>CM072778.1:10005000-20005000 GCA_036936925.1 Cenchrus fungigraminus | reverse complement strand
CAGGATGGGAGGCCACGCCGCAGAAGATTGAATTTCACCGGTTTTTTTCGTAATATGATACTACTACTTGTACTGTCAGGCTGCCGGGGATGGATGGCTTGGCTTGCTCCGGAAACCCGAGCTGACGTGCTGCTCACTTTCTGGGCGTCGCCTTGATAAACTACTACTCCTGGTCTGATTTGAATAAAGCAAAAGAGCGAGCACGGCAGCGGGCTCCTCCCTGACCCTTTTTCTTTCTCTTTTCTCTAGGGCTCGTCGTCGATCCCACTTCCACCGCATCCAAGCATGTGCTGTTATTTTTACCCAAAAGTCCATGGATGCCCATCCAGCTTTTGGAACAATCTCAATGTGGGTGCATGCTTAGCTTATCTTAGCTTAGCTACGGGATTATCGTCCACAGAACCTATATGCGTGATGCTTCCCTTTTTTTTCTTGGCAAATATCTAATGGCATAGGAGAATTAAGCCAGCTGGCATATATGTTCAGTACCATTTCCGGCATGTAACAGAATACCTTGTCCGGCCTGTACTACATGCTTTTCCTTGGGATAAAAATGTAGGAGTGAAGGCTATTCTGTTTTGGCCGGAACGTGGGGTTCAAGTGTCAACGCGAAGGGAAGGTGACTTGTTTACTAAGAAACCGACCTACCAAATGGAAAGGCACCTTCCACGCTTTCCAATCGGCTGGGTTGCCTTTTGGGACATAAAACAATCCAAAACAAGAATCTATCCCTTTCTTTGCCGTGGAAAGGGATAAGCTTTTGCCGTGCATTTTGCAACTTTGGCCCTATAAAAATGGCAGTAGCTTTTGGTGAGGACAAAAGAAGGTGTTGCTTAGGTTGGAAAAGCCAAGCCTTGGTGCCTTTTCTTGTTAATCCAAAAGCGACGCTTTAGGATTTTACACTGCGGTATACTCCATCATGTGAAAAATACAATTCTAGTTTTTTTTTAGACAAAATAGTGGTGATACAAAAAAGACTTTAAGTAATACCCAGGGATAGGGATTTCATTTTTGAAAATTTTGATCCCCATTGAGAAGACCGATTTTCACAATTTTCATGTGAAATTTGGAGTAAAAGTGCACCTTTTGGTTAAGAGAGCAAAATTTCGGGCAACCAAAATGATCAAAATTTTAATACCTGCTAATACCCTCATCTGTTGGACGCATGCACTAAGTTTTGAAAAGATAATTAGATCTACTTTTTAGAATTGTACACTTTGTGAAATTATTGTCAAAAGTTAGAATTACACTTTTCACAAAACAGAATAAGTACTCCATAAAACAGAGACCAGAGGTGAACAACAACAACAACCTCAGCGCTTTGGCTTTCCCCATTCTTTTTTATTATCTTTTTTCAACCTTGGACAATGTTGTATCTTATTTGCATGACATAAAGCCTACGTGCGACACGAGTGGGCAAAGATTCATTAAGCGTCCAGTAACATTTCTAGACACCCAACTGCATGGTTGCTGTTCACGTTTACGCTTGGATTCGCACTCACTGTTCTCGACACGGAACGTTGTTGCTCGCAGGCCGCCGACCCGCAACCAGCACAGCCAGTGCCATTCATTGATTAGAGACCAGACCAGTACGCGCACGGTGGCCATTCATGCTGGCGACTCAACAGCGCTCCGTGCTACTACTCCGATCCCATGCAGAACGGCAGGGCCGAGCGAGAAGCAGCCGGCGAAACAAAAACCACCTCTCTCCAACTCCAAACGGGTCCAACGAACCCCGCCGAGCGCGAGTCCCACCCTCCTCCATCGGATCCATCCGTCGTGCACGCGGGCAAGAGAACGTGGGCGCGTCACTGCCATTTAATGGAGATCTCCGCCGGGGTACGTCCGGTCCGGACCGGAGCGCGGAAAGAGCAGAGCAGAGCAGGGAGGGCCTGGCCCGGTCCCCCTGGTGCGCTCTCTGCCCGCCCGGCTGGCTCTTTTTGCCGTGCGCGTCAGTGCCAGCCGCTCAGAGCTGCTCGCCGCCAGAGCTCGCTAGCGTCCGACGACGGAATGAATGAGTGAATCAATGAGTAGTAACGTAGCACCGCGGCGGACGCGAGCGAGTGATGAAGGAGAACGAACGCCGCCGGCCGGAGGTCAGGGGAAGGCCGGATGCGGGGGGCACGTAGTCAACATCTGCCGCGGCCGCGGTACAGCGCAGTTTGGCTCCGCCCGCGGCCGCGGCCTCACGCTCACGGGTCACGATGCCACGGTGGTAGATAGATACTACGATCCGGGGCGGGGGCGCTCTGCATCGTTGGGTCGGCCGCCCCGGGCGCAACAGGCCGGCTACAGGCCCAGGCGCCCGCAGCGCCCCAGCCGGGGGCACGGCACCCGACGTGTCGCGCCGATGGGGCGTCGTCGGCCGCATCTCCTGCTGCATCGTGTGACTGCTGGTTGGCATGAACTGGAGTAATGTGCAGTGTGCTCGCTCGCTCGCTCGCTCGTTCGGGCCTGAATTGAACGTTCCTCGGCGCACACCGGCACGGTATCTACCTCGCGAATGATTTTGGTCATGCTCGCGGCGGTCGGGATGGGAGTGCTACTGTACAAGTGCGACCCAACACCAGGGAGGGAGTTATGGTGGTGTGGCAAGTACGGGCGGGGCGGCCGGCGCGGGGCGTTTCTCCGGGGGACCCCGAGACATGGACTCGTGCGAGAAGGGCCCAAGGGGACAGGACGCGTAAATTCGCGAACAACAATGGAAATGCACGGCGGGCGGGGGCGTGCGTGATGGGGTTTCTCAGTCCGGCCGGCATTATCCATCCCAGAGCTCAAGCCATAAAGTATGCTGATCGACTTGGAGTACTATAAAGTATGGGGGCATTAGTCGGCTAGTAGTTGTAGCACACTACAGTATTTTGAGGACAAATAAAGGGTGCCTTGACGTGACAAGCTGACGAAAGGGGATTAGCCATGCATATCAAGGCCTCGTTTAGTTCGTGGGAAAATTTACCTTTTCAACATTTTGAACTCCTGTAGCACACTGTAGCACCTTCGTTTGTTTGTGATAAATATTATCCTACCATGGTCTAACTAGGCTCAAAAGATTCGTGTCGCGAAGTACATCAAAACTGTGTAATTAGTTATTTTTTTACCTATATTTAATACTCCAAACTTATGTCTTTTGACGTATCAAGGCCTAAACATTAGAGACCTGATCTCCTCGTGCGTGCCACATCACTGATCCACTGGACCAGCGGAGCAATCCGATCGATGCCCACTGTCTCGTCAGGTCGTCACAAACCGACGCCGCCCGGCGGTGCTCGCGACGATATCCCACAGGCCACAGCATGCACGCCTGTCTACTTGCCCCAGTCGCCCCGGCTGCTGCTACACGCCGCGGGACACTCTGCCTGGAGCCTGCATCCCCGGGGCTACGTGCTCGCGTAACGCCGAGACCCGGGGCTCCGTGCTCGCATAACGCCGAGGTCTCCGTTTGTCCGGGACACGGTTTTCGACAACCTACCAGACGGCGGCAGTAAAGATCCATCAGCAGATTCACCGAACCCCTTGACACAAACAATGCCAGCATGTATCAAAACAAAACAATGCCAGAGTGTATCCAAACAAAACAATGCCAGCACCAAACGGCTTAAATAAGGGATGATCGAAACGGCAGATTATGCTTAAGTATTATGGATAAGTTTGTATTTAAGTTCGATATAGCACGCTACTCCATACTAAGCACGCAGCTGGTTCCCGCTCCTAGCCTCCTACCAAATCCAGTGCACCAAGGCGTTCATGATCCCCCTACCATAGATAGATACACCAGTTTCAAATAAGAAACGCTGGAAGTTCCTCCGCTTCAGCCGGTGTTCTGCATGCCGGCGGCGATGCCCTTCATGGTGAGAATGAGGGTGTCCTCCAGCCCCGGGGCGTAGTCGCTCGTGGTGTTGAGCTTCACCAGCTCTGAAGCTGGCTTCCCGGCGTCCATGATGTCCTTCGACAGGTGAGGCCTCGGCTTCACCTGGAACCCGGGGTCCCTGATGCGCTTCAGCGTGTAGGCCTGGCAAACGTTCAGGGCACTGATGTAGGAGTCACGGATGCGCAGCCTCTGCTTCAGGTAAGGGTCGCCCTCCAGAAGATCTTTGTGCCCAGCGACCTGAAAATTCAGCAAATCGCATTGCAGTGGGTGACAAGATGCAGTGAACATGCTATGCTAAGGACCATTTTCACCTTGTTTATCTAACAGTTTTAGAGCTGTATATCTTCAAAACATTATCTGAAAGTAACTACACATGATGTGGGTACAGATTGTGAATATGTACCCATTCAAATGAACAACGAGAGCCTGGTGGAGGAATCACACAATCTACATGCAGTTGTAGCAGTCGAACAAATGCAAGAAGATCTTAGACAATAACCTGTAGAAGAAGTTGCTTTGTTTCTTCATAATTGGCTCTAAGGCGCTCACCAAATGGCCACAAATCCTCAGAAACTAGAAGCTTGTCATACAGAGCAGCTATACCAGGATCACCTTTGGCAAACACCATCTCAACCAAGTCTATTGTGACCCTGAAAAAGGGCCATTGGTTGTACATCTCTTGAAGGGTTTGAAGATTCCATATATCCTTATCCAAGACATGCTTGAATGCTGCACCAAAACCAAGCCACACTGGTAGGTGAAACCGAGTCTGCGTCCAAGCAAAGATCCAGGGAATGGCACGCAGCGATTCAATGCCTCCGCTTGGCTTTCTTTTTGATGGTCTACTTCCAATGTTCATCCTCCCATATTCCATCTCTGGTGTTGCCTTTTTTTTTAAAAAAAAAACACAATGCCATGATTAGCTATGCACACAAATAGAACCCATTACCAAAATAAATTTAGACCGCCAAAAGGAGAAAGGACATAACAGTACAAATACGGTATTGGAACAGTATTGTATCTTAAATTAATATTCAGTGCTAGCTAGAAAAATTCCAAGCCACAAAAAAAAGAGTGAAATTTTCATGGACTGAATAAAATCTACAATAGGAAATCATTGTAGCATTTGCATGGGAATAAGGAAAAGTGAAGGTATGCAAAAAGGAAAACACAAAGAAAGAAAACTGGAGACTTACAAGGCGAAAATATTCAACAAAGCGTGGTTCTTCAAATACAATTGATTGATATTCCTTTGTGGCAACAATAGCCATTTCATCCATTAAAGCACGCCATTCTGGTTTTGGTGAAATTGGAGGATGCATGCCATGTTCAAGACTAGCAGCTGTAAAACGTTGCAGGGTTCTAAAGCACAAATGCTCCTCTCCAAAGGATTGCTCGATGACTTCACCTTGAACAGTTACCCGAAGGGATCCATGAATAGTTTCTGGAGGTTGCGACAGTATAGCAAGATGGGTAGGGCCCCCACCTCTTCCCACAGTTCCACCTCGTCCGTGAAACATAGTCAACTTAACCCCGTACAACTTAGCAACCTTGATGAGTTCCTCTTGAGCTTTGTACAGTTGCCAAGCAGCTGAGAAACGACCAGCATCCTTCCCAGAATCTGAATACCCGATCATCACTTCCTGCTTGCCACTGATCCTGTTTCTGTACCAATCAACAGAGAACAGTCGGGCTAGTGCTGCTGGTGCCCCCTCAAGATCTGCCAGTTTTTCAAACAATGGAACAACTCTCAGTGGCCTTTTCACATGACATTCACGCTGCAAGAGTTCAACTGCAAGAACATCTGAGGGAGCTGTCGCCATAGATATTACATATGCACCAAAGCTATCTGAAGGAAGTTCAGCTAACACATGGAAAGTCTCTAGAACATCAGCAATCTCATCTGACTTGGGAAGGTCAGGACCAAATAATGGCCTCTTTCCGTTAAGTTCTGAAAGTAACCATTCTTGGCGTTTCTCCTCTGGCCATTCACGATATGATCCAATTCCGAGGTATTCAGTTATAGCATCCATAACATCAGTATGTCGATCAGATTCTTGCCTGATATCAAGTCTAACTAGGGATAATCCAAATGTCGACACTTGCCGTAAGAAATCAAGAAGGCTTCCATCTGCAACAGAGCGATCACCGCAGGCACAGAGAGATCTGTAACAGAGCTCAAGAGGCTCCAAGAACTGCAAAAGAAAGCTTCAATCCATAAGACACATAATATATTCCAAAACAGTTTCAACCTATTACTGTTTCCCAGGCAAATGAAATGAACACTGCTGTTTCCCAGTTTCAAAAAAAAAAACCACTGCTGTTTCACTTATACCTGTTCAACATCAGTGAAGGTTGCTTCCTCAGGAATTTCAGAAAAACCACTAGCTAATAAATGGCGTGCTCGCTCACGTGTGTTGTAGAGCTTATCTCTGACATCACTAAGAATCACACGATAAGGTTCACTTGGGGGAACTTGTTTCCAGAATTCTGCATCCAAGAAAAGCAGTTCAAGCATGTCATAACTTTACCTAGCTTAGTGATTGTAGAAATATGAAGGAATACAACCCAATGAAAATAGCACACAGCGTTTAGGAAGCATGCAGTAAATTCATGCTAAATATCACAGGCTGCATGAAAATGGCAATAATATCTTAGAAAATAAAATTGCTTCCACAATGATATGATTCTAACTGGAACTTGAAATAGATATCCACATATATCAGATATCAAGACCATGACTCACATTGGAAAGAAAACACATTTACCCCTGCAGATCCTGATGATAGTTAGCTGTTTCTTAATATAGCTTCTGGAATCTGGATCGTATTAAATAAGCTAACTACCTTTGTTTGATTTCATGTTTCAAATCCTTAAATTGTTTCTGATTCATACAGACCAAACTTTTTATAATATATATTTGGCCTATATTTGTTTCCTGAAATACCCCATCTTTTTTCCCCAATTCCTAATCAGACTAGGATTTTAATGGTTTATCAAGTTTTAGACACCTATGGTAACTTTGGTTAGAACCATATCTCAAGTCAAAACTCATCCATCAGCAACTTAGGTTCATGCGGTTTATAGTGCACTTATTATGGTTCCAAAATGTCACCTTTTGTTCCTATAATTGATGACTTCCATACTAATGATAAGCAATATATAGTAGGATATAAAAGTACAGCAATTTCAATCCTATATGAAAGCATATTTTAGTGATTAGTATGATTAAATATTTGACAGCAGATGGTAGACAAGTAAGATACATTAAACAAAAACTATCATATTATCTGCACCTATATAGTGTTTTGTAGTGTCTTTCTTGGAGGAACGGTGTAACTGATCAGCCTTGGCACGTAACTCATCACTGCATCGCCACATAGATAACTGCATGTGATAAAAAAGTTCTTTTGAGTCTAATGTAACTACCAACAACAATATGAACTAAAAAAATATGTCATAATATGTTTACCTCAAACATCAGGTCCTCTATTTGGGCATTGTACAAATTAGCAGCCATCATTCTAGCCAACAAGCATACATCCCTCGTTACCTCTGGTGTGACTCTTGGATTCCCTGTAGTGGTATCAATTTAGAATTCTATTTGCGCTCCTTTATGCAAACTTTTATTTGCATGATTCAACATAATATCAAAAAGCATGCAGATATATCTTAGAGAGAGAGAAAAGCATGCAATAGATGCCATTTACCATCACGATCACCCCCCATCCAAGAAGAAAACTGAATAAGAGGAGCATTATAGGGCACCCGCTCATTTATGCCGATGTTCTTAAGAGCAGTGTCAAGCCTACGTAAGAACTTGGGTACACCCTTCCATATAGTCTCATGAAAATAACTCATTCCAGCACGCATTTCATCCTGAGGAGTAGGAGGCGTCCGCCTGATTTCATCAGTTCGGAAGGCAGCTTGAATCTGTAGATAAGAAACAATATATAAGGTAATATTCATTTAAATATATCTTTAGTGAAGATGACAAAGTTTTACTGATTAGCTACAACATAGATAGAATTACACAAAACTAACAGATCAAACATCAAAGTATCTAAGATAGGGAACTTGCCTCTCTTTGAAGTGCTTCATCAAGTTCCTGTTTCTCATCTGGAGTGATGTCCTTTGCATAAAGTTGACTTAAACAGTTTCTTATCCTGAAGATTGAAAGTTGAAGAATTTAAAGCATTGAAATGGCACGACTCAAAATGCCTCAAGAAAATCAATTTTTTTTCTTTTTTCCCTTTTTTTCTTTTTAAAAGAGTAGTAGATCTACCACAGAACCTTGTATGGAAATATTTACACACTAAAAAGAAGAAAATGTATAAAGGAGGAAAACACAATTAACAATCATAGCAAACTGCATTCCTCCTGTGCATAGTACACTAACACAAGTAACCAGCATAACCCACAGTAGCAAAATCAGTTCCATCAGATACATCTTATATATCCTATAATCTCTTACAATTTAGCAAGCTTTAAAACTGACCTGCCATGCTTCTGGAGTAGTGACCTCCTGACTGCCTGAGTCGGATGTGCAGTCAGGACAAGGTCGACGGTTTGATTCTTCAGGGCATCAAATACCTCCAAAGGAGACTTGTTAAGCTGATTCACAAGTCTCTTTAATGTCTCCTCAATGTCTGATTCTGTTGTTGCCGAGTTTTCATCAACAAAGTCACCCTTCTTTAGTTTTATCCTCCTGCGATATGCAATCTGGACCTCCTCAGCCAAGTTGGCCAGGATGAGCATGTGTGAGAATGACTTGGTTATGACAATGGAATCTCCAGGATCCAAGCTGGTCAGAACATTCCCAATCTCATCCAGCATTTTCGGGTCAAGCTTGCTTTCATACTCAGCAGCTAACTCATAGCATTCTTGCACCTATTTACAAACATGGAGAGGGTTACTCATTGTGAAATTATAGATTATCAACAACACAACATTTTGTAAATATATTTAGGTAAAGTAGGGCTGGGCATATAAACCAAGCCATACATCAGAAACAATTAAACCATACTATGAGATGGGCAAACATGTATCCAAAAGTAGTCAGGGTGAAGAGATTTACTGACTGTGGTACAATATAATCATGCAAAACAGTGAATTGGTACATGGATGCATAAAAGTTGTAGCTTTTAATCCCATTATTGTACTTACATACAGAGAAAAGAAATAAATCCGACCTACAGACTACCATGTATCAGGAATACTCCCTCCGTTCGCTTTTGATAGGCATATTTCCAAATCTGAAAAATTCTCTTTTGATAGTCTTATTTTAGTTTAAAGGGGCATATAAGTATAACTCTAAAATATTATAAGAAGACCATAGTTATAATGCAAGTGTATGCACATCATGGTACCAAACTACTCCAGTTTTGAACATCATAGTAGCATACCATCTCAAAGGCTAGATAACACAAAGTGAGATTTGTACAGGAATGATCATCAACTAAAGAATAAATGGATGGAGCTTCAGTACTACTGTGTTTAGACAGTTTAGTTAAACGCAACACTAACTTCCACCACCACCACTAGAGTGAATGACCAATTCATATGAGAAGAACATCACCATTGGAACCCGTAAGGCCCAAATGCACTATCTGATTCCTCTGCTTTTGTAACGTGCATGCACAACAGTATGAACAGATTCCGAGCATAATCGTGGCATCTACCACCTAAATCAACAACCAGCACTGAAACGAAAGGAACAAATAGCGCGGCAGGCAAAAATCAATCGGAGCATCTATGTACCGTCTCCCTGATGTCCTCGCCGTGTAGGTCCTGAAGGATGTCGAGGAACCGGTCGAGGAGCAGGGCGTCGTACTCGACCAGCTTGTCGTCGTCGGAGAGCTTCTGGGGGGCTAGCAGCCGCAGCTGCGCGTCGACGGACGTCGCCTTGTCCACCGCATTGCGCGCCATCCCCTCTTCCCAAGACTTCCCCTTTCCCCTCTCTCTCGCACCCCTGCAACAGAAACCACACAGGTCAAAACCCCCACAATTAACATATAAGAAGAGAGAGAGAAACCCCAGAAATCCATCAAATCCCACGGGTTTCGACAAGTTCCCGCGGCGAGAAGACAATCCACCGAGCCCTAACCACGCGGATTCCAAGAAAGCACTGGACTTTCTCGAATGCAAAAAAAAAAGTGCGATCAAAACCCACAGAAATCACCCATTGTACGAACTAGGGACTGTACCACTACAAGAAGGACGAATGCCGAAACAAGATCTAGAAAATAGGCTACAATCCTACTGGATCGAACTATCGAAGGGGGGAGGAGAGGAGAGGAAAGCACCGTGGTGAGGCCAAGACGGGGGGCGGGGGTGTGGGGAGGCAGATCAACACGACAAAAGACGCTCCTTGATGCTATAGCGGGTTTCCTGGGACGGAGTCTTGTGTGCTCGCTATTTATAGGACTGTCGCTTCTTCAGGCTGGATTCGTCGCATATCCTTCCATTCCAACTCTGCTTATGGTGGTGGTGACATACTGACAGCCCAAGTGTCTCGCTCCCTGGTTTCATAGTGGAGGCCCAACGGGGAGCAAGAGCCGAAAGTTTTGTTCCGTTGTAGAATTTTGTTTATTTTATACACACAATCACAACTCGGAGAGCACAACTTAATTAAAAATTCGAGTATTCTAGAGCGATTCATTTGATTCGTACTAGGATCAGAGGAAGGCGGAAGGCACGGTGGGAAGGTGGTGGATCTAGTGGCAGAGAAGGGGTTGAAGACTTCGTTTGGCACGGATTCAAATTCTTGCAAAAAAGATACAAAATGATTATGATTATCTCAATTAATATCTTAAAATTCTAAGCTCACGTACAATCCGAGAAACGTTTCTAATTATATCTCTATACTAAGATCCTTGATTCGTTTTAGTAGAGTTTTCCATATCTCTCTTCAAAATCAGTTCACTGTTTGGCAGATAATTCTTCTATTTTTAGGGAGAAATAAGTTGGGAAATCCCTATCAGACAGGGTTCACAGGACCACGTGCGAGGGCCAACGTCGAAACACAAGAGAGCTAAGCGTAACATGGCTAAGAAAAGAGACTTGACGATGGATGGATATCAAGCTATGGGCTAGTGGGGCTCTGCTCGTTGGAACCTAAGGAGGAAGATGAGAAGAAGGGATGGAGATGGAGAAGAAGAAGCAAGCCTTCCCTAAATCTAGCAATTAAAATAAAATAATTACATATGAAATTCAATATAAAATAATTACAATTGATTTATTTCTCTATTTTAGCGCACATGGAGAGAAGTACGATTGATTTGTCCACCCTTCTTCATCATGGGTTCGTGCATACAACTCGATGATACGGCAAAACCTATAAATCATATGTTACATGAGCCATGAATTGCATAGACTTTCCCGATCAAAATTGTACATGTTAATTTCCACATGTGGAGTCTCATTACAGTGTATATATATCCATGATGCAACTATTGATACATTCCCATTTGAGAGCAATCCACTTACGCATACACGTGTGTTTCCTCCCCCACTATAATTGTTTGCCTTAAGTGGACGTGCCAATGGAAACCATAATAAGCGGCACGTCGCGATTTTGTTAATGTAATATGGTCACATCGTAATCGATTGCGTACCATGCGATAAGA
Organism: Cenchrus fungigraminus; assembly: GCA_036936925.1. Lineage (NCBI taxonomy): Eukaryota > Viridiplantae > Streptophyta > Magnoliopsida > Poales > Poaceae > Cenchrus > Cenchrus fungigraminus. Next base: position 19,993,504 of record CM072778.1, on the reverse strand, counting down.
TATCATGGGCAATCTCCATGATTTGCAATTGCGAGAGATGCTTATCATTATCACAAGGCATCAGAGCCCCAGATAGCAACAACGGCTAGCCCGGAGCGGATATCCTAGGGTACAACCGTTGCGTGCCGAATTGTTGAGCGCTTTCATGCCTAACTGGCTTGTGAGCCTTCTACACTTCCACAAGGTGTATGCACATTGTAAATTGCCATCCCCTATGGGCTACTATGGCAGAGTCTAGAAAGAAACACAAGTAGTAATGCCATCACACATACAAATGATGCAACACATGGATGCATTACTATGCATATGAAAAGGGGAACCGAGAACATTTCTCTTGCTACACTAACAATAAACATGCAACAAAGAGTCTGTGGCAGAGATAAGGTGAGGAAAAGGGAATATTTAATCAAGAGGCCAGGACCGCAAAATGATAAGCAAGAATACAATTTCTGAGGTCCCCTTTTCACAATATAAGAGGTGCAGAAACAATGATAGGGGGGTAGAATTAGCGCCGAGTGTATGGATAAACTGCAGAAGGCAAAGTCAGTGGAGAGCGAATAAAGCACCTAAAACTCATTCATTCTCTCCTTTCTACCATTCTGTACAATGGTCTGAACAAGGATTCCCCTATATCACCGTGCATTTGGGCAGCGCTGCTATACACGAATCTAGTGCTACAGAATGAGCCGTAGGCTTAAATACACAACATATCATGCTTCTCGTAGGCGCATTGATTCTCAACTTTGCATCAGTTGCCTCTCATGGAAGATCTCCCCAAGCTGCTGGTACAAGTATTTTTGCTCCTCATAGGTTAGGTTTCTTATGATCTGAATGACAAAAGGTCGACGCTAGTCAGAATCACTCAATATAAATTGCTTAAAAGGAGAGAATCACTCAAGGTAGTGGAGAGATAATATTAAGGTGAAAAGATCCAGACCTGATCCAAGATTATCTCGATGGAGAAGTTCTGGGGCGCAATGAACGATTGGTGGTATATGTATGCAAACACTGCCATAACCATCTGGGGAAATGCAAGAAAAATTATGTTAAGCTGTAACAAATTGACCATGATACTAAATGCATGATATTTCTTCAGCTTGGGGCAAAGGGAAATTTCATAAAGTCCGAATTTTATTATCCAATATTCCTGACCATTCTTTAATTTATATAATAAGAATAAACTGTTCTGAGTTTATCAATACCACAAGAAGACAACTACCAGAAATATATGTATTTTGATCTGAAGCTTTTGCATAGCCATTCTTGTTGCCCAGTTGCACTTATCCAAGATTTTTTTACAACAATGTACTTAATCAAATACAAGTCATCTAACTAAACAAAAGGTTAAAACACACAAACATGTTTACAGAAAAAATGAGTTCAAAACATCCTTTTCAAAGAAAAACATTCCTCACCATTTCTACTTCACAACAGAATTTTTTTTTTTTTTGCGGGTACTTCACAACAGAATTTAGTTGGTTTATAAATCAATCTCTAAAAACATAAAAAATCAAACCTGGACAAAACGAAAAGCCTACAATCCAGCTAGATGGAGGAATGATATACATAATATGAGGCTACTGCTACTGCCATTGTTTGGCTAAACCAATGGTTCAAATGGTTGTTTTATAACTCATGGCTTGGACTAACCACAGCCCAAAGTCCTCGTACACTATATATGCGAGCGACATTTCCCTATAGCTGGAATGTTTCTTGAGATACTTACTTGGCAATCCATTCTGTCAGTAATTCCACCATGCCCAGGTATGCTGTCACCAAAGTCCTATTTTTTTCAAAAAAAAAAGATATATCAATTGAAGTAAAAAAACGGTAATTACTCCTAAAGTCAGTAGAATAATGAAGCGGTATGTACCTTTATTTTAAAAGCCCTCTTGAAGCCACTCGCAAAAAACCCTCCAAATGGTGCTATTATTGATGCAAACAAACCTAGGGCAACAGCATGCCACTGCACGGGCATAATGGCAAGTTCTTTCCATGGGAACTGTTAAGAAACACATGCAATCAAACAAAGTTCAATAATCAAAGATCCAGAAACTCTAGAAAGAAAACAAAACCAGTGATTAAGCAGTAGACTAAAGATCAGTAGTTATAATATAATGCTAAAAACACATGAAGATACTGTGGTAAGAATCAAACAAACTTTATCTGCTGTTTGGATTGGGCACATGCAAAAATACTTGACCAACTAAAAGAAATGCCAGGAGAAACTAGGTGGCATTGCATATAAGAAGGCAAAATTTGCTGTGGGAACTGGCCAATTCACACTGCAAACGGCAAATTTTGGAGGCAACCTTTATGGTTGGGAACATTGCAAAGAAGCCATCTTAGTGTGAAAAATTGTAAAGTGAATAAATTGAGAAAAAAAGATTGTTTTCTCACCCAGTGTGGTACCCATTCTGCCAACGAGTAATGCTCTGGCTTAAACATTGGACCAGGATCACAATAAAGCCACCCAGTCGACAGATCCTGAAATTTTTTGCATGAAAAAATTAGTAACCCAATAGCAACTTGGTTATATAACAAACAATCATATTATGAAGAAATATTAAGTAACCTTTCTTGGGCATGTCAACCATTGGGAGTGGCCCATTACGTTTGCTAACTGCCACAGAGAAAAGGGTAAGTGAACAATACATTATTTAAAACTAAAACAATAGCTATATTGTTAGAGACATAAATTAGTAGTGGTTCATTATTCAAATAATAACCCCTTCAGGGTTTAGGTAAAGGTGTGTTACTTCCTAGGAGACATAAACAATGAGTGGCCAAACATAAAACTTTCCATTGCAGCAAGTTTTTGGCTTGTAAGGTTGACAATGAAAGGAAATGAGATACTGAGAATAGACACACTACTGCCCCCACCATGCTCTTTTACATGCAATCACCATGACTAGCTTAATCAGTTTGAACACAAACTGGTTTGTCCCATTGGTCATCATCTTCGGAGTAAAGGCAGGTCTAGATTAATTGCAATGCTGCCAGCTTCATTATCAGATTGTGACAGCTCATTTGCCAGACTTCCAATACTTCTACTGTTAGCAGTTTGGTAAATGGGGAGACATGAATACAACATTGAGTCACAGAAAATTTGTTGAGGGTTTTCGTTTTTCTCTAGGTAATAAGCAAAAATATAAAAGCTCAGTACATATAGTTTCTGCTGTTGAGGCCTGCAAGGAAAAAGCACCTAGTGGATGAAAAAAAAATCTGAGAAACATAATTGAAGTGACGTGATCTAGAAGGGAGATCAGAGTTCTGCCGGTGACTAATAAACTAACAAGAGAAAAGGTGGTGCTAGTGTAATAAGTAACCTTTAACGCGGTCACTGACCACATATTCATACAGAAAACATAAGTGAACCATACTTTAACACATTAGTAGGACCTGGGCAACACATTTAATGTTCAAAGGTAGAAATTAAAGGTTAATTTAGAAAAGGAGCAGATTAGTAACAAATCTCATCATTTCAAGTCAAATGTTGCTATAAAAATTGTCCTGTTGAGAAATTTCATAAAGTCTCACCAGAAATGCAGAGATGATAGTTGTCACTGATGCACCAATAAAACCTTCCCAAGTTTTCTTTGGGGACAACTTAATTAATGGCGTTCTCCCAAGAAAGAACCCAAATAAATAAGCGAAGATATCATTGATGACAATGAGTGAAGCAGGCAGAAGAAACCTAAGTAAACATAGAATTGTAGATGCAAGGTCATTAATTGTAGCATAATAATAGTTACACGCGTAAATTAAAAAATCAGACCACGTTTTGACAATATATACTAGTGATATGCATCACTGACATAAAATAGTTCAAACTCAACTCAAACGAGGAAAAATAAAAGTGAAGAATATACCGATATTAAGATTCATATGGTATTCTGCAAGATTTAATTGCAAGCCTTTACTATTACGGAAGTCTGTACAGGTCAATACACATAAACCACAGCATGGTACCAAAATGTTACTGTAAGTCCTGTAAAGAGGCACATTGTGTCGGAGAATGGAAGTGCAGATAATTCCTTTTAAGTTGAGAAGTTCAAGGTTACCATACTTTATTAGCTGTATAAAAATTAAATCATAATGAAGTTAAAAAACTCTAAATAATCTGCAAGTTTTTAACAGATGAAAGACAAAATCACAAGATTCTTTTTTTTTATGAAGACAAGAAATCTCCCAGATGTTGATGTCAATGCCAAAAAAAATACATGCCTAGCACCTAAAAACTGAATAAAAACAGCAAAACACTCTGCATGTACCAAAACATTGAAAATGTGAACAGACCAACAGGGTACAGTTAAAGAAACAAATCACTTACCAGAAAATTCCTTCAAATATGTTTGCCACAGTGAAAGAGGACTGGGCAAAAACTGTTAGAAGTATCATGTGTGTCCAGGCATACTGTTTAAATTGATACTTGTATGCCTTTTTCTTCAGAGTCAAAATAAACCATACAAACCCTGGATCAAGGGAGCAATAAATATTACTTCTTTGGCATATACAAACTAGAAATTTGAGACAAGTGGGTTTATTGTTATTAAGCATGGCTGTCAACACATGCAATCAAGTGAATGAAAGACACTTGAAATACTAGTATGTACCCCCCTCCGTTCCAAATTACTTGTCGTTTTAGCTTTTCTAGATACATTCCTTTTGTTATGTATCTAGACATAAATATATATCTAGGTGCATAACAAAAGGAATGTATCTAGAAAAGCCAAAGCGACACGCATTTTGGGACGGAGGGAGTAGTTAACAGTGATCATTTAGGCAGGCATGTACGGTACAGAAAACTGGGCATTGGACATTTGCAGACTCTAATGCCAGTCCATCCAGAATAACTGAAATAAAGTGAAACGTCCTATAATCAAAACTAATAAACATAATGTTTCCATCCATAGATGTTCGTATGAAGCATAACACTAAAACCCAAGGGTTAATTTTCCCATTTGAATCAACTGGGCAGCTATTAACTAAACAACTAGCGAAAAAATTACAGAGTAAAATTGAATTAAATATGGGATTCCTTACTAAACTCTAGCATAGCAGACTATAACATGTTATAAGTTATCGATAGAATATAGTCCATTTTGGATCAAATCTTTAATCCCATCATAATTAGAAAATTATAATTACTTTTGTAAGTAAAGAAATATAATTGCTTTGAAAAATCCTGAATTCACAATGAAGTTTTTGTAATGTATTTACTAGAGGAAATTATTACATGTTGAAAGTTATGATGAGCCTACCTGCAATATAAAGAAAATAACAAATAAACATCTGATATTTTATTAGGCCGCTGACGACCTTATACAGCAAGTGATCTGAAGTTACTGTATTCACAAGCTGCCGACTAAGAAAGCGCCCATAAGTGTACAACATCGCCGTGAAGAAAAAGTGCCTACAGTAGGAAATAACACTTGTGCATAAACATAAGTACTGTAGAAAAGAAAATGTGAGATTAAAAAAAATCCTTTTTGATCTTAGTAGAATCAAAATGGCCCCAAAGCTTACCAATTCAGTAGTCTGAACCCTGGCAGTTGTTTCTCTTCACTGGATTTTCTGAGAAGGTTGAAAAGCTCTCTAGCCATAAATATTTGAATCACAACCACCATAGTCCAAATATATAGATGACCCATATAAACAATAAAGACAAAGCCTCCAATCATCCATACTGTTGAATACGTACGGATAAGCATTGATTTATATTTGTTCTGATCATTGACAAGCAACGGCTGTCCATTAGCTCTATTCCCATCTGGGGTAGCCTGAAGAAAACAACCATGATCAGTTACGACAAAGAGCACCCAAAACAGCCCACTAATCTAGCTTTGCACCATGCTGCAATGTAAGTATTAGCTTAAATCCATAGAGAAAACAGAATGTAATAAAGAGCAAACAGCAAAGGGGAAAAAATTTACTAACCTCACTTGGCTGCCTCCGACGTCTAACACGCCCTGAGTGAGAAGCAGAAACATCGCTAGAGCTGGTGTCCCTTTGCATCACTGGTACTCCAAAGTCAAATCTATGTATAGGAATAAAAAGCAAAACAGTCAACAGACCAGATTTTCTTATAAGATGAATACAAATGGTTTAGCAATTGATACACATACCATACGTATACATCAATGGATATTTAGAATCGATTCTAAAAGATTCTTCGAAACACAACCTTTAACTGATTGAACACCGGCAAGATAAGCTAACAATAGCTGCCATCCAAAGGGGGCTCCCAAACACGGCCGTGGGGACTGGGGTTCAGCTGAACCCCAAGACATTTTTGGAAAAACAAACACAAGCCGGTACTCCCCCCCAAAAAAGGCAAACTGGACGGATTGGAGGACCCATCTCAGGATTTTAGATTTCAGGGCTCACAGTCACAGCAATGGGAATAACATCCAACTCAAAGTGGGCTAGGGTTCTCACCAGCGAGAGTGCCGTCGGGTGGAACCGGATTACCGGAGGCGTTGTGCACGCCGTCCGCTGAGGTGGGAGGAGGGGGTACGGAAAGGGGAATGGTGGGAGCGGGCTTTGCCGTTTAGGGCTGCCGTGGCCCGTGGGTGAGGTTTTTTCCCCTCCCGGCTTCCTGTGGCCCGGGACGAGGCGACGAGCCCTCCCTGTGGAGTCCACTAGTAGCCTGCCTTGTTCCCGCACCTGTACAACGCAAGTGATCCGCGCAACAGACAAGCCCATCGCTCTCGAGATTATTAATTGCCGCTCGCAACCGCTCATCCAGAGGCGTCCCAAATCATCCCAATAAACAACCGAGCCACACCCTCCGCTACAGCTAAGAAAATTCGACCGACGCGGTGGAACAGCTAAACATCGCAGGCCCGCGATGACGTATTCCCCCAGCCGCCGCCGGCGGCGAAACTACATCGCCGTGAATTACACCCTCGCTGCTCCCACCAGCAATTCAGAGCAACTGAGCAAGCCACACGACAAACGAAGCAGGGAACTCGTGCGGCGGAGCAGCAAAGGTCGCGGAGGCGAACGGGCGTTTACCTCGAGGTTGGCGGAGGAAGCAGGCGGCGGTCTCCGGCGCGCGTCCGGAGTCCGCCGGACCACCCACCTCCCCGGCGGCGGTAGGGCGGCGCGCGTGCAGCGGGGCTCTGTGGGGGCAGAGAGCGCGCTGCGACCTTCGAGAAGTGGGGAGGAGAGAGCTCGTGCGAGGGAGTTGTGGCGCTCGGTTTCCCACCTGGTGCGTGTCGCCGGCCCGCTGGGAATTCCTTGCTTTAAATTCCGATTTGGCTGGCGTGCGGCGTGCCTTTGAACCGCTCGTAAGCTTTAGCTTGGGGAGTTGGAGAATGGCGTGGAACGAAACGGGTGGATGGAATGGCAGGAAATCAAAGTACACACATCAAGCCAGTACAAGCTCTAATTAAATTGCCAGCACGGGGGTTCTCAAAAAAAGAAAGAAAAAAATGCCAGCAGGGGGGCCCATGCGGCTCCGTTTGGAATGCTACATATTCCTTCGCGTTGTTTCGTACTTCAAGTCTTCAACTTTGCAACCGTTGACACTAACACACTATACCAAGACTAGCGCAAAAATTCCTGAATGCGTTCCGGTCATCGCAAACTTCTGGCTGCTGAATTTTTTGTGCGCAAAAAGCCATGTTTGAATTGAAGAATCAACTGCGCCGGGCGCCGATTGGTTCCATGGAGACGGCGGGTTTCGGCACGTTGATTACCGGGAGGCCTGGGCGCACTGATGACCGTTGACGCGCTGCTTGCCTTGTACTCTCTCGTTTTTTACTTTGTCTGGTCGCGAACCTTTGGCGCGACGTGCCAGAATACTGAAGATGCAATTGAGTGATTGACCCTGGCCAACTGTTCCGTGAAATTCAGAAACGTGAAGCCATCGACACGTACGCAAAATGGTGTATGACACAAGCGCGGCTGAGCATCAACTGCATTGTACCCCTGGCTGCTTTACGCCCCCGTTTGCAAAGGAGGACGGTCTTTTGGCCTACGCTAACACATGGGGGTCACGCTCCCACAGCTCAAAAGCGGGCATTATCGCGGGGGGTGCTTAACGAAAGTCCCTAACAAGTTATGCTCTGTGCGACGGTTCTCTGCTTTCGGCGTGGAGTGGAGTGGAGCGCGAATATGCCTCATGGCCGTGGGAGGACAGTGAGACCGACGGAACGGGACGGGACACGGGAATCGAATCGATCACGCCATGGCGCGGCGCCTTGCTTTCACGAGAGCCACCACCCACCACCTGCTTGCTTCTTCCTCTGCCGCCCGCGGTTCTGGCTGGTTCTGCTGCGGCCATGATGAGTCCATGACGACGATTTTGCGGTACTTGGGCTGGACGGGTCATGAAAAGTCACCGAAAAGGGCCGCAGCCCACCACGGCGGAGAAAAACAATGCTTTGCTTTTGCGAGTGAGAGATGCCACCGTCGGCCCGTGTGATGCCAACACATTTGGACCTGACTGACTTCGTATTTCGGTTCATGGGCTGTAAATACATTATCTGGGCCCAAATATAACGTTTGCACGCCACGCATTACGTACCCATTTTTTCTACTCAAAACAGTGTGCCAATTGCCATTTCTTCGTTTCTTTTTTTTTGAAAGAAAATCTTCGTTTCGTTTTCTAGACTAGAATTTGTTTTAGCATCGCTTTTCTTTGCCGTCGCGCTCCTCACTGATTTCTGACGGCGTCTGCAGAGCGACCGGAAAGATATTTCTGGTAGGAACTATTTTTTTGGAGGCGGCCTCATCAGCTCTGACAGGAACCATTGGCTTCCCATAGTTCGCGACGAAGATCTGCCGAGTGACGAGGGCACCACGCCACGCGGCAAGCAGTTGGCTGACAAGAACACAAGGAGGCCTGGCACAGTAAAATAACAGCATCTCTTGGACTCCCCTGAGTCCTGACCAGTGACCACAGCATCAAAAACCTCCAAAAAGAAAATATATCTTCTGGCTGCAAATGCCGGTGAAATGTGAGTGTTTCAGTGACGCTAACCTGCTGCAGCTGTTGCTTGTGCATGTGCGCGGACGGCGACGGATACGATCAGTACCTGACGAGGGGGAAAAAGTAGGAAGAATAAAAGAGGAAATTAAAGGAGCTGGAATAAAGAAGTGGTGTTCCGACGAGGATTACGTACGCGGATTAGCGGGCTCATGTCATGTCAAATCCATCGCTAGCTACGAGGCTGGTGGCCGCAGCAGGTAACCGTCGGCTCCGCAACCGCTCGACTCGATCGCCCAGTTGTTGCTCTCCGAGATGGGTTTGGGGGCGCCCACTTTTACTCGGCTGGAAGCAGTTGAGCGAGCCCCTCCAGCTAGCTTTTCGCCCAAAAGGGCACGACTCGATCGGGGCACATGAGCTCCATCCAACTCGGCCGCGGACGCGGACGGCCGGGCCGGGGCGCAATTGAAATCGGCACCGAAAAGGTGACCCGTCGAGAGGAGGAAGGAGAGAGAGAGGAGAGACGAGACCTCTTGTTGCGATCGGGGGAGAGAGAGAGGAGGAGGAGGAGGAGCTTGTGCGCCGTGGAGGATCGCCATGATGGTGCCTGTGGTCCACGGCTGGCTCGCGCGCGCGTATATAAAGATGGTTTGGCCCACTCCGTCCGGGCGCGAGATCAACAACACTACAGCTTTTGGGCGGCGGCCCACCCGCACACTGCACCCATGACCCATCCATCTTCCTCCTCCCCGCTGTCCTTCTTATCTCCCTCAACGCGCACGAAGATCACTTGTGCGCACACACATGCGTGCACACGAGCTACGAGCTTTTTGCGTTGGCAAAACGGCCTCTAAAGTCTAAACTAAAGCATCGGCGGCCTCCCTCTCTCCCTCCCAAGATCTCTTGGAAGTTGGCAATGGCCAGCTAGTTGCAGGTTAGGTCGATGTCGATCCGGCACAGCATGCCGTTGCAGGCACGAGCTATGGCGAACTAGGGTATGGTACGGCAGTACAAGTGTACAAAAGGGCGCCACTCTACGCAACAGTTCGGTTAGCACATATCTATCTGAAAAGAGAGCTCCGGGGACACATGCACACATGCAGGCGCGGGGCGCGCCCAATCAATTCTTTTTATATCAGCTTGGCAGTTGCTTAAAGGTCCCTTTTTATTAAAATTAATCTGCATATATCAAAGCTAGCTAGCTACCACACCACCACTCCATGCATGCATCCACTTGCCATATTACAAAACTAGACAGCTTCACAAGGGAGCTCATTAGCCATGGAACTACTGGCAGCCATCATGGAACGCTCCCTGGCCTGCTTCCCAAATAACTTGTCCAAGATTTAATTCATGAATATGGACGAACATACCCCCCGCCCCTAGTCACCACTTGTTCGAGGGGTCGCCATCGCTTCATCAGCAGTCAAAACAGAAAGAAAATGACTACTATTATTCATTCCGTCGCATCTCCATCACTTTTTCAAATTAAACGTCTCAACTTTAATTTCTCACTGTTCATCATTTTTTCACCCATCACATCAATTCTCACAGCACACGCTCCTCCAATGGCTCTTTTACGGTGGACCGTATCACTCTATACAGTTCACCGTAAAAGAGCCCTCTAATAATGTGCTATTCTCCCACTTTTCGTTCCCACCACATTTCACCAACTAAACTGAGCGACATGAGCTGAAAATTATGTTCCTACGTACAGCAGACTGATTGAAGGCACTTACAGTCAGTCAGTCGACGCTCGCAGCTTTGTGATTGGCCAACGGGCCGGTGACTTGGTGACGGCCAAAGTGGCAAAGTTTATCGGGCAATCATTCGGCGAATTCCGGAGCAATGATCATGCAAGGATTTCCCCGCACTCCGGTTATGGGGGCGATCGAGCCGCGAGGTGGCGGCAGCGGCGCGCGCCGGTCGACGGCGTCGTGCCTACGGCCCGGCCCGGGCTTTTCTTTTTCAGAAGGCGCGAAACTACTGATTATGCGCCCCATTAGGGCAGCAAAGCGAGCTTCCAAATCCAATAGTAAATCGACCAAGTAGATCGTTGCTAGCACTATACTCTCCTTGAAGGGATTAATAAACTGGCCGAGTCAGTGCGTGTGGGGATGGATGGTTGGGAGGCGATCGATAATCATGCAGCGGTCGATCGATAATCGACAGCCCCCAGCAAAAGCAATCTCCATCCAAACTTGGGCCTCGCAACTTGTATATTCTAGCATGTGTATATATCCATATACTCTATATACTATGGCTAGTAGCTATAGTGATCAAGTAGAGGGATGGTTCAAGACCATATATACTAATATACTAAAGTACACTACTATACTATGGCTTCTAACTAATCCATTGATAACGTCTAATGAAAAAGCTAATCCATGAGCAACTGATGGCAAGCTAAAGGAGGAGGAGATTAATGTGGTGCTCGTGCTTTGTTGGTTGCATTGCTCATGCCGGTGTGTGATACTACTTAAAATCGTACGCGCCACTGTCCACGCGTACCTCGCCGATTCGCTGGAGGAACAGACCAAATGTCCTCAGAGTTCAGATAAGGGGCGTGGTGAGTTGAGTGGTCTGGGACGTCTGATTGAGAGAAAGACGGAGGCGAAGCTCATTGTACGTGCCCATCTTTACGTCAAATCCATACTCCATTGCTCCTCCAATAAGGAGCTATTAGGAACCCTTTACCTTGCCACTTTTCCTCCCAATGCAAGTGAGAACTGAAAAGAGCAACAGCACTAGCTATATCCACCTATACTAGATATCCAAGTTAGCCAGCAGCTAGCAACAATCAACCATATATTATGAAACGAAATCATTAAAGACAAAGCAAGGCTCCTAATAACTCATGAACGCGTAAAGAAAACAACGCATCAACACGATTGGGGCCAAGCCAAAAGCAAATAAAAAGAGGATTTGGATGCACGCAGGTCGATCGTATCAGAGCTCCATAAATTAAAGCGTCACACAGCCGGGCGAGGTTTATCCCTTAATCCCCGGCCTAACAGCTAGCGCTGCTTAATCCTCAGCTTGTTGCTGCTGCGATGCGACGACGGTTGTTGGGTGATGTGCGTCAATGGCGCCACAGCACTGCACGGCCCGGGGGGGCCGGGGCCGGCCTCTAAAGCTGGAGCTCCTCCGTCCATGTCCATCGATGCTCTGGACTCTCTCTGGTAGTGGAGGAAGGCGAATGCATGGGGCCTTGCCGGCAATGATTGGTCTACTCATTGAGTGCTAGCGCCTCTCAGAACTTTCGTATGCTCATCATACAACATGCACGCACAGGCGCAGCAACCAGTTGCTGATCTCTTTCTCTCTCCTGACTGCAGTCTCGCAGCACAAAAAGGAAGAGGGAAATATGGAATGTAGGCCGCTGCACGAAGTTCTAAAATTTTCCAGGGGAGTTTACAAGTCGGAGCGCACCAATATCAAGGTTAGAGCTGGTGGTAGCAGAGTAGCACAGCTACTGCTCCACTTTCTAGAAGAAAAATGAATAGAGTTTGGAGCTCATACTTGTGGGCAATTGAGCATGGTATATGTTGAGCAGAAAGGAAGGGCAGATGATACATCTATTGATGTGATTTGCACATCTTTTCCCCCTAGAGATTTTACTCGTACAATCCAAAAACAGAATCAATAGTGAAAATTACTAGAGAGTTGGTACTGTACACTTCATCACCTAATCATGTACTGTAAAGAGAAGGAGCATAGCAAAAAATTGTATCTTTTTCTTCACAAAGACATGATTCACCTTGTAAAGGAGGTGAGCAGGGGAGATGAGGACGATGATGGTGGTGGTGGTGCTCTAAAGGAGACGGGCCGGGGGAAAGAGGGCAAAAAAATAAGCCCAAAGGGCAGGCAAAGCAGGAGGAATTAACAAAAGAGAAAGCCAAGAAACTACCACTACTACTCCGGTAGCAACGAGAACCGAAAAGAAATGGAGGAGAGGAGAAAAGGTGGAGAGGAAGGGGGAAAAATGGAAACAAGACACCTTGCTTGATTACAAGTCATCCTCGGTGATGCTCTCCAGGTGCGGCCGCCACACAGCGACGCGCCCCCGCCGCCGGTCCCTCGCCGTGGACGCCTTCTCCTTCATGATCTCGGACAGGTACCTCTCGTTGGCCAGCAGCCGCTCCTTCTCGCCCTCCGCGCCGCCGCCCGCCGCTGGCCCGGCCGCGGACGCGGCGTTACCGAAGGCCGGCGCTCCCTCCCGCGCGGAGGCGTGGTGGTCATGCTTCCTCCTCCGCCGCTGCCTCCTCGCCGCCGCGGAGGCGGCGTGGGCGGCCTGCGCTTGCGCTTGCGGTTGCGCCGCGCTCTTCTCGGGAGCCGGAGCCTTCTCGGCGGCCGGGGCGGCCATGACCGGCATGAGGAAGTAGATCTTGCCCTTCTGCAGCTCGGCATTGGGCGACAAGATGACGGGCTTCTGCACGACGATGCCGCCGCCGCCGTCGGCCGGGCACGTGGACGGCGGCTTCCGGAGGACGTGCTTGGGGTACGCCTTCATGATCTCCCCCGCCAGCACGGGGCCCCCGCTGATCTCCTCCACCCTCCCGTTGGAGTGCACGATCCGCACCACGTCCAGCGCCCCGCACGGCAGGATGCACGCGATGCAGCACTTGATGGTCTCCATGGATCCCCCCGACGGACCTCACCGACGACACCACGACGACGGTCTCCTCCCTCCCTCCTGCCTATCCCCCTTCCACCACACCCTCTCACCCGCTCCCGGCCAGCAAGCGGCCGTGCTAGCTCATATGGCGGCGGCGAAGAAGGCGATCGAGCTGGGGGATGGGCGCACGAGCGAGCTCCCGAGGCTCAGCTGGCCTGGGTCGCTTTTATATAGCGGCACCTTGTTACTTGTTAGGATCCTAGCCGCCGAGAGCCGAGCTAGCTGGAGAGCAGAGGATGCGCGCAGACACGGGGTATTTGTACCGGCCACGCACGGGCCACGGCCCGGGAGGGAACTGGTTCTTGTTCTCTCTCGCGCGAGTGTGAGATGAATTCACAGCACAGACCGCCGCCGCTGCAGCTGCCGATCAATGCAGTTGCAGGCTTGCAGCAGCACTACTACCAGTAGTAATCCACTCTACAGTGGGCAGTGGCCACAGCTGCAGCTCCTCTCTTTTTCCTTCTACTATTTCCCCCTGGTCACTCTCTTCTCTTCTCTTCTCGGTGGTTTCACTCATTGAAACGTGGTGCGGTCGTGTGGATGGGAAGATGTATAGACAGAAGTGTTGGTGGTGGTCTCGAAGGGACCGACTGGTAGCAACTGTGAATTCAATCCGGCTCCAGTTCACTCTGTTTCGCCTTTCATGCGTCTTATCCTTGGGCTCAAGATAGTAGTACCTCAGGGACCTTCACCACGATATTGGCACTCGCCTCAATCAGTACCTCAGGGACCTGGAGGTCCGGCCTCCTCTCCCGCCCCGCTTGTAGCTCCCCTCTGCAAGCACCACGGTGCAACGCAATATAGTGCCTCGAGCACACCACTGCTGGACGTACGGCCCCGGCCGGAACCAGGATAAACTTGTGTCCCCTGTGTTGTCATTTGCACCGACCATCGAGAAGCTGATCACAGCGTAACTTACTAGTTAGTGTCGGGACTACTTTCCGCACCGACACCAGCGGCCAGGCAGTTGAAGCAATTTCTCCCCGCCTTAACGCGGAGCTGCTCCAGCCAGGAGGCCCCCCCAGCCCCCGCCGGGCCACGACCGCCGTAGGAGTGGTCAGGCCGACGCAGAGGAGCAACACGCCGCCGCTGCCCGCCCGTGCAGCCTTCATCATACCAGGTCTGACCGTCACACCGAGCACCCGGCGGGAAACGAGGCTTGAAGGTCCTCGGTCGAAGTAGAGCATCCTTGAAAGAGGACGGACGGGAGGCGTCCGCAGATGGGCGTCGGGAATCTTCCGCCACCCGGATAGTCTTCTCCATAGCATCCGCAGCCTTGGCCGAGTGGTCGCTTCGAAGAAACGCATCAACTGAGGCATCTCGTCGGGGAACAGAAGATCTGGATCCAGCCTGTGACCCCGGCGCCTTATCACAAGCGAGCGGGGCAGCACACGAACCGGGACAGGGGCTGGGCTGGGCGAGGGGAGAATTTGCGCCGTGAGGGCTTGGGATGGGGTTGGGGCTAGGGCTCACCGCCGGCAGGGTGCCGGGAGGCGGAGGGGAAGGGGGAGGGGGAGGAGATGCCATAACATCTACTATAGGGGAGCTTGGGCGCGGGCGATCCCCGTCGCGCGCCCCACCCTGCACCTGCACCTGCAGCAGCAGCGACGGCGACGCGGTGGGAGAGGGGAGGGACGAGATAGTAGTAGTGGAGGTGTGGAACCCCCCAGCCCTAAATCATTGCCTTGCCGCCCCTCCTCCCCAACCTTGTACTTGGGTCATCGAGATCGCGCGAGGTAGGGGGACTGGACGTACTGGCTCTCATGGCCGCGTCATGGTGGATCGCAGGGAAGGGATCGTCTGCAAACCCCTGGTCCTGGTGGAGCAGAGCACGCCTCGCTGTGGACCAGCAAATGACTCCGTCCACAGACCGCAGGGGGGCAGCAGTAACATATGTGCCCGCGCTCGGCATATGATGTGTTTGGCTCGGCCTCGCGCGGCGGAGGCGCACACATCAGCCTCGTGCCGTCGCTGTTGCGATGAATGAAGGCCAGTCGATCGTGTCCCTGGTCCGGCGACCTGCGCGTAATGCGACGGGCGGGTGCGCGGCCGATTAGGGGGACAATTAGCATCGCCACGGAAATGATTGTGCTCTGAACCGAGATTACATCCGCGCGTGCATGTCTGAATGTCCCGGAACGTTGTACAGACTTCCTGTACAGAAATGCAGGGGGGCGGCGGCGGATCATGTGTACATCGCCTCTTCTAAAAAGATCAGGGGTATGGCAGTACAGGCATAAAAAAAAGGGGGGGTACAGGCATAAAAGGGCCGTCGCTAACATCCAGTGCATCCATCCACGTACCAACAATATACTAGTGTGCGGCAATCATATGATATTCCGATACCGTCCAATACGTCCGTGTAGGAATCGCAAAAAGGCGTGGGGGGCAGACCGACGAGATGGCTAGGCGCCGGACACGCACTGCACGTCGGAGGCCGCACGCAGGACGCAGCACGTACACGGCCACACGCAACGTACGCCGCCGGCGTCCATATACGTGTATATCCCCGGCGCGCCTTGCCCCCCGGGAACGTCAGCACCAACTAGCCCCCGGTCCGGTCGTGGTCGATCTCCTCCTGCTGCTGCTCGTGCGCGCGTGCGGACAAGGCTCCGGGTTAGCGCGACGCCGATCGAGCGGCCCCGCCGGCAGAGCGGAGCGGAGCGGAGCGGAATGAGACGGCGAAACCGCTCGGGGACGAACACGGGACGGGATCCTCTGCGCGCGCAGGCGCCGTGGGCCGTGGCGCGGGCGGGTCTGCACGGGGGGCTTTGGATAGAAGAACTACACCAAGGCTCTTCTGAAAAGGATCAGGAGGGGTATGGCAGTACAGGCATTTTAAAAAGAGGGTACAGGCATAAAAGGGCCGTCGCTAACATCCAGTGCATCCATCCACGTACCAACAATATACTAGTGTGCGGCAATCATATGATATTCGGATACCGTCCAATACGTCCGTGTAGGAATCGCCAAAAGGCATGGGGGGCAGACCGACGAGATAGCTAGGCGCCGGACACGCACTGCACGTCGGAGGCAGGACGCAGCACGTACACGGCCACACGCAGTTCGCAACGTACGCCACCGGCGTCCATATACGTGTGTATCCCCGCGCGCCTCTGCCCCCCCGGGAACGTCAGCACCAGCTAGCCCCGGTCCGGTCGTCGTCGATCTCCTGCTGCTGCTCGTGCGCGCGTGCGGACAAGGCTCCGGGTTAGCGCGACGCCGACCGAGCGGAATGAGACGGCGAAACCGCTCGGGGACGAACACGGAACGGGATCCTCTGCGCGCGCAGGCGCCGTGGGCCGTGGCGCGGGCGGGTCTGCACGGGGGGCTTTGGATAGAACTACACCAAGGCTCTCACGTCGTCACGTGCCGCGGATGGATGGATACGCGGGGGCGACCTCTTG
This sequence comes from Cenchrus fungigraminus, assembly GCA_036936925.1. Classification (NCBI taxonomy): domain Eukaryota; kingdom Viridiplantae; phylum Streptophyta; class Magnoliopsida; order Poales; family Poaceae; genus Cenchrus; species Cenchrus fungigraminus. The sequence continues at coordinate 19,976,481 of CM072778.1, read as the reverse complement.
CTTGCTTGGAGCCTTGGACCACCGACCCAAACTCTCCGGAGGGCCCACATGGCAGGGTGATTCCCTGTCGTCTTGATAATTTGCACATAAGATGGGACTTGGGAGCACGCACGAGAGCCCGTGCCCTTTAATTTGTTGCCTTCGGTTGGGTTCTAGCACGGCAAGGCAGCCAAGGCTGCTCAAGCTTTAGGCCGAGTTCGATAACTGTTCCGCACGGATTAGGAAGTGTCCGACCACAATTAGTATTAGTAAGCTTGCTTGATCCTCTCACTCGTCCTGCGCCGTCCGCCAAGTCAGAGGATGTCGAGTCCAACAGATATGCTGCCCGTGCCGGTGCCGCAGTAGTAAGCAGTAATCTACCCCCGCTCACGACGCGTGAACAGGGCAGGCCTGTGCGCGAGTACCGGTGGCGCTAGCAGTATACTACTGTAGCGCGTAGTACGTGTCGGCCGCCGGGAGGGGACGGTGTGCAGGGCACGGACCGGCGTTCTTGGCCTGGTCGGCAGGCGAGACAAAAGCCTCCTCGCGTCGGGCGGGGCGAGGCGAGGCGGGGCGCGTGGATCCCCTCGTCCCTGTTGGGGACTCTTCTCGTGGTTCGCGGAAGATCCGGCCAGCGAGATGCAATTTGTCCTTGCGGAGTTGACGTGGCATGCAGCTGGGGTGGCTTCAATAATTCCAGGAGAATATTTTTCCTCCCTCTCGCTTTAGGGCCAGGGCGACGCTTTTGTGAAACGACGACGGACACGTCAGGGACGGGACGGACGGACGGATAATTCGGCGAGAGCGGGATCACGTTGGGTGCTGGTAAAGGGCGGCTCGATCCGTGTCAGAAAACCACGAAGCACGTACACACCACGCACAATTCGTTGCCTATTTGAGAAAGTAGTTAAAGACGGGCTAGAGCGCGTGGATTTTGTTGAGGCCACGAAGCGTTATCCGTCTCTCGTCGTCCACATGATCGTGGTCAGTGGTCTCGTGCAGTGAATGCGTCGAGTCGCCACGGCGAACATGCATATGTTGATGTGCTACTGTTGCTACTAGTGGTAGGGGCGAGGAAAGTGATCGTCCTCAACACTAGAAAGTCGGCACGATAAGGCCCGAGCTCGCTCGGCGTCACTACGTACTGTTGCGTGTAGCACTACTGTCCCGCGCGACTGTGCTGTGCCGATCCACTGCTGCTGCTGCTTTTGCATAATCCAAATCTCGGCCTAGCCCCAAAAGGCGACCTACCTAGCTCGCTGAAATGAAACATGCATGTACGGGTGGTTGAAACGTGATGTAGGAGTAGCTAGCGTTGATGGAGATTTCATGAAGGTTGATTGATTAACGGTCAATTCTTACGGCGTCTGATAGCGCAAGCAATTTGTAGGCCGATTGACAGTTGTCAATTCTCTTCTGGCACCGCCAAGATCAGGACCGTCCCTGAGGGGGGTGCAAACGGTGCGCCGCCCATGGGCCCCATGAGGCTGGGGCCCATTGGGTATAGACGGTACACAAACAGACGCCGCGACGTATTGAGTATCAATCGTATTCTGGCATTCGCATCGCACGCACAACGACACGAGATCGAGAAGACGAGAAGTCAGAAGAGGAGGGTCGAGGCCCCGAGGGCGACGGGCCGACGTCGTCACGGCGAGCGGCGAGCCGGCGACTAGGATATCCTCGACAAGTCGACGACTCGACGCCCGGTTGGTCTCCCGTCTGGCCGTCTCCCTCTCTTGATAGTGTTCTTGAAGATTTTACATAAAAAATACACAAAGACGCCTTTTTAAAAAGCACTAAAGCATTATGCTTTTATTTGAGTAACCATCATAGTTATTTTGTCATTTTTATCTTCTTTGATGTACTATTACTTTTACAAGAAGAATTAAATATACGGTACAAATTATCTCTTATCAATAGTATTATATAACGTAATCGTTATATTCAAATATTAGATTGTTAGACCTTTATACCCTGTTCAAATCAACCACCAACTACCAGTCAGTGGTATTTTTCTCTTAGAACAAATCAGCACCTGCCACCAGTCGTCAGCCAGACGAACACAGTATTAGTGTCTTAGACTGTCCACAGCAAGAGCACGCACCCGCATAGCTAAATGGACCTTTTGAGCACAACAGAGAGAAGAAACTCAACACTCAAAACAACCAGTGCTCCAGCAGCACAATCAACCCGTCGCGCATCCTCCAATGACAGTTGACTCCCGCCAGGAGGAAGAGGGGGAGGGGGAGACGGCCGCGACCGGTCGAGCTCGATTCGTCGTCGATCCCGCTGAATCCGGGGACGCCAGGCCGTCGCCGTCGATCCACCACCATCGATTCACCGATCCGCCACCCGCCGCCGTCGATCTCCCAGCCGCCGCCGTCGATCCGCCATCCGCCACCATCGATCTGCTCCGGCCGAGGATGGCTCGCCGACTCCGCCTTCCTCCGGGGACGCTAGGCCGTCGTGCCCCTGCCGACGCCCGTGCTTGAGGTGGTCCACCCACCACCCTCTCTTGCCGACGGCGGCAAATCGGGGCGGTGGCGTCCAGGCGGGGCTCGTGGCGGATGGAGGCGTCGCCGGCCTGGGGAGGGAGGGGCGTCGCGAAGATGGAGGGAGGCCACACCGCCGGCCTGGGGAGGGAGGGAGTTGGGGTGGGGCGCCGCGGAGATTCTCCTGCGGAGATGGAGGGAGGCGAGGCCGTGACCGCGGCAGTTGGGCGGAGTCGCGGAGAAGGATGGGGGAGAGGAGAGAAGCACCCGAGATTGAGTGCTGCAGAGCTGGCTCTCTCATTTTGGGGGAAGGGACGGGGGAGTTGCTGGAGGGACTACCGTGCTCATTGTTCCCTCATTTTGGGATGGGGGAAGGGATGAGAGAGTTGTTGGAGATATTCTTATACTCGCCCAAGGGTCTATAAAACTTGTGGGACGGCCCTGGCCAAGATCACCGCTCGAGGATATGATCACGACGATCTTGACTTGACGAGACGAGACAGGCCGTGAAGCTGCGGCGCAGTCGAAATCGAAGACTAGAACGCGCGGACGCACGAAGGTAACCGCGGATCGGTCGGTCGAGCGATCGGCGTTCACCCGTTCGGAGTGCACACAGGTCTGAAGTCGTCTCTCGCCCGCGTCAGGGATGAAACGACACGTACGTAGTACACAGGGCCCCGATCCGAGCAGATAACCGGCGTCTTTTCTGCGCCCGCGATTTGCCTTTCCGCCTGGGAAGATCTGCCGTGGCGAATCGCGACTCTGCCTGCCCCCGACGACGCTAGCTTCCACGCTTCCACGTCTGATCGTACGGGATCATCTGAAACTGATAACTTTTTCTGATGCAGACAAATTTTGGCAGAAACGGTGAACGCAATAAAGCTAGCGCTGTCGATATGTAGACAAATTTTTGTTCATTCATGAATCATTCATGCCTTCCTCTCTAACCCCTAGGCCGGGACGTCCTATTGTGTGACCGGTCAGATAGGCCGATTATTGATTGGTGTGCTGTTTATTGATCTGCCAAGACTGATGAGGAAGATCTCTGCATGAGCTTCGTAGTCGTCGGGTCGTCGTGGTGCGACGACAACAATAATGGCTTCAGATCGATGAGAGAGATGATTGATGCGTGCATCAGGTTTTCTTTTCTCCTCCTCTCTTTTTGTTTCGTCTTTTCTTGTACAAGTTGTCTACTGCTTTGTTGCCTGCTTTTGTTCTTTCGAAAATGGGTTTTCGAACAGTGGACTGACACATTATTAGGGCATCAGGCGGCCCATCAGTAATTACCCTTGATGCACTTTGTCATGCATGCATGCACCCAATGCGTTGTCCGTGTCGTCTGATCAATCGATCGAGCTCACTTTAATTTCCGCCAGCTGCAGATCACCACTGAACCATCCATCCATGTCATCATCATCAGCTTTAGTTTGAGACATCCATCCATGCAAATGCAAACTAGCCTCTCACCGCACACGCAAAATCGTCGATCGGAAAGCAGCAGCGCTGCGACAGTTACAGGTGTTGATCCGGACCTCGTGGCACAACATCAGGCAAGCAGACGCCCGGGGTCGATCGAGATATCTTGGCGCGCGTGCGTCAATGCGTGCTTGTACGCACTGTGCCGGGGTCTTGAGGCACAGTGCCGTCTGTCTCTGCCCTTGATTGGTTTGGGGACCGGGAGGGATCGGAGAGCTAGGCCGGGGCGCTAGGGCTAGGGGTCGCTGATGAATCAGCCCCAGTTAGGTGCCTGTGGTCACAGGAGACACGAGAGGAGCGAGAGGGAGACCCCAACTTGTAACGACAGATTGGTTGCTTGCATTGATTCATTCGATGGATGCGTGCCTTCAGCTTGCGTTGCGTTGGCTGCGTCCGTCGTCCCGTGTCGGGTGGACTGGCCTGCACGCAACTCTGCAAATCGGATCGTCGACGTGAGACCCGCCGGCGGCCTATGTAACGGGGCACCAGCGCCGGACTATCACTTTGGGCCCGTCGAAACATCTGGCGGTGGCGGACATGGAATGGAGACGAAGAGATTGGCTGAAGCTTTGAGCGCGTGGTGGAATTGTCCTCTCCTGGCCATGATCGCCATGAATCTTTCGGTGAAAACGAACTGAAAACTTGCCCCCCTGACTGACGTTGACAAAAGTTAAAGTATTCCTCTTCTCTTTTTTTTTTTGACTGACCAAATTAGCTGTTCCTTGATGGCAGGCTATGCTCCAATTGCAAATAGGTGTGCAGTGGTCGGGATGACATCTGATGCCGAAACGACGCCGGCGGTACTTCCATGTCAGCAGGGGCGGAGCCAGGATTTACCTATAGGGGGGGCCGAGATGTTGAGCACAAAACAATTTCATAATTTTTTTTCAAAAAATCCAATATAATATAGACTGATGGAAAAATAAATGTGATATAGAAATAGCTATATATTTGATTGTATATGTAGCACATGGGTCATCCAGCATGTTAGCGTGCACTAGTAAAAATAAACCTTAGAATGACAAAAAAAAATTGCATTTCAATCAATTTAGTTTCATTGGCATGAAATTCAAAACATGTTAGTGGCAAAACAAAAGACACCAGGGAGGATGGTGCTGCGCCTGCGCATGCTGGCATCTTGGTGTCTCGGCACACACAAAATTGACCGGTGATAATAGTGCTTTGTGCTAATTTGCATTGAGAAAAGGTGTTAGCTACTCTTGTGATTAGGAGAATAATTAAGTGCTCCTGGCCTCCTGTAGTGTCACGGCAGCATCAGGGGGGGCCAGGCCCCTGCGCGCCCCCCCTGTGGCTACGCCCCTGCATGTCAGTGTCGCTGCACAAAAACCTGAACAGAAGAGGTCGTGCTCGCAGCAAGTACTGCTAGCCTAGGCCAAAGATAACGGCGTGCCAATCGCAACACGCCGGCGATCGTGCCGACCTGCCTGATGAAACGTTAGTCACGTCCGCGGCATGGCGACGGGGTCAGGGTGGGTGTCAGCGCAGAACGCGCGCTCGCGCGCGCGCGGCTAGCCGGCTACAGCGAACTGACTCGTCCGCGTGTCTTATCCCTGCCGCATTCCTGCAGGAATCCGCTTCGAGCTAGCGCGCGCGCGCCGGCCGCGCAGGCAGGGCCGGCAGGCGTCAGGGGGCTTCGGGCTAGTAATGGAACCAAAACATCCGAATTGTGTAATAGATTGATACTTTTAGATCACAATAAAATAAATTTGGTGCTAATTTTTTATGCATTATAACCAGCTAATTACTAGAAAAAATTAAAAAAATTAGCTACAATTTTTTTATGGATTATTTGCTGTCGATAGAGAAAAAGATGAAAAAACATCCGTATCCGAATCCGAATAGATATCCGAGTTTCTTTTCATCATTTGATTAAAATATAGCACACATTTGGGGTTTATTTTGTATGAATCTTAACGAGCACAATGCCAAGAACAAGAATATAAATTTTAGATACAAAATATTATACCTAATTTAACTAAAATAAAAAAAGAACGACTAAAAAATGATATCCGAATTGGTATCCGGATCCATCCCTACTTGGGGCACGCACGCACCAGGCGGCAGGCCAATGATTCCTCGCTCGATGTGATCCCGGTTGCGCCGTCGCTGTCACCGGAAAGCTGGAGACCCATGTCCGGTGGGCGTCCGTTCCAGCCCATGCCGCCAAGTATATCGCGTCGCCGGTGACATGATGCACGGCCCCCTCTCCCCTCACATAGCGCACCAATTATGGGTTCCATTCCGCCGTTCCCATCCCCAGGCTGCTGCCCACAGCCGGTCAGAACCCGGCCACATGCCTCGTCACGATCCGATCTTATCCGCCCTGAGCCACGCACGGTAGCCAGCGCCCCGTAGAATTCCTAACCAACTTTCTAGCGTCCGAGAAAAGAGACCAAGCACTACCATCTCTCCACTCCACTTCATCTGCAGATGCCAAGATACGCGGCGAGTGAGAGTATGCGTGGGGGACCGGCCGGCCGGCCGGCGATCGATCGGCCGGCTGATCATGCATCAACGTGGCTCGCCGGCCGCAAGTCAAATGGCTCAGCAACGCCGGGACTTTCTTTGCAGCCGGAGTTAGTGCTCCGGCGTCGCGGTCGATTGTCATTAGTCACTCGGCGAACAAAAGGAATCGCGGGCCGAGCCGCTTTTTTCACATCAACTCGAGGTCCACTTCGGCACTCACCGAGAGCTTAGCTAGCAGTGACGGAGCTGCTATTTGCATTGCATTGCTACTCCCTCCGGTTTGGTAGAAGAAGTCGTTTAGGACAGCGACACGGTCTCCAAAGTATAACTTTGACTTCTTATTTTTATAAATATAATTATTAAAAACTAACATATGTATACTTTTATGAAAGTATTTTACAAGACAAATCTACGCATGTAGTTTTCACATTTCCAAACTCAACGACTTATAAGTTATTCATGATTTATATTCCCGATGTTTGACTCAAAGCTTGTCCAAAACGACTTCTTTTACCAAACCGGAGGGAATATGCTATATGGGGCATGCCAATGTGGTCTACGAGGAGTTAGCGTTGGCAGCATCGCCCCTTTTTTATGGTGAGTTGAAGGGTGGAACTTGAACGGGAGAGGGTTTTTCGCCCCAGCTCGCTGCTTTTCGCCGAGAGTGATGGCATGGAATGAACCTGGCTGGACTGAAAGCCTCGAATAGGTATTAGGTAATGATGATTCCTTCTTTCCATTCACTCATCACCTCACTCTCACTGCCTTAGCCTTTTTTTTATCTTTCCGGTATCCAGATTTAGATAGGGCGGTCGGCTTTCTCCTTCGTTCTTCGTCCGTCGAAATTCGAAAGGCTGCTGCAATTCCACTCGAGATCGGGGCGAGATCATGGTGGGGGCGCGTACGTGCGCGCGCGCGCGTGTGCCCCCCGGGCGTGGCTACCCGCCGCGTGCGTACGAGATAGACATAGACGTCACCTTCTCCTCCACCACCTGCGCGCACGCTCCACGCCTCAGAAAGGGAGGCGTACCCCCGGTGCCCGGTGATTGGGAATTGGCAGCGCGAGTTCCGGCTTTCCAGTTTCCATGGCGTCGGCCCTACACTACACGGCTACTACCACCATGACTCGAGGCCGCTTGTAGATGTAGCCCTTGTTTCTCCGGGACGATGACCGGAACAGGCAAATCCATTTCAGTTGATCGTCATGCATCTTGGCCAAGTGGATGCTTCCGTGTTATGTCTGCAGATTTGTGTTATTTTCTCAAACACGCAGCGCAGGGGGGACATCGGTCTGCCGGGTCGGGTTCAAAGCGGTAAGCACAGAGGCGGCGCCGCGGCGGCGAGTGCCAGCTCCACTCGCGTCGAATAATTTCCCTGGCGGGGAGGAACATATTCGTGGTTATTGTAAAGTCTGACTGTGCGCTGCATTCCTTCACGTCACGAGCTCCTCCTTCCTGAACATCTGATTCCTCTTCAGACGGAGAATGCCATCTCTCCTTTCGACACTCCTCTCAGTGTGCACTCCGTCTCCCGTCTCCCCCCTGCTTCTTCAGGTATCGACACATCGGTGTCGACCTAAAGGTAAAGCCGGAAAAGCCAATGCTGCTGCACATCGTATCTGCTCAGGACTTTTAGGATAGATCTGGCGGGCCTCTGTTCTGGATCAGCTTTCATTCACAAAAAAAAAACAGTGAAGCCTGTTTCGTCGTTGGGAGAGTTCTCTGGATTTGCCTAGTGCGCATGGATTGGAGCCACGCATGGGGACCAGAATCACTCAGCAAATCAGCATGGCGTCCCAGACCTAAAAGGTTACCACCATCAAAGGTTATGCTATGTCTGAATATCATTCGCGTGGCGGCTACCTTGGACATTGCAAAAATCTGGATATCATTTCAGTGGGCTGAAGGTCTTTCGGGCCACATTTGGAGTTTAAGTTAGTAGGCCCGTTTAACGGCCCAACTTTACTATGTGATTCATTGGGCCTTTTACTAGAGACCCACGACCATCATTAGTTTCCAACCACCGGCACGCGGTGTGGCTTTCGAATCGGCCCTCCCCTGGGCTTCACAGGCAATGGGCTAACTGAAGAAGGGTCCGGGACTGAAATTTTAAGCCTATGCGTATGTGTCGCCCGCCATTGATTTGTTATAGAACGATCATGTGACTACTGATACTTAATTTTATGCTAGACTAGAAAGTGTACTTTTACATCGTATAAATAAAATATTAATAGGGTAATTGTTAGTTCCAATGAAAGAAGAAGCGTCCTTTATTTTTTGAGTGATGTTATGGTGCTTGAAATTTCCTTCCATTTCCTCTCATTTTCTCCACCCAAAGTATTTTCCTCCCGCAAAGGGTAATTCGGTCATTTCGCGTTTGTAGGTCGTCCCCCAACCCGCGGCCCCCGCGGCCCGACCCACGTCCGCCCCCTCAGACGACATGCACGCATCACGCGAACCGAGAGGCGAACCAGAGGCGAACGCCATAGACTGCGGCGACGGCTCCTCCGGCGAGGATATCGAACGGCGGCCCTCCCTCACGCATCCCTGCTCCGTAGCCAACACAGCCCTCATCTCTCGCTCCCTCCAGCTCCCGCCGGCGCCCTCGCAAGGCGTCGCACCGGTGGCCTGCCGCGCCACCGCCTCAGGACGCCATCAACTTCTCCCTGCCTCACCGGACGACGAGCCCCAGCGGCAAGGCCGGCCGACACAGTCTTCTTGCCTCAAGCGCCCATCCCCATCGGACCCTGTTCTTCTCGCCGGTGAGTCAAGCAACCACGCCTTTCTCCTCATCTCTCCCATGCTTTTTAGGGTTTCTTGATTCATGAATAAGAACCTTGCAGATGTAGTGTTTCTTGATTCATTTACAAGTTATTGATCTAGTGTAGGCACCCCCTGTAGATAGATGCAGTAGTTCTTGATTCGTTTTCTAGATCTTGTAGATGTAGGTGCCAAATTAGTTGTTCAAGTCATACTCCAAATTACTAGATCTTGCAGGCAGCAACACTTGCTCTGAATTCTTTTCTTTTCAGGCGGAAATGTCCAATTATGATTCTTTGCTGGAGTACAATGAAATAGTTATGAAGATGTTTAACAGTGAGGATGAAGGATTTCAGTTTTATAACAACTACGCTTATGAGAAGGGATTTAGTGTGAGGAAGGATTACTGCGAGTGGGACAGGGACCTGAATGAGAGGAACCTTCGCAAGTTTGTTTGCAGCAGTGAAGGTTTCCGCACAGAGAAGCACCTTAGGAGGGAGATCAAGTTGCGGAGGTCGCGGAATGTCACTCGCTTTGGTTGCCGTGCTAAATTTGTGATTGCACTGGATTATGACACAGAGCAGTGGTATGTGAAGGATTTCATCAACGAACACAACCATCCGATGATTCCACCAGACCTATCTTGTTTCATGCGTTCTCACAGAAAAATTACTGATGAGCAGAAAGTAGAGATTGTGCATATGCAGATTTTTGGAATCCGCAAACACCAGATAATGGACAGTATGCTGAAGCGGCACGGTGGTTATGATAAGATTGGATTTACAGTAAGGGACCTTTATAATTTCTGACATCGCAATAAGTTGCAGATGCTCTCCGCCGGTGATGCCCAAACAATAATGAATTACTTGATAGCTCACAAACATAGAGATCCAGATTTCTATTTCGACCACAAGAGATATGGGGGAGGGCATATGACAGGAGTGCTTTGGTGCGACTTCCAATCTCAGATGGATTATAGAGCATTTGGTGATGTCGTCATATTTGATGGCACTTACAAAACCAATAAATACAACCTGCCTCTTGTTCCTTTTGTTGGGGTGAATCATCATAAAAGCACAGTTCTTTTTGCTTGTGGAATTGTTGCTCATGAGGATACTCAGTCCTATGTGTGGCTGCTTAGGGCATTCACTAAAGCCATGTCTCAGAAACATCCAGTATCTGTGATCACTGACGGAGACCTTGCTATGCAAAATGCAATCAGTATTGTGTGGCCGAATGCATCGCATAGGCTATGCGGATGGCATATTGAGAATAACATTGTGAGTAATATTAAGGACGATGATGTGAAGGAAGGGATTATGTGCTTTCTTTATGATCGTTGCTCTATAGAAGAGATTGAGTTGAAATGGATGGTTTTCTTGAAGAAGCATGAGGTCACAGATGAGAACTCGTGGCTATATCAGATGTATGAGAGGAGGGAATCCTGGTGCGCTGCGTATCATGTTGGTAAGCGCTATTTAGGATTGAGGAGCAACCAGCGTAGCGAGAGCCTACACTCTAGGATCCAGTTTAATCTAGATCGGAAAATGACACTGGTAGAGCTGTTTCAACACTTTGACAACTGTCTTGTAAAGCTGCGAACTAGAGAAGTGACTCTGGATTTTGTATCCAATTACAAGCCATGCTTGGAACCAGATGCTTCATTTTTTGTGCATGAGGCTGCAAAAAGGTTCACAACAAGTGTTTTTTATGATGATGTGCTATACAGTCTGAAAGCAGCCGAGAAGTGTTATTTGATTGAGGAAATGGATAGCTATGACACTGTTGTGTATAAAGTTGGAAGGGTTGATAAAGGAGAAAAACGATACTCTGTGAGCTGTGACATACGTGTTGATGAGGATAAGGTCAAGAAAATTTCATGTTCTTGTCTAAAGTTACAGTCCCTTGGAACCCCATGCTCACACATCTTCTTTGTGTTGGGCTATCGCGAAGAAAGTAAGCTTCCAGACTGCTGTGTTTTGGAAAGGTGGACGATTGGTGCCAAGCGTGGATGTCCTCCTACAAGGAAGAGCACAATGTATGACTATTCTGATAGCGTACAGAGGTACAATGACCTACACAATATCGGTCGAACGGTAGCCTTCGCAGTAGCTCAATCACAAGAAGCATTTGAACGGCTCAAACGCGTTCTTGAAGAGGAAGCTGCTATGATTCCTGGAAATATAGGAGAGGGTGGACGCAAGACGTTTGGTCCTGTGCTCCTACAAGTCCTGGATGTTGAATCTGCGGAGTGCTGCAATGTATTAGATCCCATACGCGTGCCTGGCAGAGGGGCCCTGAAGAAAAAGTTGAAGTCAAGTTCAGATAGATCTGACAAACATTGTACCCTATGTAAAGATCGGGGTCACAATCGGCGAACATGCTACTTGAGAGATGAGGTAAGCTAAGAGTAATTGTGATCAAAGTTTAAAATTGATTGTCTGTGAGCCATGTGTAGTTTTTGCTAATATCCCTCTTAATTTGTAGGATAAAATGCTCCCTGAGGATGTGTTGGATAAATGATCCGGCAAAGGTATACATTCCAACAAAATTCTAGATTCCTGTATATGACTTCTCTTTCTCCAGTACCTGTGGGTTCTTGTTTAGCTTCATGAAATCAAGCTGAGTTTGTGGGGGCGAGTTATGTTCTTGGCAAATTTCATTCTCTTAATAATTGTCATTGTTCCTGCCTTCATTGTGCCTATTTTGTTTGTGGCTTTTTTTATGAGTGCTTGCTGTATCGATTGTTCAACTCTTACTGAGCCAAGAAAAGATTTAACTAGGATTGGGTCATTAACCTGGTCATACCAGTTCTGAAGCATTCAGATGCATCATTGTACTCAATAAAAGCACTCGGACGAAGCTAAAAGCACTCGGATGAAGCTAAAAGCACTCGGATGAAGGTAAAAGCACTCGGATGAAGCTAAAAGCACTCGGACGACGCTAAAATTGTAACCAGGCGGTTCACTCCAAGAGTCTTTGTAACCTTTGCAATGCAGAATTTATCATTTGACATGTGGATCATGTTTTCATTTTGGTCGCTGCATTTCTTGTTGATTGAGAGTGCAAAAGGAACGTTAACATACCGTCGTTACGTTAACATGTAATGTATGGATCGGCAAGTTACCATGACATGGAAAACAACATATTGTCGGCAAGTTAACATGCCATAACACATCATTGTATAAGCTAACGTAACATAACATGCCGTAACATAACATGCCATAACATAACATAACATGTCACAGATAGGCGCCGCATTGTAGCTAGCGCACCGCAAGTTAACATAGCATGTCTAGTTAACATGCCATAACATTGGTTAACATAACATGTCAAGTTAACATATCATTGTTTAAATTGCCATGTCACAGAGAGGCGGTATGCCGTCGAGTTAACATACCACGTCAAGTTAACATACCGCGTCAAGTAAACATACCACGTCAAGTTAACATACCATGTTAGCATGTCCCAAGTAGCCTATCCATGGTTTTTTTAAAAAAACATTTCATGACAATGTTAGTGGTCACAAGCTGACTCTTCATTCATAACTAACAGCATGAAGCTATTAAAACCATTACACTGTTAAAGGTTACAAGCTGGAGTGCACACAAAAGAGGGCACCTATGAGAATGTCTCAGATTACTGCATAATGTGGAAAGACACTTGTAGCAACTGAGTCTGCCATCTGGTTTTGAGCTTTGGGTATGTTGTGGACCCTGGAGGAACCTGTCAAAAAGGCAACAATAGACTGGGAAAAGGGTTTGGTGCTCCAATCCGGTGCATCAGAGGGATTAGCTGCATTGATACAGTTGGCAAACTGATTATCAGTGAAGAATTGGGTGTATTGGAGACCCATGATAACGTTGAAGTCCATTCCAATGTTGGACCAGAAAACCTCACTATTTACTATTTTTTAGTTGAACTGGAGCTTATACTTGTATCTGGTTGAACCTTTTGTTTTAGTTACTTGTACAGTGTATAGAATCCCTGACAGATCAGCAGGAGATGCAAGAAATGGGAGAGAAATTCAATGAATACCCCTGGGAATGGATGGGGCTTACAAAGAGAAACATATAGGCTGGCCCGGGAAGAGCAGTACAAAAACTTCTCATACCTAATTCTGGGGAAATAGCAATGAAGGTACACCCTATAATCCAACTTACTTTACATAGGAAAAAGTACCCATCACATTGTGTGTTATTCTGGTGTTCAAGCAGGCATGCAAATATACTGAGATGGGGGGAACATATTACAAATTCAGACAAAATACTAGATGAGCAGAAGCATCCAGAAAGCTTATTTTAAGGATTTTCTCATACTCAGATCAGTACCATGGCTAATATGCAAAGAACGATCAAGCTTTTCATTGACATGCATGATTGAATTGTGATCACCCATACAAAACATATGCATAAAGCGATTAAGTGTGACAAAGTTCAACACATGGTCCCAATATTACATTAGTGGATTGGTGATGAGGATCACCATATATACAAACTAGTCCATACTGCTGATTACTTGCTTAATTTGTACACAACTAGCAAAGACCTCCTGATTGGCCTTGAGATGGAACATATCATACCTAAGAATTCCTAAATAGTAACAGGCGGGGAAGATGCTTCAGTGTCGAACTTGTGCCGCCTGAGCCTCGGCAGTTCCAGGCGAGGTGTGTCTTGGCGCCTCGGCAGTTCTAGCCTGAGCCTGACCCTGACCCGAACCTGGTCCATCAATCATGTCCCACAACAGGGACCCCAGCACCATGCAGGTCTTGATGAAGAACACCACCTGCACTCTGCTCACCAAGATCGGCTTGGGGGAAAGGGTGAAGAGGGAGTACAGCAAGATCCAAAAAAAACCGGTCGAGGTTCCGCTGAGCAGCAACACCATCAGAAACTGGCGCAACCACCGGTTGAGCAGCGACTGTGCCGGCCGGGAAGTAGAGATGGGCAGCAGGGGGGCCATGTTGCGCGGGACCCATCGCCGATGAATGGGCGCCAAATGCCTCTCCCATTTAATCGCCAGGATAGAGGCGAGTGCAATGGCAAAGGCTGTCTGGAGAGGACTCCTGACAAAATCGTGTATCTCAATGGTGCGGCCTAGCGTAACCCAATGTCCCAGAAAGGGAGCAGATATCTCGACCGCCTAAGCTGTGCTCCATCCCCCAGAGAGAATATCGAAAGTGACCTCTGTGATGCGGGGCAGGGGATCTACCTCTGGCGGCGGCGGCGGCGGAGACTGCTGAGTCGACGGCGGCGGCGGAGGAGACTGGTCAAGCAGCAGGGGGGTCCAGCCGAGCCTTCTCGCGCTCACGCCAATGTCGACGCCCCTAGATGCGGGGGCCGACATCGATGCGACCGCCATCGTCTCCTCCTCCTCGTTGACCTGGCGGCCGGTCAACGTCGATGGCGCGGATCTGAGGAGGGGGGATCTCGGGGGGAGCTGAGGGCGCAGATCTGCCGTGAGATGGTGGTCAACCCGTGGAGGAGTGCGCAGGAGATGGGGGTTCGGAAGGCTGAGGTGGGGGAGCTCAGGGTGTAGGGGCACGGGGGCAACCTGATGCGGGTGGATCTGCGAGAGCACTGCCTCCAGGTGGGATTCCGCCATGGATAGGAGGATGCAGTGGAGGAGGATTGAGACGTGGAGATGAAGGAGGACGGGGAGGAGGTGGAGTTGCAGGCCGCGGAGGAAGGGGATTGAGACAGGTGAGCTGTGGTGGTGTGGAAGGAGGAAGTGGAGAGGGATGAGTGAGAGTTGGCGTAGGAAGAAATCCCGGCGGCGAGGAGAGGTGATGGATATTTGGGAGCCTTCTGAGAGTTTCGCCATTGGAATGGTGCTTGCGCTGCATCCTCGCTCAACTGCAACATAGGAGTATTTGTGGGCCCATTATACGAGAGAGGATTATAAATATCTGGGTCTAGGGCATGCACGGGCGCATCTGAGGGTCCCTCTTCAATTACCTTTTTGCCCTTATCATCCTGACAGGGCGCGCGCGGCGGAGATGGGCCCTGCTGTGAATGGGGGAGTAAGGCCGAGGTGGCCTGGCACTGGCACGGTCAGGCCCAGCCCTTCTCTGACAACTTTTTAACACCAATGCAGCGTTCGGGAGGGCTTTCTTTGGCTGGGCTGTATTCTATCGAGTGGGGCAGCCCAGGAAGCAGTGTTCGGGAGACATTTTTTGGGCTTGGCTGCCGGCTGGTGATTCAGCTGATGAGCCGGCTGGTGTTTTTTTTGTGTGTGACAGCGGCTGTTGTAGGGCGCATAATCACATTTACGATATAAATTAAAAAAGAAAGGACTCCCTATCAAATTCGCCGCACCTCCACAATTACTGTCACTTGCACACATTGCTTGATTACCCAAACATATAAGGATGAATGATTGGTAAAGAACACGAAATCTTTGTTCTAACACACACATCTTAAATAAATATAAGATAATCAAACTTCAACCGAACTTAATGGAAAGGCATAACACACTTTGTCCAATTTCGAACAAAAAGATAATGCAACCTAACAAGTTTGTAACCCACGCCTAGTTGAACAAGGAAAGCCTGCTTAGATGCCATCACCACTATCCCCACTTCTCCGTCATCTTAGTACTCCATGTACGTCATGTCCTGCATTAAGTTGTTGACATGTTATTGGTTGTATTAAGGGGAATATTTGTGAATAGAAACCAATACTCACTTCTTCAGGTCCCACTATGTAGAGATGACAAATCTTGGTACCATCATGAGCGAGCACCATTTCATTCACCTCTTCTTGTCCTCCTAAAATCTTTATTAACCCATACCCAATTGATAGCTCATTCCCTCCTGCAGCGGGATTCATGTAGTACAACTTTGCGCCTCCGTTGTATCCAAAAGGCCTCAAAGCCTCTGACATCACGACCCACTCAATAGTAGTGGCTGGATGTACAATGGTAAACATGCCAATGTTACCTTCTTCCCTATTGTCATAGTACTTGTTCAGATCCGGATAAAGTTCCTTCACTGTGTGCACCTTAAATCGCATTACAACATCCTAGATGTATATAGATTACACGAATAAATATCATTTGGCTGAAAGGAGTTTGTAAACATTAAGAAAGAAAAAAAATTTACACATACCGAACGATATTCGTTGTCCATTAACATACGCAGGTTCCATTTCGATATGCAGATCTCATCTTCTTCCTGAAAGGGCAAATGTTGAGGTGGCTATCTATACAATACATAATATTAATATTATAAAATAAAATACTCTGGTGGGTACCTCGACCGCGTTATTGCCAGGGACCTCCTGTTGTTCAATCAAGGGGATCAAGTTCTGAATCATACCCTTCAACATTGAGATGTCATTCTCCAACTCTTGGAAATGTATCCTTGCCTGGTTGGTCAAGGTATCAATACTTTGTTCGTGTTTTTGTATGATCTCATCTTTTTCTGTACGGGTCTTCTGCAAGACATTATGTGCAATAGCACGTTCATGTTCTTTCAATCCGTCAAAGAGAGCACGGTGTTCCTGTAGCGCTTTCTTCAACTTGGAACCATGTTCTTTTTCAATTCTTCTGGCTACTTCAGAAAGCTCTTTCTCTTGTTCTTTTTCCAACTGGTCACGCTCATCACTCATGTCTTTCTCAGTTTTTTCTTCTTCCTTCATCTTCTGGATGTAAGATCTGGTAAGTTGAAGCATGACCTTCGAATACTCATCCTCAAATTCCTTCTTGCGTATGGTTGCCTTCTCCTCGATCTCTTGGAGGGACCTCTTAACTTGATCCATGACACCTAGCAATTTACAACACAGAATAAGTTATATGGAAAAAATAAAATTAAAAAGCAACAACAAAAAACCGTGCAGAAGCTTCCAGATCCATCGTTCTAAGTTCAACCCTAGCAACGCACATCCAGTGTCTAGTGCCATAATATAAAACAAGTCAGTATGACCGTGTTTTCTAAATAAACATTAAGAAAATTGTACTTGAAAACAAGTATGTACTTATTTAATAATGTACTTGATCCAAGCAGTATGGGAAATCTAACATTGCTCTACTACGCACGGTAATCAATCATTGGAAAGGCCACTGGTAACCCCACTGAATGCAAAATTTTCAGGATAATAAATTAACCCAAGAATAGTATTTGCATTGTTTAAACGTCGCAGCTAACATTACTGTTTTTCCTTTTGTAGATTCGAACTTGAAGACTTTGAAAAGAATTAGATCCCAGATGTAAACTACATGGAAGATTGCTCACCTCGCAATGTATGACGTGGAATGGGTCTCGTGGCCGGCAACGCCGTCAAAGCAGAGATCAGAGGCGGAGGCGGCAGCGGTGGCTTGGGGTCGACCTCCAAGTGCGTCGGCTAGGGTGGTGCACGGGCTAGGTCTAGGGCTACTGGTGGCGACCTTTATAATGTTCGGCAACCGTCTTGGTTAGGAGTGCGGGAAAGGGGCGCGGAAAACGCGCGTGAGAAACTACACCGAGATAATGTGGGGTTAGGGGTGCAGTTAATCTCGGAAACAAATCAGGGGGGCAACACGGCTGAACATTTTTGGAATGTTTGCAAAACGGGCGCGGAAACCGCGTGTGAGAAACTTAGCACTATCCGCAATTAATCATAAGATGCAAAATGCAAAGTAGCAAGAAGAGTTGAAACAAATTCATCTCCAAAGCGGATTAACACGAAAGTACTCGGACCTACTGGCCCTTAAGTGCAGACAAATACTAATTGTTTTTCCACCACTTTTACATGGTCAAAGCACCAGTCGCAGGGGCGCCATCATCATCGTCGTCGTCGTCATCTGGAGACACCATGTTGTCGGCCAGCTTGGTCGCCACATCCTTCACCTCCACGTGCAGTTCGCTGATGCGAGTACTGGTGGTGCCATGCGCGTAGCCGCCCATTATCCTGTTCAGATCCATGGCCGGGTAGAGGGACTTGAAGATGGCCAGCACATAGGTGGTGCTCGCCAAGCTGATCGTCCGGATGTACTCACGAAGCCGGTCCGGGAGCTGCTGCAGCCGCTCCAGCATGCTGACTTGGTGCGGTCTGGGATCTCCAAACTGGCGAGGCTCCGAGGGCTCCACCACCGGCACCAGCTCGTCGACCAGTGGCCGAATAGCGTCCTCAAGCGCATCAGCTCGGGCGTGCTCGGACTGCACGCGCGCCTCAAGATCTGCAAATTGGGCAAGGATTTTGTGCCGGTATGCTGTTTTCAGGTCAGGAGTACATACAATCAGGCAATTAAAGACCCATGGTGATGCACTCACCAGTGAACATCTTCTTCACCGTGGAAGCCTCGGCGGAGTACTCCTCGACCTAGGCCACGAGTGCCGTGGCCTTGTCCACCAGAGCCTTTGCCTCCTCAGCAGCCTTGGCACGCTCCTCCTTTCGAGCTGCGGCCTCCGCCTCTTGTGCTAAAATGCATGACAAGTCAACCACAGGAACCACTCGGGATAGGTGGAGAACACTCGGCTGATCAGGTACTCACCTTTCCGGAGGGCTTCCGCCTCTTCGCGTGACGCGGCAGCAGCAAGCCTGGCCGCAGCGGCGTCGCGGCGCAGTTGCTCGAGCTCCTTGCTGGACACTGCCCGCTTCTCCCTCACCTGCTCCTCCAGACGTCGCACCCGAGCCCGCAGAGTTTTGTTCTCCTCATAGCTGGAGGCCATCTTATCCAGCACATCGCTCTTTCGAGCGGAACGGGTAACCACACTCTGCGACATACAACATGCTAAAACACTTTCTGTCAACAAAAATGACCCAAAAATCAAGCTTCGGTACTCACCTTGGCGATACGAGTGGCCTCTGACAATACCTCCACCAGTTTTTGGCTCTCGGTGGTGTCGTTCTCTGCGTCGTCAAGGAACTCCTCCGCAACATCATTATAGATGTAGGCTATGCGCATCTGTCGCGATAGAGATTGCTCCTGCTGCCTTGGTGCCCGATGGATCTCCTCTATCTGTGTCGTCCCCGCACTCGGCTGAGGCATGGCCGGGGAGATGGATGGCACGGCCACATCCCCCTCAGGAATAGGATTGTCAGATGCTTCCCTGCGCAAAAAGATACGCACACAGCACAACATTTCATCACACAATATATACACAAGAAGAACAAGGTAGCTGGATCGCGCAGTGTTACTTACTGGGTTGACACGCAGATCTTGGGCTCTGCCGGAACACGCCAGCAAGCGGCGCCCGCCGCTTTCTGCTGCCTGCGCCACTCCCCGCGCTCTCCGCGTCCGCCGCCGTTTTCACAAGACTCAGCGCAGATCGCCCCAGCAGCGGTGGCATCTGGGTGGTCGCCCTAGCAGCGGCGGTGTCTCCCCCAGGAGGCGTCTGAGATTGATGAGACGGTCGAGGAGAAGGAAGAAGAGGCTCACCCAGGTCCTCCTCGGGCGCCGCCTGCTCCCTGAGCGGCGAGTGCACCGCGGTCTCCTGCCACAGCAGATCTGCACGCGACAGGTCCTCCCAGTCCTCCTCCTCCGAGTCGTCCGGGATCACCAGCTTACGCCGTTTCACCGGCCTCAGCTTCAGCGTGCCGGGTGGCGCCCGTCGCACCTCCGGCCTCTTGGTGACCTTGGGCTCCTTCCCCTTCGCCGCGGTCTCGCTGCCGCCTCCTGCATCACCACTCTGCGGCTCGGTCGCCTTTGCGCGCTCCATCTCCTGGAGCTCCCGCAGCCTCCCGGTCTTGGTGTCCTTCCCCTGGACGGTGTGCGGCAACGGAGCCTCCAAGGTGAACGCCTGACGGGCCTTTCAAACAAGAGACATTTTATCAAACATCTGGCAGGCATAATGTCCAATGCCCCTATGGGCGAATGCAGGAAGCCTGAAAGGAAACTCACCTCTGGCCGCGGCCGTGCAAGGTTGAACGGCGGCGGTGCCCCGCGGGAGGTAATGTGCATCCCGGGCACGAAGCACAAGCGGATCCGATCCAGTAGCTCCTGGGCCGGAGCCGGCTCCGGCACCTCACGCGTCGTGTCGTAGTCCGGACCGGCGTAGTCGTACGCGAAGTGCGCGCGGTCCTTCAGCGGCTGCAGGCGACGGCTGGCGAAGTTGATCATCACCGCCATGCCGGTCAGGCCTCTCACCCGCAGATCGCGGATGAGCGGCAACAGTTCCCGCACCTGCGACATCGCCTGCTCGTCGGGATCTTGATCCCCGTGCTTGCCTGAAATGGGACGGCAGTCGACGTCGCACAGGACCCGCGGCTCGTGGTTGTCCATGTAGAACCACTCGTTATGCCATCCCTTGTTGGAGGACTTAAGGAGCACGGAAATGTACTCCCGCAGAATGTTTCTGCTTGAGCTGAAATCCGGCCCCACCAACCACCTTCGGGCTCTTGTCGCTCGGGTGACCCTTGAGGCAGAAGAAGTAGCGGAAGAGTTCGAAATGGGGAGCGATGCCGAGGTACGCCTCGCAGAGATTCATGAAGATGGCGATGTGAAGAATGGAGTTAGGGTTGAGATTGCACAGCTGTAACCCGAAGTAGTAGAGGATGCCGCGGACGAAGGGATGAGTCGGGAGGCCGAGCCCCTGCAGGAAAGCCCTCTCGAAGACGACCGCCTACGTCGTCTCCGGCGTCGGGAACTCCTCCCCGGCCGTAGGATGCCACGCGCCAGTCGCCTTGTCCGGGAGGACTCCCTCCTAGACGAGCCGGTTGAGGTGCTCCTCGGTGTAGATCGTGGGCACCCACTCCTCGTCGCGGACGGGCGGCGACGGCTGCTGCGGAGGCGGCGGTGTGGGCGACGGCGACCTCGCCGGCTTAGATCCGTGCCTCAACTTCTTCCGTTGCCCCTGCTTCGGACTCATCACCATCGCGGGCTACGCGCCGACACAGCGACTCACTCCCTAACTACGCAGCGGCGGAGGCGGCGGCGGATCTGGATCTAGGGTTTCCCTTGTCCGGAACTCAAGAATCGGCGGCGGAGCGAGATTGAAGAGCACAGGCGGAGCTAGCAAGAGTGGCAATGGAGGTGCGTGCGCGTTTTCCTATGGAATGCGAAGCGGCTCGCGTCGCTGGCCTGCTCATGCCTTAAATGCGAATGACGGAAAGGGGAAAGTGGCGGGCCCTGCCCGTCCAATCACCCTGCCACGTTCGCGGACGGTGTGGTCCGGTTTCTCAAGAGATGGACGTGTGCGTTGACTGGCCTTCACGCGCTTTCAAGCCTGGGGGATGAGGTTCCTCTAACATTCAACCTCTGCAGTTCTGTCACTGCCATGTGGGGTCCGTCGGCATGGGGCCCGCACGGCAGTGACACAACTGCAGGGGTGGGAACGGCGGAGGATCTCGTTTGCAGGGGTGACTGTACACACTCCGCTTTCTACGAGAGTAAGCCCGTCATTGGGGAGGGTATGGACAAATCCACTCTTGTTCATACCCAAATCCAAATAAATATTATCCACTTCTTACCCTCCCCAATCCCACCCATACCCAATGGATAATTATGCCTTGTTTAGTTGGCTAAAATTTCTAACCTTTTCTCCACTCTCGCTCCATCACATCACATTAAATACGCCAAAGACATATGTTTGGAGTATTAAATATAGGTAAAAAAATAACTAATTACACAGTTTGGATGTCCTTTGCAACACGAATCTTTTGAGCCTAGTTAGGCCATGGTAGGATAATATTTACCACAAACAAACAAAACATGCTACAGTGTGCTACAGGAATTTCAGGAGTTGAAAAGGCAAAATTTTCAACCAACTAAACAAGGCCTTAGTTTTGTACTAGATTCTATGCATACCCAATCGATTATTTGTACCCTCCCCACATCCTACCCTCCCCATTTCTTGAGGTGGGTGTGGATTTGAATATGGACAATGGATAAAAAGAACAGGCTGATACGAGAGTGTGTGAACCAAATCCTCTGCAGTTGGTCCCTCTGCCATTGGGTCCCTGTCACGTGGGCCTGGCCCCACACGTCAGTGTCCCAATGGCAGACACCCAACGGCAGGCGAGCCTCGTCGGTGTAAATCACGGGTCTAATCAAGGGGGGATCTCTCGACCTCCCAGCAACCGCGAGACAAGGACCAAACCACTCGGCTGCGCTGCAAAACCAGATAGATGAAGGAATGGGTCATTAACCTGGTCAGAACAGTTGTAAAGCATTCGGATGGAGCATGGTACTTCATAAAAGCACTCGGACGAAGCTAAAAGCACTCGGATCACTCTCAACAAAATAACATGCTCGTCGTGTGAACGAGCGTTGTGATTGGTTGCCAGAAGTTCAACACACAAAAATCATGCAGTCATGACGCCACTAAGTGTGCAAATTATGAACCTACATAGGCTGATAAGGGCTTTTTAGGAGTTTTCCTTTTGAACTCATTGGTTTGCTAACGCGAGCAGAGATAGCTTCCAGAGTGAAATCTTCCCTCACAGTACGAGGAGCACTGCCAGCTGTTCTCCTCAAGGGTTTTGCTCTTTTTCTAGATGCAGCTCCTGCACCATTTGAAGTTCCTTGAGCAACTCCTGTAACTGTTGCGGCTCCATCATCAACCATAGTCTTTCGCGGTCGTCCTCGTGGTCTTTTTGTCTTAGATTTTTCTGAGGCTGCATTTGCTTCTTCTTTGCTTCGAGTTCCCGTTACCAAATGATCGTCTACATCACTATCCTCTCGATGCCCCACTCCTTCTTCCGGGTATTCCAACAAGTAGGCTTCCTTCTATGTAATCATGAACACAACATGTTAAACAAGATTATTTGATGACGCAAGGAACAAGCTGCGTAAACATTTTTTTTACAAATGTAGTAAATGCACATACCGTGATAGGTTTTTCGTATGATTCCAAATGACGTCTATTGCGATCAGAATGTAGCAGCTTCGTGCATATCCTGTAGCAAAAACTTTCCATTTGTTGCTGTACATGAGAAATGTAGTGCACATAGTCACATAACACCTTTCATTGCAATTTGTATAAATTTTTGAATTGAAAAAAAACTCTAAGACTCACACTTGTGAATTCATGAGCCAGTTTCTCTCCATCCCATGCCAGAATATATTGTATTGCGAATGCCGCACATGTAAAACTGCAACGTTGTACCATAACATGAGTAACTGAATTACATCGTTAATATACAAAATGAAAAGAGTACCCGTTGGCTTGTCTCGGGATTTGTAGATATGGTAGTATTCGCCAGTCGCGAATGTCAAATGGAATCTCAAATTTAACCCAGCCTTTCTTGGACGAATAGTCAACGCAATACTGTATGCTTTCCACCTACAGCGAATGGGTACATACATGTGAAGTTTGATCATGTGCTCGTCCATGAGTACATAAAAGTTGCTACATATACTTACCAATGTCTTCTCTTTTTCTTCATCTCGCATGCCTAAAGATTCAAGAATCTGTACCTGTTCCTTTTCAAAGTTTAGGACCAGGAGACCCCAGTGGTTGCCATTAATGTTCATTGGAGCGAAGACCTGTTAAAAGATGTATGAATGCATGGCTCCAAACCAAAAAGGAAATCATGAGATACTAACACAGATAAATACACAAAACAAAATCAATATTGCATACCAAATGTTTTCCCACACATTTTTCCGCTATACGCTTCATATACTTTTCGCTTATCCCTCGTTCTGGTTGCGTCAACTTTTGAACATCAAACGTATGTATGAATGACGTTGAGTCATTCTCAACGTTGCTGAAATCGACATATGTATTTATTACCTGCAAAATGTGGATTAAGTAAATATTAGGTGTGCGCATGTGTTTACTGACGACATGGATGTGAAAGAATATTACCTCTCCAAATATAAACTGCTCTGAGACATTTCCGACCAATTCTCCCGCTTTAAGTGAGTGGTCGTCTATGTATACAACCACAGCGTCCTCGTAACTCTGAACTAAGAACTTGGCATCTTCTCTGTCAACTGGTCCTGTATTGAAATCGTTGTCGATAATTGGCTCTCTTCGTTTGAGTCCCGTTTTAGGGGGGGTCGCCGTGCTGCTTCATGGTCGTATCATTTTTGGAAATGCCTGGTTCAGCGTATATTTTATCCTGCGCCACTTGGAAACGTGTGCGTGGCGTTACCTGCAATTGGTGATGTTTTTTCGATTACAAAGTATCATTTCTATCGTGAAACACGAACAATGATAAAACAAGTGAACATACAATACCTCAACATATGTAGATGAAGGCATATGTTGTCGAGCATGGGTAGTTTGAGGTGTCGTTTGCTCTATAAGTTTGCCCAATAGGTCACGGAGTTCCTGTTAGTTGAGACATTGTTGAAGGTTAAAGCATTATAGTACGTTAAATTGAATAATATCACCCTGGTTACCTGCAACTCCGTTCGTGTTTGTTCCTGATCTGCGTGTACCTTAGCTTCTAGCCTATTGAACCTATCTTCCAGGATGTTGTCATTTCTAAACAAAGCAAATTCCTTCTTCTGTTCCAGAATCTTCTTATCCTGTTTGTGTTCCAATTCAAGAAGCTTCTGCTCCACATCTAGTTTAAGCTCAAATTTCGTTGCTTTCATCCAATGTTCAAGGCTTTGCGCCTGCCAATTTACTAAATTGTGAATTAACCACACAAATGAAATACGACACTTAAACATATGTCATACTTACTTCTAGGTTGCTGCTTCGACCCTCGTGTGCGTAATTTGCTTTTTTCACTTCTGACACAGTTGCTTCTCGTTTTTCTTTGGTTTGTGAAGCGACAGCCAAATTAAGCTATAAACAATTGAACTAGTTAAAGATGTGCATAACAACAGAACCGCCTATATATGTGTTATGTTTGCAAACTTACCGTTCCTTTCGTCAACCTTCCATTCTCCCAAGCAATTTGTCTACGCTTGGCATTTTCTTCATCCCAGAAGACCATAACTGGTGGTTGGGTTCTCCTTTCATCAGCATAGTTGATGTGATAACAGTCATCCACTCTAACTCGCTCATAGTACCAAAACTATTTAAAAAATAAGCACATTAGTATGTCAAAAAATAAACATTATTTAAAGAGTTTGATGTACAGTAAAGAACTCACCTGTAGAAGAACCAAATTACCCTTCAGGGTTCTTCCCCCATTCTTGAAAGTAGAGATTGCTTCTAATAGATAATTCAAAGTAAATTAGCCCCAGTTGAAATGTCGAATTTGTCGTACATCTCTAACAACTTCTATATAGCTCGCACTGATGGAGGTCCCTGTGGGTGATGCTATGATGACACCAATCGTGAACAAGATGAAGGCTCTCAGAAAGTCTTCGTCCACAGGTCGATCTTTGTGAAGCATGTTTTCCAGCCCTGCTAGGTCGAGCTTGTGGTTATCACTGCTTGCAAACCTATTGAAAAGTTTAGTGACCACAGTTTCATTTGCACTATTCGGTTTTCTGTTTATATGTTCCGTTACATCATTGCCTCCGGTCTCGAGTCCCATTATATGGTGCACATCATCCAAAGTAACCCTAACCACTTGACCTAATATCATGAAACCTTGGTCGCTGGTGTCGTATGCATCTACAATGTCCTGTATCATTTGTTTCCTCAAAGCGACATTAGGCATTTGAAGCAGTCCACCAAAGCCAATAGACTCAATAGCGTCTACGTGCGATTTAGAATCCTTGAAATTTGCCACGGCTTTATAAAATCTCGTAGGAGAGTGCGTCAAACGCATCTTACCGTGCTGCAGCAACCAGTTGGCGATGCTAAGTTGCTATAAAAAAATAGGCAACGTAAAGGAAAATAAAACTTCATACCGTGCTGATGGATCCATTGTGGTCGTTGTTAGTGCGATACTTGCTACCATTCGCACCTGCATAAATGTTGCAAACGAGAAATCTTCAATTTGGCATCACAGGAGAACCCAAAATCACACCATTTTATTGTACCATGCAAAGAAAATAGTACCCACCCCGCTCCAAACTTCATCATGTACAACCCGATCCCCACAAATGCAATCATGCTTTCCTAGCATAAACCTCAGATTCTACCCATTGAAAACCCATTACGGAGCCTAAACCTGTTTGCTGCACCTAAACCCTCTACACAAGCACGAAGACGAGCTCCACGTGATGGCCGTGTCAACTCGTCGCCCTAGCTGTGCTCCTCGTGGCCGCAGCGCTGCGAGGGATTTGCCGATGAGGCCGTCAACTCGTCGCCGCCGCCGTTCGCTGGATCCTACCAACTAAAACCACTAACACCAATCCAACGTACCTCTCCCATTATTGTTGATCGGCGTAGCGGGCATCCGCTCTCCAGCTCCTGATGTGTCCATGGTTCCTGGGCCGTGTACCAGATCGCAGAGCAACGGAGAGAGAAACGACGAACAGCAGGCGGCTTCTGTAGTATGGAAAAGAGAAATTTAGATCATATAATTACGGGTCATGCGACGTAAGATACGCCGCCAAATCCCGCGCACGGTTTCTCCCTCGACACACACACACCTCCCACGTCGCGCCCAAATGGGCTTTTCCTTTGAAGGAAGTCCTATTTACCTCCCTGAATGGTGCGCCGAGGACTTGTTTCGTCTCTCGACTCCAAAATCATCTGTTATCTCTCCTCGAATATCCTATAGTAAGATTAGTAAAAAAATGTAAAAACTTGCATGGACACACCATTTTGGTTTGTAATCACGATAAAATATTCAATTGATTCTGACAAAGTGGTGGTGCACACCCTCACAACTGCATACATATCCCAGTACGACCAACGTTACTATGTCAGATATGTCGCCACATGTGATATGTGTACGACAACTATCTCCAAATCTTTTGTAAATTTACTAGGATGTACACGGAGACAAACTAAGATGTCGTGTGCACATTACACAAGTAAATAAGTCGAATTTTTATCAAACACAAGCAAACTTATTGATGAACACGGATGATACTTTGATAAACAGAACATCAAATTTACTTGTCATGGGGCCACTTAGGGCACTAGTACCGAAAGTATTACCGAGTTTCAACAAGCCACATTGCACTGATCATATATAATTACAAGCAAAAGCAACCAAGCATAACAAAAGGCATCCTTCTCAATCCTTGCTATCATTCTTCTTCAGTTCCTTCACTGCCTTCTTCAGTTTAAGAATGGCCTTGTCATACCCCTTACCCATCTCCTCCAGCATGCGGATCTTGATACTATTCTTAATGTTCCTTTCCTCCAGTTGCTCCACCTTGTCCATAAACTCTTTATTCAGTATTTTTAGCTCATTGTCGGCGTAGTTGCAACAGCCGCAATCCTGACATGTCATAAACAGGAACATGAATTAGTACACATCGTCGTTCCTTTTTAGGCACATGAAATGCTGAATTTTATTGTTAGAGTAATTGAACAATATGAACTGAAAAAGCCAAAGATTGAACCTTGTGGACGGTCGACGAGGATGAGGAAGAACCGGCGGCACCCTTGGGAGTGACCGTCTCGAAGCCCGGTGGGACATCATGTCCGATGTCGACGGCGCCGGCGGCGCCCTTGGGATTGACCATCTCGAAGCCCGGTGGGACATCAGGTACCATGTTCTCAACACCGGCGGCGGCCTCCCCCGGCGGAACCCCTTTTACGCTGGCAGCGGTGTCGGAGGCAGCGGAGGTCCTGGTGAACCTACCGAACGACGGGTCGCGCCTCTGGTTCCTCGCACGGCCGGACCGAGCCTTGTTCTTCTTCCCCTCCTTTGTCATCTTCCCGGCGCCGGCGACTGCGGCGAGGTCGCAAGAATCCCGAGGTGGTGGCCGACGCGCCAGCGCAAGCGGATGACTCGAGGTGATGGCGGACGCGGCGGCGGAAGCGGAGTAGACGAGGAGGCGGTTATTAGATGAAGTGATGCGGCGGGATGGTAAAATTAGGGGGTCATTGTCACGGATTAGGGATATGCCTGTAACCATCGCACGGTTTTTCTCCCTTGACACATCCCACGTCGCGCACAACTGGCCTGTGGCCCAACTCGACGGCCCATCACATTCTCCTGGCCTTTTGCTTTGAAACAAGTCCTACCTACCTCCCTCGACTCCAAAACCAGCTGTTCTAGCTCCTCGAACCTCCTACCATAAATTTTAAAACACCCAAACCTAAGTACAAAAATCTAAAAGTTTCTTTGATAACTTATTTTGGTGTATGATCATGACATAAAAATGTCAGATGATTTTGAGAATGTTGGTCACACACATCGTTCATGTGGTTTGCTCATGGAGACAAACTAAGATGATGTGTGCATATGTGCAATTTTGCAGAACAATTTTTCCTTTTTATTTTGTAAATTTTAGTTGATTTACTAAAGCATAAATTTTAAAATTCCCAAAGCTAAGTTGAAAAATCTAAAACTTTCATGGACAAACCCTTTTGTTGTATATACATGAAACAAAACTTTCAATTAATTATGACAAAGTGGTGATACACATCCTCATGACTGTATACATGTCTCACTACGACCAATGTGACTATGTGAGAGATGTCGTACAACTATCTCGAAATCCTTCACAACCAAGAACATGTCTCACATAGATTCATGTGACTTCAGTGAGAGTCGTTCATGGGTGTGATGGATGCGTAGTGTAACTTTGACATAATCACAAAAGTTTCAATTGATTCTGACAAAGTGGTGCTACACATCCTCACGACTGCATACATGTCTCACTGCGACCAATGTGACTATGTGAGAGATGCTGTACAACTATCTCAAAATCCTTCACAACCAAGAACATGTCTCACATAGATTCATGTGACTTCAGTGAGAGTCGTTCATGGGTGTGATGGATGCGTAGTGTAACTTTGACATAATCACAAAAGTTTCAATTGATTCTGACAAAGTGGTGCTACACATCCTCACAACTGCATACATGTCTCACTGCGACCAATGTGACTATGTGAGAGATGCCGTACAACTATCTCGAAATCCTTCACAACCAAGAACATGTCTCACATAGATTCATGTGACTTCAGTGAGAGTCGTTCATGGGTGTGATGGATGCGTAGTGTAACTTTGACATAATCACAAAAGTTTCAATTGATTCTGACAAAGTGGTGCTACACATCCTCACGACTGCATACATGTCTCACTGCGACCAATGTGACTATGTGAGAGATGTCATATATATATGTGTACCACAACTATCTCCAAATCATCTGAAACTTGGCTAGGATGTTCATGGATCCAATATGAGGTGTCTATGCAAAAAAAAAATTATAGGACATAGAGAAAAAATAAAAAAACAAATAATTTAAAACAAACAATGTTCAAAAAATATCCTCCCCTAGGTTTCGAACCTGGGAGTCGGGGGTTTAGAGTCAGTGGGTCCTACCATTGGACTATGTAAGTATGTTGGGTAATGACATAGATATATTATATTTAAACATAAAATCTTTTAAAAATTGAATAAGAGCTATGGAGGCCACCTGTCAGCACCGTATTATTATATTTTCCTCCTCCACCGAGCGCTCGCGGGAGCCAAAACCGCAGTACCATTCCAGTAGGGCCCTCTCTTGGGAGTGAAACCGTGCCCATGATTATCGTTATCCTTCACTGCCACGAAGTTTTCAGCCGTGATTACAGGGCGCCTGACCACGCTCCTAGCCCCACCGCCCCCGCTTCTCCCGCAAATATTATAGGATCAGAAGCAACTTACATGGAATCGGCGGCGGCCATATCGTAATTTTAGGATCCTTCCTATTTTGTTGAGCCCGGCATCGCCCTACCACGATATAAGGTGGGAAGCCATGTCGGTTGCGCCCCTTCCCCTACGCACTCCCATCTCTCTCCTGCATCCCCAAACCCCACACACCTCCCATCTCTCATGCCCACAGATTGATATGGCAGATGCCCGCAAACAACAGAGCACAATCTTTCAGGGGCTACGCCCTCCCCCATGCAGTCAGTGCATAAGCCGATGCCAGCATTACTTATGCCCTAACTGTGCAATATATCTCTCTCCATGCAAATCTCCAATCGGTGGCCTCGGAAACCCGAACGTGATGTGCTGCAACTGCTGGTGCGCAGAGGTACGCAGATGCGTCATGGGTCGTAATCTCTCGGATTCGAGTTCCGACGACGACGTCTCAGATTATGAGGTAATCTTCTGGCAAAGCAACATTGACTTTTGTACTACACAATCCACATGCCACATTACTGCTTCTAATTTGTTGCATAGGCATTAGGTTTTTCACGTTAAGTTTCCTCTTCTCAATCACGGAAATTGCAGATGCTTAAAAGGAAGGCCCGGGCTACAAAAAAGAAGCTTGTTGCTATGAAAAATGAACAAATCTACCACGCAAGGCAGATTTACAAAATGTCCCAGACTATCGCTGATCTCAAAAAGACTATCGCTGATCTCAGAAGGATGGTTGAAGCCAGGCCTGCCCACATTTAGAAGCAATGGCAAGTTAGTGTCTCACATTGAATTACTTCTGTACCACTTTGTGGCTTGTTTGTTTCCTTTGCTCAAACGATGTTGATCTTCAGTATCATGATACTTGGTTTGCAGGTTGTCGACTGATGCATGGAGCTCTCGCCCACCAACCCGTTGTAGTCAGTAGGGAAGTCTTCTTCAATGTCAGCCTATCTCGGCGTTGCTGCTGACGCTGCGCGTTGGCCTCTGGACGCTGTCTCTTCCTCTACATGTAGCAGTAGTAGTTCCTCTAGATGCCTTGGCTGTTGAGTGATATGTCATAAATTTCCTTGGCCTTGTGAGACAGAAGCATGACAATTTATAAAATATTTTTTTTGAACTATTCAGTTTCAGTTCTGGAAACTTGTGCTACCTTAAAGCTGCTGCAACTTGAGAATGTTTACATGTATACTTGCCTTGGAAGATAATATCTGTCACATGGAACATTTTCTGGCGAAACAAAGGGTTTGTAGCTAGATCACACTGTATGACAAAACAACATTCAAGTTTTGTGGTTATATAGTAATTTTATTCTCTTAATAATTTTCATTGTTCCTGCCTTCATTGTGCCTATTTTGTTTCTGGCTTTTTTCACAGAGTGTTTGCTGTATCGAGTGTTCAACTCTAACTGAACCAAGATAAAATTTAACAAGTACTGGGTCATTAACCTGGTCATACCAGTTCTGAAGCATTCGGATGGATCATGGTACTCAATAAAAGCACTCGGACGAAGCTAAAAGCACTCGGGTGTAAAAGCACTCGGGTGTAAAAGCACTCGGACGAAGTGTTGCACAAGTTAGACAAACGATGTGGGACAAAACTCCCGCCCACAAGAAATTTTTGGTGTAACCATATGTTTTCTGATATGGTACCTTTCAGATGGTGCAACTTGAGAATTTTTACATGTATACATGCCTTGCTAGCTGTTGAGTTTCTTGCATCGATGATAATATCTGTCACATGAAACATTTTCTGGCGAACAAAAAATGAAATGACAACAAATAACAAAAAAGGATGACAAACATAAAAAAAGGGACAATAGGGTCAGGTGCCACATGTTTGGGATCAACCTAACGAGGAAAACCGAATCACTTGACTACTAAAGGAAATGTGTTGGTAATTTCAATCTAGTGCGCAAGCCTTTCTATATAATTTAGGTAGCATCCACCTGGGAAGGCGAGGTGGTACTATCTCCCGCGCCAGGAAGGTTTGTTGTCATTCGGGCCGCATTGGGCTGATTTCATGAACAATTTCGACCCAGACTAACAGTGGGCCCAATCGGGAGGCGGGAGCGCGCCGCATCAGTCTCCGACATGTGGGGCCCACGTGTCGGCGCCCATCCTAACGTTATGTTCTTCGCTGAGTTCATGTAATTCCACTCTTTTTGTTTTTGATTCGTATTTAAAATTTCAAACTTGTTTTTCTTCGTCTTCCGAACTCCAAATGAGTTGATTTTTTTCCTACAAACTTTTAAAAGCACTCTCTACCAACTAAACGCATTCCATTTAGCTTTCAAAGTTACATTATACATTAATAATGAAAACCATTTAGTGGTGACTTTTTTATTTTCTCAAATTTTTTCTAAAGTCGCAATCGAAACGAAATTTGTCCTGATTTTTTTTTGTAATGACTTACCTTGTTCATAGACACAAGAACAATTTTTTGTAACTAATTTGCAAATGTTTACATTTGATTTGATTCATCTCATTGCATGCTTGTGTTCAAGTTTCATATCACATGTAGCTCGGTGTCCCTTTAGAATACATTTTTTTCTCGAAATAAAAAAAAATATCTAAAAATATAAGCATGATAGGGATGGTTTGAAACCACTACACAACAATTTTGAGTTCAAAATTCAATATATTTTTTGAAATAAAAATAGTCAAATTAATTCAAAAAAGCATTTTAAATTTATTATTTTTGTATCTGCCAAAATAGTTTTGATTTGAATGCGAATTTAGGTATACAGATCTGTTACATTCATGAAGAACTGCACCAATTTTGGTTCATTTTTTTTCAAATGTTAATCTATGTACAAGGTTTAAAAATTCATGGAATGATTTTGAATTGAGTCACTGGCATGTGGGGCCGTCAATTGATTTACGTCTTCTTGACACGGAAACGTACTTTGGTACTCTCAAAGACAGGTGGGACCTCCTCGGCTCCTCTCGTCCCATCCGTGCCCACAAGTTCCAGTCGAGTTCCCCCCTTCTCCTCCCCGTTCCAGTTAGGGTTTCGCCGCCGCCGCTTCCGGCTCCATCTCGAAGATGGGCAAGGTTGGGAAGAACCATGGCCAGTCAGCACGCGCCTCTCGACAAAAGCGGGACACATCCGGTAAGTTCACCCGGGGATCCGGCGTCGAGGTGGTGCCTGAGGCCAGCGGGGGCCGGGAGATCCCCTCCGCCGCCGAGCGCGCGCCTGAGGCCAGCGCGGGACAGGAGATCCCCTCCGCCTTCGAGCGCGCGCTGAGAGCCATCGCGCGGCGGGAGATGCGCTCCGGATCTGGTGTCGTGGCCAAGAAGACCATGGCCGGCCCCACCGCGTCCTCGTCCTTGTCGCCGGAGCACAATGTGAGTACGATTTTTCTCCACCACTTTCCCTCCCTAATCCGCGTCCCACTATCATCTCCGGCTAGGTTAGGGTTCCGGATTAGTGTTCCGGATTATTGTTATTGAGGGGTTGTGTCCTCATTCTCCATCTGATGTAATATATAAAATGCTTTTTTGCATGCAGCTAAGAGCAGAAGAGCAAAGCAAGTTGGACACCGGGGTGGCGCGAGTCACAGAATGGCTGATGCAATTTCAGGAGAGTCCGAAGGAAAAACCACCGGTCGAGGACATCTTCTGAAAGGAGTGTAGGGGATTTAGCTTGTGCTGTTTGTATGATCCGTTTTAGGCTTTCCTATTTTTGTAAGCTTTGGCTGCTATCAGCCCTGGTTTTCTCTCAGTGGTCTTTATGTGCTAGAATCTGTAAGCTGGCAACCCGTACTCTCTTATATGCTAAGCAGTGCTTTTGTAACAGATGGTCTATGCTTGTGGTTGTTGCTGCAGTCGAGAAGGCAACAAACAACAAGTAGTGCTTTTGTGTTGACTGTGTCTGTAAATAGGGATGAAATTCCAGTAGTTATGTGAACTACTTCTTCTGAATCCCGTACTGATGTTCAGTATATTAAATACTTGTGGTTTCAGCTGGTGAATGGAATTGTCTGTGTCTGACATTTTACAGTTTTGATCTTTCGATGTGAAATGCCTACGATATTTGGTTCAGCTTGTACATATGAAAATTTTTACATGTATACATGCCTTGGCTGTTGAATTTCTTGTATGGATGATAATATCTGTCACATGGAACATTTTATGGCGAAATAAGTGGTTAGGACATTTTTCATTGTTCCTGCCTTCATTGTGCCTATTTTGTTTCTGGATTTTTTTCATGGAGTGCTTGCTGTATCGAGTGCTCAACTCTGACTGAACCAAGATAAAATTTGACAAGG
This sequence comes from Cenchrus fungigraminus, assembly GCA_036936925.1. NCBI lineage: Eukaryota > Viridiplantae > Streptophyta > Magnoliopsida > Poales > Poaceae > Cenchrus > Cenchrus fungigraminus. The sequence goes on along the minus strand of CM072778.1, from coordinate 19,942,483 downwards.
ACTGGGTCATTAACCTGGTCAGACCAGTTCTGAAGCATTTGGATTTATCATGGTACTCAATAAAAGCACTCGGCCGAGTGCTAAAAGCACTCGGACGAAGCTAAAAACATGCATGTACAAATGCCCGAAATTAGATGATATTTGTCGTTGAGATTGTACAAATGGTTGTGTCAGGCAATTGGTGCCTGATGAATCTCAAAAGGATATCATTCTGTCTGTTTGTTACTAGATAGATCAGCAGTCGTCGATCTGATGCCTTTCCCTGTACCAGTCCACAAAGTCACAAATTTAGGTTTCTTTACTAATGTATAAACACTACCATTTCAGCACTAGCTACAAACAATTATGTTTCCACAACGTCACAGGTGAGAACGATCATCAGAGATAAACGCAAGAACGCAGATCTACCAACATCACCTAACAAAAGCTCATCACATGGTACCTCACTTCATAGTGCAATCTATCACATAATTTGCAATGTTCATTCAGCTGCAAAAACTGAATTCATGACCCAGAGATCACTTCACATTCAATCAGCATCATTCATGGCATCAATATACTTCAATGCCAGTCACACTGAATGCAATTACTATTCAAATGATATATATTGTTTTGCATAGTAATTCAGTTAACCAGAACAAGAACAGACACAAAATTCATTAACCATGTCATTCCTTTACATGATCTATGCATCATAATAGACAGTATTTGCCATCCAGTTATGGTTTTCTACAGTCACAATGACTGAATCACCGGGTCTGTACACCTCCTTATGTCTCTGCTGCTTCAATGTTGGGGATAATTGCTGCTTGGCAGCTGAAGGGACCTTCTAATCTTCTAACCATCCAGCACTTTTCATGAAACAAAGCCCTTGCAGGAGTTGAAGTTTCAGTAGCTCTAATATGACAGATTTTTCCACCACTCCATGAGAACAGGATAATACAGGTCAAGCCATCAGTGAAGCCATCCTGAGTCCCTGAAATTTCAATGTGCCATGCAAGTTGAGCTTACAAGTTATGTGAAAATGGGAGCAAAGATTGAACAACTTTTCATCATGCAATGCTAATTGTAAACCTGTACTACACGACCATCTGCTCTTGAAAACATCTAAGCAACTGTCTGCATCTTCTATCAAAGCATTCATGAGACATTATCAAGTTGCAATTCAGGGAGTTGGTTGTGAGGAGGGGCAGTAGTGGTAACCTCTGGATCCGCCGGCATAGAGCCGCTCAAGCAGGGGCGCCGGATGGGAGCAAGGCGGTCGCCGGGGGGGACTTTGCTGCTTGGAGGAAGGAAACAGCCTGGATCTGCAGGGCTGGCGGGGAATGGAGCCGCGCCGGCCCTCGGCCTTGCCCCACCGCGACGGAGAGGCACCCGCCGCCGCCGTCTCCGCTCGACCGTGTGCAAGAGGAAGAAGGGGAGGGAGAGGTCGCTTGTGCTCCACTTAGGTGGAGGCTGGCCGGAGCTGCGGACTGCGGCCATCCCCACTCGCGGCGCCCTCCGTCTGCCGGCGGCGGCGAGGACCTGTCGCCCTCCGTCTGCCGGCGACGGCGAACTGAAGCGCTACAAACCCTAACCATCTAAAAAAGAAAAAATTTTAGTAAACGAGTTATACATCTCAACTATATTACTAAAAACATTATTTTCACGTTTATGAAGTGACCATTATACCCTTGTTCAAAAATAAGAACCACAAAACTGCAATTAATGTCATCTCCAAATCCCCACATTTGTGGAGGAAATGGGAGGAAAATTTTTCCTCCTAGGCCCACTCGTCATAGAGATAGGAGGAGGAAAAATTTTCCTCCTAGGCCCACTCGTCATAGAGATAGGAGGAGGAAAAATTTTCCTCCTAGGCCCACTCGTCATAGAGATAGGAGGAGGAAAAATTTTCCTCCATCCCATTTCCTCCCATTTCCTCCTAGCCTCGTAGCCGTCCGATCGACCGCTCTCGGACGACGTGAGCCAATCATTTTTTCCCAAGGATAATAAAATTTTTCTTATTTTTTTTTAAAAAAACAGGGTGGGTATTTGGAATTTTGATAGCACATGCCTTGTCGCCTCTGGAAAACTAGTACAGTAGGTTCCAAATAAAGGGTTTACGCTAATTCTGGGAGAAGGAAGAGTCCAGCAACAGAACCTTTAATAAAGCAATAATGCAGCTCCCTCACAGCCTGGAGCACTAGTCCTTGTACATGGGCGGGGCTCCTCTTTGCTTCGACGTTACGTGATGTATGTGGTATCATTCATGAACTCCTCGGGCCCCCCTATGTGTGTTCTGTGCTACTGTGATGTGTTATAAGAATCCCCTAGCTGGTGAACAAAAAAAGCAGCACACCCTTCACTTCTTCAGGCGCGGTAATGATTGGAGCCGCACGCACCTCGTCTGCCCGATTGCGTCGGACGAAAATGGTAATATAGCAAGCTGAAGACAAAGTACAGTTAGATAGTTTGGCGGAAACATTTGCCAAAGACCGTAACTCATGATGATGTCCTCCGAGCCCTTCCCTTTTGCCGGCCGGCTTGTCTCGTTGGGAGAAGCACCTAGGGCTAGGAGAGGCTAGCTAGGATATCCGTGCTCTTTTAATTAACACTGTGTGATCAAGTTACTAATCCGTTGTTGTGCAGCGGCAGTACAGCACCACGGAAGAACAACAGATCAGTAAACACACGGTAATGTACGTGTGAGCCCAGCCGGTGTGGGCACGGAGAGAGCCACCCCGAGGGCACACGTCGTTGCCTTCCTCAACAACCGAACAGTACTGACCTGGCCCGGTACCACTCGTACGTTGCGTACGGACTCCGGTGGATGGACGCGCAGTTAACGCCATGTCCGGCCGTGGAAGAAGCGTTCGTCTGGGACCGAACGAAGCAAACGACGACCCGTTCAGACAGACGACAGATGGTCCGGACTCCGGAGGCCCGGAGCCGATCGAAGAAGCAGGTCGGAACGCCGGCGCTCACGGGCGCACATGGCGTGGATGGATGCCCTGCCGGTGCCGGAGCACGGCACCGACCGCCCCCCGTGGCCGGCCGGTCCGGCCGACAGGAGGAACGGGCGCCAGGAAGTGGGAAACGCCCATTCGCTTCCACACGGTCCCTGCGTGGCCCGGCCGCGTGTGACAGAACCGCCCAAAATAATTCCGTATTATCGCCTAAGCCTGTCCACGTGGCCATTAAGCGATAATAAAGAACTATTCTGTCGCCTCTGCCGGGTCATGCCCGGTAAATCACTTACACAGGATCGAATTATGCGCTAAGCCCACACGAAGGCGGGACCAGAGTACAACATTACATTACATAAAAGATCAAGTACTTAAAATTACAAACCAAGTTTTGAGTACATAAAAGTAAAGGTGATTCAGAGTTTAAACAGCGGAAATAAATCTAGCGGAAGATACACATGGGAGGCCATCCATAGAGTATCACTCATCAACATCGTTCTCCCACTCAAGTTCCCAACCATCTGGAATAGAACCAGGCCAGATGGGATTACCTGAAAACAACAACAAAAGCAAGGCTGAGTATACTAATACTCAGCAAGACTTACCCGACAAAAATAAAAGACACAGCTAGACATGCAAGCTTTTTGGTTGGTGGGTTGGTTTTGCCAAAAGCAACTAAGAGTTGATCCTTACTTTCAAATTTTAGCTCAAGTTCTAGTATGTTAACCATTCTAGGTAAGCACCTAGCTAAGCAAGCATGTTGTGCAAACAATATTAAACAGGTAACAATATTAATCCAAAATGTTTCATAAATAAATATGGGGTAGCCAGTGGTCAAGCCGACTCAGATAACGGCGAGTGACCGACGATCGATCGATTTATATCCTTGCAAGGTAAACCCAAGATACACGGGAGAAGGTAGACCAAGTGCAGTGTCTACCCCAACCAGGCGGTTCCCAACATCCCACAGTTTGGGATCAGACGCTACAAACTCTGGTACACGGTTATCCGGAGGGTCTAACCCGACCAGTCCGGACTCACACACTATACCACGGGTAGCTAGCCCGGAGACGCAACCCAAGCCGGTAGCTAGAAAGATCCCGCCCCGGTTCAGAAGGTACTAGGCTTACCGGTCCCATTCCCGACAAGCACTTGGTACGTTCAATAGCTTAAACCAGCACAATGCTACTCGGTCGAGACCGAACCCATTGCTCTTACCACATGAGCGAGTCATTTTAACCAACTTATGATTCCAACATAAGCATCCTATATCTCGCGAGCAATGAGTCATTACTCGACTTGTACCGTGTCCTTAAAGCATGGCACTAACGTTTCTAACATACTAGTAAAAGAGCATAGGAGTCCTAAGGATCATGCATCTAGGTTTCAAAGCAACTCCTGAAACTTAAATGCACAAATCATAACATAAATACGAAAAGTAAAGATATGAGTTTAGAAGAAGGGTTAGATGTATCCGGGGCTTGCCTTCCTCTGACTCAACACTAACACTAGCCTTGGGCTCTTCTGGACTTTGGTCCAGGTCTTGCTGCACACTAACTTGATTCAACTCTCCAGTAGCTGCTCCCTCCTCCTCCTGGGTGAGCGTGTATGTCCCGTCGGGAAGATCTACACGTTTACATGCACATGCATTAGATTATGGTGGAGGTGGGAGAATTACCACAAAACCAACTCTTGTTGGACACATTCATTCAAACATTATCATTTTCTCACAGAAATTATTAGGGTGTGTGATGATAAGCAAAACACTACTTTGATGGTGATTGTGTGCACATCTAAGCAATTTAAGTTACTTAACTACACCAAACAGCAAGGGGGTGTGTTTAAATTAATAAAAACAGAATCACACATGATTTCACAATTTAGCACTTTTAATTTCCATTTCTTTCTTTAATTACTTAAAACAAGCCTTTCAACCATAAACCCAAATTAAATCAAAAACACTTCAAATGAGCCTAAACTTTTGCACACAGCAACATATGCCTATTTTAAGCTCTCAAACCAAAATATAGCTTAAGATCATTTATACATTAATTTATACGAAAAAGACAAATTTCAGCCTAGTAAATCAACATTAATTCATATAAAAAGATTTACTAAACTTTTTGATCTCAACTTTCTCCTACAGGTCATGTATGCCAAGAATGAGTTTCTGACCAAAGCATGCTTGCAGATTCAAATTATTTTTCAGATTTTGAATTTAAGCTCCTACACAAGATTAAATCCAAATCACATATTAAACAATTTCCTAAAATCACATCCATCATACCAGAGGTACTACTCAACAAGGCAAAGTCCTAGGGTGCACTGGTGCTCAAAGAAAAGTTCATTAAAGAGGCTATAAAAAGCATCAAACTTAATCTAGCATAAGGCTTAAATAAATCATAACTGAAAATATATGCATCAAAATCATGCAAACTTTTGCCACAGATCTAGACATGCCATAAAGAGCAACATATCCAAAATTCAAGTCCATATCATGTGTATATTTTAAACTACACTAAAAACATCTCAAACTGGGTTTGAATTTTCATTCAAAAACTGCACAGAAAAACCCTATACATGCTTTCTAGAAAAGATAGGTTTCTTCACCAGGAAACCAACAAAATTGGTTTTGCATTTTTCTGATTTTTCTACTATTTTCTACGAATTTTTGAAGTTGCAGCCGAAAACCCTAAAAGACTTTTACAACCGGGCCCTTGACTTAAAATCCAGAAATCACAACTATGCCCTCGGTTTACGATTTGAACCCTGGAAAGAAATAAAACGTCGCAATTGGGTCCCTACCCTCGGGAGACCTCGCCGGCGGCAGCCTCCTTGGCCGGAGCTCGTCGGGAAGCGGGCCTAGAGGCCAAGGCGCACCTGTACACGGCACTTGGCGGCGGATTTGGGACGGTGGTGACGTTGTGGAGCACCGGCGGCGGAACAGGCCTCCGGCGCCCGTCGCAGCGGCCAGTACCCGGCGACGGTGCGGCCGGCGGTCGTAGTTGAGGCGGGGTGGTGTCGAGGAGGTGCAGGAGGGGATGTAGGAGAGGAGAGGGGGCACGAGGCCGAGCGGAGACCGAAACGCGACGACGTCGGTGGCCGGCGGCGGCACCGCTCTGTTCCGCCCGCCACGGCTGCTGTTCGACGGCACCGGCGGGATTCGGCGCCCGAGCGGCGACAGCGTGTGCTATGGAGGGGATCAGGAAGTGGCAGGAGGCATCGTGGACCGGCTGCGGGGCGATCTCGGCCTGCTCTGCTTGCTGGCCGCGGCGCAGGGTGGCGGAGCGGCGGCTATGGAGGCAAGGAGGCCGGCGGCGTTCTGGCTCAGACGGCCCGTGCGGCTCTGAAACCAGACGGCGACCAACAGAAGGCGCGTAGGAGGGGTAAGGACGGGCGTGTTGGCCATTAGACGGCCATGTGTCGCAGTGCATGCGCCGGACGTGCGCCCGGATGCACCTGCGCACGGCGCGTGGCTCTGCCCGCCGTCCCTGGCCGGATGGGCTCGGCACACGGTGAAAACGGCGAGGCGGAGGGTCCACCGCGGGGTTCCCGGTCCACAGCGACGTCGCCCAGGCGTCCGTACGCCGGACCGGCCTGCACACGCCACGTGGACGCCCTGCGGACGAAGGACGCGCGCACCAGCGACACGCCGAGCGCGGCGCCCAGGCGTCCAGGCCCGGTTTTGATTTCCTGTACCCGTGTTCGAAATTGCCAACCTTCAAAAAGTGATAACTAAGCTGAAAATATCCAAACATAAAAGTTGTAGAGGAGCTCTAGACCTACAACTTTCACAAAGGGTGACATGGTGTTTGAGCAATGGTTTGTCCGGGAACGTCGGTCGAAGTTGGCAGAAATTCCCGGCCCGTTTTACTGTTCAAAACAGCGTTGACCAAGTTTTTGGGCATCTTCCACTTGGAATTTGAAATGCCACTATACATATGAAATGTGTTCCCGGAAATAACGAAGAACTTTCGTATTGGCCGATTTTGAACTTCTATAGTGAAATTTGGAGAACGCGCAAGAAAACTGAATCAGCCTTTTTGAGATCTTGGGTTTTGACCACGATTTGGGATTTTGACCAAGGTCTTTTGTGCAAATGTGTGCCCAATCATGTCAAACATGTTTAGAAACTAATTAACCCTGATTAACACAACTAATTGAGGTATTTATCTTTAATAAACACCTGGGGTGTTACAATCTACCCCCCTTAAAAGAAATCTCGTCCCGAGATTTGACAACAAGGTTAGAGGAAAACCTTCAGGGGAGACAACAGGCTTGATGAGAAAATCAATGTCGCTCGTGAGGGAGCGGGCGATGAATGTATACATGAAGAACTAAAACCATCAAGAACTGGAACACAAAGCAGACGTACAGTCCTACTAGAGTCCAGCAGATGGAATCAAACATCTCCAGAAAATGATCCATAGTTGGTGATGTGGGGTTGGCTCCCTCTTGTGGCTCTCTTCTCGAGCTTCTTCTTTGTGCTGTTGGCACCAACCTTCATTGGACGATCTTCAGGGAAAGGCTCGGACTTGACACCGATAGCTGGAGGAGCTTGATGATTCTCCACATTGCTGGGGAAGGTAGAGGAAAAGAGTTTAATCGACGAGGAACGTCGTAAGCGGCGAAAGTAGCCGGTGTGTGCTCAAAGAAAACAACTGGAGAGAAGGGAGGGCGACGTGAGATGGTGGCTCAAGTGGATGCAACTCTGAGCAGTGAATGTCGACGGGGAGGTGCTCCTTTTAATGATGCTCACCATGGTGTAGTGGCAGTGGTTCTCGCGCCACTTGGGTAGGGGCCGGTGGCAAGGAGGTGTGGTGGTGGCATGTGGCACGATGGTTGCCGGCATTGGATGCCTTGACGACAAGACGGCCACGATCAGCCGCAACACAGAACAGGCGAAGCACGGATATGGAGGAGCCAAATTGGCTCTCGAGAGGATTGATCGTGACTTTGGGAGAAAGAGAAGAGTTGGGGTATCTACCATCCTAAATTGGGATTGTACCAAGGAAAACCTATCAAAGGATTTTGCCCATCCTTTATTTACTGGTATCCCGGTTCCTTTGATTAGGAGGAAACGTGCTAAAGGACCAAAGATTACTGACTCAGTAGAAGGCTCTTCTTATCTTAACTTTTGGAGAACTTGCTCATACTCCTTCAACCAGCTTAGTTGAGTCACTACCAAGTGAATTTTGAAATTTAGAAGGAAGAAGACCAAGTTGAAAGGTTCCAAAAAGATTCCCATAAAGAAGGGAAACCTCAAATATTTGGGTAAATTTGTTTACGGAGGTTCATGAATTTGTTTTTAGGAGATCAATAAAAAGGTCAACTCTTAGAGTATCCTGGAAAGTACAATTGTCAATGGCAAGTGACAAGATTTTGGAAACAAAATTGGGATGAGAGTGAGGAAGGTACCCTTGCTCAAGGTTTATCTTAATGAATTATTTTAATAACTTTATGCACCACGCCAGGGTGTAATGATTTTGAGCTAAAACTCATGCACTTGATGAGTCATGGGATGACAATGCTTATGCATATGGGAAATGACTCGTGCAATAATGGAATGGTGCACATGTGGATGCTCATGATGAAGTGCATATAGTATGATGTACATGTATATGAGCATATGATGTTTATGCATATGAACTTATGGTGCATATGCATAGTGAGAGATGCACATGATGTGTGCTTGATGTAGTGCACGCACGATGATGCATATGTTGATGAATGCGTGATGCATATGCTTATGCTTATGAGGTATGATGCTCATGATGCAATGTCAGCATGACTTGTTTCACCCATGAGGTTAGTCAAGGTAGAGAGGATAAACATAGAGTTGAGAAGTAATAGGTGCGGTGAGTCGCATTCTCAAAAACCAAGATACCTAGCGCGCTCCTAGTGGTAATCACATGGCTGCAGCACACATGATACCCTAGGCTCCATCGCGGCACCTTCGTTTATGGAACAACAACATCACCAGCAAAAGGGCGATAGAGTAGAAAGATGGAAAACCGTCAGGACATATGCATGTTAGTTCATCCAATGTCCCAAATGCACATGTTGTGCAATGCATTTCCCATGCTCATGATTTATGTTATTAAGGTTGCAAGATATGCATGCGGTGATGATACCCATGTGCTTACCAACAGATTTTTGATGCCTTGTAACCATGTTCTCATTTATTTATTTGTGAGCAAGCATAAAGAGGGCTGAGAATTGATAGTGATCAATGTAGGAATATCGATGCAAGGAAAGTGGAGTGATCACCTTTTCATAGCCATAGGAAGTTGGTGGATCGCCTCTAAATTGAAGAAAAAGCGTATAAGCAATTAGGAGAGTACAACGGGGTTCCACTTGACTCGGCAAGGATATGAGTATGCTTCTATTAGATACCATTCTAAGAGAAGATGGAGGTAGGTGGATCTTGCACTGATTGTGTTCATCTGTGGATAGAAACTTCAAAAACATATGTAGCATTCTTCCACCACCTAAATATCATCATCTTTAGGCAGGGGATGTAAAGTTTTGCACCTTCCAATAATGGTATTCAATTTAAAGATAAAACTGAGGCTATCATGCCCGAAAATTCAGATATCGCTTTGCTGTCAGGGCTGTTGGACAGCAGGCCGAGGGTCACTAAAAATTCCATATCTCTCAGCTCAAAACTGCAATGATGCTGAAATTTTACGAGCATGCAGAATATGAAATTCTAAACAACTTTGGTATTCAAGGTTTGCTCTGGATTTCAAAGGAAGATGACCTAAAAATTTGAATTTCAGAGATCACTAGTTCTGAAATTCAGCAGGACAGAGACCTAATGTTTTGGGCATATCTCCCAAACTAAAAATCTAGTGACCTTGATATTTCTACAGGAGGTAGATAGATACCTAAGGAGCATTTTTGGTATTCAAGAGTCGAACCAATTCAGATTGGAAAAGGGTGTAAAAGGTTCATTTTCAGAGTGCTGTTGCCCAGAAATTTCAGCAGGACAGAGCTTCACTAAAAAGACCATAACTCAAAAATTGAGTACCCAATTACCATGAGATTTTTACAGCATGATCTAAGCTAGATAAAGAACATTTTTTCTATAGATTTTCTGGTCAAAATCATTTAGGAACTATATGCAAAAATTCGAGTTTTCAGACTGACTCAGGAATTTGACAGCCTTTCAGCATGACCTTGCCTAGCAAATTGGATCCTAACTTCAGTTTTAAGCATCCTAAAATCATGAGAAATTCAGAGAGCAACCTTAACTAGGTGATGAACAATTTTCCTAAAGAGCATCTGGCCAGAAATTTCCTAGATAATCCTTAGAAAAATTGGACAGCATCTAGTTACAATCTTTGCTTATCACTTCATCAAAGCATCAAACTAGCATGATTGGTCCTTAAGAAACACAAATTAAATAGAGACCAAGCAACACATAATTTAAGTTCAGTTTTGGTTTGATAGCTTTTACATGATGCAAAAAGCGACCTAAACTTCCTCACAAAGCTTTTAAGCTTAAAAATCGAAGTTAGTGCCGGTGGCAAGGCATACATATACGTCTCTCACTATAATAGCTAGTCGAAAGCTATTCGTTTCTTAAATACCGTATCTAACAACCGTGGTTAGTGTACCTGCAGAAAATCACAGATATTCAAGACCTTTTGTGCCAGCACTCACAAAAGCGTCCACATTCATTACCGTTCACTATAGAAACGGTATCCATGCGTAAAGCCGCTGCATGGACAGCGTCCAACCTCGGACACCTCCGTTTGAATGGAGTTGTCCTTTCCGCCTATTGCGGGTTCGCACATGTATGGCAAAACATGGCTAGACACAGACGCGACGTGAGTGCCCATTGGAATAGGCCTCACTCATCCCTCACGGACTTTCCCGTGGCACCATCACGTATGGCAAAACGTGACGAACTAGTATGGTTGTGCATGAAAGTAAGTTTTGACAGGAATAAAATGTGCTGGAAGTCAGATTAAATACACCATAGAGTACTAGCCACCTGAAAGAACCCAAAAATTCCCTCTAGGGCCTCTCGGACTAGATTAGACCTTAACGTCCTACTCACTTAGCAAGATTATTAATCTTGGCAAATTTTATTCCAAAACAAGTTTGTTAAGTTATTTTAATTACTCTGGTGCATAACTCGCTCTGATGCCAGCTGTGACAGAACCGCCCAAAATAATTCCGTATTATCGCCTAAGCCTGTCCACGTGGCCATTAAGCGATAATAAAGAACTATTCTGTCGCCTCTGCCGGGTCATGCCCGGTAAATCACTTACACAGGATCGAATTATGCGCTAAGCCCACACGAAGGCGGGACCAGAGTACAACATTACATTACATAAAAGATCAAGTACTTAAAATTACAAACCAAGTTTTGAGTACATAAAAGTAAAGGTGATTCAGAGTTTAAACAGCGGAAATAAATCTAGCGGAAGATACACATGGGAGGCCATCCATAGAGTATCACTCATCAACATCGTTCTCCCACTCAAGTTCCCAACCATCTGGAATAGAACCAGGCCAGATGGGATTACCTGAAAACAACAACAAAAGCAAGGCTGAGTATACTAATACTCAGCAAGACTTACCCGACAAAAATAAAAGACACAGCTAGACATGCAAGCTTTTTGGTTGGTGGGTTGGTTTTGCCAAAAGCAACTAAGAGTTGATCCTTACTTTCAAATTTTAGCTCAAGTTCTAGTATGTTAACCATTCTAGGTAAGCACCTAGCTAAGCAAGCATGTTGTGCAAACAATATTAAACAGGTAACAATATTAATCCAAAATGTTTCATAAATAAATATGGGGTAGCCAGTGGTCAAGCCGACTCAGATAACGGCGAGTGACCGACGATCGATCGATTTATATCCTTGCAAGGTAAACCCAAGATACACGGGAGAAGGTAGACCAAGTGCAGTGTCTACCCCAACCAGGCGGTTCCCAACATCCCACAGTTTGGGATCAGACGCTACAAACTCTGGTACACGGTTATCCGGAGGGTCTAACCCGACCAGTCCGGACTCACACACTATACCACGGGTAGCTAGCCCGGAGACGCAACCCAAGCCGGTAGCTAGAAAGATCCCGCCCCGGTTCAGAAGGTACTAGGCTTACCGGTCCCATTCCCGACAAGCACTTGGTACGTTCAATAGCTTAAACCAGCACAATGCTACTCGGTCGAGACCGAACCCATTGCTCTTACCACATGAGCGAGTCATTTTAACCAACTTATGATTCCAACATAAGCATCCTATATCTCGCGAGCAATGAGTCATTACTCGACTTGTACCGTGTCCTTAAAGCATGGCACTAACGTTTCTAACATACTAGTAAAAGAGCATAGGAGTCCTAAGGATCATGCATCTAGGTTTCAAAGCAACTCCTGAAACTTAAATGCACAAATCATAACATAAATACGAAAAGTAAAGATATGAGTTTAGAAGAAGGGTTAGATGTATCCGGGGCTTGCCTTCCTCTGACTCAACACTAACACTAGCCTTGGGCTCTTCTGGACTTTGGTCCAGGTCTTGCTGCACACTAACTTGATTCAACTCTCCAGTAGCTGCTCCCTCCTCCTCCTGGGTGAGCGTGTATGTCCCGTCGGGAAGATCTACACGTTTACATGCACATGCATTAGATTATGGTGGAGGTGGGAGAATTACCACAAAACCAACTCTTGTTGGACACATTCATTCAAACATTATCATTTTCTCACAGAAATTATTAGGGTGTGTGATGATAAGCAAAACACTACTTTGATGGTGATTGTGTGCACATCTAAGCAATTTAAGTTACTTAACTACACCAAACAGCAAGGGGGTGTGTTTAAATTAATAAAAACAGAATCACACATGATTTCACAATTTAGCACTTTTAATTTCCATTTCTTTCTTTAATTACTTAAAACAAGCCTTTCAACCATAAACCCAAATTAAATCAAAAACACTTCAAATGAGCCTAAACTTTTGCACACAGCAACATATGCCTATTTTAAGCTCTCAAACCAAAATATAGCTTAAGATCATTTATACATTAATTTATACGAAAAAGACAAATTTCAGCCTAGTAAATCAACATTAATTCATATAAAAAGATTTACTAAACTTTTTGATCTCAACTTTCTCCTACAGGTCATGTATGCCAAGAATGAGTTTCTGACCAAAGCATGCTTGCAGATTCAAATTATTTTTCAGATTTTGAATTTAAGCTCCTACACAAGATTAAATCCAAATCACATATTAAACAATTTCCTAAAATCACATCCATCATACCAGAGGTACTACTCAACAAGGCAAAGTCCTAGGGTGCACTGGTGCTCAAAGAAAAGTTCATTAAAGAGGCTATAAAAAGCATCAAACTTAATCTAGCATAAGGCTTAAATAAATCATAACTGAAAATATATGCATCAAAATCATGCAAACTTTTGCCACAGATCTAGACATGCCATAAAGAGCAACATATCCAAAATTCAAGTCCATATCATGTGTATATTTTAAACTACACTAAAAACATCTCAAACTGGGTTTGAATTTTCATTCAAAAACTGCACAGAAAAACCCTATACATGCTTTCTAGAAAAGATAGGTTTCTTCACCAGGAAACCAACAAAATTGGTTTTGCATTTTTCTGATTTTTCTACTATTTTCTACGAATTTTTGAAGTTGCAGCCGAAAACCCTAAAAGACTTTTACAACCGGGCCCTTGACTTAAAATCCAGAAATCACAACTATGCCCTCGGTTTACGATTTGAACCCTGGAAAGAAATAAAACGTCGCAATTGGGTCCCTACCCTCGGGAGACCTCGCCGGCGGCAGCCTCCTTGGCCGGAGCTCGTCGGGAAGCGGGCCTAGAGGCCAAGGCGCACCTGTACACGGCACTTGGCGGCGGATTTGGGACGGTGGTGACGTTGTGGAGCACCGGCGGCGGAACAGGCCTCCGGCGCCCGTCGCAGCGGCCAGTACCCGGCGACGGTGCGGCCGGCGGTCGTAGTTGAGGCGGGGTGGTGTCGAGGAGGTGCAGGAGGGGATGTAGGAGAGGAGAGGGGGCACGAGGCCGAGCGGAGACCGAAACGCGACGACGTCGGTGGCCGGCGGCGGCACCGCTCTGTTCCGCCCGCCACGGCTGCTGTTCGACGGCACCGGCGGGATTCGGCGCCCGAGCGGCGACAGCGTGTGCTATGGAGGGGATCAGGAAGTGGCAGGAGGCATCGTGGACCGGCTGCGGGGCGATCTCGGCCTGCTCTGCTTGCTGGCCGCGGCGCAGGGTGGCGGAGCGGCGGCTATGGAGGCAAGGAGGCCGGCGGCGTTCTGGCTCAGACGGCCCGTGCGGCTCTGAAACCAGACGGCGACCAACAGAAGGCGCGTAGGAGGGGTAAGGACGGGCGTGTTGGCCATTAGACGGCCATGTGTCGCAGTGCATGCGCCGGACGTGCGCCCGGATGCACCTGCGCACGGCGCGTGGCTCTGCCCGCCGTCCCTGGCCGGATGGGCTCGGCACACGGTGAAAACGGCGAGGCGGAGGGTCCACCGCGGGGTTCCCGGTCCACAGCGACGTCGCCCAGGCGTCCGTACGCCGGACCGGCCTGCACACGCCACGTGGACGCCCTGCGGACGAAGGACGCGCGCACCAGCGACACGCCGAGCGCGGCGCCCAGGCGTCCAGGCCCGGTTTTGATTTCCTGTACCCGTGTTCGAAATTGCCAACCTTCAAAAAGTGATAACTAAGCTGAAAATATCCAAACATAAAAGTTGTAGAGGAGCTCTAGACCTACAACTTTCACAAAGGGTGACATGGTGTTTGAGCAATGGTTTGTCCGGGAACGTCGGTCGAAGTTGGCAGAAATTCCCGGCCCGTTTTACTGTTCAAAACAGCGTTGACCAAGTTTTTGGGCATCTTCCACTTGGAATTTGAAATGCCACTATACATATGAAATGTGTTCCCGGAAATAACGAAGAACTTTCGTATTGGCCGATTTTGAACTTCTATAGTGAAATTTGGAGAACGCGCAAGAAAACTGAATCAGCCTTTTTGAGATCTTGGGTTTTGACCACGATTTGGGATTTTGACCAAGGTCTTTTGTGCAAATGTGTGCCCAATCATGTCAAACATGTTTAGAAACTAATTAACCCTGATTAACACAACTAATTGAGGTATTTATCTTTAATAAACACCTGGGGTGTTACACCGCGGCCGGTCTTGAATTCATTGATTCATTCACACGCCACCGCGATCGATGTCGATCCATGCATGCGTGCACCCTCCCTTTGTTGCCCGTGCATGACGCGCGCTCGGCTCGTGGCCCTCCGGTGCGATCCCTTGGATGCCGCCTCGGCTTTTTACTCCGATCCAATGGGCCGTGCTATTGAGACTAAAGACTGAAGACTAGACGCTGCGGAAGATATCTTCTGTGCTTCGCATCTCCTATCATTTGGTTTTGTTTATTTGAGCTTTGTGTTGCTCTGTAAACTCGTTTAACTAGAGAGGTCTAGAGGGAGAGAGTTTTGCAAGTCTGGGCAAGTTTTTTTTCCTTTGTTTTAACAAGCTTGCTTAACTGCTTTGCGCCTATCCCCAGTCACATAATTGTAAAAACTGGTATCCCCAGTCACATTTTAGCTTTTTCGGTAAAACTGGGTCTTAGGACCTTCTATCTAAATTGAGACCGTCCTGCACCATGGACAACAGATCGATGAAACAAGCGACAAGATCTGCGGAGAGGCGCGCGGGGTTTCATTGCTGTGCCTGTACTGCTGCTACCTTTTGGGTTGGTGTGCACTGTGCAGTGCAGATGAGTTCAACTGCTCAAACTTTGCTCCATCTCAGGCCGGTCTCAGTGGAAGGGGTCACAGGGGAGTTTTCAAGAATGACACATCATCTTTACTGTATTGGTTTGCGGGATGACCTACCCTCTCTTAATGCACAGGGTCTTAGCACAGTTTCATAAGTTCCTGTGCATATTTAATTGCTGCATATTGGTTGGTCAATTGTGCTTAAAAATTTGTCAACTTGTCTCAGTGGGAGGGTCATGGGGGTGTCATTCTTAGGGCTCCGCGCCGACCCGGGGTCATGAGGATGACCCTGATTTCCTCTCTCTCCTATTAAATATCATGTCATGTCATCTTATTTGCATATCTGGCACCCTATTTAATGCTATGACCCTCCCATTGACCCTGTGTGCGGTTAACCTCGGTTTCATTGCTGCGAGGAATAGCGTTAACCGTGATTCACTGTGGTTATGTACAACTTGTGTGTGGTTTTCTGTACCGTCACCATGACAGTATGGCACGAGTAGCGGATTTAAGCTTCAAACTGTTAGTGCTAAGTGTGGCAATCCTTTTTCTTGACTTCTCATCGGTCAACGCCTACCGGAGGAATCACGCCATCACCTCAACGCTGTCATCTCTGCCTTGAGCTGGAATTGTTGACCATGCAAGCAAGAGACCGAGCCAAGCAACAATGCATGGTCTACTACTAAAAAGTTTAATATAAGCAACGGTATGTTCGTTTGGCTGGTGACTGGTGATTGGTGCTGATTTGTGCTGAGAGAAAAGTACTGTTAGCTGGTTGCTGATGACTGATTTGTTCTGAGACAAAAGCACTGCTGGCTCGTGACTGATAAGCCAAACGAACAGGGTGTGTTTGAATTTGAGCCTTACCATCTCCTGATCCACTGAAGTCCCAGCTGCGCGCCTGTGCCAATAATCGCCTCATTGTTCTTGCCTTGTTGCTCTTGGTGGCCGTCCCCTGTCGTCCTCACGCTGGCTGTCCGCGAAAACGACCTGATTCGACACGACCTGCTTGTGACCGCCGGTAAACGACGATCCGACGACGACATTATTGCATCCGCTGCTACGAAGAGCGACAACGACGGAACTGCCCAAGCAGGCAGTTAGCTGCTGCAGCCCCCCGCAGACTGGCGTGAGACCACAGAGGAGCCAATCCGCAATGGCGGGCTGGCGGCTGATAACCCACACACACATGAGACATGACGATTGATTGACGACGCGAGGAGGAATTGATCCTTGGCGGTCCAGCTGGAGTGGATTCGCATGTCCTTGTCGCGTTCCCCCCGGCCGTACGGTGGAGCAGAGTTCCCTCCTTGTTTTTGTTCTGTCACCCTGCAAAAGCAGCTCAGCTGCCCCGTTGTTGTTCTCTATACAGACGAATCGGGATCGTGCGTTAGGAATCCAAGGGAGAGCAGTTGTTCCTAAATCCTAATGCAAAAAATAGAGTAGAAAAAGAGTGCTCCGTGCTGCACTACACACAGGACCGTGAAAAAATGGTACTCCCTCCGTTCCTTTATATAAGCATTTTTAGGGTTTAAATTTTTTGTCAAAATATAAGCATTCTTAGGGATATGACAAAATGAAATGGGGTTGGTGGGTGGGTGGAGAGTTGGTGGGTAGTGTAAAATGAGGGGTATAGATGTCATTTCCTTTCATTGTTGTTTGTTGAGTTTGAATGCTTGGAATGCTTATATAAAGGAACGGAGGGAGTATCTTTCAAGGCCCTGTTTAGTTGGTTGAAAAATTTGCAAATTTAACTGCTGGAACTCCTATAGCACACTGTAGCACGTTTCGTTTGTTTGTGGTAAATATTATCCTACCATGACCTAACTAGGCTCAAAAGATTCGTGTCGCAAAGGACATCCAAACTGTGTAATTAGTTATTTTTTTACCTATATTTAATACTCCGAACATATGTCTTTTGACGTATTTAATGTGATGTGACGGAGGGAGAGTGAAAAAAAGATTAGAAATTTTAGCCATCTAAACCGGGCCTTATCCTCAGCGAGACGGCGACCGAATCCCCCCTACGCGAGACGAATTTTGGTTGACGGAGACAGCGGCACCTGCCAAACTCGACCGATCGCTGATGCGATCAGCCGATCACGTCTGTACCCGGAAGCACGGCGGTACCAGCAGTAGCAAGTCGGAGGAGGGATCCACATCCACCGCGGGGCCGTGCATCGGCGCATGTGCCGGGTGGCCATAGAGAATACTAGCGCTGTGGAACCACCTTTTTAGGCAGATCGCCCCCGGAAAGTCCACACTTTTTCCCCGCACTCGCGCTCCCGAGTCCCGACCCGGTTGACGCGAGCACCCGCGCGCCACACGGCCCCTGACGGCAGACGGCCGCACCGCCCGGTCTGCCCACGCGCCGGCCCGCGTCGCCATCCCCGAGCCGCACGCGCAGCATTATACCCTGCGGCACCCGCACCGCGCGCCGCCCCACGCCCACCGTGTCACTCCGCACTAGTGAAGTGGCTGGCTGGCTGGCTGGGGCACTCGCACTCCCTATAGTATTTCCATCGGCCGCGGCCCGCGGCACGGCAAAGGCGGCGCGCGGCCAGAGCAATTCAGATCCCTCTTTCTCTCGCACGCTCTCTCGCTTCCAACGCTCGCGAGGTCGCGAGCTCTGGCGCCCGTTCCCGGCGGCCGAAGCGAAGCGGGCACTTTTCCTGGTTTCCACGGGCTCGCCCTCCAGCGCTCGTGCGTGCGATGCGGGCGGATCGCGCGATGGGGGCGGAGCGGGGCGGCGGCGGCGGCGGCCACCGGATCGACCTGGGCGCGCCGCTCCGCTCGGCGCGCGGGGGCGACGCGCCGCCGCGGTGCAGGGCCGACCTCAACTCCGGGCCCTTGCGGCACCCGGGAACCGTGCCCTTCGTCTGGGAGCTGCGCCCGGGCCAGCCCAAGAGCGTCCGCACCCGCCGCGCGGCGCCGCCGACGCCGCCGCGTGAGGCGTCGCGGCCGGAGGAGGTGTTGGGCGGCGGGACCCCCTACCACGACGCCCTGGCGGACCTCGACCTCCAGGCGTTCCGAGGAGGCGCCGACCGCGGGTCCCGGCCTGCCGCCGCGCTGCGGAAGGTGGCGGCGGCGGTGGCGGTGGAGGAGGCGTCGGCCGCTGCGGCGGGGAAGCGGGAGGCGGTCACGGTGGCTGCGGTGCTGCGGAGGCAGGATGGGGGCGGCGAGGAGGAGGAGGAGGAGGAAGAGGAGAGGTTCTCCGACGCGGTCGACTCGCTCTCACGCTCCGAGTCCTTCGCCATGAACTGCAGCGTCAGCGGCATCAGCGGCGCGCCGGACCCCGGACAGGGCGCCGAGCCATGCGCGCCGGGCTTCATGATGGACCGCTTCCTCCCGGCCGCGCAGGCCGTGGCCGTGGGTTCCCCGCAGTACACCTTCCGGAAGGCTGCCGGAGCCGCCGGTGGCACGGGCAACTCTGGCCGCGACCACGCGCGTGCGGCTGCGGCGAAGGCAAGCGCTGGGAGTGGCGACGATCGGATGAGGAGAACGCCTGTGCAGCTCCCGTACCAGCACCTGCCGCCCAATTACTTGTCCTGCGCCTACCCGAGACGCGAGGATCATGAAGAGGAGGACGACGAGGAGGATGACGATGACTTTGACGTGCATAGTACCCGGGGGTTTTCAGCCAAGGGCTGTGGTTTGCTCCCTGGCCTGTGTGTGAAAACCTCCTTGCTGCTCTTGAATCCAATGCCTGCAATGAAGCGTGGCAAGGCGCAAAGGCGGGGGAGAGGACGGCAGTTTCCTTCTAAAGGCAGGGGCCAAATGGCACAGAGTCCGCTTGCGCGGAGCTCGCAGAACAAGCATCTAGGATGTGATTCTAACGGGGTACTAATGCTGCTAGTGCTCATTGCATGATTGTTGAATTCTGCTTTATAGTTATGTCTCCTGTGTTCTTGGTGTTAGGAATGGTTTGTTCTAACCATTTGAATTTTATTGTGTGGCAGCAATCCTGGGAGGACGTGTATAAGCACAAGTTGGAGCAGAAGTATCTTGGTCAAGGAGAGGATGATAGAAGCAAGCTGACAAGTGAGTCGAATCAGCTGACTTTCTGGAGCGATTCACAGACTGGGGATGGATCTTCACCGTATCACCGCTCCATAGCTGGTGGCATGTCACCGTATCGGAACTATGCTGTGATGTCACCCTCAAGTAAAGCAAATGGATCATCTAGAATAGAAGATAGCGATGACAAAGCGAGCAGGAGCAATGGTTCTGGTTCGCTTGGGAGAGACCATGATCGAACCTCGTTGGTTGGATCAGATCATAGTAGTTTTAAGGGATCAAGTTCCATGAGCTCAGGACCAGATGGAGCAGGGCATGAAGATTCAATGGATCACCATAGAGATCCTGATTCAGAAACATGCCACATGGGTGTGCTTGTGGATGCAAAGGCAGTTCTGAACGCAAACATGTATGATTCTGAGCCTGGTGGGCAACAGATAGTTGGAAAGAACTTGATTGTGAAAGAGCAAGTCAATGATCCATGGACTGAAAAGATCTCTGAAGTTAGAGAACCAACATTCCCACTGGATGATGGAAAAGATTTGCTGCGTGATGCTAATCAGGAGGTTCTGCCACATTTAGAAGATAATAATGTTGCTAAAAAGGAAACCATACCATTGCAATCTCTGCTCCCTTTACCAGTCCCGAAATCACCTTCAGAATCATGGCTTTCTCGCACATTGCCATCCGTGATGAATAAGCCACATCTGCCATCTTTTCTTGGAATTCAAGTACACTCGAAGAAACAAGCTCCCTGGGCCACAGGGCATCCGAAGGAGAATGATCATAAACCTTCCAGACCACGGCAAATAAGATTTGCAGATGTAAGACTTAAACATCTTCTATTCTGCATATGTTTCATGTGTCATTTCCTTGTGTTTTCTTATGTGCCCACACACAATGGAGTGACTGCTCATATACTTGTGCATTTTTTTTTTTTGCTTAGGTGGTAGAAAAGCCAATTTCAATGGACTCAGAGATATGATGTCTTCACTTACGACCAGTATTTATCTGTCCATGGCATTGATGCCTTGAAATGAAGGCCATCAGGTCATGCACGTCACCTGCACTCAACGGCTCACAAGATGCGCCTCCTCTTTTTGCTGATAAGGTCACTTGAAGCAGCTGCTGGTTACCATGTTGTTGGCAGTGGGAATTTAAATGTCATGTTTGGTAAACTGTGTTCGGTATGTTTCTCATGGTAAATCTGGTGGTGGTTCCGATATAATGTAAATCTTATATTTATACAGGATGACTTCTTGCTTCTTTACTGTCCATAGTGAAATCATGTAATAGTACTCAAACCAAGGAAAAGGTTGAGTTGATTGCAAAATGTAATTGCATCAGATGTACCATAGAATAAAAATGTCAAAACAGGTCGGGCTTCCATTCCTGAAACATTTTCCATGCATAACCGTATCTCCTGTGTGCCTGGCAGTCACCATTCTTATTCTGGATATGTCAGTAGTTATGCTTGATGCTTTGAGAGAATCATGTAACTGCATCCAGAGCCTTATCTGGCAGTGAGTTTATTCATTACGTTTCATTGGTTGGCTTTTGATAGTTGCTACTAGTACATTGTTGCCATTGGTCGGCTTCGAAATACGGTACTCATATAGCAGCAACGACAAGCTTCCAACTCTGAAAGGTTCTCCAGAAGATGTTCTAACTTCTAGTGCGATGAGCATAACAAGTTCAACCTTGATGTGCTGAGGCACGGCCGCAACACATGAATCCCAGAGCAAGCAAGTGCGTGCAGTCTGATTTGAAAGAAAGAGGTAACGTGATGTCAGCCAGGCACCGGGGGCACTGGAATTTAGTGGCGAAGTGCCACCAACATCAGTCGTGTTCGGTTTTGACTTGGTGCACTGAGAATGCAAGAGAACTATTGGGATGAAGGTCAATAGCTGAGTGGATTAAACTGCGGCTTTCCAACTTCTTGTGCCTTTTCAATTGTCGCTTCTAAGATATACTTTCTCCGTTTCAAAATACTTGTCGCCATTGACTTTTTTCTGCAACTTTGACCATTCGTCTTATTCAAAAAATTGTGCAAGTACAATTTATTTTGGTTGCTATATGTTTTAATGTTGTATGTATTTTAAGCTTTACTTATCGTTTTACATGTTTGCGATAATTTTTTGAATAAGACGAATGGTCAAAGTTGTAAAAAAAAGTTAACAGCGACAAGTATTTTGAAACAGATGGAGTATTTTCGTACCTCTGCAGATATCATATGAATGGATAAATCATATACTGCTATTTGTCCCTGATTCCTTACCCTGAATGTCACGGCCCATCCGATTGCCCATGACACTGATCACCGAACTCTTTCTGTGGGTGGTGGTCCATTTTGCGGTCACTACTCACATGCACTCGCCCTCTGATAGCCGCTGCTTCCGATTGTGTCAAGGCGTCTAATGGTTTTTGCCCAAAAGATTATTTTTGCGCGCTTTGCCGTTTGCCTTTACCAAATGCAGTGTCCTATATCACTGCGCACGTCCGTCCATGTAAATCCTTGTGCTGTTTTGCGGATCCTGCGTGCAAATTTCACAATCTTTTAACCAAAAGTTCGATAAGATTCAAGCGAGCCTGCATCAGATGAGATACAAACCACTTCGAAATCTCATTTATATATCAAACAGATTGTGCGCCATCCTCACGTAGTCACGCGAATACTAAAAAACAGAACAAACATGATGAACACAAAGTGGCTCATAGCCAGGGTAGTTAAAATATGAGCAACATGTACAAGGTTTTATTCAATATTCCCTTTTCTCAAAGCAAACTATGTCATATTGCTACAAATCAGACATCAAAGCATAAATTACACATATCCAACATGCAAATAAACAATCACTAACGAGGAGGCAGTGTGATGACTCGGGGACTGCACAACGGGCAATGTACGTTCAGTGTTCAGTTACATTTGTGTCAGCAATCGAAAATGGAGCACAAAAGGGAGAAGAAACTCTTGTGACAAACTTTCCCTTGCATAGAAATCCCGAAACTACTAAATACTAAATATGCCTATTAGATGCTGAGAGAAAATGCTAGGCCCGACACCATTAATCGAAAAAGCTTGTTCCAGTAATTCCCTTAGAAGAGCATGGCGATTGAATGCTAGACTAAGCTCAAAAATATGTACGCCACAAGGTCTTGATCTGAAAACAGCTGACAGCTCCACAGCTAGGTCAGAGATACTCCAGCAGCACGATACATAATTAAAGTGCTGGTCAAACCATAAGCATCCATTCTTGTTCTGTAAAGTTGCTATTAAATTATCATAGATCACTTTAACATGTACAAAGTAAACCATGGACTGCACAGTGACCATTGATGTTTGCGATGGTAGACGCAATAGATACTACAAGCCTGCATCCTCTTTCAGCTGATTTGTAGTTCGCTGGATACCATGCTCCAACCACATTATCTCCTTATTACAGGGCCTTTGTACAGACCTCTCGCAACAACAAAGCCATCAGGGGGCTGATGGTCCTCCAACTCCTCCAACCAGATTACTTGTGAGCTATCTATCTCAGCAGGCAAAACAACTGGCGGACAGAAATTTTAATGAAAGTTAGAATTTAGAAACATCAGCATGAGCAGTAAATATAACAAGTTTGAATGAAAGTTTCAGAGGGCTCCATGTACCAGGTGGTTGATTCACTAGAGACTTCCGGAAGTAAGAACAATGCCGCCCATCCTCAGCAGAGTATGGTGGAGAAAGGACATCGAAGAGAGCGCAAGGTGTGATGGCTCTGAAAGTATGGATGTTACCCCCACTATTAGGGTAAAGAATGCTCGTCTCTGGTGCAGTCATTTCACGATCTCTGACAAGCTTTGCTGGTCTTGCTGCAAATTCCAATGGGCAAGGCTTACATCAAGGAACAAGTTGGTGAAAAGAATAATGGCATGGTTAGTTAAATGATCCATAAAATGGGATCTTAGTGATAAATAACCATATCTCTAGCTCATCCAGCACCAATTAAACAAACAGCAGAAAATACTACTTTCCGATGCAACAGAAAGAAGAAGAAAAAACATGTCTCTAGAGATTAGAATTTCTCAGCAGCGTGTAAGGTTCCCATGCGGGCATGGATCTTGTTTAGCTCCAACCTCAAACCAATGGACAAACTCAAAATTGCCATTTATAGATTGACATAAAAGCATTAAGGGGTAAAACCATAAAAGGAAGAGGTGGTAGAGTACAAATGGACAGTAGCCAATCTAGTTTCCAATGAATGCTACACGAATTTTTTTAGCAAACCAAAGGCATTCTTACTGATGCCATATCAAATGGAACCAGGTCAATACAAGCGAGTTAAGCTAAATAAGTTTGAAGATGTGCAATTGAAATTTGTTTGCGACACATCCTTTGGAATGCTGTATCATCCAATAAGCAAAATGGAATCTGAACACAAGAGATGTGCAAGAAACAAGTGATTGTGAGTTTTAGGGACAAACAAATCACCTCAAAACTGCAATATGTGCATTTTCATTATTCTCAAAACTATTAACTTTGCACAGCCATTAAATACATTCGCTTTGACAAATAAATAGTAGACAATGATGTGAGGAAGGAACTAATTCAAATGTTAGCACTCACCTTGTAATTGATCCATTGGATGATCAGGTACGTCAATCCAATCATAAGATTCAGCATGCAGTGTTCCATAAAGAAGCTTGCTAAGTACAGTCATTCCGGGATGATTATGAAGTGGAATAACTGAAGAAGGTGGCATACAAAATATACCCATCTGCAAAATTGTATCTACATTTAGTAAGTACTGAATGCAGTGAGTGCGCGAAGGAACAATTTATCTATCCTCCTGGAAGCTGCACATAGTTAACATAGAACAAAATAAAAACTGAATGAATCAGAGCTTACAGAGAAACTTTCACATTCATGAATGTGCAAATATTTGATCGGAGCGGCAAACTGGCTAGCCCCATTACGTCCTCGTCTCCCATTCAATGGCCGTGTAGAACTATTCCAATTGCGTGCAATTTGTGCTTCATTATCAAGGCCAACATCTAAGGGCCTAATCTCATCTGCGAAAAGGAACATCAGTGATACTTACAGAACCAATCAGAACTCAAATGTTGAACTGAAAGAAAGTTCAAACACATTTTTATATCAGTCATGCAGGCAAAACATCGGGTTCCTGAAATCAATAAACAAAATATTGCTTCTTTTTGGAGGGAATGTGGCTCGAGTCCTCCTGTTGCTAGTATCATGTACAAAATAAATATACAAGAATCAATATACAGATTTATTTACAGCAAAAAACATAAAATTAACCCAGCTAAAGGGTAACACCAGCACAGCATCTTTGCAAAATCTGTAAGTAATTCCAGGTCAACATAATTTCCCCTGTATTTATGCATGTTTGGAATTGAAAAATCAATTCTGCTGCAAGTTACTTGCAGCAGGTTGTGCAGTATTGCAAGGATATCCAAGGAGTAAAAAAAGGCTGACCCACAAAGAAAAATTAATTCGATCAACACCTCTACTGCTGGCAACTGAAAGCTGTTGATCTAAAAAAGGAAAAAGTCGAAACAACAATGTTTCAGAAATCATACAAAACTATATAAGAGCTCCCCACTAAGGAGTTCTCTCAACCCTCAGCGCCCCACGTCACCATCCACTATGTCTTCTCTCAACATGCAAGGTGTCCACATCACTATCCACTAAAATCATCAATTTATTTCTTCTATCGATTTTCTACGGCTAATGCATCCATGTATGCAATGTGTTGTTTGCAGTAGAATGTTGCGAAACAATCACTTTAGTTTCTACTTCAAATTTTATCTTTAAAATTTGTTGAAATTCCCGCAGCAACGCGCGGGGTATCACCTAGTAACACATGAAAGATGAGGTCAAGAATTGCAGCAATCCAGAAACTAACAGTTTCTAGTAAAAAGATCGACACTACAGCCACAAGCAAGCCAGGCTTCCAATTTAACAAAATTTCATTTTAGAGCAAATACAAATGATTTAGTATAGTATCTGATTTAGAGTACAGTATTATAGAAGCATGGTACCTGCCAACTGTAGAGACTTACAACTATTCCATAAGATACACGAATTTGACTTACCTAACAGTGCACGGACTCTCTCAAGTGCCTCTTCAGATATGGGTCCGTCTGGAGAGAATGATACTTTACAAGCATTCGAGAGATTCTTTATTTTTGGCATCTTGCACTTCAATGTATTCTTGAAAAGATACCAATTATCAAAGTTCTTAAAGATCTACTGCACTCCGCAGCCGAAAGACTGACCCACAGGTTGCCTATCCTCGCACCTGCCGAAGTAACAGGAGTAAATTTCAGGAGATTATCCAGGACTAGTCTCCTCAAAGCAAATATGCTGAAGAGGAAAAATAACTTATGATAGATTTAAAATATATAATGTATACAGTGTAGTTGGATATAGTAGAGAAAATGTAGACATCATAATGAATCAGATGAGGGTTAAGTAGATTGTTAAAAAAAAGGCAACCACAAATCAAGATTAGATGAAGTACTAAATTATGCTGTGATTTCATTCTTAGAAGGAGCTGCAATACATTAAAGTCTACAAGCGAGTATGCATCACATAGATTTGATTGTTTTACAATTTGACACCATTCTTTTCCCTTTAGAGGAAACACCGAAAAGCTAGCACCATTCAGCACATTTACTCTGGAAGTAAAATGCTAATCTAAGACCCCCAGCCAACAAAACATAATCATTATAGATTGCAAACACATCTTTCTGCAGGCTAATACAACAAACAACAATACATGGAGACAACAACAAAAGATCTCATGTAGAAAACTAAATGGAATAGGACACTCCATGACTATATGAATTGACAACTCTTTCCGGGCAGCTAATTGCCCCTACAAGTACAAGATGTATTCACTCATTTGAAATTGTGGTCAGCCTTTCCAGGCACCATTCATCAAAAGGCTGACCACAATTACTACCACCACAAACCATCAGCATTAATCAAATAACACACATCTCTGATAAAAAGCATTATAAATATTATTGTGAAATGGTTGGCATTTAGCCGATGACCACAGCAGAAGGATATTGTTAGACCAAAGTGACAAAATGAGACAGATGTCCACATCCTGTGGCACATATATATAAATTCTCATAGAAGTACACATTCCACAGCAATGCCAAAAAAAAAAACATTCAATTTCTACTCAAGGCACATTCACTCATTAATTATAATATTTAAAATCAGGCTAAGGTCAGCACAAAGTTTTCAGACCAAAATATCATGCATCAATTGACTGGAAGGATATAACAAGTTCATAATTGGGAAGTGCTTGATCAGATTATTCGTACAGATGGTTCAGCCTTCCTTAGTCCAATACTCTAATGCGAAAATCCAATCCCTTGTCGATTATAATCTCCAAATCTAGAGATGATACAGGGGAGGCCAATACCAACCTAGCCGCCGGGTGACTCGGGTGTTCTCTTGTTGCAGGCCGCTGTCCCCTAGTATGCTTTACCGGCGGTGGTCACTAGCCCGCCGCTCGGCCTCCTGTATAGGGTTAGCGTCAGCGGCGCGCACGCAACCTTGTGGGGGGTCGGCACTTGGGACAGCCGACTGGGTCGCTGCTGGAGTAAGGGCTGGGCAGTTGGGAAGACACGCAAAAGGGTGCAGATCCCCCTCACCGCACCAAGAAGGCCAGAGCCTCACCTCGGCAGCACGAGACGGGACGAGGCCCGAATCTCGCGGGGAGGATCCGAGGAGCCGCGCCGGCGGATTGGGCGTCGGGGGATCGGCGAGCGCCTCCGCACGCCGCTAGGGTTCGTGGCCGCCGCGCCCGATCCGACGCCGCGAGGCATCAGCAGCAGCGCCGCCTCGCCATGGAAGGGGGGAGGCGCGCGCGCGTCGGGGGAGGAGAGGTAGGGCAGGGGCTTTTGCTGGTCTGGGGAGCGCCGAGGCGGAGGAGGGAGACGCGAAGTTAAGGACGACGCCCCGCCCCGAAACGGGTCATTACTACTCGCTAAGCAGTTTCTGCTGCTGCTGCTCCTGCCTTCGTCATCTTTTTTTTTCTTTTTTTGAAAAGTTATTATCTTTTTTTTATGCGCCGAGAGTGTACTAGGTGGCGGCGGGTGTGGGCCCCGCGGGGCAGCGGCGCGGTCGCGGAGGCCAAGTGCCATGTACTCTCCCGTCGACATGCGACGCCCACGCCGTGACATGACGCGCGGGGCCCGGTCTGGGATCGCGTGGTCCTGCCCCCGTAGGCGCGGTGCAGGTGGGTTCTTGAGACGTCAGAGAGAGAGTGGGTCTGGGAGGTCGGCGGGGAGTGCACCGAGAACCGGGTCCAGGAGGGAGGAGCCGCCTGATCGCGTCCCGGCCCTCCCGGACGCTGAAGGGGTACGTCGGGTGTCGCACGTGGGGCAGGGAGGGCGCGGCACGTGAGCCCACAGTGTAGGGATTTGATTTCCTCCCGTCGCAGTAAAAATCCTCCTGCACGCGTCAGCGCGTCGTTACATGACATGTGGGACCAGATCGGCAAGGGGCCAGCATGTCACGGGCAGGATGGGTCCAAACCAAGCACAGCAGAGTCATGTCGAGCCCGTCGATCATCAGCGGCAACACAACAAAAAATCGCCTGCTCATTTTACAATTGCGACGCGTTCCTCGTGCCGCTGTGCCACTGCCACCACATGGATCCAGCCATTCCAGCCGGCCAGCCACCGGGCTTCCTCGTCCAGCGCTCGCTCGCTCGTCGGCCGGGCCGCCTCGTCCTTCCCATACGGCACGTCGGCACCCGAACCCCCACCGCCGCCCGCTTGTGGCAAAAGAGGACGGCGTGGCATCTAGGCCAGGGACCAACGGGCAACGGCTACGGCTTGAGTGGAGCACACGGTACGATGCCGAAGCTAGAATAGGCAGTGGCAGCGCGCGGGCGAACAGGTGTCGCGCGGCGGGAACGGACGGCGAGGAGCCGCGCTCGTGTCCGCTTGGGCCGGCCGGCGGGATCAGGAGGTGGGATCGGGATTCGGGAGGAGAGGAAAGGAACGGACGTGCTTTGTTCACTGAACCACGCGGCCGTGGGGACGGCGGCAGAAATGTGCGCTCGGCCCCAGCAGCGGCAAGCCGGCAGCAGAACGACTCTACCTCTGGGACCCCGAAATGGCTCCGTGGCTCGTCGCGTCGGGTCGGTTCGTCGAATCGGGATGGTGCGCTGCTGCGGTCTGCGGTCAACAGTCGAGACCACGAGGGCAGTGCGCTTTTTGCTGCGAGATTGTGCCTGCCATCTTTGCAAGATCTTTTTATTTCGTCATAGTATTTGAGATGATCTGTCCAGTGGCAACAGTAGCTTAAAAGCGATATCAGCCGCATGACGTCTTCAAAAAAAAATGGTAACATGCAGTGGCATGGCATTTTTATTAGTAAAGAAAGAAGAGGAAAATGATAAGGTACGGCGTCTTGACAGCCCATGGTTGTCAATTGTCATTCTAGATTAAGCAACAGTCTCTTCACTGCCCAGTTCCACCTCTGGAAGCAACTGGCGGGCGTTTTCTCTGTGACGGGTGGTGTTTGCTCAGCAGCCATCAGTGACGTCCTACTAAAAGATGATGAGATGGACATGGCATGCTCCACGGCGCATCTGTCCGGGCAAAACAGGGTAGAATCAATCTCGTGTTCAAGCCGCTTGGCATTATCCAGTGTGTGCACAACGAGCCAAATGTGTGCTACATCAAGGAATCGATCCAAACAATAGAAGTATGGTATACTTGTCGGTGTTAGGATTAGTCCCGACACTAACTAGTAAGTTACGCTGTGATCAGCTTCTCGATGGTTGGTGCAAATGACAACACAGGGACACGGGTTTATCCTGGTTCCGACCGCGGGGTCGTACGTCCAGCAGATTTGCGCGTGCGCGCTGTATTGATTCGCACCAGTGGTGCTTGTAGAGGGGGGCTACAAGCAAGGTGGGAGAGGAGGAGAGGCCTCCAAGTCCCTGCTGAGTGATTGAGGCAAAGTGCCAATATCAAAGGGAACGAGTATGCGGGTGAGTGTGGGTGTGGAGTGATGATCTTGTCCCCCCCCCCCCCCCCCGCGACCAGGGGACCGTCTCCTCCTTTTATAGACCAAGGGGAGGCGGTTTACAGTCATACCGCATAGCTTTAGGCACGGTGTGGTGGCATGGCGCACAGTGCCAGCGATTTGACGGCCGTCCTGACGAATCTTGCTCCTGGCAGGCATCGTGGTGACTCATGTGTCCGTCCAGGAGCGACTTCGAGGGTAGTAGCGCTGGAGCTCTTCGTTTGATCGCCGTCCGTACACCGGCTCGAAGGCCTGGCTGACGGAAGACCGGAGGCTGCATAGCGGCGGGCGTGGCGATGTCCTGTCAACCTGGATCCCTACAGTGCGGGAGATGGCCTAGCAGTGCCCGGGATGGCGGCACAGTGGCGGGGATGGCCGCTCAGGGCCGGAGTTGATGGAGGTGACGCGCCCCGCCGGCCTTGCGTCACGGCGTCGTCCCAGGCGGGCGGGGAATTGGTGGCCGTACCCCTTTCGAGGGTGCCGCCGTCCTCTTTCGAGGGGCGCGACGTGGAGGAGGTACGGGAGTAGGCGGCACAGTATCACGGAATGACACCGGCCTTCCCGCACAGCACCCGCACAGCGCCGGGGATGGCTGCACAGTGCGGGTTGGTCGAACAGTGCCGGGATCTGATTCCCAGGCGGTGTCAGAGGGCCGACGTGGCGGGGATTCGCCTTTGACCCGGGCGCCCGCGACGTGCCAGAGCATTTAATGCTCCGGTCGTGGGAGCAGGTATGGTGTCGCGGCTCGGAGGTGGCCTCGAGCGAGGCGGAAACTCGCCCGAGGGGGCGTCAAGCCCTCGAGCGAGGCGGAGGTTTCGCGGTACATCGCCTGGCCCTCGAGCGAGGCGGAGGTTCGCTCGAGGGGTGCCGGGGGTCGGCTGTTCGTTGGGCCGGTGAGGCTTTTTGGGTCGTGGGCCATTCCCTGCCCTGGGCCGCTGTCGTGCGTGGTGTGACTTGCGGTTTGTGAGTTTTTGGTTATTTGCTTTTGTCATTTTTCGAAAAAGGGGTGATTTGCCCCGTTATTAGGGGACCCCCGTGGCTGTCCCCGACAGTAGCCCCCGAGCCTTTGCAATGGTATCCGTAGGAACCTGCAAAGACTGGTGCTTTCTGATGGGACTTTCTTCCCTCCTGGGCGTTGTGATGTTCCGTGGGGGCGCGCTAGCGCACCCGCGGGTGTAGCCCCCGAAGCCTTGGAGGAGTACGTGCATTCCTGCAAGGTTTTTCGCAGCGTGCGGCCGGTGCGCGAGGTGTTCGTTTCAGCCGGCCTCGGCGTTATTTCAGCCGGTCTCGGCGGTGCCATGCGCGCGTACCGGTATTTGCTTGCGTTCGGGCACGTCCAGGAGGTGTAGCCGTGCGTCGAGCCCCCGAACCTGGGCCCGCTCAAGGCGATCGGGGCGAGCTCTCCGACTTGTCTGTGCGCCCCTTCGCGGGGCGGAGGGGTGAGGTGCTCATGACTCCCATCGGACGGGTCGCGAATCATGGGTCCCTCGTCGAGCTGTTAGCGGGTGGTTCAAGTGGACGTCCGTGCCCCGTTCGATAAGGGTCGGCTCGTGGTCTGGAGACACGTCCATAAGAGCGCTTACGCGGGTGTGCTAGGCAGGGCTCGGTCCCGTTCGATTGGGACCGAGGGCGCGGAAGCTCTCCCTCGGTGGGATCCCTCGACTAGCTGCCCTCGTTAGCCTTGAACACGAACTATGGGGCGCCCCCGAGCTTGTGAGCTCGGGGTCAGGCTCGAATGCGCGCGCCCTGGTCGTCCCTGACTCTGTCAATCTGAGGCGCCTGTTCGAACCCTTCGAGGGTCAGGCTTCGAACCCCTGATTAGTAGGGCCTTTGCGGGGTGGCACTAAAGTGCCCCCGTCTTGGCTTGATCTGTGGAGCCCGCTGGGCTGTGGTCGAGCCGATCCTCGAACCACTAATCAGTAACCCCTCAGATCGAGGGCATCTGCGGTACCCGCTGTTCCCTCAGCGGGCTGGGCCTTGAACCGCTGATCAATAAGTCCCCGCTCGAGGGGCATCTGCGGTGCCCACCCTCGACGGGCAGGTCTTGGAACCGCTGATCAGTAAGTCCCCGCTCGAGGGGCATCTGCGGTGCCCACCCTCGACGGGCAGGTCTTGGAACCGCTGATCAGTAAGTCCCCGCTCGAGGGGCATCTGCGGTGCCCGCCCTCGACGGGCAGGTCTTGGAACCGCTGCTTGGTAAGTCCCCGCTCGAGGGGCATCTGCGGTGCCCACCCTCGACGGGCAGGTCTTGGAACCGCTGATCCGTAAGTCCCCGCTCGAGGGGCATCTGCGGTGCCCACCCTCGACGGGCAGGTCTTGGAACCGCTGATCAGTAAACACAGCGTTCGAGGGGCCCGGCCCTCGAGTTCGTTCGGTGAGCCACAGCTCCGCCCGTTTTAGATCGGGAAAATTGGTCTCATAGCATCCAAAGATTGTCATATCCGGAAAATATCATCAAAAGATCATCGCTCCGTGAAATACCATTGAAAGGTTTCACGTCACCTGAAAATAGCATTCCGTGATGTTTGCCGTTCAATCCGTCGTCCTCCTGCCGTTTACTCCGTCATCCTCCTCTTGTTCTCCTTGCTGAGGCGATAATAGGCGAGCGTGCCGCTCCAATGAGATCTGCTCAAACTGCTGCGGCGACAGGCGAGCAAGCGAACGGCCGTGGCGAAGGAGAAGCTGGCCGCTCCGGATCGCCGGTGTCGGTGTGGCCACTCTAGCCGCCACCGGTGCTTGAGGATGAGGTGCTCGATCGAGGATGAGGACGAGGAGCAGGTGGGCGGGGGCACCGCTGGGTGAAATACGTGGTGGCGCCGGACGCCTGCTGGTCCACCTCGCTGAGGTCCTGCTCGTCCGGGTGCTGCGACGGTGGCTGGTTGCTGCGCGGGATGCCGGGCCCGACCCTGCGCCGCCTTGTTACGGCGAGCGAACGCGCCTCCGAGCTAGCGGTGGAGTCATCGCGCCTCGCCGAGGCCTGCATCGTACCACGCCGGATTCGTCAAGGCCTGAGGCACGCCGGGGCACGGGGCACCATCTTGTGCTGCTCCTCGTCGAGACCGAAGCCTGGCTGGGGACGAGCTGCGTCGACGCCGCGGCTGTACAGCTTCCTGGGGTCAAGCGAATGCTCAGCTCGCGCGGGGATGGGATGCTGACCAGCTGTCCATTCACCGGGACTGCGCCGCTCGGAGCCTCGCTGGCCTCCGCGCCTTGCTGCTACAGCTCTACTGGCTTTGGTGCGGCGACCTGGGCAGGAGCAAGCTGCGGGAAGGTCAGCAGGACCGCTGGTTTACATTAAAAAAAAAGAGCAACCGTTCATAGATTGGCGTTCAGCTTGTAAAAAGGGAACCTTGAGGAGGGAGGAGACGTGGACGGACGGCGTTGACGGCAGAAGTGACAGAATGCTATTTTCAGGTGACGGTCTAACTTTTCAGTGGTATTTTACGGAGTGGTGATCTTTCAATGGTATTTTCCGGATATTGCGATCTTTCGATGCTATGAGACAAATTTTCCCTTTTAGATCAGGGCGCTGATCGCACCCTTGGAGGGTCGGCTCTTGAGCTCTGGGCTCTTGTTGCGCGTGCGGAGTACCCTTGCTTGGGAAGGAACCCAGCCGTTTAATGGGCGCGAATCGTGGACGCAGATCGTGCGAAGCGGGTGCGCCTTTTCAGGCGGCGCACCGCAGGCGTCGTGGGCGACGTGGGGGGCGGACGGGATGGGGCGCCGCGCCCCTTCGGTTATTGCACCGTAATGATAGCGTGTGCGCGTGCGCACGACCGTTTCGGCGCGGCCGGGCCCATCCGCCAGCGACGTAAGCCGCCGCCCGCATTGATTGGCGCTGCGCGCGGAGTTTTCGGGGGCGTTGCTCCCCTAGATCTTACAAATCCCGGGGGGGCAGAGGCGAGGTCCCTTACCTTGTCATTCGCATCCATCCCCGCACGCAGCTCGTCTTCCTTCCGGCTGTGCGCTCTGCCGCTTCGGATCTGCTCGTGTTCCTTGCGCCTCCGCCGCAGTCCTCGCTTCTCCCCCTTGTCTTCCATGGCGCCTCCGACTCGGGTGCTAGAGCCTTTCCCATGGCCCCGGTCAACGGTGACACCGCTGGCGCTGAACGAGCTGGTGAACGGCGGGCAGTTGGCGCCGGCTGGCGACGGCCTATACCAGGCGTGGATGGTCCCGCCGGCGACGGACAAGGAGCCCAACCCCCCGCACGGCTACGTCGTCAGCTTCGCCCGTCTCCACGAGCGCGGCTTCACCACCCCGGCGAGTCGGTTTATGCGGGGGCTGTGCCACCACTACGGGGTGGAGCTGCACAACTTCGCCCCAACGCCATCTCGCAGGCGGCTTCCTTCGTCGCCGTCTGCGAGGGATTTCTGGGGATCCTGGCGAACTGGGACCTCTGGGTCCATCTCTTTCGCGGCGAGCTCCACACCCTCGCCACGGCCGAGAAGGGGACGCGCCGGGCAGTTCGCGCCGGCGGCCTTACGCTCGTACTGCGGGACACGCGCAAGGAGCTGTACCCGCTGTGCACCATGACCTCCAACAACGCGGATTGGGAGAATGGGAGGTTCTACCTCCGCAACGACGGCGTCGGCCTTCCGCCGTACACCGGGAAGGTGCTGATGGGGAAGCCCGACGCCTGGTTTCACGGCGTGTCGCCCCCTTCGCGGCAACGGAGGCTGGAGTCCCTCACCACCGCCCTGCGCCAGCTGGCGGACGCCGGGCTGGGGGTGGCTTCGATCATCGCCAACTTCCATCACCGGCGGGTCATCCCCCTCATGGAGAGGGAGCTCCGCATCTTCGAGATGAGTGATGCGGCCAACCCCACGTCGCTGGCGCGCTCGCGGCTGCTGCAGGAGCGTCTCCCCCAGGGGTATGCAACCACGCGGGCGAGGCACGTGATCAACCTCAGGGTGGTGCCGCACAGCGACGACGACCTTTGGTCGTTCGTGATGCTCCCCGACGCCGAGCCGGTGAGCATCGTTTTTCTTTCCCTTTTTGTCTCTTGTTTCGCGTTGTTCATTCGTCCTGACAATCCCTGCCCACAGCTGGTGACCATCCATACCGCCCGATCGGACCCGCCAACGCCTCGATCTCAGGCCGCCGGTCGCGCCGCGCAGCAGCGGGAGCGGGACCGGGCGGCCCTTGCGAAGGAGAAAAGGATCAGGCGGTAGGAGCGCCTCGATCAGTACAACGAGGAGTACCGGCTGCGTGAGCAGCAAGGTCTCTCTCCCCCACCGGTGCTGGTGAACTCGTCCTCGGACGAGGAGGAGAGCGACGGGGAGCGGACCACCTCTGATAGGTGGGAACCCGCGGCGCCCCCGTCCCCGCGGGTCGAGGGGGCGGCCGCGGAATCGACCCTCGAGGCGGGCACGGAGCCGCCCGTCACCGGGTCGTCGGTGGAGGTGCCAGCGGGCACCGCGGAGGCACCGGTAGGCGCAGTGGAGGTGCCCCCAGCCCTCGAGGAAGAGGAAGCGGGGCTTCTCCAGTTTGAGGTAAGTAGCATCTTTTCCCGCACGCCCTCGATTTCGAGACACAGCCGCTCATCCCCCCCTTTCAGTTCATTGTCAGGGCGTCGCCGGCCGTCTCCGACCTTGCGCCTGTCAAGGCGCTCAAGTTGAGGACGTCTTTGACGACTGGGCGGCGCTCGGATAGGGCGCCACGGGCGGCGGTAAGCATGGCGACGGCGGGCGAGCCATCACGCGCCCCGACCGCGGCCGCAGGGTCGCAGCAGGAGGCGGCGGTGGCGGCCGCGATGCCGCAGCAGGCGCTGGTGCTCCGCGACCCTCATCAAGGGCGCGGGCTGGTTCATTCGGAGAGCCGGTCCATCAGGGGCCACGAGACGGCCGAGGCCCCCGCTGGTGGTGATTCCGTCCCCAGGAGGGGCCGGTCGAGGAGGTCATCCGGGCCAGCCCCCGAGCCTACGCCCGAGGTGCTGGTGATGCGGGCTGACGGTAGCGTGATGTCGCAGCGGCCGGCGCACGTCGCCGGGGCGTCGACGTCCCGTGCCGCGCCGCCAGCACCTGACGCCGCCGCGTCGCAGTTGGAGCAGGGGCTGCGTCGCCCCGGGGTGCCGCGTACCCTGCTCGACGAGGCCCAGGCCGAGCAAGCGCTGTGGCAGGAGTTCCGTGAGCACGGCGCCTCCCTCAATGCTGCGCTGGCCGAGGCGCTCTGACTCCACGGAGGCCGGTCGTTCTAGCTCTTCGAGGTGAGCATCTTTGCTTGGTTGGAGTTCATTTTCTCGTTTGTTTCTCGTTCGAGTGTTTCACGTTCTGATTCTTCTTTCTGTCCTTTGGTCACCGCCCGCAGGAGCTGCAGGGCCAGGCGCGCGAGAAGTACAACCGCCTCTCCCAGTTGAGCTCGGACCTCGACTGGTACCGGGGGGCAGTACGAAGCCTTGGACGCCCTGGTGGAGGCCCTGCAGACGGACAACGGCTGGCTGGAGTACCGGCTAAGGGCCGTGCAGGACGTGCTCCTGGACCAGCGTGCTCTGACTGCAGAGGGCACCACTGCGGTCGACAGGGTGAAGGCCGTGCTCCTGGAGAAGGAGGAGGCACTGGCGACGGCGAACGGCGAGCTGCAGAAGGCGCGCGCAGCCCTGGCCGAGGCACAGACCTCACTGACGCAGAAAGAGACTGCCCTCGTCGCGGTGCAGACCCAGCTCAAACAAGACCGCACCACCCTCGAGGGGGTGAGGTCCTGGCAGGCTCAGGCCGAGCAAAAGGCCCAGGAGGCCGAGAAGCTGAGCGCTGATCTGCAGGAGAAGGTCACGTCGCTCGCCGCGGTGGAGGATCAGCTTCACCAAGAGCGGAGTGCGCGTCAGCAGGCAGAGAGCCAGCTCCAGCAAGAGCGGTCCGCCCTTAAGGAGGCTCAGGCCGCCCTCCAGCGTGAGCGCTCGGCTCGGCAGGAAGCGCAAGGCCAGCTTCAGCGGGAGCGTACCACACTGGGGGAGGTTCGAGCCACGCTCCAGCTCCGGGATTCGGAGGTCGCGCGGCTCACCGGGGAGTTAGTCCAGGAAGCCGTGTCGTTCGAGGAGCTGCGGCAGGCTGGCGAGGAGAAGGACGCCGCTATCCTCGAGCTGCAGCAGGTGGCCGAGACCGCGCGCGCGGCCGTCGAGACAGAGAAGAAGCAGGTCGAGGGTAAGTCGCCTCTCTTAGATTCTTCGTTTGTTGCTTGGGTTCGTCGAGATCCGCTCTCAACTTATTCGTCTTCCGTTTTTCAGGCTTGCGGGCTGCTCTTAGGACGTCAACGACGCAGGCGGAGGTGCTCCAGGCGGCCTACAATTCCTCCCAGCAGGAGCTGGGGGTTCTGCAGGAGGCAGCCCTCGAGGTGTGCCAGAGCGTCGACGAGGGCGACGGGCAGGCCGGGAGCAGTGTGGCGAGTCGCCTCCGGGCCTTGGGCGGCCACGTCGCCCGGCGTATGCGAGGTGCGCTCCGCCTGGGGATCCAAAAGACCCTTGGCGTGGTGCAATCGCACTACCGGGTTGACCTTGCGGCGTTGACTACGGGCTACATTGTTGCTGACGACCTCGACGACGATGGTGCGGAGGCCGAGGCAAACCGCCTGGACGCGCTTGCCGCTCCTGCCGCCGACATCCTCACCGACGACTTCGCGGAGATCCTCTTCCCGGACGCTCCCCCCGCCGGGCCCCTCGAGCCCTGAAAGTAGCTGGGCACTCAGGCCCTTAGATTGTAGTTAGGAATCGAGCCTCGTGGCTTTATGTAATAAATACAGTTTGCTTGAAGTACTTGTAGGTTTTAGTGCCATTTCGTTTTTTGTGATTGCGCCGTTCCGTCTCTCCCTGTCGTTTAGGCGAATTTCAGCTGGAATCGTTCGTTTTCACGAGTAGCGCTCAGGCAAATGGTGAGGGGGAAGGGCCGTATCCTGCCGCGAGGCGTAGGCTATCCCCGACTCACCCGTCTTCGCCCTTTGGCCATTCCCGTCATGCGTCATTTCGCTCAAACTCCCGGGTCGAGACGTACTTGGCGCTTTTGAAGTAAAGATTTTTTGCGAAAAAATGGGACCGTTTAGGGGGGGTGCCCCCCGCAGTAGCCCCCGAGGGGGACTTGGTTTTCGGGGAGAAAGCCGAGTCGCCCTTGACTTTATCGAAAAGAAAACTTTACATTTGTACAGCCGACTGGGGCGTCGAATATGTGCAAAAAGACTTGGAAACCTTTCTATGGGTAGAAGCAATGTAGCTGTTGGATGTTCCAAGCGTTGGTGAAGACTTCGCCTTGCTCGTTCGCCAGCTTGTACGTGCCGGGCTTGAGCACCTCGACGACGACGTAGGGCCCCTCCCATGGTGGTGACAGCTTGTGGCGGCCTCGGTTGTCCTGGCGCAGCCTTAACACTAGGTCGCCCTCGTTGAGGTCTCGGCGCCGGATTTTCTGAGCTTGATACCGCCTTAGCGCCTGCTGGTATCTTGCCGATTGCATCATGGCCACGTCACGGGCTTCGTCTATTTGATCCAGCGAGTCTTCGCGAGCTCGCTGGTTCGAACCTTCATCGTAGCCCTTAATCTTGGGCGATCCATATTCCAAGTCCGTGGGGAGAACGGCCTTTGCACCATAGACTAGGAAAAATGACGTGAATCCCGTGGCTCTGCTCGGAGTGGTCCTGAGGCTCCAAATGACCGCCGGGAGCTCCTGAAGCCATTTCCGGCCGGACTTGTTCAGTCTGTCGAAGATCCTGGGCTTGAGGCCTTGTAAAATCATGCCATTGGCACATTGCACTTGGCCGTTAGTCTGTGGGTGTGCGACAGCCGCCCAGTCCACGCGAATGTGGTGGTTGTCGCAAAACTCCAGGAATTTCCTGCCGGTGAATTGGGAGCCGTTGTCGATGATGATGGAGTTCGGCACTCCGAACCTGTGGATGATGTCGGTGAAGAATGTTACGGCCTGCTCCGCTCTGAGGTTGGTGATTGGGCGTGCCTCGATCCATTTGGAGAACTTGTCCACGGCAACCAGCAGGTGGGTGTAGGCCCCGGGCGCCTTTCGCAAGGGCCCGACAATGTCCAATCCCCACACGACGAAGGGCCATGTGACGGGTATGGTCTGTAGGGCGTGAGCTGGGAGAAGGGTCCTACGCGCGTAGAACTGGCACCCCTCGCAGGTGCACACGACCTCGTTGGCGTCGGCAACCGCTGTGGGCCAGTAGAAGCACTGGCGGAACGCATTGCCCACGAGGGTGCGCGGTGCCGCGTGATGGCCGCACACGCCTGCGTGGATGTCACGGATGAGTTCCCGGCCGTGGGGAATGGGGATGCACCGCTGCAGGACGCCGGACGCGGTGCGCTTGTACAGCTCGCTGTCAATCACAGCGAATGACTTGGCTCTCCTGGCGATGCGCCTAGCCTCGGTCCGATCTGAGGGGAGTTCCCCTCGATCGATCCAGGCGAGGTACTTGGCCCGCCAATCCTCCGCGCGGGGGGCCGGCTCGGTTTCCATGGCCTCGGCTTCGTCCGCGCCGTACCCCTCGAGTAGGGACAGCACGAACGCCTCGTTCGAGGGGTCCTCGTCCATGGGTTCCGCACCCGCTGGACTCGAGGGAGCCCCCGAGGGTTCCTCCTGATTTGAGAGGGCCGGACTGAGGTCGACGGACGGTTTGGCGACGTCTCGCGCGAAAATGTTTGGGGGAACGGTGATTCGCCCCGACGCGATCTTCGCGAGCTCGTCTGCCTCCTCGTTGTACTTGCGGGGGATGTGATTGAGCTCGATGCCGTAGAACTTGTCCTCGAGGGCACGTACGGTGTTGCAATAGGCCTCCATCTTCTCGTCGTGGCAGCTCGCATTCTTCATGACCTAATCGATTACGAGCTGCGAGTCTCCCCTGATGTCGAGGCGCTTGATGCCGGTCTCGATGGCGATTCGGAGGCCGCAGAGGAGGGCCTCGTACTCCGCCATGTTGTTCGATGCTGGGAAGTGCAAGCGCACTGCGTACCTCATGTGTTCCCCGAGGGGCGAGATGAAGAGCAGGCTCGCGCCCGCTCCGGTTTTCATCACCGACTCGTCGAAATAGAGGGTCCAGCACTCGGCCTGGATCTGCAACGGGGGCAGCTGTGTGTCCGTCCACTCGGCGACGAAATCTGCGAGGATCTGAGACTTGATTGCCTTGCGCGGCGCGTAGGTGAGCGTCTCGCCCATGAGCTCTACGGACCACTTTGCGATCCTGCCCGCAGCGTCCGGGTTGCGGATAATCTCTCCCAACGGGAATGACGAGACCACCGTGATCGGATGGGCCTCGAAGTAGTGCCGCAGCTTGCGCCGCGCGAGCACCACTGCGTAGAGCAGCTTCTGGATCTGGGGATACCGCGCCTTGGTCTCGGACCGTACTTCGCTGATATAGTACATCGGCCTTAGAACTGGTAGGGCATGCCCTTCCTCTGCCCGCTCCACGACGATGACCGCGCTGCGCGAGCGTCACCTTGAGCTTGTCGAGTGCCTCCTGGGCCTCAACGGTCCAGGAGAAGCGCTCGTGCTTCTTCAAGAGTCGGTAGAGGGGCAGTCCCTTCTCGCCGAGCCATGAGATGAAACGGCTCAAGGCGGCCAGGCAGCCCAACACCTTCTGCACCCCTTTTAGGTCTCGAATCGGGCCCATTCGGTCGAGGGCGGAGGCCTTCTCGGGGTTGGGCTCGATGCCCCGCTGAGAAACAATGTATCCCAGCAGCATGCCGCGCGGCACCCCGAAGACGCACTTCTCGGGGTTTAGTTTCACCCCGTTTGCCCGTAGGCAATCGAACGTGATGCGCAAATCGTTAACCAGGTCGTCCGCCTTCCTGGTTTTGACGACAATGTCATCTACGTATGCCTCTACGGTTCGCCCGATGTGGTCCCCGAAAACATGCTGCATACAACGCTGGTACGTAGCGCCCGCGTTTCGGAGGCCAAACGGCATTGTTACGTAGCAAAACATGCCGAACGGTGTAATGAAAGAGGTCGCGAGTTGATCGGACTCCTTCATCTTTATTTGGTGGTAACCCGAATAGGCATCAAGGAAACATAAGAGTTCACACCCCGCAGTGGAATCAACAATTTGATCGATTCGTGATAAAGGAAAAGGAACTTTGGGACATGCTTTATTTAAATCGGTGTAATCTACACACATACTCCACTTCCCATTCTTTTTCTTAACTAGTACAGGATTAGCTAGCCACGTAGGGTGGAAAACTTCCTTGATGAATCCGGCCTCGAGGAGCTTCCGCAGCTCCACTCCGATCGCCC
Source organism: Cenchrus fungigraminus (assembly GCA_036936925.1). NCBI lineage: Eukaryota > Viridiplantae > Streptophyta > Magnoliopsida > Poales > Poaceae > Cenchrus > Cenchrus fungigraminus. The sequence continues at coordinate 19,901,449 of CM072778.1, read as the reverse complement.
GGCGCCTTTCTTCATCAAAGCGCCGCAGCCGCTGTTGCACGGCTCTGGAGTGAGGTAGGATGTCAAGGGAGTGCTCGGCGACCTCCCTCGGGATGCTTGGCATGTCCGAGGGGCTCCACGCGAAGATGTCGGCGTTGGCGCGGAGAAAGTCGACGAGCACCACTTCCTATTTCGGGTCGAGGGTGGAACTGACCCTCAACACTTTGCCCTCGGGGGCGGCAGGGTCGAGGGGCACCTCCTTCATTTGTTCGGCAGCCTCGAAACTGCCCGCGTGCTTGGCGGAGGAGTCGGGGCCCTCGTTGGCCAGCTTCTCCATGTCCGCAACAAGCGTTTTGTCGAGCGCCAGGGCCTCGGCGTGATCGACGCACTCGACGTCGCAGTCGAATGCGTGCTCGATCGACGAGCCCACGGTGATGACACCTTTTGGCCCCGGCATCTTCATCTTGAGGTAAGTGTAGTTCGGGACCACCATGAACTTGGCATAGCATGGACGCCCAAGGATGACGTGGTACGCGCCTCGGAACCCCACCACCTCAAAGGTGAGGACCTCCTTGCGGAAGTTGTCCGGTGTGCCGAACCAGACCGGCAGGTCGATCTGCCCGAGGGGCTGGACGCGCTTGCCCGGCGCAACGCCATGGAACGGCACCGTGCTGGGCCGCAGCTGATCCAAACCGATCCCCATCAGCCGCAGGGTGTGCGCGTACAGGATGTTGAGGCTGCTGCCGCCGACCATCAACACCTTGGAGAATCGCGCATTGCTGATGACGGGGTCGACGACCAGCGGGTACTGGCCCGGGTTGGGGATGCGGTTCGGGTGATCCTTGCGGCTGAAGGTGATGGCCTCCTCCGACCAGTCGAGGAAGGAAGAAGGGGCCTTCTCGGCGGCGAGAACTTCATGCCGCTCGTGCTTGCGCCGGCTGGTGGACATGTCCACCGTCGGCCCCCCGAAGATGAGAAAGACGTTCTCCACCGCGGGGAAGCCGTCAGCGCCTCCGTCACCCCCGTCCTTCTTGGCCTCGTCCTCCTTCGCGGCGACGCGGCTGTAGTACTTCTTGAGCATGTCGCATTGCTCGAGGGTGTGGTGGACCGGGGTCTTGTGGTACGGGCAGGGCTTCTTCAACATATCGTCGAACACGCCGGGGCCTCGAGGGGGCCCTCGAGGACCCTTACGGGCAGGGTCAACGGCGAGGGCCTCGTCGTCTTCGCCGCGCCCCTGCGCGCGCGCGTTATGGTGGGGCTTCTTGCCCTTCTTGCCCCGCATCTGCTTCTTCGCGGGCTCCTTGGACTTGCTGCCCTCCGCGGGCGCGTCGTCCACGCGCTTTCCTTTCTTGCCGTCGAAAATGGCCCCCACCGCCTCCTCTCCGGAAGCGAAGCTGGTGGCGATATTGAACAGCTCGTTGGAGTCGACAGGCGGCTCCTCCCGAGCTCGCGCACGAGGTGCCGACAGGTCGTGCCCTCGAGGAAGGCGTGCACGATCTCCGACTGAGCGACGCTCGGGAGCTCGGTACAGCGCTTGGAAAAATGCCGTAAGAAGTCCCGGAGCGACTCGCCGGGCTTCTGAGTGCACCCTCGCAGGTCCCACGAGTTCCCGGGGCGCACATACGTGCCCTAGAAGTTTCCCATGAAGGTGTGGACGAGGTCGTCCCAGCTGTGGATTTGGCTGGGCGGCGGATGCTCGAGCCATGTTCGGGCCGAATCCGCAAGGTGCAGCGGCAGGTTGCGGATGATCACTGTGTCGTTGGTGGCACCGCCCAGCTAGCAAGCCAGGCGGTAGTCGTTGAGCCAGACTCGAGGGTCCGTCTCCCCCGTGTACTTGGTGATGGTGGTGGGCTGGCGGAAGCGCTGGGGGAAACTCACCGTGCGGATCTCCCGGCTGAACACACGGGTTCCCGGGGGTTCCGGCGTGGGCGAGCGGTCCTCCCGGCTATCGTAGCGACCACCTCGTCGAGGGTGGTAGCCCGCCGCTGTTCGCGCCTCCGCGTCGTCCCTCTTCTTGGCGTTCAGGACGTTGCGGGCATCGCCATCGTGGGCCTGGCCGCGCGTGTCAAGGATCCGCTCCCTGACAGGCATCCTGCCCCGGTTTGCCGGCTGTCCCGCCGCGCTGTCCGCGTGGACGGATGCCTCCTGGTCCTGCGCGCCGCCGTCGCCCCGCGCGCTGGACTGGTTGCGCATGCGGGACGCGGAGCTCTCGGCCTGCTGCACGGCCGCCTGCTCGATGAGAGCCTGCGCCTCGCGGCGTAGGTTTCGTGCCTCTGGCGTCGATGGCTCGGGCATGGCCCGAAGTAGTGTTGCTGCCGCGATGAGTTTTTGGTTGGCCCGAAGTGGCGTGTGTGGGTCGTCCACATTGAAGTCGGCGTTGATGCGCTCGCGAGCCTGTCTCCCGGCCTCTCGGACGCGTTCGCCGCGTGACGAGGCTTCCCCTGTGATGGTAGCACGCAGGAGCCGCACCTACCGGTACTCTTCCGCGAGCTTTGCCTCGAGCTCGCGCGCCTGGGCCAGCTGCGCATTAATATCCGCATTGCCCGCTGGTGGGGCCGGTGGCGGGTTCTGCTCCGGATGCTGGGCCGCATCCCCGTCGCCTGCTCCGTTCGCACCGTCAGCATGCTCGTTGGCGGCGACAACGAAGCACTCGCGCGAGGGATCGTAGCTCCCTTCGCTGGAGTCGTCGGAGCAACCGAACCAGTAGTCCGCGGCGTCAAGGAACCGCCGGAATACCACAGGGTCCGGTACGCCGGAGAAGTCCTACTTCGCGTAGCCATGTGAGGTCGAGGGCGGCAGGTATGGTGTCGCGGCTCCGAGGGGGCGTCAAGCCCTCGAGCGAGTCGGAAACTCGCCCGAGGGGGCGTCAAGCCCTCGAGCGAGGCGGAGGTTTCGCGGTACGGTGCCTGGCCCTCGAGCGAGGCGGAGGTTCGCTCGAGGGGTGCCGGGGGTCAGCTGTTCGTTGGGCCGGTGAGGCTTTTTGGGCCGTGGGCCATTCCCTGCCCTGGGTCGCTGCCGTGCGTGGTGTGACTTGCGGTTTGTGAGTTTTTGGTTGTTTGCTTTTGTCATTTTTCGAAAAATGGGTGATTTCCCCCGTTATTAGGGGACCCCGGGGCTGTCCCCGACAATACTCCCTCGCTCCAATATACAGGCCATTTTAGATTTTCTAGATGCATAATTTTTGCTAATCAGCTCAATACAAAGGGTATGACTAAATAGTAAAATTAATATGTTTAGGAAAAAAATAAAGCAACATATATTTTTGGAATGGAAGGAGTGCAAATTATATCAGTTTGTATTTTTGCAGAAGAAAAATTATGTGTATGTATTAATAATCCTTGAACCCTTGAACTATAAAAGTGATTCATTGAGAAATCGATTCAGACAATCCTATAACTGGAAAAATGATTCCTCGGGGGGAATTATGTGTTGGTTTAGTGATCATAGAGCTATAATTGTGTGTAAATGCACTATTTTCATATCATAAAAAGTATTTGCATTAGTACCACGATTCATATGAAGATCCCTTACACATATTTATCTACTTTCTCCATTCCAAATTACAATTTATTTTGATTTTTTTTACTTTGCAACTAGATATATGCTATGTTTATATGTGTAGGAAAATCCATGTAATAAAAAAGCTAAAATAGATTGTAAATTGGAATGTAGGCTTGTAGGGAGTATACACAAGATCACTCCATAAACAAATGATTTGAGTCATTTTTATTCCGTGCACGATTTAAGTAATTATGAGGTTAGGATCATCTCACAACAAAATACATGAAATTCTTTTTTTATAAACTGCAAAACATAAATAAAATTCAATAGAGGCGTTAGTTAGGCCGTCCGATGCCTAGTGGACTCAATGTCGTCCGCTGATCTTGTTGGACCGCTTGACATTTGAACGAGAGATTTCGAAATTTAACTCTGCCTTCGCAGGCCTCACTGGAAATAACCCTAAGTTCGCAAGCCTTTCGAAATTTAACCCTGTACACGCGAACTTCTTCGATTTGGAGGTTTTCCACCCATTTTCAGGATTTTTTTATTTTCTTTTACATTTTGCTTCTCCAAACCAACTGAATAGACGGTTTTGCCCCTGCTTTAGCCTATGGCATGTGAGACCCACATTTGGGTCATCTTCAACCTCACAACATACCACCGGCAGCGCCCCTGCTGTCCCCGCATGCACCACCGCCCGTCACGCCCACCATGGAACTCCGCTGTCGTCCGTCCCCATGGAACTCCGACGCCGTCCGTCTACCTGGATCCACCCCAGCATAGAGGGAGAAGGGCGCGCGGCGCCACCACCATCGATGTGTCACTGGAGCCCGAGGGGGAGGGTGCGGCGCGTCGCGGCCAGGGTTTACCTTACCGTTGGTAACCGGTCAAACCGAACTGGACCGGTTACGGTACCGGCCGGTTACCAAACGGGGGTATTCAAAATTTTTGGATTTGAATTCAAAAAATTGAAAAATGAGGAAAAAATTCCTAAAAAATACTTCATGATTTATTGAGTCTAATGGTGTCAAATTTTTTCCAAACTTCGTTCATTTAGTATAATGTTTGGCCAATACAAGTTAAACCAAAAGGCAAAAAGAAAAAAATGTGGCGGCCCAGCAAGGCCCACTTCGGCCCAACCCTTGGGGGGTCAAAATATCCCCATCCAGCTCCTCCCCACCCCGTGAGGCCGCACGCAACCCCCTGTCCACTCCCTTCCGCCCCGGCCCGCCGCCCCCCTGCTGTCGTCCGGCCGCCGGCGCCGCGCAACCGGCCCCTGGCCGCGGTTTGCCGCGCGGCTGGCTCGGTAAGCTGGCCGGCTGGCGGATCTACGGGCCGGAGGCGGCTAGCCGTCGGTTGGGGACGGTTTGCCGCCCCGGCCGGTCGGTAAGCCACGGTTAGGGCGCGGTTTGCCGCTCCAGGCACAGGTAAGCCACCTCCCCTTCATTAATGTAGGATTTATCTATGTTTTAAGTATGTTTTGATATAGAATTGTAGATAAGATTTGATTTAGGATGTAGATATGATTTGATTCAGGTGTATACATGATTTAGGTTCGTATATGATTTATGTAGATTTCATTTAGGTATATATATGATTTTGGTAGAGCATATTTAGTTGTATATATGATTTAGGTATGATTTTAAAACTGTATATTGTGATTTAGGTCTATATATGATTTATGTGATTGATTTGTGGATGTTGTCCATTTATGCAGATACACAATGTCAACTAGAGATGTTGTATGGGGACACGGTGAAAATCAGCACCCTGGATGGTAATGCAAGTATTATCATATGTCAACTAGATAATGTTCGGCTCAAGCACCCCGGCGCTACAGAAGCTTGCTTTGCGGCTTGTTTCACAATGTGTTTCATCAAGTGGATGCGAGCGTAACTGGAGTACTTTTGCCTTGCTGCATACAAAGGTTCGCAACCGCTTGACGCACAAGAAACTTAACAAGCTTGTCTATGTGAACTACAACCTTCGCCTGAGACTTAGGGAGGTCTCCACCCAAGTCGTGATGAAGGTGATTTATTGACCACCTGGCCCATCTGTCATTATATGACGAGCATAATCCGGTTCGGGAATGGTTTGAATATGGTTGATCTAACCAAGATCCAGTTCTGGATGAGGATGATGACGACGGAGATGTCCCTCTCCCGTCTCATATTGTCAGTGATCACGTAGACCCCTCTGCTCTACGTGACACTACGGGGGATGATTGCATCAGTGATTGGGCACGTAGAGTGGTGGGAAACACTCACCTTGGGAAGAAGAAGTTTCAGAAGGGGTCTACAAAGGGTGACCCGAAGCGTCAACGAGGACAGGTACAAACAAAAGGAAAAGGCAAAGCAGCAACAAAACCAGTGAACAACGACACCTCCACTGATGATGGCGATGGTCGGTGTAGTCCACCGTATCAGGAGTGTGAGGATAGCAGCTCGGCTCATGATGGTGATGGTGATGATAGTGACGGTGACGGTGGTGGTGGTGGTGGTGTTGGTAGTAGTGGTAGTGGTGGTGCTGGTGCTAGTGATGGTGGTGGTGGTGTTCATTTCACAGGTATACATTGCAACTTAATATGCACACATGTTTCTGACTATGAGTATTAATTATGTTATATGGTTGAATGCAGGGGAGACTGATTTCACACATGCTACTTAGGACCGCGACCATGGAGCACCGCGGTCGCAGAGGGGAACGGTTGGACCCACAGACTACGACACTACTCAGTACTCTTCTTCCTCGTACAACGATACCTCGCAGTCTTTTCAGTATCCCAGGCCTAACATTAGCATGCAGCCACCGACAAGATGGGTGTACGAATGGGAAGATCCACAATTTTACACTATGTTACTTCAGCAATGGGAGACAACAGCGGCGTGGACGGGTCAAACTTGGCAAGACTACAAGGCTGAGTTGCTTTGAGTGCAAGGTTTGAATTTGATGTTCACCGCCGAATACCTGATGGCGACCCAAATGGGGGTCTTCCCATTTCTACAACACCATTGGTCTTTTATTGATGTACGATTATTGCTATGGGATTGTATGCACGATTATCACTATCACTATGGTATTGTATGCATAATTATTACTATGACATTGTTTGTATGCAAAACTATGATATTATTCCTTTGGTGAAGTTTTGTGAGGTCCTTTACATTAATATATGCATAGGTCATGCTATGCTAAAATTTTCATTAATTTACCACCGGGGAACCACGAAAATAGTTTCGGTATTTACGTCTGTTAAGCCGGTTTACTGAAGAAACCGAGCGGTAACCGGTCCTTACCGATCGGCAAACCGTTCAAAACCGTTTGTACTGCCCTTTTGGTTTGGTTTTTTTTGAATTTATTCGGTTTTCACCGGTAACCGCGGCTAACCGAGCGGTTTACCGAAACCGAAGGCCGCCGGTTCGAAGGTCCGGTCCGGTAAGGTAAACCCTGGTCGCGGCAGAGGCGCCGAGGTAGGGGCACCTGCTCCTCCTTCATCCGCCGACTGGTCGCGCCGGCGGCCGCCCGTCGTCACCTGCACCACCGCCTGCCGCGGCTGCCATTGGGGGAAGCTCGCGGGTCGAGGCCGAGCGTGTGGGGCGGGCACGACGACCTCCCTGGCCGGTGGAGGATGGGTGTGGCGTCGGCGGAGGCGTCCCCGCTGGATGCTCGTGAAGGGGCAAGGACGGAGGAAGGGCATGCCGTATCTCAGGTGAGCAGGGGCGCCGCCGGCGGTGTTGCCTTGTTGGGAGGTTGAAGATGACCCGGATGTGGGTTCCGCATGCCATAGGGATAAAGGCATGGGCAAAGCTGTCCATTCAGTTGGTTTGGAGAAGCAAAATGTAAAAGAAAATCACAAAATCTTGAAAAGAGGTGGAAAACCCCCAAATCGAAGAAGTTCGCGTGTCCGGGGTTAAATTTCGAAAGGCTTTGCGAACTGAGTATTATTTCCGGTGATAGGGTTAAATTTCAAAATCTCTCCATTCGAACGGAACTGTCACCCTCCCAGCGCGGCGCCACGCCGACACGGCAATGGAGTCCGACGCGGAGCGAGCCCAAAACCCTAGCAGCCACCACCACAAACCCCTCCGGCCAGCCAAGTCCAGAGCGTTCAAGCGCGAGGAGCGCCGCAAGCGCAAGGACCGCAAGCGGCAGGAGCGCCTCGCCGACGAGCTCGCGCGGTGGGAACCCCTCGGCGCCCCGCCGGCCCGTCCGGCCGCCACCGCATCCGTCTCCCCCTCCAGCCCGCAGCCCGACATACCGTGGCCGTGCGACCCGCCGCCACCTCCGGACCCGGCGGAATGGAGCTGGGGCCCGCCCGCCGTACCCCCGCCCCAGCCCACGGTCGAAGTGGCGGCGGCGGTCCCGTTGCACCCGCAGGCCGCTGCCGTGAGGTCCTGCCGCGCGTTCTTCGAAGCGCAGGTCGAGGATGAGGAGGAGGATGCCGAAGGCAATGCGGCACGGTTCTTCGGCGAACTGCTGGGCGGCGACGCGGCGCTGCGGGGATTCTACGAGGCGGAGCCGGAGTAGGGGCATCCTGTGCCTGGTGTGCGAAGGGAGCGGCGCCAGGGTGGGCAAGAGGTTCGCGGGCTGCACCGCGCTCGTGCAGCACGCTGGGTCCGTCGCCCGGACCAAGAGGAGGCTGGCGCACCGCGCCTTCGCCAGCGCCGTCGGACGGCTGATCGGATGGAGCGCCAGCCAGGCCGTGCCGCCGCCGGTAAGCATTTTCTCGCGGTCCCGCCCCCCGTGGAGCTTTGGATACGTGCTCATGTCTGAATGATTCGGTCTTAATTTTTTGAAATGCAGGCAGGCTCTGACAGAGACGGCGCTTCCGATCAAAGCGTAGACATGGAGGTCAGGAGGTGTCCTGACTCCTGATCGTAGAGCTTTGTCCAGGCCGGCTCTGACAGCTATGGGGGGGCTTGATAGCTCTGCAGAGAGTAGAAATGGGGGTGTCCTGTTGTAAAACATGCTTCAAGCATCTTGAACTCGGGCCTGGTTTAGATGGCAAATTTTTTTGCCAAAAATTTGCTAATTTTTCAACTCTCTCTCCATCACATCACATTAAATACACCAAAAGACATATGTTCGGAGCAGTAAATGTAGGTAAAAAAAATAACTAATCACACAGTTCTGTTGTACGTTACGAGACGAATCTTTTGAGCCTAGTTAATCCATGATTAGATAATGTTTACCAAATACAAACGAAAGTGCTACATGAGTGCTACAGGAGACCGCGCGTAGCGCGGGTGGCAGGAGCCGGTGGCTTGCTCCGTGCCGGCCAGCGTTCGAGACTCGGTCTCGACGTTGCTCCCTCACCTGGAGCAGTAGCTCCTAAATAAATTCTGCAGCCTCTCACGCGTGGAACCACAAAGGGAGTGCGACGCGCCCGTCGCTTACGGAACCGTGTGAAGTTCCGGTGATCTCCAGAAGGACGCGATGGTATATCTGTGTGTAGTTGTAGGTCAGTTTGTACGCGTATGGGTGTGAGTGTGGTGTGCGTGTGTTGAGTAGGAGTGAGTATACGTGTATGAACAGATGCTACAGCTGTACCCAGATGAGAGGCGTCAAAAAAAACAGTGTTTTTTTGCTAATTTTTAGCCATCTAAACAAGGCCTCGGTGATCAGGATTCCTGGTTTGCTCCTGCTAGCACCTTTTGAATTGTCAGGAGTCCAGTGCCCAATTTGTTTCATACTATTTCAAACTCAGGGATCTGAAACTGCCTGGTTGCTTTTTTTAAGACTTGGCGAACTGATGTACTTTGGCTCTGGTTTTGGGTAGGATAAGTAAAACCATAAAATAGTTTTGGATAGGATAAGTAAAATCATAAAAAAAATTGTCTAGTTAATCGAGACGGCGGTAGGAAAAACCTTAAGTGACTAGAACTTAACTTATGGATCGGCAGCAGAGTCGGTGCGAATTCACAAAGGAGGGAGCACTCCCAAAAGCTGCCAAACGATTAAGTCGAATCTCATCATTTGAGCATTCTCGTCCGAATAGAGGAACACATGTTTGTTACACAGCAGACAGATGGGGAGACCATCGAAGGGTGTATTTCCCTTTCTCTAGAATCAGCTGATAACCTAGTTCTGCTTATGGATACCTGTAACATTCATAAGCATGATAAAATACAGACACCTATTCACAAGCCAACTTGGAGCCAAAACTGGTGAGGCAGATTGCAAATGCCTGGAATGCTGACAGAGGCTGCCGATAGTCCATTGTAAAAACATCATCCTCAACTTTTCCAAACTGAAGTATCACTGTCTCGTCATCCTGAACACCCCATGGCTCCCCGGTGCCCGCAGGTGCAATCAGCTGGAAATTCTTCACAGAGGCAACCATAACCCGGCCATGAAAGTTCAAACACCAGCAGTGCAAATGCTCATGCCATCGTGGAAGTTTATTGTACAGAACCAAGGAACTAGGCGTGCTGGGTTGATTAGCCTCTTCTGGATCTGTTGCTGTACCCTCATCGGCAGGGCACTCGACACTGCAGTGTATTCTTCTCGGTACTCTTGATTTGAGAAGATTGTATTCATAGGACACTACTCCAATGTCAACAATGCCACTAGAAATGAGCGGGTTTATTTGTTTGCTTGCAAGCCATCGTCTGCATCTGCTGCTTGGCACCTTAGCACCTTTATATTGTGGTTGCCAATCATAAATGGTGAACTTTGTTCTTGTGAAGTTGGACCTACAAGCGCAGGTTACTTGATCAATATAGGCATCTGGGTATTTTGACCTATTTCTACACATGGCTAATGAATGTAGTTTATAATGTGGTCAGAATAAGAGGTCAAAATTACATCTGGGATCATCTAGACAAAATCGAGTTAAGTGCATCAAAAGGAGCATCATGCATGATATCCTGAAAGAAGTATGCATAGGTATAGCAGATAAAGTGGTAACTGCAGCCTGCAGGTAATAAACATCACTTACCTATGCAGATGCATGGTAGGTGACCATTTTCACAACTAAGGAAAAGGAACTAGGTGATGTAGTCATGAGATTATATTGATAATATATAAACAAATAAAATTGAAAGCAATTTCTTGAAATATTTCATCAACGTTTCTATAGCTAATGTTTAGATTCTACACCATTAGCTGTATTAAATTGGAATGACCTTTAACTTAAGGTGTATCATTTTGGCTTAGAGGAAACAGAAAAGCACCAGTAATACACAATTGAGAAAAAAATTAGAATTAAAATTTATTAAATTATTAGATTTAGGACTCACTTTAGCTTTCCAACATGGCTTCCTTGACAGAGATCAAGGTGAGTAGATATAATATATTCCATGCGAAACCCACACCTGTTCCTATGAGCCGCCAACAGAAACTTCCCTTGACCTGTTAATGCTGCTAAGAAAAATGTCTGAGAACATAGTATTACAAAGCTACATGTGTCTATTTCTTTAGAAAAAAAGTTGTATGCACACAATACTAAGAACATAAACATGAAGGTTGAATTCAACACTGCATAGTGCTGATACGATTTTTCTTGAACAGCTAACCACTTGAAAGTCCTCATTACCTCATTGCTATGTTATCACAAGGGCAAGATATTGATAAAATCCTTAATTTTGAAAAGAGAATCTATAGAAACCATTTGAAGTCCAAAACATATCAACGACATTGTCATAGATAGAAAAGGACCATGAGCTAAGTGAATTCTGCTCCTCTTTGTGATATATGTGATAATTCTCCAGATCCTAAGTCAAAATGAAAAGCTACCTCACAACAACGAAATTTGGAAATTTGACATCCAATTCGATGCCTCAATTACTCTTGACACCCAATTCGTGACCTCTTCAAAAATTGACACTGTGCGCACGAATTTCTTCAAAACGAGGGACTCTCACCTATTTCTCCCTTTAGCCCTTGGTGAAAAGACGCTAGTGCCCTCTTCTTCTTCCTTGGTTCCCTAGCTCAAGCCTGTAGGTCATCTTCAACCTCTGCCATGGCCGTGGGGCATGGCAAGCTCCATGGACTGGCCGTGGGGGAGCTTCACGGCAAGCCTCTCACCCGCATGGCAAGCCCCTCTAGCGAGGGAGCTTCACGGCCGACAGGGAGTTCCATGGGCCGGCTGGAGCTCGCCCTTGCCGGGTTGGAGCTTGCCCGCGCCGAGACTGGAGCTCGCCTCGCTGGGGTTGGAGCTCACCCGCGCCGGGGGGGGGGGGGTGCTCGCTGGGGCTGAGCTCACCGCGAATGCTTGTCGTCTCCTTTCTTCCTCGCGGGAGGTCGAGGATGAACCAAGGAAGAAGAGGGCACTAACGTCTTTTCACCAGGGGCTGAAGGGAGAAATGGGTGAGAGTGAGAGTCCCTCGTTTTGAAGAAATTCACGTGCACGGTGTCAATTTTTGAAGAGGTCACGAATTGGGTGTCAAGAGGAATTGAGTAGCAAATTTCCAAATTTTTCCAATGCAACAGCAAACCAACTCACCTTGTGTTAAGCTGAGATAGAGGTGGAAAGTCGATTTTTTCTTGTTCCTCTTGATGAAACACTGCATTGGTGCCTCCCTAGGTCCAGGCTGTGCAGGAATTGGATGCATCCACCAAGTAACATATGTAAGAAACAAAGTACAAGTGCATTCTCCTCAGCAAAGTATTAAACTGAGTTAACAACCAACAACATCATCCTTATTACCTTCTACCCTAGTTGACTAATCTACTGCAAGTAAGACTTCAGAAATAGTATAGGGTTAAACAAGAAGCCATAAGTTTTTTTTTATCGATACAAATAAGGGCCTCTTTGGGAGGGCTCCAGCTCCGGCTCCACGAGCGGCTCCAGGCGGAGCCCTCCCAAACGGGCGTTTCAGCGCCGGCTCCAGAGCCGGAGCCCCGCGAAATGCGCTCTCTGGAGCCATTTCGCCCGGACGGAGCCACGAACGAGTAGCTCCGCCTGCCCTTTTCCATCCCCGCCCCCGGGTGGGGCCAGCCGGGAGCACGGCAGGGGCGAGAGGAGGAAGACCGGGGGGGGGGGGGTGGAGAGGGAGGCGCGACTGGGCCGGAGGGAGGCGGCCGGCGGGGCGCGCCGAGGCCGGCGGGGCGGGGCGTGCCGGGGCCGCGGGGCGGAGCGCGCCGTGAGTCTGGGAGGAGGAAGAGGTGGATGGATTGGATAAGGATGAGTGAGGGTGAATGGATAAGGAGAGGAGGGGAAAAAGAGAGGAAAAGAGAGGATGAGGAAAAAAGAAAATTTAAAAAATTTAAAAAAATAGGAAGGGCAATTTAGATATTTTACGATCTCAATCCGACAGGTGAAACCGTTTTGCCAATCGTTTTTCAAAACGGCTTCAGCTCCATCAGAAAATCCACTTCACCGGAGGAATTAGAGCCGTAGCTATTTTTGGAGGAGCCGAAGCCCTGCAAACAGACCTTAAAATGTGTACATTCAGTCGCAAAGGTACTCTACAAAAAGTAAAGGCAAGGGCCGCGAGAAATCATATGGAGATGCGTCAAAGTAATTGAAAGAGAGTGGAATCTCATCCATTAGAAGATACTTTTAGCGTTAGAGCACTACCAATGCCTGACATTTTTTGTTCTTAAAGGAGCAGATGCGGCATCAGAATCGCATGCTCCACCAGCATTTTTGGATTCTTTAAAAAGCAAAGCAAGTGTTGTTGACTGGCGCTGTTGCCGAAACCAAAAGTAATGACGCTGGCGTACCGTCAGAGGTTCGCTGGGGCCCTCACCTGCTTGAGCGAGGCGAGGAACGTGATCCCCCCGCACTGCAGCGGCGGTCGCACCATGGCGACGGCCGCCTCGCGCCACCGGCGGCAGACGCAGGCGCAGGCCACCACGTCGCGCCGCCCGGGCCACCTCTCGGCGCCTGCGTCGACGCGCCGCAGGATGTCCGCGAGCAGCTCGGGGACCAGCGACGACCACGGCCCCTCGTCGCCGTCCTCCCCACCGCCCTCGTGCTCGGCGTCGGCGGGGACCTCCGGCGAGACCCTCGCGTTGCCACCGGCAAGCGGCCGCGCGGGCTCCGTGGAAGATGCGGCGGGGGCGGCGGTGGCGGTGGCGCTGGGGCCCGGGGAGGCGGAGGCGGAGGCGCGGCCCCACGGGGGCATCGTCGCGCGAGCTGCCGAGATGGGAAAGAATGGAGACGGAGGAGAGTCCGGCGGGGCGCACTAGAAAAGAAGGCAGCGGGGGGGAATACTGAAATCCACGATTTGCTAGTGGATAGCGGAAACAAATGGACTGAAATCTGAGATTCCGTTGCGCCGCACGATTTTTTTTTCGTTTAAAATTCGCGATATGCACCCTGCCGGGCCTGCCCGTTTCCGTTGCGCCGCACGAATATTTTTTTTCCTTTCTGGTTAGACTTCGCGATATATACGGTCCATTTTAGAGCAGGTCGCGTCATTCCAGCCGCTCAAAGCGATCTACTATGAAACATGAAAGCGAAAATACTTCTGGGTACTTCTCATACGCGTGAAACATTTCCTGGGGCGGCTGTCCCGAACCAGTCGTGCGCTCGGTTTAGTGTGGTGGATGCGGCTATGCTAAACATGCTTCATGGATTGGTGGGAGAGATTGTAATTTGTAACATCCTGATCATTCAATGGCAATAATAGCTCCATGGATCTCATCGGAAATGTTTGAGGCAGTGGCAGTTTGGTAACCGCTAGAGGAAGAAGGATTGGTGGAAGCAAACGCAGACGGAGCTGTGCTTTTTTTTAACAGACGGAGCTGCTATTTTAGAAAAGACGATGTTTTCTTCTAGGCCTGTTGGGCTTGATTCTTGGGCCAATTTTCAAACTAGGCCTTAATTAGGAAAAAGTCCTCCGGGCTTTACTTTTACTTTAGTCCGGGCTTTAGAGGAAGTGACTGGTGGAGTGTTTTCCCGGGAATCCTATATACCTTCCGGAAGTTTTTTTCTTAGCCATCTTCCACTTCTTCAAAATTCGTGCAACCAATCTGAACCGTTCCCATGTTCTAACCCTAAGCCCACCACCTCTCCCGTGCTCCCTTCGCCCCGCGCGCCCCCCCTGTGCCGCCCCGAGCTCGCCGGCGGCCGGCCAGGCTGCGCCGCCGCGGCCCTGCGCTCCGGCGCGAGCTCGCCGGCCGCGCCGCGCCTCCCCGCACGCGAGCTCGCCTGTGTTCCGACCTCCATGGCGGCCGCGCCGAGCTCCGCGCCTCCCGCCGGCGGCGGCGGAGGCCGCAGCCACGCCCACGCCCGCGCGCTGATGCTCCGCGCGGGGGCCGCACCATGAGCCGCTGCGCGCGCCGGCCGGCTACCGGGGGTGGGGCTGTAGGCTGTAGGTGGAAGAAAGGATTGGTGCCCAACATTTTTGCAAAATGTTGACAAAATTATATTGAAAAAGAATCAACATTTTCTGTAAACCGTTGGAACATTTTTGAAAAATGTTGGAAGAGATGAAATGTTGTCCAACATTTTCGAAAAATGTTGGCGAAAACACGTTGACAAATAAACATTCCGAAAAATGTCGGAACATTTTGCAAAATATTGAAGAAAACACGTTGAAAAAATCAACATTTCCGAAAAATGTTTGAACATTTTGCAAAATGTTAAAGAAAACACGTTGAAAAAATCAACATTTCCGAAAAATGTTGGAACATTTTGCAAAATGTTGAAGAAAACACGTTGAAAAAAATCAACATTTCCGAAAAATGTTGGAAAAGAAAAATGTTGGTACATCGGTCGGTGGAAAAGAAAGGCAGGCTGGTGGGAGAAAAAGAAGAAGGAAATTTAGATGAGCTTTAGTGGGCTGGAAGTTACCTTGCTTATTCACCTTCCGGAAGGCATATAGGAGCCCTCGTGTTTTCCTCATGATTTTTCTTTGAGAACAAGTGGTAGCCCATAGTCAGAGCAAGATCTGATAGCTTCACGAGTCGTGTTGAGTTACTGAACAAGCTGCAGATGAGGTTGGCTCAGCGTAATTTTTAGATGGAAGGCCTTGAGGCCCGGCTTTACTTAAAAAGTATGAGTTGAACTGGGGTTACCAATTTTACAAGACATAGCAGAAAAGTTATACAAGCCAAAAGAGAGAATTATAACAGCACATGCTTGCAGAACTACCACCCTCTAGCCCCCTCTATCCAGAAAGCGAAGTAATACAAAAGAGAGAGAAAAGATAGATGCAGGTTAAGTTTTAGCCAAGGCACTTGAGTACAGAAAAGCAAAAGAAGCTACAACTTCAGAATAAGCGTCGTTCTTCCTTGTTCCATCTTCAATCATCAGAGTTTAACAAAGACGGTTGAAGTTTTAGCTTGAGTGTCACCGAATCTATCCAGAGTCGTGCCTTTTCCTTGTGCAATATACTCCATTTCTGCATGAAAGATATTGTTCAAAATATACATACATCAGGACAAGATGCAACTGAGTCGTTAAAAATCGGGTCGTTTCTAATTAACCATAGACTCCAGGCTAAGCAGCCAAAAACAAATACAAAGTAACTATTCTCTCTATTTGAGCCTCCTACCAGTTTACAGTGTATATCATTCATGTTATCAGGGGTGGAGTCCCACTCAAAAAAATCCCTGTTCACATTCCAGGAGAAACTTGCTAATGCACATTTTAAGAAAATGTTATCTGTATTTTCTATCTCTCCACAAAGTTTGCACTCCAAAGGACCCGACCAATTCTTCTTTTTAAATTGTTCAGCTAATTGTATCTTGTCATTGCAAACCTGCCAGAGAAAGATTTTTATTTTCAATGGTAATTTTGCTCTCCATATACACATCATCTATTTATTCACCATCCCAGGGAAAACCAGCTCTCTATACAATGAGGCTGTGGAGAAACATCCAGATTTCTCAAAGGCCCATTTCACAGTATCTGGTGACTGGGATAGGGACACTCCCTCTACTAAATTTTCCAGGTTAGTCCATTTTGCTGCTTGAGTTGTCCCAAAGTTTCTTCTGAAGGTTAAATTCAGGTCCCCATTTCTTAACACCTTAGAAACCTTCCACTCTTGTTGATTACATATTTCAAAAAGGCATGGGAAAGTCACCCTCAAAGCACAGTTACCTATTCAAACATCCAGCCAGAATCTAGTTTTCTTTCCATTTCCTATTATGTATAACATCCCTCTAGACACATCCCCTCTAACTGACATAAGACATTTCCAAAATTGGGAGCCATTATTTCTTTTGTAACTGAAGATCCCTCTTTCTCCTAAATATTTATTTCTCAGGAGATTACAACACAGGGTGTCATCACCTCCCTCAATCTTCACTAACCATTTAGCTAGTAAACGTCTATTCATCACTCTAGTGTTGGTGAACCCAACCCCTTCAGCATTCTTAGGGGTCACCATAATTTCCCATCTAGACATGTGATATTTTCTTTTTAGATTCGGGCCATACCAAAAGAAATTAGCCCTTGTTGTATCCATTTTTTGGTGTATCTCATCTTGTAGATGGTATATTCCCATTGAGTACATAGGAATCAAGCTAAGACGTGATTCTGTAAGTATCATCTGTTGACGGCTATTAAGTGCTTACTTTAGCCGTCAATTTACTCATGAATAAAGGAGCAAGAGGCATTTCTTACACGCATTTTAGTTAAGAATAATGTAGTTCCACTTGTCTTTGGAGATTATGTGATTACAGGAAAATAAGCATAAAGAAGTAGCAAACTCACCTTCTATGATTCATGCCACGTCACCTCAGCCAAGGAGTGGCTGCCACATCAGGTGTCATGCATGCAAGCCATGTCACCAATCCAAAGGAGGCAAGCCCCGACGAATCAGAGCGTGACACATGGACTTCACATGGATCCATGGGCCCACCAGAGCGCCTAAACCGCCTCAAGAGCACGTGTACACCGGGGACCGACCTAAGGGCCCACGGGACAGCCACCCAAAGGAAGCACACCCCGAGGGGGCCCACCTGGGGGTCGGCCGACCCTAGGATCGGCCGAACCGTCCTTGGGTCGGCTGATCCTGGGCTTCCACGTGGTGCTTGTCCATTAGTCCTAGAGGCCATTCCTGGGGTGTTTCAATCCTCTTGACGCCGGTGCTCGGGCCTATAAATAGAAGGGGAGGGGGTTCATTTCTAACCAACACATCTTACTCCTCCTCTTTCACTTTTGGTTTCTAAGGTTAAGAGGTAGGCTAGAGTAGTTCTACTTCAGGTTCCAAGTCTACTTTGGGATCTAGGTATGAGTTCTCTTGTATCTATTTTATTGTATGACTTTGATCTACTTCAGTTATTCAGCTATTTCATATAAAGTTGTGCTTGTATACATGTGTGATTTGTTCATGTGTTCTTCGCTTGTTCATCTTTTAGAGGCTCATATTCTTGATGAGCAAGGCCTTTCGATCCAGTTGACGAGTGATTTACTCATGTTTTCGGTGTTTGTTCATAAGTTGGAGGCTCGTGTTCTTCGCGAACACGACCCTTTGATCTTGTTGAATAGACATAGGAAAGCACAAATCCGTTTGTGTACCTAGCCTAGTTTGATCCAGTTAGATCCCATGTTCGTGTTGTATGAAGTTCGTGCTCAAGCTACGGTACTCGGTGTAATTGGTCGGTTTATCTGGTGGCTCTAACCTGGGTCGCAATAGCCCGGGTCGGTCAGGGTCCTGCTAACAACGTAAGCGTGGTGCTTGGGTTGCGTAGCTACGTTACTTATGAGTGTATCCCACGGTTTGTCTTGGGGTAGGCCATGATAGTGACAGCCGTTGGACCCTTCTGGAATCCCCCACGTTCGGATACGCTGTAGGAGTCTAAAGTCTAACAACCAGAGTCGTGCGCAAGCGACGCGGGAGGTTAGCTCCCCGTTTGAACCTGGGTGCTTGAGCCAGCAGTCATGCAATGCTAGTGTGTATCTAACTCGTCTTACTAACTTTGTGTGTTTAGTACCTTAGAACCTAGAACTAACTCGTATGTTGCCTCCTAAGCTTAGGACCTTAAGAGAGAGTGTGTTTGTGTGTTCACACTACCAACTTATCTATCATACCTCACCCCTGTACTTGAGTGTATGGTTTGTTTCCGTCTATGATTTATACTTATTGCAATAGTGTTGAACTTGTTAATCCACCCAACCTTCCTTGGACTCGATACCCTTTGGAATACTCCTTTGGGGAAATGCTACAATGGTACTTCCGTGCGCTTGCGGACCCTTGTAATCGTTAGGATTACCATTTGGTCATTTCTGGCATCGTTGCTAGGAACTCATAACTTAGCATCGACGTTAAGAAATACCAACATCATCTTCCCTCCCGAAGACAGACCCACACTCTGCCAGGTAGGCACTCTCTTTTCCACTTTCTGATAGATGTAACTCAAGTCAGATACCGTCATATGTTTGTTGTCAACCATAACTCCTAGGTATTTCAAAGGAACCTTCCCAATATTGCAGTTTAGTATCTCAACAATCCTCTGTTCCTCTTCTACCGAACTACCCAGGACAAAAATCTCACTCTTCTCATAGTTGATTGTCGGGGTTCTCTACCGTCAGACAGTAAATTTGTATCGATCGTGTGTCGGACCCGGATGGTTAGCACAAGAGACACCGGGATTTAGATTAGTTCGGGCCTCCGAAGAGTAATACCCTACGTCCAGTATCGAGCTGCCGTGTTCCCGTGCTAGGGTTGTTTGTAGTAGGGGTTACAAACTGGTCGGGAGAGGGTGTCGAGCCCAAGTCCCTGGAATATGAGTGTTCAGTTCGTCAGCCCTTGTGACGGTTGCCCTCCTCTCCCTTTTATAGACGCAAGGGGGAAGGGCAAAAAGGGAAATAAAGTAAATGTTACAGTGCTGGCCGCTGGGGTGTCCTCTCGCGTGTCGCTGTCCGTCAGGGTGCATTGAAGAGGAGCCGCACTTCGTTGTCATTGAGGCCACCGTGTGGCCGGGCGGGGCTGCTTGCTTTGGGCACCTGGCGCCTTCTCCGAGTACTTTGGTGCTGACTCAACCCGCTTGAGTACGGGATGAGCTCGCCACGTTAAGGCCTAATCGTAGGCCAGTGCTAATCGTAGGGGGCACTCGAGTGCCTCGGTCGGAGTTGGCGTGCTGCAGGGTCGGATGTGATAGCATGTTGATGGCTGTGTAGCTGAGCAGTGCTGCATTACGCCCCTAATCAGAGCTGACCGCCCGCGCGTGCCACCAGCTGGTGTGTTTGCATGGCATGGGGAACTGGCGCCCCACGCGTCGTAGTGGGGAAGTTCATGCGTCGAGGTTGCGCCACGTTGCGTGGGCCGTGTCTTGGTCGGAGACGGAAACTTGCTCGTGCGAACGAGCAGGTTGTCGGAGGTGAGGACTCCTCGTGCGAGGCGGAGACTTGTCGTGCGAGGCGGAGACTTGTCGGAGAAGCTTTCTCCTAGTGGGAAACTTGTCGAGGAAGCTCCCAACTGGTCGGAAGCAAGACGTCTTGCCAGTGATGGTCTTGACGGGGGTCTTCAGTCCTCCTTATACTGAATCTTGGCCTTCACATTGTCGATGGTGTCAGAAGACTCCATCTCAAGAGTGATTATCTCGCCGTCAAAGGGGGCCCTAATCTGGGCCCTCGTCAGTAGCCCCCGAGCCTGAGAGGGAGTCAAGGACTCGCACACAGGCTCAAACGAAAGGCGTTGTGATGGTTTTTGCTCTTGGTCTTCTCGGTGGGTGCGCACGAGCGCATCCGCCGGATGTAACCCCCGAGCCCACGAGTGAGTTGTAGACTCGCTTGTGGGGTTTTGATTTTCAGTAGTGTTGTCATGGTTCAGGGATCTTTCTCTGAGGTCGTGGCAGTCGTGGGCGTCGTGGAGATCGTGGAGGTCATGGGTGATGTGGCGGTCGTGGCGGTCGTGGGCGACGTGGCGGACGCGGCGGACTGAGAAAACGGAGCGCGATTGGCTCGGATTCCCGGGCCCGGCGAGCATCGAGGCGTCGCGCAGGCGGGTGTCAGTTACCCCGAGGCATGCGCGCGTGCTCGAGCCTGTGAGGGAGTTCGCCGCCCCCGAGGCTGCGACCACGGCTGGGGCGGCGGAGCCCGTCAACAAGGAGCCCACGCCCGATGCAACTGTGGCGGAGCAGCCGGCGCTAGGCCTGGTCGGATCCACCTGGGGTCCCGAGGCCTCAGCCACGTTGGAGGCAGCCAAGGAGGTTCTCGGGGAACCTGCAGCCGGCACCGAGCCGACCCCGGCCGCATCCTCGTCTGCCGCCGCGGTCGTGGGTACAACTGCAGCGAGCGCGCCGGAGTCGTCGTCTCCCCGGCCTGCCGCCCCTGCCAACGAGGCGGCGCCCGTCGCAAGCCCAACCCTCCCAGCCCCGCAGGAACACGATGTTCCCGGGAGCGCTGTGGGAGTCACCTCCCCGGAGATCCAAGAGGTCGGGGAGGGCTCTGGTGCAGGCCTGCTGCCGGAGCTCGAGGAAGATGGCGCGCGGATCACCGACATCGTGCACTCCACGTGGGCGGCCGCCTACGAGGCGGGCGTGTCGGATGACGAGGGCGAGGAGGCCGCGGCCTGCCGCCGTCTCGAGTGGGGTCTCGGGTGGGCGTGTCGTGCATTCGACGAGCTCATCCTTCCCGCGACAACGGTAAGTCCCCTTGATCCAGGAGCTTAATCTTGTCTTTCCTGTTCTTGCGAGCCTTGTAGTTGTTGATCCCTTGCCCAGAACAGGTGCTCTCGGAGTGCGGCACGAGAAAGGCGCGCACCATTGGCGAGCTCCGGGCGGAGAAGACCCAGCTGGAGATGCAGCTGGTGGTCGCTCACCTGGCCGCCGCCGGGGCGGTGGCGAACGAGGTGTCGTCGAGAACCGCGCTCGAGGCCACCGTGAAGTCCGCGGAAGACCGCGCCGCGACCGCAGAGGCCGCGGCTGCCAAAGCCGCGACGGAGCGGGAGTCCCTTGAGACGAGGTTGGCCCAGGCGGAGGTGAAGATCGAGGAGTTGCGGGACGCTGCGACGACTGCCAACGATGCCGCCGAGAAGGCCGCAGCCGCCGCCGCCGAGACCGCCGCCCAGAACGCTACCCAGGCTGCCGCCCAGGAGAAGGCGTCGCTTGAGTCGAAGGTGGCGGAGCTGGAGCAAGACTTGGTCACCGCCGGAGCGGACCTCAGGACGGCCAACAAACAATTCTCCGAGGTGACCAACAAGCTCCAGGAGGTCACCGACGAAGTGACCCGGCTCCGAGACGCCAACTCCAAATTGGCGCAGGATGTCGACGGTGAGTGGGCCTCGACGCTTTCAGCTGCGACTTCCTCTCCTTTCATTGATTTTGGTTGGTGCTAATTTGTCTTCTCGTGGTCTTAGGGCTGCGCGCATATCGCACTGGGATGACTGTGAAGCTCATGGAGAAGACGCAGGAGGTGAACGCCGCCGAGCTCAAGATCCTCGAGAAGGACGGCTTGATCAAGCGGCTGTCGGAGCAGCTTGAGAGTAAGTTTCTTCGATCCCGCCTCGCTCTTCTCTCGACCAAGTCATGCCATGTTCGTTGATTGCAACTTGTCGACCTTTTCAGAGACTAGGGCCGAGCTCGAGCAGTCCCGGATGGCCCGGGAGCAGGTCGCGGTCGAGCTCGAGCAAGCCAAGAACGCCTGGCGCGAGTCGGAGACGTCCCGCAAGGCGAGCATCTTGGATCACGCCAAGCTCGCGAGAGCTATCGGTGGGGTCATGTCAGGGCTCGGTGTTCCCTTCGGGCCGATGCTCCCCGATAGGCTTCTAGAAGAGGTCGGGCGCCTCCCGGAAGTGATCAAGGAGCGGGAGCTGTCGACTGCTCGGAGGGTGGTGCACCGGGTGCTGGCCATGTTTGACTCGCACTACCAAGGGCTGGACCGCATGATGCTGAGCGACGGCTGGGCTCCCGGCAGCTCCGACGAGCACTGCGATCAGCTCGAGGAAGACTGCGCCTCCTTCGCTCGCGATATGGCCGACGTCGCTATGAAGGACCTGGACCTGATACCAAGAGACGCACCAGAAGACCCAGAGAGCTCCAGGCCTTCACTTTAGATGTATCATACTTAGATATAGGTGATTAAGAATGATTCGCATGTGTAACGTCTTGAACAGCTTCATGTTATCGAGAACTTGCTCAAAAAAGTTACGGCTCGAACGTTCCCGAGCACCCAGGGTCGACCACAACAACGTGTAGCAGATCTTAGGAATTTGAGATGATTAAGCTCTACTCTGGAGCCGCGGGGGGCGTAGGAGTCGGGGAGCCCAGCCATCTCGAACCGCTAAGAGGTGCCATGCGTTCGCAGCCCCCCAGTACTTGGGGAAATTCGAGAAGTAGCTCGCGAATTTTTCATTGAAATCGTTTTAGGCCGGAGCCTGGGCGGTCGCTCGAGCGCTTCTGAAAAGAGGTCGGATGGAGACCTGGGAACTCGAACTGTGCTCGCAAGCCTTCACCGTTGCCGCGGAGGCGTAGGTGCTAGGAGCGTTGAACGAGCAGCAGCATCGCGCCCCACACAGGCCACCATCTTTACTTCTCGCAAGGTTGAGCCTTCCGCCAAAAGACCTCTCGCGCGTGCGATCGGTTGTGACATAGTTGTCAATTTTTGTTTTGAAAAAATGTAGAAAACGGAAGGAGGGCATCGTGCCCTGGGTAGCCCCCGAGCAGGGAGAGTTTCTGCACAGGTGTAGGGACGCTCGCCGCTCAGCCTTTAGACAAGTTGCAACATTCAGAAACATGGCAACCGAAAAGTTTACGAACTTATAGAAGTATGAACAAAGCATGCGGTATTTATTCACTGATTTATAAGATTTGAACATTTACTCAAGGGTAAAACGGCCGCAGATGTTCGATGTTCCAAGCGTTGGAGATGACTCGACCGTCCTCGTATTGGATCTTGAACGTTCCGGGTCGGAGCACTTGGTCGACGATGAACGGCCCCTCCCACGGGGCGAGAGCTTGTGGCGATCCTTGCTGCCTTGAACTTGTCAGAGGATCAGGTCCCCGACCTGGAACTCGCGGGCGCACACATTGCGCTCGTGGTAGCGACGCAAGGCTTGTTGATACTTGGCGGAGTGTAGCCGTGCCACGTCGTGTGCCTCGTCGAGTTGGTCGATCGCGTCCTCGAGCGCAACCTGGTTGCCTTCCTCGGTATAAGCTCGTACTCATGGGCTACCGTAGTCGATGTCCGTGGGGAGGACCGCTTCCGACCCGTGCACCATGAAGAAAGACGTGAAGCCTGTTGCTCGACAAGGCGTGGTGCGCAGGCTCCATAGAACGGACGGTAGCTCGGCCACCCATCTTGCTCAGAACTTCTCGAGACGTTTGAAGATGCGAGGCTTTAGCCCTTGTAGGATCATGTCGTTCGCCCTCTCGACCTGTCCGTTCGTCTTAGGGTGTGCCACGGCGGACCAGTCCACGCGAATGTTGTTGTCATCGCAGAAGTTGAGGAATTTCTTCCCCGTGAAATGGGTGTCGTTGTCGGTGATAATCGTGTTGGGTATGCCGAAGCGATAGATGATGTCGGTGAAGAACGCTACGGCCTCCTCGGAGCGGATGTTCACGATGGGTCGAGCCTTGATCCACTTGGAGAACTTGTCGACCGCTATGAGGAGATGCGTGAAGCCCCCGGGCGCTTGTCGGAGTGGCCCCACCATGTCGAGGTGCCACACAACAAAAGGCCATGTGACGGGGGTGGTTTGAAGTGCCTGCGCTGGGAGATGAGTTTGTCAAGCATAGAACTGGCATCCCTCGCAACGCCGCACAATTTCCTTGGAGTCCGCCACCGCTGTGGGCCAATAGAAACCTTGTCGGAAAGCTTTTCCGACAAGAGTCCTCGGACTGGCGTGATGTCCGCATGTGCTGGCGTGGATCTCGTGAAGTAGCTCCTTGCCTTGATCTCCTAGGATGCATCGCTTGAGAATGCCTGCTGCACCCTGCTTGTAGAGCTCGCCCTCGATGAGGACAAACGCTTTAGCCCTTTGCGCGATGCGGCGTGCCTCCGTCTGGTCGGAGGGCAGCTTCCCTTCGACAAGCCACTCGAGGATAGGAAAGTGCCAATCCGGGTCCTTGAGATTCGGCTCGGGCGGCAGGTCGATTTCCATGACTTCCGGCCCCTCGGATTCTTGCGGCTTCTCTCCTTCAGCACACACGGATGGAGCGTGCTGATCACTCGTGAATACTTCTTGTGGTACTGGTTTGCGGCTTGATGCAGTCTTGGCGAGGATGTCCGCGGCCTTGTTGTAGTCGCGTAGCACGTGATGAAGCTCGAGCCCATGGAACTTGCCTTCCAACTCACGAATTGCCTGACAGTACGCCGCCATCTTCGGATCAACATAATTTTTCTCTTTCATGACCTGATCTGTGACAAGCTCTGAGTCTCCTCTGATCTCGAGACGTCGGATCCCGAGCTCGACCGCAATTCGAAGGCCGTTGATGAGTGCCTCGTACTCGGCGACGTTGTTGGAAGTGGGGAAGTGTAGCCGAACCATGTACTCCATGTGCACGCCGAGAGGCGAGATGAAGACAAGGCCTACTCCTGCTCCTTCCTTCATGACCGAGCCGTCGAAGTACATTATCCATGTCTCATGCTCGATGGGCGCCGGCGGAGTTTGGATCTCCGTCCACTCAGTGACAAAGTCCGCCCGCACTTGTGACTTGATGGCACTGCGGGGTGCATAAGAGATGTTCTGCCCCATCAGCTTGAGTGCCCACTTGGCTATCCTCCCTTCGACCTCGGGGTTCTGGATCACCTCCCCGAGCGGATATTTGGACACCACCGTGATGGGGTGTGCGTCGAAGTAGTGGCGGAGTTTTCGCTTGGTGATCAAAACAGCATACACAAGCTTTTGCATTTGCGAGTAACGAGTCTTCGAGTTGGAGAGTACCTCGCTCACGAAATAAACCGGGCGCTGCACCTTGAGTGACCTCCCAGGTTCTTCTCGTTCGACCACCAGCGCAGCACTGACCACTTGTGTTGTCGCGGCAATGTATAGGAGCATCGGTTCTTCAGGCGCCGGAGCCGTGAGGATCGGTGGACTCTTTAGCAGGTTCTTGAGGGAGTCGAGCGCTTCCTGAGCCTCGGGAGTCCAAGCAAAGTGGTCGGACTTCTTCATCAGGCGATACAACGGCAGGCTACGATCCCCGAGTCGCGCTATGAAACGGCTGAGAGCCGCGAGGCAGCCTGTGACGCGTTGTACGCCCTTCAAGTTCTAGATCGGCCCCATGTTCGTGATGGCTGAGATCTTCTCGGGGTTGGCTTCAATGCCGCGTTCTGACACAACAAAGCCGAGGAGCACACCCCTCGGAACCCCGAAAACGCACTTCTCGGGGTTAAGCTTCACCCGTGCTCTCGCAGCTTCGCGAACACCTCCGTGAGGTCTGGGACCAGGTCGTCGGTCTTTTTCGATTTGACTACGATGTTGTCGACGTACGCCTCGATGATTCGCCTATGAGATCTCCGAAGACGCATCGCATGCATCTTTGGAACGTGGCGCCCGCGTTTTTGAGTCCGAAGGGCATCATCTTGAAGCAGTAGGCGCCAAACGGAGTGATGAACGAGGTTGCTAGTTGGTCCGCTATGCACATCGCTATCTGGTGGTACCCGGAGTACGCATCGAGAAAACAGAGGGTTTCGCACCCGGCTGTCGAATCGACTACCTGATCTATGCGAGGCAAAGGAAACAGATCCTTGGGACATGCCTTGTTAAGGCCCGTGTAGTCAACACACATCCTCTATTTCTTATTCTTCTTCTTTACAAGTACAAGGTTAGCAAGCCACTCGGGGTGGAATACTTCTCGGATGAACCCTGAACTAAGGAGCTTCTTGATCTCCTCGCCAATTGCCTTGCACTTCTTGTCGTTGAAGCGGCGGAGGCGTTGCCTCACCGGTTTCGATCCCGGCTTGATGTTCAATTTGTGCTCGGCAATCTCCCTCGGGATTCCCTTCATGTCGGAGGGTTTCCATGCAAACACATCGAGGTTCGCTTTGAGGAAGTCGACGAGCGCGCTTTCCTATTTAGGATCGAGCGCCATCCCAATACGGAGCGTACGACCATCGTCGGAGACGGCCGCATCCATGACGTCCTTGGCGGGCTCGAAAGAGCAGGCCGCTCACTTGGACGACTCGGGGACATCTTGGTCCTCGGATGGAGGCTCGTCGTGGAGCCTCTCGGACCGGATCAGTGCCTCCACAAATTGGAAGCACTCAGCGTCGCACTCGAATGCGCGCTGGAACATAGTCCCCACCGTGATGATCCCCTTCGGACCGGGAATCTTCAGCTTGAGGTACGTGTAGTTGGGCACGGCCATGAACTTCGCGTAAGCTGGCCTCCCGAGGATGGCGTGGTACGTCCCCGAGAACCCCACCACTTTGAAGGTGAGGGTTTCCGTGCGAAAATTTTGTAGTGTCCCGAACGTGACGGGCAGATCAATCTGCCCGATCGGGAGTGCCTCCATCCCGGGGACGACCCCATGGAATGGTGCGGTCGACGGCCGCAGTTTGGACTGCGGGATGCCCATGTCGTCGAGCGTCGACGCGTAGAGCACGTTGATCCCGCTCCCCCCGTCCATAAGGACCTTGTGGACCCGCTTGGACCTGAACAAGGGAGCTACCACTGGTGGGTAAGCTCCCGGCTGTGGTACGCGGTCGGGGTGATCCTTGCGATCAAAGGTTATCGGAACCTCTGACCACTTCAGGTATGAAGGCATCGAGGACTCAGTGTTGTAGACCCCATGCCAGATGAGCTTCTCTTGGTGCCTCGAGGGCCGCGCCGATGACCCACCGAAGGTCATATGGACCGACCCGTCCTCGCCCGGGTACTCGGCTCCCGCGTCGTCGTCATCATTGTCGGGGAGTGGCGCAGCCTTCTTCTGCGGATCCGCCGTCTTGGGCTTGAGCGTGCCGTTGACGTAGTTCTTCATCAGGCGGTAGTCCTTGAGCGCGTGCTTGACGGAGACCTCGTGGTGGGTGCCTGGCACCTCCAAGAGTCTCTCGAAGTGGTCCTTCGGGGGACCGGCCTTGGTCGGGTTGCCCTTGGGGCGTGAGGCTTTGCGCTCGACCGCCGCGACGAGGTTGTCGTCACGACGATGCTTGTCGTTCTTCTTCTTCTTCTTCTTGAAGCGCGAGGATGACCCCTCACCGTGGTCCACGACTTGCTTCCCCTTGCCCGGAGGGGTGTTGAGAGTTGCCGCGACCGCCTCCTCGCCGTCCGCGTGGTTGCTCGTGATGTCGAGGAGTTCCCGAGTAGTTCGAGGCATATGGCGTCCCAGTCGGTGGATGAGGGAGGTGCAGGTCGTGCCGTTCTGGAACGCCGAGATGGCGTCATTGTCCGTCGCGCCGGGGAGCTCGGTGCAACGCTTGGAGAAGCGCCGGATGTAGTCGCGCAGGCTTTCCCCCGGCTGCTGCTTGCAGTTGCGCAGCTCCCATTGCTTGTCGGGGCGGGCGTACGTGCCCTGGAAGTTGTCGACGAAGACTCGGCGCAGGTCTGTCCAGTCGTTGATCTTACTGCGGGGCAAGTGCTCGAGCCACGTCCGCACGGAGTCACCGAGGTAGAGCGGCAGGTTTTTGATGATGAAGAGGTCGTCTATCGCTCCACCCGCGTGGCACGCGAGCCGGTAGTCTTCCAGCCACACGCTGGGTTGGTGTCCCCGTCGTACCTGGGAATGTTGGTCGTAGCCCGGAAATGTGAGGGGAATGTCGCGTCCCGTACGCCCTGTCCGACAGCACGCAGACCCCTCTGATTCGGCGACCAGCTACGCTCGCGGTCGTCGTCGTTGTCGTAGCGTCGCCCGCGTCCCCGGTCGTCGTGTCGGCGCGAGCGGTGCTCGTCGCGGTGGTTGCGGTTGTCGCCGTCGCCGTAGTTGTCGACGCTCGCGGCCCGCCGGCGAGCTTCAATGGTGTCCCGGGCGTCGCGGTTGGGCCCGAGACGACTCTTGACCGCCGACGCCCCGGCTCCGGCTCCGCCCCCGTGGCCTCGATGCCGCGGGGGAGATGGGTTCTGGCGGTGCGCAGAGGGTGCAGCTCTCCCGTCGTGCGCCGAGCGTTGGCGCGACGCGGAGCTCTCCGCTTGCTGTGCTGCCGCCGCCTCGAGGAGAGCCTTGAGTTGCTGTCGCACTCGCCTCTCCTCGGAGGTAGCCTCCGGGCAGCCGCGCAGCAGCATGGCCGCAGCGGCCAAGTTCTGCGACGCCCGCCTGAAGAGTGGCGGGGCGTCACCGTCGGCGTTGACGTTGGCGTCGACGTTCGCACCCTCATTGGCACGTCGGTTGTCATCGTGCGCACGTCCTCGAGCCGGCGGTGTCGGGGTGCGGGCTCTGGACTGCTCGGCGGTAGGACGACGGTCCTGCCGCTCGCCGTTTCCTTCGAGGCGTTGTTCTCGCACCGGGACCTGCTGCGGGGCAGGTTGCGGGGCTGGCTGCGGGTTGCGGGGCCCGCGGTCCTCCCCGAGTTCCCGGTGAAGGTTGGCCAGCTCCTCGTCAAGCTGGCGCCTGGCCTCGGCGAGCTCGTCGAGACGCGCCCTGCGCTGGGCGTCGGTGGCGCGATGGCGTGGCGCCGGCTCCGCGTCGTTGGAGCTGCTCGAGGCCGATGCCACGCAGACGAAGCACTCGCATGTGAAGTCGCGCGCGGGTGCTTGAGGTGCCCTCCGAGCTGTTGCGGAGCCCGAGGCGGTGCGGGACGCTCGCAGCGCGTCCACGTAGGCCGTCACCGGGTCGTCCAGGAGGCCTGGCTGTCCACGGGGGTACATAGCGGTGTATCGCTCCATGAATTCCCCCCAGGCGAGCGGCTCGGCTCCGCTAGCCTGGAAGGCGAGGTCGATGAGGTAGTAGGCGGCGAGCATAAAATGCTCCTGCGTCGGGTTTGGCCCCAACATGGCCATGATCGTCTCGCTCGAGAAGCCCCGGACGAACGCCACGCGCCCCGCCGCCGCCGTCAAGGCGTTGGGGTGAGCTGGTCGGGCGAAGGTGCGCCTGACAACGGACTCCGCCGGCCCGGCGTAGACGAAGCCGAGGGAGCCGAAGCGCATGGTGGCCCCAGGGGTTAGCGAAACCCTGCGGCCCTCCATCCGAGTCGTTGGTGAAGTTCGGTGAGACACACGATGTGCCCCTACCTGGCGCGCCAACTGTCGGGGTTCTCTACCGCCGGACAGTAAATTTGTATCGATCGTGTGTTGGACCCGGATGGTTAGCACAAGAGACACCGGGATTTAGACTGTTTCGGGCCTCCGAGGAGTAATACCCTACGTTCAGTATCGAGCTGCCGTGTTCCCGTGCTAGGGTTATTTGTAGTAGGGGTTACAAACTGGTCGGGAGAGGGTGTCGAGCCCAAGTCCCTGGAATATGAGTGTTCAGTTCGTCAGCCCTTGTGACGGTTGCCCTCCTCTCCCTTTTATAGACGCAAGGGGGAAGGGCAAAAAGGGAAATAAAGTAAATGTTACAGTGCTAGCCGCTGGGGTGTCCTCTCGCGCGTTGCTGTCCGTCATGGTGCATTGAAGAGGAGCCGTACTTCGTTGTCGTCGAGGCCGCCGCGTGGCCGGGCGGGGCTGCTTGCTTTGGGCACCTGGCGCCTTCTCCAAGTACTTTGGTGCTGACTCAACCCGCTTGAGTACGGGATGAGCTCGCCACGTTAAGGCCTAATCGTAGGCCAGTGCTAATCGTAGGGGGCACTCGAGTGCCTCGGTCGGAGTTGGCGTGCTGCAGGGTCGGATGTGACGGCATGTTGATGGCTGTGCAGCTGAGCAGTGCTGCATTACGCCCCTTGTCAGAGCTGACCGCCCGCGTGTGCCGCCAGCTGGTGTGTTTGGGCACGGGGAACTGGCGCCCCACGCGTCGTAGTGGGGAAGTTCGTGCGTCGAGGTTGCGCCACGTTGCGTGGGCCGCGTCTTGGTCGGGGACGGAAACTTGCTCGTGCGAACGAGCAGGTTGTCGGAGGCGAGGACTCCTCGTGCGAGGCGGAGACTTGTCGTGCGAGGCGGAGACTTGTCGGAGAAGCTTTCTAGCTCCTAGTGGGAAATTTGTCGAGGAAGCTCTCAACTGGTCGGAAGCAAGACGTCTTGCCAGTGATGGTCTTGATGGGGGTCTTCAGTCTTCCTTATACTGAATCTTGACCTTCACATTGTCGATGGTGTCAGAAGACTCCATCTCAAGAGTGATTATCTCGCCGTCAAAAGGGCCCTAATCTGGGCCCTCGTCATTGATCTTCAGCCCCAACATGTTTTCAAAGCAATATAGCAAAAATGGTAAGATCATCAAGGTTGAGGAAGATAATTGTGTCATCTGCGTATTGTAAGTGTGTTATGCCGCCCTCTATCAAGTGGGGTACCAAGCCTTTGATTGCACCCGCTCTTCGCGCATTCTCAAGCATTGTAGCTAGTGCATCGCTCACAAGATTGAAGAGTAGTGGTGACAATGGGTTCCCCCGCCTCAGGTCTTTATGTGTGTTGAAGAAGTTACCAGGCTCCCCATTGATATTTATGCTAACTTTACCTCCCTCTATAATCTATTTCATCCACTCAAAGTCTAGTTTCAGGATCACTCCTTGGCTTTTCTGTATCCTTATCTCATGTAGTATCTCATGTAAAATCACAACCCCCTCAAGGATATATATTCCTGGTATAAAGGCTATTTGCGTTTCACTGATGAGTTTCTCTGCATATGGTGTTAGCCTCATGGTCCGAACTTTGGTGAACCACTTGTAGTCAACATTAAGCAGACATATACTAGCTATTGGACCCTCTATGCAATGGACAGACCCTAATCATATTACATTACATTTTAGCCAACCAAACATCACTAAGGTCAGTCTCAATGAGAGTTTCATTTTTTGCGTTGATTTGACAAGATATTTATGAGAGAGAAGAGAGAGCTTCATGGAATGTGAGAGAAGTTTCATCCCCATAAAACAATTGTAATATAGTTACCTAGTTCCCAGTCTAAGTAATAGTGATGGAGCTAGAATTCGAAAGTTGGGTATTCCCACTTTGTAATTTTAACAAATGTCAATACAAAGGTAAAAAAAATAGTGCACAAAATCACCATACTAACAATGGAGGGCGCAACAAATTGTTCAAGAAAATATAAAGACTACCAGATTCATGAAACAAAGATAAATTATTAAACAGTTAAGTAAAATTACTAGTACAATCTAACATTAACTTTGCATTGCTTTATGGCTTAGAAAATGGTTGGTGATATTAGTAAAGAAGTCAGAATAAATATGACCAAGGAATCACTGTTGTGT
Organism: Cenchrus fungigraminus; assembly: GCA_036936925.1. Lineage (NCBI taxonomy): Eukaryota > Viridiplantae > Streptophyta > Magnoliopsida > Poales > Poaceae > Cenchrus > Cenchrus fungigraminus. Next base: position 19,869,897 of record CM072778.1, on the reverse strand, counting down.
TATTATACAAGAAAAACATACACATAAATGCACTAAATAACAAGACTACTATTTATAACTTCTTATAAAATTAGAGATGTCGAGAGGGGGAGTGTCGGTTCTCTCTCACCCAATCTTGCTAGGTAGGAGCCGCGGAGGAGGCAAGGGCCGAGGTGTGCAGCTCAGATGGATTAGGAGACTGGCGCCTACCAACACCGCCTTGCCTATTTGTCGGTCGACGAATGGCTGAATCGGATCTAGGGCATTTCGATTTTGCCGAGTCCTTACATCAATTTAGCAATGTGTTGCGTAGTATTAGGCAATAGTGAAACGCTAGCGCGTGCGCTTGAGGGTACATAGTCTACAAACCTAGAGAGGAAGAGGAACCTGAATCGTTTGTGGCCCTTTTGACGCATATTCATCCATGTATACTTAATACCTACTTGATTTTTTTCTTAGAAAAGTTAGGTATTCTCGACATACAGATACATCACCATAATTTCATCCATACTCGATAATTGTGCAGTGAAATTATCAACTGGCATTGACGCAAGATATGAGATTCTTCCGGGCAGCGGATAAGTCTGTCTCGCCATCAAGGCCCAAACAAACTTCGGTGTCGTGCTTGTTTGCTTCTACGCTGGTCAGAAGCTTTTTTTGCTGAGAGGGAAATAAATTCCATTAATTTGACGAACCAGCAGAATCGCTGGTTATCAGGTTCTCAACACCCGGGGCAAACGGTCCCAGGAAACAACGGTCTCACAAGAACACATACACCCTTGCGCCGCACCAACGGTTGGCCGCTATTCTTCTTCACTAGCGAGCGGGGGCGCGAGCTCTAGAATCCGAATCCCGCCCGCGAGCTCCAGAATTTCGATCCGGTCTCATGTTCTGCCAGCTCGGAGGACCAGGCCAAGAACACTTACGGTCGTGGAGTCACCGTGGCGCGCAACCTTTGGTGATCCCCAGAGATCAGAAGGCGCCGGCCGCGCCCCGGCGTGTGGCGTGGTCCGATCCATGTCGTGGGCCAATCGCGACGAGGAGAAAGCACCCAAAACACACACACGCCCCCTAGGGCACGGCATGGGAGAGACACCTTGGGCTTGGGAAGACCGTGGAAGGCGGCCGTCTCGGGGTTTTGGGGGTTTTGGCACGACGACAGCCGTGGGGTGCCGGCGTGTCGCCGCCGGAGAACGGAACGCGCGCGCTGGACTGAACGGGACCGGGGGCCGGGGTGTGCCCTGCCCTCTACGGTCTACGCACGCTCAGACACGAGCAGGGGGCCCTGGTTGTCCTCTACGGCCCGTGTGCCTAGTCGACGCGCTCCCGCGTGTGAGAACCGCCACGGCGGCACGGTGCACGGGGTGCGGTATGCTCGACACTCGAATGTTAGGACCCTATGCGGCGTGGAAAAGAAAAAACGAGTGGTGCACACAGCAGAGAAGATATTGTGACACATACCATCAGTCCATCACCAACCTTTGGAATTTTTTTTGAAACGTCAACGGGGGGCAGAGCTCGCCCACTGAACATTTCATTACCAAGCCACCATCCAAAAGGCTGGTGACAGATTTACAAAGGTGTGGCAAATCCACATATTACAGAAAAGGTTGCAAGCACAAAGCAACAAATACAAAGAGGGAATAGAAGAACACAACACAGAAAATTACATTCCACCGATCGTCAATCAGCGCCACAACCGAGCAGCATGCTTGCCAACTTCACAAGGGCCGAGGTGCGTCCTCCAAACCCGTCGCAGCTACGCCGCCCTGTGTGCTACCCACCAACGATTTGGGAGAGTTCGCCAACAGGATGGGGGCTAAGGGTAGTCGGAAAGCAACTTGACAAAAGTGTCGCCGGAAACGACGATCTCCCTTTGAGCTGAGGCAACACCAATAGGAGCACATCCGGGCGTCGCAAACCGCCCTCCGACACCCTTCGAGGGGAGGAATCCTCCAAGGAGGGAGGGCCGGACAAAGGCGAACTTTCACCACCCGGCATAAAATTTGGTATTTCATCAACAAGGAGAGCGCCGACGAAGTAGGGGCGCCAGCAATGAGCACTTAAGAAGTCACGAAGGAAGTAATAAAGTGACCATACAAAGATTTTTGCAAACCTCCTCGCACACCGGACGCGACACTTTCGTTGCATGGTCACAAGCAACACAGAGACATGACATACTCCAACAGGAGAACTCCAGGTTGGAAGCAAGGAACACCGAACACCACCGGACCGTGCAAGGTGCGGAAGCACCCCCTGCGCACCGAGCGCACACTTTCGATGCACGTCATCCGAGGTACAATGTGCCGACTCTGCCGGAGCTCAAAACCACTCCTCAGCAAGAAGAGATGAAAGAACGACCACCACGGACGCACCTCGGCTCCCCTCAACGCTGAGTAGAATGGTTCACGCGACCACCGCGCCAACCAGATGAAGAACCAGCAAGAGACGATGAACACACATGGGGGAGCATGGAGGATTTGGCGGAGCAGCCCCAAACCTCCGAGCGGAGGCGCCAGATCTGGCGAAGGGGGGGCCGAGCCATGCACCACCCGCCGCCGCCGAGCCCTCCCTGCCGCGTCTGCAGCACGTCGAAGGAGGAACCGCGACTTTGCATGCACATCCAGCGGCGCTGTCGGCGGCGCCGTCCGACAGCTCTGACAGCAGCACCGGCGAAGCACCTGTCACACAAGGGGAGGGAGGAAGAAGAAGCACACGGCCGCCAGCTTCAGCGCGGCACAAGCCGCCGCCGCCGCAGGGAGGCCCCAGCGACAGCCGGCAAGTAGGAGACCACGCAGGGGGTTGGAAGTGAACGGATGTCGGGGCGCCATGGGAGGCCACACCGCCCATCCACCCGCGCCGGGTGCCTCCGCACGCGGGGAGCCGCGCCGGTGGGCGTCCGCCCAGGGAGCCCCGCCGGGCCCCCCGAGCTCCACCATGGGCCGCAGCAGGCCGGCCGCCGCACCCGGGCACCGAGCCCCGCCCGCACCAGGAGGCTGCAGATCCGGGGCAGTGGGGGCGCGGATCTCGCGTCTGGGAGGACGGAGCAGCCCCCGCCGGCGACCTTGGAGGGCCCTTGCCGTCGACCATGGAAGGGGAAGGAGGGGGAAGGAGAGAGAGTAGAGGGAGCAAGAGCAGAAACGCAGCGGCACCCGATTGTGCGGGACCGCCGCCGGCTGGCAGCGGCGGCCGTCGGCGTCGGGGTGGAGGGACGCTCGCGGCGGCGGGGCACTCGCCTCCCGAGTCGCCCTGTGCGAGCGGCTCAGGAGACGGACCGTGCGACCGTCCCCACCAGGGCAATCCAACCTTTGGAATTGAAAGAGCTCGAACCGTATTAAGATCAACGGACAAGTTCTGTCGATTCGTCAAGCTCGACATGAAGGAAATTTCTCCCAGTACGCAGTATACAATTTTTAGGAACATACACATTATACATTAGGAAAAGAAGAAAACAAAAGTATAATGGGTTAGCCATTATAGCCAGTATAATGAGTATGTAGTAGAACGCGTGATTAGAAAATGGAAAATTCATCTTAATGCCTTTAGTTGACTGGTGGTTGGTGCCTGATGCTAATTTGTTGTGAGAGAAAAATATCGACTGATTGCTGATGTCAAGTGACTTGCGTTGATTTATTGTGAGAAAAAAAATAATGTTGGCTGATATTGATAAGCCACCACAAGAATAAGTTTTTTTTTAGAAATACTCCCTCCATCCTATAAAAGAGTGCAGTTTTAGTTTTTTAGACAGATTAGTGGATGAATGAAAAGACTCTAATACCCTTATTTGTTTGTCAAATGCAGTAAATTTTGCCATGCAAATCAGATCTGACCACTTAATTAGGAAGGTATAGATCTATTTTCTAGGATTGCATTCTTTGTGGCATTTTTTTCAAAAGCTAGGATTGCAATTTTTATGGGACGGAGGGAGATTAGTGGATGAATGAAAAGACTCTAATACCCTTATTTGTTTGCCAAATGCAGTAAATTTTGCCATGCAAATCAGATCTGACCACTTAATTAGGAAGGTATAGATCTATTTTCTAGGATTGCATTCTTTGTGGCATTTTTTTCAAAAGCTAGGATTGCAATTTTTATGGGACGGAGGGAGTACACAGTACAACGCAGACACTCACAACACGCACGCACACTCACCCCTATGAGCACCTCCAAAGGACTGAGCATCGGCAGATCTGGAGATTCTCGAAGTCACCACTGGCACCTCGTCGTCGACGGGAACGTCGCTTACCACTTAACGCATAACGCCGGAAAATCCCGAAATAAATCTAGGAAAAGGTGCGAGCACCAGGATTTGAACCCTGGTGGGTAGCGTCCCACTAGACCGTCCTACCATTGGACTACAAACCCATTCGACTACCAACCCATTCGCAGAAGAATAAGTTCCTGAATTCCTGATATAGCATGTCCTAGAAAAAAATCCTGACACAGCATGTGCAGTATAGATTCTGGGCATCTGGCACAAACGACTGGAAAACCATGTCAAGTGGTGACGCCGAAACGGAAACGGAGGCCGATAAACAAAAGCCATAAGCCAACGAGTCAAGAAAAAAAAAAGCCATAAGTAAGCCAAACAAGGGAGCCGCGCGCGCGTCGCTGTCCAGGCCAGGCGGCACGCACGCATGAACGGCCGTACCTGCACCGGGTTTGAACCCCCGAAGCGCCCCGGGCACGGCATGCACATTGCACCGCCGCCAGCCGCCCAGCCCGTTCTCCGCGCTCCGACCTCCGGTCTTCGCCACCCACGGAAAAGAACGGAAGAAAGAGGAGAAACGCGCGGCCGAGCGGGACGCGGTACGTAGCACCCTCGCATGACCAATCTCGCGTGTCATGTCATCCGCCTTGTCCTTTTGCTTCCCAAAAGCTTTTCGTCGCCGTCATCATCAGATAGGCATCCACATCAGATAGGCGCTAGCTCCAAGTCCCCACTTGCATACGCTCACGCAACGCATCCGCGGCCGACTGCCACATCACCTGCTTTACACACATACCGGGGATACAAACAAGCAAGCAAGATCTGACGAACCAGATCAAGAAGGATCAGGGCCGCAGGGGCCAAGCCGGATGCCCGAAACGAGGGAAAGGTCAAATCAGGCAGGCGTACATATAGTGGGAACGCCAGGAGGAGGCCAGGAGTGCGTGCTTACTTGCTCGTCATCAGTCAGTCCAGTCCAGTCCACAGTCACGGACCCGAGTGCGTGCTCGACGGAAGGGATGGACATGGAGCGCGGCGCCGCGTGCTACCGGGAGTGGATCGCCGGCCAGGAGGCGGGGCTCGCGGAGCTCGAGGCCGCGCTGGCCAATGCCGGCGGGGCCACCGACGCCGAGCTGCGGGCCGTGGTGGAGCGGTGCATGCGCGGGTACCAGGACTACGTCGCCGGCCGGCGCGCGCTGTCGCCTTACGACGGCACCGCCTTCATCGCCCCGCCCTGGTGCACCGCCTTCGAGAGGTCCGTGCTCTGGCTCGGCGGGTGCCGCCCCACGGTCGCCATCCGCCTGCTCTACAACCTCTCCGGGGAGGGCCTGGAGGCGCAGCTCGAGGAGCTCATCAACGGCCTCGGCCCGATGGCGGTCCCCCTTCACATGGGGAGCATGGGGATCACGCCCGGGCAGATGGTGCTCCTGACCGACCTCCACCGCCGGACGCTGCACCAGGAGAACGTCCTCTCCGACCGGCTCGCCACCCTGCATGAGGACGTCGCCGACCAGCCGCTCTTCCCCATCGTGCGCCAGCGCGCCGCGGCGGCGGCACAGCCTCGCGCCGCCGCCGCCGGCTGCAACGGCCCGGTCGGGGCGGCCGGGCCAGGAAGGGCCGTCGACGCAGAGGTGGACGCGGCGTTCAACAGCTACAGGACCGCGATGGCGCAGCTGGTGGCCGAGGCCGACGAGCTGCGGATGGCCACGGCGCGGGAGATGGCGACGGAGATCCTCACGCCGCGGCAGGCGGTGGAGATGCTGGCGGCGGCCAAGCAGCTGCACCTCTCCATCCGCGACTGGAGCCTCCGTTCGGAAGGCGCCCAGCCGCCGCAGCCTAACGGGCCGCCCGCCGTGCCGGCCAACAGCTCCTCTGCCGCCTCCCCGCGGAACCCATGACAGGCTCGCCGTTCCTCACCCTTTGCTTGCACCTGCAGAATCCCGTGCGGCGTGCGTGCCGTGAAACCACCTCTCTAGCACCTACTGTCCTCCTATAGACCGATCACCCTAGTACATATATTATCCTCCTAAAATCTGTACAAAGGTTCTTGCATGCTTGGTGTGTTCTATATATAACCGCTGTAACTAATACCCTATGTGTGTTTGCATATGTGAACTCTCTTCACTTCTCTCTCTACTGGTTTCATCTTCTTCGTTGTGCCTTTACTGTTCTCTATCTATGCCGCCTTTGGCGAAGGCCGCTCTTATATACACACGGCGTGATTCCCTCTCCACCTTGGAAACCTTGGGAAGAAGCCGTGGACATCTCGTCTTCGATCTCATTGTTTTTTTTATCTTTGTGAATGGCGGCCAAGCTGCGTGGGCTTGCCATGGATGGCATAGCGGCGTTGGCCTTTCCGGCGCGCACCGGCGCTCGCCTTTCCGGTTCCCTGTTCTGTGTTCCGTGTACCGACGACAAGAGGCGGAGAGCGGACGGGGACGGGATCGGCTCCGGGCTAGTCTCTCTCGCCTCGCGTCGCCTTCAGTTCCCCGTCGCTTTCGCTGTGCGCGGCGACGAGGCAGACTGGAGTGGAGCAGCAGGCCCGCATGGGCGAGAGCCGAGAGTGCCGGGGCGGGCAGCCGTCAGCAGCCTGCATCGCGCGCTTGCATGCGCGACGCGTGGACCGAGAGCCTGATGACTCATGCAGTGGTCTGCCTGTGCTCCTGTTAATTTATTGGCAGCAGCGAGAGTCAGGAGGAATGGTGCCGACTGGTGCCAGTATAGTGGCCAGTAGGACTGAGGTCAGCTGTAGTATAGTGGGTAGAATTAGCGATGAATTGGGCCACCTGTAGTATATACAGTGCGCTGCATCAAAAATTTTCTTTTATCTTTTCCTTCATTATTGACTTCGATTCGGTTGTCCAAACTTGAAATGTTTGGAGTTATATTAGTGGTTTGAAGTGGTACTTTGTGTTAGGAATCCTAATAACATGAACGCCTTTCGCAGTTTCACCGCCTTTGATGGAGAACACAATCTAGAGGTTGGTTTGTCAAATGTGATGGTAACAGAGCCAGATACCAAACCACGCACCACGGTGTCATGGCGTCAAAGAATCGTCGGCTCCACCGCAGCGGTGCTGGGAAGTGAAACTTTTTATAGTTGTGAAAGCGTTTTCTTAGCAATTTATACCATTCCAAGCTAGTGCATAGGTGTAATAGATGGAACAAGAGTTGCAAACTGAGGCATTCAAAATATGCTAGATCCGCGATGTTGCAAAGTGAAACTGCCTTACGTGCAAGCTTTCTTTATAGCTAATGCCATGAGGGATTGGTTAGCTTGTGTGATGTCGTGATGGTGGGACAAGATACCAAGAACATGTTGGATGGACAGTGCTGGAAAGTAAAACTCCTAGTTGACGTGTACGGCTTCTTCCTAACTCATGTCATACGATAGGCTAGTTCCACTGGTGTAAAGGTGGAGAGGCTAATCCCACCGTTGTAATGTCAGCCGTGAGGGCTGGGTGCCTGGGTGTCAAAGCGACGAGAACCTGACGGATGGATTGCGCTGGAAAGTACTACCCCTTTTTGTTGATGTGAGTGTTTCTTCCCTAACTGATCATGACGTGAGAACCTAGTTCAACTAGTGTTACATTGGCATGAAAAGAAAAGTTGGATGTGTAGTACGAGAAAGTGACACTACTTGTTGAGTGCAAGCATTCTTACTTTTAGAATAGTGCAAACATTCTTTCCGGAAGGTTAGCCCAAACGACGTAATGGTAAGCATAAGAGGTGCCAACAGAGGCGAATCCAGCGTGGGGGCTGGAGCCCCCTACCCCCATGGTGTCCATGGAAGCCCCCACAAACCCCCCCACCCACCCACCCACCCACACCACACACACACATATATTTCAGCCATGAGTGAAGAGGAGAAAGAAGAGAAGAAGGAAGAAGAAGAAGAAAAGGAGAGGAGGAAGGAGGAGGAGGAAGAAAATGAGCCCCCTATTCCAAATTTCTGGATTCGCCCCTGGGTGCCAATATCATCCGAATGGGTAGTGGTGGGAAGTGAAATAATTAGTTGGTGTGTAAGATTTTCTTCAAAAGTCATGCCGTAAAGAGTATTTTCATTAGACTTGTTGTGAGCACAAGATTTTGGTGTTTTAGGCATCAACAACCTACCGAATGGGCGACGCTAGAAAGTTAAACTCCTTGTTGACGTGCAAGCTTTCTTCCCGACACATGCTTCAAGAAGTTAGTCATCCATATTGGTGTACTAGACAGGGTAGTGTTGTAAACTGAAACTCCCAGTAGACGTGCAAGCAAACATGCCCGACTTTTGCATGATGTCCACCCAAAGTGATGGTGGGCATGAGGGTTAGCTTCAAGGAATCAATAACCTGCCAAACGGGCAATGCTGAAAAGTGAAACTCTTAGGTGACGTGCAAGCATTTTCGTTTTAGACCCATGCCTCAAGATCCTTGTGTGATGGTCGGCATAAGTCACAAGGGGTGGGCATCAAGGTACTGAGAACATGTTGTATGAGTGGTGCCATAACATAAAACTTCATGATGATGTGCCACAATTTTGTTTTGGTTGGTGTGATGGTGGGCACAAGATCGAGTTGGGTATGGATGTGCTGAGAACATGCTAGATGGAGCAGAGATTTTCACTTCTCGTTAACATGCACACCTTTCTTCCAAATGCATGTTACGAGAGGATGATCTAACCAATATGTATGATGATGGGCACATAAGAGTTGTATGTCGATGGACGTAGGGCGGTACTAGAAAGCAAAACTCTATTAGAAAATGTGCAAGCATTTCTTCCCAAGTCAAGCCATGAGAACCAAGTGGTTTTGCTTTGTGTGATCTTTGGCACGAGGGTTGGGTGTGTTGAGGCATCATGATCTTGTGCGATGGGAAGCGTTTGAAATTTAAACTACTTACTGACGAAGCTTTTCTTTTCAAGTTCATGGCATGGGAAGCGACTCCAACACGTGTGATGGTGGGCATGAGGATTGGGTATCCATATGTTACCTAACTAGAACTTGCCAAATAAGTGGTGTTGGAAAGTGAAATTTGTAGGTTCCATGCATGCATTCTTTCCAAGTCGTGAATGACTCCTCTACTTTAAAATCCCACTCGTGGGGCCATGCGTGTCACTCCTTGAGTTTTGAAAGCGACCCAACCTCGTTCCACGATGTTTATTCCTCTACATGTCCTTTTGTTCATGTTGTCTTGATTCTTCCTTGCTCCTATGTTGTATGTTTCCACCATGGGCACTACCCCTTATACTTGATCATGGGCTGCCCGAACCGATAAACCCGACCCGACCCACCGAAAAAACCCGACCCGACCCGACCGTGCGACGGGTCAGGCGCGGGCCGAAATTTTCACCCGAACTAGAAAAAACCGACCCAACCCGACTCAACCCAAAAATTATAACTAAAAACCCGAAACCCGACCCGACCCGACTGACCCGACCCATGATCAGGTATACTACCCCTTAACTAGTTTGGGAAACTTAATATGAGTAAAGTAAAACGAGTTAATAAAGAAAGGAGTGAAAAGGCATATATTGCACGCGGGCACTAGATCATAACTAATATTCTCTTTAGTTCTTGCTATATGCTGCCATAGGACTAGGGATAAATATATTCAAACATGACATCTAGAGCATATACTCTCGTTTTTTAAAATATAATATTGATTATTTTCCAATAATCATTTGGTTGAAAGTGACATGAAATGTTTTTTCTATTTTTTCAAAGAAATTTTACAATGTTTAATAAATTGCATGCAGTAATTTTGAAATGAATTGGAACAAATAAATAAATGGTAATTTAGATCTTTACCCACTCTTCTTAATCTTGCTATATTCCAGGTTGGAGCAAATATCTATTAATGTTTCTAAAATTTCAAGTGACTTACTGTTAATAGGTTTTGGCCCAACTTCATGAATTCTTTTTAAACTTTTTTTTTTTTTGCACATGCCTACTTTTGAGAAGTTTCATATTTTTTCCAAACATGTTTCAAATTAGGGCCCTATCCCAAAAAAGAAAAATAATTGGGAGGTTGAGTTATAAATTAGGGCCCAGAGGCTGGCCTCGAATTAAAGTCTATTATACTTTTACCTATAAAATCTGATTTCGTACAATCTGGTGCCTTTAATTAAAATCTGTGATTTGCCGACAAAATTGTGATATAAGACTTGTGGAAATATTTGGTTTAGTTGATGTGAATGATCGAGGAACCTTGCACTTGTTGGAAATAGGAATTTTATTTTTTTCATTTTGAAAAAATATACGATCGTTTCAAAATTTAGCAAAACTAATCTACCACCGTCGTGGCTTATGGTGGTAGTACAGTGACAAACCACCGTGGGCCACGGCGGTTCGTACTGTAGCACCTGCAACCGCCATGGCCCATGGCGGTTAGGGTCAGTCTATTTTTAAAAAATCGTAACTTTTTTCTATTAACTCGGATGGAGATAAAATTTATATGAAACTTGTAGCGTTCGACGAGGTCTACAACTTTGTAGTTCAAACCTTTTTCATTTAAAGTCATATTGGGCTAAAAAAGGATATATTGTCCAGATCTCAGTTTTCGGTAGATCTGGACAATATATCTTTTTTTTAGCCCCAAGATAACTACAAATGAAAAAAGTTTGAACTACAAAGTTGTAGATCTCGTCAAAAGCTACCAGTTTCGTAAAAAGTTTATCTCCATCCGGGTTCATACAAAAAAGTTACGATTTTTTAAAAACAGACTGATCCTAACCGCCATGAGCCACGACAGCAGCAAGTGCTACAGTACCCAACTGTTGCCGTTGCTCATGGCGGTAGAGACAAACCGCCGTTTTGCTAAATTTGAGATCCGTCATTTTTTTTAAGAATAAAAAAAATAAAAATAAAAAAAATCTGGAAATAGCCTTGTCGTACTTCACGCACACATTTTGACGGCCTGCTAGAAGAAGAGCAAAATTTCGGAAAGCTCGTAGAAGCCCAGAATTTAAGGTCTCAAAAAAGCCCGGAATTCAGGAAACATGTGGGTTGGCCTGATGAATTACAATACCCAAATGAGAACGAGAACTCCTTGATTCAGGAGGAACGCTACGTGGTGGTCCGCCTCGGCACTGCCGGCACGATAGCCGGCGGTGGCGAATCACCGCCCTGCCACGACCACACAATGTCGCCTAGCGACGGCTTCAGGTCCTGCCTGTAGAATTCTCGGAACTCGAGTGAATCGCCGCCGGTTTTCCTCATCTCCACCACGTGCACCGACGGCGCCACCTCGAAGATCTCCGCCTCGATGGCGAGGGCGCCTCTTCCCCCGTCCAGGCTGCCCTCCATCTCGACCCTGCCCTTCTCCTTCAGCTTGACGCTCAGCTTCCGCGACTCGGCGATCTCCTCCAGCTTGGACACGATCGCCGCCGTGCTCTCTCTGGAGGTGAACCGCGCCTCGGCCCCGTGCTCCTCATCGAACATCTTGGACAGGTCCAGCCCGATCGATCGCGAGATGATGTCGAAGGCGTTCATGCTTGACGGCCTCACGGCGATGGTCGGCGACGACACGGTCACCTTGGAGCGCTTCCTCTCCCGGGCGTCCTCCTCGTCCTCTTCGTCGCGGTGGTGGTGGCACTTGCAGGCTTCCTTGTTGCCGAGCAGCACGGAGGTGGTTTCGCTCGTGACGAGATGCTTGTCGGTCAGAGGGCAGGGCCCTTTCTGGAGCCAGGGGTGGGCCTTGAGCTTGGACATGGTGATCCTGGTCCTGGGGTTGGGGTCGAGCAGCCTGGCGAGGAGCTTGCGCGCGTCAACGGAGAACCACGGCGGGCACCTGTAGTTGCTCTGCGCAATCTTCCGGTACAGCAACACCAGGTTGGTGTCGTTGAACGGGAGGTAGCCGGCCATGAGCACGAACAGGATCACGCCGCACGACCAGATGTCCGCCTTCGCACCGTCATAGCCACACTTCAGCAGCACCTGATCGATTTGAACGCAAAAACACGTTACACTTGTCAGCCAAAGCGCGTACGCAGAAGAGACGCATGGATGTTGTATGATCAGATCTTGGTAACCTCGGGGGCGACGTACGCCGGCGTGCCGCACGCGGTGTGCAAGAGGCCGTCGCCGCGCAGGCGGGCGCGGGCGTCCTGGAGCGCGCTGAGACCGAAGTCGGAGACCTTGAGGTCGCCGCGCGCGTCGAGGAGCAGGTTCTCGGGCTTGAGGTCCCGGTGGTAGACGCCGCGGCTGTGGCAGAACTCGACGGCCGTGATCAGCTGCTGGAAGTAGCGGCGGGCCACGGGCTCGGGAAGCCGCGCGCTCTGGGCGAGGCGCGCGAAGAGCTCGCCGCCGCCGGCGTACTCCATGACGAAGTAGATCCTGGAGCGCGTGGCCATCACCTCTTGGAGGCGGACGACGTTCGGGTGGTGCACGCGCCGCATCACGTTCACCTCCGTCTTCACCTTCTCCGACATGCCGGACTGGCGCACGGCGTCTTTGTTGAACACCTTGATGGCCACGACATCGCCGGTGGCCACCTTATGGGCCTTGTACACCTTGGCGAAGTTGCCGCGGCCGAGGAGGCGGCCGAGCCTGTAACGACCCATCATGATCAGCTGGGAGTCTTGGTTCTTCTCCATGGCCATTGGAAGATAAGGAAATTCTCCAGGTGATCATGGGCGTGAAGGAAGGTCCGGCCGGGCAAACGGCCGGACCGAGCGAGACTGTACCCTTCTGCGCAGCGGTTGAGATGGATCAGCATTGGCAAGAGATGTTGGGTTTGATATGCTCGGTGAAATCTGAGGCTAGGAGGTGCTTGGCGATTACTGTCCAGTGCTGTTGAGGGGGAGGAAATGAGGAACCCCTTTTCACTAAGATTAGGAGAGAAACTCCGTCGGACTCAGTTGTTCTCAGTTTTCTAATTTTAGAAGGCTGTTATTTGTTAGAGTAGTAATTAATTGACGAAAGGATTGGACTAGATTAATAACTTAGCAAATTGTTGCCACTTTGGTCAATTGTACCATGAGATGTGCTCCGGTACTCCTCTTTGAAGTTTTCTGCACAAATATTAAAGCAGCCTAATAAATAATTATCCACTCTTTTTATTAACTAATTGTAGCATGGATTTCGAGTGGGCTCGATCCTATCCGCACCCCAGCCCAGCATCTATTCCCTCCCCCTCCCACGCACGATGGCGGATCCGAGTTTGCCGCTGGTTCTGATTGATAACCGTTTCTCTGTTGCCCGACGTACAGGTCCCCGATCTCTGCGCCCTAGTCGACTCGCTCCACTTCTCCCCTTTCGGTACCGCCGGAGACGACCGCCTACGAACTGCACCAGGTGCGTCTGCGACGTCTCCACGTTCATCCTCACCTCGTCTCCTCCGCCTCTTGCTGGTGGTGGTGCTGCCGCCGGCGCCTCCTCTCGGGCATGTGACGAGGACGCAGTGGTGCAGCAGCAGCACCAGAGCAATGCACAACACGCTCACTAGTCACCAACGCAACGAACACCGGCGACCTGTACGCCTCCGGGCTCACCAGCGACGACCACAACTTGGACATATGCTGCTCTACGACCTAGCCTGAAACATGATCTCATATTCCATTACATCACTAATAGAGTAATAGTGGTATCCTAGCTAGTATCTCACTGCCAGATTGAATTTCCTAGCTACCAATCCATTATTAAGCATTAACCGCGGAATTAATCACTCCCTAATCTCTCCACGTGCACAAGCAAGCATGTAGCAGGTGCCGCGTCTTATTACACTGACGACAATGACGAAGAGGCTAGTGAAATAGTGAAGCATGGTTTAGGACGGCAACAAGACGCTGTCCGGCTTGGGGCAGAAGACGAGACCTTGCTCTCACGTGGCGCGATGCAGTCATGCGATGTCGCCTCGACGTTCGTGGCATTGGTCCTCGCGTCAGGGCACCGGTCCTTGAACGACACCGCGACCGACGGCCAGCCTCCGCTGTCGCACCCTCCACACACAGGGTCCTCAGGCTACCGCGGGGCACTCGGCGGCGAGGTCCGCGGTTCACACAGATAGCGGCAAACTCGGATCGGGCCATCAGTGTCGCCCACGCCGTCGTGGATGCAGGTGCCGGCGGCGGAGAGGGGAAGTCAACGAACGGTTCACATATGCTGGGCTGGGTTGGGGCCATCCGGGCATGGATCGGATATATACGATCATACGAATAGGGTCGAGCCCACTCGAAATCCATCCTACAATTAATTAAGAAAAAAGTGGATAATTATTTATTATGCTGCTTTAATATTCGTGCAGAAAACTTCAAAAAGGAGTACCGGAGCATATCTCTTGTACCATTGAGGTTACTCAATCATTTTGCACAGGATGATAAAACCTAGAACTGTCCATTCGTTGGCGCTGGACAGCAGATGGCATATACACGTCTAATTCGGCTTACAGGATGCAATTTCAGGGGTCCTTTTGCAGCTATAACACCAGGGGCATGTTTGGATTGGTTGCCCTAATTTGACATTTTTGAGGGGCAAATGAAATTAGAGATGGCAACATATTTGCCCCACCACGTTTACGCCACATGTTTGGCACCTTAGAGGTAAATTTATCTTATTTACCCCATTTACCCCTCCATCCAAACACCCCAGGGCAATTTGGAATGCAATGCAATTGCGGAAGGGAAACATAGATTTTTCACTTGGTTGTTAGTGCAAAGCCAAATTACGGCAGATAAGCTTCGCAATTGGTCGTGTGATCCAAGGTGCATTTTGTGTGATCAAGCCCCAGAAACGGCAGTGCATTTGTGTCTGCAATGTGTGTTCGCAAGGGAAGTGTGGTACTTGGTCTCCTATTGGTCTGCTGGGCTAATTCATATACCTGCACAGGATGTTTATTTGGAGTGTTGTGTTGGTGGAATGATTCAGTTCGTGGAAGGCCAAAAACACCAAAGGCCCTGGGTGGCTGCAATTCTTATGTATACAGCATGGAACCTCTGGAAAGGACGTAATAGGAGGATTTTTCGAGGTGTGTTCATGTCGCCAGTGAACGTTTTCCACTTGATTAAGGAGGAAATGCAACTGCGGGTGTTAGCAATGGGTGCTAGAGCTGGGGAGTTAGTTTTCTTAAATGTTAAGTAGCACCAAGAGTTTCGAGTTTATTTTCTTTTGTAATCACAACATTGTAAGGATTTGCATGTTTCTCCTTCTTATATGACGACATGGCAGTGCTCTTGCCCTTTAATTCAAAAAAACAACTATATATATGATGCTTGACTAATTGGGATATCAGTATTCATTATTCAGACTACCAAACCATGTTGAACTGATAGCATCAAAAGCGGAGAGCTCAAAGTATACTTTTTTCAGAACAGTTTTCAAATATTTATTGTAATATATATCACCATTATGCAATGTGAAAACGTACTACACTACACTGCACTTCGTGTTAGAGTAGATCATAGTACTAATATGTAGTTGAGTTGAGCTACAGAGTGTAACAGCCCAATGCAAAAGGCTTGAAAACACTGGTATTCACTCTCGGAAGTTCGAGATAAGCCGAACAGGCTCACTAGTCCTTTGTCGATATAGATATTTTTTTAAGGCAGCATACAATTTTTTTTCCGGGTGAAGAATGAGATGGTGTTTGCACCACTTGTTAGTTGGTACTCATCTTTCAACGGGAAAAAAGAGGATTTGGTGGCATACTGCCATGTTCAAAGCTATCCAAGGGATCCAGTGCACAATAGATAGAGCTCTTACGACTAAACATTGCTGGGCTGGGGCACTTGATGTTTACCACCCTGCTGGGTACTACAATCTTCTTCAGAAACAAAGAGAGCTCTGTGGATGAGGATGGACATAACATGCCAATTGTCATAGCATGTGCAGTTCCTTTCTGTGCGAGTTCCCTAGTCAAACACGTTGAACACTGATGTTTCAAAAATATGCGGGACTCTCTTGAAAGCAACTTTGCTGCACCTTTATAAGGAGCTAGTAGAGATATATCGTTTGAAAACATATTGTACGGAGCGAAACTAGCATGTCGTTTTCATGCAGAGTACGAGTACCCAAGCTAATTAAACATTCACAAAGATATCGACTGACGAGCTTTAACAAGTTTATCTCAGAAGCCAAATCAAATCAAAGACAGCCGCCGTGCCCATCGCCGTTCCTTTCTCCATCGCTCTCCGGTCCGGTCCCCACCTGTGCGTGCTCGTCGGCGAATCTAGAAAAGAGAACACGGCCCTGGATACGACGGCGACACAAACCCATTCACAAATCGCAATGCGATCTTTATCTCTGTTAGCCCGCAACAGCACAACACCGCGGGCCAACCCGCTGACGCTCGCCGCCAACTCCGAGCCCCGCGCAGCCGCACACGGCGCTTTCGTGCCCGGGCCCGGCCGCCCACGCGCGCCGGGGGGTGGTAGGCCACCCACCGCCGGCTGGGGCTCACGTGGTCGACCGCGGCCGCGCCTCCTGGTATGTCCCAGTCCTTCGACGACCCCTGGAGAGTCCGAAACATCAGGACATGCCCAAATCCGGAGTCCTCCATGCAATTGTGCGGCATCAGAAATGGAAGATCCGGAATCTCGATCGACCGGCGCATGTGCAGGTCCAGGATGCGCCCGAATCACCATAAATCAGGAGAGACACAGCAGATGGTCCAGAATACCATGATGATTAACCAAAATTATTCGATTGCGCCTAAAACTAAAACCAATAGCAGGCGTACACCAACCTGCGATAGTACATTCAGGCATTCAGCAACCTATTCTCAGGTACCATCGTACCAAGTACCAACCAACCATCCGGAGTATGTACAGCCACAATCCCCCTCCCTCCATCACGGAGGAACGGACTTATTCAGTCATGAGATGAGGAGCTTGTCAACGGCGGTGGAACTACATCGGCAGAAAATTGGTCAATCTTTTTTTGTGTGTGTCCAAACTACAGGATCTCTTCTGGTCAGCTGCACTCAACTCCGACTGGGTATAGCCTCATGCCGTTCCGAATGTCGCCTCTCCCGTTAGCTCCGAGTGAAGTGCCGTTCTTACCTTGAAAGCCTGTAGCGAGTGCAAGGGAATGGTCAGATGGGCTCAGCAGTCCATCCAGCTACTATTGGCATCACAAGTTTCAGTAAATGTAATAACCATCGGTACTGATTGGTGAGAACTGAGAACTAAACCAAATTCTTTATAACCTATCAGACAATCTGA
The DNA here is from genome assembly GCA_036936925.1 of Cenchrus fungigraminus. Lineage (NCBI taxonomy): Eukaryota > Viridiplantae > Streptophyta > Magnoliopsida > Poales > Poaceae > Cenchrus > Cenchrus fungigraminus. Next base: position 19,852,568 of record CM072778.1, on the reverse strand, counting down.
CCCTGAAAAGCTCTAAGGGGCTAAGATCCATGCCCTAGAGGCCACAGTTCATTTTTATATATACTACACATAAACACACCTACAGGTGAACACTAAAAAACACTTCCATGTGCCAAGAAGATCCGCTTTATCATTTGAAGGAACATTAGACTGATGTAAGAAGATATCTTGATATCTTCGGGCTTACAAAAAGTCAAGCAACAAAAAAACTACCCAAAATGGCTTCTTTTTTTGTGTGTGTTTCTGGCAGAATTACAAGCAATCTAATCATTCATTCCACTAATCTGGCCCATAAAGCAGCAAGTCCTGATTGTGTCAACATATGCATAAGATCTGGTTAAGTGTTAATGTGCTCCATGAATTATGAGTAATGTGTTTATCAAATTAAAGTGTGCAACATGGATCTAATAAGGAAGATGATCATTAACTGGAAACAGATGTTGGTTATGATTAATAATGCAACAATGAACAGTATGTTACCACAAAGGAAACTAACCATAAAGCCACCAACAAATGAACCCTCACAAGTCAATTTCCGACATACAATAAATGGCAAACATGACTTACTGTCATCATCACACAAGTAAACATGAATATCTTGAATGGGAGAAAAATATCACATTATCATAATTTATGATGGAGGGGGGAAGGTCATATATCACGTAAACCTAAATTATTTGTCTAGGGGAGATAACATTGTCCCAAAATTCCCAACTTGGACTAAGTATATGCTCAAAAGCTTTCTGACGGAAAATAAAATGGAAGACGGTGTAAATTCAACTTTACACCACATTACCATGCGTTGTGATAACATCAATGAAAAAAGGTGTAAAATCAGCTGCAGAGCCACTAATCAGAACAATAAGAACAATACTTGATAAATTTAACTTTTCTGTGATTGTCCAATGCATTTTCAGTAATCCCTCAACAACCAATTTCAGACCTCATTTGTATCCTTAACATGTGTTTATATATATTTTTAATTCAACATGCAATCACCGAAAATAAATTTCTCATGTTAGAAAGAAGAATATCTGGAACAGGAAATTCATTAATGATCACATAGAATTAGCAATGCAAACATCCCACGGCAGAATCAGCACGAATAGTACATATGATTTTAAACTACAGAAACTGAATCATGCAAATAAATATTATTAGGTCCAGCATTAGTTAATACCATATTCTACTTGATTGATTTTATTGTTCATGTTAACATAAGCAAAAGTGAGGGGAAAGTATTACCTTTTGACCTACTTGGCATCAGTAGGCATACTTGAAGTTCGAACCATATGGTGGACAAGGTGCTGCATCCCTGGCTTCAATTCCTTGTTGCAAAAGTCCTCATACTCCTCATTATCCCCTGCCTTCTTTTTCACCTCCACCATTACAAGGGGCGGTGTGAGTTCAAATATCTCCGCGCCAATGGTTAGTGGCCCCTTAACTCCCTCCCTAGTACCCTCCAGGCATATCCGCCAGTCCTTCCTCCGCAACTTGAAACTCTTCAATTTTGCAATGTCCTCCAATTTCGTTAGGATATCCAGCATGGGCTCAGTCGAGACGAATCTCACCTCGTCCCCCTTCTCCTCAAATAACCCTGATAAGTTAAATCCCCTCGAGAATGATATGATATCAAATGCATTAAGGCTTGCTGGGCGTGGGAGTGACCCACGGGGCCTCTGGCTCTCATCAGATAAAACGGAAGCAGGGCAGGATGAGACCGACGAGTCTGATTCCGACCCTGAATCGTCACCATCAACCTTTTGTGGAGGTAGAGGTCGCGGTGGAGATGGCAGTGAAGGAGGAACAGGATCGGCAAGACCCATGTCCAACAGGCCACCCTCATCATCTATCACGCTGTGCAGTTTATCATCCTCAATATAGAACTTGACTGGCTTGAATCCTTTCTTGAACCAGCGGGACTCCATGATCTCAGGCAAAGTTATCCGAGTGTTTGGATTGGTGTCGAGAATGCGCATCAGCAAGCTGGTAAGGTCCTTGGAGAACCACCTCGCGCATCTGAACTCGCCCTTGTAAATCTTCTTGTACATGGCCATGAGGTTCTTGTCATGGAAAGGGAGATACCCGGCCATGAGCACGAAGAGGATGACGCCGCAGGACCACACGTCAGCCTTGGCGCCGTCGTACCCGCGGCGGCCGAGGACTTCAGGGGCCACATAGGCGGGCGTACCGCAGAAGGTGTGGAGTAGGCCGTCGGGCTGGAACTGGTCGGCGACTGCGGAGAGCCCAAAGTCCGATACCTTGAGGTTGCCATCCTCGCCGACGAGGAGGTTCTCGGGCTTGAGGTCCCGGTGGAAGACGCCGCGGGCGTGGCAGAACGACACGGCGGAGACGAGCTGCTGGAAGTAGCGGCGGGCGGTGTCCTCCCTGAGGCGGCCCTTGGAGACGCGGGCGAAGAGCTCGCCGCCGCGGACGAGCTCCATGACGAAGTAGATCTTCGTCTTGGTGGCCATGACCTCGAACAGGTGCACGATGTTCGGGTGGCGCACGCGGCGGAGCACGGCGATCTCGCGCTTGATGTGCGAGACGAGCCCGCTCTTCACGGCCTTCTCCTTGTCGAGCACCTTGATGGCAACGCTCTCCCCCGACTCGACGTGCCGCGCGAGGTACACCTTCGCGAAGGTGCCGTGTCCCAGGATGCGCCCCAGCTCGTACTTCCCCATCAGCAGGCCCCCCGGGGCAGCCGCTCCTCGCTTGGCCGCGCCGGCGGCCGCCGCGGCGGACGGGGCCGGGCGCCCTGCCTGCGGCGACGGCGACGGCGGCGGCGACGCCTCCGCCTTCGGCGGCTGCGTGGCGGCCGCCATCGGGCGGTGGGGAAAGCAAGCCCAACGGCGATTGGGTGGTGTGCGGCCGGCAGCGGCGGCAGGCAGCTTCTCCCTGCGAAAACAAATTCCAGGCAGCGGCAGGCAGGTAGGCAGCTGCTCCCCCTTCTCTCTCTTCCCACGGGCCAAAGAGTCTGTCGCGTTCTTTTATTATGGCCCTGGAACCTGGCAGTGTGAGGGGAGATTTTTCGTCGGCTCGTTTGTAATTTTGCTGGGGGGAGTCGGGATTCGGAATGGGTGCTTTTTTGCTTTACGCCCTCGCCGTTCCCGTGTTTTGCTGGGCTGGGTCCATGTCGGCCGGGAGTGGTTTTTTGGTGTACAGCTTTTCTCTGATTTGCCCTAGTTTAGGGATAGTGATTGGTGTTGTATTGGTTAGTGTGTGTGACTGCAAAATACAAATACTAGCCAAGGAGAAAGTTAAATGCTTGTTAATTAGAAAATGGTAAAGCAACAACAGAAGAAAGCACTACAGTTCCCCTTCAAAAAGAAAGCACTACACTTGCTAGCAACTTTTTTTTGTTGCTTTAGGGGAGGTTTTGAAGGTTCATGTGAGGGAAGAAATTTGTTGGATAGAGAACAGTGATGCATGTCAGTAGGAAGTTTCATTTTCAAAAAAATATTGTAAATACATAAATATTTACATTATAAAAAATCTGTTGGTTATTACTCCATCCACCATCTACCGAATGTCCTCTCTTCTTTCCAATAACTTGATCAGCTAATCCACCAATTGAAAATGTGGCACTAACGTTTTACTCCCTCCCCTCTTTTCCACATCCATTTGTCAATTAGAATACAACCCTGATTTTGTCTTGTGTTAATATACCATGTCAAAAGTCACGGTTTACTCCTATGTATTGACTTAAAAGACACGTGTAGTGGCACCTTTTGTCGATTATTTCATTGCCAATGAGCAAAAATTTGCGTAAAATGCTACTGTCCAGATATCAAAGTGAAACCAAACATACAAAAAATAGTTGCTGAGAGCTTTCTCATTTGCCCATATGTTTTTCAAGCTCCACCCTTTATGATCGAATGCGAAGAGTAGTTGAGCACAGTGCCTTTTTTGCCAAAAGCAAATGCACCATTCGTATAAAAAAAAACCATGATGCAAATATTCGCCATTTCCACAACGCTACCGTACCATACTGTGGTTCTTTCCTTTTTCTCCCCTCTAAGCCAAAAAGTTCATTAAGCAACGAGCTAAGTCGGTGCGTCTCTTCGTCTATACTACTACGAACACTCCATTTCCCATTCACGTTCCCGAGCAAAGTTAATTAAAAGCCGGTGCCGTTGTATCGAGAACCCCGGTTCCGCCTCTCACGCGCGCGATTACTCAAATCCCAAGCCTCAACAGCGCGTGCTACGCTCCAGCCTACGACTGCCAGCCGTATCCCAGGTGGTGCTCACGCGCTCCAGCCTCCAGCCCAAGTGCTTTTAGCTTGACGGACGGGACAGGTGTAATCCGTGATCGTTCGGCTAATCCAGCCTTTCCGCCTTCTTTACTCCCCGCCCGTTCTTTCCTCAAGCAATCGAAAACTTAACGCACTACCACCACCTTACGATTTCTTTTGTTTTGTTTTGGGAGTATAGGCGTAGGCCCTCTTCCGAAGGAAATTAAATTAAGAAAGAGAGAAGGAGATGAAGGTTGTAGTAGTTTGTTGTGGAGCTGGCGCGGCAGGCGGACAGGTGTTCGGGCTGCCGTGTCTTTTTTTTTTTTTGAAATTAGGGCTGCCGTGTCTCGACGCGAAGACGACGCCGGCCGCGGGAGAAGGCAGCAGGCCGGTGCCGCCATACGGCCATGCCTGGATCGCGTAGCGGGTAAGCAAATGGGGGGCGTCGCGTCGCGGCGCGCCGCGCGGCGGATCGAGCTCGTGGGTTCGCGTGGGGGAAGAGCCCCGGTGCCTGTGACTGAGGGAAAAGCCCGAAAAACGGCAGGACGCGTCCGCAGCATTCTACGCGACGTCACTACTAGTTCAGCGAACCGCGCCACCTCCGTTATGGGCGCGACTGCGATCCACGGCTACACCAGGACGGCCAGGTTATACGGAAGTACACAACACACTCGGACGACGGCGAGCAAACCAGCGGAAAAATATCTTGGGACGAACGAACGGTCGCTACCGGGGCGGGGTGCACTGACGTGCTAGTTACTTTTCGCGCGCGAACACCTGCAGGAGAACAGCGATGCTTTGCTTCCCGTCCGTCCACGCAACAACAAGTCACGACCACTGTGCCTGCCGCTCTGTGCCAAAGGTGCCAAGACCAAACAAAGGCATCGCGGCTCAGGATAGATACGCGGCGACGGCGACGGCGACTGGCGGGCGCCGGGACCGGGCTATACGGAGAACGAAATGCAAGGGTGGGCATCTCCCACCGTCCGGCGCAGGCAGGCGTCGCGGTCCGTCCTTGGCTTCCGCGGCGGGACGAGCGCCGGATCGGGTAACCTCGCCTAATGGGGAAAAAGGAGGAAACAAGCTGGAATCGCCGGCGGCCGAAGAGGGGGAAGCTTGCGGAGCCACATCACAGGGGCTTGCCAGTTCAGAACTGATCCTGTGACGACCCGGAGAATTTCAAGATATAGAAGGAAGTTTGGACGTTGGAACTGGGGCTGCGTTTGGCTGCCTTCTTGCGCAGTGTTTTCAGCTTCTTTTCTCTCACAATCAATCTGCTGACTTCTTCTTGTGCAGTGTTTTTCTCTTAAAAAAACTGCCGACTCCTACCAAAGAAGAGCAGCCGAACGCTCTCTGGATTATTATGGGAAACTCACATGGCTGGTTGCGAAGATGCTGCGTGCCTGCGTCAGTGTAGCAAGTGGGAGCCCGCAGCTCGCAAGCGATTCCGTCGCGCCAGCAGTCGCTAAACGCAAACAAAACCGAACCATCCCCTGCTGACGGTCGGTGGGCTTACTGTATATATAGGAGGCTAGGAGGATCATGAAACGGTGCCGTCTTGTTTATTTTCTACTACCTCCGTCCCTATTTTATTGACGTTATGAGTTATGACCAATAAATTTAGGTTAATGTCAGTACTAATTCATCAAAATCTTCAGGGGAACAAATAAATGGGTACGACGACCATCCTGAGCATGTGGAGTGAGGTGCTAAGTGCTAAGAAGTTTTGGCGAGTCGTATTACTCGTGTATCATGTAAAAGGAACACATCTTTAAGAAATTGCGATGGACCTAAAGTGTGGCAGGAGATCATGCTCGCTTCTTTTATTTAAGGTCAAGTTTGGAAAATCAATGGATGCTCTTCAAACAACGCTCCGTCTTTGTGATGATGGTATTATTTCTTAACTGTAGTCATATGTAGCCCTCGCTCTCCATCAACATTTGTAGTCATGAATTGTGAACTTATTATAGCCTTCGATTTGAAGTTTTGATCAAAGGATCTCCGATCGTGATCATATATAGCCCTCGCTCTCCACCAACAATTGTAGTCATGACTTGTGAACGTATTATAGTCTTCAATTTGAAGTTTTGATCAAAGAACCACCATATCGGAGGGGTCTCTCCAATTCTCCATAACAATGTCAGGAAACAACCCCGCTCGATCAAACTAGAAAAAAATGGTGCTAGGTTTTTTTTTTGACAACTAAAATGGTGCTAGGTTGTTTAATCGCGAACCCCTAGGGTGGGGGAAGGAGAACCTCACGATAAGTCGATAATACGTACATTCCAACAAAAATATGCTGCCCTAAAGTGTTGCTGTTGTTTTAAAAATAATAACAATAGGGGCAGGGCCAAAAGCAGACTGCAGTGAACATGTCGTAGCAAAACGAGACCAATCACCACCGCAACAATTGCAGCAAAATGGATAATATATCCTTTTATAGGGTAAAGTGAGGCGCAACGAGAGGATAACTTGCAGTGAAATGAGTGAAAATACTCGATCCCTTTTTGTTGGATCGAATCGTGTGCTGTATGCTTGTATTTCATCAGCTATATAATAGATTCTGATGTTGTTCTATCAATTTGAAATTGTAGGTATTATAGGTCGCTTGAATTATGTTATAGGCAGGCATCCGACGTCATCAAAAAGAAAGAGAAAGGCGTTCCCGCAAATCCAAGTAAATCGTTAAAATCTCATGTATAATGGAATAAGTAGTTTACTATGAAACGAACCGAATTTCTGCGGACGGAAACCCGACTCTCTGCACCTCGGTGGTAGTCTCAGGAAGGCTACCACGTGCAATCCCTGTCTCGGTAATACCAAAATCCATACAAACAGGAAATAAAATAGAGTACAGCATTTATTTATTACATTAATCAGAGTACATCTCTTCGGCTCAAGCCGGGTACAAGTCCATCAGGACTGATCAAACAGAAAGAAATCATCTCGCAGCGGCTTCATGAACTCCTCAGGCAACTCGAGCGTAGGAAGAGCTCTAATCATCCCAACCGTCGTTGTCGAAGTGACTCTGTGTCAGAGGCGCCAGGATCTACCCGATAAGCGGGTAGGTCATGTCAGCTTCCCAACAAAGAAACAAAAGCGGTGTATAGTCTACTATGCAAGATATAATCCTACTCTGGCTGTAGAAGGCTTAAGCAAAGCAGCAAAGCAACATTCAAGGTAAGCAGAATATGCAGTGAGGTCAACACCTCGGGGAGGCTCACGCCTCTGAGGTCCACACCCCGCAACAAGGATGTCACACCAAAGCACTGAATCACAACCACGATCCAGCTCCCATCTCTCATCTGCGATGTGGGGCCCACCTGCTCCTATCCCCACATCTCAACGGCCTCAGGCCGGGCTCACTCACTCGGGGGAGAGAAGAAGCACAAGAAAAGAGTCTAGCCAGAATAACAGATCTCAGGACTGTCCATAACTAGTGGACACAGACTATAGCTATAGGTTTTACACTCTGCAGAGGTTGTACAACTGTACCCGCCCGGATAGAGCCGAAACTGGCCGTCACCGGTTCCAAACCCTACCATACGGCTGGAGTCCTAGTAAGTGGATAGCGCTCCCCTGCCTCTCCGAGTCTGACGCAACCCCTACTGTAGAGCTCGTACTGCCAGCGAGGGGTCCCTCGGAGCTGTGGAACCCTTCCCCGGTCTTGCCGGGGCGAAGTCTTCTAAAGAGGAACGTCGTCTCCCATCACGATCACACCGATCCGCCTACAGGCGGAATGCTATCCACTACGAGTCTCACCCCGTCCCCCGCCCATAACAGAGCGGGCGGTTTGTACGGTAAGAGTCCAAAGAAGCATGGTTAGTCTGACGATCGGTCCTTAAGGGCCGAGAGCGAGCACTCCCCATCTCCATCACGCCCGACACGCCGCTCGGGCGAGAGGCCAGATCGCATCTCCCCGAGAAAGGCGTTCACAAGTAACCAACGGCTCGCTCCCACCAAAACACGTCAAGGATAAACACACCCAGGACTCACGCTAGAACACACCGAGATCTCCCACATCTCAGTCCAAGCCCAGAATACCATCCATAATCAAGCAATAAAAGTATGGATAGAATGTATAAGGGACTGGCTAGGGGTTTGTAGCTAGTCCCGAGGTAGGTAAAGCAAGGAAACAGGATATATCAAATAACAAGGCAAGGCTAATCAAATGGCTATGCAATTCATCCAAGCAATGCATTTGTAAAAGTAAAGCACTAGCATCTATTATTAACATGGGTTCTACATGGTTGGGAGTGACATGACACCTACGTTGTCGTTGTAGCACTCGTTGTCTGGGACGACGTACTCCGGGTCCTCCGCGTCCTCCTGGTCGAAGCTCGGGCCTGTAGGCACGAGGTTCGACGCGCGCGTAAGAAAGCGGTTCACATCTAAGCAATAACTCCAAATAGAAACCTCTTTTTGAAAGCCCAAAAGAACTCAAACTAGCTACAAACAGTAAGGTTTCGAAAATACGAAATTATAGAAGTTGGTTTCATATTTTTCTGAGCTTCCTATAATTAGTTATGATTTTTCAAAGGTTAAAACATTTATAAATTATTTCTGAAATCATTTTGAAATAGAAAAGGATTTTTTTATTAAAAATGCCGCTGACGTCAACATGAAGTCAGCATGATGTCAGCGACCCTCGGTTAGTGGGTCGTTAGTGGGCCGAAAGTGTTAGTGGGCCTTAAGGGCCCATTGGACTCGGCCCAGTTGGCCCATGAGACCAAAGTCCAGAAAACCACCTCGATCTTATCTGTCCAGAGCGCCAGGGCTGGTAGCGGGCTTTGCTGGACTTTGATGGGCCAAAGTCCACATAACAGCCCGTCTAGGGTTTTAACGCAGGGAAGTCTAAATTCAGCCCCCGAACTCTTCTGGGTGCGAACTTGCCCCCTGGACAAAACTAGGGTTCGATGGCCACACCCGCCCTCGCGTCGTCGGACACCAGGTGCTCGACGGATTGCCAGTGGCAGTCCGCGGCGGCGACGCGCGGTCCGGCGGTGGCTCTTCGCAACCGGTGGCCCAGCGACCTCTGGGGCGGTGCTTCTGTGCCACGGTCGACTAGCACGCACGGCCAAGGCCCCTCCTTGGACCTCTACGGCCGGCGCGCAGCGCGGCGAGGCACGGCAAGCGGGTGCGGCGGCGCACGGCGCGGCTGGCCAAAGGCCCTGCCTTGGCCCCGCGCTGGGGTGCGCGGGCCACAGCCGTGCTAGCGCACACGCGGGCCTTGTCACGCCCGCTCGGCGCAGCCGTCTGGTAACCAGAGGCGCAGCTCGAAGCGGCGCGGCGGCGCACGGGTCCCCTGCAGAGAAATCATGGCACGACGGCTGGTTCACAGACAAGCATCATCGCACGGCGACAGCGAGCACAAGGACATGATTGGCCCAGGAGCTTCACGCCGTCGCGGGGTGGCAGTTCTGCGGCACGAAGGCCAGCACACAAGCAAGAAACACATGGCGACGCGTCCATGGGGTGTGCTCCCGATTCATCACAGGAAACCAAGGGGGAGGAAAGGGAAGTGGTCAAGGCGTCGGATTGGCTCACGTTGGGGCGACGGTGGAGTCGTAGCAGGCTCGACGGAGACGTTGGCGCGGCGTAGGCGTTCACGGCGGCGGCGCTCTCCTCTGCTCCGGCTCCTCGAACGCGGACGGTACTCCTCCTCGGCACGGCGGCTCCGGTCTTGGCGGCTCCGGCTCCGGTCACGGACGGCCTCGGGCTCCCTCGGCGCGGCGCGGCGCAGCTCGGCGCCCGCCTTCCTCTTCTCTCTCCCCCTTCCCCCTTCTTCCTTCTTGGCGGTGGCAACAGGGAATGGGGAAAAACCCCAATGCGGCTGGTGAATGCCCCGGCTGAGGGTTCGGTCCGGGGTGTAGGCACTCGGTCAAGGCGCGCGCGGGGGCAAAGACGCAGCGGCGCCACGGGATTGGGTGCCCGGACGGAGTTGGCGACGTGGCCGCACTCCTATGGCCGGCGGAGCCCCTGTTGGCGTGGCGACTGGGGGCAAAGGGGTCTTTTCCCCCTGGGTGCTTCCCCAGGCGGGCATGCACGCAAGGTGGCTCGGCGTCCGGGCCGGCCGGGCGGTGCGGCCGTCCCATCGGGCGCGCGCGCAGGCGCGGCCGGGCGCGAGTACGGCAGCGCGGCAGGGAAAAGGTGAGGGAAGGGTGAGAAAGGTGGGGCTGACGGGTAGGTCCCGCTGGTCGGCGAGAGAAAGCAAAGGGGCAGCGGTGCTGGGCTGCTGGGTTGCGGCGGTTGGGCCGGCCTACTGAGCTTTGAGCGGGCCGATGGAACGCAAGGTGGTTCGGTGGCCAGAGCTAAGAAGCTAGGGGACGTCTAGCAGACTTCGGCTAAAGGGAAAGGGCCCAGTTAGCTGTTAGGTTTTGAAATTGGTTTGGAAAATAGTTTGTACTATTGTTTGAATTTGAAATACTTTCAAATTCAAACAACACACAATTAAATCCAAATAAAATCCAAGGAAAATCCAACTCACTTATTTTACCATAACTTGAAATTGTATTTTTATATTTGGTCTTATTTGTGGAGAATTTAAGAGGGAGGCTAGCAAATTTGGTTAAAATTTGGTAGCACTCAATGACACTCAAAAAGTTATAAAATTTTCGAAATTTTCACACCTCCTAATTACTGGTATGTTACATACTAATTAGCCCAATTAGCCGGGAATCATATATGTCACTTCAGCGACAGTTTGACAAACCGTCACGCCGCGGGCTCCACGTGTCAGATCCATCTCCTTCCTCTCCTTCTACTCCTGCGACCTTAGAAGAAGCGGTCGGCGGGGGGAGGCAGGCAGGCCAGGCGGTGGGGATGGTCGTGGGGCGGCTTAGGGCCCTGGCGCCGGAAGCGGCGGCCGGGCCAGGTCGGCGCGGGGGAGTAGCTCGCCGATGGCGGGCGGCTAGGGTTTCGGCGGCAGGGGGCAGTGGTGGGGGAAGGGGAGGAAGGAGACCGCCGCGGGCGTGGTAGGGTCTCGCTAGAGCTCCGCGGCCGCGGCCGCGGAGCTCCGGCGAGACCCTACCGCGCCGCGGTGGTGGGCGGTGGGCGGCGAGGCGGTGGTCGGTGATGGAGGCGGGGACGAGCACCGGAGAGGAGGCACGGGGAGGAAGGAGAGGGACGGCGGACGTGTTAGCGTGTGGGGTGAGGCGGCCGCCGGATCCGGCGGCGGGAGCCGCCGGAGATGAAGGAGGAGGACGGAGGCGGGGGCGAGCGTCGACGCCGTCGAGCGAGACTCGAGAGGGAGGTGAAGACGAGAGGGGGGTGAGGATAAGATTGCGGTCTTAGGCCGATGGGTCGTTGGGCTGTTATCAGGCCTTCGGTGATGATTTGCCAATCCGTCGCCGAAGTGATGCCATCATCCCCAATTAGCTAGCTGTGCCGTTCAATATGTTATGCAACGGGTACAAACGCTATCTCGTTCACATAAACTACTTGAAAAGATTGCTGTCATATTTCGATTTTTCATCTTGAGTAAATAAAGCACGTATTTTTGGAATAGAGTTAAATACAATGGCGGCCCTTGAACTTGTCTCAATGTGTCACTTAGGTCCACAAACTTGCAAATTCGAAATCTAGCACCCCAAACTTGTTAAGTTGTGCCACTTAGGTCCATACCTCTTCAATAGTCATGCGTATATGCAAAAAGATCCTTAATTTATATATTCTTCTCCATCTAAATCCTCCTTCTCATCTCTCTCTTCTATCTCGGACACATCATGGTTCTATAAAACAACACGTCGCCTTGTCATCCTGCTACGCGCGGACGGGCGCAGCGCCACACATCTGAAAGTACAAAGCTACACCAAGGGAGGCAGCACCGTCCGCCCGGCGGCACGACCTCCGGCGGCGGCGGTCTGGGCTGCTCCACCTCGTGCTGCGCTGCCGCCTGCTTCTGCTTGGCTGGGACGGCCTCTCTCTTGCAGGTAGCAGTAGCTAGCTAGCAAAGCAATGGAGTAAATGGCCAAGTACTACTTGGGCATGTCGCATGTTGAGGGCCGCCGCTGGTAGTAGCAGCCTCAGCAGGTCCTACTGGCCGCCGCGGACGCTGGCGGCGAGCCGTCATGGGAGGACCTGGCGTTCGCCCGGGACGCAGCGACTGGGCACCTCGGCGGCTGTGTGTGGCCGCCGTGCTTCTACACCTGCACGTTCTGCCGTCGGGAGTTCAGGTCCACGCAGGCGCTCAGCGGCCACACGAACGTCCACCGCCGCGACCGGGCTCGCCTCCGCCAGTCCGCCTCGCCGGACCACGACGACAACACACACAAGTAGAGTGGAAACAATGTTGCTGCTGCCTCTGCCTTCCACGTCGTGGCATCGGCGGTGGCGCACGTCTTGCGCTCAAGCACGCACCGACCGTCGCCTCCCTCCGCCGGCCGCGGCGGCGTACGCTGCCTCAACGTACGCCCCCGCCGCCCGAGGTCTTAGGCCAGACACCGGCTAAGGTGCCTGGAATGGACTGAATGCCGGCCGAGGTGCCGGGCACGAACCGCCCACCGTAGGAGGTGCCGAGCATCGACACGCCGCTGGAGTTTGACGCACCACCCGGCGTGGATGTCCCAATGCCCGGCGCGCCGGGGCCCGGGCCGGAGTTGTCGGGCCCACAATGTCGTCGTCGCCGGTGCCGGAGATCCCGACCGTGCCGCTGCAAGCGCCGGAGGTGGACCCATCCCGACCGCCGCCAGGCGCTAGAGGTCGACCCATTGGGGAGAGATGAGTAGGTCGACCCATTGAGGAGAGATGAGTAAGAGGATGTAGATGGAGAAGAAGATAAATATCAAGGATCTTTTTCATATATGCATGACTACCGCAGGGATATGAACGTAAGTGGCACAACTTAACAAGTTTGGAGTGCTAGATTTCCACCTAAGTAACACATTGAGACAAGTTAAGTTCAAGGGCAAGGGCCGTCAGTGTATTTAAACCCTCAGGTCTGACCGTTGGCCCCGTGCCATCGTCGTTTACAGCCGACTCGATCGAACACTAGCCCAACTCGGCAAAACAGACATTCGCAAGACTCGCCTAGCGTTCTTTCGCCGCTGTCCCGAAATCCTCCGCCTTCTTCCTCGCCGTCGCGGCCTTCGCCTCGCATCCTCCCCGAATCCAGCCCTTCCCGCCCTCGATCTCCCCTCCTCGGCATGGCGTCCGACAAAGAGGGCATCGCCGCCCTCTTCTCCATGTACAACGACGACGAGGAAGAGGAGGATGATGCCGACGAGCCCAACCCCCCTTCCCCGGCACCGCCCGCCGCCGCCGCTGCCCCCGCCGTCACCTCCTCCTCGCCGCTGCCCTCTCAAGCCGGGGGCGAGGACCCCAACCCTTCCCTTGTGCCTCCGTCGCCTCCCCTGCCCGAGGAGTCGGCCGGCCGCAAAACCCTAGCGAGCCCCCACCCGTCCCCGGCGCGGGGGCAGCTTCCGCCGCTGCCCTCGCGGCGCTCTTCGTCGCCCTTTGTGGTCTCGTCCCCCTCCCCGCTGCGGGGCCCATCCTCCGCCCCGCCGCCCGACCTGCCGCGCCCGCCGCGGCGCGGGGCGCTTGCAATCGTGGACTATGGGCACGACGAGATGGCCATGTCGCCCGAGCAGGAGGTAGAGCTGGTGAAGTATGTGTTCAGTACTACTGCTCGCAGCCTGCTGGTTTTCTGAATTGATGTTGTTAGTGTGGATTGGTTGCAGGACGGGGAGATCATGAGCGGCGTGCACAGATTTGGCTCAGATGCTCAGTCTGCTGATGGTAGGTTTCTAACTGGCACACTCATTACTTTCCTGCGTCGTGCAAGTGTTGTGACTGACCATGCTTTGCTAAATTATAATACAAATAAGGATTTAAAATGTGTTGCACAGAACTAAGGATTTAAACTTTAGATGTTCTTATGCCCTTCCTGCTTATATTTATAGTGTTAATTTGTATTGCCATATAAATATGTAGCCGTGCCATAATACACTTGTGATGGTACACAGGCTAGCAATGAAACACTGTCGCTAGAGTTATTTTAGTGGCTGAATGTGTGACGATGTCACCATATATGCTCTAATTGCAACTGGTCATATACTTAAAAGTTATTTTGGGATCATGATGCAAAAATATTCCATAGAATGTTGACTGTCCATGCCATGTCTTGATATAGGAATTGTGCAATTAGATTTAATATCCTTGGCTTGTTAGTTGTTACACTGGTCTGCTTGATTGATATTGACAGTTTTAATGTTACGCAAAGATGTGATCAATCGTAGTGTATGAAGGTTTGCAATCTCTTATGTGGCATTGTGATACAATTCTTTCATAATCAACTAAATCTGTGAACTGTTACTCGTGCGGCATTGCAATGAAATAAACATAAGGTTTTGTGATAGTTAACTAGTTTTAGTGTACTGTTTCGATTAAGTCCTGTTGCAAGTTTTTAGTTAGATGACACACCTTGGTCTGTTGTGTGGATGCATGCATTTTTTAGTAAGTTTGTAATGCATATTGTACAAACTACGAAACGTCAGATGAGTGAATTTTTGACATTTTGACTTACCCCTATGGTGCATCTGTTGAAACCTCTGAACAGCATTCTTTCAAAACACATGCCATATGGTCTATGTAATTTGCATTTATGGTTATCAGTTTGTACAGCAATTTGATTGTTGTGAACCAGAAATATGTGCATTTCCATTATCTGTATCAGAATGCCATGCTGCCACCACATAGCTTGTGTTCTTGATATTTCTGTTTGACTTATATCTGATACATGATGTATATGGTCGTGACCTCTGTAGAAAAATACAGATAGGTGCTTCTTTATATTTGCGTCTTGATATTTCTGTTTGACTATATCTGACCTGTGATGTATATTGTCGTGACCTCTGTAGAAAAGTACAGATAGACGCTTCTTTATATTTACCTTCTGCAGAAATTTAGTCATTGCAATGTCAAATATCCAAAAGCTTATCAAATATGATTTATTGTTCTCTTTTCTAGAGAATCTTGAAGAACGGACTCTCTCAGGTACGGTTCCTATTATGCCCTCAAATACTGAAGCAGAAATGCCTCAGCATCCTGATGCGCCTGAGCAGAACCAAGTAGGGACGGACATGGATGTGGATGTAACTAGACCAGAAATTGAAGATGCCCAGGTGGAGGAAACTACTGATGTTTCAACTAATGGTGAAAATGATGATCCATTGAGTCGTTTCCTTCCTCCACCCGCGACTGCAAAGTGCTCTGCAGCATTACAGGTTATCCTTTGATCAATCGATCATCTCACCTGTTTTTTCATCACATTTTTCGTAAAGAATATGAGCTCTATGTTCCATGAATTCCATAATCTTTTTTTTGACAGAACAGTGAGGGAAGCCCCCACTGATTTGTATATATATATATATGAATTCCATAATCTACTAATAAAACTGATGAAACTATCATGCATTTGAGCATTTCTAAACCTGTATCTGCTATCAGATGTTCATGTTCTCAAGAAATGCCATGTCCTATGTGATAGCTTTACTTCAAGCAGCTCACCTATATGCTTGAAGTCTCTCCTATGCACATCCGCAACTTTTCAAGTTTTATAAACTCATCTTGGTGTTGTTGCTTTTCATGTAAGATTTACGCTACGAATGCATCTCTATGCACCTTTGCACTTATTCTTATCTTTGTGTTCTCACTGAAAATGTTTACTTAAAAGTTAAAACTCATTTTCTAATGTTTTACTCTTTTCTCCTGCAGCAAAAAATTAACAGGTTCCTTGCATATAAAAGAGCTGGAAAGAGTTTTAATGCTGAAGTGCGCAACAGGAAGGATTACAGAAATCCTGACTTCTTGCAGCATGCTGTGCGGTATCAAGAAATCGATCAGATAGGGACCTGTTTCAGTAAGGATGTTTTTGATCCTTACGGGTATGACAAAGCTGACTACTATGATGAGATAGGTATGTGTCCTTATTCTATATACATCCTCTTGTGCATTACAGAAGGCTTCCCATTACTGGTTAAATAGTAAATACTGACACCTAGTTGAGTAGGAACACATAGTTTTTAAGGAATGGTAGGAAACACTGGAAATGATCGCGGATGATGATAAAAAAGAGGGTTAGAAAACACATGAAAAATACCGGAAGTGGTGTTTGGTGCAAAGGAATCAAAACAAAGAATTGAAAAGTACATGAGCTTGGCAACAAAAACAATCAGAGCATAATACAAGCCGGTAAAATAACATTAACAGGTGGGCCAGAAGGTATGGACCCAATGATCAGTCACGCTAACAGCTCTTATCCGGTTATCCCCGTCTCGTTCTTATCCTTTTCCTGCTCATCCTCTCTCCACGTTGCTATTCTGATGTCTTCTGCCTCTATCCCCTTTTGGTTCTCTCCTTTCTTCCATGGCTTGTTGTCCCTGCTGCTCTCTTTTCTCTCTCCATCTGTCAATCTCTCCAATCCACAGCGCATGTAATTGAGCAGGTGATCAAATGGTTGAGCAGGCAATGGCTAAGAAGTGTTGGCCGCTGCTAGGGGCACAGAGACTAGAGGCCTAAGATCCAGGCCACCATTAATGGTTTCCGCAAGCTCAATTGAGCTGGACAGCAAGGGTAAGCACGCTTGTTAAGCACAAGATGTGCGAGCACCGACGATTCCCATGTCTCAGACCTCATTTTTTTAGTCCTGTGAAAGTACAGGCATTCTTTTTGGCATTTCCTGCATTCCAAACGCTAGGTGACATGAGCGAAACTAAGGAATGTCGTTCCTCCAAAATTCCTTTCGAAAAAACGGCAATGTAAACAGCAGGGTTCTAAAAAATGTTATTAAACGTCGTTTAATCGAGTTTAAACGCTAGACGGAAGCCCAGCGTCTCATTTAGGGGGTAGGCGCTCAATTAAACTCTCGGTGAACAGGAGAACCCATGAATGGTGAAGAAAACTAGAGGAGAGGCGAGATTTGGACTTCAAAATGGATCATTAGGGGTGTGAATTCATCTAATATTACCTCATGGTGTCCATGTCGCTCGATTCCGCCTGTCCTCGGCTTGATTTTGCCATTAGGTTGTGCTCGCAGCTGGAGCAGAGGAAGTATGCCATGGAAGAGGAGCGGACGGAGGTGCGTCGTAGAGGGAAGCGAGTGGAGCAGGGGAGGTGAGGAAGTGCTGGTGCTACGGCGAAGGTGGGCTGCTGTGCGTGCCACAGCCAGGGATGCGGCCAGCGCAGGAGAGCAGCAGCCCGCGAGGAAGGAGATGAGATTGGGGAAGAAACGAGTCAACGACTGATGGTGGCTGCTAGCTCTGTGGCCTCTCTCGTGGCCTCATGGGGTGCTAGGGCAAATAAGGAGATAGAGGTGGGCTGAATGGGCCTATAATTGCGGCCCATGAACTACAATGTTAGATGGCAGATTGATCTTTTATTGTATAATGGGCTGACATTGGTATGAAAATGGCCCAAATATCCTTCTGTTATTATTTTATTTATATATGTGTAACGTTTAATCGCGATTAATCTACGATTAATCTTTCTAGGCGCCAGACGGCAGCCTAACGCCTAGCGTTTTTTTGAACCTTGGTAAACGGGCCTATATATTCCATTGTTCCAGCTATCTGGAATATCCTTTTGAGAAACTTGTTAACTGAAGGGTCAAGCTGTCAGGGGTACATGCCTCGAAATTTTTAAATAAAGTGTGTTGTATGCCTCGAAACTATAAGAGCCCAACTAGCTATTCAACTCTGTATTGTATGTGATACCAAATTAGATGGATGGGTGGAGTATGGAATGATATGGTGTGTTGTTTATTATTGAGGTAAGAATATTTGATGTAGCTTAAATTCTGCAAAAAAGTTCTTCATTTCTGAAATGAACTCAAAATCGTATAATCTATTGCTTATTGTGCTTATTCTGTCATGAATCCTTTTCTTCTTCAGAAGCAATGCTACTGAATGTACAGTTCTGTCTGCTTCGGTGATATATAATGGTATTTCAATCTTGAGCTTACGTGTGCTATTTGAATGCAGAAGCTGACATGAAGCGGGAACTCGAGAGGAAGGAACAGGAGAGGAAAAAGAGCCCAAAAGTTGAATTTATTGCTGCAGGAGTGCAATCGATTACTGCATCAATACCAAAGATTCCAGGTATAGGGAACGTTGAAGCCAGTTGCGCATGTTCTGTTTTGACTTACCATTACATACCCTGCAAATGTTTCTTTCGATAATACTGACGTTTGTTATATACTCTGTTCAGCTGGTGTTGCTATGCTTCCAGTACCTGCAGAAGGTGTAAAAAAGGAGAGTAGGCCAAACAAGAAGTCAAAATGGGATAAGGTTTTTAATACACTACCTAAGACATTTATCCTTGTTTGGATTATTGATCTTCAGAGCTCATTTCTGTTTTGCATGCACTGTCTGTTAGGTTGATGGGGATGTTAAGAACCCTGCTGTTCCTATTGGACACGACAATTTATCAGCAACAGTTTCTGCGGCACTCCTGCCTTCTGCCAATGTTGGTGCTGGATATGCTGCTTTTGCGTAAGTTCTCTTCTTTTAACACCGTCTGTCTTTAATGTGATCACATCATCCATTAGCACAATGTGGTCTCCTTTCATTCCTCGGAAAATTTTGGCTGACATATTTTTCACCTTTTTTCTGCCACACTTCCATTAACCTTTTACGGTTAAGTGGCCATGTTTGACTGACTAAAAGAATGTTTATATTTAATCATTAGAACTGAGGAATTCTCTGTAAGTGACAGAAGTACCACATGTAGGTGGAGGATATATGATTGCTATCCACAGTCCTTGAACCTGTATTTGATAAGATGAATATACTTTAGCTGGCAGCATAAGACCAAAAATCGCAGAAAGTAGTAAAAACAAACCAAGCCTGATAGAAATGGATGGTAGAATCAAAATAGATGGTCTGCTTGATGACAAAATAGCAAATGATTTGTGATATCTAGTGATGCGAGAGATGATTGTGTGACCATGCAAATAGATGAGAACACTAGAAACACAGGCGCGCGTTGCCGCGCCTAACTTGGATTAAGCCAATGTAGAATTTCGTTTTTACCTCGATGAAGTGGTCAAGTAAAAGTAGTACAACACTTAGAAATGTACAATGCTACTAATAATTTCCAGTTTTATCGTTGCCTTCATTTAAATTGTTAGGTCGTCCAATAGTAAATAAAGGCCATATGATGCAGCCATCTTTGAATTTCATTACTACAAAATGTTGGTATTGAAGTAAAAACAATAGAAATGACATTGGGTGGGGGTGGGGGGGGGGGGTGAGTGGATTGGTTGCGCCGCTTGTATGGATAATGATCAGGTTGCTACAAGTACCGGCAAAAAGTTTCTAGAACTTGACCTAAGAACTAAAAAGCTATACTTGGAACTCTTGTCTCCACGGTGCAAGTTTCTATGAATACATCAGAGGTAAACTCCTCAAAAACATTTCCGCACAACCTGAAATGGTAGAAACAAAAAAATGCAAACAGAATGTAAGTGAATATTACCTCTTAAAATGCACATGAATAGTTGTGTATTTGTACTAGCTTTTAAATAGGTACTCCGTATTTAACAGCAGAGTCTAAATGTTGTAGGGGAAAAAAGAAAAGAAAAATGTTCTTTAATTGATTTACTATGAACTACACATCCTTTCATAGTTTTGGCTGGTTGAAAATTCTGTACAGAGAGTGATATTTATCACGCATTTAAATATGTATGCCATACAAATTAAATAGTACTAACATTGCCTTATATGTATGAGTGTACCACAGATGACCTTGATCTGCTATAATAAACCCAAATATAAATCATTAGCTTTTCTTGTGAGCCATGGCACTGACAATTGGCATTTGTTTTTGTATTTTCAAAGAGGGGAAACAAACTGAAGAGAAAGCAAGAAAAAATTAATAGGGTTGAGTATAGACGCTCAGTGTAAAGATGTGTATGTATAAAGATAGAAGAAAGAATATCTCAGCAGTTGTTGTGCTTACAATCATATACTTTGGATCTTGGTATATTATCACAAAGAAAGAAAGACTAAAAATTTTGATACTAATAGATGGTCTGCAATATATATTACTGAGATACATTTGGAGACCATTGGTCATCAGTGGATGGCCAAACATGAGTAATGAACAGGCAAATTCATTTTCTAAACTGTAACCTGAATGCATGTAGTGTGAAGGAACCAGACATGCAATGTTCAGATTCAGACAGTGTTCCTCTTTATGAATTGTGCATCCAGATAAAAAGGTAGTGTGGAACATTATTAAATTTTTTGAGGGTGTTCTTCCTTCTACTGCCTGCATTCTGATGGATTAGAGTGTTGTCACTCCAAATTGGGTGGATGTTTCTTCTCCACTCCAACTCATGGATGTGTGTGGCCCTAATGAGCTAACACCGTTTGTAGATTCAAGCTACAGACACAATCGTGTCAGAATTTCAGATCGCATACCTTCTTAACTGAAGTTATTTTCTGCCACCAGAGTATCTTGTGGCCGGCAGAGTGACTGTGAGAAGGCTGCCAGGCTGCTACTGCATGGGGGAGGGGGCGTAGGAGCTATTTTCTCCCACTTACTCTTGTGGCCGATGCCGGGGAGCGAGCAAAGGCGGAGCTGAAGGAGTTGGAGTTACAGTGTTTTGGATGGGCATTTCATCGAACACCATAGGGGAAGGGGACTCCCTCGAGCCACTTCAGCGGGCGAGAAGCTGCTGTGATGGCTGTAGTTAGGCACTTTCGGATGGGGCGTTGTGATGAGTCTCCATGAGTGACGCGCTGATGCCATGGCTGTCTTGCCGTGCGCAGCTCAGGTGGCGGAGGTGACGGTGTGATAGGGTGATATTCAAAAGGTGCGAGCAGCACTACAGGCAGAGAAAGGCGATGGCGGTGAGGTAGGTGGAGGACGGAGGCAGGAGGACGGTGGACTGAGCAGTGGGCGGCGCAGCAGCCGGCAGGTGGAGGGTGGCGGTCGGCGACTTCTCTACAAAACTGCGACTCGAGGCCCGAGAGGATGAGCACGGGGCAGCACAGCATCCCGTCCGCCGGAGTCAGATCGTCCGGCGGCGAGAGAGGCAGAGGGGAGGACCGTGCTGTAGACGAAGGGCGGCGCGACGGACGGAGGGAGAGGGGAAGGGGGTGGCGGGCGGCGGGGCAGACGGAGTCGCGGAGAAGTGGAGCAGAAGGCGACACGGCAAGCTGAGAGGGCGGGTTCGCGAGCATTCGCGAGCACCCGTTCGCTGCTTTGCGAGAGACCCGCCATGACCCAGATCGGACGGATGATGTTGCGAGTTCGGATGATCGAACGGTTAGCGGGTTATCGAGCGACGTGGATATCGCGCCCGCCCAGGGAATGAACCCGGCTTTCGTCTTGTAATTCTCGGAAAATTTTGGCTGACATATTTTTCACCTTTTTTCTGCCACACTTCCATTAACCTTTTACGGTTAAGTGGCCATGTTTGACTGACTAAAAGAATGTTTATATTTAATCATTAGAACTGAGGAATTCTCTGTAAGTGACAGAAGTACCACATGTAGGTGGAGGATATATGATTGCTATCCACAGTCCTTGAACCTGTATTTGATAAGATGAATATACTTTAGCTGGCAGCATAAGACCAAAAATCGCAGAAAGTAGTAAAAACAAACCAAGCCTGATAGAAATGGATGGTAGAATCAAAATAGATGGTCTGCTTGATGACAAAAGAGCAAATGATTTGTGATATCTAGTGATGCGAGAGATGATTGTGTGACCATGCAAATAGATGAGAACATTTTGAAAGATCTGTTTAGAACATCTCCATTTTATTTTCAGGCAACAAAAGAGAAAAGAGGCTGAAGAGAAGAGAGGTGATTATAAGTCAGACAGAAGATCTTAGTGCTGCATTTTTCCTCTTCGTTGTCAGTTTGAGCCATCAGTGTACCATTGAGAGTTTTCCAGTGACAGTTTTGTAATGTGGAAAAGAAGGAAAAAAATCGAAATGAGTCTGCGATTCTAGGAAAGGCTCGCCGAGCAACTTGTATACACATACCGGAAGCTTAACATTTTAGGCTGAGAAAAAAAGGAAAACTGGGAGCACTCTGCTTCCCCTGTTACAGCCAGCGGTTATGTATTTTTGCCTCAAGTTAATTGCCCTGCGCCGATGGAATGTTTGGATTTCACAATTGTTAACTATAGCCTTGGCTTCAGTCAACCTGCTCCAATTTATGTAAAAAAAAAGTATGAACATCGGTATCATTCCAGCCGGTAAAAGTATTTTTGCCTTCAGTTAATTGCTCTGCGCCACTGCAATGTAGGGATCTCTCATAATACTAGTATATGCAAGCAAAATAGTAGTTCGATCTTATCTCGATTCAAGAATGATATACTCGGTAAGTGATAATCGTCACATTGCTTTCGTGACGCAGAACTTGGTGGCTCGTCGCTCGCCAAATCCATTCATCGCTCTGCGCCCCTGCCATGTCAAGATTCGCTCGACTGATGCTACGATTTCTCATTAAGACTGGGTGCCGTCTCAATCATCATCTCCACGTGATGTCTCAGACTCTCAGGGCTCTTGGTCACGCACGCAGTCTGCTGTTATGCATACAGTAACTGGGACAACACGCAGTGGAACAGCGCCGTGGATGTACAATTCTGTGTGCTGTTTTTTTAGATTTAGTGCCGTGTGCTGTTGATGGGCAGTACCAGCACTCCACTGCAACAGACGAACAGTGGCGGTGAATGTACGGAACCCGTCGCGCCCAGTACTGCGTCCGTGTACGTCCCTCCCCGATCCTCCGAATTCACGGCATGTCTCCGGGCACCCCCGGGCCACCTCGACGCTCGCCTTGGCAACCCAAACGGTCAGCAATCAGCAGCCACCGTCGCCACCCACCGGCAACGCGACCACCGCCTCTGTGGCGCCCTGCGGCTCATCTCATCTCATTACTACCGACCCGCCCGACGGGCGGGGGGGCACCCATGCCATGAATTCACCACAGTGCAGCACACCGCCGTAGATCTGAGCTCTGGCCTCTGGGGGACGGGGCAGGCACTCTCGCACCATGCAGCTGCATGGGCTTTCTTTCCCGTTGGCCACTCGGCGCATCAGGCCGCAGTAACCACAATAAATTACTGCTCCTGGCGGGACCCCGCGAGTAGAAATTGTAGCGTCCGTCTCGCGAGCAGTAAAATAATAAATTTGTTAGGGGGGAGGCCTCGAGCCTTTCACGTCGCTGAAGACCATGGCACGGCCGGCAGGTGTTTTACGGGCAGCGCAGCCGCAGGCCGCCGGCGTCGGCGTCGCGGCGGGCGCTGCGTGCGTGCGCGCGCGCGCGCGTGGGTGTCCGCGCGGTCAGGGGCTCAGGGCGCCAGAGGCAGGCATCTCTCAGATCAGATCAGGTCACTGTCCCGCGCGGGACCCGGCGCCAGGGGGAAGCCCGTCGTCTTGCTTCGCTCGCCCCACGATGCTGCAGCTGCGACTGCGAATGCGATCGAGCAAGCAAAGCATCGGTTCCGACCACCCCCGCACGGCGAGGAGGCGGCGAGCGGCGCCCAACGGTAACTTTGCTGCCGCTGCCCGGTCGCGTTGCGCCCCCGGCTCGGACTGCGAGTCCGGCAGGCGGGATGGGGACACGCGCTGACGTGCACCGCTTGATTTGAGGGCCGGGGGGGAAAGGAAGGGCAAGACAACAATCCTCTGGTCTTGGATATCTAATTGGAGCAATTGTCCCCTCGGTTGGCCGCAAACGGAAAAAATGTACGGACAGTACATTTCCCTCTTGAATCCATTTTTTTCCTACTTTTGACAATTTTATTTATAGTGTCAAGTAGAGATTCCGTGGTTATAAGATTTTGTGCTCGATAGTGGTTCTTCAAGAGATAAGGGATAGAATAGGTGAAGGTGAGAGTACTAACTCCGTTCTAAATTATAGGTTGTATTAGTTGTTTGTTAAGTTCATACATGTTGTATACACCTAAATATTTATATGCATATAAACATATATAGATTTATAAAAGTTAAGATGACATACATGGCTATTGACTACAATTCAAAACGGAGGGAGAATGCGTGTAGTAATGATTACCTATATGTATACACTACTAACTTTTTTATGAAATTGTATACTGCTAACTTAATATGAATATGATAGATACTGTAATAAAAATGATATTTGGGATGAATAAGATATGAAAGGAATTGGGTAGTAGCTTTAAAAAAAAAGATATTTGGGATGAATCAGAAGATTCCCAGACGTGGAAGAAGGAAAGGAAAACCCAACAACAGCAGTCAAACAGCCATGCGAGCAAAACAGTAGTCTATTACGACCCGCCTAGCCGAGCACGAGGTGTCGAGGTGGAAACACAGGGGAACCGTACAGGACAGAGGGGCAATTCGGTCACAGCAAAAGTTCCAACGGCCAATTCCCCGAGAGGAGGGAACAACACTTCGAAGGCGAGAAAAAGCATCAACCCCCTCGCTCAACAGCTTAAAACCCAGCCCAACGATAAAAGGCCAGCCAGGAAAGAAAAAGGCTGGCAGCACCACGAGGTAGAGAAGAGGCCGGCCGGGCGACCAGTACTTGCCGCTGCTGCTAGACGTCGCCGCCGCCGCTAGTGTCCTCCCTCCCCGTCCCCCCTCATCCTCGCAAAGCTAACAGATTTCGTCCTGGTGCTCGCCAGCAACGGGCGGCGGTTTCTGGTGGAGACGTTTCTCATCTCTAATCTCCTCCGCTTGGCTTCTTCTTCTCGCTTTGCCCTGAGAGGCCCAGCGCGAAGGATTTTTAAGGCGAGCTGCGGGTGGGTGTTCTTGAGGAGCAGAGAGACATAGCGAGCTCTCTATCTCCTGTTTCCGGGTTCTTTTGGTCGAAGAGGGGGAGCTCGTCGAGGGGAAATGGCGGAGGTGAAGCCGGAGGAGATCAGCCATCCGCCGATGGAGCAGCTCCAGGGGTTCGAGTACTGCATAGACTCCAACCCTCCATGGGGTGCGTATACAAGCTACGAATTGAAAAGGCGTCACATTCCGGTTGGGATTCCCCTCTCTGAATCTTGTTCTGTTTCCCCCTTTCTTTCCAGGCGAGGCGATCATACTGGCCTTCCAGCACTACATACTGGCGCTTGGCACGGCGGTGATGATCCCGGCGGTGTTGGTTCCCATGATGGGTGGCGATGATGTGAGTTCCTGCCTCGCGTTTCTTGACCAATGACAGCACCAGCTTCGGTGTCGGTTCTTGGCAGCATCAGTATTGGTGATGTGACGTTTTGGTGCTTGGGTTTGGTGTCGCTGTCTGCAGGGGGACAGGGTGCGGGTGGTGCAGACGCTGCTGTTCGTGACGGGGATAAACACGCTGCTGCAGTCCCTCTTCGGGACGCGGCTGCCGACCGTGATCGGCGGCTCCTACGCGTTCGTGATCCCGATAGTGGCAATTATCCAGGACTCGTCACTCGCGGGGATACCCGATGGCCACGAGGTGAGCGATTGCTTGTGCCTGTTCTGCGATTTCTGATGAGTCGGTGGTCTGATCTGCTGTTTGTTCATCTTTGATTGAGCAGAGGTTCCTCGAGACCATGAGGGCAATACAGGGGGCACTGATAGTGTCCTCCAGCATTCAGATAATTCTGGGCTACAGCCAACTCTGGGGCATTTTCTCCAGGTGAGCATTGTATTCCAGTGCCCTTACATGACAGAATGGTTCACAAATGCATACGCATTTCAGTTCAGTATTGACAGTGCTCAGGCTTTACTGATTGGTGCGGAAATGCATATTCTCTTTCAGATTCTTCAGTCCAGTGGGGATGGCACCAGTGGTTGCTCTGCTAGGATTTGGCCTTTTCGAAAGAGGGTTCCCTGTGGTAACGTTTGCTTTGTCCGGGTCTTCATTTCATATTCTCAATCTGTCCGCATGACCACACAAACGTGTATATGTTGATAAGGAATCGTTCGTTCATCCCATTGATGTATGATACTGCACCAGGTTGGGAGATGCGTTGAGGTCGGCTTGCCAATGCTGATTCTTTTTGTTGTACTCTCTCAGGTTTGACAGACTACTCCGATTAGTTGTGTCTTTTGTCAATCAAGAATTCAGCTTGGGAATTAAGAATATCTAATTTGTGCCTTTTTAATTCTTCCTTAGTATCTGAAGAATATACAAATAAAAGATATTCCCATACTGGAAAGGTTCTCCCTTTTCATCTGTATCGCGTTGGTATGGGCATATGCTCAAATCCTCACTTCAGGTGGTGCCTATAAGAACAGCACTGAGGTCACTCAGATCAACTGCCGCACTGACCGAGCCAATCTGATCTCCTCTGCTCCATGGTTAGTCCCCTTGCTAATCTGATGTTACCAGTGCGCCGCGTGTAACTGTCAAGATGCTCTATATTCAATCTAGTATACTAGGTGCTAGGTGTATCGTGAACATTTATGTTGGATAGTCAGATTTTACAAATCTGAATCAATGTTTTTGTCTAGCATTCATTGATACATGTTTTTAGTGACACAAGTGAGATACCTTAGATTGTTTGATCCTTTGAGGGTACTCATGATTATCTAGATCACACTCATGATTCTTGTTGCTGATATCAATATATTGTTAGTGACAAAGTTGGCATCATGAACAACTTAAGTACATCTGTGTCCTCTCAAGAAAGATCTTAAGCAGCATTCGTTCTATGAGACAGAATCATTAGAGGTTTTTTTTTTCTGTGCACTGATACATTGACTTGACCCAGGATTAAGGTTCCTTACCCACTACAATGGGGGGCACCAACCTTCAACGCTGGCCAATCATTTGGTATGGTGTCTGCTGTTTTGGTCTCACTAGTTGAGGTGATACCCCTAGTTACATAGTACAGCCTTGGATCCTATGCTTTGGAACCCAGTAACGACAAATTGACCTTAACAATGTGTCTCTTGGACAGTCCACTGCATCTTACAAAGCCGCTGCTCGTCTTGCAAGTGCGACTCCACCTCCAGCTCATATCCTGAGTAGAGGCATTGGATGGCAGGTAAATAGTTTCTTGCACCCATGATTGTTCTTCTTTTCATGTTCTGTCAGCTGCACAAAACTGAAAAAAGATGCTCTGTGGAAACACCAGGGAATCGGCATCCTCCTTGATGGGCTATTTGGAACTGGCACTGGCTCCACAGTCTCAGTGTGAGTGTCTATACCAAAAATTTTATCACTGTGCCTTCACAGATCATTTTTTTCCCTCAAGCCTTGATACTACTTGGAACCACCAATACAGGGAGAACGTTGGGTTGCTTGGATCAACAAGGATCGGGAGCCGGCGTGTTATACAGATCTCTGCCGGTTTCATGATCTTTTTCTCCATGCTGGGTGAGCCACTGTTTTATCACCTAGCAATTGAATTGTTTGCAGATCATGTCTCCCCGGAAAAGCAAGAAACACTGTTCCTGACTGTTCATTATCTGTGTTGCAGGGAAATTCGGAGCGCTGTTTGCTTCCATCCCATTCACCATCTTCGCAGCCGTGTACTGCGTCTTGTTTGGGCTCGTTGGTTAGTCATCCTGATTCCTGAACCGGTCTGAATATGAGTAATGTGCTGCAGTCTGCACTTTGGTTATGCCGAGACTGACGCTTTCGCTTTTATCTGACTTTCAGCTGCGGTGGGGCTGTCCTTCCTGCAGTTCACTAACATGAACTCCATGCGCAACCTCTTTATCGTCGGCGTCTCCATCTTCCTTGGCCTATCCGTGCCGGAGTACTTTTTCCGGTACACCATGGCTGCTGGGCGTGGTCCTGCGCACACCAAAGCCGGATGGGTTCGTCTCCCTTTACATTAACTTTTGGCTTTTGTTATGTGGCTCGAAGTCAAACAGTACCTACCTTTACCTTAGATTGGTCTATCATTTACTCCTAGACAGGCAGTGTAGTAAATCACAGATAGTGTGAAATCAGAACAAGGTTAGGATACTGAAGATTGTTTTGCTAACTCTTCTTTTTTGTATGACCTTTAATTGCAGTTCAACGACTACATCAACACCATCTTCTCGTCGCCGCCGACGGTGGGGCTGATCGTGGCCGTGTTCCTGGACAACACGCTGGAGACCAAGGACGCCGGCAACGACCGGGGCCTGCCGTGGTGGGTGCGGTTCCGGTCGTTCAAGGGGGACAGCAGGAACGAGGAGTTCTACAGCCTGCCGTTCAACCTCAACCGCTTCTTCCCTCCGGCCTAGACCGGGCGAGGCGATCTTACCGTCTACCGAGAGAGATGAAAAGGAAAAGGTGGAAGCGGCCGGTTTCCATGCTGCGCGGTGCGTGCTTCTCTGGATGAACTCAGATTGCTGAGCGGAGGGGATAGTAGTAGATGTGTGTAGTAGTAGCTCTGTAGCTGGCCATTGTTTGATTCGTTGATCTGTAGCTCTTCATGTGATCATGTAGATCGTTGTTGCCTTGTTGGGAGGTACCCCAACCCAGCAAAAATGGTGGCCTACCGTATTACCTCAGATGGTGTACGTATATCCTTGTTCCATGCTCTGTCTTGAAACGAAGAAGTGAATGCTGGACGAGATGTGCAGCTCGATCCAGTCCAAGAAAGATGGCGCACGGGGCAAAGGGAATCCTATGCAATGCAACGTAAGCGACGTCTGACCGTGGTGGACGACGCGCACGCCCCACTGCAGGAGGGGGGGACGCTGGACGCACGCGCGGGTACAGCGCCGCACCCTGCGGAGCGGACGGTTGGGCTGGCCGTCGAGCGCTGGCGCTGGTGCGCGTGGTCATGCCTTGCTGGCTCTGGCCGCTGGTGCGCGTGGCTTCCGCCGCCGCCGCCGCAACCTGACGAGCGGCGCGCGCTAGGGGACGACGGCGTTTGCTTGGTTGTGGCTTGGTGTCGGCCGGCGCGCGAAGGTAGAATGGGCCGCTGGGCCTGGACAGATAAGGAGAGATATGATAGTGGTGGACCAAATGGCCGACCCTGGGCTTCATAAGGCTCATCCGCGAATGCATCCGGCTGTTACAGAACGCAAGGCGACCATGTTGATCGGACTCACACACAATTCACAAATCCCAGCTCACACAATTAGAGTATTGGATCTAACTGCTCTTGCCGGCAGGAGAGATGCACTTTCTCCTGGATTTCGAAATCGAAGGTCATATATAAATAGTACTCGTGCTACCTACATGTCTATCGAACTTTGTGATATCTATGGCCATCATTGAATTTTGAATATCACCCGAACATAAGCCATCCATCTTATTTCGATCGCCTAGATCAGAAAAGGTAACAAACGATAAACGTAACATGAGTCTTCTAGTAGTAGTAAAATGAAACGACAAGTCCTTGGATTTACGATAGCAGGATCACACGCAATATATACAAGAACTTACTCCCACGTTTCCGCTTCCTGAGAAACAACTTTGACTAAATATATAAAAATATATATTAATATTTATGGTACAAAATTAATATCATTAGATAGATATTTGAATCTAATATTTTAACAAATTTATTTGGAGATGCAAATATTTTACGTATTTTCTACAAATTCGGTCAAACTTGTGGATCTGTACATCCTGAAAAACTAAGACTTAAATGCGAAACAATGTTACATTTGATCGTAACACATGTAAGACTTAAATGTCGTGCCCTATAAACTGCGCTCGTGAAAATGTGCATTAAGAGTAGCAATTTGATCACGTTGAAAAACTAACATGGCATTCTAGGTGTCGGGGTTCTGTAACCGCCGGCAGATAATTTCTCGAATTGCGTGCCGGGTCTCGGACGGTTGCGCAAACAGGGGGGCACACAGGATCTATACTGGTTTGGGCCTCCGGAGAGTAACACCCTACGTCCAGTTCGTGCTGTTGTATTATTTGCGCTGATTTGTAGTAGGGGTTACAAATGGGCGAGAGAGGGAGTTCGTTCCCAAGTCTCTGTAGCTTTTGAGCCACGGATGGCTGAAGGTAGAAGAAGGAAAAAAATGAGAGAGCCCTTCCCTCTGAGGAGAAGAGAGAAGGAAAAAGTAAAAAGTCAGAGCCTGTCCCTTGGAAAGGACCCCTGCTCTCCCTTTTATATGCCAAGGGGAGCAGGTTACATGAGTGGAGAGAGAGGGTGAGAGAGAGTGAGCTCTTGCATGCTCAACAGGTGTGCGTGAGGAGCCAGGCAAGTGGCCCAGGCAATGAATGCCTCTGATTCTTGGTGCATGCATGAGCCCAAAACCACTCGGGGAGGCTTCCGGATAGCCGGAAGTGTCCTGGCAGGTGTGTACGTGAGGAGATAGTCTTGATTTCTAGACGTTTTCCTTCATTGAAATAAACCCTGGAATACCACTTGATTTTGTGGCCATTTTCCTGCATGAAAATAAATCCAGAAAACCACCAAAAATACCCCGGAGGCCATCGTGGCCGTGATAGTCGCTCGTAATCGCTGTTATTGGGTACCCATAATATTGGGTCCCGTCAGTAGCCCCCGAGCCTGGGAGGGAGTTGTAGACTCGTTCCCAGGCTCAGTCGAGAGTGTTTTGGTGTTAGTGTTGTTCTTGATTTTCCCGGTGGGTGCGCGCGAGCGCATCCGCCGGATGTAACCCCCGAGCCCGCGGGGGAGTCGAAGATTCACTCGCGGGGTTAACGATTTTAGAGTCGAACATCGTTCGTTAGGGGTGTAGTTGCACCCGAGTTTGCGGGAGGAAGATGAATTTTTGGTGACCTCGCACGGCGCGAGGCACTAGTCGGGGAGTCGGTGTCCCTTTTCGTTGCGTCTCCCTCACGCTTCCTTTTCGTCAGGAAGGAGGGGTTGGGTGACTTCGAAGCTTGCCTCGTTGGCCGAGCCTCGGTACCCGGTGAGCTGCATGCGGGTGAGTTCGAGTGAAGCCTCGGAGCCCCATTCGCCGGGCTCCGAATGGATCAGCTGGTGATTGACCTCAGATTCCTGATGGTGAAGTCATCTAGTTACCGAGCCCGTTCGGTTAGGCTCGGCGGCTCGTCGCCTTTCCGTCGGGGGGAAAAAACCATGACCTCTTTTTCCATCAAGACTCGAACGCAGTTCAGGATGCCCGCGACGCTCGTGCGTCCGGGTTCCGGCCGCTGGGGCCCATCCCTCGCCGCCCCTCGCTCGGGTTTTCGGGAGCGGCTGTCGAACCCTTAGACGGGCCAGCCTTCGAACTCCCTATCGTCGGTGCGTGGCGCCGACCTTCGGGCGCAGAGCCGCGAGGAGCCGCCGGGGCCACCGGAAGAGTGCGCTGCTGTCGTCGCGACCGTCAGTAGTAGTCGTCTAGCCCCCGAGCGTGAGGCCCAGGTGGTAGTCGCCGTCCCCCAGCCCCCGAGTGCGAGGGCCGAGTCTGCGGTTGTGTTCCTGCAAAAGGAAATCGGGGGACAGCAGTACATGGTGCGACAAATTCCAATTTTGAGGAAAGAGCATTTGTCAGTTTACAACAAGAAATCTAAGTCCAACTCTTTTAAGTCTATTTAATTTCCTCGGGAAGTGTTTCTGTTACGTTTAAGCACCTGACCCCCGACAGCCGCATCCGTAGCGCAGGGAGCAGGCCGCGTGCACGCGTGGGAAGTGTAGGCGTGGGGTCGAGGTTTCACGATTTAAGGCGTGTGCTTCCCGAGTACTTTTAGCGACTTGTGTCAGAGAGGAAAAAGATATGCGTTGATATGTTCCGGCGACGCATGCCAGGGTGTGTTATAACTGAGAAACGGTGGTGCTAAAAGTACGCTTAGCTCGATTTCTGTTCGCGTCGGCGCGTCATTCCCGGGCCCGTCCTGACCAGCCCCCGAGCTTCGTGTCGCTCGCGGTGGTCGAGCGGACGGCGTTGTTGTTGATGGCGGCGCCGGTGAGGAAGGACGAGGTACGACGACGAGCGGCTACGCAGTGGTCAGTCTCGGCTTGCCGCCATCCATCACATTGCTCGAAGCGGCTTTGTCGACTTGTTTTTCCGTCCCTGAAGAGTTTCTCGGAGTAGCCTCGTTCGCACGAGTCCCTTCCGCCTTGTACGAGTACTCTCCGCCTCGCACGAGAACACCCTCCAAGGAGTTCCTCCGAGAAGTCCTTCCGAGGAGTTTCCGCCTTGCACGAGTACTCTCCGCCTCGCACGAGAAGGGCGCCCCGTCCGAGTAGATTCGTGTCCATCCCCGAGTAGGAGCAATTCGCACGAGCACCTTCCGCCTCGCACGACTTCCCTTCGTCTCCGACCGCCTCCGAGTAGTTTTCCCGAGCAGCTTGTTCACGGCGTCTGGGCATCGGTCCTGCAAAAAGCGAAAAGGGCGTGCCCATCTGGGGAGGACCGGCTCACCGCAAGGGGAAGGTGCCAGCGCGCCCGGCTGTCGAGGCCCGCCGCTGCGAGGAGGAGTAGGCACAGCGTGATGTGGGGCCGGCTCGCAGTGTGGCGCGGCGGCGGAGGCGCAGTGCGGGGCCGCCGTGCGCCATATCGCGAGGAAGAGGAGGGACCGAGTCGCGGACCGCGCCGAGGCGGAGTCGAGGAAAGAGCCGCCGCGCCGTTGGGCCACGGCGCCGTGCCGGTCTGGTTCGAGGTGACGGAGGCAGCGGGCACGCGCCATCGGGTGACGAGGAGAGGATGACGGGCGCCGCGTTGCAAGGAGGAAATGGTGGGCGCCGGCGTGAAGACGAGGAAGCAGTGGAGGGAGCCGCGTCGAGTAGCCTCGTTCCGAGGAGGAGGAGGTCGGGAGCTGGGCCGGGCGACCGCCTGCCGCGCCGTGGCGCCGCTCCGCCCGCGACCTCCGCGTCGAGGCGAAGGACGGGGGCGTCGAGCTGCCGGCCGCGCCGAGGTGGAATGGGGTCGCCGCGCTGCTCCATCCTTCACCGCCGCAGCCCCTGCCCTGTGCGTTGCCTCGCACACCGTTGTGCTGCCGCGTGCTGCCGCCGTACGAGTCGGCGCTTCAGCCCTGCACAGATAGGAGAAGGAAAAAAAGGAAACGCGACCGGCACGGCCGCGAGGGAGTGGCGCCGCGTCGTCGACCGCGGCGAAGTGGAGGAGGCAGAGCACCGCGTCGGGCCCCGGCGTCACATGGCGGGGGTCGAGCGCGCCGTGTTGCAGCGTGACGAGAAGGTTGATTCTGGAGCCGCGCCGGGCGCCGAGGCGAGGGCGTCGGGCGCCGCGCGCCGCGCCGCTCGGATTCCATCATCGTGCAGGTCGGACTGCTGCGTAGGGAGGAAAAAGAGTAGAGCTGCTACTCGATTGGTGGCCACCGGTACATTGCTCGATGGGGAATCATATTTGGTGGAAGAAAATCAAGGGAAGCAGGATTTGCCGGTTGGAGGAGGAGAGACGAGTTGCAACTGCTCGGTTCTTCAGAAGAACAGGGAAAGCCAGGCCGCGGCCGCTGTCCAGGATGTCGCTGCCGCCGCCGTCGTCGCCGGCGGAGTCACGGTTGCCGTTGGCGTTGTCGCGGCCGTGGCCGCCGGTGGGTCGCGGTTGCCGTTGGCGTCGTCTCGGCCGTCGGTGCCGCGGCCACTGTTGTCGTCGTGGCCGATGACGCCGGGAACCATGGCAGAGTAGAGGGCGTCTTCGTTCTGTGGAAGTCGGAGCGCATCCGAGTAGTTCACGACTCGCACGAGTAGTTGTGGTTCCCAGTGGTACACTGCATGCCGCATGCGAGCCCCTTCTTTTGTTGTATGCCGCATGCATGCGAGCCTGTACTTGATTCGCCTGGCTAGTAGGAGTCTTCGAGTAGCTTGCATGCACGACTAGATTGCTGCATGCACGCAAGCCGTCCCCGCACAGGTAGCGGACTTGGTCTGCACGACTTGTTTTGTCTGTCCCCGAACAGTTTTCCCGAGTAGCCCGCTCGCACGACCTGTTTCCGCCCGCCACCGAGTGGTTTCCGATTCGCACGAGTGGTCGTTGGTCCCCGAGCTCTCCGAGTAGTTGTGAGCAGCTCACCATGATGCTCGAGCACTAATCCTGCAAAAAGAGGAAAAAAGGAAACGCATCTCCCGAGGGGAGGACAGCTCGCCGCAGGGGAGATGCGGAAGCGAGTTCGCCCGGCCGCCGGGGTCCGCACTGCTCATGCTGCCGCCGGGGTCTCGCTCCGCACGTCCTGCCGCGGGGCTGCGGCCGCGCCGCCAGGTCTTCCCGTCCCCGGCCTGGAGTCGCGGGGAGGTGTTGAAGGAGGCGGCCGCGAGCGTCGCGCCGCCGCCGTCGGCTGGACCCGCGTCTGGTAGCGGTTCGAAGTTGTGGAGGAAGCAGCCGGGTCACCGGGCTGCGCCCCGAGGAGCAGGAGGTCGCTGCGTGGTCGCCGCCGCGACCGGAGAGGAGGAGGTCGCGGCGCGGGCGCCGTGTCAAGTCGCCGAGGAGGAGCGAGCTGTGAGCGCCGGGTCGCTGTTGGCGGGCCCGCGTTGATTCGCTGTTTGAGAAAGAGGGGCGTGGGCACCGAGCCGCGGCGTGTCCCGAGGAGGAGGAGCGCAGACCTGCGGCGCTGCGTCGCCGCTCGAGGTGGAGGTGAGCCGCGTCGTCGGCCACGGCGTGGCGGAGACGGCGGAGGGCCGCACGGCTGGCCATCTCG
Source organism: Cenchrus fungigraminus (assembly GCA_036936925.1). Taxonomy (NCBI): domain Eukaryota; kingdom Viridiplantae; phylum Streptophyta; class Magnoliopsida; order Poales; family Poaceae; genus Cenchrus; species Cenchrus fungigraminus. The sequence goes on along the minus strand of CM072778.1, from coordinate 19,817,900 downwards.
CGCAAACATATGAGTCAATCCACCAGCCCCTGGGATCCACGGGCTGAATCAGGGAGATGGAGAGCAGCGGAGTGGAGATCCGGAGGAGAGGCAGCGATCGGCGGCGCGGGATCTTGACTGGCTCCTCCCCTCGTCGAGCTCCGCTGCTCTCCAGGCGCGGCCAAGCCAGGCCGACGGCATCCACGAGGCGGGGCCTGCGCGGCACAGGCCACGGCGGGTGGTGGCGTGCTGCGTGAGGATTTTACGGCTCGCTGCTTGCTGCCTGCCGCTGCTGGCTCTTGCGACTGGAAGAGGCTGATTTGGTTTTTTCTTCCTGCGTGAATCAATAGGAGAGAGAGAAAATAAAAGAAGAAAACCAAATCTCGGATTCCTGAAGCGGGTGATGATGGTTCACTCTTGTGAAGAAAAGTTGAGAGGCCGCCGCGGGATATCCTGCGTCGGGTCGTCATGTCGCTGAGACGGGGCCGAGGCGAAGGAGACGAGGCACCGTGTCGGGCCGAATCGAGGCGGGGGATGCGGCGCGCTGCCGCGCTGCGCCGGGCCGCTTCGAGGTGGTCGGAGGAGAGGCCGTGTTGAGTTGCTTGGGCCCTGGTGCAGCATCCTTCGAGTAGCTTGTAATTGTTCTTCCGAGTGGTTTTCGCCCCGGTCGTCATCGGTGGTGCCAGGGTCGCTGCTGATTGTAGTCGTAGTTGGCCCCCCGAGACCTGAAGAAACCTCGTGACACGCAACAGACCCCTACCTGGCGCGCCAACTGTCGGGGTTCTGTAACCGCCGGCAGATAATTTCTCGGATTGCGTGCCGGGCCTCGGACGGTTGCGCAAACAGGGGGGCACACAGGATCTATACTGGTTCGGGCCTCCGGAGAGTAACACCCTACGTCCAGTTCGTGCTGCTGTATTATTTGCGCTGATTTGTAGTAGGGGTTACAAATGAGCGAGAGAGGGAGTTCGTTCCCAAGTCTCTGTAGCTTTTGAGCCACGGATGGCTGAAGGTAGAAGAAGGAAAAAAATGAGAGAGCCCTTCCCTCCGAGGAGAAGAGAGAAGGAAAAAGTAAAAAGTCAGATCCTGTCCCTTGGAAAGGACCCCTGCTCTCCCTTTTATATGCCAAGGGGAGCAGGTTACATGAGTGGAGAGAGAGGGTGAGAGAGAGTGAGCTCTTGCATGCTCAACAGGTGTGCGTGAGGAGCCAGGCAAGTGGCCCAGGCAATGAATGCCTCTGATTCTTGGTGCATGCATGAGCCCAAAACCACTCGGGGAGGCTTCCAGCTAGCCGGAAGTGTCCTGGCAGGTGTGTACGTGAGGAGATAGTCTTGATTTCTGGACGTTTTCCTTCACTGAAATAAACCCTGGAATACCACTTGATTTTGTGGCCGTTTTCCTGCATGAAAATAAATCCAGAAAACCACCAAAAATACCCCGGAGGCCATCGTGGCCGTGATAGTCGCTCGTAATCGCTGTTATTGGGTACCCATAATATTGGGTCCTGTCACTAGGTAACAATGCTTGTGAAACTGGCATTGCGACCGGACTAACCCGGCCCTTCGTCAGTCGTCACGTGGGTGCGAAAGCGACAAACTCACGCGACCTCTCCCTTCTCACTCGCGCCGCCCCCTCTCTCTCCCTCCCAAACTCCCTTCTCTCTCCGACCGTCCCTGCCATGTATAGTATTCCAAATGGGCTGCCCGACCCTAGCCTAGCCCGAACACGATTTGGCTCGCCCCCGATGTGGCCTGGCACTATGCAGGCCTGAGGCTTCTTCGTGCCGTGTCGTGTCATGGCATGCAGTGTCGTGTCGTGCCGGGTGTCGTGTTGGACTGACAGCCCATGCCCAGCACTATGGCCCATTTTTCGGGTCGGGCCGACACGACGTCGATGACGGCCCGATGGGCCGCAGCCCGGCCCAGCACTATCGGCAGCCTCCCACGGTGCATGGAGGCACTGGCTAGCGCCAGCGGCGTGTGGAGGCGGAGCTCCGACGCCCCGCGACACAGTCCGACGCGGCAGAGCTCCGGCCCCGCAGCGGCGCGGCGGGATGGGGGCGACGGTGGGATCGGGAGAGGCAACGGTGGCGAGGGAAGGAGGTGGACCAGGGGAGTCACGGAGGGGGCGGGGACGGGAACAGGAGGAGAGGAAAGATTGGAGGGGGGGTAGAGTTTGTAGGTATTTATATGAGATGAGAAGTTTGTTATCGGGCAGCGTCTCGGGCCGGCACTATGGGTCGAAGTGGTAGTCAGACACTATCGACCTATCGTGACGGATTAGCCCTAAGCACTATCGATCGTGTCTAGTGCCAGACTAAGGCTGTGCTTTTTAAGCCGTGCCTCGTGCCGTTTATCGGGCCTGGCACATTTAGAAATCTATACTGCCATGTACTGGAAATGGAGTAACCGATGATAACCGAGCAAAGGATCGGCGACATAAGAGCAGCTGCAGCGTTAGAAATCTGGGGGTGCTCTGAGGGGAGAGAAAAAGATTCCCTGTAGGTTATACGCTGCAGGGGTGGTGCTGGGCGGGTGCCCCAGCGCAGTAGGCGCTCAACTTTGCACCCGTCGCTAGGACTTTAGTGGGTGGTGGGGTACAAACGCCAGTGGAAGAAAAGAGAGATGGAAGTTATTTGATGGTTTTTTTATTTATCGTGGGGCCCACTCCTTTAGTCAAATTGTGTGACTACACAGTGGAGAGGAACGAGAAATTTTGCTTCACCTGTCACCCATCGTTCTCTAGCGACACCCTTCGGCTATACACTGCGGCTGCTCTAAGAAGTTGGGTGCTCCCAGTTCCTGTGGATCAGGACGGAGCCCCCCACCCACACACACATCCGGAAAATGCTGATTATTTTATACGCGGATATCAGATGAGCCCGGGGACGACTTTTCCAGCCACGCGCTGACGTGGACAACTCGCCACGGATAGGGACCGTATCAATGGTAGACTGTACGGTAGTACTCTAAAAGATTAGCACTAATAAACAACTTGTCGAACTACACGTTTCTGCTAATTTACTCAAAGTTTGAATTATGAGCCCGGGTTATCCCAAAACCCAGCGGCACACCAAAAATCCACGCGCCGAATTCAACCCGGCATAAATACTGGACGTGACGTTGGCCATACCCGACACGGCAGAATTGTCCATGGTTTCTAGGCGCACAAGCTAGTAAATAGGAGTAGTAACCTGCACTGGAGTACTACTCCCCCTCTACCAGGGAATGCTCGCCCTTGTCCGGCGTTCGCCGCGGCCCTGAGCGAAATGGAGCCCTGACCTGATCGGTCGTTTCGCTTACTCGTTGCCCGTAGCCGCTGCTAGCACGTCAGCTTGACGCGGAGGCATGTGGATGACATCCCTGTCTCCGTCTATATAAAGCACGGGGAGGGGGATGGATCGGGGCAACACGCAGATCCGCGCACGTCTCTTCTTCCCCTCCTCTTCTTCTCCGGATCACACTCACACAGCGGTGCCGGTGCGTGCTAGCCGAGAGGCAGCGGGAGCAGAGCAGGGGGGGCAGTGACCATGCTGGAAGGGAAGGCGATGGTGGAGGACACGGACATGCCGGCGAAGATGCAGGCGCAGGCGATGGCGGCGGCGTCCAGGGCACTCGACCGCTTCGACGTCCTCGACTGCCGGAGCATCGCCGCCCACATCAAGAAGGTACCCATCCCATCCCAGTCCTCATCTCTCTGTCCTGTCGCTGCAAGATTGCAAGAAGGTGAGAGATCTGTGCTGTCCCAGCAGAGGCAAGAGAAACGTGCTCAACCGTTTTGATTTGGGTGGGGTGCAGGAGTTTGACACGATCCACGGACCGGGGTGGCAATGCGTGGTGGGCTCCAGCTTCGGCTGCTACTTCACGCACAGCAAGGGGAGCTTCATCTACTTCCGGCTCGAGTCGCTCAGGTTCCTCGTCTTCAAAGGGGCGGCAGCGTAGCGTAGCATAGCATAGCATAGCATAAGCAGGCTCGTAACATCCACGGCCAGGACAACCAGATGCACCGCTGCTATCTTCTCCTCCGGCTTTTGTGGAGGGCGACTCGGTGGCGCCGCGGCGGGCGGCGTGTGCGTGCGCATATGCGAAATTGGCTGGGTGTGTACCCTAGTAGATGTATGTAGGGGCAATACTGATAGCTGTCTGCAAATTGCTCGTGTACGAAATCCAGATGGCTGAATACCGGTGATGTGTAAATTGAAATTTGACGACTTTGGGGATCATTTTTTGATCCATTCCTAGCAGTGAGCCAGCGAAGCAGGTCTAGCAGCAGGATCAGAGCTGGTAGTTTCACCTTATCCTCAAGCCAAGCGGAACGGCCAAAAAAAATGCTCCAAAAAGAAATCCGACCTGCCGGATTCGAACCAGCGACCTAAGGATTTATCTGCAAACACTACAGTCCTCCGCTCTACCAACTGAGCTAAGGTCGGTTACGTTTTGAGCAGGTTTAAATATATTTAAGTATTATATAACAACAACACATGCACACCACACGATCAGCTGTCAACGAAACATCCACTGTATATGTTAAGGCACTTCTCACTCTCTTTTGCGAGTTAAGACATTTCGTGATGCCATCCCGGTATTTGATCAGGTAGTATCCATGATTCCGGCTATAGCATTTGCAATGTGAATGTAGGCGTAGAGTTGAGCCACAGATTACAGGTACTTGCATTGTAGGGTAGACCGACAGACAGTGACGTGAACATATATTGATGGCGTGTTATTGGTACCTGCAACCGAGGCTATTCAATTGGAGGCGTACGATCTTCCTAAACTCTAGCTTCTGTTGCAGCCACTGTAAGCGAGGGACATGTTACGTGAAGAGATCTCACATTCCAGAAAGGCGAGGTTGACCAGATCGTCTCTCATCCTCTGCTCTGCCATGGCACCTCAGTTTCTCGGCACAACAGTCGCTTCATCCAGTGACATAAAAGGATGGCATGTGCTTGCGTTCAATGAGAGAAGCACAAGGAGACCATGCATTTGTTTGCATGCTTGTACAAGGAGAGACCAGACGGGCACAGATGAGTAAGTAAGTGAGAGGGCTAGCTCCCGTCTTCGTCGTCTAGCTCCAAACAACCCACTCCCGGACCGTTCAATACGAGAAGCACTAGCTGGGATGGACAGAGGCTAAGAATGGCAGGCGCTTTCTAATAATAAAGCCAGTGCCACTCCCTAATTATACTCCTCTCTTCCCCGGCCCTTCGCCACCGGCCCGGGGCCTCCCCATTCCGGACAGGATAGATGACGATCCATCGAAGCCGATTCATGGATCGCAGAGACCCACAGGGATCGTCCATTATTCGGAGCTAATCATTCCAGCGCACAATCTTGGCTAGCTCATCCTTTTTCCGGCGACACACGCGCTCCGCTCGAGGCCCCGAAAGCTGCGCCCTTTACAGGTACGCCGGCATCATGGTGATCCCTTTCTAGACCCGGCCGTCGATCGAGTCCTTTTTTTGTTGCCGTTGCCATGGCACTGCGGCCGGGTATATGATGGAGTGCCGCCTGTGGCGTGAACGCGGCAGATCGATCGTGCATGGCGGCGAGCGCCGGGGCGCAGCTGGAGCGGCGGAGCTCGGTGCGGCGGTCGCAGAGCATGGTGCAGGAGGAGGAGGACCGCGGCCAGCCGGCCGACGACGAGCTCATGTTCCGGAGCCAGGGGTCCGGCACGGAGCCGTCAGGCGGGCCGCTCAAGGACGGCGCCGCGCCCAAGTCGCGCCTCGCCGAGCAGAGCGGGGGACCTTCCGGTAAGTCGAGATCGCTTGGGTCGGTGCGGCGTCGAGCCCGGTCGCGTTGCCGGTTTTGACGAGGCGTCAGGTGGTGGCGTTGCGTGCAGAGATGGACCAGATGAAGGAGAAGTTCGCCAAGCTGCTGCTCGGGGAGGACATGTCCGGGTCAGGGAAAGGGGTGCCCTCCGCGCTCGCCCTCTCCAACGCCGTCACCAACCTCGCAGGTGACTGGCTGTTACTTTAGGGACTGCGTGCGATCTCATGTCGAAACCGGAGAAGTCACAGCGAGGAGCACGATCCTTTTTTTTTTCATCCACCTGCAGCCTCCGTCTTCGGCGAGCAACGGAAGCTGGAGCCCATGGCGCCGGACAGGAAGGCGAGGTGGAAGAGAGAGGTCGGCTGGCTTCTGTCCGTCGCCGATCACATCGTCGAGTTCGTCGCCAAGAAACAAGTCCTGGACAACGGCACCGAAATGGAGGTTGTGCATTGGCATTTGACATTGCCATTTGCCCATTTCCAGACCGAGCTTCTTCCACTCATGCACGTCCTAACAAGTTTAGCACCACTCTGTTCTGCTCGTCGCAGGTGATGGGGACGCAGCAGAGACGGGACCTCCAGGCGAACATCCCGGCGCTGCGCAAACTCGACACGATGCTTCTCGTAAGCGCAGCCAACCGCGCGTGCCATGTTTCAAACTCAGCGTGGAACACGCATACTCTGAAAGGAAGTCCGTCTGATGCAACGATACATGTTTGTTTCGCCGCGTGGTGCGCAGGATTACCTGGACAACTTCAAGGAGCGCACCGAGTTCTGGTACGTGAAGCGCGACTCGTGCTCGGAGAGCGAGAACGAGGAGAGGTCCGACGAGAAGTGGTGGATCCCGATCGTGAAGGTGCCCCCCGCCGGGCTGTCCAAGACCTCCAGAGGCTGGCTCCTGCACCAGAAGGAGCTCGTGAACCAGGTGCTCAAGGCGGCCATGGCCATCAACGCCAACTGCCTCATGGAGATGAACATTCCGGACACGTACATCGACACGCTCCCTAAGGTGCATGATCTATCAGCGTGCGCAAATAGAACAGCTTGTGAATTGAATCTTTTCTGAGGAAAAAGAAAACTTTTTCGTGGCTGTGACAGAACGGGAGGGCCAGCCTCGGGGACGCGCTGTACCGGATCATCACCGACGTGGAGTTCGACCCGGACGACTTCCTGTCGACGGTGGACCTGACGTCGGAGCACAAGATCCTGGACCTCAAGGACCGGATCGAGGCGTCAGTCATCATATGGAACCGGAAGGTGCACAACAAAGACGGCAAGTCCTCGTGGGGCTCCGCCGTCAGCCAGGAGAAGAGGGAGCAATTCGAGGAGCGGGCGCAGACGCTGCTGCTCATCATCAAGCACAGGTTCCCCGGCATCCCGCAGTCCACGCTCGACATCGCCAAGATCCAAGAGAACAGGGTGAGCATATGGCTGGCGCTTTGTGTGTTTCTGGTCTCCTGGTGGTCATCTCTTGCAGATCTTGTGTACTTACTAACACGCACGCACATCGCCATGTCAACTGTTATTAGGACGTCGGATTCGCGCTGCTGGAGAGCTACTCCAGGGTGCTGGAGAGCGTGGCGTTCAACGTCATGTCCCGGATAGAGGAAGTCATCCAGGCGGACAACCTCGCGAGGGAGAAGGCCAAGAGGGACGCGCCGCCACCGGCGGACGACGCCGCCGGGCGCCGTGACCCCAAGGAGGCCGGCGAGGACGCGAGCGGGACGACCCTGCTGGACTTCATGGGCTGGACCGGGGACTCGGAAGGGAGGAACGACGACTGCTCGCCCCCGCCGCCGGAGACGCCGGCGCAGGACGACGGCAGGCTGATGAAGCTGCCCAACATCATGACAAACCTCAAGCAAACGTACATGGAGAAGCTGGACTTCCTAAGCGGGAGCAGAACTCCATCGGGTCGCCATTAGAGGCGGCCCGGCACGACACGAGATTTTGCATGTATCGTGTGTGTGTGTGTGTGTGTGTGTGTGTGGTAGTAGTGTACATAGTATATATTTTGGATCAAACTGGGCTCTCGCTTGAGTAGCCCGTCGTGTTGTCTTCCTCATTTTGCAGGCAAGCGACTCCCTCTATCATGTACTATGATTTAAGGGATTGAACACTGTATCAGAGCCAACAATAAATAGAGAGAATTTAGAGCTACCTGGACCATTCAGTTCACAGATGACAGATGTGAGATGGTGAATAATCAGTGCAAAATACAGAAGCATGTAAACTGTCGCGTCTATTTTCAAGCCATAAACTGTAGGGAACCCAAGCGGCACCTTAAAAAGGTACACAAGTACTGAATACCACAACTATATAGGCTACACTGCAAGCGCGGAGTAAATTCTAGCATCGTATTTTTATCCTTAGCTATCACTCGAGCAAGCAGCAAGAAATATTAAGTAGATAACAGCCCAGCAGAGGAACCACACAACAGCCAGAGAGCAGCTCCACGAAATTACTATAGGCCATTGCAGGAAATACTTATTAGCACCGATGCAGCAAAAACATTGCATGTGCGTCTTTTTATTAGGAGTTCTCAATGCAAGATAATCTTTGAATCCGTCAGTACAAAACTGCCTCAATAACAGAGCAAAACAATGTCCACTACTACAATGGCAAATTACAGGAGGTCTGCCAGTAAATACCACTAGCTGAATCCTCGGGACATTTTATTCAGGGAGGAAGATGACATGCCGCTGTTCACTTCAGTTGAGTAACTGCAGCGTGTATGGCATCTGCAAGATGGGGCACAGTCCTCATGCTCAAACCAGCCATACTGATCCTCCTGCAAGAAGATACATATGTTGCCAGTATGGCAGTGTTAGTTGGAATTTCCTTATCAGGGTTCCAATAGTGCAGATCAAGATCGCTGATAGAATACTATCACCAAAGTGTCCAAGTGATTTGTAGTTATATTTCTACGCCCTCCGTTTCAAACTATAGGTCGTTTTGGCTTTATTAGATTCATATATGTTGTTATCCATTTAGATATACACTATGTCCAGTTGCATAATAATATTTATGAATCTAGAAAATCCAAAACGACCTATGGAACGGAGGGAGTATAAGCTACTCAATTAAGATAAGGGGGAATCCAACATTATCAATTGTCAATATATTAGTATTAAGTAGTAACTACACTAAGAAAACATGGGTACAACTCTAAACGTGTGTAAAAAACATCGAATTAGGCATTTACCCGTCCGATGTCATGTAAATGTGGTATTCTTGTCTCATGAAGGCCACTTGATCGCTGTTGAGCCCAGTGAAAGTAAACATCCCAATTTGCTTAATGATGTGGCTCCAATCTCCAGGCGTTCCTGCATGTTACCAATAAGACTTAGAAACTTTGTGATGGACTGATAGGACCAGAAACCTTTTTTATTCGAAGAAAGGCAACAGAAAGGAAAACAACATTGAATAATCACAAATTCTGAACTTGTGCAGAGCAAATGTAACATTTAACCTTTCACTGCATTTTTTCTTTGAAAGATCAACAGAGGCAGCATGAAAATGTCTTGTGATTACATGAAAGTTGAAAAATTTTACAGCAGGGCTGTACTAAATATCATTATAACTAAGGCACCACTAGCCCGATTTAAGATGTTCAATTCATAATCTATGAGAACATTCTCAGCACAGATCAACAGTGCACCCCCAAATACTTCACATATAAAGGTCAGATTCAATTACTTGAATCAAATGAGAATGTGAGAAAGAGGAAGCTCTGTTATTTTGTAAAATAGTTGCTGACAAACCAAGAGGGTATTTGTTGCAGCAATAATTACGTATTTGTGAAATAAGCAATAGCATCAACCCACGGCAAACAAAGTTTGCATAGTTTCAGTACAAGAAATGCTGGGGGGGGGGGGGGGTGATGCCAAGTCACTTGTCATGTAACGCAGACAAAGAGGAGACAGGAACAGGAGTAGCAAAAAAACAAGTACCTCTGGATTTCAGCGCATCAAACAGCTGCTGCCTCATGCTAATTATCCTATCGGCCATGGCCTTCAGTTCCAGAGTCCATTCATTGAACATCTCACTATAAAATGTGAAAAAATAAATCACTGAACATTAACTGAGCACTTCATATTGTTCTATTGCAAGACAAGAATGTTACCTGTCCTTGAGTATAGTCGCCACGATAGAGGCACCATGAAGAGGAGGGTTTGAATACATAGGCCTAATCACAAGTTTGAGTTGACTTTCAACCCTAACAGCCACATCAGCACTTCCACATACCTGAAACATGAATTGCAAATGAGTATGAGTTGTATGACTTATGAGACATATATTGTTTGAATGAGCACCATGTACAAAAAGTAGCACTTTAAAAAATTAGGCATAAAAATCCAACACTTAAAACTTTACTCTCTCCGTTCCAAAATGTAGGTCGTTTTGGCTTTTGAAGGTTCATAGATATTATTATGCACCTAGACATAAACTATATCTAGATGCATAATAATATCTATCAATCTAGAAAAGCCAAAACAACCTACATTTTGGAACGAAGGGGGTAGTAACTAGTAGTCACATAATGTTGGAACAGATGGTAAGAAACAACTGGACTCTGTACAATGATGGCTAGTAATTTCCATATCAATGTAATACTGCAGAGATGCAAAAGAATTTAATCCTAGCTCTAAAATTGTAGTCATCAGTGACTGACAATCTAAACTGTCCACAAAAATATACTTATTCTTATCTCCCAATGATAAAACAGCTAAGACCTAGGCATATCTCAAGTGACATGTAAGAGATACAGGCAAATTTGAACACACGCGACAAAAATTTTCATGCACCAACTAATCCTACACCATTGATGAGATTTACTGGATTAGAAGCTCTATTAATCATCTCCAAAAATGAGGCGAAGATGGCTCTGGTCTCTGGGTTACAAGTTGCTTAATAATCAATAATCTTTGAACACCAGAGCAAGATGCCAACAACTTCAGTTCAAGAAATAGAACTAAGTGAAATCAACAAGAGCTAAAGTGAATATCTCTTACAATGCTCAAAGCACCAACACGCTCTCCGTACAATCCCATATTCTTAGCGTAGCTCTGGGCCATGAGCAATTCACCACCATCAGCAACAAACATGCGCACTGACTGAGCATCTTGGTCAAGACTTCCACTCGCAAAGCCCTGTGAAGTGAACAAAATCAACAAATTATGTGAATGAAGGGGCAGCCCGATGTATTTTTGCAATGTCAAAATCGATTTCAGATCAGGTTTGTCTACATACTTGGTAAGCACTGTCAAAGAACGGAAGCAACGATTTTGATCTCATGAGCTGCCTAATCTGTTCCCACTGATCAATGGTAGGATCAACTCCAGTAGGGTTGTGGGCACAAGCATGCAGCAGTACAATTGACCCTAAAGGTGCAGAACTGAGATCTTCTAAGAGTCCTGTGAAAAACAAATCCTAAATCAATGACACAGCCATGACACAATTTCTAGTTATGAAATATATAATAGTGTGAAATTGCCTCGATCTTGTACTCACATTATTGAAGTATAGTAGCAGGTTTTCAGATCATAGTGGTATTTTCCTTTAAAGACCTAGCAGCATGAAAATTTAAAGTTACCTTTGAAGTCAAGACCACGGGTTGCAGGATCATAGTAGCGGTAGCTCCTAACAGTCAATCCTGATAGGGTGAAGACTTTTGGGTGGTTTCCCCAGGTTGGTTGTGGGATGTAGATAGTGCGCTGGAAGAAATTATATGATTTATCATGCACTACAATCAAGTGAAGCAGCAAAATAGAAAGGAGATCAGAGAGTTTCTTTACCTCATGATAGTGCCTTGCAAGAAATTCACCTCCCACTCTTAAAGAACCAGTTCCTGATAGGCACTGTACTGTAGCAACCCTGTTCTCCTGGATAGCAGGGCTAATCCATTTGATGAAAAAAAACATAATCAACTTTCTAAAGTAACAAAGACAGATATGAAACACAACAAGTAGCCAGGTAGGTAGAAATTTTATGTTGTTAGACTTCAACTCTAAGAATTCACAGTTGACCATAAATATCACCAGCAGGAGCAGATGACTCATAAATATCACCAATGGAAGGAAATGGATAGATAAGTCTCACAGAAAATACCTGTCGGCACCAAAGATAAGCTTAGCACTCAGCTTATTGAATTCAGCCAAACCGGTGATTGGTAGGTACTCTTTCACACGCGACCTAGACATAAGAAGAAAATCATGTTTAAGATACAGCTCCAAGATATCATAATTTCCACGCTGATAGTTTTTCACACGCAAGTGTATACCTACAACAGGACCAAATCGCAGTGTTTGCAAAATGACAAAGAACACCCAAAAGTAAAATTGAGGTCAATTTTCCAGGTACCTAGCTGTCTGCAGAGATATGGTGGGCAAGTAACCCCCAAAAAAAAAAGAGTAGAGGGAAAGCGATACACGCAATTGCAAGGTCGATTGAAAGAATATTCTTACACGAAAGTACAACAGAGCGGACCCAGTGGCAAAACACAAAAAGGAAATACTAAGATGATGTAGCTCAAACAGTAGAAAAAACGTAGAACAGAAAGGTCACCCAAAATTACAGAGGGACATGAGTCAATAATTATTGCAGTTAATGAAGCATTAGTCAAACTAAGATGCGTATTATCCAGATGTTAGATCCAGTGACTAATTAAATCCATTTTTGTTTAAGTGACTTGGGAGGACACAGGAACTTGAAGCCTGAAATTTCAATAACCCCAGATGCACGATCAGGAAATCACACAGATGATCTGGATTTCACAAAAGACTTACGGATTATTGATCAACATCTGCTCGGCGCGCCTGACGACATTCAGCACGAGGGGCTTCCCTTCCTGCACGGATCAGAGCACGAACAGGGGCGTCAAAATTCATCCCCACCAAAAAAGCGTAAAGGGCCATAGAAGGTTCACATCAAATCCCCAAAACTCCACTCACCTCGGTCCGGTAGGCGCCGACGCCGAGGTTGACCTTCACGGGGCTGGGATCCTTGTTGTACGCGACCGTCACCTGCGCCAGGCACCAAACAAGCACCGATCAGGCCGAGCAAACCCACGAGGCCGCGCGATCGCGCCGGGACCACGCGACCGACAGCGACAGCCGAGCAGGGCGCGAGATGGCCGGAGAAGGAGGAGGAGGAGGAGGCGAGGCGGGGGAGGGAGAGTGCCTTACCCCGAGGATGGGGTCCTCCGGGGCCTGCGCGAGGGCGGCGAAGACGGAGGATCCCTGCGACGCCATGGTGGGGAACGATTCGAGGGTGGTGGTGGTGGAGGAGGTGTCTGCTGCTGCTGCCGCTGTTCTTCGTGGGGAGGAAGGCATCAGGTGCCGCGCCAGCGTACTTAACCTGCGGTCGGCGCTGGGCTGCTGCGGCTGTGCCTGCGCCGCGCGCACGCTGGCGGGGGCCATCCGGTGCGCTGCTACCGTGCGCGGCGCGTGCTCGCGCCTGGCGCGGGGTGGGGGAACCGAGAGCACGGTACAAAGGGTGGGCGTGGGGAACGGCGTGCGCGCCTGCGCGATCCGGGGTGCGGCCGCCGGGTCGCGTATAAAACGGCGGGCGCGGCCCGGGGAGTGATGTGGACGGCTGGTTTTCGGTGGCGCGCTCGTGGCCGCGCCGTGGCGCCGTGTCACCGCGTGCGGTGCCGTCTGCAGCCGTCGTGGCGTGGACCGTGGAGTACGCGTGGGCGCCTGGCAGGATTTGATTTTTCTACTTTTTCTTTAGTGATGAAAGCGTAACGTGCCGGCAAGGATGAGCCCCATGAGGCCATGATATGGTTTTGGTATTGTAGCGTGTGCCGGCGGTGCCTCCTTATCCGTGCGCAAGTGGGGCACACGATTGGGAGACCGACGTCGACGTCGACGACGAACTCTACCGCGGCCGTACCTGCAGAAGAAACGGGCAATAGTACAACATCCTCAGTTATTGCGTGGTCACAGCATTCATCAACATGTTCCGAGTATTTATCTCATCCTTTATCTGTACACATTTTGCATGTATATATATGTTCTTTGGGAGGATTATTACACCGAAAGGAGATTAGTGACATCGTGTCCGGTGCCACGCTTTCCTTCCTCTCAAAAACTCTCGCACCGCAGCGCTTTCTTGATGTTGTCCAGCGCGCACGACGCCAAGCCCGCCACGGCCTCCACGGATTCCGGTGGAAGCGCATCATCCGCCGTCGGCGACGAGCTGGCCAGCGCCTGGAACGCCACGGTGACCAGCGATCCGCCCGTCTCCGCTGCCCTGTCCTCCTCCTCCTTCCTGGACGTGATCACCACGGGCATGGGCTCCAGCCCGTCCGGCATCACCGCGAAACCGCACGGCAGGAGGGACACGCCGCTCGAGTCGTGCCCGTCGATCACCGGCCGCAGGGTCGCGCCGTCGACCGCCGCGTACGCGATGGTGGACTCGCAGGGGTTGGTGCTGCTGTCCTGGAGGATCCACTCGCCGCCCTGCTCTCCGGCGGGCGATCTCGCGGCCTGCCATTTCAGCGAAAGAGTAGCATCTGACTGACATGACATGGTTGGTTCATTCCGACTGAAAAAGGAGCTGCAACTTACGTATGCCGTGACGCAGTTGCGGCGGTCCTTCCCCTTCGCCACGCTCGCGCAGCTCTGGACGGGTCGTCCGGGCGGCAGCATCGCGTCCCACTCGTGCCGCCGCGACTCGTCCCTGAGGAAGTCGAAGAGAGCCGCCGGGTTCACCGGCAGCCACGCCGACAACACGGCGCAGGCAATCAGCCCCCGCGGTTCGCCAGGGTCACCGTTGTTCCTCCGCGACGTCACCCGAACGCCGCCGCCGCTGTTCGACGCCGGTCGGCTCCACGCCAGGTCCTCCCGCGATCCGCCGATGACGCGACACAGGCTGGATGTCATCCGGTGCGCCAGCTTCAGAACGCTCCTCCTGCCCGCCGGCGTGGCGACGCCTGCACGAGCGATCTCATCATTTGAATCAAGTCGGCCATCACCCACCGACCATGCCGGACGATTTTAGCAACGGGGTCCTTCCTTTTACCGCTCGAGTCCCTTGCCGGAATGTTGGTCGCCACCGAGAAGACCATCCGTTCGCACTGGAGCTGGAGCGCCGCCACCCAACGCCTCGCGCCGAACGCCAGGCCGCTCGCCGCCGCCGACCGGTACATGGACGGAACCGCGGCGTTGCGGCATGTGGCGTGCTCCACCCAAGTCACCTGGTTCACGCACGAGCAGATGAATCCTCCTTGGCCATTGGAATTTAGAACGAGTCCATGTCGTGTTCGTGGGATCGCGTTACCTTGCAGCGGCCGTTGGTCTGCTCTTCTATGACGCACCCCGAGGGTTTCTTCAAGCACTTGCAAGCCGTCGACGACGTCTGTGCTTCCGGTTCAACGTCGTCGACGGAGACATCGACAATGGCCATTTGTCAGCAGTAAGCTTCTTGCAGTGGCGAAAGAAGTGGAACTCCCTTGTTGGTACCTGTGATGTCAGCGTCTGGATCTCCGCGAACATCTGAAGCCATCAAACTGTCAGAATTCAGCAGGCCATTCCTCGATCAGGAGGTGACTAGAACGTCTTGGATTACCAATTGCACGAACGCCGTCATGGTCATCGTTCTCGCCGGCATGGGTCACACCAAGGACCAAGCGTCGCAGCCTTCGACACATCGTAGGAAATAACTCCTTCCATTGGTTCTGCACGGGGAAATCAGAGTCGAATTTTCAGTGATCAAGTGTACTGTGTACTGTGTACAAGTCCCTGTCTCGACACACTCTCAGAACGGAAAGGCTCTGTGAAGACTGGTGGTATACCACGTCCACGAAAGCATTCACGAGCCGCGTCGTGTGGAGGTAAACAACACTGGTTTCTCTTGACGCCTCAACCGACCACCCGGCCCGCAGGTCCCCGGGAACGTCGCCGCGCTGTAACAACGGCGCGTACTCGTCGTAGTTCAGGACGTCGCGACCGGTCTCGACGCTGTGCACCCAAAGCGGCTTCCCGGAGGAGCACATCGTCGCCAGCTCGTGCAGCGCGCACCCGGCCAGCTCCAGGATCCTCGTCTTGTCGCGCCCCAAGAGGCCACCGCCGTCGACTGAGCTCCTGCTCTTGATTTGGATGGCCTGCGGGGAGCACGGCGGCGAGCCCGGGGAGGCGACCGCGTCGGTGGTGGCGTTTCCCGGCGTCCCGCGCAGCCTCTCTATCTGAATCGTTCGCACCGTGTCGACGTCAGTTTGCATCGACGCGCACACAGACAGAGCAGAGGCGAAAGAAAGAGCTGGTGACTTGGTGGCGCATGCGGACCTCGGCCTTGAGCTTGGCGTTCTCCAGCCGGAGCTGCTGCTCTTCGGTGCTCGCGGCGGCGCCACAGCCTGGACAGCGTGGCGATTTCCTGACGAGCTCTCGCAAGACGCGGTTCTCCTCGTAGAGCTTCTCCAGCTCGGACTTGAGCAGCGAGTTCTCGTGCCGCTCCTGGGTTGCCTGAACAGATTGAGCCACGAGTTAACCGTTCGGAACCGTGGGATCAACTGGGATCAGTCTGCTTGCGGGTCATGTGGAATCAGAGGTGTGGGTGTGTGTGGCGCATGCGTGTGGTGCGTGATGCGGTTACCTTGATCTGAGTTCGCCGGTTCTGGAACCAGAACTTGACCTGGCGTGCAGAGAGTCCGAGCTCCTGGCTGAGCTGCTGCCGCTGCTTCTCGTCTGGATGCGGGGATTCCCTGAATACCCTGCCCATTCGATCATTCAGAAGAACAGTTCAGCTTAGCACTGATCTGCTACTCTTATAAAAAAGCCTCAAAGAGGAAACTATACTATATTGATTCTGGGCTCGATTCTCTTCTCTTGGGCTTTTTGGACCAATCTGTCTAGCCCACGGTCTTGTCGGACTGGCCCAAGAAACATATACGCGCATGGGAAATTCTCGTGGTGTTTGGCATGCACGCGCACAAGCCAGCCATGGGAGAAAATTCGACACGAGCAAAGTGCATCATGACCACGAAGGTTAGGTTACGGAGGGGAGAACGAAAACTCACGCTTCCATGGCCTTGATCTGCTCATCGGTGTGCATGTGGTAACTCTTCCTCCTCTTGTTGTCTCCCCCATCTCCATGCCCGGCTTCCTCCCCGCCGGACTGGCTCCCGGGCCCCGTGTTCTCGCTGCTGATCTCCGCCGCCTCACCTTGTCGTGGTCTGATCCAGACATCGCCCTCGTCGCCTGCCCCCACTTCCTCTCCACAAGACGCCGCCGGTTCGTTCCGGCCAAAGGCACCCGCCTGCACGTACAAGCACACAGCGAACAAGCAAAACGACATGTCAAGAAGTAGCTACAAGATCACGCGTGTTTCCGAACCCCGTGAACGCGCGCACGAACGGCTCGTGCTGCCATGTTCTGTTGCTCTGTTTTTTTGTGAGAGAAGATGGAGAGAATAATCGATCGGCGGCGACGGACAAGCGAGAGGGAGAGCGCCGGAGCCGGGAAGAAGTCCTGGGTGCGCGGCGGCGGTCGGCTGGATCCCATTTATTTGCTGGCAGGAGCCCGGAGGTCGCCAATGATGCCAGGAATGGAGGGCGGAAGGCTATGGCGTGGCTACTGGCTAGAGCGTAGGGATTGGAATAACTGGTGGATTGCAAGCCCTTGTTTTTGCAGGCTTGAGGGGATTGGCATGAAGGGGAAGGGAACAAATTAAAGAGAATTATACGTGAGAGGTCTGCAGGATGCTTTACTAACTGAAGTTCTAAAGCTAATAGTCCGATAACAAGATGGTGTCTGCGTGCCGGGAGACGCCGGCGGACAGGCAGTTAGGGATTGAACGGTAGCTACGTTGTGCGTGCGGGGCGTGCAGTGCACAGCCAACGACGGTGCTGATCTTTTGAATGGGATGATGAGTTGATGACGATGTGATAAGCTCTTTCTAGTGTGCGCCTAGAGCAAACTACTGCCCGGTGTCGTGCCGTCGTGGCTCTGGGCATTTCCCAGCTACCTTTGATTCCTCGAAGAATCCCCCCACCTGCTCTCCGCTGCGGTAGCGACAAGGTAGCTGCATGACGACGTATCTACTACTCTTGTAGACATGCTCGATCGTGTGCCTTTTCGCTGCTCTTGTACAGAGATCAATAACACGTAACTGCCACTTTGTCAGTGGCCAATTGGACATCTTCCCGGTGCTATTTATATACGACTAAACGAATAATTGGATACATGTTTCAAAGAATGCCGAGGGTCTAGTAACGATAAGTTCATCGAACAAATTCCCGAAAAAAAACAGAGAGAGTACTCCTACAATATCAGGTTATGCAAGCCGCCTAGTTTTCTTGAGAAATGATAAGATGTTACTCCCATGATTGGCCTTCTTCTTGTCATCACCTAGAGTAATGTGAACATCCTGGGGAAAAAAATCCAAAAAGAATATTCTTCTGGTCAAGATATATGTTGTCACAGATATCTTTACACACTTTCAGAAAGCATTTGATTGATTTTGTGCTGTTTATACGATGTAATATCCATAAAACTTACTGGATGGAAAAAATATAAATATCTTTCACTTATCAAATACCAACTTTATGTACATAAAGGTTAAACATACCTCTACTCTAAAAGAAAATGACCTTCTTAGGGTCCTTGGGTCCTCATCAAAACTTGAAGATGCCGTGGTATGTTCTTTCCCTAACAAGATTTTTGATAAGTCAAATTGATTCATATACTAGTAAGTAGCACCTATCAAAACTTTTCAGGTTTTCAAAAGGATGAAGAAAAAGGTAAAGGACACAAGGGACACAAGAGGAACAATACTATATACTATATAACCATTTTTTCATATAAACATGCCACCGACACTATATTTCATTAGTACCAGTTGATGGTTGAACATCATAAGGCTTGAGAGTGAGGCTAGCTCCAGGTAGTTTTGGGCCAGTAACTTTCAGAACTTCCGGACCATTTTTACTGCAAACAAATATTGCAAAACTATTAAGTGATGATACTTCACAATTTTACATAGAAAAAATATACAAATGAAATGATCAAAACTAAGTGACTAACAAGTAGTAAGAATAGACCTCAAGCTAGCACCATTTTCCTGTTTGCTCCATTGAACAGCTGACGTAAAAATAGCAGCAATTAGAGATCAATATCGATGCAACCACAAGTATCCATGAACCATGTAATTTTGTAAGAATCGAACCAAATGACCCAAAATAAAAGCTACACTGTTCAAACATCAAATTATGCAATCCTTCTTTTACTATTCATTCACATGATCCCTCACTCACTACTAAGCATGTGTGACTACTGATACTTCAGAATTCAGTCAGGAATGGCATCTGACCATAGGATTACAAACTTCATAAACACGTTTATAAATTGAGCATGAATATGTGCTGAATTCAACCCAATTTTACGTTGTTATGCTGCAGTTGCAATCATGTAATTATACTAAGTGAGTATAAATAGTATGCAAGCGGAATTAAGAGGCTTTACATTGTGAGATGTAATGACGATGATATGGAATGGCATCAGGGTCTCCTCGCACTGTCAAAAGCTTCAGGGAAGTGGCATACTGTTCGCATGTCAAAAGCCTCTGGCGCCAAGAACAGAGCACAGAAAAATTCAGTGAATTATAGAGATATCATTTGGTCATCGTTCATTGGTAGTCACAATAAACTGTGAGAGAACTTTTTAAGATATACTCCGTATGAGAGAAGCGCAACATGCATATGTTCTACTGATCTCTAATGAACCGGCAGGATGTTGTGCCCGTTGCATTGTGTGGAGAAGGGTTTGTTACAGAGAACATGATACTTGTCACAAATGCAGAGCAAAAGGCCGGTAAAAAACTATCACTATCCTATCAGCTGCGCCTGGGACTTCCTAAATTGTAGTGACAGAGAAGAAATTAAGTTTCTAATATGAAAATCACTGAAGTAATGAGTACTCCAGTTGGAAATTAGAATGCATTAAACATCATTCCAGTTTGCAAGAAAAGAGAATTCCGACCTGTTTCAAGAAGTTGATCTTTCGCTCTGCCTGTGTGACGTCAGTCTTCTCCTGCATCTTGTGCTCAAGCTTGGACGAAACAGTCCCCAGGTGATCAACCACAGCTACGACTGCATCGCAGATGTAGCTCTTTGTACCCTCCAGAATCCTTCGATTCATGAAAAAAAAAGGCAAGCGATTAATAATTCTACGGAAAACGAAACTAACAATGTGCGATGGGCTTACAGCTTCTTCTTCTCGGTTCTGATGAACGCTTTCTCGCAGCAGTCGGCGGCCTCGTGCAGCTGCGACCGCAGATCCTTGAGCTCCTGCACGAACAAAACTCGCCAACCAGTAAGCTTTACCACAAGCGCATGACGCGAGACGGCGGCACAGCGCCACCGAGCAAAAATGACGAGCCGCTCAAACAAACCCTGAGCGCGCCGTCGAAGCTCTCAGCTACGGGTGCGCCGAGCCGCGACGAGGACCTGCCGAACGGCACCGCCGCGCCGCTCGTCGACGCCGCACCCGCCGGGTGCGCCCCCTCCTCGCCGGCCTCGGCGTCCATCTCCCTCCCTCCCTGACTCCCTCCCTTCCCGCGCACTCAAGAAACTCCTGAGACGGGTAGACCCAGGACGAGAGCTAGCACTGTAGCGGTAGGACTGCAGGTGGCAATGTGTCCCCCGCTTGGGCTTTTACAGCGAGTGCTAGCACATGAATGGCACGCGCAGACGAGCGCGAAGCAAGGGTTCGGGGACAAATAAGCGGGAGCAAGAAGACAAGGCGCCCAGGCGGTCGCGTGATCTCCCCTTGGCGCGGGGCGGCTCCGGCAGGGATGGGAACGTGGGATTGAACTAGGGAAGGGAGGCACTGAGGGCTGAGAGCCTGAGAGGCACCACAGGCACGCACACCCGAGCACGCGAGTACACAATCCGAGGACCGAGTCCGAGAGGCTGGGACGCTTGGACGGCGCATTGTTTGAAATAGGCAGAGATAGCACGCATATTTCAGGGCTTTAGCTCTTTTCCCATCATTGTTAGAAGAGTTGAAATATGAGGATTTTAACTCCCAAGTTCAAAATTACCAACTTACAAATGCAAGATAGATTTTAGAAGGGAACTAAATCTTTGTACATCAGTATCAATGTATCATGATATGTAGTCCTCACATCAGTATCAAGACAGGATGGAGTCAAACCAACGAAACTGGATCTCTCGCAGGCTGCCTCGTAGTCAACACCACAACAGGGAGGGGGGGGGGGGTCCTCGCCACATCCATTGTGCGTCGTGGGACCACACTCTAGTTGCCCCCACTCCACATCACATTTCCTTCTTTTTTATCGCAATCAAGGTGGTAAGCAAAGCTGCCCCACCTCCTCATATCACCATCAATCAACCGAGCCGCTGCCACAGGTCGACCTCACCTCTTGCTTCACTCGCGCACATAACCTTCGCCGCCTAGCCAGCAAGCTGAAGAAGTCACTTGCTGAAAGGAATCAATGCTCATAGCCTAAGAAGGGGGTAGGGTGAATAAGGCAAACTTAAAACTTAAAACACTGTGGCTTCCGCTATTTACTTAAAACATAAACTAGATCATGCTATCTAGATGTGCAACTAGTCTTGATCTAGTATGAAACTCTCATCCCAAAGAGTTTTGCAACCTATAGCCAGTCTAATCAAGTAACTACTCTATGAAAGTAAAGGCAAACAAAGATTGCAAATATGAAATATGGAAACGTAAAGAGGGGATGATACTGCAAGAGAAAGCAAACTCTTGGAACAAGATTTATTCTGTAGTATCGGTAGGCACTAAGTCACCTCTAGTCCACGTTGTTGAAGCAGTGACACAAGCGTATTCCTTCCCATCCACAAGTCTCTCCCAAGGTGTAACTTAACTTTCCACTTAGACTCGGCCACAAAGGCACTCGTCAAGCCACTTGGTCACCTTGATGCCGTCTCCACTAAGGAACTTCTCCACATAGGGAAGGGGTCTCTACATACCCTGCACACGGTCATTGATGCTGCTTCACACCAAGTCGGAAGGTCGAAGACTTGCTGGAGAGTAACTAAGGCCCAAAGGGTCCAGGAACACCTCGTACACCTTGATTTACTCTAGAATCGCCTCATAAGGTTGGCACACCTTGCATACACTCAGCTCTAAGCCTATGCTTGCATTAATCACTCTCTCTATATGCTAGGTTAAAATCAAGTGAATGTGATGCATAGTTTGCATTAAAGAAAGAGTGATCTAGTAAAGATGAATCTAACAAAAAGAAGTACAACAATCATAATAACGATACCACTAAGCAAATAAATAGCTAAATTTCCGAACCTATTCCAATAGAAAGATAGCATACTTAGTAAGACAAATCTTAAAGCACCATATGAGATTTTTCATATTGAACCCAAATAAGAAATTTGAAGTACATCATCTTTATAGAAGATGGGATGATCAGGGGAGCATGGTAGCTTGAGAAATTAGCCTTGAGGAAAAGCTAGTATATGTACCCACTCCCATGATTCAGGATCCTTTCTTCTTGATGCATGTTTTTGCAGCACCAACAGTGCATGACATTGTGGTGACAACTGACAACACATGTTGTTAATTCTCATATGGCAACAATTAATGAACATGAGGAACCTATCATCTAGGATTCTATAAAATATGATGTCACGCACACGAGGGAGAGCTGCGACACCCCATGTGAAAGATGTGCCAAAAATACAGAAGGTCTCAAAGAGTTAGAAATCTAGCTATTAATGATGGCTATGAAGTCTATGTTACCGAAGAAAACCAAATGGAGGTTGATTCCACTTCATTTGAAGAAGTTATGAGAATTTCACAGTTTGAATCCATGGAAGAAATAATTCCTAAAAGTGCCACCAGAGTAGGTTATATTGAGCCTTCAGAAGAAATATGTGACTCCAGAGGGAATATGAAAAGATATAAAGCTTCGCTTATAGCAAAATACTTCATGCAAAGAGAAATAATAGATTATAATAAGACATTTTTGCCAATCTCATGTAAGGATTCTTTTAGAATCATAATGCTATTAGTGGTGCATTACCATTTAGAAGTATTTCAGATGGATGGAAAAGATTATATGGTTTCATAATGGTCTCAAAGTGTGAGAAAACTAGCTAATTGTGGAAGGAAAAAATATGGGATTTCACCTAAAGAAATCCATTTATGGATAGAAGAGTGGTATCTAAAGGTTAGAGAAACAATGAGAAAATTTGGGTTATAGTAGAAATCATGAGGACAATTGCATCATTGCGAAGTTCAAGAATGGAAATTCAATTTTTGCATCATGTATGCAGATGTACCCTACTCGATAATAGTAGTTCTTGTCCTCAAGTTTTGATATGAACAATCTTGGTCAAGTAATTGAAATTCACTGAGATAGAAGGAGGGGTATTAGGACTATTGCAAAGGCATATTTAGTACAAGTTATAAATAAATATAGTATGCATGCGAGTAAACCTATGAATGTTTCTAAAGGTGATAGATTTAGGAACTTTCAGTGTTCCACAAACCAATATGAGATCGATCAAATGAAACCAGTTTCATGTGCTTCAGTTGTCAAAGCTTAAAGAGTGCTCAAGTAAGAACATACACTGACGTAGTTCTCGTATCTGAGATGTTTTGGTGGAAGTCCAGTCTAGACATAGATCACTGGAATGGAGTTAAGAATGCCTTGCGATCTTGCAAAGTATTGTAAGCCTCATGCTATGAAAGAAAGTACTCAAATAGTTGTGAGTACAAAGACTAAGTTTCAGCGAGACGTGTAGTGAAATCCACGGTAGTGGCTAACACTCATAGTTGGAGTTTTATTGTGGAAAAGCTCCAAACAAACAAATAGAGTTATGGTATCATCAGTGATGCATACCTATAGTATAGCATGTTATGAGGCTATGGGATGGGCAAAACATATAAATAAATTTGTACCTAGAATTGACAAATGGTTGACACCAGCAATAACCATTTAAGTAGTTCACTTCTATGACAACAGGTCAAGTGCTCTTCCAAAATCACAAGACATCCTACCGGTCCCACCGACCGAACTGTAACCCGATCTAGAGGGTGTGCTATAGTGGCGGGAAGCTCCACCGCCACCACCACCTCGAGCTTGTCGTCCTCACCACCGCCAACACCATGGTGAGCCCCTACTCATCCAAGCCGACAGTATTTGCTCTGTGACAACCCGCCCGGGAAAATACCGTACTATCGCCTAAACCAATCCACTTTGGTCATTAAGCGATAATAAAGTATCATCCCGTCGTAAGTTGCCGGGTCAAAGCCCGGTAAATCACTTGGATATCACACAGAGGATCGAACATATGCATTAAAACTCACACGAAAGCGAGTCCAGAGTACAAACACAAATTAAATCCAAATTGTACCCCTGGGGGTTAATTATTACAAACCATTGTTCATGACATGATAAGTAAAGGTTCAGAGTTCGAAAACAACGGAATAAATAACTAGCGAAACGATCAACATCACAGGAGGCCACCCATGATGCCATCAATCATCGTCATCCACCCATTCCAGCTCCCAGCCGGGTGGAATCTCACCAGGCCAAACAGCACCTGCACCAACATTTATAAAGCAAGGCTGAGTATACTAATACTCAGCAAGACTTAACCGTCAGGTGATAACTACATCACCAAACTCTAGACATGAGAGGCTTTTTGGCCGGTGGAGTTCTTTTGCTGAAAAGCAACAAAGAGTAGGTCCTTACTTTCAATATTTTAGCTCAAGTTCTAGTTCATTACCATTTCTAAGTGAGCCAACTATTGCAATCAAGAATTTCACAATACAATTAATCCACACACCAATATTCACATAGTTCCATCATTAAGGGATATCATGGCCAGTTGATTAAGCAGTCTCAGATAACGGTGAGAGGCCGACAATCGATTGATTAAATCCTTGCAAGGTAAACCTAAACACACGAAAGAATGCATACCCCAAGAAAATCCAAACAAAAACGAAACGGGGTATACACCGACCAGACGGTTCCCATCTTTCTCCGGGTCGGGATCAGACCTACAATCCTCGGTACAAGGCTTACTGGAACGTCACGCCGGACTGCCCAGACTCGCACAGGTACCCCACTGTTGCAGGCAGGGGGACACATCAGGTGTCCTAGGGGTAGTAGGGAAAAGTTCCCTTACCGTGTCCATCAGGTACTAGGTTTAACGGTCCCATTCCCGACAAGTGCTTAGTACGTTCAAAAGCTTAGCCCACGAAAGCCACTGGACCGGAGCCCAAATCCCATGCTCTTACCACATGAGCAATCCATTTATAAAGATCTTACGATTCCAACATAAGGACCTATTCTCGCGAGTGACGAACATCACTCGACTTGTACCGGTCCTATAGCATAGCAGCTATCGACCTAGCATACTAGTAAAAGAACATAGGTACCTAGGGATCATGTATCTAGGGTTTCATTCAACTCCTGAAACGTAAATGCACAATCATAGCAAAGTAATTGCATAATTTTAAAGAAAGGGTTAATGATCCGGGGCTTGCCTTCGCTGGCAAGGTTGGCCTTGGGCCCTTCTGGACTTTGGTCTAGGTCTTGATCTACAGCGTCGTAGTGCACGTCTCCGTCAGCTCCTCCGTCTCCTCCTTTCGGCACAAGTGTACAGCTACCGTCGGGAAGATCTACACGAGGATGCATATGCAAGATTTAATTAACAGTTTTGATTTAATTAATTATAAAACAACATATGACAACCATGAAGAGTATGGTTGACCACATTCACCTTGACAAACACACATTTGGTGTATTCTTGCTATTAAGGTAATGTTAGGTGGTGATTTATCGTTTATTATTTTTGATAGTGACTGTGTACACATTTATATACTTAAATTAATTAGTTTGAATTCACAAAACAGCAAGGAAGTAGTCCTAAGCATCTTAGCATGATTCACATCACAAACATAGGGTCTTTAGGTGTGATGTTGGTAGTTTTCCAATTTAATTTGATATTAAGCTTTAAATGGCTTTCATTGCTTTTATTCATAAATAAATGGCATAAAATTCAGTGGGGGTGTTTCTGAAGCACTATAATCATAGGTAAAGCCACTGAACAAGATTTCACAATTACATGAGCTATAAATTAATTACACCAAAAATAACAAAATCTAGCTACCCAAACATGAGAAATGCATATAAAAATAAATAAACAACAAATGGATTCCAACTTTCTCTCACTGATTCTCTGGCTCGAACCAAGGCTAGGAAAACAACAAACACATCAAGAGCTACTCTAGATCTTGAGCTATGCATTTATATTTAAAACTAAGCATAATTCAAGAATAAATATTTCTGACATATATAAAAAGATCATATCCAGAAGTTGAGCACAAGATTCTATTTATTTTTAGCTACAAAAATCATTTGGACAGATTCATAATAAACACAAAATAAATCATATTAAAAGATTTACTCAGTAACTTTGTGCAATTTTTGGTACAGAAGCTAGGCATGACATAACTCACAATATATCCAAAATTCAGCTCAAGATCACTTGTAGATTTTGAACTACAGCGAAGCTAGGTTTAACAGTTTTCAATTTTTTATGCAAAAACTATCAGTCAAAAGTATGGTCTTGCTTTGTGAAAGTTGTAGGATTATTCACAAGGAAACGAAAAAAATTTATTTTGCATTTTTATGATTTTTATTTGATTTTCTACGAATTTTACAAAAATCAGCCAAAATCCAAACACTATTTAAGATTCACTTTGCCGGCAGGTCCCTGGAAGTTTTCAGGCCTTTACAAAAACGCCCCTGGTTTGCAGTTAAGACCCTGGAAACAAATCGAACCTCGCAATGTGGTCCTTGGGGGTGTGGCGGTGTGGCCGGTCGGAATCCGGCGAGCTCGCCGCCCTTCCTCGCCGGGGAAGCGGCTGGGGAGGACCACAAGCTCGCACGGTGCCGATTCGTGGCCGGAGTTGTGGCGGAACGGCCGCCGGCGACGGTGCGCGGCGGCGTCAGGCGGCGGCGGCCGCTGGAGGTCAAACTCCGGCGAGACGGCGGCCAATGCGGAGCAACAAGCGATGGTTTGAGCTTCTACGAGGTCTAGGCGAGGTGTTGGATAGGTCAAGCGGCCGAAGGGACGAGCGAGAACAGGAGCTCGCCGGCGACGGCAATGGTGGAGCGGCGGAGGAGCACGCGCGTGAGGAAGGGCGAGCAACACCCTTTATAGGCGAGCGCGCGGATGGTGGGGAGGAGCAACGCTTCGTCGCGAAGGCAGAGGAGGCGAGGAAGGGGACCCCGGACTGCTGTCGGGTGCGTGAGGCGTTAGGCGGCGGCGCGGGCGGGGCTCGGCTGCGGCGACCCCGGCACACGGCACGTGGCGCGGCGCGCGGTTCCCCGAGCGAGGCGGTCCTAGGGAGGAGTGCGTGATGATGGCGTGGCGACCTCGGGAGACGTAGGCCGGCGGGGGACCCGGACACCGAGGCGGAGGGAATGCCACGCGGCGCGGCACGACGCGGTGGATTTCAAATTCCGTTTACTCCTCTTTGACCAGCCATAACTCGAAAATTCCAATTAAAACTTTCAAAACTTTGAATACCAAAGTTGTAGAGCAATCATAGGTGAACATTTTTCGTAAAGGCCGACCTATGTTTTGATCAAAGGTTTGAGCACAAAAAGTTGGCCAAGATGCTGTCTTTCATGGCACCAGTGAATAGTGAATACTGAGTTTGACTGAGATTTTCACCAATTTCCACTCGAAATCTCAAATGCCGCCAATTGTGAAAAGTGTGTCCCTCGAAAGGTCGAACAACTTTTGTATTGGCCGATTTTGAAGTGTTTAAGTGAAAATTTGAGAACGCGGCAAAAGCTCTAGGCAAGGTCTTAGGGTCCAAGGGTTTGACTAGGGTTTTGACCCTAACTTTGACCAAGGTTTGACCACAAGTGTGTGGTGACTCGCTTAAGATGATCATTAGGGATTGTTGGCTAGGTTTTCGAGGTGATGACCCAGGTTGACCAAGGTTTGACTAGAGTCAACGTGCTTGACTCGGTCATTAGCACTAATAATGCTAATTAAAAACCTGGGGCGTCACATGCTCCCTCCAAGATACTCTCGACTTTATCATGATTTATTCACTGTCAAAAGAAATCACCAGAACATTTGCACCTAAAGGTCCTAATCAGTCTAACACACTTTAGATAGGTTAAATAAGGATTCCTATTTGACATCGAGGGTTGATGCTTTGGTAAGTATTTCAAACAAGCTAACTCTTCTTCTACTGCAACTGCATTAGATTCTACTATAAGTTCTTTGAGACCAACAAATAATGAGATTATTGGGTCTGCCCAAAGTGCAGTAAGAAGCTAATAATGAGCGTTGATGCTTTGTTGAGTCACTTGTGCAACATTGATGGATACAATTCTTCTGATATGCTACCATATGAGCAAAATTGTTGGATGAAGAAACATTAGGAAGAACTACTACTAACTCAAGGAAGGAGAATCTTCCTATAACATATACTAATTCCATTAAAAGGATTTGCCCTTTGAAGGTAAAAAAATAAGATCTTGGGAAAGACATCATTCAAAACTTAATAAAGTGCAAGGCAAGGTTGAGTCAGTCCAGTCGTGTCATCAACTCATGAAAGCATGCACTATCAGCTGAATATTTGGTTCCCCATTCGAGGACATAACATCAGGTATTTTTTTCTTTCAAACTAATTTAAACTAGGTAATACCCCGCATGTTGCAGCGAAAATTTCTTAAACAAAGTTTTAAGGTGAAATTTGAAACTAGAGTTACTACTTTCTAGGTGATTGCATAGCAACATTCTTTTGCAAAGGACATTATCACATTATACATGAAAATATGATCATTTGTTGAGAGAGAATAGCTCTATTGTGGGAATCTTGTAGAGTGGTACTCGTAAAGGTTAATAATTTGCATGCATGGATGCTATTAGTCATAGAAATTCAGTAGAAGATATAAATAGATTGTCCTAGTTGATGGTGATGTGGCATCTAATCTAGTGGTAATATTATGGTTGGATAACTTGAATGCTGAGAGAAATAGATTTATGACCCTTAGTTAGGTGCATCTATATATATGTTATATAGATTTGTTTGGGCTTTGCTAAGGTACTTCCAAATGACCATGGACCATCGATCTAATGACATATTAGTTGTAAGGAGGTAATATGCTTAATATACATTATATGTATTTTTAAATCCTAAAATAGGAAATAAATTCACTGGATCTTAACTGACATTTAAATCTATTTGTTCTCTTTGATGTGATATGCCGAAGAGTTTTCTCCCCTTCTCGTGATCTAAATGTGACACATGCTACACATTTTCTCTCCTCACGTGATACATACCAAACCTTTAATTATGTAGCTCTATATGTTATAATTTTGTAAAAACAGGAAAATAGGTAAAATATCTTGCTATTACATCGAAAAATAGATTGCAAATAGCCATAATGTGTTACACCCCAACCATATAATGTGGTGGATCCAAACCTGCACACAAGTAACACTTTTTTGGTTTTTTACGTGTAAAGATGTGATGCATGCCTAGCCTATTATAACCGAGTCTTTTTATTTCGCAAACATAACATTTGTGTATACACATGATCTAACTTTATTCAGAAAAATAAATTGTAACGTAACACGTGCTTGAGCTATAATATTTTTCCATAACTTATTCCATGGAAAAATTAATTTAATCTAGGCATGATTTCTTGGAAGACTTTGTTTGTTAAACGTGATGTAAAGGAACATGAAACAGACACTTGTTCTTTTTGCAATGTGAAAAAACAGTAACCCAAATGTGCAAATCAAAAGAAATTGTTCCTCCTGCATGCAAGAAAGTAGCGTTGATCAACAATTGTTTCTCACTTTTTTAATAATCATTTTAGTTATTTATATTTGACGTCTTACCTCTTGTTGGGGAATGTGAGTACCTTAGCATTGCCTTGTTTGTGTACATTGTATATTAATAACTAAAAGTTGAATATTTTTAGGCAATGCTGGTTAAAGATTATAGTAAAGCTCTCAGTTATGGAATAATTTCTAGGGTGTACATCAATTCAGTATTTTTATATGAAATTGAGATTCATCCGGAAATAGAGGACAACTAGGTTATTTTCTATCTTTGCATTTCTTTGAAAAAATGTCAAATTTACATTGAGTTTCCATTTGACTCAACACTACATAATTGAATACCAGGTAAACACTTCATTGGACCCCAGCCCACCTCATGACTATTAATTAAGAAACGTTCTGACATTTTTTAGAAATGTTACAATATTTTTTAGAAATGTTGGTGTCGGGGACAGCCATAGGGGTCTCCTAACTATGGGGGAGATTACCCTTTCTAAAAAATTGACACAAAAACACTCCCCAAACCGGCCACAGCCCAAATGCGAATAAAGCCCACGGCCCAGCAACCTCCATGGCCCATCAATCCGCCATCCCGGCCGCCCTCGAGCGAACCTCCGCCTCGCTCGAGAGTCGGACGTCGCGCGGCAGAACCTCGCCTCGCTCGAGGGCACGGCGGCCCTCGAGTGGACCTCCACCTCGCTCGAGGGGTCCAGCCCCTCGAGCGAGTCTCCGCCTCGCTCGAGGCCTCCTCTCGACCTGTGGCGCCTCACATGCTTCCCCCGACCGGAGCATTAAATGCCCTGACACGCCGTGCGCGCCCGGGTCAAAAGGCGAATCCCCGCCACGCCGATCTCCTAACACCGCCTGGGAATCTGATCCCGGCGATGTTCGAGCAATCCACCGCTGTGCGGCCATCCCCGGCGCTGTATAAGCGCTGTGCGGGATGGCTGGTGTCATTCTTCGACACTGTACCACCCGCTCCCGTCCTTCCTCCCCGCCATACCCCTCGAAAAGGGATGGCAACACCCTCGAGGGGCGTACGGCCGCCGCCCTGACGCACGCCCATGGCGGTGCCGTGGCGCAGGGTAGGCGGAGCACGTCACCTCCGGTGCTGTGCGGCCATCCCCAGCCCTGTGCCACAATCCCCAGCGCTGTGGAGCCCTGTTCCGATGGGACGTCACCACGCCGGCCCCTGTGTGGCATGGGCGCTCCCACCATCGAGGCCCTCGAAAGGGCATGGGGCACCCTCAAAAGGTGTACGGACAGCGAGCAGGCGCGCACACTGACCGGCACCACCGTACGAGCGGCGTGCGCCGCGTCCCCTCCACCAACTCCGGCGCCGCCCCGGCCATCCCGGGCGCTGAGCAACTGACCCGGGGCTGTGCGGCCATCACCCGCACTGTGCCGCCATCCCCACCGCTGTGCGACGGCACACACGACACTGTGCGGACACGCCGATGACGCACCGCCATCCCGCGCCACCAACTCCGGCCCTTCCTCCGGCGGATAGGCCCTCGATCCAACGGGGCCGCCCCTCGAAGTCGAGACAGGATGGGTCACGACGACCGCCACGACACCCGCGGAAGCCGGAGGACGCCACCAACTCACGCCAAGAACCATGACGCGCGGGACAAGACCGCCGACGCCATGCTTATTTATACATAACCACTGTATCGGCTGCTGTGAGCATCCTGTAACTGCCCTCCCTTGGCCTATAAAAGGGAGAGGCAGAGTCCCCTGCGTAGGGACAAGGGGACGATCAGCATCACTTCTCACCCACACTCACCCGCTCGCTCGTTCCCCTGATATTGGCACTCTGCCTCAATCATTTAGCAGGGACTTGGAGGCTTTTCCTCCTATCCCGCCCAGCTTGTAGCCCCCCTCTACAGGCACCACAGTGCATTGCAATACAGCGCTCGAGCGCAATCTGCTGGACGTACGGCCCCGCGGTCGGAACCAGGATAAACCCGTGTCTCCGCATTGCTTAGCACCGGCCATCGAGAGACCGATCACAGCGCATTTCACTAGTTAGTGTCGGGACTAATCTCAACACCGACAGGTGGCGCACCAGCTAGGGGGCTCGCGCTGTGATCGACCCCTCACCAGAAGTCTCGATGGTGATTCGCACCGAGATGACGTCCCAGAGGTACGCCATGGGCAGCTCGGACCCTTTCCCTGCCGGATTCGAAATCCGGTTCGGGAGCCTGAACTTTCAGGCTACGGGGAACGGGTACCACATGCGCCTTACCAATCGGGATGAACTCCACCCGTGGCGGTCGATCGGGCCGGGCCCGATCCCCGCCACGCTGACGACTGACGCTCCGGCACCGGAACCCACGACGGCGGCTGCCTCGACGTCTCGACGGCGCAAGCGCTCGGGTCAGCGCTCGCACCGGGCGCGCACGGAGTGGCGCCGGGCAGCACGCGACGCGGCCCGGAGGGACGCACCACTGCCGAGCGACACGACGGCGCACCCTGAAGGGGAGCATGCGGCCGCGTGGTCGCAGTTCCCCCACGGGATGCGCAACTCCGCCGCAACGTACGCCTCATCCGTCAGCACCGACATGGGCGCATACGAGGGTCTCCCGGGCCATCACCTGCTGTCAACCCGGAACCTCATCGCCACCACCAACGACGAGTCGTACCAAGGCTCGGCTAGCGAACTGCCGCCCGCGACCTCGCACGGCTACGCGGAGTGGGACTTCTCCGGCGTACCGGACCCCGTGGTGTTCCGGCGGTTCCTTGACGCCGCGGACTACTGGTTCGGTTGCTCCGACGACTCCAGCGAAGGGAGCTACGATCCCACACGCGAGTGCTTCGTTGTCGTCATCAACGAGCACGCTGACGGCGCAAACGGAGCAGGCGACGGGGATGCGGCCCAGCATCCAGAGCCAAACCCGCCACCGGCCCCACCAGCGGGCAATGCGGATATCACTGCGCAGTTGGCCCAGGCGCGCGACCTCGAGGCGAAGCTCGCAGAGGAGTACCGGCAGGTGCGGCTCTTGCGCGCTACCATCGCGGGGGAGGCCTCGGCGCGCGGCGAACGCGCCCGAGAAGCCGGGAGGCAAGCCCGCGAGCGCATCAACGCCGACTTCAACGTCGATGACCCGCACACGCCACCACGAGCCAGCCAAAAGCTCGTCGCGGCAGCGACACTGCTTCGGGCCATGCCCGAGCCGTCAACGCCCGAGGCGCGCAACCTACGCCGCGAGGCGCAGGCCCTCATCGAGCAGGCGGCCGTGCAGCAAGCTGAGAGCTCCGCATCCCGCATGCGCAACCAGTCCAGTGCGCGAGGCGGCAGCAGCGCACAGGACCAAGAAGCATCTGTCCACGCGGACGGCGTGGCAGGACAGCCAGCGAACCGGGGCAGGACGCCTGTTAGGGAGCGGATCCTCGACACGCGCGGCCAGGCCCGAGATGGTGATGCTCGCAACGTCCTGAACGCCAAGAGAAGGGGCGACGCGGAGGCAAGAACGGCAGCAGGCTACCACCCTCGACGTGGTGGTCGCTACGACAGCCGGGAGGACCGCTCACCGACGCCGGAACCCCCGGGGACCCGCGTGTTCAGCCGGGAGATCCGCACGGCGAACATCCCCCAGCGCTTCCGCCAGCCCACCACCATCACCAAATACACGGGGGAAACGGACCCTCGAGTCTGGCTCAACGACTACCGCCTGGCTTGCCAGCTGAGCGGCGTCACCAGCGATGCGGTGATCATCCGCAACCTACCGCTACACCTTGCGGATTCAGCCCGGACGTGGCTCGAACACCTGCCGGCCAGTCAAATCCACGGCTGGGACGACCTGGTCCGCACGTTCATGGGAAACTTCCAGGGCACGTACGTGCGCCCCGGGAACTCCTCGGACCTGTGGGGGTGCACCCAGAAACCTGGCGAGTCACTCCGGGACTTCATACGGCGCTTTTCCAAGCGCTGTACCGAGCTCCCGAGTGTTGCCCAGTCCGAGATCGTGCATGCCTTCCTCGAGGGCACGACCTGCCGCGACCTTGTGCGCGAACTCGGGAGGAGCCCGCCGGTAGACTCCAACGAGCTATTCGACATCGCCACCAGCTTTGCTTCTGGAGAAGAGGCAGTGGGGGCGATCTTCGATGGCAAAAAGGGCAAGCATGCGGACGACGCGCCCGCGGAGGGCAGCAAGTCCAAGGAACCCGCGAAGAAGCAGAAGCGGGGCAACAAGGGCAAGAAGCCCCATCGTGACGCACGCGCGCAGGGGCGCGGCGAGGACGACGACAAAGCCCTCGCAGTCGACCCTGCACGTAAGGGTCCTCGAGGCC
The DNA here is from genome assembly GCA_036936925.1 of Cenchrus fungigraminus. NCBI lineage: Eukaryota > Viridiplantae > Streptophyta > Magnoliopsida > Poales > Poaceae > Cenchrus > Cenchrus fungigraminus. The sequence goes on along the minus strand of CM072778.1, from coordinate 19,784,025 downwards.
CCCCTCGAGGCCCCGGCGTGTTTGACGACATGCTGAAGAAGCCCTGCCTGTACCACAAGACCCCGGTCAACCACACCCTCGAGCAATGCGACATGCTCAAGAAGTACTACAGTCGCGTCGTCGCGAAGGAGGACGAGGCCAAAAAGGATGGGGGTGACGGAGGCGCCGACGGTTTCCCCGCCGTGGAGAACGTCTTCCTCATCTTCGGGGGGCCGACGGTGGACATGTCCACCAGCCAACGCAAGCACAAGCGGCATGAAGTTCTCGCCGCCGAGAAGGCCCCTCCCTCCTTCCTCGACTGGTCGGAGGAGGCCATCACCTTCAGCCGCAAGGACCATCCAAACCGCATCCCCAACCCGGGCCAGTACCCGTTAGTCGTCGACCCCATCATCGGCAATTCACGTTTCTCCAAGGTGCTGATGGACGGCGGCAGCAGCCTCAACATCTTGTACGCACACACTCTTCGACTGATGGGGATCGGTTTGGATCAGCTGCGGCCTAGCACGACGTCGTTCCATGGCGTCGCGCCAGGCAAGCGCGTCCAGCCCCTCGGGCAGATCGACCTACCGGTCTGGTTTGGCACTCCAGACAATTTCCGCAAGGAGACCCTCACCTTCGAGGTGGTGGGGTTTCGGGGCGCGTACCACACCATCCTCGGGCGTCCGTGCTACGCCAAATTCATGGCGGTCCCAAACTACACCTACCTCAAGATGAAGATGCCGGGGCCAAAGGGCGTCATCACCGTGGGCTCGTCGATCGAGCACGCATTCGACTGCGACGTCGAGTGCATCGAGCACGCCGAGGCACTCGCACAGGACGAGTCGCTCGTCGCGGATATGGAGAAGCTGACCAACGCGGGCCTCGACTCCCCCACGAAACATGCAGGCAGCTTCGAGGCTGCCGAGCAAACCAAGGAGGTACCCCTCGACGCCGCCGCCTCCGAGGGCAAGGTGTTGAGGGTCAGTTCCACCCTCGACCCGAAATAGGAAGTGGTGCTCGTCGACTTTCTCCGCGCCAATGCAGACATCTTTGCGTGGAGCCCCTCGGACATGCCGGGCATTCCGAGGGAGGTCGCCGAGCACTCCCTTGACATCCTACCTCACTCCAGAGCTGTGCAACAGAGCCTGAGATTACACCAGGCTAAATAAAGCATGTCCTAAGGTTCCTTTTCCTTTACCACGAATCGATCAAATTGTGGATTCCACTGCGGGATGCGAGCTCTTGTGTTTCCTTGATGCCTATTCGGGTTACCACCAAATAAAGATGAAGGAGTCCGACCAGCTCGCGACTTCTTTCATCACGCCGTTCGGCATGTTTTGCTACGAGACGATGCCATTTGGTCTTTGAAACGCTGGGGCTACATACCAGCGATGTATGCAACACGTTTTCGGGGATCACATCGGGCGGACCGTTGAGGCGTACGTAGATGACATTGTCGTCAAAACCAGGAAGGCGGACAACCTGGTTAACGATCTGCGTGTTACGTTTGATTGCTTGCGGGCCAACAGGGTCAAGTTGAATCCCGAAAAATGCGTCTTTGGGGTGCCGCGCGGCATGCTATTGGGTTTCATAGTCTCCCAGCGGGGCATCGAGCCCAACCCCGAGAAGGTCTCGGCCCTCGAGCGAATGGGGCCAATTCGAGACCTAAAGGGGGTGCAGAAGGTATTGGGTTGTCTGGCCACTTTAAGCCGCTTCATTTCACGACTCGGCGAAAAGGGCTTGCCCCTCTACCGACTCCTAAAGAAGCACGAACGCTTTTCCTGGACCGTCGAGGCCCAGGAGGCCCTCGACAAGCTAAAAGCGACGCTTGCACACGCACCGATCCTCACGCCGCCTCAAGACGGCGAACCTCTGTATCTCTACGTCGCGGCGACCACCCAGGTGGTCAGCGCGGTCATCATGGTGGAGAGAACAGAGGAGGGCCACGCCCTACCAGTCCAAAGGCCGGTATACTACATCAGCGAGGTGCTATCCAAAACCAAAGACCGGTACCCTCAAATCCAGAAGCTGCTTTACACGGTGGTACTCGCACGGCGCAAGCTGCGGCACTACTTCGAGGCCCACCCGGTCACTGTGGTCTCATCGTTCCCGCTGGGGAAGATAATCCGCAACCCGGATACCTCAGGTAGGATCGCGAAGTGGTCCGTGGAACTAATGGGGGAAACTCTCACCTACGCACCGCGCAAGGCGATCAAATCCAAAATTCTTGCGGACTTCGTCGCTGAATGGACAGACACTCAGCTCCCCCCATTACAGATCCAAGCGGAGTGTTGGACCCTCTACTTCGACGGGTCGGTGATGAAAACCGGAGCGGGCGCGGGCCTGCTTTTCATTTCGCCCCTCGGAGAGCATATGAGGTACGTGGTGCGCTTGCACTTCCCCGCGTCGAACAACATGGCGGAGTACGAGGCGCTCCTTTGTGGCCTCCGAATCGCCATCGAGACCGGTATCAAACGCCTCGACATCAGGGGAGATTCACAGCTTGTAATCGATCAAGTCATGAAGAACGCGAGTTGCCACGATGAGAAGATGGAAGCGTACTGCAACGCCGTGCGTGCACTTGAGGACAAGTTCTACGGCGTCGAGCTCAACCACGTCCCCCGCAAGTACAATAAGGAGGCGGACGAGTTGGCGAAGATTGCCTCGGGGCGAATCACCGTTCCTCCGAACGTCTTTTCGCGAGACCTTGCCAAACCCTCCGTCGATCTTAGCAAGACCTCCTTGAGTCCGGAAGAACCCTCAGGGGCTCCCTCGAATCCAGCGGGTGCGGAACCCATGGACGAGGACCCCTCGAACGAGGAGTATGTACTCTCCCTACTCGAGGGGTACGGGGTTGACGAAGCAGAGGTCATGGAGACCGACGAGGCCCTTCCCGCGGAAGACTGGCGAAACAAGTACCTCGCCTGGATCGATCGAGGGGAGCTACCCTCGGATCGGACCGAGGCGAGGCGCATCGCCAGAAAGGCCAAGTCATTCACCGTGATTGGCAGCGAGCTGTACAAGTGCGCCGCGTCAAGGATCCTACAACGGTGCATCCCCATCCCCGAAGGCCGCGAGTTGATCCAAGACATCCACGCGGGCGTATGTGGTCATCACGCGGCGCCGCGCACCCTCGTGGGCAACGCATTCCACCAAGGCTTCTACTGGCCCACGGCGGTCGCCAACGCCAACGAGGTCGTACGCACCTGCGAAGGATTCCAGTTCTACGCCCGCAAGACCCACCTTCCGGCTCACACCCTTCAGACCATACCCATCACATGGCCATTTGCCGTATGGGGATTAGACATCGTCGGGCCCCTGCGGAAGGCGCCCGGGGGCTACACGCATCTGTTGGTCGCAATCGACAAATTCTCGAAGTGGGTCGAGGCACGCCCCATTACCAACCTCAGATCCGAACAAGCCGTGTCATTCTTCACCGACATCATCCACAGATTCGGGGTGTCGAACTCCATCATTACCGACAATGGCACCCAATTCACTGGCAGGAAATTCCTGGAGTTCTGCGACAACTACCACATCTGCGTGGATTGGGCGGCCGTCGCGCACCCGCAGACCAACGGCCAAGTGGAGCGCGCCAATGGCATGATTCTACAAGGCCTCAAGCCTAGGATCTTCGACAGACTGAGCAAGTTTGGTCGAAATTGGATTCAAGAGCTAACGTCGGTCATTTGGAGTCTCAGGACCACCCCGAGCAGAGCCACGGGATTCACACCGTTCTTCCTCGTCTATGGCGCGGAGGCCGTCCTCCCCACAGACCTAGAATACGGATCGCCCAGGCTCAGGGCCTATCAAGAAAACTCGAACCAGCGGGCTCGCGAAGATTCGTTGGACCAAGTAGATGAAGCCCGCGATGTGGCGATGATGCACTCGGCAAGATACCAGCAAGCACTCCGGCGGTACCAAGCCCAGAAAATCTGACGCCGTGACTTCAGCGAGGGCGACCTAGTGCTGAGGCTACGACAGGACAATCGAGGTCGACACAAGCTATCGCCGCCTTGGGAAGGGCCCTACGTCGTCGTTGAGGTGCTCAAGCCCGGCACATACAAGCTTGCAAACGAGCAGGGCGAAGTGTTCACCAACGCTTGGAACATCCAACAGCTACGTCGCTTTTACTCTTAAAAAGTTCCAAGTCGATTTGTGCATATCCGACGCCCCAGTCAGTTGTATATATGTTAAGATTGTGAATAAAGTCAAGGGCGGTTCGGCTTTCCCCCGAAAGCCAAGTCCCCCTCGGGGGCTACTACGGGGGGCACCCCCCCCTAAACGGTCCCATTTTTTCGCAAAAATCAAATGCTAAGTTTGTCCCAACCCGGGAGCTTGGGCAGAAAGAAGCAGGGTGCGAGCAGCCAAAAGGTAAAGACGGGTGAATTAAGGACGGCCTACGCCTCCAGCAGGATACGGTTTCTCCTCCTCACCACTTTACCTTCAGGCTGCTCGCAAAAACGATCGATCCTAGCTGAAATTTGCCTAGGCGACGGGAAAGGACATAACGGCATAAACAAAACGAGTCGCACTTAGCTTACAAACATCAAAAGTGAACTGTCTTGTTACAAAAGCCACCCGGCTCAAATTCTAACCGCAACCTAAGGGCCTCAGCGCTCGACTACTTTCAGGGCTCGAGGGGACCCGCGGGAGGAGCGTTCGGGAAGAGATCCTCCTCAAAGGCATCGGCGAGGTCCGCAACAGCGTCGAGGCGGTTCACGACGGCCTGCGCCCCGTCATCATCAAGATCGTCCGCAACGATGTAGCCCGTGGCCAGCGCCGCAAGGTCAACAACGTAGTGCGACTGCACCACGCCGAGGGTCTTCCGGATGCCGAGGCGGAGGGCGCCCTTCTTGCGCTCGGCGACGCGACTGCCCAGAGCCCGAAGGCGACTCACCACCGAGCTCCCCGACAGACCGGTACCCTCGTCAATGCTCTGGCACGCTTCGAGGGCCGCCTGCTCCAGAAGTCCCAAATCCTGCTGGGATGAGTCGTAGGCCGTCTGGAGCACTCCCACCTGCGTCGCTGACTCCCCCAGGGCTTTCCGCAAACCTGAGAGAAAAAAGGGTAAGTCGAGACCGGATCTCGGCAAACCTGATCAGCAAACAAAGGGCCGGGGGCGGCAACTCACCCTCGACCTGCTTCCTCTCCTTCTCAAGATCCGTACGCACGGCTTCGGCTTCCTGCTGCAGCTGCAGGACCGAAGCGTCCTTCTCCGCGCCGGCAGTCCTCAAGGCCTCGACGGTGACGCCCCCCTAGACCAGCTCCCTGGTGAGCCGCTCGATCTCCGCCTCTCGGAGTTGAAGCGTAGCCCTGGCATCTGTCAGCGTGGTACACTCCTGGTGGAGCTGGGACTGCGCCTCCTCCCGCGCTGAGCGTTCCCGCTGGAGGGCGGACCGAGCGTCCTCGAGCGCGGCTCGCTCCTGCTGGAGCTGAGTCTCCACCTGCGCCCGCGCGCTGCGCTCCTGTTGGAGTCGATCCTCCGCCCCGGCGAGCGCCGTGACCTTCTCCTGCAGGGCAGCACCCAGCTTCTCGACCTCCTGGGACTTCTGCTCAGCCTGGGTCTGCCAGGACCGCGCCCCCTCGAGGGTCGTGCGGTCCTGCAGGAGTTGAGTCTGTGCCTCGGCCAGGGCGTCGCGTGCCCTCTGCAGCTCGCCGCTCGCCGTCAATAGCGCCTCCTCCTTCTCCCGGAGCGCGGCCTTCACCTCCTCAACCTCCTTGGCTTTTTCCGCCGCCAAAGTACGTTGGTCGGTGTAGGCGTCCTCCACGCCCATGAGCTTGGAGCCAACCGTTGTCTTCCCACAAGGCCTCCACCATGGCATCCAGGGACTTGTACTGTTCCCGGTACCAATCGAGGTCAGAGCTCAGCTCGGCGATGCGGTTGAACCTCTCGCCCGCCTGGCCCTGCAGCTCCTGTGGGTAGTAATGGGAAGGCAAGGAAGGGGATCAAGTCAGAAACGCTCAAACAAGAAAAGCGGGGGAGCAAGTGATAGTCAGACGGAGGTTCTTACCTGAAAGAGTTGGAGCGACCTGCCTCCGTGGAGCCGGAGCGCCTCGGTCAGAGCAGTGTTGAGAGAGGCGCCGTCAGCACGGAATTCCTGCCACAGCGCCCTCTCAGCCCTCGCCTCCTCGATCAGACTCCCCGGCACCCCGGGGAGACGGAGCCTTCGCTCCCACTGCGGCACGCCACCATCGGACGCCGGGGGCGCGGCACCAGACGTCGACGCCTCGGCACCAGGCGCCGGCTACTGCGGCATCACGCAGCCGTCGGACCGCACCACCAGTACCCCGAACGCAGGCCCGGGGGCTGATCCGATCGCTACCCCCGTCAGACCCCCGCTGGGGGTGGAACCACCATCAGCAGGGGCCTCGGCCGCCACGCGGCCCCCGACCCCTTGGCTCGCCGTGTGAGCCTGCTCTCGCCCTTGCCGAGCACCACGGGTCACCGTCACTTCCTCCACCGCAGCTTCCTCCAGCTGTCGTGGCCTCGTGGCCGCGGCCGTGGCACGCGACGCCTTGCCTGTCGCCGCCGTGCCCGCCGTCACCCGCGGCGTCCTCTCCGAGCGGGGCCTCGTCACCCGCGGCACCCCCAGCTTAAGCGCCTTAACAGGCGCGAGGGAGGGAGTGGCGGGCGACATCCTGTCAACGGGAAAGAGGAAAGGTGAGCGACCGCGTCATGATATCAAGAACACGGGGGGAGGAACGCAACACACCTTAAACTGGAGAAACCCCGCTTGCGCTTCCTCGAGGGCTCGGGAGGCGCCGCCTCAGCGCCTGTCGACGCCCTCGGCGGCGATCCTCCGACAGGCGGCACTGCGCCCGCCTCAGGGGTAGGCTCCGTGGCGACCCCCTCGACCCCTGGTGACGAGGGCGGCGCGGGTTCCCACCTATCGGAGGTGGTCCGCTCCCCTCGCTCTCCTCCTCGTTCGAAGACGAGTTCACCGGCTCTGGCAGAGGGGAGAGGCCCTGCTGCTCCCGCAGCCGGTAGTCCTCGTTGTACCTATCGAGGTGCTCCTGCCTCCTGATCCTCTTCTCCTTCGCCTGGGCTGCCCGGTCCTGCTCCCTCTGCTGCCTGGCGCGGTTGTCAGTCTGCGACCGAGGCGTCGGCGGATCCGACGAGGGGACATTGACCCCCACCGCCTACCGCCAAGCAGCCAATGTCAAGCCAAACACGGAAGCAAGGAAAGCAAAGGGTAAAAGGACAATACTCACCTGGCCGGCGTCGGGGAGAATCACGAACGACCACAGGTCGTCGTCGCTAGTCTGCACCGCCTTGAGGTTCACTGCGCGCCTCGCCCGCGTGGCCTCGTACCCTCGGGTGAGCGGCTCCTCCAGCAGCCGCGAACGCGCCAAGGACACGGGGTTGGCCACATCGCTCATCTCATAGATGAGGAGTTCCCTCTCCATGAGGGGAATGATCCGCCGGTGATGGAAATTGGCGATGACGGACACCACCGCCAGCCCGGCGTTCGCCAACTGGCCTATGGCATTGGTGAGAGGCTCGAGCCTCCTCTGCCTCGCCGGGGGCGACACCCTGTATGTCCACGAGCCGGGCCTCTCCTTCAGCACCTTCCCGGTGTACGGCGGAAGGCCGGCGCCATCGTTGCGGAGGTAGAACCACCCCTTCTCCCAATCGGAGTTGTTCGACGTCATCGTGCACGGCAGGTACAGTTCCCTCTGGAGGTCGCGCACCGAGAGTGTGAGGCCGCCGGCGCGAACCGCTCGGCATGTCTTCTTCTCCCCCGTGGCGAGTGTGTGGAGCTCGCCGCGGAAGAGATGGACCCACAGGTCCCAGTGCGCCGGGATTCCCAAGAATCCCTCGCAGACAGCGACGAAAGAGGCCGCCTGCGAAATGGCGTTAGGGGCGAAGTTGTGGAGCTCCACCCCGTAATGATGGCACAGCCCCCGCATGAACTTGCTCATGGGGGCGTTGAAGCCGCGTTCGTGCAGTCTCAGGAAGCTGACGACGTAGCCCGGCGGAGGGTTCGGCTCCCTATCCGACGACGGCGGGACCATACACGCTGGATTCGGGCCGTCGCCGGCCGGCGTCAACTGACCGCCGAGCACCAGCGCCTCCAGTGACCGCCGATCCACCGTCGACCGGGGCCACAGGAACGCGTCCAGCACTCGAATCGAAGACATGGCGGGGAAGGCGGAGGAGCGCGGGTGGCTACGGGAACGGAAGGGCGCGGACGGATCCGGGGCAGCGAGATGCACGACGCAGAGGGAGATGAAGTGCGGGGAATGCGTGTGAATGGCAGAGGTAAGGAGTTCCTCCCCTGTTCTCCCCAGATTTTATAGAATCGGAAGGGACGGAGTCCCCGGGAACACCGCACGCGGCAGCAGTTAATGCGGCTGACACCCCACGTCGCTGACGGCCGGGCCCCGCCGTGCCAAAACGGCCGCGCACACGCGCACGTGCCATGATTACCGCGCAGTAACCCAGAGGACGCAGCGCCCCGTCCTATCGCCTCCCCACGTCGCACCGCCTAAAAAGGAGCGCCCACTCCGCACGACCCGCGCCACGTCGATCGTTCGTTAAAAACGGGGGTTCCTTCTCGCGTAAGGATAGCCCCCCGTGAAACCAGAGCCGAGAACTCGAGGGCTGGCCCCTCGATCAGAGGAGTTACAGGCCTGCACGGCTATACTGATCAGCGGCTCGAGGCCCAGCCCGCAGAGGGAACTGTGGGCACCGCAGATGTCCCTCGATCTGGGGATTTACTGGCCTGCACGGCTATACTGATCAGCGGCTCGAGGCCCAGCCCGCAGAGGGAACGGTGGGCACCGCAGATGCCTCTCGATCTGGGGATTTACTGGCCTGCACGGCTATACTGATCAGCGGCTCGAGGCCCAGCCCGTAGAGGGAACGGTGGGCACCGCAGATGCCCCTTGATCTGGGGATTTACAGGCCTGCACGGCTATACTGATCAGTGGCTCGAGGCCCAGCCCGCAGTGGGAACGGTGGGCACCGCAGATTCCCCTCGATCTGGGGATTTACTAGCCTGCATGGCTATACTGATCAGCGGCTCGAGGCCCAGCCCGCAGAGGGAACGGTGGGCACCGCAGATGCCCCTCGATCTGGGGATTTACTGGCCTGCACGGCTATACTGATCAGCGGCTCGAGGCCCAGCCCGTAGAGGGAACGGTGGGCACCGCAGATGCCCCTCGATCTGGGGATTTACAGGCCTGCACGGCTATACTGATCAGCGGCTCGAGGCCCAGCCCGCAGAGGGAACGGTAGGCACCGCAGATACCCCTCGAACTGGGGATTTACTGATCAGTGGCTTGAAACTCAACTCGATGACAATTCGGTGAGTGCCACAGATCGACCAAGACGGGGGCACCCGGTGCCACCCCGCAAAGGCCCTACTAATCAGAGGTACGGAGCCTGACCCCCGACAGGTTCGAACAGGTGCCACAGATTAACAGAGTCAGGGATGACTAGGGCGCACGCGATCGAGCCGGTCCTCGAACTCGAAGGTTCGAGGGCGCCCCATAGTTCGTGTTCAAGGCCGAACGAGGGCAGCTAGTCGAGGGAGAACTTTCGCGCCCTCGGTCCTAATCGAACGGGACCGAACCCTGCCTAGCATACCCACATAAAGTGCTCTCATGGACGTGTCTCCGGACCACGAGCCGACCCTTATCGAACGGGGCACGGACGTCCACTTGAATTACCCGTCAACAGCTCAACGAGGGGTCCATGACTCGCGGCCCGCTCGATGGGAAGCATGGATCGCCTCACCCCTCCCCCCTGCGGAAGGGCGGCGAGGGGCGCGCAAATAAGTCGAAGAGTTTGCCCCGATCGCCCCGTGTGGGCCCGGGCTCGGGGGCTCGTCGCACGGCTACACCTCCCGGACGTGTCTGACAAAAGTCACATTCCCCCGCTCCTTCGAGGGCAGCAAGCGAACCCCCCGGGACTCGTCCCAGGCAGGGTTAACGCCGTTCCGCACGCGTAAGATCGCCGAGGCCAGCTGAAATATCACCGAAGCCGGCTGAAACAAACGCCTCGCGGATTGGCAGCTCAGCGTAAAAACCTTGCACGAGTGTGCACACTCCTCCAAGGCTTCGGGGGCTACACCCGCGGGTGCGCTAGCGCGCCCCCACGGAACGTCATACACATCCAGAAGGGAAGAAAGTCCTAACAGAGAGCTTCAACCTTTGAGGGTCCCTCCGGATACCCCTGCAAAGGCTCGGGGGCTACTGTCGGGGACAACCATAGGGGTCCCCTAACTATGGGGGAGATTACCCTTTCTAAAAAATTGACACAAAACCACAAAAACACTCCCCAAACCGGCCACAGCCTAAATGCGAATAAAGCCCACGGCCCAGTAACCTCCATGCCCATCAAACCGCCATCCCCGGCCGCCCTCGAGCGAACCTCCGCCTCGCTCGAGAGTCGGACGTCGCGCAGCAGAACCTCGCCTCGCTCGAGGGCACGACGGCCCTCGAGTGGACCTCCACCTCGAGTCTCCGCCTCGCTCGAGGCCTCCTCTCGACCCGTGGCGCCTCACCTGCTTCCCCCGACCGGAGCATTAAATGCCCTGACACGCCGCGCACGCCCGGGTCAAAAGGCGAATCCCCGCCACGTCGATCTCCTGACACCGCCTGGGAATCTGATCCCGGCGCTGTTCGAGCAATCCACCGCTGTGCGGCCATCCCCGACGCTGTATAAGCGCTGTGCGGGATGGCTGGTGTCATTCTTCGACACTGTACCACCCGCTCCCGTCCTTCCTCCCTGCCATACCCCTCGAAAAGGGATGGCAACACCCTTGAGGGGCGTACGGCCGCCGCCCTGACGCACGCCCATGGCGGTGCCGTGGCGCAGGGTAGGCGGAGCACGTCCCCTCCGTCACCTCCGGCGCTGTGCGGCCATCCCCAGCCCTGTGCCACCATCCCCGGCACTGTGGAGCCCTGTTCCGATGGGACGCCACCACGTCGGCCCCTGTGTGGCATGGCGCTCCCACCATCGAGGCCCTCGAAAGGGCATGGGGCACCCTCGAAAGGTGTACGGACGGCGAGCAGGCGTGCACACTGACCGGCACCGCCGTACGAGCGGCGTGCGCCGCGTCCCCTCCACCAACTCCGGCGCCGCCCGGCCATCCCGGGCGCTGTGCAACTGACCCGGGGCTGTGCGGCCATCACCCGCACTGTGCCGCCATCCCCACCGCTGTGCGACGGCACACACGACACTGTGCGGACAGGCCGATGACGCACCGCCATCCCGCGCCACCAACTCCGGCCCTTCCTCCGGCGGATAGGCCCTCGATCCAACGGGGCCGCCCCTCGAAGTCGAGACAGGATGGGTCACGACGACCGTCACGACACCCGCGGAAGCCGGAGGACGCCACCAACTCACGCCAAGAACCATGACGCGCGGGACAAGACTGCCGACGTCATGCTTATTAATACATAACCACTGTATCGGCTGCTGTGAGCATCCTGTAACTGCCCTCCCTTGGCCTATAAAAGGGAGAGGCAGAGTCCCCTACGTAGGGACAAGTGGACGATCAGCATCACTTCTCACCCACACTCACCCGCTCGCTCGTTCCCCTGATATTGGCACTCTGCCTCAATCATTTAGCAGGGACTTGGAGGCTTTTCCTCCTCTCCCGCCCAGCTTGTAGCCCCCCTCTACAGGCACCACGGTGCATTGCAATATAGCGCTCGAGCGCAATCTGCTGGACGTACGGCCCTGCGGCCGGAACCAAGATAAACCCGTGTCTCCGCATTGCTTAGCACCGGCCATCGAGAGACCGATCACAGCGCATTTCACTAGTTAATATCGGGACTAATCTCAACACTGACAGTTGGTTTTGTCAACTATTTTTTGTCAACATTTTTCAAAATGTTGCACCATTTTTTAAAAATGTTGGACAATATTTTTGGAGCCTTCTCTCCACCGGCAGCGGCGCGACCCGCGACGGCGGCGCTAGGAGCTCGGACGCGTGGGGAGCTTTGCCTCCGGCTCCAGCCCGGCCTGAAGCGGCGGCGGAGGAGGTCCGGCCGCGGGGAGCTCCGGATCCGGCTCCGGCCGACGCGCGTGGGGCTCTGAGGAGCGGCGGAGGCTGCGTGGAACAGGAGAGGGGTGAGGAGCTAGGGTTAGCACGAGATCCTGTGGCTACAATTAGTTGCACGATCTCAAACATTGGAAGTTCAGTTGGAAAAAATCTTGCAAAAGGATATAGGATTCCCCTGTTTTATCTCCCTTGCGTGTTATGGGCCTTAGGTTAGCCTTTGAGCAATGTTAGAACACTGTATGGCTCAGTATTTCTGAAAGATGTAAAAGTAAATGTCATGCATTGTGGGCTTGCAAATTGCGATGACGAGAAATTCTACATGTCTCAGCCTTAAATTTTGATACAATAATAGAGCACTCTCTCATACCATTCGTGTAGTGCCACATACTCCCTCTACTTCGGCCACCCTAGCGCATACTCCCTCCGTCTCAAAATATAAACTACGTTTAGCTTTTTGAAAAGTCAAATCTTTCTAACTTTGACTAACAATATCTTTAATAGTAATTTACTTCAACTAGATATATGGTTACATATTATAATAGTTAGTTTCATGATAAATCTATTGATATTAGTTTTATGTTAATATTTCTTATAATTAATTCTTTATACATGATCAAAGATGAAAATATTTGACTTTGAAAAAACTCTAAATGTAATTTTGAGGATGGGGGAGTAGGTGGCATCCGCAGACGAGTAGCGTTCGAAGATGAGGCGGTCGCGTGATCACGATCCTTCACGAATTCACACCTTCCATCTCTATAGTTGGCCACCGTGTCGTGCCGGCACGACACGCGGCACGGCACTGCGACGTGCCGCCGTGCCGACCGTGCCGTGCCTGACCGTGCTATGGGCCAGGCCTTCGGCCTATGACACGGCACATGGGCCGTTTACCCGTGCCGTGCCGTGCCGCACATGGGCCACGACCATTTTCGTCGTGTCATGCCGGCCCATGGCACGTCAACATTAAAACACTTCACCAGAATCAGAATGAGACAAATTTTATGAAAATGATTAACTGATTAAGTGATTATCAAAAGGAGCTGTTGTGCAATGCTGCCTCATTAAAAACCTTTCTAGGTAAAACTCACCCTTGTGAGAAACCCTAGAAAGGAAAAGAGTACAGCGAGCCAGCTCAAAAGTTTCACAAGTCTTAGTTCATCTATCCTATTACAATAGCCAACATCATAGGCAAGTTGTTCAAGTCATCAAGTGGAAGGCAAAGTTTAAACATTACAGTTCTATCCTATTACAGACTTCTCAAGTCATCCACCAGACCTCCAGTCTACCACTTGAGTCTTGTAGCACCAAAAGTCCAAAAGATGGAGAAATGCCTGCAAAATTAGGAATTAGAATATGAAAGATGAACATGAAGAATTGAATATGAAGATGAACATGAAGGACTGAATATTTTACCTTCTCCAGATGTTCATCTTCATCATGCTTCACCTTCACCCAGCGCCAGTAGCTGCAGTACTGCCGCTGCCGCTGCCTTCACCTTCATCCAGGTACAAGTTGTCGAACAACTCTTCCAGGTCTATGTCCTCAGGTGCATGCTATTCCTTTCTTGCTGCTTGGTCCTAGTCTTTCACGCAGGTGAGCATCTCCACATGCTCAGGCAACAAGCGCCGTCGCCGGTCTTCGAGTATCCTGGCAGTACAGCTGAAACAAGACTCGGAAGACACAGTAGACACAGGAACAGACATAATATCGCGAGCCATTATCGATAAGACATGATAGGCTAGCTTATGGTCACGCCACCACAATAGTAGGTCAAAGGACTCCCCCCCATCCTTGATAGGATCACTGTCAAAGTATGCTGACAGCTCATTAACACCACCAGATCCAGATGGAGAAAATGAAGCAGGGAAACAGGTAGAGGATGCACCAGGACCAACATAGATCTTTCCCCATGCCTGCTTCCTTTTACCAGGACCAGCATGAGGCATAGGAGGCCTTTCAGACCTAGCTGCACCAAATTTCTGTTCATACTTGGCAAACAATCTGGACATTTCATCTTTCACATCACCATAGTAAAGACTATAAGAGGTTCCAGTATGTGAAGCAAGTAATTCAAGCACATTAGAGAAGCCTTTCACCTTAGCTCTAGGATCCAGAATGAATGCATAAGAATACAACAGTGGAATTTTTTCCCAATACTTAAGGAACTTAAGTTTCATTGGAATTGCAATACTTCTAAAGCCCTGATCCTTTTCAGCATTATGCAAATGCTCAGCAAAGTCAAGGATATGATGCATCATAAGTGGAGTAGTAGGATAGTAAACACCAGACAATGTAACAGTTGCCTCATAAAACCGTTCAAGGAACTTCATTATCTATTCAGCAGCATGCCAATGCTGGGAAGTCAACAATGCCTCACCATAATTTGACTCAAACCACACAGAAAACACTTCTTTATATGGCAGCAAATGTTTAAGCATCAAATAGGTGGAATTCCACCTAACATCCATATCCAAGCCAAACTTTCTAGGTCTAATACCCGTAAGTTTTAAACAATGCAATTCTTTGATTAGAGGAATTCAAAAAGTTTATTGCAGTCCTGAAATTTTCAAGATAATGATTGAACCTCTTTAAGCCAGACTTAACAATCAGATTAATAATATGGCATGCACAGTGCTGATGCACAAGCAAGTACTGGTCTTTGAGAGGATCATCACGAGTAGGAGCAGGATAAGAGCCCAAGTAACCAGAAAAGACAGGTTACAAGATATTAAAAGCCTTAGAATTAGCTGAAGCATTATCAAGAGACACAGCAAAGACCTTATCAATCAAACCAAACTCCTCAACCACAGATGCTATTTTTTCAGCAATGTTCTCACCAGTATGTGATGCCTCAATCAGCTTAAAACCAATAACCTTTTTATGCAACTCCCAATCAGCCCCAACATAATGAGCAATAATAGAAAAGTAATCCTCCTTAGCATTACTAGACCAGATATCATAAGTTAAAGAAACAGATGAACAAGAAGTTAAAGAATGCATAAGCAAAGCACGCTGATCAGCAAACAACTTATGTAGGGATGGAACCAAAACATCCGAATTGTGTAATAGATTGATTTTTTTAGATCACAATAAAATAAATTTGGTGCTAATTTTTTATGCATTATAACCAGCTAATTACTGGAAAAAATAAAAAAAATTAGCTACAATTTTTTTATGGATTATTTGCTTTCGATAGAGAAAAAGGTGAAAAAACATCCGTATCCGAATCCGAATCCGAATCCGAATTTCTTTTCATCATTTGATCAAAATATAGCACACATTTGGGGTTTATTTTGTATGAATCTTAACAAGCACAATGCCAAGAACAAGAATATAAATTTTTAGATACAAAATATTATGCCTAATTTAGCTAAAATAAAAAAAGAACGGCTAAAAAATGCTATCCGAATTGGTATCCGGTTCCATCCCTAAACTTATGCATGTCTCTAGTAGTGGTCTGCCTAGAAACCTTCTGGAATCTAGGATTATGAGCATTCTTAATGTAATCTTCCCAGGCCTGTGTGTCACCAACGCCTAATGGAAGATCCAGCCTAGCAATCAACTGGCACAGTTCATTACGAGCACGAGAAGCATCATAAACCTAGTTATGCAACCCATCAGCATTCATAGCAAGTCTAGACTGGACCTTATGATCAGTAACCTGTTTTTTCCTACAAGCTAACATGTGCCTGTTCAAGGATCCACTGCCAATCGAAGCTCTAGCAGCAAATTTCTTACCACAACGTTTACAGATGGCATGCGTTCTCACCTCATTCTCGTCAAAGATCGGCACAAAATCCTCCCAACAAGCAAAGAGCAAGTGCGCTTACCAGATGAGGCACCATTTGTGTCCTCGGAGCCGTCCACCTCCACCTGACCGTCGCCGCCGGCGTCGACGTCGATCGGCAGGGAGGCGTCCCCGATCTCCATCTCCTCCACGGGCTCCTCGTCCTCCGGGTGCTCGCCGTCGGCCACTGGCATCGTCACCGCGGCCACAGGAGGGCATAGAGGCCGGTTCCGGCCCCTAACCGCAGCTCCAGCACCGTCCCTCGACGGCCTTGCCATCACACCTCTAGAGGAGGAGGAGGCAGCGTCAGGCACAAACCTGCAAAGAAGATGACGAACACAAAAAGAAGAGCTAGAGCATTAGAACGTAGAAGATGAAGAAGATGCAGAGAAGATGAAGAAGATGCTAGGGTTAGGGTTTCGAGACTCACCTACGCCACCGGAGCCCAGTGCCGGATAAGAGGCCAGGGAGCCAGCATCCAAGCAGAGAACGAGGAGACAAGCACCGTTAGACTGACGGCGAGTGGCGGCAGAAGAATAGACAGCTCAACGACTCACATGGTACACCGGAGGAGGAGGAGGAAGTAGGAGAGGGACTGAGGGAGAAGGAGTGGCCGGCGAGGTGTCGAGGTCACCGGAGCAGGGCCGGCGAGTTCAAGGCGAACAGTGGCGGCGGATCGGATCGGACGAGAGCGAGAGAGGCAGAGAGAGCTGCGGGCTACGGCTGCGCGGTGGGGGGAAGTGATTTAGGGACTACGGTTAGGGATGGGGCGGCCGGCAGCTTTATATGGCGCAGGGGTGGGCAGTGTGGGCTGGGCCAACGGCCAAAAGAGCCGTTGGGGCCGCGCGGTGGCGGCCGTGCCGGCCACCGTGCCGTGTCATGGGCCAGGCCGGCAGCCCATGCACTGCACTGGCCTTCGGGCCGTGCCGGCACGGGCACGCTGCCTGCCGTGCCGTGCCGCCCATGGGCCGTGCCGCCGGCCCATGGGCTGTTTGGAAATATATATCCATCTCCAGTCCATCTGGTTGGAAGACTGGTCTAAATATCTGCGAATGCAAGGGGCAATTTGCAAACCAGACATCCGACGATCCCCAACTTTAGTGGACCAGAAAGCTCCCGCGTCCGGAGTTCCGGACGGCTAGACGGAGGCCAAACACTCAAAGATCGTGTTCATCCACACACATCCCAAGTCCATCTCTTCGGCAACGAGGACTCTCAGGGGTGGGCAGACATGATGGCTTGTGCCCTCGCCGTCGTCCAGCCTGCAGCGGCTTCAGTGCCATGCGGCGGGAGGAACCTCCCCGGCAGTCTCCCACGGCTGCCGTCTCCCAGACTGTCAGGTAAATTATCTTTAAGCCGTGCCCGTGTAGTATCCTCTGCATTTTGGTTCCTCTGTTACAAGCATGATTTGATTAGCAATACGCGGTGCAGGTAGGATTAGGAGCCGCAGGGTCGTTGCCAAGGTTGCGCAAGACAGTTCGGAATCGTCCGGGAGCGTTGTGAGATACGTCAAGAGTTCTGTGAGTTTCTTGTCCTCGATTCTTGACTCAGCTTAAAAGTTGAGCTTCAGGATGACAAAGGTACATCTGGTTTGTGGCTAGTATTTGTTCCAATATCTTGTGGTTTGACAAGTTGAATATGTCGTGACTTGCCTCATGGTCTTCAATGTACCATAAACTGTGATGCTTCTCGGCTAAGCTAATCGGGTCTTTCAAGAGCATACTGTTAACCTACAACGTAGCTGGGGAACACCACACTGACAATGCAGAAAAAACAAATCCATGCTTGCAGTTTTCAGTTACAAAACTCACTTCCGATGCCCGATGCATCAGTGCTCAGTCCAGCTACTCTGCTGTTATACTTTTTCAGTTTTTTGCTGCAGTACCTTGGCGTTATGCTTTTGTTTAGTGATATCAGTGCTTCATGAGACATTTTAAATGAATCAAGGAACTAACCCTGTCTTTGGTTGTATTTATTTATGTTAAATGGAATAGTTCAACACTGCTGAAGACATCTTTGGTCTAGCTGGAATAGGCTTTGCAGCAGTAGCTGCATTATGGGCTTAAGTACAACTAGTTGAGGTAAGTTCAATGACATGTCGAGATATGCAGCTTTCAGTTCTAAACCAGAGAAAGTATTTTGCCACAAGATAAGATTAATCCGGTTCATGTTTGATTCACCTTCAGATCATCGATAAGCTTCCGGTTCTTCCACTTTTCTTTGAATTAATCGGCATACTAGTTGCCTGGGTATGTTCTTGTCCAGACCCTTAAGGGTTTAGGCTACAATTTTCCCCCATCTTTTGAATTTTTTCTTTTTTGGTAGTATTAGTACAATTTGGAAGGGCTCACCATATGCTCCTTTTGACATTTCAGCTGTTCATCTACAACAATCTCCTCTTCAAGCCAAAGAGGTATCAACTAGCTCCCCAGGGGTTTGCATTCTGTTTGAGGAATTAAGGCAACAGATTTACGCATTGTGGTCAGCTACTCCTGTACGTTTTGGATTGATTAGTTCATACTACCTGCAGGCGAGAGTTTCTGGACAACATCAAAAGCACGGTAGCTCGAATATCAGGGCAGTAACTTTCG
This sequence comes from Cenchrus fungigraminus, assembly GCA_036936925.1. Lineage (NCBI taxonomy): Eukaryota > Viridiplantae > Streptophyta > Magnoliopsida > Poales > Poaceae > Cenchrus > Cenchrus fungigraminus. Next base: position 19,765,648 of record CM072778.1, on the reverse strand, counting down.
GTTTCGGAGGCAGCAGTGGAGAGAACAAGCACGGTGTTTATGTGGTTCTCTAAAGGCCTGGCGAGACGCAAGAAGTAACGTTTAACTGTACGCATTATATGATGTAAGAACACTGTGACCATTTTTCTGTAGAGGTAAAATACCAAATTTCTGTACAGGTTATTGTGATTTATACGATTCCCCTAGCAGCGAAACTTGGACTCGGTGGTGCATGAGCCAGATAAGAGCAGAACGTCAGAACCAGTTCTTCACCCAAATGTTTTGGCTAGTCAATTTCATATTCAAGGATGAATCAGGAAATTTACATCCGGAACTTGCAGAACAGCAACAGCATGAAGAAGCAAAAGATTCAGTAATGCCAACCATGAACATTCATGGAGGCTGGCACAATTGTTTTGTCCGTTAACCAAAAATGCCACATGAATATATCTCACTCCATTGTTCCTCCAGCTTGGAGTATCCAAGTCGCCAGTTAGGAAGCAGTTGCAACTTGTATCTACCCGGGAACCAACTCAAACTCTTTTGGACCCATGAAAAGTGGCGTTGTATTCGTGGGAATTGTAAAACAACAACACCAGTGGCTTAACAATCAGTGACACATCTTTACAGTGTTACCATTTTTGGAGAGAAAAAAAAAAGAGCAAACCCAGCCTGCAACAACAACTTGGCTCGAATTCAGGTAGATGGCCTTTCTACCATTCTATGCCACCTCCTGACCAACACCTGACAACACATCACCAGTTCCGATTTCCAGTGTTACCAATGGAGTTTTCCCCAAAGAATTGTTTGGTAGTAATGACACTAGATGTTATATGTAGTTATCTCATGCCGATTATAAGTATGTCAATTGATGAAATTTCAAGGGGGAAATATAAGAGGGAGGAATTAAAACGTAGAGATGAAAAGGCAAACACATTTATGACTAAACTATTCAGATGCCAGCATTACACTTATTCTGACCGATGATAATAAACCAGAATCCCTAAGCTACTAAATTACCGATCAAGACTGATACATGTATCTGATCAACATGTTAAGAGGGTGCAGACATGATGCTCTTGATCATTGTTGCACCCCAAATACAAATCTGGGACACCTATGCATTCTCAGGCTTCAATTTTTGTCCAAATGCCCAGTAACAGGTTTTCCAGCAACAGGATGACTGCTGGAACCCTGTGGAAATGTTTTTACAACAGCAGGTGTATCTGCTTTTGGATATGGTACTCGAGAAACACCATTTACCTGTCCGGGGTGGCCAGATGTTTCAGATTTGATCGCCATGGAGTACCTTTCCTCTGCAGAAGATAAAAATCAGGATTAAACTCATCCTAGTCTTACAGAGCAAATAGAAAATGAGACTAGAGAAAATAGAAAAAAAAATATCTGACACATATACATTCTAGCCTGCCCAGGTTTACACTAATGGATCCTCAATCTCAAACACCACAGAAGAAAACACTTGTAAAAAGCAGAGTGTATAAATGAGATAGCATGTCACCAAAATTCAAACCAGACAACACAAGACCATGTAAATCCATTCAGTCAGATGGATCCAGATTAAATAATACCGACAGATATCATTATGACTTTAAGTAACAGATATCACGATGGAGCATTAATGTGTGTAAGGATTTTTTGTTCGCAATTAGCATGGTGAAAAGGAACTTTTGGTGTACCTTTCATTCTTCCAAATGTCACAAGCTTACGGAGACAATCACGGAATTCTGTCAGCACTACTCTTTCCTGTTCTGCATACAGTTCAGATTGGTTCTGGTTGACAGCTACTGTCTGCTGAGCAACAGCATTTTGAGAAGTCGTAAACATTGTATCTTGTTCATCACACATCAGTGCTAGTGTTCCAGGAGACATAGGCCTATTTGACTTGTGATCATCAGCGCAGTTATGTCTGGATTCTTCTAAAACAGCTTTGCCCGTATGAGTACCTCTGATCGATTGGTCATCAACTGATGCTTTATGATCTGGATCTTGATTATTTCCTTCTCTATCATGGTTTGTTGATCCTAGGGAACCTGCCTTGTCATCTTCCTTCTGTCCCGCCCTTTCATCATCCTTCTCTGCAACCCTCGCTTCCTGTGTCTTCCTGCCTGTTTTTTTTTTTCACAAAAATTTCACAATGAGCAGCAAATAACCATCAAGATAATGCATATTTTGTGGACTATGTAAATCACTCTTTATGTTGTCCTTGGTTGCATTCTCTTAGCATAAAGGAGTGCGTGCTTGCAGTTGCAGGTTCTCAGGGGGGTGGGGGGGTGAACTAATGCAACATATAATGTGGCCATACTTGTAAAAAAATTAGCACACTGAAGGACGAAAATGTGAACATGCAGCACATATGATCTGAGAAACATAAGTTTCATTACAACTCTCGCTACTTGCCAGCTATCATGCAGTTTCAACAGGAAAAAATGGTAACCATTACCATAATATGTAACTTAATAGCTGCATCCAAGCAAAGCCCTAATAACTCAAGAAGCATTTGCATTTCTTTCTGAGATAAGAGGCATTAGCATTTGTATCCCATATATCTTACTTCTGGTTGTTTTCAAAAGAAACTTTAATAAAGCACTTCATAAGCATACAGATTCCAGGCTCAAGAAATGACAGATAAAAAAATTAAATAGAATCCTACTTCTGAACAAGAACCCTGAAGAGTTAGTATTGGAGTAAGGAGGTGCTGATCTGTGGGTTGCTTCACTGAATATCACCAAAATAACTCATGCAAGCAAGTAGGGTCACCTGGATATTTGTCCATGCAAAGTGACAAAATGCAAAAGGTAAAACAAGCATAATGACGAGAAGTACCAGCATATGCTTTTGCAGCCTCTCCTGACGCCGCCACCAGAAGCTTACAAAGCTCCTTAATGTCCTCTGTTTGGACAATGTCTGCTAAAAGGGGCCTGAAGTCGGATGGCATAAACCCCATCAATGATGGATAGTGTATACATTCTATGAAGGAAAATGTTGTATTAGCTGATAGTTAGTTACCTGTAGCTAACTTTAAAGGGCCCCAGAGTGGGAGGATGCGCAGACTGGCTTGGAATGGAACCATCAGGTACTGCATTCTTCTGATAAATAGATTGATTAAAGAATGAATCATAGTTTTACCAGAGTCTCATAATAACTGCTGCTATGGGTAGCTTTACCTTGCTAATATTCAATTTTAATTTGTAATCCTGTTCTAGAATAATTTCGAGTTCTCCCAAAAAATAACAAAAATATTTGTAGTTTCATAAATTGCATTTATATTTTAGGAGAATAATATAATGAGCTAAACAGTGTCACACTGCTTTATCATGTAAAAAAGAAAAATTCTGTGCAAACATATGATGATGATTGGTATTAAGAAACACTATTCATCAACTCAGTTCCATGGTATGAACTATAAACTTCACACTCCTAGTGATAGAATAAAGCGCTTCAGCTTGCTTCTAGAGTCAATAACTCAAGAAGACAAAGCTATGCCAAGATAGAGAAATGAGGCAAAAACAATGCATGCTCAAGTCTTAAACATGGTCGTTACCTGAGGCAGGTGACTAATCCTTTGTGCCACATGTTCCTTATTTGAATGGTCAAGTAAAGGATCAATATGTTTCCTCTTCCTTGATGTGGAAGGAGAAGGAAATCCTGTAGCTCCAATAGCACCATTTACAGCTGCATTTGTCACTTGCTGCATGTTAATGGGATTTTTGTGATCCCCTTGGAAAAGAGCTCTTCGTTCATCACTCGCTTCAAAATTCTTGCAATCCATACACTTGCAATTTTCGGAGCATAGTATGTTAGCTTGGAAGCACTCACAATACTTCTTCAGGCATCCTGACTTCTTGCAGTGGCACCCTTTATTATGCTTCCCTATTAAAGGGAGATCACTAGACACCTCCTGGTAATTTCATGGACTAAAATTAATGACACATGTCATGGCAGCACAGTTAATATACAAAATGCAATAATGAGAAGGAGTTCTGTGTTTGTATTGGATAAGTAAGCATATAAAATTATGATAAGCATATAAAATTATGAATAGGATTAGAGTCTAAGATCAGTGGAATAACATATTTGATTACCAAAATGACTTAAGCTCTCACTTTTTTATCGTTAGCTATGATTTAACCAGAAAAATATGCATGCAAGAAGACTTTATGCAGAAATGAACAAATTTATGAAAAAAATTTGACTGCATGTATTATAGAACAGCATAATTTTCCGGTCAGAGGTAGTACTTCATATTATAAGTGGAAGAAACAAAACATGCACTTCTTTATTGGTGCAGAGGTGACAAACATTTTGCGTAGAAGACTGAATATTGGACTTTCACCAACTTTGTCTTTTTTCCTACTTTGTTGGGCTATATATATGACAGGAAACCAATCAATAATGTGACAGTTTATAAAGAAACAAGGGCTTCATTGAGGCTCAACAATGGCAAGTTTCTATCGAACTGCCAAATATAGAATACTTGTATGTTGATTTTGACTTTGAAGATTCAAATTCATAGTGGCTACAATTTGAGCTTTCAAAAAAATGCCACATACAAATATAACTGCACTGATATACATTTCTCAAGAGGTATTATGTTTCTAAATAATTGACACAGTGAATAAATTGCAGGCATGAAGTTCCATAAAATGAAAAATTATCAGTTGTCAAGTTCTCCCAGCAAACTTCTGGTATAGACTTATCTATACATGTAATGTTTTCTTTTTCACCTCCAGCTAGGATGGTGTTTCAGTTCAACTCATGATTATAATAAAATATGATCTCTAAAATGAGCATGGGCACTGCTATAAGTAATTGAAACACCATGAATAACAAATAGCAATTATGATCCCTAAGAAAGTAAACTTACACTATTCCTATTCGCATGTGGGCTGCTCCCAATTTTAGGCCTGAATGCATCTGGATTACGCTCCAATGTAGCATCAATAGCTTCACGCCTGGCAACTTCATTATCAGGATTGTTAAAACAGTTGGTGCAGTTGCATCCATCACAGTGAGTGCCAGAAGCAAAGCATTCACAGTACCTGTGAAACCATTAAAAGATTTCAGATGGATAGCATCAGTACACACAAGATGCAAAGCTGAAAAAGGTACCAAAACATAGACTTTATATTTCAAAAAAGAAGGGCTGACTTTAAATATGAAGGTCAAAACAATGCCACACTGGTATATATTTGCCTGTCTGCAGAGAATTGGAAATCAGGCATTTAGAGGTGACATGAAGGATTGAAGGGATGCTGGAAATATTTCCCAAATTATTTGTATTATAAATTATAATTAATGTTGCTCATCTAACCTACATCTATGCATGTAGATTCATTACATGATAAATAAGCAGACGACACAAGCAGTTTGTGATCTTCATCTTCGAGTCATTGAGTGTGTTACATAGCTTATAACACTATCTAAGTGCCATTTATGAGAACTTTAGCTCCTTTTGAAATCATGATGAAACTTCAGTAATAAGACCGCTCAAGCAGATTCTGCATCTAAATGGCATATAAATATATGACTATCCAAACAATGTTCTTCCAGCCCCTTGCCTCTTTTGCAGCATGTCATGAGAAAGCCCCCTAATATTGCATTCTTCTCAAGGTAAGGATAGAATCCAACTTACAACTTCAAACATCTGGAGTTCCTGCAGTTGCAGCACTTCTTCTTTGTGGGAGTGGCATCTTCCCCTTCATAGAGTCTTGGCCGTGGTTTTGGTGACTCTGGCTTCCTACAGTACAAGGCCCCAAAGCATAATTAGAACATTGCATGAGCATGATGCAAATTTTGAAGGGAAAAACTAAAAACATCAACAGGCAGAATGTACCCAAAAATTGCTAGAAATACTAGTTAATATAAATAAGATCATCTAACACAAGTAAAAATATGGAAATGGGACTCGTGGTGACGCTCAGAAAAATCAGAAACGTCTTCATATGAATCAAGACGACAACGGATTCACTCATCGAAATAAATGAGCTACGTACGAAACAGAGAGGTGGAAATTTGGAAACTCCAACGCTACGTGTAAAAGTTCAGAACGGGAACACTCACAAGGGAACGGCGACCGGGGGCCGCTGCACTGGCTGCGGCGGCACCGGGCGAAGCTGCGGTACGGGTACCGCCACCGACACCGTGTGGCGCGGCAGCGGCACATGCCCCACCACCTGATGCGAGCGCATCACCGGTAGCAGCCGCGGGTGCAGCTGCTGCGGCACCCCCATCGGCACGGCAGCCCTCGAGTGCTGCTGGGGTTGCTGCAGCCCCACCGGCAACGACCTGGGCTGCAGCGCCCTGGACACGGCGGCGGCCGCAGCCGCCATCGCGGGGTTCCCCGCCAACGCCGCCGAGTTGAAGTCGAGCTGCCTCACCAGCTTCTTAATCGGCGGCTGCGTGGACGCAGCGGGCACGGGAGGCCGCTGCGGCGGTCCCCCGCCCCCCTGCTCTTTCCCCGTCATCGACTCAACCCGGAAGCTACTGGATCAAAACGCCCCCGCCGCCCACCAGTAACGCCAACGCAAACCCAATTCACGGCGGCCGCGGGGACCCGCGGCGAGATCGCGGGCGCCGGCTCCAGATCGAAGGGGGCGGACGCCCCGCGGCCGAGTGCGGGGTGGCGGCGCTCGCCGCGAGCTTCGGCGCGTGTTTGCGGCGGAGGGGAACAGCGGATTTTGGAGAGCTGGGGTGGGGGATTAGTGGATTTTCCCTCTCGCTGCAGCTCTCGACTGCCCCCTTTCTCTCTCTCTTCCCCCTCCTCCACCTTTCTTTCTCTCCCACTCTTCGCTTTCGAAATCAAATTCATATTCTACGGCCGGATCCGCGAGGCGACCCGCCATCCGACGGCGGAGGCGCGGCCAGGGCGCATCCTGCGGCTTGAATTCATAGATGTGGGGTTGTTGGGCCTCTCGCCGTTCGATTCGACGGGCTTCGGAATCGTTCAGCTCCGTCGCAGGGTGGACCCGAACGCGGCGCCTACCGCTGACGCGTGGGGGCACAGGAGATGAGGATACGATGGGGCTGCGCAGTCAGTGTGAGGGGCGTGTCACACTGCGGAGACGCGGCGGGGGTTTCTATAGCCGGATGTGATCCGCACTTGTGGAGTTCCTTTTCTGGGGAAGGCTCCGGAATCTGCTATACGCTAGCCTGTATCATGACATGTGGGCCAGATAAGGTGTGGCCCACCTGTCTGTGTTTACTCTAACATTCGCGGGAAGGTACATTTTGCACCGCGCTCATTCTCGCGCGAGGGTTTTTAAAAGACGTGACTAGTCTTCGGTTTCAGTGGAGGCCAGTAGGCCACTGTTGAGCCCGTGGAGATAACGCTATTTTGTTCGTGGGCTCCTCTACCTCTCTCTGTAGTATGGGCTCCTACGCTCCGTTATATGGGCTCGTGCTTCACAGTTCGTCAAATTCTAATAAAAGGATCAAATATTCGAAATACACGCAATCGAGTGTTCGAAAGAATATATCAAATTCTGACTTGTGACCATGAAAAGAATAGTGTCGTGGACTCTTTCTTTGGAAACTAGTTCCTGCGCAGTGCGCAGGAATCAAGCAGGGCAGCAGGCAAGGCTTCAGTTAGCAGTTAGTTGAGATTGCTGTGTTTTGAGATAGTATTGCTTTGAGGCCGGATAGCTCAGCCGGCTAGATAACAGGAGATCAGTTTTGGCCTCGGCCTTTATATATCTGCCCTCGGCAGAAGTAAGAGATTAGGCAGTAGTTTAATTTTAATTGGAAATAGTTTAAATAACCCTCTAAACTATATTTTGATTCAATTTACTCCTAAACTATACTATTTTATTCAACTTACATCATTACGCAATTTGCCATTTTTGTTTTCTCATGCACAAGTTGAATTTTAATTTGAGACTTTGCAGGATGTCAGTGGAGATCAAATCTATATTAAAAAATAGTTGATGTATATTTAAGAAAATAGTTGAAGAATTTTCCATCGTTAGTTTTAAATATTTTTGTATCTTAAGGATAAACTTTATTGATAAGTACCTTAACCTATCAAAATAGTGACTAAAAATTCATGATATATTTTTTAACATATCTTATATTGTCTGATATAAACTTGCAAATTTGAACTTAAAACCCCACTTGTGCACGAAGAAACGAAAAAGACAAATTATGTTGAGTAAATTGAACCAAATGTTATAGTTTAGGGGGTAAACTGAATCAAGAAATTTTAGAGGATCATCTAGACTTTGGTTATACTTGAGATGAGTAATTTGAACTTTTTCCTTTTTAATTCTCATAATCTCTCGAGGAGAGAGTGAGATTGGTTGTAAACGATCTATCAGATTGAATAACAGGCACCAAAGCCCTCTAGTCCTAGTTGGTTAGTGAAGTTGAGATATGATCGCAACCACCCAGGTTCGATTTCTCGCTGGAGCGAATTATAGGGTTGATTTTTTAAAAATCCCCTCAGGTTACCGTCACAAATCAAGCTTAGCGAACATAGGATCAGGCCACGACTACTGATACCGAGGTGAACAGCAGGAGCGCAGAGCTGTCGTGCGACGGTGTGAGTTCCTCAGACCATCCGCACTGGGGACGGGATATCCCCACGCTATCCCTGTTGCTTCGTCCTTTGAAGGAGAAAGAGGCTGCAGCGGGGCACGGGATCGCCAACGTCATTTCCCCGTCGCCCCACATCTCCCCTAGATACAGAGGAGTCCCTGGCCTCCTTCATCCCCTCCTCCATGGGCCCCTGCTTGCTTCCCACACCCGTCCCAACCGCTCTGCTCCGCTCCGTCGTCCGCCGCACGCCGTCCGCCGTTGCATCCGCCGCACACCGTCGCATCCGCCTGCCGCCGCATCCGCGCGCTCAGCGCGCCGCCGGGGGCCCTGGTCCTCCCCGCCTCCAGCTTGCCATCCGCCGCCCCTGCCTCCAGCTCACCATCCGAGCCGTGCCGGAGATGCGTCGCCGGCGAGGGCACCTCGGATCCGCCGCCTCGCCTCCAGCCTCCTCGCCATCGAGAAGAGCTCCGCCGCGCCCCCCAGCTGGACGCCCTGCCGCCGCCGCCAGCTGGACACGGCCGCGCTCACCCCGAGATCCACGCTGTGACGCCCCAGGTTTTTAATTAGCATCATTAGTGCTAATGACCGAATCAACCGAGTCAAACACTGTTGACATTAGTCAAACCTTGGTCAACCTGGGTCATCACCTCGAAAACCCAGTCAACAATCACTAATGACCCTCTTGATCAAGTCAACACCCACTTGTGGTCAACCCTTGGTCAAAACCCCGGTCAAAACCCCTGTGTCTTTGAACTTCCTCCAGAACTTTTGCCGCATTCTCCAAATTTCACCTAAACACTTCAAAATCGGCCAATATAAAAGTTGTTCGTATTTTCGAGGGACACACTTTTCATAATTGGCGGCATTTGAGATTTGGAGTGAAAATTGGTGAAATTCTCAACCAAACTCAGCTTTTACTATTCACCAGAGCCATGAAAACCAGCAACTTTGCCTGCAGTTCATGCTCAAATGGTTGATCAAAACATAGGTCGGCCTTTGAGAAAAATACTCTCCTATAGATGCTCTACAACTTTGGTATTCAAAGTTTTGTGGGGTTCGATTTGAATTTTTGGAGTTACTCGCAGTCAAACAGGGGCAGACGAAATTGATTCGGGCGACGTCGCGCCGCGCGCCCGCACACCCCGCCGCGTGGCATCCAGGACGCCTCGGCGTCCGTGTCCCCCACGCCGGGCCGCGCGTCCCGAGGCGCGCATGCCGAGGCCACACACGCCCTGAGCGACCTTGGCACCCGTGCCCTGCGCGTGTCGCCCGCGTATGCCGTGCCGTGCCGGCCCCCACCCGCGCCGCCCGCCGGTGACGCCACTCGCGCCCCGATGCGCCGGCCGGACCCCCCATCTCTCTTGGCCGTTTCAAACACCGTGGACGCCGCCTATAAAAGGCCAGGGCCGTCCCTCGCGCGTGCGAGCCCCTCCCCGCCGTCTACCGTGCTTCGCCGCGGCACCATCGCCGCCGCCGAGCCGAACCTCGCCCTCCGCTCGCTGCCAGTACCCCCAAACCGCCCTAACACGCTCTCTAGGACCCTCTAAGGCCCGAACCTTCGCGCATTGTCCGGGGCACGCCGCAGTTTCGCCGGAGCACAGCTCGCGGCGGCCACCGCCGCAGGGCGCCGCCGAGTCCCCTCGCCGGCCCTTCCTCCGCCCCGACCGAGCCCCCAAGCCGAGCCTAGGAGACCTCCAGGCCACCCTCCGCCCGCTCCAGGCCGGACACGGCCGCCGGCCTCGCCGGAATTCCACCGGACCGCCGCCGGCCGCACCCCGAGGACCACATTGCAAGACTTCAACTCTTCCTGGGGGTCAATCCGTAAACCGAGGGCATATCTGTAAGGAATCAAAACCTCCAGGGACTTCCTTGCAAATCAGTTTCTTGAATAGTGGTGGCAGTTTTGCTGAAACTTAGAAAATTCGTAGGAAATCATAGAAAAATCATAAAAATGCAAACTCAATTTTGTCGGTTTCCTTGTGAGAAAGACTACAACTTTTGTAAAGCATGATCATAGTTTTTCCTGATAGTTTTTGCATGAAAAATACAAAACTCTAAAACCTAGATCTGTTGTATCTCAAAATATACAAGTGCTCTGTAGCTTAATTTTGGATATGTTGTGTGTTATGTCATGCCTAGATTCTGTACCAAAAATTGCACAAATTTATGCTTTAGATCTTTTATTATGAATTGTTCTGTATTTATGCTGAATCTGTCCAAATGATTTTTGTAGCCAGAAATAAATATATTTTTGTGCTCAAATTCTGCATGGATCTTGTTATGTCAAAATGAACCTCTGGTAAATTAATCACAATTTTATAATTGTCAGAAACATTTATTCTTGATATATGCCTAATTTTCTTTGTAAATGCATAACCCAAGATCTATAGTACCTCTAGGTATATATGTTGCATTCCTAGCTTAGTTTTGGACCATAGGCCATGTGTGAGAAAGTTGGGATCCATTTGATGCTTATTTATTTTGTTATGCATTTATCTTGCTTTAGTAGCTAGCTTTTGTTATTTTCGGTATATTTAATTTCATAGCTCTCCTAAGTATGCATGTGTGTGCAATGGCTTTGTTTAGGTTTGTAGTGCTTCATAAACACTTCCACTGAATTTTATTAATTCATTTTATGAATAAAAGCATTGGTAGCCTTTTTAAGCTTAATATTAAGTTAAATGAGAAAATCACCAACCACACCCCTAATGACCCTATGTATGTGATGTTAATCTTGCTAAGAAGCTAAGTATCACACCCTTGCTGTTTGTGAAATTTTAAATTGATTTTATTTACATAAATGTGTGCACAATCACTATCAAATAGAATAATTAATAAAGAATCGCATATTGTTCCTGTATTGGAAGAGTATGCTAAATGTGTGCTTATCTAGGTGAATGTGGTCAACCATGCACCCCATGGTTGTCGTTTGTTGTTTGTAATTAATTAAATTAAAAATTGCTAATTAAATCTTGCATTGCATCCTCGTGTAGATCTTCCCGACGGTAGATATACGCTCGTGCCGGAAGGAGGAGACGAAGGTGCTGACGGTGAGCTGCAGTGCGTGGACGTAGCTCAAGACCTGGACCAAAGTCCAGAAGGGCCCAAGGCCAACCTTGCCAGTGAAGGCAAGCCCCGGATCATTAACCCTGTCTTTTTAAATTATGCAATTATGTTTGATATGATTGCGCATTTACGTTTCAGGAGTTAAATTGAAACCCTAGGTGCATGATCCCTAGGTACCTATGTCTTTTACTAGTATGTTAGGTCGATAGCTGCTATGCTATAGGACCGGTACAAGTCGAGTGATGTTCGTCACTCGCGAGAATAGGTTCTTATGTTGGAATCATAAGATCGTGATAAATGGATTGCTCATGTGGTAAGAGCATGGGATTTGGGCTCCGGTCCAGTGGCTTTCGTGGGCTAAGCTTTTGAATGTACTAAGCACTTGTCGGGAATGGGACCGGTAAGCCTAGTAACTTAATGAGACGGTGCGGGAACTTACTATTACTAATCTCGAGTAATCACCGCCCGGCTAGCTACCGAGAGAGGGGGCTACATGTGCGAAGCTGGGTGCCTTGCGGGGTATGCCAGATAGCCTTGTACCCGGGACAGTAAGATTCGATCCCAAGCTGAGGACTTTTGGGAACCGTCTGGTGGTTGTCCTCGCGGGGGCACCCTACCGTGTGTTTAGGTTTACCTTGCAAGGTTTAAATCAATCGATTGTCGGCCTCTCACCGTTATCTGAGACTGCTTAATCAACTGGCCATGATATCCCTTAATGATGGAATTTGATGAAGTTTACTGCTTGAATTAATTGTTTGTACAACTCTTGGTTGAATTAGTGGCAAACTTAGAAGTGGTAATTAACTAGAAATTGTGCTAAAATATTGAAAGTAAGGACATACTCTTTGTTGCTTTTCAGCAAAAGAACTCCACCGGCCAACAAGCCCCTCATGTCTAGATTTTGGTGATGTAGTTATCACCCGTCGGTTAAGTCTTGCTGAGTATTAGTATACTCAGCCTTGCTTTAAAACTGTGGTTGCAGGTGTTGTTTAACCTGGTGAGATTCCACCCGGCTGGGAGCAGGGATGGGTGGATGGCGAAGAGGGATGGCATCACGGATGGCCTCCTGTGATGTTCAACGTTGCGCTAGTTTATTTTATTCCGCTGTTTTCGAACTCTGAACCTTTACTTATCATGTCATGAACAATGGTTTGTAATAATTAAACCCTTAGGGGTAATTTGGATTTAATCTGTGTTGAACTCTGGACTCGCCTTCGCGTGAGTTTTAATGCATATGTTCGATCCTCTGTGTGAATTTTCCAAGTGATTTACCGGGCGTTAACCCGGCAACTAACGACAGGATGATACTTTATTATCGCTTAATGACCAAAGCGGATTGGTTTAGGCGATAGTACAGTATTTTCCTGGGCGGGTTGTCACACACGCCGGCGCGAGCTCGATGTCGGGTGCGAGCTTCTCCGCCGGGACCTCCACACCCGTCGTCGTCGTTCGGTTTGCTGTCGCCGTTCGGTCCGCCATCGCCGTTCGAGAGGAGGAGCAGGGATCCCGCCGTCTCTGCTCCCCGCATCGCCGCTTGCCCGAGCAGGCCAAGGAGATGCGCCGGGGCTGGCCAGGGAGCCGCCGCCGGCGTCACGGGGAGAGAGCCGCCGGCGCGGGGGAGGGAGCCTTGAGCCATGGCCGCCGCCTCACCACGTCCCGGCTCGTCTAGATCCGCGCGAATCCGTTGACCCCGCCATGGATCCACCCCACCGGCGGCCACCGCACAGCTCGCTGGACCTGGCGGGGAGGGCGGCCTACCGGTCGGAGCTGTGCGGCATCAGCGCAGTGGACGAGAGGAGAAGCAGAGGCCAGGAGGGCGGAAGAGCCGAGAGCAGAGGAGGGAGAGAGAAAGGGCGTGGGGAGAGGGAGAGGGGGAGGGGTATAAAATATATGAGTGAGCCCTGGTGGTTGGGACGAATGAGAAATATGAAGGAAGATGGATGCGGGAGAGGTGGATACGAAGGAGAGAATCTGGATGACGAGGACGGAATATTCTGTTTTGAAGAAGGTTTTAAAGTACCACGAGTGTGGATGGTCTCACTTCCACCAGCTACAGAACAGCGAGCAGATCAGACCATTCTGCAACCACGCTTTCTGAAGCTCGCAACTTCCTCTGCACAGGAATCAAAATAACGACCCCATTCGTGTCAAAATAATAATAATAACGACCCCATTTCAAAACAGGATGTGCTTCCATTTTGTATATCCCTTAGACGGCGGGTCGTTTGCGGAACCTCGAACTTAGCACATAGACAGCTCATACAACTTATAGACAGAGAAGTCATCTGCAAGTTGTTTAATGCTTTACATGGAGCTTAAGATCAACTACAAATGCATTTGTGTATAATATTATGTGGCTATTTAATTGAATAATATCAAGCATAAATAATAAAAACATGATTACAATAATTTCTAGGAATCATAAAAATAATTATTATATTATATATAGTTATACAACGTTTTTTTTGTGTGTATACCATTCAGGACCATGTATTCAGATACATTCAGGACATTCAGATTAAGGTTCTCAGAAGGCTACTTTACAATTGAGCTATGACTCAGTCGAAGCAAGAACTAGAATAAAAAAGATAGCCCTCTCTGTTGCAAGCAGACAACAACCAACAGGTTCAGGAGCTTCAGGTTCAGGTCCTGAAAAACAATAGAAACACAAAAGCAATTTGCATTGAGATCACATTTGCATTCAGTCCTTTAGATAGGCATTCTGATTCACAATTTCCATTTAGATTCGCAATTTCCATTCAGATTCAGCTATATGACAGGATGAAAGCAATTTGCATTCAGATTCAGATCAGTTCCATTTGACAGCTAACAGAAAAAACAAATAGAGATTCACATTAGACAGGATAGGCATTCACATTTGCATTCAGTTATTCAGATTCACATTTGACAAAATGTGACATGTACCACAAGCAACATTCACCAGATTCAGATACAAATGTGATATCTGGTGACAAGCAGTTCAGCCCAGATTCAGATAGCACAAGCTGATATAGATCACCTAGCTAGATCGACATCATAGAAGCACCGCAATTTCAGAAATTAGCACACACGTAGACTGAACATGGCCATCCCAAGCCCTACATCAAAACAATTTCAGTTCTGTTAAATCGTCACGCCCATGGAGGAGTTCCTGTTTGTCATGAAAAATTTACATGTACCAATGAATATTAGAAGGCATAAATTTGATAATACTAACCAACTTCATCCACACTTCTGGTAGCCAACCAATTGCTAATTTGTTAATGGGTTTCAAGGCATTGTTTATGCTCTCCAGGCAATTCAGAGATAAGTCTGCTACTTTTTCATTCAACAACACAGAACAGGAACAATAGATTCAGAATTAGTGTTCTTACCATGGAGGAAGCTCGCCTGCGCACTAGCAGCATCTGGGGTGAGAGCTCACCCGTGTGTAGCCCACGGCGTGGTGGAGCACTGGAGCTGGCCGGGCGTCTCATGGTGGCCGGAGCGGAGCTCGCCTGTGCGCAGCCCACAGCGCAGCGGAGCTGGCCGGCGCGTCTTGCGGCGGCCGGGGCGGAGTCTGCGGTGCGGCTCGCAACGGCTAGGCAGAGGAAGTGTTTGGGGGTGTCACCACCGCCGCCGCCGGTGAACCATCCTTGCTCTTCCTAGAGACCTGCCGCCGGCACCAGGTGGTTTTGGCCGGGAACTCCCGCGCGCGCGGAGCTTTTGGCAGGGGAGTGGAGGGAGCGCGGGATCAGGCCGCCATCGCTTGGTGGAGACGGCCTCCATAGCCCGGCGGCGCGCGTTTACAGAGCCTAGCGACGCTGAGCCTGTCGATGGGGAGGCGCGGGGTATTTTTTGCAAATATGCCGCCCAACAGACGCTGTCAGAGCTTGGGGATCTTCGGAGGAAATAAGAGTGCTGGACAGGAGGGCGAGGCGAAGGTCCCCGGCGGCGGCGGCGCTCGGACGCCGGCCGCACGGCGTCCAGGCAGGCAACGGGCGGAAGAGCAGGGGGCGTAGGGGAGTTGCTGAACTGCTAGCTTTCTTTACTGAAACCTGACCGGAGAGATTGAATCAATCTCCAGTTGTTTTTTCCCTACGATACAAGAGTCCTGGCTTATAGCCTAAATCTCTAATAACTGACTACACACACGTGATTGAAAACAACACCGAAACACAACTGAACTGTCGAAGCTACGCGCGCCGACGCTCCCACGATCCCTTCGCGTCGTGCTCTGCCTTCAGGCTTGTGCGCGGCTCCTTCGTGAGTACACAACAGACGCCCTCTATAGACAGGTTGTACATGCCCTAATATGTGCTTAAGAAGCATCACATGAATATTACATGACAATGAAAGATGCATACACCTACTGAAATGGCATTCTATAACTGGTCCGTCAGCCCCTTTCTGCTTTGCAGTGAGTTATTTTGTGCGTACCTTTGGATATTGTCGCTGGGAACTAAAGTTGAGCTGGGATGATTTAATCAATCTCTGGTTTTGTTTTATATCTATGCACATATGGTGATTTACATTCGCATGATTAGTTTTAAAAGAAAATGGCCTATTGTGAAAAAAGATTTAATGTATTTCTAATTCTACTATAGATGTCTCGGAACATATTAGAACACATTTAGATAATGGTTATCATGTTGATTGTTGAGGTGATTGGGTGCTCCATTGAGATGACTCAAATCCGACTGGTAGTAGGTACTAGGTAGGTAGGGCTCCATTGAGATAACGGTTATCATCTTTGGCATAGCAAAGCAGAGTGATGGGCCACAACATTCTGAAGGATATAAGCATACTACTAGCCTTCTATCTAAGGTTGTGAAAGAGCCACAGATAATGTTTGTACAAATATATCCAATTGGATGCCAACAATGTTAAGATGAGGTGATTGAGAAGGAAGGTGATGTATATCATGCATGCAATGCAAGGGCAATTTGTGAAACAAGGATTGAAACATGGTTGCTTATCCGTTGTTGACAGCACTATGAGCGGTGTGGCTTTTGCATGAGAAGCACATGCATGTATTAGATTAATACATGAGACAAGACTAACCTGAAGCATGACATACTGATATTCGGGAAGTAGGAATGTAGCATGGTCGCATGCTGCATTCATTGGCAACAGGTCAGGGTCAACCAGCTTCTTTGATCTGGATGGATGATCATACTAAATTCAGAATACTTAGACTGGTTTTACTATCTGTTTGGACTTTGGACGGTTGCTGCAGAACTGAGGACAGAATAACTTTGCCACAAGCCCAAGCCTCATGACAAACGGTAAGCTCTTGGATATGTGTAGTGTAGCTTCCTCTACAGTCTTAAAATAGAAGCATCCCAAGAAAAATCAGAGCTTGTTCCATCCGAAGAAAATCAGAGCTCATTCTGCAACCTAAGATCTTCAGTTACAAAGCTGCAACATTGCAGTTACTTGGAATTGTGTACCCTCAGTGAGATGAGAAATACTAGGTCTATCAGAGATTGAATAGAATGAGAATTAGTATCTGAATACCTGCAGATTTTAGCTTGCAACAGAAGTAGGCTCTGTCACCAATATTCCTGACAAGAACATTTTCCATCTTTGAAATGGTGAAACCGGTGCTTATCTCTGACAATTATCTCCCGATTCTCCACAGCTGATATATATTTGATAGCTAGATGGCAATCCCCACATATCCGCAGGTTTTTAATTATCCTGATTGGAGCGGTACTCCCAGAGCTCATCAGGAGTCCAAAGGCTACAGCCAGTTTTTCACCATGATATCTTAATGCAAACTCCCTTTCCTCTTCTTCCAATTCATGCAGCACCGAGTCAGTTTCAGGCACATAACCAGCATCAGTAATTCTATGGATCAGTACCTCCAAGTATTGGTAAATATCTCGAGTTTGCGGATGAGACTTCTCACCCATGCGAAACAAATGGGCAACACCCCCAATCTCAATCAAGCTGTATCCTATTTGCTTCTTCAATCTTCTCTTGATCATGGTATTCCTCACCTTCTCGACATGGTTCATTTTACCAGATAAAGCATATATATTAGAAAGCAGCACACGGTGAGATGGATTCTCAGGCTCAAGGGCAATCAATCGCTCAGCCACCTCCACTCCAAGATTGAAATTCTTGTGCATCTTACATGCACCAAGCATAGCCGTCCAAACTTCAGGTCCTGGCTCTCCAGGTATAGAGTCCTGAATAAATTGCATGGCATCATCAAGAAGTCCTGCCCTTCCATACATGTCAACCATAGAACAATAGTGTTCAGCACGAGGGACCAATCCGTAGACACTCTTCATTGTAGCAAAAGCATCATGAGCCTCACTAACCAATCCAGCATGCGCACAAGCAGATAAGACTGCAACAAAAGTGACATCGTTGGGTGGTGGTCCTTCGCGCCTCATCAACTGGAATAGTTCGATCGCTTCATGGCCATGTCCGTGCATGCCATATCCTGCGATCATGGAAGTCCATGTAACCACATTCCGTTCCTGGAGCATGTCAAACCACTCGCGTGCCTTGTTCACAAGCCCACACCTGACATACATGTTCACAAGGGCAGCACCAAGAAACACACTCATGTCCATCCTTTCAGAAACAATGCACCTTTCCACTTCACGTCCCAAGTCCAGAGCACCAACCTGTGCGCAAGCAGAGAGCGTGGCCACAAAAGTCGCAGAATCAGGCGCCTCCCCAGCCATCTGCATCTCCTTATACACCCAAATTGCACGCCCAGCAAGCCCGTTCTGCTCATACCCAGAAATCATGGCGTTCCAAGCGACCACGCTTTTGTCACGAATTGCATCAAACAGCTTGCGTGCAACAGCCAGTTGGCCACACTTCGAGTACAGCACAACAAGCGCCGTCTGCACGAATCGGTCGGAACCAAACCCGAGGAGTACAGCGTGAGCGTGGACCGCCATGCCGACGCGGAGCGCAGACAGATCGGCGCACGCCTTGACAACGGCGGTGAAAGCGAAGCTGGAGAAGGGGAGGGCGGCGGTGAGGAGGCTGCGGTAGAAGGTGAGAGCGGCGGCGGGGAGACCGCGGTGCGCAGCGGCACGCGTGAGGCTGCAGAAGAGGAAGGAGTCCGGCGCGGGGTGGGAGGCGGCGAGGAGGTGGGCGTAGGAGGCGGCGCCGGCCGCGACTGCGAGGGTGGCTAGTTTGGTGGTGAGGGGCAAGGAGAGCGCGTGGCCGGCGACGATGAGGCGCGCATGGGCTTGCTTTAGAGGGCCGAGGCGCGGACCGGCAAGGAGGAGGGCATTGTACTCCGGCGAGCGGTGGTGGAGGTTCATAGTGAGTGGCGATGACGATTTCGAACATCCACAGCGGTTACGGCAGACTTTACGGCAAACTGCTTGCCGTAGAGATTTGCCGTGAAAACGGCTGCAGCGGTTAACGTCCCCTACGAGCAACGCTACGACAGCGTAAGCTCTCCTTTGCGGCAAAGCTGGCGTAGCCCAAGCTTTACGGCACAGCCGTCCTCGCGCGCACGGACGGAAGAACAGGCGGAGGGAGCGCCACCGTCGGGCCGGCCATGGCCCTGGCCGGCAGCAAAATGGATGCGCCCGCAGGCCGATGTCTCCTCCCTCTGTCGCCGCCACCTCCCTCACCGCCCCACCTCCTCGCCTGGTGCAGTGGCGCGCCGCCGCCGGCGGATCCTCCCTCGCAATCTGCTGCTTCCTTCACTCCGGAGAGCGCCGCATACGCAGAGGGAGGGGCCGGCCGAGAAGATAGGGAGAGAGGGCGGCGGCGCCGGAGATGTAGAGAACGGCGGCACCGGAGATGGGGAGAGCGGCGGCCGTCCGCGAGAGGCCGAGAGATGGGGAGGGATGACGGGAGTCAGGTTTGATTTGTTTGGTTTTGCCCCTTTACTTTCTAATAATTACGATTTAGTGCCTAGGCCTTCTATTTCCTTACAGTTTAGTCCCTATAACTTATATTACCTCACATTTTAATCCCTAAAGAAGTAACAAATGATTTTTAATTGAAGATAGTAGTTGGAAGTAGATGAATAAAATATATGGTTGTTGTATATAGAGTAGATAGATAGAGTAACAGGAGTGCGGAAGAAGTTGATGTAGAGTAAATATTCTCGTTAACATGGCTATAATATTCCTTTTACAGCAAAGTTCTAGAGTAACACGAGTGCAGATAGTCTTCGCCATTGTGCTCTGGCGGGTTAGACCATCCGCACCGCAGACCGGCATCGATTGTGGTAAACTGCTTACCGTAGAAAAACCGTCGCAGCGTGGCACGACATCGCTTGCGGCACCAGCCCGTAAATGCCACATTGCGGCAAACCTGACGTGACCAGAGCGTTACGACACATCCCGTCATGGTGGGCCCGCGCAGTGGAGGATGGCACGAGAAGGCCGGCGGGGAGGCGGTTCGCCGGCGGCGGCCACCAAAACGAGTCCCACACGACCTCCTGGCGCTCGGGAGGAGACGGCGGAGCTGCTGAGGCAGCCGTGCGCAGGGTGGAGTCGGCGGCGCTCCAAGCCACCGAAGAGGGAGGGGCCGCCCGGTCTGCGAGGGAGGGGCCGCGCCCAGGAGGAGGGGTCACGCCGCGCCGCGTCGGTAGGCCGGAGAAGGAGGAGCCGCATCGCCAGGGAGGCCCCGTCGGAGTGAGGTGGAGGGTAGTGACGGGTACAACACGGGAGATCCCACGAGATAAAGAGAGAGATCAGGAGGTTGAGAGAGTAAGAGATAAGATTGGCTTTTTTATTTTACCCCTTTTTATTTTGTAATAATTATATTTTAGTCCTTGTAACTTCTATTTTCTCACATTTTAATCCCTAAAACCTACATTTCCTTACATTTTAGTCCCTAAGAAAGTAATAGATGATTTTTAATTGAGATGGTAGTTGGAGATGGATGAATAAAATATATGATTGTTGAATATAGACTAAATATATAAAGTAACATGAGTGCGAAGATGTTGGTGTAGAGTAAAGATTCTTGCTGACGTGGTTAGAATATTCCTTTTAGAGTAAAGGTTTAGAGCAATACCTGCGAGGAACTTTAAGTTGCAGTTTGAGCATTGATAAGATCAAGAAGTTTTTTTTTTTTTGCATTTTGCACGTGTATGCACGACTTTAGAAAATGAGACGGAAAAACACTGATATCTTGAATTCGATGGAAAGAAAAGCTTAGAATTTCAACATGCTTGAATGAAGCATAGGAAGAGAGACAACAAAAACTTTCCACTAGGTAAATTCAATAGTTTTGTATGAACTCGATCCTTCATTCCGAAAAAGGCTCTATACAGAAAATTCTTATAGGATTTAAATCCACATAATTCTTTCATTTTTTCTTTGTTCCAACTTCCAAGGGGACCTAGAGGCTTGGTTTGACGCTAAAAATAGCTATTTCAAAGAAAAAAGTATCATCCAACAGAGCATGTATCTCGATTGCTATATTTTCATACTAGCTATTTTGAGGAAGTCGATATATTTGACTAGCATGTACTATCTCGATAGCTATTTTGAGGAAGTCGATATATTTGACTAGCAAAATTCGTTTTAGCTGTAGCTAAATCAAGATTTACCTATCCATTTTTACCTTCTTTCTTGGAGATGCTCTAAGTTCTTCCATCCTTTGAACTAGTGACGGATCCAGGAATAAATTTAGGAGGAGTTTTCTTCTCCTTCTTCTTCCTTCAGCCTCTCCTTCCCTCATTCTTCTTTCTCAAATTTGTAGGAGGAGCTTAGGGGGGGCTCCATTAGATTTCCAGCGGTAGGTGGGGCTCGAGCCCCGCCCGCCTCACCGCTAGATCCGTCCCTGCTTTGAACTGTTTTTCTATGAATTTCTTGCAAGCCGAATTGCATTCTCCACGTGAACCTATACAGATTCATGTCAAATTCTTTTGTTTCAACTTATTCCGACTGTTGTGCGCATACCCCCTAACTTTAGTGGTGGATGCATTTGACGATTAGAATAATCTAGAATTTATCTTAAAGCTAAGAAGAAAACGTGCAAATTCTAAAATCAAAGCTCCGACATTCAATATACAATATTTAAAAGTGATATAGTCTAACAACATATTCGGTAAGACAGCACAACTGCCACTTAATAAATTACTAACAAATACATGGTTTGATTTGACGACCATCACTGCACTGTTATTCGGGAACGCATATAACCTTTCAAAGATACTCTTAATCATGGACTTAAGCCTTTTGTAGCATGTGGTTTTGAACTTTAAAATTCAACGTGCCAACATCACGACACCATCTTTATTAGTCTCAAACAAATATACCTATCCGAATCAATTTTAGTTGGTGGTGGGGACTTCACAATTCACAACATGCCTAAGTCATTTGTAAAAGTCCGGAAAGAAAATCATATCAAGAGAAAAACGTTGTACTCCGTCCATCCCAAATTATAGCTTATTTTTTATTTTCTAGATTATATTTGTATACATCTAAATTTAGAAAAAAATCAAAACAATCGGATCGGAGTATCATCATGTACTGTGTACGTGCTTCCGGTCGCACTCCATGATGACCGGCATCCCGACCCCGATCGAGCCGCAACAGCGACCAGTGGACCCGGCCGCGCCAACGCTCCAGGAGTCATTTACGTACATGTCATTAAAAAAATTGCCGGTTACGCACATGTTATGAAAAAGTTTCCAGACACCTACATGCCATGCACTGGAAGTTCGTTGACGCACATGTCATTTTGGATGGATTCTGTTAGAACTTAACGGTTCAACCCATATGACATGTGGGACCCACATATGGAAATGACTATTTTGCCCCTTCACATGTCTTGGGTCTTCTTCAACCTCTGCACAGTTCTGCTTCAACCTCTGCACCGCCGCCGCCGCTCACGGCCCGACGAGGACGCCTGCCGGTCAAATCCACCTCCATCCCTCAACCTCCCCCAAATTCCCACGCCTCCCCACCGCACCAATCCCCACCGCCCGAGGCCCGATCCAGCGCCAGCCAGGGGGCGCCCGCGTGCCATGGCCTCCTCCACCGCGACGTGGTCGCACTACGGCGTCGTCCCCACCTCTCCCCCGCTTCCGCCGGCCGGGGCGGAGGACGTCGCGGCCGCGGTGGCTGACGGCGATGCGGCGGCGAACTGCGGCGGAGGCCGGAGGCAGGAGGTGCTGGACCCGACGGCGTTCCTGGCGACGGCCGCGGCCAGGGGAAGGCGCTCGTCTGCCTCCACCGCGAGGTCGACGACCGCGTCGTGCTGGACTGCTGGCACAGCGGGCGACGCGCGCGGGCTCGGCCTCCGAGCAGGAACGGGAGGGAGGGGGCTCCGGCGCCGATTGGCCGCGGGGAGCTCCTCCGCCGCCGGGAGGCCGGGGGGAGGCGGTGTGGCCAGGGGGGAGGCCGGCGGCGGAGGAAGAGCCGGCGGGACTGGAGACGCCGACGGAGGAGGAACCAGAGAGAAAGGAGAAGGGGAGGAGGAAGAAGAAGATTGGATTGGTGGGGCCCACAAGGGGTAAAATGGTCATTTCACTCGTCGGTTTGACACCGTTAGCTCAGAATCCATCCAAAATGGCATGTGCGTCAATGAACTTCGAGTGCATGACATGTAGGTGTCTGAAAATTTTTTCATAACATGTACGTAACTAGCAACTTTTTAATAGCATGTACGTAAATGACTCACGCTCCAGAGGAGGAAGCGAACTAGTGTAGCCAAGCCAACACGCAAAAGACAACAGGAAACACCATCATCAAGCGACCGACTTCGGGGCTCCGCGCCGTCGTTTCCCGCCCGCTCCCGTCCCAGTTCCGTTGCCGGCCGGCCGGCCAACCTTGGGGTTCGGGGACACCCCCGTACGAAGGGCACCAACCACCTGGGACTGCCCGTAAATGCGGACGCGGGCGTGGGGGCGCGGGGCGGTGGCGCGCTTGATGACGCCATTCAATCGCCGCACGGCCCACGCCTCCTTCTCGCCCCACCTGCTCCGCCCCTGCTCCTCCTCCTCCTCTTATTCTACCGTCCTCTCTCGCATCCGACGCCGCTTCGCCTCTTCCTCCTCCTCCTCCCCAGGTCGGCTTCTCCACTCCCTTATCTCTCTGTGTTTTTGTTTGATTGGGTTCGGACTGTTCGGTTCAGCGCCAGCCGCCAGGTGTTCGTCGCTTTGGCGCATCGGCGTCATCCAGTTGAGCTGGCAAGTTTCAGCAACTCCTCGCTGAAGCAGGACCACAATTCTTATGTCTTGGCTTGGCAGGATGAAAGGTGTTCGCCGTTTTGCCTCAGCCGCTCAGCAGATGCCCTGCGTAGAAGGTTGTAGCCTTGTAGTTGTAGTGATGACTCCGGATCATGAATTCATGATCCACGAGGCTGCGAGTTTTTGAGGGTCCAATCGGGCAGGATATGGTCAGAATTGTGGGCGAGCTGAGCACTAGTGATGGCACAAAGGAGCACTTGTTCTATCCTCCTAGAGGGTTTGGAACCCCCACGATCATGGTGCTCGCCTGCTCGGGCAGGGTTCTCGCTGACCTGCGTTCGTTGATATTTAGTGAAGTAGTTGTCATGCTGAGAATGATTTTCATGGGTTTACCTAAAAGTGTGTTTGGTTTGAGGAACTAGGCGACCCATTATCTTCTCACTCCTCAATTTTTTGTTTGGTTTGCGGAATTGAATGAGTTGATCCATCGCCACCTCATTCCTCACAAGTTAATAATTATTACTAGTAATTCTGTTTCATTTTTTGTTCTCTAATATTTTCATTTCCTTGTTTGTTCTTTAGCATACAGCACCAGACAGAACACCCACACGTTCATGGAGGTGGTTCAAGAAGTCCTCAAGCATGGCTCAGCAAATGGTGTCCGCACAGCTATAAGAGCCGATAAAAAGAGCTACAGCCTTGTTCAGCTCATTGCAGCTTCCCTGGATGTCCACAACATTTTGTGCAGCAAAAATGTACCACAGCTCCTTTTATGCTCTGCATATTCATTTAAGATTGCTCATTGGTGATTAGAATGTTGAATCCTGACTTCGTTCCAGGTTCTCAAATGATTTTTCTCTTAGCCCCTTTTCGTGGGACTCTGGGTGCATTATGACATAACTTGCACTCATAATGTTGGAACCAAGGTCATTTGACAAAATGCATTAATGCAAATGATATGTTAGTTCAGACTTTATGACATTGCTGTTAGTGTATATATGTGTGAGTGGCCCATATGGCATGTGTATAGCCCATATAGAGGCCCATGTATAGCTAACTATATACCCACCCTTCCAGGGTTGGAGGAATACACTGAACTATTCTCTCCTACATGGTATCAGTTGCTTAGGGTTCCTCTTCTCTCCTTGCCGCCGCCACCGCCACGCCATCCATGGCTGGCCGGCCGCCGCCGCCCCCTTCCTCTTCCTCCTTCCCTTCCCACGCCGACGCCGTCCGCGCCCCTGTCGCCGCCGCCGCTGCTCCAGGCGTGGCCGACGCGCGCGCGGACGCCCTGGCCGCGGGCGCGCCTCTTCTGTCCCAGGGCGCGTCCCCTCCCTCCTCTGGCTCGCCGCCGGCCACGCCTCCTCCCCCCTCCTCTGGCCCGCCGCAGGCCGCGCCCCCGCCTTCCTCTGCTCCCGCCGCCGGCGGGTCCTCTGCCGCCACGGGCGCGGCGCCGCCGGGACCGCGCACGCCGCCCCCCCTTCGCGCGGGACCCGCCCCCTTGCGCGCGGGAGCCTTCGCGGGCACTCCCTTGGGCGCGGGTGGCCTGGGCGCAGGCCCCCCCTTTCCTGATGCAGCCGCAGCAGCGACGAGCACGGGCGTGCCGGCTCCTCCCGCCGGGATTTCGCCTCCTGCTCGGCCGGCCTGGCACCCAGCAGCGCCCGCGGAGCTCCCCTCTGCTCTCCAGCCGGCCCTGGTGCTGCCCGCTGGGACTGCCCACGCCGCAGCTACCCTCGGAGCTGCCCTGGCCGCAGCCCGGCGTGCGCGCGCAGGGGGCGCCCCTTCCTCTGCACCACTTTCGGCTGCCGCTGCTGCAGGGTCTGCTGGCGCGGCGCCCCTCAAGCTGTTGCAGCTGCCGGCGCCCCTTCCCCGCGTGCAGCTGCCTCTCCCAGCGGTGGTTGTTGTAGGCGCGAGTGGACCGATTCACTTTGCCCGCCGCCGTCTGCGCTGCCCGGCCTCCTCTCCCTACGCAACCACTTGCGTCAGAGCCGACCCTCGGCGCCCCTGCTGGCCTACCGCGCCGCCTCCTCTGCCGGTCGCCACAACCACCATGACACCTCCTCTTGGTGCCGCCGCCGTTCCTCCTCCTGTTGGTGCAGCTCGCTCATGGTGCCTTCCTGTGGTCGCTGGCGCCTTTGCTCTCCATGGCGCCTCTGCTACCTCCGGCATCTCGGCCCCCTCCCGCGCCTCCACTCCGCCCGCGGGAGCTGCTGCCCCTGCATCAGCGGCCCTCGCTGCCGATGCCCTCGCCGCCGCCTTGGTCGCGGCTCAGGCCGCGCGTGCGGGGCCTGCGTCCTTCCCGTTGGCCCTCTTTGCGCCGCCCGCCGTCAGTGCCGCCGCGCACGCCGCAGGCGTGGGAGCCTCTTTCGCTCCGCCTGTGGCCACTACTGCCCCACCTCCTCCTTCCGTCACCTCCGTTTCGCCTGTGGCCACTTCGGCCACTGCAGGGCCACCTGGTCGGGGCGCGTCGCTCCCCCTCGCGGCCACCCGGACTGCCGTGCCGCCGCCCAGGGCCGTGCCCCCGCCAGCTGTGGTCGTACCACCGCCTGTGTCCCCTTCTCTGTTGGGCGCCACAGGCGCCGGGGCTCCACCTCCGGGCGCCACCGCTCCTCCTCCAGCTGGCACCACTCTCTACTGCGCTCCCGGCCCTGCTCCCTCCGGCGTCCTTGCTACTCCCACTCAGCCTCCAGCGCAGGCATTCAGCACCATGGGGGTGACACCACCTGTCCGCACCGAGTGGATCGCCGACTCGGGTGCCTCCTACCACACCACCCCTGATGCTAGCCTCCTTTCTTCTATCCGACCCTACCTACCTCTTATCCGTCTTCGATCATGGTTGGTGATGGATCTTGTCTTCCTGTCACCTCCGTGGGTTGTGCTCCTGGTCCCTTTCGTCTTCCCAATGTCCTCGTTGCTCCTCAGATGATCCATAACCTTCTTTCCATTCGTCAGTTTACAACTGACAATTCTTGTTCTGTTGAATTCAATCCCTCTGGCCTTACCGTGAAGGATTCTGTGTCTGGGCGTCCGCTCCTTCGGTGTGATAGCTCTGGACCCCTTTACACCCTTCGCTTTCCTGCTCCCACTACACCACCTTTGCCTTCTTCCCCGTCAGCTGCCCTTGTCACCACTCCCTCTTCCACTACCTAGCACCGCCGGCTTGGTCACCCCGGCCGCGACACTTTGGCTCAGCTCAGTCGTAGTGCACATCTTCCTTGCACTCGAGCTTCTGATGAGCATCTCTGCCATGCGTGCCAGTTGGGTCGCCATGTCCGCCTTCCTTTCTCTTCTTTTTCTTCGCATGCGACGCATGCCTTTGATCTCATTCACTGTGATCTATGGACTTCTCCTGTCCCTAGTCTTTCGGGCTACAAGTACTACCTCGTAGTGGTCGATGATTTCTCTCACTACTCCTGGACTTTCCCTTTGCGTGCCAAGTCTGACACGTTTCCCACCCTCCTCCACTTCTTTGCCTGGGTGTCTACTCAGTTCGGCCTCACCATTAAGGCTGTCCAGTGTGACAACGGGCGTGAGTTCAACATCACACCTCCCGTTCCTTCTTCCTCTCTCGGGGTGTCCAGTTGCGCATGTCTTGTCTGTATACCTCTTCCCAGAACGGCAAGGCTGAGCGCATGATTCGGACCACGAACAACATCATGCGCACCCTTCTGATCCAGGCCTCTCTGCCCCCGCGCTTCTGGGCCGAGAGCCTCCACACCGCCACCTACTTACTCAACCGTCTTCCTTCCACTGCTTCTCCTGCTCTGACTCATCACCATGCTCTCTTCGGTACCCCTCCTAGCTACGATCACCTTCGTGTGTTCGGGTGCACTTGTTACCCTAACACCGCTGCCACTGCTCCTCACAAGCTGGCGCCCCGCTCCACTCGTTGTGTGTTTCTCGGTTACTCCCCTGACCACAAGGGGTACCGTTGCTTTGACCTCACCTCTCACCGAATCCTTATCTCCCGACACGTTGTGTTCGACGAGTCGGATTTCCCTTACTCTACCTCCTCTACACCTTCTCCAGACCCTGAGTTGGCGTCTCTGTTTCCTGACCCGGTGGTTCAGCCACCTCTGTCTCTCTTTCCCTTTCCCGCAGGTTTCCCCGGTGCACCACCGTCTCCGGTGCCGCCTCCCGCACCACACGTGGCCCCGGCACCCTCTGCTACACCACGTGTGGCCCCGGTGCCCCTGCTTGCGCCACGCGCAGCCCTGGCACCCTCTTCCGCACCACGCGTGGCCCCGGTGCCTCCTCCCGCACCACGCGCGCCGCCTGAGCCTCCTCTTGCACCACTCGGGCTTCCGGTGCCCTTTGTCGCACCCGACGCGGGCTTGGTGCCTTCGGCCGCACCACGTGCGGCCCCGGCGCCTTCTGTCGCGCCCCCGGAGCCTCTCGCCCTGCCACACGCGGCTCCGGCGCCCTCTGCTGCGCCCTCCACCGTCCCGGTGCCTCCCGCCGCGCCACGCGCGGCCCCGCCACCACCTGCACGCTACGCCGAGCCAACGCAGGTGTACCGATGCCGTCCGGTGCCTCCGCAGCCGCTGGCTTCTCCGGCTCCTGCCCCAGAGGTGCCTGTGGACTATGCGCCTCCTGTGCGCTATGTCTACGAGCGCCGTTCGACGGTTCCGCCTCCTCCACCACCGTCACCGGAGCCGTCTCCGCCTCCACCACCGGCACCCACACCGCCTCCGCCGCCACCACCGCGCCTCCACCACGCCGCTCTCGAGTGGAGCCGGCCGTGTACCACCCGCCGGTCATCCATCGGGATCCTCGTCACACTCATCCCATGGTGACCCGGCAGGCGGCCGGGGTTCTTCGGCCGCGGGCTCTCTCCGCCACCGAGGGGGAGCCGCGACTCTCTCCGATCCCGACGTCGGTCCGTGAGGCTCTGGCAGATCCGAACTGGCGTCGTGCGATGGAAGAGGAGTATGACGCTCTTCTTGCCAACCAGACTTGGGACCTTGTGCCGCGTCCGTCTGGTTGCAATGTGGTGACCGGCAAGTGGATTTGGACGATCAAGCGACGGGCTGATGGTACTCTGGAGCGCTATAAGGCGCGTTGGGTCCTCCGGGGGTTCACTCAGCATCCTGGCGTGGACTATGATGAGACTTTCAGTCCAGTGGTGAAGCCTGCTACCGTGCGCACTGTTCTCTCTGGCTCTCTCTCGGTCTTGGCCGGTGCACCAGCTTGATGTCAAGAATGCATTTCTTCATGGCACTCTATCCGAGACCGTATACTGCAGCCAGCCAGCAGGGTTTGTGGACTCCAGTCGTTCGGATTTGGTCTACCGGTTGAACAAGTCTCTCTATGGTCTGAAGCAGGCTCCACGGGCATGGTACTCTCGGTTTGCCACCTTCTTGCTGACACTGGGGTTTGTTGAGGTCAAGTGAGATACTTCGTTGTTCATATATCACCATGCTGATGGGGTTGCCTACCTCCTCCTCTACGTTGATGACATTGTTCTGACTGCCTCTAGTCCACAGCTGCTCCAGCGGATTATCTCCTCTCTTCAGCAGGAGTTTGCTATGAAGGATCTGGGCAAGCTTCACCACTTCTTGGGCGTGACAGTTGAGCCCCGTCAGACTGGTCTTCTCCTTCACCAGCGTCAGTATGCCCTTGATATCCTAGAGCGTGTTGGGATGACTGATTGCAAGCCTTGCTCTACTCCTGTTGACACTCAGGCGAAACTGTCTGCTACTCTGGGTGATCCTGTGGCTGATCCTACTGCCTATCGGAGTCTTGCTGGAGCCTTACAGTACCTCACTTTCACCAGGTCGGACCTCACCTACGCTGTCCAGCAGATCTGCCTCCATATGCATGATCCTCGGGAGTCACATCTTGCTGCGCTGAAGCGCCTTCTTCGCTACGTTCGAGGCACGGTTGACTTCGGCTTGGTCCTCCACCGGTCTCCTTCGGCTGAGCTGGTCGTCTACACTGACGATGACTGGGCAGGGTGCCCGGACACGCGCCGCTCTACCTCAGGTTATGCCGTCTTCCTCGGCGGCAACCTGATCTCCTGGTCGTCCAAGCGACAGCCGGTTGTCTCCCGCTCGAGTGCTGAGGCGGAGTACCGGGCTGTTGCTAACGGCGTGGCTGAAGCGTCCTGGCTCCGACAGCTCTTGGCTGAGCTTAACAGCCCGCTCGCCAAGAGCACGCTCGTCTACTGTGACAACGTCAGCGCCGTGTACCTCTCCACCAACCCGGTTCAGCATCAGCGGACGAAGCATGTGGAGATTGACTTGCATTTCGTTCGTGACCGGGTGGCTATCGGTGATGTTCGGGTTCTTCATGTACCGACCACCTCCCAGTTTGCTGACATCTTCACCAAGGGTCTTCCCTCCTCGACCTTCTCGGAGTTTCGGTCCAGCCTCAACGTAGCCAGTGGCTAGTTGTGGCTGCGGGGGGCCTTGTGTGTGAGTTTCTTTCTTTGTTGGCCAGTCTTGTACACCGCTGCGCCGGTAGTCCAGACTGCGGGGGGGTGTTAGTGTATATATGTGTGAGTGGCCCATATGGCATGTGTATAGCCCATATAGAGGCCCATGTATAGCTAACTATATACCCATCCTTCCAGGGTTGGAGGAATACACCGAACTATTCTCTCCTACAATTGTTGAAGCAGTCCTAGAATTTGCAATTAGGAATCTGGGATGGTACTTTTGATGTATAAGGTCGGCAGGTTACCCTCCAAACTGGTTGGATTCACTTGAATAGATGGTGTATATCAGATATTGCATTCAAGCAGTTATTTTGTCCTGTCATTGCCCTTGCATGTTTGTTACAGAGTCTCATCAATGTCTGTCTCCAGATGTGTTTATGAAGATCATTGCTCTCCACTCAAGTTACATTAATTATGTACATGTGCAGTTATATAATCTTCATGCTCCAAGTTAGCTTCTGCGAATACACTGAGCTACTGGATCCTCCACCCTTTTTTTTTCTTGGCTTCCCCATACATTTCATTTTGGCTTAGTAATTCAATGCATAATTTGGCTGCAAGGAACTTTGTTAAACATATCTGTAGGAGTTCCTTTCTGTAGTCAAATTTTTTACTGCCAAATGGTTAATGCATAAGTCTACCTTACAGAGTTCAGTTAAACATAAATTGTACTGTTCTGTTAATCTGTTTTAGTGCCTACCGTACTTCTGTTTTTTAGATGACACAAAATGGAATTCAAGATTCTTCCAAAGGAAAAAATGGAACAGGATTCCTTCGTGGAGCTCGTGTTGGCATTGTGGCTAAGCCCTCTCCTGAATTTGTTGCTGGGGTATTTGGAACCTGGCTTTCTGGTGGAGTAGCTGTTCCCCTTGCACTTAGCTATCCAGAAGCTGAGCTTCTTCACGTCATGAATGACTCGGTTCGTTATAAGCTTACAGCAACATTTCATTTTGCAAGATATCAATATAAACATTTCATTTTGCAAGATATCAATATAGAAATAAAATGCCTCCATTTTCTGCTGCCGTGCTATGATTATACTTTCATCTTTGGGTTGCAAAAAAAAAAAAAAAAAAAACCTGCAAAGCACAATGTAGATGTAGATAGCAGTGTTTATTAACTACTAAGTTGGTTACATGGGACAGTTATCTTCTAGATCACACATATGCACAAGTTTCATACACAAATTGATACATTTTGTGGCAGAATTGGATTTCTGCACCTAATTGGGTTTGTACACTTGTGCACTTAAAAATATTCATAAAGAAAATAACAAACAAAGATGCAGAGAATACGTGCTGCAGAAATTTGTGCAATAATATTACCCGAAAAAAAAAGTGCAATAATATGATGACAAAGCATTGTGCCAAAAAAGGGAAAAGAAATGAACCTAAGTACAAAAGATGTGTAAAACTTTTGTCCTTTTGCATTGTGCACATGATTATAATTTATAACTTTTTACAGTCTTTTGCAAGTGCCACACATGTTCTGAACTACAATCTATGGATTTTTTTTAAGTGTAGAAAACCAACTGAATCAATTTGTTCATTGGTTTCTAATTGCTGTGACTTATAGGATATCTCAATGGTTTTAAGCACCAAGGAGCATCATGAAAATATGAAGAATCTTTCCATCAAGTGTTCTGCTTATTGCTCCCTCCTTCCATCTATCATTAGTATACCTTCGGAAATAAACCCCCAAGAACCTTCAAGCAATGAGACTTCTTCAGTTTCTAGTTTAATAACTGAGATCGACAGTTCAAAGAAAATCAAAGGTGAATTGCTCGTATCTGTTTTCTTACAGCAACTTTAACTTAGTGGCTGATGTTTCTTACTGTTTCTGTACTCTTCTTTTGTGTTACCTTATTGTTTCGATACTCTACTTTTCTGCTTCCACTATCACTTCCACACAATCATGACCATTTTACACACTATTCACTAATAATTCCAAATATTTTGCTGGACCTCCTATTAACCTAATTTTTTCTGTACTTTGTTTGTACAGGAGATGATCCTGCTCTTATTCTTTACACAAGTGGCACAACCGGTAAACCAAAAGGAGTTGTTCACACCCACAAGGGCATCCTTTCTCAGGTGCATTTTTATTTTTAAATAGACATATACATTATTCTAGAAACTGTTGAACAATGAACAGAAGCTAATATTTTTGCCTACTTTGCTGATGTCATTTCTGTACTTTTGCCACATTTCCATGGTTTTATTATTACAGTTGATTGTTCTAAGGTTTTTTTGTGTGTTTTATGCGACCTCTTTTAGTTTCTATATGACCATTTTAGCTGGCATAATAAATTGATGTAGATAACATTTATCCTTTCTGATTTGTCAGGTCCAAATTCTATCAGAAGCTTGGGGATATCAAAGTGAAGACCAATTTCTGCACTGTCTCCCGCTGCATCATATCCACACCAAATGCTATTGCTATTTAAATATTTAGCACTATGTCATATACTAATATTTAGAATTGCAATTATGTCCAGGCCCCGGTCGTTTTTTTATTGAAGTATTCACTGTTCAGGAACACTGATTAGTAGATGTCTAGGTATATTTATGTTGTGGCATTAGTCAAGCATGAAGAGTTGCGACAGGTTGAACAGTACATGAACCCAAACATAACCAATATAGCACTTGAAGTAGAGGAAGAAAGTATAAGCTGGGTGCTTACGCATGCATTTCAGCTCCACATGGGTCCTGGGCATAGAGTGATTTTAAGTGCAGTGGTAGTACATGATACCTTCTATTTTTCTACCATAGGAAAATGTTTTGTACCACTAATTCTTTACTCTTCTTTCATATATTTTTACTTGTTATGCTCCTTCAGGTTTGAAACACGAAATACATGTACCAGCCCCCTCAATTAAAAAATGAAATTGAACTCCTGTACCAGGGGTATTTAGAAGAAGAATTAGGCTTTTTGCAACTTTTAATTTGAACAGTGATAGTGTCCCTTATGATTATGTTTGGGGGATCCATTTCTTGTCATTATTGGTGAACTCCTTAACTTCAAGTGTACATGTTCATGGCCTTTTCAATGCTCTATTTGCACCCCTCTATTCAGGATGTGTGGTAATTGCCCTTCCTAACTTTATTTATCTCTAAATTATTTTTAGGAGATAATGCTATTTGATCAAAATTTAGTCTCGGTGAACTGGACTGGCCTTCTATAGCTATTGGACTACTTTTGTGTACATATATTAAGACCCATTTTTACATTTGATTTATGAGATGTAAACAATGAAGCTTTTCTCAGCGGCACATCTGCAAATATCCTTTCATGGTAACATATAATCTTTGTGATTGCAGGTTGAGTTTATTCCGAAATTCAGCGTAAGCGGGATATGGCAGAGATGGCGAGAATCATATCCCAAAGATGCCAGTAAAAATGATGAGGCCATCACAGTATTTACTGGAGTATGATTCCTGTCAGACAATAGTATTCTACCTTCAGATTATTGTCAAACTTGCCACATGCCAATATGTCTTCATGCTGTTTGATAAGTTAGTTATTTCGATATTTTCCTCGCAAAAAAGTTATTTTGATACTTTTGCTGTGGTAGGTTCCAACCATGTATACGCGTCTACTGCAAGGTTACGATAGTATGGATCCTGATCAACAATCTGCCTCTTCTCATGCTGCAAAGCAACTGAGGTTAATGGTAAGTTCTTCATGTTTATTGAAACTGTGTCTCAGTTCGGCTGCATCTTCATTATTTTGTTCTGAAAGCCTCGCAGCTACCTACTATGTAAATAATTGCTTGAAAGCACAACTGTGTGATATATGGTTTAATGAAATACCGATGGGCATAGACCCTTGGATCCTGCTATCGACTCTGCAAGGTCGAACTGTATCTGTGTCTGCTTGTTCAATCAACTGCAAATATACCTAATTAAGGATCTTGAGATGTATACTACACTTTGTAAGATTTAGTGACCAAGAGGTGTTTAACACGTGGTTTAATTATCTCACCATTTCATGGGCTCTAATACTGCAAGAACCTAAAAGTTTCTGCAAGCGTGTGTGAGCCCAGATATGCTTGTGTTTCTCTTTAAGTTCTTCATGTTTTCTTTCTGTGCATCGAAGTGAAATAATTTCATGCTTTGTATTTGATTCTTACAGCTGTGGGTAATAGATGCTTGGTGGGTTTTCCTGTAGACCGTTTTCAGATCTATCATTGGACTGATGCAATGAAATATAAAAGGTTCTATTATTAATACTCATTGAATCACTGCAGATGTGTGGATCATCAGCTCTTCCTTCCCCACTTATGAAACGGTGGGAGGAAGTGACAGGCCATCGTCTTTTGGAACGTTATGGCATGACTGAGGTAAAAGGAACA
Source organism: Cenchrus fungigraminus (assembly GCA_036936925.1). Lineage (NCBI taxonomy): Eukaryota > Viridiplantae > Streptophyta > Magnoliopsida > Poales > Poaceae > Cenchrus > Cenchrus fungigraminus. Next base: position 19,731,139 of record CM072778.1, on the reverse strand, counting down.
AACATCAATCTTTCTCATCTAGTCAATACACTACATGGCTCCTGACAGACTTATTGGTTACAGTTTGTCATGGCACTGTCTAATCCATTGCATGGTATCCGAAAAGAAGGTACAGTTGGTAAACCTCTTCCATGTGTTGAGGTATGACAAAGAATTCATGGGAGTTAGAAACATCATTAAAACAATATTAATTTTTGTGTCGTTGCTTCATAATATATAAGTCATCTTTCTGTACTGTGACTCAGGCCAAGATTATTACGGAGGATGGGACTGAAACTACAAGTGGAGTTGGTGAACTCTGCATTAGAAGTCCATCCCTTTTCAAGGAGTACTGGAAAAGACCAGAGGTATGATTGTGCTGTTTAATTGATGATCATGACTTGCTGTTTTGGAGGGAACATTCCACACCATCTAGGAAGTTCCTACTTACTAACTGCGATTATAAACTATACATCTTGTTTATTTAAAAGCAAATTGTGATATTTCTGCTAAGCTGTACTACACAAATAACAAATTTACTAGAACATTTTAACCATATAATGGAGCTAGTGAAGGGTGCATGCTGAGAAGTTAATTGTCATCATTAAAAATGGTAGTTTTTTGTATGCAGGTTACGGCAGAATCCTTCATTGATGGTGGATTCTTCAAGACAGGTGATACAGTAACTTTAGATGAGGAAGGATACTTCATAATTTTAGGACGTAAGTACCACTTTACTCACATGCGCACGCTTACGTCCTTCTAGTTGCTATTTTCATCACCTCGTGGTGTTACTGCCTGGGGTAAGAATTTCGGTTACCTTTTGCAGGCACAAATGCTGACATTATGAAATTCGGTGGTTATAAGTTGTCAGCACTAGAAATTGAGTCAGTACTGCTACAGGTAACTCACATGTCATAGAAAATACTTTTGAAGCAGACACTAGATGATGTTAATAAAGTCAATGCACCTAAAGAATCTGCTGATGTTTTTGTCAAATTTAGGCTACCGGGTAGGTTGTATTAGGATTTGTATATGGAAGGCTTTGCGCAACTGTCAGATAACTCCCTTTCTTATGTTTACCTTATCTGGTCTACTTTTGGTTTCAGCATGACACTGTATTGGAATGTGCTGTCCTCGGCTTGCCTGATGAAGCATATGGGGAGGTTGTATGTGCAATAATTGTGCCAAAGGAGGATGCAAAAAAAATGGCGGAGCAGGAGTCGAAGCCAGTACTAACCTTGGAAGCATTGACAAGTTGGTCGAAAGATAAGCTTGCTCCATACAAGGTTTGCTATTTGCATCATTTACCCCTTTTCCCAGCTGCTTTTTTCGTTCTCTTTTCATAGAAATTTTTCTTTTCCCAAAGTTCCCTCAGTTGTTTGACATTATAAAATCTTTAATTTGAACAGAGCATGTCAGTAGCATATACTCCCTCTGTATCCTTTTATTTGTCGTCCCTAGTTCACAGTGGAAGCGTTCAAAATATTTGACGCTGGTAGTTCAGAGGAAGAGTATATTGTCAATTTCACCCCTAGTTTCAGTCGACTGCTCCCATAGTCCCATCACAGCTCCCCTAGCTTCAGGCGAGTGGAACAAGGATGAAGGGGTAAAAGGGTAACCACACCTCCTTAATTTTGTCAAAGCTGTCGGAAATGACATTTTAAATGATACCAAGGGAGCTAGTATTATATTATCAAACAAAAGTTCATAAATCATTGGCAACTTGTTAGAAGATCTACATTTACCAAGATAGTGCCTTCTTATCAGTCCTGAGTTCTCGGTCTCATTTGACATCGAGGCTGATTCTTTTTTCTGGGTACCAGATTCCAACCAAATTGTACTTGTGGGATTCTCTTCCTCGGAATGCTATGGGAAAGGTGCGGATATGATCTCCTTTGAATAATACTCTTAAAATGTGCCTGCAACTCACTTAGCCGTTGCTTATTTCAGGTTAATAAGAAGGATCTGAAGAAGAAATTATTAGGAGCTTAGACACCGAATTTATAGATATCTTTTTCCTTATTATCATATAGAACAATAATTTTCCAAACCTTTCCTCCGTTCATAGGACATTATTGTACTATTATTATTTTTCCTTCAGGATATAACCGAATATTCAAGTTCCAGAAGTTCATTCATGTATCCAGAAGTTCATTCATTGTTCAACCCTACAAACTTCTTTACGGAGTACTAACACAGAGGCGTCCGAGCTCGATCAGGCGCACAAGACTACAGCATAGGCTGGTCCCCGTCGTCGTCGTCTTCCCACTCCACGTTCTTGCCCTCGTCGCCGTACACCCAGCAGCACCAGACGAAGTAGACGAAGTTCACCACGCCGTAGCCCGTGAGCAGCCAGTAGTAGTAGTCGTAGTGGCCGGCGTTCAAGTCGTCGACGAGCCAGCTCGTGTTCCCCCCGCGCCTGCTCGCCACCTGCACCACCTTCACGATGAGCGCGCCGGCGAGGTTGCCGACGCCGAACGCCATGTACAGCAGCGACATGCTGAAGCTGGCCATGCTCTTGGGCAGCTCGGTGTAGAAGAACTCGATCTCCCCGATCACGCCGAACGCCTCGGCGAGCCCCACCAGCGCGAACTGCGGCACCAGCCAGAACGCCGAGATGGTGTGCCCGCACAGCGCCTGCCGCCGCCGCGCGCCCTCCACCACGGCGGAGACGGCCGCCGACGCGGTGGCGAGGAGCAGCCCCCCGCCGATGCGCTGCTTCATGGTGAGCCCGCGCGGGTTGCCCGTGTGCCGCCGCAGCGCCGGCGCCACCCACCTGTCGTAGCTGGCCGACCACAGCGACATGGTGGCCATGTTGAACAGGGAGAGGGAGCCGCTGGGCACCTGGAACCGGCCCCTGCCGAGGCGCCGGTCCATGGTGTCGGCCTGCTTCACGGCGAAGCTCTGGTTCATGGCCAGCGCGAGGAAGATGGTGGACGACCAGATCGGCAGCACGCGGATCGCCGACTTGAGTTGCTCCACCTGGTCCACCGTGCAGGGCCTTCTCCCGCCGTTGCTGGGCGAGCCCGAGCCCGAGCCCGAGCCCGAGCCCTCGTCGGCGTCGCTGATCATGCACGCCTTGTTCAAGAACCTGAACGGTCAGCGCGTGCGTCAAACTAGGCACGAGCATCTTGGACCTCAACTATGCTGCCACGGCATCTTGGACCTCACGTGACGTGAGTGACGTACCTCAGCTGGTCAGTGGGAACAGTGAGCTTGCAGTCCTTGAGGTGATGGTACACGCCGTCGCCGGTCTTGGCGGGCAACCGCGCCCGGTGGTTCCTGATCGCCGCGCCGACGGCGGCGCCTATCCCTGAGAACATCAGCCGCTTCCCCTTCTCCTTGATGTAGAGGCCCGAACCCAGGAAGAAGCTCACCGTGGAGAGCAGCATGAGGCCCATCGGCACGGCGAACCCGACGCTCCACCCGACGTTGTCCTGCAGGTACACGATGGCCGTGACGGCGACCGAGAAGGCCACGCCGATCGACGCGTAGTAGGCGTTGAAGTAGGCCTGCAGGATCCTGGAACGCCGCTCCTTTGGGTGCCTCGAGAACTGGTCCGCACCGAACGCCATGGAGCACGGCCGCACGCCGCCGGCGCCGACGGACAGGAACGCGAAGCCGGCGAGCAGCCACGCGAGGTGCCTCGCCCCCGGCGGCGCGCAGTGCTCGCCGCTACCGCAGGGGGGCGGGCGCGCTCCGGGGATCGTGGCGCTGAGCCACAGGAAGACGATCCCCTGTGCGTGAAGCGCGCGCGAGTGCAGAAATGGAAGCGATCACGCGCTCGTCCCGTGAACTCCTGCTGAAAGAAATCGAAAGAAAGGCAGCGCACTTACGATCAGGCAGGAGATGGAGCCTAGCGCGACGGCCATGAAGCGGCCGAGGTACATGTCGGCCACGACGGCGCCGGGGATGGGCGCGAAGTTGGACGCCGCGCTCCACACGAACAGCATCGTTTGAGAGGTGACGGTGCTCAGGTGGTACTTGTTGGTCAGGTACGTGATCATGTTGGTGTTGAGCCCGAATCCAGCAACTTTCTCCAGCATCTCATTTGCTAGGCACCCAAACACACAAAAGACATTCACCATCAGAACCGGAAGGGCCCAGTGAAAGTCAAAAAACATGAACTTCAAGATGAAAAGATTCCGTGCAAAACTTGTGGGTAGTATAAGTTAAGGCTTACAGGAAACAAAATGAAAAGAAATAAGATCAAATCAAACGAACACCGGTGCTCTCAGCGCATCAGCTTTATTTCTTAGATTCACTTGCAGTCGGTTTCAGAAGAGGAACTCACAGAAGATGAACGGGAGGGCTCTGAACCCGCCCTTCTTTCCCTTGAAGCACTCCTCTTCCGCTGGTTCAGTCTCAGCAGCAAGGGAGCGCTCCATGATGCAGCAACAGCAGCAGCCGAAGCCTAAAGCCAAACGCAAATCGGCAAATGCCACTGGAAGATTTAGCCGGAGGGAGCGCCGCTGGATCTTTGCACCAGGGTCCAGGGATCGCCGGGATCAGGCGCTAAATAGATTCATCGGTAGAAGGTAGGTAGGTCACAAGGCCGACAGCTAGTAGCTCCTGTCTAGGTGAATCGTAAAAACCCTCGCATGCAAGTCCTTTTCTTTTGGTCTGGCACGCACATCGCCATCGTTTCCGTTTGCTTGCCCATCTAAGATGGAGCGGCCACTCTAAACTTTTCCCTTTTAAATGCGAAGATGGAGAAGTTTCGCCGAAAATTCAACGAAGGAGGCACCTATTTGCGAAATGCTAACGTACGCTGAGCTCGACTGCAAACTTGCGCGGGTTTTGTGAAAAAAGGCTACACTCCTTTTTCGCGTCTTTTGCACAGGCGCCTCATCATCTCTATCCATGTTATGTCTGTCACAGCTGATGGGTACCATCAGTTTTGCACCCAGCCTGCTACTGTACTGTACCTATGAAGAAAAATGAATGTACACCACCACTCTTTTCTGCAAGTAGTGCAGCCGTGTACAAGCTGCATCCATGCCAGTCCCTTCACTGCCTGGATGGGTGATGCAGAGAGCCAGCAAGATGTGAACGAGCTGTCGACGTACTTGCATCACCATTTGGTCAAATCCAATCTTTACTTCTGTTGCTGGGGTGTGCCATGATTGGCATGCTATGCAGTGTCAGTGTTACGTGTTGAGAGCAAAACAAGATTGGCATGCTATACATGCAGTGTCAGCGTCACGCGTTGAGAACGAGACAGGCTAAGGAAAGTGGGCCGGCCGGGGGGGGGGGGGGGGGCACTGTGTGACACCGGCCCATGCAAACAGGGCCTTATCATTTTCTTTTTGCAACACCAACAAATGGAAGTGGAGGAACAAAGCAAGAGTTAAATGATCATGATGCATCATCAATGTAAACATTTGAAGGGTTTTTTTCTTGAGGCATTGAGCTTTTTTTTTGTTTTAGGGTAAACAATAAGATTCCGCTTCAACACAGCAAAAAAATGTGACACGATCCAGAAGAGAAGAGACTGAACCTAAAAAAAGTTTACACCAAAATCAACAAACCCCAGCCACATACCGAAGATGCACGGCAACGCTCTGATCCCGCCTTGTCCTCTCACTCCGACGATCCCACCATGTCCATCGCCGTCCTGGTCCGCCAACTCCATCTTCGCCGCCTCCCTGCAAAGGTAAAACTTTCGGCAGCAGCCGGGTTCCTGGCGTCAGTAACTGTTGTCACACGCCGACACCCTCTCTCTCACAAAACACAAACGCAAACGCACACGTTGCCCCGCGCGCGGTGATGTGGATTGCGCTCGATTCCGTGCCCTCTTTCTCCTCGCTAGCGTTTGGCCCGGCTAGGCTTGCGTCGCGGCGACGACGCCGGAGGACTCGCTGACTTTGTGAGATCAGCGCGCGGAAACGGACGGCCGTTTCCGTGGGGGGAGTAGGCAGTTTCGCCTGGAAATCGCGCAAAAGGCAGGGGGGGCTTGTTCTTGGGTGGGGGCAATTTCGAGACCCTACCGATCGCTTCGGCGAGTGGCGTCACGCAGTGGAGGGCGGCCAAGAGGAACGTAAATGGGAAGCGTCGAAGCGAACGGAGCAGAGATACCTTCGCCTTGTTGCTGTTGTTGATCCCACTGTCGTCAGACGCTCCCTGTGTGTTTCTTGCAAGTTTGTTGAGAGTTCACATGTACAAGTCACAGGCTCACAGCATGGGAGAAGTGAGGAGGAGTTGCAGATGCTTATGGGTTGGACAGATCGATGAGATGTTATGCCCTCCAGTCCTCTGTGTGCCATGCAGAGGAGATTCAGTTAGACTTCAATGCTCAGTGGTAAGTGGCAGTAGGACAGTTGGAGGACCGCCGGTGACAGCCCATAAAACACCAAGGAGCCCAAGGGCGATTTGACTTAACCAAGCAGGAGTAGTGATCAGTTTTTATTTTTAAGCAATTTTCAGTGATGTAACTGTCCTTTTTATATGTTGGTTGTTGATTCAAGAGTTTCTACAAAAATGTGGATTCAGCATTTTTATAAGAAATGTTGATCTAACATTTTCTTGTTAACTCGACAGTTCTCCTATAAATTTACTGGCTCAAATACTTTTAGTAAATCACTTGACTTTTCATTTCTTTGTATACATGGGTTATTGATTCTTCGGTTTCTATAAAAAGGTGTTGATTCATAGTACTTTTAGTGGCTCAACATGTAAGTTGTTTTGACATTTTAAGGTTCATAGATTTTGTTATATACCTAAACAAAGTGTATATCTAGGCGCATAGCAAAAGTTATGAATTTAGAAAAAAAAAAGACATAATTTGGAATGGTGGGGGTCAGTGCTATTCTTTTAGGGATGATCAGTACTGTATTTGGCTAAGTAGTCTCACTCGCAAGGACCGTGGTGTGTAGACTATGACTTTTTTCGCAAGCAGCCCCACCATTTTTTTTCTTTTAGAGGAAAAGCTGCTCCATTATTGCACGGTGCCATTGGCAACACGAGCTAATTTGTCTGGTGCTTGGTCAACAGGAGAGCCGTTTCTGCATTGAATAGGAGGAGCTCATGCTGTTGAGATGAGGTCACGTGTGTGCAAATGCAGAGTAATGGAGAATTGGAGATTACAGTGAATTTGATCAGGGAAGATTTAAAAATTAGGTCCTTCAAGCTTGGTAAGCGGCTCATTATTCTGACGACGGTTTGACTTTTGAAACAACTCCACCGAAGAGAATTTAACTGTTAGAAAAAACAGTTGCACGATTAGTAAACTTGAACTGGAATCATCTGCTTCAGATCAAACACCATCAGATGAGGACCTGTTGGCACTTGGCAGCGGCGCCGGCAGCTTGGAAAACAGGAGGAGCTGTCGAGGTGAGGGGGGGGAGGGGGACCGTGATGTTGGAAGGGGAAGTGGGGAACACGTGTAGCGCAGGGAGCAGGAGCGGCAAGTGAACCCGAAGAATGCACGCGAAATGCATGCAGCATTGGAGACTTGCAACAGCCTTTTACCATATTAACATTTGAAGATTAGTTTCTCTTGAAACATCAGCATACGGTTAAGTTCGATTTAGACCTGAGAAAGATACCATCTCTCAGATCATACACTATACTATTTCCTGGTGCTCAAAGCCGGCAATTACTGGCCCTACGCCTAAATGATCACCGCCTTTTGCTCCTCCTCCTTGCCGTCGCCGTCCTCCACCGCCGCGTCGGCATCGGCGTCGGCCGCCACCACCCGGTTCTGGCCCTCCTCGCCGTACGCCCAGGCGCACACCACGAAGTACACCAGGTTGGCCGCGCCCAGCACCGCCAGGACGAGGTAGTAGTTGTCGTAGCGGCCCTTGTTCAGGTTGTTCGGCAGCCAGCCGTCGTTCCCGCCGCCCCGGGTCGCGGCGCCGATGATCGCGACGATGGCGCTGCCCAGCACGGCGCCGAACCCGAGCCCGAGCGCCAGCAGCGACACCCCGATGCTGGACATGGTCTTGGGGAACTCGGAGTAGTAGAACTCGATCTGGCCGATGAGGTTGAGCCCCTCGGCGAGCCCCGTCAGGCAGTGCTGCGGCACCAGGCGCATGGCCGACATGTGCACGGGGGTGCCCGACCGCGAGTCCGAGTCGAGGAGCCCCTCGGCGACCGCGGCGGCGCGGCGGGAGCTCTCGACGCGCGCGGCCACGGCCATGGCCGCGGCGAAGATCGCCAGGCCGGCGCCCATCCGCTGGCGCAGGCTGAGACCGCGCGCGTGGCCCGTGAGCCGGGACAGGGGCCGCACCAGCGCGCGGTCGTACACGGCCACCCAGACGGTGAGCGTGAGGATGCTGAAGACGCCGAAGCTGGCCGCGGGGATCTCCAGGCCGCCCACCCGCCGCTGCATCGTCTTCGCCTGCAGCGTCGGGAACATCTGCTGCCCGACTATCACGCCGGGCAGGATCCCCGTCGACCAGATGGGGAGCACGCGGATGACGGCCTTGGTGTCCTCCACCTGCTGCACCGTGCACAGCCTCCAGGGGTCGCACGCCGCCCCTTCGGCGCCGAGCTCCTTGCTCGGGTTCCTAAGCACGCAGGCCCGGTTCAAGTACCTGCACCCATGCCACAGTTCACACACACAATTATTTGTGCAGTGCTCAGGGTCAGATTTTCGTTTGCAACATAAATTGTGTACCGCACGTACCTCAGCTTGTTAGTGGGCGTCCTGGGCTTGGAGCCGGCTCTGTTGTAGAAGGTCGAGGCGTCGGCGGTCACCGGCGGCAAGGGCTCGCGGCGGTTCTTGTAGCTAGCGACGAGCACCTGCACGAGGCCGATGATGGCGCTCCTGTCTGCGGTCGCCTTGAGGTAGAAGGGCGAGCCGAGGAGGAAGAGCGTGAGCGCGGTGACCATGAGCACGACGGGCACGGAGAAGCCGACGACCCAGCCCCTGGCCTGCTGGATGTAGACGATGACGGTGGCCGCGAACACGATGGAGAGGCCCAGCACCGTGTAGTACCAGTTGAAGAAGGTCTGCAGCGTCCGCACGTTGCTGGCGCTGTTGTCACGCCTGTCCAGCTGGTCCGCCCCGAACGCCAGCGTGCACGGCCGGATGCCGCCCGACCCGACGGACATGAGCGCGAAGGACGTGAACAGCAGCGGTAGCTGCCACGGCACCACCTCGCAGTCCGCCAACCGCGCCGCGCACGCCGGCGTCTTCTTGTACACCGGCAGGATCGCCGTCAGGCACAGCAGGCACATCCCCTGACGAGACCAACGGCGATTAATCAGCATCAGGTAGGCTGCTAGCTAGTGCACGGGACGACACGGTTGTCGAGTTCATCGCCGGCCGGCGCTTACGGAGAGGCTGACGAAGGAGCCGAGGGCGATGACCCGGAAGCGGCCGAGGCAGGCGTCGGCGAGGACGGCGCCGAAGATGGGGAGGAAGTTGGAGAAGGCGTTCCAGTTGTAGAGGACGACGGTGGCGAACGCGCTCGACATGAGGTAGCGCTCGGTGAGGTACAGGATCATGTTGGCCGTCAGCCCGAACGTGGCCACCTTCTCGAAGATCTCGTTCGCTGCCGCAACAAAATTAATAAAAATCCCCACCCATCAGATGAACGACGACGACGACTCCCGCACCACACCGTGCAAGAGCAAGACACAACTAGGCATGGCTGATCGGTGCTCTTACAGATGATGAAGGGGATGGTTCTGAGGCCTCCCTTTCTCCTGATCGCCTTGGGGTTGGGGAGGGCTTCCTCCATGGCGGCTGAGACCTCCATGCCCGCTCACGAGGACGGAGAGAGCGAGGAGAGGCTGCTGCCCACAGAACACAACACTACCGTGCACAAGCAACAAGACGGGGAGATCGACTGCCTATTTATACGCGAACCGTGTGCGTTGCGGCGGCCGGCCGGCACAAGCTCTCTCCTCGTTTAGTCTCTGACGGCCTTTGCCGACAAACGAGTGATCGATCAGGGTCAGGGATAGATAATGGAACTACAAAACTCCTGGATGCTGCGGGCAGGGAGTGTGATCGATCAAAGTGCATGTGATGAGAGTGGGATTTGCTAGGGATGGGTGGAATGGAATGGATGGTTATGGGCAATCACTGGAACGGTTGGCGCCAGTAATCGCACTGAGGTCTGCAGCAGTTAGTGTGCGGGCTGTGGTTGTTGCTTGCCCGGATTCCGGCGGAGTTTTTGCAGTTTTTGCACTGGGGCTCGGCCGGGCGTGGCTTTCGGCGCCCGTGCGTCCATGCCAAAGAAAAAACTGATGCTGGGGTTTAATTTTGGAGGTCGCACAGAAAGATTATCTTGGGAGGTGTATGTAAATACAAAGGAGCTTTTTAAAAGGGGTTGGGGTCTTTGGTGGGGTTTTTGTCCGTGTATGCAGGTCGCTCGGCTGATAATCGGATGTGTGTGCATTTATATGTCTCCACTCTCCAAAGTTCAAACACCGGTTGTCAAAAAAAAAAAAATCCAAACAGCACAACACGTCAGCACCGCTTAAGCCTTGCATAAGTACATTTAGCAATTTATTACGTGCTTTGAGTTATTTATGCACATGACACATGTTATTAGCATAACCGTCTCACAAGTTTCATTATGAGAAGGGAACATAATCCCGACTTAGAAAATCTCCGAAACCGTCTTCACCGACGAGGAGATTGTTCTAAACAAGTTTTGTAAATTCGCTCTAATAAAGAATCGAACTCTAGTCTCTTAGTTGCAATTGTAGCTCAACTCCTCTGACCAAGTAACCAACTAGGCTAGAGGTGGTCATGCTAGCATAAAGACATGGCTCTTTCGGGTTAGCTACTTTTCTTTGAGCCATTAGCTACCTTTTCTAGGCATAGGAGAGGTGGGGACGACAACTCCAGCAAAAGTTGTTGTTCTTGTATATGTAGTAAGTCTTAGTTTAGAGTAAAGTTTCGGCCCTAGTACGTCACAAATGCAGAAGTGCTACCAAAGCTTTGGCCGTTAGTGCAAAGACCACATGGGGTAACTTATTACTTTATTAGGGCATTCTGGCGTATCTCGTGTACTCCTTTTCTCCTGAAATACAATACATTCTAGAGATTTTAGAATTGTTTTGAAACGATTGAAAAATTGCATATATACCCTTCACTTATAATGTGAGAAGTTATACTGTCCGGTTATTTAATTGTATTTACGAATAATAGCCAAACTAGCTACTCCTCCTAATTTTGAGAAAAATCGAATGGACAATAATTTAAATGTACCTAGCTAGAATGACTTGTATTTCAAGATGGAGGGAGTACTTAGAAATGAATTTACCCTCTAATAAGCTGAGCATAATGCATATATATATAGGCTCGGTTCTAACCATCAAAACTTATGATGGGTTGCAAATTGCAATAGTTGTGGAGATTGAGCATGGAGTAGCTTTTTTATAAGCTAGGAAGTATTTTTTTTTTCAAATTACACAAAACAACGAAGACACTCACAACGTACGTGAACTCACCCATATAAACGTACGTGTGCAAACCTTACCCATAGGAGCATCTTCGAAGCTTGAGTCAACACATCTTCAAGATTGACGAAGTCACCATAGGCGTCTCGCCGTCGACAGGAACATCGACTACCAATGAAAGCACAACACCGTTAAATCCTGAGAAATTCACTCCCACAGGAAGTCGAACCCGATCAGAACTTGAGGCGTTACTGAGTTTCTTGTAATCACTAGGCTACAGAACCTTTTGCTAAGTAGTAATTGGATAGTTCAAATTGGACGTAATTAAGTCGGGCAGGAGTACTCTAGAGCATAGGAAGTACTGATCCGTAGCACAATAATCAGCCTGTTCGTTTGGCTGGTGGCTGATGGCTGGTGCTGGTTTGTTCTGAGAGAAAAGTACTGCTGGCTGGTTGCTGGTGGCTGGTTTGTTCTGAGAGAAAAGTACTGCTGGCTGGTGGCTGATAAGCCAAACGAACAGGGCGAATATGGGTGGACAATACCATTTCCTAGATTTAGCAGAGAGCCAGAAGAGACTGGGATCAGGATCATGCCCGGGCCCCGGGCGATTGATGTGTACCGACTTACCGAGCAGGCGAGCACCGACCTGTCACTGTTTGCCGTTTCCTCACATATTCGCCATGAGATGATGATGATGAGAATACATGTAGCTGCGTTAGGAGGAACTAGCAGCTAGGATGTATCTATTCAAGCAGTACTATAGTGCATTTGGAATTGGAACCCATCGATTTCGGCGTACTTTTGCTCGAGATCTCGAGTGCCCTTACTTGACATCTTAATTTGCACGCGCGGCGCGCGTATCCCATCTAGCTTCGATCCTGTCGGCTATCATTGTGCATCACCCCCGCTGCGCCGCGCGCGCACATGCTGCTCGAGACGTCGCGGGTTTTTGCATTGGGTGCATCGATGTCGATCGCGTCGACCGTTTTTCGTTGGACGCATCGATCGTTTCATCAGTCATCATCACCTCATCATCGATCTCGATCGGGAGATCATTATGTCCGATCACCGAAAGACCGCCACGAGGCGGCCGGGTCGCTCGTGTTTGATGTCGATTTCGCTGCACGTTGTTGCTGTGCGGGGGAAGATGTGAGAGGCGCACTGCAGGCCGGAGAGCATCTAGCTAGTAAGTTTGGTGGATGCCACCGAGCGAGGGCGTAGTATGTAACCCCAAAAAGCGAAGGGACGCCGTCGAAAGGACGTTTGTCCCCAGCTGCGATCAGGGCCGTCCAATGTCGGCACGCGCTCGATCAGGGTAAAACACCAGCCAGGAGCCCCGGGAGCGAGTGAGTGACCGGCGGGAGAGCTGTGCACGAAGATCTTCTCTTTTCATTTTTTGCGCATGCGTACGGGACCGGCCGGCAGCGACCCGAGGTTCGGCGCGCGCCTTCGCACGATATGATTGCCGTATGACGATCGAGCGAGCTGCCGGCACGGCCGGCGAGGTCCCAGTGTCGATCGTAACGTACAGTACGTGACGGGAACGGGCAGGTCCCCCGGTTGCCGCGCGGAAAGGTTAGCAGCGCGCGGACGCACCGTGCGTCCGTCCGTGACACAGCAGCTCATCAATCACCGCGCGTCGTGGCGCGAGAGGGCCCGGATCAGGGTGCCGTGCCGCGCCGCGTGTGCGTCCAAACGCGCACGTCGTCGGCCCAGCACCAAACGGCACCCTGCATGCCGTCACTCGGGAGGCACATCCCCGGCGCCCGCGCCGCGCGCTCGGCGGCATAGTCGTCGTCACCCATACGGCCGTAGAGCACCGAGATCGGATCGGATATCCATGTCCGCGCCGAGATGGCTGTTGGGATGAACTCGCGATAGATGCATCTCCGACCCGGGTGAGATCGACGACGACCTCTCCCGATCGATCAGTCGTCACAGTCCCCGGCCGGATCGATCGATGTGCCGTGCCCCGTCTTCATCGCGGCCAAAGTTTGTTGGCCGACGACGCGGCATCCACCACCCATCTCTCTGCACATGGAAAGGCATGCAGCTCTCTCCCTGCTACTAGCTCCCCCTCGCGCGCCGAAGGCGTGAGCGGTGGTGACCGGCCGGTCGCGTGCCGCTAGCTTCTGATGACTGATGAGGATAGATGGCGTGGCATGGTGCCTGCCTCTGTTGGCGCATCACGTCGCCGAACCGAACCCCCCGATCCAGCGTATGCGTACGCATGCTATCCGGCGGGGGTAGTTCAATTCGACACGCACGCATCGTGAGTTGCTTGCCGAGGGTGATGCCTGCCGGATGCGCGTGGCGGCGGAGCAACCGCGCGCGCGCACGCGCCGCAGCCCGCTGTATCATTGCCGGCCGTGTCGTCGTCGCATATCGATGTGATGGGGCGGCGGCCGGCCACGAGGTTCCCAGCCGAGGAGCGGCCTTGCCAAGCCGCCGAGCAAGACCACGCTGCTGCTGGGTTCGGCCCAAAACCCAGCCCGACGCGTGCCTCACCCAGAGCCCCAGCCCAGCCCAAAATCGTCCTGGATCGGTCGAGTGGAGGTTCGGACTTCTCTACTCTTGCAGCCTTCTTGCTTCTGTGCGTAAAGAAGTCTGAACTTAAGTGCTTCTGTGCCTAGTACGTGCCCATTAGGCCATTACATATCCTACCTACACCCTCTGTCTCAAAATAAGAGTCATCCGGAAACCGTGCCTGTAGGGAGAACACGGTTTTCGACACTTATTTTGGGATGGAGGGAATAAGTGTCAAATATCTTGCTTTCTGTGCGTGGACGGTCGACCTGACCGTATAGTCAGCGGCGTAGCTACGGGTGGAGCCCCCCGCAGCCCCACTGCTATTTTTGGAACAAAGAATGATGAGGGAGATGGAGGTGGAAGAAGCACAGAGAGAGTCCCCTGAGGCTTGATCCTAGCTTCGCCGCTGTGTATAGTGGCACGAGGCAACAACACACGGAAGTGATGTTTATAAGCATCAACCGATCACATGTACTCCCTCCATATCGAAATATTTGTCATCATTAATTTTTTTTTACAACTTTAACTATTCTTCTTATTCAAAAAATTATGCAAGTAACATCTATTTTGTTTGCTAGATGATTTTCTATTGTAGGTATTTTAGACTCGACTTATTCTTTTACATATTTGCAATATTTTTTCAATAAGACAAATGGTCAAAGTTGTATAAAAAAATCAACAATGACAAAAATTTTCATATATATGTAGAGAGAATTGAACTAAAGTACACATGCCCTTTAAGCTAGGGCATTATGCTGCCCAGAGAACAGAGATGAGCTAGAGATGTGATGCAGGGCAAAGGCACGATGCCATAACCTAGTGCCTATAGGCTATAGCAGCAACGTGCAAATCGCAATATGCTGGATGGGCGGGCTGGGCAGTACAATCATTTCTTCATTTCCCGCGAAAGGACTGGACATTCACCTACTCATGCATAAACTGGTCCAGACGCCACACAGGTGCATGTGCGGATCGTGTTCCATCTATCTGATTGGCATATTACCTGCCACTTCGTTGCCATTTTCTCATATATTCCCCACGCACAAGAACAGCTGCGGTAGGACGGTTGGAGGGGGTATCAGGTTCAGGTGTGCATTTGGCACCACCAAATTTAGCGCACCCCAGCTTTACATAGCTTCCTAGCTCAAGTGCTACGATATTTCCACATGGCTAATTTCACGTCCATGGATCATTGATTTGATTCATTTGCACGTCAGCTGGCCACACGCAGATTGCAGTCCTGATCACGATAGAACGACGCCACGGGGCTAGCCTGCATTCCGAGCCCCGGTCACTTCTTTTCGCTGGACGACGTTGCTACACGGGAAAGGAGAAACTGAGTAAGACAACGTACATGGGACGATGGAGCATCTCGCTTTGGCGCCCCGGCGGTGGATTCCACCGAGGCGTGTACAGTGTAGCCCAAAGCGAGGAGCCCCCACTCGAAAAGCGTGGTTTGTCCCAGCCGAACGAACCACGTCAAATCACATCAGCGTACGACCAAGACACAAAGTTGAAAAGGCACGCGGTGGATGCTGGATAGAGTGATCTCGATAGACGACCGAGCTCTATGGTAGTGAAGGCTGCGACGCTGGACACGGATCGAAACTGGCCGGCGCGCGGGATGCATGTGGAAGAAGGATCGAAGAGACCCTCTCTCTGTTCCCTCCATGCATGGACCCGGCATCATACACAGTGTTGATTGATTGGCGTACGAGCTGATGAGCGCGCCGGGCCGCGGCCGCATGCATGCAGGCCCCCGGCGCGCGGCCAGTCGATCGGAAGTTTTGGAAACGCGTTGCGGCCGGTGATGGGAACGGCCGGGCGGGTCGCGCAGCTGCTGGCTGCTGCCCGAGGGCGGAAAGCTTGGCAACAGATACACCGGGAAAAGGGGGAACGAAGCACGTCGTGCGCGTGTCTGATCGACGATGTCGCAATACACGTACGACCGCGTCGTCGTCGAGCGAGAAAGGAGAGATAAATCATTCAGGCCGCGCACCGCGTCCGTCCAAACGCGCTTGTTGTGTCGCCGTCGTCTCTTTGTGGCACGTACGTCGTCGATCGGGCAGCTAGTGGCGCTGCACGGCACGTGGCGCCCGGCCGGCTTTCGATGGATCAGATCAGATCGATCAGCTAGCCGCGCCGCTGCTGCTGCGCGCGTGCATGATTGCAGCAGAGCGCAGCGTGGTGAAAGTGAAACAGCGTGGCCGCTACCCGCTAGCGACTCTTGTTGACCCGATCGCGACAGGAGGGGGCGGCGGATCGCGCGCTCGCGGCAGGCGGCGGCAGCGTCGTCACCCCGGCCCGTGATCGGTGCCGCCGACCGCCGCATCAGCATACGTCTGCGCCGGCGGCGGAGGATCGGATCCGATCGGATCCTTCATCTTGTTCTCGTTCTGTTGGGCTATGCCTATACTTTCGCTCCTCTTTTCTAAATGGGCCGAAAATGAATAAACTTTGTTGTTAAGTGATAAATGGGCTTTTGGGCTAGATGATGTGTAAAAGAGCGGGGACTCTTTTCGACGAAGCGGAATTAGCCGGGAATCCTATATATCTTCCGAAAGGTGGGAAGTCTGTTACCTTCCGATGTTTGAGATTCGTGCAGCTTACCTTCCCTCTTCTCGTCTCGCCTCCCTCGTCTCTCTTGCGAGCGCCGCCCGCCATGTCCGAGTCCGAGGTCGGGGCGGGAAGAGGAAGCACCGGCGGCGGGTTGGGTGGTGGGCGGAAGTGGTCGGCGGTGGTTGAGGCCGGTGGGGGTGGGGTGTCGGCCGGCCGAAGGTTAGGGTTTCGGGTTTCTGGGTGGTGGAGGTGGTCGAGGCCGATGGAAGTGATGGCGACAACGACGACGACGGTGGTGGAGTTAGGGTTAGGGTTCGGGTTTCCGGGGGGCTCCAGTGTTCACCGGACCATGAAAGGAGAGGGGGTTCGGGGGCCGCTGTAGGACAGGCGGTGGTGGCGGTGCGTCCGATGGCGGATAGCGCAGCCGGTCGGGCAGGGTAGGATGGCCGGTGACCGGCGGCGGGGAGTGAGGAGGCGTTCGGATTAGGAAGGCGGGGTGGAGGGCGGCGGTGGAGTGTGGCGGGCGGCGAGGAAGCCGCCAGCCGGGGTGGAGGGCGGCCAGGGTGCAAGAAGGAAGAAGGGTGGAGGAAGGAAGAATGGGTTGGGGAAGAAAAAGTTTAGTGGGCCGGTGGTGGGCCAGAAGTTCATTAATGAGTAAAATGCACCGGAGGTCCATCAACTTGTAAGGTGTCACTTAGGTCCATCAACTTTGAAAATGCATTTTTAGGTCTATAAACTTGTTGAGTCATTTACCGTAGGTCCATAACTGTCCACATATCCTTCTACTGGTGACATGACATGATGATTTGACTAGAAGAAGCATATCCTAATTGAGGCATTTCATCGAGCAACTTATGAGTGACACATGCTTGATATTTTCGGAACTAAATGACAGCAGCCTACTCTCCTATCATACACGTGAGGAGGCTACCGTTATTCAACCCAAGGAATGTCTAAGTATATGTGTCGCCCATTTGTAACGTACTCGTTCGAATGCCTTAGCTAGAAGATGTTTCTTGAGCCAAGTCAACATGTCATGTCACCAATACAAGTATATGTGGACAGTTATGGACCTGCGGTGAATGACTCAACAAGTTCATGGACCCAGAAATGCATTTTGAGAGTTGAGACCTAAGTGACATCTCCTTACAAGTTGATAGACCTCTTATGTACTTTACTCTTCATTAATTATACATCTTCCCAAAGGGACACCCCCGGAATCAGCCCGCTCTTATCCAATTGGTGATAGATTTAAGATTTGCCTCCAGCTTCCAGGTCTACACATCACCAGAAGGCATATATTACACAGAAAACAATACCAAATCTCCCTCAAAAAAAAAAAAAACAGATTGATTGTTATGCTCTTAGATTCACAACATCTCGTTGAAGAGAGAAAAGCTTGGAGACATTCTTTGATCTCATCAACGTAGCTTTCACTACATTTTTAAAATGATAGGCCATAAACCTAACACTTTCTTCGAAGATGTGAATCCGAGACCTGCCCCCACTTGATTGACCTACCACGCAAGGCTAGTTAGTTGCACACAATTCAGTTTAATGAAACAAACTGCCAGCAGTGCATGGATGGGCTGATGCTTAACCTTTTTGTGCACATTGAAGGTCCTGGTGCCTCTTTGTCTGTTGTCTCCGCTGCTTACCGGTTGAGAGGTAAACAGCTAGTCATCAGGCACCTGCAGAACCAATAGAGATGACAACTGCTGCCACCCAAATTAGTTCTCCACGAGTTTAAATTCGATGCCCAAATTAGTTTTTATTTCTCCTAGATGTGAGAATCTCACTTCTATCACTGAAGATAATGTATTTTGTTCCTCAACTGAGCCAAAGCCATTGGATCTACCTTGATACGAAACTTGAATAGAACAACATACAGCTTCTTGTATCCACATTTGCGATGACTAGCTTTAAAGTTGTCAGAACACAAAAGGGCATCTGCTGCCTTATAATGAAAGGATGCCTCTTAACTAGTAGAATCTTAGACAGCTCCACCCTTCCTACCAGCTTAATTGCCATCAGGACATTCTTTTTTTTGCTGTTTCCAGTTCCGTGTTCTCTGAAGACCCTTCCAGCAGGCTATTTTCTGTAGTAACAGTTGTCTGGTGGACCTCCGTACATATATCAAAAATTGATGCAGCTCCTGAACTGTTGACGCTTGTCTCACCTTCACAATTTAAGGAAGAGGGATAATCTACATTTTCTTCCAGTGAAGCCTGATGTTGTAGATTATGTCTACTCATAGTATCAGTCATCGCTTCATCATTAACGTCATTGAGTTCCATGTCGTCGTCATCAGAAGCTGACACACCATCAAGGCACTCTGTCTGTACTGTTTCAACATCTGGTTCCCGAGGAGATCCTTGAGACTCAACTCCACTACTAGGCCCTATAAGAGTATCCCTCCTTACAACATTAAACAAAATACCATTCTCTGTCTTTTCAGGCTGCAACAAGTCACCTTCAGAAACCACGATACTTGTCGAAGGGCCAAACAACATTCTAGGAGTAGTAGTATCATGAATATCTATACCTGAATTGTCCAAGCTCCTATCAGCTGCTTCTCTACTGACTGCCTGAGCTGCCAAGATACTGCCTTTTGGTGTCACAAGATCAGATTCATCTTCCCTAGATGGAATTGTTCTGAATTCTGTGTCAATCTCAAGATTCTGAACAAAGCTGATGAACTTGTTGGCTGAGGTTGTCCTCATAAGAGGGCCACCACTTCTCGTCCAAGAGTTCAAATCTATACTTTCAGATTCACTGTCACTACTGTCATGTGCAATTCTCTGGAGATAGTGGTTTCTGTTAGATAATGCAGCAACTCCTCCAGCTCCAGGTCCTTGAGGATTTGTAAGAGTAGGAGATGCGAGCATTTCTTCATCAAGAGAACCAGTCGAATTTTCTCTTGCTATGAGATTCCAGGATGGAATTCTCCTAGATGGGCAGAGCCTGATTGTAGGACCATGTCCTTGTGAGGCTGATGCTCTTTCCGCACTCCTCTTTAGCCGACGCAAGTGGTTCAGGAGGGCAACACATTCATCCAATGCAAGCTCAATAGCACAATTTGCCCTGATGGCTGATAGCTTTTCCCAAGTGCATCTCCTACCTTGGTTTGCAGCCTTCTGAAGCTCAGCATAAGATGGGTTCTGTATCATCTTGGAATACTGGTGATAGAGAGAAAGAAATCATGTGTAAGTTTACTGAATTTTGTGTCAATAATTGACATTTGCATGGAAGATCAAAAGAATATTTACATGAGCAGAGAAAAGGAATTAAAAACATTGCAGACCTGTGCAAGAGTGGCTGGCATAACGACTGTGACATCACCTTCCCAATCTTGAGCAAATAATTTGGCTAATCCTCCTAGCGGAAATCCAAGTTCCAGAACTTGATTGCACCTATGCTTAACTTCCATCTCAGCAAGTTCAGCAAGCTAAATTCAAGAAAACAATAAATGCACATATTAGTACATCGACACATGATAACATGCCTGCCAGCTAATGCTTTAGTAGAATGAGAACAAAAAGAATAATCATCTTTGCATCCTAAGGTGAACAGAAACCACATCAAGTAAAAATGTCTCTGCATTGTAATGCAAAATAAGCCAGTAATTGGTTAAAAAGTGCAACATGGAGTAACTATTCGACATACCTTGGCGGCAAAGCTGCCTCCATAAGCCCTGATGATTTCCTTTAGTCTCAACAATGGAGCTATGTGAGGATTGGCTTGGCTTACTATGAAATGATTCACATTGAATAGTTCCTTCAACTGTTTGATGGGCAAATCACTTTCTAAGCTCCCATCTCTCCATCGTCGGGTTGTAGCACTAGTACGATCCTCCACACCCAATAAGAATGGAGCATGGAAAGGGATTGTTTGACCAAATCTATCCTTTGCCATCAATTCTTGGGCCTCGAAAAGTCCAGGAAAAGCACATGAAGCAGTGACTGCACTCCAGATAAGAACATGAGGTGATGTTAAATAGTTCAAGCATCGAGGCGGCTCATGCTTCCTTGGAGAACACACAGTGACAACAAGAATCCGGCCAGTCATGTCATAAGCTTCTTGAAATGTCAAATTGCTGGTGAGATTTCTCAAAAGCACTTGCAAGTGCCTAATTTCATGAACAGCTCCATGTGTCAAAATTCTTTTAACCACAGGAAAGATCCCACCCATCTGGTCAAAAAATTTCAGGGAATGCCACTCCTCAAAGAAGCTCTCCAACTCAGGCCATGACCTTGTTGCTACTATAGAACACATTATTGAACCAACACTTGATCCTGAAATTATCCTAGGCAGAAGTTTATGTTCTACCAAGGTTTTCACAACACCCACGTGAAAGGATCCTAATGAAGCACCTCCGCTTAGCAGCAAGGCTGTTCGACCAAAGGCATGCCTTGTCTCATGCATAAATGCAAGCTTCTCTTCAAGCGGTAACTCGTCAGAATCCGAGTCGCATACCATTTTCAGTTGAGTAGATACCTCCTCTATGTACTCCTTTATGAGTCTAGGTACCTGGCCAGCAAGAACATCACTATCAAAACACATTAATGGCCAACGCTACTGCTACACTTGTGTTTCAAGTTCAAACAGTTGAATAAAAGACAACAAAGTACAAACACTGAGACACAACATAGAAACCTGTCTGAAACATGCAACATGTCTTGTCATTGTTCACTTGTAGACTGCTAACTATAGCTAAAATCATTTGGAAGCCTTAATTTTGTCATATTCAATTACTTATTGTAATTCAAAGGAGCAGTATAGGCTATAGATGGCTACTACTTGAGTACTTGTTCAACTTTTTGATCCAATTACATTTCAGAAATGAACTATCTCCATCCACATGGTTAGGACTTAGGAGCAGAATCTGACTAGTGCTCGTATGTACAAACAGTCCATCCCCAAGTTAGAGCACAGCTGCACAAGTCTGCTCAAAATAACCACTGAAATATTAAAGGTGCCCAAAACTAGCTAAATTATTGTACTGATTTCTCCTAATCAAATTTGGTCTCTGGTTTGTTCAGATAGACTGCTATAACCCTGACAAACATAAACTGAACCAAATTGTCTCAGAGCAATCGTCAGATGCTGTAAAAATTTGGGTTAATCCACATGATAGCAGGGCACTACGTACCTGCAGCCTCCCCTTGTGCAGTTCGGGGTTGCACATATTGCCGAGGTTCCTGAGCAGGTCAGCGCGCATGCAGAAGACGATGTCCCTGAGCGACCCCTCCTGGCGGCGGTGCCTGAGCTCGCGGAGCTTGTTGCGGACGAGCTCCTCGTCGTAGAGGTCGGCGTCGCTGGCGCGGCGCGGGGCGGCCTCGCGCTCCAGCATCCGCGCGGCGTGCGCCCACTCCTCGTAGGTGAGCGCGGCGCGCATCATGTTCCGCCAGAACTTGCGGCGGTAGGCGGACTGCACCCGCGCCCTGAGCCCGGCCCTGCCGCGCCGCCCGCGCAGCAGGAGCGCGACGGCGCAGACGGCGAGAAGGATCCCGCGCGTGTTGTCCCGCGGGTGCAGCCACGCCGCCGCCAGGGGGAGCGCGGCGCGCAGCGCCGCGGCCAGGCGGTGGCGCAGGCGCGCCGCGGAGCCGCAGAGCAGCACCCGCAGCGCGAGGGCGCGGCCCAGCGCCGTGGACGGGCCGATGGCGAACGCCCCCACCGGCGCCTCGCTGGCCATGTCATCCATACCGGCAGGGCGGCAATGGCACAGGCACGCAGAGAGAGTCACGGAGGCCGCGCGCCTTGGATCGCGGAACCGGCTCGGATCGGAGTTGGAGCTGGAAGGTCAGAGAAGGCGAGTATTGTTTGGCTACAGCTATCTACGCACCGGGGGGGCATGGCGCGCGCGGCGTGTAGGAGTTTGGGGAGGCCGGAGGAGGTGGTGACGTGGAGTAAAGGAGACGGCAGCCCGGGCGAAATGGGGGATCGCAATTCACAAGGGGACGACGAGGAGGTCGTGACGCGTGGGGACAACCAAGGGGGAAGGCCGGCGTCAGCGTCCGAGTCAGAGAAACGCGCGAGCAGATAAGGGAGAGTGGGAGCCTTGCACGGCGTAACGGAACAACAGCTAACCCGCCGCGGGCACGGCACGTCGGCACGCCGCCGCCGGCCCGAACGGCGGTGGGCGGATCCCGAGCTGCGCGCCGATTTTCAGGTCGCGGCCTCGATCCGCGTCGCGTTATCTCCGGGTCGAGGCCGGTGCCGGCCGCCGTAGGCTGTTTGTTTTGGCAGGCTGCCGCCCCCCTTCGCAGGTCGCGGGAGACGGTGGAGGAAGGGTCGAAGGGAGAGGAACGGGGTAAACGGTCGCGCGACGGCCGGTCTGAGGAACCGAGCAAAGGGATACAGCACACGGTGGCGGCTCGGGGAAGTTGACTTTGGGGGACGCGCCGCTCGATCTTGTAAAAAATCGTAAACTGTCCGTCTGATCCAAACAAATGGGGAAAAATGCATGGCATCTCGATCGTCAGAGACTCACAGGAATGCCACCGAGTTGCATACTCATGGTGAAGCTTGAAACGGGCACGGGGGACGCAAAAATGAGCATCCCAGCGGCATCGATTTCGCTGTGCGCAAGCCGACGGAATGCAAGAGCATCGTTTCTTGGTTTGGTGACAGGACACTCCAAACACAAATCTGTTCAACTTATACTATCTCACAAATTTTCCTATAATCCTCATCATCCATCTTTAGTAACAGCGCCAATTAAGAAAAGACGTGATGATCAGGGTTCAGATAATCGAGGGGGCTACTAGACGACCGCGTTCAGCACTTCAGCCTTTGAAGAACCTTCTCCAAGATTGCCATGGAAGGAAGCCGCCTACGAAAGAAATAGGGCAACGAACGTTGGTCACATATTATGCATGCCAATGGGGTAACGCACAAAGCTAAAGTGTGACGGAAGCACGGTGCGTACCACACCCCTGGCACCGAACATAATAGCCGTTCTTCATTACCAGGCCAGAACCTCCACAGATTTCACAATTCTTTTGTTGGACCTGAATGATAAAGGGAAAAAAGGTTGACAAATGAAGGGAGTAATAATTAAAATGGTCAGTGCATAAACCACTGATGGTCCGATGAACTGACATGAATTCAGTCAGTGATCAAGATGAAACAGCCCCGGCAGGCGGGCACTTACGATTCTTTTGCCGAACTCGACCCCTGCAACCACGAACGGCGTTACTCCAGCTGAAACAAAAAAGACCACCGATCGAGAGCCCGGCTCTGTCAGACACACGAACTGGATAGGAAACGAGGCAACATGTGTGTATGGAGTATGGACTCACCTACGGCGCCGACGACTATCTGCCAGGTGACCTGCGGCGGCGGGAGCGGCGCATCGGCAGCCGCGGCGACAGCGGCCGCGGCGGAAGCCCCGTCGACGGCGCGAACGCTGGTGGCGCCCCCTCGGCCGGCCGGAGTCCGCCTGCTGACGCTGCCTCTCGAGGAGAGGAGGCCGGTGGCTGGTAATGGCGGTTACCGGTCTTACCAGGCCGGTCCTACCAGGCCGGTCCGGTTTCTAAAAAACGTCGGTAACCAAGCCTAACCGACCCTAGCAAACCGGGCCCCTCGGCAAACCGCGTGGTTCGTCCGGTACCAGACCGGTTTTTTCGTTTCTAAAACCGGCCGGTTCGCGGTAAAAAAACCCTGATGTAATGGGACCCAACAAAAAAGTGCTCATCACTCACAAAACCGGTTTGATTCATCCACCAGTCACTATTTATTACTATTGCAGTAATGCAGTTCAGCTAATACATTTCAATTGCAACAATCAACAGAAATATTGTATTCCCACCAGTAGGCAGTAGTAGAGAACTGCCAACCTAAAACACAAGCTGAAACCCTGGAACACAGTAATTGTTCAATGGACCATATTAAAATCTACAGGTCTAAAAACAATGCAAGTGAATCTGCCATAAAGATACTTAAAAAATGTTGGCCAAGGCCCCATCTCATGCTTGATTATAAAATCCTGATAAGGGTTAAGTTTTATATCACTGTAAGGCACCCATTAAAATGGAAACATTTATTGAAACCTGCCACGGGTGATCTCTCCAGAAGTTGACAAAAATAATAATCCATGGATGATGGATTCATTCACTTCATTTGGATTGAAGTGCCAAAAGTATCATGTCTCTATAGAAGTGTGTAGATTGATATGTTGTCCTTCCAACATATTTTGGTCATCATCGCCGCCATAGGCGTCCTGATTGCTTTTGTTCTTGCATGCGCCTGCAATGTTACATTGCTGGTACTTAGTAAAACCTTAAATTCTTAATATAAGTCATAAATTATATAATGGAACCCTAAACTACCATGCTAAGAAAAATTGAGAATCCTATGGCGGCAACTGCTTCCCATTCATGTCAGTCCAAACTTTACAGTATGATCTATTTAATTTATTCAGCACATTACAATTTTTAGGACTAAGTTGACGTACCTTAAAATCAACACACAGCCCACAAAAGTTTGGAAAAAAACCAGCTTGCACTTACACCCATCAAGTTAGTTTTTTTAAAAGGAAAGCTAAAGCAGCAACGAACAGTCAAAAACCCAAACATCCTAGGTTACTATACACCCTATATATTAATTTAAATAAAGAGTACAAATATCAACCAGAAAAAAGCCCCTACCATGTCTAGTGGAGATGACAAAAAGGTGCCCTCAATCTAAAACCGGAATGATTGGTCAACTAAAATGTGCTACTACCTCTGTTCCAAATTACTTGTTGTTTAGGCTTTTCTAGATACATTCCTTTTGTTATGTATCTAGACATAAATATATATCTAGGTGCATAACAAAAGGAATGTATCTAGAAAAGCCAAAACGACAAGTAATTTGGGATGGAGGGAGTAGCTCATAAAATTTGTCTCAGGGTCTCTGATCTTATGAAATTGGTAGATCTAGAGTGTTTTTTCAAAGAAGCAAGATAGCAGTTTTTAGTCCCGCAGGCCGCAGCAAACAGGTTTGCTGTGCTACAACAACTGGGTACGCCAAATACTTAGAAAAACAATATTCAGAATATCATCAATTATGTACATACAAAAAAGAATAATCTCTTACCTTTGGTGTTCCTTGGAGCGCTGAATAAACTCAGCAGCAATGTCACTACCTTGATAGGATGCAAGAACAGCCCTGATGTCAGAAGGTCTTGCCATAGCAACATCTGCAGCATTTAGGTTTATAAACAGTGAAAAAAGAGAAAAATAGTTAGCAAACTAAAAAAATGGAAAACCAAAGCCTCGCAGGATGAAAAGGACATAATTTCCGAGGCTTACATTCTAGAAATGGAATAAGATCAAGCAGTTGAGTGTCATCATTTTCAAGCTTCCAAGGTTTAATTTGCACAGAATTTTCAGGCTGCAGGCTTGACTCCAAAGCATGAGCACTGATATAAATAACTTGAGCCGGATTTCTGTTCAGCTTCGACAAATCCTAGTAGTCACATCATAAAGTAAAGTTCAGTCTTGAATCATGGTAGAGTACCACTGGAAATGTAGCAAGTACAATAACTACCAGTTAAAGAACCACTGGAAAGAGCACTCAATGGGGAATGGTCTGTTACGAACAACTAATGAGCATGGGACTGTTACTTTCAAAAAAAAATGAGCATGGGACTGACTATTGTATCATAATGGATGAAACAACTTAGCCAACATAGGAGATAATGAATAAAGTTTACTGATTACTTTCAATAGCCATAATTTGAGCACAAAACTTCTAACAACACTACCCCTTTCCAGAAAGGGAGGCTCTTGCTTCCCTTCAAGCATGCATACTTAGCTAAGCTTAAGCAACGTAGTTAGAAATTAGTTCTAGCCACTGAAACAGGTCATATTAGCTTAGATGGAAATAATTATATAGCTTGCAATTGAAAGTGGCAAAAGAATAGTCGAGCAACAACTCATCTTTAGCATGAGGGGAATATTACATATGAAAAAGATTCTGCTATCATTCTATCAACATAGGACTTGAAGTAGTTATAAAAACAGGAGGATTCAAAGATTTCGGAACATGTGACGTTACTAGTCCCTCCATTTTCTTTTACTTGGCATTCTAAAATCCAAAGGATATAAAATAGTAGTAAGCTAAGCACTGCAAAAGAATCAATATACAATTATTCACTTTGCTACCAGAATAGCAGGTGGATCGCACATACCCGATAATGTTTTCCATGTTCATATTTAGTCGCAACTCTTGATAGCCTGTGCCGGATATTGCCCTTTGGATCCAGCCTATCAACGACAGGATCAACATACTGTGCATGCAACAAAGTTTATTCCAGGTTACACATTTGCCATACAAGCAAACGGATGAAAGTTTAGACAAACTTACCATACTAAGCTGATCAGAATACACGACAATTTCATAAAACCTCCCAAGATGTTCCAGAAAAGCATCCACTCCTGGCCTCTTAAAGGTCCTCCATCCTCTCTCACGCTGTATGCATTTTTTAAGAAAAAAAAACATTAGCTTCATCGAGCAGTCAGGGTTGGCAAGCATATGAAATGAACAATGAACTGAGTTTTTTTTTCAAAATAATAATCTAGCCCCTACATAAACATGCTTAAATATTTAGATTACATTAGATGTTGGCTGATATTGCATATGCAGAAGGTTCATAGTAATAAAACTGCAAGAGTTCATAACACAAGAAACTCACCTTCCAATCTGAGTATACAAGAGTCTCGTTCAGATCCAGAACTAGGGTCAATACATGCTGTTCTTGAGGAGCAAGATCCGGAAGAAGTTTGTCTGATACTGGTTCGCTAAAGCCCTATGATAAATATACATATATTAGTATGATTATGGAAATTTGTGCACAATATCCAACATGGATCCATGAAGGAAAAAAAAGTTTACCGCTTATTACTGACCCGAATTTGATCTTCAATTTGGCTCCTGACATCCAGGTATCCCTCAATAGCGGCAACAGGAACTACAAGAACAATGCATACAATTCTTATTTAGAAAAGGAGAACAAAAAAATTGATCAAAGGCATCCAGCACACAATCTATGCAGGCAGTTAAACTGACGATCTAACTAGCGGCCATTATGCATTTTTCGCCTAAAACAATGTAGAAGATGAAGATGTCGACTCGAAAACCTCAGCAACAAGGATGCTTAGATTAATCAGTAAGATCCTGTCAATCTCCTTTCCCGTGACACATTTTTAGAGCTATCTGTAATATGCAGATACAATCATCATCACTTGCTACTTTACAGTCAGTACAACACAAATTATACACCAACATTTTCCTTTGTACCAAGAACACATGCCCTCCTTGGCAATTGGCTGTGGTGTAACGCACATAGCTTCATAAAGTCTACGATTAGGTCGCTTTGCTACGATTACAAAACCTTCTGTAGGTAATCAAAACTCGCAATGTCCAATGCAAGCTTCTGCTAAAAAAAACAGGTTTACCAGGCTGCTACACATGGGTACCTACTACATACTGTAGTCTTCTCGATTAAAATCTGGTACATATTTAAAATTTCTGCTCAGGGATTGGAAATTTAACAATTGCAGCATTTACACAGTAAGCTAGCCCTTTGGCTGTAATTTAGGACATACAAAATATTATATGCAGGTGAGGAGACCTAGTTATATACACTGACACTGGCAGAAATCACCAGGCGTGCCTCAAGCTCCAGATTTATACGCAAAGTAATAATGACAGTGGCAAATTGCTAGTTAGGTGGTTGACTAAAAGGAATGCATAACATATATGCAACACGGAGTGCAGAGGTAGTAAATGAGAAAGATAAGGAGTATATTGTAGTCACTACCTTTCATAGCTGCTGCATAAGCCATAGCCTGAAACTTCTGCAGACAAGAAAAATAATCACTTTATTACAAGGTTGAGATACAGTGGAGAACAGTATTAGATCCCGCACTCCAGTTCAGGTCTTATCATTTTCTCAGAAAGCAAGCATATGATAGAGCAACCTTCAAACTTTTTATAGTCCTATCATATGTTCGTCCTCTCAAGGGAGGTACTGCTAGTTTTTTGGAACAAACAAATACATGGTTAGGTGGAGGGCAAATTTCTAGCACTCTAATGCAAAGCTTGATTGCAATAGTCACCTCACCTCAACAGCTGTAGATAGTACCATATATGTGGAAAGTCTAATACATGGCTAATCAGATCTCATGATCAGAATTTGCATGTCCTAATTCCCTCTAAACAACATGAGAACACCCTGCTGCTTGGGACTTCGGTACGATTAACGAGATAGCTTTAATAGCAGGTACCCAAACTGGACATGTTCCAGCTTTACCTCAATGCCAGATGCCTCTTCAGGGATGGGACGCTTCGATTTCTTCCTGAACTCCCGCGTCATCTGATCCAATTCGTCTAGAGAATAAGCTGCACACAAGAAACGAGACAACGAATCACACAGACACACAGGAGGCTACACATCAAAACACAGGACGCATTGAATCTAAAAGGGGGAGCGAAATCGCGAAGCTGAGAATCTGAACCACCAGAACCTGCGCGGGGTAAGGATCAGGAGCCATACCGTAGCTGGCGTAGCCCGTGCCGCCGACCGCCGCGCACACAGCGGCGAAGGCGGCGACCTTGAGCGCGCCCCACGGCTTGCGGGCAGCGGGGGGCGGCTGGGAGGATGGGTCCCCGGAAGTGGACGAGGCCTCGGAGGCAGCAGCAGTCGCCGCCGCCGCCGTGGATGGGGAGGAGGAGGCGGCGGCGGTGGTTGCCGGGGAGGCAGTGCAGAAGGAGAGCGCGGAGATCCTGGGGAGGAGGCGCGAGCTCGCGACGCGGGACATGGCGCCGCTTGCGACGGGGGTACGGGGATGCGGGGGGCACGTGGCTAGGGTTTTGGATTGGCGCCGCTCCGGTTCGCACGGAGGGTTTAACGGGGCGGTGAGCTGGTGAGGTGGGGGCGTGAGGCGGATAGCCGGCGGGCGAGCGATGGCGGCGGAGAAGGCGGCGCGGCGGGGACGCGGGGTGGTCCGGGACTGGACTTGAAGCGTCTCGAGCGGACCCACACGTCAGAGTGGTCTAGAACATAACAGAAGTATTTCCCGTTTCCCTATACGAGTGGCGTAAACACGCTATGATTATGATTTACGATTACGAGTGGCATAAGCATAAACATGTCTTTAGAATAATTTTCAGATCGCCTTCTTGCATTAAACATGTTTAAGATGGTGGTGTGTTATCCTAGTCCTCTGCTACTTTGTGCTATTATCTTCTTTTAAGTCCAGCAGCCAATAAGCTGAGTTTCAGAATTTCGAAAGCTATTAAAAAATTAAAACAAAAAGCTAGCAAATTGGTCATAGAAAATCTAACCTAAAAATAGTGAGTTAGACACAAAAACTTATTTAGTGTGTAAGTTATGTACACAGGTTACACGTTCAGACGAGGAGAAAATGACATATACTATATCCTATAGTAGTACATGTACGTCACACGTAACATGAACGTAACATATGTACTCATAGTTGATTATTTCCAGTTCTCAACTAGCATCAACACATCATTGAATACTGAACACGTGAGTTGTAACCACTCACAAAATTCACTAGTGTCTACTAGTGTTGTCTACTACGTACAAGTCTACAACGCACACAGAATACATGAAAATTAGGACAATAACAAACATAGTTCACAAGTCACCAATGGTGAAGTCAAGAGGGGGATCCTTCCTCTTCCTCATCTAGCTCCTCCTTTCCTCTTCTTCCTTCCCAAATTTTTTGGAGGGGCTTTCATGGTGTTGCCGCCGGTAGAAGGGGCTCCAGCCTCCTGATCCAGTGCAGGGTTTACAATGCCGAAAAAACGGCCGGTTCCCGTGGTAACCGGTGTTACCGTGTCGGTCCGGTAGCTAAAACCGTCGGCTAACTGGGATCTGACCGCACCTAACAAATCCCCCCACCGGTTAACCAGTCTGTTTTTTTCTCTCAAGAAACCGGACCGGTTCCGGTTTTAGGAACCCTGATCCAGTGTTGCCTCCACTGCACTGCAGGTCACTTGATAGTAAATATAGTGAATATATAGTTCATAAGATAGACAAAAGTCTTGGCATGCAACCAACAAACAACTCCAATCTCTATTCCTAAAAAGAATGAAGTGGCGACAAAATGCGGTCGAACTTTTGCCCCCCGAACGACCGCGACTCCGCGGTCCGTCATTTTAGGGTGCGTTTGGCAGGGCTCCGGTTGTGGCTGTGGCGGCTCCAGCTGTGGCTGTGCTGGTGGAGCGGATTCTGTGGGGGAGCAGAATCCGTTTTAGAAAAACGTTTGGCAAAATAGCTTCTCCTGGCTGTGTAATGTAGATAAGAGTGTGAAATGTCCAGAATACCCTTCTCTTTTTTTATTTCCTCCTATTTTTCCTTTTCCTTTTCCTTTTTTTCCTTCTCATTATTCCATTTTTTTCTTATTTACTTATCCATCCCCTCCTTTATCTCCACCAGCCAAAGCCTTATCCATTCCCAAACCCACCCCCGCCGGCCCCGCACGAACTCCCTCGCCGGCGCCCTCCCCGGCCGCGTCCGCCGTCGAGCCTCCCTCACGCCGCCGCCGAGCTCTCCCGACCGGGGCCTCGCCGTCAGCCATGGAGGCGGCACGGTCAGAGCTCGCGGGCCGGCCATGGAGGCCGCCCGGTCGAAGCTCGCTGGCCAACCATGGAAGCGGCTCGTGCCGAGCTCGCTCTCCACCAGCCATCTACCCATCTCCCTCCGCCTCCACCGAGTCGCCGTCGAGTCTCCCCACGCCACCGCCCTCTGCCCCAGCCCACGTCGCTGCCCTCCGCCCCAGCCCGCGCGTGCCGTCCTCTGCCCCCGCCCTCACCGGATCCTCCGCCCCCGCCAGCTACGCTCGCCACCTCCTCCGGCTCCCCGCGCTCGCGTCGCCGTTCAGCTCTGTTGCGTCGATCCTCGCGGGGGCACTGGGGAACGCGTGGGGGCGGGTGGCATTTTGCTCGTAATAACGCCGAACTGCAGGGGCAATTTGGTAAGGTAAAGGGCGGTGTCAGACGGAGCCGGGGGAAGCCACGTTTTTCGGCTCCGGTGCTCGTTTTGTGCTCTAGAGAGCAGGAATCCCCGGCGGGTGTTAGGCGCTTCTGGGAGGGAGCCGTTTTTCTCCACCGTTTGGCACGGATTCGCCAAAAATGGCTCCCGGAGCCGGTGGAGAATCCGTGCCAAAGGGGCCCTTAGAACAACTCTAGCAGACCCCCTATTCCACCCCCTACTCGAAAAGTAGGGGGCGAAAGTGAAAAATCGCACTCCAGCAGAGCTCCTACTCCACCCCTAACACTGTTCGCGCCCCCCAGTTCCCTCCTCCGGCCCCTTCTCCTGCGGGTGGAGAAGGGAGCCCCTATTCGGTGGTTGAGCGGTTTGCCCCGCGCGCCACGACGCAGAGCCGCCTCCCCGCCGATCCCCGCGCACAACGGCCGCACGAAGCACCCCTCCGCGGCCGCCGGTCCCGCTCGCCGCACCCCTCTGCGCCGTCGCCTCTGCGTCCGGCAGCAGATCCGCCGCCCGGCAACCTCGTGCGCCACCTCGCGCAACCATGGGGAGCACCGCGGGCACCGCCTCGCGCCGCCATGGACGAGCGTCGCCTCCGCGCCTGACCGGAGCCCGATTCACCGGCCTCGGAGCTCGATCCGCCGGCCCTAGAGCTCCCCTCCACGCCGCGCCTCGGCCGGAGCTCAAGCTCACCCGCGCTTGGGCGGATCTTGCGCTCACCCGACAGCCATGGGCGACCTGCCTCCGTGCCCGACCGCCGACGAATCGAGCCCGGTCGCCGACGAATCGAGCCTGTAAGGTGCCGAATCGAGCGCAGGGGCCGTCAAATCGAGCACTGACGACCGGCGGCGCCCCGATGTGTCTTCGCCTGACCGCGTGCCGCACGTTGCGCCGCTGCGCTGGCCGTGGAGTGCGGCCCCTCCCTGCGCCTGGAGCCGTGGGTGACGACGAAGACCGCCCTGGCCGGCGGGAGTGCGGCCCCTCCCTACGCCTGGTGCCATGGGCGACGACGAGGACCGCCCTGGCCGGATGGGAGAGAGAAGTATCGGGAGGAAGAACAAAGGAGAGTGGGAGAGAGAAGAGGCAGGGAGGTGAATAAAAAACTTGAGTCATTGACAAAAGGGTCCCACATGTCACAGCAAAGTAGGGGCTCACTAATTGGGGCTATTGCTGGAGTTGTAGCTTAAATCTAAGCCTTTAAAAAGTTGGGACAGCCCCTACTCAGTAAAGTGAGAGATTTGCAATTTCGCCACTCTCAAAACTGGGTTTCGCTGTAATGCCATTCCGGAAATGTGCTTCGCAGTTTTGCCATTATGAAACGAATCCAACACGCTCAAATGCCTTTTCATCTTCTCCTATCCATTTCTTGTTTTCTCCCACGTAATCTGACAAAAGTGCCCCCGTCTTCAACCTCAGGCAGCCACCACCGTCCTGTCTGTGCCGGGGGGCTCACCCACGCACCGCTGGCTGGCCGGCCGCGGAGCTCGCCGCCGCGCCGCCTCCTGGCCGGCATGGACCTTGCCCCCGCGCCACTGGCTGGTCGGCCGCGGAGCTCGCTGCCGCGACGCGCCACTGGCTCCTGCCCGGCGTGGACCTTTCCCCGCGCCGCCTCCTAGCCGGCCGCGGACCTCGCCTGCGCGCCGCGCCACTGGCTAGCGGCGGAGCTCGCTCTGGGGCGCGCGTCCATGGTCGGCAGCGGGGATGAGGCCGGCGGCCACGACAGCGGAGGAAGGGGCAGGACCGTGGCCGCTGCTGCCGCGGCAGGTGACCGACGGGGGGAAGACGTGACGACCATGGCGAAGGCTGGGGGAGCGAGTAAAGGAAGCAGGGCAGGGGTCTTGGTGGCAACAGGAAGAGAAGGGGCGGCGGCCATGGCGGCGGCAAGCTGGGAGAGGCTGGGGTTAAAATGGTCCGGTCACATGACAAAAAATGGGAGAAATCACAAAATCAAATAGAAAAGGGGAGAAAGGCATTGTAGCTGGTTGACACCGTTTCATAATGACAATACAACGAAGCACAATTTCAAAATGGCATTTGGGCGAAACCCACTTTCGAAGATGGTGAAATTGCAAATATCTCTCAGTAAAGTAGGGGTCTTGAATAGGGATTATTGCTGGAGTTGCTCTTACCTGCACTGTACCCCCCGCACCGTACACCGCACTAATCGCGCCAAATCCCGCGCCGCCCCGTCCCCTGCGACATCCATGCCACCCCCCGCGAGACCTCCCCTCAGGCCCTCCCCTTCCCCTCCACCGTCGCTTCCCGCCGCTGCCGCCCCGATTCAGATCCAGCGTGGGGGTCGCAGAAGCGACCATGGTGGGCATGGATCCGACCTGTAGAGCGAGAAGGGCGGCCGAATTGTGGCGCACTGCACCGGCTGTGCTGTGGCTCTAGGCGGACGCCTGCGCCCTTGCACGCTGAAGGAGGACGGGACCCAGCCGGCGGCTGATTCTTCCCTCACCCTCGCTTCACCCTCAGAAGGACGCCCACAGCAAGCCGCGACCACCTCCGTACTCCCTCAGGCCTTGAGTATCGATCCACTGGTCTGTCGGACCTAGGCTCCCCAGCGGGCAGCGGCGTCGGTGCCACCCTCGACGCCGCCTCCATGGGTGCCATCCTCTCTAGAAACTTTCAAGGTCGTATTGACCGCCTGTACATACTACTTCTTCTCCCTCTCATCCCTGATGCGTCGATGGTAACTCAATCTTCAGATATGTGCCTCATCCATGCGGCAGGGCCATGGCTTCTTCCTCTCGCGTCCACACCATGAGTGGAGCCACTGCCGAAGCACATTAACCCAACAATCACCGGAGCAGATAAGGCCAACCGTCCACTACCGAAGGTGAAAATACTTTTTTTTGCTACATTCCCCAATGTCTTGTGGTACTCATTTTTCCTATGGCAAAAGGGAGGATGTTTCCTAATTCTGCTTTGATACTACATGTTCAAATAACTATGGCAAGAACTTGATTTATAGTTGGTGAGGTTTATCCCCTAATAACCAAAAGCTTTGCAGAGGTGAAACCATTACAAGTATAGTAAATTAATCATGTTATTATACTGTATTCGAATTTTTCATTGCGCTTTATTTAATCTGCACTGTTAGATCTCTTTTTTTCTCTTCTGACAGGTATATAATTGGTTCGGAATGTAGTTAACCACTGTTGTTTTTCTATGAAAGGTGAACTATGCTATAAATAACAGAGACTTATGATTTTTATGATGCATTATGTTCTTTCTCTGCATATACACAGGTGCTTCCACAATTGAGATGGAGTACGTGCCTTGATGGATATGTGTTGCTTTCAGAGACTTCTATTTATTGACTTCGCTATGTCCTTTGGAGTTGCCGCCTTCGATTGGTTTTATCATGATCAAACCAAGTGGTAGTCTGAATCAACAATTATTTCTGTAAGTTCCAACATTATTAATTTTTGGAAAACATATGGTCATGCTCGTGATTTTCTTACAACTGGTGGGAAGTATTTTTGTTATTTTTTGAAGAGCCAAAAGAGTTTGCTTAGCTCAAGGTATTGCTTGACAGACACTATAAAGTTCTTTTTAAAGCTTGAACAAGGTACTTCAAAACTGTGTGGAGATATGTGAAATGTTTAGGGAATGTGCTTGTTGCATTTGTCGGCAGTTCACTACTTCATATTTAGGGAAACTATTTATTTTGAGCGTAAGCATCTAAAGTAATGTGTATCATTAGGCTTTTACCAAATGATGTTTCAGTTCCCTTCAGGGCCGTTAGTCATTTGGATCCATACCATTAAAAGATCCCAAAGTTTAGATATATACCATTATAAGTCAATGACATGTGGGGTTCACATGAGTCAATGACACGTGGGGTCAATGGTATATATCTAAACTTTGGATCTTTTAATGGTATGGATCCAATTATTCCTTGCCAATTTTTTTTGTAAGAAAGGAAGTTTGTAAGAAAGGAATTTTGATAGTAAAATCTTTTTTCTTGTGCACATAGCATTACAGAGGCAAGGAGGAAGGCTGTATTAGCCATACGCAGCGGGAGCTTGCTGTTTTGCTGCTCCGTGTATTGGAAAACAATTCTTCTGAGCATGCTTGCTCTGTTTTTTGCTCGTGTACACTCCTGCATCTCATCAGACATTTACTAATCAAAATGACTCTCATGACTAATCTTGAAGTCAAATGTTATGATCTATTTCATCTCGCTCCATTCTATTAAAGTTATACTGGTCAACGAATGGAAAACTTCATCTGTACCAATGCAAAGTGCTCTCACTGCTCAGGTGCATGTGCATATAGATGTTGTAGTGTCCTATTTTTATCTAATTGATTTTGTTGAAGCTCACATGTAATGGAGTGATAAATTTTTCCTATATGGTATAGGATTTTTCCCATTTGGTGTAAAGTTAGCTAATTTTTTGAATAAGACGAATGGTCAAATGTGATCAGCAAAAGTCAACAAATGCTTATATTCTGGAATGGAGGTAGTAGCATTTACATGTTGTTTTCGTTTCCACATGCTACACAGGCGTAAGACTACTTACAACAACATTAGTTGGTTAGACATCACCACCTCATTTCACTATAAACAACTCTTTACCGGGGAAGAGCAAAGTAACCTAAGTTTTAAGTAGAAAAATAACAAACACAATTAAACTACCTCGGCAGGTTGTGGTTACGTGTTTATAGTTGTAAAAAAACCACCATCATGGTTATGCTTAAAAAAACCACCATCATGGTATAACTTGAATTTGACATGACATGATGGCAAAGTTGCGGCTTCAATCCGAATGAGTCCTTTTTACACAAAGTTGAATAGTTTTCTAGATAGGTAGCGAAACACATTTGTGTCTGTCCTTGTTTACGTGCTATTTTTAGCAATTACGAGACCAACCATGTGGATAAGCTAAGAGCAACTCCAAAAGACTGCTAATCTTACTCCTAATACCTTCTTTAGGGCGATTGGGTTTGTAGTCCAATGGTAGGACGGTCCAGTGGGATGTTAGACTGTCTCCAGCAGTATTCTGCATCCGCATCCCATATGAAGAAGAGAAAGAGAAGAAAGAGGAGCTGCAAAAGGTAGAGGTCTCCAGCAATGCCCCCAAATCCCGTGCGCATCCGGCGGCAGTTGGTTCCCGCGAGGAGACGGAGAGGATCGAGCCCGTCGCCGCCGCATCACTCCTTCGTGGCGCCCCGCCTCCTCCTCCTCTTCCACCTCCGGATCGAGGGTGGGGACCGCCGCCGACCTCCAGCTACGCTGTCAGCTCTCGGCGAGGAGGAACGCCCCACCTCCACCCAGCGCCACCGCTCCCGGGGCTCGCCGCTACGCTCCGGGACCGCCGGGATCCGGTCCAGAGAAGCACTTCGGGGCCCGCTGCAGGAGGCGGGCGCGCGGGGATGGAGGAGGGCGTCTCGCGCCGCCGCCGGAATAGTCGAGGTAGGTCGCTTCGGTCGGGATCTGCTGCTTTCCTAGCGGTCAACGCCAGGCACGCCGCCCGATCTGCCGCTTCCTAGGTGGCGGGGTGTGGTGGAGGCGGCGGGGGTGGTAGAGGTGGCGGGGGATGGAGATCGAGGCCGGCCGCCTCCAGACCGATGGCGCCGCCGCGCGGCTTCCTCGAGGAGATGTCCGAGGCGGGGGCGCGACCTCCACGGCGACGCGGCGACTGAGCCGGGGCCGTGCAAGGGTGGAGGCGAGGGGGGGAGACCACGCCGGAGCCGTGCGGGGCGGAGGTGTTGGAGCTGTGCGGGGGCGGCTGGGGAGGATGCCGCGGGTAGGAGGGAGGCGACGGGGCGGACGACGAGGGCGGAGCGGGCGGTTGGTTTGAGCGAAGGAGAGAGAATCCCAGGAATGCGGTAGAGGGAGGGGAAATCTTCATTTTGCAGATGCGGATGCAGCATCTGTTGGACGCGCTACAGTGCGGATTCCTAGCTCATTTTGCAGATGCAGCAGGGTTTGGAGATGTTACTGGAGACAGTCTTACCCACCAGAGTTCAAATCCTGATGCTCGCACCTTTTCCTGGATTTATTCCGGGATTTTCCGGCGTTATGCATTAAGTGGTAAGCGACGTTCCCGTCGACGACGAGGCGCCAGTGGTGACTTCGAGAATCTCCAGATCTGCCGGTGCTCAGTCCTTCGGAGGTGCTCATAGGGTAAGGTTTGCGTACGTGTATTCATAGGGGTGAGTGTGCGTGCATGTTGTGAGCGTCTGCGTTGTACTGTGTAATCTTAAAAAAACCTTCTTTAGGGGAAAAAGAAGAAAAAAGGAACTCCAACAGTACCCCTAAACCTCTCCCAAAAGATAGGGATGCCAAAAAAAAACTCCTCTGACCGCGCATATATTGGGGACGTGTACTCTTCCCCAATCCACCCTACGCAATGTTCTCGCGCGAGTTTTTTTCCTGGGACCAACGCGGGCCATGAGGAGGATGCACTGGTGTTGTAATTACGGTGGCGGCGACGTTGATCAGGGGGACACACCGCGCCTCGCCCTGCGCTGCGGCGCTGAATGGGTTCGCACCATGCTCCGCGAGGCCGACAGCGGGATGGTGCCGGAGCTGCTCGCCGGTGCCGCCTAGAAGCAGGTGTCTGACGACCTCCCGATGGTGGCATCCTCCATGGGACTGCAGGGATGCATGCGTCGAGCTGCTCACTCGCACCGGCCACCGCACAAAGCCGCTTGTCCGTGTAGTGCCGCTCGTTTGCCACCGAGCTGCTCGCTCGCACTGCCACCACGCAGAGCAAACTTGCTAGGCCTACTACCCAGGTCTAGCTGCTGATGCCTTGATGCTTGCTAGGATCGAGAGAGCAACAAGGGCCATGGAAGAGAGAGAGAGAGTCAACGGGAGGGAGAAAGAAGAGATGAACTTCGGCAGCGAAGGGACGCGTGGATGGTGTTTTGAATGGAGGATATCCGTCGGTGGATTATTGACAGTGGGCAGCAGTCCTGACGTGGCAAGTCTTAAATATTAGGGATTTTATTATTAGGGAACTGCTGTGTAGTGAAATGATTTTGGGGAGAAAATTTTTTAAGAGAGCTCCCAATACATAGTTTTGGGGAGGAATTTTTTAGCGGACTCTTGGAGATGCTCTAAGACTTTGATACATCCATAATCCATCCAGACAACCACTTCTTCTGTTTGAAAGTCATAAACCTAGTACGGTAGTTGTGTGTGATCTTGCATTAGTACCCGAGGTGAATCAAATAT
The DNA here is from genome assembly GCA_036936925.1 of Cenchrus fungigraminus. Taxonomy (NCBI): domain Eukaryota; kingdom Viridiplantae; phylum Streptophyta; class Magnoliopsida; order Poales; family Poaceae; genus Cenchrus; species Cenchrus fungigraminus. The sequence goes on along the minus strand of CM072778.1, from coordinate 19,692,506 downwards.
GGTCGACGTCAGTTGCATCGACAGCGACACACGCATATGCATAGTTGCATATATCCATTGTTCACTTCCAAGTTCCAAACGTGACTGATCATCGAACACACGCGGGACCGCCACGACTTCAATTTTTTCTCTTTCATCTCACACATGCTCGTCGACCACTCCAAGGTGACCGTATCAGGAATAGGAATAGCGCCGAAATTTATAGTATGACGAGTTGATGAGTGTGACAAGCCAGGCACCCTTTCACGAACATACCGAGTTTAGTATGACTGGTGGGGCCTTTCGAGGACAGCGACGGGAGGCGTCGGTCATCAACTCACAGGACAAGTGGTCATCTGGGTAGTCTGGTGACGCCGTGACCTGGCGGAGTGGCGGGTGGCGGCGGTCTAGCAGTGGAGAGGAGAAAAAAAAAATTGGACAGCCCCAGTAGACTCGCTACTATACGTCCCTTCCAACGGCTGACGCCGAAAGGATGCAGCACCTACCAAAATCTACAGAACCTTTCTCGTCCTGTAACAATTTTCACACGGATATGTGTGTCTTCTGTTGCAAACTTGAGGAACTAGGCCAATGCAGGAATTCCAAAGGAAATTTGGAGGAAACCATTCCTGTGGAAAACTTTCCCGCGAATGCGTCTGGAACGGAGGAAAGAAGCCATCTCGTTCCTCTGGAAGACTGTAGACACCTTGCAATTCCATAGGAATGAGAAACTCCACTCCAATCCCGTGTTTTCTCTTTCATTCGCTGAAGCCTGTCGATTAACATGAGCGCTCTTCCTCGTCGCTAGCTTTCTGACTCGGGCCTTAGCTGAGAAGGCCGGCGCGGAGCTTGGCCCCCAGCAGAGAGGGCCACTGTCGGCGCGAAGCTCGGGCCCTCGGCGGAGAAGGCCAGCGTCGGCGCGGAGCACAGGCCCCCCGGCGGTGAAGGCCAGCGCCGGCGCGGAGGGCCCCCGGTGGAGAAGGCCAGCGCGGAGCTCGCCCCCCGGCGGAGAAGGTCGGCATGGAGAGCACAGCGAGGTCATTCGAGCGGCTGCCTGAGTCATACGGCGGCGGCGGCAGCTCCGACGTGCGGTCGCGGGTGGAGCTCGATGGGAGGCCGTGGGTGGATCGGAATGACGATGCAGATGAGGAGTACGAGAGAAGATAGAATACGACACCGGTTGGAGGAGACCGGATAAAAACAAAGGAAAAGAAAAATTAATGGAAAAAGAAAACAATGGAAATAAAAAATAATGGAAAGAGACCCATTACCAATTTAATTGTAAAACTGAGGGAAAATAAGGACTCATCACTTTGATTTTTCATTTTTTCTATACTATGATTCATGTGTTTCAAATCCTGCGTTCGAAACATCTATCTTCATCTCAATCTTTTGTTTTTCATTTCTCTGTTTTGCTACAAACGCTACACGTCATTCCTGTGTTTCCTTTCATTTCTGTGTTTTCTGTTCCTTCGTTCCAAACATGCCCTAAACACAGATCTATGGCGAGTCATATCGAGGATGGGAGGCGATAGTCGAATCCAAAGATGAACCCTATCGAGGATGGGAGGCGATAGTCGAATCCACAGCTAGCCACGCCTCAAGTGCGCGGCGCCACAGTTTGTGGCGTTGGAATTCGGCGCCACAGCCTTTGGAGGTGGAGGAGAAACTGAGGCGTAGAACCAAGCAATCCGAGTGGAACGCAGAGTTGCAGATACGGAATTTCGCGAGAAAAAGACATGAAAATAGATCACGACCAGAAAGGAAAAGCCAGGTCTCCTCCACTCCACCTTTCGCTTTCCCGGCATGAATCTCAGAATAATGCCGAGGTAAAAGCCTCGGGTTCTGTGGCCGAGGATGACGAAGGCCTCCCCAAAGACCACCTTGACAGCGAAAGCACACACAAATCACTCCGGCGAAGACGAGGTTTTTTTTTATGCCATGATTCATTATTGAATACCACGGTATGTTACACCGGACCAGAGGGAGGTATCAGACATGGAGAAGTCCTACGCTACCGAGCGAGCCACGGCCGCCGCGAGCCGACCGGGGGCAGCCCACGCGGCACTTACAGGTGGGCCAGCACAGCTTGCGCCCCCTGCGCCGCCACTGCGAAGCTCGAATGGTGCCACAGCCTCCTCGTCGGCACCTCCTCCTCGGGCCGTCCGGCCGGCCGTTAGATCTCCGGCTCCGGCGGCGCCTCCATGGAGACCACTGCCGCTGCCTCCGGGACTAGGTGCTCCGGGCGGCACCCGGCGACGAAGTCGATGAGCTCCTTGCCGGACTCGTCGGCGCCCGCGGGAGGGGGCGAGATCCGGAGCAGCACGGTGACGGCCACCAGCAGGAACCCAGTGGAGACGAGGAGCGGCCAGAAGAAGGACACCACGGCGCCGAGCCTGGGCCCGACCGCGGAGATCGAGACGGCCGCCGCGGCCACGAACGCCACCGCGGCCGCGGCCTGGAGCCGGTGCTCCCACATTAGCTCGCCGAGCTTCGACTTGTCCACCATCGCCCGGATCGGCGGCGCGGCTGCCGGGGGGAGAATGGGAGATCTAGGGGAAGGGGAGCGGAGCTCTTCTGGAGCGAGGTGGCTAGGGGTTTGGCTCGTGGCGTAACAGGGGAGAGATGGGGGGATGGGGTTGGATTTGCTGTGGGTAAGCAAGCAAAGGGAGGACGGCGAGTGGGGAAAGGGATGGTGGGAAGCGTGGGGTTATCTCAGACTGAGGAGATTCGCCCTGCCGCCGCCTCCAGCCAAAGGCTGTGTGCTCTCCTTGGGGATGTTTTTTTCCTCGCAGCACCAGGGTGGTGCGGGCAGCGGACCGTCGTCTCTTCGGGTTAATTTACTAAAATGCCCGCCGGCTGCACTGGCATAGGTGGCTAGCTTTTGTGTTTGTCTCGGGTAAAAATGGAGGTTTTGTATGTTGCAGAATATGTTCATATAATTTACGTGTCAAAATTCAATATGCGCGGACTATATACTTAAATGCGACAAGATAAAATTTCATGCAAGCATTACAACCATGCAAATATGCTTATCTAGCGTTACGTAGGAATATGCGTATTAAAGCGTTACATGCATCTACGTGCGCAAGAAGTGAAAAGTTTATCTATGCGCAAGATAAAATTTGATGCAAGCATTACAACCATGCGAATATGCTTATCTAGCGTTACATAGGAATATGCGTATTAAAGCGTTACATGCATCTACGTGCGCAAGAGGTGAAAAGTTTTGTCGTTTTGCCACGTGTGAAATTAACAATCCAGTATCAATAAAATCATGCCATACATATACTTTTTTTAGCTGACTCAGTCACACTTCTCTCATTCTTCTAGCTTTCAAGTTCATTGTGATCTGAAGCTCATTTGAGTTATACATTCCTCTAAAGAAGATTTGAGGATACGGAATCTCAATGTTCAATTGTATAAAGGGCACTTTGGGAAAGGTTGTCATGAGCTCCTTGATTGTGGCCCCCGCCTGGCAGTAAAGTCGCAACGTGAGACAACTGTGTATACGTGGCTGTATCCTCAGTGGGCCTCTCGCTTCCTGCTGCTCACGTGCCAGGCACTCTTTTTTTTTGAAATTAAGGGCAGGAGCACTACCATATCATTTAAGAAGAGGAAGCAAACATACATAACGCGCCGAAGCGAACACACCACATAAATAAACGTACACAACACAACACTACACCACCACCACTTGGGAGAGGGGCTGAGCTCCTCCACCACGGGACTATTATCCTCAAGCTGCACACACAAGGTCGTCGATCTCCCTGCTCCAGCGCTGCGTTAGCGAAGAAATCCCGTCACGGCACCATTGAAAACTCACTGATCCCAGCCACTCTGCGTGGGGGCCTCGCCTCTCCCACCGCCTCACACTCCTCTGCCAAGGACTCAGGTAACTGAAACCGATTAGAGAGCAACACTTCCGCCTAGCCGTCACAGAGATCACCACTACACCATGCATGCCACCTCAAGACCTCCAGCACCATGGGCCCTCCGCACCTTGCCGCCAACACAAAGACCTTGAGCACCTCCACAACCGCTGCACACGAGCCATCCAACCTCCACACTACCACAAGCTGAGGCGAGTCTCCATAAACGACGCCTCCAAGAAGGGCGTGGCGCCGGTGACGCTACCGTCGCTCGTCCAACAATGGACCGGATTTTCACCCAGATACCCAATGCTAAAGGATACGATGCTCCATAGTGATGCCCCCGACAGGAGAACGACGCCCCAAGGGCGCCGCCATCACTATCACCGACATGAGTGCCGGCGAAGGCTTTCGCCCGGACGACGTCGCACCTTACGCATACCCTCACAGGCAGTAGCAAACCAAGCTTCCCGCCGCCTCCACATCTCCTTTGCCGGAAGATGGCTCGGTGCATCCCAGCTATGCCGCCATGGCACCGCAAGGACGTACCTGTGCTGAAAGCAAGAAGCACCCAGCGCAAGCCACCCGACCCCGCCACCACGGCGGCGCCGAACCCACACAGTCGTCGAGGAGAAGAGGCGAGGAGCACCACCATCACACCTCCAACCCCACTGCCCGCACGCAGATGTCCGCTGGTACCTCCCGACCACCATGGCCAAGAGCGGCCAGCACGTAGGCGCGCCCCCACAGGGCCTCCCGCGACCGTGGGAAGCCGCGCCCTGCCCCTTGCAGGCCGCCGCAGCCGCAGTCGCCGCCGTCCCTGCGCAGGCCGAGCCGGTGCCCCACAGGCCCCTGCGCAAGCCGCCGTCTTCGTCCCGCGCCGTCAGCAGGCACCTAGCCGCGACGGCCGCAACCTCCACTGCCAGCGCAGCTCGCGCTGGCCATGGTCGCCGCCGCCGACGCCATCTTCAACACTTCCCGCCGCCGCCAGACCCCCACACCGCGCCCCGCCACAGGACCGCGCCCTCCCGCCGCGTAACCACCAGATCCGGCCGGGGCGACGCCGGATCTGGGGCTCCAACCTCCGCCGCCGCACGAACGCCGGCTAGGTGCTCCGGGGAGACCTAGGCGGCCGCGCCCGCCCGAGACGCCGGAGAGAGAGGGGAAGAGCCCCGCCGCCGCCTTCCCCGCGGGCCGCGCGAGATGCCGGCGGCCCGCTCGGGCGGCGGCGCGGCGGGAGGAGGCGATGGAAAGGAGGCGGCGGCGCTAGGGTTGGAGCCCGCTCCGTCGCCCGCGCGGGGGGCGACGCGTGAGCAAAATTTTTAAGTCAGCCGTGCCAGGCACTCTCGCTTGCAGCAGTTCCTCCTCCCGAACCCGATTGCCTAGGCCGTTGCCTTGGCCACCAGGCGGGGCGCCAGGTGGTTCGACTAAATGATTTTTGTGCTAAGGTTTGTATTGCATCAGGTTGAGAGCAAGTATAATGGCAGGCTGTAAGCAGGCTAAATGTTGAGGTGGAGGAGAGAGAGGGGAAGCGGGCGCTAAGTTTACAGCCCGCTCAGGCACAAAAACCAAGAAACCCTGTCTCATAGACAAGTAGGCCAGGTATTGAATGCTGAAGACTTAAACTACTATACGGGTGGGCTGAGAGGAAGGCTGCAAGAATCCTTACAGCCAGCAGCCGGCTGTATTATTAACCTTGCTCTGATAACTTTACACATTTATATTTGTTTCAAAATGTTTCAATCACGGACGCGTCAAAACAATTTGAAAAGGAACACAAAGTGGCCGATCACCTGATATTGTGAGCAGAACTACTGAAGAGACATACAGTTCCAATATTTTTGAAATAATTTGAAGTAAACATCTCCAATTCCAAGCTTTGGAACAAAACACTGGAGTACACTTTTGCACGGCGGCACGGCGCGATAGTATTTCTACAGCGTCTGACAACGGACAGTAAAAGCATCACTTCATTACTCCAAGAAAAAGCTTTTACAGTATTTCAGAACCTAATCTTCTACAAAGTCTCCGGCCTCTTCATCAGAATCATCTTGCTCTCTAGCTTGTTCAGCATATTCATCGAGTGACGCAGCAGGAAATATGTCACCTTCACGACTTCTGTCAGCAATCTTTGGGACTGATGGGCCACTGTCCTCATCCTTGCTTTTGTTCATCTGCCAGGAGAAACGTTAACAACATCAGAGAGTTTTGCTGAAATAAATACATAGATCAAATCAAGAACTGTGATTGTTTAAAACAAGAGTAAGAAATGTCTCAAAGTTCAAGTTGGTTCTGAGAATAAAAAAATGGAGCATTGAACTAGAGTTTCATCTGTTACGATAATGAACAAATAATCACACTCCACTTGTATCCTGATGACCTCTAGTAGAAACATCTGTGTGTCTTACATTTACATGTACAAGCAGCTTGCTTAACAAGGCCAAAGCCAGTACCAGAGACCCCCACACAAACCGCACCTCACCTCCGGCGAAGCCTTCCCCACGAAGCCTTCCTCTCCCCTTCCTAGTCTCTTCCGCCGCTCTTGCCCGGGCCCCTCCCTTCCTCCCCTCCGGCGTTCGCCGGCGGCGAGAAGGGCAGGGAGCCCCTCCTTTGTGTAGATCTACTTCTTATTTACTTTTCTCGTTCCTTAGTTGCCTTTATGGATAGTGCCCGCAGTGGCCAGTACTGCCTCGGCAGCGTCACCGCCGTCGCCATCGCCGCCGTTCTTGGCTGCCTCGTCGCCGGCCCTTACGCTCCCAAGGTATGTTTAAATAAACTAGATCATCCCCTCCGCCAGGCGGATCTCTTCTCCAACCCCTCCACTTCGCTCCGCCCGCTCCGTCCCGAGATCCGCTCGCCGCCGACCCGTCTCCACCGCCGCTCCACTCCGACGCCTCCCCCACCGAGCAACCTTCGTACCTGCAGATCCAGATCCAACCAAGCACAACTCTTTTGGGTGCTGACCAGATGGGGGCTCATCTCCCCCCCCCCCCCCGGGCATCGACATCGAGGCACATCATTCACTGCCGGCGACGAGATTCCAACAAATCCTTCGGTCCGCCGGTGCGATTTCCATCAACAGCTTCGTCGTCCCTCCTTCAACCGTCGCAAGGCGCGGTTCCTCCATCTGCCTGTAAGCGCCTGCGGCGCCTCTACTGGCCATCGACGACGAGCTCATCCTCGTCTTCGCCGATGTAGTTGTGTTTATCCGGTCTCTGGACCGTTTTGTAATTCGGCCTTCTTTGAAGGACCGCTTTGTAAGATGGTTGCTTAATCTATATAAAGTAATTGTCAAAAAAAAAAAAGCCAGTACCAGATCCCATGTATGGTGGTTGTTCTATATAACAATTTCCATTATGTTCAACCATAACAGATTTCTAAGTAGCTTCCATGTTTCTTCAATAAAATATGTGCATACTAAAGGTACAATTTGATGGTATCTATCTAGCAACACCCCATATGAAATACAGATATGAGAATCGTATACACTGATTTTCCAAACAACGGAATAGAATGAGCATAGCAGACATATTGAACTGACAGATACTTAAGCAAAGTGATTCATTTGAAAAGCACAATGAGACAAAGACTAGGAAGTTTTAACTGGTACTATAAGATTGATGTAAAGGGAGAAATGATTAAAATTCGACGATGAGAGTTCAGACCAAACAGAATAACTGTTTAATGAGAACAATATCAGTTTTCCATATGGAATTTCCAAGAGACGTATCACAATTTTATATATGCTGGCTGCATTGGACTGTAAGGGGCAGACCGCAGCCGGGGAAAGCTGGCTTATATTTGTAGAACCAAAATGACTGAATTTTCATGTTCAAACATTACACAGAATGAAAATGCTGGCAGGATTTTCAAAAACAGGATAACATAGAGATGAAGAATGGGAAAATACAACTGTAAGTACAGTATATCCATGAAATACAAGGCGCAAAAACAAATAAAGGGATCATATTCTTTCTCTACAAAGGCAGGCTTAAGGATATAAACATTGTCAAGCAATAACAATAAAAGAACAAGAATTCCCTTTCCAGATTCATGGCTCCCTAATCCAATGTTAATTCATTTTGCATCAAGGAGACTACTAGGCAAATGGATAAGAACAAAAATTATTCAGCGTCAAGAGTTGAATAAAACTACTCACCATGCGAAGAAGGGTGCGTCTTTCTCTCTCCCTAGCACCTCTGATAGCCTGAAAAACAACTCAGTCATCAGCACAAATTAATATTCCTCTAGGTAGCAAGCCAGTTTCGGATATGACATAATTGAACCTCTTCTAGTGCCTTGCGCTCACTATCCTCTTCAGTCGCGTCCCTGAATTACAATTGCAAATTAATTAAAAAACAGACATTGTGCAATATATACAACTACAAGTTTAAAACAGGAATAAACAGCAAGAATCACCTTCCAACAAGGTTGTTGACACGAGTGCAGCACTTGGCACATATCCCGAGATCCTTGGAGCAATCTGCATTGAACACAGGTAGCCAAAATCAGCAACGATCTAATATATCACTAGTTTGATAGTTTCACAACCAGACCTATTAACATGAGAGATTGAACAGTCGAAATTCACCTCTGCAGACGTTGTGGTACGCCTGACGGACGGCTCGCTTCCCACACTTCTGGCTGCCAAACCAAAAGAAAACCATCAGTATCGCCTCTGCTCAGTAAAGTCAGTATACGTGCCAAACAGTAAGCAAACAGAGGGATATTTTTTTTTGAGAATCAGCAAACAGAGGGATATAATTACCACTTTGCGGGCTCAACAATTTTCTTATACTTGCCGTATCTGCAAAAAGAGAAGAACGAATCGGACCTAGAGCAGCGGAAACAATCGAAACTACTGCAACTAACAAGTCAATTGAACCGATGAGGCCCACCTGCGCTTCCAGTCGATTTGGTCCCGGCAGCGCTGGCAGACGCCGGTGATCTCCGACAGAGGCCGGAACCTGCCCCCAGGCTCCTACAGCGGCGAGGGTTTCAAACGGTGAGATTTAGGCGATCGAGAAGTATGGTGAGTGGGGAGGCAGTAGGCTTACGGTCTCGTTGATCTTCTGTCCGAGGTGCGGCTTCCACGCGTAGGTGTTCTGGTGCTTGGGGGGTCCCTGCCGCTTCGACATCGCCGGATTCCGATGACCTCTTCCTCCGCCGCTTCGCGCCGCCGCGGGATTCTCTTCTTCTCCTCGCGCTGCTTGCCCTTAAAACCTCGCTCGCCGCGGCTACACGACGTGGCTCTATCTTGCCCGTTCGATCCAAAAACGTATTCAACTTACAACAGGCCGAAAATCCCACGAGGTTTCAAGGCCGAAAATTTCTCCTTTGGGCTAGGCACTTCTTATAAACCCAGAAACTCCACCGGCCCATCTGAAAAGCATACCTGAGGGCCCAGTTTTTATAAACGGCAACGCACCCCGTTCTCTCAACGGAAATCCTATATATCTTCCGGAAGATAGGAACGCGAGGAAACTTCCGGTGTTTGAGATTCGTGCGGCTCACAGGAGCCGCACGATCTCCTTCTTCCCCAGCTCATCTCTCTTCCTCCTCCCGACCGAGCCTCTCTCTCTCCCTCTCATCTCGCATGCGCCGCCGGAGGGGTGGGAGGTGGGCGGGGCGGTCGGCGGCGGGTAGCCGCCGGCCGGCGGCGGCGGTTGAGGCGGCGGCCTTAGGGTTAGGGTTTCGGGGTTCGGGTTCGAGGGTTCGGGGCCTTCATGGCCGGCGGACCTAGAAAGAGGGAGGTGTGGGGGGGCCGGAGGACCGGCGGCGGCGGCGGCTCGGCCGGCGGTGGAGGCGAGGCGGCGCGGTAGCGCCGCCGGCCGGGCGGGGTCGGACCGGCGGTGGGCCGGTGACCGGCGGCGGGGGCGGAGAGGCACGCCGAGTTAGGAAGGGCGGGCTGGAGGGCGGAGGTGGGTGGTGGGCGGGCGGCACAGCGGCGGGGAGCCGCCGGCCGGGGCCGGTGACGGAGGTGGCGGGGGTAGTGGCCGGCATGAAGAAGGAGGCGCCGGGGTGAGAGAAAGAAGAAGAAATTTAGTGGGCCGGTGGTGGGCCGGAAGTTGGCATGCTTACGCATCTTCGGAAGCCATATAGGATCCCCTTCTCTCAACGACAACGACGGCAAAAGTGGGGAATCCCGTCAAGATCGAATCGAAAGACGAAAGTTCGAACCCCCCATCTCGGAGTTGCAACAGAACCTATTCAACCAATCAACCTCCACCGATTGGCCACCGCCAAGCGCGGAGGAGACGGCGGCCGGAGCAGCGGAAGAGAGCCTTGCAGGAGTAGCCAGCCGGGTTCGCCATGAGGAGGAAGCTGCTTCAGTTCCAGTCCCTTCTCGCGCAGCACGCCCTACGCGGGGTTCCAAAACCCAGACCCCAACTCCAACCTCACCACCACCGCCTCCTCCATTTCCCCTCCGCGCCGTCCTCCCCCTCCCCCGCGCAGTCGGCTCAGCTCCTATGGAATCGCCTCTCCGGCGGCACCGCTGGCTCCCTCCTCCCGAGGAGTGTGGCGGCCGTCGCAGAGTCCGCGCGGACCGCCGCGTCCCGGTGGTTGGCCGCCGCCCGCCGGGCCGGCTCCCTCGATCTCTTCTCGCTGCAGCGGCGGCGGAGGGCACGGGGCTCGGGATGGCAATTCGCGTCGTCCTCCTTTCTCCACAGCGCGCCCTGGTGAGGTTAAAGTTGGCGTGTTTTTACTCGGGAATTGTTTTTGGCTGTTTCGTGATTTTGGGTTCTGATGTCTACGGAAGGATGTACTGGATGAACACCCCTGACGGGATGGTGTACACGCTCATCGGCGTGAATGTGGCCGTCTTCATGCTCTGGCGTGTGGCTGATCGGGGGTTCATGAAGAGGCATTTCATGGTAACTGAAGTGATCAATCATGGACTTGTTCTTATATTATAAATATGGTTACTTGATCGATGTTGCAATGAGCAGATTTCACTGGACAATTTCAAGAGCGGACGGTTGCACACCTTGCTCACAAATGCTTTCAGCCACGCAGATTCGAATCACCTAGTTTCCAATATGATTGGCTTCTACTTCTTTGGGACAAGTGTAAGTTACACACTCTTTCTTTATGTTACTGATAGACATATACTGTATAATTCAGCTGTGACTGTGAGGCTCAAAGGGGGTATGCAGTAGATGGCATGTCGAGACTCTTTAATCTCAGGCTCCTGGCTTCACTTGTGTGCAGCACCTTTTGATGGAAAATCGTCAGCCATGGTTGCTGAAAATTTAGTATGCGAATATGCAATGCAGAATGTACTCTCCAAATATACGAAATTAGGCTCATTGTTTTATCTGTAGACAATAACAATGCTTGTTAATATTTATCTCCAACATGAATTTGGACTGTTTGCAATAGCTTATTTTAAAATGACCATGGAATCACAATATTCCATTTGTGTTATATATCCTAGTTTAAACTTCAAAGTAAGTCGAGGCCACCTATTCCCAAAGGAAGATGGATGGATGTTGTTGTATGAAATTACAAAATAGTACTGCACGACCCCGTGATGCTGGCTTAATGGATACCCCAGCTGGCTTGCCTTTTCCAATATTAGCTGGATCCTTTATTTTCCTGTTAGGAGATTCCATGGTTTGAAATTAGGATAGGAGATGCTTGTCTTATGAAAGGCAAAGGTACCTACCAAACAAGCTAGCAGTTCATCGTTCAAAATAACTGTTATGTGTAATAACTGAGTTCAAATATATATCAACCAAGCTAGCAGTCCATACATTCAAATGGTTCAAATGTATCATTTGGTTACACATAAGAACTGAGTTTCAATATTTGAAGGGCCTTTATGTGCAAACCACCAGATCTAGGGTTATGTGTGTTATTAGGGTTCAATGCTGGAACCTTTACAGATGCAGGCGGCTGCAGCTGCTGTACTCCTATGAAACAGTGCACCTTTATTTAAGTATTCTCTTCTGAGATATGCAGCAACAGATTTTCATGGGATTTATGGAGTGCATTTTCTCAACATCAGTATCAGGAGATATATGTGGTAAAAGCTAAATATACTATATTAAGCATCTCACGTGGAATTATACGGTGTGTACTGTACTACTGTGCAGTGGGATACGCATTCTTAGTTTCCTTCCAACAAAACGGATTTATCAATCTTGTACTTTGTTGTTTGTAGTAATTATCTGTTACCTTTTACTTCAAATGTTTAATTGCCCTTTCCTTATTTATCTTTCTGCATCAGATTGCGAACGCATTTGGGCCTGCATTTCTGTTGAAGTTGTACGTAGGTGGAGCACTTGGTGGATCAGCATTATTCTTGCTAGAGAAGGCTTTGCTAGCTTCACGCAAACAGGTAGTTCTACAGAGGGGATCTTTTTTCCTCGAACATGCAGGAGAACTGCATGTCATTATATTAAGAAGAATATAGGGGATTTATACATCAAGCAATAGGGCTCCAAATCATCCATTTATAGTCAATGCTGCATTAGTTTCCTATTAAATGATAGGTTCAGGCTGACGACCTATCCATTATGATACTCACTTTTGAAAAATCTGTAAACTAGTCAGTTCCTTGCTAGGATTTGAAAATTCAGGATCTCTTTTGATATATGTGATGTCCTCCTGCAGGCTCATGCTGGATGGGATACTTCAAGAATCCCTGCACTTGTATGTGGTTTCCTTTTCAACAATATAATCTTATTTCCATTCATACACCAAGCTGCATTATCTTACACTTTTACATGGATATTGGAATTTTTTGGTCTGCAAATTTTGCCCAATATACAGGAAAGTAGGTACTCCCCATCCGACTCAGAATACTCGGTTGTGTTAGCTTTCTTAACAATCTTTAAAAAAATTAGCCTACCTTTCCCAGTCTTACTACTCACCCATCTTTAATCGCATCATTCAACAACTTATTTGCACACTTTATAAAATGTTCATTGAGAATAAGATGGTGATTTTATCTATCACCTTAATTCTTGTGCCCAACTCTAAATCAACAAGTACTTTGAATCGGAGGTAGCAGGAATAAACACCATTCATCAGTTCATACTCCAAAGAAAGCCACACTGTCTCAAACTTTTGCATGGGTAATGAAATTTTGTAGTTCACAAGTTTTGCCCAATATACTGGGGGTGGGGGTGGGGGGGGGGCGTAGATAGGAATAACCATTATGCACCATTTGATTTGCTCTGTAACATGATACAACAATTTAATTCATTTTTATGTTTGACAACTGTATGGGCATTATTGATGGTACTGCACATAAATCACCGCATCCTAAGTTTGATTTGCTCTGTTTTGTTTTGTTCATGTTATGTCAGGGTGCAAGTGCTGCAGTTAATGCAACTATCCTCCTTCAGATTTTCCTGAATCCCAAGGGACTTGTCTATTTCTACTTCGTTATTCCTATTCCAGCTGCACTATTTGTGAGGATCTTTTCTCTTTTTCAAAAAATATCCACCATGCATTTAGTTTCTCAGAAGTCAGAATAAAATTTCTATATTTCTTTTCATTTCAGGGGGCTGCTTTGATTGGTGCTGATTTATATAGGGTCAAGAAGGTATGTGTTATGGCTCTCTATGCCTTTCAGTTGATTTTCTTGTATATGTGCTGCTTTGATTGCTTTGATCTAACTGCCCAAGAAGGTATGTGTTGCTTGGGTTCATTGCCCATGATATCTTTTTAGATAAGCACCTGCTTATATAGCCACTTGAATGTTTTGGTGCCACTCTGTTCCTTGGGCACATCATTCAAGAATCAAGAGTTTTATGGAGTCAGGGAGTGTTGATTTTACCTCGCAAGAGTTTTATGGAGTCAGGGAGTTTGATTTTACCTCGCAAGACCTCCCCAGTATCCTAGGGCTTTGATGTCCCACTAAAATTAAAGATTCTGTTATTTCTGAGTAGAAATATGAATTATCACTATACATTTGGATTAATAGCTGTATGCACATTATAAGTGAAGCATTGAAGGAAAATAAACATGTGCAGCAGTTGACGACTAGTGAAAGTCACATTTACTTTATTGGGAGGAAAAGCTACTTGCAACATTTTCCTCACCATGGGATCCTCACAGGGGCTTGTTCGTGCGAGGGCCTCCCCTTTTGTTAATTTTTGGTGTGGGGTAAGGCGGTGAGTGTAGGAATTGTTTGTGAGGTGCATGTTTTGTGTGGTTGGCCATACTGTTTCATCAGGTCTTAATGAATCTGATTGCAAGCCTATTCATCATATGTAGGCATACGATATTTTTGTTTCCGGGGCTGTAGTATTTCTTTTTTCCTACATCTTTTGCACCTTTCTATTCAACTGTATTCGGAAATACTTTTTCCACTCTATATACTTTGATTGTCACTAATGCGATCTGCTATGCAAGAGACTTATGTCTGTCTAGTACATTCCTTGTAAGCTTACATAATCTGTATATCTCAATTTTCCTTTCAATTGACTTGGGAATTGATAATGATCTAGCATTCATGAGTTATATGTTTGTCACACTTTTCTGTTCCAAAAAGTGGGGCTAATTGATCTCATTCATTTTTTTAGGGGCAGATGGAGGTATCAGGTTCATCTCATTTAGGTGGTGCTCTAGTTGCTGCTCTTGTGTGGGCTCGAATCGCGAAAGGCTGGATCTGATCTTCTAGCTTTATTTAAAAATGGACCAAAAGTGCAAAGGCAACCGTCTGCGCCCACCTCGTGGCCCCTTTTGGGTTGAAATTTGCATTTGTTGCTATCTGACGACTCACTGATAACTGAGGGATGAGCTGAACATTGCTACTTGCTGCCCTGGACGATGTCGTAGCGGATAATCGGATATATATTTGTCGATGCTGGCTGAATATTTTTAGAATTTTATTCGGGCAATGGCCGTCATTATTAAGCAAAAGCACCCGATCTCAGTTTGGCACGCTATAAATCTGGGTACGCGAGGCTACGTCTGGGCTATCTGTATTCTGTGCTGATATGCAGTGGGGAACATAATGGTAGAGAAGAACTGCGTGAATGGTTCAAGAAGCGTGTTGAAAAATTCCTGTGTAGATCCTATGTAGTATGCCTGCAATGAGGCCGGCCGCGCGCTGCTGCCGCAAAGATCCTAGTACTTGTGATCGAAGCGTGAGGTCGGCCGCGCGCTGTTGAAAAATTCATGCGGTTCGAAGATCCTAGTACTTGTGATGATCGAAGCGTGAGGCCGGCCGCGCGCTGCTGCCGCAAAGGCGCAAACTGTATTTCCTGACTGATGAGAGTTCAATCTTTCAAAAAAAAAAAACTGATGAGAGTTCCTCATCAAGTAATGAGATTCAGAGTTCGATCATGGCGGCAATTGAGGCTACTACTTCCATTGTTGATTGTTCCCTGCTTCTGGCGTTGTGTGCCAGGAGGCTGCGCAACACCACTGCGTTTCCGTCCGGTTGCTTACGAGCACGCGTCCGTGCGCCTGCCTGAATTTCCTCCGTCGCGCCTTCGGAGTATCCACGGGCCACGGCCGATCACCCGAGGGTTCCGCGTGCTGCCACTCCTCATATGATTCCGTGTACGTGTGTTCGTCCGTGCTCGCTCATATGATTCCGCAGCACGAGCACGCGTCTCGTCTCGTCGCGATCGTCTGACGAGATGACGCGGGCGCGTGCGTACGGCGCCTGCCGAGCCTCGGGCCACACGCCGCCCCGTACGCCTGCTGAAACTTCTCTAGCTTTCCTCTAAGGAGTATACTATGCTAGCTAGGGTGGCCCTGCTGGTCTGGCCCCGGCTCGGATCGGAGTGGCTAGAGGTGACGATGCTGTCCTGGGACCCCTCCATCCAAACAGGCCCCTGGTCCTGCTTCCCCTGCCTGGACGCGCGCCGCGCCCGTGCCGCTCGCGCGCTCGATCGATCCCGCTCAGCGATCGATCAATCAGTCGGCGCGGAACGTGACGATAGTGCAGTGCCGGCCATGGCAGGCGAGAAGAGCAGAGGCAGGGGATATGGAGGTCGGGGACGGGCCGACCGGCCGGCCTGGCAAAAGCGGCAAACTTCCCATGCCACGGGCGACGGAGCCGCGTGGACTCAACTCAGGGGTGGTGGTGTCTGGTGTGGGAGCCGAAACGTCTCCTTGGCCCTCTCCGCAATGCAAGGCTGCAAAGCCATTTGGATTCAACTCACGGCTGCTTGACTGCTAGTGTCAGGCCGCCGGGGTAACAGGACGATCAGCTCACCACGACGCGGCCGTCCGGCCGGACTGGCCTTTCTCAGGCTGCATGCAGCACGAGAGAGTACGTGGACCGCCTGACGTGGCGTCGATCGAAGTGCACGCACACACACCGGACAAGGGGCACAAGGCTGCGCAACGGCCAAACGGGCGGGGAACGACTGCATGTCTGTATGCTCATAACGTTGTATACTACGTACAGTATATAGTACGTCTCTCTTGGATACGATGAACGTATACCTATAATTCTATGCACGCGCGTACTACAGGTAACTTTGCCATCGGTGCCGGGAGCGAGGAAACCAGTACTACACAGCTCTGCTACTAGCTGCCTACCGCGGTACAAAGCCTATACAGTACACATACGGCCTAGGAAGTTGCTATGTACTACAGCACATGCACAGTAGTAAGTAAACAGTAAATTGAACGAAGAACGGAGAATGATCCAGCGATGCAAATAAAACCTAAAACTATTGCATGACGAAGCAGCACAGTACAATCTAGTTTCGCATCTGCAGTGTAGGCCACTTCCCTACACTACTGATCCCTGCATGCCCATAAGAAATCCATGGACTAGCTAGCTGAAAGGTGTACCCAACTTGGTCCCTTTGCCAAGTACTTACCTACCGCCTAATCGATCGGCACTGGCGGCCGCGCCGGCCCAGCTGCACAAAAGACGCAGCCAAACGCCACACTGTTCAGTGTTCATCGCCTGTACCGGCATATAAACAACCTAACCTACGGTCTATGGATACTACAGCTCCTCATAACCATCTATAGGAGTAGCATGCGATGCAATTATCGACCCACCAGCTAGCTGCTAGCTGCTTGCTGATGATCAAAGTGGTCTGCTCATGCATGCATGAGCTTAGGCAGTTAGGCTCAACTTTTTGCAGCACGAGCAAGAGGTAGCGAGGGCCTAAAAATGATCGGCAACTTGCCGCTACTTGCACTAGCAGCTAGCCGCTACTCCAAGTTAACTTAATTGGGGGGCATGCATGCACACAGCAGCCAGCAAGCAGCACATCAGCATCTATCTCTCGCTCTGCAGGGGACCATATGCATTTTCGCTCATGTGAAGGAAGGTATATATTGGTCCATGCATGCATGACCAAAGATATGGACGGTGCAGATATGATGGATTATGGATCGATCCGCCTGCATGCATGCAAAAAAAAAAAACAAAGAAAACCCTAGCTAGATAGGCCGGGGGCTACGCAATGCAAGCATGATGCCGAGGTCGCTTTACTTACCAAAGCCCAAAGGCCTTCCCCGGCCGCCCCCCCCCCCCCCCCCAGAGCGCCCGATCGAGCTGGTCTTTTACTACTCATCAACCCCACGTCGTCCTCGCCGCCGGCCGCCTCACCCGGCCCACCCGCTCTCTCTCTCTCTCCGCTCTGATCTCCTGTACCCCGTGGCCATGGTTAATTCCAACGCAATGCATGGCATGGCGGTCCAGCCGGACGAGGCACTTGCGCGCTCTCTTTTTCCGGCCGTGCGCGCGCGGCTCCATGCCGCCATGCGTATGCTTTGTCTTTGCAGATCAGGATGTGAACGCCGCCTGACTGTCTTGTCCACGGAGACAGCTAGGGGGAAACGCTCTTGGAAGGTTTCTTTAGCCTGATCTCTTTGCAGGAAATGCTTCCCCCGGCCCTCTCGCTCACCTCACCAGCATCTCGAGATCTTGTGTGTAAGAATCTAGCTAGCACTGGCATATCTTTTGTTGGTACAGTAGTAGCAGCTGCTAGCTAGTGTGTGTGTGTGTGTGTGTGAATCATGGATGGATGCATGCATGAAACGGAGCACAACTAGAGATATGCCAGATCGATTTGCCAGTGTGCCAGTGCAGAAAAAGAAAGGCCGCTAGCTTTGAGATTTTAGTAGGCTCAGCTTTGGCAAAGGTGGATGGGGGGAAAAAGACGAGGGATAGTGACACTCTCGTTAGGCTCTCCTTCCTTTTCCTCCGGGTCAAAACAGACAGGATGGCACACAGTACCTGACCTGAGCACTGATTGCATTCTGTGCTGCTGGTGGTAGCATGCATAGGTTGATCGATCTCAAGATTAATTGAACGTTTGAGTGATTAATCCGGCCGGCCGTACGGGACATGGATCTTAAATCACATACAGATACAGGGTCTATATATCTCATGCATGTGTTGTGGAGGGAGTAGGAGTATGTACGGTGCATTTTGTTTGCAAAAGGAGCATGAACGCATGCTGTCGAGCTAGAGCCATGCTAGTGCCGCTAGCTAGCTCTAGGTAGCTAGCTAGTCGTGCATTAGTTGGTGGGTCTGCGCCAACAAATGAGCCATCATGTCGCATCCTCTTGTTTTATTTGCCGGCAGTAGTAGTGCTGGTGGGCTGACGCGCGCGCGGCCGGGGTGATGATATGATATGAGAGAGAGCGTATGTTCAGAATTAGTACTTCAGAGTTTACGACATTGAATGTCCATGTCCCTGCTGGTTGTTGGTTTTGGCTCTCTCTTTGCCTCTCGCCGCTCCACCACATTTTGGGACGAAACGTCGTCAGAAACTCAGAATATAAATAGGCCTAAACGTCAGGATTTATTTTGTCACCACCCCTGCTGCTAGCTAGTACTGCTGAATGCTGGCAATTTTCCCGCAATTTATGTGTGAAGTGTACTGCCTCTGTTTTTGAATATCACATGTTGAAAAACGGAGGGAGTACGTTTTTAGATTTGGAACAGAGCTATATATGTTACCGTGTTTAAGTTCTATACATTTTTTCACTTTGCCAAATTAATAACCCCAAAATTGAACTCGATGCGTCACATGTCTATTGTCTTGTCCCTTTCTAGTGACCTCTGCGTAGTACTACAATGAAAGGCTCGGATCTTCCCCCATCAATCTCTAATATTTAGCAATATTTAATAGCAAACAATAACATATATAAGAATTGTTACAAAAAATAATGTAAACATTTTAATTAGACTCAAAAATTTAATCATATATATTAATTGTTTCAGAATGCATATCTAGCACGGCCTCCAGAACCGTGCAAAAAAAAGGATGAATTTTCTTAGTGTTAACATTTCAATTACCGGTTTGAAGATAAAGTGATTGTTACAAAAGCTTTCATGAACTTTTACCTGCATATATAGTAAAATTAATAATCAGACCATTATTTTGTTCATTGTCCCACCTTTACCTTTATCCCCTTACTAGGATAATTTGCGAAATTGTTCTATATACACACTTTTCTTTAACATATCCTTGCTAAATGTTAATATTTTAATTGCTAGAGTAATAGCTTATCAAAAATAAAATAGAATTAGGACTGCGATTGAAAGATGTTTAGCCCTACCTTATATATAATCTGATAATATTCATCGTAGATGCGTGGTAGATGTAGTGATTCCATTTCATGAATGCAATTCTTCCTTGACGATCATGTGAAAAAATATGAAATATAAGGCCCTTGTTTTGTATTTAAATAATTTTTGGAACAATGGTTAGATTATCGTATCTAGAGTCAATGGTTTAGGGGAAAACCATTATGTCGATCTCCTTGAAAATGCAACTATTCCTCCATAATACCATGTAACCCCTGGTGAGTACTCTCGAAGGGCTGGTAAAATGGCACAAGACCTATTTGGATCGTGTTTTGCATATATGATTAGGGACACCCAAGAAAACGAAGAGAAAACCATAGAGAAAATTCCTTATATGTCATTAAAATTTAACTAGTCCCTTGTTTAAGAATGAATCCTAGAATTCTCATCCCTGGATTCATTCTTAAAAACCAATAATCTCAGATGGCCTCTAGCCTAAGATATAGAGTACTTGAGTAGGACATAGTAGACCCAGATTCGATTTCTCGTGGGAGAGAATTTATGAGGCTGGTTTAAAAAAAATCCTCTCACAGGTGAAGCTCACCAGGTTCGGAGATTATATAGGTCAGGAGAAGGTTCTTTCTTCTTAATGAAACTCATGGGGCGATCTTGGCTAGGTGGCCTAGTTTTAATCTTAGAAACCATAGTAGAATTACTAAGATTGGGGGGGGGGGGGCTACATACTTAGAAACACATGTCCTTAAACCCTAAACCTTTCCCGCTGTATGAATGCATAGAGCAAGTACTATGAACTATACATGACATTGCATATAATTCCTCAAGACGAAACCAAAATGAAAATAGTAATAAAATTCAACATACAACCAAAATCAAAGGTCTCAAATAAAACATATTATAAATAAAATTTCCATATTGATAGAGTACAAGCCAGCACACATCTAATATTACTCCTTTGTGTATTAAAAGAAGTAACAAATTCGTATTGCACACACATGTACGCTGCAAGCCCCCCCGCAGATTTTATTCTGTTTCAGGTCTAGCATCATACTAATTACGAAATCATCACAAGCTTAATTGCCCTTTAAAAGCCACTTAGAAACAAATGCCACACTTGTACCTACCTTTTGGGGACTTTGGGATCAGAGAGATCATTATTATTCCTACCTTAATCTCGTTCGAAGAGTTGTTTCGGTAGTCTAGCTAGCCTGATCGTGGTAAGCCCTCGTCGCCGAGCTCAAGGACAGGCTTTGCGAGCCAAGGTTGTCCACCTGGAACTGCTGGTCAGCTTCTGAGGAGTAGAACACCAGCTGATGCGGTCCTGGAGCCAAGGAGAGCAACGACGGGAACTGCGAGTGGTGGTGAGCCGCGGCAGCGGCCGCCACCTGCGGCGAGCCGGCGGTGCCGTCATGCACGCTGCTGTTATTCCATGCCTCTCCGGTGTAGTTGCTATACGGCGCCACGGAGCTACTGACCATGCCAAAGGCATTGTTCAGCCCCATGAACCGGTGGTAGCCGCCGGCGGGGAACCTCTCCATATGGTGGCCGGCGGCTCCGCTCCCGTCCATGTCGACGTCGCCACCCTGGCCGACCTTGGCGCCGCCGCCGCTCGCGAACGCCGCGGCCGCGGCGATGTGGTGGCCGACGAACTTCTCCTCGTGCACCAGCGGCATGGGCGGCGCCAGGTGCCCCACCATGAGGTGGTGGTGGTCCTGTGGCGGGAACTGGAGCGGCGGCAGCTTGTCGATCTCGTGGCTCGCGGCGTTGAGGAGCCAGTCGACGACCTTGCTGGGCTGGTTAAGCCCGAGGCGGTCCTGCAGGTCGTAGAGCTGGATCGCCGTCGGCACGGAGAGGCGCACCCGGCGGTCGCGGAGCCCCTTGACGGTCTTCACCTTGCTGTGGCGGTCCTTGCCGCCGAAGACGCGGGAGACGCGCACGATGCGCGACTCCGTCTGCGCCGACCATTGCCGCGACGTCGCCACGGCGGCGTTCTTTCGGGCTAGCTCCTCGTCCGCCGCCGCCTGCTGGTTGCCGGCGCCGCTTATCATCGTCTTAGTGCGACGGCGCTCGTCGCCATCGATCGCTCTGGAGACCACCAGCTGAGCAATTAATATTCCTGCAGCGTACGTGTAGATGGATGTATCATCCACCGCAACTTGGTTAGTCGAGAGATCGATCTCTAACAAACAGCATGCTAATTGTAGCATCGTATGGGAGCAACAAATTAGCATGAAATGGCGCGCCATGATTGAGCACTGTGCATGCACGGCAGGGTCTACCGGTTTATGTGTGCTACTGTTCCATTGGGGAATGGGGAAAGCGCTGCAGCTTTATTCGCTCCATGGAACAGCAAAGATAGCGGTATGAAACAGTGCAGGTGAGCTCCAGCGAGCTGTGGATCGGTGCGCGGCAGTGGCAGCGGCACTATGCACACATGATGCGCTCTGCAAGGGGATTCCATGATTGAACGGCCTGCCTCCACATCTTTGATAGCTTTTGCAGGCAAAGACGACTATGAATACATCGTACATGGATCGGTTTCTCTTTTGGTCTTGGAAATGATAAGATGGTAAGATCGAGGCCCAGAAGGTCTGAAAATCTCTGGTTTTGGGAATTATACAAAGAAGCATAATTTTTGAACGAGAAAAATGCTGAAGAACGAATTTTTGTGGATATGATGACTAATTTTAGTGGTATACTGTCGTTTGGATCTTTTTCAATCATGGTTAGCAAACAAGCGTGTTCTACTGTCTTTTTGATATCATAAGGTTCAGATCCAGACCGTCGCAGGTTGTTCCAAATTCCAAAAAGAGTAAAAAGAGAAGAGAAACAGCGATGATCATCTGCACCTTGTTCTAGGTGGAGCTTTTTTGGCTACGCATGGGAACACGAAAGAATTTCAAGTAGTACTTAAAAATTCCAGAGAAGTGCATATATATGTATATAGCAAGAAAGAAAGAGCGAAAAATCCGCTCGTAGATCTGGGATATTCTAAGAAACGACCATCAAAACTTTTCAAAAATTTAACAACTCCAAGACAAAAGGCCAAAAACTTTTGCAATCTTCAAATCCGGAGAAGAAACCATCAGGAATTAACAAATCAAGAGCAGCAGCCAGACCGTGGACTTACAGGATCTCAAGAAATGGGCAACAATCCCGGCAAATCAACTGGAATTTCCTCTGTGCAGAGGCGACCACCAGCAAGCAGATCTCGCCGCCGCCTAACTCGACTGCCCGCCCCCGATCGACCGCCGGCGCCCGGACCCCGATCCGCGTAAACCCTAGATAGCAGCTAGCTTGCTTGAGAGCTGCTGCAGCTAGCAGTGTGTGGGGGGAGATGAATAAGAAAGATGTGGAAGCTGACCTGCGAAGTTAGCTGTTTGTGGTGGGTGTTTACACGGCGGCCGGCATAAATGATCAGCGTCGTTGTCCAATCCCCGTCTTTTTACCACCACCACCATGCGCCGCTGCTTCTCTGCTGCTCCCCGTCTCCCCTTCACTCTCCGTGTAGCCGTACGTAGTGGCCGGTAGCGGCTGACGCTGACCTGGACACTGCATCCGGGCCAGCTGATAGTAAGCTAAGCTCCAAGGCATAAAAAGCCATATATGTACAGGTAGATGGAAGTATGGGGACAGAGAGGAGTATATATGCATGTACGCATCATAGTACCTATGTATGTGGGGACTAGCAAGTCAGTACGCAAGGATTTTTGCAGGGTATTATACTACATGACATAAAATATGCTTCACATATATCTAGCTTTTACCTGTGGCAAAACCAAAGCTCAAGATGAGTATATAGTGCATTATACTCCCTCTAATCACAAATATACATCACTAGTTTATCAGGACATCTGCGCGATCTATGAGGTAAAAGTTTGACCACCATTTTGTATAAAATATACCAATTCAAATAAAAAAATATGTACTATGAAACTATTGTTCTTACCAATCTAGTAATACCAACCTTATGTTCAAAACTATATGTAACTTTTAGCTATATTGATGGTCAAAGCTTTAAAAAGTTTGACCTAGGATGATGAACCTTATAAAACTAATTACATTTGTGGTAAAAGGAATATATACATATAAATTTATCAAGATATGTACATGCACTTTGCATATATGAATATATATGCTTCTTTAGATGCTCAATAAAATGATCGTGCATTCTTTTTTACATGGACTTCCCTATATTTCATAGCTAGAAGTAATTATCTCAACTGAACTTTTTGTTGGTTAACTATGCTTCCGCGCATATAAAGAATTTTACAATGAAGCTTTTTTTTTCCAATTTTTCGAAGGATTTTCAAGAAGAGGCGTGATGTCAAGTTGTTGGCACGTTAATATTTTCTTGTGCGAATCATGATAGGACCAACTCCTGCGTATTCGAGAAAAAAAATGATAGGACCAACTCTGGCTAATGTTGAATTGTTTGCATAACGTGCTCATTCCATATTGGACCAAATAATACACAACCTTTACAAATCTTTCGACATCAAAATCTAGGAGTCTATAGTTTAGTCTTGGGACCATCCTTCTTTTTTAGCACCAACTTGCAGGACCACTATAAACTTTTATCATTCCTCAGCTCAGTAAAAGACACAAATTTAGAAGAAATCGTTGTCTAGGAAAAGTGAAAATAATCTGGATCATATCCTACACATTGTCATTACTGCACAATTAAAAATTTAAAAATTAATCAAAATATGCAGTTTAATCAACAAATTAATATACATACATACTCCCTCCGTCCCATAATAAGTGTAATTCTAATTTTTTTAGGACAGATTAGTGATGAAATAAAAAAAACTCTAATACCCTCATTAGATTGCCAAATGCAGTAAGTTTTGCCATGCAAATCAGATCTGACCACTTAATTTGGAAGGTAATTAGATCTATTTTCTAGAATTGCATTCATTGTAGGATTTTTTTCAAAAGTTAGAATTGCACTTATTATGGGACGGAGGGAGTATATACGAAAGCCCTCCATCCCCTTGTCTTAACTATGCCCGTGTTTGGAAGGGCTTCTCCCAAACCATCTACTTGCTAGTAGAAGCAGAAGTCGGAGCCGGTGAAGCCAAAAAAAAATAAAAAATAAAAATAAAAAGTGGCTTCACCACCAGCTGCTTGATAATCTTTCTCCTCAAGTTGTGAACTGCCTCCTTGCTATAGTGCTAGCTGCTACAAATCTACAATGCCAAAGCTGGGATAATATAACTACTACCAATGCAAATGGTTTCTAAAACTGACTATTTCCTCAACGGCTCGACCTTCTGTACAAAATACAAATACAGTAATACATAAAAAGGAAACCATTATAATAATAATTTGCAATGTGCAGTGTGTGTATATGTATGATTGTATGTATCAGTATCTTCGGTACATTTTTTTTCTTTGTCCGTCTTCCGTATATACGAATGTTATATGCATGAAGTGCAAGGTACGCATATATCTAGGGCTCACCCTATATATATAGGTCCAGTGTACCATGTGCATGCATGCATCAAATCACAATAGTGCCACTGCTGCTTTATATACGCATGGTCCGGCCACACAAAGCCTGTACAGTCAGCTAGCACTCACACTGATACCTGCTGCCCGCTTGAACCAGCTTACTTATATAAAGAGGGTTAAAGAGTTTATTAAGTTCACATAAACTCTTATTCCTCGATGCATCAGCAACCGAGCACACACACTTTTTCAGCAGCTAGCTGCTGGCTATCTGCTCTCATTCTGCAACGTCTCCCGCGTCCTCGCCAAGAGGAGGGTACGGTGGTGATGATTCCCACGCGCGCTGCATTGTGATTTGGCGTTTCCTCCGATCCCCAACAAGGAGCCACGCCTTCCTTTCGAGAGACGACCAAGAGAGTGCTCTGCACTGCAGCAATCTGTATCTTTTTCTTCGCTAGCTGCTGAAACATTCAGGCTGCATCATATCAACTGCCTCACTGCAA
Organism: Cenchrus fungigraminus; assembly: GCA_036936925.1. Classification (NCBI taxonomy): domain Eukaryota; kingdom Viridiplantae; phylum Streptophyta; class Magnoliopsida; order Poales; family Poaceae; genus Cenchrus; species Cenchrus fungigraminus. The sequence continues at coordinate 19,667,208 of CM072778.1, read as the reverse complement.
CGTAATGCCCAGAAGCGATGCATCAATCCCTCTGGCACCGCACTTACAGAGCTTTACATGGATCGATCATGCATGCACCGTAACAAGTAAATACTAATATTGCTAAAGAGAGGGAGAGAGTATTTTACCATATCTCTTGATGCCTAGCTAGCTTTCAGGAGGCAGTACGTAGTCTGTGTCGATCTAGCACGCTCTCACTTGACAGCATCCTCCTCGGTAATCATGTCTCTAACTGTCTAAGCACTCTCACCTTTTCTATGCAAAGGTTGCAGCGTGTCTAGGTTTCCATCAGCTTATTAGCTAGTATTTATGGAGTGAGAAAGACACATCAAGTGACACGACTATGATCGGTCGTCGTCAGAGCGGCATGATAGGCTGGTTTTCCTTCGGGACAACTCATCAGACAGGGTCCCCTAGCTTAGCCAGCCGCAGAGGAGTAACGCAAAAGTGAGGGCACACGTATGCACACCTGCTGTAAATGCAGGGAAAACATCGATCGATTGGACATGGATTCACCTGCAGTAAACGGTCGGAAATACTTTTGCCTTGCTATCGCTAGCCTACCATCAGCTGGAGATCGAGAGAGCTGTTTGGCAGCATGCATGCACATAAAAATATATTTTTTCCCTGCAGGATCAGCTGATACGTTTTGCAAATCCGATCCAAAACAAGGTTCGTCGCGTCCATTTCTAGGACATTTCTCTTACGAGTAACATTTCCCAGATCTCTCGCTGAAGAGAGGACATTGAGGAGCAGAACTGCAGAGGCAGAACTGCGCCTGCGCGCGGCGCATGTGAGCAACTGGGCATGCATGCATGTTTCACGCCTGCTCGACGCGCTGTAATGCCTTGCCGCGCCACACACAACTAACTGCAAGGGAGGGATCATGGATGGAGTCCACCAGTGTTGTGTTTTGGGAGAGGGAGGGAGGGATCATGGATGGACTCAGGCAGGCAGCTAGGCGGCAGAAGGCAAGCGAGCGAGCGAGGCCAGCAGGCAGCTACCGCTCGCTGGGGGATGGTACAGAACAGCGAGCTTAGGGGAAGGAAATGAATGAGTACTGAAAGGTGGTGGTGGGGGTGCCCGGCCGCGGCCGGCCTCCACGTTTAACTAAGTTGGTGCTGCCTGCGCCTGCGTGCCGCAGCAGCTGCAACGGAAATGCATGCATGCATAAGCAGGCGCAGGCGAGAGGCAGGGGGCCAGGAGCAGGACAGAGGAGAGATCGATCCATCCGAGATGGCGATCGGAGAAGTCATCGCGCATTCGCGTACGAATTGAAAGGCCCGCGGCGGCAGATGGTCCGCCGCGCGCGCGGGTCCAGCAGCAGCAACTCGTCGCCAGAGGGGTATTCAAGAGGAGTTCAATCCACCACCACCGTACCGTACCAGGCAGAGGCACCAGTAGTACCTGCTGGCACCGTGCTCTGCGTGTCCGTCCATCCGTCACCGTCCACTAGTGGTGCGAGCCTGCCCGCACGCATTCAGTATTGGATTGAATCCTGCAATGTGCCCGCCTGACTGCTCCGTCCGGCCGGCCGGCACGCCCAGCTACCAGCCTACCACACACGCAGCAGGGGTATGTATCTATACACAGAGCAACGGCCATGTTCGATTAGTCGTCGCGAGCGCAAGTGCATGGGTGCCATCATCACTCACCAGGCTCTGATCTACTTACTTGTTTGATGATTTGATAGGTAGGCTTCTGCGCGCGGTCGATCCAGGCCAGGGATTGAATGGAGGAGGAGCTGGGGGTAAATCCTAATAGGCTTTAATTTTGGGACCGTAGGCAGATGATTTTAAATGACTAACCGTTTGGGACTTGGCATCGAATCGGAGCAGAGCATGCATGACGCCCAGGGTATATACTTGGGGCTGGGTCCGCCCCGGCCCTGAGGGTACGTACGTAAAGGCCAGTTATGGCTTTAATTTGTGTATATGTATAAGTATATACCTTTTAGTATATATCCAAGTACATATGTCACCGTTATATAGATCGAATAAGAGAGCAAAGATGAAAAGTTTACTACTCCATCCATCCCAAATTATATATAGAAAGAATTCATTTTAGTTTTTCTAGACATACGTTTTGTCATGCTTCTAAATATGTATTATCTCTCTAGACAACTCATTTTTCCTTATGCACCTAAAAATATCAAAACGAATTATAATTTCGGCTAGAGGGGAGGGAGTACCTTCGTTTCACAATTTTCCGGCTAGAGGGAGGGAGTACCACATACGTATATATGAGGCTAAAAATCTAAGTGATTTACGTTTGATGAAAAGGGTCGCTCGATCTGTTGATCTCGTTAGATAGATGAACCATTGATCTAACAAATGAGAAGATCTGAGGTTAGTCGCTCTAACCATAATCAAATGATATACCACCTAGGTATGCCAACCAGAGAAACATTGTGAAACGGATTGGAAGGAGCTCGAAATATATGCTACTGACTTGTACTCCCTCCGTTTCATTACTTGTCATTTTGGTTTTTAGATATATTCCTTTTGTTATGAATCTAGATATATATTATGTCTAGATACATAACAAAAGTGATGTATCTAGAAAAGTCAGAGTGACAAATGATATGAAACAGAGGGAGTACAAGATATTTCGCGGCGCATGCCACCTACCACGCCGTCCGTGGGCACAGCTAGTGAGTTACATATTTGCCATGGTTAACGAGGGAGCATATTTGAGAGTTAGAACAACCAACACCAGAGACAAAGAAAGAGGGTAGGGACGGATCCGAGGAGGAATGGACTAACGTCAAAAAAGGAGGGAGGAATAATGGTGGTGGAGGAAGGAGGAACATTATTCATATATAGCCTCGTCTATTCAATGAGAATTTGGATCCAACCAGCATCTTCTGTCTTCTCACAAGACCCTAGTCCCCGCGCCGATTTGGATAAAGGTGAATGAAGATAATGAGGATCAATATGTGTGGGTGGATCCAAATAGAAAAGTGTACAAATTTGACTCACGCTAATATACTACCTCCTTTCTTAAATATATGACACCATTGACTTTTTCATTCGTTTGACTATTCGTCTTTTCTACCAATATTTTTGCAAATCGATAAGCCTAAAAGTTAAATATAAAGTACATTCGACAATAGACATAAGGATCCACATTTTACTTTAGTTAACTAACTTATTCAATAGATATCGATGATTCAAGTTGAAGTAAAAAATCTAACAGTTTCACATATTTAAGAACGGAGGGAGTAAGTCACCTCATGAGCAGATAGATATGCAACTTTACAACTCTACAACTCTATAGTTTTGCTACGTCTTACAGACATTATTTTATAATAAAAAACGTACTACTAGTCAAAAAGTGACTGGAGAATCGACAAGTCACATGAACACAACTTCACATCTACGGAGTATGCAAACTGCTGAATTTATGCGGGAGATGCCCTAAATGCGATGTTGCTACCGCGCATTCACCATGTCACATGCCTTCACTTTCTGCATAGCACACACACTCACACTCTCTCCAGTTTGCAGCTTGGTAGCAGTATTCATTATACTTCTGCACCTATGTCTGGAACCAGCATCACGATCCGAAGGCCGACATCGTATTATATGCACGGATACCCATGGATACGTGTGTGACTACGTGAGCATGCATGCATCACCGGCCGTACCTTAGCCTGCAGCGAGAAAGCCGGCCGGGCGTAATGACCAGCGCATGCAGATCAAGTCTTTTTTTTTGAGAACTACTGCAACCGATGGGTAAATTATGTTATTACTACTGTCAACTCACAGAGAGAGAAAAAAAAGGGATCGGATCTGGGCGCCGTCCAGCAAAACGGGCCACGATGACGTCAGGAGGGAGTAGCTAATTGATCAATCACACGGCACAGGATCAACCGAAGCTATCTATCAATCAATCAACCAGCACGTTTAGGTCGGTCGTGGGGAGAAGACGAGCACTAGTAGTTCGCAGAGGTGATGCAGCTGCAATCTGGCTCGATCGACCCTGTGCAAATGTGCAATCTAGCTCGATCTTAGTACATACTGCAGATCGAGCACTGTTGTTCCAGATGGAGCCAACGGCTGTCCAGCACCGTGCCCCCACATCGTGCGCCCGCGCGCGGGAACTAGGCGCGTGGCTCGTGCAGGCGGAGGGGAGCACAGGGCGGCGTCAGTGAGGGAGGCCGGCCGGCCGGCATATGATGCAGGTGGGGGATATGGGCGGCGCGGCGCTGCAGCTGCAGGACGACGACGGGAGGGGTTTGGCCGGGTTGGGACATCAAGATGATGACATAAAAAAAAGTTGCTTAGGCTATCCGTAGCGGTATCCTCTGTAAACTACCCTCTGAAAGAAAATTTCAGGGCTTATGTAAAAAAGTCACCCTCTAAACAACATTATCCTGCAGCGGCGACCTCCATTTTCCTCCCATATCCTGCCGCTCGAGCCTCTGCCTCTGCCTCTCCCGAGCTGGCCGCCGCCGCCATCCTCGGCTCGTCCTCCACCACGTCCTTTGATGAATTACTGGGCAGGGTCTGTACAACTACTCTATGTCTCTCTAGCTTTCAGAAGATGTTGGATGGTGTCAAGATTCAAGACTCTGTTGGCGTGTGTGCACAAGCACAACACAAACACGGGCGAAGCTAGAGTTGAAGCGGGAGTGCACCACTACAGGTGATAATACAATATTTTTTTTAAAAAAGATAGAGAGTTAAATTGTTCCATGAAGAAGGAAAAAAATGTTCCCTAAAAATATTTACGTAGAGCAACTCCGACAGTTTGGTAAACCAACTTGGCATCCATCTAATTTTGGCAAAACAAGAAAAATTCGCATCCAATAGTTTGGCAAACCAACTTGACAAAAATAGAAACTTGGCAAAACCCACCTCCTTGCGCGTACGCGGATGTGGTTGCCATCGCCGTTTCCCTGTAGGTGGGAGGGTGAAAAAAGAAATAAAGAATAGAGAAGGATTCCTGATGTAAGTTTTCAAGAGGTGAAAAGGCATAAACAAAATTTTGTTTTTCTCAGGATTCCTGATGTAAGTTAGTTCTGAGTTTGGCAAATGAATTATGCCAAACTGTTGGAGATGAACTCCTTTTTTACTTGACATATATTTTTAGAAGTTGGCAAAATACAAGATGTACTAAGTAAAATTTGACAAACTCTTAGAGATGCTCTTATGTATCATCCCCACTGGTCTCTGCACTTAGTGCCGCTGGCAGACTTGCAGAAAGATCATGCAGCACGTACGAGATGCATGCAAGCGCGGGCGCCAAAGCGACGATCGATTGATCGATCACGAACGATTGACTGATCGAGACGGTAGCTGTCCCCGTCGATGCTTTTGATTCTGATTGTGGTTTCATGTCATGCTCACTAAGCAAGATCTTTTTTCCTTGTTGATAGGCATGGAGAAATTTGGCACTAATGATTCAGTGCACGAAACTGACAGGCGACAGCACTCGTTGATAATTATACACGGTCGCAATCTGATCCTTCTTGCTCTCTCCGTCCCAAATTACTTATCTTTGTAGATACATTTTTTTTATTATGCATCTAGATATATATTTATGTCTGGATACACAAGAAAAGGACTATGTATATAGAAAAGCTAAAACGAAAGTAATTTGGAACGAGGGAGTATTACTGAATATACTCATAACTTTTACTCTGCAGGTACTACTAATTGATTGAGGATGCAAATCCCTCTTTTAAATAACAGCAGTGTTCCATATGGCCCTAATGCCCCAACCACCCAGTAGTGCAGCACAGAGACTCCTGCTCCTTGTGGAGATTTTGTCCTGTCCTAGAATACTGCAGAGCGACATGGAACCTTTCAAACGGTAAGCCAATTCTGTCACCAATTCATTCCTTAAGTCAATTCGTTGATTAGAATTAGGTTGTTCTAGAGCACACACAATGACACAAGTCAACACATGCACGTCCCACGATCGACTAATGCAAGCCAAAATAGAGGTACACAAGGGAACTACAAAATGTACCGGTATGAGTTTGCAAGCCATATGCACATAGTTCTACATACTAGTACAGAAGTACAAGAGGGGAGCACTATTCCATCTTTTGTCAAATCATCATAATTTCGCAGTTAAAGCAGATGATCTTCGCATTTGAACGGAAACCTTACATTTTTTCGTTCAATCATAACATCCGTACCAGGAAGACAGAGTCTTTGGAATACAACTTACAAGAAAGGTGCATTCAGTGAGCTCCACGAGTGCCATATTATTGCCGCCATCATCTTTTACAACCAGAAATTTTTCACTGGGAACAAGAGAGGGATACTTTAAACTGGAGATGAAAAGAGTGCAAATGCTGATGGAGTCCCATCACAACAACATGCCTGACAAATAAACCAACATCAAATCAGTAATCTTTATTGTAATATAACCATAAAAAAAGATAATAATTGTACATGACCTCTACTTCAAGTGGAGCAAGCTATAGCTGAAGGTCCAAACCTCAGCTAGTTGCTCGAACTAGCTAGTTTCATTGTGACCTGATATTTTTTATAAAAGGATAAATAGAAATTGCAATGTTCCCAATGTTCCAATGCAAATGTGTGTAAACATTAGAATAAAAAATGCTGCTTTGCTTTAGTACCAGTACGGACACACTAACATGGCAAGGATTGACGAAAGATCACAAGGTATTCATTAGTGAGAAAATGCAGTTGACATGAAAAACAAGTTGAACACCGGAGATCCTGAACACTTTGAAATTAAGGTAATAAACTCAGCAAGATAAAAAGTGAAAATGACACAATGATGATGTACAAATAACCAGTTAGATTCATTTCGAAATGTACAATTTCTTTGTGGAACAGAAACCAGGCTAAGATTTATCAATGTTGCTAAACAGCATAAGTTCGCTAGTCAGCTTGCCAGCAGAAGCCCTCTAGATGTGCAAGGATCACTAGCAGCTAAGCTCTCTTGCTGCAATCCGGAAGGATTTCCAGTCACCTTTACCCCATTCTCATTCGCTTAATTCAAGCAAACATAAGTCGAAACAAGCGTGTATCTAGAACATGTTATCTAGCATATTCATTGACTAGTAAATTAAACATTATAGCATTATTCAGATGTACCACTTATCATGGACGGTGATCTCAAGCTCCAAAAATTTCCTCATCGTTGATGAAAAATCAGCATACTAATATACAAATTTTAAGGTTCATGTACTACCAGACCAACCCAAACAATAGCCACATCTGTTGCCACTTGAAAGCCCCTACCTTCTCCCACCCAAAGAAAAAAAGAAGCCGCAGGCACACACGAAACATAGAAAGCATAGGGAGTGACCATGATACATGATTTGTACAAGTAAAGCAGAGTAAGACAGTTCTGGAAAATTATTTATCTGATGTGGAAAGATTAGGGTATATCTATCACTGAATACATGTCAACAAGCTACAATCCCTTCCCACGACCATTATTGAATCTTAAATAAAACTATAAAGACATAATGACAGAGGACAAAGGTTCTTCGGCCAATGACATACTGAAGTGAAATAAATCAATTTTGAAAAATGACTGCTCTACAATAGGACATGTATGATGCATCAAATTACAAGGAAAAACAGATATAACAACCCCATCAGGAAAAGAATGCCTAGGTCATGTCAAGTTCTTTGGCTTGCATGATCTAACTAACATGAGGCCTTGTCTGACATTGCGTTCCATATGCAAGTATCAGGCACGGCATAGGCATCAAACATCGATTCAAGTTTAATCTGGGCAAATTTCGCGCGATTTGCAGTGGTCCAGCAATAGCTCGCTTTGCAAATATTGAACATATATATACCTGATTTTAAAAGCAACTCATGACGAAGCCCTAGCCGCAAGCTCAGATCTAAGAGCAGCACGAAACACAAATCCTCACCTGGATCACTTCTGGTAGCCTCCGCCAATGGTGTTGTCGTCCTCCTCGACGGTGGTGTTGACGTATGGCACGGGGAAGTCCTTGGTGGGGTCGAACTGCTTGGCGGCCATGTAGCGCTCGAGGTCGGGCTTCCGCAGCAGGGTGCGCCGCACGGGCGGGCGGTTCCGGCGGCGGTCGCGGGTGAAGTACTTGATGTCGTAGACGGTCTCCGGGTCGGAGGTGGGCACGATGGCCTTGTCGCGGTCGTCCCGGATGGTGGCCGGGCACTTGTCGCGGTACTCGAGCGCGCCCGGGAGCGCGCTGCGGTACTCGGGCGAGGCGCAGGGGCCCGTGATCTCCCACGGCTTCTTGAGAAATCGGCGGAGCCCCTGGAACAGCGACTTGCCGGCGCCGGCAGCGGAGGGGGCGGCGGAGGCCATCGTGTTCGGCGCGGTGGTGGGATCCTGGGATCGACGGAGAGGGGAGGGGAATGCGGAATGGGGGAGATCGGCCGATGCGGCCAGTACACGCTGGAAATCGCGATGGGCTCGGGTGCTGTTGGGCGGTGAAAATGGGCCGCGCCAGAGGAGGGATAGTATGCAGCCCATGCCACCAAAGCAGTAAAATAATTGCATTTTTTTCGAGCTCAGTGCTAGCTGCTGCAGCATCAAAGATGACTGACGAAAATCTGGCAATAGGCAAGACAGAGCAGTCCCCCGTCACCCAGCGACAAAAGAGATGGGGTAAGCCAGCAGTTGATTTTTTTCAAGGTTAATTCGGATGGTTCTTACTCACCTGAGTCGGGTGATGGAGGGTGGGGCTTTGTCATTAGAGATCATGAAGGTCAAGTGAAGTGATCAAAGCAGGAGCCGGCCAGTGCTCTTATCTGTTGGACGCCTTTCATCCAGAGGTACTAGGCTGTAAGGCTGAGTCCAACAGCAAAGGCAAATGCAAATTTGCCTCGCGATGGGCTATTGTGCCTGCGGAGGAACTCCTCCAACAGAGGAGGCATCAGGTAAGGCAAATTGCCTATGGAGGAGAGAGGAGAGGCAAAGTTGCATCACCTCTCTCCTCGAAGGCAAAATCCCACCACAGGGGAGGGTAGCTGAGGAGGAGGGAGCTCCGGGCGCCGCCGCTGACCCGAGCGTGAGGGAGTAGAGGAGAGGGGGGCTCCGAGCGCCGCCGCCGGCCCGAGCGGGAGGGAGTGGACGAGAGGAGAGGGGGGCTCCAGGCGCCGCCGGTGGCCCGAGCGGGAGGGAGCGGAGGAGAGGGGAGGGGGGCTCCGATGGCCGGCGCGGGGAGCGAGGGCAGAGCTCCGCCGCCGCCAGGCAGGGGAGAGCACCGAGGCCGCGGAATCGATCTCCTGAGGCGCGGAATCGACCTCCAGGCCGCGGAATCGAGCTCCTCAGGGGCCGTACCCGTCGCCGTCGTCGTCGTACCGCCGTCCCTGGTCGATCTCGACCTCCTCGAGCACGGCCCCCTGCGGATTGGCGACGGCGGCGGCCGCGTGGCGGCGGAACGCCAGGTCCAGGAGCAGCCGCGGGTACGCGCAGCGACGCCGCCGATGGGAAGAGCAGCGCGGCCGACGCGGCTGGCGTCGTGCTGGCCGCCGACGCGAGGAGCGAGGTGGAGGCGAGGTGCATACCGGCGGAGGAGGCGAGGTGGAGGAGTAGGGGAAGCGGGCGTTGCGGAGGAGGCGAGACGATAAAATGCATTTGCCCATTCTCTGTTGGAGCCGGTGGAATAAACGAAGGAAGGCAAACACTGTGTAAGGAAGGCAAACACCAAATTGCCTTCTCAAAATGCACTCCATTGTTGGACTCAGTCTAAGGCTGGGGTTCGAGCTGCAGAGGAGTTGGGCATGACAAAAGTGGTGATCGAAACTGATCCCCTGCTAGTGAAGATGGCCCTGGAGTCCAACTCTATTGCTCTAGCACAAACCGGTGGGATCCTGCATGAGATCAAGACCATGCTTGAAATCATACTCCAGCTTATGATGCAGTCCGAGTAGAAAGAACAACATGGATGCCTGAAACATGAAGCAGCATTAAATCAGTAATTTTATAGTTCTGTACGCTTCGAGGCTCCTCTCAAAATTGTCATGATAGTTATTTCTCATTCTCTTAATACAACATGTGCTCACACACGTTTTAAATTAACAAAGTTTCTTGACTTTGGGTTGGTAACATTTTGTCGATATACATGTGGTCGGCCGATGCCTCGGATAACGCATACCGGCCGTTGTAGTATGTAGCTTAATAATGCTTGCGTGACAGCGTGAGGACTATCAAATACGTATATTTATTTTGATGCGACATAAAAATAAAACATTTTCAAAGCCGCGGTGCTTTTCTTTTCTTCAAGAATGTACGTGAGAACCTGTTTTATAAGAGGGGTACGATACGAAGCAACCCACCATCGCCCAAGCTAACTCGAGTGGCTGAAAGATTAAAAGATACTAGGATGCAAGACATGGCGCATTATTTCATCACGTCGCACACATATGGATGGGAGGGTGGTTCGTCTCAGTCAAGCACACATGAATATCACAGACGATTGAAAACAAACCAACAGTGAAAGCAACACACACTATTATAATTTATTATTATCATAAGCCCAAAGGAACTACAGTGCCGAGGAATTTTAAGATCATGCGACCCCCTGCACAGTGGCATTCGTCGGCCGATCTTGGTTCTCCAGTGGTGGGCACGTAGGTTGGCACCCAGGGCACGCAGCCTTGCAAGAATCCCACGTGTCGTAGCAAAGAGTATGCGGTTGATTCAACTGACAGCAATAGCATATCTTCAACTTACACCAATCCCTGGTGCAAAACTTGAGGTAGAGCTTACTGGCATCTCTTGATGTGGAGTTGTTGACCGTGGAAAGATGCGAATTTGTGTCGCGTGGAAGAACACGGCCTGATTCGTCAGCAATCGCCTCGTGTGGAAGAAGACGACCTGATTGGATCAACAATTTCTTTTTCATCAAGAAGAAGGAGGTAACAGTACGCGTACGTATATCACAAGGTTGAGAAGGAAAAACACAAGACGGCAACGATGATGTGCAGGCCGGCCTTACTCTGCGTAGGCATTGCTCTGCACCAAAGGAGGACAATGGACAAGACGGGAATCAGGTACGCCAGGGCACCGCCGCCGCTGCTCATGCTGAGAACTACTATCGACTAGTAAAATGTACTAGGAGAGAGGGGGCCGGGAGAGATAGGTTGGACACGAGCAGTAGTTCCTCGGGCCTCGATATTTATCTATACTATAAGGAGCGAAGACAATTGAAAATTTTTCTCACCCAAATCGGGTCCGTCGTACCCCTCACACCGGACCCACTCGTCGTATGTTTTTGGGAGTGGATAGGGTGGAAGGACTATAAAGTACCGAAAAATCACAATTTGAAGAGTGTTTCTGCCAAAAACGAATTGTTTTTGTCACCATGATTGCATCTACCCGCCCTCTATACCCACTTCTGGACCCACCCGAGAGTCCTGCACGGTACAACTATCCTCTGAAATCTCCACAGCTTCAATCTGTCACGTCCCGCTATGGAACCCCGCGCGAACTCCTCCGCTCCCCTCCTGCCTGGCGTCCTGGCCCTCCCTCCACCGTGCGGATCCTTCCTGGATTTCTGATGCGTATCAACTCTAGCAATCAGACGACGTGCGCTGGCTGGACTCCACCTTGGGAAGGGTCTTCAGTCTTCACGGCATGCCAACTAAGAGTAGCAGGAGCACATTGCTTGCACATTGCCTGATGTCACGCAGGTCAGCTCCCTTCTCCTTTTCTTCCTAATTAATACTTGCATTTTGCGATTAATATAAGAGGCAATGAGATATATTAATTATAGCATGATGATATATAAGTTATATAGTATCCAGATATTTAGCGCACAACCATTTGCAAGGATAATATCTTGCAGCTGGTCTTTCTCATTTAACATTAAGGTAAATTGAAGCGTGTGAATTAAATATTCATTCACTTGCCAAGCTAACTGCACTTTAGAGAACCTGATTGTATTTTTATTAATAATGTGAATGCACTTCAGTATGTTTTTAATGGAAGACTACAAAAGCTCGTATTATTTTTTGGTTGTTGAATTTGAAGATCAATTGTGGATGTACCTAGCACAAATAAGGCTATCCGTTCTCTGTATGTCTGCCTCTCATGTGGGCACACGTCGTTCGCGTCTGTCCTCTGTTTCGGCGTGGCAGTCCGTCCTCTCTTTCGGCATGGCAGCCACGAACACCAAGCCGAACCCGTCATATTATTCATTCATCCATTTCATCAGATTAACTTGAGAGATAGAACTGCCGACTGCGTGCACCCTGCCTACGTTCCTGCACGACGCGGCAAAGTGATATGGTACGTGCATCCACCTGCTAGCTTACTCTTCATGGTGTCTCGCTGTGTCTGCTCACCGGTGCTACGTGCGCTCGTCGGATCTGCTGGCGTCGTGCACTCGGTCGCCGGAGACACCGTGCTAGCTCGTCTGCGCCACCACGTACGCCCGACGGAGCAGCCGTGTTAGATCGTCCGCGCCACCGCATTTGCCCGCCGGAGCAGCCGTGCTTGCTCGTCCGCGCCACCGCGTTTGCCCGCCGGAATATAAATGTTTTTTTTATCTTTGCTATGAGTGAATGACAATTAGGACCCATGGCTGACTGTGCCTAACGATGCAAGATGCTCCATCCATGTCATGGTCTCATCTCACTCACCAAACATAAAACTATCAAGGGTGCAATCGTCGAGCTTCGTCCTGCTCAAGGTCTATTAGTGGGAGTTGTTGTACACAAAAGATACGTTGGGGAAGATAGGCAGCAAGCTACTTCTTCAGTCACATGAACTTGTGGAGCCATCGAAGCATGATAATTCAATGGGCAGGGAAGAACACATTACACATTAATGCGACGAGAGCGAGATGCAAGAGAGAAATATATATCTTTTAACCAGCGCAAAAAGTTATTATCATGAAAATTTTAATTGAAAAATATTAAGTTACATAAATTTTATTGAAATTCCAAGTGGATGAAGGTAATTAGGTTAGGATTTTATTATTGAATAATTTTAATCTACATGATTCACTAAAAATATTATTTATTACATTTTTTGAAAATACGTCCAAGGTATATTTTACCATAAAATTAAATTACAATACAAATTTCTACATATTTTTTAACATGTGTTTAAATCTTTATAGACAATTAATTCTATTGAAATGCATCAATTCATAATCCATTCTGCGGGGTGCTGGTTGTGATGGGTGTGAGTACTCGAGCTGCTGAGATAAGAGGTTAACATATGTGTGATTGAATAAAAAATTAAGTGATGTCACTTGACTAATACTTGATAGGTTATTTACACGTGCGTGTCGCACGTGCACTTTACTAGTCTATACTGTAAGGAGCGAAGACAATTGAAAACTTTTCTCACCCAAATCGGACCCGCCTTACCCCTCACGTCGGACCCACCCGTCATATGTTTTTGGAAGTGGATAGGGTGGAAGGACTATAAAGTACTAAAAAATCACAATTTGGAGAGCGTTTCTGCCAAAAACGTAATTCTTTTGTCACCCATCGCATCTGTACCCACCCACCTATACCCGCCGGGCCCACCGACCACCCACCCGGTCCCGTTGCCCCGCTTTTAAGTAGAAAAAAAGAGCCCGAGATTCCGCGCGCGCCATCCCCGGCCTATTCTTCCCCGTGCGCGCCTCCTCGCCGCCTCGCATCTGCTCCCCTCCTCGCTCTGCTCGCCGCTGCGGCCATCTCGCGTCGCTTTGCGAGAGGAGAAGAAGTGGGAGGCGACGGTGCAAGAACTAGGGGGGAAATCCCACGGATTCAAGTAGAAGAAGCCAAGAACATCCTAAGAAATCACATGGCAAGATCTCGGAAAAACACCACCGGATAGTTCCCCACCCTCACCTTTCTTCTGTACACCCGTTCCCCGGCCGCGCGCGTGAGGGAGCGACCACCCTGCCGGCAGATCCACGCAGCAGGCAGATGAGGAGGGGAGGTTGAGGAGCTCCCGAAGCCCTGTGGTGGTGGGAGGCTCCATTTCTGGCTGGGAGAGTGGAAGCCCATGGACGGCAGCTCGCCAGAGTGCCCACCTCGGCGTCGCTGTTCCCCGCAGACGGCAGCTTGTCTGAGGAGCAAGCCTCGACGCCGCCGCCGCCCGCGGACGGCTCCCTGGACAGGCGCTCGCCGGGGAGTCCACATGCACCAGCACTGATGGTCGCGGGGGGCAGGAGCAGCCTGCAGCCGGCCCTTTGCTCTGCTGTTGCGGCAAGCCGGCAAGCAGCTCGGAGTCAATGGGAGGAGAGAGGAAGGAAGGATGGAGAAGATAAGGTTGCCATGGAGCCCACACACATCATGAGGGTCGGCTCGGCTTGGTTAAAAACGTCAGGTCCCGTGTTCACTCAACATTGCAAAAAGAAAATGCAAAAAAAACTCAAAATGATATAAAAAATCAAATGCACACTCGATCGTCTTTTTATGTTGATTGAAATAGCGACACAGTGGTATACACAAATCCATTTGTAGTTGATCTTAAGCTAAGCAACTTACAGATGGCCTCCCTTTCTATGGGCTATATGAAATGTTTGTACATATGTCTGTATACGTAGTTCGAGATTTTACAAACGACTTGTTGTCTAAGAGCTGTACATGCCCTTAAGCCGTCTGTGTGATTGAGCTTTTGCAGAAACACCCCTGTGAAGCCTAGAGACGGGCTCCCCTATCACCTCGGGCCTCTCCCGTTCTCCGAGGCGGATAAGACATAGGAAGCGTTGTACGACGTCGTCCTCGCGCGGTGTTGCCTCTCTCGGATCCCTCGCGTAGGGTGTACTGGAGCGCTGCAAAATCGAGCGTCGTCCGTGCTGGCTGCCAGGGACACCACCGGGCTGGTGGCCGCACCGGTCGCTGCGCGCTGCTGGGCTGCGCCACGCCGCTGCGCTTGGCTAGCCGGGCTGACGCCGCTGCGCCTGGCTGGCCGGCTGACGCCGTTGTTTGCTCTTGGTTTGCTGGTTTACTTCGTGTGGGTGGATCAATGTTCAAGGAGAGATAAAGTGGAGAGAGAAGGCAAGCTGCTGGCTTGCTCTTAGTGGAGAAGGAAATCGGAGATTAGAGAGGAGCTTCTATTGGTATGATTTGCTTCATGTATGCTACTGATTTGTTGTTTTGCTTCACAGAGAGGGAGAACTGGAGGGCATTGGCCACAAGAGCTGCTCCCTGTGCGAAACCACACAATGGTATATACAAATACATATGTAGTTGATCTTAAGTTACAACGGACAATCTCTATGTCTATGGGTTGTATGAGTTGTCTGTATATTTGTCTTTATGCTAAAATCGAGATTCTACAGACGACCAGCTGTCTATGGGTTGTACATGTCCTAACCCTTGGACGCCGGCTCCCACACGTCATACTCTCTTCCTAATTTCACATCCCCACCTCTCCCCCTATGTACCCCGCCCCTCCTGATCTCCTACCGACGGCGACCCCTACTCCCTCCGCCCATCGCTTCCCCACCGACGACCCTTCCTCTCTGGGGAGCAGGGCGAGGGGAGGCCGCCCTCGGAGACGAAGGATCCCCAGGCGGAGCCGCGAGGATAGGGATAGATCAGGGTCGGCATGGATGGCGCGTTAGGCCTCTCCTCAGCCGTGGTCGCGCCGCCGACCCCGCCCACCACCGCCTCCATGAGGATGTTGCCTCCGCTCTCTCCCTCCACGAGGACATCGTCGTCGCTCTCTCCCCGGCGTCGAGCTCAGGCTGTGGCCGCTGGATCTGGTCGACGGTGAGGCCCCTGCAGGATCTCGCGGTGGTTGCTCTCCAGGCGGTGAGGATGGACGGCGACGATGGAGATCTCGCGACCACCATCGTAACATACTAACTATCTACCGTTAGGGGGTGCGGCCGTGACAGATACGAACAGGTTACATTTTGCCACATGGTTGGTACCTATTGGTTGATACACGGGCGCCCGAGGTGGTAACCTCACAATCTCTTTGCACCGTCTTAAAAAAGTGAACTCTATTAAAATGGTGAGGTGGGATACCAAGGTGGTATTCATGAACTCTATTAAAGTTGAAATCTAATAACAATCATATATTTTTTAACAACCTTACTTTTATTCTATATTTGCTTTAAAAAATGTGTGTGGCACATGCCTACGGCTCAACTTCGCTTGTTTCCTGATTTTAATGTCTTCGTCCGGCAGTGTAAACACGTGCATGTCGCACGTGCATCTTACTAGTAGCGTAAATATGTCTATTGTTCTGAAAATATATCAATCTATTATATAATAATAATAATATAATAATCTTTATACTTGAGTGTTAAAAGAAGCCACCACGTTCGCCGAGAGGGTCTAGAAATTCCCACGTTAATCCAAAAAAGAGAAGAATACACACCGTTGGATTTTATGAAGATATGAAGGTCTAGATTAATCCAAAGAATATATAAATTCGGAATTAAAATAAGGAAATCCAAAGAGTCCATATTCAATACAAATACAATTAATAAATTCATAAATTCGGAATTAAAAATAAGAAAAATAGTAGTTAATGTTTACACAGATTGGGAAAGCAAAAAAATAACTAACTGAAGAGTAAATATCAAATACAATTATAATTTAGAAAGTTTCACATGATGGGTATTAAATTAGTTCTTTGTCCCTGCTGAAGTACTAATTAGGAAGATCATGAAATATTTATCCACATAGGCATGTAGCCTTGCAAGGCTCTAAATGTCAACATTGATAAGACATGACACATGATAAAAATAAATTTTTGTTAGGAAATAAAATCAATCTCTTTGTTGAGCGAGCCTCACATGACTCTAAATATATATGAGATAGAAATAAAATTGTTTCTCAAATAAAGAAGAGAGGCACCATGACCCCAAGTTTGGCCTCACGATGACTTTAGTGACAACCAAAAAGCTATTGCCTAAACTATACTTCGTAGAAAACCACTAATATATGTAAAAAACCGCCAAATGAAAATACATACATGAGTTGGATATAGTCCGTTGTTCCCTCCCAAAGTAAGGGATTATAGTGTGGTGCTCTCGAGTAGGCGATCTTTTTTTTTTGAGATCTTGAGCAGGCGATCAAATAATCTAACCGGCAACATCTTCATGCGAAAAAGAGGGTGCAAGGAGGACAGAGCGTAATTGATATACTGCTTTGTTTATTTATTTTCATCCAGTAGTTTAATTCACTCAATGCCGAAAGTCAGAGATGAAGACACGAGCAGAGCATAAAGCGCGACAAGAGATGTTTAGAGCACGAACTAGGTAGACTATTTAGAGAAAGCAACCATGGGCATGGAGAGATAGCGACAAAAGACAGTGCTATCGCTCACGGAGACGAAGATGGTGGATTTTATTTATATAGACAGTCAATTGCACATTAGCCATTGTTTAACTGAGCCGTCGCTCAGGGACATGAAGATGGGGGAATTTTGTTCAAAGAGTTGAAGTTAAGTTTTGATGGTGGGCCCGTCCATCCTGGCAAGCGAGCCTGAGATGACGGGAGATTTGGCGTGCAAAAGTCAAGGCACCAGACACAACGCCAATCAATCCGGATATCACGGGATATTGTTTGTAATCCGATCTAGATATACTTCAGATTGTAACTGACGTGGACTGACCGTCGAATCAACACCGCATCTGCCGAAACAAGCTATATCATCGTAAAATTCAGGTGCACGAGAACCAAATCAAACTCTTTAGCTACTGAATCAAACTCTTCGGCCACTGAATCATCCTCCACTACTGTCAATTTGATATCTAATGTCGTCGATTCGACCTCCACTGTTGTTGGATTAACCTACCATGGTCGGATGGACCTTTGCTGCTATCGATCGAGCGTCTATGACACTACTGGATCCAGCTACAAGGCGAGCAACAGCAAGGAAAGCAAGCATTCCCATAGGAGCTCACCTTGATTTGCCTAGCAACGCGAGGCAAGCAGACAAGGCGTACAAGCGACAACAAGTGTACTGTCAGAGGTTTAGATCTGCACAGGCCACAGGGGGGGTAACCCTGGTGGTTTATTTGTTCGGCGGGGTGGAATCTAGGGCTAAGAACTCGAAGGTTGTGCACGAGCACACAGAACACAGAGAACATGGCGAGTTTATACTGGTTCAGGCCTCCGGAGAGTAAAACCCTACGTCTAGTTGTCGGTGTAGATTGCTTGAGGATTGCGTGATTGTACAAGGGGTCGCCCTGCCCGCCTTATATTGGCCAACGGACAAGGTCGGCGCCCAGACTCTTGGTCGGTTACGACCAGGAGACCTAAGTCTAGTTGTTTACAACACTTGCTATATACGTCAGACTGCTTGTCAGAATCCACCGCTATCTTGTCTTACACGCCAAGTCTTGAAGTCGTTCTGGATAAGGTCATCTGGGAATCTTCTGGAAGGTCTTCAGGATGTCGTGTGGGCCACCAACTAGGTCGGTTGGGCCCACTGTCAGGTCGGCGGGTTTTCTAGTAGGCCGGACCCACTTGTCAGGGACGGCCGTGAGCCTGGTTGGTGGGGACCCAGGGGTACCCATGTCTCACAAGCCCCCGAGCGATGTGTAGGCGCAACGACCTTGAGAGGTCATGACGAAGTCATAGAGCTATCGACAGGTCGAATAGCATGCACGTCGGTCCAAAAAAGAAACGAAGCAGCTTAGCAGCTGACCTGTTTTAGTCTTGCCGATTGAAGAGAGGTCGAGTGACGACCTATAGGAAGCATGCTTCCAATAGATCGAAACGATGATGAAAAAATTCAGAGGGCATCAAGGACGCACTCATAGAGTAGTATCCGAGCATCGTGGCGGGCAGGATGGTCGGTATGATGATCCAAAAAAGAAAAAGAAGAAAAAGTAGCTCGAGTAACGACGTGGTGAGAAACAGGTTTCCCAACAGGTCGGTACGACGAAGAAAACAAGAGGGCGTCGAAGACGCTCTCGTAGAGTAGTCCCCGAGCATTGAAGTAGGCAGCATGGCTGGTTTGATGCTCAAAAAAGAGAAGAAAACTGAGTCATGGTCTTGATCGAAGCGAAGTGTAGAGACACCCAGATCTCCCAGCATGGCTGCAAGGAGTCTGGCAGGGCCGCCCTCGTGGAGGCCTTTTAGGCGTGCCAACCTCGAAGAGGCCTCAAATCAATCAATGTCTAGTATCCGAGGATATTCAACAGGATTTTGAGATGCATATCACATGAAGAGGTCGTCGATTTTGTCGTCGCTGAAATTATGAAGTTCATAACCGTCGCTGATGAAAAATATGTAGATCTTGATCGAGTGGAGTGTAGAGACACCCAGATATCCTGCATAGCTGCAAAGAGTCTGGCAGAGCCACCCGAGGCATGCCAACCTCAGGAAGGTCTCAAATCAAAAGCGCCCAAGCACCTGGAGATACTTGGCAGGGCCATTAGGCGCGCACCCCACAGGGAGGCCTTCATTCCCGACGTAAAATCCTGGGTGTCCAGAGCAGGCTGACAGAGCTTACAAGAGCACACCGACCTCAGGAAGGTCACACATCCAGGGCACCCAACTAGGTTGGCAAAGCCATAGACATACCGAGGTATTGCACTAGGTATTAAGGCGCGCCGACCTCAAGGAGGTCGTTTTGGTGTCCAGACGACCAGCATAGCTGCCAACCATCCAGCAGAGCCATGGTACCAAAGTATTGACAACCTCAGCAATAGGCACATAGACCACAGGGGCCCGACGAAATCGTAGACGTGAAGCTTCTAAACTCCAGGCGCCCAGATGGATCTGGCAGAGCAGCGAGGCACGCCTACCCCGGAAGGTCTTCAATCGAACCTACAACCATTCTGCTCAGGAAATAGAAATATATGCTGACTGGAATAGGTCTGTTTACATGCAGAGCCATAGCGGGTGCACCAGGACGCAGAGCCTAGTGGGTGCAATGAAGACGCAGAGCTGTGAAGGTTGCGTGTAATCGTCGTCGTCATCCGTAGTTATAGCGAGGCGCAGGGCCCTCTGACGTAGAGTCAGGCTTATCTTCTCCGTAGACTGCTGGGTCACGGGTCAACAGTGGTCGGAGATTCACTTGCCACTCAGAAAACAACAAACCGTCCACTGACCAAGAGGTGTACTGTAGCCATGTGACACCGCTGCGGCCTCAAGGAGCAATGATGCACAAGCGACAAAGGCGTCATAAAATAAGGGAAGAGGACATCGCTCTAAGTCATCCACATACCTATAGGTCCTCTGGGTCATGTGGTAACAGTGTCACCACTTTACCTGCCACACAAGGCCTGATTCCGGCTATAAATAGCACCATGAGGCTGAAAGAGGCAAGGACCGAGCATTGCTGAGCTATGAAGCCGCAGTGTAGTATTTTGGCCATACCATAGGCATGTCTCCGTCCACCAGATCATAGGGTACAAAGTTTGTAGAAGCTTGGAGCTAGAATAACTCTTGCGAAGTGTAGGTAGCACACCCACTCTTTGTACCGTGCCTCAGCGAGGAATCAAGGAGAGTTTGGAGGTGATGCTGTAGAGGCCCGAGGTGACGCTGTAGGTTCTTGGTAAGCATGAGATGCTCGTCGAGGGCTTACGGCACGTGCCCAAGAGCAAGCTCATATATGCATTCCATAATCAGGCACAAAGTGTGTCCTGCTATGCGCAGCGTCGTGTAGGCGTTCGCCTCGAGATCGCCATTGGAGGTCTGAAGCTAGAAGAATTCTTGCGATGTGCTCTGCTATAGCAGGGAACACCTCAAGGATTGCTCTAGGTAGATCAGGTCTTCAAATATGTTTGTATCTTGTAACGGGTTCTGGATCCAATGAGGTCGCAGGCGACTTGTGTACCTTCGAAGTTCCCACGTAATGTTCGCTCTCTTCTGTCATGTAAAGGTCATTTTGAAGAAATTATTCATCAAAGACCTGAAATGACGTAATTTGGGGGCTTTACGACCTCATGGAGATCGAAAGTGCTATCAGGACGACCTGATAGCTTTGTTGTGTTCACGACCTAAACTCAGGGTGTAGGTCGCCAGTTTATACGTTGGTCATATAGCCGTTGGCATGAAATCCGGCGAGATCGTCTCGTGAGATTAGCGGCGGGGAGTCGTTGGGGCAGATCCGTTGCAGCGATAGATCCGCAACGGGCATCCGCAGCGGGACCCATATAAATAGATCTGCGGGGACGGGCGTTGACCATCCTTTTCCATCTTCTTCCTCCTCTCGCCATCTTCGCCGAAGCTCATCTTGCCCTAGCCGCCGTGCTTGCGCATCCAACCACCACCTTTGAGGCTCAAGCTTGCCACCGCCGTCTCTAGCAGACCGCGCACTGCCACCGCAACCCACGCGCCGCGCCGCTCTGTTTGCGCATAAAAACCCTAGTCACATTTAGATCCAAATCCACGCGTCTTCAAGAAATGGCGGCCGCGGCTCCCCAAATCCCCACCCCAGAGACGGTCTGGGAGCCCTCAGTGATGACTGAGGAGAAGATCCAATCTCTAGTGAGTCGCGGGCTGCTGAGATCCAAGGCGGAGGTGGAGTGGAAGGCGCCCACCGGCGAGGCGTTTCCGATGGAGGACGACAAGGAGCAGGTCGTCTTTGCCTCCTTCTTCGAGCGCCCACCGATGACTTCTTTTGAGGTCTGCTCTACTACTACAAGTTGGAGCTGGTACACCTCGTCCCCAACTCCATTACTGTAGTATCGTTGTTCATCTACTTTTGCGAGGCGTATCTGGGGATACCGCCCCATTTTTTGCTCTGGCGATATTTCTTCAATGTCAAGACCACCGGCAAGCGGACCGGTGTAGTAGGGTCGGTGATGTTCTACTTAAGATCAGGTCTTAAGGCAGGATGGATAGATATGGATCTACCGGACAACACCACTGGGTGGAGGTCGGAGTGGTTTTATATCGCCGACCAGAGGCCGGCGCTCCCGAAGCGGACCGGGCACAAGCCCGAGAAGATTCCTGAGTGGGACCTGTCCCTCACCTCTCGTGAAATTGAAGATGTCAAGGAGCTGCTTGCCCTCGTGGCTGACCTCAAGAAGAAGGGCCTGACTGGGGGCTCGGTGGCGATGTCGTTCTGTCGCCGCTTGATCCAGCCGATCAAGGACCGGGTGCACCCGGACTACGAGTACTGGGGTCAGTGAGACCCGACTCGCGAAATGAACCACAAGGTCTCCCAAGAGGAGATGGTGGCCAGGGTAACACAACTGTACACCGGGTGGATTCGAAACAAGTGGTGCTCAAAGGCGCATTCCCTGACCCGACCAGCTGACCCTGTAAGTCCTGAGATAATTAGGTCGCATCGACTTGTTTCTATGCTTTTATTCAGTTAGAGGAAGACCTCTTATGTCTTGTTGCTTGTTTTTCCAGGCTCGGGAAATGCAGTTCTGGTGTCCTGCACCCTTGCCGACCGGCGAGGAGCCACGTCGGAAGCTAAGGTCGGAGGACTACCAGCCTCCAGCAGCTGTGCTGCTGGAAAATTATCAGTCGGATTCTTCGGTCGGAGCTGACCTCAAGAACGACCTCAAGGTTGCTAAGGAGAAAGTCCAGAGCCTGAAGGTGAACCTGTGGGAGGCCGAAGCTGGCGCTGAAGAGTTGAAGCGACTGATGAAAGCCACCGTAGACAGTGAGTACGCGGTGTCCCAGAAGCTGACTTGTGAGAAGCAAGCTCGAAAGGACCTTGAGGTCAGTCTCGAGGTAGCTTTGCAGGCGTTGCGGAATGACCAGGTGATCATTGCAGGACATGAGGTGGAGTTGAACGATCTGAAGAATGCTGCTGACCACATAATGGACATGGTGGAGACGCCGGTCGTTGGGGAGGGGCAGAAGCCAGCCATTGACCGTCTTCTGGCCGCACCCCAGAAGTTGGTCGACCTCTTGAAGGTGACGAGTCTGACAGTGGCTACGGAGTCGCTGGTGCGAGTAAAGTCGCATCATCCCGAGGTTGACATGGTCAAGCTCGGGGAAGGCCCAGATGCGACAAAGGACCTTAAGGCCGTAGAGGACGAGATACGGGAGGCCGCCGAGGTAATAATGGACGCCATTGATTACGAGGGCGACGACAGTGAAGAGTAGTGGTAGTCATAGAGTTGTACCCCTTCCTCCTCGAGTCATGTAAATAACAATGGTGATCTTCTTTTGGCCGGTATGGCATACTTAGTCTTATGTTTGCACGAACTTGGTTGCCCTGAAGCAATGTGTTTTTATCATACCCCTGTTGATGGTGAATTTCCGTCAACCTAGAGTACTTGTTATACATTGGTTTCGATTATGATTTGCAACTAACCCGCCACTAGGCATACTAATGATGTAACAAGTTCACTTGTGAATGTGGTATTTGGAGTATGTTGTTTACGCAGGATTTAGGCACTAAAAGGAGCACTTCCGGGAGAAGTTCAATGAGCACTTTATGAGAAGATCATGAAGCCCGGCACAAGTCAACACTCGAGGTGAACATGACTCCAAATGACCCAAGGACCACAATGTGAAGTCACAAAACTCCGGGGACTTAGACGGAAGATACAGGGGCTTGGACGACAAGACCCCTTAACTATTCACGCGGATAAAGACGTCAAAAGGCGACACAATCTAGAAGGCAAAAACTCACAATTGCAAGAGAAGCTCACCCGCGAAAGATGGGCCCGAACTGGGCCAAAAAGACCCTAGGCCGGTCGGCCTGGCCCTTTTTTGCGGCGGTTCGGGCTCCCCTTTGGACTAGGGTTGCTTCAGGTTTATTAATAGTCTCCGTGCAAAAATTCGTCGGCATCCATCCACAGGAACTCGGCGAAACCTAGGAGAGAGCGACGAAGGCAGACGACGGCCGCCGCGAGTCCTCGAAGTTGTCTAGGAGATGGCCTAGGCCTACCCTAGCTGCCATGGCCGCCTTGCACGGTTGAGCCATGGCGGAGTTCCGGAGCTAGTTGAGGTCATCAATGGTATGTACTCGGTGGAGATGATCTAAACGCATTTATTATGTGAGTAAAGTACTTCATGTCATCCGATCTTTTAGCGACTCGATTCCTCCTTTTATGATTTTGCTCTCGCTTGGCTATGCTTCGTCTTCAATCTATTCTATAGATAGATTGCTTGGGGTGCTCTTGTAGTTATGGTGGCTAGAGGTGCATACCGGATCGACCAAGTGTTTTCAACTTGTTCTTCTCGAACTCGCCCTAGGCTAACCCGCACGAATAGGAGTGCGTTGTGACAGGACGGTGGCTCCAAACGGCGGGCGTCTTCGGAATCGGACCGGAGGATAGTAGTTTAAAGATGGATTTGGATGAGATGCATGTCGCGCTTGCTCTTTTGGCTAGAGCTACGACTAGAAGACGATAGGCCTTAGTTTCCCTTGCTTGCTCCTTACCTTGTCGACGTTCATGGATGCGATCAACCTTATGCTATAACTCATATATCTTGAAGGTTTATCTTCTTATGCAATCAATGCTTCATGTTAGGTTAGATCGATAGGTTAGACGGAGAATCCTGGGAGTTTGCTTCCGATCCTTGGATTGACAAATCTAGGAAGGACCCTCCTTGGTGAAAAAGGCACCAAGTCACCCGTACGCTCGCGGTGAACTTCAACACGGTTTTGCACCATCAACAAGCCCTTTTTCTGGCACCGTTGCCAGGGATCGACAACTCGAACCCTAGGGCGATCCATCTATCTCTTTGACTAACTCTAATTTCTATTATTGCATATATGCTTGCTTTCTTGTTTGTGTCCTTAAAAGTAGGTGAAAAGCTAGACACAAGACGTTCGAGAAGTTCACAATTCACTCCGACAAGATGATGACTACATCAAGATTCACTCTTTAGTGGTAGGTGCTAACTTTTGTTAGTGGCCCATCATCCGCTATTGAGTCCACACCCTACACGAGTGATGATAAACAAGGTATGTCAATGTGTCAATTAAAGTTTTAAGACTAACGTTTCGTGGAGGTTTGTTTGTCCAAGCAATAGGTGTTGGAAGCAATCACGTTGCGAAAGAAGTACCCGTCACTTTGGCTAAAGCAAAATCATGAAGAAGACACACCATTGCCATCATGCTACTTGCTGGTCCAGCAATGGCAATGGCTTAAAGCCGAAGGAGACGCGACGTAACGCCCCGAAGACCACAAGATCAAGGTCGTCGACATCTTCGGATCGATTCGCAAGAAGTCTATGTTCGCATCAATCTCTGCACAACCTCAAGGGAGAACAACAGGATATCTTTGGATATTTAGAAGCCCCATGAAGTTACGCTTCCAACGAACCAAAAATCAAGTCAATCGGAGGTTCCTACAAGCGGATATGGCCGAATTACCGAAGGTTGCGCGTTCTGAAATTTTCTGGACAGCATGCAAGAGCGGAAACAAAACGGCCATAGCTCCCTCATTTGGGCTCCGATTAAGATGAATGAGTACCCGTTGGAAAGGTAATTTTATAAAATTTTCAATGGCACAATATTTTGGTATATGTTCTGTTATGTACACAGGGGAAAATCCACGAAAAAGAGGCAGCAGCAACACGATGAGAACAAGATAGTGGAGATGAGGACGACGACAACAAAGAGGAGCTTGGGCAATGCTTCCATTAGACCACACGAGATGAAATTCAGAAGTTTGGAACAAAACAAAGACCCCAAGAGCATTGGCAAAAGAAGGCACAAGTTGGCAACATCCGACGCTAGGAGATGTTAGAAGCAAATCACGATGGATTACACACAAATGATGACATCCAATGGCGCGGATACTCTGGGCTCTCACACGAAGGATCATGGAGTTACATGAAGATATTTGAGACATGTGTGAAGTCCCGCAAATGAATAAGAAGAGTGAGTCCACACAAGGCAACCTTGATGATGTGTGACACGAATGAAGGAATTGCGAAAAGACGATGCAAGCCGCCGATCATTGAAGATTGTTTGCTTTCAATTCCGAGAGACCACTCATGATGAAAAGCTCGAAGGCCAAGGTACAAATTAACCTCTCAAGATACTTTTGGAGCTGATAATATTCCTTTGATATATCTATGATTCATATCTAATAGTGAGGTTGATTCAATTCTATGCCTTGTTCTTATGATGATCATGATAGGCTAGAATTTCTTGAGAGTGATAAAGAGACTTTGTTGTGCTTAAACTTTGTTACATGCCTAATGAACCTTTGCCTAATGAGAGCTTAGCACTGATCAAGAAAACTTATGCTACAATTAATCACAACTTACTTTGTCATAAATTGTGGTTATGGATGCGTTTGTTTGCGATATGATTTGTAAATCTTGGAATTGTTTTGTGCTCGGTCAAGCTAGTGACCTTAAAAGAGCAAATTGTGGGAGAAATCCCAAGTTTCACTAATCATTCAGAGCATTAAACATAAATTAAGAGGAGAGAAGTCATATCCAAAGGAATTGCAAACCCGTGCATCACCGTCACCGAACCTAAAAACAGACGTCGTTGTTTTCATCAATTTTGAGGACCTGGTCAGACATGTTAAAGGAAGAAAAAGTTGAAAATCAGAGGCTCCATCAAGTGCCGGTTCCAACGCATCTAAGATCGATGAATTTGAAGACCCGTATAAGGAGATATGGCAAAAACATTGAGCGATGTGCAGTCTGAAATCAGCTTTGGACAGATTGCAGCGCCGGAGTAGAACGGACATAACTCACTCGATCGGAGTCCGTTGGGGGTGAATAAATACTTGATGGAAAGATAATTTTATGCACCATGCATGGAAGCTATTGTTTTCTACATGGACTGATCTGGATAGAGAGGAAAATTTGTGAAAGAAGAGGCAATGATAAAGTGCGATGGAGAAGGTGATGATGATGATGCAAGGAGACGATTGGGCAAGCCTCTCATCGAGCATAAGTGATCGTGTCAAGCATGGAGAGTGGATCAAGGCTGCATGAACAGCTTCAAATCTTGCATGAAGGATCATGGCTCCACAACAACAAGAATGTATGTGAGAAAATCGAGCTCTACGACTTTAAATGAAGCGCTTTGCGGGAGGCAACCCGGTTTTTATTTATATATATACATGACCGTCTACATTGTGCTCTTTAATCGAACCATCAAGTAACATTGTACCATTGCTCTAATAAAAACCACAACACCATGTTGTATGTTCTAATTGCTATTGCGGGAGCGCTTTGTTTTTTGATCTTGGAAAACTTGTAGACCTTTTTGTGTGCCTATTAGAGTTTAGAGTCTTTTTCTTTTGTGTCTTTTTAGAGAGATATATGAAGTTGGCACCATCCTTTGATTCTAAACTTGTGGCTAGTTAATTTAGGCTAACATTTGTTTTTGTTTTAGACCACCACATATCATGTCATATCATTTTGTTCATCCACCTTGCATCGCACTGCATGTTTGATTTGATCTAATTTTTTGTCCAACCAACCTAAGCCTTCCTATAACCTCCACCAAAAACCGTAGCCAATAGAGGTAGGATTGCTTGAGTTGACCGGGGGCTGTCACCCTCCGGGTCGGCCTAGTCTACCCCTATCTAACTAAAAAGACGACGGTGCTTTGATGATTATGGTCGGCCACCATACTTTTCGGGGTGAATCATACTCTTGCCCCGTAGAACTCATCGTCATAAACTTTGACTAGCCTCCCTATAAAACCCTTAGAAAAACTTCCCCTACCTATAGACATCCTAAAACCATAGGTTTGTAGAAAGACTCTAGCACCACCTTAGTTAGAATTTCTATACTTAACTTCCTCTCTTCAAAATCCTTGTTTGAGCCAAAAATATAGGATACCCATAACCTACCCTTAAACCTTGTTAGTTTGGTTGATTGATTCTTTTCGATGGGTGACTTCCTTGTTGACAATGCTTACTTCGTATGAAGTGTGAGATCAAGCTTTGTCCTTTGCTTTGTAGACCACATCGAAAGTGTTTTTCAAACCTTGCTAATGCTTGTTTGTGCTAACTTTTTGCATTTGCATTTTGCATCCATCTCTTTGTCATCATCCACTTTATGTTAGCTAGGTTTTTGTGAAACTTTATGATGAATGCTTTCATATCTATGTTAATGCTTGTCGACATGAGTTACTACTTTTTGTAATCTTGTGTAAACATGGTGTTTAGACATGATTGGAGACCACCATCATTTAATCTTATATCCCGAGCTATCATGTTGCATTGGTTGGTTTATAAACTTAGCAATGCGCCCTACTTTTCTTGCACTATAAAGAATTGTTGATCTTGGGATGAACATAGTGTTTTGACCTAGGTTAATAAATCTCTATGGGAATAGAAGGTTTGGCAACCACTTTGTGAGCATGGAGCTTAGAATTTAGTGTAAACACTGTTTTGTTTTTATACCATCCTATCATTTGCATGCACGCTTGCACTCACGTACACCCATTAGGATTTTCGCTAGATTAACTATGCCACAAGTGAAGATCTTAGGGATGTCATGGTTTATTGGCATAGGGTGAGTATTCCCGACCGTCACCCTCGGGGGTACTTTGTGCATTATAGTTATTTTGCAGGCATGGCGAATCACTCCCATGAGTTCGTAATAAAAGCTGAAATCAAGATCATCAACACCTCCAAAATCCCGAAAGGAGCACTGCTGTTTTCATCAAGATTAAGCACATGTTCAGAGATGTACAAAAGGGGAAAATTGGATATTCAAGTGCTCCAATAAGTCTACTATCCAATGCATCAAGAATCAACATTTTAGGAGACCCGTGCAAGAAGTTACAACCAAATCTTTGGGCGTCACACATTCTGAAATCAGCCCGGGATAGCTTGCACCAACAAAGTAAAAAGGGCGTAACTCTCTTGTTCGGAGTCCGATCGGGATGAATGACCTCTCGTTGGAAAGATAATTTCAAGAACTTTGCAATGGAGCAACGATTCAGTACATACTCAGTTCTGGAAGTAGAAGAGAAACTCGTGGAAGATGAACCAGCGATAAGGGACAACATGGAAGGAGGAGAAGATGGGATGAGAAACAATTGGGATCAAGGCTCGTGGCAAAGGGCGGACATTGAAGGATGAACAACGGCAACAATGTGATGATGATCTCCTCGCATGGCGGTAGGACTTCAAGAATTTTAAGATGGTTCATCATCTTCCGTGCCTAGCAACATGCTAAGCATGGGGGAAGACTTGGTGGACGAAAGAAGACCGCATGGAGTTCAAGGATCACGGTTGCTGAGGATGCCGATCTTCCTTCTTCCATGCTTGGCACAATGCTTAAGCATGGGGGAGGGCGCGCTACATCACAAGCATCAAAGGACGGTAACAATTCCTCAACCCTCTCTTTGTCCTTGTCTTTCTAAATGCTTGTATATATGTATATGCCTTCAACAACCTTAGATGCAACTTTTGTATGTCTCTCTTGTTAAATAACATGGCTTCTAGGAGTACAACCTAGTTTTTGTTTTTGTTTATTGTCATCACCTTGTGCTCACCATGATGAAATAATTTTGGCTTGATCTTGCTCGTTGATATATGATGACCGTTGCCGCTTTGTTTAAACTTTGTGCTTGTTTATGCATGATTAAGCTATTGCTCTCTCTAATACAAATCTGAAATTAATTAAATGCTAGCTTAATCTTTTGTGGAGGTCATGATAAAAATAAAGACCCATGGTTTCTTTTATGCTCTCAACTTTGGATGGGTCGAAGGACATATTACTTTTTGCTTTTAAAAGTCATGCTAAACTTGTCATTAATACCTCTTGCATTTTGCTCTACCCATCCAAAGCCTTATATATTGAGTGCAACCATAGATTACAAGAGTTATTGTTGGGTGAATTGATTCAAGGCTCGATTCTATGGCTCGTGACTAAGAAGCTGGTCATTCCGTTTTTTGCGTAACTTATCTTTTGCTAGCCTATTCTATCTGTGCATTGTGAGCTCCCACATCGAAAGTTTTGCAAACCTCGCCGGATATCCACCCTTTAAACCAACATCATCTTTTGTGTTAACCTCCTTGACCTACCTATCACTTGAGTATGGAGACGACACGTCACAAGAAGGTGCTTCAAAGGGAAGATTCAAGTTCCCTCTCATCAAGACATCCGGTACCTACCTTAACACCACTTCCTCTTTGCTCGGGGACGAGCAAACGTCTAAGCATGGGGGATGAGGTAGGTACTATGCAAATTAGAGTTCTAGAGGAGATAAAAAATGAATAAGATAAGAGGAGAAAATAAAAAAAATTCAAAGCACCTCGCACCGGTCAAAGAAAAAAAAGAGAGGAAAACGAAAAAGAAAAAGAAGGGAGAAAAAGAAAAAGAAAAAAAAGAGAGAGTAATAATAATCTCCCCCGGTTCTCTAGTTGCTTCAGGATTTTTCAAGGACTTCAAGATCAAGACCCATACTCATTTTTCCAACCATGTGCAATCCGATAACGAGGACTTCGTTGGGGCCTCGGGATCATTCTTTGCCATTTGCACATGTCCACCTATCTAAACGTGTGAGTCCTTTCTCTCCCCCCTCCTTGTGAACATTATGTTTCCAATGACCTTTTTGACGAGTCATGATAAGTCCATGAGAAGCTTGCCTTGTTTTGATAATAGTCTCGACTTTAACATCTTGGTAGGGATAAAAACTTTCCTATGAGCTCCAAATAAAACCCTTCCACCTACAAACATGAGAGGGAAAGGATATAGATCAAGTAGGCTTGAGAGAGTTGTGAGATGAGAGAGTTCATGAGCAAGATGCAAGAAGGTTTAAATTTTTGTACTTGGTTTAGCTCTTTTATTCACCTCGTTCTTCACTTCAAAAGTTTCTAAGACCTATTCGAATTTTGTGGAGCATGATTGATTACTTGTGGAAAGAGCTTAAATTGTATCTACCCTCCATAGAGATGAAAGCTAGTTACATTATGGAATTTTAACAAATATAAACTTGGAGAGCATTATGCTTTCTCATGTGTGATCAAGTGCAGGGTATGAACAATGAAAGGCAATACTGATATCCATTGAAAACTTACTCGAGGACGGGCAAGGTTTGAGCATGGGGGAGTTGTTGACGGTGAATTTCCATCAACCTAGAGTACTTGTTATACATTGGTTTCGATTATGATTTGCAACTAACCCGTCACTAGGCATACTAATGATGTAACAAGTTCACTTGTGAATGTGGTATTTGGAGTATGTTGTTTACGCAGGATTTAGGCACTAAAAGGAGCACTAAAAGGAGCTCTATCTAAACTGTGGAGAAGATGACGTCAAGGGCCCACATGTAGAAGGGAGCAAGTCAGCAATTGACCGAGAAGCATCGGGGAGCGAAACGGGGCCGAAACGGGCCTGGGCCGGTCGGCCCAGGCCGGCCGGCCTGGCCTGTTCCGGGCCCGGTTCGCGACTCCCTTTGACCTAGGTGCTCCTCTATAAATTGCCTCTGCCTCCGCCGGCCGCCACATCCATCCATTCATCAGAGAGTCGACGACGCGAAGGAGAAGCACCGGGAGGAAGCCGACGTCCGCCAGAAAAAGGGCTTGTTGACGGTGCAAAACCGTGTTGAAGTTCACCGCAAGCGTACGGGTGACTTGGTGTCTTTTTCACCAAGGAGGGTCCTCCCTAGATTTGTCAATCCAAGGATTGGAAGCAAACTCCCAGGATTCTCCGTCTAACCTATCGATCTAACCTAACACGAAGCATTGATTGCATAAGAAGGTAAACCTTAAAGATATATGAGTTATAGCATAAGGTTGATCGCATCCATGAACGTCGACAAGGTAAGGAGCAAGCAAGGGAAACTAAGGCCTGTCGTCTTCTAGTCGTAGCTCTAGCCAAAAGAGCAAGCGCGACATGCATCTCATCCAAAGACATCTTTAAACTACTATCCTCCGGTCCGATTCCGAAGACGCCTGCCTTTTGGAGCCACTGTCCTGTCACAACGCACTCCTATTCATGCGGGTTAGCCTAGGGTGAGTTCAAGAAGAACAAGTTGAAAACACTTGGTCGATCTGGTATGCACCTCTAGCCACCATGACTACAAGAGCACCCCAAGCAATCTATCTATAGAATAGATTGAAGACGAAGCATAGCCAAGCGAGAGCAAAATCATAAAAGGAGGAATCGAGTCGCTAAAAGATCGGATGACATGAAGTACTTTACTCACATAATAAATGCGTTTAGATCATCTCCACCGAGTACATACCATTGATGATCTCAACTAGCTCCGGAACTCCGCCATGGCTCAACCGAGTACATACCATTCGTCTGCCTTCGTCGCTCTCTCCTAGGTTTCGCCGAGTTCCTGTGGATGGATGCCGACGAATTTTTGCACGGAGACTATTAATAACCCGAAGCAACCCTAGTACAAAGGGGAGCCCAAACCGCCGCAAAAAAGGGCCAGGCCGGTCGGCCTAGGCCAGCCGGCCTAGGGTCTTTTTGGCTCGGTTCGGGCCCATCTTTCGCGGGTGAGCTTCTCTTGCAATTGTGAGTTTTTGCCTTCTAGATTGTGTGGCCTTTTGACGTCTTTATCCGCGTGAATAGTTAGGGGGTCTTGTCGTCCAAACCCCTATATCTTCCGTCTAAGTCCCCGGAGTTTTGTGCCTTCACGTTGTGGTCCTTGGGTCATTTGGAGTCATGTTCACCTCGAGTGTTGACTTGTGCCGGGCTTCATGATCTTCTCATAAAGTGCTCATTGAACTTCTCCCAGAAGTGCTCCTTTTAGTGCCTAAATCCTACGTAAACAACATACTCCAAATACCACATTCACAAGTGAACTTGTTACATCATTAGTATGCCTAGTGGCGGGTTAGTTGCAAATCATAATCGAAACCAATGTATAACAAGTACTCTAGGTTGACGGAAATTCACCGTCAACAGCCCCACTAACCACTACTCACGGAGAGGCTGGCTTACCGACCACCACAGCTCTGCAGGGAGACTTACGTTCAGTCGGTGCGCGGGGAGGAGTCTGGGACTCTGGTTTTGCAACCACACGACCAAGCAGGTTCGTAACAACATAGAGTAAGTAGTCATGATGGACGAAGTCCTCAGGTCGAACGACCCTTGTATTGGTTTGTGCCAAGCCCCCGAGTTTGTCGAGGGGAAGGAATAGTAATCTTCACCCTCAGGTCTTTCGACCCCTGTATTGGCTTGTGCCAAGCCCCCGAGCATGTCGAGGGAGAGGGGACATGACATGGAAGAAAGAGGATAGAACTCGAGACACAGCAGATGACTGCTTAAGACTAATATTTATTTATCCAAAGGTATAAGACGAAGAATACATAGCTATAATCAAAGTCATTCTACAGATAGAATCGTCGAAGGTGCTCCACATTCCATGGGTTGGGTACTCCTTGCCCGTCGCCCCACTGGAGGCGATATGTAGTCGGGCTGATGACTTCTGTGACGATAAAGGGTCCTTCCCAAGGGGCGGACAACTTGGGCATGCCGTCGGTCTTCTATATACGTCGCAGGACCAGGTCGCCAACGTTGAAGGAGGACTCCTTGACGTTGCGATCATGATACCGACAGAGTTGTTGGTCGTGGCGAGCTTGTCTCATGACGGCTGCTACTCTCTGCTCCTCGAGGCTGTCGAGGTCGACGCGACGAGTTTGTTCAGCTTCTCCTTCTTCATAGAACTGTATGCGTGGAGCTCCAAAGGTGACATCAGTAGGAAGGATGGCTTCAGAGCCGTAGATCAGGAAGAAGGGCGAGAAACCCGTAGCAGAGCTGACTTGGGTCCTCAAACCCCAGATCACGTGTGGTAGCTCGGCTAACCACCGGGAGGCGTAATTTGAAGCGTCATCAAAGATACGATCTTTGAGAGCTTGAAGAACCTTGCCATTGGCACGCTTGACCTGACCGTTGCACTGTGGGTGGGCGACCGAGGAGTAGTAAACATTAATCATGCTGTCCTAGCAAAAATCCCAGAAGGCAGACCCTGTGAAGGCCGACCTGAGGTCAGTGATGATTCTATTAGGCACACCGAAGCGATGTGTAATCTCCTGGATGAATTTTGCCGCTTCTTCTGACGTGACCTTAGCGACAGGTCGGACTTCAATCCACTTGGTAAATTTATCGACGGCTACAATGATGTGTTTGTAGCCGCCCGGAGCGGTTCTGAAAGGACCTATGGAGTTGAGGCCCCACATGGCGAAAGGCCATGATGGGGGGATTGTGCACAGGATCTGAGCTGGCAGATGCTGCTGTTTGGCAAAGAACTAGCATCCTTTGCACCTCTTTACGAGGTCTTTGGCATCGGTCATGGCCGTGGGCCAGTAGAAACCAGATCGATAAGCCTTGCCGACCAGATTGGCAGATGCCGTGTGGCAGCCACACTTGCCGCCATGGATCTCAGCCAGGAGCTGAAGGCCTTCTGATCGCAAGATGCACTTCATCAAGACGCCAGTAGAGGCGGCTTTTCTGTAGAGGTCGTTGCCGATCACGACGTAGTTAGCGCTACGCCGCGTGATGCGCTCTCGCTCGGCTTTGTCTTCTGGAGCTCGCTAGTCGAGCAGGAAGGCTAGGAAAGGCTCGCGCCAATCATCCTCTTTTTCTGTCATTAGCACGTCGCGGGGAGGTGCTGGAGTTAGGTCGGGCTGTGCTTGTTCCGGTTTGTCCGGATCCAACAGCTTGATCGACAGTTTGCATAGGTCTTGGACGAACACACCCGCCGGAACTAGGGCCCGTTTGGAGCCTAGTTTAGATAGGTCGTCGGCAGCCACATTGTTATTGCGTGGCACATGCTGAAACCCGATCCCGTCGAAGTGGCCTTCGAGCTTACGGATCTCAGCATAATAAGCATCCATTGTGTCTTTAACACAATCCCACTCCTTGTTGACTTGCTCGATGACGACCTTAGAGTCGCCATATGCCAGTAGTCGCTTGATGCCAAGGGACACTGCGATGCGGAGCCCATGAATTAGAGCCTCATACTCTGCTCCATTGTTGGAGGCTTTGTAGTGTATCTACAGGACGTACTTGAGCTGCTCTCCCTGAGGAGAGATGAATAGCACTACTGCTCCTGCGCCTTCGAGGTTAAGTGCACCATCGAAGTACATTTTCCAGTGTTCAGGCCTCTCCTTGGGAGGGGGCATCTGGATTTCCGTCCATTCTGACATGAAGTCAGCTAGGATTTGCGACTTGATCGCCTGCCTAGGGCAGAACTCGATGTCGAACTCGCCGAGCTCAACCGACCACTTGACGATGCGGCCGTTAGCGTCACGGTTGCAAATGATCTCCCCTAGCAGGTAGGATGAAGGCACCTTGATTTTGTGGGCTTGGAAATAGTGTCATAGCTTTCTCGACGTAATCAGGAGTGCATAGAGCAACTTCTGAGGCTGTGAGTAACGTGTCTTAGCGTCGGCCAGGACCTCACTCACGTAATACACAGGTTGCTGAACAGGGTGGGCCTGCCCCGCTTCTTCTCGTTCGACGACGAGAACCGTGCTGACCACATTAGTGGTGGCAGAGA
Source organism: Cenchrus fungigraminus (assembly GCA_036936925.1). Lineage (NCBI taxonomy): Eukaryota > Viridiplantae > Streptophyta > Magnoliopsida > Poales > Poaceae > Cenchrus > Cenchrus fungigraminus. Next base: position 19,631,988 of record CM072778.1, on the reverse strand, counting down.
TGTAGAGGAGGAGTGTTTCCTTGGGTAATAGGGGAGTCATGATTGGAGGCGTGGTCAGGGACTCCTTAAGAGCCTCGAAAGCTTTCTATGCTTCTTCATCCCATACGAACTTGTCTGTTTTCTTCAATAGCTTGAAAAAAGGTAGACCTTTTTCGCCGAGCTTGCTGATGAAACGAACTAGGGCCGCCATCATGCCTGTTAGCTTCATGACGTCTTTCTTGCAAGATGGTCTGGCCATGTTGCGTATTGCATCGATCTTCACGGGGTTGGCTTCAATGCCTCGGTGTCCCACCATGACGCCCAAAAGCAACCCGGAGGGAACACCGAAGACGCACTTGGTCAGGTTGAGCTTCCACTGGTAGGTGCGTAGGTTGGTGAAGGTCTCGGCGAGGTCGTTGATGAGCTGATCTTGTTCGGTGGTCTTGACGACCACATCATCGATGTAAGCTTCCACGTTCTTCCCAATCTCAGACTTCAAGCACTTCTGTATCGCCTTCTGAGAGGTCGCGCCAGCATTTTTTAGGCCAAAAGTCATGACCTTGTAGAGTAGATGCCGTTGGGCGTTATGAACGCCGTCTTGTCTTGATCGTCGGGACTCAGGGCTATCTGGTGATACCCTGAATAGCAATCGAGGAAGCATAGTAGGACGCTACCAGCCGTGGAGTCCACGACCTGGTCGATACGAGGAAGAGGGAAGGGATCCTTCGGGCAGTGCTTGTTGAGGTCGGTGTAGTTGATACACATCCTTAATCCTCCAGTCTTCTTGGGTACAAGGACCGGGTTTGCAAGCCAAACCGGGTGTTTACATTCTCGGATGAATCCTACAGCTAAGAGCTTGCAGACTTCTACTTCTATGGCCTACTTTCTATCTTTCGCAAATCGCCGAAGCTTTTGCTTGATGGGTCTTGCTGTCTTGCTTACTTCAAGGGCGTGCTCAGCCAGCTCCCTGGGGACACCGGGCATGTCGGACGGGCTCCATGCGAAGATATCGGCGTTGTCCTGGAGGAAACTGGTGAGCGCGAGTTCCTATTTGGGGTCGAGGTCGACCCCAATGGTGACTTCCTTGGTTGCGTCGGGCAGGTCGAGGCAGACTTTCTTGACTGCAGGACTTGCGTCCAAGGCAGTAGCTGTGCGCTTCTATTCTGACACCTCCAGAGTAGTTTGGTCGATCTTGGAGGCCTGAGCGACCATGACCGTTGCAGCAGCTTTGCACGCAGAAACCTTGGCGAGGTCGACGGTGTCGCTCTCGCAGTTATAGGAGACGAGGATATCACCGTAGACGGAAAGGATTCCGTTTGGTGCTGGCATCTTCATGATGAGGTAGGTGTGGTGCGGGATGGCCATAAACTTGGCCAACATGCATGGGTCGACCAAGGATGGCGTGGTAGGAGGAGCGGAAGTCCGCAACTTCGAACGTCAGGTACTCCGTCCGGAAGTTGTCTTCTTTGCCGAAAGTGACCGGCAGGCATACACGACCTATGGGGTATGCAGCCTTGCCGGGCACGGCCCCATAGAAGGGTTCATCGCAAGCGGTCATCTTGGTGAAGTCGAAGTCCATCTTTCTCAGCGTCTCGGTGAAGATGATGCTCAAACTGCTGCCCCCGTCGACGAGGGTCTTAGGCAGGAAGGCGCCATCTACTATGGGGTTGACGACCAACGGGTAGGTCTCGGGGTTTGGTATGTGTACCCAATGGTCTTTCCTGGAGAAAGTGATGGGATACTCTGACCAACGCAGGGGTTGTGGAGTTTCAGTGTTGACTTGACCAATCTCCCTTGCGTTTGATCGCTGTTGTCTGTTGCTCTTAGCGGCTTGACGACCACCGATGATGAAGTTGATTTGCCGTTTGGCATTCTAGAACACGCTGTTAGGGTTGCTTGGTTTAGGCGGTGGTGGAGGAGTTGCCTCTTTACGACGGTTGTCGTCGTTGTTGTGATCATCATAGTGGTGGCGGTCATCACGTCGGTCGTCGCGTCATTCCTCACGGCGGTCGTCGCGGCGGTAGTCGTCACGACGATCATCACGTCAGTCACCATGGCGATAGTCGCGGCGATAATCACAACGATCCCTATCGTCGTTGCGACGGTAAGGTCGCCGGTCGCGGTAATCGCGTCGGTCGGGTCGACGGTTGCGGTTGTCGTAGCGGCAGCCACTGTTCTGGTCGTCGTTGTTGCCGCTTTTGGTTTTCTTGGGCTCTGGAGGTACGCCTATGGCGCACTTTAGCTGCTCGCATTCCCTCATGGTGTGCTTGGCGTCACGGTGGAACTGGCACTGGTCGTCCATGACGATGTTGAAGTCACCTTCGAGGAAGGTGGAAGGTCTAGGTGGATCGGTCACGTAGACCTCGCCAGATTGCTTGCGCGACCTGCCACACCGTCATCATGATCTTCTCCTTTGAAGTCGTGTACCACAGCATCTTGGGTGTCGACGAGCTTGTCGACGTAGGCCATGAGGTCGGCGATGGTGTTGGCGTCAGCTTCGTGGATCTTCTCGAAGAGCTTGAGGTTGGTTACCCCCTTCTTGTAGTAGGCTATGACATCTTCATCCTTAACACCCGCGAGAGTGTTGTGGTTCTCGAAGTGGTGGTTGGTGTACTCACAGAGAGTTTCATCCTTCCTCATCCGTACTCTGGCGAGGTGGTGAGTGTTGCCAGGGCGATTGTAGGTCGCTTGATAGTTGGTCATGAAGAGCCGCGATAAGGTCACCCACGAGGTGATGCACTCCGCAGGGAGATTGTCGAGCCACAGGAGTGGCGCTTTGCCCATCACAAGAGGGAAGTATCCTGCCATGTGGTCTCCATTGCCTCCAGACGCCCGGGCAGTGATGCTGTACATCTTGAGCCAAATACTCGGGTCGGAGCGGCCATCGTATTTTTCAATGGCTGGTTTGAAGTCCTTGGGGTATCTGATCGTCCTGAGGCGTCGTGAGAACGCTGGAAAGTTGTTGATTGCTCCGGGGCTAGATGCTGGAGCGTAGGCCATCGGGATTACATAGAGGTCATCGGGAGGACCATTATCCTGGTCGTACTTGGCACGACGCAGGAGCTCTTGATCGTGCATCTGCCGGAGGTCTGTCGCTTGGATGGGGTGATTAGCGTCAAGGGGGTCAGGGACCCCATTGTTGCGGTCGTAGTTAGCACGGCGTGCTATCTCCACTTCATCTCGTATGCATTGACGTTGATTGCTCTGAGCGCGTGTAGCTTGTGCTGGTGGAGGTTGAGCTCCCGCGTTCTGTCCTGCGTTGCCGGCGACGTTCTGCTGCTGGGCGCTAGCAGCGTTGGCGGCATTTTTGGGAGCATTGCCAAGGGCATTACCGGCGGCGTTGGCAGCTGGGTTGGCTGCTGCGTTGGTAGCAGCATTGACTGGTTGCACGACTTCATTCTCACCACCTCCTTCTTCTGGCACAGGCTGAAGGGGAGCATTGTCGTTGTGGTGACGGCGATGGTGGGGTCGCTCCGACCTACTCCTGGAGTAGGAACTTGAAGCCGATCTGCTGTACCCCGGACCTCTTTCTTCGACTTGGGCGGTGGCGATACGGATGTGAGCTTGTAGACGTCGAGTTGCAGGAGTATCCGCAAGTTGTCCCAGCTTGGCAAGGGTCGCGCCTAAGTTGGCTTGAGGAGAGTTGTAGACTTCATGGCCATCTTGCTCAAAGTCCCTCAGGAGGTCTCTGGTGCGTAGATGATGTCGGCGGGGCACGTTGTCCTGCTGCTGGGGAGCGGCTGGGCCGCGGGGTGTTGTCCTCCATCGACGACGTTGCCTGCGGGTTGTCTGCCGGCACCTGGTACGACGTTGCCCGCGGCTTGACCTGGGGCTTGGGCGGCTGCTACAGCTGCATCTATCTCATGTTGTCGACACGTAGCTCGTGCGGCATTAGCGTTCGCTCGCTGTATGCGCTGCTCATCTGTCTCACCCAGCTTGAGGGGGTACGTCGGCGGAGACCACAAGGACCTCTCAGTCTGGGATCTCGAACACTTCACCCGGATAGTTGGGAGAGATGGTTGTACGAGCGCTCTGGAACACGAGGCAATCCGGGGACGACTCGCGGTTGATCTGTCGGTGATTGTTGATGGTGTATTTTGGTACACCAAACATGTTCTTTACACTTTGGTTTGGATTTGATTATGCAACTAACCCGCCACTAGGCACACTAATGATATATCAAGTTCATCTTTGTATGTGCATTTGGAAGTGATATGTTTTTGCAGAAAAATATGGACATAAAGGACGGAGTCACAACAAGTTCAAAGGAGCAATTGAGGAGTCCCGTTCGTGTTCGAGAGCATGATGAAATCACTCCCAAAGGTGGCAAGGACCGAAGTGTTATAAAGGAACATACCCGAGGATTGAAGCGTAAAAGACCGAACTTCATGCGAGAAGACCCTCCATCTTGGACGCGAGGATGACATCGTCAAAATGGTGCAAATGGAGGGGGCAAAGTGCATAATGACAAGAGGACCCACGTGTGCGAAGGGGCGATCGAACCGGGCCGAAATGGGCCTGGGCCGGTCGGCCCAGGCCGGCCGGCCTGGCCCATCCCCGAGGCGGTTCGGTCCCCCGTTTCTTGAGCGTGAAGATCATTCAACCCTAAATACGTGGAGGCGCCGCCATTCGCAGAGAGAGAGAGAGCCATTCGCCCGAGAGGCCATCCACAAGCTAGAGAGGGAGAAGAGGAGGGAGATCGTTCGCAAGAAGGATCGCTCTACTCGAAGGGAGCAACCACAAGTGGAGGAGGACGTCGAGGCCCTGCCAAGACACCTCCAGAGGAGAAGGAAGACACCGTCGGAAGCGTCATCATGATCAACGGTGCTATGCCTAGCACCTTGATGGGGTAATCTTCTCATTTTTCCATGGGTTGTAATCGATCTTGAGATGTAATCGCTACTTTGTTTGATTATCTATCTATCATCTAGTGTTGAAGATGCTTTGTTGTTTAAGGCTAGCTACCATGCCGTGTAGGGAGTATGATCTCAATGCTCCCTTGGAACCATTCAATACGTCGTGTCCATCATAGGTCTAGTCACGAATACCTCCGCGTAGTGACAGTACGAGGGGAGGGAAAGGGCGAAACCGTGGTCACAAACCCCGATAGATTAGATCGGTTTTCATGTCTTAAGCGGTTGCATGTTCAAGTATCGTAGACCCATGGGCAAGTGTCTTTACATATCTTGTTGGTTTAATCATCCTCTCTAGTGTAGCGTAGTTGTTCTCTAGTTTAACCGTAGATTAGGGTTTGGTTAAGTTAGTGAGTAGTGCTAGATCAAACGCTTGTAATCCCCTTGCTCCGCGGATTGATAAGAACCTAGGGAATCCCCGTGGTGAAAAAGGTGTAGGTCCGTACGCTTGCGGATCGTAGGAGGATACGAGTTTTATCCGTCAACAAGCCCCTTTTTCTGGTGTCGTTGCCGGGGAGCAAGCCAGTTTACATCGTTTGGTTTTGCATTTAATTTTGTTTTAGATTTTGTTTATCGTTTACTTGCTAACATCTAACCCCTATTACCTAGAAAACCACTTTGTTTTGTTTTGTTTTTGTTTTTATCTTGTTGTCTAGATGGCGTTCGTCAACCACCCTATGGAAGAACCGGAGAAATCACTAACGGATTACGCTAGTCCTCGATGTGAAGACATAAAGGTACAAGAGTCGGATTCGAAGCTCGAAGCGACCAAGTATGAAATCAAAGCTAAGATCATCGAGATGGCGGCGGCAACCCCATTTGAAGGGATGGACACGGAGAACCCATATAGACACATAAGGCATTTCACGACGTTATGCAACACGGTGCGTCAAGAAGGAGTTCCCGATGAATGGTTCAAGTGGAATCTCTTTCCCTACTCGCTTGCTGGTGAAGCAAAGACGTGGTACTCGTTTGCGTCCTTTGAAGTTGAAGGTAATTGGAACAAGTTGACAAAGAAATTTTATGAGAAGTTTTTTCTAATAAGCAAGGTTCAACATCTAAGGAGGCAAGTGATCACCTTCATGCAAGGAGAAGAGGAAGGGATAGACCAAGCTTGGAATAGATTTAATGAGTTGATTGAACAAGGACCAAGACTCGGCTTCTCCGGTGATGTACTCTTGCATACATTTTTCTTTTCCCTAACCCCTAGTTGCATGGAACATGTTCAAATGTGTGCAGGTGGGGATCTCATGGAGAAAACACTCACGGAAGCCGCTCAACTTTTACAAAAGATTAGCAAAGCGGCGGCCATGCGAAGAGATTGGGAAACAAGACTTGCGGGAGAGCCGGAACACAATTCGAGGACGAAGACATGTGCTGAAATTTCTAAGGAGGCAACCCCGGAAGACAAGAAAGAGGAGCCAATCCCGGAAAAGCTTGAAGAAGTACACATCAAGACAAGAACTACCCCAAGCGTTGACTTCGCCAAGTCAAATGAAACAAACAAAAGGAGTATGTCAAGCGCGAAGCCATTAAGGGAGTTCGAGCGTATGGATTGGGTTCCAATCGATTACGGAGAAGTATTCGACAAGAGAAGACCGTTCCCTAACCAAAAGGGGATGGCGAGGGCATTGGAAGCGGATTTCCCACTGGAAAAGCAAGCGGAAAATTCATACGATCTTGAAACCACCGGTGAGATCTTTTCAAAGCTCTTTAGTGATGATGAAGTGGATCCGGAACACATAGCCGAGGTGAAAAGAATCATGGGAATCAAGCCCGAAGCATCACCATATGCTCGCCTCGCCGAAGTTTACGCAATAGGATCCGACCAAGAGGAGAAGATGACACCACACTTGAGTTGCGAGATCAACGGAATTCAATGCAAGGCTTTATGCGACATCGAAGCCCAAGTAAGCGTCCTATCCTCCAAAATTTACGATAAAGTTCAAGACCACAACCTAGACTTAGCTCCAACTTCAACAAAGTTAATCATGGGAGATGGTAGAACTATTAGACCTCTAGGTATTGCTTGCAACATTAATGTAATCATCTCTGGAAAGTGCATACCAACCGATTTCTTTGTTATAGATGCTTACCATAGTAATCATGATCACATAATCCTAGGTAGGCCTTTTCTTAAGTTGGTTGATGCCGTGTTGGATGCCGGAGAAGGCAAAGTAACAATAAATCTTAATGGAAAGAAGTACACATATAATTTTCTTCGCGTTTCTAATCACCCCTCACCTTTTCCTCCCGAAGACGAAGAAGTAGAGGAAGTAGGTAGTCTTTGTTTTGTTGAAACCCTTAGAGACCCGCTGCAAAGAGCGATGGAGAATCAATCTAATGATCAACGAGACGAGGAACTAGAGGAAGCAACGAAGGGATTAGAACCACAAGATGGAAGCATAGAGGAAGAAAAATTCGAAGACTTAGGAGACATTAAACCCGAAGAGCCACAAGTGCCCGAGGTGGATCTCAAACCTTTGCCCAAAGGATTAAAGTACGAATTTTTGGGCCCGGACAAGACTTATCCAGTCATTGTGAGCGACGAATTAAGTCCCAAAGAAAATGAGAAGTTGCTGAATTTATTGAAAAAGCATAGGAAGGTGATTGGATATTCAATCAATGATCTCAAAGGCCTTAGCCCAGCCTTTTGTACTCATCGTATACCTACGGAAGACCAATGTAAGCCCGTAGTGGACCATCAAAGGAGGCTAACCCATGCCATGCGAGAGGTAGTAAAGAAGGAGGTCATCAAGCTACTTGATGCCGGAATCATCTACCCAGTACCGCATAGCGAGTGGGTGAGCCCGGTGCATTGTGTGCCGAAGAAAGGAGGTTTAACCGTGGTGAAAAATGAGAAGAATGAATTAATACCGCAAAGAACCGTGACCGGATGGAGGATGTGTATCGATTACCGTAAGCTAAACAAAGCGACGAAGAAAGATCACTTCCCCTTACCGTTCATTGACGAGATGCTCGAGAGATTAGCAAACCACGCTTATTTTTGCTTTCTCGATGGGTACTCAGGGTTTATGCAAATTCCCATTCACCCGGATGATCAACACAAGACAATGTTTACATGCCCTTATGGAACGTTTGCATATAGAAGGATGCCCTTCGGTCTATGCAACGCTCCGGCCTCTTTTCAACGTTGCATGATGGCAGTTTTCTCGGAGTTCATCGAAGAAATTGTCGAAGTATTCATGGATGATTTTTTCGTTTATGGGAAAACATTCGTGGATTGCTTGGCAAACTTAGATAAGGTTCTTACGAGGTGTGCGGAGGTAGACTTAGTGCTAAATTGGGAAAAGTGCCACTTCATGGTGAAACAAGGCATAGTGCTCGGACATGTTATATCCGAGAGAGGAATTGAAGTGGACAAAGCTAAAGTGGAGATGGTTGAGAAACTCCCACCTCCAACGGATGTTAAGTCCTTGAGGAGCTTTCTAGGCCATGCCGGATTCTATAGAAGATTTATTAAGGACTTCTCAAAGATCACTAAGCCTTTAACACAACTCCTTCAAAAGGATGTGGCTTTTGACTTTGATGAGAAGTGTTTAGCGGCATTCCGGACCTTGAAAAGTGCTTTGGTGAGTGCTCCCATTATTCAACCCCCGGATTTGAGCCAACCTTTCGAGATCATGTGCGATGCAAGTGACTACGCCGTAGGAGCGGTTTTGGGTCAAAGAAAGGAAGGCCGAGTTCACGCCGTATACTACGCTAGTAAAACTCTTAGTGAAGCACAATTAAATTATGCCACTACGGGAAAGGAGTTGCTAGCGGTGGTGTTTGCCTTTGAAAAATTCAGATCTTACATCGTGAACTCGAAGGTTATTGTTTACACCGATCACGCGGCCATCAAGTACCTTTTGGCTAAGAAGGATGCTAAACCAAGATTAATTCGTTGGATCCTTCTTCTCCAAGAGTTCGATGTTGAAATTCGTGATAAAAAGGGGGTGAAAAATGTTGTAGCCGATCATTTGTCTAGGATGAATCGTGGACAAGATGATAAAGAGCCCATAGAGGACAAGATGAGAGATGACCACCTCTACCGAATACTCGACAAAGATACTTGGATGATTGACATCATTCGAGCAATTCGGAAGATGCCTCTTGATCACTTAGATAGAAATACTCAAAGGAGGATAGTCTCCGAAAGCCGAAAATATTTTTGGGATTCACCTTATCTCTTCAAACTTGGCAATGATGGAGTTATGAGAAGATGTATACCAAGAGAAGAGAGGCAAGAAATTTTGAGAAAGTGCCACTCGGCGGAGTACGGTGGACACTATAGCCATTTTCGGACCCAAGCAAAAGTGTGGTCCAGCGGATTCTTTTGGCTGGAGATGCATGAAGATACTAAAAGATATGTTACGTCATGCCCAGAATGCCAAAGAACCGGAAACATTTCCCAAAGGAATGCCATGCCTTTGAAGTATAATCTACAGATCGATTTATTCGATGTTTGGGGAATAGACTTCATGGGGCCCTTCAAAAACTCACACTGATTTGAGCACATCTTAGTCATGGTTGATTATGTGTCCAAGTGGGTAGAGGTCATGCCATGTCGTAAAGCTTCCACGGAGGAATCCATTACAATGATCAAGAGCATGATTTTCCCTCGCTTCGGTACTCCGAGAATTTTGATAAGCGATGGAGGAACTCACTTCACTGGGAAGAACTTCAAGAAGTGCTTGTCCAAGTTGGGGATTGAACATAGAGTCTCTACGGCTTATCATCCACAAACCAACGGACAAGCGGAAACATCGAATAGGCAATTAAAGTGCATTCTTAACAAAACTATAGAGAAGGGAGGCAAGGATTGGTCAAAGAAGTTGGATGGAGCTTTGTGGGCATATCGAACGGCGTTCAAGACACCGATAGGTATGACCCCTTAGCAATTTGTCTATGGCAAAGCTTGTCACCTTCCGGTTGAGTTAGAACATAAAGCCTATTGGGCGATCAAAGAGATGAACCTCGATCTAGACGCCGCGGTGGTAAAACGGAGGATCCAAATAAGCGAGCTAGAGGAGATGAGGTTAAAAGCTTACGAAAATGCAAGCATATACAAAGAGAGAATTAAAAGGTGGTATGACAAAAGATTGAAGAAGAAGGAATTCAAAGAAGGAGATAAGGTCCTCCTCTACAATTCGAGGTTTAAAACCTTCAGAAAGGGGAAATTGCAAAGCAAGTGGGATGGACCTTATATTGTTCATTCGGTGCTCTCCAATGGAGCGGTAACCATCATGGATGTGAAAGGTGATCAATTCATGGTGAATGGTCAACGGCTTAAGGTTTATTACGAACCCGACGTTGTCCCCCTTCACCATATTGATGTCTTCATCATGGAGGATGAGCCCGAACATCAAGCCTAGGACGTAAAACAAGGTGAGCATTTTGTAAATAGCTCTTCTTTTATTTTTCTAGAGTTTCTCGCGAAGTTTTACCAGGCCATCTTTTTCACATGGGCTAAAAATGCAAAAATAGTGGGACACGCGAAAGACCGGACCGAACCGGCCCACGAACCAGGGCAGGCCGGCCGGCCCGGTCCGATCGGCCCAGGGGGCCCGGGCGGCGGTTCGCCCCCGGTTTCCTCTGGGACGCGCGCCTTCGACTTCCTTGTTTGGTCAGAAAATTTTAGGGAAGTCAAGAAAAGAAAAAAAAATGGTTTCTAGAGCATTCCTTTTCGGACTATTTAAAGGGACGAGATGGGAGCTCGGGAATCCATCCCAATTTGCATCCTTTTGCACCCAAGCAGCAGCCATGACGTCCCCGAGGAGCGTGGAGATCAAGCTAGGTGCCGAGAAGCCATTGAAGCCGGAGGAGGCGAAGCGGTGCGAGCTCAAGCTACCCATGGAGATCAAGACGACCGCCTGCATCCGTTGCGGAGGGCGTGTCCCGACCGGGCAAATCGCATCTCGCCACCACGTCAAGGAGGAGAGGGTCTCTACTCCCGTCCGTAGGTCGGAGCGCATCCGAGGCATGAAGAGGAAGGATTACAAGGAGGTGTCGCCCGAGCCAAAAGATTACGGGGGGAGCGACTACTCCGATGACCGTAGCCCGAGCTCGTGGGCGGCCACCGGAAGGGACGACAACGACCTCTACTATTGGGAAGAGGTGCCCAAGGAGAAGACTCCCGAAGATTGTAACGGCGGCGGAGGTCCCGGCGGCGACGGCGGCGACGACGACGACCCTGGCGATGTCGACCCTTTCGGGATGCATCCGCTATGTTGTGTGGCTTGCCGTCACTCCATCTCGGAGCTCTACGCATCGGTCGACGAATGTTTCCAGGCTATGGAGGTGATGAGGCAACGTATGGAGGACTTGGAACGAGTGGTCGAGGACGACTACAAATTCCTGAATAGGAACGTGCGGAAGTTGTTCGGCACGGTGGGCAACATGAAGAGCAAGTGGTGCAAGAGCTGCGGAAAGTTCCACTAGGAAGTAGAGTTTTCCCCCTTAGGTTTTTTGTAAGATACGACGAGGACGTCGTATGGTTTTAGCGTGGGGGGGAGCTAGCTAGCTAGCCTTTTGCTTCAAAGATTAGTTTGGTTTTGGTTTAGTTTTCACGAGAGTGTGAGAGTCTTAAGCTTTAGGTGTGTGCTTTTTAACTTTTCAAAGTTTCGAGTGTCTTAAATTTAGTGTTCGTGTCAAGAAAATCAAATAAAAAGTGTCCTTTAAATTTTTTGTCTCTTGCGATGCTTTTCTTCCTTTGCTTGTATGTTCATCTTTAATTTTTGATATATAAACTTGAGTGATTGATTTGAAACATTTACCATGGTGCTTAGTGGAGTTTCTACCTCTAAAAGTACCCGCATCATGCTTTGATCTAGAACTTCGTTTTGGTTGTGCTAAGTTTGATGCTAAAATTGGAGGAATTTAATTCTGAAAATTATTGAAAAACCCTTGTAATAAAGGTTAGCGAATTCTCTTTTTCCAAGTTGAGAGTCTAAGAAAAATCCTATACAAAGCCAATTTAATTTTCGCTCCACCATAAGTGCGGTTAGCATAATGAGTTGGGCTAGGATCCTTCTCTCTTGGAAGTTTTAATTTCGAGCAATGATCATGTCCTTGTGTTTATCTTTTATTGCTAGCCTCGTCATGCATTCGGTAGCGAGACTCTCACATCGAAAGTCCCGTACATCGCCGAATTCCATACCCAAACCATAATATCTCTTTTGTGCATCGTATTCCTTGAACACAACCTATGTTCGAAGTTTCGTCTCGTCTCTAGCATGTTTTTATTTAAAATTCAGATTGTGTTTATGCAAGAAGAGATGAGTAAAGAGCTTTGAAAGAGAGGGAAAAGTGTCAAGAGAGAGAGAGAAGTAAAGAAAAAAATATATATGTGTATGGAAAAGAAAAAGAAAGAAAAAGAAAGAAAGAAAAGAAAAAAAAGAGAAAGAGGAAAGGCAAGAAAGATGTGAAGAGGGATGAATCAAGTGAAAGATAAATAAAGTGTGAGGAAGGATGTCACGTTGTTGTTGATAGACGAAACTTCCATTCTTTTTCCAACCATGTGCAATCTGACAACGAGAACGTCATCAGTGCCTCGTAGTCTTATTTTCTTTTGCCCTTGCACATGTCCACCATTCTATATCTTCTTACCCTTGATATCCCTACATTATGGTTTAATTCTCATGATCACTGGCTTTGAAAGGTAAACAACCATTAGAGGAAGTTCTTAACTTAACAATACTTGTGTTAATTGCACTAGCCATACCCATACCTATAGCTCCACTTTACATAATATATGAGAGACTTATGGGAGGTGAGAGTTTATGAATTGTTTAGGATAGCCACTTCATATGAGCGACATGTGAGAACTTGGAGAAGGGTTTTTGTCTAATACTTGTCGCAGGAATTTTATTTTTGAAAAATCATGAAAACCCTCCAATGGAAGCAAAGAAGTGAGCATGGCTGAAATTGAGGACCTCAAGTGAAAGGTATGAGTTGTGGGGTAAATCTTGATTTGGTAAAAATTCTAAACGCCCATATTTATGTATGATGATCATTGCTTTATGTTTATTATATTAAAGATAAAAGATTGACTAACTTGTGAAGAAAGGATTAGCGGAGCGCGATTTCAACACCTTGGACAAAAGTTCTTTTACGAGTACTTGCTCGAGGACGAGCAAGATCTAAGCGTGGGGGAGATGTTGACGGTGTATTTTGGTACACCAAACATGTTCTTTACACTTTGGTTTGGATTTGATTATGCAACTAACCCGCCACTAGGCACACTAATGATATATCAAGTTCATCTTTGTATGTGCATTTGGAAGTGATATGTTTTTGCAGGAAAACATGGACATAAAGGACGGAGTCACAACAAGTTCAAAAGAGCAATTGAGGAGTCCCGTTCGTGTTCGAGAGCATGATGAAATCACTCCCAAAGGTGGTAAGGACCGAAGTGTTATAAAGGAACATCCCTGAGGATTGAAGCGTAAAAGACCGAACTTCATGCGAGAAGACCCTCCATCTTGGACGCGAGGATGACATCGTCAAAATGGTGCAAATGGAGGGGGCAAAGTGCATAATGACAAGAGGACTCACGTGTGCGAAGGGGCGACTGAACCGGGCCGAAATGGGCCTGGGCCGGTCGGCCCAGGCCGGTCGGCCTGGCCCATCCCCGAGGCGGTTCGGTCCCCCGTTTCTTGAGCGTGAAGATCATTCAACCCTAAATACGTGGAGGCGCCGCCATTCGCAGAGAGAGCCATTCGCCTGAGAGGCCATCCACAAGCTAGAGAGGGAGAAGAGGAGGGAGATCGTTCGCGAGAAGGATCGCTCTACTCGAAGGGAGCAACCACAAGTGGAGGAGGACATCAAGGCCCTGCCAAGACACCCCCGGAGGAGAAGGAAGACACCGTCGGAAGTGTCACCATGATCAACGGTGCTATGCCTAGCACCTTGATGGGGTAATCTTCTCATTTGTCCATGGGTTGTAATCGATCTTGAGATGTAATCGCTACTTTATTTGGTTATCTATCTATCATCTAGTGTTGAAGATACTTTGTTGTTTAAGGCTAGCTACCATGCCGTGTAGGGAGTAAGATCTCAATGCTCCCTTGGAACCATTCAATACGCCGTGTCCATCATAGGTCTAGTCACGAATACCTCCGCGTAGTGACAGTACGGGGGGAGGGAAAGGGCGAAACCGTGGTCACAAACCCTGATAAATTAGATCAGTTTTCATGTCTTAAGCGGTTGCATGTTCAAGTATCGTAGACCCATGGGCAAGTGTCTTTACATATCTTGTTGGTTTAATCATCCTCTCTAGTGTAGCGTAGTTGTTCTCTAGTTTAACCATAGATTAGGGTTTGGTTAAGTTAGTGAGTAGTGCTAGATCAAACGCTTGTAATCCCCTTGCTCTGCGGATTGATAAGAACTTAGGGCATCCCCGTGGTGAAAAAGGTGTAGGTCCGTACGCTTGCGGATCGTAGGAGGATACGAGTTTTATCCGTCAACAGTGATGAGCCGTGATGAGAGGTCGACGAAGCTTCTTGAGCACAAGACACTAGCGAGATGTGTGTTTGGAGTCCTCATGGACGGGGCAGGGGTCGTCGAGACGACCTCTGCAGTTTCTATGATGCGGGATCTTGGGTCCATATTCGATCTGGATCTTGTTCTTCATGTAGCGAGAAGCTGCATGGGTTGCGTTCCGTAGACCAAGAGGCATGCGGGATGAAGACGGAGAGGTCCTGCGAGGGCGCTTGACGCGCTCACAGACCTTGATCGTGTCGGAGAGCATGTCCTCGATGCGATCGAGCCCCGCGATCAGGTCGCGAGGAGTGGGTGGGTGGGTTTCCTCCAGCAGATCGGATCCGACCTGCTGGTTGGCGGTGACCGTAGTGCTCTCGATGACGAGGCATGCGGCTGGAGCGGTGGATTCCGCTGGCATAGAGCCGAAGCAGATGTCGATGGGGTTGGCGAGGATGTCCGCCATGCTCTCGGGGAAGATGACGCCGTTTGACAAAGCCATCGAGTTGTACGAAGAACCCTGGATTCACCCCTACCTAGCGCGCCAACTGTCAGAGGTTTAGATCTGCACAGCCCACAGGGGGGTTAACCCCGGTGGTTTATTTGTTCGGCGGGGTGGAATCTAGGGCTAAGAACTCGAAGGTTGTGCTCGAGCACACGGAACACAGAGAACACGGCGAGTTTATACTGGTTCAGGCCTCCAGAGAGTAAAACCCTACGTCCAGTTGTCGGTGTAGATTGCTTGAGGATTGCGTGATTGTACAAGGGGTCGCCCTGCCCGCCTTATATTGGCCAACGGACAAGGTCGGCGCCCAGACTCCTGGTCGGTTACGACCAGGAGACCTAAGTCTAGTTGTTTACAACACTTGCCATATACATCAGACTGCTTGTCGGAATCCACCGCTATCTTGTCTTACACGCCAAGTCTTGAATTCGTTCTAGATAAGGTCGTCTGGGAATCTTCTGGAAGGTCTTCAGGAGGTCGTGTGGGCCACCAACTAGGTCGGTTGGGCCCACTGTCAGGTCGGCGGGTTTTCTAGTAGGCCGGACCCACTTGTCGGGGACAGCCGTGAGCCTGGTCGGAGGGGACCTAGGGGTACCCATGTCTCACATGTACCAAGCATGGTCTAAGTCCCTTCGATTTTTTTTTTGAGATAGGCACTAAAAAATACAACATGGGTAGAATGCTAGGGAGAGGAAATACTTGATTCTGACACATACAAACCTACAACCGTGATGGAGACTAAAAAAATCGGATGCCACAGGAGATGATAAGATATGATAGATTTGATGAGCAATTCATGTAGGTTTTCATAGCAGTAATTTGACAAAGAAGATGTTAAGTATGGTTTGGCATCAACCATATGGGGTTTGGAGACCAAAGGCGAGACAATGGTTTCCTAGATAGCGACCAACACGATACGACTGCTTTGGTCAGAGAAGAACTGATGTAGTAGACAACAATGGTGGATAAAGCAGGTGGCCATAAATGGCTACAACAAATTGGCAAAATACTCGAAAAAAATAAGAAGGTGTAAGGTTGACAAAAGAGGGAAAACAACAAGAGAGAACATAAGCATTATGATATGAACAAATATTGTGATACATCCGAGAAGCTAGTACGATGTGCGGAGAAATTTAAGCTACCCAATGCAAATATCTATCTTGCACAATAGACATGAGGGAGATAAATTGAATTATCAGTATGATGTCACCATTTAGGATAAGCATGCTCTGCAGTAGAGGGACTTTGTGTCCCTAGAACATGGGCTTGCTTGCGAATAGGCCATCTGTTAGTGACATGAGATCCTCTATAATAAATAAAGAGGAACATTGACTACACATATCTATAAGCATAGTAAGCTTCCAAACAAGAATGAATATGATGAGATCAAGTTGGTTTGTTATATATCTTCTAATCTTTTGGAAACTTTTGGAATTAGATTGGTATGTGATGCGTGAAGAACCAAACAACACAACGAACACGATGATGAACACAAGTATGCCCACAATGAATAATGTTACCGACTATTGATGATCAGTAGTTGTCTTGAAAGTTATAAAAGTATTGTAAAACATAATGATTACATTTTAGAAGACATAATGTATATTCAACAACGACTAAGGACATAGTTTTTCAAGCAATAAATATATATCCTAGGAGACATGATACAATATGTATATATAAGAAACATCCTATGTATTTGTCGGGATCGCAAGTTAGAAGAGAGAGAACCGGCTGCTATGCACCATCAACGAAGGAGGGGCCATCGATGAGTAGGAAGAAGAAAAAGAAAGGGGCATCGACCGTCGATCGTAAGGAAGAGAGACTTTTGGACGAGAGGAAGAAGGTACCATTTGATGAGATGAAGAAGAGGGTGCACACATATGGAAAGAGAAGAGGACCTACGCTACCGTTGCTTGAGCCCACCCCAGATCAAGCTTCAAGGTCTACGTCGACAACCAATGGTGCCACGAGGTACGACGAACTCGCTGGAGGAGTTGGATCTGCGCATCAAAAAGTGGAGAACCTAGACTCCACGTGAGGTCAACAACCGAGCCAAACTCAGGAGCCATAGAATCAACAAGGCAGAGTTCGACCATCGAGAGTGGAGAGTAAGAGGCTCAGTCGGTTGAGGCGGGGACTAAGTGATGAGAGGGGGAACAACAATTTATGTCCAATACAGAGCTCAGAGGTTGACATTGTATGCAGGGGTGCAACAGAGCGTCGAATGACATTTGTTATTAGGTCAGGTTCCATCCAAATAACAAAATTCAAGTGTATCAATATCAGTTCTGAATTTTAAACTACAATATTTACATCTGTATTAGTGATTTCAAAATGATGGATAATGAATTAAGATTGATAAAAAAAATATAATGCTAACATATTTTAAAAATATGGTTTATCAAAT
This sequence comes from Cenchrus fungigraminus, assembly GCA_036936925.1. Lineage (NCBI taxonomy): Eukaryota > Viridiplantae > Streptophyta > Magnoliopsida > Poales > Poaceae > Cenchrus > Cenchrus fungigraminus. The sequence goes on along the minus strand of CM072778.1, from coordinate 19,614,698 downwards.
GTAGCCGCGCTATTAGCGCGGGCTAACTTGTAGTTACTGTAAACAGAGAGATCAGAAGCAGGATCAGAGAGATTCCTTACTACGTACTCCTATATGCATGCGTACCGCTCGCTGCACGTACGAGTCGCGCGATCCGCGGCTCCCGATACGATGCCGTCATCTGACCATTTATTCCTTATTAAGCGCCTCGGAGCTGGAGCCGGTTGCACCTCTGGAGCGCTCTTTGAGATTGCTCTCCAAGGTGAGGGATCTGAATCTGATGGTGGCAACTCAATTGTACTAGTACATTGTTGCTTCATCGAAAATGCTGCTAGAAACGTTTAAGCGTTGAGCAGTGGGTGAGACGTGCGCTTTACTCATTTTCTACAACTGTTGGTGATGCAAGCTCGGCTCTCTCCTGTTTGACATTGTCGCGAGGTGTGAAGCCTGCTACTGCCGTCTCCACTACTGGCAAAGCGGGAAATGAGTGAAGGCGTTTTAGCTAATGTAATAGGTGCTCTATGACGTGTGGGCCCGAGGCCGAAACTGTATCCTTTAAAGGAGTGAGACTTGGAGAGGAGGGCAAGTACTCTGAACTCGTTTTCCAGTTAATGAACTGTGTTCATCGCGGTGTCAGGGTTCATCGCCGGGCCGCCGTATCCGTCCTGTGCTTGCTGTAGCTTCTCACGTCGCCGGCGATCGCCGACGGCCAAGGGTCGTGACACCAGGCAGCTACAACAATACCTTTGCATTTGGTTCCATTCCATCCTCGGAGAGACGAAGACCCCCTCTGTTGTAAAACTTGCCCCGGCGCTCCAGGCTGGTCCGGATTTCTTGCTCAACACACGATGATTCAATCAGTCAGGTAAAAGATACGATTGCTTCGACTCTTGGGAGGGTATTTGAGCTCTTACATTCTGCAGCTGGTGCAAACCATGCAAATCCCAACTAATCCGTAATTGATAGCCTTCCTCGTACGTATCGTGGCCGTGTGGCTTTTGAGAGAGATAAAGATGTTCCAAACGTGTACCTGAGAAATCTGCAGAGCTTTTTTTTGCCTTGCCTAAGATTATGAAGATGCAAATTCTACGTCTTCTGTGATCACACCTCATATATACAAGTATCTACATAATGTCACTTGCTGCTCTTCTTTCTGCTGCGGATCGATGATCGATCGTGCTGATGCTACCCATTTCACAGGGGCTTCTATGTATAACTTCTATGTGTTGGATAAGCAACATAGTTTAAAGCCCATCAGGTTCAACTAAAATAGATCCAACTAAAATTCAACATTTCAGAAATTACATTCAACATTTTGTAAAAATTAAATCAACATTTTGAAATACATCATTCAAAAATTCAATACTTTTTAAGAACAATCATCATTTTCCAATATATATTTCAACATTTGAACAAATAAGATTTAACATTTGGACAGCAAAACATTCAACATCCAATTTTCATCGTCTTTTTCCTTAGACGGCTGGCCAACACAAGGATCGGTGGCACGGCCGGCAGCGCGTCAGGGCCGGAGACGGCGCGCAGGGGCCGATTGGGGGCAGGAGGCACTAATATTACTAGAACATTTGGCGCGCGTTGCGCGCCCTATCCTATTCAAAATTATGAAAGCAAAGACAAAAAATATTGATATATAGAGCGCATGAAAAGAATAAACAAAGTATATAGAGCGTTTGAAAAGAATAAACAAAGTTATCTGTTAACAATTTGTAATTCACTGAACAGATGAGTTTATCCATGAGTGCTTCCTATGCTAACTCACTTGAACAGTAGTTAATATAATTTTGCTAAGGTGGAGGTAGCACACATCAAACTATTTCGAAAGATATCATTACATCTATTACATCTACTATTGCACCACACATGAGTGTGAGACATAAACAATACAGCATGCTGAATGTTGCCCAGCTGAGTTGACTGAAGACCAAATAATGATAGTTATGAAGCACATGTTGAGAGTGTAAAAGACAATAATTCACCAAAAAATCATTGGTATTTCATAACATGATCTATCTGAGATTAAGCTAAGTATAGTATAGCCTTTTGGTATAATATAGCCTTTTGATATAAGCTAAGAGAATATAAGATTTTTTTTTCTATTCATATCTCCTGGACAACTTCTTTGCCACAGACAAAACTTTTGCTAGTTCTCACAAGTTATACATTCCACACAATGCTGTTACCTTAAAAATTAAGTGCTATAACGACTGAGGAGAATGTCACGATTATATAGCGCACCTATAGCAAGCTTTTGCATTGAAGAAAGCCGCCTTCAATTGGATCTGGGATACCTAGGATCTTACAAAGTGGTTCTAAAGTGGAGGAGCGCTAAGTGCAGCATAACCTTCTTCATAGAACAAGGCAGCCTGCAAAAAGGCACACATAATGTTAATCTTTTCCCTAAGTGCATGTTATCTAACATAAGAAATACTCCATATTGTGAACACTAAGCACCACATACATATGTATTCATTTTGCCACTTCAATAAGATGATGAACAGATCACGCACGACCAGTAGAAAAAATACCAAATTGTAGCAGTAGCATAATCAACATAAGCAATTAGGATTAATCATTTAGTTTCTTTATAATTGATGCTAGCCTTTATGTGATGAAGTAAAACTAAATTAGTTCCAAGTCTCTACATTTCTTCAGAACCCTTAAATGGAACCCTGAAATGGAACTCAGGGAGCCGGGTCTTTGTTTCCATATACACATAATAGGGCAAATGGGCAATATAATTTGAATGCTGCAATTAGCACTCCTACCTTTTATTTTCTAGATCACTCACTCAACATGAAAAGACACTCGTACCATTTTCCCCCAATTTTGCTCGACCATACATTTTGAAGCTTTGGCTTACTCTTTGAGAGAATCTGGTCCTTTTTAGTAATAGCAAATAAGAAGTTATCAACAAGATAGTCCTCTTCTGGACCCAAAATACAAAGATAATTTTCATGACACTACGGTATGGCAATACCACATAATAGGACAAGTAAAGAGCATTTTCACATTTTGCAGAAGGTGTGATTTATGAAGCGGTGCTGACCACTCCCCAACAGGGACATAACCAGCGATGCATCTAGAAAAGATATACAGAGCAGGCAGTCAATCAATCTCACCTGCCTGGCCACCTTGGAGCATAACGGCAGCGACTTACCCCCAATGAGGGCGTGCACGAAACAACACTCCTACGCCTGCGCAAGCATAAGCCGCCCCAGCATCACCGAGGCATGCGAGCTCATATCTACAGTCGACCCCCTCCTCTTCCATTATCTTCCTGGCATCCTTACCCCTTCCTCCATGGCGCGGCTGTGGGCCACCGCTATCCTCGACGTGGCAGCGCCGACATTGAACACGACGGCGGCCTTCTCTAAGCAGAGGGATGCAGCCGCGTGCTTCAAGTGGGGGTGGAAGGCTTCGTGCTAGGTGAAGGAGAGCGTCTCATCGAAGGCCGCGCGCAGCGAAGAGGAGGCGGTGGTAGCGGAGGAGGAGGGCGTGGCGGGAGGCGGTGGGAGGCGGGGACTGGGCCTGCCGGTTAGGGACGGCACGGCGGCGCGAGCGTCCCGGATGACGGAGAAGGCGGCGGCGGTCTTCTTCTATAAGACGTAGAGCCCACCGCCGTCGAGGGCGCGATGTCGTCGACATGGATCTGAGGGCTCGTGAGGGAGGGAGGAGATGGAGGGGGCACAGGATGGGGGATGCATCGCGAGGAGGTGGATCTGGGACAGGGCGTTGCGACGGCGCATGTGTGAGGAGAGGAGCGGACGGGGCGGCGGCGGAGGAGGAGAGCAGGTGAGAGAGGGGCTGCCGGGGGCGAGCCAGGCGGTGAGGGAGTGGACCGGGATTAGGGTTCGGGGGCGGGCGGGCGTCGGGGGGGCGCGGGGGCGTGGGGTATTGGGTGGGGGTTGGGGTGGTGGGAGGGGGTGGTCACAAAATGTCGAGGGGGTATTTGTAAAAAACGACATCATCTCTTCTGGGCGTAGAAATAAATTTTGGTTCGAGGGCTTGTGTGAAAATTATATGAACATGTTCACTGTTCATTCTGGACGTGGTAGACCAATTCATGATTTCAAAAATGTGGAGGTCTTTTTCGCAAAATAGCCAAACTCACGGCTGCGCGACGCGTCAGCCGTGAAGCACGGAGAGAGCAGCAAAGGGGGTGAGGTTTTAAGAAACTAGAACAGTCGGCGCGCGTTGCGCGCCCTACAGTGTGTATAAGCAAATGGTGCACATCGAATGCAAATAAAAGCACGAGTATCATACAAAAACATATGATACAATCAAACGCTATTTACAATCAACATAGAACTTGCAATATGCAAACAAATGAAAGCTAGTAAGCCACTGATGTCTTTGAGTAGCATCGTATGGAACTGTAATTCAAGCCAATAAACTAGAGAATTGCACACGCAAACTGTTTGTTGACTGTAGAAACAAAGATTCAGTTGGATGTATCAAAGTACCATGCAGTTCTGTTTGCATCTACAATTGCATTAATTCCAACCTGCAATCGACCTATCTCCTCTTCAATTTGTGTCTTCTCATAAAGATCAATAGCGCACCTATAGCAAGCATCTGCATTGAAGAAAGTAGCCTTCATTTAGACCTGGGATACCCAGAATCTTTCGAAGTGGTTCTGAAGTGGAGGAGCGATAAGTGCAGCATATAAGCTTCTTCATAGAACAAGGCAGCCTGCAAATAGCCACACATAATGTTAATCTTTTCCCTAAGAGCAACTCCAGCAAGGGCCTGCAAATTGAGGCCTCTAAAAGTCATTTGCAGGCCCAACTGCAAAAAATAGAGGCTCAAAATTGGGACTCAACTCCAGCAGGAATATCTATTCAGACCTCTATTTTCTGGTGGACCCCGTTTGTCAACCTATCCCGTCCTCGTGCTCCTCGCTCTCCTGCCTGCTCCACGGCGCAACGACTCACTGGTTCGTCTCCGGCTCAGGCGAGGTGTACTTCTGGATGGCGGCGACGATCCTCTCCTTGTCCCTCGTCGCGAGCGAATCCACCAGCATCCCGTCCTTGTAGAATTGGAACATCGGCACGACCTTGATGCGCAGCCGGTCCGCCACCTCCGACTTCTCGTCGTACTCGTCGATCACCTGAATCATCATCATCATCATCACCGGAAGCATTTCAGTGGGAATCCAATCGTGAGCAATCCAATCCAATCCATGATGACGGCACGGTTGCAAGGGTGGTGGTGTACGGGGTACGGACGTTGTGCTTGAGGAAGACGACGGGGGTGGCGTCGTCGGCGGAGCCCTGCTTGCAGAGGCGCATGAAGCGCTTCTCGATGTACTTGCAGCTGCCGCAGGAGGGGCAGTAGAAGTCCACCACCACCAGCGCGCCCGTGGCCTTGGACCGCTCCAGGTGCCGCACGAATTCCTCGTCCGTCTTGAACTCCGTCACGCAGTCCAGCCGGCCGCGCGCCCGCCATGAAGGCCGCCGGCCGGGGAGGCCGCGCCTCAGGCCTCGGCCGCGCCGCCCGCCTGGTCCCTCGCGCCTGCCCGCCGGGGAGTCAGATCTGGTCGCGCGCCCGCCGGGGAGACCGCTAGCTGGGGAGGCCGCGCCCCAGGCCGCGGCCGCGCCGCTCGCCGGCCGAGGAGGCCGCCCGCCTGGTCCTTCGCGCCTGCCCGCCGGGAGGCAGGGCCGGCCGTGTGCTCGCCGTGGAGGCCGCGCCGCAGGCGTGGCGGGAAGGAGCGGAGGAGCTCGGCGTCGATGGGGAAACCATGGCTGCGAAGAGAGAGGCGGCGGCGGCGGCCTCGCCGGGGAGGACTGGAGTCTGGAGGAGGAGACAGAGAAAAAAGAAAGGAGAGAGAGAAAAAGAAAATAAAAAATGGTGGGTCCCACGTTTGGAGGGGGGATGGAGGGCCTCCAAGAATGGAGGGTGGGAGGGAGAATTTGAAGGAGTATGCAAAATGGAGGTCTGTTTAGAGGCCCTGCTGGAGTTGGGTTTTTGCACAAAACCTCCAAATTTTGGAGTAGAGGCCCATATGGAGGCCTCCACTGGAGTTGCTCTAAGTGCATGCTTTCTAACCTAACACTGTATATTGCGAACACTAAGCACCACATATACATTTTGCCATTTTTTTTCTTCTATACCCAGAAGTAAATCTAAGTAGTCACCTTAAAATTAAACCATCAATCTAGCCATCAAGCATGGATCTCTCTCTAGATCTGGGGAAAGCACAAATGCATGCCCGTTCAAGTTTTGTAATTTCAAAATTAGAACATATTCATGCCGAAATGGCACCAAAAAGACTTAATTTATATTAGATTACAACAGCAGAAAAAAAAGCAATCAGTATATCTCATTATCATCTAGATTGGCTGATTCATCTAGGATGATAGGCTGATTTGCGATGATGCTAGGTTATGTGAAATCAAAAGGCCTTAAATATCTAAGTATGATTAGATATAGAAGACACAAAAACAGGAACCTGTTAATATGGACGGCCAACTCAGGCAACTGATGCCACCCCCGGCATGGCGCATCAGCTCTACAAAAGCACAGCAAAAAGTAGATCAGATGAAGATAAAGTAGAGACGAAGCTCTAACGGAAAGAAACCTTCCATTTAGTTTATCAATCTAGGTGTGGAAGTATAGTGCAGTGTTTTTATTCAGATTATTGAACAACTACGCGAAGTAACTCCAAGGTTGCAACTATCAAGGAACAATGACATTATGTGAAAAATGCAGCTGAACTAACATTTGGTACTGAATAGTGCAACAACAAAAGGAACATTAACACAATTTTCTATCAGAATGCGGATAGTAATTGATGCAAATGAAAGAAATGCACATGAGGGATTCTTGTTCATCCTGAAATTACCTGATGAGCGGCTTCACCAATTGCCAGGCTTCGCCAGATAGGTGCCTGCACAAGCTATCCACTCATTGGCCGATGCCAACCTCACACACGAACACAACAAAAAAAAAAGTCAAAAAAGTAATACAAAATTGTACATCTTCTGTTAAAAGATGAAATTTTAAAGGAGTCAGTGCTGAGCCCAAACAGGAAAGGACTTACATATAATTCAGACAGCTAAGCTCTAGCATTACAACATCATAATTTGTGTGCCTAATGCATACCTCGTTGTAGGCAGCAGCACAAGTACAGAATAAAAAAAGAGATTTATAAGCTATGCGTATATGGAACAGTGACGACTTTGACTTCACTATTCAAAGCTTCTTCAAATATTAACCAAATAACCAGAGGTAACATGTTTAAAGTATACCCTCTACTGATATCTTTACTATTTTAACTGACTGAACACGGGAGTCTAAAGTTTTCACTTATTGTGAAATAGAGGGATCTAATAAAAAATATATATACCTAAAAGCAGGAGTATTTTAGCCATCTACTGAAATTAAACATCAAATGGAACCTGTGTAGTGTCATGGCCTAAATCATGGTAAATATACGCTTTATTTTAGCCATCTACTGAAATTAAACACCTCTTTAATGAACTACTGTTTTATTATCAGCTATAGCCATCTTCCTTTTTTTAAAAAAATAACATTTAGGATGGTTAGACTTTTTATCTCTTAGCAGTTAGCAGTGGCCATATTTCATATAACTGTGTGCCAATTCTTGTTGAGCTAGAGGAGCGAGGAGTCCTTATCTTTTAGCAGATGCTAATAGAGTTTGCAATAACATTAAGACCATAAAAAGTCAACACATTATCAGGCTTGTAACATTTAATAGGAAAATCTACCTACATTTAGGATGGTTAGACTTTTTATCTCTTAGCAGTTAGCAGTGGCCATATTTCATATAATTGTGTGGCAATTCTTGTTGAGCTAGAGGAGCGAGGAGTCCTTATCTTTTAGCAGATGCTAATAGAGTTTGCTATAGCATTAAGACAATAAAAAGTCAACACATTATCAGGCTTGTAACATTTAATAGGAAAATCTACCTACATTTTCGGGTCTTCAAAATCTACCTATATTATCTGTGCATTTAGAATATCAACATATGTAACTGTAAATCACATTTTCGTACATGCCAATATTAGCCATGGCTGAATTCAAGATCATAGTGACAAAAGTTGAAGTATAAAATCTGCATTTACCCCCAAATGAAAGATAAGGAAGCACCTGAATGTGATTGCAGTGGTCTGGTGGCATTCCTCGTACAAAATCAACAATGATGTTCCCTACACATATGTTTCAAAGATTAAACTGTCTAATGAATTAGTAGCAGATATAGTGGTGCAGGTAGGAATGGGCAAACAAAAGAAATAGGCAATTCCTCACCGATCCCCAACAAAGAATTCAAAGCTGCAGTGCATTTATCTCTCTCAGCACAAGATGCTCGCTGGTCTATCCCAGGTAAATCAATCAGCTTCAATGGGGGAGCTGAAGATAAGAAGGAAGTAATGTGAGGGATTTTATAAAGTAGCACAACAGCTTCAATGGCCTATCCCATTGAAGTAATGTGAGGGATTTCAATCCATAGAGTTGTATTCCAATGGATTACATATTCGTAACAATAATATGATCCAACCAAATTAAACATATTTCTAATAATCGCAGCATTTTGAAGAAAAAAATTATTTTACAGCAGTACAATGTACCAGAGTATATCAGTACCACCACAAACCAGAATTCAAGAAATAAGTTGGTTAAGTTGGTTAATAGCACCACCAAGAATACAGAGAAAGCACATTGAGAAACACAAAAACACTTCTGGAAGTTGACCACTGCACAAAGAAACAGAACATATTTGGATCGCTATTGTTTTTTAGCATTATTCAGTCTCCCGTACACGGCACTGTATCACCCTTTATGGGATTTTTGGCGATTAGATTCCTACCAGAGTCCATTTATCACTGAAACTTATTAGTGCATAGAAAAACTTGGAAGTACTGCAGACTTTAGGGCTACATACTCACAGTGATGATTTACACAGACAAGTAGTAAAACACGATGAATGACCACCCACAAACACATATTGTAGAAAATCATAGTGAAATTATTCCCAACTATCCTAGCGAATATACATATCTCTAGGGGCGCAAAACTTTGCAAAAACCACATATAATGAGCATAAAAAAAGTAAACCGTCGGTTGGCTTGGAGATTCGTACCTCAGATTCAGCGAGTCGAGTCAACCCTGCGAAAGGAGAAGGGCTATCATTTGCAACTTCTTATATCGATCTTGTGTTGTCCTTTGGTTCTTTTTTTCTGAACAGGTGTACAAAGATGCACTTAGGTCCATGCTTTAAGAGTAAACTACACTACTGAGTCTAAGAAGTGTGAAACTCGTACAAAGATGCAGACAAAGACCAAAATTCAAAATCAATTGACCCACCTTCCTGCAATGGAAATAGTATGTCCATGGTACTACAGAAATAGTATATTCCTTAGTGTAGCACGTGTACAACGTCAATATCAGAGATTGTAAATGATAACTTAATAGTAAAAGCATTAGGCATTCATGACCGCAGAGCAAGCCAATGGTTTTCAGAGGACAACAAAGTAAATTTGTTTGTGCTACTTGAAATGTTGAAAGAAAGAAGCTAAATAATGGACCATTGTAAATGATAACTTAATAGTAAAAGCATTAGGCATTCATGTCCGCAGAGCAAGCCAATGGTTTTCAGAGGACAACAAAGTAAATTTGTTCGTGCTACTTGAAATGTTGAAAGAAAGTCAATGCAGATCTGTTCATCTCTTCAGCACAACTTTGGTTTATCAAAAGAAATAAGTTTACATAACAGATAGTACCTGGAAGTTGGAGTAGATAAAAAAGAGAGGAAATGGAGAGCAGATAGTACCTGGACTGGAAGACGGGAGCTCGTCCGGGAGCTCGTCGCCGGGAAGACGGGAGGGCTGACCACGAGAGGGGCGGTACCTCCTTGCGCCGGATCCGGCCGCTGCCGCTGGAGAGGAGCCGAGCGCCAAGTTCTTCTATAGAGACAAAGTTAAACATGTACTTATTATGTAACTTCTCTAATAGTTCTAGGATACCCTTAAAAAAACATTACAGATAGGTAGTATCATGTAAGAGAGGACAGAAAAGATCCTAGGGGGGAATCAAGCAAAGAAAGGACATAAAATAAATCTACAAAGCATGTAGTAATTCTCATTGCTTAATATTTCACCAATGATATGTGTGGATACCTGCAAGTCGTCAACAAAATGTCCACCACCGCCGCCTTCATTCCCTTGCCGTCTCACTCGCTCTGCAGCTCAAATCTGAGTCATAGAGAAAGACAGAGGAGAATGAAGAAGAAAAAGATGAGAATCGCATGGAAGAAAGAAAGGGAAAGAGAGGGCGCAAGAGACTGGACGAGCGTGATTCCGCTATAACCCTCGGAGCATGTCATCGATGAGTAGATTCGGCATGAGCCCATGCTCGCCGCTTGAGGGTGCACTGGATCCCGAGCTCGGCATACTGCTTGTGCCGCAACCATGGAGCTCGCAATGGTGGCGCATGCAAGCGAGGAGAGAGGGGTGGCGGCAGGGTGAAGAGGGAAGAAGAAGAGAAATAAGCTACCTGTCGTCCCAACTCCATCCGCCATCGCTGCGCTGCTCCAGGACGCGGGCCGACACCGCCGCCGACGGCGTCATGCTCCTCCTCTTCATGTCGTTGGGGAGGCGGGTTGCTCCAGGAGGCGCGCCGCTTGGAGTTGGAGCTCCTCCGCCCCGAGGAGGCCGTTGGCGTGGCGAATCGAGACCCTGAAGGCGCCCGCCGCCGCCATCTCCTTTCCCTCCCCACCGCTGCCGCCACCTCGACCGTTCACGCCGTCGCCTTGGCACGGGAGGAGGGAGGGCGCGCCAGGAGACCCCGAAGGCGGCCGAGGGGGCCGCGCTCGACGAGGGGAGGGGAGGCCGGGAGCGCTTGGCCGCGCCGCCCCTGCTCGCCGCTCCGGGGCCGCCTCGGCCAGATCCGCAGCTCGCGTGGTGGGCCACGGGAGTGGCGGCGGCGGAGGAGGAGAGTAGGTGGGGAAAGGGTGGAGGCGAGGACGGCGGGGAGGAGGAGAGCAGGGGGCGGCGGCCGGCGGGGAGGGACTGAGGTTAGGGTTTGGGGCCTTGGGGGCGAGCCGGGGGGGTATTAGGTGGGGGGCGGGGTGGTGGGAGGGGGCAGCCGCAAATGTGCTTCGGGGGTAATGTGTAAAAACCCAATTTCGTCTTCTTCGTCTAGAAATAAAGTTTACCCCGAGGGCTTGGGTGCAAAATATGTGAACGTGCCGTTGGACGATCTGGATTTGCTGGACGTTTTCGCGATTTCTGGAAAACCGGAGGGCTTTTCTGCAAAAACGCCAAACGCATGCCTGCGCGACACGTCGGCCCGGAAACGCGGAGAGGAGGGGAAGGGGGGTGAGCTTTTAAGAAATCTGATCTGATTACTGTTTAGCAAAGGAGAAATATGTGTGACAGCTGTTTAATTGGGTTCGTTACCATGGCTAGAAACAGAAAACGCCTTCTTGTTTCTTGAGAGGAGTGAACGTAATTGTAGAGCTGGATGAAAAGCTAGTCTTCAAATTTTATAAGCTGAAACATTGAATTTTAAGTCCTTTATCTGTATAACAATGCATTTAGAATTAACTAAATTCATTACTTGGAGTCATCAGTCATCTACTGCCATGTGTTCCTTTCCTTCAAAATTTCTCCATGTTCTGGGGTGTCTAATTAATTTTCTGTTTTCTATAATTTTTGTAGTTTTTTATATTTTCTAGATTTTTTTTGAAAATTTTGTTTTGGCTTCCTGTTAGTACCGTTCTACCATAATCCATCATCTCCAGCCAAAATCAACCTTCCCGAACGTTTTAAAAGAGAGAATTAAACACAACTGTCCTTATGCAGTGCACGTGTATCCATCCACCCCCAATACCCCGTGGCTGTGGCCCAAATAGTTTTTTTAGATTCACACAGTACAACGTATACGCTCACAACACACACGCACACTCACCCCTATGAATACACGTACGCAAATCCTACCCCTATGAGCACCTTCGAAGGACTGAGCACCAACATATCTAGAGATTCTCGAAGTCACCACTGGCGTCTCATCGTCGACGGGAACGTCGCTTACCACTTAACGCATAACGCCGGAAAATTCCGGAATAAATTCAGGAAAATGTGCGAGCACCAGGATTTGAACCCTGGTGGGTAGCGTCCCACTGGACCGCCCTACCATTGGACTACAAGCCCATTCGCGTGGCCCAAATAGTTCAAATAGCGATTAAGATGGAATCGTCTCCAGTTTTCAGATTTAATATACATATATAATTATTATTATTCTTATTGTCTTCTTAGAGGTAATATGTCACTAGATCAACGGCTCACAATCATTTGAGACTACCTAAGCAAAATCCGATGAAGATAGAAGAACTTGACCTTCTAGCGTTGAGCCATTTATGATAATCCCTGAGGAATGAGTGATGGAGTACCAAGAAAGAAATCGAGTTCTAAAAAGAAGAAAAAGATAAAGGAGCAAGCAGCGGCGGATCCAGCGGTGGGTCTAGGGGGGCTCCAGCCCCCCTACCACCCTGGATCCCATGGTAATGCCTCCATTTTTTCTATAGAAATTTTGAGGAGAAAGAAGGAGAAAGAGGAAGAAGAGGAGAGAGGAAGAAGAAGAGGAAGAAGAGCCCCCCTTACCCGTCAATCCTGTATTCGCCACTGGGACCAAGTAATTCAAAAAGAAAGAAAAATGTGCTTTTTATTATCCCAAAAAAAGATAAATGTGTTAAAAAGATGAACCAACTTTTTGGAATAGCAATGGTTAAAGGATTGAGATAACATAGATTGTTGTCTGACCTTACCCTTGAAAAGGTTTTGGATCACACAACTTCGTTTCGTATTAAACTGCCAATCTGCCATGCTCCAAAGGAAAGTTTAGTGCCATGCTCCAAAGGTATAAACTTTACTGTTTTTAATTAGCTTACAAAAATTGAGGAGGGAGAATTCTTTGTAAAAAACTGTTGTCTTATACTAAACTACAGCCTACAGGGTGATATCAGAAAAAAAAAACTAATCCACAGGGTACGTGTCATCCTGGGACTTGGATGGCGACGGCGTGTAATGCTCGCCCCCGGCGCCGCGGGGGGACGACGACTTGGCCGCCGCCGACCTCGGCGAGTGCTGCTCGCCGCGGCCACTCGACTACATGATGGCCGCCGCCGACCTCGACGACAGTGGGCTCGCCGTGTGGCGCTCCAGATCCTGCGCCCGCCGGAGCTCGCCATGGCCTCGCAGGCTCGATTTGCCGGCAGAGTTGGCCGCGCAGGGAGTCCGGTGCGCGGGCCTCCGATGTGCGCAGGGGGATTTGCTTTTGTCAGCCTCCGATTTTTTTTTTCTTTCGTGATGCTCGGATCTGGGGCCGCCGATGCTCGCGTGGTTTTTTTTTTTTTTTGCTCGGAATTTTTTGCTTGCCATCGATGATCCCCTCCCTTTAATCTTTGCACAATTTGCGTGTACATGATGGTGGAGGCCGCTCTGCTAGCTAGCTCTCTCGACGCCACGCCACGTTGGTGACTGACTGGTGCTGTCGTGCTGATCCTCTGTTATTTTCTTAGCAACAAAGCGAGCTGTCCTGTGTTTGCGACCTTTATTTGATCAAACCAACTACCAGCCCTGCATGTAAATGTTTCTCATTTTAATATGGTCGGTTCTCGTTTTGTTTACCAACTTCTTGACACTTTTGTTCCTCTTTTTTTCAATTTGGATCTTGAAAATATTGTGATTTTATTTTGTACTGATATTTTTTTAGTCATTCGTTTGTTTATTAGTTGGAAAAAATGATGGTTTGGGATGTCTTACTAATTGTGTGAAGTGTCTGTACTCTACCTGTACAGATATTTTCTTTTCAAACGATATTCTCTTCAGAGGTGTGCTCACATGGTGAGCATATGCGGTACCTATCGTGTACATGCTTTGTCGGTTGTATGGTTTAACTGCTTTGTTATATGGTTTAATGGACAAAACTCAATTAATAAATTTGTGAACAGTGAACATGAGTTGTACAGGATAAGACGCCACGCCGGCCAGAATCTGCAGTTGGCCCACCACGTCCAGGATAGGACGGCATGCCGGCCAGAATCTTCAGCCTTTCCATGCGCGCGCGGGCGGCGAAAGTCAAAAAAGCCACTAACAACGCGCCTGCACCCCTGCCGCATACGCCATATTAAAATCGGAATACCTCCGCACACAAGGGGCTCAAACAAAACTTCACGGCATCCCATGCCAGATCTGCGGTTCGGATAGACCGTCTCATGAGTGCACGTCGCCACACAGCATTTTTGCTCGTAGGAGAGCTCTCTCACCACACCAGTCACCGGTACAGTACGATAACAATGAGGCGCAATGATGAAAGGGGGACTCCTCTTGGGCGGTTGGGCCTCGCCCTCTGCATGAGGCGGTCGTGATTCGTGATGTTTCCGACGGGTTGGCTCGAAGCAACCAACCCTTGCCGCATTTGCCCGGGCCGTGAAGGGAGCTTTAGCCACAGTTACTCATCTCCTTCCCAATCCGGCAAGATCTCTCCAACACGCAAGCCAAAGAGAGACTGCGATGCCCTGATCACCGCACCACTCAAGATTCTCAGGGCCAGAGCGCTCAACTTTCCCAAGTACTCCAAGCAGACTGAAAAAGAACTACTCCTATAGTACAACAGAACAAAGAGAATGCGCCAAAGCGTATGGCGCGGCGCCCGCGTAGAAGTACAAAAAAAAAGGTACCCCCTGCCCGGTGGGGTACGGGACGGTTCGGTTCAGGGGGTAGCCCAATCCCAAGTTCCATAGTGTGAGTACCACAGAAGATGCCATCTCTTTCGTCTGACTCACTTCTTGTGCCTCCCAGATTTGCTGATAATTTTATTGCACTGCCAGCTTCAGAAACCAGAGGGGGGATCATTTTGGCCGTGGATAGTGATCACTTCAGAATTACAAACTCGGAGTTGGGAATGTATAGTGTCACTGCAAAATTAACTGTTCTGGCTGGGCCGATGGAGTGGTGGATTACGACAGTTTATGGGCCGCAAAGTGACAATGACAAGCTGCAATTTTTGGGAGAGCTCAGGTGGATCAAGCAAACAGTGTCAGACAACTGGCTGCTTTTAGGAGATTTTAACATGATTTTGCAAGCAAGTGATAAGAGTAATAGTAACCTCAATAGACGGTTGATGGGGGAATTCAGAAGTGTGGTTCATGATCTAGAGCTAAAAGAGCTCAATCTTCGGGGTAGGAAGTTCACTTGGTCTAATGACAGAACACAAACTAGAATTGACAGGGCTTTTTGCTCTACCTCTTGGGACCTAATGTTGCAAGATGTTTATCTCCATGCCTTGTCTTCTAGAGTTTCAGACCATTGCCTACTACTTATTGGTGCTGACTCTTCAGTCAGAAAATTTAAGGGATTTCGCTTTGAGAGTTTCTGGCCAAGGTTGCCGGGCTACCAAGAAGTGGTTGCTGCAGCTTGGGGAAAACCCACCCTTGTCACCAATCCCTTTCTCAGGGTACACATAAAAATGAGAAGAACAAGCAAAGCTTTGTTAAAGTGGGCGAAAGGGCTCATTGGACACAATAAACTGCTGCTGCGGGCAGCCAGTCAGCTGATTGCCATACTTGATGTAGTGCAAGATCATAGACAGCTCAGTGACCATGAGATTAGTTTGAAGCGAGATCTGAAAGCAAGATTCTTGGGTATGACAGTGGTGGAAAAGCTTAGAGCAAAACAAATTTCCAGGTTAAACTTCATCAGGGCTGAGGAAGCAAATGAGAAACTTTTCTTCTTGCAAGCCAACGGCAGAAGGAGGAAAAATCTGATCCACTCATTGCAAACTGCTGATGGAACTTGTTACTCACACCATGGGAAAGCACAAAAATTCTTTAACCATTTTAGCAAACACTTTGGCCCCCCAAAACAGAGAGAAATTTCATTGAATTGGGAAGAAGTGCAGCTAGGGAGTAGAGATCTCTCACATCTAGAAGATGAGTTCACAGAGGAAGAAGTGTTTGCTGTTATTAGGGACTTGGCTGCAGAAAAAGCCCCAGGACCTGACGGCTATATTGGAGTCTTTTACAAGTCAACTTGGAATCTAATCAAGGATGATATCTTGCAGGCAGTGCAGTTTTTCTTCCAGCAGCATAGTCAACACTTATCACATCTAAATTCGGCCCATATTGTGCTAATTCCCAAAAAAGCTGATGCAACAACTGTCCTGGATTTCAGACCTATTAGCCTGACACACTCTTTTGCAAAGCTGCTGTCCAAGATGTTGGCAAATCGGCTTGCCCCTGAGCTAAATGCTATGGTTTCCCGGGCACAAAGTGCCTTTATCAAGCGAAGAAGTATCCAGGACAATTTCTTATACACACAGAACTTAATCAAGTCTTTGCACAGGGCTAAACAAGCTGGCATCTTCCTAAAGCTGGATATTGCAAAAGCCTTCAACACAGTGAGATGGGATTACTTGATGGAGGTCCTTGCACAACTTGGCTTTGGAGCTAAGTGGAGGAGCTGGGTGTCTGCTCTACTTTCTTCAGCATCAACTGATGTGCTGATGAATGGAACCCATGGGAATTGGTTTAGACACTTTGCTGGGCTAAGACAGGGTGATCCCCTATCACCTATGTTATTCATCTTAGCCATGGAACCTTTACAAAGATTGCTCGATCTAGCAACTGCAGAGCACCTGCTAACACCAATCAACAACAGAGCTGCGTAGATGAGACTAAGCATGTATGCTGATGATGCTGCCATTTTTTTAAACCCAGTGAAAGAGGAGTTGCAGGTGGTATCCCAAATTCTTGATATTTTTGGGCAAGCTTCAGGTCTGGTCATCAATAGAGGAAAGTGTGCAGCATACCCAATTAGGTGTGATGACCTAGATGTTATTGAGTTAATGGAGGGTTTTAATTGTCCAATCAAGTCCTTTCCCTGCTGCTATTTGGGTCTGCCCCTACACTATAGAGCCTTGCATAGAGTTGAAATCCAGCCCATTTTCGACAAGATGGCTTCTAGATTAGCTTCCTGGAAAGGGAAGTTTCTCAATAAGGCTGGAAGACTGAAATTGGTTAATAATGTGCTCACTTCCATGCCTACCTATTTCCTAACAGCCTTTGCTTTGAAAAAATGGGCAATTAAAAAGATTGACAGATTAAGGAGGGGCTTCTTGTGGAAAGGCTTTGAGGATGCCAAGGGAGGACACTGCTTAGTTCGCTGGGCCAAGGTTCAAAGGCCAAAACTATTGGGAGGTTTGGACGTTCTAGACTTGGAACTCTTCAGCAGAGCACTACGCTTGCGGTGGCTGTGGTTTCAGTGGACAGACCCTGATCGACCTTGGGTTGGGACTGATGTCCCCTGTGATGAAGTGGACAAACAACTATTTAGAGTCAGTACAGTGGTGACGGTGGGGAATGGCGCCAAAGCAAAGTTCTGGGAGTCGGCTTGGCTTGATGGGCGGGCTCCACGGGACTTAGCACTTAACCTATATAAGTTGGCTTGGCGGAAAAATCAATCTGTTAAGGAAGACCTCACCAATGATAATTGGACGAGGGGGTTCTGGCGTATGACTGAAAGTGCTCAAATGGCTGAGCTTGTGACACTTTGGGCCCTAATCATCGACTATCAGTTAACAGATGAGGAGGATACTATAACTTGGAGATGGACTAAACATGGTATGTACATAGCAAGATCGGCTTACAGAGCGCAATTTGTCGGCTCTTACTCCACCTTCAACACCAGGGCCATCTGGAGCTCCAAAACAGAGGGGAAACATCGTTTCTTTACATGGTTATTGGTGCAAAAGAAAGTACTGACTGCAGACAAATTACTTGCCCGTAATTGGCCCTGTCACCCGGTTTGTTTGTTATGTGACCAAGAAATGGAATCACCCGGTGTGTTTGCACAGGAGGTTTGGCTGCACCTTGCGCACTGGTCTGATGGCCTTGTTCACCTCCCGGCCCGGGATGCCTCTCTGGAAGACTAGTGGAATCTTCAGATGTCAGGGACCCCAAGCAAGCAGCAGCAAAAGAAAGCAACCATCATGATCTATGCCACATGGAACTTATGGAAGGAAAGAAATAGAAGAGTCTTCGAAGGAGTTTCGGCAACGCCATCAAGAGTTGTGCAACTAATTAAAGACGAGATGAGCCTTCGAGCGACGGCGTGCTGTAGGTCTGAACCTACTGTTGTTCCTTAATGTTTTACATGACAAGGAGTTTAGAGTCTCTCATTATCTTTTGTAATCACAACCATGTAACAAACCGCATGCTTTTCCTCCTTATATGACATAGCAGTGCTCCTGCTTTTACTTCAAAAAAAACTTCTTGTGCCTCTTCCTCACCCAAGGAAAAGCAACAGTCACTGCTCAACACATAACTTAGCGAACACGTGTCAGGGGGCCCTCGCCCCTCCTCGCCCTCGGTTGGCTTGTGCCGCCTATAAAATCTACAAGCTTTTAAGAAATCTGATGGGGGGATGCCCAGAGCCACAGCCACCAGAGTCCAGAGAGCAGAGCCACCAGTCCGCCACACAAAGAGCAGAGAGAGCGACCAGAGGGACCATCGACCGATGAGATGGCGGCGTCGGCGAGCCCGTTCGGGTTCCTGCCTCCTCCTCCTCCACCACCGGCACCGCCAGCTTCCGGCGCAGACGGCAACAACACAACGCAGGTCATCATCATTGTCGTGCTGGGCGCACTGCTCACCTTGCTCCTCGTCGCGCTAGGCATCCCCAAGCTGGTGCGCGCCGCGAGGACGCTCAAGGCCAGGTGGAGCCAGGGCTGACGCGCCCCAGCAGAACGGGAACGGCACCATGCCGCCGGTGGCAGCCTCATCTGAGAGTCAGTTGAGTGGACATGACACATTCTTAGCATATAACACTACTAGATTATTAGCATGATGGAATTTGGGTACTTGGTGATGTGTACATATATATGTTGGTCAGTGGCGGATGCAGGATGGAGGACAAGCGGGGGCTGAAACAATGGAGATGTTGATTTTCACGAAGATTTAATGGTGATTTAAGGCTTTTGCTACAGTGATTAGTGAAGAAACCAAGGTCATTAGGGGGGGTTGGAGCCCCCCTAGACCCACCGGTAGATTCGCCACTGATGTTGGTCCAATCTCTGGTTACGAACTAGAAACTTGGTATGCCTTGGAGAGGGACTACTACTACTACTACTCTACTTCCCTCCCAGTCGCTCGCTCGCTCGCTTATCCTGTGTGTTCCTCCGGTCCATCGATCGTGTGCAAGCAGCTAGAGGAGTGACAACTCCTGCTTGCTCCAGCCAGATGCCTGGTGTTAGAAGATCAAGCTACTCCACTGCTACTCCCTTCGTCCGGAAATTAACACAATTGTGGCGTTCAAAACTTGTCCGCGAAAGCAAGCAAGTTGCAGAGTACAAAGCAGGTGTGGGACCCATCATTTATTAAAGAAATCAATTGAGGTGAAAAAAACAACAAAAAAACCCAACCAGCCCACCTACGCCTGGCCTCCCCTTTTTCTCCGTCGCCTCGCATCGCACGAAACTTCCAGAGTGCAAAGCACCACCGGCATCCAGTTTTCCCCTATCCCAATCTAATCTTCACTTTTCCCCATCGGAGCTTAGATTCCCATCCGATCCAGTGCTGCCCTGCATGGCCGCGGGTGTCCACGACCGGATCTCTGGACGCAAGGAGCTAGGAGGCGGCAGTGGAGTTGGGGAGGTGGGCAGCGGCGGCGGCGGCCATAGCAAGCTGGTCGTGCGTGGTGGCCGTATTGAGGGGCATGGAAGTCGAATCGGAGGGGAAGGAGGTAAGACTGTTGTGCGCGGCCGCCGAATCAGACGCGGTGGCTTCCGCATCAATAGCCAGGGTGACCTTTTCGCCCCCGACTCGGAAGATGAAGATGCCATGGAGGTCATGCCCTCTGAGGGGGCTCCGAGCATATAAGTGGCCGCAGAGAGGGCTTCGGGCATAAAGGTGGCCGCAGAGGCTCCTCCGGTCATGGAGCTGCCCCGGAGGTGCAGGCGCGCTTGGAGATGGTACTTGCTGGCATCGATCCAGTGTACCATGAGGTCTTCATCAGTCTGTACAAGGTTATGTTGCCCGCTTTCTTCAAATGCAACTAGTTCTTTTGTTGTGTGTTGATGTGGGATGTAGTAGTGCTTTTGTGGGATGATGACTGTTTCTGTGGGATGATGTAGTGCTTTTGTAGGATGATGCAGTGCTTATGGGCACGATGTAGTACTTCTGTAGGATGTTGTACTGCTTATGGGCATGATGTAGTACTTCTGTAGGATGTTCTACTGCTTATGTAAGATAATAAAGTACATATGTCTGAATGAATACGTCCATTGTGACATAGATGATGAGTGATTTACGATTCCTTCCATGCTTATTTGGGATGAAGCATACTTTTTTCTGACGCTAGATGCTTGTATGGCATTTTATTACATGCATCACGGTCATAGTACATTGGCCATAACAATACCACAACACTGAGCAAAATAGTCACATGTTCATACATTTTTCTCTCTCACACACACAGACATGCATGAGTTAGTGTTCTAAACTGAGAGAACCCAACCCAATTAGACATCCAGCGACTCCTTGACACTCTCAATAAGTTGACGATCACAATTTAAGCACTTAGGAAGAATGCCCATGGCCTCCAACCTATCTTTGTTCATGTGAGGGATCTTGTACTTGTTTCCTCCACCAGCCTTCATAATCTCAATCAAGCAACTCTGTAGTGGTAGGAAAACATTTCTGAGATTGGATGCATCATAGTCCCAATATGCCTTCTCAACATTTGCAATTAACTCATCTAGAGTTGTAGAGGTTGTCGTATATGTCAACGCCTGAAGCGAAGCAAAGAAACCAAGGTCTAGTACATTTATATCAGGAGAATTAGCAGGTTGGTTCATGAGCCATATGTCAAGCCCAGTTTCAGCTACTGCACATGCAAATTGTTCATCGCTAAGTGGGACATGAGTCGGTGCATTGTCCTGCTGAATCCAAATTGTTTTCCCTGCATCTTCTTTAGGCCAACGCGCTACAAGGATTGTATTGTGTCTCTGTCAACCTTCATTGTCTTGGTGACTAGTGTGCCCCTTGCTCTATTATCACTTCTCCTTTGTGCCGGTTCCTACAAGTGATGATATACATGTTAGCTTGAAATCTGAATAATAGAAATTAATTTTGTGAAATTAAACCTGTAGGATATGCTACCTTTCTAACAAAAGACAATATGCCTATCTTGCCATCAAATATGTAATTGCCTTCATTGTCATACCAAGGCTTGGCTACTGCGGTTAAGAACATCACCTTAATAATGCAATTTTTGTTGTGGACAGTCCTATATGGATCCTCCTCCTCTGGGAGTAGGTAGTAAGTCTTATCCTTCTTTGTTGCATAGAACCACTTCTCATCTATATGGATGATGTTTTCCATGTCAATAAACATTGGTTCAGTTTGTAATGTACACTGATCTAACATTGAAAGACACCACCTCAACCTTTCTTGTTTATTTTCTTCCTTCAAATAAGGCTTTAATGTATTTGAGTGCCGTCTTAGTAACCCATCCTTGAACAACTGATGCATTGTGGTTTTTTTTATACCTACAGCTGCGGCTAAAGACCTTATGGTGCTCCTTTGGCGTAAGGGAATTGATGCTACATGTGACAGGTCTACCTCAAACTTTTTCTGACCACAATTCTTTGGATTTCTTGATCTAACATCAACTGGTAACCCATTTGCCCGGCATTGCTTCACTCATCGCCAGATATGCCATACACAATGACGATTGACATTGAACAATTCAGCAACTATTTTTGTGGCGTTTCTCCTTAGTTCTCCACAGTTACTTCTCTTTAGTAGTGCTTCGTATATCTGTTGTCTTTGAGTGTCAGTACGATCTTTTGACTGGGTTCTAGCACTTCCATTTGCATGTTCATCTTCTTCGTCGGGTGAATCTTCCAACTCCTCTTCGTCAAATATGATGTCCACACCCCCAACAGAGATGCCATACTCATGCATTTCCTCCTCCAGGGCCTCGAAGTAACCATAATTGGCTGCAAATCAAGTGTACAGGTTAGCTGTTTTAATTTGTATACATGCGCATAATTTTTTTTTACGTTGAACCATCTGTTATATGAACCGCTATAGTGACAATCTATTACCTAAATTGATTCCTTGTGCCTCTTTGATTTGGAAAAATTCTTCGTCATTTGTAGGTTGCTGATTGAGGTCTGGTAAGGCCTCTCCTCCCTCGACTGGTTTGTGTTGATCATCAACAAAAGGCAAGAGTTTAAGGTAATGAGGTTGCAACAATTTTTCATGTCAAATCATATTGTATTCATCAGTTCAGAGATTGAATTATGACTAATTACCTGGCCTGATAAGTTGTTGTTGCCCTCCAGCAACCTCGGCTACATCAAGATCATGATCCTGTTGCACAAGCTCTTCATCAACTGGTTCATTGAGGTCTGGTAAAAGTTCATCATCAACTAGTTTGTTGAGGTCTGGTAAAAGCTCTTCATCATGTGGTGGTGATTTGTTGAGATCTAAAGCCATGGATGATGCTGAATGGAAGAAGCAAATGGATGTTGAAGCTGCAGCTAGAAGCCTTTTATAAGCAGAAGAAGAGAGGGAAATGGCGGGAGTTCAAATTTCACATTACTATGTTAGCTGTAGAGGCTTCTAGTGTTTTCTTTGGTCATCCGGCCACCTCTCCATTTAATTATTGATGTGTACAGTTGTAAGAGTTGGGATGGAAGTGATATTTTAATTGAACAGAACTGGTAGCAATCATTTCTGCTAGGGGCAAATGTGTCTTTTTACCTATTCCTTGGTTTGTGTGAGAAAGGAGAAACTTGCATTCTTTCCCGGACAGAGGGAGTAGTAGTTACGTACTCGTGTGTGATGTCATTTCTTGACTGGAAATGGCGTGTGTTTGTAATTGTATAAGACGGTGTAACGCCATTCTTGGCCCAATATCATAATAGGCCTTCTCGAACTACCTGCTTATGTTTGCATGCCTATGTTTTTATGCTTTTTCTGTTATTTTTCTAAGTCGCTTTTGTTGGGAATGGATCAGACATCCAGAGAAGCAAATTAAATCAGACCAGCTGCACAAAAACGGCCATCAGACGCACATAACAGTTGACAGTGAGAAGTACCTGACTCCCAATTACAAAAAGCAAGAACTTCACTCACACATGAAACATGATGATTGCCAGCAAAATCGAAGATCTGCATTTTTTTTTCTTATTCCAGGCTACGCACATACATGTAGGAAAGGTGGAAAACATGCATATGATTATTTATATGCAACACAGTGCAGGTGGAAAACATGCAAATTAAAACATTTGTGATTTTAGTATGGGTCATTACTGGTCGTTAATTAGTATACCTTTAAACATGTGTGACGACATTGTATGTTTGGTCTGCCGATCGATTATTCTGTCTCAGGTCATTTTCTTTTGTGGATTGTGCGTGCATATTCTCAAAAGAATTTGAAGCTACTAGATAGCTTGCTTATTAGTTAATCATGAGATAGTCCTTTAATTTGTCGGGAAGCAAAGCA
The DNA here is from genome assembly GCA_036936925.1 of Cenchrus fungigraminus. NCBI lineage: Eukaryota > Viridiplantae > Streptophyta > Magnoliopsida > Poales > Poaceae > Cenchrus > Cenchrus fungigraminus. The sequence goes on along the minus strand of CM072778.1, from coordinate 19,591,164 downwards.
GCAGGGTAGCTAGCTGGAGAAAGAATGAAGAGTTTGAATTGCATTGCATGGTGCCAGCTTAGCTTTGGCCTTTCATGGGAAAAGGCAGTCAATCAACAAGTGCATGTTCCAAAAGTTTTTTTAAAATAATCTATTAGAAGTCATCAAAAGTAATGTAGAGAGGTTGTGCACACATCTAAAACAGAAGTAAAAAATAGAATCGATGGTGTGATACGTTAACTGTGTTTACATGACTTACATGGTTTTCTTGAGTCCGTTTGTGCTTCTGTTCTTCTACTCCAGAAACAAAAGCATGCCATTGTGAGACCTAATACTGCAGCAGCTAAAGGCAATGCAATTGCCAAGATCAGTCCTGTTCTATTTCTTCTCCTCCCTGTCCTATCTAAAATTTCTAGAATGATTTCTTATAAGCATGTTAAACTGAACTGAAATGCAAAAGAAGTAGTAGTATCTAAATTATCACTCATCTAAAAAATGGTTTGTTAGAATCTGGACACTTTTCTTGCTGAATTAATATTGTTCTTCCTGTATGCTTTATGTTGTCTAGCATGTCAGCCAACATTCTTGTGAAGGTATCATCTTCTTGTAACTCAGCCTCCTATATTTATTTTCAAACAATCAGCCAGCTAGCTGGAGGTTTCCTTCGAGATGAGACATATGCATGTACTTTTTATCTGCTCGCGTTCATGTACTTTTTAGGCATATGCATTCAGTATAATGGGGTATTAAGACTAGGTTGCGGCACTGATAAATGAGGAAAAAAACTATGCTCTGAATCTTAACATTGTCTCTGGTTTCTGGCTTTCTGCAAACTATGTACACTTGTGCAGTCAGGTACTCAGGTTACAGTTCAGAAACGAGTTTGTCTCTTTGAATCTGATATACAATTAGAGTAAGCATTCCAATCATGTTTGTTCATGTCCGGTCAGACACAGATGAGCAATTGTCAGATATTGTTCATGAATATGGCACATTGTTTCTGATCAGGAGGGAGAGGGACCATCCGTTAGTAGCTGAACATGGTTACTGACAATATGTGGCATGTTCAGTACATTAACTTTGTGACACTTATGCTTCCTGTCACATGCTGTCATGTAGATTCTGTAATAATCAGCACCTTTCGATCCTTGCTAAACTTGATTTAAAAACTCTTGCTAAACCGTTACTGATGATGTTAATGTCTGGTCCACTGATGAAAATTGTCAGATGCAGTAGCAGCACTATGTTTTGCCACTGTTAAAGGAGGAAAACCATGCTCTGAGTGTTAGCATTGCATTGCTAGTCTCTTCAGTCTTCACATTACATAAAATCCGGTGAAAATTTCTTACCAAAATTCACTGATGTTCTGCATTGCACTTGTTTTTACTACCACCGTTCTCTTTTATTTGACGCCGGATAGCACAAGTTTGAGCTAGCAAACGTCAAGTATATATGCTTCAAGGCTTAATTTTTGTTGGTGTAAATTCAGATCTCTTTATATTTGTCCATCACTGAATCCTTTGATCTGCAGGCAATGGAGACGGAGATGGAGTCATTACCAACTGGTACGGTGGTATGAAGTTCAAGTCATTTGGTATGCAGGCAATGGAGACAGAGATGGAGTCATTTACTAACTGGTGTCACATGTCGTCTCATGAATAGCTACCCAGATGGACATGTTCTTCTAGTAAATTATATTTGTGTGTTGTTTGCATACTAATGATGTAAAATGGTAGAATTATCAAAGCAATTACTCCCTCCTTCCTTGAATATATGACGTTGGATAGTTTGAACTATCCAACGTTATATATTCAAGGAAGGAGGGAGTATTGTATTACATTGGCAAGTATACGTGGAAATGTTGTACAACAGCCGTCGAGGGGGTGCTTGCTTGCACAGATGCAAGTGGTGCAGCAAGCCACCAACTCAAGTGTTGGAAAACAGTTTCTTATTGGGTCTAACCCATAATTTCGTAGTAGTTTGGTTTGGTTAGTAATGGAAAGAACGAAATGAGTTGGGGTGGTTTGGATTCTTCCGCTAATGGATTGGAGTAAGGTGGGTTGTCCTCGGTCTGCACTCTAGCATGGACTGGTGTGGTTACAGTGCGGTTTACGGCCCATTTGCAGGGCTACTTCTGTTGATCCCTTGGTTGTCACTCATCTTCCAAAAAATTGACTCAGTGGGCGACGTTCGGTTGGCCAGTCGTGGGGAGTGGGGATGTGGGTGAGATCCTTCCCCCTCCTGGTGGTTGTGGTCGCTCTTGGCCGTCTTTCCTGCTCGAAGAAGTTTCATTGTCGCCATCAAGAGTTGTTTGTTGTCTTTCCATCGATTTGCTCCTTCTAGGTTTTGGCGGTGGACTGCGTGAAGTTAGTTATGGAGGCCTGTGAAAGCTTGGTCCGATTTCATCAGGCCGACAACAGGTGCGTTTTTCGGAACGTATCTCACCTCGTTGGAGTCGTTGTTTCGGCCTCCGTCCATTTGTTTTGCCAGGTGAAAGTTTGGTCTGCTCCTTCGTGGGCAGACGGATGATGGTGGCGTTGGCGTCGTCCCTCTTTGGAGGCATCATTTTTCATGTCCTTCTAGCTAGTATTCCGTTGGCACCTAGTTGTGAGTCTGTCGGTGATGTGCTTGCGTTCTTGTTGTTCTCTTTCGTGCAGGTTTAGGTGTTGCCGGTGGTGCTGTGTTTTTCTTCTGTTGGTGTTCCTCCGACAATGTTGGTCGTCGTTGTTATTTACCTTTTCTAGTTGTGCTTGGTTGTAACTCCGCACCTTAGGGTTCTCCTAAGGTCACTTGCTTGTAATTCTCTTCTTTGAAAAACATGCTATGCACGTCTTACTTTAAAACAAGATGTATTTTGCTGTGAGTTGGTAACTGCACTTTGTAAGCTACTGCTCCAATGCGTTGAATCACAATGTATGACCCAAAATACTTGAAGCTGAGTTTATGATTGCTACGGCGCTGCACAGACTGTTGGATGTGGGTTGAAGTTTGATGTACACCCAATCCCCCACAAGTGGCTCGGGTGCCGACTGCCGTTGTCATCTAGTTTTTATTCTTGCAAATGAATGTTTTCTTCACAACATTAATTAATAAAACGGGATCATGGCGGACACGCCGGAAATCGCGATGGGCTCGGGTGCCGTTGGGCGGGGAACGTGGGCCGCGCCAGGCCCGTGCTGCTGCCTTCTGCCCAGTCCATGTTCCGGCGCGCCAGCAGGCCCGCGCGCGGAGGATCCGCAGAATATTCATTCCGTCAGCCGCGCCGGGAGCGTGTAACCGGCTAACCGCACGCATCTACCCACTGTCGCAGACGTCTGGGCCCCGCAGAAGCAATCAAGACGTTGTATCCACCTGTCAGTGGACTGCAGGGTGATTCTAGACCGTAGCCATAAGGCGATCTCATTGATTGGGGGCGTGCATTGATTTTTTTCAATCAATGAAATAAAAGTGCGTGCATTGATCTGGTTGGATAGCGCGTCCCGTTCCGTCATGGTCATGGGGGGAATGGCGATTGCTACTGCTAGTGATGGCGTGACGGAAAGAGAAAGCGGGAGAGAGTAGAGCGGATAGAGGGGGGGCCGCAGGCGCAGGCACGGAGCGTGGAGCCCCGGCGGCGACGTCTCCTCTTCTGCTCCGCTGAAACTCCGGAGCTCGCTCGCTTGCATATAGCGGGGAGCCCGGGAGGGACTGGAGGGAAGTGGAGCAAGAAGAGTGTGGGCAAGAGTGGGGGAGGGAGCACTCCTGCGGACCTGCACCATGCGCCCGTCTCTCTGTAAGTGACCCTTCCCCGATTGATCAGCTCTTCCTAACTTCTGAATGCTCGCCGCGGCGCCCACCGATCTGATAAAGCCGTTGGGCGTTCTCTTGTTTAGCTTTGCGGGATCGCCTTAGAATTTGGGGGGACTGCATTGGCCCCGTGATAACTGGGGAATGGCCAGTTTCGGGATGATCCGGCGTGGATTTTGTTGGTTTGTGACACGGAAATAAGGCGGCGAGTGGTGTTTTTTTTCAGGGTGCGAAATTGAGTGGGATGAGCTTGCTCTGAAATCTGAATTGCCTATTTGCTGCTACTTCTGTCTAGTGGCCCCTGTTAGCTTTCTGTATTTAGTATGTCTTGCTGAGGTAGATATGTCTGGATCAATGGGAGCAGCGTGGATTTGGTGCCTTCCAAGCTGCTTAATGGGGAAATTGATGGGTTTATTTTTTTCCGAACGGAGTCATGATACTAATTTCCTCCACTACTGAAGAAGATAAACTCTGATGTATTAAGACTTGTTCTGATTCCATATGCTGTGTTATGTAGAAATACAATAGACAAGTGGCATGTTCCATTCTGAATGGACACTCTAAATTAAATTTGAAGAATTGATCTCCAGAATTGTGACTTGTGACCCCCAGTAGACAGTGGATGGAGGAGCATGGCAGATAAAAAAAAAGAAAGAAAACTTCAATAAAGGAGGATTTTCCCCCCTCTCCTTTTGAACTGCAAGGAATCTTTCATTGGCTAAGGTTCCAAAGCACAAGCATTGGATTGAATATCTTATCAGATCTCCATGATAAAATATTAATGAGCAACTGATGGTGTATCTTCATTGGACAGTCCTGATGCCATGTGCATTCTAACCATGACTAATGTTTTCTGGATCACATACCCCCTTAGCTATGTTGTGTAGCTAATAGTTGACATATCGCTATTCAAATTTGAAGCATTCTGTTTTTAGGCTTCTAGCCCATGTTCTGACAGGAACAATTCTAGTACAAGTGTTACTTATGGCCCTGTTTGCACACTATAGGAATATGTATACAAGTGTTCACGAATTTTACAGTCAAATACTAATCTTTGTATTATGCAAAAATGCAAATACGATCTTATAGTTTTGTGATTGTATATTTCTAAATAGCATGCAGAAAAGGCTAAACGAACATATTAAATTTTCCCTCTAGTTGCATTTGCACAATGCACATTAGCTTATGTCGAATTTATCTGCATCAACATCCCTGACAGGTTGTGTACCCCTTTTTCTTCTGCTACTATCACATTTGGCATTTGCTAGACCTCTCTTTCCACTACCAAGTAAGACGAAGAATGAAGAGAAAAGGCCCATACAGACATTTCGACCATATAATATTGCTCATCGTGGCTCAAATGGGGAAATTCCTGAAGAAACAGCTTTTGCATACCTGGTACTGCTCAGAAATTTGCAAGCGTAAATGGTTATAGAAGGATTTCATATTTCTATTTTGCTAATGGAATAAGCTATTTTTCATAAGCTGATACACCTAAATGCTAAAGCGACTGCAGATATTGATCACTGCAAATGACTGTTGAATTCACATATGACAAATTATAGGTTTTGTATGTACTATATGGACGATATGGCATTGTAAATTGGAACTTACAATTAACAAAAAAAATCCTGTTGCAGAGGGCTATTGAAGAAGGTGCAGATTTTATAGAGACTGATATCCTTGCTAGCAAAGATGGGGCCTTGATTTGTTTTCATGACGTAACACTTGATGAGATAACTGATGTTGCTGAACATAAGGAGTTTGCCAATCGAAGAACAACCTATGAAGTGGAGTGGTCTAATGTTACTGGGTGGTTTGTAGGTTTGCACCTTACAATCAATCTTGGCTCCTTCACTCATTTTGTTACCATTGTAATTTGCATATCTGCTACATGAAAAGTAATTAAGCAATAAGGATATAACAGCACACCCATTCACTGGTCTAATGTTACTGGATGGTTTGTAGGTTTGCACCTTACAACTAATATAGGCTCCTTCACTCATTTTGTTACCATTGTAATTTGCATATCTGCTACTTGAAAAGTAATTAAGCAATAAGGATATAGCAGTACACCCCTTCACTGTTTGTTGACTCTAATTCTGGAACATTTTAGATGCTACTGGTTGGCATTAGTGCATATTGGTCATCTATACTCTGAACACTATCTACAGAAAATATATTGACAGTTTCAGCTCCATGTTGCTATGATGGGCGGAATGATTATAATAGACTTGTAGGCTCGTGTTCTTCATTATTTAAACTAATATTGAATTGTTGGTTTTCAGTGGACTTCACACTGGAGGAACTTAAAACACTTAAATTGAAGCAGAGATACTCATTCAGAGATCAACAGTACAATGGTATGGATATCCTTCTGTTTTTTTGTCATATTTGTTTCATGTGATACTTCCTATTATACGACCATGTTGTTGTGCTCCAAAGATCCTTGAAGTGACTCTTGTCACATGCATGTGCATTTTCTGAATGCCCTGCTACTGGTGGTTTATACTCCTTATCACAAATGCCATAAATATGGCAATTAGCTGGAAATAATTAGTATGATCACTTGCCTGCCATGATATTCTGGTATTTTTTTCCTGAGGGAATATCCTGACATGTTTCTATGCATTGCAAACATACCCTGCTGTAGCTATTTATAAGTGCAATAATATTCTAGGAAATCAGAGGAACTCTGTTGTTTCAATTAGGGAGCTCAGAAATGTATAGGATGTGATTCGTTGGTTCCTTTTTTCAATAACATTTATTACCATTATCTATTTAATGCAATCTAGGATTCTGATTTAGCATAGTTGTTACTGCTCCATTTCCTTTAAGTTCTTGTATGTTTAGAACTAGTACAGCTATATTATTTTGTGTTAGATTTTACTTGCTCTAAGAACACAATTGCATGAACTAACATGTAAGAGCGTAATTGGGGATTAACAATAGCAATCCATTATTTTCCTGACATGCAGGTATGTTTTCAATCATCACATTTGAAGAATTCATTTCAATTGCCCTAGATGCGGATAGAACTGTTGGCATATACCCAGAGATTAAAGATCCAGTTTTCATCAACAAGCATGTAAGTTGTTCTCAGAAGGAGCATGCACTATTATGATTTGCAATGTTATCTAATTACGCCATTGCCACAAAAAAAATCTTCTTATATGTACACACGAACTCTGTGTAGAATGATCATATTGCAATGTTATCTAATTATGTCATTGCCACAAAAAAAAATCTTCTTTTATGTTACATATGAACTCTATGTAGAATGATCATAAGAGCCGCTGGCTGCTTAGCATATGAACAGGACTGAAAATGTTGCTTTATATCATGTTTATGTCTCATGAAAGAGTTTCTTTTTGTCACAAATTGTTGATGTGAAAATCGGACGTAATCCAAAAAACGGCGTCAACACAAATGTGATCAATTGTTGCTAGCCCTGACTATGATAAGCTGGATAGTGCAAAACTTCATTGTTCTATTTTTCATGACAATGTAAGGGTCTAACTTCTCAATTTCTGACATAACATAATGAGTTTGTATTACCTTCAACAGGTTAAGTGGGCTGATGGAAAGATTTTTGAGGACAAATTTGTGGAGACTTTGCTTAAATATGGATATAAAGGTCAATACATGTCAGAGAATTGGCTAAAGCATCCATTGTTTATACAATCCTTTGCTCCCACCTCCATTATATATGTATCAGAATTGATTGACTCTCCCAAGATATTTTTGATTGATGATATAACTGTGAGAACACAAGACACGAACCAGGTACTAGCCTTTTTGTAACAGTGTCTCTCGCCCATTTGTTCCAATGCTATGAAAGAAAATCAGTCTGGATAACAAAAGTCGTTCCCTGAGGTTTTAGAGTTCATTTTGTGCAACTTCAGTGGATCATGTCTTTGAATATTTACTTGAGTCATTTCCTATTTGCAGTCATACTGGGAAATAACTTCAGATGACTACCTTGCATACATTGGGAAATATGCTATCGGCCTTGGTCCATGGAAAGATACCATTGTTCCAACTGCAGGAAACTACTTGATGCCACCAAGTGATCTTGTTGCACGGGCACATGCTCATAATCTCCAGGTACAAAATTTGTTTGTATTTATTTCAGTTATCTAAAATTCAGTCTTTGCACGGATTGTTGTAAAGTAATACATACTAGTTGGACCAACTTCCATATGTTCACTGTCATATTCTATGTTTGTCCATCTAAATGCATCTGGTCGCTGATAACCAGAAGGATCTTGTTCGTTTATCTTTTTCATTTTTTCCATGTTCAGGGGCGTGTATGCAATCTAGTTCGGTAGTTCCTTTGGGGGTGTGTGGCGTGTGCTTTGTACTCAGGTTGAACCTGTTTGTTGTCCTTCTTTATGAAATGGCATGCAGTTCTCCTGCATCGTTTGAGAAAAAAACAGAAGGATCCTACAAAGCATCACGGCTGCCTTGTCGTTTTAGTCTCATGCTCTTTGACAAAATTCCAACCAATCACTTAATTCATTGAGTTCTAAGTTCGAACACAACACATCAGCCAGCTGCCAACACTTACATCTGTGTCCTGATCCTCACCTTGTACTATGTGTTGAATTGTGAAGGGTGCGTAGTGCATACCCTCAAAAAAAGGATAAGGATTTGCTAGTATTAAGTGGTCTAGTTTAGTCAAACTCTTTGGCCCTCATTAATTGTGTGTTCTTTTGCTAAAGATTATACATGTTTAGCTCTGTATTACGGTGCAAACTTTCTGCCGCAAAAAAAAACATGGATCAAATTATCCCACTGCTACACACTTTTTTTTTATGCTGGTTTTGTCTCACAAAATGTTTTTCGTGTGATATGTACGCCGAAACATGTTAAACAGCATTCTGTTGTTGTGCAGGTGCATCCATACACTTACAGGAATGAGAACCAGTTCCTGCACTTCAACTTCCATCAGGATCCCTACGCTGAATATGATTTCTGGATAAAGAATGTAGGGATTGATGGACTGTTTACAGATTTCACTGGAACACTTCACCAGTACCAAGAATTGACATCCCCACACCGGAAGGATGAAACTGCAAACAGCCTCCTTGTAAAAATTAGTCAAATGATCTCAGCATATGAAGGTCTCTGATCATTCTATTGTTGCTGAAAATGCTTTGTAATTGCAAACTACACGAGTGGACCATGGTGTCACTTGCCCTTGGAAGGTTAAAGAAACGGGTTGTTTTTGCTAGGTAGCACGGGTCATAGACTCATAGCTGTAAATTAAAGCCCTGAGTCGCTGGGGCAAATTTCTATGGTGGAAATAATTGTTTTCCGGAAGGATTTGTAATGGTTAGTTGTTGCTAAATTTCTACGGTGGAATCCCAAGATGGGCAAGTTTGCCAAGTTGGTGTGTGTGCTCATACCATACCATCATATTTACACCAGTTGAATTGGTCTCGGAATTGGATGTTCGTGTGTCTCCACAGCTGTGCAATCGTACTCACCGGCCAGTGTGTGTTCAAATGCAACTGGAAAGAGAGATTGGAAACTAGTGGTTCAGTGGTCGCACCCCCCTATCTATCGTCACTGGGAAGGAACCAGTCTTCTCTCTAGATAGACGCCCTTGTCACCAATCTCAATGAGGATAACCTCGAAGAGGGCTTGTGAAAAGCTTCTGGTTGGGGAGCCATTGAAGGGATAAAGAGGATTTCAGGCCGCACAACCTGAGCGAAGGAAGAATGGAAACGGCGGCGGCGACCGTAGCCCGGCCGCCGGAGTACGGCTACACAGGTGGAGTGCTCAGTGGTAACGTCAGTTTCCCAACCACTCTTATCCTCTGTTCTGCTACTCAAGCAACATTAAAGAAATTCTCTAGTTTAAACTGAACTGAATGCGCACTAGATTGTGATGGTTTGGTTACTGATTTTGCAGTGTTTTTTAATCGGCATCTTGAACAAGTCATTTCTAGTCTGCTTAAACAAAACTATCCATACCTGTAACTAAATTGCACTTCTGAAAGTCTAGGGACGACTTCTGAGGGATATTGCGATTTTATTCTATCATTGCCCGGCCACAAATTCATCAGATAATATCTTTGGAATTTGACTGATTGTGTGCACAAGCACAACCCTTTTGACCAGGACTTGGCAAGAGCAAGAAAATCAATCTCGTCCATCGTCCATTGTAGTTTTTAACCGAAGTAGGTTTACGACTGCATTCGCTAGGAGTTCGAGACACACAGACTAAAACCAGAAATCAACCTTGCAACATTTCAGCATCTTCTCGGCATGGAAATGCTTTGGAATTTAGAAGGCAGGAATAGGGACATAGGGTTGCGCTGATCCCCAACTTTGGCACAGGAAAATCAACACCTGGCACTTGCAGTCTCCAAACCAAGTCCACCTTTGAACCAGACAACCTTTTGAAAAGGCCCATAAAAATATTTCTGGATCATCATGGTGGGGAGTCAAGCAGTGCTACCGCTTCAATGTTTCTCTTGGCATTTTTCATGCACCCACCACCACTGACCACAGCGCACAGCTGCACATCGATCTGCACCTGACCTGTCTCCTCCAACTCAGGCAGGAGGAGGTCGCTGCTGCCCCACCGGCGATCTGGTGCCGCGAGCTTTTCCACAGCCTCGCTGACGAAGCGACCGCCGAGAATTCAACACCATGGATCCCAGGTCCAAGTCTTGCCATGGAGTAACTTCGTCTTCTACAGAGAAAGTGAAAAGGTGCGTCTTTTTTTACTACGCCTGCTGCCTGATAGTAACCGCGCGAGCTCGTCACTTTCCTTGGGCAGGTTTACTGCGCGGCGCGGAGGCGGCGAGCGGACATCCAGTCGGACACGTTCGTGCTGATCGAGCCCGGCATGGACGAGGAGTTCGTGTCCCGGGAGGAGCTGGAGGCGAGGCTCAAGGGCTGGCTGGAGAAGTGGCCCAGGGACGCGCTGCCGCCCGACCTCGCCAAGTTCGACACGGTTGACGCCGCCGTGTCCTACCTCGTCAGGTCCGTCTGCGTGCTCGAGATCGACGGCGAGGTCGGGTCCGTGCAGTGGTACCAGGTCGAGCTGGAATAACCTGGGCTTCGTCGCTGTGCTCCTTGTTCACGTCCTCGTTCCTAAAAAAAATACATTCCCGAAAAATATACTCAAACTGAGACTGTTCTGCAGATCTGCTGATTTGTTAAAAGGAAAAATATTATGCAAAGAAGTTTTTGTTGTGAACAATTGTGCAAAGAAGTAGAAACACTGCACAAACACAAGTGCAACACTGATTTGTTGGATTGGAAGGCAACTGCTCGCAACTTGTACCGTGCAAATTGTAAGGGTCAACTGGTTCCCACTCAAGCGAACTGAAACACTGAGTTGTTTAGATTTGAAAAAAAACTGCTTCAATACAGTTTTTTCTTTGGGATGAAAAAAAACGCTTCAGTACAGATGCATCTGACTTTTACATAATCATAAAAAAATAGCCAGTCAAAAGCGAAGGTTTTTTTTCACGGTACTAGTAGTAGTGAGATCATGAGTCAGCAGCAGCGCAAGCCGGGCTGCCGGGCTCTCCCAATCCCAGCCAGCTGGTGCGAAAGCTCGCCCCCTCTCCGTTTCCACAGAACGGTCGCGTTTCCGTTGGAACGGAACGCGACGGCCTGTCGTCCTTGACTCCTTCGGCGAGAGAGACGGACAGGGACAGGGTGGAGCGAGGGCAAAGCGGGAGACCCGGGCGCCACGGCACCCCACGTTCCAATTCCGTCCGCTGACCATCCCCGTCCCCAACTCCCCATCCCCTCGCCGGCGTCTTCTGCAGAGGAGGCCTCCCCCTTCCGGCCTTCCCCTCCCGTCGCCGTCGCTCCCCTCGGGTTGACTTGACTTGTACTGTTCCACACTACACCACACCACACCCGTCCACTGACCACCACCACCCCAATAATCGCATTCCGTTCTCCTCCTCGCTTTTGCACTTTGCGCCTCTCTCCCTCTTCCTCTATCCTTCCTCCCGCCAGCTTGCTTCGGTCTGAGTTCTGAAATCTGGGATTGTGGCGGCTCCGTAGGCAGGCAACCGCCGGAGTCCGCGAAGAGCGGCAGCTCCTCCGTGTCGGCGGTGAGTCCCTTTATCCTTGCTTCGTAAGGGGTTCCTTGCAGAGTTTCTTACTGTTTGCATCTTGTGTTCCAATTTTTTTTTCTCGAGTTTGCTCTCGCTTTAATACGAGATATTTATGGCCATTGGCCAAATTACCCGTGTGGCCACTTTCACACCCAAGAAGTGCTATTATAAGCCTCTAGTAAGTGCGAGAAATTTCGCTAACTGTTCTTGGAAATAAGAGGAGCTCTGCCCTGTTCTTGCTGTTGAACCAGAGCAAACTGGATTATCAAACCAGGCTGGTGGAATCTTACATGATCAAATTTTCTCCAATATTTTTTCTTGAGAGAAAAATAAGGAAGTGAGAAGAAGGAAATGACTAAGTGAAGAAAAAACAGGGTATTTAGTTTGTAGTTCTTCTACTAGTTCCTATCACCTGAACTGTGATGTTATCTCATTTCAACCTTTTTTATCTCAATTTCTACGTTACCTTTGCTAATTATATGTGCTGTGCTTGCACTGCTTGAAAATCATGTTTAATCAGTGTTTGATTGTCTACTTTCATTTTTATTTGCCACTTTATATTTTTCTATTATATTTACTTATTTGCATCAGTAGTTTTCCAAAATTCCATTATCAATTCTGAAATATATTGGAGTTAGACCTGATCTTTGTGCTAAACAAATGAACCAGGGAAGGTCAATAACATGATGGCTGCGGAATTAGTTAAGCAGTGCTCAAACATCACTCTGGGAGAAGACAGTGAGATATGTGATATTAAACATGCGCTTAAGGCATTGAGAAAGAAGATCCTTAGTTTGGATTTTGACAACTCTATGCATGTCCATGATCCACAGGACTCATTTGAGTACTTGGAAGTGCTGTACAAAATCAGAAGACTGTCTGAAAGGTTAAGGAGCCTAGACCCATGTGGAGAAGCCAAACAGCTGGATGAACTCACTGTGTATGCTGATGACCTTTCTGAAATGGCAATGGCAAGGCTTGAAGAGGAATTTGTTTATCTTCTGACACATTACAAACAGCCATTAGAACCGGAAGTTCTCTCTTTTCGTTCTACAGAGGATGGCAGTGTGGATGACTTTTCAAGCAGCTCATTCAGCGAGGAACAATCAGAAGGGAAGGCAACACCAAATAATGCCACTGGAGGACCGGAATATCTTGTTCCTGATTTGATTCAACCCGGTGCACTCTCTGCTGCCAAGTCCATTGCTAAATTTATGTTCCTGAATGGCTATGATAAGGAGTGTTGCCAGGCTTATATAAACTCACGGCAGAATGCAATAGATGAGTACTTTGCGTCTCTTCGTCTGGACAAGCTCAGTATAGAAGAGCTTATGAACACAAGTTGGACCAAACTGAATATTTTAATAAGGAGATGGAACCGAGCAATGAGGGTTTTTATCCGAGTCTACCTTGCAAGTGAGAAGCGCCTTAGCAATCATGTCTTTGGTGAACTTACAGATTCAAGTGCTGACTTGTGCTTCTATGAGATTTCGTTTAACTCAGTAATACAACTTCTGAGCTTTTATGTATCTGTAGCAATTGGTCCTCCAAAAACGGAAAAGCTTTTTCGTTTGCTTGATATGTATGAGGTCCTGAATGATCTTCTCCCTGAAGCTGAATCCCTGTTTGAATCAGGATATGATGATATGATCTTGAATGAGTATCATGAAGCACTACTCCAGCTGGGAGAATCTGCAAGAAAGACATTTGCAGAATTCAAGCATGCCATCCAATCATACACTTCATCTAATGCAGTGGCTCGTGGAGAAGTGCATCCACTTACAAAGTATGTTATGAACTACATAAGGGCTCTCACAGCATACAGCAAACCTCTTGATTCAATTCTCAAGGACACAGATCGAAGACACCTGCATCTTGCTTCTGACATTCAGTTGATGGCAAATGCATATCCTAATTTCACGGTGACAGCTTTGCATCTACGGTCTGTTGCTGCAATTTTGGAGGCAAATCTTGAAGCTAGTTCTAGACTGTACAGAGATGATCGATTGCTGAACATCTTTATGATGAACAACATCCACTACATGGTCCAGAAAGTGAAGAACTCGGATCTCAAAAGCTTTCTTGGTGATGACTGGATCCGGGTTCACAACAGGAAGTTTCAGCAGCAAGCTATAAGATATGAGAGGGCGTCATGGAACAATGTCCTCTCTTACCTGAGTGATGATGGCTTGTGCGCTGCTGGTGATGCTGCTTCTCGCAAAATCATCAGGGAGAAGATAAAAAACTTCAACCTATCCTTTGAAGAGGTCTATCGAGTTCAGACAGCATGGTCTGTCCCAGATGACCAACTTCGTGATGATGTCCGGATTTCAATATCACTGAAAGTTATACAGGCCTATAGGACATTCGTGGGAAGATATTCAAGCATCGTTGATGGCTCAAGGCATCGAGTTCGTTACATAAAGTATACATCAGAGGATTTGGAGACACTTTTGCTGGATCTTTTTGAAGGAATTCAGAAGTCGCTGCCGCATTCTTGTCGAGTATGAAGCCTAAACCAGTTCGTCTAAGAGATGCCTCAGTCCCCTCCACCTTATTTTTGGTTTTCTTCTTTGGTTTGTATTAGAATCATAGAATGTATAGTTGAATTGTTATAGTGAAGTATTGCTTTGCCCCACTTGCACCATTTTGCCGTTTCTTCGCAGCTCCTCTTGCTGCATAGAATTCCTTACAAGATTGCAGAAGTTCAGGGGATTTAGAAATAGCAATCTGTTGTTCTTTAAAAGAGAATAGCAATCTGCTGTTCACAAAACTTCGGTACCTGAGTGTATAGTTTCTGAATGTTTTGGTACTGATACAGTAATCTTGCATCCTTTGGGTCGTTTAATAATTTGCCTGCACTAAATGAAGGATATGTGTTGCTCTGCCGCCTGCCGGTTCAGAATCAAATCCTTCAGTTGTGACAGACACATAGCTTCATGGATTACTGGAATGTAAAAGTGTAAAGTACGAAAGCAGCTAATCACAGCTGAAGAGTTGAGTGAATGATGAAATACCATGGTACACTATCAAATGTTTGATAGAAATTACCAACCAAAATCAAAGAATTTAATCAAGCTCCCACCCCCTATATCTTCTGCACTTTGTACACGATTTAGCCATGTTTTCTCCTAAAAATATTCGTAAGTAATTCTATTTCTGGAAGAACACATGCACATGCGTGCTCATAAGTCCCTGCAATATTAATTAATCAGAAGAAAATGAGAGAAATGGAAGAACATTGAACTACCGCCACCCCTATCAAAAAACTTTGCGTGGGCGAACGAATTGATAACGGTCAATCGAACACTAGCCGTAGCCGATCACTTGTTCTGGTCGTCGACGTCCTTGTTGAGATCCGCCGGCGGCAAGAAGTAGTCCGTGGTGAGGCCGTGCACGTTGAAGTCGGCCTCCTCCACCGTCCACGTCTCCTCCAGCTTGCGCTTGTGGTTGACGGATCCCTCGCCGTAGCGGAAGAGGGTGACGGCGGTGTGGCCGCCGTGCGCGATGTTGATGCCGTCGATGTAGCGGTAGTCGGAGATGACGGACTCCATGCTGGTCTCCCAGAAGATGTTCTCGCTGCGGCGGGCGCCCTTGCCGGACTTCATGCGGAGGAGGTGGGAGTCCTCGAGCTGGATGAGCAGCCCCGTGCGCTGGCTGAAGTAGCCCCACACCGTGTGGTGGATGATGTCGAACGCCGGCGCGCTCCGCGCCCGCAGCGTCATCGCGCCGGCCTCCAGCTTCAGGATGAAGCACTCCTCGCCGTTGAGGACCTTCTCGCCGATGCACACCGCGTCCGAGAAGAGGTTCGCGATGGAGTGCGGGTCCAGGCCCTGCAAACGAGGTTGGCGATCGGGGAGGATGCGTCTGGATGAATGGAATCTGCATGTGCCCGGATGATGGTTTTTTGTTACCTGGAGGGAGCGGCGGAGGGGACGCGGCGGGCCGCGGGAGACGTGGGACTGCTCGGCGGCTGACTGGCGCCAGGCGACCTTGCCGTCGCTGCCGGCGCTCATCTTGTGGCCGGCCATGATGAGCTCGAAGAACCAGACCTCGGGGGTCTTCTGCCAGAGCACGAAGCCGCCGACCTCGGCGCGGCCCTGCGCGGCGGTCACGTTCTGGTCGCCGAGGTGGAACTCGGACGCGCACATCCGGACCTTCCCCACGGCGTACATGCTCCGCACCCCCTGCAGCGCCGCCTGCCCGCCCGTCGCCGCGATGTACTGCTGGATGATGTACTTGGCCGTCGACGCTTGCTTTCGATCCATCGTCATCGCCGTTCACGCAACGCACCGGATCAATTCCATTTCTGAGATGATTACTGTGGGTGCGCGTGCATGGCAGAGGAGGACGATGATGATGGGTGGCTTACGATGGAGGAGTCGCGGATGGAGCGGCTGAAGGCGCGGTCGTGCGGGACGGGGCAGGGGATCAGCGGCGACCCGACGACGTTGAGGAAGAGCTGGAGCTCGGCGGTGGCGGAGGCGTGCCCGCCGACGGTGGCGCGGTCGAACGCCTGGTTCTTGAGCCACGCGCGCATGTTGGCACCACCGGCGCCGCGGCGCTTGTCGGCGCCGGGGGCGTTGATGAGCATCTCATCGGGGATCGGCACCTCCAGCACCGTGTCTAGGGAGTCGTCGCGGTCCAGGTTCGGGCACAGCTTCCTCATGACATCAATGCCGACGAGCCGATCGTGGGGGCGGGTGGAGCAGAGCTAAGCTAGCGCGTGCCTGCCGGAGACAGGGGAGAGAGAAACAAGCGGGGGAACGGAAGGCCAGGAGCCGGAACATGTAGGTGGCAATGGCGGAGGCATGCATTGGAAGCGAGGAATAAGTGGATCGCGCAAACAATGGGGGTAGTGTTGAGGAGCTAGTGCTGGAGCCTAGAGGTTCGCGGTGGAGGAGGTGAACGCAGGCGCGCCCTGCTTTCGTTCGCGCTGGACGCGCGGGCAAGCATCCACGCCGTGCTCATCACTTCATCAGGCCATGCATTGAAGTCAGGTTTCCTCCACGTGATTTCCAACACCGGCAAGGAACTCTTTTGTCTCTTTTGGTCCAGCTTGTTTTAAGGCCTGCAGATATTTATCTTTGAGATTAACACGTCTAGGCTCAATTCCTACGAAATCTCCTGTGGCGATTGGCGTTAACATCATGAGCACATCCTAGTAATCTTTTCCGATGGGCAGAGCTGCCACGGTGCAGGCTGTTTAGTCTCCAAACAAATCATGCATTTCGTCGGCAGTCAGGCCAAATTATTCACACTGCAGTGCACGTGCAGAGCAGCTATGAATCAGTACGAAAGTACTCCAGCACATGATGGCACGAGCAGGACCGGTGAAGCACAGAAACGTAACAGAATCTGGACTTCATGTGAAGTAGACTAAATCAAACTCGGTCCATTTCCATGGACCATGGGGGCGGAAGTAAAAGAAACCAGTGAGAAATTAAACACGAGAGCACAAGAACGAACAATATAAATAGCCGAAGCCCTCGTGCGGCCCGGAGGATTACAGAGGACTAAGAGGAGGAACCAGAAAGTTTGTTAGCGCGCCGAGAAAGCCAGGGCGGAGACGACGGCGAGGAGGACGTGGCGACCAGCGAACGCGGCGGCGGTGGCAGCGCTGATGAAGCTGGGTGTTGGTCCGGACGCGCCGACCGGTGTCGTGAAGGTCCCTCCCATGCTGGGCGTCGTGGTCGGGTTACTCGTGGAGCCTGGCGGCGACGAGCCGGCGCCGGTAGAGTTGCCGCGGCTTGTCCCCGCTTCACTGCATTCGGTGCACAACGGAGACGAGGACAGAAGAACACGTCAGTCCTGTGATCATTTGTTTCCACCAGCGAACAGTACTGCTTGGTCGCTAATCACACGTACTGTACCTCGGAGTCGCAGGGTATTTGCACGTTCCGGAGCCTGCAACCGGCAGCAAAACATGGTTAGATTACGACCGGGAGACGGCGATCAAGGAAGGGGATCGTTGGAGCGTTGCGTTACTGGGGTCTGTGTCGGTGAGGTTGGCGGTGCCGCCGAAGTCGCAGGTGGCGCCGCCGTTGGCCTGGCTGTTCCGCTGGAAGTAGCTGTTGGCGGCGTAGGAGCAGTGCGCTTGCACCGAGGTGGGGCTGTAGCACGGCCCCGTCGGGAGCACGGCGGCGCAGTCCGCGCCGTGCCCGCACGCGTAGTCCAGCGTCTTCTGCAGCGCCGTGTCCGTGGCGTCCGATCGGCACACGCACCACGCCCCGTCTGCATACGCATGCGCCACACGGAACACACAAGCAAATTGACATTTTTCATAGTAGAATAGAATCTCGATCGATCGATACGGGCATGGAAGGCTATCGATGTGTGGACAAACAGGTATATAGCGAGACGCCTTACCTGATCCTCTGAACGCCATGGCCAGCAAGAGCAGCAAGAACACCGGAGAAGTTGCCATCGTCAGAGCGTGGAGGCTGTTCAGGACACTCGACGGCGAACGCCCCCCTTCTTTTAATTTTCTCTCTAGCTCGCCGCCGCTGTGGCTTCCGCGTTGTGCTAGTAGCAGTGGTAGAGCGCGGCGCGGCGTCAGACTCCATTTATTGGCAGTGACCAACGGGCCGCGCCGCGCCCATTTTTCTGCCCATTTCGGCCATCCTGCAGGGCTGTTGCGCTTTGGACGGAGCTGCGCCCGCCGCCCCCCGTCGGCGTTTGCGGCCGGCTGTTTTTCTGGCTGCCTTTGGGGACGGGATGACGAGCCATCGTGCTCCAAAGCAAAGACACCAAGCAAAGTTGCTTGTGTGCTTTGGAGTGGCAGGCTGCTAGTGCTAACCAGATGGCTCGAGGCCATTAGTGTGCAGCCCTTTTATCCCCTCTTTGCAGAAGCAAAGGCTACGGGGAGCAACAAAGTTGTATATCCATGCGATACTTTCTTTCGTGGAAGATGTAAAGGGGCAAAATAGAAAAGATGCACTGCGTATTTGCAATCTCCTCAATCCTCATGCTTGCAAAGGTCTGAGCTTCTCATCTCTACTCATGATGCTAACTAATCCCGCAGCAGTCACACGGTATGACTTGCAACAAGACGCATTTGTTGCAGTTGAAACGGAGTAGTACTCAAAGATTGCTCCTAAAAAAATTGCACAGCTCCGAACAGAGATTCGCACCTTCCGTCTATTATTTTCTGTTTCGAAGCACAGCAGTAAGCTGGTTCATGTTGCTGAACATACCATCTGAATTCTTCAGAAGGACGAATCGATCGAACCATCCAGACTTTAGTACTACCAATGGGACCATGCGCAACGGATTTGTTATGATAACAACAAACCTTACCAGTGACACAACTGAGAAATCCTCTAGCTCCAAGCGCCTAACAGAGTTTGTTATCGTAAAGTCGTAAAGTTGCAAAGACGAGAGCACAGGAATGCTCGTTTCAGTACATTCAAGACCGGATCACAAGCATCAAGCACAATTTTCTTTTTCTTTCTTTTTTCTTTTTGAACTTTCAACATTGAAGGCACATCATAACAGCACAGAATCTGAACAAGCATAACTTCTGGCTTATTCCAAGCACCACCTGCGTTAGGACAACCATTTTAAATAGATGGCTTCATCAAGCTCCAGTTTTCAAGCAAAGCAGCAAGCTGATCCATGTTGCTAGACATGATACTACGATAGCATCTCCATTTTTCACAAGGGCATATCGACTGAACCATACAGTGAACAACGGATTTGCCACGATAACAGCAAATCTGACCAGTGACTGCTGAAGACACAAAGGATAACTCGTCCATCTGCAGCACCTAACACAGTTTATTACCATTGCGTTCCCAAGAAAAGAGCACAGGAATGCTCATTTCAGTACAATTCAAGACCAGATCACAAGAATCCTAGCACAGAGCATGAAAACTCAACATGGATGACACATCAGAACAGCACAAAGCCCGAACAAGAAAATAGAGAGACAGAACAGCTTATTCCACG
The DNA here is from genome assembly GCA_036936925.1 of Cenchrus fungigraminus. NCBI lineage: Eukaryota > Viridiplantae > Streptophyta > Magnoliopsida > Poales > Poaceae > Cenchrus > Cenchrus fungigraminus. The sequence continues at coordinate 19,571,357 of CM072778.1, read as the reverse complement.
CACCACCCGCACTAGGAGAACCACATCAAGCAGATGGCTTCATCAGAGCTGCAACCTTATGAACCACATCAAGCAGATGGCTTCATCAGAGCCGCAACCTTCTGAACGGATGGCCTCTCCATCAGGCTAGACCACCAGGCCTTCACATGAGGGTACCCATCAAGCACCGACGCATGGGGCGTTCCAAACAAGCACAGTGTGGCCGAGACGTGGTTAAGGTCAGCAAGGCTGAGGAAGTCTCCAGCTAGGTACTTGCACTTAGTCAAGCGTGCCTCGTACACCTCCAGCACCTTCTTCAGCTTCTCAAGGTTGTCCCCCACAACCTTCTGGTTGGTGGTTCCCCCAAGCATAGGACTAATGAGGCACTCGAATAGGATGGGGTTCAGCGCAGAGGTGTACTGGTTAGCCTCCACCTCCATCCAAACATCCACCATTGCTGATTCCACGAGATTGCCTTCCTTCAACAGGTCAGGTTTGCATTTGCTGGCAGCATATTTGCAAATTGCACGTGATTCTGATAAGACAACATCAGAACAAGTTAAAAAAGATGTAACATCATTGGTAGATACAAAAGGATTCTACAGGAGCATTCAATTGTGTAAAATCTCTCAGAAAGTGGTAACTGGAAAGAAAAACATAACCTCTTTTGATTAGATTTTACATGGAAATTATCCTGACGAGTTATAAGACTGCAACTGGACAATGTAACCTTCATGTGTTTGCTTGAATAACCTTACTGGACTCATGTTTGCAGATTACCACAGCTTTGGAACAATACCCATTCATGAAAAAGTGACATTACAAGACAAGCCAGAACAAGTTGATTAAAAGTCAAGCATTAGGGTCCCTTTCAACTTTAGCTTTTATATGCAACATAATCCTAAATGCAAAAAATCATCATTGGACTACTGTGAAAAAATATTGAAGTGCATTGTTTAAGTAGTTCCTATGGCACAATGGCATTTTGCAATCAGACAGTATTTTCAATTCATCAGGAATGTGTGACAGTTGTTGACTTTTTACGCTGTCTCTGAACAACCCATGTGCTTCTAGAAAAAGGCTGAGGTACCTTTGTTTCAAAAAAAAAAAGTGCTAACCTCTTCATATGTTATGAAACGGGTAATGATACCAAAAATAAATTAAATAGTCACAACAACAGTGAAATAAAAACAGCCCAAGAGAATATCCATGAGATAGGATCATACCCCAGATGTACAAGTCACCATCTTGCAAAGCTGGAACCTGACCGAATGGCTGCAGAGAAACAGATAATAGTGTTAAGATTCAGGACCTGTCATCGAATTCTCAGCTTTTAACTCTCCAGATCTGAAATCCCCATTAACCTTCTCTCCTTTGCTAGCACTAAAATTAAATCACATGAGCAACAATCTCGTATAAGAATCAAACCAAACCAATAACAATTGGGCGAACTAGACCGAGCAGTCGGCTGCAGACGATATAAACCTTCTTATATCGGCCCAAATGGAGCGTAATGGAATTTGCGCACATATCTACACCGCACCTTTTGGAGGTGGAGTGCAAAGCATGATCATCGGATTTTTAAATCACCTAAATCTTAAATCCGCAACTCCCCCGCCCAAACCCTAGCGAATCCTGATAAATTGAAACCACGACGAGCGGGTAGCGCGAGAGGAAAAAAAAACGCCCAGTTAACCCATCGACGATAGCGACGGCACGTCCGCAGCACCCACCAGAACGCGAACCGAGCATCGCCGCTGTATTTGCAGGCGGGGAAGGAAAAACAACAACAACAACAACACGAGGAGAGCGGCCGGGGAAATCAGATACGTACGTTGCGGGCGAGGTGCTCGGGGCTCTTGTGCTCGGCGGTGGCGAAGTTGATGGGCACGATCTCGTACTCGGCGCCGGCCTCCTCCAGCGCCACCGCGCACCTCGTGACGTTCCACGACATGGTCGCGCCGTACAGCTTCATCGGAGCCATGACCTCCCTCTTCCTCTCTCGGTTTTTCCTCCTCCTCCTCCTTCCCCTTGGCCCTTGGGATTCTCTCTCTCTCTCCCTCTCCTCGTGGAACTCGCTACGCAGAGTGGTGGAGAATTGGGCCAGGCCCTCTCTCGTTTAATAGCCGAGCGAGCGACCGGCTGGGAGGGCGCAGCGGGTGCGGGTGAGCCAGTGGTGGCTGGCCATCGAGTGGAGTGGGTAGAGATGACACAAGGTTGAAACCCGTCGGATAGTACCATTTTATACCTGTACTCGTCAACTCTAACTATACCTATTAAAAAACACATACCCGCATGCGGGTATAAGTTCTTATCTATACCCGCACCCGCGCGGTTTTTTTACCCGTCGGGTAACCCGTACCCGATAGCATACCCATTGTAATCTAATATAATTGGAAACATAACACATGGAAAAATGCATATATCAACAAATTGGAATAAATAAAAAATATAAATTATAATTCTAAACCAATTAATAGTCCAATAAAGCATAAAATTATTAGTTAGTTATCCATATTAAGTTATCCTTCACTAACAATGTACAAATTTACAAGTTTATCACCTATTGTAGACGGGTATATTTTATCCGTGGGTATGCGGGTATGGGTAGTATGCACCCGTACCCGCACCCGCTTACCCGATGGGTACATGATATTACCCATTTGTGTACCCGCGGGTAGAGATATGTTTCCATACCCGACTTCTTATCGGGTAAAACCCGTCGGGTATTCGGGTTTCGGGTACACATTGTCATCTCTAGGAGTGGGAGCGGAAGCGGGTAGCCGGTTCGGTGCGGCTGCCCGTTGGTCAACGGTCCCGCTCGTCTAGATGCTTCGGTTCCGCTCTCGGCTCTCGCACGAGTTTTTAATTCGGGATTTTTTCTCTCTCGCCCAGCAGGAGACGACACAAGTGATTACTCCCTCCGTCCCGGAAAGACTGTCGTTTTCGCTTCCCGAGAAAAAAAACTTTGACTAATTATATATAAAAATATATTACTATTTATGATATAAAATTAATATCAATAGATAGATATTTGAATCTAGTTTTTTAACAAAATTATTTGAAGATGCAAATGTTACGCATATTTCCTACAAATTCGGTCAAACTTATGGCACGAACACCAATAACGACTATCATTTTGGGACGGAGGGAGTACGCGCGGCAGTGCGCCATCGAAAGCGTCGAGATTCGCGTGCCCGCAACTCACTTCCGAAACATTCCTCGTCCCAATTTTTTCTATGGTTTTATGGCCGTGTTTGTTTTATAGAGTATAAAAAATAGTCTCAAAGAATCTTCTATGCATGAGTATTAAATAAAGTCTATTTACAAATTTTTTTTACAAATTTCACGACGAATCTAACGAGTCTACTTAATCCACGATTTACTACAGTAAAGCTAAGTATCAAATACCTCATTAGATTCGTCTCACAAATTAGCCTGGAGTTGTGAAGGTATTTTTTAAACTGACTTTGTTTAATATCCGTAATTAATGGTCAAATCTGCATTTTTGTCCGGCTAAAGTTTAGTCCGTCCCAAACAAACACGGCTGCGTATAATTGCAGTAGGTACATTGATCCGTAAAATGGGATGCGAGTGAGCAAACTGGACAGCTCAACAACCCGGAGAGCTGGAGGAAAAGGCTGGAGGCTGGTACAGTGTTGGATTAAGCATTGCACCCAACAAACACGCGCGTTTGGACACCGTGAAAGCGTGCAACGACGACATTCGCGTACGAGCCTACACGCGGTTCTGATGATGAAAAACCCTATGTGATGTGTACATGCCAACAGTGGCGTAGCACGCGCCAAATAATATATTCGACGTGACAGCACGTAGTGGACTGCGGATTATTCTGCGAATGAACACAAGGGGTTGATCTCTGGTGTTCCAAAATCTCCATTACAGGGCATGCAGAAACCTACCAAAACAAGAATGCATGAGCAGTCGTGGCAAGCCACACTAATTTTCCTTTTTTCTCTCCCTCCGTTTGTGTCAAGCCACACTAATGCATAAGCAGTAGTGTGCTTTCTCTGTTCACCGACTTGGGCACTCCATGTCGCATGCATATATATTATTCTTGTTCATGATGACGCTCCACACCCAACAGAGTGGCTGGTAGTGGTAGGGCAAGCAAAAACAGCTGACAATTGAAAATCATGATCACATAATTTGTTTAACATATATACCAGCGTCCGGCAAAAGAGATAGATATATAATCCTTCTGTTTCAAATTATAAGTCATTTTAGTTTTATTAGGTTCATAGATAATGTTACACATTTAGTTATACACTACAGTATGTTTATATATATATATATAATAATATCTACAAATTTATAAAATTCAAAACGAACTTATAATTTAGAATGGTATATAAAAAGGCGCACGGCAACGCTTTGGCATCGACCCACATAAGCACTGCACCTCCCATATAGAGCGTGATTATTGAATGCATACACTATGCGCATGGGGATAAATTTTTTTGAAAAAAGTGCATGGGAATAAAATGCCACGCTTAAAGCTAAAGCAGGGTACTGTTACTACTATAATACTCGATCCGTAGATGCTTATCTATAGCTCTTATATAGGAGCTCATCACTAGGAAGTTCTCTCAACATGCAAACATGCCACCTCAACAGCTCCATTAAGACCATGACATCTAGTGGTGGGCCCCATTATTTGAACTAGCTAAAAAATGTTATAACTCAAAAATCAAAAAACCAAATTAAATTCTGATTACACCATTGAATTCCTTTTAATAAATCCTTCAAAACAAGATCTCATATGAATATATTTTGATAAAATGACAAATAGGCCCCATCGATGGTAGTTGGTATAGAGTAAAGTGAGAAGTAAAAAAAAAGAATGAAAAAAGAAAAGGAAAAGGAAAAAGAAGAAAGAAAAAGAATAGGAGGGTGATAGTAATATTCTAACTCATAGATTTCTCCTACATACTCGCGGCAACACGCAGGGAATTGAGGAATATAAAGGAATAGCAGCGTAGATAGTCCTAGCAGAAACATAATAATCGGATCTTTTTTCATTTGACATCATGAAATATATCCATTTTTATACTAAATAGCTATTCAACACGTGAGTAGGCTCGGCACCACCCCTAAACTACGCTTAAAAAAAGTGTAAGTTATGGTTTCTAAAGTTCCTTTTGGACACTGACAATCCGTGAAAGGGAAATGTTATTGTAAGAGAGATATGTTATTGTAAGAGAGATATGTTATTGTAAGAGAAATCGTGCAAACTGCAAATAAAGCTAGGTGAATTTTGATGAAATACCACCGTGACTTTAGTATGTCATCATGGTAACACACGGTAACACCGATTACTCTAGGGTTTAGGGCCGCAGCAACACGCGTGGTGTTCAAACCTAGATCAAAGAATTACCAACGGTGGTGACGAGGTTGCCGAGGTCGCCGAAATTCTCTCTTATGATCAGACGCGCGAGGTTGCCGAAATTCTCTCTTACGATCATTGCATTTTTCTTAATTCCCGCAGCAACACACGAGTGAGATTCCCCTAGTATTAATAAAAACCAGTACCATGTCGTGTGCAAATCAAGTAGTTGTTGGCTCTGAATTCCGGAAGGGAAGCCTGACGCGGACCGCACTACACCCACCGTACCACACTACTATTGGCGGCAACAGAAAACTCGTACTCCGTCGGGATTGGAATGGGTCCGGTTGGCCCGACCTAGACCTAAAAGTTGAAGGTCATATGGATCAGTCTCAAATGAAAAATAGATTTATAGAACTGAAATATACTGACTATCAATAGGCAATATGAGTCGGCTCAAATTCAAAAATTACATCCACTGGTAGAGAGCGAGGCTTTGGTTCGGGCCTTTAGTCCCGGTTCAACTTTGGAGTCGGGACTAAAGGCCTTTCGTCGACATGACTCGAAATGGCTGTTGTAACCGGGCCCCCTTTAGTCCCGGCTCGTATTACCAACCGTGACAAAAGGGGGCTCCCAACGGCTCCATCCGGCAATAATTGCCCCTGATCTTTAGTCTCGGGTGGTGTTACGAGCCGAGACTAAAGTGTACCCTTTAGTCTCGGGTGGTGTTACGAGCCGAGACTAAAGGGTATTAGTCCCGGCTGGTGTTACGAGCCGAGACTAAAGGGGTACCCTTTAGTCTCGGGTCGTAACACCAACCGAGACTAATGGCCGGCATCCATATAAGCACCGTACCTCCTTCTTCCTCCTGCCACCCGAGCCATTCACCGTACCACTCACCCGTGAGCTCAAGCTCCTCCCCTCCATGGCGACTCAAGCCTAGGGTGGTGCTGCGATTTTTTTCTTCATTAGTTTGTGAAGATTTCTCTCCTCCAAAGTGTTGTCAAGGTTGGAATCTTCATCCTTCCTTCATTTGTTGTGATTAAATTTTGTTTTATGGTTTAGAGATGGAGAAAATAGAAATGTTAATTTGTAACTAGGTAGGAGGAGCTTAAATTAGAGAGATGAGATTTTGTATATACACGTGAAAATGTAGTTAGGATGGTACTTGCATTGTTCCTTCTTTCATTAAATTTGTATTAATAAGCATTCTCTTATTTTTCTATTTTTCATAATATTTAATTTTTCTTGTACATATAGTTTATAAAATATATGCTCATAAAGGAAGACATACAGAAAATGTACTAGGTATTTCCATTCTTTCATCGTTTAGAAATGATTATATTTCTAGGTAGCTATAGGAGGAAATAGAAGATTAAATTCTTTTGTTAAGTATGTTTTTTATTTTTATATAGAATAAATGTAAGCATTCTCTTATTTTCGTGTTTTTCATAAAATTGAATTTTACTTGTACATATAGTTTATAAAATATATGCTCATAAAGAAAATAATAGACATACAGAAAATGTACTAGGCATGTATTTTCATTCTTTCATTGTTTAGAAATGCTTTTATTTCTAGGTAGCTATAGGAGGAAATTGAAGATTAAATTCTTTTATTAAGTTTTTTTTATTTTTATATAGAATAAATGTAAGTATTTTCTTGTTTTTCTTGTTTTTGATACACAGCCCCACGTCCTAATTAGCTATAGTTTAACGTCACGGGCTAGGTGGGGACTGCAGCTCCGTGACGTTGGACTGTAGCTAGATAGGAGGTGTAGGGCATGGTGATGTAATACTGTAAGTGGGAGAGCCAGGTGTATATGACGGTGTGGTGAGACTGTTGTAGTTTCCGGAGCATCTGGGTCTTCAGAGTCGCTGGTTCATAAAGGTTATGTACAGTAATAATAGTGTTGAATTATATGACCTCTTTTGTTTTTCTATTTATGCATATATTGAATCCAATCTATATATGTAAACTAATTATATTTATTGTGAATAATGTGGTGTTATTTTGATTTGGATATAGTTTGAGCTAACAATGTCGTCGTCAATTGGTGTTGGTAATGGCGCCCGTGTCCGTGGCATAGTCCGTCGCCGTGGCGGGCGTGGTGGCCGTGGCATTGGCCGTGGAGGTCTTGGTGGCCGTGGAGGTGTTTTGGAGGATCCGTTGCCTCTACGTCCAGGATTGCACTTTCACCGCGAGATTACCTTGCAAATGGGTGATCCGGGACGTGTAGCTAACGTGGTAATATAGGAATTGAAATTAATTTGCTTTACATAGAACTTTTTTCATTTCACATGGAAAATCTGTAATTTTAGTTACATATATAATTATTGTAGGTTATCAACAATATCAGATGGCTCAGAGACATTATCGGGGATATGAGTGGTACTCCTCCTATAGTGCAAACTGAGCACGTTGATGAGCACATGGCAAGAGTGTATATTTCTTTCACCGTACCTGCTCGATATGTAGACTACGGCCAGTTGCCAGTAGGCGCGCCACACCCGATGGTTGCCATTGCAACAGTTGGCTCAACATCACCTATTCGGTTAACCCGAGAGAGGACTGCCGTGGAGAATTGTCTACAACAGCTCCAGAATAATGTTGGGTGCTTCGTGCCGGACCTTTCCTATTTTAAATTAAGGCAACTCGAGGCGGGTGAAGGCAATGTGATTGAGACTACGGAAAGGCTTTGCAGAGCTCATCGAGTTGTGGTATAATATACATTTATATATAAAAGAATTTTTATTCATTCTTAATTAATTTGTTTCTGGTACATATATATTTTGAACTTTCATAAGGTTATTATATCTCATCATCATCTGATTGTGTGCAGGATCCCTCTGGTTCTACCTATGCTTCAATTAGCTTCCGTGCGATTCTTAATCAAGTCGTGGAAAGAGTTGGGGTGGATTACTATGGTGGGGAGCCGTTTTTCACCAACAATTGGAAGAGTCAATCAATTCTAACTTTCTACAAGCCAGCAGAACCCGAGGCTCCATTGTTTGATGTCTGCAGTGCTGTTTGTGACACTCCTCCGGAAGCGGAGGAGAGTGCACTAGTACGCGCTCTAACTTATTTTGAGGGAGTTCTAGGCTAGAGGATTGCAGACATTAACCATATTTCATATCTACAAGCGCGTGCTGCTCAGTAACATTATGCATGCATGAATCAGGCTTTGTACCGTACCCTATTATATGAACTTGTATTAATTAGCTAGCTATATGAACCTTTATGAACTTATTATTAATTATTATTAATTAGCTACTTTATTATGAATTCATGTATTGTCTTCAACATGTTTAGTAAGCATGTTTATTATTTTGAGTTGGTTTGGTATTATTTTCAATTTAATTGAATTTGCGCTTAGAGGGATTCTGATGAATACCATGCAATCAGACATATATTGCACTACCTCCAGTACCGATAGGAGCAAGCTGCCCAAGCATAGTGTTTTCGGTGACACCTCTCAGGAGGTCAGCTCCAGCATATATATACTAGCTCTTAGGCACCTTTTCCAGAGAGTGAGAGAGAGAATGTCGACATCTTGCTTGAACAGCTTGCTCCGTCGGTACTGGAGGTTACGTGCGCTATATATATGTATACGTAAGTCATTCTAAAAAATTAGCTTGATGATATATATTCTGTTATGAGCTGGATGATGAGAACTGGAGGCCTACCTACATTCTTCCTGAGCATGTTGATCATTCGAAGACAATACGCGAATTCATAAATGTGTTTGAAGCAGAGGTTCAAAAGCTAGAAGCTGACCAGCTTCAGCTTGGGACTTGTACTCATTGGTATTAATTAATGCCGTGCCTTGTAATAGCCATCAGGTGACCTCTGTATGTATACGTAAGTGATTGTAAAAAATTAGGTAAATGTAAAATTGATAATTAGTTATATGGATCATTATGTCAAAAAGTAAACAAAGACAAAGATGAGAAGAAGGGTTAGTTTGATGATATATTCCGTTATGAGCTGGATAATGAGAACTGGAGGCTTGAGCATGTTGATCATTCGAAGACACTACGCGAATTCATAAATGTGTTTGAAACAGAGATTTTTCTGAGTTGGTTTACTAATATTTTCAATTTAATTTATTTTCCCCTTCAAATTGTAAACGAAAATTAGAAATAATTGTTTCAACTCTTGAAATAATATATGCATAGAAAAGTAGGTATTTTTTTGTCTTAACTTAATATAATTTTGCATGGCACAAATATTTTAACTAATGATTTTTTTAAATGTTCAAAGCAAAAAGGAATGAGATAAATGAGGAAGGAAAAAAGAAATGTTAACTTCCCGTGTAAATTTGCCCTTTAGTCCCGGGTGGTGTTACCACCCGAGACAAAAGGACCCCCTTTTGTCTCGGGTAGTAACATCACCCGGGACTAAAAGGAGAAAATTTGCCTTTAGGGGGCTCTCGCGCGAAATACACCCGTGACAAAAGGGGGGCCTTTAGTCTCGGGTCGTAATACAACCCGGGACTAAAGGCCCTTTAGTCACGGTTGGGAATACGACCCGTGACAAAAGGGGGGTTCTATATAAACCCCGTCGCCTTCCAGATCGGCACTTAGCCGTTTTCCCCCAAATCGCCGCCTCGCCTCTCTTCTTCGTCGTCGCCGCCGCCTCTCCTCGCCGCGCCCGTCCCCGACGCGCCCCTCACCGACGAGAGGCCCCTCTCCGACGCGCCGCCCCTCCCCGACGCGCCGCTCCTCCCTGACGCCCCTCCCCTCCCCGACACAAGCGCATCACCGCCTCCCGCCACCGGCCAGCTCGGCCGCACCAACGTCCACCCCTCGATCCGGATCCAGGACCGTACCAGCCGGCCAGCCCGACCGGTATGCCGCGCCACCGCCGCCGCCGCCGCTTGCCGGCCCCCCTGTGCGGCCGCCGGCCGGCGTGTGTGTGCCCCGATGGCCGGCCGGGCCGCGCGCTGGGGTTTTGCCTTGCTGACGCCAGCCCATGAAATGCTTGCGTCAGCAAGCATTTTTAATTAAATTTATTTGATTTAGTTTATCAATTGATATATATGTAGTTATAAAAAATTCATAGATATGCATGAAAGTTTTTAAACTTATAGGAATGGAAAGAAAATTTAATTAGAAATAAATTGTAATGCTTTGTATATTTTTGTGTGTATATACAGTCATACATATAAATTTATTAGCACCAATGACTATGGACCAAAATCTTATTTGTGTATTTGAATTCTTAATTGTTTTCTAATATACAATTTCATAGTTTGATAGTTCTGGAGTCGACGACTGCCGCGTCGTCTCGAACAAGTGACTTCCCGTCACCTCTGTCATTCTCCCACACGGCACCGCCACCAACAAGCATCGTTCGTCCACAAGTTAGTAGAAATATTTCGACTTTGTTTATTCAAGAAAATTCGTAGTAAATACTTGTTTATTCTAGAAAGTTTTAGAAATTATTGATTATTCCAGAAATTCATAGAAAAAACTTGTTGCTTATTCTACAAATTCAAAGACAATTCTTGTTCAATAAAGAAATTCTTAGTAAATTCTTGTTTATTCTAGAAAGTTTTAGAAATTGTTGATGATTCCAGAAATTGATAGGAAAAACTTGTTGTTTATTCCAGAAATTCATAGAAAATTCTTGTTCAATAAAGAAATTCTTAGTAAATTCTTGTTTATTCTTGAAAGTTTTAGAAATTGTTGATTATTCCAGAAATTCATAGGAAAAACTTGTTGCTTATTCCAGAAATTCATGGAAAATTCTTGTTCAATAAAGAAATTCTTAGTAAATTCTTATTTATTTTAGAAAGTTTTAGAAATTGTTGATTATTCCAGAAATTCGTAGGAAAAACTTGTTGCTTATTCCAGAAATCCATCGAAAGTTTTTGTTCAATAAAGAAATTCTTAATAAATTCTTGTTTATTCTAGGAAGTTTTTGAAATTGATGATTATTCCAGAAATTTATAGAAAAAACTTGTTGCTTATTCCAGAAATTCATAGAAAAATCTTGTTGTTTATTCTAGAAATTCAAAGAAAATTCTTGTTCAATAAAGAAATTCTTTGAAAATTCTTGTTTATTCTAGAAAGTTTTAGAAATTGTTGATTATTTCATAAATTCATAGAAAACACTTGTTGCTTATTCCAGAAATTCATAGAAAAAACTTGTTGCTTATTCTAGAAATTCAAAGAAAATTCTTGTTTATTCAAGAAATTCTTGTTTATTCTAGAAATTCATAGAAAATTCTTGTTTATTCCAGATGGATGACAACCATGATAACTTTATGGCCGACATTATTGCTAGTGGTACAAATACGATTGCAACCTTCACCGACGAGGAGTGTAGTCAGGCGGACATGTACTTGAACATACCTCCGAATGAGGAGGATGCCGCCCATGTCGAGGACACAGCAACAAATATTGAGGACAATACTGGAAACAATGAGGAAAGTCTTGTGAATGAAAGTATTGAATGTTCCCACGAGGTATATATATATATATATCTCATATCACAGAAGTATCAATTCTTAGGTACTAATTAATTAAATAACGAATCTGCAACTTGTAGGCTTCAGGCTCCGCATCAAAAAAGACAAAGAGAGGGCGTACACAAGTACTCACCGGCCATGTCATGTATCATATCACAGAAGTATCAGATGCTGGCCAACCATGTGCTCCAAAAAAAATCAAGGACACGTATGTGTCACAGTGCGGGACCATTATAAGGGACAACGTGCCCATCAGCTACAGAGAATGGAAGGGAAAAGCAGATAATCCACACGTGGTTCCAGACTCAGTGAAGAATTTGTTGTGGGAAGAAATTTTAAAACACTTCACACTTCCTGAAGGCGTTGAACCAAACGATGTGAAGCGTTGGACTCTCACGAGGATGTCAACACAATTCCAGAAGTTCAAGCAGCAACTGGATAAAGATTATATCAAGAAGAATCAAACTCCAAATTGGATTGAATATCCCAAGTTAAAAGAACACTAGATGTCCTTTGTGGAATACAAGAAAAGTGAAGATTTCGCCAAGGCGAGTGCACGAGGGAAGAAAAGTCGTGGTAAGAAGGAGCACGACCATCATCTTGGTCGAGGTGGTTACGCATTTGCAGTTCCCAAGTGGCGGAAGATGGAAGAAGACCTTCTCGCACAAGGTACCATACCAGCGGTCTATGATTGGCCCGATCGAGTGAAGAATTGGTATTATGCTCATGGAGGCACAATTAACTCCGAAGATGGTACCCTTGATTACCCACCCTCGCTACGAGAGGCTGCACTTGAAATATTGAAAATAATTAAAGATGTCAGAGCGGGCAGAGTGAAGGTTGACAGAGAGATGGATGAGCTCACTATGGCGCTCAAGAATCCAGAACACCCAGGACGTTGCAGGGGCTACGGGGTGGTACCATGAAAATTTGCCTTCAGGGGAGACATTGCCACCTATCGAAGCCGCAGAAGAAGAAGAGAGCGCGAAGAGGAGGAACAGCGGCAAGAGATAGAGAAAAGACTTAAAGAACACGGAGAAAATGTGACGGCAGAAATTGAACGGCGAGTGGCCGCCGCAGTAAATGAGATGGCCCCATCTGGAGGACTGCCTCTAGTACAAGTTCCTTCTGCTCCCAAAAGCAGTTGTGCTTCCGCAGTGGTTCCCGAAGAGCAAAGGGCAATAGAAGGAGTTCAAGTGGACAGCCAACAGTACCCTGTGGATGACATTTGTCGGTGCACCACATGTGAGCTTCACAAGCCATTCGGCAACATCAAAATGAAGATATGTATAATTCATGCTTTTATTAGCTCAATAATTGATGCATATATATTACTTTGAATTTTGTGGACAGGCATTCACAATGACGGTATAATTCATGCTAATAATAACTAATTAATTATTATTTCTCAGGTGGCGGACGGAAGTGCTTTTGCGTAGTTTCCTGGACAGACGAGCCACGGCATGCCGATTCCACCTGGCTACGCCTCAGTTAGCGTAGAGAAGATCTGTCAACCTGATTTTGAGGAGCTAGAGCTAGAGATCCCAGGAGGTGATGGGGAAAAGACACTTAAGGATGCGCTACACGGTATCATATTATGGCCGAAATGTTACATCGTCATAATCCCTGAGAATGATGGATCTCTGAGAGACCCCCTGGAGCCGGGTCCGTCATCGTCACTACCTGCTCGCGAGCCTCTACAATCGTCTCCGGGGCCGTCATCGTCACTACCTACTCACGAGCCTCTACAATCGTCTCCGGGGTCGTCATCGTCACTACCTGCTCGCGAGCCTCTACAATCGTCTCCGGGGCCGTCATCGTCACTACCTGCTCGCGAGCCTCTACAATCGTCTCCTTCTCCGCAAGAACCATACGACAATTCGGGAGAAGCGAGCTCCAGCGATCACGATGATGACATCCCTCCCAATTCACCTCAGCAACCATCGGCTGCAGAGCCACCTAGGTCTCGAGCGTAATCTTTCAAGTCGGTGCAACCACCAAAGAAAAAACGAAAACGACCAGCAAAGAAAAAGCCCGAGCCAAAGAAGCTAGCATGCGAGATGACAGATGAAGAAACAAACACGGCTGTAGATAAAGAAGTCGCGGACTTCTTTGCAAAATTGAAAGAAAAAAATAAACAGGAAGAGCTGGAGGCCAAAAAAAATGAAGGTAGTAAGGAGAGACTCAAGGCTTTCATAGACGAGAAGGAAGCAATAAGGAGAAGGAAACCGCTGTTGAAAACGGACTATGAGCGTTCGGTGGACAAGTCTTATGCTAAGAAGAGACAACGAGGGACGCCATGAATACCGATCTTATGATGGCCTGGTGTCTGTAAGTGACATATTTTCATATGTTTATTAATAAATTTATTACATTTGTCGACCTACTAATTAACATTTGGCTTTCTTCTTGTGTAGCCTGCAACTTACTGAGATGCGAAGGAAGGGTTATTCAAGAATTGCTTTCATGGACCCATCAAAAGTTAACAAGCAGGAGATCCGGGACCAACGAAAAACAACAATCGAGACAATTTATAGGCACTTAGATGAGTTTCATTACAAGAACCTTATACTACTGCCTTACAACTTCAAGTAAGTACGATTGTCATCTAATTATCCTTGTTAATTCTATTTAGTCAATTCTAATCTCCATGAGCATGCATACAGATTCCACTGGATTCTAGTCATAATCACTATCGACAATAGCAACATCAATGTGTATGATTCATTGAGAAAAGATCCCTCAGAATACCAAGACCTTCAAGATGTATTTCGCGAGTAATAATTCTATCTATGACATTTTCTTTAATGCAATATATATATTTAGCTTTTATACTAACATATTGTATCTTTTATTATTTTGCCTCAGAGCTTGGACCATGTTCATTGCAAATCACCGAGGACCATTTCAAGAAAAAATTAGATGGGTCACTGATTTTCCGGTACGTATACAAATAACAACTTCAGATTGGGAATATTTAAAATGTATAACACTAGTATTTCATAATCTGTTCTCCTCTCCACTTTAGTGTTTGAAACAAGAACAAGGAAATAATTTATGCGGGTACTACGTCTGTGAGCACATACACCATTACAGTGGCAACGCGGATGATGATAGTGTAAGTAAAATAAACCTATTAATAATACATCATTTTTATCCTATTTTGTATATTTAATAGCTTGGTGTATTACATCAACCTATTTGCAAATTACAGAGGATTCTAAAAAGGGACGCACTCATTGAGAAGGATCGTCTCTTGACAATTCAAGAAGCTCTCATGGGATTCCTCATGGACGAGGTGGTTAATCCACAAGGAAAATATTATTATGACAACCATCCAATTGACCGACTCACCTCCGAGGAAAGCTAATTGAGACTAGAAATTTGAACTGAATGATATTTTGATGTATATATACTATATGGGGTTTTGATGTATATATACTAGTTTAAGAAAATGCTATTTATTTTCATGTGTATAAATTATTATGTGTATATACATTTATAAGTTTATATATGTAGATATATAGGGTTTAATTTATATATAAGTCTAATCTAAGTGCGTATATGATATATATAGACAGGTATACATATATACAAGTGCAAATACGTATACATACATATACGGGTTAGACAACAATTAGAATATACGGTCAAATCGAAAAAAAAAGAGACGAGACCCTTTAGTCACGGTTGGTATGACCAACCGAGACTAAAGGAGGTGGGCGCTGGCGCTGGCGTGCCCCCCCTTTAGTCTCGGTTCGTATTACGAACCGGGACTAAAGGACCCCTTTAGTCCAGATTGGTTCACCCGGGATTAAAGGGGGGGCCTTTTGTCTCTCATCATTAGTCCCGGTTGGACTTGAGAGACCTATTCCCCTTACCAATCGGGACTAAAGCCCCTCTCCCTACCAGTGATCTATGACTTTTTTATATATAAATACATGAGCTGCATTGTCTCAATTTCACTATATGCTTGCATTAACATATAGTACAGTACGACCTGTACGACCGGTTGAAAAATGACTCGTATGTAATAGAAAAGGACCTATATGTAGGATCCGACGGTTGAGATTAATTCTATACTACTGGTTTTTTAGCTGTTGTACGGTAGTATTCAAAGGTCGTATGGGTAGAATGAGGGTATTATCAAAAATGTAAAATGGTATTGTTGTAATATAGTAAATGAAATATATGAAATGTTTTAGATAGTATAAGAGGGCAGCAGGGATTTTTTTTCCAAACAATATATATGTATCAAATTACCATTTTACCCATAGAGAAACAACCAAAGAAACCGATAATATGACCGTACTACCGTTGGGTCGTATTGTGTACTGTAAAAGACCTCGGTAACGATGCAGACTGCAGGGCTTTTGCCAAATGCAGGTCGCTTGGCTCTTGCCCCTTGGCCTTTGCTAGCCTCATTTCTGCAGCAGTTTTGGCCCTTTGTACTCCTTGGAACACCGATGTTCGCTCGGTACCCGTACAACTTCGGAAAGCATTGCCATGCAATTTTGAGGCCATATCCATTGGTCGCCAAAAGAGTTGACTGCACAACAATTGATTCTGAACATTCCCTAAATTGTTACCAGACTTCTCACAAAGAACGCCTGCAGTAGACAAACTCTAAAGTTTAAAACGCCTCAGATGCTCGATTTCAAAATAAGTGCATGGAAAGCTGGCTTATACATGGCACAACCCTATTCTATTCATCAACCAACCAATTTTGTTTGCTTCTCCTTGACGAACACTGCCAGCTAGATTGGGCTGGTCCGAACTACCCATTGGGCCATCGAGTCCACAAACAAGTCTAGAATTGGGTCGACCCGTGGCCCCTAAAACCGGCCATGAGGCCATGGGGACCAGGTTCGGGCCGACCCATTCTCATCCCGAGTACTCTGTAGAGCTTGCAGAGCGAAGGCGAGTCAACACAGCTTATGTGCGGGCGAGTGTCGGGTGGCCTTGGTGCCGGAATCGACTCGGACAAAGGCACACCGGATCGGAAGGACACTAGACATGCATGCAAATGCAACATATCACATCGATTGCGCTCCTACACACTAAACGGTAAGCAATCGGTCACTCTTCGTTTAATGTTTACACGGTTTAAGCGGTGTTTAGACAGAATTGAACAGTTTGAACAATTTTGTACTTTATCACTAAATTATACATAATCATGCTCATAAATGATCAAATATTTTAGAAAGTATACATACTTATACATACAAAAGAGCAACTACATAAATTCATGCATGCAAAAAATCAAATATAAATATATATCTACAAAAATACTTAAGTATATATATTTCTCATAGTAGGAATGCTAGTGAAATTGACACTGTTCACCTAAACAGTGTGTTAAACGTCCATTTAGCCCGTATAATAGTGTTTAATTCCGTTTCATTTAGTCCGTTTAATCCCACTTTTTTACAGTCTAAACCCTTTTCCGTTTAATGGACCGTTTACAGCCTAAACAAAATAGTTGATCATCGTTTACCATTTAAAAGCCGTTTAGGCGAACACTGCCGGCAGAGCAAGTGTTGGCGCCACCGCCGCTGGACTATACAAACATGTAAGAGTTCTCAATTTATGATAACACATACTCCTTACGTCCGAAAAAGAATGACGTTTTAGGATTGTTCTAAGTCAAACTTTCTCAATATTGACCAAATTTATAGAGAAAAGAATCAATGTTTATGACATCAAATAAATATATTACAAAAGTAGATATCATGACGAATCTAATAATATTTATTACATACCATAAATATATGTAGTTTTTTCTATAATCTTGATCAAAGTTGAGAAAGTATGACTTATGACAATCCTAAAAGGCTAAAACGTCATCTTTTTGCGACAGATGGAGTAGTTGTATCAACTAGCCATTCCGAAGAACACTCGGCCTTGAAACCGGATTTGTATCATTTTACTTGCGAAAGGCCCCTGTGTTACTCGACTCTTAGGCGACATCGCTGCCGCTCACCCCACCTTGTCCCCTCCTCTCGTCTCGCCGCCGCCTGAGCAAACCGTTGAAAATCCGTGCGGGTGGAAGGACGGTGGCGGCAGGGCCTATGCACTCGAATTTCAAGGATGTGTTCGCACTTCTTTTCTGCAACCCGTGCTCGAGATCTTCGGTGACTGGAGCAGATTGTGGCGCGAACGTTCAAATCCACACTGAGGAGGGCTGCATCTGGTGCCCGCATCAGGATCTCGTCGGCCTAACCTCGTCGGTGGCTGCGGTGTCCACGGCCGACCGACTTTGACGACATGTAGCCACGGATCCATCGTATCGTTATCGTTCTTCGATCCGGTATTTCTGACGCAACTACTTCTCACGACGATTTCTTCGTGCAAGGCAATTCCCTCTATACGAACCTTATTAAACTTCATATCCTTTATTAAAGTTTTTATTAAAAAACTAAGTAGGAGCATTGCTACGTCACCATGTAATTATCCTTGCAATAAACGCAACAAGTAACATGCCAGCCCACAAATCCATTGTAAGTCACCATTTCAACTCGCTGACCACCACTCCCTACGGCCGACATGTGCTCGACGCCGGACTTCACCCTTCCACCGCTCTGAGCTCGTGACGATCTTTGCTCTTCACCGGACATCAGTTGAGCCAACTGTGCATTACCGTAGCAACGGACTCCTTGAGTTGATTCCTAGCTCCACCATCCTTACAGAATCCAAACATTTGTTGCCGCATGAAACCAACCTAATAAGCAATACATTCATCCTCAATTGCTCACACATCCAAGATGAATCTTCAGACCCAGACTCACATTCCCGGTACAGGCCTTCAGTGGCGGAGCTAGGATTGACATCAAGAGGGGGCCAATTGCCCAATTCAATGGTAATCAGCTACACAATTTAAGTGCTATGTAAATCTTGTTTTAAAAAAACAAGTGTGTGGATATAAACCTAAGCTAACTGAATTAAGAATTTTAGCCATAGATTATGTACATTACTGGGATTCAAAAGGGGTGTGTGTGGGGGGGAGGGGGGGGCATGGCCCACTTTGGTCTCTACGTAGCTCCGCCAGTGTATAATATGTCTTGCATTTGAATTGCCATATCCCTGTTGAATCTTCGAAGATTGACTTTTTTTTCATTGTTTGGCCTGTTCAACCCCCTCTGGCAACGTCACCGCTGGCCGATCTTGCTTATTATTCATCAGCCACCGGTACTTTTTTTCACAATAAATCAGAATCGGCCATCGCTAAAGCCTGTTGATCGATCTGTCTACTTCAAGTTCTCAAACGCGCAGTCAACGTAAATAGAAGATGCAATTATGTCTTATTGGGCGGTATTTGGAGAAGAAAACAACGAGTTCCTTAAAAAAAAGGAAAAAAAACGAGTTTAAATAGACGCAAGAGTACAAATAGACTACATCATGTCAGGCGTAAGCATATAGTTGACTGAAGACACGGAAGACAAAAGTACTTAAGGCAGGTAGTGAAGATGATAAGATGGGCATTTCTTTTTTTTTTCTTTTGGCAGTATAAAAACCGCAAGGGTTTCACCGATGGTTTATTAGACAATAAAAAGGAGCAAAGACTTTATTTAGATCGGCAAGTTTTTACTACTCATTCATCACATTAGATGTTTTCATGCTAATCAATAGTACTCAATGTAGATTAATGATAAAATTCATTTCATAATCCCGAGTAAATTCATGGGACGAATCTATTAATGCTAATTAGATCATAATTAGACAATGTGGTGCTGCAATAAAGATCTTCTAATGATGACTTAATTAGCTTAATATAGATTTGTATCATGATTTTTGATCATTTGTATAATTAGTTTTATAATTAAATCATGTTTAATCCTTCTAATTAGCATAAGTTTCTTTCCCGCTAAACAAAGTCAAAGTACAATGTTTATTAAAATGTCAGAGCAACTCCAACAACATCTTTATTTTTGTTAGCTAAATTTAGAGATTTAGCTCTTTGTAAAAATAGAAAACTCCATATTTTCATAGGGTGATCCAACAGACTAGCTAAAAACTATCTCTATATTAGTGGGTCACACGTCAAGTCCTTCTTTTCTCCTCCACCTCTCTGCTTCCCCCGAAGCTACCTAACCCACACCTCCCCGCGACCCCGCGGCGGGCGGCGCATCTCTCCCCGACGCTACCCCCACACCTCGCCGCGACGCCACGGCCGGCGGCGCATCTTCCCCACCTCCTGTCGTGCCTCCGGACGGCCGCCGCACACCACACCACACCGTGCCAGAGAGTTGGGAGACCGGAGACGAGGCCGCCGCACCACCAGCCGCTGAGTACCCGCAGCCCTCTACCTCGCAACGCGCCCTCCGCGGCTCAGTGCAGGCGTAGCAGCGCAGGCCACCGCGCCTGCTGCCGGCCCGTCCGCGCTCCGACTGACCGACTCCGAGGCTCGGTCTGGCCATCCCGGTCTGCAGGCTCCTACCTCTCGGCTGTCCGGCCCCTGCTGAAGTGGTTAGTGCTCTCCCTCCCTGCTCTGCTGGACCAGAAGTTCTGGTTATCTGGTAACTGGTACTACGTATGAATGAAGAGGTGACTGCAACTCCGGCGGTGGTGCAAGAACGTAGAGGCGGGGACGGAATGCGGAGGTGGAGGCGCGTACCTGGAGTGGGCGCGAGGCATGAGCGCGAGAGAGATTTATCAGCGCGCGGGGGGGGGTCGATTTTTGGCGCGGGAGGGATCGATTTCGCACCCGAACAGGGAGATTGCGAGGCGCTCCGCCTCGCCAAACCTCACGAGCGGAGGGTGCTGGATGGCGAGTGAGTTTCCGAGCCGCCGTTTTACCGAGACAGTTGGAAACATGGTTTTCACTATTTCTTTTATTTTTTACCGATACAAAATGATACAGAGACACACTCGTTGGAGTTGCTCTCAACGAATTTCACAAGACACACTTGTTGTCACTTCTTGGCAGTGTAAATGAACCTATTTAAGCCCATGGGCCCAATGGAAAGTCAGTACATTAGAGGAGTGCATTTGTAATGAGGAAAAAGTCCATTCCACAACCCTCATCTATAGGTGCAATCTGGGTTTCAACCTCCAATCACAAAACTAGATATCAGACACCCACGAACTATCGAAATCGTCTGATTTACCACCCTCGGCGGTTTTTGAGGTGGTTTTCGCCGACGTGGCACCATCTCAGCGACCCTAGCTACCAATTGTCTCAGTAGGGCCCACATGTCATACCTATCCTCTTCTCTACCGTCCACCGCTTCCCCAGAATGTCCGCCGACGCGCTGTCCCTCCCTCTTGCCGCCTCCATCGACGCGTCGCCCCCTCCCTCCCATTCTCTTCTTGGTCGGGACTCGGGAGCACGTGGGGGAGGAGCAGCTGGCCGGGAGCACGCCCACGTGCCCGCGGAGAAGCAGATGAAAGGGAGCCGGATGAGCAGAGGAGAGAGGGGTGGGTAGGAGGAGGGCCACCGTCAGCAAACAATGTGTCTCGAGGGAGCTCCAGCCCCGGCGAGCTCAAGCTCGAGCCGCGACGAGGGCGAGCTCCAGCCCCGCCGAGCTCGAGGCAGGACACCTTGGGCGACATAGGCTCCGCCAGTCGGGCCGCGGACACCTCCCCGGCCGCGAACACCCTCCTCTCGCGGCCGCAGCTGAACCGGCGCGGGGAGCGTCGCCGCCCGCCGTGCTTCCGCTGGCCTTGCCCGGAAGGCCGCTGGTGACCACAGCCACTACCCTCGGCGCTGTGGCGGGCGGCATCGAGCTCCTCGCGGCGGCGGCCACGCTCTTGCGCGCCGTGCACTTGACGTTGGTGACGACACCCTTGGTGGAGTCGTCCCGCTCCAGCACCGCCACAACGCCGACGAACTCGCTCCACTCGATGTCCTCCCTGATCCATCGCGCTCCTCTGCGCCCGAGCCGTCGTTGGACATTGCGGTGTCGACCCCACGCGGCCGCCAACGCACCGCCGCCGGCACAGCCATCACTAACCTAGTTCGGCCCGGACCAAGTCAAATTTCAACTCCCGGGCGCAGGATCCATGACCGACGGTGAGGAACAGCTGAGGTGGTGTTGGGAAGGTGAGGGGAGGTGCGGGTGGCGGCGATTTGGTATTGATTGAGGGAGAGCGACGGATTTGGGCAGCGAGTCGATGTGCTCGGCGGCAAGAGGAAGAAGAAAGGGAGAGATGCCAGGGTGGCGCTGACTTGGAGCCGAACTCCACGTTGGATGACCTGACGTGGTGCCACATCAGCGAAAACCACCTCAGAAACCATCGAGGGGGGTAAATCAGACGGTTTTGATAGTTTATGGGTGTCCGATACCTGGTTTTGTGATTGAAGGTTGAAATCCAGATTGCGCATATAGATGAGGGTTGTGGAATGGACTTTTTCCTTGTAATGATGATGATGCTGATGGATCGAATTTGGGGCCCAACGAGTTTGCATAGGAAACGATACATACCCTGTTCGTTTGGCTTATCAGCCACCAGCCAGCAGTACTATTCTCTCAGAACAAATCAGCCATCAGCTACCAGCCAGCAGTACTTTTCTCTCAGAACAAATCAGCGCCAGCCACCAGCCAGCAGAACAGGGCGACAGGATCCAACTGATTCATCTACAGTTCTAAAAAAGACACACTTACTAAATCCACTGAACTAATAAATAATAATAATAATAATCTGAATTATAAAATAACATATTTTAATTATTATAACTATAAAACAAAGTGTAGAGTATCAGAATCATAAACTATAGAGATGGAGAGAAAATGGGAGATCACGTAAAGGGTGCAGATCGAGAAGAGAAAAAAATGAGAAATAATAGTCAGTTCAAGTCTTGTTTTCATCCTTAAGCTACAGAACCAGACATAAAAGGCCATTTAACTATCGAAACAGGGCAAGTTTGCCCCTTGAGTGGTTTCGGAGGTGGTATTCCATTTTGTGAAAATGTCAAAAAAATGATTTCATCTCGAAAAGTATAACTAATTCATTTTAAATCAGAAAATATGGAACTTTCAACAAAAGTTTTATAAAAATGTCACCTATTTATTAGTGCACTGTTTGTAGTTTTTTTTGGATATTATGTTCATGTTTCTAGTTTGTATTGCTTTTTCTAAAATTACTAGGAATATGAATAAATAATATGCATGACTCAAAATAGTTCACCAATATATAGGTGACCTCTTATAAAATGTTGGGTATAAATTTCATATTTTTCTGATTTGAAATGAGTTATTTATGATTTTTTTAGATGAAATTATTTTTTAACATTTTAACAAAATGGAAAACCACCTCCAAAACCACTCAAAGAGCCAAACTTGCCCGGTTTTGATAGTTGGATGGTCTTTTATGTCTGATTTTGTAGTTTATGGTTGAAAATCATATTTATGTGCTAGTTCAAGAGTGATATTTGAACTTTTCCTTATATATTAAACCATGGGTCTACACTCTACAGTGTGTGGCGTGCCACTTGGGCTAGCATACCTCCTCGGCAAACCAGTCTTTCACTTTCTTAAAAAAAAGGTCTTTCTACACGGCTTTAAATAGTTCGCCTTGCTCAGTGGTTTTTGGGTTAAATAGATGAACATCAATACTTGTGCGGGTTACATCCAAATTTGTCACCAACATATATCTTGTCTACAACTCTCGACACTATTGGATTACCAGTATTGTTGTAGGCAAATAGCCCAGTTGAACCACGACCAAATGCATGCAACTAGCACAATATGAACACTACAAGAACATATAGATATATTCGTGAATACTGGGATTTAAGTCTGTTGTTTTTATCCATAATTCATATTAAAATTCATATATACCTACTTCAAATGGGGAGGGTATGAGTAGAAAAAAATATAATCCATCAAAGAAATGAGGAGGGCAGAGTGTGGGGAGGGTACAAATAATCATTTAGGTATATATAGAATCTAGTACAAAATTAAGGTATGAGTAAGATTTGGGAGAGTAAGAAGTGCATAATAGCTATTTAGATTTGAGCATGAACAAGAGTGTGTTTATCCATATCCTCTCCAGTAGCAGACTTACTGGGATTTAGAGCAAGGTGGTTCGGAACTTCGGATCATGAGTGAGGGAACGTAGAGCAAATAAAATCGGAGTGGACTGTACAATTTGACGGGGGATTGAAACAGCTCTTACCTCTTTTCTTGCAGAAAGATAGGAAAGCAGATACCACCCCGGCCCACGATCTGTGGACGGTGGCGCTGCGAAGCCGGTCAACTGAAGCTTCACTTTCCCGGCGGTCGTTTCGCTCTTCGCGTTTCATGCGCGCCCCGCCGGTGCTATTAAAGCCTATCACCCCCCAGGCCTCCAACTACAAGGAGATAGAACGAGAGGACGAGCGCCAATTATGAAGCCCTCGCGTTGCCTCGGCCTGCTTTTCCTGGCCTCCATTCTCGCGGCCGCGTCGGCCGTCGTCACCGTGTCGCCGAAGGAGACGACCACCGCCGCCGGGGAGAAGAAGACCGCCTGGGCGCCGGCGGCCGCGAAGCCCGACGAGGCCTTCCTCGCCCGCCTCTGCGACGAGCAGCGGCGCGGGCGGCGGGTCCTCCCGTGGTGCAAGCAGCTGCACGCCAGCCGCCACCACCGCTACCTGCCGACGACGATGCCGCCTCCAAGCCGCGACGGCGAGGAGATCGACCCGCGCTACGGCGTGTCCAAGCGGCTCGTGCCCAGCGGGCCCAACAAGCTGCACAACTGACGCGCGGCTCCGTCCGTGATGGATCGATCGAGATGGGAGCGCGGCCGTCAGATTTTCCTGTTAGCTAGTTTCCCTTCTCGCATCATTTCCTTTTTCTTCCTAGCTAGGATCCTTGCATTCCATCATGCTAGCATTCTTTGTGTAGTTGATAGTTTCTTTCGAGCCGATTGAGCTCGGATCTTCGTCATTACCATATGTAGATCCAATCTTAGTAGCATGCATGTACTTCCATTGATAATGAAGGCGTGTAGAGGTTAAAAATCTACCAGCGTAGGCTTGATTTGTCCATTCAAGTTCTTGTTCATGCATGCGTCGGTTCTTGTTGTAAGCTTGCCGGAAAGGTCAAGTTTCATGTTCATATCCACGCGCTCGATCTCTCAGACTCTTTCTACACGCTGATTGGGCACATGTGAGTTTCTGTTCCTGTTCTGTTTTATTTCACTGTGTGTTCTGCAAAGGTAACCACCAGTGATCTTTGCTGGCTCCGACAGTGTGAGTAGTGCTACTTAATTCGGTCCAGCTCTTCCTGTGATGAAAAAAAGTCGAGGAGGAGAAATAACTTCTCACAGCCACTAACTTCTCGCTTAACTCTGTGTTGAAGTAATTGCGTTAATCCCCTTCGATTTGATCAGTTCTCACGATTGTGTGGTGCATATAGTGAACGTACGCCTATATTTTAAAGATCGAAGAGAATTTTTTTTTCGAGACCATAGAAGAGATTTGATCCAAAACTTACTGGTATTGTATGCTTTTACCTATTGAGATCTGATTTCAACTTGCAGCTACTGCCGTTCGTTTTGGTCACTTTTTCAAGACATTAATGTGCTGTTAAGCCTTCACCGATGCGTGAGATCAGCTGGGCAGGCCCGCCCAGTTCGACACTTCCATAAGTTGATGGTAATGGCTGACTCTTTATTCAGGTGTACTAGGGTTCCGCACTTTCCAGCTCAAAGTCAGTCAAGAAAAAGCTGATGTCGCAATAAACGGAACTCAAGTGGTTGTTCGCAAAGCAATTCGCCTTCACTGCAGGTGGTGCAAATTAAAACTGCGCTCATCCAATCTCCGTTTGTGGAAAATGCATCATCCTCATCCAGTAAGAGCTGGGCTCCGTGCAAACAACATTTGATAGATTAGGAACACTGTTGGTGGTTTCAAGTTTGAAATTTTCATAAATTTCAAAGGAGCTTATGGATCAGTATTCCTTTTTATAAAAGAGAAAAAGAAATACTAGTAACATTCGGACAGACTTAAAAGTAGCCCAACCAAACACCGTTGCTATTCGGGCCTGGCTGAGCCTATCATTTACGAGCCATGGCCCAACACATGAAGCCTATCCTCTCGCCCTCTCGGTGCGGGCCTTCTTCCCTGCGCGCTGGGTCCCGCCCCATTTGCTCCGCTCCAAGTCCAGAGCGAGCGGTTCGGCGAAGTGTTGCGGAGCTTGGCGGCTGCAACTCGCCTTGCCTGATGGGGCGGCTGCGCGCTTGCTGCCGTCTCCGGCGCCTCCTCGCGCCGCCGCCGCCGCCACAAGCACCACCACCGGGTCACCCTCTGGTGCGCTGGCCCCACGGCACTGCCACCCACGCCTCGCCCTTCTTGAGGCACCTCTCGTCGGCCTCGGCGGTCGCGGCCGTCGCGCCCCACGATGCCCGAGACTCGGGTTTCGGTGGCTCAGCGTACTGGGCCTGGATTCGCGCGGCGACGGAGTCGGCTCCGGCGCCCGCGCTTCCGCAGGAGGAGGAGGACGAGGGCCCCGAGCGGTACATCCCCGTCAAGGCCTACTTCCTCTCCACCAGGTGAGCACGCCGCGTCCGCACACGCTTGCTCGATAGGTGTTTGATGATTTATCTGTGGGGGCAAACGTTGAGTGCTACCGTGCTATTTCGAAGTTTCACACACCCAATAGGACAGCGAACTGAAACGATGGGCTTTCCTTTGATTTTCTTTCTCCACTTTGTGGCAGCATTGATCTGAAGAGCATGCAAGCAGAGCATGGTAGTGATGTTGTACCTCCATCGACCCGTACGCTCAACTACATTGCGCTTCGGTACTCTGAATTCCCGCCTGAGATTATGGTTAGTGACTACAGTTTACCATCACCTTTGTTGGAGGGCCTAATGAAATCTAGAATTAACTAATCTCAGGCACATGTGGTCACTTGTTGGACATGCTGTTGTGAGAATTGAATTGATTTCCTTGTGATTTTTGTTGATACTTGTGCAGGACATTGGAGTGAAGGACAGTAGATTTTGCTATCGCTATGTGGTTGTTTTCCACTATGGTTCTGCTGTGCTTTTCAACATTGCTGATCATGAAGCTGAATACTATCTTGATATAATCAGGAAACATGCTTCAGGATGGCTTCCAGAGATGAGAAAAGATGGTATGTCCATGCAATTCACTCCTTGTTCTTATGTATTATCTGCTAAACCGAGTTCTGTTTGCTGCTTTTTAGTTGTCTCCTTCTCCTGTGTTCCTTGAAAGCACCTGTATGATCAGAAAACAGTCCATTTGCCTTCTGTAATATTCAAAGATACTGTTCCATGCATTCCATAGAACTGAACTTAAATAGAATCATTTCGTGCCTAGGCTGTGCTTTATATGTGTTTTTAAACCTGAAAGAACTTGCCATTGCTTCCCTTTCACCGAGAATGTAATTGTGCTTTGTTGTACAGTCCCAGGAAATGCCCTGCTTATTTTTACATTGATGATATCTATTTTGCAATGAACAGATTATGCAGTGGTTGAGAAACCATCACTAACAACATGGATGAAAGGAGGTCTTGATTATATAGTTCTTAAAAGTTTAGACACTGACGGGATTCGCATAATTTCTAGTGTTCTTGGTCAAAGTATTGCCCTTGATCATTATATCCGGCAGGTACTGAAATTGAGCAAAGCTAACGATCTTTTGCATGGTGATTGTATCATTAAAACTTTGCCTAAAAGTTGTGAACTTATAAAACACCAATGTTGATAGGTTGATGATATGGTTGAGGAGTTCACTGAAATTAATCGTGTCATGGAGAAGACTGGGGACTTCACCATGCAGAGAAAGAAGCTCTTTCAACTTGTAGGCAAGGCTAATTCCAATCTTGCAGATGTTATTATCAGACTTGGACTTTTTGATAGGTACGTCTTGAACACTCAAGCATTATATTCATTTTAGGTTGGCTCCATCTCCTGTACAACATACATGAAGTTAAATATTTTATATATGGAAGAATGTGTTGATACCATTGAGGGATTTTGCTGTAGGATGGAATGTGTTTAATTCAATATGCACGATATTGCTTGCTATAGACCACTGTTATGCGCACATGCTATTCACATTTGGAGAAAAGTTATCATGTGGGGTGTGTACCATTAGTTTGGAATTTCTTCGAGTGCATTGAGTAAAGATTGATGATTTGGGTCATTGTGCTTAGAAATTGAACATGACTGTTTTGCAGTACTCAATGTTTTGAAAGTATTGTGCTTGCTAAGCGCAGATTATATCATATTTTTGTTGGGTCTGTTGCATTGACCATATGTTTCTGCTTTGACTCACTGGTCGCTTTTGTAAACACAATTTTGCTTCTGGGGACATGTACTTTCTGTCATTTAACTACATGAATTTCCCCCAGGTCAGAAATTGCCTGGAAAAATGCAAATTATGCCCAAATTCTGGAGTATCTCCGGGAGGAATATGAATTGAATCAGCGGTTTGGAAGCCTCGACTTCAAACTTAAATTTGTGGAGGTAAGTGCCTTGTGTACTCATTCTTCTATAGTGCAAAACTGTTTCTTTTGTGTTTTTTTTTTGTTTTCATTTGTGCTAATAATTTATTTTGTAACAGCACAACATCCATTTTCTCCAAGAAGTCCTCCAAAATAGACGGTCTGATCTGCTGGAGTGGGGTGTCATAATACTACTCACTATTGAGATTGCCATCTCACTATACGAAATTGTCAAGGATTCCAACATGATCTCTTGAGGGTTCTCTATCCAACAGATCTGCGGCGCTCTTATCCATCCTCACCTAACATCCCAAATCTATCATCCTGTTATGCTAACTCCAGGCTCTCCTGTTCTTAACAAGAAAAAGGGAAACGAAAAGGAATAGACAAGAGGTCTCCTCTTTCCTGACACTCCGCCACTTTTGATATGTAGCCTTACATGAAAACAAGTTAGGTATGATGCCACTTCCTATGATACCTTACCTTCCTGAGCACCGAGTCTGACCTTGTGAGCATTTCATCTTTGAATTTCCTTTTTGTCCTTTGATTCCAGTTCACTACTAACGAAAAGAAGTTAGTCCAATTTCCGTATGCCCAATGAATTTCAGAGCTGCCATGGTTTTCAAATTTAACCAGAGTACCAGTTTTCCTCTCAGAATGAATCAGGTGTTTTTTTAAAAAAAAATGCCGGAGAGCTGCGGCTTCATTGCATTACACATGGACTTGGCGACATGTGCAAGTTTAATATTTTCGTAGGACTGTTACGCACAATTTTTGGCAAGGCTTGAGACCAGCGGGCAGCTGGCAACTGCACCTGATGTAAGGAAGAAAGCTTATACTATGGCTTCATAATTTGTACAAATATGTTTGCGTGGGAAGCCTCCCTTTTGTTTAAATCTAAATTGTCCGTTTTGTTTTGAACCTTATACAGGCATACAGCAGAGGACTGAATGACAGTGTAATGGTTGAGGCACTATAGGATTTTAAACTTCACGTGGTTACCAAGCGTTTAACCACGTCTTTGTATGCAGTCTTCTTTCAAAGTTAAACGTAGTTGCATCAATGTGACAGTGGTCTCTCTACTCAAAAAAAAAAAAAAGTTACAGTGGTCTCCTTGCATTAATGCGGCAGTGGTCTCCTTGCATCAATTCAGATGAAGGCATCCGTAGTGTCATAGTTGGTATCTGGCATGAAATTAGAGAGCTTAGTTTGGCTTTTGCTTTTTTTTTGTTCACATGTTAACCTGTGCATGCGCATGCCTTCAGCTTCTTCCTCGGTGCTGTCCTGAGACAGTATGAAAAAAGGAACGTGCGGACGACCAGATTGACGGGGCACTCGTCTTGGCAAAAACAGAGCGCTCGCGCAGTAACTCGGCGCCACGCCGGGCGCACTTTCATCACGGGCTAGCAGAGAAAACCCTCAAAAAAAGCAAAAGAAAACAAGGTTACTGATTAGTGCTGCCGTGCTACCACTTGTAACTTGTAAGTCCTGTGAAAATTCAAGCAAAAAATCAAGTGGGCGGAACATGCAAGAACCTGCATGCATGCAGAATCTAAGCTTGAATACAAACTTTATACATGTCTGAACAATTAGTTTTGCATGAACTCAGCACAAGTTGCTAAATACAAATCAAGTGGTTGGATGCTTATATGCTTTATCAGGTGCTACCATGATTTTACTTGATTGCTTCTTGCATAATTAGAGATAGTTGCGTGATATATATTCTTCATGCAACTTCGACATTATTATCAATCAATGTAGACATTTTTTTTTTTTGAAGAAGCTTGTAACACGAGATGATGCAGTACTTGTACGTATGCTGTTATTGATTTGTTGAAGTTCATGGCAAGTGCCAAATTGAGATATTTTCTGTAAGCCTTTCATGAAGCACTAGAGACTGTGGCGCGCTAATGGTGCGGTCAATTTAATTGAAAAAACGGTGACCAATTATGATACAATGCATGTGTGTTAAGAAGCCATACATGATATTCCGTCCGCGCACAACAAACAAATCAACACATAAACGTATAAATACAACGGTAGGTCGGCGAAGAACGTGCACGGTGCACCTCACCATCCATAAGCACCATATGAAGGTGCAAAGCAGGCCACCCATCTCGAGTTCCACAGTAGCGATTAGAAGCCAAAGAAATACACAGACAGCAGTAACATCGGCGCATAAAAGCACAAGGTCCTATATACAGCCAAAATTGAAGACTTAAAAAGACGTTAGGCACGTATGCGTACGAAAGAACACGTCGGAACGCCTTCCAGGGCCACGTAATGCGTCATAATGGAAATAGAAAAGCACAAAATACGATTTTTTTTTATTTTTTCCCCCATTTTTCAAAAATATACGACCGCTCGAGAATTTACCAAAACTAGACTACAATCGCCATGGGCCAAGTACGGCGGTTGCAGAGTCAGCCGCCGTGCGCTACGGCAGTTGCAGGCACGGCGGCACTAATCGCCATAGCACACGGCGGTTAGGATAGGCTACGACGTTTGGCTGTGGCAGTTGCAGGAGGTGGGGGCGGCATGCAGGGGACATGCATCCGCGGTGGACCGTGGAGGTTGACCAGCCCAATCACTGTGGCGGGCGGCGTTTTTTTTAATTTAAATGATCAACCACACAACTTTGCAATGGCATGTACGACGCTTCAAATACCCTAACCATGCGCCTTACCTAGTCCTAACATGACTTAGTTAATTTAGAAATTTGATTACAACATTCCTAATTAATCTAGTTGTACGAAAACTGCCCGGAGAACATAGAGCGGTCGGAGTGCTGGGACGGCATGTAGTAGTACCCAGCCGGGGTTGGTGGTGGAGGCGAAGGTGGAGGGGACCAATCTTCGGGGGGGGGGGGGAGGGGGCTGATCTTCTTGTGTCATTCATAAGTGCAGGTCGAACATATGCAACATCGATCGTCGCCTGCGCTAGACGATGGATTTGGAGAAGCCAGTGCCTCCGACAGCCGCCACTTCAGGTTGTAGATGACGACGTCCTCGAGATAGTCGATGTACTCTTGATAGGGGTCAATGGCTGGTGGATCCACCCATTGCGAGAAACCGCAGTTCTCTGGTTGGGTGGAGTACTGCAAAGGACAAGAAAACGTTAGCAAACCAAAGAAAGATGATGAACCAATTTCATGGACATTGCTTACCCATGCGTATGGGCAGTGCCAGAAGCGACGATCGGAGTCGTTCCATCCCTTATAGACTTGCATCACGCAAAACTCATAGTGTGAACACCTAGGTCACAACACCGATTGCTTGGGTGCGTAGCTTCTAACTTCAGGCATGGAAGTGAAGTCACTCTTGCCTTTCAGTGGGAAATTGGCTACGAAATCTGAAGATTGCTGACGCAGACTCAGGACCAAAACCGTGTTCATCCCCACTCCAGGAAGTCATTGTTGAATGCTGTGAGAAGGCAATGGAGTGAATGGTGGTACATATAAGCAGAAGAAGAAGGCTGCCTGGGTGGTGGGCTGTTCGATCCGTGGGATGGAAAACGCAGTAGTAACTCAGAGAAAACACACCCTAGTACTAGGACATTGTTGCGTTGTGAGCCAGTCGATCCATGGGAAGGGAATACGACAGTGACTCAGAGGAAACACATCCGACTCTGTATATTGCAGTCACTCTAATGAAGCACAAATTACGGAGAAAACACACTCTAATGCAGTTCGATTAAAGTTCTTAAGGATACAAACCGACTATAGTTGACGATGACATGAAATCCGGAATTATTTGATACATTCCGACTCGATGATTAATACTCCAGGACTACTGAGTACAACAGGGGTATTTCCCCATCCTGATGGCATCCGACCCAGCTTCCTTAGCCTGACGAGCCCTCTCCCTCTTCCTCTCTCTATCTGCTTCACGGGCCTGGTCCGCTTCACGTTCTCTCATCTCCTGACGATTGCGAATTTCCTTCTGCTCCTCCTTCCTTTTTTTCCTCTCTTTCCCCCCTCAACCATGCAGAACCACATCTCCCTTTTACGGGCCGCCCCCTCGGCGTAGCTCAGACTGCTCGGTATCTAGCCACTACATGAAATCACAAAGAGGAGGTAGAGTCTTTTTGCAAAGACATGTCAGCAAATAATAAAACAGAAATGACTAATGAATAATCGAGAATTGTAGTAAGTCCTTACTTTGGCTCTAACATTGCGGTCGAATGGCTTGATCGGGTCGTGCGCATAGTTGGCACACATGAAGAATCTCATCCCGTAGACGTACCCGAGAACCGTGCACCTGACAAGCTTGCAGTTGTCACCGCAGAAGCACATAGGAGTGTGGATCCCCTTTGGCACCTGAACATTGTCCTTCCTCTTGGTGAGGAACTCCAAGTTCAACTCAGGACATGAGGAAGCCATTGCAAACATGCAAAACAAGATGAGAACAATCAGATTAGCAACAAAGAGAAAATAGTACAAATGAAATAGAATAATTGAGACGAGATGACACGAAATAGCAATTCAATTATTACAATATAATACCATGCATAAGTTCGTACATGAAATATTAGTTCAAATATTACAACACAAATTCTGAAATTAAATGTCTTAATGTTATAAGCAACTATGATAATATGAATCCTACATTGTTGCTACGCCCACGTCCACGTCCGCGTCCACGTCCACTGTTGCCACAAGCAGTTGGGGTTTGGGAGAGTCCTGAAGGTGATGATGCCCCCACATTGGACGAAATTGGTGCGTTGCAAGCATAATTTGGAATTGTGCACCTCTTGTAGTTGTGGCCTGTACTGTGGCACTTGGAGCAGATCACCACTACAGGGCCAACTTCTGCTTCGTCCATGTTGTTCCTAATCCTCTTCTTCTTCCGCCTTCCATCATCTTGGCACATTTTTGGATTTGGATCTGGTATGTACATAGTATTTTCCTTGGGGTTCTCAATAAAACTACCCTGCGCGAGGTAGCCCTCAATTGTTCGGTTCCAAGTGTTCCGAACAGTTTCCTTCTCGTAGTACCACGACACGTACCTACGGTGGCCAAAATTTCTAATTTCATAACATACGGCGATCACATGTGTGCAGGGGGTGTGTAGTAGCTGCGGCTTCCGGCAAGAGCATCGGCAGATTTGGTTGCCAATTTCACAAACTTGCTGCGTCTTTTCACGCGATGGGCCTAGCCACATTTCCCCCTTGCACTCAACCTCGTATTTCCATAGAATTTCATTCTCAGTAGACTGGTAGTAAGGCTGCGCTCGGACCTTGTGAAGAAGTGCTTTTTCTTGAGCTTTCTCCAAATATTGGGTCATTCTGGTGCATTACACCATTTGAGTGTTCCTCACAACCGCATCCGCTGCCTTGCTCCTTTTGTAAAAATATTGCATTGTGCGATACATAAAGAACTCAATGATGCCAACTAGAGGAAGAGCTCTTGAACCGCGAAGCACACAGTTGTAAACCTCAGCAAAATTAGTTGTCTTTATCCCATGTCTTGCTCTGCCCTCGTCAAACATGAGACACCACTTTTCCTTATGCTCATTCACAATCCACTGGCTTAAGGTCTTCACAGCACACCCTCTTCAGCGTCTAACTTGAGAGCCATCTAATCCCACATCCTCGAGAGATACTGGCTCTTGGCCAAGTTCAGGATTCACTGGCCTCTTTGCTATCTCCTCTTATGCCTTCTTTGTCAGGTCTTCTATTTTTTTGTAAAGGGCATCAAATTTCTTCTGCTGAGTCTGCTCACACAGCCGCTCAAACAATTTAGACAGCGCCTTTTTCTTGAACTGGCTATGGAAGTTTGCTTTCATGTGCCTAGTGCACCACCTGCTCTTAACATCTGGCCATAATGCAACTCTATAACGCTCCTCGCTACCATCTTTTATGTCATTCATTGCTTGCAAAATACCTTTGTGCCTATCGTGTATGACACACACGTTTTGCACATTCTGCACCACCATATTCTTCAACCTCTCAAGGAACCAGTACCAACTATCACCGTTCTCCCCCTTCGCAAGTGCAATGGTCAAAGGTAGCAAATGATTGTTACTATCAGCTGCCACAACTGTCAGGATTGTGCCTTTGTATTTCCCTGTGAGAAAAGTGTCATCTATGCAAAGGACCGGTCGACAAAGTTTGAAAGCCTCAATGCAGGCACCCAATGCCAAGAATGACCGTTGAAGCACACGCTTACCTGGTTTCTGCTCACAAGGATAATCCTTGATATCACAGTAGCTGTCAGGATTCATCTGAACTATTGTGTGCAGCAAGTGAGGCAAATTGTGGTAGGATGCTTCATAAGTACCCCACCTATGCTCCAATACCTTCTTCTTCGTGTTGTATGCCTTGCTGTAACTGATGGTGTACCCGGATTTTTTCTCAATTGTACCGATAATGGACTTCGGATCATAAGAAGTATTCTTCACAATGTTAAGGTACATGTGGCTTACAACAAAATCGGCTAAAATGTTTCGGTGCCTTGCATCAATCTGATCAAGCGTACATGTGTGAGGCACCACTTCTCTGATCTCTATGTAATGATCCCACTTGCCCTTATATGCATACACTCGAAAAGAACAATCAGTCTTCTTACAATATATCTTCGTAGAGCTCTTCACTACCCTGAACTCTCTATGCAGAGTCAAGGTGGACCACTGCTTGACTGCATCCTTCAAATGTTCAGTACTGGGGTACAAAAACCTCATTCTCGGTGTACTCCTAGGGCACATCCTCACCATGATTAACAATTAACAATACACTATGAGAAATTGTAGTCCTGTTAATCCCAGGGCACATGCTCCTCATACTGATCATAATTATCATCCGAGGAGTCCCCTTCCAATGCACGTTCATCGTCTTCTAACTCTCTCTCGTACTGTCTTATCACCTCTAGGTTTCCTTCTCCCTCATCAACAAGACCAGTGACAACAAAACCTCTGGATGTCTCATCACCTTACGAATCACCTTCATCCTCCTCTTGTTGTTCCCCTACACCGTTCACACCTTCCCTCTCGCGCACATCCTCAGCTTACTCATGCACTTGACTACTAGACCCACCCTTCTGGAAAACTTGGACAAACAAAATCACGGGCAAACCAACTCTGTATGCATTTCTGATATAACTCCTCTATTATGGAGTCCCTTGAAGAGGCACGAGGCTCCCAATAAACCTGATCGCTTCTGTTGATTAGTGTCATTACCTATAGGCATTGCTGCTTTGAATCTACTGAAAATGCCTTGCACAACCGGTTGTTTATACCCTCCCAAGTTCTTTCTATTGCTCTTTTAACATTTTTCTCAACTGAACTAAAATTTGACAAGTCAACTCCTTGTGGACCATATCTAATTTCTCCAGATCCATAATACAATTGGATACGTCTCTGACATGTCTGATCCATAACAAAAAGCAATAACCTCTATTAAAAGCTAAATCCAGCGACTAACTAATAAATACACTATTTTACACTAACATTACAAACTAATCCACCGAAATCTACACAGTAAACAGTAACTATACCACAAACTATTTACCACAGATCTACAAAAATCTAGTTAATCAATACTAACTATGTTTTCATTATATCTAAGCAAAAGTACTAAAAGAGTTCAAATCAGCGAAATACCTCCAACAAAGCGCAGAACCAGCAGAGCTTCGCTACTCGCCCCCTCCACCTCACTCCCTTCTCCTTCCCCTCTCTTTCTTTTCTTTCGAATTATTGTGACAATTTCGGGACAAACTTCGGCTCTTATAGAGGGTTGAGGCTCGGCCGTCGTGGGCCACGGCGGCAGCAAAGCTTAACGCCATACGCCACGACGGTTGGAGCCCACAGTCGCCGTGGCGTATGGCGGTTCATCCAGCCATCGTACGCCACGACATTTCGTCGGTCAACAGCCATGGGCGACGGCGGCTAGGCTTACCGTCCTCAGTCCCCGGGGCGGCTGTCCCAACCGCCATAGCGCACGACGGCTGGCTCTGCAACCGCCGTGCCCTACGGCGACCGCCGTGGCCCACGACAATTGTAGTCTAGTTTTGGTAAATTCTCAGGCGGTCGTATATATTTGCAATAAAATGAGAAAAAATAAATTAAAAATTCACAAAATGCTCTGAGCATTAAGAGGCCGGCAGCTAGTGGTGGATATCGAGCTGGTCCGACTCGTCTCGGCTCGCTCTAGCTTGTTAAAATAACGAGCTGGCTCAGCTTGACTCAATCTAAACGAGCAGAAAACGCGGCTCTACTCGATAGAAGCTCGAGCCAGCTCGTTTTGGCTCGCGAGCTAGAGATGCAGAAGGTTTGAGGAGCTGGAGCCAAAAATTGCGAAGAAGACCATCAATGTGTTGGCACAGGCCTCGCGGCAGTCTGAAACATGACATTGAGAATATGGGTATCGCTTGGGCAACAAATTTTATGAGAACCTCCTTACCACCAGCCGATAAACATTGTTCCATCCATCCTTGTATTTTGTTCCGTACCCGGTCCTTCAAATATTTGAAAGCACCACTGGGTGCATTCCCAACATCTGATGGCAAACCTAAGTACTTTTCATTAAGAGCTTCACTATGCACATCCAGGACATTTTTTATTTCATCCCATAAACTCTGGCAACACCCCTTGGCAAAATGGATCGAAGATTTATCCACATTAATTTGTTGTCCAGATGCTTTACAGTAAATATTCAGAGCCTCCTTCACCTCCTGAGCATTCATCCTATCTGCCTTGAAAAACAACAGGCTGTCATCTGCAAAGAGTAGGTGGTTTACCATCAGAGCCGAGGGTGCCACCCTAATACCATTGAGTGTAGATGACTGACTTCTAGCTTTTAAAAGGCACGGAAGGCTCTCTGCTGCTAGCAAGAACAGATAGGGGGAGATAGGATCTCCCTGCGTGATACCCCTTGTAGGTGTAAATTTCTCCAAACACTGGCCATTTAGAAGAACTGAAAAGGATACTGAATTGATCAGTCTCATTGCCATCTCAACCCATACTTGATGGAATCCCAACCGAAGCATGATTGAGCGAAGGTACTCCCATTCGACACGGTCATATGCTTTCTTCATGTCAAGCTTTAAAGCACAACACCTCAAATCTTGAGCCCTCTTTCTTTTCATAAAATGAAGACACTCATATGCCGTACTTATATTGTCCATCATAAGTCTCCCCGGAACAAAGGTTGATTGTTCTTCAGAAATAATCTCTGGCAATATGATCTTCAGCCTATTAGCCATCACCTTGGACGATATCTTGTATATGACATTACACAAGCTTATCGTCCTGAATTGACCCAGCTCCTCTGGGTTCGCGACCTTGGGGATTAGCACAATTAGTGTATCATTAATCTTCTTCGTGTCATCCTCCCCTTTTAAAACCCTCAACACAATTGAGGTAACCTCCTTTCCACACAGCTCCCAATGACGCTGGAAAAAATGAGCCGGGAAACCATCCGGTCCTGGGGCTTTTGTGGGTAACATTTGGAACAATGCTTCCTTTACCTCGTGTTCTGTAAACTGCTGGAGAAGTTTATCATTCATTGCCGCTGTTACCTTTGTAGGAACCGTTCTCAAAACCTCCTCCATATTTTCTGTCCCCTCAGAGCTATACAAATCTTTGTAGAACTCCGTAGTCAGCTCGCCCATCTCTTGTACATTTTCTGTGAATTGTCCATTTGACTTCCGTAACTTGATTATTTTGTTCCTCTTACTCCTTCTGCTTGCTCTCATGTGAAAGAACCGTGTATTTTTGTCTCCCGCGGCAAGCCACATAATTCTCGACCTCTGCCTCCACATGAGCTCTTCCCTGTAATCAGCTCTCTAATCCTTTCGACAACTTTTAGTTCTGCATGCGACGGCTCAAGGCGATGTGGATCAGCCTGCATGCGTTCTAGCTCAGCATTCAATTTACGTAGCTCTCGTCGCACACTTCCAAAGGTCATCTTCTCCCACCGCAGCAGCTGGCTGCTCACTTGTGTCAACTTCCGCTGCAGATCTTCTATATTTGACGCATCTCGCTCACTTTTCCAAGCATCTGCAAGCGTACTTGAAAACTGATCATGAGTTTCCCACATAACCTCATACTTAAAGTGTCTATGTTTTCTTGTGCGTGGCTGCTTGCGTCTCCAAGAGTAATAGGACAATGATCCGAAGCTGCAGCTGTCAGGTGACACACCTTTGCCTTTGGGAAACGACTACACCAATCAGTTGTCGCTAGCGCACTGTCGAGGCGTACACGACAGTATGATCCCCCGGCAACTTTTTTCTCATAGTCCAGCTCCGACCCTCATAACCCAAATCATTCAGTCCACATACATCCACAGTATCACGGAAGCCTGATATTTGCGCGTAACTCCTTTCTTGCACTCCTTGATGTTCAGACCTGTGTAGCACTTCATTAAAATCTCCAATGCATACCCATGGAAGAGGAGACGAGGACTTGATGAATTTCATCATATCCCAGGTTTTAAACCTCTTGCTGGTCTGTGCTTCTCCGTACACACATGTGAGTCTCCACGGTTCTTGGCCCCCCTCCTTTATAATAGCATCAATGTGGTACTGAGAATACGGCAATATAGAAACACTTGTATTATTGTTCCAAAATAAACCAAGGCCACCACTATAGATGTCCATTCGGGTTGCCCGACCCGGCCTTGGCACGGGCCCGGGGTGGCCCGTTCAACTCCGTGTCGTGCCGAGCCCGGCCCTTAGTTCCACTGTGCCGTGCCGGGACAGCCCACGGGCTGTGCCGACGGCCCAAGCATGGGCCCGTCGTGTCGTTTCGTGCTGGGCCAACCCGGGACAGCCCGACCCTACGCGTACACACGGGCGGCCCAAAGCCCGGAAAAGTAGCTGGATGCCTGGATGGGGGCTGCCGCCGCATCTGTGGTCCATCTGGGGCTCCCAGGCGCAGCCGCCCAGGCGCGCCGGAGGAGAGCAGAAGGGGGTGGGGGCGCCGCGCTCTCAGAGTAGAGGATGGAGGAAAGAAGGGAGGGGGAGCACGAGGTAGGGAGGAAGAGAGGAAGGAAGCAGGAAGCCACGCCCCGCGCGCTCGCCGGTAGATTTGCAGGCCCGCCGAGCCCTGGAAGGAGTAGCGCCGGACGCACGAGCGGCGGCGGCGGAGTCGGTGCGAGGGCCGAGCCGCCGAGGGGACGGAACAGGGGACGGTGGCGGCGGAGGGGACAGGCGAGGGCGCGGTAGGCATCGGCCGGCGGCGAGCTGAGGAGCCGCGCTGCGATGGGGAGGGCACGGAGCGTGCTGCGAGGCAAGGCAAGGGGGTGGCGGAAGGGCTGGACAAAATGCTGAATCAT
Organism: Cenchrus fungigraminus; assembly: GCA_036936925.1. NCBI lineage: Eukaryota > Viridiplantae > Streptophyta > Magnoliopsida > Poales > Poaceae > Cenchrus > Cenchrus fungigraminus. Next base: position 19,531,890 of record CM072778.1, on the reverse strand, counting down.
GATGCCTACAACCATATATTTACCAACCATCAAACTTTTGTAATGAAGTAGCAATCGAAATACAAAGGACAGAAAACACACTACAAATTATAGGCACTAATATATTACAGAATACAACCTGAAAATCTTGAAATAACACTATTACAAACTGCTATAGAACAAATTATAATATTCAGATGACAACCCCAAATATATGCCCTCACGGTTGTACAACTCCCGGCATCAGAACCCCAACTGAAAAAACACGGTAGAAAACCATCAGACAAAATTTATTGACTCCTGAATTGCTTCCCAACATTAAAGACAATACCATGATTCATTTCAAGTCAGAACTGAAAAGGCAGTAGAAATGACAGTGCCACCCAAAAGATGCTCATCAAAATAACAGACAAACAGAGTGATGGGAATAAAAATCCCATATGATCAACAAATATAACTGGCAATCGTGATGCTATGATTTCTTTTTATCTGAAGATGTATAAATCAAAGGGTAAATATCAGGTGCAAACCGGGTATTCAGTAGAATCTTAGAAACTCGACAATCATCCGTCAGATGCGAAGCGTGCAGTCTAGATGAAGCCCTCCCTCTCCACTTAAATATTTTGCATATAACACCCTGTTTGATGAACGATTTGCACTATAGTTCTCCTGTGTCTTCTCCTCCACACCTCCCATGTCTTCCCCTCCACTCCTCCCGGACCGTCATGGGGATGTTGATCCAGTGCTGCCGCCTCAAAAATTCAAATCAATCAAGTTAGAGTTCAGCTGTTCAAGTGAGCCGACAGTACCGCAGCATCTCCACTCCCCCCTCCAAAAAATCCCCTTCTATTGAAGATTGCGTGAGCTTCAGGACATGGGGATGTTGGACGGCAATGGCGGAGACGATTTTTGCACCAGCCCAGCACGTGATTGATGCCTGGTCTCAACTAATTTGCTCTCACTTCTTCTTCGCAACTGATTCACCACAGGTATTGATCCATCCAGGTCGTGTTCGTTTAGGATCCCCTGTAGCTGTGTTCTTCCTGTACGTGCACAGGGTTGCTTAATGTTTGTTTCTTCCCATAGATACAACTTATTTATATGCGGCAGCCTGCAGCTATGTCGCATATTTTACCTTAGAAGATGTGTCATCTATGAGTTGGCTTTGGCTACTAATTACTGAATCAATTAAAATCATGTCAGAGTACTTCCTTTTTGAGCTGCTTGTAGTATGTGGTAATAAACTAAAATGAAGTTGAGTTGTTTTGTGAATGCATGGCATTAGAATGTGTGGGATTCTTTTCTACCTTATTGTGTGCTTTTGGCCATCTTTTAGCTGTTTCGGAGGGACTTTATCTGACAGAATCATGCTTTATTAGTTGATAGCACTATTATTGGATAGTGTATTTTATTCGTTTACTTTCTTGCTGGCTTTGATGTTCTGAAACTGTATCACAAATAAGTAAATGACTTCTATCTTGAATTTCGAGGATTTCCACCTTTATTGAGATTTAATTAAAATAGGAGAAATCTTACTGTACATGTTACCCAAATGTTTGAGTTATCTTGTTTCATCTCTTCAAGCAAACCTTAATCATCTTGTTTGTTAGAATCATTTTAAAAAGCAACTAACTGAAAAATTAGCATTCCAATTTCATCTAAATACGAAAGGTCCTTGATTTTTTTTTTGCTTTTTAAGTTATTTTTCATTAAAAACAATTGCAACATGATTTTGCATTCTAGTTGTTTAAGTAGGTGCCGGCACAAGCATGGCACCAAGTGACTAACCTTAATGTCTTGACCTTGTGCACAGTATGGAATTTAATCTTAAAACGAGAGATGCTATGGCACTTGATTCGCCTCCTGTATCCAAGTGTGCTCCAACCTGATTTCCGAAGTATAGAAAATTGTATCAATGACCTCCTCCTTTGAACCTGCAATTAAACATGGTTAAGAACAGGGAAGATGTTTTCCTCAAATGACGATTTGGCATACTAAGCTGGAAACTTATCAAATAAATCAACAGAGCTATAAAGTTCAGAGAAGTCCCATTAGCAGGAAACTGAATTAGAGAATGGTACATAAGTGCACCCAAATTACTTGCCTCGCCTAAAGTAGATAGCTAGCTATGGTTGAACTTGTTTTGCGCTCTCACTATGAGTTGTTTCTGCCACCTTAATGCATCCCGATTCCTGAATTGAAGTGATGACATGCACAGCATGTAATTTCGCATCTGGTATGTATGACTGGCTTCTGCCACCTATATGAGTATGAGTATCTATCATAATGCTCACAAATTAAGAGTTTATCTCAATGTCCACAAGCATCAGAATCCATAATTTATCACTATAAAAAGGTCAACAGTCTTAAGCAGCCAATACTTGCTAAAATAATTCTTAAGCAACCAATATTGTGATTCCTTTCTATAAACTCAGATCCTTGTTTTCTACAGTTCCTTTTCTTACAGTCAGATAGATAGTTTTAGATGGCGTGTTCAAAATCAAAGAAAAATGCAATCACACAATTAATCAAATGTAACTTTTGTTTTTTGGAAAAATAGCTACCTATGTACTAGAGTATAAACCTCAATCAATACCTAAACCTGGTCCTGATCGGCTGATTTATGGACATGAGATTGGATTCTCTGAAAAAAGGATGACCTGATCTTTCCTTGTCTCGTGCTTTGTCACTAAAAATTAACACAATAGAATAACGTATATTCAGGATTGAAATTGAACAGCAAGGGGGAGAGTCACAGACTGCTGATGGACATATGGTGATAATCACTGATAGGTGGAAGGCAATAACAAAGAACTCACGGAGTCACGACTTCATGGACTGACGGAGGTGTGAGGTGTCGGAGGTGTGCTTGGTTAATCGGCGTTCCTACTGATGGCTTCTGGGATCAGACTTCCTCCAGATGCCAAGAACCAATGATGTGAACATGACCCCTATGTGCTGGACATCAGAGTCAAGCGCCATGGCGCGGCGGCGCGTCTTCTTTTGCAGTGCATGTCTCGATAAGGACGACAGCTATCTCCCGCAGCTCCCCAGCATTACTTATCTGCAGCAGCTGCTTCCGAACTCAGGAGTGCGCGTGACACGATCGCGCGGCGGCGGGGTGCAACTGTGCGAGGCTAGCGGCGGAGCGGAGGGGGAGTTCCAGATTCCTTCGGAAGAGAAAGGGCGAAGGGTCAGGGAGGAGGGGTCGATGTGAAAATATTATGTCCAATAGGGTGTTCTTTACGAAATCAACAACTGGAGTGCGGGGGGTTAAACGCAATATGTATTCTGGGTTTGGGGCAAAATAAGAACTCAACTTGCAAGCAACCAATTTCTCCTTAGTCCTGTTAGCCCAAAAGATCTATTCCATTCACCACAGCCTTTTAAAGAGGTCTTGGGTTACATATATATAGGTGCCACCAAGGGTTAACATGGTTGGCTAAGCATAGCATAGGGGGTAAAATAAAAAATACTAAGCTACTAGACTTATTACTAACATTCTCCTCCTAAGTCTAGCAGCTGTTACATAGAGCAATAGAGCTTAAGTGCACTTAGGCACGCCCATAAAACAACAAAACAAAAATATTTATTCTTGATCCCGACTCCGGAGCAGTGTTCCTAGAACAGAGCCACCTCCTCGTCTTCTTCCACGACCTGCGCGACGAGGGCCTGGCCGCGCCTCGGCTCGTCGTGGGACTGACCACGCCTCGGTCCGTCGCGAGCCCGACCCCGTCTCGGCTGGTCGCACTCCCGAGCAAAGTGGCCAGTCCTGCCACAGTTGTAGCACCTGTCGCCACCGTCGTCGTCGCTCCCCTCAGAAGTGGCCTCCTCGGCACCTCCTCGTGCATCGCCCTCAGCGCCACCACGCGCCTTAGGCGCCCTGCGTGGCTTCACCTTCCCACGCTCGCGTCCGTCTGGAGGCTCCCCTTCTTCCGGCAGACGTGGCACTGGCAGTGCTCAGTGGCGTAGTAGAGCTTGCCACCGTCAGGGAAAGACTCGCCAGCCATCTCCTCCTCGTCATCCACAGCCTTGAACCGTCCCGTCAGCTCCTCGATCGTCAACGTCGAGATGTCGATCATCGTCTGAATGGCGATCTTGAGCTATAAGTACTTCTTCGGAGAGCACCGGAGGAACTTTGCGACAGCTCTCTCCTCCGTGATCTCGTAGTCGCCGTACTGCTCCAGCCGCTGCCTCAGGCTGGAGAGACGGAGAGCGAAGTCGTCGACCTCCTCGCCCGGCTTGAAAGCCAAGCGACCCCACTCCTCGCGAAGCTTCTGAAGTGCAGACTTGCGGGCGCGGCCGCTGCCGACGCGTGCCGCAGCGATGGCGTCCCAAGCGTCCTTGGCCGTCGCCTTCCCGGAGAGGGCCGACACCATCTCCGTAGGGACCGCGGAACAGAGCGCCTCCAGCGCCCACCGGTCCTCCTGACGGCTCACGCCGCCAAGACGCACCGCAGTCCACATCCAGCGTGCCTCAAGCTTCACCTTCATCATCGAGGACCACTCGGCGTAGTTGGTCTTCGTCAAGACCGGCCACTGTGTGCTGCCGGAGTCCCTGATGATGGTCTTGACCACCCTCGGGGGCGCGTCGTCGTGGTTGTAGTCGTTGTGGTCGTAGTCGTAGTCGTGGACGGAGCTATGGACGGAGCGCCTCTCGACGTCTTGATGACGCGGGTCTGGGACCCACCCGTGCACCTCCGCGGCCCGCTGCCGTGCAGCGTCCCCTGCAGGCACCTCCTGCGACGGGGGACGAGCACCCAGCGCTGCAGTGTTGACGGGTGATGTGTCGTGCCCAGCACCTTGTGCAGCGTGACCCAGCTCCTTCAGGTCGCGCCGCACCACCTCAAGCGTCGCTTCCAACTCCTCCTGGAGTTGTGCCGCCTCCTGCTCCTGCTGGATGGCAACAGCCTTGGTACGCCGAGCTGCCTCGGCTGCACGCGCCGCCGCGGTCCGCAAATCCGCTGCACGTGCTGCCCGAGTTGCAGCCGCGCGCCGCCGCTCGGTCTCTCGCTGCCGGTCCTCCTCCTCTTCGCGTGCAGCGGCTGCGCGCCGCTCCCGACGCCGCTCCGCTGCCGCCTCCTCCTCGGCCACCATGCGCCGCTCCTCCTCCTCACGTGCTGCGCGTCGCTGCGCAGCCGCCGCCGCCTCCTGTCTGTCCGCTGCCGCATCAGCCTCCTCAAACTCCGCCCTCCTCCTCGCGCTGGACATCACCGAGCCCAGTGAGGAGGCAGAGGAGGAGACGTAGGTGTGGACAGAGACCAGAGGAGGCGCGCCAGCCGCCGGAGCTCCTGGAGCCAGGTCGCCTGTGCCGTCCACGGCCGCGCCACCCGCGCCGTGCGCGCTGGCGCCGCCCACAGTCCGCGCTCCGCGCGATCCTGCCATGGAGTCGAAGGAGAGCGAGGTCGCGGTGGGGAAGGAGAGCCGCCTTGGGGAAGAAGGAGCTCGGCTCCCAGGTCGGCCGTGCGCCCTGCGCCCGTGCCTGGAGCTCCTCTGCCTTGCTCCCCCGCCGCCGACGCCGGGGAAGAGGCCGTGCGCGCCCCTTGGACGCGCCCCTGCTCCCGTCGCGCCGGTCCTCTGCTTCCCGCGCACAAGGGCCCTGCCCTGCCGCGCCTGAGCTCCGCCTGAGCCCTTCCGTCTGCAGCTCATCCGCGCCTACGCCCTGCGCCGCCGGAATCGAGCCGCCGGTCGACGCTTTGCCTGGAGCCGCGCGCACCCTCTTCTCCGCCTCCGAGCCGCCGCACACTCACACGCCCGCCGAGCTGCGTCGACGCCCTGCGCCAACGCCCGCTCGCGCCTCTGCTCCTGCTCGCGCGCCTGGGAGCCGCACCGCCGCGAGCACAGGAGGAGCCCTGCTCCTCTGCGTCGATCCGCGCACGCCTGGGTCAACGCCCAGCCGGCCGCCGCCTCCTGCGCTTGATCTGCCGCCCGAGCCGCCTCCTTGCCTCTATCTTCCGATCCGCGGTTCTCCCCGCCGGATCCGGTCGCGGGGAGGGGAGAGGAGGCCGGCTAGTGGCCGGATCTGGCCGGAACAGTGCCGCCACCGCCGGGTGTGGGTCCCACCGCCGAGCTAGGGTTTCGGGCTGGGAAGGGGAGCTCGGGAGAGAAGAGGGGGTGGGAAGGATAGGCTCTTGATACCACTTGTTAGCCCAAAAGATCTATTCCATTCACCACAGCCTTCCAAAGAGGCCTTGGGTTACATATATATAGGTGCCACCAAGGGTTAACATGGTTGACTAAGCATAGCATAGGGGGTAAAATAAAAATACTAAGCTACTAGACTTATTACTAACAAGTCCAGATGATCAAGTACTTAATTTGTTCCCATGCAGCAAAACAACCCAAAATCAAAATTTCACAGCTACAAATAAAAAAGGAATCCCAGTAACATGAATTGGATGGGAACCAACTAATTTGCCGTTTTGTGAAGTAATTAATATTGGAAGTGTACATTGCTATAGAAAATCAGCAAGCGAATCTTCCAATTCAGCATACCAATTTGAAGGTACAAAATATAACCTATCACTGACAAACAAAATGTAAACTACTCTTAAATGGTAACTTATTTGTTTTAAATAACTTAATGTCCAATTTTTTCTCTCTTTCCTGTCAAACTGTTGATACAAGGAATAACTTTGTTGGTAAGCAAGCAAATGGCGTCAGCAGCGGGAATAGAGCATAATACACATCAATGAACTAACTGTACAGTATGCACCATCTGCTCCCATGAAGAAAAAGAGAAGAAATGGGCAAAACTGCAAAAGGCACAATCAGAAAAGGTTGTTCACACTGCATCTCTTACAATGGAGCTCTCTGGGCAGCATGGCTCCCAATATCTCACTCTCACCTTTCCCACCTCCCCTCCCTTCTTCCTCCCCAGCACTGCCAATTCTTACTACAGCATGCAAACTATGAGAACCCAAGAAGAAAATGTGTCACGAATGACGAATCCAACCTCTTTCTAACATGCATAGATGCACAAAATATATCTGGAATTGTCTGTGTCCGTAAGAGGGTAACACAGTATTGGAATAATGCAGAGATCAATCAAAAGATTCAGAATCATACTACATCTTTCCACTTTTTTTTTATTGTGTCACGATTGCCAAGGCTCAGTTTAGCATTTCTTGCTATTGCAGAAAAACTGACTGTGGACAAAGTTCTTGACAATTTTGAAGCACTAGGACTTACATGCACGATCAATAAGATCTTTGAGCTACTTCCTGCACCAATGAAGGTATGTCAATACACGGGCACCACCAATGAAGGTAAATCAATACACAGGCACTACCAGAGGGTATGTCAATCGCATAAAAAAACATGCTGACGCAACTCCAGAATTAGTGTACTGATGTGTGCATCATAAAAAAAACTTATAAAAGGGACATGGACCAAAGGGATGAGTTGAGAAAAAACACAGTATTAATGTGTCTATCTCAGAAAACTTACAACAAAGCTTCTGACTTTATTTTGGTACATTTCATCTTTGTAGATGTACAAGTACAAAAATTAAACAAATTACAATGCTATAAAAAGCACTTTTAAGTGTTAGATAATTGATTAGCTCCTCTCTTAATCCCCTCATTAGCAAAGTCAAAGGAGTTGGTGAAACTCCTCCAGTGCACTGCACAGCCAAAGGGGCAGCAGGAGCACTCAAGTGTATCAGGGCAAGCATGCCCTTGTAAAGTCCTGTACATAGCTAAGTAGTGTACTAGTATAAGTACAAGTAGCTGTAAAAGTAGAAGTACTAGAAGGCATGAGTAGCTTATGTACCTAGGTTTGACTTTGGCCTCTACAAAAGGAGTAGAAGGCAGCAATGCAAAAGGCAGTTCAGTTATGCAGCAGCACAAGGTGCAGGCGTGTGTGTTCTGAACTCACCTGAGCTCTTCTTCTTCCTACCTCTCTGATCTGGGCTAAGTGTGTGAGCTGAGAGCTCGGCATTGGTGGCTGCAGGGCAGCTCCATTGCCAACAGTTGGCATCAGAGCCGCGGGTGAGAGGAGAGGCGCACGGAAGTGGAGATGGCGGACCAGGGGCGAGGGCGCGACGCCGGGCGCGGGCGTGGCCGAGGGCGCGGCCGCTCCGTCGGTCGCCGCGGGGAGTCGGTCTCGCCGCGTCGCGGGGCGACGTACGTGGTGAAGAAGACCATCCGCGACGTAGGGAATGCCCAGTTCCCGACCCTCACCAGGACGAACTACGCCGAGTGGGAGGTGCTCGTCAAGGTGATGTTCAGGCGCGCGGGCTCTGGAGAGCCGTGAGCGTCGGCATCGAAGATGAGGAGGAGGACCAGCTCGCCATGGAGGGGATCCTCAAGGCCGTGCCGGCGGAGTACCGTGTCGCGCTTGGGAACAAGGACTCGGCGAAGGAGGCGTGGGACGCCTTGAAGTCCATGCGGCTCGGCGGTGAGCGGGCGCGCAAGGCCAAGTCGCAGTAGCTGCGACGCGAGTACGAGGTGCTCGAGTTCAAGGACGGCGAGGCCGTCGAGGACTTCGCGCTGCATCTCACCGGCATGGTGACCGAGCTCGCCGCAGTGGGCACAACCGTCGGGGAGCAAGACGCTGTGCAGAAGCTCCTCCGCTGTGTCCCGGAGAAGTACGACCAGGTCGCAATCTCCATTGAGACCTGCACGGAGCTGGAGTCCCTGACAATTGAAGACATCACGGGACGCCTCAAGGCGGTCGAGGACCGCTACAGCGCAAGAGCGGCAAAGGCGGCCGCCACGACGGCCGGCGTCAAGCTTCTGCTCGCCGCTTAGGAGGAGCGGGCGCTGCAGCTGTGCGGACGCGAAGCAGGGGAAGGGTCCTCTGCTCCGCGCAGCGGGAGCAGAGGAGGACGCGGCAGAGGCCGCGGGCGCTCCAACACGCGCGACCGTGGCAGGGACGGGCGCAGCGGCAGCCGCAGAATCACCAAGGACAAGTGCCTCAACTGCGGTGAAACAGGGCACTGGTCCAGGGACTGCAGGCAGACGCGCCGGGAGCGTGCCCATCTGGCTCAGGAGGATGACGACGAGCCGGCGCTCCTGATGGCGCAAGTCTGCACGGAAGTCGCGCCGCGTGCCCCTGTGGTGCTCGACGAAAGGCGGGCACAAGTTCACCTCGGGGAGGAGGATGGCGACGGCTGCGACGATGACAAGAAGAAGAAATTGTGGTACCTGGACTCGGGCGCCAGCAACCACATGACCGGAGAACGTGAGGCCTTCTCCGAGCTCGACACCGGAGTCGTCGGAACAGTGAAGTTCGGCGACGGCTCGCACGTGGAAATTCGAGGGCGCGGCACCATCGTCTTCAAGTGCCAGAACGGCGCGCACCGAGCCCTCGCCGACGTGTACTTCATCCCCAAGCTTCGAAGCAACATCATCAGCATTGGGCAACTTGACGAGCGAGGCTGTCAGGTGCTCATCGACGACGGCGTGCTGCGGATTCGCGACAAGGACCGCCATCTGCTCGCCAAGATCAACCGCTCCACGAACCGCCTCTACAAAATCGACCTCCGGATCACCAGACCTGTGTGTCTGGCGGCGCACGGCGACGACGAGGCCTGGCTGTGGCACGCGCGCTTCGGCCACCTCAGCTTCGATGCGCTGAGGAACTTGGCGCGCCATGGGATGGTGCGTGGCCTGCCGGAGATCGTCCACGACGGGGAGCTGTGCGACAGTTGCCTCGCCGGGAAGCAGAGGAGGCGCCCATTCCCCAAGACGGTGACGTACCGCGCCGAGGAGCTGCTGGAGCTCATGCACGGGGACTTGTGCGGGCCAATTACGCTGGCCACTCACGGTGGGAGGCGCTACTTCCTCCTGCTCGTGGACGACTACAGTCGCTACATGTGGCTGCAACTGCTGACCAGCAAGGCTGAGGCGGCGGCGGCGATCCGACAGTTCAAGGCGCGGGTGGAGACGGAGACGGGGAATAAGCTCAAGGTTCTCCGCACAGATCGGGGGGGGTGAGTTCACCTCGATTGAATTTGGTGTGTATTGTGTAGAGGAGGGGATGCAAAGGCACACGACGGCGCCCTACTCACCACAGCAGAACAGCGTGGTGGAGAGAAGAAACCAGACCATCGTCGGCATGGCACGCAGTATGCTCAAGGCCAAGGGCGTGCCAGCGACGTTCTGGGGTGAAGCGGTGAGCACAGCGGTGTTCATCTTGAACCGCTCGCCGACGAAGAGCCTGAAGGGGATGACTCCCTTCGAGGCATGGCATGGCCGGAAGCCGGACGTGTCGTTCCTGCGCACGTTCGGGTGCGTGGGACATGTGAAGGAGACGAGGCCGGGCCTCGCGAAGCTGGCGAACAGGAGCACACCAATGGTGCTCCTCGGCTACGAGGCAGGAAGCAAGGCTAACCGCCTCTACGATCCATGTGCGCGGCGAGTGTGCATCTCGCGCGACGTGGTGTTGGACGAGAAGAAGGGGTGGCGCTGGGAGGAGCGTGGCGACGGGGAAGGTGGCAGTGGGAGCACGACGAGCAGCTCCTTCACCATCGAGCACTGGGTGACCCGTGAAGCAGAAGAGGTGCGAGGAGAAGGGGATGCAGGGGCAGCAGCTGAAGCAGAGCAGCCCGGCGCACCCGCTGAAGCAGAGGAGCCGGGGTCACCTGTTGGACAGGGATCACCGGCGCCGGGAACGCCTGTGGGACAGGCATCACCGGCAAATGCGTCCCCAAGTACGGCCTCACCAATACGCTATGTGTCTCCACCACCAGAGGTGTCAGACCTCGTCGACGACGACTACGACGGGGAGCCGCTGCGATTCTGGGCGATGGACAACATCGTCAGACATGGGCCTCCGCCCGAGCTCGCGGCGCGTAACCTCGACGATCAGGAGCTGCATCTGGGGAGTGCAGAGGAGCCGATGATGTTCCACGAGGCGGAACGCGACCACCGCTGGCGGAAGGCAATGGTCGAGGAGATGAGCTCGATCGAAGAGAACGAGACGTGGGTGCTTGTCGACCCACCGGCGAATTGCCGGCCAATTGGATTGAAGTGGGTCTTCAAGGAGAAGCACGACGAGCACGGCAATGTAGTCAAGCACAAGGCGAGGCTGGTGGCGAAGGGCTACGTGCAGCGGGAAGGAGTGGACTTCGAGGAGGTTTTCGCTCCGGTTGCGCGGATGGAATCCGTGCGACTGCTGATTGCGATGGCGGCGATCAAGGATTGGGAAATCCATCACATGGATGTGAAATCCGCCTTCCTAAACGGGGAACTCAAGGAGGATGTCTTCGTTCAGCAGCTGCCGGGCTTTGTGGTTGCCGGCAAGGAGCACCAGGTGCTCCGCCTGCGCAAGGCGCTCTACGGCCTGCGACAGGCGCCGCGGGCATGGAACATCAGGCTCGACGAGAGCCTGACGACGCTCGGCTTCGCCAAGTGGCCCAGCGAGCACGCGCTCTACACCAAGCAGGTGGCGCGCGGCACCATCATCGTCGGCGTGTACGTAGATGACTTGGTCATCACCGGCGAGAAGAAAGGGGACATCGAGGCGTTCAAGAAGGAGATGACGAAGATGTTCCGCATGAGCGATCTGGGATTGCTCAGCTACTACCTCGGAATCGAGGTGGAGCAGGGAAGCTGCGGCATCACCCTGTGCCAGAGCGCGTACGCGAAGAAGCTACTGGAGCGGAGCGGCATGAGCGGCTGCAAGGGAGTACAGGCGCCGATGGAGGAAAGGCTCAAGCTGTCAAAGGACAGCACGGCGGCGAAGGTTGACGCCACGAATTTCAGGAGCATCGTCGGCGGCCTGCGGTACCTCACACACACACGGCCCGACATCACCTTCGCCGTGGGGTATGTGAGCCACTTCATGGAAGACCCCAGGGAGGATCACCTCACCGCGGTCAAGCACCTGCTGCGCTATGTGGCAGGGATGAGCGGGCATGGCTTAATCTACCCGCGGCAAGGAACGGCGACGCTGGAGCTGACTGGGTACAGCGACAGCGACATGGCGGGCGACATCGACGGAAGGAAGAGCACCTTCGGTGTGCTGTTCTTCCTCGGCGATTGCCCCATCACCTGGCAGTCCCAAAAGCAGAAGATCGTCGCGCTGTCCACCTGCGAGGCAGAATACATCGCGGCGGCGACGGCGAGCTGCCAGGGAGTCTGGCTGGCGCGCCTGATCAAGGAGCTCACCGGAGCAAAGCTCCAGGCGCCAGTCCTGATGGTGGACAACAAACTCGCCATCGCGTTGGCCAAGAATCCCGTCCTACACGATCGTAGCAAGCACATCGACACCAAATTCCATTTTATTCGTGACTGCATCGAGGAAGGGAAGATCAAGGTTGAGTATGTTGAAACTGCTCAGCAACTTGGCGATGTTCTCACCAAGCCATTGGGGCGGCTCAGGTTCCAGGAACTAAGGAGCAAGGTGGGAATTGAGGTGATCAAGAAGGAGCAAAAGAATTAGGGGAAGGATTGTGTTATGGTCGGCAAGGTCTACACCAGGCGCAAGAAAGGGGGCGGCTGAGCAAAAACAGAGCAAGCCGTTGGCAGCCGCTATCTTCCGCAAGACATGCGATTAGTTGAGATTCTTAGCGATTAGTTCGGTTTAGCTTTAGTTGATTCGGATTAGCTTGAGTTGGTTAGGATTTGGAGTTGTGTGATTGGCTATATAAGCCGGAACAGTGCAATCAATAAAGCTTAAGCTGGAGATTGATTTATCTCCCCAGCATTCCCTGACTCTCGAGTCGCCGGCACGGCGACTCGCCAGCCTCGCCGCCGGGAGCCCAAGCCCCGGCCTCCCACCTCGCACAGCTACTTCCTCCGTCACCACCCGGGACACAACAACCTGGTATCAGGATTGCCAGCCATGTCCTCGCCCCAGGATACGCCCGTCACCTCCGCTCTGCAGCCGCCGCCATCCACTGCGCCGCCGCCGTCCTCCGGCCACCCGGCTCTCTCTGGGGCGCCAGTCACGTCCGCTCCGTCGGCCTCGGCCGCTCACGCTTCCACCATTGACGTCCTAGCCACCACCATCTACGGCCTCCAGCAACAGATGGCGCAGATCGCATCGTGCCTTCCGGGCACGCGCGCTGGGAGCGTCGGCGGCTTTGGCCCCTACGCCGGTGCGGGTCCGTCCTCGACACCGCACTACCCCTACGGCCTCCCGGGCTACGGCGCGGTGCCGTCCGCGCCATCTACGGCGGCCGTCATCGTCCACACCTCCGCTGCATCTCAGCCGCCACTCCAGTCTGTGCCCATTACACAGATTCAGTTCCCGCCGTCGCCGTCGCCAATCCCGGGATATGCGGAGCCGCCGCCAGTCTACCACGCCCCGCCGCAACCACCGCCATACCAGGGGCTCCAGCTCCCTCATCCCGCGTTTCACGAGGAGCCCGCCGAAGCCATCAGCGTGCCGCGCTACTACAAACTCTCCTTCCCGACGTTCGACGGCCAGGAGGATCCCCTCGGCTGGCTCAACCGCTGCTAGCAGTTCTTTCGCTCGCAGCGCACCGGCGACGGCGACAAGGTCGGCCTCGCCGCGTTCCACCTGACCGGCGCCGCCCAGCAGTGGTACTATATGCTGGAACGCGACGCCGGCATCCTGACCTGGCTACACTTCAAGGCGCTGTGCCAGCAACGCTTCGGGCCGGCGATGGGCACCAACCACCTGGCGGACCTTGCGCGCATCCCCTTCCGCTCCACCGTCGACGCCTACATCGAAGCCTTCCAGAACCGCCTGGCGCACGCCGGGTATCTCACGCCGGAGCAGCAGGCGCGCTTGTTCACCGGCGGACTTCCGGACTCCATACGCATCGACGTCGAGCTTCAAGTCCCCCAGGAGCTGCAACACGCCATGGCGTTGGCGCGCGCCTACGAGCGCCGCGTGGCCGCCACGCCGCCGGCGGGATTTGCCCGCACACCGCGCCCAATGGCGCGGCCTCTTCCCCTGCCGGCCCCGCCCACCAGCGCCAACCAGAACGCGACGGCGCCACTCGCCACGACGCCAGCCGGGCCGCCGCGTCCGTTTCGCCACCTCACCCCGGCGGAGATGACGGAGCGCCGCCGCCAGGGCCTCTGCTATAATTGTGACGAGCAATTCGTGCGCGGCCACAAGTGTCCGCGCCTCTTCTACTTGGAGGTGGCTGATCCGGAGGAGGAAGTCCCCAACCTCATGGACGCTCCGCTCGCCGCTCCGGAGGATGAGGAGCCCTTCATCTCGTTGAACGCCATCACGGGCATACGCGGCGATGGCACCATGCAGGTGCGCGTGACCATGGGCACCGAGGAGTTCACGGCGCTGCTCGATTCGGGATCCACGACCAACTTCATCAGCAGCGCCGCGGGGCGTGCCGCCCGCCTGTGCTTCCAGAGCGGCAACGACACTTATGTACGAGTGGCGAACGGCGACAGGGTGGACTGTCGCGGTCTGGCGCGCGACGTCGACATCCGCATCGGCCAGGAGACATTCCTCATCAACTGCTTCGCGATCCCCCTCGACTGCTACGACATGGTGCTCGGCGTGTCGTTCCTACGCACGCTCGGCCCCATCTTGTGGGACTTCGACGACTTGTGTATGGCGTTTTGGCACCATGGCCGGCGGGTGCTCTGGAAGGGCATCGGTTCTACCCGCCGCGACATTCCACCAACGGGTCGCCTCTGCACCATGCGCCACGACGAGCCGGCCCTGCTCGAACGCCTCCTCCAGGCCTACGAGGACGTGTTCACGGCGCCGACCGGCCTTCCACCCGCGCGTCCATGCGATCATCGCATCCACCTGAAGCCCAACACCGCGCCGGTGGCCGTCCGGCCGTATCGGTACCCGCAGCTGCAGAAGGACGAGCTCGAAGCCCAATGTGCTGCTATGTTGGAGCAGGGCATCATCCGCCCCAGCACGTCGCCATTCTCCGCGCCGGTGCTGCTCGTCAAGAAACCCGACGGATCATGGCGCTTCTGCGTGGACTATCGAGCCCTCAACGAGTGCACCGTCAAAGACAAGTTTCCCATACCCGTCGTCGAGGAGCTGCTGGACGAACTCCATGGCGCCAAGTTCTTCACAAAGCTTGATCTCAAGTCGGGCTATCATCAAGTGCGCGTTCACCTCGACGACGTGCTTAAAACAGCGTTCCGCACCCACCATGGTCACTTCGAATTCCTGGTAATGCCGTTCGGTCTCTCAAACGCGCCGGCCACATTTCAAGCCCTCGTGAATCTGGTGCTCAAGCCTTTCCTCCGGCGCTGCGTTCTCGTCTTCTTCGACGACATACTTGTCTACAGCCGCTCCTGGACGGAACATCTGCAGCACCTCCGTGCCATCCTCGACGTCCTGCGCGCCAACAGCCTACACATCAAGCGCTCCAAGTGTTCCTTCGCCGCCGCTACCGTGGCCTACCTTGGCCACGTGATCTCTGAAGACGGCGTCGCCATGGATGGCGCCAAGGTGGAGGCCGTCGCGTCGTGGCCACAGCCACGCTCTGCCCGCAGGCTCCGGGGATTCCTCGGCCTCGCGGGGTACTACAGGCGCTTCATCAAGGACTTCGGTGCGATCGCGGCTCCTCTGACGCAGCTCCTGAAGAAAGATGCATTTCTGTGGTCGGAGGCGGCGAACGCCGCGTTCGCCGCGCTCAAGGAGGCGCTCACCACTGCGCCCGTGCTGCACCTACCAGACTTCTCCAAGGACTTCATCGTGGATTGTGACGCATCAGGGGCCGGATTTGGCGCGGTTCTACACTAGGACGCCGGCCCGATTGCTTTCTTCAGCCGCCAGTTCGCCCCGCGCCACATGAAGATCGCCGCCAACGAGCGTGAGCTCATCGGGCTCGTGCAGGCCGTCCGCCATTGGCGGCCTTACCTTTGGGGCCGCGCCTTCATTGTGCGCACGGATCACTACGCGCTGAAGTTTATGCTGGATCAGCGCCTATCAACGATACCGCAGCATCACTGGATTAGCAAATTGTTTGGCTTTGATTTCAGGGTTGAATACCACCCGAGCCGCCTCAACACTGTCGCCGACGCTCTGTCCAGGCGCGACGCCGAGGAGCTCACGCTCGGCGCCATCTCCACGCCCACGTTCCAGCTGTACGACGACATCAAGCAGGAGATCGACACCTCCGACGAGCTGCGCGCACTGCGCGACGCGGTCTCTAGGGGTGAGCGTGGCGACGCCTGGCAGGTCACAGACGGCCTCCTTCGTCACGCCGGCAAGATCTTCGTGCCGCCGGCCTCGCCACAGCTTCAGGCCGTTCTGCAGCTGGCCCATGCCGCTGGCCACGAGGGCTATCAACGCACGCTGCAACGACTCCGCGCCGACTTCTACATCGAGCATGATCGCCGCCTCGTCCGCGACTACGTACGCTCCTGCACGACTTGCCAGCGCAACAAGACGGAGGCCTTGCAGCCTGCCGGACTCCTCCAACCCCTGCCGGTGCCCTCCCGCGTTTGGGCGGACATCTCGATGGATTTCGTCGAGGCGCTGCCCAAGGTCCACGGCAAGAGCGTCATCCTGACGGTGGTAGATCGCCTGTCCAAGTACGCCCATTTCATACCTCTCGGCCATCCCTACACGGCCTCCTCCGTCGCCAGGGCGTTCTTCCACGACATCGTGCGCCTCCATGGATTTCCGGAGTCCATAGTCAGCGACCACGACCCCGACCCCGTCTTCACCAGCAACATCTGGCGGGAGCTCTTCACCCTCGCCGGCGTCGTCCTGAAGCCCAGCACGGCCTTCCATCCTCAGACCGACGGCCAGTCCAAAGCCGTGAACAAGATGATCGCGATGTATCTGCGCTGCATCACCGGCGACCGGCCGCGCGCGTGGCTCGAGTGGCTGCCCTGGGCGGAGTACTGCTACAACACGGCGTTCCACTCCGCGCTCCGCACTACACCATTTGAAGTCGTCTACGGCCGCCCGCCGCCGGCCCTACTGCCGTACAAGCCGGGCACCGCTCAGACACAGGTGGTTGACGCCATGCTGTCCAGCCGCGACGAGTTTCTCCAGGAGGTGCGTACACGCTTGCTGCAGGCCCAGGAGT
The DNA here is from genome assembly GCA_036936925.1 of Cenchrus fungigraminus. Lineage (NCBI taxonomy): Eukaryota > Viridiplantae > Streptophyta > Magnoliopsida > Poales > Poaceae > Cenchrus > Cenchrus fungigraminus. Next base: position 19,514,958 of record CM072778.1, on the reverse strand, counting down.
ACGCTCGCCGCTACTACGACGCGCACCACCGCGCCGTGGAGTTCGCAGTTGGCGATTGGGTGTGGCTGCGCCTGCTGAACCGCCACACCCAGTCTCTCGTCCCGGGCGCCCGTAGCAAGCTGGGGCCACGCTTCGCCGGGCCATTTCAGGTGCTGGAACGGGTGGGCGCCGTCGCCTACCGCCTTCAACTCCCGGCGGACGCGCGCATCCACGACGTTTTCCATGTCGGCGTCCTCAAGCCTTTCCGGGGAACGCCACCGGCAACGACTCCGCCACTGCCCCCTCTACAGAACGGCCGTCTCCTTCCTCAGCCGGAACGCGTGCTCCGCGCCAGCCTCCAACGCGGCGTGTGGCACGTTCTGGTGCACTGGGAGGGCATGTCCGCTGCAGAAGCGACCTGGGAGCCACTGGAGGGCTTCCGTGCAGCGCATCCCTCCTTCCAGCTCGAGGACGAGCTGTTCGTCGAGGGGGGAGAGATGTTATGGTCGGCAAGGTCTACACCAGGCGCAAGAAAGGGGGCGGCTGAGCAAAAACAGAGCAAGCCGTTGGCAGCTGCTATCTTCCGCAAGACATGCGATTAGTTGAGATTCTTAGCGATTAGTTCGGTTTAGCTTTAGTTGATTCGGATTAGATTGAGTTGGTTAGGATTTGGAGTTGTGTGATTGGCTATATAAGCCGGAACAGTGCAATCAATAAAGCTTAAGCTGGAGATTAATTTATCTCCCCAGCATTCCCTGCCTCTCGAGTCGCCGGCACGGCGACTCGCCAGCCTCGCCGCCGGGAGCCCAAGCCCCGGCCTCCCACCTCGCACAGCTACTTCCTCCGTCACCACCCGGGACACAACAGATTGTTAGATAATTGATTAGCTCCTCTCTTAATCCCCTCATTAGCAAAGTCAAAGGAGTTGGTGAAACTCCTCCAGTGCACTGCACAGCCAAAGGGGCAGCAGAAGCACTCAAGTGTATCAGGGCAAGCATGCCCTTGTAAAGTCCTGTACATAGCTAAGTAGTGTCCTAGTATAAGTACAAGTAGCTGTAAAAGTAGAAGTACTAGAAGGCATGAATAGCTTATGTACCTAGGTTTGACTTTGGCCTCTACAAAAGGAGTAGAAGGCAGCAATGCAAAAGGCAGTTCAGTTATGCAGCAGCACAAGGTGCAGGCGTGTGTGTTCTGAACTCACCTGAGCTCTTCTTCTTCCTACCTCTCTGATCTGGGCTAAGTGTGTGAGCTGAGAGCTCGGCATTGGTGGCTGCAGGGCAGCTCCATTGCCAATATTAAGTACCTAAAGGGGGATTTTCTGATTAAAAATCTAATGAGAAGGATATATACATATATGTGAACCTTGTGATAAAAAATCAATTACTCACTAACAATAGTGCTAATCTCTTACATGCGTCTCCGGCTTAGTATGCTTGCCGGCACATCCAGAATAAAATCCATTCATATGGCTTTCACTCAGTATACTTGTCAAAAAAGTAGAAACGGGGAAGCAGGTAAGTAAATCACTAAATATTCTAGAGAACAGAGACGGTTCCAGTAAATGCAGAAGCTGGGTCTTTGAAAGCCTACCAAAAGAAGCTGGTAACTAAAGAAAATGACAAATATTCTACAGTATTAATATAGTCATCTCATCTACCGTAATTCATTGTTCAAAATGGTACTCCACATACAGGATACAAAAAGAGCAAACTACGATGAAGATACTAGGAGCAAAAATCATGCAACACAACCGAAAATAGTTCATATACTGAAGTAACAAAGAAATAACTTAGGATGGAGTTCGAGAAAAATAGTGCTTAGAGCTGTGTGACAGATCAAATGCACGAAGAATGAAAGTTTTTGTTGCCCATTAGGCTAAGGCAAGCGGAATTGCCTCATCGAATTGACATAGATTCTCAATTGACAGATAAAAAATAGAGATCTTTGCATATATCAATTGAAGAACTACAGACTCCGAATGGAACACAAACCTACAAGAAACCCCCAAATCAAGCCCAAATTCAGCTCAATCAAATATCAAAAGATTCAGCTAATTGTATCATTGGTTATACAGATCCTCAGATCCGCTCTCGCTAATTGGGTTCACATGAGTCAATGACATAGGGTCAATGGTATATATCTAACTTTGAGATCTTTCAATGGTATGGATCCAACTATTCTTTTTTTACAACTGCATGTATTATATATTAAGCCGCCAATCTTACAGAAAGGTTCTCAAAAGAAGACCAAATTACATCAAGGTCCACAAACCAGAAAAGCACACTAGAATCTTCAGCGACATTGCCGGTGACGAGCTCGCCGGGGGGGAGGGGGTAGGGGCGCCAAAGGCGCATACACCCGGATGGAAGAGACCCAACTTGTTGTGGGAAAGATCCCTTACAAGATCCTCAACGGAGACGTAGTCTTTCCTAAGTGGGAGGTGAACTTCGAGAAACAAATCCTTGTGTCTCTTTGTGGTTTGCCTCTCTAAGTTGTTTTCTAGCATATTTGATTTGCTTTCGCTTCGATCTACTTGGGTGTGCTATTTCTGTGCAGGGATCATAGCCCTACTTGTCATCACCTATCAAGGTCACTCACCAAGTTTGATTCGTGCTAGAAGTCAAGCGGAGCTTGAAGCTGTTTTTGCAGGTGCTTTGTGCTACACCGGTCTGATCGGCGCCCTCCTGCAAACAGAGCCAGGACCGGTCTGACTAGTGGCGCCTGGCAGTTCAAGTTTTCGGAGAAGAAAGCTGGTTAGGTGCCAGTTGGATTAGACTCGCAGGTTTCAGTTTAAGAATTGGGAAGAGGTTAAGAACCTAGTGGAATCCATTGCGAGGGGAAGTGCTGAAGTGAAGAAAAGCCCCAAATTTGGAGAGGATTGCATAATTGGAGAGACTGCAAGAATTGGATCAAAGCTGTGATCTGGTAGGCGACTGGTACAAGTGCTAGACCGGAGCTAGACAAGAAGTGTTGAGCAGGAACTTGAGCAATTCAAGAAACCTTAGAAGAAACTGGATATTTAATTCGGCCGTCTTGCCTATTCGACCCCCTCTAGGTAACACCAAGGTCCTTTTAGAAAATTATGAAGGATATCTAACATGAGGTCTAACGTTTTGGAAAATTTCCTATGTCTATCTCTCTCCTCAAATTCCTATGTTTTCCTATGTTGTATCCAAACACTCCATAGGAAACTTTCCCATATTATGAATTCCATAGGATTGTAGTTGGCAACTAATTTGATTCCTACATTTTCCTATTTCTATGTTTTCAGAATCCTACATCCCAAAAAAGCCCTAATCATGAATTTTGTGTTTCAAAATGAGATTAAATGAGTCATGTCGTGGTAAATATATGACCAAAACATTTTAAAGTTTTATAGTCCTTTGCCTAAACTCAGGATTAGGATTTGTCCATAGCATAATGAAATATTGCGTGTGGGCACATATACATACTATAAACAAATTTTTTTTGCTTGTTAGGTTTTCTATGGATCTAAAATTCTTGTTTACTAGATTTTTAGCACACACAACATCTAACATATAACTTTGATATGTATGATGCTATTTTTTGTTATTTATAATATATTTCTTGCCTACTAAAAACAACATTCTTATTACTATATTTACTGTAAATATATTTTTATTACCAGGTTTCTTAAGAGGCACGTGCATCTTCTCTAGTTATCTGAAACAAATAAGTCCTTAGCAATAGGTCACCCTTGATCTGCAGCAGTAGAAGTCCGCACGAGATTAAATGAGTCATGTCGTGGTAAATATATAACCAAAACATTTTAAAGTTTTATAGTCCTTTACCTAAACTCAGGATTAGGATTTGTTCATAGCATAATGAAATATTGCGTGTGGTCACATATACATATTATAAACAATTGTTTTTGCTTGTTAGGTTTTCTATGGATCTAAAATTCTTGTTTACTAGATTTTTGACACACACAACATCTACAATATAACTTTGATATGTATGATGCTATTTTTTGTTATTTATAATATAATTTTCTTGCCTACTATACAATAACATTCTTATTACTATATTTACTGTAAATATATTTCCATTACCGTATCTTAAGAGGCACCAGGCACGTGCATCTTCTCTAGTAATCTGAAACAAATAGGTCCTTAACAATAGGTCACCCTTGATCTGTAGCAATAGAAGTCTGCACGAGTTTTGCTTAAATCTTAAAGAGTAAAATGCATTGGCGGTCTTTAAACTTGTCCAGTTGTATCACTTAGGTCCCCATACTCTTAAAATGCATTTCTGACTCCCTAAACTTGGGCTCTGGTGTCATTTAGGTACATGTACTCGCAAAGTGCAGATTTGTCTCTCTAAACTTGGGTTTGGGTATCATCTAGGTCCATATATTTTCTAAAGTCATTGTCATCTCAATCAAATTGATAAAAACTTAATTTTATACATATATAATTTAACTATAGTAAAATAAAATGTGTTTCAACTTACCGTATGTGTAGAATATTGATATACTGAATCTAGAAAGATTGATATTCTTTTACTTTGGGGGTAATATCATATAGGTGCACATGACAAACATGCTCAATTATTTTTGTTAGATTGTTTAAATTTAAATAAGTCGTGGTTGCGCATTACTAAACTAAAATTAGAGATTTTAAGATAAAAAACTAGACGAAGGGGTGAAGCTAAAGAAACGGTAAAACAAGTAAGAAAATATGCTAATGAAAATGATGACAATACATTTCAAGTTTAGGGACCTATACAGTGGCGGAGATGGGCCTAAAGCCACCCCGGCCATGGCCTTAGGCATGGGACCAATTTCTCCACTGCCAATACCGTAGCGAACAAGGCACAAGTTAGAAAATTAAAATCGGCCCATGGAGTGGCCTTAGGCGCTGGGCCGGCCCAGCTCCGCCCCTGGACCTATATAACACCTTAAGACATGTTTAGAGAGTTAGATCTGCACTTTAAGAGTATATAGACCTAAATGACACCCGAGCCTAAGTTTAAAGAGCCAAAAATTCATTTTAAGAGTATGGGGACTTAAGTGACATAGCTGGACAAATTTAAGGACTGGTTATGCATTTTACTCTAACTTAAAAGCACACACCAGTGAATACTTTAAATTCTGCAAATAGATGGCAATCTTCTCATTCCAACAACCTGCTCCTCTTCCTAATCCTACCGGATTTTTCTAAAAGGCATTGCAATGTTAATTAACTACGGACGTATGTCACAAATAATCTATACCTAATAATATTAAAGTGCGCTAGTTTCCGTCAATTCAAAGCGGCTTTTTTAAAAAAAAAAGTTTCTCACTTTGTTATTAATCAACCCGTAGTGCTAGGAGTTACACGGATGCATTTTTTACTGTTTGCAAAAAAAATCTCTTAAAGTTTGTTCCCTGCTGGCCTCGCCATCCGCCACTTTCGCCTCTGCGCTCTTCTACATGCGCCGACCCATTGAGGCCCTCATGAAGTGCACGAGCGCGCTCACCGTGCAAATCCCACCGACCTGGTCCTGTACGTCGCCGCCGCCTCCCGTTGTAACGCCCTCGGGGCGCAGAGCCTCGAGGTGCGCATCACGGCAGCACAGGATCAACTCCTCGATGTTGCGCCATCGCGGAGGCCCCAGATCTGGAGGACGCTTGAGCAGGCGGACCCCACCGATCTGGCCGTGTACACCACCTCCTCCCGCCATGGCGGCCTCATGGCACCAAGTCAACCAAGTAAATTGCCTACTACCACCATGGCACTAAGGGAGCGTGTTGACCAACGTCGACTTGCGTGGCTATCTCACTGTGAGTTTCGAGAGACCAAACGGGCGGCATGCATCTACTCACCAGGGAGCACAAATCGCAAGCTGCAAGGCAAGACTACGCCTCAGTACCCACACCTGTGATCCCACAAGTATGTGGTCTTCCTTCACGCGCTCATGTTGCACATATGCCGTCGATCTCGGTCCCCGCATCTGGATCTGGCGGAGGAAGAACAGGCACATGAACCGACTGGGAGTAAATGCGGAAGACGAGGGGCGTGCGGAGACGGGGGACGGGCAGAGTGGAGGCGTGGATGATGTTAGGTAGGCAAAAGGAGAGGGCAGCAGCACAGCCTTCGGAGCCCGGTAGGCGGCGAACCAAGCAGAGTGTAGCGAGTAATTTCTTTTGAGAGTAACGATAGCGAGTAGATGTGCGACCGCTTTGGGTGAGTCGAGTTATTATAAGTAATGTTGTGCTAAAAAATTTATTATAAGTAATACACAGTAAAAAATTGTAGACTATAATTTATCTTGTTTCATTAAAATTACAAATATCGATAACTGAAATTTCACAAATAAATATCAATAATTGAAATTTCGGAAACGAACAATCATAATTTAAAGAAACAACAATAAATTATCAACTAATTTTTATGCCACATGTACGGAGATGTTCTATGTTTTTTCACTCCTGTGCAACGCACAAGCATATTTGCTACTAGTAGTTGACAAACAATGAACGTTTTGGACAGGACCTGGTTTAAAGAAACTTTGACTAGTAAACAAAAAAAAATCAGACTTATCAAATTTTATAAATATATTCTGATAGAAAAAGGTGAACAATGGCAGCTCAAACAGTTAAAAAAAATTTAAACATGCAAGTGTTCTTGACCAGAGCTAAGTATGCAGAAGGGACAATAAAATAGAATGAGGTGAACACACATAATGCGCAGAGTATTTGCACAGCATGGCACTGATATGACTAGGTTACAATTGGTGAAGCATCAAAAGATATTGATCATTACAAGCCGATCAGCAGGTAGCAACACTTATATTAATAAAAACAATGCCATCGTGGAGCTGGCTGCCCATTCCTTCTATGGAGTATGGAATTGTCGGGGGCAATAAGCCATAATCAGTCCAAACATTCTACGAAGGGGTCATTTCTGGAGATGGCACCCTCCATCCAAAACCTACATGGCAAGTCCCTCTCAAGCACGAAAGGAAACTGAGCACATCTTGAGGCACTGTTCTCAATATCCAGCAATCTACACTGGTCTTCAAGCCAAGTTGGCATGCAGAACCATGCAGCGACACAGAACTTCATGACATCGAGGATCCTGGCTCGCTTAACAAAGAACTTGGCAAAATCAACATGTGGCTTCTGTCCTGAATACGATTGCAGCACGATGGTCTTGAGGCTCTGGTCAAGACACTCGACAGGAGCTGAAGGGTCGCAGTGCACAGCATCTTCCAAACTCCTCATCCATAAGTTCCTGACAAACTAAAATAATAACACCAACATATTATACAAGCCAGCAGTGGTTGGTGTGTCAAGACTTAAGAGTAAGACACATCAGCTGTCCTCAAACTTGTTCCGAGGTGTCACTTAGACCCCCGAACTATCAATGCATATGCCTAAACTTGATAAATGACTCACTTGAGGTCCAAACTTCCCTTGAAATGTGCTACGCGGCATATTGACCATATTACCATTAAGGTGAATCGATGTTGCTTAAGAAAATTTGGACTTTTAGCAAACCACTTAGCAAGAAAGGAGATGAAACTGCAAAATAAAAGCTCATGATCCTACATTTGAGAAAGTTCAAGGACTACTGGTGCATTCTACTCATGAATTGAATCTGACAGTAAAAAATGGCTTGCAAGATGAAGGCACCTTGATCTTGAGCTTCTCCAAGCAAGGAAAACACCTTAAATAGGCTATGACAACATTTAACTTTGGCAACGTAGGCATCTGTAATGCCAAGATCTTGACAGTGGAGAACTGCTCCACCAAGCTGACAGGAACCAAGTTCTGTATCCAAAGCATTCATATAAATAGTGAAACAAAGGGCAGATACATCAGGTGTGAAATTCAGATATCCAAAAGATGAGCCTTTACTTGTGAAAAAAGTGTATGTTTTCTTTAACCTGTTATGTTCTTATGTGTTGGGCATAGTATTTTTCACATTTTTATCTATGCATATAATTCAAATGAAAATCTAATAAGCCGATTGACAAAAGGGACATATAATTCCTTCCTGTGAAAATCTAATAAATCGAGAGGGAGCCTTGTACTTTGTCCACATGAAGAACTGGTATGGCTAAAATGACATCCAGCAACAGACAAAGAAATAAAAAACAGCCGCATCTTATTCCTTTTTTCCTCGCGACTAGTTGTAGTAGTGATAATATTTATAATCCAAAACGAGTCAAACTGTAGGTCTAACACCTTTTCCCTACCTTGTTTTGAACAAACTTGCAGGAATGAAATGTTGTACCTTAAAAATTGAGTTGTTGAGCGCAATAATGGGGAAGCCAGTTGCAAGGTAACCTATCATCTTGAGCTTCGTTGCGCCAATTATCCTAACTGATGTACCATTGTTCAGCTCATGCAGCAGTAGCCGCTCCAAGCTTGAAGCATTCTGGATGACTAGATCATCCAGCTCCTTCCTGCATGGAAGAGAGTGGTCCGAGACAGCCAGGTAACTGAGCCTCGGTAGTGAGAAGCGCAGCCGACGGTAGCCGGAATTCGTGTCAAGCACCATAGCTTCGATGCCGGGGCTATTAGAGATCATGTGGTGGAAGAGCTCCTCAGTGATGCTGACGCGACGGAACGAGAGGTAGGTCAGACAGGGGAAGCCGAGCGAGCCACAGCTGGAAGGAAAGGAGCAGTGCACGAGATCAAGCACGCGGAGGGAGGCGAAGCGGAGCGCGGAGGCGGGCAGCTCGTTGTGTGAGGGGCTAAAGGAGAAATGAAGCACCAGTTCCTGGAGCGCGTCGAAAGTCGGCCGGTGGAACCAATCGTCGTAGAGGCTGATGTTGGGGGTGAGATCGAGGAATTTGGTGGCGAGGCGGCGGGCGGGGCCCGGGTGAGCAGCAAGGATATGAGAAATGACCTTGATGCGTTGATAGGAGAAGTCGACCGACTTGAGGCCGTCGTCGAGGTTGAGCGGCGCGGAGCGCCACACGTTGCGCCAGCGGCGGGAGAGGACGGCGGTGCGGGCGCCCTCGTCGGATTTGAGGAGGGTAACTATGGCGCCAAGGATGCAGTCCGGAAGGCGGCTGATCAGATCCGGCCCCTCGTAACTGTGGATCTCTTTGTTGCGCTTCCGCTTCTGCTTCCGCTTCCTGGAGAAGACGATGCGGTCCATGGTGATACGGGGAGATCGGATCGGGATACAGGTTGGTCCCGTCCCGATTTGGGTCCTAGGGTTTGGGTGAGGGAGGGGGGGAGGGAGGGGGCACACCGCACACGGGCTCCGCGGTTTCTTCTCTTCTCGTCCCTTCCTTTGAGATTCAGAAGAGTCTGAGGCCCGAGGGAGTTTTCTTTTTCCATCCTGGCTGATGGCCACCCTTTAAATGCATTTGGGAAAATGGGATCTTTACAAAAAAAAAAGTTCTAACTTTGGAGAATATTTAATTTTTTGTCATTTTTTGTGTGGTCGTTTTTTTAGGAATTTTTGGAATAATTTCTATAAATTCACCGCCGACGCATTGGGAGCAGCAACTAGGGCCGCCCAGGTTAAGACACTATTCACGGCCTAGCAAAACCCACAGCTTTCCCTAGTTTTTTCTCCCCCCAAACGCAAGTCTTGGAGGCCCAGACTGGCACTAGATAGAGCGGAGGAGAGGGTCGGGCGTTCCTGTCGAGATATTTCGATATTTAACCCTATTTTCGCAGATCTCACGTGAGATGACTCAAAGTTCGCGAGTCTTTCGAAATTTAATCCTGAGACACGCAAATTTAGTCTTTCGAAATTTAACCCTGAGACACGCAAACTCTTCGATTCGGGGTTTTCCATCGTTTTACTGGATTTCAACATTGTCTTTTTCCTTTTCCTTCTGCGGCCCAACTAAACGGACCGTTTTGCCCCTCAGGGAGGAGCCGGCGAGGTACCGCTTCGACCGGGGCACAAAGGAGTTCCAGCGGGTGTCGTTCCGCGAGACGGCGGCCGGTGGATCCATGAGGAATTGGGTCGACAGGAGGCTAGGGGACTCGTTCCCCATTGCGGGCGCGGAGAGGCTGTTGGAGGTGGCGCTCCGGTGCGCGGTGGAGGAGGACCGGCCGGACATGACGTGGGTCGCCGGGAAGGTCTCCAAGGTTTACCTCGAATCCCGGGCGTGGGAGCAGAAGGTCCAAGTGCCTACCGAGTTCTCCGTAGCGTCGGCGCCCGCAGATCTCAATGGATCGGTTTCGCAAGGTTCTTTCTTCCACCTGGATTAGATGAGACTTGGTGAGGAATTGGGGATAGATGATTTTTGCGACGTGCTTCTCCCGCACTCCCGCGTGGCCTTGGGATCTTTCCTTCATCTCCCAAATCGACGAGGCAAGGGAACTTTCCTCCACATCCCTGTTTCCGTCGCCGGTCGCCAGCAGCCTTGTTCGACGCGGCGGTCGTAGAGCACGCATCGGTGTGCCAACTTGCGTGCCAACTCTTTGTTGTCGTCATCTCCATCGTGTGGAAATCCCAATCCCCTGCCCCGGTATCCTGCATTGCTTGCGAGTTGCGAAGTGCTCTGCTGCACATCTCCCCTGTTCCCCAGGTCGACCGTCGTTCACACGCCTGGCCTGGGAGCAGATACGTGTTCGTCGTGAATCCCTTTCCCTTGCCGCTACACTACAAATAGCTTTTACCTATCAGAATGGTGCTTTGTGTGTTGTAGAGTACTGTATAAGCTAAGCTCCTTTTAGTGAATTCTCTCATGTATAATCTGTACAGTGTACTAGACTATTTACTCTATTATATGCCATCATTTAAAAGGTAGTAACTGAATCCAGTTAACATTGCCATTTATTATATGCCATCATTTAAAAGGTAGTAACTGAATCCAGCAAATCATTTAAAAGTAGCTTAATGACACATGAGAGTAATTATTCACTCATTTATCGTTCATGGTAAGATAAGCTTCTTTATTGTTGTTGGATGCTGAATTTCCTGGAGGTGGCCAGGTCATTTCTCTTTTAGTTCCATTCATACTTCAGATGTTTCATTTGCATGCGTCTAATATTCAAGTTTTTTTTCCCAAAACATCGTGGTACTTATGATGAAGAAATATATGTCAATTGGTTTACTGCTTTTACAATTCATGGAAATATGTCTTATTTGTTTTGCATTCTCTACAACTAAGCCAGTTAGTTCTTAGCCTCCTTTTTAAGAAATGACATAATATTATATTATGAGGTAGGTCTATTTCTTTCTACAAGTGCTTGCACATGACTCTTCAATGCAGGGCCTGCAAAACAAAAAATTGAGTTCTAACAGAGTGCAAGACTGCAGAAGCTAATCTCAGTGGACGAAACACTTGACGAGGGCAAGGCTGCAGAAGCTGTGTGGAAGTTGGCACCGCACACATAAATTAGGTAAGGGAAGAAGAAGCAACAAAAGTAAATGGGAAGATGCAAGATGCCTCACCGAGTTCCGTCATGTTACTGATAATTATAGTTGGCTGTTCAGAACAGGATTCCACCTTGGAGTAAAGAGAATGTCTGAAAAGAAAAGAAAATTTTCAAAGGATGGTTGCTTTGACCTTCAAATGACAGAAGCTGTTCATGAAACACCAAAACGTCCAAGAACAGCTGTACTAGACAACCAAGAGCGCAGCAGATGGGATAAAAGAAAACAAAGTAAGGGGAATGGTTCGTACTTATGTTTTGTCTCTAAGCTCAACTTGTCATACAGTTTGTTCTTGCTTGCTAGATCCAGGGGCAACAATAAACTTGAAATTTCCATTGGATTCATGACTTCGAGGTGAAATTGTTAACATTTCAGATGGTCGAGTACAAGAGTTCTGACTCCTGGCTTTAGGATTATCCAATAAATTGGTTGTGAAGGCCCATGTTTCTTTTATGCACCATGGAACTACTGAAAATGCTTAGATTGTTAAGCCGTTTTGTAAAGCATGTGTTAGTGACTTTATACATTAGTTTTTTCCTTCATTTATGCATTTGGACATAAGTTTTGTTTGTTCCTTTTGCATCACACCACACTTCAATTTTACAAACACGTACTTGTCGTATGTGCACGTTACTAGTGTGAAAAAGGAGCAAAGGCATTGCAGTGGGTGAACATCCTTTCACAATGGCGTTTTAGCGAAGTCCAAAACTTTGATGACATTTCAGCGAAATCTGTTTCTGACAATGGCAGAATTCCAAGTATCTCTCAAATGCAAGGACAAAAAAATAGGTTCATAACATCACACAACTCACTTTGTCTCGGAACGTGTTTGGTTTCCGAGTGAAAATTTTCACCCAGAGAATCTTGCATGCATGGGGTACTAAATAAAGTCTATTTGCAAAACTTTTTCACATATGAGTGCGACTTTGCGCGACGAATCTGATGAGCATTATTGGTGTGTGTGTGTCTTTGAAGTTGTACTGACGGCTGGCTTTGTTTTTTTAACACTGTTGAAACTAACTCTACTGTTAAAGGCGGAGGGAACTGTTATATTGATGCCCATGTTGTCGATGGAATATGGGTTACCTCTGAAGCTACCAACAGCTGACTTTGTTTTTTAACAGAAATTTGATTCAAACTGTTGATCCTGACTGCTGTTAAAAGGTGTGGGAACTGTTATATATAGTGAGGCCCATGTAGTCGATGGAATACACGTTACCTTATCTGAAACTAGAGCATGGGTGGGGTTCTTTTTTTTTATCTCTGCATCTTTTTTATATTTGCAAGGTTAAACCGTATGATTTCTGATTTAGAAAAAGGAATAGTATTAGTCCAATGTATACTACTGAAATAAAATATCTGACCAAACATCTAACAATCTTTATCATGCAGGTTTCAGTCTGTAGCTCAGGGGCGAAGCCAGCCGGCACAGCCGCCGATGTCAGCTCAATGGAACACTGCTGTCAGCTCTATAGATCAACACCATGGGACACTAATTTCTCACTGATTTGCAGAAGGCCATCGATGTCAGCTGACATCCACAAATGCATGTAGCTCCGCCACTGCTGTAGCTTACTCCAGCAAATCTGGTGGTTCGAGGTGGTTGGCGAAGTTGATTTCTGCATCCCTGTCGGAACCTATGGCCTGTACTTCAGGGTCTCGGAAAGATCTACAAGTGATTTGGCTGCCTCCATTGCAGCTCAGAGCATGTCCACAATTGGAACAAGAAGCCTTTTTCGAGCTCTCAACCTCCGATGGTCAGCAAGTATTGTCACCTTGGGGGAGCCTGGGAGCTAAGTCTTGCACCACACAGGCGATTTTGTGCCACGAAGCCTGACCAGCAGATGAAACTGAAGTTCTCCATGACGCAGATTGACTTCACGCACGCAAAGGGCCGGTGCTTATCTACCCGCAGGGGAAGGGGTTTCAGCAGGGGAGGGTGGTCAGGTCTCAGAGATGAGATTGTAGATGTTGTGGAGGATGTTAGACCGGACGCAGCTTGCAGCTGATCCTATCTTAATTTAGGCTCAAGTATGCAGCAGTGGGAAGTCTACATGGTTGTAGAACTGAAATTTTGTGTGGTCGGGTTACCATTAGGACAACGTTGTCAGTCTTTTACCAAGATAGCTTTACCCCCCCCCCTCCCACCCCCCCCCCCCCCCAAAAAAACCTGTTGAATGAGTTTTAAATGTCATCATTAGCGTTAGCAATGTTATTTGTGATTTTCTTTTGAAATTCTAGTTTCTGAGACTCGTGATGAAACGTACTGAAATGAGTTGGAAAATTTCTCAGTTTCTTATCTATCAAGTGTCTATTGATTAGGTAGTGGTGTTTTCCCACGCCTGTATATGTATGTACTCAATTTGTGGTGTTTTCCTGCGCCTGTACATGTATGTACTAATCTAAAGATGATGTGTAATCACTATTGGTAATAGTGGTAAGAGCTCTGGCCATCCCTTGCTAGTTGCGACATTGACTCACATAGTTCAATGTATCAATGCATAAAAGCGGAGTTTAACCGGACAATTCCATCTTTCTTGCTCATGTCATTCCCGGCAGGCTCAGGAGAAGGAAGTAAAACAAACTGAAAAATGGCGTCCATAGCGATTCAAACAGGCTGCATGGTATATAGGCCTCTGACTACCATACATTCATACATTTGTAACCTGATCAAGTGCAGTTTATACTGTCTATTGAATTAGTTGTTTGCCAATAAAATTAAAATATTATTTATCTATAATTTGTATGGCTCGTGGCAACACTTGAGCACTATACTTGTTCTATAAATGTTTCAAAAATTCATGAACGGAGAAAAAGGAAAATAAAATAGAAAAAGAACAGAGAGTACAACTATTACTAGCTAGTGAGGATATAACCCCTAACCGACGGCCGAGCCCGGCAAGCAGCGATGGTCGAGCAAAACAGAACTGTAATGGCTTGTACCTTCAGAGATTCAACATGCACCTACCAAAATCCGAGTGCATACAGTATCATACATAGCACAAACCATAGTACCAACATGTCATCTCACTCTTACTGACAATCCATCCAACAATAGCATCACACCTAATGGATATCCAAAATACTACAAGACCACAGAAAATAGATGATACTACCCAACTAAAGGAAAAAAACTTAACAATGTCAGCTTAAACCTCCTCTGGCATCAATATCAATCCTGTGTCTTTCTCCTCAGCTCCCTGTGGAGTCTATATCATGCCTTCTCTTTCCCGTTGTCATTCTCCTGTTTTTAAGTATACATGGAACTCATCAGCTTATGTCTAAAGAAGATATTTTGCTTAATGAAAACAACTTATGTAGTACATTGTAAAGAAGATATTTTGCTTAATGAAAACAATGTGTTTCTTCAACAGACATGGGGAAAAAACCCCACAAAATCTGCTAAGGATAACTTCTGGAACTGTCCAAGTCACTAGTCACTTTATTAATGACAAACTAGGTTCAACTAGTTACAGATGCAAATTTCAAACACTCCATGTCCACCCCAAAATTAAAATGAGTGAAAATGGGTTATGTGCATCCCATCTTCTTTTTTTTTTGCGGGCCAATGTATATCCCAAGTTAAAATGGGTTATGTGCATCCCATCTTTTTTTTTTTTTGCAGGCCAATGTATATCCCAAGTTAAAATGGGTCAAGCCATTCATTTTATTTTTCGAGTTAGTTACAGTGACTAAAAGCAGAATGAACATGCGGAATTTGCTGATCAAGCTAAGGTTCTACCAAAAGTAAATATGAGTGGTACCTGGGGAAAAGTTTGATATGCAGAATCAATCATTGCACTGCAGGGATCTTCATGGTATGGCATCTGAAGTGTGATGTCACAACACTTGTCAGCACAGTATATGAACTTCGCATGTTTTGATGCTCTTTTCTCGAAGCTGATGTATCTTGTCTGCTCCTTCATGACATAGTCTTTAAGCTTTACTTGATGCGTAACGAAGGACACACAGTCAAGGACTTTTGAGAAGTTCAGGAAATACTGGCAAAGGCCAACAGGTGGAGCTGAAAACCCCCATATGAAGACCTTCTTCAGTGTTTGTTCCATACACTGCAGCAAGTGATCTTTGTCGAGAAAACCTGCACCAGAATCAGTAATTGCAGGAGGATAGTTATCACAACTGCTGCTGATCATCTGCAAAAGGAAGAAATTATCAGACAACCAAAGAAAAATGGTTAAAACAGAAGACGTGATGGCATTCAGTGCAGTACCTGAATATGAAGTGTGTCCAAACAAGGGAAGCAATACAAGTAATCTTTGACACGATCAACATTTGGTTCAATCAACTGAAGACAGAAGGTTCTAACACTTGAAAGCTGAGATACTAAGCTTGAAGCTTCAGTACGCTGGATCATAGATACTCACGTAATAAGTTATCAACAGAATACTATAGATTGTAACAGTTAAAAGAAAGAAATGGCTGAGAACTTACAAAGAAATGTGTATCATCAAACGATAGAGTTCTGTTGCCCCAGCCAAATAAACCACAAAACTTCAGCTTTGGTAGGTTCGAAATCTTCACAGCTGGACCATAAACATTCTGCTTCAAATATAATTGCTCGAGATTAGCATTATTCTCCAAGTGTATCTTAAAGAATCCAGGCTCTCTATCTTCCTCCACCAAATCATCTTCCTCTGCATCTTCCTCTTCATCTTCCTCTTCATCTTCTTCCTCATCTACTTCAGCAGCAGCGCTGAGTAAAATGAATAGCCTCCGAAGATGTGACAGAGAATGAAATTTTAGCATTCTGGGCCCAGGGATTCCAACAAGTATGAAGGTTTCAATGTTGAGAGCCATATCTATCATTTCTTGTAAAGCTCCAGCCTGGCTTTTTACGTCACGAAGCTCAAGCATCTTCATGTTTTCAGATGAGAACACTGACCCAACCGTTATGAAGCAGTGTGATAAAGTAACAGCTCTGACAACAGGAAGTGAGAAGACGCACAAGGGCACCTGCAGCATATTACTGGGAGGAACATCTCGGTGATAACCATGCGGTAAGCCCCCAGTGAAATCCAGAGACAACTCATCTATGTATTGAAACCTCCGCATGTTACACCACATGATGAACGTATCTAACAGCTCATGGCGCCAAATGAGGTTGTTGCAGAGGGCCAAACGGGTGATCTTACCCTGACAACCATCAATGATGGCACCGATGAGGCTTGCCTTGGCTGTGATATTGCCGGGCAACACATGCTTCAGGTACTGATCATCCAGATTTAGTGGAGCCTGCTTCCACAGGGGACGCCAGCGGCGGGAGATCAAGGTGGTGCGGGCCCCATCCCTCATATTCAGGCGCCCAATGATATTATCCACAATGATATCAATCGGTAGGTCATTGATGGTTAACGCCGCCTCATTCTCGGATCTGAGCTTTTCCTTTGCCAGGATTCCCTCGCCTCCTTCAGATTTGCTGGATCTGGGCTGCTCCTCCAGTGTTTCCTTGGGGCCGCCGGCTTCAGATTTTCCGGCGCCGGCTTCAGATTTCCCGGACCTGGGCTGCTCCTCGAGTTCTTCCTTGGGGCCGCCGGCTTGCTGCTCCTCGAGTTCTTCCTTGGGGCCGCCGGCTTCAGATTTTCCGGATCTGCGCTGCTCATCCTGGAGTACGGATACAAGCTGCTCATTTTGGGGCGCTTTGCTTCCAACAACGCCGCCGCCCGGAATCCACTTGACCACGCCGTGTGGTGCCCCGACGCCGCTTCCATCGGATTTTACCTTCTTCGGCTCGGATCCAGGCCTCATTCCCCCATCCAAACCATCGCGGGCTTCTCCTGACACGACGTTGGTAGCCTTAGATTTGCGCTTACTCTTACTCCCGGCTCTGCCTTCCGACCCCGATCCCTCGACTCCGTCGCCGCCGACGTTGGTGGCCTGGGACTTGCGTTTGCTCCCGTCCCCCCCCCCCGCCCTCCATGCGCTCTCTGTTTTCGGATCCCTCGCCTCCGTCGCCGCCGGAGGGGTTAGGGCCGGACTTGGGATTGTTGTGCTTCTTCCTGTTTCCCCTCCCCATGGAGGTTAGGGTTTGGGTTTGCGTGTGGACAAGTGTCGGGATAGCGGCGGCGTAACCGCGGAGACGAGATGGCTAATATGAATCGAGACGACCTCGTTGACTAGCCGCGGTATCCACGTCAGCCAAAATGATTTCGGCCGTCCGATCCCGAATCCGACGGCTATCCACGCCGCAGTGGGCGGGACAGTTTTCATTTAGACCCTCGAAGTCTTGCGAAATCAAGCCCGAGGTCCTGACGGTGAACCTTTGGGGCAGAAGCTTCTCGACACCACCAATTCCTACCGTTCCCCGCCGCGGCGCCGCCCCCGTTGGCCACGCCGAGTCGGGGGAACCGCCGCGCCGCTGACAGCCCGCCGCCGGCAGCACCTCGCGGGCTACTCCTTCCCCTCTCCTCTTCTCCTCTACGCCCAACCGGCGTCGCGTCGGATCATGCTGACGCCGGCGACGCGCATCCGGCACAGGGCCGGCCCCAGACCGCGACGTAGCACGCGGCGGGCCACCTCTTCGTGCACGGAGACGGTGCCACTGGCCAGCGGCCCGACCTCCGTGTGACGACGGCGGCCGCCCGTCCTATCCGCACGCGGAGTGGCCCCTGCGGTTGGCCCGCCCCTCGCACTTGCAGCTATGATGCCGGTAGCTGCTTGCCGCCTTTGCCTTGCTGATGAAACCAGCGGCAAGCTGTCCTTCCCGCGCGCGGAGGAACCCCGCAGCTGGCCCGCCGCTCGCGCCGTGCCGAGGCCACCGCCTTCCATGGCTGTGCTGGTGGGTGCCGGCGGCGCTGAACAGCTGCTTCAGAGTGTGGCATGCTGCAAGGCCAGCCTTTGCATTTGCTCCATTGTGGCATCCCCTGCTGTACAAATTCTCCATCCATGGAAGGTGCACTCCGAGTGTTTGATGTTTTGCTTGTGCATCACTAACATGTGACCTTGTTGTAGTACACCAAAATGTCACGTAGTCCAAGGTATCGATGCTAGCTCGAATATGAATACGGTAATGCTCGGGGTAGGACGTCCGGACGGAGGAGTAAAAATCGGACGCCCCCACACACGCGTCACGCAGCGAGTCTTCTAGCTCTTTTTTTCTCCACGTGAGTGGGGCTCACCCGAAGCTTATCCTTTCGCATTCTTCCTTCCCAACCACAAACGTGAGGCAGGCGGGCTTAGGTGGGAGGTTGCTGTTGCAGGGCTCCCCTGCGCACACTCCGGATCCGTCGGCGACAGCACGAGCGCCGCCGGGGCGAGGTGCGCGCGCTTCGCTCCCACGCAGACCGAGGCGTGGCGCTCCCGCCACCGCTCCCCGTCGTTGGATGGCCGCCTGCGATGAGCTCCCATGGTGGCGGTGTCCCCCTCCCTCCCGCAAGCTCTCCTGCGCGGGTGAACTCCCTGGACGGCCGACGAGGTCGGAGGAGCTCCTACGCGAGCATCAGGCCGCGGGTCGGGCTCCCTTGCGGCTAGGGGGCGAGCCGCACCGACGAACCTCCCCAGCGCAGATCCGGTGGCCGACCCGCCTCCTCCCCCTCGCACGGCGTGGATCCGACGGCGGAGCGCCCGGACCGGGGCGCGGCGACCGCGGATCGAGCCGGCGGCGCTGGTCAACGCCGAGACGCGAACCGCTGGAGGAGCTCGCCGAGCGCGGTCCTAGCGCGGGCGGTGGAGCTCGCCGGTGGTGTGAGCACCCTCTCCTCGAAGCCAGGGGTGGCGGAGCTCACTGAGCCCAGGCCGCGCGATCCCCGTGCTCCACCCGCCGACGAGCCGTGGCGCCGGCCCTCTCCTGCTCCACTCGTCGGCGAGTCGCGCCGCCGACCCTTCCCCTGCTCCGCCCACCGGCCGGTGAGCCGCGTTCTCCTCAGCGGCGACAAGTGCGCACGGGACCTGGGCCTTCGTCCTCACCTCCGGGGTGTTGCAATCGCCATCTTGAGATGTTGCAATCAGTGTATATTGATGTTGTGATCAATGTTTCTTTTTCACGCTGATGTTATAATGTCCCAGAGTTTGAATTTTTTAGGATGTTGCAGATGTTTGTCTACAGATGTCGCAATCACTACCAATCGATGTTGCACATGCGTTCTCGACATGTTTCGTAGTGTTTCATGCGATGTTGCACCAGTGTCCTTGGCATGTTGCCATTGGTCGCCTTCATGACGCAATCGTTTGTCTTCATGTTACAATTGGCGTAAACATGTTGCATCCGTGTTCTTCACATGTTGCGAGTGTTCCATGTGAATGTTTCAAAATTAGATCTAAATTTTTCGATGTTGCAAACATTAATTTTCGATGTTGTAGATGTTGAGTCTCGATGTTGCAGACACGTGTTGTTGGGTGTTGCAAATATTAAATTTTAATGTTGCGGATGTTGAGTTTCGATGTTGCAGACATGAGATGTTGGGATTTGTGTCGAGGAGGGGGGAGCTCCTGATGTTGAATGTTGCACGCAACATGGGTCGCAACATGGTCGCAATATAGTCGCAACATGGTCGCAACATGGGTGGAGGAGGGAGAAAGACTCCTGATGTTGGATGTTGCACGTAACGTGCTCACAACATGCACGCAACATGCTCGCAACATACTCGCTGGACTTTAGATCTAACGGCTGACGATTGAGCATCTTAGAATCTAACGGCCGCGAACCCGTCCGATGCTAACGCCCGGAATGGACATCCGGGCGCTAGCAGTGCCGATATGAATATATTTTGATTTAGTAACCCCAGCATATTAACAGAACAATTAAGCATATGCTCCATGTTGATCTCACCTAAAAAAAAGTTGAGACCAAACCACGTATTTGCATTTATATCTACAAAACTGACTTTATGATTTGCAATCATTTTCCCCATGGTATAACCAGATATAACATACTTCTGAACATAAATCTTAGAACATATACCAAAATGTTGCTCTGTTAAAATTTTTATAAAATTACCTTTCCAACGGGTACTCATTTATCTTAATCAGAGTCCAAATGAGGGAGATATGACCGTTTTATTTCTGCTCTTGCATGCTGTCCACAACATGCAACCTTCGGTGATTCGGCCATATCCGCTTGTAGGAACCTCTGATTGACTCAATTCTTGATTCGTTGGAAGCGTAACTTCGTGGGGCTTCTAAATATCCAAGGATTTTCTGTTTATTTCTTCTGAGTTTGTGCAAAATATTGATGAGAACAGTAGCTTCTTGCGAATCAATCTGAAGATGTTGACGATCTTGATCTTGTGGTCTTTGGGCATCGTTTCACGCGTCCTCTGGCTTCAAGGTCTTCTCCGTTCCTGCACCAGCGAGTAGTATGGTGGCAACGATGTGTCTTCTTCAAGATTAGCTTTGGCCAAAGTGGTGGATACTCCTTACGCGATGTGGTTGCTTCCAATACCTATTGCTCGAACAAACAAATCTTCACGAAACATTAGCCTTAACAATAATTGACACAATGGCGTACCTTGTTTATCAACTCTCTTGCAGGGTGTGGACTCAATAGCAGATGTTGTATGTCACACCTGTTTTTCCAAAGAAAACCAAGTGCATAACTATATGTATGCCAGAATCTATTTTCATACATATAGTGACATATAAATGAATATAGAAACAGTATCACGTAAGAAAAAGAAGATTATCAGAGTATTACGCTAAATCCTGGAAACGAAGACAACATACTCCACAAGCAATCGACTGGGGGTTGCGTACGCCTATAACTCCACAACATCTTCACGTCATCTTCATGTAGCAGCTTCTTCTTTCTGGGCAACGTATATAGCAAGGGTGAGCACATGTCGTACTCAGCAAGTGTGAGGAAAGTATGAATGCAAAGGCTTGAACAAGGAAAGGCTGACAGGTTGACTGCATTAAGCAATTTTAGTTGTTCAAATTTTATTAGCACCTGATTACTAAGATATAAATGTATATACCAACCCACATTAGGAATAAAGATAAGATACACCATAAGAATATGGCAAGCATAACCATAACATAGATCACAATTTAAGTCCATCTTCAAGTTCAAGTATCATGTGAGGGTCCAGGCCGCTCTTGACCGTGAGCACGGCTAACCGGTTAGTTTTACACTCTGCAGAGGTTGTACACTTTCACCATAAGTCGCGTAAAAGCTCCGAAGAACTTTGGATCCAACCATGCGATGCCGGCCAAGCATCATACCACACTACCGAGGTGTGATTGCATAGGGACGCTACGAGGCCTTTACAAAGGTTCCCTAGGAAGTTGCAACTCACGAGGTCCGGATCAGTTAGCAAGGCATAAAGCTCCCTAGCAGGTCAATACCCCACCATAAAAAGAACCAACCCAACCCCCTGCTAGGGCGGGTCCATACCCCGCAGTACCACCGATCCCTTGTCCTTATCAGGTAAGGTCACCCCAAGCTAAAGTTCCTAATTAATTGGCCAAGACCAGTGCTCGTTTAGTCCTTGTGGTTGCACTGTTTTCCTGGGTGGTTCTCCATGTTCCAATTAACCATTATGATCTTGTATTAACCAGAGGTATAACATAAAAGTAAATCAAGTTCATCATTATTGTTCATTAAAACCTCCATATAACCCAAGTATAGCAGCTAAGCAATGTTACCCAACAGAAAGGTAAACCCAGGTTGTCAAGGAATGATAATAAAGACTAGGATGAACCTTATTGGGACCCATCAAATTAAATGCAAGCATATGCAATAGTGATTAATAAAGTTATTGGGATAAAAATACAAGAACACACTTGCCTTTAACCAAATAATGTTGCTGCTCAGAATATCTCTATCTTCGTGCTCTTCAAAGCTTCTTGGACAACACATTCATTCTACTCGCATCAATCATAAAGCACAAGCATGCAAAGCAAACAAACAAGTACAACTAAGAACAATACACCAATTAAAAAAGATTAAAAGAAAGATTAAGAGAACACCAATCAAAAGAAAAGATTAAAAGAAAGATTAAGAGAACGTACAAGAGGATAGAAATTGAATGGAATAAGATATGAGATAAAAGGATAGCTATTAAACATGATGGTGGCATGCACTGCATGGCAGCATACAAAAAGAAGAGCTAGCTAAAGATCACATTGCATGCATGCTAGTGGTGCATACGTGCATGTACTGAGATAATGTAAGCATGACATCACCAAGGTGTTTAAGCAATAAACAATGCGGCAAAGGAATTGATGTTGGCTTTGCTAATTGTATACTACATGCATGCATGGCGTTGATGGTTTGCATGGGATGGCACACAGACTAGAGAGAAAAGAAATAGATGGGCATGCAGAGGTCCTCACCAGGTGTCAGCATGCATGGCGAGTTCGGCCATGACGCTGAGACGGACGACGACGACGAAAGCATCAGCTTCCACAGCTTGCGGCAAGCTAACTAGCAGGGCACGACCGCAGGCGAACAGACGCGAACGGCTGGGCTCGACGGTGGCTTGGCGACGCATGAGCACAGAGTGGCATGCATCAGCGGTAGCAGATCAGATCACCACGACAGAAACAACCAAAGAATGACGGCTTCAGATCGATCTCGACAAGGACGGATGATTCTTCCAGTAACGGTGACCTCGGGATGGTCTTCGTGATGGGCTTCATGCAGCAACGGTTTAGCTCCAGGGTGTGGATGATTTGGGCGGGTGTACGTGCAGCTTGATCAGCTTGACATCGAATGGCTCCCGGCGGCAGCGCTGACTTGCTTCAGCGGACGGCGACGGCGGTGTCGTCCGGCGACGAGCGGATGACAACAACAGATGATGCATCGATCTATCCTGGCCGTGGACGACGGACGACGGACGGTGATGAGCTGTGGCTCAACGCGACGGTGAGCTGCTCGTGCAGATGAGATCTATCGATGGCGGCAGCCTGCAGCTTCATCTGGACGGTGCACCGCAGCAGCGCTAGGGAAAAGGCGGCACATGCAGGAGGTGGACGGCAACAAAGGTCTTGATGGTTCGGGCGACACTTTTATAGGCGCGGTGCCCTAGGGTAGCGAGGCGGCCGGTGCACGAACTCGATACGGCAGGGGAGTCCTACTCGATCTCAACTTGAGTCCGGTATTTAGAGATGTAGATCGAAGGCTGCCTGATGACAGATCGAGCCCTTGGGTCCAAGGAAGGAGAGGAAGAGACAGTTTGACGCACACGCCAGAGCAACAAAGTGATGCTGTGCTTTGAGCCCAAGAAGGAATTGCATGACATGATATATGATGAAAAGAAAGAAAGCAAACATGAAGGAAAAAGAAAAGATAATACAAGTAGAGTTTGGATCATGATAGATGTATAGGACCTTGAAAAGATAAAGAAACTAGCAGATATCTTGAGCTGATAGAAAATACCGTAAAGCCAAATAAAATACTTGGAGCTCCTAGAAAGAATTTTAGAGCCTTCTAGTAAATGGATTTAGCTCTTAGGAAAAACTAGTAAAGTGTACGTGCGGCACGCACGTATTTCAAACAAAATTTATTGAACAAAATATGATTTTTTTTATCTAGACTCTTGTATTATGCTATCATTCGTAATGAAAGGTACCCAATACCCATGTAATCACAATGATGCAGTTCAACTATGGAACTCAGATTCATAACAACAGCTGTAGTGACAACAATTATCACTACCGGTTACAATCTTAGGTGTCAAACTCCATTTCACAGGTTCGGAAGTAGCTCCGCATGAATTGCAGCCATTACTAAGCTGCTTTTGCTGAGCTCTGAAGTTGAATCGTTCGGAACACGCACTGAAGGACAAACAAATTCATGTAGAACTCAGAATTCAGCAACCTTGGCATGGAACAATTACTCCAATTATACGTGAATTTTTTGAATTTATTTTGCCAATGCTCATACCGATCAATTTAGCAACAGTTAGGTAAGTGACATTTTTCTGTCATCAAATTAGGTTGCCTATATATAAACGGAATACAATGTAACATTGGCCCTTTGGTTCCACATGTCGAGCATTTAGAAACATATAAACAAAGAGTTTAGATTGCACCATGAGTTCACCATAGTGCTCAGGCAGCACGGACTGCTGACGTGACTGCTTGTTAGCAGCTAAGCAGCCGGAGTTCACCTTCCTGGGGCCGAAGGACACTGCTGAGCATAAACACCGTGTACCATTGTGCCCGTAAGAGAATTCTCCGCTCCATACATTTAGAGGTGCAGCCTTCCTGTGGAATCAATAACAGTTCTCTAACAATTAGAAAGGGGAACAATTGCAAGAAAAATGTCCCAATGTATGATTTATTAGCAATGCATTGATTAAGACTCAAGGAAGCATTGGGAATTGGACGTGAAGATAATTCGAAGGGTCTAATAAACTTATCAGTGACTACACTTTATGGAATGTAGCTTGGAGGTCGAGACACTTTATTACTAAGGATCATTTTTTTACGACAAAAATTATACTTCCTCTGTCCCAAAATATAGTTTCGTTTAGAAAAAGTCAACTTTTCCAACTTTGACCAACAATATATTTTAAAATAGTTTATTTTAAATAGAGAAGATTACATATTTTGATAGTTGGTTTCATGATAAATCTACCAATATCATTTTTGTTATTAAAATTTATGATCATTTCGTTATTTACGGTCAAAGTTGAAAAAGTTTGACTCTGAAAAACTCTAAACGAAGCTATATGATGGGACGGAGGGAGTACCATCTAAATATACTACTCACTCCCTCTCGGCAGCTGTCGGCCCCAAGCACTCCCCGTGCGCAGCAGCCAGTCGCTCTTGCTCTCTACACGGCATGCCAACAACACCGGCAACCCTTGCCCCCTCATGCGCCACCTCTCCGGCATCGTTCCTCTCCTAGCGTGTGGTGCCGTCGGGCGCTCTTTCTCGCCCTAGCCGCCAGCCGTCCCTCCTTGTTCTATAGCCTCGCAGCACCTCCTGCTCCCCAAATGGACCGTCGCAAGCTAGTGGAGGTAATTAGAACTGGGCTCTTTTACGGTGGACCATACCACTCTATACCATTGTTTTAAAAGGACCAGTATAAAAGGATTCGACGGTTGAGATTAATTGTATACCACCACAAGTTGCACATGTGTTATAGGGTGGTATACATAGGTGGTATATGGGTATTATCGAAAGTTTTGTGTCGGTGGCATAAACGAACTATATGATTTCTTCATTTCAATTTTCTTCGTTACGCGGGGTAAGGGGGTGGGGTGGAATTAGGAAGTTGCCAAATTTGTTAAAAATTGCAAAAAAATTACAAAAATAGCCATATACCTTTTTAATTGAAAATAGCCATATACCGATGGTTTGGTCCACCGTAAAAGAGCTCGAAACCAATACATGTAAGGGTTGCAATAAGCTTACCATCTCCTAGTACTTGTTGTTCCATTGCTTGCGGCCTGATTTTTAGCTCATTTTGCCTTAAATCAAAAGCCCAAATCTCTTAGTACTTATAAGCGATCAACACAGCCATGATGCGAACCAAGTAGCTAGAAGCTCCCACTTCGGCATTAGATGCAACTACAGATAACAATCTACAATGTACATTATGATTGCTGAGATAATCCAAAGCACAAGAACAACTAAACCATCAATCCCTTTTTGATGATGGTTGCATTTTGGTAATGACCGACATGATGACTGACGACATAGCAATAGTGCACTTTCATGAAGCAAAGCATATGCATATGGCTCCTCTATCTGAACAAACAATATATGTGGCATGTTGCTACTTGTAGAAGCTGATCTCTCTTTTGTATGTACCAGAATTACTTATGTTCTACCTGAAGTGCTTTATGAATAGGCCAATCTAGAAGGGTGACACCCCAACCGCATGTTTGCTCTTCAGAATGCCGCTTATGGTGTCAGACGTAATTAAAAAACCAACAGGAACATTAGGCAAGATATCATATTTGCCAACTTGAGGCACCCACGTAGCCACCGCCGGCACATAGTAATGCTGAGTTACTGACCTGTGATCATATATATGCATCAATGCATTTAAAACCGATAGAGCACCACCAGGCGGCGAACGGACGATCTCGACTGCCGGCCGGCGGTCGACGCGCGCAGTTCCGACGAATGCTGGTGGGGTTCCTCGTCTCGGCTGGTGCTGCGTGCCAAAGTGGACTCGTTCCGTCCGTCGTCGAGAAGGCCGACACCAACGCACGCATGGGCGACCTCGGCGTAGTGTTGGAGGGGTGGCGCGCTTGCTTTTTGATCGTCTGCGGCGCACGATCGTGTCGTGTGTTCTGGCCGGTATGGTGCTGGGCAGCATTAGTTTGGAAGAAAAGAAAAAGGAAAGCGGAATCGTGGGAAGACGGGACTACGCGAGGAAGAAGAACCGGACAGCGCCACGGGTACAACCTGTGGGTAACTTTGCGGACAGTAACGAAAAAATTATGTTTTTGGCAGAAACTCTCTCCAAATTGCGATTTTTTGGTACTTCATAGTCCTTCCACCCTATCCACTTTCAAAAACATATGACGGGTGGGTCCGTCGTGAGGGGTAAGGCAGACCCGATTTAGGTGAGAAACGTTTTCAATTGTCTTCGCTCCTTATAGTATAGATGAGAGTAAACTTCAGAGAGAGCCGGAGAGACTTCAGCATCTAAACACATTTTTAAAATCTTTTGCACTCAAGAAACATCAGGATGCATCGGCATGAATGCAACACACACTTAGAACCATCTTATTTAATTTAGAAAGACAATCAATGGTTTTTTCCTATACTATATTTCTTGTAAAGAAAATAAATGTTGGAAAAATTTTAAAATTATGAGAAAATTGTTGTTTTAATTTTTTTCCTATTCACATCCTGAAATTTGGAAATTTCAGGGTGTGACATTGTGCCACTAACAAAAGTTAGCACCTACCACTAAAGAGTGGGTCTTGATGTTGCCATCATCTTGTCGAAGTGGAATGTAGACTTCTCTAAGCCCAACTTTAGTGTCTATCTCACCTGCTTTCAAGGACACAAACAAGAAAACAAGCGTATATGCAATAATAAAAATTAGGGTTAGTCAAAAAGATAGATAGATGGCCCTAGGGTTCGAGTTGCCGATCCCCAGCAACGGCGGCAGAAAAGCTTGTTGACAATTCAATAACGCGCCAAGTTTCACCGTAAGCGCACGGATCACTACAGCTTTTCCTTTAGAGTATTCATCCAAGGTTATCAATCTGTGGATCGATAAAGAACTACCTAGGGTTTTCCATCTCATCTAACCGATCTAACCTAACATGAAGCATTGATTGCACATAAAGGTAACCTAAAAGATATGAATGAAGTGTATATATAGGTTGATCACATCCATGAACATCGGCAAGGGTAAAGCTCCATCGAAGGGGTAACTAGGCCTATTGTCTTCTAGTTGTATTTCTAACTAAACGAGCAAACAAACATTCATCTCATCTAAAGCATCTACCTCCGGTCAACCTCCCAAAGACATTCACCCTACACGAGACATCATCCTGTCACGATGAGCTATATCGGTGTGGGGAGTCTAAGGGCACGCCCACAAGTGAACGTGTCTACAAATCATGAAGGATCAACAAACTAAATCTAATCACCACAATCACATAAAGCATACTATGTAGCCCAATCATGTATTGGACTAAGGAATCATCATATTCATGATAAGGAGAAAGCATAGAGAGAGTCATCAAATTGCCAATAGATCGGATGACAAGATTATCATTGCTCACATGGAAGTATATATTACACCATCACAATTGAGGCCATACCTATGATGATGAACACGTAGCTCCTGGCACAACCACGCAGGGAAGCCATGGTGGCTATGGTAGGCCTAGGCCATCTCCTAGATAACTTCGAGGACTTGCGGCGGCCATCGTCTTCCTCCGGTGCTTGCTTCTAGGTTTCGTCGAATTCTGGTGGATGGATATGGCAGCCGTCGGGTTTGTGGACTATTTATCGACCGAGGCAACCCCAGTACGAAGGGAAGGCCCAACCAAGGCGAAAAGAGGGTGGGTCAGCCGGCTTGGGCCGACTGACTTGGGCCCTTTCTGGCTCGGTTCGGGCCCATCTTCCGCCACGTGGCTTCTCTCGTCGATAAGACCTTCTGCTCCTTGGCATGTGGGCTTTAGACGTCATTATCCCCGCGATCAAGATAGGGGGTCTTCTCGCATGAACTCTGGTCTTTTATTTTGGTCCTCGGGAATATCTTGTCCTTGTATCTTGGTCCTTGCCACCTTTGGAAGTAAGTTCATCTTGTATTTGCAAACTTATCCATTAAATGCATGATTTCTTGCATAAACATTACACTTCCAAAAGCACATGCACAGGTGAACTTGTTACATCATTAATATGCTTAGTGGAGAGTTAGTTCCAATTCAAAGTCAAAACAAATGTGTAACAAGTGCTCTAGGGGTGTCATATTTGAGTGTCAACATGCTCTCTATTGAAATTTCGATTCTGACTAGTACCAAACTCCCTCTGCTTCCATTGTTGACTTGTGGATCTCCCTTCTTGATAGTTACCTCTCCTATCATCCCATCCTCCATGGTAACAGTGATATGACTGTTGGGCTTCTTCTTTCCTGAAACCACCTCGTCCTCTCCGAGATCTACCCTCTTTGGGTTATCTCTGCGCCCCGTATGCATCGTTATCCCCCTCCGCTGGATCTTGATTGGATTACTTCTTAGCACTTGGGCAAAGGATCTGGTATCACCCCCAAGGGTCGACCAGGATGAAGCTGCACCACAGAGGGGGGCAGTGTAACGACCCACCTCCCCGAGGCCGGGCCCGCCTACGCCTGGCAGCTCTCTAGGACCCTAAGAATGTCCTCACAGACCAACACATATCTTTTCTGCACACTTTGTCCTCACTCATCACTCATGCGCACCCGGAAAGGACTTCCTGGTCGGTCACCCATCGTTCCAGGTCAAGCTCGCTTAACTTTGGAGTTCTTTCGAGATGGACTTCCGGAAAAGAAGTTACAACTTGTTGGTATGAGTATTATGTCACATGCTGTAACATCCCTGATGTTACTTCAGTTAAGTACTTCAATTACTCATGATAATCAAGTTTAATTAGTCCCTAAGCATGTTTTGCTTGATTGTGCACACTTTTGCACTTAAACCCTTGGTCAAACTCTCAAAACATGTTCAAACTCCTAGAGCTCCAAAAGGCTGATTTGGTTTTCTTACGCGTTCTCCAAATTTCGCTATAGAAGTTCAAAATCGGCCAATATAAAAGGTGTTCCTTATTTCCGGGAACACATTTTTTATAATTGGCGGACATTCTAATTTTGAGTGCAAAGCCGCTTAAATTTGAGACGAAGTTTCTGCGCATAGTTTTACGGGGCCGAGTTTTTCCTGAAGTTCAACACGTTTTTCACACAAATATGTTGAGCAAAACATATGTCTCCCTTTGTAAAAGTTGAAGCCCTATGGTTGCTCTACAACTTTCGTTTTTGGAGAATTTCAAGTTCTAGTCAAAAATATTGCGTTTCACCATTTTGAATTCGGGTAAACAAAATAGAAACTGCCCTTGGCTGCTGGCCGCCTGCGCACCCGCGCGCCCGGCGTGCCATGTGCCACGCCGAGCGTAGGGCCAAGCCAAGCCGCGTCAGCCCGCGGCCCCACTACCGAGACACGCGCCAACGCCTCGCGGACGCCAAATCCTGATCGCGCCGCGTGCCGGCCCGCCCTTGCACCACCCGCGGACGGCGCATGCGCGCCACACCACTTTGCGCCACCACGGTCAAGACCCCCGCCTCGGAAGCCTCTCCCGGGACCCTTTTTCCTCGTCCTCGTCGTGCACGCGCTGATGGTCGCATAAATCCCGAGCCACGGCCTTCGTGCTCGCTTTTCCCGTCCGCCGGCCGCCTTAGCCGCCGCCGCCGCGGAACCTCTCCTCCAAGCCGAACCGCTGCCGCCTCAAAGCTCCTACGCCTTCCTTTAGACGCACACGAGCCGCCACCGTCGTCCTTTGCCCCGAATTGGGCCGTGCCTAGCCGGAATTTGAGCCCCGGCGGGAGCTTCAAGGCCGGCTCGCTGCCGGCACACCTCCCCGTCATTGCAGGTCTCCCCGCCGCCTCCTACCGCTCCAAGGTGGGTGCGCAGGCCTCCACGACCGATCTCTGGCGAGGGCCGGTCGGGAAATCACCGCCGGCAAGGCCCAAGGCTGGCTGGGGACCAATTTTGTGTCTTCCCCAATAGTTATAGGGTGTTTTTCGTGACCTAGGGACCCCTGTGTAATATCTGAAACTTGTTCCAGGGGCTAGGGTGTAAAAGGGATTAGTAGGTTTCGGCTGCAACTTCAAAAATCCGTAGAAAACTGTAGAAAAATCCTAAAAATACAAATCCAATTTTGTTGTTTTCCTGGTGAAGAACTCTACCTTTTCTAGAAAGGTTGTATAGGGTTTGTCTGTGTAGTTTTTGAAATAAAAATTCAAACTCAGTTTGAGGTGTTCTTAGTGTAGTTTAAAATATACACATGCTATGGAGTTGAATTTTGGATATGTTGCTCTTTATGGCATGTTTATATTTCTGACCAAAGTTGGCATGAGTTTGATGATTAGATATTTAATTATGATTTATGTAAGCTTTATGCTAGATTAAGCTTGATGCTTTTTATAGCCCCTTTATTAAACTTTTCTTTAAGCACCAGTGCACCTTAGGGCTTTGTCTTGATGAATAGTACCTCTGGTAGAATGGATATGATTTTAGGGTGTGCTTTTGTTTATGTTTTGGATTTAATCTTGTGTAGGAGTTTAAATTCACAATTTGAAAAATAATTTGAATCTGCACCTATTCTTTGATTAGATGCTTAGATTTGACAAACTTGACTTGTAGTTGAAAGTTGAGACCAAAAAGATTAATAAATCTTTTTGTAAGATTTATTTGTGTTATGCTAGGCGGAAATTTATCTTTTACATATAAATTAATATATAAATGATCTTAACCTAGATTTTGGTTTGTGAGCTTAAAATAGGCATATGTTGCTGTGTGCAAAAGCTTAGGCTCATTTGAAGTGTTTTTAATTTAATATGGATTTATGGTTGTAAGGCTTGTTTTAACTAATTAAATAAAGAAAGGGCAATTAAGGTGTTAAATGGTGAAAACATGTCATGTTTCTGTTTTTGAATTTTCAACGCACCCCTTGCTGTTTTGTGAAGTTAAATAATTTAATTTGCTTAATTATGTACACAATCACCATCAAAGTTAATCTTTAATTAACCTCTCACACCCTCACCTAATGCATATGCATGTATACGTGTAGATTTGCCGGACGGTACATACACGCTCACCCAGGAGGGAGACGGGACGGTAGATGGTGAAGTGAACGAGTTGGGTGTTCATCAAGACCTGGACCAAAGTCCAGAAGAGCCCAAGGCTTTAGCTGACGTAGAGGAAGGCAAGCACCGGAGTCACATATAACCTTTTGGATTAAAAGCTCATACCCTTTTTCATTTCAGTATTTATGCTTTACTTTGTGCATTTAAGTTTCAGGAGTTGTTTGAAACCTAGATGCATGATCCTTAGGACTCCTATGCTCTTTTACTAGTATGTTAGGAACGCTAGTGTCATGCTCTAAGGATACGGTAGAAGTCGAGTAATGACTCATTGCTCGCGAGATATAGGATGCTTATGTTGGAATCATAAGTTGGATAAATTGACTCGCTTATGTGGTAAGAGCAATGGGTTCGGTCTCGACCGAGTAGCATGATGCTGGTCTAAGCTATTGAACGTACCAATTGCTTGTCGGGAATGGGACCGGTAAGCCTAGTACCTAATGAACCAGTGCGGGAATTTTATCGTTACTAATCTTGAGATGCGTCTCCTGGTTCGCTACCGGTAGTGCAAGTGTGATTCTGGACGTGTCATGTTTGGGCGTACCAGTAAAACCTTGTACTTAGGACTGTAGCATCTTTTCCTAATCTGGGGAATGATGGGAACCGCCTGGTTGGGGTAGACCCTGCATTTGGTCTACCTTCTTCCGTATATCTTGGGTTTACCTTGCAAGGATATAAATCGATCGATCGCCGGTCACTCACCGCTATCTGAGTCGGCTTGACCACTGGTTACCCCATATTTATTCATGGAACATTTGGATTAATATTGTTGCCTGTTTAATATTGTTTGCACAACATACTTGTTTAGTATAGGTGCTTACCTAGAATGGTTAACATACTAGAATATGAGCTAAAATTTGAAATTAAGGACCAACTCTTAGTCGTTTTTTGCAAGACAAACCCACCAGCCAAAAAGTCTTGCATGTCTAGTTGTTCTTTCTTTTTGTCAGGTAAGTCTTGCTGAGTATTAGTATACTCAGCCTTGCTTTATTTGTGGTTTTCAGGTAACCCCATCTGGCCTGGTTCTATTCCAGATGGTTGGGAACTTGAGTGGGAGCAGGATGACGATGAGTGATACTCTATGGATGGCCTCCCATGTGTATCATCCGCTAATTTTATTTTTCGTTGTTTAATCTCTGAATCACCTTACTTTTATGTATGGAAAACCTGGTTTGTAATAATTTTAAGTATTTGAGGACTTTTATGTAATGTAATGATGTACTCTGGTCCCGCCTTCGTGTGGGCTTAGCGCATATCTCGATCCTGTGAAAGTGATTTAACGGGCATGACCCGTCAGAGGCGACAAAATAGCTCTTGGTTATCGCTTATGAGCCAAGTGGACCGGCTTAAGTGATAATCCGGATTTATTTTGGGCGGTTCTGTCACACATGCACCCCCCTTAGAAGATCGACGTCCTCGTCGATCAACCCCAAGCCAGGAACGTCCTCTTTTGGCCACGTCCGTGGGTCCAGTGCCAGCGCATGTGACATGTTGTGTGACCACTCAGGGCCCACACCAGCCATGCACACCATGCCTGCGCAACTGCGACCACACGCGCCCGTGAAACCGCGAGAGTCGGCTCTGATACCATTTGTAATGACCCACCTCCCCGAGGCTGAGCCCGCCTACGCCTGACAGCTCTCTAGGACCCCAAGAATGCCCTCACAGACCAACACATATCTTTTCTGCGCACTTTGTCCTCACTCATGCGCACCCGGGAAGGACTTCCCGATCGGTCACCCATCGCTCCAGGTCAAGCACGCTTAACTTTGGAGTTCTTTCGAGATGGACTTCCGGAAAAGAAGCTGCAACTTGTTGGTATGAGTATTCTTATCAATCATATTAAGCCATGAGCCGGGATGTCACAGGCAGGATCTTGAAATCGACCGAGTGCGCGGGATGTTACCTTCTACACGTGAATCTCTTAACACCATCCTGCCGACAAAGCTTTCTTCCAGATGTGATCGAGATTCTTGTTGAGCTTTTCGAAATCTACCCCTATCCCCTGTGCCTTCTTCGAAGTACTCGCGTTCATCGATCTAGGGTTAGGCGACTGCAGTGTCGACGGTGGATCTAGATCTTGACGAGTTTTTGGGTTTGGGATATGGCAGGGACATATGGATTCTCAAAACCCCCCGGCTAACGAGGATCTGAGTATGAATTTGGTGGTGGTGGTGGCGGCGGCGGCAACGACGATGGGTGGTGTGAACCTGAGCAAAACTAGACCGGCCCGGCCCGCAGGCCCGCCCGAGCCTGACGGGCTTTGGCCTGCCCACAAACCTTAATGGACAGGGACTGGGTAGAGATCTCACGGCCTGATAAAATTATTTTTGACCCGAACTCAGCCCGATATACATTTTTAGCTATTTCGTAGTGTAAATTACGCGGACGACCCGCCCAAATCCGGACCCAACCCGAGCCCGACCCGAAAAAAGCTAGGTCGTACTTGTCTAGTGGGACGTCATGGGCAAGATTTTTTTCAGCCCGAAATAACCAACGGCCCGAACCGAACCCGGCCCGGCCCGAAAAATGCTAAGGTATAGAAGAGGGAGGCGATGCTGGTGGAGGATGGAAGGGTAGGCATGAGAAAAGCCTCACCTCTGTCCTCCCGAGTCCATCAACCAGGCGTGCGGTCTGCTGATGCGGGCTCGGGTGCGTACCTTCCCCAACACGCGGTCTATCGTGCTCCACTGGCCCGCGGGGACCTCCTGTCGGCGACCATGGGGGCTGCGGTGGCGCGCTCCCCTTGCGACACGTCGCTGGCGGGCTCACGTACGTTTGTGTGGCTACTTCAGCTCAGATCGTGCAAAATTTCTTATAAACCACCATGACAGTTCACTATGCTTCGTTTTCTCGATTATTTGATATTTCCTTCGATACTACGGTATTCTTCTGCTAAAAATGGGTAGCACGGCAGCAAACAGCTGGAGACTAGCATGTCACTCACAAAGGCCCAGCGT
Organism: Cenchrus fungigraminus; assembly: GCA_036936925.1. Taxonomy (NCBI): domain Eukaryota; kingdom Viridiplantae; phylum Streptophyta; class Magnoliopsida; order Poales; family Poaceae; genus Cenchrus; species Cenchrus fungigraminus. The sequence continues at coordinate 19,480,387 of CM072778.1, read as the reverse complement.
TCACACCCGAAACGGCAACGACCCCAGCAGCAGCAAGGGCAACGGAGCGAGCCCCACCCACCTCCAGACCCCGGCCGCGGCGCGGACGCGCGACGCGTGGGACGACGGCGCCACGGCCGCCGGCGGCGGCGCGGGTCGGACGAGCACGGACACCTTCATGCCGTTCCAGCAGTAGCCGCGGCTGCAGATGAAGTAGAACCGGCCCGTGCGGTTGAGCTGGAACGGGAAGTTGTGGCCGCGGCTGTAGCTCAGGATCGGGCTGCTGCCGTCGCACTTGTCGTACGCCGTCTCGTTCACCAGCACCACGTCGTACCTGTCCTTCTCGTACTTGAAGTCTGCAGCATTGCGTACTTCAGCGAATCTAAACTTTGATCCGGGAGAGGGAAGAGGGAGATCGGATTGGTACCGAGCCAGTCGCCGACGTGGAACTCGTGCCGGTCCGCCCATTCGGTGTAGTTGACGCCTGGTGCCCAGCGCTTGCGGTCGCCGACGACGACGACCTTCGCAGCGACGGAGAGGGCCGGCGCCGTCGCGAGGAGGAGCAACACTACCACGACAAGGATCCGCGGCGGCGTCGCCATTATTTTCTGGAGCGGGGAATGGAAATGTGGAATTCGTGAGTTGGAACGCGGGCATTTATGGAGTGGGAGGAATCAAGATGGGCTCTCCGGCTCGTTGTTTCTCAGCTGGTTGTCTGGTTTTCTCGTATAAAAGGAAACGAGGCGGAATTGGTTTTCTGAACTGGTTTTCTTTAGCTCTGGTTTCTTGGTAAAGTACATTTCGCGTGACCTGTGGACCTGAGGTCCGCGTATCAATCAAACCCCGTGTTACTTCGAGGCGACGACTCCGGTTCAAATTTGTTTCATCGGACTTCTTTTTAAGAAGACGCGGTGGTTGTGCAGCACTGACTGACTTGCAAGGTACTAAATAGCGTTTAGCGGTATGGTAGCGAATTAGTGTCGGGGTAGCGGATCGCGGATAGCGGGTGCTATAGTGGGTGCTAAGTCCAAATAGCGGAATGCAAAAAATAGTCACAATTTTAGTGTATTAACATCAAATTTACATGAAATTATTAAAATTTTAAGTTAGTCAATTACATTTCATGACAAGAATCACAAAAAATAGATATATTTAGGGAAATTTTGCCCTTGGACACCGTTAATTTGCGAAATTGGCTAGAACACACCGCGAAGGCCAAAATTGGCTGGGTACCATTTAAAAAACGAGGTCATTTGCCGGAACACACCGCAACCATTAAAATATTGATTTTCTATTTTGAGGAGGGATAAGATAGAAAAATTGACCTGTTTGCCCTCATCTTCACTCTCCGGCTCTCTCTGTCTCTGTTTTCTATCATTCCTCTCCCTTTCTTTCCTCATGGTGCTTGCGGCTTGCCGATGCCGAGCATGGACGGCGAGTTCTTGTTGAGCATCACCACCGCCTCCTCGCCCACGGCCGCCTCCAGGCCCTCCTCCGCCTTTTTCTTCTTCTTTGTGGCCTTTTCCTCCACCTCCACAACGAGTCAACGAGTGCTTTGTTGGCTCTCTGGCCGACCGGCGGCGGTGCTCGCCAGCTCGCTAGCAGCGGCGCTGGAGGGCTCGGGTTGTTCTGTGGATTGCAGGCCTGAAGGGCAGCGACTCGAGTCGGGATGGCGCATAGAAGCGGCACTCGGCGGCTGGCCGGCGAGCAGCCTTATTAGCCACGGGCCATGGCGGACGGCGACGCTATCTGAGAAGAACAGAGGGCAGCAGCCTTATTAGCCACGGGCCATGGCGGACAGCGACGCTATCTGAGAAGAACAGATGGCGGCTTAGCCACAGGTTGGGATGAGTCACAAACTTGGGGCAGAGCTGTAGGTGAGCAGGACTGGTGGCAAGCGGGGGCTAGGCCGGCAAGGTAGAAAGGGTCAACCAGGAAGAGCGGCGGCGTTGTGCGCCTGTGCAAGAAGAACAGAGAAAAATGCCCGCCAAAAAAAAACAGAGAAGAAGAGAAAGGAGAAAGAGAAAAATATGACATATGGGCCCACTTCAATGAGGGCAAAACAGACTTTTCTGACACCCTCTCTCTCCTCAAACCATAAAAATTCTTATCTTAATCGATGCGGTGTGTTTTGGCAAATGAACTCGTTTTTGCAATGGTACCCAGCCAATTTCGTCGATTGCGGTGTGTTCAAGCCAATTTCGCGAAATAACAGTGTCCCACAACAAAATTTCCCATATATTTATTATTTAGGGATACATGTTAATATTAAATTATCATATCCATAAATAAAGAATTCATTTATCACTCCGTAATTCTTGTACATTACCTAAATAATTAATCAAAATATTATTGTTACCATTAAATTCGTATTAATATATCATTTGAATAATAAATTTAGCAAATAGCGGCTTAACACGAGCAATAACGGCTCCAATAGCGTGCAATAGCGGACAATAGCGGCCGCTAAGTCCAAAGATGCTATCTTGGGTCCGCTACCTTATAGCGGTAGCGGTGGGGTACCGCTACCGCTATAGCGGCCGCTATTGCGGGCGCTATGAACGTTATTTAGTACCTTGCTGACTTGTGTGTACCTATGGGCCCGTGGATTACTTTTTTTTTAAGCCTCAACACTTATACTAAGAGATTATAGAGTAAGTGTTACAGACGGCATCAGGCAGAGAAAGGAACCACACATATCATCCCGCAGGGCTTAACAGCGAACTCCTCGCTAGTGTGTGTGCATAACCATTGTACTGTCTTGGTTCATGGATGAACTCCACTCCCCAGAAATCCTCCGCTCGCGCCTTGATCTCTCGGATAATGTGGCCATACGAACCCATCGCCTCACCTTGAATGCTTTTTACCGCATTTGCACAATCACTAGCAAGGCGCACATGTTGTAACAGAAGGTCGCTTGCCAGCGCTAAACTCTCCCTATAGGCCATCGCCTCCATCGTCTCCGGATCAGAGGTACACTCCATCACCACCATCGATGCTCCAATGAACTTCCCGGTCCATTGGAAGAGTACCCTGAAATCTTTGAAAGGGTTGCGTCCACATTGATCTTCGTATAGCCTGTCGGTGGTGGTAACCAGGCAGGAGGTGGGATCCTGACTTGTCCCCCCTTCTCTAACCTTTGATTGCTCAACCCCAACGTCATCAATAAATCTATCCACAAAACAATGTGTCGATAACGGGCTTTGGAAACTGCCTTCATAAGGGCTGTGGATTACTGAGGCAGCAAAACGTCGCTTTGTTCCGGCGTGTGGAGCAAAACAAGCCCAGCTCAATTGAAGGCTTATCCCAAATAAGGCCCATCCCAATTGAAGGCTTAGCCCAAATAAAAGCCCAGCTCAGGAGCAAAACAAACCAAGATCGATAAAGGAAAAAATTCAGAAATCATACAAAATCAAAATTTTATGGCTAGCTAACCATATTCTAAATAAGCTCAGGTTCTTTTTTTTAAAGAGATTCCCTCTGCTTTTATTGAAAGCAATTAAGTTTGATACAAGGTTTTAACGCACACGTCCAAACCAAACTAACAAAAGGGCATGACTAGGAGACAACAAACCAAGTCTGTTAGAAGATTACAAAATTGCTATGTCTGATGCCGCCAACTCGCTAAGCTCGAAGTCGCCCATGAAGCCCTTCACCTTGCCCAACACCTTGCCGATTATCTCCCGGTCAGACTCCTTCAGCAGCGGCATCCGTTTCTGCATAAACAACACACTAGACCGGATTACATCCAATGGATTTGAAGGAAACCTCTCCTCGATCGCCATTTTATTGCGGGAGTTCCATAACGCCCAAGCTTAACCTGCAAACACGAAGAGACTGAGTCTATATGGTAAGCTCAAATTGCTGGACAGCCAGCCCCCATGCTAAGTGTCCCATGAAGTAGGGATACTATTCCAACTGAATATATCCCTAACACAGCACCAAGTAAACTATGCTATCGAGCACTGAAAGAAAATGTGATCAATGTTTTCAACCCTCCCACACAGGCAACAATGTATATCTCCTTTCCATCCCCTCCTTTTCAGGGAGGCAGTAGTTTGAAGCTTATTATTGGAGAGTTGCCAAAGAAAAATCTTGATTTCAGGGGGAGTTTAGTTTTCCAAAGGTTGCTAGAATTAGCTAGGCACATCCCTCTGTGCGTGATGAATCTGTACAAGGATTTTGTTTTGAATTCTTTCGATTTGTCCAGGACCCACTCCACCTCATCCCTAGCTGAAGTCTCTAGGTTGATCTCCTGTAGACGTTCGAGGAGGACTACCCTTTGCTCATCCTCACTCGCTGTCAGAGATCTCCTGAAAGTTTAACATGTATTTGTACAGCTAACCATAGATTTTTTCACCACCATTTAATCTCTACCAAAAGCCACCAACTAGCATAGTTTAACACCGAAATTTTTACAAGCGCATTCAACCCAAAAGAATAAGATAGCCTCATACTCCATATGTGGCAGCAACTACTCAATCAAGCATTAAAGAAGATCTTGGATAGACATGTCATCAGTTTTCACTAGGACCCTTCAAAACCAATAGAAAAATTGAAATAAGGCAATATTGAAATTAGTTCAAAGTAGTTGCATTAGAGACATATAGACATTATATTCAGCAGATCCGTGAAGCTAGTGAAAGCATTGTTGTGATCATGAACCTGCATTGGCACTTGAGTTTCTGTGATACCCCTCTCTTCTTGCTGCATAAAAGCATTCAGGCTTGTCATTGAACAAGTAGTAATGAATACAAATAATATATTGCAAGGTTTTTCAGAAAAGTACACTAGATTTACTTGGCACTTTCTTTGTGTACTTCTGTGTCTTTTCTAGCCAACTTCGATGCTACTTTGAATTTTTTTGTTGAATCTCTTTTTTCTTTAAGCATGCAGCACTAAGCATACCTTCATCTTGTGGCATTTGAGGCTGGACAATCACACAAAATGCTTGGAGATGCACTAATAGACATTTTCTCTTGTATTAGACTACTAGTTGTTTATTGATGCAGTCGAGTGTGTCATCCACCAAGATGCAACATTCTGAAAAACTTGCAGTTTGATAGGCTAAATTCAGAAATTTGCGAGACATAGACTTATAGCGGAGCATAGCATCCAATTTTGGATTTTCAATATGATCCCGCCTTTGTTGTCTTGTACTTGTCCAACCCTTCAGAATGTAACGCTTCAGAATTCATCTTGTCAAGAATTTTCAAAGCATGGGCAGATAACACCCCTGTCATTTTAAACTGCTCACAGCTACATAAAGATGTTTGCTCCAAAGGATCACCAACAATTATGCGCTCCTTTTCAGAACTGAAATCCCCATCACTCACAATCGAGAGAGCATGTGTTATTTCCACCCAAATCTCTAGCACATGCAGCCATGGATCTTTCATATTCAGCTTGGAATGCTTCAAATATGGGGGTCATGTAAAGTTTGCCTGCTTGCAGTAGCATATCAATCTTCATTTTTAATCTAGGTGCCTCTAACTTCAAATTCTTTTTCTTTATTTTTTTTCCTTGCACCGCCCTTTCAAAATGCTTTAAGAACCGAATGATGTCAAAATCTGATTTCAAATGATTTTTATGTCACTATTAAAACTCTCACTTAATTGTGTGCTCCTCATTCCTAATGTGAAAATATCCGTCATGTAACATTCAACCCATTTTCCCTTAAACTTGTAGATGCATTCTAGCCATGGTATCTTCTTCTTCTCCACCTTATTTTTCATGGCACTAAATGCTTCTTCTAAGGCTTGCTTGTCCTCAATGTTATACATGCAAAGCATAAAATCTGAGAGAATATGAGGTTCTTCATCTTTTTTTTCTTTTTTCTTGGAAGGATCATCATTTTTTTTCTTATTGCATTCCTCGTCCACGATCATGGCTCGTCCACGATCGTGGCTTGTTGATGTCGTCTATCTCTGCAGTGTGATACTAGTATCACAACACCCTTCAGCTACTGACTTTAGGAAAGAAGAAGAAATTAAAAAAACCATTTAAAAAGTATTGCTCTTTGCTTTGAAAAATGTTGGTTTTGTTGTACTTATATGCGGTTTAGAGAAAATATTGAGTATGCTATTAATAGTGATGTTCATTATGTTACTTTTCAAATGTTAGCCTCACTTTTTGAAGTTGTGAAATTATAGGTTGAAATATTAATTAAGTTTAGTTTTTTGGGCTAAGATCATTGATCCATTTTTAACATTATGGAGTCATTCCCGTCCCTCCCACGCTACGCATCACACTAATACATCGGGTAGGTGTCGTATCATGTATTCAATACACACTCAATATGTATCATAAATTATTCATATCTAATTAAAGATTTAATGTTGATATGTGGGTTGATAGGTATCAAAGCGATTTCCCGATACCTCCTCATCCACACCTGGCAGCCCTCCTCATCCCCAACCTAACAAGCACACACACACATAAGCATTGTGCTGTGCTAAATAAAACAGACGCATTGCCTCGCCGGCCCGCGAGATAGCATTCTCTCCTACAGTCTCGCTCTCTTTCTCCCGACGACCCCCTTCTTCCTCCCTGCAAACCCAACGCACGCCGCTCTCCATGCGGTCGGCCCGTGCGCCATTCTCCACACGCTCTTGCCCAGCTGTAACTCGAGTTTGTCTGGTGCAGCAACACCGTCCTTTTCGATGACTTCCTTTCCTAAGGCGACGACAGGGCGAGTTGCACTGCCCGTTGTTCGTCGAGCGGCGTGCACTTTGCGAGCGACGAACATCCGACAAGAGTATGACCGCCTATTCCCTCCCTTCTCATCTTGCTACTTCAAATCAAACACATAAACCGAATCTATCTCCACATCAACCGATTGAAAGATAGAGCAACTCCAACAGTTTGGCAAACTAACTTGCCATCCATCTAATTTTGACAAAACAAGAAAAATTGGCCTCTAATAGTTTGGCAAATCAACTTGGCAAAAATAGAAACTTGGCAAAATTCACCTCCCCGCGCGGATCGTGGTTGCCATCGTCGTTTCCCTGTAGGTGGGAGGGTGAAAAAAGAAATAAAGAATAGAGAAGGATTCCTGATGTAAGTTTTCAAGAGGTGGAAAGGCATAAACAAAATTTTGTTTCTCTCAGGATTCCTGATGTAAGTTAGATCTGGGTTTGGCAAGTGAATTATGTCAAACTGTTGGAGCTGAACTCTTTTTTTTACTTGGCAAATATTTTTAGAAGTTGGCAAAATACAAGATTTGCCAAGTAAAATTTAGCAAACTCTTGAAGATGCTCTTATTGGAGATACTCTTAGGCTCTGTTTAGATTTGACAAATAGCCCCTATTCAACATCTCGTTCATCCCATTCACACTATTCACCTATCACATATTTTTTAATCATTCACCTCTCATATTGCGTCACATCTCTACACGCTGACTCAATGCCATTCTTTCCACAACTGTTAAATCTTCATCCGACGGTCCAGATGAGATCCCCTCTCTCTCCTTTATCGTTCCTTTCTTCCTCGCGCAGCCAGACCACCCCGAGCCCAACCCCGGAGGCCCGGACTCGAATCCCCCGCTGCCACCGCCTCCCTCCAGCTCCGGCGGCCTCCGCCACCGCCCTCCACCACCGCCCGGCGCTAACCCATTTAATCCATTTGCACCCGCCGCCTCCATCGCCCAGCGGAGGTCCTCCACCGCCCAGCTCCGGCGGCGTACCCGCCGCCTCCGCTCCCCCGCTGTATCTTCCGCGGTTCCGCCACCACCGCCGGCTGGCGAGCCTCCCGAAGCTTCCTCTAGTTCCGGAGGGAACAGGTAATCCACAATCCCCAAATCCCCCATACCCGAAGTCCCTAACTTCATATCTTCAGTAGAAATTCCGGTGATTGATCGATATACACGATTCCAATCGATTGATGACGAGAAAATCTCTATTTGTATTCGGATCTGATCACGATTTTACCTTAAATTCGATCTTTTTGCAACATTGGGTGTACATGTGCACACCCATGTCCTATACTGGGTCCGTCCCTGTTACATGTGCACACCCATGTCCTATACTGGTTCCGTCCCTGTTACATGTGCACACCCACGCCTTATACTTGGGTCCGCCCCTGATTTTGTTTGGGTGCTGTAGGGTTCAAGTAGCCATGGATGAGTGGATTCGCCAAGCCGAGCTGTGGGTACGCCATGCCGAGACCTGGATCCGTCAGCAGCCTCCGGAGCAGATCTATGTCGCGGCTGCAGTGGTTGCCTTCACAATCCTGGTGCTTATCGCAGGTGCTGTACCAAACCTAGAGCTCTTCTTGCCATGCATTGCTGCGTTCCCTTGGTCTTTGATCCTGGGATGTCGTGGACATCCCAAGAAGGTGGCCTTGGAATGAAATTGGCATGTTCAATTTTGTGGCAGGGGACTGCTTGTGGTCCCTGGAGAGGCATTCTTGCCTAAAATCACCAGAGTTGCTATTGATTAAGTTTTTTTTTATTTGTCGTTGATTCACCACTGGAGAATAAACTAGATTTAGATTTAGGCTTGCATATTTTGCTATAGTTTGTTGTCTGTTTCATATATATGGGTATAGTGAGATTGAGCGCATGTTCTGGATCATATAGGACCTGATCTGGACAGTGGAGAAGTGGCTTATAATGTGTAATGAAGCAACTATAGGGACCAAGCCGCAGAGTTTATAAGCATTTATTTAATTTATAAATTGTAGTTTTGCTTGGAAAGGAAAAAGAGTGGAAACGTTTTCTGCTTTGGTTAATTCAGAATATACTCTGAGGTGTCATTGTGTCACAATTTTCCAACCCAGTAGTTATGAAGTGCTATTGATTCAATATTAAAGAATAGGGCCATGGTCTTATTTACTTTTGTTAGCGTGCATTGTAAATCGTTACAGTTCTAATATGATTTAGTATTAAAGTGTTCTTGAATATTAGGTATCTAATGATGAATTGATGATGTTTCATTGTTATGAAATGAAGAGGGGGTTTGATTTTCCTTTTTGTTTTGAATTCAAAGAGGTGCCATGTGTCATGCTGTACAAATAATCTGTTTCCTTTGTGTTGCTTGTTAATTTGTTAATATCTACTTTAACATAACATTGAGTACATTAGAGTGGTAAATGATAATCAATTACTTTGTTTGCCTTTCTTTTTCCTCAGCATCTTGTCTGAAATCCTCAAAATCAAACACTGTGGTGCTATCCGGGCTTACTGGCAGTGGCAAAACAACTCTTTTCTACCAGGTAACTGCCCTTTTTTGTCTTACACGTGAAGAAGAAGGTTTTAGTATCTAGTTAGCAAAATAATCTTATTGGAACCTCATTTTGTGGATTATATTTGAAATGAGCATTCTAGCTGGACATCAGTTCTGCTTGTTATGGTGCTTTCATGTATCTCTTATTTGGTTTGTTTTGTTTTTTCATATAGAATAGTTGATTTTATTTGACTGGAGTATGCTCATATCTGATTTTAGAAATACTGCATTGAGCCATTGACCATATGAAGCCAGGATTTTTTTGTACCTTTTGTCTAATACACCATTTGGCATTTGTATCAACAGTTCAGTGCTAATGTATAGTAGGTGGGTTACCTTATATTCTCTTTTGTTTCTCTGTTAATTCTGTGTCTGCCTGTCAGCTTCGGGATGGATCATCACATCAAGGAACTGTAACTTCAATGGAAGAAAATAATGATACGTTTGTGCTGCATTCGGAGCAAGAAAGGGTAAGGAAACTTCCTAACTAATTGTTTTCCAACACATTGAGATAAAAATAAAATGATTAGTTTTGTTTCTTATGAAAAGACATGCATTTTCCGACTGCAATATTTTTGCTAAACCTTCATGTTGTCCTTTTCTGCAGAAAGGCAAAGTAAAACCTGTGCATATTGTTGATGTTCCTGGTCATGCAAGGCTCAAACCGAAGCTTGATGAGGTTCTGCCTAAAGCAGCTGGGGTTGTTTTTGTTGTTGATGCTCAAGATTTCTTGTCTAGCATGCAAGCTGCTGCAGAGTAATTTTCGTGCCTCCAATTTTACTTTTTAGCAAATACCATTTAGTTTTACCGTCCTATTACACTGGATTGAAATTAACAGTGTGATTGCTAGCCTTCTTCATGCCAAACATCAGTGAAATTACTCTGTTCATGTCAATTTCTTAATGTAGTTAACATTGTGTGACTAGGATCCTATCCCAACATTGCAGCATTACCGTTGATCATGTCTTATAATTCTTAGTGTTGTTAACATTGTGTGACAATATTATCATGTCACAGGTACCTCTATGACATTCTGACAAAGGCAACTGTAGTGAAGAAAAAGATCCCTGTGCTTATATTCTGCAACAAGACAGATAAAGTTACAGCCCACTCAAAGGAATTCATCAAGAAGCAGTTGGAAAAGGAAATGTAAGGACCTCCCCCCCCCCCCCCCCCCCCATTTTTATAATTAGAACGATAACTTTGAGTGACAAAAATGTTGTGATTATGTGGCTCCTTCCTAGATCATATGCTGCATCTGGAATTGATCCACTACCTATTTAATTGCTTCAAAGATAATTAGAGTTTACTTGGATTGGGGAGGGGGTATAGTTTTTGTATACCTTTGCTGACCCCCGAAAGGATTTATAGTCACATTATAATTCAATAGCACTATATGGGACTCTGCCAGAACCATGTGCACGCACTAACTGATCTGAAACACCTTTCTCATGGTTTCTGATGCCGTATGGTTTTTACGATGTTGTAGAAACAAGCTTCGTGAATCAAGGAACGCCATATCATCAGCTGACATCTCCGATGAAGTCCAGCTTGGGGTCCCTGGAGAGGCATTCAACTTCAGCCAGTGCCAGAACAAGGTGACTGTTGCAGAAGGTGCTGGTTTGACTGGTATTGTTTCAGATGTTGAGCAATTCATCCGTGAAAATGTGAAGGCGTAGACCCTTATTATCAGAGCTGCAAGTCGCTCATAGGTAGAGGGCAAGAGGCAAGGCCGTCCATTGTGTTGATGTGGAATTCCTGCTTATACATTCATCGGGTTTTTGGTGACCTTTTTTTTTGTGAGGCATTGCACTGCTAACTTATGAGTTATGACAACCATTGGATATGAAATATACAGCTTGTTAAGAATTATATCCTTGGTCATGGTTTTCTTCCGCTCCAACTTTGGTATTCCCTTGCTGTTGGAATTTATGTTGTAATATGCAAATTTGGCTACAAAAGTCGGCTATCCGAACCTTCTGTAGTCTTCGCCATCCCGGCTTAATCTGATTCCAATAATTTCAGCTATTCCATGTATAGCTGGCCGTGTTGGATGGGCCGTCCGGACTCAAGAGGTTGGCAATGGCATCCTATCGGGGACCGGTGTCCTGACCGTCGACCGGCGCACGGCCACTCGGAGAGGAAGCGGACCGGAATACGCATTACGCATTGTTTGCCGGCTTTTGCCATTACTGCGAGCTTTACGTTGAACATCCTCTTGAGCTCAGGAAGTCGGTCAGCATGAAAGGACTCGGCCAGCAAAGTTCCTTGCCGCCAGTGCCGCCATGTTCTGGGCCGTGCTCCTCTACGTCTACTGCGCGACAGGCTCCCGAGGGCAACGAGTGCGGGTGCCGGGTGACCCCAACTGACCATGGAGCTCGTCCGGGACCTCCGCGCCGCCGCCTACTGGTACAAGCTGAACAGGCTCAAGCTGCTGTGCGCGAGGAGGCTCTGGGACGGCCTGTCCGTGGAGACCGCATGCATGCCTGCGCTAACAAACTGGAACGGAATCCACTCACGCGACGCGACACACACCAAGACACGCCCATGTCGAGCATACAGCTAACAAACTAAGCTGAATGGTGATCGTAAATTTGTAATGTATGCCCGCCCATTGAGATGCGAAGGGCGAGCTTGCCTCCTCGTGCTCCTCCTAGATCCGAATACAAGATTGCGTTACGGATAGGGGAAGGAGAGGGAGAGGGATAAGCTGTTGTCTGTCTTTCGTGTTAACCCTCCGTGAGTCTCAGAATCTCAGATAACGGAGCAGATAAAACAGCGCAAAGATAACACCAAAGAACAGAGTAACCAGCACCCTTAATTCCGAGAACTGTATGCTCGCAAGAAGCACCCCCACCAACGAAAGCGATCCAGTATCGCATACAAGTCTTGCCACTTTAGCAGTACTACTCGCTACATGCACATGCGAGTACGCGACAACTCCACACACGGTGTATATTCTCCAACCTCCCCAAAAGCGGATAAACCTACCGGACGTTCTGGCATCAAGTTATATTTGTAATGCCAGGGAATTTGAATCTCGGAGTCTAGAGCAGTATAAGCAGCAACACTCAATCCAGCCTCCCAAGCAAGTACGCGACCTGAACCTCCTTGGTTAGCGGCATGATTCTCCTGTACAGCCCGGCGACAATGCTGGGGTTGATCTTGCATGCCGATGGGGCGCCGTTGGCCTCATTGCCGATTTTCACCTCTTGCCCGAAGACCTTGGCCTTGGCTTCCACCCTGTGCTCGATAGCACGCTCCACAGTCTCATATGTGAGGAGTTGCATGAGTTGAACAGGGTCCTGGATTGCGCAGAACACAGCAGGAAATAGGCAAATGAGTTGTTTGCAAAGGGGTCAAATTACTCAAATTTGATCTGAAACTCTGCAGGCAAAAAAAAAAAAGACATAGCAGTTGTAGACATATTTGCGCCAAGAAGCAGCAGCAGCACAGACCTGGGCTTTTATGGCAGGGCTGTAAGCTTCAGGGGACTCTTGAAATTTGGCCTCTGCCACAAACTTCCCATAGTGGATTCTTTTAGAGAGTGCCTGAATGATGAAACAAGGAACAGTGAATAAGTGCCAAACTATACAGATGCAAAATTGCACAAGTCACCAGCAAACATCAGCATAGTAATAAACCTTGCATGGATTGGTATTTGAAGATGTGGTTTGACTATGTTTGCTAAAATATATTCTTTTAATCGAATGAAAACTGCAGCAGAGTATAAGGAATTTTCACAATAAAGTAGCTGACTAGAAAACAAACAGATGTGCACCCACTGTACTTAAGTGGATTAAGAGGATTTGACATAAATATCAGATGTACCGTGGATTAAGAAGATTTGAAATGAATATCAGCTGTACCTGCAAGAGAGACGTGTCACAGAGAGCACTGGATCCATAATTGCCATCGCTTCCTTCTTTCGCCAACCTTGGAAGAAGTTCATCGAAATACAGCTTCCAAATCTTTTTGTTGATGTTAATAGATTCAGCAATGGGATGCAGAACCTATGCAAAGGATGAATCCATATGAAGTTTACTAACATGGACATAACATCAGGATATTTCATTAGCATTATGAGCCTTGCAATAGATGGCATTCCAAATGCAATGCAGCATAAACGGGAAGCAATGCTTGTACTTGGTACACGACCAGAAGATTCATGCAGGTGAAACAATCAAATAATTAAATCGAAACAAAATGCCAAGTCATCATCAATGAGTAATACATACAATGCTACTTTCACCTCTGCTTCACCCAAGGTTCCTTAGGAGCTTTCCAATTTACTCAAAGTAAAAAGAGCTCATGTTGCAAATGAGAGGCCACCTTTTTAGAGTTAATAAGAAAAAATGACCCTTCCCTTATGTGAACTCAATATAATGTGACAGAACTATACAGCTCATTCCATGATATACTGGAGAAAGCAGAGTACCTTAGCAAACTGGGAACATTTTCAATCTCTTGTATTTAAGGTTTGTGTCATTTTTACGATAATGATAGTAGCACACCACCTCTATGTTGTTCACTAATTGAGAATTGCTCAATCTATGAGCCATACAGGCCTTTTAAAGTCAGGTGCTAAATAACCGTAACAAAAAGCAAAGTCAATTTATCTACCTATATGAAGAAAATGACATATTAGCCTGCAGATGGTGGGCTATATTTCTTATACTCATGAAGAAACTACAAAAATCATCAAGAGAACCATTTGAAATCCAAGAGCATGCATTACCTTTGGGTATTGCATAGGTGGCAACCGTGGCTCAGGCAGATCATCTGGAAAGAATGCATGCTCATCTGGGCTCTTGTATCTCCCAACCTATATTAAAAACATCAGCATATTTTATTCTTTTGCAAGTCATGATCAATTGTTGGTGTTTAAAAAAGAAACCCAGATGGATTCACCTGCGCATGGAGCTTTTCAGTTTCTCTAACTATGTATTCAACCAAAGATCCTTCAAAACCCTCCATGTGGAAAGAATTGCTATCATATGTATCAGCATTGTAACGGTACTGGGCTCTCTCCAAGAGGCCGAATATGATGCTGTCTTCTAGTCTAATCAAAGTTTGTCTGATGCTATCCAGTGTCAATATTTCACTTCGATCAACCCTCCCTTCCCTAGCAAAAGTGAACAATGAAGAAAAAAATAAAATGATCAGTTACTTCAGTATAACCCAAACCAGCTTTTGCAATGAGAAAAAGCAGTTGAAGGATAACATATGAGAGTCAAGTCTTTCTGCAAAAAGCAACAAGGTTAACAACCATAGTGCTCCATGTCAATTCCCTCAAGATTCCACTTACATTTCTAGATAGTTTCACCAAAATTCAACGAAACTTCGTCACAAAGAAATTATAACATGCAAGTCATCAAAGTACACTATTAACTCTTTACCACCAAGTCTCCAGAGTCCAGACCTATTATTGGTGGAAGTGATGAACAACATAGCTGGAAATTTCCACAGTTTAGTTGCAACAATGTATTCTGCTGAAAAAAAGCTGATGTAGCTGCTGCAGCCGCTTATTCTTTCTTACAAAGTATTGTAGCTACAGTATTTTGTGAGATAAGAATAAGCAGCCAGACATGTAATGCCTACAGGCTACAGGCCTACAGCATGCTATTGCTACTTCCAAGTCAACTCTACCACCAAATAGTAAGTCATGACTTCCAAGTCAACTTCACAGAATATCAACAGCATGTCCGTTTTTTACACAATAGTAAACTCTCTGTTCTTAGGAAATAATTCAACAAGGAGTTCCCTAACTTCTAGGAGATCAACCCAATCACAGTAAAACAGCCACAAATTGCCAATACAATCACTGCAAAACAGCCACAAATTGGATGCCTGAATTCACGAATCACGAAATCATTATCTAAAACGCAGATGGTCAGATTCAGAAGGACTAGTCTCGGAAACGAAATCGCTAGAAGACCAAACCACCCGATTCATAACGAACGCAGACCCAAATCCGACTCCACGATCAGCACAGGAAATTACCACACTGCAGCCAGCCGTACACGCGCAATCACAGACCTACATACCCACCTGCGGAACCAAGCGCAGCACAAAATAGGAAGAAACCGGATGCCCGAAATCATGCAACTATTATCGAAATCATTTATGGTCCGATTCATCAGGATTAATGCCAGAACGGAAACAGTATACCACAAACGCTCCCAATTGACACACCACAAATTCAAAACCCGATTCCAGGATCAGAACAGGGAAATTACCACAGTGCAGCAGCCATCCCTACACGCGCAAGCACGAGTCTACACACCTCCCCTCCCACACGGAACCAAGCGCAACACATAACAGCCACGAACTGAACGCCCGAAATCATGCAATCCGTATCTAAATCACATATGGTCGGATTCATCAGGAATGATCTCAGAAACGGAAACGCTAGACCACAAACTCCCCCAATTCATACAACACAAATTGCACGGGAGCCTACACACCTCCCCCACCCACGGAACCTACCACCAAGCGCAGCAACCGCCACCCAAATTGGTCACACCAAACGATTCCCAGCGAGCGAGGAGGAGAAACCCAATCAGACAGAGCAGACGTACTTGGCCACGGGGGTCGCGGAGTTGTTGGCGGTCGCGCGCAGCGCCTTGGTCCCGGTCGCCGGCGAGGCGAGCTCGAAGCCGACGCGGCTCGCGCCCTGCGCTCCTCCCCCCCGGTGCGCGGGCGCGGGCGACGCCGACGCGGCCTTGGCGGCGAGCTTGAACTCCATCGCCACCTACCGCGCCGCCACGAGCACCTGGAATTCGGGGGCGCTCGCGGGAGGAGGTGGGAGGGGAGGGAAGGGAGAGGCTGGTAAGCCGGGGAAATGCCGGGGGAGTTTATTTGTAGTAGGTGGTGGGGGCGGCGAAACGGTGCGGAGGGGGGTGTTCGAGAGAGAGAGACGACGCGACGGATTTGGAGGAGAAGTAGGTGGGGGGACTTGGGGTTGGAGCGTGGGGGAAGTGGAAGGGGTGCGGCTGGGCCCTGGAGTCAACCAGCGAGCCAGAACAGGGAGATGCCAGGAGGACGGGGTGGGTGTTCCGGTTTTGCGGCGGAGTCGCTTGCTGGCGCTCATCTGGTGAGGGGTCCGTCTCCGTTTGGTGCTTTGGGTTGGTAGGAACGGCTCCAACGGAGATGCTGAGTTTGTTCGGATTGGTGGTGCACCTGGTGGCGTCGTCGGGTGGCCGTGGCGCGCGGCCCATCCGCCCATGCCATTGCTTTTGCCAGGGCGGCACGGTGGGTCGCTTTGTGGACTTGGCCTGGAGCCTGGTCCGTCTGGACGGGTTGTGTGCAGTGTGCACGCATCTCGGGCCAGCTTGGATACGGTAATCTAGCCATTTGTATTTTTGTACGAGCGTGATTATCTCCGGGGTCCCGGCTTCTTTTCTTGGTGAAGAACAGGGCATTTGACGGAAATCAAGTGGGGTGCGTGCCGCGCGCATCGTGAGCGCCGTGCGCACCCCCGCAATGCGTAGTCCGTCTAGAATCTTTCGCCCGTGAGACCACGATACACCCTTCTGCTGCGACGATTTTCACTTTTGTCGGCTCGGCTAGGTGGCTCTGCACGGCTCGCAGGCCCCCACGCACAGACAAACAGGGGCGGGGTGCGCACGGGGCTCACGGTGCGAGCGGCGCGCACCCCACTTTTTTTTTCTATTTGACGTACTCCATAAGAATCAGGGAAGGCACACGTCCTGATGTCCCGAACAAGGAAGAAGGAAACCATTAGGTTGCTCTCTGGGCGAACGTTGACCGCGTCATTGACTATATATATAATTCGGGATTTGCCACTTGGTTTGTCATGAAAACGGCAGCCCATGAAGCTGCAATCATTTTCAAAACATTCGATGGCAGCTTTAATTTCAGCAGCATGAAGGGCCGACCGTACCAGCCGTCGTGTGACGAAGCAGGGAGTCATCGACGTTTCTGAGACTCATCATCTTGGCAGTTGACAGGCAGGCACAACGAAATGTGCTAGAGTTTTCGGCGGCATCATGCTCAAAAAAAAAAAGAGTTTTCGGCGGCATCGCCACTGTGTTTCATCACCGACAATAGCAGGCGCAATGTTGAGTTTGCGATTAGCCGTGGGCTCGCCGCTGCCCGGTCGATTATCCGACGCGCACGCCCTCCATGTGCGTGGCCCCCACAACACCCTATTGCGTGGCACGTGCGACTCTGCCTCCATTTTTCTTCTCTTCCACCTCTCTTTCCTCTCCTATCCGGTCAAAATCCAGGCAGGCCACCAGGGGGCGACCGGCGGCGGCGCTTGCGAGCTGTTGGATCCGGGCCCAGCTCCCTCGCGCGGAAGAGGTGGCGGGGCCGTGACGGAGCAAGCACGGCAGCGGCGGCGGAGGAGCCGCGGCGCGCGCTCGGCGGAGCTACGGTGGTCCGCGACGACGCGAGCCCAGTGAGACTGCGAGTGGCTCGCGGCGGAGGCGCGGCAGCCGGCAGCGGCCGCCGGCGGTCTGCGGCGGCGGCAGGACCGAGGTTTTTTTTCTGCTTTATTTTTTTACAACTTTTGTTGAAAAAGTTTTTTACAAAATGTTTTTACTTCTTTCGTGCATAATCTTTTGAGAAACTTTTTTCTCCAAAATTTTGTTTCAAAAATTCTGTGTCCGCATTTTGCATTTTTTTTACTTTTCTGTGCATAATCTTGTTAGAATTTTTTTTACAAAGTTTTCCTTCAAAAATTTTGTGTTTACATTTTTTGCTCTATATTTTTCCCAAAAAATTTTTTCAAACTTTTCCCATAAACTTTATTTAAAATTTCACTTCAAAATTTTCTGTGCGAAATGTTTTAGACAAATTTTTTCTTTCAATTTTGTTTGAATTCTTTCTGCAAAAGTTTGTTCATAAACTTCTGCTGCCAAAAAATTATACGGAAGTTTTTTTTTCAGATTTGATGACGGCGGGCAACGGAGATGTGAGTGGGAAGGAGTGGGGACATACGCACGTGAGGCAGCTTGTCTGATCGGCCGCTAGCAGCTTTCCGTGCGGGCGCCCGCAAACTTGCTATCCCGGATAGCAGGTCTCCTGGAACCTTTTTTTGTCCCCCAAACCAAAGGGCTTTCGCAAGCAGTCAGCAAAATCCGTTGTTTCCACGAAAGCAAAGTCCGAACAACTGCATGTGAAGCCCGTCGCGAGAATTATATTAGTATAATATAAACACCACAGGAGTTGCCAGTACTACATACTACTAGTACTCCGTATGCACAGTTGTCCACGATGAGGACGGGAAAAAGAGATGATATGGGATAATCGTTTGCTTTTGTTTTTTCTGTTTACATTTGTTCACGGGTGTAACGTAAAAGCAATGTAGCCGCCGTAGCTTCTCTGGAGAATGACTTTGTTGATTGGCAGTAATTTTTTACATGTAAGAAAACTATCACCACTTTATCAAAACTTGGCTTGAGCTTTAGCAACCCTTCTAATGTACAGCCTTAATCCAAGATTAGCAAAATTGTACCATTCAATTAATTAGCAGAAACTAGCTAGTCACGTGATGACGTGCTGTACAAGTCATTGCAAGGCAAGAGAGCGCGCGGATGGATTAGCTCACCATGCCTTTGGGTTAGCTACCACAGAATCTTTTCAGTTAATAAAGTAGGAGCTCACCGTGCCTAAGTTTAGCTTTCTTTGCGCTGAAAAAGTACGCCACAACTACAACTTGCCTCAGCTTAGTTGAGCCAGGTGTGAACATCTGTTGGCAACCAAACAGAAACACAGATTTTTCTCTCTCTCTCTCTCCTGAATTCCTACAAAAACTAAACTGCATTCGATCGACTTCAGAAAGCATAATACTTTTTCCCGAAATTAGAGAAAACATATAAATACTGAAAAGCGCACGCTTTCCTGAAATCCCGAGCACCCGCCTGGGCATCCACCATGCACACCACCAAATTGGAGTAAGTTCCAACCAAACGAAAACGATTATCATAATGACCCGTGTATCCATGCATGTTCGAACTTCTAAGCATAATAGGTCACACGCCAACCCTCCATGCGGCCATGCCTCCATGGTC
The DNA here is from genome assembly GCA_036936925.1 of Cenchrus fungigraminus. NCBI lineage: Eukaryota > Viridiplantae > Streptophyta > Magnoliopsida > Poales > Poaceae > Cenchrus > Cenchrus fungigraminus. Next base: position 19,461,143 of record CM072778.1, on the reverse strand, counting down.
CATGCAACAATGTTTCTTTCTCATTCAATTCCCGAAGACATGGAAAACTCCTGTGTAAAACTCTGTCTGTCGTTGTTTCGCTGTTAGTTTGTGCGGGAAGGACAGCCCTGTGTGCTCGTCCTCTCCTGTGCGCGCAACTCTGTTTTTGTTTCTCGTTGTCGCCTAGGGAGTTTCATCGTTATTTCTTTTCTTTCATAATTCTGTAATTTCGTTGCTTCGGTAATGAAATTCGGGCATAGCCCTTAGTGGAAAAAAAATTCCCGAAGACATGCATGCTCTCATCCGCGAGCCAGAACATGATCGACAAGCCTTTATTTGTCCCCGGATATACATACCCGACGCGACGTTAATTAACCAGCTAGGTAATAAAGAGAGAACAAAGTCCCATCGATGGCACGAAGTCTCACGATCGACGAACAGACGCACGGCGGGGGTTTGCATCAACCTTTACGACGATTTACGACGACACAGATGCTCGAAGCTTTTTCTTTTTTCTGCCCCAAACACGAGCTTTGGTAGTACACGACACGAGCAGGCAGAGGTAGAAGGTCAGAGATAATTATTCTTCTTCTGAAAATGTAAGGAATGAGGATCTGGTACAAAAGTGATTCAAGATGTAGCGGGTGAGGAATTTCATAAGGGCATGTTTGGAACGAAGGAATGCAAAACAGAGGATTGAAAAAAAATGTAGGAAATAGACGAAGGGAGAAGTGAAAAACTACAGGAATCCAAAACACAGGAATGTAAAATGTAGAGGGTTTAGATTGCAGGAATTCAAAACGCAGGAATAAAAAAAAACGTTGGACTAAGAAATACTAATTACCACGCAACGACACTCCATCTACCGTGACCCTGTGGGCCCTATTGGTCATTTGGAGAAGCCGCAAACCCCACCACACATCGTTCTTATCCACACGTTCACACATTTGCTGACTGCTGTCATCAAACACTCATGACGCATCCTCCCTGAGGCCTGAACCAACGCCGGGAGTCAGCGGAGCATGGCCGGAGCCCGGAGGCTAGCGCTCGGAATCAAGCGGTGAGCACTCGACATCTTCGAGCATGCGGAAGCAGCTCTCCTTCGCCAACCAAAGCTCTGCTCTCAAATCAAGAGAAACAGAGTTATCTCATTTTGGGCGGAGTTTTTTCCCTTTTTTTTTCTAGATTTGGAGTTCAATACCTGGAATTTCTCAAAGGATTCGTTAAGCTTTTGGTCAAGCTGAAGCTCGATTTCATTTTTTGTTCTTGTCTTTTTTACTTCCCCTTGTTGCTGGAGCTTGTTGTGAATCTGTGTCTGTGACAGACTGACGAGAAAGAAGAGCGCATGAGATTAGCGCGTGAGTGCGTGAGCGAGGATCGCAGGAAAAAATTCCATGAGGTCGGAGCAGATGTTTCATTTCCTCCAAAAGGACAGTCTTTCTAGCCGTTCCTCTGGAAAGTTTTCCTTTGATTCCTTCGTTCCAAACGTGTTACTTGACTTCCTTTCCTCTGGAATAGAAACCTTCATTTTTCCTACGTTTTTCCTCCGTTCCAAACGAGCCCTAAAATTTATTCTTGGACTGTGGCGGCCTTCACACAAGCTGGGAACTGGGTTCGAAATCATGTCTTTCACGGGCAAGGACATCTTCTTAAAAAAAGAGAGATAACATTTTTTTTGAAGTGAAAAAAGAGAGATAACATTAGTAGAGATTGCAGTGCATACATGTTACTTGAGTTTATTTTGGCATTTCAGTTTATTACTTAAATTATACAAATTGAATGCAAAGTGATTTGCTGATGTTTGTTTTTAAAACTCACTATTGTGTGAATAATTCAAGGATTTTTCATTGGAGCTCTTTAGATGATTATTAAAATGAGAAGAAAGAAAAGGCTATATGACCTGCATTTTTTTATTGCTTCATCTAAGTGTAGTATGCCCAAGTAACGGTCAATCATATTTCAAAACGGACAAGTTGAATCCTACAAAATATGTGAATATCCAAATGCACAAAACTGAGCACGTATACATCACACTCGGAGAGTTTAAAGAACTTCAGAGCTCTTTGGATAGTTGAAACAAGAATGAAGAAGAGATTTATAATTTCAAAAAAAAATGAAGAAGAGATTAAACATGCATTTCCTATCACTTTGTAGTTTGTACCAGGCGTCCTGGGCTAGTGGGCTGGGGCTCCCTGGCCAGAGGCCCGCCCGCCCTGTTGCTGTTCATCGGCGTCGACATGACATGTCTCTTCCTCTCCCCCCGATGGCCGGACCGCCGGACGGCCCGGCCGGCACAAAGTCACACTGCGAACGGACGCAGCAGGGGGGTTGCATCAACCTTTCACAACGCGCTCACTGGCGCACGAAGAGAAGTTCTCAGCTTTGTTAGTACGCGAGCAGGCACGGGGGGAAGTGACAGTGCAGTGCTTGCTTTCACCGTTTCACCGGGAAGGACACGCAGCAGTGACGAACCGGTCCGAGGCACGGGCGCACGGCACATCGCCGTCACGTCCATGTTTCAATGTTACCACGGGCGACAGCGGAAAAAAAAATGGAGGGAGTTGATGATCAGCGACAGCACAAACCCAAAGGAGCAACGTGTACAGATCATAATCTAACGATGCCGACGGAATTTTGACAACAGATCCATGTCTCCGGCTGCATTGTGTGCTCTGTCATTCGTCAGGACATTGCATCTTACTGTGCCAAATGGCGTTCTTAACAGAGGGAGAGTAGGGCATCTTCTGTATAACTTTCTCTTTTCTTTTTTCTTTCGTAATTTCAGACCCTATTAGGTCTTATCATGTACATGTGAATTGCTTTCTACTATAATGAAATGGGTAGAGCACCTGCCGTCACTTGTTAAAAGAGAGAGAGAGAGAGAGAAAGGCCGAGTCGTCGTGGAATATCCGGCGGCACCGATCCAGTGAAAAAAGCTGTATTTTACGATGGAATGAAGCTGTGAGAAAGTAAATAAAGGGAGTGTGGGCTGGGCTGGGCCGTGCGATGCGAACACGCAGAAACGAAACGAAATACAAATACGAGGGAGTACGTACTACGGAGTACTCCCTCCGTCCCTAAATATAAGTAATCTTCAATTTCCGTGAGGCACGTTTAACTATTCGTCTTATTCAAAAAATTGTGAAAAAGTAAAAATAATTATGATATACTTAAAATATACTCCCTCCGGTTTGGCAAAGAAAGTCGTTTAGGACATCGACACGGTCTCCAAAGTACAACTTTGACTTCTTATTTTTATAAAAATAATTATTAAAAATAACATATGTATACTTTTGTGAAAGTATTTTACAAGACAAATCTACCTATATAGTTTTCACATTTCTAAACTCAACGACTTAAAAGTTATTCATGATTTATATTTCCAATGTTTGACTCAAATCTTGTCCAAAACGATTTTTTTTACCAAACCGGAGGGAGTATACGATGATAAAACATGTCATAACAAAATAAATAATATTTTCATAAATTTTTTGAATAAGACGAATGGTCAACCGTGATCAGAAAAAAACAAATGCTTATATTTCGGAACGAGGGAGTAGCTTGCATTGCAGCGACCGATCCGCTGGCATCGCTCTTGTTCTCGCCGCGTATTGCATTTCTGCATTCAGTGTGATCTCTCGGAATCCAGACGGGTGTTTGGTGCTGGTGCCTACTACTCTTTAACACATGTTTGTGACTAAAATAGAGCAAAAGCAACCAAGTTCTCCGTAGTCACGCTCTGACGCTCTGACGCTCTGTCCATAGAGCTGCTCGGCGCGGCGGGGCAAAGCAGGGGACCCCGGCGACGAGGCTGGGGTGGCCAGCGCCGGTGGGGTTGTATGCGCTCGCGTGCTCGAGGGCGAACGCGTGCACGGGTTGGTTCGATGCTCGCGCGCCTAGGCGGAAAAAGATGCCCTTGACGGCAAGGTGTCGACTGCGGCGGACGGAACAGAGATCCGCGGCGGTGCGAAGGAACGAGCTCCACGACGTCGGGGCTGGGGTGTCCGTGCCGGGGAGGTGGTTAGCTTGCGAGCGCGGGTGTGCGCGTGCGTGCTCGTGAGTGCGCACGGACGCGCGGCTGCAAACAGATGCACCCGGCGTCGAGCAACGACCGAAGGGTGGCGGCTCGGCGCGGCGGAGGTCGACAGAGGCGGCGCACCACGCGGCGGGGGCGTCGTCTTGCGAACGGAGGAGCACGGTCGGGAACGGCTTGCCCAGCGATGGTTTGGTCGCGCACGCGTGCGCGCGTCTGGCCGCGAGACAAGGTCCCGGCTGGCACGGCGGAAAACAGGGGAAACGCAACGGCGCGGCGGAGGTGCCCAACGCCGGCGAGGTATCACGCGTGCGAGCGCGTGGACGTGTGTGCGTGCACGGGTACGTGCGTGTGCGTGCGATTTCGGCCAGGGAAAACAGAGCTTTGGCCCGGCGGGTGCAAGGTCTCTACTTGTCCTCGAACCACAGCAAGGACGGCGGCGACGGAAAACAGTGCGCGGCGAGGTGGGCAACACGGCGGCGAGTACTGGGGGGTCTGCGTCGGCGTGCTCGCTCACTCGCGCGCGTGCGTGCGGGCGTGCGTGTGAGCCCGGACGGGTGCACGGGAGTGGCCAAGAAAAGGCTGGACCTTGGCCCCTCGGTTGTGTGCGCGTGCGGGTGCGTGTGTGTGCCGGCAGCGAAACGTGGCGGCGAGCCAAAGCTCAGCGGCACACGGCATCGGAACGGAAGGGAAACGACTCGGGCAGCAAGCAAGGGAGCGCGCGCGTCGTCGATGGCAGCGGCACCTGCAAAGCGTCCGGCATGGCGCGAAGGCCAGTACACAGTCGTCGGCGGGTCGCGCGGCGGCGCGGCGCGGGCTACAGGCAAACGCACGAGCTCACAAGGCTCGGCCAGCCACGGCTCGAAGGCCGGGTCCACAGCAAGGTGAAGGGGGAGGCTCACCTTGCGTTCCTGGACGCGACGGCGAGGCGGCAGTGTCGAGGTGCGGCGGCGGAGCGGGCGCAGAGCAGAGGATGCAGGGGTTCGGCTTGGAGCAGGGGCACGGCACGGTGAAGAGGAAGCGGGGGCGGCGTTGTCCTTGGCGGGTCCGGTTCGTGGCTTCACGGCGAACAGCAGCTCCGGCTCCTTCTTCGCGGTCCACGCACGGGCACCCCCCTTAGGCGGCCTCGCCTGCAGGCCGGACGGCGGCGTGGTGGTCCAGCGGCGCGGGTGGCTTCGGGCTCCTCCACGGGCGGCCTCCGGTGCTCCTCTCCTCCAGCTTCTCCTTCTCCTTCTCCCCCCTCTCCTCCTCTCCTCTTGCGGTGGACAGGGAGAAATTCCCCCAAGGGCGGCGGCAGGCAGGGAGACCAGTGGAGGGGGATTCTTAAAGGGCGGCGCGGCTAGGGTTTCTGGGAGATGGATGGACGGCGGGCGGCGCTTCCGGGCGGCGTGGCGAGCATCCGAGCGCGCCAGCGCACTAGAGGGCGGCGCCATGGCTGGCGTCGGCGCCCTACCCGCCCCCACGGCTCGCGTCACGGTGGAGAAGAAAAGCAGGGGAGGATTGTGGCTGACGCGCGGGGTCCACTTGGCGGTGATAGAGGAAGATGTGGTAGGTGGTAAGCGGGCTGGTGGGCTGAAAGGTGTGATGGGCTGCGGTTTGTGCAGGTCGACGGTGAAAGAAGGAGGTGCACCAGCGAACTTGGCATAGCTAGGTTAAGGCCCAACACTGGTTTAAGGTTTTCCCTATTATCTAAACACCTTAACTCCTATTTAAACTATGATCCAAATTTGAATTAAAATTCAAATTTGAACCCCACACAAATAAGATCCAAAATAAATCCAATAAAATCCAAAGTTCTCACACTAGCATTTTATATTTCCTAAATTTTATTATTTCGCTCAAAATAAATCTAGGGTTTTCAGGGAAGGATCACAGAAGACAACCTTATAGTTTAATCAAGCACTCAATTTCAAATCGAAATTTTGAAATCCACATTTTTGCATTACTAACGTTTTCTAGATGGATCACTCTTGTCTCTGCAAGACCTGCTTGGTGAAAAGGGAAGGGCTTCAAAACGATTCAGAAGAGTTTTGCGAGTCCTCCGCCTCTGCTGGCCCCGGCCTTTAAAAAGTGGTCCATCTCTGCATGGGCATTCCTTTTTGCAGCTACATCGATTTGCTAGAGTAATAGCTGAAACCCAAGCTGCATTGATCTTTCAGCTAGTACCGGTACTCCGTATCAATTAACTGCTAAAGGCATTCATACTGACAATTAACTTAATTGAGCTCATGATCATGTTTGCATTTACATACCCAACATAAACTGCGCGTGTTTATAGCAGGAAACTGTTGGGTAAGCGTTAGAAATGTGTACGAGAATATGCTATCCAGACCGTCAAGATGTGGATCAGTGGATGCCATACCAGACAAGAGAAACGGAACTGAGTAGATAGACAGGATCTAGCTCGATCGCTCTAGGAATGGAAGACCCTCAAACAGCTGCATCTCCAAAGGATCGGAAATGAACACTCTAGGCTATAGCAACTCTGATGAGAGCTAGAGGTAGGGCTATGATGAGTGTTAGTTGGTGGGACCAGTACGGTGCAGGCGGCCAGCAAATACATACCGGAGCTAAAAGTTTGGCAAAAAGATGGGGGCTGAAATGTTCTTTCTGTGAAAACCCCAGACACAATAGAAGTCCATATGCCTCCACTAAGCTTAATTGAATGGACTATGTACATCCTGACCATTCAAGTTCGATACTTCCGTTGGACTAGAATTTCTACTTCAATCATCGTGATTTTGTGAAAATAAATAGTGCACGATGTATGTTATCATGTGTTTCATATTTTTTTCAGGTGTTTTGTGCATGATTCAGTACCAAGGAGTAAAGAACGAGAATCGATTACAAACTTTCGAAGAAGAATGAAACATTATCTTCCAACACCAACAGAATCAATGCATCCAAAGTTCCAAGGAAAAAGAGAGTTGATGTGATTAGCAATAATGAAGAGCAATACTATCATGCCAATCAGACTGTCATGACGGCACCAAACATTCATGCAAGAGATTACCTGATAATTAGTGGCACCCACAAGGGATTAACCTCATTTTCTTTTCTCCCTCATTTCGCTTGAAAAGCCTAGCATGCTCAACGGGTTAAACACACCTTTTGCACTGCGACAAAAAAAAAAGAAGTCAAAAAGGTCAATGGAAAGGGACAACACCAAAGTGGCAACAAAAAGCAGTGATCAAGTAGTATTGCCACCGATCAATGGCATCCCTGGCCCCTGGGTAGTGGACATGTCATCATGCTATTCACCATTCCCGTAATTTCATACATCAGGAGAATACATCAGGAGATGGCAAAAAGGCAGGGCGAAAACGACCTGGCTTTACGTGACAAGTTTTGCACATCGGGTGGGTATTATGGCTTGGTCGAAATAATTTGGTCATTGACACGTAAAGGTCCATTCCCATATACGGCAATTGAATTTGCTGATTAGGAAAAGTCCAGCGGTTCTAGATTGCAAGTAATTTTGTTTTTTTAATCATAGATATTAAGTACATAATAACATATGCTAACCTAACAAACCAAACTGCTTACAATTGCTTACAATTCGGAACGGAGGAGATAATATAGAAGGGGACGTATCTGGTGCAAACTAACCTTTCCGTGTAACCGTACAAACTTCCAATTCGGATCACACGATGTTGATCTAAGAGAGTGCACGAGGGAGTGGGAGGGAGGATTTGCTAAAACGTGATTATATGAGACAGACGTTCAAATGTAAAATTACCTAATCCTCACGTCCTCTTGGATTAACATCATGTTACCCATATTGGAAGTTTACACGATTGCACGAAGAGGTTGGCTCGCATTTGATACATTTATGTGGCCAATACCATGCTTCATTTTTCATCAAGTTTATTAAGTGCATTAGAAATTTAACTGAAACATTTTTGTACCATCGTTTTAAGACAGTGTACAGCTCCGGTGAAAAAAAGCATAAGATGCTTTTAGCCGCAGAAAATTTATAAGCCATCCATCAATCAATGCTAGTAGTAGCCATTACTGTAATTTTTGGACACACGCGGCAAAATAAAAATTGATAGTAACACCAGGGCAGGTGGCACGCACATCTGCTACAAAAACCAACAGCCTTTGAGATCAACATCAATCAACCAAATCAAAGGACCCAACATTGAGCGACCCGACGTGATTTGAACCATCGGGGACTCACTCACTACAAATCCCCACGGGAATCAATCATCGCGCAATAACACAAAATGCAGCGACACCCGTGGAACAAGGCTTTCCCCTCGTTTTTACTACTCCAAACTGTTTAGGGTTACATCAAACTTTTTTTCTTTCACGTAAACGCACGCGAGCTTTCCGCCGGCCTCGCCGGGGCCGTAACTCCAAGGCCACGCACGCACGGAGTCAGGACGTACCAAAAGCCAACGGGAGTACGGGACGTGGAAAAGCTGCGATCGAGTGGTCTCCGGCACGGGGAAATGACGCTGCCGGCCGGACCGCCGGACCGGGCGGCGGCAGCACGGCAGCCGGCCATGCACGGCCACATCACGTCGCGTCCGTCCACTACTAAGTTAATACAGTACTACGCGTACGACGACCAAGCACAAGGAAACACCGAGAGATGGACGAGAGAGAGACAGGTGATGTGCGACGAGTGACAACATCATGGCCATGGTTTTCTGGTACGGAGTGGTCTTTACAGGAGCGGGGAAGGAGGCAGCCATGCAGGCAGGCACACCGCACACACAAAACAAGGGAGCTGGCCGCTCATGATGAGCAGTCATCTGGCACAGGCGGGTATGGTGGATCCCTAGGCGACGCAGCTGAGCCCCAGGCAGCCCATCCACACGCTCCTCCTCGTCAGCCTCTTCTGCACACCAAGGATTAAACAAAAGCCATGAGGCTCTTACACTATGGAGTAGATTCCGCTCTTGATAAAAAAAAAAAGAACATCAAGGAGTAGATTTTCAGTTGATTTTGCGTGTAAGTATAGGCAGTGAAATGTGCTCAACGAATGATGTATTTCGTGGTGGGAGCGGCTGCAATTAGCCAACTGAATTATTAACGAAGAGCATCAGCGTATGCAGGGAGGGCTTTTTTACCCTGGGCTCGTGGCAGAGCATGTCGGGCGGGATCTGGTAGAGGTCCTGGTCCACGGGCTTGACGGCCAGCCGGCACGCCTTGTAAGCAGGGGCGGCGTGGGCCCCGGCGTCGGCCACCCGGCTCTGCTTCCCCTGAATCTTCACCGGGCCTTGCTCGCCCAGCCCCACCACCACCGCATGCCGCCGCTGCTTCTCGTCCTCAGGCTCCAGTGTCCCACTGCCACTCCACTTCACCGCCTAATGCATGATCAAACACAATGTTACCCCCGACTAAAGTAACAAACCAGTGCAAGCACTCAGTACCATGTTCTTGTGATGAACAAAATGCCACATAGTACTACATGTTACTATGTTAGAAGCTGTGTTTAATGGTGGTGGTAGCTTATTTCTCTGAGCCAACCAGATCAAGGGTGTCGTCGTGTAGTTGGAGAGGGTAATCACACTCTTTGTACTCTATCACCCTGACTGGATCATGACAGTATAATTACTTGTGCAGGTTGCTAGTTAACCAACGATTAGTGAGAGACAGGCAGGGCTTGTAAAGACAGACTTCTATATATATAAATGTGTATTTTGTAGTACAGACTAATACTACTCTATCACTACTGCACAGAAGAAGAAAAACTAGTCCTTCTGCCCCGAAATGAGGAGAAGAAAATACTTAAAAGACCCAGTACTACGCAGCATGAGGCATTCGTCCCAAATCGCAATGGTAAATAAGTTGGTCACCTTCTTGGCCGGCTTGGGCGATGGCGGTATGGCCACGACCAGCCCGGCCTGCACGGCGGAGTCGAAGTACTGGGTGACCGGCCAGTCGTCGCCGGCGCCGCCGTACTCGTAGTTCCACTCCCCGAACGGCGGGATGCGCTGCTGCCGCCTCGCGCGCACCACCTTCTGCATCCGCAACACGAGAGATCGAGCGCACATTTATAGTCAGCCTCATCACACGAGTAGCAGCAGAGATCACGCACAGGCATGTAATTGCCGGACAGAGCTGCAGCTAACTACCTTCATGACCGCCGCCGAGCTCCAAGCCACTAGTAGGGCAAGTCAAGAGAAGCAGGGGAAGCCGGGAAGGAGAGAGGCCGAGCTCCCTCCAAGCGTAGCAGGACAGGAGTCGAACGAAGGAGGAGGGACCGAGGGGGATGACTGATGAAGTGATGAGGAGCGGGGGGTCAGGGGGAAGGGTGACGGGGGCGAGACGTACGTATTTATAGAGAGCGGGGGCTTGGCTTGGGGAGTTGGAAGCGACGAGCGAGGGAGGGAGGGGGAGGGTGGGAATGTTTGTTCCCGTGCCTCTTCCGTCGCACGCGAGAGATGGGGTTAGGTGGTTACAGGATGGGCGCGGTCGGTCGTGCAGCGCCGCAGCGGGCGTGCCATGGAAGGCAGGGCAGCGGCAGCAGCAGCCAGCAGCTGCGAGTGCGAGTGACTGAGAGAGGCCGGGCGGGGCCACAAGGTGTGGAAGTCAACAGCAGCAAGCAGCTGTGCGTCGTCCCCGGCGCGCTGTGCGGGGTCCGGTCATTACGTGGGATCGAGCGAGCGGACTGTGTCGTGCAGCGCCGCTGCTTGATGAGTGCTGAGAAGTGAGAACTGCTGACCGCAGCGCGGGGCAGGCGCTGCGCGTAGGTAGGATCAGCAGCGTGAGGTCTTGTTGGAGGCGAAAGGGAGGGGGGCCCACCACAGGTGAGTGGGCGTAGCGTAGCCGTAGCGAGAGCTCTGTGGCTTCTGTCCTGGGCGCTGCAGCAGATGTTTTTCGGACCGGTCGAGAGAGCGTAGCGTGATTGGGGGTGGTGGTATACTGGCCAGGGCACAGTCCTCGCCGGTAGGTCGTCGCTCACCGGCGCCACGCGCGCTTGCCCGTTGCCCCGTCGACGTCTCGACGCACGCACGCGCGGACAGGTGGTCCTCAACATCACCATTCGCCAACCACTCTCCCCGCAGGCCGGCCCTGCGAGCCGCCTTGGCGAGCACAAGTCACTGTGCATTGTGCAAGGCGGCGGAGGCCAACAACTGCACCTGAAGCCCTTCGCGAAAATTATTCTGAACTCCACTGAAGTTGCAAGTACTAGGACATATACACAATTACAGTATCCATAAGAGTGTACACAAAGTGAGGTGATGCGGAATAACTATACAGAGAGCATCTACAAGGACATTTTTCTTCTTCTTTTTAGCTTTTGCACCCGTCGACAGTACAACGTAAAAGCAACGCAGATGTAACTTCTCTAAAGCACGGCTTCATGCCTTCATTGATTGGTGATGGTATAACTGTAGAAGAGTAGCCTACAATCTGCAAGGCTGATATGCAGTTTATCTATTGCAGATTACCACTGATGAGCATTCCGTCAATGGTCGTATTGCATCACGTATGCCATCTGCACTTGTACCAGATATTTCCATCAATTCACATCTCTGTTGACGGTGGTGAATCAGAACGGTTTCAAATCAACCCTAGCTACATGAAAGGCACTGCACATACATAGACTAAGTCAAGTTTGCAGGTCAATTTGATGATACAAGAACTTCATTTAAGTGGTATACCTTGCCCTTCAGCTATTTGTGTCACCATCATAGTCGTCTTCATCTCCAGAAGCTTCATAACGTGGTTGGTCATACTTCTCACGGAGTTGTTTGATAGGGATGAAGTCCCCTGCCGTGTCCTCACCATAGAATAGAAATTCGATGTAGGGGTGATCAAACCTTCCCTGAAGTAATAGATGAAGGATAACCATATTACTTCAGTTCAGCAGGTAAAGGAGTTGAACAACAAAGCATATGATATGATGTGAAGAACGCGTCCTCACTTTCTCTGATTCTTCAGCTACTGAAAGATTTTCTTCTGCCACTGAAATTTAAAAAGTGAAAATCATATATCACAATGCCGTAAGTTAATTTTTTTTCTTAAAAGAATGGTTTGGATAGCATATATCCTGGTTTAATGTTCGGCACCATTTGGCTCATTAACGAAAGGTTACACAAACAAACAAGAAATTTCCGAATAATAACAATAGATCTGTTTCTGTAAGGGTCAAACTCAAATGTGTCTATTAAAACCAATAACAACTGAGAAGGAAAAGAAACAATACCATATGCAACAAGTAGTTCTGGATCAACATATACATCAACCAGGACCTGAAACATTCAATAATAAATCACATAGCATGTCAAAGACTTCAAAATACCATAAAATGAAGTGACGAGTGCCAGGAGATAAAAGGTGCATTTCACGTATGTTGACACTGCTATATTAATTATTTCAGAGATAAAAAGGTAATAGTAAAGGAACAATGACTATCAGTCATGAAACAGGAACTTATGCCAAGGTGTAAAATCATAGATTTCAGAAGTCTATAAGCATGCCCATTCTTGAACTACAGTACTATGATCAGATCAATGAACTATGTTAGCCTTTGCAAGGATAGATAACATAATATTAGTCTGTTAATCTAGTGCTGCTGTAGCTTACGTAAAGTTGACAAAAATAGCATTGCCGTATAGATTGCAGATACTACAAGAAGAAAGTACTGAGATGTTCAGTGAACTGTGGATACATAGACGGTTGGAAGCCGCATTTACCTGATAAAATGGTTGATTTGGACCTTTAGACAGCTTCTCCACATTTGCTGTCTCCATCCATGACTTGGATTCACAGCACACAGGATCCATGCCACATATCACACCTCTATATCCTTCAACAGGAGTACATGATGGCACAAAGTTAAGTGTTAGATAAGTGTGTTTACCAAAATGAACATTAAACCAAAGTGCTGAACTAAAAAAAAACAGAAGCTCCACAGCGAATAAGGATGAATAAAGCACAAACAAGTTTTGTCAATTTACCGGAAAATATTATAAACGAAATAGGCCTACTAACGTATATCCAAACTGAAATAACGAACACAAACATGCATTTCAATGATACTGAGAACATTGAGCAATCTTGTATTGTCCCAAAAGAGGAAGCAGTTAAAAACGATTTTGACAGGCTTTATTACTTGACAGCAATTTTGAAAAAAAATGCTACATTTATCCACTGATAAGTGTTTTAAAGGCGATAAGGCGACCTTGGAAATATGCACACGCCTTATCACCTAGGCAACAAGGCGGCCGGTTTCCCAAGGCGAGCACGGACAGCCTGGACGCCTAGGCGACGCCTTTATAAAATACCACTGAGACTATGTGCAGCAAAAAGCGAAGTATATTTAGATGTATGGAAGTACTCACCATGTACCTTGTGACGTACTTTCTGCCCTAGTCGGAATGCATATTTCACATTCTGATAAGCAAGAGCTTTAGCCGATACTGCAAGAGATTCGGCCTATATGACATTTAAGTTTAAGTGTAAGGTATTGAACATCATAATCATTTTGATCTGAAAACAATTATGTTTTCACAGAACTAATGCACCTCAGGTTTGTATACCTCAAGTTTGGAGATTTCATCACGCAGACCAGCTGCCAAAGCATAGTTTTCACTGTCAATAGCTTTCTGCAAGTCTGCACTGCAACAGAAGGAAAATATGAAGTTACATTCCAAATGGACGATGTCCTATAACCACTTTTATCATTATCAGATTTGTTCTAAATTATAGTTTAAATGACAAAAAGTAGATACCAGAACGCATGAACATGAATTCTTCATGGAAAAGATGTGTACGTGAGAACATGTGCAAGTGCTTCAAATATTCTTATCATGGAGAGATTGAAATATTAACATACCGTACGCGTAAAAGGTTCAGAGATTTGTCCTGAGCTTCAGTCTTTGATGAACCTCTTTTAGCTTCACGCTGCCTAATTATTTCCGTTTCAATCTGAAAAGGTAGATTTTTTGTTAGCAGCTTCTCATCCTAGGTGAACCTCTTTCTGTATTTGCATATGTTGAACTTGAAGTGAAGTTGTTTTACCTCGTTGAGTTTTTCCCTCAATTGTTTTGCCACATCAAATTGTTCTATATTCAATGCATACTGGTAAAAACAAAACAATCAAGAGTGAGGTTGGACTTGCAACCAGGATGTATCAAATATTTGCATGTATTAGTTAGATCACAGTAGTGTAATGATGATATATTCACTTTTCAGTAAATTGATTGTGCATTAGACAATAGATAAAATAATAGACATACGACAAATAATAGCAGCTGGAGTAGTAGCTTCTGTTCACAATAGATTCAGAACGTACAGGCTAATAAGCTACTACTCACTTGTATCCGGGTCTGTAAATCCATCTGGAAGTAGAAGATCAAGATATCTTCATTAGCAGACTCGCTGCGCTCCAGCCTTGCATCACTGCTACGCCCTTCTCCTCCAAACAACCATCTAGCATTAGTTCTAATGGTAGCATTCATTCTCCTGCCACTGGTCTTTATGTGCAGTTTACTCATGCGCCAGTGGCATGAGTAAGAGCCATGGCTTACTACATTAATCTCATATGGCAGCTTCAGACTGTTCCTTCGAACACAAGCCCTTCCACAATTTGCTCCATGGGGTGAGGCAACTGAACCGCATATAGAGATGCCCTGCATTGTATGAACTTTGGAACTTGGACGCTTCAATCACCACGATTCGGGCAGCTCGATCCCTGCTCAATGGAGTGCACAGGTGATCGATGGCATCTCCAACTCCAGCAAAGCACAAACTGAAATAGTAACATCAACAAAGTAATTTAGCCTGGAGCACATTACACTTTCAGCAAACAGGTTAATAATTAGCAAAGGAACAACGATTTCTAGCTTGTCTCTAAGATTTTGATCAATATGTTCAAAGTTACAGGCAACCACGTCTGTCCCAATCCCCATTCGCGCACGGGGAGTCGGGACGCCGCGCCACACAACGCGGGCGCGCGAGGAAGGCTGAAATTGAAAGGGGGCTGGGGCATGGGGTAAATCGACCGGACACCGGACCGGACTGCGCCGGTGTTCGGTAGTGGGGGCTAGGCGGCTAGCACCGGCGCTCCACAGCGGTGAGCACAGGGGTAGATTTTTGTACGAAACAGTAATTTGGTGACTCTGGGGATCCCAGGTCCGCCATTGGTGGGAGGGATACCTCACTTACCGGAGGCGACGACGGCGCGACGGCCCACGGGGAAGGAAAGGGAGGTGAGGTGTGAGGTGGCTGAGTCTGCTGTTCGTTGGTTGGGGCGGAGCCGCGGAGGCCGGACTTGATGCTGCTACGGTTGCTGTGGTCTGTGGATAGAGATGAACGGAGCCTCCTCGCCTCACCTGCAGGCGGCACTCCACTGTCCAGGACGTCATATCCCTCCTACTCCTACTCCCTTCGATTTTGTAAATGATGAAGTGGTTTAGTAAAGCGACATGATCTCCAAATTACAACTTTAACTTCATATTTTTATAAAAATATTTATTAAAAATTATGTATACTTTTATGAAAGTGTTTTACAAGACAGATCTATTCATGTATAAAGTACAATTTTAACTTCTTATTTTTATAAAAACATTTATTAAAAACTATGCATACTTTTATGAAAGTGTTTTACAAGACAGATCTATTCAGGTAGTTTTCACATTTCCAAACTCAACGTCTTAAAAGTTATCAATGATTTATATTTTCAATATTTGACTCAAATCTTGTCCAAAACAACTTCATTTATCAAACCGGGGAGAGTGCTTGATTACATGGCTATTTGACTATTTGTTGTAAGCTACTTATGCTATTCTTCATATGAATGTTCTAGCCTTCGTGTTTAGCAAAGGAGAATAAAATAGATAAAAGTTAAAACCATCAAATGAGATTATGCATCTTCATTCATTCTAACAACAAATAGCCATACATACTTTTAGCAACCAAATCAAAGTTACTGAGCTGTAACATCAAACTGAGGAACATTGACCGATGTGTAAATGTGTAATCACAGTTTAGCAAAAAGTAGCTGTGAAGTATCAACCAAAGCCGAAGGCTCACCAGCGATCATATAACTGGGGTCAACAGACCGTAAAAAAAAACTAGGGTCAATAAGATCGCCAGTAATCGTCCAATCTTTTGTAATAAATAAAATCTACTTGGAAGAGCGTATAATGGTTCCAAGCCAGTCTTCAGAGTCCGTGCTCACATCCCCCTTCAAAGCCCTCTGTGAGTGTTCTGTTCCAGCCTGTATTGCCAAAGAAATCGAAAATACTCAGGGTCATGTCCATTCCAAAAATAATTTGCTACGAATCTTGAGATTTTTCGTGTTACAAAGCGGCAACAGTTTGCAAGCATTTCTCACCTTTGTAATGTAAACGTCGATTCCAAGCCTAGCTATCACTGCAGCTTCTAGTATTTTGGTCTCCATTCCGCCAGTAGTGTCATGTGCAGCTACTGATATCTCCACTGCGGTACATAACACATATCACATAGCACATAGCAGGTCTATCAGGTTACATTAATCTACAATAAGCAGTTTAAGTAATCTGGACAGGTCATCAATTTTCACTAGTTTATAGGCCTCAAAACATTGATCCCAACAGCTTGTTTAAAGATTTCTGCTCCCTCACTAGAAGGTAGGGGCATTTGTTAGTAATTACGCTGCATTTGCTTATTCAGTTATTGAACTGCAAGTAAGTTTCCATCAGGTAGCTACCAGAATCAGTTACAGCCATGTATGGCTGTCCAACTTCAGAGGAGCATCTTGGCACAGCTATACAGGTGCTAGGGCCTAGAATCATTAGATCATCACCATACATAAAAAGGAACACAGGACCATACCTCCTTTATTGTTGCCTTGCGGTAATGCAGGATTTACAATAGACCAGCTTCCATTATCATCCACCTCTGTTAACTAGCACAAGTCAGTTGGAATTTCATTTCATATTATCAACACAGATACTATAGGCAGCCAAATCAATATGGACCAAGAGAATACTAACCTATCTCCCTTAGAAGTACTGCATTTGGATCAGTTGGAGGGCGATCATATACTCCATGGACATCTGTCTACATCTCAATTTTCAGACTTGCAGATAAAATACAATCAATTGTAAGAACTGAACATAACAGTTGAAGTAAAATATGCTGAGAGAAGCAAAAGAAGATGAGCCCACCAAATAAACAAAAGAACAGAACAAATTTTAAGTATTAAAAGTAAGACAATACAACCAGATACATAATATGGTGCACTCAATTATCTTCCATTGCCATGGGACAATGTTAAAGCCGTGGGAAAGGAGGTAAGGTAACAGTACCAGAAATACAACATATTTCGGACTTAGAAGCTGCGCAAGATGCCGTATAATGACATCCCCACTCAATATGGTGCAGTCCTGGTCATTGAGTGATCAGATCGGTTTTAGTCTGAATGAACAAATCAATTTTATAGTCCAGGCAGCCTTTATAAATACAAAACTCAAAGAGAATATAGACATGCTTTGATTCAAGAACTCACCAGCAATTCATCAAGAACAGCATCTCCATGCAAAACCTGCAAGAAACATGGGTGTTACACTAAAGTAACAATGTATCTTAATTGCTGATCATGTTTATGTTCTACATGTGGATCTGAGAAAAAAACTCATGGAACTTATCAATGCTTCCACTATGCTTAGAATTAATTACGAAATAATCCATATGCCTTATGTAAGCATCCTGTTCTGTAATGCATATTAGGCTTTGTTGCTGCTGCTGTTGTAATGACAGATGTTAGCATCCAATATGCATTACAGTTACACACCACGACGAGGCTGCCAGTGCAAATAAGATTTGAAGGATGCATCAAAGAAATGCATAAGAAATAACTAATAAATACGATACATACTCCAGTACAACCATGTGTTTCTTAAATATGTGGATGACTCATGCTAACAGCTTAGGCAACTTTGAATTGAAGGAATAGTGGTTCAAACATTTGGTACTAACAACTTACAGGGACAAAGCCAGCATGGAGTGACTGAATTATTTGAGAAGCATTAGCTGATGCAAGCTGCAAATGCATATTAAAAAGGATTAGGTTTGTATGAATGTAAAACAACTGTATAATTCCAAGATGATGTCTAATGATATGCAAGAAAAGCAATAGATTCTCAAGTTTGCTCACTTTTCTTTGCTTGGTAGACCACCCACAAGCAAATGGTGACATACCAACAGATGGTATTCCTTCTGCAAAAAAATAAAAAAAATGCATTTTCGTAAGTCCTCTACTGACCACTGATTCAAACTGACAATCCAGTAATTACCATTCAAGGTCTATTTCAGAATGGAAAAGTAATATGCAGTCAATTTATTGAAAGTTCATTACGATATGCAGATAAAGGCAGAAATTCTTCTTGACAAATGATGATAAATCCTTGCATGGAATCATTGGCTAAGTAAAAACTTAAGTATACGGTAAAAACTAAACAAAAGGAAACATATATTCATATCCTACTACAGACAGGAAGGGAACATTATCATGAATTCTAAATACCTACAATGCTGATATGAGAAATATCACAATTCAGATCAAGTCTAGCATTAGGCGTAACACTACACAGAAACAAAGATACATAAAAGAAATCAAAAGAAAAATGCATACCTCTTGCCAGGGCTCGAACAATTTCCTGGTTGAGAGAAGTGACCTAAATTACAAAGTTTAGTGCATTAAAATATGCATCAGAAAACAGAAACATTGGATAGGATATAAGAATATTATAGGCATCAAAAGTGGCCTCACTGAAATCCTTGTAGCAACAAAGCCAGCCTTCACCAGGGTGGAATGCAGCCCTCCTCTATGAACTCCAGATCTACTTGCTTGGAAGTGCCCAAAAGACCCTGAAGCAGAACGTGAAGGAGCAGAATATCACAAACTCAGTATCCTAAAACTATATTTATCTGCAATTTTTGAACTCTGTCTTTATAAAACCTACCAGTCTAATAATAGTTCGTAAGAACTACATGCGTACGCTAAGGTAAATTGTTTAATCTCTACCAGTTGCTTTGAATTATCTCAAAGGAATACCCTAGGGCCTATGAAATCAAAGTTGAAACTACAGCTGAGCAGTGTCAAACCGAATCAGGCAGTCTGCATTCCAATGTGTGCAGTTGCTCTTCCAACGAGAGGCATTTGTGCTAATTAATATTTAATAATGCATACATTAGCATGGCATTTTGAGCTTACAAGTTCGGAAGCAAAAATAGGAACCGTAATGTGGGGGTCGAATTCAGCTTAGCTGTAGTAACAGTAAGACAGACAGCCAGAGTCAATTCAGAGTCCGAGCAAATACCGGCGCCGTGCACGACGATGAAATTGCTGTCGAGCCCCAGCCCATCAATCCCCGCGATCCACTCTGCGTCCACGGCCGGGTCGGCCGGATCGCCGTGCCTCCTGCTCCAGTCCATCCCCAGAACCTTCCCCGGAGCGCCATCGCCGTCGGATTCGGACATGGCCTGCCGCAACTGCGCGCACGCCGACCGCAGCCTCTCCTCATTGATGCTCTCCAGCTCGCCCTTGTTCGTGATCGCCGCTCCACCTGCGCTACCCGCCGTAGCTCCTCAGATAAACCAATGCCAGGGAGGCGTGCAGGCACGCAAGGAAACGAGGCATGTCGCGGCGGACAGCACGAGAGCCGGGGGAGAATACCTAGCTTGACGATACAGCGGACCGGGCGGGATACCGTGGGGCTCGGCTGCTCCTGCGCTGCCTCTTCCGCCATCGAAGCTTCACTCCTGTGGTCTGCAATGGCCGAAGCGGAGGGGGGCTCAGGAGTCCGGAGTGACAGGGAATCTGAGCGCGGCGCTGCGTCGCGTTGTGCGGTGAATCCAGTTCGAGTTCGGGGACTAGGCGACTAGCCCACTTGCCCTGAGCCCCGTTGCTCCATCTGCCGTCCGATGGTTGTTCGTATTAATCTGGGCCGTCCATCCCTTTTCAGTTCCTTTTACTTCCTCTTGTCCGCAGTCACTCCGCCGCCGCCGCCGCCGCCTGCGCGGCTGCGCTGCAGTCGCCCCGAACCCATCGCCCGGCGCGTTGTTCCGTCGGAGATATACAATGAGGCTGCTGCAAGCGGAGGAGCTTTTCCGGAAGGTTCTGGAGGGCGGGTCGAAGACGAAGGCGACTCGTCTGCTCGGGCTCGACGTTGGCAGCAAGTACGTCGGGCTGGCCGTCTCCGATGAGAAGAACAGGATCGCTTTGCCTCTGAGGTAAGCGCCTTCAACAATTGCTGCCCGTGTCCGTCGCACAGTGTGTTCGAGACTTTCTAGTGCTACATATGTCCTGAGGGTTTGCTTCTGTTCCAATGTTAACTGGCATAGGGCGCAATTCAGTGAATTCATTGTGCTAATTCCAGCATTAGACATATCGTTTTTGCTAGATAAGGATGCAAATGCAGTTGTCCATATGAGTGTATGTGCACAATGATCACGCTCTGAATTCTTTCAATCAGCAAATTTTGCTGTATAACAATTAACAACAAAACCATTGAAACACAGGACTGTATTCAAATGATAAATTGGAAACTGACGTGCTCAATGCAAGGCAGTCCGCATTCTATGATTCAAACAATGTCTTTGTGTCTGTGTTCTGCATATTGAAGCAACACCAATTGTGAAACCTGGCAACACATTTATCCATCACTATATGTAGTCTAAACTCTTAAGCTAGATGAACAGCTAGCAACAGAGATGTGTGGTCATTAAACTGTCTGTGAACCAATTGGTTGATTTTCATGCTGAATTTGGTGGGCCTGTTCCACCCAGACTTAGAGAAGTTTGTAGTATACTCAATCAGTCGATCAGGCTAGGCCAAACTCATCAAACTAGAATTTCATGGGCTGTGTGAGCCTACAATGTTTTCCCCCTTTCCTAGCTGGGCGGGTGGCATGAAATTTGCTTCAGTGTGTGCTGATCAAGGGTTTTACAATAATTGTCCTTTTGTTGTCATAAATTTATCTGTCAAGTCTGAGAAGATTCTCCTTGTTAAAATAAGGGGATCTGAAAAGACTCTAATTGCAAGCTCGATAAGATCACACCTTATTTTCTCAGCTACTGGGTACTGACTAATTGAATTGCCGTGTCCGTGTCTTGTGAAAAAGAGAACAATATCTGTGCAGCAGATAATCTTAATTCATTTCCTTGTTAATCAAACTTGCCTATTGTTTTCTATCCTTTAGTTAAATCAGTTTTTTATACTGAATGAATCTTGCAGTGTCTTGAGTCGGACAAAGACAAACATCAACTTGATGGCAGATGATTTCAAAATATTGGTATGTTGAATATCCTGCTCAGTTTCTGGCACTGTATCTATTGTAGGTATACCAAAAGTTAGCCCTTAGCAAAAGATTGAGTGCTCAGTCTGCTGCAAAGAGTCATGATATAATGAAAGATAGCACATCACACCATCATTCATTATAAGTATTTGATTGAGCTTATTTTCTTTTTTGAAAGCCTGATTGAGCTTGTTTTCACAATTTGTAAACTAAAATCAAATGTACATCTACCCAAGAGGAAAAAGGGAGACATACTCCCAGCGACAGTAAGATGTCGGGGACTCAGGCTTCTTTAGTCTTTACTAATTTGGTTTTAGGATTTTTCCAAAATATTCTGGTCTGACACTGTCCACAAAAATGTCAGAAGCGATTTAACATCAGAATATTGTTAGTCATTTTGCAATGCTGTTTTATTTTCAACTTTTAATTGTTGAATCTTAGTCCAATTGACGTGAATAATGTTATTATATCTGATGTCAACTTTGTTTACTGGATAGGCTTTGAAATATTCCCTTGCTGGGTTTGTTGTGGGCTATCCATTTAACCTGCACGGTCAACATTCTCCAGATGTAAAGTGCTCGTGCTCTTCTACATTTCCCTATTCCACTTTATGTTTTCTAATGTTCTCTTTTCTGTAAATCAGGCAGTTCAAGTAAGGCTTCTTGCTGGAGAACTTTATCAAACAGGGAAACTTGATGATCTGTACTACACATATTGGGATGAAAATTTCACCTCAAAGGTGAATTATATTTTCTTCTCTGAGCATTCTTGCTCAACCACATTGGGATAGTAAATTTGCATTGTTGTAACACACTAGGACGATAATTGGATTCATTAATGCTGCTCCTTAATCTATGACTTGCCTTTGCCCTTTTCCCATCTCCCTTTAGTTCTCTGTTAATGGAGTTTTTTTTTATTGATCATTTGATCTTGTTGTTGTGTTCTCTACAGTGTGTTGAAGCCCTCTTGCATCCTCTCAATCTAAAAAATCGAGAGGAGGCCAAGACAATGACAGATAAATTTGCTGCAGTTTGCATACTCCAGGTACATTATCCAGATATCAGGGTGACTTCTCATGTTTTTCAGTTGATTCATTAAGGAAGATATGTAGCTCATTCAGTTGAAGTACTTAGTCAGCTTTAGTGACATGGACAATAATCCTTTTCGTGAACAGGGTTATCTTGACAACATGAACAGAAAATTGAGACCTCCCGACAAGTCTGAATCATAAGGTGGCACCCAAGCTCCACTGAACTAACCAAAGTGAAGGGGGGTCATCTTCTGGTAGGTCTCATTTGTACAGAATTTGGTAGGCTTGCTTTTGTCATCTTTGTTGTTCACATCATTTCAATATGCTTATGCTGCTCGAATGTTCTGCATTCTTCCACACTCCATTTGAAATGTGGTCATGATTCATAAACTCATGATAGCACCTCCATTTATGAAAGACTATGCAGGTATGCCCATACGGTTCACCGAGGTATGAATGGAGCTCCGGGCCGGTGCTTCTGCTGGCATCTCAGGAGTTTTGTGGATTTTGGAGCTGACTGCTGAGAGATCAAACTGTCAATCCATTGCCTGGTGCAGGCAGATCTTGTGCTTAGCTGCTCAGGGTGAAATCGTCATTGATGATGCTAGATATGCTAAAATGCAGAACATCTCGTGATGCCAAAGTACTGAGAACCTCCTATTTTTAGCCCGGCCATCCAGCCCCTATCCGCTGATGAAATTCCCCAGACGGAGACACCAGATAATGCAGGATGACTGTAAAAGGGCCCACGTTGCCACTGATACGCTTGTCTTGTCCCCGTTCTGTACTATAATTTTCATGAGACCAACACCTTACGCAATACGCATGCTTGAGTGTTTTTGCCCCCATTGTTTATCTCTCAAAATTTTTTTTTTGAGAATATTTATCTCTCAAATTGATCAACCAGGCCAGAGGAATCAGGTAAGCTGTCGAGATCGAACCGATTCGATCTCAGGATAACGTTGCATTGATGCTGCACCCCGGGAGTCCATGGTTTTTCTCCACAAGGCCGAGCTCATCTCTGGGCTTGCGTTTGCATGCCCTGATATGCTCAACGTGACGTCAACACTTGGGTTGGCTGGCCGCATTGCTCACAGACCATTCTTGGAACGGTTGCCGCGTGCAGGACTCGTGCACCCCACTAACGGATGAGCATTACCGTTGTTCCAGTGCCTGATCCCACGAGGGATGGCGTGAGGGAACTACACGGAGGGAATCCTGTGGAGATTGGCATGGCCGCAAGGCCCCGTAACTTCAGTTACCAAAATTTTCAGGCTAGAAGAGGAGAGAAACTGGAGAAGGGAAGGGGAAATTTGTTGCAATTGTAAACACGGCGGATCGTCGTAGATTTCACAACGGTGGTGCCAGCAAAACTGGCACACGGCCACTTGTCATTTCAAGAAACTTTGCAAAAGTCTGGGTTGCGAGTTCAGAAACAATGGTGAGCGTCGCTGCATGAGCGCAGCGCGTAATCGGCGACGGACACCAACTGGTTCCTGAATCTTGATCTGCGCAAAGTCAACAGAGCTGACAGACAGCTCGGTGTAGCTTCGATCGAAAGATATTTGGCGACAGAAAGGACAGGTCAGGAGCACATGAAATCAGATCGTACAGGCACTGTTTTTTTTTCCGTTTCGGAGCCGTGACGTTCTATCATGCCACGATGGAAGCAGCTTGAAGCTGAAGAAGCCGGCCGGTTTACGACAGTTTGATTCGACCGGCAAGCGTGTGGTGCAGACGCCCCCGGGCAGGGTGCCGAGCTGGGGGGAGGGGGGGGGGGGAATCCGCAAATACACCGGCTGCTTGCCTTTCTACGTGAATCGTTTGGTTTTGTTTTGGCAATTATTCGTGAACAGATAGTTATGCACAAAGCACGCTCATTTTCTGTTTGCGGAAATGCCATGTGCTTTGGGCACAAAAGCACGAATTGAGGTAGGATGTCTGCCAATTTAAGGCAGTCAAAGCCCGTTAATCGACCAGCAGGCAAGATAAAATCAGGATTCAGCACGAGCTGCAACGAACGTGAGGCACAGGAATTCAGCACACAAAGTTTGTCTCCCGAGTCAGAGCACGAGAGCAGCCACACACACAGCCTAGCATTGAACGCCGATCATTGAAGCTAAAATTCTGCTTGTGGCATCCCCGATCGTACTGCCGGTGCTGTGTTCTTCATTGCAGAGATCAGAGACGTGATGTGACGCCGGCTGAAGATAAGGCACGGTGGAGGCGGCTTGGGGATGAAGAAGCCGGCCGGTTCACGACAGCAGATTCGATCGGCGAAGCGTGCGGTGTAGACGACCGGCAAGGTGCGCAGCGCAGCCGTTGGTTTTGGACCAAATGAAGCAGCTGCCTGGACCAAATGGTAATTGTTTATTTATTCGTTTGGTTTCTGATGACAATTCGTTGGCACAGATAAAAGCCGCCATGCGTGATCCACGTCTCAAGTCTTAAGACAATTCGTTGGCTGATGAACGTTGCAGATCTGCAGACTTTGACCGGATGCACGCAGCGCGGTCAATCTGTCTGCACAGAATGTCTCGTGGTCAGGGCGCAAATGGAAGCATAATTTTTTGGTCAATTTAGGATGGTCAGGACGGTTCCCCGCGCAGTTGGCAACGTGAAAACAGAGTTCTGCAAACATGAATTTTGCCACGAATTCAGGACAAAAGTTGCCCCTGGGTCAGAGCAGCAACGGAAAGCCTTTGACAAGCTGAAATGCCTGAATCCTATGAACTCAAGACTGTCCCGAGGAGCAGCCGCACAATCTAACGCATATGACCTTGTGAAGTCCGGGTCATTGAAAAGCTCGCGAATATCAATAGAAGATATGCGAGTGCGTCACATGAGATCTCCCGGTGGACACTTGCTGATCAGCACGCGGCAGATAACAAACTAATGGTACCTGTCAGGATCCAGCGTGCAAACTCCGGCTTCTCCACTGGAACATGTATCTCGTGTGACAGTGAACCAGTGACGCCGACTGGTCCGGCAGCGTGCGATCGATCGCTGCAGCTCGGCGGACCACACGTTGGAAGGACAGCAACGATTCCTGGGAAACAGGCCATGGACTCATGTTCATGATGTGTTGGGTTCTCTTTGTTCTTTTTTGAAAAAAAAATGAAGAAGAAGAACAGTGTGAGCTGATGTCCTAGGCGGCTAGGCCTGATGCCCTGATTCGACCAGTCTTTCCGTCAGACTAGGCCGACGAACTGACTGGTACAGGACGGGGATCGCTGTTTGCGTGCCATCCCGCCGGTGTCGATCGGTCGGATGGGCACGGAGCCGTGCTGTCCCCTCCCGCTCCGCTCCGCGACTGGCTGGTCGCCATTGTCTTTGTCCCGGTGCAGCTCACCCTCTGAACTCTGAACTTTCGCTCCCCAAAGAGAAGAGACGGAGCGAAAAGCTCACTCGGAGAGCTCGAAAGTCGCGGGATTTGATGGTGCGGTGCGGTCCATCGCGCAGGATCACGTACGGTCGCCGCTGCTACGCCTGACACGACCGTGATCCGTTGGACTCTCCGCGTGTGTGTCGAGCTCTCACAGGTTGGGTTCCGATCGCAACGCTCGAGCTTGGCTGGGGACGAGTGACCGTGCGTGTGGCGATGGAGGTGCCCCAGGATCGGAAGCGGCCGGCGTCGCCGCGCCAAGCAAGGCGTCGCTCTCCAGGGTGCCGGGCGGCTGCCTGGTTGAGACGGCGACCCGCGCCATGCATCCACGCGCGGTCGTCGGGCCTGGGAGCCTGACCGTCTCGGCGCGTACGGTGCTGTGGGTTCCGCACTGGCGCGCGCGCACGGGGGGATGGTCGGATGGCGAGCGGGCGCGGCCGCTCGTCTCCGGCCTTCGCATGGGGGGTGGGAGCCGCGACGGCCACGCGAGCAGAAGACGCCACAGAGGGCGGGTGGGGGTGAACGGTGAAAATCGGCGACCGATCGGATCGATCGGTGGGTCGCTATGGCTAGCGAGCGTAGGAGCGGCATCGTCGCGTGGCTACGTTCGGCGGGGCACGCAGACCGGCCGGCCGGCCGGCAAACAGTGCGCGTGGGCGTGCGCGCCGCGGCCGCGCGCGGGCATCGGAGTCTGGGCGCGCCGAATCACGGCCAGTTGGCTGGCTGCACCGCAGCGCATCTGCATGGGCGCGGACGACCGGACCGATGGATGATGGATCGATGCGCGCGGTCGGCCTCTTTTTCCGTGGGGGGTGTTGGATTCGGTCCGGATGCGGCCCCAACATAGCCTACTCCTACTACACAGTAGCGATCGAGTAGCTGCTAGTGCTAGCTGCGCGCGGCGGTCTCGCGGAGCGACGCTCGCGGGGTTTTTCTACTCGAGGCTATACATGCTCTCGCGCGTCGGAGAGGAATAATCGGGGGAGTCGTGTGTACTTTCTAGGGCTCGAGGATCAGCGAGTGTCGCCCGGCCGACACGATCCAGCATTTCCATTTTGTTAACGTATCTCGCGAGCGTAGGGTGGCGGGGCGTGTGTAGTAGTAGTAGGTTGTTCCTGATGCAGCTGGGATGCGGCTGGCTATAAACAGCCGCGTTACGGTGGTGTACTAGCTACTTAGAGCTAGTACTGCGAATCAAGAGTGAAGTCAAGCGAGCAATCAAACAGCAGATCGAACCCATCTTTAAGCACTCCGTATGACATGATATATCCTCGTGTCATTCTTTTACGTAAAGCTCTTCTCCTTTATGTCGGCACAATATATAAGCCTCCCCTAATACAGTTCGACATTAGCTCCAAAACGGCCGATCGATTGTGCGTTTCGGTCGACTCGTTGTTGCGTTGTCTGCAAAAACACATACTCCGTATATTCTAAGCAGAGTCGCCCCAAGACATTGCTATCATGTCGCTCTTTCATGGAACAATCCAAATCCACTCGATAATACACAAGCCGGCTGTCCCCCGAGTATTCGATCGACAGTAAACACTGGCCTTTGGAGCCGGACCGCATGTGTAATAAGAAACCTAGCTGCTGAGTACAGCTGCAAGCGACCAAACGTATATGCAATGCCAGTTTTGCCAGCTGATCAGTAGGGAAAGCGATAAAGCGCTTGTACCCAGAACAAAACCACAAGTTTTCACCCAACCTTTGAGCAAACGACCAGAAACACCCGCTCATCACATGGGTTTTGCATCGCCCGTCTGGCTCAACTACCCCGAAATCAACACACTGATGTCGTCACTGGAAATGCTCGATCGATCAGGGGCAGCTGGGGTAGGACGACGCAGCACGTATAGAGGACTGGTCTACGCCAAGACTACTCCCTGGTCGTCTCTGCTGCCCAACCCAAAAGGCAAGAAGATCATTGATCGGCAGGGCGACAACCCTCCCACGAAGTCAAGCTACGTGCATGAGAGACCGCCCCGGCCGGATAACCCTAATCTATGCTAGCTAGCCATCTACACCACTATTCCACTAAGCACGCCGCTAATTCAACAGGTCTCCCAGCTAATCGACCGGACTAGACTAGACTAGACTAAGTAACTAATAACCCGTGAGAAAAAAAAATATCACTTACTATGTATTATCCATCTCGAGTTCTTGACATGACACGAACTAGCAGAGCACAGACATGTAAGCTTTTCTTTGAGGACGGATCGGAGCGTGCAGGCACATCATCTCATCAGCTGATTGACGGCCACCAGAAAGGCAGCGTCGAGTACTCGCCCGTCGCTTTCGTTCCCCCATTTGCTCCTTGCTTGCCGACCGAGAACTCGCCGCGGCAAACAAACCGCACGAATCTGACGCGGCCCCGTTGAACTCCGTTTTCCTTCCGCCCATCATCAGATCCGCGGTTGCTTTCGGGATGGAACACACACGCAGCAGTGGCACCAATCAATCAGGGCTTTTGCTTAGGTTATGTGCTTGGCCAAGTCCAAACCCCCGCCCAACGAACGCCCCGCGCTCAACTGCAATTATTCCTCCGAGCACGTCACTGCAGCGGCTGCCAGTGTCTCCTTTTATTTTTCAGTCGCCGCCCTCCTTCTTCCGCCGTTGACGAAGTGAGGTGTGCGTGTAGAGTACTGTAGACACACACATCACAACGTCCTGCGCTCGATCTGCATCATGAAATGCACGCATATTTAGCCACAATGTCAATGTGTACGCATGTACTAGTACGTCTTTTTTGACAGATGCATGTATTGATGTTTTGTCTTGATGAAATTTAAAACTAGGAGCATTGCCATTTCAAAAATCGAGTAAACACCGAGGAGGTGTTTGGTTGACTTAAATGTAATGTAATATGATTACGGAAGGTAAGGAATTTCATTACATATGTTTGGTTGTGGTGGTTTGTAATCGATTGACACCATAATTGAATCCCTTACGTAATCAATCAATATATATAGAAGCTTGTTAATTACCTCTCCTCCCCCATCGTAATTAGATGTAACTCATACACCGTAATCTGATTACGTTATCAGAGTGCAATCAAACAAAGAGTGTAATCACCCATTCCAATGTTAAATACATTATAATCTGATTCCATTTGCGTTTATGTTACTATAGCACGAACCAAACACCTCCTAATAAGCATCCATATATAACACGTATTGTTTACTTATCCAGAGAATTACTTGATCGCCGTTCCGGAGAAAATGATGGTCATTAGCATAATTTTATGCTTACTCTACTAGTCTCCTTATTCTAGCATACTAGTACTTTTATAATTTGTTTTAGGAGGTTGGGGGATTCTCCCTATAGCCATTATATTGTGTATATGCCAATATATTCAAGGAGCAAATTGCAGCGGGACCTGCTCGTCGTTTGGCCATCACACAAGCATGCATTGGGTCCGGCAAATAGAGCATCTTTGTCTCTCAGATCTCGCAAGGGTAAAAGTAAGGGGAGTATAGCGACGACCTGGCCACATACACAGGAAATTCTGGCGTCACGTATGGGTCATGCGTGATGCTTTTCGAATAGATTAGCTGGGTTTCATCAGCCAGTGTTCGTGGATCGTGGTGCAGGATATATTGGATGGATCCCTGTACTGGCTTGCAACGCATGTCCAGGTGCTGGATGCTTCCGGCTGAGCTAAGCTAGCGGGTGCGCGTAGAAAATGCTCTAGATTTTGACTTGGCATGGACGATCCAACAGACATCAGGTGCAGTTGGGATTTGTGCAGAATTGGTTCAGGTAGGAAGGATGGTTGGACTTGAGGGTGATGCTAACGTCGTCTTTATCTTTTTATTGATTATTTATTTATAGAAGACTACTACGTTATTTGAGGATGAGTACATTATTTGAGTCTTTTTATTTAGTTTGGTTATTGCATTATATGGATTTATTTATTCGTTGGAACCAGTCACTGGATTTATTTTGGAGGATAAGGCATCATCATTCATCGATTAGGTATATTTCTTTGCGAAGGATCGGAGTATGATTGAATTTCTTATGTTTTTTGTATTCAAGAACAAAATGTGTTGCACTAGACTACTACTAGCTATCAATGTCTTTTTTCTTACTTTTTTTTTATAAAATATCTTCCTTGACTTGGTTCCTTTTAAAAAATAAAAACAAAATGTGTCACAAAAGGCATAAACAATTAACATAGGCCCTTATCATTTAACAGCGATTCATCAATCAACTAGAACATGCCGTATTGGGTGTACTGTTCCTTTCGTTTTCTACTCTCATCTTTTTTTTTTTTTGCTTTCCGAAATGATTGCACTCAACAGGGGAGTAGAGTACTTCGGTGTCGTTCCACGGTGACCTTATTATTTCTTAATTTGTTAGTGTCAAACAAAAGAAAAAAACCACTTGTCGCCGTTCCCCCGATGGGGAAATTTGGATCACAATCCTCTCTCTGCATTTTGCTTCCTTCCTCATCAACTGCTAGCTTACACGACCGTCAAACAAATTGTTTTCTGGTTCTAGAACAGCCGCCGCGATTGAAGATTACTGAACACCGAAGTCACGAAAAGGATTCTGCATGCCGTTGCACTTTGCATTGCATATATGCACTTGGCTCTCGGAGATCGAAGTTTCAGCCAGCAGCCTACACGCACCTGCCGAAAAGCACGGCACCTCGATCGGCTGGCTGCACCCATATGTTAATTTCTTGCGAAAGCAAGAAGTGTTCATGCACCTACAGGATACGATACGCCCGCCCATGGTGATCATCGCGGTTGGTAGGTACATCAAGCATGCAAGATGCTATGCCGTTTTGGGACGCTCTCGCGCGCCCACGCGCGTGCAGGCTGACGTCCCCGCGCAAGCTGCGCTTTTGACAGCTTGACCCAGAGTGCCCCGCACGGCTCCCGGCAGGCAACGGCATCGCGGCATGTACAACTACCCGAGGCCGCGCGCCGGCCGCGCAAGCCAGTCAAGCCACGCCGCGCCGACCGATGAGCCTCGCCCGCCGCCCGCGATTACCGCGCGGATGAACGGCGGCTCTGCTGGATCCCCCGGCTCGCTCGGCGCCGATCGAGCGCACGCTGCTGCCGCCGCCTGTGCACGCGCCGCGCGTGGCCGCGTGAGGGATACGCGCGCTGCGGCGGCGAGACCTGCCAGCTCCACTCCGCGCGCCGTCTGTTTTCCTGTCCGATTCCGGCCGCGCGGCGGAGGTGCATGCACGGTTCCGGCTTTCCGAGCCGATGCCCGTATACGTCTCCGTCATGGTTTCGTGTAGCGACGTGATGATGATCCGGCGGAGAAGCTATGTTTAGGATGCACGCGCGGGGGGTGGTTTACTGATGATGGCATCAAAGACTCAAGAGTTTGCCAGTCAAAAGCAGCCTTTTCAGACACAAATTTCCAAAATGACGCTGTGGCGACACGTGTGCTCTCCCGCTTTACCCTCCGAACCCTTCTTTGTCTAACGTTCAGAGTTCAGACTAATTGTCCTTGCTAACAGTCTGTTCGTCTAGATTACCAATCATCCGTCAACATTACTTTTTCTCTCAGAATAAATCAACATCTGTAACTAATCACCATCCAAGCAACGGTATTTTTTCTCAGAATAAATCAACACCAGCCGTCAACCAGCCGAACAAAGCCGCGGTAGCTAAAATTGACCGGAGACGATTAACCGTTCGGGTACCAAAATTGCTGGGACTCGATCGTTCGTTGCTGTCGCGGTGAAACGGATGGTGCGACTAGAGAGTAGAGAAGACACAGCCTGGAATCTACTACGTACGCCGCGCGCGCGGCGCCAACTCATCGGAGATGGTAACGCTTGCATGCCAAATCCAGCTGCGGAAGCGGCGCCCTTCCCGTAGAGGGCCATGCACGCCTCGATGGGAACGGAAAACACATTTGGCTCTTTTCCAGTCGCAGGTAGACAGGAGATCCAAGCTGCGTATCCAGCTGTGGGCACTGGTCCAACGAACCACAGCGCGTCCTAATTATACATGCTTTTTTTTAGAAGGATGCCCAAATTGTATTATGACAGGCAAAAGAAAAAGAAAAGGAGAGAGGGAAACAAATTAATTAATTTCTTAATTAAATACGTTTGCATCCAGCCCGGCATCCTACATACACGCATTTCGATGAATCCAACAAGGAATACGTGGTTGGTATTAGGAATTTGGTAAATCAATCGAGGGTTTCAAGTTAAAATAATTACTGTAAAAATTGTGCAGACGTTTGCCGGTAAATAAGCTGAACTGTATAGTACTTGATACAGTGCTCATCAATCAGCGTTGCGGCATGTTCGTCAGGATTACTAACCACCAGCTAATAGTACTTTTCTCTCAAAACAAATCAGCACCTACGACTAATCACCAGCTAAGCAGTAATGTTTTTTTTCTCAAAACAAATCAGCAACAGCCACCAGCCAGCCGAACAGTCTGCATCATTGCCATCAATCTCCAACTGGTTCCAAACAACAGTAAGAAGGGAAATCCTAATTTTCCAACTGGTCCCTATCACCTCTCCCTCCACACAGCTGATTTCCCCTCCTGGCTACTGCCTACTGGTGATGGTGGTGCACGGTGGTGTGTCGACACATGCCTCCCCGCGCCACCCCATTTTTCTAACCCGTGTCGGGCTCCTCTCCACCCGCCTCGGGTTAATTTAGTTTAATCCGGGGTGCCATCGCCCCCGACCGGTCGGCTAGCTTTTTTTTTTTTTGAAGTAAGTAGCAGGAGCACTGCTATATCATATAAGGAGGAGAAGCAAGCGTTTTGTTACAAAGATTGCGATTACATAAAAACAAAAAGGGGCTCATCTCATGGGAAACAAAAATCATCTAGAAATTATATCACTGCCAGCGGCAGCAGCTCCTGGCCGCAGGCCAGAGCTCTCAGCTTGACTTCCTCCTTGATTAGTGATAGGATCGTCGAAGGCGGCAATGATGCGCGGTCGAAGACACGTCTGTTCCACTCTTTCCATAGGTTCCATGCTGTATAAATCATCAGTGTGGCCACCTTTCTTCTATCTTCTTTAGCCGCTGCACGAACAAAATCGTTCCACCAGCTCTCCAAGGTGCGGTCAGCATTAGGGACAGCCACGAGCCCAGCTGTCCATGCATGAATCAAGACCCAAACTTGCTGAGCATAGACGCATTGGAGGCATATGTGGTCAGCCGTCTCCTCCATCTGATCACAAAGGGGACACGTAGGACACGTAGGACTGCAGGGGACACGAACAAAACCGGTCGGCTAGCTAACCAGGCCAAACCAAAACCATCCCGTAGCGCGGCGGCCGCACGGGACAAGCGCGCCAAGCCGCGCGCGCGCCCCCCGTCTCGTCAGCCCCGATGGGGCGCTGCCGGGCGCGCCGGCCGCGAGTCCCATCGCCCGTCCGACGTGGCGGACATCGCGGGCCCACGTGCTCCCGCCTGGTGCGGGCAGTGACGCCGGCGTGGGCCACGCTTTGCCGGCCGGGCTCGCTGCCCCGACGTGCATGGCGGCCGTGGCCATGCCCTGGGAGCGCCCCCCCGCGCGCTATATATACCGGGCCTCGCAACGGCATCCTCCCCTCACAAACTGCAAGCGGGAGAGACGCAGAGAATTGCAAGCCGGCAAGGAACGGCGACCAAGCCCAAACCACAAGCTAAGCTAAGCTAGCCAAAGAAAACCCCCGTTCCGTTTAGCTTTTCTCTGCTGCGTGCCATGGCTCCCACGGCGACGGACGCGGCGGCGGCGGCGAAGGGGAGGGTGACGGCGCTGGGGGTGGCGGCGTGCGACGGCGACGCGGAGAAGCTGGAGATCATCGAGGAGATGACCAAGAACTTCGACGCGGAGCAGGTGCGCGTGCTGGCCGAGATCCTGAGGCGGAACAGCGGCGCCGAGTACCTCCGCCGCCACGGCATGGAGGGGCGCACGGACCGCGCCGCGTTCAAGGCGTGCGTGCCCGTGGTCACGTACGAGGACCTCCGCCCGGAGATCGAGCGCATCGCCAACGGCGACCGCTCCAACATCATCTCCTCCCACCCCATCACCGAGTTCCTCACCAGGTAACAACGCAGCTAGCTGCTGGCCCTTCAAAATCAGATCCGTTGCGGCTGCTGCCCCGCTCTCCGTTTGTTTAATCCCTAATCGCGGTTCCGGTCAATGGTTGCAACGGCGGCGACGGCGACGGCAACCGCGAGAGGATTAACGACGCTTGATTAATCGGGAGGTTTCGGGTGTTAAGTTGGTGGGTGAATTGACGCCTTGCTTAATTATTCAAAATGTGCCGCGTGCAGCTCGGGGACGTCGGCGGGGGAGAGGAAGCTAATGCCGACGATCGAGGACGAGCTCAACAGGCGACAGATGCTCTACAGCCTCCTCATGCCCGTCATGAACTTGTGGGTGACCCATCCGTCCTCATCCAGCTTATTCTTTAATTTCTACAGTGCTGTACACGCCTTGATCGAATTATCTTCGTCGTATATCCTAGCTTGCTTTGGATAGATTTTGCCTGTTTTGACCCGGCCGAGGCGATAGGGCCAAGCGACCAAGCTAACCGTTTTCTGCTGCAATCAACCAAAGCTAGCTGATGATGAGCTGGTGCATGCACTGTATTTTTAGGGCTTAAGCTAATCTCTCATTTTACTAAACTGACCTAACTGAATTATTACATCTTTGTACATGTTTCACAATCCATCACTTTAAATTTATTTGGAAAATTAAGAAATATGCCGTATAATGGTAATTTTAAACCCGCTAGAAATGCTAGTAGAACGAAGTCGTGTTCATGTAGTGTCATGCGTTCGTTGGGCTTTGGCCTCCTCCTCTAGGGGTGAGCAGGCTCATAAGCTACCCCGGCAACTTGCCGGAGGCGTACGTGGCTAATCATTCAGACCGGGCCTAAAATAATGCGTGTTTGTGTCTTAGACGCCAGAGATGCCTTGGGCGTTTCTCTACTTTTTAGGCGCCAAGATTCCCCTTTTCTTATTTGTGGCATCGTCCAACTTCTACCTTTGCTAAAATAAGGCCGTGGCAGCTCAAAGTCCATCGCCTACGTAACCCGGAGGTTGGAGCTGCGTGTGTAAACCTTGTAAACAACGCGACAAAATGCAGTGCCTTGCCGCGCTGAAATATGTGCACGATCGGGAAGATTTAGAGCCAATCAACCTGCCTAAGCACACGTACGTTAATAATTGTGCTTGTTGCCGCATTATACGACAACATGCACGTACTGGCTGGAAAAGAGTGACGCCACTATATCCGTTAATTCACACTTGCTACCTGCCACTAGCAGTGATCACTAATTAGACACTAGCAGTGATCACTAATTTCAGTCACTAAATTAAACACTAGCTGAGTAACATTTGTTCTGATGGAGCACAAAAATAATTAACATGGGTGCATGGATGATGCCACGTCATCAGGTACGTGCCTGGGCTGGACAAGGGGAAGGGCCTCTACTTCCTGTTCATCAAGTCGGAGACGAAGACGCCCGGCGGTCTGCCGGCGCGTCCGGTGCTGACCAGCTACTACAAGAGCGACATCTTCAAGCACCGCCCGTACGACCCCTACAACGTGTACACGAGCCCGATCGCCGCCATCCTCTGCACCGACTCGTTCCAGTCCATGTACTCGCAGATGCTGTGCGGCCTGCTGGCCCGCACCGAGGTGCTCCGCGTCGGCGCCGTCTTCGCGTCCGGCCTGCTCCGCGCCATCCGCTTCCTGCAGCTCCACTGGAAGGACCTCGCGCACGACATCCGGACGGGCACCATGAGCGCCAAGGTCTCGGAGCCGTCCATCCGCGCGGCCGTGGCCGAGGTGCTCACCAAGCCGGATCCGGACCTCGCCGCCTTCGTGGAGGCCGTGTGCGCCGGCGCCGACAGGGACAACAAGTGGGAGGGCATCATCACGAAGGTGTGGCCCAACACCAAGTACCTTGACGTGATCGTCACCGGCGCCATGGCGCAGTACATCCCGACGCTCAAGTACTACAGCGGCGGGCTTCCCATGGCGTGCACCATGTACGCCTCGTCCGAGTGCTACTTCGGCCTCAACCTCCGGCCCATGTGCGACCCGTCGGAGGTGTCCTACACCATCATGCCCAACATGGGCTACTTCGAGCTGCTGCCGCACGACCCGGACGCGAGGCCGCTGTCCAAGGACGACCCGCCGCCGCGGCTGGTGGACCTGGCGGACGCCGAGGTGGGGAAGGAGTACGAGCTGGTGATCACCACCTACGCGGGGCTGTGCCGCTACCGCGTCGGCGACATCCTGCTCGTCACCGGGTTCCACAACGCGGCGCCGCAGTTCCGGTTCGTCCGCCGCAAGAACGTGCTCCTCAGCATCGACTCCGACAAGACGGACGAGGCGGAGCTGCAGGCCGCCGTGGAGCGCGCGTCCGCGCTGCTGGCGCCCTACGGCGCCGGGATCGCCGAGTACACGAGCGAGGCGGACGCCGCCGCCATCCCGGGCCACTACGTGGTGTACTGGGAGCTGATGGTGAGGGAGGGTGGGAAGATGCCCGAGGCGGCCGTGTTCGAGCGCTGCTGCCTGGAGATGGAGGAGGCGCTCAACTCGGTGTACCGGCAGCTCCGGAACGGCGACGCCATCGGGCCGCTGGAGATCCGCGTCGTGCGCGGGGGCACCTTCGAGGAGGTGATGGACTACGCCATCTCGCGCGGGGCGTCCATCAACCAGTACAAGGCGCCCAGGTGCGTCTCGTTCGGACCCATCATCGAGCTCCTCAACTCCAGGGTGCTGTCCAAGCACTTCAGCCCGGCGTGCCCCAAGTTCAGCCCGCACAAGAAGTGACTGGATTCATTCGGTGGTGGATTCAAAACATCTGACGGCTCAGATTGAGCTGGACGCTATATAGTCAGCTAGCAGCCTAGTACTACTACTACTACTCTACTTCCTTCCCTGTCGCTCGCTTATCCTGTGTGTCCCCCCATCGTTTGCAAGCAGCCAGAGGAGTGACAACTCCAGCTTGCTCCAGCCAGATGCCTGGTTCTTTGGTCTTAGATCAAGCTACTCCACTGCTGGTAGTTACGTACTTGTGTGTGATGTCATTTCTTGAGTGGAAATGGCGTGTGCTTGTAATTGTAAGACACGGTAACGCCATTCTTGGCCCAATATCATAATAGGCCTTCTCGAACTACCTGCTTATGTTTGCATGCGTATGTTTTATGCTTTTTTTGTTAGCTTGTTTTAAAAAAGAAAAAGTCTATTTTACTCCCTTACCTATTTACATTGTACACTTAACCTCTAAGCAAAATTTAGACCCACTTTACTTCCCGAACTATTTCATTTGGTCTCATCTACCCCCTTAATTAATTAGATTTCTATTTTTCCTTAATTATATTTCTATTTTTTTTCTTCACGTACTAGTTGTGTTTTAATTTCAGATTTTGCCAGTTGGCGTACAACATGATGCTCTATGGTAGAAAAATACAATAGCAATTTTTCATGATTAATTTTTGTACAATTTCGTATATCTCAGAGTAATTTTGTGTTATATCCTTAACCTATGAAAATAATCATGAAAAATTCTTAGTATATTCTTTTAACATAAGGCATCATGTTTAGTATCTGCTCACAAAATTTGAATTCAAAATTCAACTTATACACAGAAAAAAAAGAAATCTAATTAGAGGGTAGATTGGACCAAATGAAATAGTTGAAGGGAATAAAGTGGTTCTAAATTTTATTGAGAGGGTTAAGCGGACAAAGTGAATAGGTGAGGACTTTTTTAAGTTGCTTTTGTTAGGGCCTTAGGGGTTATACCACAGAACGAATCAGACATCCAGAGAACAAATCGGACCAGAGCAGCACAGAAACGAGCATCAGCCGCACATAACATTTGACAGCACAGAACGAATCAGACTCCCGATTACAAAAAGCAAGAACTTCACTCTCATAAATGATGATTGCCAGAAAAATCCGAAGATCTGCAATTTTTCTTATTCCAGGCTACGCACATACTTGTAGGAAAGGTGGAAAACATGCATATGATTATTTATATGCAAATGTGCATGGATCCCGCATCAGTTTCTAGATCATATTCACCACTATGGCTCTCTTGTGCCACTCTTTCCTTGGGTGACAGGCAGGTGTCCATCGTCTGAGCAGCTCAGAAGATCTGGAAGCCTTCTCAATTTCGGTCCTGGAAGTGGTCTCCCGCTCAAGCGTTTTGGTTTTATATCCTACCTTAGAAATCAAAATATTAAGCACCGAAGTTTTACATTAAAACAAGTATCACTTCGTTTCAAAATACTTGTCGCTGTTGACTTTTTTTGCAACTTTGACCATTCGTCTTATTCAAAAAATTATCGCAAACATTTAAAACGATAAGTCAAGCTTAAAATACATACAACATTAAAACATACAGCAAGCAAAATAAATTGTACTTGCACAATTTTTTGAATAAGACGAATGGTCAAAGTTGCAGAAAAAAGTCAATGACGACAAGTATTTTGAAACGGAGGGAGTAGGAAAATTGCGTTGGGCTGAGCAGTTGTCAGCTGACCTGGTCAAATATTGCTGTAGGGATGGCCAGAGTTGCCACTGCGTTAGGAGCGTCTACTATTCCAGAGATCCTACCCTCGCAAGGACAGCAGGATAGTAAAAGATATACCTGTACCAAATCCCCAATCCCTGATGTTAAAATACTACTCCCTCCATTCTAAATTACTAGTCGTTTTGGTTTTTTAGATACATTTCTTTTTTATGTATCTAGACAGGTGCATAACAAAAAGAATGTATCTATAAAAGTCAAAACCACAATTAATTTGGGATGGGGGAGTATTCAGCATGCATGATACTCCTACTTAAGATAATAATTACCCTACTGCCTACCTGCTCCTTGGAGTACCCAAATTTGGAAAGGTACTCAATGGCATTCAGAACTGCACGCTTGTAGGAAACTGATGCATCAAGGAAATGTTGCTTCCCAGACTCATCCACACTGATGCCCTCAAACACTAACCACTCTGAGAAACGTGGCTCGACAGGACCTATCTCAAAGATAGGATTCACATGAAATGGTGTTGGACCAACTGGGGTTAAGTATTCCTTCATCCCACCTCTTATGATCTCACACCTATACAGAGCACATGAGAGAACTTTTGAGAAGCATGCCATGTAAAAAAGAATTGTCCGCATCCAGATTTTTTATTTATCCAACTGAAACATTCTCATCAGGACCAGCAATATTGATATGTGTCGTTGCCCGTGTGGTTCAGAAATTACTGATTACACCACAGACTGATTGAGTTTGATCTCAACAAATAATTCAAGGGAAAAGTCTGATTTACAACCTTGAACTAGCACACAAGTCTGGTTTTCAACCTTAAACGACAAAACCAGACATAAAAGGCCATCCAACTATCAAAATCGTGCAAGTTTCAACCTTTGAGCGGTTTTGGAAGTGGTTTTCCATTTTGTGAAAATGTTAAAAAAAATGGTTTCATCTAAAAAATCATAACTAATTCATTTTAAATCAGAAAAATATGGAACTAATACCCAAAGTTTTATAAAAATGTCACCTATCTATTGGTGCATTATTTGGAGTTTTTTTAAATATTATATGTTCAAGTTTCTAGTTTTTATTGTTTTTTCTAAAAATACTAGGAATATGAATAATAAGATGCAGATGACTCCAAATAGTTCACCAATAGATAGGTGACATTTTTATAAAACTTTGGGTATAAGTTCCATATTTTTCTGATTTAAAATGAATTAGTTATGATTTTTTAGATGAAACCATTTTTTTTAACATTTTCACAAAATGGAAAACCACCTCCAAAACCGCTCAAAGGTTGAAACTTGCACGATTTTGATAGTTAGATGACCTTTTATGTCTGGTTTTGTCGTTTAAGGTTGAAAACCAGACTTGTGTGCTAGTTCAAGGTTGTAAATCGGACTTTTCCCATATGCCTATATATGATCTGAACCATTAATTAAAGCAATGCCATGAAAACACCATATGGAAAAAAATCACAATAAACCTCTGTATCCTATGATTCACTAATTCATATTCTACATGTGCTATCTGATAAAGTCCTTTGCAAGAAGCGACAAAGATGGCTGGTGCTAGTGTACTGGACTAGTGTCATAATAAAGAATCTAATAACATTCAGTTTTTCAACACTGGTGGATCCAATTTGATGCAATTGGATGTTTGGGTTCATCCTTATGGTCCTCTAGACATTGCTGACACATTCATAAATCGTAATAACATGTAGTATTGAAGTGTAAATATGAACAAAGTTTATTACTTGAGCTCCAGGAATCCGCTCATTTCAATTGCTCCACACAATGAAATTTCGCCATCACCCTGGGAGAAGTGCATATCACCAGTACTAAGATTTGCTCCTTCAACAAATACCGGTAGATAAACTTTTGAACCTCTGCTTAGATTCTTTATGTCACAATTCCCACCATTCTCCCTCCCAGCAATGGTTCTAGCTGCTTCATTTGCAATTTTGTGCCATTCAGCAGTTCCTTCTTGAATCTGCATCACATTGCAATTTTATTCATTACAAACATGGCACTTCAACCAAAAGGTAGAAAGATGTACTTTAGATCTGCTAGCTAATGTATGCATGTAGAACTCTTTACTTGTGTTGTAGGAAATACAAGAAGTGTAGATATATTCTTATATCCCCTTCCCAAAGTGAAAAGCAACATCGTTAAAATATGGTAGTGGGTGGTTGCAAATCCTCAGTTTGTTGTAGGTAATGCAAACAACTTTACATTTAATCCAAGGCATTAAAGTGAAAGAATTGACCATGCCTTCCCAAGTAAGCAGTTCTCAGGGGTCGGTAAATGAGCAAGGGGCCTCTGGTGCAGGACTTCACACAGTTTAAAGGTCTCTTGGTTTGTCTCAGCCAATCTTTTCTCCCTTTCATTCCATATATTAAGAAGTTCAACTGATGGTGCAGTTCCTACTACACCAGGATGAGTTAATCCTGGAAAACGAACACCTGGTATACACAAAATAGATAATTGAATGATTCAAAACTGGAAAGCTTCACTCTCAGCAACAAGAAGAAACTTTTTTTTTTCAAAACAACGGGCAAGAGCTTGTACAGGTACAACAAGAAACTTCACCTGGTATCTGAGGGGAGTATGCATAAATTCCTTCAAAATACCAAATGGCTTTCCTTGCGCTCGGGAAGTGGTCTGTTAAGAATCCACCACCATTCTCCCTCTCGAGTATTGCAGTATAACCCCACTCATCGCCAGGAAGTGGCCCAAGGTTGCAGATCTCTACTGCTAGAAGATCACCAGGAGAAGCTGGAACCCCTTCAGAATCGACTATCCTTAGCGGACCACTAAGATAATGAGCCTGTGAAACATCCGTAGTCAGTTTGGCTCACAATGAAAGCGCAGGAACAAAAGAAAAAAAATAAATGATATATTCACAAGAAAAATACAAACTTACAATTGTGAAATCCATGGATTTCATATCATCTGCAGAGTTATCATCCCTAACCCGTCCTCCACTCCAATCAACCATCTCAACACGGAACAATTCCCCTTCAGTTACATCAGCAACAGGAGGGATATCTGGATGCCAGCGGTTATGGAGAGGGACCTTTTGCTCCCATGGCTGCTTCTTCACATCTATGGGGACTACTAATCTTGAGGTCAGAGGAGCCATGTTTCAGTACAGTATCTCCTTCAAGAGCTTCCCTTTGGAAGCTTGGTGCACCTTTATAATGGTAGGATATGCATGCTGACGAGACTGCTACTGGTAAAACATGAAGGCCAAAAAGAATCCCCAGGAAAACATTTTTTTTAAAAAAAAAATTTCCACTTGGGAAGCTCACTTGAATATGAACTGTGGATCTGATAACTAGAATTCATGTTCCGTTTTCAAAGAAATATTCGAAAAGGAATAGGTTAGAGTTGCTTTACATAACGAGTCACTATCTGGTAAGAAATTTCTTGTTGGTTCTGCCCATCCCTATAGACTATTCAGAGCTAAACGTTGAGATATTTTCTTGTACAACAGCAGTACAGACAACTTGGCTCGTCTTATTCGTTTTTGTTTTCCACAGGCAGCATGTAACACTTGGGTACTTGTGCACATTTCTTTTTTGGCAGTACTCCAACATAAATTGAATGTCCATTTCCCCGCAACACTAGGGGCTGTCACCAAGGCCTTGTTTAGTTGGTGGAAAATTTTGCCTTTTCAACGTTTCGAACTCCTGTAGCGCACTGTAGCACGTTTCGTTTGTTTGTGGTAAATATTATCCTACCATGGCCTAACTAGGCTCAAAAGATTCGTGTCGCGAAGTACATCAAAACTGTGTAATTAGTTATTTTTTTTACCTATATTTAATACTCCGAACATATGTCTTTCGACGTATTTAATGTGATGTGATGGAGAGAGAGTGAAGAAAACGTTAGAATTTTTAGCAAACTAAACAAGGCCCAAACAAAGTTTGTCTTCCTGCTAAACTGGACAGCACTATAGAAGCAACATGCTAGTAGGTAGCTAGAAACTTTATATTTGTTGCAACTTGCAAGAAATAGGATTCAGAAGTAATAATACAATAAACTACATTAGTAATTCATTTTCAAAAGTTCCAGGCAGTACTGTATAAGTTTCCCATTACAGGATAAAGTTAATACTCTTCAGCCAACAGTAGGAAACAAATTTCCAGAGGGAATACAATTCACTATATTATTAATCCAAATCACTATTCAACAAATTGCTGGTACAACCTGGAAAAAATGCATTAACCGAGAGTTAAGGTTCAACTTATTTCCACAAAAAATAAGCATTTTAACCCTTAATTAGTGAATTAGTCCTGCTATCACCAAAGCTCCTTCATCTTACTAAACTTTACATGTCATGAAGTTTGTGCTTTCAACTCCTAACATAAACTTTATGACATGTAAACTCAAACCTACCCCAATCCATCCAATTTGGGGCCTCTATCTGAAACTGTTACAAATTGGTCTAATATCTGACAACGTAAATCTTACAAGTTATTAGGTAAATTTGTCACATCATTCATCCAGGGGACGACGTGGTATCTCCACTTGTGCTGGCAACACCGATCATACTACCACTCTCCTTTAGTGACTTTTCACATGAATCACCACCCTAAATAAGTTTATAGAAAGGGAAACGAATTTTCAACATTACCAATAGAACGACTTTGTAGCAATACAGAAAATATTACACCACTCAGGTGTTTCTATCCTCATACATGATGATTGTCTGACAAACTAAAGATCAAAACATTCTGGATTCCAGGCCACATACATAGGCGCTTCTTGGAAGTTGGAAATATAAAGATGATTATTTATATGTATAAGTAGAGTTATACTCATCAATTTCTAGATCATATGCATCTCTAGGGTACACTTCTACCACTTTGGTCTTGGGTGATAGGAAGGTGTCCATCATTTGAGCAGCTCAGAAGATCTGGAAGTCTTATCAGTTTTGATCCTGGTCTCCCTCTCAAGTGTTTTGGCCTTATATCCTGTGACAGCAATTGAAATATTATGCATTGAAGTTTTGAGAAAAAAGTATTAGTTTAGAAGAATGCCAACAAAGGAAGAATATATTCTCTTGACTTATCTATTGATATTAAACCCTTGGAAATTTAAAATAAAGCAATGCTACCAGAAGACTAGTACATATATGACTAATTTGCAAGAGACTAGAAAAGGTCAAGTTTAAATCTTGAAATAGTAAGTAGGTCTGACCCTTACTGAAAAATGATATGTTTGCTCTGGCTATTGTGACTGCTTCATGTAAAATCCTGGAAGCAAAATTTACAAGTTGTTCTTCTAGAGTTCTAGTTTGATCTTAACAGCAACCTTCAGGGGAAAGCGTGTTTTGGAATTTTGAGGCTCTTGTAGTGCTGATTGATATATAAGAAAATAATTTGGTGATACATGCCACTGATGCACTGACCAAGTGCTATCAGGCTTACTCATATCATCTACTTCAACAAAATGTATAAAGCAATATAAATCTACTCACTGAACAATCAATCCAGTGCAGCTCACACTGCAAAAAGTAATTCGGAAAACACCAATTCACTGATATTTGGTATAAAATTCAATCTTATCAGCATCAACATTGATCCGCTGTGATTTACAGCCTACTCATGAGTCACATGTACTACCTTTTCTCTCTCCAATAACATACCAGCAGCTCATGTTAGATACTTAGATACAATATCGGACAAAAGAAATAAGTCATGACCTATACATTTTTCAACTAATCTAATAATTTCAAGGAGCAAAGGAAATTGGTGTTGGTCTGTTGAAGGAAAACCTGGTCAAATATTGATGTAGGGATGGCAAGAGTTGCCACTGCATTAGGAGAGTCTACTATTCCAGATATCCTACCCTCACATGGACAGCATGATAGTAAAAGATATACCTGTATAAAATACCCAATACCGGATGTTAAGATAATATTCGACACAAATGATACTTCAAGATAACAGTTAGCTACCCAAGTGCACACCTGCTCTTTGGAGTACCCAAATCTGGAAAGGTACTC
The DNA here is from genome assembly GCA_036936925.1 of Cenchrus fungigraminus. Lineage (NCBI taxonomy): Eukaryota > Viridiplantae > Streptophyta > Magnoliopsida > Poales > Poaceae > Cenchrus > Cenchrus fungigraminus. The sequence goes on along the minus strand of CM072778.1, from coordinate 19,416,978 downwards.
AATGGCATTCAGAACTGCACGCTTGTAGGCAACTGATGCATCAAGGAAATGCTGCTTCCCAGACTCATCCACACTGATGCCCTCAAACACTAACCACTCTGAGAAGTGTGGTTCGACAGGACCTATCTCAAAGATAGGATTTACATGTAGTGGTGTTGGACCAACTGGGGTCATGTATTCCTTCATCCCACCTCTTATGATCTCACACCTATATAGAATGCAAGAAAGATTTCTGTTAAATTGGAGAAGCGTACAAGGGAAAATGAGTTTGCATAGGCAGATTTGCAACAGCTGTAGAGTTCAGAGTAATTGATCAGGCTACATCTCAACACACAGGTGGGGTGAGTTTGATTCCAACAAATAATTCACTATGCCAGAATACATGAACTACAAATATGAGAAGTCTTATGCAAGCAGCGACGAAGGAAGATGGCTGGTGATATTGTATAGTAGGGTAGTATCTTAAAAAAATGATCGAATCTAATAATATAAAGTTTTCCTACACTAGTGAATCTAGTACTCTAATTTGACACAATTGGTTTTTTGTTTATATGATTAGAGGTTGACTAGACAAATATAAGATGTCAGACATGTTTATGAAACATAATATAACCAGTAGTATTGAAGGTTAAATAAGGAAAGTTTATTACTTGAGTTCAAGAAATCCACTCATTTCAATTGCACCACAAAATGAAACTTCACCATCGCCCTGGGAGAAGTGCATATCACCAGTACTAAGATTGGCTCCTTCAACGAATACTGGTAGATAAACTTTGGAACCTCTGCTTAGATTCTTTATGTCACAGTTCCCACCATTCTCCCTTCCAGGAATAGTTCTGGCTGCTTCATTTGCCATTTTGTGCCATTCAGCTGTCCCTTCCTGAATCTGCACAGCATTGTATTAATTTTTAATTATAAACATGGCACTTACAAACAAGCAGATAGCAAGATATAGTTCAGATCTGCTAGGCAATATCTGCATATAGAACTGCATTACTGGTGCCATAGATCGAAAAAAAAAATCATACAGATGCGATTCAACCCTTTGCAGATTGAAAGACACAAATCTTGAAGTAACACTACTAGTAGAGATAGAGAGTGGTTCCTATTGCCTTTCCAAGTAAGCAGTTCTCAGGGGTCGGTAAATTAGCAAGGGGCCTCTGGTGTAGGACTTCACACACTTTAAGAGTCTCTGGACTTGTCTCAGCCAGTATTTTCTCCCTTTCATTCCATATCTCAAGAAGTTCAACTGATGGCGCAGTTCCTACTATACCGGGATGAGTTAATCCTGGAAAACGAACACCTGAAACACGCAAAATGGAATAATTGATGGATCCAAAACTGTAAGGCTTCAAACCCAGCAATAACAAGAAACTTTACCTGGTATCTGAGGGGAGTATGCATAAATTCCTTCAAAATACCAAATGGCCTTTCTTGCACTAGGGAAATGGTCAGTTAAGAATCCACCTCCATTCTCCCTTTCAAATATTGCAGTATAACCCCACTCATCGCCAGGAAGTGGACCAAGGTTGCAGATCTCTACTACAAGAAGATCACCAGGTGAAGCTGGAACCCCTTCAGAATCAACTATTCTCAGGGGCCCACTAAGATAATGAGTCTGTAGAAGCCTTTAGTCAGTTTGGATCAGCATTAAAGGCTTAAAGCAGTAGAATAAAAGTAAAACCAAATGAGATCTCTAACAGTAGCAAAATATAACTTACAGTTGTGAGATCCAGTAATTTGATATCATCAGCAGAGTTATCATCCCTAACCCGCCCTCCAGTCCAATCAACCATCTCAACACGGAACAATTCCCCTTCAGTTACATCAGCAACAGGAGGGATATTCGGATGCCAGCGGTTATGTAGAGGAATCTTTTGTTCCCATGGCTGCTTCTTTACATCTATGGGCACTACAAGTCTTGGAGTCAGAGGAGCCATGTTTCGTAAAGTATCTCCTCAAGAGCTTTGCCCCTTTGGAAGCTTTGTGTACCTTTATAATGGTAGGATATGCATAGTGATGAGTCATGCTAAAGGATAAAACAAAAAAACAAAAAAGGAATCTCAGGAAAATATGGTTTCAAACATGCATTTGTTTGGGAAGAACAGAGAAATATGAGCAGTGGATCCAGTTAATAAAACCAAATTTATTTTTAAAGTATTCCAATAAACATACACAGACTCACCTAACAACAATATTATGTGTTTGGAGTTTCTTTACATAACTGAGTCACTATCAGATAAGTGTCTTGCCAGTCCCGTGCTACTCCATAGACCATGAAAAGCTAGGAGGCTGAGATATTTTCTTGTTTCACAGCAGTACCAAGTACCAGCCAACTTGGCTTGTCTTATTCATTTGTGTTTTCCACAGACAAAGACACGCAGCAGTTATGCTACAGATGCACAAAGTTAGTTTTTTAGGCAATATTCCAACACAACCCGAATGCCCATCCCCACAAGACCACAACACTAGCCACTAGGGCCTGTCAACGAACCAAAGTTTTCCTTCCTGCAATAGGTAGCCTTTTATATTTGTTCCAAGAAGCAGGACTCAGAGAAGTAATATCTTCAGCAAGCTAATTCTAACCAGTTCAGGATGATGGACTAAGACTCTCTTATTGACAAACTTGTTTGAACCAGAAACAACAGTGGCAACGCCAGTTTTTATATGGGCGTAGGAAATTCATTTAACAGAGTATCATTAGTCTAAGTTTGTACTCCCTCCTTCAACTTTTATAAGGCGCGCATGCATATTAAGATTAAAAGTTTGGGATCTTTGACCACTAATTTGACTATTAATTTTTTTATTTTTATGATATAAATTTTATATGGTTGGATTCGTAATCAAATATACTTTATCATGATTATAAGTTTATAACCATAAGAGATATAATATATGATAAATGAATGGTCAAAATGTTATATGGAAGACCGTGCCATGTTCTACCATGCCTTATAAAAGTGGAAGGAGGGAGTATCTAGCATGTTGTCATTAGAACTTGGAAATAATGAAGAACTGTGTATTGAGAGTTACAGACTATTTGGTTTCCCCAAAAAAATTACCATGCTTCTATGACAACACTTGATACATGTGCTATCACCAAAGCCGTTCACCTTACTAACCTTTTACATGTGATAAAATTTGAGCTTCCAGTTTTAGACATTAGTGGATGGGTCAGCTTCTACAAGGTACAGATTGACTGAGTCACAAAGTAAACACCATCAAATATTCATCACTTGTACATTTCTCTGATGTGTCCTTCAACATTCCAAGGCTCCAGCCGGCATCTTTTTGTCAAACACACTTTTCTTCACCACTACATGACAATGACATCCTTACGCTCAACAGACTGTAATCCAAGCAGCGTCTGTCTATAATTTCACTTTCCAAGACTACATTGGTGATCTAGGTCAGAGCTAAAGAAAGGGCATGCTTATCTACCTGGTACTGTACAGGTTAACTGACAATCCAATATTGCTCAGAGAACACATTCCATCAAATTTCCATCACCATCACTTGTATATTTGCTTAAGCTGTCCTCTAACATCTTAAGGCTCCAGCCAGTATCCTTTGTCAATCCTTTTTTCTTCATCCACTTCAAGACCTTCTCAGCCTCCAGCCACCTCCCTGTCTGAGCATACAAGTTAGCTAGCAGCACATAATGTGATGCATTCTCAGGCTCAAGCTCCACCAGACGCATTGTCACATGCTCACTCAATCCTGAGTCACCACGGGCCATGCAACCCCGCAATAGCAAGCCCCAGATGACAGCATTTGGCTGTGATGGCATTGTCTCAACAAGCCTGAAGGCATCATCCAGGTGTCCAGAGCGACTAAGAAGGTCAATCATGCATCCAAAGTGCTTGATCCCAGGTTGAAATCCATACTCACCTTGAACGATCAAGTTAAATATTTTCCTCCCAATATCAACGAACCCAGCATGTGCACATGCACAAAGAACACAAATCAGTGTGACAGCATCTGGCCGCACACCGTCAGCTTCCATCCGGAAGAACCATTTCAGAGCTGTTTCTCCATCCTGAGCCAGAGCAAGTGCCCCAATGATAGAATTCCAAGTATAGACATTCCTCTCGGCCATTTCAGAGAATACACGAGCTCCTTCTGCAATGTGTCCACACTTCCCGTACATGTCAACAAGCGCAGTGCCTAATACCACGTCCAGTTCCCATCCCTGCTTCTGCACATACTGATGCATCCAGATGCCGGTATTCAACGCACCATGTGCCGCACAGGCACCTAGCGCAGAAACCATGGTGACACGGTTGGGGGCAACAGAAGCAACAGTCATCCGCCTGAAAGTGACCAAAGCCTGGAAGCTGCGGCCGTGGTTCCTATACGCGGTGATCATTGTTGTCCACGCAATGACGTCCGGGCATGGCATTTCGTCGAACAGCTGCTCGGCGTGCGCCAGGTCCGGGTCGCAGGCCACGTAGCGCGCAAGGAGGGCATTCTGGACGTGGAGGTCGCGCGCGAAGCCGGACTTGGCCACCTGAGAGTGCACGGCCGTGAGGTCGCGGAGCGAGGAGAGGGATGTGAGCATCAGCGGGAAGGTGTAGCGGTTGGGGCGGACGCCGAGGCCGAGGAAGTGGCGGAAGAGCGGGAGCGGCGAGCAGGCGGGGGCTGGGGGCAGGGAGCGGAGGAGCGAGTTGAATACGAAGACATGGGGCCGCGGGAGCGAGGCGAAGAGGACGAGCGCGGGGTCGAGGCTGCGGAGGCGGCCGCAGGCGAGGATGAAGGCGGAGACGACGGTCGTGTTGCGGAGGAGCGCGGGGTCGCGGAGGATGCCGCCGCGCATAGGCCCGAGGGCTGCGGCGGAGGTGCAAGTGTTGATCGCGTGCAGCGCGCGCGCCACAGCGGGTGGAGGCGGCGCGGTGGGCGGGCGGAGCGGCGGCGGCAGGGCGGTGGGGTCAGTCATTGCGCCGTGAGGAGTCGCCGGAGTGCAATTGGGGTGCGGGCCTGATGACGCGTGCGGTCGGTTTGGTTGGTAATCGCAGGGGCGGCGTACCATGGCGAATCACCGCTCACTGACTTTTCCTGTTTTCTGAAAATATTTATACATTTAGATAATTTACAAATTCAATTCAAAGCAGGGTTCACATTGCCGTGAACCAACCGGTTTTTCGAAGCACAAAAACTGAGCCGGTTAACCGGTGTGGGGTTATTGTAGGTTCGGTTAGGGAGCGATTAACCAGCCGATTTCACTACCGAACCGAACAGGTTTTACTAGTTATCGCGGAATTCCGACCAGTAGCGAACGGTAATTAAAACCCTGATTCAAAGTACATTTGATGACAAATCTTATTTATTTTACCAGGATATCTGTAAGTTTCTTAAATTGAGCAACCAAGCTTTAATAGAGTAACATCTCGATATTTTAGTTTACCATGCAACGATGCAAAGACAGAAGCAGATGGCAATTCGTAGATGAAAGTACCAAAAGTATGGCTAGACAGTATGGTTGGTGAATTTCTAACATGAAAGGTGAAACAGAGCATTTTCTCAACGCACATGACGGCTCCAAATCTCCAACACACCGGGCAGGCACTCTTATGATCAAATCAATGCATAAAAGAACGCATATATAGTACTAAATGAAATGGATGGCATATAAATCGATTCATAATTTATCGTGACATATACACAATAAAATAATGTACAAACAAAGTATGTCAAAAAATATGATCAAAGTCTTTTTTTAAAGAAAAACAAGCATCTCTCCCCTCTTGCATTTATGATAAAATCAGCAGAAAGTGACTAGTTCCACTAAAAAATGTTCCAAATAAATTGGACTAGATGTTTTAGAGAAAAAACATGTTAATACTTACTGAAGAGAAAGGATAATAAGAAAATAAAGGAACAAACGGAAACGAGAATAAATAGAAAGGAACATAAATGAGACGGGAATAAGAGAAATAATGGAAAAGGAACTCCTTTGGGTGATAACTAAACTCCTCTAGTCTACTTGATTAGAGGGGTTAAGGTATAGTCGTAACAAAGAGATCCAGATTCCACCCCCCCTTGCCGATGAAGTCGGGGGTCAGAGGTTTTCCAGACCCGGAAAAGGTTCATTCTTCTTGATGAAAACCCGTGGGGTGATATTACCCTATCGGGCCTAGTTTTTTTTCCCTCCATCGGGTGATATATCAAGAGTAAAATATACCAGAGGTCCATCAACTTGTAAGGAGATGTCACTTAGGTCTATCAACTCTCAAAATGCATTTCTGGGTTCATGAACTTGTTGAGTCATTCACCGCAGGTCCATAACTGTCCAGATATGCTTGTAATAGTGACCTGACATGATGACTTGGCTCAAGAAGCATCTTTTAGCTGAGGCATTTCAATGAGTAGGTTACAAATGGGCGACACATATACTTAGACATTCCTTGGGTTGAATAACGGTAGCCTCCTTGCGTGTACGACAGGAGTAGGCTGCTATCGTTTAGCTCCGAAAATATCAAGTATGTGTTACTCATAAGCTGCTCAATGAAATGCCTCAATGAGATTATGCTTCTTCTAGCTAAGTCATCATGTCATGTCACCAGTAGAAGCATATGTGAGCAGTTATGGACCTGCGGTGAACGATTCAACAAGTTTATGGACCTAAAAATGCATTTTTAAAGTTGATGAACCTAAGTGACACCTTCTTACAAGTTGATAGACCTCTGGTGCATTTTACTCATATATCAACATCTAGCAGCCCAAAGTAATGTGAAAATAGATCGTCCGCTTCTCATGTATCGTGTGCAAACAAAAAAAAAACTAAATATATATGAAGATATACATTTCCGCTACTTTCCCCTTCGCGCCACAATGGGGAGAATCATACTAAAAACAAGTTTTGTCCTGTTCGGTTAGTACGAAGAATAGTGATTTCTAATTAGGCGGTGCGCCACCATGTTGAAACAACGGCGCCAGGCGATGAACAGTTCCATCATCACCGCCGATCTCAACGCTGATACACGCGTCACCATGCCCAGAAGCACCGCCGTAGACCCATCGAGGCATCGACGCGCCACCACCGCTGTCCTCACCTTCTCCATCGCGTTTTATGGATCTGTAGACAGTACAGAACCTCATTGATTTTCAGTGCCCGGAGGAGGTTCGACATTTCCACAACAACAGCCAGTCAGTCAGTGGTGGAGTTGCAGCGGTAATTCAATGGTCCTACCCGTCAGCCACGGGAAGTTCGCCTACACATTTTACAAGCCGGTTCACAGTTCACAAAACCGCCCAACAATAATAATAACTCCATTTTATTTCATCAGGGTTTGTCTGAGTCCCAGGGGAAGCGCTGGCGAGAGACGACGCCAATCGGAGGAGGCCGGCCGAACCGTCGCCAAATTCTGCCCAGCCCAGCGCATCCCGATCATGTCGTCGCCGGCGGCGGAGCCGCCGCCGAAGAAGCGGAAGCTAGTCCAAGCGCAGGACCCAAGCCCCTCCCCCACTTCGGTCCCCGCGGCGCCTCCTTCCCCTGCCCCGCCGCCTCCTCCTCCCGAAACCCTAGCTGCGGCGGCGCCGCCCTCAACCTCCTCCCAACCTTCGGCGGGAACGGCATCCCTGCCGTCGGAGGAGGAGAAGCTTCGGAAGCGCCGCAATCGGGAGGAGCTGAGCAAGGCCTTGATGCACTACCGCCGTATCCGTGACTACATAGGGCAGCGGAAAGACTGCGGCCTCACGCCCGAGCTGGAGCAGGACTACCTCGACCTCATCTCCGCCTCCCGAGGTGGCTAAACTTCACCCCTCTCTCGTCACACACAGTAAAACTTGGTTCATTGATTTAGTGATTGGTATAACCCCTGGGTAAAGCTTGAACGACTCACCATTCGAAATTAGATTTGTTTGTTGCTCACCATTCGAAATTAGATTTGTTTGTTGCTGCAATCGCTATGGATGGTGAAATTCTGGGCACTTCGCCCTATTTTCCTTCGGCCGTTCTGGGTTAGTGTGTGGTTTTTAGTTCATATATCAGGAGGGGGGAACATATACTTGGTTTTTGGATGTTCAATAGACTGAATTCGGATGCTAAACAAATGCCATCATGTAATCTGCCATGAGGAATATACAGCTTCAGAAAAAGGATAGTGTGGTAGCCTTTTCATTTTCCCTAATTCCCTTTGGTTGATTTGCAACGGACTAAAGAATTTGTCCATTCAATTAGCTTCTCCAGTTGTGCATTCCATTAAGCCAATGTCTTGAATGATTGTTAATTTGATGATGTGAATAATAACGTGTACACAGACGAATAAATTCTGCATGTAATTCCTGTGCTAGTGAATACAATTTGGAAGCAAAAGTTGATCTAAATACCACTGCATTATTGATTGAGCCTGTTGAAACTGGAACAGTTGTGTTATATGTGCATTAAGGCTAGACAAGATTCATGAATAAATAGTTCCATTATCTCTGGAACTATATAACTTAACCTAAAACTTTACTACAGATGCCCATTTTTTTTCTCTGCAGCAACTATGCTTCTCCACATTTTCTGACAGTTCAGAGATTTGTTTTCTGTGTTATATAAAAACAAGAATTGCACAACCTTGAAAGAGTTGGAAGTTTATCTGCCTTCCTTTCATTATTTGTTACACTGTTTGCTCATGATGTGCACAGATTTAGAGGCATCATCTTTTACTGTGTCTCAGTTTGATTAACAAATAGAGCCATTGCTTATGAACAAAATTTCTGGAGTACAACCTTCATTGCACGACTTAAGCTTATTAATGCAGTACAGAATTAATTCTCCCTTGTTTACAAATATCCTTATCTTTTCCCTGTCTGTCCATGCAGGTTGTGAAAGCGTACAATGTTTTCTGTCTTTGTCAATCCCTCGATTTGCTTCGCACTGTCCTACTGCACTCGAGGCAGCGACTAAAGTTACTATCAACATGTACAAATGCAACATGGACACTGTAACAGGAGGGAAGGGGTCGAGTGGTATTGCATACAAGACAGTTAGAGCTTGTATCGTTGGCTTAACTGACATATGCTCTGCAGCATCTTCTGAAGCACCCAAGTCACCCGTTATCAAAGGAATCTGCTCTGCGGTTTATAGAACTGTGCTTTCCTTCTTCATTTCAACCTTTGAGGGGAAGGATATCTATCGTATGGACTCTAAAAAACGTCTAATGCTTCAGGACCCTGTGAAGTTGTTGGAGACTTTAAAGCTGGAGTTGGATAATGCCAAACAACCAGTATTTGACAGTTTATTTGAACTGGGAGCACTTTGCTTGCTATGCATATTTCTTTTGTTCCCAGAGAATATACTAGAAGCCTGTTTTACGCTGCTTGCTTCCGTAGAATCTGATGATGTAAAAGGAGAAGGGCTGTACTTTTTAAATCAGCTGACCTGTCATATCAACAGTAATGCTGCAAATGATGCTCTGGATGATAAGATTGATGGACAATCTTCAGGGACGGAAGAAAATCTGCCTGACACCAAAAAGATTGTTGATTCAAATAATTTGTACGATGATAATGTTGATTTGGAGAATTCTATGGTGGAGTCAAATGAGTGTTACATCACAATGGTATGGATCATTTTATATTAATGCTGAATTTTTACCTTTCCATTAAATAGTTTTGAATTATGACCACTGAAGACAATAAATGGTTCTAGTGTACATATTTAATCAAGGATCTGTTGTTCGTATTCTGCTTATCTGTCGCAACTCGCAAGGTTCTGCTTGCACTTAAAGTTAAAATTGACTAAGGAAGTTTGTGATCTCAAGATATTTCTTTGTACCCTTCCACTTTATCTTCTTGTAGAAATCTGCTGTATAACTTCTCTCTTCGTTTCTTTCTGGAATTCTTTTGCTTATTATTTTACAATCTTACTAGGTTTCATTTGCAGGCCATCTCTAGGCATCCATCTTTGAGACATTGGATATTATCAAGGTACAAGAAATTATGTGGTTCCTGTAAACCTGCTGTGGTTTCAGAGGTGTCATCTTGTTTGGCAATTTTGGGCTCGTTGTCAGAACCTGTTGAGGATAAAAGTGACATAGGCAACGAATCATTGGTGCTTGGGAAACTCGACAAAAATGTCAGAGAAAATATGCAACCAGATGAGCTAGTTTCTTCATCTGGGCAGGGAGCACTTTCAAAAACTGAGAAAAAAGATAGTTATGGCGACAAAATGTCACAGGACAAGAATATGGACATGGTTCATGCTGATGCTAAAAAATCTGATAGATTGGCAGATGTAAAAATGGATTGCTGCAAAGGAGTAAGTGTTGTCAGTGATACAGTGTATCAAGGTACAAGATCTGATTCGGTTACGCCAAAATCTGTGTATGATTCTGCTGGAGGATCGACATCACTTACTTCCCCAGGACAACATTTTGGAAAGGCAAAGCACATATATTCTGAACCATTTGATATTTATGGTCCTTCTGTCAAAAGGGATGTGATTTCAGTTTCGAAGGAACTTTGGGTTGGCAAGCTGGGAAATAGAGCTGCAGAAGCATTAGTCAGATCTAAGTTTGAGGAGTTTGGTCCATTAGCTAATTTTTTATACTACCCGTCCAAAGATTTTTCCTTAGTTGAATATAGAAATGTAATGCATGCTGTGCATGCATGTGAATATATGCAGGGTTCCTCCATTTGGGGCGGTTGTCTTCAAATAAGGTATTTAGATAGACTTATAGGTAGCAAGGGATTTATTCGTGGTATAGCTATTGGTGAAAACCGTCATATTTATGTTGCTAAAGTCCAGAACCAAAAAGACAAAGATGAGGTGTTTGATGAATTGAAGGCAGCAGGGTTGAAGAGGCCATGCGGTGTTACTGATCTCTCTGGTGAAAATGCTTTGCTTCTGGAATTCGAGACGGCAGTTGATGCAGCTACAGCAAAAGCCTACATTAGGAGTCAAGCTCCTGCAGATGTTTGTTCCAGGGATAAGAATGCACCTGGCCATCAACTCTTGGTGCAAAATATAGACAGCTCAGTCCCTGACATGGAGTTAATCAATGCCTTCTCCCGATTTGGTGAGGTCATTAGATGCCAATTCAATAGATCTGATGGGAACTGCTTTATAGTTTATAGATCACAAGATGCTGCTGCCTGTGCAAAATCACACTTGCATGGAGCACGATTTGGGATGAAGTCAATTATTATTGAATCAAGGACATGGAGTGCAGGATCTGTTCAGGATAAAACAGTGTTGCCTGTTGCTCCATTGTTAGGTCAGAGTTTTCCTGACCACAGCATCCACCAAGATATCAGGTTAGCTTAACCTCTTTCCCCCCTAATTCTTAAATAGATAAAGCATTGCTGGCATCTATTGTTATTTTGCAATCTGGCCAGTGATGTGATTATAGCTCCCAAACGTGCTAAGGATGACGTCTCTTGTTGAGGTGAATTTTCTAAATTTGGCCATTCAATTTTAGAACTATGCCGTGATATGTCTGAGCAGGTACAACCAATTTCATTGGTTGCCTTGACTCCTTGTTTTCGTAAGAAATTAAAAAAACTCGACCTGCGGGGATAAGACAAAACCAGGCCTTAGACCTATGCTTTGGCGTGGGGAGACGAGGGGATTTTTTTTAACCCCAGTGGCCCAGTCTGAAATTCGCTCCCACAGAGAGTCGAACACAGGACCTAGGGAGGAGCCACTCAGCCCTCTAACCAAGTCAACTAGAGGACCTTGGGCATAGGAAATAAAATAATATACCATTATAAACACGCAAATGTTTGTTTTGGCTACTGAGAAGTTACTCTTTCCACATTTGCCACTGATTTGCTAAGGAACATTTTTGTGTTTCCTATTCGGTTACATCAGCATGTCATTCTTGCTTATCTAGATTTAATCTTGTGCAGAATTGCCTTTTGAATCTAGACATGCAACATAATAGTCTTTATGGTAATTCAATGCCTACGTGGACAGTATGTTGTGAGCCATTTACTGTACGTGTGCATATTTTTAAGTATAGCTGATATTAGCATACTGCAAGCACTCTATTCATATGGAAACGATATACAAGCAGGACATGGCAATTTACAACTTTTTTCTATTGTAATATTTGCCTATTTGGTGCTACCAGATTTGATCAGAGTGCTGCAGGTGCAGGAAATTTGCACTTTAGTTTTACATGGATCACGAAACTGTTTATTAATGTGTCCATTGTGAGAAGCAGTAAGATGCCCATGCTAAGCTTTTTTTTTTGCCTCACTTTCTGAACGTATTAAAACATGTTAATTCATGTGGCTAGGCAGAAGCTTAAAAACCTTATATGACCCTTATATGCCTTTACTGTTTTCCAATCTTACCATCAATCAAATATAGAGTAAAATTAGAAGGTCTGGAGGTTCATTATTTGATTGAAGGCAAAATAGGCATCTTGGTCCCTGAACTTTGCACAAAGGCTCAACTTCGTCCCTCCCAACTTTCAAAACGACCAATTTAGTCCCTTAACTTTCGTTTTTGGGTCAAACTCGTCCTTATACTAATATGTGGCTCTATATTGGTATGAAACTAATACAAAAGGTCCATTTTACCCTTGGCTCTCTTCCCTGTTCAATTTTCACCTTTAGAATTTCAATAATGTACGATCGAAAATGAATATGAGGATACATATGTTTGCCTACGAAGTATGAATACATACATGGAGTATGTATAACATACCACGAGTATGTGAGCACATGTTGATTTTAGAACACACACTGAGTTGTAGTATACCAAAAAATTATGAGTAAATATAATTGTTTGAGTACATATATTTTGCATATCAAATTCGTATAAGCATATGCATGACTTTAATTAGTATGGGTAGATACACTTTTTTAGAAACAAGTAATTTTGTTGTGGTTTTAAAAATTATGTATTAATTAAGAGAGTATGAGCACATACACGTTTGACATAGATGAGCCAAAGGTAAAATGGACTTTTCGCATGAGTCTAGTGCTAATATAGAGCATGGTCATCAAGACAAGGACGAATTTGACCCAAAAATGAAAATTGAGGGACTAAATTGACCACTTTGAAAGTTGAGGGACGAAGTTGACCCTTCATGAAAAGTTTAGGGACCAAAGTGGCTATTTTGCCTTGATTGAACCTACAAAACCCTGAAGGACTTGCATGTCTTAATACCTGTTTGTTTGTTTATTTATTTATACATGTCTAAAAAAATATTATAGCTTCTGATACCATATTATGTAATCTCCTAAAACTTTTACATGCCCCAACAGAACTTTTCTTGTTACTTACATATTCTACTTTTGGAAACATCTGCAGGCATCCAAGGGTCCCAGGATATCATGCAGGCTATGCAGCACCAGGTGGTCGACCTGTTTATGGTAAGCCTTAGTTTTTCTTTAGTGCAACAGAAATCTTGCGAACTTTTGCATGATTAGTTTCCAATATAACAATGTCTTTCTTGATGTGCAGGTCCACCTCCTCCAAATACAAACAGAGCCCCACAAGGAATTCTTCCTTGCCCTCCTGTCTCTACACACCGTGGTTCAGTAATACCACCACCACCTATTCAAACCTCTTTTGTGCGTCCCATATATCATGGTCCAGGGAGTCCTTGGGAGAACACTACCCCCAATCCACCACCCTTCAGTCATGTTTCTCCTCGCATGATGCCTGGAAGTAACTTCCATGCCAATCCAGCTCTTCCTTTCATACCCTCTTCTGTTGCTCCTATTGTGCAGCTTCCTGGTGGTTCAGTGCAGCATTCTGAGAAAATGCCACCTCCACCACCTCTACCAAATGTAGCTCCCCCACAATATACACCTCCGCCTCCACTACCTATTTCCCAGCCACCTTCAGTGCCACCACCCCCAAATTCTCCTCCTCCGGTTCAACCTATTGCTGACTCTTCTGACTTTCAAAATCCAAGTTCTCATCCTCGATGGCAGGGTTTTCTTGCAAAAAGCAGCATGAATTATTGCAGGGTCTATGCAAGTAGAGTAGAGTTGGATGCCTGTAGATACGAAAATGCTGTTTCTGAACCGGCACAGTAAGGATTACATAAATTCATGGTACCTAATATATTATTTCTGTTATGATTATGGTATTTTCTTAAAATAATTTTGTTTTTTCATTCCAGATGGCCTGAAAAACTAGATATGACAAAGCGCACAGATTTCCAGCACGTGAAGACAACTTTTACTAATACTCCACCTACTAAAGTAAGTTACCATAATACCATATTGCATTTCAGAAATATTTGCAGCCTAGTTCAGTTTTGACTTTTATGTTGTCTTATGAAATGGGAAAGGGTGTTCCGTTTATGTAGTACTAAACACACAAATTTCACATACCATCTGAAGTTTGCCTTAAGAACATTCTGCATTTCAGGTCCATGGTACTTGAAAAATATAAATTAGGTGCTCAGATACTTAATACTGGTGTTGATAAATTTTCTATATGTTATTTGCATAATGGATTCATAGTACCTTTCATTCAATTTTAGATAATTGCTCTGAAATTTAACTAACCAGATCAATATTCCCCTGGTCTGATTTGAACCTGAACTTTGGGGGGAAAAACTATTGAGATTTCTGATGCAAACCTACAGTTTGTTTTCATGCTCCATGTCTTGATAACTTTTGGAGTTCTTGATATCTGGTTTAGTTAATGGTACATGGTCATCACTGAACTTGCAGCCTTACAAATAGCATCTTTTGGCACCTGGCTCAGCTCACATTATTTTACTCAAAAGGGTAGATGGAGCAAGCAACACGTGTAAGGAGGCTTGTTGTTAATAACTCAAATAGTGCTTGTGAGGTTGAGGAATTGTAATAGTTGTACAGGGAATTTCTACTAGATATTACTCCATCCATTCTTTTTCACTTGTAATTTTGCACATCAATAAGTTCTCTGATATTCATTTAATTACTTTTTTTTGTATGTACTGTGGTATAAGATTTAAGTAACAAGAACAGACAACAAAGCATTTTAGTATAAGATTTATATAAAACTACAACTGTTTAACACTACTTTTTATGACAAATATAGTAATAACATGTTTGGCAAAGTTCAATACTTTTGTGCATAGCAGCAGTTAAAGATTTTAAGATTTGATTGCTTATGCTACAACAAAATTTGTTTGAGAATGCAGATATTAACTGTTAGGCAATTAGTATACAATGATATCTGATCTAATAAATATGGAAGACATGGTGTCTACTCCCTCTGTCCCGTAATATCAGTCGCTAGGAATCCGTGCCTGTGAGGGGGGCACCGTTCCCCAACGTCAAATATAAAGGGACGAAGGGAGTATGTTTTAAGATGTGTAGGTTGAGATGACCGGTCATATATATAAATAAATATATACATTTTGACTCAAGCCAAATGACTTGGTGCTGACTAAGTGTGTAGTCGATGCAATGTGTTAAGATAATAATCATAGTTCAGTATGTCAGTGTGTACTTATCAAAAGTACAGTTTTAGGGTTATGTATCACCTACAATTAATGGAAGGATCTATCTATTGTTTGATTTCCGTGGACTAATGGAAGGATTTTGATATGTTGAAGTTATAGAAGAAAATGCATATGTGCTTTCACTATTGGGAAATAATTGTTTTGGAATAGACCATAATTTCTTGTTTTCCACTGTGCAGAGAGAAGTCTGCCGACTGTTGCCTTGTTCAGATGGTGATCAGAAAGGGGTATGATCTTATTGATACTAGCAACTAACATTACCTGAACTTAGTTATTTTTTATACATCTCGAGACCATCTGATACTTCATTAGCATATGCGATTACAATCTTGCACTAAAGCCTTAAGCAAACTACAAATGAAATTATTCTTGTCTCTTTCTGGTGTAATTTATTTAGTAGGGAAAATAGAATATATATTGGCATTTGTGACAATGTAAATTTTAATTTTGAGTTTGCAAATGTTTTGTGTTTGTTTGCATCAATAGACATTTGTCTGCATATGTTTCATGGCA
Source organism: Cenchrus fungigraminus (assembly GCA_036936925.1). Classification (NCBI taxonomy): domain Eukaryota; kingdom Viridiplantae; phylum Streptophyta; class Magnoliopsida; order Poales; family Poaceae; genus Cenchrus; species Cenchrus fungigraminus. The sequence goes on along the minus strand of CM072778.1, from coordinate 19,401,055 downwards.
CATATGGCAGCAATATTGTTGTCATATTAATCAGAGATTTTTGTTTCTAGTGTTGAGGAACATGATATATCGTAGTTAAAGATTGGAAACTTGAGATATCTTGCAATTGTTTCGAATTTGGTGTCAGAACATGCAGAGCATAATGATTTCTGTGTTCCTTGATATCTAATGGCCAATTGGTTAACATAAATGTTGTGTATCATGCAGTTTCAGGATTTTATATCCTATCTGATAAACAGAGAATGTGCTGGTGTGATAAGGGTTCCTGCTGTGAATTCCATGTGGACAAGGCTACTATTCATCCTTCCGCCCACACCTGATGTGTGTGGCATGCTTAAACTTCCACCCCATCCATCTGACTGTATAATTGTTGTAATTTTGCCCAAGGAAACAACCGTTGAAGCAGCATGACAATTTTGCACAGTGCATGTATGTTAACTTTGTTATAGTTTCTGAGAGCTTGGAACTTGTAGCAATTATGTGAAAACTGTGCATAATCTGGCATGTTCGTTTGGCTGGTGGTTGGTGCTGATTTGTTCTGAGAGAATACTGCTGATTGGTGATTGAGAGAATACTGCTGATTGGTGGTTGGTTTGTTCTGAGAGAAGTACTACTGGGTGGTGGTGGCTGATAAGCAAGAACAGGGTGTTGCCAGTGTTTTTATTATAAAAAATTTACTACATAGTATGGCTAATCCTCTCCAGTGTTTCAGTTAACTATCGCAAATCTAATTCTGCGGATGCTCGTGTGCAAAGCACCATGCTCCCGCTGACACAAAGGGTCTCGTGGGGTCGTGGCTGTGCGCTCAATTTGGCTCTTCACCGCGGCCGATTTGTAATTCTTTAGTTCCAAACATTCTTCCTAAGCTATCCGTTATCAATTAGTAATTGGTCATTAGCCTAGGCGCTTGGAGGTGTACTGTGCGTATAATTGTATACACATGTTGACATCAGTGAGTGTGCGCACATACATGTTACTCCTCTGCTTCAAATTACTTCGTTTTGATTTTTTGGATACATTCTTTTTTAGATATATATACTTATGTTTAGATATGTACAAAATATGTATTAGAAAAGTCAAAACGATAATTAATTTGAAAATTCAAAACGATAAGTAATTTTAAACTGAGCGAGTAGCTGAAATGATAGCAAAATGATAAGTTATTAATTTTAAACACTCAAAGGAAAAAACAAATAAAAAAAATTATGCATACAAGTCATAGTTCGAGTGCATCCAACGAACTAAACCGACGTGGTGCCTTGCGATGAATTTTCGTGAATTTTGGCATCAAGAAAACCCATAGCGTCACATCAACGCGACGCGGCACAACTCGAGGTGTCCAACGCAGCGCGACCCGGCGTGTCACGTCTCACGCGTATCAGTTATTACATTGTCGGCGTCGGCGTGTGCGATGATCGAAACCTTCTCCTCCACCACGAGCCAGCGCGCCGCCGCTCGCCATGGAGCACGCGGCCGCCGCCCGGGACCAGGCCACCTTCTCCTTGCGCGTCCTCCGCCACATCGCCCCCAACGACGGCTCCCGCGCCAACCTGGCCGTCTCCCCGCTCTCCCTCCACGCGGCGCTGGTGCTCCTCGGCGCGGGCGCGCGGGGCGCCACGCTCGACCAGATCGTCGCCTTCCTCGGCCCCGCCGGCGGCCCCGCACACGCCGCGCTCGCGTCGCACGCCGCACTGCGCATGCTCGCTGCTGATCACAGTGCAGGCGGGCCCACGGTGCGGTTCGCCAACGCCGTCTGGGTCGATGCGGCGCTGCGGTTCAAGGACGCCTACGCCCGCGTCGCCGCCGAGCACTACCGCGCCGAAGCGCGCCCGGCGCCCTTCAAGTCCATGGTGAGCTCACCGGCAATTGGCAAGTGCCTTCTCTCTCTGCCACTGACACGTCGGAAATCTTCATAACCGCCTTGTAATCTTGTTTATTGGTCCAGCCAGAGGACGTGAGACTCCAGATCAACCAGTGGATCGAGAGCGCGACGGCCGGCCGGATCAAGGACCTCCTCCCCCCAGGCTCCATCCATGGTGGCACGCCGGCGGTTCTCGCCAACGCCCTCTACTTCAAGGGTGCCTGGGAGCGCAAGTTCGACGCCTCGCTTACGCAGGACGGCGCCTTCTACCTCCCCACCGGCGGCCACGTCCGCGTTCCATTCATGTCGAGCACCAGCAAGCAGCACATGGCCAGCCGCCCGGGCTACAAGGTCCTGCGACTCCCCTATGCTCGTGGCCGCGAGCACCGGGCGTTCTCCATGTACGTATACCTCCCCGACGCGCACGACGGCCTGCCGGGCCTGCTGCAGAAGCTGAGCTCCGACCCGGTGGCGTTGCTCGAGAGCTCCGCGTCTCTGACGGTCGAGGTCCCCGTGCGCGCGCTCAGGGTGCCCAGGTTCACAGTATCGTGCAAGAACAAGGTCGCGGCGGTGCTGCGGGACCTCGGACTGGCCCTGCCGTTCGACCCCATTCGCGCCGACTTCGGCGACATGGTGGAGTCGGCGCCGGAGCCGCTCGTCGTGTCGGAAGTCTTCCACGAGTGCTTCGTCGAGGTGAACGAGGAGGGAACCGAGGCCGCCGCGGCGACCGCCGCCGTTGTGGCCTTTGGTTGCGCGCGTATGCCACCGCCGGAGGACTTCGTCGCCGACCACCCGTTCATGTTTTTGATCCAGGAGGACTTCACCGGCGTGGTGGTGTTCGCTGGGCAAGTGATCGACCCTTCGCTTTTGCGCTAAATTTCGATTTGGAAACAGACATGGTGTTTGCTCTTGCAATATGTAGTTGGCTGCTCCAAACTTCTGAGATGGCTTTGCGAAAATGTTAGCATTGAGCTAGAAGTTGGGTCATGTTGGATTGTAAACCAGGTGAATTTGGTGATTCAACTTTGCTACTATCTGTTGACATGCGCCGTGGCTGGATAGCAATTTCGCATCCAGGAGGCCAGAATTGTGCAAAGATCTCCCTTTTGGGTCAGGATATCTGAAAAAAAAAACAAAAAAAAAATTGTGTACGCAGGTCATTACTCGAGTGCATCAATGACGAACAAACCATCGACGTGGAGCCTTGCTATGAATTTTGGCATCAAGAAAACCCATAGCGTCACATCAATACGACGCGGCACAAGTGCACAACACTCGATAGGTCTCCAAGACTCCAACGCAGCGCCGCCCGGGACGAGGCCACTTTCTCCCTGCGCGTCCTCCGCCACATCGCCTCCAACGACGGCGGCTCCCGCGCCAACCTGGCCGTCTCCTCGCTCTCCCTCCACTCGGCGCTGGTGCTCCTCGGCGCGGGCGCGCGGGGCGCCACGCTCGACTCCTTCCTCGGCCCCGCCCACGCCCGCGCTGCACATGCTCGCTGCTGATCACAGTGCCGGCGGGCCCACGGTGCGGTTCGCCAACGCCGTCTGGGTCGATGCGGCGTTGCGGCTCAAGGACGGCTACGCCCGCGTCGCCTCCGAGCACTACCGCGCCGAAGCGCGCCCGGCGCCCTTAAGTCCATGCTCCATGGTGTAGCAAGTCCTTCTCATAACCGTCTAGCCAGTGGACGTGAAACTGAGCGCGACGGCCGGCCGGATCAAGGTTCATGAGGTTTTTACCTGTATGCCATTAAAAAAGATGATGCCGACTTGTGTGCCACTAAAAAAAGTTGCTCGCACCTGTATGTCATCGACCTAAACTTCTTTGACATTTGCGCCATTCCGTCCCAACTCCTTCCATTTCTCACCGTTAAGTCGCCTAACATGTGGGCCCGGCCAGTCAGAAAGTCTAAAATGCCCTTCTTTCCATCCTCTTCTCTGCTACAGGCCAACCAGAGGGGTGCTGTGGCGCAGGGGCGCTCTCGCTCCAGGCTGTGCCGTCGGTCTCGACCTCAACTCCACCGCCGCCGTCTGAGGTGGCGCGCGCTCGCGGCAGCCGGCCCGCCATCCCCGCACACCTGCGCTGCCCGTGGCACCCCACCACTCGCCGCTCCCTCGGCTCCGCCCGCGACCGTCGATGTAGAAGCCGACGAGGGCAACGAGGTGGTGGTGGTGGACGCGGCTGATGGTGTCGACCTCGGCCTGGAACTCGTGCTCGCCCGGCTCACTGCCGCCCCCAGCAGCAGTAGCAGCAGCAGCACGTCGCGATGAGGCCGAAGAAGAGCAGCGTTGCGATCCGCCCGCGGTCGGCCGTCAGCTCCGCGCCGCCGCACAGAGGCCGCAGGAGCGACAGCCGGAAGAGCGTGTCTCACGTGATTTTCAAGCTCCAAATCCTTGAATTGTGTTGCTCAAATGCAAAAACTTCAAATCAATTGTTTGAATCCTATGGTTTCTCTACAAGGAGAAAATTGCAATTTTGGGACTCCAAATGTTGTGCTTCGTAAGACTGTCTCCAGCAATATTGCGCATCTGCAACCTCTTTGCGCACGGGAGAGAGAGGAATCGGGTCATGCAAAAGAGTGGTGCCTCCGGCAGTAGTTGCTCAAGGGTATCTGCATCCTCCGGGTGGTTGGCTCCCGCGAGCAGTGGGATTGAGCGGGCGGTGGAGGAAGAGGTTGGGGAAGGAGGGCCATCCGCTGGTGGCCGGAGGTGGAGGCGGAGCCGTCGCCGCAGGTCAACGCGCTGGTGGCCGGAGGTCGGAGGAAGGGGAGGGGGAGCGCGGAGGAGATCCAGACCGGCCGCCCCTGCTCCTCGCTCTCTCCGCGACCGCCTCGCCTGCGTCGTCTTCCTCCACGGGGAGGACGCGGACGCCGCCCGCGTGGCGCGGATCATCACCCGCCTCGCCCACCTCCTCCGCGGAGTCCCCCGCCGGCGCCGTCCCCGCCGCGGGCGTCGCACATGCCGACCGCCGCCTCCACCAGCTCAAGGCCGCGGACCGGGAGACGACGCAGAGACCGCGGCATCCCCTCCCCTCGAGCTCGGCGATGGCCCAGCTCCGGCCTCCCAGATCCATGCGTCGCCGTGGATTCACCGCCAGCTGGGGCCGCACGCGCACCGGATCTTGGGTCCCTCGCGCCGGCCAACTCAGACCACGGCAGCCCCTCCACCACCAGCTCGTCGTCGTGTGTTGTCCCCGGCCTCTGCTCCGCTCGCCGCTCCCGAGGCCGCTCGAGCCCCTGCTCCGCTCACCGCCGGATCGAGGGAGAGGAGATGAAGGCAGGTAGACGACGGGCAGGGGAGAAGAAGGGGGATGGCGGAGAGAGAGAGAGAGGCAGGAGGAGTGCGTCAGTTGAAGAAATCGGGATGAAGAAAGGAGAGAGATATCCCGAGGATGCGGCTCGGAAGGCATGCGTGCTCATAATGAAGATGCGGATGTGGGTACCGCTGGAGGCTGCACAGTACCGTTTGTGTCTGCATTTTGTGTTTGCAGGGAGGGATGCGAGTACCGCTGGAGACAGTCTAACTTTGCCACTCCTAACATTCATTTCGAAAAAATGGGTCTCGAAACGTTATCTCTTTGCAAAACATGCCCTCATACGTATTTTCCCCCTTTTGTAATTAGAATGGGTGTATTTCCAAACTGAAAGGACATTTTTGCCCCTGTATTTTCTACGTGGACGCCGCTGCTCACGGACGTTTCGCAAGGTCGCAGTAGCTGCCTCCATCCGTTTGCGTTCCGAACCCTAGACGGCCGGCGCAATGGACGACGGCACGCTGCTCATCCCGCCGGCCAGGCCGTCGCCGCGCCGGCCGGCCAAGCCCCGTCGCTCGTCCCCGCCGACCGGGCCCGTCGCTCGTCTCCGCCGGCCATGCAGCACCGTTCGTCTCCACGGCCGGCAGGCAGCCAGCCACGAAAAGCTCACGGTTGTCGGACAGATTTGTGCGCATTTGCAATTGTGTTAAGCACTGATGCAACAGATCGCATGGTCACTATTTGTAAGATGAAGTTAGATAATTACACCCAGAGCTGCCAGCTATACACTAATAATTTTATGGAGAAGAAGCAAAATCGATAAAACAAAACAACCAACAGATGTTCTGCTATTCATCTACGATGGTAATTAAGTGGGTGCCGTCCGAGTAGTAGTCTAAGCACCAGTGGCAATGCAATATATGCAGTCACTGACGCATCTGTTTCGGATCAGAGGCAGCTCGGCGGCAGCACGAAGCCGAGCGTGCTTCCCTGCACGTTCCAGCAGTAGGACTTGGCGGCGGCGGCAGGGCGGCTCCTGTAGGTGAGCGCCACGTCCTGCAGGCGGATGCCGCTGCACGGGTTGCTCCGGCTGCAGTCGAAGTTGACGGCGACCGGCGTCGCCGACGAGCCCCAGATGCCCACGTACCTGACGTCGCTGATCCGGATGCTGGAGCTCCCGCTGGGGCAGTAGCGCTGGTCGATGATGACGGGCCGGGTTGTCGACGCCGGACATGGTGGCGTCGGCAAAGGTGACCCCTCGGACGAAGCCGCGCTTGGAGCCACCCCACGTCTTGATCCGGAGCCCGTTGGTCGTGCCGGCGAGGGACGCGGCCAGGAGGCCAAAAAGGGTGCTGTGTAGGCAGCCAACGTCTCCAGCCTGACCAAAAAGAGCAGAGGGTAAAACGGACTTTTCAGGTGGCAAATATATGTATTTTGATTATAAAAGAGGGAAAATACACCTAATGGTATGGTTTGCAAGAGGACAACGTTTCGAGACCCATTTTTGCGAAGTCGATGTTAGGAATGGCAAAACCGCGAAGAGCAACATTTGGTGTCCCAAATTTGCAATTTTCTCCTCTACAAGATTGGTTAAAGAATCAGACAGAGTCTGTATTGAAATTTTGTGCAATTTTGGAACTGAATCAGGAGAAACAAGGAAGAAATATGAAGGAGCAGTGTTGCGCCACGCAACTGCTTGCTGTTGCTGTCGGAGTGCCACACGCCATAGCAGGGGGCAGGGGAGCAGTGCTGCGCCACGCAGCAGCTTGCTGTTGCTGTCGGAGTGCCACACGCCATAGCAGGGGGTAGGGGGGCGCGCGGCCCTTGCGCCACTGCAGCAGGGGAAGATCCGACAAGCGTGACCCTGACTCCGGACACCGTCTTCGGGGCACGATGGACCTCTCCGACGCCGTCCTTGGGCAGGACGCGGAGCCCGGCTTGGTGAGCGCAGTGGCGGGGACGACAAGGATGCTGCCACGCGGCCAAGCCGACCCGGGAGGGAGCGCGGCCACTGCCCCTGCCTTGCCTCACCTCGCCTCGCGCGGGCCTGCGCCCGGCCGCTGCCGCCACCCTCTTGCCCGTCCGCCGCGGGGACGAGGCCGGGGAGGAGGCCACGGGGAGCCGCGCCAGCCGGCCGCCGGCGCGGGCGAGCTTTGCGCACGCAGCCGCGAGCAAGCGCGCGGACGAGCTTTGCGCCCGCCGCCGCCGCCGACATTTGCGCCCAGGATCTCCTCGCCGACGTTCTCGCCGTTGCCGCGCCGCCCACTCCTGCCCTCCATTCCATCAGTGAACTCCACGTGGGGAGCGGCGAGGGGGAGCGAGAGCTCTTGCTGCCGTGTTGTCACAGGCCTGGAGCGAGAGCGCCCCCTGCGCCACAGCACCCGTCCGGTTGGCCTGTAGCAGAGAAGAGGATGGAAAGAAGGGCATTTTAGACTTTCTGACTGGCCGGGCCCACATGTCAGGTGACTTAACGGTGATAATTGGATGGAGTTGGGACGGAATGGCACAGAGGGCAAAAAAAGTTTAGGTCGATGGCGCGAGCAACTTTTTTAGTGGCACACAGGTCGACACCATCTTTTTTAATGGCATACGGGTAAAACCCTCATGATAGATCTCGAGATTTATGCACATCTTTTCTTAACTTAAGATCTCGCTTTCATGCTGAGAATTGCATACAACATGTGTGTTTGAATGGACGAATCCAAATGTCGTTGACACAATTCACATAAGGCGGAGGATCAGGCAGTGGAGGCATAGAGCACAGAGGGAGACTCGCGTCTGGAGGTGTGATTTGTGGCGCCATGGGAAGGGGCGACAGAGAGCTGAAGGTGGACCTGCCGCTGCCGCTGCCGTAGGAATTGAAGACGACAGGCCACAGAGAGCGGCGGCGGAAGGGGATCCAAGAGAGGGGGAGGGTGTCGATGAGAGCCGAGCGGGATAGGAACTTCACGGGGAGGAGGTCCAGAGTTTAGAAAGTAGTAAATCCGGCATAGAAAACACGAGCGATGAGGTGGGTAAAGGGTGGGTAATTGATGCACCCGGTGAGAAAAAAATTAGGTTTCAGCAGAAATATTTTCTAACTCTCAATTTCTATGGATCTACTATTTATCCTTTTCGTCAATTACATGACATGTGGGTCTGACGGTGAGGAGTACGGTGATCCCGATTCGTAAGAAATCTTTTTAATTGTTTTTGATAAATGGTTACTGCGGTCCATAGTATGTTCTGTAATGGTCTTTAATTTGGTGGAAGAATTAGGAAGCTTATCGGTCTTTGTATGCCAAAGATTAGTTTTCGCAAAGTGTGGTACTTTACATGACAACACATAAGCATCGTCTCATGCTTCTTTTTGAAGACAATAAAAAAAATGTTCCTTTTGAAGTTTAATATTAGTATTTGGTATATAGGGTGGTGTTTTACCATACTACCAATGACTCATTTTAGCATTCAGGGTATCCTTTTAGCATTCATAAGCTGCTATAGGTTGTACAATCCGAGCTGCCGAGAACAAATAGTCACTCCTGTTGGACGAGCACCGGCAACAAAGATCATGCCAAAGCCATGCAACAAAGATTATGACTGAACATGGCTGCACAAATATGATTTTTTAATGAAATGGTGCCCAAATGATATTTTGAGGGGCTAGCCATAGATATTCTTTTTGAGGAAAAACACCGGCACAATTACTAGACAATAAGTTTACTACAAAATAAAATGTGGAGTTACATATTTTAATAAACTAATTCGATACCAGCACCTTAAATACAAGAAATTTGTTGATGTTGTTTAAAAAAACTAAGTTGGTGGGGTTAAGACCGCCTCATGATTTTCATTAAGAGAAGGTGACCTAGGGGCTGTTTGGCTCCCAGCCATAGGCTGCCACGCCACACTGCGGGGCGCCACAACCTGTGGCGGAGAAAACCAGCGCCTCAATCAGCAGCTGCTCCCTCCGTTGTCTGTAGCATGGCGGGCTACTGTGCACGGCTGCTGTGGCGCGGAGTACTGTGCCGTGGCGGAGTGTGGCGGTGAACCAAAATCCCCCTAATCCCTGCTTAGAAACCCCCCAACCCCGGCTTCACCGGCTCAGAAATTTTTTAAAATCAGTCCCGTAAATTCACTCCAACGAGAAATCGAACCCGGTTCTCCTAGTTGTCACCATGCCTCGGCTCCCTCTGACCAACTAGCCTAGAGGACCTTTGGTTGATGCTGTTTAGTTACATAGTTTGCGACATTACATAGACACGACTTATTGTGGAGTCCCGCCATTCTCCGCCATACGCTTTTCAATGTAGTCCTCTCTCATCGACAAGATCATAATCATTATCAGAAAGATCATAGTTGCGATGAAAGAGGTCAGTCCCACCGCTGGCCAAATCGAAATCTTCATGAAAATGATGACCCCGACGAGGATCAAAAGCAACGCCGGCAGGCACATTTCCTAGAAAAACAATGAACAAAATAATAAATTATCAATAAAGTGTAAATGCACAATGCAAAACCATTAGCAAAACATGTTAAAAAACCATTAGCAAAACAATAAGGGCATTGTGCAAAACTGCCGCATGAGCCATGCTTCTACGCACCACCGGTCGATTCTGGCAGCGAAGCCTCTCCCTCTCCTCTCTCTCTCTCTCTCATACGTCGGAAATCTTCATAACTGTCTAGCCAGAGGACGTGAGACTGAGTATAGAATTCCATTCAGGCCTCCCGGCCCTAGCCCTAAATGGCCCGGCACTAAGCGGCCCGGCCCTATCAGACACGACGGATTCTTCGTGCAGGGCTGTGTCGGGCGTCGTGCCGAACTAACAGCCTAGGCACAACCCTATGGCCTCTTTTTCAGGCAGGGCCGACACGGCGTTGACAACGGCCCGATGGTCTGTGACATGGGCCGACACTACCGGTGGCGGCGTGGAGGCGAAGCTGCAGAGCCGCTGAGGTCGGCGCGGCGGAGCTTCGGCCACCGCGGCGCGTCAGACCGCGAGAAGGCGGCCGGAGATCCGCCCCCCAGCGGCGCAAAGGGATGGGGAGAGCCAGAGAGGAGCAAGAGGCAACGGCGGGATCGGAAGAGGGCTGCGGCGGCGAGGCGGGGAGGCAGGAGGCAGAGCAGGGGGATCACGGTGGGGGAGGGGGGACGGGATTGTGAGGAGAGAAGTAGAGAAAGGAGGGGCCCTGCAGCCTAGAGGAGTTTGGGAGAGGAAAGATTGGTGTGGAAATTAGGGTTTGTAGGTATTTATATGAAATGAGAAATTTGTTATCGGGCCATCTATCGGGCCGCTCAAAATCAGGCCGTGTCTCGGGCCGGCACTATGGGTCGAAGTGGCGCCCTAGGCACTATCGACCTATCGTGCTGGGTCGGCACTAAGCACTATTGATCGTGCCTCGAGCCGGGCTAGGGCCATGCTTTCTAGGGTCGGGCCTCGTGCCGCCAATCGTGCCCGGCCCATTTGGAATACTATAAGATTGAGCGCGACGGCCCGGCGGATCAAGGACCTCCTTCCCCCAGGCTCCATTCATGGTGGCAAGCCGACGGTTCTCGCCAACGCGCTCTGCTTCAAGGGTGCCTGGGAGCGAAAGTTCGACGACTCGCTCACGCAGGAAGGTGCCTTCTACCTCCCCATCAGCGGCCACATCCGTGTTCCATTCATGTCGAGCACCAGTCAAGGTGCGCGTCTTCTTCTGGATGTTGTGACATGGCAACACCCGGACACGAGGCTTCCTGCACCGCCATGGCGTGCTCTCCGACGACTGTAGATGTTGTATCGTCAGCGCTGGCCAGCGGCTGGAGTGAGCGGATCTTGCTGTCGTGGCGTCGTCGGCGTAGGCACGTGCGTGGTTGTCTTAGGGGCAGAGTAGCCGGGTGCGGCGCACGAAGAGCCAGTGGGCACAAAACTCGTCGTTGAGGCCAAAGTGTGCGTCGTCGACGACAACGCAGACTGGGAAGAGCTCGTCGGGACCCGCCGAGCCGGGAGGAGCTCCTGGCCAGCTGACGATGCACCCCTCTGGGCCTAGGCAGTCTTGACTGGTACGGGTGCGGGGGCAGAGGCCATGGTCGTGTGTGCCGTGACGAGAGCAAAGGTGGTTGTAGCGGTGGGCGTGGGAGCGGATGGGGTGGTGGTGTAGGATGCCATGGCAGGGGTGGAGGTGGTGGTGAGCGCACTACTAGAAACCCCCCCTTTAGCTACGTTATAGCAGTAACGCTCACTGGAAGCGTTTCTATGTTAGTGCCTAAAGATGATTTTTGACATGATTTTGAGAACATGTCAAACTGTCACGATATTTGACACGCTTACAACGTTGGTAGTCATATAAAGACATTTTTATGATGATATTGAAATCATCTAAAAAAAGAGACGAAGCTAGCTGTCGGGGTTCTCTACCGCCGGACAGTAAATTTGTATCGATCGTGTGTCGGGCTCGGATGGTTAGCACAAGAGACAACGGGATTTATACTGGTTCGGGCCTCCGAGGAGTAATACCCTACGTCCAGTGTCGAGCTGCCGTGTTCCCGTGCTAGGGTTGTTTGTAGTAGGGGTTACAAACTGGTCGGGAGAGGGTGTCGAACCCAAGTCCCTTAGAATGAGTGTTTGGTTCGTCGGCTAACCCTTGTGACGGTTGCCCTCCTCTCCCTTTTATAGATGCAAGGGGAGGGGCAAAAAGGGAAACGAGATAAGAGTTACAGTGCTCGGTCGTTGGGATGTCCTCTCGCGCGTCACTGTCCGCCAGGATGCATTGAAGAGGGGCTGTGTTGCGTTGTCGTAGAGGCCGCCGCGTGGCCGGACGGGGCTGTTCACTCCGGGACGCCTGACACTTTCTCCGAGTAGTTTGGCGGCGACTCAGCCCGCCTGAGCACAGGATTAGTCCACCACGCTAAGGCCTAATCGTAGGCCTGAGTTCGTCGTAGGGGGTGCTTGAGTGCCTCGGGTGGAGTTTGCGTGCTGCAGGGTTGAAAATGATGGTGATTTGACGGCTGCACAGCCAAGCAGAGCCGCGTTAAGACTCCTGTCAGGGCCTGCTGTCTGCGCAGGCCGCCAGCTGGTGTGTTTGCATGGCATGGGGAACCGGCCCCCCACGCGTCGTGGTGGAGGCGTTCGCGCGTCGGGATCGCGCCACGTGGTGTGGCTCGCGCCTTAGTCGGAGGCGGGAACTGCTCGTGCGAACGAGCAGCTTGTCGTGCGAGGCAGAGACTCGTCAGAGGGGGTTCCTCTAGTGGGGAACTGGTCGGAGAAGCTCCCAACTAGTCAGGAACAAGGCGTCTTGCCAGTGATGGTCTTGACAAGGGTCCTTTGTCCTCCTCGTCTTGAATCTTGGCCTTCACGCTGTCGATCTTGGCCTTCACATTGTCAATGGTGTCCAAAGACTCCTTCTCAAGAGAGATTATCTCGCCGTCAAAGGGGGCCCTAATCTGGGCCCTCGTCACTAGCCCCCGAGCCTGAGAGGGAGTCAAGGACTCGCGCACAGGCTCAGTCGAGAAGGCTTGGTGTTGATTCCTGTTCTCGATCTTCCCGATGGGTGCGCGCGAGCGCATCCGCCGGATGTAGCTCCCGAGCCCGCGAGTGAGTTGTAGACTCGCTTGTGGGCTTTTAAGCTTCATTATTGTCGTTGTGGCCCCAAGTTGTTCCATTGGGGTAGTCGTGGGAGTCGTGGGCGACGTGGTTGATGTGGGTGATGCGGGTGGCGTGGGCGCCTCAGCCGTTGCAATGGACGAGACAGTTTGAAGTGACCAAGCGGGGATGACGCAGGCTCCTGGGTCCTGCGGGAATCGAGGTGTCGCGCGGGCGGGCGCCAGTCATGCCGGGACCCGCGCACGCAGGCGGGCGTTTCGCCGACGTGGTGGGCCCGGCATTCAAGGCGAGCAGCCGCGCTCCTCCCTTTTTAACCATGCGCCGACCGAAGATTTGGGACTTTACTCCCTTGCCTTCTTCCTCTGCCCTTGCATCTCGCTCTTCTCACTCCCTTGCGCCCGCAGCACCGTCGCAGCTTGCGCCGGAGATCCGCTCAAGAGCTCGCCACCACCATGTCGAACTGGACGCGGTCCAATGTGTCCCGCGCGATGTTGCGCCGCCTTGTCGAGGCCGGACAGCTCCCTCCTCTCACCGACGCCGTGGAGTGGAAGGTGCCCGGGGAGGAGTCCGTGCCGCGCCCGCCCGCGGGGTACGTCGTCTAGTTTGTGGCCTTCCCCGAGCGCCGCTTCTCCGTCCCCGCCGGGCGGTTCATCCGGGCGGTCCTCTTCGAGTACGGGCTCCAGCTGCAGCACCTCAACCCGAACAGCATCCAGCAAATGGCGGCGTTCGAGGTGATGTGCGAGGGGTACTTGGGGATCAGTGCGCATTGGCACCTCTTCAGGTACTTCTTCATGTTCGCGTGCTTGAAGGACGGTTCCAGGGCGGCGACGATCGGCTGCGCCAACCTCCGGATGAAGCAAGGGCGAGGCGACAGCTACATCCCATCCTCATTGACCAGCTCGAACAGCGGCTGGCACAAGGGGTGGTTCTATCTGAGGAACGACCCCAAGTTTGCGCTGCCGGCGTTCACCGGGAACTCCATCGGGCAGGCGCGGAGGAACTGGACCGACGGCCCCCGAAGGCGGAGCAGGAGAAGCTGCTCAAGGATCACTGGGTAGTGCTGACCCGCCTCCGAGAGGCCGGGGTCAGCCTGGCGACCGTCATTGGCCAGTACCACACCCGGGGGGTCGTGCCGCTTTGGAGACGACCGCTGCGCCTCTGCGAGATGACGGCCGACAGAGCCCCTGGATGGGGACCATGGCCACGCCCGCATTCCCGTCGCTGAACGAGATCCAGCGCCGCGTGGCGTTGGCGATCGGGAAGTCGACCTTCACGTGGCCGCCGGCGCGGCTTCTTCCAATGCTCCCCAACGGGGAGACCGAAAAATTTGTGAGTTGTTTCTTCTTCCGACAAGTTCCTCGTAAACTTGGTCTCTTGGGTCCGTGTCGATCTTATCGGGAATTCCTGATGATCGCTGACCTGCCCGCCCCTTGCTTTTCAGTTGAAGTGCGACCACCTCGTGCCGGCGAAGGCACCTCTCCCGGAGGAGGCGATCTTCAAGCGCAATCAGGCGGTCGCAGAGAAGCGGCGGGCTGCGCGCAAGGCGCAGCACAAGGAGCAGGAGATCGCCAAGCGCGATCGGAACGATGACTGTATTAAGCGGTGTAAGGCGGGGGAGCGCGACGTCTCCTCCGATGAAGATCCGTCACCGGCGCCGGCGTGGAGTGGCGACGAGCCCAGCGCCGCGGTTGATTGGAGCGACATGTCGGGGTCGTCCACGCCCTCGCCACCCCGAGCGGTGGAAGTGACCTCATTGCGGCGGCCGAAGTCCGCCGCTCGCGAGAAAGGCACGGGCTCGAGCTCACGGTCGGGGGCCCGCCCCGTCCGAGAAGATCAGCGGGTGACCCGCTCTCACACAGCACCTGGTGGCCCGAGCGCCTCCGAGGGGCGGAGGGACCCGCCTCGCTGGGATGATACGCCCAGGCGGTCGGCGGGGCACGAGCCCTCGCCCCGCCAACTTTTCGATGGCTCCGACCACCCGGACGCAGACTCCCTGCAGAGGCGTTCGTCAAGGGCGAGGTTGACGACGCTGGCGTCGACACTGAGTGCACCGCAGGGGGCTGATACGAGCGCTGCCCCGCGGCGCCTCCAATCTTTGGTCATCCGGGGCGGCGGGGCCCCGGACGTGCATGTTCCCCTCTCCGCCGGCGGGAGTCAGGGGCCGGCCCCCGACGCGGTGGAGGTCGAGAGGACAGTCCCCGAGCCGCCAAGGGAGCGCAGCGCCGCCCTTGAGCCAGCGGGGAGGAGTGGACCAGCCCCCGAGTCGGCGAAGCGCCGGGGGTCGGCTTCCGAGTTAGCCGGGGCCAAGCGATCAGCCCCCGAGCAGGGCTTGTCAGACCGGCCGGTGAAAAGGGCCCGCGTCCGCTCCAGCATGTAAGCTCCTGCTCTTGGTGTTTTTTGTTGTCTTGAATCCTTCATCTTGTTCGTCTTTCAATTTTCGTCCTGAACTTCCTGCAGCCACGCCGACACCAGCGTGCTTAGCCTCGCACCTCTGAAGCGCGTGGTGCTGAGCGCGCGTGGCCCGCCTCCCGAGCCCCGCTCCCTGCCTCCATATGCCGAGCCGTTGGCTGAGCAGGCCCAGAGTGGGTTGGTCGTGGCCACCGAGGTGATTGAGCCGGCAGCGCCACCGCCGTCGTCCATCGCCGACATCTCGGGAGAGGAGCAGGCGGTCGCGGAGGCGGCTGTTTCCCAGGTGGCGCCGGAGCCGCAGGTCGAGGCCGCCTCGGGCGGTGATGACGTCTTGATGGTGTCCGTCGAGCGGACTGCGCCCCTACCTCCGCCGACCAGGGACCACAAAACCGTCGCGCCGGTGGCGACAGAGACTCCGGTGCCCGCGACAGCGTTGGCGAGTGGGGGCGCGATGGAAGCGTCGGCGTCCGGCGCCTTGTCCGCCATCAACTTTGAGATCATTGATCTTGACACCACCGAGCTCCCAAGCAACGATCGGGACATCTACGAGGCCGTGCTGGAGCGCATGCTGGCCGACCCGGTGGAGTTGGGGGTCGAGGTCCCCGAGCTCGCGGCGTCTGCGGCTGCGACCTCTGCTGAAGTGGCGGTGTCCGCCAGCGGAGAACCCACGTCAGGCGCTACCGCGGCGGGGCAACTGACGCTGGGCCAGGGTGGAGATGTCGGAGGTCCCGTGCCCCAACTGCATCGGAGGTAGTAGGGGAGGTCCTCGGGGAGCCCGCAGCCGGCACAGAGTCGGCCTCGGCTGCGCCCTCGTCTCTGGCCGCGAGGGCGGACTCGGCCGTAGCTGAGGTGCCGGAGTCGTCATCTCTCCGGCCTGCCGCCCCTGTCGACGAGACGGCGCCCGCGGTGAGCCCATCCCTTGTGGCTCCGCAAGAGCACGATGCTCTCGGGAGCGCGGCGAGGACCGTCTCCCCGGAGATCCAAGAGACCGGGGAGGGCTCTGGCGCAGCTCAGCCGCCGGAACCTGAGGGAGGCGACGCCCGGATCCTCGACCTCGCTCACTTCTCATGGGCGGCTGCCTTCGAGGCGGGTGATGACGCTGAAGAGGACGAGGAGTCCGCGGCTTGCCACACCCTCGAGCGCGGGTTGTCGTGGGCACGCGCGCACGCATTTGATGAGCTTATTCTTCCTGCGACGACGGTAAGTTCTCTTGATGCGGCGGCCCATTCTTGTTTTCTTTCGTTCTTTCGGCATTCGTAGTTGATGCACTTCTTGCTTGGAGCAGACACTCGCGGCGTCTGGCCGGAGGAGGGCGCACGCGATCAGCGAGCTGCGCGCGGAGAGGGTCCAACTGGAGATGCAGCTGGTGGTTGCTCGTGTGGCTGCCAAGCAGTCCGCGGAAGACCGCGCCACGGCCGCACAGGCCGCCGCCGCTACGGCTACGACGGAGCGGGACGCCTTGGCGGCGAGGTTGGCCCAGGCCGAGACGGAGATCGAGAGGCTGCGGGCCGCCGCGATGTCCGCCAACGAAGCTGCCGAGTGGGCCACCACCGCCGCCGCCACTGCCGAGGCTACTGCCCGGGACGCCGCCCAGACCACAGCTCAAGAGAAGGCGGCGCTCGAGGCGAAGGTGGCGGAGCTGGAGCGGGACTTAGCCACCGCAGGAGTAGACCTCGCGACGGCCAATCGCCAGTTCTCCGAGGTGGCCAACAGGCTCTAGGTGGTCTCCGAGGAGGCGACGCGGCTGCGGGAGGACAACTCCAAGTTGTCACAAGACCTTGATGGTGAGCCGGATTGACGCCTCCTCCCGCAGTTTTTGCTTCTCGCTTGTTCTTCGTTTGTACTGACTTGTCTTCTCGTGTTCCAGGGATGCACGTGTACCGCGCCGGGATGACCATGAAGCTCGCAGAGAAGACGAAGGAGCTGAACGCCGCCTTGCTCGAGAACGTCAAGAAGGACAGCTCGATCGAGCGGCTGTCGGAGCAGCTCGAGAGTAAGCCCTTCAGTCTTGACTTCATTCGTGTTTTTCTTTTGAGTCCGGCGTGATACATCAATATGCTTGTTTTCTTCAGAGACCAGAGCCGAGCTCGAGCAGTCACGGATGGCTCGAGACCAGGTCACGGTCGAGCTGGGACAGGCCATGAACGCCCGGCGCGAGTCGGAGGAGGCCCACAAGGCGAACATCGAAGACCTCGCCAAGCTCGCGAGAGCCGTTGGTGCAGTCATGACTGGGCTCGGCGTACCCTTTGGTCTGATGCTGCCTGACAGGCTCGTCGAAGAGGTCGGGCGCCTTCCGAGAATGATCAAGGAGCTGGAGTTGTCGACGGCTCGGAGGGCGGTGCACCGGGTGCTCGCCATGTTCGAGTCGCATTACCAGGGGCTGGACCGCATGGCGCTGAGCGGCGGTTGGGCTCCTGGCATCTCTGACACGCAGTGCGATGAGCTCGAGGAAGACTGCGCCACCTTCGCCCGCGACATGGCCGACGCCGCCTTGAAGGACCTGGAGCTGCTGCCAGGAGATGCACCAGAAGACCCGGGAAGTTCCAGGCCTTCAACTTAGATGTATCACTTTAATTGCATGTAATAGTAAGAACAGTTCATCGGTGCGACATCACGAAATGGTGCCGCGTTGTTGAGAACTTATTCGAAAAGCGTTACAGCTCAAACGTTCCCAAGCGCCCGGGGTCGACCGTCGTAACGTGTAGTTGACCTTAGGAACTCGGGACGACCAAGCTCTACTCTGGAGCCACGGAGGCGTAGGAGTCGGGAAGCTCGGCCTTCTCAACCCGCTAAGAGCTGCCACTCGTTCACAGCCCCCGAGAACTTGGGGAGTTCGAGAAGTAACCTTGCGCGGTTTTGTAGTGAAGGTTGTTTTAGACCGGAGTCTGGGCGGTCACTTGAACGCTTTTGAAAAGAGGTCGGACGAAGGCCTGAGGACTCGAGCTGTGCCCGCAAGTCTTCGCACCGTAGCCGCAGAGGCGTAGGTGCTAGGAACTTTGAACGAGCAGCAACATCTTGCCCCACGCAGGCCGTCGTCTTTACTTCTCGCAAGGTCAAGCTTTCCATCAAAAGACCTTTCGCTCGTGCAATCGGTCACGACACAGATGTCGGGTTTTTTTTTGAAAAATCGAAAAAATGGAAGGAGGGCATCGTGCCCTGGGTAGCCCCCGAGCAGGGAGCGTTTCTGCACGGGTGCAGGGACGCTCGTTGCTCAACCTTCAGGTAAGTCGCATATTCAGAAACATGGCAACCGAGAAGTTTTTCGAACTTATAGACATATGAACAAAGCATGCGGCATTTATTCATTGATGTATAAGATTTAAACAGTTACTCAAGGGTAAAATGGCCGCAGGTGTTCGATGTTCCATGCGTTGGAGACGACTCGTCCGTCCTCGTATCGGATCTTGTATGTTCCGGGTCGGAGCACCTGGTGGACGATGAACGGCCCCTCCCAAGGGGGTGAGAGCTTGTGTCGATCCTTGCTGCCCTGAACTCGTCGGAGGACCAGGTCTCCGACGTGGAACTCGCGAGAGCGCACGTTGCGCTCGTGGTAGCGTCGTAGAGCTTGTTGGTACTTGGCGCAGCGCAGGAGTGCCACGTCTCGTGCCTCGTCGAGCTGGTCGATCGCATCCTCGAGCGCGACCTGGTTGCCCTCCTCGGTGTAGGCTTGTACTCGTGGGCTTCCGTAGTCGATGTCTGTGGGTAGGACCGCCTCCGAGCCGTGCGCCATGAAGAAAGGCGTGAAACGTGTCGCCCGGCACGGCGTGGTGCACAAGCTCCACAGCACGGACGGCGGCTCGGCCACCCATCTTGCTCGGAATTTCTCGAGACGCTTGAAGATGCGAGGCTTCAAATCTTGCAGGATCATACCGTTCGCCCTCTCGACTTGCCCGTTTGTCTTCGGGTGCGCCACGGCGGACCAATCCACACGAATGTTGTTGTCGTCGCAGAAGTTGAAGAATTTCTTCCCCGTGAACTGGTGCCGTTATCGGTGATGATCGTGTTGGGTATGCCGAAGCGGTAGATGATGTCGGTGAAGAAAGACACAACTTCCTCGGAGCGGACGTTCATGATGGGTCGCGTCTCGATCCATTTAGAGAACTTGTCGACCACCACAAGGAGGTGCGTGAAGCCCCCGGGCGCTTGTCGGAGCGGCCCCACCATGTCGAGGTGCCACACAGCGAAGGGCCATGTGATGGGGATTGTCTGAAGCGCTTGCGCCGGGAGATGAGTTTGTCGAGCGTAGAACTGGCACCCCTCGCAACGACGCACGATGTCCTTGGAGTCCGCCACCGCTGTGGGCCAATAGAACCCTTGTCGGAAAGCTTTCCCGATGAGCGTTCTAGGGCCCGCCTGATGGCCGCATGTGCCGGCGTGGATCTCGCGTAGCAGCTCCTGGCCTTGATCCCCGAGGATGCACCGCATGAGTATGCCAGTGGCTCCCCGTTTGTAGAGCTCGCCTTCGATTAGGACGAACGCTTTTGCTCGCCGTGCGATGTGTCGGGCCTCCGTCTAGTCGGAAGAAAGCTTTCCTTCGACAAGCCACTCGAGGATAGGAAAACGCCAATCAGGATCTTCAAGGTTCAGCTCGGGCGGTTGGTTAATCGCCATGACCTCTGGCTCTTCAATGTCGGGCAGCTTCTCCCCCTCTGTTCGCACGGAGGGCGTGTGTTGGTCGCTCGCGAAGACCCCGTGCGGTACCGGCTTGCGACTTGATGCAGTCTTGGCGAGGACGTCAGCGGCTTTGTTGTAGTCGCGCAGCATGTGATGAAGTTCGAGCCCGTGGAACTTGCCTTCCAAGTCACGAAAAGCCTGGCAGTACGCCGCCATCTTCGGGTCAACGCAGTTCTTCTCCTTCATGACTTGGTCCACGACAAGCTCTGAATCTCCTCTGATCTCGAGGCGACGGATCCCGAGCTCAATACCTATTCGGAGGCCGTTGATGAGCGCTTCGTACTCGGCGACGTTGTTGGAGGCCGGGAAATGTAGTCAGACCATGTACTCCATGCGCACACCCAGAGGCGAGATGAAGACAAGGCCTACACCCGCCCCTTCCTTCCTGACCGAGCCGTCGAAGTACATGATCCATGCCTCGTGATCAATCGGTGCCGGCAGAGTTTGAATCTCCGTCCACTCAGTGATGAAATCCGCCAGCACCTGGGACTTGATGGCGCTGCGAGGTGCATACGATATGTTCTGCCTCATCAGCTCGAGCGCCCACTTGGCTATCCTTCCTTCGGCCTCGGGGTTCTGGATGACCTCTCCGAGCGGGTACTTGGACACCACGGTGATGGGGTGTGCATCAAAGTAGTGTCGGAGCTTGCGCTTGGTCATCAAGACAGCGTACACGAGCTTCTGCATCTGCGATTAGCGCGTCTGGGAGTCGGAGAGTACCTCACTGACGAAGTACACTGGGCGCTGCACCTTTTGCGACCTTCCGGGCTCTTCTCGTTCGACCACCAGCGCGGCGCTGACCACCTGGGTTGTCGCGGCGATGTACAGGAGCATCGGCTCTTCAGGTGTCGGAGCCGTGAGGATCGGCGGGCTCTTCAGCATGTTCTTGAGGGAGTCCAGCGCCTCTTGTGCCTCAGGGGTCCACGAAAAGTGGTCGGACTTCTTCATTAACCGGTACAACGGTAAGCTACGCTCTCCGAGTCATGCTATGAAACGGCTCAGAGATGCAAGGCAGCCTGTGACACGCTGTACGCCTTTCAGGTTCTTGATCGGCCCCATGTCCGTGATGGCCGAGATCTTCTCAGGGTTCGCTTCAATGCCGCGTTCCGACACGACAAAGCCAAGGAGCATGCCCCTTGGGACCCCGAAAACGCACTTCTCGGGGTTCAGCTTCACCCCATGCTGTCTCAGCTTCGCGAAGACCTCCGTGAGGTCCGGGACCAAATCGCCTGTCTTTCTTGACTTGACCACGATATCGTCGACGTACGCCTCGATGATGCGCCCTATAAGGTCCCCGAAGACACGTCGCATACATCTTTGAAATGTGGCGCCCGCATTTTTGAGCCCGAAAGGCATCGTCTTGTAGCAGTACGCGCCGAACGGAGTGATGAACGAGGTTGCGAGTTGGTCCGCTATGCACATCGTTATCTGGTGGTACCCAGAGTACGCATCGAGAAAACAGAGGGGTTCGCACCCAGCTGTCGAATCGACCACCTGGTCTATGCGAGGCAAAGGAAACAGATCCTTGGGACATGCTTGTTAAGGCTCGTGTAGTCAACACACACCCTCCATTTCTTATTCTTCTTCTTTACAAGTACAGGGTTAGCAAGCCACTCGGGGTGGAATACTTCTCGGATGAACCCTGAACTAAGGACTTTTTGATCTCCTCGCCGATCGCCTTGCACTTCTCGTAGTTGAAGCGGCGAAGGCGTTGCTTTACCGGTTTCGATCCTGGCTTGATGTTTAACTTGTGCTCGGCAACCTCTCTCGGGATCCCCTTCATGTCGGAGGGTTTCCATGCAAACACATCGAGGTTCACTTTGAGGAAGTCGACGAGCGCGCTTTCCTATTTAGGATCGAGCGCCGTCCCGATACGGAGCGTGCGGCCGTCGTCGGAGACAGCCGCATCCTTGATGTCCTTGGCGGGCTCGAAAGAGCAGGCCGCTCGCTTGGACGACTCGGGGATATCCTGGTCCTCGGACGGAGGCTCGGCGTGGAGCCTCTCGGACCGGATC
The DNA here is from genome assembly GCA_036936925.1 of Cenchrus fungigraminus. NCBI lineage: Eukaryota > Viridiplantae > Streptophyta > Magnoliopsida > Poales > Poaceae > Cenchrus > Cenchrus fungigraminus. The sequence continues at coordinate 19,379,282 of CM072778.1, read as the reverse complement.
AGTGCCTCCGCAAACTGAAAGCACTCAGCGTCGCACTCGAATGCGCGCTGATACGTAGTCCCTACTGTGATGATCCCCTTCGGGCCGGGAATCTTCAGTTTCAGGTACGTATAGTTGGGCACGGCCATAAACTTCGCGTATGCCGGCTTCCCGAGGATGGCGTGGTACGTCCCCGAGAACCCCACCACTTCGAAGGTGAGGGTTTCCATGCAAAAGTTTCGCAGGTCCCCGAACGGACGGGCAGATCGATCTGCCCGATGGGGAGTGCCTCCATTCCAGGGACGACCCCGTGGAACGGTGCGGTCGACGGCCGCAGCTTGGATCACGGGATGCCCATGTCGTCAAGCGTCGACGCATAGAGCACGGTGATCCCGCTTCCTCCATCCATCAGGACCTTGTGGATCCGTTTGGATTTGAACAGAGGAGCTACCACTAGTGGGTAGGATCCCGGCTGGGGCACATGGTCGGGATGGTCCTTGCGGTCAAAAGTTATCGGAACCTCCGACCACTTTAGATAGGACGGCTTCGCGGAGTCGGCGTTGAAGACTTCTCGCCGGATCAGCTTCTCCCGCCGTCTTGAGGGTCGCGCCGGTGACCCGCCGAAGATCATGTGGACCGCGCCATCTTCACCCGGGTACTGAGCCCCCGCGTCGTCGTTGTCGGGAGGCGGCGCCGCCTTCTTGGGTGGATCCGCCGCTCTTTGCTTGAGGGTGCCGTTGACGTAGTTCTTGATCAACCGGCAATCCTTAAGCGCATGCTTGACGGGGACTTCATGGTGCGGGCACGGCGCGTCCAAGACCTTCTCGAAGTGGTCCTTTGGAAGACCAGGCTTGGACGGGTTGCCCTTGGGGCGCGATGCCTTGCGTTCGACCGCCGCAACCAAGTTGTCGTCGCGACGACGCTTGTCGTTCTTCTTCTTGAAGCGTGAGGACGTCCCCTCGCCATGGTCCACGACCTGCTTCCCCTTGTCCTGTGGGGTGTTGAGCGTCGCTGCGACCACCTCCTCACCGTCCGCATGGTTGCTCACGATGTCGAGGAGCTCCCGCGTGGTCCGGGTTGTGCGGGGCTGAGTCGGTGGATGAGGGAGGTGCAGGTCGTTCCGTTCTGGAAAGCCGAGATGGCGTCGTTGTCGGTTGCACCGGGAAGCTCGGTGCAGCGCTTGGAGAAGCGTCAGATGTACTCGCGCAGGCTCTCCCTCGGCTGCTGCTTGCAGTTGCGCAGCTCCCACTGCTTGCCGGGGCGGGTGTACGTGCCTTGGAAGTTCCCGACGAAGACACGGCGCAGGTCGGTCCAGCTGTTGATCTTGTCGCGGGGCAGGTGCTCGAGCCACGTCCGGGCGAAATCTCCGAGGTAGAGCGGCAGGTTCTTGATGATGAAGAGATCGTCTATCGCTTCTCCCGCGTGGCACGCGAGCCGGTAGTCCTCGAGCCACACTGTGACGCCCCAGGTTTTTAATTAACCTTAATTGCCGGTCAAACGTGTTGACTAAGGTCAAATCATGGCCAACCTGGGTCATCACCTCGAAAACCTCACCAACACTCACCCATTAGCATCTTAAGCAAGTCTAGCACACTCTCCTTTGTCAAAACCCTAGCTAAGGGGGACACACCCCTTGATGTCTTTGTGTCGATCTGGAACTTTTGCCGCGTTCTCCAAATTTCACCTAAACACTTCAAAATCTCCCAATATAAAAGTTGTCCAGTTTTTCATGAGACACAACTTTCATGTTGAGCGGCATTTCAAATTTTGAGTGGAAAAGGTTCAAAACTTCCAGTCAAACTCAGTTTCACTATTCACCCGAGGCATGAAAATCCTCAAATTGGCATTTGAATTTCTCTTTCAATTTGAATCCATTTCAAATTTGGTTTCAGCCATGTTTTAGAGGATCAACTCATCTGCAACTTTCCTATCTACAAGATTTGAAGTTTACATGCAACTTTTTGAGAATCGTGCAAGCAAGAAGGGGCACTTGGGACGGACCAGGCCGGAGACGCGCTCGGCGCGACATCACGCTCGCGCGCGCGCGTCCACGCGTCGCCGCCGTGCTGCCGCCGTACCACGGCCGGCCCTCGAAGTTTGGGCGTGGCCTCGGCATGCGTCGGCTTCGCGCGCGTCCCTAGGAGCCGCTTCGGCCGGTGGAGCGCCGCGCCACGCGGCGAGTACGCGCGCACCGCGGCGTCGTCACCTCCCCGCCGCGCACACACGCCGAGACCGCCGCCGTACCTCGCATTTATGCGCCCGGACGCTTAGCCACGAAGCAAGGCTGCCTCTGCGCGCGCTCGGCTATAAATAGCCGCCTCCCTCTCCTTCCGCGCGTGAGCCCGCCGTCCGCCACCCGCCATTGCCATCCGCCACCCGCCATTGCTGCCGCCACAGGCGAGCACCCCCTCCGCTCGCTCCCGCCGCCGGCCTAGCAGTCCAGCGCCTCCACTAGGACCTAGTGAAGCCCCCAGCGCCGCTTGTTGTCCCGCATTGCACTCACCCTCGCCGGAACCCGAGCCGCAGCGGGCGCGCCGCCGCGACCTCGCCGCCGCCGCTCGCCGGTGACCTCCCCGACCGCGCCACCACCACCATTCGGCTCTGGGTGAGGCCAACCGCACGGTTGTGCCGCGTGTTGATCTGCCCCGGCCCCACATCGCCGGCGGCGAACTCTCCCCCGCCGCCGAGGGCATGGATGTGAACATCCAGGGGCATGTTTGTAAACTAGGGGCCCGATTGCAATAGAAGTTATCTTAGTTTTCTTGCAAGTTGGTCTAGTACCTTAGAAAAAGCCTAGAAATTCACAGAAAATTCAGAAAAATGCAAACCCAATTTTGTTGGTCTCAGTAAGAGTAGATCTACAACTTCTACAAAGCATTACCATAGTTTTGACTTATAAATTTTGAATGAAAATTCAAATTCAGTTTGACACCTTTTTGCTATAATTCAAAATCTAGAAAGGCTATGGAGCTGAATTTTGGATATGTTGCTATAATTATCATGATTAGACTCTGGACCAAAATTTGCTCAAAGTTGTTGAACAGATCTTTTATTATGAATTACTTTGTATTTATGCTATTTCTGTTTACTGATTTTTGTAGCAAAATATGAATTGATTTTTGTGCTCAACTTGTGTCTCTGTTCATTTTATACCTAGATGCAACTTTCCTGAATTTATGATGAATTTATCTCTGTTAGAATTATTTAATCTTGATTTATGCTTAGATTGGCATTTAAATGCATAGGTCAATTTTCAAATATGTTTGAGATGCACATGTTGGTGTTCTGCTCTTGTTTTAGGCCAGAGTAGCTCTAGGATTGAGCTTGGGTGCAGGAGCTTTTTATTTATTTATTTATGCATTTCCTTTAATTTAAATGGCTAGGAAATGTCACCTTTGCATGTATAGGTTTTGTAGCTCTTTTAATGTCCAAACTTGATCCAGTGGATGCTTAGTAGTAATTAGGCCAGCAAGGACCCCCTGTCCTTGTTGTATGTTTTGTTTGTGCTTTTAAAAGTTAAGGTGCACATAAGCTTGTTATTAGGAGTTAATTAGGAACGTGTGTCCTTTAACCTTGTGACCCTTGTAAATGGTTGCATAGCTTATTTAGGATCTCTAAATACACCCCTTGCTGTTTTAAGAATTTAAATGGAGTTATGTACCTAGTTGTGCACACAATTGCTATTAAAGGAGTAAATAATAAATCTTCACATGAAATAACAATAATGAAAGTAAACATTAATTAATTGTTGGTCAAAGAATACACCCTTGTCTATAATAACCTTAATGAGAAAGAATTAGTAATTAATTATTTGTTAAGGTGAATGTGGGCAACAAGAGTTGGATGAAATAATTAATCTATCACTCCACCTGAACCCTGCATTGCATTCCGTGTAGAACTTCCTGACGGTAACTACGCGCTCGTGCCGGAAGCCGAGGAAGGAGGAGCTGACGCGGAGCTGCAGTACGTGGAGGTGATCGACGACACCGAGGACCCTCAGGCTAACCCTGCTGACGAAGGCAAGCCCCGGTGCATTAACCTAAGTGTTTTTGAAATCTTATGCAACTATCTATGGATGATTGTGCATTTACGTTCAGGAATTGATATGAAACCCTAGATGCATGATCCCTAGGTACCTATGTCCTTACTAGTATGATAGGTCGATAGCTGCTATGCTACAGGACCGTTACAAGTCGAGTGATGCTTGTCACTCGCGAGAATAGGTTCTTATGTTGGAATCATAAGATCTCCTTAAATGGATTGCTCATGTGGTAAGAGCATGGGATGTGGGCTCCGGTCCAATGGCTTTCGTGGGTTAAGTGTTTGAACGTACTAAGCACTTGTCGGAAATGGGTACGGTAAGCCTAGTATCTTAACGAGACGGTAAGGGATTTTACTGTGACTAATCTTGGGATGTGTCCCCCGGCTAGCTACCGGTGGTGCATGTGCGATGCTGGGTGCCTTGCGAGGTATACCAGATAGCCTGTACCGAAGACTTTGGCCTTTTATCCCGAACCGAGGACTTTAGGGAACCGCCTGGTGGTTGTCCTCGTGGGGGCACCCTACCGTGTGTTTCGGTCTACCTTGCAAGGTTTAAATCAATCGATTGTCGGCCTCTCACCGTTATCTGAGACTACTTACTCCACTGGCCATGAGATCCCTAATGATGGAAGTTGATGAATATTTATGCTTGATTAATTGTTTGCACAAGTTATGCTTGCACTAGCTTGCTAATTTAGAAGGAATAATCAACTAGAACTTGTGCTAAAATATTGAAAGTAAGGACATACTCTTTGTTACTTTTCAGCAAAAGAAACCCCATTGGCCAAAAAGCCTTTCATGTCTAGAGTTGGTGATGTAGTTGTCACCGACGGGTAAGTCTTGCTGAGTATTAGTGTTCTCAGCCTTGCTATAATCTGTTGCTTCAGGTAATGCCTTTGCAGATGTGTGGCCTGGAGAGATCTCGCCTGGCTGGGAGCTGGAGTGGGTGGAAGACGATGAATGAAGGCATCATGGCAGGCCTCCCGTGATGTTTCCTCGTGCCGTTTAGTTTAATTCCGCTGTTTTCAAAACTCTAAACTTCGTTATCATGTCAAAAACTTCGGTTTGTAATAATTAAGCCCTTCGGGGTAAATTTGGATGTTAATCACATGTTGTTCTCTGGACTCGCCTTCGCGTGAGTTTTAATGCATATATGTCGATCCTTGTTGCTTTGTAAGTGATTTACCGGGCGTTAACCCGGCAACTAACGACAGGATGATACTTTATTATTGCTTAATGACCAAAGTGGATTGGTTATGCGATAGTACGGTATTTCCCTGGGCGGGTTGTCACAGCTGGTATCAGAGCAATTATATGCACCAGAGATTAATTAATAACCTTAATCACTGGTTTTTGAATGAAATTTGCCAAGATTGTTTGGATTTGCAAAACACGTTGGTCCGTTAAGGATAAACTAGACCGAGAGGCCCTAGAGGGAATTTTGGGTTCTTTCAGGTGGCTTATTAATCTATGGTTTATTTTGCTAACCCCCAGCACATTTATTTCCTGTCAGAACTTACTTTCTGTACAACCATACTAGTTCATCACGTTTTGCCATACGTGGTGGTACCACAGGAAAGTCCTATGAGGGATGGATGGGACCTATTCAAATGGGCACCCACGTCGCGTCTGCGTCTCATCACGTTTTGCTATACGTGGTGGTACCGCATGGAAGTCATGCGAGGGATGGATGGGACCTATTCCAAAGGGAACCCACCGTCGTGTCTGTGTCTCGCCACGTTTTGCCATACGTGGACGTTCCGCATTGTGTATATGCGAGGCAAGGATCCGCTTCATTCCAAAAGGAGCGTATCTGAGGTTGGACGCTGTCCATGCAGCGGCTTGACGCATGGATACTGTTTCTATAGTGAACGGTACTGTATGTGGACACTTCCATGACGTGCTGGCATGGAAGGTTCTTTTCTGCAGGTACATAACAGCGCTTCGTTAGACGCTAAGTGAGTACCGTGTAGCTCTCGACTAGCTATTATAGGGAGAGACGAGTAAAAGCCTTGCCACCGGCACTGACTTCGACTTTTGGCTTGATTGCCGTGTGAGGTCGAATAGGACGTCTTGCATGCATACTAAAAGTCGAAACATTTAAAATGGACCCAAAATAGAGCTTATGCTCTCTAAGGAAGATTTGCTAGTGTGTGGTTTCTGTGAACTAGATTACCTCTCATGCATAGGTGTTGTTGCTGTCCAAAAATCAGTATTGCTGCTAGCTTGAATTTTTGCACCATGCTCTAGGAGTAATTAGACCAGTTGATCCATACCAAAGTTGCTACATACCTAATCTAGTTTTTGCTCGCAAAAATTCATAGTCATAGCTTCTGTAAATCTTGAGTTGTACCCTTTTTAGTGAACTTAGGTCATGCTGTTTTTCAGGAAGGCAGAACCTGAAACCTTGCACCTTTCGACCTTGTTCCTAAATGATCTAGCTCAACCTTTGAATACCAAAAGTGTGTATAAAAACCTTACGGAGTAGCCTGTAAAATTTGAGAATTTTTGGGGTTCTGGATTTTTAGTTATGAATTTTTATTCACAGCTGCCAGAATTTGCACCATTTGACATGTTGCTCTCTTTTGAGTTCTAACATGCGTTACATTTTTGTACAGATGGCTGCCCCCGTGTTTCTCGAGTACGGCGCTGACGGTTCGGTCCGTACCGACGAACTGCACTGGGAGGGTTTTCCACACCTTGCGTGGGAGGCACTCAGCGCTGCCGGCTACACCATTCCGCCCGTCTACGAGGCACTCGAGTTAGAGCACCTGGGCGTGCCTCGTTGCAGGGTGACCGTCACTGTACCACCTCACCCGAACCACCCGACTGGTTCGACTTGAGCTCTGTGTACTGGGGTTTTCGGCTGTAGGAGTCTTTCGAGTCGGCTGCCCTCTGGGTATTGACGGATTTCTGCGACCGCAACCCGACGGTGGTAGCACTGTCACCATTCGGACTGTTTCCGGCGGTAAACCCGCACGACCCGGCATGGAGGGACCGTGTGGACCACCTACAGGAGTTACTGATGCTCTTAGTCCTGTTGGACGTCACGCAGACGCTAACGCGTTGCCTGGACGCTGTGTTCACACTCCAGGGGCTGCGTAACACCACCCAGCTGATGATCAGCCAGCGTCTGGAGTCGGCTCGGCTGGCCTGGCACAATCTCTCAGCAGTGTACCAGCAGCTGAGCTTCACTCTCGCCCAGACTCAGCAGGAGAACGACCGACTACGTGCCAGGAGGTTCCAGTTGGAGTTAGAGAGAGGTGACCACCTATAGAGAATCTTAGACCTGGAGGCAGAGGTCACTACCCTTCAGGAGGACGTGGACACTAGAGAGATCGAGAGGTTGACACTGCTGCAGAACATCATCGAGATGCAGTAGCAGGTAGAAGAGGCTGAGGTACAGGTAGCAGCTCTGCAGGCCATTGTGGCTCTGCAGCCACCACCTCCGGTAGAGGCACCTCCGGAGGAGCAGCAGGGTCAGTCTGGTCTTGACCAGGCGAGTCAGGCTGGACCACCGCTACCGACCCCACCGGCTTCACCTGCTGGCAGTGGTGCTTCGGTCGGCAACTAGGTTGCCATAGTATTGTAATAGGATGGGTCATACTCCTGTGTGTAGCCTTTTGGTTGGTTTGTGGTAGGTGAGCATAGGAGTATGCTTTTGAGCAGCATGACTGCAATGTAACCCAGGTTGTAATGTGGTAATTTCAAACCTTGAAACCTTTGTAATGTTCTGTGAGCACCTTATCTGTAATGTTTGTTGTAAGGAAATGCTTAAGCAATTTGTGATCAGAATCGAGTTCGGTGTTGTATACCAAACTTGTTTGGAATTTTGTGACGATCGCGCTCTCAAAATCTCAGCAATCGTGCACTTTCTTATTGAGAGTTATGCAATTCTAACCCAATCCTGACTGCTGTCCAAACAGCGAGACAAGGCTTAGGAAAGGGAGTTTTCGAGCAATTGAACGTCGGAATCTTATCATGTGTTGAATACCAAAGTTGTGCGGAATGTTGCAATGACCGCGCTCGCCAAAATTCAGCATTTTTGCATAAGGGCAGAGAGAACTACAGAGTTTTTGGTGAGTGTCGGCCTGTTGCCGAGACAGCTAGGTAGCTTCCCGCAATTTGCATTCCTCGGGCATGCGAAGTGGGAATTCACTGCGGTGTTGGAAGCCAACTTTGAGGCGCATGAAATCCTGCATCTACTAACCAAATTTGGAGAATATTTTGGTGACTAGGTTGTTAGATGTGAAGTACTCTTATGACTGTGTTGCTGGAAATGCCGAATGAATGCGCGAATGAGCTTTGGTCATGCAAATTTACACTTGTCATTTCTTTCTAAGCAAGATTATGGCTATGTGTCTAATAAAGGCTCGCATTTAAGATGGTGGGACCAACACGCAGCTCCCCCAACGGTTTCGAAACATCGGGCAGTGGTGAACTACCACCGCCACCGCCGATGACGCCGTCGGAGGCATTCATGGCCACTCAGACCGAGGTGTTGCGCCAGATCCTACAGACGCAGCAACAAATCACCCAGCAGCTGAACCAAAGGCCACCACAAGGGGCAAATCATGAGGGGCCAAATCAGGTCACCACCTACTCTCAGTTCATTGGGATGAAGCCCCCGACCTTTTCCAAGGCGGAAGACCCCCTTGAAGCTGAGGCGTGGATCAAGGCCATCGAGGCAAAATTCTCTGCCTTTGTACTGCCTTGCTCAGAGGAAAACAAGGCCAACTTCGCAGCCTTACAACTGCGAGGTGAAGCCTTGATGTGGTGGGATCATTTCAAGACCATGCAGCAGGGGCATGCTGTCACTTGGGATGAATTCAAGCAAGCTTTCAAGAGCCATCACATTCCTAAGGGATTAATGGATAGGAAGATGAGGGAGTTACTGGCCCTCAGGCAGTGATCTGACACTATGTATCACTATGCACAGAAATTCAATAGCCTTTGCCAGTATGGTGGACATCACGTGGATACCGATGCAAAGAAGATGGAAAGGTTCTGTGATGGCCTGGATGGTGAGTTGTACGAACGGCTGAACTTGATCGAGCCCAACAACTTCCATGAGCTCGTAAACAAGGCTATATCCCAAGAGGATGCTATGAAGAAGGCTCAGAGAGGCAAGAAGAGGCAGGCTGGTTTTGCTTCGGGCAGTGGAACTAACAAAAAGTTTCGCTTTGTGAAAAAGAATGTTCCTAACTCATCCCAGCAATCTTCAACTGGACGCTGGACGATGAAGCCATCACAGAACAAACCTTCAGGGAACTTCCAGTTCCGCAACACCCAGCAGCAAGCTTCCAAGCCCAACGCACCCCCACGCAACATCAGTGAACGCCGTTGTTACAATTGTGGACAGCCGGGGCACTACATAAGTGATTGCCCCAAACCTAAGCAGAACAAGCCCAACCAGCAGAATCAAGGTTCAGGGACCAAGCCGACCAATCTGGCTAAGAAGCCAATGGTGCAAGTCCGCCAAGGCAAGCTGAACTTCACCACCATGAGTGACATCCCAGAGGGAGCTTCAGTGCTTACGGGTACATTCTCTATCAACGACATTCCCGTTAAATTATTATTTGATTCTGGAGCTACCCACAGTTTCATCAGTGATAAGTTAGTAGGCAGAATGGGTTTGGTGGGTTCTCATACCAATTCGGCCTATAAAATCACCACTCCCGGGGGGGGAATCTCTTCTAGTACCTTAATCCGTGGAGTACAGTTAAGGTTGGGAAGTAAGACGGTTCAATCAAACCTCATTGTCATAGGCTTAGAGGGTATGGATGTTATCTTGGGTATGGATTGGATGACCCGACATAAGGTGGTTCTAGATATCTCGGGTAGAGTGGTAGCAATCAATTCACCTACGGTCGGGCACACCACATTGTACCTACCTTTTAAGGACGGTGCAGACCCTTGTGCCTATGTGACCATTATCTCTCATCTTGAAGAAATTCCAGTAGTTAGTGAATATCCTGATGTCTTTCCCGATGAGTTGCCGGGCATGCCACCAGACAGGGATGTCGAGTTTCTGATTGAACTCCAACCGGGCACTGCGCCCATTTCTAAACTACCTTATCGTATGCCTCCCAAGGAATTAGCTGAACTGAAAAATCAACTCCAGGAATTGTTAGATAAGGGCTACATTCGCCCAAGTTCTTCTCCTTGGGGTTGTCCCGCACTCTTTGTCAAGAAGAAAGATGGTAGTTTGAGGCTATGTGTTGACTACAGACCGCTCAATACGGTGACCATCAAGAACAAATATCCTCTTCCCCGAATTGATGTTCTTTTTGATCAGTTGGCTGGAGCCAAAGTTTTCTCCAAGATCGATCTTCGTTCTGGTTACCATCAAATCAAAATTCGACCTTGTGACATTCCCAAAACTGCTTTCTCCACTCGTTATGGTCTCTACGAGTTCTTGGTGATGTCCTTCGGTCTCACAAATGCCCCAGCCTACTTCATGTATCTCATGAATTCCGTATTCATGACGAAACTTGACAAATTCGTAGTGGTCTTCATCGATGACATTCTAATCTATTCCAAAGATGAGAAGGAACATGCCAAACATCTTCGAATTGTCCTACAGCGTTTGAGAGATCATAAGCTCTATGCTAAATTCTCCAAATGCGAATTCTGGTTGGATAGTGTGAAATTCTTGGGGCACACTATTTCCAAAGATGGCATATCCGTAGATCCTAGCAAAGTACAAGAGGTAATGGATTGGAAACCACCTAAGTCCGTACACCAAATCCGCAGTTTTCTAGGTTTGGCGGGTTATTACCGCCGATTCATTCCGGACTTCTCCAGGATCGCTAAACCTATAACTGAACTGCTCAAGAAAGGAGTGAAATTTGTATGGAGTGAAGCATGTGAGAAAGCCTTCCACACGCTGAGACAACACTTAACTTCAGCCCAAGTGCTAGTACAACCGGATAATTCCAAACCTTTTAAAGTTTTCTGTGACGCGTCAGGCACTGGTCTCGGTTGTGTTCTTATGCAAGAGGGCCGAGTCATTGCCTATGCCTCACGGGCACTTCGACCCCATGAGATCAATTATCCCACCCATGATCTAGAGCTAGCAGCGGTTGTTCATGCTCTTAAGATTTGGAGACACTATCTGATGGGCAATCGTTGCAATATCTTCACCGATCACAAGAGTCTCAAATATATCTTCACTCAATCGGATCTCAACATGAGACAAAGGAGATGGCTTGAGCTGATTAAGGATTATGATCTAGAAGTGCACTATTACCCCGGAAAAGCCAATGTTGTTGCGGATGCTCTTAGCCGCAAAGTTCACTGCAACCATCTAGAAGTGGAGCCGTATAGTGACACCTTGTGTGAAGACATGAGGAAGCTTAACTTAGAAGTGGTAGAGCAAGGAAATCTATATGTCCTAGCTGCCGAATCCAATCTTTATGATAGAATTGTCACTGCTCAACGCAATGACGAGGGCATACAACTAATCAAACAGAAGTTAGCAGAAGGAGATCCCAAGTATACCTGTTTCCGGAGGGATTCAAACGATGTGGTATGGTTTGGGAAACGTCTTGTGGTTCCCACTGACCAAGAAATTCAGAGAACCATCTTTGATGAAGCTCATCTTTCCAAATTCTCTATTCATCCCGGAAGCACCAAGATGTATCAAGATTTGAAGGAAAATTTCTGGTGGTCTAATATGAAAGTCGACATAGCAAAGTATGTGTCAGAGTGTGATACTTGTCATAGAATGAAAGCAAGCCATTTGAAATCGGCAGGTGTACTCCAACCCTTGTCGATACCTATGTGGAAGTGGGATGACATAAGTATGGACTTCATTGTGGGTTTACCCCTGACTGCTAGAAAGAAAGATTCTATTTGGGTTATCGTGGACAGACTCACGAAGACTGCCCATTTCATTGCAGTACATACTACTTATTCAGTGCAGCAATATGCAGAGTTGTATATGGATCAAATAGTCCGTTTGCATGGAATTCCGAAGACCATAATCTCGGATAGAGGAACTCAATTTGTAGCTCGTTTCTGAGAGCAATTGCATGAATGCCTAGGAACCAAGTTGATCCATAGTTCCAGCTATCACCCGCAGACCGATGGTCAAACGGAAAGGGTAAATCAAATTTTGGAAGACATGCTACGGGCAAGCATCCTGCATTTTGATAAAAGTTGGGACAAGTGTTTGTCCTTGGCAGAGTTCTCTTATAACAATAGCTACCAAGCTAGTTTGAAGATGTTCTTTATGGACGGAGATGTCGTACCCCTTTGAATTGGTCAGAAGCCGGAGAAAGGACACTCTTTGGTCCGGACTTAGTCAAAGACGCCGAAGAGAAAGTGCAAGTGATACGGGAGAACTTGAAGTTAGCTCAGATGAGGCAAAAGAGCTATCACGATAGAGGAACGGCACCCCGCCAATTTGAAGTTGGTAATTATGTATACCTAAAGGTTTCACCAACCAAGGGTGTGCAAAGGTTCGGTGTTAAGGGAAAGTTAGCCCCGCGCTATATCGGCCCTTATGAAATCATTGAAGTATGTGGGCCAGTGGCTTATCGCATCCGACTTCCGGAGCGGTTCTCCGCAATTCACAATGTATTTCATGTGACCCAACTAAAGAAAGGCGTGCCTGTGCCTGAAACCGAAGTGATCACGGAAGCAAATGCTTGGATTGAGCCGGATTTCTCGCTCATCGAGCATCCCAAGAGGGTGTTGGACAAAAAGGAGAGGAAGACCCGAAGACAAACCGTAAGGATGTACAAGAAACAATGGAGTCACCATACGGAGGAAGAAGCAACTTGGGAGACGGAAGAGTATCTCAACGCCAAGTACCCGAGTTTTCTACAATCTCGAAACCGTGAGTTTCTACTACCTACCTTGTTTTTCTTGAATCGAATCTCGGGACGAGATTCCGTTTAAGGGGGTAGGCTGTGACGCCCTAGGTTTTTAATTAACCTTAATAGCTGGTCAAACGTGTTGACTAAGGTCAAATCATGGTCAACCTGGGTCATCACCTCGAAAACCTCACCAACACTCACCCATTAGCATCTTAAGCAAGTCTAGCACACTCTCCTTGGTCAAAACCCTAGCTAAGGGGGACACACCCCTTGATGTCTTTGTGTCGATCTGGAACTTTTGCCGCGTTCTCCAAATTTCACCTAAACACTTCAAAATCTCCCAATATAAAAGTTGTCCAGTTTTTCATGAGACACAACTTTCATGTTGAGCGGCATTTCAAATTTTGAGTGGAAAAGGTTCAAAACTTCCAGTCAAACTCAGTTTCACTATTCACCCGAGGCATGAAAATCCTCAAATTGGCATTTGAATTTCTCTTTCAATTTGAATCCATTTCAAATTTGGTTTCAGCCATGTTTTAGAGGATCAACTCATCTGCAACTTTCCTATCTACAAGATTTGAAGTTTACATGCAACTTTTTGAGAATCGTGCAAGCAAGAAGGGGCACTTGGGACGGACCAGGCCGGAGACGCGCTCGGCGCGACATCACGCTCGCGCGCGCGCGTCCACGCGTCGCCGCCGTGCTGCCGCCGTACCACGGCCGGCCCTCGAAGTTTGGGCGTGGCCTCGGCATGCGTCGGCTTCGCGCGCGTCCCTAGGAGCCGCTTCGGCCGGTGGAGCGCCGCGCCACGCGGCGAGTACGCGCGCACCGCGGCGTCGTCACCTCCCCGCCGCGCACACACGCCGAGACCGCCGCCGTACCTCGCATTTATGCGCCCGGACGCTTAGCCACGAAGCAAGGCTGCCTCTGCGCGCGCTCGGCTATAAATAGCCGCCTCCCTCTCCTTCCGCGCGTGAGCCCGCCGTCCGCCACCCGCCATTGCCATCCGCCACCCGCCATTGCTGCCGCCACAGGCGAGCACCCCCTCCGCTCGCTCCCGCCGCCGGCCTAGCAGTCCAGCGCCTCCACTAGGACCTAGTGAAGCCCCCAGCGCCGCTTGTTGTCCCGCATTGCACTCACCCTCGCCGGAACCCGAGCCGCAGCGGGCGCGCCGCCGCGACCTCGCCGCCGCCGCTCGCCGGTGACCTCCCCGACCGCGCCACCACCACCATTCGGCTCTGGGTGAGGCCAACCGCACGGTTGTGCCGCGTGTTGATCTGCCCCGGCCCCACATCGCCGGCGGCGAACTCTCCCCCGCCGCCGAGGGCATGGATGTGAACATCCAGGGGCATGTTTGTAAACTAGGGGCCCGATTGCAATAGAAGTTATCTTAGTTTTCTTGCAAGTTGGTCTAGTACCTTAGAAAAAGCCTAGAAATTCACAGAAAATTCAGAAAAATGCAAACCCAATTTTGTTGGTCTCAGTAAGAGTAGATCTACAACTTCTACAAAGCATTACCATAGTTTTGACTTATAAATTTTGAATGAAAATTCAAATTCAGTTTGACACCTTTTTGCTATAATTCAAAATCTAGAAAGGCTATGGAGCTGAATTTTGGATATGTTGCTATAATTATCATGATTAGACTCTGGACCAAAATTTGCTCAAAGTTGTTGAACAGATCTTTTATTATGAATTACTTTGTATTTATGCTATTTCTGTTTACTGATTTTTGTAGCAAAATATGAATTGATTTTTGTGCTCAACTTGTGTCTCTGTTCATTTTATACCTAGATGCAACTTTCCTGAATTTATGATGAATTTATCTCTGTTAGAATTATTTAATCTTGATTTATGCTTAGATTGGCATTTAAATGCATAGGTCAATTTTCAAATATGTTTGAGATGCACATGTTGGTGTTCTGCTCTTGTTTTAGGCCAGAGTAGCTCTAGGATTGAGCTTGGGTGCAGGAGCTTTTTATTTATTTATTTATGCATTTCCTTTAATTTAAATGGCTAGGAAATGTCACCTTTGCATGTATAGGTTTTGTAGCTCTTTTAATGTCCAAACTTGATCCAGTGGATGCTTAGTAGTAATTAGGCCAGCAAGGACCCCCTGTCCTTGTTGTATGTTTTGTTTGTGCTTTTAAAAGTTAAGGTGCACATAAGCTTGTTATTAGGAGTTAATTAGGAACGTGTGTCCTTTAACCTTGTGACCCTTGTAAATGGTTGCATAGCTTATTTAGGATCTCTAAATACACCCCTTGCTGTTTTAAGAATTTAAATGGAGTTATGTACCTAGTTGTGCACACAATTGCTATTAAAGGAGTAAATAATAAATCTTCACATGAAATAACAATAATGAAAGTAAACATTAATTAATTGTTGGTCAAAGAATACACCCTTGTCTATAATAACCTTAATGAGAAAGAATTAGTAATTAATTATTTGTTAAGGTGAATGTGGGCAACAAGAGTTGGATGAAATAATTAATCTATCACTCCACCTGAACCCTGCATTGCATTCCGTGTAGAACTTCCTGACGGTAACTACGCGCTCGTGCCGGAAGCCGAGGAAGGAGGAGCTGACGCGGAGCTGCAGTACGTGGAGGTGATCGACGACACCGAGGACCCTCAGGCTAACCCTGCTGACGAAGGCAAGCCCCGGTGCATTAACCTAAGTGTTTTTGAAATCTTATGCAACTATCTATGGATGATTGTGCATTTACGTTCAGGAATTGATATGAAACCCTAGATGCATGATCCCTAGGTACCTATGTCCTTACTAGTATGATAGGTCGATAGCTGCTATGCTACAGGACCGTTACAAGTCGAGTGATGCTTGTCACTCGCGAGAATAGGTTCTTATGTTGGAATCATAAGATCTCCTTAAATGGATTGCTCATGTGGTAAGAGCATGGGATGTGGGCTCCGGTCCAATGGCTTTCGTGGGTTAAGTGTTTGAACGTACTAAGCACTTGTCGGAAATGGGTACGGTAAGCCTAGTATCTTAACGAGACGGTAAGGGATTTTACTGTGACTAATCTTGGGATGTGTCCCCCGGCTAGCTACCGGTGGTGCATGTGCGATGCTGGGTGCCTTACGAGGTATACCAGATAGCCTGTACCGAAGACTGTGGCCTTTTATCCCGAACCGAGGACTTTAGGGAACCGCCTAGTGGTTGTCCTCGCGGGGGCACCCTACCGTGTGTTTAGGTCTACCTTGCAAGGTTTAAATCAATCGATTGTCGGCCTCTCACCGTTATCTGAGACTACTTACTCCACTGGCCATGAGATCCCTAATGATGGAAGTTGATGAATATTTATGCTTGATTAATTGTTTGCACAACTTATGCTTGCACTAGCTTGCTAATTTAGAAAGGAATAATCAACTAGAACTTGTGCTAAAATATTGAAAGTAAGGACATACTCTTTGTTGCTTTTCAGCAAAAGAAACCCCATTGGCCAAAAAGCCTTTCATGTCTAGAGTTGGTGATGTAGTTGTCACCGACGGGTAAGTCTTGCTGAGTATTAGTATACTCAGCCTTGCTATAATTTGTTGCTTCAGGTAATGCCTTTGCTGATGTGTGGCCTGGAGAGATCCCGCCTGGCTGGGAGCTGGAGTGGGTGGAAGACGATGAATGAAGGCATCATGACAGGCCTCCCGTGATGTTTCCTCGTGCCGTTTAGTTTAATTCCGCTGTTTTCAAAACTCTGAACTTCGTTATCATGTCAAAAACTTCGGTTTGTAATAATTAAGCCCTTCGGTGTAAATTTGGATGTTAATCACATGTTGTTCTCTGGACTCGCCTTCGCGTGAGTTTTAATGCATATATGTCGATCCTTGTTGCTTTGTAAGTGATTTATCGGGCGTTAACCCGGCAACTAACGACAGGATGATACTTTATTATTGCTTAATAACTAAAGTGGATTGGTTTAGGCGATAGTACGGTATTTCCCTGGGCGTGTTGTCACACACACGCTGGGGTTGGTGTCCCCGTCGTACCTGGGAACATTGATCGGAGCTCGGAAACGCGAGGGGAACCTCGCATCCCGCACGCCCTGGCCAAAAGCTCGCGGGCCCCTCTGGTTCGGCGACCAGCTGCGGTCACGGTCGTCGTCGCTGTCATAGCGTCGTCCACGCCCTCAGTCGTCGTGGTTACGTGAGCGGTTGTCGTCGCGGCGGTCGTGGTTGTCGCGGTGGTCGTCGACACTCGCAGCCCGTCGGCGAGCCTCGATGGTGTTCCGGGCGTCGCGGTCGGGCCCGAGCCGACTTTTGACTGCCGATGCCGCCGCCCCGCCCCTTCCCCACGGTCGTGATGCCGGGAGGGGGGCGGGTTCGGGCCGTGCGCGGATTGTGCCGCCGCTCGACCACGTTCTGACCGCTGGCGTGACGCGGAGCTCTCCGCTTGTTGTGCCGCCGCGGCCTCGAGCAGCACCTTAAGCTGTTGGCGCAGTCGTCTCTCCTCGGAGGTCGCTGCCTCTGGGCAACCGCGCAGCAACATAGCTGCGGAGGCCAGGTTCTGCGACGTCCGCCTGAAGAGCGGCGGGGCGTCACCGTCGGCGTTGGCATCGACGTTCGCGCCTTCGTTGGTACGTCGGTTGTTGTCGCGCGTACGCCCTCAAGCCGGCGGCATCAGGGCGCGGGCTCGAGGCTGTTCGGCGGCAGGGCGGCGTTCCTGTCGCTCGCCATTCCCCGCACGGGGTGGCTCCTGCACCGGGACCACCTGCGGGGCCGACAGCGGCGCGGGCTGCCGGTTGCGGGGCTCAGGGTCTTCCCCCAGTTCCCGGTGAAGGTTGGCCAACTCCTCGTCGAGCTGGCGCCTGGCTTCTGCGAGCTTGTCGAGACGTGCCCTTCGTTAGGCGTCGGTGGCGCGGCACTGGCTCCGGGTCGGAGCTGCTCGAAGCCGACGCCACGCAAACGAAGCACTCGCGCGAGGGGTCGCGCGGCCGCGTCGTCGGTGCCCTCCGGGTTGTCGCAGAGCCGGAGGCGGCGCCGGTCGCTCGCAGGTCGTTCATGTAGGCCGTCACCGGGTCGTCTGGGAGGCCTGGCTGTCCACAGGGGTACATGGCGGTGTACCACTCCATGAACTCCCCCCAGGCGAGCGGCTCGGTTCCGCTAGCCTGGAAGGCGAGGTCGGTGAGGTAGTAGGCGGCAAGCCTAAAACGCTCCTGTGTTGGGTTTGGCCCCAACATGGCCATGATCGTCTCGTCCGAGAAGCCTCGGACGAACGCCACACGTCCCTCTGCCCCCGTCAGGACGTTGGGACGGGGTGGCCGGACGAAGGTACGCCCGGCAACAGACTCCGCCGGCCCGGTGTAGACGAAGCCGAGGGAGCCGAAGCGCAAGGTGGCCCCAGGGGTTAGCGAAACCCTGCAGCCCTCCATTCGATCCGCTGGTGAAGTTCGTCGAGACACACGATGTGCCCCTACCTGGCGCGCCAACTATCGGGGTTCTCTACCGCCGGACAGTAAATTTGTATCGATCGTGTGTCGGGCTCGGATGGTTAGCACAAGAGACAACGAGATTTATACTGGTTCAGGCCTCCGAGGAGTAATACCCTACGTCTAGTGTCGAGCTGCCGTGTTCCCGTGCCAGGGTTGTTTGTAGTAGGGGTTACATACTGGTCGGGAGAGGGTGTCGAACCCAAGTCCCTTAGAACGAGTGTTCGGTTCGTCGGCTAACCCTTGTGACGGTTGCCCTCCTCTCCCTTTTATAGATGCAAGGGGAGGGGCAAAAAGGGAAACGAGATAAGAGTTACAGTGCTCGGTCGCTGGGATATCCTCTCGCGCGTCACTGTCCGCCAGGACGCATTGAAGAGGGGCTGTGTTGCGTTGTCGTAGAGGCCGCCGCGTGGCCGGACGGGGCTGTTCACTCCGGGACGCCTGGCGCTTTCTCCGAGTAGTTTGGCGGCGACTCAGCCCGCCTGAGCACAGGATGAGTCCGCCACGCTAAGGCCTAATCGTAGGCCTGAGTTCGTCGTAGGGGTGCTTGAGTGCCTCGGGTGGAGTTTGCGTGCTGCAGGGTTGAAAATGATGGTGATTTGACGGCTGCACAGCCGAGCAGAGCCGCGTTAAGACTCCTGTCGTGGCCTGCTGTCTGCGCAGGCCGCCAGCTGGTGTGTTTGCATGGCATGGGGAACCAGCCCCACACGCGTCGTGGTGGAGGCGTTCGCGCGTCGGGATCGCGCCACGTGGTGTGGCTCGCGCCTTAGTCGGAGGCGGGAACTGCTCGTGCGAACGAGCAGCTTGTCATGCGAGGCGGAGACTTGTCGTGCGAGGCGGAGACTCGTCGGAGGGGGTTCCTCTAGTGGGGAACTGGTCGGAGAAGCTCCCAACTAGTCGGGAACAAGGCGTCTTGCCAGTGATGGTCTTGACAAGGGTCCTTTGTCCTCCTCGTCTTGAATCTTGGCCTTCACGCTGTCGATCTTGGTCTTCACATTGTCAATGGTGTCCAAAGACTCCTTCTCAAGAGAGATTATCTCGCCGTCAAAGGGGGCCCTAATCTGAGCCCTCGTCACTAGCCATATTTTAAAGTGTCATTATTGTCTAGATACGTTAAAAAGCGTAGCAGATAATGTCTATAATCATGTAAAGATGCTTTTTTGACATGATTGTAAAAATGCAAGGTTTTAAATAGCGCGCTATAGCGCCGGCGCTATAGCGGCCCGTAGCTCTCGACGCGAAGCTATTCGTCTTTTTTGCGCTATCGGCGCTATTGCCGCTATATCGCGCTATTGCGCCGCTATTCCAAAATAGCGTCATATCGCGTTATTTTGCCGCTATAGGCTCAGGCAAAAAAAACCAAGGTATGTGGACTGTAATTAAAAAAACGTGGCCCAGCCCATGGTTTGAATTGTGATTTGTGAACTTTATGGTTGTGTGGTCCATGGTTGTTTCCTTATGTACTTCAACTTCAAGTGTTGACTTGATGCCTTCATGGCTATTTTGGTATTTGCTTTGAGGTTGAGAACTTATCATATTATGTTGTCCATTGTCATGGCTATTTGAATTATTAACTTATTAAGGCTAGTTCAACACTGTCATGTTGCTGTTGCGATTTCAATCAAATAGCGCGCTATAGCGGTGATATAGCGGCAGCAGCAAGCTAGCGCTACTGCACATAGCTGACGCTATAGCGGCACAATAGCGCCAAATAGCGGCCAGACTAGGACGCCGCTATTTTTTATAGCCCGCGATTAAAAACCTTGTAAAAATGTTTCAAGATGTTACACTTTTAGACATGCTTTGAATCATAACTAGCAAGTAGAAACATCATAAAGCGTACCAAATAAGTGTTTTAAATGGTTCTTTATAAAAAAACTTAAGAGGAAACTATATGTTATATAAATCAAGTTTGTTGTGTAGGTGAGATGGTAAAGAAGCTATGTATGAGATGAGAGATCTTGGGGTGTCCTTAAATCTGAAGTATTTTTTAGATTTTTCACAAATTAGGAGACATGTTTTATAAATGTATCTAGAAGTTTGTCTCTATATTTATTAACACATAATAAAGCGTTACTATAATATAACTAGACCACTAGAGACGTTTTGTACACATGTCTACAAGATTGTATCAATTTTATTAGATATGCATCTAACATGTCTACAAAATGTTTCTTTCGTTCATAGCGACGTTTAAAGAATTCATCTCTACAAGGTTTGACGCGGTACGTACGAAGACGCTTCTAACACGCTTTATGAAAGCATTCCTACAGTGACACAGAGATGAAATAAAACATGTCTAACTCTATATCTGACGTATCTAAAGGGGGCTTTTCTAGTAGCGGCGGTAGAGGGGCCTTGGCAGCCGGCACCGGTGTCGGTGGTGGAGGCGGCTCTACTCTGGCGAGAGACACAGTGGAGGAGCCCAGGGTGAAGGCGGTGGTGATGGCAAGCGCAGGAAGGGGCAGTGGAGCTTCAACCACCGGCCGACGGAGCCTTTGCCCATGCGGGACGACTCAAACTAAAACTTGAAGGAAATTAAAACTACTAGTGAACATGGTGGCC
This sequence comes from Cenchrus fungigraminus, assembly GCA_036936925.1. Classification (NCBI taxonomy): domain Eukaryota; kingdom Viridiplantae; phylum Streptophyta; class Magnoliopsida; order Poales; family Poaceae; genus Cenchrus; species Cenchrus fungigraminus. The sequence goes on along the minus strand of CM072778.1, from coordinate 19,358,429 downwards.
GGCCCACCTTCCTCACGCCGCCGATGAGACGCCAGAGGAGAAGAGGAAGGGGGCGGAGTCGGAGAGGCTGAGGCAAGAGCTCCAGTGGCCCGTAAATTGTAAATGTGTCCTGAATCATTTTAACAGATGGAGATTGAACGTGCACTGCACATGTACGTGAGCTGGCCGTAACCAAACTTGAATTCACGTAGTACTAATTAACACGAACCGTAACCAAACTTGAATTCACGTAGTACTAATTAACACGAACTTGCTTATCCTTTTTCCTCCAGTAAGTGTATCTTCTAGAATCATGGGAAAGTGGGGCGCATACGTCACAGGCACAACCATCACTAATTTCAGCAAAGCTAGGTCATAGGAATGACATAATTACTATCATGTATACTTATGACCATCTCTTATTATATTTAAGTGTAAAGTGCAAAAATAATCATCAAACACTTTGAGAGTGCTATGTGACAAGATGATGTACTCAGCTTTGATTTAATACAATTAATCCTTTGGTAAAAGAAATAGGAATATCTTTTTAATGAATTGGTGCCCAAATGAAATTTTGAGGGGCTAGACATAGATATTATTTTTAGGCAAAAACACCGGCACAATTATTAGACGATAAGTTGGGCCTAGTTAGTTACAATATAAAATGTGGGGTTACAGAATTTGACAAACTATTTGGTACCAACACCTTTAATATACGGAAATTTGTTGGTGTTATTCAGTTACATAGTTTGTGACATTACATAGACACTGTTTATTGTGGAGTTCCGCCATTCTCCGCCATACGCTTTTCAATGTAGTGCTGTCTCATCATCCAGACCATAATCATTAGCAGAAAGATCGTAATTGCGATGGAAGAGGTTAGTCCCACCGCCGTCCAAATCGAAATCTTCATGAAGATGATGATCCCTGTTACGACGAGGATCATAAGCAGCGCTAGCGAGCACATTTCCTAGAAAAACAAAGGACAAAATAAAAAAAAATATCAGTAAAGTGTAAATGCACAATGCAAAACCATTAGCAAAACAATAAGGGCATTGTGCCAAACATCAAACCGAGATGAATGAAAATTAGCACTTACAGCATGGACCGTGGCGGTTTCAATATCTTCCTCCAATTTTGTCGGACCTCTTGGAGTCTGACCTTTCTCAACATCAACAAAAGTCGGCTTGGGCCCATTTGGCTTGGCCATCCCTTCGTTTTCTTTTGTCAAGGACGACGATTTTCTCCGAATTTGTTTAGCGATCGCTGGACCTTTAGTTGCTTTAGTACTTCTCGTGCGTAGCTTGTGGACACAGGCGAAATTGAAATACGTGCAACCCGGGGTGAGTGTTCCTATCGATGACTCGATGCGGTGGTGAGGTTTCCCTGCCGCCAAATTTATACACGCCCAGCTGACCGCGCCAGACAGGGGATGAATCCGTCTCGGTCATGGTTACCGAGCGGTAACATGTACTCCTACGCTGTGCCGCGGCGCGGCGAGGCGAGGCCGGATCCGGAGCGCCACCGGGCTAGTCGGAGCTCTGCGCCCGGGTTGGAGTTGGGAGGCGGCGTCCCTCCTCCGACGGCGGGCCTCCTCCCCGGTCGGAGAGGGACGAGGAGGCAGGGCGCCGCCGCCGCAGGAGCCATGCTTGTTCGCACCGCCGGTCGATTCTGGCAGCGAGGCCCTGCTCTCTCTCTCTAGACTGAGCGCGACGGCCGGCCGGATGAAGGACCTCCTTCCCCAGGCTCCATTCATGGTGGCACGCCGGCGGTTCTCGCCACACGCTCTACTTCCGTGCCTGGGAGCGAAAGTTCGACGCCTCGCTCACGCAGGACGGCGCCTTTACCTCCCCATCGGCGGCCACGTCCGCGTTCCGTTCATGTCGAGCACCAGCAAGCAGCACATCGGCAGCCGCCCCGGCTACAAGGTCCTGCGGCTCCCCTACGATCGTGGCCGCGAGCACCAGGCGTTCTCCATGCACATGTACCTCCCCGACGTGCACGACGGCCTGCCGGGCCTGCTGCAGAACCTGAGCTCCGACCCGGCGGCGTTGCTCGAGAGCTCCGCGTCTCTGACTGTCGTGGAACCGGTGCGCGCGCTCAGGGTGCCCAGGTTCACCGTGTCGTGCAAGAACAAGGTCGCGCCGGTGCTGCGGGACCTCGGGCTGGCCCTGCCGTTCGACCCCGTCCGCGCCGACTTCGGCGGCATGGTGGATTCGGCGCCGGAGCCGCTCGTCGTGTCGGAAGTCTTCCACGAGTGCTTCGTCGAGGTGAACGAGGAGAGAACCGAGGCCGCCGCGGATTTTCCAATCTTCGCATTTTCCTTGCCTTATTCCATTACATAACATACTCAAACCTTTTTGACTCTGAACTACAGGACGATCAGCTGCTTTTCTTTTCAGCTTCTTTGTTCTGAACTTGCGTATTGCGGTGACCCTCTGAAAGTGCCTGCCTGCAATCACTGCACTCTGAAGGAAGCTGCGGACAGCAACTGCATCACCGCCGGCGATTTCACGCTGGCAATTGGAAGCGACGAACGTACGGCCGGAGTGTGGTGCCGCCGTACATGCCCGGCCGCTCCGTTGACACCGAGCACCTTCCGCAAGCGAGACAGGATGGATCGAGGGGAAGAGGCTCCCAAGGTAAAGGAAGGGAAGGTACTGCCTGCGAGAGGTGGAGCTCCGTAGAGCCGCGGCGGAGGACAGGAGGGCCGATCGGAAATAATCGCGATTCGATTTTTTTAAATACCCCAGTTATTTCATTTAACCCCCAATTTGGATCGCGACTAGTGATCGCGATTTGATTATTTACGATTTACCCCCTTCATATTGTCAGTGACTATTAATGATCGCAATCCGAATACTTTCAAAATACTCCCTACAATTTTCAAATAGCTCCCTGGTTCAGATCGGTCGTTCTCCCCGTTTCAATGGTGGCGGCGGTTGTTTTCAAAAAAAAAAATGGCGGTGGCGGCGAAGGTAGCTATGAGCTCGCGCGCTGCGCCAGCCCGCCCGGCCCCGTTTCGCTTGTCGGCCGTCTCGTCCTCCGCCGCGCTCGCCGGCGCCGCCCATAACCTTGGTTCGTCTCATCCCTGCTCTTCTCAATCCCTTGCCGACTCTCCTACCAGTTTCGCCAATCTTCTCTACTCTCTGTCTAGTCAGCCAGCTGGGTGCACCGATCGTCTCTTCATCGAGGCAATCAACTCCAGCGTGTTCATCTGACAACACTGGCCCTGGTTTGTGCCGCAGTATTGACACCCGCACCGTGTTCAACGGAATGCGTCCACGCGACAGTAAGCAAGGGGTGTCTCCGGCGGCCGGCGGCGATGGCATTGATGTCCTGCCGAATGAAGTTCTGCGGCACATCATCGGCTTCCTGTAGATGCCGAAGTCCGCACGTCCGTGCTCGGCCGCTGGCGTGACCTCTCTGAACAGAGATGAGACTCTGCATCCTCGACTACGAAGGCATAGTTTCAGAACTGCTATTTGGGTTTATAATATATATAAACTGGATTGTTGAATTGGCCTCCTTTTCTTGCTCTTCGATATTAGAGCTGTTGATTCATTTTTCACTGATAAATTCAGATATGCACAATATACTATGCTGTTGATTCTTATAACGTGACAGATCCCTTGTCAATTTAACAAATTCAAAATAAGGCATTTCATAAGAAACACGTATACGAAGAACAAGAACCTCTACTTTGTATTAGCTATTGAGTCTGGACCAGCTGATTGTACAATTATAGGAGCGATCAGACGCAAGGCTAGATCAGTTCATGCACACGCTTCCATATCGAAATTTCAGGGCTCGGTGAAGAGAGCTGATCACTTCGTCCAAAAACATTACGGCGAAAGCGATGGGTTCGTGACTTGCCCGGCGAAAACCACCACGCCGCTGAGGTCCTCCTTGATCAAGAACATGAACGGATGGTTGGCGACGAAGTCCTCCGTGCGCATACGCGCCGGGCAGGTATTGATGACTTCAAAGCCCGTCGCCGCGGCGGCCTCGGTCCCTTCCTCGTTCACCTCGACGAAGCACATGTGGTGGACCTTCGAAACGACGAGCGGCGGCTCCGGCCGGGGTGGCGGCTCCATCATCTCCGAGAGGTCTGCTTGGGCGGCGTCGAATGGCAGGCTCAGCCCGAGGGCCTGCAGTGTCTCCGTCGCGTCTGTCTTGCACGAGATGGTGAACTTTGGCACCATGAACATGCCCACGGGGACTTTGCCTCGCATAGTTCTTGAGCTCTCCAGGAGCGATGGGTTGGAGCTCAGGCAGTGCAGCAGGCCCGGAAGGCCGTGGTGATCGTCCGAGAGGTAGATGTACATGGAGAAGAACCGCCGCTGGCCGCCGGGCTCGTTGGCGTAGGGAAGATTGAGGACCTTGTAGCCGGCGCGGCGGACGATGTGCTGGTCTTCGGTGCTCGACATGAACGGCACGCGGACGTGGCTGCCGTTGGGCAGGTAGAAGGCGGCGTGCTCCGTGAACCGGGCGTCGAACTTGCGCGACCAGGCGCCCTTGAAGTAGAGCGCGCTGGTGAGGACGGCCTGCGTCGCGCGCCTGATGGAGCCTGCAGTAATCATGTCCTTGATCCGGCCGGCCGTCGCGTTCTCGATCCATTGGTTCATCTGGCGCCTCGCCTCATCTGGCTGGAATAAGCAAGCAAATTAAACAACGGTGAGTGGTGAGAGTCACGCCGGTGGCGTCAGTGAGAGGGCAAGGCGCGGGCTTCTTACCTCGGATTTGAGGGGCACCGAGCGCACCTCGGCACGGTAGTTCGTGGTGACCTCGCGGGCGTAGGCGTCGGCGAGTCGCAGCGCGTCGTTGATCCAGACGCCGTTGGCGAAGTGCACCGTGGGCCCTCCGGCGCTGGCGCCGTAGTCGGCAGCGAGAACGCGCAGCGCGACGTGGGAGGCGAGCGCGGCGTGGGCGTGGCCGCCGGCGGGGCCGAGGAAGGCGACGATCTGGTCGAGCGTGGCGCCCCGCGCGCTCGCGCCGAGGAGCGCCAGCGCCGCGTGGAGGGAGAGCGGGGAGACAGCGAGGTTGGAGCGGTGCCCATCGCGGCTGGCGATGTGGCGGAGCGACCGCATGGAGAAGGCGGCCTCGTCCGCCGCGGCCGCCGCGTGCTCCTGCTCCATGGTGGATGCGCGGCGTGGGGTTGGCTCAGGTTGTTGCCGTGACGAAGAGTTATTTCGTCTCGATACCACCACCGATCCCAGGTTTTATAAAAACAGTCCACCGACCCTTCCGTTGTCTTCCTTTTATTGACACGAACGGCGATGGCAAGGACACACGGACACGAGACGGCTAAAGAAGCTGCAGTAGAAGTTTTTTTTTCATTATAAAGTCATATCCATGCAAAATCGAACTCGATTCGCCATGAGAGTTTTCTTGGCATATTGGCTGTACACAGCGCAGGATGTGAAAATGTTTATCATCGTATATTTTCCTCAATAACAGATAAACATTGGAGGTTACATAAGATTATTTCTATTATGTACGTACTAGTTAGATAATTTAGATATAGACTTATGGGCCATTTAGACTGTTTCATAATGGAGTAGATGTATAGTCCAATGTTTATTCTTATTGATGATGATCATAATCCACCAAAAAAAATTGTTTCCTAGCTAGCTAGTGTGCATTTCTTGAAGATTAACATAGACTCAAAAAAGAAAACTCCAGCTAGCAGTAACAGGATAAACACTGGAGTACTAGATTTATAGTGCCAATAGCCAACATTAATATACATTTTCAAGAGTTATGCTACGGAGTGACTTGCTAGTTTATTTATTTCCCTCATCAGGATTGTCCAAGATAAACTACAAATTTCTCGGGCACAGCAAGTAGGTCCGCACCGAAATGTCCCAACCGAACCTCCAAGGACAAGCACAAGCTAAAATTCACTCGTGTCGATCAGTATGCAAGGCAACGGCCTCTATGCTTCACGTTGCTGCAAAACGTGACCAGCCGATTGCAAGAGCGAAACTACTGCGAAATCGACGGATCGATCACTTGACCGGCGACAAGCACCACGCCGTTGAGTTCCTCCTGAGTCCTGATCAAGAACACGAACTGGTGGTCGGCGACGAAGTCCACCAGCGCTTCCACGCGCGCGCAACCGAAGCCCACACACCGACGGCGGCGCCCTCTCGGTCCCTTTCTCGATCGTCCACCTCCACCAAGGCCCCGTGGTAGACGTCCGAGACGACGAGTGGCTCCGGCGGCAACTCCACCACGTCGCCGAAGTCGGCGGCGACGCGGTCGAACGGCAGGAGCAGCCCGAGGTCCCGCAGCGTCTTCCTCGTCGCGTTCGCCTTGTACGACACGGCGAACCTGGGTACCCTGAACGCGCGAACAGGCTCCTCGTCTGCCAGAGCCCCGGAGCTCTCGAGCAGCGCCTGGTCGGCGCTCAGCTTGTCCAGCAGGCCGGGCGGACCGTCGTGCGCGTCCGGGAGGTAGATGTACATGAAGAACAGCCGGTGCGCGCCGCCACGTGCATAGGGGAGCCGCAGGCCCGCAGCCCGCAGGATCATGAACCAGTTGTTGATCTGGCTCCTCGCTTCTTCAACTGGCTAGCCGAATCGCTGAACCGGGAAACGGGACTGGCTAACCGAGTCGCCTGGATGGCTGGATGTGACGCGTCGGGTTTTCTTGCGGTTGAAACATGTAAACCTCTCTCCCCATGCTACTTGTCATCCATCATGCACGGTTTGGCCGATGCATCAAAGTCATGCAATGTCTCTCCCACGTCTGAATCAGCAATTAATTTCCAGAGGTAACAGCACAATCTACAGATTTAGGACTTGGATACCACCGAATTATTCATTACAAATTAAAAGGAGTCAATACAGGTTTCAGGCAACCAAACGTAAATACTGAAGCTATTTTCAGGTAACACTGTCCTAGCTTCTGAAGTTCACCAGACAAAGCCTTGCATTCTTGGGTAACAACTAGGTGCTGCCCCCCCCCCCAAAAAAAGGAAAGAGCAACCAGGGTCGACCGGCGTCTTGCTCAAGGTGAAGTCACCTTGTTGCGGAGGCGATTGGAGCGTCTCAACGTAGTCTGTGTCAAGGGAGTCGGCGTCAGTGGCGCTGGTGTCACATCCGTCTTCTCTCCTTTTACAGATTTCTCCTGTTGAAGAAAATTATATGGTAAATGGACTAATAGACAGCAAGTTGGGAATCAAAAGCTCGATTTCTTACTCACACTCACATCTGCTTTTGAAACTAAAAATGAAAGCTGGAGCACAAATATCCAGAACATGTGAGTAACAAATGAAACTCAATTATGGTGTACTTTCCAAATGCATTTTTATGGAGTAACAAAATACCTACAAAATACATAAATTTCCAATGCATTGTTTATGGTGTAGTGTACACAGATCATGAGAGTAAGAAAAACAATGATAATACGACCTCTCAGTTTATCATGACAAATAACATTCATCCGGAACTAGAGTGCTTAATGAACTACACAAATGAAACTGGGAGAACTGGATTTACCTCTTTTCTTCCTCTTCGAACAATAGGGGTCTGATCGATGCTAGAATTCATCTGCATCTTGTCCACATCCTTTTCTGGCTCCTGAACTGCAGCATCTCCAGAATACTGATTCAAGCTCTTGATACCTCTTCCTCTAGCGCTGTTTGCAAATGTGAACTCTCCAAGTAATTCGACAATTGGTGGCTTGGAGCTGTCAACATTTCTGTGATTCAGAAATTTACTGTTTGAAGACTCCATTTTGTTAGCATCTTGCTGCTGAAGTTTCTGATCATGCTTCCCATGATCCACAGGAACCTTGGTGCTGACAAATGGATCTGTCTTGGGCAGTGGCTCTGTCACAGGAACATTAAGGCTGACAAACGGGTCTGGCTTGGGTAATGGCAACTCCGTAGGAACCTCCAAGCTGCCAGACAAGCCTTGACTTGGAACTGTCAATTGTGTAGGTTTCTCCGAAAAGTACACTGGCTGCTGCACAATTTGATTGGGGACTAACGCTGGCACTTCTGCAGGTGACTTTGAAAGCATATGTTGTCCTGCAGGTACAACCATCTCTTTTAATCTTTGAAAGTACCTGAACATGGCAGCCACAAAACCTGCAACAGACAAGCATCCCAATATCTGCAGCAAGTGAGGTTCCATTGCAGACCACAGAAATTTTACAGCAGAGCATATTTCTTTTGCTGCTTCTGCTGTGCTCTCATACTGCCACAGCTCAGCGTCCAGATTCAGCTTGTCACTTGATGATTCAATTGCCTTCTCCATGGATACCAACTGCATCTCAAACTGATCTGGATGATCCTCCCCTTCCTCCTGATCAATTAATCCTGAACTGCCCTCTTCCATGTCAGCAGTTTGGGCTGAATTGGTAACAATGGAATCCAATGCAGTGTTTCCATCCAAGCAACCAACTTCAAAGCTTTGCTCATTCTTCTTTAAGGACTCGATTGTCGATTCTGTCTTGTGCTCATCATCCAGCTCAGGATCTTCCTCAGAATCAGCCACATTCTCGCTACTTTCACCCCCTTCCTCCTGGTCAACTAATCCTGAACTGCCATCTTCCATTTCAGCGGTTAGGGCTGAGTTGGTACCAATGGAATCTAATGCGGTGTTTCCATCCAAGCAACCAACTTCAAAGCTTTGCTCATTCTTCTTTAAGGACTCGATTGTCAAATCTGTCTTGTGCTCATCATCCAGCTCAGCATCTTCCTTCGAATCAGCCACATTCTCGCTACTTTCACCCCCAAATTGGCAGGTCAGTTCCCCCCCTGGGACATTCAGGCACATTTCGGCTAGTCCCAAATTCGTAGCAGCCACCAGATTCCTGGATGCTCTCTGGTCATGCTGATGAACCGCATCTTCAGTCTCCCCTTGCACAAGTTGATCTGTAGTTTCTTCAAACATGTCCTCTGGACCCATCATATAAACTGGCCCTAACAATCTCAGTGAATTTACTTCATGATCACCATCATACATGCCCCCAATTGGTCCAATGAAATCCACACCATCCTCTGAAGGAACATAGAAGGCTGCTGGAATCATACAGTGCATGTACCAGAACCAGCAGGCCACAGCGCGGAGCAGAAGAAACAGCCGCCGCGCCCACCGACCTCGACGCGGTTGGGCCACCTCCTCCTCGTCGTCGCTGTCATCGAGCTCGGCCTCGGAGTCGCTCCTTCGCGCCGACGAGACGGAGGACGCCGCCGCCGCGACCGAGGTGACGGAGCCACCGTCGTCCTCCGAGGCCCCGGTGCCCGAGGCGGAGCTGGAGCAGTCGTCCACCTCCGCCGCGCGCGCCACCCGGAGGAGGATCTCGCGGCGGCGCTCGGGGTCGTAGCGCAGGAACTCCGGCCGTGGCGTGGTGTAGTTCGTCTTCGGGTCGTACGCCCCCGCGCCGCGGCCCGTGAGCGTGGGCGGGCTCGGAGCGGGCTTCGGCTGCGACGGCGGCGGCGACGCCGCGGCCTCCACGCCGGCGCCGTCGTTCCGCTCCCCCAGCACCTTCTTCCTCTGCGGAGACGCGGCCCACGCCGCCACGGGATGCTTGGGGCTCGCGTTCTCGTCGGCCTCCGTGGCCGCTCCGGGCCTCATCGCCTTGGGGCTCCTGCGCGGGGAACCTGCGCGAGAAAAAGCGAAGGGAATTCAGACAGAACTGAAGCGAATTCGGGGGGTGGATGGGTAAGATTCGGTCGCGCCTTCACCGTGGGGAAGACCTCGCTCTCGATTGGGGAAGTCCATGGCGGCGCGCGTCGAGATGAGGTGGATTCCGATCCACAACGGTGGTGTGGGGATTTGCGGAAGGGGTGGGGACGGGATGGATGGAGCGTTTCGAAATTCGAACCGTTTGGTATCCGACCGTTGGAAGACGGCGCCTGCGGGGCAGGTTTTATACGGCGCGATGGGCTGGTGGCTCGCGCGACCGGCACGGCACGGCACGGCACGTGTTTGGTGCGCAGTACATCTCCCGGGTACGAAGGGAATGTTTGATCGTTGGGTTACATTTTCACCGTGTCATATGAAATGTTGGATGCTAATAAGAATAATAAAATATAAAGTAAGTAATTATAAAATAAATTATAATAGTTTTGAATTAATTCACAAGAGAATCTAATTAATCATGTTTAACACGTTTCATATCAAATAGGATTCTATCGGTTAAAAAGTCCAAATCGAAAGGAGTTATCGGTGGTGGCGCGAGCAGCATCCCTACCGCAGGAAGGGCCAGCCGGCCAGTGGCGGAGCGGCATCCCTGTTGGTGTAGGAAGGGGTCGCAGTTGCTCCTTGACTCGGATGAAAAGCCAGATCAAAGTTATGTGGGAGGTCGAGAACCTCGTTTGAGAGCACTCTTAAATTTAGAAATACAAGAGTACCGTTGGAGGTATTTTTTTACTCATTCTCCTAAAAATTAGAGTAGGAGATGAGATAGGATGTGGGTTGGAGCTGAAATTAGTCGTTTTCTTTTCTTTTCGAGGGCAGTTGCTCTTAGTCTTTCTGCATTTGCTATAAACATGTTATATGCTCATACTTTCTTTTTTGTTTGCCTCATGACTCCTTATTTCTTGCATGAATATAGTACATATACATACTCATGTTAAGCACTTATAAAAAGTCATCAAAATACTCAAAAGTGAGTATATTTGCAGAATTCTTTTAACCAAAAGTACTTTAAGTTTGGTGTTTTCGCCCATGGTCCAAAAGAAAACACACTTTGCCACTTTGATGTTGTGCTTACAATCCGGGGTACTAACTGTTGCATCGTGGAGATGAAGTAGTTAATAAATAATGGTGTCATTCTATTTGACACAATTACAATTTACACCGACACCATTCCCGCCATTTTTTTTTTTGGAAACATAGCTTTCATTCATATATGTAGCATGTTACAATCACATAACAGTGACAGCAAAAGAAAGCTAGGTGGCTCATCATGCTCACCATTCCCGCCGTTTAATGCGGCGCTCCGACGTTATCCGCCATTTGTTTGCCAATATATCTGTCTCTCGCCGCTGTGATCACAAGCATCAGCACTAGGAAGATTGTTACCACGACGCCGGTCAGTCCTAATGCTGGCCCAAACGGCATGTTCACGAAAGCCACGACGGAGACGACGACGAGGATGCAACACAGCACCAGCAGGCCAACATTCTTCAAAACAATTCGAACAGAGGCATTAGGTGATCAGGGTAATGAGCAGGAGTTGAAGATCATCAGTGCGTGTGACAAAATAGACGCGACTCACAGCGCAGCACGTGACGGCGTCGACCGGCTCGCCTTCCTCCGGACCCGCCTCGCCTCCCTCGATCTCGGGGCCTCTCTCGAGATCGAGCTCCATGTCAGGGGTAGGGCCTCTCCCCAGATACAGCTCCATTCAGCTATGGTGGTGTCCCTACTGCGAGCGCTACCCCGTGGCGGCCTCGTCTCCTCGGCGGCTGCCGGGCCACAAGAAGTCAAGGAGCAAACACGCCCGGTGCTCGTCCCGTTTGTTATGACGGATGTGGCGGCGAGGTCCCGCTCGGGCAAGTTTATGGAGGCCCTGCTGCGCGGAGGGACACGGATCGGAGAGTCCGAGTCCGAACACTAGTGCGCACGGACGATGCGCCGCGGCGCTGGCCGAAGCCGAGCTGGACGACACGATTAGAGTTCTCGGAATCACCATAAGCACGCATGTCGGTGTCACTGAACTGTACGATCTATCCAATCCGACTGAGAAATTTGAATTCCTCCACGATCCATGTCGCACGGTGGCCGCTACGAGCGCCAGGGGAAGCCAACGTGGACGGTGGCTGGTGATGACGATGACGGACTGAAGAAAAGCGACAAATTGTGGACGCCCAATTTGGGTGTGGCCTGTGGCGCCTGAAAATGTGCCAAGCTCTCCCGCCCCTTCCAATTTGCTCGGGAAGACAGGACCGGCCGGTTAGATAAGCATTTCCACGAACACCTCGCGGTCGTCTGGCATGGGCGAGAAACATCAGGCTTCACGGCACACCCTATGCGGCTGCAGGCAAAGCACTACCGGCCGGCTTCCGGCCACGGTGAGCGGTCGCAGCTCCGGGACGGCACGCGATGGCCGCCTGGACACTAGGCTCCTCGCTTGCTGACGATTGACGAGCTCTTCTGGCCATTAATGGAGAGGTTGGGTACGGTGGGAAGGCGCTCTGTGCTCTAGCGGTCGACAAACGGGGGAGGGGGGTCGACCCGAACCAAGTTGCTATATGCAAATATAGGGTTGTAATTGCAAATATTCGGATCACGGTTACGGGGTACATGAACAATGCAGGCGGTTATATGGAAATATTTGAATCGCGATTATTAATGGTGATCCAAATTATGGGGTATTTGAAACTATACGATCCAATTGAAGGGCGCATTTGCAAGTTTGCAACTATCCCGAGCCGCTAACGGCAGCCAGGTATCGCCGCCTCGGGTCGTGCCACAGCCCACCGCCGGCGCTCTTCAGCACTCCTCTGTTCCTCGTGAGGCAGCGGGTCACCCAGGCACCCACGATGGCCTCTGACGTTCGAGTCCGGCAACCTGAATCGCCAGGAAACATTCCTCCACCACGATCCGGTCGAATCCAGATCCAACCGTCTTCTACCTTCTTGAGATCATCCTCTCCGCCCCTGCAGCAAGCATCCACCATGGGTGACTGCATGACAAGTGTGTCGAAGCAATCTACCCAAAAGTGCGGCGATGAATCAAAAGCAACTAGTTCGATGAATCAGAGCAGCAGTGGCGACTCCAGCTCATGGGCAACCATCCGAAGGCGATGAATCTAAAGCAAGTAGTTTGATGGAACACACAATTGTGATTCTAGACTTGTGAAGAATCTAGAATCTATCACTTGGATTGCAAAATGATTGACCTTTCTGATGATTGTTCAAGTACAGATACCCTTCGCTGGAAACATTTCTGATGGAGATAGAAAGTCCATAGCAGCAGTGCTATTTGCAATATGGAGAGCAATCAATCCTGATAACTCTGGCATTGTAGAATTCTTGACTCTGGACCGAATGATGTGATGCTTTAGATCTGAATATTAAGCGTTCTTTCAGTTTCTCTCATAATTCTCTATCAGATTAGTGCTTATAAAGTCATATTTCATTACCAACAGCATGGTTGTCCAGCCGTTCTTGCTTGGTAAATAGAAACGTTGTAACTTTTTGTTTCAGAATCAGAATTACCACTTGACCAACTCTCAGTTGCTTGTTTTCTGTTCGGGTTGTTGGATGTGCTATACTGCTATTCAAAACTAAACTTTACATTCCTGAGAATTATAAAGTTCCATCGGCTAGCATGCTGCAATCCTTCAGATTCTAGACGACAATTTATTATCGAAAAGCTCTCTCATCATCTAAACACAAAGTTTATTTTCGCCCCTTCTCTTCCACTTCCACTGATGGCCGGCGAGCCACCCCGGAGCCTCCTCTACAACCGGACATGGAGGTAGCCACCCTATCTCGAGACTTCAGTTAAAAATTAGGAAGATTAGTTTTCCCAAAGTGTGGTACTTTACATGAGAAATACCTAAGCATCGTCTCATGCTTCTTTTTGAAGACAATGAAAAAAATGTTTCTTTCAAAAGTTGGCTTGGCCATCTCTTCTTTTCCTTGTGTCAGGACGACGATTTTCTCCGATTTTTTTGTTTGGTGATCGATGGACCTCTAGTTGCTTCTAGTACTTCTCATGCGTAGCATTGTGGGCGCAGGCGAAATTGCAATACGTGCAGCCCGGGGTGTTCCTATCATGACTCAATGCGGTGGTGAGGTCTCCCTGCCGCCAAATTTATACATGCACAGAGCGGTAACATGGACGTTGTGCCACGGCGCGTACGTGGTGAAACCGAGCTCGATTCGGTTTAGATTATCCAAATGTGAATTGGTCGCGTTGTTAATCCACACCGCCCACATGATGTCCACGTGTCCGATCAGCTGGTAGAGCGCATCTACGAGCTTCTGAGCTGCTACTATGATGATGAACCATGGCGACCAGATCGGGTTGCCTCCATGCTCAGGCATTCGTTGGCGACGCCTCCTGCCGTCGGAGTCGATGCTCTGGCGTTTTGAGATCTGGGTCCTGTTGCTTGCGGCGGCGGACAAGAGACGATCGAGTCCATGATGAAGATCATTTTACCGCGGAATGCCTTGGCGTCGACGTCGAGTGGTAGTGCACGTGCAGGGGCTGGAGGCAGGAAGGAGGAGGCGTCAATTAGACTCCAGTTAGAGCTGGTCGATACACAGACTTAATACGTCAATCAATCAAAGATTTAGACTGAATATGTGAAGCAATGCAGTGCTATGTACTTGCAAATATGAGGCCAGAGGACACTTTCTGACCAGGATTAGCAAAGTAGAGGTAGAAGTCACGATCAGATAATAGTTGACACACTAAATAGTCCCATAATAGTTACCATGTTTCATTACAACACTAACACAACATATAAAGACAACACGGGAAACAACACAACAACTGACACAACAGAAACTAACATACTCCAGATAAACATGGCCCAGTCAGGAAGATAACAAATTGTCACAGCTCCCATGCAACAGACACAACAACTGGCACTCAAAAGGAAAAAACCGTCACCATCACTCTAGAGCCAGCTCATCACCTTGTTCGCATCGGCAGGGCTTCTCGAGAATGCACCAGGTCCGTTGAAGCTGAACTCCTAGTAGTGGTGGTCCTCACCACCACCAGCTCCGTGGTGATTTCCCTGGTGATTGCTAGCGCCACCGCCTAGGGGCTGCTCCTCACCACCAGCAGGCTCATGATCACCCTAGTGTGTGTGCTACCGCCTGGGATCTGATCAGCCTCTGCCTGCTCAGGCTCAGGCAGCTCCAGGTCCTCCTCCTCCTCCGGCTCCTGGTGGCGCTGTGACAGGACATCGAGCAACTGCGGATGCGTCTCAAGCACAGCCTACCCAGCGCAGCACCGCATCAGACGACTCAGAGCCTTGAAGATAAATCAAAATCCTAATTAAGTTTGTCAGTAGGACATAAGTCATCAACAAAAAGGACACATTAAAAATGGAAACAAAGATTAAACTTCTCAGATATGTGTAGCAGCACCATCAGCATCATGAGAGGAAGAATGCACGACGAAATTGTCGGGTGCAGGCGCAGGGAGCCCATGAGCATACCTATGCTCACGAAAAGCAAGGCAAAGAAAGCAAACAGAAGGAAGGGCGTCCAATCCCTCGCTGCAGGTGCTCCATCATAATGGTTAAACATGACCATTAGAGAGATTGGTGTGAAGACCAAAAATGAGATGATCAGACCCCAACCAGCTTCCCTAAACGCTAGATGTGCAAATCTGATGGACAAGCCAACACCAACCACGAGACAACTAGTCAGTGGTCGAATATCAACACATACTCTAGCGTATATCTCGTCCTGGACACGGTCGGGGACGACCAAAACACCAACTCGATGAAGACCACCGCCCTAGCCGCCAAAAGGCACCGCGCTGCCATGGACAGGCTGGACACCATGGTGGGGCACCGCGCCGCCATGGACGGGCTGGACAGCACGACGGGCCCCGCGATGGTCACCACGTAGTGCCTGCCCATCATTGTAGGAGATCTGGATGGCAGCTGCAAGCCTCTGCAGCACTCCGAGGTCGACGGTGACCGTGTTACCACTGGTGTTGAGGAGCATGTTGTCGTGGCCATGGACGGGCCCTCTGGCCTCGCCATCACTGTTGACGGCATGACCACCGAGTGCACCAGCGCCATGCTGGACACTCGGGTGACCGCCACGCAGGGCCTCCTCGCCACCGCCGACATGGACAAACTGTCTGCTGCCAGCCTGTGTGACTAGAGAGCCCATGTCGATGGGGACGCTCCCGTCGATGATGCCGCCACCGGTGTGACCGCCGAATGCATGCTCCCCGATGTGCTACTGTGCCATTGGTGGAGAACAGGCAATACAGGAGGAGTAGAGCAGTAGGCACATAGTGGAGTGGTGGCAACCCCAAGGCACTATTTATAGCCTTGAGGGAGGAGAGGGCCAACACATTGGTCGCAGGCAGAGGGAGATGGAGTTGGGGAGTAGGATGGGGGCGATTCCTACCTGTCAGTCAAAACTAGTTGTTTGTTGTGTACCTTAATAACTTTTTATCTTCTCTTTTTCTAAAGAACCTTTTCTGTCTCCTCTACTCTCGCACAGAGATTATTACAATGTTGCAACCGCACCACGATGATGGGGTACTACAGCTGCAGCCATGTTGATGGGGTACATGAGCTGCATGAGGTACAACTATAACCCAACATTTGTGCAGATATATAAGTACTACATAAAATATAGCCTGTGGTTGTTCGTGTTTGTAGAAAAATCAGAAGTTTAGTGGCGCACTTAATAATTACTAAATGTCTTATTCTTAAAAATATTAAATGATAATCAACAATTATCCAGTGTATGTGCAGATATATCACATCGTCTTCTCATAGTGTGTGTATATGAGAAAAGCTTATGCCAACATTTAGGAATTTTATTAATAATAAATTTTCAAGTCATGTGAAAACTAATATTCTATGCATCCGACAGCTATCGTAACACACGTAAAAGGTAACGCGGTCTTGCCGCGCCAAACCAGTACCCTTCGTTAATTCGGCAACATGTTGATTCAATTGAGGATTGTGTTATTTCTAAGAATTGTAAAGGTTTTTTCATTAAAATATATGGACTGCGAATTGATTGTTGTGAATAGTTAAGGATTACGAAGTTGGGAGTGTTTTTTTCTTTATTTTCATGAATGTATAGTGTCTCGATTACGGAGTGGTTATTGTGAAGTTTAGCGTTTTTTTAAATTGAGGGGCTAGTTTGTGAGGATATGACAGATTGAACTGTTGATAGAGTTTGTGAATTAGTGTTTCTTTTAATAATTTTGAGGTATGTGTTGATTTTTTGGAAAAATCAGAGATCTTTTTCATGAAGATCTTTTTTATGGTCTTCAAGTCGGTTTTTGTGAAGTGTGGATTTTTTTAATCGTGGGTAGCCAACAAATTTTCCAAAAGTTGATGAGCTCATTGTATGGACTGCATGATCAATTTATGCTAAATAAAAGGATATTTTTGAAAAAGGTTGGTGATATGTCCTAATAAATTTGTGCTATTTGTCAACTTTTAGGAAAATTGAAGATCTTTTTTTGATAAAAGGTTGGGCTTTTTGTCAATTTCTATGAAGTGCGGGGTTACTTTGTGAAATCATGAATATGAAGCAAATGTTTACAAAAGTTTAGAGGTTCATTTATAAAAATTTGTAGACTACGAAATCAATTTACATTTGAAGAATTTTTTTGCAAAAAGGCCGGTGCATTATCACCGCCCGCACAAAGTAAGTGGTCAAAGATGACGGAGGCCATGCAGGAGAAAAGGGCCTACTATGTCGCTTAGACCAGGCTGCTGGGCTAGGGCCGAATAATTCATGGGCTTTGAGGGTCCATTCTTTTTGTCCAAGTCGTATATACTACGGCCAGCCAACAACAACGTCCTCTGCTGCCTCCATTATTATTTTTAGTTTAGATTAGGTCTTGTTTAGTTCGGGAGAGAAAATTTTAGGAGTCTCTTTCAAAGTTTATTAGGGTGTTAAACGTTGATTGCTTAGAAAACTAATTATATGAATGGACGGCAAATCCCGAGATAAATCCATTAAGCCTAATGAATCCGTCATTATAGATTGTTTATTGTAGCACGACATTGTCTAATCGTGACATAATTAAACTTGTTAGATTCGTATCGAAAATTAAAGTAGGGGTTATGAAATGAGTTTTATCATTAACTCACATTTAAAACTCCTAACTAATGTTTGTTCGTTCGATGTGACAGGTAGTTGGTGGAATTTTTGAGAAGAAAACATGGTAAATAACTTGCTGCTAGAAGCTCCTTTCTTCCTTTTTCTCAAATTACATTACTTTTTTTATTAATCTTTGAGAGACAACTGATTGTGTTAGCTAATAAGTTGAAGAGAATAAAGACCCTTTAGATGGTATAATCGGCTTGTTTATCCTAATGTAAATAATAATAATCAAGCTGTCGAGCCGGATAAAATGAAATATCCAGAATTAGAACAAAATACACCTACAACATTACGTATTGGACAAGTTTGAATTAGTTGAAAAATTTAGACAAAAAATGTTTCTCTATATCTGGTGTCAGATCATTTGTGCGATCTCCTTCCGTACTGTCTGCAGTAGCTCAGGAAGAGAATTGTGATAAAGAAATAGTTTGATCTCGCAACTCGTAACATGCCGGCCGTCGACTCTGCAAAGTCTGCATCGCAGCTCAAAATTGCCTGGGCACGAAGTGCTAAAACTGTCTGGAGGTTACCAGGCATTTTACAGTGAAGCAGACAACCGTGTAGGAGTAGGCTAGGAGCAATGCACTGGGCCGGGAGGAGGATTCAGTGTCACAGCGTGACTGGCGGCCACATCTGAGACGTCCAATACCGATCGAACGGAAGAGACGAAATTATAATTTTTTTACACAGGCAAAACACGGACGGATTTAGCTGAAGCCCGCAGAAACGGAGGACTTGGCGCGCGGCTTCTTTCTCCCGCGCCGCGCCGCGTCGCCACCCGGAACCTGGACCTGCCCCGACGCCGTGGAGGAGAGGGAGGCACGCCGGGTGTTCATGCGTTTTGCATTAGATCATAAATTAACTGATGAATGACGCGTCCTTGTACCAGATTTTGTCCTCAGTGTCGACGTAGTTAAGTACTCACACGTACACCTGGACCTGGCCCTTGCTTCCTGTGCATGTATACGACTGTCTGAACCAAGACGAATTCCTGAACCTGAACGAACACCTTCCATGCTGATCCTGATCGCAGCCCTCGGCCACTGATTTTGAGCTTATCGTTTCATAGACTCGTAAAGAACTTTTCACATGAATTGGAATTGATTCTCCTTTCCGATGATTGTTCGACTGTTCAAGCGATCCATGTTCCCGATTACCGGAATCCCATGGGCGCAGCTCCGGGATGCCCGGCCACTGTGTTCCTCGTTCACCAACGAGCTGTTCCTCCTCAAATCATGGAGAGCTTGATGATGCTAGGCCTTGAGCAGCGGAATGGTGGGTGGGTGGGCCCTACGCTCCAGGCGGAAGGTGGCGGGTGGGAGAGAGGAGGAGCAGACCCCGACCAAGGTGCTATATGGAAATTACAGAGTTGTAAATATAAATATTTGGATCACAATTATTAATCACGATCCAAATGTTTATATGACAATACTCGGACCGCGATTATCAATAGCAATCCAATCTAGGGTGCATTTTGAAAATGTCACGATCTAATACAGGGGTGCCATTCGCTACTGTTCCAGTGTTCTGGTCCGCTCCCGGCCACAGGTGAGGTCGCGCCGCCCCAGCGACCTCTGCTATCCCCGCCGCACGCGCCTGGTGCTGTGCCACCACCACCGCCGGCGGCGCTCTTCGGGCCTCCTCTGCTTCTCCTGAGCCGGCGGACCACCACGGCCACCGACGTCCGAATCCGGCAACCTAAACCGTCCAGGACAAACGCCTCCGCCGCTTTACGTCGTGCTCGCCAGAGCGCCGCCGCGATCTGTCCATCTCTTCAAGCCGTCTCCTTCCACATTGAGATGGACCTCTCCGTCCCTACAGCAGGCGTTCGTCCCTAGTGAGAGAACGGATCACTTACACCGGCAGGCTAAAAGAAGGATTCACGTTTCTGAAGAATTGTCATGTGTCTGCACTCTGCAGGAGCCAAAATTTGGCACTACTGATTATGAACTATTTGTAACATATCAAGAACATCCACCATGGTGTTGCTTGGCCTATATGTTTCTCAAATTTGGTGCACAGCAACCCTATCTCAATGTATTCTTTACCTGATTTTTTTTCCACTAAGGGCCTCGCCCGAATTTCATTACCAAGGCAACGAAATTACAGTTTTAAACCGTTCACAAACATAGACCACGACGACCGAATGACAGAACACAAGAAGCCTCCTCATTTACATTCTGGGGGGGGGTGAGCACACATGGCTAGAACCCCAGCCATGAGAACAAAAGTAACCAGAGCTAGGATCTGGGAGAGACCTCTAGGAAAGTTATCAAGCAGTTATCTGGGAGAGACCCTCTGCAGGAGCCAAAATTTGGCACTACTGATTATGAACTATATTTGTAACATATCAAGAACATCCACCATGGTGGATTGCTTGGCCTATATGTTTTCTCAAATTGGGTGCACAGCAACCCTATCTCAATGTATTCTTTACCTGATTTTTTTCCCACTAAGAGCCTCGCCCGAATTTCATTACCAAGGCAACGAAATTACAGAGTTTTAAACCGTTCACAAACATAGACCACGACGACCGACTAACAGAACACAAGAAGCCTCCTCATTTACATTTGGGTGGGGGGGGGGTTGAGCACACAGGGCTACAACCCCAGCCAGGAGAACAAAAGTAACCAGAGCTAGGATCTGGGAGAGACCCTCTGGGAAAGTTATCAAGCAGTTCAGGTAAATTTAGCAACATGAGAAAACACAGCAACGTCACGAGAAGATCATCTAAAGATTATGCCTTCCTTTCTTCCAGGAGCGCTGAATATTCTCCTTATGGTGTTTTGCGTCTTTTACTGCAGCAGCACAGTCCCTGTCCTTGGTTCCCCCTGGTCTTGCTCTTGGGGGTGATGTAGCAGCGCCACATTCTTCATAGCTTCAGCTCCTTCCTCCAGGATGATCTTCTCCTCTTCTTTTTGCAGTCCTGCCCAATATTTTAAAAAGGATGAGGCCAGGCATATGATCTCAGTAGGAGATCTAATCTTTTTCTTCTCAAAGCAAATGTTGTTGCGAGATTGCCAGATTGCCCAACAAATTGCTGCCAATTCGACCATGTGTAAATTTGTATTTTTGGGCATGAACCTCATACCCCATTCCCAGTACTGGGATATACTGGAAGGTCTACAATCAGCTCCAATAACTCCGGCTATCAAGCTCCAGACATATCTAGCTAGATAACAGTCAAAGAAGATATGCATGATGCATTCATCAAAGTTACAGAAACTACAGCGATGATCGCCCTGCTAGTTTCTTTTTAGAAGGTTGTCTTTAGTTAGTATCGCATTTTGATTCACAAGCCACATAGAAATCTTTATTTTTAGAGGGATTTTTGCTTTCCATATTCTTTTATTCGAGTCACCATCTTCCCCCCTACAGAGATGAGCATACATGGGTTTCACTGAGAAAACTTTGTTGTTTTCCCAAGCCGAAATCGGTTTATCCTTCTGAGGTCCTAATGCACAAGTCATTAGGATGTCTCTCAATTGTCTTAAATGGTTCTGAGCAGCTTCATCTAACCATCTTCTAAAAGTCAATCTCCACCCTCTCCTTGTCATTTCTTCTTTACCTGATTTTGCTGAGATGCGTTACACAATGATGGAATAAGCTACTGATCCTTCATCTTCCCTACTCGCCCCACCTCCCAAGCCCGAGAAAAATGAAAAGAGAACCATAGATGCAGACCCTTGTTAATTATATACTCATATATTATGCAAAACAGAACGCAGTGATGATACATACTTATAGCCCCTAACGATGTTTTTATGAGTAAAATGCATCAGCGGTCCTCAAACTTGTACGGGTGTGTCATCCCGGTCCACGAACTCAAAAAGTGTGTCACTGAGGTCCCTAAACACTGTTTGGGTCTCACTACACGTCCAAACGGGTCTAAACCCATGACCCGTGAGGACGTGGCATACTTATGTGGCAGCCATCTCCATCTACTAGCCACCTCTGTCCACATTTTGGCCCCTCCGCCCCTGTTCTTCTTCTCTTCCCCTCCCCTCGCCATCTCTCTGGAGCAACTGCCTCCAACCCCATTGCCATGGCCGCGCCCGCAAGCTCTTCTTCCTCAGCGATTAGGCGTCGGGTGCATCCAGAGATCCCTCTCATAACCTGTCCAGATTGCGGACGGTACACGGTTTCGGAGCGGGTGGTGCAGACCGATGAGAATGGGAACAAGGGGCGGGTGTACTACAAGTGCCCTGGTGGGAAGGTACTGATTAGAGTAGCTTTTGTTGCGATTTGATTTGTGTAGTTCGAGATTTCATCATTTTGTTGGGATTTGATTTTGGATTTGCAGCATGGGCATGGCTGCCAATACTACAGGTGGGTAGAGGAATATGTGTTGGAGCTGCAGACCAAGGAACAAAAGAAGAAAGGAGAAGAGAACAACAAGGACCTGGATGAACAAAGGATCTCTAATCTGGAACTGAAGATGAACACATTAGTAGAAATGATGAAAGATGTAGTCTTTCTGTTGAAGTGTATTGCTCTTGTTTGTGTGTGTGGAGTCATGTGGAATGTGTGTGCTGGTATTATGAGGAGGTGAAATATGTATCATGTATGTGTGTTTTCTCTGAATGGATCAATGAATCAAAGGCACTTTGTTTCTCAATTGTGTCAACCAAAAGCAGCATTCACAGGAAGCAACAATTAAGAAAGCATTAAGCCATATTTGTAACTGACAGTTAAGAAAGCATTGACATGATTAAGTATAACATTCAGCCATAACTAAGGCCATAACATTCAGCCATAACAACCATAAGCAGCATTCATATGTTACATGGATGCTTCACTTGGTTAACAAAATTAAGGGGCAAGTTTCACATCTATCTTGCACAAAAGATGTTTGGTCTTCAACAAAAGATGTATCCACAAAAGCTATATGTCACTGTCAGTTTCAATTCTTCCTCTTCTTGGCTACTGAAGGCTTGCTTGTGGTTGAGTTAGCCTTCCTCTTCTTTGCAAGTGCTGCCTTTCCTGCTTTGGAGCTGGTAGTTAATGCCACAGGTCTTTGGAGCAATTGGTTGGAAGCAATGAATTCGTTGTCTGGTAATGGTCCAAGATTCTGTGAAAGTGAAGGTACACCCTGAGTTGCCTGTAGTGACATGGTCTGTTAGTTAAACATTTGTGCTAATTGGTTGGAAGCAATGGTTGTGACATGGTGAGTTAGTAAGTTACCTCTTCTGTCATTTGACTTAACATGGTTGTGCTTGCTTAGGTGTTCACCTCATCTTGCATTTGTTCATTACCATCCTATGCAAATGTAACTATGACTGTCAGAGCATTTTATTAAACCTGAAAATTGAGCACAGAAAGAAATATACCTCTGGTTGTGGTTCCTGAGAAACATAATTAGTTGTTGCTGCTGCTTGTTCTGCCTCCTCCTGAAGTGTGGCTCTGGTATTTGCAACAAGCTGCTTGGCATCTTCAGAGCTGAAACCCATTCTTTTCAACCTGCACCCTCCAGCATTGTGACCTGAATCTCTGCAATGGCTGCAGTGTATGGTGATCCCATGCCTTGTCAATTTCGTGCCACTTGGACCTTGCACTTCATGAGGTGCCTTTTTCCTTGACTTTGGTGGCCTACCAACCTTTTTCTCATACACAGGTGGAAGGATCTCATCACCCTCAACATGCTGCCACATGGATTTATCCCTGGAAGGCCAGATGCTATGAGCATATGCATTATTGTAAGCCTCAATTGAGTAGCAGTGAGGGATAACAGTCTCAGGTGACACTCTTTCATGCCTTAAAGCAGATATTGCATGGGAACATGGTATCCCTGTCAATTGCCACCTTCTGCAGTCACATGTCTTGTTTGAGAGGTCCACAATGTGTTGGTAGTCATTTACTGAAATCTGAAATACTCCTGAACCTGATGGTTGTGCATAGCAAATTTTAGCATAACCAGCATTTTTAACACTTTCTTCCTGATTTTGGGACAGAAAGCTCCACTGAATTCAGTTGCCATCTCTTGCCTCTTGTTGAAGTGTCTTGTCATCAACTGGCACTTAATCTTCTCAAACATACTGAGAATAGGCAACTCTCTAGCTTCTAAGATGTAGCTGTTGAACACTTCACAGCTGTTGTTCAACAAAATGTCACACTTTGGGAACTCAGAAAAGTATGCTCTCACCCATGTGTCAGGAGCAAGTCTGTTCAACCAGTCATATGCATCTTTGTTCAGGACCTTCATCATCTCCATGTTCCTCACAAATGACTGCACAGAGGCAGATCTTGCACAAGTCCACAGCTGGTTCTTTAGCACCTCACCCTTGAATTTTTCATTAAAGTTGGCATACAAATGCCTGACACAGAACCTGTGTTCTGACTCACTGAAAACCTGCTGGACTGCTGGGATTAGACCCTTTTGCTTGTCAGTCATTATTGTCCATGGGTATGTATTGTCAATTTTGAGGTCATCTTTCGAAGTTTCCAGGAACCATTTCCAAGTCACAAGTGACTCATTCTCAACAACAGCCATAGCAATTGGAAAGATGCAGTCATTAGGGTCCATACCAACTGCTGTCAATAGTTGGCCTCCATATTTTGTCTTGATGAAACACCCATCAAGACATATGATAGGTCTACATGCTGCCAAAAATCCCCTCTTGCATGCATCAAGTGACATGTAGCATGTGCTGAACAGATTGCCTTGAAGGTTCACATATAGGCAGCTACCAGGATTACTTCTCTTCAATTCTTCACCATAGTCACTCAGCATATTGAACTGCTGATCCTCATCACCATGTATTTTCTTCATGATCAATCTCCTAACTCTAGCCAACTTGCTCCTAGAAAGTGTCATGTTGAAATCTTTTTGTACTGTCCTCCCTAAACTAGTGGTGCCCATCTTGTCATTAGCTCTAAATGACTCCAAGTATTTGTTAGCCAACCATTTTGATGAGCATTTCCTGACCTTCCATTCTTTCTGACAAGTGTGCTTCCCATAGTAAGTTTTGATCACAAATGCCTTTACTCTACTATCTTCTGAACCATACAAGTTCCATGGGCATCCTTCTGCACAATGAACCCTTAACCTTTTTCTGTCATTTCTGGGCATCTTTATTTCCACCCTGTTTCTGATACTGTACTCACTTAGTGCTTCTCTCAGCTTTTGCACATTGGGAAAGATTAGACCAACTGAAAATGTGGGATTATTCAAGTCTTTATCCCTGAATGACTTCAAATTGAAACCTTCGTCCTCTGCTTCTGAATCTGGTAGTTCTAAACCATCTTCTTCTGACTCTTCATCTGAATCTGTCACAATTTCAGGTCTACTTGTTGAAGATGTCTTCAGTTTGCTTCCTTTTGCTTTCTTATTGCCTTTTGGTGCCAACTGCTCCCCCACATCATCATCAACATGCTCCTCAAATAGGTCATCATCTTCAGCCTCCAAGTCATAGTCACTGTCCACAAAATCCTCATACTCGTTGTCACTGCCACTGCCACTGTCACTTTTCTCAATTTCAGAAGTTCCACCATCTTCCTCAACCCTCCTTTTGCGAATGTCAGCATAGAAAGGAGGGAGCTTCTCAGCACGATTACATTTGACAACTTCAACTTTGTGAGGGCTGATCACCTTTGGTAATGTTGATACTGGATTGACAACTATATCACCCCACTCAACACCAGCAATATTGTCATCATGGTCGAAATACACAACCAGTGTCTTGTACCTCTCAACAACAGATGCCATCACATTGATATCATGGTCCCCAGCTATAAATCTAAGTCCATCTGCTAAAGTCTTCCCTGGTAAAAGCCAATAAATCTTCAGATTTGGGTCAAATTTGTATCCTAGTTCTTTCTGGAAGTCCTCAAACCATAACAATGACCAGGTGTCTGTCTCAACATGATCGAACCAAGCTGTCTTCCCATCCACATACGAACGCAGATTACCGTGACCAACAAAGAAACCGCCATGGTGAAGCTCAATGGTGAACTCTTCCCGACCTTCACCTACATTGTGCGCAAAACATCATTATTGAATCCCACCAAAACCCTAGAAATTTCCCCAAATCGATATCCAAACACGAAAAATTGAATCGAATCCCACCTACTGCCCTACAGCTACCTAATCACAACAACATCGAAGAACTGTAAAAAAAATTAAGGCTCCAAGAACTCACCATACACGGGTTGTGCCTCCCCTGTGCGCCGCAATCGCGCCACCATCCTCGTTCAACACGGCGCTGGACTTCTCCAGCGTCGCTGCTGCTCCGTCTCGCCCCACTTTAGCCTCTCGATCCGGCCGACGGCGATCGCCACCACCGCCCCACCGCCACCGCCTCCGCCGCCGAGGGAAAACGAATAGACGCGAATGAATGGCCAGGTTGGGGGAGAGATGAGAGGGACTCGCTTTTTTGTCCATGTCACTGGACACGCTGGCGTTCCATGTCAGTGCTAATGACCTTTTAAGTTGTCATTGGACCTTAATGAGACCCGATTGGACCTCAATGAGACCCAAACAGTGTTTAGGGACCTCAGTGATACACTTTTTGAATTCGTGGACCGGGATGACACACCCGTACAAGTTTGAGGACCGCTGGTGCATTTTACTCTTTTTTTATTGTGCCACTGCCTGGGTTCTCTTTATTCTTAGCTCAGTGATCATCTGGGGCCATGGCAAAAGCTGCCTGCAGGCAAGTATACTGGTCTCGTAACCCTGAGTAGGCTCAATTTGTTCGTGGCGCTTACGGTATTTCCTTCTGCTAGCTCACACTCCGCACAGACGCAGAATGAAATTTGTGCCTTCATATAGAAATGGGGGAAAACTGGAATAAAGTGAAGAATGATGTCTGGAACGAACTCGCGTCGATCAAGCGATCCATCAGGAACCAAAATGATCAAGCGATCCATCAGGAACCAAACGAAATGGTGAGAAATTTACACCTGCAAGGAGAGGCTCCTCGATCAGATAGGAATTTACCGGAGACAAACAAATGTAGAGACGATGCATAACCTCAAACAGAGTAATGGAACCTGGTGCAGCACCAAAAAAAATCCCAAAATTGCCCAGAGAAATCTGGGGCGTGAATCACCGTCTCCTCTGATGACCAAGGACATGCTCACCTCTTGACTGTCCCAGTATGTTACGCACCTCGGCACGGCAAATTGGCCACGATCCTTGTCATTTCAGAGTTCAGAAATCCAATGAGATCGAGCAGTTCAGGAGAGGCTGCAGCAGTCCTCGATTGCATGCTCCAATTTGGGCACGACGCCTGGAAATGACTAAATGAGTCGTGCTCACCCGTCCCCAATCAAATTATTGTTCAAGCGGAGATTATTGTTCAGCTTCAGCACCTGACCTGCCGCAAGGGGTTGGGAAACTTTCTGATGGAGACAGAGTTCAGAACAGCAACGAGGACTGTATTAAGTCTGCAGCAAATCGGTTCCCATAATTCTGGTATTGTTCAACTTTTAACATGTGTTGCAGCAAATGCTGAATTCTTAAACGATGCTATTTGTTATTACCTGACCAACTCTGTTTGGTGCTCGTTTTCGTTCAGGTTTTCCTGGATGTGCTAGTTTCAGTCAAGTCTATTTGCGCTGATCATGCAAATTAGCACAGTTGGTCACCTTGACCTATCCACTAAAATGATCAAGAAAGACCATACCACTGACCAAACAAACCTTAAAACAGACCTACAAAGTAACTCTGTTGAGAAAGGACTCTGCTTTTGTCAAAAAACAAAGTAGCAGGACATTTCTTCCATACAAACCAACCCTTAATCCAATGCTCCTTCCACAAACAGTTCCGGGAAAACGAAATCGTAAACAAATAAGATGCTAAGATTAAACAAGATTAAGACCTGCTACTGCTGACTATTACTGCTAGCTCAGGCAAAAGAAAAGCAGATGCAGTTGGAGTTACTCGTCTACTGGACAAGTCGACAGGCAAAAGAAACGAGCAGAGAATCCCATCTCATGCTCGTAATCTGCATCTTCGCGAAGTGCTTCGGCGAAGGCGAAGCTACAGAATGGTGCACATGCAACGGCGGGACGACGGCCCCCCACGGAGCACAACCGCGCCACGCACGGCGGCCTGCTCGCGCTCGTGAGGCTCGGCGCCACCACGCACGAGCTGGCTGCCATCGTCAGCCTTCGCGCAGCCATCCACCAGATGTCCGCCACGCACCGCCTGGGCGCCGCGGCGAGCCTCCGCGCCGCCACGCACGGTCTGGCCTCCGCCATGGACGCCGCCGCGCACGGGCTGGCCTCCTCCACGAGCAGGATGTGCGCCGCCGCGCGGGGGCTGGCCTCCTCCACGAGCAGGCTGGGCGCCGCCGCGCGGGGGCTGCTCGCCACGACCGGACTGGACACCGGCGGTCGGCAGCGCGCCCACACGAGCGATCGTGACGCTCCCTCCGTTCACCACGACGTTGCCATGGCCGACGATGGAGACGGCGGCAGGCCCGAGGAGAGGATCCCCACGGCGCGGGCCGGGCTGTCCGCCATGGACTGCCACCCCGCCGACATGCACGGACCGGCCACCGGCGGTCGGCAGCGCGCCCACACGAGCGATCGTGACGCTCCCTCCGTTCACCACGACGTTGCCATGGCCGACGATGGAGACGGCGGCAGGCCCGAGGAGAGGATCCCCACGGCGCGGGCCGGGCTGTCCGCCATGGACTGCCACCCCGCTGACATGCACGGACCGGCCACCGGCGCCTGTCAGCGCCACGCTCCCTCCCCCGCCCGTAACGACGAGGTTGACCCCATCAGCGCCCAGGTCACGGCGCGTGACCGTGACGCTCCCTCCTCCATTGTTCACGAAGACGTTGCCGTTGCCGTTGATGACGCCGGCCACGGCACGAGACCCAGGGAGAGGGCCACCGCCGGCCGCCGGCGCGCCTCCAGGCGCCGCAGCTCTTCCGGCCCCGCTCCCTCCGTTCACCACGACGCTGCCGCCGCTGATGACGGTGGCCGCCCGGAGAGGACCCCCGCGGGGGCGTACGGGCTGAGCGCCAGCCACCCCTGCCAGCGCGTCGTCGCCGCGGATGTCGACCCTCCCGGCGATGATGCCGTTGCCGCCGATGATGCCAGCGACGACGCCGCACGTCCCACCCCCGGCGATGATGCCAGCGACGACGCCGCCCCCGCCGACGCTGAGGTTGATGCCGGCATGGTCGTGCGCCATCGTGGGCACTGGGCAGTGGTGCTGCTTGGGTGAAGCGAGGGGGAGGGGAAGGAGAAGAAAGAACCGAAGGAGTGAATGATTGGTGAGTGAGAGCACTGAGAGGGTGAAATGGTGAGCGCTCGGCGGGTCAAAAGAAGAAAAGAAGAGATCGTGCACGCTAGGCTAGCACATGGCCGGCGTAGGCGGTGCAGCCGTGCAGTGCAGGACAGTCAGGTGGTCTCTTGGCCTCGAGTAGTAGCAAGTGGTGGCAACTACTCGCGGTGCGGCGGCGCTCGCCGAATCCGATGGATCTCGACACGAATTTTTCCAGCATTTTGTACGAGCTCGTGCTCATATTCACGAACGGTAAACTGTCGATAACTGCTCCATTCTTCTGACCAAATGTTATGCGGATTACTTTTTAAAAAAACAATATATAGGTCATGCGAAATAGTGGCCGTTATGGAACATTCAGTGCACTGAATGTTCGAACAGGAACAGCCTACTGCTCGTGCTTTCGCCTTCCGCCGGTGAGCTTCAACCACGGAATGAACATGCAATGCAACAGCTGGGTACGGAGAAGGATGCACATCCCTACGGAATGAAGCACGGGGAACCTCCACGTCCACCACCACGCACGGGGTGGCCTACTGGCCGCTACGGTAGCAGTAGCAGCTGGTCGCCCCCGTCTCCCTGCGTGGCTGCATGTACCGTGCCGGGCTGCAGTCCCAGTCCCAGTCTCCCAGACAAGGAGAAGCAGAGGGCTGCACTGCAGGCCAGGCCACAAATGCGTTTGATCAAAACCCGGAAACCGAAATCAAATTCGGTGGAAAGTATTTGGACAATGGAGCTTATAAAATCAAGTGTGTGATTTCCCCCTGCTTTTCATCAACATGGATTTGCAAAGTGTGAGATTTTTCTCCAACAACCTCTTCTTTCATAAAGTATCTTTTGTTTGCTGGTTCAGAGAAGATATTTACTTGGTGCCATGTATTTGATGGGGTTCTTCCTTGATTTGTTTCTACAGTAACCCAGTTGCAAGCAATTGGTAATCACAAAGAAACAAACCCGAAACCGAAAGGCAAATAAAGTCACTGTGTTTTTGCCAGCGCGCTGCCTGGCGTTGCATGCGTGATGCGACCGGCATGGTGTGCTTTTGACGACTAGCCAACTGGCACCGTACTGTACAGTGTGCAAAGGCGCATCTGCAGCGGTGTTGTGCAGCGTTGCACGGAAAAACGATAGGAAAAATCTTGTCTTATTCAAAAACAGAAAGAGCTTTTTTTTTCAAAAAAGAAAGCAGAAAGGAAAACTCTCGGTTACACGTACCGTTCGGCATTCGCACCTTGCGGCAAAGCGCAAAGCCATTGGCAGCGTTCAAACAATCTCGGGGCCAACCTCTAGATCGACGAACGTGATGTGCTTAGGTTTTTTCTAGGCCTCCTCCCTTCTTTAATTTCAACAAATTGTTCATTTGCTCTCTCGCTCTCTCTGATGAACTCTTTGGGTTTATAAGAGGCCCCAGCTGCGGCCTTTGGACAGAATTTGCATATATTTTTTTCGCGATCGTGAAACCATGAAGCATCGTCATCGGAAGAGATGAAAATGCTACGAGTGAACACGTTTAAAATCAACATATTTGCATGTTTTGGATTAGGGTACATTGTCGAGGGCACATAATATGTGATAACACGTATTAGACGGTTTTACTTAATCAACATGTACAAAAAATTATATATGTGGCAATTTACTTAATTTGAAATACTAAATATATTAGATGACAAAAGTTGATTTACTATGTACCATGCTCCATGTAAAATTGCTAATATGAGATGTACACAGAAGTGGTGCAATGTGCAGCCTGCGAACCAGCATTACATCGCGCTAAGTGCGAGCAAAGTGAACAATATCTTTCTCTCTGCAATTCTGCGAGCACTGCGATGGTGCGGTGCTTTCGCCAATTTCCCGATTCCCATCCGTGAAAGCATGTTAAAATGATCCTAAAATGAAACAGAGTCGTGAAAAGCTTGGGGATTGGTAACGAAAGGAAGAGCCTGTTTGGTAGCGCTCCAGCTCCGGCTTCTTCGGCGGCTCCTGCTGGAGCCCTACCAAACACTTAGAAAGTGGAGCAGCTCCATACTGTACCATGTGAGGAGGTGGAGCTGCGGCTTTGCCTACGAGGAGGTGGAGCCGGTGGAGCCACAAAACCCAGCTCTGGAGGCTTCAGCTCCGACTCCACCTTTTTTTCAAGGAGCCGGAGCTCTCCCAAACAAGACCGAAATGTGATTAGAGAAAGCCAGGATGGTGAGCTTTAGCAGATGCAATCTGTTATCAATCTGCCCCCCTCAAGTCGTCAACAGTTTTGTTGTCCAAATTGATCCAATCATTGACGGTTCGGTACAAGTGCAATTCTATAATGTCGCCGATAGTACTTCAATGCACCAGCTAGGCAGCTAGGACGGATCACAGACGTTCGATGTTGCAGGGTGGCAGCCGACAGCTGGTCGGTAGCCCCGGCCTGTGGTTTGGCTGCACTGCTGCACACAGGACTTGCAGCACACATCGCCGACATCTGCTATAAGAACAGGGATCGGGTGTGGCAACTGGCAAAGAGCCTCCTTGTTTTGGCCTAGGTCCGTCAATGAACACGCCAAAGACCCTCACCGGTAAGAGGCTCAGTTTCTGACTAACTTTTTTCTACCTAAAAATAGGATTGGATTTAGCAATCACCTTTTGATTTACGGTAGTCAATCAAGAACATGACAACCTCTCAAAAAATTAGGATCATGACAGAAAATTGAGTATTTTCAATGCAGCAATGGCACACACTAGCTCAACGGGGAGAAGACCACACATATTTTCACGGAGATAAGTGAGAAATGAATAGTCAATGAGGCACGCACGTCCTATCGGAAAAATCGGGATTCAAGTGCACAAAACTACTATTGTGACCTTTATCTTCAATTGCCACCATGCAATTAAAAGAGTAAAATACGTGGACGGTACTCAAACTTGTCCAAGTGTGTCATCCCGGTCCCGGTACTTATAAAACTAGGAATCCAGGTCCTGAAATTTGCTAAGTTGGGTTTCTAGTCCAATATTTGTTGCGTTTGTTTTAGAACTACAAACATGGTTTGCATTCACTTTAATTGTTTCATGGATCAGGATGACACCCTCTAGCAAGTTGGGGGACTTGAATTTCTAGTTTCACTAGTTTAGGGATCGAAATGACATATATAGTGTTTGTTGAATTTTCTAACTAAAACATATATGGCTCAAAACCACATTCAAAACCACTTTTAACTGCTGCATGGACTGAGATGACACACACTAAGTCTCTAACAAGTTTTAGAACCCGAATTTCTAATTTTACACGCTCCCTCCCCTACCTCCCGTCAGCACGCCACCCCCTCCCTCTCTCCCTCTCCGCCCCTCCCCTGCCTCCCGTCGGCGCGCCGCCCTGTCCCCTGCCTCGCGCACGCGACATCATCCATGGATGCGCCGGCGGATCCACTTGTAGCAAGCGGCGCGCTGACTCCAGAGGCGCGACACCGCGGAGGTGCGGGACTGCAGTGTCGGCTCTCGATTCAAGAAAATCCACCGACGTTGGCGCTCCTCGTCGGCCGCGGCATCTCCGGCGGCGCGCGCCCTCCCCGACCGACGCCGCCGGCCAAGAAGCCTCGTCCTGGTCGTCCAGCCACCACATTGCATCCCCAGCCAATAGGGCCTCCTCCTGCCGTGCTTCCTCGGTCGATGGCGCCTCCTCCCGGCAACGGCCTGCGGGATCGACAAGAAGAATCGAGCCGGCGTCCCAACGTCGTGCTCTTTCCTGGCGGACAGCCTCCATGCGACCCTCACGCATCAAACCATTCCGATAGCAGAGGTAGGCAGGGAGACGATCGATCGATTGATGCAAACTGATTCCAAACACCTCGCTAATCTGAAGAAATAATTGAGGAGACACTCACCTTCAACCGGATCCGTCCTTCTCCTTGCTTACCGAGCTTGCGCAGATGCTTCTAGAAGAAGCAGTTGGTCGACAGCGAGGTGGGAGTCGATGCCGCCGTCTCAGTGCTCTTCTTGTGCTCGCGCCAGCCCGGGCAAGATGGCGGTGGAACGGCGGAGGCCGGGCCGGATGGCGGGAGCGGCGGCGGCCGAGTATGCCGCGGAGCCGTCCCTAGCTGCCGACGAGAATACGGCCTCGCCGTCGTGGCCGGGGAGCGTCACGCGCGCATCGGGGAGCTTCGTCTGTGGCGGGGCCGGGCGCACGGGCAGGGCGCTGGCGCGGGGTGGAGCTGACAGATGGGGCCAAGGAAGGATAGAGGCCCAAGTTGAGTTTGTGGCTGAACTTGAGATCAAGTTTTGGGCCTCTATTTTTTTTGCAGTTGGGCTTGCAAATGGATTCAGAGGTCTCAATTTGCATACCCTTGTTGGAGTTCACTCTTAGATCCTGTGCCTTTCCACCCACGATCAAGTAGAACACCTCAGTCTCCACCTATTAGATTTGCGCATTTCCACCCACGATCAAGTAAATAAGAATTACTCCGTAGAAGCACGTAAATATAGTCAGGTCACCACTAAGTAAATCCGGAGGAAAGGATGGCGGTGGTCACCGAAACAAAAGGAAAAGAAGGACGCGCCAAACCGAAGCAAAGCAACATTTGTTGATACTAGTAAAGTGCACGTGCGACACACACGTATTTTTTTTAAAAAAAATCTTATGAGCATGTGCTTTATGTTTATTCAGCCTACATATTGGTATAAATGTTTTATTCTACTGCCGTCAATGAAAAAAACCACATAACATATATGAGAAGTATAGCTTCAGCAGCATTCAAAGGCACTTCAACTGTAAACATGTTAGCTTTAATGGAATCTTGAAATGACCGTTTTATTCTGGAGATGATACATTCTCATAAAGGATCCCTTCTTCCGTGTTGCGGTAAAAGAATGACAGGAAATGCAATAACTTATGCAAAACATTTGCAAAATGGGAATGCAATAAATTTTAATATGTTGTTTATTATCTTAAATTTCTTCACATTAGCAAAGGAATGCAATTAGTAGAGGACACTAAAAAAAGAAAAATTCATTGCTTCAAATCAGTTTTTTTTCTTTAAGCCTCTGAGGACACAGATCATGCCAAGATTATTTACGTGATGAATTTCTAGATATGCATATGTTAAGGAGCAGAAGGCCCAAATGAGTGTTGGTTGTAGTTTAAGCTAAGGATAACTTAGGCGAGGATAATAAGACGCCACATACACGCTATATTTTGATAGTGTATGGATTCAAATTCCAATATAATATCTATTGGTAAATAGCCATTAAAAAAGGAGGCGGTATTAAAACTATCAATTTCATTCACAACCACATTATGAACCTCAAACTCTGTTAGTCACTGCAGCTTGAGAAATTAGTTTCTAAATTCAAACTCTACAATTAATCATTTGCAGCCTCACTCACATTGTATTAGCACATTACTAATATATCCTCTCCACCTTTTCACACTCACACATCAGCCCGCTTGATCAAGGAGATAACTATTGGCTGAAGCCGTAAGGGCATCGTAGACACTCTTTTTCCCTTGTAGTGGGTCTTCACATTCAGTATTGATTCTAGCTTGCCCAAATAAACAAAAATTCAGATCTTCCATTTTGTCAAGTATAAGATGCAGTGCCGTGTTCCTTGTTGCGCAGATAAACTGACCTATATATTGTTTCAGTGACTACTACTAAAAAAATATCAAAAGCACATTATCTTGGAAACACAGCTGTCATATCGTTTTGATATTGTTGGCATCAGTAAAATAGCATCCCAGAGTGACATGACATCAGTGAAATATTTCACTAAGATTACTTATGCTTTCTGACTTCTAATGATAATACAGCGTAATAGAATCTAAAAAACTAAAAGAATTTAAAATTATGTCTGCTTCTGCTGCAGTTTGTACCTTGCACATTGCACTCACATGAAAGTACGGATTAAGGACTTGCCCTTGCCGTCCCCACTGTCACCAGCGATGACAATGCGGAGGCCATTGGGGAATCAGCAAAGGCCATAGATACATCTCGCGAGATGGCACCCACAACCCGCTTGATGTTTGTCGCTTGGATTGTGCAACTTGATGACATATGCAAAGAGAATCTCAGACAAAGACAAAGAATTAGACATAGAGATTAGCCATTGAAATATATGCATGATCGCAAGTAGTAAACTTATGTTGCAAATAATAAACAAATCTGATCCTAAAGAGCAGATAAACAACATGGGCAGATCTCTGCAATCTGAAAAGAATAGAGATGTGCAGCCCAGCCGATGGAAGGAAACGAGTACTCTGGCAGATCAGAACCTACGGCACAGCAAACGAGTACAGCAAATCAGATCGAGTTCATGCCATCGCTTGGCAGGCTGTGTCGAAGCAGTCTTATGCAGATGACATTGGCTTCACCAGCGTGTGCTCTGGATGTGCTGGCTTCAATTGGCTGTAAGACCAACCGGATTTGCTTTGCATCAATTCAAATCATCAAGCCATATAAAAATTCAGACTCATGAGCCAGCTTCTTGTTTCAACACTACAGGCAGGCGTTCGTGTTGCAGGTTTCCCCAAGTTCAGACTGCACACCGTGAGCTGCATGCATCACCAAAATAGTTTTATGTATATCTGTTAACTACTTTATTATATGTTGATGGCCAAAAGGCATCCGAGTCGCAGGTAAGACACCCATGTTCTGCAAAAGATAACCGAGAACGCAAGATGCATCAGCAGACCGGAGGATCGGATTGCCCCCGGTTGAAGCATCTGACCGGAACTCACAAAGTTTCGAGATCACCGATTCCTTGCACAATGATCACGGAAGAATGCAATGCGTGGGTCTCGTGTTATGCAAAGTTTAATTTGCAGACAAGTGGTAATAAAACGAATAGAAAATAGAATAGTGTATTGCAGAAACTTGGAGCCGACCATGTTCCCGGCGTCGCCGTTGCCGGAGAGGTACGCGGCGAGGAGCTTGACGGCATGTAGCGACATGGCGGCGTTGGGCCCAATCTCGCCGATCACCAGCTGCGCATGCCAACGTACGGGTCGTCGCGTCATCAAGTCATGCGCGTCCGTATACGAATACGATGGATCGATGGCCAACGGCCGTAGGGGCCCGGCTGGCACGCACCTGGTGGGAGCCGATGGCGATGTAGGAGCGGTAAAGGAGGTGCGAGGCTCGACGGCGTTGCCCCTCCACGGCAGCTCGCCCGTCATCGTGTGCCCCCCATCTCCCACCGCTTCCTGCCGGCACCCTCCTTTCTTTCTCGTCCCCGCGCGCCGCAGGAGCCGCCATCGCTACCTCCTCGCGGCCCCTGGCGCCGATGGGGCAAGCGGCGTGGCCCGTTCGGTGACGGCGACTTGAGCTGGGGCGCGCGTGGCCAGGATGGGGCGACAGGAGGTTCGCGATGCGGGGATATTGACGAGGTACGCGTATGAGATCGGGACACCACCACACGTAGCGTTGAGATTTCGGCGTGCACGGAAGGGTTTGGTACACATGCGGGTAAGGACGATCCTAGGTGAGAAAATAAATAACTTTTTGGCAGAAATACTCCCCAAATTGCGATTTTTAAAGTGTACGTGCGGCACACACGTATTTTAAAAATACTTCTCAGAAGCTTGTTTTAGGTCATGTTTACTTCGTGCGGTGAAAAACTTTACGAAATGAAAAATCATTTTTTATAGAAATGACCGTTGTTCATGTTTATAAGGCATGGTATGAAATGGCATGAACTTATATTTATTATTTATGATTTTATACATATCATATTGTTTATTGAAATAAACTCATATTTATGGGAGAGTGCATTTGATTGCAAATTCAATAGTGCAAAAATTTACATTACGATCAAATCTTTATTTGCTAAAATATTGGTCAAAGATTGTAAACTTAAAATGTTGATATACGTGTACAACTTATAAATAGGAACTGGATGGAGTATTATTTTATATTCATAAAAATATGTATATTGTTTATTAAGCTCGAACATAAGTAGAAAACCTATAGATAAAACAACATGATCGTGTCTGAAATATCGTAGGTCTAGTAGATATGAGGCCTACGTGTTTAGTGTTTTACATAATTACCATTTTGTATGTTTATCTACAAAAATTAAATAAAGTAGGAATTAGTATATATTCTAAACCTCTACATCATTATGATTATTTTTATATATATTTAGTGATGGTTTATTGTTTTCAGTAAAATGAAACATTAATCACTCAACCATTTAGCTTGTGCAGAAAGCAAATTGTGGCGATTTCACAAGACATATTCTGTCACTTGTCCATATGCCAATGCAACAGTACATTGCATGAAGATACGGGAGGGAACGGGCGTTAGCTCTTTAGCTCCTACTCGAGAAGCAACTGTATGATTAGTGTTATGCGAATCTAATTTATTTAGCTGGCTAACCGAGTGCATTTGGTATTAAGCCTAACTGATCAAAGCAGGTAAGCAAGGAGTTTGGACGACAGTGGGGTGGATGACCCCATGACCAAGGCCAACGACCTGCTCCGGCCAAATTAAACGAACGAGAAATACATAACTGCCATGCACGTGCTGGCCGGCTGGTGCAGGCTCTGGTGTAGGAGCTGCTTGCCGGCTGCTGAACAACCACGACGATCTCCTTATCAAAAAAAACCACGACGATCTCAACCGAACACTGAATCTGAGCCAATTCAGTCAATTTGACGTGTTACCGTCTGCTGAATTTGAGCTGATTCGCCATACCCTGCATTGTTCGCCTTGTTTGCAAAGCCCTGCGTTGGCGTTCTACTGCTGGCATTTCCATTGTTACGGCGATGCCAGACAGCAACTACACACAAGTGATACAATGACCGATAAATTACATGACTTTTGCTATTATGATAAATTTTGTATGTCCAAATTACATCGAATGAAATATAAACTGGAAGGACCAAAAATATTTTCAAGATACCTGAAAGTTCAAAAAAAAAAAGCAGAAGTTGCAAATTGTGCACATATGTATAGGCACATCCACACGTTTGAAAGATATATGTAATTCCAATTATATTTTCATCAATGAGCACCTCCAGTAGAGCACAACCTAAGACATGATTGGATTTAATTATAATGAAAGTAGTAGCAGTATTTTGATCAGTTTCTATGCACATGTAAAAAAAAGAACTTGTAGTCAAACAGCTAAGAGCCAAACATGGCTTAATTCTAGTACAGTTGTAGTTCTAGCACTGAATTATTAGAAATGAAACAATACATCATCATTCCAACTTTCTGCATGATAATCACCACCTATGTTTAACTCACATTCCACAACACCCCTTTTTGCAGATGAATACTTGTAGTAGCAATTGTGGTGCAGGTACTGTACAGTATGGCACAAAAATCATAGACTTGAATTTAGCACAAAGGTTATTCATGACAACCACATTAACAGTGAGGATATGACAAAGAAAAGTACTACGATGCATTGTTCATTTAATTTGTTCATTACACGTCTCTAATAAGAACTAAATGAAGGCACAAAAATAAAGGCAGGTACATCCTGCGTAGCTTAGGAGTAATACCAAGAACAAGAGGTGTTTTGGTGGCTAAAGCAACAGTAACATGCCACTTACCCGTCAAATCCTGAATTCAGAAGAACTACACAAATAAAATGGCCACACTTGGATGGATTTTTTAGATGTTGGACTTCAACAATAATTGCATAGTGCCAAAGAATTTGTGGAAGAAAACCTTGATCCAGCAAGGCTATAGGTCATATGTTGTCATGAGCACATCAAATGATAATATTTGTCAATAATATAATATATGTAGCATCAGTCTTTTCGGTTTTAAATAGAGAATGGAATGCATCAAAGCTCCACGTTGATAGCATCAAAGTTTACATGAAGGCAAGATTTGAACAAGAAATCAAGTGTTTCTTTGCAACACAGCTCACATGTGATTCAAAAAACAACAACTGAATCTGTACATATTGTGTCCAAAATTTCTCACAAAAGTAATCAAAAATAATTTCCATATTCAACACTCTCTGATTTAAAATAATGATAGGGTCTGCAGGACAGCTTTGGCCACAAAAATCATGTGGAAGCATGACATTCAAGAAAGAACAATTAAACATTTTGAAAGTACTTCTCATGTTGCTAGTAACATGTATCTCAAGTTGTCAATCTAAATGTGTTTTTAATATATTGATAGTCCACATTCAAAAAGTTTGACTGGTAGGAATCCAAAAACAACATGTATTTTGAACCACAGGGAGTACATACTTCACTTGTATAAATAACACTGCTGTAACACACATTATGTGTGCAGCAACCAAATCGTTTGCATATGTGGCATATGTAGCAGGTCGAAAGTTGCTAACTCTAAAATAGAAAGAAACTAAAATGGGCATAGCGATT
Organism: Cenchrus fungigraminus; assembly: GCA_036936925.1. Classification (NCBI taxonomy): domain Eukaryota; kingdom Viridiplantae; phylum Streptophyta; class Magnoliopsida; order Poales; family Poaceae; genus Cenchrus; species Cenchrus fungigraminus. Next base: position 19,319,096 of record CM072778.1, on the reverse strand, counting down.
TTCCATATAGTTGTGTCAGCACTCAATGCATGAAAATTTCACTGAGTAAAGTAAGATGAGATTTCTATGCCACTTCGCTAGATACGCACTCAGATATCTCTTGCAATTATTGAATGGAGTCATAGATAAGAAATGAAATAATAGACACAGACAGGAGCAATAGAGTGAACAGGGTGGCCAATCTGGACCTTCACCATGCAAACAGAACAAATTGGATGAGCACCCATGCAGTCCCATGGTAGCTCCAAAATTTAGACCATGGCAATGACATCCTCTCATGCCCTCCTACTTTAGAAAAAACCAATCAGATCACACAAAAACATAGAGGCTTAAACCACACATTGGACTTGCTCTGGCTGTATTGTTAAATTTATGTCTTTTGATTATCAATTCTCAGCAGCCAGAATTGCTCCACTCAACTTGGGCTAGCATCTAGAAGAGACAACAAAACCACACATAGAGCAATGGGAGCAGAGTACCTGTTCAGATGGAGAAGACTGAGATATTGCCACACTAAGGAGAATGCAGTAGGTATGTCCTAGTTAGGCATATCGTTGAACACGATGCAGGCGTGGCTGAGATCCGTCCACCCTCAGGCAACAGTGGCATGGTGGGAGAGGCCCGTAGTGCAGGCCTTGCATGTCGCAGTAGCGTAAAGGAGGAAGGACGGGTTAGCAGTCGTCCGTCCGTCCGTCCTCTCCCGTGCGTCCACCCTCAGGCAACAGTGGCATGGTGGGGGAGGACTGCAGGCCTTGCCCGCCGCAGGAGCATAAGGGAGGGAAGGATGGGTCGACAACCGTCCGTCCGTCCTCTCCCGCGATGTTGTGACCTCCACCCACAGCTCCGGCGGCGGTGGCAGCTCCGAGCGGGAAGGGTTGCGGAGCAGAGCGGGTGCGATATGACACGAGCTCTTGGTAGCGGAGTGTCACACCTGATTTTCCGAAGAAAACCAAATGCATCTCATATGTGCGCCAGGATCAAGTTTACACACATATGATAGACGTCATGAGTGAAATATCAATAAACAGCAATAAAAACGTATAAGAGTTAAACCATTACATTATCTCTTTATTACATTCAGACGTTAGACTCGAAGGTCTCTAAAACGAACAAACGATAACTAGACGAAGCAACTCCGTCTTCAGCTTCCACAGGCACATGACTGGGGGCACGCAAGCCTCAGAACTCGTCGTAGTTGCTGAAGTACTCTTCTCCAGTGTTCTCCTCTGAACAGCGGGTAAGCAAGGGTGAGCACACTTATGGTTGGAGCTCAGCAAGTGGGGGAAGATGCAAGGCTCTCAAGGATAGGCTAAGGTTTTGCAGCGGTTAGCATTTTAATGTTGGTCAAATTTTATTAGCAAGCACCTATTTACTAGGTGTATGTTTATACCAACCCACTTAAGCATTTAGAAAACATCTCATCTCAAAACCATATGAAAACCACGATTTAATTCCATCTTTAAGTTTGATTATCATGTGAGGGTCCAGGCCGCTCTTGACCGTGAGCACGGCTGATCGATCAGTTTTAACTCTGCAGAGGTTGTACACTTTCACCACAGCTCGCGTAAAAGTTCCGAAGAACTTTGAACCCAACCATGCGATGCTGGCCAAGCATCATACCACACTTCCGAGGTGTGATTGCATAGGGACGCTACGAAGCCTTTACAAAGACATGCAAAAGCACCAACAACCCACGACAGTTACAGCTCAGGGCGGACCATAACCCTCCCTAGTGGACAGCACCTTATCAAAGGCTGCGGCCAAGAGGACCGGGCTATACCCCTGCAACCCCGAGCCTCCTGTGTTCCTTTCGGATAAGGTCACCAGTACAATCACACACCTAATTAATTGGCTAAGCCAGAGCCATATGGACTGTGGTTGCACTGTTTTCCTAGGTGGTTCTCCATGTTCCAACTAAACCATATGATCTTATTATCAACAAAGCAACATCTTTCACCATAGTTATCATGATCAACATTCATCATTTTGCAAAGATTCATTTGAACCAACCCAAGGTATAGCAACTAAGCATTTCTACCCAAAACATTTATTTTAAACCAGGGTGTTCAAGGTGATGGGGATAAAATCTAGTCATGTCCTTAAAAAGGTGATTTTCCATCAAATTTATGCATAGCAACATTTAAATATAAACTTAGTTATCATGCAATTATTTAGGACAAAGAGGAATATGCAGAGGGAGAAGTCCACTTGCCTTCCTTGCTTAAACACTGGGGTTCTTCTTCAAAAACTTGCTCTTGATCCACTTCAACTGGTTGCTCAATTGAAACTGGCACGATGTCTACGAGCACACATAAAGACATTCAATAAACAAAACAATACACCAAGCATGAAAAGCTTAAAGAGAGAACAAGGTTTAGCTCTAGGAACACGAACTCAAAAACACTCGGATCTATCGGGAGATTTGGATGATCACAAACAAGAGCTAGCTATGTGCTAGGGTATCTTTTAATTAAGTAAAATCATGTGTATAGGTTATTTCAGAGAAATACCCTATTTATAATTAAGCAAGTTATATTTGTATTAAAAGACGATGTAAACTTAGTCCAATTTTATTTATAAATATTCAAGTATGATTTATGCAAATTAAACATTTAATTTAAAAGAAGCATGTGAAGCATCTAAACGTACAACTTTATATTTCGAGTTGTTCTAATCAAGTTATAATTTAAAAACACATTTATATTCATATTAATCAAATTAACAATTAATTAAGAAAACTCGGGATAGACCTATGTTGCTTTTATTTAGAAAGCAAATTGCATAAACATTAATCAATTTAAGTTTGATTATGAAAACCGAGGTATATATCTAATTAGCTTTTAATTATAAGAAATATTTAACTAGTATTAATCATATTAACTTTCTTAAGAAAACACGTGTTGAACTCTAATTAGATTTTAATTAGAAAAGCATGTGTATATAAGGATTTAATCATATTTAATATTTAAATAAATTATAAAACAAAGAACATGTTCAACATTGGTCCTATCACGTAGTTTGAGTTTATATGAACCTAACGCAACTTGAAACGGTGAAAACGGAGCTAAAACGCAAAAGATACAGCCAAAACAAGGTTCTGGAACAGACGGGCTTGAAAAGACGGTCGCGTGGACACCAAGAACGCTTAAAACGGATAAAAGACGGAAAAGATATGGTTAAAACAAGGTTCAGGGGCTTTTCTGTGAAGAAACAGGGCTTCCAGGGGCTTAACTGCAAGAAACCAGGGGCCTAAAACATAAATACGCGTATAAACCGAAGGGTTTATGCGCAAAAGAACCTATAAGGGCTTTCGGGCGCTAAAACAGGAAAGGTTAGGGACTTGATCAGAAGAAACAGGACCTGGTTGTAAGAGTTTTATAAGGTGGAAGGGCATATCTGTGATTATAGAAAACACAGGGTCATTCTTGCAAAGTGGCGGCGGCAAAGCTGGGTTGACCGGTACGAGATCCGGTTGACCGAGGCTGGGGCAGGATCTGACCGTCTGCTGCGGATCCGACGGCCAGCAGCGGCACAAACCAGCGGGCGGCGGCGGACACGCCGGAGGGACGTGGCGTGCGGCGGCGCACGGCGGCCAGCTCGCCGGACTTGCTCGGAAACGAGTTTCCGGCCACGGTTTCGAGCGAGGATAGGCTCTACGTGAAGCTGGGGAGAAGGGAAACTCAACTGCGGACTCTAGGAGGTGGTTCGGGTGACCATGGCAGCGCACACCGAAAGGGGGCGGACCGGCCTTCTCCGGCGAGCGTGGAGCAGCGGTTCTACGGTCCAAAGTGCAAAGAAAAACGGGGAGGGGCACGAGGCTCACCACGCGACGAAGATCGAATGAAGGGACGACGTTGGAGAAGCAACGACGGTGGAGATCGACGACGGTGGGGTCCCGAGCTTGGGCGGCACTCCGGGGAAGAAGACGGCGTGCGGCTCGGTCTAGCTGCGGTCCTGAGACAGAGAGGGCTCGATGAGGTTCGTGCACGAAGGGAAAGAAAGAGAGGGGCGGGGAAAGGACTTCACCGGCGACGAGCTTTGGGCGACCAACAATGGTGCGGCGGCCGGAACTTCAAAGGGAGACAGCGCTGCGCGAAGGTGAGAGGAGAGGATGCAGGGCGTGTACGAGTGCGGAAGGGGAAGGAAAGGGTGAGACAGGGCTCGATCACGAGTTTATAAAGAGGGGGAGGGAGGGGGAAACGGCGGCCAGAGCGGAGGTTGCCATTGATGCCATGGCGGGCCGGCGGCCTTGATTGCATTCAAGGGGGGCGCTTTATTGAGGTGAAACGGAAGGGGGTTGATGGGAGGAGTGGCGCCGGGGCTTCACTGCGCCTTTATGGCGGGCTTGAAGGCGGGGAAGGGCGAGAAAGGCGGGGAAACGACCGGCGGAGGAGCTGCGGTGCAGAGCAGGGGAACCGGCTGGAGGTGGGGGAAGAACCTGACAGCCGGGCCCGGGCTATCAGCCACTGGAGGAGAGAGGGGAGGCGGAGCGGGCCACGCACGGGAGTTGGGCCGGAAGAGGATGTGGGCTGCGGAGAAAAAGTTGGGCCGCAAGCAGAGATGGGCTGAAAGGGAGGGAGAGAAGGGTTGAGGGGGTTTGGGTTTTGTTTTTTTTAAAACCTTTTTCAAACCTTTTCAACACTTTAAAACTTCCAAACACTTTTCAACTTTTCAAAATCTTTTCAAAGTTTCAAACAAACTTTTAAAACTTCACACAAGCAAACATAAGCCACGCATTTCAAAATATGATGCACAAGCACTTATTGTTTCTAAAATTATTCAAAATGATATTTAAATATTTTAGAGCCAAATTTATTTGATAAATTATTTATTCCTTAGAAAACAAAAACTAAAACTCCATGTTGCTACATTATTTAAGTGATGGAATTTTAGGGTGTTACACGGAGGGGCTGCGGCGCCAAGCGGCGGAGCACGGCGCAGCGGCGCGTGGGGGAGCGCGGCGGATTGGGAGGAAAGGGGAAGGTCGCACAACGAGGGGTTGTGGCGGCGCGCGGGGAAGGTCACGCAGCGTAGGCGATGGCCGACGGCCGTGGTGCGGCCGTGCAGGTGGGACGTGGGTGGGTGGGCCCGAGTGGGTACGCAGGGTGGGTAACTCAACAACCGGTGACAAAAATATTAGTTTTTTGGCAGAAACGCTCCCCAAATTGCGATTCTATGGTTGTTCCACCTTTTTTGGTCATCATGCAACCTGACGGGTGGGTCCGACATGAGGGGTAAGGCGGGCCCGAATTGGGTGAGAAAAGTTTTCAATTGTCTTCGCTCCTTATAGTATAGATTATAGTATAGATTGAGATTGGTACTCAAAATCAAGGAGGCGACCCGAATTTGGATATAACGATATTGGAGACGCCAAGCTTTATGCTGTAAGTCCATCCAAAATTATCTCAAATCCTCACTTATGTCCTTATTGGTTCGCTAATGGTTCTTACATTCACGATTTACTAAAAATTTCTCATTTTGCAGGATCTTTGGTTGTTGGTGTTGCTTGCCATCCTCGTCGGTTCTGGGATATTCATTTTCATGAAGATGCCGTTTTGGCCGGCGATGGGAATAATTTCCTTTATCGCAGTAAATATAATCTACTTTTAGTACTGATTATGGTCCATTCGATAAAATATCGATATATTGAAAGGCGTATGCTGGAGAACGGCAGAGCACCGAACTAAGCAACGTCTATGTAATGTCATGAACTATTTGTAGTAGATTATGATACTCCGAATTTATTTAACTTGTACTCCCTCCGTCCCATAAAAGAGTGCAATTTTAGTTTTTTTAGGACAGATTAGCGGAGGAATGAAAAGACTCTAATACCCTTATTTGTTTGTCAAATGCAGTAAGTTTTGCCATGCAAATCAGATTTGACCACTTAATTAGGAAGGTAATTAGATCTATTTTCTAAGATTGCATTCTTTGTGGGATTTTTTTCAAAAGCTAGGATTGCACTTTTTTATGGGACTAGGGGAGTACTATCTATTATTATGGTGCAAGTGTCGCCAATTAGTTTCCAAGTATGCTTGCCGATGTGTTTCATATGTTGCCTCAATTAAGGCGGATATATATGTCTTGCACGGGTTGCTACTAGCTATACTAGGTGATTCCCTGCGCGTTGCTACGGGATTTAAGAGTTTTTTTTAATAAACTATGAACCAATATGGTAGCTGTTTGAGATTGTAGGAAACTATATGTTGGGATGAAGCTTGCATGACAATGATGCTATATATGGAAATGGTTTGAACCGAAGTTTCAAGCGTTTGTCAATTAAGAAAACTGAAAAAACAGTGAATTAATCTCTGATATGATTTAGTTTTGATCCACTGGATTAGCTAGCTTCTCTTTGGATCAATAGCAAAAGGTCACTCACCCATCAAGTGCAATATGTCATGATTCACCATATATCAACCTGCAGTCTTATAATTGAAGTTAATATCAACAAAACGGATTTAGAAATATGTCATGATTAACCATGTAAAAAAATATTCTGCCACTATGTCTAATATTTTCCTCAAATATTCCAATTGCTCAAACTTCTTGGAAACAAAACAATTAGTACATATCCTGGTAAGTGTCACAACGGAAAGAAAATCTTTCAGGTTATTTGACGGGTCCAAAATCTGCTGCAGAATTCAAGGTAGAGCCCAGAGGGCAGAGACCCTGATGACAACATATTAGGTTACCACTTTTGTTTTAAGAATTTGTACTTCAATTATATGACTGCAGAACAGGTGCGTGGACTAAGTTCAGAGGGAAGTAAATAAAGAGAACAAAAATGATGAGCACATGGAATGTGAAACTCGGGTATAAAATCCCAACATGGACTACTCCTCAAATCTGGCCCAAACCAGCCCAACAACGGAACCCTACCTCTAGTCCGTCCGTGCGTGAGCCTCCCTGTCTGGCCGTCCGACCCCGAGTTGCGCCGCCTCGCAATGCAGAATTGCGGAGCGACGACTCACGGCTGGCGACCACCACCGCGGCTCCACCCTCCGGCACGGCGGTAGCTCCCGGCCTCTGGCGACCCTAGAGGAGCTTCCACGGTGGCTCTGCGGTAGGTCAGGGGCACGCTACCCCGGCGCTGGTGTCGCTTCTGACGACGGTCGTTCTCGATTCCAACGGCACTACCCTCTCTGCCCAACAGCGACGCATGCGGGCAGCTGGATGGCGAGGAAGGCGACAGGCTGCAAGTCTGGATGGCGAGGGTGGAGGTCTGGTGGGGGAGTTGAGTGACATGTTCTATAAATAAGAGTGGAGGTTGTTCATCTCCACCATTAGTGAGACATGCTTCAGCTGCCATGCTGACTGCTGAGTCACTTGAGCTGCCATGCATGCTGCTATAATGCCTTGTAGTGGGCTGCTGGCGAAAGAGCAGGGAATGAAGGGGGAGATGAGTGGAGCAGGGAGAGGAAACGTGTGTCAGGCGATGGTGCAGGCCGAGTAACTATTGATGACGTCAGCCTATGACGTGGCAAGGGGAGAGAATTGGCTAGTGGGGTGCTCTTATTAAGTTTTGTATGATTGGGTTTTCGCTTGATGTTTGCTGCTAGTGTTTGCCTTGGCATCTGGTTTTTGTCTGTTTCCGCTTGGATTATATAAGTAAGTCAATAAGCAATATGAAAAAAAAAAGACCACCCTAAGTGTCAAAATCAATATAGTAACAGATCATGTTTATGCCAAAATGACTCTTTAATGCAGAAATAAGTTACAGAGGTCGTTCTTCCTTGCCAACACCTTCTCGCCAGCTCCCCTGCATGTGCGGGTCACACTTTGGCAAGCCAATTTGGTCAGCAGGGTTTGGAGAGTGGGATGGAATAGCATAGTTGAATGGAGAAGCTGTTAATGCTAGATAGATTTTTAGCTAAATAAAGTTTAGTCATAAGAGTAAAATTCACGACGGGTATCTAAACTTGTAAGCTGGTGTCAGTCAGGTCCCCCAACTCTCAAAATGCATTTTCTTATCCCCAAACTTGTTTCGGGTGCCACACACGTCCAATCGGGTGCACACCCGACCCAATAGCTGACGTGGACCTCCACGTTGGACCCCACATGGATCGGCAGAAGTCCATCACGGAACTCGCTTTCCACGGCGGAAAATAGAAAATTGAGAGACCAGAGAGACGGGGATAGAATCACAAATAATTTATCCTCAAGTTCATCCCCTTCGTGAAGTTGTCGCCCCCCGCCATCGGCCGATTCGCCACCTCGCCGCTGTGCACGCGGCCGCAACGCATCGATGAGGCCGTAGCGAGGCTACAGGACCAGGCCACAATGTGATGTGCTGCTGGTGGCGGAGCGGCTTGACGGCCCGCAGTAACAAGGTTGTGCGCGGTGCCGTGCTGTAGGATGTGTTGTGTCCTTGCTAAGAATTCAGGGAGAATTCAGAGGTAATGAAGAGATCAGAGCAAGGGATAGGGAAGAAGAGATAACTTCAGACATAAGAAAGAGCTTTGAACAGGGGAATTGAGTTTTGAGTTTTCTTCTTCCATAACCCATCACCACAGCAACCACACGCTTATATCCCCGCGTGCAGCTGGTGTCCAGCGGATTACAACAATGCCTCTATGGGCCAACGAATTACAGAAAGGCCTTCATGGGCCAAAATCATATATGTAAGGTCCAACACAAAATAGCTATAAGAAGTCCGTCTCACACCCTGATAGCCGCCTTAGTCATGACATTCCCTCCCGCTAAAAATCCAGCTTGACCCCAAGCTGGTGCAGAGGGAAAGCGACGCCGAAGGTCAACTTCATCTTCATAGGTTACCAACTCCTTGCCTGGTGGTCCCCATTTCACACGAATGCAGGACGGAGTAGAACCAGCTTTGGGAATAAGAACATGCTCCAATACATGTAAGGGTAAACTCTCCTCTTGAGGATCAGTAGCGACGGACGAGAGATCATTAGATACCTCAATCAAGGGAGGGATATGCTTCTTAAGCTGGGAAACATGCACCACAGAGTGAATCTGGACATGAGCAGGCAATTCCAACTTGTAAGCTACCTCACCCACCTTCTGGAGAATGTTGTAGGGGCCATAGAACTTGTAGATAAGCTTAGCATTGCCTCTAGGAGCAACTGATGATTGAATGTGTGGCTGCAGTTTTAGATAAACCATGTCACCCACTTGGAAGATTCTTTCAGATCTAGACTTGTCAGCCTGATGTTTCATACGTTGTTGTGCTCGAATCAACTGTTGTTGAATCAAAGTTGTCAACAGATTCCTTTCTTTAAGCCACTCTGCCAGATCAGGTACAGCACAAGCTGTTGTATCAGAAATACCCAGTTGTCTAGGAGTGTGCCCATACAAAGCCTGAAATGGAGTGAGGCCAATAGCAGTCTGATAGGAAGTGTTATACCAGAATTCTGCTACTGACAGCCATTTACTCCACTGCTTAGGACAGGAATGAACAGAGCATCTCAAGAATGCCTCCAAGCACTGATTTAACCTTTCAGTTTGACCATCTGTCTGTGGATGATAAGAAGAACTCATCAGAAGTTTAGTATCAGACAACCTGAAAAGCTCCTGCCACAAAGCACTAGTAAACACTCCGTCCCTGTCTGAAATGATAGCCTCAGGAAGCCCATGTAACTTTTAGATGTTATTGAAATATAGCTGAGCTACAGACAAAGCAGTGTAAGGATGGGACATAGGCACAAAGTGAGCATATTTTGTAAATTTATCCACCACCACAAATATGACATCATAACCCCCAGATTTGGGAAGGCCTTCTATAAAGTCAAGATTGACAGTACTCCATGCCTGAGAAGGAACAGGAAGAGGTTGCAACAGACCTGGTAATTTAGTATGTTCCACCTTGGCATGCTGACAAACCTGACAGGACTGCACAAATTATGTGACCACTTGTTTCAGTTTGGGCCATGAAAACAGACGTTGACTCTCTTGTAAGTAGCCTGAATCCCAGAATGCCCTCCTACTCCACTGTTATGCAGGGCTTCTAAGATGTGACATTGAGCCAATTGATTATTCCCAATCCACACTTGATTTTTAAATTTGATCACACGGAATAGCCTTTATCATCGGGTGAAGTGAGACTCAATTCAGTTAACAACTCTTGAGCTTGAGGATCATCACTGTAACCCTCCACCACTTTCTCCACCCAGGTGGGGACACATGTAGATATAGCATGTACATGGTCCACATTAGCATACCTGGATAGGGCATCAGCAGCAGCATTAGAAATGCCCTTCTTGTACTTGATTTTAAAATGCAGATCCATTAATTTTAACAGGGCCTTTTGCTGAATCTTAGTATTTGCTTTGTGATCAGCAAGGAAAGATAAGCTTCTATGGTCAGTTTGGATCACAAATTCCTAACCCATCAAATAGGATCTCCATTTATCCACAGCCATAATTATGGCTAAACATTCTTTCTCATATGTAGATAGGGCTTTGTTCTTGTTGCTTAATGGCTTACTGAGATAAGATATGGGATGTCCATACTGCATTAGGACAGCTCCAATACCCTGATCACTGGCTCATTGAAGTTTGGCACAGAGAGAACATGAGCCTGGACTAAAGCCTGTTTCAGAACATCAAAAGCCCTTTGAGACTCAGGAGTCCACTGAAACTGAATGCCCTTTTTAAGCAACTGGGTAAGAGGTTTACTGATCATAGCATAGTGCTGAATGAATCTTATATAATACCCTGTTAACCCAAGAAATCCTCTGAGCTCTTTCACAGTCTGTGGTACTGGCCAATCACTGACTGCCTGAATTTTTGATGATTCAGTTGATATGCCAGATCCAGAAATAGTATGGCCTAAGTACTCAAGCTCCCTCTTGGCAAACTCACACTTTGACCACTTCAGAAAGAAATTGTTGTGCTGCAAAAGAGAGACATGTTCTTCTAAAGTTGAAGAATAGATAAGAATATCATCCATACAGACCAGAACTCCTTTCCTCAACAATGGATCAAAAATAATGTTCATAGCACTTTGGAATGTGGCTGGAGCATTTGATAACCCAAAGGGCATCACTTTAAACTCAAACAGTCCATGATGAGTTTAAAAGCAGTTTTAGCTTCCTCCCCCAAAACCAACCTCATTTGATGATAGCAAGATCTGCAGTCTAATTTTGTAAACCAAGTTGCTCCCCACAACTCATCTAACAATTCATCAACAACAAGCAAAGGATTCTTACCTTTCTCTGGAATACTGTTAAGGCATCTATAATCAACACAGAAACGCCAGGTGCATCCTTCTTTTTGACTAACAACACTGGAGAAGAATAGGGACTTGTACTTCTCTGAATAACTCCAGTCCTAAGCATCTCAACAACTTGTCTTTCTATTTCAGTTTTCTGTTGTGGAGCATACTTATAAGGTCTTGCATTCACTGGTTGAGCACCAGGAATAAGAGGGATTTTATGATAAAAAGGTCTTTGAGGAGGTAAACCAGAAGGTTCCTGAAATAAACCTTGAAAATCTTGTACAACTGCTTGGACTACAGCAGGAACAGCTTCAGAAAATTCCATAGCATGTATAGAGAGCCCCAACTCCTCTCTGAATAAAGGTGTCACAGGAAGCAATCCAACACACTGAAGTACTGCTTTGTGTTTAAGTAGCCCTTTCAACTTATGACCACTAATTTGTGTACATGAGGACATATCTTCTTTGACACCATGCAACATCACTCTTTTGCCTTTATGAGGAACTCTGAGTTGCTTCTTTTTCCAATGAACCCGCATGGGATTGTGATCCTCCAACCAGTCAGCACCTAGAATCATATCATAACCTTTCAGAGAATGACCCTGGTATCATAAGTAAAAGAATGACCCTGTATACTCCACTGCATCTGGGGAATCAAAGAGTCAGATACCATGGGACTGCCATCAGCTGCTGAAAACTGTAGGACCTCACAAGACTGTTGGTGTTGTTGAATCTACTGAGCCAAATCAGAGCTTATGAATGTACCTGCACTGCCTGAATCAAGGAGAATGAGAACCTCTTGTTTACCAATGAAGCCCTGAAACCTCATTGTTTTCCTCCTCCTTTTAATCTGCCTAGTGTCCAAGTTCTTAGTAGTATCCATGACAGCACAGATTTGATCCTCACATTGATCACCAGATTCTGAATCAGAGTCAGACTGAAAGTCCAGCACTTCCATCAGTTCATGAATAGCATTTATAGGCACTTGAGCAGGACATTGATGACCCTTGCCCCATTTTTCTCCACAAGTGAAACAGAGACCATTGCTTCTTCTGAATTCCTTGAGAGCAGTCCACTTATCAGTTGGAGAGGTCTTGTCAGACTTCTTCACCTCATCCTTCTTGAAAGTGGACTTAGTTTTGTATCCAGTAGAGAAAACCCTACTACTGGATTTTCCTTCTTTGTTATCCATTTTGAGATAAGATTGTCTTCTTCTAGATTCCAGCTCCTCTTCCTGCAATAAGGCCAAAGCACTCGCAGTATCTACATCCTTAGGGCGATGTAAAGCAATAGGAGCACGAATGTCATCCTTCAATCCACTTAAGAATCGAACCACAAGGAAAGTATCATCATAATTGGGATTATACAACATGATATTGTGAGCTAATTGGTCAAACTTGGCATGATAATCAGCTACAGAAGCAGTTTGCTTGAGATTATCGAACTGCTTCATGTGTAACTGATATTGATCCTTATCAAATCGATCACATACAACGGTATGAAGCATTTCCCAACTAGTTACTCTACCACGCAACTCATAGGTTTGCAGCCACGCCTCAGCCGGGCCAGAAAAATTTAGAGCAGCAAATCTAGGTTTTAACGCCTCACTAACTCCAAAATGTCAAAGTATGATTCACATTTATCCTTCCACAACCTAGGGTTGGTACCATCAAATGTGGGAAACTGCATCTTAGGTTTATGGCTATGCTGAGACGAATATGATGGAAACTGAGCATGCAAATCAGATGTGCGCGGATTTGGTGTCTGAGACATACCCATGACCAGGAGCGGCGGATGAGATCCAAGGATCCCACCGCCTACATCCCGGTGATCCAGTTGAGGACGGTGCCCGCTGGGCCGCTCCAAAACCGACGCAGATGGGCGCGCCGCTTCCGCCGGAGCCGTGTTGAGGTCGAAGGGATTGACCCGCACCGGTGAGGAGCGCGGCAGCAGCTGCTATTGAGGTAGGTGTGGCAGCTGCTCGAGTCGCTGGAGACGCACCGCCGCATCGTTCATCGTACTCAACATAGCAGCGACCCTCTCCTCCGACTTCACTTGCCGCTCCTCCGATTTCACTTGTCGTGCCTCCATGGCGAAGAGCTTGTCCAGGATCTTCTGCATCACTGGCTCGCCGCCGGCGACCTTGTTGCTGAGGTCGGAGAGCTCAGTTTGGAGGGAATCGAACTTGCTCGAGAGGGACTCAATGGATTCCACCATTTTCTCCTCGAACTTGGTCGATTTCCGCGGCGCCAGGTCGAGATCTCACGATTTGGGAAAATTTTTGTGGGGATAGGCTCTGGATACCAATTGTTGTGTCCTTGCTAAGAATTCAGGGAGAATTCAGAGGTAATGAAGAGATCAGAGCAAGGGATAGGGAAGAAGAGATAACTTCAGACAGAAGAAAGAGCTTTGAACAGGGGAATTGAGTTTTGAGTTTTCTTCTTCCATAACCCATCACCACAGCAACCACACACTTATATCCCCGCGCGCAGCTGGTGTCCAACGAATTACAGCAATGCCTCTATGGGCCAACGAATTACAGCAAAGCCTTCATGGGCCAAAATCATATATGTAAGGTCAAGTCCATCTCACACCCTGATAGCCGCCTTGGTAATGACACGATGCCGGCGCAGTGGGGTGCCCTTGCCGCTGCAGGCACACTAAATTGGTTCGATTCCCTACCCTGGTCGTTGCCCCCTTGAAAAATTAACTTGATTCCACATGCCTCTTTCACTCTGTCGTCGTGGACGGAAGCTCGAATTTCTCAGGGCCAAACAGGTAGAAGGGAATACCCGACCGCATGTCACAAGGTGAGTTTGTGGGAGTGGGACGCGGCGCTGGCAGATCGAACTCGATCGCTACTGCTGCAGTTTTCCAAACTTTGTACGGTGTATGAGTATGGATCCCCGGCAATCCGTTGCATATAGGAGGTTCCAAATTTGCAACGGCCTGGGAGAACGGACGTGGAGGGAGCTCACGGCAGAAGCGGAGAAGCCTCATGTCCGTTTAGGTCCGCACGCTACGTTACACGCTCCTCCCAATTCCAGGTGACCAGGTAACACTGGCACTGTGGCACACAGCACTACTGGCAAAACATAGACGTTAACAACAGTTTTGCACGCGGCAGGACACGACAACCTCCAGACCACTCAACAATTAAACGGACCAAGACCTCTCGAAGCACACGCAGGCACCGCACGTCCCCAGAGTCACGCCGCGCATGCCCGCGCGGCCATCGCGCGCACGCTGATGACCCACGAACAAACCGAACGGTTTCCAGAGGTACACGAACCGATCAAACCCAACAAAGAAAGAAAGGAAAAAAGGAGTCCTAATCCTGGCTCATCATGCGGTGGAAGTCGTGGAAGTCGAGCTCGCCGTCGCCGTCGTCGTCGTAGGCGCGGATCATGGCCTCGCACTCGGCCACGGACGGCTCGTCGCCCAGCTGGCTGAGCACGCGCTGCAGCCCGCGCGGCGTGATCCGGCCGGACCCCTTCACGGCCTCGAACGCCTCGAAGGCGCGGCGCAGGTCCTCGCGCTCCTCCTCCTCGCCGCCCTTGCTCTCCACGATGCGCACGAAGTCGTCGAACCCCAGCATCAGGTCCCCGCCGCCGAAGCCGCCGTCCTCCAGCCCGCCGAGCGCCAGGCCGCCGTCGCCCATGGACGCGAAGAACTCGCGCAGCTCGCGCCCGGAGATGCGGCCGTCCATGTCGCGGTCGAAGTGGCGGAAGATCTCGCGGAGCTCCGCAGTGCGGGACGTGCCCGAGGACGAGGCCGACGCCGACGCCGACGACAGCGACCGCGCGCCGGCGCCCGTGGGGGAGTCCGGCGGCGACGAGACCGACGTGGCCTTGCACTGGCCGCAGAACAGGCCGGGCAGGCTCAGCTTGAAGCTGCCGCTGCGTTTCGGCGACAGGCGCTTCGACGGCTTGGACACCTCGACGCTCGCCATTTCCTGAGCTGGCTGTGCCTATGTGTGTGCGAGCAGTGAGCTGAAGCTTCCGGCGTGCTGGTGAACACTGTGCTTGTGGAAAGAGACAGTGCGGCTGGGTGGATATAGGCGAGGAGCCGAGGAGAGGCGAGAGGGGGGTCCCGCGCGGGCGGAGGGGGGCGTAGGAGTATTTTACTGCGGGGAATGGGGGAAGTTTCACGGGCCTTTTTTGTTTTTTCATGCTTTCTGTCGCAGCTCGGAGCCTCGGAAGGAGAAGGATCGATCAATCCAGTGGTCCACTGTGAATTGGCGATTGTGGAGCACAGAGATCAGAGATGAACGCATGAGTTGCACGCAAGGGACAGGAAGAAAAATACAGACACTTCCGGTAGTGATTTGAATTTGGTGGAAACGGAGGATGCATGCATTTCTTCAAAAAGCCATTGGCACTACAGACAGGTTAAGAATTAAGTACAATGATGTCATATTCAAAGTAATGTTAGGCTGTGTGCGACCGAGACTATTCCTTTATCTAAAAAATTCAGAGCAATTTTACATTTGAAAACCTTGACCAAATTCGTAGGCGAGAGATTTTTCAAAAAAAAATGCCATATACAGGTTTCAACCAAAGTATACTGCATTACTGATGCGGGTACATCACGCTGGTTGTTAGCTTGAGCTTAGTTAAACACGGGAGATTCATGAATTAACAGCATGCCTGTCCGATCGATGGGAAACTCCTTGGAACATGGAGAGCATCGTTGCAGGCAAAGCGAGGCGAGGTGTCCCGTTCTCTATGCAGTTGTGCGTAGCTATCAGATCCTCCTTTCTTGGTAAAACTAGCGAGTAGGGGTATCCCTGCCGCCGAAACTAAATGTTACTAGAACTTTGCTCCGGATCGCTAGGTTCTCGATTTTCTTCTTCTTCCTCATGGCGTGCGAAAGCATTCCGCAATGACTTGCGTAGTTGCATTGTTTTTCCTCTCAGCTTGTTGTACGATGTTAGTAGCTGCCAAAACACTACTAGATGCACGCTAATGTCATCGATTAGTCCTGTTTGTCGCCTCTTTTTAGTGCTCTCTTCTTCTTTTTCATTTAATTTGGATTATCCCACTCGATAACTAGAAGGTCATTCCACCGCATGACATGTCTATCGCATTTCTCATGCCAATCGCATCACCATCAGGGCTCGATCCCGTCCCGTTGCCAACTGCCAGCCCGGGAATCATGTATCTGAAATCCTGAATGCTTACGCAGTCTGCAAGTTGCAGGGTCGCAACGGGGGGGAATAGACGAGGGTTCCCTCACCTCACCTGAACCACTCCCGGGAACGACGTCGAGAACTCACGGTGGCGCATGGTGTCCGGCCGGCGGGGATCACGTCAGGCGGGGGGTTCGGTGCGGCCGGGACGAAGAAGCTTCCTGCCGGCTTCGTCCCAGCCCGGATAAAAAGACGGCACCCTTGGCATGCAGTTGCAGGTGCATTCTGATGCGTGTCAACTGTTAGTTTACTCGCGAACGCTCCCGTCTTTTCTGGCGCGGCGCGGCGCGGCGCGGCGCGGTGCTCTGCCTGGCAAGATAAGCTTGCGCGCGCGCAGGATCCGTCACTGGTCACTGTCTCTTCTGTCTGGGATCCCATAGGCGTTTTTAGCTTAAATCGGAGTTGGCCGAGGACGAAAGGCGGGTGCTAATCGGTCGGGAGATTCAGGTTCAAAGCTTCCATTCTCAGGAAACGGGCGAACGCCCCGTGTGTGTGGTCACGTCCGCCGGATGCCCGGAGCACGGGAGGGAAAAGAGAGTTAAAGCGTGTCACGTCTCGTCGTCTAGGATACCAAAGCGATCGACGGGGCTCCGGTGAGGTTTACACCCGCGCGAGGGCTCGAGCAAGCAAGCCCCGGCTTTGCTTTACCCAACACGGGCGAAAAGCCTATCTCGCGCTTTGGCATTTGGGTACAGAGAGGCTTTGAGTTTGGGAGGCCGCCGCGCGTGTGGCTTTCGGGGAGTTTGGACTTTGGAACGCAGGCTGGCGAACTGAAACTGCGTGCACGGCGCGCTGGTGGTTGGTCGACGAGGACGAGATCCCTGTGGGTTCCGCCGCGACCGAGCCAGAGCGGGACGGGGGGGGGCGCCCTGGCTTTTGTAAGTTTCGACACGCGGGTCGTTGCGTTGCTTCGCTTGTCCTGCGCTGGTGCACATTTTGATGCTTGAGCAGAGCGGAAGAGCTGGGCGTGCTTAAAGGAAAGGAGAGAGCTGCCGCTGCCACTGGCTGCTGCTACGCGCTTTGCCGGTGCTGGTCCAGACTCACCAACGTGCACGATCGCCCTCTGGCCTGGGTGCGACGTGCGAGTGCGGACTGCAGAGCGAATTGGAGGCACGATAAGCAAAAGGTCAGCTCATTCCGGTGGCACTGCCGCATACTTTTCGAGCACCGGATGGCAAGGTGTGGTCAGATCGGCGCGCCTTTTTTTAAGAGCCAACCGGAAGCTAAGAAAGTCAATCTGAACATTTTTCATTTCTTCAAAATGAGGTTACAATATTGAACATACACCATTGTTGTTAAAAATAGTGATAAGTATACATAGTTCGACAAAAAAGAAGAGAGAGTTCCAAAGAAGTACAAATCAGAGCACAAACCCACTATACCGGAGACAAAAATAAGAAGAAAAAAGAGAAGTCACCAATGACTGAGCCAATTCAAGCTTCACAAGACTAAAGCTAAGGAAGCCCTGAGGAGATCCACCACTCAACGAACTTGCCTGCCAACAACACCATCTTTTGTATACACACACCGAGCACCTTAGGAAGCCCAATTGACAACAAGGGAGGTTAGCGACAGGCAAGGATGAACCTCGACCTTAACACTCCTCACCACAAGCTGGAAAACATATTGATACTTTGCTTTGAAGGTTGGTCATGGTCGCCCCGCAAGCAAACAGGAAGCTAACAAATTCAGTGTACAGTGACACGCACTGGGGGTGCAACAGAAAAAATAGCGATTAATGTCAACCAGCTAGGATGGACGGAGACGAAACAGAGCTAGAACAACCAAAACTCTAGCCGGGCTAAGACGAAGATCACCGTAGAAGAATGGGTGGGAAACCGTGCAGAGGTGGAGCACTTCCCCGCAAACCGAGCGTGGAACTTTTGTTGCACGAACAAAGGCACCAAAGTCCAGGAACGAGCGGAGGTGGAGCACCTCTCCGCGCACCTAATGCGACGCTCTCGCTGCACAACCACTAGCGCCCAGAGATCGAGGCACCATCAGCCCTCCCAACGACCAAAGCACCACTGCAAGGACAGTCGTAGGAAGTGGGATGGGCAGTCGAAGTTGTTGTTGGGCCGCCACCAACGAAAAATGGTGGAAGGACAGGACCACCTCCAGATTAGGGGCCGCGGCGCCAGGCATGCGCCCACTGTAGTAGCCATGATGTGACATGGCCAAACTGCGACCGGGGACGGACGCCCCAAGGCGGCGCCCACGGAGGTGAGGGTGACAACAATGACCCGCGCAAAGGCCTCGCTCCAGCATCCTCCGCTGAGGTGCAAGGAGTGGGACGTGAAGGGCCTTGCGCCACCAAATGGTGCAACGAAGGAAGGGGCACGAGCGCCAAATGACCAGATCAAGCCTGTGGAGGGCCGGATCTAGTGCCTGGCAGCAGCTCGAAGCAGCAGCAGCAGCCTCCATGGAGGAGATCCAAAAAGAGAGAGGGAGAGTGAGGTAAAGGGCACAAGGTAACGGGGGCTGGCTGCTGTTGTGGCTCAGAGACCGTGCCGCCGGATCCTAAAGATAACGACAACGACATGGAGGAGGCTCGTCGGCAGGGGCTTGGCAGCAACGCGGGGTGGTTGCCCCCTGAGTCGCCCCCGTGAGCAACTCAGGGGGCCTGCGAGATGCTGGCGCAATCCTTTCCTCACACGCTTAATTAATGTGGTCCATACAAAGCACGTACATGCCCCCAATACAAAATTAAATGGTAAGTACCGCAAGTACATTATTGATCACAACCTCATCTTTCTTTAGATCTTTGTGTTTTCTCTAGCTTCTGGTACATCAAGGGAACCAACTCAAGGTTCAATGCTTAAATCTCGAAGCATGTTGTTCCAATGGACTGATGGAGCCGAGAGGAGTCCCACTCACACGGGCAGCGATGACTAAGTTTCCACATGCGCATTTCTCCTTCCCTGACTCAATCAGGATGGAAGTCTAGACTGGAAGGGAAGGGAAAGTGTGACTTGTCTTGGTGCCTTTTTTCATGCTCAAGCACAGTGTGCCAGACTGCCGGGCGTGCTGATGGATGAGAGGAGACTGCAGGCGTAACGGCTACGTCCTCCGTGCCTAAGTCATTGGCGACGAAGGTGCAGGTGAGCCAGTGTGTGGCGTGCTACATGAAGGTGGGGCTGACAGGGTTCATGTGCCGGCACAACAAGACGTTCTGCTCACGGTTGTGACTATGACTTCAAGGGTTGCGGTCACGATGCAGTAAAGCTGGATATGGCAAAGGCTTATGATCGGGTGGAGTGAGAGTATCTCAATGATATTATGTTGAAGTTGGGTTTTCATCAAACGTTCGTTGCATTGATCATGAGGACTGTGACGTTCGTTTCTTTCTCAGATAAAGTTAATGGTCATTTGTCATTTGTCTTCAGGCCTTCTAGGGGGATTTGGCAGGGGGGCAATTTCCCCTTATCTTTTTCTCATATGTGCTGAAGGACTCTCATGCCTACTAAAATCAGTTGGCCAATGCATCTCCCTAGGGGTGTTCACGTGGGGATCCATGCTCCCTGGGTTCCGCATCTTCTTTTTGCGGATAATTGTATGTTTTTTCAGAAGCATCACAAAGAGGGGCAGCTCGGTTACAGGAAATTTTGGAGACCAACAATCTTGGGTCTGGTCAGATGGTGAACAAAGAGAAATATGTTGTTTTCTTCAGTTCAAACTGTGAAACACAAGTGAAACAAGAGGTTAGGCAAGTGTTGCATATTGATATAGAAGCTCTGCCTGACAAATATTTGGGATTACCAACTATGGTTGGGAGATCAGCTTCTGAAGCATTTGATTTTATGGCAACAAGGATAAGAAATTTGGTGGGGACATGGAGTGGTAGGGAAGCGAGTTGTGCTGGCCACAAGGTACGCCTTAAATCCATGACCCAAGAAATACCTACTTACTCGATGAGTTGCTTCCTTCTATCCAAGACGACATGCAAAAAGACAAGAGCAACAATTTCAAATTATTGACGGGGGAGTTCAGTTGATAATAGGCATATGCATTGGCTGAAGTGGGATCGCTTAATTCAACACAAATCTATTGGAGGCATGGGTTTTCAAGATATAAACCTCTTTAACAAAGCAATGTTGGGTAAGCAAGGCAGGCGCTTGGCTACATGACCTGAAACTCTATGTGCACGGGTGCTAAGGGGAAGGTACTTCCATGGTGGTGATTTTTTGCATAGCGCTAGGAGGAAACATGCCAGTCATACGTGGAGGGCAATTCTAGCAGGAAGGGAGGCGCTGGAAAGAGGCATGATTAAGAGGATTGGGAATGGTGTGCAGACCAACATCTGGAGAGACAGATGGATACCTGAACATTTTGATGCTCGATTGATCACCCCTGGAGATGGCCAGACACTAACTTGGGTGTCTGAACTTATGACTGAATCAGGGGATTGGAATGAGGACCTCATATGCTAGGTCTTCTTCCCGGTTGATGCAGAAGCTATCCTCAAAATTCCTATTCGACAATAATATGAGGATTGGTGGGCGTGGGAGCTTGAGAAGCATGGTAACTACTCAGTCAAATCAGACTATCGAAAGCTGTATGCGATGAACGATCGAGGAGAGGAGGAGATGCCGAGTGGCTCAGGCGCTAAGGCATGGAAGAGAGTTTGGAAGCTGCAGGTGCCCGCGGAAGTCCGAAATTTCTGGTGGTGAGTTCTGCATGAATTCCTTCCAACAAAAGAAATATACTGCATCGAAGACACATTGAGCCGACTGCTTTCTCTGAGGTGTGTGGAGCTGACAGGGAATCCATCAGGCACATCCTGACTAAATGCACCATGACAAAGATGTTCTGGCGTGAGGTGAAATCAATCACAGGAGTGAAATTGCCAAACCTTCATCTTGTTTCTTGGGCGAGTGACTTGCTGAGGGATGACATGTGCACTGAAAGGGAGCGGGCCATTTTCATCACTGGCATGTACACGCTTTGGATGCAGTGGAACAAGGGTCGACATGGTGAGGCTCACAAACCAGTCAGCGTTGCAGTATGATGGGCGCTGGATACAACTGTTGACTTATGGACAATGAACAAGATGGTGAAACCTGTGAACGTGAGACAAACTGTGCAGCGGTGGCTCCCACCGCCGGAAGGCTGGATCAAGTGCAACACTGATGGAACTTTTTATTAAGGGCAGGGTGCATCAGGGGCTGCTCTTCGGGATGCTACATGCAATTTTGTTGGTGGGTAGGTGAAATGGTACCCCCATGGCCTTGATGCATTGATACTGGAAGCCTTGTCTTGCCGGGATGGTGCGGCTCTAGCTCGAGACAAATGAGTGTAGTGCTTCATCCTGGAGATTGATAGCCAAGAATTCGTGAAGCTTTGGAAGGAAGGTGAGAATCAATGTTCAAGGATTGCGACTATAATCAGAGAAACTCGAGAAATTAGTTCTGGCTTTACTGCTTTTTTTGTGGTTTTTGTGTACCGATCCTGCAACTGAGTAACTCATACTCTAGCTAAGCAAGTCTCAGGTGAGAATAGGCTGGGTGAGTGGCAATTAGCCACAGATTGTGTAGCACATCTACCTGCTTCATATTGTAATTCTGAGTGATTAATAAATGAAATTACCAAGTCGCAAAAAATATACAAGATTAAATGGTAAGTACTACAAGTACATTATTGATCACAACCTCATCTTTCTTAAGATCTTTGTGTTTTTCTCAAGCTTCTGGCACATCAAGGGAACCAACTTAAGGCGCAGCACTTAAATCTTGGAGCATGTTGATCCAATGGATTGGTAGAGCCTAGAAGAGTCCCACTCCCGCGGTGCGCGATCACTAAGTTTCCACGTGCACACGCACATTTCTCCTTCCCTGACTCGATCAGGATGGAAGTCTGGAATAGAAGAGAAAGGAAAGCATGACTTGTCTTGGCGCCTTTTTCATGCTCGAGCACAGTGTGTCAGACTGTCAGGCGTGCTTATGGATGAGAGGAGATTGCCAAGTGTAACGGCTCCATCCTCCGCGCCTAAGTCATCGGCGACGAAGGTGCAGCTGAGCTGGTGCGCAGCGTGCTACATGAAGGTGGGGCTGACAGGGTTTGTGTGCCGGTGTGACAACACGGTTGTGCCTTCAGCTTCAAGGGTTGCGGTCACGATGCCATCGACCGTAGCAACCATGTGATCAAGGGAGACAAAATAGCCTGCAAGATCTGAATATCTAATCGTCATGATGTCATTGTCATGTTCTCTGTGGCCGACCGCCCATTCAGTTTGGCTAGTTTGTCTGGTACATACTCACCTAGACTTAATTTACTGTGTAGTGCCACTATTTGTAGCTAATCTAAGTTTGAGAAGGTGATAAACATTCATTTGTGTTTCTCGATTTTGTCATATCATAGATGCCATTAGTAATTTTGTTGGAAGAGGTTAAACTAGTTCGTGAATGGTAATTTATTTCACTTTTAAGCAATCGTATATACTACAGCATGTAATCATCAATTATTGATTCACGAACATATGATTTTATTTCTATTCCTAAATGAAATGCTTGTCAAAAGATTGAAAAAAACATTGTGTAATTTCAGTTCACAATGCGGGTCTTCTCTTTCCACCCCTCTCACTTCTCTCTGTCTCATCCTCGTGGTGTTTGTATCTATAAGTTCTTGTCACAAATCCTCGTGGTGTTTGTATCTATAAGTTCTTGTCACAAATCTTTGGATACTAATTAAAAGGAGTAGAACTCAAGGATAGGTTAGATAAGTTGGTTGGGAAAAGAGATTGATGTCACCAGGGAAGCACGTGTGAGTGTTGTTTTCATCATGGAAATCGAGAGGTTTGTCTCTTTAGCTTCCTTTCTCCTTTTATAGATGTATAATGGAGTTATTTTGTATTATTATGTTGTTAGCTGAGGATTATTCCAGATAGAGATATGCATTTTTTTTTACTTATTTCTCCTCTAAAGTAGGTGATCATCTTTTTAGTGGATTCTATATTTTTTATGTACTATTTTTTAACTTCTTTCTCCCTTTTGTACTTTACCTACGTGAGATATTATCTAGGATTCTATATTTTACGATATGTACTATTTTTTACTTCTTTATCTCTTTTACACGTAAAATAATAACTTATCTTCTAGAGGATTCTATATTTTTCTTCAATGGTATGCACCTATCCGTTGATTTAAAAGATCTGACAACTAGTAGAAAATTAGATATGTGGCTCAATATGATGAGCCGGAATGCACCGGCTCTAAAATGGTTAGAAGATGTGCTTTCTCAACATGTTTTTTTGAAGAGATTACCAAGTTGTGCATATAGCCCACACACTTTGCACACTACATGATTTCGATGATTTAAAATGATTGCAAGAAATGTTTTTATTATGTAATGTACTAATTTTCTGTCAAACAGGTGTTGTAATGTTTTCACTTGGTCGTGTTTCTCGAGTCTCTGGCAGCTCCATGTTTCCTCCCCACACTCGTATTCTCTCTTCTGCTAGCATAGCCTGCACCCAACGTTTCACAGGATCAAGAGAAAAAATATAACAAAATTAGGATCAAAGCAAATATAATAAAATTAATAAAAGAGAAAAGAGCTAGTAGTACAGTACCTCTTTCTGCCATTTGGTTCTGGCAAGGATCACAAACAGAATCACAGTCTGCAGCACCGTTCCAATCAGCACACCCACCCAAATCCCCTGCAACAACATTCATAATCAGTTAATCCCCTTCGAGGAGGATCACCAAACTGCCACACTAGATTTTTCCAGCCTTGTCTTACTGTTGCATTGAGCTTCAGCTTGAATCCGAATACGGCTGCAAGAGGCAGGCCGACGAGGTAGTAGCAGCCGATGTTGACGAACGCGACCAAGGACTGCCACCCGGCGCCGATCGCCACACCTAAAACCATCAACGGACATAGCAAGAATGAAACAACTGCGTGTGTCGGTGTTGGTGTCGTCTCTGAAAATTTTATCAATGCGCGATGCAGATTCTAGTGGTATACCTGACAGCACCGGCTGAATGCTGTTGAGGAATATGGTGGCGGCAAGGAGATACCCCAGCTTGGCGGTCTCCTTAACGACCGCGGCGTCGCCTGTGAAAAGCCGAGGCATCTGCTTCCTCGCCGCCAGAGCAACCGCCGTGAAGATTAGCCCGATGGCAGCCGACGTGGTAGTGGCGACGACAACAGAGAACTTGGCCGCCTTCGGATGGTTGGCGCCGAGCTCGTTCGAGACACGAACACTGAAGAGGAACGAGACCGAAAGAGAGCGAGATACATGTCACTACCAGCCAGTACTGCCAACAGGTGTCAATGATCTCTTCAGAAATAGTAGTACAGGAAAGTCGAGCACGAGCAATTCTGAACATTACCTTACTGCAGCATTGAAGCCAAGAGCAACCATCAGTGTCCAAAGCTGGTAGTTCATGCTGTTAAATCAACCAAAAAATATATATAAATATTGAAACTATCACAATCCACGGGGCCGGCACACAGGCCTGCCAATCGTGTTATCAGAGAAGAAATGCAAATGCAGGTGCCGCTAGAAGAGCTCGAACAAATTAGTAGCACTGACCATATGGAAATGGCTCCAACTTGAATCTCTGGGTTCTTCAGGCACCCCACCAGGATGAGAACCGCAGTATAGTACCACATCTCTAGGCTGTACAAACCGGACACGAGTCAGTAATTTTCAATGCGGTGATTACTGAACTCAAGAAGGAAGAAGAAAGTTTAGGATACAAACCACAGCATGACAGCCGACGCGATGGAGAGCTTGACGAAGCCGCCGAGGCTGGCGAACGCCTTTCGCGAGAACCCCGTCCACGCCTCCGGGAACGAGCCGCCGACGAGGTACACGAACTGCGCGGCGTTGAGCAGCCACCAGGAGACGTCCCCGACGACTGCGGCGCCGACCATCCCACGGCCGAGCCTGGCCACGACGACCCAGTTGAGCAGCGCGTGCGCGGCCAGCACGGCGCCCGAGATGGCCGTCATGACCCACACCCTGCTCTGCGCCTGGTAGAACTTCTGGATGGGGAAGTTGACGGCGTAGGCGAAGAGCTGCGGCACGCACCAGCGCGCGTACCGGCCGGACGCCGCCGAGATGTCCGACGACTGCCGGAGCAGGCGGAGGACCGGGTCCGCGAAGAGGTAGAGCGGGAGCAGGGCGAGCGACGTGGCGAGGCAGATGATCCAGGAGCGCTGCATGTAGACGCCCAGTATCTGGAGCTGCCCGGCGCCCACGGCCTGGCCGCACAGCGTCTCCAGCGCGCTCCCCATGCCGAGCTGCAGGCATGCGACGCACGCCACGGAGAAAGCGAGAACGACACGCTTAGCTTGTTGTCACAGGGCCGATCTGATCACCACACAAGTATACGGGAGTGACGCGCCATGGGCGCTCGTTACCAGGAGGCCGAAGGCGAGGCCCTCGATGACGCCGTTGACGATGGAGACGGCGGCGAGCTCGACCTTGCCGATGTGGCCGACGAAGGCCGCGGTGACGAAGGCGATCAGGAACTGGAAGACCGAGGCAAGGATGACGGCCCCCGCGACGCGCCACAAGTTCTTGCACTCGCCCGACCAGTTCTTGCGCCCGGACACCGGCGCCGGCGCCATATCTATGCTCCGATCCGGCTCTTCAGGCGCCCCGTACGAACTGCACTCCTCTCTGCGTACGTACATACACGCACCGGCACCGGGCCTCCTTTTGTACGTACAGGTCAAGGTTGGAGTCCAAGTTCGCAGCTGGGTTGACCGCACGTCCAGCATGGGTGCGGACACCAAGCCGAGCTAGAGCTACTACAAGCGAACAAGCCAGAGCTACTACTACGGCTTTCGTTGCGCGCGCGACGTGGACCGAGGGGGCGGTTGGTGCCCGCAGCCATTGTGGAGAGCTCGCGCGGCTCCGAAACTGGAGCCAAATCTTATCCGACGACGCCCAGGTGCAGCGGAGCCGCTGCGGCACGGCAGGCCGCCTTTGAGGTCTGAACTCTGAACAGGAACAGAGGGGATGTGGTGGCTGTGGCGATTCGTGTGTACGGTCTGTGAGCGTGACGGTGTGAGTCAAAATGCGTCGGCGGGAGTGGAGTGTCTTGCCAGGATTCTCCTCTGCTTCAAGAGGTTGTTTCGCGGTTTCCAGTTTGGTCGCAGACTTTTGAATTTCCATGCCATACGTCCCCTTGAGCCATCCCGTAGGGCAATGAGTAAAGCTCAATCAGCTGAAAACAAGTTCTCATCATCTATCCAGATTGAGATACCTTTTTGGCCTTGGAACACCTTTCTAATCGAAGTCTCAAGTCCGAACCCAACCTACAAACTGCATGGCCTCCATGATCTTGGACCACTTGGTGCGGCGGGTGATAATGCACCAGCCTTTTTGCAAAAATTCCTTCAAATGTAAATTCATTTCATAGTCCACAAAT
Organism: Cenchrus fungigraminus; assembly: GCA_036936925.1. Classification (NCBI taxonomy): domain Eukaryota; kingdom Viridiplantae; phylum Streptophyta; class Magnoliopsida; order Poales; family Poaceae; genus Cenchrus; species Cenchrus fungigraminus. Next base: position 19,292,343 of record CM072778.1, on the reverse strand, counting down.
TTTTATAAATGAACCTCTAATATTTTGTGAAAAATTGATTGCTATTCATGATTTCAAAAAAACAATCCTGCACTTCATAACAATCAACAAAAAGCCCAACCTTTTATAAAAAAAGGATCTTCAATTGTCCTAAAAGTTGTCAAATAGCACAAATTTATTAGGATAGACCACCAACCTTTTTTCAAAAATGTCCTTCTATTTAGCGTAAATTGATCCCGCAGTCCATACTATGAGCCCATCAACTTTTGGAAAATATGCTGGCTACTCACGATTAAAAAAATCCACACTTCACAAAAATGGACCTGAAGACCATGAAAAAAATCTCCATGAAAAATATCTCTGATTTTTCCAAAAAAATCAACACATACCTCAAATTTATTAAAAGAAACACTACTTTACAAACTCTATCAATAGTTCATCTCTCGTTCCCTCACAAACTGGCCCCTCAACTTTGAAAAACACTAAACTTCACAATAACCACTTCGTAGTCGAGACACTATACTTTCATGAAAATAAAGAAAAAAACACTCCCAACTTAACTATTCACAACAATCAATCTGTGATCCATATATTTTAATGAAAAAACCTTACAATTCTTAGAAATAACACATTTCTCAATTGAATCAACATGCTGCCAAATTAACAAAGGGCAATGGTCTGGTGCGGCAAGACCGCGTTATCTTTTATTGCGCTATGATAGTTTTCAAATGTATAGAATATTAGTTTTCATATAAGACTTGAAAGTTTATTATTAATAGAATTCCTAAATGTTGGCACAAGCTGTATAAACACACACTATGAGTAGTTCTCCACCAATGGCGCAACAGCACATCGGGAAGCATGCGTTCGGCTGCCACACCGGCGGTGGCATCATCGACGGGAGGGTCACCATCGACATGGGCTCTCTGGTCACACGGGCTGGCATTGGCCAGTTTGTCCATGGCGCTAGCGGCGAGGAGGCCCTGCATGGCGGTGACGGTCACCCGGGTGTCCAGCGTGGCGCTGGTGCACTTGGTGGTCAGGCCGTCAACGGTGATGGCGAGGCCAGAGGGCCCGTCCATGGCCACGACAACGTATTCCTCAACACCAAAGGAGGTTCGGTCATCGTCAACCTCGAGGCGCTACAGAGGCTTGCAGCTGGCATCCAGATACCCCACGGCGGTGGGCAGGCGCTGCGTGGTGACTGTCGCAGGGCCCGCTGTGATGTCCAGGCTTTCCATGGTGCCGCAATGCCTCTCAGCGCCCAGGGTGGTCTGCATCGAGTGGTGTTCTGGTTGTCCTCGACCGTGTCAAGTACGAGATAGATGCCAGAGTATGTGTTAATCTGGAGCTTTCTTTTCTAGCCTCTTCTTTGAAGAGTTCTCGTTTTCATTCTCCGTTTTTTGTTTCTTGATTCATCTTTTTTTTGTCCTCTATCAGATGCAGTCATTAATTCGGTCACTGACTAGCTGCCTCGTGGTTAGCGTGGTCGGATTTGTTGGCTTGTCCATCAGATTCGCATATCAAGCTCGTTTAGGTCAGCCAGTTTGGGTATGATCATCTCATTTTAGGTCTTCGCACCGATATCTCTAATGGTCATCTTTAACCATTATGATGGAGCACCCGCAACGAGGGATTGGACATCCTTCCTTCTGCTTGCTTTCTTTGCCTGTCTCTTCATGAGCATATGTATGCTCATGGGTCCCTGCACCTACACCCAGGGATTTCATTGTGCATTCTTCCTCTCGTGATGTTGATGGTGGTACTGACCTACTGGGGGTCGTACCTACACATATCTGAGGGTAAGTTTAATCTTTGTTTCCATTTTTATGTGTTCTTTTTGTTGATGACTTGATGTCCTACTAACAAACTTAATTTGCTTTCTGATTTATCTTCAAGACTCTGAGTCATCTGATGCGATGCTGTGTCGGGCAGGCTGTGGTTGAGCCGCAACCGCGGTTGCTCGTTGTCCTACCGTCGTGCCACCACTAGGAGGAGGAGGTAGAGGACCTAGAGCTGCCTGAGCATGAGCAGGCAGAGGCTGATCAGATCCCTGGAGGTGGCACACACCAGGATGATCACGAGCCTGTTGGTGGTGAGGAACAACACCCAGGTGGTGGCGCTGTTGATCACCATAAGGCTGGTGGTGGTGAGGAGCACCACTGCTAGGAGTTTAGCTTCAGCGGACCTGGTGTGTTCTCAAGAAGCCCCGCTGATGTGAACAAGACGACAAGCTGGCTCTAGAGGGATGGCGGCGGTTTTTCCTTTTGAGTGCCAGTTGTGTCTGTTGCATGGGAGCTGTGACAATTTGTTAGTTTTTGTTGTGTCAGTTGTTGTGTTGTTTCCCCGTGTTGTCTTTATCTGTTGTGTTAGTGTTGTAATGAAACGTGGTAATTATTATGGGACTATCTTGTGTGTCAACTATTATCTGATCATGACTTCTTCCTCTGCTTTGCTGATCGTGGTCAGAAAGTGCCCTCTGTGTCCTCATATTTGCAACTACATAGCACTTCATTGCGTCACATATTTAGTTTGAATCTTTGATTGATTGGTGTATTAAGTGTGTGTACCAGCCAGATCTAACTGGAGTATAATCGACACCTCCTCCTTCGTGCCTCTGGCCCTTGCACGTGCACCACCACTCGACATCGACACCGAGGCATTCCGTAGTAAAACGATCTTCGTCATGGACTCGGTCGTCTCTTGTTCCGCTGCCGCAAGCAACATGACCCAGATCTCAATCTGCCAGAGCATCGAATCCGACCAGTGGTGAAGTCAGGATCGAGCCCCAGGGGGACTCTCCTATGCTTCTTCCACCTCCGACTCCCCCTTCCTTCATTCTTTTGCTCAAAATCTGTAGGGGGATTTGCCACTGACTCCGACGGAAGGAGGTGACGGTAGCCATCGGCAATGGCAATGAATGCCTGAGCATGGGGGCAACCCGATCTAGTCGCCATGGTTCATCGTCATAGTAGCAGCTTGGAAGCTCGCAAATGCGCTCTACCAGCTGATCTGACACGTGGACATCATGTGGGTGGTGTGGATTAACAACGCGACCAATTCACGTTTGGATAACTCTAAACCGAATCGAGCTCGGTTTCACCACGTACGCATCGTGGCACAATGTCCATGTTACCGCTCTGTAACCATGACCGAGACGGACTCATCCCCTAGCCGTTAGCTGTGCATGTATAAATTTGGCGGTAGGGAGACCTCACCACTGCATCAAGTCATCGATAGGAACACCTCGGGCTGCATGTATTGCAATTTCGCCTATGCCCACAATGCTACGCATGAGAAGTACTATAAGCAACTAGAGGTCCAGCGATCACCAAACAAAAAAATTCGGAGAAAATTGTCATCCTGACAAAATGAAAAGAAGGGATGGCCAAGCCAAATGAGCCCAAGCCAACTTTTGTTGTTCTTGAGAAAGGTCAGATTCCAAGAGGCCAGACAATTTTGGAGGAAGACATTTGAAACCGCCACAGTCCATGTTGTAAGTCCCGCATCTTCAATTTATAGAGGCATTGCTAATTTCATTCATCTCGGTTTGATATTTGGCACAATGCCCTTATTATTGTTCTTCTAATGGTTTTGCATTGCTCATTTACACTTTACTGATAATTTCTTATTTTGTTCATTGTTTTTCTAGGAAATGTGCTTGCTGGCGCTGCTTTTGATCCTCGTCGTAATAGGGGTCATCATTTTCATGAAGATTTCGATTTGGCCAGCGATGGTACTGACCTCTTTCATCCCAACTATGATCTTTCTGATAATGATTATGGTCTGGTCGATGAGAGAGGACTACATTGAAAAGCATATGGCGGAGAATGGCAGAGCTCCACAATAAGCGGTGTCTATGTAATGCCACAAGGTATGTAACTGAACAGCACCAACAAATTATTAAAGGTGTTGGTACCGAATTAGTTTATCAAATCATGTAACCCCACATTTTATATTTTAAGTAGGCCAACTTATCTTCTAATAATTGTGCCGGTGTTTTTGGCGCAAAAAGAATATCTACGTCTAGCCCCTCAAAATATCATTTGGGCACCATTTCATTTTAAAAAATCATATTTGTGCAGCGGAGCTCGGTCATAATCTTAGTTGCATAGCTCTGGCATGATCTTTGTTGCTGGTGCTCGTCCAACAGGAGTGATTATTTGTTTTCGGCAACTCCGATTGTACAACCTATACTAGCTTATGAGTCATTGGCGGCAATGTAGTAAATAGATACCCTGAATGCTAAAATGAGTCATTGGTAGTATGGTAAAATACCACCCTATATAGCAAATACTATATTATACATCAAAAGAAACATTTTTTTCATTGTCTTAAAAAAGAAGCATGAGACGATGCTCAGGTATTTCTCATGTAAAGTACCACACTTTGGGAAAACTAATCTTCCTAATTATTATTCAGATTTTTAAATGAAGTTTCGAGATCGGGTGGTTACCTCCATGTCCGGTTGTAGAGGAGGCTCCGGGGTGGCTTGCCAGCCATCAATGGAGGTGGAAGAGAAGGGGCGAAAATAAACTTTGTGTTTAGATGATGAGATAGCTTTTCGATAATAAATTGTCGTCCAGAATCTGAAGGATTGCAGCATGGTAGCAGATGGAAGTTTATAATTCTCAGGAATGTAAAGTTTAGTTTTGAATAGCACATCCAACAACCCGAACAGAAAACAAGCACCTGAGAGTTGGTCAAGTGGTAATTCAGATTCTGAAACAAAAAGTTCCAACGTTTCTATTTACCAAGCAAGAACGGCTGGACAACCATGCTGTTGGTAATGAAATAATGTCCAACTGACTTTATAAGTACTAATCGGATATAGAATTATGAGAGAAACTGAAAGGACACTTAATATTCAGATCTAAAGCATCACATCATTCGGTCCAGAGTCAAGAATTCTATAATCCCAGAGTTATCAGGACTGATTGCTCTCCATATTGCAAATAGCACTGCTGCTCTGGACTATCTATCTCCATCAGAAATGTTTCCAGCGAGGGTATCTGTTCTTGAACAATCATCAGAAAGGTCAATCATTTTGCAATCCAAGTGATAGATTCTTCACAAATCTAGAATCACAATTGTGTGTTCCATCAAATTACTTGCTTTAGATTCATCGCCTTCGGATGGTTGCCCATGAGCTGGAGTCGCCACTGCTGCTCTGATTCATCGAACTAGTTGCTTTTGATCCATCGCCGCAGTTTTGGGTAGATTGCTTCGACACACTTGTCATGCAGTCACCCATGTTGGATGCCTGCTGCAGGGGCGGAGAGGACGATCTCAAGAAGGTAGAAGACGGTTGGATCTGGATCCGGCCGGATCGTGGTGGAGGAATGTTTCCTGGCGATTCAGGTTGCCGGACTCGAACGTCGGAGGCCATGGTGGGTGCCTGGGTGGCCCGCTGCCTCACGATGAACAGAGGAGTGCTGAAGAGCGCCGGCGGTGGCACGACCCGAGGCGGCGATACCTGGCTGCCGTGAGCGGCTCGGGATAGTTGCAAATGCGCCCTTCGATTGAATCGTATAGTTTCAAATACCCCCTAATTTGGATTACCATTAATAATCACGTTTCAAATATTTCCATATAACCGCCTGCATGGTTCATATAACCCCTTAATTGTGATCCGAATATTTGCAATTACAACCCTATATTTGCATATAGCAACTTGGTTCGGGTCGACCCCCTCCCCCGTTTGTCGGCCGCTGGAGCGCAGAGCGCCTTCCACCGTACCCAACCTCTCCATTAATGGCCAGAAGAGCTCGTCAGTCGTCAGCAAGCGAGGAGCGACCGCTCACCTCACCGTGGCCGGAAGCCGGCCGGTGGTGCTTTGCCTGCAGGTACAAAGTCAGCTATTCGGCTGTAAAATCAAACATCTGAAAGCGACAGTCAAGTGTTTGTTTTCCTTCCACTGTGAAAATTATATACACATATTCAATACTGGTGCTACCGTGCTAGCACTTTGACCCCAGCAGTGTAAATCTGAAGGGTAAGCAAAGCTACAAAACTAACTGCCGTTGTTAGATCCTTCACCGCACCGCATTTTGTTAACCACAAATGCGTCCCATGTCGAACAAACGTTAAAGGAAACTTTATTGAATAACCACAGGAAGCTGAAAGCACCATTACAGAGTTAATGGTTACAACATTGAGCACCAAACTGAGCGGTCACTCATTCATGTGAGGCTCATGAGAGCAAACAACATTGCATGGCTGATGCATCAACCCTGCCCTAAGGGCCTGTTTAGCTAGGAGATCAGCCATTTGATTTTGATATCTTTTGAGTCTTCTGATCAAAGTTGTGGTGTCTTGAATTGCTGCAGTAGCCAACTGAGTGTATGGTTTGACCCTCCAATCCGGAGGATGGTCCAAGTCAGGTCCATTCATGAAATGGACAAGCTGTTGATTGTCGGAGAGAATTGTTGTGTAATGAAAGTTGAGAGCCTTTATGACCTGTGCAGCGAGCGCGAGAGGAGCCGCCTCAGCCATTAGCACTGAGGATGAGCCATCTGAGTCTGAATTAATGACAGTTCAAATAAGCACAATGCCTAGTGCAGCGTCAACATCACGAAGCAGCTGCAGAACATATTCACAGTGCATGTGAACTGTAGAGCTCCTTGCCTCAATACGCTTTATAATGAACCTGGTCCCGGTATGAGCAACAAACAGAGAAAATCACCACATCTCAAAAGCATTGAGGAGCATAAAGAAGTTGTTGCAAAGAGTTCCAATTGCCTAAACAAACTAGAGAAGGAATAAATCATGTATAGTGTCAGATTATATTATCCTTGGTCTGTTTTGAACTGCATCTAGTGCTAGTTAGTCTGAAATCTGAAATATTCATCTATTGATCGCTAACTTTAGTATTGTGTAACATCATGGCAAGTCCGTAGCATAGATTAAACATCAAAGATCAGATATGCCAATCATACACGCTACTTGGATAAATCAGAACTCAGAATAAAGAAACAAAAGATGAGCTACACAGTCTGAAATCTGAAATATTCATCTATTGATCGCTAACTTTAGTATTGTGTAACATCATGGCAAGTCTGTAGCATAGATTAAACACCAAAGATCAGATATGCTCATCATACACGCTACAAGTGCTGCTGGTAATAATTTAATCAACAAGTTGGATAAATCAGAACTCAGAATAAAGAAAGAAACAATCAGTTACAGTCTTGATTGATTTTAAGCATTCACAAAATAGACTGCTCATCATGCACAACACTACAGCTTCAAACATTTAGACCATTCCTTGGGGGTGATTGGTCAAACAATAGAAATGTATGCTGACTCATCCTGTTAATTTTGACTTTAGCATCAGTGACAGTATAACCCATCCATATCACAGATTGCAACATGCTTAATAGTAGTATGTCATTATAATAAGACAAAAGGTTCATGTTTGGTGCCCCAGATTCATTACTACTTTACTCAGGCAGGGAGGTTAACCATATCACAGATTGCTGACTCATCCTGTTAATTTTGACTCAGGCAGGAGGTTCATGTTTTGACATTGGAAGATTCTGCAACTTTAAGCTCCTATAGTCCTATGCAAAGTGATAATAATAGGATGCAAAGTATAGATAGATTAAAAAGCCTATTGACTATGCCCAGAAGGTAAGGTTACCGTTGACTCCATTTTTACTTCAGAAACAGGTCGAGCTGCAAACTGGAAAAGTAAATGATGTATTTCTCCTCCATAGAAAATCAATAAGTACTTGTATATACATGACCAAACAATGCAGGAGAAATCATAAGACAGCATAGTTTGCTAATGCATTATCCAAGCAGTAAATAGTAAGTAAAAACAGAATAATTATGCAATAAAATGAGTACACAAGATAGTATAAATGATTTTGCAAACTTCATTGAACAAGTATGAACATTGAACAAATATGAACATTGTCAAAGTTCAAGGCAAGAACACGGCAAATGCACCTATAAACTTCGATGGCAACTTTACACACCCAAATACCAACTGCCAACGATTATCACAAGTACTATTACCAGCCGATGCATCATTCTACTTCTCTCCACACTGACATCAAACCATGGGAGCTATCTAAGATGCAACCATGCTAGGACCAACATCCACAGCAGCAAGGATCAGAAATATCTCCAGCCATGCATGATCTAAAATGCGATCAGGCTGGCAATTACAAGTACGCCAACTACCAGAAGCAACACCTTCAAGTACACATCAACCTGCTGGCCTTGCGGTGCCTGGCGCGGGAAGCCATACCCATGCCACCCATGGAAAGAATGACCATAGCCATAAGGAAACCCTGCAGCAGGCCCATAGGCAGTAGGCTGCGGGAACCCATGCACCTGGAAGCTCAGCAATGGAAACAGACCTCCAATGGCAGCCGAAAAAGTGTAATTTCCCCACCGACCGCCAGCCACAGGTGCTCCACCAGCATGAGCACCCATGAACCATGGGTTCTGTGGCTGATAATGGTTGTTCTGGTCAGGCTGTGGTGCGGTGGACGGCCGCTGCCCGGTCGGCCTGCTGGGGATCTGGACGCCGGCCACAGACCTCGCCCGTGGAGCGGCTGAGGTGCCACCACGGCCGTAGAGAGGGACGAGCTTGCCCTCCTCGACGACGGCCTTGCAGACGGGGCACTCCTGGGAGTGCGCGTGGACGTGGAGCCACTCGTAGAGACAGGGCCAGCAGAAGAGGTGGCCGCAGAGGGTGACCACGGGATCCTGCGCCAGGTCGAGGCAGATGTTGCACTCGAAGCTCCCCGAGTCCTTGCTGCCGCTGCCGCCGCCGCCGCTGTTGGTCCTCGCCACAGGCTCGCTAGCGCGGCTCGCCATGCCCCTGGACTCCGATCTGCAGGACGAGGGAGATCACTGACTCAAGGCACGATCCAGACGACAGGAGCCAGAGAAAAAAAAAGGGACAAGAGTCGCCGACGCCGCAAACTAAATCCCTGCAATTTATTTTTAGTAATCCTAATATTGGAGGGAACCGATTCCGATCCGACAGCTCGTGCCTTTCAACCCCCGAAAAAACTAAAATTGTCCCCACAACAGAACGCTAAAATCCGGCAAAGATTGTCTAATAAGCCCACGCGTAGATCGAAGGAAACGGATCCGAATCGGCAATGGAGCAACCACCGAACGAGAATCGGCGAATCGCTACAGAAACGTACCCAAATCCGTGCGAAGAGAGTGGCGACCACGCGTTACCACCGGACATCACCGGAGGACGACGAGGAGCCCGCCCACGGGAGCGAGGAGCCGGCGGCGAGGTTGTGGGGAGGGAAAAGGACGGGACGAAGGGTTGCCGCGTTGCTGCCGGGGATGGGTGGATGGATGGCCCGAGCTGCCAACTCGGTGCGGGGCGCCTCGCCTCTCGAGTCTCTCGAGACCAGCGGAGCGGTGGGCGCGGGGGAGGGAACTGCTAGGAACGCCGTGCCCTTCGCCGCTTGACTCACGAGCAGCAGGGGGTGCTGGTATAGTATTCCAAACGGGTCGCCCGGCCATAGCCCGGCCCTAGCCCTAAACGGCCCGGCCCTATGCAGCCCGATGGCTATTTCGTGCCGGGCCGTGTCAGGCGTCGTGCCGAACTGGCGGCCCAGGCACGGCCCTATGGCCTATTTTTTGGGCCGGACCGGCACGACGGCCCGACTGGCCCATTCGGGCTGGTGCCGGCCCATCGGGCTGGATCGGCTCGTCTCCTGCTCTGCACGCCGTCAAGCGGCGGCGGCGGCTAGGGTTGCGGCCGGCGCAGCACGCCTGATCCGCGGGGCGGCGGCGGCCTGGAGAGAGAGGAGGGAGATCCCGGCGGGGCGGTGTCCTAGGGCTCGTCGACGTGCTCCAGCCTCCAGGGCAGCGGCGGGATCGGAAGCCGGGAGGAGAAGGGAGGGGCAACGACGCGACGCCGAGCTCCAGGGCGATGGCGGGATCTGGAGCCAGGAGGAGCGGCGGCGGAGGACTCAGGAGCAGGGGCGCGGCGGTGGAGGAATCGGTAGCAGGGACGACAGCGATGGAATCGGAGCCGGGAGCTCCGCTCCGTGCGCGCCAGCCCCGACGCAGCTGCCCGCCCAGGCGCCCACGGCGCGCCGCTCGGGGTCATCAGCACCCGGCCACCCGCTTCGCCAGGAGGAGAAGAGAAGGGGCGACGGGATTAGGTGCCGCGGGAGGAGAGGTGGGCGATGGCGCCGATGGATCGGGAGAAGGGGGGCGGTCGGCGGCTGTGGGAAGTGGGGGGAGTTGGGAAGACTGATTTCGTGAGGTTGGGTTAGGGAGGTTGGGTTGTTGGCAGGCCGGGCCGCTTTCGTGCCTAAGGCCGGGCTGCCATCGGGCCACCTCATATCGGGCCGTGCTTCGGGTCGGCCCGACGTGCCGGGGTAGCGGCCCAGGCACTAAAAGGTCGTCGGGCCGGGCCGGCACTAAGCACTATGGATCGTGCCTAGGGCCGTGCTAGGTTCGTGCTTTTTAGGACCGTGCCTCGTGCCGCCAATCGTGCCCAGCCCATTTGGAAATCTATGGGTGCTGGTCTGTCCGATCGACGTTGCACGGACGGATGCGCGTGGGCCCTGAGGGGGCACCGTGGGTTTAATGGTGGCGTGGCGTGCTTTCTTCGCCAACGCGTCGTGAGGATTGGTTGACAGCGCCGCTAGACATGTTCTAGGCTAGTGCACGGTTGATTCTAAAATAAAAAATTAAAAACTTGTGCACGGTTGGCCAATAGAAACTTGCTCGCTCGTTTTTCTTTCGATCAGATGCTGACGTGCTTCACTGGAGAGAGAAAAAGAAAGATGTGTGAAATTTCGTAGAAACTACACTACTCTAAGGAATTAAAACTGGCTGAAAAGCCATTTCAGAGCCCATTTCAGGAGTTGCATCGGGCCCATCAGGCTATCACAATTTAAGTTGGTACACGTTTGGCTACAACTACGAGTTGCACTTTTTTTTTAAAGAAAGGCCACAGTTACATCTGATCCGTCAAAGATGCATCCAACCGCTGTCCTCTACCGGGTGCACAGGAGCATCGGAAGCTCTTGGAGCACTGGATCTTCTCTCCATGACTCCATAAAACATTTGAACTGAACTTCTGTTCAAGTGCGAACCCACAGTCTAAATTAAATATGGAAACAATTTAAGCATACGTGCGTAACCACTTACCCAAAAAAAACTTATACGTCCCAATGAGTATATATAGCTTGAAAATATGGTTTTTTTTAGCAAGCTTGAAAATATGAATGGCTTATTGAGTTTGAAGGAGCCAAATACACCATAAAATTCTCTCACTTCCCCTATTGATAAAGTGTATCTTTGAGTCTGTATCACTTCCTTTGTAATGGGTGTGGAAAATGGTTCAACTTTTCTATTAATATAATATTTTCTATCTATAAAAACATAATATTCTACCTATAATACTTGAGATGAATACGACATAATAACACAAAAATATACTACCTTCATTCTTAACTATATGACACTTTTTTCCAATGTTTTGACCTTTGATCCCTCAAGTATTGAGTTTTAAGGGATCGGTTTGCAACAAATAAAACATAAGGATAAATATAACACATATACTTATAGGATGGAAAATACACTTTTTCAATATTTGTGCGAACAAATGTAGTAGTTTCGGTGTTGGATCTAATAATACTCTTTTCACTGCCGAACTAATTGATTTAACAAATATTCTTGGTGTGATTCTTTTCAGACAGGAGACATGCAGCTTGTTCGCTGGCTTGTCACCACCGCTAGTGGTAATTTTTTCTCATATCAAATCAGCACCAGTCACTTGCCTTGCCAGTTGCCACCAGTCAACCAACGGTTTTTTTTCTCACGACATATCAACACCAGCCAAGCCGCACAAGCTGATGTGCGTGCATATATCTTTACAAAAATTTGATACAGACTATTTTTTTTTATGAAACACACATTGGCATCTTGGATACATGTGCGTGCATACATCCCTATAAACATATGTACAGTAACACAATACATCCTAATATCGTTATGAGCACCTCTAAGAAACTTGAAATTATACAATGAGCGTTACGAAACCGTTATTGGGAGACCTCGCTGTAGATTATCGCGTCACTTACCATGCGAGTGTCGTGCTGAAACTACTATTATGTAGAGAATCATTTGTGATAATGTTTTTAAGAGGAACCGAATACGTACGGAATATATCGATGGCGCTGCTGAATTCCCACCAATTCAATCGAACGTTTTCGCTAGCTTACGTAAGGTTGATTAGCGACAAAATTGCATGCATTCTAGATGGAGGGTTTGATTTCATTGCGTGGCGTGAGGCCAGGACTGATGACAAATAGAAAGCCCTCGATGACGAGTCAAGAACGACCTGCACACGCAACACGTACGCCGCCGTGGCGCCAATTGCTTCGGCCGGCTGGGGAGGGGGGGCATCAGAAAGCGGACACACTACTGACTTGACTGACTGACAGGTACCCGAGTGTGGAAAAATTACTCGCACCAAGTGACTGAACTTCCACATCAGAATCATTGCTTCGTAAGCGCATAGAAAGCCGTCGCTAACACTGACGGGGCACTCGCTAACAAAGGCAGCGGGCATTTTCTACCGGGGAAACGATAAAAATTTGCGAGGCCGCTCTCACAGCAGCGAGAAATGTCGTGCACGCGCGGAGAAAAAAGCCGCACAGACCGAGCAGAGAGAGAGATCAGGAATCATCAGGTATTCAGGTCACAGCGTGCTGGCCATCCTCTGGAAGCAAAAGGAACGTCGCTCCATTCGTGCTTTGCACCATCAGATCAGAGCGATCGTGTTGGAATCCGCGTGCGGGTTGTTCCAGAAAGAAACTTGCATTGGCGTGGAGATGCATATGCAAAAGCTTAACGCCCAAGTAAAAGAAAATGAGGTAAATCTGGCTGGTTGCCTTGTCGGATGCAGCGTTTCTATCTAAACTGACGGTCTAACTAACACAACACCCGAGTGTTATTTTAACTTTTAGCCTTGTAAAAATTATGGAAGCGTTGTTACCCATTGTTCAGGGAAATCAGGGCCACGACATGTATTTATATGAGCCTCAACCGGCAGGGTTACAAGAGATGAATCTAGTTACAATACGTTTATCTACACACGCACACGAATACAACTCAAGAGTCTACAAGATTTACAATTCAACAACTTAAACGGTTAAACCTCCTCTATATATATCTCTAACTCAGATATTCTAGAATCTAGAGGTTTACAGGCCTGATGGGTAATGGGTTAAGCAACTCCAACAACCTCTTTATTTTTGTTAGCTAAATTTGGAGATTTAACCTTTTGTAAAAATAGAAAACTTCATAATCCTATGAGGTGATCCAACAGATTAGCTATTTTTTATTTTTCAAATCCCACTAACGACTCACTGACATACTTGTCATCTTTGCACTCCCACCGTGACGTGGAGCAACCATGTCCAAGTTTTGTTCGTGCTCACAGCATTGTCTCGTTATTCTCGTCTCCACTTTTCTCTGTCATTCTCTCAGTGTCATGTGTATGTGGTAGGCGGCGACAGCCTCCAGACTCCGGTACTCGAGTGGCTAGCGGAGGCGCTCCTCCCTCCCGTGCTCGGTGCTAGAGGTCCTGCTCCGGTGCTGCAGCTTCGCTTCCCCAGCTCGAGGTGGCAGCGGCGGCAGATCTCCCCAAGCGGTGGGGAACCTGAACTCCGGCTGGCCGCGGGAGGCGGCCTCCTCCTGGCGCCGATGGAGGACCTGATGGAGGAGTGGGGTCCTTTCATCCCCCCGCGAGCTCCTCCCTACTCACCGCGCGGGATCCTAGACGTTGTCATCGGTGGACGGTGGTGCATCTCTGTCGTCGGAGTTGGCCCTCCTCCTCCCTCCGGGTCCCGGTCGTGGCGATCCTCTTCCTTGCTGGTGGCACACCTCTCCTCCTCCGCTCCCTGCCGGCGGTAGCCCGCGCCCTTTCTCTGCTTCGTACCGGCGACAAGCGCGTGTGGCGTGCAGGAGCAGAAATTGGCGCGAGTCCGGGGCGGGAGGGATCCACGCCGTGGAATCCGGCGGTTTGGCGAGGCGGACGGACTCGCCACAGGTCGCGAGCCACCAGGGGGGAATAGCGAGGGAGGATTGCGATCTGTAGTTTGCCGAGTCTGTTGGAACGATGGAAACGTGATTTTTTTCATCTTTTAGCGATGGAAAACGATTTAAAGAAGCTGTTGGAGTTACTCTACGGTCTGCAGCCACGGGCATTCCTTGAAGCTTGCCATAATCCAGCAACCTCAACCATATATGATTAATCGTCGATCGGTTCCAAGCGGATAATAAACTTATAATTTCCTAATACTTGGATTTGCGTAGAAAATAAACTTATGAGTTTCACCTTAATCCAGGGGTCTCAATGTCTCATCCTTCCATTATCAGGCCCAAAATCCCAATAATGTTCTAGAGTGACCACTGCTGTCGTAAAGCTGACGTTGCAATCAAACTCAGACTATCGATGCAAGTTGAATTTGTAGTACTCACTGCATGTACCATTTCAAAACAGTACTTGTGGAAAATTTCTGGCGATCACGTCACTACACTCGCGCATAGATTTCTTAACGACACATGCTCTCTTATAGTTATCTTAGAATAATTTACACAGCAAGACGAGAAAGAGAGAGAAAGGTAGTGGTGCAATCGAGATGTGTGCCTTGAACCAACAAGCAAGTCCTACAATGATCTTGCGTCGGGCGCCGGCACCCGGCAAGGCAGGACGAGTACGCGTCGCAAACTCGCACCCGCATGCATCCGATCCGTCAGCGCGCGAAGACGACGTCGTCGCTGGCAGCGCCGAACCCGGCGCGGCGCGGCGGCTTCAGCGAGGAGACAACAGCACAGGCGCCGTCGGGGCCGAACTCGCACGCCTCGTCCTCGGCGATGGTCCCCATGGCCGCCGCGCCGCCCTTCGTCGTCTTCCGTGCCGGGCCCCAGACGGACGGTGGCGGCGCCGCGCTGACCAGGGCCGCGCCGGCGCCGCCCTTCTTTCCGGCGGTCCCGTGGTGGCCGACTGCCTCCTCCGCCGGCTCCGGCGCGACGCGCCCCTGCCCGCCGGCGCCCTTCGTCTTGGCCGCCTCGTCGCCCGCCGGCTCGGCCGCGACGCGGCGCTGGTGGCGCCTGACCGCGGCGCGGACGAGGTCGTCGGCGCTCTCCGAGCTGACCCGCAGGCGCAGGGACGCGGCTCCCGTCCCGCCGCCGAACCCGCGCCCCACGATGCCCGCGGCGGACGACCCCGACGGCACGCTGCGCGCGCACCCGGACATGCCGCGCACGTAGAGGTCGCAGGCCGAGTCGCACGCCCGCGACAGCGCCCGCATCGGCGCGCCCAGGCACCCGCCGCCGCAGCCGCCACTCTTCTTCTTCATCCCCCTCTCTGGCGCGCGCTCCCCGCTTGACTTGGCTTCCGATCCCGAGAGAGACAAGCGCGAACACTACAAGCTGATGAAGCTAGCGTGCCTATCAGACAAGGCGATGAGGCTGCCTGCCTTCATCTGCATTTATAGGGACGATGTCAACCCCGATAGCTACGTCGCGTCGGCGTGTGTGGGGTAGCCAGTGATGAGCGCAATGATGGCTACCCCCCTGGGCCTGGGGTGTTTCCACCGGGCTGCATGCCTGCCTCTAACCATTGGAGTAGTATATATATATTTGTATTGTACACACTCGTCTGAACGCAGCAAATTCCACCCATTTCTTTTTTTTTTCTGATGAATTGCTGGCACTTTGAAGAAGTAGCAGCTAGCGATTTGGTTCGGGGACGATGAATCTGTTCGTTGTTTAACGCTGGTTCGTTTCGCCACAAGGCAGATGGCGTGGCCGCGTGGGGCAGTCGTTTTTTAGCACGGGCCGTGCTGGGAAATGGTCAGAATTCGGCCATTATTCTGCTCGGAAATGGTGGGGGATCGGGTCGATCTCGATCGACAACGGCAACTTGTTTCGAGTTGAGCCGGCCAACGCGCGCGCGCGGGCGCGGCGGCCGACGGCTCCTTGTGTCCGGATGCATCTGTCAGCCGAAGTTGATGGCTGTTCCGCAACAGCAGAAAGGGGAGCCTGATATCACTCATTTTTTACTATGCGTTTTTTTTAATACTTCATTTTACTATGCGTTGGCTGCGGCACTTCTTCAACGCTGGCACGTATTGTAATGGCCGGTTGTCAAGCGTCAACCATGGGAAATCCGCGGCCCAGTCGAGGCTGTGTACTAATCATGCCACGCCAGGAAATCGCCGTGGATTAATTGGCCGCTCGTTTCGGAATTTTGAAGCGAACGGGAAAGACCTGGAAGACAGATGGCATGACAGGCGGCACAAGTGCAGATGTTGATGGCGTTTGATTTTGATTGCCACGTAGACGGGAAACCAGAGGGAGAGAGCCGGTTTGAGAAAATGGAGAGCCGACTTCATAATGTCAAACTTGAAAACTGCAGGAAGGGAGCTGACTTTCAGTGTTTGCCTAAACGCTTACATGTCTAAGGCGTCCATTTACAAGGCAATCCGATGAAAAAATTGCCTACTGTTTCTAAAAGTCTCCATTTACATTAACAAGAGAAAGGTAATTCAGCGAAAAACTTGCAAACTGTTTCTAAAAGTCTCCATTTACATTAGCAAGAGAAAGGTATCCAAGCCCTCGAGAGAGAGGGTGTAATTGTAACCCAACGAAAAACCGGCATATTGTTTGAAGCTTGAAAAGTTCACCATCACGTCAGCTTTTTACTTGATATTTGTTCGATTTTCTAGCCTCCAAATATAAGGACACAGGGCACACCATTGTATCAACCTTGATGTCATGGCTTTCATCAAAATCATAAAGTATGAACTGAATGTGGGCATGTAGCTCAACTGGTTTACATATTTCATTAAGGTTCTGAGTCCTAAGCTTAATTTGGGTGCTTAAATTTTTTAGATTTATTTCAAAAACAAACATTGTTATTCCTTTTTGGTATATATCGTGTCGCTAGATTGCCAAACACCCATCAATTATGGTGACTTTACCGATTTCAATATCCACCGGCTGTTTTTTTATATGGTAATGGAGTATATACTCCCTCCATCCCTGAAGGACGGTCGTTGGAGAAATTTTGTTGGAAACAAGGCAAGTGACTGCAAACACTGATACCCCTATGGCCTTAGGTAACAAAGATCGACACCTGTTTGATTTTTTTACTACTACGTGTGGTGGTGGGAGGTCCCTGAGAGAGATGGAGTACACTTCAATTACTACGTCACTAGTGGCAGAGTAGAGGCAGGCCTACCGTCCTGCTAGTCTTAGGGGTGCAGTTGCTGCTGCCTATTCCCTCCGTCCCTAAATGGCTGTCTCTGAAAACCGTGTTTCCCTCACAAACACGCTTCCCGGACGACCATCATTTAGGGACGGAGTAGTAAGTACCAACGACAATTATTCCGGGACTAAAATCTGTAGCTTCCACGACTACCTTTTGGGGACAGAGGGAGTATGTGGTTCATAGAAGTGGTCGCGCTTGCGTGTACGTGAGAGTCTACGTATGTGTTATGTTTTGAAAGTAAAAGGCATAGCTTGTTTACAAAAGCAGCTTATAGAATAATATGGGAAGAAGTCCATTTTTAGCATCGAACTATAGCCGAAGTTTGGTTTTTGCCATTAAACTCAAAAAATAGGAATCTTCGACCACTAAGCTTTACAAACCGGGTATAATTGACCGCGGACTCCTGTTTTGACTGGTTTAGGGTGGTTTTGACGGTCACGCAGGATTTTGCATCCACATCACCTTGCTGACGCAGCTAGGGCCCACCCGTTAGGTCATGTTCCAATCTCACCGCTGCCGCTCCTTGGCCCACGTCGTCCCCTCCTCTCCCGGTGGTGGCGCCCCTCCACCGCCTGCTGTCGGCACCTGCTCCTCTCCCGCCGGCCCATGCACCTTGTCCTCAACCGGCCCGCGCCTCCTCCTCCACTGGCTCGCGCCGCCCCCTCCTCTACCGACGGCGGCGCTACTCCTCCCCGCCGACTGCCTGCGCCTACTCCTCAACCGCCCGTGCCCCTCCTCCTCAATCGGTGCGGCTAGCAGAAGGAGAGGCGAGTAGTGCCCGAGCTCAATCTCGAAGACGCGTCCGCGGGCGCTCCCCGCGGCACACCACGTTTGTGTCGCGAACGGGAACCGCGGGCCGAGCCGCCACCGCGACATCGGAGCGGACGGGTTGAACACCACGGGGTGGGGCAACGTCGGGCTGAGCGACCGTGTGGAGCTCATGACGAGGACGAGACGCACCGCGACGGCCACCAAATGGGAGCGAGAGACGGCGGGAGAGGAAGGACGGGTTCCACAGCCTGGGCGGCGACGACGACGGCATGGGCGGCATGGGCAACTCGTCCCAGCGCCCCGCGATGGCGTCGCAGGCCGCGAACGAGACGCCTTCGCCGGAGGCAGTGTCGACAGCATCGATGCCGCCTTAGAGGACCGCGTAGAGCGAGAGGAACGACGGGAGTGACGGCGTGTATAGCAAGCGGCGCCATGGCCCGCAGACGGCGTGCAGGAGCCGCAGCAGGAGCGGGGCAAGGCAGGGCTGGGCGAGGTGGTCCGGCAGGCCCGAGAGCATGGGCTGCTGCTACTCCTGCGAGTGCCGCTGCTGTGTGGGGTGAACCCGAGACCAGTCCACGACAGCGACGGTGGGGAGGAGGAGAAGGGCCGACGACTGCCTCGGTGGAGAGAGGGAAGAAAGAAAGAGAGAGGAGAGTGAGAGAAGATAGAGAAGTGGGCTGACAAGTGGGGTCACTGCCACGTGGCGTCCACGTCAGCAAAACCGACCAACAAAATCGCCCAATGGTCAATTATGAACGAGTTTAAGAGTTGAATGGTTGAAGAGTCCTGGTTTCCGAGTTCGATGGCCAAAACAAAACTTCAACTATAGTTCAATGGTCGAAAATAAACTTTTTCCTAGGATATATAATGCTATAAGAGGGTTTTCTACCTTTTGCTCTTTATAAGCAGAAAAGCTATTTTTGTTTTCCTAGTTCACCTATGTGATAAGCTCAAATAAAAGCTACGTACACCAAAAGCGGTTCCACACATGGATTTTAGAGGGTATTTGATGCACAAGTGTTTGGGTGTTGCTAACATCCGGACGTCCGAACGAAGCGCTCAGTCCGGGCGGTGGGGCCCGCACATCCGCAATATCTAAAAACATCGTCTGCAACATCGAAATCCAACATCCGCACCATCGAAAATTAATGCTTGCAACATAAAAAAATTGTTAAAAATGTTGATAATCATCCTTCGAAAAATGAGGTGAAAACCCGCCGCAACATATGTTTCGTGTTGATTGAAAACATTCAAATCTCTCGATGAAAAATGTAACATTCAGATAACACACTTGCAACACGCGCGAGGCATATATGCAACATCGCAACATCAAGATCTACTTTTGCAACATCAACGTCAAATATTTGTAACATTTTTCCGAAACAACTGAAACACGTGAGACATTTGCCTGCAACATATGCCAAACCTGGTAAAAAGAGGAGTATAAGGCTAAGTCCAACAGCAGATGCAAAAGGATTTATGCCTCTCCATCTGCTACTGTTGAGGCGAGGCAACGCCTCCAACAGAGTAGGCAAACATGCGAGGCAATTTGCCTTCGAGGAGAGAGGAGATGCAAAATTGCACTCCCTCTCTCCTCAAATGCATAATGACGCGGGGCGGTGGCGGCTAGAGGACCGGCGAGCGGAGGCGTCCAGGGAGACCGGCGGCCCCTTGCTCAACTCCGGCGGCCTCCTCCTCAACTCCGGCGAGCGCGACCTCCTCCTCAACTCCGGCTCCTTCCTCACCGCGGAGATCTAGAGGGCCGCAGCCTCCTCACTGCCAGTTCGCCTCCGCAGGCTGGCGCGAGGAGGGGAGCTCCGGCAGCCGGCGCGGGGAGGGAGGGCGCAGCTCGGTCGCCACCAAGCAAGAGAGAGCCGGGGGAGCGTCGAGGCCCCTCCATCGCCTTCCCGAGCGACGAGGCCGGCAGAGGAGGATGGAGCTCCGAGCACAGCGAGGAGGGCGTAGGCCGCCGCCTGACGGAGGGAGCGAGGATGGCCTCCGCACCGCCGGAGATCCGCCGTGGCCTCCGCGCCGCCAGAGATCTGCGGGAGGGGAGCGAAGGAGAGGGGAGGGGATCTCTGGCGGCCGGCGGGGGGAGGGAGGGCGGAGCTCCACTGCCACCCCGTCGTGCCGGT
Source organism: Cenchrus fungigraminus (assembly GCA_036936925.1). NCBI lineage: Eukaryota > Viridiplantae > Streptophyta > Magnoliopsida > Poales > Poaceae > Cenchrus > Cenchrus fungigraminus. The sequence continues at coordinate 19,272,174 of CM072778.1, read as the reverse complement.
TCTGCCGCGCCGTCGTCTCCTCCAACGCCCGCCGCTCTCCGCCTCCAGAGGAAGAAGGTCGGGGGATGCATTGTCTGCTTGCCTGTTGCTGTTGGAGACACCGCTTTGAGATGGAAAGGCAGAGTACTGTGCAGGCGAGGCAAATCCCAATTTGCCTTCCAATTTTGCAATGTCTTGTTGGACTCAGCCTAAGGGTGGAGGATGGCGTTAGGGGGCTCGCCGAGGGGCTCGACCCCTGAGGTGTCAGCGACGCTGCCGGCGAGCCACGACCGCGCACGTCGCCGCTGAGCTACGCAGCCCCACGTTGGACCTCGCTGGGAAAGGTTGTATGGGAAGAGGATGGCGAGCTGGGGAAGATTGCACCGCCGGGAACTCGCCGTCGGGGGGCTCACCGACGTAGATCTCTGGGAGCTCGGGGCGCCGGTGGGGATTCGTTTGCAGGGAGCTTGCTCGCAAAGAGCTCGTGCTGCCGCAAGAGCTTGCCGGGGAACATCTCTAGGAGCTGGCGCACCCCGACAAGCTATAGCCGCTTGGGCTCGTGCGTTGCTGGCCCCCGATCGCAGGGGAGCGAAGCGTGCGCCCCTAGCCGCGGTGACCTCCTAAGACCTCTCTGTTGGCCCTCGACCGCGGCGACCTCCTCCGCCCTCACCGCCGACCTCAGGCGCTGCCGCTCGCAGCTGCCTCTCGTCCACGACTGCTCGCGAGCTGAAACATGGAGAGAAAAAGAGAGCCTGTGCGGTGGAAGAAGAAAGGAGGGCGAGAGGATAAGGATGCAAGAGAGTCTAACGTGGTTCCGTCGGCTGCAAAATTTTTATTTCCGAACGTCCTTCACGAAGCATTACCGAATCATTACCGATTGTGTTTTGCAAAATTAACCTTCTACTATATAACTTTTTTTAGACTACCAAATCTCCAGGGTAAAGCCGCCAAAAGCCCAAATGGTACCTGTGCATAGACCCTGTTCATGTGATTCACTGAACAGAATGAATTAGCCACCAACCATCATCCAACAATGATTTTCTCTCGAAATAAATCAGTACCTACGAGTAGCCAGCAACCAAATGAACATGCGCCAGATCACGACCGTCCATTTTTTTCCCACTCCGAATATGCAACCGTGCCGAACACGCACTGATCCTCGCGTAGTCGCATCGCATCCTCCTTCCGGTTCCACGCCGGCCGTCACGCTCCCCGTTCTCCGCCACTCCAACACTCTACCTACCGCCCTCCGCTCCAGTGCTCCGCCGCCCGCCCGCACGGCACGACCACGACCTCGCCGCGATGTCATGGCTCGCGCGCTCCATCGCGGCCACCCTCTCCTCCGCCCACTCAGACGACGATGAATCCGAGTCCGCCTCCGGCGACCAGAGCCCGCCGCGCGCATCCGACCCCACCAGCGCTGACGCCGGGGAGTCCGACGAGCAGCCGGACACCCCGAGCCGCGGCGTCAAGGGCGACATCTCGGAGCTGACCGAGTCCCTCACCCGCCAGTTCTGGGGCGTCGCTTCATTCCTTGCGCCACCGCCAGTCAAGGGCGAGGCCGAGGGCGAGGAGAGGGATGAGCAGGAGGAGGCATCGGCGGAGGCGGCGGAGGGGCCTCAGTCGCCGCGGATCGACGGGATCCGGAGCGACCTGGCGGAGATAGGCGGCAGGGTGAGGACCGGCATCTCGATGCTGTCGAACGCTGGCGCCGTGGCGGAGATCTCCAGGATCGCGTCCTCGTTCCTGCCGTTCGGGTCCGGGGAGGAGGAGGGGCAGGAGGAGGCAGAGGCGGTCGGCGTGACAGAGGAGGTGGTGGTGTTCGTGAGTCACATCTCGAAGCATCCGAAGACGTGGCTCGATTTCCCCTTGTTCGCCGACGACCGGCACGCTGATGGTAAGAGCAAGTGGCATCAGATTGGAGTGCTTAAGGTTTATTGTGCTGCTTTGTTATATCGATTTATCAACGTCAAACTGTTTGTTTTTGCTAATTGTGTGCTCCTTTTATCGCCATAGTACTACATCAAAGAATTGGAGGGTTGACTTTAGTAGTATTAGCTTGTTTTTTTAGATAGAAGGCCATGAGGCCCGGCTTTACTGAAAAAGCCCAGAATGGACTGGGGATACCAGTTTACAAGAGTAGCACTTAGGTGCAGAATTACAAGCCAAAACAAGAAGCAGTGTTCCAAATGCTTGTAAACTACCTCACTCTAAAACCCTCTCTACTGAGACAACCACATCAGCGCAGTTTAAACAAGTTTGGTCTAAGTTCAAAACAAGCTGGAAAGATAAAGATCTAATATTGCTTCAGTCTTCAGATCGCAAGGACGAGAGCTGATGCTTGAGCTTGGTTATCATTGCGTCTATCCCGAGCTGATCCTTTTCCTTGCTTAAAATCTTCCATTTCCGCATAAAAGAAATAGTACGAAAAATTCCAACATCAGGTGATGAAATTATCACATCATTGAACACTAAGTCATTTCTTATTAGCCAAAGGCTCCAAGTTAAGCATCCAAGCAGGAAGGTAAAAAAGTTCTATTATCTCTGTTAGATCCCTCTATCAACTTTCCTACCAAGTCTTCCATACACGCTGGGAGCCCACACCACTCTAGTGCATCTCTGCAGATACTCCAGCACAACCTCGCCACCACACATTGCACAAAAATGTGTTCTGAACTTTCCTCCAGACCACAGAGTTTGCATTCTATTGGCCCACTCCAGTTTCTCTTCTTCAATTGTTCAGCAGATTGGATTTTGTCATTGCATATTTGCCACAGAAAGATTTTTATTTTCAAAGGCAGTTTAGCATTCCAGATAGCCATCATCCATCTATTCACATAGCCTGGGAAAGTAATCGCGCTGTATAGAGAAGCTGTAGTATAATCTTTGGATTTCTCTAGCACCCACACTACTGAGTCCTTTTGTTGACTCAGTGTTGTCCCCTCTATAATGTTTGTTAGGGAATTCCATTCAGACTCCTCCCTCAGCCCAAAATTTCTTCTGAAGGTTAGATGATTGTTACCTCCTCTAAGACTTTTGAAAACTGACCACTCTCTTTGATTACAGATTTCAAACAGATTAGGAAAAGTTAGCCTTAGAGGGCAGTCTCCATGCCAAGTGTCTAGCCAAAATCTTATTTTCTTTCCATCCCCCACTGTGTATACCAATCCTTTCGTAGCATCTTCTCTCACTGACATTAGTCCCCTCCAGAACTGGGATCCATTCTTTCTTTTGTAGCTAAAAATTCCTCCCTCTCCTAGATATTTGTTTCTCAGGAGATTGCAGCATATACTGTTGTCCCCTCTCTCTATCTTAAAGATCCATTTTGCTAGAAGGCATCTATTCATTATTCTAGTGTTTGTGAAACCAGCACCTCCTGCTTTCTTTGGTGTAGCCATCAACTCCCATTTGACCATGTGGTACTTTCTCTTCAAATTTGGTCCATGCCAAAAGAAGTTGGCCCTAGCAGTGTCCATTTTATGGTGCACCTCCTCTTGAAGCAGGTATACCCCCATCGAGTAGTTAGGCACTGAACTCAAGCAAGATTCTATCAGAATCATCTTCCCTCCAGATGATAGCCCCACACTCTTCCAGGTTGGCACTCGCTTCTCTACCTTTTGTGAGACATAGCTTAGTTCCGCCGCTGACATATATCTGTTGTGAACCATTATCCCCAAGTATTTCATTGGCAATTGACCGATATTACAGTTAAACATTCCTGCTATCTTTGCAGCCTCTTCCTCCTCAGCGCCCATGACAAAAATTTCGCTCTTTTCGTAATTTATCTTCAGACCAGACATGTTCTCAAAGCAGTATAGGATGAATTTTATATTAATAACAGTTTGCTCATCAAGCTCTAAAAGGATGATCGTATCGTCCGCATACTGTAAATGAGTGATTCCACCCTCTATCAGATGAGGCACTAAGCCTTTTATTCTACCTGCTAGCTTTGCATTCTCCAACATAGTCGCTAATGTGTCACTGACTAGGTTAAATAGAAGTGGTGACAACGGATCTCCTTGTCTCAACCCTTTGTGGGTATTGAAGAATTGTCCCAGAGCCCCATTTATATTTATCCCCACATTGCCACCCTCTACGGTCTGTTTCATCCACTCTAGCCATTTCTCCGGAAAGTTCTTTTTCCTGAGGACTTCCATCATAAAACTATCGCACCTTGTCATAGGCCTTCTCAAAGTCCAATTTCAACACTACTCCTCTCATTTTCTTCACCCTCAACTCATGCAAAATTTCATGTAGTATTATAACACCCTCTAAAATATATCTTCCAGGGATAAAGGCTGTTTGTGTACTGCTGATTAGCTTGTCCGCATAAGGTGTCACTCTTAACGTAAAGACCTTTGTGAACCATTTGTAGTCCACATTAAGTAAGCAGATCGGCCTATATTGCCTGATGTTGTTTGCTTCTTTGAGCTTCGGGATCAGTGAGATCATTCCGTAGTTTAGTCTTTTCAGGTTCAGATCTCCTCTATACAGATCTTGGAACATTTCCAACACAACACTCTTGATCTCCTGCCAGAACTCTCTGTAAAAACCCACTGGGAGTCCATCAGGTCCAGGGGCAGTATTAGTATCCATATCTTTCAGAGCCCCCTCTATCTCTTTGCTTGTGAAAGGTTTTATTAACTCTTGTGCCTCCTCATCAGATAGCCTTCCTTTATCTGCCCAGAAATTATCCTCTAATGAAATTGTGCCTTCTGGTTGTGCTCCAAAAAGCCCCTTATAATAAGCTTCTACATGGTTTCTTAACTCTGTTGGGTCCCTTATCTCTCTGCTCCCATCTTCAAGTGAAAATATAGCACATTTTTTCTTTCTTCCATTAGCCACTCCATGGAAATAGCTACTATTTGAGTCTCCTTTGAGAATCCATTTCACTCCCCCTCTCCTTTGCCACTGAATTTCTTCAAATTTGTATATTCCTTCTTACTGTCTCTCTACATTATATCTTTCCTGCCATTGATTTATGTCTAAACCTTCTCTCTCTGCTTTCTCATCCATCCTTTTCAGCTTATCTAGCAGCATCTTTTTGTCTCTCTTTATTTGGCTGTTCAGATTAGCACCCCACCCTTTGCAAAACCTCCTTGTTGCATATTTGATGTCTTTCCAATGATCCTGAATATTTTTTTCCCCTCTATTTGGCCAACTGGCCAGCAAAGACTCTCTAAAAGCCTCCTGAGTTAGCCAAGCCATCTCAAATCTAAACCCATGTTGTTGCTTAAACCTGTGGTCATCTGTGTTCACCACCAAAGGACAATGGTCAGATCCCACTCTAGTTGTTGATTCACATGATGCTCTCTTATAGAAAAGGTCCCATCTTGGGCTCATTAGTACTCTTATAGAAAAGTATTAGCTTGTTTGAGTGATTATTAATCTCAATACTGAAATTATGGCTTCGGAGTGTAACCTCCTCTATTCATGTTAAGTTTAGGCATCATAACTTTAGTCATCTCTACGCTGCATTTGCTAAGCTTTAGTTAGGGCGAGTACCAATGGTGAATTCACCCTGCCTACTGCCGAGGATTATTGTTTGTGTTGGAAATCCAGTATATCTGCTTATGTTTACAAATCCAGTATATGTGCTTATTATGTTTACAATTTACGATGTTTTATTAAGGGAGTGTTGTCTGATCTGTGTTTGCATCTTGGTTGTGATGTTGTATAGATGTTGGTCAGACCAAGGAGACAGCCAGACACTGCATGATATATATTTGTCACACTGTCAAAAGTTTAACACACTTTTACTCAATCTTGCGTACTGGGTCAGCTGCTTTTGGAGCTGATAACTATAGGCTCAACATATATGAGTTGAATGACTCAGTATATTTTGCATTTCTTTCCATCATGGCATCATGTATGATAACACATGCTTCTTACTGTACCAGATTGGATTACTCAGGTTCTTATACTTATATATGATATGCCTTTTTTTTTAGATTTTGAACTGTCAGACGCGCAGTTTGGACATGCAGTGGCTATTGAGCATCTTGTGCCAAGCCTGTCATACCTCAGGACTGAGCTTTGCTCTAGCGTTATGAGTGAAGCATGCTTTTGGAAGATCTATTTTGTGCTTCTACATTCAAAACTCAACAAGCAGGATGCTGAAATTCTTTCGACACCACAAGTATATTCCCTTTCTTTTATTCCTTTTTTTTCTATCTGTGGGATTTCTCTTCTTCATTGAGTGATTATCATGGCAGGCTACAACTATCCTAAAGAAACATATGCTTATGGACTTAATTGCAAAGGCAACTTACATAGATCTTATGGATGATAAAATATTGAAATCAAGAAATGGTCTTTAGATTTGAGATAGTTTATCTGGAAACCATTTTCTACTCTCTATCGGTGATCATTTAATTGGCGGATCAGCCTTTCTATGAACCAGTCCATTGTGAGTAAGCTGAGCTCAAATTAATTGGTACAAACTATCTGTGCAAAAGGCTACCCTACCAGGATACTGTATCCAGTCCTACTGATTTCTCAACATGAGCTTAACACTATTGTAGAAAAGTAGATATGGGTCTTGTGGATGCAGGATACCGTACTAATACTGATAGAGAATTAGATATAAGGTTTCAAAATATAATGATAGAGAATTGAGGGCTTGAATTGTTACTGATTAGCTTCACATTTCAATGTCATTTTCTTTGATACAAGTGTAATTTTCATGAGCCTGGTCTGTTCTTTTGCACGTAAATCAAATTTACAAAAAGCTTTACTTGTAGAAAACTAAATAAAGTTCACTATAACTTTAGATATGAGCAGCAGTAAATAAATGACAAGCCTCAAAAGGAGTGGAATGCAGCAAACGAGAATGTCAAAATGGAAATCTAGTTGCATGTTAAAACAGAACAAAAAGGTAACTGGCACTGGCATATGAAATAACCTACCCAAAAGATTATTTGGAGGTCTATATCTCTATTCTGTTTCTGCAACATAATTTAAGGTTTCAAAAAAAGGGCTACCTTTTGACCTATTAATTGGTACAAACTATCTGTGCAAAAGGCTACCCTACCAGGATACTGTATCCAGTCCTACTGATTTCTCAACATGAGCTTAACACTATTGTCGAAAATTAGATATGGGTCTTCTGGATGCAGGATACTGTACTAATACTGCTTCTACCGGCTACTGAGGAATTCATACATCCAGCATGCGTCATCGCATCTAAAGTCGACACATTCTTGCTTGAAGCCTAAATAACTTATTTATTGCTGAGTTAATGGGAACACAGTAACAACTAAAGAACGTAAGCTGAACTAAGCCCAACAGTGACATCATAGTTTGATAAATGATGCAAGCACATAAAGCTTGATGAGTATTTGATGATGTAGGCACACAAAGATAAATGATTGCTCGTGATGCAAATCTTGGCTTCATATTCTACCTTTGTTGATCAAGAGCATTTGTATGCCCATTCCCATGTTTTATACATTATCAGATAGAGTGGGGTTTAGACATCTATGTTCAATATTGTAATTTCTTTTGGATATTCTTGTGGTGGGGATAATGTTGATTTCTGAAAATTGAATCCTTCCAAAGGGAGAATCCAGTTTCTAATGTGAAGTAGCTCTACACTGGATATCCTTCAGTAATTACTCCCTTTTTGTCAACTAAACTAAATTCTCCAATCTAGTCAAAATGTGCATATGATTCATGAAAACACTCAGCACTGTGTTGTTAATGTAGTGTTGTGAATTGATCTGCCCTACAACCCATTGTCTGTGGATGACATATAACCCATGCTTGTCCGCGGATGACATATTCACATCATACTGCAATTAGTATCCTGCACACTCTGTACAGTCAACAATTCAAAATATACATACCATCCATGGGAACTATACTGATAACTTAACATGTCTAATAATAAATGTGAACTTTGAATTGCAGTTTCTTGCTGTATTTTAATATTTGGAATTAAGGTGTGGATAAATAATTCTTGTTCGATTTGTCCTCCTAAAATTTTTCTATTTCGTGCAGATCTTGGAAGCAAGGGAAGAATTATTGCAAAGTTCACCAACAAAGAACAAACTATCATCAGAAAACATGAGTGCTCCCTCTACACAACTTGAAGATAGCACACTGTCACCCTCCAGCATCCAAAATGAGAGTAGAATGTCTGAAGCACCATCGGTCCAAGAACCAACTCCTGATGCTGTGCCAAATGTTGAGGCTGAAAAGCATCCAATTTCAACCACCGAGACAGAGGTCATCGACAAGTCTGTAATTCAAGAAGAGCTGGTGGTGAAAACTGAGGTCAAGAGTTTACCCACAGAGAAGTCTAACCAGAACCTCGTAGAGGATGATGATGAAAAAGAAGTAGATGATTGGCTACAGGATATGGACCCTGTGCCCAGCAAAACAGGCAACACCGCTTCCACAGGTGAGGAGGAAGATGTATCCTTCAGTGATCTAGAGGATGACTGAGGGACTGGACTGCTCATATGCAATCAACTATTGGAGCTAGAAGGTGACTTCATGAAGAACACTAGCTGCTACCAAAAAACAGTAGAGTTCGTAGATCTGTGGCTGTGCGACAACCTTCTTTCTTGGATTCAGTAGCAGCAATGCGGGATCAGGATAACAATGCCACCGAGGCATCCTTCTTGTATGTTCATGCATCTACAAAGTCATTTTTCTCTGTACATAAAGTTCCACACGTTGTTCTGCTTTCCTGCTGTACGTTATGCGTACAGAGCTTATTTCGAGTGGTTCGCAGTTCCTCTAAAGTATTCAACATGCCATGAACGTAGGACGCATTTCATCTTGATCACAAATCGCATGGCATGGGTAGGACGCATTTCATCTTGATCACAAATCGCATGGCATGGATGATAACGTGACAGGAATGAACTGTCTCGTCGTGTTGGAACAATCTCACTTAAAACTTTGGGTGGCCATTGGCAACCTGATCGAAGGCACGATTGCAAGGCATAATCCATGATTACCTATCAAGAACATATACGAAGTAGAACAAAATTGTGCATAATCCGTGCTTTGAAAATTCTATACGAAGTAGAACAAAATTGTGCACAGGCTGACAGGCATATTCACAACGGGATGTAACCTGTTGTTATATGTGCATTTCGCATTAATGCTGTGAAGTTGAATTCACATGAATATGCAGAAAAAATCACTGTTCTAAATAGGTCTGGACTAATCAGGAGCAAATACACTGAGACATTAGCTTGCCAAACCGAAAAGCATTTCCACTGATACAGATTATCCAAAGTGCGCACAAGTGTGCCGCGTATGAGATTGTTCCTCAAGAATGCCCTTCCTTGTCCACACCATATTCTTCAACAAGCTTCGTCACAAGTCCCATCAGATCAACAAATGCGCTGAACGATGCTCGCAGAAATCGGGCCTCTACTGCTGCAAAGTGCCTAAATTCATAAATGAGGACTCCAGTGTTAGCCTTTGGTACAGCAATGCATATCAGTCGAGATGCGAGAATGGGATATACTAACACGGCAAGCTTGCTGCCTGATAGAATCATCTCCCTCTTGACCTTGTCAGGCTGCAACTGCAATACAAAGCCACAAACGTCAGTTCAGTCAAATGCAGATCATCATTTGTTAAGAAATGGTAATAGAATACAGCTACTTTACCTCCTTGTCAACTGCTAATGTTTTGTAGACTATGGAAGCATGTTCCTCACACCCATAATCAACTTCAAAGTTACTGCCAAACAATATGTCAGTGTTGGGGTCATATTTGCAGACTCATTACAATTTTATGACAGAACAGAAAAAAACATCTCAACTATCATCAGAGCAAGGTGTTGAAGGGGCAATCTGGTAACCAAGCAAGCGACTGATACTGATATTAAGTTACCTCCTTGTCCCGATATATTCTAAGACTGGGCTTGCCTAGATCTACGAACAACCAATTCACACAAGTTCAGTCAGTTTTCAACCCCAACAATCATTTCTCAAAATGCATGCAGATAACTCACTACTTTACTAGACCTTCATAAAGCCATCCAAGATACAACGGCTTGTGTTCTGAATACAAATCCTGCTTGACCAGGAATCAGCAAAAAGGCAGTGTGCCATCATAACTTCCAAATAATATGTACACAATCTGTTTATTCTCTTGCCTTAGCACTACTGTTGACAGCTCCATACACTTACTTTAGTTAGCGTATTAACAGTTATGAAATAAAACTGTGAGCAGTGATCTAACATACGTTTTTTTTCATAAAGTCCAGTCCATAGTGATCAGCTGCTCCTGCTATGGCACTTCAGGTACTCAATTATGTGCTGCAGCCACAATTTTTCACGCAATTGTCACCCATAGATCCCAGAGAGCCATTTTCTGCCTAAGCATGACGTTACTTTGATACTTTCTTTGAGGACATCCGTCGAACACAAAACAAACATCCGGGAATAGAATCCTCTGCAGGCTAGCAAGGGGCAGGCAAGGAAGCTACCTCTCTATGCGAACAGACCAAGGCTATGATGTATGGGAACCTAACTGCATGGACACCCGGCTGAACAAGGCTTAAGGTAAAAAGGAGGGAGAATGGGAGGGAGGACCAGGGAGGGAGGACTTACCAGGTGAAGTCCCAGCCGCCGGAGGAAGATGCTGGTGGAACGGAAGCGGCAGCCATCGCGGCAGCGGGCGGGCGGTGGCGGTCTATGAAGCGAGAGGTCCACACGAGGCACCTGGGCGCAGCGCGGGAGATGAGTTTTCGAGGTGGGGGCGGCGCTCGGACGGAGTTGAGGACGCGGAGCCGGCGGCGAGGGCGCTTTGGGGACTAGTACTGTCTGGCTAGGGTGTGGGCTGGGCTGATGTGAACAAGGCCGTATGCCCGTATGGCCCTTGACGGGCCTCGTCCTTGTCGGATGGGCAAATTGATTTTTGGGATTTAGGTGTTCTTACCTCTACTTTGAACATCTAAAAAAACCCTCTACTTTGAAATTTTATTTTTATATCTCACAAACGAAGTTGAGTTTGAACAAAATATTTGCACGATTTTTTGAGGTTTTGGTGTATCATCATATCTTCTAAATGTGTGTTTTTTTTGTGAATCTAGTTGGTTTTTTATTGTGATTTGCACGAATTTTCACGAAAGTTATACGTTGTCTTTCTTAAAAAATATTACAATATTTTTTTATTATCATCACGAAGTAGAAGGGTGGAGGAAAAGAACAACTGATTAGACGGGCTTCTAACCTCTTCCGTTTGCTGGGCTCACAGTGCAAAATCTTCTATCCACAAGTGAGAGCACAACAAACGAATGAGTATAACATTATCAGTAATTCAGTATGCATTCGTAGCAACTGACCAAATTACATAGATCCCAACAGTATCTCCTTTTGAAGGTAAACTGTCAAGTAAGCAAGAATAGCCCATCTAACCACTGAAGATTCTTACAAAAGAATTAGACCCCCAAGCCTTTCGCAGTCCAGGCCTCCAGCTCCAGGGTCCCGAGCCATATATCTACATTCCACAATTCCACTTTTCACCATTTCAATATCCATGACGAACTACAAGTCTATAACCCCTCACAAGTCATAATCGGAACCAAATCTTCTCGTGTATAGTCGTGTACGCATCCAGTCACGTATCATGATGCCCTTCAACTGAAGTGCTCTTTGTTGGTGTGACCCGCTCCCAGCAAAAATGAAATCCATCACTCTTTCTTCTATCACTCGACTTGTTCACCAATTAGATCGAGACCAACAACCAAGAATGAGACCCCTTGGAACAGAAGGAAATAGAAATGTATGCCTTGAACCGAAAGCAGGCTCCGAGCTGCTGCAGTTAAGAGAAGGAAGGAGAGTGCTAGCTCCTTCCTGTATATCCTATTGTGTTTCTTCTTCCTGAAGTCCTTTTTGAGATTTGGTGACTCCTTTGTTAGGGAGTCAAGGTTTGGTGCAGATCCTACTCTTTGTTGCTTGGATTGCTTCTCGACGAGGGCAATAAGATCGCCTTCGGAAGAACGGCCTGATTTCTTGGTAACAACCCACACATAGGCGCTCCCAAGCTGGAACAGGCCAGAAATCATGGCATTGAATTTGGTTACCGACATGGTATTCTCAAATAGAAGATAGGGAACGATAAATGGAAAGGATTTGGGGGCCGGGAGGATGTTCAACAAGGACATGGTTGCCGGAATGTAGCACACAACCCAAGCAGGAAGCTCAGCTTCAGGAATAAACATTGTCATGGGAAGGATGATGCAGAAAAGAGTGAAGGAGTAGAAGGGTAAAATAAGTTTGCGAAGCAGAAAGAAAAGGAATATCAGGTTGAACTTCTTCCAAAAACCAATCTGCAGCAAACAGAAGAAAGGTCAGCCCCAGCCCAATGATCCAGAAAAAAATGTTACTAAAAGGTTGGGAAGAGAACATGCTGATCAAATGCTAGGAATATAATGATAGAGAATTGAGGGCTTGAATTGTTACTAATTAGCTTCGTATTTCAATGTCATTTTCTTCGATACAAGTGTAATTTGCATGAGCCTGGTCTGTTCTTTTGCATGTAAATCAAATTTACAAAAGCTTTACTTGTAGAAAACTAAATAAAGTTCACTAAAACATTAGATATGAGCAGGAATAAATAAATGACAAGCCTCAAAAGGAGTGGAATGCAGCAAACCAGAATGTAAAAATGGAAATCTAGTTGCATGTTAAAACAGAACAAAAAGGTAACCGACACTGGAATATGAAATAATCTACCCAAAAGATTTTTTGGAGGTCTATATCTCTACTCTGTTTCTGCAACATAATTTAAGGTTTTTAAAAAAAGGCTCGAAAATGACCAAGATAAGAACCATGCAAGTTTCAAGTTACATGAGGAATAGGTTCAGTCTCGAGAAAATCATTTTTGCCACATTAAATGTAGTTAAAATAGTCCTAAACAGGGTGAAAACGACAGGTGATCCTAAACCATAAATCCATAACCATGTCGAAAGGGCTCATTATTATTTGATATTGTGTATATGCTGTGTGATCCAAATTTCAGAACTGCATAAAAGAAAAGGTCCATACCTTAGATTTAATAATATCCACAAAGCAGAGTCTGAACAACTGCATGGGACCAGAATGCCATCGATGTTGCTGTTTTCTATATGCTTCATATGACTCCGGCAATTCACACTGGCACTGAAAGGATAATAGTGTAACAGCATTTCAATTCTAATCACACATTTGAACACAAAATAAAATATTCATAAAGCACAAGAAATTTATGCAGGTACCTCAACATCGTTAAGGAACAGAAACTTCCAGCCTTTGAGGTGTGCTCGGACAGCAATATCCATGTCCTCCACCGTTGTCCTCTCCATCCATCCACCAGAATCCTCAAGTGCTTTAATTCTCCACACTCCTGCGGTTCCATTGAACCCAAAGAAATTGAGGAAGATCCCATTAACCTGCTGCTCCACTTCAAAGTGGAAGCACAGATTTATGTTTTGCAGTCTAGTTAACAAGTTCTCATCCTTGTTCACGAAAGACCACCTTGCCTGAACTAATCCAACATCTTCATTTCCCTGAAGGTCCCACACATAGCTAATTCAGACAACAGAATCCATATACTCATATTTAGATTAAAAAAATTGTAAAAAACTGTCTGACAAACCTTGAAATGGGGCACAGTTCGCTTCAGGAAGTCTGGTTGGGGTTGAAAATCAGCATCAAAGATAACAACGAACTCATAATCCTTTACATAGCTACAGTTCATGGCTGAATTGAGATTTCCTGCCTTGTAGCCATCACGGATCACCCGGTGTCGGTACAATATGTGAACACCTTCGCGTTGCCACTTCTCCACCTCCTCCTTAATCAGAGCTGAAGTGGCAGCATCATCAGAATCGTCTAGCACCTGCACCAAGAAGTTTGACCTTGGCCAGTCCAGACTGCAAACAGCACCAATAGATTGCTGGTACACCTGCAAACATATAAATCAAAAGAATGGTAAGAGTTCCAAAAATAACTGCGCACATTTGCCGATGATTCCCTGCTTCAAAATTGTTCAAAATGTATCTAATCTTATCCTCTCCTGAAGTATATTAAAACATGAAAAGATGCTAATGCAATATGCCCATTAATTTTAACAGCCTCCTCCTCCAATGTCTAGACGTCCTGACATTTAACAGGCCAAGATGCAAAACAAGAAAGACAAGTGCTTTTCCTATGATGGGACGTTTAACCCACCAAACACCTAACAGTCAGATCCTCACCAAAATGTCGGTAGCAACCATGCCCAGTGCTTTCGGAGTTGTTGCCAGAAATCGAAACAATTCCAATCCATTTCTAAGCATCACTCCAATCCCCAAATGATACCTAGAACTATATATTTGCGTTAGTGGCACTAAAGCCAAGATCCCCCAATCTAAACTAACCTATCCACCACCCATCTGCAGAAGTTCAGCTTCAGAATCGAATATTTCGATCTCTGAAACAACTAATGCGGCTAGGGCACTCAACGCCCAATCCAAATGCGACCTTGAACATATCCCAACAACGGAATCAGGCAGAGAATCGAAATTTTTGTTTGCTTTTCCACCTCACCTCCTTCTCGTTGCACATTGGAATCTGCACGAGCACCATGGGGAACTCCCCGGCGCCGGCCTCGACGTCGTCGGAACATTTGCCGCCGACCTTGGCAACAGGCTTGACGCCCCTTAGCTTAATCCAGAGGCAGCCGAGGCACAAGATGAGGCGGTCGGCGCTCTGGATCAAAAAGAGCACAACGCACGCGTTCGCCAGGAACTGCAGCGCCGGCGCGAGGTACTCGAGGCGGATGCGCACCCAGGAGGCGTACCCGGCGGCGAAGAGCCCCTCGACAGCGAGCAGGTCGGGGACGTCGACGGCGAGGTGCCATCCCTGGAGGTGCGCAGCGACGTCGACGGCGAGGAGGAGCATGGACACGACGAGGAAGGCGCGGAGGAAGCCGTAGAACCTGGTGCGCAGGGCGGGGCTCTCCCCGGGCGGCGCGGCGCCGGCGTCGGCGTCGGTCCGCCCCGCCGCCACCCGCCTCCGAGCGGCGGCGGCCACGGAGAGCGCGGCGGAGGCGGCGCCCGTGAGCTTCCCCGCGGCGCGGTGCGCCTTGAGCAGCAGCACCCACGTGATCTGGCGCGCGTTCTTGCCGCGCCCCGCCTTGCCGCCCGCAGCACCCGCCGCCGCCGCAGCAGCCTCCGACCGCGGGACGGCCCAGTCCGGGCTCTCCATCTTCACCACCACCGAAGTCCCGCTCCCGCCGCCACCCCGCGCCTCCCGCCCCCACCACTGCGCCATTGGCACCTCGCGGCACCGAACCACCCCCCAGACGCCGCTGCTTTCTGGGCTCCCACCTCCCCGTCGGCGCGACACCTCAGCGCATCAACGAGACCACCTGTGGCCGAGGTGGGGGACGCCGACACACAGGGAAGGGAGGGGGCAGGGATTAATACGAGGAGGGAAATGCTGGTGAGGTAGTAGGCGGCCGGCCGGGCACGACCCCACGAAGGAGCTAGGTGAGGGGCGCGCGCGCACGAGGTGAAGGGGAGCAAGGTAGCTGAGCCTGAGCGAGGAAGAACGAGCTGGTCACCACGTCGCGGCGGGGGGATCCATTTCGCCTGATGAGCAGAGCTCGGACAAAGCCAACCTTTATGAGGCCCTATGATTACCGCGACCACCACCTCCTAAACCCTAATAATCAATTAAAACCCCCGTCTTTTTTTTCTTCTGTCGCCTTCCGCTTCTGCTTCCAGCTGGAGAGCAAGCACGGGAGGGAGGAGGAGAGGGGTTGCTAATCAGCTCAATCAATTAACTAATCCTCCATAGGAGGGAATGGATTAGACGGTGGTCTCGGGATCCGGCAAGTGTCAGTTCGGCGGTCAGGCCCTTCCCGGGTTCCTGTTGTCTCGCCTCGCCTGCGCGGGGCCGCCGCCGCGGGCGGCGACAGGGAGCGGGGGCCGTGTGCAACGCAGGCACGCAGCGCAACCAACCGCACCGGCAGCAAGGCAGGCAGCGGATGCGACGGGGCACGTGAGGTGCGGGCGAATGATTCGTCGCGTGGAGCCCGGGCGGGGGCTGTCGGTGGCGACCCCAACTCCCCAGCCGGCCGGCAGCTGGTAACTGGTGACCGCGCTGCATGCACGACGATGCTACGGCCGCGGTTGGGTTGGAACCGCCGTTTACCCGTCCAGCCTGCCTGCCCGGGGGGCGTGCTCTGTCGGTCGTGCCGGGTCCCGGAGCCCACCCGGTGGCCTGTGGGCGAACTCGGAGCGAGCAGCCGTGGTGCGCTCCACCGGCTCCCGCCCGGCTCCGCGCTTGCTCCGAGAAATCAGAGAGTGACGCATCGGCAGCTTCACGTGCTGGAACTCGGGAGATCGGATGATGATTTACGAAGCGGGGGTACCCCGGAGACCAATCAATCAACAACCCCGAACCGAGCTGTGATTCGTGCCGTGCTCGACTCCCCTGGTGGATCGCGGGAACGATCTGAGCTCTCGGCAGCAGCAGCCGAGTTCTATAATGATAACATCTAACCAAAAGCATCAATGATTTGGGCCGGCGGATCGCCGAAGTTTTACAGGGCGCCGCTCATGGGCCCCGACTTGGTTGGAGAAGCTTTACAAAGGGGCAGGGAGGGGAGTCCTACCGAGCCAAGTACGACAGCTTAAAACCGGATCAAAGTTGCAGGCGAGTTTAAAGCCGGGATGGCCTCCTACGGATGTTTCTTCAGACACTGTGCGGTGCAGCACTGCAGTCTGCAGGAGCACAGCCAACCAGCAGACTGTGTGGGCTGTACAGTGTACACAACCGATGCCTGCCTGACTGATCTGAATGACTGCGAAGCAGATCGTGGATTGGTGCACACTGTCACACTGAGGTGTGGTGAATCTGCATGCCCGCGTCAGTCGCGTGTCCGGGTATCTGAGGCTCCGGCAGGTGAATCCCGTGCGTCGCGTCGAAACATTTCTTGCATCTGCGCATTTGTCCCTTTTATGATGTCCACCAACATCAGGATTCAGAATGACCGCACAGGAGGAAGATCAGCACACGATGTGATCATGGACCTTCAAAGTTGAGAGAAGGCATGTGTCGTGTGGTGGCATGAAACTGCTAAAACAAGCATCGCAGTGCTTAAAATTTTCTTCATAGTCATGGTAGAGAGAATGAAAAGAGGCGCTAATTGACTTTTGACAGTAAGACGAACAAGAGATGTTTAGACAACAGAAGACCCCCAAAATTAACTTTACATGATAGAGAAAGAGACCGAGTTTAATAATCTACAAGTGGTCGAATAAAAAAAGAAGAATAGGATCAGGAGATCCAATCAAGGAAACAGGATCAGACATGGAATCTGTCCAGGACATGGTTTCAGGAAACGGATCGGAGCAAATGAAAATACTAGAAATGCGAATGCCACTAGATCTCATTTGATTGGCGACTAGTTGGCTGGAAGATGTTGCATGGTGATACATGCTTACTAGTTTATTGAACTTTCTTTAAAGATCAAATTTGGAAGGCTATCGTCCGGGCCTTATTTTTCAGTCAATCTCTGAATGCAGCTGTGCAGCACACTGCTGGATCCATGTGGCGCCGTTCCTGAATGTTTGAGGCCATCTCCTCCATGCTGTTACTCTACAGGTAGATCGAGGTAGCAGAGTGTAGAGGGACCATTTCCTTCAATTTTGTTTGTATAATGCAAAGAGGACCATGCAATTTAGCCATCAAACTAAAGGGGGGAACAATAATCCAAATTTGTTTTAGGAACCGACTGGCCCCTCCTTATAATTTCTTCTTGAAAATGACCATCCCAAGTATATATATATATAGAGAGAGAGGCTCTTCACTTCTTCAGCTAAAGGAGAGTTATGATATCGATCGTGCGTCATCTGCCGATCGCCGAAGGCAGGAAATGGAGCCGAAAATGTACAAGAAACAAGCCACCAAGATTGGATCTTGCAGCAGGTGTATGCTTCGCGCTGCGCCCAGGCAGCGACAAATTCACCTTGCCCCCCATGGACAGCACCCCCATGCCTGCTAGCTGATACAATAGCACAGTGGAGACGGGCGAATCCTGTCCCGACACCCACGCTCTGGATCGCTAGTTCTTCATTGGTTGTGCTTGCGCCTGGTAGGTCCATCTCCATGGCCCTTCGTTTTGGTACGTGCAGCAAGCCTAGCTGGAGTGGACATGCAGGGCGGTTGCTTGCGGACGAAATATACAGACGGTGTGGGCGCGTACTGGCCAAGGCCATCCTGTGGTACTGGTACAGTGTGAATATGTTAGGGGTATACGAGGACAACACAGACGAAGGGTTTTCAGTGTGTGCCCGTTTTATATCAGATCCTGGCCAAATGATGCAAATAAATGATGGCGCATCATACCGATGGTGCGGTGAATCCGTGATCATACACCCACGCATGCAATCGGGGCTAATGGTCCCATAGCCAGAAGCTAGCTTAATACAGTATAAGCCAAAGTGCCTGACTTTTTCTTAATTTCTTCCTTTTCTTTTCCTAGGACAAGCCTGGGTGAGACCAATATTCTGCTGTGAATTTTATGCACGAAGAAACCTCAAACAAGGGAACCTTAACGTTGCGGAGGCCTCTCGCGTTGTCTCCCCCGCGAGGCGACTCGAGGGCGACTGTCCCCGCCGCCGGACCCAGCCCCCAAATCCCCCGCCTCCGGCCGCCGCTGATACCGGATTCGCGGCGGCGGCGGCCGCCGAAAAATGGTGTCTGCGGCGTCCTTCTCTCCACTCTCCCACTGTCTTCCTTCTTCCCCATTCTAACACTTGTGTAGTTGCTTCGATCCAGAGCTCCGGTGACGCCGTCCATGCTCCCCTAACCTCTCTCTCGTCGGATCCGGCCGTGATGTTGGCGGATCTGGTTGCTGAGGGAAGGATTCCGTCTGGGCCGTGACGGGGGAAGCCACTTCGGCGCCATGGGGCTGTGTCGTCGTCGCGGCAGCGGTCAGCTATGCTCGTGCCTCCGGCGGCCAGATCCGGCCTCCACCGGGTGCCTCTGCTCAGATCCAGCCTCCATAGGGCTAGATCGGGAGTGAAGAGGGGTAAAACCAGAGGTAATTATCTTAGCCCCTAAATCCCTAAAATCATGAAGGCAAATGATGGGCTGCATCCGTGAAGGCCCAACATCGGCAACCAACAAGCCAGGCCCAGCTTCTCTTTCTCAAGGACAGCGGCCTAACATCATCTGCAGGGCCACCTCCGACTTAGGCGTCCGTCCCGGCTACCTCGACGGGCGGCTCCGCCTCGCACGACCTAAGGTTCCTTCCGCTGCAATTCCCCGGCAGGGGGCCCCGGGCGAGAGTCGCAACGTGGCGCAAGCAGCCCCGCGCCGCCCGGGACGTGCAGGAGCAGCAGGGCGGGCGGATCTGCCCTGTCAAGTGGCCAGACCATGATGAGATTTTCCCCGGCGTGGGAAGCGGACTGCCTCGGCGTCCCATCACCTGGATAATGAATAGTGGCAAAGGACATGCGGATCATTCGCCTGCAAGACATCGAACGACGAGACCCAACCCATCAAGCATCAGAGAGAAGGTCGAGGCTTGCACGAGAAGCCCCGACCCAACAAGACTGGCGCGGCTATGAGTCGGGAGAAGCCACCTTGGAACGGGAGCCGCAGCTACGCCGCCCTACGGAGGCTACCGCGGCTAGCACAGCGTACGACACCAACGGGAGACGAAGGCCCACGGCGTGACACTGTTCCAGCACTGTTACTACACTGTAGCAGGACACCGTGTGACAACCCGCCCGGGAAAATACCGTACTATCGCCTAAACCAATCCACTTTGGTCATTAAGCGATAATAAAGTACCATCCTGTCGTTGGTTGCCGGGTCAAAGCCCGGTAAATCACTTGGATATCACACAGAGGATCGAATATATGCATTAAAACTCACGCGAAGGCGAGTCCAGAGTACATTACACAAATTAAATCTAATTCACCCCGAAGGGTTTAATTATTACAAACCATGGTTCAAGACATGATAAGTAAAGGTTCAGAGTTCGAAAACAGCGGAATAAATAAACTAGCGAAACGATAAACATCACAGGAGGCCGTTCGTGATGCCATCACTCGTCGCCATCGACCCCTTTCAGCTCCCAGTCGGGTGGAAACTCTCCAGACCAAACAACACCTGCAACAACATTTTTATAGCAAGGCTGAGTATACTAATACTCAGCAAGACTTAACCGTCGGGTGATAACTACATCACCAAACTCTAGACATGAGAGACTTTTTGACCGGTGGAGTTCTTTTGCTGAAAAGCAACAAAGAGTATGTCCTTACTTTCAATATTTTAGCTCAAATTCTAGTTATTTTTCATTTCTACGTGAGCCATTATTGCAATCAAGAATTGTACAATACAATTAATTCACACAGTAATATTCACAAGTTCCATCATTAAGGGATATCATGCCCAGTTGATTAAGCAGTCTCAGATAACGGTGAGAGGCCGACAATTGATTGATTTATAACCTTGCAAGGTAAACCTAAACACACGGTAGGGTGCCCTCACACTGGACAACCACCAGGCGGTTCCCAAAAGTTCTCGGCTTGGGATCGAATCTTACAGTCCCGGGTACACGGCTATCTGGCGTGTCCCGCAAGAAACCCAGCTTCACACATGTACCCACCTCCCGGTAGCTAGCCGGGCAGGTGAATACTCAAGAGTGTAATAGTAAGATCCCGCACCGTCTCATTAATGTACTAGGCTTACCGGTCCCATTCCCGACAAGTGCTTAGTACGTTCAAAAGCTTAGCCCACGAAGTCCACTGGACCGGAGCCCAAATCCCATGCTCTTACCACATGAGCAATCCATTTTAAAAAGGGCTTATGATTCCAACATAAGAACCTATTCTTGCGAGTGACGAATCATCACTCGACTTGTACCGGTCCTATAGCATAGCAGCTATCGACCTAGCATACTAGTAAAAGAGCATAGGTACCTAGGGATCATGCATCTAGGGTTTCATTCAACTCCTGAAATGTAAATGCACAAACATAGCAAAGGTAATTGCATAATTTTTAAAAGAGAGGTTAATGATCCGGGGCTTGCCTTCGCTAGCAAGGTTGGCCTTGGGCCCTTCTGGACTTTGGTCTAGGTCCTGAGCTACGTCCACATACTGCAGCTCACCGCCAGCACCTTCGCCTCCTCCTTCCGGCACGAGCGTATGGCTACTGTCGGGAAGATCTACACGAGGATGCAAATGCAAGATTCAATTGACAGTTTCAATTTAATTAATTACAAACAACACACGACAACCATGGGGTTCATGATTGACCACATTCACCTAGATAAGAATACATTCAGCATCCTCTTCCAATAAAGGAACAATATGGGGTTTTTTATTATTTAATCTTTTTAATAGTGACTGTGTACATATTTATGTAAATAATTTGATTTAATTTCACAAACAGCAAGGGGTGGTGACACTTAGCTTCTTAGCATGATTTACATCACAACCAGGAGATCATTAGGTGTGTAGTTGGTGATTTTCCAATTTAACTCAATATTAAGCTTCAAATGGCTTCCATTGCTTTTATTCATAAAATTCAGTGGGGGTGTTTCTGAAGCATTAAAGACCTAGATAAAGCCACTGAACAAGATTTCACAATTACAAGAGCTATAGATTAATTATATCACAAAAGACAAATACCAGCTACCAAAACATGAGAAATGCATATAAAAATAATTAAGCAATAAATTGATTCCAACTTTCTCTCACTGATTCTATGACTCAACACAAGGCTAGGAAATTAACAAACACATCAAGATCTACTCTAGATCTTGAGCTATGCATTTACAATTAAAACTAAGCATAAATCAAGAATAAATATTTCTGGCAGATATAAAATCATAATTAATTCATCAGAGGTGCATTTAGTCCTAACAAGGTCACATGCAGAAGTTGAACACAAAAATCTATTTATTTTTAGCTACAATAATCATTTAAGTAGATTCATCATAAATACAAAACAATTCATAATAAAAGATCTATATAGTAACTTTGTGCAATTTTTGGTACAGAACCTATACATGACATAACTCAGAACATATACAAAATTCAACTTGAGATCACTTGTATATTTTGAACTACAACAGATCTTGGTTCAACTGATTTCTATTTTTCATGCAAAAACTATCACTCAAAAGTGGAGTCATGCTTTGTGAAAGTTGTAGGGTTATTCACAAGGAAACCAACAAAATTGCGTTTGTATTTTTCTTGTTTATCTGCGATTTTCTATGAATTTTCTAAAATTCAGCCAAAAGCTTATACTATTTAAGATTCACTTTTGCAGGCAGGTCCCTGGCACTTTTTCAGGATCCACACAAATGCCCTTGCTTTGCATTTAGGCCCCTGGAAATGAAACAGACCTTGCAATCAGATCCTTGGGGCGAGGGGCGGCGCGGCCGGCCCGAATTCTGACGAGCCGGCGGCGGGGTCGGCCGGGGAAGTAGTGGGATAGGACCAGGAGCTCACCACGGGGTCGCTGGTGGCCGGAGTTGGGGCGGAGGTGGCTCCGGTGAGCACCGGCGGCGAGGCAACGGCGGCGCCGCCGCTGCAGCTCGAAATCCGGCGAGGCTCGGGGGACAGCTGAGCAACAAGCGATGGTTTGAGCTTCTACGAGGTCTAGGCGAGGTGTTGGAATGGTCAAGCGGCCGAAGGAGTGAGCGGAGGGGCAGCTCCGCGTCGGCGGCGGCAATGGCGGCGCGACGGACGCTCGGGCACGTGCGAGGAGGGCGTGCGGCGCCTTTTATAGGCGGCGAGCAGCGTGTGGGGCAATGCTTCGTCGCGAAGGAAGTGTAGCGAGGTGGGGGACCCGGCCTGCCGTGGGGTGCGTGCGGCCTGACCGGCGGGCAGCGCGGCAGGGAGGGGGGCCGGCGTCGCGGGCGCGCGTACGCGCCGCGTGGCCTGCGCAACTCCCTGGCTGAGGCGCGGGCTCGGGGCGCGTGCGTGGCTGACGCCAGCGCCGGGAGCGCCCAGTGCCCCTGGCCGGCCGTGGTACGGCGGCGTACAGCGGCGGGATGACGTGGCGCCGGCGACGTCGCGCGCGGGTGCTCACGTTCCGGTGTGAAACCAAAATGATTTAGCTCGGTTTGACCAACAGTTTCTCCAGAAAACTTGAACTAAAGTGAGCCAAGGTTTGAATACAAACTTGCACATCTCACTACCCCCTACAACTTCTACAAAGGCTCATAGGGGTTTTTCTTCACGGATTTTGCAGAAACAGCTCGCCAAGTTGGAACTTTGCTCGGCGCCGGTGAACAGGAGCTGATGGCGTTGACCAGGATTTTACACCAATTTCCACTTCAAATTTGAAATGCCGCTCAACATGAAAGTTGTGTCCCATGAAAAACTGGACAACTTTTATATTGGTAGAATTTGAAGTGTTTAGGTGAAATTCGGAGAACGCGGCAAAAGTTCTAGAGGGGTCCAAAGACATCAGGGGTTTTGACTAGGGTTTGGCTAGATCTTGACCAAGTTTGACCATTAGTGGGTGTTGACTTGATTAAGATGGTCATTAGTGATTGTCGGATAGGTTTTCGAGCTGATGACCCAGGTTGACCAAGGTTTTGACTCAAGTCAATGTGTTTGACTTCGCTTGACTCGGTCATTAGCACTAATGATGCTAATTAAAAACCTGGGGCATCACACACCGTTTTATTATCTTCACCCTTGTACACCAGCCCTCCTTGAACTATAAAAGGGGAGGCTGGCACCGTAAACAGCAAGGTCCGAGAGGACGAACAACTAGAACAACACACCACAACTCTCGTCGAGCACTCATCGCTCACCACCACATCCGGAGACTTGGGACTCTCTCCCTCTCTCGACCTAAGCTTGTACCCCCTGCTACAAGCCCCCATGGGCATATAGAACATCTCTTCAAACTGTCGTATCCACCTACGATCCGCAAGTGTACGGACTTACACCTTTTTCACCACGGGAATTCCCTAGGTTCTTGTCAATCCGCGGAGCAAGTGGATTACAACGTTTGATCTAGCACTATCTAGTTAACTTATCCAAACCCTAAACTACGGTTAAACTAGAGAACTACTAGGCTACACTAGAGAGGGTTGTGAGACTCACAAGATATATAAAAGACACTTGCCCAAGGGTCTACGATACTTGAACATGCAACCGGTTAAAGATATGAAAACCGATCTAATCTAACGGGGGTTGTGACCATGATTTCGCCCTTTCCCTCCCCCCGTACTGTCACTACGCGGAGGTATTCGTGACTAGACCTATGATGATCACGGCGTATTGAAGGGTTCTAAGGGAGAAGTGAGATCTATACTCCCAAAAAGGCATGGTAGCTAACATTAAACATGAAAGCATCTTCAACACTAGATGATAGATTGAAACCATAAAAGTAGCGATTACATCTCAACATCGATTACAACCCATGGAAAAATGAGAAGATTACCCCATCAAGGCGCTAGACATGGCGCCGTTGATCATGGTGACGCTTCCGACGGTGTCTTCCTTCTCCTCCGGGGGTGTCGTGGCAGGGCCTCAACGTCCTCCTCCACTTGTGGTTGCTTCCTTCGAGTAGAGTGATCCTTCTCGCGAATGATCTCTCTCCTCTCCTTCCTCTCTAGCTTGTGGACGGCCTCTCGGGCGAATGGCGGCGTCTCCACGTACTTAGGGTTGCATCATCTCCAAGCCCATTTCGGCCCGGTTCGGTCGCCCCTTCGCACACGTGGGTCCTCTTGCCATTTTGCACTTTGCCCCCTTCACTTGCATCATTTTGGCGACGTCATCCTCACGTCCAAGATAGAGGGCCTTCTCGCATGAAGTTCGATCTTTTACGCTTCAATCCTCGGTGATGTTCCTTTGTAACACTTCGGTCCTTGCCACCTTTAGGAGTGATTTCATCATGCACCTGAACACGACGGGACTCCTCATTTGCTCCTTTGAACTTGTTGTGACTCCGTCCCTTTAGTCCATGTTTTCCTGCAAAAACACAACACTTCCAAATGCACATACAAAGATGAACTTGTTATATCATTAGTGTGCCTAGTGGCGGGTTAGTTCCATAATCAAGCTCAAACCAAAGTGTAATGAACATGTTTGGTGCACCAAAATACACCGTCAACAACGTAGGGCACCCCCCGGTGCCTGAACCAGTATAATCCCGGTGTCTCTAAGCCCAACCATCCGGATCAGACGCACGAACATACCAAAATTTACTTGATGGTGGTATCAAACCTTGACAGTTGGCGCGCCAGGTAGGGGCATTTCGTGTGTCATGACGCCAACAAGGGTCCGGATGGCCCACTCCGACGAACAGCCAGTGCGCACCACCGTGCTGAGCTTTGGCTCCCTGGACTTCGTCTTCGATGGTGAAGGACCGATTAGGCGACCAGAGAGGGGGGGGGGGAGTGAATGGGAGCCGATAAAAATTCTTCCCGAAGGATGAACTCGGCCTATGCCCCAAATTCACAACTAAGGATTCCCACACGAGTTTGCCAAGGTCGCGTAGTCACAACGGACCTACCAACCCTAGGAACAAACCCCAACTCAAAGCAACACGGAAGCGCAACTCAAGAAGCAAAGGACTTAGGCAATCTACGAAGTCCCAGGCGGACAGTCCGAGGTGACCGGGCGGACGGTCCGCGTGGGCCTGGCGGACGGTCTGCGGGTCAGGGGCGGACGGTCCGCAAAAAATTGCAGAACCTCCAGTATGCACCCCTCAAAATTCAGACGGTCCGTGCCCTTCCCTCGGACGGTCCGTGGGTAACTCGTACCGCGCGGACGGTCCGCGGTGCCTGGGCGGACGGTCCGCAAACCCCTTGCAACACAAAGCAACTTTCCCGACGGATCAAACTGTTGACACCAGATTTTGACCAAATCCAGAGTCAAAAGGATATCGGCTTGATGGAAGCACAAAAGAGGCCGTGATTGACAGGAGCTGATGGTTTTGCAAGCAATGACGCACGAAGCTGCATAAGAGACGGGTGTTGTATGCGTACATGCAAAGGCCATCTAAGAAAAAGCAAAGCGATGATGTTAAGGGAAGGATAGAATCGGCAGGGTGATCCTCGTATTAATCGGCAACAGTGGAATAGAGGAGAATCGGCAAGCCAATCGGCCGATAGGGATTATTGATAAGAGCAAGATCGGCAGGGATTGCAAAGCAGTGCTGCGTGATGGCAGCATTACGTCATGATGACGCATGGTGATTGATAGCCGGATTAATTAATTATGAAGGAAGGACTAGCAGCATATAAATCAGAAGAAGATGACGTCAGGAGAGAGAGAACAGAATCGGCAAAGAAGAAGTAATCGGCTAGATGCCTGCAATAGGCAAGGACAATCAGCCAAAGCAATTGGCAGTGGTGGAATCGGCAGGCACATATGGCATCAACCAAGGCTTCACATGCGTGAAGGGAAGATTGATTGGAATAAAGAAAGGATTAAATATGGTAATAGCACATATGTGTTAAAGAGGAATCACATGACCATGTGAGGGATCCAGGTTGACTATGCATGTGTGCTGATCTCTTCCCGGACAAGTCAAGGAAGAAGCTTAATTGAGAAGGATTCTATAAAAGGGAAAATAGAGTCCATGTATCTTAGTATTTCCTTTAATTTAGACATCTAATTAGGGGAGTTCGTGTCGGTTAGTTGTGTAACTCGTCAGGAGTCTTTAATTAGGAAGTTTTGAGCCCTTCCGGCTGCAGGAGTCTAGAGGAGCCCAGGGTATAAATATAAGCCCCGGCTATTGTAATAGAATCATCACACGATCAATATCAAAACCGCCTCCGGGCACCCCTTTACCAATTCTTGCATCTACTTTATCGCATCTACTTTTTCGGTGACTTCGCCTTCGTACCTTTTCTCTTTCACGAGTTCTCGCAAACTCGTCGGGCTGCATCGCTTCGATCTCTGGCTTGCTGGTGAGTTCCGCTTTACCGAGTAATTTCTAGGCTTTAACCACCGGGCGTATCGCTGTGGTTTCGTCTAGATTTAATCACAATTTATCGATATCAGCTAGATTAGCAAGTTTTATCTTAATTCTTGTTGTTCTAGCTTTTATCACCAATTATCCAGCTTGAGACTGCTTTCTGTCGGCTTTATCGCATTATTATTATTACTTTAATTATCATATAGCCGTCCAGATCTGTTTCAAGTGTTGCTCACGTAGCTCTGTTTAAGTTGCCTTTGGTAGCTTACACTCTGCCTACGTCATCATATCGGCTGATCTAGCCGATCTGTTCTGCCCCGTATCGGCTACCTAGCTGTTACGATTTTATCAAAAGGCCATCGGCTCTCCAGCCGATTTTCCATTGTCAATCAACAGGTCAGATTGGCTGGCACGCCTCGCTACAGACCGGGGAGTCACGTGTATCACGCGCAAGGGTGACGTCCTATTTTTGCGTCAACACACTTTTGGCACGCCCCCTCAACCAAAGCCAACTAGCAAGCAAAAGGACCTCTCTAAACTCAAATGAAAAGAAGAAGCAAAACACAACCCGAAGACAAGACAAGTCCAAAGCCACAAGGAAAGCTCAAAACATGCTACACAAAGCATTGACAATACCAATTAAGATAAATGAAGTATTGTAACATGATTCCACATATATGATAAGCATGGGCTAGCAAACATGTCAACAAGGTGCATAACTATATAAAAAGCCTAGCACAAAAAAACCAATGAACAACATGCCAAACATGATACAAGAACTAAGCAAAGGCATGATACAAGTTCACATGGATCAACCACCAAGATATATCACAAAGCAAACATGCTAACAAGAGAGGATACCATGGAGCTAGACAAAAATGATATGGATGAACAACATGTCATAACCACAAGAGGACAACCATAAAGCATGGCATGATGTTCATATATATCATCCACCACAATATCATACAAAAGATAGCAAGATAGGTATACAAGATCACAAAGCTATCATGAACAAGGTGGCTAGCCTACCATGGTTTATACACAAGCATGACACAAGAGCAAAGCATGCAACAAGTATGCAAGTGAGTACAAGGAGAAAACGAAAACTCACTATACATGTGTACAAAGGCTTTCAAGAGTCATCCAAAGCGGTGTGTAGAACAATCATTTCTTGATCAACTCACAAACAAAAGATCAAGTACCATCGAGCTCATGTTCTTCAACCGCGTCTCCATACCTACACACAAGGAGACAAAGAAGACCGAGCCTTGGATCCCAAAGGGTTAGCAAGCACATACTTGGGTATCCAATACTTGGTCACACGAGTAAGGGATGCACTCAACTTATCATGTGGGTTAGCATGATGCAAATGCCGGTTCGAGTGAAAAGGATTTCTAACACTCTCAGAATCATGCCTCAAAGGAGCAACTCGCGAAGAAAACTGAGTGCTACCATAAGCAAAAAGGCAAAGATCCTTTGAGGTCGTAGGAGAAGAACCAACATGAACACCACGGGAAACATGTCGTGGACCAACACAAGAAGCACTAGAAGCATGTCCACGTGCATGGTCTAACTCACTAGAAAGAGTGTCATAAAACCCGTCAACAAAATGTGCCTTCTTAGGCTCACAAGTGTTCATGCCATGAAAAGGGCCATGAACTACCAAAGGCCTAGAAGCACAAGCTCGTCGCATTTTCCTTGCACGGCGGTAGCAAAAGCTCTCTTGATGCCCATCCTTCCCACAATGAGAGCAATGGTACAAAGGCCTATCGGGAGGCACGGTCCGAGTGGACGAATCACCATTCTCTTGTAAGTGAGATGTCCCTTGGGACTTAGAGCAAGAAGCATCAACCTCAACACTCGACTTGGTGCCACCATTAGAATCACACATGCCATGAGAAAGGCTACGTGGCTTCTTAAAAGCTTTGGCACACACACGTCGCTCGTGCTTGACACGACGAAAGCAAAACTCCACGGTATGCCCATCTTTCTTGCAAAAGGTGCAATGGAACTTCGGTTTGGAAGCATGAGTTCCAAATAAGTGAGAAGCACCCTTGCCATTGGAACCATTTTGGGCAATACCGGAAGAAGCAACAAGCTTAGGAGTAGCTATGGGAGAGCTATCCAAAGCACTAGCACACTTGCCACCATCCAAAGACTCACGCTCAATAGAAGAAGTCGACTCCGGTTGAGAAGAAGCAAATTTAGAAGCATCAACATCGGAGTGACAAGGGAAGTGAGAATCCAAACCCTTAGCACAAAGACTCTTGCATCTTGTGCGCAAAACCTCATTTTGAGACTTGAGGCGCTCACAAGTACCACATGTCATATTTCTCAAATTATTGATTTCTTCTTCAATGCATTTAGCATATGTGGTATGCAAGAGTTTATTTTCTTTCTCGAGGTTGGCACTCATCTCATCATGCTCAACCAACTTGGCGCTCATATCCTTGCACATCTTTTTCAAAGTCAAAACTTCACTTTCCAAATCAATGCAAGAGGCGCAAACAAAGTCACATGAACAAGCAACATCATTTACATCTCGCAAAGTATTATCATCATCACAAGAAGTATGGCAAACATCCTCAACAAGCAACAAAGAGCACTTGCTACAAGGCATGGATTTCATATCACAAATTTCAGCCCTAGCATGCTCAAGTTCATCTACGCATGTGGTGTGAGTCAATTTTAGATCATTTATTTCAGCAAGCAAAGACTCACAAGAAACACATGGCAAGGAAGCACTTGTTGTTGTATGGACATCCCTAGGCCCACTACTCAGGTGGGTACCAGGGCCGACTACTCGGTGGGCCCCTGGGACTACTCGACTTGGGCAACACGACACCTGCTGGCGTGGAGCGCAAGGACTACAGAGGGATAGTACTCGGTTAGGAAGCTACACATGTCCGGATCCATGTAAAGTACTCCTAGCTGTACACGACTAGTACTCTCCCCTCAAACAGACTTGTAACCCTGCCTCTCGGACTATATAAGGCGAGGCAGGGACCCCTATCTCTTCATCCACATCATCTTGTAAACACACCCAATCAATCCAGAGCTACGCAGCATACAAGACGTAGGGTATTACGCACCTCGCCGCCCGAACCTGTCTAAATTGTGTGCCATGTGTCTCTCCTTCGAGTTCCCGATCTCGGCGAGGCCACATTCATCTATCTCGGGTACTCCCCTTGGTAGGTTGCTGGTCTAAAACACCGATAGCTGGTGCGCCAGGTAGGGGTTCTCGCCGAAGATCTCATGGCGAACTCGACGGCTTCAATCATCATCAAGCCAACCGCCGCTTTCAACCGCGGTGACACCTTCGTCTTCGGCTCCTGGGTCTGCACCGCTGACGGCACTGGATCGTTCCAGTCGTCTTCGGCTCCTGGGTCTGCACCGCTGACGGCACTGGATCGTTCCAGCGCTACCTCACCATGACCCCGGACCTGGAGACCGGGCTCATGACGCTTCCCGAAGTCGCCACGGGCCCACTCGTCGAAAAATTCGGTGAAATTTCGCTCTACAACTAAGTCGCCGACTTCGAGCTCGGATCTGCTTCCAACTCGAACTCGACGTCGCCTTGGATCGCCTCATGCGAGCTGGCTCCTGAGCCATCGTGCGAAGCGGCCCCTCTCCACGAGCACTTCCTGTACGGTCTCTGCAACTCAAGCAGGGCCCACGCGGAAGCTCTCGCTGCATGCCGGGCCGGCAAGGAGGTCGCCTCCGAGTACTCCTCGGACTCCGACCCCGTGACCGGCTACTACTCGGACTCTTCCTATGAGTTCGACTTCGGATCGGACCCAATCGAGTCTGAGTTCGAGCTCAACACGACTGAGGAACCGCTGTCAGGCCCTGCCACCGGCTTGGTCATTACATCTACTCCCGCCGGTAGATTCATCTACTGGCCCGATCGCAAGCCGGCAGACCTGACGGACGACAACTCACGCTGCGTCGCCTACCTCGACACACTCCCCTTCCAGGAGGGGACCCCGTTGGCTCAAAACGACGAGCACACCCCAACCGAGGTGGCGACTACTGACTCCAGTCTGTGCACTCCCGACCGTGAAGTCTTCATGGCGGCCGGGGATGTTGGGACCTCACAAAGTCGACCCGACCGGTAGCTTGACGGCATCTCAGATTATGAGTTGTCCGCCAACGCACCTCCCGACGAGACCGCCGACGACAAGAACGCTCGACGTGACCGCAACAGGAAGCGAAACGATCGACGCAGACGGCTCCGAGAGATTCTCCCTATCCGGAACCTCAATGAGGCCCTGGATCAAGTTGCCAGCCGGGTACACACTACTCCTGAGCAGTGCCTCATGTCTATCACTACGATAGCACGGCAGGCACAGGGAATCCGCGCAGGAGAAGTCATCGCCAAGCTCGCTGAAGACGCCTACTTCATGCGGGTCGACAACAGGGTTGCTCAAGTACCTCCTGTCAGAAACCACGATGCCAGAAACCACGAGGCCACTAGTCGCAGCCCGGCAGATGGCGGACGCAACCGTGTCCGTGGAGAACACCAGCCAAACCCCAACCGCTCTAGGGCCTCGGCCGGAGGACCCTCACAGGGCGGCAACAGCCAGGGCGGCGCCGGCGGTAGCTGTGGCGGTGCTGGCGGTAGTCGTGGCGACGGCGGTGGCGGTGGCAGCAGCGGCGGAAGTGCACCTCATGGCGCCGGCAGAAGAGCTGGTGGTGGCGGCGACCGCGGAGGCCGAGGCCACGCAAACAGCCACGCCACCGGTAACACACGTGGCGGCTACGACGCTCGCCACAAGATCTACGAGATCCGCCGCAAGAAGGCTACTGAAGCAAGCGACAGCGACGGCTTCCCCGCCTACTCTGCAAGACTTCGCAACCTGCTTCTTCCCAAGAAATTCAAACCTCTCGGGATCTCCAAGTACGACGCGAAGCAAGACCTAGTTCAGTGGCTCAGGTGCTACGCCTTGGCCATCGAAAATGCTGGTGGCAACAACGACGCAAAGTGCCTCTTCTTCCCCTTCTGCCTGGACCAGGCTCCACTCACATGGCTCGAGTCACTTGAAAAGAACTCGATCGACCAGTGGGACCAGCTGAAGGCTCGGTTCACCAGCAACTTCGCAGGCGCCATGGGGTGCTCTGGTACTCGCATGGACTTGGCGATGGTCAAGCAGGAGCAAGGCGAGACGCTTCGCCAGTACATGCAGCGCTTTTTCGACAAGCGCACGACCGTAGTCGACGTCACCGATAAAGAAGTCATCGACTTCTTCCAAGACGGGCTCTACCACCGTCGCACCTTCGAAGACTTCGGTCACCGCCGCCCGAGTTCCATCACCAAGCTCAAGGACATGATCACATCATGGGCCGACGAGGAAGACAAGGCGAACGACAAGTACGACTCCATTCGCGGCAAGAGCAAGAACAACACGGGCGGCAACATCAACAACAATAAGGACCAAGGGAATCGCCACAACAACAACTACTCGAACTCCAACCGCAAGCGCAAGCCAGACAACACAGTCGCGGCTATATAGCACCCTGTGAAGGACAACTCGAAGAAGACCTCAGGTGGCTTCAGAGACTTGCTCAAAGAGAAGTGCCCGTGGCATCTGGACAGCAACCACACCACCGAGCAGTGCTACCAGCTCCGGCGAGCACTCAAGGACACTCCTGATCCACAGCCTCCTCACGACAAGAAGGGCAAGAAGAAAGTCAACGAGGGCAATGGCGAATTCCAAAAACCCGACAAGACGGTGAATGTCCTCTTCGGCGGACTACCCACCAGACAGTCTCAGAAGGCCACCCGACGGGAAGTCTTGAACATCGAACCAGCGGTGCCGACACCTCTAAGGTGGTCGGAGGTACCCATCACCTTTTCCCACGTGGATCAATGGACAAGCTTCTCTGAACCAGGACGTTTCCCACTCGTCCTGAAACCTGTAGTCGCGGGCTCTAGACTCAATAAGGTCCTCATCGACTGCGGTAGCGGACTCAACGTCCTCTTCACCAAGACCTTGAAGAAGATGAAGCTCGACATCACCGACATGCTCACCAAGAGCGCGTCACCCTTCTACGGCGTTGTCCCCGGTAACGTGGCTATTCCACTGGGCTCAGTGGTCCTGCCAGTTACTTTCGGGGAGACAAGGGAGAACTACCGCACCGAGTACATCAAGTTCGAGGTTGCGGACTTTGAAACCTCCTACCATGCCATCCTCGGCAGACCAGCTATCGCCAAGTTTATGGCGGTACCACAGTATACCTACTTGGTACTCAAGATGCCAAGTCCTGCCGGAGTACTCACACTGCAAGGGGACTTGAAGATCTCGTTCGACTGCGACACCGAAGCCGTGGAACTCGCAGCGACCAATCAAGTACCCAATGCAATGATGGAGATCTTTGCTGCGTCCAAGAGGCTCGCTCCAACCGAACTCGAGATTCCCGAGAAAACCGACACCGCAAACAAGCCTCAGCCATCAGAGGAAGTCCAAGTGAAGGCCATCGACCTCGGGATAGGTGACAGCAGCAAGACTATCATGATCGGGGCGGGTCTTGACCCGAAATAGGAAGACGCGCTCATCAGCTTCCTCCGGGCTAACCGAGACATCTTCGCGTGGAAGCCAGCGGACATGCCAGGGGTGCCCAGGAGGCTGATCGAGCACTCACTCAATGTCGACCCTAAAGCTACCCCCAAACGACAACACCTTCGCCGTTTCACCGACGACCGACGGGATGCCATCAAGAAGGAAATCGCCAAACTACTCACGGCGGGCTTCATCCGTGAAGTCTTCCATCCCGAGTGGCTCGCCAACCCCGTCCTCGTCCGCAAGAAGAACATGAACGAGTGGAGGATGTGCGTCGACTACACCGACCTCAACAAACACTGCCCCAAGGACCCTTTCGAGTTGCCACGGATTGATCAAGTCATCGACTCCACAGCGGGCTGCGACCTGCTCTGCTTCCTCGACTGCTACTCCGGGTACCACCAGATCGCTATCAAGGAAGAAGACCAGGAGAAGACCGCGTTCATCACCCCGTTCGGCGCATATTGCTACACTACAATGTCGTTCGGGTTGAAGAACGCCGGCGCCACCTACCAGCGAGCTATCCAGGCCTGCTTCAAGAAGCAGCTCAACAAGAACGTCGAAGCCTACGTGGATGACATGGTCGTCAAGATCAGAAACTCCGATACGCTCATCGCCGATCTTGAAGAGACTTTCGCATCCCTGCGAGAGTACCAATGGAAGATCAATCCCAACAAGTGCGTCTTCGGCGTACCATCTGGGAAACTACTCGGCTTCATCATCAGCCATCGTGGCATCGAAGCCAACCCCGAGAAGATCTCCGCCATCACTAACATGAAAGCTCCAACCTGCATCAAGGATGTACAGAAGCTGACCGGGTGCATGGCGGCCCTGAACAGATTTATCTCGAAGCTTGGAGAACGGGGACTACCCTTCTTCAAACTACTCAAGCATAAAGAGAAGTTCGCGTGGACCGCGGAGGCTGATCAAGCTGTAGCGCAGCTCAAAGACTTCCTGTCCAAGCCACCGGTCCTCACGGCTCCTCGGAAAAAGGAGCAGCTGCTGCTCTACCTCGCTGCGACTACTCATGTGGTCAGTACTGCCATCGTCGTCGAGCGGCAGGAAGAAGGCCACGCCTACCCAGTCCAGCGACCAGTCTACTTCATCAACGAGGTTCTGTCAGAATCCAAGGCACGATACCAGCCAGTCTAGAAGCTACTCTATGCAGTGCTCATCACCTCGCAGAAGCTACGACACTACTTCCAGGAGTACTCGATTGTTGTTATCACCGACTACCCGCTCGGTGACATACTCCGCAATCAGGATGCTACTGGAAGAATCTCCAAGTGGGCAGTCGAACTCGGCACCCTCAACATCGACTTCAAGCCACGTACCGCTATCAAGTCTCAAGCACTAGTCGACTTCATGGTGGAGTGGCGCGAGAATCAGCTACCAACTCCAACCGAGCGCCCAGAACACTGGGTGATGTACTTCGATGGCTCACTCAAGCTCGAGGGCGCAGGTGCAGGGGTACTACTGATCTCTCCAAAGATCGAACAACTCAAGTACGTCCTGCAGATCTTCTGAAAGGTCTCAAACAACGAAGCCGAGTACGAAGCCCTACTTCACGGGCTCCGCCTCGCAATCTCTTTGGGCATCAAGCGGCTACTAGTCTACGGCGACTCCGCAGTGGTCATCAACCAAGTCAACAAGTCTTGGGATCCCAACAAGGAGAACATGGACGCCTACTGTCTGGAAGTCCGCAAGCTTGAGAACAAGTTCTACGGTCTCGAGTTCCACCACGTCGTTCGCGACAACAATGTTGCCGCGGACGTCCTGTCGAAGCTTGGTTCTACTCGCGCGCAAGTATTTGCTGGAGTCTTCGTCCACGAGCTTCACGCGCCATCCATCCCGGAGCTAGCGCCAACGACCACTGATCCTGTGCCACCACAGTCCGGCCAGGAGGTCATGATGATTGACGTGGACTGGAGACAACCCTTCATCGACTACATCCACGAGCAGAAGGTCCCATCCGACAAGAACTTGGCCGAACAACTCGTCCGCCGAGCCAAGGCCTACGTACTAGTCGGAGACAAGCTCTACAGGCGGGGTGCCACTTCTGGAGTACTCATGAAGTGCATACCTTGAGAAGGATATCTTGGAGGAGATCCACAAAGGCGTCTGCGGCAACCACGCGTCTTCTCGAGCGCTGGTAAGCAAGGCTTTCCGACGAGCTTTCTACTGGCCCACAGCCCTGGCCGACGCTAAAGAACTCGTCAGAAAGTGCCAAGGATGTCAATTCTTCGCCAAGCAGCAACACGTTTCGGCCTACAAGCTAGTCACCATACCACCAACCTGGCCCTTTGCCTGCTGGGTGCTCGACATGATTGGGCCTCTGCCAACTGCGCCAGGAGGATTCAACAGAGTCTTGGTGGCCATCGACAAGTTCACCAAGTGGATCGAAGTCAAGCCGGTCACCTGCCCAAAGGCCGACAGAGTACTCGACTTCTTGGATGAACTCGTGCATCGCTACGGGCTGCCCCATCGCATCATCACAGACTTGGGTTCCAACTTCAACAACCATCAGTTCTGGGAGTACTGCGAGAACAGCGGGATCGACGTCCGGTACGTCTCAGTTGCCCATCCCCGTGCCAACGGCCAAGTTGAGCGCACTAACGGGATGGTACTCGACGCCCTCAAGAAGCGATTGCACGACGCAGCTAACACCAAAGGAGGCAAGTGGATCAAGGAACTACCCAATGCACTCTGGGGGATTCGTACTCAGCCTACCAAGCCGACGGGGCAGTCGCCCTACTTCCTGGTCTACGGCTCCGATGCTATTCTACCTGCCGACGTGATGTGGGAATCCCCGGTAGTGGAGCAATACGACGAAGGCATCTCAGAAGACAGCAGACGGGTTGATATCGACGGTCTCGAAGAAGCCCGCTGCGCCGCCCTCGTCCAATCAGCAAAGTACCTTGAGGGTATCCGACGCTACCATGATCGCAACGTCAAGGAACGTTCCTTCAACGTCGACGATCTAGTCCTCCGTCGTATCCAGAACATGGACGGACTACACAAGCTCAGCTCGCCATGGGAAGGTCCCTTCTCAATCTCCAAGTTGACCGGACCAGGCTCCTACCGCCTCCAAACACTTGAAGGTGACGACATCAGCAACTCGTGGAACGTCGACCAGCTGTGTCGCTTCTACTCGTAGTCGCTCGACTACTCTATGGGTCCAGGTCTACACGACTACTCACGGACTCTTTGCTGTAAGCGGCCTTCCGGTCCTGGCACTAAGTCTCCGGACTACTTTTCTCCAAGATCCAGCTGTCGTATGGACATCCTTGGGCCCACTACTCTGGTGGGTACCAGGACCGACTACTCGGTGGGCCCCTGGGACTACTCGACTTGGGCAACACAGCACCTGCTGGCGTGGGGCGCAAGGACTACAAAGGGATAGTACTCGGTTAGGAAGCTACACATGTCCGGATCCATGTAAAGTACTCCTAGCCGTACACGACTAGTACTCTCCCCTCAAACCGACTTGTAACCCTACCTCCCGGACTATATAAGGCGAGGCAGGGACCCCTATCTCTTCATCCGCATCATCTTGTAAACTCACCCAATCAATCCAGAGCTACGCAGCATACAGGACGTAGGGTATTACGCACCTCGCGACCCGAACCTATCTAAATTGTGTGCCACGTGTCTCTCCTTCGAGTTACCGATCTCGACGAGGCCACATTCATCTACCTCGGGTACTCCCCTTGGTAGGTTGCCGGTCTAAAACACCGACAGCTGGCGCACCAGGTAGGGGAACTCGCCGAAGATCATATGGCGAACTCGACAGCTTCAATCGTCATCAAGCCAAACGCCTCTTTCAATCGCGGCGACACCTTCGTCTTCGGCTCCTGGGTCTGCACCGCCGACGGCGCTGGATCGTTCCAGCGCTACCTCACCATGACTCCAGATCTGGAGACCGGGCTTGTGACGCTTCCCGAAGCCGTCACGGGTCAACTCGTCGAAAAATTCGACGAGCACAGCCCCACCGAGGTGGCGACTACCGACTCCAATCTCTGCACTCCCGACCGTGAAGTCTTCATGACGGCCACAGATGTTGGGACTTCGGAAAACCGACCCGACCGGTACCTCGACGACATCTCGGAGGATGAGTTGTCTGCCAACGCCCCTCCGAACGAGACCCCCGAAGACAAGAACGCTCGGCGTGACTGCAACAGGAAGCGGAACGATCGACGCAGACGTCTCCGGGAAACTCTCCCTATCCGGAACCTCAATGAGGCCCTGGAGCAAGTTGCCAACCGGGTACACACTACTCCTGAGCAGTGCCACATGTCTATCACCACGATAGCACGGCAGGCCCAGGGGATCCACGCGGGCGAAGTCATCGCCAAACTCGCTGAAGACGCCTACTTCATGCGGGTCGACAACAGGGTTGCTCAAGTACCCCCCGTCAGAACTCACGACGCCAGAAACCACGAAGCCACTAGACACAGCCCGGCAGATGGCGGACGCTACCGTGTCCGTGGTGAACACCAGCCAAATCCCAACCGCTCTAGGGCCTCGGTTGGAGGACCCTCACAGGGCGGCATCAGCCAGGGTGGCACCGGAGGTAGTCGCGGCGCCGGCGGCGGTGGTGGCAGCAGCGGCGGGAGCTCATCCCATGACGCCGGCAAAAAAGCTGGTGGCGGTGGCGATCGCAGCGGCCGAGGCCACGCGACTAGCCACGCCACCGGCAACACACGTGGCGGCTACGATGCCCGCCACAAGATCGACGAGATCCGCCGCAAGAAGGCTACTGAAGCAAGCGACAGTGACGGCTTCCCCGCCTACTCTGCAAGACTTCGCAACCTGCTTCTTCCCGAGAAATTCAAACCTCTCGGAATCTCCAAGTATGACGTGAAGCAAGATCCAGTTCAGTGGCTCAGGTGCTACGCCTTGGCCATCGAAAATGCTGGTGGCAACAACGATGCAAAGTGCCTTTTCTTCCCCTTCTGTCTGGATCAGGCTCCACTCACATGGCTCGAGTCACTTGAAAAGAACTCGATCGACCAGTGGGACCAGCTGAAGGCTCAGTTCACCAGCAACTTCGCGGGCGCCGTGGGGCGCTCGGGTACTCACATGGACCTGGCGATGGTCAAGCAAGAACAAGGCGAGACGCTTCGCCAGTACATGCGGTGCTTCTTCGACAAGCGCACGACCGTAGTCGACGTCACCGACAAAGAAGTCATCGACCTCTTCCAAGACGGGCTCTATCACCGTCGCACCTTCGAAGACTTCGGTCGCCGCCGCCCGAGCTCCATCACCAAGCTCAAAGACATGATCACATCATGGGCTGACGAAGAGGACAAGGCGAACGCCAAGTACGACTCCATTCGCGGCAAGAACAAGAGCAACACGGGCGGCAACAACAACAACTACTCGAGCTCCAACCGCAAGCGTAAGCCAGACAACACAGTCGCAGCTATACAGCACCCTGCAAAGGACAACTCGAAAAAGACCTCAGGCGGCTTCAGAGACTTGCTCAAAGAGAAGTGCCCGTGGCATCTGGATGGTAATCACACCACCGAGCAGTGCTACCAGCTCCGGCGAGCACTCAAGGATACTCCCGACCCACGGCCTCCTGACGACAAGAAGGGCAAGAAATAAGTCGACGAGGGCAACAGTGACTTCCAGGAACCCGACAAGACGGTGAATGTCCTCTTCGGCGGACTACCCACCAGGCGGTCTCAGAAGGCCACCCGACGGGAAGTCTTGAACATCGAACCAGCCGTGCCGACACCTCTGAGGTGGTCGGAGGTACCCATCACCTTCTCCTGCACGGATCAATGGACAAGCTTCTCCGAACCAGGATGTTTCCCACTCGTCCTGAAACCTGTAGTCGCGGGCTCCAGACTCAACAAGGTCTTCATCGACGGCGGGAGCGGACTCAACGTCCTCTTCACCAAGACCTTGAAGAAGATGAAGCTCGACATCACCGACATGCTCACCAAGAGCGCGTCACCCTTCTACGGCATTGTCCCCGGTAACGCGGCTATTCCACTGGGCTCAGTGGTCCTGCCAGTTACCTTCGGGGAGACAAGGGAGAACTACCGCACCGAGTACATCAAGTTCGAGGTTGCGGACTTCGAAACCTCCTACCATGCCATCCTCGGCAGACCAGCTATCGCCAAGTTCATGGCGGTACCACACTACACCTACTTGGTACTCAAGATGCCAAGTCCTGCCGGAGTACTCACACTGCAAGAGGACTTGAAGATCTCGTTCGACTGCGACACCGAAGCCGTGGAACTTGCAGCGACCAACCAAGTACCCAATGCAATGATGGAGATCTTCGCTGCGTCCAAAAGGCTCGCCCCAACCGAACTCGAGATTCCCGAGAAGACCGACACCGCAAACAAGCCTCAGCCATCAGAGGAGGTCCAAGTGAAGGCCATCGACCTTGGGACGGGCGACAGCAGCAAGACTACCATGATCGGGGCGGGCCTTGACCCGAAATAGGAAGACGCGCTCGTCAGGTTCCTCCGGGCTAACCGAGACATCTTCGTATGGAAGCTAGCAGACATGCCAGGGGTGCCCAGGAGGCTGATCGTGCACTCACTCACCGTCGACCCTAAAGCTACCCCCAAACGATAACACCTTCGCCGTTTCGCCGACGACCGACGGGATGCCATTAAGAAGGAACTCGCCAAACTACTCGCGGCGGGCTTCATCCGTGAAGTCTTCCATCCTGAGTGGCTCGCCAACCCCGTCCTCGTCCGCAAGAAGAACACGAACGAGTGGAGGATGTGCGTCGACTACACCGACCTCAACAAGCACTGCCCCAAGGACCCCTTCGGGTTGCCGCGGATTGATCAAGTCATCGACTCCACAGCGGGCTGCGACCTGCTCTGCTTCCTCAACTGCTACTCCGGGTACCACCAGATCGCTATCAAGGAAGAAGACCAGGAGAAGACCGCGTTCATCACCCTGTTCGGCGCCTACTGCTACACGACAATGTCGTTCAGGTTGAAGAACGCCGGCGCCACCTACTAACGAGCTATCCAGGCCTGCTTCAAGAAGCAGCTCAACAAGAACGTCGAAGCCTACGTGGATGACGTGGTCGTCAAGACCAGAAACTCCGATACGCTCATCGCCGATCTTGAAGAGACTTTCGCATCCCTGCGAGAGTACCAATGGAAGCTCAATCCCAACAAGTGCGTCTTCGGCGTACCATCTGGGAAACTACTCGGCTTCATCATCAGCCATCGTGGCATCGAAGCCAACCCTGAGAAGATCTCCGCCATCACCAACATGAAAGCTCCAACCTGCATCAAGGATGTCCAGAAGCTGACCGGGTGCATGGCGGCTCTGAACAGATTTATCTCGAAGCTTGGAGAACGGGGACTACCCTTCTTCAAACTACTCAAGCATCAAGAGAAGTTCGCGTGGACCGCGGAGGCTGATCAAGCTCTAGCGCAGCTCAAAGACTTCTTGTCTAAGCCACCGGTCCTCACGGCTCCTCGCAAAAAGGAGCAGCTACTGCTCTACCTCACTGCGACTACTCATGTGGTCAGTACTGCCATCGTCGTCGAGCGGCACGAAGAAGGCCACGCCTACCCAGTCCAGCGACCAGTCTACTTTGTCAGCGAGGTTCTCTCAGAGTCCAAGGCACGGTACCAGCC
The DNA here is from genome assembly GCA_036936925.1 of Cenchrus fungigraminus. NCBI lineage: Eukaryota > Viridiplantae > Streptophyta > Magnoliopsida > Poales > Poaceae > Cenchrus > Cenchrus fungigraminus. The sequence goes on along the minus strand of CM072778.1, from coordinate 19,231,101 downwards.
GGTCCAGAATCTACTCTATGCAGTGCTCATCACCTCGCGGAAGCTACGACACTACTTATAGGAGTACTCGATTGTTGTTATCATCGACTACCCGCTCGGTGACATACTCCGCAATCAGGATGCTACTGGAAGAATCTCCAAGTGGTTGGTCGAACTCGGCGCCCTCAACATTGACTTCAAGCCACGTACTGCTATCAAGTCCCAGGCACTAGTCGACTTCATGGCAGAGTGGCGGGAGAATCAGCTACCAACTCCAACCGAGCGCCCAGAACACTGGGTGTTGTACTTCTACAGCTCACTCAAGCTCGAAGGGGCAGGTGCAGGGGTACTACTGATCTCTCCAAAGGGCGAACAACTCAAGTACGTCCTGCAGATCTTTTGGTAGGTCTCAAACAACGAAGCCCAGTACGAAGCCCTACTTCACGGGCTCCGCCTCGCAATCTCTTTGGGCATCAAGCGGCTACTAGTCTACGGTGACTCCGCAGTGGTCATCAACCAAGTCAACAAGTCTTGGGATTGCAATAAGGAGAACATGGACGCCTACTGTCTGGAAGTCCGTAAGCTCGAGAACAAGTTCTACGGTCTTGAGTTCCACCACATCATCCGCGACAACAATGTTGCCGTGGACATCCTGTCGAAGCTTGGTTCTACTCGCGCGCAAGTACCGGCTGGAGTCTTCGTCTACGAGCTTCACGCGCCATCCATACCGGAGTCGGCACCAACGGCCACTGACCCTATACCACTACAGTCCGGCCAGGAGGTCATGATGATTGACGTGGACTGGAGACAACCCTTCATCGACTACATCCGTGAGCAGAAGGTCCCATCCGACAAGAACTTGGCCGAACAACTCGTCCGCCGAGCCAAGGCCTACGTACTAGTCGGAGACAAGCTCTACAGGCGAGGTGCCACTTCTAGAGTACTCATGAAGTGCATACCTTGAGAAGAAGGCAAGGATATCTTGGAGGAGATCCACAAAGGCGTCTGCGGCAATCATGCGTCTTCTCGAACGCTGGTGAGCAAGGCTTTCCGATGAGCTTTCTACTGGCCCACAGCTCTGGCCGACGCTGAAGAACTCGTCAGAAAGTGCCAAGGATGTCAATTCTTCGCCAAGCAGCAACACGTCCCGGCCTACAAGCTAGTCACCATACCACCAACCTGGCCCTTTGCCTACTGGGGGCTCGACATGATTGGGCCTCTGCCAACTGCGCTAGGAGGATTCAACAGAGTCTTGGTGGCTATCGACAAGTTCACCAAGTGGATCGAAGTCAAGCCGGTCACCTACCCAAAGGCCGACAGAGTACTCGACTTCTTGGATGAACTCGTGCATCGCTACGGGCTGCCCCATCGCATCATCACAGACTTGGGTTCCAACTTCAACAACCATCAGTTCTGGGAGTACTGCGAGAACAGCGGGATCGACGTCTGGTACGTCTCAGTCGCCCATCCCCACGCCAACAGCCAAGTTGAACGTGCTAACGGGATGGTACTCGTTGCCCTCAAGAAGCGATTGCACGACGCAGCTAACACCAAAGGAGGCAAGTGGATCAAGGAATTACGCAACACACTCTGGGGGCTTCGTACTCAGCCTACCAAGCCGACAGGGCAGTCGCCCTACTTCCTGGTCTACGGCTCCGAAGCTATTCTACCTGCCGACGTGATGTGGGAATCCCCGGCAGTAGAGCAATATGACGAAGGCATCTCAGAAGACAGCAGACAGGTTGACATCGACGGTCTCGAAGAAGCCCGCTGTGCTGCCCTCGTCCAATCAGCAAGGTACCTCGAGGGTATCCGACGCTACCATGATCGCAACGTCAAGGAACGCTCCTTCAACATTGGCGATCTAGTCCTCCGTCGTATCCAGAACACGGATGGACTACACAAGCTCAGCTCACCATGGGAAGGTCCCTTCTCAATCTCTATGGTGACCGGACTAGGCTCCTACCACCTCCAAACACTTGAAGGCGACGACATCAGCAACTCGTGGAACGTCGACTAGCTGTGTCGCTTCTACGCGTAGTCGCTCGACTACTCTACGGGTCCAGGTCTACACGACTACTCACGGACTCCTCGCTGTAAGTGGCCTTCCGGTCCTGGCACTAGTCTCCGGACTACTCTTCTCCAAGATCCAGCGTCAACGGCTACTAACGGATCTTGGGCTGCTCAGAGTGCTGAGGACTCTAGCGGCGGTCTGTATGACCATGTACTCTAGATCCAGTCTATACGACTACTAACGGATCTCTAGCTGTAAGCGGCCTAAGGGTCCTAGCGCCACTTAGCCGTAGGCGGCCTCCGAGTCCTGGCGACTACACTTGTAAACGGCCCTGACCATCCAGGTGTACTTATTCATCAGTAATAAAGTTTGATTTCCATTTAACTTATTTACTGTGCCTTCCAATCAGGCATCTCCTACTGAGTACTACTACTCACAAGCTCCACCACGGTTTGGTACTCCGCACACTTTGTTGGAAGTGGCGGCTACGAGTACTTATTTCACAGATATATCATGGAAACTTTCATTGATAATCCAAACAAGTTACTAACAACTCTGTTTGTTTTACATCAACTACTCTAAGCTACTCCTACAGGTACTCCTACTGAAGGTTGAGCTTTTCCGCCACTTGTTCAGCAATGGGCGCCATCTCCTCCAGGAGGGCCTTGTACTGATCGTCAGTACAGTTCGCTGCAAGTCCACCGACGACTACGTTCACAGGAGCCTTGGGGAAATACGACTTCATGTATGCCAAGACTTGGTTCGGGATCGACTTCGCCAAGTGCTTGACATACGTCGCCAGACGCCCGGGGGCTTCCTTCAACCGGTCCACCAGTGGAGCAATCTTCGGTCCGCCCGGGTGTGGCACCAGCAGCCTTGCAATGGGTAGCGCAGCTTCCTCAAGTTCCTTCAGCTGGCCCCGCAGCTTCTCGCAATCTTCATTGAGCTTCTGCAGAGATTTATAGCAATTGACAAGGTCACGGTCTGAGGCTTCACGAAGCTCCATGTGCTTGATACACTCATGGCGCAACTGAGCATACTCATACTCAAGTACCTCTCTTTTGTCGGTCTCACGATACACGATGTTCTTCAAGTCCGTCTCCGACGCCTTCAGCTGGTCGACCCTTTCCTCAAGATCTGCAGACAACTCATCACACTGTCAGATTACACTAAGGTACCCTAATAAGTACTCAAAGGCTTTGGCGGGAAACATACCTTTATTCTTCTGGCGTAGTGACTTGTTTTTCCGAATCAAGTCGTCCCTCTTCGCCTGCATCTTTTGCACTTCGTTATGATATTGGGCGAAGGCGCCGTCGAGCTTGCATTGGAGCAGCGCAGAATGTTTCTTCGACTTATCGAGCTCCTTCTCCAAGGCTTCGGCACGAAGGACTATGTCGCCGTACCCCTTCAGCAATTCGGACTTCTCGCGGGATCTTTCAACAAAATCCTGCGCAGACAGAACAGTCAAACAGGTACTTTGTATTTCGTCGTACAAGACTACTCGAGGTACTCGCAATGTACCTTGACCCACTGCTGGGTACACCGCCATGACTCCATGTTCAGAGCAACAATGGCCGGATCGACAAGATTGTCTTCCAGCAGCTCAAGACCCCCGCGGCTCGAAGATGCCTACTCTGCCATGGCCGCCGAACGGATCGGCGCGGCTTCCTCTATGATGGGCGAGCGGACGACTACGTCCGTGCTCGTCCCGTGGAGCAGATCGTCCTGCACTTCCGCACCCGACTCGGGGGCCACCGTAATCCCCAGCTCGGGGGCTGTTTCTTCCGCCGTCCCGGCCACCGGTCCTGTGGGCTCCGACTCCACAGTAGCCGTTTCCATGGCCACGGCTTCAGGAATCGAGGTTCCCTCAGCTTGTGCTCCTAGCACAATGAGTACACGTAGTCAATCTCAGCGGCTCCGACTACTATGCATGATGACTACCAGTGGTGACAGAACACATACCTTCAACCAAGGTGGCTTCCTCCAACGTCGACTCCACCGCGACTTCAGTCTATGGCGGCGGCGTGGGTTCGCGCTCCTCCACCGAGCGGCCCTCTCCGTCGGCTGGAGTGCTGGTCTCCTCACCGTCCCACGACAGGTCCGTGGATTTCCTGCATCACGAAGTAATCAAGTCAGCAATGCAAGTCTACCGTCTACATGACTACTTGAAAGTTCATAAGCACTTACAGTGTTGACCGCACCACGGTCACGGTCGGAGCACCTAGTATACTGGCAATATCAACTATGCCAGCCTCGGCGGCAGCTCCGGCCTCAATAGACGCCTCCTCTGGTTGCTCCACAGCTGCAACCGACGGAGGGTTTCGTCCTTCTTCAACCGATGGCTGCAGCTCCGCAACGCCGGTCTCCTGCCGTGCCGCTGCTAGCACGACTTCTTCGGTTGACAGAGGCGGGCTGATACTCCTCTCAGCTGCCGTCCCCACGGTGTCCAGGACCCCCTCGTCACCCTGGTCTATGGGGTCCGGGGAGGGGATATCCTGCAACATTACAAGACAAATCATCAGCACACGACTACTTATCAGCTGTGCTCGACTACTCTAGTCGCGGTATTTACCTCTTGGTTGGTCATCTCGGAGATCTTCAGCTTCTTGACAGCGCGTTTCCGCGCCACGTTGTGAGGCCTCCTCGGCGGCACCGGCAAGTTAGCCTCGAGACTTGATGGCCTCTCGAGCATGACTGGGACGTTTGGCATCCCAGCTCGGTTGAACCTGGAGCGGAGCTAGAACCTTTGCTGTAGTGTTTCTTCATCTTCATCGTCATCAGGGCCAGACTCGATGACAACGGCGTCACTGCCTTCACCGACTTCGCGGCGCTCTTTCCCCTTGGGCTCCGCCTTCCCCTGCGCCTGTCCTTCGAGACGCGAAGGGGAGGACGGGACAGAGATGTATTTTGCCACATCATCCTACAACATACAACACATGTGAGTATGACTATCTCAAGCTAATCAGTACTCGGGGGCTTCTGTCATGACTACTGACCTGGCTTGGCGGCCGAGCTGCGGAGTACTCGGGAACCGGGCAAGGAGTGTACGGCAGCATGTCCTTGAAGATCTTGCCCAGCCTCTCGACGATGACGTCGTCCTCGACTTCAAAGCCAGGCATCCGGTATGTATCCTTGTCGCCAGTGTACTGGTACCCGAGGGTGTCTCGTGCCATCAGTGGCTGCACCCTCCTCTTCGTGAAGCTGAAGGCCACGTGTTCGGCCCTCAGACCGGTTTCTCGCAAGGCCTTGAACCTCTTCAGCAACTCGGGTAGCTGAATACCCTCTTGCATGGTTGGCTCTGTGTTCCACCACGGCTAGTGCTTCGGTTGACACCCGCTCGGCTTCGGCAGCTCAGGATGGTGGTTGCTGATGTAGAACCACTTGGCCTTCCAGTCCTGGTTGGAGTCTATCAACTTATACGACAGGTACTGGTCGGCGGCATCCTCACGCATCTGGATACTGGCACCTCCGACTACTCGTGTATCGTTGGTGCTCGGTTGCGGCTTCAACCGGAAGAACTTCCGAAACAGCACCCAGTGGGGTTTGATACCCACAAATGCTTCGCAGAAGTGGACAAAAATAGAAACATGAAAGATTCCATTAGGGTTCAGATTAAGGTACTCGATGCTGTAGTACCTGAGCAGACCCTTGAAGAAATCACTGGCGGGGAGCGCCAATCCGCGCTCTACAAACTGAGCGAACATTGGGATTTCGTCCAGGTTCTTCTCCATCGGGTATGGATCGCCGGTGGCGGTGTGCCATAGATCCACCTCCTTCTCACGAAGGAACCCACTGTTGACCAAGGCGAGGAGGTCCTCGGTCTTCAGTTTCGCCTTCTTCCACTCCTTCACCGGATTGGGGCGAGGGGACGAGGGTGGCGACGTCGACGATTGGCCGACATCCCCGGTTTCTTCATCGCGGCTCCTTTTCTTCGACGCACCGGTCTTCTTGCCCTTCGCTGGAGACCCCTTCATTCTCCAAGTGATGGGTGTCTTCACTCGCATTCGCTCGGGGGCTACAGCGGCGGGTGAACTGCGGCGGCGCGAGCAAATGGATCTAGGTCTCTGCGCGGCGGCGGCGGCAGCAGAGGAGAGGAGGAGGCGGCGATTCAGATCTAATCTGAGGAATGCAACTGCTAGGAGTGAAAAACCCTAAGGGACTCACCGGTTATTTATAACCGGCCCTGGCGGCTCGGTTCTCAGCGGGCAGATACGGCGCCAGACGGGTGACCTAGCGGCAGCAACGTGACTCTTCAACTTCCAGTACTCGATGCTCTCCATCTCGGGGGCTCGACTACTTCAGATGACCTCAATGGGATACAACCAGATTCAAGACCCACTCAGGACACATTCTATAGTCAAGATGACCCTTTAATTCGAGAGGAAGTACTCGACTCAAGGCTCGGGGGCTCCGTGCCACGTGTCCTTCGGTTTTTTATCCGGATTTTTCGGGATAAGATTGGCAGAACTTCAGATTGACCCTCAGCTTGAATCTACGATTCGACCTAAGGCTCAGGGGCTACATTCCATATGGAATGCGATTCTCCGAATCGCATTTTCCATATGGTCTCTTCATCAAGACATCACGAGTATTATTGAAGACCTTCGAGAGAAGCACTCGGGGACGCTTGGGGACTACTCGAGAAGACTTCAAGACTACTCAAAGATCAGCTGGAGTACCTTCCAGCCTCGGGATGGTTCAAGCATTCTTGAGGACTTTCGGCTTGTGGAACTCGGGGACGCTCAGGGACTACTCGCCAAAGCCATCAAGACTACTCGAAGACATCCTGCTCGACTACAAAGTACTCGGGGGCTTGTCGTATGGACATCCCTGGGCCCACTACTCAGGTGGGTACCAGGACCGACTACTCGGTTGGCCCCTGGGACTACTCGACTTGGGCAACACGGCACCTGCTGGCGTGGGGTGCAAGGACTACAGAGGGATAGTACTCGGTTAGGAAGCTACACATGTTCGGATCCATGTAATGTACTCCTAGCCGTACACGACTAGTACTCTCCCCTCAAACCAACTTGTAACCCTACCTCCCGGACTATATAAGGCGAGGCAGGGACCCCTATCTCTTCATCCGCATCATCTTGTAAACTCACTCAATCAATCCAGAGCTACGCAGCATACAGGACGTAGGGTATTACGCACCTCGCGGCCCGAACCTGTCTAAATTGTGTGCCACGTGTCTCTCATTCGAGTTACCGATCTCGGCGAGGCCACATTCATCTACCTCGGGTACTCCCCTTGGTAGGTTGCCGGTCTAAAACACCGACACCAGCGTCAACGGCTACTAACGGATCTCGGGCTACTCAGAGCGCTGAGGACTCTAGCGGCGGTCTGCAAGACCATGTACTCTAGATCCAGCCTACACGGCTACTAACGGATCTGAAGCTGTAAGTGGCCTAAGGGTCCTAGCGCCACTTAAGCCATGGGCGGCCTACGGGTTCTGGCGACTACACTTGTAAACGGCCCTGACCATCCCGGTGTACTTCTTCATCAGTAATAAAGATTGATTCTATTCAACTTCTCTACTGCGCCTCCTAATCAGGCATCTCCTACTGAGTACTACTACTCACAAGTTCCCCACGGTTTGGTACTCCGCACACTTCGTTACAAGTGGCGGCTACGAGTACTCATTTCACAGATGCATCGTGGATAACTTTCATTGATAATCCAAACAAGTTACTAACAACTCTGTTTGTTTTACCTCAACTACCCTAAGCTACTCCTACAGGTACTTCTACTGAAGGTTAAGCTTCTCCGCCACTTGTTCAGCAATGAGCGCCATCTCCTCCAGGAGGGTCTTGTACTGATCATCAGTACAATTTGCTGCAAGTCCACCGGCGACTACCTCCACTGGAGCCTTGGGGAAATACGACTTCATGTATGCCAAGAATTGGTTCGGGATCGACTTCGCCAAGTGCTTGACATACGTCGCCAGACGCCCGGGGGCTTCCTTTAACCGGTCCACCAATGGAGCAATCTTCGGGCCGCTCGGGTGTGGCACCAGCAGCCTTGCAATGGGCAATGCGGCTTCCTCAAGCTCCTTGAGTTGGCCTCGCAGCTTCTCGCAATCTTCATTGAGCTTCTGCAGAGATTTATAGCAATTGACAAGGTCACGATCTGAGGCTTCATGAAGCTCCATGTGATAGATGCACTCATGACTCAGCTTTTTGTAGTCATACTCAAGTACCTCAAACTTGTCCTTCTCCCGGTACACAATGTTCTTCAAGTCCATCTCCGACGCCTTCAGCTGATCGACCCTTGCCTCAAGCTCTGCAGACAACTCAATAAACTGTCAGATTACTCAAAGGTACCCCAATAAGTACTCAAAGGCTTCGGCGGGAAACATACCTTTATTCTTCTGGCGCAGCGACTTGTTCTTCCGAATCAAGTCATCCCTCTTCGCCTGCATCTCTTGTACCTCGTTGTGGTACTGGGCGAAGGCACCATCGAGCTTGGATTGGAGCAGAGCTGAATGTTTCTTCGACTTGTTGAGCTCCTTCTCCAAGGCCTCGGCGCGGAGTACTGTGTCGCCGTACCCCTTCAAAAGCTCGGACTTCTCGCGGGATCTTTCAACAACATCCTGCATAGAGATAACATTCAAACGGGTACTCTGCATTCCACAATACAAGACTACTCAGGGTACTCGCAACGTACCTTGACCCACTGCTGGGTACGCCGCCATGACTCCATGTTCAGAGCAACAACGGCCGGATCAACAAGATTGTCTTCCAGTAGCTCAAGACCCCCGCGGCTTGATGATGCCGGCTCTGCCATGGCTGCCGAACGGATCGGCGCGGCTTCCTCTATGATGGGCGAGCGGACGACTACGTCCGTACTCGTCCCGTGGAGCGGATCGTCCTGTACCTCCGCACCCGACTCGGGGGCTATCGTAGTCCCCAGCACGGGGGCTGTCTCTTCCGTCGTCCCGGCCACCGGTCCTGTGGGCTTCGCCTCCACAGTGGCCGTCTCCATGGCCACGGCTTCAGGAATCGAGGCTCTCTCAGCTTGTGCTCCTGCCACAATGAGTACACGTAGTTAATTTCAGCGGCTAGGACTACTATGCATGATGACAACTAGTAGTGACAGGACACATACCTTCGACCAGGGTGGCTTCCTCCAATGTTGCTTCCACCGCGACTTCAGTCTGTGGCGGCGGTGTGGGTTCACGCTCCTCCGCCGAGCGGCCCTCTCCGTCGGCCGGAGTGCTGGTCTCCCCACCGTCCCATGACAGGTCCGTGGATTTCCTGCATCACGAAGTACTCAAGTTAGCAATGCAAGTCTGCCGTCTACATGACTACTCGAGCATTCAGGGAACTTACAGTGTTGACCGCACCACGGTCACGGTGGGAGCACCTAGTATACTGGCAATGTCAACTATGCCAGTCTCGGCGGCAGCTCCGGCCTCGACAGGCACCTCCTCCGGCTGCTCCGTAGCTGCAACCGGCGGAGGGTTTCGACTTTCTTCAACCGACGCCTGCGGCACCGCAGCGCCGGTTTCTTGCTGTGCCGCCACTGGCACGACTTCTTCAGTGGATGAAGGCGGACTGATACTCCTCTCAGCCGCCGCCCCCACGGTGTCCAGGACCTCCTCGTCGCCCTGGTCTACGGGGTCCGAGGAGGGGATATCCTACAACATTACAAGACAAAACATCAGCATACGACTACTTATCAGCTGCACTCGACTACTCTAGTCGCGGTGTTTACCTCTTGGCTGGTCACCTCGGAGATCTTCAGCTTCTTGACGGTGCGTTTCCGCGCCACATTGCGTGGCCTCCTCGGCGGCACCGGCAGGTTAGCCTCGAGACTCGACGGCCTCTCGACGATGACTGGGACGTCTGGCATCCCAGCTCGGCTGAACCTGGAGCGCAGCTGGAACCTTTGCTGCAGCGTTTCTGCATCTTCCTCGTCATCAGAGCTGGACTCGATGACAACGGCGTCACTGCCTTCACCGACTTCACGGCGTTCCTTCTTCTTGCCCTTCTCCTCCGGTTGCTCCACAAGTCGCGGAGGGGAAGGTGGGACTGAGACGTACTTCGCCACGTCGTCCTACAACATACAGCATATATGAGTACGACTACATCAAGCTGATCAGTACTCGGGGGCTTGTGTCACGACTACTGACCTGGCTTGGCGGCTGAGCCGTGGAGTACTCGGGGATGGGGCAAGGTGTGTACGGTGGCATGTCCTTGAAGACCCTGCCCAGCCTCTCGACGATGACATCATCTTCGACTTCTTCGTTGGGCATCCGAGTGGTGTCCTCGTCGCCCGTATACTGGTACCCGAGGGTATCTCGCGCCATGAGCGGATGTACCCTCCTCTTCATGAAACTGAAGGCCACGTGTTCGGCCCTCAGTCCGGCCTCTCGTAGGGCCTTGATCTTCTTCAGCAACTCGGGTAGCTGAATACCCTCTTGCATGGTGGGCTCTGTGTTCCACTATGGCTTGTGCTTCGGTTGACACCCGCTTGGCTTCAGCAACTCAGGATGGTGGTTGCTGATGTAGAACCACTTGGCCTTCCAGTCTTGGTTCGACTCTATCAACTTGTAGGACAGGTACTGGTCGGTGGCGTCTTCACGCATCTGGATACCGGCACCTCCAACTACTCGTGGATCGTTGGTGCTCGATTGCGACTTCAACCGAAAGAACTTCCGAAACAGCACCCAGTGGGGTTTGATACCCACAAATGCTTCGCAGAAGTGGACAAAAATAGAAACATGGAAGATTCCATTGGGGTTGAGATTGAGGTACTTGATGCCGTAGTACCTGAGGAGACCCTTGAAGAAATCACTGGCGGGGAGTGCCAATCCGCGCTCTACGAACCGGGCGAACATTGGGATTTCGTCTGGGTTCTTCTCCATCGGGTACGGATCGCCGGTGGCGGTGCGCTGTAGATCCATCTCCTTCTCACGGAGGAACCCGCTTTTGACCAAGGCGAGGAGGTCCTCGGTCTTCAACTTCGCCTTCTTCCACTCCTTCGCTGGATTGGGGCGAGGGGACGAGGGTGGCGACGGCGACGACTAGCCGGCATCCCCGACTTCATCACGGCTCCTTTTCTTCGACGCGCCGATCTTATTGCCCTTCGCTGGAGATCCCTTCATTCTCCAAGTGACGGGTGTCTTCACTTGCATTCGCTCGGGGGCTACAGCGGCAGGCGGACTACGGTGGTGTTGTGTTATAGCGAAGCTTAACACGAACAATGAAGAGAGACGAAAGGGCTCAAGCAATAAACACAAAGGATCGCAAAACAGTGGGAAAACAAAAGCTAACTCTCAACAGTGTAATTCTCAAAAGTCGATCCCCTTTACAAATGCCGGTCGGCCTCCTTTTATAGGGAGACGAACGGACTTTTTACATACCGAAAATGACCTTGTGTAAATGGAATCAAACAAGAATGTACTAGGCTAATTTTGGCACTCCTCCGTAAAGTCTTCACGTAAGCAGCGCTTTCCCGATATCCCGCCGCATATCACGGCGTCTTTCTCGGCATCAGCACATGCGCTTGTCGGGTGAAGACTTTCGATTTTGGAGGCCACCTTTCGCCTAGCGAATTCCACCACCTGAAACACACCATAAACAAAAACATTGTGGAATCTTTCATTAGTCACGACGAAGCCCCGAGCGAAAGAATAGCTAAGGTCTTTTGTTAATCCCGGATTCGTGTCGAGGGCTTCGTCCTGTGAAAACTGGTGGTGTTAATGTTACAGGTTATAAGTCAATATTTCTTATGTTGCTGCGGCTTTCAAGTGACGAAAGGGGTTCAACGAAAGCTCGCGGGTTAAAGAAGGGCACAGAACAAATGGCCCCGAGGGCGTCGCCCTTTGCCTGGGCTTTCGGATGACGAAGGGCGGTGGGCGAAAGCTAGCATAGAAAAGTGCAGAAATATCGATTGGTGTTGAAGGTTTCAGTTACTTTGTCTTTCGAATTGCCCCCGTTGGACTACGTCAATCTTATGGTTTTGGCTATAAAGGACTCGATTCCGAATCCCCCAACAGGCGGCGCGAGCAAATGGATCTAAGTCTCTACGCAGCGGCGGCGGCAGCAGAGGAGCAGAGGGGGTGGTGATTCAGATCTAATCTGAGGAATGCAACTGCTAGGAGTGAAAAACCCTAAGGGGCTCACCGCTTATTTATAAGCTATCGGGCGGCTTAGCACTGAACGGGCGGATAAGCGCCAGACGGGTGACCTAGCGGCAGCAGCACGACTCTTCAACTTCCAGTACTCGATGCTCTCCATCTCGGGGGCTCGACTACGTCAGATGCCCTCAGTGGGGTACAACCAGATTCCAGACCCACTTAGGACACATTCTACAGTCAAGATGACCCTTTAATTCGAGAGAAAGTACTCGACTCAAGGCTCGGGGGCTCCGTACCACGTGTCCTTCGGTTTTTTCTCCGGATTTCTCGGGATAAGATTGGCAGAACTTCAGATTGACCCTCAGCTTGAATCTGCGATTCGACCTAAGGCTCGGGGGTACATTCCATATGGAATGCAATTCTCCGAATCGCATTTTCCAGATGGTTCCTTCATCAAGACATCACGAGTACTATTGAAGACCTTCGAGAGAAGCACTCGGGGACGCTTGGGAACTACTCGAGAAGACTTCAAGACTACTCAAAGATCAGCTGGAGTACCTTCCAGCCTCGGGATGATTCAAGCATTCTTGAGGACTTTTGGCTTGTGGAACTCAGGGATGCTCAAGGACTACTCGCCAAAGCCATCAAGACTACTCGAAGGCATCCTGCTCGACTACAAAGTACTCGGGGGCTTGTCGTATGGACATCCCTGGGCCCACTACTCAGGTGGGTACCAGGACCGACTACTCGGTTGGCCCCTAGGACTACTCGACTTGGGCAACACAGCACCTGCTGGCGTGGAGCGCAAGGACTACAGAGGGATAGTACTCGGTTAGGAAGCTACACATGTCCGGATCCATGTAAAGTACTCCTAGCCGTACACGACTAGTACTCTCCCCTCAAACCAACTTGTAACCCTGCCTCCCGGACTATATAAGGCGAGGCAGGGACCCCTATCTCTTCATCCGCATCATCTTGTAAACACACCCAATCAATCCAGAGCTACGCAGCATACAGGACGTAGGGTATTACGCACCTCGCAGCTCGAACCTGTCTAAATTGTGTGCCACGTGTCTCTCCTTCGAGTTCTCGATCTCGGCGAGGCCACATTCATCTACCTCGGGTACTCCCCTTGGTAGGTTGCCGGTCTAAAACACCGACACTTGTCTCCTACAAAGCAATCTTACTTCTAGCCACATCAAGATCATTATTCAAAGCAACACAAGAGTTGCAAGGCGTAGAAGCATTAGATTTCAACAAGTCAACTTCAGATTGCAAGTTAGCAAGAGACAAATTTAAATCTTCATTCTCTCTAAGCAAGGAACTAACGTCATTAGCATACTCAAGATTTTCTCCCCTAACAACTTTATTTTCAGCAAGCAAAGCATCACAGGATTTGCATGGCAAAGGAGAGTTCTTAAGCTCCACATTCATCTCACCATAGGCACAAAGGTGAGTGAACAAGCTAATGATACCTTGGGTGAGCTTGACCTTGCTTCTCTTCATGAGCTTGTCTTGGAGATCATCTTCTTGAGCCACCAAAAGCCGCATCAACGCCATTGCTTCCTTATCTTCCTTCAACTCCTTGCACTTCCTCCTCCACTTGTGGTCATCTCCAGAAGCACACTCCATCCCAACGATCTCTGAAGACAAAGACACACAAGAATAAGTACTTGGTGCCATACTTAAAGCACCGGTTAGGATTAGGTGAAGGAAGCTCAAAGAAAAAGCAAAGAAGCAACAAAAGCACCCGGTTTGCCTCTATTCACCAATAGAGACAACCAAAAGGAAAAGCAAGCAACTCTATCTTTTTCTAAGGAATTCACTAATGAACAAGGAGCACAAAAGATAGAGGCACACAAAATTTCAGCTCAAACGGAGGAGAACCAAATGGGCGTTGAGCCCACGGGACAAATCGAATGACCCGAACCAACCAACGAGCCCCACGAAGGGACCGGCAGGCTCCCAGCCAAGCCACCCCTCAAGTGGCCGGAACCCAGCCTAGACCCAAGGCACGCCCTGAACAAACAGCATACATCGCCCGCTCAGGCGGACAGCGACGAGGCTTAACCAAAAGGGGTAAAACGCTGTGAACTACCTTGCTCAAAGGCCCCAACAACGAATCTTCTCCGCGTAAATACATAAGGAAAAAGCTAGAACAACCGAAAAGGCTTGGAGATAAAAGGGAACAAGACGAGCAGGATGCCGCAGCAAACGGCGCCCCAGTTCTTGAGCAGCGCACCGCCGAGGGTGTGAGGGAGCGATTGCCCAAGAGTAGACCGGGCACAAGGTGATGGGCCAGGACTCTCAAAGATCCAATGCCCACCGCACTCCCGTCGTCAGCCACCAAGCGCAGGACGCCCGACGGACCCCGGGGTCGAGAAGTCGTCGGCGCGCTCACAATCTTGACGATGAAGCATCCTCCTCAAAACAGGAGGAGGGCACTTCAAACGGAGACACGGGCGGCCGAACCAAACTCAGGGGGGATCTACGCCCCCAGGGCGTGAGAGCAGGAAGTTCTGATCCCGAGCAAATGGGCCTGGCCTATGATAGGTCGAACCGCTCCGGGAAACCGAACACCTAACTCTAGCACACCTCCCCATTCGCTGAACTCCCACCAACATCAAAAGGCTTGAAGGATGACACTACACTCAGAGGGACGCGCCCCCCACGACGGGAGAAGTAGCTGTTTTCTTTCCCTCTCCATGTAGCAACCATGGAGTCTCGCCGAGACGAAGTAGGAGCTCCTTTTATAGGGCGGCACCAGCCCAACCATGGGAGGATCACACCGGGCACAGTTTAGCTTACAAAACAAGCTAAAACGGTCACCCACCCTGCCAGGCGGTGTATTGAAGACCCACCGAGCATCGCCGTCACATCGGCAGAGGCCAGCCACAGTTCCCCGTGACACCGGGTCAAATCCCCCGTCCAGCCACGTCGGCCTCAAAAGGCGAGCCGGTACTCGCAGCAGCTAAAATAAACACCCCGTAGCAGAGCCCCTAGCTTTACCACAGGCTCGGGGGCTACACCTGGCGGGTACGCTCGTGCGCCCCAACCGAAGTGAAGAACAGAAGCAGAAGCTCAACGTCTCTAATCCTAAGGAAGAAATCCACTCTTTCCCCCTTAGGCTCGGGGGCTATTGAAGAGGGGTAAAACCAGGGGTAATTATCTTAGTCCCTAAATCCCCAAAATCATGAAGGCTAATGATGGGCTGCATCCGTGAAGGCCCACCATCGGCAACCAACAAGCCTGGCCCAGCTTCCCTTTTTCAAGGACAGCGGCCTGACGTCATCTGCATTGGCCACCTCCGACTTAGGCGGCCGTCCCGGCTACCTCGATGGGCGGCTCCGCCTCGCACGACCTAAGGTTCCTTTCGCTGCAATTCCCCGGCAGGGGACCCCGGGCGAGAGCCGCAACGTGGCGCAAGTAGCCCCGCGCCGCCCGGGACGTGCAGGGGCAGTAGGGCGGGTGGATCTGCCCTGTCAAGCGGCCAGGCCATGATGAGATTTTCCCCAGCATGGGAAGCGGACTGCCCCGGTGTCCCATCACCTGGATAATGAATAGTGGCCTTCGCCTGCAAGACATCGAACGACGAGACACGACCCAGCAAGCATCAGAGAGAAGGTCGAGGCTTGCACGAGAAGCCCCGACCCAACAAGACTGGCGTGGCTATGAGTCGGGAGAAGCCACCTTGGAACGGGAGCCGCACCTACGCCGCCCTACGGAGGCTACCGCGGCTAGCACAACGTACGGCGCCAACGGGAGACGAAGGCCCACGGCGTGACACTATTCTAGCACTATTCCGGCACTGTTACTACACTGTAGCAGGATGACGTTTTACCATCTTAACCCTTGCACACCATCCCTCCTTGAGGGGAGGCTGGCACCGTAAACAGCAAGGTCCGAGAGGACAAACAACTAGAACAACACACCACAACACTCGTCGAGCACTCATCACTCACCACCACATCCAGAGACTTGGGACTCTCTCCCTCTCTCGACCTAAGATTGTACCCCCTACTACAAGCCCCCGTGGGCATATAGAACATCTCTTCGAACTAGACGTAGGGCACCCCCAGTGCCTGAACCAGTATAATCCCGGTGTCTCTAAGCCCAACCATCTGGATCAGACGCACGAACATACCAAAATTTACTTGCCGGCGGTATCAAACCCCGACAGGGAGTGCCCCTCGGTGGGGAGGGGCTTGGTCTTCACCTGGTGCCCCCTGCTCTGATCTGACCTCTGGAGGTCCAGATCGGGTGTTGACGGTGCAAAACCGTGCTCAAGTTCACCGCAAGCGTACGGGTGACTTGGTGCCTTTTTCACCAAGGAGGGTCCTCCCTAGATTTGTCAATCTAAGGATCGGAAGCAAACTCCTAAGGCTATCCATCTAATCTAATGATCTAACCTATCATGAAGGGTTGATTGCATAAAGGTACCATACAAACACGAAGGGATGTATGGATCTCATCCACCTAGCCATAAAGGTAAACACCAAAGGGTAACCCTAGCCTATCGTCTTCTTGTTGCTGTTCCGGCCAAGGTGACAAACCAATCTAAACCTATACTATGATAAGGAGTACACTCGATATGTAGTGGTCTGATACACGTTCATTCGCCGCTTTCTCCTCCACCGTACTGTCACTACGCAAGGATAATCATCACCGAACGACAACCTCGGTCCGTGCACTACAACGATGTATCCGCAAAACAAGACTAATCATCATGATTCGATCTAATCCTACTAAAAGCATATGGTAGCTACACATATGAATAAGCACAACTCGTAGTAGATCAAAGTAAGGACAAGGATTGATTTATATCACCATCGAATGTCGAAAGTACAAATGCCTTGATGGATCCAAGGCATGGCTCCGGAACTCCACCATGGCTTCACCACACAGGGCCAACCATGGCGGCTAGGGCATGGCCTAGGCCATCTCCTAGGCAACTCGAGAACTTGCAGCGGCCGTCGGCTTCCTCCCGGTGCTTCTCCTTCGTGTCGGCGGCTCTCTGATGAATGGATGGATGGATCACCCCCTTGGGGCGCCTAGGGGGTTGTATTTATACCCTAGGGAAGCCTTGGGGCATGCTCCACCTTGCCTTTCATGAGATCTTCCTTGGGAGGGAAGGGAACTTGGTTTCCATAAACTCAGCTTCGTCCAGATTTTCCTGATTCGCGGCCCTTCCTTGCCGGCACCATATCTCCCACGTCCGGACTCCAAATAATGCAAATTCGGTGTCCAGGTTGTGTGCCACGAAATTATCTCCAACTTTGGTATTCTTTGCTTTCCTTGGAAACGAAGATAAGATTCCCAAAACAGCCTCGGAAGATAATCTGTCTGATTTCAGACTTGTCTGCGCAGCTGGCATTTCGGGGGGCATATCTCTTAGCTCCTTGACCCGAATTGGGCCTTCCATATGTCCAAATCGAAGCTATCGTCGAGGCCCACAACTTTGGTAGTCAACTTTTGCCATTAGAGGCCATTTAAGTCTTCGAATCTGCACCGAAAGATCATGCTGTCCTAGGCTGCGAGAATATCTCTCAGGCTGAGTTGATCTCGTTGGTAAACATCCAAGTCCCCGGAGTTTTACGTGTTGATGCTTCGGTCCTTGGGTCATTTGGAGTTGTGTTCACTTCATGTCTTGACTTATGACGGGCTTCATGATCTTCTCATAAAATGCTTGATGAACTTTACCCGAAAGTACTCCTTTAAGCGCTTAAATCCTGTGTAAACAACATATTCCAAAAACCACATGCGAGTGCGAACTTATCATATCAAGGGGGTTAGTACTGTTAGTTAGGATATCAAATATGTGCGAATGTTGACGGTAAAATTATAGCTAGGTGTACCAAAATCGACCGTCAACATCGGGAATCCGCCCGGGTGGAGGAGCTCGTGCCTGGCTGGAGGCGTGCTGGATTATTCCTACAGCTTCAGGTCTATGCTCTCAAGCCCTGCTTCCTCTCTTGGCCTTGCCGGCTCTTGGCTCGACGTAGCGGTTACGTCAGCTACTCTCCTCATCGCCCGGGGCGGCGAATGTGCGGCCGTGGTGGCCGTTCTATGTGCCACTCTTCGCCGTTGTGTGGATGGAGCCAGCTTGTTCAGTTTTGGTCGCGTCGCTCTGGTGGTCGCCGTCGTCATGCAGCGAAAGTTTTGCACTCGGTGTGCGGGGGGCTGATTCAGCTCCGCATGGCCTCCTTCCTGAGTTGTGCAGCGAAAGCGTTGTGCGCGGTGCATGGGGAGGTGTTCCTACCTTCGCACAACTCATGGTTGGTCGTCCTCTTCGTGCTCTCCGTTGTCTTGCTTGGATCTTTGAGTGCAGGGCCTGTGAATGTTTGTGCCCTTTCTCCTCCTTCCTGTCGGCGAGCTTGGCTGGCATTCGTCGTTGGCTTCCACTGTGATTTGGCGTGTTACTCCTTTGGCGCCTCTACTTCGTCGTCGCTCTTCTTCAGTGGTGCATCAAATCAAATGTTGGGTGTTCATCAACAACAGTCCCCCTCCTTTGTGGCTTCCTTCCCTTGAAGGTGTGGGTGACAGTTGGTGGAGCTCGGATGTGCCGTGAAAGGTGTTACCATTGGCTTAATGGAAGGTCATCGTCTCCAGCAAGGCACGGTCTGCCCTGCTTCCGCTGCCATTAGTCCCCACTTCGTTGGGCGTCCCTCAACGGAGGGCGACAATGGAGCGGCGTAGCTATGAAGGGTGGCGTTGGCACTATGATCTTTGCTTTCCTGGCAAGTATGTTTCTTGATTGAGTGGCTTATTAGAGATCGGTTGGTGTTTTCGCCACCCACCCACCGACCCCCCCCCGATGTGTAGGTGTGTTGTGCTCTCAGTGTTCCCCTGTAGCGTTGTCTTCTTCTTGTTCATGTTGAGCTGCGCTAGCGGCTGCTGTTGTAACCTGTGGTTTGCCACACAATATAATGAAAATGTTCAGTCCAGCTTCTCGCTGGCCATAGTGACTAAAAAAATTATGCACAGATCTGCTGTACGTCATCAGCTACTCAGATCAGCTGCCGCAGGCCCGCAGCCTCCCGGAAGGCGGAAGCGATCGTCGTAGGGTAGCATCACCAGCTGAGCAGCGCACGTATCATATTTCTTTTTTTTTGAAAAATTAGCAGGAACATTGCTATATCATATAAGAAGAAGAAGTAGGCGGAGTTTTACATGTTGTGATTACATTGAAAATTTGAGAAACTCATAACTCTAGAGGGCAATAACATTAATTAAAAGGAAATAGCTCCTCCCCTCACATACTATGGAGGGCAGCTTGAGCTCTTCTTTAATCAGTGCCAACACACGGGCAGGAAGTGTTGTGACACCATCGAAAACTCTACGGTTACGATCCTTCCATATGTTCCACGTAGTGTAAATCAACAGAGATGCCAGGCACTGCTTCGTCTTCTTAGGGAGACCCTACAACGATTGGTTCCACCATTCCTCCATTCCCAAGTCCTGGCGCGGCACCTTGACTAGCCCTTGTGACCACGAAGAGACCAGGACCCAGACTTCTCTAGCAAAAACGCACTGCAGTATCATGTGCTCGGTCGTTTCCAATTGTTGGTCGCAGAGTGGACATACTGGTGAACAAGGCCAGTTCCGGGTGGCCAACTTGTCTGCAGTTAGAATCTTGCATTGTATCAGGAGCCAAGCAAAGAACCGGTGTTTGTCTTCCACCTTGGCCGACCAAATGGACTTGTTGTCGAATGAGGAGTAAGACCCACGGAACTGCACCTGATAAGCTGACTTGGCCGAATAGATCCCCTCCGGTGTCCACTTCCATCCGATCTCATCCTCATGTTCGGATAGCACAACATGGTGCAGCAATGTCCAAAGCTCAATGAGTTCCGCCATCTCTGTCACTGTTGTCATTCTCTAGATACCCCGTGTCCAATTGTCATTGTGTAGGTCGTCCTTGACCGACTGATGCTTTCTCCAAGCTAGTTTGTAGAGGTTCGGGGCGATATCTCTTGAGGCACGGCCCTCCAGCCAAGAAGACTCCCAGAACTCGGCCTTGCAACCATTGCCCACTGAAACAGTAGTACTTGCACGGAACAACTGCTTGTCATCATCAGAACATGGCACTTCCGAGCCGACCCATGGCCTTTCAGGATCCGTCCATCTGAACCAGAGCCACCGAAGCCGCAGGGTGCGGCTAAAAGCCTCCAAATCCAGCACACCAAGTCCACCCAGTTTCTTCTGTCGTTTTACTTTCTCCCAGCGAACAAGACAATGTCCACCATTAGCCTGCTCGGCCCCTTTCCAGAGAAAACCCCTTCTTATCTTGTCCAGCCGCTTGACAACCCATTTTTTGGGTGCGAAAACCGTGAGGAAATACGTTGGGATGGACGACAGGACGTTGTTCAGTAGACGCAATCTTCCAGCTTTATTGAGGAACCGGCCTTTCCAGGTGGGTAACCTGGCGGACACCTTGTCAATGATGAGTTGGACCTCCACCCGGTGCAGTTGCCTGAAATGTAGGGGCAATCCTAAGTAAGAGCAAGGGAACTCCTTGATCGGACATGCAAAACCTTCCATAACATCAGCCAAATCAATCTCAGCACAACGAATGGGAAACACAGCACTCTTTGCTCTGTTGGTGATCAGCCCAGTGACCTCCCCGAACACCTGAGGGCTTGTTCGCTTACATGGGATTAAATCCGGACGGAAATGACAAATACTATAGAAAAAATCAATATAGATACTACAGAGACCCGGATTTATTCCGGTTCGAGAACTAATTTACTCATATAACAAGGAACCAAAGAGCCGGATTGATTCCACACCTCTTGACTAGTGGATTAATTCCGAGTCTCTTGATGTCCATATCATGAGTAAATTGGTTTCCAACCCGGAATAAATCCGGATCCCTTAGAGTAGCTATTATGGTTTTCTTGTTATATATTTATTCCGGCCGGATCCAATCTAGTGGAGACGAACAAGCCCCGAAGAATTTATGCGACAGCTCGTACCTCTTCCTTAACAGGGTTGATGAAGAGGGGCATCAGATTTCTAGATGTGTGGATCGATGGTCACGTACGTTGAACGCAGTGGCAAAGCCAGGATGGAGCCCCAGGGGGGCTCTACTGTGCTTATTCCACCTCCGGCTCCTCCTTCCTTCATTTTTTTGCTCAAAACCTGTAGGAGGGGCTCAGGGGGGCTTCACAGCATTTCCGACGGTAGCCGGGGCTCGAGCCCCGGCCGACCTGGTGGTGGATCCGCCACTGGTTGAACGTGATCGTACCGGTACCTCGCTTGCACGTAAGTGTGCTTTTGCCAGGGGCCATCATCTATGATTGATCACACGCCTGTTGCTGGTGGAGTAATAATTATGCACACGTACGTCACGAGCAGCAACTGCGATAAGTTTGGAGGCGTCGAATAATAATCTGATTTAGGCTTTGCTGGGTCGATTAATCTGGCGGTGATATTATCCTGGTTCAGGGGGTACAATTGGCCGGGAGGAATCTGTGCAGACTGCAGACTCCATGGCCATCGCACCCTGCACTGGTCCGATTCTCTGAATGCAGAACGGACGGGGACCATCGGCAGCGGGGTCGAGATACACGGATCCACGCACGCATCCGAGCCGCGACCGGAGGACGGGAGGAGCATCCGATCCTGAGCTTCTGGATCCGGCAACAAGCGTCGTCTCCGTAGCCATATATGGGCCTTCAGTTGTGCAATGCGGATCTGCCAACCCGGATCTCGAAGCGGAGGTTCACCTCCTGGCACGCGGCCGGCAACGCCAACGTCGCCAAGCACCACGCGCCGCCGCGTTCCTGGTTCCCGCTGCTCCCCATGGAGCAAGCCGCCAAGCCGTGGTGTGCTCGCTGCTCGGGATCATCCAGGACGAGCATTTTATCACCAAATAAGACCATCCACACTGGGGCCTCCAGGAGACGGATAAAGGATTTTGCCCTGCACCGGCTTCCTCCAGGAGGGACTGATTTTCCCGTCGCCTCCCGGATCCTCCTTTTCTGACGTGAATGGAGGGCTTCCTCCAGGAGGCGAGGGGCCCACCACGCGCCCTGTTGCCGCAGCACCCAACTACCTCCCGCCTCCGCCGAGCTCGAGCCTGCCGCGCCGGGAGGGTGGAGACAGCCGGGACAGAAGGAGAGAGGGAGGGTCGGCGCGCCAGGAGCACCTCCGCCGCCGCAGGCCGCCCCAACCGCCGGAGCTCGTGGCCGCCGAGGGAGGGTGACCGCCGCACCTCGCGCCATCCGCCGCTGCTGGCGAATCCGCCATGGCCGCGCGGTAGAACAGGGGAAGAAGGGGCCGCCTGGGGAGGAGGCGAGCTCGAGGGCGGATCTGGCTCGGGGTGCTCCAGCGCCTCCCACACCTGCCTCCAATCCCCGCAGCCGGAGCCCGGATTTGGGGCGGTGACGCCCGCGGCGAGGACGGCGACGCCCGCGGCGACGACGGTGAGGAACGCGACGGGGAAGGTGACGGATTTGTGGAGGACGACGAAGACGAGGAGGCGGCCTCTGATCTCCTCTTTCCCTCGCCGCTCGGTGGACGAGAGATCGAAGTCCCGGCCGTCGAGGTGGTTCCTCCTGCTCGGCGACCTGGCTGCTTGCCCCCGCCTACCGAGCTGCCGCCGCCCGCCGCTTCCCTCCCGCCGCCGCTGCTCACCGGAGGAGGGTGTGGAGGCGAAGAAGCCGGCGCCCAAGATCTCAGCCCGACGGCCGTCGCGGCGGGAGGCGAGGAAGGAGGCCGTCGCGGCGGGAGGCGAGCGAGGAAGGAGGCCAAGGCGGGGGTCGGCGCCCGTCGCCATGGATCCGCCGCCGGAGATTGAGAGGGAGGGAGGAGCGGCGTGGAGGAGGGAGTGGGCGACAGAGTATGCGAGGGAGGGAGGGTGCGGTGTGGGTGGGGGTGTGTGGTGGGGGTGGGTGGTGGAGGAGATAAAAAATTGGAGTGGGCCCAGGTTGTTGAGATGAAGGAGAGATATAAAGGATGATTGATGCGGGAGAAGTGAATATAAAGGAAAGAATCTCGCTGAGTAGACATGAATATTCTGTTTTGAAGGAGGAGATAAAGTATGACGAGTGTGGATGGTCTAAGCTTGGCTGAAACCACATGTACGCTACATCATGGAGGACACTCCGAGTTACACTCTCTGTTTCATTTCTGGTGTCCGTGCACAAATTTGACCGAATTTGTATGAAATACGTGCAACATTTATCTCTAAACAATTTTGGTAAAAAACTAGATTGAATATCTATCTAATGATATTAATTTTGTATCATAAGTATTAATATACTTTTATATATATTTAATCAAAGTTGTTTCTCGAGAAGTGAAAACAACAGTCATTCTGGGACGGAGGGAGTACTTCGTTTTGCTTTTCTAGATATATTACTTTTGATATGTATATATACATAAGTATACATATAGGTGCATAGCAAAAGAAATGTATCTAGAAAAGTCAAAGCGACAAGTATTATGAGGCTGTTCGGCTGGCTGTTTCTCGACTTATCTCGGCTTGTGTCAGCTTATCTCCTTTCACATAACACTATTCAATCTACCAGCCGAACACTTGCATCGTATCAGCCGAACAACCTCTATGAAACGAAGGAAGTATCTTGCAGTGAAAGCCTGAATCATAGAGGATGTTGGATCAAACAAGCATATCAAACCGCATGTTATATCTAAGTGCATAACTTCAACAAAAATCATAACAAACTATTTAGAGACGGAAGGAGTACATACGTTACAACATACAACAGATATCCCCTTCTTTACAAATAAGTCATTCCATTTTTTTTTTTGAAAGTCAAATCATAATCATAAGATCTTGAAAGTTTAGATATAATATATATGAATATAAAAAACTAATAGTTCTTATTAGACATTGTTATTACTTTGTTGAATAATTTTAATTAAACTCGATATGCTTTGACTCTTCAACAAAAGTTAGTTTATAATTTAGAACGGAGGGAGTGCAAGTGATAAAAGTGGAACATGAAAGAATTCCCCGTCATAGTCATAATTCGCTCGCTTGAAATCATAAAAAGTCTGGAAATCACAAATTTGACACTTCTCTGCACCATTAAGCCAATACCATGAGCGGGCTACAAATCACCTATTCTATCACCGAAACAGCTGAAACAAGCACACTTTTTGGACCATGCAGGGTTTGCTACGACCCACCATCATTTTTACACCAACCTGGAAGCTATCAAACACTTTACACGTCGGAGCCATCTTGGGGGCATAAAGAAGAGCAAAAGAAACAAGTTACAGCGCTCATACAAAATAAGCGCGCTGCTCCCAGTACTACACGCAGCACACAACCAAACAAGTAGCTTCCCCTACGTCCCACCTCTACAGACCGAGAGGCAGGACAATGACACCAATTGAAGCTACTAACGCTTTAAGGCAACGCTGCTCGCAATACAACATATCCTCATTAGACAGGTAACTGTCAGCCTACAGTTAGCTGTATTATTTATCATACGGGGAAGGTGACCGGATCATGTGATGATAAAGCGCCACAGCTTCTTCGCTGAAGATGCCTTCTCTTCCTCTTCTTCATCTTCATCATCAGAGTCGTCATCAAGTTCATCCTTGTCCTCAGTAACATCTCCATTTAATGCCTCAGCTGCAGACTGGCAAAGGCGCAAATAACAAATCAGCAAGATTTTAAAAAAATGCTACATAAGAAATGCCCTGTATGACTACATGCTGGCTAATTCTCTCAAACAAATGCACAACTTTTACCAACACATGACAACAATACGAAATTTAGCAATTAATGTATTCCATTATTTAACAGTCAAACACAAACCTAATAATAACAACAAACACAGGACATTTTTTTACCAGTGCCTCACAATGCACAATTTTCCTTACATGGTTTGGATAGGTCAAGCAGTATCTAGGAAATTAATAAGGATTTTTACTATTTATCAGCATGATTAGTGGAGAATTAGAAGAATTCTTCTAGAAAAAACAAATCTCTGTTCCCATATGTACAGATGTGATATTAGAATAAAGTGGAATGCCACAATCCCACAAGGCTACTATCAAAACTCAGCATTACTCTATTAAAAAAAATAAGGTGCAAAATGTTAACCAGAAACATAAAATGAGCATTGAGAAACTACCACTGAAATCTCCTCAGAAGGTTCGTCATCTTCAGGAATATTTGAAGTATCTGGCTTCCCATTCACAATGAGTGTATCATCAGATGAAGCCACTTCTCCTATTCTTGGATAAAGCAGTCCCTTCCCAGATAAACCAACCGGGACTGCGTCATGTTCATTCTTAGAGCATTTTTCTTCTATAACTGATGGACTGCTGATTAGACATGAAAATACATTGTAAGAAAAACTTTACAAATTTTAGCATAAAACTGAAGCAATTGAGTAAACGGATGATACCTGTTAGAATCAATTTCCCCTCCTATCACTCTCCGAGTCAGAATACTGCTCCTCTGGTGCTTCCGTTTGGGCTCTAAATTTTCACTCTGATCATGAGAGAGTGCATTATTAAGCCTCTTTTTCCCAACTTTCAGACCATCAACAGCATGTTCTCCTGCACCGTTTTCCTGCTGACAAGCAAATAATCCACCATTTTCCGCTAAGCTGAAGTCATTGACATTTCCCAATGTTGGATGTGCAGATCCATCATTATCATGGTCGGCACTCTTTTCTGGAGAGCGTTTGAATATCACCTGAGCGCATTTTCGAACCCACGAAATTGGTGTTGAAACTGAGGGGGACACTTCTAATTTCTTACTAAGAATGACTTTTGGTGATGAATACTTCTTGGGACTAGCATTTTGATCCTCATCAGGAGACAGGTGAACACCATTCTCTTTCTGGGTTTCTACACCACCAGGTTTTGATCTCCCACACTGTCTCAAAGACAGTTGATTGTTCTCAGTTTCAATCTTCAGCTCTTCTAATTCATTAAGCTGCTGCATTTGCTGTGTGATTGCTTCACGATCTGAATGAAGAAGTTTTCTTTGCTCTTGCAACTTCTCACGTTGCTCGTTAAGGGCAGCTATAGTGTTCTTTATTTCAGACAGCTCTTCCTCTCTCCTCTCTCGTTCCAGCAAAGCTTCTTTCCTCTCATCCTCAAGTTTCTGCACTTCAATCCTGACATGCTCCAATTTTGAGCTGATTGTTTCCTTTTCAGAATTGATGTACTCAAGTTCCTTAGATTTTTTCTGCTCAAATTCCTCTTCCTTTTCCCTTAAATATGACTCTATTTCCATCTGTCTTGCCATTGCAGAATTCATCAATTCTGTTCTCTGGATATCAATGTCTCTCTTAAGATCTTCTCTTTCTTGTTGTATCCTGCTTAGCCAACTAGCCTGCTCTTGCTGCATCTTATTCATGAACTCCTTATGTTCACAAGCGAGGGATTCTGCACTACTTTTGAACTGAATACGGAGATTTTCCTTCTCTTGTTTGACGAAATCAAGTTCATTCTTGAGATGCTCATCTATTACTCTTCGCTCTTCAGCAATCCTGGCTGCTTCCTTTTGTAGCTCGTCCTTTTTCTCATCAATCAGCTCCCATTCAATCTCAAATCTTTCTTTTTCTGTTAGCAGTCTCTCCGCATCAACCATAAGTTCAACTTTTTGGGCTCTCAGACTATCAATTTCTTCTTTAAGTTTCATCTGCAAAATGAGCAAATCTTCCCTCTCATTTTGGGTTATTAGTAGCTTCTCCTGAGCTTGAATCGCTTCACGTTTCTCCTCTTCAAAGAAAGATTTTTCCTTCTCCAAATCCAATTTCATATTCTGAATTTCCTCCCTTTCTTTTTCTAATTCGATGTGCACCGTGTCTCTATGGGAGGAGAGCTTTCTCTCTTCTTCCTTTAACTCATCTGATCTCTTCACCAAAGCCAGATCCTTGTTTGATAACTCGGCAAGCCTAAGGTTGAGATTTTGTTCCCTTTGTGCCACTGCATCCTCCTGCTCACTGAGGGCACTTTCCCTCTGATCTAGCAAGGCTTTCCTCTCTTCAATATCTTCCTTGAAAGAAGTGAGCTTAATCTCCATCTCGGTGTCGAATTCACTCCTCCTCCTCCCCAAGTCAATTTCTTGCTCCTGGCGCAGCCTTTCGATTTCAGCCTACAGCATACCAGGACAATTAAGGAAGTGTGGAACACAAGATTTTCACTATGCAAACATCAATTATAATGCTACTAGAAAATCATACCCTTCCTTTGCTAGCAATTGTCTCTTGCAAAACCAATAGTTCGCTTTCACGTTTGTCAAGTACAGACTCCTTCTTAATTATAGCCTACACAGAGAATTTTATGCGTCAGAGGCATAATTTCATTAATAAAGCACTGCTGCTAATAAAAGAATGAAGGAAATTTCTGTACAATAGGCACAATTTCGGTAACCAAACTCCGCTGCTAACAAAAGAAGGATTGAAGGAAAGGAAACAATACATACTTCTTCCCTAGAAATAATTGCCTGCATTTTCAGGTCCAGCTTATTTTTTTCTTCCATGAGAACCTTCCTTTCATCTTCAAGATTGATCTTTTCCTCCTCCAACCTTTTCTCTGAATGTGTTATGTAGGCAAGCCTCTCAAGAATGTTGTCATCCCTCTGATTAAGAAGTGCTTGTTCTTTGAACAATGCCTGCTCCTTTTCATGCAAAACTTTTTTGGTATCATCTAATAAATCCCTTTGGCGGCTAATCTCTTTCTCCTTTGATGCACTCCTGCAATAATATGTTTGATTTAAATAAGTCAAAAGGAAAAAACGTTTCCACAAACAAAATCACCATTCCTAACAAAAACATAAATGCACAGGTTCGCAAATAACTAAATCTATTAGAGATAAAATTGATATAGAACTCAAATTAAACCATCTCAGGTGGCAAAGCCAACTTAATTTCACAAGAAAATTGAGTGCATACTCAAGTTCAAAAGAAGTTTTATCTCTTCTTAGCTGATCTTCACGATCTTCAATGTCTTGCAGGCTTCTCAGTGAGGCATTGCGAGTCCGAATGGACTCTGATTCCAAGGATTTTGCAGCAAGAAGTTTGTCCTCTGCTTCATCAAACTTTTTCTGTGCAGCGTCTATCATTTGAAGGGCTTCCACCAGTTTGGCTTCATATGAAACTTTTATCTCAGCTGTTTCTCCACGCATATCATGTAGCGCCTTTTCAAGCTACATTCAGTAGCAATACGAGATTAAGCTTTTAGACAAGTGAAATGGAGTACAATCCGGAAATCCTGTGCAATTCTAATTTGAGGGAAATCGAGTGGCAAGAAACATTGGGAGATATCTTTTGCTCGAATCCTAGAAAATTTCTTTACATGTTACAAAACATATTGATTACCCCCGTATAACTTTTCAAGGTAATGAGCATATACACCTGTTAACATTTGGTGATATGTTTATTCCTAGCACCGAATGATTAAACCTTAAGAAAAATGATCAAGGGAGCAGCACATCAACCTAAACACTTAAGAATTCATAAAAAAATGAAAATCCCTGTCAGCTACCCTCTACTACTAGTAACATATATTTCACCTTGTCAATTGTTCAGTCTATATATTGACAAAACAATAGAGATATTCTTTTATGTTTCACATATGGAAGCAAAAGATTGAGACAGTAGACCATTGAGATGATCAATTCAAATGGAACCTTACATTGGATACACACTCTTTCTGAATGCATAAATTCCTTTTAAGGTTCTCTTCCCTTTTTCTTGTTTCAGCCAAAGCTGACTGCTGGGTAGCTCGTTCACGCTTGAGCATGATCTCAGTGACCTCGGAAG
Organism: Cenchrus fungigraminus; assembly: GCA_036936925.1. Lineage (NCBI taxonomy): Eukaryota > Viridiplantae > Streptophyta > Magnoliopsida > Poales > Poaceae > Cenchrus > Cenchrus fungigraminus. The sequence continues at coordinate 19,202,261 of CM072778.1, read as the reverse complement.
CAGCTTTAAGTTGCTCATATTTAGATGTCACCTCCTTCTGCTCCAATAAAATAAGCCCCAGGTTGTGCTGATATTCATAAATCTGCAGAAAGAGTTTTTCGCAGAATTAAAAAAATCAGAAAACTAATAGCAAACACAAGTTGCAAGTCATGCAATTCTAAAACGTAAGCACCAGCATCCAGTAACCGATATAGCATAATCTAAAAGACACTAGATTACTACTCTGGCACAGATCAAGAAACACTCACAGTATCAATGGGAAAACAACATTGTATTCGGTTGTAACGTAAGCATGGTATTGATAGCAAGAGAACTTACCATGCAAAAAATAAATGCAAATTTTAACACAATAACTGTGGCAAATTCATTGTTTTAAACAGCTCATTGAGCATCAACAGAGCCAAAATGATCAGCTACAAGTATAGAAGCTCACAACATAGAATTTATAGAGATGCAAATCCACCATAACCGAGTACATTGTTTGTGCTATAGACTAGAAAGGCATTTTGCTCTTTCCCATCAAAAGAAACTTACTCGTACAACCTCTCTAAAGCAAGGTAACAAAGCATACCGGAAGTAATCTACCAAAGTCCACCCTTAAAAAAGATGCACGATTTGCTGGTTAAAGCTATTATGATATTATGCACAGCAAAAAAAAAAAAAACAATTAAGCCAAACAACACAATTTATAACGGGTACTAGTAAACTAAAACATGCTTCAGCAAATGGCAGGCATTGTTATCTTGTCAAGCTACCAAAAAACAATTTCCTGGATTCAACTTCTGTCGCATCCTTGGTAGCAAAAGAACACATCACTCGGCAAACAAATGTTGCAGTTGCAGCATGCTTGAAACCATGGGAAAAAATCCTACTTAACTCTCACTTGGCACATTAGCATGGCTACACGGAATATCTAAGTGAATACAAAAAGAAACCCAAAGGTACTAAAGAAAAACAGCTAGGTTTGAGCAATTACAACCAGGAAACCAAACTGCAATGGCAATAAGTACCATTCCGGAAACAGCAATACCAATCACCAACAAGAAAACGGCCATTTTCAAAAACTTCAGCCACCCATCTGGACCAATAATCACCGAAATATACCCAAAAAAATGCGAAAAAATCGAGGCGGATAGAAAGCACTAAAAGAAATATTTCCTCCCCTCCCCGCCGACAGAATCTCGACGTTGCTTTCCGAAATTCTATACCCGATGATCCTGCGAAACTCCCCACGAAAGAACCCCCGCCTAGGACAAGGACTACTCCGGGTAGCCAAGAACCGCTCACCACCGAGCCAAGAAAACAAAAACCCAGCTCCTCCGGCGCAGCGTATTACCTCGGACTCGAGCCGCGAGATGTAGCCAATAAGCGCCGCCTTGTCCCGGCGCCTGACGGCGTCCTCGTCGAACCCGGCCTCGCGGAGCTTCCTCCAGATCGCCTCGTCCCCCGCCACGCCGCCGCCGCCAGCGGCGACCGACCGCGGGCTCGCCATGGCGAGGGTCCCGCCCGCCGGAACCCTACCAGATCCTGTCGGCGCCGCCTGCCCCGCGACCCCGGCGAGGTCACGCGTTCCTCGCGGCGAGGGCTCACTGCTTTTCCGGCCGGGGGTGAGACGGTGAGTGGTCTCTCTCTCCCCCCGTCCCCTCTCGCCCCCTCCCTTTTCTTTTTCTCTCTCGCTTTTTTCCGCGCTCCCTTTCGTGCGGCTGCTCTTGCGACTCCGGCCTCCGGGGTTTTTACTCGGGTTCGGTGGGGGTGTGGACTGTGGAGGGAGGGAGGGAGGAAAAGGGTTTGTGGTTCAATGGGAATCGAAATCGGAGGGACGTTATGCTCCGTGGACCGGGTGCACGGAGCTGGCGTGCTGTTGTACAGCCGGTGAGGATTTCCTTGATTATTTGGCGGATTCCCTAGTTTATTTCCGTTTGTGGGGCCATGCCACCTGGGATGAACTGTGCCGTATGATTTGATATCGTGATCTTTTGTATGGTAGGATACTATTCCCTTTTTTTTATTGTTTTTAACCACTTGTTTCCATTTTAGAAGCTATACCAGCTTGGTATGAGCCTAGAAGTAATGTTCTTTGAGCCAGCAAACAATCATGGTGCACACTGCTTGTTTTCGTTTCAGCTTTCATAGGAATTGGGATTTCTTTGCGGTAAAGAAGCAGGATACTTCAACATATAAAATGAAATGCACACATGATGCTTAACGGATCATCTTTAAGATAGTAGCATAGTATATTTCCACTCTTCCATTTCGTGTAATTGACCTTCCTTAATAACAATCTTAAAAGAAGAAACACCCTTTTATGTTGATGTGGTCCCTTTTATGTTGATGTGGCCTTTTGAATTGTTTTTAGGTTTAAAATTTCTGGTCAATGACAATGCTCTTTCATATTTAATTTTTAGATTATTTAATTGCGTGGCCAACTCAAGTTTACTCCACCCGTTTCAAATTGCGGATCATTTTTACCTTTTTAGGTACATAGTTTTTATATACACTTAGATACAGTGTATGTCTAGACGCATAATAATATATATGAATCTAAAATGTCAAAGCGATTTATAATTTGAAACGAGCCATGTAGCTATTTCATTATAGAAAAACAAACATTTGGTGGCCTGTTGTAAAAAAAAACATTTGGTGTCCTTAGTCAGAACAGTTCTAAAACGGAAATCAACAAAAAAAATGCTTCCCGCCTACTGGCGTTATCATTGGGTTTTTCTCAGTTTTTTTTCGATCACTGGGCCCAGTTTTGTTCGTCAAATTTTCACCAACTACCCGTCACATCAATCTTCCGGACACTAATTAGGAGTATTAAATGTAGATTAATGACAAAACTCATTCCACAATCTCTACCTTAATTTTCGAGACGAATCTAACGAGCCTAATTATGTCATGATTAGACAACGTCGTACTACAGTAACCAATCTCTAATGATGGATTAATTAGACTTAATGGGTTCGTCTCGCAATTTCCGGTCTATTCGTGTAATTATTTTTGTAAATAGTCTACGTTCAATACTCCTAATAGATCTTGAAAGAGAACCCAAAAGTTTCGCCTCACGAACTAAACGGGCCTCACGAACTCGTGAAAAAAAAAAGAATGTCTTTTTTCCGTTGATGTGTTGGTCCCGTTTTGGACCCTCTGCTCTTGGTCCCGTTTTGGACCCTCTGCTCTGGTAGTCTTGGTCCACGGAAGCATTTGAAAAAGCGCCAAACCAACTCAGCAATACTAGGTGCGTTGAATGAGCAAGCCTGACGTGCGGGGTCCATGGTTTGTGACCCGCACGTCAGCGACAGCCAGTGTACAACAGTGTCTGGCTGCTGGAAGTCCTTTCTCCAACGGCCCAACTCTCCGCTGCGGGAGGCTTGCAGCTTTGAACCGATAGAAAATTGCTTCGCGCACGCCTTCCTCCCCGAATTTTTTTATATTTTTTTCTTTGATTTTACAAAAATAAATAGTCGGATTCAACATTTGCACAAATAGTCTCGAACCGCTGTTTGCCACGGCAGTTGGGCTCCTGCCGCCATTTCAAGCGGCGGTAGGGACCTACCGCCGCGGACGGTGGCGGTAGGCAACCGAAAACCGCCGTTGGCAACGGCGGTTGGCTCATCCGCTACGTGGCACGCCGGTTTGGCACCTACCGCCGAGGCCAACGGCGGTAGGAGGCCAACCGCCGCGCCAAAAGGCGGTTGACCGACCGTTGCAGGCCTACCGCCATATCAAGAGGCGGTAGGTCCTACCGCCCTTTGAAACGGCGGCAGGACCCCGCCTATATAAGGGGTCGCGGCCCTGCCGCCGGGCGGCTGCCCCTACCCCTTCCTTTCCTCCTCCCCCATGTAGCTCTCTGTTGCCTTCTTCGGTGTACATCAGGTATGTCTCTAATACTTTTCTTATTTAGTTAGTTTAGAAATTCTGGAAATAGTTTAGAAATCTTAGAAATAGTTTAGAAATCCTAAAAATGGTTAAGAAATAGTTTAGAAATCCTAGAAATAGTTTCGAAATTCCTAGAAATACTTTAGAAATTCTTAGAAATACTTTAGAAATTCATACATATACTTTGGAGATATTATTTCTTTTTTAGAATTCCTAGAAATACTTTAGAAAGTCTAGAAATACTTTAGAAATTCCTAGAAATACTTTAGAATTCGTAGAAATACTTTACAAATTCTAGAAATACTTTAGAAATTCTAGAAATCCTAGAAATTCTTTGGAGATATTATTTTTTTAGAAATTCCTAGAAATACTTTAGAAATCCTAGAAATACTTTAGAAATACTAGTTTTTCTTCTAAATTCTTATAACTACTTTAGAAATACTAGTTCTTTTTGTAAAAATTACTAGACATACTATAAAAATTGTGTGTCACTTTATATTTCAAATTTTTTTGCAGCTATGACTCAGCAGCAGGCGCCGCCGCTTCCGCAGCCGCCTCTTGGTAGTGTTCCTCCTCCTCGGGAGCCGCTGCCGTACGTGCTGCCCGAGCTCTTCGACGAGGCCACAGACAGGTCGCACCGGTCTTACCACTCCGCGATCTGTGGGGCAGAGCTATGCACCATGCGTTTTAGAGGCTCGGGGTACTACATGCCGCATCACCCTAGTTGGTGTCCGAAGTATGTAATACGATACCTTGGTTTCTTTTTATTTGCTCATTTAATTTGGTAATTAATATTTATTTTCATTTTGTGGTGAAGGCTACGCGCAGCAGGGCTTCTTCCCCTTGCGCGTTTGGTCGAGGGGGACCTGATGCGGGCCGCTATGCGCCCGGCGGACCGCATATCTCGCTTTGGGTTCGACTACCAGCTGGTCTGCGCGCTCCTGGACCGGTGGCGCCCCGAGACGCACAGCTTTCATTTCCCCTGGGGGGAGATGATGCTGACTTTGGAGGACGTGGCCCTCCTCTTCGGGTTACCGTGCTCAGGGGAGCCCATGGGGGCTGTTGACCCCCGACGGGTGGCGCAACGATATCCTGGCGAGGTTCGCCGGAGTGGTGCATCGTCCCGACGCGCCAGAGGTGGCAGACTTCACCAACCCCCACGGCCCCACGAGCGCTTGGTTGCGCAAGTACAGCGTACGTACCTCGATCTATCGTTTTTTCATAGTATCGCAAGTACTGACTGAAATTTGAATGTTTGCAGGTCTCGTACATGAGAGAAGACGTCGACGAGCCGACGAGCAACAGGCACTTGGAGGCGTACCTGTTGTGGCTGTTCGGCTACGTGATGTTCTATGGGTCCTAGGGGGACGCAATGTCGAGGTTCCTGATCCCCCACGCGCGGAGGATCGCCGACGCCACCGTGGAGGAGATGCCCTAGATCAACTGGGGTGCTGCAGTTTTGGCCACGACGTACAGGGGCCTGTGCGTCGGGTGCACCAAGATGGGCACCCAGTCGATCCTCCTCGGATGTCCGCTTCTGTTGCACCTGTGGAGCTACGAGCGGCTTCCCGTCGGTCGGCCATCGGTCGGCCGATCGGTGTACCGGGCGCTGGAGGAGGGGCACGACCCAGTAGACAGGCCGACCATGGGGCCGATGTGGTGCCACCGCTAGGTTCGTACTTCGAGCTAACTTCGTTCGTTAGCTATTAGAAATTAATGCAATTCGTCGAGTTAACTTATTCTCTTGTATGCAGCTCTCTTGGATGGAACAGACCAGGAGGTCGTACCTGGACGACATGTTTTTTTGGTTTATGCCTGACTTATATTTTTATAGAGAGACCACCGATACCTACGGGACCAGGGCCTTCGTCTTGGGCAGCTTCACCGGTTCTGCAGCCGGTGTTTGATCCACCTCCTTCGGACTACATCAGTGGCGAGACACCACCAGCGGGTCCGGGCAATGAGTTTCACTTCGACGACTTCTTCCACGACGCCACCGACGAGATTGGTGCTACACAGCTGACAGGAGCACCGCTCATCGGGACCTGGCCGACGCAGGAGCAGCACGCGGCGATGATGCAGGACTTCAACGACACGGCACAACGTGCAGTGGAGGCGTTGGCGGCGGCAGAGTCAGTGGAGGCGGAGGTGCGGTCGACCGGAGGGGGGGCCGTCCCGTCTGGATCGGCTACTCCCTTAGCAACCGGAGAGGAGGCCCGCCCGTCGGGCTCAGGTGCTCCCTTAGCGACACCGCCCCTCGAGCCGGCGGCCGGAGGACACGATCACCATCCACGAGACCCCCTGGTGTTTAGTTAAGCTAAATACCCTATTTAATCATGATAATCAAGTATAATTAGTCCCTAAGCATGTTTAACATGATTATGCTTATTTTTACACATAAACCCTTGGTCAAAATCCCAAATCATGGTCAAACCCCTAAGTGCTCCATAAAGTTGAAATGGTTTTCTTGCGCGTTCTCCAAATTTCACTATAGAACTTAAAATTCTACCAATATAAAAGTTCTTCGTTGTTTCTGGGAACACAACTTTCATAATTGGTGGACATTCAAATTTTGAGTGTAAATTAGCCAAAACTCGAGTTGAAGTCCCTGTGAACAGTAGGCCGAGAAAATCAGCGACTTTGCGACGTTTTTCCCGTCAATCCTTTCACTAAAACATAGGTCGCCCTCTTGGAAAGTTGTTGTGCTATAGTTCCTCTACAACTTCAATTTTTGGATAATTTCAACTTAGTTGAAACTTTTTGGGGTTTAGTGTTTTCGAAACCGGGTGATTGAAATAGAATCCGGGCGCAGCCGCCGGCGTCGCGCGCTCGGCGCGTCACCGACGCGCGCGCGCGCCTGCCGTGCCGTCGCGTCCACGTGGCACCCGCGTATATCTCCGATGTACGGACGCCTGGATGCCCCCGTTGTGGACCGCGAGACGCCGTGGGGTCTCCGCCCGAGCAGTCCGCTGTACGTCGCGTCTACGCGCCAGTCCGCGCCGGGCCGGGGCCACGCACCCGTGCGCGTGTGCGCCCGCGCGCGGCCTGTGCATGCAGCCGGCCAGCTGCCTGCCTCCCTGTCCCCACGCGCCCGCTATCCCTCGCCCCGTCGCGCTGTGTCATCGACCTAGCGTCACAACGGCTCAACGCCGTGCTCCGTCGTCTCCTCTGTCTCTGCCATCGTACGCCATTGCTGCGCCGCCACCACAGATTCTCCTCCTCCAAGCAAAAACCGCCACCACCTTCGAGTCTACACCTCCCATAGCCCCTCCGAAGCTTCCTACGCCGCCACAGCCCCTGCATCGCTGCGCCTTGGGGCTGCACGCCAGGCAACAGCCCGTGGCGGGCTGTGCGCCACCGCCCCGCCGCAGGGGGCCGCCGGAGCCGCGTCCGGGCCGGCCACCGCCCCCAACTGGTCCAAGGTAGGTGCGCACGCCCCCCGAGGCCCTTCCCCGGAATCCGCCGCCGGCGAGGCCCCACGGCCGTCGGGGGTTACATTGCAAGGATTGCAATAGTTCCAGGGCCTTTTTCGTAAACTAAGGGCATATGTGTAATTACGAAAAGTTATTCCAGGGACCGGGCTGTAAATGGATTATTAGGGTTTTAGCTGAAACTTTGAAAATCCATCAAAAATCGTATAAAAATCAGAAAAATGCAAATCCAATTTTGTTGGGTTCCTTGTGAAGAGACCTACCTTTTCTAGAAAGGTTGTCTAGGGTTTTTCTTTGTAGATTTTGAATTAAAAATTGAAACTCAGTTTGAAGTGTTTTTGTTATAATTTAAATTATACTCATGCTATGGAGTTGAATTTTGGATATGTTGCTCTTTATGGCATGTTTAGAATTATGACCAAAGTTGGCATGAGTTTGATGTGTAGATAATTAGTTATGATTTATGTAAGCTTTATGCTAGTTTAATCTTGATGCTTTTTATAGCCCTTTTAATAAACTTTTCTTTAAGCACAAGTGCACCCTAGGGCTTTTTCATGATGAATAGCACCTCTTATAGGATGGTTATGATTTTAGGATTTTATTTGATCTAGGTTTGGTATTTAATCTTGTGTAGGAGTTTAAATTAAAACTTTTGAAAAATAATTTGAATCTGTACCTATGCTTTGGTCAGAGGCTTAGATTTGACATACATGGTTTGTAGTAGAAAGTTGAGAGCAAAAATAATTATAAATCTTTCTGTAGGATTTAATGTAGATAAACTAGGCTGAAATTTGTCTTTTTCATATAAATTAATTTATATGTAATCTGGAGCTAATTTTTGGCATGTGAGCTTAGTTTAGGTATATATTTCTGTGTACCAAAAGTTAGAACCAATGGATGTATACTTAATTTTATATGAATTTTGGATGAATGGCTAGCTAGGAGTTGAATAAATAAGTTTATATTTATTATTTAAGTTTAATCAAGGTTTTCATGTTTGTTCCTATTTATAATCATTTAAACACACCCCCATACTATTTGTGAAGTTAAGTAATTTAATTTGCTTAAATGTGTACACAGTCACCATCAAAGTTGACTTTTAATTAACCACCCTCACCATAACCTAATGCATATGCATGTATACGTGTAGATTTGCCGGACGGTACATACGAGCTCACCCAGGAGGGAGACGGGATGGTAGATGGTGAAGTGAATGAGTTGGGTGTTCATCAAGACCTGGACCAAAGTCCGGAAGAGCCCAAGGCTAGTGCTGAAATAGAAGAAGGCAAGCACCGGAGTGCATATAACCTTTTTGGATAAACTCACCTCTTTTACTTTTCAGTATTTATGTTATGTTTTGTGCATTTAAGTTTCAGGAGTTGATTTGAAACCTTAGATGCATGATCCTTAGGTTCCTATGCTCTTTTACTAATATGATAGGCTCGATAGATGCCATGCTTTAAGAACACGGTAGAAGTCGAGTGATGTCTCATTGCTCGCGAGATATATGGTTCTTATGTTGGAATCATACGATATGATTAAATGGACTCGCTCATGTGGTAAGAGCAATGGGATCGGTCTCGACCGAGTAGTATGTGCTGGTTAAGCTTTTGAACGTACCAAGCACTTGTCGGGAATGGGACCGGTAAGCCTAGTACCTAATGAACTAGTGCGGGGACTTTATCGCTACTACTCTTGAGATGCTTCTCCCGGTTTGATCCCGGTAGTGCAAGTGTGATCCTGGACGTGCCGTCTGAGGGCGTTCCAGTAACCTTGTACTTAGGACTGTAGTGCCTGTCCCTAATCTGGGGAATGACGGGAACCGCCTGGTCGGGGTAGACCCCGCATTCGCTTTTATTTGATTTCTTGGGGTCTACCTTCTTCCGTGTGTTTGGGTTTGCCTTGCAAGGATTTAATCGATCGATCGTCGGTCTCTCGCCGTTACATGAGACTGCTTAACCACTGGCTACCCCATCTTGTATTATGGAACAGATGGATTAATTTTGATGCTTGAATAATAATATTGTTTGCACAACTGCTTGATTAGTTTAGGTGCTTACCTAGAATGGATAATATACTAGAATTGGAGCTAAAATTTGGAATTAAGGATCAACTCTTAGTCGTTTTTGGCAAAACAAACCCAACAGCCAAAAAGCCTTGCATGTCTAGTTTTATTTTATTTTTGTCAGGTAAGTCTTGCTGAGTATTAGTATACTCAGCCTTGCTTTTGTTGTTGTTTTCAGGTAATCCCATCTGGCCTGGTTCTATTCCAGATGGTTGGGAACTTGAGTGGGAGAACGATGATGATGAGTGATACTCTATGGATGGCCTCCCATGTGTATCTTCCGCTAGTTTTATTTCCGCTATTTAAACTCTGAAACACCTCTACTTTTATGTATGAAAACCTGACTTGTAATAATGTAATTTTGTGAACTTTTTATGTGATGTGAACTAGTACTCTGGTCCCACCTTCGTGTGGGCTTTGCGCATATCAGCGATCCTGTTGTAAGTGATTTACCGGGCATGACCCGGCAGAGGCGACAGAATAGTTCTTTATTATTGCTTAATAGCCACGTGGACCGGCTTAGGCGATAATACAGAATTATTTTGGGCGGTTCTGTCACAGCTGGTACCAGAGCGATGATATGCACCAGAGTATTAAAAATATCTTAATAACTTGTTTTTCGAATAAAATTGCCAAGAATAAGAATATTGCAAAATGCGTAGGATGTTAAGGATTAAACTAGTCCGAGAGGCCCTAGAGTGAATTTTTGGGTTCTTTCAGGTGGCTAGTACTCTATGGTGTATTTAAACTGACTTCCAACACATTTTATTCTTGTCAAAACTTACTTTCTTGCACAACCATACTAGTTCATCACGTTTTGCCATATGTGGTGGTGCCACAGGAAAGTCCTGTGAGGGATGGATGGGACCTATTCCAATGGGAACCCACGTCGTGTCTGCGTCTCGTCACGTTTCGCCATACGTGGTGGTACCACATGAAAGTCATGTGAGGGATGGATGGGACCTAATCCAAAGGGAACCCACCGTCGCGTCTGTGTCTCGCCACGTTTTGCCATACGTGGACGTTCCGTATCACAAAGATGCGAGGCAAGGATGCACTCCATTCAAACGGAGAGTATCTGAGGTTGGACGCTGTCCATGCAGCGGCTTTATGCATGGATGCCGTTTCTATAGTGAACGGTAATGTATGTGGACGCTTTCGTGAGTGCTGGCACGAAAGGTTCGGAATGTTCTGTGATTTTCTGCAGGTACACTAACCACGGTTGTTAGGTACGGTAATTAAGAAACGAATAGTTTTCGACTAGCTATTATAGGGATATATATGCCTTGCTACCGGCACTAACTTCGATTTTAAGCTTAAATGCTTGGTAAGGCCGTATAGGACGCTCTTGCATCATGTTAAAAGCTACCAAAACTGAAAATAATCCTAATACACCTTTTTGTGTGGTCTCAAAGTGAATTATTTTTCTTAAGGATCCTATCATGCTAGTTTGGTAAATGCTCGTGATGGAATTGAAGTTTAACTAGTTGTTGTCCTAATTTTTCTAAGGTTGATCTAGAAAATTTTTGCCTAGGTAATCTTTAGGGAAATTGCTCATCAGGTAGTTAAGCTCCTTCCATGAATTTCCCATGAATTTAGAATGAATAAAACTGAAGATATGCTTAAATTACTAAAACTAGGTTCTGCTGAAATTCTGATAAATTTCTGAGTACAGCTGAAAACTTGAAATTTTACACCTAGTTCCCAAAAGAATTTAACCAGAGAATCTATACAAAAAATGTTCCATATATAGCATACTTTGTGCTGTCGAAATCTCATGGTCATAGGGTTCTTAAATTTTGAGATATGATATTTTTAGTGAAGCTCTGTCATACTGAAAATTTCTGGGCAATAGCATTCTGAAAATGGATCTATTAGACCCTTTTCTAATCTGAATTGGTTCAACCTTTGAATACCAAAAATGCTCCTTAGGTATCTATCTACCTCCTGTAGAAATCTCAAGGTCACTAGATTTTTAGTTTGGGAGTTATGCCCAAAACATTAGGTCTCTGTCCTGCTGAATTTCAGAACTAGTGATCTCTGAAATTCAAATTTTTAGGTCATCTTCCTTTGAAATCTAGAGCAAACCTTGAATACCAAAGTTGTTTAGAATTTTATATTCTGCATGCTCGTAAAATTTCAGCATCACTGCAGTTTTGAGCTGAGAGATATGAAATTTTTAGTGACCCTCGGCCTGCTGTCCAACAGCCCTGACAGCAAAGCGATATCTGAAATTTCGGGCATGATAGCCTCAACATTATATCTAAGTTGAATACCAATGTTGGAAGGCACGAGATTTTACATCCCCTGCCCAAAGATGATGATTTTTAGGTGGTGAAAGAATGCTCCACGTATATTTTTTTGTAGTTTCTATCCACAGATGAACACAATCAGTGCAAGATCCATCTATCTCCATCTTCTCTTAGATGGTTTCTAAAAGAAGCATACCCATATCTTTGCCGAGTCAAGTGGAACCCCGTTGTACTCTCCTGATTGCTTATACACCTTTTCTTCAGTTTAGAGGCGATCCGCCAACTTCCTAGGGCTATGTAAAGGTGATCACTCCACTTTCCTTGCATCGATATCCCTGCACTGATCACTATAAACTCTCAGCCCTTGACCCTGAACTCCTTACGCTTGCTCACAAATAAGTAAATAAATAAAAATATGGGTACCATATGTCAAAGTCTGTTGGTATGCTTTGAGCATCATCACATCGTGTATATGCTGCACCATTAACAAAATGATTTGTGAGCATACAAATGCATTACACAGCATGTGCATTTGGGAACTTTGAATGGACTAACATGCATATGCACTGAGGTTTTCCCACCTTTCTACTCTATCGTCCTTTTAGCTGGTGATGTTGTTGATTCCATAAACGAAGGTACCGCGACGGAACCTAGTGTATCATGTGTGCTGCAGCCATGTGATTACCACCAGGAGCGCGCTAGGTATCTTGGTTTGTGAGAATGCGACTCACCGCAGCTATTACTTCTCCACTCTATGTTTGTCTTCTCTACCTCGACTAACTGTATGGGTAAAGCAAGTCATGCTGACATTGCATCATGAGCACCATACTTCATGAGCATATGAATCATTCATGCATAAACATGTGCATCATCATGTATGCGCCTCACCATGCACGCATCATGTGCATCTCTCACTATGCATCATGGCATATGCACCATAAGTTCATATGCATGTGCATTATACTATATGCACTTCATCATGAGCATCCTCATGTGCACCATTTCATTGTTGCACGAGTCATTTCCCATATGCATAAGTATTATCATCCCATGACTCATCAAGTGCATGAGATCCAGCTCAAACTTGTTGCATCCTCATGTGGTGCATAAAGTAATTAAAATACTTCATTAAGATAAACCTTGAATATGGGTATTTTTCCTCACTCACATCCCAATTTTGTTTCCAAAATCTTGTCACTTGCCATTGACAATTGTAATTTCCAAGATACTCTAGGGTTGACCTTGTTGCTAATCTCTTAAAAGCAAATTCATGAACCTCCGTAAACAAATTTAACCAAATATTTGATGTTTCCCTTCTTTGTGGGAATCTTTTTGGAACCTTTTCGATTTGGTCTTCTTCCTTCTAAATTTCAAAGTTCACCTGGTAGTAACTCAACTAAGCTGATTGAAGGAGTATGAGCAAGTTCTCCAAAAGTTAACTTAAGAGGAGCCTTCTACTGAGTCAGTGATCTTTGGTCCTGTCAGATGGTGAGATCTAGACAGCCCACGGGGGTGTTAATCCCTGTGGTTTAGTTGTTCGGTGAGGTGGAATCTAAGGCTAAGAACTCGAAGGCTGTGCAAGGGCACACGGAACACAAAGAACACGGCGAGTTTATACTGGTTCGGGCCTCCGGAGAGTAAAACCCTATGTCCAGTTGTTAGTGTAGATTGCTTGAGAATTGCGTCTTGATACAAGGGTCACCTCGTCCGCCTTATATTGGCCAGCGGATGAGGTCGGTTCCCAGACTCTTGGTCGGTTACGACCAGGAGACCTAAGTCTAGATTACAACACTTGCCATTATCCGTCGATCTGCTTTGGTCGAAATCCACCGATGTCTTGTCTTGTACGCCAAGTCTTGAGGTCGTGTTGAATTAGGTCATCGGGGGAATCTTCTGGAAGGTCTTCAGGAGGTCGTGTGGGCTGCCAACTAGGTCGGTTGGGCCCAATGACAGGTCGGCGGGTTTTCTGGTAGGCCGGACCTACTTGTCAGGGACGGCCGTGAGCCTGGTCGGTGGGGACCCAGGGGTACCCATGTCTCACAAGCCCCCGAGCGAGGTGTAGGCGCAACGACCTTAGAAAGGTCATGAGGAAGTCGTAGAGCTATCGACAGGTCGAATAGCATGCACGTCGGTCCAAAAGATAAAAGAACAAGTCAGCTTAGCAGCCGACCTTTTTGTAGTCTTGCTGAATGAAGAGAGGTCGAGTGACGACCTATAGGAAGCAGGCTTCCAATAGATCGAAACGACGATGAAAAAAATCAGAGGGCATCAAGGATGCACTCATAGAGTAGTATCCGAGCATCGTGGTGGGCAAGATGGCCGGTATGATGATCCAAAAAGAGAAAGTAGGTCGAGTAACAACATGATGAGAAACAGGTTTCCCAACAGGTCGGAACGACGAAGAAAAACTAAGAGGGCGTCGAAGACGCACTCGTAGAGTAGTCCCCGAGCATTGAAGTAGACAGCATGGCTGGTTTGATGCTCAAAAAAGAGAAGAAAACTGAGTTATGGTTTTGATTGAACGAAGTGTGGAGACACCCAGACCTCCTAGCATAGCTGCAAGGAGTCTGGCAGGGCCGACCTCAAGGAGGCCTTGTATGCGTGCTGACCTCAAAGAGGCCTCAAAGCAAATAATGTCCAGTATCCGAGGATACCCAGCAGGATCTTGAAAGGCGCATCACATGAAGAGGTCTTCTGTAGTGGTCGAAATTGTCAACGATGTGGTCGCATGAAGGTATTGATCTTGAATGAATGGAGTGTAGAGACACCCAGATATCATGCATAGCTGCAAAGAGTCTGGCAGAGCCACCCGAGGCACGCCGACCTCAAGAAGGTCTCAAAACAGAAGCGCCCAAGCACCGGAGACACTTGGCAGGGCCATTAGGCGCGCACCCCACAGGGAGGCCTTCATTCCCGACGTAAAATCCTGGGTGTCCAGAGCAGGCTGGCAGGGCTACAAGAGCACATCGACCTCGGAAGGTCACGCATCCAGGGCGCCCAACTAGGTTGGCAAAGCCGTAGACATACCGAGGTATTGCAAGACCTAAGTATTAAGGCACACCGACCTCAAGAAGGTCGTTTTGGTGTCCAGACGACCAACATAGCTGCCAGCCGTCCACTGGAGCCATGGTACTGAGGTGTTGACGACCTCAGCAATAGGCGGTGTGCCTATTGCTTCTGATCTCCAGGCGCCCAGAAGGATCTGGCAGAGCAGCGAGGCACGCCTACCCCGGAAGGTCTTCAATCGAACCTACGACCATTCTGCTCAGGGAACAGAAATATAGGCTGATTGGAATAGGTCCGTTTACGTGCAGAGCCGTAGCGGGTGCACCAGGACGCAGAGCCTAGCGGGTGCAAATAAAAGATATCAGGTCGTAGAGGAGGGTCGTGGAGTCGTCGTCGTATGGGGCTTAGTTAGGCGCTGGGCCCTCTGATACATGGTCAGGTTTTGTCGTGTACCGTAGACTGCAGGGTCACTGGTCAACAGTGGTCGGAGATTCTCTTGCCACCCGAAAACCGACAAACTGTCCGCGAATCAAGGGGGGTACTGTGGCCATGTGACTCTGCGGCGGGCTCAAGCATCATTGATGCACTAGCGACAAAAGACGTCGCGAGACAGGGGTAAACTCATCGCCTTTAATCGTGCACATGTCTGCAGGCCCTCTGGACCACGTGGCGACAGTGTCATCACTCAGCCACCTACCCGAGGTCTGGCTTCAGCTATAAATAGCGCCGTGAGACTGAAGGGGGGCAAGCACCGAGCATTGCTGAGCTATGAAGCTGCAGAGTAGTTTTGAGGCCATGCCATGGGCATGTGTCCGTCCACAAGATTGTAGGATGTCATGTTTGTAGTAGCTTAGAGCTACAAGAACTCTTGCGAAATGTAGGCAGCACCCCCACTCTTTGTACCGTGCCTTTGCGTGGTACCAGGTAGAGTTTGGAGGTGATGCTGTAGAGGCCCGAGGTGAAGCTGTAAGTCCTCGACGACCGTGTGATGCTCGTTGAAGGTCTGCAGTCCGCGCCGAAGAGCAAGCTCATATCTGCATTCCATAGTCAGGCACAAAGTGAGCCCAACTACGTGCAGCGTCGTGCAGTTGTTCACCGCAAGGCCACCATCGAGGTCCTGAGGCTAGAAGAATTCTTGTGACGCACTCTACTATATCGGAGTACGCCTCAAGGATTGCTCTAGGTAGATCAGGTCTTCGAGTACGTTTATATTTTTGTGTCGGGTTCTAGATCCAATGAGGTCGCAGGCGACCTGTGTACCTTCGGAGGACCCGTGTAATGTTCGCTCTCTTCTGTCATGTGCTTGGTCGTTTTGACAAAATGATTTGTCAGAAGACCTAAATTGATATGATTTGGGGGCTTATCGACCTTGTGAGGATCGAAATATTGTCATCGGGATGACCTGGTGACGCTACTGTGACTGACGACCTAAACTCAGAGCTTAGGTCGTTGCTCATTCTCTTGGCGAAAAATCCGGCGTGATCTTCTCGCGAAATTATCAGAACAGAGCCATTGCGGTGAGCACCGTACGGCGGAAGGAGCCGCAACGGGCGGACCCGGTGGACCCCCCTATAAATATAATATCAAGGGTCGGGGTTGACCACACTCATCTTCTTCCTCCTCCCGTCGCTATCGCCGCCACCGCGCCGTAGCCGCTGTAGCCTTGCGCTCGCTTTCCTTCCGTGCGCCTCCATCCCATCACCGGCTCCGGCCATCCGCGTGCTAGCGCCGCCGCCCGCGCCGTTCGTTGCTGTGCATGCGCATTAAGACCTTGTGTACTTTCAGATCCAGATCCAAACCTAGCGCGAAAATGGTGGCAGAAGCTCTCCCGATCCCGGACCCATGCACTGTGTGGGTGCGGTCGACGATGACGGAGGCCAAGATCCAATCCTTGGTGGACCGTGGCTGCTGAGGCCGAAAGAGGAGGTGGAGTGGAAGGCGGTGGTGGGAGAGGAGTTCCCGACCGAGGATGTGAAGGAGCAGGTCATCTTCGCGTCGTACTTTGAGCGTGGCTTCAACCTCCCCGCGGGTGACTTCTTCCGGGGTCTTCTCTACTACTACAAGCTGGAGCTGGTACTTCTCGTTCCCAACTCCATCACCGTAGTATCGACCTTCATCCACTTCTGTGAGGCATATCTGGGGATATCGCCTCACTTTCTTCTTTGGAGGCACCTGTTCTGTGTGAAGAGCACTGGCAAGAGGTCTGGGCCAGTGGGGGCTGTAATGTTCTGCTTGAGGTCGGGCCTCAAGTCAGAGTGGATAGACAGCGATCTCCCCGACAACACTGCTGGGTGGAGGTCGGAGTGGTTCTATATCGCCGACCAGCTGCCGGCCCTTCCGCGTCGCTCTGGCCACAAGCCCGTGAAGATTGCTGAATGGGACTTGGGGTTGTCTTCTTGTGAAGCTGATGACATCAAGGAGGTTCTGGAGCTGGTCCAGGACCTAAAGAACCGAGGTGTGACAGGGGGTTCGATCGCCAGGTCATTTTGCCGGCGGCTGATTCAGCCG
This sequence comes from Cenchrus fungigraminus, assembly GCA_036936925.1. Taxonomy (NCBI): domain Eukaryota; kingdom Viridiplantae; phylum Streptophyta; class Magnoliopsida; order Poales; family Poaceae; genus Cenchrus; species Cenchrus fungigraminus. Next base: position 19,185,123 of record CM072778.1, on the reverse strand, counting down.
ATCAAGGATCGGGTCCACCCCGCGTATGAATACTGGGGGCAGTCAGACCCCACTCGTGAGGTGGACCGCAAGGTCTCCAAGGAGGAGATGGCGGCCAGGGTGTCCCAGATCTACTCTGGGAAGGTGAAGGTCAAGAAGTGCCCCAAGGCACATTCGCTGAAGAGGCCGGCTGACCTGGTAAGTCCTGGGACTATTTTAGGTCGTTTTACTCCGTTCGTAGATTTACGTCGTTTAACCCTTTTGGTCGTTGGTTGTTGCAGGATCGTGAACGTTAGTTTTGGTGCCCTGCACCTCTTCGCGAAGGCGAGCAGCACCGGCAGAAGCTGAGGTCGGACAAGTACCAACCTTCGGCAGCCCGGCTGCTGGAGTATTACGAGTCTGACTCGTCGGTGGAGGCCGATGAGGACACCGATATTGAGGTCGGTGGCGACGCCGGGACCGGCCCGGAGGCGGGTAGTGCCGCGAAGCCCAAGCGTAAGACCAGGGCGGCGGTAGCGAAGCAATCAGTCTCGACGGCTGCTGTTAAGGTCACCGCGGTAAAGGCCGCAGAGAAGAAGAAGAGGAAGAGGAAGACAAGTCCTCCGCCGCCGGTTGAGACGCTGGTGATTCCTATGCCTCCGTCCAGGGAGGTCGAATCTAATGAAGAAGAAGATGAAGCCACCGAGGAGCCACTGGTCGTAGAAGAACGATCGGTGAGAAGGTCGTTGAGCCCAGCAGCCAAGAGGCAGCGGGAGTTGGCGCAGAAGACGGCAGAGGATGCCCTCCGTCAAGGATTGGAGGCGCAGCGAGCTGTCGCTGCTACGCAGGTAAGGATGCCTATTTTGAATAGGCTGCGGATTTTTAGGCCGAAGCCTCGTGTCTCGACCGTCACGAGGTAAGGTCTTGAACACTCGATATCTCTAACTCATTGTTGCCGTGTTTTTTATGCTTCCTTGTGTGTGGTGGACTATGTAGGTCGGTTGCGGAGCCTCAGCGCGGCCTGGGCACTCAGGCCTCGCCTTCCCGCACGAGGTCGCCCGACCCTAAGGTCGTGGCGCAGTCATTGGTTGACGATGCGAGAACGGCGACCCCGCCGCCGGCTGCTGATGAAAGGGGGGTGACTCCGCCGCCGGCTACAGACTCAAGGATGGCGACTCCGCCACCTGCAGATGATGTGGGAGCAGGAGGTGCCGTGGGGGACGTCGGAACGTCGGCTTCTCCGCGGGTCATTGACGTGAATCCCATCAGCGCGAGGCCTGGTGGGATGGAGGAAGACCTGGTCAAGGATCAGGCCCAGATTGACCAAGCGCTGAAAGGTCCGGGGACGTCTGGCGCACAGGTACCTGGTCGAGGTTGCCACGACGAGAGATTGACTGGAATAATACCCCTTGGCAGGAGGACATCTTTGACGACAATGAAGATATGCAGGCCGTGCGGACCGGCATTATAACCATCAACGTTGCATTGACGGTGAGTTTGCCTCTGATGTTTTTTCTGATGATGTGTTGTTGATTTGTTACTGACGAGCTGTTGTGTTATACCAGGCGCTAGCAGATCGTGCGAAGAGCCGGATCGACCTGCTGAATAACGCTGAGGCGACGCAGCGGCGGGTTACTGATCTTGAGCAAGAGCTCAAACAGGTCCGCGAGGCGGCGGCCGTAGAGAAGAAGAAGCTCGAGGACGAGCTCGCCGAGGAAAAGCGCAAGACCCAGGAGGTCGATGCGCAGTTCAATGCTGTGAGCATAGGTAAGGTCGAGACTTTATGTTGTTAATCCTCTTGTAGAGCTGAGGTCTTTGTGTTGAGTATCAATTTTGTTGGATATTTTGCAGACTTCCGCAAGCGTGAGGAGGACCTCAACAACGATCTAAAGAACACCAAGGAAAAGGTTCGGTCCTTGGAGGTGACGCTTCGTGAGGTCGAGGCTGGGGGCCAGGAGCTCAAGCGGGCGATGAAAGAAGCTGCTGACAGTGAGTATGCCGTATCTCAAAAGCTGGCTTATGAGAAACGAGCTCGGCAAGACCTTGAGGTCAATCTTGAGGTGGCTTTGAAGTCATTGCAGAATGACCAAGTAACCATTGCAGGATATGAGGTGGAGCTGAACGACCTGAAGGGCGCCGCCAATTACGCTATGGACTGCATAGCGGTGCCGGTTGAAGGGGGGAGGCCAAGTCTGTTGTTGATCGTCTCATAGAGACCCCTGACAAACTCCTCACATTGCTGAAGGCGACGAGCTTGGCGGTAGCTACTGATGCGCTGGTGAGGGTGAAGTCGCACTACCCCGATGTTGACATGGCCAAGGTCAAGGGGGTGCTGATGTTGAAAAAGACCTCGCAGCCCTGGAGCTGGAAGTTCAAGATGCCGCCATGGAAGTGGCAAACTCCTTGGACTATGAAGGTGATGACAGGGGGCAGTAGTCTTGGACTGAGAGCTATACCTCCTCCTCTTCTCTGTTGTGTAAACAATGCTTCTTGATGAATATTTTGTTATGCCTAAGTGAAGTACTTGCCTTGTGCCTGTGCGAGCTTGGTAGTCTTGTAGATGATGACGTGTTGTTTCTTGCCTCGCGGATCACTACTCACGGAGAGGCTGGCTTACCGACCTCCACAGCTCAGTGTGGAGGCTTACGTGAGGTCGGCACGCGAGGAGGAGTCTAGGACTCAGGTCTGGCGACCTTATCGACCAAGCATGCTCGCAGCGACAGAGGGCTTATACCCATTAGGGATGATGTCCTCAGGTCGAACGACCCTTAGGTTGCCTTTGAGCCAAGCCCCCGAGCATGTCGAGGGGGAGGAGTAGGAGAAAATTATAACCCTCAGGTTTTACGACCGATGTATTGGCTTTAGCCAAGCCCCCGAGCATGTCGAGGGGGAGTGTTGATGACATGAGAGAGGAGAAGGTAGGGCTCGGCACACAGCAGATGACTGCTTGAACTAATATTTATTTAATCTGAAAAAGGTAGAAAGGAATACATAGCTGTAATTAAAAACTATTCTACGGGTAGAATCGTCGTAGATGTTCCACGTTCCAAGGGTTTGGCACTCCTTGCCCGTCACCCCATTGGAGGCGATACGTGGATGGGCTGACGACTTCAGTGACGATGAAAGGTCCTTCCCAGGGGGCAGAGAGCTTGTGCATGCCGTCGGTCTTCTGGATGCGCCTGAGAACGAGGTCGCCAACGTTGAAGGAAGTTTCCCTAACGTTGCGATCGTGATACTGACGAAGTTGTTGGTCGTGACAAGCTTGTCTCATGACGGCAGCTAGCCTCTGTTCTTCAAGGCTATCTAGGTGAACTTGACGTGTTTGCTCGGCTTCTCCTTCCTCGTAGAATTGGATGCGTGGAGCTCCAAAGGTGACGTCGGTGGGTATTATGGCTTCTGATCCGTAGACCAAAAAGAAGGGCGAAAAGCCCGTGGCAGAGCTGACTTGTGTCCTTAGACCCCAAATCACGTGTGGTAGCTCGGCTAACCACCGGGTGGCGTAGTTTGAGGCATCGTCAAAGATACGATCTTTGATAGCCTGAAGGACCATGCCATTGGCACGCTCGACCTGGACGTTGCACCTAGGGTCGGCGACCGAGGAGTAGTAGACGTCGATGGTGTTATCCTGACAGAAATCCCAAAAGGCAGAGCCGGTAAAGGCCGTGCCCAGGTCGGTGATGATCCTGTTAGGCACACCGAAGCGGTGTGTTATGTCTTGCATGAGTTTTGCTGCTTCTTCCGATGTTACTTTCGCAATAGGTTGGACTTTGATCCACTTGGTAAATTTGTCGACAGCTACTAGTATAAACTTGTATCCGCCTGGGGCCGTTCGGAACGGTCCCACTGAGTCGAGGCCCCACATGGCAAATGGCCATGATGGAGGAATTGTGCGCAGGGCCTGAGCTGGCAGGTGCTGCTGTTTGGCAAAGAATTGGCATCCTTTGCACCTCTTTACGAGGTCTTTTGCGTCGGTCATGGCCGTGGGCCAATAGAATCCAGATCGGTACACCTTACCGACCAGGTTGGCGGATGCTGCGTGGCAGCCACATTCGCCGCTGTGGATCTCAGCCAGGAGCTGTAGACCTTCTGATCGCAAGATGCACTTCATCAAGACGCCTGTGGAGGTAGCTTTTCTGTAGAGGTCGGTACCAATCACGACGTAGTTGGCGCTTCGTCGTGTGATACGCTCACGTTCTGCTTTGTCTTCTGGAACAAGTTGGTCGAGTATGAAGTCTATGAAAGGCTTGCGCCAATCATCTTCTTTTTCTGTCATCAGCACGTCGCGGGGAGGTGCTGAGGGTTGTTCGTGTTGAGGTGAATTTGGACTATCTGGGTCCAGGAGCTTGATTGAAGGCTTGCGTAAGTCTTGGACAAAAACGCCTGCCGGGACTAGAGCTCGTCGAGAGCCTAGTTTGGAGAGTACGTCGGCTACTACGTTGTTGTTTCGTGGGACGTGCTTAAACTCAATCCCTTCAAAGTGGCCTTCGAGTTTGCGAATCTCAGCACAGTAGGCATCCATTGTGTCTTTGACGCAGTCCCACTCCTTGTTGACTTGCTCGATGACGACCTTGGAATCGCGAAAAGCTAGTAGTCGCTTGATGCCAAGGGACACTGCTATACGGAGTCCGTGAATCAGGGCTTCGTACTCTACTCCATTGTTGGAGGCCTTGTAGTGTATCTGCAGGACGTACTTGAGCTGTTCCCCCTGAGGAGAGATGAGTAATACGCCTGCGCCTGCTCCTTCGAGGTTTAGGGCACCATCGAAATACATTATCCAGTGTTCGGGCCGCTCCTTGGGAGGGGGCATCTGGATCTCTGTCCACTCAGACACAAAGTCTGCGAGGATCTGTGACTTGATTGCTTGTCGAGGGCAAAACTCGATGTCAAACTCTGCAAGCTCGACCGACCACTAGACGATGCGGCTGTTGGCGTCACGGTTGCGGATGATTTCTCCTAGTGGAAACGACGATGGGACCGTGATCTTGTGGGCTTGGAAGTAATGACAAAGCTTTCTCGACGTAATCAGGAGTGTGTAGAGCAACTTCTGAGGTTGTGAGTAACGTGTCTTAGCGTCGGCCAGGACCTCACTCACGTAATACACAGGTCATTGAACAGGATAGGCCTGCCCTTCTTCTTCTCGTTCAGCGACGAGAACCGTGCTGACCACATTAGTGGTGGCAGAGATGTAAAGGAGGAGTGTTTCTCCCGGAACTGGTGGTGTCATAATTGGTGGTGTCGTCAAGGATTCATTAAGAGCTTCAAACGCCTTTTGTGCCTCGTCGTCCCACACGAACTTGTCTGCCTTCTTCAATAGCTTGAAGAAGGGTAAGCCTTTCTCGCCGAGCTTGCTGATGAAACGACCTAGAGCCGCCATCATCCCTGTAAGCTTCATGACGTCTTTCTTGCTAGATGGCTTGGCCATGTTGCGTATAGTGTCGACCTTCGCAGGGTTGGCTTCAATGCCTCGGTGCCCGACCATGAAGCCCAGGAGCAATCCGGAGGGTACACCGAAGACACACTTGGTCGGGTTGAGCTTCCATTGGAACTCCCGTAGATTGGCGAAGGTTTCGGTGAGGTCGGCGATGAGCTGATCTTCCTCGGTAGTCTTGACGACCACATCATCTACGTAGGCTTCGACGTTCTTCCCGATCTGCGACTTCAGGCACTTCTGAATTGCCTTCTGATATGTTGCTCCAGCGTTTTTTAGGCCAAAAGTCATGACCTTGTAGCAGTAGATGCCATGGGGCGTTATGAACGCTGTTTTGTCTTCGTCGTCGGGGTGCAGAGCTATTTGGTGATATCCCGAGTAGCAGTCGAGGAAGCAGAGTAGAACGCTACCAGCCGTGGAGTCCACGACCTGGTCAATGCGAGGAAGATGGAAGGGATCTTTCGGGTAGTGCTTGTTGAGATCGGTGTAATCGATACACATCCTTAATCCACCAGTTTTCTTTGGTACAAGGACCGGGTTTGCGAGCCAAACCGGGTGTTTACACTCTCTGATAAATCCTGCAGCTAAGAGCTTACAGACTTCTACTTCTATGGCCTGCTTTCTATCTTTTGCAAATCGCCGGAGCTTTTGCTTGATAGGTCGTGCAGTCTTGTTTACTTCAAGTGCATGCTCAGCCAGCCTCCTGGGGACACCGGGCATGTCGGAAGGGCTCCATGCGAAGATGTCAGCGTTGTCCCTGAGGAAACTGGTGAGCGTGAGTTCCTATTTGGGGTCGAGGTTGGCCCCGATGACGACTTCCTTGGATGCGTCGGGCAGGCCGAGGCAAACCTTCTTTACAGCTGGACTTGGGTCCAAAGCTGTGCTTGTGCGCTTCTGCTCTGGCACCTCCAGAGTGGTTTGGTCGATCTTGGCTGCCTGGGCGACCATGACCGTTGCTGCAGCTTTGACCGCGGAGTCTTTGGAGAGCTCGACGGTGGCGCTCTCGCAGTTGTAGGAGACCATGGTGTCCCCGAGGACGGAAAGGATTCCGTTTGGTGCCGGCATCTTCATGATGAGGTATGGCCATGAATTTGGCCAGCATAGGTCGGCTGAGGATGGCATGGTAGGAGGAGCGGAAGTCCGCAACCTCAAACGTTAAGTACTCCGTGCGGAAGTTCTCCTTTGTGCCGAAGGTAACCGACAAGCATACACGACCTATGTGGTATGCAGCCTTGCCGGGTACAACCCCATAAAAGGGTTCGTCGCAGGCGGTCATCTTGTTGAAGTCGAAGTCCATCTTTCTGAGCGTCTCTGTGAAGATGATGTTCAGGCTGCTGCCCCCATCAATGAGGGTCTTAGGCAGGAACGCCCCATCGACTATGGGGTTAACGACCAGCGGGTAGGTCCCGGGGTCAGGTATGTGGACCCAATGATCTTTCCTGGAGAAAGTGATTGGGAACTCCGACCAACGTAGAGGTTGTGGAGTTTCAGTGTTGACGTGCCCGATCTCCCTTTCGTTCGATCGGAGCTGCCTGTTGCTTTTGGTCGCTTGGCGACCACCGACGATGAAGTTGATCTCTCGGTTGGCTGATTGAAACGCACCATTAGGGTTGCCCCTTTAGGTGGTGGTGGTGGAGAGTGCTCCTTGCGGTTATTGTCGTTGCGGTTGTGGTCGTCCTGGCGACGTCGATCATCACGCCGATCATCTCGGCGGTCATTGCGCTGATCATCACGGCGATCACCCCTTCGGTCGTCACGCCTGTCGTTGCGGTTGTCGTCGTGACGATCGTTGCGACGGTAGTCGTCGCGTCTGTCATCGCGGCGGTAGTCGCGGCGATAATCACGTCGATCCCTGTCATCGTTGCGACGGTAGGGTCTGCGGTCACGGTAATCACGTCGATCAGGTCGACGGTTACGGTTGTCGAAACGCCGGTCACCGTTCTGGTCGTCATTGTTGTCGCTCTTGGCCTTCTTGGATTCGGAGGGTATCCCAAGGGCACGCTTCAGCTGCTCGCACTCCCTCATGGTATGTTTGGCGTCGCGATGGAACTGACATTAGTCGTCCATGACCATGTTGAAGTCACCCTCGAGGAAGGTGCAAGGTCTTGGTGGATCTGCCATGTAAGCTTCGCCAGATCGCTTGCGCGACCTGTTTCCTCCATCATCGTGATCCTCTCCATTGAAGTCATGCATCACCGCGTCTTGAGTGTCAACTAGCTTGTCGACGTAAGCCATGAGGTCGGTGATGGTGTGAGCGTCAACTTCATGGATCTTCTCGAAGAGCTTGATGTTGGTGACTCCCTTCTTGTAGTAGGCGATGACGTCCTCGTCTTTGACACCCGCGAGGGTGTTGCGGTTCTCGAAGTAGCGGTTGGTGTACTCCCGAAGAGTTTCGTCGCGTCTCATCCGCACTCTGGCGAGGTGATGAGTGTTACCAGGTCGGTTGTAGGTCGCCCGGTAGTTAGTCGTGAAGAGCCGAGACAATGTTGCCCAAGAGGTGATGCACTCTGCTGGGAGATTGTCGAGCCACAGGAGTGGCGCCTTGCCCATCACAAGGGGAAAGTATCCTGCCATGTGGTCTTCGTTGCCTCCAGAAGCGCGTGCTGCGATGCTGTACATTTTGAGCCATATACTTGGGTCGGAGCGACCGTCATATTTCTCGATAGCTGGCTTGAAGTCTTTGGGGTATCTGATCGTCCGGAGACGTCGTGAGAACGCAGGGAAATTGTTGACTGCACCCGGGCTTGCTGACGGGGCGTAGGCCGTCGGGATGACGTAGAGGTCATTGGGAGGGCCGTTGTCTTGGTCGTACTGGGCGCGTCGTAGAAGTTCTTGGTCATGCATGTTTCACAGCTCTGTTGCTTGGACGGGGTTGTTGGCATCAAGGGCGTCGGGGACCCCATGATCGCGGTCGTAGTTAGCACGTCGTGCTATCTCCACTTCGTCTCTTATACGTCGACGCTGACTTCCTTCAGCGTGGTTAGCTTGCACCGGTGGAGGTTGTGCTCCGGTGTTTTGCCTTGGGTTTGCGGTGGCGTTTGCTTGGGCGTTGGCAGCATTAGCTGCATTGTTGGCGACGTTACCTGCAGCATTGGCAGCGGCATTGGCAGCAGGGTTGGCAGCAGGGTTAGCTCCAGCGTTGGCGGCGGGATTGGCCGGTTGCATCACTTCGTTTTCACCTCGTCCCTCTTCAGCTACTGGCTCAAGGGGACCGTTGCTACAACGTCGTTGGCGAGGACGTTCCGATCTACTCCTGGAGTAGGAACTTGCTGCCGATCTACTGTATCCAGGGCCTCTTTCTTCAATCTGAGCGGCGGCGACGCGGACATTAGCTTGGAGACGCCGTATCATGGGAGTATCCTCAAGCTGGTTTAGTGCAGCAAGAGCGGCTCCCAAGTTGGTTTGAGGAGAGTTGTAGACGTTGAGGCCATCTTGCTCAAAGTCCCTGAGGAGATCTCTGGCACGTAAGCGGTTCCGACGAGGCTCGTTGCGTTGTTGGGGAGCTACTGGAGCCGCAGGTGCTTGCGCTCCGATGTTGTCGTTGCCTTGCCCAGCATTGGCTGCGTGTTGACCTGCGGCTGGAGCAGCTGCAGCGAGTTCTTGTTGCCTACGAGCAGCTCTGTCGGCGTTGGCGTTCTCGCGCTCCACGCGTTGTTCATCTGTTTCTCCATCTTGAGGTGGTACATCCGCAGAGACGACCAAGACCTCGTGATCTAGGGTCTCGAGCTCTTCTCCCGGATAGTTCGGGGAGATAGTTGTGCGGGCGATCTGGAACGCGAGGCGGTCCGGAGACGGCTCCCGGTTCATCTGGCGGCGATGGGCCGCAGTAAGAGGTCGTCGAAGCTTCTTGAGGACACGGCACTGGCGAGCCGTGTGTTTGGGATTCTCGTGGATAGGGCAGGGTTCGTCGAGGTGACTCCTGCGGTTTCCACGATCTGGCGTCTTGGGTCCAGATTCGATCTGGATCTTGCGTTTCATGTAGCGGGATGCTATGTGAGTTGCGTTCCGCAAGGCAAGAGGCATGCTGGATGATGACGAGGTCCTGCGAGGGCGTTCGACGCGTTCACAGATTTTGATCGTGTCGGAGAGCATGCCTTCAACACGATCGATCCTCGCGATCAGGTCGCTAGGAGTGGGTGGGTGGGATTCTGTCAACAGATATGTCCTGATCTGTTGGTCGGAGGTGACCGTGTTGCTCTCGATGACGAGGCAGGCAGCTGGAGCGGTGGGTTTCGCCGGCATGGAGCCGAAGCAGATGTCGACGGGATCGGCGAGGATGTCCGCCATGCTCTCCGGGAAGATGATGCCGTTGGTCGAAGCCATCGAGTTGCATGAAGAACCTTGATTCCCCCCTATCTGGCGCGCCAACTGTCAGATGGTGAGATCTAGACAGCCCACGGGGGTGTTAATCACTGTGGTTTAGTTGTTCGGCGAGGTGGAATCTAAGGCTAAGAACTCGAAGGCTGTGCAAGGGCACACGGAACACAAAGAACACGGCGAGTTTATACTGGTTCGGGCCTCCGGAGAGTAAAACCCTACGTCCAGTTGTTGGTGTAGATTGCTTGAGGATTGCGTCTTGATACAAGGGTCACCTCGTCCGCCTTATATTGGCCAGCGGATGAGGTCGGTTCCCAGACTACTGGTCGGTTACGACCAGGAGACCTAAGTCTAGATTACAACACTTGCCATTATCCGTCGATCTGCTTTGGTCGAAATCCACTGATGTCTTGTCTTGTACGCCAAGTCTTGAGGTCGTGTTGAATTAGGTCGTCGGGGGAATCTTCTGGAAGGTCTTCAGGAGGTCGTGTGGGCTGCCAACTAGGTCGGTTGGGCCTAATGACAGGTCGGCGGGTCTTCTGGTAGGCCGGACCTACTTGTCAGGGACGGCCGTGAGCCTGGTCGGTGCGGACCTAGGGGTACCCATGTCTCACAGGTCCTTTAGCATGTTTCCTTGTAATCAAAGGAACCGGGATACCAGTAAATAAAGAATGGGCAAAATCCTTTGATAGGTTTTCCTTGGTACAATCCCAATTTAGGATGGTGGATACCCTAGCTCTTCTCTTTTTCCCAAAGTCACGGTCAATCCTCTCGAGGGCCAGTTTGACCCCCTCCATATCCGTGCTTCGTCTGTTCTGTGCCGCTCTATTACAGCCGCCACTGCTGATCGTGGCCGTCTTGTCATCAAGGCATCCAATGCCGGACACCATCGTGCCACATGCCACCACCACACCTCCTTGCCACCGGCCCCTACCCAAGTGGCGCGAGCACCACTGCCACTACACCACGGTGAGCATCAATAAGAGGAGCACCTCCCCGTCGACTCTTACCACTCAGAGTTGCATCCACTTGAGCCACCACCTCCCGTCGCCCTCCCTTCTCTCCAACTGTTTTCTTGAGCACACACCGGCCATTTTCGCCGCTTACGACATTCCTCGCTGATTAAGCTCTTTCCTCTATCTTCCCCAGCAATGTGAAGAAGAGTCAAGCTCCTCCAGCTGTCGGTGTCAGTCCGAGCCTTTCCCTGAAGCTCGTCCACTGAAGGTTGGTGCCAACATCACAAAGAAGAAGCTCGAGAAGAGAGCCACAAGAGGGAGCCAATCCCACATCACCAACTATGGATCATTTTCTCGAGATGTGTGATTCAGAGTGCTGGGACATAGCGATAGTGTACATCTGTTTTGTGCCTCTGCTATACCTGTTTGTAGCTTTTCATGTGTACATTCATCGCCTGCTTCCTCACGAGCGACATTGATGATGTGTGAGGCAGCCCATGTACCTTTTATCATCTTTGAGATTCAGATATGGAAGAGTTTAGCTTTGCTCTGTGGTTTCCTCATGAAACCCGTTATCTCCCCTAGAGGTTTTCCTCTAATCTTGTGTCGAATCTCGGGACGAGATTCCTTTTAAGGTGGGTAGGCTGTAACACCCCAGGAGTTTAGTTAAGCTAAATACCCTATTTAATCATGATAATCAAGTATAATTAGTCCCTAAGCATGTTTAACATGATTATGCTCATTTTTACACATAAACCCTTGGTCAAAATCCCAAATCATGGTCAAACCCCTAAGTGCTCCATAAAGCTGAAATGGTTTTCTTACGCGTTCTCCAAATTTCACTATAGAACTTCAAATTCTGCCAATATAAAAGTTCTTCGTTGTTTCCGGGAACACAACTTTCATAATTGGCGGACATTCAAATTTTGAGTGTAAATTGGCCAAAACTCGAGTTGAAGTCCCTATGAATAGTACTCGGGGCCGAGAAAATCAGCGACTTTGTGACGTTTTTCCCGTCAATCCTTTCACTAAAACATAGGTCGCCCTTTGGGAAAGTTGTAGTGCTATAGTTCCTCTACAACTTCTATTTTTGGATAATTTCAACTTAGTTGAAACTTTTTGGGGTTTAGTGTTTTCGAAACCGTGTGATTGAAATAGAATCCGGGCGCAGCCGCCGACGTCGCGCGCTCGGCGCGTCGCCCACGCGCGCGCGCCTGCTGCGCCGTCGCGTCCACGTGGCACCCGCGTATATCTCCGGTCTACGGACGCCTGGATGCCCCCGCTGTGGACCGCGAGATGCTGTGGGGTCTCCGCCCGAGCAGTCCGCTGTACGCCGCGTCTACGCTCCAGTCCGCGCCGGGCCGGGGCCACACACCCGTGCGCGCGTGCGCCCACGCGGCCTGCGCCGCATGCAGCCGGCCAGCTGGCCGCCTCCCTGTCCCCACACGCCCGCTATCCCTCGCCCCGTCGCGCTGTGTCGTCGACCTAGCGTCAAAACGGCTCAACGCCGCGCTCCGCCGTCTCCTCTGTCTCTGCCATCGTACGCCATTGCTGCGCCGCCACCGCGGATTCTCCTCCTCCAAGCAAAAACCGCCACCACCTTCGAGTCTACACCTCCCATAGCCCCTCCGAAGCTTCCTACGCCGCCACAGCCCCTGCATCGCCGCGCCTTGGGGCTGCACGCCAGGCAACAGCCCGTGGCGGGCTGTACGCCGCCGCCCCGCCGCGGGGGGCCGCCGGAGCCGCGTCCGGGCCGGCTACCGCCCCCAACTGGTCCAAGGTAGGCGCGCACGCCCCCCCCGAAGCCCTGCCCCGGCCAGGGCCGGCCGGAATCCGTCGCCGGCGAGGCCCCACGGCCGTCGAGGGTTACATTGCAAGGATTGCAATAGTTCCAGGGCCTTTTTCGTAAACTAAGGGCATATGTGTAATTACGAAAAGTTATTCCAGGGACCGGGCTGTAAATGGATTATTAGGGTTTTAGCTGAAAATTTGAAAATCCATCAAAAATCGTATAAAAATCAGAAAAATGCAAATCCAATTTTGTTGGGTTCCTTGCGATGAGATCTACCTTTTCTAGAAAGGTTGTCTATGGTTTTTCTGTGTATATTTTGAATTAAAAATTCAAACTCAGTTTGAAGTGTTTTTGTTATAATTTAAATTATACTCATGCTATGGAGTTCAATTTTGGATATGTTGCTCTTTATGGCATGTTTAGAATTGTGACCAAAGTTGGCATGAGGTTGATGTGTAGATAATTAGTTATGATTTATGTAAGCTTTATGCTAGTTTAATATTGATGCTTTTTATAGCCCTTTTAATAAACTTTTCTTTAAGCACAAGTGCACCCTAGGGCTTTTTCATGATGAATAGCACCTCTTATAGGATGGTTATGATTTTAGGATTTTATTTGATCTAGGTTTGGTATTTAATCTTGTGTAGGAGTTTAAATTAAAAATTTTGAAAAATAATTTGAATCTGTACCTATGCTTTGGTCAGAGGCTTAGATTTGACATACATGGTTTGTAGTAGAAAGTTGAGACCAAAAATAATTGTAAATCTTTTTGTAGGATTTAATGTAGATAAACTAGGCTGAAATTTGTCTTTTTCATATAAATTAATTTATATGTAATCTGGAGCTAATTTTTGGCATGTGAGCTTAGTTTAGGTATATGTTGCTGTGTACCAAAAGTTAGAACCAATGGATGTATACTTAATTTTATATGAATTTTGGATGAATGGCTAGGTAGGAGTTGAATAAATAGGTTTATATTTATTATTTAAGTTTAATCAAGGTTTTCATGTTTGTTCCTGTTTATAATCATTTAAGCACACCCCCATACTGTTTGGTGAAGTTAAGTAATTTAATTTGCTTAAATGTGTACACAGTCACCATCAAAGTTGACTTTTAATTAACCACCCTCACCATAACCTAATGCATATGCATGTATACGTGTAGATTTGCCGGACGGTACATACACGCTCACCCAGGAGGGAGACAGGACGGTAGATGGTGAGGTGAACGAGTTGGGTGTTCATCAAGACCTGGACCAAAGTCCGGAAGAGCCCAAGGCTAGTGCTGAAATAGAAGAAGGCAAGCACCGGAGTGCATATAACCTTTTTGGATAAACTCACCTCTTTTACTTTTCAGTATTTATGTTATGTTTTGTGCATTTAAGTTTCAGGAGTTGATTTGAAACCTTAGATGCATGATCCTTAGGTTCCTATGCTCTTTTACTAGTATGATAGGCTCGATAGATGCCATGCTTTAAGAACATGGTAGAAGTCGAGTGATGTCTCATTGCTCGCGAGATATAGGGTTCTTATGTTGGAATCATACGATATGATTAAATGGACTCGCTCATGTGGTAAGAGCAATGGGATCGGTCTCGACCGAGTAGTATGTGCTGGTTAAGCTTTTGAATGTACCAAGCACTTGTCGGGAATGGGACCGGTAAGCCTAATACCTGATGAACTAGTGCGGGGACTTTATCGCTACTACTCTTGAGATGCTTCTCCCGGTTTGATCCCGGTAGTGCAAGTGTGATCCTGGACGTGCCGTCTGAGGGCGTTCCAGTAACCTTGTACTTAGGACTGTAGTGCCTGTCCCTAATCTGGGGAATGACGGGAACCGCCTGGTCGGGGTAGACCCCGCATTCGCTTTTATTTGATTTCTTGGGGTCTACCTTCTTCCGTGTGTTTGGGTTTGCCTTGCAAGGATTTAATCGATCGATCGTCGGTCTCTCGCCGTTACATGAGACTGCTTAACCACTGGCTACCCCATCTTGTATTATGGAACAGATGGATTAATTTTGTTTGCACAACTGCTTGATTAGTTTAGGTGCTTACCTAGAATGGATAATATACTAGAATTGGAGCTTAAATTTGGAATTAAGGATCAACTCTTAGTCGCTTTTGGCAAAACAAACCCAACAGCCAAAAAGCCTTGCATGTCTAGTTTTATTTTATTTTTGTCGGGTAAGTCTTGCTGAGTATTAGTATACTCAGCCTTGCTTTTGTTGTTGTTTTCAGGTAATCCCATCTGGCCTGGTTCTATTCCAGATGGTTGGGAACTTGAGTGGGAGAACGATGATGATGAGTGATACTCTATGGATGGCCTCCCATGTGTATCTTCCGCTAGTTTTATTTCCGCTGTTTAAACTCTGAAACACCTTTACTTTTATGTATGAAAACCTGACTTGTAATAATGTAACTTTGTGAACTTTTTATGTGATGTGAACTAGTACTCTGGTCCCACCTTCGTGTGGGCTTTGCGCATATCAGCGATCCTGTTGTAAGTGATTTACCGAGCATGACCCGGCAGAGGCGACAGAATAGTTCTTTATTATTGCTTAATGGCCACGTGGACCGGCTTAGGCGATAATACAGAATTATTTTGGGCGGTTCTGTCACAGCTGGTACCAGAGCGATGATATGCACCAGAGTATTAAAAATACCTTAATAACTTGTGTTTTGTATAAAATTTACCAAGAATAAGAATATTGCAAAATGCGTAGGACGTTAAGGATTAAACTAGTCCGAGAGGCCCTAGAGGGAATTTTTGGGTTCTTTCAGGTGGCTAGTACTTTATGGTGTATCTAAACTGACTTCCAGCACATTTTATTCTTGTCAAAACTTACTTTCTTGCACAACCATACTAGTTCATCACGTTTTGCCTTACGTGGTGGTGCCACAGGAAAGTCCTATGAGTGATGGATGGGACCTATTCCAATGGGAACCCACGTCGCGTCTGCGTCTCGTCACGTTTTGCCATACATGATGGTACCACATGAAAGTCATGTGAGGGATGGATGGGACCTATTCTAATGGGAATCCACCATCGCGTCTGTGTCAAGCCTCGCGTGGGGAGGAGCCGTCCGCCGCCAGCGCGCCCTTGGCCTCCTCACCGGAGAGGAAGATGCCCCTCCGATTCAAGGCTGTGGAGTGGATCCTGGCTGCACCTCCCCTTCTCCTCTGAGAGCAGGGCCCAGCACCAGCGCTGCTGCTCCTGCTCCACACCGCCGCTGCATGCGCCACCGCCTGTATGCAGCCGGCCGCTGTGCACTCCTCGCCTCGCCGCCGTGGCTGAGCGCGAGGAGGAGGAGGAGCTCCGGTCAGCGCCTGGGGAGGAGGGCCACACCGGCATGGGCGGCATCGGTCTGGCCGCCACGGCATCCACAGGTGGGGAAGAAGGTGGAAGGCGAAGGAGCAGAGGAGGAGAGAAGAAAAGGAGAAGGGAGAGGTAGTTGAAGATTATTGAATAAAATATGATGAAGGATGAGATATAAAGGATGATGAGTGTGGGAGAAGTAGATATGAAGGATAGAATCTTGATGACCAAGAGGAAATATTATGTTTTGAAGGAGGGGATAAAGGATGACGAGTGTATATGGTCTTAAACATGCTATTTATTCACATGTACTGAGGCTGCAAGATGACTTCACAGGTCTGCAATCTTATCTGGTCAAAGAACATGAATGAGATTGTTAGCAACCATGGGAACTCTCAGAATCAGATCACTGTTTGGAGATATCCGACAATGTCAAAGGTACATTGCAAGCTTATTCTAGAATTCAATTATAACTTGTACCATATCCTTTGTCCTCATGATCATGTTCCTCTTCTCTTTTGCAAGTTGTCACCTTGATAGGGCATACAAATAGAGTACTGCATTTAGCTATTTCCCCTGATGGATAGGTGAGTCCTCATGACCTGTTTCACTTATTGTTGACGGCTGTTAAGTACTTACTTTAGCAGTCAATTTACTCATGAATAAAGGAGCAAGAGGCATTTCTTACACGCATTTTAGTTAAGAATAATGTAGTTCCACTTGTCCTTGGAGATTATGTGATTGCAGGAAAATAAGCATAAAAGAAGTGGCAAACTCACCTTCTATGAATCATGCCACATCACCTCAGCCAAGGAGGGGCTGCCACCTCAGATGCCATGCATGCAAGCCATGTCACCAATCCAAGGGAGGCAAGCCCCGACGAATCAGAGCGTGACACGTGGACTTAACATGGATCCATGGGCCCACCAGAGCGTCTAAACCGCCTCAAGAACACGTGTACACCGGGGACCGACCTAAGGGCCCACAGGACAGCCACCCAGAGGAAGCACACCCCGAGTGGGGCCCACAGGGGGTCGGCCGAACCGACCTTGAGCCCCCCACTCAGGGGCTTCCACGTGGTGTCTCCCCATTGGTCCTAAAGGCCATCCCCGGGGTGTTTGGCTCCTCTTGACACCGGTCCTCGGGCCTATAAATAGAAGGGGAGGGGGTTAATTTCTTACCAACACACCTTACTACTCCTCTCTCACTTTTGGTTTCTAAGGCTAGGAGGTAGGCTGGAGTAGTTCTACTTCAGGTTCCAAGTCTACTTTGGGATCTAGGTATGAGTTCTCTTGTATCTTTATTTCTTTGTATGACTTTGCTCTACTTCAGTTATATAACTATTTCATATAAAGTTGTGCTTGTATACATGGGTGATTTGTTCATGTGTTCTTCACTTGTTCATCATTTAGAGGCTCATGTTCTTGATGAACAAGGCCTTTCGATCCAGTTGACAAGTGACTTACTCATGTTTTCGGTGTTTGTTCATAAGTTAGAGGCTCGTGTTCTTCACGAACACGACCCTTTGATCTTGTTGAATAGACATAGGAAAGCACAAATCCGTTTGTGTACCTAGCCTAGTTTGATCCAGTTAGATTCCATGTTAGTGTTGTATGAAGTTCGTGCTTAAGCTACGGTACTCGGTGTAATTGGCTGGTTTATTTGGTGGCTCTGACCTGGGTCACAATAGCCCGGGCCGGTCAGGGTCGTTCTAACAACGTAAGCGTGGTGCTTGGGTTGCGTAGCTACGTTACTTATGAGTGTATCCCACGATTTGTCTTGGGGTAGGCCGCGGTGGTGACAGCCGTTGGACCCTTCTGGAACCCCCCACGTTCGGAGACGCTGTAGGAGTCTAAAGTCTAACAACCGGAGTCGTGCGTAAGCGATGCGTATGCGACGCGGGAGGTTAGCTCCCCGTTTGTACCTGGGTGGTTGAGCCAACAGTCATGCAATGCTAGTGTGTATCTAACTCGTCTTACTAACTTCATGTGTATAGTACCTTAGAACCTAGAACTAACTCGTATGTTGACTCCTAAGCCTAGGACCTTTAGAGAGAGTGTGTTTGTGTGTTCACACTACCAACCTATCTATCTTACCTCACCCCTGCACTTGAGTGTCTGGTTTATTTCCGTCTATGATTTATACTCATTGCAATAGTGTTGAACTTGTTAATCCACCCAGCCTTCCTTGGATTCGATACCCTTTGGAATACTCCTTTGGGGAAATGCTACAATGGTACTTCCGTGCGCTTGCAGACTCTTGTAATCGTTAGGATTACCATTTGGTCATTTCTGGCATCGTTGCTAGGAATTCATACTTAGCATCGACGTTATGAAATACCAACACTTGTGGCACCTAGTATGATTTGTTCTTGCTATCTTCCCACCATGATATCAATAGAGTATAGCTACTTGCACTGGTGATGAAACTCTCTAGTGTTGGAATGTGTTTCCCCCTCTGAAGTCACAGGTTCGACTCAATTAACTCCATAATTTGATTTTGGAAATATGAACTTATTTCCCACATAATACTACAAGAAAATCGTTGACTAGTGACGCAACCACATTTTAGCGTCATTGATTTATGATGTTCCTGACTGATCTCGTCATAATATTTCACTTCCGAGCAAATTTAGTGACAAAAGAAACTTTCGTCATAACAGTTGCTACTGTAGCCGAGCGTTCCCTGTTCTATGCTTGTTTTGTGACACCATAAGCTCCGCAATAGCATCATAAACCAACTTTGGTCCCATATGTAAGCATTATTTGAAAAATAGAGTGTTCCAAGTCGTCATAAAATTCAGTTGGGTCCCACATGTTAGCATTTTTTTGAAAATAGAGTGTTCTAAGTCGTCATAAAATTTTCCAGGGTCCCACATGTAAGCATTTTCGCCAGGTTAGCGGTGTCATAAACCAACTTTGGTCCCACATGTAAGCATTATTTTAAAATAAAGTGTTCCAAGTTGTCATAAAATTCAGTTGGGTCCCACATGTAAGCATTTTTTCGAAAATAGAGTGTTCCAAGTCGTCATAAATAGTTCCAGGGTCCCACGTGTAAGCATTTTCGCCAGATCAGCGGAGGCTAGGTCATGAAATGTTGCAAAAATAATTTGCCATGGCATGGGTTCGAACTAGGGACCTGAAGGAACAAGGCTGTACTGTTTACCACTGCACCACTTCTTAGTTGTTCGAGTTTTATGGGAAACTCTACTAATAGTTCATGCAAATTCTTTACTATGACTAGGTCCCACATGTAAGTTTTAGTTGGGTCTATAATTACGTATCGAATGGCTGGCGAGACACTTCACTCAGCCTTCGCAAAGACTTTTGACTTCCGCTACGCAGATCTGCAATAGTTCGTGGTAGGAATGACGGATCCTAGCGGTGAGGGAAAGATGGTTGCGCCGCCACATCCCAGCAACAAAAGGATGAGACAGCATGACGAGGTTGGTCCTCTGGTTTGAGCCGCTATATTTTCCCCTATCTTACTAGGGTTGGGGATATCAAGATTTGGGGTTCTAGAGGATTGATGAGCATAGTAGATTTAGATTTCATTATCATACCTTTAGATTTGCACTTCGATAGGTGTTAGAAGTTGATAGGCTATAGACAATTCATGTTAGATTCATTTAGTTTTCAATTTGCATCGTCTTACAATTGGTTTTGTATTTTAGTAGCTTCTAGATGTGCTTCAAGCCACTCGTTTTATGGATTTTTGTCGAGGTGCACAATTGATAGGATTGATAGCTCCATTGTTTTATGAATTGGTAGATTGAAGATACTATTTCGGAGCTGCAGACCGTTGAAGGGACATCTGGATTCTGCCACGATTGTTAGCATTTGCACAATTCACAGGTGTTAGGTTCAGTTAGTTTCCAATTTGCATCGTTTGATGGATCGATAGGCTCATTTAGGACAACCATACCCTTGCTGAGTTTATGTAGGTAGCAAACAACCAGGTTTTGTGGCGTGTGGTGGTTATTTTACTGTACTCATACAATTGGGTTCAAGAGATTCAGATTTTTTATAGACTGAGATAAGTTTATTTTTCAGATCGAGATGAGTTTTCTCCAAGGATGAGTTTATTTCTATAAGAACATCTTAATGTTATTTTAGAAGATCTGGATGTCTCGTCTCGAGGGAGGACTCTCTTAGGATCTCCAAAGAGATTGAAAACATCATAGAACAACTAGCTGACAGAGAGAAAGAGCTTCAGTACACACCTAAGAACAAGAAAACTGAGGGCAGAGCTCATTCTTCTTACCATAGACATTGGAATAAACGCGTCAATAAATGGGTAGGACATTGAGTTTGTTTGGTCCGTCTTTTCTTTTAAATGTTCAACATGTTCGTTGTCAGTTGGACTGAAACGGGTACCCTTGCTTATTAGTACCCGTTTCAGTCCAACTGACAACGAACTTCTTGAACATTTAAAAGAAAAGACTGACCAAACAAACTCAATATCCTACCCATTCATTGATGCATTTATTCCAATGTCTATGGTAAGAAGAATGAGCTCTGCCCTCAGTTTTCTTGTTCCTAGGTGTGTACTGAAGCTCTTTCTCTCTGTCAGCTAATTGTTCTATCATGTTTTCGATCTCTTTGGAGATCCTAGAGAGTCCTCGCCCTGAGACGAGACATCCAGATCTTCTGAAAGAACTTTAAGAAATGCAAGAGAGGCCTACAAGACCAAAAATTCACGGTAGGAGATGCAGAAGGTGAAGGAACAGCTGCAGGAGGCCAAACATGAGATGGAGTTATGATTATGAATGAGTAGTGATGATTATTGTGAAACTTGTATCATGATTGTGTTTTGGTGTTGGCTACCGGATCATCGTATGATGTTTGCTACTTGTTGGTGGACTGGTGGTGTGAACTTCGCGGTGATGAGTTGCTATGAGATGTCATCTTATTATGCCGATTTGGTTTAATCTATTCCAAATTGATTCGAGCATACTCACCATTCGGAATTCATACGCATTGCAATGGAGGTCATTGAGAATTGCAGTTAAGGACTGGCACCGGGCGTTAACCGACGAACTTGTGTGCACACTCCCTCTGAACGGACGTGTCGATCATTGTGAATCACAATGCCTGGCCTTATTTACTCTCGGTCACCGACATGTACCAAGTCGAAAGGTTGAAGCTGCACTATGCGTCAAAGATGTGGGACATGGCAAGCGAGGAAACTGTGACTTCATTTCTACGATGGGCAATTCAGGCTAACTGCACACAATTGCAGGACAAGTGCATGTCTTTCTTAGAGCGAATCTTTCCTCACGGAATACTCACATATGATTGGGCGGTTGTATGCACTGATCATCCTAAATTTATGCACAATCTCCGTAGAAGATTACCTGAAGGGTTGTACCAGGGTCCCCTGTAGTTTTAATGTTTTGTTTAAGTGTTTTTAGTCATGTAATAAATAGTTGAAATGGTACGTTAATTTGTTGCAGTGAGTACATTTGTAATGCAAAAATCGGATCATTTGTAAGGTCACTGACGTTTGGGTCCGACACCCAAGCAGTCTTTCGTTTGGGTCACTGACGTTTGGGTCCATGATCCAAAGTCATTCGTTTCAAGCATACTCACCATTCGGAATTCATACGCGCTGCAATGGAGGTAGAGGGAGAACAATGGAGGTATGGTGATAATAGATAGAGAAGGGGGAAGTTATGACTAAGGAAACTCCGGCCTGTTCATGTTTCGCAAGGAGGACCTTCCTAGTGGTAAAAAGGGAGAAAAAGCTAAGATGCCGTTTATTTGGATTGATCCTGAATCGGATGGTCCGTTCTTTTGACGGTTTGCAGGAAGGACCTTCCTGAGAAATAATTGTGTAACTGCTTGTTTCCAAGTGCCGACTATTCCACGTGGCCGGCCGCCGCGCGCCCGAAAACTGGACATGTCTGCCCCAACAACAGCACGAAGCGGTTCTGGTAAGTTGGCGGGAGAAAAGCGCGCACGACAGCCAAAAAAAAGTTTTCCCGCAGACAAGTGTATATATCTCATTTCTCTCGACGACATGGCGTACACTACTGCAACTCTGCAAGAGACTTTGTGGTGATGAGTAGCTGTGAGATGCCATCTTATGATGTTTGATACTTGTCCGCTCTGTTGATGTTTTGCGGGAATGACCTTCCTGATTATCGAATGCGTAACTGCTTGTTCCCTACAGTGATTGTGGTAGAAACTCATACATATGCGCTGAATAATTGACAAAGGCTGATAATATAGATATTTGTACATTGAATTGCGTTACAGGTGGTACACATTCGAAGTTCCGCATTACGGATAGCTAGGCAACAGCCATGTTCCTCGCGACCAAATCCAGTCCCCACGAACCTGCTTAATGCGGATCGCAGGAGTAGTGTTGACGCCTGGAACAATACCTATTCCCTGCTGGTAGATCCAGTACTCATTCTTTTCATCGTACTGCTCCAGATTCACCGATAAATTCAGATTTCAGAATCTAAGGGTCAAACGGGGGTGCCTCACCTGAACGAGCGCAGTTTCAACCCTTGCAGACAGCTTTGAACATGATAAAATCTCTTGCATCACTGATCTTATTAGCGATGCTCACAACAATGTCAAGAATAAGATTTGCCCAAGGACGAGGCATCATTGATAGGATAGCCAAAGAACAAGGTTGTGGGAGAATAATGGAGGAGTTACAGCTCCAACAAAGACAAATGAGTGGAAAAGGTAGTCCAGAAGGTCCGGTATACGGATGTATTGCTAAAAGGACCTTCTGGACTACTATTATTTCTTCTGGTCCGTTAACATTCCGTTGAACAGTCTTTCCCCCTTCCTCAGAATGTACTCCCTCCGTCCACAAAAGAATGCAATTCTCACTTCCTGATAAGTTTATATGAAGATATAAGTGTTAACACAATTTACTGTAAATTTGGTCAAAATTGAATTAGTTTGATCAGAATGGATCCCACATTATAGAAAACTACTCTAATCTTTTCTGGAGCAGTTTTTTCAATAATGGCTGAATGGGTTCCTCTGGCCATAAATATCCCAGTCTGGCAACCAACAAAAGCCCCTTCTCTCCCAGCGCCCTCTTCCTCTCCCCACTCTTGCAACCAACAAAAAACTCCATTCTCGCACAGCGCCCTCTTCCTCTCCTAACTCTTGCAACCAACAAAAAACCCCATCCTTGCACAGCGCTCTCTTCCTCTCCCCATGGAGCCATTATCTCCTAGAGGTGCGGCGCAAGCCACATCCTCCTCCTCTTCTGATGAAAGGGAGGATCCCCAGTGGTCTGATGAAGAGGAGGCAGAGCAGAGGCCCATTCGGGTGGTGGTTGACACATCCTCTGATAATTCGGAGTTTGTGGAACAAAATGAAATCCAAGATCATGTGCCTCTGAAACATCGCACCCCTTGCAAGTCAGCAAGAGGTGCCAGGGGTCAGGGGCGCGGAAGCACCGCCACTCGCCGGGGAACTATCGTCTCCAAGCGCCATCATCCTCGTCTCCAAGCGCCATCATCCTCTCTCATCCTCATCGGTCAGCGGCGGTCGATCTCTGCCATCCTCGCCGAGCAGAGGCCATCATCGACCGGCCGTCATCATCCGCCATGGAGTGGCGCCAAGGCCATGCTTGACCGTCCGCCATGGAGTGGCGACATCATCCTCTGGCGGCGGCATTGGAGGGACGGCCTCATCCGCGGGCGGCGCCCTGGGAGGTCCGCCACCATCTTCCACGGGTGGCGGCAACAGAGTGACATCCTCGTCCGTGAGCAGCTGCAACAAGGCGCCGGGTGCACCATCGACAAAGAAGCGACGCCTTGATTAGTGGATTAGTGGTAACTGCTACTAGTAGAAGTAGGAGTAGAAGAAGCAGAACGAACATTCGCCTTCTGTTCATCTGGTCTGATTGAATACTACTACTATTTTTCCTTATAAGATGTTGGTTTTCTCATTGCGTAGTAGTGACAGTTTAATCTAGTCCGACTGAAAACTACAAACCGGACTTTCGTCCTATGTTCATCCGGTATTTGAGAAATCAAGGGAACAGACTTTCCGTATACAACGAATTTATACCGAGGGAGTACACACACTTTACCATTTTTATTAGAAACAACACAATCCAAATACAAATGACACAAATGCATGCTGAGAGCCTGTGTGGTTCGAGGACCGGTGGATGGTCGCTTCCTGGTGTGATGAGTGATTGACAACGTTGTGTGGACTGACTCTTGGCTAAGTATTGCAGGTGCAGGTTGCGGCTTGATTGGTGCTGGTGCAGGTGAAGAACAAGCGCGAAAGGTCGATGTCGGTGAGGCCTCCAGGTGTGGAGCAGACAAGTAGGCTTGGTTCGAGGGACCCGGTGGCCAGCGGGGTCAAGTGCGGGCCGCATGGTGGCAAGAACAGCAAGACGAAGTCGTGGACGGTTTCTTGGTAGAGCCTCAAAACCAAGGTCGAGTCGGGACTTCGTGGTAGCCAAGTCATGAGTGGAGATTGGCGAGAGGCTACACCAAGTCCGCGGGGTTTCCAGCGGTTCACCACAAAACCACTGGGTTCCTTGGTTGATCCACAAAGCCAAGACCGAAGACCGAAGTGCAGCAGCATCTGACCGATCTGACCGGTGGGGAGCACCGGTCTGACCGGTGTGTGACGACGCCTTCCGGAGACTTTGAACCGGAGGACACGCGTCGGGATCGCAAGGCTTGCGTCGAGGCTACGCAGGGTGCGGTCGCCGGGCATCCGTCCGATGGTGTCTACAACGAAGATTCCCAAAGTGCCCCTCGGGGGTGTGTATCTTAGTTTTAGGTCTTAGGGGTATTTTCGTCTTTCGGTTGCCTCCATATAACCCAAGTGGTGAGAGGATGGCAACCATCTCTTGGAACCCTAGCTCATTTGGTTTTGCTATTTTCCCTTCCTATTTTCCTTAGGTTTTTATTAGGGCTAGCTTGAGAGCTTCGTGGTGAGATCTTGAGAGAGGGATGGATGTATGGGAGGCAAGCTAGACCTTGTATGAACCTTTGTGGTATGTATAGATGATTCAGCGTGGTTCCTCAAGATTGTTTGATCTCTCCCCCGTTTTCCCTTTTTGGTGATTTTCGGAGCCTTTTCTTGGCGATTTTCTTGTGGTGGTTTTGAGGCCTTTCTCTTTGGGATTTGGTTGGGGATGTATGCACGAACCCTTCGTGGTTCTTTTCCTTGTGATTCCCCTCTCAAATCCGTGAGTAAAGGTGCTCGACTTTGGGGTTTTCTTAAGTTTTGGGGAAGTGGTGTTCTTGGTGGAAATCCTTCGATTCCTCTTGATTCAACAAGTTTTGGTGGACCAAATCATAGCTATGGGATGCCCATGAGGTACTCCTAGTATCCCCAAAGTCTTGTGCGAATCCGTGGAGCGAATCGGGAGATCGGGATTTGGATTTGGAGGAGTTGACCCGCGGGTTGCTGTTCATCCCGAGCGCCTAGGCCTGACCGGTCTGACCGGTGCCTTCCACCGGTCTGACCGGTGCAGATCCCAGTTGGGTTTTGGCTTGGGTGAACATGCTGGTGTGCTCCCTAGTCTCTAGCCTTGTTGCTGTTTCAGGTTTGGTGCTGTTTGGAGCTCGGGAGATCAGTTTCTTGGATTTGGGGTTTCCTGGCTTAGACCGGTCTGACTGGTGTGCTGTACCCGCCTGACCGGTGTAGTAGCTGTTCTGTGGAAACTGTCAAGTCCTGCTCGAGTGTTCCGGTTTGGGTTCTTAGGTGACCCGGAGTGTCTCTGGAGGGTGTCGGGTGATCCGGCGGTCTAGTCCGGGTGACCCGGTCAAGACCGGTCTGACCGGTGTGGTCTGTCAGCTGCTCGAGTGTTTGTTCCGCTGCATTCTCAGGTAGGTTTCGGTGGTTGTTGGTTCCTAGGATCAGTAGCACTCCAGTGGCTACGTGATCTTGGCCAACTTGGGTAGTTGAGTCGGAGAAGTGTTTTGGGTCAAGCCGTGTTCATCTTGTTGGAGAAGTCATCTCCCTCGAGAAGAATTTTTATCGGCTCCCATTCACTCCCCCCCTCTCTGGTCGCCAGTTCGGTCCTTCAAGTGGTATCAGAGCCGGTTACGGGTCTTAATTGACTCTAACCAGTCTAAGATCCAAAGATGGCGTACCAGGAAAGGGGTTCGGGTCCTCCGCACTTCGATGGGAAAAACTACCAGATGTGGCAGAAAAGGATGGCCGCTTTTCTTCGTGGTAAGGGTCAGTTGCTTTGGGACGTTACCATGGACACAGCTTATGTCCATCCGGCTAACTTCCTGGCCCCGGGTTCAAGAGATTTGCACGACGCCAACAATAAGGTGGTTGACTACTTGTTCCGAGCTCTCTGTCAATCCGAATTCGATCGGGTGTGTGCAGAGGACTTAGCTTGCCAGATCTAGAACAAATTGAAAGTAGCTCACGCTGGAAATAGTGAGGTTCAGGCTAGGCTATTTGCGACTTACCGGAGAGAGTACGAGAACTTCACTCATCTCCCCGGTGAGTCCATAGACACTATGTTCCAGCGGTTCATGGTGATTGTGAACAACATGAGGGCCAATGTGACCGTGCTCCCATACGATGATCATGACAGAGCTATCAAGATCTTGCACTCGTTGGATCATACCGTGTGGGGCGGAAAGGTCGAGGCCATTCTTGAGGCGGGTTCGTATATGACCCTGACGGTGGATGAGCTGTTCTCTAAGCTCAGATCGAGTGAGGTGGACCATGGGGTGACAACCAAGATCGAGGGCCCGACTAACTCTCATAGTCTCGCCCTCGTTGGTGGTTCAGGTGCTAGAACTAATGCTAACCCATCCACCAGGATGTACTCTCTGTCTTCCTTGATGTCTTTGCCAGATGAGGAGTTCGATGTGCTTGTAGAGGACGAGCTGGCATTGCTGACCAGAAGGTTTGAGAGGATGCACGAGAACAGGGTGAACTCAAGGAGGAACTCACGGACATGCTTCCAGTGCGGCAAGCCAGGACACTTCGTCGCCGACTGTCTGGAGAAGATGGAGAATAAGGACATGTACTAGCACCGGCCGAGGATGGAGAACAAGCACAGATCGAGGCGCGATCATAATCACAAGCATAAGAACAAGGACGAGCGACGATCGAGGAGGAAGGACAACCACGACAAGAAGGCCTGAGCGATGGTTGGAGCGAGTGACGTCGACTCCAGCTCCGCCTACTCCACCTCGAGCTCGAGTAGCAGCAAAGATGAAGGTGATCGGTGCAAGAGCAAGAAGGGGTCCAAGAACCTGAGCGGGTTGAGCTGCTTCACGCGAGACGGCTTCTGCGGCATGGCACACAGCTCCGGCAGCAAGAAGAGCCAGAAGAACAACACGGACTCCGATTCTAAGGATGAGGTACGTGATGAGCTTTCCTTCTTACGCCAGGAGAATGAGGAGCTAGGAAAATTGCTTGATAATCGTGATGACATGCTTAGAGAGGCTAAGAAAATGAGGAAAGAGCTTAGGGCCTCGCTTGAAGATGCTAGGAATAGGGTGGCTGAGCTAGAAACACAGAACCTTGATGCTAAGCTTGAGATAGATTCGCTTAAGGATTCTCCTGTTGTTTCTGATGAGATTGATTGTGCTGATTGCCCTGTTTTCCTAGCTGATCTTACTGCTCTTAGGGAAAAACATGCCTCCAAGTGTGAGGAACTAGATGTGCTTAGGGTTGAGTTGGCTGAGCTGCAGTCTAGACCTGCTTTGCTAGGTGCTTGCACATCTTGTGCTGTTTTGCATGGAAAAATAGCTGAGCTTCGTTCTCGCATTGTTTCACTTGTGGCTGATTTGAAAGTTCCAATTCCTACTTCTTGTTCTACCTGTGAATTACATGCTGTGAAGAACTTGGAACTTGCACATTATGTGGATCGTTTGCAGGATGAGAATGATGACATGAGAAAAATGATGGGTTGGTTGTCGGGTTATGAGCCTCAGCTTAGGATGATGATAGAGGCATACAAGCGCTATGATGGGCAAGCACTTGGGTCGGATACGATTGGAGAGTGCAGTGGTGAGGGAGGAGAGAAAATTGGTGATATCCAAGCTCCACCAAAAACCTTCCACAAAAATGCCTATGCTCCTAAGCCAAACCAATTCAGAAACTGACTAGACACAACCCCAGATCCACCAGTATTTCCTCCCCAAACAAATGATTTCCAAAAACCCATCAAGTTCAAGAGTGACATGGGAAATGAGTTCATTGGGAAAAAGGGAGAGAAACCAAGTGATGAACCAAAAGAGAAGCCGAGTGAGGATCCACAACCAAAGCCCAAGCCAAAACCGATCCGGTTCCATTGTGAGTATTGTTGGAGAGATGGTCACAAGGATGAGTTTTGCTTCAAGAGGAAGCGTGAGGAGAGAATGGCTAAGGAGTGGGCTAACAAGGACAGGTACCACCCTTCTAATGGTGTACCTGAGCCTCGTATGCAGATGCCCAGGGCAAAGGCTATTGTGAGGACAATTCCGGCTTGGGGAGATAGAATGGCTGCTGGTGGTGCTGCTGGCCGAACACCACCGGTCAGACCGGTCATGGGGACCGGTCAGACCGGTGCAGGTCTGGGTGCTGGCCAGTTTGGTTTCCGTGCTCGTGAGGATGCTCGATTCAGTACCTTTGGTCGTGGTACTGGTGGTTGGCGTGGTGAGTGTGGTGGTGTTGAGTTTGCTAGACGTTCTCCACCTCGTGCTCAATACGAGGGTGGGAGGAGTCGTAGCTTTGAGTTGGAGAGTAGCTACGATCCACGGTCTTTCTTTCGTGGCTTTCGTGCTCCTCCAGCTAGACGGGAGTGGTTTCCCCGTGGTGGTTCCAAGTTTGCTAGTGATGGTAGGATGGATCCAAGGTTTGATGCTCGTGGTAGGATGGATTCACATTTTGGTAGAAATGGTAGGATGGATCGTGCTAACCCCAGTTTGGAGCAGATGGCTCAGCACTGGTTTTACTCTTTTGGTACTAACCCTAGTGTTGAGTCGTTTGCTCATTCACGTGCTCGTTTTTGATTTTCAAGTGGGAGGCATGGGGAACGTTTGGTTGATTGACTCCGGTTGCTCGAGGCACATGACCGGAGATCGGGGGTGGTTCTCCAGCCTAGTCCCGGTGACGACCAAGTCGTACATCACCTTTGGGGACAATGGACGAGGGCGTGTACTTTCAGAAGGAGAAGTGAGAGTAAGTGACAAAGTGGTGCTGAAGCGAGTTGCCTTGGTTAAGTCTTTGGGGTTTAATTTGCTCTCTATTTCTCAGCTTCTTGAGGAAGGCTTTGAGGTCTTATTTAGGCCTAGTGGTTCTCGGATACTTGATTCTCGAGGTGACCTTGTCTGTATGGTCGTTCCCGAGGGTCAGATATTCCGAGCGGATTTTTCTCAGTGTTCGGGTGTTGCTCGTTGCTTTGTGGCTGGTTCTTCGGGTGAGTTGTGGAAGTGGCATAGGAGGTTGGGTCACTTGAGTTTTGACATTTTGTCACGCTTGAGTGGACTCAACTTGGTCCGAGGATTGCCCCGTTTGCGGTTCGAGAAAGATTTGGTGTGTGCGCCGTGCAGGCATGCTAAGATGGTAGCTGCTTCCCATCCGCCCCTCACCGATGTGATGACGGAGCGTCCATGCGAGCTGCTCCATATGGACCTTGTTGGCCCAACTCGTGTGCGATCTGCGGGAGGGAAGTGGTACGTCCTGGTTGTAGTGGGCGACTACTCTCGGTATGCTTGGGTCTTCTTTTTGGAAGAAAAGGGGGAGACGTTTGGTTTTGTTCGGGATCTTGTCTTGAGGTTGAAGAACGAGAGGCACAGAGATGCCATATGAGCGATTCGTAGTGACAATGGCTCAGAATTTAAAAACTCTCATTTCAAAACCTTTTGCCATGACTTGGGTCTTGAACACCAGTTTTCGAATCCGAATATGCCTCCCCAGAATGGCGTGGTGGAAAGGAAAAACAGAACCCTGTGTGAGATGGCTCGGATGATGCTCGATGAGCATAGGACTCCGAGGAGGTTCTGGGCTGAGGCGGTCAATACCGCGTGCTATGTGTCGAACAGGATCTTTCTCCGAGTCCATAAGAAGAGAACCTACTACGAGTTGATGCATCTCCGTACCCCCAAGGTGAGTCACTTTCATGTTTTTGGATGCAAATGCTTTATTCTGAAGAAGGGCAAGAACTTGGATAAGTTTGAGGCTAGGTTGGTCGATGGTATTTTCTTTGGTTATGCTACTCACTCTAGAGCATTTCGTGTGCTCAACTTGGAAACTAATCAAATCGTGGAGACTTGCGAGGTGACCTTCGACGAGACACAGCCACGTAGCTCTTTGGTCTTTGAGTGTGCAGGTGACAAGGAACTTGGCGAGGAGATCTTTCTGGATGAGGAGCATGAACATGGAGATGAGGAAGATGGTGGTGTGGCGCCCGCGGCTGAGCTTGTACCTACTACGTCGACAACGATCGAGGATGGACCTTCTCCTACACTCACGTCGACGTGCCGAGATCGAGAGGAAGCTGCTGCTGAGGGGGAGGTGGCTTCAAGGCGTGAAGCTCCCTGGCGAGTACAAGAGGATCACCCAGCTTCAAGGATCATCGGGGACATCAACGAACGTACTACACGGTCGAGGTTTAGAAACAACTCTCATTTCGCTCATGCTGCTTTTGTTGCTACTTTTGAGCCCAAAGACATTGGACACGCTCTATCTGATCACAATTGGGTGAATTCAATGCATGAGGAGTTGGAGAATTTTGAGAGAAACCAGGTTTGAGAGTTAGTGGAGTCTCCTCCAGGGTGTAAGCCGATTGGGACAAAGTGGGTGTGGAAAAACAAAGAGGGAGAAGAAGGTGAGGTGATGAGAAACAAGTCGAGGTTGGTTGCTCAGGGGTATACACAGAAAGAGGGGATAGACTACGAGGAGACCTTTGCTCTCATAGCCCGTTTGGAGACAATTAGAATCCTTCTAGCCTTTTTCGTGGCTAAAGGGTTCAAATTGTACCAAATGGATGTGAAGAGTGCGTTCCTGAATGGTGTTTTGGAGGAAGAAGTGTATGTGAGGCAACCACCAGGGTTTGAGAGTGAGAAGTACCCCCACAGGGTGTACAAGTTGAGGAAGGCGCTGTATGGGTTGAAGCAGGCGCCTAGAGCTTGGTATGGTAGGTTGAGGGGTTTCCTGTTTGAGAGAGGTTTTGAGATGGGGAAGGTAGATCAGACCTTGTTTCTTCTCAGGCAGGGCAAGGAAATCCTAATTGTGCAGGTGTACGTGGATGATATTGTCTTTGGTGGCTCGTCTAACTCTTTGGTTACAAGGTTTGCAGAAGATATGAGCAGGGAATTTGAGATGAGCATGATGGGCTAGTTGCAGTTCTTCCTCGGCCTCCAGATCAAGCAGTCGAAGGAAGGAACTTTTGTGCACCAAGCTAAGTACACCAAGGACATTGTGAGGAAGTTCAAGATGGAGGACTCCAACGCCATGACGACACCGATGAGTACGACTACAGCCCTTGATGCGGACGAGGAAGGTGAACACGTGGACCAGAAGGAGTACCGGAGCATGATCGGCTCCCTCCTGTACCTGACGGCGACGAGGCCGGACATCCAATTCTCGGTATGTCTGTGCGCTCGTTTTCAAGCGTCTCCAAGGACTTCGCATCGGCAAGCAGTCAAGCGCATCTTCAGGTATTTGTGATACACTCCCGACTTCGGCCTTTGGTACTCCGCGTCTTCATTTTTGGCGCTTCATGGTTTTTCAGACGCGGATTTTGCCGGGTGTCGGTTGGATAGGAAGTCCACTTCTGGGACTTGCCAGTTCTTGGGTTCTTCTTTGGTGTCTTGGTCTTCCCGCAAACAATCGAGTGTTGCTCAATCTACAACCGAAGCCGAGTACGTTGCCGCAGCTAGTTGTTGCTCTCAGCTCCTTTGGATCACATACACCATGAGTGACTTTGGTGAGAAGTTTACCCGTGTCCCACTTCTATGCGATAGCACAAGTGCCATTAGTGTTGCTAAGAACCCAGTGCTCTATTCCAAAACCAAGCACATAGAACTGAGATACCATTATCTGAGAGACAATGTTGAGAAAGGGAGAATTGAGTTGATCCATGTGCCCACCCAAAACCAACTAGCGGATATTTTCACCAAGCCCCTAGATCAAGCAACTTTCACTCGTTTGCAGGGAGAACTTGGTGTGTGTTTGGTCTCTTGAGTTGGTGGTGGGAGCTCCTAGTGTAGCATATGTATAGCTTTCCTTTGTGCATTTCTCGCATTTTGCATTGCATATGTAACATGATGTATATGCATCTTTGTATCTTAGGTTGCATGCATTTTGTACCATATGCATTTGGTAGGAAAAGCTTCTCCTATATAAATTGTTCACCATGATGTGCTATTTATGATCTTTTGAGCTAGTTTGGTATGATATGGTTAGTTTGGCTTAGCTCTTGATGATCTTGATTTATATCTATGGTTGAATGCTATGTTTTGAAAATGATAGTTGTAGGCCTCTTGTGAGTAAATGTCTTTATATGATCATGACATGTTTTAGTGACATTTCTATACTTAATTTGTGCTTGGATGATTTATTTTGATCATATGGGGCCAAAGGCTCATTTGTCATCATGAATGTTTATCCCACTTGTTTCATCTTGTGGAGGGGTATAAGTTTCTTTTTGTCGCAAAGACATTTCATGTACCAATTCAAATCTGAAAATGAGATGTTAATTGCTAGAAAAATTTGTCCCCATGTCATATTAGCTTAATTAATATGCTTTTGGGTGCTAAACCGTTGCATTATGCCTACCAATGAGAAGTCTCATATCTAGAAGTAGGCACATGGCTCGGTGGCTTTGACATGACATGAGGTGCTTGTGGGTGTTTATGATGATCTTATGCTTAGAATGGTTGTCCTAGCATGAAGTTTGTGTGGCTTTGCCATTTTGACATGTTTTGCTCATGTTTAGGACTTTGCTCATGAGAGGAAATTTTTCGAGAAAATGCTACTTTTGTTGATAACTTTATCCAATGGTTGTGAAACTTGGTGATCTTGTAGCTGATGTTCGTACGAAGCTATAGAGAATCTAACTTGCTCATTTGGACATGTGTAGCATCTTGTGGTGAATTTTGTCTATTTGAGAAGCTCTAGGTTGAATTTTTCCTAATTTTGCCTTGATTCATGCATTGGCAATAAGGGGGAGATGGTTGTGAAGGAAAAGTGCTACTGAATGCATTTAGAAGGTTTCCGAGTGGTTTCAAACCATGTTTGGGCTCTTGCAGTTCCCAAGTGGTCATCAGCCTGACCGGTGGTACTCATCGGTCTGACCGGTGTGAGTGTCAGAACCTGTGCAGATGTGGTGCACCGGTCTGACCGGTGCTGTGGACCGGTGTGACCGGTCAGGGCTGAGCTGGTGCAGCTGCCCTATTTTGTGAAGCGGTTTGCATGCATTTGTCCAGGGGGAGTTGCATAGGTTCAGGGGGAGCTTGCATGTGTGCAGGGGGAGCTCTTTGTGGTTTTCGAGCTTTGCTTTGGTGGTCTTTGCTCTGTGCTTGAGCTTTCTTTTGTCTCGGTTGTGTCGAGCCGTTGCCCTTGCCGAAGGGGACCGAGACTTTCCTCTTTCAAGTGATCTTGTTCTTTGCCTTTGTTCGGCTTTCGACCGCTTGTTCGAGTTTCTTTTAGTCGTTTCTTTTCTTTTCCTTTTCTCTTTGGTTACCAAATGTGTGTGTTGTCAATGCACTCATCAAGGGGGAGATTGAGAGCCTGTGTGGTTCGAGAACCGGTGGATGGTCGCTTCCTGGTGTGATGAGTGACTGACAACGTTGTGTGGACTGACTCTTGGCTAAGTATTGCAGGTGCAGGTTGCGGCTTGATTGGTGCTGGTGCTGGTGAAGAACAAACGCGAAAGGTCGATGCCGGTGAGGCCTCTAGGTGTGGAGCAGACAAGTAGGCTTGGTTCGAGGGACCCGGTGGCCAGCGGGGTCAAGTGCGGGCCGCATGGTGGTAAGAACAGCAAGATGAAGTCGTGGACGGTTTCTTGGTAGAGCCTCAAAACCAAGGTCGAGCCGGGACTTCGTGGGAGCCAAGTCATGAGCGGAGATTTGCGGGAGGCTACACCAAGTCCGCGGGGTTTCCAGCGGTTCACCACAAAACCATTGGGTTCCTTGGTTGATCCACAAAGCCAAGACCGAAGTGCAGCAGCAGCATCTGACCGGTCTGACCGGTGTGCGACGACGCCTTCCGGAGACTTCGAATCGGAGGACACGCGTCGGGATCGCAAGGCTTGTGTCGAGGCTACGTAGGGTGCAGTCACTGGGCATCTGTCTGATGGTGTCTACAATGAAGATTCCCAAAGTGTCCCTCGGGGGTGTGTATCTTAGTTTTAGGTCTTAGGGGTATTTTCGTCTTTCGGTTGCCTCCATATAACCCAAGTGGTGAGAGGATGGCAGCCATCTCTTGGAACCCTAGCTCATTTGGTTTTGCTATTTTCCCTTCCTATTTTCCTTAGGTTTTTCTTAGGACTAGCTTGAGAGCTTCACGGTGAGATCTTGAGAGAGGGATGGATGTATGGGAGGCAAGCTAGACCTTGTATGAACCTTTGTGGTATGTATAGATGATTCGGCGTGGTTCCTCAAGGTTGTCTGATGTCTCCCCCGTTTTCCCTTTTTGGTGATTTTCGGAGCCTTTTCTTGGTGATTTTCTTGTGGCGGTTTTGAGGCCTTTCTCTTTGGGATTTGGTTGGGGATGTATGCATGAACCCTTTGTGGTTCTTTTCCTTGTGATTCCCCTCTCAAATCCGTGAGTAAAGGTGCTCGATTTTGGGGTTTTCTTAGGTTTCGGGGAAGTGGTGTTCTTGGTGGAAATCCTTCGATTCCTCTTGATTCAACAAGTTTTGGTGGACCAAATCGTAGCTATGGGATGCCCATGAGGTACTCCTAGTATCCCCAAAGTCTTGTGCGAATCCGTGGAGCGAATCGGGAGATCGGGATTTGGATTTGGAGGAGTTGACCCGCGGGTTGCTATTCATCCCGAGCGCCTAGGCCTGACCGGTCTGACCGGTGCCTTCCACCGGTCTGACCGGTGTAGATTCCATTTGGGTTTTGGCTCGGGTGAACGTGTTGGTGTGTTCCCTAGTCTCTAGCCTTATTGGTGTTTCAGGTTTGGAGCTCGGGAGATCAGTTTCTTGGATTTGGGGTTTCCTGGCTTAGACCGGTCTGACCGGTGTGCTGTACCGGCCTGACCGGTGCAGGAGCTGTTCTGTGGAAACTGTCAAGTCCTGCTCGGGTGTTCCGGTTTGGGTTCTCGGGTGACCCGGAGCATCTCTGGAGGGTGTCGGCTGATCCGGCGGTCTAGTCCGGGTGACTCGGTCAGGACCGGTCTGACCGGTGGCTGTGACCGGTCTGACCGGTGTGGTCTGTCAGCTGCTCGAGTGTTTGTTCCGCTGCGTTCTCAGGTAGATTTCGGTGGTTGTTGGTTCCTAGGATCAATAGCACTCCAGTGGCTACGTGATTTTGGCCAACTTGAGTAGTTGAGTCGGAGAAGTGTTTTGGGTCAAGCCGTGTTCATCTTGTTGGAGAAGTCATCTCCCTCGAGAAGAATTTTTATCAGCTCCCATTCACTCCCCCCCTCTCTGGTCGCCAGTTCGGTCCTTCACATGCATGCGCATTGATTACACATGAGGATGGATCGATCCACCATAGTTGGAACTATAGTGACATACTCTGAACGACATACTACTAGCATCTACCATCACGGCTCATACTACTACCATCACGACATACTATTACCATCACGGGCTCATGGAAATCCAACCGCTGCACGGAGTGCAGCAAAACGTGGCTCCTGGATCAGATACTCCTCCAAAGCGCGATGCCTTGCCCTTGTATCCCAAACCCAGGTAGGCGAAACGGCGATGTTATGCGCGTGTAACAGCAGGTCACGAATGGTCCATTGCTTGTGACCCCTGTGGCAAAAAGGGCACACCCACATACCTTCGTGATAAATACGGGCGGGCCCGCCCTGTTGAAGCCAAAGCAACACAGACTATTTCAGGTCATGCGATTCATCTTGTTCAATGAGCACTGGCCGCGGGGGTGGCATTTCAACAGGCAACAGCAGAGGTGGCGGCCTGGGCCGTGGGCGAAAAGGTGGTGCCATGAGGTTCAGCTGATCCTGAGCTGCCGTTGCCAGCGGCTGAACTGGAGGTGGCATCACCCCCGGGTGTTGCTGAGGTGCCGATGCCAGCGGAAGTGGAGGTGCCATTGGGGCCGGGTGCTGCTGAGGTGCCGATACCAGCAGAAGTGGAGGTGCCACTGGGGCCGGGTGCTGCTGCGGTGCCGATGGCAGCGGCTGAACCGGGTGGTGGTGAGGTGCTATTGCGCCCGACAGCTCCCGCTTCCCCGACTCCTCCAAGTTCCATGCTCCGTCCCTTCCTTGCCCGGCCATTCCCCACGTACTGCATACACAAATGAAGAACAAACCCTACATAAGCTAACAATGTGACCGTCTCGATACCAAACATACATAAAGTAAACAAGATTAGCCAACAAAATGATCTCACCCTTGTATCCCACTGAAGTAGAGAAATGCAAGACGGGGAACCGATGAGTGTTGGCCTTGCCTTTCAAGAACGCTGTGCTGCACTCACCTATTTATCGAGGACTACAGTGATCACGTGAGCTCGGTGTAGCATTGCTAAAGTTACTATGGAAAACGTGAGATGCTCGGAATATAGTCAGGCCTACGCGTGATAGGAATCTATCTAGGTCAGAATCTTCAGTGGCGTGCATCGATTACATGTGTGGACGATGGGTATCACGGGATGAGCCCGACGTGTCTAGGTATGTGTTTACTTCCGGACTTTCCTCTCTAGAGCACAAGAGAGTCCTGCGGACAAATCACGCTGCATCAGCTGCATCTAATGGTCGTCTCACTGCATCAGCTCATGCCGCATCAACAATGAGACAACTCTCTACCGTTTATTTATGTAATGGTTTAGGCGTCAATTGCATCTGGAGAACAAGATTGGTTGCTGTAATCAGATGGACCGGATGTGGGATGACTTGACAAGTCCTCCTCGATCAGGTACGCTGCGTGAGTCGTGACTGTAAAGGTCTACGAATGGTCTAGATTCGCACTTGATGATTCCCGCAGGCCTTGGAGACTGAGAAACATGATGAACTTGTTGACGCGACAAGACCAAAATGGAATAAGCTAGAATTGGAAAAGCAATATCAGTTTTTGTGTATGTGTGTGTGTGTGTGTAATATTAACATGCATATAAGCACAGAAGGGCATCTCGAATGGGCATCATTGAGAATTGTAGTTAAGCACTGGCACTAGGAGTTAACCGATGAACTTGTGTGCACACCCCCTCTGAATGGACATGTCGATCATTGTGAATCGCACTTAAGGACTAGAACCGGGAAGTTCATGACCCGAACGTGGCCACACCCGCACTGAAGGGACGCGTACATTCTGGGTGGTAACTGATGTCCACGAACGGACATTTCGGAATGACACATTCACTCCCACTATAATAAGAGACAGTTCAGGCACGAGACGATCATTGCAGGCCATTTGTGTTAATGGCTTTAGACGCTAAAATGATTCCTTCCATGCAAGTCGACTTCTCAGTCTCAAGCCAGGAAGCTAAAGCAGAAGGAACCGCGGGCCAGTACAAGGAATCCGGTACGTTCATGGTGGGAGGCCGTCAATGGAAGCTACGTTGCTATCCTACAGGTATGAATGATCATCAGTGGATGGATGTTCCAGACGGCATTGCCGTCGTCCTCGTTCCTGTGCACAAATCCCAAATGGTATGTGTCTCGTTACTGCTATGAATACGCACACTCACACATGGCGATATTGTCGCATTATATTATTGTTGTCAAGCCTGTGACTGCTTCCTTCCACGTAGGTGCGAGTATTGTTGCGTGCGATGGCTGGAGACCCAAACGATGAAGATGATACGTTTCGAGTTCAAGCTACAAAAGAAGTTTGTTTCATGAATCGGGATCTACAAGAAAGAGGATTTGAATGTCTGGTGGAGCATCATGACATTGAGCGCGTGACATCCAATGAAGATCGCATACACATATCATGTGTTGTTTCAGTACCGGAGGACGACTGCATTGAAGTTCCTCCTCCATCAGTACAAAGAAGCATATGCGAAAGCGTTGCAGCCCAAGCCCCTGTGGAAGTTGTCTTCCACGTAGGTGCAGAATGCCGAGTGATACGAGCGATACGTGCTGATGTGGCGAAAGTATCTTGTATGATGGAGGCAATGCTCTATGACCCAGGAGTGGAGTCTAGCTCTGAAACTGTTACAATTATTGACACACACCCTGATGGCTTCTCGGTCCTGATCAAATATGCTAGTGAAGGATCACTCCCGGAGGAGGCTGATTTATGGGACACTCCTGCCAATGCCTGGCCTTATTTACTCTCGGTCACCGACATGTACCAAGTCGAAAGGTTGAAGCTGCACTGTGCGTAAAAGATGTGGGACATGGCAAGCAAGGAAACTGTGACTTCATTTCTACGATGGGCAATTCAGGCTAACTGCACACAATTGCAGGACAAGTGCATGTCTCTCTTAGAGCAAATCTTTCCTCACGGAATACTCACATATGATTGGACAGTTATATGCACTGATCATCCCGAATTTATGCACAATCTCCGTAGAAGATTACCTGAAGGGTTGTACCAGGGTCCCCTATAGTTTTAATGTTTTGTTTAAGTGTTTTTAGTCATGTAATAAACAGTTGAAACGGTACGTTAATTTGTTGCAGTGAGTACATTTGTAATGCAATAATCGGATCATCCGTCTAACGTGAATATGAAGTAGAGTATAGTCTTGTGTGTGTTTGTCCATTCCGTGATCCATGGTGGCATGAACAACCCAGTCAACAACTTGCCTCTCTGCGTAAGGTCACTGACGTTTGGGTCCGACACCCAAGCGGTCTTTCATTTGGGTCACTGACGTTTAGGTCCATGATCCAAAGTCTTTCATTTCCCGCTCTGGACCACAAAGGTGGGACTTGAAATTTTGAATTCCCCGCTCCTCCTTCTAGTCCTCCTCATTTATATATAAAACAAAGAGGGAAACCAGGTCTCACAATTCCCTCCTGGTAATTTTCCAAAATCAAGGGATCTTCTCCTCGACCGCCGAAGAGACCTAGATCAGCGGCGGAAGCAACAACGGCGACCTAGCTACCGACGACGGCTTCGTCTGCTACGAGCGGCGGCCTTCCTCTTCTACGAGCGGCGGCCTTCCTCGGTAACGTCCTTGAAGTTGCAAGATGGTTCAAACTCGTTGCTCTGTTGGCTCCCCCGAGGCTCACCCTGGCGGCCACAGATCTGCAACAGTTGCGCAGAACATCGTGCTGAAGGCGCAAGGTCAGGCTGCTAAATCGAGATGGCATTCAGCACCTTCTTCCCATCCTATTCATCAGGTCCGCGGTCTCCTCCCTGTATTGATCGATTCAATTAGATTGCTTCCCCATGCTCTTTGGCTTTCTATAATATTCTTTCATGTTTGGGTGATTGTGGATCTACTGTACCCTATCGTAAGAGTTTGTTAGAAGTCATTTTATTTGAGGTTTGTAGAAATTTGTAGATGAAATTGTTGGACTACTTCCCCATGCTCTTTGCCTTTGAATATTGTTGTTGCATGCTTGGGTGATTGTGGATCTTCTGTTCCCTATTGCAAGAGATTGTTCCAAGTCAACTTATTTGAGGTTTGTAGAAATTAAAAGATGAAATTATTATATTGCTTACCTATGCTCTTTGGCTTATGGATTGGGTGT
The DNA here is from genome assembly GCA_036936925.1 of Cenchrus fungigraminus. Classification (NCBI taxonomy): domain Eukaryota; kingdom Viridiplantae; phylum Streptophyta; class Magnoliopsida; order Poales; family Poaceae; genus Cenchrus; species Cenchrus fungigraminus. The sequence goes on along the minus strand of CM072778.1, from coordinate 19,145,617 downwards.
GATCGTTCATGTACCACATTGAACTTAATAGATGAAATTCCTTCCGATTGCTAATGATCTCAACCCTTATCTCTTGTTCTTGAACTTGTTTCAGCGGGCCAAAGGGTCAACATCTGTAGTCGCTCCTGTTCAGACCTGCTCCAAGGTAACAAACTCAACACCTTCTTTGTTTCCAATTGCGAATGATCTCAACCCTTACCTCTTGTTCATGTACTTGTTTCAGCGGGCAAAAGGGTCAACATCTGAAGTCGCTCCTGTTCAGACCTCCTCCAAGGTAACAAACTTAACACCTTCTTTGTTTCCGATTGCGAATGATCTCATCCCTTACCTCTTGTTCTTGTACTTGTTTCAGCGGGCCAAAGGGTCAACATCTGAAGTCGCTCCTGTTCAGACCTGCTCTAAGGTAACAAACTTAACACCTTTGTTTCCTTAGTTCGAATCAATTACAAGGTCCTAATCTGACTTGGGATCCCTTGTTGCTAGATGGAAGCTACCAAGTCAATGATGCTTCTTCCCGAACAAATTAAAACAGAGACAACCGAGTACTCAAGAATGGGTACCAAATCCTTATGTAGTAGTGTTGATGAAGAGCGAGTTGACGCTCCCAATCAGGATGGGGTACAACTTCGACAACGGTTTGTTGCTCACCAGAAAGAGTTATGTAGCTTGAAGAAGAAGACCGAAGAATCAGAATCAACTCTGAAAATGCAGTCGGCTGAGATTAAGAGGTTGCAGAAGCTAACTGAAGACAGTGAGGATCTCCTTCATCTACTGCTTAGCAGTAAAAGATGAAGAGGTTAAGATCATTAGATCAAATCTCCACTTTCTCTTGTGATTATGACCTGGATTTAGCTTTGTTAATCAATGTTCCTTGTGATACTGTTATCTTGTAATAGTTTGTGATATGTGATGAACAATATAGTCGTGCTTGATAGTAAACAACAGTTTGCTTTATTGTATAAAGAAATATGTGCTGATTACTATTTTGCCAACCAAATCGGAATTATTCTAAAAAAGGATCAGAATTGAAATGAAATCCATTAATACTGATGCATGATTAGTTAATTTTATGTTGCCCTTCAGTGGGCTTAGCCCACTTTTAATTGGGCCACCCGTCAATTTTTTTTCAAATTAACGTGACACAGAAGGACGCAACAATGTGCGCACCTGTTGGACTCGACCCAACCAAAACAGGCCCACCCTAATCAAATTTCATCTAAAAAAGCTACAATTGGGCCTAACAAAATTTTTTTTGGGCTATATGAACAACGCCAGCCTACAGGAACAGTTTTGAGCTCAACCCAGCTACAAATGGGCCAAATTCGTTTTATGACGCATACGATTTGTCACAATTGGCATGCCACATCGGATGCCACATCAGATTCTGTCCAGCGTGGCAAAGCTGCAGGAACCAAGTTATGACGCTTTGTATTGATGATTTTCCACGCGTCATTAAACTCATGACGCCGCGAAGTAAGGTCTCGTCATTAATCACGGTTTGTGATGTTTGATTAATGACGGAGTATTTTCGTAACAACCGGCATCATTAATCGCGGTTTATGATGAGAAACGGCCTTTTTTTGCGTCACTAGTTGGCGTTTTTCTTGTAGTGTAATTTCCTAACTTGCTTGGTTCACCCTTGACCCTTGTCCTGCAGAGATGTGTCAACTTAAGTGTTGTCAGTGAAACATCTTTTGTTAGGAGCTATATCCGGTGATGCTGGAATGTTGTTTCATTGGATTACATAATTGCAGCTACCTCATCTAACTGGATGTTTGTGATCACTAATATAGATGTATCTATACCTTTTGTATTTCCTTTTTGATACATGTTGTTGTAGTACATTAGCCTAGGATGTGTCCATATTTAGGAATGGATACAATAACCATGAGAACAACATGTGCAAATTTGGGGTTTTCTATTAGACATTGAACGAATATGATAAAGGACGAGAGCTCCAAGCACCATGAATGTATATTTTTTTCACTATGTAAATTTAACATATGAATTACAAGGCAGTGCACAAAGATCCAATGTATTTGTTTGCTATGTAAGATTTCAACATAATCCGCTGGTGTCCATATTATGTTTATGGCTGTCTGTTAATCAACAAGGATAATTTTCAAATATTACCATATCGTGATGTTCATTCATCTCTTGGAAATCAGGAACAAGTGTTGTAAATGCTTATGCGAGTGTCTTCATTTATAATATCAGTTGCAACATGACTAACAATTTGTAAAATTCCAATTCTCCAAAAGGATCATTGATAATCGTATGCGGATCAGTAATCCCATAAATAAGTCATTTGACAAGAAAGTAAATCTGCTTTTAAGAAGCAAAGCATACAACACAATCTAGCCATAATCCCATAAACAAGTCATTTGACAAGAAAGTGCCAACAAAACTCGGTAATAAAGCATTCTAGCTGTCAAAATAATGATCCATGGTCCTGTTAATTTGGTTCTATCATTGCTTATACAGAAGAACAATTAATTTCACAAACAAAATGAATGCATCATAGCAGTGATTATGTTCCAGTAAAAATGTAGAGGCTATATACAGTTGAAGCTATAAACGTAGAAGAGCTGCAGTCACCGTAATATATGCCCTCAAGCAGAGAGCTAGGTAAGCCCCGTACCCCAGGTCCTCAAGCAGAGAACCAGGAACCCCTACCGCTTCAGGCGAAACTGACCAACTGGTTAGGACTAGCGGCTAAGAAAGCTGCAGACATTAGGAAACCATGCCAGAACAGAGTTTTTTCATCAGCTCATCGCATGGACATCAGAATGCGCCTCTGGACGACGCTCTTGGAAGGCTGAGCAGCCTTCGGAGTTTGCTCTAGGTTTCGCCTCACCATCTTCTCGATATGCTCTATCAAGCTTGACAGTTTCTTCTCCATGAGATTGGAGAGAGCTGGATCATTTGGTTTGGGTGGAGTGGCCTGCAAGCAGTCAGATGGAGTGACCTTCAGCTTGCCATCGGCCAAAGAAGTTGTAGGGATTGCAATAGCTTGAGCTTTCTCAGTTGTTGGTGTGCTTTCTATTTGTACTGGAGTTATTGGATCCACAGATGGTGAAGAATCTTCTGTCCAGTGGATATGCTGCCTAGTTGCAGCATCTTGTAGGCGACTTCTCCTCTCAAGGGACTGCAAGTTTAGTACATCATTAGATCTCCAAGGGAGTGCAACTCAAAGCATCTAAACTAGGTACGCATCTAACATCCAAACAAATATTTTTGTTCCTGCTATCCCCATCGTCAGCGTTAGCCTACTCTGAACAATGGACAAACAAATATTTATCATTTTACAAATAACAGTATAAAACTACCTCTAATAGGTTAAAGGTGTGGATAAGTAAGCTCATCATGGGTAAATGGACTACAGAGGAACAAGCACAATTTATTGAAGATGCAGTCAAAACCTATATGACTATACCACGAGTCTATGATTACAGTAATCTCTGTTTCAATAAATGGATATTTGAGCAGCAAGTAAGATCCTCAACAGCTGAATTACTTCCAATCAACTTCTAAACATTAACTTGTATATAACCTTGTACTGGTTACAAATCCCTTCTCTATAATGAACCTAGATCACAATCGTCATATGCTGTAACACATCTAAATAGGCTGACATGTGTGGAACATTGTAATAGCAGTAGCTAATTTCTACCACCAAACCAGTACCAACAATTTAGTCATGTGGTAAGTGGGCCTCTAGCATGTCCTCACTTCAGGCATCTTGTAGTTCTGCAGCAAGAATTTCATATAGCACATCAGTGATGCAAGATTCATATAAATGCCTCATCAGATCAATAAATGAGCGCAGAAAGCACAAATTTCTTATAGTTATCCTTCTCTTGTCCTGTTCTTGGTGCCCTGAGTCCTGTTGCTTTTCTCCTGGATCTATGAGCGAAATTTCTCCTGTATCCATGCAAGAATTATTCGGACGAAATTGGCAAGTAAAATTCAAAGAACACACAAACAACTAATGCACCAAAAAGGTATACACACATGTTGTTCGGTCCTGTCTGGCTTCTGCTCTTCCCTACGACTCTAAGATGCCTAATGCAAGAACGACGCAATGCAGACAAGACACATGGATAAGCATCGACAACATGAAGAAATTGCCTCAAGAAAGACCGAAACCACCTAATCCACAATCTTTCTACTCATAATCCCGCCTCAATCATCTACCCCCCATAGATTCGCACACAAAAAACCCAAAGAAATGCTTCTGAAGAGAACGATTGGGTGCGAACCATGGATAAGCATCAACATCATGAAGAATTTGCCTCAAGAAACACCGAAACCACCTAATCTGTAATCTTTCTACTCATAATTCCGCCTCAATCATCTACCTCCCCAGAGATTTGCACATAAAGAAGCCAAAGAAACACTTCAGAAGAGAACGATTGGGGGCCACATAGATATTAGGCCAGTCTCAATGAGAGGATCATAGATATTAAATAGGGTGTCACATATGCAAAAAAAAAGATGACATGACATGATATTTAATACTAGGAGAGAGGGAATCAGGGTCATCCTCATGACCCCGGGTCGGCGCGGAGTCTTAGGAATGACACCCCCATGACCTTCACACTGAGACAAGTGACACAATTTGCATAACACAATTGACCAACCAACATGTGGCAGTTAAATATTTACAGGAACCTATGAAATTGTGCTATGATACTGTGCATTGAGAGAGGGTGTGTCATCCTGCAAACTAATATAGTAACGCAAAATCTAAATGGAGAGGCCTCTCCATTTAGGCTTAAATGGAGAGCCCTCCGAGGTTATTTCCTGCGACACAAAAGTTACTTCTTGCGACACAAAGTTACTTCTCGCGACACAAAGTTACTTCCTCCTATGTGCCTCTCTCTATTGAGGGAAGTAATTTTGTGTCACAGGAAGTAACCTGGGAGGGTTATGACTAAAAATTACTTCCTCTCGTGTGCTTGTTTATGTTGAGGGAAATAATTTTGTGTCGCAGGAAGTAACCTGGGAGGACTCTCCATTTATGACTAAAAGTTACTTCCTCTTGTGTGGTTGTTTCTGTTGAGTGAAGTAATTTTGTGTCGCAGGAAGTAACCTGGGAGGGCTCTCCATGTATGACTAAATGGAGAGGTCTCTCCATGTAGTCGCCTCCATACAATAAAGATGATGTGTCGCTCTTGGAAACTCCCCCGTGACCTCTTCCACTGAGACTAGCCTTAGGAGTATTGAACGTAGACTAATTATAAAAATAATTACACAAATAGACTAGAAATTGCGAGACGAATCCATAAGTCTAATTAATCTGTCATTAGAGTTTGGTTGTTGTAGCACGGTGTTGCTAATCATGACATAATTAGACTAGTTAGATTCGTCTCGAAACTCGACAGTGCGGAGGAATTCGTGCGACACTTCGCTAGGATGGGACACGTGAGGATAACTAGATAAGAAAAACGTGGTCGCCGCAACCGCCTAGAAGCTATGAGAGGAGGATGGAAGGATGTGCTAACTGCTACACCTCCCTGTTCTGTTCCGTTCCGTTCCGCGGCCTAGCGCACACCCCGATTCCATTGAGTGCACCGGAAGGAAACCCCAACGAGGCAGAGAGATGACTGCTCCTTGGACAACGATCGAGACCAAAGGAAGAAGGATCATCACGCGATCCCCTGCCGCCCTACCAATGGTGTTTTTTGGGTCAGCTGCTTAATTACGATAGCATGTCACTCTAGTTCATTTCCTCTACAAAATTAATTACGTGGAATGCCATCCTAGTTCATTTTATAAATTTTTTGGGTCGACCCGATGACCCATTATAATCCCAACTTGTATCCCTATGTGCCACGCCCTTCCCCTCCTGCACGCGGCCACAACCCCGCGGCCCCGGACGACCGACGGTCAAGCGGTGGGGGAGCACCCCGGGCCACCGCACCGGCCACATCCCCGGTAGGCTGACGGCGGGGGCGGGCCTCCAGGGGGGCAGCGGACGGGCCTCCAAACGGTGCAACTGCCATGCCGCCGTCCAGGAACGTCCCGACCCCCCGGACTCGGTCTGCCTGGGGGGATCGACCGGCACCGCGACGAGGCAAGGGCGGGGGGAGGCCCACCGCCCCGCTCGGCTGGTGGAGGAGAGAGAGCACGGTCACGGTCACCAAGCAGACCTTCGGGCGCCAGCACGAGCTCTCGAGGTGGCCAAGCTGCAGACACCGGAAGCAACAGGGGGCGTGGGGGCAGTCCGCGGTGATGTGATCCTCCCCAAAGCAGTTGGAGCACTTGCCCACCAAGTCCGATGGGGCAGTAGACTGCGGGGGAGGGGACGAGTGCTTGGGGGGGGACCGGCTCGCGCGGCGCTGCTTGCGCGACTGAACCTCCTCGAAGCCGTCGGCCTCGATGCGGAGGCCGCCGGCACGGGAGGGGCCCGCCTCGAACCGTGCCACGACGGGTGGATGTGGCCCACCAGCACGCCGAGCATCCACCATAAACCCCGCCGAGGGGCAGAGGCGGAGCATGACCCGCCATCGAAGGAGGCGCCTTGGAGGTGGAGGCGCGTCCTGGCCGGCGGGCGACCACCTTGGCGCGACGTTGCGGCGGTGGTGGGAGAGGAGGAGGGGGAGACATGGGCCGCTTGCCCAAGAGTCCCCTGGCAGACGTGACCGAAGGAGGACGGCGACGGCCCGCGCCGAGGTTGAGCCGTCACCAGCGGGAAGCCCACGGGCAGCGGCACGACTGACGTCGAGAGCGCTGCCGACGAGGCCACAGTGCTGGCTGCACCGCGGAGGAGCGACCGAGAGGACAGCGGCGGTTGGGAGGGGGTGAACTCAGCCAGCGGGAACCCGGTGGCCCGCACCTGCGCCGAGAAGAAATTTCAAAAAATGACACTCAATACGACGACCTCACACAATTTGATACCTAATTCGCGTGCCTTTCAAAATTTGACATCGAACACAAGAATTTCTTCAATATGAGGGACTCGCTTCTATTTCTCTCTTCAGCTCCTGGTGAAAAGACCATAGTGCCCTCTTCTCCTTCCTCCTCTAAAGACCATAGTGCCCTCTTCTCCTTCCTCCTCTTACGTCCCCGACGGGTCACGCCGCGGGTGGACGGCAGAGACGGTTTCTTCCCCGATGGGTCACGCCGCAGGTGGGAGGCAGAGATGGCGGCCGGCGTCCGCGCCACAGTTGAGCACGAAGACGCCGGAGCCTATCCATCCAACCGACAGGGACCAGGAAGCAGAGCGCAAGGCTGCGCCTGAGGGGCAGCCCTCGGCGGCGCCGGAGGCAAGCAGCTCCGGGACCAGGAGCGGGCGTCGCCGGGATCAGTGTCGTCGGGCCTCGCATCGCTGTTGATGGTTAAAACACGTATCCACCTACGACCCACAAGCGTACGGACCTACACCTTTTTCACCATAGGGATTCCCTAGGTTCTTGTCAATTCGCGGAGTAAGGGGATTACAAGCGTTTGATCTAGCACTAACCTAGTTAACTAAACAAACCTTAAACTAAAGACTAATCTAAAGGCTACTACTCTACACTAGAGAGGGTTGTGAGACTCACAAGATAAAAAGACACTTGACCATAAGGTCTACGATACTTGATCATGCAACCGCTAAAAGATACAAAACCGATCTAATCTATCGGGGGGTGTGACCATGGTTTCGCCCTTTCCCTCCCCTCGTACTGTCACTACGCGGACGTATTCATGACTAGATCTATGATGATCACGACATATTGAAGGGTTCTAAGGGAGTAGCGAGATCTATACTCCCGAAAAGCGCGGTAGCTAACCTTAAACATGAAAGCAACTTCAACACTAGATTGATAGATTGAAACCATAAAGAGTAGCGATTACATCTCAAGAACGTTTACAACCCCATGGACAAATGAGAAGTTTACCCCATCAAGACGCTAAGCATGGCGCCGTTGATCATGGTGACGCTTCCGACGGTGTCTTCCTTCTCCTTCGGGGGTGTCGTGGCAGGGCCTCGACGTCCTCCCCCACTTGTGGTTGCCTCCTTTGACTCGAGCGATCCTCCTCGCGAATGATTTCTCTCCTCTCCAACCTCTCTACAATGTGGACGACCTCTCGGGCGAATGGCTCTCTCTCTCTCTGCGAATGGCGGCGCCCACACGTGCTTAGGGTTGCATCATCTTCACGCTCAAGAAATGGGGGGCCGAACCAACGTCGAAAGGGGCCAGGCCGACCGGCCCAAGCCCAGTTCAGCTCGGTTTGGTCGCCCCTTCCTCCACGTGGGTCTTCTTGCCATTTTGCACTTGGACCCCTTCACTTGCATCATTTTAGCGACGTCATCCTCGCGTCCAAGATAGAGGGTCTTCTCGCATGAAGTTCAGTCTTTACGCTTTAGTCCTCGGAGATGTTCCTTCATAACACTTTGGTCCTTACCACCTTTGGGAGCGGTTTCACCTTGCACATGAACACGAATGGGACTCCTTGTTTACTCCTTTGAACTCATCGTGACTCCGTCCCTAAAGTCCATGTATCTGCAACATCATAACGCTTCCAAATGCACATACAAAGTTGAATTTGTCATATCATTAGTGTGCCTAGTGGTGGGTTAGTTCCATAATCAAGCTCAAACCAAAGTGTAATGAACATGTTTGGTGTACTAAAATTCACCGTCAACAGTCACCAGCCGAGGGCAGCGCCGGCTGGGCCAGGCACGGGCGACGCCGGGAGCAAGCGGCAGCGTGCGCCGGTCCCAGCGAGGGTGCTCGCCGCTGGAGCCGCGCGCTCCGGGGAGCTCGCTGCTGCCCCAGCGAGGGAGTCTGCAGCTCCTGCCGTGGATACCGCTCCAGCAGCGCGTGGGGGCAGACGGTCGCGCCGGCGAACTCCATGGCGGCAGCTCCACGAGCGTGCTGGCCACGAGACCGCGCGAGTACGCGGACTCCGTCGCGCTCGCCGCTGCACCCCCTCCTCCGCCTCCAGGTGGAATGGAGCGGCGCCGGCGGCACTCCAGGGGCCGGTGGGAGGGAGCAGCCGCGGTGGAGACACGACCGGCCGACTGCCCATTGGGAAGAACTCGGAGCACTATGGTCTTTTCACTAAAGGCTGAAGAGTGAAATAGAAGCAAGTCCTATTTTGAAGAAATTTGTGTGCCCGGTGTCAATTTTTGAAAGACATACGAATTGGATGTCGGATCGTCTAAGGTCGTCGTATTGGGTGTTATTTTTTTTTAATTTCTCTGCGCCGAGAAGGTGGGAGAGGGCGACCTGCGGCGAGGGGCGGAGGAGGACGACGCGGAGGCAGAGGAGCCCGAGGCATCCATCGCCCACAGCTCGCCCGAGAAGGGGATGGCGGGGGCCGGCTCCCCCGAGCCCGGCTCGAGCTCCTCGAAGGCGACCTGGAAGGAGTGGCGGCCATGGGTGTCGGAGGCGGGCACCATGCCACCACCGGCGGTCCCGGAGGCCGTCTGGAGGGGGCGGCGACCGGCGGCCACAGCGCCCGGCGCCGTGCCATCGCCAGCGGCCGCGGGCCCCGACGGCCTGTCACCCTCGGCGGGGGAGGAGGCGGCGCGTCCGCCCGCGCCCGCGAAGACATTGGAGTCGGCACCAGGGCCGCCGGCAGGCGTAGTCCTGGGGTCGCGGGAGAGGGGGGCGGAGGATAGGCCGGCCTCCGTGAGGGGGTCGTCGCCCTTCTGAAGCTCCAGCACCACCATGGAGGCGGCGGCGGAGGGGGGCTCGATCTACGCGCACAGACCACAGGAGGGGATGAACGGAGAGAGCACGGCGCGAGGGGCGCAGTCCGGCGGCAGGGGGGGGGGGGCGCGGGAGGGGTCGGGAGAGAGAGGTGGTTTTTTTTCATACATCGTTTCCGTGTACCATGGACGAGTTGCGAGCAATTTCATGAATCGTTTCCTGCAGCACGACGTTCATTAAAGTACTATGTCAAGGATCCTTGTGCAGAAGTAAAGTACGAACTGCATGAATCGTGATTATTCAAAGGGTGAAAAGAAGATGTTGCCATTTGATTCATATAGCGTCAGCTTGTGCCGCCGATCCTTCTGCTGTTGCGTTGTGTCCCACTGGCGCAGTGGCGTCTCGAGCGCCATTCCCTCTTCCCTGTTGAAGAACCTGAGAAGACACTGCGGAGATGAGTCGAACTTCCTGAACTCAACACATGAGCAGATTCGTCTGCCACCTTGGCCGAAGGTTTGCAAACCATCACCGAAGCAACGCCCGAGTTGACCAGCATGTGATCCTTTTTCTTTTTTGAAATTTGGAGTACTGGTCAGCAGGTGTCAAGGACTCAAGGGTGGTTTCCGCTCGTCCTTTTGTTGAGCAACTCCCAGCTTGCTAAAATAAGCAAAAGAAAGAAGGAAAGACATGCATCTATACAATAAGGCAAACTGCATCAATTGAAGTATTCTACATTTCTACAACTGAAGAATTCAAGCTGTTGCAACTCAAACACTAGAACTGTGGTATCTATTCAGTTAGCACCATCAAGATCCAAAACATCTATTCAGTTCAGGCACATATTTTACAAACAAAAAGACGTGAAATAGCAGTTTGTTTCTAGTAAAGGTAGACAATCATGATCGAAGTTTTACTGCAGGAAGCGTACCATGACAGGTTTATTAGCCACAGATAAGCATTCCCTCAAGCACTACAACCTAGAAGCCTCCCTACCCCAGGGGGTCCTCAAGCAGAGAACCTTGGATACACCCTGTCACCCTCTAAAGGCAAAACTGAGCAGGCACCATGCCTCAATTAGCGGTTGTGCAGAGCAGGGTTCAGCTCATCGCATGGACATCAGGGTGCGCCTCTGGACAGCCACCTTGGAAGGCTGAGCGGCCTTTGGAGTTTCCTTAAGTCGTTGACTGACCATCTTTTCGATCTGTTCTATTGATCTGGACAGTTTCTTCTCCATTAGATCAGCGAGAGCTGAATCATTTGGTTTTGATGGAACCATCTGCAGTGAGCAGTCAGATGGAGAGGAAGACTCCTTCGGCTTGCCCTCAGCAACAGCAGCTGTGGGGTTTACACCAACTGAAGTAGAGCCAGGGCCAGAGGCAACAGCACCCAGTGCTTCAGGAGCTTGTAGTGTGCTTTGAGGATCATTCTGTTCTGCTTGGACTGGAGTTGTCGAATCCACTGATTGTGAGGAATCTTCCATCCATTGGACCTGCTGCCGAGCAGCAGCATCCTCTAGCTGACTTCTTCTTCTCTCAAGAGCCTGCAAATTGCAATTAGTTAGGAGCTGATTACATTGAAACATAACTTGATCCATCTGAAGTAGGTATGTACAATTTTCTGTCTGCAGTGTCAGTTGACAAGCAAATTTGGAGCACATCAGCAAACAAAAGGTATGAACAATCTGAAGAAGTGAAGGGTACTAAAGCTCATCTGAGGCAAATAATTATCTACAGAGAAACAAACAAACTATAAATTGACTGTCAATGTGGCAAGCAACAATGAGTCTGTCTTCAGCTCTTCATCTAAATAACAACTATGCGTGTACACAAAATAACAACTATGCGTGTATACTGATTCTTTATGAGGCAGAAGCATAGTAACTTAACTGCAAAAAAGGTCCATTTCAATGCATATCAACTTAGCCCTCAATAATTTCTAATCAAGAAACTTACATTTTTGTAGCATGCAAAATATGTTTTACACTGTGTATAAGTGACATCATAAATATACTTTCACAGTACTAGCCTAGAAGATGACTGAACCAGTAAAACATCAAAAGTGAAGAAATTACCAAATACAATGTTCTAGCAGATATGGTGAATATATCCAAGAACAATATTGGCATTCTACAGATAAAGCTGAACAGAATATGCAAATATCCTGAATGGATCTATTTACGTTGATTTTACTATGTCATATTAAATGAATGGACATCTCAGAATTAAGGAAGGGAGACAAAAATGGGTTTGATAGTCTGTTGCAAATAAGAGCCTCTACACATACTATCAAAGTATACTTGGCTAATGTACAATCCATGATGGCATACGAAACAGAAAAAACTCTGAAATGTGCAACTTTAAGTCTTTAGTTTCTACAACTAAAAGTTCTAAAACAAGTACTGCAATCCAGCCCTGCATTTCATGAACATCTAACATGATACACTATTCAGCCTATGTGACACTGGCGCTATAGAAGATTATTTAGTAAGAAACTAAATTTAATGGCCTTATTACTCACAAAATATTTAATTAGTTTTAAGCACATTTGAATTGATGGCTACCTAAAACTGAGAATAGCAAGATTCAAGCAGACAGAACAAAAGGGTTGTTCATTACAACCAAAGCCAACTATTTCTAAATCATTTGAAATATAATATTCTGTGTTAGTCACTGCCCTAAGCATAAAAGGTGATGCTTGCTTGATCACATTTCATGCTACTGTTGTTCTCACTCAAGTCACTGAGACACAGGCTAACTGAATTCATGGATCTTGTCATATCATACACAAAATGTACAAGACACTAAACATTAGCCCAATAAAGACTTCTACATCCTGAATACCAAACTCTAATCCAGAATCTTTGGTAAAAAGGGCATTTTGCAAGACCAATTATGTAATAATAATTCTAACAAAGCAACATTATAGCATCATATCATGCATCATGTACAGGACAACCATAAAACTCTGCAGTAGCACAAAATAGTCACCACATTTATGAAATTTAGAGAACATCCCACGAACAGTCCAAGGAAACAGGTCCCCACCTTTACGATGGCTGTGATGTCACGGAGTGGGGTCCTTGGGTACCAGTCAGGTAGGGGGCTCCTACTCTTTGGTGCAGTTTTCACAGCTCCCACTGGTGGCACATTCTCCTTGTTGCTTGACGGTGTCCGGGCCTGTCGTGCCAGCGGCTTGACTGCACCCTTCACCAGCACAGCTCCTGGCGATGCCACCTTCCTGATAAAGAATCCGCCACCAGAGGTGTTGGCGAGGGCCGGCCGGGTAGCAGTCCTCACTTCAGGCATCTTGTAGCTCTGCAGCAAGAATTTCATATAGCACATCAGTGATGCAAGATTCATATAATGCCTCATCAGATCAATAAATGGGCGCAGGAAGCACAAATTTCTTACAGTTATCCTGCTCTTGTCCTGTTCTTGGTGCCCTGAGTCCTGTTGCTTTTCTCCTGGATCTATGAGCGAAATTTCTCCTGTATCCATGCAAGAATTATTCGGACGAAATTGGCAAGTAAAATTCAGAGAACACACGAACAACTAATGCACCAAAAAGGTATACACACCTGTTGTTCGGTCCTGGTCTGGCTTCTGCTCTTCCCTACGACTCTAAGATGCCTACCTGCAAGAACGACGCAATGCAGACAAGACACATGGATAAGTATCGACAGCATGAAGAAATTGCCTCAAGAAAGACCGAAACCACCTAATCCACAATCTTTCTACTCATAATCCCGCCTCAATCATCTACCCCCCATAGATTCGCACACAAAGAACCCAAAGAAACGCTTCTGAAGAGATCTATGGGCGAACCATGGATAAGCATCGACATCATGAAGAATTTGCCTCAAGAAACACCGAAACCACTTAATCCGTAATCTTTCTACTCATAATTCCGCCTCAATCATCTACCTCCCCAGAGATTCGCACATAAAGAAGCCAAAGAAACGCTTCGGAAGAAAACGATTGGGGGCGAACCGGCAAAATCAACCCAACGAGCCAACCAAATCCCCACCTCCACCCGCTACGTGATTCTTACCTCTGATAGATTACCGCACCGCTCCGGAATCCCGGACTCCAATCCTTACCCTCCCACGGATCTGCAAGAACGGAAGCAGAGGGAAAACTCCATCACCAAACCGCTCGGAAAATCGCAGCAAAACAAAACCCACCCCCAAATCCTCACAGGAGCCGCAAAATTACTCACGATTTGCTTCGCTCCTCCCCGATCCGCGCCGCTCCGATCCTCGCGACGACTACTCCCTACGATACAGCCCCGATTTGGGTGGGATTTCTGGGTAGATTTTCCTAGGGTTCGTGCCTGGTGGTGCTAAATGGCTGCGGATTTGGCCGTTTGGAGGGGGCGACGGCGGCGGTGTTTTAACAGGGTTCGAAATTGGCGAGACCGGACGTCCGTTGTCCGAGCGAGCGAGATGGACGGACAGGATGGTTCTGGTGTATGGACCCGGAGCGCGGAGTGTGGGGGTTTCGAATTTTTTGACCCTTTTTTTTTTGGGGACAAGAATTTTTTGACCGTTAGGCCTCAGACGGAGCGCTCCCTCGTGGCTGCGGCTTGCCTGTCCCCTTTCTATGTCTCCTTCGGTGTCTCCGCACACGTGTAACCTGCCCATTCGTTCTTCCCCAAAGATGGGACAGACCATCTAGGCCCACATCATGAGAAAACAGCGCCGTCAGTCCATCATCCAGTCCCTTGTGATTTTCTCTATTAATACAGCCACGAAAACATTTATGGAAATTAGCATAACTTGATGGAAGAAAATGCTTTGCAGCCACACTGTGATGTTAGTATAGGTCCTTGATGTCCCATGATTGTGACTTCGATTCGACGCAGCCGACCAATGAACTCCAAAATCGAAGTCCTCATCCCCAAATAAAAATCCTACAGCAGGTATGAGCCATCAAAATCGAAAAACTAATCACTCAAATTAAGAGCCTACATTAGGAATCGAGGTCTGGGCTACCCCAATCGATATCAAGCAGTAAGAATCTATGTCCATGGCCACCCAGAATCGTGATCAAACAACTAGAATTGAGGGTGCACACACAAGAATAAACTTGCCGCCACCAGCTCGAGCTTGCTGCCGTCCAAATCGAGCATCTTGCCACTGAATCCCAAATTCGACGCGACGTGCGGCGCCTGGGCCAAGCGGGAGGACTCGTCGTCGTCGCCGCCGTTCTGGGGCGTCGCCCTGTACGTCCCCGAGTAGAGGCTCTGGTTCAGCCTCTTCGCCAAGAACGGCGGCTATGCGCCTTCGACCTTGCCGGCACCGCCCGACAGCAGTCGCGGCCGGCGCCGTGCAACGCGTCGGAAGACCTCCGGCCGTCCAGGGATGGCTAGTCTCCCAGTGGCGTGTGCTAGAAGCTCGGACAGAGAGAAGGGGAATCAAAGGTGCGAGACGGCTCCGTTTCGTTCGACGCGAGGAATGGATGGGAGAGAGGGGGTCCGGCTCCTGGAGCTAGCGCACGGATGCCTTCCACGTGTCCGGAGACATAAAAAGGAGACACGCAAGTTGCAGCTCTCTCTCATTGGTTTGTCCATGGTCACGTTGGATGGTTGATTTTGATGATCTACTCAGCATCACCGGGGATTGAGGGCAGCATATCTCATTTTTCCGGTTCAGAAATTTCAGGTCCGATGTGTTTGAAAGAAGCATTTTGGGTTCAGCAGAAAAACTCTTCGTGGACCAATTACTTCACTTCACTTCACTTCCAATTACCAGGCTTCTGTTTGCTGGCGACGCTAATAACAACACTCAAATTTTCAACAGTGCTTCAAGTTTTTGGATCCTTCTTACAGAATGAGATCCTCTACCATCAAGATCTTCGACTGCACTCCGCAGTCAGTGCTCATCTGTGCCGTCCTGCTGCAATCCAACGGCCGCCTTGTCAAACTTCCTCTAGCAGGCCACACGACAGGCAATCAAGCGGCCCATCGGAGCCCACCATGAGAGCTCCCTCGCCAGTCGCCATCGTCGTCCTTGACCGCGGGGTCCGCAACCGGTCGCGCGGGCGAGCTCCGCAGGACGAGGAGGGGGCGCCGCAGCGGGGTGGGTTGGCCCAGTGGGTTGAGCTAGCGGAAGAGATAAGATAAGGAGAGAGAAAAGAAAAAAAGTGTGAAGGGTGGGGAAAGGAGATGGTGCCCGTGGCGGCGCCGCCGTCGTCTTCTTCGTCTGTGTGTCGGCCATGGTGGCGGAGAAGGGCCCCTCGAGCTCGTCTCCAACGATCCAACCTCGATCTGTGCCTCTGACGGCCTCGATCTGTGCTTCGGTGGCGGGCTGGAGGGAGCGGCGGGCGGCCATCTCCTCCCCAAATTCCTCGTCCTCGACGGCGACCACAGTCTCCTCGACGGCCTCCGCCCGCAGCTTGTCCGTCGGAGCTCAGGCGACTCTCTTTGCGGGTGGCTCCCTCTCCTCCTCCACCTCCCTCTCCGCAGCACAGGGATATGGGCAATGCGTTGGTGGCAGCGGCGCTCAAGCCGTCTCCGATCCTTGCTCATCTCGACAGTGACGGGCTGATCGACAGCGCTACAGGCCATGCTTTGTTGGGCTAAGGCCCATCGTGTGGAGGAGGAGTGGAGCTTGGGAGCTGGTCGACGTTGGATCAATTGTGAACGGTATAGATGTTGACTGCGGAGTGCAGTCGAAGACCTTGATGGTAGAGGATCTCATTCCCTTCTTACAAGAGTTAATTAGATCTGTGCCATTATAACTTCCCTATTTTTGAACAACATCATTACTATTCAAGAAACTATGCCATTACTATTACAATTTTGCACATGTTTGAGATACGTCATTATGTACGCTTGGAGATGATTTTGGGCCCACTGTCAGGTGTATAAGACTGTCCACGGCAGTTCCCCCATCCCCTCCCTCACCCCCAAAATGAGTGAACTTTGGCAACTGTAGCAGGTCCAACAGGTTGCTCACCCCCCATCCCCATTTAGCGGTTCCAGCCCTTCTCTCCCTCATCCTCATGTATCTCTCTCCTCTCCCCTATCCCAATCGTCATCCACTCGCTCCACCCTCCTCGCTCCTCGCCCCTGTCCCCTGCCCTAGCCACCGCGCGGCGTGACCGAGGCCGGCGGCGTATCCTCCGCCCCGTGCGCCTCTTCCTCCCCGTCGGCCTCCCTTCCTCCGCTCTCTCTCCCTCCTGCCTCGCTTTCCGCCGTCCGCCGCTGCCGCCGTCGCCGCCCGTACCACCCCGGCACAGATCCGGCTAGGGCGACCTCCTTATCCCTCGATCCGGCCGGCGCGGTTCGACCCCATCCCGAGCTCCTCCACTTCGATCCGATGGCGGCAACGGCTGGGGCGAGTCTTCCTCAATCCGGCCGCGGTGGGGCTCCCTCGACGTAGGGGCCGCGGACGAGGACGCGGTGGCCATGGAGGTGGTGGAGGATCCGGCGAGGGAACGCGGGCGCAGATCCGGCCGAGGGCGACCTCCCTCTCTGGTTCCCAAGCCCGGACGGCGGCGGCGTGGTTCCCAAGCTCAGACGGTGGTGGGTCTCCACTCCAACCCTAGCTCCACCTCGATCCGGCGGCGGCGGCGGGTCTCCCTCGATCCGGTGGCGGCGGACGAGGACGCGATGGCCATGGAGGTGCTGCGCCGCCCCGTCTCCTCTTCCTCATCCTCCTCTGGGGTCGGTGGCAGGAGCGATGGCGTCCTTTTCGCCTCGCGGCCGGAGGACGGCAGGGAGGTCGCTAAGAGCACGTGCCTCCTCCTCAACAGCGGCGGCCCCCCTTCCTTCCAACTCCTCCAGCGGCCTCAGGGAGGAGCTCACCACCGGCCAGTCGCGGCCCTCTCCCTCTCCTTCCTGGCGGGAGTCAACTACCACCGGGAGGATGCGCGACGGGGTGGGCGTGCTGCTGGAGGACAGACTGTTTTGGGTGCTGGGTTTCTTCTCTGTGTTGCGCTCAAAGGCTCTATTTGCCTATGCGGGTGCGCGCCCTTGCTGTGGATAGTCTAAGGGGTACGTATATTTGTATGGACAAAATTACCCCTGATCAGCTTTCTCTTTCCCTCTCTCTCATTTCACTGACGTGTGGGGCCCACACGTCAGTAGCTTCTTCAACCTCCCGCAGCAGCACGACCACACCAGGGAAGGGGACGCGACCACCAGGGGACTGTGCCAGATCGAGAAGCAGGAGGGCTCGCCGCGTCACCATCGTCGGCGGCCCGCCCAGCCCCTCCGCTCGCCTGCAACCTGCTGGGAGGCCGCGACCGGCCCCCAGTCCAGCGGCCAACGCGTGCCGCCACGGCCTCCGTGACCGCGGCGCTGGGGCCGGCCTCCTGCTCTCAAGCTCCACCACCCCTCCCCTGTTCGCACGCACCGGGCACGACGGCGGCCAGGATCGGCGACCGAGGCTGGGCGGAGCACGGCCTGCACGAAGCAGGGCCCCGTCGGCGGACGGCCACCATCCTCCTCGTCCCTCCATTACCTACGCCATCAATTCCAGCGTCCAGCCGCCACCGTTGCCGCCGCCGTCCCCTACTCCGGCCCATCCCCTGCTCTTCCCGTGCTGCCCCTTCTGCTCCCCTGCGATGGGATGCTTCCCCGCGCGCCCGTGCTTGGCTATGGCCGCATCCCGGCGGAGCTCCGCTACCGAGGTGCCAAGTGGCGGTGGCGGCAAGACGGCCACCCAGGCCACGAGCTCCACGCCGGCTACGGACGGACGGAGGTTGAAGATGAGGGTAAAGAAGACATTTCTCCTCCCTTCTTCACATGAATACGCCTGCAGGTGGGCCTCAGACGGCGTTGGTGGTACATAATGGCATGCTTCAAAGAAGTGAGAAATTGTAATGGCAGTGTCATAGTTTCTTGAATAGTAATGGCGTTCTTCAAAAACAGAAAAATTATAATGGCACAGATCCAATTAACCCTTCTTACAAGGTGGCCAACCACATCACATTGTTTTTGGCTCCTTCAAATTACTTGCATTGCAAGAGAACCAATTTAAATTTGGACTCATCCCACACTCTAAACTCTTTGACGTCCAGATTTATGAATATATATTATTTACTAAGAACCCACTGGAGTACCTTCCTGTCTCTAATTAATTAATTATCCAAGTACATATAATCTTCAAATTAATATATGCCATTATAACCTTGAGCTATAAAAGAAGTATACAATATTTCTCCTTGTTCCAATAAATGACTGAATTTTTGGTGTTCATATTCAGCAGAATCGCAGCATTTCTTACATAGCTAATGAATGATGGGAAGAACTGATATATCAACGATAGCCATGAATTTGGAGCTAGCACTTAGAAGTCTCGGTCTCTTGGACTACCAGAAAAGGAGTGCTAAATTAAGAGGAAGACTGAAGACTCAGATGACATGTGTTGAACTTACAGTGCCTGACATACATTGGACCTACTAATAATTTGCAGTCATACCTTTACAATGACTACTACCGTATATATATATACTACTAGTACTATACATACTATATATTCATATGTTGTCCCCGTACTATACATCTACAAGTGGTTCAGCAGATGAATACGAAAGATAAATTTTAGAATGCATGGTTGGAAAAAAAATGATATCCGTCCTATAAAAAGGCATGAAGGAGTAGCAAAGTAACATAATAAGCTACCATTTCAAAAATATTTTAATATGGTAGCAAATTATAAATTTAAATTATTGCCAAAGTACACTTTTAAATATATATCCTTTTCAAATTCTAGTATGCCTTATATAAAGAAACAGAGGGAGTACTTCTCCGTTTACATGCTTTCAACTGTGAACCAACTTGACAGACAGTTTTAAATGATTTACATAGATAAATGTTGGCTATGCCTGAACATTGTTTATTAAGCCTATATATCCATGCCTCGAAAGATTTCCATTTTGCTTACAGAAAAAATGCATGTTCGTTCATCTATTATGCTTTGAGGTTCGTCGTTTTTTTTTTGCATTTACGTGGAACATTGAACAACGTCCGCTGCAACGCGTGAGACTGTCGGCCTCCATGATCATCTCCCCGACACTGATCTTTGTATAGCCAACTCGAAGCCTTCCTTTGCTGCCAGGCCCTCTGCAGAGGGTTTGTGCGGTGAGAAGAACGCGCTACCCTTTGAGGGGGAGAGGAAGCTGTCTAGGCTTGTTATGTTCTAGTGTTCATAGAGCTCGATGTGGTGGTCCATGTTAGTGGATAATCCTTACGCATGTGTAGGTAGCTGCATGTTTACCAATTCCACTTTGCATTTCAGTTAGACAGGCGCACGAGCTCCAGCCTGTTGTCAGCCGTGCGCATAGGAGGGCATGGCGAGAATAGCTCGCGCATGACCCTGATCGACCCGGTCTTTCAGCAACGTCGTAGGCGTGGGGATGGACGCGCCATTCGCGCGACGTGCAGTTGAAGCACCGGCGTCCTCTGCACTTTGTATTCCTTTATAAGTTCAGTAATACAGATGAAAAAAGCTGCTCTGTTTTCGCAGCGCAAAAAAACTCTGCTCTCACGTTCCAAGTGAACCTGTGTGTGTGCGTTGAGTTCCTGTGTTCTCCGGCGAGCTCTCAACCTCACCGCCGGCGTACCTCGCCGGGTTGAGGTCTGACATTTGGTATCAGAGCCTAGGCTAGGTCCTAGCTGCGGCGGTCACCATGGTTTCACCGCCGCCCAAGTCCAGCGGTGCCACGCCGCCGCGAGATCCGTCCGGCAAGACGCCGCCGCCGGAGAAGAAGAATGAGAAGGCGGAGGCCTCTGGCGACAGTGACGGGAAGAAGAAAATTGGGTGTAGGTCGTCCAGTCGGAAGCCGTCGTCGCGGAGCGCGTCCCCTTCTTGCCGTCGCGGTCCATGTCATCGCGACGCCGACAAACCTCGGGAGCATGTCATCGAACGCGTGATCCGAGATTCTGGCAGCGACGGCAACTGGCCGCAGCTGACGAAAACAAATTACACGGAGTGGTCACTCCGTATGAAGCTGAAGCTCCAGGCCCGTGATCTATGGGAGGTGATCGAGTACGGCGACGAGGAGTACCGCGACGACCGGAGCGCACTTGACGCAATCTGCAGCGGCGTGCCCGCCGAGATGGTTCCTGCGCTCGTCGTGAAGGAGACCGCGGCTGAGGCGTGGGAAGCCATCAAGACGCTGTGCATCGGTGACGAGCGGCGGAGGGCCATGTCGGCGCAGAAGCTCCGGATGGAGTACGAGAACATCAAACTCCGTGACGGCGAGGTGATCGAAGACTTCGCGCTCCGGTTCGCCGGGGTCCTACAGCGTCTCGGGGATCTTGGCGACCCGGAGCCGGAGGAGAAGGTCGTGAAGAAGTACCTCTGCGTCGTGCGTGCGAGATACAAGCATCTCGTCGTCTCCATGGAGGCCTTCGTCGACCTCTCGAAGCTGACGATCGAGGAAATCACGGGGACACTGAAGTCCTCCGACGACGCAGACGAAGAGGTGCCGCCGCCGTCCGGTTCCGCCACTAGGAAACTGCTCCTCACACACGAGGAGTGGTTGGAGAAGTACAAACTGCACTCCCAGGACGGCGGGCGTGGCAGCTCTGGCTCCAGTGGCCGTGGAAAATCTCGCGGCAGGCGCGGCAAGCCGCGCGGCTGCGGCGGACACGACAGCTCGAGCGGGTCGTCAAACTCCAGCCGGGCCAGCCCAGGCGACACCTGCAAGCGGTGCGGCAAGAAGGGCCACTGGGCCCATGAATGCGGGGAAAACTGAAGGTGGAGGAGCAGGCCCATGTGGCCCAAGAAGAGGAGGAGCAGGCCTTACTCATGGCCGTCGGGGTTGACCTAGAGGAGGGGATTTTTTCCCAAATCGAGTCACCACCGCCGCAGCTTGCTCCCTCCACCGCTCTGGCAATCTCCGCCGGTGCCACCCTCCACCTCCTTGAGAACAAGGTGTACGCCGCCTTCGACGACGCCGGCGATCGCGACCCGAGGAGATGGGTGCTGGACACCGGGGCCTCCAATCACATGACGGGGTCCCGAGTTGCGTTTTCGAGCATCGATGCCGGCGTCACCGGTTCGGTTCGATTTGGGGACGGCTTCATCGCCCGGATTGAAGGGGCTAGCACTGTCCTGCTCTCCTACAAGAACGGGGAGCATCGGGTGCTTCACCACGTCTACTACTTGTCGTGCCTCGCTGCCAACATCATCTCCGTTGGGCAGCTAGACAAGCGCGGCTATCAGGTGCTGGTCGAAGATGGCGTGATGCGGGTGCGCGATGAGGAACGTCGCCTGCTCGCCAAGATCAGCTGCAACACGGGCCAGCTCTACGTGCTCGACGTCAACATTGCACAGCCGGTCTGCCTGGCGGCGCGCGGGGAGGAAGAAGCATGGGTCTGGCACGCCAGATTTGGCCATCTGCATTTCGGTGCTCTGCGCAAGATGGGGCGTGACGACCTCGTCAAGGGGATGCCCCTGCTCTCGCAAATAGAGCAGGTCTGTGAGGCTTGTCTCGTCGGCAAGCACCAGCGGACACCATTTCCGCGTCAAGCTCAACGCCGGTCCACTGAGGCACTGCAGCTGCTTCACGGGGACATTTGCGGCCCCATCACGCCCCCGACGCCCAGTGGAAACCGCTACTTCCTCTTGCTGGTGGACGACTACTCGAGGTACATGTGGATCTGCCTCCTCCCCACCAAGGATGCTGCTGCAGATGCTATCAAGCGCGTGCAAGCGGCGGCTGAAAGGAAGAGCGGCAAAAAGCTGCTGGCTCTCCGCACTGATCGTGGAGGGGAATTCGCTGCCGCGGACTTCACCAAGTACTGCGTCGAGTTGGGCTTGCATCGACAGCTCATGGCACCATACTCACCGTAGCAAAACGGTGTTGTGGAGCGGCGGAATCAAATCGTCGTCGGAACCACGCGGAGCATGTCGAAGGACCGGAAAGGAGAACCAGAGAGGGGGGGAGTGAATAGGAGCCGATAAAAATTCTATTCAAGAACTCTGCCTATGAACCCAATATCACTCATAAACCTCCGTGCACTTCTCCTGCCAAATCCACGTAGTCACTGAAGTGCTACTGGTCCTAGGAACAGGTTCCAACCAACAGCTCTCGAAAACACGCAGCGGAAAACAACACGAACAAGCTGTGGAACCCAAAACCGGTCAGGCCGGTTTCTGAAACCGGTCAGACCGGATCTGTGGGACTTAGCCTCTCGCAGACAGGGGAAACCGGTCAGGCCGGTTTGGCAAACCGGTCAGGCCGATTTTGTCCAGGAAATCCCCAAAAGACCTAGAGACCAACCCAGAGCAAAAACCACCTCAAGACTCTACCAAACTTGAACAAGAAAAGCCATAGCCTGGAGAAGACTTGCCTGCTCAAAACTCTTCACGACAACCCACTGGGGGCCAAACCGGTCAGACCGGTTTAGGAAACCGATCAGGCCGGTTTTGCCTGGGCAGTCAGGAAGAACTCGGCCCGCGGGAAAAACTCACCCTTCACCTCGATCGATCTCCCGATTCGCTCCACGAATTTAAGTGAGACTTTGGGGATAGCTGGGGTACCTCATGGGCTACCTTTGGCTAAAAGCTCGGTCCCCGAAACTCACTCGATCAAAAGGAATCGAAAGTCAACCCTCAAGAACACCTCTCCAAGAACACAACCGAAAACCACCAAATCGAAGCCGTTTCGGAGGGATTGGTGGAGCAAAGTCACCAAGCAAAGAGGCACAAGGTCCTCATACGTGACATCCAACAAGAATCCCCTAAAGAAACGCCCCCAAAACTTCACTACGAAAATCTCAAGAAAGAGCTCCGAAAATCACCAAAAAGGGAAAACGGGGGAGACATCAAACAACCTTGAGGAACCACGCCGAATCATCTATACATACCATGAAGGTTCATACAAGGTCTAGCTTGCCTCCCGAACATCCATCCCTCTCTCAAGATCTCACCATGAAGCTCTCAAGCTAGCCCTAGAAAATCCTAAGGAAAATAAGAAGGGAAAATAGCAAAGGGAAATGAGCTAGGGTTCCAAGAGTTGGCTGCCATCCTCTCACCTCTTGGGTTATATTTAGGCAACCGAAAGACGAAACTACCCCTATTACATAGAACTAAGATACACACCCACCAAGGGCACTTTGGGAAATTGTCGTCGTAGCACCATTGGACGGATGCCCGGCGATCGCACTTCGCTTAGCCTCGACACAAGCCTTGCGATCCCGACGCGTGTCCTCCGCTTCGAAGCTTCCCGGCGCCCTGCGACCCCAAACCGTCAGATCGGTTTCCTAAACCGGTCAGACCGGTTTTGGCTTGACAGCCACGCCCGGTCTTCGGCCTCGGCTTTGTGGCTCAGCCGAGTAACCCAGTGGTTTTGTGGTGAACCACTGGAAACCCCGCGGACTTGGTGTAGCCTCCCGCCAATCTCCACTCATGACTTGGCTCCCACGTCGTCCCGGCTCGACCTTGGTTTTGAGGCTCAACCAAGAAACCGTCCACGACTTCGTCTTGCTGTTCTTGCCACCATGCGGCCCGCACTTGACCCCGCTGGCCACCGGATCCCTCGAACCAAGCCTACTTGTCTGCTTCACACCTGGAGGCCTCACCGGCATTGACCTTTCGCCCTTGTTCTTCACCTGCACCAGCACCAATCAAGCCGCAACCTGCACCTGCAATACTTAGCCAAGAGTCAGTCCACACAACGTTGTCAATCACTCATCACACCAGGAAGCGACCATTCATTGGTCCTCGGACACACAGGTCCTCAATCTCCCCCTTGATGAGTGCATTGACAACACACACATATGGTAACCAAAGAGAAAAGGAAAAAGAAAAGAGACGACTAAAGGAAACTAAAACAAGCGATCGAAAGCCAGACAAAGGCAAAGAGCAAGATCACTTGAAAGAGGAAAGTCTCGATCCCCTTAGGCAAGGGCAACGGCTCGACACAACCGAGACAAAACAAGCTCGCCACAAAGGAGCAAAGACCACCAAAGCAAAGCTCAAAACACACAAGAGCTCCCCCTGCACATATGCAACTCCCCCTGGACTTATGCCTGCACTGGGCACAAACCGGTCAGGCCGGTTCCCAGAACCGGTCAGACCGTTCCCAACCGGTCAGGCCGGTTTTCAAACTGGTTAGGCCGGTTTTACTCGGCAGAGACTCACCCCCAAAAGCCAAAAAAGCAAAAGAAATGCACAAGCTCCCCTTGACAGCTGGGATAGGTTCTAGGGATGCAATGCAACTTTTCTCCACCATTATTTCTCCCCCTTGTTGCCAATGCATGAATCAAGGCTCAATTTTGAAAAGATGCACTCTAGAGCTTCTCAAGTATACAAGATTCACCACAAGATGCTATACATGACCAAATGAGCAAGCTAGATACTCAATAGCTTCATAAGAACATAAGCATCATAACCACCAAGTTTTATAGCCATCCGACAAAGCTAAGATCAATTTAAGCATTTTTGTCAAAAACATCTCTCTTATGAGCAAAGTCCTAAACATGATCAAAACTTATCAAAATGACTAGGTCACACAAACTTCATGCTAGGACAGGTATTCTAATCAAGAGACCATCATAAACACCCACAAACATCTCATGTCATGTCAAAGCCACCGAGCCATGTGTCTACTTCTAGATATGAGACTTCTCATTGGTAGACATCATGCAACGGTTTAGCACCCAAGATAGCATAAATTAAGCACAAAAGATATGTGAGCATATTTTTCAAGCATAGAGCACTTCAATTTCAGATTTATACATGGTACATGAAGTGCCTTTGCGGCAAAAAGGAACTTATGCTCCTCCACAAGATAAGTTAGGGGGCTAAACATTCATGATGGCAAAACGATCTTTGATCCCAAATGATCAAAATAAGCCATCCAACCATGAATTAAGCATAACAAAGCCACCAAGACATGTCATGAGCATATAAAGGTATTTACTCACAAGAGAGCCTACAATAAGCATTTTCAAACCTCATAGCATTCTCATATGGATATAAACCGAGACAATCAAGAGCTTAGCCAAACTTAACCATATCATACCAAGCTAGCTCACAAGGTCATCCATAGCATGTCATAGTGAACAATGTATATGAGAGAAGCTTTCTTACCAAAATGCATATGATACAAATGCAATGCACAACCTAAGATACAAAGATGCCTATACATCATGATACATATGCAATGCAAAAAGCAAGAAAGCACACCCCAAAGGAAACTATACATATGCTACAAACGAGCTTCCACCACCAACTCAAGAAACCAAACACACACCAAGTTCTCCCCGCAAACGAGTGAAAGTTGCTTGATCTAGGGACTTGGTGAAAATATCTGCTAGTTGGTTTTGGGTGGGCACATGGATCAACTCAATTCTCCCTTTCTCCACATTGTCTCTCAGGAAATGGTATCTCACTTCTATGTGCTTGGTTTTGGAATGGAGCACTGGGTTCTTAGCAACACTTATGACACTTATGCTATCGCATAGAAGTGGGACACGGGTAAACTTCTCACCAAAGTCACTCATGGTGTATGTGATCCAAAGGAGCTGAGAGCAACAACTAGCTGCGGCAACGTACTCGGCTTCGGTTGTAGATTGAGCAACACTTGATTGTTTGCGGGAAGACCAAGACACCAAAGAAGAACCCAAGAACTGGCAAGTCCCAGAAGTGGACTTCCTATCCAACCGACACCCGACAAAATCCGCGTCTGAAAAACCATGAAGCGCCAAAGAAGAAGACGCAGAGTACCAAAGGCCGAAGTCGGGAGTGTATCGTAAATACCTGAAGATGCGCTTGACTACTTGCCGATGCGAAGTCCTTGGAGACGCTTGAAAACGAGCGCACAGACATACCGAGAATTGGATGTCCGGCCTCGTCGCTGTCAGGTACAGGAGGGAGCCGATCATGCTCAGGTACTCTTTCTGGTCCACGTGTTCACCTTCCTCGTCCGCATCAAGGGCTGTAGTCGTACTCATCGGCGTCGTCATGGCCTTGGAGTCCTCCATCTTGAACTTCCTCACAATGTCCTTGGTGTACTTGGCTTGGTGTACAAATGTTCCTTCCTTCGACTGCTTGATCTGGAGGCCGAGGAAGAACTGCAACTCGCCCATCATGCTCATCTCAAATTTCCTGCTCATATCTTCTGCAAACCTTGCAACCAAAGAGTTAGACGAGCCACCAAAGACAATATCATCCACGTACACCTGCACAATCAGAATGTCCTTGCCCTGCCTGAGGAGAAACAGGGTCTGATCTACCTTCCCCATCTCAAAGCCTCTCTCAAGCAGAAACCCTCTCAACCTACCATACCAAGCTCTAGGCGCCTGCTACAACCCATACAGTGCCTTCCTCAACTTGTACATCCTGTGGGGGTACTTCTCACTCTCAAACCCCGGTGGTTACCTCACATACACTTCTTCCTCCAAAACACCATTCAGAAACGCACTCTTCACATCCATTTGGTACAATTTGAACCCTTTAGCCACGAAAAAGGCTAGAAGGATCCTAATCGCCTCCAAACGGGCTACGGGAGCAAAGGTCTCCTCGTAGTCTATCCCCTCTTTCTGTGTGTACCCCTGAGCAACCAACCTCGACTTGTTTCTCACTACTTCACCCTCTTCTCCCTCTTTGTTTTTCCATACCCACTTTGTCCCAATCGGCTTACACCCTAGTGGAGGCTCCACTAACTCCCAAACCTGGTTTCTCTCAAAGTTCTCTAACTCCTCATGCATCGAGTTCACCCAATTATGATCAGAAAGCGCGTGTCCAATGTCTTTGGGCTCAAAAGGAGCAACAAAAGCAGCATGAGCGAAATGAGAGTCGTTCCGAAATCTCGACCGTGTACTACGTTCGTTGATGTCCCCGATGATCCTTGAAGCTGGGTGATCCACTTGTACTCGCTGGGGAGCTTCTCGCCTGGAAGCCACCTCCCCCTCAGCAATAGCTTCTTCTTGATCTCGGCACGTCGTCGTGGGTGTAGGAGAAGGTCCATCCTCGATCGTAGTCGACGTAGTAGGTACAGGCTCAGCTGCGGGTGCCACACCACCATCTTCCTCATCTCCATGTTCTTGCGCCTCATCCTCAAAGATCTCCTCACCAAGTTCCTCGTCACCTGCACACTCAAAGACCAAAGAGCTACGTGGCAGTGTCTCGTCGAAGGTAACCTCGCAAGTCTCCACGATTTGGTTAGTTTCCAAGTTGAGCACACGAAATGCTCTAGAGTGAGTAGCATAACCAAAGAAAATACCATCGACCGGCCTAGCCTCAAACCTATCCAAATTCTTACCCTTCTTGAGAATGAAACACTTGCACCCAAAAACATGAAAGTGACTCACCTTGGGTGTTCGACCATGCATAAGCTCATAGCATGTCCTCTTCTTGTAAGCTCGAAGAAAGATCTTGTTTGACACATAACAAGCGGTATTGACCACCTCAGCCCAGAACCTCCTCGGAGTCCTATGCTCATCGAGCATTGTCCGAGCCATCTCACACAGGGTTCTATTTTTCCTTTCCACCATGCCATTCTGGGGAGGCGTATACAGACTCGAAAACTGGTGTTCAAGACCCAAGTCATGGCAAAAGGTTTCGAAACGAGAGTTTTTAAATTCTGAGCCATTGTCACTGTGAATCGCTCGTATGGCATCTCTGTGCCTCTCGTTCTTCAACCTCAAGACAAGATCCCGAACAAAACCAAACGTCTCCCCCTTTTCCTCCAAAAAGAAGACCCAAGCATACCGAGAGTAGTCGTCCACTACAACCAGGACGTACCACTTCCCACCCGCAGATCGCACACGAGCTGGCCCAACTAGGTCCATATGGAGCAGCTCGCATGGACGCTCCGTCATCATATCAGTGAGGGGCGGATGGGAAGCAGATACCATCTTAGCATGCCTGCACGGAGCACACACCAAATCTTTCTCAAACCGCAAACGGGGCAATCCTCGGACCAAATTAAGTCCACTCAAGCGTGACAAAAGGTCAAAACTCAAATGACCCAATCTCCTATGCCACTTCCACAACTCACCCGAAGAACCAGCCACAAAGCAACGAGCAACACTCGAACACTGAGAGAAATCCGCTCAGAATATCTTATCCTCGGGAACGACCATACAGACAAGGTCACCTCGAGAATCAAGTATCCGAGAACCACTAGGCCTAAACAAAACCTCAAAGCCTTCGTCAAGCAGCTGAGAAACCGAGAGCAAATTAAAACCGAGCGACTTGACCAAGGCAACACGCTTCAGCACCACTTTGTCACTTACCCTTACTTCGCCTTTTGAAAGTACACACCCTCGTCCATTGTCCCCAAAGGTGATGTACGACTTGGTCGTCACCGGGACTAGGCTGGAGAACCACCCCTGATCTCCGGTCATATGCCTCGAGCAACCGGAGTCGATCAACCAAACGTTCCCCAAGCCTCCCACCTGAAAATAAAAAACGAGCACATGAATGAGCAAACGACTCAATACTAGGGTTAGTACCAAAAGAGTAAAACCAGTGCTGAGCCATCTGCTCTAAAGTAGGGTTAGTACGATCCATCCTACCATTCCTACCAAAACTGGAACCACCACGCGGAAACCACTCCCGTCTCGCTGGAGGAGCGCGAAAGCCACGAAAGGAAGACCGTGGACCGTAGCTCCTCTCCAACTCAAAGTTGCGACCTCTCCCAAACTCACCACCTCCGAACATTCGGCTGCATCGCTCATGTCAAGACGACAACGCCGCACTTGAAGAAGCTCGACGACCGCAGCCGCCGCATGATACTCATCGGATACGAGCCCGGGTCCATGGCGTACCGGGTATATGATCCCGCGGCGGAGCGAGTCGTCATCAGCCGCGATGTCGTGTTCGATGAAATGGCCCAGTGGAACTGGCGCGACGACGACAGAAAGCGGGACTTCACCGTCAACTGTCCGCCCTATGACGGCTCGGATGTCGTCACCACCACGACGTTGACGACGGTACATGGAGACAGATCTGCCTCGACCTCGCTGACCCGAGTGCTCTCACCAGGACAAGCTCCTGGGGGCGCCACACCGCGCACACCAGCATCCCAAAGCGCGGCAACGCCAGCACCTCAGAGCTCGAGGACGCCTACATCACCGGCCTTCGTCTCCCCGCCAAGCTCCAGCTTCTTCGAGTACCTGGATGCTGAGCACGACGCCGACGCTCCTCTTCGATTCCGCCCCATCGACAGTGTGTTGGGTCCTACTTCTCCGCCAGGGCCGATTGAACGGGAGCTGGAGCAGCGCCTATTGCTGGCAAGTGAAGCAGAGCCGACCACGTTCCAGGAAGCACTGAGGTATGAAAATTGGCGCCTTGCAATGCTTGATGAGTTTACCTCAATTGAGGACAACAACACTTGGGTTTTAGTCGATCCTCCTCTTGGAATTCGTCCAATTGGTCTGAAATGGGTGTTCAAGACCAAAAGAGATGAAGCTGGACTGATTTCCAAGTACAAGGGCAGGCTTGTTGCTAAAGGCTATGTCCAGCGCCAAGGTGTCAATTTTGATGAGGTGTTTGCCCCAGTGGCTAGGCTGGAATCTGTCAGATTGCTGTTGGCATATGCAGCAAGTGAAGGGTGGTCAGTGCATCATATGGATGTGAAATCCACTTTCCTGAATGGTGAATTGCTTGAAGATGTGTATGTGGAACAGCCTCCAGGTTTTGTGAAAAAAGGGGCAAGAGCACAAGGTACTTCACTTGATCAAAGCATTGTATGGTCTTAGGCAAGCACCAAGGGCCTAGTACTCAAAACTAGATGAGTCACTATTGAGGCTGGGATTCACCAGAAGCACCTCAGAACATGCTGTGTATCTGAGAGGTCAAGGTATGCACAGACTCATTGTTGGAGTATATGTTGATGATCTAGTGATCACTGGTGGAGATCAGGGAGATATTGACAAGTTCAAGCAAGAGATGAAGGACACCTTCAAGATGAGTGACCTAGGATTGATCAAGTATTTTTAGAAGTAGTACAATCAAAAGAAGGGATCACAGTTAGCCAGAGAGCATATTCAGCCAAGATC
Source organism: Cenchrus fungigraminus (assembly GCA_036936925.1). NCBI lineage: Eukaryota > Viridiplantae > Streptophyta > Magnoliopsida > Poales > Poaceae > Cenchrus > Cenchrus fungigraminus. Next base: position 19,115,003 of record CM072778.1, on the reverse strand, counting down.
CTGAAGAATGCAGGGCTGTCAGATTGCAATCCAAGTGATACTCCAATGGAGCCCAGGCTGAAGTTGAGTAAGACAAGCAGCTCTCCTGCAGTTGATGCTACTCAATATAGGTCCATTGTGGGTTCTTTGCACTATTTGGTGAACTCTAGGCCAGACTTGGCCTTCTCAGTGGGGTATGTGAGCAGGTTCATGGAGAACCCCACCACTGAACACTTGACAGCAGTGAAGAGAATATTGAGGTACATTGCAGGAACTCTTCATCTTGGCTGCCAGTACAAGAAGAGGAAGGAGGCAAGGCTAGAAGGGTACAGTGACAGTGATCTTGCAGGAGATGTTGACACTAGGAAGAGTACCTCTGGCATTCTGTACTTCCTCGGCAACAATGTCATCACTTGGCAATCCCAGAAGCAGAAGGTGGTAGCTCTATCTTCTTGTGAAGCTGAATACATAGCTGCTACAACAGCAGCATGCCAAGGTGTATGGCTGGCACGGCTTCTAGCAGAATTCAAAGGACAGAAGCCGGCCATTGTCAATCTGAAGATCGACAGTCAGTCAACAATCTAATTGAGTAAGAATCCTATTTTTCATGATCGCAGTAAGCATATAGATATTAGATATCACTTCATTCTTGACTGCATTGAGGAGAACAGGGTTGCACTTGAGTTCATTGGAACCAAGGACCAGTTGGCTGACATTCTTACCAAAGCTTTGGGTCGGGAACAGTTCTGTGAACTACATTCTAGGCTCGGAGTTGTTGATGTACATAATGTGCGCAAGGCTTAGGAGGAGAATTGTTAGTGGATAATCCTTACGCATGTGTAGGTAGCTGCATGTTTACCAATTCCACTTTGCATTTCAGTTAGACAGGCGCACGAGCTCCAGCCTGTGGTCAGCCGTGCGCATAGGAGGGCATGGCGAGAATAGCTCGCGCATGACCCTGATCGACCTGGTCTTTCAGCAACGTCGTAGGCGTGGGGATGGACGCGCCATTCGCGCGACGTGCAGTTGAAGCACCGGCGTCCTCTGCACTTTGTATTCCTTTATAAGTTCAGTAATACAGATGAAAAAAGCTGCTCTGTTTTCGCAGTGCAAAAAAAACTCTGCTCTCGCGTTCCAAGTGAACCTGTGTGTGTGCGTTGAGTTCCTGTGTTCTCCGGCGAGCTCTCAACCTCACCGCCGGCGTACCTCGCCGGGTTGAGGTCTGACAGTCCAAGCCCAATGCGATATGGTAACTGCTATAAATCTAGGTTGATTTGTGGTGTGTATCCACTGAATTTCTTGGGACGTGAATGACTGAACATATAGAAGAGGGCAGAAACTTGGAGCCTCTTAGTCTTATATGGTGAATAACTGAATATAATGGCTTGCAAGCTTCAACGAGTAGTTATATATCATCGCTCTGTTTTTTAACCGAAATTAGTAAGAAAAAAAGACAGGAGACTAGCATTGATATCCTTGGTAACTGCTATTCTGGTGTTTGGAAATTGGAAGTTTCAGATGGACACAGTTCAGTGTCACCTCTCGATCTGTCTTTTATCTCTCAGCCTTGTCCGCTCCATTCTAGAGGTTTGGTCTTCTACAGGGCACAATACTATCATATACTACTATTTGAAAAGGACTCATATGAAATAAAAAATGACTTATATAGAAGGATGTGATGATTGAGATTAATTGTATACTATTAGAATCTTAAGATGCAAATCTGCACTCATCACACAAAGAGTATTACATATAACATAAAAGTCTAGTAATAAAGGGAGCCTCAGGGTGAAGTGATGAAATGTAGACCAATTGCTACTCGCTTGAAGAAAATAAATAAAGATTCAAGGAGACGATCTCATCACAGCTTGCTTCAGTTACAGCAGGTGCAATACGAGTTAGGAGTGTCCCACATTCAGTTACGTCATGAAATGTGAGCTTGAGATTACCAACGATCACCTCATCAATTTCTGTTGAGCTTTTCAGTCTGCTGTAGAGCAACAAACTGTTATGGCAAATGCTTGATTGCTTGAACCAAGTCTTTAGAGTCGTGCTCTGCTTCCAAGACCACTGTTCCTCCCTTCTGTTGAGCGTGCCCTCGATTGCGAGAAGCAGAATTTTCAGCAACCTTATAAAAGAAGGAGCATGCTCAAGGAAGGAACGCAAAAACTCTTCGGATTCAAAAGCGGGTCAACCGCCGCTACGAACTTTCCCGTAAAGCTGAAGCTGTCTCCTTCTGCTGCCTATGCTTCCGGCCTCAACGTCCATCTATCGCCATGTTCGTGCTCTTTGTGCTCTTTCAACCAAGGCAGCCGAGGCGTGTGCTTCCTTTCCGGGAGAGCTACGCTGCTGGAAGAGGTCTTTTACAACGCACAATACGACCATGCGGTAGTACGATAATATTACCGTTTTTTTACTATGGGTAAAATGATAATTTCCTCAAAATATGTTATTTACAAAATTTTCCCCCGCTGCCTATTCAGCCGAGACGCACCCGATTCATATATTTCATTTCCTATATTACAACAATACCATTTTACATTTCCGATAATACCCTTATACTACCCGTACGACCTATGAATACTACAATACTACAACTAAAAAAATCGGTAGTATAAAATTAATCTCAACCGTCGGATCCTTACATATAGGTCATGTTCGCACCCAAAAGTGGCACGGTTCGAGATATGCGAGGCTAAAGGCTAGAAGTGCTAATCTAGTGCTAATCCTTGATATTTTGCTAGTTTGGCTTAGATATGCATTTTACAGGACAAAAGGTTCATCTTGAATATTCTGGATGTGATTTCATTGAAAGGGACGAAGACACACTTGGAGCAACGCCAAATCAAGTCAAGTCATGGGTTCAAGTTACCAAGATGAAATATTTGCCAAAATGATAAAGATGGACATTTGGATCATATAATCATAGTCAAAAGTGGCTGATCTGGCTACTATGACAAAGCCAACTGATCTGGTTCAGTTATTGGTCATATAGTCGATTAGCAGCCCTGATCGGTCTGACCTTTCAACCACACCGGTCAGACCGGTCAAACCAATGTGATTGAAATGCCAATTGGACCTCACCATTGCGTAGATCTCGTCGAGACGATTGAAATGCATATGTGGAACGTCCAGTTCGGAGTCCGGATGAGGGAGTTATGGTCCTGACAAGAACCAGCCCTGCGCCCGACCGGTCTGACCGGTGCAGGACGACGGTCTGACCGGTGTTTGCAGCCTAATCCGAGTTAGAAGTTGTATTTCAACACGGGATTTGTATATGTTTCGACTCCTACTGCGGCAAGACCTCCCCACCCTATATTTATGAAGGGCCATGGCTGATTGAGGGGAACACAATCGAATCAATCTAATACATCTACTTTTTATCATCTCAACACCTTTATCCAATCTCCATGCTTCTCCTCTACTGATCTACACGGTCGTAGATGACGTCCTAAGGCTCGCTGGTCGACCTAGGGCACGCCAACGACGTCCACGCCCTGACGGGGTCCCTCCCGGGCGAGTGCTTCGACGGCCTTTGCTAGTTTGCTCGTAAACTAGTCGTTCTTCGCCACGTAAGTGTGTTGGCCATCTCTTTGCTGGTTTTCTCATAAACCTAGCCGTCCTCCATCACGTTAGCGTGGTAGTTATCTTCCTGAATGATCGATTCAGGCAAACCCTAGGACACCAGTCTGACCGGCGCGCCTGACCGGTCTGACCAGTCTCGACGGCATCTTTGCTCTTCGCTCCATTCGTGACCCGCACACTCTAGTGCCCTCGTGTGTTGGCCCTGAAAGGCGTCAACAAATTGGCAACTCCGCTGGGGAAGAAAGATCAGGTTGCTCAAACCGTTCTATTGATCCCTAGCCTTTTTATCTATTAATTTGATTCGCCATTGTAGTTGAATCGGGTCTTTTAGGACCGATTGCATCTACACTTGTGACTTTGCATCAGGCTGCTCAAGCCATTTGCATTTTGTCTTGCTTGCTGCTACATATTGAAGATTAGAAGAGAAGCGAGACTTTGGTCATTGATTGCTTGGATTTTCGAGGATATCTGGATTTATCTATATTACAAGATCTGAAACATCAAGACTTATTATGGCAGGCTATTCTTATACTTCTCATCAATTCATCTACAATGAGCCCAAGGTACAATTTGCAAATACATTGTCTATGACTGATGTTAATAATTATTTTACAAGTACCATGAATCCTTATGTTGATGTTGCTAGACTTGATACTAGTGGGCATATTACATCGACTAGTAATTGTTCAGATGATTTTACTTATGCAAATTATAATTCTGAATTTTATAAGTAAAATCCATTGTTAAATAATATGCCTGCTTTGAATTTTAATGATACTAGCAACATACAACATTACTCTCACACACCAGCTGTACAACAAATTCAGAAGTCAGTTAACATGTATCAAGGCCAAACTAACATGGTGAGTTCGGCCAATTCTTATGGAACACCACATGCTAGTAATTTTACTAATTTTCAGCAAGGTGTTTCATCTATTTATTCATCGGCAGGAAATTCACAATATGTGATTACATCACAAAGCATGCCAGTGAATGAGAAAGTTGGTTATGCTAATTCTAGCCACCCAGCCAGCTATTCTCAAACATCATGTGCCACCAATCTCTATAATATTCGGCAAGGTAGAGATGAATTGGTTTTTAATTATTTAGAACGATTCAAAGAAATAAAGAATCGATGCTTTAATTTACCTTTTTCTGATTCAGATCTAGCTTATCTTGCTTTTAGAGGTTTAAAATCATCCCTTAGAGATTGGTTAAGAGACATAAAATTTAATTCGCTTGATGAAGTGCTTGTGAATGCTATGGCATATGAATTAAGGATAAAAGAACAAAACGAAAAAATTGGCCATGCTAATTTCGGCCATCTGGCCCGTTGCTCTCAACCAATACATGTTGCATCACTTGCTACTAAAGTAGAGGTTGCACCTAGGGGTGGTAACGGGCCAGGGCCCTAATGCATCATTCACAATCCAACTAGGTCCTTTTATTTTTTTAGTTCAAAATTGAATAGAATTATAATCCGATCCTTATAGGGCCCGATCCTTAAATTTCTTAGTACAAAATGGAGGGCCCGTTACCACCCCTGCACCTACCTTCTCAGCATCGCTTGCAAATGTTAATAATCAAGATTTGGCTTCAAATGTTCATCATAACTATAGCCAGATTAATGGAAATTCAGCAAGCGTGTATTTAGATGAAGAGGTCAGAGAAGAGGACCTCTATGAGGAGATGCACCAAGAATTAGATAAGATTCTTGCACAATTCAACGTGACTTTCTTTCTCAAGTAGCAATCTCCAGAAAAAATAAAAATGATTCAGATTTGAGCAATAGTTCGGTTATTATGACAACTGAATCAAATAGTGTACATTCTGAATCTGTTACATCTAAAGAGTCAAGCTTAGCTGTAGAGGAGCGTATTAATCAAAAGAAAACAGCCATGCTTGATTTTTCTAAAGCCGAAAGTGTCGTGCACTTTACTAGTGATTATCATGTCATTAAGCGACAAGTTCAGGCTAAGAAAAGTTTGAAAGTTCAAAGCATTGAAGAAAATGACAATAGAGGCAAGGAGAGGACATTGGCATGTTGACACAAGGTGATTTCCAGCAACCCTAGAGGCACTGGTCTAACCGGCCCCCTACACCGGTCTGACCGGTCTAGGCGGAGTATGACTGTGGGCTGCCGTCAAGAGGAGAAATACGACATTATCCACATCAAAGTTCCTCGCCTCTCCAATGCATTTGATAAGGTATGTTTTGCAAGTAATTTCTAATCAGATCATGTATTTTCGATTGATTCATTTATTGATGATTCTATCATAAATAATTCTAAGAGATCAATTGAGGATGATTTACTTGTTAGTGATAGCATGCCTTTAGATTCTACCAGCTAATGCATTGTTAAAATTAAAAAGGCTGATCATAAAAATACTTTGACATTTAAATTTTGTATATCTTCATTGTCAAAGTTTCTCTCTACATGGTGTGCTTATGGTTATTCTGGACTTAAAAGCAAGAAACCAAAATCGAGAGCCATTGTGAAGTTCGATGCTAATATAGTGACCAACTTTAAAGCATCAGGAATGAGAAGTGCAAAGAAAGGTATAATCGAATGGGTCGATGAGAAATCTGAACCATTCGTTTGCTTGGCCTTAAAGCCTTCTCCACAAAAGCATCAGTTGGAGAAAATAAAGTACACCTTTGATTTAACTTTGTGTGATAATTTATTTGATACTTTGCTAGAGAATAATTTTATTAAAATTCTAGATAACAAAGTTAGTTTATCACTTCTTGAGTTAGGAGATCGAAAATATTGCAAGTGGCATAATTCTTTTAATCATCATACTAGTGATTGCAATATTTTTCGTCAATTCATACAATCGGCCATTGATACTGGACGATTGAAGTTTGCTCAAATGCAAGGGGATGACCAGTTGGCCACAATTGGTTTTGATGGCAAAGAATCATTAAATTGGTTAGCATCAGCTGATTTATCCAAAGATCCGTATTTAATTGCCAAAGAGAAAGATTCAAAGCTCCCAAGTTATGAGAAAGATATCGTCCATGACTTGCAAGATCAAGCAATTATCGAGGACGATGAGCTTATAAAAATCCCAGAAGTTACTGGGGGCAATCGGATTTTCCTACATCAAGTCAGGAACCTGCTACTCTTCCTGTGCTGGAGATACAGGTCAGACTGGTCAGGTACACAGGTCTGACCGGTGAGACCGACAGGTCAGACCGGTCACCTAGACCGGTCAGAAAAATCCAGAGATGTCCAAATCTGGACATCCTGAAGTAGATGGAGCTAAAGACTGTGTCAAGCCCAATAGTAAAAAGCCGAAGCTCACTTTCGTTGAACTTCTGGCTAAATATCAAAAAGAAAATTAGGCCAAGCGTGCTAATCGGTCAAATGGTGTTAAATCATCAAAATTACCTCCTAAACATAATTCTGGGAATTGGAATCGGCAAAGAAAGGGTTTTCATTCAGCGGCAACATATTCTCCTTTTGAGCCATCAATGCCGGTTTCATATGCTCCATATCCTACTAGTGTTCATCCTTATTCATCATCGGGATGGAGTGATTCATGGGCACATACTCCTTCATATTTCAGACCTTATCATGTGGAGTATGCAGCTCCAAGACGACCATCACATGCAAGGCAGCCATATGTTGAAAGTGACCGTTTTGAGTATAAAGATCGGTCTAGTGTTCAAAACAAGAAAAAGGTTGTCAAGCAAGTTTACCGAGTGAAAAGAGATGGTCGCAAGGATAAAAGTTCAGATCTAAATTCAATTAATGAAAAGTCGATTAATGTGTTGATCACTACGGCTATTGGTGGCAAAGGGAAGGAAAAATCATCTGTTGATCCTCCAAGTGCCAAATCTGAACAAAAGGAAGTGAAGAGGTCGAAAAACAAGAGAGGAGCACTGCTGTCCAAAACTGAAGCAAAGTCAAGTGATCCACTTGGTTTATCAAATTGGCAGAAAAAGGAGCTACAAAAGCTTAGTGCTCAAGAGCTGAGGAAGAAAGGCATGGTGTGGATTCCTAAAGGAAGCATTCAGACTCAAGATACGGGTGATGATCAAGCAAAATGTGAAACACAGTTGAAGGAGAAGAAAAGATATGAGAGACAAGATTGAGGTTTGTACCAAATCATCAAAATTATTGGTCATTACCTAGTCCATTTGCTTTACAAATGCCACATATGCCTATGTTTTGGAATTCATCATTAGATATGCTTGATTATCCCTCATACTCTTATTTTGGTCCTTGGGTTCCACATGGATCATCTTTATATCATAGAGGGTTATCACCAAATTACTATGCATAATGATCAATTTGCAAAAGCCGAAATATTTAGTTCTTAGAGATGGTTTTAATTTCTGAATTTATATATCTCTACTCTTTTATTTCGGTTGTGCATATTCTTATGGATGGATTCTTTATGGATGATATTGAATTATCATCCTTGACAACATACATGGCCGATGAATCTCTTAGATCATCGTCCTAAAGTGATAGCTTCCCGATGAGAGGTTACTTATAACCTTTTTGGTGCCTTAAGTGCTCGAGGGACAAGACTTAAGCAAAAAGAGTAATTTACCACTATGGAGTTTCTATTTACAAAATCGGCTCGCAAGATTTCTCAAAATGTTGGTGCTGTCCTTATTTCACCAAATAATGGTGTTTTGATTTTTTTTAGCCAGTTGGTATATTTAGACTCAATTAACAAGCCGAATGTGAATTTTTTCTATTCAGGCTGGATTCGGGGATCCATAGTTGTAAAATTATACAGAGGCATTCAGTGATTCATTGTTGAAGATGCAGCAAGAATTTTTGTTTAATGGGTCACTAAATGTTTTCTTAATACATGTCTAGAGAGTTATCTCAATTTTATATGCATAATGTATCTAGACTAAAAATTCAGGATCAACACTCTGGAATAATAAACATCAGGCTGTAATGTTTGAAAAGACATTTGTATAAGAGAGGCCGGTGTTTAGCAAGTATCAGAGAGCACATCCTGAAAGGACCGGTCTAACCGCCACCGCTACCGGTCTGGCCGTCAGTGACCGGTCTGACCGACCTTTACAACCGGTCTGACCGGTGTAGGTGCTGTTTTGGCTTTTAAGATTTCGAAGCCAAGATTAGGGCTTAGAGAAAGTTTGATTGTTGGCTATTAACATAATCTGAGATACATTGGAAGGATTAAGCCGAGAACAAACAAGGATGGTTCAAGAGTAATCCGGCTGTCATCAATCACAAGGAGGATTGCAAAGACCGATTGACATAGCAATTTGGTCGCTTTATGCATTCACAATAGTTTACAAGTGTGAGAATGACTTTGGAATAATATTTCAAGGATCCAAAGTCGAAGGAGTGTGTACTCAGGCTTGTCTCACTCACACAATATGTATAAGTTGCAGCAACAAGTTGAAATCTTCATATTGGATAAAATCAAGTAAAATGGTGGATAGATGCTATCGTCCTTAAAAAGGTGAAATTTGTTTGCTACACTTGTGCTCAACATTGTTCTTGTGCAGTTTTGGGGCTAGTAGGTACTTCTTGGTACACAAGCTTTACCAAGAAACAGGGGGGCATATGTTCACACCCAAAAGTGGCATGGTTCGAGATATGTGAGGCTAAAGGCTAGAAGTGCCAATCTAGTGCTAATCCTTAATATTTTGCTAGTTTGGCTTGGATATGCATTTTGCAGGACAGAAGGTTCATCTTGGATATTCTGGATGTGATTTCATTGAAAGGGACGAAGACACACTTGGAGCAACGCCAAATCAAGTCAAGTCATGGGTTCAAGTTACCAAGATGAAATATTTGCCAAGATGATAAAGATGGACATTTGGATCATATAATCATAGTCAAAAGTGGCTGATCTGGCTACTATGACAAAGCCAACTGATCTGGTTCAGTTATTGGTCATATAGCCGATTAGCAGCCCTGACCGGTCTGACCTTTCAACCACACCGGTCAGACCGGTCAAACCAGTGTGATTGAAATGCCAATTGGACCTCACCATTGCGTATATCTCATCGAGACGATCGAAATGCATATGTGGAACGTCCAGTTCGGAGTCCGGATGAGGGAGTTATGGTCCTGGCAAGAACCAGCCCTGCGCCCGACCGGTCTGACCGGTGCGGGACGACGGTCTAACCGGTGCCTGCAGCCTAATCCGAGTTAGGAGTTGTATTTCGACACAGGATTTGTATAGGTTTCGACTCCTACTGGGGCAAGACCTCCCCACCCTATATTTATGAAGGGCCACGGCCGATTGAGGGGAGCACAATCGAATCAATCTAATACATCTACTTTTTATCCTCTCAACGCCCTTTTCCAATCTCCATGCTTCTCCTCTACTGATCTACACGGTCGTAGATACAACCTAAGGCTCGCTGGTCGACCTAGGGCACGCCGGCGACGTCCACGCCCTGACGGGTCCCTCCCGGGCGAGAGCTTAGACGACCTTTGCTAGTTTGCTCGTAAACTAGTCGTTCTTCGCCACGTAAGTGCATTGGTTATCTCTTTGCTGGTTTGCTCGTGAACCTAGCCATCCTCCATCACGTAAGCGTGGTAGTTATCTTCCCGAACGATTGATTCAGGCAAACCCTTTCTCAAGGATTCTGAAGTTCTTTTCTTGAAACAGAATGGATTCTACTTTAATACAAGTCTTTTGGATAAATTAACACTTGATCCGGCACAATTGAGAAATATTTTCTTTTGTAAATTGTGCAGAGTGAACTTTGTGGACATGTAACATCAGCTTCTGCACATAAATTGAAAATTAAGTTTTCCATATCATACTAGTTGTGTTATATGTTCTTGTTGCTTAATTTTCATAAGGCACATGTTTCACCAAGTTTTGTTGTATTTTGTCATATATAGTAGAGTTGAAATATCACATAACTTATGATGTTATGCATTTGTTCTGCATTTCAGTTGTGTTATTGTGGAAAGTACTGGGTGTTATGGTTGCCTGTTTTTTCGCCTTATGTGTGTTGAAATTGTGGCTGCACCATTGATACAGAATTAGTGTTACAGGAAATAACTGTATTCCAGACATCCTATTGTCAAACCAAGGGATTTTTTATTATATAAATTGAAGAAAACTAGGGTTAAACATGTTATTTATTCACATGTACTGAGGCTGCTAGATGACTTCACAGGTCTGCAATCTTATCTGGTCAAAGAACATGAATGAGATTGTTAGCAGCCACAGAATCATATCACTGTTTGGCGATATCCGACAATGTCAAAGGTACACTACAAGCTTATTCTAGAATTCAATTATAACTTGTACCATATCCTTTGTCCTCATGATCATGTTCTTCTTTTCTTTTTGCAGGTTGTCACCTTGACAGGGCATACAAATAGAGTACTGCATTTAGCTATTTCTCATGATGGACAGGTGAGTCCTCATGACCTGTTTCACTTGTGGCACCTAGTATGATTTGTTCTTACTGTCTTCCCACCATGATATCAATAGAGTATAGCTACTTGTGCTGGTGATGAAACACTCCAGTTTTGGAATGTGTTTCCCCCTCTGAAGTCACAGGTTCGACTCAATTAACTCCATAATTTGATTTTTGAAATATGAACTTATTTCCCACATAATTTCCTAACTTGCTTGGTTCACCCTTGACCCTTGTCCTGCAGAGATGTGTCAGCTTAAGTGTTGTGAGCGAAACATCTTTTGTTAGGAGCTATATCCGGTGATGCTGGAATGCCGTTTCATTGGATTACATAATTGCAGCTACCTCATCTAACTGGATGTGTGATCACTAATATAGATGTATCTATACCTTTTGTATTTCCTTTTTGATACATGTTGTTGTAGTATATTAGCCTAGGATGTGTCCATTTTAGGAATGGATACAATAACCATGAGAACAACATGTGCAAATTTGGGGTTTTCTATTAGACATCGAACGGATATGATAAAGGACGAGAGCTCCAAGCACCATGAATGTATATTTTTTCACTATGTAAATTTAACATATGAATTACAAGGTAGTGCACAAAGATCCAATGTATTTGTTTGCTATGTAAGATTTCAACATAATCCGTTGGTGTCCATATTATGTTTATGGTTGTCTGTTAATCAACAAGGATAATGTTCAAATGTTACCATATCATGATGTTCATTCATCTCTTGGAAATCAGGAACAAGAGTTGTAAATGCCTATGCGAGTGTCTTCATTTATAATATCAGTTGCAGCATGACTAACAATTTGTAAAATTCCAATTCTCCAAAAGGATCATAGATAATCGTAAGCGAATCAGTAATCCCATAAACAAGTCATTTGACAAGAAAGTAAATCTGCTTTTAAGAAGCAAAGCATACAACACAATCTAGCCATAATCCCATAAACAAGTCATTTGACAAGAAAGTGCCAACAAAACGCGGCAATAAAGCATTCTAGCTGTCAAAATAACGATCCATGGTCCTGTTAATTTGGTTCTATCATTGCTTATACAGAAGAACAATTAATTTCACAAACAAAATGAATGCGTCATAGCAGTGATTATGTTCCGGTAAAAATGTAGAGGCTATATACAGTTGAAGCTATAAACGTAGAAGAGCTGCAGTCATCGTAATATATGCCCTCAAGCAGAGAGCTAGGTAAGCCCTGTACCCCAGGTCCTCAAGCAGAGAACCAGGAACCCCTACCCACTTCGGGCGAAACTGACCAACTGGTTAGGACTAGCGGCTAAGAAAGCTGCAGGCAATAGGAAACCATGCCAGAACAGAGCTTTGTCATCAGCTCATCGCATGGACATCAGGATGCGCCTCTGGACGACGCTTTTGGAAGGCTGAGCAGCCTTCAGAGTTTTCTTCAGGTTTCGCCTCACCATCTTCTCGATATGCTCTATCAAGCTGGACAGTTTCTTCTCCATGAGATTGGAGAGAGCTGTATCATTTGGTTTGGGTGGAGTGGCCTGCAAGCAGTTAGATGGAGTGGCCATCAGCTTGCCATCGGGCAAAGAAGTTGTAGGGATTGCAACAGCCTGAGCTTCCTCAGTTGTTGGCGTGCTTTCTGTTTGTACTGGAGTTATTGGATCCACAGATGGTGAAGAATCTTCTGTCCACTGGATATGCTGCCTAGTTGCAGCATCTTGTAGGCGACTTCTCCTCTCAAGGGCCTGCAAGTTTAGTACATCATTAGATCTCCAAGGGAGTGCAACTCAAAGCTTCTAAACTAGGTATGCATCTAACATCCAAACAAATATTTTTGTTCCTGCTATCCCCATCGTCAGCGTTAGCCTACTATGAACAATGGATAAACAAATATTTATCATTTTACAAATAGGAGTATAAAACTACTTCTAATAGGTTAAAGGTGTGGATAAGTAAGCTCATCATGGGTAAATGGACTACAGAGGAACAAGCACAATTTTTGGAATGAAGCCAAGTTTGCTGCAGAATCTAAATCACTATCAATATGAACACCAATATCGCTTCTTTATGTGAACTAATTCATTCTTTACAAGCATGCTTATTTTAATCTGCAAAATGATGCAGTTGAACACAATGGTAACCAACTTTTAGCAGTAGTCTCAACAATTCTAGTGTCAACAGATAAAAGCTAGCATAGTCATGAAGATATTTTCATAATATAAGTCATGTCAATGACAAAACTAGTACAATAGTGACGAAGGATGACAATGTATCAAATATCTTGAATGGATTGAATCGTTCTGCATACAATGCTTAATTGAAGATGCAGTCAAAACCTATACGGCTATACCACGAGTCTATGATTACAGTAATCTCTATTTCAATAAATGGATATTTGAGCAGCAAGGAAATCGTCACAAGTAAGATCCTCAACAGCTGAATTAGTTCCAATCAACTTCTAAACATTAACTTGTATATAACCTTGTACAGGTTACAAATCCACCCTCTATAATGAACCTAGATCACAATCGTCATATGTTGTAACACATCTTAACAGGCTGACACGTGTGGAACATTGTAATTGCAGTAGCTAATTTCTACCACCAAACCAATACCAACAATTCAGTCATGTGGTAAGCGGGCCTCTAGCATGTTTGAGGGAAAATGGTACAAGCGAACCTCTAGCTATTATGAACCCAGATGATAAATGCCAGTTGTTGTATCTCGTCAATACTTTTTAATAGAACAGGCTGACATGTGCAGTTCTGTTGTATCTCGCACAGAGACACATACTTCTTAGCTATAGTACGTAATTTCAATCATGTGATAAGTGAACAGAATATTTAAGATCTAATATACTAGGGTTAATAAGGGAACATGAAGTAAATAGAATACAACAAAATTGGCCTTATTGCTCACTGGACCATTATGTAAATTTAAGCACATTTAAATTGCCAGGCAGACAAAGTCGAGTACATCAAGAAAAGTACGACAGAACAAAAGAGCAAGTGTTATGCCTTGTTAGAAAATTGTTGCTAGGCCATTTGAATTATAAGAATCCTTTTGATATGATTCACACAAATGATAAAAGTAAATTTGACTCCATAGCCTACTTCAGTAACCGTTAACCGCGCATTTCGAATTAATTGTCTATCCAACATGGGAATATTGTGACATATCCTAGAGAATACAAGAAAATTTGGAGAACTCTGACTTTAGCCGAAATGGTCATGGTAGTTATGGAATTGAGGGAACATCACATATACTGTAAGGAAATAGTTCATCACCTTGACGATTGATGTGATGTCACGGAGTGGGGTCCTTGGGTACCAGTTAGGTAAGGGGCTCCTCCTCTTTGGTGCAGTCCTCAAAGCTCCCACTAGTGGCACATTCTCCTCGTTGCTTGGCGGTGTCCGGGCCTGTCGTGCCAGCGGCCTGCACCCTTCACCAGCACAGCTCCTGGCGGTGCCACCTTCCTGATAAAGAACCCGCCACCAGAGGTGTCGGCGAGGGCCGGCCGGGTAGCGGTCCTCACTTCAGGCATCTTGTAGTTCTGCAGCAAGAATTTCATATAGCACATCAGTGATGCAAGATTCATATAAATGCCTCATCAGATCAATAAATGGGCGCAGGAAGCACAAATTTCTTACAGTTATCCTGCTCTTGTCCTGTTCTTGGTGCCCTGAGTCATGTTGCTTTTCTCATGGATCTATGAGCGAAATTTCTCCTCTATCCATGCAAGAATTATTTGGACGAAATTAGCAAGTAAAATTCAGAGAACACACGAACAACTAATGCACCAAAAAGGTATACACACCTGTTGTTCGGTCCTAGTGTGGCTTCTACTCTTCCCTACGACTCTAAGATGCCTACCTACAAGAACGACGCAATGCAGACAAGACACATGGATAAGCATCGACAGCATGAAGAAATTGCCTCAAGAAAGACCGAAACCACCTAATTCACAATCTTTCTACTCATAATCCCGCCTCAATCATCTACCCCCATAGATTCGCACACAAAGAACCAAAAGAAATGCTTGTGAAGAGAACGATTGGGGGCGAACCGTGGATAAGCATCGACATTTAATACTCCTAATTAGTGTCCGGAGATTAATGTGATAAGTACGTCGTGAAATTTTTGAAAACTGGTCGTGAAATTTTTGAAAACTCAGCAGCGCGGAGGAATTCGTGCGAAAAGACCCAGGACTTTCGCGAAAAGACCTAGGAAGTGAGGGTTTGACTTTGACGGCCCCCTTCCGGCCCCACAGCCACCTGACGGCTCGTCGTTTTCTATTCCCACGTCCCTGTCACAGGCCCGGACCATATGATATACGTTTAAAAAAAAGGGATCATATCGCTACCATTTTTTGAAAAGGTAAATCAGTGGATTATTGACAGTGTCACGGTACATCAACCTATGCTCAGCCCAGTACCAGACAGCCTACCACTGCGAAAGCCTCGTTACATTATCCAGTGCGGTTGTGACCTCACCAGTCATATGAACATGCATGCGGCATCTGATAGCGCCGCGAACCATGATCATTGGGTACACACAAGGCGCAAGAACACATTCAGCATCTGGCTAGCATGAAGATCTTCATTCTCCATCAGACCATGATGACGCAGCACTAGCCAGTGGCTCAGTGGCTGTCATTTGCAGTGAAGCAAATGGTTATTTCTGAGATCACGCATTTGGATCTGGGCGACAGGGCGAGGGTGATTCCTTATTAGGACGCAGAGGAGCCCTTGGCAGCCACAGGCTGGAAGAGTGCCCCTCCCTCCCCATAGTAGTCCGATCACCAGCCAGATATGATCTTCAATTCAGATTCTCTCAGGCTTACCAGCCAATATGGGTCGTCTCGAGTCGCGGGGCGCAAATCGATGTGATGCGCTCCTGCGTGCAAATCAAAACCGTGACAGACATCTTAGTATTGGCCAACACTTGATGTGCGGTACAGATGAAGCAGTATATAAGCAGCCATCACAAAACACATGTCACAGTTATGTCATTTTAATATTTTCTGGATAAAATTCCTTGGTGAGTTAGCCATTGTCAGTTCAAGTTACCTCTTCACGATAGAAATTTAATTGTACGCAGAGCTACTGTATAGAAGTAATATCTATACTTGTTATCAGTTTGAATTGCCTTTTCAGTTTTTCTATGCACTGCTTACTAACTTCAAAAACTAAACTATGGAGCGATATCAGACCGCATTAGGTAGACATCGGTTGATCCTGTTGTGTCATTACTATTATAACAGTCTAAAACTAAGAATTGCAAATGCAAAATTGAGCATACGCGAGTACTGAAGGTATAATGGGATAGCACAGTACCTAATGGAGCCACAATAGCAACAACACTATGAGATATATTATTCAGGACACTGCAATGTTCACATGTCAGAAAATGCAATCCAATGAAATGGCTTCAGATCGAAAGACAAACTGATGTTTGCTCACCCTCCGCCACTCCACGGATCAAGAAGTCCATTGAAGAATATGATGTTACTACCAAAGTTTTCCAAGACTGTTGTAATATTCTGGAAGAGAAAAGGAAAATCCACTACACAAAGTCACCCAACTCATATTTACATTATGTTCAGCCAAAATAATAAAAAATAATAATTTGACAAGCATTTGAACAGCAGAACCAGTGTATAAAATATCTATAAGGTGCATGTGTATATTTATCTCATGCAATTAAACAATAGTATAGCTCAACTCAAAAGCCAACAATATGGGAATTAAATAAGCTAAAAAAGGAGCATGAATTGGATTGTACACTAAATAAGGTACTTAAATAAACATTTTCGTGCTTAAAGGCACCAAAGGTGTATGCGTGTCTACCCAAAAAAAAGGTGTATGTGTATCAGCATATGTTGGCTAAGACCAAGAACACCCTAATCAGGGTTTAAAATATGTTCGTTGAAGACATGTTTTCTTGAACAAAGATTCATATATTTTTTTTATTAAAGATCTGTTATTAAAGAAGTTACCAAACCTGGGTAGGAGTGGTAATGGATCATGGCCCTCATTCATTCTTCACAATCCAACTCAACCCTAATATTTATTAGCTCAAAATTGTATAGTGTTATGGCCCGGCCCTTAAAGAGCCCAATCGTTAAATTTGCTAGGCTAAATTAGAGGGCCCTTTACCACCCCTAAACCTGGGTAATCAAAACGACCCATTTGTTCTATGATAAATGTTGCAATTACTGAACACAACAAACTTACATGCCCACCAAAATTTGTAGTAATCCACCGAGGCCTTGGCCTGACACCATAACTTTTGATGCAATTCTCAGCATAGGAAGCATAATCAAATTTATACGGATACATGCTCCTGTCTTCACTGTAAGACATTGGCATTACCATCTCAGTACAAGCCTGTTTCAACCAAGAATGAACCATAATATAGTATTTCAGTGTAGGTCAAAAAAATGCAATAAATAGAGACAGTTTTAAACTGTGGTTTCAGGACCTGCCAATCCCATCCACCCATTCCATGGGGATCATCATTTAGATCAAAGCAGCCAACAGTGCCAGTATAGTTGTAGTATACATTTACTCCTGCATATATGCGTTCCAGAATACTAGTACCCTCAGGTTGACTGTCCATATTTCTGCACACCTGAAACAGAGAAAGAATAATCTAGTAAGTAGAAGCAGCATTAATGAAACAGAACTCGATACTTTTATAGAGTGTAAGAAGTGGCACACAGCAAACAGGGCGATCATGATTCCTCTGTTAACTTGTTGTGAATTTTAGAGAAACTTGACTTGTGATAATTAGCTTATTGTGACACTAACATAAAAATAAAATTGAATAAAAACACATTTTGAAATTGTATCGAAGATTAATTATTTATGCATTGTTTTTTATCTTAAGAATACGAGAAACGTGCAATACAATCTATGGCAATTGGCGTGTACGGACTAACTTCTTTAATAGGATTGGCTGGCAAGGGCATGAGAAATTCTGATGGAATTGGGTAATCCACCATGGCCAGGTAACTGTATGCTGAGCTCAACCAATCTGAAAGGTCAGCGCTTGTTTTCAGGGTCCTGCCAATAATTTTGTAATTAACTGTTATTACAAAAGAGCTCACTGTACAAAGAAAGAAAAAAGAGTGAATGGTATAGGAAGATGACTCACTGGCAAAGGTGGAAAGTTTTGCTTAGTTTCAGAAGACCATCTTCCCCATTTCCTTGGTCATCTAATGTTTTCCAAGAGTCTTTTATTGTCTGAAAGCAGCTTAAACTTTCCCTCTAAACACATAATGCAGAAACAAATTTTAGTATCATATACTCATATTCGACCAAAAAATTACAGAAGCGCAAGATAATGCAAAATACAAACCCTAAAATCATCTGACACTAGATCATAGAATATGGTAGAAGGGACGATGTCCTCAAACTGCAAGATTGGAGCGGATGATGCAAGAGCCCCAACAGCAATATGTGGATACTTGAGTCTCATCCAAGCAGCCAGCACTGCCCCCAATGAACATTATCAGTAGCAGCATATAATTGAACTTTAAAATCCAGTGATCACTAAGGCACCATCTATCACATAATCAAAGAGTTCAAGGTAGTTCTTATTTCCACCGTATGAGCCCCCAAAGAGCACCGCGGGGCTGCCCTCTGCGGATAGGTTCCCCTTGAGGTCAGTGAGCAGCACAGCGAAATCAGCTATCGCCTGCTCAGCCGTGAGATACGCCAAGGACTTGGAATTGTTGTACGCCTTGGTTTTGCTCCCGAACGGCATGGACTCCCCGTAGTAACGATGCTGCAGCACACAAGCGAAACGACACGCTCTGAAAAAAATAACAGGAAGCAGAAGACGAATACAAGACGGGCAGCCGCGGAGGAATGATTGCCTCGGCGAAGACGACGAGAGCGGCGAAGCGCGGGGCGGCCTCCCAGACGAGGCCGGAGTTGGCGGCGAACCAGGCGATGTCGCCCTCGTTGCCGCAGTAGAAGAAGATGGACCCGCCGGGGCCGGCCCACCCGGCGCCGCGTCCCACCAGGTACCGCTGCTGGAAGAACGCCGCCGCCTTGTCCTCATCCCCGACCCCAGGAAAGCTGAAATGGTCCAGCCGCTGCCGGAAGTTCCGGGTCTCGTACTCGTAGCCCCCCACCCCATTGGCTCGCGGCCGCGCGCGGGGTTGGGGCCCCGGGAAGCGGGGCCGCGCCAAGGCCCACGCTGCCGCGGGGAGAAGGCCGATGAAGACGAGGAAGAGGAGGCGGAGCGGACGCATCATCGAGGTGAGGAAGGGAGGTGATCGCTTGTCGCTTCCGACGAGCCTGAGTGCAGAGTGGTGGACTGGATGGGGTTCGTCGGAGTTCGGTGGAGCTTGCGAGAAAGGATGAACTCCTGCGAATCTGCAGGTGAGTCACTGACGCGTGGGCACGTCCACACATGTCACTATGTCAGTGACCTGAACCTCATTCTCCGCGTGACGTCGTACGTGGGCCCTTGAGCTGGAAGGTGTTTGCACGCGCGCGTGAGAACATGGCCGGGCTGGGCCTTAAAACTGAGCCGAACGGGCTGGGCCGAACGATTTTGAAGGACTGAAGGTTTGTTGTTTAAGCAGCGATTTGCCTTGGACGTGGGGCACGGTAGCGGGGTCGCGTTCGAAAATCATATCCGACTTCCAGAAGCGCATAAGCAACTTTAAGCTTTCGGTGGTTGAGATTTGTGCCGCATTCGAGGGCCCCATGATCTTCTCCGTGTTTCTTCCTCCTCCGGCTGCCTGCCACGACCGCGCGTGCCGCCACAAGCACGCTGGCGAGAATTGAGCTGAGGAGGGGCGGGAGGTGGAGGGAGCGACCGACCGTCGGCGGGGGTGGTGGTCGTGGCCGCGACGGGTTAGGTTTCAGAGTTGCTGGGTGTGCGGATTCCAAGGGACGGTGTGAGGACCGATTGTCGAGGTTCTCTTCCGTCGGCAGTAAATTTGTATCGGATTGTGTGTCCGACCTGTATGGTTAGCGCGAGAGACACAGGGGTTTATACTGGTTCGGGCCTCCAAGGAGTAATACCCTGAGTCCAGTGTCGAGCGGCTGTGTTCTTGCGCTAGGAACGTTTGTAGTAGGGGTTACAAACTAGTCGGGAGAGGGTGTCGGGCCCAAGTCCCTGTGGTGCCGGGTGTTTGGTTTTTCAGCCCTTGTGACGGTTGCCCTCCTCTCCCTTTTATAGTCTCAAGGGTAAGGGTAAGGGGCAAAAGAGGAATACAAAAAATATGCTACAGTCCTACGTAGTTGGGAGGCCCTCTCCCACGTCGTTGTCTGCCAGGAGGCATTGAAGGGCGCTGAGCTGTGGTGGAGCCTGCGGTCGCCGCGTGTCCGAGAGGTACTGTTTACTCTGAGTACCTGGCGACTTCTCCGAGTTCTTCCGCGAGTGACTCAACCTTCTTGAGTGTGGATTAGACCCGCCACGTTACGGTCTAAAGTAGATAGGTGCCGCCCGTAGAGGGTACTTGAGTGCTTCTAACGGGTTTGGCGTGCCGCAGAGTTGGACGGGACGGCGTGTTGAGGGCTGCGCGGTTGAGCGGTGCAGCATCACGGCTTCTGTCAGAGCCGGCCGCCCGCGCGTGCCGCCAGCTGGAGTGTTCGCATGGCGTGGAGGACTGGTCCCTTGCGTGTCGTTGCAGGGGAGCCCGAGCGTCGGGGCAGCGCCACGTTCGTGTGGCCCCGGATCCCACGCTCCGACCTCCACGTGTGGGGCCTGCCTTAGTCGGAGGCGGGGAACTACTCGTGCGAACGAGTAGTCGGAGGCGGAGACTCCTCGTGAGAGCAAGTTGTCGGAGGCGAGGCGGAAACTTATCGTGCGAGGCGGAGACTTGTCGTGCGAGGCGGAGACTCCTCAAGCGAGGCGGAGACCCCTCGTGCGGGACGGAAACTTGTCGTGCAAGGCGGAGACTGGTCGGAGATGAGGCGTCTTGCTAGTGATGGTCTTGACAAGGATCTGTAGCCTTAACTTTGACATTGTCAATAGTATCAGATGACTCCACCTCGAGAGTGATTATCTTGCCGCTTAAAGAGCTCTAATCTAGACCCTCGTCACTGCTGGTGGTGGCGGATTGGCCGGCGGCGGAGGTGAGGCGCGCACAAACACCACCACTCGGCAGGGGCAGGACCGCAGGATCCCCGGTGAGCGGCGGCTGACAATGCCCGATGGGTAGCGGATTAGGAAAAGCCAAGACGTCACTGGCCGGTGGACGGACGACACATCGACCACTGACTAGGCGGCTAAGGCAGTGGCGGAGTAGGTGGCATGAGAAAAAAAAATATAACAAGGTGATGGGCCGGAATCATCGTTTCTCTGCCTTCCGGTACCTAGATACATGCTCTCATCGCCTTGGCCTCTGGAACGAAGACCATGTCATTCACCATTCGGCGTTGCAGGTTTGCAGCAGCAATGAAGCAGATTTAAACATCAGACGTGGTTTCTGAACTGAGCTAGTGCGTGGTAGCCAAAGAAAACTTTGTACGGAAGACATTCTTGAGACCGAAAAGCCATTATCGGTTCCATGGTCTCGTGGTTAGGACATTGGACTCTGAATCCAGTAACCCGAGTTCAAGTCTCGGTGGGACCTTTCTGAAATGCTTATTTCTTTCTTTTTTTTTTTGCAAAAGCATATTTGCCTCTCCAAAAACACTGTGCCGCGTGAGAACAGGCTCCAACAGAGCATGCATAGCGGGGAGGCAAATTGCCTTTGAGGAGAGAGAGGATGCAAAATTGCATCTCCTCTCTCCTCGCAGGCATATGAGCCCAGGTGACTGCGCTGCTCCCGCGCCGTTGTGTCCTCCCGCTCCCGCACGGCCACACACCCAGCCGCCCTCGCGACGGCGCCGCCGTGTCCTCGAGTGTGCCCTCCCGCTCCTGCACCAAATCGCTTCCTCCTCCGCTCTCTCGTTTCCCCTGCGCGGCGGTCAGCAGAGCTCGATGGGAGTCGCAACGAAACTCTATGCGGCGGCCAACAGGATTCGATTCGGCAGCCAGCAGCGGGGAATTCAATTTGGTCGTGACGGAGCTCGACGAAGCAGGGGATTCAGCCGCAGAGTTCGATGCGGCGGCCGGCGGGGAACTCAATTTGGCGGGCGGCGGGCTTGACGCGTCAGCGAAGAACTCGATTTGGTCGCGACGGAGCTCGACACGGCAGCGATTCAGCCGCGGCGAAGTACGATGCGGCGGTCGGTGGGGAACTCGATGTGGATGAGGGGCCTGCTCTGCATCTCGCGGCGGCCTCACTGCCGATGGAGAGGCCGAGGCTAAGCTCGATGTCGTCCGACTCGCCCCCTCCCGCGCCATCCGCCGCCGCCGCGTCCTCCGCCTGCGGCTGCGACCGCGCCCCTCGCTCCTGCCTCGGCTGCCGGAATCTGTGGCCGGAGATGAGGCGGCGCCACCGGCAGAGGGTCGGAATCCGTGGCCGGAGATGGGGCGGCGCCACTGCTTGCCAACGAGAAGCAGAGGGTGGTGGAGGAGCAGAGCTTGGGACGACGGGGGTAGAAATTTGCTTTTTGCATCGCTTCTGTTGGAGACGACGATTTTGCGTGGATGACGCATTTGCTGTGCGCGAGGCAAAGGACGGAATGCATCGCGTGTTTTGCCTTGTGCTGTTGGACTCAGTCTGACGGCAATGGTCCAGCAAATCTGTCCTTTCCTTTTTTTTTCTGGGTTTCTAAATGATATTGCACACTACAAAAAGTGATGGTGGTAAGTTGATGCTAGATCCCGAAAATGTCAATCGGAGTAGTAAAAAAGAAAGTTGAAAGCAGCCTTGCGGATTGCGGAGATCGGACGGTCCGCACGCTAGCGTGATTGAACCCGCCGCAGCTGCACGCCTGCACGCAACGGTGCCCAACAGGTCGTGCACACGCTGCAACCTGCAACCGGACACCCCGCGCCGTCCACGCAATCGTTTGCTCGCTTCTCATTGGTCAGCTACACGTGTTCCTCGTCACCCCCCTGGCCAAACCCGTTTTCCGATTTCCCCACCAAAAAAAAACCGCCCTACGGGGAGAATTCCACAAGCAGTACTGACAGCGCGGCGGGGCCTACTTATAATTTTCCAGGCCCCACGTGTCGTCCTTCTGGAGAGGTCGTTCATAGCCGGGTCATAGAGCCGACGGGCTCATAATTTCTCGAAGCCTAAAAAAAGCCGTAGCAAATCCAACTCCTCCCGGCCGGAAGGAACAGCAGCAGGGGAAGGGGAGGAATTCGGGTTGAATCGATCGGAGTGAAAGGGCAAGCTTTCAGCAGCCATGGCCGCTCGAGCACGATGGCGACTCCTCGCGCTGCCGCTCGCGCTGTTCCTCCTGGCCGGCTCGGCGCGCGGCCTCGTGAAGCCGGAGGCCGCGGCGGCGCCCAAGCCCCCCGTCCCGAAGGCCATCTCGGTGAGCTCAAGCGGGGAATATCCCTCTCTTGCTGCGATTCGTTTGTGCTAGGGTCTGATCTGATTGGTGTGCGGATCGAATGCGATGCCCGGCACTCGCCGCAGGACCTCAGGGACGCGATCGTGAAGGGGCTGGGGTTCCAGGCGGAGGGGCTCAAGGTGTCCGGGTTCGACGTGCGGGACGCGCTGGTGGGGCACGCGGTGTCGTACGAGTTCGACATCGAGGTCGGCCGGAAGGTCCTGCCCGTGCGCCTGCTCGAGGACGTCAAACGCTGGGACTTCGTCGACCTCCCCATCTTCCGCTCCCAGGCAGACGCCGACGACACGGCGCTCGCCGAGATCTGGCGGGCGGGGAAGGGGAGCGTCGTCGAGCCCACCCTGCCGCCCTTCCAGCTCGCCGGGCCCATGGAACTCTGGATCCAGGACGGCGACGATGTCAGGCTCGCCTTGCCGGTAAGTGCAGAAGTTCGTTTTGCCCCTAAATGCTCTTGTTCTTCGTTCAAAAAAAATGCTCTTGTTCTGGTAATCTGTTTGGTGTTGAATTGTGTATCTGTGATCCTTGGTCTCTATGTGAGAGCCTAGAGATTGAAATGGTGTGATTGCCAAGGGTCTAACCCAATGGCATCAAAATTGAAATCGGGACATAGCAGCTCGTGATATGACAAGAACATTAAGGACTTTTAGATTGCTGCCAATGGCAGCCAAACCAATTATTTGGTAGTGGACCATTGCCAACTGTGAGTACTTCGATTGACGCCAATCCATTGGCTCGCCAACGCACGCCTGCCCTTGCACGTTGAGGTCGGGAGCATATCAAAAGCTACATGCTTTCGTTGAACACTGAAGTTTACTACGTATGATGCTGCCATCATTAGCTTTTGAATGCATTGTTTAAAGATTGCAAAGTAGATAAATTCAAGTAAAGCTTGTTGAACATTTTTATTACACGCAGCAAGGGGCAATTTCTGTCTTTGTGAAATATGAGATGAGAATTCGAAGCAAAATTGAAAAGTAATCTGTAAGTACTGTTTTTTTTTCGGGCGATACATACAAGCTTTTCATGTGACATCTGATGCCTAATGGAGCTTTCTTGCTGACTCAATTGTGGACTACAAGATTGAATTACTAGTAGAATGAGGATCTGGTTTTGGTCATTGTTTTCATTTTACACTCCTGCGAGTAGTGATGTTATCACTGTAATGGTGTTGCTCTGTGATCTATCTTTAATTGTTTATTGATATGAGTTATATAGACCTAGTAGCATAAATCTTCACCATAATAAATATTAAAATTTTTTGTTTGATTTTCTCCGCAGCATGATGTGGATGCGGGAACCTTGAAGAAAGTAGTTCTGTCTGATGGTGCAGTGGTAACAGTGAAGGGTGCCAGGGCTGTGAGCCTCCGGTTGCCACTTGAACTACCACTTCCTCTCAACCGGACCACTTACAAGGGCCGCCTCTCGAGCTTACTGTCCATTGCACAAGCCCTACGTGGTGCAGCTCGTTCTAATCAGAAGCCCTTGCTCTCTCTTCACATCGAGGGCCCAACCTCGTTATCCTCTACTCCTTCCAAGTCTCCGAATGACAAGCTCAAGCTCAAAAGGTTGGCCCCAGGCCAAGTGGAGCTCTCCTCACGGGCAGGGACAATCCCTGCTGTCGCTGAAGACGAGGACGAACCACACAATACTGCATTGTGGCCACTCTTGTCACTGAACGGATCAGACGGTAGCCTACAGGGATTTGAGGAGCTGTTGGCCTCTGTCCTTGGAAAGAAAGCAGGTGAGAAGGGGACATTCAAGCTGCTGAAGGCGCGAGCCGCTGCACAAACATATGTCAAGATGGCGTTCGCGGTGGAGAAGAAGCTTGTTGAGGCAGAGGCGGACTGGTCCAACTTCCCGGAGTGGAAGACGAAGCCCAAGAAGCTGAGAGCACACTATGAGGTCCTTGCTCGAGTGGAGGGTGGCCAGGCGATCCCCGAGAGGATCGCGCAGGTGCAGCCTTTCCATGCCGACGAGGCCATGTCGGAGAGTGTGCTCACAGGCAACGTGACGAGGTCGAAGATGGAGATTGTCCATCCGCCGCCGGTTTACTTCGCTCTATGAAAGCCGGAAGAGCTGGAGACTGTTTTATCTCTTCAGAGCTGCACGCCGTTGTGTAAAGCTTTACAAGCGGGCAAGGAGTTTATTGCCCATTGTGCTGACTGTTACTACATGACTGAATGAGAAGTGTCGTTGTATGTTACAGGAATACTGGCTAGCTTTGTATAAAAATATCAATCAACTCGAATAACGAGCCATACGAAAGGAGAATCTTGTACGAGTAATTAGCAACTGTACATTTTTTGAACGCAACAGTTGGTGATTCTTTAATCTTTAGTTTGTAGTGCCTCTCAGGACTTGAGAGTTCGTTCTGTGCATTATCTTGCCAATTTGTCCGGTTCAAGCCGAGATGTCTTCTGCAGTCTGTACCGTGCCTCGTGGTGGTGGAGCCGGCGATGCCCTGCTGCGGCGGCTACGCCCAACCACGGGTAGGTACGATTAACCATCACCACTGAATTTCTGAAGAGTCAGGCGCCCTCGCCAAAGAGAAATGCACGAAGAGGAACGCGAATATTCTCCTTCTCAAGCCAAAGATCCCTCTCTAATCCATCATGGCATCATCTATGGAAGCTTGGGCTTGGGCCTTGTAGAACTTGGAAGCCTTGGACACTCTCCCACGTGGACGTGGGACGTGGCCCGTTTCCACACGGTTCGCATCCCCTCTCTCACCGACAGTCATGGCCCACCTGTCTGGCGTGCCCGTCCGCCCAAACTCTTTGCGCCCCCCGCTCGCCGTCTCGGCTCGCTCTAGGTTTTCCCTCGGTGCACCGCCAGAGAAAGCGACCGCCGCCGGGGCGCGACACCGCCGGTCAAGCCAACCCGCGCGCGCTGCAGCGAAGGAAGCCGCCCAGCCACCGCGCGAGCCACGCGGCGACGGCTACGGGCACGAGGACGAAACGATGGGCCGGAAGGGGCGGAAGGGGGGGAAGCTCGCGGCTGCCGGGGGCGCCGCCGACGGCGGCGGTGTGAGGGAGGCGACGATGGTGCGCGTCTCCAAGGTGCTCGAGGAATTCCGAGCCTCCGACGCCGAGGGTTCGCACCATTTGCTCTTACTTCGGTGTCTGTTTTTGCGCTTTGGAGTCGCGCGGATTGGATTTATGATCAGGCCTTGCCCATTTGTGCGCTATTTGGTCCTTTAGCTTTGCCCTTTTGTTTTTCCCCGGATCGGTGCTTTGTTGTTATCTAACTCCATTAAAATAGGGCGATTCTAGATATTTAATCTTGTGATCCTTGTTCATTAGCGCCTTTGGATTACAACCTGCTTTCGGTGAATTATTTTCCTACTTTTGTAGTGTCCTGATGACCAATTTTGCACTGCTGTTTCTAGCATGACAGCTGATCGCTTGATCCTTGGAGGATTATAGTATTTCTCAGCCACATTGTGTTCCATCAACATGTTTCATAAATAAAACTACATAGTATTTGCACTTTGTCCATCTGTGGCTAATCTGAATTCATGTTTACACGAAACTTAAGGGTGTTTGGTTTGAGGAATGAGGTCATGTATCATCTTCTCACTCCTCATTTTTATTGTTTGGTTTGTGGAGCGGAATGGGTTGATCCCTCACCACCTCATGCCTCAAAAGGTGATAATTAGTATAGACATGAGGAATGAGGTCATCCCATCAAATTTTATAGGATCAACTCATGAGGATCATCTCATCTAGGATGAGGTGGTTCCTCAAACCAAACAGCCTGTAAATGTTTTCTCAGGTTCACCATTCACCAAGTGGCCTATTCAGTGTCTGTACTGTAGCTTTTCATTCATATTTTTCAGAATGTGACATATAAAAAAAATTATAGGCTGTTATCATCTGACCCTCAAAAATAACTGACTAGTGTTTCCAATTGAGTTGCAGCTTGCAACTTTAGCCAAGATTGTTCTGAAGTTGCTGTACGCCTCCTTGATTATTCAAAATTGCCATGCAAATGTCTCCATGTTTACATCTGTTTTTTTTTAACTCTACATCTATGTGTTAGTGAGTGCACATTAAGCACAGCCAAAGGCCCCTATTGGGAAATTTATTGTTTAATAAGTTGGTAGAAGTGTAGAACTCTAAAGGTCGGTAAGGTGGTAATAATTGTTTGTTATATTGATGTCATCCTTTTCTCATGTGTTGGGCCTAATTTGAGTTTAAGTACAGGCCCCCCTCCATCTATATTATGTTCATGCATCCTGGATCACTGGTCTCTTCCTTGATGTTATGCTGTGGCTGAGAGATGAATGGTAACTAGACATTTTTACCTTGCAGTGTACACATTTGAACCTGATATATCCAGACTAGAGCGAGGTGCAATCCATAATATGTGTAGAAAAATGGGCATGACATCCAAAAGTTCTGGGTGAGTAAGATAACAAAAATTTGTTATGCAGAATTGTTTCAGTGCAGAGTTGTAAGGAATCTATGGCTAGGCTTGGTGCATCTTATGGCTGTGTCATCCTAATGTTACTTTTGCAACACACTAGTTGCTTGGTATATGTCATGGATATTCTGAGTTCTATTTGTAAACCGCAGGTTGGGCGAACAGCGACGCCTCTCTGTTTATAAAAGTAAACGGAAGCAGGCGCCTGCTACAAAAGAAGGACCTAGCCACCTTAGGTTTTCTGAAGAGGCAGTACATGTTTTGCAGGATTTATTTACGCATTATCCTCCTGATGATGCTGATTTACATGGGGATGCCAACCGAAAATCTAGTGATAAGTCAGCAAACACCAAATGGAAAACAGACAGTGCCTTTTGCAGGCCAGCAATGAGCAAACCTGACATAACAAAGAAAGTTGAGATGATTGCCTCTAAAATAAATGGATCCCCACAGTTGAGAAAGGTCGTATATATTTTCTAGATAATATTATCTTCCTTCCTTTTCTTATAAACATCTGCAATTAGTAAGATGATTGTTTCTTATTCGTCTTATGAGACATTCTTATTTATTGCTAAAAGTTCACTTGTGATTTGTGAACAGATTATGGAAGACAGATCAAAGCTTCCTATTTCATCCTTCAAGGATGTCATCACTTCAACATTGGATAATCACCAGGTATTGTTTTTGTATTTGACATGTTTCCCACATTATAAAGTTTTATACTTAAATCCGCAGTATTGTAAAAGCAGTAAAATAGGTCATCCAACTTGAAGTTGAGTTTTATCCTAACTTCAACATGATAAATGAATTAAATTGGGTGCTGGATTCTGTCTTTTCCTCTCTTTTCCTCTTAGGAGTAGAGGTGATATTAACACACTGTGGACATGGCATATTTATATATGGAAGAAAATATCTAACATTTGCCACATCCTCAATTTGTGTGATTCTTGGTTACCAAGCAAAAAAAAGCAGAGGGCATTTATTCAGCAAAATATTTGCCACTTTATGTATCATTGTTATTTTCTCCTTCATGCATTATGCACTTTACCAGCACTCCAGACAATTTCTTTAACCATCATCTGATTTCCATTTATTGCCCCTATATTTCTTACCAGGTGGTTCTTATTTCTGGAGAAACAGGCTGCGGTAAAACCACCCAGGTGCAAATTCTTTCTACACTTTTGTATGCAATATGACCATGAAATAGTTATTTTATAAATTAATCTCGTGTTCGTTTCTGCATTAAAAATAGATGTTTTTTGTCGTGCTTTTTCTACTACTGTTTGCTAATTGGGTAAATATGTAGTGCAAACCACCTACTAGGTGGAATTCTGTAAACTCAGTATTTGCAACTCGGAGTGTACACGGATTACAACTCGAACCACTGGTTAGTTGCAACTGAAAGGGTAGTGTACAGGACCAGGCGGGTGTGGGTAGTGTACGGTAACAGGCGGGGGGTTATATGAAAAATGTCACGAGGGGTTGTGCCTTGCTGCCTGCACTGTGGATCGGATATCTGACGGTCGACGGTGGGAGTTAACAAGATTGCACTTAGTAGGTGGTTTGCACTACATATTTTCCCGTTTATTGATGTGAGCAATTGCTATGAACCTTAGTTCATTATAGGGTAAACACCACCTGAAAGATAGTCGGGCTGAGTTGGCCTGGAGAGGGACAAGACTATTGGGGAACTTGGATTAATTCTTTTTCATTACTTCATTGAAAGGAGATACCATCCTTGTATAGATGAGGAGACTTGACCCTTAAGAAACTAACTAATCTCTATAGTTAAGGAACTAATGTCATCTAATCTATTCTATTCTATTCTAATCTAATCTCTATCCTAATCTTTATATCTTGACAACGTGAGGGATAGATGGGCTGGCCCTCCGGCCACCCATAACAATAGCTTTGGTGATAATTTTGTGTCGGTTGGGGTGGCAATGATACTCTCACTTATTTGCCTAACTATCCATGTTTTTCTTATATAGGTTCCACAATACATCTTGGATCACATGTGGGGCAAAGGTGAATCATGTAAGATCGTATGCACTCAACCACGTCGGATTTCAGCTATCTCAGGTATGTTTGACACAAATTATTACAGATTCAGTTGAGTTTGTATCTTCAGGTTGCTGGTAAGTTGTGATTTGCTCTCTTTGCTATCCAGTTGCTGAGCGAATCTCTGCTGAAAGAGGAGAAGCTGTTGGTGATACAGTTGGATATAAGGTATTAATAAATTGTGGTTGCTGCGAATGTCAATAGATGAATGAATATTCCAAGAAGTTCTTCAAGCCTTGGGTCATGTGTTTGGAAACATAGGAAGTATACCTCGTTTATGTAAATTGATCTTTTAGATCCACTTTACCTTTCTTGAATGTGTTTCCTGTGCCTGTTGTTATGTCGAAATGTTTATCTTATGTTATTTTTACTGTAGATTCGTTTGGAGTCAAAAGGAGGGAAGAATTCATCAGTCATGTTCTGCACAAACGGCGTTCTTTTGAGAGTACTGATAGGAAGAGGAGCTAACACCTCAAAGACACGAAAGCCGAAGCGGTCATTAGATGATGCAATTTTGGGAATATCACACATCATTGTGGTAATGCTTTATACTTAAATATACACAGAATTATTATGATCTCATAAAAATGGAAACAGTATTACTTCAATATGATTCTGTCTTACAATTTTTCAAGAGCATATAATTTGAAAAGCAATGGTAATCTGTACATTAAGGAAGTGTTAACTTCCGTGTGATTATCTAGTTTGATAGAGATGGAATGTTTCTTTTGCGATCAAATGTATTGCTCGTAACATTTAGGTACCTAGTAATTTGACATTATGGTTCAATAAGGTAATTTTTCTAATGTCAATGCTTTTGTAACTTCTGCACATATTTGATATTTATTTTGTTGCTGTCTTAACACCTTGTAACCTTCTCCATGTATCTTATTATGAATGTGTGCCCACTTTGTTAAATTGGGGAAATTCATGCTTAAGTTTACGAGGCTGCAGTGTAATTTACCATGATCTCTTTTCTGAAATACTTATTTTTATACTATTCACTCATCCATTGCAAATCTTCTAGATTATTGCATGCAAAACCTGATCAAGCTCACAATGCAGCAGCAAAAGCCAAAAATAACAATTGCAATAATAGCGAAAACATAAACAAGTCATGGCTTGTTGTGTGGATCATTGATTTCCACACTCCTTGGAAATTTTGTGGTTAATATGTTTTATTTCGTTTATTTGATTAACTCTATTGAACTGTTTTTTTATAGAATATGAAGCTATTTCATTGTCGTATGTGTTTGCTTAATATCGTCCTGGAGAAAGATCCTAGTGGTGTTGGCGTGTACATTATTCTATGTAGTAAATGTTATGAACTAATAATCATTTTTACCATGTATAGGATGAAATCCATGAAAGGGATAGGTTTTCTGATTTCATACTGACTATTCTAAGGTATTGTGATAAAGTTCATTTGTTCACTAGTGCACATGATAATATACTAACGCCTTTCACAAAAACAATTTTATGCAGAGATTTGTTGCCGGTGTATCCTCATCTTCGCTTGGTGAGCAGAATCTTTCTTTGTAGTTCAGTTCTTGTTTTTCAACCATCATACCAAAACATAAAAGATGCTTCAAACTTGTTGTAAATGCAACGTTTTGGTTGGCTGCTTAAGGATTTGTAGACTAGAAATCCCTGGTTTGGTATATTAGTATTACAACATCACTAATTCATCACATTGATTCATTGTTACACTGGTTGGTCTCATGTATTATCGAAGTAGCTTGTTAGAGTCGAACTCTTTCCCAATTAATAAGATTACCTACCATGTTTAAATCCGAGTATATCGCCAATACAAAAGTATTAATTATGTATTTAACAGGTACTCATGAGTGCAACAATCGATGCTGAGCAGTTTTCACAATACTTCAACGGATGTTCAGTCATTCAAGTCCCTGGGTTTACCTATCCTGTTAGTAAACTCTCATATTGAATATCTTAAACTATATGTCTGAAACCTTTGTTGGCAAGTTGTAACTTCTTTTTCCTCAGGTCAAAACTTACTATTTGGAGGATGTGCTTTCTATTCTGCAATCTGTGGGTGATAATCATCTTAATATTGCAACTAGTGACAAGATGCAGAACAGCGTTTTAACTGATGATTTCAAAAGCTCAATGGATGATTCAATTAACCTGGCTTTATTCAATGATGAATTTGATCCTCTCCTTGAGCTTATTTCTGCAGAGCAGAACCCTGAAATCTACAATTATCAGCATTCAGAGACTGGTGTAACACCTTTAATGGTTTTTGCTTCTAAGGGTCAGCTTGGGGATGTTTGTATGCTTTTATCTTTTGGTGTTGATTGTTCAGCACAAGATCATGATGGAAAATCTGCATTAGATTGGGCACAGCAAGAAAAACAGCAAGAGGTTTATGAAGTAATCAAGAAACATTTGGAGTGTAGTACAGCAAAATCAACTGAAGATAATGAGCTGCTTAATAAGTACTTGTCAACTGTTAACCCAGAGCACATTGATACTGTGCTAATAGAACGGCTGCTTGTAAAAATTTGTGTGGATTCCATTGAAGGAGCTATCTTGGTATTTCTTCCTGGGTGGGAAGATATCAGTAAAACTCGGGAAAGGTTACTTGCTTCTCCATTCTTTCAGGATCCATCAAGATTTCTCGTATTGTCACTTCATTCCATGATTCCATCTTTGGAACAGAAAAAGGTCTTTAAACGTCCACCCGCAGGGGTTCGTAAAATTATTCTCTCAACCAATATTGCAGAGACTGCTGTGACAATTGATGATGTTGTGTTTGTCATAGATAGTGGGAGAATGAAAGAGAAAAGCTATGATCCATACAATAATGTGTCCACACTTCATGCTTCCTGGGTTTCAAAAGCTAGTGCAAGACAACGTGAAGGGCGTGCTGGTCGTTGTCAGGCAGGAATTTGCTACCATCTTTACTCAAAGTTTAGAGCATCATCACTACCAGACTACCAAATTCCTGAAATAAAAAGAATGCCCATCGAGGAACTTTGTTTGCAGGTACAATGATAGCTTGTATTTATTTTGTCCCTAATGTCTAGTGAAAACAATAGCATGAAATATTTTCCATATCTTCAACTAAAGTATTATTTAGTTACTGGTTTCTGTTCATTAACCAATCTCCATCATGCAGGTCAAACTGCTTGATTCAAACTGCAGAATAGCAGACTTTCTGAAGAAAACATTGGACCCTCCAGTTCCAGAAACTGTAGCAAATGCCATTTCTGTGCTTCAGGATCTTGGTGCTTTAACACAAGACGAACAACTAACAGAGTTAGGAGAAAAGCTGGGTTCCCTGCCGGTCCATCCATCCACAACCAAGATGCTCCTGTTTGCTATATTAATGAACTGCCTGGATCCAGCATTGACATTGGCATGTGCAGCGGATTATAGAGATCCGTTCATCCTTCCTATGGCTCCAGATGAGAGGAAAAGAGCAGCTGCAGCAAAAGTTGAGCTTGCTTCGCTGTATGGTGGGTTCAGCGACCAGCTTGCTGTTGTGGCGGCATTCGACTGCTGGAGGCGTGCCAAAGATAGAGGCCAAGAATCTCAATTTTGTGCGAAGTACTTTGTCTCTTCAAACATCATGTATATGCTTTCAAGCATGAGGAAACAGCTTCAGAACGAACTTTCTCAAAGAGGGTTTGTTCCTGCAGATACATCTGCCTGCAGTCTAAACTCAAAAGATCCAGGTACCAATATTACTGTGAAAATGGAAGTTCTTAAAAGTTGTATATTCTTGGATTACCTTAATACTTTCCCATTGGGTCTGTGAACTATGCACATGCTTCGTAAAACACTAAGTATTAAGTGGTCTATGTTGCCAGATCTCTAGGTACTACTGTGCATATGCTTAGTGATGAGGAATACAGTATGTTCTAATCCTGGGTCCACCCCTGATTATGGCCCTTGAGAAGGGTGCGTTCTTTCTAGGGAACTGCATTTGGGGGTGGGGGTGGGGGTGGTTGCGTAGGAAACGAAGTAATATTATCTGTCTAGTGGCTGTATGTGGGAATGTTCTCTTTTATTGTTGTAATATTATTTCGGGAGTTCATAATTTACATGCCCATCGTGCGTGAAGTAAATAAAAGAATATCACAGCTACGCAAAGATACATATGCCAAGTTAGTATATTTAGATATGGCCTCAATTTTGTGTGATCCTTCAACAGGTGAATTATTTTAGTTAAATAGGCTAAAACTCATTACATATGTCAATTAGATGTTTGGTGTATTATATCTTTTATTTTCATCATTTCTGGTAATTTTGAATTTGTTTCGGAACAAAGTATCTTGTACCTTTGTTTCGTAATGAAATCAAATTATTTTATAGACTTTAGGAGGTTTCTATGGCATCTTGTAACAATAACCTTGTCAAACTCCCTTCACAATTTTTTGCCTTAAAATGTGAACTGTTCAACTGCATTTAAGTTATTCCAACTCTATTAGGTATCATGCGCGCTGTTCTTATGGCTGGTGCTTACCCAATGGTAGGGAGGTTGCTCCCACCTCGAAAAAATGCTAGAAAAGCAGTTGTGGAAACAGCAAGTGGTGCCAAAGTTCGTCTACATCCACATTCGTGCAATTTTAACCTATCGTTTAGTAAATCTTCCGGGAAGCCACTACTGATATACGATGAGATCACCCGAGGTGATGGTGGAATGCATATAAAAAATTGCTCAGTTGTCGGGTCATATCCTTTGCTTCTGCTCGCCACAGAAATGGTTGTTGCTCCACCTGATGATGGAAGTGATGAAGAGGAAGATTCCAGCGAGGATGAAGCTGAGAAAAGCAATCTGGTACAGCACAAAGAAGAGATTATGTCTTCTCCTGATAACACTGTTTCAGTTGTTGTTGATCGGTGGCTCCGATTTGATGCTACGGCTCTGGATGTTGCTCAAATTTACTGCTTAAGAGAACGTCTAGCATCAGCTATTCTTTTCAAAGTAAGATGATCGTGCCTGGCTGATGCATCTCATTTTGAATTTAATCGTGTATATAGCTTTTCTGTTTTGCGTTTCTTTTCTTCAATGTTTCTTAAAGATGACCTGCCAGGCGCCCATCAAACTGCCATACAATTAATTCCAATTAATTCTCCATATGCATTTTTTTCTTATAATTGGTGTATGCATTATGCTTCTCTTCTTTCCTTCTATTCATCCTAGTTGCATGGTCTCGTTTGGATAGAGCATGTGAATGTCCCTTCTCTATTAGCTTTTGTATATAGCTTGATCTCTGTTTTGTGCTCTGTTTTTACTTGTGGTTTCTGAAAATGACCTGTCAGGCACACCAGTAAATTGCCGTCAAATCATGCTGCATATGCAATTTCTTATAATTGTAGTGATAATCTTCAGTATGTATTATTTTTCACCCCACTGTTCATCCTAGTTGCATTGTACTCCCTCCGTCCCAAATTACTTGTCGTTTTGGCTTTTCTAGGTGCATTCCTTTTGTTATGTATCTAGACAAATATATATCTGGGTGCATAATAAAAGAATGTATCTAGAAAAGTCAAAATGATAATTTGGGATGGAGTATCTTTTATTGAAGCCTGCGTACAATTTCACACTATTCTTGATCCCTTCAAACTATTGTGCATAACTTCTATTACCTATGTTCCCCCCTGATAAAACGTGTTATCTGCAGGTCAAATATCCTCAAGATGTTCTCCCACAAGCCCTTGGAGCATCGATGTATGCCATCGCATGCATCCTCTCATACGATGGCTTGCCTGCTATGGTTCCATCCAATGATTCAGGCCAGAATTCAGCGGAAGGTAGCAGCTTCTCCCAGGGAAGAAGAGCTGGTTATATTCCACCTGGTGGTTTCCTCGTGTCCTTGTTGTCTGATAAGCCACATCAGTCGCCTAATTTTCAGAACTCATATAACAATCCTGGTGGTGCTTCAGCACATACTCGGCCATCTAGGGCTCCAGCTGGTAGGTTTGAACAATCCCAGCGTTCTTTCCGCAATTCTGGACCTGGCAGTTCAACACGACGGTCTTTCAAAAGGCAGCGCCATGGAGCACAGTGATCAGAGCTTTAAGGTAGTCTTTTTGCCTGCCCTTCAGTTGGGCTGGGTGTACTACGTTCGACTGAGGATGAAGAACAAGTCTTAGAAAGTCACTAGATTTACTCTGTGTGTGTTGGTTGGAAGTGAAGGGAAAGAATTATAGCGCAGAATTTCATTACCACCTTGATCACAAATCTGCGGTTTTGTGGATATGCCCAGCAGTGTACGGTGCTTATTAGGTGTTACTCTTCAGGTCTCGCGGTCTCCCTTGCAGAAGCACCAGAGACCTCAAGTTCATATGCTCAAATGCAGAAATGCTGACCCCAGAGTGGTCGCGACCGGATAGCTTTGATCATGGGTGTACTCTGCCCTACAATGCAGGAAAATGTGCCCCGCACCTCACGTGTCTAATCCTGGGCATGCATGTACTTGTCTTCAGAATCCAGATAGTAAACCAATAGCGAAACCACCGTGATGCAAGTGACGCGACTTGTCTTTATTCTTTTTCGAAAAAGAAAATTTGTGACGCGAGAGTAGTCGTGTAGAACACTGTTCACGCGAGCCTATTTCCTCTCCCTCCTTCCCAGAGGAGCTGGTCGCCTGGAGCTCTGGAGGAGTCACAACTCACAAGCTCCGCTGACGCTACAATTTCGTAACTGTGACTGCGAAGCGATGTAGCAGTAGTGCATCGGGCAGGTACCACGGAAAACGAAATAAAACCGAGCCGATACAGCCAAAATTGTGCGTGATGCACGTGTCGGGACTGGCCGCAATGCCGTTGCACGACCTGGCACGGTTATCCCGTTGCACGGCTGGCGGATGACGACCCAGCTTTAATGCTCGTCGCTGTTGCATTACACTCTGTGATAGCCTGTCATTTTCTGGTCGTGGTGTTTTGCGTACGACACAGGCGATGATGGTTTTTACGCTGTCGAGTGTGGTACTAGTGGGTGGTAACGCGACTTCTAATTTAATCTAGCAAACTAGCAAATTTGAAAATTGAGTTTTATAAAAGTTAGACTATAAACTTAGTTGGATTGTGAAGAACGAATTAGGACCATAGTCCATTACCGCCTCTAAGTGCACTACACATCCACCGTTGGTTCCTGATTTATTCATTCGATTCAAGGACATGCTAATCACGTATACTCCCACCCTTCTCCAAAATATCGCAACTCTTGCTTCTTGATGAAACAAACAGATTTAATTTATCTAGATTGATAAAAATATACTAACATTCGCGTCTTCAATAGATTTAGTGTGAAAATATATTATGAATAATATATTTATATTTATTTTGTACCAAAAATGTTAATATTATTTTATAAAATGAATTAAATTTAAAATTGATTACGTTCTTTTTGGATGCATGGAGTAAGCCTCCTAAAAAACTGTAAAATAAAACGCATTTGGGCTTCCAGAAATTTGTAATTCAAAGTGAAGTAATAGTAGTAGGACTTTCCCCGATATTGCACATCTTTTTAAGAAAACAAAAACTCAGAAAAGAATTAGGTCGCAAACTAATCAAAACCATGGTTAGAAGTTTCAAATATGCGTGATGCTATTGTATATGATTTCCTCTCTATAAGAACTAGAATATTTTTGTGTTGTAATCTTTCTGAAATAAACAATGTAACACGATATATTTATGTGAGCATTATTGGCTTATTGCTTGACAACCATAAACTAATCGAAGACTGGTGCTTTCAGTCACCGTAGTCTTAACGACGCCCAGGATCCAAAAGTCTCGGTCAACTGTGAAGTGACCTCAATACTTCCTCCTTTCAAATTGTACTATGTGGTTTTGACATTTCAAGATTTACAATTTTTATTATGAATCTGAAAATATACTTGTGGCTACATACGTAATAGAAATTATGAATTTAGATTTGTCAAAACGACCTACAATTTAGAATGAAGGGACTTGTCTGCATAAGTCTGCTATTGGGGGGTACATGCAAATCCATACTTATTCACATAATCACATCCAAATTCAAATAATTATTAATCACTTCTCGCTTTCTCCAATCCCACATATCCAATAAAATTAACTTTATGCTACATATGTATACATATCTAATGAATAAATTGTACACTCCTTGTATCCTACCCTCCTCATTTCTAATAGATATATAATTTTCTACCGTACTCTCCCAGTTTGATGTAAGTGTCGAATTGGGGAGAGGGTATGGATACCTAGTGGCGGACCTAGCGCCGCATATACTATACTTATATTATGACTATGGTCTATGGCATCCTAAAGACCTAAACTGTATGAGAAGAAGATGGGGACTTAGGGAGGAGATGATGCGGAGGAGGAGCAGGAATTTTTAATTGAGTAAAGTGCACGGTCTGTCCCTAAACTATCATGGATGTGTTATCCTGGTTCATGAACTCTCATGAGCAGATAGCAAGGTTGTACGAAGGAATTGGCTTTACTGATATGAAGACCAGACTAGGCTTAGGATGGATTTTGGATGGAAAAGAAATTGAGCTCAAGAATGAAAAGAATTTTGAAAACAATTTTTAGGGAGTGGTTTCGATTAGTTAATTTTACAGTTGTTACATAAATTGTGAATGACTGAACTGACAGAAACCAATGAATGTATGAAGGCATCACAGAATGACATAATCTAGCTGATAAAGTATTGTATTTCTGTTTGTGCTCTTACACAAGACATGTCATTTCTGATGAACCATAGCATTTCAGTGTTGCTGCTACTTCACTTCCATCACAAAAGAAGAATGCAACTATTCTGCTGTACACAAAAGAGGAATGTATGGCCAAAAGCTAAGACAAAAGAGTTATGGCTAATAGCTTAGACAACTATTCCGTGTTGGTGTTGTTGGTAGGAGCAGACTTCTTGGCAACACCTGCTTTGCTCTTCCCTGACTTCTTCATCTTTGCCTTCCCTAATTTGCTTGAAGTTGTAAGTGGAATCGGCCTTCCAGTAGGCTTGTTGGTCTGGATGAAGGCACAATCTGGTAAAGGACCAAGGTTTTGTTGCATCCTTGAAATTTGTGTTGGCTACAAAATCAAAACAGTCTGCACATTATTCACTGAAAACTTCAGAAAAAACGAGTGAGAAAAATTCAAACTTAACTAACCTGAGAAAGCATCTGTGATAGCATAGTGGTGCTTTGCTGTGAAATGTCGTATGAATATGCATTATCAGATACTTCAGTTGAAGGTGCAGGTACAGGAACAACTTCATCTTGCTCTTCTTGTGTAGCAGCATCAACATCAGGTGGTGTTGGCTTCCTAACTGGTGGAATTTTGGGTTTCTGACCAGCCTTCTTCATTGCACATGTTCTGACATTGTGCTGATCAGATTTGCACCAACTGCAGTGAAGCACCACACCATGCTTTGACAGCTTAGGCCCAAATTTTCCCTGGATCTCTTGTGGTTGTTTCTTCCTTGCCTTAGGTGGCCTTCCAACCTTCTTCTCATAGACTGGAGGTGTAACTTCTTGTCCATTAGTTTTTTCCCACTCACTAATGTCCAAGCATGGCCAAATATTCTGACCATATGCTCTCATAAAAGATTGAATAGAGTAGCAGTCCGCCACCATTGACTCAGGAGGTATCCTTTCATGCCTTAAGCAAGAAATAGCATGGTTGCATGGAATGCCTGTGAGTTGCCACCTTCTACAATCACAAGTTCTATTGCCAATGTCCACAATGTGCTGGTAATCTCTAACCTGTACGGCTGTACCTGGAAGATGCCCTTTCCAGATGGAATTGCATAGCAAATGTTTGCAAATTCAGCATTCTTGGCAACCATCTGCCTAATCTTGGGGCAAATGTCACCTTGAAAATTTTCTGCTTCCTTCTGCTTGTTGTAGTGTCGAGTCATAAGCTGAGATTTGATCCTCTGTAGCATGCTAAGTATGGGAAGCTCTCTAGCTTCTAAAATATATTTGTTAAAGACTTCACAACTATTGTTTAGAAGAATGTCACACTTAGGGAATGTGCTAAAGAAAGCTCTAACCCAAGTATTTGGTGCCATTTCATTTAACAAGTCATAAGCATCTTTGTTTAGTGTTTTCATCTTCTCCATGTTAATATTCCACTGAGTAATGGAGCTTGACCTAGCACAGGCCCAAAGTTGGTTCTTTAGATTCTCACCTTTGAAGTGGCCTTGAAAGTTTTGGTACAGATGCCTCACACAAAATCTATGCTCAGCTTCTGGGAACACCTGCTGCACTGCTGGTATAAGACCCAGCATACATGGTAACAACAGTTAACATAACAATCATAAAGTTTTATACCTAGCATACATTGTAAGTGTTGTCTCACCTTCTGCTTATCTGTCATTATAGTCCATGGGTAAGTGTTGTCAATATTCAACTCTAATTTCAAAGTCTGCAGGAACCACTTCCAAGTTATCAGTGACTCAACCTCCACCACTGCCATAGCAATTGGAAAAATGCAGTCATTAGGATCTATTCCTATTGCAGTCAAGAGTTGCCCGCCGAACTGAGTCTTGATGTGGCACCCATCCAAGCATATAATTGGTCTACATCCATTGAGAAATCCCCTCTTGCAGGCATCAAGTGACATGTACATTCTGCTAAAGGCACCACCATCAAGGTTCAGAAAGAAAGAACTACCAGGGTTTGACCTCCTTAATTCTTGCCCATAATCCCATAACATGTTATACTGCTTTAACTCATCACCATATATTGCCTTCATGCTTAGCCTTCTTGCCCTGGATAACTTACTTCTCGAAGGGGTCAAATTCCAATCCTTCTGAACTATTCTTGCAAAGTTGCTCAGGGTCATCTTCCCATCTGCTCTGAATGTGTCCATATACTTCTCAGCTAGCCACTTAGATGTACACCTTTTCAAAGTCCACTCCTTCTGGCAATTATGTTGCCCATTGTATGTCTTCACCAAGAAGCACTTAGCCCTACTATCTTTGGATGCATAAAGGGTCCATGGACACCCTTCTGCACAATGAGCCCTTACCCTTATACTATCATTTCTAGGCATCAATATAGCAACTCTGTTCATAAGGCTGTACTCTGTGATTGCTTTCCTCAGTAGTTGAACTGTTTCAAAGGTCTGCCCAACTTTGAATGTAGGATTAACCAAATCTTCTGTAGTAAAAGCCTTGAACCTCTTGCTAACTGTTCCATCATCATCTGAATCAGGTAGCTGTAACCCGTCATCATCTGTTGAATTGCCATCACAATCTGTCCAGAAATAATTATCTTTAACCTGTTGCCCCCTCAGTTTACTACCAGCTGCCTTCTTGGATCTGCCAAGGGCATCTTCTGTCAATTCTTGATCCACATTGTCGACATACAGATCATCATCTCCATCTTCAACATCATAATCACTGTCTACAAAGTCTGGATCATCACTGTCATTGTCATCTCCATTAGAATGCTCATTTTGCACATCATCCATACTTGAGTTCAGGTTACTGTAAAAATCAGGTGGTTTCTCTCGAGATTTCCTTGGGCTCAAGACCTTGGGCAGACTTGAAATAGGATTGGCAGCAATATCATCCCAATTTATCCATGAAATGTTATCATCATGGTCAATATAAATCTCCAAATTTTTCACCTTATCTATCACTGAAACCATGACATTGGTGTCACCATCGGTCGAAATAATTCTCAGACCATCCGCAATAGCCCTCCCTGGCAACAACCAATATATCT
Source organism: Cenchrus fungigraminus (assembly GCA_036936925.1). Taxonomy (NCBI): domain Eukaryota; kingdom Viridiplantae; phylum Streptophyta; class Magnoliopsida; order Poales; family Poaceae; genus Cenchrus; species Cenchrus fungigraminus. The sequence goes on along the minus strand of CM072778.1, from coordinate 19,073,450 downwards.
TCAGTTGTTCTTCTGATACCCAAGTTGACTTATGAAATCATCAATCCAAAGGGAGGACCATGTATCTGCCAGGCAATGATCAAACCATTCTACTTTTCCATCAATGTAAGCTCGATTGTCACCTTGGCCAACGAAAAACCCACCATGATGCACCTCTAAGGTAAATTGATCACTACCAGGACCTGCATTAGAAATTGTGTTTACCAATTTCAGCAGCCAAGAACTCAATTTAATTCCAAAAAAAATCCCCACTGAAATCAAAACCCTAAACCCTAGATGCAAAATCGAACTAATAGGATGCAACATACATCTCCGTTGTGCTTCCAGTAGCACTCGAACAATAAAAAAGTGGGATTTTGATCACTCACCATATACTGGGGGCGGTTCTCCCTTCCGCCGCAGCGTCGCGGCCATCTTTCTCCCTGTCCGCCGCGACCAAGGGCCCGCAGTGACAGGACCTCGTCGTCTTCCTTCTCTGCGCCAACCTGCTCCAGCCTTGCCGCCGCTCGTCACCGATCGCCGCTGCCTCCGCCTCCCTCAACTTCGGCGACACCGAGGAGACGACACGAGACGAGGAGGAAAAGAAAGGAAGAGACGCTGAGGACATGGATCCGCGAGGGGGTTTTGTGCATAAAGCGTCCTCCTCCTGTAGTCACATGCGCCTCACGAGATCCACGCTGGACGAGCCACGTTGGTTACAGGGAGTGTGTCGTGGCTGATTTGGACCTAAATGGTCCATTGAAATAGATTAGGGAGTTAATAATGCATTTTCATAGATCGTGGACCTAGATGAGATCTCGTCAATACTTTAAGGACCGCTACTGTAATTATCTCAATATTATTGTATGTCTATAGATTTTGAAATTAGAAAATTAAAATTAAATTTTGGGACATTAAACAACTTCAAATAAAAAACTTTTCAACTATAAAGTTGTAGATCGTATTGATCACTATAACTTTCATATAGACCTTATCAATATACAAAACTGTTCGATAATTTTAAATTTCAAATCAATAAACATACAACAATATTTGGGACCCTAAACAGTTTTAATTAAAAAACTTTTCAACTACAAAGTTATAAATCGCTTTGAGGGCTACAATTATGATATAAAGTTTGTCTTCATTCGAGTTCGTATGAAAAACTATTAATTATTTTTTGATATAAAGTTTTTACATCGCTTTTGTTTTGACCTGGATGTGATTAAAAACTAAATTTGGGAACCGAGATGACCCAACTGAACAAGTTTGAGGATCTAAACGGGTGATTCGCAAGTTTATGGACCGGGATGGCACAACCCGACGAGTTTAAGGACCTAAACGGTCAATTTGAGAGTTAATGGACCGGGATGACACACCTACGATAGTTTAGGAACCGGTCGTGCACTTTACTCTTTTTAATTTATTATAATTTTTTAATCTAAAATTGTATAACTAACCCCTTCCAATCTATGGATCGGGAAATACATATTTGAGGGATTAGTTATATAATTTTATATTAAAAGAGTTAAAATTAAATAAAATTTTGAGGAGGAGGTGCAGCTAATTGTTTTGGGGAGGGAGGGGCGGCTCAGGACGCGTGCGGCGGGGAAAAGGGAGGGTGGGTGGCGGTGCAGTGTGGCGTCAAGAGCAGCGCACACTCGGCGGTGCGGCACGACACCATGAGAGGGGAGGGAGGTGGAGAGGGAATAAATGGGCAGGCGACGAGGACCTTTTTGCAAAAGTGACAAATTGGTTGTTTTATGTAAAAACACCATGTTTTTCAAAATTTTCTTCTTGGTGTACAAAATTTTGGAATCTAGAGAGTTTTCTATAAGAAAAGGGCACGTTTACGGTAAAAGATGGACCTTGTTGGACCGAAAGGTGATTAACGAAAAATTGAAAAGTTCTTTTTGCAACTTTCCACGTGCCTGCCTAGGTACTTACATGGATGGATTGATCTTTGCCAATCGAACGGACGCCGATTCTCAGGCGACGTGTCTTATGCGGTTGAGCCTGGCAGGGGTGTAAGAGTAACTCCAGCAGAGCCCCTACTTGAGCCCCTACTTAGCAAAAAAAACGCACTCTAGCAGAGCCACAATCCCCCTATTACTGTTCACCCTTACTTTTCCCCCTCCGGCCCCTTCTCCTGCGTGTGGAGAAGGGAACCCCTACTCCACGGTTGGAGCCGTTCCTCCCTCCCGCCACTGCCTGGGCCCGCCTCCCTGGCCGTCCCGCTACCGCCCGTGCTTCTTCCCCGCCGTCAGTCTCTCCCACCGCGGCCGCCCGGAGCTCCCGTCCGCGGCGCACCTGCTGCCCCGCCCCCTCCCGAACCTCCCTCTGCCTTCACGAGATCCAGCGATGCCCCGCTCGAGCAGGGGCGAAGAAGCGGAGGGGGAGAAGAAGCGGCGGGAGGCGGAGAGAGATGAGCTCGGGCTCGCCGCCGCCGGAGCAGGCGCGCCTGGGGATGGCCTCCGCCGCCGCCTGCGGGAGCTCGGGAGCGGATCACTAGCTTGGGCGGATCTCGAGCGGAGCAGCCAGGCTTGAGTCGGCCACCGCGAGATCCGGCCGCACGAGATCCGCCGTCGGCGCCACCCGCTCCTCCACGCCGCCGCTAGGTCCTTCCTTCGCGCCGCCTGCTCCTCCGCGCTGCTGCTTCACCACTCATCCGTGCGCGCTTCTCCTCTGCATCGCACCGCGCTGCCGCGCCATGCGGGCCGCGCTGTCGCGCCAAGATCCGGCCATGCGAGCCGCGCCAAGATCCGGGACGCGGTGCCGGGCCGTGCGAGCCGCGGGCGCATCAGAGAGGAAGAGAGGAGAGGAGGGTGGGGAGAGAGACACGCCTGGGAGAGGAATAAAATGCATGAACCGCTGACGAACGGGCCCCGCATGTCATACAAAAGTAGGGGCTATGAAGTTGGGGGTATTGCTGGAGTTGAGACCAAAATCAACAGCCTTATAAGTTGGGAAGCCCCTAGTAAAGTAAGGGTCGAAATAAGGGCTATTGCTGAAGTTGTTCTAAGTAGGGTTTAAAAAAATAATTAGCAATTGCTGCTGAGGCCTGCAACGGTGCAACCTGCATATCGGCACAGCGACGGCATGGGTTTCTTTCCGGCGCAGAGGAGGATTCCGGGCCGGGGGGTGCCAACGCCATCATGATTGCTATGGTGCCGGGTCGGTACGGTGACGGAGGAGGACCGCGTCAGCGCGTCCACAACAGGGCCCGTGACGCAGGGGCGGGCTCCCGTCACGCGCGCGACTTCACGCGTGCCCACCGCTGGCGCCTCCCGCACGGTGGTGATGTCACCCCACTTGCTGCAATCTCTCGTGTAGCGATTAGCGAATTAGCGAATGAGCAGTCGAGCAGAGCCGGATTGGCTTTGCAAATACCGCCGCGTTTACACTAGGACTTGGGGCTAACCGACGCCTGGATTAGTAAGGAATACTATAGTGCAATGGCAATACTCCGTATAATAACATCGTCAGTACAGTTGTAGTATTGTACTAAACAAATCCATGACGGCGAGTGGCGACCTTGCACCTGGATGCGAGCTTGATTCTTCCTTTCTGGTTCAGACACGCCTTTCGGCTTCAGATCCAGTACAAGGGATACAATAAGAATTGTTCAGTTATATAAATTAAGTGGGTGTTTGGCTGAACTTATAATAAGTTCCGTCGCATCTCATTGTCAAAAAAAAAAAAATTCTTTGGCATCAGACTGACTCCAGCGGATCCCCCATACCACCCACTAGCGCAAAATGCAGATCCGCAGCACACTGTAGCGGCTCCTGGAGCCGCAACAGCAGCTGCATTTTGCAGCAAGGCCGCCCGCAACCGCATTCTCGGGGGATCCGCAGGCTTCCCCCATCCCAACTGCCTGCGGGCCCCACCGCTCTCCGCCCTGCTCCACCGGTCGCCGCGACGGGTCCGCCGCCGCGCAACTCTGCCCGTAGCCGCGCTGCTCCGCCGCCCTCCGCGCTGCTCCGCCGGTTGCCACGCTGCTCCACCGCCCTCCGCCGGTCGCCGCGCTGCTCCGCCGCACTCCGCCGGTCGCCGCGCTGGGCCCGCCGCCACGCTGCTCCGACCGCCCGTCGTCGCGGCGACCTCGGGCCCCGACGGCGCGGAGCCGCAGCTCCTCCAGGTCGGCGCGGAGCCGGAGGAGGCGCAGGTGGAGGAGGAGCTCCACAGCCTCGTGCCCCGCCGGCCAGATCCCGCGCGTGTTGACTTTCCCGCGGTCGATTCGGCCGGCGGGGGGACTCGATTCGGACGGCGCGACGGCGAGGGCCTGGAGCTGGAGGCGGGGTAGCGCGAGGCGGAGCTCCACGGTCGAGGTTGACGTCACCGTGTCCTCCACCGCGCCGGCGCAGAGGAGCTCCCGGCCCCCTTCCCTCCTCCCTCTCCTCGCGGGAAGCAACGGTCGCGGGGGATGCGCGAGGCTGCTGGGAGCGCCCCTCGCGCTTCTTCTCTCTCCCTTCTTCAAGAGCGTCTATTTGCGCGACGGGGACGGCGACCTTGCTGGAGACGGTCTCAAATCGAACGGAGCTAGAGAACTAAGCATAATTTAACGAAAAAATTAAGGTTATGAAATTTGTTTTATTGTTAATCTACATTTAATATTCATAATTAGTTTGCTAGTATTGACGGGACGAGATTTATACTTTTCAATGCATTAACCAAACAGGGCCTAAACGTTATGAAAGTACCGGGGGAATCTCACCCACACGTTGCTGCGGGAATTAAGAAAAATGTAATGATCGTAAGAGAGAATTTCGGCAACCTCGCGCGTCTGATCATAAGAGAGAATTTCGGCGACCTCGGCGACCTCATCACCGCCGTTGGTAATTCTTTGATCTAGGTTTGATCTAGGTTTGAACACCCCGTGCGTTGCTGCGGGATTTTGTCAAAATTAAATCTATTATAGATGTAAACCACTAATTTTATTAGAAAAAAGGAGGAGGTTACAATCCCATCCTAACTCAATTTATCATCAGCCATCTCATTTATTTTGTTAAAAAAGGAGGAGATTACAATCACATCCTAACTTAATTTATCATTGGCCATCAATCACACGCTGACCAGGAGATTGAAAGGGGATGCGGTTCGGAGCTTCGGGCTGCTTCCCCGCGCGTTGCTGCGGGTACTTATACAACAATTGAATTTATATTATTGATGAGGATTGCTGTTAGTATTAATCTAGTTGTCAGAGAGTAACTTATGCAATGAAATATATAAGGAATAGCTATTTAGTATAAAAATGGATATATTTCATGATGTCAAATGAAAAAAGATCCGATCGTTATGTTTCTGGTAGAACTATCTACGCTGCTATTCCTTTATATTCCTCAATTCCCTGCGCGTTGCCGCGAGTATGTAGGAGAAATCTATGAGTTAGAATATTACTATCACCCTCCTATTCTTTTTCTTTCTTCTTTTTCCTTTTCCTTTTCCTTTTTTTCATTCTTTTTTTTAATTTTTCACTTTACTCTATACCAACTACCATCGATGGGGTCTATTTGTCATTTTATCAAAATATATTCATATGAGATCTTATTTTGAAGGATTTATTAAAAGGAATCCAATGGTGTAATCAGAATTTAATTTGGTTTTTTGATTTTTGAGTTATAACATTTTTTAGCTAGTTCAAATAATGGGGCCCACCACTGGATGTCATGGTCTTAGTGAGGCTGTTGAGGTGGCATGCTTGCATGTTGAGAGAACTCTCTAGTGGGGAGCTCCTATATAGGAATTATAGATTACCTTGCCGAGACCTTTTGGTGAACGTGGTGTAAAATTTAATGTCATGAAACTCTTATGAAACTTCCCATTAAAATTAACTTTATCACAAGCGACATGACACGCTTGCACTAAATGCAACCATGACATATTAGACATGTTTGGTTGATTGGTTCGACAGATGTAGATAACTACCTCTTTTTTAGTGGTGTTTTGTTGGGTAAAGGCAGTTCCAATGGTAGAAACTACACATGAAGTCTAAGAAATTATAATAACAAAAGTCATTTGTAGAAACTATCTCACACAGTGGTAGAGTATTCACGTAATAAATATTTGAGTATTCTATGTCAATCTCCCATTGGTGCGGTACGAAGCACGGAGCATGTAGAAATTACTAATTTCCTCCATTTTGCAATTTCTTGTTGCATTGGTCCATGTGAGGAGGTGGTTATGGTTTCTTCATATTTTGTTCTCTTTCTTTATTAATAAGGCTCGCACATTAAATTTGTTCTTAGGTGGCAGATCAATTAATGGGGATAGAAACCACTATTAATACACCATTGGGACAACCCTAATGGGATGGATGGAAAACAATAAGTGACATAAATATCACCCTCTAATAAAGTTAGCAATAATTACCTTTATTTTTAAATATATACTTAGTATCATATAGTTATATTTACTGATAATATATACTCCCTCTGTTTCATAATATCGTCATCTATCTATGTACATAGTAAAAGTAATGTATCTAGAAAAGTCAAACAACAAGTACTATGAAAGGCAAAAAGCCATTTTGGTCCCTAAACTTTGCACCGAGAGTCAACTTCGTCCCTGAACTTTCAAATTGGCCAATTTAGTCTCCAAACTTTCATTTTTGTCAAATCGGTCCTTGTGTTGATATGATTGTCGGGGTTCTCAACCGCCGAGCAGTAAATTTGTATCGGATCGTGTGTTCGACCCGGATGGTTAGCACAAGAGACGTCGGGATTCAGATTGGTTCGGGCCTCCGAGGAGTAATACCCTACGTCCAGTATCGAGTTGCCGTGTTCTTGTGCTAGGGTTGTTTGTAGTAGGGGTTACAAACTTGTCGGGAGAGGGTATCGAACCCGAGTCCCTGGGGTGTGAGAGTTCAGTTTGTCAGCCCTTGTGACAGTTGCCCTCCTCTCCCTTTTGTAGACGCAAGGGGGAGGGGCAAAAAAGGGAAATCAAGTAAAAGCTACAGTCCTAGCCGCTGGGATGTCTTCTCGCACGTCGCTGTCCGTCAGGGTGCATTGAAGGGGGGCTGAACTGCGTTGTCGTCGAGGCCGCCGCGTGGCCGGGCGGGGCTGTTTATTTCGGGCACCTGGCGCTTCCTCCGAGCTCTTTGGTGCTGACTCAACCCGCCTGAGCACGGGATGAGCTCGCCACGTTAAGACCTAACCGTAGGCCAGCGCTAATCGTAGGGGGCACTCGAGTGCTTCTGACGGGGTTGGCGTGCTGCAGGGTAGGACGGGATGGTGCGTCGGGGGCTGCGCGGCCGAACAGTGCCGCATTACAGCTCCTGTCAGAGTTGGCCGCCCGCGCGTGCCGCCAGCTGGCGTACTTGCATGGCATTGGGAACTGGCGCCCCACGCGTCATTGCGGGGGAGCTCGTGCGTCGGGGCGGCGCCACGTTTCTGTGGACCGTGCCTTGGTCGGAGACGGAAACTGCTCGTGCGAACGAGCGGGTTGTCGGAGGCGAGGCGGAGACTCCTCGTGCGAGGCGGAGACTTGTCGGAGAAGCCTCTTCCTAGCAGGAGACTTGTCGAGGAAGTCTCCAACTGGTCGGAAACAAGACGTCTTGCCAGTGATGATCTTGATAGTGATCCTCAGTCCTCCTTATACTGAATCTTGGCCCTCACATTGTCAATGGTGTCAGAAGACTCCACCTCGAGAGTGATTATCTCGCTGTTAAAGGGGGCCCTAATCCGGGCCCTCGTCAATGATGCTCTATATTAGCATAAGACAAATGCAAAATGTCCCTTTTACCCTTGGTTCATGTAGGTCAAACATATATGTGCTCATACTCCCTTAATATATACACACAATAATATATATTTTTAACCAATACAAAATATAGTTTTTAAAAAGTGTATCTGCTCGTACTAGCTTTTTAAAGCCATTCTTTGGAATTCGATAGATAATTGTATGTACTCAAACATATATTTACCTTTAGTATATATAAAACTTCAAGGATAAAATGGACTTTTCTATTAGTTTCATTTAATATAGAGCCCCATATAAGCATAATGATGACTTTGGCCCAAAATTAAAAGTTAAGGGACTAAACTGGCCAATCCGAAAATTGAGGGATGAAGTTGAGCCTTGTTGCAAAGATCATGACTACACAACTATATTGCCATTACGAAACGAAGGGATTACTTACTGATTTAGAAAAATGTAAGATAAAAACAAGTAGGAGTAGGAGTACGCCACAAATATATTAGACTAGTAATAGCCGAACAAATGGAATAAAATAATGGCGTCATATATTTAAGGAAAAAGTTCATTTTTGACCATCTAATTCTTGCCTTAGTTTGATTTGGCTATCGAATTTCAAAACCTGGTATCTTTGACCATTCAACTCTTAAAAACGTTCACAACTGGCCATTGGGCGGTTTTGATGAGTGGTTTTAACTTTTTTTATTTACAAGATAGTCCGTAAAACTTGGAATGATCATTACTTTTTTCTCGTAGCTCCGATTTAGGTAATTCTTGCATTCACACATTCATAACAGTGAGATTTATCTTCTAAAATGTTCTTTATACTATTTTATCACTATTTGTTATATTATTCTTACATTGCTGTGTAAAAACAACAATATAAGAAAAGTAAAACAAACAGTTACAAAATAATATTATCAACATTTTAAATGATAAAACTCATCATTATGAATGCATGACCGTAAGAGTCACTTAAATCGGAGATATGAGAAAAAAATAGTAATCATTTTAAGGTTCAAGGACTATTTTTAATCATTCTATTTGCAGCTTAGTCCTTGGATATTAAAGTGATTACTATTTTTTTGTCGTTGCTCCGATTTAATTGATTCCTGTGCCCATACGTTCATAACAATGAGCTTTATCTTTTAAAATGTGTTCATATTATTTTGTAACTGTTTGTGTTACTTTTCTTATATTGTTGTTTTTACACAACAACCTAAGAATAATATAATAAATAGTGATAAAATAGTATAAAGAACATTTTAGAAGATAAATCTTACTTTTATGAACATGTGACCGCAAGAATCACCTAAATCGGAGGTATGAGCAAAAATTAATAATCATTTTAAGATCTAAGGACTAAATTGTAAATAAAAAAATTAAAATCACTCATCAAAACCGCCCAATTGCCAATTGTGAACGGTTTTAAAAGTTAGATGGTCAAAGATATCTGGTTTTGAAGTTCGATAGCTAAAACCAAACTGAGGCAAAAGTTGGATGGTCAAAAATAGACTTTTTCCTATATTTAAAAACAGTGATAGTACTATTTCCTTTTGAAATCTTATCTGATATATATTGATCATCAGCGAGCTTAGTGATATTTCTATGTACTAGTGTGTCACTTATTTGCACTGGAGTTCCATTACTAATAACACATTTTTATATTAGTACGAATACTAGGTTTCAATAATATATCAATGTAGGTTACATTTCTTTCGGCAATTTTTTTCTACGTTTCATTTGCTCTTTCCTTTTCAAAAACCACCTTTACCCTGTAAGCTGCCTTTTCGAGTGGTAGCCATTCGAACATTGGAACATGAAATTCTAACCGTACGTGTCACGTCAGGAGAAGCACTCCACGTTCTTGCATTGAAATACAAAAGATCATCAGCTCCGGGAGCTGTTTTCCGCGGAGCCGTGCCAAAGGGCGTGACAAAACGGCTCCCGCGGAGAATCCTCCGCATTTTGCGCTCTCTGGAGCCAAAACTGGGAGGCGCAGCCGAAAATAGCAGCTTCCCCCCGGCTCCGCCGCGGGCCTACTCCTCAAGTTACCCAATTGCCCCTGGAGTTGGCGCTAATTACAACTAAATTGCCACCGCACTCCCCAGCGGCGTACGCATCGCCTCGGCGGCCGGCGCGGCTGGAGGTGGCCGGCGGGGCAGAAGACCACGGCGGGCGAGACCGGCGCGGGCGTGGGCGCGGAGGAGGCCGCCTGCGTGGTAGCAGGGGCGGCGCGGGAAGAGACGGCGCGGGGAGGGTCGGTGGAGAGCGAGCTCCGCGCGGGCTGCCTCCATGGCCAGCCGGTGAGCTCCGCACGGGCCGCGTACATGGCCGCCGGGGAGCTCCGCGCGGGCTGCCTCCATAGCCGGCGGGGGAGCTCCTCGCGAGCTCGTGTCGCGACGCGGGAAGAGCTGGTGGAGCGTGGCGTGGGGAGATGGATGCCGGCATGGAGTTGGAGGGCGGCACGGAGCTGAGTCCAGCGGCCAGTGCTGCGCTGGGGAGGACGACGACGAGGGTACGTGCGGCGGCAGTGTGGACTTGGGGGCCTCCCGCCGTGGAGATAAGGTTGGATAAGGTTGCGGTGGAGATAATGGATGGGAGAGAAGAAATAAAGAAAAGGAAAAATGAGAAGGAAAAAAAGTAAAAGGAAAAGAAAAGAAAAAATAGGAGAAAAAGAAGAAATAAAAAAAGTAAAAGGAAGGGTACTATAGACATTTCACCCTCTTATCCACATTACACAACCAGAAGAAGCTGTTTTGCCAAACGTTTTCCCAAAACAGATTCAGCTCCCCCACAGAATCCGCTCCACCGGCACAGCCACAGCCGGAGCTGCCACAGCCGAATCCGGAGCCCTGCCAAACGCACCCTAGGTGACACCCCGCGCGTTGCGGCGGGAACTCTAAGCAATTATATTAAATAGCTTCCCAAAAGCATCTGAAAGCACTTAGTAGTATTTTTTCATAACATGCCTCATATGGATGAGCACGTGTTAGTTGATGAGCATGTATATAAAGTGAAGATTAGAATCAACGTCCTCAAAAGTATAACTAAAATGAGGATTAGAATCAACATGTTGACATAGTCATAGTTAAATGGGCAATTTCCCTATTTGCCATTGTTTAAAAACTCTATCCCTAATCCGCCACCTAAAAATCTTAAATCCCTTAAAATTGGCATTGTCTAAAACTTCTAATCTCTTCCACGCCAATATTGACTAAATACATCATGCACAAAATATCATTAATCAGCTATGTAAACAAATAAAAAATTACTACTAATCTTTCAATTAAAATGCTATAGACGCATCCCCAAATCCTCAGTTTTGTTCAGAGAATAAGTCCGTCCCCAAGGATCAAACCATGTAGAGAAGATATGCAGCGGAGGGATTGAGACCAAAGTGGAGGATGAGGAGCAAACCTGCGTCCGTCTGCCCGGCAGCACCCACACTCCCTTGCGCCGGCAGCACCCACGCGGCCACGCCCGTACGTTCCCAGCTCCACTCCACCCACCCGGCAGCACCCAAGTGCAAGAGGAGGGGGGCGGCGGATCGGAGATGCAGGCAGCACCCAGGTACAGCAGGAGGGGGCCGGCGAATCAGAGATGCAGAGAACGATTGCCTCTTCAATTTATATAGACTACGGAATTGCATTTTCATTTTATATAATGCACATTTTGCCTCTTGATTGCAAGGTGGTGGAGAGAGTTTGGAGAAAATTTAATGTTTACTGGTTGCCGGTCCTTTGGACTGGATCTGAACGGGCATGTTCAGTAAAGAAGAGCTAGTGAAGGCTATTGATATGTGAGCATTAGTAAGTGATGAACCTCGTGGAGGCTGTTGATCTGCAAACATTAGTGAGTGCTGAGGCTCTTGAGCTGCCGTGTGCTGATGCACCGAATAAAGAAGGTGGAGGTTAGGTGATGATGTGGCTACATGAGATTTGAGATAATTCCTTTAGTGGGGATCACTTATCTAGTTCCAAAAAAAATCGTTTAGGAGGACGCCATCTTGATTCTCAGCAAAAACTGATGGCGATGCCGGAAATCGTAGAATTAGTGGAAACTGAAAAGGAAAAGGCAAATAAGTGGCAGCGGAACTTTCATTTAGCTTTTTTCTAAGAAAAAAAAAGGCTGGAGCATTCGTTAAATTTGAGAAAACCACCTCGGGAATGAACACACATACACCCTCTGTCCCTTTAAGTCTGTCGTTGGGAACCCGTACCTGTGAGGCAATCCCGGTTCCCGAGCAACCATGAAATCGGGACGGAGGGAGTACGTAGCAAAAATAAATTCAGAAATTGGAACAGTTTTGTAACCCTGTGCATTTGTGCTAGTGCTTGAACATGCTTATACGGTATCATTTCTATTACCATTCCACATCATAAAAAAATGTTAGGATTGCTCCTCCTATTATTCCGTTTTTCAGACAACCTCCTGTTACTGTGCTCTTCGGTCCCGTTTTTTTTAGACAACCTCCGTTTATTCCCTTGACTGTACTCTTCGGTTCCAAATTACTGATGGAGACATGGAGTAGGACCAAATTACTGATGGAGTACTCCGTAAGAAGAAAACTTTTCCCTTGACTGTGCTCTTCGGTTCCAAATTACTGATGGAGTAGAAGAAAACTTGGTCACATTTTACTGATGGATATATGATGGCATTTGAGAGCGATGTTTACACACACATCTTTCATACACATAATACAGGCAGTATATAAGGTTTAGGTTAGACACCGGAGAGACGACGCCAATGCGAAGCTCACGCACACCTTGCCGTCGACGTCACCATGGTCAGGCGTCACCTGTCGACGTATACAGGGCCCGGATTTTCCAAGCAACTTGCGCTGAAACACCTCAGGTTTCTTGTAATTTCTCGAAAAGATGCCTGTGAATGGGGACGCAGCAAATCCACCAGTACCATCCGGCGCGTCCCATCTTCTTCGCCGTCGTCGTCTTCCTCGATCCACTCCTTTTCCCTTCCCCCACCCTGCTTTCCACGCAACTGCGTGCCCCCCGGACTCTTCTTCCACGATTCCATTTGACCTCTAACGCGCGCTCCTCAGCCAGTCCTCGCCCTCCTACCGGGTCGTCCGTCGACTCCCCCCAACTATCTCTCACGTCCTTTCCCCCCTGCCGCTACCCTACCGCCCACTTGGATCGGTCCTTTGCTCGTATGAGATTCTAGCCGCCGCCCTGTAGAAAAGAGAACCCCAACCTTTGTTGTTCCTGGTATGACGCAGTGCCGGTGAGATCTGGTCCCGGAATCGGCAAGCGCCAAGGGTGGGAAGAGTTGGAGTGAGATTTACGGCGACCTGCGTGCTGGGGTTACCGAGCTCACGTCGGGGAGGTTCTTGCCGACGCGGATCTGCTTGGAGCCAGCCAAGGAGGGCGTCGAATCGGGGCGTTCGGCCGCGCGAGGCCAAAAAGCTCCCGCCGTGGCTGCCGAAACCGCGTGAGGCACATGGTCGTGGTGGTCCGGCACAAGTAAGGGGGCTCTCGCGTCTCGTGCCTTTCCGTTGTGAGAGTGAGACTCGTGGGCAGCCATGGAGCCGTCGTCGTCCATCACGTTCGCGTCCTCGTCGTCGTACCTGTCCAATGGGTCCAGCCCCTGCTCCGTCGCGCTCCCGCCGCCGGGGCCGCCCCAGACTCCCCCGTTGACCGCCGGCGACGGGTGGAGTGGTGGAGGCGCTGCTGGGGGGACTGGCAGCAGCGTGGAGGCGGTGAGCCTGAACCGCCTCAGCAAGAACCTCGAGCGGCTGCTCATCGACGACGACCTCGACTGCAGCGACGCGGACATCGAGGTGCCCGACGGTGGGCCGCCCGTCCCCGTCCACCGCTGCATACTCGCCGTGCGCAGCCCCTTTTTCCACGACCTCTTCGCCGCGCGTGGCCGTGGAGGTGCAGCGCGCGGTGATGCCGCCGCCGGTGCCGGAGGGTCGGGAGAGAGGGCTGCCAGTGGCAGGCCGCGGTACAAGATGGAGGAGCTCGTGCCGGGCGGTCGTGTGGGTCGCGAAGCCTTCCAGGCGTTCCTGGGCTATCTGTACACCGGCAAGCTCCGTCCGGCACCGCTAGATGTGGTGTCTTGTGCTGACCCTGTGTGCCCACACGACTCGTGCCCCCCGGTCATCAGGTTCGCCGTTGAGCTCATGTATGCGGCGTGGACCTTCAAGATCCCCGAGCTCATTTCGCTCTTCCAGGTGAGATTGTTTTTCTTGCTTTTTTTCCTCTTGCCAGTAGGATTGATCTCCAATTTGTGTAGGAAATGTTTCACTCTACTGTAGTACTGTAATTGTGACTTCTGTAGACTAGAAAGTACTGGATTCATGATTTTACTTTTGTCCAATCCGTGTATAGCAAGCACAAAATTTTGCAGTAACTGAAACTGCTAAAATTGTTGACTCAACCTTTTTTAGTGGACACAACCGAACCTGTCGGGTTGAAGTTATAATTGGACTGGAGTTGTTGGGCTATACAGCATATGTGTATATTGCCAGACTGTTGTTGGGCTTTGCTATTTCGACTTATGGAACACATATGATTAATATTGTCTTCCTCTGCAGCGGCGGCTTCTTAACTTTGTAGACAAGACTCTGGTGGAAGATGTCATTCCTATTCTGCAAGTTGCTTCCCACTCAGAGCTGACTCAAGTGCTCGAGAAATGCATTCAGAGGATTGCTCGATCAGATCTTGACGATATATCTTTGGATAAGGAGCTCCCTCCAGAAGTTGTCGAGGAGATAAAAAAGATTCGCAAAAAGTCGCAAACTGCTGACGATGACGCCTCCATTTCGGACCCTGTGCATGAGAAAAGAGTCAGAAGAATCCACAGAGCACTCGACTCTGACGATGTTGAGCTTGTGAAGTTGCTTCTTAATGAGTCTGAGATCACATTAGATGATGCCAATGCATTGCACTATGCAGCTTCTTACTGTGATTCAAAGGTTGTTTCGGAGTTGTTAGACTTGGGGCTGGCTAACTTGAATTTGAAGAATAGCCGAGGATACACAGCACTCCACTTGGCTGCTATGAGGAGAGAACCAGCTATCATTATGTGCCTCCTTAACAAAGGGGCAACTGTATCACTACTGACAGCTGATGGCCGGAGCTCAATTGGTATTTGTCGGAGGTTAACAAGAGCAAAAGACTACAATACAAAGACGGAGCAGGGTCTGGAGTCAAACAAAGATAGGTTGTGTATAGATATTCTAGAGCGGGAGATGATGAGAAATCCTATGTCAGTGGAAGATGCTGTCACCTCGCCTTTGTTGGCAGATGATCTTCACATGAAGCTTCTCTACCTGGAAAACAGAGGTGAAGTCCACACCATGCTTTGAGAAAAATCTAACTTAGTTTTTGCCCCTTGAAAAATGCTCAGAAGTAGAAAGACACCTGTGTGAACATATTCAAATTTCAAGCTGCCCTGTAGGCGAATGACATGTGTCCCTACCTTTCTTCTCAAAAAGAGAAGGCAAAAGGAAAACACCCAACATATCCTTTTCTCCCTTTCTTCAATAGAGTGTTACACTTATTTTATTGGAATAGATCATTGTAGCGACTAGTGACTAGCCACATAGTTTAAATTAATCTAGTTACAGATGACAGGCTCACAGACATGCAATGTTTGTTGCTACTTACCAGTCAACTTTGCACTCAGCCTAGGAGTGGCCTAGTTCTTGACAACATACCATTGGATAATCATCAAATATCACCTTAGAACTTGGGGTGGGTGAAAAAAGGCTTGGTCGTTACCTTTGTTTTATTTGAAACTTTTGAGGAAGATTGTGCTTTACGTTATTGACTGAACTGTATTCCTCTGGACCATAACATGCCGTGTATCATCCCTGCAGTTGCCTTTGCTAGATTGTTCTTTCCTGCTGAAGCCAAGGTCGCCATGCAAATCGCACAAGCAGACACCACAGAAGAATTTGGCGGTATTGCTGCACCAGGTACTACCGCGCCAAGTACTTCCGGTAAACTGAGGGAAGTCGACCTGAACGAAACGCCAGCCATACAGAACAAAAGACTCCGTTCAAGGGTGGACGCGCTGATGAAAACAGGTGAAGTTTCAATCATCAACTTTTGCATTCCACAGAGCTGCTCCAGCACACACCTGAAAATCGAGTTCCAATGCAACCACATTCTCTACATGAGGCATGATTGATTTTCGTCTGATTTCTTGCAGTGGAGCTGGGCCGGCGGTACTTCCCCAACTGCTCACAGGTGCTGGACAAGTTCCTGGAGGACGACCTGCCGGACGGGCTGGACAAGTTCTACCTCCAGAGGGGCACCCCCGACGAGCAGAAGGTGAAGAGGATGCGCTTCTGCGAGTTGAGGGAGGACGTGCGGAAGGCGTTCAGCAAGGACAAGGCCGACGGCAGCATGTTCTCCGGGCTGTCATCGTCGTCGTCGTGCTCGCCGCCCCAGAAGGTCGCCAAGAAGCAGTGAACCGGGTTTTTTTTTTTTTTGCCTTGCCTCTGCCGCGTATAGTTTTGTTGTGTGATCACGGTCTTGGAGCCTATAGGGACCGATCGCTAGGCCTGTGAATGTATAGTGCTTACATACAGTTGGTGTAAGTAGAACTATATGTATAATGTGAAAACACACTGCCGAGAACACCGTGCGGAAAGATGAACAGATATGATCGTTACAGGTTTCCGGATGTGTTCCACTCCGATAGCAGCTTGCTGCTACTCCCTAGCCCGGTTAGCCTGTCCGAGGTTATTGCATTGAGACTGCGTTTTTTTTTTAGGATAGCATTGAGACTGCGTTTCGCAAATGGCAAAAAATCGTGGTTATCGATCGGCAGGGAGCTGTGTCGGTGCCGACCAGCGGGTTTTCTAAGCGGCGCCGAATCGCACGTGCCGCCGCCGAAGTCACCGCCGGCCGCGCTTTGTCCACGGCTCCGCGCCTCGTGGCCGGTGCGGCACTGCGGCCCCGGTCTCGGCCGGGCCGGCGTGCACACGCAGTCCGCGCTGCGTGCGTGGGCCGCGCCGCCCGCCCAGGCTCGACAAACCCAAATTCCTTTGCTGAAGCGTATCCAACCAAAGAGTTTGCTTACCCATTGATGGCCCATTAGCCTGTTTGCTGGATGGAGTGCTCCAGATCCGTATGGGCCCCCAAATCAACGATTCGGGCCAACAGGACGGACTTTTTTGTACAGTTGTACACTTGTACTGTGTTGGACCCCCGAAAAAAAAACATGTACTGTGTTGGCATTTGGCAAATTTGGCATCGAGTTGAAAGATGAAAGCTGTATCAGCGACTTCGGGGATGCTTGGTTCCCCGCCACACCCCGCCTCGCCACGCGTGCGCTCGTCACGCTACAGCGATCTGGGTGTGGCGGGCGATTCCTCCGCCACACGCTGTGGCGGGCAGCACAGGCGCGTGGCGGGGTGTGGCGGCAAGCCAAACACGCCCTTCAGCGTCCACGCCGCAAGAAGCACGCTGCTACCTTTTGTCGTCCTACTTATACGTAGAGACATTGCACAGCATCTTGGATGGCCGAATGTCTAAGTTTTGCCACGAGGTGATGAACCGTGTATGCGTACAGCATGACTATTCTGGGCAGCAGGGAAAATGGAGGTTTGCAAAGTCTCTAGGCGCTAGTGCGTCCCTCAACATGATTTCTGTGAAAAAAGTGTGAGACTGCACCCGGATGCAATGCAAACATGGAGACTGCACCTTCGTGATTAACGCGAAAATTGACGCACCCAAATGTGATACAGATTTCTTTTTGCCGAGCAAATGTTTTAAAGTCATGGTTCTAAAAAAAATGGCCTGGAAGCACGGGCTAAAATCAAAAGAGTTGCGAATAATAGTCAATGCGAGGCCAAATTTTTTCTTGACGCAACAAAGATGTGAACCAAAGTTGCTGCAAGGGCTCCAAACATGGTTGCTACGAATGTTTTTGCAACTGATCGAACCGGCCATAATCTTTTTTTCACTTTCAAATTATCGACATTTCCATTGAGGTCCTTGCCTTCCTAAATCGAAGCGACTATAATTTTTTTTATTTTTTCCCACTTTTAAATCTCACAAAAAATCTGATGAAATATCCCCCGCCTTCTAAATATGAGATTTTATTCCATATACGGCGGTTGCAATTAAGTGTGCCGAAGACATGAGGCAATTTTGTAGTTGACAAGATTTTGACAAAAATGATGTAAGCATGATGATGTTGATGTACATGTACTTTTGGGCACTGACTTCCAATATTATTGCGTTTCCCACAAATGGGGCACACACCATACTTATTAATGATTCACATATGAATCGAGTTGATTTGAATACATGAGATGCCTATCTCCCCCATACTTATTAGTCTATTTTTGCATAATTCTATTCTCTACTATTATATTTGTCTCCGTAGCATTTCTTTTCTTTCATGTCAAGACAAAGACCCTCTCGTAATTGGCAATTATTATTCCAGTCCCCTTCTTCTCCCTTCCACTCGCCCCACCTCCCCTTCCGTCTCGCAACAGGCGGGCGAGAGAACTCGTCGTGGAAGCGAAATACAGCGGGCTCGGATCCCCACCCGACCCCATCCCATCCGCCGTCCCGATTGCGTTGCACCAACGCGAGCGCCCCCGCCCCGCGCCTCCTCCTCCTCCCGGCGTGCCGTGACCGCGCCGCGCAAGGTAACCAAATGCCTTCCTCCTCTCCTCCACCCCCGCGCTGCTCTGCTGGCGCTTATTGATTCCCGCGCTCGGTTCTGCGCGCCCTAGGGATCGCGGAGCGGGCTCGCTGCGGTGTGGAGGTGGGTCGGGGTGGGGTTTGATCTCGGTTCCCGTTTGCTTTGGGGGGTGGTGGTGCCTTCTCGAGGTCGAGGGGCGGAGCGGGAGGGGGGATTCGGTTGTCGCCGCCACCGCCATGTGGTTTTCTGTTTCCTGCTTCCGCGTTGCTTCGTTTGATGCTGATGATGTGTTTCGGCGACCGATCGCGGTTCGGTCCCGCACGCAATGCGTAGGGGGGTTATGGTCCTCCGCCGCATCAGGATGTTGGTCGATGTTGTTGTTGTTGTTCGGTTAACGCCGCATGCGACGGGGTGCTGCTGCGGCCGTTGTTCCCTTTTGATCTCTCTGACCCTTTCCGGGAATCGATTCCGTGCCCCGATTGGTCGCAATGTGCGGGAGGTTTTGCTTGTGCTGTTTTTCCCTCGCTGGCCGGTCGGATTCTGCAGCGAAAAGTTTGCCCCCCTCGCCCCCACCTTTTCCTTCCTCAAGTTAACTTTTATTATTCGTCGTGTTCATGATTGCTCATGCGTGCTTGGGTTCCCTTGTGGTTAGAAGGCCAATAAGCTGCAGCGTTTTGGTCCTCGGAGCTGCAAACTCTCCGCATATTCCTCGGTACCTTCGTGTAAATTCCCCATAATTTTTTACCTCGTTGGCTGTCCATGATGTTGTTTGTCGCGATTGTTTGTCAGGGGACACATGTCATCTGTTTGCTGATGTTCTTACTGGTGCTCAAATGGCTGCAAATACATAGTTTTATTTGATGGATTTTCCGTTTGAATTCATGTTGCTTTAATTGGACTGTTATTATTATATGGGTGGTAGTTGATATATGCATAATAACTACATGCTCCCATGTTCCAGATTCACACTTCAATACTTGGTTCATGCAGAAGACCAAATTTTAAAACCTTTAAAGCGATGGATCATTTCCCTTTGGTAGTATCATGTTGCTTTCATTTGCACCTAACTAGTTAGCCTAGTTTCAGTATTTGCAGCATGATCGTTATTGCTATTTTCTGCTAGCAAACAGGACGCATGAAAGGACCTGAGTATATCTGGCTTTATTGTCAGATTTAAAACACCCATATTGTTTACTGATCTGTCAAGCTAGGCTGGCAGATCCTTATGGTCTCAAAGTACACATTTAATTATGATATCTGTATGGCTTCTGATATGCATTCATCCATTGCTCTTCTCGTTGATGATTATCTGATTGTTCCATAATGACCCTTATCTCAGGGCATCTTCTACATTCATTGCTAATATGCAGTGGTGGTCATTTATTACTGTTATGGTCTATGGTTGAAGGTGTGCCTCATTATTTGACTCGTCTCTTTCATTAGGTTGTTGAGTGACGATGGACCTGTCTGCGACTTCAGTGCTGGCAGCCAAGGCCTACAAGTACAAAGCAGAATCACTTGTTAAGGAGTACCTTCTTGCAGATTCGTATGTTTCATACACTGCTGTACTTGGTGGGATCCTGATGTGCAAGATGGTATTACGAGTTTCCCCTCTTATCTGTTGATACTTGACATTCATGATCAGCCTACCTTTGAATTAATATGCTCACAAGGTTCTTATGTTTAAATGGGGTCAGAAGATTATTACATGTTTGATATGTCCCTTTTTCTAAAAAAACACACTATAGGTAAATTGGGAACTGTGGAGAAGCATAGAGAAAGCAAAATTATAGATGGAAGTGAATTAAACTGTTCGTGTGTCCAAGATTGGTTGAAAACTGAAATTATTTGTCATTTTAACTACATGAATATATTCCATTATGCCCATTGTGGTAAGTTGCCAAATTACTGTTGTAAAATAGGTTTAACAGTTGTTCGGACATTTAACAATCAATTTTATCATAAGTTGTTTAGATTCCGTTTAATTTGTGGTAAGTTAATATCAGTAAATGCCATTGAAGACAAGTACATTATGTGTAAACATAAATTAACATGAATGATTAATTGGCCCTTTTTTGGAGTTACCGTGTGACTCGTGATTAATCCCTGTTGTTCTCTGTTTACTGAAGTTTATTATATTGTACCAAATCTTTGTTTAGTCCCTTTTGTTTGAATAATGTAGTCGACTTCAGAATGCTGAATGCCTAAGAAAATGGGTTTGATCACTAAATGTATCTTAAGAAGTGTTTGAATTATTGATAACACAGGCTATGTGTCACTTCTGCCTAGCCAATATTTGGTGTGGCGATCCATAGTAAATTAGGAAGCATACTGCAATATGAAAGATGCTGGCAATAATTTTAGTTTCTGTTACTTCCAACCTTAAACTCTTGCATGGAACTTCTTGTGATCAATCTATGTGTGTCAGAACTCTAGTAACTTTCTTTTGAAATAAGTTCTGCCCATATCTTAGCTAAATTTACATTTCATTTCACAGGCCTATGACATCACAAGCTTAATCAGCTCATTGTACTACAAGGGTTATGGTTCACTTACAAAAATCCAAAAGCTTGAGTGGAACAACAGGTATGTGCAGAAGTTATTTCCATTTTCACCTTATTGTTGTGACTTGTGAGTGTTTATATTCAACATCCACTTTCTACTTGTCTAGGGGCATGTCCACTGTCCATGCGATATTCATCACAGTCATGTCGGTGTACCTGGTATTCTTCTCCAACCTATTCTCTGATCAGCTGGACGGACCAGTAACCTTTCGGAGTTCAAATCTGTCCAATTTTACTCTGGGGGTAAAAGATGCTAAATTTCACTTCCACTCAAGAATAGTCTATGCACCATATGCAGTTTTCTCCTTTTGCCTCATACCGACTGAATTTTTAATTTGTCCAGGTTTCTGTTGGGTACTTCATCACGGACCTTGCTATGATATTCTGGGCATATCCTTCTCTTGGTGGAATGGAGTATGTAAGTGAATATATCTGATCATTAACATCTTTTCTCTACCCATGCTTTATTTCTACTCGCTCTGTATATAAATGCATGCTGTTTCAACATGGCATTGTCTACTAAAGGCAACTTTGACTTACTAACTTCTGCCACACTGTGTTGGGAAAAAAAACTGTGTAAATGTGGTATAATAAAAGCGTTTTTCATGGTAAACCTATTACTTTAATTTTATTAAGAGATAAATGCTTGTTAAGCCATATTAGTACTAAGAGTTGGAACCCCTATTGATTACACCTTGTCCAAACAATACACATTTGTATACAAAGGGAATTTGAATATTAGCTGTTCCATTGTTATCTGTTATTGACTACTGGTTGGCCATTGTCAGGTTCTTCACCATATGCTGTCGCTTATTTCTATAGCCTATGCCATGTATTCTGGGGAAGGACAGTTGTACACATACATGGTTCTCATCTCTGAAACAACCACACCTGGAATCAACCTCCGATGGTATCTGTTGAAATGAATGCACAGTGTTTTTAATTATTTATTACTTTCAATGTATCTGACCCATGACCTGTTCTGTCATCAGGTTTCTTGATACTGCTGGGATGAAAAAATCCAAGGCCTATCTTGTCAATGGTGTTGCAATGTTTGTTGCATGGCTGGTATGTTACAACAGTGTGATTGGATGTTACAAGTTATGAACAATGTTTGCCTGCTGATGATCATACAATACTTACTATGTTATAATCTAATGCTGTGAATCCATAAATGAGCAGGCAACTTGTTATTTTGTTGTGTAATTTGCTGTAAGTTTTATATTTAAAGGAATAAGGTTCTTTTTTAAAATTTCAGCCATCCTCGATCATCTTATGCTTTGGTTGATATTTCCCAGCTCTTTTGATAGGAGGGGGCAAAGGGCTATCACTAGAAGACTAGACATTTTGTATCTCTTTATGCCATAGTAGGTTGGGAAAGGGCGAAGGATTATGATAGGAGAGTTATAATATTCAAGTGGAAATATGAATGCTACAAGTCAGTAGTTGCGTTCGATGAACTTATAGTTCTAATGGAGTTAGACAGACGTTCTAGTACTGCTTAGGAACTTCCTATATTTTTCTCTAATTGTGGAGAACCAATTGCTTCATGCAGGTGGCACGGATAATTCTGTTCGTTTACTTGTTTTACCACATCTACTTCCACTATGATCAGGTACTTTTTTCTCTTACTATTAAAATTTTTAAAGCAAGGGTATACATCAGTATCGTGCTGATGATTTTGAAGCTAAACTTGGTTGTTGACATTAAACTTCTCTCAACAGGTCAAGCAGATGCACACCTTTAGCTGCATTCTGATATTTGCTGTGCCCACAATACTGCTTGTCATGAACACAATGTGGTTTGCCAAGATCTTGAGAGGCCTTAAAAAGACGCTAGCCAAGAGGCAGTGAAGAGAAGAATGGCAACACAAGGTCACGAACGTTGACAGTCATCCCTTCGTACAGCCACTTTACAGCTACATGCACTTCCCGAGTAAAGCCGCCAGTGCAGCTAGTAGCACAAGCTAAAGCCATTGTACATGATTCAGAAATATGCTTAACACATCCCGAAATTTTCCCTGGATGCTCTGCCTTTGTACATACGCATGTCTGGTTATGGCTGAGTATGATTTTTCCGTGGATCAGAATATCAGATGCTTCTACATCTTAACAATTTAGGTAGTAGTCTAGAAAGGCTGAAATTCTCCACACCAGCTTACAGGTTTAATATGCATTTCTTATCATTCTGACTTGAGAGTTGTAGCCCGTGCATTCTCTATCAGTACAACTAAAGTTTGCTGACAGTACTTCGTATCCAGCTGCTCAGCTCTTCATGGGCTGTTTTCGGTTATTGATTGTCGAGTCTGGTAAATCTCATTGTGCAGGTGAGTTAAGCAGCGGAAAGGAGGCAACTTAAAACATGAACAGTGGTCTGAATTTAGATTTGTTCGATCTGCCTATGTGTGATGTAGGTTGTGTTGAGCTTTCTACGTTTCTTTATCTGATCAGTCCAGCTAGTCCTTATTTGGCGGTGTCCCCATGCTTGTACCTGGAAATGTTCATGATGCAGGACTATTGCGGTCACTGGGTAAGACAAGGCCGCTAATGGACATGTATTTCTCTTTCCATGCAAAGTTCTGGACAGAAATAAGATTTACTACGTGATTTTGATATGCACTTCTTAGTATGGATCGACACGGTTTTATTCTATGTATGTAAGACTTACACTACCGTATGTTGATCCCTGTTCATGAATCATTAGCAGAGGTAACAACTGATGAGTAGAAACAAAAGAGAATTGCCAAGCTTGTACTAAGACTTACACTACCGTATGTTGATCCCTGTTCATGAATCATGAGCAAAGGTAACAACTGATGAGTAGAAACAAAAGAGAATTGCCAAGCTTTTACTACGGTAGGCTGCGGCTAAGCAGCCCTTGGAATGACATGAATAGTTCCTTGTTTTCTGCACCAAAGATCTCATCCGCTTTTCTCAATGTTTCCTGTGGTGCAGCAATGTATACGAATATAAGCAATAATTCAATATCTTAAGTTATTGGCAAATCAGTTGAAAAACTGAAACTTGGTCCAGGATTCGAACCTCTCGAGATTGCCTATGGGCGTTGAGCTCCTTGATATTGGCAAGAAAACCCGCAAATTGTTCGTAGGACAGGCGACTCCTGTGATGCGCAGCCAAGTTGCCAACCTTCTATGAGAAACTGGGTAACTTTAGTATAACAGAGCAAAGCATGGGGACTAGCATACCTTGCCTGACGAAAGAACTCTTTGCCATCTACTCTAGTAGTGCGTCCTGGAGCAGAATTTGTAAAAAAAAAAATGTCAGGGAAATAGTTGCTGCTGGCCATCAACAAGACAGGAACTAGTGGGAACTTGCAAGAAACATGGGATGTGAACGCTGAATGCTTATGTGATTTCCGATCAGCACTACCTGAGATAGAATGTCCATGAGGGGGCGAGTTGGCAGCAGAGGACATCTTGCTGGAGGGCAGCCATGGCGACATCGCCATGTGGCCTTCCAACCGCGGCGAGGTGGCGCCGGACGTCAGCTTAGGCGGCACCGCCGTGGAGTACCGTCTCGGGGATGTGGCGGCGGTCCTCAGCTTCGGCGCAGGATCAGACGTGAGGCGCGGAGTGATGTGGGTGATGGTCAGCTTCTGCTCAAACGGCCTCGTCACTGTTCAAAGCAGGAAACAGACCGAGCAGGAAGCATCAGAATTCAGAAGATCATGGCCACTTTGATAATGAAGCTGTGTGTCACTGACACTGATCGCAACGTACCTTCCTGATTTACGCTTTCAGCTTCAGTAGATCCGTCCGAAAGAGAAGATACAGGATGGCTGTTCGCTAATCCATCTTTAGATAAAAAATGACGCAGACATGGAATCATTTCAGGGAACGAACAGAGTGCAACCAGAGCTGAGATTGTGCAAGCCAAAAAAATACCTTTCCAGGAATTTGCCTTCGCCACCGATTGCTCGCAGGTTCTTATGTCTACAGTTTCCTGAATCTGTTCAGGGGACACGAAGCATGAGTACAGAGAGTACTTTGTCACTTTGAGGACATCAGCAATGATCTGATTGCTTATTGCTTAGCACAGACCAACGGCAGGAATGCAGAGATGATGATGAACGAACTAACTCACTGGTGAATTGTCGTCGCCTAGCGACTGCATCAGATGCCTCTTGAAGGTTTCCAGCTGCAAGTTCAGTTCAAAGAAAAAAACTGAGATCTGAGGTTACAGGTGAGGTGAGATCACTTCAGGCAAGCATGCGTTCGGCAAGCTCAGGCAGGGGACAGCGTGTGCCGTTTGCGTGCAACGGTGCAAGTGCTGTGGACTGTGGTGTTGATCCGGTCGCGAACAGAATGCAAGTCACCTTGGCGAGGTCCCTGGCCAGCTTCTTGGACGTCTGCGCGAGCGAGTCCCGCTCCTTGGCCAGCTTTGCCTTCGCGGACAACGAAATCAACCGGCTCATCAAGCATCAGTAAGGCAGGGAGACCGCACCAGAAGAAAAACCAAGGCGGCAAAGCAAAAGCAGCGAGGTGTGTCTGGGTCCTCACGTTTTCGTCGAGCGCGGCGCGGAGGCGCGCGTCGGCGTCCCGGAGCGCCAGCTCGAGCCTGGCGGCTCTCTCGGCGAGCTCGGCGGCGGCGCGGTCCCTTTCCGCCAGCCTCTGGCGGAGGCGCCCGGCCTCGAGCTCCAGGCGCGAGGCCCGGGCCGCGACGGCCACGGCCGTGATCTTGCGCGCCACCTCCAGCTGGTCGTACGGGTCCGGCGGCAGCGCGGCCGCGATGGCGTCCGGCAGCCCGGCTGCGGGCGCCGGCTCGGGCTCGGGGCCCGGCTCCTGCGCGGCGGTGGCGGTGGCGGCCGAGGCCGTGGGCGTGGGGGTCGTCGTCATCGGTGGTGCGGGTGGTGGCGAGATCCGAAGCGCGGAGCCGCGGTTTATCATCATTCGGGGGAGAGCGGAGCTCGGGCCGTGGGACGGTGGCGCGCGACGAGTGGCGGGGTTGCTTTGCGTGCGTTTGAATACGCGCCGCTCGTACAGGAGTTTGGGCTCCCTTTTCTTTCTCGTTTCGGCTTCTACCACAGTACCACCTTCGGGGACCGGGACGACGAGGCGATTGCTGGCCGGGTGCTCCGATTAACAAATGCACCGCTGGTGGAGTGGGAGTGGTGTGCAGAAGCTTTGGAGGACGCTGCACGTGTTTGTTGTTCGCGGACCCTTGGGGCGCGATCTGTCTTGGCTCGTGGCCATAGGGGATAAGGGGAGCGGCACATGGTGAATCAGAGGAGCACGAAATCATATAACGTTTTATAAAATGTGATCTGTTCACTTATCCAATAAGGTCGTTGTAGTATAGTGGTGAGTATTCCCGCCTGTCACGCGGGTGACCCGGGTTCGATCCCCGGCAACGGCGTCTATTTTTTGTTGCGTTTGCGTACTTTTTTTTTTTTGCCATACCCCACCAGTCGTCCACCACGGTTTCGGTCTCGTGATCTCTCGTCGGCGTGGTTGATGTGGGCTCGAAGTCGGCCCAGTCGCTCGATTCTCTGCCAACTGAGCCTGACGTCGGTCCAACGGCTAGCCTACCTTCGGGCTCCACCGCCTCCGCTCGCAGGCCCCGCACCGCTCAAACCCTAAACCTCTCCACCTGCGCATCGGAATCTCGCCGCGGCGCCATGGCGGCGGAGCCGCCGGAGTCCGCTTCCTCGCGGGAGGCCCCGCCCGCGGTCTCCTCTTCCTCTGCAGCCGCCGCCGCCGCCGTCGCCGGCGTAGGCGGCCCCAACCCGTGCTGCGCAAAGGTAATCGACCCTCTTTCTGCCCTAACCCTCACGCCGCATCCTGTTTCGTTCTCGTTTCCCGCCGTTCGGTTCCTGATGTGTCTTTTTCTTGGGGGTTGGGTTCCGCAGCTGTGGAAGAAGTACCAGAAGCTCGAGACGAGCCGGACGGCGCTGCGGGAGGCGGTGAAGCTCTTGCAGGCCGAGAACGAGAAGCTGCAGAAAGAGAAGTCGGAGCTCGGCAAAGGTACCTATTCGGCTACCTACTTGGCCTAAGATGTTCACTGGTTTCTTGTCCTGAGTGTGCTGCTTCTTTTGTTTCGTTTTCTGCATGACCATTCTGTTACAATTAGAAAGAAAAGATCACCTGAAGATTGCTGAGGTAATGCACACGTTTAGCTGTATGCATTATATTCCAGCAATTCTGGACCAACATTTTGTGTAGTTAAGTTGTTTAGTTTTTTTTTTCATTCCTGGGCTGTGTACAAAGAAAGTAAACCTTTTCTTATAAAGTATCTGATGCTCTAAATTTTAATTTCATAGCATGTTAGTAGCATGCTAGCAGGAATTTTAACACAAGGTGCCCAGAGAAGATGAATCTTTCAAAGTATGTCTTATTTCTCTTTAATGCTTCATATATCCATTAACGTCAGTTTGATTTCTCCTCAATGTATCATTTAGTCATTAGCATTATGCTTACCATGGCACACTTTAAAACACTTGGTTACTTGAATTGATGTCACCCACCCAAAGAAGTATGTAATTCTTGATGAACGGTTACAGATGCATTTATCTTGAAACCATTTCTTATGTGTATAATGCTTTAATGTTGTATTATATCTATTTCTCTTTTGTGCTGAACAGTTTGCAAGGATGAACGCCTACGAGGTGATTCAGCAGAAGCAGCTAGGGCAACCGAGTCTGATGCCAGAGATCTTCTGGAAAAGGAGATAATTGAATTAAAGACGCAAAACTCAAATCTGCAGCTAACACAAAATATCTGCAAACATGATAATGAACTTTTACGCATCTCTGAACTGGAGGAAGAAAATAGAAAGCTCAAACATATTTTAGGAGAAGAAAGGAAGAAGATTGCTTCTGAGAAGAAAAAAGCCGAAGAAGAAAAGAGTAAGGCTCTAGAAATGCAAAAGCTATTGAAGTCAGAAACACAGAAGTCTGAAGAGTATAGAAGAGTTGCTGATACGGAAAGGAAAGTTGCCAATGATTGGAGAGCATCATGTGAAAGGTTGAGGAGTGAAGCAAATGAAGTCAGAGCCCAATTGGCATCTCAGATTCAGAAAACAGATGAGGCGCTTAACAGGGCTGATACTGAGAAGCAGAAGGTAGCCAGAGAAAAGAAACGTGCTGATTCAGAGAAATCATTAGCCGAAAAGAACAAGACCTTAATTGAATTTGAGACGAAGAAAGTATCAGAAGAGAAGTTCCGTGCTGACAATTTATTTACAAAGTTAGAGGAGCAGAAGAAACTCAATGAACGTTTGCGAACTAGTATTCAAGTTGAAACGAAGAATGGACTAGAAGAGAAAAAGCGAGCAGACCATCTGTTTCAGAAATTGGAAGAGGAGAGGAAACAGAATGAATATTTACAGAGAAAGACAGATGAACTTTGTGCTGGTAGAGATGCGATTTCTTCTGGCAAGTATTGTTGGAAACATGTTGATAGAGCTTCTGAGAGTGGAAATGTAAAGCTTCTTAAAGAGAAGCTTAAGCTGAAGAAAGAGCAACTAAAGCATGTGAAGAATGTGTCAAAGCTAGATAAAGCAAAAAATGCTTTGATAAGAAGAGAGCTTCAACGTTTAAAACAAGATTGGATGCAACTACTGAGCCGATTTAACATGCTCGATGACCACCTTGCTGGTGGTGTTGAAGGTATTCATGTCTTAACAGAGGTCTGTATCCTGCATGCTACTTATTACTGTCCTTGTCTGTGTTTGTTAATTTAATTTTGTTAAAAAATGGAACATGCTTAACATTTTTTGGCAAAAAAACAATGATGGTTTTGACATAGAAACTATTTCTTAATCCCAGTGTGATTTGGTATTTCTTCATGGGCTCTCAATTTTTAATGCTAATTAAAAGAAGTACTTGAAATGCTAATGAAATCATCGGGAAGCAGTCGTCAGCTTATCCATGTGGTTAGGCACTCTTCATTCTTTTTTCTGAGATTGCACATTTTCTTAGTCTTTATTTCTTTCGCCAAAAAATCTTAAATTTTCAAAGTGGACAAATTTCTTAGTCTTTCTTTTAATGGTGGACAATTTTTTTCATTAGAACTGCATTTGCAAATACCTTGAGTACATGTTATGCTTGTGTTTGATCCGTCAGGTGAATCATTCTTAAGTACAGCCTTAGGTCTTGGTTGACTTTGCATGCCATCTTTGATCTTTTTCACCTTTATGTTATCTGCAAATGTAATGGCTTTTCTCAAACTAATATATCACTCATGTGATATGCAAATTGTATGGAACCAATGAAAATGCTATGACATGATTTTCCCTGTAGATCACCGGAGTTGTTAGAGTATATGTGATAGTTTAGATATTCCTATCGTAGACTGCCATATGTATTCGGGGGAGCCTTGCCCCCCAAGTCTTGTACTGGCTTTGGTCTCAATGCAATACAATGCATCCATTATACCAATTCCATCTCTCTACACTAGTGGCTATGACTAAGCAGTTGTAATTCAAAAATAATGTATTGTAGTACATATGACCTGTGCATTCTTTAATGTGGTTGCTGGTATGTTGCTTCTATTTTTTAAAGTTCATTTATACTGGTTTTCTCTCCGATCTACACAAGCTGATGTGATTTACCGGAATCGTCTCATAATTGCAGTTGGAGCAGCGCCCGGAGATACGGGGCTTCGAACAAAAGTTGCTTCCTAATGATTCAGTTCCTGCACCATATTTTGGGTTGCAGGCTGGGATGGTTCCATTTGGCTCTTCTGTCCCAAGAGGATACACTTCTTATCAGTTACCCAGAGAAAGCTGCACACGACCGATCTCAGGTACTAGTTCTGAATTAGGGCCTCCTCTTGGTAGCTCTCACTGGACAAAGTCCAAAAAGTCAAAAAGTCACCACAGATCTTCATGTCCCACATCCATATCTGATGAAAAGTTCATGGGCTCACAGGGTAAGGATGGCCTTTTTGTGTCCTCAGCAGATATCAGAAATAAACAGACTTCTGTTGTTCCTGATAAGTGTCCTAGAGATAGTAATGGTAGATCATTGCCTCTGGAAGCATCGAAGTTGCCCTTATCTGGTTGTACAGAAGTTACAGATAAAAGACTTTGTGGTGGGAAGAGAAAAAGGACCAAAAAGCCTGTAGAATCCGCTCATTGTCTCCCCTATAAAAATGGCTTGCTGCATTCAGAATCGAAGGCTCATGCTGCTACTTCAAATGATGATCCTTCAAATAACAACAGGCTGTCTGTGACTGAAGGTGACATGGCATGTCATAGGAGAAAACATCTTGCTGTCTCTGATAAAGCTCCTCCCTTCAGTTTCCCTTCCAAAGTGCCTTCTCCTGGTGGAGGAAATGACTCTGCAGGTAACAAATTTGCCTCATTGCTCTCCTTCGAGGAAATGATCAAAGGAAACTGCTTGAAGTTACTCGATTTTGATGATGATGCAGATGAGGAAAAGTACAGAAAGGCAAAGGAGAGACCGCTTTCACCAAACCTACCTGTTATTCGACCCCGCAGAACTAAAGGGCCTACATGTGCAGAACCTGGCAGTTTGGGTGATAGAACCCTCAATTGTTGTCCTGCCTTTGACAGCAGCCTTTTGCATGAGGATGTGCCCGGGAATTCTGATACAGGCAGACTAGTGTTATCAGGAAGTAGCTGTGTTGGTCACTCAAATTCCATTTTGCATTTCCAGCATTTGTCCAAGGAAGTGCCTAGCAAAAACAGTTCACGTGAGATTTGTGACAGATCATCAGATTCTGTACTGCAAGCTAATGTTGGGGCAAGTGAGACAACAGTGGCCAAGCCAAACAATTTGGACTCAAATAGTATGATTGGGCATTATTGCGGATCCAAAAGACCTCCAATGCACTTAGTTGTATCTACAAGAATGAAAAGAAGCACGATGGTCAACTTATTTAGATATTCGGAGATGCTGGATTCTCAATCTCGAGAACACTCTAAGGAATCTTCCGTTGATGGTCCATTGCTTGAAAAAGTATCAACTGACCCATTGCTAACTACAGAGTAAGTTTGTCTGGATGGTTTAGTTCATGTTTTATATCCACTGTTGCAGTGACAAGCAAACATTGTTTCTATCATTTGCTATCAATTATGAGAACTAAATGCTCTGCTTTGTTTTGCAGTGAGAAGGTTTCCCTCATATTTTCCCTTTTGTTGTGGGATCTTAGATTCGCAGAAGAAACTTTTGCGGATGGAAATTTTGCCTCTTCAGCTTTTTCCTTAAGTGGTATGACATCTGAAACTCTTTTGTATGTTATAATTGCTTGTTTTCTGCCCTTTTTGCTAAGGTTCTCCATTATTTGCTTGCTAATTCAAATTTCTTCATTTTTTGTCACTGCTTACATTATTCTTCTCTTATTTTGGTTAGTAGTTAAAATATCTGATCACCAACTTCTATGGTTTTAGAGTTATTATGGCTTTTTGCTTGTCATATAGTTGTAGGATCCTACCAGTGACTTGTTATAACATACATGTTATCAAGCTTAGAATTGCTCCATCGCACACACTGTGGAATGTGATTTTTCGTTGTTGCTGCTGTTTACTCAACCCAATGTGCCTTTTGTGTACATCAATCATGTTACTATTAACCCAATGTTACTATTCTACGCTTTGACAAAACTATTTGAGGATATGCACCATACAGTTAATATAATTATTTGTTGTCGTTTTGGTCGGTATCATATGCTAACTACGAAGTTATAATTTTCAATACATTTTCTTCCTTGCAGTGAAGTCCCATATGGAAACAAGGTGGACCATTCTGAGAGGGGATCAGCTCGATGTTCTTATATCCTTGATTGAAGATTTTCTTCTGAATAAAGAAGTTATAGTATGTGAAAAAATGGGACAGAAGGCATTTGGCATGAGCAAGGATGATAAATTAGATGATGAAGCTGGTGTGCAGATTTCAGTTAAACCTGCGAAACTAGATCAATTTATCGCTGCTTGCATTCTGTTGGCTTCAATATGTGTGGAAGTGGAGAGAGTGGATGTTGTTTTAGAGGTTTCATACAAAGTTCTTCAGATGGGTAAAAGTAATCTTTTGTGGACTCTGTTGGCTCTCCATGTCTTTGGTTCCATGTGTGGTGATAAGTTTCTCTTTCCAAAGAGTTGCAACTTTCTCACAACGACTATACGGTTGGTCGTCCTGCTTCTTGAGAATAAAGACCCTTCTCTTTGCCTGATGTCATCGTATGCCCAGCCAGATAAGCCAACAACATTACCATCCTGTGCACATTGCCTGTTTGATGTGGATAAGGTTTCCATAGATGGTTTTATCTCTTCTCTATTGGATGAGCTGGATTTCTGTTCACTGCTGTGGAAGAACCATGCCTACTCAAATGAAACTACAAGGTGCAGTTCTCATTCCGGATCAAGTGGGCTTGAGATCAACTGCGGTGAGCTTTGCAGTATATCCAAGCAAGGAAAACTAGCTGAGGATAGTGATAACTGTCCTGCAGGGATCAACTTATGCTACTTTACTGAGCTAATTTCTTTACTAGAGCTCTTTGGGATTTATATGGTATGTGTATCTTATCTTTACCTTTTTTCCTCCTCAATAGTTTTTCTGTTCTTAATAAGTATCAAAACATGCATAAAGTTTCAGCCTGCTAAGTTACCATCATCCAATTTGGAATTTTGCACGTCGAACGTTACCATCATCCATAGCTAGCCTTCAGTTTGTTCTGATTTTTATGCTTCAAGTTTTCACATTACCTGTTCCAGTACTGACTGATTATTTTGTCCACATTTTTAGAGTTGCGAATGGACATACAGCAATGTTATTGTCCGTCTTCTGGCGATTCTGGAATCGTGCATGTGCGATGAGTATTCAGCTGCTCTATTAGTACTTGTCAGCCAACTCGGAAGGTTTGCCCTATTGCCCACATACTGTCTTGCATTGAATTGTTCCATGCTTTTCATTTTGTTCTTTCAATCATCAACAGAGTGCCATGCATGATCTGTATGAGGCATACTGGATGGCGTTCTGTGGTGAAATATGCCATTAAATTGCTAAACTGCTGTTTTTATAATAAGAGCATAGGATCAATCGCTGATCAGATATCGAAATGTAAAATCCTAAGTTCTAATAAGTTTTTTCAATCGTGATCTTGTACTGCACACAGCTTTACATCACAGTTATTCCATTATACATGCTGATGCAAAGATCACAATGTAAGTATAGCTGTTTGAGAACTTCCTCCCAGTCAGACAAAATTCCAGATATGTCTAATACAAGGATCTTGGCACATCCTTTGATCTAATTTTTCTCCCATTTCTCAAATTTGATTTGTCAGCTTTCTGGTATTCTAGTATCCAAGCTAAAACCAACATAACTGTAAATTTTGTTGTTTGGAACCTTGGAGGTGGTGACCATCTATTTTGCCTCACTATTGGTCAAGCACACATACATACATGCACATACACTTCTTTTCATAATTTTCATGCAAGTTCCAAGTAGATATTTTGTGTACAGACTTGTATTTGTTTTATCCTAATATCTATGATATACTTGATCCATGCTTTTAACATTTGATAATATCCTATTTCCCAATTTGCAGGTCCTTTATTGATGATGTTGGTTATGAGCATAGAAGAGTTAGTGAGCTGAGGGACAAGTTAACATCGTTGTTAGCAGGGACAAAATCAAGGTGTTTAAGTGTTCAGTTGTCTACCACTGGTGCGTTACTCAGCGTCCTTCCACTGTCATTTGGCAAAATTATTGCCACTCAAAGTAGACAGTTATCAGGTCCCTTTGTTGTGCAAGAGAGACAGATTTCTGAATGGTTTGCTCAGTTAAGCAACGAGCATAAATCTTTAGCTCGTTCCTTTTTTAGCTGAAAGTTATGTATGCATAGGTGGGCCTTTCATTTCACGGACCAGTGAAGAATGCCTCGTGCAATTTTGATATGTTCCTCACAGATGGGTCCCACATTTGTATCTCGCCTACGTCCTTTTCAGAAAATAAGCTTAGGAAACAAACACCTCTCATTTCCCCCCCTTCCAGAATATTAGAGCTACAAATAAACTGAACACGCAACCCAAAGTAAAGTAAGTTCAGCTCGTATAAGCATAAGCTGCCTCAAACAAAGCCGCCTTAGGCCTCCTGATTTGAGCTTCACTTTTACCATTTCTGCTCAAGATCTGACTACTACTGTCTCGAAATCTACTGAATGAAATATTTTGAATCTTAGACAAACTTAGTGTCTAAAAATGATTGAAAAATAATGGCATACAGGTTTGTTCTAACCATTTCTTTTGGGTTGCTTTCACAACGTAGGCTCAAATCATGTTCAAATTTGATTTGTTTCAATTCAAAACCACCCAAACATGCAACAATGATGATTATGATGCTAATGAACGCTCAAGAATGCAATGCACATTGCAACTGTGACAACCGAGGTCATAAACTATGCCATAGTAGCAAAACCAGCTTCAAATGCACTACAAGGGTAAAGAATTGTTAAGGTTCTAGCTTAATTATGTTTTTTTCTCGAACAACGCAGAAGAACTGCACGTCATTTCATTAAGGTAGAAGTATATAGGTCTAGAGAGACCATAGCAGGCGCCAAAAGAGGCACCACTCACACACACACACACACACTTACATTCGCGCCACGGGAAAACACAAAGACGACCAATACGACTCCAGGCTTTTTATGCTGAGAAGGTGGGCGAGGGCGACCTGGCCACCAACTCTCAGAGTTTGGAGGCTCTTGCTATACCAAAGCCCTTTTCTTCTAAAAACACACGCATTACGGTGCTTCCACATCTCCCATGCCACCAAAGACTATTAAGGAATTGAGGCCCTTGCGTGCCTCCTTTGGGGCTGCAGCAATTGCCCTCCACCACCATCCTGAAAAACGAATATCCTTAGATTGTGGTGCCAAATGCAACAAGCCCAATTGATGCAATGTTATGGTCCAGACTTCGCGAGCAAAAACACATCCTATCAACAGATGACTTATCGTTTCATCCTCCTGTTCAAAAAAAGGCAGGCTTCCGGATGGGGCAGCTTAAATTATGTAAAGGTTTCCACAGCCAACATACAGAAGCCATAAGGCCATTCAGACTCAACATTCTGGGTACAGAAATTTTTCTAAGTCTTATGATTGCCAACATTCCCATATCTTTAACTTGAAGGAGTTCTAGAGGGTCTTGACACCAAGCTATGACCTCCTCACTCTTCACAGGTAATATAGTAGCATTCCTGCAAAAGGAAATGTGGAAGGATAACTTCCTGAACATACAATTGATGTATCCAATAGTGGTAGAAAAACAAAATGATGTTACAGCACCAAAAGCGACCCAGAAAACCAGGTCCTAAAGATCTAAACCTATCGACCAAGCATAGAAGGATAGCAAATACGACATTCCTAAATAATGGACACTGGTTAGTGCAAAATTAGGAATGAAGTACAAAATTAGAAGAAAAACTACCAGGAATTATCGCATTTAGTTGTAGATAACACAATTTGGCGGGCACACGCACACAGCAAGCCTAAGCCGAAGCAATTCACGAGTACTATGTCAGTTATGACATAAAGTGTTTACTCCAAGCGAACTGAAGCTTCTGTTAGACAATTATAAATAGTATTACATCAGATCAATCTGACGAGGACCCAGATTAGGGTCCCCTTTGACGGTAAGATTATCTTCCTAAAAACAACGGCAAAACCACAACTCTCGAGGTGGAGTCAACCGTTTGCTGGCAAGCAGCTCGAGGATGGTCGTACCTTTGCTGACAACAACATCTAGAAGGAGTCCACCCTTCACCTGGAGCTGCGTCTCAGGGAAGGCATGCAGATCTTCGTCAAGACCCTCACCGGCAAGTCGACCAGTCCTTGACCGGACGGCTGCATCTCCGACTAGTTTCCCACTAGAGGAACCCTCGCACGACAAGTCTCCGCCTCGCACGAGTACTCTCCGCCTCGCACGACAAGATCCTCCGAGGAGTTCCTCGGAGAAGTCCCTCCGAGTAGTTTCCGCCTCGCACGACAAGTCCAGGCTCCGACTAGTACGTGGGCCCGGGCGCACTACTCGAGCGGCGCTACCGATGCGCAGGGAGGAGCGAATCTCCACGTCACGCGGAAACAACAGCTGGAGGCCATGCAAGCGGCCCGCCCCGGCAAGAGCCTTAATGCAGGCTTGACAAGCCACGCAGCCATCACATCGCCATCATCTCCTACTCTGCCACACGCAAGACTCAACCCGAGGCACTCAAGCACCCTCTACAACGCGCACGAGCCTAGGCTTAGGCTCGGGCGTGGCAAGCTAGGCAAGTACTCGGGAAGACTAAGACAAGCCCAAACTACTCGGGGAGAAGGCCAAGCGTCCCGGAGGGAACAGTCCAACCCGGCCACGCGGCGGCTTCCCCGACAAGGCATCGCGACTCGACTTCAATACACCCCGGCGGACAGCGACGTACGACGGGACGTACCAGCTGCCAAGCACTATAACTCTTTTGTATTCCCCCTTGTGCCCCTCCCCTTGAGACTATAAAAGGGAGACGAGGGCGACGGTCACAAGGGTTAGACCTTCATATGACCAGACACCACCATCCGGGACTTGGGAACGAACTCCCTCTCCCGACTAGCTTGTAACCCCTACTACGAGCACACTTGGCTCAGGAACACGGCTGCAACACACTGGACGTAGGGTATTACTCCTCGGAGGCCCGAACCAGTATAAACCCCGTCGTCTCCTGCGCTAACCATCCGAGCCCGACGCACGATCAATAAAAATTCATTGCCGGCGGTAGAGAACCCCGACAGTTGGCGCGCCAGGTAGGGGCACATCGTGTGTCTCGACGAACTCAGCGGATCGGATGGACGGTCGTGGGGGTCACGTTGACTCCCGGGACCACCCTGCGCTTCGGCTCCCTCGGCTGCGTCTACACCGGGCCGGTGGAGTCCGTTGTCGGCCGTACCTTCGGCCGGCCGCCTCGCCCCAATGTCCTCTCGGGGGCTGCGGCGCGCGAGGCCTTCGTCCGAAGCTACTCGGGCGACGTCATCATCGGCATGTTGGGGCCAAACCCAACGCAGGAGCGTTTTAGGCTCGCCGCCTACTACCTCACCGACCTCGCCTTCCAGGCCAGCGGAGACGAACCGCTGGGCTGGGGGGAATTCATGGAGCGGTACTCCACAATGTACCCTCGTGGACAACCCGGCCTACCGGACGACCCGGTGACGGCCTACATCGACAGCCTCCGCGCCACGAGCATCGTCCCCGGGTCTGCAGCTACTCGGAGGGCGCCAACTGCGCGACGTCACGACCCCACAAGGGAGTGTAACGTCTGCGTGGCCACTGCGTCGAGCAGCTCCGAATCGGAGCATGCACCACGCCATCGTGGTGCCGATGCCCAGCGGCGGGCCCGACTCGACGAATTAGCGGAGGCAAGGCGCCAGCTCGATGAGGAGTTGGTCCTTCTGCATCGAGAACTCGGCACTGACGCCGAGCCTCGCGATCGGCAACCTGTTCAGGGCGAGCCCGGCAACGCGAACGGAAACCGGCGGGAGCGCCGTCCGGCCGCAAGCCAGCCGCACGGCCGTGCGCCGACACCACCCGCGCGCGCACCGGAGCCCAACAACGACTAGCGCGCTAACGAAGGCGCGAACGTCAACGCCGACGCTGACGCACCGCCGCTTTTCCGGCGGGCATCCCAGAACCTGGCCGCCGCGGCCATGTTGCTGCGTGGCTGCCCGGAGCCAGCAACCTCGGAAGAGCGACGAGTACGCCAGCAGCTGAAAGCGCTGCTCGAAGCTGCAGCGGCGCAGCAAGCGGAAAGCTCCACCTCGCGCCAACGCTCGGAGCGCGGACGAGCTGGAGCACCATCCACCCACGGTCCGAACCCGCCTCCTCCTCAGCAGCAAGGACGCGGGGGCGGGGTTGTGGCCGCGGCATCGGCGGTCAAGAGTCGTCTAGGACCCAACCGCGACGCTCGGAATACCCTAGAAGCCCGGCGACGAGCGGAAAGTGTCGACGGCAATCACGACCACCACTCGCGCCACGACGACGACTGTGGGCGCCGCCGACGCCACGACAGCGACGACGACCGCGAGCGCAGTTGGTCGCCAAGCCAGCGTGGTCCGAGGGCCTTTGGTCGGGGCATTCGCGACGCGAAGTTCCCCTCGCGCTTCCGGGCCCCGACCAATGTGCCGAGATACGACGGGGACACCAATCCCAGCGTATGGCTCGAGGACTACCGACTTGTGTGCCATGCCGGAGGAGCGACCGACGATCTCTTCGTGATCAAGAACTTGCCACTCTACCTCGGCGACTCTGCACGCACGTGGCTCGAGCACCTGCCCCGCGACAAGATCCAAGACTGGACCGACCTGCGGCGGGTTTTCGTCGGCAACTTTCAAGGCACGTACACGCGCCCTGGCAAACAGTGGGAGCTGCGCAACTGCAAGCAGCAGTCCGGGGAGAGTCTTCGCGAGTACATACGACGCTTCTCCAAGTGCTGCACCGAGCTCCCCGGCGCAACTGACAACGATGCCATCTCGGCGTTTCAGAATGGGACGATGTGTACCTCCCTCATCCATCACTTGGACGTCGCATGCCGCGCACGACGTGGGAACTCCTCGACATCGCGAGCAATCATGCCGACGGCGAGGAGGCGGTGGCCGCGACGCTCAACACCCCTCAGGGCAAGGGGAAGCAAGTCGTGGACCATGCCGAAGGAACGTCCTCGTGTTTCAAAAAGAAGAAGAAAAATGACAAGCGCCGCCGCGATGACAACTTTGTCGTGGCAGCGGAGCGCAAGACGACGCGCCCAAAGGGCAACCCGGGTAAGCCTGCACCGACCAGGGACCACTTCGAGAAGCTCCTGGACGCACCATGCCCGCACCACGAGGTCCCCGTCAAGCACACGCTTAGGGAGTGCCGGCTGATGAAGAACTACGTCAAGAGCACCCTCAAGCCGAAGACGGCGGACCACCCCGACAAGCAAGGCCCATCCCACGACAACGATGATGGCACGGGGGCTGTGTTCCCCGGTGAAGACGGAGCGGTGCATATGATCTTCGGAGGATCACCGGCGAAGCCCTCGAGGCGGCGCGAGAAGCTCATCCGGCGTGGAGTCATGAACGCCGACGTTGCGAAGCCGTCCTACCTAAAGTGGTCGGAGGTTCCAATAACCTTCGATCGCAAGGACCATCCCGACACCGTACCCCAGCCTGGATCCTACCCACTAGTGGTAGCCCCCTTGTTCAAAACCAGAAGGGTCCACAAGGTCCTGATGGATGGGGGGAGCGGGATCAACGTGCTCTACGCGTCAACACTTGACGAGATGGGCATCCCGCGGTCCGCGCTGAGGCCGTCGATGGCACCGTTCCATGGGGTCGTACCTGGAATCGAGGCGCTTCCCCTCGGGCAGATCGATCTGCCCGTCACGTTCGGGGATGTGCGGAACTTCCGCACAGAAACCCTCACCTTCGAAGTGGTGGGGATCTCGGGGACGTACCATGCGATCCTCGGGAGGCCGGCATACGCGAAGTTTATGGCCGTGCCTAATTATACGTACCTGAAATTGAAAATCCCCAGACCGAGGGGTATCATCACAGTAGGGCCTACGTACCAGCGCGCATACGAGTGCGACGCTGAGTGCTTTCAGTTCGCTGAAGCAACTGTCCGGTCCGCGAGGCTCCATGCTGAGCCTTGTTCCGAGGACCAGGACGTCCCCGAGTCGTCCAAGCGTGCGGCCTGCTCTTTCGAGCCCGCCAAGGATGTCAAGGACGCGGTCGTCTCCGACGATGGCCGCAAGCTCCGTATCGGGACGGCGCTCGATCCTAAATAGGAAAGCGCGCTCGTCGACTTCCTCAAAGCGAACCTCGACGTGTTCGCGTGGAAACCCTCCGACATGAAGGGAATCCCGAGAGAGGTTGCCGAGCACAAACTCAACATCAAGCCGGGATCGAAGCCGGTGAAACAGCGCCTACGCCGCTTCAACGACGACAAGTGCAAGGCGATTGGCGAGGAGATCTTGAAGCTCCTTAGTGCAGGGTTCATCCGTGAAGTCTACCACCCCGAGTGGTTAGCAAACCCTGTACTTGTAAAGAAGAAGAATAAAAAATAGAGTATGTGTGTTGACTATACGAGCCTTAACAAGGCGTGTCCCAAGGATCCGTTTCCTTTGCCTCGCATAGATCAGGTAGTCGATTCAACGGCAGGGTGCGAGACCCTCTGTTTTCTCGATGCGTACTCCGGGTACCACCAGATCGCGATGTGTGTAGCGGACCAACTCGCGACCTCGTTCATCACACCGTTCGGCGCGTACTGCTATCAAACGATGCCCTTCGGGCTCAAGAATGCGGGCGCAACTTTCCAACGATGCATGCGACGCGTCTTCGGGGAGCTGATCGGCCGCATCATAGAAGCGTACGTCGACGACATTGTAGTCAAGTCAAAGAAAACAGGGGATCTGGTCCCCGACCTCACTGAAGTCTTCGTGAAGCTACGACAACACGGGGTGAAGCTGAATCCCGAGAAGTGCGTTTTCGGGGTTCCGAGGGGAATGCTCCTCGGCTTTGTCGTGTCGGAACGCGGTATTGAAGCTAACCCCGAGAAGATCTCGGCCATCATGGACATGGGGCCGATCAAGAACCTGAAGGGCGTACAACGCGTCACAGGCTGTCTCGCAGCTTTGAGTCGCTTCATAGCGCGGCTCGGAGAGCGCAGCCTGCCGTTGTATAAGCTAATGAAGAAGTCCGACCACTTTACGTGGACCCCCGAGGCACAAGAGGCACTCGACTCACTCAAGAACCTCCTCAAGAGTCCCCCGATATTGACTGCTCCGGCCACGGAAGAGCCAATGTTACTGTACATCTCAGCGACGACCCAGGTCGTCAGTGCGGCTTTGGTGGTAGAGCGGGAAGAGCCCGGGAGGTCCCAGAAGGTGCAGCGACCAGTGTACTTCGTCAGCGAGGTACTCTCCGACTCCAAGACGCGCTACTCACAGATGCAAAAGCTTGTGTACGCGATCTTGATGACCAAGCGCAAGCTCCGGCATTACTTCGACGCACACCCCATCACTGTGGTGTCCAAGTGTCATGGGCAGTCAGGGGCCTCATGGGCCGGATAGGCAAGCCCATTAGGATTAAGTTAGAGATAAGATTAGATCCTTTCTTAGGGGTTAAGCTAGCCTCTCCATATAAGGAGGGGACTTGTACCGGTTGAGGCAAGGAATGAGAATATCAATCTATTAGGGTTAGCCCCTTTATCCCTGCCCGTGTGGTCCGGCTGCCGCCAACGGCGAGGTCGGGCTGCTAGGGTTCAGGGTCATCCAGATTGTGATACATAACAATTGGTATCAGAGCTCGAGGACGAGCTGCTCGAAAAAGGACGGAGTAATGTCATGGGCAGTCAGGGGCCTCATGGGCCGGATAGGCAAGCCCATTAGGATTAAGTTAGAGATAAGATTAGATCCTTTCTTAGGGGTTAAGCTAGCCTCTCCATATAAGGAGGGGACTTGTACCGGTTGAGGCAAGGAATGAGAATATCAATCTATTAGGGTTAGCCCCTTTATCCCTGCCCGTGTGGTCCGGCTGCCGCCAACGGCGAGGTCGGGCTGCTAGGGTTCAGGGTCATCCAGATCGTGGTACATAACACCAAGTATCCACTCGGGGAGGTCATCCAGAACCCCGAGGCCGAAGGAAGAATCGCTAAATGGGCGCTTGAGTTGATGGGGCAAAACATCACGTATGCTCCGCGCAGCGCGATTAAGTCCCAAGTACTCGCAGACTTCGTGGCCGAATGGACGGAGATGCAGACTCCACCAGCAAGAATCGAGCACGAGACCTGGATCATGTACTTCGATGGCTCGGTCATGAAGGAAGGAGCCGGTGTAGGCCTTGTCTTCATCTCGCCCCAGGGCGTGCGCATGGAGTACATGGTCCGACTACACTTCCCGGCGTCAAACAATGCCGCCGAGTACGAAGCCCTGATCAACGGTCTCCGGATCGCTGTCGAGCTCGGGATCAAGCGTCTCGATATCAGGGTGACTCGGAATTGGTCGTGGGACAAGTCATGAAGGATAAGAACTGCGTTGACCCGAAGATGGCGGCATATTGCCAAGCCGTACGAGATCTGGAGGGCAAATTCCACGGCCTCGAGTTGCACCACGTGCTGCGCGACTACAATAAAGCGGCCGATGTGCTTGCGAAAGCGGCATCCAGTCGCAGCCCGGTTCCACACGGCGTCTTCGCGAGCGATCAACATCAACCGTCCGTACGAGAAGAGGGCGAGAAACCACCTGAAGAGCCGGGGCCCGAGGTCATGGCAATCGATGAGCCACCGGAGGTAAACCTTGAGGATCCCGACTGGCGTTTCCCCATTCTCGAGTGGCTGATCGAGGGGAAGCTCCCTTCCGACCAAACAGAAACCCGGCGCATCGCCCGCCGCGCGAAAGCTTTCGTCATCATTGATGGCGAGCTCTACAAGCGCGGGGCGGCCGGCATACTCATGCGGTGCATTCCCGGAGATCAAGGCCGCGAGCTGCTGCAAGAGATACACGCTGGCACCTGCGGTCACCATGCCGGGCCGAGAACCCTTGTCGGAAAAGCTTTCCGACAAGGTTTTTATTGGTCCACAGCGGTCGCCGACTCGAAGGACATTGTGCGGCGTTGTGAGGGTTGCCAATTCTACACAAGGCAAACTCACCTCCCGGCGCAAGCGCTGCAGACGATCCCCATCACGTGGCCCTTCGCAGTCTGGAACCTCGACATGGCGGGACCGCTCCGACAAGCACCCGGGGGCTTCACTCACCTCCTCGTGGCGGTTGACAAATTCTCAAAGTGGATCGAGGCTCGACCCATAGTCAACGTCCACTCCGAGGAGGCCGTTTCGTTCTTCACCGACATCATCTACCGTTTCGGCATCCCCAACACGATCATTACTGACAACGACACCCAGTTCACGGGGAAGAAATTCCTCAACTTCTGCGACGACAACCACATCCGTGTGGACTGATCAGCTGTAGCTCACCCGAAGACGAACGGGCAAGTCGAGAGGGCGAACGGTATGATCCTGTAAGGCTTGAAGCCGAGAATCTTCAAGCGGCTCGACAAGTTTCGAGCAAGATGGGTGGCCGAACTGCCGTCTGTATTGTGGAGTCTACGTACTACGCCAAGCAGGGCCACGGGGTTCACGCCATTCTTCATGGTACATGGCTCCGAGGCAGTCTTGCCAACCGACATCGACTACGGTAGCCCACGGGTGCGGGCATACACCGAAGAAGAGAACCAAGTCGCGCTCGAGGACGCGATCGACCAGCTTGACGAGGCGCGCGACGTGGCACTGCTGAGGAGCGCCAAGTACCAGCAGGCGTTACGACGCTACCACGAGCGCAACATGCGCCCGCGCGAGTTCCACGTCGGCGACCTCGTTCTCCGACGGGTTCAAGCCAGCAAGGACCGGCACAAGCTGTCGCCACCTTGGGAGGGGCCCTTCATCATCCACGAGGTGCTCCGACCAGGGACATACAAGATCAAGTACGAGGACGGGAGGGTCGTCACCAACGCATGGAACATCGAACACCTGCGCCCGTTTTACCCTTAAGTAAATGTTCTGAACTCGTACGTCAATAAATACATGCCGTTTGCCTCTGTACACCTGTCTCCGAGTTCAAGTTTATATTCGGTTGTGCGCTTTATTTCTTTATAGCAATACTTATGCTTGAGCAGGCAGCGTCTTTGCACCAAGTCAAAGGCGCTCCCTTCTCGGGGGCTACCAAGGGCGCAATGCCCTCGAGTCCTCAACGTTTTTTCGAAATTTTTCAAAAAATTCCGACAATTTTGTCGAGACCGATCGCACGAGCGAGAAGTTTTTTGGTGGAAACTCGAACTCGGGAAAGGTGAAGATGACAGTTTGCATGAGATGGCGAGTCGCCTATTCGTTCAAAGCTCCTAGTGCTAACGCCCCCGCGGCTACAGCACGAAGACTTGCGAGTACTTCTCTAGTCTCCGGCTTTCATCAAACCCCTTT
This sequence comes from Cenchrus fungigraminus, assembly GCA_036936925.1. NCBI lineage: Eukaryota > Viridiplantae > Streptophyta > Magnoliopsida > Poales > Poaceae > Cenchrus > Cenchrus fungigraminus. Next base: position 19,029,628 of record CM072778.1, on the reverse strand, counting down.
CCGAGAACATTCGAATGACCACTCGGGCTCCGGTCCAAAAGAGGAGTTTGCGCAACTAAAACCTCAGTTATCTCCCGAACCTTCTGAGGACTCGGGGGCTGCGAACGAACGGTTGAGCTTAGCGATTCGAAGGGGCCAAGCCTTACGACTCTTACGCCCCCGCGGCTCCGGAGCACGGTTTGACTGTTTCGCTTCTCTAAGTTCGACTGCGCGTGGCTGCAGTCGTCCTCGGGCGCTCGGAAGCGATCGAGAGATAACGCCAGATGAATAGCCTAGCTACGCGATAACCTGGCAACGTGTTCAAATTATTACAAATAGTTTGTGGCATGCTTAACTCGGGTGCCCGGGAACTCCTGGAGCCTCTGACTCGTCTTGTGGCAGCAGTTCCAGATCCTTCAATGCAGCGTCGGCCATCTCGCGGGCGAAGGCGGCGCAGTCCACCTCCAGTTCGTCACATTGGTCGTCGGAGATGCCAGGGGCCCAGCCGCCGCTCAGCGCCATACGGTCCAGCCCTTGGTAGTGCGACTCAATCATGGCGAGGATCCGGTGCACCGCACGACGAGCCGTCGACAACTCAAGTTCTCGCACTACGTCGGGAAGGCGGCCAACCTCCTCGATCAGCGTCTCAGGCGTCCGCCGACCAAGCGATACACCGAGCGCGGCCATGGCCGAACTCATCACCCTGCCCAGCTTGGCGATGTCCCCGATGGCCTTCTCGGCAATGGCATCCGACTTGCGCCGGGCCTCGCGGGCCTGGTTCAGGGCGGATGCGTCCTGCTCTTGAGATGCCCGGGACTGCTCCAGCTCGGCCTGGACCTCTGAAGAACAAGCGGAGACAGGGAGTCACGGAGAGCTCGAGAAGAAGAAAAAGGACAACAAGATAACACCAAAGTTCGATACGTACTCTGGAGCTGCTCCGACAGGCGCTTAAGGACACCGTCCTTCTCGATAACCTTGAGGATGGCGGCATTCCGCTCTTGTTTGACCGTCGCCAGCTGCACCACCATCCCCGCGCGGATCACGCGCGACCCTGCAACCAAGGTCGTCAAGTCAAGTCCCGACAAGAGGCAAGCGCTGGACTGCACAAGAACCGGGGATCGTCCGACTTACCCTCGAGATCCTGCGACAACCTGGCGTTGGAGTTCTGAAGCCGCGACGTTTCCTCGGTTGCCACCTGGAGCTGGTTCGTGGCCTGGGAAAACTGGCGGCTCGTCGTCGCCAAGTCCGTCGTGGCCATCCTCAAGTCACTCTCCAGCTCCAACACCTTTGCCTCGAGGGCCGCCTTCTCACGAGCGGCGGTCTGGGAGGCTTCTCGGGCGGTGGTCTCCGCCGTGGCGGCGGCGGTTTTGGCTCTCTCAGCCGCCTCCTCCGCGGACGCTGCGGCCGCTCGGAGCTTCTCGATCTCAGCCTCGGCAAGCGCGAGCCTCGACGCCAGCGAGTCCCGCTCGGTGGCAGTCGCTGCGGCGGCAGTCTCGACGGAGATGGCTCGGTCTTCCGCGGACTGACGCGCGGCCTCAAGGGACGCCCGCGCGGATGTCTCGCTCGCCACGGCACCGGCTGCCGCTACCCGAGCTACGACAAGCTGCATCTCCAGCTGGGTCCGCTCCGCGCGGAGTTGGCGCACCTCGCGGGCGCGTCTCCGACCTGAAGACTCGAGGGTCTACAGCCAACAGAACCGAATTAACTGGCGTAGCTCGAGAAGATCGCGGAATCAAAAAGAATCCTTGACAGGAAAACTCACCGAGGTCGCGGGGAGGATGAGCTCGTCAAAGGCCCGGCGCGCCCAGGTCATCCCACGCTCCAAGGTGTGGCGCGCCGCGGCCTCCTCGTCGTCCTCGGAGTCAGAGTCAAGCCCGGAGGTAGCCGCCCACGAAGTGCACGCGAGCTCAAGCGTTCGGGCCTCGCCGCCTGCCGCGCCTTGAGAAAGAGACGCACCCGTCTCCTCGGCCACCTGGATCTCCGAGGTGGTGGCCCTGGCCACCGTCTCGGGAACGGCCAACTCTTGCGCAATGGCGGCCGGCTCGTCAAGCACGCTAGCCTCGACACCCTCGGCCTCAGCGGCAACCGGCCTCAGCCCCCTCTTCCCCGACAACGGGCTCCGCCACGCCAGGCTCCGGCACAGGGGCTGGAGTTTCGGCGGTTTCCACCAACTCGGGAGACGACGCCTCCCGACCTTCATCGACATGCGGCGGTGCGGACGCGTCTTCTGTCGGCTCCACACGAGCCGCGGGCGCCGCGAGGGCCACATCTCCCGCGTTTGTTGCAGCGGCTGAGGCGAAGCCGCCGGCGCGCTCGTACTCCTGCAGCGCCTTCGAGACCGACGCGATCGTCTCCATGGTCGTCGGCTCGTTGGACCTCTGCTCCGCCGCCACCTCGTACTCCTTCTCCGGGAGTTGGGGCGCTTCGATGTCGATTACCCCGACACCGGGGAAGTCGATGAACCGGCACGTCTCCAGATCCATCATCTCGTCGACCGTAAGGGAAGCTCGGACCGAAGAGGACTCCGCCACCTCCACGGTCGGGGGAGGACCTTGAACTGTCGCTGCCGGAGAGGGCACCGGCACCTCCACAGCCGGGAGAAGGCTCGACGCCACCTGCGCCTGGGCCGGCTCCAACGCCAGGGTCGCCGCGGCATCGTGACTCTCCGAAGCTGGGGGAGGCGCCGAGTCTTCATCCAAGACCACCACCACCCCCTCGACGCTCGGGCCAGCCTCGGACGGCGCTTCCAGGGCCGCCCGAGTGACGGTCGCCTCCGTGGCCGCCTCACCCTCCTCGACGGCGGTGGCGGGGACTGGTGGAGGTAGCGCGGTTGGCGTCCTCGTCTCGACGACCACCGACGGCGCCTCTTCGGCCTGTAACGACACAGGCCTGGCGCTTGGGGGCTGGGGCTGAGGTTCGGGAGAAATCACCTGTGCCCTCAGTGCCAGTCGCTTCAGGGGCCCCAGGCTAAGCACCCAGTATCAGCATGACTGCGAGAAGACAAATGCTAGCATCAACAAACAAGTCGGAAGAGACATGACAGGCAAAAGCTGAAGTCAGAGACTTACATCTTGGAGCGCACCCGGGCCTTCTTCGCTGGGCGGTCCGACATGCCCTGCTCGGGGGCGGCGCGCTTCGAGCCCTGCTCGGGGACGGCGTGGCTTGAGTCCGCCGTCTCGGGCGCTCCTCTGCTTCGGCCGGCCGCCTCTACGGCGGCAGCGTTCTCCCCCATTCGCTCGGGGGCTGTCCCTCCGGCCTCCGCTACGGCTGGGGTTGGACCTCGGCCCCCGCCTGCGATAAAGGGTACATGAACATCCGGGGCCCCGCCACCCCGGATAAGCAACGACTGTAAGCGCCGCGGGGCAGCGCTCGGTTCCGCCACCGGCGCCGCACTCGGCGTCGACGCCGAATCCGACGACCTCCCCCGCGACCGGCGCCTCTGCAAGGAGTCGGAGTCCGGACGGTCCGAGCCGTCATAAAGCCGGCGGACGGACACCAATCGCTCCTCCGACCTCCTCGGGGGATCGATCTGACGGGGCGCGGATCTCTGCGGCTCGGGAGCGCCTGTCCCGCTGGGCACCGTACGGGAGCGGGTTGACCGCGGGTCCACTCGGGCAGGGGGAGCCGCCGGACGAGAGCTCGAGCCCACAGTCTTGTCGTGACCCGCCTCTCGCGGCCGACGCGACGACGACACTTCACCGCCACGGGGCGGCGACGACGAGGACGACCCCGACATGTTGCTCCAGTCGACCGCCGCGCTGGCGACATCGCCGCTCCACGACGGCTCGGGCGACGGATCCTCATCGGAGGAGACGCCCTGCTCCCCCGCCTTCCGCCTCTTGTTGCGGTCGTCATTGCGATCGCGCTTGGCGATCTGGCGTTTCTTATGCTGCGCTTTACGCGCAGCGCGCCTCTTTTCCGTCGCGGCCTGGTTCTGGTTGAAGATCGCCTCCTCCGGGAGAGGCGCCTTGGCCGGAACGAGGTGGGCGCATTTCAACTGCCGTAACAAGAACGCACCAAGGTCAAATCCGAGAAGATCTTCCCACGACAAAAGGCGAATGAAACTGGCCGAGAAGACGGACAACTTACAAATTTCTCTGTCCCCGCGTTGGGGAGCATCGGGAGCATCCGCGACGGCGGCCACGAGTAGGTCGCTCTCCCGATCGCCTGAGCTACGCGGCGCTGAACCTCGAGTGGCGACGGGAGCTCCGGCGCGGTCACCGTCCCGACCCATGGGGCCCTGTCGGCAGTCATGTCGCAGAGCCGGAGCGGCCGCCTCCGGAGCGGCACAACACCTCGGGCGTGGTACTGCCCGACCACCTCCGCCAAGGTGATCCCGGCATTCCGAAGACGCCCGAGCACGGCCCAGTGAGGCTTGAGCATCTTCTCCTGCTCTTTCTTGGCCGGGCCATCGGCCCAGTTCCGCTGCGACTTCGCGATGGAGCACCCGGTGTACGACGGGAGCGCGTGCTCGGGGTCGTTCCGCGAGTAGAACCACCCCCTGTGCCAGCCGCTGTTCGAGCTGGTCAGCGGCGCCGGGATGTAGTCGTCGCCGCGGCCCAGCTTCATTCGAAGGTTGGCGCAGCCAATCGTCGCCGCGCGGGAGCCTTCCCTCAGACAGGTGAACCTGAAGAAGTACTGGAACAAATGCCAGTGCGCGCCGATGCCAAGGAACCCTTCGCACATCGCTTCAAAGGCGGCCATCTGCTGGATGCTGTTCGGGTTGAGGTGCTGAAGCTGCAGCCCGTACGCGAACAGCACCCCGCGAATGAACCTGCCGGCGGGGACGGAGAAGCCGCGCTCATGGAAGACCACGAACGACACCACGTACCCACTGGGAGGGCGTGGCACGGACTCGTCGGCAGGGACGATCCACTCGACAGCCTCGGTGAGGGGAGGCAGCTGGCCCGCCTCAACGAGACGAAGGAGCTGCTCGCGGGAGACATTGGAGCGCGCCCAGCTCGACATCACGCCGGCGGAGTCTCGGGCGAGCTGGGAACGCAAGCGGCGGTGGCAATGTGGAGGCGAAAGAACTCGGAGCTCAAGGGGCAAGCGCGAGGGAGAAAGGAAGCGAACGGAAAGCAAAGTCCCGAACCAGCGCTCGACGCGCGGTTTTAAAGGGGACAGGCCTGACTCTTCATCTTCGGCGCCGGGCCCGCCGTGTCAGCAAGACTTTCGCCCGCTCACGCACGTGTCCCGGCGAAACAGCTGCACGCAACCGCGACTCCTTGATTCCCGCGACGTGCAGACTTGCAGAGCCTGAGCGCGGTCTTGATGGGGCGGTCATATCGGTCACGTCGGCCGAGACACCCGCACCCATGACCACGCCCACGTCATCACTACGGTCGTAACTGCCCCGACGAAACCTCCAAGGCTACAACGGCTACAATTACAAATAAAAGCTCGCGAGCGAGTCTCCAACTCACTCACGAACTCGGGGGCTACATCCGGCGGATGCGCTCGCGCGCACCCACCGAGAACCCGAAGAACACCTCCAACTCCAAGATCCACCAACTGAGCCTGAACGCGACTCCCTGACTCCCACTCAGGCTCGGGGGCTACTGACGAGGACCCAGATTAGGGTCCCCTTTGACGGCAAGATTATCTTCCTAAAAACAACGGCAAAACCACAACCCTCGAGGTGGAGTCAACCGTTTGCTGGCAAGCAGCTCGAGGATGGTCGTACCCTTGCTGACAACAACATCTAGAAGAAGTCCACCCTTCACCTGGAGCTGCGTCTCAGGGAAGGCATGCAGATCTTCGTCAAGACTCTCACCGGCAAGTCGACCAGTCCTTGGCCGGACGGCTGCATCTCCGACTAGTTTCCCACTAGAGGAACCCTCGCACGACAAGTCTCCGCCTCGCACGAGTACTCTCCGCCTCGCACGACAAGATCCTCCGAGGAGTCCCTCGGAGAAGTCCCTCCGAGTAGTTTCCGCCTCGCACGACAAGTCCAGGCTCCGACTAGTACGTGGGCCCGGGCGCACTACTCGGGCGGCGCTACCGATGCGCGGGGAGGAGCGAATCTCCACGTCACGCGAAAACAACAGCTGGAGGCCATGCAAGCGGCCCGCCCCGGCAAGAGCCTTAATGCAGGCCTGACAAGCCACGCAGCCATCACATCGCCATCATCTCCTACTCTGCCACACGCAAGACTCAACCCGAGGCACTCAAGCACCCTCTACAACGCGCACGAGCCTAGGCTTAGGCTCGGGCGTGGCAAGCTAGGCAAGTACTCGGGAAGACTAAGACAAGCCCAAACTACTCGGGGAGAAGGCCAAGCGTCCCGGAGGGAACAGTCCAACCCGGCCACGCGGCGGCTTCCCCGACAAGGCATCGCGACTCGACTTCAATACACCCCGGCGGACAGTGACGTACGACGGGACGTACCAGCTGCCAAGCACTATAACTCTTTTGTATTTCCCCTTGTGCCCCTCCCCTTGAGACTATAAAAGGGAGACGAGGGCGACGGTCACAAGGGTTAGACCTTCATATGACCAGACACCACCATCCGGGACTTGGGAACGAACTCCCTCTCCCGACTAGCTTGTAACCCCTACTACGAGCACACTTGGCTCAGGAACACGGCTGCAACACACTGGACGTAGGGTATTACTCCTCAGAGGCCCGAACCAGTATAAACCCCGTCGTCTCCTGCGCTAACCATCCGAGCCCGACGCACGATCGATAAAAATTCATTGCCGGCGGTAGAGAACCCCGACACAATCTGAAACACGTTCTGGATTGTTTTGGTTTTACCCGGGAAACGAAAATCCAAAGAAGGTGAGGAAACCAAAACCTAGGCAGCTAGCCATTATTGGAATATGCTGAGCAGCTTGAGCACTGATTGTCACCACACCACGCAAAGTAATTCAAGTGAGCACCCTTGATTCCACAGCCCCAGGAGTATTATAAAAACCATGTATATGCTACGACGATCACCTAGTGACAAACAAAAACATACCTCATAAGTGTCACGCAGAAATTTCGCGCCGGGGTCACTCTCGTATTGATCACGGACAGGCTTCATCAACAAAATAAAAATAGTAAGATGAATTGCCATAACCGAATATTAGGTATTTTTTATTTGAGGAAGTAGCAAAACAAATTGGGCACGACACTTACACTAGAACATAATGCTTCAACTTCGCTATGGCACAAAAATAGATCAAGTAACATATGGAATTATGCAAATTATACAAAAATATATATATAGCTCTACATGACACAACACAAACTATTAGAGCTTTTATAACAAAATGACACTTGTGCATTCTTTGCTACACCACCCAACTTTGTGTACACAATACAACCAAGAAAAAACAAAGGGCCTAGAGCTCATCTGAGCTTACAATGGTCAGGATCACCCACAATGCTACAGTACAGATCATCCCATCCTCTCCACTGACTGACACATGACATATGGGCCAGACCAATAGGCCGACCCATCACCCATATTCTAGGACACCAGCACACCCACCAATGATAATGACACTGATGAACATAGCTATTATTCTATCATATATTTCAGGATTCTCTTGCCAACTTCAACCGAATTCATCGATAGATAATTCAAAACTATCAACTACTTTATTGATCAATTCTATTTCGCATTATTGATCAATTCTATTTCGCACATTAATTCAATATCTGTGAAAGTTATGACACCCCAAACTATATTGTACGGATCAATTTACATCTTGATCCCTCCAGCAGGCAGCAGCAACTGACATTTGAACTTTGTTTAACTCATTTCAGCCTCTTCATAGTGTAACGTTTAAAAATATCATTTTTTATTGTTCAATTTACATTAACAAACGTCACCATAGTGTTGGCAAGGGCAATATACTAGCAGGGTAAAAAATGATGATAGTGAATAGAGAAATACTAACCTGCAATATCTTGTTTATTGCCTTTACGAGGGCTTGCTTTACTTCAACAGGACCCAGAGTGCCACGTTCATAATCAGCAATAAGATCTTCCATGTTTGTGAATGACCTTTATAATCACGCAGATTGGCACAAAAAAGAAAAACATATTATTCTGTGTGAACAAATTACACAATTGATATGGAAACAGGTAAAAAGTGTGAATTGAAAGAGGTTTACATAAGACCATCTATCGGGTGAACCACCTCAAATGCTCCAAACCAAGGGAAAATGACATGCTTGATATACTCCAAACATGGGTTGCCTTTAACTACTTTTGCAGGGCAGAAAGCTCTGAACATTATCTTATAATCTACAGAAAACTGTAATACACAAAATGTCAACTAGCAACAGGTCATGATCCTACATAGATCTACACTAGATATTACAAAAAAAAACATCTTTGCAAGGCTAAACAGACTCTTCTTAGAGTAAATTTATTCATAACTTCAAAACCTGTTCAACATGTACTTCTCAATGTGCATCTAAACTAGAAGAAAAAAGGACAGGACAGACCCAGTGCTGGAAGCTCCCACATAAGGTCGGGTCTGGCCGTCTGGGGAAGCCTTTCCCCTGCAATTTAAACTAGAAGATAAAATGAACCCACTATTATTATTTCTCCCCATTTTCTACCTTTAAATGAGTCCATTCCAAGATTGTGCAGGTGGCCAGGTACCTTGAAAATACGAACGAACAAAAGCCACCCTCCCTTACCCTGGCTTCGAAATAACATAAACCCAACCTGTGCAAGCAAAGTTGGCACTGGACTTTATGGCTCTGTTTGCGGTTGCTGTGTTGTGGAATCTAGTGTTCTAGTTAGAGAAATATTTACCATTCGTGTTATTTTTGTTGCTCCAGATCCTAAAAAGATGCTTCTAAACTAACGACTCCACCTAAAAAGGAAAAAAGAACAATCACTTATGAAAAACCACCACGATAACGAATGAAGTATGAATACCTCACCATCTCCCATGGAGATAGCACGAGTGGCATCTCTAAGTTTTGCAACTTCAGGGTACTCCAGTAAATCACGGAGCCTATCTGTAATTCAAGTTAAGGGAACATGGGCACCATGATTCTTAAAGGTCCAAACCTCAAAAAAGACAAGCAAATGCTTCAGTAATAATAAATAAGTGCTAAAAGTAACAAATACAGAAGTGACAGAGTAAGGATACTGATGAAGAGAGTGATCGGCGCACTTTTCTTTAGTACTTCCTCACAGTACTTTCTAGCTAAAATGGAAACCTCCCTCTTCTGATCAGGATCCAACAGCCATATGTTTGCATCCTGAGATACACAAAACACGGTAATTTAAACTAAGAAACAAAATAAAATATTCACAAACAGGCCTGAATGCAGGATCAAAATAACACGTCACAGTTTACACATTCCAAATAAATACTTATAAGTTCTGTTTAATTCGTTCTAAATATGATTTGATTTATTTCAAATGTTATGATAGTTTAACAGTAGCAGTACAAGTACCAGTGCAGTGGTCAAATTTTGGTTTTGTTCCAATGCGTAACAACAGCGGCTGAAAATTTCACCAAAACCACTGCAGCACTCTCAGATTAAATTGTTAAAATGAAAAATGGAACTGCACAGACACAAGCTGTTAGCATGTTTCCATTTGCGAACACTAACTTAGAGCAGTAAAAAATTAGAAAGATGCAACTTGGGAGGAATTTCAATATTGCAGCAGTAATCTAATCTACTCCTTGATAACTCAAAAAATAAGTCCCAAGAATATTTATTTCCGGACTGAATGATTTTAGAAAATGCCGCTGTATGTAGAAAACCGAAATCGTTTCTTAGCACATGTTAACGTCACCACAAACAATAATAAACAGACAAACCAATGATAGTTACAAGATGAAAACAGGTATTGCAATCACATCATAATTGTTGTACAAGTAGAAATTGGATTTACAAACACACGCACCTTGAAGTAAAGGATGGCTGCACATTGCAGCTGCATTAACTCGTCAGCTTCATCAGGAGTAAGAACAAATGTGTCTGCCACCCAACGGCGACTGAGCAGTAAATCAAAAGAAAATGATGAGATTGTTTCAAGGTGAGATGATCTACATAAGTGTATTGTATCAATGTTTTGCAAGAAATCAATAGATAGAAATCAAACAATCTAAGCAAGAATATACCACTTTATTCTATCCAGCGGGTAATTTTTAATTCTCATTACAAGTGACGCAAATTTATGATCTTGTTTCTTCCTTTCAACCGACAACCATCGAATATCTACTCTGTCCATGTCCATGCCAGCTGCCCTCCAGATGTTAATATTATAAGTGGCCATGTCATAGATGCTCATCAAAGTTCCGTCAGGCTTATAATGCCTATATTTCATCAAGGCAACCTCATCTGCTATCAAGATCTTAACCTTGTAACCAGCTTTGATCATCTTGTTCACAAGTATTGTCTTCACAATACCCTGAAAGACAATAATATATTCATGCAAACAAATCTTATTGCAGGCGTTGCATCAAATGTACACAGGAAAGGAAATGGATGTTATCTTTAACAATGAACAGCAATGTGTCAACAAATTGCTAAATCCTTCAGAAAAGGATAACAATTCCTACTTGGAACACAGATCAAGTAATGCAAAACATTTCCAACGCATCGGATGGTTTTCCGTTATGGAGTACCAATGCTATTCCAAAAGCGAAGTATCATAGAATTATGATACCAATCAAATGCTTCCGTACGAAAATAATAGTTCCTCAAGTATGCACATTTAACTCTTCCTACACTTGTATGTTTCAACAAATACCACTGAGAAACTTTGTATCTCCATACCTCGGTTATGTGCATCCAGGGGGTTGGCAAAAACCAAACATAACAAACAGGGGTAGACTTTTGCTCCAGCAGCATCTGAATTCTGTCCTCATTGCTGCACTCCTCTGAAATCTTCCTCAGGACATCAAACTTAGCATCAAAGCTCATCCCCGCCGAGTCGCTGAACATAAATGTCAATTTTACATACCCTTAAAGGAAGGGATCAGTGGACCTAATGTGGAAGCGAGTGTGCATACCTGCTGGCTTCAGTAGAGGCAGGAGCCAGATTATCCATGGTAGCGACTCCAGAAGCCACCTCGAACCAACAAGGTCACAGGAAGACGGCGGCTGCCTGCAGCCAGCAGAAGCAGAAGTCAATGCAGAAGATGTAGGATCTAGTTGCAGCTAGGACGTGACGATGTACAAGGTTCAAGTGGTGGGGGTTGATAAACAAGGATCGATCTAATGTGATTTCAACTGACACGCTGCTACAAAAGAGCCACAAAGAGGGTAGATGTCCACCGATGGACTCGACGTTGCCAACAGCCCAACACTATAAGGAGGTAGGAGCCAGGAACAGCAGAGTTAGACAGTAACACGATCGAGTGTGCCGTTGCACCTGGGAACGTACGCGACCAAGATCGGGGCCGCCCGTGAGCACATTTCGGCGCGTACATACGCGGGCGTGTGCCGCAGCGGCTGGAGAGCGGCCGGCGAATCTGCCCAACGAGCAGCGTAGTATGCAGAAGAACACGAGGCGTATAGAAGCGACCAAAAATCGACGTCGCTACAGTACACGAGGCAGGCAGGAGCGAGAGAGCAGAGACTCACAGATCACGACGACGATATCGCTCGTCTTTCCTTAAGTTGCCGGCGACCGAGGCCCGAACCCTAACACAGCGCGAGACGGCGATACGGGGAGTATATTGTCGGATTTCGTGGCGGTTTGATTATCCTCTGGAAATAAAATAAAAAGAAAAACAGAAACGGAAAAATCGTCCTATTCCTATACAGCTTCGATTCGTTTCGGACTCTTGCCGCCCACCAGGCCACCACGTGTGAATGCGTTTACATGCCACGCGGCCCACGCCCAGCCGAGTCAGACTCCAAATAATAATATTGACTTTGCATGATAGAGTCGAGTCCATAAGTGCTCAAGGTCGCCAGGTTCTTCAGGCATGTGTAGATTCAAACTCAACTGCAAACCCTTGACTTCTAAAACCTGCATTCCCATCATTATAGCTAAAGCTCCGGTAATTTTCCTCCAAATCAAATGTATTCATACAAAACGAAAATCCCTATGCTATTCTCCTAATAATCATGCACACAGATTGAATACATGTTGCCTCTGTCCTAACTGTCAGCCCTTCTATGTTGTTTTTCCTTGCTGTGGTGAATTGGTGTGCAAATCCTACAGTGCTTAAAGCCTGTTTTGAATTCTTATTGTTTAGTACTATAAATGCAATATTAGTTTTTCAAATAAGACTTGCAAGTTTATTATTGCTGGGATTCCTAAATATTGGCTCTGAAGTTTTTCTCATATATTCAGAATATGAGAAGAATAAAAAAAAGCTCAAGTTGAATGAGAACATATGAAAACAAAACTATCAGTAGCATGATTGTTCATTCCAGAAGTTTTACACGATGATAAATTAGTTTTAGGATACACCGTCGTGCGCCAAATCTCAGTACACATGAAACTCCCAAGTGTGAAATGCACTTATCTGACATTGCCTCCACTTCTGCAAGGTGTGAGCAGCTCTTAACACAGCAAGCTCCAGAAACCTGTACTCCTATTCTATATTTCTATGCCACCAACATTAGTGTTCAGAATGTTTTATTGGACTGAAAAATTACCGATTCTAGGTCCATGCATTCTTACTGTGACTTTTAGCCACATTTACTAAAGCACCTGATAGTCACAAGCTCTGTTGCACTGATCTATTTGCAATGCAATGTGGTAACTGGTAATTGAAAAAATAAGAAGCTGCTAGCTATATAACAACTTTAATGTAAGGCTAGGATGTCATTAACCGCTATCGATGTGAGCAATAGTTTATCATTGCAACCATTTTCTGAGTTTAGGGTCATTTTTCCTCATTTGCCTTATTTTGTAGGTTATTATGCAAAATTTCCTCTCCTGAGCAGAAAAATCCTATTGGATCTCTAATTATGGCTGGTGTAAGAGATGGAGTGCTGATATAATAATTCTACATCCTTAAAAATTTATCCTCAAATACAAGGCATTCTAAGCATAATTAAGCATTTGTTCATTCAGTTCTTCAAATTGGTAGGATTTATTTGGTTGGTTGGTGGACTAGTTGTATAAGCTCCTTGTTATCTGCAACAATCCATCCTTCCGCAAGGCCCATCTCTGTTGACTCTATTGTCCATATAGCAGATTCATTTCTTTAATTTCAGTGTAATAGAACTGTAGACTAGAGTCCCTCTTGGTACAGTCCCAGGTGTAGATGAGGAGAGATTCTTGAATAGCAAACAACTGTCAGGCATGCTCTAAATTGTATCATTTTCAGATTAGCTGAAACACCAGACCTCACTTGTTGAACTCAAATGTAAAGTTGATATGCAAATTCAGTCAAATACGGTAGCTTTCTTAATTCAACACAAATTGAAGTAACAATAGCAGAACTCAACTTACATGAATCTAGAACTGATCATAACAATCATCTGTAAGCATATTTAACCGCACGCATTACATAAATACTGCCACACAACTGAGTACAGAATCGGAATGCATGCAGTTCACAAGGAATTCATAATAGTCATTTATGTTTCAGTAAAAGAGCTACACTATTGCAGATGACAATGACATGTATTTGATGGGCTTGAGAGATACACATGAAAAGCCATGAAGTTGAAAGGAACTTGTGGGACTTCTCTAATACAGTAATACTTGAAGGTTGCTTCTACAGGTACTACTTACTGGACCAAAAGCTACCATATTAGGAAGAAGCCTAGTTTTATTCAGAAGGCCCCTTCGAACTGACCTGAGACCCGGCCAGGTCTTCCAGAGAGAAGTTGAGAGTATCAGTCGAACCTTTCTTCACCTCCTCTCCTTGCGCTGCTAGGAAGTCCTCGATGCTCCCTGGCTCCCCAAACCAGCCTAGCCTATCTGCTATGAGGTGGAGGTTGTTGCAGCCACCACAGCGTGCAACCACGACTCCATTCTGATATGAGTCCCGGCTGGCCATCTTCATAGACCTGGTCTCACAGACCTTGCATGTGAAGACCATGGCAAGGTCGTGCCTGGGTGAGATCTTCAGGTTGGAAGTATCTCTGACCTTGAAGCTGGCCTCCGTTGCCGGGACTGGAGCTGGAGGTGTGTCGGCTTTGGAACCCTCTTGCTCTTGGTCCAAAGAATTCTTGTTGGATGCATTGTTGCTCGCTTCGGTAACTGTCAGGAGGGACCTTAGCCCTGCAGAAGTTGTTGGAGGAAACGAAAATCCTGCAATGGCACGAGCTTTCAGTTCAGTGCTCAACTCATCTGCATCTCAAAGTTGCAAACAGCTATGGTACACACAAGGCAGAAACTGTAAGTCACTGTCTTAAAAAAAAGAATTATCGCCAAAAAAAATCTTTAAAAAGGAGGCTGAAATGGTAAATTGGTAGTAAGTGCAACCAGACATTTGTGGTCACAACTCACAACTTGGGAGTTTTGCAAAAGCAGGGTGATACCGTAGGAGTAGTTCTCTAGTACAGAGTGGTAGTAACTAAAGCCGACGTAGCTATCAGGATAATTAGGAGGGGAGCAGTTGGCCAGTTGGGCATTATGTTCATCAGAGCAATGAGGAAAAGTTTGTAACTTAGTATCGGCCACTGCGTTTCAGGAATCAGGACGGCGGATTCTTCAAATTCGTTGAGCCAATTGAACATGGGGACACATCATGGGCGCACAAAACTCAGTCACGAATCGAAACCGATACCTTTAAACAGCGCAAACAGGCAACCTAAACATAAACCTGCAGTTTGATGAACGGCGTAGCACAAGGCACCCACGAACCCCGAATTGATTGATCTGAGAACCCGGCGCCCATCAATCGCTCCGTCCGTGGGGCAGGAGTAGAAGCACACACAGCTTGGTAAAACCCAGCAACCGAGATATTTTGAGAGAGAGGGTGGGCGAGGGGTAAAGAAGCTGGTGGATCCAAATACCTCGGGAAGAGGGGACGGGTGAGTCGGAGATCACGGCGGCGAGGCGGCGCCTGAGCAGCGGCAGCAGGCGGGCGGCGGCCATGGCGGCGGCGGGAAGGTTCTCGAAGAGGGGGAAGACGGAGAGCGGCCAGTCAGAGACTCAGAGTCCGTGCTGTGTCGTGTAATGGATTGCTTTTTTTTTTTGAGAAAGGGTGTAATGGATTGCTGGGAAGAAAGAAAGAGGTCCTGGGCTTTTCTTATGGGCCTTACACTGTTACAATAATCATGTAAGCTGGGCTTTCGCCTGATCGCCTCTTCTTTCTGGTCCAAAAATCACTAGACGGAGACTGGTGTCAAAATGCGGCAATGTGATTTCATTTTGATTCGGTTTTCTGTTTGATTCGTTAAGTCAAATTCCGTACTACTTTAAACACAATAGAAAGCGTAGTATGCATTTTTGTCATTGTTATGTGAATCATATTTTTGTCACAGAAACCAGTTCGCAGTCCTAGCACTAGCAGCAGTCAGTGTTCTCCTCCAGCGATGGGAAAGAAAAGGGAAAGGGATGCTTGGTCCACGTTGGCCAACCCTGGTAAAGCCTCGGTTGGTGGCCATGCCATATCGTGCCAATCGCCCAATCCCAACACCACTACTCTCCGAGCCAGCTAAAAGAGACACAAACGTGGCAAAAACAACCCTGGACAGACCCCCCAGTCCACCCAGTCCATCCATGCCGTGGGCACCGGTGAAATCCCCCGCTCGGCGGGGCGGCCACGTCCACGTGCGCGGCGCAGCGACCCCCACCACGGTGCGCCGTGGCGGGCGCTGGTTGGTGCGTTCGGTAACCGGTCGGTGGAGTGCGGCATCGTGCGCGGACGGACGCCCGGGGCGCACACGCCGCCTCGGGCGGGGGCGGCGCACGCACACGGGGCCCCCGCCCCGAGCCGCCCGCGCCTGGGGTGAGGTGAGGTCGACTCCCCCACGTGCCTCGGCGTCAAGCCGCGGACGCGTGCCGACCGGGGGTTTCTTCCCCTTTTTGCACGTCCGATTTCAGCGCGGCGCGCGGAGACCGGCCGGGCAATTCCGTTGACGCGGCCGCCCCCCAGGTCCAGCCGTCCAGGTCCCGAGGTCCGGGCGAGCAAGCGCGGAGGCAGCACGGCCCGTTCCTCTCCGGCCATCGCTGTCCGACGACGAACGCCGGATGATCAGACTAGGCAGGGGCGCAGAGGGGTTTGGATCGTAGGCAGGGGCGATCGAGGCTCTGCAGAGCTCAGGTCTCCGCAGCTGGGTCTGGGTGGCCGCCGGCCGGCCGGCCTCCACCGATCGAGCGCGACAGCGCACGCCACGGCTCGCTAGCGTGACGCGAACAACGCCGCGGTTCCTTTTGCGCTGCGCTCGCTTATGTGTCAAGCAACGGCACCCGGGGCGGGGGGCGGCGGCCGGTGGGACGGTGGATTAGTATAAGCAAAAGGCCCCCATGGAAAGATTAGCTGCTGGCCGGCCGGGCAGCGCTGCTTGCTGTGCCGTGCACGCGGGGAGTCGAGATCCGAATCCGGCCGGTTAACGGCCGTTATCAGCGTTTAGCGCTGATCTGGAGGCTGACAGGAAAAGAGAGAGGCGATTTTGTGTCGATGATGATGAGCTACATACTGCGACGAACCATAGTTATTTGAACCGGACCGGTGACCGAACCGGCGAGGCCTTCGGTTAAATGGTTCAATGGTTCAACCGTTAAACGTTATGAACCGGTTGAACCACCGGTTCAATTACAACGAACCATTGAAGCGAATCGGCTACACATGCAATTGAACCGGTCCATATACCTAATTACCTATTATATATATATCTGACCTTTAAGAAATGTACTCACAAAAAACGTAATTCACAATTTCACATATGAAATAACAAGTTCACAGATAACCGTTCACAACAGGATCGGTACATGACTCTGAAGCTTCGAACTCCTTCTTTCTTTGAAACCTCTTCACAATTTCTCTGTACCTATGCAAATATGATGACTTTGAAGTCTGAAATTTAACCACTACACAAACGACTAAAATAGAGATAGGAATCGGAGTATGGAACTTTGAAATCACATACTAACCGAATCGCCGGCGACGAGGACGAGCTGTCGCCGAACGGTCGAGGTACCGAACACCCGCAGCACGCGCGCTCGCTGGCTGCTCCGGCGCAGTGCCGCACGCGCGTCCGCCCGTCGCCTGCGTGCCCGCCCGCCGCCGCCGCCCAGATGCGCCGCCCTATGTTTGGTTGCAGCAGCCTGTTCTATAACCCTAAAACGTGAGGAAACCACTTAGTTTACGTTTTTACCCCTGGGTGGATAAGGTTCATAGCAACAGACTGAGGGGTATTCGGGGTATAATACAAAACTGCTCCGGTTCGCTTGGAACCGCCCGGTTCACCGGTCAACTAAAAACCACCCGGTTCCACCGATTTTTACCGGTTCGATTGCATGGACGGTCTTTTAAGTGAACAGAGTCGGTAGAGGCTCTGGTTCGATCTTTTAGCGGTTCGACCGCCGGTCCGGTCCGATTCAATAACTATGCGATGAACTACTGGCCGCCTCGCTAGCCCCTCACTGACTGTTGGCAGATTTGTACTTGTTGGCAGATTTGTTATATGAGAAGATTAATATGTGCAGAATAATGCAGCAGATTCGTCATGAGATGAAAGTACCGGAGAACAGACCTGGATAAGATCTGCCGAACGTTGCGACAGCACTCGCTAAATCTCCGTACCGTACGCCAAGGCGACGGTGACGCGCGCGTGGTTGGCCCTGCGCCTCTCGCCTTGCACATCCTATCGTATGATCGTAATTCGTAACGATAAGAATAGTGCTGGGGGCAAAAGTGATTTCCTAGAGTGACAATGCTATGCGCTCTCTCCAGCATGCAGATAAAAGATGACACCAACCAACAACCGCGCTCCGTCTGGTCATTTTCCGGGCGTTTCACTCACCACTCCCCGTCTCCCCCCTCCGGCCCTCCCACACCGGCGGCACCGAACTGCCACAGGGAAACCGAGCACCCAACCCCGACGTTCTACCATCCTACGATCGTGTCGTCTGGCCGGCGACCAAAAACTGACGTCGAAAAAGACACGCCCGCGGCTGGCTGGCGGTAGCCGAGTAGCCAGAGAGCCCCGGGACAAACTGGGGACGGGACGGGAGCGCACGGGAAAGCCAGCGGCTTTACGTCCAGGACGAGGACGAGGACGAGCGCAACCCGCGGGCGGCGCGCATTCTCGCCTCCCGGCTGCCTGGCGTCACGCTCGGGCGGGCGCTCGGTGCGGCGCGGGGAGATCAGCACGAGCGCCTGGAAAGAAAGGTCTCGATAGAGAGATGCCGCCGGGCCGGCCGGCCGGCCACCCATCTCGCTTGCCCGCCCGCGTACGTGGCACCCTTTTGACTGTGCATGGCGTCGCGGTTGGTGGCCAGGTCTATCCGTAGGGGGGAAGAAAGGGTGGTGCGCGGTGGCAGGAAAATCGCGAGCCATGCAAATATTGTCTGCTGCTACTTGGACGTTTCTGTGTTGAGACAAAACATTTTTTTTAAATATCCTGAACCCCTAAGTCCATTTCGTACCACCAGGGGAGTACAGTGGTGTACCAAAACTCTTGCAAACGATCGAGTTGTTCAGAAAATTCAGCTGCTAGGATCGTGCGAGAGGTATTTTCAGTACTCGTTATTGGGCAGCAGAATGGAATGATAGAATATGGAATAATGCATCTTCCGCACAAACAGTAGTCTTTTCAAATTGCAAAATTTAGAGGAAGACCTGTTCTGGTTTTCTACAGACTACAGCTATACAAAATGCAAATTTAGCGTGGTAACTTGAAAATTTTACAGAACGAACTCATACAAAATGCAAAATCTGTTAAAACCTTCATATTGTTCACATTATAATTCCACAGACGATTCCTGGCCAGATGCCCAGACCAAAGCAGGTTGTGTGTAGCAGCGCAGTGCAGGTAGCGTTTGGACTTTGGAGGCGATGATTAAAATCAGGTTCCTCGGAACATATGCCTTCCAACCATCTCCGTGACAAGGAATATTCCACTTACCAATAATTCTCATCTCCAAGAAGAAAAAATAAGAAAAAGAAGGAAGGAAAAGGACCCCCTCCCGCCGCACCACCATCCAAAGGGAGGGGAGCATCCTGCACCACTGCCATCCACACATCTCTCAGCTCAGCTTTCGCCCTTTTAAAGAAAAAAAAGGCGCGTGCTGCTTTTGGAGAATCATGTTTGGTACCCGTACCCACAACAACGCTTTCCCTGACAGCTTCCTTCTAGATGCTGTTCCTGCTTCAGCATTCAGCACGGAAAAGCTCTGTGAAAAAGGCCCAACAGTTGAGGCCAAACAAAAGGGGCTCGTGACATGTCTCAAGGGACACCGCGAAAAAAAAGAAAGAAATATGCTCATGTGTAAAAATGAAATGGTCACTGTGCTGGACTTCAATGTCTGGACACTGATCGGGATGCTGCTGAAGCAGTACTAGCTAGTTGCGAGAACAGCGTCAAAGTCACACGACAATCCAGTGACCGAATTTGGTAGCGACTGTGCAGATGAGACAGTAAACAAGCCCTGGTACCACTTGCACCATGCTTGTCTCGTGGTGTTCCCTTTGGCCGAAGCTTTACTCCGAAATTTTCGTAGTATAGAAGCATGCTTGAAATTAAGTGACTTAAGATCATCAGAGTGTGTTGAGATATTTTTCAGATAGGGTGATTTAGATTATTTGTAGTTTTATCTTATCTTATCTTATCGTTAAGGGCTTGTTTGGTTAGGAGAGTATTGAAGTGGAATTGAATTAAAATGAAGAGGATTGACATTAAAATGAACTAATTTCCTCTTTCCATTCCGCTTCAATCCACTGATACTCAAATAAGCAGTAAGGGAGGCATTTACCTTTTAGCAATGTATTTTTATATAATCTGTCTATAATGATGGGCAATATAATGTACACTTATCCTTTCTATAAAATAAATTGTCCGGTTCTATTTTTATTTTGAAACTTTTACTGCGATAATCTAAATCCTTATACGTAGGGTTTTGGTTGAGCTCATTACTATTTTCGATTGGGCTAGGGTGGTGGCTAGCCCTAACCTTGGTGTTCTCTTGTAATTTCTTTGAACGATTACCCTGATAATAATTCCTCAGAGGTGTGTTAAACTGGAAATATCATTCAACTCGAGTCTAACAAGTGGGGTCTAAGATCAAACGATTGTCCTTTTTATTAGTATTGAGGCACGACAATCATGCAGGGAGGAAACTTATGGGCAAGTTACTTTCACTATCAAATTATCAAATCCTAATAGATCAATCATAGAAGTATAGAACAAATATCTGTACTGTGAAAAGGATGGAGTAGCAAGGAGCAAGATCGAAGATTCTACTTGTTTAGACAAAAGTTTTAACTGACAATAAATCACATATAGTATTTCAAGCTGAAAACTGTGACGATAGATAAAGAATCGACACAAAAAAAATTTTGGCAGAGAAAAAAATCTTATTATTAGCCAACATTTAATCTATGTCATCAGTTTAATCCATGTCATCAGTTTGTCAAGTCTACATGGGTTAATGCACGAGAACATACCAAAGCACCTTTTACTGTAGTTTTTCCTCTGAAAATCTGCAGTAAATTATAGCCGAGCCATTCCGCATTCCGACTGGTTTCGTTTCTGTCCTCGTATTCCTTTATCTCTCAACGTTATCCAGTATTAAACAAATGGCAAGATCACCAAAGAGAATCGAATCCGAGGAGGGGAGGCGCTCACCACAAGAGGCCGCTAGTACAGAGAATCAGGACCTACTTTCACAGCCCATCAACAAGGCTCCTCCTACCTTTCACCACTAACCAATTGCTAATCCGATGCCAAATCCCACCCGATACCACCATTAGCGAGACAAACAATCATAGAGGAGAGAGAAAGCATGGCACTGGAGCAGCAGAGCTACATCAGCAGCTACACCAAATTAAGATAGATTAAAAGCTATCTTGTGAAATAAAAAGCACGCCATATAGAAGACAGAGAGAAAAAGAAGCACCATTTACACACACAAATACAAAAAAAAATGAGACAAATAGCTGAGAACGAGTTAGAGTGACATACAAGCCAAAGCCAAAGTCCTCTTCCTCCCTCTTATCCCTATGTTCCCTACTTCTTTTTAGCATCCCATCTACCCCTCTCTCTCTCTGACGCTCTTGATGTGTCTTTGGAGTTTGAGATCCGATTTTTCTTAAGCCTTTGCTAGTAGCCTACTACCTCAACGGGTAGATTTTTTTTTCTTTTAGGTTTTCATCCCAATAGTATTCTTTAGGAGTCATAAATTCACCTGCCGCGTCTAGTATTTTGGAAATATTTTTTATTTATAAGGCAGGAGAGAGAGGGAGAGAGAGAGAGAGAGGAGGGGAGAAGTACTCCTGCAGCAGCCGAGGCCGAGCTATCTATCTCTTTCTTTCCCTCAACCCTCTCAGATCCAAAGCCGGAAGGAAATCGCGCCAACAAGTCTTAGCCCTAGATGCGCACCACCGCCTGCTGCCGGCGCTGCTGCTACTGCTGCTTCTAGGAGTACCAAGATGCTGGGCGTCGAGCCCGACGGCGGCGGCGGCGGCGGCGGCACGTCCTCCTCCGCTGCAGGTGAGGCTTCTTGCCGCTGAATTGGCTGCTGTGGTGGGTTTCTCGCCGCGTTTGATCTGGTCGCCGGTTTGTTCGGTTGTCGTTGTTGGCTGGCTGGTTGTTGGTGCTGTTCGGGCCGATTTGGTGGGTGCTCTGGTCGGCGCCTCTGTTGCTGCGTTTCTGATGCGAATCTTCGTACTCCGATGGAGAATTATTCCAGTGAGAAGCTTAAGAAAAATATCGATTTGTTTTCTTGAAATCGTTTTTCCGTGCCGTTGTTGCGTTTAGTTCGTGGTTATCACTCGTAATCTGGGTTGAAAAGGTTGTAACTTTCCGATTCTGAGATGATCTGACGCCGACGCTTCTTTGTTGCAGAGAGTTTTGACGCCGGGCAGTATGCCTTCTTCGGGAAGGAGCCACTGGAGGGGTTCGAGCTCGGAGGCTTGGAGGAAGCCAGCGGCGATGGCAATGGCGGTGGATTCGGTGGGCCAGAAGAGGTGCTGCATCGTCTCTCCTCTGTTGGAGAAGAGGTGCGGATTCGGGAGCCATCATGTCCACACAGTGTGCATATTTTGTTATAAATTATATGCTTATCATTCCTTGTTTCTGCATTTGGTTCCCATGTATGCTTTATCTCTTTCTTGGTAGTATGTCAATTTTGCCAGGCCCCGACTGATAGTGGAGGATTAGTGCGGGGAGCAATCCAGAATATATTCCTCTGGGCCGCAAGGAAAAAATTAGTGGAATTTAGGTTCACATCACTAGTGCTGCCAAAATCGCGCGCTTGAGTGATTGTAATGGGAAATTATGTACTTGATTGCAGGCACACTTGATGTGTGGATTGGACTTTTTTTTCTCTGGTAAGGATGGAACGTCTGGTTTGGGGTTTGCTTGGTAGCTCTAGAGATTCATTGCTAGGATGGAGTTACACATGACAGAGATGGAAGAAGAGTATTCTTGCACGCATCCTTTTGTTAAATTGTTAAGGCACTACTGAGCATCACTAGAACATTGTAAATGTCTTTTTTCTGAGAAAGGGTATCAATATTGGCTTTCTATTCGGATAAAGTGACAATAATGAGATAAATAGTGTTCACAGTGGCCTTCCTATCACAAGCCTATTTTCGGCACCTTTGTGACTTTTAAGTTGATTGCTTCCTATGAGCCACACACGTTTGAGATTTTTGTATGGTTGGGCTTCTAGGATGCTTTTCCTTGCTGCCTATGAGCCCCTCACAGATACTTTTTTAGGGCACAAACTGACTTATTTCTTGATTTTGGATCCATAGTTGATGGCAAAAATAAACGTAACGACTTGTTACAAAATCAGTTAGTTGGTTTGTGACAATGTTACTTGTCAAACAATCTAAATGCTAGTATGATTGTAGCTAATGACAGTTAATTACTTGGAGTCAACGAGGACATCTAAACTGCTAGTTGGAATTTTTTAGTGCTTTCATTTCTTCTTTTCATTCTGAATTCTGAAGCTCGATATTTATACTCTCAGGATGTGTTTTAATTCCTACTATTGTCCTCTGCAGATGGATGATCAGAGTAACTTGTCTGACATTGATGATCTCGCAAGCACTTTTGCTAAGGTGTGTTACTTGTTGCTTCAGTGCTTCATTTCGAGATTCCTATTATGAAACTTCATTGTATTTGGCGTTTATGTACTTGCTACCTTTCCTCTGGAATTGAGGTCTTTGCATGTTTGCCTTGCCGCTGCCGCTCCGTCACATAGCAGATTTTCTGGGCCCATTATGCTTCATCATACATGAGTAGATAGTTCTCATTCTTTCATGATTCAGAATGTTATCTAGGTAATTTGAATGATCTGGGGAGAACATATGTAAATATTTTATTAGTGGAATTGGCTTGAGTTCTCAATGTAACGTTGCAACTTGAAACCTCAATTCAAACACATCATTTATGCTTAATGGTATTCATTGAAGTTTTTTGCTATTGTCATAGCAGACATACTTTTATTACGCAGCATACCAGTGAGGCTGTGTCCCCAGCTGGGCTGGATAATGAGACACACACAGTCTTTTGGCATGACAGTGACATGATTCATGATCTACAATCAAATCTTAGGCCCCACTCAAGGCCTTTTTGCCCCTAAATTTCCTAGACTGTGGTAATGGAACATGTTCTGGAAAGATGCACTGTTTTCTAAGGATAATCTTTTATTGCTTCCACATGGTTTGATGTTTTAATGATGGCTTTGTTTTAGCCTTTTGTGCTTGCTTACTGTTATGCTTTCTTTCTGTTACTTGGAACACATTGAGAATTCATATGTTTCACTGGCAGTTGAACCGAAGCATTAGTGGGATCCGGAATCCTGGTGTTATTGGGGACAGGCGATCCATTTCAAGAGGAAGTGAGTTATATTTCTTCCCTTATAGCATGTTGTTCTGAAGTTTAATACTGTGGGGTTTATTTTGTGGTATGTCTGGCATGGATCCTGATGCTCAAACTTTACTACTTCAGTGGATTCAGAATCAGTAGTTCATTGTTAAAGTTATGTTTGTGTATGTTCTTTCTGCTGTGCGTCATTGCTAGATCGTTTTCTTAATATTTATCACTGTATAAGTCCTAACATGGGTAATTGTGTATTCGAGAGTATATCGTATCAAGAGTCTGATATAAACCATATCCTTCAGAAATATCTTGCAAAATTATTTGTCAGTGCCGTGTTAAATTTGTTTTAAGATATCATGTATCCCCGTGTTGAATGTATGCCTAAGTTTCAATTTGTCACTGAACCATTTAAACCTTTTTCAGGTTCTTTAACTGTTGATTGGACTGAAGATGTAGAGTTTTCAAACTGGGTAGATCAGGATGTATTTGAAAATGAGGAATTCCAGGAAAGTAAAAGATGGTGGTCATCGAATTCTTCAGTTCAGCAAGGGGACTCCAACTCCAGGCCACTGAGTCGAACATCTTCCTATCCTCAGCAGCCACTGCAGCACCGGTCAAGTGAACCTATCGTTTTACCAAAGACCTCTTCATTTACCTCCTTTCCACCACCAGCTGCTGGTGGTGGCAGATCACCTTACCCTGCTCAAGGCCTTACACGCCATGGGAGCATTCCGTCAATTGGTGCTGGGCTCCAAATGGGTTCTCCGAGCATGTCACTTTCTGCTTCTCCATATCATATGGTTGGACCATCTCATGGGCTACCATACACAGGAGGCATGCCGTATGGAGCTCTCAACCTGCCTGTAAACAATCCAATGCAAAATGATTGGTCAAACCAAGCTAACCCTTTCACTGGGGAGCATCTTAATCTACTACTACATAAACAATTATCACTTCCTAATAGCCCAATGTCGTCACTCCTATTTTCTCAGCATCAGCAGAGATTGGCACAGATCCAATCATCCCATCAGAATTATTCCAATATACCACCACACCTCTTATATCCCCATCACTCTGTAGAGTTAACAGGCAGGTTTGATTCTGTTGGCAGCTCCCATTCATCAAGAGACAAGAGATCAAGGTCAGGGAGGGGAAAACATAACATTCGCTTCTCTCAATCAACATCAGACACTGGTGGCCAGAGTGGTGATAGCGGAGGTATAAAGTTTAGATCCAAGTACATGTCATCTGAAGAGATCGAATCAATATTGAGAATGCAGCATTCCGCAAGCCATAGCAGTGATCCTTATGTCGTTGATTACTACCATCAAGCTTGTATGGCTAAAAGGGGTGCCACTTCTAAGCAAAAGAATAACTTCTCCCCAGCATCAATGAAAGACTTACCGTCCAAGTCTCGATCCAGCAGTGATCAGCACACATATCTTCAGGTTGATGCTCTTGGAAGAGTATCTTTTTCTTCCATACGTAGGCCTCGGTCTCTTCTTGAAGTTGACCATCCTTCATCTGGTGATGGCTCTCATGATCAGAAGTCCACTATGAGGCCCCTGGAGAAAGAACCAATGCTAGCAGCAAGGGTCACTGTAGAAGATGCACTTTGCCTTCTTCTTGAGGTGGATGACATTGACCGGCTGTTGCAGTCTAGTCAGTCACAGGACAACAATTTCCAACTAAAGCGGAGACGGCAAGTGCTCCTTGAAGGTCTAGCTGCATCACTTCAGCTTGTTGACCCTCTCGGACCCAGCAAATCTGGTCATTCATCTGGGTTAGCTATAAAGGATGATGTCGTTTTTCTTCGCATCGTTTCTCTGCCCAAAGGACGTAAATTTTTAGCACGTTACCTTCGGCTTCTTGTCCCTGGCAGCGAGCTGACCCGGATAGTATGCATGGCTATTTTTCGCCATCTGAGGTTCTTGTTTGGGGGTTTGCCATCAGACTCTAGCGCAGCAGAAACTACAGTTGCTCTTGCAAAGACTGTTACGTCTTGTGTGCATCACATGGAACTTGGTGCTCTTAGTGCCTGTCTTGCTGCTGTTGTCTGTTCATCAGAACAGCCACCTCTCCGCCCTCTTGGTAGCTCTGCTGGTGACGGGGCTTCTCTAATTATTAAATCAGTTCTGGATCGAGCAACTGAGTTGCTGACTGATCATCATGCTGCAGCCAGCTACACGGTGCCAAACAGGACTCTCTGGCAGGCATCATTTGATGCTTTCTTTGGACTTCTGACAAAATACTGTGTCAGTAAGTTTGAAAGTATTCAGCAGATGTTTGTCATGCAGGCACCAAGCCCAGTAATCGGACCCGAGGCTTCCAAAGCTACTAGTAAGGAGATGCCTGTTGAGCTACTTCGTGCAAGCCTTCCTCATACAAATGATCAGCAACGCCAGAGGCTTCTTGATTTTGCTCAGAGATCCATGCCAGTAACAGGTTTCAATCCCCCAGGTGCTAGGGGTGGGCACATCACTTCAGAATCTGTTCCTGGTTGATGTAACTGAAAGTAAGACACAAGGATCAAAATTCAATGGCTGTAAAACATTGATGCTGATGATCTTCAGATGGTAATTCGTATTTGAAGACATGCATGCCCTGTCATAAGTTGTGAGCAAGCTCGGAGAAGTTCCATTGGCTCAGGAAATTAGCCTTCACTTCAGGTTGTGACGTAAGTTTAGGTTTCAGAGTAATCAAATAGACCAACAATCTCCCTTCTGTGGGTCATTTAATATAGCACCCACCTGATGATTATAACTATGCATGTACGTACCTATACTGTTGTAACTCTGTGCAGTGTTGAAACTGGGGCAATTTAGTTTTTAACATTTATCTGCTCCAGCAAAGAAAACCAATAGTGGGCGTAGTTTTTAGCCTACGAAGAAGACATCCAAGGGGCAGGCGCATTTGCATCCCTAGCAGTCTAGCAGTGGTTGTACAGGTTGGGTTGTCAGGGCCTTTCTGCCTGTTCTTTTTTACGTGTGGAAGGTTGCCCAGTATCAGGTGTCAAATTGTGTTCTGGTGTCTTTTTACTTCAGTTGGAGAAAAATGTGTACGAATAATGGAGTCCTCTTGTTAGGCTTCTGAAAAGATACTTTTCTTCTAGTTGCCCTCCAACCTTCCATCTAAGGTTTCAGGATAGTGCATGATCCAGATACCCACTGATATTGTTGTAGTGGAATTCTGGAACCTAAAGTGTACACCGTTACTACATTTCTACAGTTGATGTTCTTCATAGGTCATTGAACTCAGTTTGCTCATTTGCTTTCAATTTATACATTATTAAGCCACCCCTGATTTTTCCTCTGATGTAACCGAGTAGGGAAGGGAGTATTACACTGCCACTTTGGGTGCAAATTCATATGTTTTGGGTCTTTGTGGATTTATGCTTTCAAGGTTTCATGTGTTGGCATATTTTTCTAGTAGAATCTGCCTTTGAAAGTTGTGTGGCCCCAGCCTTCAATCAGAGGTTATTTGTTCACTCAATGTAAACAGCGTGATGTGAAAAATGTTATGTCGTATCGACTGCTTCGTTGGAATGGTCCAGTGAATTGCAGTTTCTCTTGTGCTATTATTTGAAACAAGGGTGTGGAACTAAGCATTTGTATCTGACTTCCATTTCAACCCGGTGTATAGAGCATAATACTACTGCAGCTTAGATTTTTTGTTTGTTTGTTTAAGAGCGGGCGAGTTGCGGTTATGACAGAAGTGATCTTGAGCTTGGTTCACATGTGAATAATGAGTGTTCGTTTGGCTGGTGGTTGGTGCTGATTTGTTTCGAGAGAAAGGTACTGTTGGCTGATTGCTGATGACTGGTTTGTTTTGAGAGAAAAGTACTACTGGTTGGTGGCCAGACGAACAGGGCGGTTATGTCTGACCACCCATTGGGGTCGGGGAGGCCAGGGCCTGTCTGGAATTTCAGAAAAAAGCGTTTGATCCCCTGAGAAATCACTCAGTGAAACTCCTGTGTTTCTGACGAAGTCGGGGCCGGCCAACGGCTAAGCTCGATCCAAGGGGCAATTCAGCCAAGAACGGCGCATTTCTACTCACTTTGTTCAACAACCACAACCCGTATCTTCCAGTCTTTGACCAACACACATGTAGATGTTGAGGCTGTTTTGATCGAATTCCTCGCGATCTCAACTCTCAAGCCCGGCAAGCAGCTGGTGGCCAGGCGAGCTGAGAAAAAACGGGCCAAACCGCCTCGGTATCATCGCCTCCTAATATCTGATTCCCATTTTGCCCCTGTCCACCAAGACCATCTTGTCATCCAGTGAGTTCGCCTCTGAACACAAGGGGGTAAAACGGCGACACCAAAAACCTTTCACCCTCGCTTCGAACCCATCGCCACCGCGGCTCCACACCACGCCGCACGAAGCCGTGCAATCCGGCGCCACGATTCCGCCGGCCACGATGCAGAGCTCGCTCGCGCGGCCGCTGCGTCCGCCGGTGTGGGATTGTCGCGGCGGGAGCCGCGACCGCGGGGCCCCGCGCGGCTCGGTCTCCGTGGCGCGGTGCCGCGCCGAGGCGGCGCCGCCGGTGGGCACGGCCGCTAAGGCGCCGGTGGGGCCGTACACCGGGAGGGACCCCGAGGTGAAGAAGCCCGCGTGGCTGCGGCAGCGCGCGGCGCAGGGGGAGAAGTACGCGCGCCTGCGGGAGTCCATCGGCGAGCTCAAGCTCAACACCGTCTGCGTCGAGGCCCAGTGCCCCAACATCGGCGAGGTACGAAAGCGCACCGATGCTTCCCTTCCCCTTTGCGTAACGCGATCGTATCAGCGACCATTGCTTGAGCTGATCCGCGCCAGCGATTTCTGCGAGAGGAGCGCTTTGGTTTTTGGTGTTGGAATTGACGGTAGCGGTTGCTTTTGGAGCGTAGTGTTGGAACGGAGGCGGAGGGGCCGGCGGGGAAGGGGACGGCATCGCGACGGCCACCATCATGGTACTCGGAGACACTTGCACGCGCGGCTGCCGGTTCTGCGCTGTGAAGACTAGCAACAAGCCGCCGCCCCCTGATCCCCTGGAGCCTCTGAACACGGCTTTGGCTGTTGCAAGCTGGGGGTATGATCTTTCTGTAAACCTGCCTTTATCGTTGGATTAGAAACGTTGGCTTCTCATAATTTTGAGCAACTTGTCTGATGCAATTGTAACTGGTAGCATCAAAGGAGACTTAACAGTGCATTTTTATTACAGTTGGATGCACATGCTGCTTATGTGCTATGATAACATGAGTGATCTGAGTAATGCTGTTTTTTTTTCCAGAGTAGATTATGTTGTGCTAACCAGTGTCGATAGAGATGACTTGCCTGATGGTGGAAGTAGCCATTTTGCTCAGACAGTGAAAGCTTTAAAGGTATGCCTTATCCCATATGTTTTGGTGCAAATCAATTTGCTAGATGTTGAACTTGGATAAAAAGTAATGTGCTGTTGTTTTCTGAATCTCCTATTCAGGAGCTCAAACCTGGGATACTGGTGGAGTGCTTAACCTCAGATTTCCGAGGTGACCTGGAGGCTGTCTCATCTTTGGCAAACTCCGGTCTAGATGTGTATGCGCACAACATTGAGACAGTGAGGAGTCTGCAGAGAATTGTGAGGGATCCTCGAGCAGGGTAATGTACTCAGACTGACTTTAATGACATAGTGAAGACTAGCTAAGGATGTGATGCTATAGAAACTTTGAAGCGCCAGTAGCTCAAGTTCCATGGACCACTTTTAATATTATCAGATTACAATCCATTGAATGCTCTGAAACATAAAAAATCCAAACAGTCATTAGTTCTAGACTTGGAGGTCTTAAGGTTGGGCTATTCTTGACTAGAAGGTTCATAGAAAAAAAATTCAAACTTGACTAATTAATCTTATGACCATTGCAATTTCCTTTCCTTTCACAAATGTTGAGGTTCTGCAGATACCTGTGGACTTACATGTACAAGTGGTCTTAAGATAAAACTTTTCCAATTGTTTTACTTGATTCAGCGGAATGGCATGAGTCCTGGCTGAAACTGGCCTGACAAAGGCGATGTTTCAGGATTCTAGCACTTCCATTTCCATCAATTCGACGACATGACTGTACATTTACAATGTGACCATATTCAGGCCATTTGTGTTTTAGTTTGGGCAGTTCATATTGAGTACTTCAAACTGTTCTCTGAGTAACCATGGACTAAATCTTTCCAGCTCAACCAACATTAGTAATACTGGAATTATTTCTCTAGATCGAATTGCTGATGCTAAAGCCATAAATGTGGTTTGGCGTGAAGGTGTTGTGTTGCACAATATACAAAAGGAAATATGATATATTTCTCTGAAGTCTCCTTACAAGCTTAAAATTAGGATCAGAGTCTTAAAAGTCTATTTTGGCGAGTTCACATTGTCGGTTTCTAATATTGGTTGGATTTTAATTTTTGAATTTGATTTCCTTTATCTGGTTAACTACAATGCTCTATTGTTCTGATTTTCATTGAGTTTTTTCTGACACATGTTTAATTTGAGTTCTCCTAGAATCTATTGAAGATCTCACTGATAATGTTGGTGGCATTATTTACAGAAACTGTGGAAATTAGTATCTTCTGGCTGTGCTATCTGATGTATCATCTATCATGGTCTCTGACATGTTCTACATCTCTTCTGCCATATCGTTTTTACAGATATGATCAGAGCTTGGCAGTTCTCAAGCATGCAAAAAGTTGCAGGGAGGGCATGATTACAAAATCTTCTATCATGCTTGGTCTTGGAGAGACTGATGAGGAGGTGAGGCAAACCATGATGGACTTACGGGCCATTGGTGTTGATATTCTTACTTTGGGCCAGTATTTACAGGTTAGCTCAATACCCACCACAGCGCATTCCCATTGAGTCTAGCTATCCATTCTTCCTTTGATTAACATAGGCAAGAACTTAATGTCACAGCCAACGGATAGACATTTAACAGTAAGAGAGTATGTGACTCCCGAGAAATTCCAGTTTTGGAAGGAGTACGGAGAATCAGTGGGTTTCCGTTATGTTGCCAGCGGACCCTTGGTAAGTGATGCATATTCTGGTTGCTCTCCATTTTTCCCCTGGATATGGCAAATAATAAATACAGCAAGACTATAAGAGTATGTATATGCCACCTCTCTGAAACAAATGGAACTGGTACTGTAATGCGTATCCGAAATTCTGCAGAACAATATATTTTTGATCTCCCAACTTTAAAAAACAATCAAGAACATAGTTTGTAGTTAAATTTTCAGATCATTATTGTGGATTATTTACCACCCTGCAGTTTATCACTGCGAATACCAGGGACTTGCAATAACTCACTATATCTCACCTGACTTTTATCAGGTTCGGTCTTCGTACCGTGCAGGAGAGCTCTTTGTCCAAAATTTGGTCAGAAATACCAAAACTTCATCTTCCTCGTCGTAATTTAATATCTTTTGCAGAAGCAATCCATGGGAACCTTACACACTGTATGTTAAGAGAAGCAAACCAAGAGTAGGACGGTAAAATCACTAAGTTCTTCTGAAAAGCTGAGTCCCAGCTTTTGTTTTCTTCTCTTTCCGGATTTTGCATGCACATTTTTGCAATCTGCTGTAGTTGCCCCTGTTTAATAGAGAAAAAACGAGGATACCAAATCTTGTCTGTATCATTTCCTTTGACACATCATATACGAAAAGCTGTTCAAAAATAGCAGTCCATATGAAACTGTCTCCCTCGTTGTGGATGGCACAATGCTGTATTCATCATTTGCTATAAAAGAAAAATGAAAGAAGGGCAAAAGTCTGTAGAAAAGAGAGATGCCGCTTTATTCTCATGTCGACGGCTTCACTGGTGTACTCGAATCATGACAAGCAGATGAGCTGCGTCTAATGATAAACTCGCCAAGCTGCCGGAAACTCATGAGATGCTCTGCATCTCCTCCTCCAGCACTTGGCGGCGCCGCGCATCATGCGCTCCACTGCGATGAAAGCCGCATGGTTCTTGGATTCATCAGGTGTAAAGGAAGAAACGGGAGAGTGGGGATAGACGAGAAAACGCACTCGATTCGCACGGCAAATTAGATTCTGGAGCGAAAGAAGCAAAACAGCCGTAACAGTCACTCCTCGGCGCGGCCACGCGCGACAGGCGTGCGAATAACCGGAAAAAGTGGCGCTGCGTCGATGCACATGTAGCGCCACCATCGCTTGGCCTTGGCCCCGGTGTGCTCCAGATCTGTGTCGCAAGGCCTCCGCTCTGGTCACGACTCACGACGAGCGCTACCACGGGCGTAGGCACGACGATTTCTGCAGCTCTTCTTTGGTTGCTTCCGCTTGCGCAGCGGCAGGGTGTGGGGAACAAAAGGCGCCACTGCACCAGTTTACGCAGAGCGATTTGCGTCTGTGGCGGGCCAGCTCTACGTCTACACCTGAACTGCAAAAGGCTCGCACGCAGTAGATGAGCAAACGACTGCAGTATGCGTGCCATTCTCATGGAGATGATGAACGTCTTCATGCTGCTTCTTCACTGGTTTTTCCAGATTCCTGTGACGAGCTAGGGGAGAACCAGAACCATGCAGGAACGAAGCTGCTACAATTCTCTCCTTCTCCGTGTAGTGTGTACACGGGTAAAATGTCACCCGAGCAGTGCTCACGTTGTGTCCCTCACCTGCTTCGTCTCACCGGAGCTCACCGGTGAGTCATGAATCCTGGATGGCCGGTGGTCACTCAACGACTTGTCAGCTTCGCAGATCTGTCATCCTAACTGGTAGTCCGGGGCCGGTGAGAACTACACTACACCGAAGATGATACTGCTAGCAAACAGTTAAACACCACCTGTAAAAGCCGATGACAATTCCATGCACTCGCCGTTCTCTTTTCAGCGAGACCTTCAAGCAAGCCACACAGATCCGGCCATTGACCTTAAGGCTTCATCCCCACTCGTCCGCTTGCAAGCTACTACTACAGTAATCGACAGGACCACGGCAGTATTTACCAACCAGAAAGAACGATCGGGGCGGCCGATGGTCCACGGCGTGGTCCGTGTTGCCATGGCAGGCGAACGCCCGTACGAGCAGAACCAATACGGCAATACCCCAACCCGGCGTCTGTTTCGCCTGATCAATCGCTATCACGCGGCGCCGCCAGCCGCGGCCGGCCGGCAGCTTCCCGCAACCCCGGCCGGCTGCGGCGCAAGCCCCAAGATTTGCCAGCGTACGTACACGTACTCCGGCTCCTCTCGATCGGGTGGCCCCGGACCCCAACAAGATCTGCGCCGGTCCGGCCGCCCAGAGCCTGCCCGCGCTCACGGGTGCAATGTGCTCTGCTGCCCAAGCGCAAGCGGCCGGCTGGCTAGCGGCGCAGACGCGCGCAGTGCATCGTGAGACCCTGAGCCCGTGCCCGCGAAGGGCGAAGGATTTTCGCCGGCCATTGTTACGATTTCGCTGTAACCGCTACGGCGCTACGGTTGTCACGAAACCGACGTGCATCTCAGGCTACCGTACTTGTTAGATCTTGCGGTCGGCCTGCCTCGTCACCCGTCGCCCAATCTCCGGCCGGTAAAGAAAGGAGGGGGGTACCAGAACAAAGCACGTGCGGTTGGTTCCTCCAATCCTCCGCCGAGGGGATTTTGCCAGGACGGAGGCAACGGCTATCCACCACCTGACCTGATCCCTAACGGTCTCCCACGCGACGCGGCCACGCTGGGCGCCGCTGCTACGACACACGCGCGGCACCGTGCAAACCCAACTTGAAAACATTCTTCCGTGACCGTCCCTTCTGCTCGAATCATTCGTCCGTGCAGTGCTCCGTGCTCGTGCCTCCCCGGAATCTTTAGCCGCCGCCGACCCGCCGGGACGAAGAAATAGAAAACATCGCCGCGTCCGCGGGCGCATGCGCGGCGACGGCCGCGTACAAGACCGGTGCCAAATCTTTGTCGATCGATGTGTGGTAGTGGATCTCCTGTTCAGCTGTTCAGCGTGCAAAAATGCTGTACGAGTGGAGTGCCGGCGCGCGTCCAGCCGTTTACCTGTGAAAAGTTCCTTGTCCGAGCCAAGGTCAGGTCTAGGTGTGGCATGATTCACGCCATGAACACTAGCCGTCCATGATTGTGGGGGGCTTTAGCCGAGTCGACGCAATGATCTCTCGCCCTTTCCCCCACCTTCCTCGGCACCTTGACGCCACCGGTGCCTCTCCATGGCCGTCCGCCTGGACGGCTCCGAACGGCGGCTGCGATCGATCATTGCCGGCGAGCTCGGGCGGCCGGGGCCGCCGGGGCAGATGATTAGGTAATGGACCAGACAAGCTCATGTTATCATCAGCTAGCAGGCTACGAGGACTACCATTCTCCGTCTCCGTCTCCGGTGAGCTGTGTGGCCACTGCCCACTGTCCGGGCAAGGAAAAGGCGGAGGAAAAGCGAGCCATGGAGAGCGTCGCACTTTTTTTCCAGTTGTGCTTACCAATCAGAGGCTAGGACCACACCTAGTACCAGTTTACCAAACAGTGTTTGTTGTGTTGCTCTCTCGCTTTCCTCGCCTCGTTTGGTTCCCATAAGTAGGGTGACTTAAAGTGTAAAAAGTGCAAAATAAGTCACCTATGAAACCAAACAGCCTTGACTTAAAGTGCTCCAATTTATAAGTTGCATAAGTAGCTCCACCCTTACTTAAAGTGACTTATTTCCACTTTTTCCTCTACCACCCTGTGTGGAGCCCACTGACTTATAAGTCACTACAACCAAACAGGACCGACTTAAAGTGGCGTGACTTATAAGTCGGATGACTTATAAGTCACCCTAAACCAAACTGGAACTCAGTTTTACCTGGCTGATGACCGGATGCGGCCTGCCTGACAAGCACTGTCCCCGGGAGTGCACACACATGTGATTCAGTTGCCGTGTTAGGTCGCCATCGGTGACATCGTGCTTGCCGCAGACTTGCAGTAGCAGACCAGCAGTGCATACTCCTACCATATCTTCCATTTCTCAGGGAAGAAGACTAGTACTCCCCGTGAATTATGTGGCGTTTTGAGCAGCTAATTTGACTTGCATTCAGTTAATTCTTGCCCTCTGAAACGTTAAGTATAATCTAACTGAAGGTCTGCTCCAGCCTCCAAAACAACAATTATGTTACCTTTTGGAATTGGCAGAACCTAATTCCATTGTTTTTTTCAAATGCGCAGAGTGCTAGCTCCATTTTCGTCATGTATTAAGATTGTTCAATTTTGTTTTGGATAAACAAAAATTACACTGTCAATACATTCTTTTTCGTGATACGAATTTTATGTTCGAAATTATTTTGTTCTGATTATAATTCTGTATCATACAAAAGAATAACCAACAGAGTACTATTTGCTAATCAGAAAAAAATATAGTAATTGCTAATCAAAAGTGATCCTGGCACGCGAGAATATTTCTCTCGTCCTTCAGAGAGAGGCGAGAAGCGTCCTGTCAGGTGGAGCCTTGATTTTAGGGTTCTCGGTTTCGCGCTTTGGATCCATGAAACTTTTGGTGCCCCCCAATGATCACCGGACGTGCCACCTTTGGAACGGAGGATCCATGTGAGCGAAAGCGGTAGCATGCACTGCCGGCCATTGCTGAAGCACACCAAGATTTTTATACTGGCGAGGAGGTGGAAGCAAGCAGGAGCGATTTTGTTTTCCCGAGAAAGTGCAGTCAAAGCGGCATTATCAAATGGACACGCTTGGTCTTGTGCTCCAAAGCTCAAAGCGGCCCGGGGAAAGATGAAAAACTGAGGCCGATGTCCCAAGCGCCCGAGATCCAATGTGGTTGCAGTTTCTAGTGGTGTTCCTGCAGCGATATTGTCTGTACCATATTTACCATGACGGCAGCGGAAAAAATAGAGAAAATAAAATTGGTTTTGCAGCCAGCACAACATTTTATGGACATTGCATTGCAGCTCTTGCATGATAGGTATACTCAGCAAAGGAATTCAGTTCAGTTTCAGCTAAAAGCCTGAAACGTAGTACAGCTTGTAATTTTGGTCAGTACCGGCCTCTTTCTTTATCATCTGCATGTAATTGTACACTGCTTTAAAAAAATTAATGCTACAACTTAAAAATCTTCAAAAAAAAAAAAGAGAAGGGGGAGGTGACTTAATGCTCATCATGTTCCAAAGGGGGAGAAAAGAAAGCAATAGAATCATCGACCTACTTTTTTTGCTGGTGCTTTATTTTCTACCAGTTCTTTTAGTAGTGGTTTAATTACTTTGTGTCTGCTCACTGATGCTATACAGCAATCTGATCAATCCAAGATAATAGTTCTAAAAAAGACAAAGAAAGAGAATATTAACTTCTCTAGAGTAAGAGGTAACACTCATGGCAACGTGGTGCCAGCAGCGGTACTACGTATATTCACCGATCACCGTACGAGAAAATCGACGGTTCGGTATGCATTCATTCTGTGCTGATTAGCAATGTACTATGGGACAAAACATTTTTTTTAAAGTCACGCAGTATATTGGCATATTGCAGTAGAAATAGTACTCGGATGCCTCTGAAGTTACAGTAGGACTACCATTCTCCGTCTCCGGATCAAGTGATGATAACATGTATCACTTGATCCGGACCAATCCATCTCTGAACTTTGTTAGTTTTTTTTTAAGAAGTGAAGTTCGGGTTCTCTATGCTGTTTTTTTAACAAAACATAACAAATGAGCACTCCACACTCTACAGCACAACAGTGGCCGCACTGAGAGTGATGAGCAGAAAGCACACAGGAACTGTAGCGTGAGCAGCCGAGCTGGTAGCTGAGAGCGTACACACACGCCATTGTCCCGGTCCCTACAGCCTCAAGACCGAAGAGAGGTTTGGCCGAGCTGAGGGTTTTAAGGAGCTGGGCATTTCTATTTCTTCCCCGTCTTGATGCGTCCCTTTCTCCTTCTCTAGCCTCCTCCCCAAGAGGCCAAGACCCCAAGTCGCACAATCTTTATTGGGCGCTCTCCTCTCCCTCCTCCTTGGGCGGCGCAGCCGCGGGCGTGAAGCGCACCTCCCTCTCCTTCATTTCCTCGCCATTAATGTGCCGCCTGCAATCCCGGTACAGGTAGCGCCCCGCTCCGCCTGAAGGTTGGGTCTTTCGCTCCCATGGGCGGCGGTAGGCGCAACTAGCCTTTCTTTCTCGGCGGTTCTTGGGGCCTTTTGGGGTGAGCGCGCGCCGACGAGGTTTGGAGGGAATGGGGGTGGTGCGGAGGAAGGAGCACCGGGCGGCGGTCCTGTACGCTGTGGTGGTTCTTGGGGTGTTGGCGGGCGGCGCCGGAGTCCGCGCCTTCGAGGATGGCACCGCGGTGTACATTGTCACCATGAAGCAGTCGCCGGTGTTCCATAGGCGCCTTAACTTGGAGAAGTTCGGGAACAGCAAAGTTGCCAATGCCGCAGGAGGCGGCGGCGGAGGAGGCGGAGGGGGAGCTGGGGACACCCCGAGCACCAGCGTGCTCAGGAAGCCAAGGTGGGCAACATGTTTAATCGAACTTTACTGATTGTTTTTTTATTACAGTACTATTGTTTGCAATTTCTGGCAGGTTACTCCCTCATTTTAGGCTGATTAAGTTGCCCTTTGCCCTTTGCCAAGGTGGCAAGGTGGGCTGTCTTGATTTTGCTCCTCTAGCTTTCATATGCTTAGTCTGCCGGCAGTTATTTTTACTGTTGTAAAATTGCTGGTTTTGAGGGTGGTGATATGCTAGTCCATTTTGCCGCATGAATGGTATGGACATGGAATTTGATGCGACTATATTGCATTACCCAGGCGGCGGTTCATACCGAACCCTGCTTATCATGATATTGACATGGGAATATGCAGTCAACAAGAAAAGGTTCATGTATGCAACGTCATTCTGACGAAGGTGGACCTTGGTACAAGTTGGAACTTTTGCTATTCATTCTGATGATTTGGTTGCTTATTGATAGAATGAATGATGCAGAAAAACCAGTGTTTTGGGGAAGTTTTCATCAGTACACTGGTTATTTAGGCATTGATTATGTGTTTTTTGTTTAGCATCAGCGGGCAAAATTCTCATAATTATAGAAAAAGAAATTTGTCTCCCATTTGGCCCTTTCTTTTCTTGGCATATACAAAAATGGAAGTATGTCCTTCAGTGGGCTGCATTTACCCGAAGAAGATTGTGGCATGTCCTGAATTTGTTTTACTAATGTTGATTTTGGTCATGCAGAC
The DNA here is from genome assembly GCA_036936925.1 of Cenchrus fungigraminus. Taxonomy (NCBI): domain Eukaryota; kingdom Viridiplantae; phylum Streptophyta; class Magnoliopsida; order Poales; family Poaceae; genus Cenchrus; species Cenchrus fungigraminus. The sequence goes on along the minus strand of CM072778.1, from coordinate 18,991,630 downwards.
ATGGTTCACCCAAGCCTATGAATTATGGCTCCTACCTTGTTCGCCTTCAAAATTTACTACTGAAGAGGACGCTAAGAGGAGAACACTATATAAAGCTGTACAGCTACCGCTACTTGGTTAATGGTTTTGCTGTTGTCATCACTCCTCAGCAGGTATCATATTCCTTGTATTTTGTTCCTCGTGCTACTTTTAAAGTTGTACTGTCGTTATTGTTTGACATAACTTAGTGGAGGAAGCACTGAAACTAAATAATCTTGTGTTTCATGGAACTTTCAGTTAACTAGAAGATTATTTAGATTTATTCGCTTCTTACGTGTGTTTAACTGGTTTTCTGCTTGTACCCAAAGGCAGACAGGCTATCCAGAAGAAAAGAAGTAGCAAATGTAATGCTGGACTACTCAGTTAGGACGGCGACAACTCACACCCCTGAATTTCTTGGACTGCCACAAGGAGCCTGGGTTCAAGAAGGAGGTCCGCAATTCGCTGGTCAGGGTGTTGTCGTTGGCCTCATTGACACAGGAATAGATCCAAGCCACCCTAGCTTTGCGGATGATCTGTCAACTGATAGTTATCCAGTCCCTGCTCACTACTCTGGCATTTGTGAGGTTACAAATGATTTTCCATCAGGATCCTGCAACAGAAAGCTTGTAGGTGCTCGGCATTTTGCAGCATCTGCAATAACTAGAGGAGTCTTCAATGCTTCCCAAGATCTTGCTTCACCATCTGATAGTGATGGCCATGGAACGTGAGTAATTCCTTCTTAATTAACCATGTGGTTGTTTGCTTATCAGACAGCATGCCTAATTTTTAATGATAGATCTAAATACCACTAGACTACGCATGCCATTGTTTTTTTTATGGAAATGCATGCCATCGTTAACCCTTCATAATCATATGTACTTTATTATGCAAATGTTGAACAGGAAGTATTGTTAGCAATATATTGATTAGATTATGTTGTAAGAGATGAATTTTTGTTATTTCTTTCTTTCATTTCAATAATTACTGCAGATGGGAGCAGTCCCTTGGTTGGATGTATTTTACTTACCTGGATGTCCCCCCCATCTGATTTTAAGATTTGTGCCCACAGGCATACAGCGTCCATTGCTGCTGGTAATCACGGAATTCCTGTTGTTGTGGCTGGGCATCAATTTGGAAATGCAAGTGGCATGGCTCCTCGTGCACAGTAAGATCATTGCCCTCTCCTTTATTAAGGTAGATATGATAATTTCCCCAAACTAATATATAAATTGTTTCACCAGCATTGCTGTCTATAAAGCTCTTTACAAAAGCTTTGGAGGTTTTGCTGCTGATGTAGTGGCTGCAATAGATCAGGTAATGTTCTGCCATTGAAATCTTAGTTTAAGCACAAAACACTGTTCCATCTCATAATGCAACCTTTTAGTGAAGATATGAAGTATAAATAATCATCTTACAAACTTATGCTAGTTACTTAGGCATGAGACAAACACTACTGTGAAAGGGACACTTCTATTTGTAGAGTTTAAGCAATGTGGCTGACCAAGGTTATTAATATGTCAACTAAAAGTCTAACAGGGTTTAGGTAAATATTTTGTTGAAGTTTCACAGTTTTTTTAAAAAGTTTTCAGTACTGCATCCTTATAAATGACCTACCCCCCAGTAGAAGTATTGCAAACTGCTACAGTAAAGAAAATCACATGCTAACATGGTTGACAAACATCTGTCTACGTTGCATTTGCAGGCGGCTGAAGATAATGTTGACATAATCAGCTTATCCATTACTCCTAATCGGAGGCCTCCCGGCCTGGCTATATTTTTCAATCCAATAGATATGGCACTTTTGTCAGCTGTAAAAGCTGGCATATTTGTGGTGCAAGCTGCAGGCAATACTGGCCCTTCCCCTAAGAGCATGTCTTCCTACAGTCCTTGGATATTTACTGTAGGAGCATCTGCCCATGACAGGGTATATAACAACTATGTTGTACTTGGCAACAATTTGACCATTCAAGGAGTTGGGCTTGCTCGTAAGTTCCTCTGGAGCTGTTTCCAGTATGCACATAATCATTACATTTATGTAATTGAGATTCGTACTAATTAATTGTACATACAGCTGGAACTGATGGTGATTGCATGTACACTCTAATTGCTGCACCTCATGCGCTGAAAAACAATACAGCCAGTCCTACTGAATTGTCCCTGGGAGAGTGCCAAGATTCAAGTCGGTTAGATGCAGATTTGATAAAAGGAAAGATACTAGTGTGCAGCTATTCTATAAGATTTGTGCTTGGTCTTTCTTCAGTGAAACAAGCTTTAGATACAGCCAACAATGTCAGTGCTGCAGGAGTTATATTCTATTTAGACCCATTTGTTCTTGGGTTCCAGTTGAACCCAACTCCAATGCACATGCCTGGACTTATAATACCATCATCTGATGACTCTAAGGTAGGGTAGCCAGTAGCTAATGCTGCAGCCCAATTATTCTTATTCTATCTTACTTTTCTGTGATTTTGTGGTTTTACTGAAGATTGGCTCAGCCTGGTCATCCATCTTATCCAGTTTCTTGAAAAGTTTTCACTTTTATTCAAACCTCTTTTAGTATTTGGTGTGGTGAAGCTTAATTAGCTCTTTGCTTTTACTGTGTCTATTTTATCCTTCATATTGACTGTCATGATTTTAAGTTGATACAGCCATTATGTTCTGAAAATGAAGTTACTCTTTTTTAGCAAACACTTGTAGGTGCAATACTTTTCCAGTGCGGTGTGCCTGTGCTGACTAAGTATAACACAATATGGCAGGTATTTCTCACTTACTACAATGACTCCCTAGTGAGAGATGAGACATCAGGACAAATTGTCAGCTTTGGTGGAGTTGCAAAAATATTAGGGGGTCTAAATCCGATTTATGGAAATTCTGCACCGAAAGTAATGTTCTATTCTGCTAGGGGTCCTGACCCTGAGGACAACTCATTGTCGAATGCTGACATCTTGAAACCAAATCTGATAGCACCTGGAAGTTCCATTTGGGGTGCTTGGAGTTCCCTTGGATTGGATTCTGCTGAATTTGCTGGTAAGTGGACAAGTTATATTCTTTACAACCTTTACATTTGTTTTCCGAATGTTTCATGAAATGACAAGATTTGATCAGTTATGTCCTTAACCTTGCTGAAAAGCACACTTTTTCAAGGCAAAGAAGGTCACAAAGTAATGTTAAAAGAAAGGTTAAATATTGACTAATCAATTTCAAAACCAAAAATGATGACAGGACGTTTAGATGACTATATAACCATTGCCGCTGGGCTTAATTTTTTCACACGCATGCACCCGAAAGGGATTGCGGAAGTACTGTCAATTTTGTCATGAAAGCCCTTCGCATTAGAGTCCAATATTTTACCTTTTCCTTTCAGTGTTAAAACATGTCGAAATCTTGATTTTTTATTTACTCTTTTAGGTGAAAGTTTTGCGATGCTCTCAGGCACAAGTATGGCTGCACCCCATGTTGCTGGCCTTGCTGCTCTAATCAAGCAGAAGTTTCCTTCTTTTAGCCCAGCAGCTATAGCTTCTGCACTGTCTACGACTACAACTCTTAGTGACAGGCAAGGGAAACCAATCATGGCTCAGAGAACATACAGCAACCCAGACTCAACACAGTCTCCTGCTACAGCATTTGATATGGGGAATGGTTTTGTCAATGCTACTGCTGCTTTGGACCCAGGGATTGTATTTGATTGCAGTAAGTTGTACCACTTATCTCTATTTTGGTTATGTTACAACACTATCTTCAGTTGAGCCTAGCTGGGGCAAAATTAGCACTGGTTCCTTCTTTAAAATGGTTCATTTTCCATTAATACATCAAAAGTCTGTTTCTGATGAACAATCTGAATGGTTAATGTGCAAATCTTTCCTTCTGAAAAATTACAGGTTACAACGATTTCTTCTCCTTTCTCTGTGGCATAAACGGGTCCAGCCCAGTAGTGACGAACTACACAGGCAACAGCTGTGCGGCTTCCACCATGACAGGAGCAGATCTAAACCTACCCTCAATCACCATAGCTGTGCTCAACCAGACAAGAACCATATCTAGAACGGTGACCAATGTGGCGGCTGATGAGAGCTACTCGGTCAGCTACAGTGCTCCCTACGGAACCGTGGTCTCTGTGGCGCCGACGCAGTTCATCATTCAGAGCGGGCAGAAGCAGCTCGTGACCTTCGTGGTGAACGCCACCACGAACAGCTCTACTGCAAGCTTCGGGAGCGTCGGGTTCTACGGTGACAAAGGCCACCAGGCGATCATCCCGTTCACGGTTATCTCCAAGGTTGTATACAGTTCCTGATAACTGACGAGCTGAGCTGATGCTCTGGATGCAAGGCAGACCAGGGCCTAACTGATCCCAACATATGCAGTGAAGACTTGACTGCTGGGGGTGGAGTGGAGCTTACTTCTACTAGGGATTTTTTCGTTGGTTGTGGTGTGTACATTCTGAAGCATGTTTGGTGTAAGTAGCTGAGTGATTAACTAGTAACTGTAAAGAGAATGTACCAGGGCAACCTATTGCCAATAATGGGGAAATCCTTTTGCAACAGAATATTAAATACTAGTAGCATTCTGCTGGCGTTTGATTCATCGAATGGTGTTCGCGAGATACATTTGTAGCTTGACAGCCTGTATGATTCCTTGATTCGTTAGGCGTCAAACCCTCAAGCCTCTGTGAAATGAATGGCACATCCTTGATCCTGAGTTCGTGACGCCTGCTGCAAGATGCTACCTACTATTTGTTGGCCCTCGGTGAAAACACATCGTTGTCACTTGCGGCGGTCATCTGTTTATATTCATTACAGCACCAGACACCAACGGGGTGGTGGCGCAGTTGGCTAGCGCGTAGGTCTCATAGCTTGTTTGAGTAATCCTGAGGTCGAGAGTTCGAGCCTCTCTCACCCCAAATATTGCCGAGTGATGATGAAATGCTCTAGTGACATCTTGGGTCGTCACAACCAATCTGATCTCCAGATGACAAGAGCTTAACTGAGCTTGGCTTTTTTTATTTTTTTTCAAAAATAATTCTTGTTTTTTTTCTCCTTTTTACCAAAACCCGTCGCGCTTCCTCCTTCGTTATCCTGAACGGTCGACCTCCAAAAGCCCCAACCAAAAACCTCGGCACCCCGGCTCCCACCGGCACCTTCGCACGCGGCGTCGGAGGAGCCGCGGCCATGGCGTCCAACCCCCACCCGTGTCGACTCTTCCCAGGTATCTTCTTGCTCCCCGCTTCAATTCCGCACACACAAGCTTTCCTCGCGTATCATCACAATTCGCAACCACACAGGCATGTCGCCGGCGGCGGTGGCCGGTCCCCTCTCCGTGCCGGCTCCGGCGCGCTCCTTCAAGCCCTCAGTAACTGCCCGAACGCCTCTAACAGTTCAATTTCGCCTCACCATTTTGCTCTCCGTGTCTGACTCGCGCTCATTTGGTGCGCGCGCAGAAGGTGTTTGCTGGCTTGCTTCACCGGAGGAGGCCGCTGTTCTTGGGGACGCAGCGGGCTAGGATCAGGTGCGTCAAGGACGACTCGATCCATTTCGACCCGTCCAAGATCGAGCCGCCGCCGTACTCCAGCTACTTCGACTCCACGTCCGGCCAGCTCGAGCCGGCGTCCGGCGCCCGGGCGAGCATACCTGGGAAGGAGTACTGGCCGGAGGGCACAGCGGCCCGCGTGCGGGCCGCGCGCGCGCCTGCCCCGGTCGGGGAGTCGGCTGGGGCGCCTTCGTTTGGCACGAAGCCCGGGAGCAGGAGGAGAGGGTACAAGGAGCACGTGACGTCAGCGTCAGGAACGGAGGGTGCACAGACAGACGATGGCAGGGATGGCGATGAGCCTGTTGTGGCCATTGTAGAGTCTGGGGATGATGCGTCGGAGGAGCTAAAGGATTCAGCTGATGAGTATGTTGTTTACGAGATGCCGAAGGAAGAGGAGTTGAGTGAGTATGACATGGACAAGATGATGGGGCGGCCACATCCGTTCATTGACCCGGATAAGGCGATGTCGTTAGGGGAGCCCAAAACCAGTGAAGAGCTCTGGTGGAACTGGAGAAGGAAGTCTCAGGAGGAGGAAATGTGGTCGAGATGGCAGAGGAGGCGTCCAGATGTTGACACGGTTAGTTCCTCACTCGATCCAATTTGGTAAATAGCAAGCAGTGATGTTTTGTTTTACTGAGACTGTCCACCAATGCATGACGTGGTAAGGGCTAGAGCATAAGTTACAAACTAGAGGCACTGCAAATATTCTCCTGCTGCTGTATGATGTTGAGTATTGGCAATCTTACTCTCCAGTATTTCTATGTCTGATAATGGCAATTTTACTCTCCTGTATTTCTGTGCCTGATTCAGAGTTCAAATAGCATAAGCTCCAGGCAGGACCCCTATGATCTTTCAGTGTCATTTTATTTGTTCTATCTGTTGTGCTAAAATAGCTAGTCAAGTATATGGTATTTGTAGTGCTAATTTACTGTGAAGTTTAAGTGTTCACGAATCATGATGGCAATTGTCCCATGGGTCTTCAGTTCTTCTAGTGTGTACTGTGAATAGAGGAGTGTCGTGGCATTGGCATCCATTCATGTATGTAGATGTGCAGGGTTTGGCTACCCATATTGCGTGACAGGTTGAGGCTTTGCACTTTTCTTCTTTATCTTGATTGGTGTTTCAACCAGCTGTGTTTCCATGACAGGTTTGAGCTTCCGCCCATGGTAGTTGTAACACATGTTTTGTCATTTTAGGTTTTTGCAAAGGCAATGGCAGAGACTGGGCAGATCAAAATTTTTGGGGACCAACCTTCACGGACAGAAGCTGCTCTTGCAAAGACAAGAAGACATTTGTTCAAAGAGGAAAGGTTGACTTACGATCATATCATACTTCTTTTTTCAGATGATTTTAGAATACATACGCACACCTTGTTTCTGATGCTATTTTTCATCACAGCATTTGAGTCGGTAGTACCACACTTTGTGCATGATCTTGTCATATAAGCTTTCCAAAACATATTTAAGTGCTACTTTGAGTTATATAACATATTACAAAGTTGCAGAGGCTGATTTGATATGCCTAATTTCCAAGTACCCAAATGTTGTGCATTAAATTCTTAGATGTTGCGTCAGAAAGATGTTGAGGAGCAATTTTCTGTGATTCATCATGGCTACCATGCCTGTTAATAATTAATATCTCTTACATTTGATATGCAATAAAAACAGGTTAGAAGAAGAGCGAAGGAGACTAGAAGAAATAGGACCGATAGCATACTACTCAGAATGGGTTGAAGCTTATAAAAACAAGGATACATCACGCGAAGCCATACAGAAGCACTATGAGGAAACTGGTGAAGATGAGAATTCTCAACTTATAAAAATGTTTCAACACCAGACTGCTGGGGAATATCGTATCATGATGGGGACAGATGTGCGTATTCAGCGAGATCCTTTGGCCATGAGGATGCGGGAAGATCAGATCAAACAGAGTATTTCTTTGCTAAAATGCTTCTTCTCCTTTTGTGTCTTGCGCACATATTTTAAGTCTTTTTTGTTGTGGATAACTAGAAGATATATGTCTTGTGCACATATTTTAAGATAATGTGTTGTTCGATCTACATTAGAAGATATGCTCTGTTTTAGTACTATATGAACTGCAGATGACAACGAATAATTGCATAATGTTATTAGAAGCTAACTATCAATAACTATCATCACACACGGCAGAGGTAGAACCTTCTGGGTGATTTATATAATCCCATCAGCTGATTTGAGTGTGCATTTCTTGAACTTCTATGCTCCTGTTTCTTGCATATAACAGTGTAGCATTTGGGTGGCCACCTCAGAGTTTTACTTTACTCTGACAAATTGAAAGAACAGATATTTTGAATAGGAATGTTTACTTGATACGCTGTATCGGGGCATGTATTAACCAGGACTTAACTTCCATATTTTAATGTGCAGTTTGGGGTGGTGATCCTGTCTATCCAACAATTAATTATGTTCAGGATCCTGAAGAAGTGACTGACTACAGACGTCCAGAATTTCATGAGCCTACACCTGAAGTGGTACCTTACCTGATGGAGGTATCATACAGCACTTCTGCGAAACTCACATTATTTGCACTGTGCTAGCTAAGATCTACCAGATTCTTGTTTGTTATGTTATAGTTTGGCAAAGCCATAAGCAGAAATATGACCTTTTGCTTTTAAGTGCATTTAGCAGTATGATTTGGCAAGAAAAAAATGTCAATCCTGTGTCGTTAACATGAGCCAGATCCTTATTTGATATTTCTCTCTCCACCCCTCAGCATGGGATAATGATCACAAAGGAAGAGCTGTATGCACGTCTGAATGAAGAAAGAGATGACGTCAATCAAGACATAATGGTATCTTCCATAAAGTATCCATTTAATTTCATCTGAGTGTGGGTAGGGCTAATGCTGCTTTACGTATATATTTTATATGATGACAGTATATTCCTGAAGTCAAAGATCCTATGGCTACTGCTGTTGATATAGGAGAGCCTTCTGTAAGTACCCATTCTAAACATTTGAATTTTTCTTTCCTGAGAAAAGTTTGCCCAATCTTCTCAAGCCATTTATACGAAAAAAGGCAAATGGATTATGAATTTTGTAAGGTGTAATAATAGTGTATGTGTTTAAATACTGCTGTTTGTTTCACTATGCTTTCAACTTTTGAACAGTACAATGAAGATAGTGACGATGAGGATGAGGATGCTGACAAAGCTGCTGCACAGCCTGAATCACTGGAGGTACTGCCATACTCCTTTACAGTCTCTTTTGGCATTGCCGACAATGTCGGATTCTCAGTTCACATATTTGATTATGGGAGGTTTAATGTGGCCTTCCTCATAATACTATAGCACCAAAATAGTGGGTGATTGTCAAACGAAGAAAGTGGGATATCAATGATTTATTTATCAGAACTAATCCTGCCCGAGCGCCTATGGTTTCTTTAAACCTTTTTCTTTACATATAGGACGAGGAGGATGGGGATGAGGAAGTAGAAGAGAAAGCGAGCCAGAATTGGAGTGTTCTAAAGTCTACTGGACAGGTTGAAAAGCCAGAGGTACATATTGCATACTGTTAGTATTATATTTTCTGAACAGAAAACATAATGCAGGAATCTTTTAGCATTCACACATACCGCAACCAGTTACTTTGTTGCTGGTTTATACTGTCAATCCACAAAAAGTTTATGGTGGTGAACTGGTGATTGATTATATGGTTAGAAATGTAAAAGATTATGTAACTCGCATGTTCAATCCATATATGAACCTGCATCTTTTTACAGTCTTTCCTGATGGTTATATTTGCACAAGAAAATTATGCTTGCTCATTTCTGCCTTGCAGGAAAAATCAAAGAAAGGTGATATGTCGCTAAAAGAAGCCATTGATGAATCTGAGAACCTAACTGACTTTCTTATGGATTTTGAGGAAGACGAGTGACAATCTGGGCATTTTGCTATTATTTGCATCACATGGGAGGTACAAGGTCAAGCATACTAAAGCACCATTCAGTATTACAATTTTACAACATTTTGTTCAAAACCAATTATGCTTGTTTTCTCCAGAAAATCCATTGCTCAACCCATTTGATGTACTTCATCAATTTGGTTGAGTTTAAATTCTTCATGATGACGCAAAAACACAAATTATTTATCAATAATATTGAATTCTAAATTGTTTTTAGGACTGCAGGAATGAAAGGAACCATGGTTTAAATCTTCCCTCGACCATTCTTGTGATTCGTCCCAACACTTGAAGCTGCACCTTTAATTAGCCTGAGTGATTCAACAAAGTCATCCAGCAGCTCATGAGAATCTGGAAATTGTGCCTCGTCCACCGCTAGATTTACCATCATAGTGTTAACGTAACTTTGAAAATTCACAGTTAGGGCCTGCACAAACAAGACAACCAAAAGTACAAATTTAGCTTTAAAATGTCTTGGATGTCTCTTACCCAGACTCAGTTAACCAGAAAGTGGATGGTTTTTTTTGTAAACACACACAGTTTGTTCTAATAATCATTTGTTACTTCACCATTTACTAGTACATGTTGGTGCATGTAAAGAGTTAACATTTATTCACAATTAGATGCCCACGATATCTGTGTATTGTCAGTGAACGTGTCCTAGCACTGCTAATGATTATACTAACCAGTGCTTCTTTGGAATTCGATGATTTGACAAGTTGGTGCATTTAATAAATGTCTATTTCATAATTAGATTCTCGAGCACTTACTTCTGGAGGACCATATCCACTTGGGGCGATGAAGACAACCGGATGTCCACAAAACTCTACCTGCTCAACTGGACCAATCATGTTGGAGAATGATATGGTTGTATGAGAGATCATACGATGAAAGATAGCTCCAGCAGCCTGTTTGATTCGCATGTTGCAATGGTATCAGAAACAAATAAGAATTGCAGACAGAACATTCTGGCGCATCGCTCAAAAATCGACAGCTATCTGCACGCTCATAAAAGAAACTAGAGAGATGACAGTGCCACCTATCTGGACTGTGCAAACTCTCTGAAGACAAGAAGTGAGTATTTGAGAATCAATAATTCATCATCAATACGAGCTTAGCCATTTTGGATGTTGGAACTATGTTAGCGTTACACGTAAATAAGATGTTTCAACCAGGCTTCAGTTATCTTTTTTTTTACTACGGTAAATTAATCAGATAGCTAACCAGTGTTATGTCAGTATGAAATGGTACAGAAATAAGTACCGAGCTGGGATATGTACCTTGAGTCCAAAGATTTTGAGGATAACTTCTGCAGCTAAATGCGTGAACACAACTTCCAGCGAGCTCTTTTTCCTATCCACAATCTTCTTCGCCTTCCGAACATACTGTAACGGATCGTCGTGCAAGCCGATGTGAAATGGAAGGATGATGAAGCCAAGCTCATTCCCCCATTTCACGTCGCTTTCCTTGCCGGACTCGATCATATTAACACATGCCTGGTCGTAGCAAAAGATCATAATCATCATCAATTCCTTTTTTTTTCACTCTACAAAAGCTACGGTAAATAGGTGGAAACATTTGTTTGATCATGTTTCCAGTTAAGTTCTTACTTGCAGGCTGGTCGTTGGCCTTAAATTGACGAGCAGTATTGATCTCACACGTATCTCCTTGCTGGTGTCAGCGTCACCTGGAGGACAGGATGGAGTCATCGACAGTGCGACGGTTAGAGTTAGCTGCTAGCAGTCTGGTAGGAACAGGAGATATCGTCGTATGGTAGTAGTTGCCAACCGTCACCTGTCTTCCGGAAGTAGTATCGCGAGAGGGCAGCGTAGGTCACTCCAACCAACACATCGTTCACCGTCTGTGCAGCCATCCACGCAACACGACGTGCGAATTCTCAGTTTCAGCCAAAGCAAAACAGCTGGAAGAAACTAATAAGAAGAGCTCCGTACGCAGTTCATGGCGTTCTTGACGAACTTGACGTCGTCGAGGCTGAGGGCGCAGTGCACGAGGCGCTTGCGCTGGTGCGGCGCGTGGTTGACGCGCTTGAACAGCGTGCGCGGGTCGCTGAGGAAGAGGATGGTGGCGAGGAAGCTCGCGACGTCCACCACGGTGTGCCAGGCCAACGCGACGAAGGACCAGGCCCAGGCCGCGAGCGCCAGGGCGCCAGCGGACGCCGGCGGGCGCGGGCGCTCCCAGATGGCGCCCGTGCGCGTGGGCAGCGGCGGCATGGCCGGCAGCCTCGCTGGGTCGGCGGCGCTCCGGGTGCAGGCCATGAGGAGCGTGAGCAGCGACATGCCGTCGCCGAGCGAGTGGTGCACGCGGATCGCCGTGGTTGCTGCGGCCTCCGAGGTCGGGAAGTCGAGGACGTGGAACTCCCACCGTGGGCGGGTCTCGTCCATGGGCAGCGTCGACAGCGTCGCCACGTAGTCCTCCACGGCCCTGTCCGGGTCGCGCGCCACCGCCGCCGCGTCCAGCTTCGGGTAGATGATGTGCTCGTCCACGTCCACCGTCGTCGGCTCCCACCGCGGTTGGCCCGACTTGTCCTTCACCTAGCGACAAGATCATCGGCGACGTGCAATAATAACACGTTAACAACCTGACGTGGCTATGTATTGGACGCTGCGTGTGCAGCGCAACACGTACTTGGATGCTGCGGAAGCGCGGGTAGCGCGCGAGCTGGGCCTCGATGCCGGCGCGGGCGGCGGGGAGGTTCACGGGCGTGGCGATCCCGATCACGACGACGATGTAGAAGTCCTCCACGAGCCTGGCGGAGGGGCTCACGAGCTCCCCTTGCTCCTGCTCCCCGGCGTGTTGGTCCGCCAGCCGGACCCCGACCCCAGCGCCGTTGGCGACCGTGCCATTGCTCCCGGCCGTGTGCACCGAGAGCTGCCGCTTCCGCAGGGTGCCTGCCGCCGCGTCCATCCGGTCGTCGTCTTCTGGTCCTCCGCCGGTGTGGTGTGCACCGCACTACTGGTGCTGTTTTGCATGGACTTCGTTCCCACACAAGATGGTCAGTGGCCAGTGCAATATATAAGGACGTTGATCTGATCCGTATATAGGACAAGTGTAATCTATCGACGAACTGGCTCTGGCTGCTAGCTGCTTCGTTCCATGCTCTAACAGTGGCTTATGACAGCCAACTGCCAACGGAACCGGTAGTAAATGTGTTTGACAATGTACGATGAGCTTTCAGAAGTCTAGTCAGACAGAAGGCAGCGGTGAAGCGCAGTGACACGTTGGCCTACAGTTGGTCAATGACAGAAGCTCACCATGCATGGTCATTTTACAGGCACCACTACTGTATCTTCAGTTCCACATGCAGGCAGGCACCACCAGGAACTTAATTTGCGTGCATTACTGTAGGGTCGGCGACTCGGCGCCACCAGGATTTTGCACCAGCTGCAATTTCATTTGAAATCAATTGGAAAACAATTTCATGTGGTGCACAAGATGAATATATTTGAGCACGTCACCAAACATTAAATAAATCCTTTTCAATGGGATCAGGTGATCCCTAAGCTCTGTTCGGCTTCTTTCAGTATTTTTCTCTCAAATCAGTCATACAAATCAGCATGTAGTCATTTTTTTTCAAAACAAATCCTCCGTACAAATCAACAGAAGATCTGCCGAACAGACTTAAAAAGACACGAATCAGCAACTGGTCTCTACAGTTTCGATGCGATCAGCTGCTCGCGTACGGCGCCTGAATCCATTGCATCAAGGGTATTTGTATTTTGTGGTGAACTGCACAGTTGTCACCGGTAGCTCATGTGTACCAATCACTCTCGATCAAATAGGGAGGCTGAAGAATTTGTTCAGTGGCGTTCGATAGGGCTCGGTCGTTTTTGGCCATTAATTGGGCCAGCAGCTAGCTACCGCTGCACTACTAGCGAGCGTCTTTATGCTTAATTGGGTCAGCGGATGGGTGACTAGGATCGTCGGCGGGCTCCTGTACACTTGTGGTTCATGTGTGCGGCCAGCCGTGGTGACAGCAGGTGTCTCTTTCCAGTCTTCAATTATGGTTCTGTCTCCGGCCGGCCAATCGCTTGCTTGTGCTGGTGATCCAGTTGCCATGGAGAGAGCAACACGGGAGCTCGCGCAGCGAAGCTGAATGTGTCCCTGACAGTGACAGGAACGTGCTGAAACCTTCACTGTTTGACCTTGGTGATCTTTATCGTGTTTTGCCAAAAGTGTCACTACTCCAGAAAAGTACATAACTGTCGGCTCCCAACCCACCTTTACTGTTGGCTAAAAAAAAGACCTTTACTGTTGGTTAGCGAAACCGCCTTTCAGTATCACTGTCAGTTCTGAAACCGACGGTAATGCCATTTTCGATAACAAAAAGAAAAAAAACAGCCACCCTCTCATTTCCGTTTGTCCCGCCGCAGCCTGGAGTGTGGAAGAGAGGAGACCTCATGTTGCTCTTCTTGCCTGAAACTTTTTTTTCTCGAATACCCAAGAAAGTTGGGTATCATTGTATTAAGCAGGAGAGTAAAAATTTGTTACAAACGCACGCACGCGTGCGTGTTCCCTCATGCGGACTACTCGCAACATAAACTCCCTGAACCCTGATGCCTGATGCGATTACCTTCTTTCTTCTTCAGGCTCGCTGCGGCCATCGCCTCTCGCAGCTGTTCTACCAGTAGGTACTAGGTAGTGAGTAGTTTGCCAGTGGAGTATATATATAGTTGTTGGAAACGACATGTAGTCATTTTATTGATAGATATCCAACTAACTTGGGAGACAAATTCGAAATGAGGCAGTACACTAGTACAGATTACAAAATATGTGCTTCATATCTGTATGACTGTATAGTTGTGATAAGATAATTATATATTGTGCTGGACAAGCATTTTGTCCAATATGCAACAGTTTTGGTTTATAACGTGAGAGCTATTGACAAAGCATAATCTGATTCGCTGCATGGACGAGAATAATATTGCAGGCAGTTGATGATAACTTAAATATGAGGGGGGAAAAGGACACTTCTTGCAAGAAGAAAAATAAGCTAAAGTCTGAGGGTGTAAAGCAATTAGTTATGTGTGACCAAAAACAATTTATGCTTGAATAACATATATAAACCATTAGGTTTCGATCATCTGCATGGGTCGAAAATTACTAGCAGAACGCCGACCAAATAAATCTGCATGGATTTTTGTTTTGCAATTTCAGCAATCCAAGTACGTTAGATCGGGATCTCCCTCGTTAATTTCAAACTCATAAGCTTAAGCGAGCACGTTGTAAACAATCTCCATTCTACGGAGCAGGGACGCAGCTCGATCCTGCACGACCTTCCACGCTTCCGTGACGTGCCGTTCCTCCGTGAGCGTGCTCCCGATGGCGCACCTCAGCATGTAGACGCCGCCCACCTTGGCCGAGCTCATGTACGGCCCCGAGCTGGTCGCGTTCACCTCCTCGAGGAGCCTCCTGTTTAGCTCGTTGGCCGTCTTCTCGCCGCCGAACCTCTCCGGCGACCGGAGCCGGAAGCACACCAGCGCAAACTGCCTCGGCACCACCACCTCGAACCGGGTGTCGGCCCTCACCATGCTCTCGAGCGACGCGGCCATGCGGACGTGGGCGCGGACGTGGTCGCGCAGGCCCTCGACGCCGTAGCAGCGGAGCACGAGCCACAGCTTGAGCGCGCGGAACCGCCGGGTCAGCGTCATGGACCAGTCCTTGTAGTCCACGACGTCATGCCCCTCCGCGGCTGCGTCCTTGAGGATGTACTGCTGCTCGGTACCCAGCGCCGCCGTGAGCACCGCCGGCCGCCACACCCACAGCGCGCAGCAGTCGTTGTTGGACAGGAGCCACTTGTGGGCGTTCATGCTGAACGAGTCCACGGACTCGGCGCCGCCGCCGCCCATCACGTGCTGGAACTCCGGGCAGACCAGCGCCGAGCCGGCGTAGGCCGCGTCGACGTGCACCCACACGCCGTGCGCCGCCGCGACAGCGCACAGCTCCCCGATGGGGTCCACGGCGGTCGTCTGCGTGGTCCCGATCGTGGCGCACAGGAAGAGCGGGACCAGCCCGGCGTCCACGTCGGCCTGCATGGCGGCACGCAGCTCGGCCGGCGAGAGCGCGAACATGTCGTCGCGGTACGTCGCGACCACGCGGCAGCTGTCGCGGTGGATGCCGGCGATGCGCGCGGCCTTGCGGAAGGCGAAGTGGGTCTGGTCGGAGCAGTAGACGACGAGGTCCCCGATCCTCCTGCTGCCGATCTCCGCGAGCTTCCGCTCCCGCGCGGCGACGAGGGCGCAGAGGATGGCCTCGCACGAGGTGCCCAGGAGCGTGCCCCCTCCGCCGCCGCAGAACAGCAGGGCCTCGGGCAGGTGCAGCGCCTTGCCGAGCCAGTCCACGACCACCATCTCGAGCTCGGTGGCGGCCGGTGAGGCGGCCCACGTGAAGGGCACGGCGTTGATGCCCGCGGCGAGGGCCTCCCCGAGCGCGCCGACGGTGCTGCTCGACGCCGGGAAGTGCGCGAAGT
This sequence comes from Cenchrus fungigraminus, assembly GCA_036936925.1. Lineage (NCBI taxonomy): Eukaryota > Viridiplantae > Streptophyta > Magnoliopsida > Poales > Poaceae > Cenchrus > Cenchrus fungigraminus. The sequence goes on along the minus strand of CM072778.1, from coordinate 18,975,663 downwards.
GGCGCGGGCTCTGCCAGTGCGTCATACCCGGCAGGATGAGGTCGCGGACGTCCCGCAGCGCCGCGGCGAATGCGCCGGGCTCCGGGCACGACGGCGCGTCCGCGGGGAGCTGCCGGCGCAGGAAGCCCGGCGTGACGCTGGGGTGCACGGGGTAGTCGCCCATGCTGGCGTAGTAGTCGGCGATGAAGTCCACGACCTGGTGTCCCTGCTGCCGGAACTCCTCGGCGTCAAGCTGCCGGGAGCCCTGCATTGGCGGCACCGTCGTCGTCTCCGTTTCCACGGGAACGGCGCCGCCGCCGCCGTTACGCTGGACGCCGTTGTTGGTGTCGATGTGGCAATGCGAGGGCGGCGCCATGCGTGTAATTATCGAGACGATGCTGCAGTTAGCTGAACTTTTATTGAGTGAGTACAAGCTCCGGCTTCCGGCAATATGGATGACATGAAGAGACGAACTGCGCCGACAGCTGCCCCATTTATGCCGTGGATGGCTCAGGACCATGCACGGCAACGCGATGGTGGTTTACAGTTTACTGGTGGCGTAGCTAGGGCTCAAATCCAAGACGGCCAGACGGGAGTAATTGAAGGGAATTGGTTGGTCCTAGGAGTAGAATTACTAGTGCTGTTCCTGGTATACGGTTCCCCTTCCCCATCGGTGTCCCGTGTCCAAACACTGGTAAGTAACCAAATCCTGCGGGCTTGCAGCCTCGCACGTCGCACCCTGTGTGTACACAGACACACGGAAACCGGCGCGCTGGCGGCTGGTGATCCCACCTTAGCCGGAGCAGGGCGGGCACTGCGCGCACCGCAGGCTCAATGGCTCATCGCCCGGCCGCGTGCCGCTGCACCGTAGTGCCCGTGGATGCCGGGAGCCGCCGCCGGACCGTCCGTACGTGTCACCCTTGCCGTCGGCAGCAGCGAAGTACGTGCCGGGCACCGATAATATCTCCCGAATCACACGCGCCGCATGCCATGGAGACAGTCGTCTTCGATGTTCCCTGTACGCTACACTGTTGCGAAGTTGCCTTCCGCTGCTCACACGCTGAAGACGTGCGCACGGCGTTCCCGCCCCGTGGTCTGCAGCGTCCTGCGGTCGAGTGCGTGCCGGCCCTGAGGCCTGAGGGCACGCAACTGGCACACGAGGCGAGCTCCGCAGGAGATTTTCGGAGTTGGGATCGAGCTCGTCCCCTCATCCGACTGGAACGGGAATCGCTGCAGGTTTGACTCGCAACTGCGCGTCGCGGTAGGAATAAAAGTTCCGGTTGGACCGTCACGTCGTGAATTCACTCTAGAACACAGTTCACTGTCACTCTAGAAGTTTTCAGCGAGAAGATTTGTCGAGAGCAACAGACACGAGTGACGGCCATATCGATCAGAAGAGATCTACCCATTTAAATAGCCGAAACAGGGACGGATCCATGAAAATTTTTAGGGGACTAAAGCTATATTCACGTAACACCACGATAACCCCTCACAATAGACAAATATAACAGTTTAAAGTAGTCTTATATAGTAATATATATTGAACCATCGAGGAACGATGGAAATCATAAAATACATCATGAAAAATAAAGGTTGCAATTTATCGATAACAAAAGGTAAAAGGCCAAATCACGAACTAAGGGACGACACCTGACAGTGACACTCATTATTCACCCGAGGAAGCAACTTGCACCTACACATAGATAATTGATTGGTCAAATATACATGGACCTCAAAGTTATTAATTTTTATTTTAATTTAGAAGAGAAATATTAGTTTAGAAGAGAATAGAGCATACCGAGGGTGGGTCACCAACAGGCTCCTACTGCTCGCGTCGTCCCCCGAGGGCGCGACTCGGGCGGACCGCCGCCGCCCCCCGCACAGCCCCCCTCCGGCGCCGCCCGCCCGCCTCGCTGCTGCCAGAGCACGCCGCCAGGAAGCTGTGCGGCTGCAAGGACGGCGGCGGCGAGGCCTCCAACCTCACACCAGCCACCCCCGCCGTGTCCTCCTCTGCCAAGCTTCATGAGCGCCATGGTGGAGCTCCTCACGGCGAGGGTCGCCGGCGGCCCAGATTCGGCACCCCTCGAGCAAGATCAGGCGCCTCCCACCTCGGATCTGCGCCTCCCCCACCCCGCCGGTGGGGGGCATCCCGTGGGTCACGCGCTCTGGATCTGGCCCCCTCCCAACCGCCGGCTTCGAGGAAGGGTGCCGGGAGGGGCTCTGCCTGGGCGGAGCTCCGCCGGTGGAGCCGGTCCCCGGCCGCAGCTGGGGACTTCGCCAAGTCGCCAACGGTGCGGAGCCCCCGACGCAACGGTCAACGACCCCACCGCCCCTGAGCTACTCCGCCTCCTGTTGTTGAACTCGCCTTCCTCGCGGCCTGTGTGCGGCCGTGGTTGCGGGAGCGCCAGGAGAAATGCCTTCCTGGCTTCATGCCAGCCAGCAACGGCGACACTGCAGTGTTGCTTCCCTCGTTGGAGGCTTTGTCGCAGCGCTTCCACTACTGGCAGGTCTGTGCTGGTTTCAACTTCTATCCGAGGCGTGATTGTAGCTTGTGATTAGAGGCCGACTGCCTCCGACCACCCTAGGCGGTGATGGGTGGATGCGGGAAACTGCAAATGGAATTTCAAGTCCGGTATTGCACCGGTCTTGTCGACATCGGTGACACCCTCTTGTGCCACTCCCTTCTTGGAGGCGATGTTGAGATTTTCATCCCACCCCAAGTGATGTTGCAGGTTGCTCCTCCATAAAGCTAGTGTGCTTGCTACCCTCATCTCCGGTGTTGGTTCTGTGCAAGGCGAATACAAGTTATGGATTATCATCGTGAGCTGTGCGGGTGTTCACCATTGGGCGCCTCTACTCCGTCGACACGCTTCTTGTTGGTGGCATTATCAAATTTTATGCCGGGGGCTCCACTCTTCCACCGTTCCCCTGCGAGGTTTCCTCCCCTTGCACGGCGTTGGATGTTGGCGTGTGGAAGCCCGGATGCGCTTTGAAAGGTGATCCCATCAGCTTCAAAAGGAAGATCGTCGTTTTCGTGGATCTCTGGTTGGAGTCTCTCATGCTGCCTTTAGTCCCCACTTCGCTGGCCTGACCCTCAGATGGAGGGTGACAGCGGAGCGGCGTAGCTACGAGGGGTGGTGTGAAGGGGCAATGGCTGCGGGTGTCTCTGACGAGTATGTTGTTTCTTTGGTGGCTCCCGTCAACGATCGGCGGTCGCCCCTCTAGCTCGTGTTTTAGCATTGTCCACTGAACTGTGTCTACCTTGTTCTTCTGTCTTCCTTGTGTTGTGTGGGGTTGTTGTAAAAATGCTGAACTTCGTGTGTTGTAGCACTTTGGCTTGCCACAACCCTTTTAATGAAAATTCAGGTGGGGATGCTCTCCCCCAGGTGGCCGTCAAAAAAAATAGAGCATACCATTACTTTTTTGGGCACCAGCATACGACGTGGTTTCATCTCTTGAAACCACTTTTTGATCTTTTCAATACCAATCAGTCTAAATACCTCCTTCTCACAATAGCATATCATCAGATCATTGAGCCATTCATCACCCATTTTACTTCGTAAATCTGTCTTTATAATGGACATGGCTGAAAATATCATCTCAACTGAAGTTGTTGCCATTGGAAGTATCAATATTAGTTCAACGAGACGATAAACCAATTTATAAGAATTACGCATACCAGTCTTGACCATAAGTTTAGCAACTTTTTCAAGTTCAGTGCATCCAAGAAAATCTGGAGTTCTTCTGGCACGGTTTACAAACTGTCTAAGTTGATTTGGCAAAAGAGAGAGGCTACCAATATGAAAATCCCCAGCATAAATTTCAGCAAGCCTCACAAGTTTGTCCACATCAAAATTAGAGGAGTTCTTCGGGTTAAAGGCAGCCATACATACTAATAACTCTGAACTAATTTCATTGAACTGATGATTCAACTCAGTCAAGATGGCATCAATGGCGACAAGAAAAATCTCAACATGATAGTAATGCATGTTTGTTACCTTTTGCTTTCTTCGTCTAGAGGTCTCTCTAACATTTATTTCCTTATCCATATCTGCCACTTCAATATCCTTAACAAATTTTTTTAACTTTTTTGAGTAATGGCTCCCATCCATGTTCCCTCATATCTTGCAAGCTCTCTTTCACATCAGTGATCAAATGAATTGCTTCAACTATATCTTGATCCTTCCTTTGCAAAGCATGTGACAAAATATATGTCATGCTCAACAATTCTATCATCAAATGCAAGATGAACACAAAATCAAAGCTCTCCATTTTTCCAATTAAACCTAAAGCTCCAACATTACATGTTGGTTTAATAGAATCTTTCTTCACTATCTCAAGAACATCTATGATAGCCTCCCACATCACCAAAATGCGAAGTAAAGTTTTAAGATGTGAACCCCATCTAGTATCTCCATGCCTATCTAGGCTGCTTTCTTGGTTTAAACCTTTTCTCACCATTCTCAATCTTTTCTAGCAACACATCATGGTGCTTTGCAAGCAAGATATCCTTTCTCATACAAGATGTACCCACAGTGTTGACTATTAAAGGAACATAATTAAAGAAATCTGCAATGTCCGCACTAGAACTCGAAACGGCAACAACCATTAGTTGCAATTGATGAGCAAAACAATGCACATAAAAAGCATAAGGATTTTCATCACGAATCAATTTCTGCACCCTATTAAATTCCCCTCTCATATTATAAGCTTCATCATACCCTTGCCCACGAAACATAAAGATAGACAAATTGTGACTTGAAAGCATACCGACCAAAGCTTGTTTGAATGCAATAGCTGTACAACTCTGAACATGCCGAAGTCCAAGAAATCTCTTCAGCACTTTCCCTTTATCATTCACAAACCTCCAATGACACATTTGTTTGTGTTAGTGACTTAGTGTAATTGTAGAAATATAGACAAAAAGTTACAACGTGGACATGACTGTGGAGTACTAACCTTAGAATCACTGTCATTTGCTCCTTTATCGATACATCTTGAGACTCATCTATAAGCACTGAGAATTTTCTACCTCGAATCTCATCCATAATGACAGCGGTGACTTCCTCCGCACAAGCCTTTGCAAGGTTCTTTTGTATAGCAAGAGATAACATCTGACAATTTTTAGAACCATTGTCATATGCATCATTCACTATCTCAACCCTATATTTATACCTGTCAATCATCTCAAAAAATGTACCCTTGTTGAGGGAAGTAGAACTCTCATCATCTCCACGAAAAGGTTGCCCTTGTGATATGAGAAATCTTGCAACATCTAAACCAGATGTTAAACGAATCTCATATCATTTTTCTTCATCGGTGTTTACCTCAACTAATATTTGAATCACACTTGTCCTTTGTTTCATAAAATCATCACAACTTAACCTAGCCTTCGTATGAGTCTTGCAAACACTGTGCTTTCTTAGCTTTCTTCCAATTCACATAACCTTGATGTGCAAATACAGAACTCCCAAACTTTTCAGGCTTTGCGGAATTAAAAAAGAGATAACAATATAAGCAATAAGCTGCATCCTTGGACTCACTATACTCTAGCCAATCAAATTCATCAAACCAAGTCTTCTGAAATGATCTCCATTCACCACTAATCCATTTAGCAGGAAATAGAAATTCATGAGGTTGGGTTGGACCACTTAAAGCATATGCTCTCTTTAGTTGGTCTCTAATTTCAGATTCATAATAATCGATTGGTTTGCGATTTCCAGGGTCGACAGTCATGATTAAATGACTAAACTCTACCCTAGGTTTCTTTGGTTGACTTGTGCCCTCATTAGCATGTGGAGTACTTGAGCCATAACCACTACCATTAGAAAAGTAGTTGAACAGAGTTCTTTTCGACATACTGAAAATCTGAAAATTGAAATCTACCATGAATCAATCATTCAATTATGGTTCACAGACTCAGTTTCAGACTTAGTTTAAGTGTAAAAAAATCACCTGCCCGTGGCCGTCTCCGTTTGAGTGGCCAGACGCTGTGCCGCTCGCGCGGTCACGCCCTCTGCCTCCGCCGGTCCGCCGGTCTGCCCTAGCCCCTTGCTGCGCCACTGCAACCTGCAAGCTGTCCGCCGGCGCCCGCTCGCCGCCCGCCTGTGCAAGACTGCAACCGCGCCTCGCCAGCGCCGCGACTGGAGCCTGGAGACGGACCGCCGGAGAAGCGGAGTAGGGAGACCGGGGATTTAGTGATTCACGGATTGGGGACGGGCGAGCGGCGAATTGGGGGAGGCGTGCGTGAGTCGGGCGGCGAATTGGGGGCGACGTGCGCGAGTCGAACGGCGAATTGGGGGCGGCGTGCGCGAGTCGTGAGGATGGGAGGCCGGGAGGGGAAGGGGATTGGGTAGCGGATAGGGTTTCTTTCTCAATTTTTGGGCTGTGGCCTTCGGGTTTTCACGGTGATGTTGGCCCAATAAGTAAAATACGTTTCTTTTTTATCTAGTGTAATTCAGCCCCTCCTACTGTACGTATTTTAGTACAATTTTGAAGTAGGAGCACCGGTGGGGTTCCACGTGCCCGCGAGCGGTAGGGGGGCTCGAGCCTCCCCTCCCCCCCGCCCCACCGGTTGTGTCCGTCCCTGGTGACCGCCATCACGCCGGCGGACTCCGTGTGCTTCCCCGCCACATACCAGCAGTTGGACGATGAGCAGGTCTACTCTCTTCTGACAAGATACCAACTTCCGCGGGGAGATCCTCCCCGCGGGAGTAACAGGGCACGTCCGAAACGAGGACGGCTCGTTCAAGATCCACTTCGCAGATGAGTGCAAGGTACACGTCGAGCGCTTCCATATCCACTACGACGTCAACTTGTACGACACAGTGACGCCGACGGCACAGTCCCAAGGATGGCCCCCGACGTCACTGTGTCGTACAAGACGGCGTTGTAATGGATCTGGAAGCCCCCGACGTGTACCTTGCACTCATGTGCGAAGTGGATCTCGAACGAGCCGTCCTCGTTCAGGACGTGCCCCGTTACTCCCACGGGGAGGATCCCTCGCGGAAGTTGGTATCTTGTCAGAAGAGAGTAGGCTTGCTCATCGTCCAACTACTGGTAGGCGGTGGGGAAGCGCACGGAGTCCGCCGGCGTTATGGCGGTCACCAGGGACGGACGCAACTGGTGGGGCGGGGGGGGGGGGCTCGAGCCCCCCTACAGCTCACGGGCATGTGGAACCCCACCGGTGCTCCTTCAAAATTGTACTAAAATACATATAGTAGGAGGAGCTGAATTGCACTGGATAAAAAAGAAACGTATTTTACTTATTGGGTCAACATCACCGTGAAAGCCCAAAGGCCACAGCCCAAAAACTGAGAAAGAAACCCTGTCCGCTACCCAATCCCCTTCCCCTCCCGGCCTCCCATCCTCACGACTCGCACACGCCGTCCCCAATTCGCCGCCTGACTTGCGCACGCCGCCCCCAATTCGCCGCCCTCCCGCCCCCAATCCGTGAATCACTGAATCCCCGGTCTCCCTACTCCGCTTCACCGGCCTCCAAGCTCCAGCCGCGGCGCCGGCGAGGCGCAGTTGCAGTCTTGTAGAGATGGGCGGCGAGCGGGCGCCGGCGGGCAACCCGCAGGCTGCGGTGGCGCAGCAAGGGGCTAGGGCGGACCGGCGGAGGCAGAGGGCACGACACCTGCGTGAATGGTCCGCCGAAATCCAGCTCCTCGCCTTGCGGGAGCACGGTCTCCGTTTGCAGTTTTAGTTTTCGGTCTTTTGGTTTGCAGAGTCCTAAACGGACTCAACTCAGAGGTCCTAGTCGTGATTGTGTCACGAAGTCGGTTTCCCGGACTATATAAGCATACCACCGGCCACGCTAAAACGTATCAAATTAACAGCTAGGGTTTTGCCTCTTCTTGTTGTTGCGCTGTCATCGCCAAGACTCCAGCCCGGTCATTTGCGTGCACCTGCGACCGGGCAAGCAGGTCTCCGGAATCAACGTCTTTGTGATCCTGCACCGAGAGAAGGCGAATAAGGTTTTTGGGAAGTGCTTTTCGCGCGACTGCTCCCAATCTTCGTCATGGCCTGTCTTCCGTCAAGATCCAGGGGCGCTGCGTCCTGGCGTCATCTTCGTCGGCCTAATCGAAGTCTTCCGTGGCCGCTAATCGACGACAGTGACAGCAACCAGGACGATCTCAGCTTCGCCTTCGGGAATCTCTCCATCACGCTGTCATCTACGAATTCCAGCAGCAGGTATTATTCTTGTGATCTAGTCTTATTATTCTTCTTGATCAACATGTTCAATATGTTTAGTGTACGAGTTGTGCTTACATTAGTTGTCATGATCTGTGATATAAGTTTGAATCTAATTAGCTTACAACATATGCTTAATCTAGTTGTTCTCGTCATGATTTTAATCTAGAAATAGTCTAATATTTCAACACGCCCTTCGCCGTCGACGAGCTCTGCTTCCTAGGCGCAGCTGCGGTGCCGCCAGCCCGCCGACCGCCCGTGCGACCTCACCGCTGCAACTGCAAGAGGAGCGTTGCGGCCGAAATATGTAGAACAGATCTGATGCTTATATGAGTTATTACAACAAATCCATGCATGAACATGGAGCGTAAGACTGGTCGCACTGGGTGCGCTACTAGCAACGGTACGCGACATGCAGTATGCTGGTAGCGCACCAAACCGCCGCACCGGGCGACGCTACAGACTACGGCATGTCCCGTTCCCATGGCGAATCCCCCAAATCCAGCGTCGTAGCGTGCCTGCGCTATCTCTCCACGTCGGAGAGCAGCCCAACGACCTCGCGCCTCCCGCCGCAGCCGCTTCATCCCCGCGCCGCAGGGGAAAAGCTCCACCGGAGATGGAGTGGCGCCAGTAGGTAGAGTGGAGGGAGAGGAGCAGGCCGCTACCGCGCGCGGAAGATGGATGCCAGGGACCAGAGGAGCTCTGCGGCGGCTGGTGCACAGAGCTCCGCCGGCCGCGATGCCCCTTCTCCGCCGCCACAGCCGACACGGAGACGGAGAAGACGATGGCGGCGCCACCGAGGTGCCGTCCTGCGCCGCCGCCGAGGAGAGGCCGGCGGAGGAGCAGGGCCACCGCGCAGATCGAGGGGAGACGGCCATCCGCACCGCTCGTCGCTCCCTGCCGGCCCGGTGAAGATGGAGCCGAACTGCGCCGCCGCCGGGTCGACCCGGCCATGGATCCGGCAGATCCGCCGTCGATTGGGCAGTGGAGGGGGCGGAGGGGAAGTAGTCCGCCGATCCGCCGCCGTGGCTCGCCGTCCTGTGGCTCCTCCGCTCGGCGCCGCTCGATTCAGGAGCGTAGGTCCGCCGCGGCGAGGAGGTCCGCGCGGCAAGGAGGCCGAGCCACCGACACCGGCGCAAGCAGGGGAGGAAGGGAGGGCGAAGGGGAGAGAGATGGGGAGGGATGGCGCCGCCGGCCACCGCGGGATGAGCAGGCGCGCCGGCGATGGGGGCAGAACGGGTCGGAGAGGCAGAGGAGAGGGATGGGGCGGAGAGGGAGAGGAGAGAGATGGTGTTGGAGTGTTAAAAAAAAGTTTACGTGTGGGCCCCACTGATAGATAGTTGGTATGGAGTATGAGAAATAGGGGATGACGGGTGCGGATAAATTGATACTGTACTGTAAATTTGTCGATAACCAGGCAGATTATTCCCTTTAGGGTACGCAAATAGGGTATGACGAGTGCTACCAGTCTAAGACTGGTAGCACTGGGTGCGCTACCAGCAACGGTACGCAACATGCAGTACGCTGGTAGCGCACCAAACCGCCGCACCGGGGTACCCTAAAGCCCACGGGATGTCCCGTTCCCATCCCGCTCGCGCCAAATAGAGCGCACTCTAGGACGTGCGCTACGGCCTACGCGGCCCCACCTGGCGTCTGGCAGTTTCTCGTCCGCGCCATCGCAGCGAGGAGAAGAGAGGAGAGAGAAGTTGGGAGCAGCAGAGAAGATGGAGCTCCGCCGGATGCCGTCGCAGGGAGCTCGCCGGCGCCGCCCAAGATCCCGTGCCGTCGTCGTGGCCGCCCCTGCTCCTCCACCTCGCGCCGGCCGCCCTGCTCCTCTACCTCGCGCCGCCTCCGCCATGGGCCGCCGCCGCCGTGACCCGGGCGGAACAGATGAGGAACCCGACGGAGCTGGAGCTTTTCCTCGGGAGGAGCTCGAGCACCACCTCGTCGTCGCCGCTGAACCGCCGCCTTCCCCCACCTCCGGATCGAGGCCGACCTCCCCTTCTCGAGGCGGAGAGGCGAGGGAGGATTGGATGGGGACAGAGGCGGAGGAGCGCGTCGGGAGCAGGGGAAGGGGCGTGGGCTGGGAGCTCTGCCGCGGCTGCGGCCGGCGCGCGCGAGTGCAGCTGCGGCCGGCCGGCGGCGCGCCTGGAGCTCCGCCGCGGAGCCTCGGCGCGCTGGATCGAGGAGCAGGGAGTCCGTGCCGGGAGGAGAGGGAGCGGCGCCCGTCGCCGCTGGAGCTCGAGCAGAGGAAGGAAGGGAGGGAGGGAGCTCCGCCGGCGGCGGCCTCCGCCTCGGAGAGGCCAGCGCCGCCGCAGATCGAGGCCTGGTGAGGCCGCCGCACAGAGACGGGAAGGAGGAGGCGTCGGGGGTAGGTGGGGGGAAAGAGAGAGAATGGAGAGGAAAAGGAGGGCGTGGGAGTTAATTAAGAGGCAGAGTATGACATGTGGGTCCCACACACTGGTAGTTGGTATGGAGTATGTGATATAGGGGATGACGGGTGCGGGGAAAGTGATACTGAACTGGAGAATCTCGCTGACTGGATGGAATATTCTCTTTTAGGGGATGCGTTTGGAGTATGACGAGTGCTACCAGTCTAAAGGCCACGAGAACACCAAACTGCTCTAGGCCTCTAGCACCACAGCTAGGGTCGCGATAGGGTACTAGTAGAGTCAGGACCTTTGGTACGACCCTTTAGTCCCGGTTGAATTTTGAAGCCGGGACTAAAGGGTTTTTATCGATGTGGCCTGAAATGGCCACGAACGCCACCTACCTTTTGTCAATGGGGGACATCTAACTGTTGTTTTGAGGCAATTATTGGCGCTGACTTTTAGTCCCGGGTGGTATTCCCACCCGAGACAAAAGGGATACCCTTTTGTCTCGGTTGGAAACACCACCCGGGACTAAAAGATTTAGTCCCGGGTGGTATTCCCACCCGAGACAAAAGGGATACCCTTTTGTCTCGGGTGGGAATACCACCTCAGACTAAAGCCCCCTCTCTCTCCTTTATCTATTCGTCAAACCCCTGTGTCCACTCGTCTCCTGTATCTTCTTTCTCTTATCTTTAACTCATCTCATCTCTCTCCTCTCATCCTGCAGGAGGAGGCACGCCTGGGAGGGGCCTTCTGCGGCGGCGCGGCGGCCGGCGTGCGGCCCCCAGTGGCGCGCGGCCTCGGCGGCTCCAGGCGCACGCGCGCGCGGCCTCAGGCGCGCGCGGCCTCAGGCGCGCCTTAGGCAGGCGCCGGCGCGCGGCTCCAGGCGCGCGGGAGGCAGGCCCGCGGCGCAGAAGGCGGGCCCCAGCGTGCGGCCCACGGCGCGCGGCGCCGGACCCGGCGGCTCCAGGCGCAAGGCCCCCAGCGGCACGCGGCCCCCGGCGGCTCCAAGCGCGCGGCGCGGCCCCAGGCGCGCGGGAGGCGGGCGCCGGCGTGCGGCTCCAAGCTCGCGGGCGTGTGCCGGTTCGATTTCGTTCGTCATTTTTGTTTGTGATTTTTGTGAATTCAAAGTGTTTTGCGAATGAATTCAGAACTCATGTGATGTGAATTGAATTTGTATGAGTGTGAGGAGATGGAGTTGATTTGTATGAGCATGAGGAGATGAAATTGTGTTGAATAAATTTGTGTGATAGTGGAATGAGTTGATTTTGAGATGTGTTGAATGCAATTCATTCAACTTGTGAAGTTTGTGTTCTTGATTTGGAGCTCAAGCTCCAGGACGGAAGATGGGGATTGGGGGAAGGGATCATGGGATGGGGGACGGCGGGAAGCTCTTTTTTTCTTATTCCTGGAAAACTCTTTGGTCCCGGGTCGTATTACCTTTAGTCTCGGTTCTTTTACCCGGGACTAAAGGGGGACTTTTGTCTCTCATTATTAATTTCGATTGGACTTGAGAGACCTAAGTCTTCTACCAATCAGGACTAAACCCCCTCTCCCTACTAGTGGGGGCAGGCGGGCAGCTAGCTAGTAGTCAGCAGCTAGACGAAGGCGACGAGGTATTGTTGCCAGGATTTGGAGTCGCCACTCGCCAGCGAAACGTGGATGCGTTCCACCTATACGTGGGAATGGATCAACATCCATAATCCAAAGAAGAAAAATCCAGTAAGATCCTAAATTATAAAGCTCACATCCAATCCAATCCAATTCACTCACTCAAAATCCAATATCCAACAATATAATCCAACCACCACCAGGTTGACTACTCAGATAAATCTATATGTGGGACACATGTCCAGAGCCGGACCCTAGAATTAAAAGTTCGCGTTCACACTATAAAATTTTAGCGGATTTGACCGAAATTTGGTGAGATGCCTTAACATGACAGTCCGCTACTCAGTGCAAATCGGTGAAGCCAAATCTATATGTGGGACCCACGTCCAGAGCCGGACCCTAGAATTAAAAGCTCGCGTTCACACTATAAAATTTTAGCGGATTTGACCGAAATTTGGTGAGATGCCTTAATATAACAGTCCGCTACTCAGTGCAAATCGGTGAAGCCAAATCTATATGTGGGACCCACATCCAGGGCCGGACCCTAGAATTAAAATCTCGCGTTCACACTATAAAATTTTAGCGGATTTGACCAAAATTTGGTGAGATGCCTTAATATGACAGTCCGCTACTTCGTGCAAATCGGTGAAGCCAAATCTATATGCGGGACCCACGTCCAGAGCCGGACATTAGAATTAAAAGCTCCTGCTTGGACATCCAATACTGATTGGACATCCACATCCAAAGTAATCCAGTCCAACGAAATCCAAAAGGAAAAAAATCCAATTGGATTTGGATTTTCCAAAATCCATTACCACGTCTAGTTCCACCACGTGACACGCGCGACTCTCGCGGAAGTACGTAGTAAACACCTGCTAACGACAGCCGTCTCATCCGGAACCGCGCCGCACGTCGTCCACCACGGGGTCAGGGGCGCCGGGCCATGCCGCCATCGGCCTTGTTTGGTTACAGGTGTTAGTTTTCTAACACCTGGGAATCTTGCATGCATGGAGTACCAAATGAAGTCTATTTACAGAACCTTTTCACAGATGAGTGCAACTTTACGCGACGAATCTAATGAGCCTAATTAATCCACGATTTACTACAGTAATGCTACAGTAATTATTCTCTAATCATGCGGTCAAAGGCCTCATTAGATTCGTCTCGCGATTTAAACGAGGGGTTGTGGAGTTAGTTTTGTAAATTAACTTTATTTAATACCCTTAATTAACGGTCAAAGGAGGTGTTAAAAAAGTAACACCTGAAACCCAGCAAGGCCATCGTAATAATTACTAGAGCCTCCCGTCGTGCTCTGGCAGTGGCCACGTTCACGCGATGATACCCGGGGACGACGGAAGCCGACGAGGTGCCGAACTGCCGCGTTCGTGTTCGTTCGTCGCGCCAAGCAGGCGCCACGAGGAGGGATGATGGCCCGTGATTAGGTACAGTACGGGATGGCCCGTGGGCTGTGCTTGCGCATGTGTTTATATGGCAATTCGTGTTCGCCGTTCAATATATAGCACACTTCACTTAGATTTGCACGCTAGCTAGCATTCTACTCCCTCCATCCTAAATTGTTTGTCATTTTGATTTACTAGATACATTACTTTTGCTGCGCACCTAGATATATATTTATGTCTATATACGTAACCAAAGTAGGTAGAAAAATGATAAGTAATTTAGAATAAATGGAGTAATAGATACTTATCTCGGCTTGAATAAAATCGAAGTGTTTTATTGCTACCATGCAGTTCATCTATACTACTGATTGATTAAGCTTAGCATCATTGATCGTCGTTCTCATCATCATCAGGCCGGCCAGGCCATCATTGTTCAAGCTCAGCAGCTGCATCGCGCCTGAGGGAGCCGGCCGGCGAAGTCGTCCAAGAGTTTATGCGGGCGCTGATCACCATCGTCCACAGCAGAATTACCTTGATGGTGTTACTGTAGTTCAGACGTTCAAACATGTACGCAGATGAAGAAGGCCAAAACAACGTACGGACGGCCCACCGCTGCAGCTGGATCGAGTTGGGCCTGTCCAGCCTGAATATGCCCATCGACATTAATCTAAAAAATAATGCCCATCGACATCATTTTCTCCGATAGTTCTCGTCATTGTGTTGGCAAACCAAGGCGTTTATGCGCGCGTGAATGAAACCATGCGAATGACCAAACAAAAACCGAAGACCCTGCTGCACCGAGCCGAGCGTGCTGATAGGAGCTCGTCGTCTCCGCTCCCGTTTCCTTCCTAGCTTCCACAGACTTGTCTGCCCAAGTCGCCAAGCTTGCACAGTTCACCCAAGGAAGCTCCATTCAAAGGAGTAATCCTCCACGAAGCTACAAATGCATTTGTTCCCTAATCATCTCTACCAGAGCCTTGCGCCCTTGCCCACCATATCAACGCAGGAAGGCCCTGCTTCTGAATCTGTTGGCAGGGTGAGGCTGATGGTGATCAGCGCCGGCAGGAACAAACAACCCCATGGGAGGCCTGGCCTTTCTGTGGATCTTTTTTGGTTCGGCCTAGGCAACGAACCTGGACTGTTGCACATGCGGCAACAAATTCAGCAGGTTTGAGGAATTCCGGGATTTATTCAGCTTGATTTGCTTCGCTGCAACTGCAAAAGAAGAGGGAGGGGGAAAGGATTAAGCAAACAAAACCTAAACATATTTGTATCAGTATTCCTGTAATCAATTTGCACAGCAATGATTACAGAACCTTCACAATCTTAATTCCCCTCCAGCCCTTCCCGCTTCCATGTGTACCGTCAGTTTACTTCGATGCGATATCAATATGGAGTACTCCTCTATCGGAGTATCAAATATCACACAGCCGTCATCGGCCTTTCGTCATTCTAATGGGCATTCTAAAAAAAAGATAATAACAAAACCAGTGGCAAATTTGCAAATGCGCCTACTTCCAAAATCAGCTAAGATGAAAGACACAGATGACAGAACGCCTAGAAACGGACTAACTTTTCTGGAAAATGACAGTATATCAGTCTATATTTGATACATGACCCCTCAAAGATTTAAGCAAAAAAAAGGTGATGCTTGCTAAATTACAAAATCTTTGGGGCTTCCTTGAGGAAAGTATAATGTCAGCTTGGCCTAGGAGCACCAAGCTCTTGTGCGGCACATTGCATGGCTTCTCTTCATAGTGCTTTGCTGTAGATTCGACTCCAATGGTATATACTTACAGGCACGCAAAGTCACCACTACACTGGAATCATAATCAACAGATGGGAGGCATCTTGGTCCGATTCTTGCACTGAATGATAAATACTCCTAAATTCATCCAAAAAACATCCCGCAGTCCTGAAAGTGATGGTGAAATAGAGTTCAGTGCAGCACTCAGCAACCTTAATCCCATACGTCCATAACAGAGTCTCAGTATATATAACATGCATAAGGAAAATGTTGTGTTCTTTTCTAACAGCAATTGCCTTTTTTTTTTACTGATGAACAAACATGCTACACATCAAATGCAGTGAGGAAACAGTGGTATCAATTGTAAGCATACCCCGTTGCAAATAGGACCAATCCACAATTAACATAATTACGGTGAAGCATTGTCTAATCACTGCCACAACACAACCAGTAACTTTGAACTCAACCGATGGTTGGGTTTACACATGGAAATGAAGCTGCTACAGTATAGCTTTATTATTTATAAGCATATGCAATAATATTTCACATAACCAAGCAAATGATATTTGTGTCCCACAAAATCCGAATACACTAAAAAAAATGCCATTGACAGTAACGACTTGTCTAATCATCGAGGACCCACAGCATAACCAACTTAACCTCTTGCCGAGAATGTTTCCCATGCTAGTTTGGAAAGGAAAGGAACTATAAAATAGACAAGTCCAGACTCCGGAGAGGAGGTCAATTAATCTGACTGGTGATCCTCCAATACGAAAAGATGTGCATACTTGGTGCGTTAATCATGCAAAAGTACATGGAAATGCATTGGAAGTTTGACGGTAAATTGTTAGCACCAGCTAAACATATATTCCAACAAGCCCACAAACTGAAAAAAGATCCAAATTCACAACTGTTACTGCTCCACACATCAGCTATTCAACTAAAACTTCAATCAGCGCAAATCATGCTTCATGCTAATTGCATCGCATAACGGGCTACCTCATAAAACTATTACAAAATTAGATTGTGAGTTGTGACTGGTAAATCAAGAGACAAGAGCTCAAGTAAATAGGATAATCTTAGTTTAAAGCCAAGAATTAAATAGGGCCTGCAGAGTTGGCCTCCAACACAATACAGGAAAACAGATTATCAATCATAATTGGTCGGTGTTAGGTTTAACGACACACATGGAAACGCAAATTGGTTTGATAACAGAGAGCCATAAAAGCAAGCTAAAGGTCCAGCAATGTGCTCACAATTTTGTCTGGTTCATAAAATATGGGAAGAAAACCCAGTTATGCTGTTTACACAATAAAAGAAAGCAGTGGAAATCACCAACATCGACCATTCAAGGAAAGGCGATGGAAAGTATCTGTTTCATAGCTAAACAAATCCAGAACTGCACGATTTAAGGAAAGTAAGCTGCAACCTGATTAACCAAACCCAAATTCACCTACGTAGCTATCACTTCCATTTTTGGTAAATATTATCCTTTTACGTTCCACTTTAGAAAAGCAGCATTTGTAGCTTATCAGTTCTATTTTTGGCAACAGTCATCCTCTGGTGTTTCCACTTTACAGAAACTACATTTGTTCATTTTAAATGCTGTTATACACTTATACTGCACATCACTAATCTTTCAGTATTTTTGCAGAAACTCAACCAATAAATCATATTTAGAACTGAAAAGTGGAATTTTACCTGCCAGAAGGGTGGAACTCTCCGGAACTGAATCCCGGGTGCTCAGAACGAGTTCATTTCAAGGCAATACGGCCTTCTCTTGAGGAGTACCTTTGCTGCAGTCCGATATGGCTCCTCAAAGGCCTCTGAAACCCAACATGTACTGACAGAACCAGCAGTCCCAACCCCTTGACCCTCCCTCAAGGCATCTTCGCTTGGTCTGATCGCCACCAGCGTGGCACCCTTCAGCAGCATTCCCCCAGGCAGCTCAATAAGCGGCGCGCAGTGCAGTTGCATGCTAAGTGCTGGCATGAGAGTGCGATGCGAGCTCGCTGACGCCGAGACGGGCCGCACCCTCAGCTCCTGAAGCTGCCTCTTGTCCATGGTGAGTTCCCCCTGTCCGTCAGCGTCAGTGAGGTTCAAGCTCTCCAGCGTTGCGTGATTAGAAATGATCGGCTGCAGCAAGTAATGCCTCGCCGACGCAGCAATCAGCGAGCTGATGGTCCAGACGACGCGAAGCTTGAGGCCTCCATTGGTATAGAGCGACTCAGGCACGCTCCCCAGGTCTTCAGTCTCCCTGTTGGGATCGAGTGAGGCCTCCGTACTGTCGGCGGCGTCGGTCTCAGGCTGAGCAGACGGCGACGTCGGGTTGGACGAGACCGACGAGGCGCCGAGGATGACGCAGCTGCCTAGGGTGGAGCCGAAATCGGCCTTCCACTTGAGGAGCACGCCTTCGTCGATGCCGAGCTCGCCCGATGGCAGCTCGATGTGGAGGCTGCGGAGCTCCTTGAAGGAGCGGAGCACCTCGGAGGGAGAGTGGTGGGAGACGTCCGCGGCGGGCACGGGCGGGGTAGCGGGCTGCGGGTCGGAGCGCCGGGAGATGGCCGCGGCGGCGGGGGAGAGGATCTGGCCGAGAACGTGGATGGGCCTGGCGATGCCGCCGAGCAGGACGCGCGCGATGTGCGCGAGCGCGCCGCGGCCGCGCGCGGCCGGCGCCTGGTGGTGGCGCGGGGAGCCGGGGCCCGGGGGCGCGGGGTGCGGCGGGTCGTCGGGGATGACGCAGTCGACGCGGACGAAGACGGAGTCGACGAGCGGGACGAGCGCGTGGAAGCGGCGGGAGACGAGGGCGCAGCGGCCCAGCGCCTTGACGTCGCCGATGCGGTTGAGGACGTCGAGCAGCACCGCGTCGTGGAGCCGGTCGAACTGGTCCCCGGCCTCGGCCTCGGCCCCGCCGCACGGGCACCCCTCCTCCTCCGCCTCCATCCGCTCACCGACGCGGGCACGTAGATCGGGATCCGGGCCGAGAGAGCCGTCGGCACGGCGAGGGGTGAGAGCCGGTCGGCTGGCCGTGGGGCTGCCCCTGCCTCGGGGACTCCGATTGGATTCCCCTGCGGCGGCGGATTGCACGCTCGCTGGTAGCCTGGTAGTAGTCGGCACGCACTGCACGGCACGGCTCACGGCTGGACTCCTGCGACTGCGAGAGGACAGGGGGTCACGGGGAATCGACTCGTATGGGTGTGCGCGGACGATGAGGTGTCAGCCGGGGACTGGGGGTTAAGCTTTGGTGCCGGTGGTGGGGGTGCGTGGGGTCCGGGTCAGCATCAGGATCAGCGGTGTCAGCGTGGTGGTGGGTTTCTGGTGCCTCTGCAGGCCGCGCTGCGTGCACAGGCAGAGAGGCAACGGGGACGTCTCAGCGCGCTGGATTCGGATTCCAACCGAAAGATCTGTTCCGGCAAGTGGCGCGCGACTGACTGGGAAGCCCGGACCTGAAACGAGAGCGCAAAGAGAGAGAAGGCACCGCACCGTCGCTCTCCGGGCGAAATTCCGACGGCAACGGCCGCGATCCACCACCGCCAGCCACCGCCACCAACGGGATAGGATGAATGGATGATCCGTTGGCTGGCAGTGGCAGGCTTGCCTGGGCTGGGCGCGGGCGCGGCGGGGAGCACACGCAAAAGCATCGCACTCGCCGCAGGCGCCCTGTGGTGTGGGTGGCGTGGAAGCGAGGGAAACCCGATAGGGACCGGTCGCTCGGGCCGCACTTGCACTTGCTCAGCAGCGCAGCGCGTGCACCCGCGCGCGTGTGGCGCTGCGCGAGCGTGCCGGCCCTGATGTGCCTGTCCCCCGGCGCACACGCCTGCCGCCCGGAGCCGTCCGATCCTCGACGCCGACGGCCGCGCGTACGGCCGGCGCATCTCGTTCTCAGGTGCTTTGACTTTGCACGTTTGTGGGAAGTGAGGATTGGGGAGGAGCGATCTTCGGAAACGGCGATTAGTTAAACAAACCCCCGGCTGTTGTCAGAGCAGGAGCAGCAACCCGTTGGATGAGCGGAGAGCGGATCGCAGATGGCCCATGAGTGTTGAGATTCAACGCTGCCGAGGTGTCAGCAGGACTCGGCACGAGGAATCTCTACTCCGTGCGGCCCGGAACGAAAGGACGTGGAAGCCCTGCACTCTGCGCAGCAGGAATCCCTGGCCTGTGCAAGCGATGTGAGGGGAGTCAGGAGACCGACCGACGGCTGGTGCAAGGAAAAAGCAAGGGCTGTGGCGAGGCGTTTGGAGTTGGGGATCATTGGTCTCGTTTTACGCACTCCACGGAGTGTCATCGACGTAAACTTTGCTTCCATAGGTAATCCAGTGTGCCGGCATGATCATGTCGCTCTCGAGTCTCGGATCATCGAATGCTTCCAATGAGTGGTTAATTGCTTGCTTCGCTTCCTGTGGTGTGTGCTCGATGTCCGATCCAACCATCGGCAGCGTGAGGTCAGCAACCCACACGACGGGGAGTTCCGCGGCTGTCTTGGTTCCGTGAAAATTTTGGAGATTTTTTTAGACTACTTATTAAGAGTATTAAACATAGGTTAATTATCAAATTAATTATACTGGACAGAAAATCGGTCTATTAAACTTAATTAATTATCACTAAATATTATTTACAGTAGCATGACGTTGTCTAATCATGACATAACTAGGCTCATTAGATTCATCTAGGGTTATGGAATTTGTTTTGTCATTAATTCATATTTATACTCCTAATTAGGGTGTGTCTGGCAGCACTTCGGAGCAGTTAAAACAGCTCCACTCCACTAACTCCAAAAATTTTCCTGCCAAACACATCGAGCTCCAATTGCTCCCGCTTCGGAAAAAAAGTGGAGCAGGGGGCAGATCCACTTTTTTTAGTACCTCAAGAGGTGTTCCAAAAACCCATGTTTCGGACTTCCCTATGGAGCTGGTGGGTAATTACCCACCACTGGCACTGATTACACGAAAATGGTTCGCTCTTTCTGTTTCCTCCCCTTCCCGGCGTGACCCTGCCTCAGCCCCACGCCGTTTGCAGTCATGGTCGTCTGCTCCTCTGGGTCGCTCGCCGCCGTGGCCATCGCTCCCTCCACACCGCCTGCTCACCACCGAGGCCGTCCGCTTCCTACCGTCGCGTCGTCTCCAATCCGCGTCGGTCGTTGCCCCGTCGTCCCCTGCTCTGCCGCGCGTAGGCAGGCCGGGCTGCTGGCGGCAGCTGCGAGGGCGCCAAGGTCCCGCTCCGCCGTGCACCCATGCTGTCGTCGGGCTGTTGGGGGCAGGACGTAGGGAAGCGACGGCCCCACACCGTCGCGCGGCTCGTGCTGCTGCACCGTGGACCCACCATGCCGTCGTCCGATCTGCTGTGTTGCCTGCTGAGCCGTAACAGGATGGGCTGATGGGGATGTTGAGGTTGCGACGGAGTAGAGGAACACAGAGCGGAGGAGGGAGAACAGAGAGGAAGAGGAAAAGAAGGGAGGAGAAGAACAAGAGGATGACATGTGGGTCCATTCACAATGGGTAAAATAGACTTTTCACATCAAGATCTCATGTTTTTGGAGTTGGAGCATCTCAATTTGCCAAACACGTACAACAGCTCCATATTTTTATAGTACTGGTGGAGTGGAGTTGGGAAAGTGTGGAGTTGGTGGAGTGGAGCTGATTTTTTAAAGGTGGAGTGCTACCAAACACCTCTTAGTGTTCGAAGATTGATATGATGAGTAATTATAGAAAATTTGGGAACTAAACAGGTTGCTCCCTCTAAAGAAACTATTGGGTCTTGGCATACTGTCGATGTATCAACTTGAACAAATTAAACCCTCCATATTGTTATTAAAAAAAACCCTCCTCATGTCATGTGTTCAGTTGAGTCATTTGGAATTGGAAGGGTCCCATCCATGTTCGAGCAGCACATGTGCACCTAAGGGGAGTTTTTACTTGAGCTGCATTGTTTTCGTTTAACAACTATTTCAAATACAAGAAATACTGACATCTAATCTACACAAGGTATCATGTGTATTTGGTTGCTTGGTATGAATCCCAAGTTCCCAACCCATTAGCAAAGACGGTTCCTCTTTAGACCACCCGCGGTGCAGACTGGCATCGATTGCAATAAACTGCATACCGTAGAAAATCTGCTGGAGCGCGGCACGACATCACTTCTAGCACCAAGCTGTAAACGCCAGATTGCAGCAAATCTAGAGTAATTGGAGCTTTACGGCACAACCCGTCATGGTGGGCCCGTGCAGTGGAGGATGGCGCGAGGAGGCCGGCGGGGGAGGTGGATCGCCGACCGCGGCAACAAAAACGAGTCTCGCATCGACCGGAGAGGAAGCCGCTGGGAGGCCTGCGTGGCCATAGCCAGCCGTGCGCGGGGTGGAGCCGCCGCACCACGGAGGCGCCCACGTCGGGCCATGCCGGCCGCTGGAGGCGTCGCGGGAGGCCATGCCGCAAGAAGCGGTCTGCCGGACGCCGACGAGGTGAGGGACAGGGCGGTTGCGGGAGAACCGAGGCGAGAGAGAGAGGTGAGGAGGAGTTCACCAAACGGGCGGGTCCACGTGTGTCTAAGCTCGGCGCCATGATTTGTAGCGCCGAGCCTAGAGCCATGTCACCTGCCACGTTTGACCATGTCGGTCGCGAACCCTACCGGGCGCCGAGATGTTATACCTCAGCACCACGGTTGACGACATCGAGCTCAGAGTCCTTTTTTTGAAATCTTTCCAAAAAAGACGCATTTGTGAGAATCTTTCCAAAAAAGGGACAAGAAGCAAAAAAAAAAAAGTCGCTCCCTAGGACTCCAAGGGAAAACTCATAGTTTGAGTACTTAACATTCCACACAGTCTTACATCCTGCATTCTTAGAAATACATCGCAAACCCTTTTTCTCATTGTCATAAGTATTCAACTCTTCATCAGGTATCCTCATAGTCTTCAAGTGGGTCTTCCTGCGGTGCCGACGACATTTTGACGACGGGGGGAGGGGGGGAGGTCTTCTTGAAAGTGGATGTAGGCCCCTATTCCTAATTATTTTTTTGTGATAATGTCAATTACAATTTGAGTGGTTTAATCTTTTAATGAGATGTGTGCAGAAATTAAGAAAAGAATATTTTTTGAGCTTTATCAAAGGAAGTTCCTCATCACATTCTATTCGGTGTTGGAGCTCAAATTAGCGATTTAATTTGAATTTCATTACAAATTTGAGTGTAGGAAACACCGTACTATAAAGGGGATACTAATTGTTGGATCAAAGTTGTCACATGTGCTTTTTCTTGAGATCTAACTACCCATGAGAGACACAAAAATCACTCACGAACACTTGGTATTAACTTTCCAGGGTGGATCCGGATGATCCGGCTCTTTGGCCGGATGACCCGACCATCCCCGGGTGATCCGGGTGGATCTCCCGGTCGTGCTCGGGTTCCCACCGGATGATCCGACCTCTAGGTCAATGATCCGACCTGGACGCACAAGTTACCCTAACGGCTAGTTTTGGGGTTGGGTATTTATACCCCTTCACCCCCTCCTTCATTTGGTTTTGCCTTCACTGAGTTCTAGCACCTCCCAAGCTTGTTTCCCTCTCTCCCAACTCCCTTCAAAGCATTTCTAGCAAGGATTCCTCCTAGCGTTTGGGTGTGAGAGCATTTGAGGTGTGAGGTTGAGCCCCTTCGAGTGAGTTCATCGCTTGTTCATCTCAAGAAGCACTTGTGGCGGCTTTGGTTCTTCGATTTGCATTTGTTACTCTGGAAGCTTGCTTCTAGACGGTTAGGCATCGCCCATTGAGTGCCCTCAAAGTCGGATCATCCGGTCTCTAATCTGTTGCCAAGTTTTTCAGAAAAATTTTAAGTGATCCTGTCCCCCCCTAGGCATTACAAGATCCTTTCACATCTGCTGAACCAACATCTTGTGAGCGGGGGCGAGCATCATCTTGACTCCCTCAGCCACTCCTCCATGGAAGTCAGCATTGAATAGACATGTCCCATAAGATATAAACAAATAAGCATGCAAGATGATTTCAACGGGTGTTTGATCACCTTTCCATAGAAGACTACTTTGTTTCTACATTTTATGGCTCAACATATTGTTGCAAAGTCAAAATGATGTACAACTTCCCCTTTCGGGAGCAGATTTAGAATCCACTTCTTGTATTGTGACCAATCATTTGGAATACTGTTTATTCCCAGGCAGGCATCCGCAATGCTCCATACACATTTTGTGATGGTAAATTGGATATGAACAAATGTTCAACCGTCTCATTTTGCCCATAAAACATGTAAGTAGGGTTGTCTGACCAATTTTTCTTGTCAGGACCACATCGTTTTTCGGTAACCATGTGAAGATCTTGATCTTGTATGGTATCATGCGTAGTTGCCATTTGGCGAGGTGTGGAGTTGGAGGATGATTTGGTTTCGTTCACGCACTCCACGGAGTATCATCGAGGCAAACTTCGCCCTCAAGCGACTGCGCAAGGGTAAAGTGTGCATCGAACCATCTTTTCTCCACAGGTAATCCAGTGTGCCGGCATGATCATGTCTTATTCGAGCTTTTTTTTTAGTCTCATTCGAGCCTCGCATGCCTCCAGTGAGTGCGTTGATAGCTTGCTTCCTGTTGTGTGTGCTCGATGTCATCGGCAGCGTGAGGTCAGCAACCCATAAGGCCACAAGACGGGGATTTGCGCGGTTGTCCTTTTGCTCGCAAGTTCTTAAGATTCAGTTGGGCCATTTGGCCAATTTGGACCGAACATGTTGGCTATTGCGCACGGCGGCATTCTATTCGGAAGATGCAATTCAGCAAAACAATGGCTATAACTAGCCCAACAACGGTCCAACAGCCCGCCGCGGCTCATCTTCCACCTCCGACGCCCGTCTGCAGTAGTGTGCAGTCGCAGATGCTCGTCTGCGCCGCCACTTGCGCTCATGCCAGCGAGAGCCGAGGAGGGGTGGGGGGTGGGGGTAGGGGGTGTGGGGGCAACGGCGAGGTCGCCACCCGCTGGTGTGGTGGTAGGCTACCAGGGGTTTAGGGCTGGACCGTGAGCCACAAACTAGTGGGCTGGCTCAGCTTGTTTGTAGCTCGACTCGACTCGGCTCGTCTTGGTCAAATTTGTAACAAGTTAAGTAACTATTTTTACTCGTTTTGTTAACAAATTGGCTCGTGCCAACTCGCAAGCTGCTCACGAGCCAAACAACCTGGAAACCAAAAGATCCAACACAGGATGCCGAGGTTTCAAAGCCAAATCAATGCATGCCTAAAATTCGACGGTGCATATAGAGATACTCTACACACTGTGCAATTTAACATTTAGAAGTTTATAATTACTAAATTTAAAAAATTATATATATATTGAGATGTTAATTCTAAATTAACATCCAGCTCGTGACCCTAACAAGTTAGCTCGAGCTACTAACAAGTCAAATCGAGCTATTTTTTCTCTGGTTTTGTTAACGAGCCAAGCCAAGTTAGCTCGTTAGACTAACGAGCTGGACCAAGCCGAGCCGAGCTGGCTCGACGTCCAGCCCTAGGTGGTACTATGGTAGAGACGACGACACTTAGGGTTAATGTTTCGGGGGTCGAGGGCTGCATTGTCTAGCGGACCCTAAAATGGAGGTGGTGGGTGCGTCGGAGGCGCGGCAACGGCGGTGGAGGGCGAGGCGGTGCGGGAGCGCGGAGCGCCGTCGGCGCAGGGCAGGATGGCCGATGGGTCGGTGACGGATGGCGGGAGTGCGAGAAGCATTCGGGTTAGGAACGGAAAGATTGTAGTATTTCAACAGAATACATATTATCAATACTACCTTTTCTTTTCTTTTTATATGTTGAAAAAAAACAAACATTTATGTTAGAGGGTTCGTAACTTTTGGTTTGCTCAGGGGCCCTAAAAGCTGTAGAGCGGGCCCTGGGTAGGGGTGGGGCGGAACGGGGGACCGGGATTCGGTGACTTGCCTTCAGCAAGTCACCACGTAACTGGCGCAAAAAGACTGTTCTGAGAACACTATTTGATAATGTAGCACGTGTACTGTTCACGATGATCTGCCCATTCATCTTGCGATGGACAGTTTGGAGGGGGTAAGGCACTGCTACAGTGCTTAGCAGCAAGTCACTGTGAATCTGGATCCCGGAACGGGGGTGGAAATCGAATCCGACTCGGAAGCAGGCTTCGTTCGCCGCGGCCCGCGGGAGAGACCGAATTAGGAAACAGGAGTAAGTCCGATTCCGACTCTTGTAACTTTGAGGCGTTATATATCTGCCGATCAGCCGATCCTCTTAGAGTCTTAGGTCTCTGTCTCTCGCATTGAACGCAATGAGGGCGGCGGCAGCGGCAGCAGCAGCAGCCTCCTCCACGGCCTCCAAGCTGGGCCTTCCGCCAGGCTTCCGCTTCGAGCCCACCGACGAGGAGGTGGTCGTGCACTACCTCCTCCGCCGCATCAGGGGCGAGCCCCTCCCGCTCGGCGACATCCTCGACGAAGACCCGCTGAGCGCGCCGCCGTGGCTCCTCCTCTCGAAGCACGGGCGGAAGGAAGACGCTTTCTTCTTCGCGGAGGGACAGGCCATGAACGGCAGGGGCAGCCGCCAGAAGAGGAGCTGCAAGGGCGGCGGGACATGGGAAGGCCAGGGCCGGAGGAAGGCCACCAAGGGCGGCGAGGGCGAGAAGCTCCGCGTGCGCGTGAACGGCGAGGAGATCGAGTGGCGGAAGTACGCGCTCAACTTCCACGAGGAAGCAACCAAGGGCAGCACGGGCTGGGTCATGCACGAGTACTCCATCACATCGCCCCCCGAACTCGCCGCGTCGCTGATGAGGGTGTACCGGATTCGCTTCAGCGGCCATGGCAGGAACGCCCAGAAGCGCAAGAGGAATGAGGTCGATTGGGCCAGCGACGAGGAAGAGGAGGTGTACCGCGGCGCGGCACCTCCCGCGGTGTCGGAGTCCGATGCTCTGTTCGTCGGCGGGTACCAGTTGGCACTGCGGCCCGAGCCCGCCAACTACCTTCCCGTTCCCGTGGCGGCCGATTCTGATGCTCTGCTCGTCGGTGGGTGCCCGTCGGCGCCGCAGCCCGAGCACGACGGTTATCTTGCCATGCTGGCGGAGTCTGATGCTCTGATCGTCGGCGGATGCTCGTCCGCGCCGCAGCCCGAGCACGACAACTATCTTTCCGTGGTGCCGGAGTCTGATGCTCCTCTGTTCGTCGGTGGGTGTCCTTCGGCGCCGGCACCGCAGCTCGGGCCCGTCAGCTATGTTCCCGTGGCGCCGGTGGATGTTGGCAATGCAAATCTTGCTGAAGGGACGGGAACCGGAGCGGGCGGTGAGTTGACGGTGGGGACGTCGTCGTCGGATCAGGACCTGCCGGCGCTGGTGGACGTCAGCGGCGATGACTGGAACTTCGTGTTCTCTATGGATGATTTACTGCCCGGTTTCGACTTCTATGGAGCGGCTGGTGCTGGAGACATCTCAGCCCCGATGGTGCCAGCTGCTTGATCAAAGGAGTAGATTGCTGCTAACTGCTTGATTGATTTGTTGTTGTAGCTCAGCGATTTGCTTTATGTGCTGATTTAGTGCCCGGAGAGCGTCTCTTCAGTTTGTACGTGCTTCCTCTGGGTTTGTACTGTGGTTAACGTTCTTGACTTGTTCGGAGAACAAGATTTAGTCCGATACTGGCTCAAATTACATTCCCACGTTTTGCTCATTTGATTTCTATACGCAGCAGAACATAATGTGTTGTACTGAGAGAACCATGGTTTTTAAGTTGCATCGCTGCATTAGCTTTTCGTCAGAAGATTTATCAATTCGTGTGAGTTCGTAACTCTGTATCTGTATAATGGCTGAAGTTCCATTCTTGACTTGAACGCAGGAATTATATTTGATGCAGTCCTGTTTACTGTTGGTTTATTGGATCATTCGCGGGTGTTTAGTATTTTCGACTTCTGCTATCTTTTCATATTTGCCTTGTTTCTACATAACAGAATATGAAGTGTGATACCGAGATAACCATGAAATGTGAATTAAGGAGTTGTAATCATAAGCTGCATTTTTGGGAGACCCAAAAAACATAATTAATCGATTAGTATGGTTGAGTACAGAGTTTATCTCAGAGCCCTAAATTGAAGAGCTTCACTGCTGACTGCTGTCTACTCTCCAGACTCCAGTTCCTACAGTTCGCAATATCCTACAGCCGACTGGATGAGCATGAGCCCAGCTGTACCTGATTTTTTTTTTCAGATTGCATGACAAGGGCCACAATTTAACATTGCAAGCAGAGAAACTCGTGCAGATGCCTAAAACCAATGTTCCAGCAAAACTACCGTTGACAACATGATAAGTTGTTTTGCAATTAGTCCATTCATCATACAAGGAGGAACTTCCTCAACAGCTTGGGGAATTAGAGCTCAAAATGGCCAAAGTAGCGTGCCTGTTTTTTCTTTATAAATCTAGATATGGTAGAGACGTCACCTTGGATGATTATCTGGCCATCTTCCATATAAATAGCACCATCCGCGTATTTCAATTCTTCCAGCCGATGGGTCACCCATAATGCGGCGACCTCCCCATCAGCAGCTACAGAGTTCCTTACTGCCTTTATCACACCCATCTGCAATTGCAGGAAACAGAGATTAGAGCACTCATGGTAAAAGTAGTACAGTCACTAACTGCATAACAGACACAGCAAAAGGATTTACAAATGCAAACTTTTCATCAGAGTGTATGGCATAAAAAGCTACAGTGCAAGTAGCTGTACCTTATATAAGGCATGATGATAAACAAAGTACTGGAAGGAACATGAAGGATACAGCAATGTAGCACTCACTGAATCAAAAAAAAAAACCCCAGAAAATGAAGGTTGATACCTGGTCATGTTCATCTAAGAATGTTGTCAGCTCATCCAGCAGTAATACTTTAGATGCTTCAGCTAAAGCACCAGCAATTGCAACTCTCTGCTTCTGCCCACCACTCAGAGTTTGGATTGGCCTCTGTTTTGGATGAAGGATGTTTATGAACCTTGTGAAGACATTAGATTATAATCCAAAAAAGTGGATTTCAGTTGCCTACTTGAGAGTAGCTCAACATCCCGACGGCATCTAAAGATTTTGATACCCTGGACCTGACCTCATCTAATGGAAGGCTGAGCTTACCAAGACCAAATGCAACATCAGATTCGACTGTAGGCATCACAACCTGCATACAAAAGGATGGAACTCAACAGGCAGCAGATACTGAGGAAGACATTGTTTTTTAAATATAAGGGCATGTCATATGCAATCTAGAAGTGTCTTTTGTACATCCCAGGGCACATTTGAATCCAACTGAGTGATCAACATAAATGTATGGTTTGTCAAGGAAATGGAAGGTCACACAGAGTTTTATGCATAGTAGCCCATATGTGAGATTGGTTCGAAATGCCTATGTAAAGTTCCAAACAAAGAATGATATTCAGGAACATAGACTTCTTACCAGTGACCTCGTCATATTATGATCAGTTCACATGACACACTACTGCTAGAAAACAAAGGTCTGAGTAATTATTGTGTGAATTTGGTGCTCCAGCAGGAGATGCTTACAGAAGCTTTTATGTGACAAATTGGCTGTGTCTATGGCATAGTTCTCAGCCACATGATCACATGTGTAATTACAAGCATCAGACATTATTTACTTGCCCAATACAAAATAAAATAGCCAGGAGATGCTCAGAATTTAATGTGTAGACTGATAGCCTGATACAGGATACACAAAAATCAATAGATGTAATGTGAGAACATGTCAACACTACTTCAGATTTCTTTAGATGTAGCGTGGAAACATTTCAAAACTATTAGCAAAATAAAGTTACCACCTGGTGATCAGGATTTTGAAAGACATAGCTGCATGGCCCATTTATATAAACAGTACCAGCCGATGGATTTAGAAAACCTGCTAAAACCTGGAAAAGCATGTTGTTAATATTTATTTCCAGTGACACTAATAAGAAATTGATATAAGCAAATTCTCAAAGGCCTGTTTCCTATTATTACCTCTATTTGTTTTAATAGGCATATTAGAAAAGTCCTTTAGACATATACTTTGACCACCTACTTCTCTTACAATATATCATCAAATGCAAAAAAAAAAAAAAAATCAGTTTCATTTTATAGGTATTTGAAATATGAATGTGTTCGTGACATACTAAGAAATAAGCATGCATATAATTTGACCATTTGTTGTCAAAATTTATTAAGTTTGACTTTGACCTCATAAAATCCTAGACGCCTACTGAAAACAAATAGAAGTAATTAGGAATGAGCACAATGCAAGTAGGTAACAAATTTATAAAGGCCATAAAATAAGGGTATCTTGCAAAACCAATTCGTGTCCATGCCTTCAACATGAGATATTGTATCAGCTCGGTTTTTTTTTAACTTGAAAATGAAGTCACCGAGATTCCACAAAGAAGGCTACAAATTAACTCTGCCTAACTTCCTCTCATTGCTCAATGCTCGGTGCTAAGTGCTCCTTTCTAGCTTTGTGAATTGTGACGATGCATCACAGTTCAATAGTGATGGCTGATGGGGAATTGTCACCATAAACAAACAGCTGAGATTCGTGATAAATGAAAGATTTTTTATTTCCTTTAAAATGGTTTTTCTATTGATCCCTGATGGAAGCTGAAAAAAGTTATCGAGCAATATCATATTCGTATCTACTCGTAGCAATTAAGTTGGGCACTGTATACATTACATCAGAATATCCAAACGCTTATCTAGTACTGAGATTCGCTGTTGATCATAATCCATGAGCTGATATCTCGCTTATGCAACTCGGAGAGATTACTTCTGAGCCCAATTCTCCGCGCTCCATAGATAAAATGGGCGCAAAAAAATAAAACGATATGCTGTTCTCCTACAGTCCTACTAGTTCAGAGGAGGAACCTTGAGCAGGGTGGACTTGCCACAGCCGTTGGGTCCGAGGAGCATCCAGAGCTGCCCGGGCGGGACGTGGAGGGAGCAGCCCTTGAGCACCGGCAGCACCCGTCCTCGCCGCGTCGTCACCGAGAGCCCGACGTCGCGGCCCTCGATGGCCGGCGCGGCAGGCGGAGGGGAGGCCGAGGAACGCGTCCGTAGACTTCGACGATGGGAAGCTTCCAGGATGAATCGAGCTTTGGTGGCGGGGGAGGACGCGGAGGCGCAGCAGCGGAGGGGTCCGCCGACGCCGGCGGCGAGGCCGTGCGCCATCTCGGGCGAGCGAAGAGCAGAGGGATGAGTGCCTGGAATGGCCCGATCTGTCAGGACTTCCGTTGACAGACTAGATTTGCCTTGGAAACTAGCCCAAACTTTACAACTTTTACTCTTTGCTTACATTTCACAGTAGTAATTCATTTTGATGCGTTTTGTATAAATTTTACACTAGTGAGTATTAATGGTCAAAGTACAGACTTTAGAGACCACAGGTAGCTACAGGTAAAGTTACCATAGCAAAACAAATGGCTGCCAAGATTGGTCAAATAGCCAAAGTAAATTGATGGAATTGCAAGCTTTATCCATGTACTCCCTCCGGTTTGGTAAAAGAAGTCGTTTTGGACAAGATTTTGGTCAAACATTAGGAATATAAATGATGAATAACTTTTAAATCGTTAAGTTTAGAAATGTGAAAATCATATCAATAGATTTGTTTTGAAAATCATTCTTATAAAAGTATACATACAGAACTTTTCAATGAATATTTTGATAGAAAAGAGAAGTCAAAGATGTGTTTTTGGAGACCGTGTCGCTATCATAAACGACTTCTTTTACCAAACCGGAGGGAGTAGGCAGCTAGTCATCAAACCAACCCACAAAGTTAACTTTGCATGCTTTAGTGCTTTCAGAACATCGACGCACAAGTTCAACGAGCTAATGCAAAATTGCTTTGCACATTGGGCTTTTTGCCTGCCGTCTTTTAGCATGACAGCTTGGTTTGCGGCAGTGGCCGAACTGTAAAAAAAATTTAATACCTATATATGTTTCTTATGTTTCTTAGTTTCGAGCGCAAAGACCACCACATAACAGTTAGTAGGCCGCATAAAATTAACTTTATATCTGCGATTCAACGTATTACATTGCTAATTATAGATTAGTCAGATGATTACATGACATAGAATTGTCATTAGATCATATTAAACTAAGATGGGAATGATATAAAAATGTACCAGTTTAGTTAATTAATGAGTTCATTTGCATCAAATTAAACATGAGAGATGAATGTGACATTTTTGCGATACTTGAGGGATAAAAATGCACTCTTTCCAAAATATATTGATCACTTTTACAAAATATTTGCTTTTGTGCATTGTCATTGCATAATTAACTAATATAGTCATGTTGTTGTAAAAAAACTAATATAGTCATGGCTAATTATGTTATGCTTCAAAA
Source organism: Cenchrus fungigraminus (assembly GCA_036936925.1). Classification (NCBI taxonomy): domain Eukaryota; kingdom Viridiplantae; phylum Streptophyta; class Magnoliopsida; order Poales; family Poaceae; genus Cenchrus; species Cenchrus fungigraminus. The sequence continues at coordinate 18,944,019 of CM072778.1, read as the reverse complement.
ATATAAATGGGGTAAATTATCATACTCCCTCCGTATCGAAATACTTGTCGTTGTTGACTTTTTCTTCCAACTTTGACCATTCGTCTTATTCAAAAAATTATCGTAAATGTGTAAAAGGATAAGTCAAGCTTAAAATACCTACAATAATAAAGCATGTAGCAAGCAAAGTAAATGATACTTGCATAATTTTTTGAATAAGGTGAATGGTCAAAGTTGTGAAAAAAAAGTCAATAGCGACAAAACGTGACATTTTATTGTCAGAATAGTCACGTTCTATTAAACCGTCGACACAACTATACCACTCGGCTACCGTGGCTACCGCAGTGAGGACATGTACATCTAGCAATGTGACACCTACAAGAAATTACAGTTTGTAGCCACCAAAAGTCTTATCTCACATACAATTCCTCTAGTCAGCGCTTGCTTCACCTGCATTGCTTCAGATGATCCGGGTCAATGCCAGTATGCCACACAGTAACTGCTAAGTACACAATGTGAGGTTGGGTTAAGACACGAAACAAATGGTGGTGTGCTGGCCCGATGATAACCAATCTAGGGAGGGCCAGATTTGCATGGGGAGCCATCAGCCGTTTTTAACAGAGACTGCTTGATCTGGGTGAAATCAGATAGAATATGGTTGGACAAAATTCGTATAGAATTTTTCCATATTTCTATATAAATAAAAATATGACTCTAAATACATTCACTTTTTCTCCTTAGGAAAATTAAATTTAAAGTTTATATTTTTAAGAGGTTGGGCAATTATTGGATTAGCGTTGCCGATTAGAACTTTCCATCATAGAAAGACAAACAGATGACAGGTAGGAACCGAGGTCCTGTCAAATGTCACTTGGTTATAATAGTCTCAGGTTCTTTTGATAATTAGCAATGGCACGACTTTGCACTGGTCATCACATTCACTACATTGCAAGTACGATGCTGATTTATCATACAAAGATATATTCCCATTCCTTGTCGCAGATTCATTTGGCACATGGCAAAGGGAGCAACAATGCATTACTTCTTGTTTCTGGTTCCTGAATCCTGACATAAACCAGATAACAGAGAAAACGAAAGAATGGATTTACAACACAGTGCTTATCTCTAATGAAGCTGCAAATAAATTAAATGATACAGCAATAAGCTACAAGAATCAACTTGGAGGTCATGAATCAAGTACTCCTATGCTGCGGAGAACAGAGGCACAAAGCCAGGGTACTCTGCTTTTGCGACGGCAGGGGCCTTGACGTCCTCCTTGAACCAGGGATGCTCGAGCGCGTCCGCTGCCGTGAGCCTCTCCTCAGGGTCGAATCTCAGAAGGCCGGCGAGGACCTCTCTTCCTGCCCGCGACAGCTCCGGCAGGACGTCAAACACTCGCAATCCTATTTCACTGAACTCGTCCCGCAGGTCCTTTATCTGCTCCAGCACGTCCTCCTCCGTGTCGGCCTCGAACAGGGGTTGGCCGGTCAGGAGCTCGGCCATGACGCACCCCATCGCCCACATGTCGACCGCCGCCCCGTAGCACCTGCTGCCCATCAGCTGCTCCGGCGAGCAGTACTGCATCGTGCCCACGCGCCGCTCCTCGTACGGCGTCCGCATCGGCGTCGCGCAGCCGAAATCGCAAATCTTCAGCACGCCGCCGGGGGCGACGAGGATATTCTCCGGCTTGATGTCACGGTGAAGCGTCCGGGTGCCGTGCAGCTTCTTGGCGGCGTCCAGGAGCTGCCGCATGAACACGCGCGTCTGGTCCTCGGAGAGGGGCCGCGTGAGGAGGTCGCGGAGGCTGGAGCCGACGAGCTCCATGACGATGAACAGGTCCCCGGTCGCCTTGTTGGTGGCGACATCCTTGATTTGCACGATCGACGGGTGGCCGCGGCACGCGGCGAGGCAGCCGGCCTCACGGAAGACGGCGGAGCGGTCGGGCCCGCCGCCGCTGCCGCGGATCCACTTGACGGCAACCTTCTCCCCCGTGCGCTGGTGACGCGCCTCGAACACGACGCTGTAGCTGCCCTCCCCTAGCACCTCCAGCTTCTTGTAGTCGTTGATGCTCGCGAACTGATAGCGTGCCCGCTTCTTGGCCGCCGCCGCCGCCTCGAGAGAGACTCCGTCCTCCGGGGCCGGACGCTTCCGGGCTGCCGTCGGCGCCTCCGCCATGAGCCGGGATGGATGGGATCCTTTCCTTGCGCGCCCGTGCCGAGAGAATCTAGAGACAGAGAGATGGGAGGAGACGAGGAGCATATGGCGAGGCGGCGGCGGCGGCGGCGCGGTCTCTAGATATGTAGGGCTCAAAACGCGTCTTTGAATCGAAGTCGGATTCGTGGAGAGAGGTGAGCTGGCGCCGTGCTCTAGTCCGATTTCCGTCAGCGCCAAGGCACCCCACCAATCAAACCGCCATGCCATTCAAATCCGAATAGAACCTGGGAAAGAAGGGCGGGAATTGATAACCCCGACGAAACCGATATGTATGGAGCATTCATTTCTCGAGCCCCTTCAGCCCAAACTTAGATAAATCTATACTATAAGAGCCAAACTTAGATAAATCTATACTATAAGGAGCGAAGACAATTCAAAATTTTTCTCACCCAATTCGAACCCGCCTTACCCCTCACGCCGGACCTACTCGTCATATGTTTTTGGAGTGGATAGGGTGGAAGGACTATGAAGTACCAAAAAATCGCAATTTGCAGAGCGTTTCTGCCAAAAACGAATTTTTTTTCTCACCCACCCCGCGTCTACCCACCCCTGTACCCGTTTTGGGCCCACCACCCGCCCCAACCATGCGTTGACCCCGTTAAAGTAAAAAAAAATATCTGCACCGCCGGCTCGCCCACCACCGCGTCAATCTGCCTCCCCGCACGCCCCCGACCGTGCCTCCCGGCCGCCCCACCCCCCCCCCCCCGGAATTGCCTCCTCCCCACGCACCCCCGACGGTGGCCCCCCGGATTCGCGCTACGGGAATGTCACGCGCTCCGAACTTCCCGGCACTCGCCGCTGCCGGATTCACCCATAGTGAGTAGCGGCATCTGTCCATCACGGGGCGGAGGAGATGATGCGGCGAGCCCCATTATTAGCACTAGGCAAACCACCTGCGGTGGCCATGGAGAGACGACGACCAACCACTCGGGCAAGGGGAGGCATTGCAGCACTACGATTGTTCCGCGAATTGTGCCCGACGACGGCGACACATCCCATCTCCCATCGCGAGCGCTGTCCCGTCCACGACTGCGAAGCCCCCAGCGCCAGCGGACGCTGCCGCCGGCGCCGCATTGTTAGGTGAGAGACCGCCGCAGGCGGCGGCGGCGGGATCTTCTGCTGCTACCTACTCCGGTCCCTGTGCCCGCGCAGCAAGAGCCACACGTACATCGGGTTCACGGTGAACCCGCGCCGGCGGATTCGGCAGCACAACGGCGAGATCGCCAGCGGCGCGTTGCGGACCCATCGCGGCCGGCCGTGGGAGATGGTGCTCTGCATCTACGGCTTCCCCTCCAACGTCGCTGCACTCCAGGTACGTGCTGCTCGTGTTCTTGCATCGTAGCCTTGAACCGATTGGGGATTTGAGAGCTCAAAAGATCCTTTTTTTTCTCTGGGTCGTGAGAGCGGTTGCTCTGTTCTTGCTCTTCTAACTGAAGATCCCCTGTTTCTTTGTGTCCGCCTTGTGCGGTTCAAATGGGCGTGGCAGCACCCGGCGGAGTCCCTCGCCGTGCGCAAGGCTGTCGCCGAGTTCAAGTCGCTAGGCGGCATCAGCAACAAGGTCAAGCTCGCCTACACGATGCTCAACCTCCCTCATGGGAAAAGTGAGAAAAGCCGCTTTCTTTATCCTTTGTCTCTGCATTTCTTCTTTGTTCTATTTTCTTGGATGGTGTTGATGTGAAGTGCCATCTGCGATGTTTCTACGTTTCAGCTTGAACCTGACGGTGAATTTCTTCTCCTCGAAGAACACCAAGTTCACCGCCGGCTGCCCGTCCCTTTCGAGCCAGATGAAGACTGTCGTCTGCGTGATGGAGGATCTATAGTGCAGTGCCGACTGCCGAGGGCCTCTCATCTGAGGAGGACGATTTAAGCCAGGAGCCTCAAGACCAGCAAGAACAGTCTGATTCGCCTTTCCAAGATGACGAGCACTCACAACGTTGTTGGTAGCCACTGTCTGATTCACCTCTCCGATACGAACACTCTGAACTTTGTTGGCATCAACCATCCTCTGACGAAGTTGAACAGTCTGGACATTGTTGGCAGCAATTGTCCTCTGAAGCGCAGCCAATGGCTGTGCAAACTGGAATTGGCGGCGTACTCCATTGCCATCTGCCCATCCCGTGGGTGCTGACTCGCCGTGGCGTGCTACAGAGCTGGATGTATCAAGCGGACCAACAGTGGAGATCCTCACTCTCTTTCTTCTGGTTCCGTCCGTCCTTGTTTCTTGCCTGTGTTGCTTCTTGCTTGTCGTCCCCCGGGTTGATCCACTTCTTGCTGCTACAGGTACACCGTGCACTGGTCACCATGGATCTAAGCTAGGAGCTCTCTTGTAAATCATTTTGATCATAATGCCAGCATTTTTCCTCCTATGTATGCCTGACTGAGTGTGCTTCTTTGATCTTTGCTTGAACAGTTAAACATTTATTTTGCCTAAACCTTCACGATACGGAAAAAATTATTTTGGTTGGCTTTCTAGACGAGTGAGATAACTTCCATGTCAGATAAAGAAGCAATCGTCCGTTATGGAGTCTGAAACTGGCAACATCGATAATTAGGTGCAGACGTGTAGTGTGACATAGCTTCTGTTAATTCACGGTCATGTTCCTTGTTGAGGCCATTGGTCCTCATTCTTCACTGCCAACTAGCTGGAGCACATTGCCTGTGATGCCACGCAAGGTCAGCTCCTCCCTTCTCTTTCTTCTTCCTACTTGCGTATTGGGATTCATAAGAAGCCATGTGATATATAATTCAAACATGACAACACTTATCTGGCATCCAGATTTTTAGCGCAAAACATTGTCATGTATCCTCTTGTATTCAGATGTGATGATAATATTGAAATCCCCATAGAATTGCTATTTGTAACAAAGATTTTCAAGGATTATGTCTTGCAGCTGGTCTTTTTCGTTCAACATTGGGGTAAACTTAGGTGTGTGAATTAAATATTCACTTCATGTGTCTGCACAGGGGTGATGCTGCCAGTAGCGAGGAGTTCATGTGTCACCAAATATTATTGTTGGATAGGTGGTTCCCAAGGTAACAAAATTGGTGTTAACTGGTTAAGCAGGAATGCTGTACTGATAGCTCATGTTTCAGTTGTGTTAGGGTGACTGCATGTGAGTTGCTGATTTCTTGAAGATACATTATCTTTTTTATCGATTTATTTCTATTTTCACACATGCCTTTTTTCTATTTTTTTGTCCAAATTTTACTTTCTTTTTTCTCTTCAACTTTTTATGGTTTAGATGGATGTGGGCGATGAAAAGGGATGAATGTGGAAGAGGTATAAAAATGCTTGACCTGATAATTAAGCTTTCTCTAGCCTTGCAAAACTTAATTTCATTTCACTCTAGCAAATATTGTGTATAGTTCATCCTCAAACCAGATGTGATATATAATTTGTATTGAAAAGTTGTATAATTTTGGTGAAAAGCATAAAACTGTCTTAATTTTAGTCAATATCAAGTAGAGTTATATAGTTCTTTTTTGGAAGTGGTTCCTCTGCAGTACTGTAGAGAGCAATTGAGTCACTAACATGTGGGACCGGGCCCACATGTTAGTGACTCAAGGGCAGCCGCATCTACTGCAGAGGAACCCCATCCAATTTTTTTATGGTTTGGTTGGGAGCTCATTATTATTTGTTGCTCATTCTAAGGGAAAATTTATCTTAATCATACACCTGAATATTTTAGGTGTATGATATTGAAAAATGTTAAATATATATATTTTGGGTGTGAAGGCTACTGCCTTTGTTTCAGATGTCCCGTTTTATCCATAATCAGTCAAAGTATCCATTCTCTTTCATCCCACTAACTAATAATTTCTTCTTTTTCAAGTTAAACTTTTGATGAACTTTGACAAGTATCGATCTAAATCAGTCAAATGCCGAGGGGCGCCAAGTTATATGCACTGCATTTCTGGGAGGAAGCTTCACGTGTGAGTTGAAAATTATGTTAAGATAATGATAGGTTCCTCAAGAACATCCGTTTTTAAGTATACTTGAGTCTGGGCGTCTGGCTGTTACCGTTAGGGTAGATAGCTTTCATGGAAAGCTAATTGGACCTAGAAATTAATATTTACACATATATGTACTACTTCTACTTACCAATGTTGGGGCTCGGAGCATTGATTTCTTCTTGAGACATTATATTCTATGGTTTGCGGTGTTGGGTGAAAGTAATTCCCCACTTTTGCTAAACTATTATGATTGCTTTGGAGTGGAGTTTTCCTCTTTGTTCGATTCATTTTTTTTCTAGATATTTTGCTAACTTGCCTATTGCACATGTGATGATTTCACTATATTTGCTACCACTGAGTGAAGGAATGATTACAGAGGTATTCTAAAATGGGTTGTCTCCTAAATGAATATGGATATCATGCTTTGAGAATTTCATGCTACACTTTAAGTTTTTTCTTTATCTTGAAAAATCAGGCCTTGTGGAGAATGGTGCGGTTCAAGGTTTGTATGTTTGTTACGGATCAAATCTAGGGATGGTTAATAATTCTCAAAAGAAAAAAAATCTAGGGAGGTTTACTATATATCTTGCTACATAATATAAAATCCCAACGTGATAAAAGCATTTAGTTCTTTTGAAAACACATAAATCTAAATGAGAAGTTTTTTGGCACATAATTTTCTTTTTCATCATGTTTCCAGTAATTATAAATTTAGTACAATAGTCACTATGTAAGTACAAAATAAATTTCTCACGACCAATTTAGGCATCAATTATTGACATACATAATGTTTTCTGAGTTTTTTATTTGTTCGATCTTAATATGATTGCTAATAATTTTTAAATAACATAACAATTTTCAACACGTGCATATCGCACGTGTACTTTACTAGTAAACCAAGAAAAGATAAAATATTTCCAGCAGGCCATTCCTATTGCAACTAGAAACCCTGGTGCCGCGCCGCACCTATGTTGGAGTTTGCAGCTGGTAGGGCCGGTGTATCCATATAAATTGTTTGGCCCAGGGGAAAAAGAGGTCCTGACTTGTACACAATGTCATTTAATGTATTTTTAAAATGACTTGTTTTCAATACATGTATATACAAACATTCCTGAGCCTTTCTTAAATAAAATTATATTCCTGAGCAACAAAGTGGTCGACACAATGTGGAATGCTAACGCCATACAACAGCATGCTTAGTCTGCTTCAGCAGCTGCGAAGTTCATGTGCCACTCTATTATGCTCCCTCCTTGTATGTTTGAAAACAAGCTCTGGTAGCCCACGTCCAGCATTCTCAGCATCTCTGATGATAAAATGGAGTCGTGATCTCTGACGTTTTTGACATCATGCCAATTATACCACTGCAATCTGTCTATAAAATGGCATGCTTTCCACACCATTCTGCAGCAACAAGGATATCCTCTTTGCAAGCTAAAATTTCAACTTTCTCTGCATCATTACCAGCCAAGCAGAGACCTGAACGGCACAACCTGCCCCTTGTCATCTCTTACAATAGTGCTGATTCCTGCCTGACCCGTCCTTGCATCAAAGGTACCATCCAAGTTAACTTTGATCCACCTGTTCCACATTGCAAGTCTTCAGCTAATTAAAGACATGCCTTTTTTGTTAGACATGCCTTTTTTGTTAGACATGCCTTGGTTAAGGCTACTGGAACCCTGATGTGCAGAGGTGGAGGCTCATTTTCAGCAACAACTTTGCAAAGCAACCAAGTCATCAAAGTAAAAAGTAGATGATATTAAGCAATAAACATGGACAAGCATGACAAAAAATAACATACTCCCTCCGGTTCCATATTAGAAGTCGTTTAGGATAGCGACACGGTCACCAAAGCACAATTTCGACTTCTATTTTCTATAAAAATCTTTATTGGAAAGTTATATATGTATATTCTTATGAAAGTAATTTTCAAGACAAATCTATTTATATGATTTTCACATTTTCAAACTCAACAATTTAAAAGTTATTCATGATTTATATTTCCAATGTTTGACTCAAACCTTATCCAAAACGACTTCTAATAGTGAACCGGAGGAGTATCTGTAGTTTCAGGTAATGTATAATTCAATCACAGTCATCAGTTGACGTTGCAATGCAAATTTACCTGAATACTGTCAGTTGTTTGTTTTACATGAGTACTGTCAGTTGAATTGAGAAGTAGCAAAACCGTCGTGAATGAGATTTTTTTTTAAAAAAAAGACCCGTTGCTGATGTTTGCTGTGACGTGTGTGTACATGGTGAGTTTCACACAAGATGTGTAGTACTTCCTCGCTTGTACTGCTGCTTTACAAATTACACCAGCGTGCCATGATGATGCATTGCTTGCAGCAGCTACATAATGCTATTTTTCAACATTGATGTTCTCGGAATGTTGATTTACGAACCTATTGATTTCTTCTACGTTTTGGAATAATATGCACATAAGGAATAATGCATACAGTACTTAATTAAGTGAGAGATACGTTACCGAAGCCAGTGACGGATGTAGCACTGGGACGGCAGGGGCTCTAGCCCCCCCCCCCCCTACGGCTGTCAGATCCATGGAGCACCCCTTAGCCTCCTTTAGGAATTTTTGCCTTAGATGAACCTTGAGGAGGGGCTGAAGTTGTTTGTATGTTGAACAAGCCCCCTCTAATATTTATCCTAGATCCGTCACTGACCGAAGCCATTATAACTTGCACTTGTTCGTCAGTACTATAATATTCCAAACAAAACATCAGGGCTCTATATCTTGTGAAATACCATAGCAAAAAAAGAGATTTGGTCTTTATTTTGATTATGTATGTTCCCTGTTTATCCAAATACAAATAAAAAAAGGGAAAAGTATAGCAAAAGTTTGTTATTCATCCCTCACATTTTATTTAATGCCAATCAATTTCTTAACTAAATAAATCGGTGCCTTTTCATCCCCTCATTAGTTTAAAATTATTTAATGTTATATATAACATCAATTTAGGCTATGTCATCATCTTTATAATCATTGTTTGTCAATTGTTTTGTGTGAATCGGTTTCTTTAACTTTATCAGATAAAACTATTATGAAACAATTTAGACAATTTACTAATTTTTTGTAGTGTTTCATCTTCGACACAACATATTACATTGCTAAATAGGGATTAGTCAAATGATTATGTGACATGATCACCATTAGATAACACTAAACTATTACTAAATTAAGGTGGGGATGTAAATTGCACCGATTTAGCTAGTTAAGGGATTAGTTTACACCAAATGAAATAGTACGAAGGATGAGTGTCACATTTTTGCAGTACTTGAGGATGTAAAATACACTTTTTTTAAAAAAAAAACTAGCACGGGTCAGTTGCGCTCACAAGATTACATCGCATGTTTAGAGATCAGGCTTACCTCCAACTCGTGAGAGTTGGAGAGGACAAACGTTTAGCTTTCACTAATTGGTTGGAGACAGTAGCTTAAGGCATAGATATAACTCCTCTTGTACATATTTTCACCCCTTTTTTTAATTAATCATAACTGTGGGGATCTCCCCCACGGTCTTTTGCTAAAAAAAAAGATTACATCGCATGCCCTTCCACGAAATACGAATGATACTGGAAGATTAACGCCCTGTTCGTTTGGCTTATCAGCCACCAGCCAGCAGTACTTTTCTCTCAGAACAAACCAGCCACCAGCAATCAGTCAGCAGTACTTTTCTCTCAGAACAAATCAGCACCAGTCATGAGCCACCAGCCAAACGAACAAGCTGTAAATTGTTTGTATCAATCATCCTGCACTATCTTTTTCCACATCTCATGCTCTTGCAAAATATCACTGCAATCATTTTTTTAGCAAGATATCAGGAAAGGCTCTCTGTCCTGCTCGACAGTTTAGTGTTCGGTACATAAAAATACATGCAAGGAAGCGATTAAGGGATTATAATTGAACGCCTTCGTCATTTCCTACCACCGTGCTTGAAGCATGACGATTGACTTCATAAAATTACCGCAAAATCATTTCAGCGTGCGGTCGCTCCAAGCGACCGGGCCGCGCCGTCCCGCGCGCCCCCACGTGGGCGGACCCATTTTTTTCTTTTCTTTTTTTCTTCTTTTCCATAATTTTTTTTACATAAGTTATACGTATAACTTGTCGTATGGAAAAAGTTATACACACAATTCGTCGTTCACAGAAACAGTAATGCACACAACTTGTCGTTAAAGAAAAAATATACACACAAGTTATTCAACAAATAATTGTGTATACAAGTTGTACACATAAGTTCTGCGCGTCACCAAACTTATGCTTAAAACTTATCTGACAAAAATTTATAGTTCAAAGTTATATGTCGAAGTTGTGTGTATAAGTTTCAAAAATAAAAATTTGTACGTATAAATTGTGTGTATAATTTGTGTATAAGTAGGAGGGGGACCGGTCGCTGGCACCCATCCCAGCGACCGGTCGCCAATTAGCAACGCCCTAAAATTACGGGGGTTTCCACCTTTTAATGTAATTTCACGCTATGTGATGGCTGATCCCTCCTGATGTTACATAAAGATTGATATTACGTGAGCCTCTTCGCTTTTGTGCATTTGATATCCTGTTTTCTCCGAAAGAGCACAGATCTGCTTCGAGAAAAAGTACAATTGATGGAAGAAAAATATAGTACAGTTAGTTGGATTTAGCTTTGGAAGAAAGCTCCTCCTTTTTTCCTCATAAAATCGATCAGCAGTTCGCGTCCACATATCCATCTTCGGAGCATCCGTGGAAACAATCAGATATTTGGTTCCCCGGCCCGCGACTCAATGCACTCGGTCCACGTCTAGCGAGCGCCTTGCGCTCCCCCGCCGTTTTGCCGTGCAGCGCCCGGCCGTCCCGGCCGCGGACGGGGTTGGGGCGCACGCAGTACACATCTCTGCCCGCCGTGTACGCACACGCGGCGCGGGTGTACTACCACATCCACCTCCCCGTCTCTCCCTCTCGTCGCGTCGTACTGCACGCCGCCGCGCCGCCTATATGGCTATATAGGCAGGCACCCGAGGGCGCGGCACACTCCGGCCGACGCGCTACAGCACAGCACCCCCGAATCCGCACACTCCCACGCGTCGACAGAGAGGAGAGGACAGGGGGCACACCGCGCGCGAGGTCGCCATGGACATGGGGGGAGGGCACGACATGGGCGGCATGATGTCCCCGCCGCCGTCTCCGGCGGGCGGGGCGCACGCCGCCGGCGGCGGCGGCGGCATGAGCATGCACATGCGGTACACCCACATGACCTTCTTCTGGGGCAAGAACTCGGAGATCCTCTTCACGGGGTGGCCCGGCGCCAACGGCGGCATGTACGCGCTGGCGCTCGTGGCCGTCTTCGCGCTCGCGTTCGTCCTCGAGTTCCTGGGCTCCCGCAGGCTGGACGCGCTCCTCCCCGCCGCGGCGGCCGGGGCCGGGGGCCGGCGCGCGGCGGCCGGGGCCGCGCGCGCCGCCGTGTACGCGGTGCGCGTGGGCGGGGCGTACCTTCTCATGCTCGCGCTCATGTCGTTCAACGGCGGCGTGCTCCTCGTGGCCGTCGCGGGCCACGCGGCGGGGTTCCTGGCATTCAGGGCCGGCCTTTTCGGCGACGGGCGGGCGCAGGTGGAGGACCGGTGCAACAAGGAGGAGGTCGCGCCGGTGGCGTGCTGCTAGGCTCTGCTGCGACGGCTGCGGCGCCGGTGCTGATCGTCTGTTCGATTTGTGTGCGCCCCGTGTGCGATTGACTGAATCTGTTTAGCTGAATCTTCGATGGAGGTTGAGAATTGTGTAGGACCTGAATCTTGAACTGAATGAAAGGTTAAAATTCCTGTGATGACTGATGAACTGTGAATCTGTGCTCCCTCGGGGGGAAATTCTCTTGGCTGGATCTTCTTCACACGCCATACTCGATTTATGGTTGGGAATACGTGTCTTCTTGAATCCATACCATATCCGGCTTGTTTTTTTGGCAGCAGCATGTGCGCGTGCATGCAGGCCGTGTCCTCGTCCTTCTACTTTCGCTTGAGCTTGTCTGCGAAATTGGCTTGTCTGCAAGTGTGCATCAGGCCATCAGCCATTAGTAGTAACCGTTGAATTGCAGGCCTGCAGCTGAAGCCTGGAATACACCATCTCTAATTTCTTCTCATGGTTTATTTGGTTGTGCTAGCACCATGTTTTTCCCGAATGGCGCCGATAATAATTTGTTAACAAGACGGGCAGGCACAACGCCGATGTTTGGGTGTTCAATTGCTTTTGCTGCCGTTTTCGCCACGGTCTTTCACGTCGGAATTTGCACGCGGCCAAGTTTTCCAAAGGACGGCTGGACCAGACTTTCACCTTTGCCCCGCTTTCCTCGCCACTTTGAACAAAACCAAACTTTATTTACCGCGTCGAAATAAAATTCACGGATGCTATTTTGGACAGTGAGCTCCTTGAACTATAGCAGCAGATAACGACCTCCGTCAGCGGAAGGCACACACATCGCAAGCACGCCGCGCCACACAATTTTATAACTTGTTCGGCTGGTAGAATAAATAGTATTATGTGAGAAGAGATAAGCCAGTCGAGCACTGTTCATTAGACAAGTCGAACAGTAGAATCTGCTACTGGCGTGCCACAGACCCACAGTGTGCTGATGAATGAATTCCTATACTATGCACGCAAATTCCTATACAGTGTTTCCAGCTGTAGAAAGTGAATCTGCGATGTTCAGATCTCCACAAATCACTTCTTAATCTTGGGGCACGTTCACCAGGCTTGCAGTGGTGAGCGTCACACAGAAAAGAAATCACATTACCAAGTCACGGTACGGCTGCATTTGGGTTTCATGTTCAGAAAGACACTGCTACACTCTTTTTTTTTCGAAACAGAAGACACTGCTACAGTGCTACCTCTACCTATGTAGGATAAGGCCACAAATTGGACACACCCGCTCTCACGTCATGTGAGACAATTCGATCTGCTACTAGCGCACTATGGTATCGCGGCGCCACTTGACGTTTCTAAACATTACTGCCTTTTCTGACGAAGGGAGCATCCCAAATGAGCACCTTTTTATTTGAAATGCACTCCCCCGTTGACATCTGGCGCAAGGCGACCACCAGACTGCCTTGTTGCCGGAGGGCAAAAATAAAAGAAATTCAAAGAATCTGATCGTACGACTTGTATCACAAAATGGGCTCCAAAAGAGTCAAAAGACCGTTTTTTTGAGCCTAGCCCACTGTCTGTTCTATGCGATGTCGTCGGCCTTTTCTTCCTGCATGGCCTCCGCGACGATCTTGGACCATTTGGTGCGGTCCGTGATCAAAAGCAGCGAGCAGACTTGGCATGCCAGCCCGCAGATCAGGCCCATCCACAGTCCCTGCACAAAAACTTTGGTTTCAGAGCCTGACATCTTCTTCGCCTGTTTGCTGCTGCTGGCGTATCTATCTTCGTTGGAACACCACCACGACGAGCTGCGTACGGTATCACAATATTTTTACCTTGGTGTACAACTTGAGCTTGAAGGCGAAGAGGATGGCCAGCGGCATGGCGATCAGGTAGAAAGCCACCAGGTTGGTGATCGCCACGAGGTGCTGCCACCCGCAGCCCCTCGACACGCCTGCACGCCGGCCGGCTCGTCATTTCCAGGATTCAAGCAAGGCGCCCAAACGCACCAGTACGTCACAGCCAGTGTGGATTCGGCGACGGCGCGAGATCGCCGGCTGGCCGGCAGAGGACTCACCTTCCAGGACACCCTGCGCCGAGTCCAGCACGACGGAGACGATCATGAGCGGCGTGATGGCGGCGAACTCCGACACGATCACCGCGCTCCCGCTGAAGAGCCTCGCCCACACGCCGTGGCCGAACATCAGCAGCAGGACGAAGGAGACGGCGAGGAGCACCGACAGCTTCATCGTCACCACCACGGCGTTCTTGGCCTTGTCCACGTTCCCGGCCCCGACCTCATTCGACACTCGGGTGCTGCAAAGTGAAAGCAAATCGACGCGGTCACACAGTAAGCACAATTAAACAAATAGCTGAAGATGACAGTAAATTCAGAAAATGGAAGTAGCTAGCAGAGATCAGATAAAATCGGCAGGAATTTGATCAGGGACGGGGAATACCTCACAGCAGCACTAAACCCGTACGTGGTCATGAAGCCGATGGCCTCTGTGCTAGAACTGCAGACATTCCGTTGACGAGTCATTGCCTTACATGGTTTTTTTTTCCAGCTAGTCATGCAGCTTCAGGCTCGAAACGAGACATACCAGATGGCGATCACTGACGTGCTCACCGTGGAATTGGGGAGCAAGCCGGCGACAAGGACCAGGAGCTCAAACGCCCAGATCTCCAGGCTGCAAGGAGACCACAGACCAGGACATCGCGCGCGTTAAGGTTCAAGAACTTGGCTCCTTGACTCGCGCACAGACACTTACCAGACCATGACGGCGGACGGCGCGGCGAGCTTCAAGGTCGGCAGAACGTATCTGAATGCTTCGGCGGAGAACCCCTTCCACGTCTCGCTGAACGCCTCCGACCGCAGGATGTACGCGAGCAACATGAGGCAGGACGCTGCGAAGGTGACCGAGATGGCGGCGGGCGCGCCGGCGAGGCCCAAGCCGAGCACGTTCACCAGCAGGTGCGTCAGCACGACGTGGAGCGCGAACGGCGCCACGGAGCAGACGACGAGCGGCACGACGACGGACTGCATCTGCAGGTAGCGCAGCAGGCACTGGAGGAAGGCGAACGCGAAGAGGCCGGGGATCTGGGGCCGGACGAACGCCGCCGCCTCACGGGCCACCTCGGGGTCCTGCCAGAGGAGCACCAGCAGAGGCTCCGTGAACATCCACAGAACGGAGATGAGCGCGGACGCCGCCGCCGACAGGAGCAGCGACGACTGCAGGTACAGGCCCAGCATCCGGTACATCCGGGCGCCGTAGGCCTGCCCGCACAGCGTCTCCAGCGCGCCGCTCATGCCCGTCTGGAACAGCAACATGATCGCAGTTCAGCCATGGGCTTTCGAATACTGTAATAACGAAACGGAATTGCAGTTCAATCACTGAGTCACTGATGACTTCACACTGCGAGACGTGCTACCAGCTCAGCTCAGTGAAAAGGTAGGCCCGCTGAGAAATGGATGTTACCTAGCGGCCGGTAGCCGGTATGGCATATCGGCACAGCTGCACACGGAATGAAGACGGGTTGCTACCGGCCATCGTGTAGTCTAGCCGTAGAGGGACTAGAGCTAGACTGTCACTGTGTAAATTACCCTCGTTACGTGTAGAGCTCGAGGTCGACTGTCACTGTTACCCTGATTAAAGCTATTTATCGTCTTGTCGATCTACTGGCAAACCCGAAACCGTCAGCGCGTGCAATGCAATCAACGAAACAAAACCAGTTGAAATGGTAAGTGATCCAGCAGGAGAGATAATCTAGTAGTGTGCGGCCGGGTTGCTGATACTTACGGCCAGAGCGTAGCCGGTGACGGTGGCCCATGAGTTGCCGAGCGTGGCGCCGGCGAGCTGGACGTCGCCGAGGTGGCCGGAGAACATCACGGAGACCAGCGGGATGCCGTAGTAGGCCATGCTCATCAGAATCATCGGCACCGCGAACCGCAGCTGCGCCCACGCCTCCTCGGTGTCCACCACGCGGCCGAGCCACGACGCGCACGGCGTGCCGCCAGCAGGACTCCCGCGCGGCGAGCCTGGGCGACGCTCGCCGTTGCCCTCGGCTGCCGCGGCGATCGCGCCGCTGCCGTCGGGCGCGGCGGAGCCGAGCAGCGGGGCGGAAGACATGAGAACCCAAAACTCTCTACCGGGGAGAAATCGTAACGAGCTGTTCTATCGATTGTGGCAATAACTGAGGCCGGAGCCAAGTCTCTATCGGGGGGGACCTGCAGCAGCAACACACGTTGCACGCTAGTAGGAAATTAGGCGATGCTCCTCTGGACCTTTCGCGCGTAGCCGACGCTGCTGGCCGTCGTCTCTGATTCTCCTCGCGCTGCTGACTACTGATTGCCGTAGGCATCGCGTCGGGCCGGGTCCAGCCTCCAGCGACGATCCAGTGGAAACCAGTGATGGGAGCAGACGTGGACATGCCGGAACATGTCGCGAGGATGAGACGGTGCGGCGGCGAGCGTAGATCCGTAGGGTGTTGAAAAAAGATGGGCAATTGTTTGCTCCGCTTGCCGAGCGCAGGTGGCATAGATGAGCAGGTGGAAGCAGTGCAAAGTCAAAGGGTAAACATATTGTGAATTTGTGATGAATTCATCAGTACATAAATGGGTTACTAATCAGTAAGCCGGAGAATGGAAGAAGTACAAAGCGCGTCAATTTGGGAGATGCAAACGCACAAGGCCACAAGCTGTTTGATATGTGGTAGACAGGTCTGCTGTATTTCTCTCCTCACAAAATATTCACTGTTTTTGTGATATATATGTGAACTGGTGCTGAAAAATACACATCACTGCCTATTTGAACCCGAGACTGGTGACGGTAATATCTTTCTTTCACTGTCATCTTGTTTGCCAGCCCCGCAGTGGTATGTGATATACAATTTTACTGCTAGTTCCAACATATACTACGCGCATCTACACGCTACCTCAAACCGATAGTAAAAATGCACCACCATCAGTTGGATTTAAACCGGCAATGACAATCCATAAGGGAAACGAGAAGATAGAAGCAGTTCGAGCGGCAACCAAAAGCACTAAAAGTCATCGTGAAAGGGCTTGTAGTCTAGTGGTTACAAGAGCCCCGGTAGCACTTAGTCCTGGGTTCGACTCTGTGTGAGTTGTTTCTTAGGATTTAACGACATTTGTGCTTTCAGTGGTAGGCGACGTTTCCGTCGACAGTGAGACACCCGTGGTGACTTCGTCAATCTTGAGGATTTACCGGCCCAGTCTTCGAAGATGCTCCTAGCCTCCTAGGGGTAGGGTTTGCGCGCTTGTGTTCATTGGGAAGAGTATGCGTGCAGTGTGAGTGTCTCCGATGTACTGTGTAATTCGAAGAAAAAAACGCTAAAAGTCGTCGGTTTGAATATCTGTGCTAAGAAAGGATGGTGAATCAATAATAAACTATACTTATGATTTCTCTCAAAATTGATGGACTTTTATTTATAATGTGGTGATCGACTTTGAAGCTGCATTTGCTGTAAGAAATGAGCTATGTGCAATCGCAAAGGTTGTAGATAATTCCATTTATTTTTTAAAAAGAAACTATTTCTGCAAAATGGAGTATTCATGATGCTTATGTACATGTACATAGAGTGGAAGGGAATTGATTATTCGAGCACTGCAAAATAAACCTGATCATGAGTCACGCGAACTGACAAACCTGACGTGACCCACCCGAAAAAATCGACCTAACCCAACTCAGTCAACATGTTGGGTGGCCGTGGGCCGATACGCAGTCGTTCCAATGCACAAACGGTGGTGCGTGCACCGCGCGCTAAAACGCAACAAGCAAGACTGCAGATCCGGCCAGTTCGTCAGACCGTTGAGCACGTACAAACACGCATGTCTGCCCGCCGTGTTCGGTGTACGCACACGCAGGCGTACTATTGGTAGTACTAGTACGAGTACGACTGCACGCCGCAGGCGGCGCCTATATACGTAGGCAACCGCGGCAGCAGAGACTCCGATCGACGCACGGCGCAGCACCACCACGTTCGACGCGACGGCAAAGAGAGAACACGGCACGCGCGAGGCCGCGCCATGGACATGGGAGGAGGGCACCACCGCCACGTGGGCGCCATGGCCCCGGCGCCGTCGTCATCCCCTCCGGGCGGGGCGCACGGCGGCGGCATGATGGGGATGCGCAGGAAGCGGTACATCCACATGACCTTCTACTGGGGCAAGAACTCGGAGATCCTCTTCACGCTGTGGCCCGGCGCGGACGGCGGCATGTACGCGGTGGCGCTCGTGGCCGTCTTCGCGCTCGCGTTCCTCCTGGAGTTCCTCGGCAGCCGTAGGCTGGACGCGCTCCTCCCCACCACCGCCGCGGCAGGGGCGAACAGGCGCGTCGCGGCCGGGGCCGGGGCGGCGCGCGCGGCGGTGCACGCGCTGCGCATGGGCGGGGCGTACCTGCTCATGCTCGCGCTCATGTCGTTCAACGGCGGCGTGCTCGTCGTGGCCGTGGCGGGCCACGCCGCGGGGTTTCTGGCGTTCAGGGCCGGCCTGTGCGGCCACGGGCGGCGGGCGCAGGTGGAGGACGGGTGCAACAAGGAAGAGCTCGCGCCGGCGGCCTGCTGCTAGGTTTGCTGCGGCACGGCGGCGCCGATGATGATCGATGGGTCTGTTTGTTTTTTTACCGTTGTGGGCATGTTAGATTCGCGTGTGCCGCGTGCGATTGACTGAATCCTTCCGTTCCCTCACCACCACTGTTGATGACATGGCGGTCTGGCGGACATGTGCAGCATGGCGTGTGCGTGCGGTGATTGACTGAATTTTTAATCTCGTGACTGCTGGTTATCGCTTCAAATGGGACCTCTCGCGATCGCCATTTGAAGTTTATAAATGTCCTCTTATCAGTTTTTACGAATTTCGCATCCCAAAATGAGACCTCCTTTTATAAGAATGGGCGCCCAAAGCCCATGAATTATTCGGCCCTAGCCCAGCCTGGTCTAAGCGACGTAGCTGGCTTTTTTCTCCTGCATGACCTCCGTGATCTTGGACCACTTGGTGCGTGCGGTGATCACCAGCAGCGAGAAGGTTTGGCATGCCAGCCCGCAAATCAGGCCCACCCACAGTCCCTGCACGAAATGAGTAATGAGGCTCATTAATGGTGGTGTCTTCAGAGTTCAGACAGAGTGAGTAGTTGCAGGCTTGCAGTTTCAGCTGCGTCCAGCCGTCGAGCCACCACATGCTGGCCACCGCAAATCACTGGGCCCACAGACTGGTTAATGCTAACCTTGGCGTAGAACTTGAGCTTGAAGGCGAACAGGAGGGCCAGCGGCATGGCGACGAAGTAGTAGGCCACCAGGTTGGTGAGCGCCGCGAGATGCTGCCACCCGCAGCCCCTCGACACGCCTGCACGCCGGCCGGTTAGTCCTCGTCATTTCCAGGATTCAGGGCAGACCGGTCAGTCACCGGTGGAATATGATGTACAGTGTCTGGAAAGGGTGGGTGGATCCGGCCGGCGGCGACGCGTGATCGCCGGCCGGTAGGTGGAGCTACCCCTCACCTGACAGGACGCTCTGCGTCGTCTCGAACACGATGGAGACGACCATGAACGGCGTGATGCCGGCGAACGCCGACACAATCACCGCGCTCCGGCTGAAGAGGCTCGCCCACACGTCGTGGCCGAACGCCAGCAGCAGGACGAAGGCGACGCAGAGGAGCACCGCCAGCTTCATCGTCACCGCCACGGCGTTCTTGGCCCTGTCCACGTTCCCGGCCCCGACCTCATTCGACACCCGGGTGCTGCAAAGAGTGAAACCGTCAGCACAAGGCAACAAACAGCTGAAGCTGACAGTAAATCAAGAGCTAGCATGGATGTACCTCACAGCGGCGCTGAACCCGTACGTGGTCATGTAGCCGATGGCCTCCGTGCTAGTGCTGCACGCGCGCGTACATTCCATTGATCAGTAACCCACTCCTAGCTAGTGATGCAGCTTCAGGGCTCGAGATGACTTACCACATGGCGATCAGCGACGTGCTCGCCGTGGAATTAGGGAGCAGGCCGGCGACAAGGACCAGGAGCTCAAACGCCCAGATCTCCAGGCTGCAACGGGAACCAAGACGTCGCGCACGTTAAACACGTGCTTCCCGCACACAGCATCAGCCGAGAGTCACCTATCGACACTTGCGCAGAAACGTGACACTCACCAGACCATGACGGCGGACGGCGCGGCGAGCCTCGCGGTAGGCAGCACGTACTTGAACGCCTCAGCGGAGAACCCCGGCCACGTCTCTCGGAACGCCTCCGACCGCAGGATGTAGGCGAGCAGCATCAGGCAGGCGACCCAGAAGGTGACCGAGATGGCGGCGGGCGCGCCGGCGAGGCCCAAGCCGAGCACGTTCACCAGCAGGTGCGAGACCACGACGTGGAGCGCGAACGGCGCCACGGAGCAGACGACGAGCGGCACGACGACGGACTGCGTCTGCAGGTAGCGCAGCAGGCACTGGAGGAAGGCGAACGCGAAGAGGCCGGGGATCTGGGGCCGGATGAACGCCGCAGCCTCGCGGGCCACCTCGGGGTCCTGCCGGAGGAGGAGGAGCAGCGGCTCCGTGAACAACCACAGCGCGGAGATGGCCGCGGACACCGCCGCCGACAGGAGCAGCGACGACTGCAGGTACAGGCCCAGCATGCGGTACATCCGGGCGCCGTACGCCTGCCCGCACAGCGTCTCCAGCGCGCCGCTCAGGCCCGTCTGAAACAGCCATTATTCCTCGCGTGTCATGTCGACGTCCGTCCCTAAATGATTGTTGTTTGCGTTTCCCGAAAAATAATTTTAACTAAATATATATAAAAATATATTAATATTTATAGTACAAAGTTAACATCATTAGATAGATATTTTAATCTAGTTTTTTAACAAATTTATTTGAAGATAAAAATATTGCACATATTTTCTACAAATACGGTCAAACTTGTGACACGAACACCAATAACGACGGTCAATAGGGGACGGAGGGAGTAGTGCGCAACGTTTTCAATGATAAACCAACATGATAGCACATCAGTCGTGGGTGTTAGTCTGTTAGATTAGTGTGTCTTTTGTTTCCATTCTAAATCACGTAAGTGCTGACGCACATGTCGTCCAATATTTCCACAATACTACTTCTGTCCCTAAATAAGTGTAGTTGAAAAAATATATGTTGGTGAGACAAACACGAGTAGAAACGGATGGAGTAGTAGTATGATTGGTTGCACTTCATAGTCAGGGGGTTTGGACTGATCGTGTCTCCTGAAACTGGTGACGCACATCTCGTGGCGACCTAGCTCGGTCAAAAGGTGGGCCTGCCGGGGTTGGATGGTACCTAGCGCCCGGTAGCCGGTAGAGCATATTGGCACAGGCAATGAAGACGGGCTAGCAACCAGCAGCCACGAAATTGATGAGCCTGCATGCTGAGCCGTTCAACCTGGATAGATGCATGGAAATGGCTGGTCTGTTGTGAACTTGTGATCGGTGTACGTGGACGGAAGGTAAACTAATTTTGGGCACCGAACGGCATGTGTGGACTGTCCGATGGTTAAGACAGCTGCTAGCTCAAAGCTGAAGGAAATGGAGAGAGAACGAGCGTATTGGGCACTTTTAACCTTGACTCTACCCATAAATTCTATATGTCGAAGACTCTGTCGCAAGAAATTATGTTCTCTAATGCATATTTTCTACCGTGTAGTCTATTTACTATTCCTCTCGAATCTTTTGCTCACGTTTTATTAAATAAGAGGAAACGTCGCGCGTGCGGGTAGTCACACAGGATCTGCACAGGCTTCGTTTTGCGTGTAGCTTTGCTGTCTAACTTAGACTTGGTTTCTAAGTTTCCACATTTCTCCCATCATTAATTGCTTACCACATCAACAAATTGTCTATGTGGCAGTGTAATTAATAACTCTGGACTATGATAAAGTTTGGGCTGGAAGTGCTCCGCGGCCGTGTGAGAAGACATGGTACTGTGCACTATTCACTGATTAAAATTTTAATTCTGCTATCTTTAAACCAACCATTGGAGAGAGCCTTACAGCTAGTTCGCCAAAGTAATGTTTACTCGCAAATCCGAATCCGTCAGTGAAACAACAAACTAATAAGGTGTGAGACCGGAAATGATCTAGCATGCAGGAGATGTGGTACTTACGGCCAGGGCGTAGCCGGTGACGGTGGCCCAGGAGTTTCCGAGCGTGGCGCCGGCGAGCTGGACGTCGCCGAGCTGGCCGGAGAACATCACGGACACCAGCGGGATGCCGTAGTACGCCATGCTCGTCAGGATCATCGGCACCGCGAACTGCAGCTGCGCCCACGCCTCCTCGGTGTCCACCAGGCGGCCGAGCCACGACGCGCACAGGCCACCCGCGCCCCCGCGCCACGACGGGCGAGGACGCTCCTGGCCGCCGCCGCCGCCATCGTCGCCGAGCTCGCGGCAGCCGAGCAGCGGGGCGAGAGACATGTCGCCGCCTCGCCGGCGGGCCTAGAGGAACCCCGCCGGGCTCTGGCTAGCTGCGCGGCGCGGTGCCGCCTGCCGCTGAGGGATTCGATTCGCTCCTCGGTTCTGGTATCAAGAAAGCGTGGAACTCGGTGTGTTCTTGGTTGGTGCCACTTTTTTCTTGTGTGTGTACAGAACTCTTGTGAGGGCTCGCGCCGCACGATGTATATATAGATATAGAGATATACTATAGGCGAACTTAACAGGCCGGGAGGAAACTATGGCGCGGCTGCTCCCGCCTTCCCGCGAGCCGCCTCCATTTGGGGACCCGTTGGCCGTCGTCCCCCTCATCAGCTCGCTTGCCGCGACGACGACAGGCACGTACTCTCGAATCCAGTAGCACGTCATGTGGCATCCGACTCCCACCTGCTCATCCCGCATGTGGCAAACCGCAAACGTAGCTGGCAGGCTGATGACACCGAGTCCCGACCGAGGACCAGAGGCCAGACACACGTGCTCCACGCCTCCGTCCGTGCTACACACCAGGTTTGGCGTTTTGCATTGGGGACCTTTGGGCCGGCCGGCCTTCATCGTTTTGTCACTTGGCAGGCGATCGATTACGGGAATCGATCGAGTTCCTTCAACAGCAATCGCAGGTTTCATCCTGATCACTCCCAATTCTCCAACACAGAGACCGCACCGCTGGCTGTTTCTATTTTGTCCATTGTGACGGGACTTGGTTTTAGGCCGTCGAATCTCGCGTTTGCTATTATTAAGTGAACTTATTTTATGGTGTACCAAACATGTTTACTAGAAGAAGAGAATGAGTTACAACGAAGTAATTTTAGAAAAAAAACCTCAAAGCGCAAAGTTATGAGGAGCACCAAAGCGACTTAGAAACCGAAACAATGTGAAAACGAAGAGATCGAGGATAAGAGGAACCTCACACCATCACCAAACTAAGTGTTGTTCAGCTGATACGAAAAATAGTATCCGACTAGTGGATTGAATAGTATTGTGTGAGAGAAAATAAGTCCAAACAAACCGAACTAAGCCAAGAAACAGCCAGCCGAACACTTCATAAATATGACATGGAGCGAAACCTGTCGAAGAAAAGAACATAAAAAACACACGTACACCACTGGAGGCCGAACTGTGAAGGCTCCATTATGTTTTGCACGCCTTGGATCCGCCTTGAGCTCTGTCGTTTCACAGTCTGCAAGGAATTCAATCGAAATAAGTTCTACGATATGAGTTTGGGTTCTATGATATGAGTTGTGGATGCCGGTTAATGTTCTTTGAATACTTTCTGGGAAACTTTCCATTTTTAAAACTTTTCGGGATGGTCGTTCGTGTACCGTGTTCATTCGTTTAGTTCGCGAAGTGAAACTTTTGGGTCCCCTTTCAAGGTCTATTAGGAGTATTAAACGTAGATTATTTACAAAAATAATTACACGATTGGACTGGAAATTGCGAGACAAATCCATTAAGTCTAATTAATCCGTCATTAGAGATTGGTTACTGTAGCATGACATTGTCTAATCATGACATAATTAGACTCGTTAGATTCGTCTCCAAAATTAAGGTAGGGGTCGTGAAATAGGTTTTGTCATTAATCTACATTTAATACTCTGAATTAGTGGAAAGAAGATTGATGTGACGGGTAGTTGGTGAATATTTGGGGAACTAAACTGGGCCCACACATGTGGGAAGTGTCATCACACACTTGCCAAACTGTAAACTTGAGAACTGTGTCGAGAAGTGTCATGGTGATGACATTTTCTCTTCTTCCACCTCATTAATTCGCTGATGTGGTATGATATTTAATGCTTACGACACTTCTATGACACTCTCTAGTGAGACTGACCTCAAACAATTTTCGGTCTTCGAGGTTGTTAGGCCCTATTTTCTTCTCAAAAGTTTCACCAACTACCCGTCACATCCATCTCCGGACACTAATTAGGAGTATTAAATATAGATTAATGACAAACCCATTCCACAACTCCTACCTTAATTTTCGAGATGAATCTAACGAGCTTAATTATGTCATGATTAGACAACGTCGTGCTACAGTAACCAATCTCTAATGACGGATTAATCAGACGTGATGGATTCGTCTCGCAATTTCCGGTCCATTCATGTAATTATTTTTTTGTAACTAGTATACATTCAATACTCCTAATAAATCTTGAAAGAGGACCCAAAAGTTTCACTTCACGAACTAAACAGGGCCTTAGACTGTCCATAGCAAAGGGCGTGCACCCGCATAGGCAAATAGAGCCTTTGAGCGCAACATAGAGAAGAGACCCAACACCCAAAACAGTCCGTCCTCCAGCAGCACACCCACCCCGTCGCGCATACTCCCGGTGGTAGTTGACTCCCGTCGGGAAGGAGAGGGAGAGTGGAGACCCGCCGCCGTCCGAGCTTGGGAACCACGCTGCCGCCGTCCAGGCTTGGGAACCGGAGAAGGCGGTCGCCCTCGGTCGGATCTGTGCCCGTGTTCCCTCGCCGGCGCGCCGAAACGAACCATGCCTCATCGACGGTCGCGCGGGGGCGACGGGGATCGCCGACGCGGATCGAGGGAGCCCTGCCCCTGCACAGCACAGCCTCGCCGACGTGGATCGACGGAGCTCCCCTCACCGCCGTCGAGGAAGAGGAGACAAGGTGGTGCAGCACCTGCGGGTCGTCGATGACCTTGACGAGGAACGCGAGCATCTGCTTGGGCCGGACCACCTCCATGGCCACCGTGTCCTCGTCCGCGGCCCCTACGTCGAGGGAGCCCCGCCGCGGCCGGATCGAGGAAGACCCGCCACCGCCGCCATGGGATCGAAGTGGGAGATCCCGGAATGGGGTCGAACCGCTCTGACCGGATCGAGGGATAGGGAGGTCGCCCCCGGCCGGATCTGCACCGGGGTGGTGCGGGCGGTGGCAGCGGCAAACGATGGAGAGCGAGGCAGGAGGGAGAGAGAGCGGGGGAAGGGAGGCCGCCGTGCGGTGCCTGGGGCAGGGGACGGGGGCGAGGACCCAGAGAAGGGCGCGGGGTGGTTCGAGGAGGAGGGCGCGAGGTGGATCGAGTGGATGACGGTTGGGATGGGGAGAGGAGAGAGATACCCGAGGATGAGGGAGAGAAGAGTTGGAACCACTAAATGGGGATGTGGGTGAGCATCCTGTTGGACCTGCTACAGTTGCCAAAGTTTACTTATTTTGAGGGTGAGAGAGGGGATAGGTGAACTGCTGTGGACAGACTAGAGATGGCAATGGGTACCCGAAACCCGAGTACCCGACGGGTTTTACCCGATAAGGAGACGGGTATGGAATTATATTTCTACCCGCGGGTACATAAATGGGTAACATCATGTACCCATCGAGTAAGCGGGTGCGGGTGTGGGTACATACTACCCATACCCGCGGGTAAAATAAACCCGTCTACAATATGTGATAAACGTGTAAAATAGTACATTGTTAGTGAATGATAACTTAATATTGATAACTAACAAAAAATCTTATACTTTATTAGACTATTAATTAGTTAACAATTATCATTTATCTTTTTTATCAATTAAATTCGTTGATGTATGCACCTTATCATGTGTTATGTTCTCAAATATATTAGTTTACAACGGGTATGCTATCGGGTATGGGTTACCCGACGGGTAAAAAAACCCGCGCGGGTACGGGTATGGGTAAGAACTCGAACCCGCATGTGGGTATGGGTTTTTTAGCGGGTAGGAGTTAGAGTTGGCGGGTGCGGGTATGGAACGGCACTACCCGACGGGTTTCTACCCGTTGCCATCTCTAGGACAGTCATAGCATGTTAGAGGGAAAATGATTGGCCAACGGTCGGTGTTCAATAGAAAGCCGAGCTGGACAGAACAAAAAGCTCACGGGTCGTGAACTGTCTAATGTCTACCTTGAGCATGCTATTCTATGATTCTCTCCCGGTCTCCCCTGCTGTAAACACGGGGGACGGCATCTCAGACTCTACGAACTATGCGACCCCGTAGTTGGCCTTCTACTCCGGCATCGCCTCCACGATCTTCGACCACTTATTTGGTGCGGACGGTGATCACCACCAGCGAGCAGGCTTGTTCTACCAGCCCACTGCACAGACCCTGTAATCTCTTTTGCAATGGATCGTACCACCCTATACCACAGTTAGAAAAGAATCAGTATGAAATGATTTGACAGTTGAGATTAATTGTATACCACCACAACTTGCACCTGTGGTATATGGTGATATACATGGGTGGTTTATGTGGTATAGGATATTATTGGAAGTTTTATCTCGGTAGAATAAACGAAATATATGATTTCTTCATTTTTAATTTTTTCACTTCCCTCTGGTGATATGGCCATTTTCATTTCAAATTTCAAAAATGGAAATTTCAAATTTTTTCATTTCAAATTTTCGTAATATATTTCAAATTTTTTCATCTCCCTCTGGTGGTATGGCCATTTTTTTT
This sequence comes from Cenchrus fungigraminus, assembly GCA_036936925.1. Lineage (NCBI taxonomy): Eukaryota > Viridiplantae > Streptophyta > Magnoliopsida > Poales > Poaceae > Cenchrus > Cenchrus fungigraminus. The sequence goes on along the minus strand of CM072778.1, from coordinate 18,917,367 downwards.
TTCAAATTTCAAAATTGATTTTTTTAATTTTTCCATTTCCCTCTGGTGGTATGGCCAAAATTTTTCAAAATTCAAAAACAAAAATTTTCAATTGAAATTTCAAAAATAATTTTTTTCAAATTTCTTTATTTCAAATTTCCCTTGTGGCATAAACGAATTTTTTCTCGTCCCGAGGTTGCCAAATTTATTAAAATATTGCAATAATTATCTATTTATCCTTAAAAAAATAGTCGTACACCGTATGGTTCACGATAAAAGAAGCCTCCAGGAAGTCGATTTCAGGGATCTCGAAAGAGCATAAGCGTTGCAGCCATGCAGGCTCACAGAACAGAAGTGATCACTTGCGGACCCAGAGCCGGCTCTAGGGGGTGGGCAGGCTGGGCGACGGCCGTGGGCCCATGGAGTTAGGGGGCCCAAGACCATATACGTAATTAGTAGGCCTATAGTAATTAATATTTAACAAACCAGCCCAAGATGACCATAACTACGTTATCGTTCCAGCTTCCATGTTCCAGCCACGATGTTTCAGCCGTCGCATGCCCCGACATTTCAGTTTTCCGTTGCATCGCAATCGCTGCGCCCCAGCCGCGCGCCCCTGCCCATTGCTGCACCATTGTCCATCGACGTTCGACGATCAGCTAGCGGCCGGGCGGCCGGTGGCCGGCGAGCGGGGCAAGCACCAACATCTATTCAATTCATTTTGAAGTTGCTGATTGTTATCCAAATGTCTCCATTGCATATCGAGTTCTCTTAATCATTCCAGTGACAGTAGCATCAGCTAAAAGAAGTTTCTCCAAATTGAAACTTTTGAGAAATTATTTGAGGTCAAATATATCACAGGAAAGATTGAATGGCTTACTATGTGCACCATTGAGAAGGACATTTAGGATGATATTGATCTTGATACTGTTATTGAAGACAACATATTTTCACAAGGCATTAAAGCACTACATATTATTTGAGATAATTGTAAATTTGTAATGGTTGGTATTTTGTAGTTTTTTTATGACACTATTGTTATATTTCATGAACTAGACTTCTATACGTGTACTGCAAAGTTATTTATTACTCATATATTATATATATAATGCTACTTCAACGGGCCCTTTCTTCTTGCTTGCCCAAGGGTCCTTGAAATTGTAGAGCCGGCCCTGTGCGGACCGAGTGTTTACCATGGTGTTGAGCTTGAGCTTGAAGGCGAAGAAGATCGCCAGCGGCATGCCGACGAAGTAGAAAGCCACCAGAGGTTGGTAAACGCCGCGAGATGCTGCCATCCGCACCCTCTCGCCGCACCCGTCAGGACACCCAGCGCGGAGTCGAGCACGATGGAGGCGATCACGAGCGGCGCGATGTTGGCGAACTCCGACATGATCACCGCCCTCCCGCCACTACAAGAAACTATTTATTCTGTGACGCAATCATTCTGTCACGGATTAAATAAAATTCGTCGCAAATCAGCATCCGCGACGATTTAAATTTTCGTGGTGGAATGAGCGTCATTGATTAAATCTGTCGACGTTCCTTAATAAACGTCACGGTCTATGACGTATCTGAATCGTCATGAAGTAGCCCAAAGCCCATGCAGCCCAACCCATAGCCCACTATCTGTGACAAAATAAATCGTCGCGGATTGCTACTGACATGGCAGCTGACATGGACGATGATGTGGCATCCTACATGGACGATGACGTGGCATCCAACGTGGACGATGACGTGGCAGATGATGATGTGGCATCCTACGTGGACGATGACGTGGCAATTAACACACCGAATTTCAATAATTTTTCCATCCCAATTCATTCAACAGTAAGCAATTAGAGCCCAATTTATTGCAACAGTAACATCCCAATTTTAACATTTAACAGTAAGCAATTCCAGCCCACAAGTAACGACATCACATATGTTTCGATTCAGAATAAAAAAAGATTACATGCATTTGTAAGATCACAAGCATTTGTTAATCACTAGTAGTGCAGCATAGAAAATCAAGTATCCTCTTTCCTTCTAACTGCTTTTTAGTGGATGCAATTGATGCTTGCTCCTTGCTGATCTGATCCTCATCTGAAAGAGCACATTGGTACTAGTCAGAGGGCAATGTTAAAGTTCTCAAATATTCCAATCAACATGATTCTTGCTTTAGATGAATCAAATCAATATGGACCAAACTGATCTACTATGACAGGTAACAAACACCAATATTCTAATCATTAAATAATTTGAGTATCACCATGAGACAGTTGTGTAATTTACCAAAGAAGCTACAGGTGGCAAGCATATACTGAAAGTTGAAAATAAAAGAGTAGTGAACAATATAATGTGTTGACATCTGAGCAACAAAGGAATAGAGCTAGACAGTCTACCAACATGAGTATGAGTACATAATCACTATTGTTGGTACTGAGTGGCATAGATAAAAGTCAAATCACTATTGCATTTCTCACTATCGAGGTACATAATCACTCTTTTAGCGATTGGACATGTGTAGCTACATGTGAACCAATCAGGTCATAACAGGTTCAGTTCCATATAACTACATCTACTTAACAAGGTAAAAACCCACAGGTTCAGACATTCAGTTGGCATTTGGTCACATTCAGTTGACATCCTTTGCCTTTGGCTGAGGAGCCATCATTACCATCAAAGAGAAAAAAATTAGAACTCAAAAGTGTGGAATTTAGTATATACCATAGCGTGCAATAGCATTGCTCTCGAAAATACCACCATCCGGAGTCTCCAGAACAAAAACCTGAAAGAAAGGGAAGCCAAGTAATGACATCCTGAAAGAACAGGAACCTGAACATAACAGCATTGCTCTCGAATGTTAATTTAATGGTACAAATGCAAGCCAAGTAATGACATCTAGACCTATAAGCAAAGAACCAGAACGTAAACATTACCCACTTAGGAAAAATACACAAGTAAAGACACTAATTGCCCAGATTTAGATTACTGCACATACCAACAAAAAAAGCCTTGAAGCATATTTTTGTGTAAACTCAACAAAAAGATGCTCCGGTTCTAAAATTACGCTCTCTTCAGAAAACATAATGTAGCACATTTGCTTTCATAGCTTAAATGGTCAGTAACAGTTGAAATAAATTAAAATTTCTATTTGATCGCTGGGACAATTAACAGCCAAAAGATAACATATCTTCAGCCAAGCATTGGATGCCAGGGCGACTGGTTCGTATGCCAAACATATAGATATACACACCTTAAAGAGTTATCTCGTGTGAAAATTTGGAAAATTTTCTTCAGTAAAGAGAAGAATTTCCCAGCCAAGTTTCCGTCACAGGTCTAATGTAGTGGGCAGCACTTTGAAAGCAATGGCAAGTAAGGCAGTAACATTTGAACATCTCCAAATTAAACAAGCATGCACATTCCTATTCAACCACTAGGAAAATTCCATTTCAGTCAACAAACTAATGTTGGTTGGACCATTTGACACCAGAGCAACCATAAGCAAATGCCATGGGCTGATAAGCCAACCATGTAGTTCTATGCACCTGTTTTATCTCCTTGGCTTGTGGAAACACCCAAGAAGAAGGTAAAGGATGCAATCTCTTATCAGTTATCATAACTGGTCATTAACTGCATGAAGCAATAACAGGATAGCCTTGAATCCAATGCAATCTAACAGAAATTCAGAGCACCTCTAGCAAGCACCCACTTGAAATCCGAATCACATCTAGCACATGGCAATATGACATCGCAACAGGATATACAAGTTAAGATCCAGGAACGAATAAGCAATATAGAGAGGGAAGGGTAAAGGAGGGAAGGGTAAAGGAGGGAAGAGGATCCAGGCCTGAAAGAAAGGGAGGCGGTGACGGTGTCAGTGCAGGAGGTCGGCCACCGTGGCACCGTGGCGGATCTAGGCGCCGCCGGCAGCACCCGGACCGGCGACGCCACCACGCATGTCTGCTCCAGACGGCACCCGCGGGCCGCCTCCACACTGGCCCTGGCCGTCACGCCTCTGGATCCGCGTAGCCCCGGCCGCCGCGCCTCCGGATCCGCGCAGCCCCGACCGCAGATCCATGCCGGCCGCGTAGACCTGTGTAGGGGAGGGGAGCAGCGCGGGTCGCGCGAGCATGGGTGGCGTCGGTGCCGCCTCGGCGGATCTGAGGAGGCGGCGGCGGTGCAGCGGCCCGCGGGATTGGGAGGGAGAGGAGAGGGGAATGGAGGATGGGGCTGCGGCCGGAAGGAAGGGAGAGAGGAGAGGGGAAGGGAGCGGGCGGTGCGGCGGCCGGCGGGATTGGGCGGCATGGATCTGCAGAGGAGCAACAAGGAGGGAGAGGAGAGGGGAAGGGAGGAAGGGCGGCGGGTGGGAGGTGAGAGGCGAGGGGCAGGGAGTGACGGGCAAGTAGGGTTTCAGGAGCTGATGATTATTTATACAAAGCACGGAGCATCTGAGCCGTTCAATTTGATCCAATGGCTAAAATTAATATGTCTTTTTGGGCTGTAGTTGTTAAATGGGCCGAAATCAGGATTTAGGACCGAAATCAGGCCTGTTGCAATGTACTTCACATATTAATATTTTTTGTTTTCTTTTTCATTTTAAAGCACTTTGTGAAGTAAATTGCAAAATAATATATCTTGTATACTCAAATATATTTTTAAAAAGTACTTTACTGCATCTTATTTGTTTTGTAGTAATCTTAATAGTTATAGATCCGATTTGCTAGTTTTTATAGTTTAAATAAATTTCTATATCTTTATTGAAAATAATTCCAATTTGACTTATATGTACCTCTAATAAGATTAAAAAAATTATACTTAAGCGTTTATGGTCCATTCTAGGCCACATCTAGGAGATTAAGGAAAACTTCAATTGACGTGCTTACCGAAAGTAATTTGAGGTTGACCTATGTGTACCTCCAATAAGACTGAAAAAATTTCACAAAAATCATATTTAGGCTTCTATATTCCATTTTAGGCCATATTTTGGAGATTGATGGGAAATGCAATTTGAGTTATAAGGAACATTCAAACTTTTATCTCAAAAGTACAATATAATAATTATAATAATATCTAAATTTGACCAGAAAATTCTACAAATTGGCATAACGGTATGTTTTTGGTCCATAATCTTGCCATAAAAATTTAAAGTAGTTTTAACAAAGTGAGACTATAGATGTTCATAAATGGGAACATCTCTCACATAGTTTCTGATAACTATAGTCAAACCTTTAAAGTTTGTACAACTTATAATGTTATTAAACTCGTATGCAGCTAAAATTTGGACACAACCTTGTTTTGGTTTTAATATGAGTAAATATAAAGTTACATTTGAAATTGTATTAAAAAACATGCTATTTTTATTTGCTACTTGGGTGAAAGAAAACAAGATGTATGTAAAAGATTGAAGCATAATAATTAACATATACAATAATACCAATAAATGAAGGAGCGTGATTTTAGAAGAAAGTAGGAAAAACCCCATCGAATTTGGAGTTACTATGAAGGAGAAATACCAGTTAGAAATTTAAAATCTGGATTTAAAAGAAATATGAACGTTTTATGTGTTTTTCATCTTAAATCAGTGATGTGGCACAACCTGATTGGTGCAAACAGCCGCACCGGATCAACGTATGAGTATTAGTAATAAAATGCTAGAGAAGGACACCAAGTATATCGTAGCGTGGTGGTAAGATGATGCTTCACGTCCTCAGCGGTCAAGGTTCGAACCCTCATTGCCGCATCTTTTTTTTGGGTTATTTTGATGTGGCATAATAAATAACATATATCAGAAGCATACACCACAAAAACAAAAAGTAGCTCAATGGTAGCTCATCCGCCTCCGAACAACGAGGTCGTGGCTTCGAGTCCCCGGCAGCCCCATTTTTTTGGCGCTCAATTGAATTCCAGGCGCGGCCAGGCTGGGCCTGGGTGCGGCCGGCTGGGGCCGGGCGTGGCCTTGGCGCGGCCAGGCTGGGCCTGGGTGCGGCCGGCTGGGGCCAGGCCGAGGCTGGCTGGGCGCGGCCATGGCCAGGTGCGGCTGGCCGGGGCTGGCTGGACACGGCCGCGGCCAACCGCTGCCGGCCGTGGCCGGCTGGGCGCAGCTAGGGTTTGGCCGGCCGTGGCCAGGGTCCGGCTGGGCCGTAGCCGGCCGTGGCCAGGGTGCGACCGACCGGGGCTGGCCTGGGCGCGGCCGCGGCCAACCGTTGCCGGCTGGGGTGTGGCCGGGCGCGGCCGCGGCCACCATTTGCTTTTTTTTTCAATTTTTTGCATTTATAACATGGCTATGTGCTATTTTTTGATCTTTTTAGTTTTTTTTTCATTTTTAGATTTTTTCCATTCATAACATGACTATTTGTTATTTGTTGATTTTTGTTTTTTTAATTTATCAATTTTTTCCATTCCTAACATGACTATTTGTTATTTGTTGATCGCGATGAATCTGCTAAAATGTCGCAGCGTCGTGGGCCGGATTGCGACAAATTTAACAAATCGTCGCAGTGTTCTGGGCTTCAATATCCATCAGTGCACATCCGTGACGAAAAACTAGAATACGTCGTAGAATTGCGACAAATTTAACAAATCGTCGCAGTGTTCTGGACTTCAATATCCATCAGTGCACATCCGTGACGAAAAACAGGAATACGTCGCAGACGCAGTGCTCTTCGTGATGTTTTCTGAGAACGTCACAGAAAGTTCGTCACCAATTAAATAGTTTGTTGTAGTACGCTGAAGAGGCTCGCCCAGAGGCCAGCTAGCACGGCGAAGGAGATGCCGAGAGGAGCACCGACAGCTTCATCGTCACGGACACGGCGTTCTTGGCCTTCTCTTCCCTCTATCTAATTAACTCTCCTGCAGTCCTGCTGACGCGACGACGGATGAACGCGCGACCGCGACGGCGACGCTCACATGCAGGTACGTTCCCCTCGCGTCTCCCCGGCAAAACCCTTCCACACCGAACTTTCTAACCTCGTCGAACTTTCATCGGAGTTGAGAAACGAGACTCTGGGTGCTTTGATCAACGGCGTAGAGTTCGATTGGAAGTTTGGTACCGATAGCGGATATAGCTCCGAAACAATCGAGAGTGTTGTATATATAAAACGTATAGGCCTACCGAGGCAGAGCTGTGATCGTGGCGTAATGATCTCGCTACAAAATCAAGTGCACGTGACAACAAACACTATATGGCACCTGCAGAGGGCGGAGTATGTTAGTGGGCTGTGGGCCCACGCGTGGCCCTCGTGCCTGACTGTGGTGGGCCGTACAGGGCACTGGCAACAGTCAAAGAGCATAGTCACAGTTTTACAGAGGACCAGACAGTGACAGTAGTGTGACACGGTGTCAATGTACTGGGCAAGCTCATCAAGCTGGGAATGGGATACCGCCGGCCGGGCTCTGACCTACCTCACGTGCATGCATGCGCCGGCTTTGGCCGCGGCAAGCTCGACACCGATCGTGGGCGTGGCAAGCGTAGCATGGACCGGCGCCGGGGCACGCCCACACGTGGTGCACGCGGTCATCGGCTGATGGGTGGTGATGTGTACTCCATAGTCGTGTTACACGGACAGACACATCCCGCATCTAGTACCACATTTTTGCGGCCTCGTCCCGTCACACGCACGACACTGCACGGCGGGTTGGTCCAGCGAAAACCAGTGCACGATCGGTGGGTGGCGGTGACCGCTCACGACGTCGCGTTGCTGCCAGAGCTCCCGGTTCGGAGACAAGGAGATACACGACAAAAGGGCAACACTGACGGTGCAAGCGTCATGTTGGATCATGTCATGTGTGCCACGCCACGTACTCTGTTGGAGTGTGCACAGCAAGATTGAAGAGCTTGCTAGAAGAATATGCGTACTGTTGCAAGAAGAAGTTGAATGGTGATGCGGTAGTGTAAGAACTTATTACAGTTTATAACTGGAAAGTATGCCGTGGCGTTACCGCGCCATGACATGTAGCCCAGTGATTGTTAGGAAGGTTATAGATATTTTACAGAATTTTAAGTTGTGGATTAATTTCTTAAGAGTTTATGTTATTTCGTAGTTAAAAAGTAGGGATCGTGGATTCATTATGATAGAGCTAGGGGACTTTTCCGCAAAATTTTCGAGTTGTGGTTAGATTTGTAGAAAGTTTATGGTCTTTTCCATAAAAGTCTGTGGACCATGTATTAGTTCTTGTAAAGTTCAAGTTTGTTGGATATGCATGGATCGCGTATTGATTATTATAATAAAATTACATGAGAGGTGGTTTGATCGAGATACATGTCGTCAAATTTTGGCTTGAAGAAATGTTAGTTTTTTAAACTTGAGGGGGCTTAATTAAAATGTCGGAGCAGTGGTGGACTACTATGTATTTTCGATAAAGTTTGAGTGGGTCCTATATAATTGGCAGCCCTCTCGGCATTCCTTCAAAGCTCTAGAGGGTTTTCGAAAAGCTGTCTGAGAGGCGGTTGGAATGAAAATATATTTTTGCAAAGTTTGAGGGGGTTTCCATAAATTTATCTTTGTGGGCGGGACTATATATAAATTTTGATAAAGTTTAGGGTGACTTTGTAAAAGTGGCAGCCCTGTTGGCATTCCTTCAAAACTCAAGGTGTTTTCCACAAAACCTGAGAGGTGGTTTGATCAAATACTATTTTCACAAAGTTCGAGGGGGTCTTTAAAATTACCTGAGTGATGGCTGGATTAAATACTACATACTCCCTCCGTTCTTATTTATAAGGCGTGAGCTAACATGGCACGGTCTTCTAAATCATACTTTGACTATTCATTTTTTTTATATTATATTAGTTATGATTATGAATTTATACTCATCGTAAAGTACATTTGATTACAAATCCAACCATGTCAAATTTACATGAAAAAAACAAAAAAATGATGGGTAAATTATTAGTCAAAGATTATAAAGTTTGAATCTCGTTTTGCGTGTGCGCCTTATAAATGAGAACGGAGGGAGTAGGTTGATACACACGCTACACCGCGCTGGTCATAATGATTTACATCATAATTTTATGTAAATAAAACAAATAAGAAGTTTCTAAAATATTATATATGGTGTATGTAAATATATAGTTTTGAGAGCACTGTTTTAAGAAGTTAGAACACAAATTCGATGGAAAATATTGAATAATATAATTTGAGAAGTCGTTTGTAACTGAACAAAATCTGGGGGAAAATACTGAATAATATAATTTAGAAATGAAATCAGAAATACATAATTTTAAAAATCGTTGTTAAGGTCTTCGCTTACAGAATGAGAAAACATAAATTTTTAATCATGAATCCCACAATAGAATTGTGGGTCCCACAAACCAAAAATGTGTGGGTCCCATACGAATATTTCATCAATTCACGTGGGTCCCACACGTGGGTCCCACCTAAACATACTGTGGGTCCCACATGAACAGTATCTATGGATGATCCTAATCATCAACACGCGATCGAACGGCCACGATTTACGGGTGATATGGCGTAATGGGAAGGCAAAAATTGCCCCTTTTAGGTCTGGCAAAGATATGTGCGATACAGTATATCTGTGCACCGCGACTTTTTTTTTTACGATCGATTCTGCAGGAGGAATGCCTTTGGGCTTGTTTTTGGTGTCGGCCCAATAACGAAATCTCTGTCGTCGTCTGTGTCCTTTCTGGGCTTCTGTCTGGTCGCACCAGGCCGGCTGGCTCGGCTCCTCACAGCATCAAGTTGCGGCGAATTTTTTTTATATATTTTTTTTCTCTATTTTGCAAAAATAAATGGTCCGTCAGAAATTTTGCAAAACTATACATCTGCCGCCGTGACCCACGGGTCCTACCGCCGTGCGGCACGGCGGCAGGGGCCGTGGCCCACGGCCAGACGTGGGCCCGTAGCGTGCGACGGACATACCGCCGTAGCCCACGGCGGCAGGTCCTAGCGCCGTGGGCCACGACGGCAGCAGGCCTGGTGCCGCCGTGCCCCACGGCGCTAGGAACTGCTGCCTATATAAGGCCGAAATTCAGCCGAAAATGTCATAATAATTCGAAAAAAAAGAAAGAGGGGGAAGAGGAGAAGGGAGTGAGGAGGAAGTGGTGAAGGTGCGAAGCTCTGCCGGTTTTTCGTCTCGTTAGAGGTAATACTCTGGTACTTAATAGTTTGAACTGTGATAATAGTAAAAATATAGTTTTAGTGTAGATCTGCTTAGTAAAAATATAGTTTTAGTGTAGACCTGCATAGTAAAATTATAGTTTTAGTGTAGATGGATTAGTAAAATTATAGTTTTAGTGTAGCTCTGAGTAGATATATTTTGTAGTTGCACATCCACTTGTTAATAACGTTTTTTTTCATGCTGTCACACATGTCGGATGCAGTCAGTGTCAAGTTGTATTTCGGTAATGGGCAGATTAGATATGGTGAACATGGAGTTGACTTGTCAGAATTTAATTCGGTTGACCATGTGATTAGAAGAGCAGCCGAAAGAACTTGGGGGTCCATTACCAACTTTTTTTATAGGGCATTCCATGTAGATGCAGAGCAACATGACTTGTCCATTATGACTCTAATCAACAGGAGTGAGTCAGTATATTGGGAGCTTATGCCACTTCAAGACACTGAACATTGGAGGAGTTATATCAAAACAGCATGTGAAATTGGTTTGCCTATGATGTTGTTTATCCAAGTTGTTCATAAGGCTGGGTCTAGTAGTCAAGTGCATGAGGAGGGTAGTGCTGCTCACCAGGGTGAGGCTGAACTACAAGCAGGAGATGGTCCTGCAACTGAGCCACAAGAAGGAGATTGTGCTGCCACTGAGGCAGAAGAAGGAGATGGTGACACACCCTTTGAGGCCCGTGGTGAAATTGACGAGGGGGAAGTTAATGAAGAAGTACTCAGGCAGTACGAAATAGAGGCTGATGAGGATGAACGTGGGTTGGAAGAGGACTCCTCAGATGATGAGGATGACCCGCTAGTTCCAAGGGACTGGGACAGTTACAATTTCTCACAACTATCTGTCAATCCTGGTGAGAATGTGTCCTGGGAGTATAGAGACAATCAGGTTTCTGTTGGCGCCATGTATAAGAGTGCAGTAGAGGTGAAGGATGCAGTGAAGAGGTGGGCCACCCTTACTCTGCAGAGAGAGTTCAGGGTAGTGAAGAGTTCTCCACACATATATGATGTACAATGTGTGAAGCCCAACTGTCCTTTTTGAGTGTATGCTTCCAAGGGCAAGTGGAAAAATTACTGGGAGATCAGATCTGTTGTGGATCACACTTGTGTACTTGAGCAGCTAGATGCAAGCCATCGTAATTTGTCGGCCAGTTTTGTGGCCAGCCAGATGTTTGTTAAGATTGTGGAAAATCCTGCTTATGAGCCCAAGTCCATTATCTTGGCAATTGAGGAGAAATTTAGGTACTTGATAAGTTATGGTAAGGCATACATGGCGAAGAAGAAGGTATTGGAGATGAGGTGGGGTACTTACGAAGCATCCTACGACAATATGCCTCGATTGCTGAACACAATTGCCACGCTCAATCCTGGTAGTTATGATGATATGAAGACTTATAATCTTGTTTCAAGGCCAGGGAAGCAAGTCTTGCAGCGGGCATTCTTAGCATTGGGTCCAACTATTGCTGTCTTCAAACAGTGTCGAACAGTCATTTGCATAGATGGCACATTCCTAACAGAAAAATACAAGGGCACAATCCTTACAGCTGTGGCTGCAGATGGCAACAATCAGTTGTTGCCATTGGCAATTGCTTTTGCAGAGGGAGAGAATGGTGACAGTTGGTATTGGTTTCTGGAGAGATTGAAGCAGATGGTGGTGGGAGATGTGTCAGACGTGTGTGTGATACACGATAGACACAAAGGTATTTTGCAGGCCATTAATGACATTAAAGAAGGTAGTGAAGAACGTAACAGAGCAGCACAACGGCCAGATGTGCATAGCAGGTGGTGCATGAGGCATATGGGAGCAAACTTTCATAGCCAGTTCAAGAACAAAGAACTTACACAATTGTTCAAGCGCTTATGTTCGACCAATCAGGAGAAAAAGTTCTACGAGCTATGGCAAAAATTAGATGATCTGACGAAGAAAGCATCAGAAGAGATAGCTAAGAAGCCAATAAGTACTGAACCCGGGGAAGAGCCAGTTTCTCTGGAGGACGTGGGGCTAGATGCTCCAAATGTCAGAAGGAGAAGGGGACGTGCTGTGAAGACCTTCAGCCAGTGGATTCAGAATGAGCCTAAGGAGAAATGGTGTCTCCTGTTTGATAAGGGAGGTGTGAGGCATGTGATAATGACAACAAATTTTGCTGAGGTCTACAACGCTGTTTTGCGTGGTGCCAGAGCTCTCCCTCTTGTTGGTATCATTGAGTTCTTCTTGTACCGCACAATGAAGTACTTTCTTGAGCGTGCTACTGCAGCACATGCAGCTATGCAGGACTGTCAAAAGGTGTATTCAACATGGATGACTGAGTACTTGACCACAAAACAGAAGGCTGCTCTTGCTCACATAGCTTACCCACAACCTCTACGTCGTGATCCTGGCGAGGAAGTTCAGTGGAAATATCAGATAAATTGCCAGTCTAAATCACAAAAAGCGAATGGTGAAATAACAAGACAACAAACAATTATTGGGAATCAGACATGCTCATGCTCTTGCCAGAAGTTCATTTGCTTGTTGTTTTCTTCTTGCCGTCAAATTTATTATCATATCCTGTTATGTATTGTTCTCTAATTTCAAATGAAACATGTAATGAATTATCATATTTCTCATTTTTTTTGTAGGCTTTCAATGGCTTCCTCGGGTCCTGAGTTGGACTTGGAGTTGCTCACCAGTAGGAAGGACAAGGTTGCGGTGCCAAAGGGGATTCACACTCCTATGTGCTACTGCAGTGACAACTGTAACCTTGTCAAGTGCAACGTTCTCGGGTACTGCTACAGGATGAGGTTCTTCATGTGCGTGAACTACGAGCCTGACCCCCTCCCACCATGTCGCAATGTTAGACCAAAAGTAAGAACAAACTGCATTACTAAATAAATAATATGTCATTACTATTTTATTATGTGCTAACTTGTCTTTGAAAAAAGACTCCACCTCCTCTCTGTGATTTTATGCAGTGGCTAGATTGTGAGCAGTCCGAACAAGACAAGCGTTACGTCGAGGCGATGGGTCGTTCAGCACGTGAGAGGTGGCAAAGGATGGTTGAGGCAGAAAAACAAGAAGAAAAACGTAAGGAGCAGCAGGAGGAAATTCGCATTCGCCGGGAGATCAAAGAACATGAAGCGGACGCGGCCCGTGAAGCAGATAGAGAGAGGAAGAGGGAGAGAGCTCGCCGGGCTAAAGAAGCTGGGCCGGATGCTATGAGGAAGGGGAAATACCCCCGTTGTACCCAGTAGACGTAGAGTACTAGACGCCGAGTGCTACTGTTTCCATAAAAAATTATGATTTCATTTCATCATTCTCTAGAGTCGGGTTGTATCTTTAAGAACTTGATTTCAGATGCATTTCAGATGCAAACAGTAAAACTCGTACTAGGGTGTGTTTTCTGTGAGTCACTGCACCAAACAGTGAACACATAGGGTGTGTTTTCTGTGAGTCACTGCACCAAACAGTGTACCTAGTACTAGGGTGTGTTTCCTCCGAGTCACTGCCCGTTTTTCTTGCCCCGGATCGAATGGCCCACCGTCCAGTCTGCTTTATTGCCTACATATATGTGAGCACTCTTCTCCAGTGTCACTTCACAACACAACAAGCACCAATGAGTTCCTGGACTGGGGATGATGATGGCTCCCTCGGTCCAGCACTGTGGAGCCAGCAAGATCCAGAGTTCAACAACAATTTTCCAGTCTTAGATAAGAGAGATTTCAAATCCATGCGTGATGTTAGAAAGTACGTACCAAATCAAATGGTGAACTGGCCAAGGTGTGCACACGGTGAGTTCTGTGTGATGCAGGTTTACCAGGGATGGAACAACTCTGGTCGACGCTTCTGGCATTGCTCACGAGCATGGGTAAGCAAAACTCCTTGACCTCTGTCCTTCATCATTTTATGATTTACTAATGTAATCACGGTTTCTGCAGTACTTCGACCAACCAGATAACTACGGTTTCGTGCAATGGGTGGATCCCCAGCTATTGACCCATATCAACAGTACATCAACTACCTCGAGGATGTTGTCATCTTCAACCTGAGGCAAGAACTCACGTCGGCATTGGCTTCTCCAGATCCGACATCTACCAACGACGAAGACGGACTGGTGACCAGACCAATGGTGGTGAAGACGAACACCGGGTGTGAGGACGAGTTCTGCTGCTGTCCGTGCCACGAGAAGAAGGACAACACTCCACCAGCAACTCCACCCCCACCACCGTCTGATCCAACTCCACCCCCGTCGGGGTACGGGTACTACATGCCCTCCTAGCACTCCAGTGGGTCTATGATGTCCGGGTTCTCCGGGTACTATTCGTACAACTAGGCTACAAATGTTGTAATCGTTTATCTAAATTCCCTAAGGCACGTTAGGACTAGCAGCGGCACAAAGTTAGGGTACTTGTGTCGTACGTGCCATTGCTTGTTTCTGTAATTCGTCGTTAAATATCAATGGTTCGTCGTTAAGTATCAATGCTTCAAAAAATTGAAATTTACAAAAAAAAATCCTACCGCCGTAGGGCACGACGGTAGGTCCATACATACCGCCGTGGCCTACGACGCTACCTGGAGGCCACGCTGCCGCCTGGCGGTAGGCTCCTACCGCCGTGTCGCACGGCGGTAGGCCCCTAACGCCGTGGCCCACGGCGGTATGTGCCTTTGCCAGTGGGCCACGGCCGGCACGGCGGTAGGACCCCTACCGCCGTGGGCCACGACGGCAAATGTATAGTTTTGCAAAATTTCTGGCGGACCATTTATTTTTGCAAAATAGGGAAAAAATATATATAAAAAAAATTTCAGTTGCGGCGGCAACCAGCCAGAAAGAGAGACAGAGTGCAGTCAAAAAAAAGAAAGAGAGACAGAGTAAACTTTTTGCAATTTGGTCCTTTTTTGGTAAGAATTTAACATATAGACCCCTGGCGGAAACAATCACAAAAATGGATCCGAAGAACGGCACCATGGTCCTTGGCGCCGTAGGTACATAGCACGGTGCCATATCTTTGGCGCCGTCCAGTGCCACATCAAATCCAGCGTGGCTCGGGGAAAAGGCGGGCCAAAATAACGGCGCCAAAAAACATGGCGTCGTACTATTTTAGAAAGGCGCCAAAGGCCATGGCGCCGTGCTTCGGGACTTAGCCTCTGCGTACCATACACAGCAGCACAACGCTAATGGCCTCGGCGCCGTAGTAACCTTGCACGGCGCCAGGTCTTTTGGCGCCGTTCTTCCAGACTTAGTCAAAAACTAAATAGATTCATCACCACAATTCACACAAAAATTAGTAGATTTACGTTCATGACCACAAGCACAGATTCACAGACTCATGACCACAAGTTCATATATTCATGACCGCAAGTTCACATATTCATGACCACAAGTTCATGACCACAAAGCTCCAAGATCACCCTCCCTTTGCCTTGCGCTTGCCCCGAGCCTTGCCAAGTGCATCTGTGCCCGGTGTGTGTCGTCGAGGCGGCTGGCGACGTCGCTGAGTCGGCTGAGTGGCTGGTGGTGCGTCATCTAGTTGTGACGGACCAATCTCCTCCTGCTCATCGCCCTGGGCATCCTCCTCGTCGTCATCGTCGTCCTCGTCGTCGCTGAATGTGGGCGTGCGAGACGAGGACCTTGTGGCTGGCGCTCGGTGTGACGACGACGACCTTGCCGCATGCGAGGTGCCAGGCACGGAGACATCGGCCTGAGCTAGAGTCCGGCAACCAGCACATGCGGTAGCTCGACTAAGACGACGGCGCAATCTCTGTATGTATGACAACAAAAGAAATTGTCTTAGAAACCTTTACATGTGAAAACATTAGTTTGCTGAAGCAAAGGTCCGGAAGCGAAAAAGATGAGTTACCTGAAGCAAGTTCTGGAAGCGCCCTTCTGTTTCTGGGTCCCCAACCGGGTACTGAAGAGCTGCATCGATCTCAGTGACCGAGTCCCTCATAGACGTGCCCTGCAAGAAAGTGTTGCAACATTAGAGCTATAGTATATGGAAGTTTCAAGTTTTTAGTCTGAAGAGAACTAACCACTCTATCTAGGATGGGGCCCAGCTCTACTGCCCGTCCCTCTCGACCTCTGACGTTGTAGGTGGTGTTCTCGTCGTCTGAGGAAGCAATGTCGGCGTAGTCATCCTGTGTCCACCTTTGATGAAGCCTGTACCAAGTAGCAGTGTGGTACCAGGTCAAGTAGCCTCGGAAGTTTGCATTGTTGTGCGGGCCCTCAGCGGTAGAATGTTCGCCTCCATCTTGTTCCACCAGTCGATCCTCTCATGGTGGTAGTCCACGAAGTCGGTGACCTTGCGCTGCCTAACTCGATCGAACCTGAACAGAAACACAAGGTTATTGTAAAGCGAACAGAAGTAAAGAAATTCGTAGTGGACTTGTAATGGGAGACTTACCTGTGCAACTCGATGGACGTGGAAACCTCGTCCGGCGGGAACACTTGGGCCATTCCGAACTGACGTGCTACCCGGTGCGGTAGGTGAATCTCGACTGCGTAGAAACAAATGAGGGGGCACCTCATCCTCCAAAGGTCCTGGTCACGGCGGCACATCGGGTTTAGAGGCATCGCCAGGACTGCCTCTGTGTTGTAAGGCTCCCACTTCACCTGTCATTGTTAGTTACCAAAGGAATACTTATGTTAAAATCATGTATTTGCAGTAATTAATGATCAGAGTTGAAACAATTCATATTGACGAACCGTGGAGGGGACGAGGGCGTCGATCTCGTTCGTGCAGTCAAGGTACGCTCGGTCGTGAGTCGCGTACGGGGGGAGACCCCGTCCCAAAGGTACGCCACAGTCCGTGCAAGGTCGGGGTTGCCGTGATCGTCCCAAGGGTTCGGCGGAAGGACGCGAGGCCTACCCACAGGAAGTCGTGACCACATCCAAAGCTGAAGTTGGAGTGTGTAACCTGCCTGGGTCGAGGTCTGGGTGCTGCGTCGGCATGCCTCGCAAAGTTGCCTGTAAAGGAAGCCTAGCACGGCGGAACCCCAGCTGTACGTACCTGCACAAATTGCATAATTGAAGTTAGATAACATTCATAACCAACAACAATGCGATAACTCATTAACATTGGCTGCACATACACGTACCTGCATCGTCCCAGTCCTACAGGCAGTGGATGTACATCCACGAAAGCACTGTCTCCTGTGGCGTTTGGGAAAAGAACGGAACCAAAGAGGTTGAGGACCCACGCTCGGTAGGAGTACGTGACGTCCCCTCGTCAGTGTCTTGTGGGCACTCAGCAAACCTCTCCCTAAGCCAACGCAGCGGCACGCCTGAAACACGTCCACGCCTCGCCTCCTCGCCCTGAGGTGCCGGTGGTGGTGTGCCCAAGAACTCCTCCACTCGTCCGCGCCAACCTTCAGAGACTGCACTACCAATCACCGGACGGCCTCTGATCCCCAAGCCGAGGAACATCGCCGCATCCTGTAGCGTGACAGTCATCTCACCACAATGTAGGTGGAAACTGTGTGTCTCTGGCCACCACCTACATAAAACAGACAATACAAGTCAGTAGAGTATAGTAGAAGGATCCATAAGAAACCATATAGACAATAGTTCAGTACAAACCTGTCGATCAAGGCGGTGAGAGCGGGGGCGTTGAAATTAGGAAGGCCACGACGAACGACCTGGGCAACAACGTGGAGGCTGGCCCTCTGGAGCAGTGGTGTGTACCGATCGTCGTACCGCATCAGCTGGAACCCATCATGGGTTGTGGCCCGAAGGATCGGAAGGTCCTGAAAGAAATAGACGACGTTAGTAACTTCATTAATTTGCAAGTATCAATTAATTTAATAACTAGTATCGTACCAGTCTCGGGTTGTCTTCTATCGCCCTGGCACTGTGATTCTTGTCGTAGAACTCATCCAGCAGCCGATACCCCCTCACCCCCGCCATCCTGCATAGATGTACAGTGAGGAGAGCCAAGAATGTGAGATAACTCAATGATATTTATGTGTTGCCATCAGGGTTCTAATGCTTAAGAAATAAGACTTTTAAATACGAGACTCTTGCCTATACACTACTGTCTATCTTATCAATTGCAATGTCTGCTTTTCTGCAAGCCTTATATATATTTACAGCAACAGATAATGCTGGTTAATGGATAATAGTGCTTACGACCTGCAACGGTGAGCGGGTAACTTCAGTACCAATGTAGAGCTGCTATACTCTCCACAAGATCGGAACTGTTTTCCTGCGATATTGTAACAGTTCTAAAATCTCGAAGGCTCTGACGAGAACTCGATAATTCTCATTTTGCTGGCATGAAGTCACCTTGGTGTTTAGCAATCATTGGTTAAATTCTTGTATTAGAAGTCACATCTGATGTAGTGATGTTCTTATATTCATTGAGCAGAACTAAAGTTAGCTGCTTATTGTAAATTTGCAATCAAGATGAAGGTGTCTTGTAGATGATTCAGTATTTTAGACATAATATTACATCTTTAGCATCTTTATTGTTCCCATCTGTGGCTGTTGAAGAATCTTGTGGTGTTCAGACAGTTCAGTTCGCTATCAGTAGAGACTATAGTCTTTTATAAATCAACAGATGCTCCAAATGAAGGCAACATGTAGAGACTATAGTCTTTTATAAATCAACAGATGCTCCAAAATTTTTTAGTTGAGTCTTATATTCAGATCAGTCATCTAGCTTGAGTCTATGTACAGCTAATAACATTTGCGGCATTCTGCAGATACTAAAGGAAAAGTAGCACCTCCTTTAATGTTACCACTATTAGAATTTGGGGCTTCAAGATGAACCTCATCTACTAGGACCTCTATCAGGCCACCCGCCTTGAGAAGTTCGTAACAGGCAAGGATGTCCTCAGGGAGGCTGATGTGGTCAGTTTCATATATTATCCCTTGCAATTTGCACACAAGAAGAGCGAGGTGATCGAATTGTAGCTACCATGCATACATCTAACATTACATTCGTTTTGCTCGCAGATAAGCTTGCATCCGGTGATGGATAGGTAAGTTCTCACCTTGACCGACGGAGGGGAGGACCGCGCTGGGGAGCTCACTGCTCACCGCCGGCCAGCGGTGGACGGGAGCGGTGGGGCGCCTCTCAGAGGAGGTAGAGGAGGCGGGCGGCTGCTCGACGGGAAGGGCGCAGCCGACCGTGGGGAGGGCCGCGCCGACCGTGGGCACCTCACCACCGTACGGGGTCGGCGGCGGCGGTGGAGTACGGCGGTGACTTCCGCGGCGGCAGAGGACAGGGGCGGCGGCCCTCCCTCCTCCGGATGTGGCCGGCGGCGGGCCGCCGGCGGACGGGGGCGGCGCCGTAAGGGAGCGGTGGGGAAGAGACAAAGGCGGGTGGGAGGAGGAAGAGGAGGAAGGGAGGCCGCGCGCCCTGTTTAAGTTTCGAAGCACGGCGCCAGGCGATTTAGCGCCGTAAGTGCATACCACGGCGCCACACTCCTTGGCGTCGTAGTAGGAAGGAACGATGCTTCATTTTTTGGCGCCGTTATTTTGGCCTGCCTTTTCCCCTAGCCACACTGGATTTGACGTGGCACACAACGGCGCCAAGAGTTATGGCGCCGTGCTATATACCTACGACGCCAAGGAACATGGCGCCGTTGTTCGGGTCCATTTTTGATATTGTTTCCGCCAGGGATCTATATGTAAAATTCTTACCAAAAAAGGATCAAATTGCAAAAATTTTACAGAGACAGGCGAGTTTTTTTATTATATATATTTTTAATTTTCAAATATATAATGTGGACGAAATTTGTCAAAAATGTACCACAACTGCCGTGTCACGCGGCGGTTGCTATATAACCGCCGTGTCACATGGCGGTTGTAACCAACCGCTGTAGGTGTTTTAACCCGGCAAACCTACCAATGGTGTACTCGAGGTAGTAGATTGTGCGGTGGGAGATCGCCAGACCTGGAACCCGAAGGTAAAGGCAAGGACATGAGACACAGATTTATACAGGTTTGAGCTGCCGAGATAGCGTAATACCCTATGTCCTGTTTGGGTGTGTGTATATGGTGTCCAACGCTTGGGTGTTGGTTGTTATGGGTTGTTCTCCTAGGTACCCGTCCTCCTTTATGCAGTCTAGGGTGCGGGTTCCTAGTCGGTTACAAGGTAGGAATTCTAGTAGGATTACATAAGTACGAATCATAGTAGGATTACAGAGATTTTTGGTATGAGTCCGTATTCTTCTATGTATAGGTACCCGGGGTGTATCCCTGACAAACTCCGTCTCACACGACGATTATACAGCAAACGTCGTGTCACACGGCAGTTAGGAGCCTTCCATAACGGTTGGCGGGCACAAGTGGCGGTTAGGTATATCGTCGTGTCATACGACGGTTAAAGTCAACCGTTGTATGGAATGACGGATCTTTTTTTTTAATATTTCAATTTTTAAATGTTGGTTTTCTTTAATCTTTTTAATGTTGATTTTTATGTTGTTTGTAAAATTTAAAAAGAATAGAAATATAGTGGGAAACTAGTTTATACAAGATCAATAAAAGTGCTGCTACGCAAAATAATATAGCTCTAGATCCACCTCTTCTTCAGCTGCTGCTTCCTGACTGCCCGGGCATCGACCCTCGTCTAGTTGCGGGGGTACGTGAGGGGATCAGGTGGCGCGATGGGCCGACGTCGAGCATCGTCGGCAAACGGTGTCGCCATCGCCGGGGCCTGCGATGGCCCTGCAACCGCCTGAGACCCTCCTACTGCGGCCTGCATTCCGACTGCAGCCGCCTGCGTCTCTGTGCCCTCCTGTGTCCCGCTGTGTGGTGCGCCTTGTAATTGTGACCCCCTAATCTCCCCCTGGCCTCGCTGGGCGGCACTGCTCGTAAGAAGTCGAAGGCGTCGAGGTTGAACTCATCGTACCCCAGAAATGGCTCCTCCTGCGTCCCATCTAGATCTAGTGACGAGTCAGGAGTGCCGCCAGTGCCGTAATTAAGCTACAACGAATAGTATTAGTTAAGCATGTATCATATTTAACGGGATGTTGTATTTTCGGATTGGAGATAGAATTATGGTCGTTACCAGGCTGAGTGGATGAGGAAGGAACATTTGTAAATGTAGCTGGTGTAGTATGTGCCGAAGCTAAGGGGAGAAGAGGCGACGGCGGCATGCGGGTGAGGAGGGGAGGGGCGGCGACGACGGCGGGGGTCGACGTCTTATATAGGCTACCACCAACCACCGTGTGGTATGGCAGTAGGGACCTACCGTTGTGTGGTACGACGGTTGGATTGCAACCGTCGCACCACATGGCGGTAGGCCCACTGTCAGGCACCCGCGCCCTCGACCGTCGGCAGTTCACCCAGCGGTTGGCCTTGCTGGCCGCCGTGCGATACGGCGGTTGGGCCGAATCGTCGTGTACACGGCGGTTGTGGTATATTTTTGACAAATTTTGTCTGAATCATATATTTTTAAAAAAATATTAAAAAATATTAAAAAATCGTGACGGACAAATGCAATTGGGCTGCAGCTGCAGAGGTCCACCGCAAAACTGGCTCTCTCTTTCTTTCTTTTTTTTTTCTTTTTGTTTTTCCGGTGAAACTTTTTTTTAGAATGTTTTTCCGGTGAAACTGGCACTGCTTCTGAAGGCTACCCGGCAACCAGCACGGTGCAGATGCAGATGTGTGATGGAATCCTAGCTAAAACCCTATCAAACTACCAAACGAGGGGGGCCAAGCGAGCCAATCTCCCTGCTATATGCCTAACCATGATAGAAACACGCCACCACACATGATGTAGGGCGTATTTAGGACCGTGATGGCATAGCTTGTGAGCAATAATCGCGAGAAAAGCGAAATAATCCCGCCAAACACCAACGCGTGTCTGCCGAACGTGCGCCACACAAAACGCGAGCAGATGAACTACGAGGGGAAAAATCGCAGAAGCGGCTCCTAGGCCGCGGCCGCAATGAGCGAACGCACGTTCGGAATTCATGGTCCCAAATAGACTCACGTATCATATCCGTAGAATTAATGGTTACCCATGCCGACGATGACGAACACCATTGATAGCATCCGAGAGGACCGGTGCCTCGAGGCAATCTAATCATCGACTTTGATTTGGCATGTTTAGTTCAAAAAATTCACCAACTAGCTGTTATATTAATCTTCCGACACTGATTAGGAGTATTAAAGATGAATTAATGACAAAATTTATTTCACAACCCCTACTTTAATTTTCGAGATGAATCTAACGAGTCTAATTATACCATGATTAGACAGCATCGTGATAAGTAAGAATCTTTAATGACAGATTAATTAGGTTCAATGGATTAATCTCGCAATTTTCGGTCTATTCGTGTAATTATTTTTGTAAGATTTTGAAAGAGGAAAAAAAAATCACCTATGCAACTAAACGGAGCAGTGCACGTATCAGACCAGATCAGCAAAAGAGTTTCTACACGCATATTGGCAGTTGCCGTCGACTTTTGACAACAAGGCAGTGGCACGCACCAGACCAGATCAGCAAAAGAGTTTCTACACGCATATTGGCAGTTGCCGGATGGGCACGACCGGTAACCACAGCAGCAGAGTTTTATTTCACTTGCAAATTTCTGTTTATCTTTTCCTTTTTCATCTGTGCCAGCCTAGAGGCAAAGCACCCTGTACATCCTTTTTCTTGCTACGACAATGAAAATGGCAGAGCATCTGCCGGAGTGTGCTAATAAATGATTTGATGGAACATATGAGCCACTAGCTGGCTCAAAAACTCGTCCGGGAGAGAGCTCCCTCCGGTTTCCGGTTTCGTAAATGAAGTCGTTTGAGGTAGCGACACGATTTTAAAAATACAACTTTAATTTTTTATTTTTATAAAAGATTATTAAAAACTAACATATGTATACTTTTATGAAAGTATTTTGCAAGACAAATCCATTCGACTTATAAGTTATTCATGATTTACAAATCAGCAGAAAATCAAAATAACTTCATTTATCAAACCGGAGGGAGTACTGAATCGAGAATGGGGCTGCACCGGATGTAGTTGGCATTAGCAAGTTTGCATTAGTGGCGGCGGATGCAAGCAAATATATTCAACAGATCTTTTGCTGATTTGTACGATAGATTTGATTAGAAAGAAAAGTACTACACACCGGCGGTGAAGTTAGGAATGGCCGGCCGGGCGGGGGGGGGGGCTCTTTCCGCTCCTTCCTACTCTAGCCTCTTCTTCCTTCTTCCTTCTCAAATTTCTTGGAGGGGCTTAGGGGGGCCTTTCATGGTGTTGCCGGTAGTAGGAGGGGCTCCAGCCCCTCCAGACCCACCACTGCCTACGCCACTACTACACGTTGATTTGTGCGTCTAATTCGTTCTGAGAGAAAAATATTGTACAAGAAACAATTTAAACAGAGCTCATGTCCTATTCTTCTTCCTTTTTCTTCTTTCCATTTCTTCTATTTCGTCAAAAAGCTCGAAGAGGGCTCTACTGTCGGAGGATTTGAGCCCGCCCTACCACCAGATCCGCTCGTGTATCTCGACTGCACCCAAATCATATACAACTATATAAATGGAACCCACTATAAGTCATGGATAGATTTCTCTCAACATGCAAGCATTCCACGCCACCATCCACTATGCGCCATGTCACCATCCAATAGATTGTATATTTATGTTTTCAACCGATTTTCTGTGGCTAATATCATGTCTTTGTGAGTAGCATGCTACAAAATTCTCATAGTAAAAAAAATGTAGGATCAATAATTTAGAATGGTTCTCTCTCAATAAAATTATCATCCTTCCATGTATAATGTTATTTACAAAAAGAATGTTGTCATGCAATAACTTTGGTACGGTGTTCCTACTTTCACATTACACCTTAAAATTTTGTTCAAAAAATTTCCGCAACAACGTGCGGAGTACCACTTAGCTATTATAAATGTGTGATATCTTTTAAGAGCATCATCTATTTTTGTCGTTAAACTATCATGGAAGTCTAGTTATGGTCCTCGAACTCTATAAACAAGGCAAAATTCTTATTCAACTATTTAGACCGATTTCCTCCCTCAATCTGGTTTCACATGCGTTTTTAGTTGTCACCACATTATTGGCAGCCACGTCACAAAGAGTAAGGAATGAAAAAATAAGACTGATGCCCAAATAATCGTAGACCCAATTTCTTTTTTTCTTCAAGTTTTGTTCAGTAAGCTGAGTTGTCAACAAAAAGAAAGTGATGTGGCTGCGAACAACATGGCAAAGCCATCCATGTTGAGATTGTTAGAAATCTAGTTTCTTAGAGCACTCAAGAACGCACAACTTAGATGAAGAACAAGAACACAAGCACACAGGATTTGGAGAGGGAGAGGAGCTCTTGTATTTCATTCACTGGATGTATGTAATCCTTACACAAAGAGGGGTAACTTCTCTATTTATAGAGGGGTAAGGAAGGGAGGAGTATATACAACATTTATTCATCTCTATCTCTCCCATCTCTCCATCCTCTACTTCTCCCCTCTACTCCATTAATTGGCCACATTAAATTTGATTCACAACACTCCCCCTTAGCCAATTATATGCCATGTGTATGCCTTGTTAAAAACTCCCCCCAAAAACCCAGTGGGAAAAAAAGGGTAGGAGAAAAGAGTACATCATAGGCCTAACTTATGTCGCACCTGTTGCCTCGTCAAAAAAATCTTGCATGATAAAACCTAGTGGGAAAAAACTCATCATGGAAAAAAGAGTACAATAGTTGATGCTTGGGTCAGGTCTTCAGGATCGACTTGTGATCTTCAGGATCACAATCATGAGCTATGGTTTTCAGGGTTGGTCTCCCCCTGAACCCTGCAAATCTCTAAGCCGCCTCATGCCAATTCCATAAATACATTTATTGAAGCTGGAGGCCAGCAGAGATTTTGTAAATAAATCTGCAAGATTGTCACATGATCTTGCTTGCAGGATCTTAATTTCCCCGCTCTTCTGGAGCCTGTGGGGATAAAAGAATTTTGGAGCAATATGCTTCGTGAGATTGCTCTTCACATAGTCCATATGCATCTGTGCAACACAAGCGGCATTATCTTCATAGATAATGGTGGAGGTGTTGATAACGCCCTTACCACATGACTTCTGGATGTGGTTAATCATTCTCCGTAGCCAAACACACTCTCGTGTGGCTTCGTACAGGGCGATTATCTCTGAGTGGTTGGTTGATGTGGCAACCAAGGTCTGCTTCACAGACCGCCATGAGATGGCCGCACCACCATAGAGAAACACAAAACCAGTCTGTGATTTGGCATTATGGGGGTCAGACATATAGCCAGCATCCACATAACCCACCATAGTCAGATCCCTCCTTTTCGAAAACCACAACCCAAGGTCCTGAGTGCCTTTCAAATACCTGAGGATGGTTTTCACGCCAACCCAATGTCTTCTGGTGGGTGTGGCGCTGTACCTGGCCAACAAATTTACTGCGAAAGCAATATCTGGCCATGTGCAATTTGCAAGGTACATTAGTGCCCCAATGCCACTAAGGTATGGAACTTCAGGTCCCAAACCTTGTTCATCCTCTTCCTTGGGTCGGAATGGATCCTTATCCTTTTCCAATGATCAGACGATCATAGTGGTTTTCAGAGGGTGGCACTCATTCATATTGAACTTTTCAAGTACCCTCTTTGTATAAGTAGACTGGTGAACAAACACTCCTTCAGGGAGGTGTTCGAGCTGCAGTCCCAAACAAAACTTGGTTTTACCCAAGTTTTTCATCTCAAACTCCGTCTTGAGGTAAGCCATTGCTTCCTCAATGTCCCTGGTCGTACTGATGATGTTCAAATCATCGACATAGACGGAGATGATGCAAAATCAATTGCTGGATTTCTTTATGAAGACACAAGGACAATCATCATTGTTGATGTAACCTCTCTGCAGGAGAAAGTTACTCAACCGGTTGAACCACATCCTTCCGGATTGTTTCAACCCATACAACGACCGCTCCAGGCGGATGCTGAACATGTTGCGGTTTTGATTTGGTTCAGGGATCTTGAGTCCTTCAGGGACTCTCATATGGATCTCCGAATCAAGTGACCCATACAAGTATGCGGTCACAACATCCATCAAATACATTTTCAAATTCAAGTTAGCTACCATAGAAATAAGATATCGGAATGTTATGCCACTCATAACAAGAGAGTATGTCTCATCATAATCAATGCCGGGTCTCTGCATGAACCCTTGTGCCACTAGCCTCGCTTTGTATCTTACCACCTGGCCATGTTCATTCCTCTTTCGGAGGAAGACCCATTTGCATCCTACAGGGATGACTTTAGGGGGTGTTGGGACTGCAGGCCCAAAAACCTCTCTTTTACAAAGTGAGCGCAATTCTGCCTCAATTGCTGCTTTCCACTTGTCCCAATCTGAGCGCTTCCAGCACTCAATCATGGACTTTGGTTCTGGATTCGGATCCAATGAGTTAGCAATTTTTGAGGCAAAATATATGTCGACAACAGTGATCTTTCTATGATATGACTCTCCTGATTCCACATAATTGGTGGCAATCTCCTCATGATCGTCCACCCACTCATCGTGATTTCCCATAACGACTGAGTGGGGGCGTTCCGATATCCCCATGCGATATTCTTCGCGCGACGCATTGGGGTTTCCATTTTCAGGATGGAGTCCTTCAGGGACTTCCTCAACTTCAGGTTGAGTTGCCACTTCAGGGGCATTTTCAACTTCAGGTTGAACTTCTTCAACTGAATCCTTAAGTAAGGCAAGGGGCTCAGGTCCTTTCCGCTGCGGACGTCTCCGCAGGACCTTATCCTGAGCACTCGGAGGTCTCCCCCTCTTCCTAGGATTAGAGGAGACAATAGAGTTGGTAGCCTTCTGGGGTACCTGAACTCTCTCCGGCACATTTACTGCAGGTATATGCGACCTTGTCACTCTTTTGTGATCAGTAAAGGCATCTGACAGCTCATTTGCAAGACTTTGCAAATGTATTATTCTCCGAACTTCCAATTCGGATTCACTGGTGCGTGGGTCTAAGGATTGCGTCCCAGTTGCATTCCATTCAATTTCCCGGTATTCTTCAGGATGCCTCTCTCCCCCTAATGCTGGGAAATGGTCTTCATCGAAGACACAATCAGCGTATCGAGCCGTATGAAGATCCTCAGTATAGGCTCTAAGTACTTGATTATGGACGGAGTCTCATGACCAACATAGATCCCCAACTTCCGGTGGGGATCAATTGATGTACGCTGAGGCGGTGGTATTGGCACGTACACGGCGGTGCCAAATATATGCAGATGGGAAATACTTGGTTCTTTACCACGCACCAGCTATAAGGGGGAGGTATCATGATATGCAGTTGGCCTGAGTTGAGTCAGTGCTGCAGCATGCAACACTGCATGTCCCCAACAACTCGTTGGCAGCCTACAATTCTGCAACAACAGCCAGACAATCCACTTGATCCTTTTGATCAAGGATTCAGCTAGACCATTTTGTGTGTGGACATGAGGTACTGAATGCTCTACCTTAATGCCCATGGCTAGACAATAATCATCAAAAGCTTTCGACCTGAACTCACCAACATTATCCATCCGAATGGACTGGATGCGGTTATCAGGGAAACTTGCTTTTAGCCTGATTATTTGGGCAATGAGCTTGGAGAAAGCATGGTTTCTCGTGGACAACAGGTCCACATAGCTCCACCTAGTAGAAGCATCGATCAATACCATGAAGTACCTAAACGGGCCCGACAGGGGCTGAATAGGTCCACAAATGTCACCTTGTATCCTTTGCAGGAACTCAGGTGACTCATCCCTAATCTTTAGGAGGGATGGTCTAGTGATTAGCTTTCCCTTTGCACATGCAGTGCAAATAAAATCTTTAGGATTCGGGAAGCTTCTAACATCGTGGCCAGCAGAATTGTTGCTGATTCTTCTCATCATGCTCAACCCAGGATGACCCAAACGGTCTTTCCATATTCGAAACGATTTTGTGTTTTGAAATATGGTCTTCATCGCAACATATTCTTCTGTGGGTTTTATGTACGTATAGTACAAACCTGAAGGCGATGAAGGGAGTTTTTCCACCACTCTCTTTTGGTACCCGTCGAATTTAGTGATGAGCAGGTATTCAGTACCATGCTCAATCTCGGTTTCAACAAGGAAACCATTCGCACGAATATCTATGAAACTCAAAAGCGTGCGCTTTGAGTCAGGATACAACAATGCATCCTTCACAAAGATTTGGGTACCCATGTGGAGAACCAGTGTGGCACTTCCGGTGCCCACAATATGAGCATTGCTTCCGGTAATGGTCATAATATTTCCACTTTTCTTTGTTAATGTTTGGAAATATCTGGTTTCCCTTAGAATTGTATTGGTGGTCCCACTGTCAACAAGACAGATCTCCGCTTCGGCCATTCGGTTCCCACAGGCTTTGTTAAATACCATAATAAAAACAAGTATTTAACATAAAAGTACATAACATAAATGAAACAACATTATATTATTCCTGGGAAATATATTACATAAGTTTGGACCTTGTTACAAATGCTCTTCAGGAGCATGGCCAAACTCTACATCGCATTGACATGATATTTTGGAGATTACTGCAGGTCCCCAAAAATATCCATGTCATCGAGAAGGTTTTCCTCACTTCCGTCCATATGGACGTTTTCATCATTTGCGTTAATGATTATGTCATCACGCTTCTGAGCTTCAGGCTTAGTGATGAAGTGGGACTCATGTTGACCTTTCCCCTTATTCTTGCTCTGCTAGTAAAGGTCAACGAGGTGTTTGGGGGTGCGACATCTGCGGGACCAATGTCCCTTTGCTCCGCATCTATAGCATTCGCCCTACTCTTCCCCACTATGATCACCTCTTTCCTTCTCGGGTTCGGATCTACCCTTAGGCTTCCTTTTTCCATTGCTTTTGAACAAGGCACCTCTTTTCCCCTTCCATTTCCCCTTTCCCCGGCCCCATTTCCGATTGTGAGACCTCTCACAATGGTAGCATGTGCTTCATGCACAGCTATATAGCCAGTAGGCCGGGCAGAATGGTTGCTCATGAGCACCTCATTCTGTTGTTCAGCAACAGATAGTACTTCACTCAGCTCAGAGTACTTCTGGTACTTTGAGTTTGTGTATTGTTGCTGCAGTACTATGTTGCCGGGGTGGAAGGTGGATAAGGTCTTCTTGATCATGTCAGCGTCAGTGATCTTCTGGCCACATAGACGCATTTTGGTCACAATCCTGTGTAAAGCAGAGTTGTACACTGCCACTGTTGACATTGCTAACGTCATCGACTAGAAACAGATATAAGATCCATCTCTATCGACGGCACCAGAAATGCAAAGGTATATCTTAACATGATGCTAAGTGTATATCAGATGTTGCTTTCAGATAAACTAAAAGATAAATCCAATACGGGTCATAGCACAACTCGATCTAGGTTGTCATCCCTGACAGAAGTGCCACTAAAACACATGGATTGGTACTCTTACATATGCCTCAGATCTCTAGATAAGAATATATATATATATATATATATATATATATATATATATATATATATATATATATATATATATATATATATATATATATATATATATATATATAGGGCGGGGCTAAAATGCAACAAGGTGCAATCTATACAGCAGATGCACAGACCCCGCAGTTTCAACCAATTGCAATAATTTGACTAGAGCAATTGCAACTGTAACACCGTACCAATTGCAACTCGACGGAAAAGTATTTTGCACAACAAATGTACAGACTCTCGAAGTTAAGAATGTGCGACTGCACTAATTGCAACTAGACGGACAGTTGCAATTGGATGTGGACCAATTGCAATCGGACCCAACTAGTTGCAACTATGCGCTCACTGCGTGTAAACCAATTGCAACAGTGAGACTAGATCAATTGCAACTGTGACACTATACTAATTGCAACTCGACGGAACTAATTACAACAAATCTGACCCGTTGCAACTAGATACGAACGAATTGCAACTAGACCACCCAATTGCAGCCCGACGCGAACCATTTGCAACTAGAGTAACTCCAGTTGCAACTGAGCGAAAATCAATTACAATCAGGGTGGGTGCATTCTCTATACAGAATGCACCCATGTGCATTATAGCAAACACTATATATATATATACTGTATATTTATAATACACATGGGTGCATTCTAGGTACAAAATGCACCCAGGCCAACTGTGGCGTCTGGTCCAGCCAACCGGTCCAACCATCTACTAGACGCGCAACCCGCACGGCTGCGCCAACAAACAACGCCCACCACGCACCACCATCAAGCGTCTGGCCACCTGTTTCTCTATTTCCCCTTATCCTCAGATCCGTTTTTTTCGGCGGCGAGTGGAGCTCGCATGGCGGAGCAGGTGCGAGCACCACTCGGCAAGTAGCGGAAGCAGGTTGTGCGGCGGTGAGTGGACGGGGGGAGCTTGCCCGCGACCGGCGGCGCAGCTCCGGGAGCTCTGACAGGTCCGCGACGAGCTCCTCTCTGGCTGACGCGGCGAGGGAGCTCCGGACTGTGGCAGCGAGCAGATCCGCTGTGGGCACCCGGCCACAACGGCGACGGGTGCGGCCCCCTTCCGGCCACGTTGGCAACGGCGCGCTCCTACTCCGCACCCACCACCACCCCTGCAAGCCGCCGTCGGCTCACCTCGCGGCGCGTGCGGCCGTCCTCTGTCGCGCCACGGTGAGGACATCGGTGTGGCCGGAGTCGGCCGCGACACCATGGTCCCTTGCCCCGCCCACGCGGCCGGAGCTGCTGTCCCCTCGACCTGCCCCGCTACGACCCCGTCGCGCGCCGCCCCGTGGACCTCGCCGTGGTGGGCAGCGGGCCCGCGGGCCTCGCCGTGGCGCAGCGTGTGGCGGAGGCCGGACTCTCCGTGTGCGCCATGGACCCATCCCGACGCTTGAGTGGCCCAAGCCACTGCAGGATTCATTCAATGGAGCAGTGTTAGGCTGAGGCATGAATGGGGAGGTGAAATCATTCAGGACGGCAGGAGGTGTGACAACAATTCAACAAACCTGCCCGGAGGAGTGTGCTCGGCAACACAAGATCTGGTACTCTACCAGCTCCGCGTTTAATCTTTGGCCACTAATGTGTAGGATACCTGTGGCGCAAAACAGGGTCCTCAGAATGAGAAACATGCATGCCATTATATATCTGATGAAATAATCCAGTTTGACAGTTTGTTTCCCACCTTGGTTAGCAGGATTCTCTTGCTGTTACTCTGTGGAATCCCGCATTCGATGTGGGCCTGAAAAAAAACAAATGTTTAGATTGAACTCCATCTGTTGAAAAAAATTAGAGTAAGATGTCAAGGTACAGGGCATGAAACTAGTTACATGCATCATCATAGCATTATGCACACTGATCCAGAAAGCAAGCTTCACTTCATGTTTCATCGCACTGAGATCAGCAGTTTGTAGCAGCTATTCTTGATTAGCAGTTTGTTCCCTAGCATTCCAGAAATCAAGCTGTTCTTTTGATTTCAGTTCTTCCCTAGCATTCCAGAAATCAAGTATGAGGTGAGGCTGTGAAAATTCTAAGTTTTCAGACGCTTGAACTTAATTATGATCTGATGGCAATGAATTGTTGTTATTGTATATTAAACCATTGTCCTTCAACCATTGCGCTGCAGGGTCCAACCAGCAAGACCATCTTTGCTTATAAGTGGTATAATGTAGAGAAAGTGATTCTCGGAAAGAATATGAAGGTGTATATGTTAAAGTAGTCTGATCGTGATCACCATGGCTTTCTAGTGTAATTAATTTGTCTTATTATTCTAGTTGTAAAGTGGACTATTGTCGTTCTCTACTGTTTGCAATTGGAGTTATAGACTGATTGCAATTGCCAGACTTGTAATTAGATTAGTGCTTTGGTTGATATTGTGCTATGTGCTTCTATTGATTTCTGAAGTGCTTCTCAAGTTGCAACAGGAGAATTGTTTGAGTTGCAATTCGTCTAACAAAAATTATAGAAAAAATACATGTCTAGAGTTGCAACTGAAATCCTTGAGGAGTTGCAATTGAAGTGCTTGCCGTGTTGCAACTGAAATCCTTGAGCGCGTTTGACCGCAAGAGTTGTTGTTGCTATGTAGGCCTCTTTAAAAAAAGTGCTATGCAGCTTGGATTTGCAAGACACTAGGTGCTTCGGTTTGGAGCCGCAGGTAGAGGAATGGTGCGGCTGCATCATGGTGCTTTGCGAGAATCCATGGAGAGAAGTCAGAGTGCGAGAAATAACTGGTTTTCTTTGCTTGATGAAAGGAAAACACAGTAGAGCAAGTAGCATGGAGTTTGAATGATCCCACCATTTATCGAGCGAGAAAGCAATTTGCCTTCTCTTTTTCTTTATTTTTCTTAATGTAAATGTAATTGGCCTACTATTCCAATTGCAACTGGAACATCACCTTCAGTTGCAACCGACAACGATTTGAGTTGCAACCTTTCGCCTGATTTTTGTACTACCCCTTCAGTTGCAACCTGACAGTGGTTCTAGTTGCAATCAATGTACACTTCGAGTTGCAAATACTGAGTACTTCCGCCTGATACTGTACTACCCCTTGAGTTGCAACCCGACAGTGGTTCGAGTTGCAATTGATATACACTCCGAGTTGCAAATACTGAGTGCTTCCGCCTGATACTATACTACCTCTTGAGTTGCAACCCAACAGTGGTTCGAGTTGCAATTGATATACACTCCGAGTTGCAAATACTGAGTGATTCCGCCTGATACTATACTACCCCTTCAGTTGCAACCCAACAGTGGTTCGAGTTGCAATTGATATACAGTCCGAGTTGCAAATACTAAGTGCTTCCGCCTGATATTGTACTACCCATTCAGTTGCAACCAGATAGTGGTTCGAGTTGCAATTGATGCATACTCCGAGTTGCAAATACTTAGTGCTTCCGTCTGATATTATACTACCCCTTCAGTTGCAACCCGACACTGGTTCGAGTTGCAATTGATATACACTCCGAGTTGTAAATACTGAATGCTTCCGCCTGATACTGTACTACCCGTTCAGTTGCAACCGGACAGTGGTTCAAGTTGCAATTGATATACACTCCAAGTTGCAAATACTAGGTGCTTCCGTCTGATACTATACTACCCCTTCAGTTGCAACCGGATAGTGGTTCGAGTTGCAATCGATGTACACTACGAGTTGCAAATACTGAGTGCTTCCGCCTGATACTGTAACCGGACAGTGGTTCGAGTTGCAATTGATATACACTCCGAGTTGCAAATACTGAGCGCTTCCGCCTGATACTATACTACCCTTTCAGTTGCAACCCGACAATGGTTCGAATTGCAATTTGAAGCGTTGTTGAGTTGCAATTCGTCTGATAAAAATTATAAAAATTTCATGTCCAGAGTTGCAACTGAAGTGCTTGAGGAGTTGCAATTGAAGTGCTTGCTGTGTTGCAACTCGAGTGCTCGTTGAGTTGCAAATTGAAGTGCTTTGAAGAGTTGCAATTGAAATGTTTATCGAGTTGCAACGGGAGTATTTGTTGAGTTGCAATTCATCTAAAATTGTATTTTGGGCACGCCCAACTGAAGTCTTTGTCGAGTTGCCCCGGGTTGCAAGTTTGCCATCGTGCTGGCAAACTTGCAACCCGGGGCAACTATGATGTTGCAACTGGTCGACTCATGTGTGCGTGTTTCCACAACATGCTAATAAATCTAGATAAAAATGTCAAAATTTACATGCCCAGAGTTGCAACTAAAGTGCTGGTGGAGTTGCAATTACGACTGAGTGTGCATGATTTTTTTAATAAATTTTATACCTATTTTATTGTCCAGTTGCAACTAGGTTATTATCCTAGTTGCAATTGGAGAAAGCAACCACTTGCAATTGCGATCGAGTGTGCATGACTTTTTATTTATTTTTGTACCTATTTTATTGTCCGGTTGCAACTAGGTTATTATCCTAGTTGCAATTAGAGGACGCAACCACTTGCAATTTGCGACTGAATGTGCATGTTTTTTTAATTATTTTTATACCTATATAATTGTCCAGTTGCGACTAGGTTACTATCCTAGTTGCAATTAGAGGAAGCAACCACTTGCAATTTGCGACTGAACGCGCATTATTTTTTTAATAGTTTTTATACCTATATAATTGTCCAGTTGCAACTAGGTTACTATCCTAGTTGCAATTAGAGGAAGCAACCACTTGCAATTGCGACTAAGTTTGTAATTTGCAAACTCTAGTTAATATCCAATTTTAGGGTGAGTGTACGTGAGTGTATACATGTAACCATAGCAGTATCTGACTGTGTGATTTATTATATTATTAAAAACTGCTCTAGCTGTAAATAGGTTTGTGCCGTAATAGTACTAACTAGTAGATTAACATCTTGTAGAGGGTCGCTAATTCGCAATGCTGTTTAGCTTAAAAGTAGAACAGGCCCTCCTTATCTCCTGCTGCCCATGCGTGATACCCACCAATCCACGTCCTGGGCACAGATTAGAGCAATTCACCACACAATGAAGCTCAACGCCCATGCTGCGAGCAGTAACTAGCTCCACCGCTGCCCCGAATAGCACTCCAATGGCTGCGGGCAGGAATCAGAGATACTGTCGCGCTCAATGTTGTTAGATTCTGCTCGATTTTAAGAAAATCACAGCAGAATAGGCATGTGGCACGATCCGTGCCTGACTGCTTGTGCCTGCTCGTGCTCCAACGCACTCGAAATCCTGACTGCGTGTGCCTACTCATGCTCCAACGCGCGGCCGGATCGATCTGCGTGCTCGCAGCAGCGGCTTTGGCAGGCGCCATCGGTGGGCTGGGGGCAGGGGCTGTCTCGATGGGCAGGGGCAGCGGCCGGCCTGGGAACCGCCGCCGCGGGGGGGGGGGGCACACGCGGCACGCGGCCTGGGCACGTACGCACGGGTCGGTCGCCCCGCACCGCTTAGGATAGGAAGCGTGGGCCGCACGCGGGTGAGTGGGGAGGGGGTCTGTGCATCCAATGCATGGAATGCACCGAGGTGCATTTTAGTGTCGCCGTATATATATATATATGTATATATATATATATATATATATATATGATATTTATATTCTATACCCTGGGTATGGAATATTATTTCATACCCAAGCCAACCTTCGACCGGCGCCGACCTTCGACATGTCTGGTTTTTTTTTCTTTTTTTCTGCCCCGGTCCTCCCACGTCGCGCTGCATATCGTGAGTCCCAGAAAACCGGCGGCGATTTTGTTTTCAGTCCGTCCCCGAGTTGACTCCGTTCCTCCGCCGCCGCCGCATACGCCCCGCTCACCTGGGACCACATCTCGTCGCCGCCGCCCCCGGCCCTCCCGCCCGCTCGCGACCCCATTCCATCACCGCTACCCTGGTCCTCCGCACGCCTAGACCCCATTCTACCGCCACCAACCCCGGCCCCACGCCCGCCTTAGCCTCCACCTGCAAGTTGGATCGGGGGACGAAGTCGCCATCGGCCTCCTCCAGCTCGGGTCGGAGGACGAAGGCGAGGCTCCTTGCCGTCGGCCTGCGCCCCGGTCGTCGCTCGTCGCCCTCTCCCTGATCTGACCTGGAGCACCTATAGGCGGCGGCACCATGGCGAGTGGCGGATGGCAGGGCTCAAGCAGGTCGATGGCTCCTTACTGGATCTCTCGCGGATCCAATGAGGGGCGGATCCAATGAGGGAGGTCCTGCATCTCCCTGGTACAATTTTCTCATCCGGCGACAATGGTGAGATTACTCGATTGTTCATTCCTCTTCCCCTGTTCCTCCCATCAGAATCCTCCCGTCATGCATTCCTATAGAGATTCCCAACATTGCACAGGGTTCCCTCCTCAATCAGTTTGTCTCCCACCCTGTCAATCCTCATCTCTATTTGATAACTACATATTTTTTTTCTTAAATCAAGCCTCTAGGTTTGCGAATCTTGCGGTGGCCTGACCGCCGACGGATTCATCGGCACCAAGATTGGGTTGGAGTTACGCCCAGAGGCGAAAGGCTGTCCTAATTTAATCTTATGAACACCAGGTGGAGCACTGGACTTGCCACTGGTCTCATGATCTCTTCCGTCCGCACTGCCACAGCTGATCTGTGCACTCCTGCTCATATTTCCTTGCTGGGTACTTCTCTGTTCTTGTGCTATGATACACTTCTATTATTATTATTGTGCATCCATTCTCTTTAGAACTTCTCCATCATTCTGTTTAGCCATGAGGAATTGGGATTTTTTTAGCCATATCATCTTAATTTCGATTTTACACCAAGTTTTATTTGATACTGTCAATTTTCGGTATTGGTGGATTTCATGTTCGTGGTTTCATCATGATTTTTTCAATGCACGAAACCAAATTTTTGTGTGATATTAACTTAGATCGCTCTTAAAATAAATTTGTATTCATGCTACACAATTCTTCCAGATTTCAGTCTTTAGTGACATTATACTATTGCAAATACATTATATTGTTTGCTAATTTCTTTTCATGGAACCAAATCATATAACTGGTGTCTCCCCTTGCTGCAGCGCTGAGGAGATGGAACAACTCCAACACTATTTGGTAACCTGTTGCCTTCACTAGTGGCAGAGACATCATGGTAAATTTGATTACATAACTGAACACGATGCAGTATGCTAGCTTACTGAATTTGATGGTTGAATTCTACGATGGTTTGATATTTTCTGCTATAACGGAAACTATTTGTTTTTTTACCTGCAACTTGACGTCTTGTTCTAGTTGTCACGCGATGCTAGCTTACTGAATTAGTGATTGAATTCGTGAATGAAAGTGCGGTGCAGCTATTCTGATACTGCCATTATAGTACTACATTCATTTGTCAGTCTGTTTTCTGAATCTTCTTTGTGTGGCAGAATAGTGCCATTGTCAGCATGTTTTTTTTACTATACTTTGCCTAACTGGTAACTTCAGTGATATGCCCACTTGAACTGTTGCAAATGAAATTGACTTGATCCATATGATCTCTCCTTGGTTGCACTCAAGGAACATTTAATAGAGAGTCTGCTAATATGTTGTTTGGATGGATTAAACTGATGCACAATCGATCTAAAAGGATGCAGCTTTTAGTTATATAGAGATTAAGCTACCTTGCTGAGGTTGTTATTGTTCAGTTCACAAATTTGTGTCAGACGTCTTCAGATTCTAAACTAGGCCATATAAAAATGTGCCAGAGTCAGCTATCTTGTGCCTTCATTTTCTTGTTGTGGTGATAGAAGTATTGGCGTAATTCTTCTGCATTACTGGTCATGTACAGCTTTTGCTAAATATTATCAAATTCTTAATTAGGAGTGCTAATTAGAAAATACACTGATAGAGCAATAAGTCATTATATGCATTCCAGATTCTTTTAGGTGTCCATTCATATGTTGGACACATGTATTATTAATTCCAGTAGTCATTATATGCATTTTAGAATTATCTAGTTTGTCCAACCTAACATATCATTCCTTTTAGCAATAAATCATTCTTCATAATTGTTTTGGGCGTTCACTCCCTACTGTATTAAACGTCCAAGATTATTTATGTTACTCACTGTAACACCGATGTTTTATGCTTGTGGTTCTGTTTTGGATCCATAAATCCATTCGATTAATCATGCACAATTATTAGCTATATGTTCTGGTTAATTAATCAGGTGCGTAATTTGTCTTAAAGCTGCAGCAGTGATCTTAGAGATGGTTATACAATTGTTTTCATTGTACTACAAGTTTAGTTTCATGATTGGAGCTTTCTGCAGCTGTGCAAAATATCACGTTGAACTCATCGCTGTCTCCAGGTGCGCAAGCTGCAGAGTTGGTGCAGTTCAACAGGGGAACCATGCAGTCAGCAGTCGTCAAGTGCTCTCTAGAGAACAACCTGTTAAACAGTGTTTTGACTATTATGCTACAGATTAACTACGTGGCTTGTATTTTCTGAACTTTCTTGCGCGTTGTTAGCAGTACATGAATTTTTTTCTTGGGAACCATGTCAAGTTTTGTTGATTACCCTCCACGTGTTCTTCTGATAACATAGGTATTCACCTCAAGTTTTCCTGTAATTAGTACATTGCAAAATGCATCAATTGCTGAAAATCTGTTCCCGAACATTGCTGTATTATATTTTCAAAATAAAATCATTCCTAGAAACTAGAATGCGTTTTGCTCATGAGACAGTACGGAATAATTCAACTAGTTCATGATTCAAGTATTTTATTTACTACAATCAATTAAATACTACGTACAAAAACACCCAAATGAATTTTCACAAACGAAAATGGTTTTTTTTGACCAATGGTCTCATAATGGCGCAGATTAATTGATGCAATCTAGTATTCTAGTGTACCATCATTGTCTTCAAATAACAAAAACATAACCATTCGCATTAGCAGGGAGATTTATCTTTCTACAAAATCTTAGATTCTCGATATGTCAGGTTCGAGTACAAAACAAATAGGAGATAACCGATGTCACAAACCGGAGCCATGTTTTAATAAATAACAAAATCATCAAAACCACGTTAACGTTATATACTAATGCCTTGCCACATTTTTTTATGGCCTAGTGCCACGTTCGGCACCAACCACCAGTCACGTTCGGCACTCCACGGAAGCGAAATAAACCGGACAGGGACCCGACCAGGCGACCAACGCCGGCCTGAGGGCCCACTGCACCGCATGCAAGCAGGTGCGCATGCGTGCGAGAGGCTGCCCCGCAGGGACACGTGGTGCACCACGGTTGGCACGGGCCGGCGCAGCCCGTCGAGCGCGCGCACGCGCGGAGCCGGGACGCGTGGGTTCGTTCGGGTATGGAATAACTATTTCATACCCTGGTATGGAATAGCGCTGGCCGTCGAGCGCGCGCACGCGCGGAGCCGGGACGCGTGGGTTCGTTCGGGTATGGAATAACTATTTCATACCCTGGTATGGAATAGCGCTGGCCAGCGCTATTCCATACCCGAGCACACCTTCGGTGCCGCGCTGGAGCCGAGCGCACCACGCCCCCTCCCCTCGCCAGCGTTCCACACGGCCGCACTTCCCGGTTTTCTCATCCACTTCGCGCCGGCTCACGGGTCTCTCGGAAAAGCCTGGGATGGTCAAACAAACCGCTTCGTTCACAACACCCGCTAGCACAACCACCTACGTCACCGTGTGATGGGCCCGGGACAGAGTACAAAATCCGTTTGTCAACAGCTTCATGGCCATCTGGCCATGTGCCGCTGCGGGCAAGGCTTCTTTGATACACGCATATACTTGACTTTTTTGTTCCATGTTTCAATCATAAACGTGATATATTGCAAATTCAACATGGAAACTCTTTTTGAAACTAACCAAAAGAATTTTGTGATTCTGTGTGCTGACCAAGTAGGATTGTACGAATGTAGCTGGTAATGATGAAGCATAAAATTTGTTGTTTGCGCTTCCATTATTCTTGGTGCTTATCAACTATGAAAGAATTTGATCATTACAATAGTGTTAGATGAAGTAAAAAAAAGAGGGGGCAATGAATAATAAGAAATGTCCTTATTTGAAGATAACACAGACAAAAGTATCGCAAAATCCATGCTGAAACAAGTCTTGTTTTTGCTTCCAAGTATAAAAAACCGAAACATTAATATCGATGACATTCCATGTTTTATCCCAATAGATTACGAGCTTGTTTTTAGCAGCCGGGCCCAAAATAAATCTCGTGCACAAAGGGATTAGATCCTAATCTCAGTAAAATAACTGCTCGGGGTTTGAAAAATGGTTTGTTACGGCTCGAATGGAAGTGCCCATGTGACAAGAGGAGCATATATATTGTTTTTAATATAAAACACATTTGTTTCATCATACGGATTTTTCGGGATGATTCGTAAAACTTAATCGCAAGTCATACAATGATTGAATTGCAAATTTAGCATTCAACAGAGTAACCAAAACTTCTCATGGAAATTACAACTGTATGACAATTAGAGTGCGCAATGAACATACAAGGTGTTAAAAGAACCAGCAGGTCTTGCACTTGCAAATGCTCCACCACGCAAGCCGCAAGCCATCACGAGAACAAGCTTCTGAGTGTCGTTCGGAAGCGTGTTTGTGAGACAACCATGCTTCCCTAGCAACATTTATTTGAGGACAGAGGGAGGACAAGATTAGATGATGGATCGGACAGAGTATTGTAACATTTGAAGGACAGAATCCGCCCCTTGCAAAGTTTAGCAACCATAGTGATCACTTGTGTTGCCTCAACGGGACAAAGCATAAAGTGCCTCTGTTAGCTACAGAGTTTGAAAACACATGTTACTTCCCGCAAAAAAAAAAAAGAAAACACATGCTACTGCTTGTGTGTGATTCTCCAGCAAAGAATTCACTCCCTCTTGATTGTCAAACCAGTATCATGAACCACAACGGTTTGAAATCCAAAGTTTCAGAAGATTTAAATGATTAGCAATATGTATCGATCCAAATATATCAGTCACAGGCAGTAAGAAAGCACTGCCTCCTGTGCATTAAGGAAAAGGAAGATCATACCTGAATGGAAAGATACTGCAAATTCTTTTGTCGAAATACTTTTGTCGAAATATCAGACCATTGCCTTTTGTGCATTTTTTTCGAACACATCACAGGCATGGCAGATGTGGTCCCTTGGACGAGCTAGTGCTGATCCTGGTGCAGCAGGAGAGCCACCAGATTCCATCCCTCAAAATTTGCTGCAGAGGCATTGATACATCCCTACCTGAGATCAAGGAACCTGAACCTGGCCATGAGTAGATCCACCATGCTACTAATGAACTAGTTGAAATCAGGCACTGCATGTCGATTGGTCTCTGATCAACATGCAGGAGAAGACGGAAAATTCAATAGTAAGAACAAAATTGAAATTGAAAGTAGGATAAGAAAGCAATTTCTGCACATCTTGATTTCCAATCATAATCTGACCATGCACATAATACAGGTCCAGTCCAATAACATGCAAAAACTAAGAAGCCTCAACCAAAGAAATAGATGTACTCCCTCCATACCCATAAAACAAGTCATTTAGGACAGCGACACGGTCTCCAAAGCATAACTTTGGCTTCTTATTTTTATAAAAATATTTGTTAGAAACTGACATACATATACTTTTATGAATGTATTTTGCAAGACAAATCTATTCACATAGTTTTCATATTTTCAAACTCAACAACTTAAAAGTTATTCATGATTTATATTTGACTGAAATCTTGTCCAAAACGACTTGATTAATTGGTACAGAGGGAGTATACACATAATTTCTATATTACTGGGAGATTTCATCAGATGATCAGAGCATTGCAATTGGACTAGCTACTTATAGTTAGGATGTACACAAGTTTACAAAAACGTATGTGCACATCTACTCAATTAACAAGCAGTAGCAGGCTAGAAGCTTAGAAGCACACTGAGACAGTAAAAGTTTTCCACTTGTCTGCTTATAATCTACCCAAACTTCTGACTAATCTGGTAGTCGTATTAATGTCAAGAGGATGGTGATTATGATCTAGTGACCACCAGTCGCAGATGATCTGAATCGAGAATTAACCAGCCACTAAAATTTGACACAGAAGAATACATATGGATCAAGTCAATTTCATTTGCAGCAGTTCAAGTGGGCATATCACTGAAGTTACCAGTTAGGCAAAGCGTAGTAAAAAACATGCTGACAATGGCACTATTCTGCCACACAAAGAAGATTCAGAAAACAGACTGACAGAAAATGTCAAAGAAGGTTTGATCCAAAAAGCAATCAAACGCATTTCATAGTAAAAAAGTACACATTTCATGCCTATGAATCTCAAAGTTCAATCAACGCAGGTCTCCATATACCACATTCGAATGGAAATATTTGTCAAACTGACAGATAAATTTGCAACTAGGAATGTAGTACTATAATGGGCAGTATCAGAATAGCTGCACCACACTTTCATTAACAAATTCAATCACTAATTTAGTAAGCTTGCATCGCATGAACAACTAGAACATGACGTCAAGTTGCAGGTAAAAGAAACAAATAGTTTCCATTATAGCAGAAAATATCAAACCAACGTAGAATTCAACCATCAAATTCAGTAAGCTAGCATACTGCATCGTGTTTAGTTATGTAATCAAATTTACCATGATGTCTCTGCCACTAGTGAAGGCAACAGGTTACCAAAGAGTGTTGGAGTTGTTCCATCTCCTCCAGCGCTGCAGCAAGGGGAGACACCAGTTATATGATTTGGTTCCATGAAAAGAAATTAGCAAACAATATAATGTATTTGCAATAGTATAATGTCACTGAAGACTGAAATCTGGAAGAATTTTGTAGCATGAATACAAATTTACTTTAAGAGCGATCTAAGTTAACATCACACAAAAATTTAATTTCGTGCATTGAAAAAATCATGATGAAACCACGAACATTAAAACCACCAATACCGAAAATTGATAGTGTCAAACAAAACCTGGTGTAAAATCGAAATTAAGACGATATGGCTAAAAAAATCCCAATTCCTCATGGCTAAACAGAATGATGGAGAAGTTCTAACAAGAATGGATGCACAATAATAATAACAGAAGCGTATCATAGCACAAGAATAGAGAAGTACCCAGCAAGGAAATATGAAGCAGGAGTGCACAGATCCAGCTGGGGCAGTGTGGACGGAAGAGATCATGAGACCAGTGGCAAGTCCAGTGCTCCACCCGGTGTTCATTAGATTAAGCCAGGACAGCCTTTCGCCTCCGGGCGTGACTCCAACCCAATCTTGGTGCTGCTGAATCCGTCGGCGGTCAGGCCACTGCAAGATTCGCAAACCTAGAGGCATGATTTAAGAAAAAAGTATTTAGTTATCAAATAGAGATGAGGATTGACAGGGTGGGAGACAGACTGATTGAGGAGGGAACCCTGTGCA
Source organism: Cenchrus fungigraminus (assembly GCA_036936925.1). Taxonomy (NCBI): domain Eukaryota; kingdom Viridiplantae; phylum Streptophyta; class Magnoliopsida; order Poales; family Poaceae; genus Cenchrus; species Cenchrus fungigraminus. Next base: position 18,874,496 of record CM072778.1, on the reverse strand, counting down.
ATGTTGGGATCTCTGTAGGAATGCATGACGGGAGAAATTTGCTGGGAGGAACAGGGGAAGGGGAATGAACACTCGAGTAATCTCACCACTGTCGCCCGATGAGAAAATTATACCAGGGAGATGCGGGACATCCCTCATTGGATCCGCGGTCCGCGAGGGATCCAGTAGGGAGCCGTTGACCTGCTTGAGCTCTGCCGTCCGCCACTTGCCATGGCGCCGCCGCCTAGAGGTGCTACAGGTCGGGCGTGGGGCCGGGGGCGGCGGCGACAAAATAGGGTCTAGGCGTGCGGAGGACCGGGGCAGTGGTGATGGAACGGGGTCGCGGGCGGGGCGGGGAGGGGGGGCGGCGGCGACGGCGACGGGACGTGGTCCCAGGTGCGTAGGCGGCGGCAGCGGCGGAACGGAGTCAGCTCGGACTGAAAACAAAACTGCCGCCGGTTTTCTGAGACCCACGATAGGCAGCGGGTGGGAGGACCTGGGTAGAAAAAAACCGTAAAAAACCAGACATGTGCGGGAGCGGGTGATGATGCCTCGGATGGTTGCCGATCGAAGGTTGGCTCGGGTATGGAATAGTATTCCATACCCAGGTATAGGATATAAATATCCTATATATATATATGGGTATCCGCAAGCGTACAGATATGAATATACCATTGTAGCATTTTAATCAGGAGTAAAACCAGGTATCGTATTTGTATTCTACCTCAGGGAAAGAAGTCTTTTATCTATAATAATAAATACATGCATATCTCTCAGTTGTGTAATGTAGAGTGACCAAAATATATCAATTACTATAAACATGTGTAAGTCACATAAAGATAATAATAATGATAGCATTGATCAAGTCATAACATAGTGAGCCACCAGAAAGTGTCAATATATAGAGAGAAACGTATTCACAGCCTAGTTAGCGAGGATACTCCTCGGCAACCCTAAACTATATGTCAATGCAAACTATGATTAGTGCAATACATTTAACAATCATGGAAGAAGAACTATTATACTAATGCATGGGGAGACTAATTAGGAGGATCAAGGCCAAAACTTGAAACAACCCAAATAGTATAAGGCTCCACTAGTCCTACACACGGGGGGTGGATTGCAAAGGACTCAATAGTGCTGTCACCACCACGATCTACCACGCGACCCGACATGTAGGGTGCAATCGCAGGTAAATACAGTATAAGCACCACACTTACACTATCTTTACTACTCACCCAAGTTAACAGATGATCTAGGTGAGGGCTATACGACTCCATACACGAATATAAAGGTAAATCAACTATGCTAAACATGTAATCATAATAAGCACCAAAGCACATAATCTCGAATATAATCATTGATAAGAACATATGTCTCTACAGCAAATGTGAAGAACTTATGAAGAACTTACAAAAGTGAAGCTAGATCAGTATCTCGACCAGCTTCTAGACGATCAGGAGCCAAGTAGACGCCTTGCCTCCTCCTAGATCTAGACTAGTTAGCTTCTCTCGCTATATGGTGTTTCTAGGGCGTAGTATCTCTAACTTGATGACTTGATCTGGTGTATGAATGAGAGCCAGATTCTGCCCTGCCAGGGGGTCAGGGGGTTGCTTATGTAGTCCTGAGGGGATGCCATGAGCCGTACGATCAAACCGACCTAACATACGGTTTAGATTGATCCTCATAGGCGGTGGAAGAACATTCCAGAAGTAGGGCTGATGTGGCGCCCGGGGGAGGCTGACCAACCCCACCATGGGGCCGACCGGTCTGTGGTGGGCCCCCCTCGAGGCCCACTTCGGCCAGGTGGGTCTTTGGCTCTTCCAGATGCTTCTTTCTTGGGTGCCAAGTCACGTTGAGTTCCGGAGCCTTCTAGACTTCATTCTTTTTCTATTTTTCTGATTAGTCCCAGCAAGACATAGAATTCTCCAAAACTCCAGAAAAACTGTTAGTGACACCCTATTCTAAGTTGGTATTAACAACTATGCCCTTTTCTCATGTTTAGTTGACTTATAAATATATAAGATAAAATGTGTCAACAGCCACAGACTTGTAGTCTTAGAAGCGTAGGGTGATCCAAGCTTGCTGTGCTCTGGGGAGCACAATCGTCAGCTGCTGGATGAAGCGGTCCTTCAGGGACTGCCATAGAACAAGTGGATCTCTCTCCCTCATATACTCAGACTTCAGGTCTGGGTGGAGATGGTGTCGCAGAAAATGCAACGCTCTTGCTTTATCATGCTTTATGCGCTCATCCTTGCCAGCTTTAGGCCGGACAATGGTATGATCGAGGCTCATGCCGTCGAGTTTCATCTCGACGTCGGTAGCCCAAGTGAGGTAGTTGCTGCCATCCACGGCAAGCACCTCGAACTCCCTCTTTGCGATGTCCGACATGCCTGCACAATGAATGTACATGGGAGTCAATGTCGGTGCGTAATCTTCAGGATTACGACTTTGTATAATCTTCGGGACTGTACAATAATTTCCTAGGAGTAATCTTCAGGATTTCTTCAATATTAAATAAATTATTGCAATAAAGTAATTTCACAAGAATTTATATAAAGCAGTAAATAGATAAATAAATTGCAAGAAATAAATAAATGTAATATATATAAAATAATATAGTGGGCTTCAGGCCACTAACATTTTGCGGACTTCGGGTCGCGCATTTGGGTATTATAGTGGGCTTCGGGCCACTATATTCGCATAAAACAACATGTTTCATGCAATCCCAACTCGAAATGGGCCTTCAGGGTCCATTTGCGTGCTTGTTGGGCCGGCCAGTTAGGCCTGTTGGAGCCTGGCCATCCGTGGCCGTTCATCAAGATGAATGGCTCACATTCACCCTTGGCCGGAATTTTTTTTATATTATTTTTTCTCTATTTTGCAAAAATAAATGGTCCGTCAGAAATTTTGCAAAACTATACATCTGTCGCCGTGGCCCACGGCGGCAGGGACATACCGCCGTGCGGCACGGCGGCAGGGGCCGTGGCCCATGGCCAGACGTGGGCCCGTAGAGTGCGACGGACATACCGCCGTAGCCCACGGCGGTAGGGACATACCGCCGTGGGCTACGGCGGCAGGTCCTAGCGCCGTGGGCCACGACGGCAGCAGGCCTGCTACCGCCGTGCCCCACGGCGCTAGGAACTGCAGCCTATATAAGGCCGAAATTCAGCCGAAAATGTCATAATAATTCGAAAAAAAAGAAAGAGAGGGGGAAGAGGAGAAGGGAGTGAGGAGGAGGTGGTGAAGGTGCGAAGCTCTGCCGGTTTTTCGTCTCGTTAGAGGTAATACTCTGGTACTTAATAGTTTGAAGTGTGATAATAGTAAAAATATAGTTTTAGTGTAGATCTGCTTAGTAAAAATATAGTTTTAGTGTAGACCTGCATAGTAAAATTATAGTTTTAGTGTAGATGGATTAGTAAAATTATAGTTTTAGTGTAGCTCTGAGTAGATATATTTTGTAGTTGCAGATCCACTTGTTAGTAGCGTTTTTTTTCATGCTGTCAGACATGGTGGTGAAGACGAACACCGGGTGTGAGGACGAGTTCTGCTGTTGTCCGTGCCATGAGAAGAAGGACAACTCTCCACCAGCAACTCCACCCCCGCCACCGTCTGATCCAACTCCACCCCCGTCGAGGTACGGGTACTACATGCCCTCCCAACACTCCGGCGGGTCTATGATGTCCGGGTTCTCCGGGTACTATTCGTACAACTAGACTACAAATGTTGTAATCGTTTATCTAAATTCCCTAAGGCACGTTAGGACTAGCAGCGGCACAAAATTAGGGTAGTTGTGTCGTACGTGCCATTGCTTGTTTCTGTAATTCGTCGTTAAGTATCAATGGTTCGTCGTTAAGTATCAATGATTCAAAAAATTGAAATTTACAAAAAAAAATTCCTACCGCCGTAGGCCACGGCGGTAGGTCCATACATACCGCCGTGGCCTACGGCGCTACCTGGAGGTCACGCTGCCGCCTGGCGGTAGGCTCCTACCACCGTGCGGCACGGCGGTAGGCCCCTAACGCCGTGGCCCACGGCCCCTGCCGCCGTGCCGCACGGCGGTAGGAATCCTACCGCCGTGGGCCACGGCGGCAGATGTATGGTTTTGCAAAATTTCTAACGGACCATTTATTTTTGCAAAATAGAGGAAAAAATATATTAAAAAATCCCCTTGGCCACATATAAATTTGTGGGCAAAAACCCTAATCCCATCCCTATCCATTTTCCCCATCGCAGCACACATGACAGGGAGATAGGAAGGGGCTGCCATGGCTCCTGCCAGCGCCGGTCGAGACGCTCGCCTGCGTCCGCGGCCTTCAACGGCCGGCCAGACCAGGCCCGCGCGCTCGCGGCCTGCGGGGCGTGCACCCACGCCCGTGCGCACGCGGTGACGGGGCCCGCGCTCGGACGGCGGCGGCGGTGGGGCTGCGCTCGGCGGCGGCCTGCGGGGCCGCGCCCGCGGGGCCGACGGGGCTGTGCGCCTGCGCTTGAGGCGGTGGCGGGACCCGCGCTTGGGCGGCGGCGGCTTCGGGGCTGCGCCCTTGTGCCTGGGCGGCGGCGGCTGCTGGGCCGCGCCCTTGCCGGTTGACGGCCTGCGAGGCCGTGTTCCCGGTCCCCGTATCAGCTTCTGGCCGGCGAGCCGAGCCTCCGCGATGGGATGGTGGTTGTTTGTTACAGGGTCGTTCACTTGTCTTTAGGACGGTGGTGACCCGATCTGCGCGCTCGTCTTCAGGACGGCGGCGGTTCAGCTCTTCAGGGCCTCACCATGGCGAGCGGAGGTAGAGCCTTCCTTGCATCGCCCTGGTCGTCTACGGCGTTGAACGGTGACGACGGCTGAGCCGCTTACATCTCACCGGGCGCTGCCGAGGCGCCAACGACACCAGAAGGAACGTGCTGTGATATGTGTGTATGTGCTCAGTAGAGGCTTGATTTCTTACTTCTCACCTTCTTAGCTCGGTAGAACTCGTGCTGATAACGTGTTAGAAATCTAGTTTTTTTAGAGCACTCAAGAACACACAACTTAGATGAAGAACAAGAACACAAGCACACAAGAATTGGAGAGGGGGAGGAGCTCTTGTATTTCATTCACTGGATGTATGTAATCCTTACACAAAGAGGGGTAACTTCTCTATTTATAGAGGGGTAAAGAAGGGAGGAGTGAATACAACATTTATTCATCTCTATCTCTCCCATCTCTCCATCCTCTACTTCTCCCCTCTACTCCATTAATTGGCCACATTAAATTTAATTCACAACATAAATGTGCATATATAGATACTTTGAGAGTGACGACACTCTAGCTTGTATGTTCAAGGGTAAAAGTCAGCTAAAAATGGACATATTTTCGACACTTACAGAATGCTTATGCATTTTCACAGAAGTTTTACATACATTACATTCATGCGCTCTTATTATCTGTTTAATACTCCCTCCGTTTCAAAATACTTGTCGCTGTTGATTTTTTTTTGCAACTTTGACCATTCGTCTTATTCAAAAAAATTATCACAAACATGTAAAACGATAAGTCAGGCTTAAAATACATACAACATTAAAATATATAGCAAACAAAATAAATTGTACTTGCACAATTTTTTGAATAAGACGAATGGTCAAAGTTGCAGAAAAAAGTCAATGACGACAAGTATTTTGAAACGGAAGGAGTATAATATACTATAATATATATCACTTTTATACACTGTGACTCGACGACTATTTTATACTACAAGTTTATAAACTCTAAACTAGCACTGGTAGAGGAGGGTGCATTAGTTCCGGTTGGTAAGGACCTTAGGTATAAGGGACCAACCGGGACAAATGCCGAGAGACAAAATGACTCCATTTAGTCCCGTGTCACAAAATAGTCGTCACACACAAATATTCAGCTTCTTCAAAAGTCTCTGCATCTTATTATTAACATCCACCGTGCATGTTTAGTGTTTAGTATTTGCTCCCTTTGTTTCGATTAATAGATAGTTTGATTTTTTTAACTTCAAATTTGACAACTCCTCTTATTAAAAAAATATGTGCAAACATAGTAAAATTAAGTCATTTTTGAACAACTTTTATTAATAAAGCAAGCAACAACAAAAAAAAAGATATTTTGTACAATTTTATGAATAAGACGAATGATCAAATTTAGATAAAAAAGTCAATCAAACTATAATTTAGGAGTACATACGAATATACATACACGGAAGAATCACTCCTCCATGTATGTGATCCTCAGGCCTCCGATCCTGACCATTCCTCTTACCGGCACCAACGTCACCGTCACACTGTCGTCCCCTTCGGCTCCCAGGTCTTCCAGCAGCTCATTCAGCGCCACCCTCATGCTGGTTCGTACAACCATTCCCTCATCGCCGGGATGCTTCAGCGTAGCGAAGGTCCCGGCCATCTGCCTCCCTCCCAACGGGACCTTGCGGTACTCCCTCGCGTTCACGTACACGTCGAACCTGACGAAGTCCCCGGCGTCCGCCTCGATGCCATCGACCACCAGCACCTCCTCCTGCACCTGCTTCTCCTGCCGGCTCCGCCGCCGTGCCTCCGGCGGCCGCCTCACCTCCACGGTCACCGCCGCGTTGAGGGACACCGGGAAGCTGACGGACACCAGCCGGACACCCTTGGGGTTCACTCCGGGGGTGACGGGCGGCCGCGCGCTGAGCCACGGGGGGAGGCCGACGCCGCCGTACGTGTAGCGAAGCCTCTCGGTGTCGAGCACGTCGCGGACGGTGATGCGCACGAGGCGGGCCTCCTCGTCGTAGAGGAGGAAGGAGGAGTCGAGCCAGTCAGGGTCGGTGAATTCCGCGTGGCGCCGGCCGCCGGTGCCGACGGCGACGATGTCGCGCCAGGTCTCCCAAAGGCGGTCGACGTTGGCGTGGTGCGGGTAGAAGATGGCGTCACGGCCGGCGGAGTAGTAGGTGCCCATGTTCTCGGCGTGGGGGCGCGACTGGTCGCCGGTCCAGAGGTGCATCGAGTTGTGCGGGGACAACTCCACCGTGCCCGAACCTGGCATCTCCGGGTCGCCGGCGCGGTAGGGCTGCCCGAGGAATAGGGACGGCAACGGCGCGCCACTAACCACCTGAAAGCTTCAAAAAAAGACTTTATGAGCACTTGCTTGACAGCTTGTATTTGTCGGCTGTCAACGAGGCAAGGTCTGAACTACTGCAAGTCTGCAACGAAACTGTAAGCAAACAACCTTGGAGAAGTTGAGATAAACAAGAGGACACTGCACCTGTTTGTACATGACCCGGAGGTTGTGCTGGATCTGCTGCTCGTCGGTCAAGTTCTTCTCCCCGCCACGAAAGAAGTCGAGGTCAGCAACCTTTGGCGGCGCGTGCGCCGGCTCCCGTATCGGGTCGTACAGCGGCGACGCCGCGTCGGCGAACGCCTCCGGGATCCGCATCCCCTCTGGGAGGTCCCACGTCCAGACGGGCAGCGCGAACCCAGGGTCATCGAGGAGCTTGGCCGCCACGCGCTCGAAGAAGTACAGGTAGGCGCGGTGGAAGGGGAAGAAGAGCCAGGAGAAGTGGACCTGCACGGCCAGGTCCGGGCGCCCCGCCTGCCGGTGCGCGCCGGTGCAGTACGCGCAGTGGACGTTGGCCTGCTGGTAGAAGCTGCGCGGGTCCGAGCTGGGCAGCGCCTTCATCAGCGCCACCGCTTGCGCGTACTTGGCCATGTACTCGGCGCCGGCCGTGTGCGCTGGCAGCCGCGTCCGGAGCGGCTCGGCCGGGTCCGGGAGCGTGAAGTTGATGGGCTCCGACGCGGGCGCCGGCGGGCAGCACCGGAGAGGCGGGAGTGCGTCTGGTGGGAGCTTGCCCTTGACGCACAGCTGGTCGGTCAAGATGGGTCGCGCGACCCTCCCGGTCCTGTTGGCGCCGCTGTCGACGCCCTGGGACAACAATGGAGGCTCGGTGGCGTCGCCGTCGCCGGCGCAGGAGAGGAGGTACGGGTCGAGGCCGGTGGCGGCGAGGACGCTTCGCGACAGCAGGTGTGTGCATGGGCTCATGATGAGAGGGAACAACGTGGTAGCCGCGGCGGCGAGGGCGCACAAGAGGATGACGCGGAGCGTGAGCAGAGCACGGCCGTTGTTGCCACTGGCCGCCATGGCGTCGCCTGCGTGAGATGGCTGAATGCCTGAATCCAACGTGGGAGAGACAAAATAGGAGACAAGGAAGCAGCGACGTTTAAGAGACGCCGTCTGAAGCGGTCAAGCGGGCGAGGTACACTGTGTAGCTATCGTCCCCACCGCTCCTCTGCCTCTTAAGCTGTTTAGACTGAGTTCAACAACACAAAACAAATGCAGTTTTGCCTCTTGAATGGCTGCTGTGCATGCCGGGAAGGCCTCCAATGATAAGGCAAAGTCGGAGGCAAACTGCCTACGGAGGAGGCAGTTGCATCTCCTCTCTCCTCGAAGGCATCCGGCAGCGCGCGGGAGAAGGAGGAGGCGGCGGGCGTGCGCGGGAGAAGGAGGAGGAGGTTGTCGCGCTCGCCGAAAGGAGGCTGTTGTCGGGCGCTAGTTGACTCACGGTCGGGACATCTCCGTTGGGGAGGCCATCTCCGTCGGGAGGAGGCCCCCCCGGGGAAGAGGTCGTCGTCGGGGGCTGGTTGACTCGAGGTCGGGCCATCTCCGCTGGGGAGGAGGCCATCTCCGCCATTGGAAGGAGGCCGTCGCAGAGAAGAGAGATGGGAGCTGGTTGACTCGAGGCCGGCGGCCGCGTCTCTCTCCTGCCCTTTCTTCAAATCCAGAGTAGGTAGGGGCCGCAGAGGCAAGCACGAGGGAGAAGGGAGGCGGCGGAGATGGCCATGGGCGAGTCCGCCGGTGGAGAAGGGGAAGGGCGCCGGCCGAAGACGTAGGGGAGGGCGATGCAGGCGCTGGCTTTGGGAGATGCCTTTGCGTTTTGCGTGGTCCGTTGGAGACAAAAGATTTTGCGTGGTGCTACTCCTACTGTGCACGATGCAAATCAAGAAATGCACCTCGCATTTTGGCTCACGTTGTTGGAGTCCGTCTTAGAAGAGCAAATTTGTACAAATGAATACATTTGCAAATGTAAAATTGTTGTAAAAATGTGCATCGAGATGCCGAAAGATAAGGGTTGTCTCAATGGAGGAAACTAATACGATTTACATAGCATAAGAAATCATCTATAGAAGCTATTATTCATAGTGGTAGTGTCTTTGAGTAATAATTATTTTCTCTTTCTCTCTCCCAATGGAAAGCGTTGCATTAACCCCGTAGAAACTAGTGGTTTCTTTCCAATGGCAAATTCATGATTTCTTGTGCATTAGGTCAAGAGTAGACATGATTTCTCCATGAGGAAACTATTTCTATGATTTGTACTCTTTTTCCTCATTAATTAAGCTGTCACATCACCGTTTTACTTAGTTGGCAAGCTATTTAATAGGGATAGAAACCATCATTAATACTCCATTAGAGGTGCCCTAAGGCCAGTCTCAATGGGCGGGTCATAGACATTAAATAGGGTGTCACATAGGTAAAAGAGATGACATGACATGATATTTAATAGGAGAGAGAGGAAATTAGGTTCATCCTCATGACCCCCGTCGGCGCGGAGTCCTAGGAATGACACCCCATGACCCTCGCACTGAGACAAGTGACACAATTTGTACAACATAATTGACCAACCAACATGCAACAATTAAATATGTACGAGAATCTAAACAGCCCCGCGAAGAACGTTAAAGGATGGCGAGGTGCATCGCTACTGCTCCTCCGAGTTGCCATTGACATTTTCATACCCGCCCCCTGCTGTTGGCGTAACCCGACTTTGTGGCGTTACCTGCCAATCGCGGTTGACATTTGGCTGTCCGTGGTCCGTGGGTTTGGTTCTGCTCCTGGCCTGCTTTGCATAATACAAATCTCCAAGCATTTTATTAATTATTTCAATTTTTGACTTGTCACTTGTCATCACAATGTTGTACTGTCATCACAATGTTGTACTCTCTCCGTCTCTAAAATAGTGTCGTTGTTGGTTTTCGTGACACAAATTTGACCGGATTTGTAGAAAATAATTACAACATTTGTGTCTCGAAATAAATTTTATAAAAAACTAGATTCAAATATCTATCTAATAATATTAATTTTGCACCACAAATATTAATATATATTTTATATATTTAGTCAAAATTGTTTATCGCACTTATTCTAAGACGGAGGAAGTAAGTTTTAAGGTTAAAATTAAAATATTTGACGATGAATCAAAAGTAGGCATGATACTGTCAGATCCATTTCACTAAATTTTGAGGAGGTACATCATTCGTTCCACAAAGACTGTTCGTTTAGAAAATTTTGAACATGCTAATAATTGTAACAAATGACCATACTACTTCTATTTACTTTGCTTGGTTTTCTGAAATCTGAATAAACACACTGCATTCAAACCAGAGAAAAAACACCAAAGTGATCATTTCATTGGCTTTGTGCACTTCTCAGGGCACTCACAATGCAGAGTTCATCATGGAGTCTAAGTATATATTTTTATTTATAGTTTTTTTTCTGATGTAGCACTATATTTATTGAAGAAAGAGAGGGAAAACATAAGAAACAAAGTCTAGCTAAGAAATCAAGTCTTCACGCAAACCAAGACCATATGTGAGAGAAACAAGTTAGTCATGAGATTCTAGGATAGAAAACTACAGTTCCTTAACACGATGTCCTAGAGTATACAAACTATGATAGTTTTTAGCATTTGTGAGTGCCCTCAATGCATTTTGTTTATTGAGATGAGTGTTGCTTTAATTAGATTAGTTTCAATACAAGCTAAATGAACCCTCTTTGTTAGATAAATTTTGAAAGCTAAATAAACACTATTTATGAGACGAAGGAAGTATACAACCAGTGAAATGGCGGCTAGAGACGTAAACATGTTTGATTCACTCCCAACCCATACTCTATGCTAGAATCCACAGTCATTAATTATACTGTCACATAGTCAATTTGTTAATGTGGTAAACAATTTAATGATGAGAGAGAGGTGGAAATATAGAAACCAAGTCTAAGTTACTCCCTCCCTTCTCATTTGTAAGGCGCATCAGCATTTTTGTTTTTTTTGTCATAAGTAAGGCGCGCCATCTTGGGTAATCAATTCAGCCTTGGTACCAACGCTCTCATTAGACATACAATTAACTGAAAGCAACTCCAAGAGACTAGCTATCTTGGCTTGACTAGCCAAAAAAATGAAAAAAAATCAACAAAAACAACATTCCAACAGACTAGTCAAACACCCCGCTAGCTATCCTCGCTAGCTAAACTTGGGCCTTTGCTAGCCAAAGATGACTAGCGCCCTCTGCTAGCTATCCCCCGCTGAGAGAGTTTGATATGACAGGCGGGACCCACTGGCGGTGGAGCATATAGAGAGTTCAGTTTAGAGAGGCTGTTGGATTTCAACAACTTTTTGCTAGCTATTTCATTTTACATACTAGGTAAATCAGGATTTTAGCTAGTGATTTTTAGAGAGACTCTTGGAGTTGCTCCTAGGCAATTAATAGTCGTCCAATACAAAATGAACAGCTCACATGCGCACCAACTGCATGCAGCCATGCAAGCCTCGGTGCGGTGAAGACGATGCAACAATTTAATGCAAACGCATGCAGCTGGCTTTTACCTTGGTCTCTGCACAGCTCATCCGTGTGCCTTAGACCAGTCTCAGTGCAAGTTTCATAGACACAGTTATATAGATTGAAAACTAGGTAACTGTGTCAGTGGAGTTTCATGAGGATGAAACTCTCCTCACATCCCATGAAACTCTCTCATTCTCTCTCTTCGCCATATCTGCAAATTTAATGTCATGAAACTCCACTGAGACTGGCCTTAGAACGAGGCCCATCCAGATCCCGTGCGGCTGCCCACATGCTCAATGTGTCCGCTTATTTAATAAAATGTGAGCAGAAGATCTGAGAGTAATATTAGATAAACTTCATAATACAAAATCTGCATTCCAAACTATGATTTCTTGTGATAGAGTCTTCAACATATATACTCTATGAATAGAGTGTGGGTTGGGAGTGCCCTAACTGAAATCACAATGTAGTGTTTGTCTTTTACATATTTCATAATTCTTACAGAAAAGGGGAAAAGAAGTTCGGCGATCGATTTTGTGGATTCTAATTACACAATTAACCAGAATATTATTGACCAAATTATATAAACATATACCAACATCAACGATGCCGAATTAGTATCATCAAACCAACTATGATGTAGTGAAAGAGTCTCTAGCCTAGTGGTTAGAGCATCTGAGTAGCACCTAGTAGTTTCAGGTTTGACTTCCTATGAGTAGAGCTGAGACTTGGGCTGGGCCGTGCCGGCCTCCTGTGCCTCGTGCCGCATCGTGTCTAGGTTTCTAGGCACGCTAGGCACGTCGTGTTGTGACGCATGGCATGATAAGTTTTTCACAAGGTCCAAGTACGGCCCGTGGCACGGTGGCATGTCTTCGTGTCGTGCCGGCCCAAGCACGGCCCTCGCGATATGACTACATATGACCGTACGAGAACATAATATTATTATGTTATGAATGATCATTATCACAATTTTCATACATGTAAGGTAGATTTTGTGATCTACCTCTATGGTAGTAGATATATTAGACTATATAATGTATGGAACTAATGATACTATGACGGTATAACCTACGGATTTGCTAACAGTCCATCTCCGTGCAGTGACATCCGTCATGCCGAGATTCTAGGCATGACACGACCATCGCATTCGTGTCGTGCCGGCACGGCCCAAAATTTATCGTGTCGTGTCGTGTTATGGGTCGTGTCGAAATATCATGCTTCGTGCGGCTCACGGATAGCACGGCTCAAGTCCCAAGTCTATCCGTGACAACGAATTAAATGAGATTGAAATAATATATATATATATATATATGTATGTATGTATAGTATAGTATTTTTTATGGTTAATTTATTTGGCGTCACAAATATGACCATTTTCTATAAATATAAGATAATTTGATTTAGCATAAATCTAAAATAGCTGTATTTTAGATGAAAGATTAATAATTAAATTTCTACTTATCTACCATGTCTCTCTAGTTTGTAGCCCGTCACCTCATGGGTACTGTATATGTCCCGCCTCTTCATCTCTCCCCCTCGTCCCGTCTCTGTCGACGCCTGTCGTTTGCATCTTTGAATTTGGAATGGCTAAAATGGCAGGGCGCAGCAATGCAGCATAAGTCCCGGATGTTGAGAGGCGGGCTCATTGACTGGACCAATGTGTGTTCAGTTAGGTGGAAACTACTCTGGCGAAATGTCCCATTAAATATAAAATTATCGATTAGAAAAACTAGACATGATCTAATTATAAAACTAATTACACATATGGATGACAAATCGTGAAACGAATCTATTAAGACTAATTAATTTGTTATTAAAGATGTTTACTATAGCACGACGTTGTCTATTCATGATGTAATTAGACTCATTAGATTTGACTCATGAATTATCCGGAGTTATGAAATGAGTTTTGTCATTAATCTATGTTTAATAATTATAAACTAGTGTGACTAGTTTCGATGTGATAGATGAATAGTGTCAATTTGCTCAACTAGAAAAAACAGCACTAGCATAGTAGCATCCAAACAGTGAACACAGCCAAATAGCAAGGGGAGACCGGAGACGGGAGGAATATCGGAATCGACGGGGCGGACGTCATTGTACTGACCACTCAAGGTCCTTAGAGGACTTAAATCCAAAACAACCACCGAGGAGGCGAGGAGCAGATCGCCGGCGGACGGCTGCAGCAGCGTCACCGACGCATGGAACCTGGATTGCGGACGGGCCTCGCCAGGCGAAGGCGTGAAGAGCTTGTGGACGACGTCAAGATGAAGCATCATCGGCGAGCCATGGATGTTGTAGAAGCTTTCGCCGATGAGTAAAAGGTCGTCGTCCTCGAAGCCAGAGGGAGGCAATCTGCAGGGGCGATGGAAGAGGATTCTCGATGCCGTAGGAAGCCAAGTTGCTTTGTAGCGGATGAAGGCGGAGGCGAGAGCCGATCGACGTGTTCAACGACGATGCATGATTCGTCGGAACAACCGTGGAACCCAAAGGGGATCTCGAACCAGAGGAAGACAGCGACGATGGCTGCGGCGGCGAGTCGGCCATGGACGGAACTACCACTATGGGAGAGAGCCATATAGGCAAACTAAATAAAAACTAGCTAGGCTACTAGACGATCTACGGGACGGGGGGGGGGGGCGCCCTGCCCTTCTCGCCACCGGCGAGAACGCCGGCGGGGAGGAAGGGAGGGGCCCAAACCGAGGGGGGGCGACGGAGCCGAGAGGAAGGGTGCCTTCGAGACGAAGGGTCCTTCTCTGAATGCTCTCTTTCGTAGGCCAGAGGACACGAAATTGTTGTTCCCACATCTGGCGGCGGGATCGGCCACCAAGCAGCACTTGGGAGCTTTCTCCGCCAACGAGTTCCTGAGGTCCTCTTCAACACTTGAGAGTCACACAGCCTCTACCTGCCATTGCCGGTCGGCGGTCGCCACATAGGTAGGCAACATCAGCAGTGCCATGCCCTGACCAGGAAACCCTGAAGAAACAAACATTTTTGCAGCATCTGAAAGACCACCAGCAGGGACGGATCTAGGAAAAATTATAGGGGCGGTTGAATATAGCACTACAGTAAAATACATCCTCATACTATATATCATCCTAGACCAAAATCTGCTATTTAGCAGTTAAATTGCATACAAAACAAATGTCCCAGACAAGGAAATGTGCGATTGGAGACATGAAAGGAAAAAAAAAAGACAGTTGGCATGTTGGAATGGGCTGCTTTCTAAATAGACTAATAGACTATGGTACGTTGGGCCGAATTGCATTTCCCTTTTTGTCAGCCCATCTCGCTCAACAATTCGTCTTCAACCTCTTGATCGTCTCCCGCCGCTCCTGCCATCCGCTCCCATGGCAGATTTTTTAGAGGGGGCTAAGTGCATAGTGCACGCGCGCCTGCTCATGTTGAGGAATCGACTGTGTGGTCGTCAGCACCTTGTTGGAATCGCCTGCCGCTGATGTCTGCCAAAGCGCCAGAAGCTGCTGGCTAGAATACAGGTGGCCCTCTAGGAGGCAGCAGTGTAGTTGCACCGTCGAGGCTGAAAAAATTATTCATGTTCTTCCGAATCCCGGATCGCACGGGCTCACTCCAACAGCCATAAGGAGCCCAGGGGGTGGACGGTAAATGAAAAACCGTCCACCCTGACCCCTTGGCAGCCGCCTGTGCTCCGTGCGTTGCTAGTTACCGTGCCCGACCACCAGCCCGCCACCACTTGATGGGCTGCCGATGGGGCTTCATCCAACGCCTCTAATGGCCTCGGCGTCGCTGCTGTGGACGAGGTTTGCTGGAGGTGTCAGCACGTGGGCGCATGCGCGCCACGCCGCCGCCAATCCCACTCGTAGGTCTCGAGGGTCGTGGTGCCATGGCATCGAACACCATGACGTCCACGACACAAGGCAACGTGGTGCACAACACCTACCATGCCTCAGAAGCCGTTGAAGGCGCAGCCACAGAGTGGTCCTGGAAACCGCTCCTTCTGTGGAACACGGTGGCATAAGGACTTGTTTGGTTACATAGGATTCAATCCGGTCAGGAATGATACATACAACACAAAAATCATGATAGATACAACAAAAGATCGGCATTTATTCCGGGTCGATAACTAATTTACTCATGATAGATACAACATAACACCGAGAATGAATCCATAAGTCGAGAGATGTGGAGTTTATCTCAATCTCTTAGTGTACCTTTGAGGAGATTATTCTCCGACCTGGAATAAATTTCGATCTCTAATTGTATTTATCATAAATCTCTTGTTATGTTTTTTCCCGATCCGGAATGAATCCTAAATAACCGAATGAGATCTAACCGTGCGCGGTCGTGCTGCGCGCGGGGCGGTCATGCAAGGGTGCCCGTTCCATGGGTGCATCCTGCAATGCGGTCACCATGGCATGGAACTTTGCAGGCTCGCCGCTGCGGCATGCTGGCATGCGCCGTCCATCTACCCATAATTAAGAGAGTGTTTGGATACATTTTAGTCCCATGACTAAATTTAGTCCGACTAGTAGTCTCTAGTCACCTCCTCTTTTGGAAGATGAGACTAAAGTGAGATTTAAAGAACACTAAAGCCCCCTTCTCTCTCCCATGCATGAGACCATCTCCAGCGGATGCTGGATCCAATTCTGCATCTGCAAAAGGAAGAAGGATCCAGCATTGTAGCGGCTCCAACAAGTGATGCATCTGGTTCTTCACTTTGCAGATGGTGCCCTCCCGTAGTGCAGTGTCGGGTTTTCTCTCCCTTCGCTGCATCACAACCGCCGCGACTCCTCGCTTTCGTCGCCCTCCTCGTCGTCCCCCACCCATGCCCCCATCTGCGTCGACCGGACCTCGGCCGACCGCTGCCTCCTCGTCGTCGCCCACGGTCGCGGTCGCTCCCCCATCCTCGCCGGTGCGCGAGTTCGCATCGAGGAGAGCGCGCGGTGAGCAGTGCGTGCAGCTCGATAGCCTCGCACTCCCACCACCCTCCGCCTCCATCCCCACCTCAGCCCTCAGGGAAGCCAGCAGCAGCCGTCGAATCAAGTTTCCACGCCGCCGGAGGGAGATGGAGGGCCACCGGCGGGTGGAGATGGAGAGGCTGGCGGCAGATCCGGAAGATGCGCCCCCTGCCTCGCCTCGCTCGAGCTCTGTCACCGACCGCCGGCGGAGGAAGGGGAGAGGCCACGGAGGAGGTGCGCCACCGCAGATCCCGCCTCCTCCTTGCTCCCACCGCCGCGGACCCCGCCTCCTCCTTGCTCCCGCCGCCATCGAGAGCGTCCGCGCGGAGAGGGAGCGCGTGCGAGGTCTACACCTTGTTTCTCCTCTGCCGCTCTACCTCTGTCCCCGCCTCTACGCACCAGTCAACACTGCCTCTCCCTCGATCCGGTGGTGGTGGAGCTCCATGGTGCGAGGCGGAGCACGAGCAGCGGTGATGATAGGCCTCCTTCCTCTCCTCTTCTCGAGCGGCCTTGGGGGCGGAGCTCGCCGTCGGCCGGCCGTGGCCTTCTCCTTCCTAGCGCGAGCCAACAGCCACTGGGAGGATGTGCAACGGGAACGTGTGCTGTTAGAAGACGAGCTCTTTTGCACATTAGATTTCTTCTCCCGCTTTTGCTCAAAGGGTCTATTTGCAGATGGGAAACCGGTGTATTGCTGGAGATGGTCTGAGGAGTGAATGAGGAGAGAGTGGACTAAAACAACTTTTAGCTACCCCCTCCCCTACTAAAAAGTTTTAGTCAGGTAACTAGTTTTAGTCACCTTTTAGTCCCACCCGTTTGACAAATTAGTCTATACTATAAGGAGCGAAAACAATTGAAAACTTTTCTCACCCAATTCGGGCCCGCCTTACCCCTCACGCCAGACCCACCCGTCAGGTTGCATGATGACCAAAAAGGTGGAACAACCATAAAAATCGCAATTTGGGGAGCGTTTCCACCAAAAATGAATTGTTTTTCTCACCCACCCCGCGTACCCGCCCCTGTACCTGCTGGGCCCACTTCTCTCTGTTGTCATGCGTACCACGTTGGACCCACCTACGCCGCGCACCCACCTGGTCACCTGCACCCCGCCTTCGTCCGCCGCCTTCGTCCCTACTCCGCCTCCGTCTGTGGCCGACGGCGACGAGGAGGGGGAGAGTGCGCGGAGGGGGCCGGAGGAGGCCGGCGGTGCTCTTCCGCTCCTCAGCGTGTCCACCTCCGCCTCTCCCAATCCCGTGCCGTCCACCTCTGCCTCCTTCTCCCCTCCCTTTTTTCCTCTGTCCGCCACCACGCGCGGGCATCCTGCGGCCGCCTCCTCCGCACCGGCGTCGACACCACCTCCTCTGCGCTGCACCGCCGTCCCAATACATATCCAGCCACCACCTTCCCCTGCGCGATCCTAACATACCCACCAGAGGGATCCTTGGACGAGTTGAAGATGGAGCCGAAGAAGGCCGACAACGATGGTGCGGGCTTCCTGTCGACGGCGGCCTCTTTCGTGACGTGCCCATGCCCCCGCCCCTGCCCCCGCCATTGTGGGTCGCCGCCGCAGTCAAACGAGTCCTCCGCCGTTGTGCACAGACGGCACTGACCTCTGCATCGAGGACAACCGACCCCTGTCCCTGGTGTCGTCGATCTCGCTCTCGACCGTCTTCGACACCGTTCCCGTCGTCCCACGCATCAGCGTCCACCGGCTCGGTATGTTGCCAACGGGCTTGTTGTGAATGTTGCTGCTGTCGATGCCACGCTTGATTTACTGACGCACCACCGCCTCTTCGATCTGAATCTTGCCTCAGGCGACGAGAGGGATAACCTCAATGTCCATATTCTCAGCGAGTTCTGTATGGAGCAGAACATCAAGTATTTCTACGACATTAAGGACCTCAGTAATCTCAGGGTATGGTTCATTCCATTGTTATTTTATCTTATCTTCCTCTTATGAAATTGGAGTTCCTAGTGCAGAAGTTACATTGTCGAGTTGTTTGCAGGCTAACCCAAACTACAAAGGCATCTGCCACATTGCACTTGCTCGGAAGGCCACTAATGACTAGTCAAGGTACCCTACTGTCACCAGGTTTCCATGTAATCTGAGATTTTTTCATACAATCATACATGAAGTATTAACTCCAATTGTTATCTAGGTTCTCCTGGAATTTGTACTGATTCTCATTTGTGCAATGCCCCAGCCTTTGGTCAATTTGCAACTGTAATTGGAAATGCTGATGCAGGTTTCATGTTGGGCACTAGATAAGCACTAGATAGGCACTTCTGTATCTGTGGTCGGGTGTCCTCTTCGATGGACTAACTGGATCTCGGTCTTGCTTTCCACAGCCAGCACTAAAGTTCTCCTGAATGGAGTTCCCGATCGTCGTATCTGCCATTGTCGTGGGCTTAGACAGGGTGACCCTCTCCCACCCATGCTCTTTGTCTTGGTCATGGAGTGCCTCAGTGCCATGATTAAGCTCGCTGACTCGAGGGGTCTGTTTAGCCCTTCGCGCCCCCGCTCTATCAAACAGCGGGTCTCGCTATATGCGGATGATGTGGTCGTCTTCCTTTCCCCGGTCGTGCTAGATCTCGTTATGATTAGAGAAATCTTGGACCTCTTCCGCCGGGCGTCGGGGCTTGATACTAATATTAATAAGAGCAAGGCTTTCCCGATTCGTTGTGATGAGGACCAGCTGAGCGTAATCACTCACTCTCTGGGCTGTCAGTGTGCTGACTTCTCATGTACTTACTTAGGGGTCCCGCTCGCGCCTTGGCGCCTTCCTAAATTTTCCATGCAGCCGGTCGTTGATAAGGTCACTAAAAGGCTACCTCCTTGGAAGGGAAGGATGCTGAACAGGAGTGGTCGTCTCATTCTAGCCCAGTCTACACTCTGCGCCATTCCGGTGCACATCTCTATGGCCACGAAGATCGCGCCATGGGCCATCCGTGCTATTGAGAAGTTGGTCTGTGGGTTTCTATGGTGCGGTTCCGAGGTGGCCGCGGGAGGGAAATGTGCAGTGGCTTGGGTTAATGCGGCTTGCCCAACGCAATATGGCGGCCCTGGCATCCCCAATCTACAGCTAATGAGCTTCGCGTTACGCCTCCGCTGGCTATGGCTGGTCGGGGTACTTTTTACGGGCAGATCGGTCGTCTCAAGATTGCTTTGATGCATCGGTTACAGTGCAGGTGGGTGATGGGTCCCGTGCCTTATTTTGGTTAGATCGCTGTCTCAATGGGTGCTCTATCCTCCAATTAGCCCCTAACCTTTGGAGCGCGGTTCCACCTAGAATTAGAAAGTCCCGTACGGTGCGGGATGCGCTCTCGGGCCGACGCTGGATTCGGACATCACCTTCACTCGCACTGTGCCTGTGGTCGTCCAATACCTTCGTCTTTGGGATCTTCTATAGAATTTCCACATGTCTGACCAGCCCGACAGGTTCGTCTGGAAATGGTCGTCTACCGGGGAATTCTCCTCTAGCTCAGCATACCGGGCGCTATTTTTAGGGAGAACCTTGTTGGCTGGTGCTGATCACATTTGGAAGGTGCAAGTTCCCGGGAGGTGTCGTTTTTTTGGCTGGCTTGTGCTTCACGGTCGTTGCTGGACCTCGAACCGGTTACATCGGCATGGGATGCGTGACTCAGATATCTGTGCACTCTGTGCACAAGAGGTCGAAACCTTGGACCACCTACTCCTAGGGTGTGTCCATAGCCGGGAAACGTGGTTTAGAGTACTGCGTTACTTCAGCTTGGATCGGCTGACGTCGCAGGAGGAGTTGCCATACTTCGAGTGGTGGCTAGATATTAGGAAGCAGGTTCACAAGTCCCAACGTAAAGGCTTCGACTCTCTGGCTCTTCTGGTCGTCTGGTCGTTATGGAAAGAGAGGAACATGCGTGTTCATGAGAGAGTTGCGCTCCAGCCAGTGTTGCTGGCGCCACGTATCCTGGAGGAAGCACGGAGGTGGTCCCGAGTGGGTTTTGTCGGGATTGGCTCGCTTGGTCGTCGTAGATTGTAGCTTTTAGTCTTGTGCATGTTTGGAGCTTTGTCGCCTCCCTTTGTTGTGTGTTCTTTCTTTGTAAGAATTTTGTATTAAGACTCTTCTCCTCTTCTTAATGAAAAACGTGCTATGCACGTCTTAAAAAAAAGTGCCTTGGGCACTATATTTTTTTAAATGAGTTCAAACTATAACTTATCACTCATGAATTTATTTAGTAGATTATGTTTTGGTGTTTAGCCCCTAATAACCAAAAGCCTTGCAGAGGTGAAGCCAATACTTGGATATTGGAGAATAAAGTTTTCTTGAAAAACAATGGGGTATGTTCATTCTTTTGCCAGAGATGCACTACTGCTGCAATATGATGGTTAAATATGATCCTTGTATATATTTGCATCAGAGGCAATAGCAGCATGCACAGTCGACAGACACTTATTTGATAAAAGCTTATATGCTTTTAATATACTTCCAGCTTATATGTGATTTCTACATTTCCAATGCATAATAAAATTGAAAAATGCTATTTTTCTGAAAAGTATTGCTACTGAGGAATGTCTCTATAGGCATATGACTTCCAATTCGGTACATCTTCAATCAGCCAACAATCAGTGTAGTGCTCTGCAATTTCTTAGTTAACAACTGCCGTCTCTCTCTCTCTCTCTCTCCCTTCTCCCAATTGGTTGAACCTTTATACCTGATCTCTTTTCCTCACACGACTAGATTTGCAGCTGACCATGCCTCCAACACTTGCTGCTAACTTAATTAGGTCTTGATATTTGAGAACTGGTATTCATGGTCTTGATATTTGACTATTTGAGGCACATCCAATTTAACTGTCGATTAGTTTTACATATGAGTGATTCTAAGTGATATGCAGTAATCAGTGGATGACCATTCTTAATATCTGCAATACTATATTATGATAATACTAAATTCAGATTAACATGTATTATCTTGTGTTAACATTGATTGATTGCTACATATACATATTGCATGGCCAAATCTCTAATGTTTGATCATGTAAGAAACAATGATGCTTACATATAAGTTATGTTAGTACTATTCCCATTAACTTATTTTTGTTGGAATATCAAACAAATTTGAGTATTTGTTACAAACTCCAGAAAACATGATTACTGCAGCTAATTTTGATGGTTTCTCTAGGTGACTTGTTTAGGTTTGTTGCAGTGGGTTCACATGGTTCAAGGAGGAGCAACAGAATTGTCGAGTGAGAAGATTTTGCACTTGAAAAATGGTTTGGTGAAATGTTAGTTGACCATTGAGCCTTTCAAGCATGCTATCAGCTACAGCAGGCATTTGGTTACGACCTTGGCTCCAAAATTTGAGTAGTTGATTATCAAAACATATATTTTATTTTGGTTTTATTTGCATTAAAAAATTGCCTGGATTGATTTCTGTCTCTACAGTCACACTATAGTAGCAGAATCCAATTAGACAGATGTTCTACCAAATTTTGCACCTTCTCAACAGAATGTACATGGGCACTTAGATATTTCTTCTTTATTACTAATATGGTTGCTTGCCATAATTGATTGTCTGCTTCTGTTTGCAATGAATTGCGTTTGAAGATAACCCGTGCATATCAGTTCTAAGGATGGTAAAAAATAATGTATCTCATATGGGCACACATGTGTCTGTTTCCTCTGTGTGCATCTTGAATCTGCAATTTTATTGAAATTGGCAGTTTATTCATAATTTCATAACCGATTTTTTTATATTCTTATAGAACATAAGGAAAAAGCATACACCAATATGTGGAGAGAAACTACAAGTAAAATTGTGTTAAGCTCTTTGCATAGAATTTGGCTAGGAAGATCTCTGCACAAGATGTAATGCAAGTGATTTACAACTATCTGCGGAGGTGCAGCTAAAGGTGGTTGAATACACATGGTGGAATGAAAGATGTGGAGTCAGGGAAGGTGAAAGTACACTGCAGAGGTTTCAAATGTTTTCAAATGTTTCCTTTGTCTTTACCCCTATAAGCCGTGTAATAAAGTAGCTCATTAATGACAGTATTCCAAATTGTATTAATGACTACTTTCAAGGTGTGAGGGCATTTAACAACATTCACTTTTGACTTTTGACATATAGCAATACCAGCTGACTCTTTTTTGAAATTAAAATACCAGCTAACTCTAAATGAAAAAAATGAGATCCATGATCTCGCTAATATAATAATATTTTCATGCAGTCAAATGGCATCAGAAACCAGATTCAGTATGTGTATTAATATTACATTATTATCATGATGTAATATGAAATTGTTAAAAAGCCATAAAGAAGTGATTATAGTAAATTTGTTAAAGTTTGCTTATTTCAATCATGAAGCACTTATTATGATTATTCTGCAATAATTTTAGGGCATGTGGTTTTTGGAGTTTATTGTTTACGCAGGGTTTTAACGCTAAAAGGGAGACTTCCCGGGAAAGTTCATCAAGCGCTTTGTGAGAAGATCATGAAGCCCGGCACAAGTCAAGACACGAAGTGAGCATGACTCCAAGTGGCCCAAGGACCGAACCGTGAAGGCAGAAAACTCCGAGGACCTGGACAGAAAATGATGAAGCTTGCGGGACAATGAGCCCTACCCAAACCGCAAAGAAACTGATGCCAAGGACCCACATGCAGAAGGTGGAAAGTTCCAGAAGACACGAGAAGCGACCGGGAGGAAGCCGGGGCCGAACTGGGCCGAAATGGGCCTAGGCCGGTCGGCCCAGGCCGGCCGGCCCAGCCCATTCCGGGCCCGGTTCGGCGCCCCCTTTGACCTAGCTGATCCTCGGGCTATTTATAGCCCCCCTGCCAAGAGCCACGCATCAATTCATTCGTCATCCGCCGCCGAGGAGTAGAGAAGCTAGAGGGACACCATCTCGGAGAGGAGGGTCGTGCTAGTTGTCTAGGGTTTCCCTAGCCAACGTGGGAACCTTGCATGGAAGACCACGTCGGAGCTCCGGAGCAAGGATCAAGATCGAGGTAGGATCCCGGTGGTGATCTTGTTCATGTAATCATTCATGGTGAAGTTTTATAGTGAATCTGATTTCTAGTGATCAAGTGCATTCTCGATGATTTTGTTCTCCCTTGGTTTTGCTTCTTCCTCAATCTATACTTAAGATAGATTGCATAGGATGCTCTTGTAGCCGCGGTGGCTA
This sequence comes from Cenchrus fungigraminus, assembly GCA_036936925.1. Classification (NCBI taxonomy): domain Eukaryota; kingdom Viridiplantae; phylum Streptophyta; class Magnoliopsida; order Poales; family Poaceae; genus Cenchrus; species Cenchrus fungigraminus. The sequence continues at coordinate 18,850,847 of CM072778.1, read as the reverse complement.
GAGGTGCATACCGGACCGACCAAGTGTTTTCAACTTGTTCTTCTTGAACTCGCCCTAGGCTAACCCGTGCGAATAGGGGTGCGTCGTGACAGGACGGTGGCTCCAAAAGGCGGGCGTCTTCGGAATCGGAACGGAGGCCACGGTTTAAAGATGCTTTTAATGAGATTCGCTTTGCTATCTTCATCTATCTTGTTTGGAGCTACAACATAAGCATGATCTAGACTCTCTAGATCGGTTATCTCTTTTCTTTCTCTTGCTACCTCTTGTGTTTAGTAGATTAGATTAGATGTGTTTTCTTGATGATCTCTTAGATTAGATGCAACTTGGTTCTTCAAAAGAAAGAGTTTCCTTGCCTTACTAGATTGAATCCTTGCGTTGCACATTGTTCCACGGATTCGATACCTTGGGTTCTCACACTTAAGGGAAGAAGGGTCCCTTGACTACGACGGGGGATTTGTCTGCTTGCAAATCCAAACGAGCTTTGATACGACAATCAACCGTCAACAAGCCCCTTTTTCTGGCGCCGTTGCCGGGGAACAAGCAATCAAGATCCAATCTAGTATCGCTTTCTTGTGAATATTTTTCAGTTTTTCTTTTTGATTTTTCTTTTGCATCTCTTAACTTTGATCATCCTCAAAAGGAAAAAAATCAATCTAATCTAGTTTTTGACTAACCCTAATTTTTCTTTTTAGATTTTTGTTTTTTTTGCTATCCCTAACCGGAGATGGTTGGCTACCTCTCCAAGAAACCCAAACTTTCTTTTGTGGATGATCCAGGAAAACTTTACAGGCAAAGGAGACATGCAACACAAGCTAAGGGACTGGAAACCCTAGATCTGAAAGCCGAGGCTGAAGGACCGTCGGAATCTCCAAGGGAATCACCACCTCCAAGTCCAAAGGAAGATCAACCTCAACCGCCACCCATGGGAGAACAACCGCAACCGGAGCGCAAGATCGAGCTATGCACCCCAGACATCGTTGATCCACCTATCATAAACCTTCAAGACGCCGGAAGGCCGTTCAAGATCAAGGTCTCAACTATCCGCATGGTACAACACTCGCCTTTCACCGGTAAAGAGGATCCGAACCTTCACCTCCAAGCATTCGTTCAACTATGTCAAACTTTCGATGAGGATGGGGTGACTCAAGATCAAATGAGGGCAAGGCTTTTTCCGTTCTCACTACTTGGAAAAGCTTTGCGTTGGTTCCACACTCTACCGGCGGAGTCGAAACATGATTGGGAAGCGTTGATGAGGAACTTCATGAAGGAATTTTATTCGCCAGCTAAGACTCAGAGTTTGCGCAACAAGATTGATACGTTTGTTCAATTTCCCACGGAGATGATCGAAGAAGCTTCAGAGCATTTCAATGAATACATGCGAGCCGAATTCCTTGAGTGGCATATCGGTTTACTTATGAGGAGGATGGAGAAGATGGAGATAGAGAGAGAAGCTCAAGACCTAAAGGCTGCCGAAGCAAGATCCACATGCGAGGAGTATGGAGAGTACGGCCATGTCCAAGGAGATTGTCCGGAGGAAGCAAAGGTGCTCAACTACATTAGGAAAGGAGAGTTGCCAAACTTCCGCTACGGGTAAAAACCTAAATTTAATGCAAGCTCGTCCATTCAAAATTTGGTTCCGCTTTGTATACAATTGAAGGACTTCATGGACGAGAAAGCTAAGATTAACAAGGACACCGTCACTAAGTTCAAGGCTATGGACAAAATATTGGAGAATATAGATGGCAAGGTGACAGAGGTCGGAAGCTCTATCCATCAAGTGCTCAACATGATGAAGATGCTAGAGACGCAAGTGGAACAACTTGTCGGGCGCCCGATGGGTAACAAAGGAAGATTGCCGGGACGACCCCAAGGTCCTGAGACGGCAAAGGCTACTCAAACTCATTCGAGAGAGATGGAGGATCACACTAAGGAAACCACGGAGATCACAACTGAAGGACCGGAGTTTGAGATGCCGAGCCAAGACATCAAGATGTCTCCACGCTACTTCCGAAACATGCTTGCCAACAAGCACGAGATGACATTATGCGACCTTGGAGCAAGTATGGGAGTCATGCCAAGAGACGTGTTTGAGAAGCTATGTCTATCAGAGCTCAAGCCTATGGCCATGTGTCTAGAGTTGGGAGACAACTCTATTCGCTATCCCGTGGGAATCGCCGAAGATGCACCCGTAAAAGTTGGAGAGACCAAGTTCGACATCTACGGCGAGAGGAGTGCATTCAAATTTCAACCACTTTTCGAGGTATGCAACACTTTCAATGTTAAATATGTTCCTCCTCATCGTCGCTTTATCAAGGAAGAGCCAAAGAAGAAGGAAGAGCCAGAGAAGAAGGAGACAAAGATCAAGGAAGTTGTTGCATTCGTCAAGACCAAAGTTGAAAGCCAGCCTGTGAAGACCAAAAAAATGATTAAGCCGAGGAATAAGCCCGCGCCCAAGATGGTGCGGAAGTGGGTACCCAAGATTGCAACGCCCACAAAAGAGTGTTGATCCGAGGTGAACAAGTGAAGAAGTCTAGCTATGGACTATAAACGAAGCGCTAGGCGGGAGGCAACCCGTTCGTCGACTCAAGAATAAAAGCTGCCGGGAGGGCAACCCGGAAAATTTCTGAATTCCAAGTAAGTTGGTCATAGAATTTGCTACGCAAAATATTTTATTAACTCTTAAGTGGTTGAACAAGTTTTTAGAGAACCTTTTATTTGCTCGGTTATTATATTTGAACTTTTTCTATCTTATACCGATGACATGAGTCATCCCATGTTTTGTTTGCCTCTTATCGAGAAACAAGAACCAAAAATTCAGATCCTATTTGAGCCTTCCATCCTCTCCATGATGGTAGGTTCAATTTTGTTTTGCATGTTAAAAACACACGAGTAGAGCCTCGCTATGCTCCTTAATGTTTGTAAATCGCTTGATGCATGCTAGGACTCGCGTGAACCTAAGGAATTCAATTTTTGATTTCATGTAACTTGACATCTACCGGTTTCTCTAGAGCTAGAGTTTTTCCAAGACCCATTATTTTTATTTATTCAAAATCTCTCTCTCATGTTTTGCCCAAACTTAGAACCTAAACCCTTACCCCACGGTCAAGCCGGAGGAGCTTGCTATCAATTAATCAAAGCAAACGATCCCGGTGCAACCAAAATAAAGGTAGTCGGAAAGTTTTCAACTTACAAATTGTTTTTGATGTTTAAAAAACTCCTCTAATAATTTATTTGGACTCATTGCTAGCTCTGAGTTAATCTTTAATTTATGAAATTTAGAGGAGTGATTAGCATCTAAACATGATCAAGGGAAGGATTTGAGGTTTATTTAACACCTTGTGCTCGATGATGCATGACGGGAAGTCTTTATCATAAAAACATCTTGGGCACATGTAAAGGATAAGCATGGGGGAGGGCAGCATGAATTTGTTTTGCAGGAAATAAGTGAAAGTACATGAACCATGGAAGACAAGAAGTGACACAAAGTAAAGGAGGGAGGCATTGATCTCATCATTCAAAAACGAAGGAGTGGCCGAGAGTGATTGGACGGTGGATTCTTGTGGAGCATGAGGACACAGGGAAATATTGCAGCAAAGAGCAAGTGAGAGAAGAATCGAGGCAAGGCCGGTAGGAAGGATCCCAGGCCAGTCGGCCTAGGCCGGCCGGCCTGCCCTTTTTATTCAGCCCCCGGCGTCCATCTTCCTCAGGTAAGCCTCTCATTCGATTGCAAGTTCATGCTCCCAAGTTCATAGTCCAGAGACCTTACGAACCACTCAGAAAAAGTCATGCCTCACTTCCTTCTCTAAAAATCCCCGAAAATCTGTTACAATTCTTGTCCTTCCGTATACTTTTTTGTGCATTTTTCTACCGGTAAGAAACCCCCGGGAGAGATGTTTGTGAATTTGTGCAGCAAGGCACGATAAAAAAGGCCATGAACATCGTCCTCGGAAGAAGGATATCATCATCGTCGGAGGCGCCATCTAACTCTTCGTGGAGGCGCTCTATTCCGAGTCCCCGCGAAGCATGGAGGAGGACGTGGCACCGTCGAGGAGCGGCACGCTACTCCTTGGAGGCATGAGGAGTACATGAAGCTTGTCCATGTGGGACAAACCGCAAGGGCACACGGAGGAGCCGCACGTTCAACCTCGACATTCAACTCGTTCATCTGCTCCGCCACCATATACTCCGAGGCACTCCAAGCTTGTTTTCATCATAAAGACGAAGGATCAACCATTGGAGGAAGAGTGAAGGAAGGAAGAAGAAATAATACTTCCAATTCGGTTTAATTTTTCCTTCTCCTTTTCTTTATTTTTCAGCTATGTGCAAATTTGTGTGTGTGAGCGTTTTCTATTTTATTTATTTTCAGCATATGTGTGATAGTAGTAGTTTTTGTTTTCCATCACCATGAATAAAATTCACCATCGTTTTATGATATTTAATATGGATGGAAAATTGTGCCAAGTTGATATATGACGACCATTGCCTATATGTTCATCTTTGTACTTGTTTTATGCATGATTAAGCTAATGCTCTCTTTAATACAAATCTGAAATTAATTTAAATGCTAGCTTAATCCCTTGCGGAGGTTATGATAAAGATAAGACCCATAGTTTTCTTTTCATGCTCTCAATTTTGGATGGGTTAAAGATGATTTATTTTTGTTCATAAAAGTAATGCTAACCTTGTCATTAATACCTCTTGCATGTTGATCTACCTATCCAAAGCCTTATATTTATTTGAGTGCAAAAACATAGTATACAAGATTTATTTTTGGGTGAGTTAATTCAGGGCTTGATTTCTCTGCCCCGAGACTAAGAAGCTGGTCATTCCGTTTTTGTGTATCTATCTTATTGCTAGCCATTTTCTATCAGTGCATTGTAAGTTTCCACATCGGAAATTTTGCAAACCTCGCCGGATATCCACCCAAAAACCCAATACATCTTTTTGTGTTTATCTCCTTGACCACAACCCAACATTTGAGTCTGGATGAATATTTCGACGAAGATCACAAGAATGAAGGTGCCAATGATTGAAGTATAATTTTGGGAGACCTCCAAGACGACATGGTTGCGTGAAGGATCCCTAGAAGATTTCAAGTGTTTTTCTCTAGAAAAATATAGAACTTTTTGTACCTACCTTGGCACAAAAACTTTTCCACCTCTTTGCCCGAGGACGTGCAATCGTCTAAGCATGGGGGGGGAGCTGCCAAGGAGGTAGGTACAATGTAATCTAGAGTTCAAGGGGAGTATAAAAAAAGAAAAAAGAGAGAGAAAAAGAAAAAAAGGTATATAAAAAGAGAAAGAAAAGGAAGAGAAGAAAAAAATGTGAAAAAGGAAAGAGAGAAAGAAAAAAAATATATATAATAAATAAAGCTCCCCGGTTCTCTAGATGCATTAGAAGTTTCAAGAGGATTCAAGATCAAGACCCATACTCATCTTTCCAACCATGTGCAATCCGATAACGAGGACTTTGTTTGTGCCTCGGGATCACTCTTTGCCATTTGCACATGTTCACTTATCTCAAAAAGTGTGTGTTCATCTCTCCCCCTCCTTGTAACATTATTTTTCCAATGACCTTTTTGACGAGTCTCGGTAAGACCATGAGAAGCTTGTCTTGTTTTGATAATATCTCAATTATAATATCTTGGTAGGACCAAACTTTTCCCTAAAGCTCTATATAAAGCCTTCCACTTATATATATTTTTGAGAGGGGAAAGGAGTAGAACAAATAGGCTTGAGAGACAAGATGAGATGAGAGTTCATGAGAAAGATGCAAGGTGGTTTAAATTTTTGAACTTGGTTTAGCTCTTTTTATTCATCTTGCCCTACACTTCAAAATTTCTGAGATTCATTTAAATTTTGGGAGCATGACTAATTACTTGTGTGAAGAGCTTAATTGATATCCACCCTCCGTAGGGATGAAGGCTAGTACACTATGGAACTTTAACAAATTAAAATTTTGAGAGCATTATGTTTTCTCATGTATGATCAAGTGCAGGGTTTAAATAATGAAAGGTAACACTGATATCCATCGAAGGCTTACTCGAGGACGAGCAAGGTTTAAGCATGGGGGAGCTGTTGACGGTGAATTTCCGTCAACCTAACCATGAGTTTACCTTAGGTGTTGGCATTGATTTGATATCCAAACTACTGATCCTAACCCTTATGATATATCAAGTTCGCATTCGCATGTGGTTTTGGAGTTTATTGTTTACGCAGGGTTTTAACACTAAAAGGGAGACTTGGGCTCGCCCCGCAGCATTGGGCTCGCCCCGCAGCGGCCTGCATGCCCTGCTGCCGCGGATCGAGAGCTCTCGCTGCCGATGCCCCAAAGATTCGGCCGACCACGCCACTCCCTCTCCGACCCCGTCTGGTTCGCGCTCCTTTCCTCCACCGCCGGAGCAAACGCTCCCTTCTGCCGCCAATGGAGCCCGCGCTCCCTTCATCCGCTGTTGGAGCTCGAGCAGCCGCCGACGCCTTGGCCTTGCTCCGCCACCCCGACCCACGTCCTTCACTCCGACAGAGTCCTAGACAGCACCGGAGAGGGAGTGGTGGAGGGCATGGCGGGCACATCCGGCGGTGGCGTGGAGGGCATCATCGGCGTGGGCGTGGACGGGGGATTCCGGGCCAGAGGTGAGGGAGAGGAGGAGGTGTTGGACGACGGCGGTGGCGCGGTGGGTGGCGTCGGCGTCGGAGCCGTGGGCGTGGCGTTGGCCGGCGGGGTCGCACGACGGCTCATGGGGGAGCCGGCGCGGGGCGCACGTGGACGCCGGAGAGGGAGTGGTGGAGGGTGAGCCGGCGGAGAGGTCGCGCGGCGGCGCGTGCGGGAGTCGGCGCAGAGTGCGGGTGGGGATGCGAGGTGTGGGTGCGTGGGCGTGGGCCCGACGCAGGTACGGGGGCGGGACGCGCGGGGTGGGTGAGAAAAACATTATGTTTTTGGCAGAAACATTCCCCAAATTACGATTTTTATGGTCGTTCCACATTTTTGATCATCACGCAACCTGACGGGTGGGTCCAGCGTGAGGGTAAGGCGGGTCCGAATTGGGTGAGAAAAGTTTTCAATTGTCTTCGCTCCTTATAGTATAGATAGATTATTTTATTTGCAAACGATGGGCGATTGGACGACCACGTGACAATACGACACGTGCATGCGGCCCGAAAAGAGAAAGCGCGGGCTGCTACTTCCGTATATGAAAATTAATTGTTTATGTCGGATCGACCGGTGGGAAGGTTTCTAGTGGTCGCCCGCAAATTTGATTCCACCCCGCGACCGCACCTGGGCGACTCCAATCGATGGATTTTTTTATTTTTTCACGATTTTCAAAAATATATGTCTGATTTCAAATTTTGTAAATCTATACCACTACCGCCGTGTGGTATGTCGTTTGGGTCCAACCGCCAGATGGTACAGCAGTTGGATGTGCTACAGTGTTCCAAACGCCAACCGCTGTGTGATGTGGCGGTTAAGGTCAGTTCGTTTTCAAAAAATCATAACTTTTTTGTATGAACTCGGATGGAGATAAACTTTATATGAAAAATTGTAGCTTTCGACGAGATCTACAACTTTGTAGTTCAAACTTTTTTCATTTGAAGTCATCTTCAAACTCAAATAATCAATATTCTATCCAGATCTCAGTTTTCGGTATTTAGATCTGGATTAACAGGGGCATGGTCCTCAACGTGCTCGTGGCTGGCGCCGGCTTCAAAGTAGTGAGGAGAAGGCCAGAACTGCAACCAATCTGGACCAAATCCGAAGCATTGCTCCGACTTGTGCAATCTGGTCACCACGTTAAGTGACCGTCTCTAATGGAACGAGAATTTCATCCATTGAGATTGAGGTGGAGATGCTATGCAAACCAACATCCTATTCCCTAATACTTCCAAGTCCTATGCAGGATAGACTAGGCTGTGCATGAGTAATCCTTGTGCTTCCCAATTTATTCTTGGCGATCTTTCTTTAATTTCCCTTCTGTAGGTTCAGCTGCTTTGCCTGACAGGAGGATGGGAATGGGACCAAACACAAACGGGCCGGGTGATCTAAGAATGCGATAACTTCTGTAAGAGAGTTGGTGTGTCTTTAAATTTGAGAACATGATCACACTTGTGTCATAATTTTGAGAACGCGTGTATTCTTGATCACATTATAATTAGCAAACATTCTCGTCTGTTTTGTTTTGTGAAAATGCTATGTGCCCATATCAAAGTAGTATAAGCCTAAAACAAACTTTTAACAGCGACATGATGACATCCAGTTAGAACTTGTTCAAGTGAACTGACCAGAGTCCCAAAGTGAGAAAGGAAGGACACCATACCTACACAAACATGTGGGTAACACTAATAACATGTGGCTAGCTGCTATAAATAAGAGAAATGAAAGACACCGATTACACATGCTGTGGTAACCAGTTGCGTCCTTGTTGAATTTTTCTGATGAGCTATGCTGAAATTTCGATCCATCTCCAGCTAGCTGCTCACCAGCTAAGGCCTCGTTCGTTTCCACCGGATTGGATTCCGACTGGAATTGATAAATACAGCTAGAAAATCATGATAGCTACTATAAGAGATCCGGATTTATTTCGGGTCGAAAATTGATTTACTCATGATATGTACACCTAGAGACTCGGAAGCAATCCACTAGTCAAGAGGTGTGAAATCAATCTGGCTCTTCGGTCTCTTGTTCTACCTATCATGATGAGTAAATTAATTCTCGATCCGGAATGAATCTAGGTCTCTATCATAATTTTCTTGATATATATATATATATTATTCCGGCCGGATTGAATCCGATGGAAGCGAACGAGCCCTAAAACGGATAAGGAAATAAGTAGATCAAGGCAGCCCACAAATTAACGAGCTAGCTCGAGCTGCTCACCAGATAAATGGGCTTAGGACCTGAGCACACTAGCAGCATCCAAGTCTCAAATGGAATTTTTTTATATATTTTTTATTTATTTTGCAAAATTATACAATCATTTCAAAATTTATCACATTTGACCTCCAAACGCCGTGGCGCGCGGCGGCCGCCGTGCCCCATGGCGGTTGCAGGTCCAACCGCCGTGCGCTACGGCGGTTGAACGCCACTGCCGTAGCCCACGACGGTTAGCCTAAACGCCGTAGGCCATGGCGGTTGGGGACGGTGGTTGCAGGCACCGGGAGGCGGCAGGCAGCGGGCGTGCAACCGCTATGGGCCACGACGGTTGCATGAGCCCAACCGCCGTGGCCCACGGCGGTTGGTTTTTTTGAAAATATTTAGAAGAGAAAACACACACCTTTGCAATGGCATGTACGGCGCTTGTACAACCTTAACAAAGCGCCTTACGTACTGATAACATGCCTTAGGGAATTTAGAAATTTGATTACAACATTCCTAATTAATCTAGTTGTACGAGAACTGCCCGGAGAGCATAGAGCCGCCGGAGTGTTGCGACGGCATGTAGTAGTACCCAGGTGGGGGTGGAGGTGGTGAAGGTGGAGGGGACCAATCTTTCGGGGGGAGCTGTTCTTCTTGTGGCATTCACAAGTGCAAGTCGAACATTTGCAGCATCGACCGTCTCCAACGCTAGACGATAGATCTGGGGAAGCCAATGCCTCCGACAGCTCCCGCTTCAGGTTGTAGATGATGACGTCCTCGAGGTAGTCGATGTACTCTTGATAGGGGCGAATAGCTGGTGGATCCACCCATTGCGAGAAACTGCAGTTCTCTGTTTAGGTGGAATACTGCAAAAGGCAAGAAAACGTAAGCAAACCAAAGAAACATGATGAACAAATTTGTGGACATTGCTTACCCATGCATATGGGTAGTGCCAGAAGCGACAACCGGAGTTGTTCCAACCCTCGTACACTTGCATCACGCAAAACTCACCGTGTGAGCACCTAGGCCACAACACCGTTTGCTTCGGTGCGTAGCTTCTAACTTCACGCATCGATCTGAAGTCACTCTTGCCTTTCAGTGGGAAATTGGCTTCGAAATCTGGAGATTGCTGATGCCACAACTCAGGACCGAAACCGTGTTCATCCCCACTCCAGGAAGACATTGTTGAATGTTGTGAGATGATGACAACAGAGTGAATGGTGCTACATATAGGCAAAAGAAGGAGGTTGGCTGGGTGGTGGGCCCTTCGATCCGTGGGAAGGGAAACGAAGCAGTGACTCGGAGAAAACACACCCTAGTACCAGGGCACTGTCGCATTGTGGGCCAGTCGATCCGTGGGAGGGGAACGCGTCATTGACTCGGAGGAAACACATCGACTCTGCATATGACAGTCACTATAACGAAACACACATAACGGAGAAAACACACTCTAATGCAGTTCGATTAAAGTTAAGGATACAAACTGAGGACCCTAGTTCACAATGTCATGAAATCTGGAATTATTTGATACAGTCTGACTAATACTCTAGGTCTACTGAGTACAACGGGGGTATTTCCCCCTTCCTGATGGCATCCGGCCCAGCTTCCTTGGCCCGGTGAGCCCTCTCCCTCTTCCTCTCTCTATCGGCTTCACGGGCCTGTGCCGCTTCACGTTCTCTCATCTCCTAGCGATTGCGCATTTCCTTCTGCTCCTCCTTTTTTTTTCCTCTCTCTTTTCTCACTCAACCATGCAGAACCACCTCTCCCTTGCATCACGGGCAGCTCCCTCGACGTACCTCTTGTCAAAGTCAGACTGCTCGGTATCTAGCCACTGCATTAAATCACAAAGAGGAGATGGAGTCTTTTTTGAAAGACATGTCAGCAAATAATAAAACACAAATGACTAATGAATAATCGAGAAATGTAGTAAGTCCTTACTTTGGCTCTAAGGTTAGTAAGGCTCTTCAGCTAGCTGAGGCTTTTGGATGTCTTGTGGGGTCCTTTCCTTTCACGTATCTGGGTCTTCCTGTGGGTCTGACCAAACCACAAGTGAAAGATTATGCTCCTCTTATCTGTAGAATTGAGAGAAAACTGTCTGCTTCCTCTCAACTTCTATCCTATGCTGGCAGATTACAATTGATCACTCTGTCTTATCATCTCTCCCAACATATTACATGTGCTCTCTCAAGTTGTCTGTCACTGTCATTGAGGCTATTGATAAGTTCAGAAAAAATTGTCTTTGGAGAGGAAAGGATTTCAACCAGAAGAAGTATAACTTAGCTGCATGGGATATTGTCAGAAGACCTAAAGACAAAGGTGGCCTGGGAGTTATTGACCTTGCTACTCAAAATAATACCCTTCTCCTTAAACAGCTTGACAAATTTTACAGAAGAGAAAACATTCAATGGGTCTCCCTCATTTGGAACAGATATTACAGTGGAGTTGTGCCTCACCTTGCTAGAGAAAAAGGATCCTTTTGGTGGAAGGATATTTGGAGGCTCCATGTCATTTACAGAAGGGTTGCTATTTGTTCCCCTAATCGGGGGGACACTATCAGTTTTTGGGAAGATATCATTCAGGGAGAAGTCCAAGCTGATGTCTACCCTAATCTGTTTGCTTTTGCTAAGGATCCTAAAATTTCATATTGCAATCTCAGGCAGTCTGCTGACCTTCGGAGCTGTATTTGTATTCCTATGACTAGAAGTGCCTACAATGAATTCATTCAACTGCAGCTTTTTCTTCAAGAGTTGCCACCTGCAGAGCATCAGGAGCATGATTCATGGAGTTTTGTTTGGGGTCAGCACTTCTATTCCTCCAGTAAGTTTTATCAATATCAGTACAAAGACTTGCATCCTGAGAGGTCTATCACCTGGATCTGGAAATCCAAATGTGTGCCCACTATCAAATTTTTTGCGTGGCTGCTTCTTAATGACCGATTAAATACGAGGAACATCCTGAAAAGGAGAAGGAAGCATCTTGATGAAGGCTATAACTGTGTGCTCTGTCATGAAAACGCTGAAGAAACTGTTGAGCATCTCGTCTTTGACTGTTCCTCTGCAGTAACTCATTGGTTTGCCACTGGTATCACTTGGAATGAGAATTCAAATGTTCATCAGAAAATTTATATTGCAAAAATGGCATTTTCCTACCCATTTTTCATGGAGGTTTTTATGATTGGTGCATGGATCATCTGGAAGGAGAGAAACAATTTTATTTTCAATCATAAGCCTCCTAGTTTAGCATCCTGGAAGGTGTCCTTCAAGGATGAAGTGCTTCGGCATCTGCTGAGGATTAAGTCCTCCTTGCGCCCCTCCATTTTGTTGTGGCTTGACTCCTTGTAATTTGCTCCTTTTCTTTTAGTTAGTGGCAGTTGGTTGCTGCTTGTTGTTGCTGTTGCCTAACCCCTTGTTAGGCTGCTTGTAAGTGACTTTGTACTTTCTATGTCTTTTGCTTAATATATTTGTTACCGGGGGGCATTGCCCCACGGTGTCTGCTAAAAAAAAAGGTTTCGGTCGAATGGCTGGATCGGGTCGTGCGCATAGTTGGCGCACATGAAGAACCTCAGCCCGTAGGTGTACCCCAGAACCGTGCACATGACAAGCTTGCAATTGTCACCGCAGAAGCACATAGGAGTGTCGATCCCCTTTGGCAACTCGACATTGTCCTTCCTCTTCGTGAGGAACTCCAAGTCCAACTCAGGACCTGAGGAGGCCATTGCAAACCTGCAAAACAAGATTAGAACAATCATAAGCAAAATAATACAAATGAATCAGCATAATTAAGACGACACGAAATAGCAGTTCAATTATTACAATACAATACCATGCATAAGTTCGTACAAGAAATATTAGTTCAAATATTACAAATTCCGGAATTAAATGTCCTAATGTTACAAGCAACTATGATCATCTGAATCTTGCATTGTTGCTACGCCCACGTCCACATCCGCGTCCACATCCGGATGGGGGTTGGGAGAGTCCTGAAGGTGCTGATGAGCCCACATTGGCCGAGTTGGTGCGTTGCAAGCATAATTTGGAGCTGTGCACCTCTTGCACGTGTGGCCCGTGTTGTGGCACTTGTAGCACATCACTACTGCAGGTCCAGCTTCTGCTTCGTCGATGTTGTTCCTAATCCTCTTCTTCTTCCATCTTCCAACACCTTGGCACATCTCAAGATCTGGATTTGGTATGTGCACAGCATTTTCTTTGGGGTTCTCACTAAAAGTACCCTGCACGAGGTAGCCCTGAATTGTTCGGTTCCAAGTGTTCCGAACAATTTCCTTGTCGTAGTACCATGGCACGTACCTACGGTAGCTGAAATTTTGAAGTTCATAACATACGGCGATCACATGTGAGCAAGGGGTGTGTAGTAGCTGCGGCTTCCAGCATGAACATCTGCATATTTGGTTGCCAAGTTCACACACTTGTTGCGTCTTTTCACGTGATGGGCCTAGGCGCGTTTTCCCTTTGCACTCAATCTCATATCTCCACATAATTTCATTCTCAGCAGACTGGTACAAAGGCTGCGATGTGACCTTGTGAAGAAGTGCTTTTCCCTGAGCCTTGTCCAAATACTCAGTCATTCTGGTGCAGTATACCATTTGAGTGTTCCTCAGAACCTCATCCGCTACCTTGCTCCTTTGGTAAAAATATTGCATTGTACGATACATAAAGAACTCAATGATGCCAACTAGAGGAAGAGGTCTTGAATCGCGAAGCACACAGTTGTAAACCTCAGCAAAATTAGTGGCCTTTATCCCATGCCTTGCTCCGCCCTCATCAAACATGAGACACCACTTTTCCTTAGGCTCATTTTGAATCCACTGGTTGAAGGTCTTCACAGCACGCTCTCTTCTGCGCCTAACTTGAGGGCCATCTAATCCCACATCCTCGAGAGAAATTGGCTCCTCTCCAGGTTCGGGATTCACTGGCCTCTTTGCTATCTCCTCTGATGCCTTCTTTGTCAGGTCATCTAATTTCTTCCAGATGGCATCGAACTTCTTCTGCTGAGTCTGCTCACACAACTGCTCAAACAATTTAGACAGGGCCTTGTTCTGGAACTGGCTGTGTAAGTTTGCTTTCATGTGCCTAGTGCACCACCTGCTCTTAACATCTAGCCACAATGGAACTCTGTATCGCTCTTGGCTGCCATCTTTCATGTCATTCATTGCTTGCAAAATACCTTTGTGCCTATCGTGTATGACACACACATTCTGCACATCCTGCACGACGATGTTCTTCAACCTCTCAAGGAACCAGTACCAACTATCCCCGTTCTCCCCCTCTGCAAATGCAATGGCCAAAGGAAGCAAGTGATTGTTACTATCAGCTGCCACAGCTATCAGGATTGTTCCTTTGTATTTACCTGTGAGAAAAGTGCCATCTATGCAAATGATCGGTCGACACAGTTTGAAAGCCTCAATGCAGGCACCCAATGCCAAGAATGACCGCTGAAGCATAACCTTGCCTGGTTGCTCCTCACAAGGATAGTCCTTGATATCATAGTAGCTGCCAGGATTCATCTGAACTATTGTGTGCAGCAAGTTAGGCAAATTGTGGTAGGATGCTTCATAAGTACCCCACCTATGCTCCAATAGCTTCTTCTTTGCTTGGTATGCCTTGCCGTAACTGATGGTGTAGCCGAATTTTTCCTCAATTGCACCGATAATGGCCTTCGGCTCATAAGAAGTACATTTCACAATGGTAGGGTACATGTGCTAGCAACAAAATCGGCTGAAATGTTTCGGTACCTTGCATCAATCCGATCAAGGGTACAACTGTGACCCACCACTTCTTTCACCTCTAAGTAATGATCCCACTTCCCCTTATATGCATACACTCGAAAAGAATAATCCTCCTTCTTGCAATGCACATCATATATCCTCAGAGAGCTCTTCACTACCCTGAACTCCCTGTGCAGAGTCAAGGTGGACCACTGCTTCACTGCATCCTTCACATGTGCAGTACTGGGGTACATGGCGCCTACTTTAACCTCATTCTCCGTGTACTCACAGGGAACATTCTCACCATGATTAACAGTACCCTTTAAGAAATCGTAGTTCTGCCAATCCCAGGGCACATGATCCTCAGACTGATCATAATCATCATCTGAAGAGTCCTCTTCTAATGCACGTTCATCAGCTTCTAACTCTATCTGATAATGTCTCATCACCTCTGGGTTTCCTTCTCCCTCATCAACAAAACCAGTGACAACATAGCCTCTAGATGTTTGCTCACCCTCAGAATCCCCTTCTTCCTCCTCTTGTTGTTCCCCTTCTTCACCACCTTCCCTCTCGTCTACATCCTCAGCTTCCTCATGCACTTGACTGCTAGACTCATCCTTCTGGAAAATTTGGACAAACAAAATCACGGGCAAACAAAATCGGCATGCATTTCTGATAAAACTCCTCCATTGTCGAATCCCTTCAAGTGGTATGAGCTCCCAATACACATGTTCACTTCTGTTGATTAGTGCCATCACTGACAGGTATTGGTGCTCTAAATCTACTGCAAATGACGTGACCAACCACTTGGTTATACCCTCCCAAGTTCTTTCTGCTGCTCTTTTAACATTTTTCTCAATTGAACTAAAATTTGACAAGTCAACTCCTTGTGGACCATATATAATTTCTTCAGATCCATAATACAATTTGACTGTGACTGTCTCCGACATGTCTAATTCATAATAAAAAGCAATAACTGCTATCAAATACTACATCCAAGGACTAAGAAACAGATAGACTAGTATCTAAACTAAAATTGCAAACTAATCCGCCGCAATCTACACAGTTAATAGTAAATATGTTACGTAATATAGTCTAATGAGTGTCAAACATGTAAACTATAATCTAAACTGCAACTACAGATCTATACTCCAGAAATCTATACCATACAGAAATCTACAGAATTAATAGTAATTATATCTAAGTAAAACTACTAAAAGAGTTCAAATCAGCGAAATACCTGCAATGAAGCGAAGAAGCAGTAGAGCTTCGCTGCTCCACCCCCTCCACCTCCCTCTCTTCTCCTTCTCAACCCTAAACCCTACAACAAGAACTATTTCATACTACAGATCTAAAGAAATACAGTGAATCAATACTAATTACGCTTTCATTACATCTAAGTACAGGTGCTAAAAGGGTTGAAATCAACGAAATACTTACAATGAAGCGAAGAACCGGCAGAGCTTCGCTGCTCCGCCCCCTCACTCTCTTCTCCTTCCCAACCCTCTCTTTCTTTTTTTCCGAATTATTACGACAATTTCAGGCTAATTTTCGGCTCTTATAGAGGCCTGGCGACCTGCCGACGTGGGCCACGGCGGTTGCAGATCCCTACCGCCGCGGGCCACGGCGGCTGGGCCTGCCGCCGTGGCCCACGGCGAATAGAGGTCAACCGTCGTGGCCCACGGCGGCTGGCCTTCCCGCCCGTTGGCCCCACGGCGGTTGGCCCAAACGCCGTAGCACCACGGCGTTTGGAGGTCAAATCTGATAAATTTTGAAACAGTCGTATAATTTTGCAAAATGAATAAAAAAATTCTCTCAACTGGCTACCAGCCGCGACGAGTACGAAAAGAGCACAAGAAAGCCCAAGAATGGGCCCTGACATGGTTACCCAAAGTCACCAGCTGCGCTGAGACAATCAGACAGCAAAGTGATCCAGCAGCCTCAGTGTCGCCACTCTGTTGAGTGATGTGCTGCAGAGACACCGCCATGTACCATCTCATCCTGCTATGCCTCCGAATCCGGATGTCATGTGCATCCACACCATCACATATCAATCTTTGACTTACATGATGGCTAGTATTTGGTTTGCTTCCCTGTTGATTGTACTTTACTATATATATGCAAACTTTTCTATCTTCCTCGATCTCATCTGCAGTCTGATGCATACTCCTATATAACTACTCCCTCCGTTTCAAAATACTTGTCGCTGTTAACTTTTTTTTGCAACTTTGACCATTGGTCTTATTCAAAAAATTATCGCAAACATGTAAAACGATAAGTCAAGCTTAAGATACATACAACATTAAAACATATAGCAAACAAAATAAATTGTACTTGCACAATGTTTTGAATAAGACGAATGGTCAAAGTTGCAGAAAAAAGTCAATGGCGACAAATATTTTGAAACGAAGGGAGTATATAAAAGGGGATGAGGGATATACTAGTGGAATGAGATGTACGAGGGAATAATTATATAGCTAGTGCAACTGGACTGTACGAGGTAAATTAATTAAATTATTTAAGATGATTTTATAATCCTTTTAATGACAAGCAACATCTACTACACACAATTCAAATTGAGAGAAGTCCTTATTTGGCCCAAAATAAATGAATGGTTTTTTCTTGACCTAAAAAACTTCTTGCTTCCTTCATTGGCCCTGATTTCAATTTTGATTCCTTATTTGACATTATATTACCTTTTCCGCTCATACACCGAAACACCCAAATTAAGTAACCTCAACATCAAAACTCCCTTCGTAATACTCATCTACACTATAAAGAACGAGTTCTTTTGATGTGTCGCCCCCCCCCCCCTCCGTTCTTTTCCATAGTTGTGACTTGCATTTGATGGAAAGGCAAATCGGCAATGCGGGAAAGAATTGCTAAGCCAAATCTAAATCATAGTTTGTTTTTTGGAAAGTCAAATCGCGCAATGCCGGAAATAATTGCTAAGCCAAATCATGACTTGTTTTTTTGGAAGTCAAAAAAAAATTGCGTCTTGGTTTGGAAAGGGAGGATCTACCTCCGTACCCCTCACAGGAGGTCCCACTGGTGAGACGAAAGAGGGGGATCATAACCATTTTTTGCATGATAGAAAATACATTTGACGTTTCACGTGTTTTTTTCTCACCCGACTACCCCTATACTAGAGGATGTACTCACGCATGCAATTAAATTGGAAAGGGCCTGGAAGCATGGAATGCAATATTAATTAGGAAATAGTGGTAGATGGAAAGAAGCAATTTATGGTCAACTGCATACACGCATTGATGCATAGATGGAATTGTAAATGATGGAAGGAAATAGTAATTAAAAAATAGTGTTAGATGGAAGGTAGTAATTTACCTATGGCGTTTGTTTCCAAATCCCACATGGATTACCCATAAATTATTTCCAAAACAACCTGATGGCTAAGAGTTGTCGTCCTGATATCCCTTTCCAAAAACCGCACCCGCTGATGCTGCGTTTGCTATATGTTTATCATGCACGTTAATCACGGTGGTTTAGAAAGGAAGGTTAATGACATTACATTGTTTCTTAATTTCCTCCGCATGTGAAATCCAGCCAATAAAGCTTGAGCCACGCATTGCTTCTCTACTGCTTGTATCACATCATGGACAATGACGACGTCTCCAAGGTCCTTAGTGGCCTCGCCTCCACTCCCTGGTTGTTGTTGTCACTGGCCGGCTGGGCCATTGCTGCTAGCGAGGGCAACAGGTCCATCCGCATGACTGGCTTGACAGCACCAGCCCCCGTCGATTAAAAGACCAGACACAGTGAGTACCTCCATGGCTTAAGCTTGCTTTGAAATCTGTACCAGCTACATCAGACCTACGGCGGCCACAACTACAGCCGAACATCGAGTTGCTGCACAAGTACGCAAAAGGAAACAATGTGGTGATCCTAAAACTCGCGTCTTCTCCAGGTTTGTTTATTCATGGATGTGTTTGGTATGTTTGTTCATATCGTGTCTTCGTTGATCCAGATTATATATTTTATTGTGCAACTATTGGTCCCGAACAACAATGCCGCATACTACTCGGGGACGTGAGTAATGTTGAACAAAGTCATCCCATGCGAGTCGGAAATCTTCATCGAGGTTGGGATTGGGACCGATCGCTTCGTCCTTCTTGCCATCTCAAATTCGTAGAGATGCATGTTTCTTCATGTGTGTAGTGAGTAATGTTGTTTTTTCCTATTGACAGATTCTAAAACTCGCGAGAACCAAAGGAAGCGGGAAAAGTATGCTGCAACGAAGGATATGATAGACGCGAGGAGGAGAGAAAATTACGCACGTTAAAAGGCTGGCGGAGGAGCGACACTTCTGGCTATAGGCATACCAACTCATACGAACAGTGAGTTTTACATAATGGTAGATTATATCTTCAGTGGGTTTTAAACATTGGTAAATATATATCTTCAATGCAAACTATGCTGGTCTTATATTCACCAACAGGATCCGTCAAACCTGAACATGGACCTCTTATTGAATATGACGTGGGTCTTGGCCAAACCTAACATTCTAGCTGATCCAATCGGGAAGAAAACTAAGAACATCATGTATAGAGACATTTTGGAAGCATAGAAATGTTGTGTGTGTGACGTGAGCTGGCTACGAAGCATTAAATGTGTTATATTGCATTATATTTGGTTGCGTCGAATAATTCTCTGTTTTAACAATGCAATGGAATGTCTATGTTGGATGAGCATTTTTCAATACTCACTGATTTATTGGCATACATCTATTTTATTTATTGTGTTTTTTTAGAAACGTGGGTGTCACACGTGCATTTTACTAGGGCTTGTTTTTTGGAAAGTCAAATCGCGCAATGCGGGAAATAATTGCTAAGCCAAATCATGGCTTCTTTTTTTGAAAGTCAAATGCGTCAAAGAATTGCTAAGCCAAATCTAAATCATGTCTTAGCTTTTTTGAAAGTCAAATCGTGCAACGTGGGAAATAATTGCTAAGCCAAATCATGGCTTCTTTTATTTTGGAAAGTCAAATCGCGTCAAAGAATTGCTAAGCAAAATCTAAATCATGACTATGATCTACAAATCACGCGGTAATATGGGTTTTCACTAATCACGCATCACTACGTTCCATTGCTTTCCAACACGCGTCAATGCATATTGCTGATTCTCCGACACCATGTTTCCCCAGCCGCGAGAGGTAGCTGCTGGTTTGTCCTCACCCACACGCTATTTGTTGCAGCCTTTGTTTTTTAACATGTGCGACACTATGAAAATTGTTTTCTTTTGTTATTGTGATTTTTAGATACGTGCGTGCCGCACGTACATTTTGCTAGTCTAGTTAAAGCAACACTCATACCAACAAAGAAAAGTGTATGGAGAAGCGGCCAGAACCAATCAAATGATCAATGATGTTATTTGTCTAGTTCCAATGCATGTGCATTTATTTAGGATTTAGAAACTAAACAAACATCACGATTTCCAACCGCGATTAGTATTAGTTATTATTGTGGGTAATATAGACATTTCGCACTACTATTATTGTGTCTAATATGGACACTCTTTACGGGTAATATAGACATTTCTCACTACTATTATTGTGTCTAATATGGACACTCTTTACGGCACGGAGAGAGTGAATCATAACTCATAGTTTATAAATAACATGTCTGTAGCTCAATCATAGTGGTGTTAACAGTGCTAGGCCATTAAATTTAGGAGGGCATTAAAAGGTATAGCAACACTATAGCGGGCATTTGCAACATTACTATCACTGTATTTCAACATATAGTATTTGCCCATAGCAATGCACTAGCATAATTGTCAGTAATTAAAGGAACGGTGGAAATTAGAGAAGGATCAATCAAGAAAAGAATCACCAAAAGAAGAACCAATCGAGAAAAGGAACCACTGAAAGAAGAAAAAGCAAAAGATAAAGTGCATAAAGTAATTAAGTGCGCCGTTGGGGGAATCGTCTCAAACGATATTGGTCTGCACAGCGAGGTGGCGAGCCTGGAAAAGTAAGCCACTGAGGCATCCACTGACTCATCTCCGTCCGGGTCCAGCGTGCCTTCTGTTCCGGTCTTCCCCTCAAAAACTCCTACAAGAGCTGTGTAGAGCTAGCAAAGCTGCGAGGAATATCTCACTGATACACTAGATTTGCCACACCATGGCTACCGAGCCGTCCGGATCCATGTCGGCCATCGTTGCAGACGTCGCGAGCGGGTACCACATCCTCAAGATCGACGGATACTCCCGCACCAAGGGGACCCCGACAGGAGAGTTCATCAATTCCCGTCCCTTCACTGTGGGCGGCCATCGCTGGTGCATCCAATATTATCCCAATGGACAGACTTCAGAGTATGCAGATTACATATCCATTTTCCTTTTCCTAGATGAAAGTGTCAGCAAGGCAATCAAAGTGCAATCTAAGTTCTGTTTCATCGACGATATGGAGGAGCAAACTCCATCGTTGACATCAAAGCAAGTAAACTCCTTCGAGAGCTACCGTGGCTGGGGCACGGCAACGTTCATCAAAAGGGAAGATCTGGAGAAATCGAAGCATCTGAAGGACGATTCATTCGTGGTCCGCTGCGACATGGTCATCATCAACGAGTTGCGCACAGAGGAGATGTCCGAGGCTCCTACGGCGACCTTCGTCTCCGTGCCCCCATCGGACTTGCATCAACATCTTGGCGACCTCCTCCAGAGCGAGAAGGGCGCTGATCTGGTGTTCCAGGTCGGCAGCGAAACATTCAAGGCGCATAGGTGCGTGCTTGCAGCCAGGTCACCCGTCTTCAGCGCCGAGCTCTCTGGCCAAATGAAGGAGAGTGATGCTGCTTGTGGCAGCGTCCACGTAGACGACATGGAGGCTCATGTTTTCAAGGCGTTGCTCTTCTTCGTTTACACTGACTCGTTGCCAGAGCTGAACGAAGAAGAGCAAGGTGCCATGTCCCAACATCTCCTTGTTGCTGCGGACGGGTATGACCTGGAGAGGCTCAAGCTGATTTGCGAACACAAACTATGCAAGTACATTGAGGCAAGCACTTTGGCAACTATCTTGGCGTTAGCCGAGCAGCACCACTGCCCTGGACTGAAGAAGGCATGCTTCAACTTCCTCAGCTCTCCTGTAAATCTGACGGCTGTCCTTGCCACCGACGACGCATTCGAGCATCTGAATAGAACATGTCCTTCTGTTTTAAAGGAATTGATTGCCAAGCTTGGTATGTAATAAATTCACTGATATAGTTCATTAGTTCTTCAAGTTTAGATCAATTTGTGGTAGTTGTCCCAGAATTTTAGACTTTTGTTATCATCAGGTTTTGACTGCAATTCTGGTATATCATGTTGAGACTGTACGTGTGTGTTGCAAGTCCTATGTATCTATCCGCATAACTATTTTTTGCTTTACTGTCTTAATATTCTTTCCTATTGCATCTCTATAGGCAAATATTTTTTTAGGAAATCTATAGACAAATGTTAGGCGGATATCGAAAGTCCAGTATACTGAAAAGATATATCTGTTTGAATGTTTTTTTATATATTTAACAACACCTGTATCTGGAACGCGCCTGCACGCCGCTGTGCTCTTTTCTTGTACCATCTTTCATCTTTCTATGGAGCTCTGCTTCATTGCTTGCACAGGCCATTCACTGGCTGGCCAGGATTAATTTGGTCCAGTTAATTGCTATTTTATAGTCTGACATTAACCTCAAGCTAGGTTTTATACCAAGAATTTTGAGAAAAGCAATTAACATGAAAATCAGAGAAAAAATGTGATCAAGTCGATTTCTCTGCAAAGCTGTAAAATGAAGTTTAATCACAATAAAATCGTCCGCACCAACATCCTTTCCAAGACATATCGAACAGGATGATACAAGTTAACCGAAGACACAAGCAGAAGGCTAAAATGGCAAGTAGGTGTTCCAACATCCTTGGTGGGTAACATAATTAAGTGAAAATAGGTATATAGTCCTGAAGAAAGATATGAATTTTTTCAATTTAGCCCTTTTTGGTAAGAATTTTACATATAGATCCCTGGAGGAAAGAATCTCAGAAATGGACTCGAAGGTACCACGGCGCTATGGGTCTTGGCACCGTATCATGCCGCGTTGGATCCGCCGCGGCCTGGGGAAAATCCGGTCAAAATAGATGGCGCCAAAAGACATGGCGCCGTGCTATTTACATACGGCGTCATACCCCTTGGCGTCGTGCCATGTAATAACAGCGCTAAAGGGGCTGCCGCCGTGCTTCGGGACTTAACTCGCTGCGCGCCAGCGCCCGACCTCTTCTTCCTCCTATTCCTCCTCCGCCGCGCGAGCGCCCAGCCCCCGTTCGCTGCTGCCTCGCCGACCCCCGTCCGCCGCCGCCGCACTGGCTGCGTGGCCCTCCCCTCCGTCGAGTGGCTCCTCTTCCTCCTCCGAGAGGCGGTCCCCCGACGGCCCGCCGCCCCCATCTACCACTGGCCAGATCCGGCCGGCGGCGAGCTCCCCACGGCCGGCGCATCCCTCCTCTCGGTCGGTGAAGGTGAGCCCTCTTTCATCTCCCCGTTTTTTCTTTGATTTAGTTGGATTGGTGATTAGTATTTGAAGAAACCCTCGATGAATGGTGTTAGTCTCGATCTATGAAATTAGTGTTTGATAGGAGGATTGTGTGGTGGATATATGCAATGTAGTTACATATTGGTGTATCTCAATGAATTTGTCAACTTCTAGATGCCAAAACAATGAGTGGTATTATATAGTTGAAAAATGCTATGAAAATTCATCTTAGTGGAATGAAAAATGCTATGTCAATTTCTAGATGCCAATTTCGTGATGCACATGTGGAATGATTTTTTTATTTATGTTGGATAGATGGATAAGCTAGTGACAATTCGTCATGGTGGTATTGTGAGAAGGAATGTGTGACAAACCGCCCAAAATAATTCCGTATTATCGCCTAAACCCATCCATTAAGCCCTTAAGCGATAACACCGAGTTACTTTGTCGTTGTTTGCCGGGTCAAGCCCGGTAAATCACTTACTTACAACAGACCGAAGAGTAGTATACATCAAAACTCACACAAAGGCGAGTCCAGAGTCATTAAGCAAATTAATCCAAACCAGGCCCACTTGGGGGTCCATTTTTTACAAAACATTGTTCATCATAGCATGGTAAAGTTCAGAATTTAAAATAGCGGAAAAATAAACATCGGTATGACATCACGGGAGGCCATCCATGACATCATCATTCTTCGTCATCACCCTTGATCCACTAGAGCTCCCATCCAGGCGGAATCTCTCCAAGCCACACATCATTCATTGCTTCACCTGAAAACAACATAGATAGCAAGGCCGAGTATACTAATACTCAGCAAGACTTACCCGTCGAGTGATAACTACATCACCAACCTCTAGACATGAAAGACTTTTGGCTTGTGGGTTTGTTTTGCCAAAAGCAACTAAGAATTGATCCTTACTTTCAACATTTTAGCTCAAGTTCTAGTTTATTAACCATTCTAGGTAAGCACCTGTGCTAAACAAGCAGTTGTACATGCAATTAAGCAAACATCTGTTCCATCATTAAGGGATCATGGTAGCCAGTTTGTTAAGCAGTCTCAGGTAACGGTGAGAGGCCGACGATCGATTAATAACCTTGCAAGGTGGACCTAAACACACAGGAGGATGCATACCCAAAAAGACAACTACAAAGGGGGTGGGGTATACACCAACCAGGCGGTTCCCGTCGATCTTCGGTTTAGGATGAATAGCTACAGTCCTGGGTACAAGGCTCAGTGGACGCCCAAGTAACGGCACGCACCACCTCTTGCACATGCACCCCTCCTCCCGGTGGCGAGCCGGGCAGGCGATTACTCAAGATTAGTAAACAAGAACATCCCTCGCCGCCTCAATTAGGTACTAGGCTTACCGGTCCCATTCCCGACATGTGCTTAGTACGTTCAAATGCTTAACAAACGAAAGCCACTGGACCGGAGCCCAGATCTCATGATCTTACCACGTGAGCAAAGTAGTTTATCCAAGTCTTATGATTCCAACATAAGAACCTATATCTCGCGAGTGACGAACACGACTCGACTTGTACCGGGTCCTTATAGCATGACAACTATCGACCTAGCATACTAGTATAAGCATAGGTACCTAGGGATCATGCATCTATGGTTTGAAAACAACTCCTGAAACGTAAATGCACAAACATAAACATAGATATATAGTTGCATGAGTTGGAAAAGTTAGGTTATGCTCTGGGGCTTGCCTTCTTCAGCGAGGTTAGCCTGAAGCTCTCCCGAACTTTGGTCCGGGTCTTGATTCACCTCCAACTGGTTCAACTCTCCTCCGGATCCTTCCTCGTCACCAACAGGTATGAGAGCGTAGCTATCGTCGGGGAGTTCTATACGAAGCATGCATATGCAACATTATTTGGTGAATCTAGACAAGATTATATTTCTGAAAACTAGGGTAATGCTCAGGGTCTATGGTTGACCATATTCACCTTGACAAAACCTTAAATAACATTTCTTTATAAAGGAAAAAAGGTGTTGGTTATTTTGATGGTGATTGTGTGCACATCTAAGAAAACTTAAAAATTGTGCATCAAACAAACAGGGGTAAATTTTCTATAAGCTCATGTTTCGACTACAGATTTACTGAGCAAAAATCACCACAAACAAATCTATATATTAGGCATGATAAATACAACAAGAGGAAACAACCAAAATCAAGATAAATTTATTCTGGAGAACCTACACATGCACTGGTCCTATAAACTTGCATACATGCTGATATGATAAAAACACAACTTCACACCAAACTTTAGCTCCAGAAGCTATCTAGATTAATGTATACAAAAATAACAAATTTCAACCTAATTTACCAAACAGAAATTATTCAGAGCAAACCATAAGGATTTCAAAGCTAATTTTTCTAGCACAAGCCTATCACAGCATAAACAGAGAGCACACTAAAATTCAGGCTCAGATCCTGAACAGAATTTAAACTATGCATTTAACTAGTTAAACATACATAAATCAAAAACAGGTACTAAACAGGTCATAAAATCCTATCCTATTTTCCTGAGATGCATACAAGCATAACAAAGCTAAGTGCCAAAGATAAGCTACTAAAGCTATACTAAAAGGGCAATAAAAAGCATCAAGACATATTCAACATAAATAGGAAACAAATCAAAGCTAAAGATCTACACCATAAACATGTGCCATTTTTCATGCAGAGCCTAGTCATGACATAAAAAGCAACATATCCAAAAATTAGCACTAGAGCAGTCGTAGATTTTGAACTATAACAAATCTAGCTCAAACACAGATTCAAATTTATTTTGAAAACTAAGCAGGAAAACACTATGCAACTTTTCTAGAAAGGGTAGTACTCATCACAAGGATTCCAAAACATATTTTTTTGCATTTGTCTGATTTTTCTATGATTTTCTAGGCATTTTACAGGTTTCATCCTTTTGAACCAAAACTGGAAGAATCAACTTTCATCTAAGCCCTTGGAAGGATTTAGGACTTCACAACCATGCCCTCAACTTCTACACTTAGGTCCCTGCAAAGAGTTCGATCTTCACAACGGTGCCCTTGGCGGCACAGGGGAGGCTCGCCGGCGGTGACAGCCGGCCGGACTTGGCCGAGGGATGACACGGGGTGGACAAGAAGCTCACCACGAGTCGATTGCCGGCGGCGGATGGCTCGGAGGAAGCTCCGGCGATGGCCGACGGCGAGACAGGGGCGGTGCAGTCCGCCTCTGCTCCAACTCTAATGCGGTCGACGGCAATGAGCGACGACTCTTGGCTTGGGGAGCTGTGGTGAGGTGTGGAGGAGGTCTAGGAGGGCTTGGATGATGGCGGTGAGGCGCGGACGAGCGAGCTCGGCTGCGGCGGCGTCAATGGCGGCCTGGCAGAGCTGCGGTGTGCGGCAGGGGCAATGCGGCTCCTTTTTAAAGAGGGGGAGGTGCTCTGGGGGTTGAGGAGTAGCCCTCACGGCTCACCGCATGCGCTAGCCAATGGCCTTAAGGCGGTCGGGAGCTTGGCCGTGAGTCTGCGCCAGCGGGCGCCACGTGGCGAACACGCAAGGCGGCCGGGAGCTTGCGCGCGGCTCACGGCAAGAGTGGCGGCTTCATTCCCATTGGCTTGTTGGAGGGTGAGGAGTGGCAGCCACGGCTCAAGTTGTTTTGTCGGGGCAAAACGGCGACAAGGATTGGCGGGCGGCGGCGGTGCTCAGGCGACGGCGGCCATGTGGCAAAGCACCGTGTGCGCGGGGATAGCACCTAGGGTTCGCGGGATCCTAGGCCACACGCGCGGGTCCCACCAGGATACGACGGTTGGGCGGCTCACCAGCGGTGAGAGACGCACGCCACGGGCGGTGGTACGCGGCGTGCACGACGTCGCGGCGCGGCTCTGGTGCGCAGAGGTCGTCAACCAAATTCAGAGTACACCACTTCAACACGCTCAAACTCAAAAATTCCAAATGGAACTTGAAATCCTCCAAAAAGCAAAGTTGTAGATGAGCCATAGCTCTACAACTTTTACAAAGGGTGACCTATGTTTAGATCAACCGATTGTTCAGAAAATCGAGTCAAACTTGATGATTTTCTCGGCTTTTGGATCCTATAGTTCTGGCGCTCAACCAAGATTTTGATGCTTTTCCACTCAAAATTTGAAATGCCACCAATTATGAAAATTGTGTTCCCGGAAAAGAGAAACAACTTTTGTATTGGCAGAATTTTGAGTGTTTAAGGAAAATTTTGAGATTTGACCAAGACACTGTAAAGAGGTGTTAGGGTTCTAGGGTCTTGACCAAACAAGGGAAGGTTTGACTAGTCAACCCTACTTAGGATTCACTAATCAGCTTAATTACTGTTCAAAAACATCAGGGATGTTACAGAATGGCAATGGAGATATTGAATTTGAGAGAATGTGAGAGGTTTCAATGCTTTTCAATGCTCGGTCGTCTTATGGTTTCCTTGTCACTAGATTGAAAGAGAGCCTTCAGTGGACAGATGATTGGGTGGATATTATTATGCAATGGATGATTGATGTGGGGTCGTCTAATGGGCCATGTATCAAGCGTGTTGGTTTCAATTAATGGTCCAGCCGAATGGAATAATTATGTGTCAGTTGTGATAGAAACAGAAGTGAGAGCACTTGACTTGATTGTAAGTCAGGTTGTGAGGGAGCCGCCACCTCAGGAGCCATCACCCATACAATGTGGTGCTTCTTTTGAGGAGGTTCCTCTTGAAGTATGTTAGGTTGCATTTACTCAGGCAGTGGAAAAAGATGATGATGATGTGAGAGGTGGTGGCTTTGCTGATGATGAAAGGGGTGATGGTTCTTTTTCCGATTCTGGTGAAGATGACTTGCATGGACTGTTGTCACCAGTTCACGAGCCTATTGTGGCAGCGGAGGAGGTATTAGTGCCGATTGAGCAGCCTTCCTTGGTTTGTGAGGCTTTGTACCATGTCAACATCCGTCTGTGTGATGATGAAGTGACATATGAGACGACGAGGGTTGTTGATTCTGATGATGACCGTGTTGTTCCTCCACCCTCTCCACGTATGATTGAGATTCTGAAGAGGCTTTTTCCAGATCGTGGCCCCATTGTGTCACATTTCTGTGACCTTAGGGAGTTGCACAGAGCTATTGCTGACGGTGGGGCATTGGAAGCCGCCATTCCGAGGCCAAGATCGAGCACAATAATTCAGAAGGGGCATGTATTCAAGGATATTGAAGCACTGAAGATGTGGTTGAGGGAGTATGTTGTAGTGCAGAACCGACCTTACCGTGTGAAGAACTCACATGCCGCAAGGCGGTACACCATCACGTGTGAGTCTGCTCAATGCCAATGGAAAGTTTGTGGTAGGAAGATGAAGGGCTCCAATAGGATCCAGATCACTAGTGTGGTTGGGCCGCACACCTGTGGCTCGGCGGAGCCAAACCAGAAGCATCGTCAATTGACATCGAAATTCATTGCAAATCGCTTGTTACCTGTACTGAAGCTTGATCCAACGATTTCTTTTCGTGGGTTCATTGGTACTGTGATATTGAAATGAATTACACGGTGAAGTACGAAAAGGCATGGAGGGCTCATCAAAGGGCGTTGAGGATGATCTATGGTTCTTGGGAGGATGCATATGAAGGATTGGCTGTTATGTTCAATGCAATGAAAGTTGTCAATCCGGGTATGCATTATGAGTACTTGCCCATTCCGAACGTAGAGTTGAACGGCCGACAGGTGTTCCAGCGTGCCTTCTGGTGCTTTGCTCAGTGTGTGGATGCCTTCAGACACATGAGACCCGTTTTCTCTATCGATGGCACCTTCTTGACCGGGAAGTACCAGAGCACACTGCTTATTACTATCGTGATTGATGCAGCGGACAATCTTGTTCCTTTGGCATTTGGGTTGGTTGAGAAGGAGAACAAGGGGAGTTGGGCATGGTTTAATTTCTACGCCTTGTACGAATCCAAGTAGTTGGCCCAGACAAATCGGTTTGTGTGTTGTCAGATAGGCATGCCGGCATCCTGAGCGTCGTTAATGAATCCATTGCAGGACATGCACCTGTGGTACATTGTTGGTGCACTCGGCGTCTTGCCGAAAACTTGTTGAAGAAGGACCATGTGAAGGATAACTTCGAACTATTTGAGAAAGTGGCTCGGCTGCTTGAGGTGAAGTTATTTGAGGAGAAGTTGGGGGAGTTGAAAAGTAAAACAAATACAGAAGGGAGGGATTGGCTCTGAGGCTTGATGCGTGACGTTGATAAGTGGTCCAAGGCTCATGATACTGGTTGGAGGTACTCGTTCCAAACAAGCAACATGGCAGAATGTTTTAATGGTTTGCTAAAAGGCTCACGGGCCTTACTGGTGATCGCCAATGTTGCATTTACATTCTACAAGTGTGTGGAATGGTTCGCAAATCGAGAAAAATATGCGAGGTCTCTGTTGGAAAAGGGGGATAAGTTGGGATCGAAACAGCTCAAGCACCTTAATGATGTGAAGGTAGCCGCGATTGGGCAAGAATGCCGCATATTCGACCATAGAACCAGGACATATGTTCAGTGCTACACATGGATACACATGGCACGGCTAACAGTGACCATCATGGATTAAGTTGTTGTCAGCCAAGTCCGTCATCATCATCCACATTTTCACATGAGGTCAGAGCATCATCCTTCCACAATCATCTTACCTTTCTTATCCGCTTGGGTCTGTCTTGCCACTTCATCCATTCCGCTGGCCATGTCAGTAGGCAAGTCACCTACAATTTCCTTCATTTCTTCCATCTGAGCCTCCACAGCCCTCTTCCGCAATCATCCAAATCACTTTTCCTTTTCGATTCATCCTTACCATGTCTCTTCGGTCGAGGCCACAACCCCCTTTTCCTTGCTGCTTCTTTTTGTGAATCCTTCTGACGCCTCAAGTAACTCATCAACACATTTGGATGTTTTCCTTTTAGCGTTTGTCAAGCAATCTCATGATTCACTTCAGGCTTGTCCACGAAAAACTCCAACTCACATCTTCGAGTTCCCTGTTCACATCAAAAAATTTACCATAAGTCTACATTTGTTGTTACAATGTCTTCAACATTATTTACCATGAAGAAAAAACCCACCAAATCATCTCCATTCATGTGCCCACAATAATAACTTATGCCCAGCTCAAATGGAACTAGACCATAGTTCACCGCTACACCGCAGCGACACACTCTCTCTCTCTGAAGCAACATACTCAACCTTATCTTTACCCTCCTTGTTTGTACTCGCATGCCAATATGACTTAGGACCATAATCATATTCAATGAAGTCACAAAGCGGGTAGCCACCCTGCATCAGACACAACACCAAATTAGCACTTCAAAATAACATTTTGTGCCACAAATTTGAGCAAGCATCAACTCTGTTACCATCTCATATTGCATCACTAACCTTTGTTCGATTTCGGCACTCAAAGGTAGGGGTGTAAGGGGCCCCTTCCACCATCTGATGAATCTGGGCAGGCACACCACAATTTCACAAAGGTGTGTTATCCACACACGTGGCGATTGCTTGTTTCTTCTCTTCGTCTATCATTGACGGTGGGTTTGGTGGAGGAGGAACCTAACAGTTGAACTTGTTGTACGGAGTTTTATGACATTGCCTAAATAGCAAGATTCTTCGGTCAACCATTTTCTGGGCCATCAATCCACTGAAAAAATAGCACATCTCTGATGTCTGTACCAAAATAAACATTTCTATTCATCATCCAACATTCAAAGCATGAATTGTTTTAATGCAACCAATAATAGCAAAATCTACTTACACGATAATCACCGCGCAAGTAGTATGCCCGAGCCACCGTGTCAGGGTGCATGGATTGAGTTACCTTTGTCGACTTCCCATAATCACAGTTAGGGACAGGGAGTGCAGATTGTACAGGTGCATCCTTGCAGGAGACATCAAGATACAGCTCCTTGGGTCGGTCTTTCCACTTCTTCTCACGCCACAGTTCATCCATGCTCTGCAATTTATCCATGAATAAATGATTACACATGCATTTTCATAGCATTTTCCAATCATATCATACTACTCATCGATTCAACATCTACAAGTTGAAAAAATCATTGGGATACACCAATATGTAACTACATTGCATATATCCACGACACAATCCTCCTATCAACCACTAATTTCATAGATCGAGACCAATACCATTCATCTAGCATTTCTTCAAATACTAACTACCAATCCAACCAAATCAAAGATAAATTGAGGAGGGGAGAGGGATCACCTTTCGCGACGGAGGGCGGGCCGCGCCGGCTGTGGGGAGGCCGCTACCGGCGGCTGGCAGGGGCGGGAGGAGCTCCTGCTCTTTTGTTCCGAACAAAGGGAGGAGGAAGAGGAGGCCGTGCGGAACGCTGGCACGCAGTGGGTTAAGTCCCGAAGCATAGCGCCAGCCCCTTTAACATTGTTATTACATGGCACGGCGCCAAGGGGTATGGCGTCGTATGTAAATAGCACGACGCCATGTCTTTTGGCTCCATCTATTTTGACCGGATTTTCCCCAGGCCACATCGGATCCTACGTGGCATGATACGGCGCCAGGACCCATGGCGCTGTGGTATCTTACTACGGCGCCAGAGACCGTGGCGCCGTGCTTCGGGTTCATTTATGAGATTCTTTCCTCCAGAGGTCTATATGTAAAATTCTTACTGAAAAAGGGCCAAATTGAAAAAAAAAATTACGAAAGATATAGCCTTGCTGCCTTGAATATCGTTGTGCCACGCGTCAACCACATAGCACCATTGATCAACCCCATCACCATTTCTTTTATGAAAAAAAAGAACCTAAGTCAGATGAATCCATATGTCATTTTTCTTACCAAATAAACACAATGTAGGTGCACATTTATCCTTACGAACACATGCATGAACACAATATATCTTTACGAACACCTTCATCGACAGACTACACTGGCACAATTTGAGATTAACGATTCATTTCAAATGTGCACATCACCATCTATTAAAAAATAATTAGCTGAAATATGAGCATTCATGTTGAGTTGATTGTTACAGCTTCTTGCAGAAGAGGAAAACAACCTCCACTCTAAATTCATTCCTAGGTACTTCATCTTCAAATTTGTTAAATTTCTCATTCTATTTGCAATATTAAACTCATTTTTTCCATTCGAATGAGTTTTCGTTAAAATCAAATTTGAACTGCAAGTGTATGAAATAATAGAGTAAAATTCATGGAAAATAATATTCATATAAACGAGTCCTCTGTAAGGCCTTACCCATGAAATTAGATGAATTTTTGAACATTTGTTGCCAAAGCATGACAATCCACGTTTGGTTGGAATGTTTTTTAATTATCTAAAATCCAAATGAAGTTTGAAAATCATGAGATTTGTCGAGATCTCATGATATCCTATGTGAAGGTTGTGGTAAATAATTGAGAAGGTTCTGAATAATTCGTCACATATGAAACTGAAGTTTCTCGCAAGAAGTTTCAAAGTGTTGAGAGTTAAGTGACGAGGTTTGGAGTCTTACTGAAGTTCGAATATGGTTTTGACTTCAAAACTTTTTATGTAGTGAGTATACAATATAGATAGTCTCATGTTAATTTAAGGTAATTTTTCGTATCAATTTGATAATTTTATTAGATTAACTATAATTATTGAATTTTAAATGACAAATTGAATTGGAGGTATCAAAATGGAATAAAGTGTTTGTCAAAATGATATTGATGTTATTGAGTCTAGTGTAAGGCTTTATCTCAGAATTGAAATAAAAATTTGAATATCGTCTTCACGAAAAATTGAATTTGAGTGCTCTTTAGGTGTATAAAATAATGACTAGACGTTTGCAACCAAGGTCTATGGTTGATTGTAGTGCGGAGTTGGGTTTGGTAGCCTTGTGGCGAAAGTGAAAGTGCATCTAGGCCCCTAAGTGGATTTTGGTGAATTGAGTGACAACGCGATTAAAGGTCTAACATATTTGTCTAAGATTGTGAGTAGGTTTTAACTATATATTCTTGAGTTATTGTTAGAATATTTATTGGTGAATGGATATTATATGGCTCATATTGGAGAAGACAAATATATGAGTGATCTTAAGGCATAGTGGCAAATATCAAGCAACAAAGGAAGATAAATATTGGGGATATTTTGAGAAGGTCAATTCATGGTCTCCGGTAAATATGGTGGCTTGATTAAAGTACAAGGATCATAGTAAGAGAAGATAGTAGTTCTCTCTAAATTAAATGCAAGGCTTCATGTGGTAATTGAAAGAGGACACAAGGATGAGTGTAGACTTTATGGTTCTTAATTGGAAGCTTGCATATCCGTTGTCAATCAAGAACAAGCATTTGAAGCGTGTTTTCAAGTGAAGGATAATTATGGACGAAGCAAAGCCAAACTCAACGTGGATTGGGTAAGTGATGAAGAGATCAATCGAGATGACTAGGGTGAGGGACTAAGCAATCTTTGGGGCCCTAGCTAAGCCGCCATTAGTGTTTTACTAAGGTGAAGTTCTAGTATCCGTGGGGTCTCGAAGTATCATATCCAAGCCTTAACCGAGGGAAGCAATGCAACTCATCCATATGTTATGATTGGCAATATGGAGTGACTTGTGGATCCAAGTGTGCATTCTTATGCTAGATGGAAAGATCCTAAGTCACTAGCTCAAGTATGGACGTGCTCAAGACATAGGCTAAGTTGAAAGCCCTCAAGTGGAAATTGTTCAAGTATGGCAAGATTGAAGACATTCAAGCTCAAGAGGTTGTCACGGTGTTTTTATTTAACCTTGAGTATAGGTATGCCGTACTATCAAGAGGGATGCAACATTAGCTAGTTGACCAAGTCAAAGTGCTCTTAGATAAACCTTGTGAGAAAATAGCCTTGAGAGCCTAAGAGTGTGCTAACAAACCCTCCTAACCTAACCTGAGTCACTTCATCTCTTTGGTGAAGTGTTGGAGTGAAAGAAAGGGTTTTGGGGGTGTCTCGGGCAGGGGCACCGGTCTGACCGGTGCCACCCGACAGCTAACGGCTAGTTTTCTCCTTTGAGGGGTATAAATACCCCAAGCCTCCTACAGAGGAGGGTTGTTGTTCCTAGTGTTTGTGTTGAGCTCCTAAGCCATTTCTTGCAAGCCCTAAGCCTTAGTGGCTCTCCCCAACCTCTCTTTGTGAGATTTGTGGATTCAAGCCATATCTTTGTGTTGGATTGAGAGAGTGAGCTCAAGAGAGCCTTTGTGAGCTAACAAGAGCATTCCCATAGCTTGAGCACTTCGATTTCGCGTCTACAAGCATTGAAGCATTTGTTACTCTTGGAGATTTGCCTCCTAGACGGCTAGGTGTCGCCAGCTAGCTCCCAAGGTTGTGGTGAGCAGCGGGAAGTTTGTGAGGGCTGTGATCTTGCCTCTTCGTGGAAAAGATCGTCTTAGTGGAAAGGAGGAAAGTGGTTGAAAGAGACCCAGCTTGTTGTGGGAAAGTTCCCTTACAAGCTCCTCAACGAAGACGTAGCCTTTCCTTAGTGTGAGGTGAACTTCGGGAAACAAATCCTTGCATCTCTTTGTGGTTTGCCTCTCTAAGTTGATTTCTAGCATATTTGATTTGCTTCCGCTTCGATCTCCTTGGGTGTGCTATTTGTGTGTGCAGGGATCATTACCCTGCTTGTGATCATCTACCAAGGCCACTCACCAAGTTTGGTTCGTGCTAGAAGTCAAAGAGGAGCTTGAAGCTGTTTTTGCAAGTTCTCTGTGGCTCACCGGTCTGACAGGTGGAGGGCAACGGTTTGACTGGTGCCACCTGCTGAGCAGAGCCAGGGACCGGTCAGCCCCACCGGTCTGACCGGTGACGCCTGGCAGTTCAAGTTTTCGGGGACAAAAAGTTTTAGTTGGTCGTCTCACCTATTCACCCCCCCTCTAGGCGACATCAAGGTCCGTTTAGAAAGTCGTGCATGGCTTTGGCTGGTGCTGATAACGGTTGCGTCCTCTTGCGTAGCTTACCCTGTTGGGGGCGTTGTTGCGGCCGCTAAACTCAATTGGTTTTGCCAAGTAAGACTTGGACTGCTCCTTCGCGGACGGTCTGTTGACGGTGTATTTTGGTACACCAAACATGTTCATTACACTTTGGTTTGGATTTGATTATGAAACTAACCCGCCACCAGGCACACTAATGATATAACAAGTTCATCTTTGTATGTGCATTTGGAAGTGTTATGTTTTTGCAGGAAAACATGGACATAAAGGACGGAGTCACAACAAGTTCAAAGGAACACATGAGGAGTCCCGTTCGTGTTCGAGAGCATGATGAAATCACTCCCAAAGGTGGCAAGGACCAAAGTGTTACAAAGGAACATCCCCGAGGATTGAAGCGTAAAAGACCGAACTTCATGCGAGAAGACCCTCCATCTTGAACGTGAGGATGACATCGTCAAAATGATGCAATTGGAGGGGCAAAGTGCAAAATGTCAAGAGGACCCACGTGTGCGAAGGGGCGACCGAACCGGGCCGAAATGGGCCTTGGCCGGTCGGCCCAGGCTGGCCGGCCTGGCCCATTCCAGCGTCGGTTCGGCCCCCCCTTTCTTGAGCCTGAAGATGACGCAACCCTAAGTACGTGGAGGCGCCGCCATTCACAGAGAGAGAGAGAGCCATTCGCCCGATAGGACGTCCACAAGCTAGAGAGGAAGAAGAGGAGGGAGATCATTCGCGAGGAGGATCGCTCTACTCGAAGGAAGCAACCACAAGTGGAGGAGGACGTCGAGGCCCTGCCAAGACACCCCTGGAGGAGAAGGAAGACACCGTCGGAAGCGTCACTATGATCAACGGTGCTATGCCTAGCACCTTGATGGGGTAATCTTCTCATTTGTCCATGGCTTGTAATCGATCTAGAGATGTAATCGCAACTTTTATGGTTTCAATCTATCATCTAGTGTTGAAGATGCTTTCTTGTTTAAGGTTAGCTACCATGCCATGTTGGGAGTATAGATCTCACTTCTCCCTTAGAACCCTTCAATACGCCGTGATCATCATAGGTCTAGTCACGAATACCTCCGCGTAGTGACAGTACGGGGGGAGGGAAAGGGCGAAACCGTGGTCACAACCCCCGATAGATTAGATCGGTTTTCATATCTTAAGCGGTTACATGTTCAAGTATCATAGACCCTTGGGCAAGTGTCTTTTACATATCTTGTGAGTTTAATCGTTGTCTCTAGTGTAGCATAGTTGTTCTCTAGTTTAACCTTAGATTAGGGTTTGGATAAGTTAGTTAGTAGTGCTAGATCAAACGCTTGTAATCCTCTTGCTCCGCGGATTGATAAGAACCTAGGGAATCCCCGTGGTGAAAAAGGTGTAGGTCCGTACGCTTGCGGATCGTAGGTGGATACGAGTTTTATCCGTCAACACGGTCGGACGATGACGACGTCAGCGTCGCGTTCTCCTTGGAGGCATCATCTTGCGTAGCCCTCTCACTTTGTCTCCTTTGGCTCCGTGTTGATTGAAGATCGGTGACGTGTGGGTGCTCTTAGCGGTCTCTTTTCTGCATGTGCAGGTGTCGGCTTGTTTCATGCTTCTTGGTAGTGTCTTTTGTTTCTATTCAGGTGCTTCGGTGGTTGTTTCCTTAGTCGTGTTAGTTGTTGTTGGTTGTTGTAACTGGTTTCTCCTTTGTTTCTTCGCGGCTTAGGGGTTCTCCTAAGGTTGCTTAGCTGTAATTCTCTCCTATTAATGAATTTAAAAAAATCACCCGACACCAGCTGATTACTTGAGCGCCCACGCTAAGGTGGTGCTTCTCACCAGAAAAAGTGAAGGTGATGCTTTGGAGTGCCTCCTAAAATCACACGCTGCAGGTGCTCTCATAGGTAGGGATGGCAACGGGCACAAAATACCCGTGTGCCCGCGGGCAAAAACCCGATAGGGTGAGGGTGAGGGCGTAGTTTTGTGCCCACGGGCGTGGGTGCGAGTTTGAATCTACGCCCAGCGGGTTTCCTTTCGCGGGCACAAAAATGATGTACCCGTGCCCGCTCCTCCCACGAATCCGCCACACCTCCTCTGACATGTGGGGACACATAATAATATACTCCAACCCCTCCTCAATCCTTATCCTCTCCCTCCCGGTCAACCCCCACCAGCCACACATTCTCAAAAAAAAAACCCCACCAGCCGCACGCACCCCATCCCCGATGGGCCGCTCCCTGACTCCCTCCCCCACCCGCCGCCACACCCTGTCCCCGACCAGCGCCAGCGCCAGGCACCGAGGGGCGATGGCACCGGCGGCCAGGAGCGCACCGCGGCACCGGCGGCTGCCCGCCGCACCTGCCCCTCCGACCACCGCTCCTACCCTACATGTGCCCACCAGCGAGATGCGCTGCCCCTCCTCTGTCTCCTTCGCCGGCGGGATGCGCCGCCCCTCCCCTACCTCCGTCCACCGGCGAGATGTGCCTCCCCTTGTCTGCCTCCCTCCCCCAGCGGGATGCGCCGCCCTCCTGGCCTCCCCTACCTCCTCCATCTGTCGACGCGACGTGCCACCCTACCCATACCTCTCCTATTCACACCATCCCCAAGCCGTCGCCAGATCCAAGCTGGCGGGCACGGGTGTGCCCGCGAGTGACTGGCACGGGCACAACGTCTTGCCCGTGACGGGTGGCGGGCGCGGGCATAGGGTTTGCCTCGCGGGCGCGGCTATTTAAACCCTTTGCCCGCGGGTAATGTGCCCGTTGCCATCTATACTCATAGGTGTCTGAGGGTCGTTGTGAACCCTGTTCATGGTCCGGGCTCAGCGGTTTTTTCGAACCAAACCACTTTAACCCGCGGGAGACTTGAGTTGAGCGGTTTGGAACCCGTGGTTTCACTGGGTTTCATCGGTTTCAACCGTGGTTGCTGGCTTGCCGCGGTGCGCTGCAGCCTTGATGCTCCTTGAGTTCGGTGAGGCTGAATGTTCTCTTGCGTCCGAGCCTCAGAAGGGAGCCAGAGCCCGAACGGGGTGCTGAGCCTCTTCCTGGCCAGATGGCGCCCCAGTTGTGTGCCATGAGCAATTGAGCATCGAGGCGCCGCTGCAGGCCTCCATCAGGTCTAGGGCATTGAGGTCGCCGTCGTCGTTTTCGAACTCGACCAGCACGTGGAAGTAGAAAATGTTGGCTCCTTGGTCCACCTTGAAGGCAATCCTAAGGACGCCGTTGGCGCGGAGCTTGTCGGCCATGTCGGGCCTCACCATGGCACCCATGGCCGTGCCGCTCATGTCGAAGTGGACAACCTCGCCGGGGAACAGGACGTCGGGGGACCTGTCGGTGGTCACATGGTCACCGACTGATCTGAGCAGACCGCGTTGGTCGTGGATTTCACAAGTACGTTTTTACTATCATTGACCTGGCGATAGCTTCGCAGCTTGCTTGCTGATCTCATAGCTATCGCATCAGCCCTCGCCGTCCCTGTACAGCGGTGTGCTCCCAGCGGCGCGCGATCCACGACGAGAATGGCTGCTTCCCAATGGCGGATCTAAAGGCGACGCTGCATCCCCGTAGGAGGACGGCGCGAGAGAGCTTTGGAGGAAAGGTGCGATGTGAAGAAGAAGATTGAATAGCTTTTTTCTATTTGTTTGGTGGGCCCGCTGCTTACTCCTCTCGCAGGCCGCAGCAGCCACCACTACGAGAACCAGCATGTGTACCGGGCATTTTGCCAATTCAGTACCGGCAAAATGCCGAGCCATTTAGTACCGGCTAGACAGTCCGGTACTAAATCGGCGAAATAGTACCGGTGGTCATTCTGATCGGTACAAATTTGCTTCACCGCTCGTGTCCCATTTCTCTTCCTTTTCTTTTCTTTTCTCATTTTCTTCGAGCATCACAAACACACACAAATTTCTCAAGAATAACAAAACATATTTCACAAGAATCAAAATGTCACACATACATCTCACAAGAAATTAATGAACCACACATACATCTCATATCACAGATTCACAAGAAAGAACAACAAGAAAGCAGGGATTGCCTCCGTCGGGCTCTCGTTGCGTCGTTGCAGTGGAGGGCGCCACCGTCGGGACCCGTCGCGTCTTCTCATGGGAGGGCGCCGCCGCCGGGCGTCGTTGCAGTGGAGGGCGCCGCTGCCGGGCCCCGCCGCGTCGTCGCAGGGAAGCACGCCTGCAGGGGAGGCCGCTCCACCTCCGGGCTCCTGTGCGCTCACAGGGGAGCGCGTCGTTGCCGCACCTCGGCACCACCGCCGCCGCACGCACCGCCGCCTCCCATAGCAGGGGAGCACGCCGTCGCCGCACCGCCGCCTGCCACACACGCCGTCGGGAGGCGGGCCTGCCCCAGCGCCTCCGCCGGGCTCCCGCAGTGGAGGGCGCCGCCGGCTGCCTCCCTGCAGAGATCGAGAGGAGAGAAGATGTGAGTAGAAGATAGAGATAAGGAAAAGATAGAATGGAAAAATGGAGGGTGGAGGCAGGGGAGATAAATGGAGTTGGTGGGGTAGTTTTAGTACCGGTGGGTGGTTTGGTCCGGTACTAAATGGCAGGCATGTCATTTTGTACCGGCTGAAATCATTGTCCGGTACTAAATGGCTTTGTGGAGTTGTGCTAGCAGGGTCCGTAGGGCTATTTAGTACCGGCTGGAGACACTAGCCGTTACTAAATGACTCGTTGGGGCACGCCCGGTACTAATTACGCGTGTTAATACCGGTCGCAATCGCGACCGGTACTAACTGAATTGGACGAATGCCCCTTTCTGTAGTAGTTTTTTTCTCGAGAACGCGCAACGCGCGTATTGCATTAAGAGAAGGGGAGTGCGACCCGAAACAAACTTACATCAGAAAGCAATCACCGAAGCTAAAACCGCTACCAGTCTACAGCTAAAAGGGCAACCGAGGGTGCTGTTAATGCAGCAAGTAACATCACCCCGGATACCAGAAAAGAAAAGAACGAGCTCTTGCTATCCATACTGCAAAGGCGCGACCAGGCCTGCACTACTCCAAAACTGAATCTCCTCGAAAATTTTGTCCACCAGTCGATGAGGGAGGTTGCTTGCATCTCTAAAAACGCGTTCATTCCTTTCATTCCACAGCCTCCAAACAACCAACGCGAAGATAGAGTCAAACGAAGCCCTGGAGGGCTTGTCAACTCTTTTCCTTGACGCTAACCCCCACTGGATGGTTGTGGCTCCAGCATTCGGTAACAACTAGAAACAACGCGCAGCGTTGTCACGCTTCAGCCATTCTATGCCAGTGTGGATACCGTGAACTCGTTTATGCATCTATTTTTTCAAGTAGAAATGGATTTTCTGTTAGCTAAATTGTTTGTTGAGACTTGACGCTAGCAAATGAAATATACGAGGAACACAACTATTAAATGAAATATACGTTTTTTTTAAAAAAATGGTTGTAATCGATACCGTACACATAGTCAAATACGAT
This sequence comes from Cenchrus fungigraminus, assembly GCA_036936925.1. NCBI lineage: Eukaryota > Viridiplantae > Streptophyta > Magnoliopsida > Poales > Poaceae > Cenchrus > Cenchrus fungigraminus. Next base: position 18,810,420 of record CM072778.1, on the reverse strand, counting down.
GGTCATCATTCTTAGAATGCAAGCGTGAGATTGAAATGCATACTTTAAACTTAGCTGCACTTTTGCTATAAAATTGTTCTATGTTGCAGTTGTATACTTGTATATATTTATAAGCGTCTGAGCCCAGAATAATGCAACAGACATAGCTATAGCTTACCTTACAATTTAAAATAGTAATATGTTTTCTTTGAGAATATTTTTACTTACTAGCAAAGCATTCTACAGGTGATTGAAATAAAATATTTAGCTACTGGAGACAACAGTTAAACAATGTGCAATTCTCTATGAGCCATGTTATGTACCAGTCGAAGTTCACCGTTCATGAGGTTGGACTTGGAGGCAAAAAAACATAAAAGGGGAAGATCATTCGAAGTGTACATATACATCAGAGACAACATCATCTTGAGGTAGTTGTCATCTCCAACCTGGTGTACAATCATGAAGAATTCAATTGCTCGGTCATACCACTTTATCGGGTTTCATCTTTAAGCACATATATTGGAGAACATCTTGATTGAGAACTTCACCTGAATGTTTTGTAGCACCTGCAGGCCTCACCTCAAAGATGAATTTCATCTTGATTGGGAACTTCATCTGAATTTTTGTAGCATCTGCAGGCCTCACCTAAACTAAGGCATACAATTATACGAAGGTACCTCATTTCTTTGAGGCATTGCATCGAAGGCATTAGGCCTATTTGGTTTGTGGTATGGTCTGATCCAGAATCATCTAATTTGATAGAGTGGCACTTCAAACCAAACACGCTATAAATGTGGCATTGAGTCGACAGCAACTTCCATACAAGTGAAGCATGGCTGCTGATTGCCGGCAATTTTGTACAAAAGAGTTGCATCACAGCAATTGAAATCAGTATCCGCAAATGTGGTGCAAATATGACATACCAAATATGCAATTGTCTTCTCACGCTTGAGAATATTGGCTTTAAGTGTACCTGCTCTGGTAGTATTTGTATTCTATCATAATCTTCACATCTCTAGCGTGATGTACCTTAAACATTAAAAAAACATATAGTCAGGAACTAATTTCAGAAAACAGGGGACTCTACTCTTGAAGTATTAGTCATGGTTCAAAAAAATCATATGATGCTTGCATGATGGAAAATATTTAGTCACAAATATATAATTTGGTTGGTCCTATGTATCATGTTTTCGTAGTTATTTACTTCAGCAAACAGGAATTAATATAATTCATCATAAAAGATCCATACCTTGTTAATCTTGCTTATTATAAAAATTTGTTGAGGGCTAATTCTTTTCATACAGAGAAAATGGTTTCAGCATGTAGAAATTAGTCACTTGGAACTATCAGCTTGAGATACTTTATGAATTGGTCTGAGATTAGAATATAACAGGGGTAGGTGTACATATGTTACCTGTATCTAGGCTCTGTGCATGCCTACAATTTTCTGAATTTGCAATATTGTTAATACAGGTTAATACATATCATGTTTTGAGCTATACAGGGAGGGAAGCGTTAATAGAGGAAGAGGTTGAGTAGATTAGAATTGTTAAGTATTAGAGATGATTTATCATATAGGATAAACAATGATAAATCTAGTGAGCTCGGTATAATTATTTTATTGATTGCGCAGATGTTTTTAACTCACTGAGCAAAAGGGCAGGTTCGTAGTTGGATTGCAACGGGCCACCATTTTAACGGTGACATTTCCAATTAATCAGTTAGCACATTTTTTCACTTCAGTTTTCACCATTCATATAAGTCATTCTTATCAGGTATGGTTATAATCATATAGCCAGAAGCAATAACAAAGCTTAATAATATGATTTGTTTTTAATCAGTATCATAGATCTTTTCTTCCTTTCCCAAACCCCATCGTCTGGTAGCTTTTGCTGAGTACGCCTTTTTAAAGATGTGTTATCATTTATGTGGTGCTAGTTGATATCCTGTTAATGAAATCAAACTTAGAAAATCGAGATGTTCAAAACTGACATACTCTCCTAGTAGTATCACTGGTAATTTTGAGAACTATGTATGGAAACATATACTCCTTTATTGAATTCCCAATCAATGTGCAACAATTAGTCTGACATGCATAGGTGTTGCAATTAGCATTACACTTGTGCTATAGCAGAGGCCTTAGTTTCAACAATTAATTGATGAAGATCTTTTGGGCATGATTATTTTAGTAAGCTTGCAGGTCTCTTAGGCATTTAATCGAATAATTGATGTGTGTGCATATATTCAATTGCATTGAGACACTGAACAATGATTCGATGAATATGGGCTTACCTTGCTTTATTGCATATTCAGGAGTGCTTTGATTTGCACCGCTGTCACTCTGGCCTATTCCCAAACCTCGACACCGTCGAGGCTGCTGCCGCTTCACCTTAACCTGAGCTTTCTGACCCTGCCATTGCTGTTCTGTCCTCCACTGGAGAGGAGAACACAGAGATGAGCAAGGAAGTGGCCAGCGCTCCTAGGTGCCTCGCTGGTGGCCAGCCCAGTCGCTCAAGCATCCCCTGTTCGCGCTGCCATCGTCTCCGCAGGTACCGGCCCCTTCCCATCCACAGCTGACGGCCACCATCGTTGAAGCGGTCAGACTCGCCGTCCTACCACCAGCGTGGCCGACAGCCGCTGCCGCAAGCGCGGATCTAGCCTACGACGTCGTCGTGGTGGCGCGAGGACAAGACGGAGGCGGGGGAAGGTTCTAGACTCAGGAGCGGCCGGATGAGGCGTGGCGTCGCGGCACGGCGAGCCGAGAGGTGGAAGGCACAGGCGGGTTCGCGACGATTCGCGCCCGGTGCCCGTCTAGGAATCCGCAATTGGACGGGTGACATCACGAGTTGGGCGGATCCAACAGCCGGCGGGTTAACGGGCGACGTGGACATCGCGCCCGCCTGCGGAATAGACCCAACTTTCGTCTTGTAAAGATGCCAGCTAGCCCCGCCGCCTGAAGATTCTGAACCAAACTTCCCCACTGAAAACACAATGCAACAGTAAGTGGTCGATGGTCTCTTCCTCCTGGGAGCAGAGAGCACAATTTCCATGGTTGGGCAGTCCATGCCGCTGTAGTCGCTCACAAGTCCAGCACCGGCCATGGAGCACCAACCAAAGAAAGAAGCGACATTTGCCAGGAGCCTTGATCTTCCACAACTGTTTGGCCCCTAATTGCTGTGTCAATCCAAAGAAGAAGGCCTTGTAGGTCGACGAAGCAGAGTACTGACCAGAGCTAGACCACTTCCATCTGCAGATGTCCGGCTGCTCATTCAGGATGTGGCCCTCCAACAGACCCCAAAGACGGAGATACTCGAGGATCACTTGAATCGTTAAACCTGCTTTAATATCCCTCACCCATTTTCTTCCATTTAGCGCTTCGCGGACCGTTCTGGAATTTCTAGTCCTCTTGGGTATTGTAGCAAACAGGTTCGGGGCGACTTGTTCAATGGACTTGCCCTCCATCCAGCGATCCCTCCAAAAAAGCACGGATCGACCATCGTTGACCTCCACCGAGACAGAAGCTTCGAACAACGCTGACAACCATCTGTGAGAGGGTACAGGAAGCCCGGCGCCCGGCCTATCCGGCTCAACTCTACTCAGCCACAACCATCTCATCTGCAAAGCAATACCCATGCACTGTAAGTCTATGATCCCAAGCCCGCCAAAACTTTTCGAGCGGCAAACCATTGACCAAGCCACCAAGCAGTGACCTCCCGAGACCATCGCCGTTCCTTTCCAGAGGAAAGCCTTGCGCGCAGGGGCGAAGCTAGGCCTAAATTGACCATGGTGCACTCCTCAAGGAACTTCCATAATTTTGCTAGATTATATGATAATTTTGAGCATAATTAGTGAATAAAAATTTCTTACCCTGGAACGTGGCTTCGCCCCTGCTTGCGCAGCTTGTCAATGGCCCGAATCGCCCAAGGGGACAACCGCAGTGCAATCGCCGGGTAGATCACCAAGGATGTCAGAGTCACCTTGGTAAGCACAAGCCTCCCGCGCGCGCGTCAGCCATCTAGCCATCCAAGTTGGCAGCCTGTCTGCCACTTTGTCCACAATGGGCTGCTCCTCCGCCTTAGACAGCCGGTAGATCGAAAGGGGTAAACCCAGATATTTGCATGGGAAGCCATTCTCAGTGAAAATGTCATGGACACAATTATCTAGAGTGACACATCATCTAAAAACTTTTAAAGCTATAATGAAACACCTCCCTCTCAATACATAATTTCATCTATTGTTGTTTTCTAGGTTGCATGCAAGACATAAGTTATCTAGGTAACTGTGTATAGAGGATGTCATCCTCGTGAAACTCATTGTACCTCTCTCTTCATTAATACACCGCCACATCATCAAAAGTGCTCGCATGACAGCCTATTTAATGTCTATGAAATCCCCACTTAGTAGCCTCCTGAATCAGCTCCTCTGTGCACGTGATCGGCGTCATCGAGCACTTGCTGAGGTTGGTAGCCAAACCAGTTGCTCCCTCAAAGCAACCCAGAATTGCTTTGGCGACGGACAGCTCACGAACGGACGGCTGCAGGAATGCTACAACATCGTCTGCATAGAGCGACACACGGTTCGGAACCGCTCTAAGATTCAGCGGCGACAGCAGGCGTCTTTCCTCCGCCTTGCAAAACATTGCATTCAGTGCTTCCATGGTGATGACAAACAGCAAAGGGGAGAGGGGATCCCCCTGCCGTAGCCCACGCGCGTGACAAATTCGCTGCCCATGCTGACCATTCATCGAAATCTTGCTGCTAGCTGTGGACAGAAGCACCGTGATCCAGTTGGTCCAGCGCAAGGGAAAACCCAGAAACTGCAGAAGCTCCAACAGGAACGGCCAGGATACCGAGTCAAAAGCTTTCGTGATGTCGATCTTGAGGAGCACAGAAGGTTTCTTGCGGACATGCAGCAGTAGTGAGCACTTGTCTTCTGGCATCGGTCGGGTTGAACGGTTTTAACCAAGCTTAAACCAACCCGTAAGCCGCATGAAGAGATGATTTTAGTATGGCCTGGTTTGACGGGTTGTATGGGTTGAAACCAGGCCATGTACATGGCTACGTGGTGCCATATGGCATCGGACGCCACGACGTCCACGGCACGAGGCAACGTGGAGCATGCGCAACGCCTACCATGCCTCGGAAGATATTGAAGGCGCGCAGCCATGGACATGGAGTGGTCCAGGAAACTGCTCCTTTTGTGGAACGCGGTATGCATAACCCTGCGCTGCGCGGCGCGGCCGGGCGCAGGGCGTTCACGCAAGGGTATAGTTTTGACTCAGGGGTGGACGGTAAATGAAGTACCGTCCATCCCCTAATCTCACCTGGGCGACTGCCACGCCTCGTAGAGCCGCGGCGTTCTCGCCTGCCCACTACTCTATTAGGCGTTGGCGACGCCACCGTCAGGTTGGCACGTCCGGAGGAAAAGGAAATGCAAGAGCGCCGCGGCTACTATCTGGCCCCGAGAATAAAAACGACAAAGTCCGACTGATCTTACTGGTGCAAGAGAGGAAATGCAAGAGCGCCGCGCCGCGGTCAATTAATTGTCACCGATCGTTGGATTAGTTGTTCAAGAAGAAGAAGAAGGAGGCCGAGCTGTACTTTTTAGGCCCACGAGGATAAGCATTTCTTGGGCCCAAAGGCTTACTTTCTCGCCACTGCGATCATCTGGGCCGATTGTGAGGAATGAAATGTCTATTTTACGATATGAGTTTTCGGTATTATTCACACTCCATTTTTGTTCCAGCAAAAGATGAAAGCTTTGATTGAGGCAGCCAGCGGTGGACTTGAGCCCTGGTAGTTGTGGTGTCACGATATGAATGTAGTGTATGATACGATCTGCACATCGAGTTTATTAATTGATTTTAGCAAAAGCATCTCGCCATGCTTAAAAATCATACAGGGGAAAGAGAATCAAAATCAGAGCATTTTTATCCCCCGCAAAAAAGAAAAGTATTTGTAAAAGACCCCTCTGATCATACTTAGACAAAGTGAGGCTGTACACACTACACACGCACGTACACACCTCTTAGCCGCAGAGGCGTCAAACACATCAGTTTCCTCGCATGGAGAAGGATTTCACCTCCTTTTCCATTTTAAAAAGCAACGTGCCAATAGCAATAAGCAGAAGACGTAAGCGAGGTACACATGCTGCACCTGCTAGGCTGCTACTACAAATTGAAAAGCCTTTCCAGTCCTCTGTCCTGCATTTCTTCTCCACTCCTTTTTTTTTCAGCAAAAGTTGAAAAGCTGAAAAGGGGGCAAGACCAGAGAGAAAGAGAGAGAGCTCTCTGAAATCCTAGAATTCCAGCGATTGTTCTGTGGACTTGAGTCCAGTAGTACTATATACTTATATTTGAGCTTTTAAGCATATGTTCTGCATGAGCATTTTTCAAAGCGATCATTGATCTGCATTGGCTTATGCATCTCTCGCCGGTCGATCGCCCCCCTGCGAAAAGGCGTACGTCCAGGCGAGGAACAGAATCAAAACCAGCGAGCAGCACTCGTAAACGACCGGGCTGATCAGACTAATAAGACGAGTACACACCAGACACCAGTGGCCTGCAGGCGTTCAATCGTCATGGAAAACGAGAACCGCGTTTCGTTTCGTAGCCACGTTGTGTCGCTGTTGGGCACACTGTTCCCGCCCGTGTTGGGGTGTTGCAAGCCGTCTCGACACCGCCTAGTGCTCTCGGTGCCAATTGCCACTGCCAGCCACCTCCCGCGCCCTGTACGCCACGTCGCCGGCCGGCCGACCGGCTCCGGACGCGAGCTAGTGAGAACGGCCGCGCGCTCGGCCGGTCCCTTCTGCTCGAGAGCACGAACGCGACAGGCGCAGGCTGGGCCGGCCGGGCGTGGTGGTGGTGGCCAACAGACTGACCGATCGCGCCGCCCGTCTCCTGTACGCCGGCGACCGGTCAAGCTGGAAAGCAACGGCACAGGCAGACACGCTGCCCGCGTCGTCCTCTGCGTCGTCGCCCGGCGTCCCAATAATTGCAGCTGCTGGTGTGGTGGGGTAGCTGGTAGGTTTGCACACGCAGCGTGCTTGTCGCCGCGGCCTGATTGTGTGTGTGTGGTGTGTGGTGGTGGGGTTTATATTAGCCCTCTGGGAAAGGTGTGGGTCTGAGCTAGTTTAGCTAGGCGCAGCGCGTATATTTTATGGCATTATGTTCATGTGCTTGTTCAGCAAAGTCGATCGCCGTATCTTCTCGTTTGGGAGCATATGTGCAGTGTGCAAGGGGATCTCGTGTACCATTCGACACTGTGGGCAGTTTGAATAATACAAATGATATACTCAAGTGGTATGTATTAAATTCGCAAAGCGCAAGTGCAATTTGTTATTTGTGTGAGCCTGGTCTTGGTCTGTATTATACTACGTATTATAAGAAAAAAAACTAATCAGGATCATCAGTTCAACGCGAATAGGAGGAGCAAGAGCAAATCATGCATGCAAGTGGTGCTTAGAGCCTGTGCCTGACGTAAAAAGGTGCAGCGCTAGCGAAAAGGAAAGCGCATGCGTTTTCCGTAGCATATATACGTACTCATAAATAAAAACTAAAATCGGCAGCGGATGAGATATCCCTGTCGGCGGCGTCGCAGCCTGATCCGCTCTCACTCCTGCTCACACCATTCCTTTTCCCACGCCAAGATTCCTTTTCTTTTGTTGATCCTCCAGCTGCAGCTGGCCTCCTGGCCCCGATCTAATCAGCAGTATAGAGTACGGAATGCTCCCTGTTCCTTGATTTTTCGTGTTTGGAATTTGGATTAACCAACGCCTGGAGTACGTAATTATTGGTAGTATCTATCTCTATCTCTACATCCCAAATTCCCAATGGCCAACGCCAATGCATGCAGCGTGCTTCACGAAGCGAGCTGAGGGAGACCGGAGACGTCTTGTTCGAAATGTCCCTCTGCAAATCATGATCTGATCTGCGTCGTCGTCGTCTCGAGCTGTTTTCGACGTAAACTTCTCTTTGTGGACACGGGGGTAGTGGACCAATGAACCTGCCAAGCGAGCTCGGCCACGGAGAGAGACTCCGTAGTCAGTATGCAACTTGCACTTCGAGGGCCTTGACTACTGAGGCTGATCTGATGGCTCCACTTTTCTGCCGCGCGGCACGGCGTCGAGATCTCAACGACGTCGCTGACTGGCTCCAAGATTATTCTTGTGTTCCGATGACTGGAGCAGTTGACGTGGATTACCAAAGTTATTGGAGGAATGGGATTGGGGAAAATGCATGTTGAACACTGATCGATGAAAAGATCGAAGCATCACTGCCAAATCATTTTTGATAAACATGGCTACTCCTGACTCCTGACAAGGTTGGTTCACAGGTTTTCTTGTTTCATGTAGCAACAGTGAGTGAGTGATTTGCTGCGACTAATCGGTTCCAAAACGTAAAATCGAGCGCGTAATTATGCATTCCCATTTCTTCGGAGCCATGCGCGTCCACGAACACGCAGAAAACAAAGAGGGGGGGGGGGGGGGGGCGAAAACAAGATCCGCAGCACTATACACAACTAAACCAAGAAGCGAGCGATCGACCTGCAAAATCATCGGTCACCAGATCTTGGCGTCGAGGACGTCGGCTCCGGCCTCGTCGCCCGCGATCTGGTCGAGCACGAGCACGATCCCCATGGCGAACGCCGCGTCGAAGCCGGGGCTCACCTTGAGCACGAACACGTCCCTGCCCATGACCACCCGCGTCCCCTCGTCCACCTTCCTCTTGATCTCCGCCACCAGCTTCGCCTTCTCCCCCTCGGCCTTGGGCGCCGCCACCACGCGGCAGCACCGCCGCGCGAAGGACCCGTCCACGCGGAGCAGCTCCGGCGACGAGGAGAGCGGCGGCGGGAGGAGCTCGACGATGGCGCCGGCCGCGGCGCCGCCGAGGATGGAGGGCCGGCGTGCCGAGAAGAGCGGCTTCTGGCCGTCGGCGCGGGCGCCCAGGAAGCCCTCCCAGCGCTGGTGCAGCGACGGGCGCCGCCGGCGCACGGTGAGGAGCGGCTCCCCGGCCGGGCCGAGCAGCGCGAGCTCGCCCGACGACGCCGCGCCCCCGCCGTGGCCCCGGCCGTAGGTGTCGGCCCGGAACGCCAGCCCGCCCGTGCGGCTGTCGTACGCCGCGAAGCCGTCGCCGGGGGAGAAGTGCGAGGTCTTGCGCACCGTCAGGACGCGCTCCTCGGGGTCGCAGTACTCGGCGCCCACGATCGCCATCGCTGCTGCGCGCCCGCGTGCGCTCGCTTGCTTCCGATCTTCCGAGCTCGAGCTTGACGACGCCGCGCGCGCGTGCTCGTGTGCTAGCTAGCTTGCTTGCTTCGGCGGCTCGAGCTAGCTAGTATGCCGCTAGCTGCTAGCTCTCAGGTCTCCGCGTGCCCAAGCGGAGGCTTGCCCGGAGATTTTAAGTAGGGGTGAAGCGAGGGATAGATGGCGCGGTCGGTGGAGGATTTCAAAGCCTAGCCAGCAGAGCGAGAGGAGAGACCACAGCGTGTGCGTGTTGGTGTCGCAACGCCTGCCCTTTTCAGGCGCCTGGACTCGGTCCACAGGCGAAGGTGAGCTAACAACTAGTAGCGTCACCAGTCTCTATAAAAAACGCTATTTAGCGGATTAAGAATCGGCCGGAATCATCTTGGTTTTACGACTGAAGCGAGCATATGCGTATCGATCGAATAAATGTAGCGTTGTCGACCCTGATGTACTGAAGAAGATCGATCGACGGCACGCGCGCAAACATGGCGACCTCTCGTCGGCTCGATCGACAGGGGTGCGCGCGGGCGGCGCAAACGTGAACATTGCACATGGACGAGACGTACGAAACGTACGAGGTGCGAGCGGGGATGCCGCACCTCGACGGCGGCGGCGGCGTGGCGTGTGTTGGTGTGTGCCGACGAGTTAACCGAAAGGGTTCATGTTCGCTCTCGCCGGCGGGGTGCTCTCGTGCCGCGCGCTTCGTTATTAGCGACGACAGAAACAGAAGCGTCGGTCGGTGGCCGTCCGACTCGTTCCTGTCGGGTCGCGGCAAGTCGTCTGGCGATGGGAACGTGTGACGCTGGGTGGGTTTGGGCGGACGAGATCGAGCTAAACGAGTGGATCTAAGCCAACGCCGCGGGCTCACGTTTTGGACTTTTGGTCCGCTGTACTGGCACCTAACAATCTGACACCCGAGTGAAAAAGGTCCTGACTTTTTCTTTGAAAAAGTAATCGGTACTCCATCAGTCCAAATTACTTATCATTTTAGCTTTTTTAGATACTTTGTTATGCCTCAAGATATAAATTTATATGGAGTAAATACATAATAAAAGAAACGTATTGCAAATAATTTGAAACGGAGAGAGTATTACCTTTCTGTCAAAGAAATGATCTTCTCACATCATAAAAGTTCTGTTTGGAATAGTTTAAATCCTAAATAAACTGAAACTAGCATCCAAATGATACGTTTTTAGCAGCTTTTTGTGGTCAACATTCTTCTCATGTGAGGTTGTTCGGCTTACCTAAGCTTGACTTATTTCGACTTGTTTCGGCTTATTTCATCTCACACAATACTATTTAATCTACCAGTCGAGCACAATTCAACCTACCAGCCAAACAGGCTCACTAGTACTTAAGAATCTGAAGTTTATGAGCACTTCAGTACTTAACAATCTGAATGATTGGTCACAACAGGTAGCATCTGCATCACTATAGTTTATTTTTCCTTTAGAAATCGCTAATGACAAATTGACACAGTTTATTAAAAAAACCTGTCTGAGGATCACTATGGGACTATCTTTCTTCTAGATTCGTCGGCACATAATCAGCATTGACAAAATCAAAAGAAATATGAAGTGCGTCAGTAGTCTAGAAGCAGTTCGATCGATAGTAGTAATTTTCAAAATGGTAGGGGGACCTAAAATGTCGTACAGTACAGCCTAATTTCTTCATCAGATTTATTTCCAAGCGGCAAGCGCAGATGTCATAGACTCATGACAATGTTATTAGGCCAATCTCAGTGAAAGTTTCATAGGCACAACTACCTAGACTAAAAACTAGGTAACTGTGCCAGTGGAGTTTCATGGTGATGAAACTCTCCTCACATCCCATGAAACTCTCACATTCTCTCTCGCCACGTCAGCCTATTTAATGTAATGAAACTCTCTATGAAACTCCACTGAGACTGATATTAACGCCCAAAGTAGTGCCGATGGCAACGGTAACTGTACTCAATCACCGCCACAAAATGAACTCGTTTACGTGCGCATCTTGCCCAGTCACCAACCTGGCAACCTCTCTGTCCACTGTTCCGGCCACGTGGTTAGTTGTCCTTTATTTCCCCGCCGCTGACTCAGCTGCCGGCGATCGTCAACCCCCGTCGGCATCAGAGATTCAGAGGAAGAAGCTTCGTTCCCAAATCCCAACGCCGCGGACCTGCATCATCATATGCATGCATCTCGATCCGGAAATATCCCGAGCGGGGCGTGGCGGAAATGCGGAAGTCATGGTGGGCTGATGGCCGAACAATCCTCCGTGAAGTGGTAGCATGACACTGCCGCACTGGATACGGGCAACACGTACTAGTACGTATACTTAGGGTAGGATGGGGTCGGGAAGGAGCCATGCGGAGTCCACGCCGTGCCCCTCCGCTGACCGGCTGTGCCATCCCGATCCCGCCGTGGCGTGTGCGCAGGGCGGAGGAGCGCCGACGGCTTAGACTGAGTCCAACAAGGGAGGCAAAAACATTTTTGCCTTCCGATCGCTACTGTGCATGCAGTTGAAGCTCTCCAACAGGGGAGGCAAAGCGCGAGGCATATTGCCTTCGGAGGAGAGAGGAGATTGCCCGAGAGAAGAAGGTCGCGCGCCGCAGGGGAGGGCGGAGCTCCGGGTGCCGCCGCGCCGGCGGCCCGAGCTGCTCGGTGCGCCGCCGCCGCCCGAGGCCCCTCGCCATAACGCCCGCCGGGAGAAGAGAGTGACGGGCGGGCGCTGGATGGGGGCGGAGGAGGGTGCCACGGCGCTGCCGCCGCCAGGCATGAGAGAAGCCGGCGGAGGAGGCAGGCCCGCGCACTGTCGTCCCAACCGAGGCCGGCGGAGGCGAGGAGCGGAGGACGCGAGGAGGCCGCAAATCAACGAATCGAGCTCATCCACCACCGAATCGAGCTCCGCATGCCACTGAATCGAGCTCTAGGCCACCGAATCGAGCTCCTCCGGCACGGAATCGAGCTCGGCGGGTGCGGAATCGAGCTTCGCTCGGAGTGTGGGCGGTGTGGACTCGGTGTCGATCTCGACCTCCTCGAGCACGGCCCCTTGCGGGTTGGCGACGGCGGCGGCCACGGGGCGGCGGAACGCGAGGAGGGGATTTTTTGCGTCTCCTGTTGTCTGTTGCTGTTGGAGATAAGGTTTTTTGCAATGGGGATGCAAACACTGTACACGAGGCAAACTCAGCAATACCTCTCTTGTTTCGCAATGGCTTGCTGGAGTCAGTCTTACGTTGGATGATCGGGTACGTCCACCTGTCCCCCCAAGGCCCCAACGCGAGCCGGCCGGCGGTTGCCGTGCGTGCCGCGTCGTCTGAAACAAGCGTGTGGGAGCGTGGCCCGTGGGTGGGTGGGTGGGTCGAGGTCGGCCGGCCTCGTAGATGTAAAACAAGAGACGGGTTGACTTCTCCGTTCACTGTACCTCGGCCGCTGGCACCGACCCGAGTGAGACGTCGTATTGTGTGGGGGAAGGGAAGATCCGAAGATGGTAACCTCGCACGCCAAAACACTTGTCCGGTTGTCCCTGTCTGCCTACTTGTGCAAGTAGCTAGCGTCGTGCTCATCGACTCGAGGCGCTTCGTGTTCGAGCCGCTACACTTACCTTGCTCGGTTGTTCGCCGTCTCTTCGTTCGCCCAGTTACCAAATGCGCGAGCCGCGCGGCGTCCTTTCTACGATAATGCAGGAGCAATGGTAAGAACTTCGAGTTCGAAACCACGAGACCGGTAAGCGGTAACGAACGCAACGAGTTGATTAATCAGGGTTTGGTCCACCAAACCTCTGCTCCCCGTTCCGGCGACACCAGCGTCACGCGAGGACCCAAACCCAATCCAGCTCCGCTCTTTTTTCCGCATGGCTGAATCAGCAGCCGGTTCACGTCAGTCAAAGCACGCCAGCGTCAGCTGCGGACTCTGCAGTTTGGGAAATATCCCGGGCGCGGCGGGGGCTTTCGGCCACTCGTGCACGGAGGAGTTTATCTCTTTTGGGCAGGGCAGGTTAGGTTAGATTCGGAATCCACACTCGTGCGTGGGTGACGCGAGGCGGCGTCCGCACGCGAGCTTCCCCGCTCGCCGGCGCGCCACGTCGCTGCCGTGACGCGCCGGCGCGGGGACACGCAGGCACGCGCGCCGGATTCTTGGGCCCCGCCGCCGCCGGCCCTCGTGCTCCGGTGGACCGGAGTTCACCATCGTGACCCCCCGGTGTAGCTCGTAGGAGCGTCACGGCAGCGTCGGTCACGCCGACGAGGCGACGAGGGAAAAGAAGGTAGGGGCGTGGGGCTACAAGTTCCAAGACCTACTACTACGCAACGAACGCTCATGTTCGGTTCGATTTTGGAGCTCCTACGAGCAGCAGAGCACCAGCACCTAGCACAAGCGGAGCAGGTAAAAAAGGATAAGATCAGGACAGAGCAACAGCAACTGCTACCAGATGTTTCAGCGCAAGCGGTACAATCATTGAGGTCGAGCGCAGCTGGTTCGCATTTTCTGATGAGAAACACAAATTCAGGAATATTTGCAGCATAAAGCAGCCTACAGTCGCTTTTGTTATACTGGCAGAAAATCGGGACAGCAGAGCATATCTTTGTAGTATGTCACAATTGACACGCCCAAATAAAAACATCCAGCTTTTTCATAGGAGAATCGCATAAACGGAACAAACCGGCATGCACTTACACATCGCGTATGCTCTGGCATATGAAGAAAATTGGATTTCTCATAGTCATTGTACACGTGCGTCTTTACAGGACGACATGTTGCGATGGGCATGTGTGGATTCTAAACGATTTGAGTCTGACAACCACCAAGTAAGGTCGGGCAGCAAAGCAAAGGAACAATGACAACTCATGCATGCAAACACTGCCCCCAACACATTAAGCACACTAGCGGCATTATCAACCCCTAACTCCCCAGGGCACAAAAACTGAAGAGAAGCAAAAACTCCTCGCTGGTGCAACTTTGCACTTGATTCCCTTATCCTAGCACTATTCTCCATTCCAGCTTTTGAGATGATCTTCAACATGGGGGTTCTTCACATCTGCGTGAGAAAAAAGCAGCAGTCAGACCACCACAGTTCCATGTGGTGCCTTACTTAAAAAAAAATGTTCTAGGTGGTGCTAATAGTGACTGGTGAGTAATGGTACTGCTGATCCATGAAATTCCACCATGGCAGCTTGACTGCAAAACATAAAGTCTTGCTTTGTGAACAAGCAAGCATACTCGACAAACTTTATGCTAAGTAACATTCACAAATATACTTCTACAGTGGGTGCAATTTCAGTGTGGACAGATAAAGAGCAACGTATGTGCCTTACTATGGCTTTGGCTCACTGATGAATGTGCCCACACTCTTAAACCAGCGTATGAGGTTGCGGTGATCCTTTACATAAAGCCAAGCTTGTAGAAAAGGGAAGAGCTTCTCATTTATGCCACGGGCTTCAATGTAAAAATGGAGTGCATCCCGAACTTTCTCATCCAATTCTCTGTCCATTCAAAAGGGAAAAAAAGATATCAGTTCAAAGCTGTCTGCTAACGCTTGTGTGGTCTGTTCACTAATCCTTTGTCAGTATGATATCAGTCATGTATTTGTATTGTATCGACCAAACTTCGGACCACCACATGAGCCAGATTCAGTCAATCAAAAGTTAGATGGACATGGTAAAGAATTACACACTGGACCATCAATATTACTTTCAGTACTTTTTTTATGCATCGCACATTGCATAGAAGGAGCAAGGGAAGACATGCATTTATCTGCTCCAAATCTTTATGGCATCTACTTCACCATTTGGCCCATCAACAAACATTTCAGTGAAGTAACCAGAGCAGTCACAACCACAAGACTCTTGTTTGTGACAACTGAATATCCAGAGATTAAATTATTATTTCAGTCACAAGAATCCGTTTTATCTAAATATTTCAGAAATGCTGGAGAGAAAAAGGAAAAGGTGATAAGGGAAGAATCAAATTCTTCTATATTCAAAAAGGCAAAAATGAATTTACATGGGGCGGCCCAAATATCTGTTTTCACCACTTTGGATACAAGTTATTCTTAGAGGTTAGATTAATATCCTTTTATAAGTTTTAAATATTCTATCTGAGTTGTCAACTACAGTCTGTCACAACGGGAGAATTCAGGATATGACACTCAAATCGAATTGCAATTCAGAATTTGTGATCCAATGTCTCACATGCACACACACGCAGCCCCAGAACCACACATGTCATTGCATCATAAAGTCACAAAATTTTGAATTGCCAGTGAAGGGTGCCATATCCAAAATCATTCAGATAATCCATTATTTTACAACTAATAATCAATCAAAACAAAGTTAAGATAGCTTTTCACAATATTTTGCACCATTTTCCTGAAGACAATATCTTCACCAAGTGGCTCATTAATCATTATTCGTTGCATAACATTTAGAGCAATAATGGAAGCAGCCATTATATTACATAACACGATTTTCTTGGTTATTATCTAAAATAGCCTTCTAATACTACAGGAACTGACGTTGATGGGGCTGCAGCTGAAGCTGCAGTTCAGCGGCAAGAATCACAGCCGAACAGGCAACAAGTAGAGTTCACAAGAAATGTTTGTGATTGGGACTTGTCTCAATTGATGGTCTAGCGAGTAGTCACTGAAAAGTGGAATTGGCAAGAAGCAGAATAAACATGCTCATGCTAGTACCAAATTCCTTCACACTCAGAGAGGAACAGCTACGAGAATCATATTAAAAAGCTTTACTGACAAGTTTTAGTTGGAACCACATTTGGACAGGGGATATGCAAACAGAATATCTTAAACCACTGCAGGATAGTTCATTCTTCCTATCAATTTCAAACTTCCAAAGAAAAACACCTGCCAGTGGCTGCATGAATTGTCTACCGGAATATCAACTATGGTTCATCTTAAGCTCAAAACTATCATCTTCCAGCTCAAGCCTTTAAAGTCAACCAATAGCTAGATCTCAAGAACATACTCTTAAGTTATTTCTGATTGCTGGAAACAAGCTACAATGACTAAACAAAATTTGTCCTTAGCACACCCGTTCTGCCATCTATATTTCCACACCTGTATTGTACCATAATTAATCCCCTCCTAACTAATCCTACTCGAGCAGTAAATCAAATTCCTAGAAAACCAATGCCCAGACATTGTATACAAACTCTTGTACAAAATTACGGAAATACCTAAATTTCTGGCGCATTAGGAAGAACAACTTACTGGAAGATGCGCCCTCTGTACTCCCCACCACCCTTCGAAGCCGTATTGCCCTCCCTCGACTCGGCGTCCTTTGACCGTAGGCAGACCGAATGGATCCCGACGGCATCCGGGTACAGCCCGCAAAGGAACTGCAGCGACTTGCCTGTCCCAGGCTTGGAGATATCGACGTGGAGGAAGAGCTGGCTAATGGACGCGCTCAGACCGCCTTCCCCGCCGGCGGCATCGGAGTCGTAGTCGGCGCCGGCGGGCAGGATGTTGGCGAGCCTTGCGACGGAGATGGAGATCTCCTCCCCCGCGTCGCCGTACTCTCGGCGCAGCACGGGGCCCGATTGCTGATCCAGGGCTCCCTTGACGATGGTGAAGGGCTTGGGCGGGCTGGTCTTGGGCGGCGGCGTCATCTTGGACACCTCGAGGTAGTGGTCCTTGAGCGAGCGGAGGAGGATGGAGTTCACGGCGGAGGAGGAGGCGGCGGCCGTGGCCGCTGCGGTTGGGGAGGGGGATGCCTTGGTGGAGGCCGCCCGGCGGCAGAGGGCCGCCGCGGTGGGGGCGGCGCGGCGGAGCATCTTGGTGAGCAAGGCGGGGGGAGAAGCGAGGGTTTAGGGGTGGGGTCGTGGGGAAGGAATGAGGAACGATCAAAATTGCTTGTTTTGGTTTTCACTACGGTGGAGGGGATTTCAGCGCAGCAGATGACATGTGGGTCCCTCTGCACCAATATGTGTTTTCTACTTTTCCCTGTAATTATTTACACGTATGCGTTGATCATAGATGAGGGCATGAGGCTCTCCATTTCCAAATGAGTTTTCTCACTAAATATACATTTTTGATAAATTCCTAGCCACAAAATCCTGCATGTATGAACTCCACCACATTGTGAAACAACGCTTGCCACTGCAGAATATGGTGTTAAACTATAAAATACTACATATTTTGATGTCAGGCTTACAAGGTTTCAATGCAAAAGGTGTTTGTTTTTCTTTTGCTACTATTTCCTTATTTCAATTACTTTGATATCCAGTGTTAATTAATCAATTAAAGTTTTCTTGAAGAAAAGAAAATGCTATCCATTTTTAGATGGAAAGCGTTCGCCAGTGAGATACACGCACGACGCGTTGGACAGACAAACAAGAAGACTCCCCCTTGCTTCTTGACCCCTTCTACATCCTTCTGGAGCCATCCAGCCCACCCGGCTTTCCGCACACTGGATTGCTCCCCAAGACAAGCAAAGCCCAAATCCGTCCAGAAATAATAAACCGCAGCCGAGCGAAGCGGCCCAAACCCAGATCAGACTCCGATTCCCCCAATTCGTTCCGTTCTCATCATGGGTTGGCGCTGGCACGACGACGACGGCGACAGCGGCCGGGGCCTCGCCGGCGTCCCCGACCTCGCCGGTGGCGGGGGTGAGGGGGCGCAGTGCGCCACGCGCCGGGTGGTGCAGTCCCGCTGCCACACGGAGGAGGTCGAGCCCGGCCGATTCGTCCGCAAGTGCGAGAAGACAGAGCAGCTCCTCCGCGACTGCGTCGGCAGGTACGTTAGCCTGCGCGTCGTGCTTCCCCTTGATCCGTTCTGCCATCCCTGCACGAGTCGCGACTTCAGGTTATTGTGTGTTAGTACTGATATCCGGTTGTCTGTGGGGTTTAATCGGTGGCGATTGTGGTCCTAGGTTGTGTGAATTGATTTGTTTGAGATGTGAGATACGGGGCTCAGGGGATGATTGATTTCATTAAACAAGTGAAATTATGTGCCGGAGCACGCTGATCAACTTTTTGCCAGTACGATTGTTCTGATGAGTTGGAAATTTGTGGGGACGTCTTCTATGTAACCAAAACCTTTTAGGTTTACAAATGGGGATAGCTATGCGTGCCAACTCGAATGGGTTATAGGGTTAAATTTTTTGTGCTTGCGGCTAATTTGATTGTGCTGCACTTCCATTTCCAAATTCCAAGTATTCAGCAATTTTTCTAGGTTCAGGTGTTAGTGTTAGTATTACTTTTGAGAATTGTAAATTGTTGCTGGTAAGTTTATGCGAAAGCATTTTCATCCTGTTGTGTCATGGGCAGTTGAGGATTAGAGTGCCACTATAATTTTAGTCTTGTTTTTTAGTGAAATGTTAGGAATTTCTTGAACTGTTCTTCCTGTATATGCTTGTGTGGTATGTCAGAAGGGACAGTCAATGCTGTTTTAACTCATCAAATATATAAACATCTCATGGGGCACACATTAGTGCACTCATATTGAAAATCATCTCAAGTTTTTTGCACCTTGAATTTTATCCAAGAGAAAACAGTGATTGAATGGATTCCAGCTTCTTGTATTGACCCCTTTCATTAAGTCACAAATTTCTAGGGTTATGTCTAGATGCATAGCAAAATTTATAAACCTAGAAAAGTCAAACAACCTACATTTTGAAACGGAAGGAGTACTTCATTTTCCTATTTTGTATGGCATTACAAACTTGTTTTCACCACTTTCCTAATTTTGTCATTTGCACAAATTTCTTACTGAGTACCCATGGAATGCTTTATCTTTGTTTAGGCCCTCTGAACTGGTTGAATCCAAAACTGAGAACACTGAAGAAGATGTCACTGAAGAAATGAAAAGTGGTTCACTCTCTCTTGGCTTTCCAACAAACGAGCCCTTTGCATTCCCAGGACTTCGCAGCGACATCGAAGCCCTTGAGAAAGGCTTGTTCGGGAGCCTTGGCAGCGTCCTAAATGAAGCCGAGCGGATGACCAACGATCTCTTCAAATCTTTTAGTTTTCCCTCCACCCATGGCAGGGAACCGAGCCCATTTCCTAGACAACCTGCAGAGAGGCATATTGGGGAAGGTACTACTACAAAGAAGACAAAGGAGGGTGACTACTCGGAATTCAGCAGCCAGATTTCGGATGTGTAAGCAGCTGCAGTTAGCTGGCATGTGTCTTCAGAGCTGAAACCTGTGAAGTCAGAGCTATGCTTTACAATCTTAGGTCTCTTATATGTATCTTTTTTGAGCAAATTGCGTGCTTGCGAGTTGCAGGTGCACTTCAGCCTCGCTTAGTATGGTAATCGTAATGGTACATGATGAAGCAATTTACCTGACTCTGTCAGGACTATTTCTTCTGGTATGGTCGGTTTGCAAGGCCGTTTTGTATAGCACTGTTTGCAGACCCTGCAGTTGAACAAGTTGAGCTGAAAGTTTGTCCTGAATCTACCTCCTCGATTCGTGGTGTGATGTATTGCTGCTTTTTGCCCCCTTATTTGCATCCAGCTGCGCTTGAGTTGATAATGCCTAGCGGTGGAGTTCTAATTTGTGATCGGAAGCGCACGGGCAGCGAAGATGGCCAAAGGATAGCGGCTCGTGCCTTTTGCCCTGAAATGATCATGAAGACGCTTTCCACTTGTGACTTGTGAGGCCGTCAGTCGATGACGCGAGTGCTTAGCAAACCTCTCACACAAACGCGAAATCTCGTTATGTGTAAAGGAGTTTTTTATCACGGAGAAGAAGCGCGTCGTCAGTGAACTGCAACTGTTAACACATTTGCATGCTGTAATAAAATCAGCTCCCCTTCAAAGCCCTCTCTACCTGAACATATTCGCTGCTGACATGGAAGAGTTCGTATATATATCTGTACAAAAGTCCGGTACTGCACCATTTTCAGATGTAAAACTGCGCAGAATGTCAGCTAACTGGGGCTCCGCTACAACCGTTTAGAGTACCCAGAACCGGCGCACTTCTTGCAAAGTATCAGCCCTGCACGAGAAAAATGCAGTCAGTCAGAATAGACGCCCCCAACTTCAGTTTCAGATTTGTTCCCTTTGTGCTATGTGCTGATCGAAAGGCTACGAACCTGCTCCTCTGCATACACGGCACTCGACCACTCCATTTTCCACCTTCATTTTGCCATCGTTGCAGAACACGCACTTCGTGCCCCCTAGTTAGCAACACAGATAATGTTTTAGTACATCATAAGTGCGTGGAACTGTCGGAACACTATATGCATACTGAATAATGCAAAGGGGTCATTTCTTTCAGCAAGATCTTTACATGTTTCTTTCCTAAAAGGAACTATAGTTGTTGAAATGATCTAACACGTCTCTGTATCCATCAGTAAAGAGGTGATGTGGTAAATCTGTAAATGTGCATGGGAATACCTATATTATATAGATAGGTATCTACCAATTAAAATGTGACTTTGCCAACAAATACAAGGGAACACAACGCCCAGACATCAACCACATTCTAACAATGGCACAATACCGCATCAAACTAACCATTTCCATGGCCATTTTGCTAACCATAATCTTTCAGTGTATACAAAGAATTACATGTAAACTGATAATTTCCAAAAAAAAGAAAGAGTAAGGGGGCATCGAAACTACTAGCAAAACGACCAAACAAATTACACTGGTCCGCATTTGAACTATTGTAACCATCTAGATACTACTCACAAATTGAGGTTATTCACAAAAGCAAGTGTCTGCGTATACGTATGGCACTCAGCTAGCTAATGCTGAACTCCCAGTTAGATGATGAGGCAAAAGGAACTTGCTGCACACAGATCCTAACATGCATCATGGAACACCACACTCCAGATGACTAGATGAATTACCAACCATTAGCAAACGGATAGGTACTGTTTGCTGTAGGCTTTATACAGCAGTGCGTTATACTAAAAAATAAATACAGCAATGCGTTATGAGTACCAGCAGGCTAATTACTAGACTAGACCATCGCCCATTCACCCGGCCAGCCAAAGAAAAAATAATTCGAGAGAAGCTGCAAAATACCGTTTCCAGCGCACCTGTCGCACGGCACCGGGTCACCCTGCAACGAGGCAAAGAGCATCACAACCCGAGACCGGCAGCCTGGCATTCAGAGACGAGAGAGAGAGAAAAACTAGCGGCGGAGACCTTGAGGCCGAGTACGAGGGAGAGGGAGACCGCGGATACGACGGCGGCGGCTATGATGATCGTCTGCGTGTCGATAGGTCTGAGCAGGTCGCCGCCGCCGTAGCCGTAGGAGGCCGCGGCGAGGGCCCACGGCGGCGGAGGAGAAGCGGCTGGGGACGCGAGCGGGACTGACGGTGCGCCGCCGTGGTGCCCCCTGCAGGGGAAAAACGGTGGAGCGGGAGCGGCGGCGCGGCGGGATAAGGAGGCGGAGCGGCAGGAGGAGGCGGGGCAGAGAAGGGAAGCCATGGCGGCCTGGCGGGATGGGGGAGCTGGAGGACAATGCGGTGACGTGGCAGCGATAGAAGGGCGTTGTTGTTTGTTCGGATATTCTTTCCAAGCCCCGCGCTCTCTTTCCAATTGATTCACCGCGTGGAACGGTGGAAGGAGAGAGTATTTTCCAAGCCGTTGTCTTTTTTTTGTCATTTTTTGAATATTTATTCATAATATAATTGTTCCTTATGGGAATGTAACACACTGTAATCCGTTTTTTTTTTTGTCTCGACACTGTAATCCGTTTAATATCACCAATAGCAACCGTAAGAAGCTTCATTTGGGCACATCCGACCACCCTTGCCCTTTGCATCAGAGGAGCCTTTACACTAGCTTCAACATTTCAGCCTTTTTACTCTCGTATCATTTCTGCCAGACCGCCAGCAGCCGTAGTACCAATAACATGCAATGGAAACCTGTCTTTCTATTCAGTTCAGCTGCTCACCAAATAGGCAAATACGTTTCCAAATGAATTGGCTCCGACAGTTCAATCGACTGCCAGCCACAACTGTTAACTTCTTAAATTCTACCACTAGGTACCACCAAACGGATAAAAAGGGTAACAGCCTTAGGAAACGATAAAAACAACAGAAAACTGAATCAATTGTATTAAGACCTGGAACAGGTCCTCTGAGGCTAATGTTAACAACTTCCCACAACTGCTGGGGAACGCAAAACACAGTAGACGACCCCGATTTACAAGCTTCAAGAAACTTTCTACAAGGAGAGGCTGCTATAGAACCCTGTACATCCACCAAATGAAATTTCTTTAGAGATAAACCGCCACGGATCTACTCTATGCAAAGCCTTCCACCCTGTACATGACCAAAAACATAAAAGAGATTGCTTTTGGAACAAGACAGCGCCCTCATATCCAGTTCTCCTGCGTTTGCAAAGCAACAAGTGAGACATACTTACATTCCCAGCTCAACTGAAGATGTTTTTAACCATTCATTTATAAAATTGAAACATGGAGGTACTCACCATTTATCACACAACATATTGTCAATTTTAGTTGTAAATTTTCACTGGCTTCTCAAAAGAATGACGGTTCTGCAATTGCTTGAATCAACTATCAGAGTATGCCCAACAAAATGTAACAGTGAGCCATAATGTTAGCATTCTTCAGCGTAATACCTGACTGGTTAAGAAGGATCTGTTTGGGGTAGTGGCGGTATGCTCCAATCCAAGATGATATTCCCACGGCCCATAAACAGGTTTCTGTTTCTAAAAACATAAAAAGGAATAGATTATATAAGCCCTTCAATATTTTGATGAAAGCCTTGCAAAAAGGAAAATTTAACTAACCAGGAACCGGCTCAATACAATATCTGAATCTTGGAGGTATTCTGGCCGACCTAATGTAACATATGCAAATTTCCACTGGTGAAAGAGATGTAGCATCGTATTAGCCAATATAAGAGAAAACCCAAGCAAAAAAAAAAAAAAAAAAAGATAAAAAGAAATGAAACATCAAAGTTACACCATGCCACAGAGAGATGGCCGATTAAAATCAGAAAGTGAATCGTGTGAATGCAGCAATGCCACCCATGTGCAGTGGGTGTGGGTGTGGGGGGTATGACTTTAAATGAACAGTAGATACCATATAACAAGGGTGAAATGAGTACCTTTAGAAACTGCTCATCAGGAACTTGAAGCCTCTTCTGAATCCGTACTTTGATATCCGACAAAGCCTCACCATCACGAATTAAAAAGAAGAAAGGTTCTCCAAAATATTGAATATGCTGTACAGATAAAGTGGTTAAGTCAATGAAAGTAACAACTGCTGAATCATGATGCCTTCTCAAGTGTGTAAGCAAGCACAAAAGTAGCATTGTAAAACATCAGGTAAAGAGGATTTCCTAAGAGGGGGGGGGGGGCACTAGTGTTTCACAAAGCTAACAGATAGTCCCCAGTCATTTTTATTACTGCAGCAGCAAAATTGTATGATGAGGTAACTCACCAATTTTATATATTTAAAATTACAATCTGCTCAAAATGCACCTGATGAATATTAATCAGTTTGCAGGATGATGTGTGTGATTTTAACATCTCTATCACAACCTATGTTCATTAGGCATTTCAATCACCAACTTTGGTGAAGGTAAAACACCATTTTGTGAGCACTTTTCACCAGTGAAGTTTGTTATTAGCAAAAATGAACCGCCAATCCTAACAAAGCCTCACCAATTTCTAATATATTCTCCATTGATATGACCCATTTATAACAAATATTTTAAGAAAACATCCTCCTAACTTCTTTCAAATTAGCTTGAAAAGATCAAATTACTACAAGGAGCCTTGAACCTCAAAATGCTTAAAAGATACATACATGATTCTCTTTGAAGAAGTGATAGACATGAACCAAACGGTCTTTAGGCCCAGCATTTTTCTCCTCCTTAGGAACCTGGTAAAACAAATAAGAAAAAGGTGTGGGTCAAATTTACTTCCAGAAACATTGTAAATGTAAATAATATAGAAAACGTAAACCACACCAGCACAGATGTGCATACCTCTTCAATACGAAGGGGTCCAGATTGGTCACTAACTGAATCTATATAATCTCCTGGTTTATAAACCTAAATTACACGAGACCATAAATTGAACAATATGAGAGATCGACATGGTAAATATGATCATCTTGATCAAATATATATAAAAAAGACGACAATAAAGCTAAGGGTAAAATTTATAAGGTGTACAGCCATAATGCATCGCATTCTTCCGAATTAAAAAGAAAAAGGAAACTCCCAAATCCCATTCTAGTCCACCCACATGCATTCCCCTCAACCTCAGGTGCACCAAATCTTTGGCACAATTAATAGGGCCTCAAGAGTCAAGCCCCACATCCCAATCTGTCAGTAAAAGATTTCTAAATCTTCAGTGACACCACATAGCAGGCGCACCGCTATCAACATACCCACCAGTATCTATAGTTTGAGAGTGGTATAATGCACAAGAGATGGTGGCCGGAAAGGGGGACAATGCATGGTCCACACACCTAGGAGGCATAACATTTCAGTAAAATTTTAACAGAATGAAAGAAAAAAAATGGTCAGATCAGAAAAAAAAGATTACTTAGCTTTTGTAGCTTTTAGGTATGTGATGGACAAACTACAAACAGAAGTTTATGCAGTTACATCCTCTCAAACTCAGAGAAACATAGCATTTAATCTTATATGCTCACCACCCAGCCTCCCTCCCTATCACTCAGCCTCAAGCACCGCCTCTTGAACTACAATACTCACATTTAGAGTGCACAATTATCTAACCCCCCACCAAAATTCTACTAATCCAAGTATGGCTGCCATACTGAAATATAATTATGTAGTATAATATCTGGATACCACCATACAAATTTCCAGTTTGATGCAAGCCAGAATAAGTATGAACAGTTAAATGACACCCAATTTAAATGAATTACCCAGATAGCAGGGCTGAAATCATTCATTCACTCAAACAATACTCAAGAAATAAATAAATAAATAAATAGAGAAGGGTATCTTCCATTTAGTACCTTGCATATCTTGTGAAAATAGACATCGAAAAACCGAAATTCAGCATCATCACAAGAAAGTTCAACCTAATACAAGGAATGAAAGTATGCAAAATGAAATAGCTATGCATTCAAAGAAATTTAGCAATTATTGCACACACCTTCGACTTTAAGTCTTCGATCAAATCAAGAAGAGTGTTACTTTTTGGTGACCTAATAATGTGAAATGACAGCTGACAAGAACACACTGCCTTAGAACATGGTCAGCAAAATATAAGAACCTGCACAAAATGTGTAAAAACTAACCTCATAGTTTGACGCATTTTGAAAAGCAACTTTAAGTGTTTTCAGACCTTCCAGCTCAGGCAACGGAATGTCCAGTATCTCATAATATAATATGTCAGACATCTGCTAAAACAAACGAAGCTCATGAAATCTGAAGTCCATATAATTAACACTCTAGAAAAGGAGGTCAAACCTGAGAGTGATGCTGTAGCATGTCCGAAAGATAATCAACACTTCTGTATTTGATGTAGTGAGGTTTGGGTTGGTGAGAATGTGGATTGTGTTGAGTAAGCCGAATTTTAGAAGGTTCATCCAGACCAAGTTGATGAGCAACCTTCTCAACAACATCATCATATGTGGAACGCTTTGAACTTCACCAGAAAAAAAATAAATGTTATTATTGGTACAATACCGTCAATAAATGGATGCAGGCTCAACAAAACAAGAGAACACATACAGCTCCAGAGAGAAGTTGTCTTCTTTTGGCTTCTCAAGCAATCTGAAGCGAACAATCTACAAATAATATTAACCAATTATCAGAAAAAAAATATAAATCAACTAACCATTCGGACTAACAAAGTAAATATATCATTGCACAGGGGAAACAAACACTACCAGACAAGAAAAATGATGGTACGTTGCAATGAGAATTTAAGAGCCAGAATACAGTTATCTCCTAAACAATTATGTCAGGTTGCCTGACTAGGAACTAATTAATATAATTTCATTTTTACGACCAAATTGAGCTAATAAAGGCCGGCATTGAACTGTGCGCAGTCAACAAAGTTCTCCCCCAAATTTTGTTGTGCCAAAGATGCAATACATTATTTTGGAGTGAATTTGACCCATTCTGTTTAGAAAATGCAATAGCTTAGATCTGCATGCAAACATACCTCCAATAAATTTTCTCAAAACTATGACAAGAAAAATATTTCAATGGCATTCATCAAAAAAAAAATCCTTTCAAACAAACAAAAAGTGCCTAATATATGGACATGATGCTACACATGAGCACACCAACATGCTAGTTAGGTCGGAGCTTCAAAAACAGGAACAAACTGATTTCAACCCAGTTAGGAAAAAAAGCAAGAGAAACAAATAAAGGTATAGCGTGTGGATGAAATTATCAATCAATAAAGTGGCGTTTCTGTTGCAATCTAAAATGGAAGAACTACTTCGAAAACAAGGGAAATATCTTGAAAATGCTCCGTTGTAAAAAATATTGACATTTTCCATACATTCTGACATACAAAAAAGCTAAACTTGGCTAGATTAAAACTATGAACATATCTTAGATACAATCTAATGCATATGTTATATACTCTGTTATATATAGCTTTTACAATTTTTGGAGGAGAGGGAATTAGTTGCATATAAATTTTAAACTCAACTTGCATGTACTATTCTATTCCTCAGTCCTTTTCTAAGATTTCGTCACAATCTTGCCTTCAGTAACATTAAAACTTGCCCAGTAAATTTATCTTATCATCATTCTATCGGTAACATATACCACTAACACCAAACCAAAGCTTTTATCCATAGACAATAACACAATCAATCAGCGACATTCAACTCAATTATGCAGTTACTGACAGTTGACCTAACCAATGAAGTTTGTTCCTCGTATATTATTTTCAAAAAAACCCACAGATAATATAGTCAATGTCGAAGGATGTGTTTCCAAATTTTCAAGCCCCACATTTCCAACAAAGCAAGATATAAACATGAGCACTTGTTTTCGACAAGCAAACAATAAACAGAAGGGCAGAATATGCAGAACAACCTTCACTTGTAGATGTTATTGATAGATGGCACATGAAAGGCTCATACGTATTTGACAAGATGCAGGAAGTATGAGACATGAAGTAATTCAAGGAAATTGAATGAAATAATACGCATACACCACTGACCCTTGTACCATGTAAATTACCTGTTTATTATGAATATATTCGAAGAAAGAAGATACAGTAGGATAGCGATATTGATCCATTTTATCTGGTAAACAGCGTTTTTGGTAGCATATTATATCACCATTATCAATCTGCCAGAACAGAGCATAAGTAAAGCAAAGATAAGATCAACAAGAGCTTTGATATAAAAAATGGTACAAACCTGGCTTGAATGGAAAGAAACATTACTCTCAATTGGTTCGCACATCATTGGATCATACTTTATTTCCTAATAAAGAGATTTAAGGAAAATAAGTAGGTAGAACAAAGTAGGTAGAACAGATACTTCATAAAGCTCATCCAAATTTGCGGAAATAATAAGGTTTGATGTTCCAGAAAAATCATTTCTAACCTCATAGAGGTCAATATCTTCATCAGATGAAAATCCGGCGATCTGGTTCAGCCTTTCTATTATATCAGATGGTTTCCCCGATGCTTTCACAAAAAAATTTCCAATATATCTGTTTCATTATAACAATGATAACAAACCTAGTCAGTTTGATTGGTTGAACTAAAGAAAGCAGAGAGCAAATGATAACCTTAGGTCTTCCGTTTCAGGATCGTAGAGCTTGAAGAAAAGTAATATGTTCTCTTTGGTCTTCACAGGAGGAACAATTGGTTGATTCTCCTGTATGTTGTATAAGCAATGTTTAGAATGGTTACGAAATAACCAAGACATAGAAAAGTTTGGTTACATAGATGAATGATTGCATTAATAAAAAAACTAAGGGACCAAATGCAATCGAAAAGGTATTTAATCATTTAACCTGTCCAAAATGAACCTCCAAGAATAGCCTTACTTCAGAAGTCTGAAATTTTGTTACTGTTGCATCTTTAAGCAGCCCAATCTGCCCGAAAGAAAAACATACATTAGTTGTGAATTGGCATAATTGACAGAAATAAAAATAAATGAAAGGTTGTACAGGCAGTTACCCAACTTGTTCTTTTAAAAGAATAATTCGTATGTTATTCTAACAGCATCAAACATCAACACAACATTGAGACACTTACAGCAATATTTTCCTCCTGAAGGGTCAACGGACGACTGGGCCTGTAGGTATTGTTCTTCCGCTTAGCCCACACCCAAAATCGTTGGGATTCGACCGGGATGCAAAATTCTTTTGCAAGCTCCACCTGCCAAGAGAGCATCATAATTTTTTTTAAAAAAAAGCTCTCTTGCCAATACAAAAGATAATGAACATGACAATATTCTGATCTTCACATTTACGAAGGTATCTCAAACAAATGCAATTATTGTAACAGCAGTCCAGGGTGACATAGCTAGAAATTTTCAATAGTGCGTGCACTGGTGTCCAGGGGGTATAGCCCGTACAAGATTTTAGGCCATAAATAGCTTATCTCAATTGACACTTGCAAAATCAGGCTATGCTCACTGCTCAGGTACCAGGACACCACCTGGTTACGCCGCTCACAGTTCAGTAAAAATACTTCTCTTATTTGCTACTCCCTCCATTCACTTTTATCTTTTACAAGGCATCACAGCAAGTACTCCAGAGACCAAGAAGTAATTGCAGGCGCACATGCACCAGCTTCCAAGTTGAAAATAACTGCAGCGCACCAGGCCTCCGCAGTTTACTGCTTAGCCTTCATAATATGCATGAGCGCATGCAAATCAGGCCTTTGCTGAATGATTTTAACTGGCCAACGACGCATGCAAAACGTTTTGGCTTCCACGTGACTTAAATGCCCGACTGAAGATTGCTTCGGTAAAAAAAACAGCCATGCCTTGTATTTCGATATTTCTAAAGAAACGCGAGAACGTCTTATAAAAGCAAATGGAGGGAGTATATACTAACAGCAGCGATAAATTAGTTTACACTTGCACCAGTTGGCCAGCCAGTTGGCCAGCCATAGTCTTGCAACTCATCGATGTATTAGTGTTCAAATTAAAAAGGTCCCACTGCACACCTTCAGAATGTATACTTAAGAAGCTCAGCATGAAACTCCTGGAATGATTGAACTATAAAACATATGATTCAAGATCATAACAATCTGTTAACTATCATTACAGCTATGTGGTCTAGTCATCAAATCACTGTGTTCTATGCCTAGCGCTAATCCATTATTTGTTATCCATTATTTGTTAACTATTATTACGGTAGTTGACACTGAGTCGAGTCATCACATTACTATGTTTTCATGCTTAATGCCCTAATCCTCTGGTCACAAACTATTGTAACTCTAATATAAAAGCCTTCTCCTCATCAGGTGACTTTTTTTTGCCATCAGATAAAAAACCAATGGCTTCCATCACCCTCCCAGACTACCTACTCAGCTTCTCCAGCCTTAGCCTCCTGTCTTGGCCTCAGCTTCTCACCCTGACTCCACCCACCGCACTGCCATTGCTTGCTCCTGCCTTCTCCACATCATTGCCGCCAGCAGTCTCCTTCATCCCCCACGTGCCTCCTCTCTCCTCGCCTACTCACCTAGCACCATATTCAATTCTAACCAAGCTCCCCCATCGCCACACTCAGCTCAATCAGAGCCATTACCCATCCACTAACCACTCAGCACCCGACACCCTTTCCACCTCCACTGCCCACCAGTGACTTCCCATCACCGTGGCTGGTAGCACTGTAGGTACCTGGGCATCCCAGCTCAGTGCTGCAACCCCACTGCTGGCTGGCAAACCTCCCAGGGATCCGTCTACAACCATCGTCACAATTAAATTCAAATATAAAACTGATATTAAGTTATTCAAAAATGTTGGTAACTTATGGATAATCTCAGTTCCCTGCTGAAGAGTGAATTTGAAACTAGCATTTGATTATTTAAGTGCAAATACTGTCAACAGTTGAAACAAGAGGAGAACTCCAAATGTTCCAACCAACACTCAGTATTACAGTAAAAGGTAAAGGAAGGATATTCTAGTACATCACAGAATTATTCGACTCAGAGGAAGTAACTACACATACAAGATTAGTAATTATAATCAATACAAACCATAAGGCTCAGCAAATTACCTTGACATCGTTGATTGACATGTTCTTAGGTGCACGGAAGCTATGAACTTTGTCAAAGTCCACAAGATCAAAATGCACATGTCTTCCAATTTGATCTTTCAAATCACAATCCCGGGCCACCTAAGTAATTGTTTAAATTTTGTAAAAACTGAGAAATAACCCCCATCAGATATTGAAACGGGCAAACTCAAGTCAAACCTTCAATGCAGTGAACATGTGAGCCTCAGCTTTTTCCCTTTTCTTGTATTCCTTCTCTTCCTGTTCCTTTCTTAACCTAACCTGGGAATATTTCAATAATATTAAACAAACTCTATGGACTTAATAATAAATGAATTTGAATAAACAAATATTACCTTAAGGTGTTCTGATATGTCTTCCTCATCCAAATCACAGATAATTTTCTCTTTGTCACTTTCTCGAATGTAAACAAGCATGTAGGCATTTGAATGCTTAGTAAACCTTAGGGGTGTGGTGTTCATCCCAGGGTTGGTATGGGGGAGCTGTAAAAAAGAATTATCAGAAGAACGCCATGCACTTGGGCCAATTGAAGCAGTTTTAGTGTTTGCATGTATTACTTCTTCTTCACCACCATATTGCTCCTCTAAAGCCCGTTTCGTGTCTTCTTTTGTTACCCGTTCATCATCAAACTTGTACCTAAATTTCCAGTTTGTAAAGTCAATGAATTACAAATGTAAATTGTACAATATCCCTACAGTACAATCTAGTGCAGAATATTCTTAGATAAGGACACCCGTCTTAAATGTGTTTGTGTCTACTTAAAATCGAATTTGTGCGGACTTCATACAATGTTGAATATACAGCTATGATTGAATAACCTTATCAAATCAGATTAAAACAAGAACACAATTTAGTACCCGTGAAATATTTTTGGTAAGTAGAGAAATAAGAAGAGTTTCACTCAAATATTAGACTGAACGGTACCATTGGTCAGACAATGTCGGGCGAATGAAGGCATAGTAGTGTCCTCCATGAACTCCACCACTATGAACTAGTACACTGCATCGAAGAGAGGCTATAAATATTAATATTACTATAAGGATCCAAACTGCTCCCAAAAATAAATAAAAAAACACTGGTCTGCAGCCAGCAACTACAGAATTGTGAAACTGTTAATCCCATGGGCAGGTATTCAAAATTTTGTGTGGTGTGAGCTTGTCCAATATTACAGTTTACAAACGGAAAATATATTGTGTTATCTAAAGTAAAATCAGCATAATTAATATGTATGTGTGATGTAAAATCTAACATGCTTATAGTACTGAAAAACCACCTCCACTAGTAAGATTTTTCATTTTTCATGTGACAAAAGAAAATGGTAACTGTTACCTGTGAAGAGTATATAGGTTACGCACACTTCTATCCGCTTCTGGAGAAAGATATTTTCCATCATCCCTATCAAGATCCAATTGAAGTGGGAACTCATAGCGGTCGTTTATCTACATCACACAATCAATTTAATTAAAGCGAGCAAAAAAAGTAAATAACCTAAGTAAACAGAAAAGGCACCTTGATTGTGTGCCACAGATGACAAATATTTCCATCCGAGGACTGTATTAGAGTATCTTTACAGTGACAAATCAACCTTTTGCTTACTCTAATCATCCAGCAAAAAAAAAAACTATGTAGCATTTGCGTTGTTGACCTTTTTATGTTTCAAAAGTTCGAGCCAATGAAAACTAAGCCTCAAACATGAAAATGACAGCTGAAAGGTCAAGAATCAAGAGTAGTTCAAGGCTCCAAAAATATAGCATTGACAGCTCATTTAACCATATCCTAACATGTTCAAAACCTTTCTATGTGACCATAAGATTCAATGCAAGTACAAAACATGGAAAAGAAAAATCCACATATATAGGGCTCAGTAAAAATAAGAGGCCAAGCACAGACCTTGACCATTGTATCCCGCACAAAATCATATTCGAACCGTTTTAACTGAAGTTGCAAGACTGGAGGGAAGTCAATGAAAAGCATTCCTTTCTTGGCATCCTGAAAAAAAATAGATAGGAGATCTCCTTTCAAACAACAGAAATAAGAGAATAATTAGTGTAACTCGCTACTGCATCCAAATTAGCACTTACCGGACAATGGTCAAATAACATTTAGATAAAGTTCAGTAATTTAAACCTAGATTACCATGCTATACCTACATCTAATTCAGCTGCACTGACAAAATTTAAAAAGCAAATAGAAAGTCTTCTAAACTTTGACATGGAATTTGAAATATCAATGTCATGCGGCTCACCTGCAGACCATGTTCTTCAGATTGATACTTATTATCGCCTTCTAACCTCTCCACTGCAACATACTTATCAAATGATGCATAGACATCAGAACACCCCTTGACATCAAGTGCAAGATCTGGGAAGAAAAAAAAAGTAAACAAAATACTCTATTAACTCTTGTCAACCAAAACACTAAAAAGAAAGCATATTTCCCCTGGTTACCTACCATAAAATGACTCTTTCCTGGTAGATTTGTAGTCAACATTAATGCACTCGATATAATTCATATGGTGACCCTCGAATAACTTTTGTATTGCTCCTTCCACAGTGGTCCCCTGAGAGAAGAACAGCTGCAGATCCTTGGAAGAATTGGAGGGTTTTTAAACAAAGTTAGATGACAAACCTTCATCTTGTTCTCCAGCTTTTCACAAAGAACCCTATTCAATTCTTGAACATCATGCTGCATAAATGAATCATAGCTATCCCATCCAAAAGATTTGGTGAGCTCTTTTGTAGCAACACTATTGTCATTATGCTGAATTTTGTAGAAAAGACTTTGCAAAGCCAACGGAATGCTCCCTGAAGGTGTATCATTCTCTGAAGTAGGCATATGATATACAGCCTAAAACATTAATTTCAGTATCAGCACACTGAAGGATCAACTATAATAGACAAAACTAGAAATGATGCCTACCTTCCGAAAGTAGGGAATGTGATACAAAGTCTGAAGGAGAGAGTTCATGTAACAGGTAGCTCCTTGATTCTTCAGACCAACATAACCAGTCATCTTCTTGGAATCATAGTTCCAGAAATCAACAATTTTACGCACAGCAACCTCAGCTTCAATAATGCATTTATCATTCACAACATATCCTTTACTTGGATCATATAGATCCATCAAAGGCATAAAAGATGTGAAGCCCCAATCACTTTCTCGGGCATTGAATTGATGTGTTGCTTCTGTGGGAAAAAAAATAGAGAGCACATGAACCAATGGCAGGTAAGTGTTAATTTCAACCTATTTGTTGGCATAAAAACGAAGAACTAAATTTCAGAACAGATTGCGACACCTTTAAAAAAAAGAACATATTGCAACTTGATCCTAATAAATGAAAGATGTTCTTTCAGTCTCTCTTTTCTTTTATTTTTCTTTTTTTCTTTGTTTTTTTTTTCGAAAAGATGTTCCTTCAGTCAAAACTAGATTGTGCAAATTTTTATTTAGCAGATCGATTTCTTTCTCTTTTTATTTTGTTAATTCAGACCTTCACTTTCCATTGCTCTCATTCCACCTTGAGCACTCGCACCCTTATGTCTCGCAGTTGGAATAATTTAGCGCCCCAAATTTTAGTTGAATCGAGTATCACAGTATGTCAAGGCATGACAACCATAGCACAAAACACTGATGTGTTACTACTATCAGTCCTTTTCTTGGGAATTATTTTCTACCAACCAACATAGAAAGTGTAATTATCTACTCACAGCAGTGAAGAAACGAGCAATATATATCAACCATACTAAGAAATGCCAAGGGGTAATGAAGCACATAGCACACTTTTGTGTAACTGATGAAAAAGACCATCAAATACTATAGAGATGTCGCAGAACAAAGAAACATTGGGGGGAAAAGTTTAAGTGCCTATCTTCACAATAATCAGAGTCAAATTCATGCTGAATTGCTGACTAGACCCAAAAGCAAGCAGTAATATTGCTAGGAACAAAGAAAGCACTGCACATTTTACACCAGATGTATAATGAGGGTGAGAGGTAACAGGGAATACCTTTTCTTAATGACATTTTGCTGTCTAATTGGTTTACCACAGCAAGGCTGAATTGTGCATACCTACTCCATCCAGGAGGCGGGAAGTTTGCATCAGCAACATCAAGATACATTGAAAGGTGATCCACATTATTTCCTTTAGGGAAAACCAGCACTCGCCTACAAGGAGGTAATATACAGTACTGAGACAAACTCTATAACTGACTAATGCACAATTAGAAGCGATGGGCAGCTGCATTTGCTCACCATTTGTATCCTCCAACGACAAAATCGTCGGAGTAATGCTTTCTAACATTGCGTTTCAAGAAATTTTCAATGGACCATGTAAATCTGGATGTAGAAGGATCTGGCATGGTTTGGTTCTCAACAGTTGATGTAGATTCTGCAAAACAAGAAAAAAATAAGTGATATAATGAAGTAGAAAACAATAAGCAAATATGTCTTTCCATCCTACAGGCTTCATTGTACTTAACCCACAGTATCAATTATCAAATAAACTACAACCACTGCATCAACTATGCACACACCTGCATTTTTTATAGTAATTCCGCACTGTCAAGACATCATGACCTATATAGCTAACAGCAGACACTAGTGACTACCAGAACTACCTAACAAGCCCATGAAAAGTTCAGTAAGTGAACATAGGTAAGACACTAACTACCACAGGTTGCATAATTAACAGAATGTGTGCAAGGCTTACAATCTGATCTCCATCGGAGGCTCTAGTTAAATAATACTATATCATCTTAGTTCCAGATATGTGAGAATAATTGTAGCATTTGAGCACACACTTCACCATATTCAGTCCGAATTCCATATCCACCATTTTAAAATAATCAGCAAAGGTCACAAACGAACCGAATTGTGATCTTGTGATGTAGAGTTTTTATTCTCTCTTGAACATTTTGCGGTTCAATAATTTCTTTTCATCTTAAAAACAGTAGCCCGACAACACCATACAGGTTATATTAATCCTTCTATCTCTAGGGTTTACTTCCAGCCACGTTGACAACTATCTCGATATCATGATTAAACAGATACAAGCGTGAAGCTTCTGAGAGTGGCAACCAGCAGGTATCAAAAACAGCAGCCATCAAATAGCAGTGCTATGTCCCTAATTATGTCTCACCGTGGAAAACAGGAAAAAACACTACAAAGGCAATGCATTCGCCACCAAAAAAATCCAATAATGCAGGCTACATCAAACTAAGACTGAGAAAAACCCGAAAGGCCAACGAAAAATCTCACCTTCCATTGGCTGCGGACCCTCGACGACATCCTGCTGTGGGCCCTCGACGACATCCTGCTGCGGGCCCTCGACGACATCCTGCTGCGGGCCCTCGAGGACATCTTGATGCGGAACCATCATCTCCTCATCCTGGTCCAGCTGTGGCTGCTGCACAAGAAACAGCCGGACACTTCAGGACACAGAAAAGAAGAAAAAAACCAGTAATCCACAACCGCAGCAGCTTCGAATCGGATCAAAGGTCGCGAATTCCTGCCCGAAGCGCCCCCCGAAACGGTAATCTGCGCGTTGCAGTGGCCAAACGGAAACTGAGTCTGGAGGTTTACCTCGGGGGCGCGCGGTACAACCATGGTGCAGCGCGGCGGCTCCGGCGCCGATGCACCAACGGAGGGTCAGATCGCGGCGGCGATCGCTCTGGACAAACCGGATTTTGCTAGGGTTTAGGGGAGGGGGAAGAGAAGAGGAAACGGAGGGGAGAAGGGAAGGAAGAGCAGTAGGGGGGGAAATAAAAAGGGTTTCGCTATAAAGGCTGCGGACGCGGCTTTTTCCGAGAATGGTTTGCGGTTTGGGCCTTTGCAGATCGAACCGGGGGCTGTGTCTCGCTCGAGTCTTGACCGGGTGGGTTGCCGGAATGAGATTGGCTGCAGTGGAGCTGATGTCAGCATCTCAACTACAAAGATTTGGTTCCGAGTTGCCTCGGTTTAATGTAATTCTTCATACCAGAAATCGGAGTATCGACTCATGGTTGCTGCTTGGCCTGTTAACTATGATTTCTTCAGCTTCCCTACCTCTCCCGCCGCCCAGCCCTTCCCCCACCCTATTGTGCGGGCGGGCTAGGGTCCGCTGAAGCTCCGCGCCGACGATGACCAGCACGGAGTTCGACGAACCCTAGCCAGCTCGCGCGCGACCGCCTCCTGCCCTCTTCGCTGCCACCCCCACTGCTGTCGTTGGCTCCGTCCTCCGTCGGTGGCTACATGCTCGCTCCGCCTAGGCATCGGCCCAACCGACATCTCCCACCGCCCGACCGACGGCACCCATGTTGTCGCGCCTCAGCTGGCCGCCACCTTCGCCGGAGCAGCCTGTCGGCGGCAGCCTCCTTGTAAGTCCGGTGGTGATGAGCCCACCTGGCAACCTCGAACTCTAACCCCTAAACTCTAAACCAACCCTAATCTCGTCAGAGCGTGACCAAAGTTGGAGGAGAAATGAGGGTACGAGGAGGAAAAAATTCAGATGATGTAGACTTCTAAATTACCTAGGTAAGAGTTGGCTTTTCCAAAAAAAAAAGTAGCTTCCCATTCACTGTCATTTGTTTTGTGCGACTAATAAGCTTGTACATTGGTGTTGTTTAATAGGTGACCTCGTGCGTTGACACATAATTTTAAACGACTTAAGGCTTGTTTAGTTACGTAAATTTGCACAGATGAATAGTGCATTGGGGTGGAATTATAAGGAGGAAATATTCAGTGAAAATCATATCTTCAGTGGAACTCTAAATAACATACTTAAAAGTCTCTAAAATTTTAAAATGATGCACCTTTACAATTTATCCATATACGTACTGTCGGAGTTTTATATCCGGCAACCTCCATAGGGGTACCTGTCGGAGAGTAGATAGTGGGGGATCACCAGATCTGTAACTCGAAGGTATGCGCGAGGACACAAGACACGAGATTTATACAGGTTCGGGTAGCCAGAGTAGCGTACCCTACGTCCTGTTTGGAGTAGTATTGCGCCCTGCGCCTAGATGTTGTTCCCCGGAGGGATTGTGGATGTGTTCCTAGGTACCCGACCCTCCTTTATATAGTCCAGGGGGTGGGTGCCTAGTCGGTTATAAGGTAGGAGTCCTAGTAGGATTACACGACACGAGTCCTAGTAGGATTACAGGGGAATTCTAGTAGGAGTCCGTCTTCATCCTTCCTTGCAGGTACCCGGGGTGTATGCCCCACAAGCCCCCGAGCACTTTGTAGTCGAGAGTAGTTCGAGTAGTCTTGAAGCCTCTTCGAGTAGTTCTTGAGCGTCCTCGAGTACTGCTTGGAGAAATCTTCAATAGTACTTGAACTGCCACGAGGCTGGAAGGTGGTCCAGCTCTTCTGTCTTGAAGTCGAGATTATATGGAAGTGCGATTGCAAAATCGCACTCCATATGGAGTAGCCCCCGAGTCTAAGGTTGAGTCGCGGACTCTGCCTGAGGGTCAATCTTGATTCTGCTTCCGTCTTGAAAAAATCAACTGATGGGTGTAGCCTAGTAGCCCCCGAGTCTTGGAACGATTGAAGAATCAATCCAAGGGTCTGCAGTGTTTGCAGAAGTCATCATTCGAGTACTCTTGTAGCGTTCAGCCCCCGAGCTCGTCGCCAGAAGAGCCGTAGGAGCCACGTCGAGTAGTTGTTGGTGCTGAGCCCCCGAGCTAGAGAGCTAGCGGAGCCTACTCGAGTTGTTGTCGAGTAGTGATTTGGTGCGTAGCCCCCGAGTTTGGGAACTAGCCGCGCCGGTGGAGGTACACGGAGCGTCCTGGGAAGTCGTCGCCGAAGCTTGACCTGAAGTAAAGATGCGTACATTATGTAGCATTTTTGTAGAAATTGAATCTACTAATGACAAATACAAATATGAATATAAATGTAAATGTCATGTGTCATGCTCTTGTTGCGGTCGTTAGTCGCCGAGTAGTTAGCCTGATGCGGTTAAGTACACGGTCTCTGTTAGGTCGCTGTTTAGCCATAGCCAGTTGTGGACGTGAAGGCATGACAGGAGAGCCGAGGCTTTGCATAGATTGAGGTATGTGCTACTGAAGCGAGACCATTAAGAGGTAGACAAAGGTAGTCGGCATGACGACAAGAGAGAGCGCGATTGCTCGTTGTTCCGCATGGCGGAGAGCAAGATTGCGCAGTGCCTCCTCAGGGTGTAGCCGTTGTGCGCCTCCAGCACTCAGTACATGAAACGTCGTGGCAAGAGCCTCCTAATTTGGTGCACCAAGCCTGTGGCAGTCGGTCAACATCCCCAAGAAATAATTGGCACGGTGTAGCTCTGCTGGTAGGTAGCCGTCGAGAGGCGTACACGAAGTAGTCTTTGACGTTGATTCCTATATGTGGAAAACAAGCCAAAGAAAAAAAATTACTAAAATAAGTGACTTAGCTTGATTTGTGGATGAATGTCGACGAAGCCGTGGCAGTTGGTGATGGAGCCTCGACGACTAGTTGGATGTGGATCCGACTAGTTGTTGATGGTGCGTAAGCCGTTCTCGACTAGTTTTCTAGTTGAAACTAGTCGAGACGAGTAGTCGAGGTAGTTGTCGACGAGTCGATGTAGTCGTATGTGATCGTAGTAGGGCTTGCGTATGTCTCTTGTGTGCACCAAGCAAAGAGCCAATGCTATACATGGTCTTCATGTGCATGCGTCGTATTGATGTCCTGCCTCAACTCTGTTTCAACCTGAAGCACGTGCATGGGATGCCACCGCAGGTCTGGAACCTTCAGCGACTTGGATACGGACTCGAATCCACTTTGGTCTTAGCGCCTACAGCAATTTTACTCGACGAGGCCGATTTTTCTAACTCTCGGACTGATCTGGTGCTGCAGTTTTTTTTTTCTAGTGGAAACTCGGCGAGACCAAATACTTGCTCTGCTTCGGATTTGCTGAGTGATTCCGTCTCGAACTCGAAGCAGCGAGTACGAGAGAGTTGATGCGGAGCAGCAGGTCAGCGCTGGCCTCGAAGTCGACTTCATCTTGATCTCGCGTGTGGAGAGATTTCGCCGTATTAGCCAGAGCAGCCGCTTCCACTAGACTGATTTTGAAAAAGTCCTTCGAATTCGCCCAATGATCGTGACGATCGCCCCACGGTGGGCGTCAATGTCGGAGTTTTATATCCGGCAACCTCCATAGGGGGTACCCGTCGGAGAGTAGATAGTGGGGGATCGCCAGACCTGGAACTCGAAGGTATGCGCGAGGACACAAGACACGAGATTTATACAGGTTCGGGTAGCCAGAGTAGCGTACCCTATGTTCTGTTTGGAGTAGTATTGCGCCCTGCGCCTAGATGTTGTTCCCGGAGGGATTGTGGATGTGTTCCTAGGTACCCGACCCTCCTTTATATAGTCCAGGGGGTGGGTGCCTAGTCGGTTACAAGGTAGGAGTCCTAGTAGGATTACACGACACGAGTCCTAGTAGGATTATAGGGGAATTCTAGTAGGAGTCCGTTTTCATCCTTCCTTGCAGGTACCCGGGGTGTATGCCCGACACGTACTTTGTTGCAAAGGTTGATATGCAAATTCGTTATGTAAAAATTCATATGAAAATGAAAAAATTCAAGTGCATATGCATTGCAACACACATGCCCAGAATTTTTGTCTTACAATGCACTTGCACCCGAAATTTTTCTTTTTCATATGAATTTTTCTACACTGAAGTTGCATCTCAACTTTTGCAACAAAGTAAATTTATTGATAGACAACATATATGCATCATTTCAATTTTGGTGAAAACTTATAAATATAAATTTTAGAGTGGTTTTCACGTGTCCACTAAAATGGTGGTTTCCACCTAATATTTTCCCGAAATTGAGATGAAAAGTTGTGAAAAAAAATGTGCATTGAAGCGTGTGCTGTGAGAGAAGATGTGACTCAATTTGATGAATGAATAGTTCAATGTGATGAATTTGTGGTGCAAATTTGTGAATCTAAATACGGAAATGCTATGGAACTGAGTCCGGACGGTGCTAAAAATCGGATGCCACCCTCTCCTACTCCTCTCCACGTGAGCAGGCCCCACATGAGGCTTATCCTTTCTTCCTTACCACACAACATCTCCTTCCTCGTGCTCCCTACCGCAGGCACACGCGCCCCTCCTTCAGGGTCAACAAGGTCGCCGGTGGCGGGGGTGTAGCTCCACTGCTCCCTAACTGCCCCAGCCACACGTGCCTCCGGGCTTGGTTGGTCGGTGCACCGCCACCGCCTCGCGTCCTGCTCCTCTCCTCCATGCCCTACCAACCACCACCCTATGCGTTGTTGAGGTGCTCGAGAGGAGTTGGTCCCAGGTGCTGGTGTCGTCCTCGCCGCTGACGCTGGCGCCCCTGGACGTGCACCACCGGGCACCCGAGACAGGGTTGAGCCATGAGAGGGGCGTCGTCTCTCCCGTGGACCGGGAGTGAGCCATGTCGGTCGACCGCCTGCCACGCACAGTAGGGCCATAGCTCGGCGGCGTCGCAGCTAGGCCGCGGCTCCCCCCATGCAGGTCGTGAGCTGCGGCTTCCCCGGCCGGCGAACCACCTCGTCCTTGGCCAAATCCGGTGGCCAGCTCCTCCCCTCTCCCCCCTCATCCCGGATCTCGAATGGTGGGACCATTCCCCTGTACATTGTGCACTACCGTCGGAGATGGGGCGGGGCCGCCCACGTCCTCCCACGGATGGATGCGCTCCCCCGCGGCCGGGGAGCTCCTGTGGGCCGCAGCAAGGAGAGGCCACTGCAGCGAGGAGCTCGCGGCGGCTAAGGGCCGAGCTCGCGGCAACCATGGCCGCGACGGGGAGGAGAGGCGACCGTGTTGGACGGGAGCAGCAACAGGTTTTGTTGTATGTTGCAAGGGTATGTTTTGGGTGTTCTAGAGGTTTTTAGGGAATGTTGCAAGTGTTTCATGTCGATGTTGCAAAAGCAGATCTTGATGTTGCAATGTTGCAAAAGTAGATCTCGATGTTGCGGATGTTGTTTTCAAATGTTGTGGGTGATATTTTTTAATGTTGCGGAATTCTTCTCCATGTTGCATGCAACATGACTTGATGTTGCGGCAAAATTTTTCTGCAATCCATTTGGATCGATGATTATCATCATGTCCTTGATGTTGCAAAAATTGATTTTTGATGTCGCGGATGTTAATTTTTGATGTTGCAGATGTTGATTTTAAATGTTGCGAAGCGCAGATTCATGTTGCGTGCAACATGGTATGATGTTTCGGTGGGATTTTTTTGATACAGTATTTTTTGCAAGTGCTACAGTGCTTCGCTCTGAGGCTACAATGCTTCGATCTGACGGCTACAAAGCATCCGATTTTTTACCTACGTTCGGACGTCCGGGTGGTAGTACTTCCGATCTAAATAGGGCCTTAACAAACAACTTGTACAATGAATTGCCTTTTAAATAGTCTCATGGAATTTTTATTTCCTTAACTTGTGTATAGGAAAAAATGAGTTACATGGAACCACAACTAGTAAATTTAATGTTTTTGGTGTGTTTGGTATAGCTCCACTCCAGCTTTTTTAGCTCCACTCCAACTTTGGTTTCCCAAACGCCTCCAACTCCAGGTTTTGAAAGTCCGAACAAATCCAGGATCTAAGGGCCAACTCCAGGATTTTCTTGGAGCTCCTCAAGGGGTGCTCCAACTTTACTTGTCTCAAAACAAAACATGGAGTTAGGGGGAAATTACCCACTGCCACTGGTTACACATACCGCTTCATGAGGGAAAAAAAGAAAAAGATCGACGTCTTGACCCCCGCCCGTCCGTCGTCAATGCCTTCGCCTCTCACGACGCTAGTGCGCGGCCGCCCCTTCCCATCGCCGGCGGACGGCGCAGCTCATGCCCAACAGCGACCGACGTGGCCCATGGCAGGTGGATTAGCACACTCGGCGGCCGGTGGATTGGAGCGCGCGGGTTGGAGGTTGCTCCGGTGGCCGGCGACGGAAGCTCGTCGCGCCTCTCACGCATGGACTCTAGTGCGTCGCCGCCCCTTCCCATCGCTGGCGGACAGCACGGTCCATGACCGGCGGCGACCGGCGTGGCCCATGGCAGGTGGATTAGCACTCTCGGCAGCCGGTGGATTGGAGCACGCGGATTGGGAGTTGCTCCGATGGCTGGCGACGGAAGCACGCCGCGCCCGTGTGGGTTCCAAGGTTCGCAGTCGAGTTCTCCTAGGGGAGGAGGGCCGCCACCACCGCCAGATTCATGGGAGGATGCGGCTCCATCTTTGGGTGGGAGTGTGACCCCACCGCCGTCCACGGAAGAGGAGGTCACACCCCCGTCGTTGCCGTCTCCATGCACCAAGCAGTCAGTGCTCCAATTCTAATCCCTCCTCGTTGAAAGTGCATATAGGCCCCTAAGTGGAATTTTGTTAGTTGAATGACAAAGCGATTAAAGGTTCAATATATTTGTCTAAGATTGTGAGCAGGTTTTATTTTATATATTTATGAGTTATTATTGGAATATTTATTAGTGAATGGATATTATATGGCTCACATTGGAGAAGACAAATATATGAGTGATCCTAAAGCATAGTGGCAAATATCAAGCAATAAAAGGAAGATAAATATTGGAGATATTTTGAGAAGGTCAATTCATGGTCTCCGGTACAAATGGTAGCTTGATTTAAATACAAGGATCATAGAAAGAGAAGAAGATAATTCTCTAAACTAAATGCAAGACTTCATGTGGTAATTGAAAGAGGACACAAGAATGAGTGTAAACTTTATGGTCCTTATTTGGAAGCTTGCATATTCGTTGTCAATCAAGAACAAGCATTTGAAGCGGGGTTTCAAATGAAGATGAATTGTGGGTGAAGCAAAGTGG
This sequence comes from Cenchrus fungigraminus, assembly GCA_036936925.1. Lineage (NCBI taxonomy): Eukaryota > Viridiplantae > Streptophyta > Magnoliopsida > Poales > Poaceae > Cenchrus > Cenchrus fungigraminus. The sequence continues at coordinate 18,767,274 of CM072778.1, read as the reverse complement.
AACTCAACGTGGATTGGGTAAGTGATGAAGAGATTAACCGAGATGACTAGGGTGAGGGACTAAGCAATCTTTGGGGCCTTAGCTAAGCCGTCATCAATGTTTTGCTAAGGTGAAGTTCTAGTATCCGTGGGGTCTCGAAGTATCATATCCAAACCTTAACCGAGGGAAGCAATGCAACTCATCTACATGTTAGGGAAAATTGGTTTGATAGCATCGAAAGAACGCGACTTCCGCAAAATACCATTGAAAGACATCAGCTCTGTGAAATACCATCGAAACATTGCTCCGTCCCCTGGATATAGCATTCCATCACGGTCGGGTGCAAACGCCGGCGCCTTCGTCAAAATGAGCGTCAACACCATGCCCGTCTCGGCCGGCGGCCCGCTTGGCAATGGCGAGAGGCAGCAATGGCACGGGGCTCGCCGACGCGCCACCCCATCGGCAGCGGAGCTCGTCGCCGCGTCATGCCAGTGGCCCGGCCACGGAGCTCGCCTGCGCGCCGCGCCCCTGGCCGGCTGCGGAGCGCGTCGCCGCGCTGCGTAGCTGGCCAGCCACGGAGCTTGCACGCGTGCCACCGCCTGGACAACCGCGGAGCTGGCTGGCCGGTGGGAGGAGGAGACACCGACGAGGCAAGGCCGACGCTGCCAGACGGACAACCACGAGCAAGCAGGAGTTAAACAAGGATGGCAGTCTGGCACAGCCTCCCCTGCTCTATTTCTTCTCTCTTTTCTTTCTTCTGTTTCTTCAAGACAGAGCCAACCGAGCCGAGCTGCCGCTGTCTGCCGGTCAATTGCTTCTACATCCGGCCACCATTCTCAAATCGCCGACACATACATATGTCTGACCCTCCCAGCTACCTCCTTCACCACTTGTTGCCCCTTACCATGCCTCCTTGCACAGGGGATTGGAACTTCCGCGGCCGCCATTGATTCCGATCCCGACCTCGGGTGCTGCCAACGGATCCCATCCTCTCCTACTTCATCCCCAATCAACCGCAAAAAATGAAACTACGGTGAGTCCATGGTGCCCCCGCGCTCGTCAGCTCCCTTCCTCCTTTGCTGTAGCTGCCGGTGTGGTGCGTCGCCCGTCCGGGATCTTGGTTGGACGACGCCAACTACTCGAGAGATCTCGTCTTGGGTCAACGGATGATTTGGGTACGACGCCGACTACCAAGGAGGTGGCACGGGAGCTTTGCCGCTGTCCAGGGGGCGGCACGCGAGCGAGCTCCGCGGTTGGCCAGGGGCACGTTGCGCAAGCGAGCTCAGCGGCGCAGTGGCGAGCTCCGCGGCCAACCAATGGCGTGGTGCGGCGGCGAGCTCCGCTGCCGGCGGGGTGCGTGCCGGCGAGCTCCGTGCCATGGACGCCTCTCACCATTGCCAAGCAGGCCGCCGACCGAGACGGGCATGGTGTTGGTGCTCATTTTGACGAAGGCGCCGGCGTTTGCACCCACCATGACGGAATGCTATTTCCAGGGGACGGAGCAATGTTTCGATGGTATTTCATAGGGCCGATGTCTTTCAATGGTATTTTACAGAAGTCGCGTTCTTTCGATGCTATCAAACCAAATTTCCCTACATGTTATGATTGGCAATAGTGGGTGACTTGTGGATCCAAGCGTGCATTCTTATGCTAGATGGAAAGATTCTAAGTCACTAGCTCAAGTATGGACGTGCTCAAGACATAGGCTAAGTTGAAAGCCCTCAAGTGGATATTGCTCAAGTATGGCAAGGTTGAAGACATTCAAGCTCAAGAGGTTGTCGCGGTGTTTTTATTTAATCTTGAGTATAGGTATGCCGTAGTAGCAAAAGGGATGCAACATTAGCGAGTTGACCAAAGTCAAAGTGCTCATTAGTTGACCTAAGTGAGAAATAGCCTTGAGAGCCTAAGAGTGTGCTAACTAACCCACTTAACCTAACCCGAGCCACTTCATCTCTTTGGTGAAGTGTTGGAGTGAAAGAAAGGGTTTTGGGGTAGGGATGGCAGCGGGTCGGGTAAGCGCGGGTAAGGCATTTACCCGCCCGCCAACGTACCCACATCCCCAGCCTTTGCCCGCCCGCAAGGCTACCCGCGGGCAGAAATCTCTACCCGTGCCCGTGCCTGTTGACGGTGAATTTCCGTCAACCTAGCTATGAGTTTACCTTCGGTGTTGGTATTGATTTGATATCCTAACTAACGATCCTAACCCTCATGATATGTCATGTTCACACTCGCATGTGGTATTTGGAGTTTATTGATTACGCAGGGTTTTAACGCTAAAAGGGAGACTTCCCGGGAAAGTTCATCAAGCAATTTGTGAGAAGATCATGAAGCCCGGCACAAGTCAAGACATGAAGTGAACATGACTCCAAGTGGCCCGAGGACCGAAGCATGAAGCTGTGAAACTCCGAGGAGCTAGACAGAAAATGCTGAAGCTTACGTGACAAGGAGCCCTATCCAAACTGCGGAGAAACTGACGCCAAGGGCCCACATGCAGGAAGTGGAAAGTTCCAGAAGACACGAGAAGCAACCGGGAGGAAGCCGCGGCCGAACTGGACCGAAACGGGCCCAGGCCGGTCGGCCTAGGCCGGCCGGTCCAGCCCATTCCGGGCCCGATTCGGCACCCCCTTTGACCTAGACGCCATTCAGACTATTTATAGCCCCCTCGCCAAGAGCCACGCATCAATTCATTCGTCATCCGCCGCCGAGGAGCAGAGAAGCTTGAGGGACACCATCTCGGAGAGGAGGGTCGTGCTAGTTGTCTAGGGTTTCCCTAGCCGACGTGGGAACCTTGCATGGAAGACCACGTCGGAGCTCCGGAGCAAGGATCAAGATCGAGATAGGATCCCGGTGGTGATCTTGTTCATGTAATCATTCATGGTGAAGTTTTTATAGTGAATCCGATTTCTAGCGATCAAGTGCCTTCTCGATGATTTTGTTCTCCCTTGGTTTTGCTTCTTCCTCAATCTATACTTAAGATAGATTACATAGGGTGCTCTTGTAGCCACGGTGGCTAGAGGTGCATACCAGACCGACCAAGTGTTTTCAACTTGTTCTTCTCGAACTCGCCCTAGGCTAACCCACACGAATAGGAGTGCGTTGTGACAGAACGGTGGCTCCAAAAGGCGGGCGTCTTCGGAATCGGATCGGAGGCCACGGTTTAAAGATGCTTTTAATGAGATTCGCTTTTCTATCTTCATCTATCTTGTTTGGAGCTATAACACAAGCATGATCTAGACTCTCTAGATCGGTCATCTCTATGCTTTCTCTTGCTACCTCTTAGTAGATTAGATTAGATGTGTTTTTTTTATGATCTCTTAGATTAGATGCAATTTGCTTCTTCAAAAAAAAGAGTTTCCTTGCCTTACTAGATTGAATCCTTGCGTTGCACATTGTTCCACGGATTCGATACCTTGGGTTCTCACACTTAAGGGAAGAAGGGTCCCTTGACTACGACGGGGGATTTGTCCGCTTGCAAATCCTAACGAACTTTGATACGACAATCAACCGTCAACAAGCCCTTTTTCTGGCGCCGTTGCCGGGGAACAAGCAATCAAGATCTAATCTAGTATCGTTTTTTTGTGAATATTTTTCTGTTTTTCTTTTTATTTTTTTCTTTTGCATCTCTTAACTATGATCATCCTCAAAAAGAAAAAAAATCAATCTAATCTAGTTTTTGACTAACCCTAATTTTTCTTTTTAGATTTTTTGTTTTTGGTAACCCTAACCGGAGATGGTTGGCTACCTCTCCAAGAAACCCAAATATTTTTGTGGATGATCCAGGAAAACTTTACAGGCAAAGGAGACGTGCAACACAAGCTAAAGGGTTGGAAACCCTAGATCCAAAAGTCGAAGTCGAAGGACCGTCGGAATCTCCAAGGGAATCACCACCTCCAAGTCCAAAGGAAGATCAACCTCAACCGCCACCCATGGGAGAACAACCACAACCGGAGCGCAAGATCGAGCCATGCACCCCGGACATCGTCGATCTACCTATCATAAACCTTCAAGACGCCGGAAGGCCGTTCAAGATCAAGGTCTCAACTATCCGCATGGTGCAACACTCGCCTTTCACCGGTAAAGAGGATCCGAAACTTCACCTCCAAGAATTTGTTCAACTATGTCAAACTTTCGATGAGGATAGGGTGACTCAAGATCAAATGAGGGCAAGGTTTTTTCCATTCTCACTACTTGGAAAAGCTTTACGTTGGTTCCACGCTCTACCGGCGGAGTCGAAGCAAGATTGGGAAGCGTTGATGAGGAACTTCATGAAGGAATATTATTCACCGGCCAAGACTCAGAGTTTGCGCAATAAGATTGATACGTTTGTTCAATTTCCCATGGAGACGATCGAAGAAGCTTCGGAACGTTTCAATGAATACATGCGAGCCGAATTCCTTGAGTGGCATATCGGTTTACTTATGAGGAGGATGGAGAAGATGGATATGGAGAGAGAAGCTAAATACCTAAAGGCTGCCGAGGCAAGATCCACATGCGAGGAGTGTGAGGAGTACGGCCGTGTCCAAGGTAAACCCCGATTTAATGCAAGTTCATCCATCCAAGATTTGGTTCCTCTTTGTACACAATTGAAGGACTTCATGGACGAGCAAGCTAAGATCAACAAGGACGTCGTCACTAAGTTCGAGGCTATGGAGAAAATATTAGAGAATTTAGATGGTAAGGTGATGGAGGTTGGAAGCTCTATCCGTGAAGTGTTCATCATGATGAAGATGCTAGAGACGCAAGTGGGACAACTTGTCGGGCACCCGATAGGTAACAAAGGAGAATTTCCGAGACAACCCCAAGGTCCCGAGATGGCGAAGGCTACTCAATCTCATTCGGGAGAGACGGAGGATCACACTAAAAAGACCACAAAGATCACGACCGAGGGACCAGAGTTGAGATGCCGAGCCAATACATGAAGATGCCTCCACGCTACTTCCGAGACATGCTTGCCAACAAGCACGAGATGACATTATGCGACCTTGGAGCAAGTATGGGAGTCATGCCAAGAGACGTGTTCGAGAAGCTATGCCTACCGGAACTCAAGCCTATGGCCATGTGTCTAGAGTTGGGAGACAACTCTATTCGCTATCTTGTGGGAATCGCCGAAGATGCACCCGTAAAAGTTGGAGAGGTCAAGTTTGACATCTACGGCGAGAGAAGTGCATTCAAGTTTCAACCACGTTTCGAGGTATGCAACATGTTCAATGTTAAATATGTTCCACCTCATCGTCACCTTATCAAGGAAGAGCCAAAGAAGAAGGAAGAGCCAGAGAAGAAGGAAACAAGGATCAAGGAAGTTGTTGCATCCGTCAAGACCGAAGAACAAAGCCAGCCTGTGAAGATCAAAAAAATGACTAAGCCGAAGAATAAGCCCGTGCCCAAGATGGTGCGGAAGTAGGTACCCAAGATTGCAACACCCACAAAGAGCGTTGATCCGAAGTGAAGAAGAGAAGAAGTCTGGCTATGGACTATAAACGAAGCGCTAGGCGGGAGGCAACCCGTTCGTCGAGTTAAGAATAAGCTACCGGGAGGACAACCCGATCAAGAAGAAAAGCTACCGGGAGGGCAACCCGGAAAATTTCCGAATTCCAAGTAAGTTGGTCATAGAATTTGCTACGCAAGACATTTTATTAACTCTTAAGTGGTTGAACAAGTTTTTAGAGAACATTTTATTTACTCGGTCATTATATTTGAATTTTTCTATCTTAAACCAATGACATGAGCCATCCAATGATTTATTTGCCTCTTTTCGAGAAACTAGAACAAAAAAAATTCAGATCCTACTTGAGCCTTCCATCCTCTCCATGATGGTAGGTTCAATTTTGTTTTGCATGTAAAAACACACGAGTAGAGCCTCGCTATGTTCTTTATTGTTTTTAAATCTTTTTACGCATGCTAGGACTCGCGTAAACCTAAGGAATTCGATTTTTGGTTTGATCTCACTTAACATCTACCGTTTCTCTAGAGTTAGAGTTTTTCCAAGACCATTTGTTTTTATTTATTCAAAATCTCTCTCTCATATTTGGCTAAACTTAGAACCTAAACCCATAACCCCACGGTCAAGCCGGAGGAGCTTGCTAATAATTAATGAAAGCAAACGATCCCGGTGCAACCAAAATAAAGGTAGTCGGAAAGTTTTCGACTTACAAATTGTTTTTGATGTTTAAAAACTCCTCTAATAATATGTTTGGACTCATTGCTAGCTCTGAGTTATTCTTTAATTTATGAAATTTAGAGGAGTGATTAGCATCCAAACATGATCAAGGAAGGGTTTTGAGTTTATTTAACACCTTGTGCTCGATGATGCATCACGGGAAGGCTTTATCATCAAAACATCTTGGGCACATGTAAAGGACAAGCATGGGGAGGGCAACATAACTTTATTTTGCAGGAAATAAGTGAAAACACATGAACCATGGAAGACAAGAAGTGACACAAAGATTGAGGAGGGAGGCATTGATCTCATCATTCAAAACAAAGGAGTGGCCGAGGGAGTTTGGCCGATGGATTCTTGTGGAGCATGAGGACACAAGGACATAATGCAGCAAGGAGCAAGTGGGAGAAGAGCCGACTCAATTAGGGCAGCAGAGACCCCAGGCCGGCCGGCCTGGTCCGGTCGGCCTGGCCCCTTTATTTGGCCCCCGGCGTCCATCTTCCTCTGGTAAGCTTCTCATTCATTTGCAAGTTCATGCTCCCACGTTCATAATCCAGAGACCTTACGAACAACTCAGAAAAATTCATGCCTCAATTCCTTCTCTAAAAAAAATCCCCGAAATTTCGTTACAATTCTTGTCCTTCCATATACTTTCTTTGTGCATTTTTCTTCCGGCAAGAAACCCCCGGGAGAGTTGTTTGTGGATTTGTGCAGCAAGGCATGATGAAAAAGGCCATGAACATCATCCCCGGAAGAAGAATATCATCATCGTCGGAGGTGCCATCTAACTCTTCATGGAGGCACTCTATTTCTGAGTCCCCGCGAAGCATGGAGGAGGACGTGGCACCATCGAGGAGCGACACGCTGCACTTTGGAGGCATGAAGAGTACACGAAGCTTGTCCATGTGGGACAAACCGCAAGGGCACACGGAGGAGCCACCCGTTCGACCTCGACGCTCAACTCATTCATCCTCTCCGCCACCATATAATCCGAGGAACTTCAAGTTTGTTTTCATCATAAAGACGAAGGATCAACCATTGAAGGAAGAGTGAAGGAAGGAAGAAGAAATAATGCTTCCAATTCGGTTTGATTTTTCCTTCTCCTTTCCTTTATTTTTCAGTTATGTGCAAATTTGTGTGTGCGAGCATTTTCTATTTTATTTATTTTCAGCACATGTGTTGTAGTATGTAGTAGTTTTTGTTTTCCATCATCATGAATAAATTTCACCACCATTTTATGATAATTAATATGGATGGAAAATTGTGCCAAGTTGATATATGATGATCATTGCCTATAAATATCTTTGTACTTGTTTTATGCATGACTAAGCTAATGTTCTCTCAAAATGCAAATCTGAAATTGATTTAAATGCTAGCTTAGTCCTTTGTGGAGGTTATGATAAAGATGAGACCCATAGTTTTTCTCATGCTCTCAATTTTGGATGGGTTAAAGATGATTTGTTTTTGTTCTTAAAAGTAATGCTAACTTTGTCATTAATACTTCTTGCATATTGCTCTACCTATCCAAAGCCTTATATTTATTTGAGTGCAAAAACTTAGTATACAAGATTTTTGGGTGAATTAATTCAGGGCTTGATTTCTCTGGCCCGAGACTAAGAAGTTGGTCATTTCGTTTTTGCGTACCTTTCTTATTGCTAGCCTTTCTATCCGCGCATTGTGTATCTCCACATCAGAAATTTCACAAACCTCGCCGGATATCCACCCTTAAAACCAAAAATATCATCTTTGTGTTTACCTCCTTGACCACAACCCAATTCTTGAGTATGGATGAACATTTCAAGGAAGATCACAAGAATGAAGGTACTAAGGATTGAATTATGATTTTGGGAGACCACCAAGACAACATGAAGGTTGTGTGAAGGATCCCTAGAAGATTTCAAGTGTTTTTCTCCGGAAAAATATAGAACTTTTAATACCTACCTTGGCACAAAATTTTTTCCCACCTCTTTGCCCGAGGACGTGCAATCGTCTAAGCATGGGGGGGAGTTGCCAAGAGGTAGGTACAATGTAATCTAGAGTTCAAGGGGAGTAAATAAAAAAAAGAAAAAAAAGGAGATAGAAAGAAAAGGTAAGAAAGAAAAAGAAAAAAAATGTATAAAAAGAGAGAGAAAGAAAAAAATAATAATAAAGCTCCCCGGCTCTCTAGATGCATTAGAAGCTTCAAGAGGATTCAAGATCAAGACCCATATTCATCTTTCCAACTATGTGCAATCCGATAACGAGGACTTTGTTTGTGCCTCGGGATAACTCTTTGCCATTTGCACATGTCCACTTATCTCAAAAAGTGTGTGTTCATCTCTCTCCCCCCTCCTTGTAACATTATCTTTCCAATGATCTTTTTGACGAGTCTCGGTAAGACTATGAGAAGCTTATCTTGTTTTAATAATATCTCATTTATAATATCTTGGTAGGACTAAACTTTTCCCAAAAGCTCCATATAAAGCCTTCCACTTATATATATTTTTGAGAGGGGAAAGGAGTAGAACAAATAGGCTTGAGAGACAAGATGAGATGAGAGTTCATGAGCAAGATGCAGGGTGGTTTAAATTTTTGAACTTGGTTTAGCTCTTTTCTTCATCTCATTCTTTATTTCAAAATTTCTAAGATTCATTTGAAATTTGGGAGCATGACTAATTACTTGTGGGAAGAGCTTAATTGATATCCACCCTCCGTAGGGATGAAGGCTAGTACACTATGGAACTTTAACAAATTAAAATTTTGAGAGCATTATGTTTTCTCGTGTATGATCAAGTGCAGGGTTTAAATAATGAAAGGCAACACTGATATCCATCGAAGGCTTACTCGAGGACGAGCAAGGTTTAAGCATGGGGGAGATGTTGACGGTGAATTTCCGTCAACCTAGCCATGAGTTTACCTTCGGTGTTGGTATTGATTTGATATCCTAACTAACGATCCTAACCCTCATGGTATGTCATGTTCGCACTCGCATGTGGTATTTGGAGTTTATTGTTTACGTAGGGTTTTAACGCTAAAAGGGAGACTTCCCGGGAAAGTTCATCAAGCACTTTGTGAGAAGATCATGAAGCCCGGCACAAGTCAAGACATGAAGTGAACATAACTCCAAGTGGCCCGAGGACCGAAGCATGAAGCCGTGAAACTCTGAGGATCTGGACAGAAAATGCTGAAGCTTGCGCGACAAGGAGCCCTATCCAAACCGCGGAGAAACTGACGCCAAGGACCCACATGCAGGAAGTGGAAAGTTTCAGAAGACATGAGAAGCAACCGGGAGGAAGCCGCGGCCGAAACGGGCCCAGGCCAGCCGGCCCAGCCCATTCCGGGCCTGGTTCGGCGCCCCCTTTGACCTAGACGCCATTCGGACTATTTATAGCCCCTCGCCAAGAGCCACGCATCAATTCATTCGTCATCCGCCGCCGAGGAGCAGAGAAGCTTGAGGGACACCATCTCGGAGAGGAGGGTCGTGCTAGTTGTCTAGGGTTTCCCTAGCCGACGTGGGAACCTTGCATGGAAGACCACGTCAGAGCTCCGGAGCAAGGATCAAGATCGAGATAGGATCCCGGTGGTGATCTTGTTCATGTAATCATTCATGGTGAAGTTTTTATAGTGAATCCGATTTCTAGTGATCAAGTGCCTTCTCGATGATTTTGTTCTCCCTTGGTTTTGCTTCTTCCTCAATCTATACTTAAGATAGATTGCATAGGGTGCTCTTGTAGCCGCGGTGGCCAGAGGTGCATACCGGACTGACCAAGTGTTTTCAACTTGTTCTTCTCGAACTCGCCCTAGGCTAACCTGCACGAATAGGAGTGCATTGTGACAGAACGGTGGCTCCAAAAGGCAGGTGTCTTCGGAATCGGATCGGAGGCCACGGTTTAAAGATGCTTTTAATGAGATTCGCTTTTCTATCTTCATCTATCTTGTTTGGAGTTACAACACAAGCATGATCTGGACTCTCTAGATCGGTCATCTCTATGCTTTCTCTTGCTACCTCTTAGTAGATTAGATTAGATGTGTTTTCTCGATGATCTCTTAGATTAGATGCAATTTGATTCTTCAAAAGAAAGAGTTTCCTTGCCTTACTAGATTGAATCCTTGCGTTGCACATTGTTCCACAGATTTGATACCTTGGGTTCTCACACTTAAGTGAAGAAGGGTCTCTTGACTACGACGGGGGATTTGTCCGCTTGCAAATCCAAACGAACTTTGATATGACAATCAACCGTCAACAGTGCCTGACGGATATCCGCGGGTATCGGGCAACCAGTCACCCGCAGAGCGTTCGAGGGCCTCGGCGGCGCTGTTCGGTTTGCCCAGAGCTACCCACGCCCGCGCCGCCCACAACGCCCGTCGCAGTTGAATGCTAGCGGCGCTCGCGTCCGACCTTCTCGTGCTGGTGCACCGGTGGCGCCAGGTCGATGTGTGACGGTGGACACGAGATCTAGGGTTGTCACTTGTGAGGGGGAAGGGATTTAGGAGAGGAATACAGAGGGTAGAAGTTTGCCCGGCGGCAGCAGAGGCAGGGGACGCGGCTTGGTGACTGGAGGCTCGTGGTTCCGGCGAGGCAGAGGCAAGGGGCTGGGGACGCGAGCGAGCTGGCGGCGGGAGGAGCGGTGGCCGCCGGAGTGCCCGACAGTCCGAGTCGCTCGGCTCGAGCAAACAGAAGCTGAGATACGACCCCCCCCAAAAAGAAGAAGCTGAGAGATGGGCGGCAGCGGACGATAGGATAAGGCTGGAGCCGCTTCCTAGGGTTGTTTTTTTAATTGGATTGGGCCAAATGTTGATGTTGGACACATTTTGATGGGCCTTATGGATGTATGCGGGTCGTGGCGCCCGCGGGTGAGGTTTTCTGCCCGCAGCGTGCCCGCGGGTGATAATCTTTGCCCGTACCCGTGCCCGCGGGTGAAAACTGCTGCCCATACCCTTGCCTGTCGGGTTGGGTATCCGCGGATATCCGCGCCTGCGGGTAGAATTGTCATCCCTTTTTTGGGGTGTCTCGGGCCTGGCCGGTCTGACCGGTCAGTTGCACCGGTCTGACCGGCGCCACTAGCCCAACAGCTAGTTTTTCAAACACCGGTCTGACCGGTGCCGCCTAACAGTTAACAGCTAGTTTTCTCCTTTGAGGGGTATAAATACCCCAATCCTCCTACAGTGGAGGGCTGTTGTTCTTGGTGACTTTGCTGAGCTCATAAGTCATTTCTTGCAAGCCCTAAGCCTTAGTGGCTCTCCCCAACCTCTCTTTGCGAGATTTGTGGATTCAACACATATCATTTGTGTTGAGTTAAGAGAGTGAGCTCAAGAGCTTCTTTGTGAGCTAACAAGAACATTCCCATAGCTTGAGCACTTCTATTTCGCGTCTACAAGCTTTGAAGCATTTGTTACTCTTGGAGGTTTGCCTCCTTGACGGCTAGGCATCGCCGGCTAGCTCCTAAGGTTGTGGTGAGCAACGGGAAGTTTGTGAGGGCTGTGATCTTGCCTCTTCGTGAAAAGATCGCCTTAGTGGAAAGGAGGAAAGTGGTTGAAAGAGACCCGGCTTGTTGTGGGAATTCTCCCTTACAAGCTCGTCAACGGAGACGTAGCCTTTCCTTAGTAGGAGGTGAACTTCGGGAAACAAATCCTTGCATCTCTTTGTGGTTTGCCTCTCTAAGTTGTTTTCTAACATATTTGATTTGCTTCCGCTTCGATCTACTTGGGTGTGTTATTTGTATGTGCAGGGATCATTACCCTGTTTGTGATCATCTACCAAGGCCACTCACCAAGTTTGGTTCGTGCTAGAAGTCAAGAGGAGCTTGAAGCTAGTTTTGCAGGTGCTCTGTGCTACACCGGTCTGACCGGTGCTAGGCAACGGTCTGACCGGTGCCTCCTGTGAAGCTCAGTCAGTGACCGGTCTGACTGGTCATCACCACCGGTCTGACCGGTGGACACTGGCAGCTCAAGTTTTCGGGGAAGAAAAATTAAATTTGGTCGTCACGCCTATTCAACCCCTTCTAGGCGACATCAAGATCCTTTCACTCGTGTGTGCGATGTCGAGCTAGATTAGCCAATAGAGCTCCAACAGGATTACGGTGGGGAGGTTCAGTCGTCCCTCCGATGCATCTTCGTGCGAGCTTGGCAAACAGGCATGTCGTCAGAGCCGGTGCCGATCCGCCCCACCAACACCACTACAGAAAACATTTGTAAGAGTGACCCGTTTTTTTAGGAGCGGGCCAAATCCCCGCCCGATCTAGCAAAAACGCGTGGTCACCCGCACCTGGAAATGCATTTCCAGGTGCGGTTGTTCTAACCGCTCCTAGAAACCGCTATTTCTAAAAGCGACAACTAGGAGCAGGTTTAACGTCCGCACCTAGAAATGCTAATCCGCCCACTGCTAAAAACGTTTTCTGTAGTGTAGTAGTGCGACTATGTGGATAGCCTCGCGTACCACTGCTTGAAGGTGCCGGTGAGGCCCCTTCTCAACGTGGTGCGTAATCCGCATGGATTCCGACGTGGTGCTCGTAGATGCAGAGGAAGAGTGAAAACATAAGACTCTAACATGCGGGCCCTATTTACAGGGTAAATTAGACTATTTACAACATACTTTCTATTTCCTAGAGTTGGAGTTAAGTGATTAGCCAAACATGCATGTACACTAACTCCTGGAGTTGAGGATCTTAGATCTGCAGATCCAGGATTGTAGATCTTGGAGTTATTTCTTAGAGTTGGAGTTGTGCCACACCCTTTATCATTGTTATGCAAGCTGAAACGATAAAAGTTCATAGCACACTGATTAGAGCTGCAATGCTTTGGTCTTCAGTGGTATATGCACATTCCGCCGCGTGACACTATCCTCGCCATCACTCCTGACCTTGACTTTTGGCAGCACATCGTGTCAAGCATGCCGCCACCAAGGCCTATTTACTGTTGTGGAGTATGTCTTTCTAGAACAATGTAAGGTTGCCTATTATTAGTACTAATAATTGTCTCTCTTACTTTTGTTTCAGGCCGGCTTCTTGCCTGTAAAAAATAGAGATCAACCTTGTTGTGAGTCATAGGCGTTGCATCACTCTAGGCTGTCTCGGAAACAGTGAGTGTTGCAGAAAATTTGGCAAAGATTGCTCGCAACAAGGGTGATGAATAGAAGAGCAAGACCATGTTGCAATTTGATGATATTTATTCTGCTTCATCAATATCTATTCAAGTTGAAGGTCAAAAGGGGGGAATGCAATGGTGAGCACTGAGCAGCTCATGAAATGCACTGTCGTTAAAGTTGGAGGGGTGGATCCACCGACTGGAAGCTCTATCCGCACTCGTCATATTCCAAATCCACCCCTAAAAGGTATATTCCTACCTCGTCAAACAAATTTTAGAGCAACTCTAAGAGTCTATCTAAAAATTACTAGCTAAAATCCTGATTTGACTACTATGTAAAATGAAAAAGGTAGCAAAAAGTTAATGAAATCCAATAGACTAGCTAAAATCAACTCTCCATATGCTCCAACGTCAGTGGGTCCCGCCTGTCATACTCATGTATGGGGGGTAGTTAGTGGGACTGGCTAGCCAAATATGACTAGCGAAGCCTCCGGTTTAGTTAGCGGAGGATAGCGATGACAAGTTTAGCTAGTTTGTTGGATTAAGTTTTTGGAAAAATTTTCCATTTTTCAGCTTGTTAAATTAAGATAGCCGGTCTCTACTTTAAGATACTAGCTATCTTGACTTGACTAGCTAAAAAATGAAAAAATCAACAAAAATAGCATTCCAACAGACTAACCAAACACCCCGCTAGCTATCCTCACTAGCTAAACTTGTGACTTCGCTATCCAAAGATGGCTAGCGCCCTCTACTAGCTATCTTCGCGGCCCCACCACCTCCCGCGCGGTCCCCTCCTGCTCCCACCTCCCTCATGCGGCTGACACATGGGCCTAGTTGTGGGATGGCTAGTCATTTTAGCTAGTCTGTTGGAAGAAGAGGAAATATAGAGGAAGAATACTAGCTAAATAACTAGCTAAATGTGAATTTAGCTAGTCTAATTTAGTGAGTCACTTGGAGTTGCTCCAATACAGCATCAATTTCCCCGCACCTGTCATCCCCTATGTCTCATACTTCATACCAACCACCCGCTGCGGAGCCCAGTTGTCATACTCTTTCTCTCTCTCCTTCCCTCCCCACCCCTCCAAACTCTTTCTCTCTCCTTCCCTCGGTGAGTTCGCTCGCATCCCCTCCCCACGGCCGCAGCGACGGCGCCGGGCCAGGAGCTGCGGTGGCGGACGCCCTGCTGCTCGTGCCCCTCCTCCCTTGCAGCGCGGCGGCCGGGAGCTGCGGTGGCGGACGCCCTGCTCCCTCCGCCACGGCTACGGCGGGCGGACGCGACGGCAGCAGTTCCGCGGGCCGAGCTGCAGCCGCCGGAGCCTGGAAGGAAGCCGGGGAATCGAGGGTGCCCTCTCCGGCGAGCAGGGGGAAGGAGCCCGGGGCGGCCCCATCTCCCAGGCGGCCATGCCGGCGCGGGTCGGCGGCGGCACCCACCCCTGCCCCGGCCGGCGAGCAACTACGTCGGCTCCTCCACGGAGCAGGAGAAGAGGAAGGTGACGACGGAGACCTCCACGGCGCGCGCGCTCGGGGACGCTTCGATTCGGCGGCGGTGACGACCTCCAGCGGTTCCCGAGCTCCCCCGCGCCCTCCCCTCCTCCCTCGATTCGGCGGCGGCGCACACCTCCTGGTTCGCAGCTCGGAGGCGGCCCCTGCGCGGCCGGAAGGCGGAGTTCGGTCCGCGGCGGCGGAGCTCAGAGGCGCCTCCTTCCCTCCCGTGGTGGAGGAGCGGCGGCGGCGGCGGTTCGGATGGCGCTTGGACGGCGGATCCGCGCGCGCCGGCCTCTGCCGCGACGCGTGCGCGGGCGGGACTCCCTGCCGCGGCGAAGGAGATCCAGCGCGCCTTCCTCTCATCTCTGGAGCCGGCGGAGCTCCCAGCGGATCGAGCGGCGCGTGGGGTCGGCGGCCTCGAGGGCACCTGCTCGCCTTCTCCCGCTACGTCGTGGGCGCGCCGTCCTGCGCTGCCTCGCGTGCCGCCGCGCCGCGCGGGAGCCCAAGCTCCTGTCCCAGCGACAGTGGGGATCCGTTTCGAGGATGCGCGGGAGGGCGTGGGGTCGTTGGAAGCCGGCAGCAAGAAGCGAGATGGGACCCGCGGAGGTGCGGCGTAGCGTTCACTGGGAGCGCGCTAGGAATTGGGGATACGGAAGGGAACGAGATAGTAGCGCACGGCTCCCGGTACCCCGGTGCGGGGATTTCCCCCCAAAGGGCGACACTACCGGCCAGGGCTGTCCGATAGCGCTCCTTTACTGCACGCCAGTGCGGATACCCTTAGACTGACCGCACTGGCCTCCGGGACTGCTCCCTCGAGTAACCGCTTCGCGGAAAATGCTCCGCAGCGGTCTCCTGGGAGCCTTCCGTTACCGCTGCGCGCCCTCCCGTCTCCGCCACTCTGAGCGGAGGTAGCGGCCTCTCGCTACACCGACGTGGCGCGGGTCCCACGCCGGAGTCGTTCCTCCGTGCCGTGACCAGGAAGGGGAGGGAAGAAAACAGATGGGGGGATGGCCACCGGATCGAGCACGGGGAGGCCCGGAGCCGCTGCGCAGGTGAGGAGGGAGACGGGCACGACGGGCTCCGTCGGCGGGAGGAGGCCGGCCGCGGCGGAAGGAGAGGTGGGGCGCGCGCCGGCGTGCTCGCCGTTGCCGGAGGGAGAGGCGGCCGGCGCTCGTGGACGAGGAGCCCGGCCGGCCGGCCGCCCTCAGATCTGGCAGGATTCCGGGCCGTCCGGTCGCCGGCCGCCTGGGAAGAGGGCCGCCCCTCTGCTCCGCGCCTCGAGAGGGCCGCCGTCGCCTTGGCTCCGACGCCGGTCCTCCTCCTTCAATCCGCCGTCACCTTGGCTCCTAGGACGGGTGACCGGCCGCCGGGAATGGATGAAGGCGAGGGAGGTCTGCCGGTCGTCGTGCTCTCCACCGCGCCGGATCCCGCCCGACAAGCGTGCAGCTCCCCGCGCAGCTCACCGGCCCCGGCGGCATGGACGAGCTCATGGAGCCGGCGGCCGGGATCTGTCGGAGAGAGCTCCGCCGGGGAGGAGCAGTGGAGGAGGAGCAGAGGGCGCCGGGAGAAGAAAACGAGGGGAGGAGAGAGAGGGAGGGGGAGAGTTGAGATGTATGAATAAAATAGGTAGTAGTTGGTATAGAGGAGGATATATAAAGGATGACGAGTGCAGAAGAAAATTGTATAGAGGAGAGAATCGTGATGACTAGGCAGGAATATTCTGTTTTGAAGGAACCTGTGAAGGAACATGAGTGCGGTCAGTCTTAGAGTTTGACATCTCCATGACCGCCAACACTGGTTTCTCTTATTCGAAAGAACGATCCCAGCTCCAACAGAGACGATGCCATGAGTCTTGGTGGCACTACATAAGTATATGTTCTCTACATACCGATCTGAAGAGCTACGAGGAAATGGATATGGTGACATGTCCGCTGCAGTTTCAGAGGCTTTGCTCCACTTGTGCATTTGCTGGGCGCACGATGCACACAGATGCCCCTCGGTTATTGACAGACTCAGAGACTTCTACGCTCTGTCGAAAAAGGAATTTTTATTCCGACCTGCAAAAGTTTTGCACATAACCAATTCTTATTACAGTTCTTTCAATCATCTAAAAATAAATCACAACTCTCAAAAAGCGAACTAAGCAAAGGTGCAACATTATGCGTCGATCCTCTTAAAAGACGACCACCCGTGCTCGGCGAAGATCCTCTTAAAAGGAGACTTCTACGCTCTGGCTGGCTTTGCGTGTTCGCAGAAAGCTTGAAGCAGGGCCGGGACACTTCTTCAACCAGGTCTTTTTTTCCACTAAGGGCCACGCCCGAATTTCATTACCAAAGCAACGAAATTACAGAGTTTTAAGAGTTCGAGCAAGAACGAAACTACCAACTACGCGTACCGACTATTATTCATCTCCCCCCCCCCCCTCCGCTGTAAGCAACACCCAGGGTTGTCACAGTGGGGCGCCTACCAGACTTACAAGGTTTTCACCAACATCACAGAACTTCTCCAGTGAGATTACTATAGAAACAAAAGCAAAGAAAACAGCACAGAAAGCACTGGTAATGCTGCTCAAGCCCAGACTCTTGCTTTCTTTCACCGGGTCTTCAGTCGCCTTCTTAATTTGCCTCTAGCAAAGGAGCACCGTCCCTACATCAGAGTCCGTTTGCTCTGCACGTCCCTCCGCTTGGGGGTGATGGTGTAGCGCCGCTTCCTTCAATGCTTCTGCGCCCATCTCCAGGTTGTGCTTCGCCTCCTCTTTTTGAAGACCTGCCCAGTAAGTTATAAAAGATGAAGCTAGGCATATGATCTCGGTAGGAGATCTGACTTGTTTCTTTTCAAAACACACAAGATTGCGGGTTTGCCAAATCGCCCAACATATGGGTGCAAGACCAACCATATGAGCATTTTTGTTTCTTGGTAAGAACCTGTCACACCATTCCCAGAACTGGTCTAGGGTGGAGGGTCTGCAGTCAGCCCCTATCACCATGGCTACCAGGCTCCACACATACCTTGCTAGTGAACATTCAAAGAATAAGTGAGTCACACATTCATCCATATTACAGAATCTGCAGCTCTTATCCCCTTGCCATTTCCTTTTTATTAGGTTGTCTTTTGTTAGGATTGCATTCTGTTGCAGGAGCCACATGAATATCTTTATTTTCAAGGGGATCTTTGCTTTCCAGATTTTCTTGTTAGGTTTCTCAATGTCCGCTCCACATAGGTGAGCATACATGGTTTTAACAGAAAATTGTTTATTCTTTTCCCAGATCCAGATGGGTTTGTCTTTCTCAGATCCTAAGGCACAGGTTGTCAGAATATCTCTCAGTTGCCTTAATTGATTTTTGGCCATTTTCATCTAGCCATCTCCTAAAAGTAACCTCCAGCCTCTCTGAGCCATTATAGCCACAGATTCCCTTTGTTCATTACAGACTTCATAAAGTTCTCTAAACTTTTCTTTTAAAGCAATGGATCCACACCAAGGGTTATCCCAAAAATCAGAATCTGTGCCATCCCCAATTTTTATAGTTCTGCCCCTGAGATACAAATCTTTCACCTTAATTAAGTCATTCCACACAGGGGAATTGTTAGGTTTATTTTTCAAATGAGCAATTCCTCCTCTGATTTTGTATTTCTTTTTTACTATTTCTTGCCATAAACCTTCACCATTTTCCACTTTCCATCACCATTTGCACAGTAAACTTATATTCATCGTCCTCAAATCTTTTATCCCCACGCCCCCTTTCTTCTTGGGTCTTGCTATCAGTCTCCATTTGGCTAGGTAGTACTTCTTTTTGACACTGCCCCCTGCCAGAAGAACCTCTTCCTTGTCCTGTCCATTTTCTTAATCACTGTTTTTGGCATCAGATACATGGACATAGCATATGTGGGAATGCTGCTCAGGCAAGCATTGAGCCGTATCAGCCTCCCTCCATATGATAAGGAGGCCCCTTGCCATCCATCTAATCTTTTCATGATTTTTTCATCTAAGTATATCCAGTCTCTGACATGTAATCTAGCTCCAGAAACCGACACTCCCAGGTATTTAATAGGCCACTGTACAGTTGCACAATTCATCATATCAGAGTACCCTATTGCTTTTTTGCTCATCAGAGGATACCATGAGCATCTCACTTTTATTGAAATTTATTTTGAGCCCTGACATCTTTTCATAGATGTATAATAAGATTTTCATGTTTTGTGCTGTTTCAGCATCATCTTTCATGCATAGTATTGTGTCATCAGCATATTGTAATATAGCCACACCCTTATTTACATATTCAGGTATCAGTCCTTCAATCAGATCATTATTTTGAGCAGTCTGTACCATTTTTGCTAAGTAGTCAGCTGCCAGGTTAAAAAGGAGGGGAGACAAAGGGTCCCCTTGCCTCACACCTTTTTTGCTTTTAAAGTAGCTTCCTATGCTGTCATTTATTTTAACACTCAAAGTCCCACTGGATACCACCTTCTGGATCCAATCACACCATTTTTCACAGAATCCCCTTTGTTTCAAAGCTTCAAACAGGAAGCTCCAGCTGATCTTATCATATGCCTTTTCAAAGTCTAATTCTAATATTATTCCGTCTTTTTTCTTGATTTTGGTATCATGCAAAATCTCATGTAGACTCAGCACTCCATCCATTATGTTCCTCCCTTTTATGAAAGCATTTTGGCTTTTGTTTATAATTCTGCTCATACAATCTTCAAAGCGTAGCATCAGAGCCTTGGTAATTATCTTATAGCTGACATTTAACAAACAAATAGGTCTGTATTGCTGATTTTTTTTTTGAGAAATCTGTATTGCTGGATTTTTATTGCCTCCTTTGTCTTGGGAATTAGAGTTATTATTCCATAATTCATTCTACCTATATCCAGTTCCTGAGCCCAGAATTCATGAACCATGTCCATCATGTCTTTCTTACTGACTTCCCAGCTGGCCTGATAAATCTCAATGGGCATATGATCTGGGCCAGGTGCAGTGTTCTTTTTCATTGAGTGCACCACATTTTTAATCTCCTCCTCTGTGATTTGTCTAATCAGAAGGTTATTTTCTTCTCCTGTAATTTTTTCACTCTTCTCCTAGCAATCTGGGTTTAGAGAGAAGGTTGGACTTTCGGAGGGTCCAAACAACTCTTTATAGTATTCTGTTGCATGTTTGACTATATCCTCATCTTTGTTAATGTTCCCATCCTCCTTTTCCATGTTGAATATGATGTTCTTCCTCTTCTTCCCATTTGCTTTCTTGTGAAAGTAATCTGTGTTGTTATCTCTCTGTAGTAGCCAGTTCTCATTGGACCTCTTATGCCAGTACAGTTCTTCTTCTTCCAGGATTCTCATCAGTTCTGTTTGTATGAATGTTTTTTTATCTAGTAAGTTTGTTGGGAGAATGCCTTCTTCCTCCTTTTCCTCCAAACTGGATAGCTCTTTCTTCAGTATCATTTTGTACCTCTTTGTTTGTCCTTTTAAATTAATACCCCAGCCTTTAAGAAATTTCTTTACTCTGTTCAGTTTGATAAACCATTTGCTGGCTGCATTCCTTGCTATTACTTCCTCACCCCAAATTGCTTTTATCTTGGGTATAAAATCAGCATACCTTATCCAAGTAGTTTCAAAGCAAAACTGCTTTGATTTTTGTATTTTTTCCTGCTCGGTACACAACAGCAAAGGGTTGTAAATCAATTTTCAGTATCCAGATCTGGATAGTATATCAATTTTTTGAGCCTCAAGATGACTTTAAATGAAAAAAGTTTGAACTATAAAGTTGTAGATCTCGCCGAAAGCTACAAGTTTCGTATAAAGTTTATCTCCATCCGAGTTCATACAAAAAAGTTACGATTTTTTAAAAACAGACTGACCCTAACCGCCATGAGCCACGGCGGCTGCAGGTGCTACAGTATCCAACCGCCGTGGCCCGCGGCGATAGGTCACTGAATAAAAAAATAAATTTAAAAAATAAAAAATTCCTCTGAGTGCCCCGCGCCGATCCGACTCGCGCAGGACGTACCCTCCCCATCCTCTCGCTGGCCACCGGCGGCTCTCCACTGGCGGCACCCCATCCGATCCCTACCCCCAGTCCGCTGCCCCATATGCTCGAGCTCCAGCTCCCTCCTCTCGCTGTCGAATTCACGACCTAAATAGATGTCTGCTGTCGTTTTTGCTTCCCTTGTCGGTGGACGACGCGGAAGGCTAGCACAACGATGCCAGCGTGGGCTCCGACGTTGGCGTCGCCGACGAAGAAGCAGGGTTTTTTTTACCGACCGGTATATTTATACCGCTACCCAGCGGTAACGGTATACCGGTGCGGTATAAATGGTATACCGCTTCTTACCGCTCGAATTCAAAATCCAAACCAAAATCGCCTATACAAACGGTAACCAGCGGTATACCGCGGTATAAATACTTTATACCGCTGCGGTAAGGATTAAAACCGCTCGGTAATAAATTAAAACCGGTGCAATGAAAAAGGGCCTCCGGCTTGAAAGAAATGAAAATTTTGGCATGATGTTGGCACAAATTAGTGTTAAATACCACCCCCAATCAATAATTTATAGTTATGCATAGAAATACTACACCAAACACAATAATATTAGGCGTGCATAAGTGAGTTGATAGTTCAAATACAAATAATTCGATACAAGTCATACAACACAATAAAAGTTCAATGGTAGAAAGGAAAGATCCCCATTTGGGTCGCGGAGTGGTACTCGGCGATGGACATGACATTCAAGCCTCTCGTCCTAAGCAACTCACCCTTGTACTGTTGCCAAGTTAGGCCCGTCCACGCCGATGTTGTCTGCCATTCACCGACTAACATGTTGTAAAAATCGGGATCTTCCCATTCATACACCTACCACAAATCCTACCTAACATCTCCAAAATCCTACTTACAAATCCTAAAGCAACAATTCTATTTCTACCTCTACCTCACATCCTAAATCGTACCTAAAATCCTAAAGCAAAATAAACCTAAATCCTAACACAAATCCTACCTGAATGCAAATAATACCTAAATCCTAAAGCTACTTTCTAGTTTCTACACAAATGAAAAAAAGGAAACATACCTGACCGCGGTATACCGCCGGCCTCACAGCGGTATACCGCTCCTCCCGCGCGGTAAGCCGCCCCGGCCGAGCGTGAGCAAGCGGATCCGGTCGCGGGGCGGCTTACCGCAGCTCCCGCGCGGTATACCGCGCTCGGGCCGCGGTTAACCGCCGGCGGCGGCGCGGACGAGGAGCTGCGGCGGCGGACTTGGTGTGGTGAGTTGCGGACGGGGGAGTCTGAGGCAGGGTTGGTCACGGGAGGAGCCGGTCAGGCGCTTCTAGGGTCGTCCAAACAATTTGGGCCTCATGAGCCTTAACGGGCCGGCCTATTTTTTTTCTTTTTCTTTTTTTTATAACTTCTAAACGTCGAAATAAATACCAAATGCACTCAAATTTGAAAACTTTCAACACCATCAGATTCTATAAATCATGAACTATTTTTTGGAGATTTTTATTGATTTTTTCATTTTTTTGAATTCAAATTCAAATTTGAAAAATCCTAGCGGTTTCTACCGCGCGGTACCGTTACCGCACCGCGGCGGTAGAAACGGTTACCGCGGTAACCGCAGCGGTTACCAACGGTAAAAAAAACCCTGCGAAGAAGGACATCAGGACGGCGGCATCGTGGACTTCGCGCGGGCATCACCGACGATATAGCAGACGCCGGTGATGAGGTGGACGCCGTCACACTCTTCGATCTTGGGACTGGTGATAGCTATGAATCTATCATACAACAGATGCCAACGATGGTAAGGTAAAATTGTGTGCAGAAACGGCAAATCCCTGTAACCGGAGGAGCCTAGAAAACTAACACTTTCAGACTTGCAGTGGAGATGGATGTAATCATGTAATCGTGGGATGAAAATTGAATCGGTGGATGCCAAAAGATACAATATTTAACTTGTTTATTGTTTCTTCGTATGTCATCTGTAAACTTGAGTTCGATTAGTTCTGCTTTAGCAGTATGTGTTGAAGCTCAGTGCCCGTGGATTTGGCCGCGGCGACGACGTGGAATCCGCGATGAGGAGTGGCAGCGCGCTGCTGGGACGCCGGGGCCGACGCCGGCATCCTTCATGACTTGCGGCGCCGACGCCGACACCATGCCGTCCTCCTCTGTAGCGTCCTCTAACGCCTTCTTGTTGAGCCTGGGCGCCGCGGACGTGGCCACGCCAATTACGTCATTCTCGAGAGCTCAAGCCGATGTAGTTCGGAGGAGCTCCAAGCCTCCAACCACCCGCTCGTGCCGCAGGAGCAGCGACACCCGCACCGAGACCGACACTCCTCGTCGTGGAACCCAACTGCCGGGCTGGCAGGTGCCCTCCCCAGAATAGGCCGTCAGACACCCTCCGAGCCGTCGTCCAGCTCGACAGCGCGGCTGCCGCGCTGGAGCGGGCACTCGCCACTTGCCGCCGGACCGCACCACAACACCCTCCGTACCGCGGCGGGGTGCCTGTAGCGCGCGTGCGGCGAGCACCGGCGAGGTGCGGAAGCGATGCGAGATCGTTCAGATGGGACAATAGACTCGGTTATGGGTGCCGCCGGCGTAGAGCACCCGCCGATCGCGATCGGGTGCCGCGGGGAAGAACGAAACTGACCGCGAGTCGGATTGGCGCGGGCGCTCAGTAAGTCAGTGGACCCGAGATGATGGGCTGTGCTTGGGAATGGATAGGACGCCGATAGAGCCGGGCCCATTCGAACCCACCCAGAATTAATTAATTAAGTGGGTAATTAGTTGTTAGGCTACTTTAATTTATGCGTTTTAATTGTTGCAGCCTGCAGCTTAGAACTTGAACTAATAAGTTTTCGTTGAAAGTCTGTTGCAAGGTAGGATTACCGGCTAGTACTGAACAGATGAAAAAAAGAGAGGCTACAAAACTAAGCCGGTGGGCTTTGGTCAAAAAAAAAAGAGAGAGAGAGGCTAGTACTAAACAAACAACAATGTGTGTTATTCAATGATTCCATCATGATTAATGTCTGTATTGTGATCTGAAACTAAATGAGTGGTGACCACAAAGTACAGCAAATAGAATCACGATTACAGTTACGAACTAGGATGATCACGTGCCGCTAAAATGCTAATGGACAACCCGGAGTTAGCCGAAAGAACTTCTAAAAAAAGTTTGCCAGAAGAAAAGAAGCATGATGCCTTTATATTATAAAAAAATTGAGGTGTCTTTTTGGAAATGCCTACCCGCTACCGCACCGCAGCCGTGCCCTTCACCAGTGCCTATCATAATGTACATTCCCCGTGCCCTTCACCGTCGCCTATCACAATGTGCATTTCCATGGCTGGGGCAAGCCACGACGCTTATGAATACAACGCTCGTTTCCGATGGATGATCCTGCGGGTTAACTTGGCTTTGAGACGGAGGCGGAGGCTGAGGAAGGTGATGGTGAGATGATACCTCTCCGCGCCTCCCTAGCTTTCGCCCGAGCTCGAGTTCCTGCGTGTGCGCCTGCGCCTGCTCAGTCACAGGTTCGCCCCGAAGCTTCCTGCTCTGCTCTGTAAAGTTTTCGTTGATCACTTTCGATTGCTAAACTCTAACTTCCCAAAAATGAATTTAATACCGCTCATTTCTAAACCACATAAGTAATCTATGATGAAGTGTTTGCCAATTCGAATGACTCATACCATTTGTCATTTTGGAAATTGGTATAATAATGTAACTTCATTGAAGAGCCATTAATTGAGCATGAGGGAGCACGAGGGCCAACCATATGAGAGTTCGGAGCTTTGTGTTTGTTTTGGTTGCTTAGGGGAATGGTGATCATTGCAAGACGTGATTACTCACTTCATAACAAAATCATCAAATTGATAGACAATACTGTAAAACAATGATGCTAGCAGCAAGCAAATGACCAAATCCCTTTTGTTTTTCACACTATCATATATTATACCCAATCTAGCTTGTGATTGGTTATGTTTTTGTTTTGAAGGGAACATTCGGATCGGTCCTGTATAAACTTGTATGCAAGAAAACAAACTTATCACAATTTGTTACCACAAAATTTACTCTTACATTTTTTTACATGATATTTCAGTGCATGACATTTCTGTTCTTATCACATTGGCATCCATGTGAGTATTTTAACTTTTCCATTACAGATATATCATGGTGGGTCCCACTAGAACAATAGTTGAACTTATGTTCATGAATATAGTCGACGATGAGACATGCAATTAGATACTTACATGCGACACACCTAGAATTTCTCTGCATGTCACTTACCAAAGATTTAAATTTGATACTTCATTTTTTATTTCATATGTGGAAAGGAATTGATGGAACATCCATATTATATATGATCTAGCTCTTAGTTATGTTGTTATGGATATGAACACATGCATTTATCATGGATTAAAGAATACAGATTTTTCATAGGTTCAACATTATGAATTCAAAATAGATTCAAGAATTTTGTATGTTTCTTACTTCACTTCTGAATGTTATTTCGTTACGGTCTTAAAGGATATTGTTTTATTAGTTTCGAGTATATGGATAATAATTTTAGTTTGCTAGGATTGTTTTTCTGTAATATTAGCAATACAACTAAAGCAACATCTAGAGATAATTATAAATATGCATGTTGCTGAATATAGCCGCTCAACTGATTCTATAATACTCATATCAGTTGGACTCTCAATATATCAATTTGAAGTGTTGTAACATCTCGGATGTTTAAAGATCTAATTTCATGTGTTAGCATCACCAAATCATGTTTAGCACAAATTGAAACACATTTGACAAAGTCAAACCCCTAGTTCTTGGTCAAAATCTATAAGGCTCTATACCCTTCTTTAGAACTTTAGCTTTATCTCAAAATTTCATAATAAAACTTCAAAATATGCCAATACAAAAGTTTTTCGTTGTTTCTGGGAACACAACTTTCATAATTGGCGGACATTCAAATTTTGAGTGCAAATTGGCCAAAATCAGGGTTGAAGCCCTTATGAACACTAAATTGTGTCTAGAAAATTTGAAACTTCGGCGCGCGTTCCCACTCAAACGAATCACCAAAACATAGGTCACCCTTTGTAAAAGTTGTAGCCCTATTGTTGCTCTACAACTTTTGTCTTTGGAGATTTTGAACTTATATTCAAAAATCTCGAGTTTAAACCTGTGGAAGAGGCGCAAATCAAATAAAAACTGGCACCTTGCGCCGGCGCTCGCGCCGTGGGCGTCGCGGCCGCAACACCACGCGTCGTCCGTGCCTAGCTCCGGTGTACGGACATGATGAGGACATCTTCCTCCACTATTACCCGTTGGCAAAGACGCAACATGGGCCGAAGCCCAGTTGTAGTCGGGCGGCGACCGTGTGAGCCTCATTATCCCACCTTGCTTAGCTTGGGAGGAGGAAGTCACCTTAAAAGGGAGAGCCACCATTCCCCTATCAGACTAGTCTTTTGGGGCGATTGGGCCTTTCCCCGAGAGGTGCACCGGAGTGCGGTGCTAAGGTTGCAGAGGAGTATGGTGCTAAGATTGCCGAGGCGCAACAGGAGGCCCTAGTGGCGTTGTAGCCGGATCGGTGTGTCATGCTTCGGCCGGATCGGTGTGTCGTTATTTCGGCTGCCGGTGCTAAGGTTACAGGGGCCAGATTGTACGTATCTGAAGCTAGAATCTTGGGGGCCAGGTCGTGTGTACCTGAAGCCGGATTTGCAGGGGCCAGATCGTGCATATCTGAAGCTAGACTGGTGTGTCGGGCTTTCCATCCAACCCCACTTGGGCCGGACTCATCATTTGGTATCAGAGCTGGGCCCTTGTTAAGAAGGGGAGAATGATGAGGACATCTTCCTCCACTATTACCCGTTGGCAAAGACGCAACATGGGCCGAAGCCCAGTTGTAGTCGGGCGGCGACCGTGTGAGCCTCATTATCCCACCTTGCTTAGATTAAGAGGAGGAAGTCACCTTAAAAGGGAGAGCCACCATTCCCCTATCAGACTAGTCTTTTGGGGCGATTGGGCCTTTCCCCGAGAGGTGCACCGGAGTGCGGTGCTAAGGTTGCAGAGGAGTATGGTGCTAAGATTGCCGAGGCGCAACAGGAGGCCCTAGTGGCGTTGTAGCCGGATCGGTGTGTCATGCTTCGGCCGGATCGATGTGTCGTTATTTCGGCTGCCGGTGCTAAGGTTACAGGGGCCAGATTGTACGTATCTGAAGCTAGAATCTTGGGGGCCAGGTCGTGTGTACCTGAAGCCGGATTTGCAAGGGCCAGATCGTGCATATCTGAAGCTAGACCGGTGTGTCGGGCTTTCCATCCAACCCCACCTGGGCCGGACTCATCAGGACACCTCACGTCCCTTGTTGTGGACCTGTGAACCGTGGGGACTCTGAAGGCCCATAGGCCGTTGCGCCGTGCCCAGGGAAGCGGACCGACGGGCCCTGTGCCTCGCGCCGCGCAGTCCCGGCGACACGCGCCCTGCCCCGCGCCTCACGTCGTCGCTGCAAGGCAGCTGGCCACGCCAGCAGGTCCCACGCGCGAGCTGGACATCCTCTGAGTCGCCACATCCCCGTGCCCCTCTCCCTCATTCGCAAATCGAGCCGAGCCGGCGGTGCCCTGTCTGCTCCACCGACGCCAAGGCCGCGCCGCCGCCGAGCTCGCTGTCTCGCTCCTCCCCGACGAGCTCCCGTTGCATCTACAACTCCTCAACCCTCCACCGAAGGTCCCCGTGCAACGGCTTTGCTTCGCCGAGCCGCCACTCCGCCGGCATTGGAGCCGCGGCGGGTGTTCCGCTCTTGCACCGCCGCCGACCATCGCCGGAGGTCTTTTCGCCCCCAACCACTTCCACGAATCGGTCGAGGGTAAGTCCAAACCCCACCCTAGCCGCTCAATCGGCCAATTCCGGTCGGCCATCACCGCCGGCGAGGTCCCCATGGCCGCCGGGGGTCACATTGCAAGGATCAATTTTATTCTCGGGTGCTTTTCGTAAAACAAGGGCATATACGCAATATCAAAAACTTGTTCCAGGGACCCGGGTGTAAAAGGGATTCTTAGCTTTTCTCTGAAACTTCGAAAAATCATTAAAAATCGTAGAAAATCAGAAAAATGCAAATTCAATTTTGTTAGGTTCCTGGTGAAGAACTCTACCTTTTCTAGAAAGGTTATATAGGGTTTTTGTCTGTAGTTTTTGAATGAAAATTCAAACACAGTTTGAGGTGTTTTTATTATAGTTTAAAATATACTCATGATATAGAAGTAAACTTTGGATATGTTCTTCTGTAAGGCATATTTAGACTTGTGACCAAAGTTGACATGAGTTTGATGAGTAGATATTTAGTTATGATTTATGTAATTTTTATGCTAGATTAATCTTGATGCTTTTTATAGCTCCTTTGATAAACTTTCTCTAAGCACAAATGCACACCATGACTTTGTTATGATGAGATGTACCTCTGTTAAAGTGTATGAGATTTTAGGATGTGTTTTGATGCTTGTTTTGTATTTAATTTTGCACAGGAGTTTAAATTAAAAACTTGAAAAATAATTTGAATCTACACTTGTACTTTAGCCAGATGCTTAGAATGAACATGAATGCCTTGTAGTAGAAAGTTGAGACCAAAAAGATTAATAAATCTTTTTGTAGGATTTATTTGTGTTATGCTAGGCTAAAATTTGTCTTTTTCATATAAATTAAAATATATGTAATCTGGAGCTAAACTTTGGCATGTGAGCTTAGTTTAGGTATATGTTGCTGTGTACCAAAGTTTAGGACCATTAGAAGTGTAATTAATTTAATATGGATTTTTTATGAAAGGCTAACTAGATTTTAAGTAAATAGTAAATTCTCCCTTTTGTGTTTAAATTGAAAATGTTGTGAAATGTTTCTGTTTCAGATCATTAAACACACCACCTTGCTATTTTGTGAAGTTAAGTAATTTATTTTACTTAGATGTGTACACAATCACCATCAAAGTTAACTTTTAATTAACCAATCACACCACCCATGTCTTTATGATAAGAGTATTATGTGCTTAGATGAATATGGCCAACAAGAGTTAGTTTTGGTGGTAATTCTCCCACTCACACCCTAACTTAATGCATGTGCATGTTTAACGTGTAGAACTACTAGACGGAACATACACGCTAGTTCAGGAGGGGGGAGGAGCAGCTGAGGGTGAAGTGAACTTTACTTGTGTGCAGCAAGACCTGGGCCAAAGCCCAGAAGAGCCCAAGGCTGTAGCAGAGGAAGAGGAAGGCAAGCCCCAGAATGCATTAACCCAAATTTCCTAACTTGGCAATTTATTTATGTATTTATGTTATGTATGTGCATTTAAATTTCAGGAGTTGAATTAAAACCCTAAATGCATGATCCTTAGGTTCCTATACTCTTTTGCTAGTATGATAGGCTCGATAGATGCCATGCTTTAAGAACACTATATAAGTCGAGTGATGTCTCATTGCTCGCGCGATATAGGGTTCTTATGTTGGAATCATAAGATAGGATTAAATGGACTCGCTCATGTGGTAAGAGCAATGGGATCGGTCTCGACCGAGTAGTATGTGCTGGTTAAGCGTTTGAACGTACTAAGCACTTGTCGGGAATGGGATCGGTAAGCCTAGTACCTTCTGAACCGGGGCGGGATCTTTCTAGCTACCTGCTTGGGTTGCGTCTCTGGGCTAGCTACCCTGGTATATTGTGTGAGTCTGGACTGGTCGGTGTAGACCCTCCGGTAAACCGTGTACCAGAGTTTGTAGTGTCTGATCCCAAACTGAGGGATGCTGGGAACCGCCTGGTCAAGGTGTACCCCGCATTCGATTTTATTTAGCTTCTTGGGGTATACTTTCTTCCGTATGTTTAGGTTTTCCTTGCAAGGATTTAATCGATCGATCGTCATGAGACTGCTTAACCACTGGCTACCCCATCTTGTATTATGGAACAAAAGTATTAATTTGGATACTTGAATAATATTGTTTGCACAACTTTTTGTTTAGTTTAGGTGCTTACCAAGAAGGGTAAATATACTAGAATTTGAGCTAAAAACTTGAAAATAAAGATCAACTCTTAGTCGCTTTTGGTAAAACAAACCCACCAGTCAAAAAGTCTTGCATGTCTAGTTTTAATTTATTTGGTCGGGTAAGTCTTGCTGAGTATTAGAATACTCAACCTTGCTTTTGATGTTGTTTTCAGGTAATGATGTTTGGCCTGGCCAAATTCCCCCTGGTTGGGAACTTGAATGGGAGAATGGTGATGACGATGAGTGATATGCTATTGATGGTCTCCCATGTGTATCATACGAATAGTTTACTTTTCCGCTGTTTGAAACTCTGAACTTTTACTTTTATGCATGAAACATGGTTTGTAATAATTTAACCCTGTGGGCTGTTCTGTAATTTAAATTCGTACTCTGGACCCGCCTTCGTGTGGGCTTTGTTGCATATTATCGATCCTATGTTGTAAGTGATTCACCGGGCTTGACCCGGCAGATACGACAAAATACTTTCTTATTATTGCTTAATGGCCAAGTGGACAGGCTTAGGCGATAATACGAAATTATTTTGCACGGGTCTGTCACAAGTTGATTCTAATTTTAATCCTAAGGCTCATCTTTTTCATTTTATATGTAAAAAGGAATCGATGTAACAGTCATATTATGTGTTGTCATGGATTCATAATAGTCATCAACACAAGAATTTGAATTTAAAATAAATTTAATAACATGAATTTGTTATGGATTCAAATGCTTCGTAATTTATTCTCTTACATGTTGTTCTGTTAAGTGTTTCTGGATGAAAGTTTTTTTCTAGTTTTCTATTTTTTTGAAATACTAATATTACTATAATAGCACAAAGAGGTAAAAAGTGAGAACACATATATTTCCTTTTATTTTATTTGTTATTGTTGAAGTCTGCCTTTGCAATTGATTTCAATTGACATAATCTTGCACTAATTTATATTTTTGAAAAAAATGTGTGTTTATCCTTTGACAGACCTAAAATATGGAAGATTAGAAGATAGTGGGGTGGTATCAATGTTAATAATGATATACTTTTGGTGCCGCTTTTGTAAGTGTATGATCAAATAAAAGGGATCATTTCCTATCTTGTGGAAGATGAGTTGCCTATTAGCTATATGCACATGATACAATCTTATATGTGGACCATGCTTTGGAGAGAAAAAAATGAAATTATTGCTCTGTGTCTTTGAGTAGTTATAAACAGTTAAAAGAAATTTCCATAAAAGTGAGATTTTTTATTATGAAGAAACTACACATTATGAACAACAGACTTTGTTTGGCTACAACCTAAGATCAAATTACTTAGTTGTGTATCCTGATGCATCATCGTAAACTCTGTAATGTGGATTATTGGAGCATTATCAAGCAAAGATTCAAGTGCAATCTAAGCACTTTGAAGGCCAAACACCTATCCTATGGGGCAGACTGGTTTATTGAATTAAGTTCTCAATAGCCTTCCCATGTTCATGATGTTTTTCTTCAATAGCCCAAAAGGTATCCCTAAAAGATTGGATATAAATAGGTTTAGATTCTTTTGGCAGGGCAACAATGATAAATAAAAATATCGAGCAAAGTGGGATATTTTGTGGCGTTCCAAAGATCAAGGCAGTTCAGGATTAATATATCTCTAAATTAAAAATAAATGTCTTGATAATAAATGGTCATTCAGACTACTAAATGAAGATGGTAACTGGCAGATCCTACTCGAAAATAAATATCTGGGTTCAAATTGTCTTTCTCATGTCAAATTAAACCTGAGTACTCACACTTTTGGAACGGTTTATTAAAGGTTTGGAATGATTTTTTGAGATGTGACCTTCAAGATAAAAGGTGGTTCACAAAATAAATTTTGGGAGGACATTTGGGTGGGCTCGGAACAACATGAAGAGCAATTTTCTAGCTTGTATAATATAGCCAATTATCCTCATGTAACAATGGCAAATGTTATGATCCAAGGCCACTTAACACTTTTTTTCAAAGAGCATTAGTTGGAGATAAATTGATTGCCTAGTTAGTAGCTAAAATAGCAAACCACTAGCTTTCACAAGCCAAAGATATTTTAACATGAGACCCGCATCAGCATGCTCTATGTAATTGTGGTGATTAGATCTAGTATGTCGACCTTTCATGGTTTGTAGACTCATTCACTTGTGGGCGTGCCCTTAGACTCCTCGCACCGATAGGGCTCGTCGTGACAGGGTGATGTCTTGTGTAGGCCAGGTGTTTTCGGAGGTTGGCCGGAGGTAGGAGTTTAAGGATGCTATTAGATGAGATTTATGCTTGTTTGCTCGTTTAGCTAGAACTACAACTAGAAGACAATAGGCCTAGTGAGAGACATGGGTACCCCTGGGTCCCCACCGATCAGGGTCTCAGCCATCCCCGACAGGCGGGCCCGACCTACCAGAAGACCCGCCGACCTGTCAGTAGGCCCTCCCCGACCTCACATGTGGGCCCAAGGACATGAAGACAGCTTAGTGTACAAGACAAGACAGTCCAGCTCGGATAAGCTTTCCATGTTATAACCGACTAGGATAGATGGAAACCAGCTTGTAACCCAAGGCACGCCAGCCAATATAAGGCAGCCTAGGGCACCCCTCAAGGGCACGACGTCGTCGACTCCCTCCTCGGGGCAGATGACTCTCGCATAATTCCACCACCAAACTGGACGTAGGGTTTTACTCTCCGGAGGCCCGAACCAGTATAAATCGTCGTGTTCCTCGTGTCTCGCCGGGATTTCCGTGCTCGTCCTACGTGCAACCATCTACGCTCTTAGTTCCCTGATCCCTCCATTAACCTACAACCGCTTGGGTCGCCCCCTTGCGGATCTGTCCAGGTCTCACCCCCTGACAGTTGGCGCGCCAGGTAGGGGTCATCGGGAACTCGTTGTGCAGCATGATGACTAGACCCAACGTCATCCTCGACGACGGCACAAAGTACTTCGCCGTGGCGACCTCACTGGCATCCTTGTGGACATCTTCGTTCTCCGGATGGCGCGCAAGAAATTTTTTCAGACGACCCACCCGACCACACCCTTCAACTGGAAGGCGGTGATATCCATCTACATCGGTTCCGATCTACTATGTATACGCATTTGCTCGAATCCCTGCGATCGAGTACGACGTCATGCGCCATCACGGCTGCGGCAGAAGTGGTCGTCACCAGCACCTGAGCTGTATTCACGGCCGCTCGGGACTTCATCTGCGTCGACCTGCATGGGCAACTACGACCGTCGGTGTCGTTGGCAGACTCCGTGTCCATCACGTATCGCCAGCAAATTCATCTACAAGAAGTTCACGTAATAGGGAATATTTCCTTTTTTTTTTCTTTCAATCCGATCTCGAGTGTTGTCTGGCCGGCCAGGTTTATTCTAATTTATTATATTCCTCTAACGTGATTCATGCATGGACTTCTGAACCTGCTCAACGACGAATCGTACGCGGACTCGAGATTGCTACGCACGAAGCACCAGGCCGTCGATCTAGTCGATGCGCCGCCAACCTCTGACGGCACTTTGTCGAACCTCTGGACGTCTCGAGCTCAATACGATTTCAGGTCGCGTTGCCGGCTACCCCGACCTCCAACGGCTCATTGCCGACCTCAACGTCCCCCTCGACGTGTCGGCCAGCTCTAGCTCGCGCCGACGACTACGCTCCGACCTCCTCGGCTACACCCAAGCTAAGTATTAGTTTCAATTAAATATTCTTACAGCGATCATCTCGGTCTCCGCGACCTTCTCCGACCTGTTTTACATGCTTTTTCTTGCTCCTTCTCCCCTCCCCCTCGACACGCTCGGGGGCTTGGCGTAGCCGACCTCGATACGCTCGGGGGCTTGGCTTTGCCAATTTAAGGGTCGTCAGACCTGAGGGACTTAATTAACTTCTGTGTGTTCTCTCTTTAAATGTCTTTTACTTATTATGCGCATTCTTAAGTCGTGTGGTTGCGAGACCTTGGGTCCAAGGCCCCCCTCCGCGCGCTGGCTGCACCTAAGCCTCCACGCTGAGCCGTGCAGTCGGTAAGTCGTTCCTCCACTGAGTTGGGTTAGCGAAGGGGACACGTTTTGCAGATTCATAGCATTTGAGTTCGCATAATTTGCGCCTGGCACGATGAGGGGAATGCTTTCTCAAACAAAATACATTGCAAGCATGTCTTAAGCTCAGGCTAAATTTTCATTACATTTACGGATTAATACATCGTCTTTGCATCTATTTTGTTTCACAGGGCCAGCTCCTTGTCCAACTTCCGAAGTACTTCTGACCTATGGACATGTCTCCTGTTGCCTAACGGACCTCTCTGGTCGCGGCGGGAGGCGATTCGACGTTTCCACGACTCATCCAACTTCCACACTTGGGGGCTCGTCGCCCTCTGTAGGTATACGGACCTCCCGGTGGCTCCGTCGTCGCCTTCAGTAGGTCTACGGACCTCCCGGCGTCTCCGTCGTCGCTCGCTGTAGGTCTACGGACCTCCCGGCGTCTCCCTCGTCACCCTCTGTAGGTCTACGGACCTCCCAGTGGCTCCGTCGTCGCCCGTTGTAGGTCTACGGACCTCCCGGCGGCTCCCTCATCACCCTCTGTAGGTCTACGGACCTCCCGGCGGCTCCCTCGTCGCCCTCTGTAGGTCTACGTACCTCCCGGTGGCTCCGTCGTCGCCCGCTGTAGGTCTACGGACCTCCCGGCGTCTCCGTCGTCGCCCGCTGTAGGTCTACAGACCTCCCGGCGGCTCCATCGTCGCCTTCTGTAGGTCTACGGACCTCCCGGGGTCTCCGTTGTCGCCCGCTGTAGGTCTACGGACCTCCCGGCGTCTCCGTCGTCATCCACTTCACGTCGCCGCGTCTCCGTTGTCATCCACATCAGGTCGGCGGTCCTACGTTTCGACAGCTCGTCTTCTGCTTCGACCTCCTGGCATCAAGATCTCCAGCAGATCGACGTTCGACTTCGCTCAAGACTGAAGACATCTTTTTCTTTTTTGGATCCTCGTGCACCCTACGCAACCTCAACGGTGCCATGCCTTCGCTTCGACATGACCTCGTCTCGGCCGCTACGCCTACACGTTGATCGGGGGCTTGAGAGACATGGGTACCCCTGGGTCCCCACCGACCAGGGTCTCAGTCGTCCCCGACAGGCGGGCCCGACCTACCAGAAGACCCGCCGACCTGTCAGTAAGCCCTCCCCGACCTGACATGTGGGCCAAAGGACATGAAAACAGTTTAGTGTACAAGACAAGACAGTCCAGCTCGGATAAGCTTTCCATGTTGTAACCGACTAGGATAGATGGAAATCAGCTTGTAACCCAAGGCACGCCAGCCAATATAAGGCGGCCTAGGGCACCCCTCAAGGGCACGACGTCGTCGACTCCCTCCTCGGTGCAGATGACTCTCGCATAATTCCACCACCAAACTGGACGTAGGGTTTTACTCTCCGGAGGCCCGAACCAGTATAAATCACCGTGTTCCTCATGTTTCGCTGGGATTTCCGTGCTCGTCCTACGTGCAACCATCTACGCTCTTAGTTCCCTGATCCCTCCATTAACCTACAACCGCTTGGGTCACCCCCTTGCGGATCTGTTCAGGTCTCACCTCCTGACACCTAGTTACCCCTTCGGTGGAGCTTTACCCTTGCCGATATTCATGGATGTGATCAACCTATACACTTCACTCATATCTATTAGGTTTACCTTTATATGCTCGATGCTTCATGTTAGGATAGATCGATGAGATTAGATAGAAAACCCTAGGTAGTTCCTTGTCGATCCACAGATTGATAACCTTGGACGAATACTCTAAGGGAAAAGCTACAGTGATCCGTGTGCTTGCGGTGAAGCTTGGCGCGTTATTGAACCGTCAACATCTCCCTAGCATTCCACTTGTTGTAGCCAGGGATATGGAGAACAATTCTCCATCACTAGAATCACTGCCATTGTCTTTGTTTGTTTCTTGCTATATAAGTGTCTTCTACATTGATGACATCCATAAACTCTTCTAGGATATGAAGAGGAATTTGCTTTGGACACATATGTCCTTTGTTCCACTTGTCACCACACTTCATACATAATCCTTGAGCTCTTCTTTGTTCCCTCAAGGCTGTGAACTTATCTTCAAGCTTTCCTTTTGTTTCCACTGTCTGAGGTGATTTAATCTCCACCGGACTAGCTCCCAGTACTCCTGCAGTAGCAGGTGTCCCACTATGTTGCCATGTAGCCTATCTTGAGAAGTCCCTGCTGGATCTTGTATGATACATCTTTGTAGAGGCTTCCAGTAACTCCTCCTGCATGAGAGCCAAAGACAAGGCGGCATCAACTGTTCTTGGTTTGTGTATGTAATAGCACTACTGACAGAATATTTCAACCCATCCAGAAATTTTTGAACTAGGAAAACCTCATCTAGGTTCCTATTGTGCGCCAAAACTTTGTGCTTTGCTTTCTCAAAGCGTGTGGAATATTCTAGGACATCACTAGTTTGCCTGATGGACAACAAATCTCTCATATAGTTTTGATACAGATTTTTACCAAACTTTTGCTCTACTGCTATACATAACTCAAGCCAACTCTCTATACTATGTTGAGTCTCATAAGATTGAAGCCATAAAGCAGGATTATCACCAAAATTTATACTTGCATAAGGTGCCCATATGTGCAAGGGGACTCTAAATAAGGTGAAAATTTTTCACACTTCTCTTTCCACACTCTGGGATGTTCTCCATTGAACCTAGGGCGGTCTAGTCTAGGAAGTTTATGCTCCTTATGCTCAGATGTGTAGGAAAACAACTCCTTGTTGCTACTAGGT
Source organism: Cenchrus fungigraminus (assembly GCA_036936925.1). NCBI lineage: Eukaryota > Viridiplantae > Streptophyta > Magnoliopsida > Poales > Poaceae > Cenchrus > Cenchrus fungigraminus. The sequence continues at coordinate 18,730,823 of CM072778.1, read as the reverse complement.
TCTGGAATATCATAAGCACTACGCAGGAGTTTAGGGAATTGAGATGCACCCTTGAGCAGGGTGGAGTCCAAGGATTTCCCCTTGGGCTTCGGACCATGCTGACTTTTGTATCGACGCTGTGGTCATCAGCCCATCCCCCTTCCTCGTGCGTCGGGACCTTCAGCATCTGGAGGAATGTGGCTTCCAACGCCTTTACGCGTGATGTAAGATTGTCGATGGAGGTCTGGAGATCTGTGGCGGTGGTCGCCTCCTGGTTCTTCCAATAGACGACCTCCTTAAGGTGGGTGGAGCTCTTCACTTGTTCGACACCAATTTCGCGTACATCAACTATCATCTGCTTCAACTGCTCCTCCACTGTTGCCATTCTTAGGGTTAGGGTTGGGGGCAATTTCTTTGCGGTCGAAGCCTAACCTGGGGGATTTCTTGGGCTAGTGGTGGCGAGGCTGGAGGTGGGTTAGCTGGTTGCGGTGGTGGGGTTTGCGGCGGTAGTAGTGGTGCGCACTACGTGAAAAACTCACTATGGTAACGGGCATAGATGGCCTTTAGTAACGGGCGTGCCCATTACCGATCAAGTGTTACAAATGAGCCAAGAAAGGTAACGGGCAGATGCCCGTTACTGATAACACATATTCGTAACGGGCATCAAACAACGACCGTTACCACAACTAGCCACCGGTCACGTGAAATGGCTGTTTCTCTGGGCCCACAGAGAACTTTGGTAACGGGCACCAAAACAGAGCCCGTTACAGTAACTCAACATCAGAGACGCATTCTGTGAAACTGCGTCTTCGATGTCTCGACGAAATAAGACATGTCTATTTCACACGCGTCTCAGCACAACTAGGATTCGTAACGGGCATCAAACAACAACCGTTACCACAACTAGTCACCGGTCACGTGAAAATGACTGTTTCTCTGGGCCCACAGGGAACTTTGGTAACGGGCACCAGAACAGAACCCGTTACTGTGAAATCAATATCGGAGACGCGTGCAGTGAACCTGCGTCTCCAATGTCTCGACTAACGGGCCAAGTTCTGGGGCCCACTGTACTGGTAACGAGCTTTTACGGTGCCCGTTACATTGTTGGCATGTTTGTAACGGGTGTTCCGATTGAAGCCCGTTACTCAGTGATCAGTGTTTGTAACGAGCTTTAATTAACGCCCGTTACAGATACGTAGGCCACCCCTACAGTAACCTGCTGCCTGCTTGCCGGCTGCATCCTGGAACCAGTCAGGATTTGGCAGCCATCAGGGGCTGCATCCTGGAACCAGCCAGGATATGACTAAATTCACAAAAATTAGAGCCAGCATCCAAATTCACAGAAATCCACATAATTCACATGCATCATATGACAAAATTCAGCATCATCATCTCACAAGTAAAGAAGCACCACTGGCTTGACAACAATATCACAAAATTCATGAACAAGGAGGAATGCAAAAATTTCCTAGTCATCATGTATAATCTGAGCCCACACAATTTCATCAGCATGAAATTTTCCTCCGACTGTGATCACCTGTTCCATGAGGAATGTGGCAATTCTTTCATGAACATAGACCAGCGTTGATTTGTTGAGAGGATGCTCATCTAGCCCTAATCTCTGGATATAACAATGTCACCAGTCAGCACACATATATAGGTGGTTACCAAACATGTGCAGTGCTAATAAGCAAGAACTGTGCTCAGTTGCAGGTTTTACAAATGAAGATCCCAAGAAAGTACCTCCATATGTGGGCCTCTATCTTTTAATTTAAGCATGTGATAGGCACAATAGAAGCCGCAGAGTTTGGATCCAGTAGGTTGTTGGTGGCACTACAATAAATGTACAAAGAAAAATAGTGGTGATCGAGAAGAAATAAACTCAAGCTTTAGTACTAGCTTCCACAGGAAGGAAATAAGTGGTATGTACCTTAACATCTTTGATATGTTCCAAGGTGCTAAGGCGTGACTTCTTATTGCGGCAGTAACGTTCCCAACCCCTACAACGAAACATGCAACAATTGTTAGGGCACTATTAATTAATATACTCTGCACAGTTTGTTGAGGAACGTCCGCAGGTTAAGAAAGAAATAACTTACTCATTAATGGTTTGTTCGAAAGGGTTAGTATCAGTCTTAACTGTCTTCAATGAATCAAGATAGTAGACCTTCCGCTGCTCCGGAACGATCGCCACTGCAATCCAGTGGTTCGTACTGAGATAAGCGGTAAGCATGAAATTCTTTTTAGCATATAGTTCGAAGGCATTGCACATATAGGACACAGAGAAAGCAAGAGTGTTTTTCGTGCTGTTCAACGTTGTCGAGCAAAGGCATTCAGGATCAAGGAAGCCAACTGCAGCGCGCGTCTTCTCAACTTCTACAGCCATATTCCTATTAATAAGAAAAAACAAAGTGTAAGGAGGCAAAATACATGGTAAAGATGATGTGAGGCAAAAAGCACATTTCGATAGAGAATGATTAGTGAGAAGCAGATTAAATTTTCAAGCAACTTACAGGATGAAGCAGCGGAGAAGTGTCAGATCCAAAGCATCCAAGTTGAAGAGATCGTACAAATCACTGAGTTGCACAGGTATCTGCTCGATTCCGTATGACGATTCATCTCTCTTAGGCCATGCACTGGTCCCGGGCCGAAGTGCGACCATAATGTCAGAATCATCATCTGACTTACCACGTTGCATGTAGAATGTGTGGAGCGCTCTGTTACAAGGAGCAACATTTTTGAGATCATCATAACTGAGAAGGCTCTTTCCGAATTTGTAATTTGGGTTAACCATAGCCCAAGGATTCTTCTGGGTGTTTCTCTCAGATCGCTTTGGGTTAGTCATAGACCAAGGATTCTTCTTGGTGTTTCTCTTAGATCGCTTTGTAGTAGACATCTTAGAGGTTTTATTTACAACAATTTTCTTTTCCTGCTGCTTTGAGATGGCTGAAGAAGGTTTCTTAAGGGCTTGCTTGCCTGCTGTAGGTGGTGTAGAGCTTTTATTTTTGGCAAGTTTCTCTTCTTGCAGCTTTGAAATGGCTGAAGGTTTCTCAAGGGATTTCTTGCCTGTTGTACGTGGTGTAGAGATTTTATTTTCGGCAAGTTTCTTTCCTTGCTGATTTGAAATGGTTGAAGGTTTCTCAAGGGCTTTCTTGCCTAGTGGTGTCTCACCAGGAGCTATTACAGAGGTATTGGGCCCAGATGTACCTACAGCTTTTTCGAAATGTCGTCGACAGATTTATCAGCACCAGCCAACACATCTCTCTGGTTGACTGGTAACAGTGGTGTCTCACCAGGACCTATTACAGAGGTATTAGGCCCAGATGTACCTGCTTTGGCATGATTGTTTTGAGCACTTTCATTTGGGGGTGTAGGTTTTGTTGTTTCATGAGGAGGAGGAGGAGGAGGAGGAGGAGGAGGAGGAGGTGGTGGTGGTGGGGATGGAATATTTGGTGTCTCTTGCGGATGTGGGGATGCAAGTTTTTCTGTTTTTTCAGGACTAGTAGTAGGTGGGGATGGAATATTTGGTGTATCTTGCGGATGTGGGGATGCAAGTTTTTCTGTGTTTTCAGGATGACGAGGAGGTGGGGATGCAAGTTTTTCAGGATGAGGAGGAGGTCTGAATGGAACGTCTTGCGGATGTGGGGATTGAGGAGGAGGAGGAGGAGGAGGAGGAGGAGGATGTGGGGAACCATGTGAGGAAGGAACATGTACCGTACTCTGTGAACTACAAGGAATCTATACTGTAGTATGTGAACGAGATTTACATGTTGGTGCTCCCTTGATGTCAATCCGACACCTTCTCCACTGTAACCTCTGTCCTTCAGCTTGTCCAAGTTTCATCACCTCGTCATTAGGAGGGTATTCCACCTGTTCATCCGCAAAGATAGTATATACAGTGAGCACTTCAACCACAACACAGTCTTCATGAATCGGGACTGTTTGTAGCGTAGTCTGCTCTGGATGAACAAGACCAATTGCAGCCTCACATTGAAGACCCCTCCACATGATCCATAGGCTACAGTGTGTGGGTTCAGTCAACATGCCTATAAGGTCTTCGTGTGTACGATCGTCACAGCGCACCTCCGTCGCCAACTCTGTAGTGCCATCGATCAAACCTACATTATCTGCGGATGCACAACTACTCTTCAGTGTGGCGGGTGAAGGGCTTGCGCGATTGGACACTGGTGACAACACCACATCTGCATCTGCATGTTCTGCATCTGCATCTCAGCCACCAGTTCTTGCTTGATTTGTTCCTTTATCTTTTCCGTATCAACTGATGCGTCGATCTTCGTCCTCTTCCTCTTCCTGTACATCTCGACGTGCTGAGGCCATGCATACTTCCTGCCCTGGTAGCTGGAGACACCACGCACACGACCTGGTTGTTCAGAACGGCCCAAGCACTGACTTAGCACATCATACTCCCTCTGCCCTGCCATTCCTGAAGATTCTGCACATGCAATCTTCTCCTTGATGTCTGCAGCCAATTTTTCTGCCTCTTTGTTGTTGAACACTATCACGACAACACGGTCTTTAATCACTAGCTTACTCCTTGCTCGCAGCCAATTCTTGGAACGATCGTCAGGGTAGGCATCATATGGGTTGGGGATTCCAGCTGCAGCTAATTGTCTGTCCTCTTCCTCCCATTGTTCTAGTTTCACAGCATAACCAGCTGGACCCATGTTGTGCTCGCTTGTGTTCCGGCTTCGGAGCTCTTTGAACTTGACACTAACAGATGAGGCTTGCTCGGCTTCCTCCTGTTTCATGAACTTCTTCCACTGTTCCGGGACAATAAACGGGTGCCTTGTAAATGGCTAAAGTCCTTTTCTGATAAAATCTCGCCTAAGCTGAAATCTGAATTGTCTCCATGCATTGGCTGCCGTCTTCCAGAAAAGCTTGAATGCCTGCGGTTTCGCGTCTTCCTGGAACTTCAAATGTTTCTGCACATGCTATCAAACAAGTCCCACTTTTCATCATTGCTTAGTTCTTTGAATTCTGGCAAGTGCAAAAGTATCTTTTGTCTAGCAACGAGCCCCGCAAGCACCCTGAACCTGCGCTTTTGAGTCAATGGTACTGGCATCCCCCCTATGTCGACCTCAGTGACTATCATTGTGTCACTTGGCCACTTTGTGGATGTCCTTGGCGCTCTGCCTCGGCGCTGAGCCCCACCCACCTGGTCTTGTTGTGCATTAGCAGTGTCATAACCCTCTTCTTCATCTTGTGGCCCAGGTCTATAGTCCTCGTCAGATTTATCCTGTGAATTAATAGTCAAGGGAATTACAGTAACTACTTTAGCCCACTGTAATATCATTGGTTCTTGGTAAACCATTAACATAAATGGAAAATTCAGTAACCAAAAAATTAGTTCAGGCAATGCGACCGTACCATTTTAAAGAGGAAGATGCAGACTGCCTCTGTTGCTGATGAGGTACTTATTCAACTTGGAGAGAATGTGCAGATGTACATAGGAACAAGAGCAAAACCAAATATAAGAGTCAATCTAAAGGGAAATGCTAAGTTTGTATACCATCAACAGCTAAGTATGTCCACATGTACTTATACAAAGGAGCCACGGCATACCTTGCAATTTCCACAAGTACAAGTATATTTATACGCATTTATATAAAAAGAAAAGCATACGCACGCATATGTTGTATACTTGATTATCTGAACGCATGTGTGCTGCATACGCTCGTTTGGCCTAATTGCATAAACTCGAGCAAATATACCAAATTACGTTGTTAATTTTACAGTTATTACTGAATTGTTGTTAATTTTACAATTATTACCGAGTTGGTAGAATGCATTTACCGAATTGTATAAGACATTTTTAGAGCGGCATACCATAAACTCAAATCCTAGATTCGCCACTGACCTTGTCACTGTCGGAGCGGAGGGATCTCTACTCCTCGTCGCTGCCTGCTCGCTGCCATGTCCTCGTCCTCGCGTCGACCTCGTGGCTGGATCCCTCCTCCTCCTAGTCGTCATCGTCGTCGTCGTCGTCGCTGGATCCCTTCTCTAGTCGTCGTCGTCGTCGCCGCCGCCGCCGCTGCTGGGTCCCTCCTCCTCCAGATCTCACTGTCAGAGGTGTGGTGCGCGTCGCGCCGAGTGTGGTGTGGCGTGCGTCTCAGCGAAGGGGTGTAGCGTGCGTCGCGGTGTGGGGGGAGGTGAGGGGGACGAAGGCGAGGGGGAGAAAGCGGTGGCGGCGGCGCGAGGGGAGAGTGGGAGGAGACTGCGTGAGGGAAGCGTCCTTCCCTACTAACCTAGCGCGAGTGGGCTTATGTGGGCCTTAAAACGAGTAATGTAGTCAAGTACTACTCTGCTACTAGTATAGTATATCATAAACATGAGATAAAAAATCTAATTTTAAGAAATTTGGTTAAACAAGTGTGGCTGTTGATATTTTATTCAATTACTAAATTACCAACTATGAATTTTTCGTATTTTTTTCGAATTTTTGGGTGCTGTTTATGGGCTCTAATATGACATGCATCACAAGTTCACATCACCAAAGCAACCAAGTGTGACTGTTGATATAGCATCACATGTTCACATATGACATGCATCACAAGTTCACATCACCAAGCAAACTAACTCATAACAAACATATTCACATCTGACATGAATCAGCAGGGCACATCACGAAAATAAGACTGCATCAGCTGGGCGCATCACCAAACTAGATTGTAGCTGCAAGGGAACTAGTTAGCTAGATGGCTTCTTTTGTGCTGGTGTCTCAAGTTCAGCTAGCCTTGTCTCTAGTTTTGCAACTCTTTCTGTCAGCTCAGCATTCTTCTTTAGAAGTTCAATCTCCTGCCTCTTTTGTGCGGCTTTAAGCTGCTCATCCTGCTTGTCGATTCCTTTCCAGATGTAGTCAATGTCATCCCGAGTAACATCACATTCCTAAAACAAAGGAAAAAATTATATTGATGCAAGCTTCATAACAGTTGTAATTTACAAGAAAGCTGTTTAGCTCTAACAGGTTTCAAAACTTGCCTGCTTCTCTTCAGCCGATTACTTGAGCTTGTTGATTTCAGTCCAAATCCTGTCAATGTCATGTGCAGCAACTTCCTACAACAAATGGAAATTGATGCATTAGAACAATTGATCAGTGAAGATGTGAAGGTACAAGGACAAGTCGTGCGTGATGGTTTCAGAACTTGCCTCATGGTCTTCAGAATCATCGCCGGAGTTGTTGCTGGAGTCGTCGCCGGAGTTGTTGCCGGAGTCGTCGCAGGAGGAGATGAGGTCTACCACCACTCTTCTGCCCGGGTCGTCGCCAGAGGAGTCCGCGCTCACCTCAATGCGCGTGGACCGCTTCTTCCTTCGCGTTGAGGAAAAAAACCCTGCCTCTCCATGGCGGGCGTCGCTGGAGTCCGCCAACCCTTGCGCGCGTGTACGGCTTCCTCCCCCGGGCCGACGAAGAACCGGCCTCTTCCATGGAGCGCCGAGGAAGACGCACGGGGGCGGCGCGCTGGGACGGCTCTGCTTCGTCGCCGCGGAACCTCACTCTCTTGGCGGGGGCGACGGACAGCACCGAGGAAGACGGACGGGGATGTGGCCGCGGGGCCTCCTCCTTGCAGAACCTCCCCCTAGAGTCGCGGGCCATCCCTGCGACGGAGACGAGGCTGCGACGAAGACGAGGAAGGCGGAAGCCGGAGAAGGGGATAGAAGGCGGAAGGCGGGGCGGAGCGTTTATTAAAAAGGTTCGGATGCGCAAATGATATGATGATTAACAACCACCCATCGCCAATGAAGGGGCGGGGCCAGGTCTATTCGAATGAAGAACAGTTTGCTTTTCCCCTTCTAATCTGCAATCAAATTTTGTATCACGTATTTCTCCGTCAACCGTAATCCAAATTTGATGATATTTGTTTCTGAATTTTTCTGAAATCAACATCTATTCATTTATGACATTTTTTCGTATGTAATTCCATTTCTTGGATGTTGTTTATACATCTTATATTGTTCCTTATAAGTACAACATAGAAATAATATTTGTTTTACGCAACCATTCCTAATGAAACTTTGCATTTAGTAATCTTATGGTAAACATAAGGTTATGTTAAAATTTCAAATGCATATGAGTTCGAACATGTTTTAAAGTGTGGAAAACTTCAATGTGAAGTAACATTCTAAGAAACTATGTGAGAGATGTAGACATTTGTACACAAGTATAATTGTCCATTTTCGAAACCATTTGAATTTTTGTATACAAGCTTAGGGACTTAAATTATGTTGTCAAGTCAATTTGTAGAATTTTTAGAACACACTAAGACGTTATTATAATTATTATATCGTAAATAAGAGATAAAAAATCTAATTTTAAGAAATTTGGTTAGACAAGTGTGGCTGTTGATATTTTATTCAAATACTAAATTAGCAACTATGAACTGTTCGTATTTTTTACGATTTTTTTGGTGTTGTTTATGTGCTCTAATATTTGCGGGAAGCAAGTTTCAATTTAGAAAAAATAGTGTCGGGCCCACCCGTCAGCGTCAGAAGCCTATATAAAAAAAGATAACCGTAGCCTGCCCGACCGACAAAGGCGATGCGGGTAGACTAACCCTCGTCGCCAACAAGTGCTGCTTTGTCCGAAATGCTCCTGGCCGAATGAATATGCATCCGCCCCGGCGACGCTGATACACTACCCCTTGTCGCCAACAAGTGCTCCATTGTCAGAAATGCCCCTGACCGAATGAATATGCATCCGTCCCGGCAGAGTGAAGGAGACGAGGCTGTGACGGAGACGAGGAAGGCGGAAGGCGGAGAAGGGGATAGAAGGCGGAAGTCGGGGCGGAGCGTTTATTAAAAAGGTTCGGATGCGCAAATGATACGATGATTAACAACCACCCGTCGCCAATGAAGGGGCGGGCCCAGGTCTATTCGAATGAAGAACAGTTTGCTTTTCCCCTTTTAATCTGCAATCAAATTTTGTATCACGTATTTCTCCGTCAACCGTAATCCAAATTTGATGATATTTGTTTCTGAATTTTTCTAAAATCAACATCTATTCATTTATGACATTTTTTCGTATGTAATTCCATTTCTTGGATGATGTTTATACGCCTTATATTGTTCCTTATAAGTACAATATAGAAATAATATTTGTTTTACACAACCATTACTAATGAAACTTTGCATTTCGTAATCTTATGGTGAACATAAGGTTATGTTAAAATTTCAAATGCATATGAGTTCGAACATGTTTTAAAGTGTGGAAAACATCAATGTTGAAGTAACATTCTAAGAAACTATGTGAGAGATATAGACATTTGTACACAAGTATAATCTTCCGTTTTCGAAACCATTTGAATTTTTGTACACAAGCTTAGAGACTTAAATTATGTTGCCAAGTCAATTTGTAGAATTTTTAGAACACACTAAGACGTTATTATAATTATTATATCGTAAACAAGAGATAAAAAATCTAATTTTAAGAAATTTGGTTAGACAAGTGTGGCTGTTGATATTTTATTCAAATACTAAATTACCAACTATGAATTGTTCGTATTTTTTACGATTTTTTTGGTGCTGTTTATGGGCTCTAATATTTGAGGGAAGTAAGTTTCAATCCAGAAAAAAATAGTGTCGGGCCCACGCGTCAGTGTCAGAAGCCTATATAAAAAAAGATAACTGTAGCCTGCTCGACTGACAAAGGCGATGCGGGTAGACTAACCCTCGTCGCCAACAAGTGCTCCATTGTCCGAAATGCTCCTGGCCGAATGAATATGCATCCGCCCCGGCGACGCTGGTACACTAACCCTCGTCGCCAACAAGTGCTCCATTGTCCGAAATGCCCCTGGCCGAATGAATATGCATCCGCCCCGACCCCGGCCCCCTTCTTCTTCCCCGATCTGAGCTCCACCGCCGCCGCCCGCCCGTCCTTCACCGCCGTCGCGCACATGTCGCACTACGCCGATTCGTCTGGAGGTGCACGTGTGAGGAGCAGGTTTCAAGGTTGCCGGAGCAGCCGCAATCACTCCATCGGCTTGGATCCAGTCGGTGAGCTAAGCGGCTTTCCACTGGTCCCTTACCCGGACTGTGGTATGGCTCGGGTGGTGGTGGGGCGGACGCAGAAGGAAGGTGAAAACCACGGTCGTCTTTATTTCAAGTGTGCAAGGAACTCGGTGAGTAGTCTGTTGTGTCTCCCAAATCTGAGTTAGGGTTCTTATGTGCTTTTGATTCTGCAGTACACCAAGAACTGTGGATTTTATCGTTTCCACAAGGAGTATCTCCAGATGCTGAAGGATACTGGCGTCATTGTTTTTCGACCGTCGAACTGGGCAGACGCGGTCGATGAAGTAGTTGATTCAGTGGAATGTCAATTTGGGAGCGGCGAGCAGAGGCAAGCACTGGAGGACAAGCAGAGGAAGAAAGCACTGGAGGAGAAGATGGACAATGTGATCTGGAAGATGAACTTGATTATTGTGGCTGTTGTTTATGTAGTATTTGGATGTTTACTGGGGATGTATGCTGCAAAGAAGTAATTCTGATGTTAAAAGTGGTGCTTTTGCTTCATCTGTGTGGATGAAAAATGAAAAATTTGTCACATATGACAAACTTAAATGTATGAATGAAGAATGGATGGAATGACAATTGGGTCACAAATCTTAATGTGTCACACATCACAAAATTCATCAATTCATCTGTGCTGACATTTCATTGCAGCACGAGGCAACGGAAACGCGGATTAACACAAACAGAGTAACAAACTTCTGGCATAACTCTAACATACACATTGCAATTCATTGTGAACTGCTGCCATATAATGACACAAACAGAGTAACAAACTTCTGGCATACACATTGCAATTCATTGTAAGCTGCTGCCATAGACATTGCAATGCGTTATAGGAGACATGGATTGATCTACCGCGTCTCTTAGATCTACTAGTTCATCACAAGTTCAACATACACACAGGAGGAACATATTAGCAGAGGATCTACTAGTCCATCACAAGTTCAACAAACACACAGGAAGAACACATTAACAGAGGAACAAATTAATTAAGCAGAGGTAGTCGCCGCCGGAGGAGCTCCACCGTCAGAGTTGGAGTCGGAACCAGAGCTGGAGCTGGAGCCGTCGAGGCTGCCATCGTCGTCGCCGTCGTCATCGACGAGGGCAAAGCACTCCTCTCTCCAGGTCCCCAACCAAAATATTGATCTTGAAGGCGTAATCTTTCACAATCATCTGCAGCGGATCATTGGGTACAGGGACCCCGAGACGAACGGCCACCTTTCGAAGCTTCATGAAAGCATCGCGGAACAAGTTCACTGACCAAGTGGCTTCGTCAGCATTTAGGGGAGGAGCACGCACGACCGCCACGGGCTGCGGCGCCAGCGCCTCCTCGGGCTCGTCAGGCGGAGGCGGCTTCACCTCCTCGGGCTCGTCGGGCGGGGGTGGCGGCACCTCCTCGGGCTCGTTGGGCGAGGGCGGCGGCACCTCCTCGGGCTCGTCGGGCGGGGGCGGCGGCACCTCCTCCCTCCCCCGCTTCCTGGATGGCTCACTTGACGATGCCATGCACGCGCTTGAGGAAGAAGAAGCTCTTGGATTCACTTCTTGGTGACCGGAGACGGTGATGCTGGGGTTTTCGTGGTGCCGCGGTTGACGAAGTTCTTGGCCGGCCGGGATTTATATTGACAAGACGGCGAACCGTCAGGCGCCCAGTCACGTGCCTCGGAACCCGTGTCCGCTCAGGAGAGCTCTTGGCCAAAAAAGAGTCATGTGGTCACAAGGAGACGTGTGACTATTCATATTTTATTCAAAATACCAAATGCCCAACTACTCCTATGAGTTGTTCGATTCTTAAAAAAAAACTATGAATTGTTCGTATTTTTATTAATTTTTAGGTGCTGCTTTAAGGGCCCGAATTTTTGAGTGAAGCAAGTGTCATTTCAAAAAAAAAGTGTCGGGCCCACGCGTCAGCGTCAGCAGCCTAGTATAAAGAAGGTAACCATTGCCCGCCCGCGCACCAGCCAACAAAGCGACGCGGGTTTGCTAACCCGCGTCGGCATTGACTATCCATTTTGCAAAATGAATATTTAACCGCCCCCTTCTTCTTTCCGAATGGATAAGCGCAGCACTTTCCTTAAAAAAACGCAGAGGAGGCGTGGAGACAGAGACGACGATGAGCGCCGGCGAGGGGCCAAGCAGCGGACGACTCCGCGCACCCGGGATCGAGGAGAACCGGAACGCGAAGCGGTGCCGCAACTGGATCCGCGCGCGTGCCGGCGAGATGGCGGTGAAGAGGGAGACGACGATGAGCGCCGGAGAGGGGCCAAGCGGTGGTGGAGTGAACCCAATGCCGGAGACGAGGGTCCTCGACTGGATCCTCTCGGATTCCGACGAGGGGCCAAGCAGCGGCAAGGAGGAGCGTGCCGGCAAGGGGGCAGCGAAGTGGGCGAGGGGCCTGCCTCACGTTTGTGAGCACAATTGTAGAGGACCTCATCTCTGACTCTGGCAACGACCACGACGACGGCGAGGCAAGTTTCTCTGAATCTTACTGCCTTTTTACTTGTTCTATAGATGGAGCTTAAGTTAGCTTGAGCTTGAGCTTCATAAAGTTAATTAGTGCCTATGATGATGTCTTCCATGCTTGTCATGATCTTATACCAAGTTCTGAGGCAAATCAGTTCTGAACTAAGTTCTGCTTTTACTTGTCACACCCTGCTATGAAGCCTAGGATAATTTTCAAGTTCTTATATAATTTCCTATGACTGTTCCTATACTACTCCAAGTTCTGAGGCAAATTAGTTCTGAATTAACTATGTTATTCTTATATCATGTTTAACCCTGTTTCAGGCAAAACTCTTTGAGTCGCGAGCAGAGCTTGAGTTACTTCTAAACCTTAATGTCTGGGATTATGTGAAACCTGAGTTTGAAAAAATCACGAAAGAAGTGAACATCCTCATCAAAAAGGCTAAGCACATAAGAAGGTACAAGTATACTACTGAACAAAATCTCGAGCCCATTGAAGGTGCGCTCGAAGGGCTTCAAGAATCCTTGGTTGCTTACGAAGAGGCTGCAAAAAGAGCCAATCTTGATGGGGCATGATCTAGTTCAAGCTTGTTGATGTGCAGGGTCAGTAGCCATACTTTTGTGGATGTTCAAGGGGCATGCCTTTGTTGATGTGTATGGTCAGATAGCACGACCATAGTAAATAATGTGATGGACAAGTTAAGTCCTAACCTGATGGACAAGTTAACCTTTTGTAATAATTATCTTTATTCCTGTGGACAAGTTATCTTCATCTTTGTGGACAAGTTATCTCTCTTATGATGTCTGTTTTGTCTCAGAAGATATGTGTGTTGATTGTGTCTGTATGTCGAAATGGAAGTAATGAGAGATCGAGTTGACCTGTCAATGAGGACAGACTCAAAGGAGACGAGGATTCACAAACCTCCGTGTCCTTTCTTAACAAAGGAAACACAGATTAACAAACCTCTGTCTCATTTGTTCACTGCCGCCGCGCTCCCGCTTCACGGCAGTGAAGAGTGCTATTAGACTTTAATTATTGAGCTCTCAGTCTAGTAACGGGCGTCAAATGCTCATCGGTAACGGACTTTATAGCCCGTTACCAATACGGTAGTGATCAGTAACGGACTTAAACAGCCTGTTACCGATAGGACATTGATCAGTAACGGACTTTACGAGCTCGTTACCGATAGGTTTAACTTGTGTAACGGACTCGATTTAACGTCCGTTACAAAGAATTCATGTAACGGGCGTTTAAGAAGACCGTTACCAGAAGTCCACATTGGTAACGAGCGTTGCGGAGGCCAACCCCGGGGTCGGCCTGCCGCGCTTATCTGTAACAGGCGCCAAACAACAACCGTTACAGATGTGGGTGCATGTAATAGGTGTTAAGGGTCCGTTACAAATACTGCGTGACCTATTTGAGGTTTTCACGTAGCGGCGGTCTGGGTCGATTTGAGGTTGCGGGTGTTCAGGGGAGGTGTCAGGATGCCTGCTCTGATGACCAACTGTCACGAGCACGGATAGCAAGGTGGGGGTTCGCCGGCGATTTGCGCGCGGCAGCGGATCGACAGCGCCGTCCGACAGGAAGAAGCAGAAGGAGACAGGTACTGTTTTAGAGTTTATGTTTCGTTGCCTTTCTCCGCCACAGTCCGGCACTTCACAGTGTTCGTTACGGCCCACCGGCCCTAATGCCGATTACAAGTCCCATGGCCCAAACTCGGCACGCAGGCCAGCTCATGCGAATATGTGGACTCGGCCCGGTCTGTGACAACTGGTAGGTCACGTTATTGTTGTGACACATCATATCCTCCGTAGAGCATATAGCAAATCATCAAGAACCAAGCTTATTACATGAAATTCTCGCGTGCATGCCACGCACATATTTCTAAATCTCAGGCATTGGGAAGTCACGTGTTGGTAGTCCGAAAACTTCGCAGAGAAACGGGCCCCTCGGTTGCCCGTGCTGGATCGCCGTGCACCACAGCAGCAGAGGCGAACCGCGGCTTCCGGTGATCTCGTGCATCCGCACCTGCACCGCCAGCGACAAGCGCTCGTTCCGCTGGCGCTGGCGCTCCATGCGCTCGTACAGCTCGTCGGGCAGGCCGAGCCCCTCGCCGGAGGCCACGACGACGGGGACGGAGCCCACGGTCGCCGGCGGCACGCAGAAGTCGGGAAGCTTGCCGTGCGCGAGCGGCACGCCGTCGTACGCCACGTCCACGCGGTCGCCTCTGCCGCAAAGGACTGTCGAGACGCCCTTGTTGACGCGGAGGGTGATGTTGAAGGTGGGCGAGATCACCGCGTCGGCGCTCCGCTCCAGCCCCTCGACGCCGGGTAACTTCACCCAGAACTCGCTTGGCGGCATGTCCGGCAGGGAATCCCAACAGAGGTAGCACACGGATGCCAAGAAGAGGATGGTTATTGCTATCACAATATGCTTGGCCCATGGATGCTTCTCCATGCAATGCCGTTGGTCGTCATCATCTTCTAAGAGGCCGGCGGCCATGGATGTGTCGTCGGCGGAAACGAGACTTGCGAGGGCCGAGAAATCAAGGGAAGAAATTTTACAAGTCAACAGCCGGATCGGACCTTTGATTGCTTTGATGGACAGACCTCACGTACCTTATCAAAAGCGCAAACTGCATGTTCTCTTGACATACATGTATCCTATGACATCTCTTACTCGCGGACTAGATTCCGGAACGAAATTGGAGCCGGGACATTAACAGACTTCGAAAAAAAATAAACTCAGACGACGGCTGCATATATTTGCAGTGTGTCATCAGCCTGGGTGCTGAACAAACAATGGGCCTGGGCATCGACCTCGAGGCGGCGACGGCCGAGCCCTACCACGCCATGAAAGCCGACGACCCGAAGACGGCAGCATGTGGCCGGAACCGCCGCGGCAGCTGCTCGGCTTCGTCTCCGGCCATTACTGCAACCGTGGCTGGTCTGGCGGTACTTGCCATCATCGTCGCCGCCGTTGCACTGACGTACCGGCCTGAACCCTCCTACTCCGTCGAGCTCACCGGCTACGAGGGCATCGACCCGGGCCGCGCCGCCCGCCTCGTCTCGCCGTCGTTCAACTTGACGCTCCGGATGAACAACACCTGCGTCGACAGCTCGCGCGTGGCCGTGACGTACTCGGGCGTGGCGCTCGGCTGGGCACGCGTGGAGCCGCGGGACTGCGCGAAGGGGCGCTGGGCTAAGGACGTCGAGGCGGTGGCGCGGGGAGGCAGGGTGGGGCTGTCGCAACGCCTCCGCGACCGTATGGCGTCCGACTGGCGCTCGGGCGCGCTGGAGCTCGACGTTTACGTCATGATGTACCGCACAGGCGGCTTTGACGCAGATATTCCTCGGACGTTCGACGGCAAGGTTAAGATGATGAAGAAGGGTCACACGAACGACGAATTAGCTAGGTCCGCTCAGCGTTGATAAAAAAAAGTAATAAGGAATAGACTGTATTTCCTCACCATCACGATAAACATTTTCTTTGGCAATGGAAGTTTTGTTGCAAAAAAAATTAGTATAAGTTTGAATGTGGCACAAGATTTACGATGAAACAGTCTATGACTTGCATGGTCATTATGATCGACAATTTCGCTTGGATAAATCAGGTTTATAAATAAGTTAGGAACTGTCAACTGTGTTTGTCACTCTGCTGGAGTCTGGGAGTATCATTTAATCTCTTACTATATCAGAATTCATCAGTGCTCAATTTGTGCTGACGTTTCTTCCTTGGCTAATCTAAACCCAACTTAGTTGTCTCATGAACAACATGCTTGTAAAAACTCGAAAAATTATGCTCAAAAAAAAACTCGAAAAATTATTCTGGGAAAATTTACGTACCATCCTAGCTCATTTTTTTATTCTGCAAAGTGACGTCATTCAGAATTAATGTTTGACAATAGAAATTAAGCAAATAAGCAATGCATTCTATATACAGGTTTGTCTGGCCACGCAAGCTGAACTAATAAAATTAAAGTTCGTGCCACACTGATTGGAAGCCCAGGACTATATGAAAAGTTGGGAAGGGAATAATCGGAGTGGTCCATTTCTAGATCAGCGATGACTATTATTGATCAACCTAAATGTGAATCATGTTACCTATTCTGGTTTTGCACTGGCTCAACCCTCGGGGACAGTAGGTGCTGCAAGGCATATGATATGATGGGGTTTTGTCTTGTCGTGCAGAGAAATTATGAGGTACTTGTTGTTTTATAAGCCGTCCATCCGATGAAATCCAACTGTGGAAGTATTAGGAAGTATTAAAAAGTTCCTATGAAGAAGTTCTAGGACGTATCAATTTGGTGGGACCCACACCAAATTGTAATTAATATTTTTTAATTGAAAAGGAGCATATTAGTAGTTTTCCTGCGGCACTGCAGTCCGAGCTCGGGCCGCCGCACCAAGATCACGAGGCACCGCCGACCGGGTTAACACGCGCTGCCGCCGTCTAGGTCAAGCGTGGTCATCACCGCAGCGCCGATGTCCGGGAGGTCCGAGTTCACGGCAAACCTGAGCCACCCCTTCTTCTCGAGGAGCCTCAGCAAGGGCTGCAGCAGGAGCCCGACGACCACGACGCTGAGGCTCACCAGCGCCATTGTGCATGGCAGAGTGCCGGAGGAGCACATCATGCAGGGAGCAGCAGGTTCATGCAGCGGTTGGGCGGCGGTGCTCGAATCCACCGCGGCTGCAACCTGCACATGCCGACACTGCTCGATTCGGTAGGAAGCAGACAAGCAGTAAAACCAACACCTCCCTGCTTCTCTTCCCCTGTAGCAGGAACACACGAGCACCACCAAATCTGTCAGGTCGAGCAACCAATTCATGAAAGCAAATCTTACTTCTCTCTGATCCCACTTAGTTTTATAATTCTATTTCACATCAAGCGACGAAATAAGATGAGCCCCAATCCACCAGCAGATTGACAAGCTAAGCGTGCAGCTGCAGCTCCCAAATTCAATCTCCTACTGTTGTGTCGTGCCTCCTCACGAAGGGAGGTGAGGCGCATGTAGGCGGGCGTGAGAAAGCATGAGGGAGGCGAGGAGTGCCGTGCGGCGGGCTAACGGACAGGGCGGCCGCCGGTCGCTGGGGTCGAGGAGGAACGCATGGTGGGAGTGGGACTGATAGAGGATAAGAAGATTACCATGATGCCCTTTTCTAAATCAGATTAATTTTTTAGTTAATTAGGTGGTGTAAAATCAAAACACTTAATACTTCCTAGTACTTCCGCTGTAAAAAACCTCTTGTTGTGCATACCATTCTGCTCAATATGGCACAGCCGGTTCATCCATTGCCTGAATGGCAGAACCGCAGAACCCTGTTATCTTGAAAACGGTTGCACAGATCAAAGAGACAGATGAAAGTTCAAGTGATTGTATAGTAGGTACGTGTTTGTCATTCAGATAAAGGATTCGAGGGGTATGATTTGTGCTCTTGTGAGTGGTTTCATCTGCTGTTGTTTCAGAAGGATGCAGGACATATTTCAGAAGCATTTACCCGGGGCAACTAGCTGAGTGAAATTAAATTTTGATCGGAGCCTTGGAGGAACGGAGTCTCTACTCAACATTATCCTCTACACACAAATGTATCTACCAGGCTTCTGCATTCTGTCAGGCCTTAGACTGTCTCCAGCAGGAGGCGGATCCCTTCCCTCAACCTCAAAATGAGGAAGGCACGCGCACTGTTCCTGCTCTAGCAGTAGCCGCAACAGGCGCTGCATATTGCGATCGCACCCCCCGCCACCCTCATTCTCGGGGAATACTATACACATTCTCCAACTCAACCACCACCACCGACGCCTCCTCCAGCCCCGCGCCTCTCTCCCTCCTCCCCCGACCCACTCCACCGCCACCTCCTCCCCCGACCCACTCCACCACCACCGGCGCCTCCTCCACCCCCGCGCCCACCTCCTGCACACTGGAGCCTCCTCCACCCCCGCGCCCGCCTCCTCCACACCGGCTCGAGCTCGGCGTCGCAGATCCGGCGGAGGCCACGACGGCGTTGACCTCCCTCCCCTCTCCCTGGTCCGCGGCACGGAGCGCGGCGCGGAAGAGGAGCACCCGCGCCGCACCACTTGCTGCTGCTGCGGCCGCGGCGGCGGTGGATGCGAGCTGCGACTCCATCTACCCCGACGGCGGATGCGAGCTGCGGCCTCCTACACCGACGACGGATGCGAGCCGCGGCGGTCCCTCCCCGGCTTCGGATGCGAGCTCCGCCCGGCACCTTCCGTCTCCTCCGCCACCTCCAGAGATCTGGCCTCCTCTGGCCTGCGACGGCGACGACATCCGGCGGCGGTGGCTCCCATCCGGCGACGACATCCGGCGGCTGCTTCCAAGGGCGCGCAGGAGGCAACGGCCGGAGCTGGATGGGGTAGGGGAACGGGCTGCTGCTGGAGTGCCCGGCGCTATTGTCTTCTCTTTCCTTTCCTCAAGCAAGGCGGTTTGCGCATGGGGGAGGGGAAACTGCTGGAGTTAGTCTTATATGTACACAGATAGCTTAATAAGCAGGGGCTGCACGGCGATGCATGTATTATTTCTTCGATATTTGCATATATATTATTTGCTAGCGACTAGCATGGGAAGTCTCGTATAGTGTCATCAATTGAATTGATTTAATCAATACAGTATAGCATAGTAAAATGGCCTTAAACTTATTGTGGATTAAATTGTCATATACTCTCTCCGTTCTAAATTATAATTCATTTGACTCTTTCATCCAAATTTGATCGCTCGTCTTGTTTAAAAAATTATGCAAAGTATCATATCTTATGTTGCGGCTTGCTTTAGTAATAAGAGTTTTTCAAGAATAATTTAAAATTGACTATTTATATTTGTACTTTTTTGAATAAGACGTGTGATCAAACTTAGTGTAAAAAGCTCAAATTAATTATAATTTGAAATGAAGGGAGTAGGTTAATAAACTTTTAAATTGCATATTGAGATATTAAACTTGTTAAAAATGTCATCTAAGCCTGGAGTAACCAAACTACTCGCAGGCTGGGTTGCAGATGTAACATGCCAGTGTCAATATTTCCTGTAGCAAGTCAAAACTGAGGAAGGAAAAAACGGAAAAATCCCCTGCTAGCACAAAGCAAACCCAAAGGAGAGAAAAGGGGACAACCTAAAACTTTTTAAACTTTACCAATTTTAACATGTGAACGAGGAAATATCAAATACCATATGGGTATATTGGAACTTAGACGTAGGTGGCACATTACGCCTTGTTTGTCAACTTTTTTCTATTTACCCATGACATCGAAAAGACATCGAAGTATTCTGCTCTCTACCATGCTTTTCACCCAACTAAAACACAACCTAAGTCTAATAGTAACACCGCATTTCACATGATTAGGCGTGAACCTGTGTCGCCCCTCCCGCGTCGCTCCTCCCACAGGCGACCGGGAGGCGGAACCCTAGATCCGCCCCCACCCCAGCCTCCCCTTCCCTCCTCCACCTCGCCGCCGCTAGAGGAGTCGCCACTGGCCAACTACGCGGGCCCCGAGGAAGGCGGCGGCGAGGCTTTTCCCCTCCGTTCCGGCAAATCTCGCGCGGGCTCGGCGTGGTTTGCCGGCCGGGCGGCGCCGCTGGCTCGGCGTGGTGGCGGCGGCCGGGGCTTGGCTCGTCGGCGACGAGCTCGGGACTTGCAGGCTGGTCCGAGGCATGCGGTTTGGCTGCAACGGCTCTGGCGTTCCTTCTCCAGGCTGGTTGGCGGTGGCGGCGGCGACCTGGCCTCCTCGGGTAGGACGGCGGCGGCGGCGGCATCCTGGCCCTTGCGGGCTGGGCGGCGACGGCGGCATGCCGGCTCCTCCGGGGCCGGGCGGCGGCATGCCGGCTCCTCGTGAGCTGGACGGCGGCACTGGCCTGCTCCCCCCTCGGCCTCCTGGGCTGGTCGGTGGCGCCGGCTAGCCCTCCCTCTCGGGCGGTGGTGGTTGGGCAGGGGAAGCCAGTTCCAGTTCTTGTGTGGGTGGATCTGGCGTTCCTGGCATCCTCTTCCTCGACAGTTCTGCAGGGTCGGCATCATCATGGTGGTGGAGTCGGGAAATTTGTGCTGGGTGTCCCCAGCTTTGGAGTTCGCCTGTGGCGTCATGGTGGCGTCCATGGCTGCGTCGGGCTTCTTCCCCTGCAGGGATGTTGTGGAGGTGGTGGAGGTGTGCTGTTGTCATTTGGTCGAGTGTGTTGCAGGTTTGGGGTTCAGTCGAGCGAAAGCCTTCACCGACATTCCTGTCGGTGGCAATGGTGACGACGTTCTTGAATGTCGTTCTCCTTGTTGGGGGCACCATTGTGGAGCTCCCTACCCTGCAGCACAGGGTTTTCGGGGTGAAAACCCCGCCCAGTTTGGGTGAGCGACGGTGGCGCCACTGGCGTCACGCCCTCGTTGGAGGCGTCGTCTCTTGAGACCCTCATCGGCTGTGACAACGGCGTTGGTGGAGGTGCGCTTGTTCTGTGTCGGCGGCATTGTGCTGAGGGTCCATGGGTGCTGGATGTCTTTGGTTGGCATGTAGGTTGTTGTGGTGAGCTGGGTGTCAACTGGGGCGGAGGTGATGCTCTCATTACAGTCTTAGATATCTGAGTCCTTGGCAGAGAAGTGAGGCGGTGGATGAGGTGAGGCCCCCACGCAGAGAAGCAAGGATAAGTGGTTGCCCATGGTACTGAGATGGGAGTGTTTGCTGAAGATTCTCTGTTTCAGAGGGAGCGATGATCGTGTATGTGCAGTTCGAGGGTGACAATCCCATGGTGGAGGAGTTCAGGGGCCCGTTCGGACCTGCAACGGGTTGCGGCTTCGGCGTGACACAGCGTTGGTGATGACGGCGCAGGTTTTTGGTGGCTTGTTTCGATCTTCTCTCCCAAATGGTTGAGGATGGTGGTGTGCTTTGTCGGGTGTGTTTGTTTTCGTTCAGGGTTTGTTTGTGTGGTGGTGTCCTCTTCGGCGCGTTATGTACCAATGCTGCTTCTTCTTATATGACATTGCAGTGCTCTGCTTTTATTTAAAAAAAGTCTAATGGTAACCCCTAATCTATAGTTTAAAACTGGTTGTGGTCCTAATGATACTGGTGCAAGTACTTAGCAGAATAATGGCCCTAGATATATTAAAAAAGAAAAAGATCAAATTACTCCCCTCAAGTATAGAGAAAGTCTAGACAACGCCTTAAAGTATGTTTTGGTTCAATTTACCCCATAAATTATGCTATTTATTCAACTTACCCCATAATGCAACTTGTCATTTTTGTTTCTCCATACATAAGTTGAATTTTTATTTGAGCTTTTGCAGGATGGTAGTGGACATCATAATCTATATTTTTAAAAATATTTGATGAATTTTTCATCATTAGTTATATATATTTTTATATCTTAAGGTTAAATATTCTTATTAAATATATTACCCTATCAAAATACTGATGAATAATTCATGATATATTTTCTAACATACCTTATGTTGTGTGCCATAAACTTGCAAAATTTGAACTTAAAACTCCACTTGTGCGTTGAGAAACAAAAATGACAAATTGTGTTAAGAAGCAAATTGAACCAACGTGCATAGTTTAGGGGGGAAGTGAACCAAGAAATACTTTAGGGGTTAATCAGACTTTGGTTATATTTGAGGGAAGTAATTTGGACTTTTCCCTTAAAAATAACCAAAAACTTTAGGGGGCAAACTGCAACTTGGAAGGGTAATCAAGTAATCAACCAACTGAGAGTTTGCAATTTCGCCTTCCCGCCTGGAACCGCCAGCCTTTCCCTCCTCATCGAGCCCCCCTCCTCTCCTTCTCCTCGAGGCTCGAGCACTCCTAATGCCTTGCCGACGTGCCGTCATGTGGATTCCGGCGGCGGACCGAGTGCTTATAAATACCTCCACCGGTACTTCTCGCGCCGCGATTTTATCTCGAGGCGGAGAGCGGAGGCGGTGGCGAGGCTGCGGACTGCGGCGACTGCAACGGCGAGATGCGGCCCCTCTACCTTCCTCGGACTTTCTCCCCAGCCGGAGCTCCTGCCCCCGCTCCTGCCGCTTCGATCCCTCAGGTTTGCCCAACTATCCCCTCGGCGTGATGCATGTTTTCGCTATAAACCCTAAATCTCTTCGACGAGATAGAATTCGCAACCGAATGTTCTCTGATGCGCTCCTTCTGTCGTGTGATTGGTATGGCCTCAGATGCTTAGGGATAGGGATTTGTACTTCAAACCCATACCGATGTTTGCCATGGCATTGGATAGGGAATGGAAATAAAATTTTAGATGACCATATTACTCTTACACTGGGCAAACAGAATTCAGATATGCATGCAAACTGCACGCTGTACATGTTCATGATTCAGGGACAATACAAATTTCACCATGACACCAACAGATAGGAACTCAATTTTGTTTTTGACAGCACATTGCAGCAAAATAAACAACTGACCCAATGCAAATGAACACTGTTTGGGTCAACCATGGTTGACGAGCACTTACCACCTGGGCATCTATGCCAATACTTATACTACAGAAAAAGGGTGCGCCAGAATTCTACATTTTCTTAGGCCTTTTGAGCACTTGATGATCAAACTCAGATTTCAACTCATCAGGTGTGGTAAAGAACAGATTCAACTGTTTCTCATTCTGAACAATCACTAGAGCAGCCTTCATGATTTGATCACAGCTAAACCCAGATAATATCTTAAGTACATTGAATAATTGCTCCCTCCATTCATCAGTCCGCTTTTGAGCGTCCAGTTCTTGGGTAACTACAGAATGCATTGCATTTATAGCAGCTGTGTTTTCTGTTTCAGCTTCCACAAGAGTGTTAAGTGCTTTTGAAATTTTTGAAAACTTCGAGGCAAATACATTATCATCCAAAAGCACCCACTTACAACCAGCTAAAGATTTAACTCCACTTGTATTGTTACTACCATGGCATGGTGGTTCTGAATGGGACTCAACTGCACTGTCAATCTGTTGGGTTGGTTCAGTCACATTTGCAGAGGATAGTTCTTGATGCAAGTCAAACTGATCTCCAGGTCCTTTAGCCTTTGCTTCTTTGGCCAAGTCACTAGCATAAATCTCAAATAACTTATCAAAATTACAAAGCGCTTCCCATACAAAGCTGCTGCTCCAGGCCGACTCTGCAGAAATATTAGATTGTCATTATCAAAAAGAAATTAGACCAGAATGAAGTATGGGGCATGTATGCATGACCAAATATACCTTTGCACGCCCAGCCCATGAATTGGTCTTTGTCTCCAAGACTCCAACAACCATTTTTCTCTCATCGTCCCAGCCAAAGTGACTACCAGACTGCTGAATATCCAAGATATATGACAATAGCTTCTTCAGTGTCTTCACTTTAGATTGAATATGAGGGTCAGCTTTAATATGAGCATTTGTCAGTCTCTTAGATAGCTCCTTTTCTATGAAGGAAAGTACCCAGACTTATGGCCTGTGTCCACCTTCCATCCAGAGTCATTCATTACATAAAGTACATCAGTAAGTACCTTTTCTTCTTCTGCAGTCCAGGGCCTCTTGTCCCTCTTCTTCCTTAGACTTATAGGTTTGCTTCCCTTGTTTGTCTATTTTATACCAATAAATTAAGTAAAATACCAAGATACTCAGATATTGAAAGTATATAGAACACTTGAATAAGAGATATATATTGATACAAAAGCCATGACATTGACCATTTTCTAAATATCAAGTTTACAGCAGCATTGCAAAATAATTAAACGGAGCTGCAGGAGGAGGGTGCTGAAAGGGACAGACAGAGTGGGGGCACTGGGAGCAGGAAGTAGGAGCAGCTCAGCAGCTAATTAGCGAGAAAGGGAGAGAGAGAGAGCCCTGGAGGTAGGAAGTAGGCACGGGAGTGCGCGCAGCACGGCGCGGCTTCTCGTCGGCGTCCCTGGACGAGGCAAGGGAAGGGCATTGGAGACCGATGGGGAGGAGAGAATCTTAACGCTGGGAAATGACATCCTTCTATGTTCTATCTCAATCTAGAACCCACTCCATTTCCCTATCCATATTTCCAAACAAAAGGATAAACACTATCTCTACTTTTGTTTGCCTATCCCAATCTTCATTTCCATATATCCAAACACCACTTATATCTACACAATTGCCTCAAGAAATAACAGTAGTGCGTGACGTCCTTCTCGAAAACAGGAGGAGGTTGCCTTGCCGGTCGGTGGGATAGTGAGCCGCTAGCAAATGGTCTCCTCATGCTGATATGGGGATTGTTTTAAGGTCAAGACACCCCACCACCAGGCTATCAAGCATGTAGTGTCTGGTCTGGAGCTTAAATATACAAGTCTACTTTAGATTTATAATGCAACCTGTTGGACCCATGGAACTATGAACCAAATGTGTGGTTGGGTTAAATTGTTGGCCCGGTTTCAATAACTACTATTGTATAAATGGCATGCCTCAAGCATGTTTTTAAGACAGTAAGGAGAGGTGGCAATAATTCCAGTCTTTATACCATTTCTTATGCTTCAATTATTTTACATCTCCTTATTTTTTATGTTTTTCCATGATAATGTATATTGTTCCTTTTTTCATGGTTGTATTCTTTATTTCAGGGCATGGCGGTATCGATGCAGGATGTCATTGGTACGTATAAAAAGAATCAGTTCAACTTTTTTCACACTACCAATGTTACCCTTATATGCTTCATAATCTTATTTCAGGTTTTATTGTTTCTTTCCTCGTCACATGCGCATCCATGTAAGTATTTGTACTTTGTCCTTAATGAGACATCTATTTGTGTCCCACTTATTAGTTCAACGTATGTTTCTAAATATATAGCTGCTCAATTGATTGTATAATGTCAATTAGTGATGATATATAAATCTAATAATATGGGACACAGTTGGTCTCTCAATATGTCATTATAAAGTTGACTTTAATCTTAATTCTAACAATCATCTTTTTTGTTTTATATGTGGAAAGGAATCGATGGAACGCCCGCATTATGTGATTCAGGATAATCATCAGCTCAAGAATTTGAATTTAAAATGAATTCAGTAATATGAATTTGTTATAGATTCAAATGCTTCGTACTTCATTCTCCTATGTGCTATTTTATTATGTGTCTTCGGATGAAAGTTATTTGCTAGTTTTCTATTTGTTGAAATACTAGCAATATTACTATAAGAGTACAAGAGGTAAAAATAAGAACACATCTATTTCTTTTTACTTTACTTATTGTTATCAAAACCCTGATTTTGCAGTTGCTTTTCAGTAACATAATCTTACACTAATACTTTTCATATATATATATGTTCGCAAAAAAAATGTGCTTATTCTTTGACAGACCTAGAGTCTGGAAGGTTGTGCAGGTGGCACGTACCAATGATGGTACGCTTTTGGCACCGCTTTTGCAAGTGCGTGACCATGGTGCCTCAGCTATGAGATACCAGAATTGGCTGGTAGCCACAGCTGTTCATAGTTTGACATCAATTCTGTACACGTTCAAGGAGCAGTTACTGGCCAAAGTTTTAGATAGCATTTCGACACTACTTTTCAGGAGCTCAGGTCCCTTTATCGTCCTCATTGTCAGCCTTGTGCTGTTGATAATTTTGGTGCGTTATTATTCTATTTCTGAGGTAAAGTAACTGTATAAGTTAATGCATGCAGATATTATATTTCTCTTTTTATCAATAAAGTAGTCTGAACTAATAATAACATATAAACTTGCTCATAATTTGCAGGCATCAAGAATTGTTATCGGCTCTTTCTGCATATCATATGTATTGATTGTTCTTACTGACAGCCTGTGTTACAAGAATACCGTGATATTGGAGATTATGCTTATTCTTCTTACTGTGTGCATGCACACTCTGCGCTTTGTGAGCCAGGTTTGATCAATTCAGTTGTTTTAATATTTGGGGATATGGGCAGGGGAAGATTTGCTTTATTGATCTGATAAACTCACAATGGCAATGGCTGAATTTGATTTGCCCCCCAAAGAGGCTCTGAATCTTTAACCACTCAATTCTTGCTTAACCAATTCTATGAACTACCCAGCATATATCTTGCTCAATATCCTTGCTTAACCAATTCTATGAACTAACCAGCTTATATCCTGCCGGCTGCTAACAAACTCCTAAACAATAGCTACTGCTAACCATCTGCCCTCTTATCCAATCTAACCCGACACCTAAGTGTCCGAGACTGCAGGCACTGGTTTGTTGCTCCGCCTATAGGTTTTCTCCACAGAGGCATCCACAACAATTGGCATAATTTCACTGCATAATAATTGTAGCAGATAGTTGAACTTAAAATTAATGCTTAGGCTACACTGACAAACAAAAATAGAATACAACTGAGGTTGTGAATAGGTACTTTGTTAATTGCAATTTGGACTGTAGGCATATGTATCGCTTTTGATGGTTTTATGATGTTTCACATATACTTGGTGATTTCCAATAACAATGCAGGGTGTATCTACAAAGATTGAGTTGATACCTCTCTTAGTTGCAGTGCTGGGGGTCATTCCTGGTATTTCTTGCATCACCTTTACAATAATAAATGAGCTAAAAGATGGTATACAGCATCATGCATTTAAGGCAAGTAAAAGTACCATATTAGTATATAATATAAGTCATGGTATCGTACTGATTCTCATTTTTTCCCCTTTCCCCTTTGTAGATAGCTACTGTTCTTGGTGCAGTTTTCAGACTTCTAGATGTGATATTCATGTTGTGTGAGCCAATAAGAGATACAACAAACTACTTCAGAAGCAGACTACAGGAATGCTTCATATGACATATCCAGGTGCTTGTAAGACCTAGGGGTTATTTTGTTTCATACATAGCGAAGACCACACAACCAAGAAATCACAATTATGCACAGATTTGACAAGAAAAACTGTTGATAACCACAATATTGAGTAATTTTTGAAACCACCGTCGAATTGGTAGTCTTATACCAAGAGCTGATTTTCTTAACATATTAGATACATCACCATGTATATTTAAGGTTAGTAAAAAAGTAAGATCAATGTTATCACAGTAGAAATCCATATGGATTTTCTTATTTTTCAATTTCCCTTTGTAGATAATAGCTACTTACTGCTGGACTTCCCAAACTTGTGCCATATTCATACGGTGTGACCCAATATGAGGTACTTTAGCGAGCAAGCTGCAGGAGTGCTTGGTATGGAACACCCACACACTGGTAAGAGATAGGGGGTTATTTTTGTTTCTTCATACATAGTAAAATGGAATCATTTGGTCACAGCAAGAAAAAGAAGAAAATAAAATTACATACAAATTTGACAAAAGAAATAGTTCTAATTTCTTCCATGAATAGCTAATATCCCTGAATTTCTTCCATGAATAGCTAATATCCCTGTCTTCACTCTTTGTTTCAGATATGCCCCCTGTGTCTTCTCAGTGCTTAGGATGATGTCTGCGTGCTAAATGATGGAAAGGCTGACTGTGGAACAAATTGCACATCGATTGTCTGTAAGTTGTAACTGCTGTACAAAGGAAAAAAGACAGTTCAGGCACCAAATCCCTGTCCACTGAATCACTACCACGTGACTAAGTATAACTTGGAAACTGTGGAGTCTGAGAAGGCTTCTCATTTGCCACGATTATTTCGTCAGCTACTAATTGTTGTGACCATGTAAATTTGCAACTTCTCTCTGTGAAATGCTCTGCTGCTCTCTTTAGGAAAACACGATCTGTCATTATTGAATGAATGATCATCGTTTGATTGGACTGGTATTTATACAAAGTTGAATTCCGTATTGCACAAATTGTGCTATCCAATGATCCTGTCTCGTAGAAGAGACAATTCAATATTTGGTCTTATTCGTGCGCCGCACTACTTTTTACTTTTGAGCACAATTGGCAAACCTTTCAAAATTTAATACCCAACATTGCAAATTAATCCGATGAAGGTGTTTCCCTTTTTTTTTTTGTTCCCTCCAATTTCCCTCCTTCCCCCCTTTCCAGCTCCCGAGTGTGGACGATTTTACCCTTGCGTTGTCCAAATAGCTAGCTGATTGGCTCGACTGGACGATCTGTCGCCGGCTCGCCGCTCGCCGCCAATCGTGTCTCGCCTACCTCCCTGCGTGCCGCCGAACGGCCGAAGCCGAAGCTCCTCAACAGCGCTTCCGTACAGGCCTATGTCACACTTTTTTTCGACTACACTCATTTAGTCTAACATGGAGAGTTCTCCCAGGTTATTGCGACACAAAATTACTTCTCTTAACAAAAAGAAGCATACTGGAGGAATATACATGGAGAGCCCTCCCAGGTTAAGAGGAAAATAATTTTGTGTCGCGGGAAGTAACTTTGTGTCAGCAGGAAATAACTTTGTGTCGCGGGAAGTAACTTTGTATCAACAGGATAACTTTGTGTCAGCCAGAAGTAACTTGAGAGGGCTCTCCATTTAAACCTAAATAGAGAGGCCTCTTTTTTTTTAAGAAATACTCCCTCTGTCTTGTAAAGAATGCAATCCTAACATTTAAAATAAATCTCACAAAGAGTGCAATCCTAGAAAAATAAATCTAATTATCTGCCTAATTAAGTAATTGCATGTCAAAACTTAAAATAGGGGTACTAGAGTCTTTTTACGCCACCACTAATTTGTCTTAGAAAAACTAGAATTGTGTTGACACTCAAAATTGGCAAAAGTCGACTCAGGTCAGGCAGGCCGGTCAGACCGGGTACCAAGGGCGGTTTGACCGGGTCGCGCTGTAGCTGGTCCGGCAAAAGTGGCCAGGACGGTCAGACCGCGTGGCCGGGGCGGTTAGACCGCCTCTCCCTGAGTCTGAAACAAATTGAGGAATCCTTGTAGATTTCGAGTTGTAAAAGGTTTCCTTGCGGGGCAAGACCTCCCCACCCTATTTATAAAGGGTTGTGGCCGATTGAGGGCCTATCACCCAATCGATCAATTATCTTTTTACACTTTTATTTTCAAACCCTAGCTTTTCCAATCCCTTTGCTTTCTTTGCTCGTCTCTACGGCGTTCAAGGACGTTCTGAGTGGCCTGTCGATCTCAGAGCAACCCTAGGCTCGTTGTCCCTGACGGGGTCCCTCCCGAGGCAGCGGATTTAGGTTTTCGGCGATCCTCTGACAGAGGCGGTTAGACCGCCCCCCATAGGCGGTTAGACCGCCCCCTGCTGGTGGTTTCGACGAGGAGCGTTTCGACGACCGCGCGACCTAGCGCACCAGTGTGTTCGACCGGAAAAAGCGTCAACACACTTTTGGCGACTCCGCTGGGGAAAAGAAGATCTGGTTTTCAAAACCGTTCAATCTTGCCCTAGTAAGATGGGATCTCGGTGCGAACTTGATATGGAGAATATCATCACGGCTTCGATGGAGGATCTCTCTCTGGAGGAGCAGCAGAAGTTCCAGGCGCTGCAAGAGTACATGAAGGTACAATTTCTAGCAGGCGTCAAGAAGGATCGTCATGGCAAGGTAGCAAGATTGAAGGAATTCGAGCTGCCGGCGATCAAGTTAAACGACAATAATGTTGAGGTAATTACCGCTGTAAGTCAATCTCCACAAAATCCTTCTATTTCTCAAAAAACAACTATGGAAAGTGATGAGTTGATTGCCTCGTATATTGCTCGTTTAGAAAGATTAGAAGATCTTGAAAAGGATAGGAGTGCTGGTTTTTACAATAATAATGAAACTAGTAATAGTGTTCCTAAAATTAATACTAGTGGAGTAGTTAATCCTAGCTTAGCGCCTTTGCCTAGTACTAACACTGCAAATTACATGTATGGCATGCCACCTAACTTCAACGTTGGTCAACAAACGCCGACCCAGCCGCAATGGCCGAGCACGGCCGGGGCGGTTAGACCCCCTGATAGGCGGTCAGACCAGCCTGACCAGCGCCATAGAATTGGTGCCCGAACAGCCTTTACCACTTTCTGTCGTACCGAGTTCAGTGGTTCCTAATTTTTCTAATACCATTGGTAATGCTGGACCTCATAATAGTACGACAGTTAACACATCTGCTCAACCGAATGTAATTCCTGATGATGTGTTTGAAAGTTATAGGCTAGATCAAGCTAAGATAGCTCCCTACTTAAATAAGATGAATTTGGTGAATGCAGCCCCACAACAGCCAAATAATCCTAATTGGGCGGAATTTAACAAATTTAAGGAAGATTTGGCTAGTGTGGTTAAAAATAAACTTGGTGTTGATATTGGTAGCACAAATTTGTATCAAAAACCATACGATCCCGAGTTTGATAATTTTCCTCTCCCACGTGGTTGGCGTATGCGTGATTTGATTAAATTTAGTGGTGATAATGACCGAACCACATGGGAGCACATTAGTCAATATACGGCTCAACTTGGTGAAGCGGGTGCTTATAATGCTCTTAAAGTACGTTTATTCTCTTTATCGTTGACTGGCACCGCTTTTGCTTGGTTTTCTTCACTTGCTCCCGGTTCTATTATATCTTGGGATATGTTAGAGCGTAAATTTCTTGATCACTTTTATAGCGGGAGTGTGCAATTAAAATTGACAGATTTAACATCTGTTAGGCAAGGTAGAGATGAAACCGTCTCTTCTTACATTAAAAGGTTTAAAGAAACTAAAAACCAGTGCTTTAATTTGTCAATTACTGATATGGACCTTGCTGATATTTGCTTAAAGGGCTTAAGGTTTTCAATTAGAGATAAAATAGAGGGTTCTGATTTTTTTTCGGTTGCTCAAGTTCAAGTGAGAGCTTTAATTATTGAAAACCGAATGAATAAGGAAAAAGATAGCTCTAAGTCACGTCGTTCTAATATGCATATTATTGACTATGATTCCGATAGTTCGAGCGATAGTGACAAAGAGGTATATGCTGCTGAATTTGTTTGGCCCTCTAAAGAAAAAAGCTTATTCTTGTTCATCACTTAAGCCGGCTCATAAGGGTCGGTAAGAAGAAGTAAAATTTACTTTTGATGTTTCTAAATGTGATCGTATCTTTGATGAATTACATAAATCTGGAAATGTTAAATTGACTCATACTTTGCCTCCACTTGAAGAAATAAAAAGACGTGCATATTGTAAGTATCATAATTCTTATTCTCATGCTACTAACGATTGCAATGTGTTTCGTCGTCAGGTTCAATCGGCCATAAATGAAGGTCGTTTGATGTTTCATAAGATGCAAGTGGACAAGCAACCTTTTCCTGTCAATACCATGGATTTGCAGCAGCCCAAGGTACTGGTTCGGCCTCATCAAGTCGATTCAACCAAGGGAAAGAATGTGGTAGTCGGAGAGGCAAAGCCCGATTTGAGAGGAAAAGAGTTGACAAGGGAAGTAGCATATGAGAAGACCCCTGATGGCAGAGAAACGTTTAAAATTACTGTCAAAGCTTTTAGACATGGGGGACAAGGGTCGTCCACATCTGCAACACCTACTGATCAACAGCCGTCTGTACCTGTTCAGGTAGGGGCGGTTAGACCGGGTGTGGCAGGCGGTCAGACCGCCCCTGTACATGGCCGTCCAAAGATGCTTATTCCGAAGCGGCCGGAAGTTGGAAACTGGAAGCTCAACATGGCAAAGAATCAGGGGAGTGTTTCAAAACCAAAGGTCACGTTTGATATGCTATTTGACAAATACTCTAAACAAAAGGCCGTTACAAGTGATCGGCCATTAAAAAAGGATGAGATCACCTCTACGTCAAGAGAGGCCGTCGTCGCCTCCAAGAGCAGCTACAAGATTCAAAGGTGATTCATCACAGCAAGGACAACGCTTTACTCCACAATGGGAACCTCGTCCGGTTTATGATGACAATGGAGTAATGTGGGTGCCTTTTCAGCAGTCCTTCCATCCTGGATGGGGAGGGCCAAGAAGACCAGCATTGGATCGGATTTCACGACCTACACAGGATCATTGGGCTCCACGTTGGTCAGGGCAGCATCAGTTGGCCAACGCGGTCAGACCGCCTTCTACACGCGGTCAGACCGCCCCCTATACGCGGTCAAACCGCCCTGCCAAGAGAAAATGTTCAATCGCCTCCGCGACAGGTGTACAAGCCCAAGATCAGAAAAGAGGAGGTTAAGAAGATGGATATTGATTCAGAGAGGACTACTGGCCAAGATATCATACAGATTGGAACAATGGATGTTCCTATTGAGAAAGGTGGCAAAGGACCGGTTGTGTTAAACAATCAGGTTATGACACCTGTTCAGAAAGGATGTGCTGCTAATGATCATGAGGCCAGTGGGAGTGGTTCCAACTCCAAATACTTCTTACCAAGGTGGTGTCCTCCCGGTTTGACGCGTACACAAAGGAGGAAGCTTCAACGCTTGAGGTTTCGAGAGAAGAAGGAAAATGAGTTGGAGAAACAGAGAGATGATATGTTCAACCTCTACAGACCAATGGCACCACAAGGGAAAGAGTGGAGAGTCAAGGCGACACCACAGGCAGCACCTCAGGCAGAGGCGGTCAAAACGCCAGCTGAGGCGGTTAAACCGCCAGGGGCGGTCAGACCGCGTCTAGAGGCGGTTAGACCGCCTGGTCCAGAAAATTTGTCCGTTTCAGATTCTTCGACTCCGATATCTTCAGTGCCTGCGCCAGAGGATGATGAGCAGCTTGTTGACTACAGTTCCTCTCCTGAGCAGATGAACCTTGAAATTAATGTTATACATATGTCTAGTGATGGTTTTATGCTTTCAGAGAAGGACATTGCTCACCTTGATTTGGGGCCGAAAGATGCTGTATTCCAGAAGTCAAAAGAGACTGAAAATCATCTGAAGGCTTTATAAGTCAAGGGGCACATCAATGGGAAGCCGGTCACTCGGATGCTTGTTGATGGGGGAGCGATCGTCAACTTAATGCCATACTCCTTATTCAAGAAACTTGGAGGTTCAGATGAGGAGTTGATCAAGACCAACATGACCGTCAGTGGTGTGGGAGGAGGCGAGCCGATGAGTGCCAAAGGCGTTGCTTCTATGGAGCTCACCGTTGGGAGCAAGACATTAGCTACAGCTTTCTTCGTCGCTGAGACGCAAGGTAACTATAGCTTAATCCTTGGTCGTGATTGGATTCGTGCAAATCAGTGTGTGCCTTCTTCCTTGCATCAGTTTTTAATACAATGGGTAGATGATGAGGTAGAAGTTGTGCATGGTGATAATTCTGCTTGTGTAGCTATAGCTGATAGCAATTCTATAGGAGTGAATGATGATGTAAAATGTCTATCTGGCTTAGATTTATCTAATTATGAGTTCATTAGTTGTTCTAAAGATGGCTTTGTCCCTGCTATCATAAAGCCGGTGAATAATCGGCTAAACCATTTCATGTGATTCGATGGAGTCAAATCAAGAGTGGTTGCAGTGGAGACTTGAACACTATCGGACGCAAAAGAACGATACGTGTGAAGCTATCGAAGATCTTGATGATTTGGGTAAGCTAGGACAAGGGTTTACGTCGGCCGATCCTCTTGAGGAGGTAGACATTGGTGATGGCACTATACCCAGGCCGACATTTGTAAACAAGAATCTTGATCCTGTTTTAAGTCTGAATTAATAAAGTTATTAAAGGAGTATGTTAATTGCTTTGCATGGAGTTATAATGAGATGCCTGGTTTAAGTCGTGATTTAGTTGAACATAAATTGCCAATTAAACCTGGTTTTAGACCTTATAAACAACCTCGTAGGAATTTTAATCCTAATATTTATGACCGAGTGAAAGAAGAAATCAATCGGTTGCTTGATGCTAAGTTTATTAGGTCTTGTCGATATGCTGATTGGATTTCTAATATTGTGCCTGTGGAGAAAAAAGGAACTAAGAAACTTCGTGTTTGCATAGACTTTAGAGATCTTAACAAAGCTACTCCTAAAGATGAATATCCTATGCCTATAGCCGATTTTCTTGTTAATGCTGCATCCGGACATAGAATTCTTAGCTTTCTTGATGGTAATGCTGGTTATAATCAAATCTTTATGGCCGAAGAGGATGTTTCTAAAACGGCCTTTATATGTCCGGGATTTGTAGGCTTGTTTGAGTGGGTAGTCATGACTTTTGGTTTAAAAAATGCTGGTGCTACTTATCAAAGAGCTATGAATTTGATTTTTCATGACTTGCTTGGTATAATAGTAGAAGTTTATATCGATGATATTGTAGTCAAATCGGCTGGTTTAAATTCTCATTTAGCTGATTTAAGACTTGCATTTGAAAAAATGCGCCGGTATAATTTAAAAATGAATCCACTCAAATGTGCTTTTAGTGTATCGGCTGGTAAATTCTTGGGCTTTATTGTACATGAGAATGGTGTTGAGATAGATCCTAAAAAGATTGAGTCCATTCGAAAAGTACAAGCTCCTACTTGCAAGAAAGATTTGCAAAGATTCTTGGGCAAGGTAAATTATTTGAGGCAATTTATTTGTAACTTGTCCGGGAAGGTAAACGCTTTTACTCCTTTACTTCGATTAAAAAGTGGAGCTGAATTTACTTGGGGGGGGCAAAACAGCAAGAGGCATTTGATGAGATTAAAAATTATTTAACTTCGCCGCCCGTTCTTCAAGCTCCCAAGGGTGGTATTCCTTTCAAAATATGTATAGCGGCTGAAGATAGTGTTATTGGGGCTGTTTTGACTCAAGAGACCGATGGCAAGGAGTATATTGTGGCTTATGAGAGTAGAAGGTTATTGGACGCCGAGACAAGGTACACTTTCATTGAGAAATTATGCTTATCCTTATATCATGCTTGTACCAAGTTAAGGCATTATTTGTTATCAAGTATTTGTGTGGTAGCATGTCAAACCGACATAATTAAATATATGTTGCAAAAACATATTCTAAGTGGTAGAGTCGGCAAATGGGCTTATGCACTTGTTGAATATGATTTATGTTATGAGCCATTACAAACTATGAAAGGACAAATTGTAGCCGACTTTATTGTAGAACATAGAATTGATAAACAACTTGATTTAGATGTCGGTTACATTACTTTTACTCCATGGAAATTGCATTTTGATGGATCGGTTTGCAAAAGTGGTTGTGGTGTTGGAGTAATTATTATTTCCCCCACTGGAACGATTTTTGAAGCTCTTAACCGATTGGATCATGATTGTACTAATAATCAAACCAAATATGAGGCTCTCTTGTTTGGTTTGCAAATCTTGCATGACATGGGAGTAAAACATGTAGAAGCTTATGGTGATTCTCTACTGGTGGTGCAGCAAGTTTTCAAGGTATGCCAGTGTCTAAATGGTTATTTAAATGCTTATCTTGATAAATGCTTGGACATTATATCTTGTATGGATGAGTTTGTGATTTATCATGTGCCACGAGAAGAGAATCCAAGGGCAAATGCTCTGGCTCAGCAAGCATCTGGTTATGATGTTCAGAAAAGAAATTTTCATGAACGAAAATCGATGTTTAGCAAAGCCGAGGGTTATGCCCTGGAGGAGGCGGTCAGACCGCGTACTCCACCCGGTCAGACCACCCCACTCGGTCTGACCGCCCTGCCAGGCCGGTCTGATCGCCCTGCAGAGGAAGAAGTCGCTTCGGTCGTTGTTTCTTCCAAAACTGATAAGTACGAAGTTGACGATTGGAGGAAGCCTCTGATTAACTATTTGCAGGATCCTAAAGGTACAGTTGACAGAAAAATCTGACGATGGGCTCTCAAGTTTGTTTTGGAAGATGGTGAATTGTATCGTCGGACTGCAGATGATTTGCATTTCAAATGTTTAGGACCTGATCAAGCAAGCTTAGCTATGGCAGAGGTTCTTGAAGGAATTTGTGATACTCATCAATCGGCTTCTAAGATGAAGTGGCTCCTTAAGAGAGCTTGCTTTTATTGGCCCACTATGATAGCTGATTGTTTTCAGTACTACAAAGGGTGTGAAGATTGTCAAAAGCATGGGGATATTCAGTTGGTACCTGCTGCGTTGATGCATCCGATTATCAAGCCATGGCCTTTCAGAGGTTAGGGTTTGGACTTTGTTGGCAAAATTCATCCTCCTTCATCAAAGGGACATTACTTTGTGATTGTGGCAACTGACTATTTTACTAAGTGGACTGAAGCAATTCCTCTTAAGAATATGACTAATCGGGAGGTAATTGAGTTTATTATGGAGCATATTATTCATAGGTTTGGCATTCCACAAACTTTGACTACAGATCAAGGAACTTCATTTGTATTTGAAGAGGTGCGTGATTTTGTCAATTCCTATGGTATTAAGTTGCTCAATTCATCTCCATATTATGCTCAAACTAATGG
The DNA here is from genome assembly GCA_036936925.1 of Cenchrus fungigraminus. Classification (NCBI taxonomy): domain Eukaryota; kingdom Viridiplantae; phylum Streptophyta; class Magnoliopsida; order Poales; family Poaceae; genus Cenchrus; species Cenchrus fungigraminus. The sequence goes on along the minus strand of CM072778.1, from coordinate 18,694,208 downwards.
TTAAGCCGAGTCTAGCAATAAAACCTTGATTAAGCTCATTAAGAAGAAGATAGAGGATAATCCTAGAAGATGGCATGAGGTATTATCTGAAACTTTATGAGCTCATCGTATTTCTAGACATGGTGCTACTAAAGTTACTCCTTATGAGCTTGTGTATGGTCAAGAGGCCGTTTTGCCCGTTGAGGTGAATCTAGGCGCATATAGACTTGCAAAGCAAAATGATCTTGATTTTGACACATATTATGATTTGATGATGGACAATATTGATGAGGTGACCGACAAGCGATTGGAGGCCTTGGAGGCAATTGAAATGGACAAGAGGCGAGTTGCTAGAGCATATAACAAGAGAGTTAAAGCCAAATCTTTTCAGGTAGGTGATCTGGTTTGGAAAACTATTTTGCCTATAGGATCTAAGAGCAACAAGTTCGGTAAGTGGTCTCCAAGTTGGGAGGGGCCATACAAGATTGTGAGAGTTTACTCTGGAAATTCTTATATGGTGGAAACTTTGCAAGGACAGCAGCTGCCCAGGGTTATCAATAGGAGATATTTGAAGAAGTTCCATCCAAGTGTTTGGCAAGATGCTTGAGAAGACATGACCGATTTGATAAATCACCCTTAGAATAAAAAATGGCCGATGAAAGATATCACATCGACCTTAGATTTATTTTTTAGCATGCAAGCTTTACTAAAAAACAGGGGGGCATATGTTGACACTCAAAATTGGCAAAAGTCGACTCAGATCAGGCAGGCCGGTCAGACCGGGTACCAAGGGCGGTCTGACCGGGTCGCGGTGTAGCTGGTCCGGCAAAAGTGGCCATGACGGTCAGACCGCGTGGCCGGGGCGGTTAGACCGCCTCTCCCTGAGTCCGAAACAAATTGAGGAATCCTTGTAGATTTCGAGTTGTAAAAGGTTTCCTTGCGGGGCAAGACCTCCCCACCCTATTTATAAAGGGCTGTGGCCGATTGAGGGCCTATCACCCAATCGATCAATTATCTTTTTACACTTTTATTTCCAAACCCTAGCTTTTCCAATCCCTTTGCTTTCTTTGCTCGTCTCTACGGCGTTCAAGGACGTTCTGAGTGGCCTGCCGATCTCAGAACAACCCTAGGCTCGTTGTCCCTGACGGGGTCCCTCCCGGGGCAGCGGATTTAGGTTTTCGGCGATCCTCTGACAGAGGCGGTTAGACCGCCCCCCATAGGCGGTTAGACCGCCCCCTGCTGGTGGTTTCGACGAGGAGCGTTTCGACGACCGCGCGACCTAGCGCACCAGTGTGTTCGACCGGAAAAAACGTCAACAAATTGAAATTTTTATGAGACGGAGGGAGTAAGTCACACTTTTTCAGTTCTTGCTCTCTGCCCGATCGCGGACCGTGTGTCGGGTCGACTTCTGCGGTTTGATCAGGATCAAGCAAGCCAGTCGTGGGTCTTCTCTCTTCTGGACCCTGATGTGTAATGTAACTCGCGCCCATCTGATGTGCACTGCTGGAAGGTGTTCTTGCTGCAACATCTAGCCCATGGAATTTGGATTCCGATCAAACACATAATGCGCAGGCGATTACACGTATACTGTTCAAATTTCTTTTGGCATAAGCGATCTACCTGGAGGTTTGTACCGAATTTTAGAAAACATTTCCTTTTCTATCGGTCTCTATTATTATCAATTGCCATTATAGTGTTTCTATCATGAAAATTTTGCCTAAATGTTGTTTTGTGTACAGTGCACTCTACTTGTGGAGCGTCCTGCAGATAAATTTTCCTTCTATCATCTGTACACATATTTTTCCTCCCTAGTAGTCTAAAAAACAGCAAAACCCCAATAAAAAGACAAAAGGAAAAATATACGAAGAAAAACCACTATCTACCTATCACATGCCTTCGTCTTTCTTGCACACACCTTATAAAATATTAGAGAAAACATATACTCCCTCCTCCGTCCCAAAAAAGCATGCCATTCAAGAAATTTTAGAACACATTATTAAGGAGGTAAAATAACTTCGATTGCCCCTTTTTTCTTACCATATCTGGTGCTAATTGATTATTGCATGCCCACATGTCAAATTAAGTTAAACGACATGCTTTTTGAGATAAATTTTAAATTCTAAAATGGCATGCTTTTTGGGACAGAAGGAGTAGAAGCCGTTGTCTCTAGTTATTAGTAAACCATTCAGAATGAGGCAAAAAATAAATTTCAAATTGCGAACTCTAATAACTAGAAACTCCCTTGAATCTAAAAGATTGACCATGTCAGGTGGTTGATTTGTAGGAGAGGGGGGGGGGTGGTCCTGAGATCAAGACCCCGATTTGTGATCACCAGAGCACAAAGAAGACACGAGTTTATACAGATTCGGACCTTCGGAGAGTAATTTCTTGTATGTGGTGTGCAAAGAGTCGATGCCCTCAAAATGTGCCTCGGGCTACCTTATATCGGTTGACGACAAAGTCAGTTGGCATCTAGTCTTAGTCAGTTGCACCATGAAAAGCTATCTAAACTAGTATTTACATATATTGTTCAGAATATCCAGGCTGATTTGAATTGTCTGACCTGTCTTGGCTTGCACACCAAGTTATATCTTCTCGTCCTTAGTCTACGCACCATGGTTGGGTGAGTCCTCTTGTCAAGTCAATCTGTATCACTGGTAGAGAGCGAGGCTTTGGTTCGGGCCTTTAGTCCCGGTTCAACTTTGGAGTCGGGACTAAAGGCCTTTCGTCGACGTGACCCGAAATGGCTGCTGTAGCCGGCCCCCCTTTAGTCCCGGCTCGTATTACCAACCGTGACAAAAGGGGGGCTCCCAACGGCTCCATCCGGCAATAATTGCCCCCGGTCTTTAGTCCCGGGTGGTGTTACGAACCGAGACTAAAGGGGTACCCTTTAGTCTCGGCTTGTAACACCAGTCGAGACTAATGGCCGGCATCCATATAAGCACTGTACCTCCTTCTTCCTCCTGCCACCCGAGCCATTCACCGTACCAGTCACCCGCGAGCTCAAGCTCCTCCCCTCCATGGCGACTCAAGCCTAGGGTGGTGCTGCGATTTTTTTTCTTCATTAGTTTGTGAAGATTTCTCTCCTCCAAAGTGTTGTCAAGGTTGGAATCTTCATCCTCCCTTCATTTGTTGTGATTAAATTTTGTTTTATGGTTTAGAGATGGAGAAAATAGAAATATTAATTTGTAGCTAGGTAGGAGGAGCTTAAATTAATTAGAGAGATGAGATTTTGTATATACACGTGAAAATGTAGTTAGGATGGTACTTGCATTGTTCCTTCTTTCATTAAATTTGTATTAATAAGCATTCTCTTATTTTCTTGTTTTTCATAATATTGAATTTTTCTTGTACATATATATAGTTTATAAAATATATGCTCATAAAGGAAGACATACAGAAAATGTACTAGGTATTTCCATTCTTTCATCGTTTAGAAATGATTTTATTCTAGGTAGCTATTAGAGGAAATAGAAGATTAAATTCTTTTGTTAAGTATGTTTTTTATTTTTATATAGAATAAATGTAAGCATTCTCTTATTTTTTTGTTTTTCATAAAATTGAATTTTACTTGTACATATAGTTTATAAAATATATGCTCATAAAGAAAATAATAGACATACAGAAAATGTACTAGGTATGTATTTCCATTCTTTCATTGTTTAGAAATACTTTTATTTCTAGGTAGCTATAGGAGGAAGTAGAAGATTAAATTCTTTTATTAAGTATTTTTTATTTTTATATACAATAAATGTAAGTATTTTCTTTTTTTTCTTGTTTTTGATACACAGCCCCACGTCCTAATTAGGTACAGTCGAACATCACGGGCTAGGTGGGGACTGCCTGCAGCTCCGTGATGTTGGACTGTATCCAGATAGGAGGTGTAGGGCATGTGTAGTACTGTAAGTGGGAGAGCCAGGTGTATATGACGGTGAGGTGAGACTGTTGTAGTTCCCGGAGCATCTAGGTCTTCTGAGTCGCTGGTTCGTAAAGGTTATGTACAGTAATAATAGTGTTGAATTCTATCCCCTTTTGTTTTTCTATTTATACATATATTGAATCCAATCTATATATGCAAACTAATCCTATTTATTGTAAATAATGTGTGTTATTTTGATTTGGATATAGTTTGAGCTAACAATGTCGTCGTCAAGTGGTGTTGGTAATGGCGCCCGTGGCCGTGGCATAGTCCGTCGCCGTGGCGGGCGTGGTGGCCGTGGCATTGGCCGTGGAGGTCTTGGTGGCCGTGGAGGTGTTTTGGAGGACCTGTTGCCTCTACGTCCAGGATTGCACTTTCACCGCGAGATTACCTTGCAAATAGGTGATCCGGGACGTGTAGCTAACGTGGTAATATAAGAATTGAAATTAATTTGCTTTACATAGAACTTTTTTCATTTCACATGGAAAATCTGTAATTTTAGTTACATATATAATTATTGTAGGTTATCAACAATATCATATGGCTCAGAGACATTATCGGGGATATGAATGGTACTCCTCCTATAGTGCAAACTGAGCATGTTGATGAGCACATGGCAAGAGTGTATATATCTTTCACCGTACCTGCTCGATATGTAGACTACGGCCAGTTGCCAGTAGGCGCGCCACACCCGATGGTTACCATTGCAACAGTTGACTCAACATCACCTATTCGGTTAACCCGAGAGAGGACTGCCGTGGAGAATTGTCTACAACAGCTCCAGAATAATGTTGGGTGCTTCGTGCCGGACCTTTCCTATTTTAAATTAAGGCAACTCGAGGCGGGTGAAGGCAATGTGGTTGAGACTACAGAGAGGCTTTGCAGGACTCATCGAGTTGTGGTATAATATATATATATATATATATATAAGAATTTTTATTCATTCTTAATTAATTTGTTTCTGTTACATATATATTTTGAACATTCATAAGGTTATTATATCTCATCATCATCTGATTGTGTGCAGGATCGCTCTGGTTCTACCTATGCTTCAATTAGCTTCCGTGCGATTCTTAATCAAGTCGTGGAAAGAGTTGGGGTGAATTACTATGGTGGGGAGCCGTTTTTCACCAACAATTGGAAGAGTCAAGCAATTCTAACTTTCTACAAGCCAGCAGAACCCGAGGCTCCATTGTTTGATGTCTGCAGTGCTGTTTGTGACACTCCTCCGGAAACGGAGGAGAGTGCACTAGTATGCGCTCTAGCTTATTTTGAGGGAGTTCTAGGCTGGAGGATTGCAGACATTAATCATATTCCATATCTACAAGCGCGTGCTGCTCCGTAACATTATGCATGCATAGATAAGGCTTTGTACCGTACCCTATTATATGAACTTGTATTAATTAGCTAGCTATGTGAACTTATATGAACTTATTATTAATTAGCTACTTTATTATGAATTCATGTATTGTCTTCAACATGTTTAGTAAGCGATAGTGTTTTTGGTGACACCTCCAGTACCATGCATTCAGACATATATTGCACTACCTCCAGTACTGATAGGAGCAAACTGCCCAAGCATAGTGTTTTCGGTGACACCTCTCAGGAGGTCAGCTCCAGCATATATATACTACCTCTTAGACACCTTTTCCAGAGAGTGAGAGAGAGAATGTCGCCATCTTGCTTGAACAACTTGCTCCGTCGGTACTGGAGGTTACGTGCACTATATATGTGTATACGTAAGTCATTGTAAAAAATTAGGTAAATGTAAAATTGATAATTAGTTATATTGATCATTATATAAAAAAGTAAACAAAGACAAAGATGAGAAGAAGGGTGAGTTTGATGATATATATTCCGTTATGAGTTGGATGATGAGAACTGGAGGCCTACCTACATTCTTCCTGAGCATGTTGATCATTCGAAGACAATACGCGAATTCATAAATGTGTTTGAAGCAGAGATTTTTCTGAGTTGGTTTAGTAATATTTTCAATTTAATTTATTTTCCCCTTCAAATTGTAAACGAAAATTAGAAATAATTGTTTCAACTCTTGAAATAATATGTGCATAAAAAAGTAGGTATTTTTTGGTCTTAACTTAATATAATTTTGCATGGCACAAATATTTTAACTAATGATTTTTTAAATGTTCAAAGCAAAAAGGAATGAGATAAATGAGGAAGGAAAAGAGAAATGTTAACTTCCCGCGCAAAATTGCCCTTTAGTCCCGGGTGGTGTTACCACCCGAGACAAAAGGACCCCCTTTTGTCTCGGGTGGTAACACCACTCGGGACTAAAAGGCGAAAATTTGCCTTTAGGGGGCTCCCGCGCGAAATACCCCTTTTGTCACGGGTCGTGAGACCAACCGTGACAAAAGGGGGGCCTTTAGTCTCGGGTCGTAATACAACCCGGGACTAAAGGGCCTTTAGTCACGGTTGGGAATACGACCCGTGACAAAAGGTGGGGGTTCTATATAATCCCTGTCGCCTTCCAGATCGGCACTTAGCCATTTTCCCCCAAATCGCCGCCTCGCCTCTCTTCCTCCGTCGTCGCCGCCGCCTCTCCTCGCCGCGCCCCTCCCCGACGAGAGGCCCCTCTCCGACGTGCCGCTCCTCCCCGACGCGACGCCCCTCCCCGACATGCGCGCATCGCCGTCTCCCGCCGCCGGCCAGCTCGGCCGCGCCGACGTCCGCCCCTCACCGCGTGCGGTACGACCCCGATGCGCCGCCCCTCTCAGACGCGCCGCTCCTACCCGACGCGCCGCCCCTCCCCGACGCGCATCTCCTCCCTGACTCGCCGCCCTCTCCCTGCCGTGGTGCCGGTGCCAGCCCCCGCCGGCCCCTCCTCCACGCGCGTCGTCGCCCCTCGATCCGGATCCAGGACCGTACCAGCCGGCCAGCCCGACCAGTATACCGCGCCGCCGCCGCCCCCGCCGCTTGCCGGCCCCCCTGTGCGGCCGCCGTCCGGCGTGCGTGTGCCCCGATGGCCGGCCGGGCCGCGCGCTGGGGTTTTGCCTTGCTGACGCCAGCCCGTGAAATGCTTGCGTCAGCAAGCATTTTTAATTAAATTTATTTGATTTAGTTTATCAATTGATATATATGTAGTTATAAAAAATTCATAGATATGAATGAAAGTTTTTAAATTTATAGGAATGGAAAGAAAATTTAATTAGAAACAAATTGTAATGCTTTGTATATTTTTGTGTGTATATACAGTCATACATATAAATTTATTTGCACCAACGACTATGGACCAAAATCTTATTTGTGTATTTGAGTTTTTAATTGTTTTCTAATATACAATTTCATAGTTTGATAGTTCTGAAGTCGACGACTGTCGCGTCATCGTCTCGAACAAGTGACTTCCCGTCACCTCTGTCATTCTCCCACACGGCACCGCCACCAACAAGCATCGTTCGTCCACAAGTTAGTAGAAATATTTCGACTTTGTTTATTCAAGAAAATTTGTAGTAAATACTTGTTTATTCTAGAAAGTTTTAGAAATTGTTGATTATTCCAGAAATTCATAGAAAAAACTTGTTGCTTATTCTAGAAATTCAAAGAAAATTCTTGTTCAATAAAGAAATTCTTAGTAAATTCTTGTTTATTCTAGAAAGTTTTAGAAATTGTTGATTATTCCAGAAATTCATAGAAAAAACTTGTTGCTTATTCTAGAAATTCAAAGAAAATTCTTGTTCAATAAAAAATTCTTATTAAATCCTTGTTTATTCTAGAAAGTTTTAGAAATTGTTGATTATTCCAGAAATTCATAGGAAAAACTTGTTGCTTATTCCAGAAATTCATAGAAAATTCTTGTTCAATAAAGAAATTCTTTGTAAATTCTTGTTTATTCTAGAAAGTTTTAGAAATTGTTGATTATTCCAGAAAATCAACATCAAAAAACTTGTTGCTTATTCTAGAAATTCAAAGAAAATTCTTATTCAATAAAGAAATTCTTTGAAAATTCTTGTTTATTCTAGAAAGTTTTAGAAATTGTTGAAAATTACATAAATTCATACAAAACACTTGTTGCTTATTCCAGAAATTCATAGAAAAAACTTGTTGCTTATTCTAGAAATTCAAAGAAAATTCTTGTTTATTCAAGAAATTCTTAGAAAATTCTTGTTTATTTTAGAAATTCATAGAAAATTCTTGTTTATTCCAGATGGATGACAACCATGACAACTTTATGGCCGACATTATTGCTAGTGGTACAAATATGATTGCAACCTTCACCGACGAGGAGTGTAGTCAGGCGGACATGTACTTGAACATACCTCCGAATGAGGAGGATGCCGCCCCTGTCGAGGACACAACAGCAAATATTGAGGACAATTCTGGAAACAATGAGGAAAGTCTTGTGAATGAAAGTATTGAATATTCCCACGAGGTATATATATATATATCTCATGCATTAACTTCATAGTTCTTATTTCTCTAACCTCAATTCTTAGGTACTAATTAATTAAATAACGAATCTGCAACTTGTAGGCTTCAGGCTCCACATCAAAAAAGACAAAGAGAGGGCGTACACAAGTACTCACCGGCCATGTCATGTATCAGATCACAGAAGTATCAGATGCTGGCCAACCATGTGCTCCAAAAAAATCAAGGACACGTATGTGTCACAGTGCGGGGCCATTGTAAGGGACAACGTGCCCATCAGCTACAGAGAATGGAAGGGAAAAACAGATAATCCACACGTGATTCCAGACTTAGTGAAAAATTTGTTGTGGGATGAAATCCTAAAACACTTCACACTTCCTGAAGGTGTTGAACAAAATAATGTGAAGCGTTGGACTCTCACGAGGATGGCAACACAATTTCAGAAGTTCAAGCAGCAACTGGATAAAGATTATATCAAGAAGAATCGAACTCCAAATTGGATTGAATATCCCAAGTTAAAAGAACACTGGACGTCCTTTGTGGAATACAAGAAAAGTGAAGATTTCGCCAAGGTGAGTGCACGAGGGAAGAAAAGTCGTGGTAAGAAGGAGCACGACCATTATCTTGGTCGAGGTGGTTACGCATTTGCAGTTCCCAAGTGGCGGAAGATGGAAGAAGATCTTCTCGCACAAGGTTCCATACCAGCGGTCTATGATTGGCCCGAGTGAGTGAAGAATTGGTATTATGCTCATGGAGGCACAATTAACTCCGAAGATGTTACCCTTGATTACCCACCCTCGTTACGAGAGGCTGCACTTGAAATATTGAAAACAATTGAAAATGTCAGAGCGGGCAGAGTGAAGGTTGACAGAGAGATGGATGAGCTCACTATGGCGCTCAAGAATCCAGAACACCCAGGACATTGCAGGGGCTACGGGGTGGTACCATGGAAATTTGCCTTCAGGGGAGACATTGCCACATATCGAAGCCGCAGAAGAAGAAGAGAGCGCGAAGAGGAGGAACGGCGGCAAGAGATAGAGAAAAGACTTAAAGAACACGAAGAAAAGGTGACGACAAATATTGAACGGCGAGTGGCCGCCGCATTAAATGAGATGGCCCCATCTGGAGGACTGCCTCTAGTACAAGTTCCTTCTGCTCACAAAAGCAGTTGTGCTTCCGCAGCGGTTCCCGAAGAGCAAAGGGCAATAGAAGGAGTTCAAGTGGACAGCCAACGGTACCCTGTGGATGACATCTGTCAGCGCACCACATGTGAGCTTCACAAGCCATTCGGCAACATCAAAATGAAGGTATGTATAATTCATGCTTTTATTAGCTCAATAATTGATGCATATATATTACTTTGAATTTTGTGGACAGGCATTCACAATGATGGTATAATTCATGCTAATAATAACTAATTAATTATTATTTCTCAAGTGGCGGACGGAAGTGCTTTTGCACAGTTTCCTAGACAGACGAGCCACGGCATGCCGATTCCACCTGGCTACGCCTCAGTTAGCGTAGAGAAGATCTGTCAACCTGATTTTGAGGAGCTAGAGCTAGAGATCCCAGGAGGTGATGGGGAAAAGACACTTAAGGATGCGCTACACGGTATCATATTATGGCCAAAACGTTACATCGTCATAATCCCCGAGAATGATGGATCTCCGAGATACCCCTGGAGCCAGGGCCGTCATCATCACCACCTGCTCGCGAGCCTCTACAATCGTCTCCGGGGCCGTCATCGTCAGTACCTGCTCGCGAGCCTCTACAATTGTCTCCGGGGCCGTCATCGTCACTACCTGCTCGCTCACCTTCTCCGCAAGAACCATACGACAATTCGGGAGAAGCGAGCTCCAGCGATCACGATGATGACATCCCTCCCAATTCACCTCAGCAACCATCGGCCGCAGAGCCACATAGGTCTCGAGCGCAATCTTTCAAGTCGGTGCAACCACCAAAGAAAAAACGAAAACGACCAGCAAAGAAAAAGCCCGAGCCAAAGAAGCTACCATGGGAGGTGACAGATGAAGAAACAAACGCGGTTGTAGATAAAGAAGTCAAGGACTTCTTTGCAAATTGGAGAGAAAAAAACAGGAAGAGCTGGAGGCCAAAAAAAATAAAGGTCGTAAGGAGAGACTCAAGGCTTTCATAGACGAGAAGGAAGCAATAAGGAGAAGGAAACCGCCGTTGAAAACAGACTATGAGCGTTCGGTGGACAAGTCTTATGCTAAGAAGAGACAACGAGGGTCGCCGAATAGTTACATCGAGCAAATACCTGTGTCGACGTCGGGGACCGCCACAAACAAGAACAAGGAGAAGCAAATAGATGCATCCACGACCGATCGGACTAACTTGTTTGTGGGCCTCAGTGCAGAAGCACAAAAAGTAATTAACAACATGTCTGCAGATGAACTGGCTTAGGTCATTTACTTTTATGAACAAACAAAGATGCCTATTGGTGGTATTCTCGGCCTTGAAGACCTACCAGCGGATAATAATTCCGTACCTAGATGGAGCTTTGAGCTAGGACAACCTCTAGTGAAGCCAGAATTGGTCAACAAGCTCCCAACTAAGATGCGCAGATTTCATGACTGGTACTTGAAGAAGTCAGCTGAGGGCCTGGAGATGTTTGGTATGCTCGTGAGACCTGGAGATTTTGCCCTTCAAAACGAGAAGGTGGTCTGGCTCCAATTCATTGATATCTATGAAATTTACCATCTGGACGTCGTGAATACCGATCTTATGATGGCCTGGTGTCTGTAAGTGACATATTTTCATATGTTTATTAATAAATTTATTACATTTGTCGATCTACTAATTAACATTTGGCTTTCTTTTTGTGTAGCCTGCAACTTACTGAGATGCGAAGGAAGGGTTATTCAAGAATTGCTTTCATGGACCCATCAAAAGTTAACGAGCAGGAGATCCGGAACCAACGAAAAACAACAATCGAGACCATTTATAGGCACTTAGATGAGTTTCATTACAAGAACCTTATACTACTGCCTTACAACTTCAGGTAAGTACGATTGTCATCTAATTATCCTTATTAATTCTATTTAGTCAATTCTAATCTCCATGAGCATGCATACAGATTCCACTGGATTCTACTCATAATCACTATCGACAATAGCAACATCAATGTGTATGATTCATTGAGAAAAGATCCCTCAGAATACCAAGACCTGCAAGATGTATTTCACGAGTAATAATTCTATCTATGACATTTTCTTTAATGCAATATATATATTTAGCTTTTATACTAACATATTGTATCTTTTATTATTTTGCCTCAGAGTTTGGACCATGTTCATTGCAAATCACCGAGGAACATTTCGAGAAAAAATTAGATGGGTGTATGATTTTCCGGTACGTATACAAATAATAACTTCAGATTGGGAATATTTAAAATGTATAACACTAGAATTTCATAATCTGTTCTCCTCTCCACTTTAGTATTTGAAACAAGAACAAGGAAATAATTTATGCGGGTACTACGTCTGTGAGCACATACACCATTACAGTGGCAACGCGGATGATGATAGTGTAAGTAAAATAAACCTATTAATAATACATCATTTTTATCCTTTTTTGTATATTTAATCGCTTGGTGTATTATATCAACCTATTTGCAAATTACAGAGGATTATAAAAAGGGACGCACTCATTGAGAAGGATCGTCTCTTGGCAATTCAAGAAGCTCTCATGGGATTCCTCATGGACGAGGTGGTTAATCCACAAGGAAAACATTATTATGACAGCCATCCAATTGACCAACTCACCTCCGAGGAAAGCTAATTGAGACTAGAAATTTGAACTGATTGATATTTTGATGTATATATACTATATGGGGTTTTGATGTATATATACTAGTTTAAGAAAATACTATTTATTTTCATGTGTATAAATTATTATGTGTATATACATTTATAAGTTTATATATGTAGATATATAGGGTTTAATTTATATATAAGTCTAATCTAAGTGCGTATATGATATATATAGACATGTATACATATATACAAGTGCAAATACGTATACGTACATATACAGGTTAGACAACAATTACAATATACGGTCAAATTGAAAACAGCAAAAAAAAGACGAGACCCTTTAGTCACGGTTGGTAGGGGGTGGGCGCAGGCGCTGGCGTGCCCCCCCCCTTTAGTCTCGGTTCGTATTACGAACCGGGACTAAAGGACCCCTTTAGTCCAGGTTGGTTCACCCGGGACTAAAGGGGGGGGCTTTTGTCTCTCATCATTAGTCCCGGTTGGACTTGATGTGACAGAACCGCCCAAAATAAATCCGGATTATCACTTAAGCCGGTCCACTTGGCTCATAAGCGATAACCAAGAGCTATTTTGTCGCCTCTGCCGGGTCATGCCTGGTAAATCACTTTCACAGGATCGAGATATGCGCTAAGCCCACACGAAGGCGGGACCAGAGTACAAGATTATATTACATAAAAGTCCACAAGTACTTAAAATTACAAACCAGGTTTTGAGTACATAAAAGTAAACATGGTTCAGAGTTTTAAACAGCGGAAATTAAACTAAGCGCGGGATACACATGGGAGGCCATCCACAATGTATCACTCCTCACCATCTTTCTCCCATTCAATCTCCCATCCATCTGGAATTACACCAGGCCAGATAGGATTACCTAAAAACAACAAAAGAAGCAAGGCTGAGTATTCTAATACTCAGCAAGACTGACCCGTCAAAATAGAAGACACAGCTAGACATGCAAGGCTTTTTGACCGGTGGGTTTGTTTTGCCAAAAGCAACTAAGAGTTGATCCTTACTTTCAAATTTTAGCTCAAATTCTAGTATGTTAACCATTCTAGGTAAGCACCTAGCTAGACAAGCATGGTTGTGCAAACAAGATTAATCAAGCATCAAAATTAATCCAAAATGTTTCATAAATAAACATGGGGTAGCCAGTGGTCAAGCCGACTCAGATAACGGCGAGTGACCGACGATCGATCGATTTATATCCTTGCAAGGTAAACCCAAGATACACGGAAGAAGGTAGACCCCAAAAGAATCCAAAGAAAAACAAATGCGGGGTCTACCCCGACCAGGCGGTTCCCGTCACTCCCCAGATTAGGGACAGATGCCACAGTCCTAAGTACAAGGTTACTGGGACGCCCTCACACGGCACGCCCAGAATCACACTTGCACTACCGGAATCAAACCGGGAGACGCATCTCAAGATTAGTAGCCATAAAGTCCCCGCACTGGTTCATTAGGTACTAGGCTTACTGGTCCCATTCCCGACAAGCACTTGGTACGTTCAATAGCTTAGACCAGCACTATGCTACTCGGTCGAGACCGAACCCATTGCTCTTACCACATGAGCGAGTCAATTTTAACCAACTTATGATTCCAACATAAGCATCCTATATCTCGCGAGCAATGAGTCATTACTCGACTTGTACCGTATCCTTAGAGCATGGTACTAGCATTCCTAACATACTGGTAAAAGAGCATAGGAGTCCTAAGGATCATGCATCTAGGTTTCAAAGCAACTCCTGAAACTTAAATGCACAAGTAAACAATAAATACTAAAAAGTAAAAGCAAAGTGAGATTTTATCCCAAAAAGGTTATTTGCATCCGGTGCTTGCCTTCTTCTATGTTAGCAACAGCCTTGGGCTCTTCCGGACTTTGGTCCAGGCCTTGCTGCACACCAAGCTGGTTCACCTCTCCACTAGCTGCTCCCTCCTCCTCCTGAGTGAGCGTGTAAGTCCCGTCCGGTAATTCTACACGTACACATGCATATGCGTTAGGTGAGGTTAACTTTGATGGTGACTGTGTACATATTTGAGCAAATTAAATTACTTAACTTCACTAAATAGAAAAGAGGTGTGTTGAAAAATTCAAAGACAGAAACATGACATGTTTTCACAATTTAACACCCTAATTGCCCTTTCCTTATTTAATTAATTAAAACAAGCCTTACAACCATAATTCCATATTAAATCAAAAACACCTCAAATGAGCCTAAGCTTTTGCACACAGCAACATATGCCTATTTTAAGCTCACAAGCCAAAATCTAGCTTAAGATCATTTATATATTAATTTATATGTAAATGACAAATTTCAGCCTAGCATAACACAAATAAATCTTACAAAAAGATTTATTAAACTTTTTGGTCTCAACTTTCTACTACAAGTCATACCTGTCAAATCTAAGCCTCTGGCCAAGGAATAGGTGCAGATTCAAATTATTTTTGAAATTTTGAAATTAAACTCCTACACAAGATTAAATCCAAAACATAAACCAAATCACATCCTAAAATCTTACCCATTCTACCAGAGGTACTATTCATCAATACAAAGCCCTAGGGTGCACTTGTGCTTGAAGAAAAGTTTATTAAAGGGGCTATAAAAAGCATAAAGATTAATCTAGCATAAAGTTTACATAAATCATAACTGAATATCTACACATCAAACTCATGCAACCTTTGGTCACAAATCTGAACAAGCCATAAAGAGCAACATATCTAAAATTCAACTCCATAGCATGTGTATATTTTAAACAAAACTAAAAACACCTCAAACTGAGTTTGAATTTTTAATTCAAAAACTGCACAGAAGAACCCTATATAACCTTTCTAGAAAAGGTAGAGTTCTTCACGAGGAAACCAACAAAATTGGATTTGCATTTTTCTGATTTTTCTACGGTTTTTAATGAATTTTCTAAGGTTGCAGCTAAAACCTAAAAACACATTTACAGCCAGACCCTTGAACTCTTTTCCAGAAATTACACACAGGTCCCTGGTTCACGAAAAACTCCCTGGAAAGAATGAAATCAAAGCAATGTAGTCCCCGGCGGCCATGGGGCCTCGCCGGCGGCGGATTCCGGCCGGAGTTGGTCGGGTGAGCGGCTAGGGATGGGTTTGGGATTACCCTTGACCGATTCGTGGAGGTGGTTGGGGCAATGGAGCCCTCAGCGGTGGCCGGCGGCGGCGAGGTGGCCGGCAGTCCGCCTCGGCTCCAATCGCCGGTGGGTTGCGGCTCTGCGGGTCAAGGCCGGCGCACGGGAGTCTTCTTTGGGTGTGTGAGGAGGGGTGGAAGTGGTGGGAGCTCGACGGGAAGGGGGTGGAATGCGAGCTCGGCGGCGGCGCGGTTATGGCGTCGGCGGAGCGGACAGGGCCCCGCCGGCTCGGCTCGTTACGAAAGAGGGAGAGGGGCACAGGATGTGGCGACCAGGAGGACTCCACTTCGCAAGCTGGACCAGCTGGTGTGGCCACTGCCTTGCAGCGACGACGCGAGGCGCGGGGTGGCGACGGCGGAACGCGGCGCGTGGCGGCATGCATGGCGGCGGACGGCCAATGCGGCCCCTGGGCGCGGCGTACGCTAGGCGAGGGCACGCGGTCGATCCAGAGCACGAGTCCACAGCGGAGGATGCGAGGGCGCCGTACACCGGAGCACTAGGCGGGCGACGCGTGTCGCACGGGCGATGTCGCGCGCGGCCGACGCGAGAGCGTAGCGCCCTGGTCGTCCCGGCTGTTTTCAATTCGATTTACTGATGTTTGACAGATTCAAACACTCGATTTTTGAATAGGAGTCAAAAATCTCCAAAAATAGAAGTTGTAGATGAACTATAACACTACAACTTTCACAAAGGGCGACCTATTCTTTGGTGAACGGATTGAAGGGAAAAACACGATGAACTTGCTGCAAAACTCGGCCCCAGTCTACTGTGCACAGGAACTTCAACTCGATTTTTGGCTAATTTGCACTCAATATTTGAATGTCCGCCAATTATTAAAGTTGTGTTCCCGGAAACAACAAATAACTTTTATATTGGCAGAATTTGAAGTTCTATAGTGAAATTTGGAGAACGCGTAAGAAAACCATTTCAGCACTATAGAGCTTTTAGGGGTTTGACCATGATTCGGGATTTTGACCAAGGGTTTATGTGCAAAAGTGATCATAGTCATGTTAAACATGCTTAGGGACTAATTAATCTTGATTATCACAACTAAAGGAGGTATTTATCTTTAATAAACACCTGGGGTGTTACAGTCTACCCCCTTAAAAGAAATCTCGTCCCGAGATTTGACAACAAGATTAGAGGAAAACCTCCAGGAGAGATAACAGGCTTGATGAGGATATCAATGTCGCTCGTGCGGAAGCAGGCGATGAATATACACATGAAAAGCTAAAACCATCAAGAACTGGAACACAAAGCAGACGTACAGTCCTACTAGAGTGCAGCCGACGGAATCAAACATCTCCAGAAAATGATCCATAGTTGGTGATGTGGGGTTGGCTCCCACTTGTGGCTCTCTTTTCGAGCTTTTTTTTTATGTTGGCACCAACCTTCAGTGAACGAGCTTCAGGGAAAGGCTCGGACTTGACACCGATAGCTGGAGGAGCTTGACTCTTCTCCACATTGCTGGGGAAGATAGAGGAAAGAGCTTAATCGACGAGGAACGTCGTAAGCGGCGAAAGTGGCCGGTGTGTGCTCAAAGAAAACAACTAGAGAGAAGGGAGGGCGACGGGAGGTGGTGGATCAAGTGGATGCAACTCTGAGCGGTGAGAGTCGATGGCGAGGTGCTCCTTTTATTTATGCTCACAGTGATGTAGTGGCGGTGGTGCTCGTGCCACTTGGGTAGGGGCCAGTGGCAAGGAGGTGTGGTGGTGGCATGTGGCACGATGGTGGCCGGCATTGGGATGCCTTGGCGACAAGACGGCCACGATCCGCAGCAGCGGCTGTGACAGAGCGGCACAAAACAGGCGAAACACGGATATGGAGGAGGGTCAAACTGGCCCTCGAGACTTCACAAGGTCAAGGATAGAAACGAGGAGGCAGGGGTTTCTGGCACCATTCTGCATTTTTCAACTTCCTAGGAGTCACATGATTCATAAACTTACTCTCCAGTTATCAGGGAGCAGGGCAGATCATGTGCAAGTGCAAGCAGAAGTGTTGATCATAGAGAATGCTAGCTGGACAAAAACAGTGAGATGTAAGAAAATTCATATCTCACAGGTCCAGCATCCACAAATTCTCGTTTTTGTCAAGATTCAGAAACTCTTGTTTTCAGTGAATAGAGAATTTGGAAAGGCGTGCTTCATCCAAAATTTGTTTCCGAAGGTTGGGTATTCTGAAACAACTGGGTGTTGTTCAAACCATATGAACCCTAGCTATCTAGTGATTTCATTTAGTAACCAGTCCTTGGGCCATGCTCTCATGGCGCTAATCACGCACTTGCTAAGCGAGAGCATAATCAAGCTAAGCTAGCCTCATGCATTGATCACCACACCAAATGGGAGGTAATAGCCACATGTATAGCACAAGTTCGATGGCGATGGCGGATTGCTACCGCTTGCCTCTCTATCAACTACTTCTCCGAAACTGAGGAGAGGGTTTTCGTCCATCGAAACCATGTGATCTTCCTTTAGATATACATCCATAATCTTGACAACAAAATGACAAGTAGGCATGTCTAAGGAGACTTCAAAGGGAAATTTCCAGAATTTGGACAGCAACAACTCTGAGAAATAAATTCATATCTCTCAGCTCAAGTGTCGAAAAATTCTAAATTTTGGTCAGCATATGTAGAATTTCATAAGCCACAACTTTGGTATTCAACTCCAGGACAGATTTAACTTTTACAGGGGTCGAAAAATTCATTTACCAAAGTTATGTCTAGCTGTTTAGACAGCAAACAGTTGCTTACTGAAAATTCGATATTTCTCAATCTACACATGAAAAAATGCTGAATTTTTGTGAGCATGACCATCACAAAATTATGAACCAATATGGTATTCAAGGTTTGCTCTATATCCCAAAGGAAGATGACCTAAAAATTTGAATTTCAGAGATCACTAGTTCTGAAATTCAGCAGGACAAAGACCTAATGTTTTGGGCATAACTCCCAAACTACAAATCTAGTGACCTTGAGATTTCTACAGGAGGTAGATAGCTACCTAAGGAGCATTTTTGGTATACAAAGGTCGAACCAATTCAGATTGGAAAAGGGTCTAACTGATCAAGTTTTAGAGTGCTATTGCCCAGAAATTTTCAACAGGACAGAGCTTCACTAAAAAGATCATATCTCAAAAATTAAGAACCCTGTGGACATGAGATTTTGACAGCACAAAGTAGGTTATATATGGAACATTTTTGTTATAGATCCTATGGTCATAAACATTTAGGAACTATATGTAAAAATTCAAGTTTTCACACTAACTCAGGAATTTGACAGCATTTCAGCATGACCTTGCCTAGCAAATTTGATCCTAACTTCCGTTTTACGCATCCTAAAATCATGAGATATTCAGAGAGCAACCTTAACTAGGTGATGAACAATTTTCCTAAAGAGCATCTAGCCAGAAATTTTCTAGATAACCCTTAGAAAAATTGGACAGCATCTAGTTACAATCTATGCTTAACACTTCATCAAAGCATCAAACTATCATGATTGGTCCTTAAGAAACACAAATTAAATAGAGACCAAACAACACATAATTTAAGTTCAGTTTTAGTTTGTTAGCTTTTACATGATGCAAAAAGCGTTCTAAACTTCCTCACAAAGCTTTTAAGCTTAAAAACGAAGTTAGTGCCGGTGGCAAGGCATACATATACTTCTCTCCTTATAATAGCTAGTCGAAAGCTATTCGTTTCTTAATTACCGTACCTAACAACCGTGGTTAGTGTACCTGCAGAAAATCATAGATAATTCAGACCTTTTGTGCCAGCACTCACAAAAGCGTTCACATTCATTACCGTTCACTTATAGAAACGGTATCCATGCATAAAGCCGCTGCATGGACAGCGTCCTAATTAAGACTCTGACGCGACGTGGGTTCCCATTGGAATAGGTCCCATCCATCCCTCACGGACTTTCCCGTGGCACCATCACGTATGGCAAAACGTGACGAGACGCAGACACGACGTGGCACCCATTGGAATAGGTCCCACTAGTCCCTCACAGGACTTCCCTGTGGTACCACCACGTATGGCAAAACGTGATGAACTAGTATGATTGTGCATAAAAGTAAGTTTTGACAGGAATAAATGTGCTGGAAGTCAGATTAAATACACCATAAAGTACTAGCCACCTGAAAGAACCCAAAAATTCCCTCTAGGGCCTCTCGGACTAGATAAGACCTTAACGTCCTACTTACTTAGCAAGATTATTAATCATGGCAAATTTTATTCCAAAAACAAGTTTGTTAAGGTATTTTAATTACTCTGGTGCATAAACTCGCTCTGGTACCAGCTGTGACAGAACCGCCCAAAATAAATCCGGATTATCACTTAAGCCGGTCCACTTGGCTCATAAGCGATAACCAAGAGCTATTTTGTCGCCTCTGCCGGGTCATGCCCGGTAAATCACTTTCACAGGATCGAGATATACGCTAAGCCCACACGAAGGCGGGACCAGAGTACAAGATTATATTACATAAAAGTCCACAAGTACTTAAAATTACAAACCAGGTTTTGAGTACATAAAAGTAAACATGGTTTAGAGTTTTAAACGACGTAAATTAAACTAAGCGCGGGATACACATTGGAGGCCATCCACAATGTATCACTCCTCACAATCGTTCTCCCATTCAATCTCCCATCCATCTGGAATTACACCAGGCCAGATAGGATTACCTGAAAACAACAAAAGAAGCAAGGCTGAGTATTCTAATACTCAGCAAGACTGACCCGTCAAAATAGAAGACACAGCTAGACATGCAAGGCTTTTTGACCGGTGGGTTTGTTTTGCCAAAAGCAACTAAGAGTTGATCCTTACTTTCAAATTTTAGCTCAAATTCTAGTATGTTAACCATTCTAGGTAAGCACCTAGCTAGACAAGCATGGTTGTGCAAACAAGATTAATCAAGCATCAAAATTAATCCAAAATGTTTCATAAATAAACATGGGGTAGCCAGTGGTCAAGCCGACTCAGATAACGGCGAGTGACCGACGATCGATCGATTTATATCCTTGCAAGGTAAACCCAAGATACACGGAAGAAGGTAGACCCCAAAAGAATCCAAAGAAAAACAAATGCGGGGTCTACCCCGACCAGGCGGTTCCCGTCACTCCCTAGATTAGGGACAGATGCCACAGTCCTAAGTACAAGGTTACTGAGACGCCCTCACACGGCACGCCCAGAATCACACTTGCACTACCAGAATCAAACCGGGAGACGTATCTCAAGATTAGTAGCCATAAAGTCCCCGCACTAGTTCATTAGGTACTAGGCTTACCGGTCCCATTCCCGACAAGCACTTGGTACGTTCAATAGCTTAGACCAGCACCATTCTACTCGGTCGAGACCGAACCCATTGCTCTTACCACATGAGCGAGTCAATTTTAACCAACTTATGATTCCAACATAAGCATCCTATATCTCGTGAGCAATGAGTCATTACTCGACTTGTACCGTATCCTTAGAGCATGGCACTAGCGTTCCTAACATACTAGTAAAAGAGCATAGGAGTCCTAAGGATCATGTATCTAGGTTTCAAAGCAACTCCTGAAACTTAAATGCACAAGTAAACAATAAATACTAAAAAGTAAAAGCAAAGTGAGATTTTATCCCAAAAAGGTTATTTGCATCCGGTGCTTGCCTTCTTCTATGTTAGCAACAGCCTTGGGCTCTTCCGGACTTTGGTCCAGGCCTTGCTACACACCAAGCTGGTTCACCTCTCCACTAGCTGCTCCCTCCTCCTCCTGAGTGAGCGTGTAAGTCCCGTCCGGTAATTCTACACGTACACATGCATATGCATTAGGTGAGGTTAACTTTGATGGTGACTGTGTACATATTTGAGCAAATTAAATTACTTAACTTCACTAAACAGCAAGGAGGTGTGTTGAAAAATTCAAAAACAGAAACATGACATGTTTTCACAATTTAACACCCTAATTGCCCTTTCTTTATTTAATTAATTAAAACAAGCCTTACAACCATAATTCCATATTAAATCAAAAACACCTCAAATGAGCCTAAGCTTTTGCACACAGCAACATATGCCTATTTTAAGCTCACAATCCAAAATCTAGCTTAAGATCATTTATATATTAATTTATATGTAAAAGACAAATTTTAGCCTAGCATAACACAAATAAATCTTACAAAAAGATTTATTAAACTTTTTGGTCTCAACTTTCTACTACAAGTCATACCTGTCAAATCTAAGCCTCTGCCAAGGCATAGGTGCAGATTCAAATTATTTTTGAAATTTTGAAATTAAACTCCTACACAAGATTAAATCCAAAACATAAACCAAATCACATCCTAAAATCATACGAATTCTACCAGAGGTACTATTCATCAATACAAAGCCCTAGGATGCACTTGTGCTTGAAGAAAAGTTTATTAAAGGGGCTATAAAAAGCATCGAGATTAATCTAGCATAAAGTTTACATAAATTATAACTGAATATCTACACATCAAACTCATGCAAACTTTGGTCACAAATCTAAACATGCCATAAAGAGCAACATATCTAAAATTCAACTCCATAGCATGTGTATATTTTAAACTACACTAAAAACACCTCAAACTGAGTTTAAATTTTTAATTCAAAAACTGCGCAGAAGAACCCTATATAACCTTTCTAGAAAAGGTAGAGTTCTTCACCAGAAAACCAACAAAATTGGATTTGCATTTTTATGATTTTTCTACGGTTTTTAATGAATTTTCTAAGGTTGCAGCTAAAACCTAAAAACACATTTACAGCCAGACCCTTGAACTCTTTTCCAGAAATTACACACAGGTCCCTGGTTCACGAAAAACACCCTGGAAAGAATGAAATCAAAGCAATGTAGTCCCCGGCGGCCATGGGGCCTCGCCGGCGGCGGATTCCGGCCGGAGTTGGTCGGGTGAGCGGCTAGGGATGGGTTTGGGATTACCCTTGACCGATTCGTGGAGGTGGTTGGGGCAATGGAGCCCTCGGCGGTGGCCGGCGGCGGCGAGGTGGCCGGCAGTCCGCCTCGGCTCCAATCGCCGGCGAGCTGCGGCTCTGCGGGTCAAGGCCGGCGCACGGGAGTCTTCTTTGGGTGTGTGAGGAGGGGTGGAAGTGGTGGGAGCTCGACGGGAAGGGGGTGGAATGCGAGCTCGGCGGCGGCGCGGTTATGGCATCGGCGGAGCGGACAGGGCACCGCCGGCTCGGCTCGTTACGAAAGAGGGAGAGGGGCACAGGATGTGGCGACCAGGAGGACTCCACTTCGCAAGCTGGACCAGCTGGTGTGGCCAGCTGCCTTGCAGCGACGACGCGAGGCGCGGGGTGGCGACGGTGGAACGCAGCGCGTGGCGGCATGCATGGCGGCGGACGGCCAATGCAGCCCCTGGGCGCGGCGTACGCTAGGCGAGGGCACGCGGTCGATCCAGAGCACGAGTCCACAGCGGAGGATGCGAGGGCGCCGTACACCGGAGCACTAGGCGGGCGACGCGTGTCGCACGGGCGACGTCGCGCGCGGCCGGCGCGAGAGCGCGGCGCCCTGGTCGTCCCGGCTGTTTTCAATTCGATTTACTGATGTTTGACAGATTCAAACACTCGATTTTTGAATAGGAGTCAAAAATCTCCAAAAATAGAAGTTGTAGATGAACTATAACACTACAACTTTCACAAAGGGCGACCTATTCTTTGGTGAACGGATTGAAGGGAAAAACACGATGAACTTGCTGCAAAACTCTGCCCCTGTCTACTGTGCACAGGAACTTCAACTCGATTTTTGGCTAATTTGCACTCAATATTTGAATGTCCGCCAATTATTAAAGTTGTGTTCCCGGAAACAACAAATAACTTTTATATTGGCAGAATTTGAAGTTCTATAGTGAAATTTGGAGAACGCGTAAGAAAATCATTTCAGCACTATAAAGCTTTTAGGGCTTTGACCATGATTCGGGATTTTGACCAAGGATTTATGTGCAAAAGTGATCATAGTCATGTTAAATATGCTTAGGGACTAATTAATCTTGATTATCACAACTAAATGAGGTATTTATCTTTAATAAACACCTGGGGTGTTACACTTGAGAGACATATTCCCCTTACCAACCGGGACTAAAGCCCCTCTTCCTACCAGTGTATCCCGGTTGGAGGGGAGTGAGGACCCAGAGGTACCCGTATCCCTTACATAGATTCAGATTTTCTGTGAACACTGAATAAACCCCAACTCTAAGAGATAAGAAGACCCGAAATTCAGCAGTCGGACAACCTCACATGTGATGATTGTCGCCACCACACCCCTTCTTAGAAAAGTTCACTATAGTTGTCCATGTATGCGTGGATACATTTAAGTCGAGCTAAGAGGCAAGCAATGCCTCTCAATGTGTCATAATGGATCTCCTCAACAGATAACTTCATAGGCGTTACTCCCTCCGGTGTCTCGTTTATTATGGCACTCCCAATGTAGACTCTACGTAGAGTGTAAGACTATTTATTATCTCGAAGGGATCATAGACTTGAAGTCTAAGGCCAGTGGCAGGGTCATTAACAATTAACAGACTGCCACATAAGCTTTTTGATGATATGATGACACCAAATTAACGAAGGGAGAGAAGATCACAGGGTCATGATGATGACCCTAAGCTAGGAGGGTACAGTTGCCAATACTCATGCCCCTGTGTGACCCTGCATTGAGAGAAGATCATAGGATCATGGTGATGACAAATGCAATATTTAAATATTGCATTCTATCTCTGAAATTGTGCCTATGAAAATGTGCATTGAGAGTGACAGAGTCATCATGCTGAAAAGCTGATGTGGTAGACTTGGTAACTGTGCCCATGACACTACCACTAAGATTGACCTAAATAAGACTTAGAGTCTTAGTTTTTCTCCCTCTCTCTTACATAAATATACAGCCACATAAGCGTCACATCAACAAAGCACAATAAATATGAAGACAATAAATAGGTTTAGACTCTATGATAGAGCCTGCATTGTGAGTGCTCTAAGGCATGCAGAGTTCTGCTCCAAAGACCAAGGTGGGAGAGAAAAAGAAGCACAGAAGTACTAACTTCATTGATTGTAGGAAAAAGATAAGAGTTAACCAATCACACACGCATGCAAATCTTTATTTTTATCCCTAGCGCTTACTGCAGTTATTGGAATGTGGAGGCGCCTTATAAAATTAGCAAAAGTGAAAAGTCACCATGTGCCTTATAAGCGATACTGGAGGGAGTATCTATTAAGTCATCTTAAAATTACGTGTCAATGTATGAGATAATATATTAGACGTCGCGACACCAATATAAATATACTTCAAAAGATATAACTACTGTTAATAAGGGTAAATACATTGCTACACATCAACAGTTCCATAAGTCGTCTCGTGCAGGTCACGTAGCATGTTTTATGATGTGAAAGAAAGAAAGCGAGAAGAGCATGAAAGAGTATCATGCATGATCCAAATCGTAGAACTACGAGATAACTCAACAACCATTGTATAAGTTATTATTGTCATGCAACTGACTCATAGCATTTTTTCTTTTTCATATGTCAAATTAAAGAATTATATACCTCTAGTACACAACTTAACTACAAGACAACCTATTATTATACAAGTTGCTTGTTGAGTTTTCTTAAATTGTCAATTTATGAGGTCGTCTATTAGACGACATTAATGTACTCTACATGCTTGCAATTAAGTAACAATTCACAAAATAAAAAACTGTGTAATGCACCTACCTGCAATAAGGCAACAAAGGTTTCTTTTTCCAAACTAAAAAAGAGTACAAAATGCGTTATATCACTGTAAGAACCGAACTATTTGGTAACTGGCATGAAATTGCTGCGTGCATGCAACGTACACATATACGGAGTATTTCTAAACCCCTGTCATGGTAAAGTCATCACGTGGCCCGAAAACTTCGCAGAGAAACGGACCCTTTGGTCGCCCGTGCAGTACCGCCGTGCACCACAGCAGCAGAGGCGAACCGAGGCTACCGGTGATCTCGTGCATCCGCACGTGCACCGCCAACGACACGCGCTCGTTCCGCTGGCGCTGGCGCTCGATGCGCTCGTACAGCTCGTCGGGCAGGCCCAGCCCCTCGCCGGAGGCCACGACGGGGACCGAGCCCACGGTGGCCGGCGGCACGCAGAAGTCGGGCAGGTCGCCGTGCGCGAGCGGCACGCCGTCGTACGCCACGTCCACGCGGTCGCCTCTGCCGCAGACGACTTGCGAGATGCCCTTGTTGTTGACGCGGAGGGTGATGTTGAAGGTGGGCGCGACCACAGCGTCGGCGCTCCGGTCGAGCCCCTCGACGCCGGGCAACTTTACCCAGTACTCGCTCGGCGGGAAATAATACGGGGTAACCCAAGAGATGTAAGACGCGTATGCCACGAAGAGGATGACTACTGCTATCGCGATGTGCTTGGCCCATGGATGCTTCTCCAAGAAATCGCACTGGTCGTCATCATCTTCTAAGAGGCCGGCGGCCATGGATGTGTCGTCAGCGGAAACGAGATTTGCGAGGGCCGAAAATTCAAGGCAAGAAATTTTACAAGTCAACAGCCGGATCGGACCTTTGATTGCTTTGATGGACAGACTCACAGACCTCACCTTATCAATAGCGCAAACTCCATGTTCTCTTGACATACACGTATCCTATGACATCTCTTACTCGCGGACTAGATTCCGGAACGAAATTGGAGCCGGGACATTAACAGACTTTGCAAAAAAATTCAGACGACGGCTGCATATAGTTGCAGTGCGGGTGCGGCATGACCCTTTTTCAACCCGTATCGATATCGAATCGATCCCTCTCCTTCTCCTACTGTCAGGTGTCAGCCTGAGGTGCTGAACGAAACAATGGGCCTGGGCATCGACCTCGAAGCGGCGACGGCCGAGCCCTACCACGCCATGAAAGCCGACGACCCGAAGACGGCAGCATGTGGCCGGAACCGCCGCGGCAGCTGCTCGGCTTCGTCTCCGGCCATTACTGCAACCGTGGCTGGTCTAGCGGTACTTGCCATCATCGTCGCCGCCGTTGCACTGACGTACCGGCCTGAACCCTCCTACTCCGTCGAGCTCACCGGCTACGAGGGCATCGACCCGGGCCGCGCCGCCCGCCTCGTCTCGCCGTCGTTCAACGTGACGCTCCGGATGAACAACACCTGCGTCGACAGCGCGCGCGTGGCCGTGGCGTACTCGGGCGTGGCGCTCGGCTGGGCACGCGTGGAGCCGCGGGACTGCGCGAAGGGGCGCTGGGCCAAGGACGTCGAGGCGGTGGCGCGGGGAGGCAGGGTGGGGCTGTCGCAACGCCTCCGCGAGCGCATGGCGTTCGACTGGCGCTCGGGCGCGCTGGACCTCGACGTTTACGTCATGATGTACAGCGAAGGCGGCTTTGACGCAGATATTCCTCGGACGTTCGACGGCAAGGTTAAGATGATGAAGAAGGGTCACACGAACGACGAATTAGCTAGGTCCGCTCAGCGTTGATCATATGATGGACAAGCAGCTAGCCTTTGGTGTGCATATGCCTCAAAAGAAGAATTATCATACCTCAAAAGTGTGCATTGGAAACATGTCTCCAAAGCAAAAGTGTGATTTCATTTGTATTTTCAGACTTGTATCCATGTAGGGGGATTCGGAATCGAGTCCAATAAAATCAGTATCATAAGATTGCCACGATTCGGGAGAGGCAATTTAAAAAGTCCAACAGCGAAACCCCTAAAGCCAATCAGTACCTTTTCATTCTTTTTACGTTGCCTTTCGCCAGGCAGTGTTTTCAAATCGTCCGATTTATCGCGATTTATCGTGATATATCGTTCTTATCGCTCAGTGCATACCGATAAGGACCATCGATCCGAGTTGCGCGATTAGAAATCATATCGTCTGATAAATCGTCCACTTATCGCAATAAATCGTCCGATTAGATTGAGGACGATAAGTTTTGAGGGACAAAATTGCAGGTTGAAATACATATGGAGATGAAGAGGGCTTTGCTTTAGATGAAACTTTACTTGCTTAGACTTTAAATGTGTTGTACTGCTAATATGATGCTCAAATTTTGATGTATTAGACATTTAGATTTCATATTGTCATCATTTGAGACCTTGTTTAATTATGTGCTTGCTCCAAAAAAACGCACGGCAAACTATTTTTTACCGTGCGTTTTTTCATTGCCGTGCGCCCTATATAAAACGCACGGCAAAGAAGCTCTTTGCCGTGCGCCCGAAAGAAAACGCACGGCAAAGATTTTCACGCACGGCAAACTTGGGTTTTCCTGTAGTGGTTGGCTAGTTGCTCAGCCTTCAAAATTGTATAGTATATACTATATGGTATGTATATTAGTCCTATACTCCTTAGGATAATTATACTACCGATAAGGTCGATTAACCTCGATTTATCGGGCTTATCGACGACTTATCACGATTAATCGTCTTATCGGTACCCTTACGATAAGGTTCGATAATACGATTTGAAAACATTGTCGCCAGGTACCCTACGTCGTCGGAAAGCTTCAACGAAGAACGAGCAGTTTTGTTTTCCAAACTTTGGGTTTGATACCTTCGGTTTTTCTCGCGACGAAGCCCCAGGGCCGAATGCTATCTGATCAGCGAGTACAAGCTCATATATCGCTCGGGGGTTTCGTCGCCGCTAACAACTTATCCGTTCATATCTTGTTGTGCGTGTATTTCAGGAACGGGGATTCACTAGGCGATAGGGACGTCTCCAAAGATCGAAGGTCTTCACCCGACAGGCGCATGTGCTGATGCCGGAAAAAGCGCCGTAATATGCGGCGTGATGTCAGGGAGCGCCGATTACGTGAAGACCCAATGGAGATTTCCCAAAATTAGCCTAGTACATTCTTGTTTGATCCGTTTCACACGAGGACAATTTCGGTATGTAAAAAGTCCGTTCGTCTCCCTATAAAAGGAGGCCGACCGGCGCTTGTAAAGGGGATCGTCTTTTGAGAATTACACTGTTGAGAGTTAGATTTTGTCTTCCCACTGTTTTGCGATCTTTCGTGTCTATTGCTTGAGCCCTTTCGTTTCTCTTCATTGTTCGTGTTAAGCTTCGCTATAGCACAACAATTGGCGCCCACCGTTTGTGTTTGGCTCGAGTAAGAAACCCATGATGTCCACAAGGAAGAAGAGGACTACCGCTAATTCCAGCAAGGGGGCTTCGTCATCCCTTGACGAGGAGTTGAATCATTCCAACTTGCTCACCCAGGGAGAGGAGCTCCCAGAAGCAAACGCTACTCAGCCTAGGCCAAACCAGGATGCTGCTGCGGCCACGGCCAAGGCAGCGTACAAGGTCGAGCTGGCTAAGTTGCGCAAGGAGGCCGATGAGCTGGCCAAAACCAAAAAGAGGCTCTTGGCAGTGCAACAAGAGGCTGAAGCAGCCAAGGAAATCCAAAGGCAAAAGGCTGAGATCGCCAAATTGCAAGAAGAGTTGCGCGTCATAAAAGCCAAACAGTCCTCAAGTTTTAACCAGCCTTCGCCTGAATATTATGTTCCCATCCAATCCACATATGCGGAGGGTAACATGCTTTTCACCCAACCCCCTCCGCACACCACTTTCAGCCGTAACCCCTTCTTTAACCCTTTCGAGTCTGGCCCTTCGAACCATGACACTCGTACCATCCGCACGAGGGCTTGGGACCCTAAATCGCCTTTGTCTCAGGAGATCCAAATTACTCTGTGGCCTCAATCTTACAGGCCTGTACCACTCCCAAGGTTTTCGGGGCAATCGGACCCTAGGCAATTTTTAATGAGCTATGAGGCTGCCATCCTTTCAGCCGGGGGTGACGATTCCGTGCTGGCAAAATCATTCATCATCGCTGCAGACGAAGCGGCAGCGCAGTGGTACTCTCTCCTGAGCCCTGGAGTGATACACGGATGGGAGGATTTAAAACAGTGGATCCTCTCGAATTTCCAGTGTTTCCAACGTCCAGAGCTTACTGAGAGCGATCTTTTCTCTTGTAAGCAAAAGGGCAAAGAACCTCTTCAAAACTACTTCAGAAGATTCGTTCATCTCAGAGCCCAAGCACCAAATGTGTTGGACGCCGTCGCTATCAATGCTGCAATTGTGGGTTTGAGGGCAGGACAATTCCGCTCACATCTCATGCGCGAGAGGCCCAAAACAATCCAGCGCTTGTACGAGGAATTCGAGAAGTACTGTCGCTCAGACAATGACTTCAGAATGTGTATGGAGGAGCAGTCTCAGCAAAAGAAATCTGCCAAAGCTAATCAGTCCAGCGAAAGGGAATGGTCCAATCCCAGGAACGCCTCGCACGCTAACCCCAGAAGTGTTTTTGGCCTAGAGGGAGAAACTGCTCAGGAAAATAGTAACCCTCAGAGCGACGCTCCAAACCAAAACAGTAGCCCACCCAGCCCACCGCACCAAAATCAAGGGGGAGGCCGCAGAGGTGGAAGGGGAGGCGGCAGAGGCAGAGGTCGCGGTAGGGGCCGAGGCCATCAGAAGAAAAGAAAGTGGTACTGCATCTTTCACAAAGAAAATGACGACCACAGTTCCAACTACTGCCCGGATAAGAAAAGGTTTGAGGCTATCCTAGAAGAGGAGAAGAAGGAGAAAGAGAGGAACAGCTCTGTAAATCACTCCGCCCCAGCTTGGTAAAACCCAAATTTCGGAAGGAACTCTTTCGTCAATCCTTTCCAACCACCTCACTTCGCACCACCTATCCCAAGCTACACTCAACCACCGCCCTGGCAATCCCAGGTTTTCCAAGCTCAAAATGTTGAGCGCAGACCCATTGATCAACACCCCATTGCTCCTCCTCCTCCCCCATACAAAGGCCCGACCGCTCCAGCATTACCAGCAAAGCTTGAGGGCCAAAACGACCCGCTTCCATCTGTCAGAACCATCCTTCCCATTTCAGGCGGCTCTACCCTGGAATTTGACTCCAAAAAGGATAGAAAGCATTACTTTCACGAGGTCCGGAATATTTGTGTGGAAGGGAGAGTAGAAAGAACAAGATGGTCTCACATCACGATCACCTTTTCAGAGGAAGACGTGAGGTTACAAGGCTTTCCTCACAACGATGCCTTGGTAATCGAAGCCAACATAGCAAGCTGGACTTTGGGAAAGCTTCTAGTTGATAATGGCTCGTCAGCAGACATAATTTTCGCCGACGCGTATGACAAAATGGGGTTGAGCAGAAATCTATTACAGCCTCCCGACACACCATTGTATGGTTTTGGAGGGTGTGTCATTCATGCAATAGGAAAGGGTTCGCTTCCGGTATCCTTTGGCACCGTCCAGAATGCCAGGACAGAGTATTTGTCTTTTGATGTGGTGGAAATGTACTATCCTTACAACAGAATCCTTGGGAGAGGATTTCTCAACAAGTTCGAAGCTATCATTCATCAAGCCTACCTGTGCGTGAAGATACCGGTGACGCAGGGGGTCATCACAATCTGGGGTCACCAAAACGATGGCCGAAACCTAGAAAGGGGCAGAACCCCAGGCCAAAGAAATGTCAATGCTCTCGACGAGGCAGCCAAGGCCAAATCAATGGAGCAGCAGCCGAAATTTGACAAAGAGAAAATCAATGTGCAGCCAGATTGCGACACCAAGAGGGTACTACTGGATGAAATGGTTTGGGATCAGTCCGTCGTCATTAGATCAGACCTAGCACCAGCGGAAGAGGTAGACCTAATCCAATTCCTTCAAAAGAATAGGGATGTGTTCGCCTGGTCCACCAAGGATCTCACAGGCGTGGACCGCAATTTTATCGAGCACAAGTTGAACATCGATGCTACTGTCAAGCCACGAAGGCAAAAGGTCAGAAAGATGTCTGATGACAAAGTGGTAGCAGTCAAGTCTGAAGTCCAGAGATTGCTAGACGCTAGTGTCATTCGCGAAGTCATGTATCCAAAATGGCTAGCTAACACTGTGCCAGTCAAAAAGAAGAATGGAAAATGGAGGATGTGCATAGATTTCACAGACCTCAACAAGGCCACGCCCAAAGACAATTACCTGCTTCCGAGGATGGACCAGGTCATTGATTCAGCTGCCAGTGCCTCTATCATGTCTCTTTTGGATTGTTTCTCTGGCTACCATCAGTGCTGGATGGCGAAAGAGGACGAGGAAAAAACTAGCTTCATCACGCCTTTTGGTACTTTCTGTTTCGTGCGAATGCCCGAAGGTTTGAAGAATGCCGGCCCAACTTTCACTAGAATGACTGGGGAAGTATTCAAGCCACAAATCGGCAGGAACATACAAGCCTACGTCGATGACCTCATAGTCAAAAGTGAGGAGAGGTCCAACCATATCAATGACTTGGCTGAAACTTTCGCCAACATGAGAAGAGCGGGATTGAAACTGAACCCGGAAAAGTGTGTATTCGGAGTCACAAAGGGAAAGATATTGGGATGCCTGATCTCAGCCAAGAAGATTGAGGCAAATCCGGATAAAATAAAAGCTATCAGGGAAATGGAAGAGCCAAAAACGAAAAAGGACATTCAGAAGTAGAATGGTCGGGTTGCGGCTTTGAATAGATTCACCTCCAGATCTGCCGAGCGAAGCCTTCCATTCTTCAAGGCATTGAAAGGCAAGGGCAAGATCGAATGGCGACCGGAGCAAAGCAAAGCTTTCGCGGAGCTAAAGGCTTACATCGAGGAGATGGCAATATTGTCACCGCCTCTCCCATCTGAACCACTCTTTCTATACGTGGCGGCATCCAAAGCAGCAATCAGCGCAGCTCTTGTGTGAGAGGTTGATGGTGAAAAAGGAAAATATCAAAGCCCAGTATACTTTGTCTCAGAGGCTTTATCAGGTTCCAAACTGCTATACTCAGAACTGGAGAAAATTGCATACGCTGTAGTTATGGCCACTAGAAAGCTCAGGCATTACTTCGAAGCTCACAAAGTCACCGTGCTCACCGACCAGCCCCTCAATGATCTTTTCATCAACAAAGAAGCTTCGTCCAGAATCGCCAAATGGGCAACAGAGCTGTCGGAGCACACCATTGATTTTGGGAAAAGATCAGCAATCAAATCTCAAGTCTTGGCAGATTTTGTTGCAGATTGGACCTCACCTTGCAACAGCGCTGGGGATGAGGAGTTGATTCCTGTATGGGAAATCAGATGTGACGGAGCATGGGGGCGCAAAGGCGCTGGAATTGCAGCTATTATCACTTCACCAGCAGGAGTCAAGCTGAGATACGCTGCTAGGCTGGATTATTCAGATCCAACCGACAGGTGCACCAACAATACCACCGAGTATGAAGCACTCTTTTTAGGTCTCAGAAAGGTGCGAGCCTTGGGAGCAAGCAATTTTCTGGTCAAGTGCGATGCTGAGGTCATCAAGGATCATGTCGAAAAGGAGAGTGAGGCCAAAGAGCCGGAGCTTGTCAAGTACCTTGCAGAGGTACGAAAGATGGAAAGGCATTTTCAGGGTTTCACTATTGAACACTTGCCGAGAAAGAAAAATGGGGAAGCTGATGAATTGGCAAAGAAAGCTGCGAAAAGGGAGGCGATGCCTCCAGATGTATTCTTCAAGATTCTCACTGCCCCATCTATCAAGCCAGACAAGCAACCCCTCGGTACGGTCAATGCAATCGCAAGCTTAGATTGGAGAGCTCCCATCATTGCTTTCTGTTGACGGTGAATTTCCGTCAACCTAGCCATGAGTTTACCTTCGATGTTGGCATGAATTTTATATCTTATAACCCCCTTGGTGTAACAAGTTCGTTCGTGCATGTCGGTTTTGGAGTTTGATGTTTATGCAGGAATTTAGCGCTGAAAGCAAGACTTCCGGGTAAAGTTCATCAAGCACCTCGTGACAAGACCTTGAAGCCCGGTACAAGTCAAGTAATGAAGTGAACATGACTCCAAGAAGCCCAAGGACCAACCCGTGAAGACGGAAAACTCCGAGGACCTGAACAGAAAATGCTGAATCTTGCGGGACAAGGAGCTTCATCTAAACCGCGGAGAAACTGACGTCAAGGGCCCACATGCAGAAGGGAGAATACTCTAGAAGACTCGGGAAGCATCACCAGCAAAGGAGGCCACGAGATGGGCCGAAATGGGCCCAGGCCGGCCGGCCCAGGCTGACCGGCCCAGCCCATTTCGGGGCCCATTCATGCCCCCCTTTGACCTAGCCGCCTCTCGGACTATTTATAGCCCCCTGGCCAAGAGCCACGCATCAACTCATTCGTCATTCGTCGCCGAGGAGCAGAGAAGAGAGGGACACCATTCCGGAGAGGAGAGGGTCGAGCTAGTTGTCTAGGGTTTCCCTAGCCGACGTGGGAACCTTGCAAGGAAGACCACGTCGGAGTTCCAGGAGCTAGAAGCAAGATCAAGGTAGGATCCCGGTGGTGATCTTGTTTATGTATCATGTACTATGTCGAATTATCAAGTTGCAATCCGATTTCTATCGATCGAGTGTTTCTCCTACGACTTTGATTTCAATCGGCTTTTCTTACTTTAAGATCTATTCTCGAGATAGATCATAGAGGGTGTTCTTGTAGCCGTGGTGGCTAGAGGTGCATGCCTGACCTTCCGAGAGATTTCAACTTGTCCTTTGGACTCGCCCTAGGCTAACCCGCGCGAATAGGAGTGCGTTGTGACAGAACGGTGGCTCCAAAAGGTGGGCGTCTTCGGAGTTGGACGGGAAACCGTGATTTAAAGATGCTTTTCATGAGATTCAACTTGGCTATTTCTTCTTTTCTCGGAACTTCAACAAAAGCTTGATCCAGTCTCTCTAGATTGGTTTACCTATCCCTCTCTACCTCTTGCTACCTCCGGCTTTCGTAGATTAGATTCGTTTTTATGATCTTCTTTAGATTAGATGCATAAGATTCCCCTTTGAAGATCTAAGTGTTCTCGGCTTTAATAGATAGGATTTTGCATCACACATTTGTTCCACGGATTCGATACCTTGGGTTCACACTTGAGAGAAGAAGGGCCCTTGGCTACGACGGAGGACTTGTCCGCTTGCAAGTCCAAACTAAGTTTGATACGCATATACACCGTCAACAAGCCCCTTCTTCTGGCACCGTTGCCGGGGAACAAGTGATCAAGATTCAATCTTTTATTGCTTTTTGTGAATATTTTCAGTTTTCTTTTGGTTTTTCTTTTTGCATCTACTAACTTTTGATCATCCTCAAAATCAATCTAATCTAGTTTTTGACTAACCCTAGTTTTCTTAGATTTGTTTTTATTTTTGTTTTGTATATATTTTGTTTATTGCTAACCCTAACAGGAGATGGACGGCTACCTCTCCAACAAACCCGAAAATTTTGTGGATGATTCAGAAAAACTTTACAGGCTAAGGAGACGTGAAGCACAAGCTAAAAAGCTGGAATTTGCAGATCCAAAAGCGGAGGCCGAAGGATCGTCGGAGTCTCCAAAGGAATCACCACCACCAAGCCCTAAGGAGAATCAACTTCCACCGCTACCGATGGGAGAACAACCGCAGCCAGAGCGCAAGATCGGGGAGCTATGCACCCCGTACATCGTCGACCTACCAATCTTGAACCTCGCAGAGATCGGAAGGCCGTTCGAGATCAAGACCTCAACAATTCGCATGGTGCAACATTCACCCTTCACCGGTAAAGAGGATCCGAACCTTCACCTCCAAGCATTCGTTCAACTTTGTCAAACTTTCAGCATGGACGGGGTGACTCAAGAACAAATGAGGGCAAGGCACTTTCCGTTCTCGCTACTCGGGAAGGCTTTGCAATGGTTCTACTCTCAACCGGCGGAGACGGTGCAAAATTGGGACACCTTGATGAGAGCCTTCATGAAGGAATACTACTCACCGGGTAAGACTCAAAGCTTGCGCAATAAGATTGCTACCTTTGCTCAATATCCTACGGAAACTATGTCGGAGGCATTCGAGTGCTTCAATGAGTACACTCGGGCGGTTCCACATCACAAGTTCCCGAAGGAGGATCTCGTTCAAAAGTTCTATCAAGGACTTACCATGGCGTCAAGGACAATCATCGATGCATCGGCGGGAGGATCCATCATCGAGCTTACGCCGACCCAAGCTTTCACTCTATTCAAGAAGGTCGCGGATAATGACACATGGGCGTCATCCGGACGCTTACTTCCGGTTCAACCCACGGGGAACGTCAAAGGAGTCTGGCAAGTGGAGAAAGAAGATCTACTCGAAGGCAAGATCGATTCGCTTATGAGGAGGTTGGAGAAGATGGAGATAGAGAAGAAAGAGGCTCAAGATCTAAAGGCTGCCGAAGCAAGATCCACATGTGAAGAGTGCGGAGAATATGGCCATGTCCAAAAGGATTGCCCGGAGGAAGCCAAGATGCTCGACTACATGAGGAAGGGGGATTTGCTGAACTTCCGCTACGGGCAAGGTAGACCTCAATTTAATGCAAGCTCATCCATTCCGAATTCGGTTCCGCTTCATATACAATTGAAGGACTTCATGGACGAGCAAGCCAAGATCAACAAGGACACCGTCACCAAGTTCAAGGCCATAGACAAGGTGTTGGAGAACATCGATAGCAAGGTGACGGAGGTCGGAAGCTCCAACCATCAAGTGCTCAACATGATGAAGATGCTCGAGATGCAAGTGGGACAACTTGCCGGGCGCCTATCCGCTAATGAAGGGAAGCTTCCAGGACAACCTCAAGGTCCCGAGACGGCGAAGGCCATTCAAACTCGTTCGGGGAAGGAGACCGAAGACCCGGAGCGTTCCGCGGGAGCAAGAAAGCCTAAACCATCCACCGAGGCGGAGGAATTCGCTAAGGAGGAGGTTACCGAGATCATCACCGAAGAGCCCGAGTTTGAGATGCCGGGAGAAGACACGAAGATACCGCAACTTGAGCCACGCTACTTCCGAGGTAAACTCGATAATCATTTTGAGAAGTTTGTGGAGGTTGTGCATAGGTTAAGCATCAACATGCCTCTATTGGATGCCCTTCAAGTTCCTACATATTCTCGCTACTTCAAAGATATTCTTGCAAACAAGTATGAGATAGCAACACTCGGGGTAGATCATGTCAAGATGTCCGAGCAATGTAGCGCCGCTATTGCGAACGGACTAGAGAAGCAAGGAGACCCCGGATGCCCGACGATTCCGGGTTCCGTTGGTTCATTCAAGTTTGAGAAGGCATTATGCGACCTTGGAGCAAGTGTGAGCGTCATGCCAAAAGATGTGTTCGAGAAGCTATGCCTACCGGAGTTAGAGCCTACGACCATGTGCTTGGAGTTGGGTGACAACTCCATTCGCTACCCTTTGGGCATCGCCGTGGATGTGCCCGTGAAGGTCGGACACCACTTCATCCCCGTCGACTTCGTGGTGCTCGAGATGGGAGAGAGGGAGAAGCCACCACTCATCCTTGGGAGGCCTTTCCTCAAGACCGTGGGAGCTACCATCGACGTCGGCAAGGGGGAGATCAAGTTCGACATCAACGGCGAGAGGAGTTCCTTTAAGTTTCGACCACGCTTTGAGGTATGCAATATGATCAAAGTTAAATATATTCCGCATCATCGTTGCATTAGTAAGGAAGAACCAAGGAAGAAGGAAGAGCCGGAGAAGAAGGAAGCGAAGGAAATCAAAGAGGTTGTTGCATCCGTCAAGGTAAAGGAACAAAAGCCGCCTGTGAAGACCAAAAAGATGACTAAGCCGGAGAATAAGCCCGCGCCCAAGATGGTGCGGAAGTGGGTACCCAAGATTGCAACGCCCGCAAAGAGCGTTGATCCGAAGTAATCAAGTGAAGAAGTCTAGCCATGGACTATAAACGAAGCGCTAGGCGGGAGGCAACCCGTTTCGTCGAGTCAAGAATAAGCTACCGGGAGGACAACCCGATTCAAGATTTTTCGAGTCTTTTCAAGTAAGTTAGTTTTGAAATTTGCTACGCAAGACATTAGACTTAAAGTGGTTGAATAATGTTAGAGACATAAATTCTTGGTTGGATATTTTATTTGGATCATAAACCCTTTTACATGAGCCATCCTATGAGTTATTTGCATCTTTTCGAGAAACCAAAACCAAAAAAAATTCAGAACCTATCTCAACCTTTCATCATCTTCATGATGTTTTGGTTGACTTGTTTTACATGCTAAAAACACACGAGTAGAGCCACACCTTGTACCTAGATGTTATTTAAATTTCAGCT
Source organism: Cenchrus fungigraminus (assembly GCA_036936925.1). Lineage (NCBI taxonomy): Eukaryota > Viridiplantae > Streptophyta > Magnoliopsida > Poales > Poaceae > Cenchrus > Cenchrus fungigraminus. The sequence goes on along the minus strand of CM072778.1, from coordinate 18,656,896 downwards.
CATGGTAGGACTCGCGTGAACCTAGAAACTTGACTTTTGGTTGGTTTTAAAATCCATATCCTTGGTTTCTCTAGAGTTAGAATTTTTCTAAGCCTCATTTAATTTTATTTCATTCAAAATCTCTCTCATTTAACCAAAATTATAACCTAAACCTATGCCCCCATGATCAAGCCGGGAAAAGTTTGCTCTCAACTAATGGAAGCAAACAATACCGGTGAGACCAAGATAAAAGTAGTCGGAAGATATTTTCGACTTACATTTGTTTTTAATGCTTTAAAAACTCCTCTAAATTTATATTTGAACTCATTGCAAGCTCTGAGTTTAATTTTATTTTTCGAAATTAGAGGAGTACTTAGCATTAAAACATGCTTAGAGGGAGGCAATTTGATTAACTTAACCATGCATGCACCATGATGTATCACGGGATGCCCCTCCAACATTTCTCATCAACCCACATGCAAAGGATAAGCACGGGGGGCAGCCAAGGCTTTGTTTTGCAGGGATCTCATGGAGGCATGTGAGGCAAGGGAGCATGGAAGTGACTCAAAGCAAAACAATCAAGTGGAGGGATAAATCATGCAAGCAAAGGAGTGGACGAGAGCATTTGGGCGGTGCAACCCCGTGGAGCACGCGGTCACAAAGCAACAAAGCAAACATGAGTGCACTGGAGAAGAACCGAGCCAGGAGGAGCAGCGAGGCCCCCAGGCCAGCCGGCCTACCCCCTTTAAAAGTCCCCCGGTGCCCGTCTTCCTCAGGTAAGTCACTTGCCCAGTTCCTTGTTCGTGTGCTTGAGCTCGTAGTCCAGAACCACCTTAGACTTAGCCTTCCACTCCGAGTTTGTTTCGTCCAACAAAATCCATCCTAAATCCACTCAAAGTCCATACTCCAAATAATATTTGCGTGCCTCGTTACCGGTTGAAAACCCCGGGATTATATTTGTGAGGAGAGTGCAGCAACCATGTGGAAGAAAACTACAAGTCTTTTCACCAAGAAGAAGGGATCATCGTCGTCCAAGCCATCATCGACAACCTCTTCGAGGAGGCACTCGGTCTCCGAGTCTCCTCGGAGTATGGAGGAGGACACGGCACCGCCGAGGAGGAACGACACTCTTCTCCTCGGTGGCATGAGAGCCACACGAAGCTCGTCTATGAGGTTCACCGAACCTCAAGGACGTACGGAGGAGCCGCCCGTCCGACCTCGCCGCTCGACACGATCATCCGCTCCACCTCCATACGCTCCGCGGCATTCCGAGTATAGGTTTATCATCATGATGGAGGAGGAGGAGAAGAAGCTCACTCGCCTTGAGAAGAGGCTTGTGGCAAACGTCGACTTCGACGATCAAGCTCTCCAAGTGTTGGGATTTCATACGGATATTTACTACATGTTGGGACACCTAGGTTGGGTGCAATTCTCCAACGGAGTGTCGGCAAACACCCACAAGGAATTCGCCTTGGAAATTCTCATGACCATGGCGCCTATCCTTGATGAAGGAGTGCCGAGTCTCTCATTCCGTTTGGAGGGAGTTGAACAAGTGGTTCCCTATGAGTATATTAGGGAGTTACTTGGTTTTCATAAGGGAGCCCCGGAACAAATGGATGTGCATGGAGGCACATTGGAAGGTTTTTGGAGTATGATCGCGGGAGAAGCTCACCGGCAAAGAAATAGTATCCGGAACCCCATCATCCAAGTGTTTCACTCATGGATGTGTAAGAGGATTTTGGGGAGAATGAGAGAGACCAAGATAACCGACATGGAGGTGAATTGGCTTTACTCGGCTTTGATTGCCAGGCAGCCAATCGACCCCACTCACCTTATGATCAACCGGTGGTGTTGTGAAGCAACATCGGGTTCGAGAGATATTGGCTCGGGGTGTTATCTCTCCACGTTGGCTATCTCTTTGAGACCGGGAATTCCAAGAAACCCGGAGCATCTCCTAGTCGGGACTTCCCTAGGATTTGATTATATGAAGCAAGGCAAATACATAAGTGGAGATGAGAGAGGAGGCTTCAAAGTGGCCAAAGTGAATTTGCCCCTTCCGGATGGAAGATTAAGACTTTTTCTAGAGGGGAAAGAAGATTGGTTAGAGGAAGGACTTCTTGTGCCGGCGAAGAAAAATAAGAGAGGAAGGATTATAGAAGAAGGTTCTTCCACGGCCCAAGAAGGAGGTGCGCAACAAAATTATGTGCCACCATTTGGAGGAATTCCGGCGCCGCCGAGTTACTACGGTGGTGTACCAATGCAAGCATGGGGGAGTGGTGCAGCCATGCCCCACCAAATTTTGCGGTACCCAACGTAGCCTTTGCAGAGCCATATGCACATCTTCCTCAACCACAACAAAGTGTGGCCATCATTGGAGGGTACGCTGCAAGAAACATGCAAAATATCGCAGCCATCCAAATCAATGCAAACCAAATGGGTGAAGGAAATGCAAACATCGCTTATGAGCTTGGACGCCTTCACTTAGCACCGTCGGGACAAGTCATAGGAGGAGCGGTGCGATCCTATTATGAGCAAGGGTACAACAATCAAGATTATCAATATCAACCACCGGCGGAAGATTAGAGAGAGGAGGAGCTTTAGTTTAATCTTTCCTTTTCCCTTTTCTTTAATTTTCAGCTTGTATGCGCCTATGTATGCGTAGTATTTTCAGTTTTTATTTAATTTTCACTATGTGTGTTAGTTTTTATTTTCATCATGAATAAAATCACCACCTTGTTTTTACCTTTGGTAAAGATACAAAGTTTGTGCCATGTTGATATATGATGATAGTTGCCGTTTTGTTTATCTTTGTACTTGTTTTATGCATGATTAAGCTAATGCTCTCTTAAAATACAAATCTGAAATTATCTAAATGCTAGCTTAATCTTTAGCGGAGGTTATGATAAAAATAAAGACCCATAGTATTTTATGTGCTCTCAAGTTTTAGATGGATTAAAGATGATTTATTTTTGTTCTTAAAAGTAATGCAAACCTTGTCATAAATACCTCTTGCATGTTGCTCTACCTATCCAGAGCCATATATATATTTGAGTGCAAAAACTTAGTATAAAAGATTTATTTTTGGTTGAGTTATTTCAGGCCTTGATTTCTCTGGCCCGAGACTAAGAAGTTGGTCATTCTGTTTTTGCGTATCTATCTTATTGCTAGCCTTTCTATCCGTGCATTGTGTATCCCCACATCGGAGATTTCACAAACCTCGCTGGATATCCACCCTTAAAACCAAAAATATCATCTTTTGTGTTTACCTCCTTGACCACAACCTATCATTGAGTATGGATCGTCAATTCGAGGAATATCGCAAGATGGTGCCAAGATTGAAGATTTCAAGTATCTCTCCAAAGGAAAAATATTTCTAGTACCTACCTTATCTCTATCACCTCTTTGCCCGAGGACAAGCAAATGTCTAAGCATGGGGGAGGAGGTAGGTACAATGCAATTTAGAGTTCAAGGGGAGCAAATAAAAAAAAGAGAAAAAGAAAGAAAGAAAGAAAGACAGAAAAAGAAAAAAATGAGTATAAAGAAAAAAAATATATGTATGAGAAAAGAAAAAATATGAGTATGTATAAAAATAAAATAGAGTGAACTCCCCGGTTCTCTAAAGTGCATTAGGAATTTCAAAAGTTTCAAGATTTAAGATCCAAACTCATCTTTCCAACCATGTGCAGTCCGATAACGAGGACTTCCTTTGTACCTCGGGATCACTCTTTGCCATTTGCACATGTCCACCTATCTCAAAGTGTGTGTATTTTTCTCTCCCCCTCCTTGATATAACATTATTTTCCAATGACCTTTTTGACGAGTCTCGATAAGACCACGAGAAGCTTGTCTTGTTTTGACAACATCTCATTTATGATATCTTGTTAGGACTAAACTTTCCCAAAGAGCTCCACATAAAGCGTACCACTTACATATATGTTTTGAGAGGGAAAGGAGTAGAAGAAATAGGCTTGAGAGATAAGATGAGATGAGAGTTCATGAGCAAGATGCAAGGTGGTTTAAATTTTTGAACTTGGTTTAGCTCTTTTTCATCTCATTCTTTATTCAAAATTTCTGAGATCCATTTGAATTTTGGGAGCATGTTTAATACTTGTGGGATGAGCTTAATTAATATCTACCCTCCGTAGGGATGAAGGCTAGTACATTATGGAACTTTAACGAACTAAACTTTTGGGAGCATTATGTTTTCTCGTGTATGATCAAGTGCAGGGTTTAAACAATGAAGGGCAACGATGATATCCATCGAAGGCTTACTCGAGGACGAGCAAGGTTTAAGCATGGGGGAGATGTTGACGGTGAATTTCCGTCAACCTAGCCATGAGTTTACCTTCGGTGTTGGCATGAATTTTATATCTTATCCATTGGTACTAACCCCCTTGGTGGAATTGCAGCTATTATCACTTCACCAGCAGGAGTCAAGCTGAGATACGCTGCTAGGATGGATTATTCAGATCCAACTGACAGGTGCACCAACAATACCACCGAGTATGAAGCACTCCTTTTAGGTCTCAGAAAGGTGCGAGCCTTGGGAGCAAGCAATTTTCTGGTCAAGTGCGATGCTGAGGTCATCAAGGATCATGTCGAAAAGGAGAGTGAGGCCAAAGAGCCGGAGCTTGTCAAGTACCTTGCAGAGGTACGAAAGATGGAAAGGCATTTTCAGGGTTTCACTATTGAACACTTGCCGAGAAAGAAAAATGGGGAAGCTGATGAATTGGCAAAGAAAGCTGCGAAAAGGGAGGCGATGCCTCCAGATGTATTCTTCAAGATTCTCACTGCCCCATCTATCAAGCCAGACAAGCAACCCTTCGGTACGGTCAATGCAATCGCAAGCTTAGATTGGAGAGCTCCCATCATTGCTTTCTGTTGACGGTGAATTTCCGTCAACCTAGCCATGAGTTTACCTTCGATGTTGGCATGAATTTTATATCTTATAACCCCCTTGGTGTAACAAGTTCATTCGTGCATGTCGGTTTTGGAGTTTGATGTTTATGCAGGAATTTAGCGCTGAAAGCAAGACTTCCGGGTAAAGTTCATCAAGCACCTCGTGACAAGACCTTGAAGCCCGGTACAAGTCAAGCAATGAAGTGAACATGACTGCAAGGAGCCCAAGGACCAACCCGTGAAGACGGAAAACTCCGAGGACCTGAACAGAAAATGCTGAATCTTGCGGGACAAGGAGCTTCATCTAAACCGCGGAGAAACTGACGTCAAGGGCCCACATGCAGAAGGGAGAATACTCTAGAAGACTCGGGAAGCATCACCAGCAAAGGAGGCCGCGAGATGGGCCGAAATGGGCCCAGGCCGGCCGGCCCAGGCTGACCGGCCCAGCCCATTTCGGGGCCCATTCGTGCCCCCCTTTGACCTAGCCGCCTCTCGAACTATTTATAGCCCCCTGGCCAAGAGCCACGCATCAACTCATTCGTCATTCGTCGCCGAGGAGCAGAGAAGATAGGGACACCATTCCGGAGAGGAGAGGGTCGAGCTAGTTGTCTAGGGTTTCCCTAGCCGACGTTGGAACCTTGCAAGGAAGACCACGTCAGAGTTCCAGGAGCTAGAAGCAAGATCAAGGTAGGATCCCGGTGGTGATCTTGTTTATGTATCATGTACTATGTCGAATTATCAAGTTGCAATCCGATTTCTAGCGATCGAGTGTTTCTCCTACGACTTTGATTTCAATCGGCTTTTCTTACTTTAAGATCTATTCTCGAGATAGATCATAGAGGGTGTTCTTGTAGTCGTGGTGGCTAGAGGTGCATGCCTGACCTTCCGAGAGATTTCAACTTGTCCTTTGGACTCGCCCTAGGCTAACCTGCGCGAATAGGAGTGCGTTGTGACAGAACGGTGGCTCTAAAAGGTGGGTGTCTTCGGAGTTGGACGGGAAACCGTGATTTAAAGATGCTTTTCATGAGATTCAACTTGGCTATTTCTTCTTTGCTCGGAACTTCAACAAAAGCTTGATCCAATCTCTCTAGATTGGTTTACCTATCCCTCTCTACCTCTTGCTACCTCCGGCTTTCGTAGATTAGATTCGTTTTTATGATCTTCTTTAGATTAGATGCATAAGATTCCCCTTTGAAGATCTAAGTGTTCTCGGCTTTAATAGATAGGATTTTGCATCACACATTTGTTCCACGGATTCGATACCTTGGGTTCACACTTGAGGGAAGAAGGGTCACTTGGCTACGACGGAGGACTTGTCCGCTTGCAAGTCCAAACGAAGTTTGATACGCATATACACCGTCAACACTTTCCTTCGTGGGCACTATGAGCCGGTTGAAGCTCACGATATGAAAAGAATGCAAGCTCGAGCGAAGGATTACGTCCTCAAAGATGACAATCTTTTCAAGTTGGGATTGTGTGCACCGCTGCTAAAATGCATCACACAAGAGCAAGGCATTGACCTCATGAAAGAAATTCATAGCGGAATGTGTGGATCTCACATTGCAGCGAGAGCTCTAGCCGGAAAGGCTTTCAGGCAAGGTTTCTATCGGCCAATGGCAATAAGAGATGCTAAGCAGATCGTCAAGACTTGCAAGGCCTGCCAGTTTGCAGCAAAGCACCAGCGAAGGCCAGGGGCTTTTTCGCAACTCATCACACCTACTTGGCCGTTGCAGCGTTGGGGAATGGACATCGTGGGACCATTACCTATGGCTCAAGGCAACTTCAAATTCGCTGTGGTAGCGGTCGAGTACTTCACCAAGTGGATTGAAGCAAGGCCTGTCGCTACTATCACTTCAGCCACCATCAGAAAATTCTTCTGGCAGCAAATCATCTGCAGATTCGGCGTACCCAAGGAACTTACAGTTGATAATGGGAAGCAATTTGATTGCCAGGATTTCAGAGAATATTGCCGCACAATCGGGACGAAGCTTCGCTTTGCTTCCGTATATCACCCACAGTCCAACGGTGCTGTCGAAAGGGCCAATGGTCAAATTTTCTCAGCTATAAAGAAGTGTCTCTTTGATCAGAAGAAAGGAAAGTGGGCTGATGAGTTATCCAGAGTCATTTGGTCGCATAACACCACCGAGTCTAGAGCTACCAAATTCACCCCATTCAGGCTGTTGTATGGAGCCGAGGCTATGTGTCCAGAAGAACTAGCCAATGAGAGTGCCAGAGTTTTGATGGGGAGCTCTCGCGAGAACGAAGAAGTGGACAAAGACCTGGTAGAGATTGACAGGCTTGACGCAGTTGCAAACCTGCTGAAATACCAAGAGGAAACCAGAAAATGGAGAAACAAGAAGGTTTCTTTGAAGAACATCCAAGTCGGAGACTTTGTCTTGAAAAGGAAAAAGAACGCTGATTCAGTGGGCAAATTACAGTTCGCTTGGGAAGGTCCTTACATTGTCGCGAGCAGCATTAGAGACGGGGCCTTTCGTCTCAAAGACGAGGAAGGCGTGGAGTTACCGCATTCGTGGAATGTGGATAACTTGTGCAAGTTCTTTCCGTAGTGTAAATTGGTAGGAGTTGGTCGCATGGAACTATAAATGCGAACGACTCGTAAGTTTTACTTTTTTCTAGTTTTTACTTTCACACAATTTAAAATAAATAATAGGGTTGTACTCTTTTCCTCACATAGGGGGGACTCCATCCTGGAGTGTGAGGTTTTTAATGAGGCAACCTTGATGTAAAATTTCCCTTCCTCAATGAATGGAATAATTCCTCCCTACATTTCCTGCCTTTCATTTTCATTCATATTTTAAAGTGCTATCTACGAATAGCCCACTCCAAGAGCGAGTGAATTGAAGTGCTACGCGAAAGTAGCCCACCCACAAGTGGTGAAAACATAAACGATTCACAAGAATCAATATTTTTAAAGAGTTGTTTTCGCAACAGCCCATCTGCAAAGGATGCATCAAAAGCGATTCAATCCTGAATCGAAGCAGCAATGAAAAGTTGCCAAGTATCAAATCAACTTTTAGTTTTGAAGTAAACGAAACCCGGTATAAGCGCAGGCCAAGCAGAAGAAAAGGGAAAGCATTCAACTACCAAAACCTAGCTATACAACTCCCGCGGCACCAAGGCCAGGCAGTGGTAAACTTTCGTTGTCGAAAAACAGCTCCAAAGCTGCAATATTCGACATTGTTCATTCGGTTCCTAGTCCTACAATGTGTTTCATGCCTAGGCGTCGCATAGTAGGCTAGCCTTTCTATGACGAAAGAAACAATCGGCAAAATAAACGAATTCACGCAACGCCTTTCGTCAACGCAAAAATTCTTAAGCGGAGTATTTTTTATTACAGACCGATGAACAGAATTTAAAGCCCGATGTTTCGCTCGGAGATACATAAAATTCTCAGCTTGCATTCTCCCAGTTTTCGAAGGGAGGAAGACGTTTTCTTTCAGAAACATTAGTCGAAACCAGCGAGAATGTTAATCTAAGTACATCGCTTTCATGAGAAGGGTACCTCTATACAACTACCATTTGAATACCACCCTACGCGACTCTTAGCCATGTCATACACGAAGCAATGATCCGTATCTTCCTCTTCATACGGCTCTTCTTTCACCTCCGGGGCTTCGTGAGCTTTCGGTTCCGCTATAGCAATTTTGCTATTGTCGTTCATGGTCATAAAAAAGCGAAGGGGATAACTGTGCAACGAATGGTATTGACAGCAAAATTCCCAAAATTCTTTGAAAGTTTTATTGGGGTATCGACGTTGGAAAACCTTCCAAGATGCACCGCTGACGCAGGTGTTGGCACGGTTGAAAGTCCTAGGCATCACATCCAACACTACACCTTCGTTCGATTTCTGTGAAAACAATTCACACAAAATTTACATCACAGTTTTGAGAACCTAAACAAGGTTACACTGATCAATTCCCTAAGAGTTTTGTTCGTTCTACACCTCCGAGGTTGGGTTGGCGGTCGGATCGGGGGGTGACCCTTCGTGCTGCAATGGAGCGAGGGTTTCGCCGGTAACCGGATCTACGTGCTCCCCTTCGGTACTTGCCGCTTCGCGAACTGGGGCTCCAAGGATGACGGTCTCGCCTTCATCAGCACTGGGCTTCGGCGGCCAATTTCTGTACGGCCCATAAGGTCCAAGAGTCGCCTCCGCGCCATGCGTCGCACGGTGCTCACGAAGCTCCAAAGCCTGTTTCGCCTGGCCAAAATAGAAATATGAGAAAGGAAATGCATCAAGAACACCAAACATTAGGATCAAAATACATAAGGACAATCGAAACTATGTTAACAAGGCGAAGGGTCTAACCTTAGTCAAACGGTCCACAGCTTTCTTCCGAGCATATTCTCGACCGCTTTTCATCCAGAAATTGCGAAGGACTATCTTGGTGATTAGGTCGACAGTTTTGCTCGGGGCTGGCATGTCCTCCGAAGAAGGGAATTCAAAACCTCGAGCGCCAAAAGCTTTGAAATGATCATAGCCTTGTTGCTCTAGCAGGTGGAAAATGGCCTCGGAGCACGTCGCTGCTCCGTAATCCCCAACTTTGGACATAGTATCAGGAAAAAGTTTGAGTTCACTATTCATCCATAAGCAGTAGCTGGCAATATTGTCAGCAACTTTGAATTCTTGGGTCTCGGCACCATAGTGCTCAAGCACATGGCGATAGGCTGTAGCCAGATGTACCCCCATTGATAACAATAAGTCTCATTCTTCTCTAGGGTTTCCTCTAATTCACCTTTCACTTTTTTCAACTCAGCAATCAAGATGTCTCGAGTTTGAATCAGCACCAATTGAGCATCGTTCTGAATAACGGCGTCGCGAAGCTCGACCCGACATTCTTCATAACATTTCATGCTCTTTTCCAACTCCTGCTTCAGCGCGTCCATGGTCGTCTTTTGATTTGTGCACTGCTCTGACAAATTCTGAACTTGGCTCGCAAGCCGCGTGGAATGGGTCTTCAATTTCTCATTCTCCTCGCGCAACTTGCGATTTTCCTCTTCAAGCCGGATTGTCGCGTCGCGAGAGCTATTCGCTTCATTCGCAAGTTGTTCATATCCTTTCCGGCCTGCTGCTATCCCCTTGGAGAGAAAGGACTGCATCGCATCCAACAGTTGTCTTCCATCCAGTCCTTCCAGGGATTTGAGGAAATCTGTATTCAGTCCGTAGCGAGAGTCAGGGCCAAGATTAGGTCAGAAAGTAAATTGCTAAGTCAGTAGCACTTACCAGGTTCTACATTCGAAGGGCCCGTGTTCAATTCGAAGGAGCGCGAGGCACATTCTTTCTCGAGCGGCTCTTTGTCTTTATTGCTCATGGTAACCAGAGCGGTAGCCACTGGAAAAGCACGAAAAGAAATTAATCTTCGTAAACAGGATTTATAAGCAAATTAAGGAAAAAGCAACGGGAGGGAATGTACCAGTGTTTTCAAGCAGAAGGGCGTCGTCGCCTTTAAACTCCAGATCGGTGTTACCTCCAATCGCCTCCTTGGCTTGTTGTTCGGCCTCATCAAATGTGGGAGGTGGAGACCGAGATAGGTTTTCCTAGGGTTTTTCAGCCTCAGACGAACCCAAGTCGATGGGATCGTTTACTTTCAAACCCGAACCTCGTCCTTCCTCTCATAAAGGATTGACCTTGGCATTGTCAGGCACTGAAGCAGATGGATTCTTCTCTGAGTTTTCAATCGGGGTACCATCGTCAATATAACACAGCTCTTCAGTTTCGTCAATCACATCCATCAAGCCGGCAACACGTTTCTCAGGCACGGGACCGGTCATCAAAAATTCCCCAGTCCGTTCGTAATGCTTCCAATACCTCTTGCCGGCAGCTTCTTCTTCTGGAGTCTGCTTCATGCGTTCTCCTGGAGGACAGGTTGAAGAAAAATATATCCGGGCGCGCTCACTCCTAGCTTCGATCTCTGCCGCCTCGGTCGGATCAATCGGAACAATTACGGGCTGAGCCTTTGGTTCTTCAACTTCTTTAGCCTTTGGAGGATAAAAAGTTGACGGTTGAATTTGCGGCGTGGCTAAAACACCCATGCTTTCATCCGCCTCAGCGGTCGAGTCCGTCCGCAATTTCTTTTCCTGAGGTTTCGCAGCCTCGGATTGTCGCTCTTCAATAACGACCCCCTTCTCCTTTTCAGACACACTTGGGGCTTTCCTCTTGGAAGACGTTTTCTTCTCAAGATTAACAGTCGGAGGCACGTCGTGAATTTTCTTTTTCTCCCTCTCTGAGGCAGCCACTTTCGCTGCCTCAGTCTTTCGACGAATCAAATTTTCATTGACCTTCATTAGTTTAGAGGACTTCTCAGCAAGAGGAGGCAATGTGGTTTTGGCAGCTTCAGCCTTACGCTGCGCCAAAACTTTGGTAGCTTTTGCACCTTTAGACGTGCCCTCTGTCGTAACAACTGTCTTGCCCGTCTTGCCCTTTTTAGAGGTTTCCGCCGGCTCAGATCCAATATTTCCGGGCGGTTGCATCTTTTTGCCCGGGGCTGCAGGTTTCGGACGTGGCGGGCACGAAAATTTCATCTCTTCCAGGACACGATTGATACGGCCCTGGTGCTTCAAAATCTTTTGGGCACACTCCCACTCCTTGTGAGTGTAGTTCCCAATCATCAAAACAACTTTCTTCTCAATCTCAGCCAAAATTTCCTCGTCGGTCTTTCCCTCAGGGCGTTTGACATTGAACTTGGGGCTTCGTGTCTCGAAGTCTAGCCCGGGCAATTTTTTCATTCTGAAAGCCCATGACCCCACCGAGGCTTGCAGGACCAAATATCAGCCGCCACGAATTCTTCAAGAGCGTCTCGTGTGGTGATCACGTGGGTGGCTTGGAAAAAGGCACTCGTGCTGGCAGAGCTGCGGCTGGCTTTCGTAAGCTCTGGGGCCAAATCAACATTTAAGTCAATCATACGACTGGCCAAATCATAACTTATTACTTCTTCACGCTTCGTATCGATACCAACCACGGGAATGGTGGCATAAAACCAGTAGGAATTCCACCGATTGGCCCACTTGTTCTTGTATGCAGGGGCTAGTTCCACCGGTGCCTGGTTTTTGTTGACCCGTCGGGTTTGGAAGGTGCAGCAGCCATACTGAGCCTCTTTATCCTCATCATCAACGGTGACGGTCCTTTTGGCCCAATGAATCTCAAAATGGCGGACGAAGGTATCCACATCATTGTCACCAGCAAAGGTCCGACAAGGCCACAAAAACTTCATAATCTGAGGGATCGAGTTAGGTGTCAGTTGAAGAATCTGGACTCTATAAGCAGCCAGGATATCAGCAAATCTCTTTGACACTGGTAGTCGCAGACCCGCAGTGAAGAAGTCGTGAAACACGATGCTTTCTTTCTTCCTGGGTTTCGGCGTAGTTTCCCTTCTGGGCAGTCGACAGCTGCCAGGCTCAAAGCAACCTTCCGAAGCCATGGTATCCAAATCAGCTTGGGTCATCAAAGACCGACCCATAAAGCAAGTGCTCGGCTTAACCAAATCTTGAGGATCGGCATTCACGCCTGACAAGTTTTCTCCTGATTCTTCAGCTGCCGCCGCTCCACTCCTTTCACCAATTTCGCCTTCCTCAACGTCAGCAGCGCGTTTTTCAGCATCTGTGTCGCTCAACATTCCACATCACCCCCACTATCAGAATCGCTACTTTCATCGCTATTTGAGGTGGAGGAAGAACTGCCGCTCTCGCGAGAGCTAGCAGACCCATCCAAGCCAGAAATCTTACCAGATTCCGAGCTGGATGACGAAGACGAGGAAGCAGCGGCGGCATCCGCAGCCGCGGGTGAAGTAGGACGCTCCTCTTGGTTTGACGGGGAACCGTCACCTTCCATCGCTTTCGCCGTGTGCCTAACGCGAGCCATGTATCTATAAAGCCCTAATCTCAAAATACACCACGACGAAAGGTAGGAGATTGAAAAGATTGTCCATCAGGAATAGGAACTAACCTTTAAAGATGGTCAACTTCTGCGAAGTACGGCTCGTAAGAAGCGAAGCCCAAAAGCCCAATCGCAAAATCTAAAGGAGAGACGAGGTGGTGAAAGTGACAGCAGTTCGGATGCGGCGTCGACCCCCTCTATTTATAGGCAGCGGACGCTAACGGTCGAAATTTTGAACCTAACGGCTAAAAACGAGGGCATATCAGTAATTCACATGGTTTTTCTCGGGAGTCGACACCATGGAAGAAGTTTTCTTTTGCCTCGATTTTCGATCCTTAGGTTTCGGCGGCTCGAGTTTCCGATTTCACAAACGTCTCGCCTCCGAGGGGCTTCTGTTGGGGGATTCGGAATCGAGTCCAATAAAATCAGTATCATAAGATTGCCATGATTCGGGAGAGGCAATTTAAAAAGTCCAACGGCGAAACCCCTAAAGCCAATCAGCACCTTTTCATTCTTTTTACGTTGCCTTTCGCCAGGTACCCTTCGTCATCTGCAAGCTTCAACGAAGAACGAGCAGTTTTGTTTTCCAAACTTTGGGTTTGATACCTTCGGTTTTTCTCGCGACGAAGCCCCAGGGCCGAATGCTATCTGATCAGCGAGTACAAGCTCATATATCGCTCGGGGGTTTCGTCGCCGCTAACAACTTATCCGTTCATATCTTGTTGTGCGTGTATTTCAGGAACGGGGATTCACTAGGCGATAGGGACGTCTCCAAAGATCGAAGGTCTTCACCCGACAGGCGCATGTGCTGATGCCGGAAAAAGCGCCGTAATATACGGTGTGATGTCAGGGAGCGCCGATTACGTGAAGACCCAATGGAGATTTCCCAAAATTAGCCTAGTACATTCTTGTTTGATCCGTTTCACACGAGGACAATTTCGGTATGTAAAAAGTCCGTTCGTCTCCCTATAAAAGGAGGCCGACCGGCGCTTGTAAAGGGGATCGTCTTTTGAGAATTACACTGTTGAGAGTTAGCTTTTGTCTTCCCACTGTTTTGCGATCTTTCGTGTCTATTGCTTGAGCCCTTTCGTTTCTCTTCATTGTTCGTGTTAAGCTTCGCTATAGCACAACAATCCAGTTGGTGCATTTTGTACTAATAATCAAGTTGGATGTAAAGTTCTTCTATTAATTCAGGTTCAGGCTAGGAATTGCAAGATCCATGGGTGTAATTTTAAAACACGCAGAAGCATATGCGTTTAGTGATTCATCACTACTGGTGTATACCATATAGGCATATACAATGCATATTGTCTTATATGCATAAACTGTTTAGGTTTTGCTAGTGTGTTGTCATGAATAATATTTGTTCATGTTACAAATATACGCTAAAAATAAACTATAAGATGTGAAAAGTGCGCTTTGGTAAAAAAAAAGTAATAAGGGATATCCTCACCATCATGATTAACCTTTTTCTTTAACAATGAGTTTTGTTGCAAAACATTTCAATATAATTTTGTCGAATAACATAACATGAGTGGAGCGCATCCACATGAACATTTCATTAAAAAAAGCCCGACACCCACCTTGAAGAACAATTGGACGAGTGCCAGGCATATCTAAAACAGTGATGTCCTCGATCGTCGTCACGGGCAGCAAGCTACATGTAGAAAAAGAAAAAAATGTATGTTTTCTCTTTTACCGAGCACTGTCACAATCAAATTAAAGCATGTACTCCCTCTGTCCCATAAAAAGACTCTAATATCTTTATTTTTTTACCACATGCAGTAAGTTTTGGTATGGAGATCAGATCATTTAATTAGGCATCTATTTTTTAGAATTGCGCTCTTTATGAGATTTTTTTCAAATTCTAGGATTGTACTCTTTACGGGACGGAGGGAGTATTTGGTACGGCCTAAGCTGACAAAACAACAAGTCAACAAGCAATCAAATGACTAGAACAGGCATTACAATTATAGAATTTCTTGCAGCGACACACTCACACACATGTATTTTAACCAGGCATCACGAGAGAGAAGTCAGGTGGCAGCCCGAGAATTGGGCAAATACTACCCATCGGTGGCCCATGCAGTACTGCCCTGCACCACAGCAGCAATGGTGCCTCGCCGCGGCTGGTCAGCCCATGCATCCGCACGCGCACCACCAGCACCATGCGTTCGTCACGCCGCTGGCGCTGGCTAGCCATCCGCTCGTACAGCTCGTCGGGCAGGCCCAGCCCCTCGCCGGCGGCGACGACGGGGACGGAGCCTACGACCCCCGGCGGCACGCAGAAGTCGGGCAGCTGGCCGTGCGCGAGCGGCACGTCCTCGTACGCCACGTCCACGCGGCCGCCCTTGCCGCACATCTCCCAGAACCTGTTGCCCTCGTTGTTGACGCGGAGGGTGATGTTGAAGGTGGGCGGCGCCGTCGCGTCGACGCTCCGGTCGAGCCCCTCGACGCCGGGCACCTTCACCCAGAACTCGGGCGCCGCCAGGCCGAAGATGATGTTCCAGATGATCAGGAGCACCAACGTTGAGAATACTACAATGATTGATGTGAACACGCACTTTTCGCACGGATTCATCTCCGGCGGAAGCCCGGCGGCCATGGCTTATGTCGTGCCGGCAAATTAGGAGCTGAATCTGAATCTGATGGACACGTCACTCCATATTTCAATGGACAAATTCGGTCGCGCATGACGTCTTTCTCCAGGACTACTATACCCTGAAAACTGAAAAGGAGTCGGAACATCAACAAACTTTGCAATATCGTAGCAGATTCAGACGATTACTACTGCCTTTTCTTCGATCACGCCTCCCTCGTATCCCCTGTTCTCTCCCGTGGCTGAACGGAACAATGGGCCTCGTCGTCGACCTCGAAGCAGCCGCATCCGAGCCCTTCCACGCCATGGAAGCCGACACGCACGACGCAGCATCGTGCTCCTCCCCAAACGCCGAGAACGATCCCTACTTCCTACCCGTGTGGCCAGCGGTAATCACGGCCGTGTCTCTGTGCGTGCCATTCGCGATGGCTGCCGTATTGATGCTGCTGGTGCTACCTAAGTGCTCTTACTCCGTCGAGCTCACCGGCTACGAGGGCATCGACCCAGGCGCCGCCGCCCGCATCGTCTCGCCGTCGTTCAGCGTCACGCTCCGGGTGAACGACACCTGCGTCGACAGCGCGCACGTGGCCGTGACTTACTCCGGCGTGGCGCTCGGCTGGGCGCGCGTGGAGCCGCGGGACTGCGCGGAGGGGCGCTGGGGCAAAGACGTCGAGGTGGTGGCGCGGGGAGGCAGGGTGGGGCTGTCGCAGCGACTCCGCGACCGCATGGCGTCAGACTGGCGCTCGGGAGCCGTGGAGCTCGACGTTAGCGTGATGATGTACCCCGTCGGCGGTCACATTGGCACAGATATTCCTTGGACCTTCGACGGCAAGGTTAAGATGATGAAGGAGGACACAGGAACATCTTAGGTAGTATGCCTGCTCAGCGTTGATCATGATTTTTTTTAGAGTTCCAGAGCAAGGGCCCCCGTCTTACTTAAAAGACAGAGATCATTCAGTTTTACAGCACTGTTTTAAACCTTCAGGGGCATCAGCACCCTAGCACCACCTATCAGACACTCGAAACAGAAATAGAACACTATCAGGCCACACCAGTTTACAACTTTGTAAGAGCTTTAACAGAAAAAGACATGAGTCGCCCAACACTCGCGAGCTTCATTATCTTCACGCTCTTTCCTGCAGCAGCATCTCCTTCATGTCTCGCAATTGACTTACCCAAAACTTCATACAGAGAGAGTTGTTGTTGCCCCAGCCATCTTCAATCTCTCTGGGCTTCTTGCTTTGTGTAACAGCTCCTTTATCAAGTTTGCCAAGTCCGCCTTCTTTTCTGGTGGACACAAAATTATCCAATTTTGTGCCAGCCCAACTATCTTCATCAGTAGGCAGCCCATGTTTTGCCAAGACAGATTCTGAAAACAGAGATTATTTCTTAGTTTCCAAATCGCCCAAAGGGCGGCAGAGCTAATGACATTGATAGGAGCATAATTCTTATTGCTAAGCCAACACACCCCTACACTATCGATGGATGTACCTAGTTGACACCCTGCAACCTCAGAGATTCTATCACACATAGCTTTGGCTACTACACAGTCAAAGGCGTTGATCATGATAGACAGACAAACATTTTTTTGGTGTACTTTCTCATTTTTTGAATGAATTGTGTCTAACATTCTTCAAAATACATATTATTGCCTTTATGTTTTTCTGTTGTCCCGAGTCAAGAATTATTATTAATCATCATATTCTAGTACAAGTATTTGCCTAAAACAATGTATTATCATAGTATGTCAAAAGTGAAAACAAAAGGTATTTCAAAAGTATATCAGTGTGAAAATGTATTTCAAAACCATATGGAGTCGATGTCTCCAAAATAAAAGGTTAGCATAGTCGTTGTAGAGTGCTAGCAACCACTACAACAGTTACTCTTACTTCATTTTATAGTGTGATTTTTATTGTGTAACAAGAGTATTTCAATATGAAGTTTAAATGTGGCATACCATATTAGAGCAACTCCAGCGGGGCCTGCAAATTGAAGCCCACAAAACCCATTTGTAGGTCGATTGCAAAAAGTAGAGGCCCGAAATTAGTTCTCAACTCCAGTGGAAAATCAGCCCAGGCCTCTATTTTCTTGTGGGCCCCGTTTGTCAGCGAGAGAGGCCTATCCTGTCATTCTTTTTGCTCGAGCGGCCGCTCCTGCGCACCGCCGCGCCCATCCCGCGGTCGTGCCTCGACCTTGCTCGCCGGTGCGTGCCTGTACGCAGGAGGTGGTTGATAGGAGTAAGGTTTATGTACGTATATTCATAGAGATGAGTGTACATGCGTGTTGTGAGCGTCGTTGCACTGTCTAATTAAAAAAAGAACACGAGCGGCACCACAGTAGCTTTTCTCTGCAGTTTGGTCAAGCAATTGGTATGAGGGTGAATCTTTATTTTAGGAGGTTAATAGGCAGAATTTCTCTTAAAACATCGGCCCCAGTCAGTCCCGGGCCAAATAACAAAATCCAAAGAACGGAAACTGGTCCAGCCGGAGCTACGATTCATTCCTAACTAGACTAGCGCCATGCTTGCTAAGTCGTCAGCCACCGAGAATTACATTCGAGGGGACATTGAACCACCCACCAGCTCCTCCGAAGTTCATAGGCAGCAAACTCCAAGCTCCTTTTACTCGTCGGGAACGTGTAATTAACCAGTTTAATAATGGTACTCAAGATGATTCAGGTCATGCCCCACCAATTCATCTGATGGTGGATTGCACCAATTACCGCTGCTTTCAGTCCTGCTGGAGAGCGCTGCTTGCCCTTGCAAATTTTCCCAGCGCCTGCTGCTTGGATCGATGGTAATGTTTCATCCCGGATTGCAAACCCTCATCCTCGATTGGTTATTTATTATTATTGCCAAAAGAGACGTCAATGTCAACAGATGGCTCTTTCTCAACTGTGCAAAGTATACGAGCTGACAGCTCCATTGTTCCGGCCGCATTCTCCTTAAGTTTATTTTGTTTCTGGTTGACCAGCACAGTAGCACACCCACAGCAGTATGCAAGTTGTGATCTGCGGTTCAGACTTTCAGTCTCTAGAAGATTGAAGAAAAGGCCTTTCGAATCGAAGTGCCATTCAGCTCAGCAATCGAAAATGGACTTCCCAAGTCCAACGCCCCAATCGCATGAGGACCAGGGTTCACCCTACCGAACCGATCCTCGAACCGCCGACCCTCGGTATCGGTATACCGAGCGGTACGGTCGGTATACCGCCAAATACCGCACAAATTCAAAAAATCAAAACGAAACGCCTATACAATCGGTTCGGAGCGGTATACCGGTCGGTATGAGTGGTATACCGGTCGGTTAGAGTGGCTTGCCGGTGTAATTGGCTATTTTACCGGTGCTTTTTTCGCAGCTCACCGGTGTTGAATAAATGTAAATTTTGGCATGACCTATGCACATATAATGTAAAAAGATCACACCAAAGCATAAGAATAATTGTGCATACAAATACCAGTCATAAACTCATAATAGTGCATACAAACCTCATACACATAGAAATACCATAGTCATACACATCAATAAAAGTTCAACGGCTTTGGATGCATTCATCGTAAATCTAACACGAATACATTCATTGTAAATGTAGTCAACCATCGTAAATGTAACATAATTAATGTTGAATGCATTTTGGATGAATGTTTTCATGTTAGCTTCAATTCATTTTATTATAGAAAGTATTCAAGACCCAACTATATATAGATTGAATATTTTAATACACTTTTTAAATTTTTGGATATATTTTCCATTTTGGTAGAGCTAAATCTAATATTTAGAAAATTTTAGAAACATTTTCACTAGTTTTAAATGTTTTATTTAGATTTTTTGCACCGCATCAATCTCTAGGATTTTTCTCATAATTTCTAGAAGTTTAAGAATATTTTATATTTTTGTGGTCTAATAACCTCATTAAATATTTACAAGATTTAATTTTAATTGAAAATGACAAAAACACCTTTGAAAACAAGGTAGGGAGGTAAATTTTACGGTTTTGAAAGTTGTGGGAGGCAGTTAACCCGTTTTTCATGTCTACGGAGGAATCGTGTACTCGACGCTAGGGAGGTAAAATAAACTTTTTCAGCAGGATATTTAGGTCCCCGACGTTTGGGCCTTATGGGCCGGTGGGATTTTTTTCTTTTTCTATTTTGGCTGATGTTGTAATGATCGAAAAAAATACTAAATGAACTAAGTTTGCAAAAAAATTTGACACTATTAGATTCTATAAATCTTGAAGTATTTTTAGGTATTTTTTTCATTTTTTAATTTTTCGAATTCAAATTCAAAATATTTAAACCCCGGTCGGTACGCACCGGTGCAAACCGGTACCCGCGGCCACCGGTAGCACCGGAATCCGCGGTATACCGGCCGGTTTGCACCGGTACGGCGAACCCTGATGAGGACTCCTCTTCTCCGTACCTACAGTACAGCCTTAGACAGTCTTCCATCCAAAAACAGATATTTTCGTGCTCATTATCGGGCTGACTAGATTTTCATTTGTGGAGCAGGACTTACATAGTTACACTGCATCAGATCTCATGCAAAGGATCCAGTTCCAAAAGTTGTGACTCTCAAGTACTTCAATCCTAAACACAACTCCACGAACCAAAAAGGTACTAACAAAGGAAGAAATCTAACAATTTTTACCACAACCATCTCGAGGTGAGGAACAGTATCAATCTATGTCCCATGTACAAGCTACTACATATAGCACAAGCACAGTAGATTTCAGCTATATGTTGCACTTAGGAGGTTCCAGTTCTCGATGATCCATCATCTGTGCCACATCAGAGTTTTTTCCAGTTCTGTAACTGCTCGTCTATTTACTTCAATAGAAGATGCAGAAATTCAGGTCTTGTTTCTCGCATATAATACACCTCAGGCTCAGATTTCAAGATTGAAGAGTCTATACCACCTCAGGCTCAGGGTTCATCAGACGTTCACCTGATTAAAAACAAAGCAGCATATACCTATTTAAAAACTAGATTTGCAGTTTGGGCAGTCAGTCCAAAATTCAATAATGGATGTTATTCAGGTTAAAATGGCAAGCCAATGTTCAGAGATGAAACAGTTAATTTTATAGTGGCATTTGAACGTAATGTGCCTCCCTATAATGTACATATAAAACTTCTATCAAGCAAAATGTATTGCCTTAAGCTACAGATTGGTCATAACCAAAATATGAAATTTCATCAGTAGTATTCTCTATTTTTTAAAAGGACAGTAGTATTCTCTGTTACGTGGCTGAAAGGTTTGATTGGTGGGTATCTTACCACTCTTGTAGTCTACTCCCTCTGTCCCAAATAAAGAGTCGTCCGGTGAAGAAGTCAGTTACCAATGCAACTGGAGAAAGGACTCTGCTACCCCTAGAAAAGATGCTGTACAGGCACTAAACAAATCAAAGGAAAGACTCATCTCACACACAAAGGGAGCAGGCGCCATGGTGCAGAGCAGCTAGGAGTCTAGAGGCAAGTAGCGAACAACATTTATTCTGAGACAGAATACTGCAGCTCGGACGACTGTTTTTTAGGGACGGAGGGAGTACTTCGGAAGTAGTTGACTGCTTCTCGGATTGCAGGACAGGATATGGTGATGAAATCAAAACCTCTGAAAATTGCAGCAGCAAGAGTAGCAATCTAGAAAGAAAAAATGCAACAGGTGAAGTCATCCAAAGTCTGGAGGAGGTTCCTTTGGCTTAATAACAAATTTGGCACTTACTTTAAGTGCCAGACGCTTTAACGAATGTTCCAAAAATGTCTCCTCCGCTAATGGAATGAGACATAAAACACCAGGAATGACACCTAAGAGTGAAAATATACAGGGAATTTTCTCGAACCGGACCAATGGTCCCTGCATTAGTATTGGAATATGACAAGTATGCAAATAAAATATATGTTAGTACCAAAAAAATCATATGCACATCATAGTCGCAACTGCTAGAACAATCAACCCTACATCTATAATCTATAATTTGCTCAAATTTTCAGTTGTGCTGATTATTAAAATAAAGACCTCAACTTTAATTTCTGGTTTGAACATAGTCCAATATGTTTAGCATGTCGCGGACTGTCGACAAATCAAATCAGGCATGTAAACAGCATACAAGTTATGTAAGCAGGTCATATAGGATATGTGCATTATAAAAAAGGAAATATACTCAAGAATAATTGAACTTATTATCTAACCTGAGTAGTAAAGCGGAGTGTATGAGTGCACATAGTGACTGGAATAAGGATTAGCTCCAATGTAAGAGTAACCTCAGAACACATAAAGTCTGTGAACAGAATAGAGAGATAGCCAAGGCATAGAATTCCAACAATGAATCTGGTAATCACAACATCCTGCAAATTATTTGTGTATGTAAATGAAGTAATTAGTTCATAATCTTCTTGGCCATACCCAAAAGAAAATATAGTTTAGGTACACATATTACTTTAGGTTATTTATACCTGAGTCTTAGGATAGTGCTTCATCAGGCTTGCTAGTAGAATTATGCTGACAATCAGGATAATCAGTGGCCCAAGAAATTTAGCAAGCAGGCTTGCAATATGCAAATACTCTGACTTCTTCCACTCCTTCAGTACAGGAAGGGACTCCTTGATGACAATCATAATCGTTGTGAAGCTGTGTACAAGCGAAGCTAAAAGCCAACATTGGCATCTCCGAGCCAGACCATTGTCAGCTATATCATGTAGCATCCAAACTTTGGGTCTGCAATGATACATATTTTTTCGCAACTAAAAGTGTAAGTGCTAGTGTATATGCAATTATTAGTGTAAAATCATGGCAACCAAAATCAGGTTGTATAACACTGGGCTTACATAGTCAGTACATGTATAAGCAAGTATTCTAGCTATTACCTCTTTGTGTTACTTTAGCCATTTTGCTAGTGTTTCGGGAATACGAAAACTAGCAAGCATGTACTTGAAACCAATGAAATATCCGTAGACCCATATGATTGCATACTAGAGAATCCATGACACTTCTATTACAAAATCCACCATATATTCCATGACAACAATAACCAAGCCACATATAACATATTGTGGCTGTTCCAATTATTCCTTTACACAAATAAAAAATACGGTGAAGCATTAGAATTAAAACCTTGATAAGTAAGTAGGAACATGTGAATAATGGTATGGAGAAATTCCAACTGTGTCCCAAACAAACATCCTTATTACTTACGTCACCATATATCATGAAGCTGATTGACCATATGGGGTAACATTATAACTGTAATTTGAGGGACACAGCTAGACATCTCCTAAATGTTATAGACACTTACATCGGTGGCCATGCAATGAGGACCGACACAACTGAACCAGAAATTAAGGTTCAGGAAATATAAGATTCACGGTTATGCTAAAAGTAGCTCTAATGCAAAAATTGTTTTATTTCTTACCAATGACATCAATTGCCAGCCCCAATATGCCCTTCAGTAAGGAAACAGATCGAAGTCATAAAGAAGGTAAACAAATAAATTCTAACATGCAACAGGTTATATAGAAATGTTGGTACCAACAGTACAATCTAATTCCGCATCAATTCAATTTGATCTCCTATCTAATAAAAAGCAAGACAATAGTACTCATCAATACTAACTACCTGATTCGGTTTGACTGTGGAATAAACTTTAATCAAGTTCACAGAAAAAAAAGGGTTCAAAGTAATTGGGGTTGCACTTAGTGTGAAACTAGTCAACAAACAGAGGCAATCAGTTTGCAAGAAACATACAAGGTGCCTAGACTGGAACATAACAATCTAAACCAACAGAATTCAGATTAGGTCAGAAGAACAAACACCACTAAGGTAGCAACTGAAAAACACTGCTCCCAGTAAGAGATATATTAACAATTGTATAACGTAATTGTCAGATATAGTGAGACTGTGAGATAGTCCCCCTCAAACTACGAAGATTCAAAAAACAAGAGTAATTGACCACCCATTATTGGCAACTGACCAACTAAGCAACGACCAGCTAGAAAAAAAAACAGCTGCAGTACCATGTATATAATATAACTACTATATTGGTATGACCAGGTAACTCTTATGAACAATTATCACTTAATTTCAAGTTTGCAGTTAACTAGAAGTTGTCAAAGCACTTCACTGAAGGCCAGGGAGCAATTCAACGCCTACTTGGGATTTCCATTCATAATTAATTGGCGAAATATGCGCATGAAAATAAATTTGTTCTATGTGCTCAGGAGGGGAAATCTGCGTACCTACCAGAGCCTACTGCTATATATAGCCTATAATTTGTGAACTGGACATAGGGTTTCATCTCTGTTGTTACCCAATCCACACGTACGAACGAACATATGAGGCAACAAACGACCAATGTCAGTATGAACCCAAATTATCGCAACAAAAATATTTGGAAACATGATGCGTTTAATCCAGGGATCGCCGAATATGGTTTCGATTTGCAGCCTTCCAGGCACCGCCTCGATGCCCCTAAAGGCCCAAACACACGAACACGAATCGACTCTCCTAGTCTCCTACACAAACGCGAACAGCGAACCGAGATGCTCCCATTCTCCCAGTTCCCAATCACACAAACAAGCAAACCGAAATTAGCTCGCCCAAACACATAAACACTTGATCGAGAACCAACAAAGGCGAGTCAATCCGTGGGGAGGAAGAGGGGTTGGGGGTAGGAGGGCATACTGGAGAGGCCATCCCGGCGGAGGTGCGAGCAGCGGTGAAGGCTTCCGATCGTTCGGCCGCCGCTCCTTTCCGGCGCCGAGATAAACCGCTCAACCGCTGCTGCGCGAAACGGCACTGGGCATCGGGTATTTATAGATGGATCGAACCCCATATCGGCGGCGAGCTTGGCCTTGGAGGATGGGCGAACGGAAGTACGGAACATGGGGAGCAGAAGTGCTTGCGCCATGAGTAAGGCGGCGCTCTCGTTAGAAGGGACAAGGGAGGGTACCTGAGATAAAAATTGCAGAAACGTCCCTCCCTAGCAAGTATACAACAGGAGGGTACTTGAGATAAAAATTGTAGAAACGTCCCTCCCTAGCAAATATACAAGTTGTAAATAAACGCATAAACCCCTAAGCCCAATTGATCACTTCTTTATAAAATAGCAAATTCTCCCTCCCTTGTATTTACCTCGTTTTAGATAAAGGGTATACCCTACTTTTATAAAGAGAGTCGATCAAAAGGCTAAATACCACAGGTTGGTGGCTACTATTGATTTGGTACGGGAAAGGACTTACACAACACGTTGGGTTATCAGCTCATCCGAGTCACATGTATTTACTTCTTCTTTAAAGGCAAGAATATATATTTTCATCGTCAAACTTTCTCATAAGGTTCAGTTTGATACCTCAAATTTGAAACAACCATTTTAACCCTCAAACTATATTCTATAAACTTGCAAAGTGCATAGGTGCATCCCTTAACTTCTCGTGGGTGCCATCTAGATTCATAAACTTGTAAAATGCATAAGCGCACTCCTAAGACTGACTTCTCGCTTGTAGTAGTGGTATTTTCAGTCTGTTCTTTCATTTGCATCACGCACAGTGGACACCCTGATGAGGCAAAATCGGTCGCCTCCAACAACGCAAGCCGCGAAGCAAAATCCAATCAAACCAACCACTACTCGTCCTCCGCCTGACGTCCGTGGCCGCGTCGGCCTGGCCCATGTGCTCGAGCAGCGTGGGGGGCGATGACACGGCAAACGCAGCGGCCATGTCGTCCGTTGCCGCTGCCGCGGCGAGCGGCTGGCAGACGAAGGCGCGGTGCCGTGCGAGCAACGGAGGGAGGAGGAGGCTTTTCTTCGATCACGCCTCCCCTCGAATCTCCTGTTCTCTCCCGTGTAAGCCTGCTGTTGGGTAGGGTATGGACACACCCGTGTTTCCCCACACTCAAATCCATTCCTCTCATGCCCATTCTATACCCTCCCCAAAATTATTCACATCCAATTACCCAAAATCATTAGATATTACGGGTAATTTGGGTAATAATGTCCATCGGAAGTCTGAGCGGATTTGCCGTGGTGGAGGCCCTGGCCCTGCGTCGCCGCGGGGAGGCTCGTGCCTGCTACTCTGCTTCACCTGTTTCGCAGTGAAGTTCACGAGAAAAGGGAAAGCAACAGAGCCTCACATGTGTGGGCCTCAACTGAAAATGGATAACGTGAATAAGAGTGGAGTACCCGATTGATAATGGGTATTACCCTACCCACTGGGTGATATATTTTTCTCCGTATCCTCCCCAAATAGCATGGGTATGAACTTTGAATACCCAGCGACGTGTGCTGAACGGAACAATGGGCCTCGTCGTCGACCCCGAAGCAGCCGCATCCGAGCCCTTCCACTCCATGGAAGCCGACCCGCACGACGCAGCATCAGGCGGTCGGCGCCGCCGCGGCTGCTGGTCGCGGCTCTCGTTCTCCAACCCAAACGCCGAGAACGATCCTTGCTTCCTACTCGTATGGCCAGTGGTAATCACGACCGTGTGGCTGTGTGTGGCGTTCGCGATGGCTGCCGTATTGGAGCTGCTGGTGTTCCCTACGCGCTCTTACTCCGTTGAGCTCACTGGCTACGATGGCATCGACAGCCCGCCCGCATCGTCTCGCCGTAGTTCAGCGTCACGCTCCGGATGAACAACACCTGCGTCGACAGCGCGCACGTGGCCGTGACGTGCTCCGGCGTGGCGCTCGGCTGGGCGCGCGTGGAGCCGCGGGACTGCGCAGAGGGGCGCTGGGGCAAAGACGTCAAAGGTGGTGGCGCGGGGATGCAGGGTGGGGCTGTCGCGGATAGGGATGGAACCAAAACATCCGAATTGTGTAATAGATTGATATTTTTAGATCACAATAAAATAAATTTGGTGCTAATTTTTTATGCATTATAACCAGCTAATTACTGAAAAAATAAAAAAAAATTAGCTACAATTTTTTTATGGATTATTTGCTTTCGATAGAGAAAAAGGTGAAAAACATCCGTATCCGAATCCGAATAGATATCCGAATTTCTTTTCATCATTTGATCAAAATATAGCGCACATTTGAGGTTTATTTTGTATGAATCTTAACAAGCACAATGCCAAGAATAAGAATATAAATTTTGGATACAAAATATTATATCTAATTTAGCTAAAATCAAAAAAGAACGACTAAAAAATTATATCTGAATTAATATCCGGTTCCATCCCCAGTCGCGGAGACTCCGCGACCGCATGGCGACAGACTGGCGCTCGGGCGCCGTGGAGCTCGACAGTTGTACCCCGTCGGCGGTCACATTGGCACAGATATTCCTTGGACCTTCGACGGCAAGGTTAAGATGATGAGGGAGGACACAACACAACAGGGCCTTACCTAGAGGTTATTTGTCAGCTGTGTTCCTGTGCTCAGCGTGAGGAGCAACATTTGGTGAATTGATGTGTCTGAATACTGATACATGTTGTCTCGTTTGCATAAAAGTGTTTAGGCTTTGCTAAATTTTGTCCTTTTTTCTAGCATATAGGCGTGGAAATATGAATAATCAAATGTCCAAAACTCAAAAGTGTGCTTTATCGCAAACAAAAATGCGCATCGGAAACCATGTTACCGAAACAAAAGTACTAACATTATGTCGATTATTTGAGCACGAACATAGCTTCAAATAAAAAAAACTTTGGACGGCAAAGTTGTAGATTTTGTCGAGATCTACAAGTTTTGTATAAAGCTTATATCCATCTAAATTCATATGAAATTGTTATGATTTTTTTTTTAAATATAGAAGTTATCACCAGTTAAACCTGCACTGCTACTATGACCGGCGGTTGTTGATTGCTATTTTTGCAAACTTTAATTAAGCACAATTATTTTTGCAAAAATGTAAGCGGCACGGTCACCAAAGCACAACTTTGACTTCTCTTTTCTATAAAAATATTTATTGGAAAGTTATATATGGATATTCTTATGAAAGTAATTTTCAAGACATCTATTTATATGATTTTCACATTTTCAAACTCAATGACTTAAAAGTTATTCATGATTTATATTTCCCATGTTTGACTCAAACCTTGTCCAAAATGACTCTAATAGTGAACCGGAGGGAGTAAAAAACAAAGTAAATAAAAATAAAATAAAATCTTCATTGTGACTCCATCGCTTCACAAATCACGGAGGAAAATCCTGTGCGCGCCGCGCGCACCACGCGCAGCGTGCGCGCCCCCGCGCATCGCTCTTCGTCCGCGATCGAACGGCGCGCGGGAAGGGCAGCGGCAACACGGGAGCGGCAGCGCAGCACGGAAACAGCAGCAGAATCACGGGAAGGGCAGCGGAATTACGGAGAGGGTAGCGGCAAGTCCACCGGGCAGCGGCAGCAGGCAGGGGCGCGCACGCTGCGCGGGGTGCGCGCGGCGCTCACCCTATTTTTTCCCCAAATCACAAGGCCCATCAACCACCAGCTTCGGACACCAATCACAAACGCCCACGAAGACGGCTGCACGGCCATCCGAAGCGGCGGCGATTGCGACAAGCGGCGAAACCGATTCCAACGAGAACTCCTGTTCGGATCGGATTGCAGTAATACCAGTAGTACTTTCCTTTTTTCAACACCGACGAAACCTCCGCCAATCCGGACGGGGCTTGCAGTAACGGTTTCCTTTTTAGCACAAACCATAGCTAGTATAAGATCTCCCCAGATCACCCGATCTAGCACCGCACGCACTTCTCGTCTCTTCTCATAGTCATCGACGCCCTCCGTAGTCTCCGACGCAAAGCGCTCGCGCGTTCTCTCTCTCAGGCTCCCCTGCCTGTGCCTGTGGGAAGGGATGGCACCACAGCGCCACAACAAAATGCTGCAGTACGTCGCCGAGCGGGAGCGTCGAGCGGCGGGCATCACCGACGAGGATGAGCAGTACATCCCGCTCTCAGACTTCGTGCGTGCAGAGCGGGAGATCATCCACGTGGAGGATCCGATGGGCTACGACCGGAACACCGCGCGCCTCGAGGTGGAGGACAGGATGCTGTCTCGGAGAATCCAAATGGTGATGCGGCTCAGCATCGACGCCGTGAACGATTTCTTCGAGCAAGACTACTGCTTCGAGAGCTTGGACGAAGCCAACATACTGGTGAGCCGATGGACGCTCAGGCCGAGGTTCCGCAACTTCCGCGTCACCAAAAAGTCCCCGGCGAAAGTCGAGAGCAACACGGCAAGCCTCGCGAAGGTGTTCGAGACGACCATCCTGGCGAACGCCGCCGTGAAGGCCCCCTTCGAGGTCATGCACCTGATCGAGCTGATGAAGGGAGGGGACGCTGCGAGCATGCTCTTCCTGATCCGATTCCACCCCTCGCTGGTGCCGCTGCCGAACAGGTACATCTACTTCTCCAGGATGAACTCGTACGCGCAAGACGTGCTGCGCCTTAGCGATCCGGAGGGTTACAGTTACGTGACGTCCAACCTCCTGTTCCCTGAGTTCTGGGATCAGTGGGTCGAGGAGAACGAGCACCTCAAGAGCTTGTACTACGACGATGGCGGCGACGAGGACAACGAAACCGCTACGGAGCAGCTGCCCTGCAGACCCCAAGGCTGCACAGCAACCGGCAAGTCAGCTGCGGATGAGGTCCTCCGCTTCCACTGGAACGCGCCCGCGCACACGGCCAGAGTGGCACGGCACATCCTGAGCCCGGGCTGCATGAAGTTCACGGTGACGGACACGTCCCGGATGCTCTACTCGATCATGGACGCTCTGCTCGTGAGCATGGCGCAGTCCTTGCACCGCCTGAGCATTTTGAGGCACCTGGATCTGCAGGTGCTGTTCCCTGGATACATCGATTGCTAAAGTCATGTCGTTTTTTCGATTATTGGACTTCAATTAATGTAAAAAAAAGCTTACGTGGCCTAATCAAAGTTCAGAATATACGAGTACTAGCAGAACTTTTTAAGGAGATAAAAATACCAGTGATGCTTCAGCATTGACATCCTTTCAGGAACGTTAAATTTCAGTGCAACTCTTTTCTACTAGTCCAATGCAATAAACAATTCATTTTTGGTTTGGAATGTT
This sequence comes from Cenchrus fungigraminus, assembly GCA_036936925.1. Taxonomy (NCBI): domain Eukaryota; kingdom Viridiplantae; phylum Streptophyta; class Magnoliopsida; order Poales; family Poaceae; genus Cenchrus; species Cenchrus fungigraminus. The sequence continues at coordinate 18,627,528 of CM072778.1, read as the reverse complement.
TGCTATGATTACAAGAAAGGTTTGGATTTGTACGTAAATCATATCAAACTTACAAATTGGTAATATCTTAGTTTCAATGTCAAATTTTGATTTCATTATGTACATCTCCAAGAGTTTGTCAAATTTTACTTGCCAAATCTTGTGTTTTGCCAACGTCTAAAAAGATACGACAAGTAAAAAAAGAGTTCATCTCCAACAGTTTAGCATAATTCACTTGCCAAATCTAGATCTAACTTACATCAGGAACCCTGAGAGAGAAACAAAATTATGTTTCTACCCTTCCACCTCTTGAAAACTTAAATCAGGAATCCTGAGAAAAAACAAAATTATTTTTATACCTTTCCACCTCTTCTAAACCGGAAGGATGCACCGGCCTATCGGGCATTACAGTATGGAGAATATATATATATATATATATATATATATATATATATATATATATATATATATATATATATATATATATATATCGACGATTTTCCGAAAATAAATAGTCATTTCAAACATTGTCAAAAGTAGCCTCGAACCGCCGTTTCAACTGGCGGCAGGAACCTGCCGCCGTTTCACACGGCGGCAGGTCCTGTAACCGCCATTTCAAACGGCGGTAAGGGCTTGCCGCCTTTTCAAATGGCGGCAACTCTAACCGCCAAACAACAGGGCAGTTTCTCTTAAGGTAGCGGGCGGCAGGTCGGCTGGGGCTGGCGGCTGGGGTTGGCGGTCAACCGCCAAATCACCCGGCGGTAGGTCAGGGCCTACCGCCGAGCAAAACGGCGGTAGGTTTTTTTTTATGAAATGGAAATGACATAATCTAAATTAAAGATAAATCACCGACGAAATTGCAATGGCATGCAACTCTAATCCTAACATGCCTTAGGGAATTTAGATACTGGATTACATTCGAAAACTAGTTGTACGAGAACTGGCCAGAGAGCAAGGAGCCAGCGCCTGAGGACTGCTGAGACGGCATGTAGTACCCCGGTGGTGGTGGTGGGGGTGAAGGAGGAGGGGACCAATCTCTCATCTTCGCGTGGCATTCACAAGTGCAAGTCGCACAAGGGCAGCACTGGTTGTCGGCGGGACGATCTGGGGAAGCAAGTGCTTCGTCCAGGCGCCGCTTCAGGTTGTAGATGACGATGTCGTGGAGGTAGTTGATGTAATCCTGATAGGGGTCAATGGCTGGGGGATCCACCCATTGCGAGAAGCCACAGTTGTCATCATCGTCGGAGAACTGAAAAATACCAAAAAAATGTTAACAAACCAAGCATGACTGATGAACAAATATCATTTCCATAGCTTACCCTTACTAGTGGGCAGTGCCAAAAACGACGACCGTAGTTGCCCCAGCCCTCATAGACTTGCATCACGCAACGCTCACCGTGTGAATATGTTGGCCACAACACCGGTTTGTTAGGTGCGTAGCTTCTAACTTCACGCATGGAACGGAAGTCCCTCTTGTGCATGACTGGAAATTCCCCCTTAAACTCTGGATCTTGCTCCTCTCAGAAATCAGGACCACACCCATATTCACCTCCACTCCCGGAAGCCATTGCGGTTTGTTGTGGAGAGGCATCGTAGAGGAGGGTGATATATGTAGAAGAAGGGTGAGTGGTGGATCCTTCGATCCGTGGGAAGGGAATCGAAGCAGTGACACTGAGGAAACACACCCTAGCAGTAGGGTACTGTAGCGTTGTGGGCCCTTTGATCCGTAGGAGAGAAAATTTACAGTGACTCAGAGGAAACACACGGTACCCTATATGTTCCGGTCACTGACAGGAAGCACACCCCTAACCGACTCTAACTGACGATGAAATTAATTCGTGGTTTACAATTCATACAATCCGACTCCGCTGCAACTACTCTAGATCTACTGAGTACAACGAGGGTATTTTCCCTTCCTAATGGCATCAGGTCCAGCTTCCTTGGCCCGTCGAGCCCTCTCCCTCTTCCTCTCTCTATCAGCTTCGCGGGCCTGGGCCTCTTCACGCTCTCTCATCTGCTGGCGAACGCGAATTTCCTCCTGTTGTTGTTTGCGTTTTTCCTCTTGTTTTTCTGCCTCAATCATGCGGAACCACCTCTCTCTTGCATCACGGGTCGTTGACTCGACGTACCTCTTGTCGTCGTCAGACTAGTGGGTATCCAGCCACTGCATGAAATCACAAGAGGAGGTGGACTCTTTCTGCAAAAACATGTTAGTAAAAAAATACAAAAAATTGACAAATGAAGAATCAAGAATTGCACTAAGTTCTTACTTTGGGTCTATCATTACGGTTCAATGGCTTGATCGGGTCGTGCGCATAGTTGGCGCACATGAAGAACCGCATCCCGTAAGCGTGCCCGAGAGCCTTGCACTTAACAACCTTGCAATTGTCACCGCCGTAGCACATAGGAGTGTGCATCCCCTTAGGCACCGCAACCACCTCTTTCCTCGTAGTGAGCAACTCCAAGTCCAACTCAGTACCTGAGGCAGCCGTTCCGAACCTGCAAAACAAGGTATTATTTAGATGTTAGCACATGCGGAAATCCAAATATTTCAACGAAATTTTAATAATGCAGTAAAAAATATCAGAAGAAATTAAGGAATACTGGTTCAATTATTACAACACAATTAAAATAGGATCTAGTTCGTACAGAACAACATTACACTATTATTACAACTCCATGATTCAAACGAAATAGTATTTCAGATATTACACCACTGCAGGATGAAACACTACAACATCGCACAACATGACAGACTTCAGCCCTTCCTGCGACGTGACGACGAAGGTTTAGCTTCCTTGGTAGGTTTTGTAGTTGGTGGATTAGCAACACACGGGTCTGCTGGTGGAGCATAAGGACCACCCGGAGCATAAAGACCACCATAAGGAGGTTCCTCTCCTCTTGCAATGGCATCGGCAGTTTTCCGTTGCAAATAATGATGCATTTCTTTTGGAGTATAAATACCATTCCATGGAGGTTCCTCTCGTCTTGCAATGGCATCTGCAGTTTTTCCTTGCAAATGACGAAGCATGCCTCTTTCCAGCGTGCTCATTTTCTTCGGATCAGGTGGTGTTTCGAATGTGTTTTCCCCCCTGTGGTGTGAGGAATCACGATTACCCCCACCATTGCCATCCTCACCACCTCCGGTAGCAGCAGATGCCATCTCTAATTACTGTTACATAAATTCAATATGACAAATAAATACGATAGCATGAATAAGTTCATACACAACATAATCTAAGGAAACACTACTTCAATTATTACAACACGTCTGACTACAGCAAATAAGACACTATTACAAACAACTCAGCGAAATAAGACAACTAAGCTCAATGCATTCCTTCATTGCGGAGGCTACGACGTCCACGTCCACGTCCCGAAGGTGTACTTTCACTAGCCGAAGGTTGGGCAGCATCTTTCAAGTTTGACGAACTAGGTGCATTGCAAGCGTACATTGTTGCAGTGCATTTCTTGTAGGTGTGTCCTGGGTTGTTGCACTTTGAACAGAGCGCCACTGAATGACCAGCTTCAGCTTCATCCATGTTGTTCCTGATCCTCTTCTTCTTCCGTCGACCAACGCCTTGGCACAATTTAGGATTTGGATCAGGTATGTATGTTGCATTTCCTTTGGGATCTTCAATAAACGAACTGATGAAGAGATGACCCTCCAGAGTGTGGTTCCAAGTGTTCAGGATGGTTTGCTTCAAGTAGTACCTAGACACGTACCGATCCCAGTGCCAACCTTTAGTTCTAAAACATGCAGCGAGCACATGACTGCAAGGCTTGTGTAGTAGCTGCGGTTTGTGGCAGGAGCATGAGCACGTCGTGTTGCCTAGAACCACAATTTGCCTCCTTCTCTCATTACCTGTTTTCTGTGATTTGGCTTTGCACTCGACCAGATACTTCCACCTAGTATCAGAGGCACTTTCACGGTGTATAGGCTCAGACTCTGCTCGGTGACTCAGAGACTTCTTTTATTTTTTGTCCAGGTACTCAGTCATTGCTTGGAGTACAACTTCTGACTATCAGCCATAGCTGTGTGTGCTTTATTTGCACGCTCATAAAAGTACTTCATTATGCGGCACAGGAGGAACTCAATGATGCCAACTAAAGGATAACACCTGGCCCCACGCAAGACTGCGTTGTATACCTCAGCATAGTGGTCTTCATCCCAAACCGTACACCTCCTGTGTCGTGCAAGAGACACCATTTCTCCTTCGGCTCGTTCTCAATCCACTGGCTGAAGGTCTTCACTGGACATCCCCTTCTCCTTCTCACATTAGGAGCATCTAACCCAACGTCCTCAAGAGAAATTGGCTCTTGCCCCGGTTCAGGATCGACTGGTTTCTTTGCTATTTCTTCTGATGCTTTCTTTATGAGTTCATCTAGTTTTTTCCATATCTCATTGAACTTCCTCTCCTGATTCTGCGAGCATAACCGTTTGAACAGTTCAGTCAGTTCCTTGTTCTTGAATTAGCTGTGGAAGTTTGCTCCCATATGCCTAATGCACCATTTGCTATGAACATCGGGCCACTGGGCTGCTCTGTTTCTTTCTTCGCTACCCTCTTTGATGTCATTCATCGCCTGCAGAATTCCTTTGTGCCTATCGTGTATGACACACACGTTTGGCACCTCCTTCACCACCATCTGCTTCAGCCTCTCTAGAAACCAGTACCAACTATCACCATTCTCTCCCTCCGCAAATGCAATAGCCAATGGCAACAACTGATTGTTGTCGTCTGCTGCCACCGCTGTCAAGATTGTGCCCTTGTATTTCCCTGTCAAGAATGTGCCATCTATGCAAATGACGGGTCTACAATGTTTGAATGCCTCAATGCAGGGTCCCAATGCTAAGAATGACCGCTGAAGAACAAGTTTGCCTGGCCTAGCTACCAAAGGATATGTCTTGATGTCATAGTATGTACCAGGATTTAACACAACTATTGTGTTCAGCAAGGCTGGTAAATTATTGTAGGATGCTACGTAAGTACCCCACCTCATCTCCATAACCTTCTTCTTCGCCCTATATGCTTTGCCATAGCTAATCCTGTACCTAAATTTCTCCTCAATAGCACAGATAATGGACTTGGGCTCATAAGCTGGATTCTCCACAATCTGGGAGTACATGTGGTTAGCAACAAATCCGGCAGTCAAATTCCGGTGACTTGCATCTAACTGGTCAAGTGTACATATGTGATTTACAACTGTACTGATCTTCTAGTAATCTTTCCACTTACCCTTGTAAGCATGCACTCTAAATGGACAGTCGGGCTTCACACAACGAACATCATACACTGCTGGAGAACTCTTCAATACCCTAAACTCCCTATTCAAGGTCAAGGTGGACCACCTCTTCACTACATCCTTAAGCTCTCCTGAATTTGCATACAGAGTTCCTTCGCACACCTCATTCTCCCGGTACTCCCAAGCCACATTCACACCAGGATTTATAGTAAGCTGTGAGAAATCATAGCTCTCCCAGTCACTTGGCATAATAGATTCATCCTCATCATCTGAGGACTCATCTTCCAATGCGCGTTCATAGTCATCAATCTCTGCATTGAACTGCCTCATTACTTCAGGGTCTTCTTCTCCCCCATCAACCACACCAATTGCTTCATCCCCCTCTTATTCTTCCTCTGCAACACCATCTTCCTCCCCACCCTCTTCCTCCTGTCCACCCTCTTCCTCCTCTCCCTCATGATGGCTACTCTGGCCTTGACCCTCTGCTTCCTCATTCAGTTGTACATTCGGTACAAACTGGACAAGCAAAACCACCGAAGCACCAATTGTGTATGCACTCCTGACATAACGCCTCCAATTTTTAGTACCTTCTAAGTGCATAAGCTCCCAAAACACTGGTTCACTTCTGTTGAACAAAACCATCACCGACAGTTTCCATTGCTCTTCATCTTTCCTGAATGCCTTGTACAGCCAGTTGGTTATGACCCCCAAGGTCTTTCTTCGGCTCTTGTAAAAACAGTGACAGATCAACTCCTTCGGGACCATATCTAATTTCCCCAGATCCATAAAATAATTGAACCCGGACTGTCTGTGACATCCCTGATATCATATAGTGTATAAATACTTGGATTAACTACTAATAGTACTATGCAAGTAATTAAAATAGTTTTCAGCAATAAAATAGTATTATGCAAGTAATTAAGGTATTTCCTGAACATCTACGCTAATTATAGAATTTCTAAACTATTTTCTGAATTTCTAAACTATTTTAATAATTTTTAAACTATTTTTATAATTTCTACGCTATTTTCTGGAAATTCTAAGCTATTTTCTGAAATTCTAAACTATTTTCTGAATTTCTAAGCTATTTTCTAAATTTCTAAACTATTTTATTAATTTCTAAACTATTTTCTGAATTTCTACGCTAATTATACTATTTGTAAACTGTTTTCTGATTTTCTACACTAATTCGACTATTTCTAAACTATTTTCTGAATTTCTAAACTATTTTCTAAATTTCTACGTTAATTGTACTATTTCTAAACTTTCTGAATTTCTAAACTATTTTCTAAATTTCTACGCTAATTCTAGTATTTCTAAACTATTTTCTGAATTTTTAAACTATTTTCTAAATTTCTACGCTAATTCTAGTATTTCTAAACTATTTTCTGAATTTCTAAACTGTTTTCTACATTTCTAAACTATTTTCTAAATTTCTACGCTAACTCTAGTATTTCTAAACTATTTTCTAAATATCTACTCTATTTCTAGTATTTCTAAACTATTTTCTAAATTTCTAATATATTTTCAGAAGTTCTAGAAATATTACCAGTGGAACGGAAGGGCTTCTCTACCGGATGCTCCTTCTCTTTCGTCGACTGCCGGATGCGCTGCTAGGAGTGAGCTAGGAGCTCCACCCCGGGGTGCAGCTGCTTTTATAGGAAGGGAAGCACCTACCGCCATTTGTACTGGCGGTAGACCGGAGCTACCGCCAAAGGAATTGGCGGTTCGACCTGCCGCCCCGTCAAACGGCGGTTGGTCAGTCAACCGCCATTTCCTTTGGCGGCTACTCCAACCGCCCAACCACCTGGCGGCTGGTTCACGCGCTCTACGGCCACGTCACTACCGCCGTTTGAAACGGCAGTTACAGGACCTGCCGCCGTGTGAAACGGCGGCAGGTTCCTGCCGCCAGTTGAAACGGCCGTTTACTTTTGACAAAGTTTGAAACAGCTATTTATTTTCGGAAAATCGTCGAAAAAAAGTATAAAAAAATTCTAGTATGGAATTACAGTATTACACACACACAAAAAAAAGGCCTATTGGGTATTGGGACACACCAGCCCAACTGGGGCCTTCTCCGAGCCCACTTGCAAATCTCTTTTGTTCATACGGGCTCTATTTATGATTTCCGCGTGTTCTTCCGATTTCTCTAGCCGCTCGCCGTTCCGTTGGCTCTGTCCTCTCCTTCCCTCGCCGACACGCCCCAGCCAACCGGCGAGCCGTGGTGCCCACCCTCATCGCCGGAACACCACCTCCCAGCCAAGAAAGCCGCACTCTGTGGAGAACCTCACTCGCCGGGATACTACCGACCCGGGCACCCGGCAGCGATGACCGAGGAGGTGAAGCCCCTGGAGACGGCGCGGGCCGACCGCCCCGTGTGGCTCATGAAATGCCCCACCGTCGTCTCCCGCGCATGGCAGGAGGCCGCCGCCGCGGCCACCTCCAACCCCGAGGCCGGGGGTGGCAACCCTAACCCTAACCCGGTGGTTGCCAAGGTCATCCTCTCCCTCGACCCCCTCCGCGACGAGCAGCCTACCAAGGCAAGCCTCCTCCCCTCTTTGCACCTTACATCCCTTTGTGGATACCTATGTTCCGCCTGATTTGTGTGGTAACGTAGGCCAAGCTGTGGGGATAAGGATGGGCTTGGTGAATTTAGCATGCCAATAAGGCTGGGCTTGGTGAATTTAGCATGCCGGAGTTATCTCAGATGCCATGGGGAGGTTGAGCGTTTTAGGGATATGGTGATTCGATTGTGATTTGAGTTTTCGATTCTGCTCTTATATGATATTTGAATGGTGCGATCATGGTTTTCTTAACCTCATTTTGAATTTTGACTATGATCATAAGTTGAAATTTTAACTATGGTCATAAGTTGAAAGGTGTCAGTTATAGGTGTCTGTTTACCTTTACTTTTTGTTGCTATTACATCATAGCCTTTCTGAAACTAAACTGTTATTAAAACCTGGTTTCTGAACCCCTTGGTATCGAACATGCAGGTGCCAATGGCCAATGCGGAATTTACCTCAACGAATGATAAGCACAGCTCTTTGTCATAGTTTTTGTAGAGAAAAACCTGTGCATTTTACTGCCATTAGAAACTCATAGTCATAGTCACCTGATTACAGTATAACCTTAGAGCACTATAACTCTGCAAATAATTTGTGTGTGAAGTTTAAACTGTCGTGTTGCCCTGTTGTGGTTAAACATTTTTGCTTGGAGTCAAAGTCAACGACAGGGATGGTTGGGTTTACGTGCTCAATATTTCTGTAGAACTTGACTGCCAATTTCTATGCCTGCATTCTTATTGGAATTGAACAGCAGGGATAGTTGGTTTTGTGTTCTCAATATTTGTATAAAAACCAAATTTATAAGGCTACACTCAGTGGCTCCAGAGAAGGAAAAGGATGGGATTTTGTGCAGTTAATGTATTTAGTTTAAAGAGATGGACAAAAGTTCTTCATCCAGATATTCATCAGAATGTATAGGAGCATTCTTTTTCAATGCTACTGCTACTTTCTTGTTATGTACCTATATTTCTTACACTGTTAATGGCATAACAGTTCAAGATGGAGATGGCCCAAGCAAACAATGGCAATACACCAAAGAGTTACTCTCTGAACATGTATAATGACTTTGTGCCAATGTGCATCTTTTCTGAGTCTAACCAAGGTTGGAACCATTTTACCTCTCACTTGCTTCATGATTTTTGCTTGCATTTTCTTCATTTCTATATTGCATTTTAGTTTTCCTACAGATAATCTTAACCTACTTATTGTAGTGGATTCTAAGTACGGGCTTTTTAAATGTTACATTATGTGCTCCCTTCAGTAAATGCTGCTCCCAAATTCTGAACATGTTTATGACTGTACAGGCCAAGATGTGTTAAATGATATAATGTAAATTTGTGTCAAAACTAAAAAATGCTCCTGGAATACTTTCGGTTTTAGAATATATTGACGTGATAAATTGGTTGCCCAACTTGGAGATTCTATCAATGCCTTAAACTGCTTGCTAGGCAACTCTATCGAACCACCATCAGCATTTTTTGGAGGTGGTTTGCCATGGTTGTAAATGTTTTTTTTTTTTTGCTAACCATTCTTGTCCATGAATTAGTATCTAAATTCTATGCATCCTGCTCATTTGGAAAATAAATATCTGCTCGGTTTGGAGTTCATAGGTCTTCTTTGGTAACTGCTTTATACAGTCCATATTTGTATGTTATCATGCTACTTATTGAATTGGAGAGGACATATGCCGTGTACATATCACAACTAAGGTATTTGTTCCACATTGCCCTGTAGACCAGTCCAATATCTAGTTTTTCTTCATGTGCTGAACTATTTTCTTGTATAGTCTAAACTTATTCTTTAAACACCTATTTGGTATTTCAATTCCACTATTAACTCACTTTCTGCTTCATTGTGGACTCTCAATGTATTTCACTTAACAAAAAACGGCACGTAACTTTTTCAATTTCACTGTGTGGTGACATATGCCATGTACCCCCATCATGTTGGAGTTTCTGTAAAGGTAGCATATTGTGCTTTGCTTAGTGTATGACCATTTAGTAGTCAGGAAGACTTTATGTTACTTGTATTTTCTGAGGCTTGCACATAGTCTAAGATGTTTACTCCAAATAATATCGTAATGACCTTTTCTTATACAAAACAATTATGACATCACAGGAAAATACGCATGTGAAGGGAAAGTCGAGAACAAGTTTGACATGAAACCACACAGTGAAAATCTTGCAAATTATGGAAAGTTATGCCGTGAGAGGACTACTAAGTATATGAATAGACCACAAGCGAAGGTGACTGATCCGATGATGATTTCATCCCGCACTTGTGCATCTGTCTCGATAAAATTGCCCTTTTCACCTTCACTTATTGTAGATACTTGCGGATGACCATGGAAATCGCATGAGACCCATGCCTGGCTTGGTTGGCCTGATGCCTTCTTCTGCTACAAATGCAAAGGTCATAGTTCTTTACTTCTTTTCTTTCTCAGCTTAGCTTAGGCAATTTATGTCCAGTGCCTTTTTTGCCTAGGTTACTAGTTTTAATACTGGTTGTTTTCTGAAGTCGCAATTTTCTTGTACCTATTGTGTTTCTATGCCAAATACTTAACTATTCTGCCAAAGGAACTCCTTATCTACATTAGTTTGCTGTCCGGGCAAAGACATTGCAGCATTAATATTTTTCTTAAATTTGTCACTTTATGGTATCGTGGGTGACCATGCAAATACCAAAGAAGAATCTCATTACTTGACTCCTTTTGTCCATCAGGAGAAGAGGAAGCCAGCACCAACAAAACCTTTTGAAATGAAAAGAACACGAAGGGATCGTAAAGAAATGGAGAATATCCTATTCAAGCTTTTTGAGAGGCAGCCAAATTGGTCGTTAAAGCAGCTTATGCAAGAGACGGACCAGCCTGAAGTACATTTCTCCCTTCTCTAACCCCTAATCCTACTCAAAGAAAGCATTGGTTTCCTACTACAATTACTGCACTTTTTACACTAAGGAATCACTTACAAATTGCCTGCACTTCATTTGCTCTATGCAGCAATTCCTGAAAGAGATACTGAACGACCTCTGCGTCTACAATAAAAGAGGACCGAATCAAGGGACGCACGAGCTCAAGCCTGAATACAAGGAGTCGACAGAGGACAGCAGTGCTACTTGAAGCTCTTCCTCTGATTTGCCTAACAGGAGTTCTCCACTCTCGACCTATGGGAACTCCAACTGTTAATTGCTCCGGATAATTTAGTTGCTAATGCTCGGTTGGGCTGCCCCTTGCAACCTACCTTGTAGGTTTGTATGCCACTAGCAGCCGTGTGAAAGTCTTGATCCTTTTCTGGATATTCCGAGAAATAAGGATCCAAATTTTGTAAATAGACCTATCCTTTCAGCGTCGAACTGGCTGAACAAGATGATCCTGGAGATCAATTTAACAATGTTTCTGGTTATTTTAGCGAAAATGTTTCCTGTTGATTTTAGTGAAATTTTGGGCTAGTTTGGTAGAGCTCCAAAAACAGCTCACCTCCAAACCTAAAGTGCTTCGGATAGCTAAATGTGAAAGGTGGAGCTGTTTTTATTGGTCAACATGTGGAGGGAGTTAAAAAAGCCAGGTCCGGCTCCGTCTAGAGGGTGCCAAACGGGGCCTGTGTAGTTTGTACACCATAATGTTATGACGCTGACACATGGGACCCACACCTGGAAGACCCTCATTTCTTTCTGAGCCGTCGGAGATGAGGAACCCGGCGAAACCGGGCGCCGTCACCGAGTCGGCGGAGCTGTTCCTGCCGTTGCTGCCGCCGCGTGACCTCGCCGCCGTTGCATCCGCTTGCCGCGCCCTCCGCGCGGCCGCGTCCGCCGTCACCGCGCGCCGCGCCGCCGACGCGGCACGCAGCCTGGAGCCGCTCCCCATCCCGTTCCACAACCTCGTCGACTCGAAGCCCTACGCCTACTTCCTCTACACCCCCTTCTCCCTCTCCCGGCTGGCTCCCGGCGCCCAGCCGTGGGGTGGCGCTTGGGCCCGGCCGCCAGTCCCGACCTGGCCCCGCCCCAGCCTCGACGGCCTCACATCGGTTGTGTGCGGGTGCGCGTGCGAGGCGGGGGAGTGCGGCGGCCCCGGGTGCGCGTGCGCCGATGCGGAGGTCGACGCGGCCGGCTCGGGCTCTGAGGCCGGGATGGGGAGCCTCGGGGAGTGCGGCGACGGGTGCGCGTGCGGGCCCTCGTGCGGGAACCGGCGGACGCAGCGCGGAGTCGCGGTGCGGCTGCGCGTCGTGCGCCACCTGCAGAAGGGGTGGGGGCTGCACGCAGCCGAGGCCCTCGGTCGCGGGCAGTTCGTCTGCGAGTACGCAGGTAAAGCAGAACGCGCTCCCCTTCTCTGCTCCCCGTTTTGCATCCTACCAATTGACATGCTCAGGAGTCAGGACTGATGCACAAGAACTGAGAAGAATTGCCTTACTTGTCAGTCTTGTGTTCTCTCAGCATTTCATGGATACAGCTCTATTACCTGCCCAGTGCCCACTTGTGTTTTCAGTGGGTTGTGTGGTTGTTGCCTTGCATTGCATTGGTTGTGTTTGTGTCAATGCTGAAAAGAAGCATACTTATTTGAGTGCATTCTTACACTTGTGTTTTCAGTGGGTTGTGTGGTTGTTGCCTTGCATTGCATTGGTTGTGTTTGTGGCAATGCTGAAAAGAAGCATACTTATTTGAGTGCATTCTTAGAGGGCTAGCCCATTGTACCTGTAGGTTCATGTGCAAAGTGTTTGCAGTCAGGTAGATTAGTATCCTTTAAAAAAAAGATTAAATGAATCATGTATTTTGGGTGTATAATGGTAATGCTTTGGAAATAAGTTTGACTATCTCAAGGAGTTGGTGTCACAGTTATAATTTCAGTGCTAGATCTTAGTCTCACCAACTCCATACAAAAAACTACAATACATGGATGCTTAAGAATATTTTCTTGTGCTACATTAAAACTTTGCTATATGAAAAGATTAAGAGATTAGCTCACACCTCACAGGATCACTGAACTTTATGTGTCCCTTCATCATCTTTAAGCTTATTGAGTTTCAAGTTATTCCTGTACAGCTGCTGGCCTGTAGGATTGATGAATTGGTTTTGTTTTGGTCAGGGCTTAGGTGTGTTTATGTTTGGCTCATATAAGAGTAGCATGGTGAGTTGCTGACTAGATCAGCATATTTTCAGAATAGCACGCTTGTGTGCTGATTAGTTGGAAATATAACACTTGACTGTAGGAATTACTTTAGGTCTGGTAAGACCCAACACGCTTTGTCATTCTTTCGAATTGTTTATTTCAAAAAAAAAATTCTTTTGAATTGCCCTTCCTTTGTTTTCCTTGGTTTCAGTTTGCATTGATATATTTCTTTGTTGATATTGGTACCTAAAGTCACTGGAGCTTACTTTCCTGGTCATCTGTGCATCTGAGCTGTAGGCGAGTTCTTGACAACTGAAGAAGCACGGAGGCGGCAGAGGCTGTATGATGAACTTGCCTCTGCTGGGAAGCTCTCTCCTGCACTCATTGTAATTCGAGAGCACCTGCCTTCTGGAAAAGCATGCTTAAGAGTCAACATTGATGCAACCAAACTGGGAAATGTGGCTCGCTTTATCAACCATTCATGTGATGGCGGCAACCTGCATCCTGTCCTAGTGAGGATCTCTGGCTCGTTGCTCCCAAGGCTCTGCTTCTTTGCTGCTAGAGATATTGAGGAAGGAGAAGAGCTGACCTTCAGTTATGGGGATGGTAGGGTTAGGCCGAATGGATTGCCCTGCTTTTGCGGAAGCTCGGGTTGCTGTGGTGTGCTTCCTTCAGAAGAAACTTGAGAGCTGATAATGCCATCGTCTGTAACGCCTTTCAAATGTGAGTCGATTGTATTACTGCAAACTGCAGTATTGCCTCTTAAAGAGCATTGGGCCATTGGCTTCAGGAGAAGTTTCATTGCACATTCTTTTTACTCATACCGTATGAGCAACAAAGGAAAACGAGTCAAATTTTGGTGAAGAACATGTTTGCAATGTGATTCGTTTTGGCAGTTGGTTGGACACGCGTTTCCTGCTTACAATTGCTTAGCACAACCTTTGACTAGGCACGACAGCCAACCTTGCATCTTAATCTGACTATCTGAGGCTTTCAGCCAAAACAGACTCCTGGTTTTCCTTCCCGTTTCTGATTTTCCAATGATGCTTTGTTTCTCCACTAAAAAAAAAACAGAATGCTTTTCTTTGCAACTTCTGGGGCTTCTCGTACCATGAACTCCATGAGCCTTCCATGCTGTCGTTTCGGGAGGAGCAAATTGGACTTCAGAGAGGCGTCATAATGATCAAGTAGGCAAGTTCGATGCTTGAAGGAAGGATCCGAGAAGGCACGAATGCACACTCGCGCCACGTCCGAGGATAGCTTTAAAGCTCCAGCGTCTTTGAACTCCGAACGGGTTCCCGCCCCGTGAAATCCGCGGGCGCCGGCCCGCGCGAGCAGCGTGCACCCCCGAGCGACCCGGACGGAGCTCATAAATCTTGCGTGCCCACACAACCAGCAGTAGCTAGCGCGCCGCCATTGCGCTCCCAGGTGCCGCGATCCACCAGTGCTCTGCAAACTCGCCTTCCTGACTTCCTGTTTATCTCCTTGCGCCGCGCGCGCGCCGGCGCACACAGCAGCACATGCATGTCGCGCGCGATGCAGCCGCCCGGCAAGCGCGCGGGCGCGGCGCCCGCCGCGGCGGCGGGCCCGGCCCACGCGCATTCTCAGGCTCAGACTCAGGCGGAGGAGGCGCCGACCGGGGGAGCCGCCGGTGCGCCGTGCGGCGCGTGCAAGTTCCTGCGGCGGCGGTGCGTGCCGGGGTGCGTGTTCGCGCCGCACTTCGGGGGCGGCAGCGTGAGGGAGCACGGCGCCGGCGCCGGCGCGGCGCAGTTCGCGGCCGTGCACAAGGTGTTCGGCGCCAGCAACGTGGCCAAGATGCTGTCGCGGGTGCCCGTGGCGCTGCGCCGGGACGCGGCCAGCACCGTTTGCTACGAGGCGCAGGCGCGCATCGCCGACCCCGTCTACGGCTGCGTCGGCACCATCCTTGCCCTCCAGCACCAGGTGAATTTCTGGTGGAACGCGTCATCAACAACTCGTGCTACATTCTTGCACAATCTGTTCCTCGTCAAAAGAAAAATGATCCTTCTAACCAGAGCGCCACACAACAACACGTACAGGTAGCTCTAGTCCAAGCCGAGCTCTCCATGGCGCAAACCGAGCTCCTCAACAGCAGGCTGGCCCTCGCGACGGTGAATCCTGCCTACTCCGCTGCGTCGCCGACGAGCCAAATGGTGAATTGCGGCTCTCTCTCACAGGCGGTGGATTTCATAGACATCGAGCCCGCGATGAGGGGCTTGCCGCCGCCTCCTCTCCAGCCGCCATCGCAGCAGCAACCGCAGCGGGAAGAACAGGACGGCGGCAGTCCAACCTTGGACGTTTTCTCGCATAACGTCCTGGGGATGAAATAGAAATTCTCGTGACTGTAATCTATTGTTTTCACGTATGTCTAATTGTCTAGATTTTAGTTTTGTTTGCATATATGATTCATAAGAATATATATAAGGCTGTTGAAATGCAACTGACTATAGTCGCACTCGAGTTATCTTTTTTTTAATTACAGTACAACGCAGACGCTCACAACATGTACACACGCACGCACACTCACCCTTATGAATACACGTACGCAAACCCTACCCCTATGAATACCAGCAGATCTGGAGATTCCCAAAGTCACCAATGACACCTCGTCGTCGACGGGAACGTCGTTTACCACTTAACGCATAACGCCGGCAAATCCTGAAAAATCCAGGAAAAAATGCGAGCACACCAGAATTTGAACTCTGGTGGGTAGCGTCCCACTGGACCGTCCATGGGACTACAAGCCCAATCGTCACTCAAGTTATCTTCAAAAATAGACCATTACGTCCCTGCAGCTCAAGCACTTGCACTTCTAGAGGGTCACATTCAGTTTTACAATTTTGGTCGTGCAATCTGAACATCTTTTTGCAGCAGCTTGTGAATGACACGTCGTCAATTTTTGTTTTAGCAATCACGAGAACTTCATTAATAATTGACAGGACAATGACATGTCGTCAAATTACAAACCTGGCTGCGCATCCCCTTACCACAACTTTTTTTTCTTCTCCTCTACAAAGGAGTTGATAACACATACCACCTCTGTTTGCACGTGTAATTTTTGTACTTGAAATTTATACACAATCAATGTCCTCTAGCCTAGTTGATTAGAGAGATCTAAACTACAATCACAACCAGAAGACCTGGGTTATAAAGAAAAGTTTTGGTACCCACAAATCCTAACACCGTACACATCTCATTGTTTCTCTTTCCTACACCAACCAAAGCTGTTTTCCCCGATTAAAGTCTCAAGATTTGACAGAAAGGACATATAGATCTTTCTCCCCTTTAATAAAAAAATCGACAGACATGAAGCTACCTCACATGGTCTCTCGTTCCATATGCTCCTGTAAAACCTTTTTGCGGTTCTCGTAATCGTCCGACTGAGATCAATCAAGCCACATAAAACACCACCAACGGGTGGGATCTCCGTCGATCGAAAAGGCAATAAACGTGAAGGCGGGAGACGAGAACCCCACAGGGCAGAGGAGAGGAGAGGACAGAGGCGAGGCACCCAACACTCGTGACTTCGCGAGTCCAGTCGAATCGAGCCGGCGAGCAATTCTCCACAGCAGTGAGGAAAACCCCTTGATCAGAGCTGAGACCAGCAGCAGATTGCGCGCAAATGTTCAAGTCGCGGCTGCAGGAGCTGTGCCAGCGGCGGCGGTGGGCGCCGCCGGCGTACGAGCACACCCGCGAGGGCCCCGACCACACGCCCCTCTTCCGCGCCACCGTCGTCGTCCATGACGAGAAGTTCAGCTCCCCCGACGAAGGGGCGCGGTCGGCCAAGGAGGCGTGCAACCTCGCCGCCATGGCCGCCTTCGAGCACCTCGCCGCGCTCCCGGCCGAGGCCCCTGCCCCGGTTCCGGCCGCTCCAGCGCCTCCGCAGCCCGGTGAGTTGCCTGTTTGGCTCAGTACGGTTTTGGGGGTAAAACAGGGGGGTTTGTTCATAGTCGTCTTGCTAAGATTCCTCTCCATCAGTCCATCTAGTAACCCCATGCCATAGTTTCCGCCTTTTTCTTCTAGAAATACTTTGCTTCTTTCCGTTCTAAAATTGATAATAAAATTCTTGGATGGTTGGATAGTCGCGTGGTACCATTGGATTTCTGTACCCTTCGTTTTTTTCATGTTCTAGATGATTCTTGTAATTGTTTCATGCTGATGCCTGAGCGATCTGTTATGAATTACTTCAAGGTTTGAACCATTTGGTTGCCTAGCTTCTGAAAGTACACTAACAGATGAACTGAACAAATTAAGAGTTTAACTTATTAGCAGAACAAAACTGTTTACAGAAGCCTTACAAATATTATTGTTGCATTAGAGGAAAATTATCCCTTTTTTTCTAAAAAAATTATCTTTTTTTTATTTTACTACTAGTCCAATAGGAGTACTGTTAGCAGGCATTCATGTAGACAGATGACTCACCAGCATACTGTATTCTTTGATTTCGTATTGATGGCACTTGATTTCACAAGGACACCAAGAGATCCTGGTAGCTAGTTGACCATGAAGACAAAAATCTGGTTGTTGTATAATGAATGTAGCAGAAGTACCACGTGAATCGCTGAATACGTAATGAACTTCACAGAAGTTGTGTTCAACTAATTTAAGAAATGCAGGAACACATTGTCTATAGGTTTAGTAAAATGGTTACATGGTTGTATTTCAGGAATATTCATAATGTGATTCATATGTCCTTCCTTAAAATTATTATTTGTGTTCTTTTCTATGTATCGAGTAGTTCATTTGTCCTTTACCCATTTCCCTCAGAATCTAAAGTAATTTATTCTCTCGTGTTATAAGGATCCTTTTTTTCATGGTACTAGAAATTTTTGTGCTCATTTAAAAAAAAGGAAAAGAATGTACTCGCTGTTTTTTTATTGTATGTAGAGACACAGATTCCTTTCAAGACTCAGTTACAAATTTATGCTCAGAAGCGAGGCAAGCATCTGCCTTCATATCGTACCATTTATGAAGGTTCTCTTCATGCAGCTCTATTCAAGTCAGAAGTAACCATAGATGGGCAAACATTTGAGAGCCCAGAACTCTGTCGCACAATAAAAGAAGCTGAAACTGCTGCTGCCAAAGTTGCTCTGATGTCCTTACCTAAAGAAATAAGCCCACCACAGCAATCGCTGGTCAGTACATTTCTTTTCATTTTCACTAATGGAGCATTAAGTTAGCACCACCTCACATATACCCTTCAACATTTATGTTTTCTGTCAGTTAACATTTAGTAAACCAACTTCAATTTCAATTGTCACCTTCATTTGGGTCCATTGACATCTTGGCCTGTATCGAAGCAACTTTTTATATAGTAGGACATTTTAATATGTAATGTTCTATTAATATATTTGATTCAGGTGTGCAATTGTATTAAATGCATGCCATTTTGTATCTGTTGGCAAATAGTGTGAAGTTAAGTCTCTTGCTAGTTCCTTTAAAAAAAAAGTCTCTTGCTAGTTCTTAAGGTTACATTCCAGGTGAAGCTATTACTGTATTAGTTGTGTTAAAGCCTGAAGAAGTAGCTTCCATTTCATTTCTGCTTGCTAAGGAAATGTCTGTCTTGCTACTACTTTTATATTATTTCTATTGTTTATGGTTTGTCGTTCTTGTTGGGCTTCATCTCTAGCCAAACCTTGCTTAGGACTAAGCCCTTTGTTACAGTTCTATACTTCTATTATATTGAAACCACGATCCAACTGTGCAGATACTAGGGTTTATGAACAGTGTTAGAAATTCCATAAACAATTTTAGAACTGTGATCCATTTACCATATCAACTACCTAGCATATATCATTGATTCATTGTGCATAAACTTTGCCTGCTTCTTAAACTTCTACTTGCATCTGTGACTGCCTATTCCGAAGGATGTTATCATTCCTGAACTTAGATTCTAATATCCCAAACACACATTCAGCCGAAAAATATTATTACAAGGTATCTGCTAAATTGTAGTTGTATCAACTTAAATGAATCATTCTACCTTTTACAGGTTCCATCAGTATCTTATAAGAATCTTCTACAAGAACTGGCTCATAAACAAGGATTTCCCTTTCCTGTCTACGCTACAACTTCAGATGTCTCAAATCATTCTGCTGCCTTCATATCAACTGTCGAAATTCAAGGTACAATTTTTCAGGGAGAGCCAGGGAACACTAAGAAGCAAGCAGAGATGAATGCTGCTAGGGTTGCTTTTCAACATTTCGAAGACAGTAAGTCACTAAGCTACTCACATCACGAACAAACCTGTCTCCGTAGCTATAACTTTGCAAGTACTCCGTATCTTTCTACTCATTACATTGGATCAAACGATGACATTTATGTTTTGAAAGTTTCATTCTTATTAAAATCTAACTAGTTCTGTCATTATTACAACAGTCCCGCAGTATGCCTGCTGGCTGTTATATGTGCTGTATGTATTAAGGACTGACATTGCTCTGATAATTTGATATGTTTGAATTATATGTGTGATAATTTCTGTTCAGAAAAAGGTGAGAAATCCTTAACATGACAAACTTTGACTCCTAAGAGTCTTCAATTATGTTTTATTATTCATCTGTACAACATATATGATATATCAATGTGCCGTTGATTACCAAATTCATAGTCTCAGTAGCAGTTACTTATACATGGCGACATGGCGTGATTGTTAAGACTTGTCTAGTTCATAGTTTTCTCCATCTATGCGCAACTTGTTTCACATACATTTAACTTTTTTTTCTGGGGACAAAGGCTCTGCTTGTTCTGCTGTACCTGGAGCATCGTGCATGCAACAAGGAACCAAGAACCTGATTTCTGGACAAAATATCAAGATTCTATCCTCCAAGCAACAGGGAACTGAGAACTTGTTTTCTAGACAAAAGTTCAAGATTCTAGAACATGAAGTTCCTGTTGTATCAACAGCAACACATGGCAAGGATATTGAGTTCGACGCTGGTGAGTTTTCTGGTTACATTCCTTTGTTCCGTTTACACGTAAACTACCAATGCAAATTAGGAGGATTAAACATGAACTTTCATATTCCTTAGTCTCTAGTATAAGGCTTCTTCTAAACCAGCTTTTCACATTCCTGTTTATGAATGTGGTCTTTCAAATTTCAATTATGGCATCAATTTCTTGGCCTCTCAGATTCTTTGTTGTCCATATCCACAGTTTAATTTCTTATGCTTTAAACTTTGGTGAGTTTGGATTTTTTTTAAACTACAATACTACAGTGATCATGCATTTGTTATGTTATGAGCATGCTATCAGTTAGTTACTATTGCTGCTTAGGGTGTATTTGTAAATTGCAAACATGTGTTGGAGCTCACACAACAGTTCAGTGAAATTTTATTGGCCTTGCCTGTGGGTCCTTGTAGAATTACACAAGCCATAATGGCCAAACAAAACCTCCTGGACCAGCGGGAAGGTATGAGCTTGAATGTAAGGCATCTTGGGTTTGAACCCCAGACTTGTCTTCATTTTTTCTTCCCAGTCACTTTTCTTATGTGCTGGAGTGAACAACAGTTTAAAACACTTGGATTAGCTTCAGTTCTTAGGGTCTGGGAACATTGATATGTATGGTATATCAATGTGCCGTTGATTACCAAATTCCTAGCCTCAGTAGCAGTTATTGATACATGGCGTAATTGTTAATACTTGTTTAGATTCATAGTTTTCTCCATCTATGCGCAACTTGTTTCACATACATTTAGCAACTTTTTTTTTGGGACAAAGGCTCTGCTTGTTCTGCTGTACCTGGAGGATCATGCACGCAACAAGGAACCAAGAACCTGTTTTCTGGACAAAATATCAAGATTCTATCCTCCAAGCAACAAGGAACTGAGAACTTGTTTTCTAGACAAAAGATCAAGATTCTACAACATGAAGTTCCTGTTGTATCAACAGCAACACATGGCAAGGACAATGACTTTGATGCTGGTGAGTTTTCTGGTTACATTCCTTTTGTTCCGTTTACATGTAAACTACCAATGCAAGTACGTGAACTTTCATATTCCTTAGTCTCTAGTATTATGCTTCTTCTAAACCAGCTTTTCACATTCCTATTTATGAATGTGGTCTTTCAAATTTCAATTATGGCATCAATTTCTAAGCCTCAGATTCTTTGCTGTCCATATCCGGGGTTTAATTTCGTATGCTTTAAACTTTGATGAGTTTGGATTTTTTAAAAACTACATTGATCATGCATTTGTTATGTTACAAGCATGCTATCAGTTAGTATTGCTGCTTAGGGCATATTTGTAAATTGCAAACTGTGTTGGAACTCACACAACAGTGCAGTGAAATTTTATTGGCCTTACCTGCGTGTCCTGGTAGAATTACACAAGCCATAATGGCCAAACAAAACCTCCTGGACCAGCGGTAAGGTATGAGCTCTGAATGTAAGACATCTTGGGTTTGAACCCGACTTATCTTCATTTTTCTTCCCAGTCACTTCTGTCACATGCTGGTGTCAACAATGGTTTAAAACATAAAGTAGCAAGTTCTTGCAAACACTTGGATTAGCTTCAGTTCTTAGGGTCTGGGACATATGGCCTCCATCTGAGATAGGCTGCAGTATTGTGGCATCATAGTGGTTCTGCTGCTATATTGTCCTGAAATTTGATATTCTAAACCACAAATAAAATTTGGATCATATTTTCCTTAACCAGTCATCCAATGTTATGGCCACTGAGTGGTAGAAATATGAACCAGTATATTTAGATCATATCAGTGTTGCCTTCATTAGCTTTTGGTTGGCCATATCCTTTTCTGCATCCATGGTACATGATATTTGATATTGTGTGTTGCATGTTTACTACCGCAACCTATGCAAATTTATCGTTGTATGTATTTGCCATTGGGTGATATTGTGTTTTCTCTATGTAATCTTGATTTTCATTCATTAGCTCATGTTATGTTCATGTCGCAGTAAATCATGATGCTAGATCAGCTGGCTCTGCTAACCGACTTCCTGTTACTGCTACAACACAATCTATTGATGAGAACGCTCAATCTGTAAAGCTGGAAATTGGCAAATTATCCCTTCCAGAGCTAAGCACAGAAGTTGAACCAGTGAATTCATCTCCAGAAGTTAACAAACTACCCCTTTCAGAGCCAAGCATGGGCATTGAAGTAATGGACTCATCATCAGAAATCGACAAACTGTCCCTTCCAGAGCAAATCATGGATGTTAAACTTACGGACTCGTCCCTGAAAGTTGACAAACCGTCCCTTCCAGAACCTAGCACACAACTTGAAGTTGTGCACTCATCTCTGCAAGAGTATAAACCACCCATTCCAGAGCCAAGTACAGAAATTGAAGTCATGGATTCATCTCTGGAAGTCAGCGAGCCGCCCAGTCCAAAGGCAATCTCAGAAGTTGAAGCAATGGACTCATCTCTGGAGGACACACCGACTGTGAATGGTCACTCAAGCACCTCTAGCCTCACCGTGCCAACTGCTACCATCCCTGTCAGCTCCGACGGATGCGGCTGCTACATGTTTACCAACAGAATCAAAGCTTACCCTCGCAACACTGACATGGCTATCCCTGAAGGCGCAACCATGCTCCCCTTCAGTGACGACATGTGGGTGGCCGTCAGCTTGCCTTACCGCAACAACAACGAAGGTAACCCCAACTCCGCACTTTTTTTTTTACACTGGAAACCCGGATCCATTGTCATGTCACATGGCCATGCCCTTGCTCCCCACTGAAGCTATTCTCCCGTTCTCGAAACGCAGATGGCGGGGCTGCCGCTTAGGAACATTGACGCGCACAAGAGGAGAACTGACGGATGATTTCGCGATGCCGATGTAATCTGCGCCAAGCTTAATTCATCTTCGATGTGTTGTGCTAGCACTAGGCTAATAACCAGACCGCCATTCGCTGCTGACTATAACTAGCATTTCTGATGTGGACAATTTTAACTTCTGTATTGGATCTGGCTGAAGCTGCCTGCTCAATATGTGAGCGAATCTATCTAATCCTGACGGGGGATTTATATATAACCGAGAAGTAGAGAACCTGAACTTTTATGGGACCATCCGCAGCATTCGTCTTTGATCGGAGTTTTTTTCATGCTTCCTGTTTGAATTCGTTTCCTCGTTTCGCTCTGCTCTGCGTGCGTGCTCTTCTAGCAAGAGGTCCGCGTCATTTAGATCCGTTTCGGAGCTCAAAGTTTCTCGTGTTTCTTCGTGATGAAATGCTTGCACTCTCCACTTTAAAAAAAAAAAAAAAAACTTGCCCTCCAGGCTCCACCTGGTTCCCAAATCTTTTCCTTACGATTCCTGGCCAATACCGAGGTAAGGCAGCCTGGCCACGTCGCAGGGGGATCTCGGCCGTCGGTTCGGACGCATGGACAGCCCGGATCGGACGAGTAGCGGCCCTTTGCAAAAAAGCCCTTCAACTTTCTCGAAATAATCCCGCGGTCCGAGCAAAGGGGCTCGCCCTTCGCCACCTAGCTCACCGGCCGAAGGAGATGCGCCGCCCGGCCCGCCCCGCAGCAGAGGCTTGGGGCGCTGCGAGCCGGCACAGAGACGGAGGTCATCCCTTGCCACACCGCTCGCAGCAGAAGCGTGCGCCGTTGCTCAGCCCTGCCATGCCGGCCATGGAGGGCGCTGCTGCCGGAGGGCGCCGCGCTCGAAGTTCGCCCCAGCCGCACCGGCCATGGAGGCAGCTCGCCGCTCGGAGGTCGACCTCAATCCGTTGGCCATGGAGGTCGCCGCCGACCTGAAGCCTCCCCTGGGGGCGCCTCACGCGACCGTGTCAGGGCGGGGCCCGTCAGCCGTCGTGCCCACGCGCGCTGGCCGAGCTGCCTAGCCTCACCGCGTTGGACGCCTGGCTACGCCGGTCCGGACGCCTAGACCGTGTCGCCCGCTGCAATTTAACCGAGAGAGGCAGGCGGTTGAGGAGAAAAGAGGTGGCAACTCTGATGCAAGCATCTGCTTGCTGATAGATTTGGTTGTGGAGATCGAAACAGGCTATGCAGAGAGAGGAAAAAGAGGAGATCTACTGCTTGCTTGCTGGCCATGGACTCCTCCGTAGGAAAAGAATCAAGTGAAAAGAAAAGAACCTTGATCTGCTGCTGCTGCCATCTGATTCCCGTTGATTCAAGTGAGTTGCTGGTAGAGATAGAAGCAGGTAGTACGATGTGTTTCGCATGCCTTCTGTGCCGGGATACATTTTTTTCCCACCGACAGAGAGAAGATGAGAGAGGAGGTGGCGTGCAGAAGATAGTAAGAAGAGAGCAGGAGTTGCACGTGGCAGTGTGTTACGTTCCTAAAAAAAATAACTCAAATCTCACTACGCCTACCACCTAAAAAAACAACTACAAATTTAAATTTTATCTATATTTAACAATTAGGAATTACACCAAAATCAAAATTGGCAACGGAAAAATTGGCAACGTCTTCCTATAACACTCCGCCACGTAACAAGTAACATACAAGATGTCGAGCTAAGACGTGGAGAGACCCGGTCAAAATGTAAAGCTGCCCTAAAAGTTGATAAAGAAAGAACAACATAAACCGATCCTATTTGTTTCCAAATGTTTTTCTATGATATGATTCTTCAATATAGCCTTGAAAACATTAAAAAATCTCAGGTCCATACTAAAAACATGTAAAAACTCCATCAACAATGGTGACAGGACATTCAAAAAATGGAGTCTCTCCTTGACCCTTCTTAGAAAGAAGAGAGGACACCAAACCATAGAACGAGACATCAACATGTACTTTGTCAATATCCAACTTTTTAATGTTATCGTCTCTCACTAAATATGCTCTTTCTCAACATAACTTAGCAGGTAATGCACCTTCCACTGTTTGCGTGATTGTCCAAGCTGGAATTAACTTAATTATATCAGGAGACGAGTGAATATGGTTCAAATATTGCCAGTTGATTTACTAATGTCTTGCTGCAGATTTCAAAGCAAACAGAATAACTGCTAATAAATCTTGCAATAATTTAATAGGAAATACAGTACAAACCAAATAACTTCAATGAACTATACAAATGCAAAGAAACTATATCGAAATTAGACTCAATAAAAAAATAGTCTCACCACTGGACAGGGATTCGGTGCCTTCCTTCATTAAGGCACGGTGAGCCTTTGCTGTCTGGTCGAAAACGACAGCAGGATCACTGTAGGAAATGCACCGTAGACAACACTGTATCACGAGCACTGGTCACCTGTTTCTCATATGTTACTGTAGCACTAGTACTGTTCGCATGATCCGGCCGTCACTTCTCGATCGGACGGTCTAAAGAGGGCTTAACTTAAAGGTAAGGCACCGAATCCATGTCCCTCACCACTAGCCACTCGCTCGCGGTTTTCTAGTGGAAATGACCGGGGTGACGTGTGTGCGCCCGTTGGGACTGGGAGTGGACGTCTGCGTCTGGCTGCCCTCTCGCCGCCGATACGGGGTGGCCCACTGGCGACACGAAGCCGACACCTCACCTACGACTACAAAGCGCGGCGCGGCGCTGGAGCAGTGAGCAAGCGCCGCTGCTCTCTCCCACCACCTCGCACCGCCGCGCTTCCTCGTCGGGCGTCAGCGCCCGGCCGGTGCGCGCATACGAGAGCGGAGGTCGGCGACCGAGCTCAGCTCCAGCCTCCAGCTCGCGATCCGCGGAGCGGACCCTTTGCCGCACCACCCTTTGTCCGTCGCTGCGGCTCCGCGGTAAGGAGAATCCCCAACTTTACTACCCCACCTTGCTGCCAAGCTAGCCGCCAGCGCCGGCTGTTGCCTCCCCCTGCCGCTACTCTGCTTCTAGATCAGCCACAGTACTCCGCGAATGAGGTTTCAGTGGGTGGCGGCACCGTTTGTTTTGCAAGAACAAGAGTGGAAATGGGATTGGGCGGACGCCACTGTAGAGTCGCGCTGTCGACTGATTTCTGTCGAGTCAGTTCGTGTTGGGTAGCCAGTATTTTATAAGACCGACGGGGATGTGCTTGAGACTTGAGTTGACTTCCACAGGGTTGGTTTCTGGGTCCCTTCAGGGTTGACAATGACATAATGTGTTCAGTTTCGTATTTTTGTTTGACCATACGACCATAAGAATTCGAATTCTTCTATTTTTTTAGCTGCTGGAAACGGTTCTCTTTCAGTCGTCCAATGCACTGTACACTGATAGAGATAGATATGTGAATAAATGGGTGCTGCAAAATCTTTCTTTTTATGAATGAGGAAAACTTGTAAGGAGGTTTCTGATGTCAATATCTTTCCCTAAAGAAGAGGTCATCCCTTATTTTGAATTGCAAAAGTTGAAGTACTGCAGCAGAGTGACACAATGTGCTTTTCCTTTTTCTTGTAGAAAACCTGCGGGGAGGTACTTTACTTCTTGATTAAGCCACGTCTCGAACCCTGTTTGTTGTGTCACTCAAAAGAAATTTGGTTGCTCTCTCCATACACTCTCACTTTATTCTTTGTGATCTGCAGCTCATTGTAACCTCTCCCATCTTCTAATATTGATTTAGGACCTCTTTCAAATTCCCCCTGGAGGATCAGAGATAAAGATCATCAGATCAACTATTCCGAAGAAACTGTTTAGAAACTATCAGACATGACAAGCTCAAATAATTCTTGGGTGTGCCTTCTACTGCTATGTTTTGCTTCGATGGGAGATGCAGAGTACATGAAGTACAAGGACCCAAAGCAGCCTATCAACACTAGAATCAAGGATCTTATTGGTAGGATGACCCTTGCTGAAAAAATTGGCCAGATGACACAGATAGAACGGTCAGTTGCATCTGCAGATGTCATGAAAAAATACTTCATAGGTAAATTCTATATAAGCTTGTGTAAATGTACATGGATAATGGAGTGTGTTTGGAAATGCTTGCTGTCTTGCACTATGTACTTCTGTTTGGGATATAAATGAAGCCTATAGCACTCCAAAGCTTTAGCTCCTTTGTGACATTGTGATATATTCTCCTGCTTGTTTGAGAGAAAAAACATTGTGATAGCTAACTCTGTGGTTATGCAACTTCTAATGCCAGTTCTGTGTTGTTTGCTAGGTAGCATCTTAAGTGGTGGTGGAAGTGTTCCTGCTCCCCAGGCCAGTCCATCGATTTGGGTGAACATGGTAAATGAATTCCAGAAAGGCGCCTTGTCAACACGTCTTGGAATTCCTATGATTTATGGGATTGATGCTGTTCATGGTAATAACAATGTCTACAATGCCACCTTATTCCCTCACAATGTCGGGCTTGGAGCTACAAGGTGCATCTTTGATAATCTACGCACTACATATTTGCAATACGACAAGCATCCTACATGCCTCCTAGAAGGCCACTTTTTTTTTGCCACAATTTTTATCAAGATTTCTGTTTGTCAGTTTGAAATAAAATGATATTGTTTGCTTCGATGCATATGATGTTGTAAAATCAATCCATACATTTTGCAACCTAATCTTGTTCCTTGCTGGCAAGCAGATCATGCAAACATTATCAACAAATATGTGTAGAACTGTAGATGTCTAATCATCTTATCTTTCATTGTGTTATTAGGGATCCTGACCTCATAAAAAGAATTGGTGAAGCAACTGCTCTTGAAGTGCGGGCAACAGGCATTCAATATACTTTTGCTCCATGTATTGCAGTAAGAAAATACTCACTGTTTTGTTGCTTCTGCTATGCATCAGACCTTTGGTGGAGCATGTTGCATGTTTCAATAGAAGTTATATTTTCTTATAGATCCGTTTAGGTTTGCAGAGATCCAAGATGGGGTAGATGTTATGAGAGTTACAGTGAAGATCACACGGTTGTCCAGCAGATGACAGATATCATCCTTGGTTTACAGGGAGAGATCCCAGTCAATCATACCAAGGGAGTTCCATATGTAGCTGGGAAGTAAGATATTCTTTTCTCAGTGGTGATAGCAATGGTATCGTATAGTTAAGGCACCTGCATCTTTATCTAAGTGAAAGTATGCCTTGATGTCATCCTATCATTGCGTTATGTACTAGTTTATTGAAATTAGATTTGGGAAACAAGCAGTTTTTAGTATGTTGCAGTGTGAAAGAATTTTCTATCTTATCCTTATATCTCAGCTTATGGTTTTTGCAGGGATAAAGTTGCTGCTTGTGCTAAACACTTCGTTGGTGATGGTGGAACTCATAATGGAATCAATGAGAATAACACTATCATCAATAAACATGGGCTGCTAAGCATTCACATGCCACCATATTATGACTCTATTATAAAGGGTGTTGCAACTATTATGGTGTCATACTCAAGCTTGAATGGTGTAAAAATGCATGCCAACCATGATCTAGTAACTGGCTACCTGAAATCCAAACTCCATTTTAGAGTTAGTAACCATCTGCAACTTAGTTTACACTACTTTGCTGTGATAAAAAAACTTAATTTGCATACTTTTGGATTGCAGGGTTTTGTGATATCAGACTGGCTTGGAATAGACCGCATCACCTCACCTCCTGGTGAAAACTATACTTATTCTGTGCAAGCTGGAATAAATGCAGGGATTGATATGGTATGTGGATTTATTTTGAGAAAATTATTGTACACTTTCATCTAGCTGCAGCGTACATGGTTGACTAACACCTACTGGAGATAGGGTTTTGTGATAATGAAGTTCTATATTTCACCCCTTTTTTTCTTTAAAAACTTTGTTCACCTCAATTGCAGGTAATGGTGCCATTCAATTACACTGATTACATTGACGATCTGACATCTCTGGTCCACAAGGGCGTCATCAGTATGAGCAGAATTGATGATGCTGTGAGGCGTATCCTTCGAGTCAAATTTACGATGGGCCTGTTTGAGAACCCATTAGCTGATCTTAGCTTTGCAGATCAGCTTGGAAAGAAGGTTGGTAAGTTGATAACATGTTGTATACTACTTCCGCATTTTGCACACTACTTTCTCAAGTTACATAGTGATAAAACAACAGTTTTCTTGGATAACTAGGCTGGGATTCATGTTAGGGGAACTTAGTAACTGTGTCCTTGAATTTATATAGGAGCACAGGGAATTGGCTAGAGAAGCTGTCAGAAAATCACTTGTTCTCTTAAAAAATGGGAATTCTCCTTATCAGCAATTCCTACCTCTCCCAAAGAAAGCTAGAAGGATCCTTGTAGCTGGGAGTCATGCTAGCAATTTGGGCTACCAGTGTGGAGGATGGTCAATTCAGTGGATGGGGAGCAGCGGTGATATCACGACTGGTATGTGCATTTGGTAACATTTGATTCTTTTGTCTTCAAGTGGAGGCCCTGAAGGTATTTTGTTATTAGGGGAGCTGTATTTTCCATACATCTATGTATCTTTTTATCTCTAAAGAACATGGGTTGAAGCATCATCTACATGTTAGAAGATAGTATTCCTAACTGCAAATGCTACAAGCAAAGATGAGCATATTCACTCTTCAGAGTTCAGATGCATCACATCGAAACAAACCTTCATTTCCGGTTTTTAGATCAGAAACAGACACATCTGCTTTGGCTTCCATGAATGATTGACATATATTCTTTTTTAACAAAAGGATTGACAGATATTCACACATCACAATTTACCTAGATAGCATGTACATAATCCTAAACATACTGATAACAGTGACGCTAATATTCTACTGAACTGCATGATTCCTGACTGGAATATAGAACATATTAACTTCCTGGCACGATATTGTGTTTTTATGTTTTTTTTGGCTATATTTTCATTGCAGTGATTAAATATCCTCTGCAGGGACAACGATTCTTGATGCAATAAAATCCACTGTTGCTGACTCAACGCCTGTCGTCTACTCAGAGAATCCTGACGACAGTTTCATGAAGCATAAGGACTTCTCGTTTGCTATTGTTGTTGTTGGCGAGCCACCTTACTCTGAAACAGTAGGTGACAGCACTGACCTCACTATACTAGACCCCGGTCCAGACACGATCAAAACTGTGTGTTCTGCAGTTAAATGTGTGGTGGTTATCGTCTCTGGCCGTCCTGTTGTGATCGAACCATATGTTCCACTGATGGAAGCTCTTGTTGCTGCTTGGCTTCCTGGAACCGAAGGTCAGGGTGTCGCTGATGTACTTTTTGGGGACTACGGGTTCACTGGAAAGCTCCCCCGTACCTGGTTCAAGTCTGTTGACCAGCTACCCATGAATGTGGGAGATCCTCACTATGATCCACTCTATCCGTTCGGCTTTGGTTTGACAATAAATTCATCATTGCCAGGGTAAGTGCCTTAAGTTTGAAGTATTGCTTTTGTTTTGAAAACAGTTTAAATCAATAGCACCAGACGGTTTGTCTTTTTTTGCTTTCTCACTTGGTGTTTAATCTTGTCTGCTGTTTTTCAGGTTTTCTGGTGTTGACAGCCTGCGACATGTGAAGCAAAGAGTGCTATACGTTGTGCTGTGTTCTCTACTGTCATTGGTACTGAACTACTGATCAATGATTTGGGCAACTCCAAGAGATTGTTAAAAAATTCTCCCCAAAATGTATGTATTGGGGGTTCTTTCAAAATTCGTTTTCGCCAACATCACACAGCAGTTCCCCAATAAAGATTTTCCCAATATTTTTAATTGTCCAACGTCAGCTTGTATGGCCCACCCGTCATTCTCCTTTTCTTTATTCTTTCCCTCAGCCTTATCTTCTTCACCGTGTGATTTGGCCATTGTTGCTCCGCCGAAGCTCTCTTCTGCCCACTGTTCTCCAAGCTGCTCCCCTCTCTCCGCTTAATCTCTCCATCTAAGCTTCTTCCCTCTTCTTCCACCGATCAAATCCAAGCAAGCAATATTCTTTCCTCACCAATCTACAGAGCACGTTGCTCCTCTCCCAGGCCATGCACGCTGCCTGGCAGTGGTGCCCGTCGAGCACACGCAACGGCATGCCTTCTCGTCGCGTGCGTGGAGCTGGCCTGGCGTTCTGCTACCGGCGTGGCTGCAAATGGCGTCCCGGACACCGGACCTCCATGCTGGTCGCGGCGGCATATCAATTTCGTCCGACGACGACGATCGATCCAACCGGTGGCGGCGCCCTTGATTCGACAAGCGAGAGCTCGAGCGGACGAGCTTGATGCGAAATTATCCGCGCGAACTAATCCGAACGCAGGGAAGGAGGGGGTTGGGGCCGATTGGGGGAAGAGAGCGGACGCGCAAATATGCGGGGAGAGGAGGGATGGATTCGCGTCTGCAAATAATTGGAATAAGTTTACGGGAGCTGTTGGAGTTCAAGTTTTTGCTTTTTCTCCCAAAATCTGACTTTGGAGTTGTTTTAAGGGGACTCTTGGAGTTGCTCTTATTCCAATTCCAACGCCCAGCTGCCCTTTTGTAGTGTATCTGTGTATGTTTAGCCGTGTCTAGTGTTGTTATCAGTGTCGGTGATTATTCCTTAACGCCTTAACGAGAGATCATGCCTTGTTAGACGATACCTCTGCAAAATGCGTTGCTGACCAAGTGACCATCAATGCATCAATCAATCTATTATTTCCTGAAATTACAATTTGTGTACTGCTTTCATGTTCATCCCCCATCTAGCAGAGAGGTAAAAGTGAAGTATACGTGCACATCAAGCAGATATATACAAGGTCAAATAGTCAATCTGTGATGAAAATGAGTACAATTGTTGTTCGAAGGTACGGAGTAATACTCATGCAGAAGTTACAGCTCTGGTCGGAACATGGCCGCTAGCGGCTGCTTGCTAGCTCCTAAACTCGGAGAGATCATCTAAAGCATACCACGCGAGGGGCACTGGCTCCGACCTCTCAACACCCAGCCTCACCTTGCCGGTCATCACCTTCTGCGGGACGTCACCGGCGGCGCGGTGGCTTCCGCTGCTGTAGAAGACCGCCACGTCGACGTCGAGCTCCAGCGTCCCCGACCGCCGCCACTCCGCCGCCATGCGGTCCCGGACGCGCGTCGGCAGCCCCACCCCGTCGGCCTTGGCCACCACCTCCACGTCCTTGGTCCGGCGCTTCCCCTCGCAGTCCCACGGCGCCGCGCGGCCCCAGCCGAGCGCCACGCCCGCGTACGCCACGACCACGTCCGCGCGGTCGGCGCACGTCCTGTTCATCCGGAGCGTGACGCCGAAGGCCGGCGAGACCACGCGCCCGGGGCAGGCCGGGTCGATGCCGCCGTAGCCGGCGAGGTCGACGGCGAAGGACGGGGGGCTGAGGCTCCACATGTAGATGTAGCTGCCGGCCAACAGCGCCGCGCGCCATCACGAGGCACGCCGCTAATAGCCATGGGAGACCCATGCGTTCCTCGTCGGTGAGGCGTGACAGGCAGCCGGGTGCCGTGTAGCCCCAGACCGGCGGCGCCTCGTCGTCTCGCGGATCGGCGAAGATGTCGTAGTAGTCGGCCGGCAGCGCCGCCTCCAGGTCGACGCCGAGACCCATGCTGCTCTACCCGTGCCCGGTCGTCAACACGATCGGTACACGACTTTGTTCAAAGGTTAGCTGCCGCCTTGTTCGCTTGGCTTATCAGCCATCAGCCAGCAGTACTTTTCTCTCAGAACAAACCAGCCACCAACAATTAGCTAACAGTACTTTTCCCTCAGAACAAATCAGCACCAGCCATCAGCCACCAGCCAAACGAACAGGCTAACAGCAACACCTTTGTATATCTCACGAGTCAGGAACCGTGCGCCATTGTGAAACGTGATCGATTCCGCCCTGCGCTGGACCGCTAGTACGAGTACAACCCGTTGTCCTGTCCGCCGTATAAACCGGAGAGCTCATGATGGTGTGTGTATCCAAAGCTCTACTGTAAAACGGTCGTGTCCATCAAATCCGTGTCTCGTCTCGGTCGCACCACCTCGATCGACCATCGCCCTGCAGCATCCATCGGCTAACGCATCCACGGACGGCGTCGTCGTCTCAGTGTCATGACCCGATATTACGTGTACTAGTGGGCCGGAGGCCGGATTAAGACTATGGGCCTGCGTGTCTTCTATGGGCCATTGGCCGTGTAATGCTGAACCACACCGGTGGGTATAAGCCGGGCGAACACTAGTGAATGGGCATTGGGCATCAATGAATCATTATCAGAAAGGCACAGCCTTCTTCCTCCTCGCTGCGGCGATCTCCTTTCTTCTTCCTCCCTCCAACTGCTTCTGAGACGGCGCAGCCGATCTCCTCCGCCGTGCGTGTCGCCGGCAACCACCTCTAGTTATTTGTAACGTTACAATTGGTATTCAGAGCCTACCACCGCGCAGTTCCT
Organism: Cenchrus fungigraminus; assembly: GCA_036936925.1. Lineage (NCBI taxonomy): Eukaryota > Viridiplantae > Streptophyta > Magnoliopsida > Poales > Poaceae > Cenchrus > Cenchrus fungigraminus. The sequence goes on along the minus strand of CM072778.1, from coordinate 18,594,464 downwards.
GCCGGTGTCGATCTGAGCCACTACCCGACCACCACCGCCACCACCTCCGCCGCTGCAGTCGCTCCACCACCGCCGCACCATCCCCACCCAACCACAGCCCCACCACCACTGCCGCTACCGCCGCCTGCGCATCCATCGAAACCCTAGCCCCACCACCACCGCCGCCGCGCAACCCTATCCACCGCTTCCCCATCCACCCACCACTGTCGCATCACCATTCATCCACCACCGCAGCTTACTCAGCCGCCCAATCCACCGCCGACGCACCACCCGACCCACAGCCACCGCCATGCCTATCTTCCACGACGAGCTCGCCTACGCGTTATTCGTCAAACGGGATCGAGAGCGCCGGAGGCAAGAAATCGACGAGATGTGGAGCGCCTATCCACCAGGCAACAAACTGCAGGGGCTGGAGCAATTCACCATCACCTCGGTGGGAACAGGAACAGCAGCACCTTCTCCGGCGCCAGTGGACTCCCTCAGCTCGCCGACGTCATCCGCCACTCCGCCGACCCCGACGCACACCGCCCCGACCTCCATCGACACCAACTCGCCCATCTCCACCACCACCATGGAGCCCCTGGAACCTGTGCAAGCCTCGCCTGCAAGGTGTTCAACGGAAGGCCGCAGTCACGATGAGCAAGCTCAAGTACTCGTCGTCGTCGCGCCATCATCTGCACCAATACCTCTGCAAGACGTCCAACCACTGCAGGATGACATGACGGCCATCACAAGCAAGCCTTCACCCACCTGCATCCATGCCCAAGTGGTGTTCGATGATATGCAGCAAAAGAGCAACACCAGCAGGAGCGACTATTTTGAGGACAGCCAGCAAAGGTATATCAATAGCTGCACACCTGCATACTCAAATGATGTTGTGTTCCCATGTCTGGCCACTAGAATGTTGGATGTGCAGAAATGGTGTGAAGGAATGGGTGCTCAGAAACTAGCAATGTTACAGACAGTTTCTGCTACTTTAGTTGATAAAGGGCCTAGAGCATATATCTTGAATTTTGAAACTGTGGACATCTCACCCAAGCCACCATGGCCAAGAGGCTGTCTAGAAAGTGAAAGAGCACAGGGCCATTTCATTTCAAAATTATGCTTAAATGTCTGCTTGTGGTTCACTGAGAATTGGGTTAAAGAGCAGCAAAGGCCACCATGCCCACCACCAAAACAGCCGCAATTTCCCTAGGATCGTTACACTCAGGCCATAACTGGTGGACACGTTTCCTGCGGAGGCATCCTCACCTAGATTTGGCGCTGATCCCGGCGCCCGCGGTGCTTCCTCCTGCTCTTGGTCTCCTGGCTAACCTACGGCCCGATCGAGGTCTCAGCGACCGTGTCGAGCTTCCAGGGCCTGGACCCCGGCCACCGCGCGGCGGCGCCGCCCACCTTCGCCATCATGCTCCGCGCCAGGAACCGCGACCTGTGGCGCCACTGCTTCAAGCCCGGCAACGGCACCGCGGCAGTGTCGTACGCGGGCGTCCCGCTCGCGCGCGCCGACGTGCCGGGGTTCTGCGTGCCCGGGCTGAGCGTGGCGACGGTGCGCTTCGTCGCCGCCGGCGAGGGGCTCGGGATGCCCGACTCGCTGTATGAGAGCGTGGAGGGCCATCGGGCGAGGCGGGAGCGCGTGGCGTTCACGGTGCGCGTGAGGCTGATCGAGGAGGACCTCGTGGTGCCGCACAATGTGGTGAACTGGTCGCCCATGCTCTACTGGTGCGAGGCGATGCTGGACGGGCACGCGCCGACCGGGCCGTCACGTTGTATGGCTTTCCTCATGGCTTAGTCCTTTTTTTTAGATAATGGAAAAGGTTCCAGCACACTTTGAAAGTGTACACAGCCGGTCATCACGATACATAGCTCTTAGGCTTAAGCCTCTATGAGGGACAGTACCAAATACTCGCTTTGTTCTCAAATACATGTCCGATTAGTACAAAAATGAACTATGCAACGTCAAATAAAAAAGGAAGGAGGAGTAAAAAAAACAGGGTCTTAGAACATCCGAACAATGCCTTATGCACCAATTCTATTTCTAAACCTCCAGCCAAACTTAGCAAAGATCTCCATGATTGTCGCCTCCATGAGTCTACAACCCCTCCTTGAGGCATGTTCTTACGTTGTCGTCTTTATGACAGTGCCAAATATATCATCCCTAATAGATTCCACCATAGAGAAATTATTTCTTTCAGGGGGGGGGGGGGGGGGGGGCAAAGAGACCTTTATAATAGTTGGTGATGTAACTCTTTAGTCTTTCATCACCTATTATCAGCCCTCCCTCTTGTTCAAGCTGAAAAATCCTTGTTTTTCTATGTTTCCCATTTGCTACAAGTTGTAAATATTTGGTATTGCAGTCAACATGTAACAACTTAGTTGTCTTGGCTCTTTGGTACCACTTTAATTCCTCTTCTCGTAGCAATTTTGTCTAGTTCATCCGCCTTCCTAATGATTTCAGCCATTTCTTTTTTATAGTTCCCAACCATGTTTTTGCCCAGCCTCTAAGGAATTGTCTAAGTCTTTGGATTTTCCTCATGGGTTAGTCCTGGATTCAGCATACTAGAACAGTTGGCGTGCGTTGCGCGCCCTACAATGTATATAAGTAGATGGTGGAGACTGAATGCAAATAAAAACATGAGTACCAAACAAAAGCATATGAGATACGTTATAAACACAAAAATGACATCATATAAGGCGCTCAATGCACGCCCTATCAACCAAGATACAAATCCTGAATTTATAACAATGTGCATCAGGAAATACATGAAGAGCGCCCGCTAGCCCCTATTGGTTATACCTGTAGAGATCATCTAAAGCATACCACACGAGAGGCACTGGCTCCGACCTCTCTCCACCCAGCCTCACCTTGCCGGTCATCACCTTCTGAGGGAAGTCACCGGCGGCGCGGTGGCTGTCGCTGTTGTCGAAGACCGCCACGTCGACATCGAGCTCCAGCGTCCCCGACCGCCGCCACTCCGCCGCCATGCGGTCTCGGACGCGCGCCGGCAGCCCCACCCCGTCGCCCTTGGCCACCACCTCGACGTTCTTGGTCCGGCGCTTCCCCTCGCAGTCCCACGGCGCCGCGCGGCCCCAGCCGAGCGCCACGCCCGCGTACGCCACGACCACGTCCGCGCGGTCGGCGCACGTCTTGTTCATCCGGAGCGTGACGCCGAACGCCGGCGAGACAACGCGCCCGGGGCGGGCGGGGTCGATGCCGCCGTAGCCGGCGAGGTCGACGGCGAAGGACGGGGGGCTGAGGCTCCACGTGTAGATGTAGGTGCCGACCAACAGCGCCACCATCACGAGGCACGCCGCTAATAGCCATGGGAGACACATGCAGTCCTCGTCGTTCAGGCGTGACAGGCAGCCGGGTGCCGTGTAGCCCCAGACCGGCGGCGCCTCGTCGTCTCGCGGACCGGCGAAGATGTCGTAGTAGTCGGCCGGTCGCGCCGCAGCTTCAAGGTCGACGCCGAGCCCCATGCTGCCCGACCCGTGCCAAGTCGTCAACACGATCGGTACACGACGGGGTTCTCAGTCAATTTGTTCAGGGATATAGGTAAAGCTATAGGATCGACAAGAGAAACCAATGCAAATATTAAAAAAAATACGCTATTGTGAAACGTGATTGATCCTGCGCCGGACAACTAGTACGAGTACAACCCGTTGTCATATCCGTATATCCACCATACATAAACCGGGCGTGTCCATCAAAGCCGGGTGTCGTTGGCTTGCTGGTTTCCTCCCTCGATCGATCGCACCACAATCTCGATTGACCATCGTCGATCGACTCGTCGTGCGCTGCTGTGCCGTGCAACATCGATCTCCGAACGCACCTATGGACTACGGCGTCCTCGTCTCAGGTCAGAACTGGTGGACACGTTTCCTGCGGAGGCATCCCAACCTCGACCTGGCGCTGATCCTGGTGCTCGTCGTGCTCTTCGTGCTCTCAGTCCTCTGGCTGGTCTACCGCCCGCCCGAGGTCTCGGCGACCGTGTCGAGCTTCCAGGGCCTCGACCCCGGCCACCGCGCGGCGGCGCCGCCCACCTTCGCCGTCACGCTCCGCGCCAGGAACCGCGACATGTGGCGGCACTGCTTCAAGCCCGGCAACGGCAGCGCCGTGGTGTCCTACGCGGGCGTCCCGCTCGCGCGCGCCGACCTGCCGGGGTTCTGCGTGCCGGCGCTGAGCGTGGCCACGGTGCGCTTCGTCGCCGCCGGCGACGGGCTCGGGATGCCCGACGAGCTGTACGAGAGCATGGAGGGCCAGCGCGCGAGGCGGGAGCGCGTGGCTCTGGCGGTGCGCGCGAGGCTGGACGAGGACCTGGTGGTGCCGCACAACTGGTTGGACTGGTCGCCCGTGCTCACGCTCTACTGGTGCGAGGCGATGCTGGACGGGCACCCGCCGAGCGGGCCGTCTCAGTGCGCGGCTTTCGGTATGACGAAAAGGTAAAAAGGAAATCCAGTCGGAAAATATGCATTATGTAAGATTTTATTCATACTCCAGCTGACCTATCAAAATTCCTGAAGGTTTTGCCCCAGTTTGATTTCGTATTGATCACATCTACGGATGAGAGATCCATTGGTTTGTCCTTAATAATTAAAGTTGGCCATAGCTATTTTTTTCCTCGATTGAGCATGTCAAAGTCGCACCTCAAGGTCAACGTGTTTTGTTATTTTTTTGATGTGGAATCCTCTCCTTGTATACAATCGACTTCCACAAACTCGTTAACATAGTATTGAAAATGTGAATACTACGGGTTTGCTGAACTCCGCTTCGTTGTGACGCGTGCACGGCTGAAGTGACGACCAATGAGACAAAGGAGATCTACTTGCACGCAGCAACTAACAGCTGATAGCTCCTACGACACATCAGAGAAAGAGATTCTAAACGATGTTGTAAACGATGCACAAGCTTCAATTAGTAGGGTTGTCTCCGGTACTCTTCTTGTATTCAGGCTTGAGCTCGTGCGTTCCTTGATTAGGCCCTCGCTTGTTGTACACACAGAGCGTGTTCAGCATCTCCTTCAGGAATTGCTGCGGAGAAACCAAGCACAGGTAATTGGTAAAAGCATGACTTTGATATCAGAAATGCAGTAAACTGTGATGAGAAACCCTACTTCATCTCTCGAGCAGAATCTGGAAAATATGAGAAAACATACCTCAGGCTGGTTAGTTTCCTGCATTAGATGCTTTAGAGACCAATTTGACTGCCTCTCGAAAAGATTGAATAGTTTGTTTTCCAGTTGCCCACGATCCATTCGTGTTCTTTTCATGTCAATTGGTTTTGTTGCTGGTGGCTTCTTCTTGTCCTGACGAACACAAATACTACATTAGTACCTTTATCATCTGCATGGTTATATAGGGCAACCTGATGAAATGCTTGGAAATAAATTTTTACTCAAAGAATTTTTGAATTTTGCACAAACGCTTTCCAACTATGGAAACATTTTCCACAGAAAGTTTGTATGCAAAGTGGTTTCTCTGCCAGTGAAGGTACAAAATAGAAACCCGATTTCAGAAAACAGCATACCAGTATTTTAAACAGCCAATGCAACCGATTTCAGAAAACAGCATACCAGTATTTAAACAGCCAATACAACCCAGATCCCAGCTAACGTAGCATTGAACAGTAACCTTAGATACGTTAGAAAGAACACATCCTTTTGGCCAGGATGAATAGGCATAGGTCTCATGCCTTTTCCATTGTCATCTACAATCTACAACATGTCACAGAGAAAAGAGTCAATTTTAGAAACAGAACGCTAACAGATAAAAAGAATCATTACTAAAGGTTACCTCTATTTTTCTTGTTTTAACCGACATATTCGTCCTTTCACGGCATAACTTTCCATAGTCCATAAGATTTTCCCTGTGCGGTTCCATGTCAAATTTGTTTTCAACTTTCCCTTCGCAAGCAATTTTCCCTGTAAAGAAATTACGGGTTAAAATCTGTGGTACAGGAAACAAACTAAGTACATAGCTTGCGATTAAAATACTGAAGAATATGAACACTAAAACATAGTTCTGGGAGTATCAATAGAGCACAGTGCATATCATGTGAGGTATTACGCAAAGAAATTTTAAAGGCAGAAGATAAATATGGTGCAAGTAAGATGTAGTTTTGGAGGAAAAATATAAGTGCAAAAATAGTATTACGAAACATTGTTCACTTTCTTTAACATGTTGTCATTTGCATACATATATAATACAATTAAGAGACCTCATCGAGACATACTATAGGATTGTTATGCAACAACCCAAACTTAGTATGTTAGCTTTACACAAACACCTATCTCATGGGGTGCACAGGACATAATTTCCTCTGTTAAGTGAAATGGCTTTTAGCAGAGTTAGGAGTACACAATGAGACACAAATTGAGTGTGTTAAAAGAAAAACAACACAGATTAAGTTACTCACATTGGAATCACCCATCAATTGGGTGCTTACTAGAAAATTTTAGACATAGTCACATATACAAATATACAGATGGATCCACCAAGGAATGCACAAAACTATATGATCCGGTTGGTCAACATGGAAGCATAGCCCAAACATATTAATAGATGCATCCTCTGCAATAAGTTATAGTCCAGTTTGCATAATTAGAAGCTGGAGTATACCAATTAACCAGAAAAGACTGGGGCTCAAGGACTGCAACCATGTCCTTGTTTCTTTGTAAGTAGATTTTACTAGGCCTCAGAATGCGATCTGGATATCACAAAAACCCAGGCTGGCATTCAAATGGACTGCAAACCATTCTACAATCAAGCGGAAGTGACAAGCTTTCCTAATAGTGGAAGCAATTTGGTGAAATTTCCTAGCATGCTTCTAATTATTGAACCCAATTAGTTGATGCTATACCCCTCCCAAAAACAAGCACTATTTTCCACAATAAAAGATTTCTAAAGCATATGTTTAAGCTTTACTTTGTAATACAAAAATGTTTTAAACTAGCAAGATACATATACTTGTATTATCTACAGAGCATCAAGGTCGTAAAGATGTTGTTCAATGTTAAAATAGTTTGAAGGTTCAGTAACCAAGCATCAGTTTGCTAGAGAGCCTAGAAAAAAACTCAGCATTTGCAATGTTGTCTTAATGAAAATTTGCGCAAATAGAGATAAATAGAAACATGGAAACATCACAATGAAAGTTAACTAAATATGCCTGGCTCTAACCTTGGTTAGACTCAGAAAAAATGCACATTGGCACAAAATCACTGTGCATATTCAGAGAGTAACTCTTGGGTGTATTGCCACTGCTTGCTTGAGTCATCTCCATCTTGATCTATTGTGTCATTAACACAACGGAAGAAGCGTAAGTACAGTAAGTGCAAAAAAGAATGGTCTAAACCATTTTTCATTGAGCAAAGCTATTTTACTGGGGCACATTCCTGAACCACAGGGTAGTCATTTCGTCTATCTATTTACACTAAAACAAGAACTGCATGAATCCCAACTTTCCTTCTGTCCCGCCTGAGTGTAGGCATGTAAATTGGCAATTGACTTCGACATGAATATGATGACACATATCCAACTATCCAAAGACACTCCTATGCAGTTCCAATTGTTACGAGACAGAAATAAAGCTGTCCGGTCGATTAAAAAGGAAAAAACTACAGGTTGCTCGGGTATTTGTGAGGGAGCCAGCACCTGAATTTCCAGCCATCCGATCCTTTGTTGATTTTTTACCCTGTACGCTGGATCTACTAGTCTGATTACTTTTATTTCTCTTATACTATGATGTGAGTCTTGTTTTTGATCGTTACTGCTACCCACTAGTTTATTTTAGTGCCAGGACCAGTTTGGTTTCCCGTTCCTCTCGTTCGTGTTGTAGAGACCTCGCAGGTGCCTAGTTGGCTATTTGCTCTTTTTCATTGTCGCCATGGCTTATTTTTTTTCAAAATATGTTACTGATTCTAAGATAAATAAATATTTTAATTACCTATTTTTCCAGAAAAAAACACTACATAGGTGTTGTTTCAAATCTACAGTTTGTAGGTCACTAAATTACAGTTATGAAGTTAATGTAAATTTCATTATTTGTCACTGTAAATTCTATTATTTGTCATGTAATAATTCTGAGTATCTGTATTTTCATCTGAGGGGTTTTCACTATTTCAAAATATTTATTATTTTCCCAACTATAGAAAAATATATTTTTATCTGTTTATTTTGGTTTGTGCTTCCATATGAATTAGGTTAATCTGTTTGTCTCTTTTTTTAATCTGGTGTAGATACTCCTCTTTTTTTTACCAATGTACTCCGTAGTGGATATCGTGAGAAAGCTAAAGGTTGCACAAGGTAATGGAAAAAAAAAGGTAGGATTTGGCAGTTATAATTTTCAGGTGACAGGATCTCAAAAAAAAAAAAATCAGGTGACAGGAGCCTTTGCCGCACCTGTTTTTTTCCGTTCTCAAAATCAGGTGTTACACCTAAATAGACTACCTGGGTGATGGTTGTCATATTAATACCCGAGTGCTATGTAGACACTCCCATTAAAAATCAAAGAAATTAACATGTTCAGTTAAAATATCATCTCTGGGGACTGATAACTCTTATCATCTAACCCTTAGAACCTACTTTATTGGTTTTTGTTCGTATCTTATTTTTTGTCCTCTTCTAATAAAAATTCGGCAATTCTCTTGCCGTCCGTTCAAAAAAAAGGAACCTACTTCAATTTCAATCCGCTGCACCTCCACGAATAATATTGCAATAACTGGGCAGCGTGTTAGATTCACCAATCCCATCCGTCCCCATAGTTCAGTCTACGCTGACGTAGAGATCGAGCACGAATCGATCGAAACGCATTGCAATTGCAACAGCGCACAACGAGGCAAGGTGATGAGGGGAGGAGGAGGCAGCTTGCCTGGCTAGGCGTGTCGTCGTCGCGGAGGGGATCGAGGGAGAGGATGACCTTAGCGACGACAGGGTTAGGGTTGGCACCGCCGGCGTCGGGGCCGAGCGCCGCGGCGGCGGCGGTGGCCTCCTGCCAGGCGCGGGAGACGACAGTGGGGCACTTCATGAGCCACATGGAGCGGTCGGCTCGCGCCGTCTCCAGGTACTTCGCCTCCTCCGACATCGCCGCGAAGCCGGTTGTGTCCCGATGATCGGTTCCTCGGTCACGATGGGTTCGTGCGATGGGGTCGGGGGAGCGCGGCTTGCAGGGGTCGGTGGGTGGTGCTTTGTCGAGAGGAAGGGAGGAGACGAGAGAGGCGGTGAGTAGTAATTAATGCTGGAGTATGCGGGCTGGTCCAACTAGCTTTTAGGCCCACAGTTCATCTGCCCTTGTTTTTTTTTTTGCTAGTATGCCCTCTGTATATTCAAAGTGCTTTCCCATCTGAAATTTCATTTTTTTTGGCCTATAAATCTGTCTTTAAGTCTTTTATATTTCTTGTAATGCTATACATTGATATTGATTACATTTATCCATGCAAAAAAGGAAATGATTCACCATGCAAGTTTGGCTTGTGAGGACTAATTGAAATGCAAGAACTTTTGCCCTTTTATGATAAAGGCTTTTCCCTACTTTATAGAAAACAAGTAGACAAGAACCTTTGTGTTGCACAAGGTAGCAAAAAATATTACTGTGCCTATCTCACCAAAAAGCCGCTACTATCTAATACAATTTCTTGTGTATTTCTCTGGCTATGATCTGGCGTATGGAAATTGGATACTCGAGCTCCTTTTATTTTCTCCCGACCTGTTCCCCCCCCCCCCCCCCAATCTCAGCATACACGTGATGAAAAAAATCTTGGTTGGACTGTTGGAGTAGTGGGAAGCTGCCATCAAACAGCTTCCCGAAAAGGGAAAAAATAATTCAAGCGCGAGTAAAGGTCCAATTCGGCATTCAGACGTGTCACTTCGTGCCGCGCGTAGCCAATCCAGTGATAACACCACGCGTGTACGCAGGCGTAGCGCAACGGCACAGCCTGGAGAGAACGGGCGAGAGCCTGCGGCGACTCGTCCGGTCCTTCTTCCTCCGGCCGGCTCCGCCCGCGCTAGGCACCCACCAAACCCACCGGCCCACCCAGGCCAAGCCACCACGCACCCCCCTCGCCTCGCGGCTCGCGCGCCCGCCGCTGTCCTCGCGCGGTCCGTCCCATACCGCCCATCCACCCCCAGCCCCCAAATCCGGCCGCCTCCCGCAACCGAAGCTCTCCGTTTCCCCCACGCCTCTCCAATCCCTCCCCACTCTCCTCCGGCCCTCCCCTCCAGGGCCTTCTCCGGCGACGCCCCTCGCCGTGGCACCCCGAATCTAGGTTTCCCTTTCTCCGCCGCCGGCCTCGGTTCACGCTGGTGGGGGAGCGCCTCCGCGATGTTGCCGTGCGCGAGGTCGGTGCTGCGGAGGAGGGGCCTGGCGTCGTCCCTCCTGCGGAGGTGCGGCGGGGAGGTCGAGTGCGCCGCCGGCACGGGGGAGGCGCTCGCCAATGCCAGGTGCGCGAGCACGCTTCCCGCGATCGGCGGCGGGCGCGTGCTCGGGCGCGGCGGCCGGTGGGCCGATCCGCGAGCCGGCGCGGTGGGCGCGGGGCGGATGGCGCGCACGCAGAGCAGGTGCTTCCTCGGGTGCGGCGACGGGGAGGAGGGCAGCGTGCTCTCCAAGGTCTACGAGGAGAGGCGCGTGATGGGGTATGTGGTCAAACCGAGCGAGTTGCCTTTTGTAGTTTTTCGGGTAATTGATTTGTGACATGGAAAGCATTGTTGATTGTGGTGTTGCAATTGATTTGGGGAGCTTAGGTACTCGCCAGAGCAGATGTTTGCTGTTGTTGCGGCGGTGGACCTCTACGAGGACTTTGTGCCATGGTGCCAACGATCCAGGATTATTAGGCGGCACGATGACGGCACATTCGATGCTGAGCTCGAGATAGGATTCAAGTTCCTTGTCGAAAGCTATGTGTCTCGTGTGGAGATGGAGAAGCCCAAGTATATCAAGGTGAGGATTGTGTAATGAACTTGCTAACACGTGTGTATGTTGTAACTAAGTGGTATGAAGACAATATCATCTGGAATAATGACCGTAGCTAACTTTAGAAACAGACTATTTCAAGGTTCATCATACACAGGACAGACCATGTTATCGTTTGCTGCTATATGCTTGCCATTTTTTTAATCCACTAGCATAATTTAGCCATCCAATATACTACTAGCGGAGTTTGGTTATTTGTTTGTAGCATTTAGCGGCAAATGGGTATATCTTCAAATGGAGTATTTATTATAGGCGTTACCTTTCATAATTGACTCCTTTCTTGCTTAACTGATACTTGTACTTCTAGCCAGGTTTCTTGTTTCGCTGGCATAATTGCGTCTGAAACTGATTCTAAAGTCACCTTATATGTTTCCATAAAATATGTAGTACTTATATTTTTTTTTTGCATTGATAATGTCCATTTCTTCAATTTAAAGAGCATTTGTCTTTCGTCAGAGAACTCTTAGCTACATTTGGGGCATATTTTGTGCTTACCAGTTCACAGCATTGCAAGTGAATGGATATAATTGTTGGCTAGCCTTATACCCTGAAATCCTTTGTGGAAGTTAAAACTTCTGCTGTAATTGCAATTAATCAATAATTATTCTCCATTGGCCATATCGTTACTTGATAATTAATTTTTTCCTGCCAATGAAAAGATCTACGCTCTTGTTTAGCCAATTGATGGTCAGAACTAGAAAAGTTCTACCTTAGCTGATTTAGCAATAAATGCCCATTTGGTGTTAGGCAAAGGCAATTGTTGTTAGGAATGTCAATCTGTTCAATTCTTAGGTACACTGGATTAAAATTTACATAGATTAAACCGAGGATGTCTTCTAGATTTAGTGTTCATGGTTTGTACAATCAGGGAGGCAAAAGAATTATTTGGCTATGAATTTAAAAGCTGCATGTACAAAACTAATGAAATCAAGTGCCTTCAAATGTGTATCAGCTTATCAATCGTCTATCTATAGTTGTGCTTTCTGTTGAATAGCTTGGATGGCCTGCTCTTGTAAGTAAACTGCAATTTTTATGATGAAACTAACTTAGATGTTCTATGCAATCAAGTTGTTCTATGGTATCAACTTTTAGACTGTTGATGTGTGCCTGATTGTGCCAAACAAAATATGTAGGTCTCTAGAATTATGAATTGATCATACCTTTAGCATCTTCTGACTTCCGAATACACTTATTGTTCATCTTGTGGTTCCATGTGTTCAATGTCATCGTGACATTTTTCTTTTTTGAAAAAAAAAACTGATATGGTAGTTTCTTCTCATGTTATATCTATCTTTGTGTCCACCATTTTGCCTATGCTTGAGAAAACTGCATTTTGTTGTTTTACGTTCTGACTGGTATTGCCTTTGTGCAGACAACAGCATCTGAAAGTGGACTTTTTGATCATTTGATAAACGTTTGGGAATTTAAGCCCGGTCCTGTTCCTGGGACCTGTGACCTCTACTTCTTAGTTGATTTTAAGTTTCAGTCACCATTGTATCGTCAGGTAAAATGAGCTTCTAATGATATTGAACATCTATTAACTTCATATGGCTGTTGTTTCTATTACAATCTGAATCTTTCTTTGTTTCAGGTTGCATCAATGTTCTTCAAGGAAGTAGTTTCACGGCTAGTGGGCTCGTTTAGCGATCGGTGTTTTAGAATATATGGACCTCCAGTACCAGTGCTGGAGAATACTTATGGACAAGGAAGATGAATCTATAAATCCAATTTTGAAGGATGTATCCTCCATGGATCGCTGGAGGATTCCTTGTAGTCAACACCTAATCCTTCCTTTGATAAGCCGTCGTAGTGCCATTTACGGTGCCATCAGGCAAAGAGTTTTTCTTAAGGAAATCAGCCACTGTTGGGGTTTCATTCTTTGGCTATTCCTGCGGTTATTCCTTTTCATGTATTACCAAATTTGTTTCCCATGTGTAACAAGGAAATGGCCATTTCTCACTATTATCTACCCAGTCTGTTAGATTCTGATGAATGGTCTGTGTGTTGAAATATATGTCATTATAAACTCTGCGCACTAGTTTATGTTGCACCTTTTTGAAAAAATGGCATCGTTGATCAAGTTGATGCACTCATGTTTTGGGAATGTTAGACTATCTCCAGCAGTTTTCCCATCCCTGGAAGGGCAAAAGGCCGTTTGAGGCAATGAGAGAGGGAGAGTTGGAATCGCAAAAAATTTCCTTCACAGCAGTCGTTCCCCATCCCTCCAGCGCGCGGTCCCGACGGTTGCTTCCTGCGGGCTTCGAGAGCTCCGCTGGGCAGGAAGCGGAGCAGGGGATCCGCCCCCTCCCTGCCTCCCTCCGCCGCAAGCCGCGATAGGCGCGCGTGGCCTTGAGGAAGGAGGCGGCAACCATGGCGGCGGCTCGGGAGCAAGAACCGGCTCGGGCCAGGTGCAGATCCAGAGCTGCTCCTCCGGCGGGTCGACGACCGGATCCAGAGCTGCTCCTCCGGCGCGGCGAGGGGAGGCAGAGCGCGGCGATGGGAGGGGAGGCGGGGCCCGCACGCCTGCCCGTCCCCCTCTCTCCCCCTCGGGACGCTTGTAAGTGCAATCAAGCCCTAAGTGGGTTTTGGTGAATTAAGTGATAACTTGATTAAATCTCTAACACTCTTGTAAAGTATGTGAGCAGGTTGTTGATTATTGATAAATGATATTTATGTGTAAGATCATGCATTTGGCTCACATTGCTAATAAGACAAGGGTGGATCATGGAAATGTACATGGAATGTTTACAAGCATGCTAAAGATGAATGTCATGATAAGGATAGGATGTTCTTCCCATTGGACTTTACATAAGACATACAACAAGTGATCCTAAGCTAAAGAAAATCAATTATAAAGGCATGATTATATATGGTACTTGGTTGGCCTCTCTATGTTGAGCAAAGCATATTGTGAAGAAAGGAGAAGCTTGTGGTATAATAATGGGAGAACTAAGTCAAAGTTGAGTATGGCATCAAGGGATTTCACTATTGACACAAGATGGAACTTGATAGCCAATACTATGAGTTTTCCGAGTACAATATCAAATGGTTTTTCACTCTTACATTTTATGAAGAATATTGACTCGTTCAAAGAAGCTATTTGCAAGACTTCAAGTATAGAATTGACAAGGGTCATGTGGTTATATCTTTTATGATGGACCGATAAATAGAAGTTTGCAAAGCAAGAATAATTGATGTCAATCAAAGGACAAACTATTTGAGTGGCATCTCAAATGGAATTCTCTCTATGGTGCAAGGCTTGACTCAATTGTGGCAAGGATAAGTGATGAAGAGATCAAGATGGTTAAAACGAGGAACTAAGCAAAGGCTATGGATAGCGACCATAAGCAAGTGGCTAGGGTGAAGTTGAGAGCGTCAAGGATTTCGAAGTATCATATCCAAGCCTACCAAGGAAAGTGATAAATTGCATCTAGTGTCATGATTGATAAATTGGAGTGGCTTAAGAATTCAAAGTGGTTGATATCTACTCTATGGAAGAATTCTAAGTCACTAGCTCAAGGTGGACATGCTCAAGCACATGCATATATTTATTCATCTATAACATGTGCTCAGTTGGTATACAACATTGGAAGCCCTCGAATCATTGAAGATCATTTACCGGCGTACCTTGATGGTTCAAGCTCAAGTAGATTAATTAGGGTTTATCTTTTATCTTGAGTTTAGGTATGCTGTACTATCAAGAGGGATGAATCATTGGTTGGACAACAAACATCAAAAAGTGCTCAAGTGAACCCATGAGAGACTAACCCGTGAGATCAAACCTTAGTAGGGCTCTCTGGCCCAAACCGGTCTGACCGGTTTGGCAAACCGGTCTGACCGGTTTGGGCACTGACACCGTCCAACGGCTAGTTGGTTTGAAAACCGGTCTGACCGGTTTGGCAAACCGGTCTGACCGGTTTTGTCTGACAGACTAACGGCTAGTTTTTGGGAGGATGGGTATTTATACCCATGAGCTCCTCTTTGAGGGGCTGCTGGTTCCCTGCGCCTCATATGCCTTCTTGAACCCCAGCTAAGCTCTCCCCAACCTCTCTAAGTGAGATTCAAGCCTTTAGTGCCCTATTCTTGTATTGGGTTGAGAGAGTGACTTGTGTGAGAGCTTTAGAGAGCTTTGAGAAGCCTAGTGAGCATCCCACACTTGAGCACCTGCTGATTTCGTTGAAGATCCTTTGAAGCATCTTTTACTCTTGGAGCTTTGCTCCTAGACGGCTAGAAGTCACTTGGAAGCTCTCCAATCCGAGATTGTGGAAGCTCCAAGAAGTTTGTATTACTCCTGTGATTCTAGTGGAAACCTTCTCATCTCAAGGGTTCATTCTCTTGACTTGAGACCGAGGTCAAGGGCAAGCCTTGTGTGGCGAGCCTATCCTTGTGTGGATACCTCAACAACGTGGAGGTAGGCTAACCTTAGTGGTGGGCCGAACCACGGGATAAATCTTTGTGTTCTACTTGCTTTACATTTACATGCATTACCTCAAGTTGTTTCTAGCAATCTTTGTGCTTTCGCTTCGATCTATTTTGGTGTGCTTGTGCTGTGTAGGGACTTCATTGACACTCTTGGAAACACCTTTGGAAGTCATACACCAAGTTTGGTTTGAGCTAGAACTCGTAGAGGGCATATACTTGTTTGTTGATTTGCTGCCTAGCAAAACCGGTCTGACCGGTTTTGGAAACCGGTCTGACCGGTTTTAGTACTAACAGAGGGTTGAAGTTCTTAACAAGTGCAGATTCGTCTATTCACCCCCCCTCTAGACGACATCAAGATCCTTTCAACGTTGTGGCGGAGATCCGCGCACGCGGCCCCTTCCTCGTCCTGCTCGCTGTCCGGCCTCCCTCACCCACCGGCGAGCCACGTGGCCGTGCCGCCCCCTCCCTTCGCTGGCGAGTCCCGCCGCCATGCTGCTCTCCGGCGACGCGCCAAACTGCCCTCGTGCAACCTCGAGCTCGGGGGAGGAGCAGGGATCTCCGGCGGCGGTCGGGGATGGTGGAGGAGACGGGAGCAAGGCCGCGGGGTGGAGGAGATTGGGGTGGAGCACTCCTCCGCAGCCGCTTCCCGTCGGTGTCCTCCTTCTCCTTCTCCACCGCGCCCGTGCTCCGAATCGCGCCGGGCGGGAGCGCCTCCACCAGCGGCCGAAGCTCCTCCCCGCCGCGGCTGCTCGAGGGAGAGGGAGCGCGAAGAGGATGCGGCGGGGTGGAGCAGAGGAAGAAGTGGAGGAGGAGCTGCTACAGGGGAGGGCCGCCGCCGGCCCGGGGGAGGGAGGAAGGGCGCTGGCCGCTGGGGATGCGTGCGGGAGGAGGAGGGAGAGCAGCGGTTGAGATGAGAGAAGGAGAGAGAAACGTCAGGAATGGGGAAGGAAGGGGTGGTGGATGGGAAACCTTCATTTTGCAGTAAGGGATGGGGAAACTGCTAGAGCTGCTACAGTAACATTTGTTTCCTCATTTAGAAGATGTGGGAAGGGATGGGGAAACTGCTGGAGATAGTCTTATATGAAAGTTATGTGGAATAGCAGTAAAGACCTTGCCTTGCCTCATCGGCCTAACTACTTGATCAGGCCTAGATTCACGAATAACTTCGATGACACAGGAGAAAGCCTCTTCTCTTCCGGCCTGTATGTATATTGCAGCAATTCAACAGCAGTGTTGAACCGTACAAAAAGAATAATTGAATCATTGTATTGAAAGAAAAAGAAAAGGAATAACTGATTTAATCGGCATGCGGGCGCGTCTAGCTCTTGCATCCTTCTCACGCGCCGGTTCCAACGAGGCTGTTGATCAAGCTCGCCAGCCTCCGACCCGCCGCGCCCTGCCTGACCGCGTCAATGTCTCCCCCGACCGAGCACTCGGCCGCTCCCTCCTCGCCGCTACCGCCGCCTCCCGCGCACCACGCGCCCGGCGTGACGCCGTCCAGCGGGCGCCGCAGCACCTCCTCGTCTATCCTCTGCAGCAGCGCCTCGTCGTCGCCGAACCGCCCGGCGAAGGCCGCCCCGCTGCCCACCAGCGCGTCGTACCGCGACTGCTGCTGCTGCTCCGGCGGCGGCACGTCGAGCCGGACGCTGTGGTTGACGGTGCTGTTCCTGAAGCGCGGCGAGTTGGCCATGACCGTCTGGAAGTAGAACTCCGCGGCGCCCAGCGTGTTGCTGAAGTACATGAGCAGCGTCCGGGGCAGGTTGTCCGGCGCCACCACGCAGTGCTCCGCGAACGCCCGGCTCAGTATCGGCCAGGGAGAACCTGTTGAGATGCGATCGAATGCGCAACGTCAGTTTTGACACCATGGCGATCGAGCGTGAGAAATGCTGCGGATTTGCAGTGGAATACAGAGACGGTCCCCATTACCTTTGTAGAGCTCGAACGCGTTGGGCTTCTCCCGGTGCCCCGACGAGAAGGAGATCTCGGCGTTGGTGCTCTGCAGGAGATTCTGGTCGAGAACAACCACGTGGTGGGTTTCAGAATCGGCCCTGTGGTCGATGAAGTTGAGGTACCTCGGCACGGAGGAGAAGGCGTGGAGCAGGTCTGCAGCAGAGAGGGCTACCAGCTGTCAGCGGCACGGCACGGCACGGCACGATACGAAAAGAACCAAAAAAGAGGACCAGGTCGTCCAGGCACTGGCAACACGACGACGTGACGGCCTGAAACTAAACCTCACCGTCCTGCGTCACGAGCGGGTAGTCCGCGGCGCTCAGCGTAACGAGCCAGTCCCAGTCGGCGCCGACCCTGAGCAGGACGGCCGCGCCGCGGAGCACGGCGGCGACGGCGGAGGGCCCGCGGCCGTCGAGCGCGTCCCCCTTGCCGACGACGTGCACGTTCCCGTACTCGAGGAACGCCTGCTCCGACCGGGCGTAGCTCGCCAGCCTCGCGCGCTCGTACGCGCCGGCCCCCGCGTCCAGGTGCAGCAGGTACCGGTTCCGCGGGTGGTACACGGCCTTGAGCAGCCGCGTCACCCGGAGGCAGTCCCCGCGCCCGCCCGTGATGTAGTACGCGAACACCGGCGGGTACCCGGGTCCCTTCCTCGGCACCAACGCCGCCGCCGCCGCCGCCGACGACGACGACGGCTCGCCGTCCGGGCTGTAGGGGTCGTCGTACTCGTACGCCGCTCGTTGGTTGAGGAAGGAGCTCGACGCGTAGCTGAGCACCAGCGCGCTGGTCATCAGGGCGGCCAGCGCCGCGAACGCCGACCACGGCGAGCACGTCGCGAGCCAAGAAGAATGGGCCATGGCGGACGCGGACGACGGAGAGCTTGGGATCCTTGTCGCGTGGCCCGGGGCCCTGCTGGGTGGTTGTGGCTGATGATGAGCGGGGGAACGGGAGGTCCTGCTACTAGTAGTTTTGCAAGTGTCAACGCTCGAGGCTGGCAGCTGAGTTTGGTTGGGATCATGGAGGAGCAGCAACATAAGCCCTGACGCAATGATGGGCGGCGAGTATTAAAAACCTGTCACGATGGAACGACTGAGAAATCTTTTTCTCGTTTTCTGCTGTTGCGCGCTACGCGCAGGGCATATGGAGACACGTACGTAGCGCCACCGGTCGACGTGCCTCCAAGGACGAGCCGACGGAGAAATGGTATAATAGGCGAACGGGAAGGTACAGGCTGCGGAGGCAAGAGCCAACGCGAGGTATCGAGCCAGCAACCAGCATGATGTGTGATGGTACGATGGATGCCCATTTTCGCTGCGGCGGAACGTTTCGATCATGGAGGAGGATTCAGTGAGGCACAACGTAACTTACCTATGCATCCGGACCATCTAAATCTGATCCAATGACTATCCTTCCTCCTGGTATAAAAAACTAAAAAAAAAGAAAAGCTAAGCCCACCTGTCAGTCACCGATTTATTCTTCTTCCTCCCAACACTCTGCCTCAGCATCTCATGTCCGACGAGCTGCAACCTGCAACGGCGGAGTTGTCGCGCGTGGTGAAGGCTCTGCTGCACACCCCATTGCCTAGCACGCATGCAGGACCTCGACCTCAGCCGCAACGAGCTCTCCGGCCCCTTCTGACGGTGGATGGGATGTCGCCAGTTAACGCGTCAAAACAGAATTCTGCAGTCAAATCAGAAACATAATTCGTTTTCTTTTTAACGCGTCAAAACAGAATTCTGCAGTCAAATCAGAAACCTTCCGAGTCCGATCTGCCAAGCAGGCCGACAAGGGTCTCTCACCCCGTTGGGCTTGATTGATGCGCGGGCCTGAGCATTGGGCTTTACAATTCGCGCCCATTTGAACCCCGCAGTCTGGAATGCTTATGGGCCGCTAAAACAGAGTAGCGGCCCACCCTCTTTAAGTCATCAAGTCAACGCTAGTCGTCCTGATGTTTTCTTTCGCTACCCTAGCCTATAGCCTAGTGGTTACAGGAGCCCCGGTAGCACCTCAGGTTCTGGGTTTGACTCTCTGTAGGAGCGAATTTATCAGGATTTAACGGTATTTGTGCTTTTAGTGGTAGGCGACGTTCCCGTCGACAGCGAGGCGCCTGTAGTGACTTCGTCAATCTTGAGGATTTGCCGGCTCAGTCTTCGAAGATGCTCCTAGGGGTAGGGTTTGCGCGCGTGTGTTCATAGGGATGAGTGTGCGTGCGTTGCGAGTGTCTCCGATGTACTGTGTAATTCGCAAAAAAAAACTCTTCAAGGTGCGTTTTCACTTTCATTTTCAAAATTTTGTCTTTCATGCAATTTGAATCCTTTTTTATTTTCAGTAACGTTGATATCAACAATATTCTTTTTACTAAATCATCTTAACAAAATTCGATGCATCTTTTCCCAATCACGTTTAGACTGACTCCACAGACGAGCTATTTGCATTTTTGCCTCGCGAGGACGTCCTGTGCATGCGTGAGAAGCCTTCCAACAGATGAGGCAAAGGGGAAGGCAAATTGCCTTTGGAGGAGAGAGGGGATGCAAAATTGCATCACCTCTCTCCTCAAAGGCATACGAGCCCGCCGCGGGGAGGGAGAAGGCCGGTGAGCGCATCCGGCGGAGGAGGGAGCTCCGGCGACCGGCACAGGGAGGGAGGGCGGAGCTCTGCCGCCGGCAAGCAGGAGAGAGTCGGCAGAGGAGGCGGGCCTGCGCCTGTCGCCCCTCCCGAGGCCGGCGGAGGACGCGACGAGGCTGCGAATCAACAAATCGAACTCCTTCACCACCGAATCGAGCTCCATATGCCACTGAATCGAGCTCCAGGCCACCGAATCGAGCTCAGAAAGCGACGGCGCCGGGCGCGGGGGCGGCGGAATGTGAGGAGCGGCCGCGGGTAAGCACGCAACGACATCACGGAGGAGGGGAAGAGCAGCGCGGCCGCGCTGTGCTGGCTACCGGCGCGAGGAGCGAGGTGGAAGCGGAGGACGCAACCGCTGTGGCGATGGTGGTGGTGGGGAGGAGGAAGAGGACGCCTGTGGTCGGGGGCGGGGAGGGAGGGAAGGCTGCGCTGGCAGCAGCGGGAGGAGGGATTGTTTTGCTTCTGTCGTTTGCGTCCGTATTGTTGGAGACAGGATTTTTTCCCTCTCATGTGCGCGAGGCAAATGTCAGAATGCCCCTCCCATTTTGCACTTCATTGTTGGACTCAGTCTTATACGGTTACGAGAGCACGGTTGCAAGGGCACGCATAACCACTGAACTAGATAGAAACCATATATGACCGCTGTGCTGTACAGAAACTCCACATGCTGCATGATTGACAATAAAATCAGTCCGAAAAAGGATAAGAGTATGTGTGCCTATAAAAAAGAAAGGCAAACAAGCGCGTGACAGATACCTCACACCCTGATTGACCATTTTATCCCTCTAGCCCCAAAGAGACTACTTTGACTTACACAAGTCAGAGTGTCCGACGGACCCCCTCCAAAAGCCAAAGCACACAAGTAGCATAGCGATTACGATTCTATATCCCAAAATGTAGAGGCAGAAAGTAATACTGCTAACGTTTATAGCTAAAATACAGAGCATGTAATTTCCCCTAGCACAAGGGCAAAAGTAGAACTTGAAGGCAGAATCTGAAAGGCAAAAAAAAACATGGGCAAAAGTAGAAATTCACACGCCTCACACCGTCACAACGGCGGTAGCTCGACGGTGAGACAGGCGACCATTCCTCCAGCTTAAAAAAAAATCTTTGCTACCGTGGACAGACCTGGACGACGGGCCCCACCGAGCATTGCACGTTATCCGTGGCGCCTCGAGCGCGGGCACGGCGAATCCTGGCCCTTGGATCAAGCCGAGCTCCGCATGCATGCGCACTCCCTGCCTTCCAAACGGGAGGACGGGGGAAATTAAACAACGCGATTACGCGAAGCCTTCAAAAAGCCAGCCAGCCCATCCCCCTCCTCTCCCTTCCAGACAGCCAGCCACAGCGCAGCGGTGTGTGTGTGTGTCTGCGGGAGAGACCAAACACCAACCTCCCCCCACCCTCGGCCCATCCCTCCCCGCATCCCCACCTCGCCGCCGCCGCCGCCGCCACACGGTCTTTTCCACGAGGTAAGCTCCGGACCCTACCCCTTCATCCGTTCGTCCTCCGGCGTCTGTCGCCTGGCGCCGCGTCACGGATTGGTTGCCGTGTCGGCGGCGGCGGCGGTAGAGGAGGAGGAGGAGGCAGAGGCGGGCGCGGGCGATCGGCGCGGCGCGGACCGATCTTAGCGGCCGTGGCGCCCGATCGTGCGGCGATCGCTCCGGCGCCCGCCGATCTCCCCGTTACGCGCCGGAAATTTTGCTGGCGGCGCCTGCCCCCGCTGTTGCTGTTTGTTCCGGTAGCGTTTTTTAGGGGGGCGGTCGGGCGGGTTTCGATGAGGTATCGGCGTGCGTTAATCGCGCGTGTTTTGATCGGTTTTCGATGGAGGAATTGGTTTCGAGAAAATCGGGATAGGATTTGGGGAGGGGGGGGGGGGGGGGTGTTGATGGGGAGCGACTGTTGGGAAATCTCATGTCATGGCTTGCGTTGATTGTTTGTCTGCAAATGGGATAAGGTTCGGGACCTTGTGTGAGTCCTAGTAGACTAGTAGATGTTAATCGCAAATAAGCGGAGGCTTGTTTATGCGTGCTTGATCAGTACCTGTTTATCCACGATGTGTTCTCTCATGTTCCCGGTGGTGTATTATGCTTGATGAGTTGGTAGTATAATGCAGTACCGGTATATTGACTGCTTACGCGTGCTGATGTGGTTTTTGACCGACAGATTCGTAGGCGATTGGAAGTGCATGGGGAGAAAGGATGCCAGAGTTGCGTAGTGGAGTCCGGCAATCTCGGTTGAGGGCAAAGAAGGTTGAGGATCTTGTTGCTCAGGACCCTGCTGACAACTTGGTTACGGTGGCACCTACAGTGGCAGGAAGGCGTGGTAGAGGAAGGGGTGGCAGGGGTGGAGGGAGAGGAGCAGCGCGGGGAAGGGGAGGAAGAGGGCGAGGTGTTCCAGTGATTGACTTGGACCCTGACCAGCCTTGTGAGGTTCTTCCTGGAGCAGCAGTTGGTGTTCGTGCTGCAGGTGGGGCACAACCCATTGAAGGATTTGCTGATAAGGCTTTGAAGATGGCTGGTGGGAGTGCTGAAAAGATTGAAGATGAAGGGACATCCCCTGTCCCGGAGAAGGTATGCTCTTCACATGCACTTTTGCCTGTCCTATTTTGTGTGTGTGTCTTCACCTGCATTCTTTCCATACTGGTATTATTTCTTGCCATTGAGTTTAATTTGTGGCAGTGAAGTTATCTTAGAAAATGGGATTACAGTGATAAATGAATGTAGTTCAGTTGTGCCTATTTTCCAAGCTATTCATCATGCATCTTGCATCTTTGAATACCTACATATATTAACCATTTTACATCATCATAATCAAGTGAGAAACAATGCAGCATCTTCTTCCTTACTCTATCTTCAAATAACCACCTGTACCTAAAATACTTTCATGCATTTTTTTCACTCAACTTGGAAGATGTAAATTCAAACATAAGAATCTTACGAATAAATGCCTGGATCACTAAATCGACCATGTACTCCAGGTTTGTGGGATTATGTTTTAATAATATATATTAGTAACTGGTTAGAACTGGCAGCTCTGCCAATGATATCAATCTAAGAACTGCAATTGTCTAACTGAGTTTGAAAATTTGGTGACCAAGTATTGATAAATTTTTTTCGCAGGTCCAAGTAGGCCATTCTCCGCAATACAAGGTAGAGCGGAAGTTGGGCAAAGGTGGTTTTGGTCAAGTTTATGTTGGCAGAAGGATTTCTGGGGGAACAGAACGTACTGGACCTGATGCTTATGAGGTTTATATCTAGCACTCCCTCCCCTCTCTTCCTAATACATGGCTTATATATCCTCTTTTATGGAAGTAATACTAAGACATGGCTTTGCAGGTTGCTTTGAAATTTGAGCACCGTAACAGTAAGGGTTGCAATTATGGCCCTCCATATGAGTGGCAAGTTTATAGGTAATTACATTATACTAAGTTGAATGCATCTATTAATCTTACAGAAGAATTTACAGATCAAACAAGTTGTACAAAAGTATTCCTTGAAACATGGCACACATCATTGTTGTAGTTTTCTGTTTGGTTCAGTAGCGCTTGACTTGCATTTTGTCTTGAAACACAAAATATTCAATGGTCAAGTTACATTGATGGCTTCTTTCAAGTATTTGCTACTTTTGAGGATAAATCTTTTTAGTTTTTTTAGCAACATAAATCTTACTAGTTACCCACTAATTTTAATGTTTTTGTCGTGCATGTGTTTCAAGTGCTCTGAACGGTTGTTATGGTGTACCATGGGTTCATTACAAAGGTCGACAAGGGGATTACTATGTTCTGGTTGGTTCTTATATATATGTAGTTGAATTTAAGTTTGTATTATGTAAGTTAAAGAACTGAACAATGCAATCGTTCCAGGTGATGGATATTCTAGGACCTAGCCTTTGGGATGTCTGGAACTCATTTGGGCAGACGTAAGATAACTATGTCCTATCTGCTTTGTTTCGCTCTTATTTTTCTAAGCAGCTGACTGATCACCAATATTTGATTCAGGATGACAGCCAATATGGTGGCTTGCATTGCTGTAGAGGCAATTTCTATACTTGAGAAACTTCATGCAAAAGGGTAACTAGTGCATTTGCAGACTTTTATTTGAACTACTGGATCTTTGAATTTGTTTATTTAATTGTTGGTAATTTTCGGTCAGGTTTGTTCATGGAGATGTCAAACCTGAGAATTTTCTCCTTGGCCAACCTGGATCACCTGATGAGAAAAAACTTTTTCTGATTGATCTTGGGTTAGGTACGTCATGGCACTTTTCCTGTGATAGATATTGTGTGCAAATGTTAAGATGATTAACCAATTTGGCACACTAATCCGTGTTCACATTCTGTGAGCTTTCACATGTGTTTAAACTTGATATGTACAATGCACCAATGCTTATGTAAAACTCAATTTAACAAGTATTCATTCCTACCATTTGCACTGTCAGCATCTAAATGGAAGGAAGCAGGGACATCTGCGCTACATGTTGAATATGATCAGAAGCCAGATATTTTCAGGTTTGTTTTTTTTACCATATAATGTGCTTTTCATTTCCTTTCAGTACACTGACCTTACTTTGCCCCTTTCTCAACAGAGGTACAATAAGATATGCTAGTGTCCATGCCCATTTAGGCCGTACTGGTAGCAGAAGGGATGATCTGGAATCATTAGCATATACATTAATATTTCTTCTCAGAGGAAGATTGCCATGGCAAGGCTATCAGGTTTGCTATCTTTCTTTGGATGGAAGTATTGAAATAGCCATAAAAATGTTCTTTTGGTTATTGACTGTATGTATCATGTCGATTTTTGTATTCAGTAAGTGAAACTGATTTGTAATATTTATATGCTTGAAGCCATTTTCTCTTCCTTTTGCCTATGGATTCATAAATCTTTTTTTTTTGTCTGAATTCATATATAAAATTAAGCTGTTGTTTGAAAAGTGCTTTATGTTGCAGGGCGAGAACAAGGGTTTTCTTGTTTGCAAGAAGAAAATGGCTACCTCTCCAGATCTATTGTGCTGTTTCTGCCCACCTCCATTCAAACTCTTCCTGGAGATTGTGACAAACATGAAATTTGATGAAGAACCAAATTACTCAAAGCTTATTTCCCTTTTTGATGAATTAATTGAGCCCCAGCATTTGAGGCCTATTAGAATAGATGGTGCATTGAAGGTTTGTTTTTAACTATGGAAAGGAACTTCTTATTTTGTTATATGATACTCTGTCCGTCCCAAATTACCTTTTGTTTTGGCTTTTCTAGGTGCATAGCATTTGCTACATATCTAGACATATTGTATATCTAGATGCATAGCAAAAAGCTAAGTCTCTAGAAAAGGCAAAATGAATAATAATTTGGGACAGAGGGAGTAGTTTTTTTATGCATTTTTGCAGTAATTGGATATCTGGCTTACTTTTACATTTGATTATTTTCGTACAAAGGCTGGTCAAAAACGTGGAAGGTTGCTTGTAAATTTAGAAGAAGATGAGCAACCGAAGAAGAAAGTTAGAATTGGAAGCCCAGCAAACCAGTGGATTTCAGTTTATAATGCTAGAAGGCCCATGAAGCAGAGGTAACTAAGGAATAATAGGTTTATTGGGTCTGTGCATAATGGATCTTGTTATAATCTGCTCAAATTTGAAGTTAGATACTTTATGTGGTGGTGGTCCTCAGTCCTTACCCCCTATAAATCGCTGGGTGCAGTAGGATGCCATTTTGATGGTTCAAGGATTAGATAGATTTTTATATTCATTTCTGTGTGGACCTTTGTCCTTGCAAGTACAGCTGTTTTTGCTTATCCCTGGTAATCTGTTTGAGTGCGAAAGGAATTACTCAACTCCTTGGGGGTGCTTATAGCCTTAATTCTCACTAAACTTTTTGAGACATTTTTCTGATCTTTGTTATGGAGTAATAGATAGGTACTATATTTGCATAGTTGCACTGCATCCAGACAATAGATACTATATTTGCATAGTTGCACTGCATCCAGACTTCAGATTTTTTTTCATATCTACCATCAAAGTATATAAATTTTGTTAGTGCTTTGACATTTTTGAATGTTAAGGACAATATAGTTGAGCATGTTTACTTCTACTATTAAATATTTTTTGAAAGACACTACTATTAATTACTCCCTCCTTCCTTCTATATATGACGTTGGATAGTTCATATATAAAAGGAAGGAGGGAGTATTTGTCACTAATTTAAATTTATCACCTAGGGTAGTTATATGGCTTTGTGCTCTAAAACACTTTCTTTCCTTTCAGATACCATTACAATGTAGCAGATGCCAGACTTCATCAACACATAGAAAAGGGTAATGAAGATGGATTGTTCATTAGTTCAGTAGCATCTTCAGCGAATCTTTGGGCCCTTATTATGGACGCAGGAACTGGTTTCACGTCCCAAGTCTATGAACTTTCACCCATATTCCTTCATAAGGTATGATCTCAATTCTCAAGCACAGTGCTTTCTAAGCCAGGCTACATATTAAGTTCCAAGTTGCCCTTTTCTTTTTGCATTTTAGGATTGGATTATGGAGCAATGGGAAAATAACTACTACATCAGTGCCATAGCCGGTGCAACGAACGGGAGTTCCTTGGTAGTCATGTCAAAAGGTCTGTCCTAATTGTTGCTGGACTCTTCTATTGCGTGTATATGGAAAATCTTTCTGTTGTGTCTACTGTGGTCACTGGCCAAACATGCATAGAGTTAAAATGCTCTATGCTGGCTTATGGGTGCTGTGGCATGCAAATCAAACAGTTCTAATTGGATGGTCTGGTGTTCACATTCGTGTTTGCTTTCTAGTTTCAAGCTATATTACAAGATAATGTTGAGAATACACAAAAGAAAGCAAATCGCATGGATGTTTCATATACATACTTCTAAAATTAGGGCCTAAACCAGAAAGAATAGATGAAGACATGACTTTTCATAGAGTAAAATGCATGCACAACTAACATGTTTTTGGCTTGTAGTAATTGCATAGTTTCAAAGGTGTCGCCTAGGCATCCAGGCGGTCCCTACTCGCCTTGGAAAATCGGTCGCCTTGTCGCCTAGGCGATAAGGCGTGCCCAGATTTTCAAGGACACCTTATCGCCTTTGAAACCATGAGTAATTGTTTTCTGTGATTCTCTAGAGTTTCACATTCAGATATCTGGCCTGTTCAGTGGCCTTTTCACTTTACCTCATCTGCATTGAATGTATATGCATTTCAGTTGAGAATTGCCACATCAGTTAAATTACTTTGACCCTTTCTTTTTTTTTTCAGGAACTCCATACACTCAACAGTCTTACAAAGTTAGTGAATCATTCCCCTACAAGTGGATCAATAAGAAATGGAAAGAAGGCTTTCATGTTACATCAATGACAACTGCAGGGAGCCGCTGGGGTGTAGTTATGTCAAGGAACTGTGGATATGCTGAACAGGTAACATTTGGTATCTTGTTCAATGCACAAGTAAAATGCTTATTGTGTGATAAATTATTTTGATCTAGCCATCTAGAGCACTGGTGCATATAAAACTATTTGGTATCTGAATTCTGAAAGTATCTGGTTTTTAAAGGAACAAATTAACTCACTGTACATGATATATATATATATATATATATATATATATATTCCTGTTTGTAAAAATGATGTGTGTATTGTACATTTGTTGTTTGAAATGAACTTTATTATCCTTTGTTTCTCTATTATGTAATGCAGGTAGTAGAATTGGATTTTCTTTATCCTAGTGAAGGTATCCACCGACGATGGGAGCAGGGATTTAGAATAACTTCTACAGCAGCCACTGGTGATCAAGCTGCTTTTATATTGAGTACAACCAGAAGAAAGTTGATGGACGAGACACAAGAAACCCTTAGAACATCTTCTTTTCCAAGCAACCATGTGAAGGTATGACTGTATACTTTTATTCTTGACTACCCTGTCAAAGTCCGGTTGATTTATTTGGACTCTAAAGCTTAAGATTTGCTGCAATTTCTGTCTACTTGGCATGTATATTTGCTACATTTCTCGTTGTAGTAATACTTGGCATCTGAAGCAGGGAATCAAAATACCCCGTCTAATGTCACAATGCACTACGTGTCTTTTGCAGGAGAAATGGGCCAAGAATCTTTACATTGCTTCAATATGCTACGGCCGGACAGTGTCATGAGGCTTGCTTGGCACTGCATCCCAAATCGGGAGAGAACATATTCGGATGAGTAGATATGGGAAAAATCAGCACTTTTTTGTTGCTGCTCTCTGTTACTCTGTATGTGTAGGTAGACAAGATGAACCACCTTTCCATGCTCAAGAACGAACCACAAGGAAGGTGGAAAGCAAGCAGCTAATAAGCAGACGAGGAGGATGTGACCCGACTAGTGGCGGTGCAGACGCCGATGGCGTCAAATGTTTTGCATCAGCATGTTTTGCTTCGCTCCTGACTGCTGTGAAAGAGTAGACAGCTTGTAGCCTCCTTCAGAGGCAAAGTCAATCTGAGAACCCATTGTGTATAGCGTATCGTGTCATTGCATTTTGTTTAGTGGAAGCCAAGTTCCATGTTTCTGGAACGCTGGAAATGCTAAGTTATTGTGTGAGGTGAACAAGTGTACTGAATTAATTCAGTGTATTGATTCCATTATTCGATAATTCTCATTGGAGGAATTAATGCAATAGTGTTGCGTTACTAATCATCACTGAATTGCATGTTTTAGTAGTGTCAGAAGATTTGTGACATGCTCGTTACCATCATCATCAGCCCTGGAACAACTTATGAACGGCCAGAGCAGGAAACTAGTGCAGAGAACAGGTGAACAGGGTACTTGTGCAAATGCACCTCAAAGCAGTAACCACTAACCAAGCCAGCTACATAAAGTGAGAGCAACTAAATAGCACACTATAAATCCAGGTCAGCTATACCAACACAAGCTTTTAGAGATCAAGTTTCTAGCAAGAAGGTGAAACTCCTCATGAGTCCTGAGTCCTGCCCCTTCATCAGCTCATTCCCCAGCTCCTCCCTGATCGATCGTCACACAAGGAAATGATGTCATAATCGATTAGGTAAGCATGTACGTAGATGGAAGAACAGTGTGGTCAGTGGATGATGAGCGCACCTGTGTCCTACTACAGATCGCAAATACAGCACAAGACGAGGATGATCAGGATGAACCAATAGAATTGGTTGTCACCATAGCACAAGACGAGGATGATCAGGATGAACCAATAGAATTGGTTGTCACCATCCTCCGCTGCAGACACAGTTTGCGTGGGTGGGTATGAGCCAGCAGGTCCAGGATCGGTATTCGGTAGTCTGCATATGGTTGCAGGCTTGCAGCCAGACGAAGAAGAGAGAGACAAGAGGACTCACGGGGCACGGGCGCCGGTTCCTCTGGTAGAACGGTAGCGGAGCCCATGGTCGCGGGCGCCGAGGGGAGGACGCCGTCGTAGGCTCGTGGAGACGACGACGGGTCCGCCGGCGCGGACGGCCCTGCTGTTCTTGGGCGACGACGACGGCTCCGGGTCGCGGTCGAGCGAAGCAGGGTGGAACTGATGGCCGCTCGCCGCGTCCTCCTCGGAGACGGCGCCCGGGCCTGCCATCACGAGGAGGAGGAGGACGCCGATCAGGAGGAGCGCGGGGAGGCTGGCGACGGCGGCCTTCCGGGACGCCATGCTGGCCGGCGTGCGATCGACTGATCGAGCGACGCCGCGGTGGGTGCCTGCGCGCGACCGGAATGGGGTTTTCGCAGCGGCGACGTACGATCGAGTAGCTAGTTAGGTAGCACTGCTGTGGTCTGTGGAGTGTGGAAGCAAATACCAGAGCTGGATGCTGCTGCTGCTTGGTCAGGCTCAGGCGTCGATCGGTGCGGGCCCGTACGTGCGCTTTGCGCTTCACGTCCGCGGCACCAGCGCGGCCTTTTTCCCGTAACTGGAATGCGGGAGACATTGGCGTCTAGGCAAGGCGACGCATCTTTCACAATTGTGGTAAACGGGAGTAATGGCGCGGAGGGTGGGGTGGGCGGTGCTCGCGGAGCCGCGCTGACGCGTCGATTGGGCGTGGAGTTCCGGCTGAACCTCGCTCGGCCGGGCCCGTTCTTGTGAATCGTACAGGAACAGTAAAGTGAACAGTAATCAAGATGTGTTCTTTATTAATGAACAATGGTCTCTATATATACAAATGGTCACGGAGGCCAGTTACTGGAGGATCTGGTAACTGCTATTAGCAGTTGCTAATTACCCATTTAATTGATCATTTAGAATATTAAGTATATTCTTAACACTCACCCTGATCAATTATCTTCTGGATACTCCAATGTTTATCATAATATTTAATCTTGAAAAACCTCGTGGGAAAAATTTAGATATGCATTGATGTATCAGGATAAAACTCCTTAAAAACCTAATGGGAAAATAGGAGAAAACACCATGATAATCATGTGTATGCCCTTACAATATCATCCTCTAAAAACCCTTGTGGGAAAAAACAAGATGATATGACATACATAATGCTGATATTGCTCCATTAAAAACTTCATATGAGAAACCATCAAAGTAAAACTCATATAAAGAAAAGAGTACAATAAGATGCACAAAGGATTTATTTATTCAAATTTACTCCTCCGGATTTCTGCAAGTCTCTAAGCCTCTTCATACCAATTCCTTCAACACATTTATGAAATGATGAATATGGTAGAGATTTTGTGGATAACTCACATGACATAGTTTGCAGAATCTCTATTCCCC
Organism: Cenchrus fungigraminus; assembly: GCA_036936925.1. Lineage (NCBI taxonomy): Eukaryota > Viridiplantae > Streptophyta > Magnoliopsida > Poales > Poaceae > Cenchrus > Cenchrus fungigraminus. The sequence goes on along the minus strand of CM072778.1, from coordinate 18,563,793 downwards.
CATCATGTTATAACTCATGAGGATAAAATAACTTGGGAGTAATATGCTTAGTCAAGTTATTCTTGTTGTAACATGATTCCATTTGTGCAACACAAGCAGCATTATCTTCAAAGATAATTGTTTGTGCATCAAGTGCGCCAATTCCACATGATTTTAATATGTGGTCAATCATTCTGCGAAGTCAAACACACTAATGTGATGCTTCATACTATGCAATTATCTCAGAATGATTAGTGGAAGTAGACACTAAAGTCTGCTTGGAATATTTCCAAGAAATAGTAGTTCCACCATTTAAAAATATAAAGTCAGTCTGGGATCTACTGTTATGGGATCAAATATATAGCCAATATTTTCTATGTATAGGCACCTTGCTATACATATATCCTAGATGAAAAATATCCAAGCTGTAAGCCTATACAAAGTTTGGTTTCATCCAAATCTTTCATTTCAAACTCCGTCAAATGACGACGAGCTTCATTGATGTCATGTTGGTTACCAATGATATTAATATCATCAACATAGACAAACACAATGCAAATATACGTTGTAGTTTTCTTGATGAAAACACATAGACAATCATCATTGATTATGTATCCCTTATGCTTAAGGATATACTCAACCGATTGTACCACATTCGACTTGATTGTTTTAAGTCATATCATGACTTCTGCAACTTAACACAAAAACATGTTGCTTGTTGCCTTAGGATTTGATATACTTATTCCATCAGGAACATTCATGTATATCTTAGAATCCAATGACCCATACAAATATGTGGTCACTACGTCCATCAACTGCATAGATAGACGATTTTGTACTGCCAGAGATATTAAGTATCTAAATGTTACGCCACTCATAACTGGAGAATAAATTTCGTTGAAAATCAACATCAGGCCTTTGCGTGAAGCCCTTTGTAACTAGCCTTGCATTATATCTCATCACTTCATTGTTTTCATTCCGTTTCCGGACAAAACAAATTTATATCCAATAGGATGTGCACTAGGAGGTGTTGGCTTAACGCCAGAAAACACTTCCCTTAATGAGCAAGACTATCTATGTTTCTATTGCATCCTTTCTATATGTTCCAGTCTGAGCGCATCAGGCACTCTACCATGGATTTAAGATCTGGATCACTTTGAAGGATTTCAGCAATTTATCAGAGAAATAACTGTCGACAATGATAATAAGACTCTCCAGTCTCTATGTAGTTAATGGCAAACCCTTAATAGATCATCATGATTTCCCAAAACAATCGATCTAGGGTCTTTAGATGTCCCAGTCTCATAATTTATGCGCATATGTGAGCTGGGTAACAATCAAATCTCTCTCAAAAGAATTGATTACTAAAAGATTTATATCAACAAAAGTTGATCTTCGTTTACCACTTTTTTTTATTTCGTATCTTGCATCTTAGAATTGCCTCTCCCCCTCTTGCGTCCAAGAGGGATTATTCGAGTGGTTATCTTTAGGATTTTCCACTCTTTCAGGTATGTTCCTTGCAAGATAAAAGGGTTTAACAACACCTTTGTAATTGGTAAACAAATCTGGCAGATTGTTTGCAATATTTGCAAATCTATAAGTCTCTGAACTTGAAGTTCAGTTTCCATAGTACGTGGACCATAAAAATGACATGCTTTCTAGCATTCAATTAATTTCCCGGCATTCAATATTATGGTACAATTCTCCCCCTTAATGCCGGAAAATGATCCTTATTAAAAATACTATCAGCGAAACGGGCCGTACATAGATCACCTGTCATAGGTTCTATATACTTAATGATCGACTTAGATTTAAAACCCACAAAGATCCCCAAATTTCTTAATGGCCCCATTGTTGCCGCTGATGTGGTGAGATGGGTACATAAGCAACTTACCCAAACTTACGCAAACGGGAAATACTTGGTTAATTTCCACGTACCAATTGTAAGGGGAAATATTTATAATATGCAGTTAGTCATGGTTGGATTGATTCAGCAGTGTGCAGTACTGCATGAAATCCCAACATAATGTAGGCAACTTGCAATTCATCAATATTGGTCTTGTTATGAGTTTAAATCTCTTTAATCAATGACTTAGGCAAGCCATTTTTAGTGTGGATATATCGTACAAAATGCTAAACCCGAATTTCCGACAGAAAATTCAGCAGCACTGTATATTCGAATCGATTGATTTCGATGTTCAGAATAATGAGTCTCCAGCTACATTAGTTGAGACAATATTTTAGCTAGCTTTATTCATGGTTTCATGTCAATAAAAGAGACACATAAGACCATCTTATAGATGCATCTATAAATACCATGAATTATCTGAATGATCCACTATCAGGCTGAATCAGTCCACAAATATCACCTTGAATTCTTTCAAGTAATTTGTTTTGTTTCAGCATTCAATTTCCCTTTAGCATGTGTAGTGCATATAAATCTAAAGATTGTGGGAACTTTGCTTTATGCAAATCAAGACCAATGGAAATGCCAATAATCTTCCTCATCATTTCCAACTCCAGGATGACCTAGTCTATCATGCCATGCTTAGAATGAATTTATATTTCGGAAGATTACTTTATATGCAACAGAAATATAGGTTTTATGTATGTTTAGTGCAATCCAGATTCTAGGGATGGATTTTACACAAATTTGTTTGTCATATCCCGTAAGATTAGTGAAGTAAGTAAATTCTTCTTTCCCATCTACATGTATTTCCACATGAAGACCATTCTTACGGATACCATTAGAACATAATAGGGTACAAGTCAATTCTGGATACAATAAGGTATCCTTTCTCATTAATTGAGCACTCTTAGGGAGAATAATAGTGGATCAACATGAACCAACTATTAAAGCATCATACATTGATGATCATAATATTTCCTTCTCTTTTCTCAAGAGTTCAGAAAATTTCAACTCCCAAAGAATATTATTTGTAGTACCACTATCAACAAAGCATAATTCCATCCTCCATTGGATTGATAACAAAAAGGCATCTATAGTATAATAAGAATGCAATCTAAAAGAACTTCTTATTAAACATATAGAATTGCATACATAATCTCACTTATGTATTACAATACATATGTGTTCTCACATCACACCCATCACACGACTTAGTTTGTTACATCTCAAATGACATAGACTTTATATAACCTTAATTACAACACATCACACCCCACACTTTAATTAAACAAGTATCTGCCACGGACTGAGACTCTTCAAGAGAAATCTCCAAACAGGTCATTGGAGGAGAATTCCACCACCATGTTGTCTGTACTTGGAAGCATCACCTTTGATAGGTCAAGGTTGTCATTTGGTTCCATAAGAGCCATACTTGAACAACCCACTTCTTGAGTAGTCATTGAAGCAACATTGCAATGTGCTTCATATTTCGCTTCCTTGTCTTTGCTTTGCTTTGCTTCCTTTAAGGACTTTTGGTAGAGGGCTACCAAGTGCTTAGGAGTACGACAATCCTTAGCAAAGTGATTAAAAGTGCCACATCTATGACATTTAGTGTCATTTTTGGCCTTAGTATCACCCTTTTGCTTAGGATTTGGTTTTTGCTTCTTGTTGAATTTGCATTTATCAGGCATGTTCTCTGGGTCACCAGAACTGGATCCCTTGAACCTTTTATTATTCTGTACACTATGAACCGCAGGAAGAGGTGCTGCACCCGTAGGATGCTTATGATGGTTCTTCATTAGAAGCTCATCATGTTTCTCAGCCTGAGTTAGTGTGTGAATACATTGGGAATACTGAGTATAGTTGCTAGCCCGATACTGTTGTTGCAAGACTCGATCCGCAGGAAGCATGGTAGAAAGAGTTTTCTCTGTCTTATCAGCATCTGTTGGTTCTTTCTCACAAAACTTCGACTTAGAGAAAATCTTATGAACAACATGATTATAATCTGCAACGGACTTAAAGTCCTGCAAACGTAAATGATTCCACTCATGGTTGGCTTCAGGCCAAATGAGTTCCTTCTGCTGGTCATATCGCTCTTTAAGCGCAAGCCATAGAACACGAGGGTTCTCTTCCATAAGGTACTCTTGTTTGAGATCCTTATGGATGTAATACCTTAATACCAGTAAGGCACCGTACTTCTTTTGCTCTTCAAGAATGACACCTTCAATAGGCTCATTAATGTAAGCTAAGAGTCCACAGGATGCAAAATTAATCTTTATGTCCGAAGCCCATGTGGGGTAATTATGACCATCTAAGTCTAGTTCATCGAACTCCTTAACCATGGTCATTGCCTACAAAGTAGGACCATATGATTTAATAATTCAATCTTGAAATAATTGTAATCAAATGGTAAACAATGTTGTAATACATGCAAATTAATTTGAATAACATAACTCTTCAAGGATTAAGAATGGTACAAGGTAAACAAATAACATGTAAACCTTCAATTTTAAATCTCATCAACTTGTATACATGGTAGATAGTCTCAAATGCCATAGCACATAGAGTAAATCATAATGGTAGGCAAATAAATTGCTGCCAAAGCACGGTCTCAAGGCAAATAATTCAACTTGAATTAAATGCAGCCTTTGCTAAGGTCTCTACCACACCATATGTATATTAAAGTTAATGATTGAGCATTTAATTTGGTAACCACTACAATAGTGTAAGCCAAAATTCTCAATGGTAATCACTGCAATAGTATAATCCATTGTAATATTTTAATATGTAGTCCTTGTTTTGGGAACATTGTATAGGTAGTCATCAATCTTCAAAATGAGCATGATGTAGACCTTTAGCAATAGACCTTCAAAACCCATATACATGGATATGATCTCTATTGCCTAATGTTTTTATCCCAAAATTATTTAGAGAAATGTCTAAATTAATTGCTACTAGTCATTAGAGAGTAGTAACTAGTGACTCTAATAAAAGAAAAACTAGTGACTCTAATGAGTATCAATGTGATGGGGTATGTGATAAATTTCTTGCAAAATCGAAAATAAGTATGGAAGTGGACATATGATACGAACATACTTGCATTCTATATTAGAATTCGAAATTGCATGTACAAATGTAACGCAAATATATGTACAAATATATAATCACATCAGGGGTCTAATCTTAACAAGAACATAGACACTAATACTGATGGAATAGCAGTAATTAAGTTTAGTCTAATACAAGAATTAAACTAGGACTGCTGAAAATTCATAAACTCTTGAAAACACGGAGATAATTTTTTTTTGAGCGAAGAAAACACGGAGATAAATAAAGAAGCAATTATGGCCCGCGCACAGAAATCGGCCTAGCAGGCCCATAGTGGCAGCAACAGTGGCAAGGAGGAGGGGGGTGGCCCAGCAGCGCCTCTGCGGCCCAGGCTGGCGCCGGCCCATTCGTCTCCCCCTGGCCCGTGCACAAGGGCAGCGGTTAGGGTTGAAGCCTAACTGCCCCCATCACGAAATTTTTTTATATATATTTTTTAATTATTTTGCAAAAATATACGACGGTTTCAAAATTTTACAGTTTTGACAACCATTCGCCGTGGCCCACGGCGGTTTCAGGTCTAACCGCCGTGGCCCACGGCGGTTCGGCAGTCGCCCGTGGGCCCCAACGGGCGTGGAGGTCAGCCGCTGTGGGCCACGGCGGTTGACGACAAACCGCCGTGCGCTACGGCGGCAAGGCCAACCGCCGTAGCCCACGGCGGTAAGGCCCGTGCAGCCGCCGTGGCGTACGGCGACAGGTTTGCCACCTCTATATAAGCCGAAAATTAGCCCGGAAATGTCATAAAAATTCGGAAAAAAAGAAAGAGAGGGTTGGGAAGGAGAGGGGAGGAGAGTGAGGGGGCGGAGTAGCGAAGCTCTGCCGGTTCTTCGCTTCATTGTAAGTATTTCGTCGATTTAAACTCTTTTAGCAGCTACTTAGAAACCGTATTTAGTGATTCACTCCGTTTCTTTAGATCTGTAGTATTAAAAATGTCTTGTTTGTAGGGTTAGGGTTGAGGAGGAGAAGAGGGGAGGTGGAGGGTGCGGAGCAGTGAAGCTCTGCTACTTCTTCGCTTCATTGCAGGTATTTCACTGATTTCACTAATTGCCTTCTTCTCACAGCACTCAACAATGGCTTCGAAGGGCCCACCAACCCGGTAGCCACCTTCTATATATACCACCATTCACTCCATTGCCTTCTTCTCACAGCACTCAACAATGGCTTCGTGGAGTGGGGATGGACACGGTTTCGGTCCTGAGTTGTGGCATCGGCAATCAGAAGATTTCGAAGCCAATTTCCCACTGAAAGGCAAGAGTGACTTCAGATCGATACGTGATGTTAGAAGCTACGCACCGAAACAAACGGTGTTGTGGCCTAGGTGTTCACATGGTGAGTTCTGCGTGATGCAAGTGTACCAGAGATGGAACAACTCCGGTCGTCGCTTCTGGCACTGCCCATATGCATGGGTAAGCAATGTCCACAAATTTCCTTATCATCTTTCTTTCGTTTAGTAACGTTTTCTTGCCTTTTGCAGTACTCCACCCAAGCTGAGAACTGCGGTTTCTCGCAATGGGTGGATCCACCCGCTATTGATCCCTATCAACAGTACATCGACTACCACGAGGACGTCGTCATCTACAACCTGAAGCAGGAGCTGTCGGAGGCATTGGCTTCTCCAGATCCATCGTCTAGCGCAGGAGAAGACCGGTGCTGCAAATGTTCGACCTGTGCTTGTGAATGCCACAAGAAAGATTGGTCCCCTCTACCTTCACCACCTCCACCCCTACCGGGGTACTACATGCCGTCGCAACACTCCGGCGGCTCTATGCTCTCTGGGCAGTTCTCGTACAACTAGATTCATTAGGAATGTTGCAATGAAATTTCTAAATTCCCTAAGGCATGTTATCTGTACGTAAGGTGCTTCGTTAGGGTACTAGCATCGTACATGCCATTGCAAATGTGTCGTACATGCCATTGCAAATGTGTGTGTTTTCTCTCGTTAATTAAAAAAAACTAACCGCCGTGGCCCACGGCGGTTGGCCACATGCAACCGCCGTGGCCCACGGCGGTTGCAAGGCGGCTTCATGCCGCCGTGAGGGCACTGCAACCGCCGTCTGCCACCGCCGTAGCCCACGGCGACTGCCGAACCGCCGTGGGCCACAGCGGTTAGACCTGAAACCGCCGTGGGCCACGGCGAATGGTTGTCAAAACTGTAAAATTTTGAAACCATCGTATATTTTTGCAAAATGATTAAAAAAATATAAAAAAAATTCCCCCATCACCCACAGGCAGGCAGGCAGCCGCCGTCGCTGCCTTGGCTCGCGCGCGCTCTGCCTCCGCCGCCCCGCCGTCGATTCCGCCGGCCAGCTACCGCCTTGGGCTGCAGGCAGCAGCCGCCGCCGCCGCTTTGGCTCAACGCGCCGCTGCTGCTTGCCGCTGCAATTGACTGACTCGTCGCGACGCTGCCGCCTTGGCACGCGCGCCGCCGCCGAGCCACCGTGGCTTGTGGCATGCAGCACCGCCGCCGGTGACGATGCCCGGTGCAGATCGGGAAGAGGAGGCGCACACCGGCCCCCTGCTTTGTCGGCGTCGACCATGGCCGGGGTGCCGGTTCACCCTTCCCCACCGTCGCGGATTGAAGCGGAAGAGGAGGCGCGGCCGTCCTCAAGAGAAGAGGCACCGCCGCCGCCGTTCACGCCCGGGCTGGCGTGCCCGTTCTCCACCGGCCGGTTGTGGCCGCCCGCGCGAGAACTCGCCGATGCACGCGCGGTCGGGCCGTGCGGCACGGAGTTCCAAGTGCGGCGGAGAGTGGGGCTGACTAGAGGTGGTACGGTGGAGTTGATGCCCGACGTCGTCGCCGTTGGCCAACGGGGTCGCGGCTGCAATAGCCGACCCTGTTTCCTTCGGGGATGAAGCCGAAGTCACCATTGGAGACGAAGATGCTCCAATCACAGGTTGAAGAACAAGCATCGTCGAAGAAACATACAACATCACAGGTATGGCTACCTTGCACTTGCGCTGTTCTCCGGCGATCGACGGACTCCGGTCACGGACGGCCACCTACAGGGACGTCCGCCACAGCAACTCCGGCGAACTTCTTCATAGCAACTGCTCCGGCCGTGCCCAGCGGTAGAAGCGCACTACCAGCGAGTGTGCGATTCAGTAAAGTAAGAAAATTGTAAAATTTCATTTGTTTACCTTACATCAATGAGGACTCCGTTCATGAAGGAAAACCGGCGAACACTGGATAACAAAATCCAAGTGCGTTCGTGGCCTGCGCAACGAACAGCATTATCTGTTCTTGCCGTCGACGTCGCTTGATCTGATGGACGCAAATACGTCGTTGCGGCCGCGACTTCATGCGTGCCTCATTGGGGAGAACCGACCCATGTCCAGTGCCATTTGACAAGGGAAAAGCATCTCAAATATAAGAATGAAATAATGCTTACAGACTTTCCTCAAATTCATGAATGGAATTCTTGATCGGAGATCATGATGATGTTTCTTTTTCTTGTCAGAATGGATGCCGGTGGCAGAATTGCAACTGCCAGGAAGTTTGAGAAGATGTTTTTGTTGTCTTGTGCCATGGAAACAAGCAAGCAATCAATGCTAACTACTTTTTCCAAATGCCATGAAGACAGCGAACAGGGTGTAGACAATGTCGCCTCCATGGAGTGCAGTGTTCCGAAGGCATCTACGATCCTGTTTCTCTTGCGCTCCTTCATTCTTGACTCCTCTTGTGTCCAGCGACAAGAGAACTGCATCCTCTCGATCTGCTCGGTGGAGAGACAGTAAAGTGAACAGTAATCAAGATGTGTTCTTTATTAATGAACAATGGTCTCTATATATACAAATGGCCATGGAGGCCAGTTACTGGAGGATCTGGTAACTGCTATTAGCAGTTGCTAATTACCCATTTAATTGATCATTTAGAATATTAAGTATATTCTTAACACCTCTATCCGCGATCGATCGGATGCAAGCGCGCAGCAGGAAACTGGAAGGCAAAGGCGCTTCTCGTCTCCGAGCGCTGGATCAGTACTGATAGTACATAGTAGATGCAGTCATGCAGACGACGCGTCCCATGGTGCGCTGCGTCCTGCGTACCTCTGCAGTCTGCAGCGTCACCACGCCCACGCGTGTGTTCCAGAAACCGTGTGCAGGTCTGCTGGAGGTTTGGAGTGGAAGCCGCTAGCTTCTTCACTTTTTAGAAAAACCAAGAAGTTTTGTTCATGGCATGCCTGTTATTATTAGGTCGGCATGTGTTACTGGCCACGGGACATATGTGTTAAAGTTAATACAATGAATTTTCTGCTTAAAAATTGCACCATGCAAAATTAACTGTACCACTGTTGTATTCTTGTTTATATATATAATACTTGTATACAACAACTGTAGTTACATGGTTGGGATCTTCTCAAAACTAATTTTTTTCTTTCTATATAAAGTTAATTGTGTGGCCATATACGGCTAGGATAAAAGAACTAAGAATTATGAGAATGCAATCAGGCCTCTAGTAGAGCGCAAAGCATATCAAGGAAATTTGAATAATTAGCTTCGCTTGGATTGCAGTTACATGCAAGGTTAGAGATTTTCTGAAGACTAAGTTTTGATTTCCATACAAAGATAAAAGTGTGGTTGTGAGGCTAGATTTTTTTATCAGAATACAACAACCAGACCTCCAGTAAAGCACAAAACGGCGTATCAGTGACATTTCACTACTAGAGAATCAGGTATTTGTCCCTGGCTCGATTTTTCATTTGTACCGGGTGGAACCACCGCCCGGTACAAATGCCTCCTCACAGGGACGCGTCGGGGCCTCCTCCAACCCACCCGGTACAAATGCCTCACATTTGTACCAGGTGGTGGCTTAAAAGCCATGTTCCCGGAACATTGGGAACGTGGTACAGGAACGTGGAACATCGATTTGTGAAATCATGGTACGAAGATGGTATACCTATTCCGTATGTTCCAATCAAAGATGGAACACGTTCCTAGTGCAATGGGAACGACGTTCCCGGAACGTTGCTCGGGAACAAGAACATTCATCTTTAGACCCCGGAAGTGCTTTGTCGTACTGTCGTGGGTTCAAATCCTTTTGCTATTTTTGTTTGCTGGCGTGTTTCTCACTGGTCTTTTAAGTGGGCCGTCAGTTACTCGTCTTTTACATGGGCCGTCGGTTACTCATAATAGAAAAGCCTATCCTCTTGTGCTCAAAAAAAGAAAAGAAAAGCCTATCCTCTTCTTCACCCGTCCGCCGTCAGGGACCCGTGGACGGACACTCCATGGCAGCCGCTGCCGCGTTGGCGAGGTTGAGGCGCCAAGGTCGAGCAGGCTGTGGGCGAGGGCGAGTCGCGCTTCTCGTTGAGCCATCACGCGGAGCACGATTGCGGCCTGCGCCCCACGGCCGCGCGCGGGGCTGCGGACGGCGATGGCGGCAAGCGGCAAGCAACGAGCCGACGATGGCGGACGGCCGAGGACCGAGGCACAAGTGCCAGGAGTGGAGCGAGCTGCGAGCCTCGTGCTATCACGTCGCCGGAGTCTAGAGCCCTTGGCGGCGGTGCCGGCCGCCGGCGGCTGACTGACTGACGCCCTTGAGGTTTGACCCTGATTTAAATCTTCCTCGTGTCGTCTTCATGTTCCGGCGGCATCAGATCAACGTTCCATACCATTTTGGGACGCCGTTCCCGGTCGTCCCCGTTCCTCGTTCCGGAACGAAGTTCCCGGAACGCGGAACATGCCCACGTTCCGCGTTCCCGGCTTCTAAGGGTGGTGGCTCCAACCGGTACAAATGTGCTCGCCTCACATTTATACCGGGCGGAGCCACCACCCGATATAAATGTGGCGACATTTGTACTAGGTGAAAAGAAGGCCCGGTACAAATGTCATTCCATTGAGACTATGGGAGGACTTAGAAAAAAGGGATTTTGGTGATTCTACCTCTATATTGAAGCTTAATGGTGATTTTACCTCTCTTTTTCTAACTTTGCCATTCTACCCTTACTTTTCAAACTTGATGCTACCGTTTGCCCCTGTTTTGAAGCTCCGTCTGATATAGCTAGATTAAACAAATTTAAAAAAGGAAAAAAATTGATTGCAGGATCAAAAAGGACCTAACTACCCTTGAGGCCTGATCTCTCCCTTATCCAAAGAGTCGTGTGCCTGAGAGGATTGAGAAACACTGCGCGGGTTCGGAAAAAAAAACAGAGAAACCCGGCGCGGGTCTGCTGCTGGCCGGAGGGGTGTCGTTCCTGGAGGACGTCGAGTCCCGAGGGGCGCCGGAGTGGGGACCTGGAGGCGCCGGCAGCCGGGTCAGGGAAACGTAGGTGCCCGACGGCACGTCGATTGGGAGGAGGCCGACGGTGGTGGCGAAATGGAGGAGGAGGAGGCCGACGGCGACGGAGTGACATACGGTGCCGCAGTGGAGGGAGGGGCGGAGCGCGCTGTAAGAAGTGCCTGTGGCGTAGCTGAGCCGGAGCCCAACTCTGCGCGATCTGCTGGCCAGGCGGGTTTCGTTCATGGAGGAGGCTGAGGCGGCAGAGTGGGGGCCTTGAGGTGCCGGCAGCCGAGTCGGGAGCAGCGCAGGTGGCCGGCAGCGACGGCGTGACGGGCGGTGACGCGAGGGAGGGAGGGGCAGAGCGCACCGGGGACAATTCTCAGGTAAAAAAATGTTTTTGATATCTACAACATACGCTTAATGTTGTTTTAAACAACGGCTTATACAGTGTGTTTCCTGAAATATATGCTAATAGTGACTCATGCACTGGTCTTTCTTAAAATAGATGTTATGGGATCATCACCGCCATCTCAGGTGTTGGAAAAGCGCAGACAAGCATGAGGCAGGGTGAAACTGATAAAAGGAACGTTACTATCCACCTGCCAGGGTTAGCTGCTCCTATATCCTGTTAAATGCTACAACCTTTAGCCAAGTTGTTCTATTTCATGCACTATTTCTGTGTTGTTTTGCCCAGTGATGTTTGCCCCACTTGTTGTAGCAATGTCATCCTGGATGTTAGTCTTTGGTCAGAACGAGCCACTTCGTTCCCATCAGAGGAGATTCACAGGGCTGGACAAGACTCTCCGCAGGTCGTTATCTTTGTTGGTACCCTTGTCAAAAGCTATTCAGGTATGTCGTTATCTGGTGGCCCATCATGCAAGTGGTACATAAACCCTGATGCCCCTGAAGCAAATAGGCTTATGGCTAGGTAACATGTTCTTTCTTTTGCTGCGATCCATATATGAATTCGTTCTTCATTTGACTCGATAAACATATCACCCTCGTGTTTCGTGTGCAGTGCAAAAGAAATACACAAACCAATTACCTGGATTGAGCTTGCTGGCAGTTCCACACAAAAGGAAGCCGCTGAGGCAAAAAAGATCTCTGAGTTCTCAGACCTTAATCCATTTGAATGCAAGGTGATACTGCTATTCCTTAGTGCTTTGTACAGTATATCACAAAAGCTTCAGTTGAAGGCTAAAGCTCCTAGGCTCACATATATACTCTTTATATATGTCCATGCATCATTCTACCTGTTGCCATCTTACAAAAAACGACAGTGCCTAAATCGCTTCTTATACTTCCCTTATGCAGAAAACAGAGTTCCTGGTCACAGTGACAATAAAGAAGATTGACAGTTCATAGTGGTACAATGCCTGCAATAAATGTAAGAGAACAGCAAAACGCTATGGCGATTCGTACAAGTGCAGTTATCCTAAATGCAACACCATTGGAGCGCCGCAGCAGAGGTCGGTCCCTAACTATTTTTACTACCTCTGCTCCGCCATTTGCCTTTTTTATCTACTCTAACCACCGTTCTATATGCAGGTTCAAGCTGTGTGTGCTTGCTGGAGATGAGACAGGTGATGCTGATTTCATCCTATTTGGAAAGCAGGCTCAGCACCTTACCAGAAAGTCAGCTGACACGCTTATTGCTGAGAACCCAATTGGATTCATCCCGGACGAGCTGACAAAGCTTCTTGAGAGGATCTACAACTGGAATGTCAGTTTCACGGATAGCACAACAGACTCAGGCATTGTTACCTTGCAAGTTAACGCAGTTCTGGGACGAGTCATTGAAGAGGGTGTTGTGCTTCCAGCAACACCAGCAGGATCGCAGGCATCTTCAGTCATGCTATCGCCGGGTCCAAGCACCAGCGTGTAGAGCCATGCCTTTGCTTTGTCCCCGCTGTGTGCTGCTTCTGAGGCAAGCCAAGTCTTAGCTGGTACACCGGCCAGGACAGCTCTACCTGTCCCTGCGGTACCAGACTCCCCGCAAAGTGTGAAGAAAAGAGCTGATGAAGAGGTACCTTTCTCCTTTGTCCTGTTCAGCCTGGTTTCCCTACTACTATCTTGGTTGCTTAATCATGCAGATCATTTTTCAGGTGGCTGTTACTGCACATGGCAAAGATGGTTCTTCCAAGAAAAGTGGCTCCAGGAAAAGGTTACACCCTACTCCACTTTGCCTTTTGCCTCGCTCATTCACAAATAAACTAACATCTAAGACTGTAGGCCTCGTCCATCGCCTGCCAAAAATGTATCAAAGAAGCTGAACCTCGATGCAGAAACTGAAGATAGTGATGTTGGCAGCGGCAAGGATGAGAACGCCGCTGATCAGCTCAGGTATTGCTTCTAAATTTGACTACTTAGATCTCTAATTTTGTTTGGGTGTGATTGATTAAGGGCATTGTGATCTGTTGTTTTTTGCATGATGATTCAGTTCTATGATTGACTAAGAGCATGGTAATCTGTTGTTTTTTGCACCAGATAGACTACTATGAAGGAGCTAACATACTGTCTTGCTAGGATATATTATGTTTGTCAGTGTTGATGATGAGAGATTGACTATTTAAACATCCTTGATGATAGAGGGTCATTCAGTTGCTCAAACATTGCTCTACTATTAACCTGCTGTAGAAGGCAGTTCTGTCATGGAAATGTTTAGCGCATTACATAATTGAATTTCGGTTGATTGAAAGTCTATGTCGCACATAGTTGTCATTACCCCCCTTCTTTACTTTATGTTGATTTTTTTGTGACTTGTTGTGCCATCAAGGAAAATAAATGACTATATATTGTTCATTTTGAGAATATGACCACTCATTTGTTTTCTGAAATGTTTTGACATACATCTGCATATAGGTAGTAGCACCAGCTGATTTGTAGAGTACTCTGATCTTGGCTTTTCAACCAATGCTGTCTAGCTATACCCGCTGTTCCTTTTCTTCATATGCATTTATTATTAGCAAGTCATAATTACTTGAGGACTGATTACTGTCTTTTTGCAGCCCAACCAACAATGCATGAGCAGTCAAGCTCATGCTTCTTTTGCCGCTCCGGGTTGTGCCTACAATCTGTGTAGCGTTTTGGTGATCTGTTTCATTCAGAATCGGCTCAGCATAGTATCAGTAGCTACCAGCTGCGTTGCTTGGTAGCTATGGATACTTATTGTGGATCTAATGGCGATCAAATGTGTTGTAATGTTAAGGTTTAATTGCTGAGCAAACGCCTAATTTCATGGGTAGGGTGGTCAGGGTGGATGGCAGTTGTTGTGTTGTAATATTGATGCATTTCATGACGAACAAACACCTCTGACAGGCAGTCAAGGCAGATTGGTGCACTGTGATATTGATCTATTAGATGCCAGCAGTCAAGGTGGATGGATGTCCTATAATATTGTCATATTATATTCCGAACAAGCACCTTTGACGATAGGTTAAGATGCATGGATGTGATGTAGTATTTATGTATTAGATGCCAGACAAACACCTTTGGTGATGCTTAAGATTGTATGGTGCTCATGTGCTTTTATGATATATATGCGGATCTTGAGCTGTCTTATATGTTGTCGTTGCATGCTTATACTATATTTGATGTTTTTTTTATTTTGCATTCGTTCTCCATGTACTTATATACACTATAGGACGCGCAACGCGTGCCAACCGTTCTAGGCTCTTTTCTTAAAGGCTACTGCCCTTTGCTCGCACGGGAGCGCTCCGTGGGGTACGTGGTGCGCAGCCCTGAGTTTGGCAATTTTGCGAAAACACCCTTCCTTTTGCTAAAAATCGCGAAACGGTCCAGAAAGGCTAGCGCGCAAAGCAACCGCATTCAAAACATTTACACATAGGACCTTATACTAAAATTTATTTCCATGTGAAGAAGGAGAAATTCGATAATGTGTTGTTTTTACAAAAACACCCCCGCGGGATGTTTTTCGGAAACCCCCTCCCACCACCCCACCTCCGGCCTTACCCTCACCCACCCCGCCCCCACCCCAACCCTAGCCATTCAATCCCCTCCCCCGCCGCCCTCTCCTATCTGCGCCGCTCCCCTCTCCATCTCTGCGCCTCTGCCCTCTCTCTTCCTCCCCGTGGAAAAGCAGCACTACGGCGGCCTCGTCAACCGCGCCCTATGCGAGCTTGACTACAGGGCTGCGCGGGGGAACACCGGTCATGGCGGCCACGGATCCGACTCGGCGGCCATGTTGCGCGCACTGCTGCTGCTACGTCGTCCCACTGGTTGCAGCGAGAGTAAGGCCTCGATGGCCACGGAACCGGTCACGACGGCCACGGATCCTCATCCTACTGCGGCGTCTCGAAGGAGGCCTCCTCATCCAGTTAGTACTGCACTACTGCCTCCCCGCGCAGCTACTACCTTCCTGCTCATGTGCCGCGGCGCTGCTCCCATCGGGCTACTGCTGCGGATGCCAAATTAAAGTAGTAGGATGGCGCTTATTGCAGGCCAGGGGACAGCCCGGATCATGGGCCAGCAGGGCAAAAGCATGAAGCCTCAAGCAGCGGCCAGCTGGAGAGGACAAGGAAGGTACCCGCTAGAAGATCTGTCGTCTCACTTCTTTCTAATGCTTCTTTGCGATGTTGCTTCTCACTATTGCGTCTAAGATCGTTCCTCTAGCAGTTCTCTATTCCAGCCCGTGAGAAGCAGATTAGTGAGCTCCCTCCCTGTAGCATATTTGTGCTTTCACTTTTGAACTCCGACCCTACTTTATCTTGGCATGATTTCTGAATTTTGCTCTACTCCTTCAGGTGCTAGATGTTGTCGGTAACATAAGAACAGGTGATTCCTTATATATGGGGATGAGCCCTTTGCTGATGCCATGTTTGGGGAGAGGATTGAGGTAGGTTTCCAATAACCTTATTTGTCACAAATAATTTATTCATACTGGAGAGTCATGCTGCGCTTTGCACTTGTTGATTCAGTGATCTTGGGCAAATAGAGAGGGGGTGGAGATTGGTGCCAAATGCGGCTCTGCACTGTCCATAGATAGTCGGCATGGGTGAGAAAAGAAAAACACAAATCAATCTTTGCAATTTTAGCTGTTAACTTAATTATTTAATGACCATCATCTTTGCTGCATCTATTCGTTTTGCTGCAGACACCAATGCGCTTTCTGGACCAACTTGAAGATGGTTTCCCGGGTAATCAGTACTCCATACACATTCTGTTTTAGATAATGAAGCATCGACAGCTTGTTATTTTAGATATTATATACATTCCATTTAGTTGTTCAGACAACAATCATAGGAGTACTTGCAGTTGCAGTTAGCATCACCAAATAAGTTATATAGACAAGAATATGTATCGGAGATGTAATTAATAGAACCTTTGTGCTCAACAATGTTGACACTTAAAGCCTTAAAGGGATTACACTGACACGTTATGTGAACCGGAGATTGTCTTGTTAGGATATTTTGGAGTGCATTTGTTTCTTCCTTTCGTACGTTTTCTATAGTGATGTTTTCATATTTTTTATGGTCATAATTTTGTTTAGGATAGGGCGCGCAACGCGCGCCGTATGTTCTAGTCGGGGAAATGAAAAGCTCCTACTCTTTCCTCGCACCAGAATCGTTTGTGCCTTGGTAGCCTCTCCGCTGTGCGACACGTCGTCGTCCGCGAGGCTCCCGCAGCGCGCTCGACGTTTTGCACAAAGCCCCTCCGGTTTGTTACAAATAATGAATCGGTCCAGCACATCCAAATCGCACAACAACCACGTTCATATATTTTGCACATAAACCCTTCGACTAAAGTTTATTTCTACGCGAAGAAGCCAAAATTCGAGGTTGGTGTTGTTTTTACAAACACACCCACATCCACTTTTGCGAACCCCCCCCCACACACACCATCCTACCGTCCACCTAATACCCCCAACCCACCCCCGCCCCCCAAACCCTAACCTCACTCCCTCCTCTCCCCTATCGCCCACTCTCACCCTGCTCTCCTCCCCACCACCGCCCTCTCTCCACCCCTCCTCTCCCTACCCACCAGCCTCCGCATACCCTTCCTGATGCCCCACCTGCTGCCCTCCGCCGCTGCCCCGCACACTCCAGTGGGATTCGGATCCGGTGTGGCCTCCCACCGGCTCGAGACTGGGAGCGACTGCCTCCTCGGTCATCACACGCGGAGACGGACGGCTGCCACGCGCCTGCTTCTTCGACCTATCCGCCGCCGCCGACGGCACCTTCGTCCGTATCCCCTCCTGGAGCTGAGGAACCACTGCATCCTCGACTCACCCGTCGGCTCCTCTCCCCTTTCACCTCTCCACCTACCTCTGTCGCCCTCCCTGCACTCTGCCACCACCGCGATCGGCCCACCCGCTCCTGCAGCTTCTAGATCTGGCGCAGGGTGCTGAAGGACCGGAACAGCGAACCAGAGAGGGGGGAGTGAATGGGAGCCGATAAAAATTCTATTTAAGAATTCGGCCTATGAACTCAAAATCACTCGGATACCTCCGTTAACTTCTCTTGCCAAATCCATGTAGCCACTGGAGTGCTACTGGACTTAGGAGCAAGAACCAACCAACAGCCTCTGAAAACACGCAGCGGAAAACAACACGAAACAGCTGCTGGAAGCCAAAACCGGTCAGGCCGGTTTCTGAAACCGGTCAGACCGATTCTCTGGGACTTAGCCTCTCACAGGCAGGGGAAACTGGTCAGGCCAGTTTTGTCCAGGAAATCCCCAAAAGACCTTCGAGACTAAAACACAGCAAAACCACCTCAAGGACCTACCAGACTTCGAATAGGAAAAGCCATAGCCTGAAGGAAACTCTCTTGTCCAAAACTCTTCACGACAGCCCATTGGGGCCAAACCGGTCAGACCGGTTTTGCCTGGACAATCGGGAAGAACTCAGCCCGCGGGAAAAACTCAACTTTCTCCTTGATTGATCTCCTGATTTGTTCCACGGATTCAAGTGAGACTTTGGGGATAGCCAGGGTACCTCGTGGGCTACCTTTGGCTAGAAGCTCGGTCCCCAAAATCTACCAAATCAAGAGGAATCGGAAGTCAACCCTCATGAACACCTTTCCACGAACTCCACCGAAAACCACCAAATCGAAGTCGTTTCGGAGGGTTTGCTGGAGCAAAGTCACCAAGCAAAGAGGCACAAGGTCCTCATATGTGACATCCAACGAGAATCCCTCAAAGAAACGCCTCCAAAACCTCACCACGAAAATCACCAAGAAAAGCTTTGAAAATCACCAAAAAGGAAAACAGGAGAGACACAATCAAGCCTTGAGGAACCACGCTGAATCATCTATACATACCATGAAGGTTCATACAAGGTCTAGCTTGCCTCCCGATCATCCACCCCTCTCTCAAGATCTCACCATGAAGCTCTCAAGCTAGTCCTAGAAAATCCTAAGGAAAATAGGAAGGAAAAATAGCAAAGGGAAAATGAGCTAGGGTTCCAAGAGATGGCTGCCATCCTCTCTCTACTTAGTTTATATGGAGGCAACCGAAAGACGAAACTACCCCTATTACATAAACTAGGATACACACCCCCCGAAGGGCACTTTGGGAAACTTTCGTCGTAGCACCATCGAACGGATGCCCGGCGACCGCACTTCGCTTAGCCTCGACGCAAGTTTTGCGATCCCAACGTGTGTCCTCCGCTTCGAAACACTTCGATGCCCTGCGACCCCAAACCGGTCAGACCGGTTTCACCAACCGGTCAGATCGGTTTTGGCCTGACAGCCACACCGAGTCTTCGGCCTTGGCTTTGTGGCTCAGCCAAGCAACCCAGTGGTTTTGTGGTGAACCACTGCAAACCCCGCGAACTTGGTGTAGCCTCCGCCAATCACCACTCATGACTTGGCTCCCACGAAGTCCCGGCTCGACCTTGGTTTTGAGGCTCAACCAAGAAACCGTTCACGACTTCGTCTTGCTGTTCTTGCCACCATGCGGCCCGCACTTGACCCCGCTGGCCATCGGGTCCCTCGAACCAAGCCTACTTGTCTTCTCCGCACCTGGAGGCCTCACCGGCAATGACCTTTCGCGTTTGTTCTTCACCTGCACCAACACCAGTCAAACCGCAACCTGCACCTGCAATACTTAGCCAAGAGTCAGTCCACACAATGTTGTCAATCACTCATCACACCAGGAAGTGACCATCCACCGGTCCTTGAACCACACAGGCTCTCAGGTGCGACTCAAAGGAAAGATTTAGCTGGTCTAAAAAATGAAAATATTTTATTTCCCCTATACACTCTAACCTCCTTTGTTGGTTCAGTTTTCTTTTGGTTGTATCTTATTGAAGATAGAAAACTCTACAACGCTAAAGAGTAATGTGCTTTGTTTGCGATTAGATCTAATTGTGATGATGTAATTTGAAAGTGGTAGCTTCGCAGTACACTAAATTTGGTGAAATTAAGTATTGTGGTTACTGTTTTCAGGTCATTTCAGGCTGCAGCAGGAAGCGTCCGTTGTCGTTTTGTGGTGATATCTGAAGCTTCAAGTCGTTCCACTTGCTCTTGTGTGTGCAGTCTTGCACAGGTAACCTCTGTTTCCTTACTTTATACATCATCATTCTTTCTATTAAATGGTGTGAGATGCTTTTGCACATATGAAACTTGCAGGCTGATTGTGCTAATTAATATTTGTAAACGAAATAGAAAAAACAGAGTGGGCACTTTAATACAAACCTGGAATGATCTGCTACATGTATTGATTGTTCAATGCAGTCCTTACTTTTGAATGTGTCCCGGTATAAATAGATTGTGTGATATACCTTGCATATCCCTTCGATTAGTGGCAAAAGTTACTGCAAGAAATGAATTCATGCAGAATTCATGCAGCAAGGGCATCTTCTGTTTTTTGAGGTTTGGCTTATCGGTACATATATTTCAGATTTGCTTAAAAAAGATGCACCTATGGTATGTGCTTGTTTTTCTTGTTCAAAAGGTATGTATGCACATGGATGCATGATTTGAGAAGTTTATCTCTGATCAGTATCATTTGACTACAGGTTTCTCTGTTTTTTTTTGTTTGCCTACATTGCAACGGTAGGTTCAGTTTCCAGCTTTTGATATAATCTCTTATTTTTGTTATGGTTAGAATTAGTGAGATCAATATGCGATGGTCTCTACCTGTAACCTGGCATGATTTATAGCTTAGAACTTTCATCTTAATATGCCTGTGCAAGCAAGTAGTAAACATATGTGGTTTATTAAAGAAAAGAGAGCAACTACAACTGATCTAAACATGTTGCAGTGGTCTGTATGTGTGGTGGCTGCTTGAGAAAATTAGTTACAGTAATCCTAATTGCTTATTTTGTTTTGATTTGGTGCAGAAGAGCGTTGTTCCTACTGGTGAGATGCCTCTAGCGATTCTACAATGAGGACATGGTAGAGGAGTTGGGTTCACCACAAGCATGTTGCTTTGCAATTTTTCTTACATAGAATATACAAAACTTATATCCCTCTGTACATGCTTCTAAATCTCTTTCGCTGCCAAATGAAAGAAATGCATCATGTCTAATGAAATTGTTTGATGGGCAGAATCTTGTTTAATGCTTCTAAACTTTATGATGGGCAGATGTCGGTATTAATCCATCACGTCTAATGAAATTGGTTGGGATAACTGATGTGTTCATGTACTTTCTACATTCATGTTTATACAATTACTAGCAATTATGCACGTGCGTTGCAACAGGGTATAGTCTTGTTGTCGTCCGTCCTGGCCATGTCGTCACCCCCACGGCTTCCCGACCTCATCGTTGCCCCTTTCTTCGCACTCGCACCACCCTAACCTCGCATAGAGTCATCTGCGCCTTCCAAACCTCACCGTCGCCGACAGTCTCGCTGTCCTACTCCCAATCTCGTCTTTTTCAACAGCCGTCGTTCCATCGTGCATGCGCCAACCTGACCTCGCCTGCAGCCCGTCCGCAACCTCGCCATCACTCAACCCGGTCAAGGCATCGTCCCTGCCTCTCCCTCCTCAACGTCACGCTTGTGCCACTCTGACATCGCCCGCTGTCATCCGTCATCACCCATCGCCCCTGCACCTCCCGACCTCGTTGTCGTCCCCATCGCGCCCGTCTCACTCTAACCTCACTCAGTGTTATCAGTGCCTCTCGAACCTCGCAGTTGTCTACTCGTTTCTCGGGCACACCATCGTTCCCATCGCACATTAATTCGTTGTTTGAGGACCCACCAGTCAATAACTCGCGTGAGTTGATTATAAAAAAGCGAGAGACTTTCTTGCAAAACAATAATGACAGTGGAAATAAACAACGACGATTTAATATTATATAGCAAATACGCTCGTGTGTTGCAACGGGTGGAAAGAAAAATTTTGCATTTGTTGATTTTGCCACCAACAGTTGCGTATAATGATGAAGATGAAGCCCAAAAATAATAATATGGGCAAATGATACAAAATAAATAGACAATACATCATCAAATAAATGAGAAAATTTATACATTTTACTCATCCACCTCTAACTACTGTCTCCAATTAAAAATCCATTTGTTATCTTTTTAGGACTAAAATGTGATAAAATAAAGAAGTTAGGTATTCAACATGAGAAATTAAAAGTTCTAGGGACCAAAATAGAAATATTAGAAAAGGAAGGGGCAAAACAAAAAAACCAACCTCATCTCTACCTGGCTCTCTCGGTCCCTCTATCTGACAAAATAAAGAAGTTAGGTAAAAGTTCTAGGGACCAAAATAGAAATATTAGAAAAGGAAGGGGCAAAACAAAAAAAAACAAACCTTATCTCTACCTGGCTCTCTCGGTCCATCTATCTTGTAGTCTCTCTTTTCTCGCCTCTCTCTCGGGGCGGCGCCGGTCCAGCTCGGCAGCTCCGGCGTCGCTCCTCCATCCCCAGCGGCCCCTCCCTCCTAAGCGGCCCGTGCTGCTCCTCCGTAGCACAGCTCCTCTGCCTCTCCACCAGCCAATCCGCCTCATTTGTTTAATCAGGCCTCGGAAAGGAAGAGAGAGAGGCGTCGACGGCAGCGTGCTTCTTCACCTCCGGCTCCAGCGCCTCCACCTCCCGCGGCTTCCCCGGCGGACGGCGGCCTCTCCCTCAACCTTCTTCCCCACCCCTCTCGACTCCCATGGCGGGTTCGGGATCCAGGCAAGCTCCTGGCTCGAGCACGGTCAGCGCGGGCGCACAGGCGCAGCACCCGCAAGGCTGCAACCGGCGGCTCCCGTGCTTCGCGAAGAGCAATCGCGGAAGACGAATTTAGTGGATTTGCGTCCATGAATTTCATTGATTTGGATCTCTCTTTTTTTATATCTACTCTATGTGACTCTTTCCAATCAGATCCATCTCCGTCCTGGGATCCATATCGATCTTGCTATTTACAGGAACAAAATTGTGAGCTCGATTTCGAGTCGGGAAGAACTTCGATGCCGACACGCAATGAACAGCTCGTCCGCTTCCGATTCCGACAAGAGGCAGACGCTTCCGGATCCGATAATTGCAAGGGGTGGGGGGGGAGACAACCACGGACGACCGCCGGGCACAGTGAGGAGCACCACCGTCGGCCGCCATGCTGATTCCGACGGAGAAAGGGGGACGGGAAAGTGAGAGAAGGAGAGACAGACCATCTGACAGGTGGGACCCACCTGTCAGGACGGACGAAAAAACTAGACAGAAATCGTCCTTGCTTTAATATTAGGTAGAGATATTTGTAGCTTTTGATAGGGCGCACATCACACGCTGATTGTTCTAGTAAAATTCTATGGCATGCTGTAAACATGATTATGATGTGCCAATCTCATATGCAAGGCTTTATATATATCTAATTTAAACATAAGTTAATGATACGTGGGAAAGCAACCTTGAAAAATATATGATGAAAAGAAACTTCTTCTGCCTTATCAAAGGTCAGGCTTTGGTTACATTTGTGCTTTGAATATTCAACATGTTCTAGATTAGGAACCGCATGGAGATGTGGCCGTGGTTTCTCTCTGTCTCATGCATATCGCTGGAAGGTAGAAGAACCACAGCTCCACTTGATTGTTTGTAGATTTATAGAGTTGATCAGCTGGAAGAGAAACCGCACTTGTCTGTTTGAATTCTAGAGGAGCATTGAGCGGCAACATCTGTTCGTTTCTAGCAAAAGTAAAGAGGAGCACTCAGCGGCAGGCCAACAGCATGCAGGCGTAGAAAGGAGTTGCTGGTGGGGGTGGCCGGGTGGGGGTGGGGGTGGGGGTGGAGTAAATTGTTTGTGAGTGGATGATGTAAGTTGATAATGTGGTTGTATGAGAGTTTAGAGAAATCCAACCAGAATTTGTAGTGGGTACCG
The DNA here is from genome assembly GCA_036936925.1 of Cenchrus fungigraminus. Classification (NCBI taxonomy): domain Eukaryota; kingdom Viridiplantae; phylum Streptophyta; class Magnoliopsida; order Poales; family Poaceae; genus Cenchrus; species Cenchrus fungigraminus. Next base: position 18,540,316 of record CM072778.1, on the reverse strand, counting down.
ATTATATAGTTGTTATAGATAGATAGATTTCGGTATTTCAAATCTGCAACAATACTTATGTTAATATTTGGCTCCCTGAAGGAAGCAGCAACTCTGTCACACCCGGTTTCCAAAACAAATCAAGTGCTACCTATATGTATGTCAGGATCTAGTTCCATAGATATAGTGACATCATTAGTGAATAACAGAAACAATATCATGTAAAGAAAGAGAGATTATCAGAGATTTACAGCAGAATCCTGGGAAACAAGGCTCCAAACTTCACAGGCAATCGACTGGGGGTTGCGTATGCCTAGCACCATCCTCTGGACTTCATACACATTCTTCTTCTGAACAACGATTTAGCAAGGGTGAGTACACTTATGGTTGGTACTCAGCAAGTGGGGGAAGATGCAAGGCTACCAAAGATAGGCTATGGTTTGCAGCGGTTAGCATTTTAAATATTGGTCAAATTTTAATTAACAAACACCTAGTTACTAGATGTAAGTTCATACCGACCCACTTAGATATTTAGAAAACATCTCATCTCAAAACCACAAGAAACCACAATTTAACTTTAAGTTTGATTATCATGTGAGGGTCCAAGCCGCTCTTGACCGTGAGCACAGCTGATCGATCAGTTTTCACTCTGTAGAGGTTGTACACTTTACCCAAAGTTCGTGTTCCCCATGCCGCCCGGGTTTGCAAAGCCCTTAAACACTTCCGAGGTGAGTGGCTAGGGGTCCACTACGAAGACTTTACAAAGGCATGCAAAAGACCAACAACCCGCATAGTTACACATCAGGGCGGGCCATAAACCTCCCTAATGGTCAGCACCTTAGCCAAGGCTGCTACCCCAAAAGAACCGGGCTATATCCCTGCAACCCCGACCCCCCTCTGCTCCTTTCGGATAAGGTCATCAGTTCATTAGCACACCTAATTAATTGGCTAAGTCAGAGCCATATAGATTGTGGTTGCACTGTTTTCTTGGGTGGTTCTCCATGTTCCAATTAAATTAAGATATTCTTGTATTAACCAAAAGCATCATCATTAAGCATAATAGTCTTTGTCCAGAAAAACCATTTTCCAATCCGAGTTAAGCAACTAAGCATAATGTACCCAAAGGATTTATTAAACTAGGTTGTTCCAAGGATCATAGGTAAAAATCTAGGTAAATCCTTAAAAAGGTGTTCCCATCAAGTTTAATGCAATATCATAAAATTAAACTTAATTATCATGCAAATAGAAAACTATAAGCAGTATGGGATCATGGATCAACATGAATTAAACTAGTGAGCACGCTAGAACGCAAAATAGGATTAGATCAGCATGAGGTTTCTCACCTGTGACGTGGTGACTGTTGATGGTGAATGGCATGGAACTGATGAGGAACGAGTGCCGGCACTAGCTTGGTACAGAAACCATGAGACTCCAACCATATCACCGACTTCAGTTCAGTCCCGGCGAACAGCAACAGTAGCAACCATCTTTGCCAGAGCATGGCAGCACGGAGTCTGTTCATGCAGAATCGAGGAAGATGGTGAATCCTTCATTCGAGAATGAGACAAGAAAGAGAGAAGGGTCTGTACGAGGGTGTGCTCACCAGCAGGCGGAATATGGATTCGGATGAGTGGATGACGAAGACGACAGGCGCGCGGAAGCTCGGGACTTCAAGCTGCGGTATGGCCGGCGGTCTTCACATGGACATGCTCCTCCGGCAGGAAGCGGTGATAGGAACTGGCGAAACAGACGTGGTTCGACTTGACGATACTTGCAGTGGGGTCGTCTGGGTATGGCAGCGATGGACGATGGGGTGGCTGGACTCGGCCATGGTGATGGACGACGGCAGCCGACTCGAGTATGCATGCCTGGCGGTGTTCCGGTGACGAGCAGAGGACGACAAGAAGCAGCGAACGTGCGACTTGACGACGGCCGGTTCAAAACACGACGACGTCCTGATGGGAGAAGGATAGCCGTGAGGTGGAGAATCAAGAGAGAAAGATTAAGCACTTCACGCAGGTATGCTCACCGGTCACCATGGTTGAGATGTACGGCGGCGGCCAGAACTTTTTGGCAGCGGTTGCGGAGGTGACCAGCTTGGTCCCATGCACGGGCGGCGACCTCCAGGGGCAATTTGAGGATAAGGCACGCACACGACGAAGGAGGGGTGTAGCTTGACGTCATGGAGCTTGGGGTGTCGTCGACTTCCTCTGGCAGGGTTCCGTAGCGGCGAAACGGCGGCCGGGGCCAGGTAACAGAATTCCGGCAACAGCACACGGGTCTTCGTGGCAGTGCTCTCGCGATGACGATTGGACGGCAAGGGAGAAGACGTACGGGAGTGCGGAGCAGCAGGGCATGCAGGGCGCCAGGCGCCTGCCCTTTATAGGCATCCGCAGGCACCCTGGTAATTTGCGGCACATTCACGCCGAGAGGGAGAGGAATGGCCAGATGCGGTCATTGATGGGCGGATTGAAGATGTGGAAGATGGAGGCGTTACTGGTGAGAGAGAGGAAATGGATGGCGGCACTGGTGGAAAGAGAAAGAAATGGCGACGACGGCTATGATGGCCAGCGGCCATTGATGGTGGCCATGATGACTGCGGCTGTTTCTGGAAGAAGAACGAAGGAGGTCGTTGTTACCGTTGTAGGAAGAGAAAACGGGGGGGCAACGATTGAATGCCGGCGCGGTACATGCGGAGGAGGCGAGCAGCAGGGCCAGGGAGGCGGACGGGTGCGCGTGGTGCGGCGCTCGGGCGCGAGCGGCAGGACGGCGAGGTAGAGTATCGCGGCGCGCTGGCGCTCGCGAACCAGGCGGGTGCCACAGAAGCTAGAAGGCTAGCGGGTGCGGGGCACGATGGACGCGAGCAAGAGGCCAAGAGCACACATGGACGACATACGGAAGCCGGGTGGAGCGCGTGGTGTGACGGTGTATGGAAGCCAAGCGGTGCAAGGGCACGGGAATGCAGGCACGTAGCTTGGCTGCGAAGCCGGCACGGGGGAGCTGAGCATGTGCGGTGGTAGCGCAGAATGGGCTGCAGACAGACTGAGCGGCACGGGAGGTGAGCGGCTCGAGCGCGGATGAGCGCCGGTGCAGCGCACGGGTGCGCAGAGCCGAACCAGTCCTGGCGGCACAAGGTAGGCGGCCAGAGACGTGCGAACATGAGGGCCAAGCGGGCGGCGCACTGTGCAGGCGCATGAGAGTGCATGGCTCAGGCGGAGCACTGCGCACGGGAGCTGGGTGGGTGCAGGAGCACGACTGCGACACGATGCCGGCTGGAGGTAGAGGATGGAGCTGACGGGTGGGCTCGACTGTCAGCGACAGTGGAAGGGAGAGGGAGAGGAAGTTGGGCCGCGAGATGGATTGGGACGACAGCTGGACCGGCTGAGAGAAAACGGGCCAACGAGAGGGAAAGGTAGGCCACGCGTGACTGCTGGTCTAAAAAAGAGAAAATAGGCCAGGTTGGGATATAAAGAAAGAGAGAGGATGAGTTGGACCAAAAAAGACACACAGAGAGATTTAGATTTGATCTTTTTATGATTTTTGAAAACACCAACTGAAACAAAACAAATGAAGCACTCAAACAATCATTTTATTTAATTCCCAAAGACAATGAATTATGAGTTAAATACACCAGCGGCCCTTGAACTTGTCTCAAGGTGCCACTTAGGTCCACGAAGTTGCAAACTCGAAATCCAGCACCCCAAACTTGTTAAGTTGTGCCACTTAGGTCCATACCCCTTTGATGCTCATGAATATATGCAAAAACACCCTTGATTTTTATCTTCTTCCCCGTCCACGTCCTCCTCCCCAAGTGACGGGCCGAGATCCTGCCGGACGCGTCCGCCGAAACCTTCCCCAGCGACGGGCGGTGCGGCTCCATGCCCGCGCCAGCTTCCAGCCGCCTCTTGAGCACGCTCTTCCGTACGCCGTCGCTGTCGAACAAGAACGCGGCACACACCGGCAGGTCGGACTCCTCGTCGTCTTCGCAGCCTAGGATGAGCTCCAGCGGCAGGTCGAAGTAGGCCGACGACGACGAGGCGGCCTCGCCGTCGTCGAGTCCCAGACCCAGGCCCCGCGAGGACAACGCCGCCGACAGGGACCCGCAGTCGAAGCGCTCTAGCGACACGGCCAGCGACACGGTGCTGTGTCGCGCCGAGCACGCGCCTGGGTCACCAGGATCCACGGCGGCGGCGGTCTTGCCGAACGCCCCCGAATAAGAACTCTCCCGTCGTGCTTCGCCGGCTTGCCCCGGCCGTCCTTGGCGTAGCCGAAGGAGTACTCCTCGGCGATCGCGGCGGAGATCAGTGGCACGTCGCTTCCCCAGCGCTGCGGCTCGCTCGCCTTCCGCTCCGGCGACGAGGTCAGGGCAACGTCGAATCCGGCGTCCGCCAGCTCCGTCTCCCAGCCGGCGGATAGCTTGCTCCTCGGCGGGAGCGCCCCGGAGGGCGCCGAGTGCGCGACCGGGCGCGCATCATCGGCGTCCATACCGACAGACGCGAAAGCAGGAGCGTTTAGCCCGCCGACGATCAGCGCGCGCGGGGACGCCGCCGCCGCGGTGCCCGGCACGCTAGCGCCGTCGTCGAACCGTGCCGGCGACATGCGGCGGTCGTCCACGGAGACGGAGGGGATGGGAAGGGGCCTGTCAATGTCGAGGCGGGAGAACTGCCGGAGCGAGAAGGGGTCGACGGCCACGTCCCTCACCTCCGGCTCATCCGTGCGCGGCGGGCGCCGCCACCGGAGGGCCTCGTCCCACGACGCTCCGTGGTTGGAGTCCCTCGCCATGGCTGGGCGAACTCCTTCGGTGGCGAGAGGAGGACGAGGCGGTGACCTCGGCCCCTAGCACTGCACGCAGCCCCGGCGAGCTCCGCCCTGGACCCCGACGACGCGGGAGAGGAGGAGGAGGGAGAGAGAGGAGGGAGATGATGAGGATGTGGATGGGGAAGAAGATAAAAATCAAGGGTGTTTTTGTATATATTCATGAGTATCAAAGGGGTATGGACCCAAGTGGCACAACTTAACAAGTTTGGGGTGCTGGATTTCGAGTTTGCAACTTCGTGGACCTAAGTGGCACCTTGAGACAAGTTCAAGGGCCGCTGGTGTATTTAACTCATGAATTATTTTCCTGCACTAAATTTCTTGTAAAAAAAATAAATGTTGCACAAATTTTAATATTATGAGATATCGTTGTTTTTATTATTCTGTCTATTAGCATCCTGAAATCGGCAAATTTCAGGGTGTTACAAACTCATCACGCCACATCTAATGTCGACATGATATCCCCTTGCCCCCCCCCCCCCGCCCCCCCTTTTTTCAGTAACAGAAGTGGCCAAAGAATCTTTACACATTGCTTCAATATATGCATGCTATAGCCAAAAGTGCCATGTCAGCATTGCAACCCAAACCGGGAGAGAGCACAATGAAGTAACTGAGTTTGTAGGGAAGATGTCTGAACGATCACATATCTTTGGTACATGATCTGAACCTATGTGAGCACCTAGTTCTTCTTTGTAGCTAGCACCCTGGATAACGTCGGAATGGTCGCAGAAGAAAACCAGCGCAAAGAAGTGAAGAACAACAAAGTACTTTGATGGATGAGACATAAGAAACCCTTAGAACAACTGCTTTTTTCCGAGCAACCATGTGAGGGTATGACCGTATGCTTTTATTCTTGACTACCCTGACAAAGTTCGGTTGATTTATTAAATTGGACTCTAAATCTTAGAAGTTGTTGCAATTTGTGTCAACTTGGCATGTATATTTGCTACATTTCTCGTTGTAGTAAATACTTGACATCTGAAGCAGGGATTCAAATACCCCCGTCTAATGTCACAATCATGTTTTGCTTCGCTCCTGACTGTTGTCAAAGAGTAGACAACTTTGTAGCCTCCTTTGGAGGCTAAGTCAATCCAAGAACCCAATGTGTATCGTGTAATTGCATTTTGTTTAGTGGAAGCCAAGTTCCATGTTTCTGGAACCCTAGAAAGTTAAGTTATTGTGCGAGGAGAACAAGTGTACTGATATGATTCAGTGTATCAATCCATTATTCGATAATTCTCATTGAAGTAATTAACGCAATGATGATTTTTTTGCAGTAAATAATTCAATAATTACTAATCACCATTTAATTGTATGTTTTAGTAGCGTCACAGAAGATTTGTGATGTGCTCCGTGCTCATTACCATCAACCCAAAATAACGTATGAACGACCAGAGCAGACAAAGGATAGGGTACTTGGGCAATGCACTCCAGAGTAGTAAGAGCCAAGCCAGCTACATAAAGCGAGCAACTAAAATAGCACTACAAATCTAGCTAAAACGATTCAAGTTTCTAGCAAGATGAACTCCTTTATCCTCATGCTCATGCCCCTCGTCAGTTGTCGTCACGCAAGAAAATGTCGTCATGATCGATTACTACTTACTGGTGGTAAATGCACCTGTGACATACTACTGTGTGGATTGAAATTACAACACATGACGAGGGTGATCAGGATGAATCGAAATAGAGTTTTTTTTCACAATCCTCTGGTGCAGATATAGTTACGTGCGTGGGTATGAGCCAGCAGGTGTAGGATCAGTATTATGCATGGTTGCACCAAGATGAGATGGGGGACAAGATCACAAGAGGACTCAGGCACGGATGTGGTTGCAGTGCAAGCGCTTGTGGTGGACCGGCAACAGAGGTCTTGGGCGCGGGCGAGGAGGGGAGGACGCTGACGCCGTCAAATCAAGTAATATCAACTGCTAGGTGTTACTTTTTGACATTTTTCTTTGTTTAATGGGAGGAATGATGTATGCTTTCTCCTCTAGGCATGTGGCCTCTAAACCATATATATACTTCTAGTTCTATAAACTCATATGGTGTGATGTGACAAGAAGACCGCAAGTTGATAGAATTTTCAAAACAAAATCCAACATATATTAGATTCATCCGTACATAATTTATAATAAAACAAGGTTAAACTTAACACACGTATATGACAAGAAAAAACACAAATAGGTGTAGTCTTCTATTCTTGCACATAGCAGCCAACTTTTATACGACACTCTTTGTACGTTGCAAGAATGTGTCAAAGAAATCAAATAATTTTTAGTGCTTTCTTTGTGTTTCCACGTGTTTTCCAGTTGAACATGCCTTTCTTCTTCAAACAATAATATCTTTCTGTAATTTTTCTTCCTTCACATGCCTTTCTTCTTCGAACAATAATATCTTTCTGTGATTTTTCTTCCTTCGAAGTGTAACATCAATTCTTTATATAAGCATGTGTGCTTCTCATGTACTTTCTAAATATAACCTTCTTCCATTTGGAATAGTAGAGTACTACTTGCGTGTTTGTCCCCTTCCGCTCACAAATCGTGTAATCCTCCTATGCACTTTCGTTTATGAGTAGTATTTCTCAAGGCCTACAAATCTTATTTTTTGTTAAATTTGTGTACTGATGTTACTTTTCGATGGTCTTGCGAGTTCATGGGTATTGGTAGATGTGTTGATTTGTTCACTGTTTCGATTTGATGGATCTTCACAACATCAGGGGCAATGACATTGCACGTGCCCGTCAGATCGAAACAGTGATCAAATCAACACATATGCCAATATTAGTGAACTCGCAAGACCACCGAAAATAACATCAATACATAGCTTTAACCAAAAAAGATTTGTGAACTCAACAACGTGATTTCTAAGCGGAGAGGGACAAAAAAAACTTCTGATTGTTGCAAAAGAGAAGGCTATATTTAGTCAACAGAATTTCGAAGCGGCAAGATCTATTAGTCAAAAATAGGGAATGAAACATTTTTCCATGATGATATATATATTGAACTCACAAGACGTCTATCTCTAGAAACAAACATCATATATTTCTACCATTAAAAATATCATGACGAAACCTAACATGACCAGAAACATCACATAATCAACAAAATTTCAAGGTGGAGGGGGATTGGGGGAGGCAAGGAAATTTGCCAGCGAATCACCGCCTCATATTCCAAGAACTACTAACACAACAATGTCATATACAACAAAAACAACAACAAAAACCCACAAAAATTCGAAATATGCTGCAACAAAATCTCGTAAAAACTCGAAAACAAAAAACCGACGAGAAATTTGGTCATGAATGAGTGAACGAAAACCCCACAACCCAACTCGAATCCTACAACGAAAAAACTCCACGAACACAAAACTAAACAAGGAGAGAGATGCGGGTGATTATCATAAAATCAACATGGAGAGAGATGTGGGTGATTACCATAAAATTGGTGCTCCTTGCTCCCTCTCACCTCAACAAGACTTGAGGACAAGCTCACAACGAGAAGATCAGCAGAAAGCGCAGAAAAACGGGGAAGAATAACTCGCGATAACGTGAAATTTTGAAAAGTCATACCCAAACGAAAAACACCATCACATGCTAGCAAGGATACAACGAAAAACACCATGATTGCAAAACTTAAGAAGTAGAGGTGCGTGATCACCTTGAAATCGATGCTCCTTGCCTCTCGCCTCCACAAAACTCGATTGAGAAGCTCACAGTGAGAAGATTAGAAGAAGCACACAAAAACACTAAAGAGCTCGCTTTGCAAAGTTGTAACCAAACGAAAAACACCATCATCCGTCCCCAACAAAACACACCGCAGACACAAAAGAGAAACACATGGGTGATCACCATGAAGAATCGGTGCCCCTCGGATGCCTCTCACCTCCACAAAACTAGATGGAAAAGCTCATGGCGAAAAGAGGGAAAAACACGGAAGAACTCGTCATATATAAAAAAATTGCAAAGTCGTACCCAAAAAGTAGCACTACATACCAAACATGGCAAGGAAACAAAAGAGATCTGTTAGATTTAGAAATCGTAGGATTAGCAGGAGAAAAATAGGAGGAGGAAGTGCGATTTTGCCGTTTTGGGATCGAGCAGAACAAGACATGTGCGGAGTTGGGGAGAGAGGAAAGAGGGTGAAAATCGAAGTGGTTTGATGGCATGGTGGTTGTGGGGTGATGAGAGGTGTCCATGCAGGGGCATGGGTGCACTTTATATAGAACCACGACATCATCTTGTTCCACAGACAACTCAGGTTCCCCGCACGCGTGATTTTCCTTTCCCTGCTTCTGCATTATGGATGTCACCAGTAAATGAAGTGATTAAATTTAAAGCATAAAACAAAAATACTTCATAGGCTTCTTTAGTTTATTTCTTGGAGCATAATTCAATTACTATCAGGCATGTGACATCCTGAATCAGGGTTTAATAGGATTGATAGAATGCTCATACCAACAAGTTGCAACTTCTTTTTCGGAATCTCATCTCGAAAAAACTTCGAGGTTAAATGTGCTTGGCCTAGATCAATTTTGAGATGGGTGACCGACCGGAACATGTGAGGACAAACTATGTAGATAAGAGTATTGATCTGTGAGGGGATTCTTGAGGTATTAGGGAACTGCTAGGTGTAAGCAGCGCGGGTGTCCACAATGGAGTGCCATCATTTGCGTCGTCGAGACGCCCGCAACATGGCGAGCCGACCGCCCGGCGACATCGAGTGTGCAGTAGCAAGTGGACCACAAACAATAGTCGTGTGTATAGACGTATAGTAGTGTACGTTCGGTACTCATCTGACCATGCCAGTCCAACCATCCATCATTGCAACGTCACGACGACGTCCTCAGCCGGCGGGGCAGGTCGAGCGGAGGCGCCGGAGGTGGAACTCGAAAGGGCCAGCTCGGAACTCCCCTGCACGGCTACACGTGGCCTCGACTGCATGTGGGGGCCCTGTCCCTGGAGTTTTTTTTGTTTCTGTCGCGGCTCCACACCTCCATGAATGCAACTACATAAGCCAACTGCACAGGGTGTACACATGTTCTTCCCACACCCGATGCTTTTCTCTTTATGTCGGTTTTTGTAACCGTCCTCGTCGAGGAACTAGGGAAAGCCTCTACTTCGTTCGTTTGGTGAACATAATTCTGAAAGCCGACATGCGACCAGAAGAAGCATGCACAGGTGCACCTCTGGTGAGAATGTGATATGGAACAAGTTGTGGAAGCTGCAGGTTCTGCCTAAGATTCGTATCTTCTGGTGGCGGGCTGTGAACAATTTCCATTCCACTAAGAGAGAATTGAAGAGATGGCATGTAAAGCGAGAGGATTTTTGTGAAACCTATGGTGCAGAAGGTGAACATTTGTTCATCCATGGTGAGGAGGTTTTGGCATGCGGCTATGGAGTTGGTGGGGATCAAGATACCAACCTTCTGCTAACATGGACAAAGAATCTTCTAGTTGGAGACTGTATTGCTACCAAAGATATTGGCATGTTTATCTGCGGTGTTTGGTTCCTTTGGTCAGGAAGAAATGTCCGCAAGTATGTTAATGAGAGATGGGATGCAGGGGCGGCAGTCAAGCACATCTCCCATATGCTAGAGGATTAAATGATGGAGTATTTGGTGTGCTCGCCACCAACATCGGAGGTACGACTGTGTGGGTGCTGCAACAACGGGGGTAATGGCACAGACCCTTGGAAGAATGGTTACAGATGAACACATATGCTTCTTATGTTGCGTTTTCAGCTTCAGAAGAAACTCTTAGGGAGAGGTACTAGTGGTAGTGGCAGCAGATAGAGCATATCCCGGATGTGATCACGGCGGAAGCACTGGCGACAAGAGACCTAGTGTTACTTGCGGTTGAGCAGGGAGCGACGATGTTGATTCTAGAAGTGGACAACCTTCGGTTGATGAGCATCTTCGTTCCGATGAAGGAATTCATAATATTATTTTCGGCTTATGGTACGCAATCCGAAATTTAGTGTTTTTTTTGAAATTTGCGAGTATGCCTTATGGCATGAAATTAGGGAGCTTAGGATGCGTTTAGCTCCTAAAATTTATGAACAAAATTTTTAGGAATTAAAACATGGCCTATTAGAAGAACTAAACATAGACTAATTGCAAAACTATCTACACATTAGACCTAATTAATTCGTAATTAGATAGTGTTTACTGTAGCATGATATTGTCTAATTATGATATAATTAGACTTATTAGATTCGTCTTGCGATTTGAGCCAGGGGCTATAGAATGAGTTTCGTCATTAATTATGTTTAATACTTCTAATTAGTGTTGCTAGTTTCGATGTGACGGGTGAAAATTTATGTAAGCAAAACTAAACAGAACCTTAGTGTTATTTCTTGTAGAGGCTGCTCACAAATGTGCCTTGGGAGCCCTCTTCTTTTCTCTTTTGGGTTGACAATTTCCCAGATTGGCATACAAAGATTGCTGCCTTTGTAACGTCGTGTTTTGAATCGAGCAATAATTCGATGCATACTGGTATAATTTTCAATTATTTGAAAAATACCATTGTCAGTGACTGGGGTGATCTCTACCTGTCACTGACCAAACCAACGTCATGTTTTGATCATTGAAAATTGTAATGACATTGGTCCATGTCCATCTAACCGGAAAGCTCGTGTTATTTGCCAAAAAAAATGCTTACACAACCGCAGGATTCAGAACGAACGGTCCGGCGACCTTCTTCCCGCGAAACATGACGCAACTGCCATCGGAACCTAAAATCGTCTCTGTTGTCGTCCCTGTCTCCCTCAGATCTCGCCACCGTCCCGCGCTGCCTCCCGCTTCCGATCCCCGCGAAAGCGCAGGCCAAACCCATACCCTAACCCCTAGTATCCCCATCGCTGTCCTGCCGGGCCTGAGGAGGGAGCAGGTCGGAGGCGGAAGCGGAGATGGCCTTCATGGCGGCGCTGGAGGCCGATCTGCGCGCGCTCTCCGCCGAGGCCCGCCGCCGCCACCCCGCTGTCAAGGACGCCGCCGAGCACGCTATACTTAAGGTCAGCTTCTCTCGACTTACGCGGTTACGCCCACCTTCACCAGGGATCATGACGCCGCCACCCATTTCGCGCACTCGCCTGTTCCGGATCCGTTTGGCGGCGGGAGTCGTATCGGACCGTTTGGACGGGTATTTGATATTTGGAAGTGGTCATTCACCCATTTGGCTTTGGTAACTCAGTTCTAATTTTGTCTGCTATAACAGCGCGTTGTGAATTAGTGATATACTGATATGGGAGTAGATTTGCCCCAAATTTACTTAAACGGTTGGAACCTCTGTGATCTTCTAAATTTCTAGCTGCAGTTTGTGCTTCATGGTTGATTAAGCTTAATTATTAGTGCTTACACTGCTTAGACAAGTCTGTCCACTAGGTGGGTGCAGAATGTCTACAACTATGAATGGTTTTGGGTGGAGTTTGAGGCTTAAGTTGCTTTGATTCAGATGCTTGGAACTGATTTGTGACTTGTCTATGGTTGGAGTGGAGAATCTCAAGCTCATGCCAAATGCACACCATTGCCATGGTTTTGCTGAAGCTTAAGCACCACATGCCCAAAAAAGAACCAACTGCGTTGAGCTGGAGGAACTTCACTGGTCCCTTCAAGTTGAAGGGTTTATTACCTAGTATAGGCTAAGTACTGTGTTCTATGGCTCATGTGCAATTAGCTTTGATATTTGAAAATTGAAACTATATCCAATGGAGGATCGCTGTTATAATTTCCGGTGCTCTTGAGAACTATGTGTAAGGTTGGGTGTTTGCCCCCCCCTGTGTGTGTGTCAGCACGTGCTTAAAATGTATGACCACATCTCCATTGTCCAAATCACCAGTTGTTTAAACTCTTTGTTAACGACAGCGCAAATTTGTTTAAACTCTCAGTTACATCTGATTGTATAGTTGTACTTTTCCCTTGTGGCCCCATTTTAACACCCTTTGCTGGATATTACCGGTGGAAACCCATGCCACTATTTCGATTCCATATGTTTGAGGCAGTTTTTGATGTTAGTGTGATGGATGTAACTAATTATTGTCTTTATTCCATGACTATTTGGGATGAATCTCCCGTGCAATCCAAATAAACTCATGGCTAAATAATGTGTAGGGATAAGATGAGGAACACCTTTTATAGTTTTATCTGTTTCCCAGACATGAGCATTTTTTGTTAAAGATGTTTATTCTGCAGAAGGCTTGTAGTTTTTGACCTTCTATGCATTCTAAGTAATGGTAGATCATATGTGGTGTAAATACTGTGTTACTTGTTCACTGACGAGGCATATATTTTCATTTTTTAAATCTTGAAGCTCCGATCTCTATCTGGCCCAAGTGAAATAGCTCAGAATGAAGATATCCTGCGGATGTTTCTGATGGCATGCAGTGTTAAATCAGTGAAGTTGAGTGTAATAGGACTATCCTGTTTGCAAAAGCTTATATCACATGATGCTGTTGCATCATCTGCATTGAAGGAGATACTAGCGACTTTGAAGGATGTGAGTTCTTCCCTTCTTACTTATTGTTTGATCCACAAATGTCTCACTGTTCGTTTCGAGAAATGTAAAAAATCAGACCAATTCTGTGCTGTCTTTCGACTATCATCATGCCATTTAGGAACTGAACCTATCTCAGTGGGTGCAGTTTGAGTCCTATTTGACTTCAATTTGGGTGCCTACTTCTTATTCACAACGGTACCTAGTTTCTCCTAGGTTGGCTGTTTTTTTTTTTGAAAAAACTGTCATGGTATTAACTTTTTTCTGATTTGAGTTTAACAATATGTCGTACGCACAATTTCAAGCCTACATCTGTCAAAAAAAAAAAAAGACCTGCGGGGGGACTACATGTGTCAGACTAGAAGTTTATTGTAGCTGTTTATTTTTTTTACTAGAGCTTGCTTTATGGTTTTCTTCTGTTCATGTCTTTCGTATTTTTTATTTTCATAATCATCTGTAGTTAGCTGCAACCTTGAACTCGTAGTTTCTTAACTCTGGTGTTTGTTTCATCGCAGCACGCAGAGATGACAGATGAGATTGTTCAGCTAAAGACTTTGCAAACCATGTTGATTCTCTTTCAATCACATCTACATCCTGAAAGTGAGGTATCAATTATTAGCGGTTATAATTTTATTTCTTTTGTGCGGAAGGCTTCTTATGGGTCATGTTTGTAGCTAACCTTAGAACATGCAAAAGTCTATCTATCAAAATAGTAAACATAAGACGCAAGTAATGAGCCAACGAATCATCACCTCTTGTTACCAGTTCTGACTTTTGTTGTCTTTCTCATGTTGATTATGTGCACTGCCATTTTTTCTCTCAAAAGAAGTTATTGTACTTTTCTCCTTTTTTAATTTTTTGAGTGCATGATGTTGGGATGTGAGTTTTGAGATTTTTAATGTTTGAAAAAAAAGAGTGCATTCATGTCTTTCAGTTGCCTCCAAAATTAATATTGTTAAGAAAGTTTCATTTTACTAATCATCTCGTCCCAAACGTCATATATTTAAGAACAAAGGTAGTAACTTGTCACTTTTAAATCTGCTGGGAGGGGGCAGCATGTCTGTTTGCTTCTTCTTGGGTTATGTTTGAATCTTGATTGCTTCTACTGGTTGTTCTTTGGAGCACAGATAACAGTTGCAGTGTCACGCCATGAACACTTTCTCAGGATTATAGTACTGTACTACTGTCACCGTCAGTAGGCTTATCTTATTTGTAGATCGTTTATGTTTATTTCAGGAGAGCATGTCTCAAGCTCTTGGAATATGCCTTTACCTACTTGAAAGCAGTCGATCTTCTGACAGTGTCCGCAAGTAAGCTCATTGCAATATTGTGTCTCTGATTCCAAGTCTTATTGTGATATCCTAAATCACATAATGTTCATTTAGTACGGCAGCAGCTACATTTAGACAAGCAGTGGCATTGGTCTTTGATAATGTTGTTCGTGCTGAATCACTTCCCTCCGGTAAAGCTTCTCCAGCAAGACTCAGTTCCCGTGTTAGCTCTGTTGCTGATAACGTCACTCATAGCTTCAGTCATACACTGTAAGACTGTCTATTCTTTATTGATTATGCATTAAGGCAACTCTTAACTGCTAGTTGATGTTATGACAAAGCGTGTAAACTTGAGCCCAAAAATGAACCCATACATTTTTACAAGCACACATTTTTTACTCAACTAAGACGGTTGCAGCCCATGCATGCTACTAGATTCTTCTTAGATGATGCTTGAATTTTGATCTGTTTTTGTAGTTCTGTCATGAGCTTCTAGTTGATAATATGAAAAGCTCCGCATTTTACGCATTTTTATGGTAGCCTCATTCTAGTTAGATTCGAAAAATACATTTTATACCAAATACATGATAGGTACTGCATGAATGTTAATGCTTTTTTTCCTGTGTGTTGCTTTGCATTTCTTCTTCTTTTTGCTCTATTGATTCGGACTGCTTTGCATGACAGATCACTAGCAAACAACTCTGGAGAGCCTACTATGAGGGAGAATTTGAGTGATGTTGGAAAGCTTGGACTTCGTCTGCTTGAAGACCTGACAGCTCTTGCTGCAGGTGGATCTGTATGTGCGAACAATTTCTGATAGCACCTTCTATTCTTCTGGAAATAAGGACACACAAAGTGTTTCCTTTTCTTCTCTTCACATAATCCTGTGGGTGACTCCTGACATTTTTCCCCTCTAGGCTACATGGCTTCGTGTTCATTCGCTGCATAGGACATTCGCCCTTGACATTCTTGAGTAAGCTCTCAAAGTGCCATGATGAAAATTCTTGTTACGCCTTCATTTGCAGGAAATTGTTCATCACTTCTTATCATGTAATGACATGATGGGGTTGAGTTAAAATTACTGATCCTCATGCTCTACCATAGTCGAGGGGTCAAATCTTGACTGTATATGTTGTGAAAAAGATGCATATAGAACAAATCCTATTTGAATGTTATGCAGAACATGTGCATATAGAACAATCTAAGCCTCATCTAGACATTTTTTGTTCCAGGTTTGTGCTATCCACCTATGTTTCTATATTCCGGGCATTGTTATCTTACCAGCAGGTCTGTGTTCCTGTACAGCCTTTTATCTCTGTGTTTTTTTTTAAACTCATTGATTGATAACTTTGGAACGTCTCTGCCAGGTCTTGCGTCATCAAATTTGCTCACTTCTCATGACTTCACTCCGCACTAATGTGGAGGTAGGCATTGAAATGAGGTGTTTGACTTTAATGATATGTTTAGAACACTGGCCATTAACAACTTCTTTGTCTGACCGGATTTCTTTTTCTTTTTCTTCAGCTTGAGGGTGAAGCAGGGGAGCCTTCTTTCCGCCGTTTAGTCCTACGTCTGGTTTCTCATGTCATCAGGCTCTACAGCTCTTCACTTGTTACTGAAAGTGAGGTATTGTTTTGCGGATTCTCATAAGCATCCCAGTCCTGGTACTCATTATTTAATGTAGGGTTTAACCAGAAGCTTTAGCTGACTACTGGTGATTAATGATTGTATTTTAACTTAAGACTAAATAAAATCATGGCACTGGTCAAATAGGTTGGATATGCTTGGGTAGAACAAACAATCTTGAATCATTCAATTTGGATGACTTTGTATGATGTCAGTAATGAGCTTTTGTTCCCATCATCCCAAATTTTATTTACCAGTAGGTTAGAGATTTCATTCTGCAATTTGGACACACAGGAGAATGGCGTGCTTAGAAATACACAGCCCCCCTCCCCCACGCGCGCGGGGGCGCACACACACAAATATGATTGACCATAATATCACACTTTACATTACATGTAGTTTGAAATTGCCTAGTCTACTTGTAACACTTTGAACCAACTAATCTGGGATATGAAATAAGTTGTCCATTATTACATGAGTGCTCATGGTACTTTTAATTCATCCAGTTATTTTAGCCTAACTATGCTCTAAGTTGCTTCTGTTCACAGGTGTTCCTTAATATGCTTGTAAAAGTTACCCGTCAGGACTTACCATTATGGCATCAGATACTTGTTCTTGAAATTTTAAGGGTAAGTTTTCTTGGTTTCAATAGAAATTTATGGTTCTTGATAATTAATCTTTTGCCATTTGTTTATCAGGGTTTTTGTGTAGAAGCCTACACTCTCCGCTTGCTGTTCCAGACGTTTGACATGTATGTACCACAGTGTTACTCTTGAATGTTTTGTGATATGTTCATCTCTTCTTCTGGGTGATGGGTTTGTAATCTCCAGAGGCTTGGTAATCATGACTGTCTAGCAGGATAGAAATTTAGGATTTCCTTTCCTAGTGACCCATGCGTAAGACCAATGCTGGAGAGCAATAAATATAGCCCCCCCGCCCCCTCTTGTTTGTTTTTTGGGTAAGAATCGATAGATGGTAGTGTTGAATTGCCCACCTTTCCTCATCAGCTTAAGCTTTTGGGTTGAACTGGTTGGTGCATGCAACTCAATACGGTATCCGGGCCAGAGGTCTCGAGTTCGAATCCTGACGGGCGCGTTAATTAAAATAATTACAGCCCACTCCAATATCCACGTATGCAGCCTGGGGGAGCCTGCACGTGAGGGCGAGTGTTGGAGTATAAGTGAATTGCCCATCTTTCCTCATCAGCTTAAGCTTTTGGGTTGAGCTGGTTGGTGCATGCAACTCAATAGGTAGCAATCCTGTAGAAGATAACACTGCTATAAAACATAATCAGTTGACAACATGGCATACCATTTCTTATATTATAACTGTTTACCTGTCGATCTTTATGAAAGATGGCGTATGAACTTAAGAAAGTTTTTTATCTGCTAGGAATCAGTGTTGGAAATACAGTGTATATATCTCTTTAAGTTTCCTTATTTTTCTTGATGATTGGATGCACATAACCTTGTCACAGGCTCTAAAGATTCTTATTTTGATAGCAATAGTTGTATTCTTTTCATTCATGTGAGCTGATAGCAGTAGTTGTATGCTTTTCATTCATGTGAACGGTTATCTATTGAGGGTTTCTGTGAAAAAGCTCCCTGTTATATTTTGTATTTTGCATTGTTGCTTCGCCAGAAATTTCTTCTTGGAACTTATTAACAAAACAGTATGCCACTGCGCTGTTGCTTTGTGTATCTGGGTATAACATTAGTCCTTGTATGTATTTTTTTTTGGGAGAACTTATGCATGTATCTTTTTTCTTCTGTTAACAACACAGGAATCCTGTGAATACTAATATCGTGGAGAACATTGTTAGAGCACTTGCTTTGGTGGTAGCTACTATTCAGGTGGTATTTGTTTCCTTGCTTCACTAGAATATCATCCTTTTAGTCACATGGTTTAATCTCGTTTGATTTGAGAATTTTCCATTGTTATTCCTTTGACTAGAAATATTTCTTTTATAGGCTTCAGATTCAAGCGAAGAGACTCTAGCTGCTGTTGCTGGAATGTTCAGTAGTAAAGCTAAAGGTACCTCTACAGTTTAACAAAGTTTGATGATAAGTTACTTCCTCTGATCTTGTTGTTTATTTACTCAGACTTTAACTGCTGGTATTGGCAATTATCATACACAGGGATTGAGTGGAGTATGGATAACGATGCATCAAATGCTGCTGTTTTGGTTGCTAGCGAAGCACATACCATTACTCTGGCCCTTGAAGGCCTCTTAGGTGTAGTTTTCACTATTGCAACTTTGACTGATGAAGCTCTTGATGTTGGTGAGGTAAGAACTAAGATAACTGAGAAGAGATGATTCCTATGAATAAAATAATGAATCTGGTAATCTGAATTTATTATTTTTTTGTTTCCTTTTAGCTTGAATCACCAAAATGTGAATCAAATAGTATGGGATGTAGTGGACAACTGGCCCTTCTTTGTATGGCTATGGTCAATTCGACGTGGTTAACCATCCTTGACTCTCTCTCACTTATTTTGATGAGGTCAGCTTGTTTTGGGAAATAATTGCTCTGTATATTCCTCCAACCCTAGAAGGGTGGGTATATAGACAGTGATATACATGGGCCTCTATATGGGCTACACACAGGCCATATGGGCCACACTCACATATATACACATATACTCTAACACCCCCCCGCAGTCTGGACTACCGGCGCAGCGGTGTACAAGACTGGCCAACAAAGAAAGAAACTCACACACAAGGCCCCCCGCAGCCACAACTAGCCACTGGCTACGTTGAGGCTGGACCGAAACTCCGAGAAGGTCGAGGAGGGAAGACCCTTGGTGAAGATGTCAGCAAACTGGGAGGTGGTCGGTACATGAAGAACTCGAACATCACCGATAGCCACTCAGTCACGAACGAAATGCAAGTCAATCTCCACATGCTTCGTCCGCTGATGTTGAACCGGGTTGGTGGAGAGGTACACAGCGCTGACGTTGTCGCAGTAGACGAGCGTGCTCTTGGCGAGCGGGCTGTGAAGCTCAGCCAAGAGCTGTCGGAGCCAGGACGCCTCAGCCACGCCGTTAGCAACAGCCCGGTACTCCGCCTCAGCACTCGAGCGAGAGACAACCGGCTGTCGCTTGGACGACCAGGAGATCAGGTTGCCGCCGAGGAAGACGGCATAACCTGAGGTAGAGCGGCGCGTGTCCGGGCACCCCGCCCAGTCAGCGTCAGTGTAGACTACCAGCTCAGCAGACGGAGACCGGTGGAGGACCAAGCCGAAGTCAACAGTGCCTCGGACGTAGCGAAGAAGGCGCTTCAGCGCAGCAAGGTGTGACTCCCGTGGATCATGCATATGGAGGCAGATCTGCTGGACAGCGTAGGTGAGATCCGGCCTGGTGAAAGTGAGGTACTGTAAGGCTCCAGCAAGACTCCTATAAGCAGTAGGATCAGCCACAGGATCACCCAGAGTAGCAGACAGCTTCGCCTGAGTGTCAACAGGAGTGGAGCAAGGCTTGCAATCAGTCATCCCGGCACGTTCCAGGATATCCAGGGCATACTGACGCTGGTGGAGGAGAAGACCAGCCTGAATGGGCTCAACTGTCACGCCCAAGAAGTGGTGAAGCTTGCCCAGATCCTTCATGGCAAACTCCTGCTGAAGGGAGGAGATAATCCGCTGAAGCAGCTGTGGACTAGAGGCAGTCAGAACTATGTCATCAACGTAGAGGAGGAGGTAGGTAACCCCATCAGCATGGTGATATATGAACAGTGAAGTATCTGACTTGGCCTCAACAAACCCCAGTGTCAGCAAGAAGGTGGCAAACCGAGAGTACCATGCCCGAGGAGCCTGCTTCAAACCATAGAGAGACTTGTTCAACCGGCAGACCAAATCCGGACGACTGGAGTCCACAAACCCTGCTGGCTGGCTGCAGTAGACTGTCTCGGTCAGAGTGCCATGAAGAAATGCATTCTTGACATCTAGCTGGTGCACTGGCCAAGACCGAGATAGAGCCAAAGAGAGAACAGTGAGCACTGTAGCAGGCTTCACCACTGGACTGAAAGTCTCGTCATAGTCCACACCAGGACGCTGAGTGAACCCCCGAAGGACCCAACGCGCCTTATAGCACTCCAGAGTACCATCAGCACGTCGCTTGATCGTCCAAATCCACTTGCCGGTCACCACATTGCAACCAGACGGACGCGACACAAGGTCCCAAGTCTGGTTGGCAAGAAGAGCTCTGTACTCCTCTTCCATCGCACGACGCCAGTTTGGATCTGCCAGAGCTTCACGAACCGACGTCGGGATCGGAGAGAGCCGCGGCTCCCCCTCGGTGGCGGAGAGAGCCCGCGGCCGAAGAACCCCGGCCGCCTGCCGGGTCATCATGGGATGGGTGTGACGAGGATCCCGATGGATGACCGGCGGGTGGTACACGGCCGGCTCCACCCGAGAACGACGTGGTGGTGGCGGCGGAGGCGGAGGCGGTGTAGGCGCCGGCGGAGGAGGCGGAGACGGGGACGAGGACGATGGTGGAGGAGGCGGAGTCGTCGAACGGCGCCCGTAGACATAGCGCACAGGAGGTGCATAGTCCACGGGCACCACCGGGGTAGAAGCCGAAGAAGTCAGCGGCTGTGGAGGCACCGGACGGCGTCGGTACACCTGCACTGGCTCGGCGTAGCGTGCAAGTGGTGGCGGGGCCGCGCATGGCGCGGCAGGAGGCACCGGGACGGTGGTGGGTGCAGCAGAAGGCGCCGGAGCCGCGTGTGGCGCGGCGAGAGGCTCCGGGGGCGCACCAGAGGGCGCCGGTGCCGCGCGTGGCGCGGCTGAGGGCACCAAACCCGCGTCGGGTGCGACAAGAGGCACCGGAACCGCAAGTGGTGCAAGAGGAAGCTCAGAGGCCGCGCGTGGCGCAGCTGAAGGCGCCGGAGTTGGTGGAGTACCAAAAGGACCTGCTGGAAAAGGAAAAACAGAAACAGGCGGCTGAACCACCGGGTCAGAAAACATGGACTCAAGGTCAGGATCAAGAGTAGGTGTGGGGGTGGAGGAGAAGGGGAAGTCCGACTCGTCAAACACAACATGTCGGGAGATAAGAACTCGACGAGAAGTGAGATCATAGCAACGGTACCCCTTATGATCAGGGGAGTAACCAAGGAACACACAACGTGTCGAGCGAGGTGCGAGCTTATGGGGAGCAGTGGCAGCAAGGTTCGGGTAGCATGCGCACCCGAAGACACGAAGGTGAGCGTAGGTGGGAGGGGTACCGAAGAGAGCGTGGTGAGGAGTCGGAGCGGGAGAAGCTGTAGAAGGAAGACGGTTAAGAAGGTAGGTGGCGGTGTGAAGGCTCTCTGCCCAGAAGCGCGGGGGCAGGGAGGCCTGGAGCAGAAGAGTGCGCATGACATCGTTCGTGGTCCGAATCATGCGCTCTGCCTTGCCGTTCTGTGGGGAAGTGTACGGACAAGACATACACAACTGAACACCTCGGGAGAGAAAGAAGGAGCGAGAGGTGGTGTTATCGAACTCACGACCGTTGTCGCACTGGACGGCCTTAACAGTGAGGCCGAACTGAGTGGACACCCAGGCAAAGAAGTGAAGTAGGGTAGGGAAGGTGTCAGACTTGGCACGCAAAGGGAAAGTCCAAGAGTAGTGAGAGAAATCATCAATGATTACTAGATAATACTTATAGCCAGAAATACTGAGTACAGGAGAAGTCCACAAATCACAGTGGATAAGATCAAAGGCATGCGAAGCATGCGAAGAAGAAGAAAAAGGAAGCCGAACATGACGACCAAGCTGGCATGCATGACAGAGGTGCTCAGCAGTGGTCCTAGTACAAGAAACATCTCCACTACGACTAATTTGAGTCAAAACATCTCGGCCGGGATGACCAAAGCGGCGGTGCCAGGTGGTGGAAGACGCCGTCGCGGCTAGAGCAGCTGACGACGAGGACGAAGGTGAAGTAGAGGCAGCAGAAGCCGGAAGACGAATGGTGTAAAGGGGTCCGGTGCTATCACATCGGAGGAGTGGACGCCCGGTAGCCAAATCCTTCACAGAAAGACCAGAAGTGTCAAACTCGACAGAATAAGAATTGTCAGCTGTAAATTGACGAATAGAAAGGAGATTATGAACCATCTGAGGAGCAACAAGGACATCAGAGAGACGGAAAGAACCATGAGCAGAACCCACAGAAGTGACAGGAAGACAGGAACCATCACCGACCATGATGGAAGAAGGACAAGAGGGGTGAGGAGGTCGGACAGAAGAAAGGATACCCGCATCGGGAGTAGTGTGGTAGGAGGCACCCGAGTCGGCGATCCACTCGGTGCCAACGGGCGGTGTCAGGCCCACGGTACTGAAGGACTGCGCCAGGGCAGCCTGATCCCACCCCCCCGGCCACGTCGAGCTGGGCTGAGGAGGAGGTGGAGTCCAGGACGGCGCGTAGGAGGCTGTACCCGTGACCATGGCCGCCGGCTGGTGCGGAGGACGAGGCCCCCCTCCCGGACCCTGGTGGGGCCACATGGAGATACGCCCTGACCACGGGTTGGAGAAGGTCGGCCAGGGCGCACCTCCGGGAAGGGGAGCGAGAGCGGGGGTCGGAGCCTGGGCGGGCGTCCCACGTCCCCCACCACCGCGTCCTCGGCGGCCCCCACGGCCCCCTCCATCCCCGCTCGGCCCGGGGGGAGGAGCACCAAGAAGAGAGGCAGGCGGCGAGGCGGAGGGCGGTGGTGGGGCAGCGACGAGTGCGCGAGAGGTGGAGGACGAAGACGTAGTCGAAGCAGGTGTGTGGAGGCCCCGGGTGAGCTCCTCCAGGGTGAGGGCATCACGGACCTGCAGGAAGGTGGGTGTCGGCTGCTGGTGCGTCAGCAACGTCCGCACGGCCTCGTAGCTGCTGGGAAGGCCCCGCAGGACGTTGAGGACCAAGACGTGCTCCGGGACCGGGTACCCAAGGTCGTGAAGGGCATCAGCGGTGCGCTTCATCTTCCGGCAGAACTCGGCCACGGACAGGTCGCCCTGCTCAAGGGTGCGTAGCTCAGCGTCGAGCTGGAGGGCGCGCGTCTGTGCGTTGCCGAGGAACTGGCTCTCGAGAGCAAGCCAGGCGTCGCGCGCGGTGCCGTCGGGAGTCCGCACGATGTCCTGTAGATCGAGGGAGATGGTCCCAAAGATCCAGGACAGGACGGTACTATCGGGGCGCCGCCACGCCAGGTCGCGTGCCTCGACCGGAGTGTCGGAGAGGACGTGGTCGTCGAGGGCGTAGCGGCGGAGGGCGAGGAGGACCTGGTCCCTCCATCGAGCGTAGGAGGTGGAGGTAGAGTCAAGGACGACGGTGACCAGGTTCTTGATGTGCGGGACCCCGGCGGCCTGGAGGTGGAGGTAGGCGACCATGGGGTCAACCTGGCCAAGCTGGGGTCCGGCACTCTGCTGAAGCGGAGCAGTGGGCGGCGCCTGGTGGGAGGAGGAGGCGACGTGCTCCACCTCGGAGGCGTGGAGGAAGTGCTCCGCCTCGGCGACACGGCCAGCGAGGACATCAGCCGTGGTGCGCTCGTGCTCCCAAGCGAGGGCTGCCACACGCACGCGCTCCTGAGCAGCGGCGGCCTCGGACTTGGCAGCCGCAAGAGCCACGGCGAGGGCGTTGTCGGCAGCTGCGACGCTGGTGGGAGCCGGAGACTGGCGTCGGAGGAAGGCGGCGGCGGAGAAAGGCGCGTCCACAGGAGGCATCCCCAGGCCGGAGAAGGGCGGGAAGGGAGCAGGGAAAGGAGAAAGAGCTCCTGCTCCTCCCCCCACACCACCCGCAGCAAGGCTGGCAGCCCAGGCAGCCTGAGCACCAAGGGGATCGTGGGCAGGGGTGAAGGAGGGTGGTGGATTCCCCTGCCCGTGCAGCCCGAACGGACGAAGTCCCTGCATCCCGGTTGAAGGAGGCGGCTGCGGCTGGGAGGAGTGGTGTCCCTGGGTGCCGGGCGGAGGAGGAGGAGGCGTCGTCGCGCAGGGGCCCAGCGGGGCCGGCGCGCGTGGAGGCGGCCCGCCGGCGCCTGGGGGTGGTCCGCCCGCGACGGGAGGCGGCGCACGGGGGCCAGGAGCCACCGCGCCGGCGCCTGGAGGCGGAGCCGGCCCGCCCGCGCCTAGGGGCAGCCCACCTGCGCCGGGAAGGGCGTCGCCGGCGCCTGGAGAGGGGCCGCGCGGCGGCGGCGTGCCCGCGGCACGCACCTGCGCGCCCGCGCCACCCGCGCCGGCGGCGGCGAAAACAGGGGCCGCCAGGCGAGCAGAGGGTCCGACGGTGGGGAAAGAGGAGAAGGGAGGGTAGGAGGAGAGGGGAGGTGGCGGCGGCCGGCCGGCCATGGCTGGGAGGAGGTGGTGCCGGCGGCTGCTCAGGGAAGGAGGGAAACCCAAGCTGCTGATACCATGTTTTGGGAAATAATTGCTCCGTATATTCCTCCAACCCTAGAAGGGTGGGTATATAGACAGTGATATACATGGGCCTCTATATGGGCTACACACAGGCCATATGGGCCACACTCACATATATACACATATACTCTAACACAGCTCAATTTTTAAACTGACATTTACCTTCATATAAATTACTATATGATATTTTCCGTTCTTATGCTTTTTGGTAATCTAATTATCAGGTCACAGGGGGAAGCTATAATATTAGAGATATTGAAAGGATACCAGGCATTCACTCAGGTGATAATAGTGTCTGTTGATGTATCAAAACCTTTTGAAAATTTCCCTATTTGAGTCCACTTAGAGAATAACAGTATCCCTCCCATGATATGGCTTAAGGGCTACTGACCTTCTGTTCATTTTCTGTTTTATCATTTCCCATCCTTTGTAGTAAATTAACTGCTTTGACAATCAGAATGTGGGGTGTGTTTCAGGCTTGTGGAGT
Organism: Cenchrus fungigraminus; assembly: GCA_036936925.1. Lineage (NCBI taxonomy): Eukaryota > Viridiplantae > Streptophyta > Magnoliopsida > Poales > Poaceae > Cenchrus > Cenchrus fungigraminus. The sequence goes on along the minus strand of CM072778.1, from coordinate 18,515,294 downwards.
TCTCCGTGCTATAGAGCCCTTGAACTCTTTTCTAGCATCACTTTGCAAGTTTACAATCAATAACCCGAATGAAGGAGAGAAGAAAAGGTATCAGAATAGAATATATCATTGGCCTGCAGCCCCCTTCCCTTCTGAGTTCCTATAGTTCTTTGTAATACATGAGATGTGATGAGTATCATTGTAATAGGGTTTATTAAAAATACTGTATAAGCATATCCGATTGATTTTACCTGCAATATTCATTGTATTGTAAATTTTAGCTTTATAATTTGTCTATGGTTAGTCCAATTGAATTTCTATCGTAAGCAAAAAAATACGACTTTATCTGTCCTAAAAAGGGTTTTCTATCTTTGAAGTTTTATAATTTGGAAATTAAGAATTTGAAAAATGGAATTGTATTCTTTAGGATGTTGTATTGGGTTTTTTCAGGGCGTGCTTGGTAGGATGCTATAATTGGAACTCCCTTTTTCTTTAGATAGCTACAAGAATATTTGCACTCTTGTCTGTTGTATCAGGCATCACTGCTGAATTTATAGAGGATAAGATTTTTGTTGTCTTTTTTACTTCTGTGGTAGTAGTATTGTGATGATTGATATGTCAAAAATGATAAGCTAAAATGACTACTGTATAAAATACTAAACACAGATCTTGATGGTTGCTGGTCGGAATACACCGTTGCTAATGTTGAAATTACAATTCTCTTAGTCTAAAATCTAGGGATTTGGGCATTTATGTTTCATGCGATGACTTTATTTATACCGAATGCTTCAGTTGTGCCTAAAGTTGTGTGCTGCATCTGCTATCCATGACCATTGCTCAATTTTTCACACCACTTCTTATTTTTGTTCCATCTCTATGCCAGCATCTTGCAGTCTCCTGGATCAAAGAAGTCAGAAACTATGATGGATCAGCGTGATGGTATTATTCTCACACCAAAAAATGTGCAGGCAAGTAGGAAACAATCACTATCTGTTACAGCTATATTATGATCCCTTGCTTTTTTCACATGTATTTACACTAGTTTCATTCTGAACACAGGCACTAAGTTATGATCCCTTGCTTTTTCACATGTATTTACACTAGTTTCATTCTGAACCCAGGCACTAAGGACGCTTTTTAATGTTGCACATCGATTACACAATATCCTTGGTCCTTCCTGGGTTCTGGTAAGCAGTGAGTTTGATTACAATGTACCCTTTTTTATATAGAAAAATTGAGTTTCAGGAATTACTACTAGATCACTTATCCTTGGAATTGTAGGTGTTGGAGACTCTTTCAGCACTTGATAGAGCTATTCATTCTCCACATGCTTCCACTCAGGTTACAGTCTTTTGTCTCCAGTTTACTCGTTATGTTTGTTGAGGAATTTACTCTTCTTTTCTTCTAACATTTTATTACCAGAAATGATGCATTGTTTCCTGTGTCTAATTTATGTTAGTACTATCATTTTGTTGACACCCAGTTCTTCTCACAGGAAGTATCAGCTTCTGTTTCAAGACTTTCAAGAGACACATCTGGACAGTACAGTGACTTCCATATTCTCTCTTCTTTAAATTCTCAGGTCAGGAGAGGAAACTTTTGTTTCTTGCTTCTTTCAGGTCTTTTTTGTTTCTGTTTTACTCCCTCCGTCCCAGAATATAGCTTCGTTTAGCGTTTGAAATTTGTCCCAAATATAACAACGTTTAGAGTTTGCAACCCACTTCTTCTGTACGAATGGACCGAAATACCCTCGTCTCGTCCGCATGTGCGAAACGAACCGGTACTCTCCTCCCAACAGGTCGCACAGACGTAGACCCCATTAGCCTCTCCCATTCTCCCCCAAATCGAAATCCTGGGAACTCGATCCCCTCCCTTGCGCATCAAATCTCGTCTCAATTCACCATCCTTCCTTGTCTATCTCCAGCGAATCGGCGAGATCAGCTCCCCTTAGCAGCCCCACCAACCACATAAGCTGCTGCCATGGACAAATCTCTACAGCAATGGAGGGTGAGCTGCAAGGATTTGAGCAGGGAGATGGAGGCGGTGGCCTGGGACGTGGTGAGCTCCTCTCCCTGGACAGCGTCAGCTTGCTGGAGTTCCTCCTCTCCCTGGACGGCATGAGCTTGCTGGTCTTCATCTTCGACGGGAGCTTGGTTAAGGTCTAGAAGGCCTGCCGTGTTGTTCATGGTGGGCACCTTTGTTTAGGATTTCTACGGGTGATGGGGAAATGTGTTGTGATTGGTCTGTGAAAACAACATTGCGCTGGTGACTTTTTATAGGCCAAAGGGTGCTCGATTTGTGCTAATGCAAATTTGTTATGGCGGTAAAAAAGAGATCTTGGAATCGATCCTGGCGGTAAAAATGGCCCGTGTATTTTTCCTAGCCAAAGCAGTTCATTTTGGCGCCACGCTGACGGAGGGATACGCGACAACTGTTGGCGCGAGGTTTCCATGCTGAGGGATACGCTGCAGCCATTGGCGCGAGGTTTTTTTTTTTTTTTTTTGGTTGTGCATTTAAACAAAACTGGCCGGCAAGCGCTGCCCACGCGGCTGATCCCCGGCAAGCGCGTTGCCATCAGGGTCAAGCGGATTGCACGCTCCTGTAGCAGGACCTGATTAACTAAGGGTAGATTAGATATTTTAGTTTACTTCTTAATCTGTCTCAAAATCTCTAAACGAAGCTATATTCTGGGACGGAGGGAGTATCTCTTAATTGCATTGCCCGTATGCTAGGGCATTTTGTTCCATAATTGGAGAGATTTGTCGAAATGCTGCTTTCCATGTTTCAACTACATTGTAATTCTAAACTGCATTTTGTTCCTTTGTTGGAGGAAGCTGTTTGAAAGTTCAGCCTTGATGAACATAGCGGCAGTGAAGTCACTTCTGTCTGCATTGCACCAATTGTCAAGTCAGCACATATCTGGAAGTTCTCAATTGTCAGGCCAGCAGATCGGGAGCATTTCATTTTCAGTGGAGCGCATGACATCGATACTCGTGAACAATCTGCATCGTGGGTGTTTTCTTTACTTATAGATAAAATAACATTCATGAAATCAAATATAATCTTTTATGCTTCAAACTAGAAGTTCGATCAGGTATAAATACTACGAAGATGCACTTTTCAACATTGGCAACATGAGGTTGATCAGATATAAATTTATACAGAAAATGTATTTGCTAAACTGAACAGTTTACTGGGATTGAGCTTGATTTGCTGTTGGTATCAACTGTATATTTTTTTCTGAGATGGGTATCATCTGTATTTTTGCTTGTGAGACATCTCATACTCATCCATTCTGTGTGGCACTGTGGTCATAAAAAATGCATGTCAATCCATGGCATTTGTAGGATTATGTTGTTGCAATTTATTACTGCATGAGATAGTTCACGCGAATTAATGCCATTGGATTTAGGAAGATCAGATGGCTGGTGAACTTGATCATTCTTTACTGTGTAGTATAATTAATGTGAAGCGTATTTAGGAGATAGATCTAACTGGCACCATAAATTTTTAGTTCTGCTACTGATTATTTATGTTATTTATCCTGTTCAGGAGTTGAACCGATATGGGATCAAATTGCTGCTCATCATCTCGAGGTAGCAGTATTATCCAGTGCTACTTTTCTTTCTGTTTATGTAACACTGTGATGATCTTGGTGATGGCAACACTTGCAGCTTGCCAGTTGTTCCAATCCACTATTACGAAGTATGGCATTGGATTCATTGGATCAATCAATTTGTTCAGTAGTGGGCTCTGAAAAATTTCAGGGCATCAGTTCAGCACCTCATCAGTTTCAAGAAAGCCAAGTATGGGCTCATTAATTTTACTCTGATGTTTACTCTGTTTATGTGATCTGTCTGACATTTGTGCTCCTATGCTTGCTAGATGGTCAATGAAAGTGAAACTGTATCATTTGAGTATGCAGTTTTATCTCCATTGGTGATCCTCTATTCCTCCAACAAGAATGTTGATGTTCAAATGGGTGCACTAAAGATTCTTTTGCATGTTCTCGAGGTACTTATTTTCTTGTATATGCTTTTCATTTTGGGCATCAGACAATATCTTCTTCACCCATTTTGTTTCAGAGACACGGAGAAAAGTTGTCATATAGCTGGCCCAGCATTCTTAATATGTTAAGGTGTCACCGCTATTCATTCATTCCATGGTACATGTTTTTATTTGACATTTACTGGTTGCTTACATACATCTTCTCTTCCAGGGCGGTTACTGATGCATCGGAAAAAGATCTCATCTCCTTAGGCTTTCAGGTAAAATTACTAAATTACTCTTTGCTATGCTTAGCATAATATGATTTCTCTGTGGGAAGTTTCTGCCCTTGCATAGCTGCCCGGGCCTCTTATGTTTATGCATACATTGGACTATGGAAGTCGAATGCGACTATGGGGTTTCTGCCCTTGCACAGCTGTCCGGGCCTGTAATGTTTATGCATACATTGGACTATGGAAGTCGAATGCGACTATGGGACTACATTGCTCAACTCTAGAATGGAGGACCAAAGAAGCATTTTTTAAAAAGTATTGATAAACTAATGCGGTACAGTGGGAAACATTTATAAATTAACACCACTTTTCTTTATACTGGTCATTAAGTTAAACATAAGGATAATAAATGTTGAGTGCTCATTTGTTTTTGGTGTTTTTTAAATGGAGTGTTGTACATCTTGATGCTTTGTTACTAGCACATGAGTTGCATCATGCCCTTTAAACATGCTTCAACACAACCATTTAATTTGCAGAGCGTACGAGTAATAATGAACGAAGGACTGGCAACTATACCTGTACGCTGCCTTGATGAGTAAGTCTCTCGAATCCACTGTTTTTGGTATTGTTTGCTCTTGCTTTTATTCTCACTTTGTAGTATGGCCAAGGGATCTTGACTCAGGGATTCGGGGGCCGAGGTCAAGCCTCGACTGCTCTACGCTTGTTAGGGATTCGGGGGAGAGACAATAGATTAATCTTGCTTAAGTTCTTCCTGATTACAAGCTGAGCTGTATGTATAATGCCTGCAGATTACAAGTGCCCCTTTCTCAAGTAATATCTCCAACTTACCGAATTCCTAACAACTCAAACCTCCTAATCAGTTACAACTTAACTTATCTTCTAATGAAAGCTTAAACTAATCCTGCCAATATTGTCGCCTGTTGACTCTTCATTCTGTTGCCTCCATTTTGTGCTTGCGTTACTTGAGTGAGGTGGGCACTTTACGCAGCCTTCTGTGTCACCTCTGATGTGTGTCCCCACATACACTTTGCTGATAATAACGACATATTTGTTGCCTATGAGAGGATTTCCTTGTATTCTACAAATTGACAGATACTAACAATTCTAAATTGGATTGCTTTCAAATTAAACATTGTTTTTGGCGGAGCTAGAATATCCGTAGTACTCGAGACTATTGAATATGCTGTGGGACAGTGGGAGTCTGTCACTGTGGCTCTTGCCAGTTTAACTTGGTGATTTTCTGCTTATCATTCTTTCATGACGTATGTTGCCAATTGCTCCAAAAAAATCATATAAAAGAACCCATTTAACAGCTAATGAATAACATCGTGATTTTTTCTTTTCTTTCATAGATGGCATGTCTTGTTTTGTAAGACTAATTGAAATGAAGTAACATGCAATAAGAAAAGGAAACCTAAATTAAAGTATTTGAAGTCTTGGCTTCCTTACAATCTCATTGGAAGGCAGACCATAAAGTATGGATCTTATATAAATGAACACCACCAACATAAATCATGAAGAATGATGATTTAGAAAATTTCATATGCTGCACCGTAGGTCTTGTTTGTTTTACCTGCAGCTTTTCATAAGCTTGTTTCTTAGGGCTTGTATGTTTAATTTTAGGAAAATTTTATTTACTATTTATTGCAACTTTCTTTTAACTTTCTTGTGCTAACAAATGCAGATGCATTTTGGTAACTGGAGCATATGGTACCCAGAAAACTGAAATAAACATAAGTTTAACAGCAGTTGGCCTTTTGTGGACTGCTACTGATTTTGTTGTGAAGGGATTAATCAGCAACTCTGTTGAGCAAGCTAATCACATGAATGGTGTGTGGTCACCACATAAAACTATACTTCCTCCTCCCTGATTTCGTGTATCACAAATATGTTGCTCTCCTTTTGCTTTGCAGAGGTTCAGTTGGGTGCAACAATTGTAGAGGCAAACATCAAGCAAGTTCCCCCAAAACAAGTTGTTGATTATAGTAAACTTTTCTTTTCAGTTTTTTCTGTCCTCCAGAAATTAGGTTCAGATGATCGTCCTGAGGTACATCTTCTCAACATACCATTTCTTCTATGCATGAACACCTATGATATTGTCATCAATTTTTTGAGTAGCTCATTGAATGATTGGTGATCTCTGTATGATACTGCTGTTGTGCTGTAATATTAGTAATTCACGGTAACCTTGGCATCCTCTGTATGTTTGCATCACATATGCAATACACGCTTCCTTTTCCTATCATGAAAATAGTTTTAGTTTGGATTTTTCCTTGAAGAAAATAGTTTTTTTTTCTCGAATATGCAGGAGAGCTGCATATCATTGCATTAGTAGAAAGGAGAGTTTTGGCTAAAATAGCCGAACACCACACACACACACAGAGACAAACACTTACTCACACATGCTCAAAAAACAACAACCAGACCAAGTCAGGCTCACCACCAACAGCTAATTGGGGAGCCTAGTAGCGACCATGGCACTGAGATCTTTGGCACCTGCAAGCATCCAAAAATCTGCCTCCTCCCGTGCAAGGAGGAGAGCTCTATCAATTCTAGGAGTAGCCCCATTGAACACCACATCATTCCTAGTTTTCCAAATACTCCATGCTCCAAGCACAACCAAAGTGTTACACCCTTGTTGTAAACTGGTGTGCAATCGGTTGCTACTCTGCTGCCACCAAGTGTAGAAATCCACATTGTCAGCCCGTGGGGTGAGTTCTTGCAGCCCAAAACCAGAAAACCACTCATACCAAAACTGGCGGGCAAACACACGAACTGAGAGGAGGTGATTGATCGTCTCATCCTCCTGCTCACAGAGGGGGCAACGCTCTGGATGAGGTAGTCCCCTGCGAGAAAGTCTATCCGCTGTCCAGCAGCGATTGTGGGCAACTAGCCATAAGAAAAACTGGCACTTCCTTGGCGCCCATGATCCCCATATCAGTTTATATGGTTGAAAGAAGACCGACCCATTGAAAAATGCCTCATATGCTGATTTAGTAGAGAACTGCCCTGAAGCCTCAAAACGCCATTTGTGAATGTCTTCCACATCAGGTTGCAACACCACCTCCTGAATTAGTGCCCAAATATCAAGATATTCAGATAGAACCGCCACTGAATAGTGTCCTTGTATGTCCTCCAGCCACTTGTCGTTTGTCAAAGCTTCCTGTACAGTTCGTTTGTTGACTCTCCTCCTTGGAACACAAGCAAATAAATTGGGAGCCAACATTTCAATGGAACATCCATCCAGCCATCTATCTGTCCAGAACATTGTGTTTGCTCCATTGCCAACTACTGAATGCACAGCAGTAGCAAAAAGAGATTTGGCGCAGCTGTGTACTGGAATTGGAAGGGCGTTCCAAGGCCTTTCCGGCTCTGTTTTGCGAAGCCACAGCCATCGCACTCTCAGAGCCCAACCAAAACGCTGCAGGTCTAAAATGCCCAATCCTCCAAGCTCTTTGGGCCTACTGACTTTAGGCCAAGCTATCAAGCAATGCCATCCATTAGCCTCCTTCCTACCCCGCCATAGAAAATTTCGACGAATCTTGTCGATGGCCTTTAAGCACCAAGGAGGAAGGTCCAAGGCAGTGGCCACATAAATTAGCATTGCCGTGAGAACATGCTGAACCAATACAGCTCTTCCCGCCTGATTTAACAGGTCAGCTTTCCATCCTGGGAGCTGGTCTGCAACTCTGTCGATAAGTGGTTGGAGCTGAGCTCGGGTCAATTTCTTGATAGACAGGAAGAAAAATAGTTTTGCCTAGGATGTATCATTTCCAGTGGATATTGGACATGAACAAATTTTCTTATTGTCAATAGCTTTGTTGTACAAACTTATGCCAAGTGTTTTTTTTTTACCCTTCCGGTTTCAAGGTTCGGAACTCGGCTGTTAGGACTCTCTTTCAGACTCTCAGCACCCATGGCCAAAAGCTTTCTAAAAGTATGTGGGAGGATTGTCTGTGGTCATATGTTTTCCCTATGTTAGAGCATGTTTCCCTCTTGGTAAGTAATATTGCAGTTAGGTAGCACATTTCATCTTTCCTATGAATTTCCTCTGATGATAATTAGGCTAAACCTTATTTTTCAGGCATCTACCTCATCTCGAGATGAGTGGCAAGGGAAGGAGCTAGGAACTCGGGCAGGCAAAGCTGTTCATATGCTTATCCATCACAGGTTTGTATATATTTTTTCAGAGAACCATAAACAATAGGTTTTGGCTATTAACTGAATATAAAACTATTGCTTATCAGAAAAGAAAGGGTTAAATGCTTTGAGCTTTGTAACTTCAATAACTTATGATCCTTAACTTGATTAGGAATATACCTAGATAGTAGCTTTTAGCTTCTGTGTTCTCTGTTGGCCTAATTGCTCTGGCATCAAATAGCATCGAAGTCTTGATTTATTTTTAAGCTTGCACGCCTTTCAAATCTTAAGTGTGTGAATTACCTGCTGCGGGGATAAGAGATTTGAAGTCCAGGAATGCAAAAAAGTGTTTCTTCTCCTTGCTAATTGTCAGTCTTTCTTCTAATTGACTTCTTTGTTTTTGCAGTCGAAATACAGCACAAAAGCAATGGGATGAAACCATTGTCCTTGTACTAGGTGGTATTGCACGGCTTTTACGCTCTTTTTTCCCTTTCCTCCAGCAATTGAGCAAATTTTCTTCTGGTAAACTTTTCTTGCACTACCTACCAACCTACCTTACATATGTTGTAATCTGTTATTAAATTTGAAGCACTGTATTGAAATATGCTCAGGTTGGGTGCTTTTACTTGATTTCATTAAAAATAGCATCTTAAATGGTAGCAAGGAGGTTGCTCTTGCTGCCATAAATTGCTTGCAGACATTTGTTGGCGCAAACTGTCTAAAGGTACTGCCCCCCACCCCAACAATCTCTCTCTAGAATTTTTAATCTATACTTTTTATTTAGTCTGCCCTGCTGACCTTCTTGCTTTCTTCACCATAAAAGTAACTGCTTATCTTTTAATTGTTAGGGAGAACTCTTCCCATGTCAGGCCAATTTCACTGCATTTTCCCTATTGTTTTTTAAGAAGTGTATGTGAACCAGCATCAATTTGTACACATAACATGAAAAATTAATATGGGCTTTGGCCGAAAAGGTGCAATGGTGGTAAATGAGATAGCCAGGTCTAGAAACTCAAATCATCTTGCTTTTCAAAAAAAAGTCAAATCACCTTTGATTTGTAGTTCAGTATTAGCGCACACGTTGTTTGAACTCTGTAACTTGTCTAGTTGTTAATTGAGCAAACTAACTTCAGATAGCAAATTCATGATTTCTTGTAACTGTATTCAAGTATTGGCATATTAGCAAAAAACATGGGCCTTTGGTATTTCTTTCCTATACAAGTCAATAGGTTACCAATTTTAAAATTAACAGACAACTTTAGTCAAGATTAGGCAGTTTATTGTATGCTGGCACTAACCACTGCCACTTGAATGCAATCTGTTAGGAAATGTAATCACCTGATAACATACAAATAGACTTACAAGTTACAAATGTGCTGGCTTCTTTTTTTGTTTTTATTATATCTGAACTTACTTGATATGTATTTTACTGGAAAAAGTATTAGTTATTACCTGAAAATGCTTATTGTTACTATGCTTGAAATTGCATGCATTGGACCGGCCGTATATTTCAGATATGATTTAGATAATAATGAAATCATCATAAATACATGTTTCATGAATAAAAATTTTCAGGGCAATCTGGAATCTTCGTATGTCAAATCTGTCCTTGATATTTATGAACTTGTTCTTCAAACATCACCAAATTTTAAGAACGACTCCACTGACAAAGTGAAGCAGGAGGTCCTCCGTGGTCTTGGTAATTTATGACTTCCTGTTGTTATCGTCCGAGCATCAGATATTGCAATTAAGCTTTTAACCGTGTTCCACTCCTGCAGGTGATCTTTACGTTCAAGCACAATCTCTGTTTAATGATGACATGTATCTAAGGCTCATGGCAATTATGCATCTGATGATTAAGGCTACCATGACTCCTGCTGATTATGACAATGAACTGGTATACCTGTGCATGCATAGTTTCATTGATATGTATTTTGATACAGGGTGTAACCATATAAGTTTCTTGGAACATGCTTCTCATTCTACAGTTCTGGTTGTGTGAAAAGTTGGCATGAAAATACAGAACTAAATAATCCTTCAATCTATTTTTCTTTTTGACAGTTTTTTGGAACATGTTTATTTTTTTATGCTTCTAGCCTGATATAACTTTCACACTTCAAATTGGGTTTGTCTGTGTTGAATTTCTTGTTTCAACTAGTCTTTTATGCTTTAGGGTAGTATCCCTGCTGTACAACGAGGTATACTGGAAATCATTCCTATGCTACGCCCAACAGCTACATTGTCTTCCATGTGGGCGCCTCTCCTCCTTGAGCTATTATGCTATCTGAATGGGCCAGAAGGCCCACTCCAGAGAAACAGTAAACAAATACACAATCAGAATTCCGTTGCACCAGTAGATGGTACAAAGCGTGCCCTCGGTAAGATATGTTATGATATCTCATGTGCAGTGTTGCATAACCCAAGAAAATATATTTCTTACATTGAGTAATATATGTGTAATTTACTGTGGCTACAGTTGAACGCAGTAAGCTCAATGGGAGCGGTACAAAATTGGATAGTGGGGTGGGCTGTGGTTGGGGTCTTTTGTTTGTAGAAAAGCTTGTGCCAATCATTGTCAACCTTTTTCTGGAGGCTCCACCAAATGAAAGGTTTACTGCCTCACCAGAAGTCATTCAAGGCCTTGGGAGGTAAGTTCTTTTTATTTGATAACATCATGTGAAATGCTTTGTTGTTGTTGATAACATAAGGCAAAAGTAAGAATACATTCACTTATCAAGAAGGCTCTATGTTGTTGCAGAGCAGCAGAACTGTTTAATACTTCTTTTCGATTTTCCATGCTAAAAAGATTCATTTAAACAACCTAAATTCTAGATAATGAGTGCGTGAAATTATTATTGTGGTCCTTTATGCTGACTCTGAAAGTTGCGTACTTAGGTGCATGAATACAAGGAGAGACAACCCAAGGGGCACCCTTTGGAGAATATCTGCTGAATGCTTCAATCGTGTTGTGACAGATGAGGTGAGGCAGGACAATGCGGATTGCAGAAGTGATGTGAATTCATATAGACTTTCTAGAGCTCGTTTCTGGAAGGAGGTCGCAGATGTGTATGAAACCTTTCTTGTTGGTTCTTGTGGACGTGTGTTGTCATCAGATGTTCCTTCAGCTGATTCTATTACAGCTGATGAGACCTTTGAGATGAGTGTCCTCGGTGTCTTTGGAGATGATATTCTGAGATTGCAAAAGGATGCTCCAGTTGAGGTTAGTCGATAAGTATCTGTTTACATCTTGCAGCGGCACACAACACCTGCTAGTCTGGTGGCTTGGAACTCACTTTTCTCCTGACCTTGTAAATGCCCAACTGTGACCATGTGACGATCACATTCTTTCAGGTTTTGCAAAGGCTTGTGAACTGTCTTGATCGCTGTGCCTCACGAACAGGATCCCTCCCTGTTCAAACTGTTGGTCCTTTACCTTTGCACTGCAGCCGATTTTCACTGAGCTGTTTGCAGATGATGTTTTCTTTATGCAGGTATAAGCATCATACAATTCTATGTAAAATAGTATGCAGATCATGTTTAAATATTTGCTAGCATGCCTCATGTTTAAAGGAAGTGTGCATTAACATGTGAAGGATTTGGGGAATGGGAATCTGCCAAAAAAGATATGGGGGTGAATGGTTGAGTCTTACATGCATCTAACTTTCCATTTCTCCTTTTTGTGGGCACTGCCTCTATTATATATATGGCATTGGGCAATGTTAATTTTTGCTGAAGCTTAACTGTGTAAATTGGGAACTCAATGTAGCTATTTTCTGTGGTTGCAGCTCTATAGCAAAGGCAAGCACATGTGCTTCAGCATCAGAAACCAGCAAAGTTTCAATTTCCATTCTTATGAAGCGGTGTGAGGTTATATTGGGGCAGTTTTTAGCAGATGAAAATGACCAAGGTATCTTCGAAATTCGTATTTTTATTCTGGAACTTAATTTTTCTTTAATCCTGATGTTCTTATATACTTTGAAAACTATAATGTACATTATGGATATGCTTTATTTTATATGTTTAAACCCCCATTGATCTTGTCACTATTGACGTTTGCAGGAGAACATCCTTTGCCTAGTGTGAGGGTTGAGGAAACGATTTGTGTTCTTCAAGAGCTTGCTAGACTAATCATAGACATCGATGCAGCTAATGCTCTGAACATACCTACATATCTGAAAGAGGCTTTGGGGGGAAACAAATCCCATGGACGAGCTCATTTATTATCTTTGCTTCCCACTTTCTCTGAGCTTGTTGTCTCAAGGTAAGAAAAGGTTTCTGGTAATTCTTTGGATTTTTTAGGCACAGCTGACAGCATGTGGACCATGTCAGTTTTTTGTAATGCCTAGGCCATTTATTAGCCAGCAACTTGTGCTTTTCCATGCTGGACTAGAAACTCTGATCACGTGACATGATGGAAGCCAAAACTTGATCTTCCCCCTACGTTTCTGTTTGTACTGACTATCAACATTTTAAAGTTGAAGTTTTTTCCCTCTTACAATCTACATGCACAATAAGATGAACTCTAAAAAGTGTGGTGTAGATATCGAATATTAGAGACTTAGCCATAATCTCTAAAATAAGGTATTGGCTAGCTTAAGTCATTTTAATATTGGAGTGTAGATAGTTAGCATCCTGTCGCAAATTTCTTACAACTAACCCATGCATGTCTGTTGAGATACCTGCCAAATCTTGAAGGGGAAAAACTGCCTAATTTACTGTGCAAACTTGAACTATCTGGCACTGCTAACCTGTCAGTCCCATTCTTCAAAACTGTGGTTCACCTTGAATGTTCTATTTGTTAACAAAAAAGCTGGTTTTGGATCTCTGTGAATACTGTTCATTCCATTTTCCCCATCCGTGTTGATCTGCATGATCATGCTCACTTTGGGACTCTAAAAGTAGAAAAGTCAATAGTCAAAAGATATAGGCCCCTCATTTTCGAGCATCAGGTTTGAAGCAATCAAAATTATTTCCAATATCATGTTTGACTTTTGTAAGCATAAATTAAATTGGAAAGAACATGACACACTGCTAGAGTAGATAACTGTGCTTCTTTTTTGAACAATGGCTTGAGTTGGCTTTGGGTTTTTATGACCCAACTTTGCTTGTGGTAGTGTCACTTATTAATTGTTATTGCTCCTGCTGATCCATCAGAGAAGCTAGGGTGCCGGAGCTTGTACAAGTGCTGCTCAGGCTTATTTCCTCAGAGCTTGGACTACAACGTCTGACATAACAACTAATGATGGGACTCTGTTTTCCATTCTTTTGTTGGATGAAAATCATATAGTTTTGTCAGTATTTTTTTTCCTTTCTATTATGAATTTGATTTTGTATATCCATCTTGACAAGCAACTTAGTGCTTGTCACGTGTATCTAGGAACAGAGTTTCTATATGTAACATTTTGATGGGAAATGTGGTGGCAGTTTCTATAGTATATAGCCCATTCTTTGGACGGTTTTGACGTAAGGAATACCTCTAGAGCCACTGATGTAAGCTATGCTACTCCTCTGCCTTTTTCTGACATGAATATAGGTTGGAGTTGTCTTGAAGAACAGAATGAAGCTAAGGAGCTGTTTAAACTTGCATATGATTTTCATTGTTCCTGTGACGTTTTAATTTTCGTACTGGACCAATTTCCGTGACGTCTGGTGTATAATATTTTTTTATTTGAAATTTCTCCAGTCCATACATGTTGAGGTAGTTTGTTTATTGTTTTCTGCCACTGGACTGGGAAAAACTCCAATCTTCAGTATATGTGTTGTTGAAATCTCTGCGTGGATCATTAGAATAAAAAATAAATATATTTATTTGCGTGGTTATAAGAATTAAGAGTGATAATAAGTAGTATCAAAACAATAGTTGCTACTCCATGCACCACAGGCTGGTTGATATCAAACAACCACTTGTACGCTTGCACAATTGTTCTCTTGGAGAAGCATTGTGAGTTGTGACGAGGGTCTCAGCTAGGCCTTGGTCTCTCCTGCTCTCTTCGTCTCGTATAGATCGAACTGGTCACCTCCGAATCCTGTTTCATGAAAAAATAGGAGTCTTTTAACGTATAAGTTTTTATCAGGTAAAATTGGGTTGCCCCCCTGGTAAACGTCTAAACGGGGATGAATGCAAATTTTCCCTTCTTTTTTTTTAGCGCACGGCAAAAATTCCTTCTGGAAATAGGAGTACTAAAACCATCTTGGGCTTCTGGACCATTCGAGGCCCAGCCGAAGACCAGCAGTAGACCTACCTCGACACGAGTGATGATGCCTCTACCGCTGGAGTACCGCGCATCCCCGACGCCGTCGTCCTTTTCCTCGCCCGCGCCGCCGAACGGCGCCTCCAGCCATCGAAGCGCGCGCCAGGCCACCATACCAGTCAGTTCTCACCCCACGTCGTGGTCAACCTGCTCCCCCTCCTCCATTTTCCGCTACTGAACTGCCGTGGAGTGGTGATCCATCGGATTTTAGACTTCTTCCACTGGTACGGAACCCTAACTTGCTTGTGTGGATCTTTCGAGTGAGTTTAATCCCAATTTCATTTCTCGCGGTAAGTTTGTAGGGATTTTGGTAGGTCAAATTGAATACATTTCACCTTTGGCTGATTGTCGATTATATCCATGTGTATAGACTTAGCATGGGCACGAGACTTTTGAAGGGCTTAAGCCTGAAGAGGCTCCTAGGACAGTGCAGCTCAACTGGTGTGTCCCTTTCTCTTCACAGAAGAGGCTCGCAATTTAAATTTAAATTTACATACTACAATGTTACAATGTTGTTTCTTTTCTATAGATCTTTACATTAAATCACGAGCATTCAGCTCCACTGTATCCTTTTCTGATCTGGATGAGAAGGACGGCATGGGTGGCAAAGGTGATGATGATTCTGAAGGTCCTATGAAAAATAAGGGATACCAATTCCGTGGTGTATACCGGGTAATTGATACATTTTACAAGAGCAGTTGTTCATACTTTAGTTCACAGTGGAGGAATTTGTCTCATTTACATGATTCATTATTGCCAGGCAATTATTTGTGGCAAAGTTGGACAAGTGCCTGTGCAGAAAAAATTAAGGAATGGGCATACGGTAACTGTATTTACTGTTGGGACAGCTGGTATGTTTGACCAAAGGATAGTAGCCGATAATAACCTGCCAATGCCAGCTCAGTGGCATCGAATAGCTGTCCATAATGAAGAGCTTGGTGCGTATGCTGTTCAGAAGTTGGTCAAGAAGTATGTGATCTAAATCATAGGGTTTTTTTGTCTTCTGCATGATATGAAATCAGAACTTTAGTTCAGTGCATCAGTTTTACTGGTACAAAGTTGTTATATCCATGTGTTATTTCAGTTCTGCAGTATATGTTGAGGGTGATATTGAGACTAGAGTCTACAGTGACAGTGTCAATGATCAAGTGAAAAATATACCTGAGATCTGCTTGCGACGTGATGGTATGTTAATTTCTATTCAAGTGTCAGATGTCCTATTTTCCCTGTAACATCATTCTATTAAAAAATGACTGGAAATGAAGTTTTCGTGCTAACTATGTTTTACTGGAAATGAAGTTCACTCTAATATGGGGTTAATTTATCCATTGCTGTACACCACACATCCGCTATATGCAGCCTATATATTTTCACTTGTATCTATACCTTGTTCCTGTTTTCTGAATTGATGCCTTGTTGTACTTTTTAGAATTTTAAAGCTGTAAGTTTTGGTCATTTCTATTGTATGAAGTATGATTTATAGTTTAAAAATGTTATCTGTGCAGGCAAAATACGCTTGCTTCAGTCAGGGGAAAGTGATATCAGCAAATCATTAGATGAATTAAGTAAGTCCAGTTTGCAGCTAAAAGGTTTTATGTTCCATATGGACACGTATAGAACATATGTATCTTTATCAGTTCTTATTTGTGATTAGTAACTAGGCAACATTGCGGTTGGAAATGTTTATCTTTGTTCCTTTTGCCTATAGACTAGTAAACTTGCTCCATGTTTATCAGCCAGTAATTCAGCACTGACGGGCAACCTAATTGCCTAAGGTTTTGTTTATAAAAACATATTCATGTGTAGCATGTGTTTATCACGATACATGAAACATCATCACAATTCACAACAACCTTTTGGTGTGGCAGGGGAAGGATTATTCTAGCTGCAATGCAAAGGACTGTCGGCCAAGACGGAGTTGGACAAGCCTTAGATTTGCTCCCTGTACCGCAAGCTGGTGGGAATGTTCTTACTAGGTTTGGCAGTGTTATGTCTAGGAGTGATGGTTTTCTTATTCTTGCAGATGAAAGAAACCTGCTCTCTTTCATTTTTGCTTTGCTTTTTCTGAATTTAGCTGTAAGGATCATCTTGTGGGCGTTGAAATAATCTTATGGACGTTTACGGTTCCATTTGAGGTAGGAGTGAACGACATTTCAGCTATTACTTGATAAATTTGCAGAGTCCTCTCTCATTTAATTGTGAGCTTGACGGCATCATTTTTCTGCATTCTTTGCATATCTGGAGACCCTCGCCATTATCCTGTACTCCCACCAAACACATATCTAGATTGTATTCTTTCTGGAACAGAGAGTAGATTGTGGACAGAACTGAACCATGCGGTGAAAGTGAAACAGTCGGATTCTTAACCCAATGCTTTGTAACAGACGCCTGAGAACCTCATGGTCATAACTCATAACGGAGGACCTCATCCTCATCATTCTTTTGCCTAGTACTCTCCGTTCCAAAATATAGTTTGTTTTGATTTTTTCTAGATGCATGAGTTTTGCTATGCATCTAAAATTGTGTCCAGATACATATCAAAATCTATGTACTTGGAAAAAGAAAAAATACTTACCTTTTGGAACGGAAGGAGTAGCTTTCATCATGGGGCCTCATCCTCCTTTTGCCCACTAGTTTTCATCATGGGCACGACGTTACTGTGATACTGTCACTCACGCCGTGTTTACACTATGACACACGAGAAGACTCGAGAAAAGCAAAATTTAGCTATGAGCACAGGATGAAAACAATTTCGATGGCAAATAGAGAATTTTAATAAATTTTGATGGTATACTAGAAATTGTCTCACTACTAAGGTGTAAGAGGAGTGGTTACTACTGACATATAATCAACTTTTGATCTCTTTGTACTCCCTCCGGTTTTATAAATGAAGTCGTTTAGGATAGCGATACGGTCTCCAAAGTACAATAGTGACTTTTTATATAAAATATTTTATTAAAAAACTAACATATGTATACTTTTATGAAAGCATTTTGTAAGACAAATTTATTCATGTAGTTTTCACATTTCCAAACTCAACAACTTAGAAGTTATTTATGATTTATGTTTTCGATGTTTGACTCAAACCTTGTCCAAAACGACTTCATTTACCAAACTGGAGGGAGTATGTAATAATGTTTATTATTATGTGGGACACCATGCACTCTAATTAGTACTACCTATGTTCTTGACGTTTAGGACAAGCTAGTTAGTTAAAAAATAAACTAATTTGTTTGTCCTAAAGGTCATATTTGGACTTCATTTACCAAACCGGAGGGAGTATGTAATAATGTTTATTATTATGTGGGACACCATGCACTCTAATTAGTACTACCTATGTTCTTGACGTTTAGGACAAGTTAGTTAGTTGAAAAAATAAATTAATTTGCTTGTCCTAAAGGTCACATTTGGACTTCATTTACCAAACCAGAGGGAGTATGTAATAATGTTTATTATTATGTGGGACGCCATGCACTCTAATTAGTACTACCTATGTTCTTGACGTTTAGGACAAGCTAGTTATTTAAAAAAATAAACTAATTTGCTTGTCCTAAAGGTCATATATTGAAAACGAAGGTAGTATGCAATACCAATTGAGTAGAGCAAATGATATATCGTCATCTTGGTTTGTGCAAGATATAGGTGCTCATATTATGTGGACTGATGCTCATGCTCTGAGTCCAAAGTAGATGACGATGGAACCTTCAAAAAAGTTCAAACTTAAGAAAAACAGTAATGAAAAAAACTGAATAACTTAAAATCATAACATCATATGATACTCCCTCCATACTCATAAAACATGTCATTTTGGACAAGATTTCAGTCAAACATTGGGAATATAAATCATGAATAACTTTTAAGTTGTTGAGTTTGAAAATGTGAAAACTACATGAATAGATTTGTCTTGCAAAACACTTTCATAAAAATATACATTTGTTAGTTTTTAACAAATATTGTAATAAAAATAAGAAGTCAAAGTTAAGTTTTGGAGACCGTGTCACCGTTCTAAACAATATGTTTTATGAGTATGGAGGGAGTACATCTCATCAGGATCACATGGACAGATCCCAACCATCACAAATCACATGATTCATAATTCCGAATTGCATAATTGTTAGTTAACATTGTAGCATTATAACGTTTACAATCTTATATTATACTCCCTTTGTGTCGAAATATTTATCATTATTGATTTTTTTTCTACAATTTTGATCATTCATCTTATTCATAAATTTATCTAATTATTTTAAGTACGACTAATCTTTTCGTACGTTTACAATAGTTTTTAATTAAGACAAATGGTCTGTAATAAAAAATTAATGATCGACAAATATTTTGATATAGAGTGAATTTTGAAAAAAGAAGAAGTCAGAAATTATTATGCTTTAAAAAAGGGGGAGAAGTCAGAAATTCGTAAACTCCCCGACGGAAGAAAGGCCTCTCCTCTCCGCGTTCCAACCCCATCACCTCCACGTCACCATAACCTCCTCTTCCCCATCCCTTCCCAGTTCCCACGCGAGAGAAGCGTCCCCCCGATCGGAACCCTAATCCTCCCTTGCCCGCCCTCGGAAGTCACCATCACCGGAAGCGGGATCGGAGCACCCCCAATCCGGCAGGATGGTGCTCGCGCAGCTGGGCGGGAGCATCTCCCGCGCCCTGGCGCAGATGAGCAACGCCACGGTGATCGACGAGAAGGTGCTCAACGACTGCCTCAACGAGATCTCGCGCGCGCTCCTCCAGTCCGATGTCCAGTTCAAGATGGTCCGCGACATGCAGACCAACATCAAGCGCATCGTCAACCTTGAGGCCCTCGCCGCTGGCACCAACAAGCGCCGCATCATGCAGCAGGTAGGGGCGTAGTAGCCCAATCCATTGAAACCTTCGAGGGATTTCAGTATAACTTGGGGGGCAACCGTTGCATCTCGTTGATTGCGTCAATTGATCTCTGTGGCTGCTGCTGTAGGCCGTCTTCACGGAGCTCTGCAACATGTTGGATCCGGGGAAGCCTTCCTTCACTCCCAAAAAGGGCAAGCCAAGCGTGGTCATGTTCGTTGGTTTGCAAGGTTGGCCCTTTGTCGCTGCTCTCTGCACACTTGCCTTTGAATTATGGCCGATCGTTCTCCTGAAGTATCAAAACTTGACTTAATGCATGTAGTCTAATTGGAATGTTTTGCCCTTTGCTCATTCTATTTTTAATAGAATAACAGGCCATTGCCCTGGGCCGTGATAAATTTAAATGAAACTGTTCAAAACATGTTACAGTGCATAATGATGTTCCCAGTGAGATCGGTTACCTCAAGTAGTCCAACTCATAAATTGAAGGTGGTCAAGCTATTACATATTTTAGGAAATAACAAACTGATAAATTGATAGCATAATAACACTCTGTTATAAAATTTGGTGGATGCTCTGCTTTCTGGCATTTTTAACTCTGTTATAATTTTTTTTGTTTATGTTTAACTTTCTGGAATATAGCAGAGGTAGTCAATTGATATCTCTTATTAATATTGAGTCATTTCCTTTTGAGCACATCTAAAAGCCTAAGGTGTAGATGAACATATGGGCTGTTTTAAATCTGAAAAATCAAGATGGATGCTTTGATATGAGGCTTAATGTTACGGCATCAAGTGTCTTCATTTTGGCTGAACTTGGTTGCACAGCAAAGACAGTTTATGTCATAGGCCTTTCAATGGCATATGCAAAGATTGGACAAATCCTAAACTTAATCATGATGAGTCAATATATGTTGTTATCCCTTGCATGCTCATCATTCTTCTTACAAGATGACATCATTTTCATGCAGGTTCTGGTAAAACTACCACATGTACAAAATATGCGTACTATCATCAGAGGAAAGGATTCAAACCAGCGCTGGTTTGTGCTGATACATTTAGGGCTGGTGCTTTTGATCAGCTAAAACAAAATGCAACAAAGGCCAAGATCCCCTTTTATGGAAGGTGATATAACTCACATTTTCAGTTATTTGTAAATCTTATTATTATCTCTGTTTTCTCTTACACTTTCTTTGCAGCTACATGGAGTCTGATCCAGTGAAAATTGCTGTTGAGGGTGTGGAGAGGTTCAAGAAAGAAAATTGTGATCTCATTATTGTAGATACAAGTGGAAGGCACAAACAAGAAGCAGCACTTTTTGAGGAAATGCGGCAAGTTTCAGAAGCAACTGTACGTGTGCTCAAGATTTTGAAATTTCATTCTGCCTTTCAGCAATGCCATGAAACGTAGCAAAGTTTCACCTCCATTATTGTGTTTCCCTGCAGAAACCAGACTTGGTAATATTTGTGATGGACAGCAGTATTGGTCAGGCTGCATTTGATCAGGCACAAGCATTTAAACAAAGTGTTTCTGTTGGTGCTGTGATTATTACAAAAATGGATGGTCATGCAAAAGGAGGTGGCGCCCTTAGCGCGTGAGTATTCTCTTCCTTATCTTGCAATACCGTCTTGGTGATTTTCTCTTTTGTGGCTTTGAAGGTTATTTCCAAAGAATCTGGAATAGATGTTCTCAATTAGAATCTTTATTACATTACCTTTGCAGTCAGGGTGCATTTTGCACAGATAATTCCACACTTTCACTCTAGACAAGTGATGTAATGAGTACCCAACCATGAAAGTTCAGTTCAATGAATGAAAGAGTCCGGATGGGAGTATGAGATAGAATTTCTTTTTTGAACAGCACATTTTTCCAAGAATATATGCAGCTTGAGCTAGAGCGACTGTATGCAGCACACTATCTTTTGTGATACCTTTAGTTTGTTATGTTTGTCTAACAAGGTTTTTCCCTTCATGCACACGTGTTCATTTAGGATACCTCATTGAAAGTACTTGCACATCAAATTCACATTTCAAAAAATATGTGGAACTTAACATGTCCTGCATCCTTGTTTATTCTCAGGGTCGCAGCAACAAAAAGTCCCGTTATATTTATTGGAACTGGAGAACACATTGATGAGTTTGAAGTTTTTGATGTGAAGCCATTTGTTAGTCGCCTTTTAGGTCAGTGAAAATATAAAGGTGTTTGTTTTACTACTTTATCTGTGTTTTACTCTGTTAAGCTTTCTTTATGTAATTCACAGGTATGGGAGACTGGTCAGGCTTTATGGACAAGATTCATGAAGTGGTGCCTACCGATCAACAACCTGAACTTCTGCAGAAACTGTCTGAAGGAAGCTTTACTCTCAGGCTTATGTATGAGCAGTTCCAGAACATTTTGAAAATGGGTCCTATTGGCCAGGTTAGCTGCGTTTAGTCCTGAAATTTCTTGAACATCTTGTTAAAACCAAAAGAGTAATGTATTCTTTTCAATAATGTTTTTTAAGAATGGCTATAGCGGATTGGTTCCTTACATCATAATGATCAAGGCTCATCTCTCAAATACAGTTTTCATTTTGAATTATTTTCAGGTATTCTCTATGTTGCCTGGATTTAGCTCTGAATTGATGCCAAAAGGGCATGAGAAGGAAAGTCAGGCCAAGATTAAGCGGTACATGACGATGATGGATTCCATGACAGATGCTGGTAAGTTGTGGTGACAGGTTTCTTCCATACAGAAATTACTGGATCAATATTGTAGATGTTGTGTTCATGTAACCATTTTCTTCTCAGAGCTTGACAGCACAAATCCAAAGCTAATGACCGAGTCACGGATTATTCGGATTGCCCGGGGTTCTGGCCGGCCTGTCAGGGATGTCATGGACATGCTAGAAGAGTACAAGCGGCTTGCTAAAATCTGGGGCAAGATGAAGGGGCTCAAGATCCCAAAGAAAGGAGAGATGAGTGCACTGTCCCGCAACATGAATGTTCAGCACATGAGCAAGGTCCTTCCGCCGCAGATGCTGAAGCAGATTGGTGGCATGGGTGGTCTGCAGTCACTGATGAAACAGATGGGATCAAAGGAGATGGGAGGAATGTTCGGAGGCATGGGTGGTGACCGGTAATTTCATAGTGGCAACTGTTACAATCATCAGAGAGGCAGGTGGATCAACAGGATGTAAAATCGAGGTATTTGTTGGGCCGTAGCGCTACGGTTGAGATCGCCGTCAGAGTTTTACCAGAGGATTCGCGTGCGCCTTGTTAAAAAAATGTTTGATCCGCACACAGCGTTACTGTAGCTCCCTTCTTACCCATGAAATTTTAATTTATGTACTGTATGTTGCCCCGGTAGATTGGAAAAGGTATATTTTGACAAAATGAAGACGGTTGCGTAGTTTGCGAATTGCGAGACGATGCGTTGCTCCTTTGCTTTCGGTTCCATCTCTTGCGGCTTTTGCTGGTTAAGCATGTGAATACGTACCAAGCATTTTCGAACTGGTTGAAGTTGCAGCCTGTTATGACTTTTCGAACTGGTTAAGTTGCAGCCTGTTATGACTAAGTCGTACCTGTTGAATCCAGATTGTATATTGCTGACATTCCTCTACAGCCTCCAATGGCAAACAACCCAGTCCTGAATCGTGTCTTCTCGGTTGGATCAACGAGCATTGGCAATCGTACAAATCGGCGATGGCCCGCACCGTGGCCGGGCTCGTCCTGCAGCACCTTCGGCGATGAGCGCGGCGGCCGCCCACCTCCACTCGCCGACGCACGACACCAAGTCCGTCCCCGATGCTCCCGCCGTGTCCTTCGACGCCAACGCGTGAGGCTTTGCGGGTCACATTCCGAAGGCCAAACCGGAGCAAAATGGCAAGAGCGCGCACCACCCATTCTTTCGTCTCGGCGATGTACGCCTCCCCGCTGCTCGGGTACACGCCGATCCACTTGCTCGTCACGTGAACATCGACGAGGCCGGGATCCGTACGCCGCTCTCCTCCAGGAGCTCCGCGCGCGTAGGCAGGCCTGCAGGCTCACGGGCAGCCTCGCCATCAGGCTCAGCACGACAGCATGTCAGCATGCATCCGTGCAAAAGAACAACAGACCAGACCCTCAATTCTCTAGGAGTAGTGTACCTGCGCGATGCCTCGAGCTTGTTGGGGATCCTCTCGAACGCGATCAGATCGGGCCCCCTGCGTCGGTCAGCACCTGCAGCCGCCTCATGTGGAACCGACTTGCCGTAGTCGCCACTGCATCAAACATCATATATCAAGCAAGTGACGCCTTGTGTTCGGACTTCGGATATCGCGCCTCCTAGCTGCGCGACGTGCACGCCACGGCGCAGCAGCGCCGCCTCGCCCCTCGTCCGTCCCGGGAGAAGAAGCCCCTCGATCGTGGCCTGCGACCACCCAGTCCGTCGTGACAACTGACAACGACGTGATCCTACGCGCCGGCCGGCCGGGTCAAACACGCGCAGGCCAGGGTACACGGCGATCTCGTAGAAACGTGACGTGGAGTGCGCACCTGGTACGGCGCCGAGGTTATAATGTTGGCGCCTGCTTCCATCAGGTAGTCCGACGGACCTGCTTCTCACAAAAGCCGATATTTTTTGGCTCCAGCGTAATAGCCCAGTGCGTGCCTGTGCAGCAGGTCGTGCATCGTGTCGTCAGGGTTGGTTCAAGGAGCATACTGGTGAGTGCCTGACCTTTGCGAATGAGGTGCGGGGCGTTGGCGAGGCCCTTGGCGCTGCAGAGCGCGCGCGTCCTGCACTCTGCAGGTCCGCGCCGTGCGCCTCCAGCTCCGTGGCGTGGCCCCCGTCCGCGACAGCCGACAGCGCACCCGCCAGCATCCCGCAGGAAACCGCGCAGCGCGCCCGCCGCGTCGCCGGGTGCTCCGCCGCCAAGCCCCATTTTTTCAAGTGCGGTCGCTGGCTGCAAGAAAGTCGGGAACGCACGCACGCAGGGCAGCTGAAAGATTCGGAGAACTCGTCAGGATTCGCGAGAAGGGCGAGACCGGGCGGGCACCTGCCGTTGCAGGGTCTTTTATACTGCACGTGACTGAGCGGTGACGGCCTGGCCGCTTGGGTTGGGGGGACGTGTGGCTGTCAACGGAAAGGCCGCCGGCGGGCCACGATGCGAGCGACGATGTACGTGTCGTCCTGCACTGGCAGTGCAGCCTAGTACGTGCCTCACTGCCGTCGTTGCAGCATGGCTGCACGAGCGGTGCCGCGGATGGACGCGATGTCGCGATCGATCGTTCCGAACGATGTTTCCTTTTTGTGTATATACTTCTCTTATCCGATGACTCATTGCTGGCCTCTGATCTCAATATTTTGTGGCCTAAATATCCCTGGCGCATCATCAACTCACTCTTTACCTTACAGGATAGATGGAACCTCAATTCGAACTTCAATAAATAGTTTAGAGATCTGCTGATCCCCACCCACCAAAATAAACAATGATACGTACATTACCCAATTGCGGTGACAAAGTATTCAATTCATATTTGCAATTGAAGTATAAAAAGTAGTATGTTCAATTTGACATAAAAAATGTTCCGTATTTTTTTATACTCAAATATTACATATTTTGTGGTGTCGTACAGACTACTACCTGCCAGTTTTTCCACGAAATCCAATTCGTGCAAAGAAAAAAAACCAAAAAGACGGAAAGGTCAAACCCGCGGGGGCGCACGGCCAGAAAGCCGGTGGAGACCGCCCAAACCTCGAACCCAGCAAAGTGCCACACGGCCATCCTCAACACGCTCCCCTCTGACTCCCATGAATGCGAGTCGCCCACCGCACCACACCCCATCTCAGTATCTCACCCCCGTCGCGAATCCCGATTCCCGAATGCTCCGCCACCAAACCACCTCGCCACCGACGGCAGGCCGCTCCGCAACAACGACACCACCTCGAGGGCCCCACCGAAAAGACTATCTCACCCCCGGCCCGGGCCATCCTTCTCTGCTCTCTCCCCCCTTGAGTCCGGGCCGAGATCTAGGGCTAGTTTGGCCATTTCGCGATCCGATCAAAACCTCCCCAAACCCAACGCACCGGCTAGTCGCTGCGCTCGCACCCGACGACGTCCAGACCTCCTCCTCCCGTTCCCTTCCCTTCCGCCCAAAGTTTCCACGCTCCTTTTCTTCCGTTTAAAATCTTCGCTTCGTCTCGACTCTACCCGCGGCCGGCCATTCTCCTCCCCCTCGCCCAACCCACGCGCGCGTCAAACCCTAGGGCCCCGCGCGTCCTCCTCTCCAGATCCAATGGGCGCGGCGCCGTCCACGCCGAGGCTCGGCGCGGCGGGCGCGCCGCCGTCGCCCGGCGCCGCGGAGCAGATGTTCGCGGCGCTGGTCGGCGGGAAGGCGTACCCGATCTCCTCCGAGTTCTGGAACCAGCTGCTCGAGCTGCCCCTCACCCTGCAGTGGCCGCGCGACCGCGTGCTGCAGGCGTGCCACGCATTCGGTGAGTCTCGCGCGCGCCCCCTTTCTCTCACTCTCTCTCGAGATCCACGCCGTCCCCCATGCGGCTTGGGGCCGCGCCGATCGCTTCCCCGTGCTGTCGCGTCCTGTGATTATTTTTTCTCTCTCTGTCTTTCTCCCGCGTCTGAGCTGTGCGGGTTTTGATCCGTGGGGCAATGCGGATCGTGTGGTTTCTCTGAGCGGGCTTGTCGGCTTGCACTGCGGTGGGTTCACGCCTTTGTGGTGAAGCGCTAGGTTGATCGGGGGTGTTAACGGCATCTTTGCTACACTGATTGCGTCGTCAGGGGGTGTCTTCAGGTGTTGGTTTCTTCGGATTGCGAGCTTGATGGCGATTCTGGGGGGTTTAGTTGCTGTTCTTCCCAATTTCATGTGGTCGTGCTGCAATTGGCGGGGCGTGTGTCTGTATGAACTCCCTTGGCAGGCCGGCCTGGGTTTCCATATGTTGGTAATTGCGTGGTTAATTTCTCTGCGTTTGGGTGATTGGGTTTGTTTCGCTTGGACTACACGAGTAGACTGCATCTCCCCACTTTTTTGGTAATCTGAATGCCCAAGTGGAAGCAAATTGATGATTTGAGTAGCTGAAAGCATGAATGCATTAGGTGCTAGCTCCAATTTGAACATCTTATGGAAATGCAGTCATTTACTGTATAACTGATTTTTTTTTTTTTTGGAGTTGATGGTGTCAAATGTTCGTAGCTTGCTGATTGCCAAGTGACACAGACTTTGTATTACAGTTGGTTTCATTCAAACTCTCACTTTAGTAAACTTGATGCTCTGCATATTTTGGTTGATTTTACCTTTTTACATGATCGGTTTCTCAAATTTAACTCCCAAATATATATATGCTTATGGGTTATGTTATGTGCATATGCAGCCCAGAACAACTACCAAACCAAGCATCTTGCAAAGATTTTGATCCATTTGGTTTGGTGCTTGCAAGAGTGCACCTCAACAACTTCTGTGTCATCTGTCGTATATCAAAGGGCTATCAATGCTGCATATATCTCATCCATATTTCTCAAATTCATCATTGAAAATGCAAAAGCTGATAATTGGTTAGAGTTATGCCTTGACATTGACAAGAATGAGAAGGGGATGGAAAATTTTCCTGCAGGTAATTGCTTATTCACATCCAGTTTAATCTGTTGCAAAGCATATTCTGCAAGCCTGCTATGTGCACATTATTATAGAAGTGACTTGGCTGGAATTCTGATGCTCTTTGATGTTGCATTGACCCTTGAAGAAAGCACTGTGGAGTATTTTCTGATGAGAGGCGTGCTGAACTACATTGGTAGTGCAGATGTAAGGTATCTCATTCATCACATCACCTTTTATATTAGTGTTTTCCACTTTACTGTATGTTATTATTTCTAACTTTTTTGTTTTGTTATGTATTTATAAGCCCGGAATCATGCTACCTACATCATGAACTTCTGAACTTGATGCTCGTTCTTATGTCAACTCAGTTATGTTCTGGACCATCTCCAGAACCAAAAGACGTGCATCCTTTCATTGATGCAGCTATGCTTCAGGTATACTGAAACTAGTGGTGCATATATGCTGGTTTATTTCGAGTCATTCTTGAGATAAAATTTGGAGTGTACCTCCATGCGGCATTTGTCTTCTGCAGGATAGCTCTATAATAGTCTCAGTGGTGCGAAAGTTATTGCTCAATTTTGTAGCACGGCCAAAATTTCCTCCAAATGGTTCACATCCTGTTTTTTCTGATGATGGTAGGCCTGGTGTTCTGCAGCGAGTTGGCTCAGCAGCTGGTAACATGGATCCTTTTCTTCAGCTCACTTGTTTATATAAGAACCTGAGTTACTCTAATTATTTACGATGCATGTCATGTCACTGCCTAAGCAGTGTGTCTCCTTCTAAGTTCAGTTTAAAGATGTTTGGAATATATCAGTTGTCTTTTATTTTCATACTTATCATGACAATTTCAATTGTTATTCCTCTTATGCTGTCCAACCTTTGTTTCTAATTCGCAACAGTGCTAGTTTAAAAGTTATACTATCCATTTTATGTCAGATAATGCCAGAATAGTATTTATAACTTTTTACAATTACCAAAGATCTTAGACAGTTCTTTGCATCATTTCAGCTACTGGGCCACTCTTATAGTTCCCAGTCTCTGCTAAGGGAAGTGTCTGAATTATGGACTATCTCTAAGTCTCTCATCTGATTCTGCAGCAAATTTTGTCTTACTGCCATATTATACGTTCAACTACCTTGTAAGCTCAACTCCTGAGGGTGCAACAAGTCAATTGGCAGATAACAGTTTGCTTGTTCTGCTTGTTATGATCCACTACCGGAAGTGCGTTTCAACTAATGAGTCCATTCCAAGCAACACTTTATACACGGGTTCAGATACCAATGACAAGGAAGCACAGGTTTTTCATGAGAATCCTTATTGCAAAGCACTAAACAATGCTAAGGACATTCAATGTAAGATGCACCATTACTACAGAGAAACTGTGGCACTGTTATAGATCTCCAATAGTTACACAAATGAATTGTGCTGCAGATGATCGTGCTGATGTTGAAGGAAATGCTCAAGATGGACCTGTTGTCAGGTTGTCTTTTGCATCGTTGTTTGACGCTCTTGGAAGGTGAGTGACACCTCATTTGCTGACGTATATTGCATTTTAATTTATTAGCTGCATGCCAAATGCCAAATATCTCAAACATGTAGGAGAGCTGTGTATCATTGCGTTAATAGAAGAAGATAGTTACAATATCTGCACACCCAAATTGCCAAATATTGTGTGCCATTCTCAAGAATAATGGCAGTGATCCATTTTTCCTTAGAAATGAAAACACAGAAACAGTTTGTCACTTGTGAATTATATATAAAATTAAACATTGATCTTTTGATTGAATATGCAGCTCTATAGTTGGTCAGTAATATATTGCATATACGTTCAGCATCATCAGGGCTTATTGTCTAATGTCTATCGTAATTTGGATCAATCATAGTGATTATCATATTTCCAGCATGCACACTTAAATTCATTACTAGAAAAGCTTCCTGCATTTCACTTTAATTAGTTTTCCCTCTATCCCTACAGATGCTTAAATGATGAGAGCTCGGTTCTGTTGCTCTACTCTTTGGTCCATGGGAACTGTGACTTTCAGGAATATGTCCTGGTTCGAACAGACTTGGATACTTTGGTATGTCTTGTTAGCTTCATTTCTGAATTATTATTGCTGGAGTGAAGGGTATTTAGGGGATATCGGGTTATGCTTTTGATTAATGAAACAGCTGCAGTGTTGAAATAGTTTTTTTCAATGAGAGTATATTATAAATTATTATGATTTTGATTAGTATCATTTGCACATTGGCCTTTTTTTTATTCATTTCTTTGCCATCATGAACTGGTTTATTTATTTTGTGTATGAGTTGAATCAGTCATCATAAAAAGGTTGTGAACTGTTTCTTAAATCTAATTACATAACAGCAGCTTGGTGCATGCTAATTTCTTGTGAATTATTTTAACAGCTCATGCCTATCTTGGAAATGCTCTACAATGCATCAAGGAAGACTTCAAATCAGATTTACATGCTGTTGATTATTCTCTTGATCCTCAGTCAAGATTCAACCTTCAATGCTAGTGTGCACAAATTGGTAAGCAAGCTAGTTAACTTCTAATATGCTTATTGCAAAATTGTTAATGACCTGACGTGCAACTCCAGGTGCTTCCTGCTGTTCCTTGGTACCTTGAGCGCCTTATGCATCAGACGTCTTTGGGATCTTTGATGGTTGTAATACTAATCCGCACCATCAAGTACAACCTCTCCAAGCTAAGAGTAGGTATCAGATTCTTTGGTGTTTAGTACAGGAAATTTGAAACATTCTTGATTTGCCACATTGGAAGCTGCCTTTGTACTTTGCAGTTTGTACTTTGTGCTAACACTATTTGTACTTAACTATTTGATGATATCTAATCTACACTTGCAGGATGTCTACCTTCACACAAACTGTCTTGCAATATTAGCAAATATGGCTCCTCATGTGCATAGGCTGAGTGCCTATGCATCACAAAGGCTGGTTAGCCTCTTTGACATGCTTTCTCGCAAGTATGCTATCTCTTTCTCTCTTTCCTCTGATTTATTTTCTTGATTGTTAATTTTATGTTGCACCTAAATTAAACTTGTTTGCTTGTTTACAATGCTGCACTAGGTATGCCAAACTAGCCGAGTTAAAAAATGACAAAGCTCACAAAGTTATATCCGATCATATGGAAGCAGACAACATCGCAGATGATATGGTAGTCTACATTTATTTTGTACTGCAATGTCATCGCCATCCTTGCTTATGTTTCTCTTCTTCTAAATAATGATTTCATTTTTGTAGTCTACGGAACTTCACGTATATACAGATTTCTTAAGAATTGTTCTGGAAATCATTAATGCAATCCTAACGTATGCATTGCCTCGAAATCCGGAGGTATGTGTTGTGATCAGCAGGTCAGTTTACTTGACAGGAAGAATAGAAGTGCTTCTAACATTTTGTTTTCTACAGGTTGTGTATGCTGTATTGCATCGTCAGGAGGTTTTTGAACCATTTAAGAACCATCCACGTTTCAACGAACTACTTGAGAACATATACACAGTATGTGTTACTGTTCATGTATCATTTAGTTTCAGAATTACACATAAATACATTTCCAGATGCTCATCACATTTGATGATGTGTCTGATAGGTATTGGATTTCTTCAATAGCCGAATGGACATGCAACAATTAGATGGGGAATGGTCTGTGGATAAGGTGCTTGAAGTCATCAACAAAAACTGTCGTTCATGGCGTGGTGAAGGGATGAAGGTGGATTATTGTCTTTTTTGTTCTCTGCCTTGAATTTATGTACGATGTATGATTTTTTTTTGGTAATAAGATTGGCTGATGACATACAATGACTTATTTTCCAGATCTTCACCCAGTTAAGGTTTACATATGAGCAAGAAAGCCACCCTGAGGAATTCTTTATCCCATATGCATGGCGCCTTGTCCTGTCACGGGGGTAATCATTTGTTGTTCCAAATACGATTCACAATTTTCAGATAGATCTCTAGCAACATGCATGTCAGGACTTTTTAATTTTTAGCTGAGACATTTCCTGCTTAGACTATAGAGTGGTGACTTAGTTCATTCATGCATGTCAAAGCTTCACATTTCCAACTTCAATTCACACTGGTTTGTCTAACTGTTTGGTGTATTAAAAACAGATTCTCTTTCAATCCTGGGGCCATAAATCTGTTCCCTGTGGAGATTCACCTTGATGTAAGTTGCAATCTTCTTCTTTCCATAGTTGATGCTGATAATATTAGTCAGATACAACATCCTTTCTTAAATGTATGATGTCTACAACGAAGAAATTAGTTCACATGACTAGTTTGATTGCCATATATTTAAGAATAGAGGTAGTATATGATTTGGTCCAAACTCTGTAGAATTATTTCTGACTAGTATGTGCAGTGCGAGTGCCACTTCGTTCTCATCGTAACATCTTTGTGCCAAAATTGTTTACTCCCAGGATGCACCATCTGGTGAACAAAAGGTTTAGGAAGAATGATCCAAACCTGAGTTCGGACAAGAACATAAAGGCATATTTTTTGTTTCATCATGCCAAAGAGCTCGTTGTAAATAGGCGGCATATACCAGATGGTCGAACTGTACTCATTCTTTTGTATTAATACTTCTGTTGTTTTATAATGCGTGTATAATGGAAGAAGGGATGGAGGGATTGTGCAAGGTGTTAGATATTTTGTTAGAAGGGGGGTAGATGACTATGTAGGGTATATACTCAATTCGTTCGTAAGTTATTGTTGTATTATAAGGTGAAAGACCTTTGGAATCACCCCGTTCCCATTCTGTATAACTCTGCAATTTTACCCTTTTCCTGTGCTTTACTGCAAGTAACTGCTGTCTGCTTCTCGGTCACAACGGAGCAGGTGAAATGATGCTTTCAGAACACTTTTCGGGGCGAGATTCGTGATGGATTACTGCTACCATTAATTTAAAAGTATCAGGGTGTTTGGTTCGAATAAGGAGGTGATCTATCACTCTCATTTGGGTTGTTCCATTGCCACCTCCATCTTAACAGATATAAAGCACATGACTAGAAGTTTAGAATAAGCTTAGATGGAATATACTTCTCAAACAAAACATCCCTGTATCATTGAGCTGCAGATAGTTAAAGTTCGTTTTGAGTAACCCGTTTGTGGGCAAATTTTACTGGCCTATTGGAAACCTCACACCGCCAGGTGCCAACGAAACTAACTTTTCTAGATTCTAGAGACGCTCGAAATCCCCTTTCCCCTCACCAGTATGCCAAGTTCTGAACAACAATGGCCATCCATTCACCTTTTGATTAAACAAACAGCCACAAGCATTTATCCACTTTGTACAGGTGTTCCATGATCTATTCATTGGGTGCAACACATTAGCTGGGTCGGTCCACATGCACCCTGAGATACTTGTCTAGGACATTCTGGAATACCTGCAGCAGAAAAAACAGTCGTCAAACATGCTGAGTTAATTTCACAATGAGAAATCTGCAAAGACATGCATTTTAGATTATTTCCATGATAGCAAGCACGGCTACTTTGCTTCAAAACAAAGTAGGTTGTAAGCACGGATTGAAGTGATTGTATTTGCTACGAATCAGCAGGTTTTTCACGTGTTTCAGTGAAAAACTTATAGATTGTGGCTTAATGATGTATATCTTTTATTAATGCAGAAGTACCTGAAAAGAAAACAATTCTTTTCCATTGAGAAGAACATCCATTGCAGCATACTGGTCCTCAAACACGCTATAGAATGTCTTGTAGAACTCAGCCCTGCATCACATAATTCACCAGTTTAGAAGTGTTAAAATGTGATCCGCCTTACAAAAATGACAGTATAGAGTTCTTACTGTTCTTCTTTTGTGGTTTGTTGATCGATCTCATCAAACTTCCTAGTCAGTATCTCTGCTCCTACTGGCCTGAGCATGTTAAGGACTAAAGCTTCTAATGTCCTTGGGAATGTATGCTGAAATATTATATAGAAGTAAGAGGGCTCAGCTTAAAAACAACCATCTTTTTGTACTGTACAAATATTGGATTTGGAAATATAACAGAAATGCAACAATATCGACTGTTCAATACGTAATGCTTACCACCATTGCAAGCATCATACTCCGAAACTCAAGTGGTTCTACTGGTAAAATGATTTTTGCAACAGGATCTTTGTCCAAGAGAGATGAATCATGTTCAGCGGCAATCTTTGCTTT
Source organism: Cenchrus fungigraminus (assembly GCA_036936925.1). Lineage (NCBI taxonomy): Eukaryota > Viridiplantae > Streptophyta > Magnoliopsida > Poales > Poaceae > Cenchrus > Cenchrus fungigraminus. The sequence goes on along the minus strand of CM072778.1, from coordinate 18,482,104 downwards.
GCCTCTCTGGTTGCAAGATGCATCCTGAGATGTGGATTCTGTTACGTCATTTTGGTTAACCACTTCAGCATTATCATGGACCAGTGAGATGAGTTCATAAAGTGATTGGAGAGTGGAGGGTTCCAGACTTTGCAATGGTGAATCTTTTTGTAAATTGAACATCTGGAAACCTGTTATTGTGTCAATGAATATAACAAAATAATTCATAGGGTGTAATCTTGATATGCCTCAGGACTCAGGTGGCATAGAGTATTGACCTGTCAATGCTTTGTCCATAGGCTGAATATTGGTGCAATCTTCCAAACAACAAAAAGGACTCTTCTGCACCATTATGTCCTGTCTCATGAGAAATGAAAGGTAACACAAATTAGGAATGAAGAACCAAAGATACAAATGAGAAAAAGTATTGCAAACTGCATGTGTCTAGTAGATGAATCATCTAAACTTTTAAGGGTTTGATCAGGGCAAGGAGTGAAATAGACTAGGTGACTAGAAACCAGTAACACACACTTCTAAGATTTTCAAATGATGAAAAGAAAAGCCTTCCTTTTCTTATTCTACTACTATAAATAGAAAGGGATAATGGGGCATACCATCTCTTTATCCACCAATCTTCACTACAAATAATTTGTAGAAGTAGAAATCCACGAGATAGTTTGGGAACAAGGGTAAAACAGTGAGATATTGGTCAAAAACAGGTATTGTGAAATGAACATTTTAAACAGAAATAACTTGGTGAGGAATTAATTCCATCAATGTCCTCCATATGTGAAATCACATTAGTCAGCATAGAATATCTTGTTCTATGCCATGTGGGATCGGCACTATGGCCATTAGTCAGCACCCAGCACCTGTGGGGGCAGGCAGCAGGGCAGCAGCTACTGCACCTCCTCCAGAAGGTACCTAGGCTTAGATAAGAGTTGTTGAGATATTTGGCTAGATTGTTTACGTATGTGACATGTTTGTTTAGTTTAAAGAGTAAGAATTATATTGATAGATTGATCAACTGTTCAGGGGTATTTCTAAGAGCTAATCAGTACGCATCAGTCTAAATTTTCATGGGAAGAAGGTTTTGAGAGAGCTACCCGATGAATCGACCTTTGATATCAGAACATACCAAAAAGTTAACTTATGTCAAAAGTATGCTTTTATCACTGTGCTGCTTGTTAAAGGCTAGGAGCCTATGAGTAGCAAACAGAAGGTCGCTAGCAAGTACAGTACAACATGGACAATCAACCTAGGGCTAATGTATTATATGTTCAAGTACATGTACATAATTGACTCATAAAATACCTGCTCAGGATTCGGCGTAGGTAGTAAGCATCCATATGTTCCAACATTTGAGTCATTATTCGTGACTTCCACCAAAAGTTAACTGCTATGGTTAAATCATCACTGTCAACTTGGTGATACCTGTTTCAAGAATACTCAAAATTTTAGCTGGGTCAATGCAATACTGGTTCATCGGGTACAAACTAAATAAGGAAAAGCTGCTATGCTACAATGTGCGAGCTGTCATGAATATTTAGTATTTTAGGAGGGAAAAGACATCTCAAACCACATCAATGCATCCCACATTCAGAGAAGTTCAGAATCTTACTGTGCAACAAATTTCAATTCAGACTCTACATGTGCAGATTAAAGGTGGCTGAATATATTTTCCAAAAAATATGGTTAAATATCTTTTCAAAAAGAAAATCAAAACTGAGTTGCCAAACCCAGATTTGAAGTGTTAGGCTACGAGCCTCGTAATAGTAGTAGTACTAGTAGCAAACAATGACAAAACATAGGTGTACCATCCTTCTGGTATGAAAAGAACATCTCCGCAATTTAGAAATACTCTTTCAGAATATTCTTTCATGTATCTTGCCCTTGTATAGCTTGAATAATCTGGCTCCTCGATGCTGACAGAACTGCCAAAAAGAAAGCAAGATCAGAACAGGTATTTCGGACTGCCAATTTTTAATCACTCCAATAGCTCAAAGAATTGAAATACTTCCGGAGTGAAGGACTTCACCTGTGGTTGGAGGCCTCACCATACACAGGCATTGGGTATAAAAATGGGGATGCAGATGGAGGCCACAAAGTTACTGCATGAAATTTATAGGAGAAAGAAACCATTAGCCTAGGTTCCTCTAGATAATCATCAAAGGCTGCCACCATAATCTGTAAGGCAGGCAGCTACAAAGATAAGAATCCTTTGCAACTGTGAAAGATTTCAAAATCAAATTTGAACTGAAGTAACAGCGATAAAAAAATGTATTCCATCTGCAGTTGCAGTAAAAGGAGTTTCTATGCTGACCCAAATTGACACATCCACCAAAAGCACCGTCAACACGCAAAACACGGAGGCACTTTAAACAATGTCAAAGAATTATCCTTGTGACACTACCCCTAAATGATTATTGAGCAATTGATGATATATGAGAAAAAGTTGGAAAAAATTAATTACTTAAAGTTATGGTTAACAGTCTAAAATATTGATATCAAATTATAGTGAATTGCGAAATAGTATTAGATACACACCTTTTTTACAACCAGCCACCACGCAAAGAAGGTTATGGTGAGGATCGTAATGAGTACTTGATCTCATGTGAGCCCCATTCATCCAAAAGTTTATTGATGAAAACGATTTTCCTCTCAGAAATATAGGCTACAGCAATAAAGAGAAACAAATTGACAGAACGATCAAACTTCAAAATCATGAGAGTAGACTATTTGACTAAAAGGTAAAATTAATACTGACCTCTTGAATGTCCTCTTTCAACACTTGTAATGAACATTTCTCTCTGTTCTCAGTGTTCATAATAGATACCTGATAAAGGTAAATTAAATTTTTTTTAGACAAACCAGGCAAGAGAGCCTAAACTGTGTAGTGCAAAGTGAGCTTGCCTGTGCTAGATATACTTGTTCTGAGTTCTCTTTGCTGCTTGAGCACATCTCCCTCGAACAAGTAGGCTTCTCAAGGATTCCCTGATCTACCATTGAATCACTAGCTGCATTCATTTGACTAAGGTACGACTTGCACGACTGAATGAACATGGAGAATGGAACAGACACCTGAATGTATGAAAAAAAATAACATTAGCACCTCATGGAATCTGTTTATATGTCTGAATTTACAATCTGCAAGTAGCAATTCAGAGCAAAAACCAGCCCTCTCATGGCTTCTGAGATCCCCATAGAACACATGCCCAGTGTTCGACATCATAGCTTCCACAGAGACCTCGTGTCCCACTTTTTCCTGAAGAAAAGTCAGACGAAGAACCGAGGGTTGCAGCGAAAATGCCTAAAAAGCTGTTGTTGTCCCCATGATGCCTTATGTGCACTGGGGAGACTTGCTAAGAAAAAAGTAAGGGGCAAGAGAGAGGATTGATGGAAACCTGCAGGTAGTCTAGGCCGCCATGGAGAGGATCCCACCGGGTGGAGGCCGCCCACTCCTTGGCCGCGCCGCGGAACACCTGAAGACGCGATTTCCACCCACACGGGAACATGTCAAGACCTGATGGAAGCAGGGGAGCTTCGGGAAGACGAGGGGTACGCAGGATTACCGCGGGGACGTTCTTGGGCTCGACGTCGGCTGCGAACTCTTCAGCGGATGGAGGCGACGCGAAGCGGGCGACGCGGAGCCCGGCGTCCAGCCGCACGCCCACGAACTCCCCGTCTTCCGCAGCCTCTTGCATTCCTGCGCCCATCGCCGCCGCTCCGGAGCACGCAGCAGTCCCGGGGACGCCGGCTGGACAAAAGAAAACCAAGACATCAGCCGTGGGCTGATTAATCTCAAAAAAAAAAAAAATCAGGCGTGGGCTGAGCTCGGCGCAATATGACCAGATGTAAGGCCCATTAATTGTTAGGCCTATCCACTTATTGTGGTAAAAAACCAGTTCACCACGGTAACGTAGCTAACTCAGTTTAAGCTTTGGTCACCGTATCCTAGTTAGTCAAGAGTTACACAGAAGAGTTCACAATCAAGGGCGTGTCTGGTACCCTTCCCAGCCCAGCCAGGCCAGCTCGAGGCAGTCAGGCTGCATTTGGCCAGGCCATATGCATGCAGAAGGGGTTGTTTGTTTGCCTGCATCTGTGGAATCTGTCTGAACTGAGATGGTGTTTGTTTGCATGCATGTATCTGCAGATTCAAAAACCAGATGCAGGGATGAGTGTTTGGTACCCTGCATGCACCAAAGTTCCAGTTACCTCTTGCATGCGGTGGTAAGAATACCACCATCTAATCCAACACAGAGTCACATATTCATGCTAGTGCTAACAATTATTACAACAATTTGGAAACTAAAACGACAATGATTAAGATAATTATTACACGATGAACAATAATTATTACAAGATGGAATTTGCTTCACTTCATTGTGCTCAAGTTACAAATGGATAGATCACATACCAGGCCACAGGCAGCTAGAACAACATGACAATGGATAGATCAAGTTACAAATGGATATGTGCTCAGAAATAATCAACAAAAACATCACAAGCAATGGACATGTGCTCAGAATTAAGAAAAAACATCATAGGGAAAGGACATGTGCTCAAGAATAAGCAAATAGAACATCACAGGCAAATGACATGTGCTCAGAGTTAAGAAAAAAACATCACAGGCAAATGACATGTGCTCAGAGTTAAGAAAAAAGAACATCACAGGCAATGCGCATCACCAAGTTCACATCAGCCAACAAGGTTCAAATGAGCCAACATGGTTCACATCAGGCAACATTGCCACAGGAAGGTTCAAATGAGTCCACCATCTAGGTTGATCTAGGAAGTAGGTGCTGGTTATCAAGACACTAACTATAGGTTAGTGTTAGTTGGTCAACCCACTACACATCCACCAGCTGTAGTGTTAGTCACAAAATGAACCACCAACTGCACAAAAGAATCCAGCATGCACACCATAGGCTGCCACCTCAACTGCACAAAAGGATCAACCTAAAACCATCCAGTCATCTCATATGTAGTAGTGCTTGGCCAAGTGGGTCCTCAGCCACAGCACCTTATGAGCATCAGACCACTGCACAAATGAAGTGTCCAGTGCCTTGTTGTCCAGCAGGTGGTCATAAGCACACATGAGTGCCTCTTTAGGGAAGCCTGGAATGAACATGATTGCTCCATACAAATCTGGGTGGCAATCCTGAACCTTGGTGGACCTAATAGCATCAGCAACATCCTTGACTGCCTCAGACATGCCACTGAACAAAACCACATCCTCTTCAGATAGCATGGACCTCTTCCTTTTGTTACCAACAACACCCTCACACCTGGTTACTTCTGTTGTGTCAGTCTTCCCACTCTTGAGGATCTCAGTTGCCTCAGTCTTATATGAGCTCTCAGCACAGTCAGATGGTGTGCCAAGCTTCTCATTGCTGCCCATAGCATACTTGCCTGTTGCCTGACCACTGCCAAAGATGATCATCGTCTCCTTGTAATGTTGTATGGGCTTGTTTAGAAATTCAGCATCTTTGGGTGGTCCTGCACAAAGAAACCAGCAATGTGTTAGTCTTTACACAAAAATAATCAATTGCAGCTACTAAAGAATACAGCAATGCTTTGGTTTACATACCTTGGTGTGGCCATTGTAGTGCTCCTCCTCAAGGACAATGGTGTAGGTATCCTCATCCCACTGAGCTCCACTGAGATCCCTCAGCTTGGACAGTTTCCCCCACCTTTGCCTCCACTTCCTCAGATGGTTGTACACCTGTGTACCACTCACATCATTGCCACAGAACTCTTGGAGGGCTTTGGCAACTTTGTTCAGATGCACTTCTTTGAAGCCCTTGTCAGTCCTCACTCCTGTGGAAATGAGCTGGCAATTCTGGCGCAACACAAAGGCAGACATGGGATCTGTCCACCTCAAAGAGGCCCTCTGCTAAGCCTGAACTTGTGCAGCTGGTATGAAACCAGCTGCATCATCCCCAGCACCCACACCAGCAGCAACAAACCCATCATCCAGTCCAGGAAAGACAAGCTCATCATCAGCCATCACCTCCTCAGCCATAGCCTAATCAGCCAAAGTATAGTATTATATGAAAAGAATACATCATTGCACATGTCATTGCCTCAGTTCAAGTGTAGCATCATATAAAAAACAACTCATCATTGCACATGTCCAAAGCCTCAGTTCAAGTATAGAATCATATGAAAAAAATCATCATTGCACATGTCCAAAGCCTCAGTTCAAGTAAAGGATCAGATAAAAAAATCATCATTGCTACTGCCCAAAGCCTCAGATCAAGTGTAGTCATAAAAAAACAACATCATTGCTATTGCCCAAAACCTCAGATCAAGTGAAGTTGATATAAAAAAAGTACATCATTGCTATTGCCCAAAGCCTCAGTTCATACAAATAATAATACATCATTGCATGTCCTGAATGAAATAACAACAGACCACTGAAGCATACAAAGAAAATACCTAAATTCTTGAAAGACCCCTATTAGCCCACATGTGGTTAGCCCACTGATCTCTCTGTTGTGCCCAGGCAGCATTGTCATCCATATGAGCAGGGCTGGGTGTTAGTTACATTTGGGACCCATGAAAACTCTTCAGGAACTACCTCATCACTACCAAAACTAAGAATCCAATTATGCAAGATACAACATGCAAGTACTAGCTTGACTTGTGACCTTAATGGATGAAATGGCTTGTTGGTGTCAATGATGCGAAAACGATTCTTCAAAGCTCCAAAAGCCCTCTGAACAGTTACTCTCAAACTGGAATGCCTTAAATTAAACAGTTCTTTTGGGTTGGTTGGGTAGTTCCTATTCCCATATTCTTCTAGATGATACCTAGTGCCTCGATAAGGAGGAAGAAATCCAGGCCGACAAGCATATCCAACATCTACTAAGTAGAACTTGCCTAAAACATGTATGAAATGCAAATTAGGTTCATCATTATGCAATTGCATGTATTTTATATGTACAATTGATTTTACTTACCTGGTTTAACCCTTAACCCATCATCCCTCTGCAATGCATCAGCAAGAATTGTGGCATCATGTGCTGATCCCTCCCAACCAGCAAGTACATATGAAAATTTCAAGTCAAATGTAACTGCAGCTAGCACATTTTGTGTTGGGGCATTCTTTCTACTCCTAAATGCAGCTTGTATCTTGACTAGAACTTTAACAAATACATGAGTCCCATCAATGGCCCCAACACAATCCTACATGGCATCCAAAATTTCATAGTAAATTATCAAGAGCTAATGGAACAACATCCTATCAAACAAAGGTCAGATTTTTACCTTAAAATAAGGGTACCATCTATGATTGTGGCTAATCTTTAGTGGTGTCTTATTGCTTGGAGGTTTAATCATCTCTTGTCTAAGTTCACCAATATCATATAACACATCTCTGAAATGGCGGTGCACTGTCTCTATTGATCTTCTCCAGTTTTGCTTTACAACTCTAAAGCGTTGGTTATGACCCACAATATGGAGGAACATTGCTACTTGCTCTTCTACACAAGAATTAATGTTGTCTGCAAGTAGTTTTCTATCCCTAAGCAAGGCACACAAACTAAAAAAAGGGGTCCTTCTCATGCGAAGCATATTCACACACTATATCATTGTAGTTGTAAATTAAGTTCAGGTTCCTTTGCCGCTCTTCATCTCTAATGCTCATAGGACCATAACTAATCTGAGGCCGCTCAGACTCAATCATTTTAAGCCTAGCAAACAGTAGTGCATACATGGATGTGATAAGAGCACTAGCACGAGCAAAAAGAATGCGTCTCTTCTCTTCCAGGTCCATCTAGAAAAATTAAGGATTTCAAGAAACTAGTTACTATCAACATGCAAACATAACTGGCAATGGACAACTACTCAGACACACAAGATTTTTATCATTAGACTTGGGAAATAGCTCTGAAACTATTTCATCATCACAGATTTGGGCAATAGCTCAGAAAAATATCATCATCACAGGCTCATCACAGGCAATGGCAGTAGCTCAGCAAAATATAATCATCACAGACTTGGGCAATAGCTCAGAAAAATATCATCATCACAGGAATCATCATACAATTGCATCCAAGCACGAACAATCAACTATCGCGCGCTACAGATTAGAGGAGGTGAGAGGAGGGATTGGATGTAAAATGTACCCACGTCAACAAGCAAGAGCCCCAACCAAAGCACAACAGCAGGTGACGAAGCTCAGATCTGCACACACACAGCCAAGCAAAGACCATTTCCATACCCAAGTTAGGTTTTTTACAAAAAAAGAAGGAAAATCGACGAACAGCCAAGAAATCAAGGTGAGCATGGATCCATACCTCAAAGGCAGCCAAGAACTCAGATCTGGTGTGCCTACAGCGAAATCAACAGCAAACGGTGACCTAGGGTTTTGAAATCACATAGAGAAGGGGGGATTAGGGGAAATCGTGTTCACCTTGGGGAGAAGTTAGATCCACGGCACCTGCAACAAATCGAGAGAGAGGGATGCATCAGGAGGTCACGAATCCATCAAGAACTCCGGCGAAATCGAGGAAGAGGAGAAGGAGCACCTACCGGCGGCGCAGACAAGAAGCGACCAGAAGTGAGGGAGGAGGCGGGAGAGGAGATATATAGAGGGAGGAGGCGGCGGTGAATGGAGGGAACGGGGGAGGTAACCCTAGGAGTTTCGCGCCATCTCCCCGCGGCCGAATCCTACACGCGCGCACGCTCGCACGAGCTCGGAGCGAGCCAGGCTGAAGAAAAACGAAGGAATCGAGCGTTTCTCTGGAGCCAGGCCAGCGGCGGCGTTTTGCATCCCGCGAGCCAGGCTGAGGAGGGCAGGCTACCAAACTAGCGAGGGCTGCATCCCGTGGGCCTGGTCGGTTGGGATGCAGGCCACCAAACAGGCCCCTACATGCGCGCGCCTATGAGCTGACGCTGCATTTCGATCCTTGCTTCCATGAGTATATATTTAGTGGCGAACGATGCTCCTGAGTTCAGTTACATGAAAAAAGAGCATAATGTTGCCGCACATAAATCATCGGATAGCAGTGCACACATGCTACTCCCTTCGTCCCTAAAAGAGTGTCATCGCTGGTTTCCATGCCACAAGTTTTAACCGGATTTGCAGAATATATGTACAACATTTGTATCTACAAATAAATTTATTAAAAAATTAGATTCAAATATCTAACTATATTAATTTGTACCATAAATATTAATATATTTATATATATATATTTAATCAAAGTTGTTCTCGGGAATAAAAAACGACAGTCTTTTAGGGACGGAGGGAGTATGTCTTATCGAGAATATTTTTCAAGACTGTATTTTTTCTGTTGTCTTGATCTTTCAAAAGAAAAAAAAAGTACCTAGCTCTCTTGTAATTTTTCAAGACAGAATTGTGGTACTTGACTCTTTATTTTTTTAAAAAAAATCAACGGGGTTAAGAAGATCCATCTGAACAACTTCATTCCATCAAAGTAGATTTACAAGATCAAACATACGACTCTCAAAATTGAGAGATGGTGGTCAGGATATATAGAAACAGAAAAAGAAAAAGAAAGGGAGCCACAAAAGAAACCAAAAGAAACTAGGGAAATCCCCAGCTCAAGGAAACACAGTTTCGTCGCCAAGCAACTGAAAGGCTGGCAAGACCACCACAGAGTAACTGACGCATGAAAACCTCCAAATTGCCTTGGTTGGCCTTGACCACCCGCATAAAGCTGTAAGAGGCTTCCCAATTTGCCATACCATGCAGGAGACCATCAACGCACACTAGGGAGCTCGAGCTCAGCCCCAGGGGAGACCACTGAATTTAGCGGTCAAGAGCAACCTGAGCGTAGAGGAGGAGGCTGACGCAGGAGCTAGAAAGCAGTGAAAACTTTCCAAATTAAACAGCGAAGCAACTGCAAACCAGCAGAAGGAGAAGAACCGGAGACCAGGATGAGTTGAAGATGTTGATGAGGCAGGAACTCGTCGGGTTGTGCGAAGGTGGAGCACTTCCCCGTGCACCTGGTAGGGTACAAAGGATAGAATCCTCTGTCGATGCCGCGCAAAGGTGCAACCCCCCCCCCCCCGCGTGCCGAGCGCAGCACTTTCGTAGTGCAGCCACAGGCACCAAATCAGCAACGCACGGGGTGAATGCATTCACCAGGCCGTTCCTCGACGAAGGGGAGGCCTGGGATGCGGTGGCCGACAAACAAACTCCATGGCTAGCAGATAGGCACGACGTGTCGGTGTACTTGGCAGCGGCCGGGCGGCCACGGACCTCTCCCATCGACCCTGGCGCAGCCGCGAGAAAAGGAAAAGGTCGACTGTAGTGGGAGGAGGAGGATGCGAAGAAGGGGGCGGTGCCGTCGCCGAGAGGACAGATCGAGACCCAAGGGTCCTAGATCTGACGCCTGGGCAGTAGCACTAGCGCGAAAGGCTCGCAGGCGTGTTGCCGGAGGCCGGCGACGCCGCGGATCCCTCTTCCGCTCGTGGGGTGCAACGATGCGGGGAGGAGGGGGTGACAGCGCACAGCGGCCGGATCGAGCCCCTGAGAGGCCGGATCTAGCGGCTGGCCACCCCACAGATCTTGCACATCGCCAATGGAGGAGATCAGCCACCGGGGAGAAGAAGCTCAAAAGCAGAAGATGAGGGAGAGGGGGGACACAAGGTTGTTGGTGGGGGATGTTGCGGCTCGGAGCCTGCCACCACCGGGGCAGGGACGGCCACGTGCGGCGGGGGAGGAGGCTCGCCGGTCGGGGGCTAGCGATGACGCGGGCAGCGTCGCCTCCGGAGTCGCCCTCAAGCACCTCTAGAGGCGCGAGGCTTTTCCCCACTCCCGTTTTTCGTTCGCAGTACTTGACTCTCACGTTATTATTTTCTCGAATATGCGCGCAACATGTCATTGTATCATTGTATTAAGATAAGTAAGAATTTTGTACGATTTCGGTTACAACTTAAATGGAACGAACTTTAGATGAACACAAACTAACACACTAATTGAACACAACCCGAACTAAACACTCCAGCAGTAACTACTCGCATCCAAGATGACCTAGACAATTGGCTTCACACGGAGCCTCAGTCGGTACTCAATCCCATGAAGGGAGAGGTGTTACTCATGTTCCTTAACATCGGAAAAATACCCATCGATACATCCATGTTACGCCGCGAAGTCCCATTATCAAGTGAAATTAAATGTTGTACTTCGTCGCATGCATAAAAAAAAGTGGTAGATTTGGTTGACGCCACAACATCACCTTCTGGTTCTGCCAGCAGGGAGCTCCAATTTTGATCTGATTCATTTTTTTTTTGAGAATCGCCAACAGCCCAGCCGCTGAATTTTTCAAACACGAAACGTACGCAACCAATTTATTACATAAATGAATTCTCCCACCTTTTGTTTTTGTTTTTTTCAGTCGCACATGTTTAAATAAAATATTTTATGCAAATGAGATCTAAGGAGGTGAGTATAAAAGATCATACATATTCGAAAAATATGTGTACTGGATTACATGCATATGTTGTTCATCTTCTTCTTGTTTCCTAAAGACAACGCATGTATTCGAACACAAATATATTTTCGAATAGGTTGAAATTTATATTAAATTGTAGAGACTAGAGAGTACACCATCTTTTACAGATAAGTCCCGAAAAACAAATACAGCCACCATCTTCTCTTCATGCTCACCGTCGTTCGTCACAACTCACAAGTGCAGTGCAAATCAGTATATGCAGGAGCCTGCTGGCTGGAAGCAAATTCCCCCAACTGTGCAAATGTGAGGACCCCTACCTGAGTGGCCACAAGTGAACATCTACTTCTTCCGTGCTGCAAAGAGTGTCCATTCCATTTAGATTATAAAATTTGTACAAAGAGTATCATTTTACCTCCTGGTAAATTTTATCTAATTAAAGCAACACCATAAAAAACATATAGAGGGTAAAAAAATTGCATTTGTCGCATTGAAAGTCCATCAGTGATCACTTTTTCTCCAGTATTATTGGCAAGGAAAAAAGATCCACCACCCTCACCCTAATGTCAAGAGCAAATGCCCGGAAGTATAGAGATCACAACAGTTGGCCCAACAAATAATCCGATAAAGCAATCCATATATCATAGAGAAAGATGTACTTCTTCCGTAAAAAAAACGAGTCATTTTAGAAATTCTCGAGCATAATGAAGTAAAATGACATTGCTTACCTCTATTTATTGTTAGCCATTTTTTAGATTAATGATAAAAATCCGGTCTCCACAATCAAATTATGACTGCATACAACCAAAGAACAAGCAACCCAACAACATATAAGCTGCAAACTGACTTAGAGCGACACGATACAAGGAGAAAACACCAAAACAAAATCTAGTTTCAATTCTCCTGAAGATGTTCCATCCCGCTTTGCTCACGACGTCCATAGCCTTCACCTCCAAACTCTGACTTGCTTTTATCAATTTGAGCCTCTCTTCCTCTTTAGATAGAAGCGCCGAGGACCGTATCCAGTGTGTTCCCCTGAAGATCACCCGCAAGCACGAATTAGTCTTTGATCTTTGGAATACCACATCATTCCGACACAGGCACAACGCCCAACATAAGGCTGTTGTACCAATCAATACTTGATATCTAAGCTTAACAGTGAAACTCTTAAGCCATGGTCCAAAGAGGTTCGCAATACTACTTGGTGATTTTATACCAAAAGACTTACTGACTATATTCCACATCAAACGTGCCAGATGACAATAAAAAAAAGATGTTGTATAGTTTCATTGTTGCTAAAAAACAGCAACTAGTACACCCTTTCCACATCCTTTTTGCAAGATTATCTTTAGTCGGAATGACTCCTTGTTTTAGATACCAAAGGAAAACTTTAAACTTTTCCTAACTAACTGTATCACATATCAATGGGGGTAAAATGACTTGTTTTGTGGATAATTTTTGAATCCCACAATGGCTTAATTATGAGTAGACCTTCAACTCAAACGCATGATTCCTAAACGAAGCTAGGTTCTTTAAAAAAACGAAGCCAGGTTCATTGCTGGAGGCTAGAATGTTCATCACAGTTGCCGGACAATTTCTTGGGACAACCTAACCACCATGGAAAAGTCTTCTAGGTAAAATAGTTGCATAACCTAAATAAGAATAAAATTTGTATACCTGCTAACGGCGAATTTCCCATGAATGGGATAAATAGTTATATACTCCATCCATATCGAAATACTTGTCGTCATTGATTTTTTCTACGACTTTGACCATTCGTCTTATTCAAAAAATTATTCAAGTCCCATCTATTTTGTTTGCCACATGCTTTATTATTATAGGTATTTTAAACTTGACTTACCCTTTTACATATTTACAACAATTTTTTGAATAAGATGAATGGTCAAAATTGTAAGAAAAAATCAACGGCGACAAATATTTCGATATAGAGAGAGTACTATACATGTATTGCTGCTAGAGATGAATACTAATAAGATCAAAAAGTTATTGGATGTCTGAATATTGAGGTCTCCTTCAGTTCTCTCATAACCGCTTGAAACGAGATATTTTCCACAAGGATTAATTTGGCTCGGTTTAAAATCTGACCTAACACAAAATAACCGTTTAGTTCAGACTGGATAACCGAAATGGACTGAAATAGAATTAATTAGTTCTATTACAGTCCATTTCGGTTATTCCTACCTCGTAGCGACCCGAAATCAATCACCATGTCTTGACCTTCAGAACGAAACCTTTCGGAATCAAGTGACACAACCAGATCCACTCATTCCCCTCCAGGAATGATTCCGATTTCCGATCCATGATTCAATCCTGAACAACTAAAGCACATAAATCAGATCAGTTCCATATGTATGCTCTACATGTTATCACAAAGATCATGCATAAATTAAAGGACAGCTTGATCGAGTTGCACTGATTTAATCTCAAAAGCAAGATCTCATGCTTTTTTATTTGATGAGTGACATATTACTGAGAACAATCTGAAATAAATCTCAAGCTCAAGAGACGCGGACAAGTATTAGGTAACAAAATTAAGGCAGAATAAACAGAAATGGTTAGATGATTTTATGACTATAATTCTTTCATGACATTTTCTTCGGTGCTTGAAGATTTTAGAAGCCGTCCATCAATCCAGATCGGATGGTTTAAAAGTAGAAGGAACCTGTTACAAGGAACCAAAATCTATCTCCTTAGATCATAGATCACAATGAAGTTTTTCTCGCCATAAGATCTAACAGATACATGTTCTACTTTGTACAGAAATCTATTTACACACCTGCAATTAAACTCTTAATTTTTTTTATGGAAGGAACAAAACAGAAGAGGCTAGGCCAAACCTAACATCAAATTAAATTGACGAAAGATGCATATGGAACTGCAGATCAATCGAGAACACAGCAAGCAAAGATGTGCACTGAAGTAAAAAGAAAAAGAAAAAGGTAAAGGTAAGGAATTCAGAAGCAAACCAAGGACAAGAAATAATCTGACGAATACAGTGACAAATTGAGAACAAACAACCCAAAAATCACTCAGAAAATGTGTTGCACTCTTAAAATTCTTAGGGCAACACACACATATACACATCTCTGGTGTAGAGGCTGTGTGGATGGTATTAGGAGCAACAACATCGATGACTAGACTCACCTGACAGCAATACAAATCAGCTTAGTGATACTATTTCACCTGAGAGATTTTTCATCTGATCTCTATACCTTGAACAAAGTATTTTTCTCACTGTGAATTTCTCTCACTACCATCTGAGGTGTGGAGCAGAAATTTAAAGCTAGAAAAGGCGGGCTTGCATTGCCTAATTATTTTCCCTGTGCTCCAATCAGCAGCTGAAACTGCACAGCACGATCTGAATCTAGGCATCCAAAGTTGCCAAACCTTCATCATAGAAGAAGGAACTTAAAAGAAAGTTCAGATCATGCTGGCAGCTTCAGCTACTCAATGTGTGCACATGTATACCAGGGCAGGCACATCGACACACATGAGGTTAGCTAGGTATAGTCGTCACTATACGAGATATCACAAGATATAATGGTTGAGGGGATGGAGAGGTAAGGGCATTGGAGCTCCTCATATATAGAGCAATACTAGAAGGTGAAGCCGCAATACGGCATCTCTCAGTTAATGTTAAACAGCAGAGGTTAAAGTTCAAAATGGGAGGAGCTGAATTTTTGCTAGATTTTAAATTTGGAAAAGCCAGCTACGGGCTATCTCGGTGGTCCTATAGTCAGCGAGAATACAGAGGAATATGTCGAAAAACGGATGTTGCCTTGCTCTTGCATGCGATGCGATGATCGATGCGATGCTGATGCTCACAGCACCAGGAGCTAGCATAGCATAGTAATAGCTCGGGTAGTAGCTATAGAGTCGTCTGTGCAATTGTATATATGTAAACCGGACACTTTTTGTGCTGGGATTAGCCGGGGCGTGCAAACGCAGTGCACAAAGGCCAAGTTGGCCGTTGCAGAAAGGGTACACGGTGACCTATGAGCGCGCAGCACGCTGTACTACGGGACCATGCCTCTCTGCTAGCTACTGTGGATGCATGGTCTGGTACACGGTCCCATGTGAGCCGAGAGCGAGCAAGTTTCAGGCGTGTATACAGATGGAGCTAGCTTACTGCTTGCAGCTAGCTTAGCTAGCTCTTCTGACGATGATGCACGCGATTGGTGTGGTGAACATTCAGCTGCGCAGCACAAGATGAGTGGGACTAGATCGAACTAGCACGGACTTTTGGTGTGTTGTGTCACGGTAGACGGCTAAAATTGGCTAGGTTTTGATCCAGTGGGGCGGGGATTTTGGTCTGATCGGATATGATAATTCATCAAGGAAAAAAATACGGTTCATATATATACATTAAATCTAACACTGTTGATTCCTACATTAAATTTAGAAATTAGTGATGGACATGCATGTTTCACCACAAGAAATCCAGTTAATTAGGTAAGCTACGCTTAGAGTGTTATGCAAATCATTTAATTTGGTTCGTTGATCATTAAGATTGCATTGCAAGCATCTGATGTACCATCTTAAGCTAGATGAACCCGCGAAGTCCATCGAGATTCAGGAGTCAAGTACTGTATTTTCTGCTACTACTATACTCCGTAGTCCGTAGTAAACGAATCATATATACACTACGGGAGAATGAAAATTCCCCGAGTGCTCCGGGCTTCCCCGAGTGCCAAATATCGGGCACTCGGGGAAGAGAGGCTTCCCCGAGTGCCTAAGAGTACATGCCACTCGGGGAAGAGAGGCACTCGGGGAAGGCTCGCAAAATGATGCGGGAAAATGGAGATAATTTAAAAACACTCTTCCCCGAGTGCCTTTCTCTAGCACTCGGAGAAGCCAACCTCTTCCCCGAGTGCCTCACCCTAGCACTCGGGGAAGCAAGCCTCTTCCCCGAGTGCCTCATCCTAGCACTCGGGGAATTTATTTTTTTTTAGTTTTTTTTTGCCTCATTTTTTTTTGAAGTCATCCCACATTATTTGAAACTCCTTGCTCAAATTTGGGGTTATTTTGAATTTTTTTGGTATATTTCATTAGTTTTTTTCATTTTGTTGAATTTTTTAGCATACTTCAAATTTGAACTGCAGGTGCATGAAGTAATGAAATTTCTTAATTCAAAAAATGATATTCATTATATTTGGTGTATGTTGAGGCCGTATCTAGGAATCCACATGAAATTTCGAACATCTTTTTGCCGTAACATGACGAACAACTAGCAGAAAAAGTATTTGTAAATTATATAAAATCCAAACGAAGTCCGAAAATCATGAAACTTGTCTGGGTGTCATGTTATGGCATGTAGAGACTGTATGCAAGAATTGAGAAGATTTCGAGCAAGTTGGGACGTCGGATGCCTCAAACCCAGACATCTCCACACATGATCACGATCAAGTGTGATATCATGTGTGGAGATGTCTGGGTTTGAGGCATCCGACGTCCCAATTTGCTCGAAATCTTCTCAATTCTTGCATACAGCCTCTACATACCATAACATGACACACAGACAAGTTTCATAATTTTCGGACTTCGTTTGGATTTTATATAATTTACAAACACTTTTCCTGCTAGTTGTTCGTCATGTTACGGCAAAAAGATGTTCGAAATTTCATGTGGCTTCCTAGATACGGCCTCAACATACACCAAATATAATGAATATCATTTTTTGAATTAAGAAATTTCATTACTTCATGCACCTGCAGTTCAAATTTGAAGTATGCTAAAAATTTCAACAAAATGAAAAAAAACTAATGAAATATACCAAAAAAATTCAAAATAACCCCAAATTTGAGCAAGGAGTTTCAAATAATGTGGGATGGCTTCACAAAAAAAATGAGGCAAAAAAAACTAAAAAAAAATTTAATTCCCCGAGTGCCGTGAGCCTGGCACTCGGGGAAGAGACGCTTCCCCGAGTGCCAGGCACAAGGCACTCGGGGAAGGCCCCTGCCGGCCCATTTATTCCGGCCGGCCCAGTTATGAAAACCCTAGACGTATAAAAGCCCCTCCCCCCGCGCCCCGCAGCCCCCCAACCCACCCGCCTCCTCAGATCCGCCGCGCCACCCCCCCCGCGCCGCCGCACTGCACCCCCACCCCCTCCTCAGATCCGCCGCCGCACCGCTCTCCCCGGATCCGCCGCCGCACCCCACCCCCCTCTCCCCAGATCCGCCGCCGCCCCGCTCTCCCCGAACCGCCGCCGCACCCCACCCCCCTCTCCCCGGACCGCCGCCGCACCCCACCCCCTCTCCCCAGATCCGTCGCCGCGCGACCTCCGCCCTCTCCCCGGCGACCACCACTCTCCCCGGCGACCTCCACTCCCTACCAACGGCGGGCTCCTACTCCGGCGCGGCGGCGGCCTCCTCCACTCCCTTCCCGACGGCGGCCTCCACTCCCTCCCGGTGCGGCCGACGGCGGGCTCCTACTCCAGGCGCAGCGGCGGCCTCCTCCACTCCCTCCCCGACGGCGGCCTCCACTCCCTCCCGGTGCGGCCGACGGCGGGCTCCTACTCCGGGCGCAGCGGCGGCCTCCTCCACTCCCTCCCCGACGGCGGCCTCCACTCCCTCCCGGTGCGGCCGACGGCGGAATCCTACACCGGGCGCGTCGGCGGCCTCCTCCCTCCTCCGGGCGTGGCGGGATGTACGAGGCCACGAGGCGACGGCGCCGGTCAACCGCGACGGCGACCTAGCACGGCCACGGAGACGGAGACGGCGCAGAGGCGGGCGGTGGCGACCTCCTACGACGGCGATGGCAACGGCGCAGAGGCGGGCGGCGGCGGCGACGGCGGAGGACGGCGCAGAGGCGGGCGGCCGGCCGGAGGGGGCACAGTGCCGGGCGGGGGCCACAGTGCCGATTTTTGGGATTTTTTTTAAAAAAAACAAAATCTCTTCCCCGAGTGCTTTTCACGCCTCTCAGTGAATCCTTCCCCGAGTGTGCGATTTCCGACTCTCGGGGAAGGCGGCTTCCCCGTGAAGCTCTTCCCCGGACTGTCTTCCCCGAGAGTTGCACTCGGGGAAGGCTTCCCCGAGTGCAACTGGTCCTTCCCCGAGTGCATCTTGCACCCGGGGAAGACCCCGTCTCCCGTAGTGATACTTGGATTAGGCTGCTGTCTTTCTAAAGCCGCGCGAGCCCTGCCGTTTCTCAATCGATCAATTTTCCAGAGCTCCTTTCCCATCAGCCACTGCACGCGTTGCTCAACCTCGACCAGCATAAACCTCGACCAGCATCAAGCTACATACACTTGGCTGCGCGCGGCGCAAACTTGCTTGGCAGTCACTTGGCAGAGGCGCTGTCACAGCACTGGTACGGTGTTGTGTCACAGCAAGAGAGGTTTAGGGTTTAGAATTAGGGTCACGAATTCATCATTCATGTATGGCATGCTGCATAAAATCGATGCTCGATCAGGTCCACCTTAATTACCGGACTAAGCTACTACCTCTTCTCGGATCGAGAAAGCTAGAGTTTGTTGTGCAGTCAGACCAGTTAAAATATAGTCAAATGGGCCAGTATTTTACATGGATTCAGTACACATAGAGCACTGAACTGATAACCTTTTTTTTCCTTTTTACAGCGGAGCGGCAGGGGCGCCAATGTACCTGCTAGCTCCATGGCTTAATGGTAGAGAGGTTTTCACAAATAGTAGTTAAAATCATGCAAAAATATAGAGGCTTTTTACGGTGGACAATATTACCAGGTGGTAGTATGGTAATATAATTGGTTTTTTACTATGAGTAAAAATGTTAGCACCGGTATATTATTTGTAAATGGCGATATGAGAGTAAAAGGAACGAAGATAAGATTATATATAAAAGAATTGATATTGTAACAATGTTATTTTTCATATTTCCAATCATATATACCTCTATACTACTCATACTACCTATGCATACTACCCATACTACAACTTAAAGTTTCAGTAGTATACAATTAATATCAACCGTTGGATCCTTTCATGCAAGTCCTTTTTATTTCATACAAGTGCTTTTAAAACGGTAGTATAAGATAGTATTATGCACCGTAAAAGACCTCAAGATATATGGGTCGACACGTATAGACCCTGGATCGGATTCCAGTGATTTGTTATATTTCATTGGCCAAACTCGGAAAAAGTTTATTTTACACTCTCACATATTTACTTTGTTCGCTTAACCCCTTAAGCAAAATTTAGGCTTGTTTTATTCCCCCGAGCTATTTCAATTGGTCCAATCTACCCTCTAGTTATATTTGATTTTTTTGTTTCTTTATGTACAATTGCGGATAGATTTGTTAGATCTTCCTCAGCCGCCGCCGCCGCCAACAGTCTAGATCTGCTAGCGCCGCCACCATAGCCACCACCCCGCAACCCCCGAGCGAATGCGAGTGAAGACGCTCGTGACCGGAAGGATGAAGGCATCATCGTCGAAAGCCCAAGCGTCGAGGAAGAGGAGCCGGGAGGAGAAGGGAGATGTTGGGCAGTCATCGTCCCGCCCCGCTCCACCGAATCAGGCGAGGGAGTAGAAGAAATCGAAGCTGAAGACTGAGTATAGTCTCGCCCCGGTCAACAACAGCTTCTTGCGAGAGAAAGTCGTCGACGGTTGGAATGCCGCCACCGGGGATGCCTACCCGATGGAGAAGAATCTAGACGAGATCCCGATGTTCTCCCGGTTCGTCGAGCGCGGACTGGCGCTCCCCGCCAGTGAGTTCTTCTGCAGGCTGCTTCACTTCTAAGACATCGAGTACATCCATCTGAACCCGAACGGTATCTTCGACACCTCCGTCTTCGTACATTTCTGTGAAGCCTTCATGGGGATCAAGCCGCACTGGGTGCTGTTCCGAAAGTTCTTCTGGTTGAAGTCCCAGCCCAGCACGGATGACCCAAGAGTAGTCGGCGGCGCTAGGGTTCAGATGCTCAAAGACGCGGCCACGCAGTACCTGCTTATCGACTCCAACCAGGATTGGAAGCGACGGTGGTTCTATGTGAACAACCATCATCCTGAGTTGCCAAAGCCGAGTGGGTACCCGCCGAAGCATCGGCCCTGGTGGAACACCGAGCCCACCATGCAAGAAGGCCTGCAGCTACGGGCGCTGTTGGAGAAGATTGCCGCCTTGAGGACGGCGGGACTGAGGGCTGAGCATGTGGCCTTCAGCTTCATGAAGAGGCGCATTCAGCTGTTGATGGCACACAACCACCTCGGGTACGAGTACACCAGGGTGGATGACTCCTCGAGATTGCACGAGGAAGAGATCGACGATGAGTTGATCATCGAGAGGTTGTGCAGGATCTTCAAAGACATGCCCCCGTACACTCCTTGCCCAGTGGAGGAGTACTCCGCTTCGCGTCCGCCGAAGAAGGTTAGTAGTCGTGGGCGTAGCCCCTGAGTACTCGTTTTTGAAGTAGTCGTACTGACACTTGTTGCTGCTTGTTGTAGGAGGACGTCGAGAAGTTTGTATCCATGCCTCCGCTGCCTGAGTCTCAGGGTCAATCCGGAGAAAGGGCAGGTGCGAAGGCCAAGGAGCGGCGAGTAGTCGGTGAAGGTGATGACGCTGTCGTTGTTGAAGACATGTCATCTGGTGATGAGGAGGAGGAGACGTTGCAGCAGCGGTTCCAGCTTCGGACTTATTCATCAATTTCAAGGATTTACCGGGTCAGTCTTTTGAAGGTGCTCATAAAGGTAAGGTTGTGTCATGTGTGCGTGTGTTTGTAGCGACGAGTGTGCGTGCGTGTGTATGTGAGCATATGTGTTTGTACTGTGATTGAAAAAAAACATTAATTGTAGGTTATTTCCACATTTTTTTCTCAGCATTTTTTTAATGAAACTTTATTCTCGATATCGCTTTCGAGCTACAAGTAACCGTAAGGTGCGGTCAGCTAGCTAGCGCCGCGGCGGCCGGCCGGCTGGCCGGTGGGCGTGCGTACTTGCAGAGTTGCAGATCCACACGGCCAATGCATCATGCATGCGCAAAGCCATAGCGGAGGGGCGCGCATCACATGCAAGCACGCGCGCGTGCCGTGCAGTGGTTCATGTGCGCGCGTGCATGCACCTACATGCATCTATACGTGTGGTCCATCCTATATATTGATCTGAATGCTAAAACGTACGCACATTAGTCCTTTTGAGTAAAATGTAACTAAAAAGAAGTAGATATCGTGCTGTGAAGGAGCAACTTCGATAGAAAGTCACTGACAAAGTAGGTTCCTCAATTTTGTTAAGACGTGCATAGCACCAAAGCTCCTTTAGTTTACTTAGCGGAGTTGAGGTATGGTCGTAACCAGGAAACACAGATTCGATTCCTCATTAGCGTGAATTATGGAGCTGGTCTTAAAAATATCTCCTCACCGGTGAAACCAGAGTTCGGGGGTTTTCTAGTCCCGGAGAAGGTTTCTTCTTCTTAATGAAAACCCGTGGGGCAGTCTTACCCCACCGGGTTTTTTTTAAGACGTGCATAACACGTTTTTCATTAAGAAGAGGAAAATTATAGTTAAGCAATACAGTTAAGCAACATGTTTACTCTATTGTGTATTTGTGTTCTACTACTATACATTATTGTGATGTAAACTATGATATCATATTTTTTATTTTAACAAAAATACATAAAGTATTGGTCAAACGGATCTAGCAATTCACGAGGCTGCTTGGGACCGAAACTAAAAGAAAACCCTCCCATGTTGCTTGCTGGCATGGATGTGGTCTCAAGTCTCAACCATTGACTAACATCGAGCTTCAAATATGTTGGTGGTCCTGGTCTACCACGTGTCGCTAGTGCGCCGCATGATCTGCCGGCATGCAGGCACACACTGACACACCAGCGACCAAGGTGTCCACCCAGGATGCATCGTAAAGCAAATTCATATATTCGTACCATCATTCATGTAAGTCAGTAATATATGTTTGGTTTAGCGTGAATGAAGTTACGAACGACATGGGACCAAACTTCGTTTGCACAAACATGGTATAGAAAGACATTCTCTAGTACCCTATCCATTTCAAAATATAGTAGGGGCGTGTTTGAGAGGGCTCCGGCTCCACGAGCGGCTCCAGGCGGAGCCCTCCCAAACGGTAGATTTTGCAACGGCTCCGGGTGTGGAGCCACCCCTGGAGCACCTCGCGGCTTCCGAAGGGGAGGCGGAGCCACGATTTCGTGGCTCCACCCAGCTCCGCCCTCCTTTTCCCACCGCTGCCCTCGAGTGGCGCCCGCGGCTGCCGCAGCGGCCGGCGGCAGGAGGGAGGAGGCGGCGGAGGGGCAGAGGCGGAGGAGGCGGCGTGGAATCGACCGGCGCCGCAGAGCAGAGGAGAAGTGGCGGGGCCGCGCGGACCCACGACTTGCCGGCCGGAGCGAGGTAGGGTGGGGCGTGGCGGGGCCGGGCGGAGTGGGCCGGGGCACGGCGCGGCGGGGCCTGCCAAAGCGGGCCGGGGCACAGCGCGAGCGCGGGGCGCCGATGGGGAGACGCGGCTGCCGCGGGGCTCCCCCGCCGGCCGTCGGCGGGGATCTCTGGGGGCACGGTGGAGGGGCGGGGCAGCGGGAGACCGGATAAGCTCGTGCAGGGGCGCAGGGCTCTGGTTATCGGGGAAGACTCTAGAGAAGAAGATAAGGACGCCGGGAAGAATTAAGAAAAAAAGATAAAGAAGAGATAAAGAAGAAAAGAAAAGAAAAAAGAGAAAAAAAGCCATTATGGACATTTCACTCTTACACAGTCAGGAAAAGCTGTTTTGCCAAACGTTTTCTTAAAATGGCCTCAGCTCCACCAAAAGAGCCGCTCCACCAGAGGAGCCGGAGCCAGAGCCGTTTTGGGTGGAGCCGGAGCCCTGCCAAACAGGCCTTAGGTATACTCGGATTTTTCAAAAACACCATACCATATAATATAATTTTTTGATTAACTATTAATCAAATTATTCACATGTTTGATATGCAAAAGTATATATATCCTTAATTAGATTCATATTTCAAATATTATGAATAGGATTTGATTTCATATTAATTGATGATAAACTACTCCTTCCGTTCCTAATTACTATTCTACAAAGGAAAGTAATTGTAAAACTATATATATTTAAAATATTTTCACTATGCGTTATAAAAAGAGAGGGGATATATGTTAGGGTTCACAATCACAGTTTTCTTCTCTTGATGTAGGAGAAAATAGAGATTTCATACAGGTCAAAGATATTAATTATATAGTGTCATGAAAAAAAACCAAAAATTTGCATCGTAAAACAGTGATTCACATTCCTGCTTTATTTAAGCATTATAACTTATAAGGTGAATCACAGGTTTTTTTTTTTTTTTGACCTGACGATCAAGTATGGTCAAGTCATTTTCCTTAGCTAGTTTTTCATTATATCCCCGCCAGTTCAAGAAGGGTCCTAATTTACAAGGAGGCGTAATTTACAACAATTATGTAAGTCATTTTAGGACAACAATATGGTCTTAGTTTGACTGTCGATTTTGTGGAATATATATAATTTAAAGTAGAGAGTTATATACACGTTGAATCTCGCAAAGAAAATCATGAACCATGTTGTACTCTATGTAACATTTTATATATTATTAACGGCCAGAGACCAAGTTAAATATATTTGACTAGCAAAAATCTCAATTTGACCTACTCCCTCCGGTTCCTTGGACAAAGTTTGAGTCAAATATTGAGAATATAAAACATGAATAACTTTTAAGTCGTTGAGTTTGAAAATGTGAAAATCATATAAATAGATTTGTCTTGAAAATTACTTTCATAAAAATATACATATGTAACTTTCCAATAAAGATTTTTATAGAAAAGAGAAGTCAAAGTTGTGTTTTGGTGACCGTGTCGCTGTCCTAAACGACTTCTAATATGGAACCGAAGGGAGTATGTTGGCAACTGGAGGAAGTATTTGCCATTGTTGCGTTCCATGCGACCGAGTTGCAAATTATCACAAGTCTCCTGTCACGGAAAATATAGTACAAATGAGCTAGATTATTTAATTAGCAACAACCACTACGATAGATTGAGCTGGCGATAGCAATCATAAACGACACATTTTCTTAGGAAAGCATGAGGTGGAAAACAACTTCCACCCTGTACGAAGGCGGAACAACACCAGAAGGGCCTGTGCCCTGTGGAAGTCTGTGTGAAGCAGGCTAGCAGCAGATGGGGAAGTGTAGGCCATGATTACACCAAAAACATAACAACATGTTCCCCTCCAACTCAACTGGATCCAGCTTTAGAGCCAAACCAACCATGATAATGCTTCCACAAATTAAATCCCCGAGACAGGGAGCGTGACTTGGGAAGAATCAAATGTGCCCACAGGCATACTTAAACCATTAAACCTGCGCCGAAAGCTTGATTGGTTGAAATGTTCTAGCTGATGCCCATCACATTCTGTCACACAGTTATCTCTCAGTAACTTATGTCTTTTTCAGGGCACATCGATTCACAACAAGCTGATGAGAGGTTGAGAGAAGAATAAAATAAAGTTCATGCTCCCAATTTATTTATAAGACTGCAAGCAAATAAGCATGTCTTTGGTTCGGCAAAAATTATAGATCCATCCTGTTAAATCATGCTCCCAATATGACTAAGCCTTTTGTGATTAAAGGATTCAGCATTCCTGCTGAATTCCAGTAGACCCTATTTTCTAAACAAATTGAGTCATGCTGCTGAATGATGTGGTCATGATACAATCAGATTACTGGCTTTACTTTAGTTAGCTTTTCAAAAATTAATAAAAGGAATTAGTGACCCACAAAGCTAGGGATCTTTATAATGAGCTCCCTGCACTACAAATACTACAATGCTCACAGGCAACAGTATGCTGTTTTGCTGCGTTCTTTCTAGCTAATCTTGAAGTGTCTACCATCAATCCATCATGGTATGTGGTGCTCACTTGCACATCCCCTTGTCTTTCATATCCGATAATTTCTGTTCCAGGTTGGGCTTGAACTAACTATAAAATGCTGTTCTGATTGCTCATAGTATTTCTGAACTTGAGCTGCAAAGTGTGGAGGTTGTGAGATCATGGGAAACAACAACGTCACTGGACAACAAGGTATGCATTTTGCTGAATACAATCTGCTATCCAACAATGATGTTCAGTATTTCACTAATTATCTTCTTTTTTCAAAATTGTAGTATCAGAAGAGACTGCTAACGGAGTTGACAAAACAAATGAGCCTACAAATGGTTCACCTGGGCTCAACAGCACGAACAGTGAAACAAGTATGGTAGTGGCATACTATTTTATGCAAAAAAAATAGTATAATGGATCACCCCTGACCTGCCTGTGTATGCTAGATAATGAGAAGGATGGCACTGAGGACGTCGACTTGTCAAAGTTTTCAAAGGACCCCATCATAAACACTTTAGAAGATAAACAGGTGGCCTCGTATCAAAATATTTCATCAGATAACATTGAAGACTTAGATGAGAAGAACATGGACTTGACTCAGGATAAGACATCAACCCAAGAAGATGATCAGAGTAGTAACTTACCAAAAGGTTAGTTCAGTTCTCCAGTTCAGCTTCTAGCTAGCTTGGTACCTTGCCATATTATTGTTGTTTACTTGCTTCACAAAAGCTCTCCCCCTTCCCTAATTAGTGAAGAAGCATGGCTATCATAGAAATTTCACATGTCAGTGGTAACAATGAAAATAGCCCCATAAAAAGAGAACGAAAAATAACAAGATAATTATAGATATTCCAAAAGAATGAAGATATACTCCATTAGGCAGCTACACCCCTTTATTATGTCATCTTCAACAGGCAACTATGAATTAAAGAATAAACTATGTAATATAATTTTTTTTCTCGAACAACGCAGGCTATGGAATATGAAATCGATGACTATTCATTAACACAAAAGCACCATTACTGCTTTTTTTTCCCTGTAGCTTTGAATTCTCCTAAAAAATAAAATATTTGGCAGATGATGAACCATTGAGGAAAGATGCAATTGAAACGACAGGATTTTCTACCAACATAATTGCTCTTGTCAGCCCCATGATTGAAGATGTGACAAACAAGGACAACTCAATGTCTAGCGAAAAATCCAAACAACTTATGGATGGGACTAGAGATACATGTGAAGAAAACATCGAAAGCAACTACCAATTATTATTACAGGAAAATGTAGAAGGTTCACTAGAATATATGGAAGAAACTAGCAGTCATGAAAACACCCCTATGGATGGTAATCTAGCTGCTGAAGATACAACTGAAAACTTAGAACAAGGATACATTGAGGTGCCAACAGTAGAGGTGGCAATGCTAGGAGAAACTACATTATCAACAGAATCAATTGTCAGCACTTATCTTGATGCTGACGACTCTGAGATCAAGGAAGTTGTTATAGAAGATAAGCCTGGACAAAGAGACAGTTCACCAGATGTGCAGCCAACAGATGACATAAAGATAGAGACATCCAAGAATGACAACATACAAACACAAATACTACATGACAAGGAAGAAATCAATGCAATAAGCAAAACTGCAGCAGTAAAGCTTATGATTGAAAGTGTTGAGGCACTTGAGGATGGTAAGCATATCCATGGATTGGGAAATCAGGATGAAGATACTACAGAATGTACATCATGTCATAATATTTATAATGGTGAAGTTAATGCAAAGTGTCAGTCGTCTTTACCAAATCCAACTGCTATAAATGACCAAGAACTGGGAAGTGAACAAAATGAGAGGGTAGTTGCTTTAAGAGAGATTTCAGGTTCCGTTTCTCCAAAAGCGGAGCATACTAGCATAGAAACAATATACAATGAAGAAGGGATTGTTGAGAAAACTCTTGAAGTTTGGAATCTAGAAGACAATTTTGCAGCAGAGAAGGAACCTGAAGAATATGATGGTGACTTATTCACTATTGCTGAGGTCAATGGGAAGGATTTTACAGGCTTGCATCCATCTTCATTAGATCGTCATCTTATTGTGAATGAAGTAAAGGTACCAACAGAAGTCAATGGAGTAAATGGAATAGTAGAGTTTGATGAAGAGACACTAAAGGAAATTTTAGAAGAAGATGGTAAGGCAAATACTGAAGAAGGATTAGGTCTCCATGTTGATGGCCATGTAGAGGCAGAGGAGGGAGGAGACTCATCATCCAATTTATCGACAACCACACCATCAACACCTCTTCAGTTACTAGAAGGTATTGAAGAGGAGGCATACATAGCCAGAGATACACAAGAAACTATGACCAACTCACAAAGTGACCAGTCTCAGCAGAAATTGCTTGAAGAATACAAAAATTTGAAGCTTGAAGATGGTGAAATTCTTAGCAATTGTATGCAATTGGTGAGAAACAGTTCAGATGTAGGCATAATCTCTACTGATGGTGTCAGTCATCATAAAGTAGTTACGAACATTAGAGCCTCAGATTTTACCTATGAAGCCAACCAGAAGGAAGTCAAGACAAGCACTGCAGCTGCAGGCTTTACTGCTGAATGCAATCAGGCAGAAGTCACAGCAAGTGTTGATATGACTATCAAGGAACAACATCCTCTTCAGACATCAACTCCAGGGAGAGAAGCGGATGAAGAGACTCCATTGCTTCAGGCAGTGCAAAATATAGGTCTTTTCAGCTCTGCTAAACAGCATAGCCAGGTAGATGTGGAAATCCCCATGACTGACATTGCTGTGATGAAATTTAAAGCTGAAGTTGAGGAAGAATCTGAGAAGAGCCCACTGTTAAGCCCCAGAGAAATATCAGGAGGAAATTTCAGAATACAAAATCATTCTGCAAGAAACAAGAAACCGTTTCAGAGCTTAATGACAGAAGGCGAAGCTGGTATGTGGTCTCCTTTGAAGGAACCAGAATCTCCAAAGAATAATATCATGGCTAGTTCACCAAGAAGCAAAGAAAAGCAGAAGCCAAGATCCTCTCTCTTTACCAGTTGCATGTGTTGTGCCACTGTTACGAACTGATGTATTGTTCCATGTGTGAGTTTTTCTTTTTCCTTGATTCTTCAGTGTTTGGTCAATTGTTTTGTGCTACATGCTTGATCATTGAGTGTAGTGAAAAAAAGTATTGTGGTTCCCATGATATCAATTTTGAGATGTCACAATTTGTACTTGATTAGGCATTTGTAAATTTACACTGGTGTATGTGATGAGAAGAACGAATGGCCTGGGTTTATATCAGCAACCATGTACCCAGTGGTCTGAAGAGTTATCTAGACAAATACGCCATTTGTATATATAGCATTTCACAAAACAAGACATATATGTTCATATGATGTCAAAATACCACCCTTATCTATTATCTCTACTTTTTTTCCTTATTACAAAAGAGTGCTTCTATAATTTTGCCAGGATCCGGAGCATGTTATTTTTTTGCCAGATAATCAAAAGTAGGTTTAGTAAATCCAAATGTTCACTTCATAGTTCAGAATAATTTACTTATGTCAAAATACCCCCTTATCTCCCTATTATATCTACTTTTTTCCTTATTACAAAAGAGTGCTTCTAAAATTTTGCCATGATCCGGAGCATGTTATTTTTTTTGCCAGATAATCAAAAGCAGGTTTAGTAAATCCAAATGTTCACTTCATAGTTCAGAATAATTTACTTAATACTCTCTTAAAGAGAGTAAAAAATCTACTGGTCTACCACTTTCATGTTAGCTGACACAACAATACGTAAACCACTGACCTATCAAGTGCTCCTCTGATTACTGAATAACTAATTCACACGCATGTACACTCCCAAATCCTGGATAATAGTTCACATGCTACCCAATTTCCAGTCTTGTCAGAGAACGCTTCCCATGAATATGTCTGTGTCATAAGAAAATACTGGTCAGCCAGACAACCACAAACTAAACCGGGATAAGAAAATATTCATTTTTTAGAACATCCATTGCACGTGTTTCAGTAAGAGAAGGTGAAAAAGACCACAGGTTTTAACATCCTTTTTCCTGATTATGCTATTTATGTTTCATCAAATCAGTCTTCAGTGAAAACAATATAGATGTCATGGAACTTTATAGATAACTCTGTCCAAATTAGATGATTTTCACCTACTTCATTTGAATAACAAGACTATTCATGACAGACAAGATAAATAAAACTGGTAATGTAGAAAACGTGGCAATAAAAATGCTGGCATACGGAACAAAATGCAAATAATGGTAAAGATGCATACATAAAAACTTGTTACAAACCATGTCAAATTCAGTAGCTCATGTGCTGGCCAAACAGGTATCTAGCGAATGCATGGTGGTTGAGTGGCACCAAGCTCCATCATGTGTGCAGCAATGCCTTCAGGCTGATTGTAACCAGACTCTTGAGTAATAAATGAAGCTCCCTGATCTCAAAAAAAAAAAAAAATATCAGATGCCACATGGTTCTTGTTCGGTCGATCTGGTCCGAATGTATAGGCAAATTCTCAATGCAAAGGTGGGAGCGCACACATAAGAGAGCATGAAGAGGCGCGTACTGCCGCAGCCGCGCGCGATCTGGAAGAGAAGGGATGGCAAAGGGGATTAGGGGAATGCAGATGCTTAGTTCTCAGAAACGCTTGGTACAAGAGAAATGTGAGGTGGGAGGCTGACCGGAGCAGGAGATGGGGGTCGCCGCGGGTGAGGCAGCGGTTGAACACCGCGTGGTCCGTGTCGTGGCATGGACCCGCCATGGCACCCAACCAATCCAAGCCAATGCCCAGTGGAGATTGACACACTGTTGCCGGCACCTCCCGCTGCCTCGCAGGGAAACGCGCCCGGTGGCACTAGCCTCTGCACCTGGAAGACGTTCCGCCGTGTTGAGTTGAGCGCCGGCGGCCGGAGGGAGCTCACCAGCTCGGAGCAACGGTGACGGGGGCGCTCCAGCCGGTCGGGCGGGAGCCGAGGGGCACGCGGGACGGCGGGA
This sequence comes from Cenchrus fungigraminus, assembly GCA_036936925.1. Lineage (NCBI taxonomy): Eukaryota > Viridiplantae > Streptophyta > Magnoliopsida > Poales > Poaceae > Cenchrus > Cenchrus fungigraminus. The sequence continues at coordinate 18,451,841 of CM072778.1, read as the reverse complement.
GGTGGAGGGAGGCCGTGGATCGGATAGCACGGTGCGGCGGGATACCGAGCGCAACAACGGCTCGTCAAAGATGGCTAGCGCATTCGTGGGAATAGCTAGCGGGATACCGGGGATGTTTACCGAGTTGTTGGAGCAAGATTTTTTTTAAAAAAAATTCATTTTTTACTATCATGAAGTTGCTCTTTGTCAGCCAACTCCTGGTACCATTCATATTTGACCTTCCATTTGTTTTGGTAGTTATTAATTTTGCTGATGTGGACAACCCATAGTAGTGAAACTCACATGTCAACACCTCTCCTCCCTCCCTCCCTCTTCTCTTTATTTCGTACGTTCTCTCCTCTCTCCCATTTCTCTTTCCACTTCTCTTTCTTGGTACGGTTCTTTAAATACTCTTCGTGAGGAGATTTTTTTTCTCGGTAGTTGTGGGCCTCCCCCAGCTCCTTCGCCTCGAAGCCTCCCCAGCTCACCCCAGATTCTGTCAGCCCCCTCCCTCCCAACTCCGGCGAGCTCGCCGCAACGGGAAGGGAGCGGGGTGCCCTCCGGTCTCGTCTAGTAGTAGCTTACAACAGTAGTTTGCCTTTGTGGCGTCGTCCCGGCCTCTCGTCACCTCTGTTGCCGGTGTCACTGCTGGGGTCTTCCTCGATGTCTTCCTTGCCGTCGTCGTTGTTGACCTTCAGGTTCGTGATACTACAATAAATTCGCCCTCTTTCCCAGCAGATCTCCCCCTTCCTCCCCCACCTGCTTCCGCCGCCGAGATCTACTCTTCTCCCCTTCCACTCCACCGTCGCCCGCTCCCCTATATGTTCAGCGGTCTCTTGTATGGCTGCTCTTCCCCCTCGCTAGGCAGCTCTCCCTCTGGTGCTGGATTGACTCCTCCGCCTCGGATCCCGGCTCGTGCTTCTTCATCCTCCGGCGACAACTTCACTTGAATCCTTCGGTCGTTGGTGTGTACCGTCTTCATCAGCGCGACCTACCCTTCAACAATCGACACTTTGCGCGGTCCTTCCGCCCCGGCGTATCCTTCGTCCTCGATGCCTCAACGCCACTTCGTGGGCGGTCAGGTCTCCTTCAACACCTCCGACGACGCTGCGTCCATTTCCAGAAGCTGCTGGACTCTGTTGTAATTAAGATATCTTTTGAGGTCTTCTTTGTAACTTGGCTGCTGAATTAATATAATATATGTGTTGTTGTAAAAAAAATTCTTCATGATGTAATCATATTTTAAGTATAATAATATTTTCCAAACGTTAAAATGAAAGAGGATAGGTGATTCTAAACATTGAACTAAAAATGTTCAATGGATGATAAATGGAGCACTAACTAGTAACTACGCGTGTCGTTCTAATGATACGTATGGCATTTTATGACGAATCGGTGGCCTTTGTGAATGCAAGATTAAGTGCGTAAAACTACCAAACACTTATCCTTCAAAGCGCCTTGCAATTCAATGGACCCAACGATTAAGTGGACGTTGTAGATTCTTTTTATTTTGCACCTATTTGTTGCATGAAACTTTCCTCATTGCCATGCATATGGTTTGTATACTATCTTCGCATAATGCTGGTACTTGTAATGACTTCTGGTGTTTGAGATTCGTCCATGCAATAATACTCTTTGGATCTCCACTCCAACACTAGGTCATCTTCTACCTTGTTGTCACTGCCTCCCCGCATGCGCTGCGCACCTCCTCGTGCATCGCTGCCCCTCCGCGTGCTGACAGCGAGCTCCAGCAGCATGTGTCGCGTCCTCGGTCGTGCCATCTGCGAGCGTCACCGGCCCCACACGTCGCGATCTCCGCTGGCCACGTGTCGACGCCCCGCGCCTGCCGCCTGCGAGCTCTGCTCGACCTACATCCCAAGGTAGAAGAAGATGAAATGTTGAATCTTTTGTTATCCAAATGTTGAATATTATTTGCTCAAATGTCAAAATAGATGGTGAAAAATGTTCAATATGGAAAAAATGTTGAATGTAGAATATTATTTGCTCAAGTGTTTCTAAACGTTGAAAGTAAATCCCTAAATGTTGAATTTTATTTAGGCCTATTTAGGTGGACCTGATGGCCTTTAAAGCCCCCAATCCTATCTAGCTTCCGGCAGCTAGTTTGCTATTTAGCTTCCAATGTATGAGATTCGTGCAAATAATAATACCTTTTGGATCTTCGTGCTCAAACCCTAGCTTCCTCTCTTACCTGTTGTCGTCGCCGCTCTCCACCTATGTGCATCGCAATCGTCCACCCCCCCCACATGCCGCTGACATTGCCCCGCGCCGTCACCGTTGGTCCTAGCCTTGGCTGAGCCTGCACCGGCCGCGACCACGAGCTGAGCCAGCCGTGAGCTTTCCGCGCATCGCCGGTCGCGTCTACCCATTGTCTCGAGGTTGAAGAAAAAGCAAAAAAGATAGATTCAAAATGTTGACTCTTCTTTTATAAAATGTTGAATCCATCTGATTGATATGTTGAAGTAGGAAAGAAAAAAACTTGAGTGTTGTATTTATCTTTGCAAAATGTTGAAATGTTTTTCTCCAAATGTTGAACTATACTTTTCAAAATGTTGAACTTGTTGTAATGTTGATGTATACTTCTAACTGGACTTAGTGGATTTTAATGGGCTTTAAAGCCATATTGTTATCCACCTTCCGTTTATTATATAGAAACCCCTTTAAAACCATGTTGATTATACAACACAGGGAAGCCCCCATGATTTGTAGGTGTTCGCACCCAAAATTGACAGGTCTGGTCAGACCGTCAGACCTGTGGGTCCCACCGGTCAGACCGGTGTGGTCAATGTCCACAAAATACAATTTAGATTTTACCATTGGATAGGTCTCGTCGAGTAGATCAAGATTCATATGTGGAACGTCCAAATCGGAGAGCACCGGTCTGACTGGTGCCCCTGACCGGTCTGACCGGTGCCCCCCGATTCCAAGCCAAATTGAGGAGTCCTGATAGATTAGGCTTGTAAAAAGATTTCCTTGCGGGGCAAGACCTCCCCACCCTATAAATATAAAGGGCCACGACCGATTGAGGGAGATATCACAATCGAATCTATCAAATTTACCTTTTACCGTATTTACCTTTTCGTTCCTCTTTACCCTACTCTTCCAACCCTACCATGCTGTTCTTCCTTCATATCCGCGATGTCTGAAGACATCCTAGCTGGCCTGCCAAGCCTAGGACAACCCTGCGTGCGCCACCCCGACGGGATCCTGCCCGGGTGACGTTCGTTGGTCTTTCGCCGGATCTTCCCGGCGACACCGGTCTGACTGGTACGGTGTGGAGGCGCTGCAAGGAGCTCCTCTGCGTGCTTGTTGGCTCCAAAAGGTGTCAACAAATTGACGACTCCGCTGAGGAACGAAGATCTGGTTATCATGGTTGATCCATCAAGCTCCAGCAATTTGATGGCACTTGAAGGATTACCTGAAGATCTATGCAAGGACATCATCAAGAACATACGTCGTCACTATTATCAAATAACAGAACAAGGTGTCATCATGATGGAGATTGATTCCATCAACGAGTTGAGGATGTACGATCTACCAAAGCATAGTAAGTCCATATCTAATCTTATAAGTGGTTTGCTTACATTTGTGGATGATTTACTTAAAAGAAAAAAAGTATAAATCTGATTCCCATTAATCAAGAGTCGGTTTCAGAAACAAGTCGGCCGTCTCTAGCCGAAATTGTTGACCTAAAATCCCCTAGCAAGAGCATAGAGGCTATATCTAGTACTTCGACGCTCGGGGGGCAACAAAACAAAGGCAACGGTGCCGGTTGCGCTGTGACCGGTCTGACCGGTGTCCAAACCGGTCTAACCGCCTCATCTAGGGTTTCGCAAAATAAATCTAAACAAAAGATGGTTAAGCCTAAAAAACTCGAGATTGGTATTTGGAAAACAGTTGAATCTAAAGGCCGTCATAAGCATCAAAGAGAAAAGTCGAAGTCTAATGAGAAACTTCCAGCTAAGTCTCAAAGACAAAATAATGTCAATGGTGCTAGTCGGTCTAAAAATTCTAAACACCCAAAACCTTCTCCTAGAAAGAAGTTCCATAACGAGAATCGTCAATGGAGTAACTCTAACAAATCAATGCCGTTTTCTCCATATGGATCATCAATGCCTATGCCATGGAAACCTTACTTTAATATGCATTATTTTTGTCCTCCATGGTCTTATAATTCATATATGTCGTGTCCTAGTTATTTTTGTCCAAATTATATTACCCATAGGGAGCCGGTAATTAATGAGTCGTCACCTATGCGTAATGACCATTTTGATCATAAGAATCGGTCAACACAGAAAAATAAGCGCAAAGTGATCAAACAAGTCTATCGTGTCAAAAAGGATGGTAGATTAAATAAAAATTCAGATTTGACGCTAGACATGAAAAAGCCGACTATTGAAAAATCATCGGCTAGTTCTACTATCAAATTGTCCCCAATAATGAGCATGTCACAAATAATATAGTTGAACAACAATCATGTTCGGCTGGGGGGCAACATGATCTTAAAGTGGCCGGTTCTCAAGGCACCGGTCTAACCGGTGCCTCAACCGGTCTGACCGGTCTCGCCAGAGATTCTGGTAGAGCCGAGAGTATCCCGCCAAACGGCAAGGTGGTGAGAAGAAGCCAAGTTTTGCTGAGTTATTGTATAAATATCAGAGGATAGCCGAGCAAAAGCAAAATAATCTGTTAGGAGGTCAAAGGTGTAATTCTACATCACCAAGAGCAAAGAAGCATCAACGGTCATCACATTGGTCTTCATCATTTATTCTGTCGATGTATGTGCCATGAAATGCTTATTCAGGTATAAACAATTGCAATTCATGATTTTGATATAATCCTTGGTCTTCTTTTTATAACTATCAATATTATGCTTATGATGCACCAAGGAGCTATGGTTGGCCTCCATGGCCACATCGAGATTTAAATTATTAGAGATATTACTCAGAAGCCGAAATTGTAGTTTCATACATGTTGTACTTACTAAGTTTTCGTTTTAGTTACAATAGCATGCATATAGAGTTTACATATGGGCGATGCACGTTGATCATCGTGTTCAGCCAATTTTGATCTTTGTGAATGTTTCTTGGCACGCAAGTTTTACCAGAAAACAGGGGAGCATATGTTCTCACCCAAAATTGGCAGGTCTGGTCAGACCGGTCAGACCGGTGTGGTCAATGTCCACAAAATATAATTTGGACTTTATCATTGGATAGGTCTCGTCGAGTAGATCAAGATTCATATGTGGAACGTCCAAATTGGAGTCCGGATGAGGGAGATATGACTTCTAGAAGATCTGCACGCCGAGAGCACCGGTCTGACCGGTGCCCCTGACCGGTCTGACCGGTGCCCCCTGATTCCGAGCCAAATTGAGGAGTCATGATAGCTTAGGCTTGTAAAAGGATTTCCTTGCGGGGCAAGACCTCCCCACCCTATAAATATAAAGGGCCACGGCCGATTGAGGGAGATATCACAATCGAATCTATCAAATTTACCTATTATCGTATTTACTTTTTCGTTCCTCTTTACCCTACTCTTCCAACCCTACCATGCTGTTCTTCCTTCATCTCCGCGATGTCTGAAGACGTCCTAGTTGGTCTACCGAGCCTAGGACAACCCTGCATGCGCCGCCCCGATGGGATCATGCCCGAGTGACGTTCGTTGGTCTTTCGCCGGATCTTCCCGGCGACACCGGTCTGACTGGTGACCCGCACCGGTCTGACCGGTACGGCGTAGAGGCGCTGCAAGGAGCTTCTCTGCGTGCTTGTTGACTCAAAAAGGTATCAACAATAGGTTTCTTTGCCTAGTGCCGATACTTGCTATTTCCATATTTCGAAAACATTGCACAAAAATGCCCGTGAAAATTCTCCATCTGGAACGTAGGCACGCATGATCTCTAAGGTGTGTTTGTAGGTTTCTTTGCCTAGTGCTGATACTTGCTACTTCCGCATTTCGTAAACATTGCACAAAAATGTCTGCGAAAATTCTCAAGATTTCCATATAATTAGTTTGTAATTAGTCAACACCTAATAGACTTTGAAAGAGATTTTATTTTTCGAAATAACATGTCGGTTACATTGAAACGAAGCTGGAAGTCTAACTCAGTGACAAAACTAGAACACAAGATTTCAGAACACAAACTAGCTATATTAATCAAGGACGCGCGGCCTGCCGATCTTCAGTCACGCGGGAAGTCTACCGGCGTTGGGGACGCGAATCCCTTGTGGTAGAGCAAGTCGGTCATGACCCTGTACGCGTGCTGCGTCAGGTGCACGCCGTCCCAGCTGATACGCTCCTCCGGCCTCGCGCACACCGCCGCGCCCGCCGCGCCGCACATCCGCTCCATGTCGAAGTTGTACGCGCCGCCGCCGGCGCCACAACACGCCTTGGTCACCGCGCCCTCGTCGAACCCCGTCTTGTCGGCGTCCCTCAGCATCCGCACGTACGCGTAGAAGTAGTCACCGTAGGCGATCGTCGCCGCCGGGTACGACCGGCGCAGCTCTCGGATCTCCTGCTGTAGCAGCACGTTGTGCATCTGGGCGAACAGGTTGAGCGACGCGAGGCAGCCGTTGGCGTCGTAGGCCGCCGGGTCCTTCTCGTTCACGGCGGACATGTAGCTCGGCACGCACCCCAGCGGGAAGTTCCCTGGGATTACCAGCCGCGTCGCGCCCATGTCGAGGAGCTCCCTGGCCGTGCTCGTCACGGACCGCACCACGTCGGGGACGAGCGCCATCGCCTCGACCACGCCGGTCACCATGCGCCCGAAGTTGTAGAGGTTGCGCTCGCCGTTGCCCGCCGGCTTGTTCGACGAGAAGGCGTAGTTGTGCGCCCTGTTCGTTTGGCTAGTGGCTGATGGCTGGTGCTGATTTGTTCTGAGAGAAAAGTACTGTTGGCTGGTTGCTGGTGGCTGGTTTGTTCTGAGAGAAAAGTACTGCTGGCTGGTGGCTGATAAGCCAAGCGAAAAGGGCGGTAGTCGTTGCCGCCGATCTCCCCTACCATGACCAGCGAGTGGGCCAGCTTGTCGCGCATCTCTTGAGGGGACCGAGTGTTGGCGTTCATGAAGTCCTTGAACTGTTGCAGCTGGACGGCCAGTGAGGTGTTGGTGTGGGGAACCGCGACGCCCCTCCTCGCGAGCGCCGCCGCGTCGAGGGCGGTGGCACCGGCGACGGCGAAGTTGGCGCCGTGGGTGAAGTCGGCGTCCTTGTCGAGGTACGGATTGAGCAGCGGCAAGCCGAGATCCTTAGCGAGGAAGTCTATCATAAGGTACCCGTCGGAGCACCGTCCCGTGGCGCCGCCGATGGCGGAGCCATAGGGAGGGCCTGTGCTGTACTGGAGTATTCCGGTGACGCCTTCACGGAGCAGGTTGCCGGTGTCGGACAGGGAGTCGCCGAAGTTGTAGATGGCCGTGACGTGTTAGTGTTGATCTCCACCAGTCGGCCCAAAGGGTGGGGCCAACTGGGCCCTTGACTCGGCTCCCTGATCGGGGGAGCCCACCCACTGGGGTTGCGGGCCCCCGTCGCGCAGCACCATATAAGGGAGGTGGGGGCCACGAGGAACAGGACCCTGAGAGACAGTGCCCACTCGCCCCACCTCCCTGCCCACCGATCAGGGGGAGCTGTGAGCGACGGGAAGCTCCGTCGCCGCCGCTGGTCGCCACTGCGCTTCACCGAGGATCTCCACGGCACTGCACAGCGACGACGGACTCCATCTGCACCGACGAGTTCATCCCCTACTTCCTATACCCCACGGTTATCTCTCTCTCTCTTTCTCTCTAGTATCTCCCTGTTAGAGTTCGAACTCTGTTTTATCTACTCATTGAAAGGAAAAGACCCACCGATCTACACCTAGATGATCCGCAAGAACTAACAATGGTATCAGACGCCTCGATCTAGTGTGTAGATCGAGCTTTGGGGGAAGAAAGGCGCCGCCACAGAGGCGGTGCGGCCATCTTCTCCGCCGCCACGGGCGAGGGGGAGGGAAGAAGAAGGTCGCCGTGACAGCGGAACCGCGATTCAGTAAGACATTCGATGCAAATCGAATAAGAAATCAAAGAAATTCGAACCAAACCCTAACCCTAGATCCCGAAACATCCCGAAATGCTAAGAATGGGGTAGGAGGACCTACCTGTAGGCCTACTTGCCGCCGTCACCACGCGGGAGGAAGAACCCGAGCCGCCGGATAGGAGGACACGCCGCTGCGCGGTCTTCGCCTCGGGCTCGGGGCTAAGGGCGCCACTGCAAGGCCGTTCGACGGCGGCGCGCCCACCCTCGGGAGGACGCGCGCGCCGGCGAAGGGCCCCACGGCGGCGCCGCCACCCTCCTCCATCGGTCGCCGTGAGCGGCTCACATCTCTGGATCTCACTGAGGCTAGAGAAGTGGGGAGGGGAAAGAAGCAAGGAGGAAAGGGGAGGCGGCCGCGGCCACGAGCCAGCGCTGCTTCCTCTCACTATCGCCGGCGAGCTGCCGGCCACGGGCATAGCCGAACCCGCGGCCATCGCAGATGTGCGGCGCCACAGATGCGGGGGAGGGAGCGGGTGAAAGAAAGAAAAGCAGGAAGGGGGAGGGGCCGCGGTCTCGTGCCGTGGGCGCCGCCCATCGCCGTCGCCGGTGCGTCCGCCGGCCACGGACATGCCACCCCGCCACCGCCGCTGCAGGACGCAAGAGGAGAGGGGGTGGAAAGCAAATGCATTAGGGTTTTAGGGAGCCGATCGGGGGGTTTTGTCCCTCCGAGAAGTGCTCTCGGCCGTTGATCGTGATGGACGGCCAGGGGACGCCGGCTGAGATCGGGCCACTTAAGGCCCAGGTGGGAGGAGGACATAGGCCATTTTGGCGGCCCAACGGATGGCTGCTGGGCTAAGGGCCCATGCCGTTGCGTGCGGAGCATCTGTGGGCCATGTTTGGTCCAGGCGGGCCGAGGCAGGCCGAGCGCGCGACTGTGTAAAATGGGCCGTGTTCTCTGCACGGTGCAGTTTGAGAATTGTTTGAGATATTTTTCAGAAGCATATCTTGAGCAAGTTTTCATATAGTAAGTATAAAATTTTGTCTCTATTCAATTTGAACCAAGGTGTAAATTGTTTAGAGAATATATGAGAATAAGAAATGCATCTGAAAGTAAAGTTGTTCATGTTTTTCATGGATTTTCTTCTCAAGTTTCCGCTGCAAAGTAAAGTTTAATCCTCTAATTTAATTAGAGGAGTAGAAAGGCATTTCTTTTAAAGTTAATTATGATATTGTTATTTTCTTACCAAAGTTGATGATAACAATATTATAATTTTATTTATGAGTTTAAGTTTGAAGTTTGTATCTCTGATAAATTTTATATCCAAGTGATCAATTTTCAGAGAGAAGATAAAGATCAAGATGCGCTCTTGATGAAGGAAAGTTTATCAAGTGCTTCTGAAAAGTAGAATTTTATCATGTTCTTCATGATTCCACTGTAATTATGATCATGTTCTGATTGAAAGTTTATTATGATATTGTTGTCTTCCGACCAAAGTTGATGATAGCAGTATTGTATATTATGCATTAGTTCTATTTCTGCCCAAAGGTGATGTAGAATTAATGTAGAAGAATGTTGTATGTTTTAATTTCGACCAAAGTTAAGTTAATGCATACAATATTTACTTAAGAGAAAAGATGTGAACGTTGATTTCTGTCAAAGAATGAGATCACTCGGCTGCATTGCTGGGTAAGTGGACAGACTTAAGTTAAACAAAGTTCGGAATTTTTTTATGCCAAAATGAGTTCAATTTTCTCTCATGAACAGTTTCCGCTGTTAATACGTCAATTAATTTTCTGATTAAATTGGAACCAAAGGGAAAATTTAATCAGAAAATGAAGTTTAAGTGAACCCTTTATACGTCATGACTAAGTTTACATTATTGTAAATAGTATGATGTGAATTGCGATAAGTAAGATGCATGTTTAATTTTGACCAAAGTTAAATTAAACATGTGTTTAACAGAGTATTAAGAGAATTATTAGGCAAACACTTCCGGTGTCCTGAGAGGATATCCCGCATGACGAGAGAAGTTGAGCATAATGCTTATGCTAGTTGATCCTGCATGACAGGAGAAGTTTGAAGGAATTATCTTGTATTAATAGGAGAAGTTAATGATGACTCCAAGAGAAAGAAGATCATTACATGAGGGACTGTGTTCTCTCTAAATAATGATCTGACAGAATGTATTTGTGGACATTGATCAAATGAAGAATGGCTGAATGTAACACATGTTTAACTGACTCACGTCTGTTGAAGTTGTGTATTGCAGAAGGTCCAGGTTTATTTCTGTATTTACTGAGTGAATACAAGCCAATTTAAGTATTTATAGAGGTCACTCACATGACGGGGAAAAGTTTAAGTTCATACCCGCGTGGCGGGGTAAGCTAGTACAGTGGTTTCCTCATCAGGAGTCCATTTTTAAGAATTTATTTATGATATTGTCATTTTTCAATCAAAATTGTTAATGGCAATGTTATAAACAGACTACAATGAGTTCATGTATTAATTCTATTTTCTGCCCAAAGGTGATGTAGAATTAATGTAGTAGCAAAATGAAGCGAGATAACTCTCATTTTCTTTAAGTATATCTTGCATTGCAAGAGAAGTTTGAGATAGTTCTTAAGTTTTCTCAAAATTGATCGTGCACTTCCATAGTGTCACGGTCATTAAGCAATCAAGGGTTGATGCCAAAAGGGGAGAAATCTCAAAACCACACCATTTCTAAATAAGAAAGGTGTGGAGTTGATTAATTGACTCTATGCAAACGCATGCGAGCACTCTAAATGAGTTGCTTGTTGTGAAGTAAGTAATGGTGGAAGACACACATTTTAAATGTGTAGTGAGGCTACAAAGGAGTCATTCTTGAAATGAAGTAAAAGGACAAAAGGAAGTTGTATACAAGTCATTATGTAAGTAGATATGCGAGTTTAACTTGCAGAAGTATAACAAATAATGTACTCTGTTAAGTTGTTGAAGTGCAACGAGGAATAAGTGCTCCCAAAATGAGTTAAGAAATAACTTTATTTGCATGACACAATCGTGTGAATGAAGCAAGTTAAGAAAAACTCCTCGTTCACAAAATGTTTCGTTTTAAGTTTCGAAATTATGGCATTGAAGCTTATGCCATATTTCGAGGGGGGAGTTGATCCCTATATTGAAGGCAATGCATAATATGCATTGAAAGAAAAGATATGATCTATTAAGAAATTGTGACCGTCACGAGGAATTCAACGGTCATAATATTCGATACCCCTAAGAAAGAAATAGCTAAATTCCTGGATTTTTCATATTTCCGATAGAAAGATAGCGTAGGCGATCGGTATTTGTACTGATCAAGACAGATCAAACCCAAAATAAGAAAGTTTATGATGCGACATCTTTACAAAAGATGGAACAATCTGGGGGAGCATGATACACGAAGACCTAACTCCATCAAGAGAATGAAAATGATGAGAAAAAGTGTGGTATCTTGAGAAATTTGTTTTGAGAAATCTTTTTCTCACTACATGTTGTAACTACACCAACAATGCATGACATTGTGGGGCTAGTGTTGTTTCATTTGTGAAAACTCATTGCCCCACATATGGGGGAGCATGGCATGTCCAGTAACTCTCGTAGCAACAAGAAGCAAAAGAGGAACCTATCCTTCAGGATTCGATAGTTACCATTGTCGCATATGAGAAGCCTTGGAAAATGAAATGAGATCTATGAGTACCAATATTATTTTGGCACTTAGAAGAAGTTGTTAATGGAGTCAAAACAGTGGACTGTAATGGGTCTACAAAACTACGTGTGACTCCAAAGACAATGAGAATAAACATGATGCACGACTTATGTCAAGAGGCTTCATGCAAGAAAAGAAATAAGTTACAATGAGACACTTTCTCATGTGAGGATTCTTCGGAATCATAAAATGAAGGCAATGTTCCTCAATAAAGGATATTAGGATATTTACATGACATGACCCAAAAGGTTTTGTCATGAAAAGAAAAGAACAAATAAGATGCTGCCCGAAGTAAGTTTTGGGTTTTAGTAGGAATCATGAGGACAATTGCATTTATGCAAAGTTTAAGAATTGGAAATGTGTTTTCCTCATCATGTATGTAGGTGACATCCTACTCTCTAGTAGTAATGTTAGTCTGTTATAGCAGACGAAGAAGATATTGTCCTCAAAGCTTACAAGTTTACATATCTCAGTGAAGTATCAATCGTTTAACAAATTGAAGTTTACTGGGATATAAGTAAAGGGGTATTAAGATTATCGCATAGAGCATACTTAGAGAAGAATTCTAAAGAAATATAGTATGCATGCGAGTCAACCTATGCCTGTTCATATGAAGTCAGGGGTAGTAGTTTTGGAATTTTAGTATTCCTGGAACCAATATAAGATCGATCGAATGAAAGTGGTTCCATGTGCTTCAGCTGTTGGAAGCAGAATCAATGCTCAAGAAAGAGTTTACCCTGACATATCTTAAGTATCCGGGATATTTTTGGCAGAAGTCCAATCCAGCTATAGATCAATGGAATGGAGTTAAAGAAAGACTTTGCACTCTAGCAAAGTGTTGTAAGCCTCATGCTAAGTAAGAAAGAAACACGTACTCTCAAAAGGTTGTGAGTAAAAGTAAGTGTGAAAGAAGTAGGTACTCACAAAAGGTTGTGAGTAAAAATAACTAAAGTTTTGGCGAGTTGTTTAGTGAAGCCCACAGTAGTAGCTAACATTCGAGCTTGGAGTTTTATTGTGGAAAAGCTCCAAAGCAAAATAGTTGTGATATCATGGGTTATGCATACCCAAAGTCTAGCATGATATGAGGCTACAGAACAGGCTAAATGGTTGAAGAAACCTTTACCCGGAGTTGATAATGGTAGACAACAGCAATATACCATTCAAGTTTTTTCTCTCCAAAGGCAACATGTCAAGTGTACTGCCAAACACATTGAAAATGAGTTGTATGTTGCAAAGGAGAAAATCCAGAATCATTCTTGAAAGCATAGAGCATATGAGTACCAAGTGAGTACTTGCGGATCCGCTTACCAAAGGTTTACCACCCAGTGTGTTGAGAGAACACACAGTCGACATGAGTTTTATGGTAGAGCCTATGATTTCTGGATTATTAAGGGCCCAAGTTAAGATCCTTTCAAAATGGATAAGTGTATTGTGGCTGGTTAATCTGATTGTGATTACAATTATGATGACCCATGCTCGGTATATTTATTTGTGATGAAGTGGATGCCAACTGAAGGTTAAGAAACATAAGGTGAGATCAAGGGGGAGAATGTTAGTGTTGATCTCCACCAGTTGGCCCAAAGGGTGGGACCAACTGGGCCCTTGACTCGGCTCCCTGATCGGGGGAGCCCACCCACTGGGGTTGCGGGCCCCCGTCGCGTAGCACCATATAAGGGAGGTGGGGGCCACGAGGAACAGGACCCTGAGAGACGGTGCCCACTCGCCCTACCTCCCTGCCCACCGATTAGGGGGAGCTGTGAGCGACGGGAAGCTCCGCCGCCGCCGCCGGTCACCACTGCGCTTCACCGAGGATCTCCACGGCACTGCACAGCGACGACGGACTCCATCTGCACCGACGAGTTCATCCCCTACTTCCTATACCCCACGGTTATCTCTCTCTTTCTCTCTAGTATCTCCCTGTTAGAGTTCGAACTCTGTTTTATCTACTCATTGAAAGGAAAAGACCCACCGATCTACACCTAGATGATCCGCAAGAACTAACATGACGCCGCCCAACACCGCCTTCTCTTTGGTTGACAACTTGTTGGCCGTAGTCTGCTGCGGCGCCGGCCTTGCGTGGCACGGGCTGAACACGAGGAGCAGGGCCAAAAACGCGACGATCATAGTGCGAGCCATGGTCGGCATGGGCGCGCTAGCACGTTGGTCTTGCGCTTGGTTGTGGAGAGGATTGAGGTCTGGCAGGTTCCTTTTATTCAGCGGCGACGATGGGGGCCGCTTCGCGTAGCCGATCGGACTAGGAAACGCGAGCGTCGTCCGAGTCGGAGACGGATCAGCAAGCGGACTTGACTGCGTGGATCGAGACTGGTCAACATAAAAAAGGAAATGTTGTTGGGCATCCGAGTTCGGACTTCGGAGGCCGATTCGAACTCGACTCCGATCGTGCTCATGGGAGCTACGAAAACATGGCACGCGCTCGATCTCAATCCACCCATCCTGCCGAATTTTATATATATTTATTTTTTTTATTTTCGAAAAATAAATGGACGAACCAAATATTTTTAGAAATATACATCTGCCGCCACATTCCTTCCTGCCGTCGTGGGGCACGGCGGTAGGGGTGTCCCCAACGGTCGGCTGACCTGCTAGGTGGGGCCAGAAACCTAGCGCCGTACACCACGGTGTCAGGATCCCTAGCGCCGTGCCCCACGGCGGCAGGGTCCTGGCGCCGTGACCCACGGCGGCAGCGTTACCCCTATATAAGGGGGCGACCGCTGCCGCCACCGACCCCTCCCTCTCTCCTCTAAATATTCGGCTTTCAACCTTTCAGATCACTTTTGACTGAGTTATGTTTCTAAATTTAGTTTAGTTTAGTTAGTGTAGTTAGTTTAGTTAGTTAGTTTAGTTAACTAAGTTTAGTTAGTTTAGTTAATTTAGTTTAGTTCAGTTAGTTTAGTTAATTTAGTTTATTTTAATTAACATAATTCATTTAAATTGGTTTTACATTTCTAGAAAATGGTTATAATTCACATAATTAGATTAAATTGATATAAAATTCCTAGAAAATGGTTTAAATTCACATAATTTGTTTTAATTCATTTAAAATTCCTAGAAAATAGTTATAATTCACATAGTTAGATTAAATTGATACAAAATTAGTAGAAAATGGTTTAAATTCACATAATTCGTTTTAATTCATTTAAAATTTCTAGAAAATAGTTATAATTCACATAATTAGATTAAATTGATATAAAATTCATAGAAAATAGTTTAAATTCACATAATTTGTTTTAATTAGTTTATAATTCTTAGAAAATGGTTATAATTCCCATAATTAGATTAAATTGATATAAAATTCATAGAAAATGGTTTAAATTCACATAATTTGTTTTAACTCATTAAAAATTCCTAGAAAATGGTTATAATTCCAATAATTAGATTAAATTGATATAAAATTCGTAGAAAATGGTTTAAATTCACATAATTCATTTTAATTCATTTAAAATTCCTAGAAAATGGTTATAATTCACATAATTAGATTAAATTGATATAAAATTCGTAGAAAATAGTTTAAATTCACATAAATAGTTTAAAAATGCGCATGTAGATGTAGTAGTACTTTTACCATGATTTTGTATAAACTATTTGCATCTACTCGTTGATTATGATATGATCTTGTGATTATGCTTACACTTATCAGTTTGTTGTTTTTTAAAAAGGTTAAAAGTGTTTTAAAAATAAAAAATTTCAAAAAAAAATAAAAATGGCCATACCGCCACGTGGCAAGGCGGTAGGGGCCTGCCGCCGTGGCGCAGGGCGGCAGGGTCCTGGCGCCGTGCCGCGCGGCCCTGCCGCCAGAGGTGCTCTCCTGCCGCCGTACATCACGGCGGCAGGGACTTAACGCCGTGGGGCATGGCGGCAGGGATGCTGCCGCCGTGCAACACGGCGGCACCTGCCGCCGTGGGATCTGGCGACAGATGTATATTTCTCGAAATTTTTAGTTCGTCCATTTATTTTTCGAAAATCAAAGAAAAAAATATAAAAAAAATTCCATCCTGCCATCCACCTTGTACTCAACTTTCTCCCCCCTCCCTGCGGCCGGCGGCGGCACTGCCACCGGCGAGAACATCTATCTGTGCCTGCTTCCAGCGAAAGACAATGTGCGCCGCGCCAGTCTGTTATTCCGACGCCGCAGCGGGCGTGCTGGCGCCCCCGGCGTGCGACGCGATGATGTCACGCGATTCGTCGGCCTGCCGAGCTGGCGCCGACGGCTTCTGCGTGACGAAGAATGAGATCGTCAACGGTGTCCAGGTCCAGGTGGAGGTCATACCCGTCGGCAGCAAGTGGCCCTTGAACAACGTGCCGGGACACCTCCGCGGCGTGCTGGGGCGAGACCCCTCGGTTTGCCTCGCCGCGGTCGAGGTGTTCTCCTTCTCCGTGCCCACGTGGAAGCGCACCAAACGCACCCGCAACAATGTCGACGCCGAGGCGGAGATTCTAACCGTCGGCGGTGAGAAGCCCGTCGACCCTGCGCTTGATCACCTCCAGAAGCGGATGGCTCTGGAGCTCTAGGCCCTACGCGAACTCCTGAAGAAAGCTGAGCTCATTCCCCGCAGACCGGCATGCAAGAACAAGCGGCTCCTGTCCCCCGAGCCACGACGGATGGAGGTTGGCGGCAAGACGTCGCCGATGAAGAGGAGGAAGGTCTCGCCCCTGCTGGAGCAGTGGCATGCTCAGAAGCAGAGGAAGGCTCCGCGGATGTCGCCTGATGAGAGGGAGCGGCTCGCCGGTCGCCTGGCCTCGCTGGCGGCGGTGCCGGACCACATCGTGGAGTTTCTGCAGCAGCAGTTGGGCAGCGACGCCGATGATCCTCACGGTGAGATCGAGATCGACATACACTCTGTTCAAGACTCTGTCTTGTTCGAGTTGAAGGCTCAGCTTGACAAGCTCGCCGAGGAACGCCTCACGGCGGATGCCGCCGTCCCCAAGGAAGAGCGCGGCCCTGTGATCATGGAGCTGGACTCCGAAGAGGTGCAGCGGTCACGTCGGGCATCAGAGGTGGCGCAGAGCTCCGAACCAAAGAAGAAGGTCCAAGACGCCCAGCGCGCCGCCGCGCCCAAGGCGGCGGTTTGCTTGCCCGGCGTGCTCTTCAGGGCGAAGGTCCGCCGGGAGCTACTGAAGATGGAGAAAGCGGTGCTGCTCGACGATAGCATCAACCAGCGGGACCTGCAGCGCCTGAGCATCGCGGAATATGGCCGTCCCAGCGTCATGCGGCAGCTCGGGCTCTTCCTGATCAAGGCCGACGCGTAGAGCACTGCTGATCGAGCTAGTGATTAGTGATGGATCCTAGTAGGGATGAAAACGGATCGGATACGGACGGATATACTTCGATACAGATAGTTATTTTTTCTTAGACTCGAATTCAAATACAGATAGCGTCAGATACAGATACGAATACAAATAGAGTGCAAATAGTCTCGACTTACGGATGCAGATCGAATACGTCATAAGCCGAATACGAATAGTGTCGATTACGAATATTTTCTCGAATATTGAGTAAAAGCCACATTACAACATTTACAAATATCATACATGTTAATATGTACGGAATAAACCAATGCACTACAAGAATTCGTGATCAAGAAAGTACTTGAGTGTGTACAAACTTTGAAGTTTAAGTTGAATTGTTTGAAACAATGTGATGAACTATCTAGTTTATGAACAATGTATACTTCAATTTTCACAAAATCTCATGAAACTTTTTTTTCAAGCTTGTACATCCATAAAATGATTCTATGCCAATTTGCATAATTTTTGGAGAAGTTTTAGGTATTATTATCATTATTTTATAACAAGGTGACTAGTAGAAGTTCAAGTTTTCCATATAAGTTAATTAAAATTTTCATCAATCTCCTACATGTGGGCTAGAATGGACCATGGGCACCTAAATATAGTTTTTTGAATTTTTTTGAATCTTATTAGATGTAGATATATGTCAATTTGGAATTACTTTAAAAAAACATGCAGAATTCGTTTAAATCATAGAAAATAGCAAATCTACTTGAAAATTTTTGAAACTCCTAGATGACAACTTATGCATTGTATTTTACATTAGAAAAATATTTTGACGGTATGTAAGATAATATTTGTCTATGTTACTTCACAATGGTCTACTAATTAAGTTTCAGAAAAAGAGAAAAATAACTTTTTCACATGAGAATTGGAAATCTAAATCTCCAAATACTAATAGGAGAGTAAGAGTAAGGTTGCATCCAAATTTGAGATGTCCATGGGGTAAGAAAGTACTTGAGTGTGTACAAACTTTGAAGTTTAAGTGTTTAAGTTGAGTTCTATGAAACAATGTGATAAACTATCTAGTTTATGAACAATGTATACTCCAATTTTCACAAAATCTCATGAAACTTTTTTTCAAGCTTGTACATACATAAAATGATTCTATGTCAATTTACATAATTTTTGAAAAAGTTTTAGGTATTATTATCATTATTTTATAACAAGGTGACTAGTAGAAGTTCGAGTTTTCCATATGAGTGAATTAAATTTTTCATCAATCTCCTACATGTGGGCTAGAATGGACCATGGGCGCCTAAATATAGTTTTTTGAATTTTTTTGAATCTTATTAGATGTAGATATAGGTCAATTTGGAATTACTTTCGGAAAACATGCAGAAATTCATTTAAATCTTAGAAAATAGCAAATCTACTTGAAAATTATTGAAACTCCTACATGACAACTTATGCATTGTATTTTACATTAGAAAAATATTTTGATGGTATGTAAGATAATATTTGTCTATGTTACTTCACAATGGTCTACTAATTAGGTTTTAGAAAAAAATAGAAAAATAACTTTTTCACATGAGAATTGGAAATCTAAATCTCTAAATACTAGTAGGAGAGTAAGAGTAAGGTTGCATCCAAATTTGAGATGTCCATGGGGTAAGAAAGTACTTGAGTGTGTATAAACTTTGAAGTTTAAGTTGAGTTCTATGAAACAATGTGATAAACTATCTAGTTTATGAACAATGTATACTCCAATTTTCACAAAATCTCATGAAACTTTTTTAAGCTTGTACATACATAAAATGATTCTATGCCAATTTACATAATTTTTGGAGAAGTTTTAGGTATTATTATCATTATTTTATAACAAGGTGACTAGTAGAAGTTTGAGTTTTCCATATAAATCAATTGATTTTTTCATCAATCTCCTACATTTGGGCTAGAATGGACTATAGGCGCCTAAATATAGTTTTTTTAATTTTTTTTAATCTTATTAGAGGTAGATATAGGTTAATTTGGAATTACTTTCAGAAAACATGCAAAAATTCGTTTAAATGATAGAAAATAGAAAATCTACTTAAAAATTCTTGAAACTCCTAGGTGACAACTTATGCATTGTATTTTACATTAGAAAAATATTTTGAGGGTATGTAAGATAATATTTGTCTATGTTACTGCACAATGGTCTACTAATTAGGTTTTAGAAAAAAATAGAAAAACGACTTTTTCGCATGACAATTGGAAATCTAAATCTCAAAATACTAATAGGAGAGTAAGAGTAAGGTTGCATCCAAATTTGAGATGTCCATGGGTAAGAAAGTACTTGAGTGTGTACAAACTTTGAAGTTTAAGTTGAGTTCTTTGAAATAATGTGATAAACTATCTAGTTTATGAACAATGTATACTTCAATTTTCACAAAATCTCGTGAATTTTTTTTTTCAAACTTGTACATTCATAAAATGATTATATGTCAATTTACATAATTTTTGGAGAAGTTTTAGGTATTATTATCATTATTTTATAACAAAGTGACTAGTAGAAGTTCGAGTTTTCCATATAAGTCAATTGAGTTTTTCATCAATCTTCTAGATGTGGGCTAGAATGGACCATAAGTGACTAAATATAGTTTTTTGATTTTTTTGAATCTTATTAGAGGTAGATATAGGTCAATTTGGAATTACTTTTGGTAAACATGCAGAAATTCATTTAAATGATAGAAAATAGCAATCTACTTGAAAATTCTTGAAACTTTTAGGTGACAACTTATATATTGTATTTTACATTAAAAAAATGTTTTGAGGGTATATAAGATAATATTTGTTTCATGTTACTCGGATAACTATTCGGATAATTCGGTAGTATCCGAGCGGATATCCGCGCTTACCGTATCCGTATCCGGTATCCGATACAATATCCGGTATCCGTATTGGTATCCGAGTAAAATATTCGGATACTCCATTTTACCACCAAATTGCTGAAAAACCCCTTCGGTCGGTCGGGAAATATCCGTACCACTTTCATCCCTAGCTCCTAGGCTATGCATGTGTAGCTGAGTAACAACTTTTCGAGAGAGAAAATGTGTAACTGAGTAATTGACTTGTCTGTATTGTTATGTCAACTGTCAAGCATGTCTGTTTTTTTTATAAAAAAAAACTATCAGGCATGTAGTCGTGTAGCCTGAACCCTGAATCAAATATCACCAAAGTGCAAATGTCTGATGTCTGTTGTGGCATGCGTGTAGCTTAAATCAGTTGTCACGTGAGTTCTTGGGATTTTTTTAGGCTCAGTATCTAGGATGCTCAGCCTAGCGAAAATGTGTGCTCTTCCGTGTATACCTATACTTGTTTTAAATTTTATACATGCTTTGCATGGGGCTTTAACGCATGTACTGATGAGAACATTCCTCAAACCAATCCATCAACCTGGTAATTCCATAGAGATTCCACTGGTAATCAAAATTTTCCATGGAGCTATGTGCTGAACTGAACACTGTCGATGATGATTGCTTCTGCATTTCCGTGAGCAAGAAGAATATACAACTTTCACAATAATGTTTCACCTTATGTTCAGAGTACATGAATGTGCTCTAAGTGCAAGGATACACCCCTTGAGTTCGTAAAATTTCAATCGGGCATATGATTTCGTCAAAATCGTCTAGGTGCAAGTGGAATATCACTTTTGTTTTGTGTTTTAGAAGCGAATTGGTGACTAGTTGCCACTATTTCGTCGGATTACGTTTTCTCAAGGGAGACACGAGAACGTATTCCGCCTCCTGGTTCTTGGTACTCTGTTCTTGTTCGAGTCCTTGTCGGATTGTCGGAAGTCGGAACCAGCCGGCGGAAGCGCGTGGCGGAGGCCGTCTCCGACTCGAATCCCTCGCCAGGGGAAGATAAAACCATTCCATGCCGATCCCAATTCCCATCTCCCTGCTTGACCTAGATCCATCCCCCCACCGATCCCTCTTCTCTCCCTCCGGCGACACCGCGACACCCACGACCACGAGAGTTTGCTCGCTCGTTCTGCGCCGTGCGGCGAACCATGGGCGCCCTTCGTCGCGCCGCTCCCAATTCCGTCGCTGGCCCGTTCTCGAAGCCCTCGCGGGGAGCAGCACGCGCGGCTTGCGGCGCAACGACGGCGACGCGGGAGGCGTCGGCCGGCCGAGTCGGCTCCAAACAGAAGCTCGCCGCGCCCTGCCCGAAGTACACCAAGGTCGTCCGTGATGGCATCGTCGTCGAGATGGAGGTCATACATGTAGTCGTCTGCGCCGAGGTGCCCAACGCCCGCCCGATTGTTAAGCCGCCGCCGCGGATCGTCGAAACCGCTACTTGTGGCAAGATGGTGCGGGAGACGAAGTCGGCTCGCCGCGCCGACGCTGAGGAGCAGTTCTCATTGCCCAGTCCGAAGCGTACCAAGGTGACCCGCGACGCCGTCAAGACGACCTCCCTTCGGAAGAGGATGGCCGAGGAGCTCGACGCCCTCCACGCCCTCCTGAGGAAGGCGGAGCACTTGTCCACCAGCGGCAAGATCGGCCGGGTCACAGCTGCCGCTGAACCACTATCGGCGGAAGCCCCGGCAGAGGCTTCCATCAAGACGCCGCCGGCGAAGCGAACGAAGGTGTGTACTCCCGCAAAAATCGTTGAGTTCGAGAGCGCAGAGGACAAAAACGAGTTCGTCGACATCTGCGGTGGCGTCTCCCTGCCGTTCCCGTTGAGAAGGCTGGCGAATCTGGCAACAGCCCCTGCCGTTGCCGTTCCTCAAGCAGCAGCGACTCTGGAAGCTCGTCTTCGAGCGATTCAGATTCTGACAGCAACTCTGACAGCGATGCCGAGGAGACTGTCGACGTCCCAGTTCCACAGGCGGTCCTTACCCAGGAGAACGAAACATCTGTGCAGTCAGCGTCGGAATCGGCATCGAAGGTGGTGCAGAGTACGGGAGCAGAGAAACACTCCACTGCCGACCTGATTGCCAAGGCGAAGATCCGTCGGCAGCTGCTGGAGATGGAGAGGGTGGTGCTGCGCGACGAGAGCATCAACCAACGGGACCTGCAGCGCCTGTGCATCCACGAGTATGGCAGTCCCAGCGTCATGCAACGGCTCGGGCTCTTCCTCAAGGCCGGCGCGTAGCGCGCGGCAAGCAGGACTTCAGTAGCATGATAGCCTGTACTAGTCTATAACTTCGTACTGAACTGTCTGAACATGCCAAGTTATTTGCCACACGGATATCTGAACATGTCTGATTTAGTGTTTGTTTGTGTCATGTAATAACTTGAATAAAAATTCTGTTGACAGCAAAACGTGCATCAATGGTTATAATCATGTTGTTTCTTGTTTCTGGGAAAATGTGTTGCAAGGCTCATAATTCTGTTGACAGCAAAACGTGCATCAATGGTTATAATCATGTTGTTTCTTGTTTCTGGGAAAATGTGTTGCAAGTCTATAAGACGGTGGGGTGAAGACCGCCCCAACCGAATTCCGACTTACTAAATCACCGAACCCGACTTCACCGGCGAGATGATTTTTTTAAAAATTAGTCCCGTAAATTCGCTCTAACGAGAAATTGAATCTGAGTAGGCTAGAGAACCTTTGGCGAACATAACGCTGGACAGATCTCTCTTCTCCAAACCAAGCGCACGACCCGACACAAAACTTTCTACCAAGAGAAGATGGCTGGCGCCAGTGGCGAATCTAGGATTGGGTGGTAAGGGGGGGCTGGAGCTTCATCTTCTTCCTCCTCCCTCCTTCTTCTTCCTCTTCCTCATTTTTACTCCTCAAAATTTTCATGAAAAACTTGCAGGATTACCATTGGATCCAGGGTGGTAGGGGGGCTGGAGCCCCCCGACCCACCGCTGGATCCGCCGCTGGCTGGCGCCAATTCACAACAAAACATTTTCAAAAACCCAACAGGAATACAATGATGCCCGTCGAGATGGAGGACGTCATACCGTCGCCCGCCGGCCGTTCATGACCCGTGGCTGTGTCGAGACGTTAGTGGACCCTGCAGAAGAGGATGACCGTGGAACACGGAAGCAGAGGAGCACTCCAAGGCCGACCTGATCACCAAGGTGAAGATCCACCAGCAGGTGCTGGATATGGAAAGGGATTGCTGCCCGATGAGAACATCAACCAACGGGACCTGCCGCGCCTATTCATCGCCGAGTATGCCGTCCCAGCTTCATGCAGCGGCTCAGGTTCTTCCTCAAGGCCATGATAGAACTGAAACACGGCCAGACCTAGATCTGCTGTATATATGTTAAATAGAACTTTAGAAGGTGCCATGCCTCGGTTATGTGTAGTGGACATGTCTGATATAGTGTTTGTTTGTGTCTTGTAACATGAATAAAAATTCTTTTGACCACAAAATCCTGTATGCATGAAGTACTAAATAAAGTTTATTTACAAAAACATTTTCACATATGAGTGCAGTTTGGCTCGACGAATCTAATGAGACTTTAATTCATGATTACAAAAACCAATTTAACAGTCGCTCGCCCCGAGCGATCGGTCTGACTGTTGGGGGATTCAGAATCGAGTTTGACAAAGTCAATGTTTTTAAGCCACAGCGCCATTCACGAGCAATCCAAAAGATATCCTCAACCGATGACGGAACCCGCAAAGTCAATTGGTTTCTTTTCACCTTTAACCTCCCGGCTTTCGCGGGCTACCCTTCAGCGTCCGAAAGGCATAGCAGTGCAAAAGACCTCGATTTTTAACCTGCGACTTAACGCCATCGAT
Organism: Cenchrus fungigraminus; assembly: GCA_036936925.1. NCBI lineage: Eukaryota > Viridiplantae > Streptophyta > Magnoliopsida > Poales > Poaceae > Cenchrus > Cenchrus fungigraminus. The sequence goes on along the minus strand of CM072778.1, from coordinate 18,428,128 downwards.
TTTTCCAGGATGAAGCCCAGGGGTTGAATCTTCCGCGCGAGAGAAACCTCAGTCACACTTGCGCTCAGGGTTTCGTCAATTCTAACATTTTGATTCCTAGTGTGTTTCCTTAACGTTTATTCCAGGTAACGGAATTCACCAGGCGAAGGGTGTCTCCAAATCAAAGGTCTTCGCCTGACAGGCGCACGTGCATATGCCGGAAAAAGCGCTGTGATACGTGGCGCAAAATCAGGAAAGTGTTGATTATGTGAAGACCAAATGGAGAATTCCCAAGATTAGCCTAGTACATGCTTGTTTGATTCGTTTCATACAAGGTCAATTTCGGAATGTAAAAAGTCCGCTCGTCACCCTATAAAAGGAGGCCGACCAGCACTTGTAAAGGGGATCGACTTTTGAGAATTACACTGTTGAGAGCTTTTCTTTCCCATCTTTCGTGTTCATTACTTGAGTTGTTCATTTCATTGTTCGTGTGAGGCTTCACTATAGCACAACAATTGACGCCCACCGTTTGTGTTTGGCTCGAGTAAGAAACTCAAGATGTCCACAAGAAAGAAGAGGACTACTACCAATTCAAGCAATGGGGCATCGTCATCCCTCGAGGAAGAGTTCAGCCCTTCAAACCTACTCACCCAGGGGGAGGAGCTCCCAGACCCGAACGTTAACCAGCCGAGGCCGAACCGCAATGCTACCGTAGCCACAACCAAAGCAGCATACGAGGCCGAGTTGGCTAAATTAAGAAACGAGGCCGATGAGCTGGCCAAAACCGAAAGGTGGCTCTTGGCAGTGCAGCAAGAGGCCGACGCAGCTAAAGAAATCCAAAGGCAAAAGGCGGAAATCGCTAAGCTACAGGAAGAATTGCATGTCATAAAAGCTAAACAACCGTTAAACTTTAACCAACCTTCGTCTGAATACTCTATGCCCATTCAGCCCACACATACAGAGGGTAACATTCCATTCACCCAACCTCCTCCATACACTACTTTCAGTCACAATCCTTTCCCCAACCCTTTCGAGTCTGGCCCATCGAACCAGAATACTCGCACCATCCGCACGAGATCTTGGGACCCAAAATCGCCATTATCTTAATAAGTCCAACTCACTCCATGGCCGCAGTCTTACAGGCCGGTGCCACTTCCCAGGTTCTCAGGCTAATCAGACCTTAGACAATTCCTAATGAGCTACGAAGCTGACATTCTCTCGGCTGGGGGTGACGACTCGGTGCTTGCAAAGTCGTTTATCATTGCTGTCGACGAAGCTGCGGCGCAGTGGTACTCTCTCCTGAGCCCCGGAGTGATATATTGCTGGGAAGACCTAAAGCAGCGCATCCTTTCGAATTTCCAAGGCTTCCAGTGTCCTGAGCTTACAGAGAGCGATCTATTCTCTTGCAAGCAGAAGGAAAAAGAGCCTCTCCAAAACTTCTTCAGGAGGTTTGTCCATCTTAGAGCTCAAGCACCTAATGTGATGGACGTTGTCGCCATCAATGCTGCGATAGTGGGCCTGAGGGCCGGACAGTTTCGCTCGCATCTCATGCGCGAAAGACCCAAAACAATCCAACGCTTGTACGAAGAATTTGAGAAGTATTGTCATTCAGACAACGACTTCATAATGTGTATGGAGGAGCAGTTCCAACAAAATAAATCCGCCAAAGCTAACCAGCCCAACGAAAGGGATTGGTCCAATTCGAGAAACACCTCGCACGCTAATCTCAGAAATGTTTTTGGCCTAGAAGGGGAAGCGGGTCAAGAAGGCTTCAATCCCCAGAGCGATACCCCAAACCAAAACAGTAGCCCGCCCAACCCTCCGGAGCAAAATTCAGGGGGCGGCGACAGAGGTGGAAGGGGCGGCGACAGAGGTAGAGGCCGAGGCAGAGGCCGGGGCCGTCAAGAGAAAAGAAAGTGGTATTGCATTTTTCACAAGGAGAATTACGACCATAGTTCAAACTACTGCCCAGACAAGAAAAGATTCGAGGCTATCCTAGAGGAGGAGAAAAAAGAGAAAGAGGGAACCAACTCAGTCAATCACTCCGTCCCAGCATGGCAGAATCCAAACTTTGGGAGGAATGCTTTCGCCAACCCTTTCCAACCACCTCATTTCCCACCACCTATCGCAAATTACACCTAGCCACCGCCCTGGCAATCCCAGGTTTTCCAGGCTCAGAACGTCGAGTGTAGGCCTATTGATCAACACCCGATCGCTCCTCCCCCACCCCCATACAAAGGCCCAACAGCTCCACCTTTACCCACAAAAACCGAGGGCCAAAATGATCCGCTCCCCTCTGTCATAACCATTCTTCCCATTTCGGGCAGCTTCGCTCTGGAGTTTGATTGTAAAACGTACATGAAAAACTACTTCCGCGAGGTTCGTAGCATCAATGTGGAGGGAAGAGTAGAAAGAACCAGATGGTCGCATATTCCGAGCACCTTTTCGGAGGAGGACGTAAAACGTCAAGGTTTTTCTCACAATGATGACCTAGTGATCGAAGCCAATATAGCCAGCTGTACATTGGGAAAGCTTTTGGTTGACAATGGCTCATCGGCGGACATAATCTTCGCGGACGCGTATGACAAAATGGGGTTGAGCAGGAATCTGTTGCAAGCTCCAGATACACCGCTATATGGCTTCGGAGGGCGAGTCATTCACACAGTGGGAAAGGTTTCGCTTCCGGTTTCTTTCGGTACTATTCAGAACGCCATGACAGAATATTTGTCTTTTGATGTGGTGGAAATGTATTACCCCTACAATGAGATTCTAGGGAGAGGTTTTCTCAACAAGTTTGAGCCTATCATTCATCATGCTTATCTGTGTGTGAAAATACCAGCGAAACAAGGTGTCATCACAATCTGGGGCCATCAAAATGACGGCCGAAACTTAGAGAGAGGCAGAACTCCAGGCCAAAGGAATGTTAATGCTCTCGACAAAGCGGTCAAAGCCAAATCCGTGGAGAAGGAACCGAAAGCAGACAGGTAAAAGGTCAATGTGCAGCCAGACTGCGACACTAAGAAAGTTTTGTTGGATAAAATGGTTTGGGATCAGGCCGTCGTCATGGGCTCGGATCTCGCACCAAGCGAAGAGGCAGAGCTAATCCAATTCCTCCAGAAGAATAGGGATGTTTTTGCTTGGTCAGCCAAAGATTTGACAGGCGTAGACCGCAACTTTATCGAGCAAAAGTTGAACATCGATGCCGCCATCAAACCTCGAAGGCAAAAACTCAGAAAGATGTCCGATGATAAGGTAGTAGCAGTCAAGTCTGAAGTCCAAAAACTGCTTGACGCCAGTGTCATTTGAGAGTTCATGTACCCAAAGTGGTTGGCCAACACCGTGCCGGTCAAAAAGAAAAATGGAAAGTGGAGGATGTGCATAGATTTCACGGACCTGAATAAGGCTACACCCAAAGATAATTTCCCGCTTCCAAGGATGGACCAAGTCATCGATTCGGCGGCCAGCGCCGCCATCATGTCTCTCTTGGATTGCTTTTCTAGCTATCATCAATGATGGATGGCAAAGGAGGATGAAGAGAAGACTAGTTTCATCACGCCATTTGGTACCTTATGTTTCGTTCGAATGCCCGAAGGCCTGAAGAATGCTGGCCCAACTTTCACCAGAATGACAGGAGAGGTGTTCAAGCCTCAAATCGGCAAGAACATCCAAGCCTACGTCGGTGACCTCATAGTCAAAAGCGACAAAAGGTCCAGTCACATCAGCGACCTAGCGGAAACTTTCGCCAACATGAGAAGAGCGGGGCTGAAATTGAATCCGAAGAAGTGTGTGTTCGGGGTTACCAAGGGCAAAATTTTGGGCTACTTGATTTCGGCTAAGAAGAAGGCAAATCCGGACAAAATAAAGGCGATCAGGGAAATGGAAGAGCCAAAAACAAAAAAGGACATTCAGAAGTTGAATGGTCGGATTGTGGCTTTGAACAGATTCATCTCCAAGTCCACTGAGCGAAGCCTTCCGTTCTTGAAAGCATTGAAGGGTAAAGGCAAGATTGAATGGGGTCCGGAACAGAGCAAGGCTTTCACCGAGCTCAAATCTTATATTGAGCAGATGGCAATTTTGTCACCACCGCTTCCGTCAGAACACCTATTCTTGTATGTGGCCCCATCCAAAGCAGCGGTCAGCGCGGCCCTCGTGCGAGAGGTTTGTAGCGACAAGGGGAAATATCAAAGTCCGGTGTATTGTCTCGGAAGCTCTCTCATGTTCCAAACTGTTATACTCAGAGCTAGAAAAGATTGCATACGCTGTGGTCATGGCCACAAGAAAACTCAGGCACTATTTCGAAGCCCACAAGGTCACCGTGCTCACTGATTAGCCCCTCAATGACCTTTTTATCAACAAGGAGGCTTCGTCCAGAATTGCCAAATGGGTAACCGAGCTATCGGAACATACAATTGATTTCGGAAAAAGATCCGCTATCAAATCCCAAGTTTTGGCAGACTTTGTGGCAGATTGGACGTCGCCAAGCATCGGTAGTGGAGATGAGAAGTTAGTACTAGTATGGGAAATCAGATGCGACGGGGCCTGGGGGCGCAAAGGCGCCGGAATTGCCGCGATTGTCACTTCACCAGCGGGGGTCAAGCCAAGATATGTAGCTAGGCTGGAATATTCATATCCTTCTGACAGATGCGCAAATAATACTACTGAGTACGAGGCGCTCCTCCTAGGCCTCAGAAAAGTGCGAGCCTTGGGAGCGAGCAATTTCCTGGTCAAGTGCGATGCCAAAGTCATCAAGAATCACGTTGAAAAGGAAAGTGAGGCCAAAGAGCCAGAGTTAATCAAATACCTTGCTGAGGTACGACGGATGGAAAGGCATTTTCGAGGCTTTACCATCGAGCATCTGCCAAGGAAGAAGAATGGTGAAGCTGATGACTTGGCAAAAAGAGCCGCAAGAAAGGAACCGATGCCACCAGATGTATTTTTTCGAGATTCTCTCGGCTCCATCAATCAAGCCAGATAAGCAGCCCCTCAGCACAGTCAATGCAATCGCAAGCATAGATTGGAGGTCCCCAATCATCACTTTCCTTCGCGGGCATTATGAGCCTGTCGAAGCCCATGATATGAAAAGAATGCAAGGTCGGGCAAAAGGCTATGTCTTAAAGGGCGAAAACCTCTTCAAATTGGTCGTTTGTGCGCCACTACTCAAGTGCATAAGGCATTGAGCTGATGAAGGAAATCCACAGTGGAATGTGCGGATCACACATCGCAGCTAGAGCTTTAGCTGGAAAGGCTTTCAGGCAAGGTTTCTACTGGCCAATGGCAATAAGAGACGCCGAGTAGATAGTCAAAACATGCAAGGCTTGCCAGTTCGCAGCAAAGCATCAGCGAAGGCCAGAGGCTCTTTCGCAACTCATTACACCTACCTGGCCACTACAGCGTTGGGGCATGGACATTGTTGGACCATTACCCACGGCTCAAGGCAACTTCAAATTCGATGTGGTAGCAGTTGAGTACTTCACCAAGTGGATTGAGGCGAGGTCCGTTGCCACTATCACTTCAGCCACTATCAGAAAGTTTTTTTGGCAGCAAATTATTTGCAGATTCGGAGTTCCTAGAGAACTCACAGTGGACAATGGGAAGCAGTTTGATTGCCAGGATTTCAGGGAGTACTATCGCATGATCGGAACAAAGCTTCGCTTCGCTTCCGTTTATCACCCCCAGTCCAATGGCGCAGTCGAAAGGGCCAATGGTCAAATCTTTTCAGCCATAAAGAAGTGTCTTTTCGATCAGAAGAAGGGAAAATGGGCTGATGAGTTGTTCAGAGTCATTTGGTCACACACCACGGATTCCAGGGCTACCAAATTCACACCTTTCAGGTTGTTATACGGAGCCGAAGCTGTGCCCGGAAGAATTAGCCAACGAAAGCGCCAAAGTTTTGGTGGGCTGTTCTCGCGAGAATGAAGAAGCGGATAAAGACTTGGTCGAGATTGATAGGCTCGACGCGGTCTAAAACTTACTAAAGTACCAGGAGGAAACCCGAAACTGGACGAACAAAAAGGTCTCTTTGAAAAACATTCAGGTTGGGGATTTCGTCTTGAAGAGAAAGAAGAACGTCGATTCAGTGGGCAAATTGCAGTCCGCTTGGGAAGGTCCATACATTGTCGTAAGTAGTGCTAGAGATGGTGCCTTTTGTCTCAAGGATGAGAAAGGTGTCGAGTTACCACATTCGTGGAATGTGGATAACTTGTGCAAGTTTTTTCCATAGTTGAAAATCTGTAGTAGTCGGTCGCATGGAACTATAAATGCAGACGATTCATAAGTTTTTTCCTTTCTAGTACTTACTTTCGCGCAATTTGAATTCAATGACAAGGTTGTACTCTTTTCCTCACAAAAGGGGGACTCCATCCTGGAGCGTGAGGTTTTTAACGAGGCAACCTTGATGTAAAATTTCCCTTTCGCTATGAATGGAATAAATTTCCCTTATGCTTGTCGCTTTTCCTCTTTCTAACATTTTATGAAGTGCTATCAAAAATAGCCCACTCGCAAGGAGTGATTTGAAGAGCTGCACGAAAGCAGCCCACCCACAAGTGGTGCATTCGATTCACAAGAATCAAAGTTTTTGAAGAGCTGTCTTTAGGACGGCCCACCCACAACGAGTGCATTAAAAGTGGTTCATTCGAATCGAAAAAGGCATCAAAAAGTTGCTAAGTACCAGGTTATTCTAAAACTTTGAATAGCAAAACTTGGTTCCGCATGGCGACCTCAAGCCAAAACAGCGGCAAACTTTCGACGTCGAAAAACAGCTCTTGGGCTGCAATATTCGACACAGTAGTTCAGACTCTAGTCCTACAATGTGTTTTTACGCCTAGGCGTTGCATAGTAGGCTAGCCTTTTTCTTTTCGAATGGGTAATCTCAAAGGCAAGTGAAGCCATGCAATTTTGTTCATAGACACTTAAGTTTTTCGTCACAACCTTCGCACAGGGGGGGGTATTTCACTACAATACAACAAATAAAATGCAAAATCCAAAGCATCACATTGGAAGATACTTTATGTTTGGTTTACATTCCTCCCAGCTTTCGAAGGGGGGGAAGACGTTTTCTTTCAGAAACAGTGGTCGAAACCTACGAGAATGTCAACTTGAATACATCGCATTTATGAAAAGGGCAGCTCTACGCAGCTACCTTGTGAGTACAATCCCCCCTGAGCTTTAGCCATGTCATATACGAAGCAGTAATCTTCCTCTCCTTCCCAATGTGGTTCTTCTTTACAAGTGGGGTTTCGGTCGCCCTCGGTTCGGCCAGCGCGATCTTATTGTTATTATTTGTGGTCATAAAGTAGCGAAGGGGATAGCTATGCAAAGAATAGTACGAGCTGCAACATTCCCAAAATTCATAAAAAGTTTTCTCAGGGAATCGACGTTGGAAGACCTTCCAAGACGCACCACTGACGCGGGTGTTGGCACGGTTGAAAGTCTTAGGTGTCACATTCAACACCACATCTTCGACTGGTGTCTCCGAGAACAATTCACACAAAGTTTTACATCATTCTTTCGAACCTAAGCAAATTTACACTTGGAAGTCCCTGAGAGTTTTTATCATTTTACACCTCCGGTACGGGATCTAAGGCGGGATTCGGCGCCGACCCTTCGTGTTGTAGAGGAGAGAGGGTTTCGCCAGTGGTTGGATCTTTGTTGTCTCCTTCCTCGTTAGCTGAATCGTGAACGGGAGCTCTGGGGACGGCATTTTCGTCTTCATCAGTACTAGGCTTCGGCGACCAGTCCTGGTATGGCCCATAGGGTCCAAGAGTTGCTTCCGCACCGTGTATCGCCCGGTGCTCCCGAAGCTCCAAAGCTTGCTTCGCCTAGCCAAAATAGAACTATGAGAGAGGAAGCGTATCAAGAATCTCAATATGAAAAGTTAAGAGTTTGCGAAATTAATTAAACGAATCGAAGGCTATAAGGGTTCAGACCTTAGCTAATCGATTTGCGGCTTTCTTTCGACCATGCTCACGACCACTCTTAGCCCAGAAATTGCGAAGCATGATCTTGGTAATCGTGTCTACCATTTTGCTCAGGGCTGGTAGGCTTTCCGAAGATGGGAACGTGAATCCACGAGTCCCAAAAGCCTTGAAGTGTTCACAACCGTGTTCTTCCAGCAAGTGAAAAATAGCCTCAGCGCTCGTCGCCGCCCCATAATCCCCAATCTTTGACATAGTATCACACAGTAGCCTCAGCTCCGTGTTCATCCATGTGTAATAGTTGGTGATGTTGTCAGTAACTCGAAAGGTCTAGGTTTCAGCACCATATTGTTCAAGCTCCCGACGATAGGTGTGAGCCAGATGTACTCCCCATTGGTGGCAATAGGATTCATTGTTCTCTAGGGTTTTGTCCAGATCAGCGTTTAACTTCTTAAGCTCGTCAATCAAAGCATCCCGAGTCTTTATTTGCACTTGATTGGTGTTGACGGTGCAAAACCGTGTTGAAGTTCACCGCAAGCGTACGGGTGACTTGGTGCCTTTTTCACCAAGGAGGGTCCTCTCTAGATTTGTCAATCCAAGGATCGGAAGCAAACTCCCAGGATTCTCCGTCTAACCTATCGATCTAACCTAACATGAAGCATTGATTGCATAAGAAGATAAACCTTAAAGATGTATGAGTTATAGCATAAGGTTGATCACATCCATGAACGTCGACAAGGTAACGAGCAAGCAAGGGAAACTAAGGCCTATCGTCTTCTAGTCGTAGTTCTAGCCAAAAGAGCAAGCGCGACATGCATCTCATCCAAAGACATCTTTAAACTACTATCCTCTGGTCTGATTCCGAAGACGCTCACCTTTTGGAGCCACCGTCCTGTCACAACACACTCCTATTCGTGCGGGTTAGCCTAGGGCGAGTTCGAGAAGAACAAGTTGAAAACACTTGGTCGATCCGGTATGCACCTCTAGCCAGCATGACTACAAGAGCACCCCAAGCAATCTATCTATAGAATAGATTGAAGTGTAAGGAATCGGATGCTCGTAGCCTAAGAGGGAGAGGGGGTGAATTAGGCAAACTAAAAACCTTAACCTGTGGCTTCACTACTTTTACACAAAGATAAACTAGAACATACTATCTAGATGTGCAACTAGGGTTGTTCTAGTGTGAAACTCCCATCCCAAAACAAGGTTTGCAACCTATAGCCAATCCTAGCATGATACTACTCTAGGAAAGTAAAGGCACGCAAATATTGCAATAGAGTAAATGCGGAAACGTAAAGGGGATGAGAGGAAGCAAACTCTTGACACGCGATTTATACCGTGGTATCGGTAGGCACTAAGCCACCCCTAGTCCACGTTGTTGAAGCACTCACACAAGAGTATTGCTTCCCGGTCACCAAGTCTCTCCCAAGAGCACCACTTGACTCGCCACAAAGGCTAGCCACTTAGGCACTTGCCAAGCTCCCTTGGTCACCTTGATGCCGCCTCCACTAAGGAGCTTCTCCACCAAGGAAGGGGGTCTCCACGTCCCCCGCACAAAGTGTCCTCACCGCTCCACACCAAGCCGGAGGGTCGATGACGATTGCCGGTGAGCCACTTAGGCCCCAAGGCTTCCGGCGAACCTTGTACACCTTGATTCACTCAAGAATCACCTCACAAGGTTGGCACAACCTTGCACTCACTCAGCTCTAAGCTAAGCCTAGCAATAAGCACATACACTAAGCATATGCAAGTCTATGGATGAGCAATTAAGCACTTGGATGGATTGGATATGATCTTCTAGGTGTCTTGAACTCCTCTGCACTTCCACACAATCCAGCAACCTCAAATGGGTGAGTGGAGGGGGTATAAATAGCCCAAGGCACTCAAAGAGCCGTTGGTTAACGGCCACTGAAAAAGTAAGCGTCGGATGAACCGATGCTATACTTTTCAGGGCGTCAGTTCATCTGGTGCCCCTGTCCACGTCACTTAGCCGTTGAGGTTCTCTGACACAACTGTTCCGACGCTATACACCGACGGTGCGTCGGTTCATCCGGTGCTGAAGACCTCGCGACCAAAACGTCTCTGTATGCTGCTTCGTGACCGTCGGATAGACCGATGCTTCCACTTGACCAAGGCGTCGGTTCATCCGGTGCTGAAGGCTTCGTCTTGGCGCGTCTCTGTCTTGATTCAAACTGAGCGTCGGATAGACCGACGGTGTCCTCTCTCAGACCATCGGATCATCCGGTGCTATTGTCTTCGCTGCTCCTCCTCTGCAATTCATCCGGCGCATCTAGAAACTGGACCGTCGGATGATCCGACGGTGTCATCTTCATTTTGCCTGCTGCGCAGTGTACCAAGTACACCGATGCTTGCACCGATGGTACCATCGGTTCATCCGACGGTTTGTTTTCTTTTCCTTTCTTTGCTCGGTTTTGACCCTAGAAAAATAGACTATCTTCTCATTTTGACATGTGGTATTTTGGCTTTAATTGTGGTTACATCCATGGGACCTATAAATGCCTACAAGGACACGCTAGTCAATATGGTTAGTCCCATTGATCATGTTGTCATGAATCACCAAAATCAAACTCGAACTAATGGCATATGGGGCCATGTTCGCTACATGAAGACGAAGCATAGCCAAGCGAGAGCAAAATCATAAAAGGAGGAATCGAGTCGCTAAAAGATCAGATGACATGAAGTACTTTACTCACATAATAAATGCGTTTAGATCATCTCCACCGAGTACATACCATTGATGACCTCAACTTGCTCTGGAACTCTGCCATGGCTCAACCGTGCAAGGCAGCCATGGCGGCTAGGGTAGGTCTAGGCCATCTCCTAGACAACTTCGAGGACTCGCGGCGGTCGTCGTCTGCCTTCGTTGCTCTCTCCTAGGTTTCGCCGAGTTCCTGTGGATGGATCTGAATGGGTCACCATCTTGGGGTGCCTAGGGGGTTTTATTTATACCCTTGGGGTGCTTTGGGGCGTGCTCCATCTTGCCTTGTACGAGATCCTCCTTGGGAGAGAAGCAAACTTGGTTTCCATGAAATCAGTCTCGTCCAGATTTTTCTGATTCGCAGCCCTTCCTTACCGGCACCATATCTCCCACGTACAGACTCCAAATAATGCAAATTCGGTGTCCAGGTTGTGTGCCACGAAATCTTCCACTTTGCTATTCATTGCTTTCCTTGGAAACAAAGATAAGATCCCCAAAACAGCCTCGGAAGATAATCTGTCTGATTTCGGACTTGTCTGCGCAGCTATCATTTCGGGGGCCATATCTCCTAGCTCCTTGACTCGAATTGGGCCTTCCATATGTCCAAATCGAAGCTATCGTCGAGGCCCACAACTTTGGTAGTCAAACTTTTGCCATTATAGGCCGTTTAGGTCTCCGAATCTGCATCGAAAGATCATGCTGTCTTGGGCTGTGAGAATATCTCTCGAGCTGAGTTGATCTCGTTGGTAAACCTCCAAGTCCCCGGAGTTTTACGTGTTGATGCTTAGGTCCTTGGATCATTTGGAGTCGTGTTCACTTCATGTCTTGACTTCTGACGGGCTTCATGATCTTCTCATAAAGTGCTTGATGAACTTATCCCGAAAGTCTCCTCTTTAACGTTGATTTCCTGCGTAAACAATAAACTCCAAAAACCACATGCAAGTGTGAACTTGTTACATCATTAGTATGCCTAGTGGCGGGTTAGTTATAATTCAAAGCTCAAACCAAAGTGTAACAAGTGTTCTTGGTTGACGAAAATCCACCGTCAACAATTGGCGTCGTTTTGATCAATGCGTCGCGAAGCTCAGTGCGACATTCCTCATAGCATTGCAAGATCCGCTCCAGTTCCTTCTTCAAAGCATCCATTGCAGTTTGTTGCTTAGAGCACTGTTCCATCAAGTTTTGAACCTGACCGGAAAGCTGCTTGGATTGATCCTTCAATTTTTCATTCTCTTCCCGTAACTTGCTATTTTCTTCTTCCAAGCGTAGTTTCTCGTCATGAGAGCTCTGTGTATCGCCCGCAATTTTCTCATATCCCTTTCGACCGGTAGCTATTCCTTTGGAAAGAAAAGACTGCATAGCATCTAGCAACTGCCTGCCATCAAGACCTTCCAGGGAGTTAAGAAAATCTGCATTTGCAAAACAAAGCGAGTCGTTAGTCAATATCTGAAAAGCGGAACATAGTTTTGCTTGGATAGCAAAGAGCAAGGTTGAACTCTCATAAGCAGTAAGGAAAGGAAACTCGAGGCCAAAAGGCATACCAGGTTCCAGGGTTGAGGGGTCAGCCCCTAGCCCAAACGAGCACGTCGCGCCTTGCTCCTTTCGCAGACTCTTATCCTTGGTCCCCATTGTGACTAGCGCGGTCGCCACTGAAAAGTCATAAAAATGATGAGCCAATATTCGTAAGCAAGGTTTCTGCTCAAGAAGTGAAAGAACCCTCGAAAGCATCGTACCTGAAGTTTCAACAAGGAAAGCGTCGTCGCTCTTGGAGCCCAAAGTGTTGTCGCCTCTAATTAATTTTTTGGCAGTTCGTTCAACCTCGTCGAAGGATGGAGGCGGCGACTGGGACAACGTTCCTTCGGGCATCTCAGTGTCGGCTTCATCAGTTTCCTTAGGCAGGCTAGTTTCGACTTTGTCTTGCAACGAAGCTTGCGGATCTTTCTTTTCGATTTCCACCGTGACATCTTCATCGATGTAAGATAATTCCTCATCGCCATCGGTCATGTCCATCAAGCCAACAACAGGTTTGTCGGGCAAGTGTGATGGGTTAGTGGGACCAAAGAGCTCTCCAGTCTTGTTGTAATGTTCCCAATATTTCTCTCTGGCTGCTTTCTCTTGTGGCGTTTGCTTCAGGCACTTCGTGTAAGGGTTGCAAGTAGCAGAAAAATACGCTTGTAAGCGCTCAGTTCTAGCCTCGGTTTCTGCCAAATCCGGATCAATCGGAGCAGTTTCAGGCTGATCTACCGGCTCCTGAGGCTCCTTAGCTTTCGGTGGGTATGTCCCCATCAACTGAACTTTCGGAGTAGCCAGAACGTCGGTGGTTTCATCTGGCTCCATCGACGGATCAATATGTGGCCTCTTTTCACAAGGTTTAGCAGTTTCGGACGGTTTTTCCTCGGTGCGAGTTTCTTTGTCTTTCTTGGTTTCACTCAGGGTTTTCCTCTTGGAGGACTCTCTCTTTTCAAGAGCCGAAATCATCGCCGCGTCTTGAGACATCTTTTCTTTTTTTGCAGCGGTCACTTTCGCAGCGTCAGCTTTCCGGCGAATCAAGTTTTCGCTAACTATAACCAGCTTGGAAGGCTTTTCAGCGACAGGCGGCAGTGTAGTTTTCGCAGCTTCAGCTTTTCGTCGTGCTAAAGTTTCACTTGCCTTCGCAAGCTTGGAAGTGCCTTCCATCGTAACAACCACCTTCCCTGCTTTGCCTTTCTTCGAAGTCTCGGCGGGTTCGGATCCAACATTGCCAGCGGCTGCATTTTCTTGCCTGGTGTCGTCGGCTTCGGGCACGGTGGGCATGAAACTTTCATCTCTTCCAAGACGTGATTGATGCGACCTTGATGTTTCAATATTTTCTGGGCAGCCTCCCACTCTTTGTGAGTGTATTTGCCAATCATCTGAACAACTTTCCTCTCAACCTTAGACAATATCCCTTCATCAGTTTTGTCCTCGGGACGCTTAACGTTGAATTTGGGGCTGCGTATGTCGTAGTCGAGACCTGGCAGCCACTTCTTCGCGAAACCCCATGAGCCCCATTGAGGCTTGCTGGGCCAAATCTCTGCTACAACGAACTCCTAGAGCATCTCGAGTTGTAATTACTTGAGTGGCTTGGAAAAAAGCACTGGTACTGGCAGAACTGTGACTCCCTTTCGTGAGTTTGGGAGCCAATTCAACTTCCAAATCTACCATGCGACTGGCAGGTCATAACTCATCTCCTCTTCGCGCTGCGCATTCAGCCCAATCACCTGAATGGTGGCATAAAACCAGTATGAATTCCACTTGTTAGCCCACTTGTTTTTGTAAGCAGGGGATAACTCCACCGGAACCTGGTGTTTGTTAATCCGACAAGTCTGAAAGGTGTAGCAACCATATTGAGCTTCCTTGTCTTCGTCATCAACGGTGATAACCTTCTTTGCCCAATGAATCTCAAAATGACGGACGAAGGTATCCACGTCATTTGTCCCAGCAAAAGAGCGACAAGCCCAAAGAAATTTGAGGACTTAAGGGATGGAGTTGGGCGTCAACTAATGGATCTGAACATTGTAAGCCGCAAGAATCTCTGCAAACCTCTTCGATACCGGCAGCCTCAAGCCGACTGTAAAGAAGTCACGAAAAACCACGCTCTCGTTAGATCTGGGCTTTGGAGTAGTTTCCCGCCCAGGGAGTCGGCAAGCATCAGATGCAAAACAACCCTCCGAAACCAGGGCGTCCAATTCTGCTTGAGTCATCAGGCTACAACCCATAAAGCAAGTGCTGGGTTTCACCAACTCGTCGGGATGAGTGTCGACATTGGAAAGGTCTTCCCCTGCATCCGCTTTGGCAGTGACTCCGCCACCAATTATAATATCCCCCTCCTCAACGCCAACATCTGTTTTCTCAACATCTGCGTCGCACAATGGTATTTCGGCGTCGCCCCCACTATTGGAATCATTACTTTCATCGCTATCAGAAGTAGACGAAGAGCTGCCACTCTCGCGAGAGCTAGCAGATCCGTCCAAGCCAGAAATCTTACCAGATTCCGAGCTAGATGTTGACGGTGAATTTCCGTCAACCTAGCCATGAGTTTACCTTCGGTGTTGGCATGAATTTTATATCTTATCCATTGGTACTAACCCCCTTGGTATAACAAGTTCGTTTGTGCATGTCGATTTTGGAGTTTAGTATTTATGCAGGAATTTAGCGTTGAAAGCAAGACTTCCGGGTAAAGTTCATCAAGCACCTCGTGACAAGACCTCGAAGCCCGGTACAAGTCAAGCAATGAAGTGAACATGACTCCAAGAAGCCCAAGGACCAACCTGTGAAGACGGAAAACTCCGAGGACCCGGACAAAAAATGCTGAATCTTGCGAGACAAGGAGCTTCATCTAAACCGCGGAGAAACTGACGTCAAGGGCCCACATGCAGAAGGGGGAACACTCTAGAAGGCTAGGGAAGCAACACCACCGAAGGAGGCCGCGGGCTGGGCCGAAGTGGGCCCAGGCCGGCCGGCCCAGCCCACTCCAGGGCCCAGTCACGCCCCCCTTTGACCTAGCCGCCATTCGGACTATTTATAGCCCCGAGGCCAAGAGCCACGCATCAATTCTTTCGCCATCCGCCGCCGAGGAGCAGAGAAGAGAGGGACACCATCTCGGAAAGGAGAGGGTCGAGCTAGTTGTCTAGGGTCTCCCTAGCTGGCGTGGGAACCTTGCAAGGAAGACCACGTCGGAGTTCCAGGAGCTAGAAGCAAGATCAAGGTAGAATCCCGGTGGTGATCTTGATTCATGTATCATGTATTATGTTGAATTATCAAGTTGCAATCCGATTTCTAGCGATCGAGT
This sequence comes from Cenchrus fungigraminus, assembly GCA_036936925.1. Taxonomy (NCBI): domain Eukaryota; kingdom Viridiplantae; phylum Streptophyta; class Magnoliopsida; order Poales; family Poaceae; genus Cenchrus; species Cenchrus fungigraminus. The sequence goes on along the minus strand of CM072778.1, from coordinate 18,412,707 downwards.
GTTTCTCCTATGATTTTGATTTCAATTGGCTTTTCGTATCTTAAGATCTATTCTCGAGATAGATCATAGAGGGTGTTCTTGTAGCTGTGGTGGCTAGAGGTGCATGCCTGACCTTCCGGGAGATTTCAACTTGTCCATTGGACTCGCCCTAGACTAACCCGCATGAATAGGGGTGCGTTGTGATAGAACGGTGGCTCCAAAAGGCGGGCGTTTTCGGAGTCGGACGGGAAACCATGATTTAAAGATGTTTTTATGAGATTCAACTTGGTTACTTCTTCTTTGCTCGGAACTTCAACTAAAGTTTGATCCAATCTCTCTAGATTGGTTTATCTATCCCTCTCTACCTCTTGCTACCTCCGGTTTTCATAGATTAGATTCGTTTTCATGATGTTCTTTAGATAATATGCATAAGATTTCCCTTTGAAGATCAAAGTTCTCGGCTTTATTAGATTGATTCTTGCATCACACATTTGTTCCACGGATTTGATACCTTGGGTTCACACTTGAGGGAAGAAGGGTCCCTTGACTACGATGGAGGACTTGTCCGCTTGCAAGTCCAATTGAAGTTTGATACGAATATACACCGTCAACACTAGATGATGATGAGGACGATGTCGCGGCAGCTTCAGCCTCGGGTTCTACATCCTCAGGTGATGAGGGCCTGGATTAGGGCCCCTTAAGCGGCAAGATAATCACTCTTGAGGTGGAGTCATCTGACACCATTGACAACGTCAAGGTAAAGATCCAGGACAGGGAAGGCAACAGATCTCCATCAAGAGCCTCACTGACAAGACTGTCCCATCTCCGACTAGTGGGTGGCTTCCCCGACAAATCTCCTCCTCGCACGACAAGTCTCCGCCTCACACGAGGAGTTTCCATTCCGCACGAGGAGTCTCTGCCTCGCACGAGGAGTCTCCGCCTCGCTCAACAAGTTTCCGCCTCGTCTCCGACAACGTGCTCTCACGAGGAGTCTCCGCCTCCGACTACTCGTTCGCATGAGTAGTTTCCGTCTCCGACTAAGGCGGGGCCCAGGCGTGGAGGTCGGGGCGCGGGATCTGGGGCCCCACACGAACGTGGCGCCGCCTCGACGCTCGAGGTCCCATGCAACGACACACAAGGCACCAGTTCTCCATGCCATGCAAACACCCCAGCTGGCGGCACGCGCGGGCGGCCAGCTCTAACAGGAGCCGTAATGCTGCACTGTTCGCCCGCGCAGCCCCCCAACGTGCCGTCCCATCCAACCTCTGCAGCACGCCAACCCCATCAAAAGCACTCAAGCACCCTCTACGGGCGGCGCCTATCTACATTTAGGCCGTAACGTGGCGGGCCTAATACACACTCAAGGGAGCTGAGTCACCCGCAAAAGAGGTCGGAGAAGCCGCTAGGTACCCAAAAGGTATAGTGCCACCTGGACACGCGGCGACCGCAAGCTCCACCACAGCTCAGCGCCCTTCAATGCCTCCTGGCGGACATTGACGTAGGAAAAGACCTCCCAGCTATATAGCACTGTATCACATATTTGTATTCCCTTCGTGCCCCTCGCCCTTGCGTCTACAAAAGGGAGAGGAGGGCAACCGTCATAAGGGCTGACGAACCACACACTCAACACCACAGGGACTTGGGCTCGACACCCTCTCCCGACTAGTTTGTAACCCCTACTACAAATGCTCCTAGCATAAGAACACAACAGCTCGACACTAGACGTAGGGTATTACTCCTCGGAGAACCGAACCAGTATAAACATCGGTGTCTCTCGTGCTAACCATCCAGGTCCGGCACACGATCCGATACAAAATTACTGCTGGCGGTAGAGAACCCCGACATCGGGCGAAGCAGGGCGTTCCTCGCGATTCGACGGGGAGCCTTCGCCTTCCATCGCTTTCGCTGTATGCCTGACGCGAGCCATTGTCTATAAAGTCTCAATCTTAACACACACAATGTTGAAAAGCAAACAAATTTTATTCAATTTTCTTAAGACGGAAGCTAACATGTTAGCACGACCAGCCTTCGACAAACAGAGCTCTTGAGAAGCAAGACATCAGAGTTCAAACTAGGATTTCGGAAGTAGAGGCGAGAGTTGAAAGTGACAACAGTGTGAAAGCATCACCGACCCCCTCTATTTATAGGTAGGAGACGACAACGGTCGAATTTTTGAACATAACGGATAAAAGCGAGGGCAAAACAGTAACTCGCATGATTCCTCAGGAGCCAGCGCCAGGGAAGACGTTTTCTTTTGCCTCGATTCTCGAACCATGCATTTCGATGGCTCAAGTTTTCGATCCCGCAAACTTTTCGCCCCCGAGGGGCTTCTGTTGGGGGATTCAGAATCGAGTTTGACAAAGTCAATGTTTTTAAGCCACCGCGCGATTCACGAGCAATCCAAAAGATATCCTTAACCGATGACGGAACCCGCAAAGACAATTGGTTTCTTTACACCTTTAACCTCTCGGCTTTCGCGGGCTACCCTTCGACGTCCGAAAGGCATAGTAGTGCAAAAGACCTCGGTTTTTAATCGGCGACTTAACGCCATCGATTTTTCCAGGACGAAGCCCAGTGGTCGAATCTTCCCGCGAGAGAAACCTCAGTCACACTTTCGCTCAGGGTTTTGTCAATTCTAACATTTTGATTCCTAGTGTGTTTCCTCAACGTTTATTTCAGGTAACGGAATTCACCGGGCGAAGGGTGTCTCCAAATCAAAGGTCTTCACCCGACAAGCGCACGTGCATATGCCGGAAAAAGCACCGTGATACGCAGCACGAAATCAGGAAAGCGTTGATTATGTGAAGACCAAATGGAGAATTCCCAAGATTAGCCTAGTACATGCTTGTTTGATTCGTTTCATACATGGTCAATTTCGGAATGTAAAAAGTCCGCTCGTCTCCCTATAAAAGGAGGCCGACCGACACTTGTAAAGCGGATCGACTTTTGAGAATTACACTATTGAGAGCTTTTCTTTCCCATTTTTCGTGTTCGTTACTTGAGTTGTTCATTTTATTGTTCGTGTTAGGCTTCGCTATAGCACAACACCGACCAACGGGCTTCCAAGCGTGTGAGGTGGTAGGTAGGGCACAATAATAAATTCTCACGCTGCTTAGCTGCTACACCCATGATCAGCATAGTTTAATTATTGGTATCCCTGCACAGCCTATCTTGCATCCGAGATGCAGGCCCCGCTGCCCTGACTCGCCGGAGTTTGGAGTTTTTTTGGTTACCATCTCTGTTTAGTCGGAGCTGCACGAGAATGTGTTTGTTCTCGTGCATCTGTTGTGTCATGCTTCTTTTCTCTCTCAGCGCACGTTCTCCCACGCACCTACGCTATATCACGTGAGCCTGGCCGCGTGGAAATGCTCGACTCTCATGTTTCCTGCGGACCTGGCTCGAGCGGTCTGCTTGCACCCTGTCAGTCTGACTGTGATGCTCGAGCATGCATCCAATCAATGGAAGACTGCGTGCAAAGAGCCTGGCCGCGGTTGCTCCACGCATCTAAACTGGGTCGACGCAGCCAGGCCCGTGAGCCAGGCCGGAGCGAGACGAGTCATACCCATGGGATGCAGAGATTATGATTGGACAACTTGCAGCCCATGTTGCTGGCCGGGCCGAGTTTCATGTTTGTTAGGCTGGGTCAAAGGTGGGGCCCAGCTAACTACCCTTAACTGCCTTATGAAGAAGGCGTTTGGTAGCCTGCACTACGGTGGGCTACCATCATCGTGCGCGCGGTGGGGTGTACCTTACCGCCACTTCAGGTACACCCCGAAAAGGATGAATTAGAGAGTTTAACACACAGATCTTCATTAAGACCCTAATTAGGGAGGTCACGAACAGATAAATGGAACAAAATAACATACAAAGGCAATTGTAGCTGTTTGAGCCGCAACAATTAGCTACAGTGACGTGGATTAGACAAATTGAGCACGGTTGGAGCTCGGGAAACCACCAAGACCAAGGCACCGTTGAGTGGGAATGGCATAGTTTTCTTCATTTGAACAGCAGCATCACGACGAAACACATGCATGAAATCAAGGAAACCCATATGAGTAGTTGCATGAATTGCAAAAAAATAGTTCTGTTGTATGAAATCCGAGAGAAATGCATGGGTCATGAATACTTGCCGATGCATCACAAGGAAGATACACCTCGCTCGACGTCACAATGGGAATGTTGTCCTTTATCTTCATCAGTGATGCAAGGGTGAGAGCATATCGACTGAAGGATGGCAAAAGACAGCACAACAGTGAGATTTCAATTCAGAGGAACGGCTCAGCTGAAGTACCGATGCACGAGCATGCATTGTCAGCACCACAACATCATCGCCATGTCATAGATTCAAATATGATGCAACGGCTCAGCTTAAGAGCATCATGGGCACCTCTGCATCATCGCCTTTCAATGTAATAGTGCGTCAGTTTGTAAACTACAAGACTAAACTTCCCACAAGTCATTGCGAGCAAGGCCGAGACGATGTTGGTGGTGCTACCCGAAGGCAACACCAGCAAGGTCGCCATCGCCCTCTCTCGCAATGACCGTTGTGAAATGTAGTAACATCATTCGCATAAAGAAGGAAACAACAAATACATTGTAGCGTCAGATGGGATAGTTTGCATAGGCATGCTATCCTTTCATCATCCGCAAACTGAGGTACAAGAGAAACAAAGCCTCACCATTCTCAAGCTGCAAACAAAATGCAGATAAGTTGCATAGCCGCTCCTCTAACAAATTTGTTTCAAACTGCATGTAATGTTTATGTGTACCTTCTGGAACCCTCAGCCCTCCATCCCGCTCTAATGCATCTGCTAGGATCAGGGCATCATGTGCTGACCCTTCCCACCCAGCAAGTACATATGTAAACTTCATGTCGAAATCAACCGCAGCAAGCACATTCTGTGTTGTGGTGCCCTTACGGCTCTAAATGCAGCCTGCATACGATACGACACTCGTGCAAGGACATGGGTGCCATCTATAGCTCCTATGCAGTCCTAAAACAGTAAACATGCATCCATCAGTGTGACACATAGGGTGTGCAGTCGTATTCAGAGTGCATGAACAAATGAAGTACCTTAAAGTGTGGGTACCACCTCGGGCTCCCAAGGATTTTTGGATGGGTGGTGGTTTCATCACTGGATTTTATCATCTCACCCCTAAGCTCCCCAACAGCATAGAGCACCTGTGCAAAGTACCTACTCACAGTTTCTATAGATCTCCTAAAGGTATGATGGATGACCCTGAACCTCTGGTTGTGACCCACAATGTGGAGGAACATAGCTACCTGTTCCTCTACAGTTGAGTGAATGTTGTCCTGCAAGAGGTGCCTCTCTCTAAATAGGTTAACTAACTGAAAGAAAGGTGCTTTACGCATTCTTAGCATGCTAACAGACTCAATATCTGTGCAATTGTATATCTTATCTAGGTTTCCCTGACGCTCAAGATCGACCACTGCTGTCACACCTGATTTTCCGAAGAAAACCAAATGCATCTCATATGTGCGCCAGGATCAAGTTTACACACATATGATAGACGTCATGAGTGAAATATCATTAAACAGCAATAAAAACGTATACGAGTTAAACCATTACATTATCTCTTTATTACACTCAGACGTTAGACTCGAAGGTCTTTACAACGATCAGACGATAACTAGACGAAGCAACTCTGTCTTCAGCTTCCACAGGCACATGACTGGGGGGCACGCAAGCCTCAGAACTCATCGAAGTCGTTGAAGTACTCTTCTCCAGTGTTCTCCTCTGAACAGCAGGTAAGCAAGGGTGAGCACACTTATGGTTGGAGCTCAGCAAGTGGGGGAAGATGCAAGGCTATCAAGGATAGGCTAAGGTTTACAGCGGTTAGCATTTTAATGTTTGTCAAATTTTATTAGCAAGCACCTATTTACTCAAGCATTTAGGAAAGCATCTCATCTCAGAACCACAAGAACCACGATTTAATTCTATCTTTATGTTTGATTATCATGCGAGGGTCCAGGCCGCTCTTGACCGTGAGCACGGCTGATCGATCAGTTTTACACTCTGCAGAGGTTGTACACTTTCACCACAGCTCGCGTAAAAGTTCCGAAGAACTTTGAACCCAACCACGCATGTGCTGATCAGGCACAATACCACACTTCCGAGATGTGATTGCATAGGGACGCTACGAAGCCTTTACAAAGGTATGCAGAAAACCAACAACCCACGACAGTTACAGCAGCGGAGCAGACCATAACCCTCCCTAGTGGACAGCACCTTAGCAAAGGCTGCGGCCAAGAGGACCGGGCTATACCCCTTCAACTCCGGCCCCCTGTGCTCCTTTCGGATAAGGCTGTCAGATAATTCCACACTCCTAATTAATTGGCTAAGCCAGAGCCATATGGACTGTGGTTGCACTGTTTTCCTGGGTGGTTCTCCATGTTCCGATTAAACCATATATGATCTTGTTATTAACCATACACACATATATATATCACCAAAGTTATCATGATCAACATTCATCAGATAGCAAAAGATTCATTTGAACCATCCCAAGTTATAGCAACTAAGCATTTCTACCCAAAACATTTATTTAAAAGGGTTGTCCAAGGTAATAGGGATAAAATTCTAGTCATGTCCTTAAAAAGGTGATTTCCCATCAAGTTTATGCAATACAACATTTAAAAGTAAATTTTAGTTATCATGCAATTATTCAGGACAAAGAAGAATATGCAGAGGGAGAAGTCCACTTGCCTTCCTTGCTTAAACACTGGGGTTCTTCTTCTTCAAAGACTTGCTCTTGATCCACTTTAACTGGTTGCTCACTTGAAACTGGCACGATGTCTACGAGCACACAAGAAAGCATACAATAAACAAAACAATACACCAAGCATGAAAAGCTTTAAAGAAAGAACAAGGTTGGCTCAAGGAACGCGAACACAAAAGCACTAGGAACTATCGGGAGCTTTGGATGATCACAAACAAGAGCTAGCTATGCGCTTGGTATATTTTAATTAAGTAAAATCATGTACATAGGTTATTTTAGAGAAATACCCTATTTATAATTAAGCAAGTTATTTTATATTTAAAAGACGATGTAAGCCTAGTCCAATTTTATTTATAAATATTCAAGTATGATTTATGCAAATTAAACATTTAATTTAAAAGAAGCATGTAAAAGCATCTAGGCGTTTATCTTTATATTTCGAGTTGAACTAATCAAATTATAATTCAAAAACACATTTATGTTCATATTAATCAAATTAGCAATTAATTAAGAAAACTCGGGATATAGCCTATGTTGTTTTTATTTAGGAAGCAAATTGCATAAACATTAATCAATTTAAGTTTGATTATGAAAACCGAGGTATACATCTAATTAACTTTTAATTATAAGAAATATTCAACTAGTATTAATCATATTAACTTTCTTATGAAAACACGTGTTGAACTCTAATTAGATTTTAATTAGAAAAGCATGTGTATAAGGATTTAATCATATTTAATATTTAAATAAATTATAAAACAAAGAACATGTTCAACATTGGTCCTCACACGTAGTTTGAGTTGATATGAACCTAACGCAACTTGAAACGGTGGAAACGGAGCTAAAACGCAAAAGATACGGCCAAAACAAAGTTCAGGGGCTTTTCTGTGAAGAAACAGAGCTTCCAGGGACCTAACTGCAAGAAACCAGGGGCTAAAACACAATTTCATATAAAAACAGAAGGGTTTATATGTAAAAGAAATGAAAAGGACCTCTGGTGAAGGAATCTAAAAGAATCAAGGGCTAAAACATAAAAACAGGGACTCATTTGTAAGGGTTCTTGATGGTGGAAGGACCGGCATGTGAATAAGGAAAAAGACAGGGGCTCTTAATCAAAAACGCCGGGCGCTGACCGTTACGGTCCGGATTGACCCGGGCTGCGGCTAATCAGAGCCGTAGATCTTTGATCCGGCGGCCGAGAGAGCGGTGGACCGCGCCATGGACTCGGCTCACGGGTTCACGGTGGACCAAAAGCCTAAAACGAAGGGGTATGCGATCTCGTGCGTCCATCTCAAAATGAACGGCCGAGGACGCGTGCAAGCGAGGGACGGCGGCGGACTCGCCGGAGGGAAAGATGGCGCGGCGGCGCGCGGCGGCGCTTCGCCGGCGTGAGCTCGGGAGAGGGTTCCCGGCCACCGTTTCGTGCACGCGTGGGTGCTACGCGTAGCGGGGAGGCTTGCGCACACATCTAGGGGGTCCGGAGGGAGGCTTGGGCGGTCACGGCAGCTAGCACCGGAAAGGGGCGGACGGGAGCTCGCCGGCGTGCGACGGCGACGATCCAAAACACGCTACGGGCCTCGGTATAAAACGCTGAACGGCTTAACAGGATGCATGAGCGACAACAAACGCGGCCGTGACCACAGGGGCGTGGTTTGGCCAGAGAGGAGGCGACCATGGCCGGCGGGGCGGCCGGCGGCGATGGCTTACCGCGGCTGCGCATCCTGTCGCTCGGACCAGAGGAAGAAAAGGAGCTGGTGGCTTCCTCACCTTGCAGAGAAGCTACGGCCGAGGAGCAGGGCGGCGAAGAAGGAGTGGCGGCGGAGATTGGTGGCGACGGCGAACTCGGGCGGCGCTCCAGCGGACAGGGACAGGAGCTCCGGGAAGCGACGAAGACGAAGACCTGGTGCAAGGGGGCTCAATGAGCGTCTAGTGCGTCACCAGAGAGGAAAAAGAGAGGGAGAGAGGGGGTCCTTCACCGACGGCGAGCTTTACCAGCAGCGGCGGAAACAGAGGCGGCGGCGCTGGGTGGAATTGGAGCTCGGACGTAGGGAGACGGCGTGTGAGTGCGAAAGGGAGGGGACGAGGGTGATGCCTGGCTTAAATACCAGCAGAGAGGGGAGGAGAGGAAGCGGAAAGGAAAGTGGCGGCCGGCGGCCTTGCCATTCATGGCCGGCGGCTATGCGGGCGTAAAGGAGCAAGAGGAGGGAGGGGAAACGGCAAGAAACGGAAGGGGATATGATCGTGGAGTTTATTGCCTTAAATGGGCGCTCTTGGAAGGAAAGGGGAGATGGAAGAGGCGGGCAGGCGCGGCGGGGATCACGGCGGCGCGCGGCCGAACAGAGGAAAGGGGAGGGGCGCGGAAGGAAGGAGGAGCTACTGATGGGGGATGATGGGGAGACGGCCGGGGTGCTCCAGTGCGCCTTGATGGCCCTCTTGAGGGCGAGGAGGGGCAGGAGAGCTGGGGTAACGGCCGGCGGCACGCTGTACATGCGAAGCAGGGGAGGGTGCTGAAGGTGGGGGACGGATCCGGCGCGTGGGGTCTGGCGGTCAGTGAGAGAAGAGAGAGGAGGGGGAAGGAGAAGCGGAGCGGACCGTGCGGGGCACGCTGGGCCGGAAGAAGGATGGGCCGGCGGGAGAGAGCAGGCCGGCGGTGAGAGAGAGGAGAGCAGGCCTCGGGCCGAAAAGGGAGAGGGGAAGATGGGTTTGAGGTTTTTTTTTTCAAAACCTTTTCTTCTAAAACCCTTTCAAAATTAAACTCTTTTCAAACTTTAAACACCTTCAAAACTTTTCAAACTAATTTTAAAAACCTTTAAAACTTCACACCAACACTCATAAACACCATGCATTGCAAACCATGATGCACAAACACTTATTGCTTCTATATTATTTAAATTGATATTTAAATATTTTAGAACCAAATTTATTTGATAATTTATTTATCCTTAGAAAACAAAATCTAAAACACCGTGTTGCTTACATTATTTTTAATGATGGAAATTTAGGGTGTTACAACTGCCTTAGGAACGCAGATAGAGTAATCCTCCTCACCATCAGCACCAGCTCCCACAGCTCTGGGAAGCTTATGAAACAGATATGCAATACAAACAACAACAAGTGCAGCAGCTTGGGAAACCACTCTCACACGGTGTTGTTCCGAATCCATCTACATTGCAATATGCCATGAAATAAGGTTTATAAGTGCACAGCCAAGTTAAACTGAAAGACCTCCTATAGTGTGGCAGTTAGAATAACAAATGGTTTGGACCATGGGATCATTGCCTTGGCTGCTACAAAACATAGCCTCCCAAAGGCCCCCCCTTGAAACATCATCGACCTAACAAGTGTAACAGAAGCCCAGGCGCCCAGCAAAAAACCGGACGAATGCAGGTATCATTGCCTTGGCTGCTACAAAAAGTAGCCTCCCAAAGGCTCCTCCTCACCACCATCAACTAACCAAAACCTCAGATCTGGCATCACTGGCACGAGTGCAACACAGAGTTATATCCCTAGCCACCAGAACTTGACAGATTAAATCCGGATCCACGCATAAACTACATATGCATCGTAAATAATTGATCAATCGAATGTAAACATCACAGAGAAGGAACATAATGAGTTCGATTCACGAAATATACATGCACATCCGGCGAGGATACCCAACTAACCGTAACATCAGATACTACATACCTTTGGGAAACCAACCCAATTGGAATCCACCCAATACATCGTCAAATAAAGAGCAAGCATTAACAGATCTAGAGCGTACGAGGATAATCAAAGTCGTAAGCAGTAAGTAAACGGACCATAATATTCAAGAGGTACCAGATCTGGCAAATAGATGGCGTAAGCAGTAAGTAAGACGAACGAAAAGATGCAGGACGAACCAGATCTGGCAGAACAACCACCAACTCAATGAAAACTCTATCGTTGGAGGCCGAACCCATCGCAATCACAGGTGTACTGAGACAGAGGGGAGGGGGGTGAAGCGGATCTGAGTTCTACCTGCTGCGTGAAGACAAACAGTACGGACGTGGGGAAGAGGAGGAAGTAGCGCGTGGCGGTGCTCAACCCGACGTTCGACTGCAAGAGGAAGAAGATGAGGCAACCCCGCTCGGTGGAGAGGAAGCAACACGTTACGCCGGAGATCAAGACGTTGCTCGAACGACCGGGGATGAGGAGGTAACAGATCTGGTTCATGACGAAGACGTACCACCGATCCAGCCTGCTCCCGTGATGAAGTCCACGCGCTCGCCAGCGAAGATGATCCCGCACCGGCTCCTCCCTCCGCAGGCCACCAGCTCCACCACCGGACGAGCCGCAGCAGCACCAACCGCGCCGTCGCCGCCAAGTCGCCGGTACACGAGATCTGAGAGGAGTGGAGGGGAGTGCGAACCCGAGATGGATAGAGGCGGCGAATGAGGGGGAGGAGCGTGTGCGCCCGGTGGAGGTGCCGCTTTATACCGCGGGGAAGGCCAGGCGGTAACCCTAGCCAGCCAAAAAAAAATGGCGGCAGCCGCGGCGTCTCCCGCCCTTCCCTCCGCGCCCAGCTAAACGCGCCCTTGCAGGCCTGCATCGAACGGACCCCCCAGCGTTCCTTGCGGTGCAGGCTGGCGGGCCAAATATGCAGCGCCCGCGCCTGGCTCCGAAGGCCGACTGCAGCCGTTGGGCCTGTCCCAAAGCTCATTCAGGCTAACAAACGCGCCCTCAACAACCCCGCTGCTGCGCACAAGGGCAAGTGGATCCCATGTGGTGCACCTACAAGCAAGCTATTTTTCTTTCATTTTTTAGCAATTAAATATTATATGTAACTTTCAAGTTTTCTTTTTTTTTACCAAACAAATATTAGATGTCATGTGCATAATTTGTTGTTAAAAAAATATTACGTACATATTACTTTTTAGGAAAGAATTATCCGCGTAACTCATCTCGGGAAAAAGTTGCGTGCATAACTCGTTATTAAGAAAAAATTATCCACATAACTCGTTGTTGGGAAAAAATTATCCGCATAACTCGTGATCAGAGTCAAAGTTGTGTACATAACTCGTCGTTAGGAAAAAGTTATCACATAACTCGTCGTCAGAGTCAAAGTTGTGTGCATAATTCGTCGCTAGGGAAAAAGTTATCACATAACTTGTCGTCAGAATCAAAATTATGTGCATAACTCGTCGTTAGGGAAAAAATTATCTATAGAACTCGTCATCACGGTCTGTATAACTCGTAGTACTTAGAGAAAAGTGTTCGTCTTGAGCTCCCAAACGATAGAACCGCTCGTTTTGCCTCACTACTTCGGTACTTCCCCAGTTTCGAAATTTTTTTATTTTTTAACCCTTTTTAATCTAAAATTTTAAAACTAATCCCTCCCCAACTAAAATTACAAGAAGTAGCTCTTTTGGTCGCGCCAAACCTCGTGGCGCGACTAATACTTGAGTCACGCCACATGATGTGGTGCGACTAATGTCCACGGTGACGATGAAAAAAATCGCATCTGACGTGACGGAGGGAGTCACGCCACACTGCGTGGCGCGACTCGTACGTGAGTCACGCCACGCACCGTGGCGTGACCGGATCGGTCTGCTGCTTGGACCGGGAGTTCTCGGTCTGATTTAGCCGTGTTTACTTATTCCTTTTAATTAGCAAATGAGCTTCTAAATTTGTGAAACTCGAGGTGTATGATCTATAGAGTGCATACGTTCCATTTTAACTATGTGCACTACAAACCATGGTGTATAAAACGAGAAATCTAATTTTGAAATAGCCTAAGTGTTATGAAAAATGCTAAGTCTGAAAATAGAGTCAACTAGTCAACTTTAGGCATACTTTTTGAGAAATTTTACACTAAGATTTTAAATACTTTTGAGCTACAAGTGAATTTGGATGTTAATAGGAAAGTTTGGACAAATTTTTGGTCAAATATAACAAAGAATTCATAATTTAAGGGAGGTTTAAAGTTGGAAAGTTGCGCTGTTTTACACTAAGACATTAAACAGCACAACTTTCCAACTTTAAACCTCCCTTAAATTATGAATTCTTTGTTATATTTGAACAAAAACTTGTCCAAACTTTCCTATGAACATCCAAATTCACTTTTAGTCCAAAAGTATTTAAGATCTTAGTGTAAAATTTCTCAAAAAGTATGCCCAAAGTTGACTCTATTTTCAGACTTAGCATTTTTCATGTGTTGATTTAATAACACTTAGGCTATTTCAAAATTAGATTTCTCGTTTTATACACCATGGTTTGTAGTGCACATAGTTAAAATGGAACGTATGCACTCTATAGATCATACACCTCAAGTTTCACAAATTTAGAAGCTCATTTGCTAATTAAAAAGAATAAGTAAACACGGCTAAATCAGACCAGAACTCCTGGTTCAAGCAGCAGACCGATCCGGTCACGCCACCGTGCGTGGCGTGACTCACGTACGAGTCGCGCCACGCAGATGCGACTTTTTTCATCGCCACCGTGGACATTAGTCGCGTCACATCATGTGACGTGACTCAAGTATTAGTCGCGCTACGAGGCTTGGCGCGACCAAAAGGGCTACTTCTTGCGATTTTAGTTGGGGAGGGGTTAGTTTTAAAATTTTAGATTAAAAAGGTTAAAAAATAAAAAAAATTCCCCAGTTTCAGCACCCGCCTGCTCGAGAGACCATCCTCTCTCTCACACACACATTCCTCCTTCCACCTCGGGCCCGCCCATCCCCAGGCTCGGCTCGGACGCGATGCAGCCGATGCGGCGGCGGCACCGAGGCTTCCCGCTCCTCTGTCTCTCCGCCGCCCTCCTCGCCGCCGCTGCTCTTCTCCCCAACGCTGCCGTCGCGGAGGGCGTCACGCCCTCTGAGGCGCGCCGGCTCCGCGACGAGGTACCACCCGCCCCTCAGATCCGCCGCTCCTTACTCCAGTACACATTTATACTGCCGTAGCTCCCGCGCGAAGCGACATGCTGAGTGGTGATTTTAGCTTGAGGTGCGAGAGGTTGTGGTTGTTGGATCGCATTGGTGCAGGTGGCAGCCTGCTTGTTTGGCGAGCTGATTCTGTGATTCGGTGGATGATTGGGCGGTTTTTTCCGGGGCTCCTTATATTGGTGTTCTGTTTATGCCTGATGCTAGTTGATCTGGCAGAAGTTTTGTCGTTCTGTTAGTGCACATTTGCTATGGTTCATGCCTACAGCTGATTATTTTACTTATTTCTCTTAAATGGTTCTACTTGATCGTTAGGTTATGCTTGTATGCATGTGTCTTAGTTGTGTATGTTTCAGTTTAGGCTGGCTTATTTGAGTAGGTCTGCTAGTTACCATGTATCAGTATGGAATGTGACATATGTATGAGTCACAATGGCTGGCCTGGCAATTAAGGTTTGGCTACTATAGAACAAAATTAGTTCATGAGCTTGAAGCTAATGTTAGCTGGGCTAGCTAAACTGCAACACAATTTCCACTCAGTGCAGCTGAGTCCAGTTTAATTCTCTTAGACAAGTTCTCCAAGGAACTACATAATGCGCCTATATCTTCCACATCCACTTTTTTATGACAGCATGTGTTAACTTAGCTACTGATCATATTCGTAATCTTGTCCGGGATTGACTCATACCAACAGGAATGACTTTCTGAGCTTCAGGATTGCATATTTGCACGAGAACAAGCTAACCTTGTTGTTGTTGCCCTAGTTTATGGCAACTTTATTTTCTTAAACACTGGCTCAAAAATAGTATCTTTCATGTAGGTGAAAGATATGTTCTATCATGCATTCGATGGGTACATGAAGTATGCTTTCCCACTTGATGAACTGCGACCCTTAAGTTGCCAAGGTGAAGACTCCCTTGGTGGTTATGCACTTACTCTTGTAAGAAACTAAGAAATTATCATATTTTCATACCATCTATCACCATCATGGACCTGTCATCATTCATGAACACTTACTCAATTGAACAGATCGACTCTTTGGATACCTTGGCTTTACTGGGTGATAAGGAGAAATTTGGGGCTGCTGTGGAGTGGGTTGGTAAGAATGTCCGCTTTGATATTGTAAGTAAACATGTGGACCGTTAAGTGAATTTGGTTTTACTAGCCACAGATCTCAATGAATCAAGTAATTGTTATTGTTTGTTGTAATACCGACACGTTGTGGATTCTTGAGTTTGTATATCTGTAAATGTATAGATGCTAAGTTAAAAATCATGCATCCACTGAATTGAAAGAAACACCGTCATGCTAGTTTCTGACTGGCAGCAAGATTTGTTAACTTGTACATCCTCCGTTCCAAATTGTTAGTCGTTTTGGCTTTTGTAGATACATAGTTTTTGCTATGCACCTAGATATACGTTATGTCTATATACAACTAAAAAATTTGTATCTAGAAAAGCCACGGAGGGAGTTGCTGACTAGCTGGTAAAATCATTACTTTTGTGAACATGTGAAGTAAATATGTAATTTACAATGATTAATTGAAATATCATTTCCTAATCTGTGTATATTAAAATCTTTGCAACTGTAGTTACACTATTGTTGTGATTTTTAGCCAAATACTACCTTAATTCTCTCATCTGACAGAAAGTACTTTCAACTCATTTTTCAGTACCTCTTATAGATGTTCAAGAAAAAATATCTCCTATAGACTGGACAGTTCATAACTTTGCACTTAAAAGAACTCAAAGATTGTTGGAAATCAGAATAGAAGTAAATGAAATGCTAAATTGGGCTGGCTTGCTCTAAAGGGCTATATTTGGTAGTTTAGAATCGGTAGTGTAATAGTACACATTTCTGAAAGATATTTATTTGTAACTTAGGTGAGTCATGATGATTACATCTTTGGCAGCATCAAATTTTCCATTTTGGAAGCTATGCACCAATAGCCAAATGGTATTCTTGCAACATTATCACTCTGGCTGTTAATACACTTGAATGAAATTGTTCTGTATGTATTGACAAAATTAGTTAGGTACCATTGCATCAATTATTTTCAAGATTCTTTTGGTAACCCCAATTTTTATCTTTTTTTCTTTCTGTATCGAAACTTCTAGTACAAAACAAACTTTTATTTGTGTAAATATTCCATTGTTTCTGGTATTTCTACTTCTATTCAATGCAGCTGTTTTACTTGTTTATTAGAGGTTTAGTATAGTATATATGTCAGAATGCTAGCTTTTGGCTAACTTTTAGCAACCTATTAACACCATATTTTTTGTTTATAGTACATGCTATTTGAATATTCAATTAATCATGTTTCCTTACTGTTTATGCAGAATAAAACTGTCTCTGTTTTTGAAACCAACATACGTATCCTTGGGGGTCTGTTGTCAGCTCACCTGTTTGCCAGTGACTATGCCACTGTACGTCTGTTTTATCCTTTGTTGTAATCTCATTTAATTCATTTCCTGCTAGTTTCTATTGACTTGTATCACTCTTGATCTTGAACATCAGTTTTTTTTTTGTATCACACAAAAAGAGAATGAACTAAGCACTGAAGTGTGTTATTGATACTTATAATGCGGCATGGTGTGAGCTAAGTACTGAAGTATGATGTGAATTACCAAAGTTGTGAGTGTAAGATTGGTGTATGATGCGTGGGATGTACTGCATTGAGCTTCTAGGGCGAATATATAGGAGTACATGGCTTGGAGGGCAAGTAGCCTCTCCTAGAGATAAGGAAGGTTGTCCCTGGATTGCAAAACCAATGCTAATTAAGAACTAAGAAAATTATATTAAAAAAAACCCTGACCACTGATAGAGCTCGCCGCGTCGTCGACCTTTGCTTTGCCTTAAGAAAAGTGGGTTCTGGACCCTTTAGGGAGGTACTCACATGACTTGCTAGCATGGGTGACCTCTTAACTAGAGGTCAACCAACCGAGCTATCGCTCAACTGATATTGATATGTCAGCATATTTTATCCCTGTGACTGGTTGCATTAATGGGTGCATGGTAAGCAGGTTCATTGGTCCTCCAAAATGGGCAATAATACTATCAAGCTACCTTACCTATTTTATTGGAAACATTGCTGCTTATGATTGTTCCTCGATGAATATTTTATTCATTGTCTGATTATAGTTCAATTGCGACTGGGTTGTTGGTTATCTTTAGGCACAAATCCAATATTCTCTGCTATTTATGGGTAGTGCAATTTAGCCATTTAGGCCTTGGAAACTTTTTTAAACCCTTTCAGTATACTAATTTATGTTTCATATTTGAGGTTATCTAAATTATTAGAATTGCTGAATGCTGTGGATAAAGTACTGCACTTTCCTGATGCTTCTGTAGCCTTTTCTCTGTTATTGTTGCAAGGATTCTCGAGCCTTTTCAAATTTAACTAAAGCGGTAAAAGGAATACTATCCACAATACAATGAATTTTAAAAAAGGATTGGTGGACATTTCACTGTAGTACTCTTCATCCACAATACCTTTCCAACTATTGTGTGTGCATAGATGAATAACACATGTTTTTAAATTGGAAAAAAACTTAACAGAGTTAAACCAATAGTGCCTAATTTAATTGAAGTGTTCCGTCCTTCATGTTTTATTCATATCTAAGCCTTGAGAAGATTTTACAGTTATTATTTTTAGGCAATAAAATTAGCACAATGCATGTAAGGGTGAAATCCAAAAATACTTGATTTTTTTTATTTTCAATCCAGATTAAACATTCATCTTTATTAAGAATGCTTCTTGGCCAGAGAGATTTTTGAAGTTTATTACGGTTCAAGTGGTCAAATACTTATTGTTGCTCATGGACAGGGTATGCGAATCCAATCTTATGAAGACCAGTTACTTAATTTAGCTGCTGACTTAGCTCAGAGGTTGTTGCCTGCATTTGACACTCCTACAGGTTCATTACCTTTTCTAGTATTATAATCTTCCTGGAATGAATGGATTATATATTGCACCAGACATTTGAATTCCTCTTTTTTTTTTTTAATGTTTTTGTTGTAAAATCACCGTTTCCACTGGTTGCGGATTGTCACTAAATTACAATGATCCCTTTTCCATCCTGGCAATACTCATCGAAGCTCACACACCGCCGCATTAGCTCCTTTAGAACAAAAAACAGAAATATACCCTGAACATTGCTTAGTGATGGAAAAAACTTTGAGACCGTCATATTAACTGATCTGTATCCAAGTTTGCATACTGAAACATGGTGCCAAATATTTACGTGGTTGTTCATATTCTCAGTAGTTAATCTATTTGTTAGTTCACTGCTTCAATGAATGCATTTGTTGGACACAAGGTTTATCTGGGAATGGTGGTTTGCAAAATGCGAATTATGTAAGTCGCAACTTATATTGAAACCTGCTCGCACCTGAACCATTCTGGTACTCCTTACTTTGGAACGTGAATGTAAATCTGTTCTGAAAACGTTGTTGAATATCATACACGAAACAATTATAAATTGCACCCCCCCACCCCCGTTCTTAGTTTCACTTTTTTTGATATCATGCTGTCTTCTTAATTTCTCATGTGCTTCCTGACTAGTGCTTTGCAGGTATTCCATTTGGATCTGTTAATTTAAAGTATGGAGTTGATGAAAATGAAAGCAAGGCAGGCTTCTTTCTTCCTCCATTTTGTTGGTTGTCGAACTTGGCAAATAAAAACAGTTCTGCCTACCTATTAATAAATGTGAACCTTGAACATTGACTTTGGAATCACTAAGAACATGGAGTACCCAGTGCTAAAAACTCCCACACAGCTACACGAGGTGGGGTCCGGGAAATTCGCAAAAAAAAAGAAAAAAAGAGGTGCGGTCTGGGAAGGGAATTTCTAGGCAGACTTTTACTCTTTCTTATTTTGGAAAGGAGGCTTGGTGGAGAGACTCTACCACTGCACCAGGCGTACCCAATGCTGGAACCACGAAAAGAACATAAAACTGGAATTTTGAAACATCTGTCTCATTTTAATTTCCATTCGTTTTTTCTGTAATAAATATCAGCCCGTCAACCTTGCCTACTTTCCCATTTTGCTCTCAAATGGATATAAAAAAGTCTTGAATTTCATTGCTGAGAGGCTGACACTCAGTATGTTACTCCAGATAACATCAACTGCTGGTGGTGGTACTTTGACACTGGAATTTGGCATATTGAGTCGCTTAACTAATAATACTGGTAAGTGTCGTATACAACTGTGCACTGTTTCGACGAGTCACTGCTAGCTTATGTTGTACATTTCCTACATGATTGTGTTGTCTACCTTGTTGAAGAAATCTAGGACTACTTTCTTTTTTGGTGGTTTATTATGTTGGCCAGTTAGTATGTAAGGTATATGTTATGCAAATTCTTCAAGCATCCCTCAACCCCAAGTGGTATGGTTCGTTATTGTCTTATACTCTTATTTGAATTGTTCTAAAGTTTATGCAGAACGCTAACTATCAATGGTATTGTGTGAATGTAGGTATAGTTAAATAATGCCATTATTTTAAAAATGTATATGTGTATCTATGTTCAGATACTCTGGTAGATGTTTAGAATAAAAAAATGTACATCTGTGTTCAGAATACTCTATGTTAGATGTTTAGAGCACAATAACGCATACCAAACACACTTTATAAGCTTTACCCAAAAAACATTATAAGCTGAAAGTGTACCATGCTTAACATAATATGCTGGTTATGCTTCTTGGTTGTTCATCTCGTGCTTCATTTATATCGGTCATCTATCACACTTTACTTCTTTAGCTCTAAGAGCGTTTTTAAGTTTGCTACTTCTCTGGTTGCAGTTTTTGAGCGAGTTACAAAAAATTCAGTGCGTGGAATATGGTCACGCAGATCAAAACTCAACCTTGTTGGTGCCCATATAAATGTCTTCACTGGTGAATGGACACAGAAGGTTTACTTTTGTCTTCTCTGTTTTAAAGCAATTGATAGCATTTTCTCATTAACAACTCATGATTTCATTGCATTTGTGGAACCAGGCAGCATACTTTCAGCAATAAATATCATGTCAAGATAATGACCTGCTAGCTCTGTTTGTTAACTTGATGTGTAACTGATAACCCCATAGAGATGTTCATTTTCGTATGGTCAAAGAGTTTCCGATTTCCTTCCTGACTGATTACACGAACATTTTATTAATATCATTATCGTTGCATGATACATAAATATATTAATATATTTAATTTGTAATTTAAATTTGCCTTTTCTCTGCAATGCTTAATTTTGTAAATTTTTTCACCACTATGAACAACTGCTAATGATGTTTTCATCATTTCAGGATGCCGGAATTGGCACAAGCATTGATTCTTTCTATGAATACCTTCTAAAGGCAAGAAAGGCTACCACCTTTATTATTTTTGGTGTTCGTTTTTATCCATTCCAGTACCTGGAATCACATTTTCCATTATTCCTTTAAAGAAAAAACTTTACATCTGCAAAGTATTCAAGGTACACCATGCGATAATGTCATAAATGAGCTAAGACTACATGTTCTTCAAACTTGCGTAGCATGCTCAAGTAAGTTCATGAGCCTGGGAGCTTCTTTTGTTTTTGGTTAAGCCTGGAGGCAATCATTTGTGAGAGAAATTGCTTGTTTGTTCTAAAAGCAAACACTGAACCATAACTGTAAGGACCATTTTGGTCCTGATGCAGTGCAGAAGATGGGCTGAGGTGTTGTCCTGGAAGGCTGGAACTCTAAAAAAACAATTCAACACAATTCCGTGAAGCACAGTGTACTCTAAGCAACTTTGTTGCTATAAATGCATGATTCCCGGGTTCCTAATTGAACATAGCATGCAAGTTTTAAGGATCTAACATAATCTACTCTCAACTCCCAGAGTAGATTATCTAAGTTATCGTTAATCTATGTTCTTTGCTAGAGGATGGACA
This sequence comes from Cenchrus fungigraminus, assembly GCA_036936925.1. NCBI lineage: Eukaryota > Viridiplantae > Streptophyta > Magnoliopsida > Poales > Poaceae > Cenchrus > Cenchrus fungigraminus. The sequence goes on along the minus strand of CM072778.1, from coordinate 18,392,182 downwards.
AAACTAGGCTCATCAAGTAGCTGGTTCATTCTTCCTTTTCTTCTGCTATCATGCATTTTAACAGTTAATTTTGTGTGTCAACATCAAACAGGCATATTTGTTGTTTGGGGACGAAGAGTACCTTTATATATTTCAGGAGGCTTACAAGGCTGTCATGCACTATCTCCATCATGATCCTTGGTAAAAATCCTAATTCCTAATCACTACACGTGACCTTTTATTTGTTATTCAGAAGTTGTAAAAGCATGGTTGTATTCATGAGCAAGCTGATATAAATCAAAGTAATTTGTACTCCCTCCCTTTTGTTTTTAAGGCTTGCATGTATATCAAAAGTCTACTGTTATGGTCGGCAAAGTCTACACCAGGCGCAAGAAAGGGGGCGGCTGAGCAAAAACAGAGCAAGCCGTAGGCAGCCGCTGTCTTCCGCAAGACATGCAATTAGTTGAGATTCTTAGCGATTAGTTCGGTTTAGCTTTAGTTGGTTCGGATTAGCTTGAGTTGGTTAGGATTTGGAGATGTGTTATTGGCTATATAAGCCGGAACAGTGCAATCAATAAAGGTAAGCTGGAGATTGATTTATCTCCCCAGCATCCTCCGCCTCTCGAGTCGCCGGCACGGCGACTCGCCAGCCTCGCCGCCGGGAGCCCAAGCCCCGGCCTCCCACCTCGCACAGCTACTTCCTCCGCCACCACCCAGGGCACAACATCTACCTTCTTAATCTTTGACTGAACAATTGTAAATTATAGGACAAAAATCTGGCACCTGTGGATTTACATTCGAAAGTACTCTTCATGATATGAAACCCTAATATAATTATGGGCTTTGGTGACCACGTCGGTCATACGGTGGCTTACATTTTGAAAAAGATGGGAGTATTTAATATCTCTAGCACAAGAAAAAGTGTAGCTACGTATATGTGCTTATGTTTGTTTAGTCCTTGGTGACTATCAGATAGTTAAGGTCAGCATATTACTTGAGAAGTTTTGGCTACCCCCCTTTCATTTTTTTAACCCATGTTTGATAATTCCATCCCAGGTATGTGGAGGTAAATATGAATTCTGGTGCTACTGTTTGGCCACTATTCAATAGCCTGCAGGCATTCTGGCCAGGACTTCAGGTTCAGATTACTTATATTTTAGAAGTATTTGTTGTGGTTCTGTTGCACATACTCTAGATGATTGCTTATGCTGCTTAGATTTAAGGTTTTAGCCGGAGATGTTGATCCTGCTATTCGAACGCATGCTGCCTTCTTCAGTGTCTGGAAAAAGTATGGTTTCACCCCTGAAGGTTTTAATCTCGCTACATCCTCTGTCCAGGTAATGAAACAAATTTTGTTCCCAAACCGTGTGGCAGGATGCACTAACTCTTGAACTCCAAACTATCAACTTGACACTCTCATGTTACACCTAAATACAGAAAAAGGGTTGTAGCCTGTAGCAAAGTTGCACGAATTGGTTGAAGGGTTAATTTGTTTCTTGTTGGTCTGTGACAGCGGCACCAAAGTTGAAGAGCAAAAGAGGCCGACTTATGTGTGCTTGTACTGACATTGCTGTTTCCAATGTTTCATAGAATGGACAAAGGAGCTATCCGCTACGGCCAGAGTTGATTGAAAGCACATATTGGCTGTTCAAGGCTACCAGAGATTATAGGTGTGTCTTTCTTTACAAGGTGAAGATAGAATTTATTTTATTGTATAAGCAATTCAATGTTTTAGTTGCAATTTCCCTTACTGGTAGAAAGAAAAGTAGAGTTGCCTTTGGAGTGCGGTGATTGATGCTCGGGGACCTCTGGTATATTTAATTTCAAAGAACCAGTAATAATGTCAGGAAGGGGATAAAGTGCACAAAATCACATTTATTATACATTCAACTAAATGTTCAGATTTGCATTGTCAGTGCAAGATTCACCATTCTCCTATATTTTTCTTTCAAATTGGTCAAGGTTGGCCCCAAACCATTCAATGACAAGTTTTATCTGTCACTGTCTACTTGTGTCCTACTTGTACTAAGCCAAGGTAATCCTGCATTCCTGCAGTTGTGATTACCCAAGGTATGTCTGATAAGGTATGTCTGATAAGGTATGTCTGATATGTGGTGTGTCCATATTCAACTCCAATGTAAGCACACGCTGATTAGGTCATAGTAGTATTGGTGTCTGATCCGTTTGATTTTCGCCTAGAGATGCAAATATCAATTCATTATTACGGAAAAAGTTGCAGGATCTAACACATTTAACTGACGCTATCAGGATTTGATACTAATGCCATTCAATCGTATGCCCTAGCTTTAATGTTTATCTTTATTACATTACTGCAGATACCTTGATGTTGGAAGGGACATATTAGCAAGTCTTCAATATGGTGCTAGATGTCCTTGTGGCTACTGCCACATATCAGATGTGGAAACACACAAGCAGGATGATCACATGGAGAGTTTTTTCCTTGCAGAAACAGTGAGCATCTTCCGCCAACTTTTCCTTGCTGATATGATGCTGGTATGCTGATGATGTTTCTGGCAGCGGGAGTGTGTGGAACATCCAGTGAGGAACTCAGGATCTATTAAATCATATTTTAAAACAGATGACGGCAATTGTATTACCCTTAGCATTTTGTACAAAGATGTCGGATGACAATAAGTTATTACTAAGCTCCACTCGTAACAATAATATCTCCAGGTTTACATAATTGTAACAAAGCCTGCATTTGCCATTTTACCGTAAACTGCATAAGTATATGATTATCATGAACGAACGGGCCTGCAGCCTAGTTGTTGCAGTGCTTTTAGTAGCACTCCAGCAACCTGGGTTTGATTTTCACCGAGGGGGTGAGTTTCAGAGCTCGGTATGCACGTGAGGGGGAGTGTTGGAGTATTAGTGAATTGCCCGCCTTTCCTCATCAGCTTAAGCTTTTGGGTTGAACTGGTTGGTGCATGCAACTCAATACGGTAAAATACCACCCCTCCGCCCCTGCTGTTCCAGTGAGTTAGAAGGATAGATAAGGTGGATTGTATTGCAATGAGCCTGGGGCATTTGGGATGTTTTCAGTCCGGCAGTGAGAAAATTCTCTTGATGGTCTTTCCCCCAGGGCTGGGTTTTTTACATGATCATCATAAAAAAGTCCTTGATTATTTTCATTTCAAGATTTATCCTCTTCTGCTGAAATCTAACTATGAGCACATCCCAGGTTAAATATCTCTGGCTTCTCTTTGATTTAGCCGCGGGCCCTGATAACATTGTTGAAAATGGACCATATAAGTAAGTATGATACCATGGATTCAGTAAGTTCAGCTGTCTATTCAGACTTAGAATTCATACTTACAGTGTATTATCGGCTCGACAGGTACATATTTAGTACAGAAGGTCATTTGCTACCCATTACTCCTGAGGTAGCCTTGGTAGATGAACATTGTTCGTATTTTGGAGCATTCTGTAATGGCAGTGCAGACCGTGGATATGGTACAAGTGCTAGTTCTATGAAACATAAAAAAGCAAACTATACTCATTTAGATGATATCCAAACCCCTTCCAGTCACTATTCAGCATCCAACATGTTTGCAACAAGAGGTTACATCAAGGTAACTCTGATGTGTTCCTAATGAACATTTTACAGTGGATTATATTGCATAAAGTTTAAGCTGTTTAAAGAGTCTATTGATGGGTTCCATGGGACATATAATGGTGTATGTGGTATCCTACAGTTAGCAGTTATCGATTAATTTTAGTTAGGAAGAAATTAATATGAGTATGTAGCTTGCTTTCTGTCTCAATCTGCTGTGTATGGCATTCTATTTATAGTAATTATTAATTAGTTAGAGTTTGGAAGAGATGAATATGATATGACAGAAAGGAGCATATAGCTTTGCTTTTTATATCAATGTAATAAGGAGTCCTATTTTTCTGGTTTTGTTCTATTTGATGCCAGTCCTGCTAAGAGGACCTTCATGTTTTCGTCATTTAGATAGTCTAATACTGTAAATACATTCACAAAATTCAGAGTGTGTTTCTATGTTTTCTGTCCCTGAAGTTATGCATTATTTTTTTTTCAACCTTAACCTATCCTTTTTTATAGGGAGTTTGTCCAGGATTGACTCATGCACAGAAACTTGGGATATCATACTCTGATGAAGAGGGTAGCGATATAGAGCAGACTTCTGATGGTCATGAGCATCACGATGAATCTGCAATAGAATCTAGCGTCCAAGCCCAATCGAGTAATATTATACTTATATCTCACCCAGTTGCAAGCCAACAGGATCAGGCTTTGGAGAGCAGGTCTGGACAAGGAGATCATGCTGATATTGTGGTAACTGCTGATTCTGATTCTGATTCCATAAGCCATGATAATAATGATGGTTCACTCGGAGCGAACACTGAGCAACTTATTGAGGACACCAAGCGCACCTCCAAACATTCAGAAGATGAAGATATTGCTCAGAATTTGAAGTTGGAAGATATCAGCTGACCTTTAGTTCATTTAGGGACCAATTTTTGTACTTATCTGCAGAATCTTCAGGATGAAAGCTTGCTCAATGCAGAACAAGTTAGTAAGCAGGCAATGTTAGAGCCTGGTGGATGCTGCGATAGTATCTGGCTCGTTGACTAGTTGAGATGAGCTGATGAGGCCATGGGGCCATGGTTGCGTCAAGGACAGTGACCTGCAACCTCCAGAATTGATATTTACTTTCAGATGTGCTCTTTCTATAGTATGATATTATAGGGTGGGCACTCACCAATTTGTTCTTTCTGTATTTGTTGCATAGGTTCTGTTAATCAATAGCAAATGTAAAGTTTTGTACACCAGAAATGCAGAACTATACAAAGAGACAGTGAATACATGATGAGCTTTATTCTAGCACAGATTATTAGGGCAATTCCGACCTAGACACCGATTACTTTTCATTTTTGCTATGCGATATAAACACGATACATAGAAACTGGATGCTGCTTCAAAATAAATTCTCATCAGGTACCCCTCGTCTCTCCCCCGTCTCACCCTATCCTGCTCTACTTAACTTTGTTTTTCTGGTGAGGTTGTTTTTAAAAATGAGAAATGGTTTCCTTTTGTCTCAACTCAAAATCGAGGAGATGAAGCCAGCATGGGCTGTATGCTGGCCACGGCGGTGAAGCAGTCAGTGTTGGCCTGCTGGAATGGAGGAGCCATGGACAGATCAAGTGGTGCGTGGAGGGACCGGTAGATGAATGTTTGGCGCATGTTGACCAGGAGCATAAAGGGGTTTACTGAAAGCTCAAGTTACGCAGATATATGCGCGACGGATCAACATATATCACTTGTCACCCCCACCGCTAACATCTCGCAAAAGTTGAAGCTTAGATACAAATAGCCATGTCCGAGATTACACCGAAGACCACCGCCATGTTTACATATATCCGGATCAACAACGTACAACAGGAGAGGGGGCGGGCAGGATACGATCTAGAGTGAGAGGCCGGACTCCTCGTCCTCGTCGAGGTCCGAGGTGTAGACGGTGTAGAGCGACCAGATGAGGCCGAAGACCCCCAGGAGGATCCACCCCAGCAGGTTGTTGCTGAGCCCCAGGCTCAGCCCGGTGCCCTCCGTCGACATCCTCTCGTCCACGAGCGCCAGCGCCGGCCCCGCCGACGCGGTCACCGCGCCCGCCGCCGCCAGCAGCGACGCGCCCGCGCCCTTGGCGCTCACGGCGGCCGCGTTGTTCCTGCCGTCCTTGGAGTAGCCGCACCGCACCCTCTCGCTCCTCGCCCTCAGCTGGGGCAGCCCGCCTGCAAAGATGCATGCACACCGAGCTCGATCACCAATTCACCATGCACGAGCTTGCAAAACGAGCTAGCGTAATTGTGCGACAACGGCGAGACCAACTGCAGACGATGCATACCGAGAGCGTTGGGGCTGGCGATCGCGGCGCGGGCAACGACGGTGGTCGCCGCGGCGGCGCTGACGGTGGCCATGGCTGCTGCGTCAGGATCTCTCGCTTGGGCCGCTTGCTGGAGAAGTTTGCTGTGTTTGTGGCTCGCGTGCGCTAGTTGGAGGCCTTTTGCTTTTAAGGCGATATACACGAAATTATCGCGAGCCGATGTGGCTGCAAATCATCTGCCGCCGCTAGGATTGGGTGAGGCACGGGATTGGCTATCCTTGCACCCCATGGCCTATCCGCTTGTGGCCAATCGGCGTGAGCCAACTGGACCCGTCGATTTCTCCCTTGTAAACGTATAGGCACACACTCATGGGTCGCTTTTGGATTTGGTCAAAATTCAAGCACAAAGTGAAGAAATAAATGGGAATTAGACGATCAACTTTGAGAGGCCTTTTGAGACTAGCCAAACTGCTCAAAGTCTGCATCAGCTAGATTCATATTCTTGAGCTAGCTTACGAGTCACATTTGGATGCCCATTGCTTAAAACTTCACTACTGCTTGAGCTTATATATATCATATATAGTTTAACTTACATTGATGCAAAACACGCTATGCAAGCACCCAGTATTGGAGTTGCAGTCTACAAAGTACACTGAGCATTGAATCTTCATAAACCAGATGCTCCGGTTTACACAAGTCCAGCGTGTGAATGCCAATGAACACTCACCTTGAAAGGACCTTGTCACGACAAGCACATATTAGGTTTGCCTAGCATCAGCATGCCATCATACCTTCGATCACTGTTGGAACAAGGGGAGGACAACAATTTAGGATTTAGAAAAGGGATGATAATGGTTTGTGAGATAGAAAGTAAAAAGATACTTAATTTGTATTTTGATGGATTTGATACCTTCAATTACATGCATGTGGCCCTTATAATTGATGACTCATGTTAGAATCTAACACTTTGGTTCGAACTTGCAGAAACCGAACATTCTAGTTTCGGAAACTAGTTACTCTAGTTTCGCCAAACATTGTAGTTTGACAAATTTTAGTCGTCAAACATTTATTGTAACCGTTACCCAACAAGAAACAATTTGTAGAACGTTTTCATCATCTTTGGTAAAATCAAGTCCACCGCTAAAATTATCTAAGACCGATGATTAACAATAATTCATCGATCATACATATATAAGCATATTGTCGTACACTACAAGATGTAGGAGGTCTTCGACCGACTATATATACGGTGATTCAATACCCCAACCCTCTTCCAATCCTCACAAGTATTTAATATCCAATTAAAATTTTAAATTTACGAATACATTTTGAAAAAAATTAACACTACTGATTAGGATTAAAATTTTTTGGCAAAATCTCGTCATATTTTCTAATTGTGCGTGTAAAGCATTGTGGTGGTAAACTCTGATCTATATATAGTGTAGGAGGTCCAGGTGTCAAATCCCGGCTTAATTTTTATGGATTCAGATATATGCATGAGTAATAACCAACCTGATAGAAGATTTTTTTTGTGAATTTCGGCACCATAAAATATATTTGCCAAATTTTGTTTGACCGGAATTCCGGAACAAATTTCCCAAAATTCATGGATTGGGCTACTTCCATCCATGAATGACGATAAAAAAAGTGCGCAGCAGAATCAAAATTCTTGCTACTGCCCCCCTCTAACATGAAAAAAAACAAATTCCTAGCTTCACCACCCCTATACTAGGCTTTTTAAAAAGAAATTATTGGCAAACATAATGGAACATAGGGCTCATAAAAAAATCTAGCCCACTTGTCACTGTACTGATGGCTAAAGGTGCCCTGTTTTTATTAGAAAACAAGGAGAGTGTCACATGTAACTCATGTGTATGAGCTATCATTTATTCAAATCTCTGTTCTTGAACTTGTCTCGAATTGTGCAACATTTTTTCATTCTTTTGGTTAGACAGAAGAATCCTATACTGTTCTTTCTTGTGCTAGCTTTTTCCTTTGTAAGGAAGAGGACGACGCGGAATCCTACTAGATTTTTTTTTTAATTTTTTCCGAAGAGAAGAGTCAAGGTACCGGTCTAACAGTAGGAATTCCAGTACGTCATGCTGCGTTCTGAATCTGATCGAGTCGTGCCATATGCACGCGTTGGATGACTTGTAGAGACCTAGTACGTACTTAAGCACAGGCATCAACAAAAGCAATCCATGAGCACGTTTTCATACGGACTAATTAACGCGCATGCTCACCAGCTCACGTAGTATTAAATGCGGCACACCACGTCGCTGCGGTCTGCTCGATCACTCTTTAATTTGGAGCTTTCAGCTGTGAGATCACCAAGCCGGGCGATCGACGACGCACGTGACTACGTGAGCACGAGACGGGGCCGGCGAAAGCGAGTGGGACCATATTTTCGACCACCGGTTACTCGTTTAGTGACCAATCGAACGCAACTAGTACGCGATTATGTATGCTAGGTACTAGTAAGTGTTTGGTTGACTCAAATGCAATACGTGAAAAGTAGAGAATTTCATTATATATGTTTGGTTATAGTGGTTTGTAATCAATGGACACAGGGGGTGTTCGTAGAAGTAGGTAAAAGCTATTTTGAGAGCTCCACTTCAAATAGCTCAATTAGCACAGGGGGTAATTTTTTGGAGTTAGTTGCATATAGCTCTAAAATAATCTACATATTTGGCTCTTTTTGAGCTATTTGGGCTAAAAAGGAGAGAGCTAGAAAATAGCTATGAGATTCAAACACCCCACGGTAATCGAATTCCTTATGTAATCAATATATAGAGGATTGTTTGTAGCAAACATGACCTCATATGCCATTAGTTCGAGTATGATTTTGGTGATTCATGACAACATGATCAATGGGACTAACCATATTGTTTAGCATGTCCTTGTAGACATTTCTAGGTCTCATAGATGCAAACATATCACATGCCAAAATGAGAAGATAGTATATTTTTCAATGGTCAAAACTGTGGAAGAAAATGAAGGAAATTGACACCGTCGGATGAACCGACGGTACCATCGGTGCATAGCGTCGGAGTACTTGGTACACTGCGCAAAGGCTGGAATCAACTTAGACACCGTCGGATGATCCGACGGTCTCTATATTCTAGATGCGCCGGATGAATTGCAGAGATGAAGCCGCGAAGACAGTAGCGTCGGATGAACCGACGGTCCATTGGAGGGAACCGTTGGTCTATCTGATGATCAAGTTCAAACAAGACAGAGACGCGCCAAGATCAATGCAGTAGCACCGGATGAACCGACGGGTCAGCAGCGGTTCATCCGATGATCTTGTTGAAGCTAACAGTAAGGTTTTGGCCGCGGGGTCTTCAGCACCGGATGATCCGACGGTGCGTCGGAGCATAGCGTCGGAGCAGTTGTGTCAGCAAATCTGCAACGGCTAAGTGACGTGGAGGGCACCGGATGAACCGACACCCTGGAAAAGCATAGCATCGGTTCATCCGACGCTACCTTTTTCACCGGCCGTTAGCCAACGGCTCTTTTGATGCCTTGAGCTATTTATACCCCCTCCACTCACCTATTTGAGGTAGCTAGATGGTGTGGAAGTGCAGGGGAGTGCAAGACACCTAGAAGATCATATCCAATCCATCCAAGTGCTAAATTGCTCATCCATAGACTTGCACATGCTTTGTGTGTGTGCTTAGTGCTAGGCTTAGCTTAGAGCTGAGTGAGTGCAAGGTTGTGCCAACCTTGTGAGGTGATTCTTGAGTGAATCAAGTTGTACAAGGTGTGCCGGAAGCCTTGGGGCCTAAGTGGCTCACCGGCAATCGTCTTCGACCCTCCGGCTTGGTGTGGAGTGGCGAGGACACTTTGTGCGGGGGGCGTGGAGTCCTTCCTAAGTGGAGAAGCTCCTTAGTGGAGGCGGCATCAAGGTGACCAAGGGAGCTTGGCGAGTGCCTAAGTGGCGAGCCTTTGTGATGAGTCAAGTAGTGCTCTTGGGAGAGACTTGGTGACCGGGAAGCAATACTCTTGTGTGAGTGCTTCAACAACGTGGACTAGGGGTGGCTTAGTGCCTACCGATACCACGGGATAAATCGCGTGTCAAGAGTTTGCTTCCTCTCATCTCTCTTTACGTTTCCGCATTACTCTCTTGCAATCCTTGCTTGCCTTTACTTTCCTAGAGTAGTATCATGCTAGGATTGGCTATAGGTTGCAAAACTTGTTTTGGGATGGGAGTTTCACACTAGAACAACCGTAGTTGCGCATCTAGATAGTATGTTCTAGTTTTACTTTATGCAAAAGTAGTGAAGCCATAGGTTAAGGTTTTTAAGTTGTCTAATTCACCCCCTCCCCTTCTAAGGCTACGAGCATCCGATTCCTTACAAGTGGTATCAGAGTCTGGACTCACTTCCTTCACAAGGAAACCCCAGTTCGATTGGTAAATTGTGAAAACCGGCTCATTGGAACGGTTAGGCTTCACCGCCTAGTGAATTGCTCTATAGAGGAATGAGAGGGGTGGATACCTTAGGTTTGGCTCCATATTTCGATGGCACGGGCTATCCTCAGTGGAAGGTTCTCATGGAGGCCTATCTCCAAGCAAAGGACCTTGATGTTTGGAGAGTCAACGATGAGGGCATGAAAAATGGTACTAAGAAGGAAAAGCAATTTGATGTGATTGCTAAGAGTATCATTTTGTCCTCACTAGATGTAGGCGTTTTCAATAGAGTTTTTAATTATGAAAATGCTCATGAGCTATGGAAAACCATCAAGGAGCAAAATGAGGGTTCAAAAGAAGTTGCTAATGAACGCTACGGTTGTCTCCTTGAGGAATTCAATAGCTTTAAGCAACTTGCAAATGAAAATGCCGAATCAATGTACTCACGCCTAAATATGCTTGTCAATGAGATTAATTCTTTAGGTGTGAAGAACATCACAGACTTGAACATCAACCGCAAGATCCTGCAAAGTCTCCGGAAGCCCGATTATGACTTGGTGGAAGCCATCATCTTTGAGAAGAAGCTCAAAGAATTGAAGCCATCTCATATCTTGAGCAAGATCATGGCACATGAGCTTCAAATCATGCCCAAGTCCAAGAAGGTGCCCCAAGAAAAGCCTCAAGAACCATCTTCTCCAACCACAAGCTATGCCCTCTCAAGCCAACAAAAGAGGTGATGAGTAGGATGCCTACTCATGGAAGCTCAAGCGAAGATGATGGTGATGATGGTGACGATGAAGACTCCTCAAGTGATGAAGAGGTCGAATCCATGGTGGACATGTACGTGAAGAAGATCTTCAAGTATGTGAAGAAAATCAACATGTACGGCTACAACGTCCACTTGAGAGAAGGGCGTCATCATCAACATATCAAGTTTACCAAGATCGAGCACAAGCCCAAGAAGAAGGTGGTCAAGTAAAGGAGGCCAAAGCAAGAAGTCATTGTCGCTGTCTGCGAGTGGATAAGTGGTGGAGAATCAAGTTATTGTAACTCAAGTGATGAATCAAGAAAGAACTTCACCACCCGCTTCACGCAAGGTCCTTCATCATCACCACACATTTGCCTTATGGCCCAAGGTATGGAGAGCAATGTAAGTGATGATGAATCCGACACCACCTCTCTCGATGATCTTGTTGAGCTAGTCCATGAGCAAAAAGGAATGCTTAAGAAACAAGCTAATGAAATTAAATAACTCAATGCTCTCAATGATCTTAGTGCAACCCTTGCTACAAATTATGAACATTTGTTGTGCAAATTCAAATTACTTAGCAAGGAGTGTGATGAGCTAAAATCTAAGCTTGAGAGCAATGATACTAAAACAAGTGATTCCTTTGAGCTTGATGAATTATCTATCCCTTGTGCAATTCCTATCTTTAAGGTAGATGCTTCAACTTCTTGTGTTGATTTAATTGATGAATCTTGCTCACCATCTTGCAATGAGAATGTTGTTGTAGAAACATGTGATTGTCTCATAGGCAAGAAAAATGATGAGCTCAAGCAAGAAGTGAAATAGCTCAGAGAGAGGTTGACAAACTTGATGGGCAAGGGCAAGAACAATGAGGAACAGGTGGACATCTCTCAAGACATGAAGAGCAAAGTTCAACCTTCTCAAGATAACCGTGATCCCATGGTGAAAAAGCTTGAGAAGGGTGCTACCGTGACTTGCTACAAGTGTCATGGAGAAGGGCACAAGTTCTACAAATGCCCTCAATTTGTCAAGAAGATGGACAAGGGCGAGAAGAAGAAGTTGAACCCCACCATCAAGAGCTCCCTCATCTACACCAAGCCCAACCGCAAGAACAAGACCAAGAGCAACACCTACGTCATTAAGAAGAAGACTAATGGTAAGGTGGTTGCACACAAGGTTGGGAAGATGAAGACGGAGTGGGGTTGGAACCAACCCATTTGGGTGCCCAAGGAAGTCATCATCAACATGAAGGCACCTCAAATGGTTTGGGTTCCAAAGGCCACTTGAAGGCCATAAGGTCGGGGACTTGGGAGGCTTGGCACAAAGAAGTTGTGAAGATTCAAGCCTAGAAACCAAGCTTGCAAGTTAGACATATGTTGCCCAAGATCCCCGGTTGAGGTAATGGAAACTAGAACCCATCTTATGTATCTTTGTAGCTCCATTGCCTTGTCTAGGTTTGCATTTGTTGCTATGCCTAGTTGTTTACATATGGTAGGTTGCTTGTGTCATGTGCTAACCCATGAGCAACCTACATGGTTTGATTAGTGTGTAGGAAAGCTACACTTGTTCTTTTCATGGTGCATGTTTTCATATATATCTCTTTGCATCATGAGCAAGCTATAGGGTTAGCTTCCCTTTTGTTGTCATAAACAATGTGCATACATTTGGTTGGTGATTCAAACACTAAATACACACATTGTTTCAAGCTTATTTTTGTAGTCTCTTGGTGTCGGGGTTCTTTACCGCCGGACAGTAAATTTGTATCGATCGTGTGTCTGACCCGGATGGTTAGCACGAGAGACGCCGGGATTTAGACTGGTTCGGGCCTCCGAGGAGTAATACCCTACGTCCAGTGTCGAGCTGCCGTGTTCTTGTGCTAGGGTTGTTTGTAGTAGGGATTACAAACTGGTCGGGAGAGGGTGTCGCGCCCAAGTCCCTGGGGTGTGAGTTCTCAGTTCATCAGCCCTTGTGACGGTTGCCCTCCTCTCCCTTTTATAGACGCAAGGGGGAGGGGCAAAAAGGGGATTAAAGTAAAAGTTACAGTGCTGGCCGCTGGGATGTCCTCTCGCACGTCGCTGTCGGTCTGGGTGCACTGAAGAGGAGCTGCGCTACGTTGTCGTCGAGGCCGCCGCGTGGCCGGGCGGGGCTGTTTACTTGGGGTACTTGGCGCTTTCTCCGAGCACTTTGGTGCTGACTCAACCCGCCTGAGCACGGGATGAGCGCGCCACGTTAAGGCCCAACCGTAGGCCAACGCTAATCGTAGGGGGCACTCGAGTGCCTCGGTCGGAGTTGGCGTGTTGCAGGGTCGGATGGGACGGCGTGTTGATGGCCGTGCAGCCGAACAGTGCCGCATTAAGGCCCTTGTCAGAGCCGGCCGCCCGCGCGTGTCGCCAGCTGGCGTACTTGCATGGCATGAGGAACTGGCGCCCCACGCGTCGTAGTGGGGAAGCCCGCGCCTCAGGGTGGCGCCACGTTGCGCGGACCGTGCTTTGGTCGGAGATGGTGACTGCTCGTGCGAACGAGCAGGTTGTCGAAGGCGAGACGGAGACTCCTCGTGCGAGGCGGAGACTTGTCGTGCGAGGCAGAGAGTTGTCGTGCGAGGCGGAGACTTGTCGTGCGAGGCGAAGACTTGTCAGAGAAGCCTCCCCTTATTAGAAGACTTGTCGAGGAAGCTCCCAACTGGTCGGAAGCATGACGTCTTGCCAGTGATGGTCTTGACAGAGATCCCCAGTCCTCCTTATACTGAATCTTGGTCTTCACATTGTCAATGGTGTCAGAAGACTCCACCTCAAGAGTGATTATCTCGTCGTCAAAGGGAGGCCTAATCTGGGCCCTCGTCAGTAGCCCCCGAGCCTGAGGGGGAGTCAAGGACTTACACACAGGCTCAGATGAAAAGGCGTTGTGACGACCTTTGATCTTGATTTTCTCGGTGGGTGCGCGCGAGCGTATCCGCCGGATGTAGCCCCCGAGCCCACGAGTGAGTTGTAGACTCGCTTGTGGGGTTTTGATTTCCAGCGGTATTGTCGTGGTTCCGAGATCTTTTTCCGAGGTGGTCGTGAAAGTCGTGGGCGTCATGTAGGTCAAGGCGATCATGGGCGTCGCGGAGATCGTGGGGGTTGTGGCCGACGTGGCGGACGTGACGGCTTGAGAAGACGGGGCGGGGCCGGCTTAGATTCCCGGGCCCAGCGGGCATCGAGGCGTCGCGCAGGCGGGCGTCAGTTACCCCGGGGCGCGCGCGCGCCGGCGTCCCTTCGATGCGGTGGACCCAGCATTTAAGGCCGGTGGCCACGCCCCTTCCTTTTTAACCACGGGCCGGCGGAGGATTCGAAACCTTTACCTCTCCTGCCTTTTCCACTGCCATCGCCGCCCGCGTCTTTCGCCCTTCGCACCCACCGCGCCGCCGCCTCCTTCACCTGAGTCGTTCGCGAAAGCCCGCCGTCGTCATGTCGAACTGGTTGCGCTCTAACATGTCCCGCTCGATGCTGCTCCGACTGGTCGCTGCCAGGCAACTTCCTCTGCTCACCGACGCCGAATAGTGGAGGTTGCCTGAGGACGAGTCTGTGCTGCGCCCGCCGAGGGGGTACATCATCTCGTTCGTGGCGTTCCACGAGCGCGGCTTCTCCGTCCCTGTCGAGCGGTTCATCCGGGCTGTTCTCCATGAGTACGGGCTCCAGCTCCAGCACCTTAACCCGAACAGCGTCCAACAAATGGCGGTGTTCGAGGCGTTGTGCGAGGGGTACTTGGGGATCGGTGCCCACTGGCACCTCTTCAAGTATTTCTTCATGTTCGCCTGCTTGAAGGACGGCCCCCTCCTGGCGACCATCGGTAGCGCCAACCTCCGGATGAAGCAGGGGAGGGGTGAGAAGTACATTCCTTTCTCGCTGACGAGTTTCAACAGCGGTTGGCACAAGGGTTGGTTCTATCTCAAGAACGACCCCGAGCACATGCTGCCGGAGTTCACCGGAGCCTCCATCGCCCAAGTGCCGAGAAGCTGGAGCGACGAGCCTCCGAAGGCGGAGCAGGAGAAGCTGCTCAAGGAGCACTGGGCGGCGCTGGCCCGCCTCTGCGATGCCAGGGTTGATCTGGCAGCCGTCATCGGCCAGTACCACACCCGAGGGGTCGTCCCGCTCCGGAGGCGGCCTCTTCGTCTTTGTGAAATGACGGCCAAGAGGGCCCCTTGGACGGGAACAGTGACCGCGCCCGAGCGACATTCGCTGGATGAGGTCCAGCGTCGCGTGTCGGTGGCCATCGGGAAGGCGTCCTACTCGTGGCTGCCGTCACGGCTCCTGCCGATGCTCCCCAACGAGGGGACCGAGAAGCTCGTAAGTGGTTTCTTCTTCCAATAAGTTTTCCGATTAGTTCGGGGTCTTTATTTGGTTTGGATCTTCTCGGAAATTTCTGACGGTCGTTGACTCCCTTCGCTTCCTTTTACTTTCAGCTGCGGAGCCCCCACCTTGTTCCCGCAAAGCCTCCTCTTCCGGAGGAGGCGATCTTCAAGCGCAACTAGGCGGCCACGGATAAGCGAAGGGCGGAGTGCAAGGCGCAGCACAAGGAGAAGGAGATCGCCAAGCGCGATCAAAACGATGACCGCATCAAACGCCGTAAGGCGGGGGAGACCAACGTCTCCTCCAACGAAGATCTGTCACCGCCGCCGGCGTGGAGTGGGGATGAGCCGAGCGCGGATGTCGACTGGAGCGGCATGTCTAGGTCACCCCTATCTTCACCGCGTCGGGCGGCGGAGGTGAGCTCGATGCGGCGGTCGGAGCCTGTCGCTCGCGAGAGGGGCGCGGGTTCCAGCTCGTAGTCGGGGGCCCGCCCCGCCCGAGAAGATCAACGGGTGACCCGCTCGCAGGGGGCCCCTGGCGATTCATGCGTCCCCGAGGGGCGGAGAGATCCCCCACGCCAGGACGATCCACCCAGGCGGTCGGTGGAGCGAGACTCTTCCTCCCGCCTCCTCTACGACGGCTCCGAGCGTCCGGACCCGGACTCCCTGAGGAGGCGTTTGTCGTCCAAGGCGAGGTCAACCCTGCTGGCGTCTGCTCCGAGCGCACCACAGGGAGGGAACACGAGCGTTCCCCAGCGGCGCCTCCAATCTCTAGTTATCCGTGGCGGTGGCACCCCGGTCGTGCAGGTTCCCCTCTCCTCCGGTGGGAGCCAAGTGCCGGCCTCCGGAGCGGCGGAGGTCGGGAGGGCAGCCCCCGAGCCGTCGAGGGATCGAAGCGCCGCCCCCAAGTCCTCAGGGGACGATGGGCCTGCTCCCGCGTCGACGGAGCGTCGGGAACCGGTACCCGAGATGGCGGGGCCAAAAGGCCAGCCCTCGAGCAGGGCCCATAGGGTAGGCCGGTCAAGCGGGTTCGCGTCTGGTCCACCATGTAAACTCTTGCTCGCTATTCCTCGTTGTTTTATTGTTCTTCGTCTTTGCTTTCTTCTCATTTTTGACTCGCCCTTGCGTCAGCCGCGCCGACACCGGCGTGCTCAGTCTCGCGCTAATGAAGCGCGCAATGCTGAGCGCGCGCAACCCACAGCCCGATCCCCGCCCAACGCTCCATCCTGCTAAACCGTTGGCGGGTCAGGCCGGTGGGAGGCCCACCGCGGTGACCGAGGTCGCCGAGACAGCGGCGCCTCCGCCAGCGTTAGACATCGACAACTTGACTGGGGGGCGGGTGGCTCCTGAGGCGAACGACATCCAGGCGGCGATCGAGCCGCCGATCGAGACCACCGCGGGGGGTGACGATCGAGCCTCCAAGAAGGTCGCGCCCCCGCCGCCGTCAGCTGGTGAACATGAAACCGAGATGCCGGTGGTGGTTGAAGATCCAGCGCCTGCGGCGTTGCAGGTGGGCGGGGACACGATGGCGGAGCCGGCGGTCGACGACGCAGCTGCCCGCCCTCGGGAGATCATTGACCTCGACGAGCCCGACCTCCCGGGCGACTATCCAGCTATCTTCGAAGCCGCGCTAGAGCAATTGCTGGCGGAGTGCGGCGCAAAGAAGGCACACACCATCAGGGAGCCGATTATGAGGCAGACGCGCTTGACGATGAGGACGAGGAGGCCGCGGCCTGCCGCTGCCTCGAGCGAGGTCTCGGGTGGGCGCGTCGTGCGTTCGACGAGCTCATCCTTCCTGCGACAACGGTGAGTCCCCTCAAACCAGGAGTTTAGCCTTGTTTTCCCCGTTCTTGTAAGTCTTGTAATCGTTGATCTCCTGCCCGGTACAGTCGCTCACGGAGTGCGGCGCAAAGAAGCCGCACACCATCAGGGAGCTCCGGGCGGAGCGGACCCAGCTGGAGATGCAGCTGGCGGTTTCTCGGCTGGCTGCCGTCGGGGCGGTGGTGAACGAAGCGTCGTTGAGGACAAAACTCGAGGCCGCCGTGAAGTCCGCAAAAGACCGTGCTGCATTCGTGGAAAATCGTGCCACGACCGCACAGGCCGCGGCTGCCCACGCCGCGACGGAGCGGGAGTCCCTTGAGGCGAGGCTGGCCCAAGCGAAAGCGAAGGCCGAGGAGTTGCGAGCCGCCGTGGCGACCACCAACGAGGCCGTCGAGAGAGCCACGACTGCCGCTGCTGCCGCTGAAACTGCCGCCCAGAGCGCTGCCCAGGCCGCCGCCCAGGAGAAGATGGCGTTTGAGTCGAAGGTGGCGGAGCTGGAGCAAGACTTGGCCACCACCGGCGCGGACCTCCGGACGGCCAACAAGCAATTTTTCGAGGTGGCCAACAAGCTCCAGGATGTCACCGATGAGGTGACCCGGCTCCGGGATGCCAACTCTCAACTGACGCAGGACATCGGCGGTGAGTGAGCTTCGAATATCGCCGTGGGATTCTTTCTTTACGTTGATTTTTGTCGGCGCTGACTTGTCTCCTCGTGGGTCGTAGGACTGCGCGCACATCGTGCCGCGATGACCGTGAAGCTCACGGAAAAGTCACAGGAGGTGAACGCCGCCGAGCTCAAGATCATTGAGAAGGACGGCTCGATCAAGCGGCTGTCGGAGCAACTTGAGAGTAAGTTCTTTCGATCCTGCCCTGCTCTTCCCTCGACTTGGCCGCGCCATGTTTGTTTATTTGCAATCTGTCGACCCTTTTCAAAGACTAGGGCCGAACTTGAGCAGTCCTGGAAGGCCCAGGAGCAGGTCGGGATCGAGCTCGAGCAAGCCAAGAACGCCCGGCGCGAGTCGGAGACGTCACGCCGGCAGAGCTTCCTGGAACACGCCAACCTCGGGAGGCTCATTGGCTATGTCTTGTCGGGAGTTGGCATTGCCATCGGGCCGATGCTTCCTGACACGCTGGTGAAGCTAGTTGAGGGCCTCCCGACAGTTATCAAGGAGCGGGAACTGTCAACTGCTCGGAAGGTGGTGCACCGGATGCTCGCCATGTTCGATTCATACTATCAAGGGCTGGACCGCACGGCTCTGTGCGGCGGCTGGGCCCCTGGTAGCTCCGACGACTACTGCGACCAGATCGAGGAAGACTGCGCCCCCTTCGCCCGCGCCATGGCCGATGTCGCGATGAAGGACCTGGACCTGATTCCACGAGATGCACCACAAGACCAAGAGAGCTCCAGGCCTTCAGATTAGATGTATCATTTTTATATGTAGGCAGTTAAGAAACACTCGTATGTGCAATGCCTTGAACAGTTTTATATCGTTGAAAACTTGCTAAAAAAGTGTTACAACTCAAACGTTCTCGAGTATCGAGGGAAGACTACAGCAACGAGTAGCAGAACTTAGGAATTATGAGGTGACCAAGCTCTACTCTGGAGCCGCGGGGGCGTAGGAGTCGGAGAGCCCAGCCATCTCAAATCGCTAAGAGGTGCCACGCGTTCGCAGCCCCCGAGTACTCAGGGAACTTCGAAAAAGTAACTCGCGCATTTTTCGCTGAAATCGTCTTAGGCCGGAGCCTGAGCGGTTGCTCGAGCGCTTTTGAAAAGAGGTCAGATGGAAACCTGAGGACTTGGACCGTGCTCGCAAGCCTTCGCACCGTAGCCGCGGAGGTGTAGGTGCTAGGAGCGTTGAACGAGCAGCAGCACCGCGCCCCACGCAGGCCGCCATCTTTACTTCTCGCAAGGTTGAGCCTTCTGCCAAAAAACCTCTCGCGTGTGCGATTGGTTGCGACATAGTTGTTGGTTTTTGTTTTGAAAACGGAAAAACGAAAGGGAGGGCATTGTGCCCTGGGTAGCCCCCGAGCGGAGAGCGTTTCTGCACAGGTGCAGAGACGCTTGCCGCTCAGCCTTTAGAGACGTTGCAACATATAGAAACATGGCAACTGACAAGTTTACGAACTCATAGAAGTATGAACAAAGCATGCGGCATTTATTCATAGATTCATAAGATATGAACATTTACTCAAGGGTAAAACGGCCGCAGATGTTCGATGTTCCAAGCATTGGAGACGACCCGACCGTCCTTGTATCGTATCTTGAACGTTCTGGGTCGGAGCACTTGATCAATGATGAATGGTCCCTCCCACGGGGGCGCAAGCTTGTGTCGATCCTTGCTGCCTTGAACTCGTCGGAGGACCAGGTCCCCGACCTGGAACTCGCGGGTGCGCACGTTGTGCTCGTGATAGCGTCGCAAGGCTTGTTAGTACTTGGCCGAGTGTAGCAGCGCCACGTCACGCGCTTCGTCGAGCTGGTCGATCGCATCCTCGAGCGCAGCTTGATTGCCTTCCTCGGTGTAGGCTTGTACTCTGGGGCTGCCGTAGTCGATGTCTGTGGGGAGGACCGCTTCCGACCCGTGCACCATGAAGAATGGCGTGAAGCCGGTTGCTCGACAAGGCGTGGTGCGCAGGCTCCAGAGAACGGATGGTAGCTCGGCTACCCACCTTGCTCGGAACTTCTCGAGGCGTCTGAAGATGCGAGGCTTCAGTCCTTCCAGTAGCATGCCGTTCACCCTTTCGACTTGCCCGTTCGTCTTCGGGTGCGCCACGGCAGACCAGTCCACGCGAATGTTGTTATCGTCGCAGAAGTTGAGGAATTTCTTCCCTGTGAACTGGGTGCCGTTGTCGGTGATGATCGTGTTAGGTATGTCAAAGCGATAGATGATGTCGGTGAAGAACGCTACGGCCTCCTCGGAGCGGATGTTCACGATGGGTCGAGCCTCGATCCACTTGGAGAACTTGTCAACCGCCACGAGGAGATGCGTGAAGCCCCCGGGCGCTTGTCGGAGCGGCCCCACCATGTCGAGGTGCCACACAGCAAAAGGCCATGTGATGGGGATGGTCTGAAGCGCTTGAGCCGGGAGGTGGATCTGTCGAGCGTAGAACTGGCATCCCTCGCAACACCGCATGATGTCCTTGGAGTCCGCTACCGCTGTGGGACCCTTGTCGGAAAGCTTTTCCGACAAGAGTCCTCAGACCGGCGTGATGCCCGCACGTGTCGGCATGGATCTCACGCAGTAGCTCTTTTCCTTGATCTCCCAAGATGCATCGCATGAGTATGCCAGCCGCGCCTCATTTGTAGAGCTCACCCTCGATGAGGACGAACGCTTTAGCTCGTCGTGCAATGTGGCGTGCCTCCGTCTGGTCGGGGGGCAGCTTCCCCTCGACAAGCCATTCGAGGATTGGAAAGCGCCAATCGGGGTCCTTGAGGTTCTGCTCAGGCGGCTGGTCGATCTCCATAACTTCCGGCCCTTCATGTTCTTGCGGCTTTTCCCCCTCGACACGCACGGATGGTACGTGCTGATTGCTTGCGAACACTCCATGCGGTACAAGCTTGCGGCTTGATGCAGCCTTGGTGAGGATGTCCGCGGCATTGTTGTAGTCGCGCAGGACGTGATGAAGCTCGAGCCCATGAAACTTGTCCTCCAAATCGCGCACAGCCTGGCAGTAGGCCGCCATCTTTGGATCAACACAATTTTTCTCCTTCATGACTTGATCCACGACTAGCTCCGAGTCTCCTCTGATCTTGAGACGGCGGATCCCGAGCTCGACAGCGATTTGAAGGCCGTTGATGAGCGCCTCGTACTCGGCGACGTTGTTGGAGGCGGGGAAGTGTAGCCGAACCATGTACTCCATACGCACGTCCAGAGGCGAGATGAAGACAAGGCCTACTCCCGCCCCCTCCTTCATGACCGAGCCATCGAAGTACATTGTCCACGTCTTATGCTCGATGGGTGCCGGCGGGGTTTGAATCTCCGTCCACTCAGCAACAAAGTCCGCCAGCACTTGCGACTTGATGGCACTCCGGGGCGCATACAAAATGTTCTGCCCCATCAGCTCGAGTGCCCACTTGGCTATCCTCCCTTTGGCCTCAGGGTTCTGGATCACCTCTCCTAGCGGGTACTTGGACACCACCGTGATGGGGTGTGCGTCGAAGTAGTGGCGAAGCTTGCGCTTGGTGATCAAGACAGCGTACACGAGTTTTTGCATTTGTGAGTAACGAGTCTTCGAATCAGAGAGTACCTCGCTCACGAAATAGACTGGACGCTGCACCTTGAGTGACCTCCCGGGTTCTTCTCGTTCGACCACGAGCATAGCGCTGACAACCTGGGTTGTTGCGGCGATGTACAGAAGCATCGGCTCTTCGGGCGCTGGTGCCATGAGTATCGGCGGGCTCTTCAGGAGGTTCTTGAGAGAATCGAGCGCTTCCTGAGCCTCGGGCGTCCACGCGAAGTGGTCGGACTTCTTCATTAGTCGGTACAGCGGCAGGCTACGCTCCCCGAGTCGCGCTATGAAACGGCTAAGGGCTGCGAGGCAGCCCGTGACGCGTTGTACGCCTTTCAGGTTTTGGATTGGCCCCATATCCTTGATGGTCGAGATCTTCTCAGGATTGGCTTCAATGTCGCGTTCCGACACGACAAAGCCGAGAAGCATACCCCTCGGGACCCCGAAAACACACTTCTCAGGGTTAAGCTTCACCTCGTGGTCTCTAAGCTTTGCGAACACCTCCATGAGGTCCGGGACCAGATCGCCGGTCTTTTTCGACTTGACTACGATGTCATCGACATACGCCTCGATGATTCGTCCTATAAGGTCTCCAAAGACACGTCGCATGCATCTTTGGAACGTGACGCCCGCATTTTTGAGCCCGAAGGGCATCGTCTTGTAGCAGTAGGCGCCGAACGGGGTGATGAATGAAGTTGCGAGTTGGTCCGCTATGCACATCGCTATCTGGTGGTACCCGGAGTACGCATCGAGAAAACAGAGGGTTTCACACCCAGCTGTCGAATCGACTACCTGATCTATGCGAGGCAAAGGAAATGGATCCTTGGGACATGCCTTGTTAAGGCCCGTATAGTCAACACACATCCTCCATTTCTTATTCTTCTTCTTTACAAGAACAGGGTTAGCAAGCCACTCGGGGTGGAATACTTCTCGGATGAACCCTGAACTAAGGAGCTTCTTAATCTCCTCACCAATCGCCTTGCACTTCTTGTCGTTGAAGCAGCGTAGGCGTTGCTTCACCGGTTTCGATCCCGGCTTGATGTTCAGTTTGTGCTCGGCAACCTCCCTCGGGATTCCCTTCATGTCGGAGGGTTTCCATGCGAACACATCGAGGTTCGCTTTGAGGAAGTCGACGAGCGCGCTTTCCTATTTAGGATAGAGCGCCATCCCGATGTGGAGCGTACGGCCATCGTCGGAGACGGCCGCATCCTTGACGTCCTTGGCGGGCTCGGAAGAGCAGGCCGCTCACTTGGACGACTCGGGGATCTCTTGGTCCTCGGAAGGAGGCTCGGCGTGGAGCCTCTCGGACCAGATTAGTGCCTCCGCAAACTGGAAGCACTCAGCGTCGCACTCGAATGCACGCTGGAACGTAGTCCCAACCGTGATGATACCCTTCGGGCCGGGAATCTTCAGCTTGAGGAACATATAGTTGGGCACGACCATGAACTTCGCGTAAGCTGGCCTCCCGAGGATGGCGTGGTACGTCCCCGAGAACCCCACCACTTCGAAGGTGAGGGTTTCTGTGTGAAAGTTTTGCAACGTCCCGAACGTGACAGGCAGATCGATCTGCCCGATCGGGAGTGCCTCCATCCCAGGGACGACCCCATGGAATGGTGCGGTCTACGGTCGCAGTTTGGACCGCGGGATGCCCATATCGTCGAGCGTCGACGCGTAGAGCACATTGATGCCACTTCCCCCATCCATTAGGACCTTGTGGATCCGTTTGGACCTAAACAGGGGAGCTACCACTAGTGGGTAGGCTCCCGGCTGCGGTACACGGTCGGGGTGGTCCTTGTGGTCGAAGGTTATCGGAACCTCCGACCACTTTAAGTACGACGGCATCGCGGAATCGGCGTTGTAGACCCCTCGCCAGATCAGCTTCTCTTGGCGTCTTGAGGGCCGCGCCGGGGATCCGCCGAAGATCATGTGCACCACTCCGTCGTCGCCTGGGTACTGAGCCCCCGCGTCGTCACCGTCGTCGTTGTCGGGGAGAGGAGCGGCCTTCTTCTGCGGATCTGCCACCTTGGGCTTGAGGGTGCCATTGACGTAGTTCTTCATCAAACGGCAGTCCTTGAGCGCGTGCTTGACGGGGACCTCGTGGTGGGTGCACAGCGCCTCCAAGAGCCTCTCGAAATGGTCCTTCGGGGGGCCGGCCTTGGTCGGGTTGCTCTTGGGCCGTGTTGCCTTGCGTTCGACCGCTGCGACGAGGTTGTCGTCATTCCTGTTGACGGCTGTTAAGTACCACTTTTATGCCGTCAATTCCTACATAATATAAATGAAAAGTGATCATCAACACTAGAACAGGGCTTTATACTGACAATTTCCACAAGTGTTGGTGTTTCTATCTTTTGTTGCAGGACACATCAAAATACACATGGAATGATATAGTTGAGAGCAAGTAAACCAATGGCATAGATATGGCATCATCACAAACAACTTCAAATGCCAAATTGGTCTGCACCATTGCGACGGGCTCATCGAGACGATCGAAACGGATATATCATTTGCATACATCGAAGCCCGGATGAGAGAGATATGCACAGGACATCATGTGGGTCCGGTGGGACCCACATCAGGCCACGTGGCGACGTGCTGGCACACAGGATGCCATGTGTCCATGACACCTCATCAATCCAAGAGAAGCACTTCCCAACAAATCAGACGCCGCCACGTGTTCAGCACAAGGATTCAAGGGCCCACAACCTGAGCAAACCGCCTCCAACCGACCCATACATCGGGAACCGACCTTGGGACCCACCTAGCAGTCACCCAGACGAAGGGCGGCGCGAACGGAGCCAACTCGGGATCGACCGACCCACAGGTCGGCCGACCCCTCCTTAAGGCGGTTCGCGCCCATCCTCCACGTGTCGTCTCCCCATTGGATCCTAAGCGCATTCCCGTGGTGCTTGGGGTGTTCTCGCCCGGTGAACCGGGCCTATAAATAGAAGGGGAGGGGGTAAGAATAGAGACACACACTTCACCACCCATTCAAGCCTCCTCTCCTAGAGAGAGTGCTAGAGTAGAGAGGGAGAGGGAGAGGCATGTGCCTCTCCATGTCATTGTTCTTCATTTAGACTAAAGTGAGTATCTTTGTATTTTCTATTTAGACTAAAGTGTGTTCATACTTTTATGATATGTTCTTGTGTTCTTCATGTGTTCTTGATTTAGAGGCTTGTGTTCTTCATGAACACACTCCTTTGATCATGTTGCATAGGTTCATAAGCTTTCATACTCGTTTGTATGCGCGTTCGTCTTTTAGAATGAAGTGGATATTCATGCATGTTCAATTAGACTAAAGTCGCATTCGTGATTCCTTTCTAATAGTTTATGCTAGGTTGCATGAGTAGCCTTTGTCCTCTGCTAGTGCGTAGATCCTAGGTTTATGTGTTCGTTTGCTGCAAGACGTTCGTATATGTTGGAAGCATAGTACAGGACCGAGTGCTCTCTCGTATGCCTTTAGCATAAGCTAGTAGCTTCTATAGTTGAGTGAGATCAATTCTCCTCCTTGCGGGTTTGTCCCTCTATATTTAATATAGAGTGTCGTAGGTTGCTACGCACCGCGGGATAGCGTAGTCAGGCTACAGTAGTAATCAGTAGCATAGACGTAGTGTCTAGGCTAAGGGTTATCCTTCGTTTGCCCTATATCCCACGGATTGGTAGAGGTAGATCGCAGGTGGTGACAGCCCTGTTGATCCTTTGAAATCCTCCACGTTCGGATATAGTGCAGGTTGAGGTTCATCTAGATCCATAGGCCGGAGTCTCCTGACAGATCAGGGGTTAGCCGGTGCCCGAAGCAAGTTCTCGAGAGATCGACCTTTAACCTCATCTGTAGAGCTATCCATAGGAATCCTCTCTTCCAGTGCCTCATATCGTGGTGTGTTCTTGGACCATTAGAACGAAGTTAGTATACACACGTTCCCTCGGATTCGATACCCTTAGAATACTCTGAGGTGAAAGCTACAACGGTATCCGTGCGCTTGCGGATTTATTTCATTTGTCGCTAAAATACCCAACAAGCTTTCTGGTGCCGTTACCGGGGAACGGTTGCTGTATCTATCTTCGTACCCAGTGGTCCTCGTATCTTTTCTTTTTTCTTTATTCTACCTTTACCCCTGTTACCCATGGAGAGGCCATCCTTTTACGACCTCTCCGCCTCAACTTATGAGTTCAATGATCCATCAACATCTTCATCCAACCATGAACTTCATTTCCACATTATGGGCATGGTTCAGGATCGACCCTTCTTTGGAGCGATCAATGAAGACCCCTACTTTCATCTGGAAGAATTCGAGGAACTGTGTTCGCGTCTGGTTCTCCCAGGCATGACACAGGAATCCATAAGGTGGAAATTGTTCCCCCTCTCTCTGTCAGAAAGAGCGGAGCAATGGTACACTGACACTGTAAAAAGTGTAAATGGTGATTGGGGCAAACTTCGAGATAACTTTTGCAACTCATTCTCTCTCGTGGAGAGGACGGTGCAATGGTATACTCATATGGCCTCTCTCCCAGGGGATATTCTCGAGTTCGAACAATTAGAGGAGGTGTCTATAGGAGCAGTGTGGGCTAGGTTCATACGCCTTTGTGCATCTGGACCCGGCTCATTTCTACCCGATGATGTCTTGCTTTACGCATTTTGCATGAGTATAGACATGGACGCTGCCCAAGATCTTGACATCACTGCTGGAGGTTCGTTTGCACACAAAACTCTAGTGGAAGGAAGAGCAATCCTAGATAGCCTCTTAGAAAACTCTTCCCTTCTTACCTGCCACAACGAACCCCACCAGCAATCAGATTCGATCCAAGAGAGTCTCTCAACAGCCGAACCTGAACCTATGGTTTTCACATCTCAATTTTCGACTGTTGAACCCTCACCTAAACTAGGAATAATGGAGGAAGAAGAAATTCAGCCTTTAGAGTTCCTCTATCGATTCGAGGATGACTCTTTTGAAAATCTCAGAAACACCTCGAATTGCTTAGATGTCCAACTAGGGAAGGAGCCCTCTTTTGTCCAAATCCAGCCAGCTAGAAATCTTTTGACAGAACCTTCCCCTAGGCCTACGGTACCTCCTTTGCCTCCTGATCCTCCAAATGAAACATCTATCATGGAGGCCATGGAAAAGAAGTGGTTGGCTGGAGTGGGAAACTTTTCCGAAGCACTTTGGATTTGTTCACCCTCTACGATCATTTCTTATTCCATAAGGGGAATTATCATAGAAACCCATCTTAACCCCACTATAGAGGTTAATGTCATGCCGTGGCACATAGCGTACACTTTGTTGGGTAACGTTACGATAAGACCATCCGACAAACTCCTCAAGAGTTGTCCCTCCGGACATATTCTTGAGTGTCGGGGGGTTGCATGTGCTGTGCCGCTCCTAGTAGACAAGATCAAGGTTAATCTAGACTTCCACATCTTTGATGTCCTTAATCTTGATCTCCTCCTAGGCTCCCCAGCAAAAAAATTTCTCGATGCATCCCGAGGGAGCCTAGATGAAAAGCTTAGGGAAGCCGCTTCCACCACTACTCCCTTGTTCTCAGAAAGTTTTATGGCGGAGCCTCTTCCCAAGCAAAACCCGCTCGAGGAGATGAAGCATGTATCTCCGTTCGCATCCTCCGAGCCCGTTGTCATTGAGGTTGTAGAATTTTCTACTCCTCAAGGGTACAACTTGGAAGATCCTCTTCACCTTTGTGAAGGCGAACGATCCTCATCACCCTCGATCGAGTTTGAGCCTCTTCCCATTGGCCCATATCATGTTGCTCTCGACCTTGATCGAGAATCAACATCGATATTACATAATGAACCTCCTGAGATGGAGAATTCATGGGCCATAGAGATCGAGGCGCCGACTCTGGAGTCCAAAGGAAAGGATTCCATTGATGAGCATGGTAGCTTCGTTCTTGATACACCATATGAACCATGCTTGCTTCATGCCTCTCCAGAGTCAGCCATGCTTAGTGCACTGAGCACGCACGAGGACTACAACCGCCTTATGGTCCTCTCCTGTAAAAAGTTTGGAAGAATGGTTGTAGATGCATATGTTTACCATAAGCATTGCAGATTTCGTGTATGCACTGTGGCACTAACCTTGCAGCTGAAGCTTCAATGACACATCAACAATTGGTGGTGAGACGGGAATGACATCACCAATGAAAGTTGCAGGAAGAAGTTCCCATGGTCGAGCTTATGACCATAAACAAAGCACTACCAGGAGATAGCCTGGATTAGGTTAGATTTCATTTCCCTTTTCAAATAAAAGCAAGAACATATTTTTAGGATAAGCTGTCCTTCGGGTATTTTCGGTCGCTAACCTTTCAGGTGGATATTGAAAAGAATGATGGACAGGTGATGCCTAAGAACATGCGAGCTACATCACTACAACACCTTTATAAGTTTTTGGCGAAGGAACATTACAAAAGGGAGCTTGATCTCCACACACTTGAGTTTTGTTGCCCAGCAATGCAAACTTCAAGTGTGGGAGAGGTATGTGAGCATCCCGAGTAAAGTTCCTCTCATACCAAATCTTATCCTGGTTTAGAGATGATGTTAGCTCTTGCCTCTTGCCCAGTTAGGTACATCCTGCTTTTGACATTAAACAAAGTCCTTCCGGGAGGTTGCCTGTTGTTCGCCATCTTATACTCATGTTTATATCCCTTTGGAAATGCTTGATCATGCTTTCATGCTTCCTTTATCTATGTTTGTAATGCTATGGTTTGAGTGCATGTTTAGCTACGTGCTTTCATAGGTTGTTTTAAATTAAGCATGGTGCTTAGGTTAAAACTGTCTTCTTCAATCAAACAAGACATGGTGTCGAGTTTGATTGATGAACCTTATAGTTAATGCTTGCATGGATATTGGTTGTACATGAGGACTAACCCTTCCAGGAATTTCAAATCCAAATGGGGAAAGTCATCGAGCTTGATTCAAATGGGAAGGTAAGCCAAGGCATGCCAGCCTTGTTTGAGCTAGGTCTCATGGTGAATTTATTTTGAATTTGAATAAAGGCTCCCTGGTTCTTGAACCAGTAGAGTCCCTCTTTTGTTTTTTCCCCACTTTATTTGAAGACAGCACCAGGTACATAAACAAGTGTGGGGGAGATCTCCCTAGCTTACCATCGACATACACACTTGAGATCTCCCACACAGGCGTTGCACAACATCGACTACGCTTTCATAACAAGGGACAAGGTAAACTAGAGTGAGCCGGCTGCCCCATGGGTCAGCTGAACCACCACTAGTCTTCTTTGTTTCTCATATTCTTCAAAAGCGATGTTATGTGCACTCTTTATCTCACCCTCTTTGATTCATGAGTTTGAATGAGTTTCAATTCTTATCTGCTAAAATCAAACTCATGGGATCGTGCTCTACCTACTTTACATGTTTCCTATGGTTGGCTTGCATATGCTTTATTCCATACATATCATCTTGATGCTTGTGAACAAATATCATTAGGGAACTCATGCTCATCTAAGTAGTTGGTGTTTGTGATATGGTTTGAGGATATGATCTTCTCTCTAGATGTTTAAGTGCTTGGGAATTTTATTTTGAAAATTGAAAACCCTTTGCAAAGCTCCTCTTTGATATGCCAAAGTCCTACCAAAGCCATATGATGAGTTATCTTGAAAACCTTATACTCATATGTTGCTTGTCATTGCATTGAGCTTTGTCAAATTGTTGTGACCCTTGTGAGAATTCTTTTCATGCTTTCACGATCAAGATCCATGTGCACCCCGTTTTCCCCTTGCTATACTTCTACACTGGAAGTTAGCATTGTATCATCCATCCATTCCACAAAATAAAGCTCCATATGTGATTTGATCTCTCTCTCCAAAAGTATTCTTGAAAAAAAAGAGACATGGGCTATGAAAAAAACAAACACCATGTTCAAAGCATGAGTGAAAAAAAATGCCCAAGGTATGAAAAAAACAGAAAGAGAAGGATAGCCCATGTCCAAAAGAAGGAAGAAAAAGGAGAAAGATGGAATCATGCAAAAAGGAGTCCCAATAAATTGATGGTAATAACTAGCACCCGCTCCGGGCGTAGTGTCCACCTTACCATATCCACCACATCCATACACATGCACATCTTGATCTGATTGCATGAATTGTTTTTCTCCTCGGATCCGGTTTTTGACTTTGCAATAGATGTGATGCAAGTATGCTTTATCTTTTATCTTACCCTGAGCACCACATATAGCCATCATTAGAAGTAGGATGAAAGAAAGGCAAATCTAATGCCTTGGTGAGGACATATACACATTGAGCGATCAGAGAGAATCAGATGAGGAGCTAAGCAAAGGTTTGTTTTGAAAATTATTGCAAAACCCCAAGTTACTTGACATGGTGAGCAGAGGTGATCTGATTCATAACCGTTCCACTCCTCAACTACCCAAGATGGCATGATAGACACTTCACAAAGTTCACAAGTACAAGGTATGGTTTGGAATATCTCTTATGCTTGCTTCATACCTCTGGATATCATGTCTCACCTTGATTTGTTCTCCCTTCACTCGGGACGAGCAAAGGTCAAGTGTGGGGGTGTTGTTGACGGCTGTTAAGTACCACTTTTATGCCGTCAATTCCTGCATAATATAAATGAAAAGTGATCATCAACACTAGAATAGGGCTTTATACTGACAATTTCCACAAGTGTTGGTGTTTCTATCTTTTGTTGTAGGACACATCAAAATACACATGGAATGATATAGTTGAGAGCAAGTAAACCAATGCCATAGATATGGCATCATCATAAACAACTTCAAATGCCAAATTGGTCTACACCATTGCGACGGGCTCGTCGAGACGATCGAAACGGATATATCATTTGCATACATCGGAGCCCGGATGAGAGAGATATGCACAGGACATCATGTGGGTCCGGTGGGACCCACATCAGGCCACGTGGCGACGGGCTGGGACACAGGATGCCATGTGTCCATGACACCTCATCAATCCAAGAGAAGCACTTCCCGACGAATTAGACGCCGCCACGTGTTCAGCACAAGGATTCAAGGGCCCACAACCCGAGCAAACCGCCTCCAACCGACCCATACATCGGGAACTGACCTTGGGACCCACCTAGCAGTCACCCAGACGAAGGGCGGCACGAACGGAGCCAACTCGGGATCGCCCGACCCCACAGGTCGGCCGACCCCTCCTTAAGGTGATTCGCGTCCATCCTCCACGTGTCGTCTCCCCATTGGATCCTAAGGGCATTCTCGTGGTGCTTGGGGTGTTCTCGCGCGGTGACCCAGGCCTATAAATAGAAGGGGAGGGGGTAAGAATAGAGACACACAGTTCACCACCCATCCAAGCCTCCTCTCCTAGAGAGAGTGCTAGAGTAGAGAGGGAGAGGGAGAGGCATGTGCCTCTCCATGTCATTGTTCTTCATTTAGACTAAAGTGAGTATCTTTGTATTTTCTATTTAGACTAAAGTGTGTTCATACTTTTATGATATGTTCTTGTATTCTTCATGCGTTCTTGGTTTAGAGGCTTGTGTTCTTCGTGAACACACCCCTTTGATCCTGTTGCATAGGTTCATAAGCTTTCATACTCGTTTGTATGCGCGTTCGTCTTTTAGAATAAAGTGGATATTCATGCATGTTCAATTAGACTAAAGTGGCATTCGTGATTCCTTTCTAATAGTTTATGCTAGGTTGCATGAGTAGCCTTTGTCCTCTGCTAGTGCGTACATCCTAGGTTTATGCGTTCGTTTGCTGCAAGACGTTTGTATACGTTGGAATCATAGTACAGGACCGAGTGCTCTCTCGTATGCCTTTAGCATAAGCTAGTAGCTTCTATAGTTGAATGAGATCAGTTCTCCTCCTTGCGGGTTCGTCGCTCTATATTTAATATAGAGTGCCGTAGGTTGCTACGCACCACGGGATAGCGTAGTCAGGCTACGGTAGTAATCAGTAGCGTAGACGTAGTGTCTAGGCTAAGGGTTATCCTTCGTTTGCCCTATATCCCACGGATTGGTAGAGGTAGATCGCAGGTGGTGACAGCCCTGTTGATCCTTTGAAATCCTCCACGTTCGGATATAGTGCAGGTTGAGGTTCGTCCAGATCCGTAGGCCGAAGTCTCCTGACAGATCAGGGGTTAGCCGGTGCCCGAAGCAAGTTCTCGAGAGATCGACCTTTAACCTCATCTGTAGAGCTATCCATAGGAATCCTCTCTTCTAGTGCCTCATATCGTGGTGTGTCCTTGGACCATTAGAACGAAGTTAGTACACACACGTTCCCTTGGATTCGATACCCTTGGAATACTCTGAGGTGAAAGCTACAACGGTATCCGTGCGCTTGCGGATTTATTTTGTTTGTCGCTCAAATACCCAACAACACCGTCGCTTGACGTTCTTCTTCTTCTTCTTCTTCTTGAAGCGCGAGGACGACCCCTCACCATGGTCCAAGACCTGTTTCCCCTTGCCCTGAGGGGTGTTGAGGGTCGCCGCAACCGCCTCCTCGCCGTCCGCGTGATTAGTCGTGATGTCGAGGAGTTCCCGAGTCGTTCGGGGCGTACGGCGCCCCAGTCCGTGGATGAGGGTGGTGCAGGTCGTGCCGTTCTGGAACACCGAGATGGCGTCGTTGTCCGTCGCGTCGGGGAGCTCGGTGCAACATTTGGAGAAGCGCCGGATGTAGTCGCGCAGGCTTTCTCCCGGCTACTGCTTGCAGTTGCGCAGCTCCCACTGCTTGCCGGGGCGGGCGTACGTGCCTTGGAAGTTGCTGACGAAGACTCGGCGCATCTCCATCTAGTCGTTGATCTTGCCGCGGGGCAAGTGCTCGAGCCACGTCCGCGCGGAGTCGCCGAGGTAGAGCGGAAGATTCTTGATGATGAAGAGGTCATCCATCGCTCCGCCCGCGTGGCACGCGAGCCGGTAGTCTTCCAGCCACACGCTGGGGTTAGTCTCCCCGTCGTATCTAGGGACGTTGGTCGGAGCCCGGAAACGTGAGGGGAACTTCGCATCCCGCACGTTCTGCCCAAAGGCCCGCGGGCCCCTCTGGTCCGGCGACCAGCTGCGATCGCGGTCGTCGTTGCTGTCGTAGTGTCGTCCACGTCCTCGATCGTCTTGTCGGTGCGGGCGGCGCTCATCACGGTGGTCGCGGTTGTCGTAGTTGTCGACGCTGGCGGCTCGGTGGCGGGCCTCAATGGTGTCCCGGGCGTCGCGGTTGGGCCCGAGACGGTTCTTGACCGCCGATCCCCCGACTCCAGCTCCGTCCCCGTGGCTCCGATGCCGCGAGGGGGAGGGGTTCTGGCGGTGTGCTGAGGGTGCCGTTGTCCCGTTACGCGCCGACCGTTGTCGCGACGCGGAGCTCTCCGCTTGCTGCGCTGCCGCCGCTTCGAGGAGGGCCTTGAGTTGTTGTTGCACCCTCCTCTCCTCTGAGGTGGCTGCCTCCGGGCAGCCGCGCAGTAGCATGGCCGCTGCTGCCAAGTTCTGCGACGCCCGCCTGAAGAGCGGCGGGGTGTCGCCGTCGACGTTCGCGCCCTCGTTGGCGCGTCGGTTGTTGTCGCGAGCTCGTCCTCGAGCCGGCGGTGTCGGGGCGCGGGCTCTAGACTGTTCGGTGGCGGGGCGACGTTCCCGCCGCTCGCCGTCTTCTTCACGGCGCCGCTCCTGCACCGGGACCTGCTGCGGGTCCGCTTGCGGGTTTCGGGGCCGATCCTCCCCGAGCTCTCGGTGGAGGTTGGCCAGCTCTTCGTCGAGCTGGCGCCTGGCCTCGGCAAGTTCGTCGAGGCGCGCCCTGCGCTGGGCGTCGGTGGCGCGATGACGCGGGGCCGGTTCCGCGTCGGTGGAGCTGCTGGAGCTCGGCATCACACAGACAAAGCACTCGCGCGTGGGGTCACGCGCGGGTGCCAGAGGTGCCCTCCGAGCTGTCGTAGAGCCCGGGGCGACGTAGGACGCTTGTAGCGCGTCCACGTAGGCCGTCACCGGGTCGTTCGGGAGGTCTGGCTGTCCACGGGGGTACATGGCGGTGTACCGCTCCATGAACTCACCCCAGGCGAGCGGCTCGTCTCCGCTAGCCTGAAAGGCGAGGTCGGTGAGGTAGTAGGCGGCGAGCCTAAAACGCTCCTACATCGGGTTTGGCCCCAACATGGCCATGATCGTCTCGTCCAAGAAGCCTCGGATGAACGCCGCGCGCCCCGCCGCCGCCGTCAAGGCGTTGGGGCGAGCGGATCGGGCGAAGGTGCGCCCGACGACGGTCTCCGCCGGCCCGGTGTAGACGAAGCCGAGGGAGCCGAAGCGCATGGTGGCCCCAGGGGTTAGCGAAACCCTGCGGCCCTCCATCCGAGTCGTTGGTGAAGTTCGGCGAGACACACGATGTGCCCCTACCTGGCGCGCCAACTGTCGGGGTTCTTTACCACCGGACAGTAAATTTGTATCGATCGTGTGTCCGACCCGGATGGTTAGCACGAGAGACGTCGGGATTTATATTGGTTCGGGCCTCCGAGGAGTAATACCCTATGTCCAGTGTCGAGCTGTCATGTTCTTGTGCTAGGGTTGTTTGTAGTAGGGGTTACAAACTGGTCGGGAGAGGGTGTCGAGCCCAAGTCCCTGGGGTGTGAGTTCTCAGTTCGTCAGCCCTTGTGACGGTTGCCCTCCTCTCCCTTTTATAGACGCAAGGGGAGGGGCAAAAAGGGGATTAAAGTAAAAGTTACAGTGCTGGCCGCTGGGATGTCCTCTCGCACGTCGCTGTCGGTCTGGGTGCATTGAAGAGGAGCTGCGCTATGTTGTCGTCGAGGCCGCCGCGTGGCCGGGCGAGGCTGTTTACTTGGGGTACTTGGCGCTTTCTCCGAGCACTTTGGTGCTAACTCAACCCGCCTGAGCACGGGATGAGCGTGCCACGTTAAGGCCTAACCGTAGGCCAGCGCTAATCGTAGGGGGCACTCGAGTGCCTCGGTCGGAGTTGGCGTGTTGCAGGGTCGGATGGGACGGCGCGTTGATGGCCGTGCAGCCGAACAGTGCCGCATTAAGGCCCTTGTCAGAGCCGACCGCCCGCGCGTGTCGCCAGCTGGCGTACTTGCATGGCATGGGGAACTGGCGCCCCACGCGTTGTAGTGGGGAAGCCCGCGCGTCGGGGTTGCGCCACGTTGCGCGGACCGTGCTTTGGTCGGAGATGGTGACTGCTCGTGCGAACGAGCAGGTTGTCAGAGGCGAGACGGAGACTCCTCGTGCGAGGCGGAGACTTGTCGTGCGAGGCGGAGACTTGTCGGAGAAGCCTCCCCTTATTAGAAGACTTGTCGAGGAAGCTCCCAACTGGTCGGAAGCATGACGTCTTGCCAGTGATGGTCTTGACAGAGATCCCCAGTCCTCCTTATACTAAATCTTGGCCTTCACATTGTCAATGGTGTCAGAAGACTCCACCTCAAGAGTGATTATCTCGCCGTCAAAGGGTGCCCTAATCTGGGCCCTCATCACTTGCTGACGCGTTCTGGTGCGGTACTTCATTCTAAGAGAATGTTATTTCACTCTCAATGTGATCTAACATCTCTAAAAGAGTGAATATAGCAATATGAGCTTCATGCTATTGAGTCATGTCCTTGCGAGCTTATGTCTTTATATAAGTTCAAAGGCAATGTACTCATACATTCCTAATCCTTGTGGTACCCCAAGTATTTTCTTTGCTAGCTCCTTTCAAGTGGTGTCACCTCCTAGTGATATCATTTTCAAGTGGCTCATCTCAATGTGGTGCCAACAAGGTAGAGAGGAACATCCCCCGGAGGTATGCAATGATCAAAAGACTACAAGTGATATCTACAAGTGGTAATGTAACAAGAACCCATTTGTCTTATCTCTTGTCCTTTAAGCTACCTCCTTGCATGATATACTCTAAGTTTCCTTACCTTACAAGTGTTTGTAGTTGTGCACTTGATTTTCACCCTATCATATTGTGCACACACTTAGGAGGAGCTTAGTTTGTATCATGCTAGTCTCATGAGCTTGTGATCCACCTTAGTTATTCGCACATGTGGTATCTTTATTGATATCATACACATGGATCATGGTTCATGCGGCTTTCTCTCTTGTGGCTAACATTTCTCTTTGAGCTATGTTTGCTAGGATTTGCTAATTTCTTTGGAGACCTTTTGTTTTGGACCTTTTTGGAGATTTTATTCCAAAGGGGGAGAATGTGGGACCAAAGCAAGCTAGTGTTTCCAAAGTGGGAAGAGGCAAGCTATGTGTGAACATAGGAAGAGAAGATCAAAAAGGGGGAAGTTTGATCTAGGGGGAGTTTGGATGATGGTAAGCATCCAAGCAAGTGTAAGTGGTTCTATTTTTGTAAATTTTTGCAAATTTATGCTTGCTTTGCTTGTGTTGTAGCGAACATGGCCTCATATGCCATTAGTTCGAGTATGATTTTGGTGATTCATGACAACATGATCAATGGAACTAACCATATTGTTTAGCATGTCCTTGTAGACATTTCTAGGTTCCATAGATGCAAAAATATCACATGCCAAAACCGTGGAAGAAAAGGAAGAAAATTGACACCGTCGGATGAACCGACGGTACCATCGGTGCATAGCATCAGAGTACTTGGTACACTGCGCAAAGGCTGGAATCAACTTGACACCGTCGGATGATCCGACGGTCTCTATTCTAGATGCGCCGGATGAATTGCAGAGATGAAGCCGCGAAGACAGTAGCATCGGATGAACCGACGGTCCATTGGAGGGAACCACCGGTCTATCCGATGATCAAGTTCAAACAAGACAGAGACGCGCCAAGATCAATGCTGTAGCACCGGATGAACCGACGGGTCAGCAGCGGTTCATCTGATGGTCTCGTGGAAGCTAACAGTAAGGTTTTGGCCGCGGGGTCTTCAACACCGGATGATCCGACGGTGCATCGGAGCATAACGTCGGAGCAGTTGTGTCAGCAAATCTGCAACGGCTAAGTGACGTGGAGGGCATCGGATGAACCGACGTCCTGGAAAAGCATAGCATCGGTTCATCCGACGCTACCTTTTTCAGTGACCGTTAGCCAACAGCTCTTTTGATGCCTTTGGCTATTTATACCCCCTCCACTCACCCATTTGAGGTAGTTGGATGGTGTGGAAGTGCAGAGGAGTGCAAGACACCTAGAAGATCATATCCAATCCATCCAAGTGCTAAATTGCTCATCCATAGACTTGCACATGCTTTGTGTGTGTGCTTAGTGCTAGGCTTAACTTAGAGCTGAGTGAGTGCAAGGTTGTGCCAACCTTGTGAGGTGATTCTTGAGTGAATCAAGTTGTACAAGGTGTGCCGGAAGCCTTGGGGCCTAAGTGGCTCACCGGCAATCGTCTTCGACCCTCCGGCTTAGTGTGGAGTGGCGAGGACACTTTGTGCGGGGGGCGTGGAGTCCCCCTTCCTAAGTGGAGAAGCTCCTTAGTGGAGGCGGCATCAAGGTGACCAAGGGAGCTTGGCGAGTGCCTAAGTGGCGAGCCTTTGTGGTGAGTCAAGTAGTGCTCTTGGGAGAGACTTGGTGACCGGGAAGTAATACTCTTGTGTGAGTGCTTCAACAACGTGGACTAGGGGTGGCTTAGTGCCTACCGATACCACGGAATAAATCGCGTGTCAAGAGTTTGCTTCCTCTCATCCCTCTTTACGTTTCCGCATTACTCTCTTGCAATCCTTGCTTGCCTTTACTTTCATAGAGTAGTATCATGCTAAGATTGGCTATAGGTTGCAAAACTTGTTTTGGATGGGAGTTTCACACTAGAACAACCGTAGTTGCACATCTAGATAATATGTTCTAGTTTTACTTTATGCAAAAGTAGTGAAGACATAGGTTAAATTTTTATAAGTTGCTTAATTCACCCCCTCCCCCTCTAAGGCTACGAGCATCCTGATTCCTTACATTGTTACCTCTCCTCCCTCGCTGTACTTACACCATTACGATTACGTTATCAGAGTGCAACCAAAAATAGTGTAATCACTCGTTCTAATGCCAAATACATTATATCTGATTCCACCTTCGTTTACGTTCTTGAATCAAACACTTTGTAGATGTAAGCATATATTGGGCGTGTTTGGGAGAGCTCCACGCAGCTCCAGATCCAAAAAACCAACTCCGCTCCAAAAATTGTCAGCCAAACACAACCAGCTCCAGCAGCTCCACCGTGGATCTGCTCCAAAAAAACGGTGGAGCAGGCCCCAACTCCATGGTTTTCGTGGAGTACCTCAAGCCAAATCCAAGTTTCGTGGAGTTGGGGTAAATTACCCACCACTGCCACTGATTAGTGGAAAATGACCGGTTCGTTTCTTTTTCCCTTTCCTCTTCGCTTCTTTCCTCGTGATACCCCTCCTCGCACCCGCTGCCCCAGCGAGGGCGCCTGCCTGCCCGGCAACCGCGGCCGTGCCCGCCTGCCCCGACGAGGTCGCGTGCCCGCCGGCCGCTGCGGCCGCGCCCGCCTGCCCCGGCGAGTTCGCATGCTCGCCGGCCGCCGCGGCCGCGGCCGCACCCGCTGCCCCCCGCGAGGGCGCCCGCCTGCTCGGCAACCGCGGCCGCGCCCGCCTGCCCCGGCGAGGTCGCGTGCCCGCCGGCCGCCGCGGCCGCACCTGCTGCCCCCCGCGAGGGCGCCCGCCTCCCCGGCGAGGTCGCGTGACCGCCGTCCGGGCTGGGAAGAAGACCCCTTAGTTTTTTTTTTCTTTTCTATTGTCCTGACTTGTGGACCATAGATGTCATAGAGATGATGTAAAATCTGGAGTTGTACCAAACATTTTGCGAGATCCCAGATCCACGGTGGAGCTGCTCGGCGGTGGAATTCCGTGGATCTGCAACTCTGGAGCTGTTTTTTTGAAGTCGGAGCTCTCCCAAACACGCTCATTGTTGTTTATTAATCCTGCACACACAGGACACAGCTTCGGCGAAAAGGACACCGGCACGCGGCACGCTGGTTCTCACTAACAAAGCCAGCCCTTTACCGTGCATGCACTTACTACGGTAATTGTTTCATAAAAAAAGGTAAACGCGGGATTCACTTTGCAAATACTAGTTTTATAAAAAAGTAAACGCGCCACGTGTGTTGGTTACAATATAAATATGGTACCCGCACGGTGCTTTCGAGTATACTACTAATAGTCTAATACTAGTCCTCTCGAGCTGACAGTCCGTAGAGAAGCAAATGCGGCGCGCTTAATTTCAACGTGGCCGCGTCGCTCGGCGACCGGTCAAACAAGCAGCGCGCGTAGCGCCAATTTGACTTGCTTCTTGTGGTTGTGGAACCGCCGTGGCCGCATGCAGAACCTTCTTCTGCTTGCCGCGTGCTTCCGTTCCGCCTTCGATACGTATATAAGCGCGGGCGACGCGCGTGCGCGCCAGCCAAGGAGATCGAGCAGGGCAGAGCGCGCGCGGCAGCACGCCAGCACGTACGTAACGCGCGGCGCCGGCGGCCATGGCGGATCCGTTCTTCTACTTCGGCCAGGACGACGACGAGGATTACCTGACGAGCCTCGGCCTGATCCTCCCGCCGCCATCTTCGGCAGCGTCGTTGCCGGGCACCGCGTTCGAGGCGTACCAGCGGCGGCGCGCGCCGGCGTTGTCGCTGGAGACACCGATGGGCCGCGGTCATCAGCACAGCAGCAGCAACGACTCCGGCGCCGGCAGCGGAGGGAACGTGCACCGGAGGATGTTTGGTTACCTGGGACGCATTGTCCGTCACGACGCCGTGGCGCCGGCGCCCGGCCGGAACGAGGAGGCTACCACCGTGCCGTCGTCGTCGCCGCCGCAGGCGCCGCGCAGCTCGCGGTTCCGGCACATCATGCGCGAGCGGGTGCGGCGGGAGCGCCTCAGCCAGGGCTTCGCCGACCTCCACGCGCTCCTGCCCCCCGGCGTCTCGTCCAAAGTTCGTTACACACAACCTGTCAACTCACCAGCACATCCGAGCACACACACTGATGATATGGCAGATCTGGCCGTGCGCAGGGTGGCAAGAACGACATCGTTAGCGCGGCGGTGGGCTACATCCGGGAGCTCGAGGGGAGGAAGGAGTGGCTCCGCGCGAGGAACCAGCAGCTGATGCTGGACCAGGCTGCTGCCAGCAGCAGCCTCTGGAATGCCGGCGGCGGCGGCGGAGACGACGACATGGTGGTGAAGGTGCGAGCCGAGAGCGGGCACCACGCGATGGCGGTGGACGTGTTCGAGGCGGTGCTCCGGCGCCTCAAGGCCATGGAGGAGCTCCGGGTGACGGCGATCCGGTCCTGCTTCTGCGTCGGCGGGATGAGGATGGACGTCGGAGTGGAAAGCCACCAGGTACGCGCCTAGCTTCTTTTTCTGTGTGGTTGTGTTGTGAGACGTTTCCCCGAATGTTCAGGACCAAGAAATGTTCAGCTTCCAGCCCCACACGACAAAGTCAAAGTACGGTTTCCAGTTGAGCACCGCACACAAAATTTGTTGAACTGAGGTTCTGCTAAAAAAAAGTTGAACAGAGGTTATTTGAAACCAAACTTCCTCAAAACCGTGCAAACAATTAACAGTAGCAGCTTTACAACTATACTTTTTTCACAACCACAAATGGTTATAATTGTCCAAATTATATATCATTGCAACTTTATTAGATTCATATATTTTACTATGCACTTATGAGGTATTCAGATATACCTCGCATAATAATATTTATGTATTTAGAAAAGTCATAATGACATATAATTTGCAAAGAAGGGAGTATAATTCTGTGTCAATAGATAGTAATTTTTTTTCCGTCGGTGTCGTGATTTGAGAGCAGCACTGATAGTCAGCTATATATACTGAAAACAATATGATACGGGAGAAGAGAAATGAAAGGATGGTCTTTCAAGATTCGCTTATCTTAATATAGTATTTTCGATCACCGTTTGATTATTAATCCTGAGATGCACCTTGTACATGAAGGTATCCACGGATGAGGTGGACAAGGCAATAACAAATTATTTGGTGGAGCTTGCTGGGAACGAACTCGGTAAGCCGAGCTTCAGCTGCCAAGTCGAAAGTGGTGTACGGATGGGTTGATGTCAGTTCAATTCGTCAACACAAAAGTACCCCCTTTGGTTTTAGCTTTTTTTTAGACACATAGTTTTTATGTGGATCTAGAGGAGTAGAGGTTTGCGGTACGCAGCAAAATTTTTATATTTAGAAAAGTCAAAACGTAATAACGTGAGATAGAGGGAGTAGCTGGCAGAGATTATGGCATCCTTCGCTCAAAATAGTCATTTTTATGGCATCTGCTGAAGCATAAGGTGCAGCACTGCTTCCAGTGCTAATGGTGTTGTGTGGAATTTTATTTTCCCGGGCAGTCACTGAATAACCGCATTGGCAAATTGTTTTAATGAAAAACATGTTTTTTTCTACACGTATCGTCACGTATGTCTCTGTTGCTTTGCATGTGCCTGAATGCCTGATCCTTAAGCGTTCCGCCTGCAACTGCAATAATATGCGTCAATGCAGTAATGCCGTTCTCTCCTGTCGTCCGCCGTCACGGCACTACTGCACAACACGCCCTCCATGTGATGCATGTATACGGCGCGCACCTCGCCGCCGCCGCCGCTGCCTCTCTGTAGCGAACATGGTCCCATATGTCATTAGTTCGAGTTTGATTTTGGTGATTCATGACAACATGATCAATGGGACTAATCATATTATTTAGCATGTCCTTGTAGACATTTCTAGGTCCCATGGATGCAAAAATACCACATGCCAAATTGAGAAGATAGTCTATTTTTCAAGGGTCAAAACCGCGGAAGAAAGGGTCAAAACCGCGGAAGAAAAGGAAGGAAATTAACACCGTCGGATGAACCGACGGTACCATCGGTGCAAGCATCGGTGTACTTGGTACACTGCGCAGCAGGCAAAATGAAGATGACACCGTCGGATGATCCGACGGTCCAGTTTCTAGATGCGCCAGATGAATTGCAGAGGAGGAGCAGCGAAGACAGTAGCACCGGATGATCCGACGGTCTGAGAGAGGACACCGTCGGTCTATCCGACGCTCAGTTTGAATCAAGACAGAGACGCGCCAAGACGAAGCCTTCAGCACCGGATGAACCGACGCCTTGGTCAAGTGGAAGCATCGGTCTATCCGACGGTCACGAAGCAGCATACAGAGACGTTTTGGCCGCGAGGTCTTCAGCACCGGATGAACCGACGCACCGTCGGTGTATAGCGTCGGAACAGTTGTGTCAGCAGAGCTGCAACGGCTAAGTGACGTGGAGGGCACCGGATGAACCGACGCCCTGGAAAAGCATAGCATCGGTTCATCCGACGCTACCTTTTTCAGTGGCCGTTAGCCAACGGCTAGCTGAGTGCCTTGGGCTATTTATACCCCCTCCACTCACCCATTTGAGGTTGCTGGATTGTGTGGAAGTGCAGAGGAGTTCAAGACACCTAGGAGATTACATCCAATCCATCCAAGTGCTTAATTGCTCATCCATAGACTTGCATATACTTAGTGTATGTGCTTAGTGCTAGGCTTAGCTTAGAGCTGAGTGAGTGCGAGGTTGTGCCAACCTTGTGAGGTGATTCTTGAGTGAATCAAGGTGTACAAGGTTCGCCAGAAGCCTTGGGGCCTAAGTGGCTCACCGGCAATCGTCATCGACCCTCCGGCTTGGTGTGGAGTGGCGAGGACACTTTGTGCGGGGGACGTGAAGACCCCCTTCCTTGGTGGAG
This sequence comes from Cenchrus fungigraminus, assembly GCA_036936925.1. NCBI lineage: Eukaryota > Viridiplantae > Streptophyta > Magnoliopsida > Poales > Poaceae > Cenchrus > Cenchrus fungigraminus. The sequence continues at coordinate 18,350,192 of CM072778.1, read as the reverse complement.
AAGCTCCTTAGTGGAGGCAGCATCAAGGTGGCCAAGGGAGCTTGGCAAGTGCCTAAGTGGCTAGCCTTTGTGGCGAGTCAAGTGGTGCTCTTGGGAGAGACTTGGTGATCGGGAAGCAATACTCTTGTATGAGTGCTTCAACAACGTGGACTAGGGGTGGCTTAGTGCTTACCGATAACACGGGATAAATCGCGTGTCAAGAGTTTGCTTCCTCTCATCCCCTTTACGTTTCCGCATTTACTCTTTTGCAATCTTTGCTTGCCTTTACTTTCCTAGAGTAGTATCATGCTAGGGTTGGCTATAGGTTGCAAAACTTGTTTTGGGATGGGAGTTTCACACTAGAACAACCGTAGTTGCACATCTAGGTAGTATGTTCTAGTTTTACTTTGTGTAAAAGTAGTGAAGCCATAGGTTAAGGTTTTTAGTTTGTCTAATTCACCCCCTGCCCCTCTTAAGCTACAAGCATCCGATTCCTTACCCTCTCCGAAACGATCGGCGATCGGGCGTATCATCTCTTTATTCCGCTCGAAAATAAAAAGGAGAGATTAACTAGCAGCTTATTTACACGACTAGTCCAGCAAATCAGAACCTAATGGGGCGTTGGGGGGATTAGGGGGGCGATTGGTTGCCTGTGTGCAGCCCAACCAGGCTCACCAGATGCAGGCCGGTGCAGTTTGGTTGCATGGTCCTCCCGTGGAGCCAGGCTGCCCCCGTGCAAAAAAGCCTCCACGGCCAGGCTCCGGAGGAAAGGGGAAATCGAGCGTTTCCGCTCAGCCTGGCCGCAGTGAGCTCGTGTGATGCACCGGATGTGAGAGAGTGGTGCAGAGAAATCTCGCTGGACAGAGCAACCAATCACTTGCTTATCTTGACCAGGTTGTATATATTCATGGAACCAAACTGCAGACGTTCCATGGCGTCAGCCTGGCTGAGCAGAGCCTGGTTCGCGAGTGCGGTGCAGGCTAGGACCGGCCAGGCAACCAATCACCCCCTAGGTGAATCTGCCTGACTGCCTGCCCGAATGCCCGCGCGGCTACGGGGACGGGAAGCAGGCCTCGCTGTCGAGGATGGCCGCCTTGAGCTCCCGCTGTATCGACGCCCTGACCGGCGACGCCACCAGGTCCTCCCACACCGACCCCGCGCCGCCCGTCGGGTGCCTGTCCGGGTACAGCTCGTGCACGCAGTTGGCCTCGTCGTTGATCCGGCTCACCCGGTCCAGCAGCCCGATCTCGTCCACGTCCACCAGCAGCCGGCTGTCCTTGTCCTTCCAGCCGATGAGCTGCCAGCAAAAACCATGCATGACGACTCAGATCGATCGATCTCATCATGCATATATTATATTATCATCAGTGAAGCTGTGAAGGATCGGACGGACCTTGGCGCCGTCGATGGTGTTGGTGCTGTAGAGCCTGCCGCTGTCGACGAGGTCGCAGTACTTGCGGAACGCGCCGGCGAAGCGCTTGTGGGACTTGAGCTGCGAGTTCACTCGCACGGCTCGCCCGGAGATGATCGCTCGCCTGATGCCCCTGACGACGGCAAGGTAGGCGTCGCAGATGATGCCCACCATCTCGATGCGGTACGGCTTCCTCGCCCTGGGCGCTCCCTGCTGCTGCTGCCGCCGCCGCTCCTCGTCATCGTCCTCGACGGGCTCCCAGTACTTCTCCGTCGTCGTCCCGTCGGCGGCGACCTTGTAGCCGACGCCCATGCGGTACCGCTGCCGGTGCACGGACCGCGCCATGGCGATGGTCTGCAGCACGAAGGGCTCCCACGACATGGTGCCGTCCATGATCACGTCCCGCCCCTCGTTCAGCGCCGTCACCAGCAGCGACGCCGCCGCGTCCGTCGACGACTGGTGCACCTGGGGATCGCGGTGGCAGGAATGTCTGTATCACAACTGGTGATTGCATTGCATTGCAAGAGATCGAGCAGTCGTCTGGGCTACACGTACCAGCTCGGCGGTCTGCAGCATGTCGTTGTGGTGGCCTCGCGAGCTGATGGCTTGGTAGATCACGTCCGACTCCTTGAACGCGTCGGCCTCCACGACCACGGCGTTCGCCCTGGCATCAACCCAGAACACCCTGCGCGTTGCACGATTATAGTGAAACATGCGTCCCTGATGTTACCGAGTCTGCAACTGACGCATATTGTATTGGTGACAGAGAATCAGAACAAGAGAGGCTCTCACTCCTTCATGATCTGCTTGAGCACGGTGCTCTTGCCGGCGCCCATGCCGCCGCCCATCAGCAGCAGCACCGGGCTGCGGTCGCTGTGCGCGGCGGGGACCATCACGTCCGTGCCCGGCCGGTTGTCTTGGTGGTGGTAGATTATCCCGATGGCCCTGAGCTCCTCCACCAGCGTGCTGAACAGCCTCGTCACCTTCAGCTCCCGCGTCACCCTCTCGAACCTCATCTTCCTGATCAAGGTTAGTTAATTTGCTAGGCAAGATTATTTCTTTCCTCGAATAGAATTATTTTGCCATGGACCGAGACGACTCGATCCTATGTTAACGGTACTCCATTACCTGGTAGCCTCCATTACCATTCGTCTGAGTTTTCTTCTAGGCTGCTCGTGGGTCAGAACCTACGAATAATGCAGATGAACCGAGCGAAAGCATTAGGATTTAGGATACATAAAAGATTTCAATGCATGGTGACGAAGCACTAGAATTCTGGTGGATCGATCCATACGTACCTGCGTAATTATGTGGGTTGCAAATTTCCAGTGGAAGGAGAAGTAGCCGAGGATGCACTTGTCGAGCTCCTCGATGAGGCTCACGAGCAGGGCGTCCGGGTTCATCGTGTTGTGGAAGAAGGCGAGCAGGTTCTGCTCGTAGCCCTCGGTCTTCTTCAGGTAATCGTACGCCAGCGTGCACAGGTGCGGGCACTCGTTCAGATCCTCGAATCCGATCTGCGTCGCTGGAAAAATTAGAAACTCCGATCAATCAAAAACCAAAGGGAATGCCTAAACTTCAGGTGGCCTTTTTCCAGAACGTTTCAATTGATTGCATTGGCAGGAAAAATTCAGAAGCAAACATGACACCCTGCTTCGCCGTTCGTCGTCAATCAATGTAAAATAACGTAGTAAGCAGCGAGAAAGAAACGGCGGGCCGGCCCGGACGGCTGCGTATTACCGACGTAGTGCGCGAAGGTCTGGATCTCGTGGACGCCGCCGCCGGCGGACACGAGCAGCAGCGGCACCACCGGCTTCGGGAGGCGGTCCGTCGTCACCGTGTCTTCCACCTCGCCGCCGCGGCCGCCGCTGCCATCGTCGGCCTCGTCGCGGACGAGATCGGGCGGTACGATCGGGCGCAACATGAGCCCATCTACCGGGAGGTGATAGATGGTGGCGGATGGCCGGGAGGGACCTGCAGGGAGAAAGAAATGCGCATCCGCTTCGTGACCTGAGAGATGCAAGCAAAGCTTGAGGCCAGAATCGAGAGAAAGAGGGAGGGAGCTAGCGCAGCGGGTGCAGGCAGGCCTGCGGGCGTGGTGTGGTGGTGGTGGTGGTGGAAGAGCAGAGCGAGTGCCGGCATGCATGGGATTGGGTCCCGGCCGGCGTCTGATCCACCGTGGTAGTGCTAGGCTATTGCCGGGCCCAAAGCCGTGCGGCCATGCGGACAACGCGGCGCGTAAGCAGCATGCTCGATACACCTGAAACTGAAAGCAACCGCAAGGACTGGCACTGAAATGGTCACCAACCAAACACCGGGACATGTACATCATACTGAAGGACCTTCGGAATATATGCAGAATACATCTTCCAGTGTAGGAAACCAAAGGAGAAGCGAACTGAGCGTAGCTGGTAACGTTCCTTGTGGTGAAAATAGCCCACTAAGGTTTGAGTTCTCGACTTGGCATTGGTGCTTGCATTTTTCTGAATTTATCGCAAGATTTAACCGACGTTATTCTTAGGCGACATGCTAGCGAGACGTCAGTGGTGACTTCATTAAACTCGAGGATTTGCCGGCTTATTCTTTCAGAGGTGCCTATAGGGTTAGAGTGCGTACGTGTTCATAAGAACAAGGCACTGCGATTTATTTTAGGATTTAACCAGCGCTATTCTTTCAGTGGTAGGCGACGTGTCCGTCAATAGCGAGAAGCTAGTAGATAGTGAATTCGTCAAACTCAAAGATTTGCCGGTTCAATCTTTCGGGGGTGCTCATAGAGGTAAAGTGTGTGCGTGTGTTCGTAGGGACGAGTATGCGTGCATGTATATGACCGTTTGCGTTTGTACTGTGTGATTTAAAAAACAAAGGAGAATATATATTATATTTCCAACCAGCAGAATTCAGCTTTCAGCCGAACAGGAAAATGCAGTGGTGAACAATAAATCTTATTTCAAGGAAGTATTGATTACCAGTTGTACAAGTGTACCATCCTGTCAGTAGCTTCCTATTTACAGACCGACGGGATAACACATAGCGCATCCCATCACAAAAATAATATCAAACCATATGCTAATACAACAAATCCTGATGTTATAACTGAGCTACGAATATAACTGAGCAACCGTAGCTCAGCCAAGAACGGCATCCTGATACATCAGAGCATACCAAGGATGATAGAGAATAGAAATGCAGGCGGGGCTGGTTCTTAAACCAACCCGCAAACCAAGACAGCAGCGTCGCCTTTTCAGACGAAAAAAATGCTGCCAAGCTGTGGCAACCAAGACACCGCAATAACAAGGCACTGCAGAGCTTATCGTGGCGGAAATAATTGATGCCCGCATCAACTGGCTAGCATTCTCCATTACAATAAAACTAGCAGGATGGACAGAAACCTCCATATCTTGGTACTGCTGTCAGGTATCGAGTCGTTCTGTCCTAAGAATGGAGTAGCTCTCTTTCTCTTAGCTTCATACTCAGCTCTTCTTTTGATGGTAGCTTCCATTCACCCTTTATGGCAGCAGACCACCATGCCTTCAGTTCATCCTAGAAAAGTTTAACATAGAATCAGTCATATGTTTCTGATGGGTGGGATCTATGCGAATGGAAGCAAAGAAATTTTGCAAGAATTCTGAAGTATTTGCTATGGACTATGGTACGATGGTATCTATCATGTGCCTTTTTCTGTTATACATAATTTGCCAGGTAAGGAATTAATATCTCAGCCCATTACAGATTAATGCTTATTTTATTACCTAGCTGCAATGAATTTCACTGATTTTGCCACACATTTCAATAGGAAATTCAACAAACCTAATATCACTTTCAATAATACCATTTGACGTGTAGAAATTCTAGAGACAATTCAGGAAAACTAAGCGTTTGCCACTGATTCATGCACTAAGAGACATTTATAGCTTCGAAAAATAAGGTTGGCTTAGAAATTCTGAATGTGGTACTGCTGTATTTGGTAAACCTTCAGTTACCACCCAACTATGACAATCAAAACATCGAATTTATGTAAAGTGACACTACAATCCAAGCATTACCTCGTGGAAGTCATGGTTGGATACAAAGCGAGAATCTACTTGACAGGTTGAATTTCTTATCGTTACCGAAAGGCGATTCCTATCCAGTGCTCCTGTAAGACAAACACAAATCATTTGATCTCCTTTTCATTCTTCTTTTTAAGACATTACATTTTCTCAGAAAGGATTATCATGTTTTTCCAATCATCAAACTAAAGCAGCTTTCTAGTCATTTACCATTCAGGCGAGCAACATGGTATCCAGTGCCACCCAATGCTTCCTCCCATTTACCAAATCGTAGTCGCACAAAAAAGCCATCCAAGGTAGTGTGTATGATTGGTGATCTCAGCCATCTGTCAATCAACATAAAAGAGGATTATCCATCAGCTTTCCAGTTCTTCCGATCTTCCCTAACTTAAGCATAGTTTCCAGAGCCAGCGACCCCGAGTCATAACCCTGTTTATGGTTGCAAAGTCCTAATTGATTCCCTTAGAAATGTGATTCACAGAATTTTTTCTCCGCTGTAGATGAAAAACAATAAAATGATTTTGTGCGCTCTTGAGATATTTATGGTTATGACCCAGGCAGTAGATAACAACAAACTACATACAATGTAAAAAAGGCTGTCTAACAGTTATATTTGTCCACTGGAATGTTCCCTGACATCATTATGTACATGTTACCGCAGTGGGGGTCCCCTGCTGTACAGTTTTTAAAAAAAATGTGTGCTTCCTAGAATGCAGAATTTTAACCAACAGAATTCAAAGGTGGTCTAAAATATCCTGTGTAGTACCTTATTATATCTGAACGAGACAAGCGAAGCCTACGTAAGGCTCCAAAAACAACACTTGATTCATCACAGATAACATTCGGCATGATGCCATAAGGTACAATTTGCTTGTTATCTGGCAGACCAGCCATAACATCTGAGCTTCCTTCCTTCAATTCTATTCTTCTTGTATCAATATCTTCGGCCCATGTGTTCACTTCCAAATTATGCTGAGGAGCAGCTGTGCTCCCTCCATGACGCTGATGCTTGTGCTCAGAAAAGTTTCCTCTTAATTCTTTGTTACTTCGAGTAGACAATGGTTCCTTACCTTTGTCATCTGCCCACAAAATTATTCTTCCATTTCCACTAGAAGATTTATGAGTTTCCTCTCCTGCCTCTAGTTCATCACGGCTATTGTAACAAACAACAAAAGAGTTTGCTTTGTGGTTATTCAGTTTGGGCATTCCACGATCACATGAGATAGCCAACCTTACTGCAGAGGTCTTTGCATGTCTAAGTGCGTCCAATCTCTTTGCAAAAACAGAAGCCATTGTTTCAGATTGCTTAGGTTCTTCTTCTGGAGGCATTGCTGGATATTTACTACTTGTTGCACCATCACTGCTTCCTCTGCTAGTGAGATTTTGTGCACCATTCAATTCCTTCTCTGCATTAAAATTTTGAAGAGATGGATAATACACTTTGTCACCCACAGCGTTTGGATCAACAGCACTGTCTACATTGCATGGTGTTGCCTCCATCACTTCCAATGATGTTTTTGGCAAAAGCCGACTAACCCACAAGCTTTCCCCCAAACCACCTTTATTTCTTGTTGCATCATTTGACCAATCGTTAGTGCACTCCTTTTGTTTTTCCTCTAGAGATTTAGAACAAAACTGACTGGAGTTCAGTAATTTCATATTTCTTTCCACTCTCATTGGGGAAATGTCAATTTGATTATGAAAATTTCCTCTACTGCCACCAGAAACCATTTGCAAGCGTTCAGCAGTTGAGGTCTCAGCAGTCACATTAAGAGTTTCTCTGCCCATGCCAATTTTTTGGTCCAACACGGAATTGCTATTATTTAGTTCCGGGGTCAGTCCATTGAAATCATGCTCAGTGCCTGGTTGATGGAAGTTATTTCTTGAAGTTATCATCACATTGTGAGTATACAGAGACTGGAAGAGTGAATTGAAGCTAGCAATGCCACTGTTGTTTTGAAGTGGCTGGGGAGGTGCTGCAGATCCTTCTCCTGTACTTGCTGAAAACTTCTGATCAAGTGGAACGGCAGCAGTGGCTTCATCAAGCATGGGTAACCCATTTGTGAGTGATGACATCCAGTTAAAGAAAGAGCTACCACATTTTTCCAGTAAACCTGAGCAAGAACTCTCATTGTCACCCCTTCTAAATCTTTTGTTTCCAGACGGCAGTTTGGCTTCAGAATATTGTGAATGCTTCCGCTTTGGCGCCTTTGTACTCGTACAGCTCTCTATGCTCTCATTGCTGTCATCACCCTCCTTTGTATTTCTAACAAAATTGCTGTCATTGTATATAACTTTTTGCTTGCCTTTCTCAAGCTTTCTGGCATCAACTCCAGGTGCTGACTCGCATTTTTCAACAGCATTGACAGCAGATGCTGACTCCCCTCTCGCAACAATAGGCTCATCCTTATGGTTTTCCTGCGGAATGGGATCTTGGTGATTGCCATGAGAGTGAATGGCTGGAACATTACTAATTGGATTGCTATCATTTCCCAGAGTTTGAACATTTCCGTTGCCTACGAAACCTACCAATTTGCCTGAGAACTCTACATCACATGAAATTCCTAAGGAAGAAGGTGGCAACGCATCCTCTGTGTTCTTTGGCAACACAGAATCTTTCTGACAAACTGCTTTTATTAATCGAGCACGCCATGCATTATTTGCCCAAGATCCTTCATTATGGACAGTGGTTGCACAGTAAACCTGATTTTCTGAAATACTAGCCATGACTTCTTTTCTGGAAGCTGAACCTGTAAAATGGCAAGATAAATATAATTCATGAACAAAGTAAATTAGATTTTTCTTAATTGATGTTCCAAAACATTGAGTATTACTGTGGGAAGCATCTTTGCAACATCTTGTTGGACAACTACCCACTTCCATGTCCTCTGGCTTATCCATGCAGCAGTTTTCAGACCCTTCTTTCCCTTCGTTCATAACATTGATCCCTACACAGCATTCCAAAAGTTTAGCTTCCAATAAAGTAATCACTGAGGAAACTTATTACCTTCTTTTATCCTATTTGGACTATACATACATATACATTGCATGTTATATGAAATTTCAAAAGTAAATGCAACAGATGCTAGGTAACAGAGTTCTTTAACAAACCTTAAAAAGGAGAAGAGTCTTAGCTTCATGTCAGAGGTACACTTTGTTCTGACTATATTAACATAATGCCCTTATATATTCATTGAACTGGACGTTTCTAACATGATGAGCAGCTAACTAGACCACCAAAGAGTTGCCAAATGCATAGACCAAAAGAGAAAAAACAGGAAGAATTGTCTTCAAACAACTAGCTTACTGAATTAAATTGTCTTTTAGACTTACTTGAATCTTGTTCATGCGATCTCGTAGACGTAGATTGTAGGGCGTCAAGGGCAGCGATTCTATTTGGGTTAGCTGTTACTCTCACTGAGCTGTCACTGCAAGCCCGTAGTTGTGATGGCATCTTTTCTGACACCTCTAGGTTATCGTATATGTCATCGCTACTCTTTGCACCACCAGCGCCACTTTGTTGAGGTGAAGATATTACTATGCTCAACGTATCTGCATTCCAGCGAAGAGAAGCCTTCCTAGTGCTTAAGCTGGACGCTGCAATTTTAATGCTCAAACCCTCATCCGGAGACCACACCAGCTCAGAGAGGGGGCTCATGCCGAATTTCCGGACTGCATTTACACCTGCACCTGAATGTCCACAAAAATATGCCTTCAGAAATATATATATAATATGAAGGTTCTGAATATTATATTGTGTAATATTTAGTTTTTCAGCATAAAGAAAAGTCGGTAAAACAAGGTAACAAGTGGTTAGAACTACAAAGAGCAAGTGATCATGTATATGTTCTCTACATAGGCACATATTTTTTTCCCACTTGCATGTTGCAAAGGCATACCTATTGTTAATTATAACAAGCTTACTTCCTAACATTTGATTAGAATGTTGCAGCACAGGAGTTTAGTTCTTTCTCGGTAGGGAGGCATACAGATATTGATATTTTCTCTGGCAGAGAATATTTACAGCACACTGCCAACAAATTAACAATCAGCGAATACACCGATCATGACGTGAGAAACACACGCACCCACCTTTAAAAAAAAGAAACATCTACATCAATTCTCCTTGTTTTTGTTTAAAAATTTACAGAAAGGAACGGTGAAAACTTCACCAAAAGCCAGACATCAGCATTTCAGCAACAACAACAAAAAAAAGAGCAGCAACAATAATTAAGTAATGATCTATGATGCGCAAGACAGCAACAGCCGCCGCACCTCTGGGAGTAGCGAGCCACTACCATCTCATCTCACTGCACCCCTGCCCGCACCAGGGGAGGGGCCGCCGGCCTCCCTCGCGCGCACGCCACCGGCGGTGCGGGTGCGGCCACGAACCACGGCGTACGAGGCGGTGCTAGGGGTCCTGGCAGGCCGGGATCGCGGCGGAGGTCGGTGAATCTGGGAGCGGCGGCCGAGGAGGAGTGGGAGTAGGAGAAGGAGGGCAGGAGAGCAGCATGTCCGCACAGCCGAGGGCCTGAGAGGGGGTAGACTTTGTTGCATGCGACTATGCGAGAGGCGCCGCCGCGGGGGACATGAGGCGGAGGCTGCTCCACGTAGAGGCCGCACGGGACACATGGCGCCGGTGCGCCGGGTCTACCGGTCCACGAGGGTGCTCGGGGAGCCCCAGCGATGCAGCGACGCCGCTCGTCTCCGCTGCCCACGAGCGGCCGTGATGCGAGCGGAGCGAAGATCGGGCGGCCGTGGCTGGCTGGTCGCGCCGGCGGATCAACGGATGGATACGGTGGGGCCGGAGGTGCGTTGATGAGATGATGAGCTGTCCGTCTCGTGGTAGGGCAGTGGGAGACAGGGACGGGGAATGGGATTGGGATTGGGAATGCGCCACGGCTGGACCTTCTCTTTGGGAGAGAGAGAGAGAATGCGCGTGCTGGCAAAAGCTCCGTTCGTCAGATTTTCTGCTGGACTAGACGGTAATTTGATTATGAAAAAAAGTACTACACGTTAAATCCATTTTGAGAGAAAATCACAGCACAATAAGGGTGCGTTTGGCACGGCTGTGACTGTGGCTGTGGCAGCTACAGCTGTGGTTGTGACTGTGGCAGCTTCAGCTGTGGCTGTGCTGGTGAAGCGGATTCGCTGGTGAAGCTGAATCAGTTTTTAGAGAAACGTTTGGCAAAATAGCTTCTCCTGGCTGTGTAAGGTGGATAAGAGGCTGAAATGTCCATAATACCTTTTCCTTTTATTTTTTATTTCTTTATTTTTCCTTCTATTTTTTCTTTTCCTTTTCCTATTTTTTCCCATCTCATTTATTTCTCTTTTTTATTCGTTCTCTTTTTCCCTTCCTTATCTCTCCACCGCAAGCTCTCTGGCCGGCCGGCCTTATCCATTCGCTGCCTCGCTCCCCACGCAGCCTCTGCCTCCGGCCGCGCCGCGCCACCCGGCTCCAGCACGCCGGCGGCCTCCTCCACATCCCAGCGACGACCACCTCCAGCTCGTCGTCTCCCCGGCCTCCAGCGCCCCCGTCGGCGGGCTCCGGTCGCACCGCGCCGCGCCGCCTGGCTCCACCGCGTCGGCGGCCTCCTCCACCTCCCAATGCGCCGGCGGCCTCCTCCACCTCCCAATGCGTCGGCCACCTCCAGCTCGTCGTCTCCTCGACCTCCAGCTCCCCCGTCGGCGGGCTCCACCAGCACCGCGCCGCCCGCCTCCTCCGCCCCACCCAGCAGCGTCGACCGCCCGAGGGCAACCGACCGCCACCTCCTCGCGGGCCCACCGGGGGCAGCCTTGGCAAAGGCAGGGCGAAGCGGGGGGAAGCTGCCCTTTTGCAGCTTCGCCCCGCCCAAACCGCTCTAGAGAGCGGGAATCCCGGGAGGCCGGGATGGGATTCGTCGTCAAAGCCGAAGCTGGGGACCCTTTGGCACAGCTTCGTGGGAAACAGCTGCCGAAGCGGCTGACGAAGCTGTGCCAAAGACACCCTAAGTCGAAAGAGGAGCAACCGAACGGACTCAAATTTTCTTATGCTCGAATGAGATGAGACTGGAGTTCGTTTCAAAAAGAAAAGGAGATGACTGAAGCTACCCAAGAGGCCAAGACCCAACACCCAAGGACAGTTCTCTTGCTAGGGACGCCGCGTCGTGGAGTACATATTGGATTGTGGCTAAAAGAAAACCCACGTTTTGTGGTACCTGCTTGTGGCCGAAATTCAAGATGATGCTCTTCAGAGGACTTTTAAAGAAAAAGTTGTAGAACCGCAAAACAGAGAAAATGAAGCTAGAGCGGGTGTTTGGAACAAAGAAAGTGAGAATTTCTTCCCTCTAGAACACCGTGGCTAGGTGGTACCCGTTTTACAGGATTGGGAAAAGCTACTTCCGTCGTTTGTCAGCCTGTTCGTTTGGTTGGTGGTTGGTGCTGATTTATTTTGAGAGAAAAATATTGCTGGTTGGTTGTTGGTGACTGGTTTGTTCTGAGAGAAAAATATTACTGGCTAGTGGCTGATAAGCCAAACGAACAGGACATGTATTTCTCTTCCTTTGCATATTACCGAGGAAAACACATATATTTAAATGTCCTTTTCTTTTCTTTTCATTTTTTTCACATACATCCTTCGTATTGTGCCGAAATTTAATTAAGATTATGATCACAATGGAGGATTTAAAAATCATGATTGAATCATGACGCAGTGTCCTGTTAGGGACGTATTGTGCCGAAATCTTTTCTTTTCTTTTCACAGACATCCTTCGTATTGGGCCGAAATTTAAGATTACGATCGCAATGGAGGATTTCAAAAAAATCATGATTGAATTATGATGCAGTGTCCTGTTAGGGACGTAGCATTGTGGAGTATATATATTGGGTTGTGGCTAAAGAAAGTCCACGCTATATAGGTAGCTTCAGGCCTAAAATTAAGATCTGTTTAGAATGGAGGATTCTAAAGAAAAATCATTAGATTGTAGTTGTAGCCTAAATTTAAGATCTCTTTGGACCGGAGAATTTTAAAGGAAAAGAGAGAGAAAATGGAGCTCGAGTGTGTGGAGATTTCTCTCCACTAATAACTACCCATTTTGCATGATTGAAAAAATATACTCCAATCCTTCTTCCTTTGCATATGCGGAGGAAAAACACGTACTATTTAGACATCTTTTACTGTAAAGACATCCTTTCGTACTGTACTGACTTTCATATTGGTACAATCCTTAGAGTATACACCATGGGGCAAATCCCAGAGGGCAAGGGTCCTTATTTGTTAGTTTACCAAACTCTATCTAACTTATCTTATGAAATTAAGATTTGGTGTTAAATTCATTTTAATGAAAAAACAAGAGAGGAGTTCAAATCAGAGCGTTGCGCCTATTATTTGTAAAAAATTTCTTTGAAAACAGATATGATGAGCTAGTTTATCCTGTGAGGTTGGTGTTACACTTATTTGAATCAAGCCACTTCTTCGAAAACTTTTGTCCAAAGTGTTTGCATTCTTCTTTTTCCAACAATTATTTTTGAAGTTTTGCTATAAAATTTCCCAATAGGACGTTTGAAGGAGTAGTGGCGTTGAGTTTGTTATTTTGGTCTTTGAAGTGGAGTCTAGGGGGAGAAGTGTCACCTCCTAGTTGCTATGTTTCCGGCTCGGATTCAGTTCCCCTAAAAATGGATCCACTTTTTTTATGTGTTTTCTTCTGATAATTTTCTTTTTGAGAAGTTCATGGGAGGGAGTTCCAACCTGAATTGATTTACCACGGATTCTAGCAAGCTGGTGATGGACGATGCATGGCACTATAAGCACATTATTGGGAAAGTCTCCTTTCATGAACCCATAACCATCACACACCCTTGTTAGAAAAATACACAAATATTGCTGACCTCCTCCTTTTAAAAAGAACTTTTGTTGACCACCATGTGTGGTGGCTAGCCGCTCTATTTCGTTTTTTCAATTTGCAATACCACCTACCATATTTTCTTTCTCTACAGCGGGAACGCGAATCTTGAAGAAGTTTAAAAGCTGCTAGTATAATAAGGCGATATCGTGGAGATTGATATACTCAACTAGAATGGATCAAATAAGAAGTGTGACAAAATCAAATGAAGGATGAGACATGGCAAACGCGAACCGTGTGCTACGAGCGCGCGATTACGGAATTGGGATCCCACTTTTTTTTTCTTGCCGGTAGTAAAACACCATCATCTTCTCTTTTGTTTATGCACAGATGAGGACTCACGAATCACACCAAAGCAGGCGCAGCCGTGGACCGTGGTGTTACGTTAATGCGTCGCCGAGCGAGAGGCTAAACCACGATTTCAACGCACGCTAATGACTCGCCCAAATCCTGTCTATCCATCGAGGCGACGTCACTTCTCCACGGGGCCCCGGAGCATTCAACCTACTCTGCTCTCAATGCTCATCCACGTCCGCAAGCGCATCCGACTACCCGAGGCCGAGAGCTCAGCCACCGCGCCACGCCTTTCGGCCGAGGCCGGCTCGCGTCGCTGTCCGGGGGCCGCTCCGGCGTGGCGACGCCACCGCCCTCGGCGCCGCCACCCCCCGCTTTCGCATTTGGCTCCTTCCGCCGATTGGTTTATATGCTGCAGAGACAGAGCGAGCTGGGGAGGGAGCAAGTGGTCGGTGCTCGCCACCTTTCTGCCGAATCGTCGCCTAATACTACCGCCAGCTTGCTTGCAGCGAGCCTTTTTGGCCGCTGCTCCCGACAAGATCGGCCTCCCGCCATCGTGCTCCTGCGCTCGCAGATCGGGATCTCGCGAGGCTGAGCTGAATCGTTCTCCAGGTGAGTTCTTGCTGCTTCATGACTCCATGGCACTTCTCTCTCGGCTGGCTCAGCTCTCAGCTTGGGAGTTTTCTGGGCCGAGCCTAGCTCTGCTGCTTCTGTTCCTTGTGCTGCGTTAGATGATGATCGTAAGGTTAGCTGCTTGGGAATTTTGTTGGAAATTTGCAGCCCCTACTGTTGAGTTGGGATAATTCCTTTGAAACGAATTGACTGGAATCATTCGTATTATGGGATTTATGGTGGAGTTTAGGTGGTTCTGTTACTTCTCTAGAAAGAATTGCTTTGAATTCGATTCTAAAAAAGTACCTCCGAACAAGTTTCCGCCTACTCTTCAGGTCAATCTCACTTTTCTGAGTTACTTATCATCTTCAATAGTTCAATCCAAATTCTCATGCTCCGTCCGTGGTGCTGTCCTTGAAGCAAAACTTGTTGCATTCTTTATTTTCCTATTCATGTGGCGTGATTGGTGTGTGGACTTATGCTTCGCGAAATTCTCTTGGTCCTGGGTATCTGTCAATTGCCATTACGTTTGGTGCGGGACGCTTTTAGTTTATGTTTATAGTGGTTCCCAGCCGGTGTTTGGGCTCCCTGCCTTTTCTCCACCAATGATTAGCTTTAATAGTTCGTCAAAATGTTCTCAACGCCTCAATCGTACTCAACTTTGATGTCAACAGCCCATACGCGCTTTTTAATGTTATCAGGAAGTAGGTGTTAGATACTTCTTTCTAAGATTTAACTCACATCTTGCTCATTAACTTCGTTTGATTCCTTGTAGCCATCCTAGTTCAACATAGTCATCTCTGGGGCTTTGGTCAGTCTTGACAGATTGGAGCAACCGTTCTGAAGATTTGACCCACCATTGGAGATGGGTACAAGGGCGCCAATCTTACGCCGAGTATCGAGCGCACTGTCCACAGCATTGCTGGAGTGGATCTTGATGCTGCTGCTGTTCATTGATGCAGTTTACAGCTTCTTGGTCACTAGATTCGCCCGTTTCTGCAGACTACCGGCACCATGCCCTTTCTGCTCCAGGCTTGATCACGTCCTGGGCAACGAGAAACCATGCTTCTATAGGGAATTAATCTGCAAAACTCATAAGTCGGAGATTTCATCCTTGGCCTTCTGCCGCCTCCACCAGAAGCTTGCAAGTGCCCAAAGTCTGTGTGAAGGGTGCTGTGAGAAAGCAAGTGATGATGAGATAGCAGATGAGCCTGTAATGGATTTCAATGAACTCGATGGTAATCAAAGGAATGATGTTGTGAGGAATTCCAATCCTGCAAGAATTTGCTCATGCTGTGGACAACATTTTAAACAACGGAGCATACCTTTGGCCTATAGAAAGATTGCAGAACTAGAGCACACTGAAGCTGTTGGCTCACCAAAGGTTTACATGGATTATTCTGTAGCTGATCAAGTGCACGAGTCTTTGGAACCTAGAGATATTTATCACCAGAGTGATCATACATCTCATGAGAGAGACAGTCTTCTACAGATGACATCCGACTCCGAGGTTGAGGTTCCTTGTGCCCATGATGTGAAAAGTTCACACTCTTGTGAAGCCAGTGCAATGGAGGAAGACTTGCAAGAAGATGCAGCTTGTGAACAACCTGCTCTTCCTTCCCCTGAGGCGATCAAGGAATCTGAAAAAAAGGTTGAGTCGGAGCTTAATGTTACAGACACCTGTGATACATCCTCGACGTGTCCTGGTACAGATGACCATCGTGATAGCAGAATTGATGGGGATCGGATGGAAGAAAAGGAAAGGTTATTGACGAAATGGGCATCCCAGCATGTTCCCATACTTGTTAGAGAAGATTCACGTTTAAAAGGTATTTTGTTTCACAAACTCGGGCAATTACATATACTGCCACTTCTTTTCAATTGATGGATTCTATAATAGAGTGAATAATCATGCAGATGCTGATATATCACAAATTCCAGCTGCAGCAAGTGATGAGCTACCTCAGACTCTTGGTGAAATTGAACCATCTCAGAGCACAAATGAAGCCAACACTGACCCATTCAGATCTCAGTTCACAATACTAGAAGAGCACTATGCTGTTTCAGGAGAAAGAAATATAAACGGTATGCTTTCTTGATTCTTGACTGTACGAATGAGAATGCTGTTTTTTCATCCCTCCATCTAATCCTAAAACAACAAAAATTTATTAGATGATCTGGAAATAGTTCATGGGCCAGAAAATACTGGCAGATCAAGTGGTGAGTTTCCACAGAGAAGTGTGTCAGTGACCGATCTAGATAAAATTGAATTGGCACCACAGAACACTCACCATGCTGCTTCAGAAGACACGGATGTTAAAGGTTTACCCCTTTCTTTCTGAATTTAACGTTTATACACATTTGCTAACTTAGTCTAATTATGGGACTCTCCTGTTACCTCTGTCAGATGACTGTGGGGATATCTGTATTTCACAAGTTGGTACTGATTCCGAAACAACTGGTGAAGTTGAAGGTTATACAAAGAAAAATGAACCCACAGGTGACATGGGGACACATGAACTGGTAGTCCAAGATCCTTCTGATAAAGGTTAGTCAACAATGCTTTCTGTCCAACAACAATTTTTAAAGTCAGTCCTTGCGCTAACTACTAATTTTTTCTCAGATTGTGTAGATGAATCTCACATTCCAGCAGTCGTTAAATCAGGTGTTGAAGTTTCTCAGGATCATCTTACAATTGAGGGATACCCCAAAACAAGTGAAGCCACTGTTGAAAGGAGGTCATCTCTAAGTACTCAGATTAGCATGAACGAAGCCTACAGGCTTGCTATTGGCAGCAAGAGTAGCTTGCCATCCCCTACCTTGACGGATGTGATCCTCGGAAAGGACTCTACTTCTAGCATAAACGAAGAATTAAGGTTACTGTTATCACAGCTCTCAGCTTCCAGGGGGCTCGAGGCGCCATGGGTCGATCCAGGCCCTAGCCCCCGTGCATATGGACGAGGTGATGAGCTGGTAGTACAGAACATTACCAAAAGGATTTCACTGGAGAGGGATGCATCCGGTTTGGAGTCTCTAGACGGAAGCATTGTTAGTGAGATGGAAGGTGAAAGCGCCATCGACCGTTTGAGACGACAGGTTGATCTTGATCGGAAATCGATACACCTGCTCTGCAGGGAACTTGAAGAAGAGAGGAACGCCTCGGCCATTGCTGCGAGTCAGGCGTTGGCTATGATCACCAAGTTGCAGGATGAGAAGGCTGCAATGCAGATGGAAGCTTCGCATTACCAACGGATGATGGAAGAACAAGCAGAATATGACAGCGAAGCACTTGCAAAAGCTAACGAGTTGCTCGCTGAGAGAGAGCAGCAAATAGAGGAACTGGAAGTTGAGCTTGCCAACTATAGGAGACAGTATGGAGGTGAACCAATAGAGGAACAAACCAAAAACCCCTTCAAACAAGAAAATGCTGCTATAGCTTCCCTCGAAGGTGGCCTTGGAGTTCCTATGATTAACACACCAAGGGGCACAAATTCTTTGGTGAGTTTTGATGAGGAGAGAGCATATATAGCCACTAGTTTGAGAAAGTTGGAGCAGAAGCTTCAATCATACTCCAACAACAGCACTTCTGACGATTTATCCACTTCAGATGCTATAGAGGATGATCTCTCGAACAAAGCATATGTTGCAGAAGACGGCTGGTTACATATTCAGGATAGCTCAAGGGAGACGGAGGAGCATATTTCCTCGGGCAAGGGAGCCAACTCATCGGTATTGAGTGGGGAGGTTGATCTAACCACGGTTCAGGAAGAGATTGCAAGCTTGAACAGAAGACTGAAGATGCTTGAAGGAGACCGGAATTTTCTTGAACATAGCATAAACTCCCTCAGAAATGGCACTGAAGGTTTGGTGTTTATACAGGAGATTGCTTGCAACCTAAGAGAACTGCGGGCAATTGCTACTGACAAGAAAGATAGTCTAATGCAACATGTGCAATAGATTCCAACTCAACACGTGCATTGTGCATTTTTTTTGTATCATTAAATTAAAAGAAATTCTTATTGTAATTAGGGTGCCCGATACTCTTGTAATTATTTCAAAGGAACTTCCAAAAAAAGGGCTTGTACTTACAGGAGGCAGATCTTTCTTTGCTAATGACATAAAAAAAATGTGGACACGACCTAGTAGTGGTAGACTTTCGCAGTACCTGTTCTCCGGGTTCCAATTTTGCATTACAGAGACTGAAACACCATGTCATGTTCCAGCACAGATGCTGCAAAATCTCATTCAGGCCTCCACCTTGGGTGGGGCACTCAAGCACTTAGTCATGCCATCACACTCAAGCACTTAATCATGCACAGAACAGCCTCACCGAAGCAAGAACTACAAAGTTCCGCAACAATGGGCGGGGCGGCAATTTATAGCTTGGCCGTAACAACAGAAAACAACATATAAGCACTATAGTATAGTGTGGTAGACACAGATGCAGCTAACGTGTTACATGATGTATCCTTTCTTTCCCATTTTGAACTTCAATGTCACAAGTAAAGGCCATGGCAAACCTTAGATTGGCACCATGGTCAGTTACAACAAGCATTATTACTGATTGTATACAGGCATCACCATTGCCCGTTGGCACGGCGATATAGATATTCTGGGTATTCCACATTCACACTCCCAGTTGCTAAATTAGCATAGTCCACCATCCTATGTGATAATGCATTAGAATTAATTCCAAGGTTCATTGCTGGATTTGGATGGCTATATGGCCAAGGCTTGGGGGTAGCTGAGTCCAACCTTCCATTTGAGTAAACATCCAATGTGGAAAGTTGCCCATCTCTCAACCTATGCAGAGCATTCTGTGTGTTGTAGGCCCTCTGGTAACCCTCATCATAGTAATGGTCGGTCAAGTTAAACTGGCCAGAACTACTTACAGAAGCCATTTCAGAGTCTGCCATATTGCCTCCTGAAGACAATGGCAAGCCAAATGTATGATATTCATGGAGTGGAGAGGCAGTCATATGCGCACCACTTTGATCTTCATCAAGTAAGTCATTGATGATATCCATGTGTGGGAATTCTTCACCCACTGGTGCCTGCTGCTGGTGTGAAACAAAACTTGCAGGAATCTCACTCTGGAACTGTGTATATTGTAGTCCACCCAATCTGCCCTGTTCTGTTCTGCTGCTGCTCACTTGCTGATGAGAACTATCTTTCAAGGGTTGAGCATGCACATTGCGACTGGTTATTTGCTGGTTAGGAACATCATCTTTCCACATGTATTTGTTAACATCACAATTAACATTCCTTGAGTGCCAGTTATCAAGAGCTTCTAACTTGATAGGCCCAAACATGTAGCTTTGTTTACCTGGTAATTGGCCATTCCTTCCAGTACAAGACGCCATGACAGATGTTGCTGCTGCATACGCTGACAATGGCTGTGAAACTGCAGTATATTGGCCTATTGAAGTTGACTGCTCAAGACTTGATAAGGTTGTATTTAGATTACCCTTACCAAGGAAAGCATTTCGGTAGGCCTGTGATATAATTGGTGCACAAGGGGGAGACTCATCACTCGGTTGTTCAGACACATTCGACGAGTTTGAAAGCAATGGAGAAACTTGGACTGATGGTGTAGGTGATGTTGACATTGGTGCCTGTAACAGTGGAGCACTTGTAGGCCTTGGTGTTGGCATAAGAGTTTCGGTTCTGGGAGAAGTGACTACAACCCTCTCAGAAACTGTATCTTCTCGAGGTTTTGAGATAGATGTGGACGGAATCTGTCGCGATGCTGAGTTATGTTGCAAAACCTTATCAACCTGGGGTGCAGGTGATTTTGGTGCAGCTGATATGGCTTTAGTGACATTATCAAGCTGTGACGCAGAAGATTTTGCAGTTGCTGAAGTAACTTTAGCAACTGTATCAATCTGTGGACGAGGTGATTTTGGTAGAGCAGAAGTAGCTTTACCAACTGTATCAACCTGTAGTAGAGGTGATTCTGGATGAGTTGGAATAGCCTTATCAACTGGTGGTGATCTCGAGGGCACCAAAGTAGCTCTCTCAATTTGTTGACTTGAACTTGATACATGTTCTTCACACAGTATTGGCTCAGGTTTAGTTGGAGTGGGTGTGACAATAGGCACAGATTTAGTGTTTATGGTGGATGTTGCCGTTGCTGGAACAACTCCATTACTGTCACCACTTGTGGCTACAGGTAAAGACTTTGGAGGTGGTGCCTTAATATTTCCATCATTAATAGTTACCAAGGACTTCTCTGGGCCCTTCCTAACCTGAGTCTTTTCCAAGGAATCAGATGAGGATGCCGAGGATGAACCTGCTGCTGCCTCAGCAGCTGCCTTCTTTTCCAAATGGGCCTTGAGTAGTTCCCTGCCCTCAATTTCCTTCTGAAACAAGCATAAATGGAAGAATAATCAATTTATTTATCAGCAGATGAATAAAGTGTCAGGATGGCTGATCGACAAAAAGTGCTACAGAATAACTATACTATAGAGATGGAATGACTAACAAATTAAATAAAATTCCAATTCTGGAAATGGATCACAGAACCTTTTTCCTTTTAAGGACACCTACCAAGTGATATGTTACAAATATGACTGCCAAGTGCCAACAGTAAGTTTTCAGGAAAAATGTTTCACAGCTACAGCATATTCACATATCAGGAGGTATGTAGAGAGACAGGATTTGGGGAAAACACCTCACACCCTAATGAGGGGGGGGGTGACCTTCATTATATAGCCTAGATGCTTGCAATACAGGGATACAATCAAGTGTATAAGGCAAGTCTATCAGCTATACAAGGTAAGTTATAAACAGCACAGTTAGGATTAGACCTGGGAATGGATTAATATCCATATCCAAATAAGCAAAATCCAATTAAGATCCAAAATTTTCTACTCCATGTCCGGTCCAATCCAATTCAATCACTAATAGTCCAATGTCCAATAATATTATCCAACAGATGGGAGCCCCAGCCAGCTGCTGCATCCAGGGCATCGACGCCGCCGCCGGCACGGGGAAAGAAAACGTGACCTTGCGCTCACGCCCGTCATCCGCCGCCCGCGCACCCTGCGGAGACGGCGCAGTCCAGATCCAGGAGTACTTCAGGTCGTACGGCAGTGCCGCGCCCTTGGCCGTCACCGTCGGCGGCGCGTGCTCGTGTCCCTTCGCTGCCGCCACAAGTGCAGAAGCATGCGCGGGCGCCTCTCCTCACGCCGCCGCGGGCGTGGCCAGCTCTGGTGTGCTGCCTCCACCGCCTCCGCTTCCGCTCTCAGGGCCGTGGTGGCGCGAGGACGGCCGCGCCCTGCCGCCGACGGGTCCAGGCGGGCGACGCTGCCGCAGCTCCCGACGACGGCCTGCAGGTCCTAGTCGTTGAAGTGTCCGCACCTGCTGCAGCCCAGCCCGCAGCCGCTTGTCTTTGGCGCGCACAAGCGCGTCCACCTCCGCCGCGCCCTGCCTGCGTAGCTCCGTCACCACCGAGTCCGCCGCCGACACCATGGCTGGCCACCCGCTCGTCGACGCCGGCACGAGTCGACCATCATCCAATTCGCGATGGGATATCCAGTATATTTTAGCATGTGGACATCCACATCCAAAATAATCCAGTCCAACTAAGTCCAAAAGGAAAAAATCCAATTGGATTTGGATTTTTTAAAATCCATTACCAGGTCTAGTTAGGATATCTACAATATCTTGCTTTCTGTGCATACAACCAAAAAGGAAGAAATTTGCACTCAGCCGATTGGAACGTGGTAAACAAGTGATGTGTTTTACCACTGAATATTATCCACAGTAGATCTTGTGTTGGCTGTTCAATTTTCAGAGCATCATATTTACAGTATCACTAATTTGCATCTTACATTTTGTAGATTTTCCAGAAAAAAGGATCATTTTAATTTTTACAAATTACCATAATTTTACTCTGACACAATGAAAATCTTAACCATGAACCAAAACATTTTTTGGGAACAAAAAGAAGTATCTCAAAAAGGATGATCAAAATTCTAAATTGGAAACCGTAAGCTATAGAAAGTATAATAGTAATGTAAATATATCTGATTAAGCGAATCAAAATTGATGGGAGAAAAGCTAAAATTAACTGAAAGAGTGAGCTCAAACAAGGCAGATTTGTCCTAAATGATTGAGTGAAAATTAAAGAATAATTAAACCGTGAGTAGAAAATCATGTCCGACGCTTTTTGAGAAGAGTAGTTTCACCTCGTGCAGTCGTTGCCCAAGTTCACGAAGCCTATCTTTTAAGGTGAGTAAAGCAGTCTCTTGGTCACGCTCACGCCTTGGAGATGGGCCACAACCATATATATTGCGATCCGAACTGCTAGATGATGGAAGATCATCTTCATAATGGGAAGTGATTATACTGCTAATGACCCTGCTGCGCCGAGATCTCCCTCTGTACAGTTATGATAATTTATTAAATACGAGCTGTGAACAGAAGTATTGCGAACTTTAGGTGAGATGCTAACTAACCTAGTAATATGGCTTGTATTGTCTAGCAAGTTATTTATTTTGCCTCGTATGCTGCTTACAGTAGCAGATACAGATGTTACCAGTGACTCAATGTCCACGGTGTCCTTCTCGCATGCCTGCACATTTTTGATGTCACTGCCAACATCATTCATTGCATTCACAGGTTGTGTAATCTTGTCACACATGTCAGTTTGGCATACCTCAATTGATCCATCTATATTGTCTGACACATCTGAAGCACCATCTCCAGAGTTGTCAAGTTTTGCAGCCAACAGTCCTGCATGCTTAGAGTTCTCTCTATCATGATTTGTGCTACCATCTACACCCCTTTCCAGAAAATTTGAATCAGATGACTCATCTCTTTCCTTATCCTTAACCTTACGACTGTTCTTCTTTTGTTTAGCCTGAAATATTGAAATTATTGGTGTACGAAAGTCAATTTTTAAATCTGACATAATAAAAGAGAATACTAACTGAAACTCTAGAAAACAACTGAAACTGGCCATGCATCAAGAATTCTAACAGAATAATAATTCCATAATGCACAAATTCAAGTAAATGGATGTTGTTCCAGTTAACAGAGTTGTTCAAGCAAACTGCAATAATAGGAAAGATTTCATCATTTCATCACGTCACCCCTGATTCCAACCACATTATATTTGACAGGAGGAATCAAAACGAAGACAGAGGGTCTACTAAACCTGTTTTTTCTTAGCACGCTTATCCTTCTCAGTGGCACTGCCCCGCTTCCCCTTCTCGTTTTCAAGGAGTTCCTCTTCACGAATAAGCTCCTCTTGTCTCTTCAAAGCAACATCTTCTTTGTAGGCAACCTCAATCCCACTAACATGAAAACAAAAGTCAAGACATTGAAGTATGCCATTACATCTCTAGCAGAAAGAGAAACAAATCCAATTTATGTATAAAAAACATCTATCTATGATAAAGAACTAGAAGAACACACTTTGATGACAAAAAAAAAAAGAAACTTGATTGAACAATTTTATAGGTACTCACAACATAAATACTCCGGTTGAAAGGGCTAAGCATGATGTTTGACAAAAAAAAGACCAAGCATGAGACGACATCACAGCAAACAAATTAAGAAAGACAAATGAAACCATAAACGGTTGACAAAAAATCAATCACACAGGAACAATCAGATAATCAAAATAAATAAATGTTGTACCTAAATATATGAAACAGCACAAAAGTTTCAAGTATCTTCTGACCAAAACCAGTTAGGCGCCTTTCTTCACGCTCAATAGGAACTTTGTTAACTTCTCCAGAACCACCATCCTGGAAGGATGAGAATTAAAAAAAAAACTGAGCAGCACAATAAGTATAATGCACAAAATACTAGTAATGCTAGCAACCTCAGACATAAAGACAACAAGCAGAATAGTGGATGATTGCATAATATTTATACTGCTACTTGTCACAAGAAAAGGTGTCACTTTGACTTCCAACCTCAGAGATAGAACTTCCAGGACTGAGTGTGGATTGAACAACTTTGTAGTTTAGTGAAGTTCAAGGGGTGATATGAACTTCTCAAAATAATTAAACCCCACCCCCAGAAATTAACACACTGATGAATCACTATATTTGAATGAACAAACAAGCTTGTAAGAACATAGAGATGACCGCAGAAGCAAAATATTGCCTCCGTTCGAGCGCAACAGGTTGGAGAGTAACTAATCTAAGCGAGTGTAGGGTTTCAAGCAAGAAAAATGGAGTGAAAAGGAACTAAGAAAATGATCCAGAACTACTCTTGGAGTACCCACTTGCATCCCTGATTCTGATTGAAAAAACAAAGTTACTGTGGCCACACTTGCAACGGCTGAATGATGTGCTGGCTAGCAAGTAAAAACATTTTAAAAACACTACAAATGAACAAGTAGCATAAGCGTAAAAACATTAAAAAAACACTACAAATGAACAAGTAGCATAACCAAGGGAATACCAGGGAAAAAACTAAAAAGTAAATACAAAATAACTACATAAACTTTGAGCTAAACTGCAATGAAACAGATGAAACACTAATGTCATAATAATAGTAGTAGTAGTAGTAGTAGTGTAATAATAGAATAAATCCGCGGGAGAAAAATCTAATCTAGACTATAAACTTAAAGGGCAGATTAATCATACAACAAGTGCCTACCTCAGCACGGCTTTGGGAACATTTGTCATCTTTTGGTGACAGAGACTGACAGGACAAGGGCTCTAAAGCTGCCCTCTTAAGCAGTGGTATGAAATCACCAGCCAAAACAAACATGTCCATATCAACATGGACCATGGGTGCTGGAAGCTCCTCGAAGTCCATTGTTGTTACTGTTCCTTTCTTGCCATTGCTATGGCCCTCAAGTGCCTTCAACCCAGTATACAGAGCATCCATAACTAATGTTGAGGCGACTTCTTTCTCGAGAAAAAAATGCTTCACCACCATTTTAAATATGACGTCAGTCTTCTCTCTGGACATTCGGCGTTTTGTTGTTGGATTGATGGCACGCCAGAAAGCACGGAAGCTGCAATAAAAAGAAAGATCAACATGCATTAGAGTATACCAAGAAATCAACAATTATTGAACCATTCATTGTCGCATAGCATTCAAAAGGCTTATTATCTAACCTTGGCCACTTCATGTCATCGTCGATGAGCCTGATAAATTTGCGTCTGCGTTCTTCAACAAAGCGTCGGCAAATTTGCTCTATGTTTGTCATGTATACACGGAGTAATTCTCGACGATAAGGGCGATCGAGACAACGAAATGGTCTGTCTGCTTTCTCTCTCCAGTACCGAACAACATAGGAGATAACAATTACAGATTAGGTTGTGGTTGAATGATGAGGACCCAATATCAAGAACAAAAATTCACAATTATAGCTGAGCTGAGAAAATAATGGGTGTACATAACAACAATAAACATAGAAACTAAGGTTTAAACAACAGTAGGTGAAGCGACGGCCTCAAATATAAGAAGAAACACTGGACAAATACAATAGGATACAATAGAACAAAGAAAGGAAAGTTACAAGTCAATATATGAACTATCTCACACATAGTCTGTTTTGGCTTAGGTCTAGAACTACCATCAACGGTTTGTGCAGCCATAACTTATATTTAATCATTGGTGGTGACTTTGTATACTATTCCGTTGTAGTTGTAAATACACAATCTTTTCATAAATCCATTATAATCTTGAAATTCTATAAAAATGGAACCAACAACTTTAGTCGTGATTTTTACCAATAGATGACGAGCTACAAAAGGATTTGTTTTTTCGTGTCACGACTGATTACTCTCTCTCTCTCTCTCTCTTTCATTTTAAAGAGTGACATCCTATGTCCGCTATCTCGATTGAGGTATGGAGGTCAAAATAAATAGAAAAATGGTGAAAGAGTGACATCCTATGTCCTCTATCCTTTAGCTGGAAAAAGGGCAAATGTAGCCAAGTGGATGAAGGCAGTGCACTGTGAATCCACAATGTGCAGATTCAGTTCCCATTGTTTGGCCATCGCATTATTGCCTTTCTCGTTATCAAAGCCTTCCGCTCATCCCATTATTGCAAATTCCAGTAATGCAATTCTCCAATAAGACGACGAAAAACAACCCCCCCCCCCCCCTCCCCACCCAAAAAAAAAATCCAAAATGACTGGTGCTTCAAAAATATGGAAATTACAAATCCTGAAGAATATGTGTGGAGTATCTCATTAGATGAGGAACTCAGGTAAAGTTTATGTTTAAACACAGGGATCCGAGGTTGTGAAGAACTTTGATTTTAATCATGAAAACCGAAAAGTCATGAAACCAAAAATGTGACAAACTCTCTACCTGATAACTTGAACTTGAGCTATGATTTCAAGAACATCATCAAAAAGAAAACCATCTTGAATCTTTGACAACTCCATAAACTTCTTCCATCCCCAATCATGTTCCTTCTTCCAGAATCTGTGTAAGGTGTCTGCAAAGTCACTAAGTCAAAACCTCTGAAGGTGGCTGTTTAGCTCAGATGGAAGAAAACATCATTTTCAGATCACCTGAATATTTAACTTTCTTTGGATCAAGGTTGCCCACTGCTATAGTAAATTGCACAAAATGGCTCCATCCTTAAAGCGTCAAAGCTATTAGTAAGGGCAAAGATGTGTGGAGTACAAAAGATAGTTTAGGCAACATAGTAGTACCAAACCTGGGAGGAGTTTGTCATGATTAGCAACACAAAGAAACAATGACAAGTGATTCGAGACATCACATCCTTGAGGGTAAACTAGAATATACCTACAAAAATTAACATTCGCAAATGAGCAAGGGATGACTTTAAACAAAAGAGCATCTAATCGGCCCGCAAAAAGAAAGAGCATCTAATAAGTATGCATCACAAACCGAGCTGCTTAACAGTTTAGACTCACAAAACTACTGGAAAACAATAACAGTAGGAGCATGCAGGATATAAGATAATTTGCAATTTTACATAGACTAGAATGCAGAAGAACGGGACTAGAAGGTGGCCTAACAGCATGCTCCAAGCTCTAGCTTGAGTTTGGAAGTGGTCAAATAAAATTAAAATCGTGTGCAATATCCGTGATGCAATAAAATCAATTTGGCAAAATCCTTAGGGTTCAGCAAAGGTCAACATACCACCAGCAAGGAAGATATAGAAAAAGTCATACATATAAGAATTTGTGTTAAACAGCCACGGCCAAAGATAACAGTAACAAAAAATATGGAAGCCAATAAAGTTACAAAAATCAACAATACTCACAACACAACCAATAGTGACATATGGAGTTAGCTCACTCTGTAGCAAATCGATTAGGAAGTTCACAATATAGGCCACTTGTAAGTCTCTAATTTAAATTTACAATCACAAAGAAAGGTGGTAACTATCTCATAGAGCAGCATTGATTAATTAGGATAGCAAACAATGTAGGCAAACGTGGAGTGATCACAACTCAAGAAACTGAACAAGAAGGAATATTTCAAGATAAGCTTTTGGTGTGATATATATATTTATCTTCAAAGAGGTTCTAATTTCTAAATCGGTTTTTTGCCTTTCTACAAGACATAAGTAACCAAAGTATCAATTATGTACAACAACTCCTAGCACAGATTCATGATTCCTATTCGCGCTCAGTGCAGAAACAAAACTACCCCAGCTAATCAACAATCAAATTTACATAAATTAGGAAAAACACAACTTTATGTTTACAACTAACAGTGAGGGCACTAGAGTTTAGCACTTACACTGTTATGAAAACATTTGACATAAATCAGTGAAGAAACATGAGCCATAGAGGCAACCATTCATACATGATAGGCCAAGTGTAACCAAGTTTAATTAAGAAATCAATATCATGTTAATCTGTAACATACTAATAGCACATAAAAACTTTAAAGAATGTTAAACTGCAGAGAGATTTTAAACTAGGTTCATCACCAGACCAATAAGAAAAGAAAAGAGGGATGTCACAGCATGTTTTAGTCAGCCATCAAAGGAAACCTACCACTTGTAACCACCAGCTTCAAATGGTTCGCTTTTCATTTCTCTCTTCTTCTCCTTTGAAAAGTTTTCTATTCTCCAAGTATATTGCCCAAATAAATCCAAAGGTCTGGGCCCTGAGATCATAATTTTCATATATGAGCTAAATGAAATGCAAAAGCCCATTTTACCAGTAAAACAAGAAAAATATAAATGCCTTCGAGGGAGTTAGTGTAGGGGGAGGCATGTAAGAAACTGACTACAGTCAACAGTGCCAGCATCTGAACAGGGAACAAGTGCCAGATTTGTCCTTTAGTCAACTAATCACAAAAACTGGTGCACGGATATGATTATCTTTTAATTGAGATAATAGTAAGACTTGCATTCTACATCAATAGGTAATCACTATCATTGGAACAAAGTTCTCAAGGAGTTGAATGTAACAAAAGTAATTTATTCACAGGGCTGGGAATAACTGCATGGTGATGACATAAAAATATATAGGTTACTGCATGACTTATTTTGAGTGGAAGTACCCATGTGATTACAGTTTGACACAAATGTACATAGCACAAAGCAAATCAAACCAAATCCTAAGCACACTGAACAGCAATCATGCAAGATTTTAGTCAACACGGATCAATTATGCAATATTCTTTGAGTAACTTGCAAACCTCTCAAGCATAAAGTTAACAAAGTAACCATCAAATATCAGCAAAGTTATCAACATATATGTTTCAGGATCGTTTCTAAGGCACTAAGTATCAGTGCTTTAACCAAGAGAAGTATCATCCTTTTAGCAACACCAGCAATATGCATGACTTATACAAGCAACTAACAAATGCTAAAGCCCTAAGAAATTTATCACTGGACCTACCTGCTCTCCTGGATCACATGGACTGTTTTAAGATGTAACATGCCAACATGGGAAACTCCATCGTTCAATCAGAATATGCATGGTTAAGAGTTTAGGATTCTGCACTTTTTGTTCTGCCTTCAGATATAATGCATTTCAAAACTTAGGTTGATTTGGCTTAAGGTTAAAATGCAACAAATTATACATTTTATAACCGGAAAAGGTTGAAGTGTTTAACCAGATTAAGCCAACCCGCAGAAGGAGCAAACTAGTACTTTAGGCTAACTATACTTGCTGCGTAACACAGAAAATGAGCCGATCTAACCTAGCTTCATCAGGATTTCAAACCTAGTTATTTCAGGTCCAAGCCACCGAAAAGTGCAATACTCAGCGGGAAGACTGCAGTACTGATAAATTTTTATACCAGAATAGTGATGTTTGTTGACATTTCCTTCAAACAACTACTCTGAACAAAGTTATAGACCTTTTTAGTTTGGAAGTTGTAATCTCAGCCCATACTGACACACTGGACCATGATTATTGATTCCAGCACTATTCTACCAGCTCGACATCTAAGCATCATAAATAACTAGTTGTCAGAAAGGGGTATCTGTTTTCTTTTTGCAGAAGATGGCATCCATTTTTCTGAATTTGTTCTAAATGTAAGGCTAGCAACAACGGTATTCCATCACGCACCAGGATCATCATCATCATCACCGTCGGTGTCCCAAAAGGGAGGAGAAGTCGATGGAATCCCATTATCAACCTGCTCACAGGATCGCCACTCAGAAAGCGAATCACCAGAGACACCAAGATCCTCGTTACACAACCCAGTACTGCTCGCTGCAGAATCATCAATTATGACAGAACCTGCCATCAATCCTTGATGTTCCAATAATTGTCTAAAGTCACAGCTGCATATTGAAACAACAAGCACAAAGTTACATTGAATTCAATACACTTGCAATTCAAAGTAAACAGGTTCAAATGTATGATAAATTCTCCAAACTTCCATTGAAAGCCCCAGAATTGCTAAAGTCACAGCATCCCATAAACATAGCATAGAAATCACCAACCAATTAAAAAAGGTGCCTTCGATGAAGGCTCGGTGTCACTGAAAATTACTGGAAAGAATGGGCAGAAAATCAAGCTAAAGTTACTACTCCAGCCAAGGTCCACTAGAGTGTTGGGCATAAGAGTTCAGTTGGAATATTTTCTCTTCTTTTCTTTTGGTGGAAAACAAACTGCTGCAGCACTTAATTAGGCAGCTACAGAAGCCATAGGGAGCCAAGGGGCAACTAGTGTTAAATTTAATCAAGCCCGTGGATGGACAGACTGGGATAGTAGGGCGCCACGCAGCAGCCCAGCAATCCACAACAAACCGATTGGAGACAAAGAGACATCAGATTGAAACGAAATCGACTAGTAGAACCAACGGAATCCACCCAAGTCTAAGCCAGCTATGATTACTTCCCAATCCGCGTCGGCGTGGATCTCCAATCCTCCGCACCGCTAGCACGATTTAGGAGCGGCGGACTGAGCCACGGTGGCGGAGGATCCAGCAGAGGAAGGAGAGGGAGCGGCGGCCTCGAGCCGCTCGGCTGTTCTGGTAGCCTAAGTCTGCCTGCCCTAGTGAAGCGCATGGGGTAGAGCTTACCTGCGTCCGCGGCGGCCGACTGCCGCTGCGTTGAGCGGCGGCCGAGACGGAGCTGAGGCGTCGGCGTCGGCGGCGGCGGCGGCGATGCTCCCTGGACGGCGAGAGGAGGAGAAAGGGGAGCAGACAGAAGAGAGAGAAAGAGGAAGTATAATATTTGGATTAGTAGCTTGGGGCGTGGTGTGTTTGTTTCTTCCCCGAGCGGTCAGCTTGCTTCCGCCGAGATGCGCGCACCCGTGCGCCGGATGGAGACCAGTGCAGCAGCAGCAGCCTGTGGCCTGTGCCGTCCGGAGGAGCCAGCAAGCCGCAGTGAAAAGTACAGTCCACACGCAAAACGGCCGTAAAGGTAAGGTAAAGGTATCTCCTTAAATATATCGTAAATATGTCAAGAAAAAATAAAGTATTCCTCGAGCACATTGTGAACCATGGCTTGTTTTCTACGGCAGTTAATTGCACAAAATCAAATTATCACAAAATTGCAGATTTGATAAATTGTCCAGTAGAGCTACATATGTGAGTTTCGTAGTAGTGGGTAGGGATGGAAACGGACCGGATTCGCATGGAATCGGATTCGGATATCACCTTTTACCACATTTTTACTCGAATACGAATTCGAATCTTCTCGAATTCGGAAATGCATTCGGATATTTTACTCGATTTGGAAGACAACATTTACCAATTTTCTTTATTCATAATTTACAATTATAAAATCATATAAAGACTAAAGTATTAGTAATCGCTCGCATTCATCCATATTTATTTTAATAAGTAATCATATAATAAATAAAACTATTAATAAATACATATTTTTAATATATATATACATTTATCAAACAAATAATAAAAATTACATGAAAAATATTTTCTTCAATACATAAATAAACTAGAGTATTTAAAATTAAACTTTATATTAATATATTTTTATTATTAAAATTAATTATATTGGTCAATAAATTTAAATATAACTTTTAAATTGTTTTATGGATGCAATATTTTTAATATTAAAATTAATGTCATAATCATTAGTTATGGATATATTTTTTTCAATTATACACTATCATTATTAGTATTTTGTTGAACATATCTTGCAATTAGTTATATATATAACCTACAGTTTTATATAGTTGAATACGGATAGTGTCGGATATTGCCGAATACGCATGGAATCGGATATAGAAAAAATCGACAAAAACGAATTCGGATGTATCCACTTTACTACCACATTTGAATTCGAATACGAATACGGATATCCATATTTGTATTTAAGTGGAGACGGATATCGGATAATTCGGATTCCATTTCCATATTTCCATCCCTAGTAGTGGGTCTGTTTGGGACTGCTCTGCTCCACCTTTTCCAGTTCTACTCCGCAAACTCCACCACAGAGCAGCTTCACTGTGGAGTTTCTGGAGCAAGTGGACACTTTTCCCACACACACGGCTGATGCAGACGCGCGCATATATGCACCCACAATTCCCTTGTGAATACACATACAATGTTGTTACTATGAGCACCTTTTTTAAGAAATTATGAGCACCTTTAATAGATTGGACTAACACATCATAACATTGACGAATAAACTGTGTCGTCTTGTTTTTTTTTACAACAAGCATATATTATATTAAGGGAACAGGTTTACATAATAGACCTCCCAAGAAGAGAGATTTACAACAAGGTCCTTAGACCAGACAAACAGAGCTGAAACAACAGCAACACCATTGACGACAAGCTCGCCGGGAGGAGGCAGTGATAGCGTCGAAGACGCAAACAGACGGGCGAAGTACCGTGCAAAGCATCGGTTGTATGTGACTCGACGGAGCTGTAGAGGCATGCACCAGGCGACCGAAGGTTGTGTAGATTGCCGTCGCCGGAGATAGATGAAGAAGCTCCAAGTCGAAATCCATGGAGGGACGAGGTCGTCGAGGCATCGGTTGGAGAACTGCTCAGAGGATGTCAAAGTCAACCAGAAAATGATCTCTGCACGTTCCACAACATCGAAAGGATCAAAGACATTGGAACAACTACAGAGATCAGTGGGTATCAGGATAACTCCCACACCAACAGCATCGAAGGAGCAGCTTCGTAACACGTTCAACAGCAGCCAGTGAGTTTCAACCCGAAGGTAAGGTAGGCTAAAGGAACAACTGATAGGAAGCAACACAACATCTGAAGAATCACCAACGAAATCGACAGCGATAACCACAGGAACAGAGACAGTGTGGTGAAGGACAAAAGATTGGGAGGAGGCGGTGGAGCTGTGGCGAAGCCGGCAAGAGCAAGATTTCGATGCGTTCTGAGACATGGAAGTCATCTCCACAGGAGAAAACAAGAACCACGGAACAACCATCGAGAAAAATAAATTAATTCTATTAGAATAAATTAAGAAAAATATAATACCATACTGAGTTGATGACTCGAAAAATACTTAGTTCGGCATATCATATTTATTATTAGAACAATGTAAGATCATTGCACTCCCTAAATATATAATTTTGTGTTTCGTCGATCCTAAAGTTTTACAACAGCAAGCTTCAAAATATAGTCTTCGTGATACTTTGTGATGTGTTAAACAATACCATTATTAAATAGTATAAATAGTTGTGATTGGCCGTATATATGTCATTTTTGTTGATTTTTTCCTCAAGTACCTATTCTGGTCAAGAATGGTTTGAACTGAATAGTGCATTTTCTTTTGGGTAATGGTAAGAGCAGGATCTCCGGAATAAAAAACAATAATATATGTTTTAATAGTTAATTTTCATGTATATTTCTGCATGAAACATAATATTAATGTTACGACAATAATTTTTTTATCCTAGAGTCAAACTACTTGATGTGTTTTTTTTTTCATATTTTTCAATGTTGCACATATAAAATTTTGACATTATAGATGCTTTATTTCGATGTTACAACGGAACATCTGACTTAAAAAAAAGCCTATTAGACGTCAGGCGCTAGTAGAGTTGTTTATTTTTGCAATTTTACCCCATCTTGAGACTTGTTTAGTTTTTTGGAAAAATTTTGAGGGTTTATTTCAAGAATTATTAGGGGTTATAAACATAAATTAATTATAAAACTAATTAGAAATCCCGAGATGAATCCATTAAGTCTAACTAATCTGTCATTTGAGATTGTTTACTTAAGTACGATGTTGTCTAATCATGATATAATTAGGTTACTTAGATTCGTCTCGAAAGTTAAAGTAGGAGGTACATAATGAGTTTTTTTTTATTAATCTACTTTAGTATACGAAAGTTGATGTGATCGATAGTCGGGCAAATTTTGAGAACACACTCTAAAGCGAAGGTGCGCGGAAATTGCTTGGACTTGAGCAACTCCAAGAGCCTATTTAAAAAACACTAGCTGAAATCTTGATTTGGCTAGTACATAATATGAAATAGTTAGCAAAAAGTTAATGAAATCCAACAGACTAGCTAAAATCAACTCTTCATATACTCCACAGCTAGTGGGTCCCGCCTGTCATACTCATGTACGAGGGGATAGCTAGTGGGACTGGCTAGCCAAAGATGGCTAGCGAAGCCCCCGGTTTAGGGCGTGTTTGGCAGACCTCCACGCAGCTCCAGATTCAAAAAACCAACTCCGCTCCAAATTTTTTCAGCCAAACATGTTCAGCTCCACCGCGGATCTGCTCCAAAAAAAGGTGGAGCAGGCCCCAACTCCATGATTTTCGTGGAGTACCTCAGGGGGTGCTCCACCAACTCCGAGTTTCCTGGAGTTGGGGTAAATTACCCACCACTGCCACTGGTTACACAGAAAACGGTCCGTTCCTTCTTCCCCCCCACCGCAACAGTCGAGGCCCGCACCTCCCCTCCCAGTGCACCGCTGTCGGCACCTACCCTCCCCGTGTCGCGCCGCCCGCGTGCGCCTCTCCTCCCCGGCGAACTGCTCCCGATGACGCGCAAAGTCGCGGCGGATCTCGCCGGCTCCCGCCCCGGAGGTCGCGTGGGGCCGCGGCAGAGCCCTCCGGCTCCTGCGCCGGAGCTCGCGTGGGGCCGCGGCGGAGCCCACCGGCTCCCGCGTCGTATCCCGCGGGCGGCGCGAGGACGAGGCGGCGACGCGAGGCACCGCGAGGATGAGGCGGCGGGCGGCGGCGCGAGGCGGCGGGAGGGTGCTTGGTAGGGGCGGCGGTGGAGGTGCAGGTGTGGTAGGGAAGGAGACAGCGAAGGACGGCCTTGCACTTGGAGGAAGAAGAAGAGTTTTTTTATTGTCCTGACATGCGGGTCATAGATGTCATAGGGATGACGAAAAATTTAGAGTTGTACCAAACACTTGTCGGGATCTCAGATCCACAGTGGAGCTACTCCATAGCGGAGCTGCGTGGATCTGCAACTCTGGAGTTGTTTTTTTCAGAGTTGGAGCTCTGCAAAACACGCCCTTAGCTAGCAGAGGATAGCGAGGGCAAGTTTAGCTAGTACGTTAGATTAAGTTTTTTAACAAATTTTCCATTTTTTAGCTAGTTAAGCCAAGATAGTTAGTCTCTTGGAGTTGCTATGCGGAAGGGAAACAAATCCAATGATAACTTGAGGCCACTTAAATCGCGTCATGTCGTGCTCTTGCTTCATCCGTCCTGGCGACTATCGGATCGGATGAGTCGCCTCCTTCCTCTACCGGTCTACCCCACATTCTCCACTGCCGCGGTCGACAGACAACTCGATGCCGGCTACCCGTGCTCGCCGCCAAGGGTTTCGAGCCGTGTTTCGAGCCGGAAGGACCCTCGCATTCACATATATGTTACGCATGCACAAATGGGCCTAAGAACAATTTCACAATGCTTTTTTTCGAGTAATTCCACAATGCTGTGGTATAACCTCCATGGTCTTTCAATTCTTCTTCACTTGCAGAGCTGGCGAAGATTATGCTTCACGGAATTCTGTTCACTTTATGTCGTGCTAAAAGTCAACATGAGTGCATTTAAAAATAATTAACATGTGTTCCAGGATGCATCCTAGATTTTTCTTTGATGTAATACACACACAAAAATTGTCAATGAGGAACAATTTTTTCTTGTGTAAGTTGTTTGGAATAGGCGGCAATTGTAATATACAAACCTTGTAATAGTAACTTTTCATAAATTGGAATAGGCGGCAATTGTAGTGACTGCATAGCATACTGGCCAAAATATACACCACTTGGACCCATGAAAACAAGAAGAATAAAAATAAGTTTTTTCTCATATCATTTCATACAATATCAGTATCTTCGATGTTCTATAAGCTACAACCTAACAGTAGGAAATATCATAGTTGCCGCAATATTTCACTGTTACCCTAACTGATGAATGATCTGGATAGATGGGATGTGTTTGACCCTAACAAAGTCTTCACCATGTGTTACTGTTGATCTCCACTAGTTGGCCCAAAGGGTGACCCAACTGGGCCCTTGACTCGGCTTCCTGATCGGGGGAGCCCACCCACTGGGGTTGCGGGCCCCCGTCGCGCAGCACTATATAAGGGAGGTGGGGGCCACGAGGAACAGTACCCTGTGAGAGTCCGTGCCCACTCGCGCCCCACCTCCCTGCCCACCGATCAGGGGGAGCTGTGAGCGGCGGGAAGCGCCGCAGCCGTCCCGGATCGGCACTGCGCTTCACCGACGATCTCCACGGCACTGCACTGCATCGCCGGACTCCATCTGCACCGACGAGATCATCCTCTACTACCTAATCACCACGGTGAACTCTCTGATCTCTCTCTCCCTCTCCCTCTCGAGTTCCTTCCGGTTAATCACCGGAACACCTTGTTTTATCTCAAATGTTAGGAGACCACCCACCGATCTGCACCTAGATGAACCCCTGATTCTAACAATGGTATCAGACGTCTACTCTAGCAAGTGGATCGGGTTGGGGAATGAAAGATTTGAAGACGAATCGAAAAAAAAGCGAATCGAATGAGAGATTCGAGTTGTCAGGGCGCCGCCATTTCCTCTGTCGCCACGGCGAGGGGGAGAAGGAAGAATGGTCGCCGTGATGGCGCAATCAAGAAGGAACCCAACCCTAACCCTAGATCTGCTCGGGTTAGGGGAAGAACATCCCGAAACCCTAGATCCCGAAATGCCAAAGGACTGGGGGAGGACCTACCTGTGTGGGGCTTACGGCTTACCTCGCCACCAGTCACCACCGCCCGCCGTGCGGGAAAGGATCGAGCTGACATACGGGACAGGGCCCACGGGCGCCGTAACGAGACCGCTCGACGGCGGCGCGCTCGCCCTCGCGGGGAACACGCACGCCGACGAGGGATCTCGCGGCGGCGCCGCCACCTCTTCACCGGCCGCCATGGCCACTCTGGATCTCGCATGGACGAGGCAAGAGAAGTGGGGGAGGGAAAGATAAAGAAGGAAAGAAAGTGGGAGAGGGCCACGATCTAGTACCGGCGGCGCCGCTCCTTGAAAGGATCTTGATGTCGTCTAGAGGGGGGTGAATAGACGAATCTGCACTTATTAAAAACTTCAACCCTCTGTTAGTACTAAAACCGGTCAGACCGGTTTCCAAAACCGGTCAGACCGGTTTTGCTAGGCAGCAAACCAACAAACAAGTATATGCCCTCTACGAGTTCTAGCACAAACCAAACTTGGTGTAGGACTTCCACAGGTGTTTCCAAGAATATCAATGAAGTCCCTGCACACAGCACATGCACACCAAAGTAGATCGAAGCGGAAGCACAAGGTATATGCTAGAGATAGAGATAAAACAATAAGCAAGATATATATGAAGTAAATGCACAAGAGACACAAAGATTTATCCCGTGGTTCGGCCCACCACTAAGGTTAGCCTAACTCCACGTTGTTGAGGTATCCACACAAGGATAAGCTCGCCACACAAGGCTTGCCCTTGACCTCGGTCTCAAGTCAAGAGAATGAACCCTTGAGGTGAGAAGGTTTCCACTAGAATCACAGGGGTAATACAAACTTCTTGGAACTTCCACAATCTCGGATTGGAGAGCTTCCAAGTGACTTCTAGCTGTCTAGGAGCAAGGCTCCAAGAGTAAAAGATGCTTCAAAGGATCTTCAACACAAATCAGCAGGTGCTCAAGTGTGGGATGCTCACAAGGCTTCTCAAAGCTCGCTAAAGCTCTCACACAAGTCACTCTCTCAACCCAACACAAGGATAGGGCACTAAAGGGTTGAATCTCACTTAGAGAGGTTGGGGAGAGCTCAGCTGGGGTTCAGGAAGGTGTTAGAAGTGTGGAGGACCAGCAGCCCCTCAAGGAGGAGCTCATGGGTATAAATACCCAACTCCCACGAAACTAGCCGTTAGTCTGTCAGACAAAACCGGTCAGACCGGTTTGCCAAACCGGTCAGACCGGTTTTCAAACCAACTAGCCGTTGGACGGTGTCAGTGCCCAAACCGGTCAGACCGGTTTGCCAAACCGGTCAGACCGGTTTGGGCCAGAGAGCCCTACTAAGGTTTAGATCTCACGGGTTAGTCTCTCATGGGTTCACTTGAGCACTTTTTGATGTTTGTTGTCCAACCAATGATTCATCCCTCTTGATAGTACGGCATACCTAAACTCACGATAAAAGATAAACCTAATTATTCTATTTGAGTTTGAACCACCAAGGTACGCCGGTAATTGATCTTCAATGATTCGAGGGCTTCCAATGTTGTATACCAACTGAGCACATGTTATAGATATAAATGGATGCATGTGCTTGAGCATATCCACCTTGAGCTAGTGACTTAGAATTCTTCCATAGAGTAGAGAATCAATCACTTTGAATTCTAGAGCCACTCCAAATTATCAATCATGATACTAGATGCAATTTATCACTTTCCTCGGTAGGCTTGGATATGATACTTCGAAATCCTTGACGCTCTCAACTTCACCCTAGCCACTTTGCTTATGGTCGCTATCCATAGCCTTTGCTTAGTTCCTCGTTTTAGCCATCTTGATCTCTTCATCACTTATCCTTGCCACTATTGAGTCAAGCCTTGCACCATAGAGAGAATTCCATTTGAGATGCCACTCAAATAATTGTCCTTTTGATTGATAACAAATATCCTTGCCTTGCAAGCTTCCATTTAGGTCCATTACAATAGAGGTAACCACATGACCTTTGTCAACGCTATATTTGAAGTCTTGCAACTAGCTTCTTTGTAAGAGTCAATATCTTTCACTTGATGTAAGAATGAAATCCATTTGATATTATACTCGGTAAACTCATTGTATAGGTCATCAAGTTCCATCTTGTATTAATAGTGAAATCCCCTTGATGCCATCCACAACTTAACCTTTAGTTCTCCCATTTATATCACAAGCTTCTCCTATCTTCACAATATGCTTTGCTTAACATAGAGAGGCTAACCAAGTACCATATATAATCATGCCTCTACATTTGCTTTTCTTTAGCTTAGGATCACTTGTTGTATGTCTTATGTACACTCAATGATAGAAGAATACATTAACCAACTCATGACATTCATCTTTAGTAGTTTGCATACATTCCATGTATAATGCCATGATCCACCCTTGTCATTCTTTGCAATATGAGCCAAAAGTATGATCTTACACATAAATATCATTTATCAATAATCAACAACCTGCTCACATGCTTTACAAGAGTGTTAGTGATTTAATCAAGTTGTCACTTAACTCACCAAAACCCACTTAGGGCTTGATTGCACTTACAATCTCCCCCTTTTTGGTGATTGATGACAACCTTGATTAAAGCTTACAAAAGATATATAAATAAAGCTCTTAAGGGCTAAGATTTAGGTAAAGCTCCCCCTCAATGTGTGCAAATGAATGGAATTCATTAATTTGGCTTCAAAATGCCAATTTGCACATATTCAAGAAAAGCATGGAGCTCCCCCTAAATCTCAGCAAAGTGGGGTGCAACAAGTGTGTGTGACAAGATGAAACAAATGTGTGATGCATATGTCAAGAGTTATCACAAATAAGAGACAAAACACAAAGAGGTGTGTGCTGTCTGGGGCAAAACCGGTCAGACCGGTTTTGGAAACCGGTCAGACCGGTTTCACCCAGTCAGTACACAAAAACAGGGAAAACTCAAAAACAACTCATTCACCATACAAACATGCATCACAAACTAACATTAAGTCACTTAGAACATTTAGAGTACATTACACACATTGTAGCACACAGTACAAGAGTTCTCAAGTCCAACACATAGATAAGGTTCAACAGACGATTATTACAGATCCAAATCTCTCAACAAGTCTCTAAGATAAAAGATAACTGGAAACATAGGAGCTTGGGAGTGCTCAGCACAAACTGGTCAGACTGGTTTGAGAAACCGGTCAGACCGGTTTCACCACACAGCACACAAGCAGATAGGCTTTAATCACTTTTCTTCTCCCCCTTTGTCATCCATCACTAAAAACTTGGAGAAGATATGCTGCTGAGCATCACTGATCACCATACTCCGGAGGAGCACCACCATGCGGAGAAGGGTAAACTAAGAGGGAGTTTATAAGAAATGGAATTAAGAACTTGAGAAGAAATGGTAGATGCTAAAGGATAAGAGTTTGAGACTCATCATACCATCGTCGTTGCCAAAGAGCGACTGATACGCTTGAGATACAAGATTTTGACCGCTAGTAGACGGACCCATAGGAGGAGGTGGAGGAGGAGGCACTTGATATCCATAGTGATGAGCATATTGTTGAAAATAGCCTTCGGAACCCAGCTGTGCCACCATGCTATCCACTGAAGGGATCTCGGGCTCCTCCGTCTCGGGAGAGGGTGGAGATCTAGGAGGTTCAAAACCATGGTGATTGTGCAATAATTTGAGGGTGTCCTTCATTTGTTTCCTCTCTCTCCTAGACCTCTGCTGCTCGACCAATACATCCCTCTGGCTCCTACACATAGATGTGAAAAAGTTCAAAAGCTTGCGAATAGGAGAGGGAGGCTTGTCCCTAGGCTGACTGCTGCTGCCAGCCCCAAACCGGTCAGGCCGGTTTTCCAAACCGGTCAGACCGGTTTGGTCCTGACCAGTGGCTGCTGCTGGCTGATGCTGCTCCTGCTGCTGTCCTTCTCCTTCCTCCATTTCTATTTCATCATATCTTCCAGGTGAGGGAGTCCTTATCCTCTTGGGTACCGGGACTTTGAAGGGCTCATGCTTAGTATCCTTTAGAAACTTTCTTTTTGCCACCTTTTCAATGATATGCATGATATAAGGTGCATACCCACACAACCTCTGGGGGCTCTCGCTAATGGTCTTGATCTCCTCCCAAATGAAATCACTCACTGAGAATGGAAGTCCGGGAGGCCTCATATGAACGAGCAAGTCCTTAGCATAGTTAGAGATGTCCGCCGGGTTTCCGCCCCTAGGTGTGAGTGTCAACCGGAACATGCGGTTAAGCATGCTATAGTAGGAGTAAAGCCCCGCTGCATAACCCGCATTTGCTTGCTTGTTTCTTGGATACATGAACTTCATCGCAGAAGGCTCCATCGGACGAATACCACGGTGAATGCAAGGAAGAGTCAAATCCGCCGGGCTAGCTCCAAGGAACCTAGCAAAGTGTGTGAAAGTGACACTGTATCTAGTTCCCTCGGTCATCCAATGCATCTTCCTTGTACTCTCATTTTCCTCAAAAGCGACGGTGGCATAGAATTGTGCAATGACCTCTGTGTTCCAACTGTGCCTGAATCCCATCAGAGGCTTGATCCTCAAAGTAGTACAAACATCAATGATATCTCTGAAAATAGCATTGTTTGTCTTCTCCATGTAGCCCCAATCTATCCACCGAGCCTCTGCAATAATGCCCTTTTTCTTAGCTATGATGGCAGTGGAATAGTAGTCCTGTTGAAAAAAAGTGTGAAATCTGTAATCTATCCCACTAGCCATGTCCTTAGGCTCACCATAGGGCCACTCCCTTCTCTTCCGCCTAGCTGCCTCAGTCTTACCCATGCCAAGATAATTCACTATGCGATGAGTGCCGGGATTGACTGGCCTCCTAATCTCAAGCATAGCTCTTCTTCTTCATCTTCTTCTTCCTCAACTCCTCTTTCCCTTCCACCATAATCCTCTTCTTCTTCATCATCATCATCATCTGCAGCTGGTCCTTTCCCATGCCATTCCATTCTATAGTTCTCATTACTCTCATCATCATCACTAGAAGTCTCATGCCCTTCTTCCACAATCTCGTCCACAACATTTGACTGAGATGCCCTAGACGTCCTAGGCCTCAAGACAGGGCCACTGGAGGCACCGGACGGCTCAAACGGATCGGGATTGCCTTCGGACTCATCAACCCTCTTTTTCTTCTTTGACCTTGTGTAGGTCCTCGAGAAGTCCGACATGTTATTCCTGACCACAAATAAGTGACAAAGTATATATAAGGTCCATAGGAATTGATTCGAGACTCGACGAGAATTGAATTCGAAGTTTTGGAAGAAAATCAGGGTTGCTGTCCTAATAAAACCGGTCAGACCGGTTTCAGAAACCGGTCAGACCGGTTTCGTCGGCTGAAACCCTAGAACATGGAATTCGAAATGTAGCCATCCAAATTGATTCAAAACTTAAAGATAGCTTCCTGGGCATACTAGTTGATGATTGCTCAAAGGAATCCGAGAGATATGCAAGGAGCTAAGAGATCGGGCAAAGAGAACCTTTGAATACCTTGAGAGGATGGGAGAAGATGAGTAAAGCTTCAAAAACGGTCTCCAATCCGG
Organism: Cenchrus fungigraminus; assembly: GCA_036936925.1. Classification (NCBI taxonomy): domain Eukaryota; kingdom Viridiplantae; phylum Streptophyta; class Magnoliopsida; order Poales; family Poaceae; genus Cenchrus; species Cenchrus fungigraminus. Next base: position 18,307,874 of record CM072778.1, on the reverse strand, counting down.
TCAAGCCGAAGTTTAGCACCTCTAGCCCTTAATCTCCAAAGGGAAAACCTTCTCCTTGGTCCAAACTCAAGGACCCATGGTGGGAGAGTGAGAGAGTGAGAGGGAGCACGGGTAGGAAGGAGAGAACCACGGGCTAGGACTTGTGGGGATGAAAGAGGATGGATAGGGAATATTCCCCACGGGATACCCTTAAATGGGTGGACCCGGGGTAAAACCGGTCAGACCGGTTTCAGAAACCGGTCAGACCGGTTTCCCTCAGGAAACCTGCTGAAGCTAGAATTTGAGATATTAAAGCTTGATTTGAGAACTAATATGAGAGATAAGTTCAAGATATGTCCAGATACTAGTTCCTTTTCTGAAAAACCTGAAGCTTCAACTCTTTATCCAAAAACCCCTTTTTCTCCGCGAGAGGTGAATAGAAGAAAAGATAAGATATTGAAAGAATTTTGCTTCTTTTCCCTTTAAGATAAATCTAGTGAGATAAAGAGATAAAACAATGAACTTTGGTCACTAGATAATTCCCATAGAAGGATTTTTCCATTAAGGTCCAAAAGCTCCTTGATACTTCCAAGAAACTTAGAGAGAGATAGATATGGAGAATATGTTGGACTTAAGAAAATCTCACCATTTGTGACTAGCCATCAATCAAGCAAGGTTAACCATAGTCACAAGTGGGTTGATCGGGTCATAAAGACCAATAACCAAATTTTTCAAAATTCACACAAATCCTATCATGCTAGTTGAGTTTTTCAAAAATCTAACCTATGTCACACAAACATGTGGCTAAACAAGTTTTAGGACCATATTGGGATGTTTAACTCATGCCTCTCACATTATAACAAGCATTTGACATAAAGTCAATATAAAGGTAGTCATCAATTAAATATCCAATAGGCACACATGAGAGAACCTTGAATAGATCACATGATAAGAAAATGCACACACTAGCATGAATAAATCCTAGATGATAAAGGTAGACAAAGAGTGAGTGTGAACCATACCTTTGCCTCTAGCTTATCACATTTTCATATTGGTGAATTGTGATTTTTCCTTGACTTGTGCATTGCTATGTTAAGACAAAGTTCTAGCTCTCATTTTGATAGACCTTTTAAACACAACACGAGAGAGACACTTAAATAGCACAAGCACTAGTTTCAATCCTTAGTGACCTTTCGGGTTAGAGAGACAAGAGGTCCACTAAAGATTAAAACCTCACAATATAGATCAAATTCCCTTTGTTTATGGAGCATATGAAATAATGTGAACGACTAGGGTCACATGCACCATTTTGGCAATTAAGTCCAACTCGAGGAATTTAAACTATATTGTGGTGAGTAGCTATGCTTGAGGTTAGTTTCATAATCCAATGAGAAAGATTAGGTCAATATTACCACTTTGGACTCAAAGATCATAGCATACTCCATGGAGAGAGACAAGCTCTCATTTTGAGACTACAAAAATCACTAGATGAAAGCATTAGTCTCAAAGACACAAATTGTAGAGTGATCTCCCCCTAAATAGGTGCATCATGGGTTTGTGTTGCATGAAACGAGCACTTAATCAATTTAATGAGCTAGGAGAGGTCACTTCACAATTTGGTCAAGGCACAAGAGAAGATAATTTACAAATGTTGAAATTGTGCCAAGAGTACTTACTATCACCAAGATAGTGTTTGTATGATGCTAAACATGAGCTGAGAATATTTATTTGAATTTCTTGAATTAATCTTGAAGTGTATCCCTCAGTCGGGCAGCACTAGGCCAAACCCGGTCAGACCGGTTTGGAAAACCGGTCAGACCGGTTTTACCAGTCAGTCCAACTGAACCTATTCTTCAAGACTCAATTAGCTCCCGATGCAGGCATATCTTCATGAGTCTTCAATTGCTGACAATCATCCTGATTCTTGAAGCTCTTTAGGTCTGAATTCCCAGATCCCGGAACCTCCGAGGAATTTCCCGGAGGTTGAGTTCCTGCAGCAATTCCCGGAACCTCTGAGGAATTTCCCGGAACCTCTGGGGTCTGCACTTCCAGAGACGCAGGAATGTTTGGCCCTTGGAGTTGGTGTTGAAGCTTGGAAATTTTCTTCATCTTTTCTTATGCTTCAACTTGGTCTAACATTGCCTATGGCCAAACGCTTGATTGACTTACAATTTTACTTCTTCTTTTAACCTGCACCATTTAAACCAATATGCTCTACTAGAGAGCGGTTACAAGCATCATATGGTAAGAGGAGCATATATGTACACCAAAATACTTAGTCAAGTCAAGTGCACAAAACCAAGGTCTTGAGCACAAGTATCCACTTAGGATCAATCGACTAAGATGAAAGATGAAGCTTATGTTACCGAGATGTCATTGGAATAGAGATTAAAAGTTTATTCTTGACACTTGGCATTATTCTAGCTCATGGACTATTTCTTGAGTTTTGCCAAGCCTCCAATGCATCTCCATGCTCCTGCAATCTTAGCAAGCTCTTTTTGGTACCCAAACCATGTTGGGTCCTTTGGGGTTAGTCACAAGAGATTTGGGAATCCAAATGGCTCTTATGCTAGTTTGAGGTGAACAAATCACTCTAGTAGCATAGATACCATTCTTGTCATCCCTAAGTCTAGAAAATGCATAATCGACAAGTTTTGACTTAGGAATGTTACCATTTGGACAATCATTACTCTCATGTCCCTTTGACCGACAAGTGTAGCAAATACGGCTTTTGATCTTGCTTGCTGAAGCCTTGCTCTTGTTTTTGCTCACTTGTTGCTTCTTGGTCTTGTGGCTTGCTGTAGAAGCTTGATTGCGCTTGATATGCTCTTGAGGCACTGCAGTTGCCAAAACCAGTCTAACCGGTTTCCCAAACCGGTCAGACCGGTTTGGTGCAGACAGCACCCCAATCACTTGTGGACAAGTCTCAATGAAGTGTCCATGTTGCTTGCATTTGTAGCATATCCTTCTCCTTAGCTTCCTTTGCCTTTTCTTGCTGCCTTTGAGCTGAGGAGAGCACATGGATGCATAGTGCCCCATCTTTGAGCACTTGAAGCATTGTATGTGATCAAGCTTCTTTTTCTTGATTTCTTGAGCCTTGTGATTATTTCCTTGCTTCTTCGGTTGGAGGGTTGAGCTAGCACGGTTTGAACCCTTCTCAAGCTTCTTCACCATGTTGTCACGGTTATCTTGAGAAGGTTGCACTTGACTCTTTCCCTTCAACTTACTCAAGTCTTCTTTAAGCTTTTCAACCTCTTGCATGAGTTGATCATTTTCTTTCGCAATGAGGTCATCACAAGTCTCTACAAATACATGCTCAATACTAGATTGACTTGCTTGAGAACAACAAGGTTTAGTACAAGACAATTCAATATTGACATGTGAGCATGTGCATGTGTGTGAGAGAGGTTGAGTGGATGTTACCGATGAAAGCACAACCTCGTGAGCTACTTCTAGACAAGTATATGATTCTACAAGCTTGTCATGAGAGCACTCAAGCTCCTTGTGACATGCTTGTAACGTCACATGCTCGCTAGTGAGCTTTTCAAGCTTATCATTGAGCACCTTCTTTTCTTGCTCCAAAGATGCTACACATGTAGACAAGTTAGTAGCACAAGCAACTTTATTAAGCAAGATATCATATTTATTGACCAAGGTAGAGTGTGAGAGTTTGAAGGCTTCAAGCTTTTGAGTTAAAGATTTTATGGTGTCAACTTGATCTTCAACTCTCTTTGCCATTTGATCTTCCTTGGTTTCCTTGCTCTTCTTGGCCATCAAGCACTTGTGATCATCAACACTGGGAGTTGAGGACCTAGAAACCGCCGATGCTTGTCTTGATCGCCTTCTTGAACACTTGTTACTCTTCATTGTGTTCATCCTGTGAAAACCGGTCAGACCGGTTTTGGAAACCGGTTGGACCGGTTTCCCCACAGGGTCACCCGACTTGCTTTTCTTGCCTTGTTGATCCATGGGTGTGGTCACTAGAGGATCAGTGTATGCTTCTGAGGTAGAGCACTCTTCTAAGGATACTCTTGTCACTTGATCCTCACTAGTTGACGGCTTGTCATACTCAAACCCCAAATCTTCATTTTGGCTTTCGATTTCTCTTCTCTCATCATCCTTGGCCGAGATGTTATCATGAGCACATGAAGATGAGTGGTTTGCAGCTGTGGCTTCACTTTGCATGCTTATTCTTTAATCTTGGTCTTTGCATTTGGGTACATCATAAAGATCTTGAAAAATTTCCCAAATATCATGTGCATCAATTATGTCATCACAAATTAATTCCTGCACATCACAACTCAAGGTACTACGAATGTAGTTAGTAACTTGAGCGTTGAGTTGCCAACATTCTAACTCCTCTATAGATAAGCCCGACAAGTCAAAGTTGTCTATTCTAGTATGAGGAGGAAGAATACTAGCAACTACAACCTGCTCAGCATGTGGACCAAACGTCCTAATTCCATTAAGTACATGAGCTGACCAAGAATCGTAGTTTGAGCCACCTAGAGTCAATGGCTCAAAAGATACCTCATATGTTGTCGACATCTTTTCTCCAAGCGGTTAAGCTCGAATCGGAGTTCCTTGCTCTGATACCAATTGAAAGGATCTTGATGTCATCTAGAGGGGGGGTGAATAAATGAATCTGCACTTATTAAAAACTTCAACCCTCTGTTAGTACTAAAACCGGTTAGACCGGTTTTGCTAGGCAGCAAACCAACAAACAAGTATATGCCCTCTACGAGTTCTAGCACAAACCAAACTTGGTGTAGGACTTCCACAGGTGTTTCCAAGAATATCAATGAAGTCCCTGCACACAGCACATGCACACCAAAGTAGATCGAAGCGGAAGCACAAGGTATATGCTAGAGATAGAGATAAAACAATAAGCAAGATATATATGAAGTAAATGCACAAGAGACACAAAGATTTATCCCGTGGTTCGGCCCACCACTAAGGTTAGCCTACCTCCACGTTGTTGAGGTATCCACACAAGGATAGGCTCGCCACACAAGGTTTGCCCTTGACCTCGGTCTCAAGTCAAGAGAATGAACCCTTGAGGTGAGAAGGTTTCACTAGAATCACAGGGGTAATACAAACTTCTTGGAGCTTCCACAATCTCAGATTGGAGAGCTTCCAAGTGACTTCTAGCCGTCTAGGAGCAAGGCTCCAAGAGTAAAAGATGCTTCAAAGGATCTTCAACACAGATCAGCAGGTGCTCAAGTGTGGGATGCTCACAAGGCTTCTCAAAGCTCGCTAAAGCTCTCACACAAGTCACTCTCTCAACCCAACACAAGGATAGGGCACTAAAGGGTTGAATCTCACTTAGAGAGGTTGGGGAGAGCTCAGCTGGGGTTCAGGAAGGTGTTAGAAGTGTGGAGGACCAGCAGCCCCTCAAGGAGGAGCTCATGGGTATAAATACCCAACTCCCACGAAACTAGCCGTTAGTCTGTCAGACAAAACCGGTCAGACCGGTTTGCCAAACCGGTCAGACCGGTTTTCAAACCAACTAGCCATTGGACGGTGTCAGTGCCCAAATCGGTCAGACCGGTTTGCCAAACCGGTCAGATCGGTTTGGGCCAGAGAGCCCTACTAAGGTTTAGATCTCACGGGTTAGTCTCTCATGGGTTCACTTGAGCACTTTTTGATGTTTATTGTCCAACCAATGATTCATCCCTCTTGATAGTACGGCATACCTAAACTCACGATAAAAGATAAACCTAATTATTCTATTTGAGTTTGAACCACCAAGGTACGCCGGTAATTGATCTTGAATGATTCGAGGGCTTTGAATCTTGTATACCAACTGAGCACATGTTATAGATATAAATGGATGCATGTGCTTGAGCATATCCACCTTGAGCTAGTGACTTAGAATTCTTCCATAGAGTAGAGAATCAATCACTTTGAATTCTAGAGCCACTCCAAATTATCAATCATGATACTAGATGTAATTTATCACTTTCCTCGGTAGGCTTGGATATGATACTTCGAAATCCTTGACGCTCTCAACTTCACCCTAGCCACTTTGCTTATGGTCGCTATCCATAGCCTTTGCTTAGTTCCTCGTTTTAGCCATCTTGATCTCTTCATCACTTATCCTTGCCACTATTGAGTCAAGCCTTGCACCATAGAGAGAATTCCATTTGAGATGCCACTCAAATAATTGTCCTTTTGATTGATAACAAATATTCTTGCTTTGCAAGCTTCCATTTAGGTCCATTACAATAGAGGTAACCACATGACCTTTGTCAACGCTATATTTGAAGTCTTGCAACTAGATTCTTTGTAAGAGTCAATATCTTTCACTTGATGTAAGAATGAAATCCATTTGATATTATACTCGGTAAACTCATTGTATAGGTCATCAAGTTCCATCTTGTATTAATAGTGAAATCCCCTTGATGCCATCCACAACTTAACCTTTAGTTCTCCCATTTATATCACAAGCTTCTCCTATCTTCACAATATGCTTTGCTTAACATAGAGAGACTAACCAAGTACCATATATAATCATGCCTCTACATTTGCTTTTCTTTAGCTTAGGATCACTTGTTGTATGTCTTATGTACACTCAATGGGAGAAGAATACATTAACCAACTCATGACATTCATCTTTAGTAGTTTGCATACATTCCATGTATAATGCCATGATCCACCCTTGTCATTCTTTGCAATATGAGCCAAAAGCATGATCTTACACATAAATATCATTTATCAATAATCAACAACCTGCTCACATGCTTTACAAGAGTGTTAGTGATTTAATCAAGTTGTCACTTAACTCACCAAAACCCACTTAGGGCTTGACTGCACTTACACTCCTCGCTGCCACCGGCGAGACATAGGCCACCGGCGCCGGCCACCACCCTCAACCGCGCCGCCATGGGCGGCACCCCTCTGTTTCTGGATCTCACACAGGCGGGTGGAAGAACAGAGGGCGAGGGAGAAAGAAAGCAAGAAAGGTGGAGCCGGCCATGGCCTCGTGCCGGGCGACGCCGCCCTTCACCGTCGCCGGCGAGACGCCGGCCACGGGCGCGAGAGAACGCGAGAGACCTCGCCGCCGCCGCATGCGGGTGCTAGGGTGCACGGAGAGAAAATGGAACCTAGGGTTCCAGAGAGGCGGCCGGGGTGCTTTGTTCCGGCGAGAAGCACAGAGGACCGTCGGATGCCGATCCACGGTGATGAACGGCTGCGAGCAACCGGGCGCTGAGGGGCCACTTTCGGCCCAGGCGGGGATCGCGCGCGGGCCGCACCGCCGGCCTGGTCGTTGGCTGTCGGGCCTAAGGCCCAAGGTGATGCGCGAGAGGTGACGATGGGCCGTTTTTTATGGACCGCCAGCCCATTGTTTTCAGGCCTAAGGCCCAAGTAACGCGCGCATGGTGGCCATGGGTCGTTGGTTGTTGGGCCGCAGGGCCCAGGTGGAAGGGTGAAGACGGCAATGACTGTTTTTTCCCTCCTGTGGGCCGCATGTATGTGCTATGCACAGTTTTGTTTTGTTTTTTTGAGAAGTTGTTTTGGATTTTTCAGAAGCAATTTTTTGATGCACTATGTATGTAATTTTATCTCTATTCAATTTTGAACCAATGGTGTAAATTATTTAGAGAGTAAATGAGAATAAGAAATGCAACTAAAGTAAAGTTGTTCATGTTCTTCATGAAATTTTTTTCTCAAGTTTCCGCTGCAAAGTAAAGTTCCATCCTTTAATTTTAATTAGACGAGTAGAAAGATATTTCTTTTAAAGTTAATTATGATATTGTTATTTTCTGACCAAAGTTGATGATAACAATATTATAATTTTTTATTTATGAGTTTGAACTTAAGTTTGTATCTCTGATAAATTTTGTATCAAAGTGATCAATTTTATCAAAGTGATCAATTTTCAGAGAGAAGATAAAGATCAAGATGCGCTCTTGATGAAGGAAAGTTTATCAAGTGCTTCTGAAAAGTAGATTTTATCATGTTTTTCATGATTCCACTATAATAATGATTATGTCTTATTAAGACTTGAAAGTTCATTATGATATTGTTGTCTTCTGACCAAAGTTGATGATAGCAGTATTGTAAATTATGCATTAGTTCTATTTCTGCCCAAAGGTGATGTAGAATTAATGTAGAAGAATGTTGTATGTTTTAATTTCGACCAAAGTTAAGTTAATGCATACAATATTTACTTGAGAGAAAAGATGAGAACGATGTTTCCTGTCAAAGAATGAGATCACTCGGCTGCATTGCTGGGGTTTGTAAATGGAAATGCTTAAGTTAAGCAAAGTTTGGACATTTTTTATGCCAAAATGAGTTCAATTTTTTTCTCTCATGAACAGTTTCCGTTGTTAATAAGTCAATTAATTTTCTGATTAAATTGGAACCAAAGGGAAAATTTAATCAGAAAATGAAGTTTAAGTGAACCCTTTATACGTCATGACTAAGTAGTATGATGTGAATTGCGATAAGTAAGATACACGTTTAATTTTGACCAAAGTTAAATTAAACTTGTGTATAACAGAGTCTTAAGAGATTTTTTTTTGTAAACACTTCCAGTGTCCTGAGAGCATATCCTTCATGACGGGAGAAGTTGAGCATAATGCTTATGCTAGTTGATCCTGCATGACAGGACAAGTTTGAAGGAATTATCCTGTATTAACAGGAGAAGTAAATGATGACTCCAAAAGAAAGAAGATCATTACACGAGGGATTGTGTTCTCTCTAAATAATGGTCTGATAGAAGGTATTTTGTGGACATTGATCCAATGAAGAATGGGCTGAATGTAACACATATTTAACTGACTCACGTCTGTTGAAGTTGTGTATTGCAGAAGGTTCAGATTTATTTCTGGATTTACTGAGTGAATACAAGCCAAATTTTAGTATTTATGGAGGTCACCCACATGACGGGGAAAAGTTTAAGTCAATACCCGCATGGCGGGGTAAGCTAGTACAGTGGTGTCCTCATCTGGAGTCCACTTTTAAGAATTTATTTATGATATTGTCATTTTCCAACCACAGTTATTAATGGTAATGTTATAAACATGTTGTAATGAGTTCATGCATTAATTCTAGTTTCTGCCCAAAGGTGATCTAGAATTAATGTAGTAGCAAGATGAAGTGAGACAACCCTCATTTTCTTTAAGTATATCTTGCATTGCACGAGAAGTTTGAGATAGTTCTTAAGCTATCTCAGAAGTAATCGTGCACTTCCATAGTGTCATGGTAATTAAGCAATCAAGGGTTGATGCCAAAAGGGGAGAAATCCCAAAACCACACCATTTCTAAACATGAAGGTGTAGAGTTGATTAATTGACTCTATGCAAACGCATGCGAGCACTCTAAATGAGTTGCTTGTTGTGAAGCAAGTAATGGTGGAAGACACATATTTTAAATGTGTAGTGTGGTTAAGAAGAAGGAGTCATTTTTGAAATGAAGTAAAAGGACAAAAGGAAGTTGTATACAAGTCATTATGTAAGTAGATATGCGAGTTTAACTTGCAGAAGTATAGCAAATAAAGTACTCAGTTAAGTTGTTGAAGTGCAACGAGGAATAAAGTGCTCCCATATGCGTTAAGAAATAACTTTGTTTGCATGACACAATCATGTGAATGGAGCAAGTTAAGAAAAACTCCTCGTTCACAAAATGTTTTGTTTTAAGTTTCGAAATTATGGCATTGAAGCTTATGCCATATTTCGAGGGGGAGAGTTGATCCCTATACTGAAGGCAATGCATACTATGCATTGAAAGAAAAGATATGATCTATTAAGTAATTGTGACCGTCACGGGGAGTACAACGGTCATAATATTTGATACCCCTAAGAAAGAAACAGCTAAATTCCTGGATTTTTTCATATTTCCGATAGGAAGATAGCGTAGGTGATCGGTATTTATACTGATCAAGATAGATCAAACCCAAATAAGAAAGTTAAATGGTACGCCATCTTTACAAAAGATGGGACAATCTGGGGGAGCATGGTACACGGAGACCTAACTCCATCTAGAGGATGAAATGATAAGAAAATGTGTGGTATCTTGAGAAATTTGTTTTGAGAAGTCTTTTTTCTCACTACATGTTGTAACTACACCAACAATGCCTGACATTGTGGCGCTAGTGTTGTTGTTTCACTTATGAAAACTTATTGCCACACATATGGGAGAGAATGGCATGTCCAGTACCTCTAGTAGTGACAAGAAGCAAAAGAGGAACCTGTCCTTCAGGATTCGATAGTTACCATTGTCGCATATGAGAAGTCTTGAAAAATGAAATGAGTTATATATGAGTGCTACTATTATTTTGACTTGTTAATGGAGTCAAAACAGTGGACTGTAATGGGTCCACAAAACTATATGTGACTCCAAAGACAATGAGAATAAACATGATGCACGACTTATGCAAGAGGCTTCACGCAAGAAAATAAATAAGTTACAATGAGACATTTTCTCATGTGAGGATTCTTCAGAATCATAATATGAAGGTGATGTTCCCCAATAAAGGATATTAGGATATTTACATGACATGACCCAAAAGGTTTTGTCATGGAAGGAAAAGAACAAATAAGATGCTGCCCGAAGTAAGTTTTGGGTTTTAGTAGGAATCACGAGGACAATTGCATTTATGCAAAGTTTAAGAATTGGAAACATGTTTTCCTCACCGTGTATGTTGATAACATCCTACTCTCTAGTAGTGATGTTAGTCTATTGCAGACGAAGAAGTTATTGTCCTCAAATCTTACAAGTTTATATATCTCAGTGAAGCATCATTCGTTCAAGGAATTGAAGTTCACTAAGGTATAAGTAAAGGGGTATTTAGCCTATCGCAAAGAGCATACTCAGAGAAGAATTCTAAAGAAACATAGTATGTATGCGAGTCAGCCTATGCCTGTTCATATGAAGTCAGGGGTAATAGTTTTGGAATTTTAGTATTCCTGGAACCAATATAAGATCGATCGAATGAAAGTAGTTCCATGTGCTTCAGCTGTTGGAAGCAGACTCAATGCTCAAGAAGGAATTTACCCTGACATAGCTTAAGTATCCGGGATATTTTTGGCAGAAGTCTAATCCAGCTATAGATCACTGGAATGGAATTAAAGAAAGACTTTGCAATCTAGCAATGTGTTGTAAGCCTCATGCTAAGTAAGAAAGAAACACGTACTCTCAAAACGTTGTGAGTAAAAGTAAGTGTGAAATGAGCAGATACTCACAAAAGGTTGTGAGTAAAAAGAACTAAAGTTCTGGCGAGATGTTTAGTGAAGCCCACAGTAGTAGCTAACACTCGAGCTTGGAGTTTTATTGTGGAAAAGCTCCAAAGCAAAATAGTTGTGATATCATGGGTTATGCATACCCAAAATTTTAGCATGATATGAGGCTACAGAACAAGCTAAATGGTTGAAGAAACCTTTACCCGGAGTTGATAATGGTAGACAACAGTAATATACCATTCAAGTATTTTCTCTCCAAGGGCAACATGTCAAGTGTACTGCCAAACACTTTGAAAATGAGTTGTATGTTGCAAAGGAGAAAATCCAGAATCATTCTTGAAAGAATAGAGCATACGAGTACCAAGTGAGTACTTGCGGATCCGCTTACCAAAGGTTTACCACCCAGTGTGTTGAGAGAACACACAGTCGACACGCAAAACTAATTTTACAGTCGCGCGCTCCGAGCGCTCGCGGCGACTGGCTCCGCGCGTCCCACGTGGGCGCGAAGCTCCCGCGCGGCAATGGGCCATGTGCTGTGGTGCCGCTGCCCGCTGGCCCACCTAAGCACGCTCCTTTTTTTTCTTTTGCTTTTTTCTGTTTATTTATTATATATATAACTCCTGTAGCTCATAATTTATCAACATATTTTTTATTTGGCATAATTTTTTCCATGATTTATGTCCACAATTTTTGCTTAACTTTTTGTTCGGGCGTATTTTTTTCATGATTTGTGTATAATTTGTCGTCGGTATCAAAGATATGCGCACAACTCATCATCGTGGTCAAAATTATGTGCATAACTCGTCGTTAGGAAACAAGTTATCTACATAACTCGCGTCATGGTCAAGTTATGTGCATAACTCGTCATTCGAAAAAAGTTCTCCACATAACTCGTCGTGAGGGTCAAAGTTATGTGCATAACTTGTCGTCAGGGTCAAAGTTACATGCATAACTCGTCGTCAGGGTCAAAATTATGTGCATAACTCATAGTTCGGAAAATAGTTATCTGCATAACTCATTATCAACGTCAAAGTTATATGCATAAGTCGTCATCAGGGTCAAAATTATGTGCCTAACTCGTAAAAAATTTATACATATAAATTAACGTATGAAAAATTATGTGCATAAGTTGTCATGAGAAAAAATTATTTGCATAAATTGTTCACAGAAAAAAGTTATACATCAAATCTATAAACAAAAATATTCTGAAAAAGTCATGCGGCTGTGGGAGCCGACGATGCCCAGAATAGAAAACCGCAGCAGGCACCCTTCGTGTGGGGCTACCGAAAGAAAATGTGGGTGCAGTTATGTCGGAATCGGTCGTTGCGCGCGCGCGAGCGCTAATTAGCATGACTCCAGTCGACATGGGTTTTATGGTAGAGCCTATGATTTCTGGATTACTGAGGGCCCAAGTTAAGATCCTTTCAAAATGGATAAGTGTATTGTGGCTGGTTAATCTGATTGTGATTACAATTATGATGACCCATGCTCGGTATATTTATTTGTGATGAAGTGGATGCCAACCGAAGGTTAAGAAACATAAGGTGAGATCAAGGGGGAGAATGTTAGTGTTGATCTCCACCAGTTGGCCCAAAGGGTGGCCTAACTGGGCTCTTGACTCGGCTCCCTGATCGGGGGAGCCCACCCACTGGAGTTGCGGCCCCCGTCGCGCAGCACTATATAAGGGAGGTGGGGGCCACGAGGAACAGTACCCTGTGAGAGTCCGCGCCCACTCACGCCCCACCTCCCTGCCCACCGATCAGGGGGAGCTGTGAGCGGCGGGAAGCGCCGCAGCCGTCCCGGATCGGCACTGCGCTTCACCAACGATCTCCACGGCACTGCACTGCATCGCCGGACTCCATCTACACCGAGGAGATCATCCTCTACTACCTAATCACCACGGTGAACTCTCTGATCTCTCCCTCCCTCTCCCTCTCGAGTTCCTTCCGGTTAATCACCGGAACACTTTGTTTTATCTCAAATGTTAGGAGACCACCCACCGATCTGCACCTAGATGAACCCCTGGTTCTAACACCATGTTCTCCCAATCTATCAATAAACGAGCTTGGCATGCCCACCAATCTCAACCTCTCCAATGTAGCAAGAGACTGCAACCCAGTAGGAACTGTTGATAGATTTGCACATAGCATGATCCACACTTCCAGGACACATGGCATGGCTCCTTCATCAACATCCCATTCTTCCAGTTTCTCAAGTTCAGTTATGATGAATATTTTCAGCTTTGGAAAGCCTGGACAATGGCATCTCATTACTTTTCCCTGGTATGCTTTGTTCAGCTGGAGGAATAGCAGATTTGGCAATTGTGCGAGAACTGTAAGTGGATCTTCTTCAAGTTCTGAGAAGCTCAAGCGCAGCTTTGTAAGGTTATGCAGCTGAGCAAACCAATCCGGCAATGTCTGCAATGTTCCAGCTATGTGCAATTTCTGTAGACATGAGGAAGGCCTCGGTGTTGCAATGTCAAGAGGTCTGATACCATCACCTGAGAAAATGGATAGGTATGATAGTTCCTTCAGATTGTTTACTGAAGAACATAGTTTTTCTGCATCTTCATTGTTTAAGTCCTCTATAGAAAGTTTTTGAAGCTTAGTAAGGCTTGCAATCTCATTGACAATAGCTGTACTTGCTTGCAAACCAGTTAATACCTGGAGCTTGCCGAGCTGGGCAATTCCCATTGGGACACTGATGCTTTGGCCATCTTGTCTCATCTCTAGATTCCGTAAATTCCTCAAGCACTTGATGTGAAATGCAATTATTTTTATCTGAGTCTTCCTGATATCAAGAGTTTGCAAGTGACAGAGTTTTTGCAGTGTTCTTGGTAGCTTCACTTTTGTCCCTCTTAGCCCAAGATACCTCAAGTGAAGTAGTCCTCCTATCTCTTTTGGAAGTTTTAGCACTTTGCCATCTTCCAAATCTAAAATGAACTAGTTCAAAGCTTTTTGCAACAATTTTGCTTTTCAATACTGCAGGTGCACTACTGCTGAACATGAAAACAGATCGCAATCTTTTCTTGTGTTCTTTGCAGAATAACACATTAGATGTCTGCAATGATATGCGCTGAGCATTAGTACTTGCACACCTATCATGACAAATGACGGAAAATTTCCCATTTTCAGACAGCGATATGGCAAGATCGTGAAGAAGATCATGAACTCTGCAGGCCTTTACTCTCCCACTGCTGCTAGCGACTGCCACTTCTATCATGCTTCTATTTATGAGCTCCATGAGGTATTTTCTGCAGTTATTTCAAGTGTCTCATTACTTTTCTCTTGCACAAACCCTTCTGCAATCCATAGTCGGACCAGTTTCTTTCGGGAGATCTCTGTGTCATATGGAATGACAGAGAGCAGCAGAAAACATGGCTTTAAAGGGTGTGGAAGATTCTTGTAGCTTAAAAGCAGTGTTTGCTGGACTCCCATGTCACTGTTGTTTAGGTCCTTCTGAATGTTTTCCAGGACACACCTCCATTTGGTATCTGTTTTTTCCTTCCTTGACATCATGCTCCCTGCTGCAACTGTAGCAAGGGGCAAACCAGCACACTTCCTCACAATGTCTTTTGCAATCTCCTTCAGATCTTCAGGGCATATCCCATCTTTCAAGAAGGCCTTTTTACAAAACAGATTGTAGGAATCTTCAAATGTCATTGGCTGAAGTCGATGGACATCACTTCTCACATCGACAATCGACTCGGCCACGATGATGTTACGCGTTGTCACAAGGACCCGACTCCCATTACCATTATTAGGCAAGACTAGCTTGATCACATTCCAAAACCCTTTTTCCCAGACATCATCAAGCACAAGCAAAAACCGCATACCCCCGAGGCCACTCAAGAGCAGTTCTTGGAGTTGCCCCTCACTGAGAGAGCTCACTTCTGTGGAGGGGATCCTCATCAGCCCTTTGGCCATCTCACGGAGGACACCTCGCCGCTCCGTCTTGTTTGAAACATAGACCCATGAACTGCGGTCGAAGTGCTTCTTCACATGTGGGTGGTTGTACACCTTCTTGGCAAGCGTAGTCTTACCGACACCACCCATGCCCACCAATGACTTGACACTGAGCTCTGATTCCCCACCCAAAATGTGATGAAGCAACGTATCCAGGTCTCTATCCAGCCCAACAGTATCTCTATCATGAACCAGGGGAGACGAAGCTAAGAGGCCAAGGCCATGGATCCAGTTCTCACTGCAATCTGCTGGTGGTTTGGTTGGGTACTCCAACCGGCGGCGGGAGATGTCGCTCAGCTGGTTCCTGATACGCCTAATCCGAGCCCCGACTTTGCTCTGTGCTCTTAGGTTACTGAGGATGCTGCAATTGCTCACCTGACTGGCGTCGAAGACATCAATGACATCCTCCAAATCAAGCATGATGTCCCTAATTTGGTGGGCCCATGCTTCTGTGGCCGCACCACCATCGCCACCACATGCCTCCATTTCATGCAGAAAGATCTGCATGCTGTGGAGCTCATCGCGGAGCCAGCGTACATCGTGGCCTGTGGCCAGGAGGCGCTGGTCGTGGTTGGCTACTCCGGTGGTAAGCAGGGATGCTATGCCATGGATCAAGGAAGCAAGGATGGGTTCGGCCATGGGATTACCTTTGGTTCTGTGTGAGTTGTTGGACGAGGACCAAGCCCAGACGACTTGTTGCTGTATCTTTGAAAAGTCAATGTCAGCTGGCAACATTTTTTTTGTATTGTTATATTGATTTGAGCAGATATTTCCCACTTGTTTATGCCAACTGATAGTAAATCAAGTTTGACAGCAGTTGGTTGACCACTGGTACGTATTTCTTCAGGAAAATATGCAGATGCTACCTGGGCCTGATACAGGCTACATCTTAAGGTGAGTGATAGCTTCACTAAGAGAAACTGTGAAAGCATTAGAAGTCTTGGAATAGATCTATTAGAAGCACTGTAAGCATCTGATTGTGAGAGCGAGATAGGGTCAGCCTAAATAGTCCATCGTAAAGAAAATGAAGTATACTGCTCTATATGATACGAAGTGTTTTATCCTGTGTTATGACGAGAAGCTTCAACTTTCTTGTACTTGAACTTATACAGTGACACTTCAGTGATGTATGGAAACTGTTTTTCTTTTTTCTTTTTCTTTTTTGGCTAGGGTTGTGAGTTTTTCTTTCCTTTATGGTTTGCGAGTGAGCTTTGTGCAAAAGTTACTGTAATAAGCTTTGAATGGGCTACCAGGCCGAATAGGTGCTTCAGCAACCTGGGCCCGTGGGCCGAGTTCGGAACTCAACATTACGCTTTCAACATTTTATAAAGAATAGTGGTTGCCATTGTCACAAGGACCCGTATATGCGCGCGCGGATCGTGGTTGCCATTGGCGTTTCCCTGTAGGTGGGAGGGTGAAAAAAGAAATAAAGAATAGAGAAGGATTCCTGATGTAAGTTTTCAAGAGGTGGAAGGGCATAAACATAATTTTGTTTCTCTCAGGATTCCTGATGTAAGTTAGATCTAGGTTTGGCAAGTGAATTATGCCAAATTGTTGGAGATGAACTCTTTTTTTACTTGACATATTTTTTAGAAGTTGGCAAAACATAAGATTTGCCAAGTAAAATTGGCAAACTCTTGAAGATGCTACGGAACTAACATGATTCTCCTGCTGCATGCGCGCGTTTTCAGATTCTGCTTAAAGAACCAAAACCAACAGAAGAATGCTACGGAACTAACATGATTCTCCTGCTGCATGCGCGCGTTTTCAGATTCTTCTTAAAGAACCAAAACCAACAGAAGCCACATAACAGGATAACACATGCACACGGAGCAACTCTAAGAGTTTGCCAAATTTTACTTGGCAAATCTTGTGTTTTGCCAACTTATAAAAAGATATGCTAAGTAAAAAAAGAGTTCATCTCCAACAGTTTGGCATAATCCACTTGCCAAATCCAGATCTAACTTACATCAGAAACCCTGAGAGAGAAACAAAATTATGTTTCTACCCTTACACCTCTTGAAAACTTAAATCAGGAACCCTGAGAAAAAATAAAATTATTTTTATACCCTTCCACCTCTTCTAATACGGGAGGATGCGCCACGGATCGCTGCGCGCATATATGCGCGCGCGGAGTCGGTTTTTCCCAACTTGAGATAAATGGCAACCTGAGATGGGGAACTGTTGAAGAAGGTTTTTTCTGTTTTTGCAAAAAAAAATAATAATAGCAACTTGGGATGGGGTTTGCTCTTGATGTCACGATCACGATCCGGTCCAAAATCTGCCATGTTCCAATCACCGATGAATCGATGATCATGCCGCTGCCATTGCCAACCAACCATTCGAGTTCAGAGGGTTACCCTCGCCGCTCGCCGGGTTCCAACCGTTCGAGTACACGCTCCTCGTCAATCACGGCGAGTCAGCAGCAGCGGCACCAAACAACACACGCCAACAGCACGCCGCCGGCAAAATTTTACTGGGCGATCGCGTGGCCGTGGCGGAACACGCCGGAACCCACCGGCGCCTACTCTACCCGCATCTTATCCCCTTTTCTATACACGTACGAGTACGAATGTCCGGCGGATTCGCAGGCCTGCGACTGCCAACGTCTTGATGCATTCACTCACTAATCGCAGCAAGCACGGAGATGACAGGCCGGCCTGCCGGTGCCGGCCATAGTGCCGGGGACATGCATGCCGGCACCAGGCTGCGGCCGCTGCTCGTCGTACACATCGAGTTAACGGCCTGACCTCTGATCTGTGCTCCAGGGCGCAGGCTGCGCAGCAGATTGGACGGCCCCGCATCATTCGGCCGGGACGGAACGCGCGGGCCGCGGGTGGCGGCTCTTGAGCGCGTCAAATGGCCAGCCGCCACCGCCAGGCGGCAGCGCCAGGACACGAAGGCCGCGTACGTACAGTGGAACCGTGCGTGCGGGCGCGCCCGTAGGCCGTAGGTAGGTCGATTCCGTCAGAGGCGAGAGGACACACCGGCGGCCCGTGTGACACACCGGCGGCGTCCGAGCGAGGACCACCGCCGAGCTCAGGGACCGTGAACCTGGCCGCGTTCCTGCCGGTGCGCGCCCGGCCGCTGCGGCGCTGGCATGCGCCGTCCCTGTCGTACGTCCACCACCACCACCACCACCAATCGGACAGTATCATTTCCTTTCGTGTTTTGTGTCGCCACATTTCGCGATACTCCTCCCCCTCTGTCCGCCGTCAATCGGAGTCGTGGAATGCGGTGCTCAAAACCGGGCCACGTGAGGCCTCTGAGCTGCCTTCGCCGCTTCCATGGCGGGGGGGCGCGTACAGTTGGAGTACCATAGCCTCAATGAAACTGCCTCGTAGAAAAGGTACCATAGCCTGTCCTGTGATCCTGGGAACCATGGCCTTCAGCTGCCTTCCTTTTTTCTTCTTTCAGAACTTCCTTCTGCCCCTGACCTATGCTACTAACTGAACCCCTGCCTGCCCGGCAGCCTGAAATTACCTTGTCACTTGCACGACGAACATGTATCGCGAGATGTTTCAGAGACTTGCAGTGCGGCTTGGATGCGTTGAGTTGATGGCACCGCGGCGACGTGGCAAGAGACATGGCACATTCATATGCTGTCGTAAAGTCACACTGCGCCCAACCATTGGTCCCATCTGCCATCCATCTTGCCCCTCTCTCCACTCTCCAGCTTGACTTCCGTACTCCTGTAGTACGTCCCTGTGTGCCACCCAAATCCTGTCCGTTTCAAATCTGTCCCCCGTTCCATGCTACCAACTGTTTGTAATTCAATTGCCTCACTGTGAGTCTACTGCTATACTGGAGTGTGGACATGTGGATAAGAAAAGGGAACAGAGACAGGCGCCGGTATTTACCATCAAAAAATTTTCACTTGCCACATTGACATTTAACTGCCCTATACAGAGACACCCCAGCTATGCCACCACGTACGAACCACCCAACATTTGTACAACGACCAGAGCTAACTATAATAACCAACTAAATAATCTTCCTCGTATGGTTACTGCTGTAGACTACCTACACGCGTCTAAACAATCAGTAGCAGCTCGATCACCACCAAGAAGGAGCCTGTCTGCCGGCCGGCCTTACGAGTCGGAGACGGGCGCTGGCGAGCCGGGCGGCGGGAAGATGCCCTGCCCCGTGGCCAGGATGGCCCGGGGGTCGAACTCGGCCTTGAGGCGCGCGAACCGCTCCCACCTCGTGGCGCCGAAGTGCTCCGCCCACTCGTGCTGCCCCTTGTGGTTGGGCAGGTACTGCTTGGCCCCGATGCCGGCCTCCTCGCAGAAGTCGAGGATCATCTGGTTCTGCCGCGCCAGCGCCTCCGTGCTCAGGCTCTCCGGCGCGCCCGGAAGCGCCGACCGCAGGAACGCCACCAGGTAGAACACCTCCTCGTCCGGGGTCACCACCGAGCTCCTCGGGTCCCACCTGCGCGCGCAAGATCACAGAGCACCAGGTCAGATCATTGTCACATGTCATGCAATGCTCCAGTTCAGAGATGCAATTGCCAAGTAATTCGTAACCTAATTGAAGCTCGCGAAAGGTTGGAATAGAGTACGGGAAAGCTCGCGAAAGGTCAGAGTTAGCAGGATCGTGTGGTGATTCTGTGATACGGCTTTTTAGGTTGTTGCGAACGGATGTGCTGAAGCTGAAAGCAACAAGGAATTGGTGCATCTATCTGGCCACTACTGACCCCCGGCCCCAAAGTTAAAGGTGATCGATCTGCTGGTTCAGCTTCACATCAAGCGACGACGATTTCTGACTGTGCCGTGCTCGCCGCGCCGGTTTAAAATGGGTGGTCGGCGCCACCAGCCGCGCGCGAGACCGATGGCCGGCTACGGGCGTTGCATCCATGGCGAATAGAATAGGCCCTGTCGCGCAAGTGCGCGGTATGTCCGCGGCCATTGAACCAGGTGCCCCGATTCGGCGAACGCAGCTCGGCGATTAATTAATCCGCGGCAATCTGCTGCTAATGACTCGACAGGTGACTGCGTGCGTGGCGCCAATCATGGCGCGCTCGATCGCAAACAGCGAGGCACGCGAGCGCGAGCAGCGGCAGCCACCTGCGCTGCGCGTGCGCTGCCGCCGCCCGCGACGCATGTGCGCGCAGGGCGGCGCCGTCGGACGGCGCCGGGACGTGGCGGGCTCATGTGCTGTCCCCGTGTCTCGTGCGCTGCATGTGGGGGGTTGGAAGGTTTGGTTCGGTTGGAAGCGCGGGCGGAAGCGGAAGGACGGCGACGCGCCGTCCTCCGCGTGCGTGGCGGCAGATCGCGATGAGAGCGCCGCCAGCCAGGCAGGCAGGCAACTAGCTAGCTAGTAGATGCAATGCGTGGTCAACTTGTCTTTGTTTAATCACCATGGGGGGTTGACTTACTTGTGCTTGTTCATGGGGTAGATGAGGATGGGCCCGCCGGCGCCGGCGGTGCGGCCGCCGAGGATGCCACGGAACACGCCGCGGTCGAAGTCGGCGATGCGGGACGCCGGGACGAAGAGGTTGAGCCACGGGTGCGGCACCTCCCACATGCCCTTGGTGCGCAGCTTCAGCTCCGCCCTGTGCACGCGGTCGAGGAAGTCCACGTACGGCAGGTCCGTCGTGAACACCGTGCCCGGGAGGAAGTTGAGCTCGCCCAGCAGCGCGTCCACGTCCTGAAGAATTCAGAAAAAACAATCGCTTAGCTTCGTTTCGCCTTGCTGAAATGGAAGCAGGATAAAATATTTGCTTTGCTGACGGAACAAGATCTAGGAGCAATTTCAAGATCCTCTTTTTCTACGATGATCTGCACACGCATGTGACTGTCATCATGCTATCATCTGGGCTACTACGACGATTATCCTATTAAACCGGCTATAACTAACTGAAACCATGGCTCCAATGATTGGCTCGCCCCCCTAAAATGGGGCGGCTTTGTTATCCCAACATTATTCCATTTCGCAACCAAAAACCACATTAGGATCGGAGTCAATGCAAGTACTATACTACCTCCTCCAGCCAGTGTCAAAAAAGAAAGAAAGGCGGCGGGCACTGACCTGGTCGACGGACGCGGCGGTGGCGTCGTCGTAGTTCTTGGTGACCTCGAGGCAGTAGAGCACGCCGGAGTGGTGCTTGAGCGAGCTGAGCTTCACCGGGTTCTGCGGCGAGAAGAAGGACGACCGCCAGTTGTTGATGAGGCCCTCGGCGGCGACGACGAAGCCCTCCACGTAGTCGAACCGGCGGACGCCGGCGCCGAGGGAGATGAGGCGCTCCTGGTCCGCCGTGAACTCGGTGAAGTTGGAGTAGAGCGCCCGGATCCACCGAACCTGCACCCACCAAACCACGCATTCCGGCCGTTAATTAAGCAGCTCGCTAGCATCGTCTCTCCCTAGATTACAGGACGATTAATTGGGATTAGCAGGGGAAGGGATTAGCTGATGGTTCGCTAAGCTAAGCACGGGTGGGAACAAAATCTTGCAAAAGATCCCGCGAGCTAAACAAAAACCCGGACCAAGACGACGACGGCGATGGCTGATCGGTAAGCAGAGCAAGTTGATTGGCGATGAGGACCCACGGATCGGCCCCTACCGAACCCTGGACCACCTGACCGGAGGGAAGAAGACTCTGAGAAGACTGTTCCGGCGGCTGGCGGAAGCAAAGCCGGAGGAGCCCAGCCAAGCGTACGTGTCGGACTGCTCCTGCTCAGGTCGGTTACAATTAGCAACACGTACGCACGGGCGGGCCCTCTTGGGACGCTGCACTGCACACACATGTGGCAGCCGTTTGCACCTATCCAAGGAGTTCGCGGCCGCGCGGATCAGAGGCGCGCTCGCCACTTGCACGGCCGGTGTGGTTGTGGTTGTGGCCGGCCGAGCTCCCTGCGGGGTTGGTCACTAGTTGGAAAGCGAGGCCGGTGAGTCGGTGACACACGCGCGCGCGGCGGGAGGGAGCTAGACCAAAGAGACACGGGTCACGGCGGGCTCCCGTTCCTCTCGAACGGCGACGGGTAGATGCTGTGTCCCGGTAATTTTTTTTAAGAAGATGCTGTGTACTACTGGTAGTAATTAACTGGGGGTGTTAGCGCGATAAAAAAGAATGGATTGGTGCAGGTGATCTCAGGGAAGGAGAATGTCGTTGCGGTTGTTACCCTTTGGGGAGCACGCTCGAGGGCGATGCGCGCCCGCGTGATGATGCCCAACTGGCCCAGACCGCCGAGCGCGCCGAAGAAGAGGTCCGGGTTCTCCGTCTCCGAGCAGGTCACCACCTCGCCCTTGCCTGCCATGCCAACGCGCAGCGCACGTGTGTCAGTCGAGCGATCCAGAGCGCGCGCTTGCATGAGCTCGCCACCAGGCGGCCGGGGAGCTCGGGATAACAACCAGCAGGGAACGAACAACGAAGCAAGGTAGGGGATTGATGGATGGATAGTGACGGATTAGCTAAAAACGGCTACGCACCTGTGACAACGTCGAGCTCGTAGACATTGCTGATCTGGGGCCCGTGGTGGAAGGCCTGCCCGCTGATGCCGGCGTTGGAGAGGGTGCCGCCCACGGAGAGGTAGAGGTAGTCCGTCCACGACCTCGGCGCGAGCCCGCCGTGGGAGAGCGTCCAGTTGAGCACGTCCACCCACAGCTCGCCGCCCCAGACGTCCACGTAGTGCCCGCCCAGCGCCGCCGAGTAGGCGGGCAATGCCCGCGCGCGCGCCGCGGCGCCGCCGGGTCCGTGGCTCATGTCCACCACCACCCCGCCGGCCACCTGCGCCTGCCCGCTGATGGAGTGGCCGTGGCCGCGCGCCGAGACGGGGAACCCGCGCGCCGACCCGTGCGCGGCGCGGACCAGGCCGGCCACGTCGCCGGCGCCGCGGGGCTGGAACACCGCCGCGGGCTCGGCGCGGGCGACGCCGCCGAAGTCGCGCGACGCCTCCTGGATGTCGGACGCGTCGACGCTGATGAGGCGGCCGACGTCGTCGCCCAGCTGCAGCAGCTCCGCGGGCGGCTCGACGGGGAGCCCCACGGTCGAGATGAGGGAGGAGATGAGGAACAGCAGCATGAACACCAGGCACCGCGCCATTGCCGCCAGCTTCTTGGCCTTTATCGTTGGAGGCAGGAGATGGACGGATCGAGCTATATAGCAAGCTGAGCACGGAAAGGAGAAGATGAGTCTGAGAGGAGAGATGGCTGAAGTGGTGTGCGGCGGTGGCCGATGGCGGGCGTATTTATAGGGCGCAGGAGGGTGGCGGGCGGTGGTGGTCTGGTGGAAGGGGAGAGGGGGGATTAATTAGACAAAGCGATTAGGGGGCAGACCGAGGAGGATAGGAGAGAGAAGCGAGGGAGAGTGACGATGTGCCGAGGGGAAGGGAACAGAGAACACGGACGGGGAGCGGGTCCGCGAATAAACAACTCCGGAGGCGCGTCATGACTCATGCGCATCCCTGCTGGGGGGAGCGCAGAGACTTTGCCGCCCAACTTCTTTAGCTATTGACTGACCCGGCTAGTGGAGTACTTGGGCGGTGCGCTTAGCTGGGAAGAATCCTGCGCCTGCCTGACGCAATAAGGATCTCTTCTGTTCGGACACTCGAAATTTTGTACTCCACGAGAATTTCATCGTGGAGGTGCAGGAATGGGTAACACCTTATTATTAGTACTGCGAATGGTACAGTGATGACTTGATTGCCCAAAAAAAAAGTAATAACTTTGCACGATAAACTAACTGTGGTTCGTCTGGAAGAAGCTGTGACGAAATTAGTCCCTCTCGTGTTGCAAATGGAATTTCGGTTCCAAGAAAAGACGGGCGTAACGACATTGCTTCGTGCTAACTGACTTGACTATGGAAGCTAGAAGGCAGAGTCCAGAGTCCTTGGTTAAGAATATATTAAGGGCCTGTTTAGTTGGAGGAAAAGTAGCAAAAGTAACTGTTTGAACTCCTGTAACACTTTCGTTTGTTTGTGGTAAATATTGTCCAATCATGGACTAATTAGGCTCAAAAGATTCGTCTCGTGATGTACAACAGAACTGTGTGATTAGTTAATTTTTTTACCTACATTTACTGCTCCGAACATATGTCTTTTTGTGTGTTTAATGTGATGTGATGGAGAGAGAGTTGAAAAAATAGTAAATTTTTGGCTAAATTTTAGCCAACTAAACAGGGCGTAACCCTCCTCCATCGGTCCCATTCCGCGCCGATGCAAAGTGATTACAGGTAGTAGTACTACGTTTCCTGCCGCCAATCCGCCATGTGCAAGCCGTGGAACTTTTCTTTTTTTCCCCGGGTGGAGCCCCCCGGTGACGAGGAAGGAATTCGGCATGACCAGCGAGGGATCTGAGACGGTTGCGATCAGCGCTCAACCAAAAGAGAGATCCTTCGCCCCGCCCCGCGCTTCCGTATCTTGACCAACTTTTTCAGGCCGCGCTGCGTTTGCGTTTGCGCCCGCGCCCCGTCCGCTCCACAGCACCAGGAACACGGGCCACGCTGCATTTATCTCTGCTATACCCCCCCGCACCTATAAATGAAAAGTACTCCTCGTACACACGCCAAATCCTCACTGCTTTTTTCCCTGACGAGTCTGCAGGCATTTTCTTCGGGACTTTTACCGAAGTACGTGCTGCCCAAATCTTCAGCGAGAAACGTGCAATCGCACCTACTGATTGTACTCCAGTACTAGGCTTGAGTGCAGCTAGGTACAGGAGTAGTACTGCGTGCAACGGTCAACATCTCGGGTTCAACGCTGGGTCTCCTCTTCTTCGCTCGCCGCTTTCTTCCACAATCCACACAGACACAGCACGGCGGTAGTGGAGTCCTAGGAGTAGGCACAGGCAGACCGATCGGGCTGGCAGAGGCACATTTCGAGGAAATCGCCAAAGTGTCGTCTCTCTCCAGGCGCAGGGATCGATCGCACAGGATCACGCGAAGATTTGCCTCTTTTCTCACTTTCTGCTCGTCCGGCTGGCACGCTTCGGGCTCCGGCCGGGCGCGATCGAGGACGTGGTTTTCGTCTGAAACAGGCGCGATGGGGGTGAAAGCTACCCGCCGCCCGCCGGCCGAGGCGTGCATGCGTGTCATGTGATGGAAAAACGAACAAAAGACATGGTGGCGGCCGGGGGTTGGGGATATATTCTGCCACGACTTGACGAGCGGGGAAGGTTTGCTAGCTAGTGTGGCTCGAGACGAGATAGCGTGCGTGGGCTTCCTGCTTTTCCAACGAGGATCGATCGAATCGATCGATCAGCAATGGCGTACGTCAGGGTTGGATCGAATCGATCGATCGAGCCCACATCGCACACGCGCGCGCGAGCACGAGACATGTGCGCCGCATGCACGCGCTAGCTCCTGCGATACACACGGGGTACGGTCGTGGCGCCGATAAAAAAGGTGGTCTGAAAACAATCGCGGCGTTAGTTCTGCGAAAGCGTGAGAGGCAATCTTACCTACTTGCATTGGTGGTGTACGACGACTAGCCCCGAGCACGACAGCTCGGTTAGTGCTAGTAATGCTTGCTTTCAAGTTTCGAATTCTTGAGCTTGAGCATGTGATTCAGTCTCGTGCGTGTGTCACCTCGGCTGTGATGTTACTCCACCAAACGGTGACGCGCGACCGTTCATTTGCAGGTATCTGGAACAAGAGAACTAATAACCAGCTGCCACCCTCACGGTACTATACCTCCTTACGTGCTTACTATAACAAAAGATCCTCGTTATTAGATAAAGCCTAAGAGTCTGGTTGTTGCATTGGTTCCACGCAGGTGAACCAAGCTCACCGGATGCCAGGAGAACTACTCCTACTCTAGTTTGGTTGCGTGTTCCGGCCGCCGAGCCTGGTCAAGGCCGACACACACACACTGCAGACGGGTCGTAGTCATGCGTGCGACAGCTGCTATACAATACGGAGTACTTACCACAGTCTACTACGTACGGTTACCATAGCAAGCACGAGATCTCCGTGCTCCTGCGCTCGATCTGTTACGTTGGCTCATCGTCACGCATCGACCCGCGCCGAGCACCGTCATTCTCGATCAGTCGATAGCCGAGCGAGAGATTATTCCGACGCGTCCGGGGTCCAGCCGCGCGCGTATGCATACTGCGGGCAGGGGCGGCAGGGCACCACCCCCACCGCAGTTAAAAGCGTTTGCGTGGTCAGCAGCAGTCCGCGCCGAGATCATATCCCCCCGGATTCGCCATCCATCCAGGATCCCTGTCCGATTCGGCCGCGGGATCGACGAATCGCTCGCTCCCTCTCTCGCCGTGCCCGCACCGCATGCGCGCGTCCCGATCGGCTCCGACATCCTGCCTGCCGCGGCCGTTGCTTGCTTGCGCATGCATTCAAGTGAAGTCCAGGGCGCATGCAGTCGCACGGCACCACCGGTCCCGGCTGCCGAATCCGGGGGATCAGACGCTGCCACCTAAGCCGCGAAGCAGTAATGGCTACCTACTACTACTGCCTATCTAGCTTCTAGCTAGCGCCTAGCGGCACCCGCCTTTTTTACTCGCATCGGCATCGCGTCGTCGTCGGCGGCGATCTGATGGATGATGGATGTCGGTGACGGTGAGTGACCACGCACGTACGGGCAGGGGCCGCGTGTGGGTGTGTCCATGTTGCTGGAGGTGCCGTGCCGCTGTCTGGCACAATTATCACGGGACAAGGGGGGAGGCGGTCCCCGGCCAAGCCATCCTCTGCCTCTCTCTCTCGGCGCCAATGGGTTTGCTCGGAGGGACAGCATTGGACACGATTAAAGGCCTTGCTTGGTGCACACGCGGGTTTTCGGTTCCATGATGCCTACTATGGTCCCTGATATGTGTGTCTTTGTCTGCACTCTGCTCCGCCAAAAACGTGAAACATGTGGTGGGGTCAATTAGTAATTGCACTACTCTGGAGTTTTAGCTCCTTGCAGGGCAAAAAAAAAAAAACAATCCTAGTTTCGCCAAAACAATTTACCTAACGAATCCTTACCAATATCGCGGGCGGCTAACGGGTCCACGCCGCCTGTTAGCCCGCGAGCCGTCGGATCCAATGAGCTCGGGATATTGACCGTTGGATTGGACTCAGCGCAGACCTCGCACGTTAGGCTGCAAACTCAGGCACTCGCGAATCCTCGCGAACCCGTCCGAGCTCCCCTTCATCTTCCACTACGCTGTTGCGCCGCCTACCTGCCTGCCGCACAGCTTGCGCTGGTTGCCGCCCTCTGCCCGCGGCATGCTTCGTCCATCGAATCGGCGACGGACGCTTAGCAGTGAAGCTTCGGGTCTTATTGTTCCCTTCTTGTGCAACGTCTGTCTTGGCGGCCGTCGGCGCTCGCGACGGCGCTGCTCGATTCCATCGAGGCCGAGCGCGCGCTCCACACCTTCGATCCCGATGTCGCCGACGCGCGGCTATTGTAGGCGGCCTTGTGTGCCGCGCCGGCTGTTGCGGTGGTGTTCGAGGAGCTCACTGTGTGCGCTCGCACCATCCCTCGCGACGTCCGCGTCTACCGCAGCGCTCTCACTATGGCCTCCTCCAGCACCACGCATGGAAGCGGTGGCGGTAGAAGCACGCTAGAAGCCATATTCTCACACATCCTGCCGCCTGCCAGAGACCTGGGCAACTCCTTCAGCATGTTGTGCAAGCTGCCACAACAACTGCCATCAGGTGTTCGATCTTTTGCCGGTTAAGTTGCCCAATATTGTGAACAATAGTGATTAGTACATCTTTGAATTGATCTATTGCTATTTGTTGTGATCGCATTGCATTGCAAAAATAAATACACAGGTCTCGACTCTTTCTCACACTGTCCATCTCCATTTGTAGTGCCTGCTTTCTTCACTTAATATGCTATCAAGTTATTCTTGAAAAACAAACTGTGCTCCTCACACGTAACTTATATGCACTAATAATTCCAGGCTGTATTCAGAGCTCTAAAATTCTTTGCTACTCATGGATGGCAGCAAAGATCCAAAGGACAGATGCTTGATAATAACTCACCTTTGCTTTATTACAGATCTTAATCAAGGCCTACAGAGTACAGACTTCAGGTGTAGCAATCTATAGCGTGTTTACATGCTGACAATGTTATATGGTGTTTCTCATTTACTGGCATATACACGCTATATTCTCTCATTTAGGTGATTACCTTTTCTTTTGCCTTTTTCTTTTTCAAAACTGTATAAAAAATTTGAGAAAAGTTAGTTGCTTGTTCTCTATGTTGGAGAGATCATAGGGACAAATCATTCTTCTCCTGGTAAATCTGAATAGCTTGAGCTAAAAGATATCATTTTTCCAGTGCTGCTAAGCAAAAGGAAATTATTTGACGAGTTGTTTGATTAAACGTATCTGAAAAAGAATGTACCTGCTATTGATCATATTATTGGGATTGAATTGAAATGCAAGAGAATATTGATCATATTATTGGGATTGAATTGAAATGCAAGAGAATGAAAGCGAATATTAAACTATTACTACCTTGTTTTAGTTTTTTTCTTGTAACTTTTCTCACTAAACTACATATTTTTTGACTTTCGTAGCCAATTCTGACAATTGATAGGATCCATTTTGTAGCTATATTATACTTCCTATAAATATGGATGAAAATTGTTTGAGCAGCTCAATATTCTAAATACTGAATGTGCTACTCTTTCTTCAATTTTATATGAAATATTAGAAAGTTCAACTATCTTTCTTGCTTGGGTTGTCTAATGCAAATACTTGATGATGACCACTGCTAAAGTACAATAGTGTTGTCTATTTTACATGCGTGCTGGAGTTGCCACTCACAGGGATATCATTTAGGAGGTTGACAACAATGCTTATAAATAAAAGTCAAAGTCCAGCGTTGTATCCTATTTAGTCATGAACCGGTTGCAGACATGAATGCACATTTCTAATTATTTATGACAATCTAATAAGTTTTATATCACAAAGAGAAAAATGATATGGTAATCAGTAATCACTGAGAAATGGTGCTCATCAACATGGTGATGTATCTTATGCTCATCCAACACAAATAATTTATAATTCTACCTTTATATTTTGTGCTATATCCATTTACAAAGCACTTTTTAGTAACACAAGAATCTAACCGTTACGTAACGTCTCTCTCATTTTTTTACAGAATATATTTATCACAATGTATCCTTGAAAAAGAAAGTATCAGACTTTTAGAATCAAAATTTTAGAGGTTGTATCATTCGTCTTATTTCATTCATATCAATGATCACAATTCAAATGCATTTCGTTTAGTT
Source organism: Cenchrus fungigraminus (assembly GCA_036936925.1). Taxonomy (NCBI): domain Eukaryota; kingdom Viridiplantae; phylum Streptophyta; class Magnoliopsida; order Poales; family Poaceae; genus Cenchrus; species Cenchrus fungigraminus. Next base: position 18,278,566 of record CM072778.1, on the reverse strand, counting down.
AAATAGTCAATTGCACTTCTCTTTCAGGTTAACCTCTACGCTCAGGATGCTCGGCGCATTTCTTTGTCAGCTAAAAAAGGTCACAATATAACTAGGTTGCATCAACTACAACACCACAACGGAATACAGGCACAGCGCGGCAAAATCTCTCAATCACAGAAGGGGTGATCTATGCTATAGGCTCATGACAATCTGACTTGATTAGAAATTAAAAAAAAACATAAATCGAACATCCTAAACATGCCACCGAAGTAATGAAGGGCACTGGCCTAGCGTGGCAAGTCCGCGTTGTCTTTCTAGTATAAAACAATCCTTTGGGTTAAAAACTAGCACACTCCCTTCGTTTTTAAGCATCTTGTGTTGAGGCGAACTGAGCTCAGCTCAGCTAATAGGCTTCTCGTGGTGTGTAACCTATACACCAAAGGATTGAATTCTCGACTCAGCATGAAACTATTTTTTCACTAGTAGGCAATGCGTATGCGGTGAGTTTGTCAATCTCGAGAGCTGCCGACCTAATATCTCTCGAAGGTACTTATATAGATGGGATAGTGTGCATGTATTCAATGCGGGAGGGAGTGTGTGCTTGTGAGCATTTGTGTATGTTTCAGAAGAATATCTTGTGTTTAGAACATGCTAGTTAGTCCAGCCTAAACTAAATATCATGTATGTCTTGAACCAACCAAACTTTGCAAACTTAATCCATCAACATTTTTCCCAATGTATAGTTTTAAAATTTTTAAAAAATCATAGGTTAGCCTAGCCGAAAAGTATCATAATACATTCTAGTAAAAAAAATAGTGGTCAAGATCCCTAGACCGGGATAGACAAAAACATCATGTGCCGCGTACGTGAATATATTCCTGTTCATGCAAAAAAATGTTTGGGCGGAACATGTGTGATCAGTGGCGGATTTGGAATTTGAAGAAAGGGGGCTTATTTTCCTCCTCCCCATTTTGTTCTTATTCTTATATTACTCTCTTCATCCATGGCTGAAAAATTTTACAGAGGAGTCGGAGGGGCAGCGAGCCTCGCTGTGGATCCGCCCCTGCATGTGACCGGTGATGTGATCATCAACCATTTTGTTTTGAGATCGAGAAAGATGCGGCCGCGGCGCTGTCGTAGATGTCGGCATGAGGTCACCAGACGCGGACGGGCGGATGGTTAAAATGGTTCCGTGACATGCCCACTCGGTCGGTCGGGTTTAATTTGTCCGGGGTCCGCGTGCAGAAGAGTGCGCGAGGCGCGAGCGGTGCAGTTCGTGCTGCCGTAACGCCGATCTCTTGCCCGAGCCCTCCGCCAACGACGACGTCACGCGCGTATGGGGCCGATCGACCACCACCAGGCGCGTATCCCCCCCTCAACCATCAAATCCTTGGTTCTCAAAAAAAAAACCATCAAATCCTTGGGTGACACAAGTGTTTCTTGGATTTCGGCGCGCATCGGCATCGGTCATCTCGATTCATCGTCATCCCATTCCCCCGCGCGCGCTGCACGCACCTGCGACCTGCTTACGGCGTTGTACGGCGATTCACGCCCGTCTCGGGTCCGGACGAATTTAGGATATGTCGTCATGTGCGCCGAGCCACGGACGAGAAGGTAGTACATCGTCGTTGCTGCATGCTGCATCATGTACGTGTACGTCGATCGGAGTCTTGTTGCTTGGTTAGCTTGCGTGCGTATGTGCATGATGCGTGCACATGCACCTCGCAAAAATTCAGCCGTACGTGCTCTGGCCCCATCCATGCCGCAACAACGCTGACGCGTTTTCCTACGAGCGAGCACGCCGGCCGCTACTATGTCGTGGCTAGCTCGAAAAATGACGTCGGTAAACATGACGCCGCGATGTCCATGCATGCATAAATATGACAGAATGCTTGGGTGCTAGTCCATTTTGGTGTTTTCCGTCCCACGCTCTAGTTACCATTATCAAAGTCGACGTCGGAGTATAAATTGGGCCAATAATATACGCTCTTGTCGAGATGACGTAATAAGACTTTCTTTAACAAAATAGTCAGCTGGGTAAGACCGCCCTCACAGAGATGCACAATACATGATCGTAAAAAAACTAAATCGGTGGGGGTAATACCGCACCCACAGTTTTCATTATATTAAGAGAAGAAAGACTCCTCCCGACTCACTCACAATACACGACCGTCAACTAGCGTGGGAAAGGAAAGACATGAGTGGTATCAGTGAGCGTGGGAGCTGATCACTTTGCAGCGCGCTAGCGCGTCATATTCAGCACTGTTTGGTGATTAAAAAACTTAGAGTCAGCTTGCGCGCTGCCGTTGGAGCCGGCCTAATAAGGCCTCCTTCAAAGGTTGTAGACAAGTTTATCTCGTGTGTTTACAGTAAAAAGATCAGCACAGTACATCGTCACTCCTGTATTAGGCCTCCTCCAGCGGTAGGAGGCAGCATCATCTCATAGCTACAGTGAATGAACGGCATGATTTACTCCAGTACAATCTGCACAGTTCTTTGTGAGAGGCCAGACCTCGGGCGTTGAGCGAGCTGGGCGTCGAGAGAAGAGATTGCCTCTCCGTTTTCCACTATTTGACACTGTTTGGCAATAAAAAATTTCTATATGCTAGTTGAATAGTTACCGTTGAAGAAGGGCTTATAGCCTACCTTGGGCTTGGAGGAAGCAAGGTGCTGCGCGGCGCGCTCGGCTTCTGAAATCTACACTGTTTGTGAATTAAAGAATAAATTTAGGAAAAAGGATATTTTTCATTCTTCAAGTATTGCAAAACTATGGCATTCATCCTTCATATTTCATTTGGATCAAATCTACCCCTTAACTATCTGAAGTGGTGCATTTATCATCTCGCTTTAGTTTAACAATAATTACTATCATATAGTAGCATTTTAGACCATGCAATCATCTTGGTAACTACCGCTTCGTCACATCTTTTGTTGAGTCAATCTCTATAATAATTAAGTGTGAATCAGTTTCATTAATTATTTTCATAAAGAATTTACGAAGTATCCAATTTAGATAATTTACTAAAACTTTTCGTGAGCTTTGTACCTTTTGACTTAGCGTATAAATACCCACTACGGGAGCCGGCCCCTTCCCCGAGTGTCAAATGCACTCGGGGAAGACCCCAAAACACTCGGGGAAGGCTTCCCCGAGTGCAACACTCGGGGAAGGCCTACCGGGGAAGCCGTTCACGGGGAAGAGGCCTTCTCCGAGTGTCAAATCTCGTGCACTCGGGGAATCCTTTCCCCGAGTGCCATGCTCCCTCTCGGGGACGATTTAACGCCGTCGGCACCGTCTCCCTTTTTTTTTTACTCTTCCCCGAGTGCAACACTCGGGGAAGAAATTTCCTTTTTTTGAAACCTCTTCCCCGAGTGTAACACTCGGGGAAGAAATTCTTTTTTTTTAGAAAACCTCTTCCTCGAGTGCCCATGCCCAGACACTCGGGGAAGCCCCCTTTGTTTTTTTTTAAATAGCCTTCCCCGAGTGCCAAATGCCCAGGCACTCGGGGAAGCCCCCTGCCTTTTTTCTAATATAGCCTTCCCCGAGTGCCAAATGCCCAGGCACTCGGGGAAGCCCCCTTCGGTTTTTCTTTTATTATTTTCTTCCCCGAGTGCCACTTGCCAGGCACTCGGGGAAGGCCCCTTCTTTTTTTTCTTTTTTTTTACCGTGTGACAAACAAAGCATATATTTATACAAACCACAAATCGACTTCAATATCTCACAAACCACATTTATAAATGACAAACGACACATCCAAAAGTGTGACCAAATATCTCCGGAATCCACAATATATTACAAACCACATATCCAAAAGTACACATTATTCCAAGTTCACAAGTGCAATACATAAAAACGAGTCTGCGGGCGGCTCACGGCAACTGGGATCCCGACGGTGCTCTAGCTGGGGATGGCCCGACGTGCGATCCCGGTGATGCTCCAGCTGGGGATGCCCCGACGTGCGATCCCGGCGACCCTCCGACATGGTTCGACGACGCCCCCGAGTGCCGCTGAAAAAAAGAAATTGCACGTGAGTAACAAGATAAAAATCGAAGTTGTAAAGAAAAGTTGAAAATTTCGGCAGCACCTCCTCTGCATGGGGAGGTTTCCAAAACCTGCAAGAAGAAGGTCGACACGAAGGCCGACAACCACATTTCCGGCACGAAGGCCGACAAATCAACAACTCCGGCACGAAGGCTGACACATCAACAAATCCGGCACGACGGCCATCACTAGGTTTGACACTAAGCATTAGCACAGAAAGTAAAACAATCGTGAGAATTGAGCGAGCATGCGTCCTTTTCTTGCTGCCGATAAAAACAAAGTTCTTTTCTCCAGTCGTTGTTGTGTGTCTGTGCAAGAGGACATGCCACCCGAGTTCTTTCTTCACACCAAACTAGGAAGGATCTCCCTCTGGCCACTCACATGCCAAGATCTACCAGGATCTAGCCACTGCCACTGTGGCTAGACAGAAATGAGAAGGGAAAACACACCTTTATTCACTAAAATATACCACTCTAATATATAAATAGAAATTTCATGAAAGCATTGTAACAAAGCTCATATATAAACTGTATTATCATGATAGTGAAACAGACAAAAGTGCAACTTCTCCCTTGAAAGGAAAGGCCATCAGGAATTTCCATTGCCTTGCAAACAAACTGCACCATACTACTAGCATGCCAGAAATGTGTTTATGTTATATATGTTTCCTGAGTGATTGATCCAATTTATTCATTTTCTTTTTATTTGATTCCAACATACTAGAATAAGAATACTCAAGAAGTATACAGATGTAATCCCATTGATCTCTTATGCATGTGTAAGCACTCACGTGATGAGATCTAATCTACCACCAGCAGGCTAGGCAGGCAGCAGACCAGCGCTGCATGGTGCATGCATGGACCACATCCATCAATTGATCTCTGCTAGCTACTAGCTTGCTGCTAATAAGGTTATTAGCATGTTAATTAATTGTTGATTAGTAAAAGTGAGCTAGGCAGTGCCTTGTGCCTAGATCTGCAGTCTGAGAATAAAACTGGCCGTGTACCAAGAAAGCAATATATGCAAAGGACCACGCACGTCCAGACACAAGGACCGGACTAGCTAGTAGTAACTTAATTGTATATATGGTGTGTGCTGAGATTACTATATTTGCCGATGCTACTATATTTACATTGTTCTTCTTGCATTGTGATCCAAGATCCAGCAGCTCCCTCTTCATGGCCATTGCTGCCGCCTAGAACTGGACGGTCGTTGGATCCGGTGGCAAGCATAAATACAATGCCGCTCTCCCTATCATCACTCTGTGAGGACAGAGGCAGCCACCTATACTTAGCCTACCGTCCCTTGCTATTTGTTCCAAATTTGGTACCCTATAGTACATATGTTTGCAAGCCTCAAGTTTTAATGTTTGCAAGACTCTTTTCCTAGATATAAGATGCTATACTATTAGAGATCTCAAATGTGAATGTCTATTTACCAAATCAAAAGAGTAGTAAGGAGATGAGATAGATGCTAAGTACAGAGGCGGCAGAGGCGAAAAGGCAGAGCACCTGGTAGGCGATGACCGGGGCACGGCGGCGGGGCGGGGCCGGGCAGCGCCGGCGGGGGCGCGCCGCACCCGGGGGGCCGGGGCGTGGCGGCGGGGGCGGGCCGCGCTGGCGGGGACGGGGCGGGGCGGCGGGGGCGCGCCGCGCCGGCGGGGCGGCGGGGCCGGGACGGGACGGCGCGGATCCGGCGGTGGCGGGACGGCGCGGAGCGGGCGGGGACCGGGGAGGGGGCGGGTCGGCGCTGGCACCGGCGGGGAGCGCGGCGGGGCCGGGACGGCGCGGATCCGGCGGTGGCGGGACGGCGCGGAGCGGGCGGGGGCCGGGGAGGGGGCGGGTCGGCGCCGGCGGGGAGCGCGGCGGGGCGGCGGGGGCTGGACGGCGGGGCAGGGGCGGGACGGGGCACGGGTGACCTTTTTTTTTAAGCGGGCGGCGCGCGGGTGGGGCACGGGCGGGTTGGGCCGCCTTGTATTTCGTTCTGAATTTGTTCCCCGAGTGCCAGCCCCTTGCACTCGGGGAAGACTTTTTCATTTTTTTTCACAAAATCTTCCCCGAGAGCCCCCACTCCGACACTCGGGGAAGAGGTCCCTTCCCCGAGTGCCACCGTTCCGGCACTCGGGGAAGCATCTCTTCCCCGAGTGCCAACAAAGGCACTCGGGGAACTAATTTTTTTTTGTTTTTTTGCCCCCATTTTTTTTATGAGGCCTTCAAACATTATTTGAAACTCCTTGCTCAAATTTGGCCTAATTTTGAATTTTTTTGTTATATTTCGTTAGTTTTTTTCGTTTTCTCGAATTTTTTGGCACACTTCAAAATTGAACTGCAGGTGCATTAAATAATATAATTTGGTGATTCAAAAAATGATATTCATGATATTTGGTGTATATTAAGGCCTTATCCACCAACTCACATGAAATATCGAGCATCTTGTTGTCGTAACATGACGAACAACTTACGGGAAAAGTGTTTCTAAATTACAGAAAATCCGGACGAAGTCCGAAAATCACGAAACTTGTCGGGGCGTCGTGTTATCACATGTATAGGCTGTGTGCAAGAATAGAGAAGATTTCGAGGAAGTTGGGACGTCGGGTGCCTAAAACCCAGACATCTCCAGGTGTGTTATCATATTGATCACATGTGGAGATGTATAGGTTTTAGGCACCAGACGTCGCAACTTGCTCGAAATCTTCTCAATTGTTGTACACAGCCTCTACATGTGATAGCACGACGCCCCGATAAGTTTCGTGATTTTCGGACTTCGTCCGGATTTTCTGTAATTTAGAACCACTTTTCCCATAAGTTGTTCGTCATGTCACGACAACAAGATGCTCGACATTTCATGTGAGTTACTGGATACGGCCTCAATATATACCAAATATCATGAATATCATTTTTCGAATCGCCAAATTATATGATTTCATGTACCTGTAGTTCAAATTTGAAGTGTGCCTAGAAATTCGAGAAAAAGAAGAAAACTAACGAAATATAACAAAAAAATTCAAAAGTAAGCCAAATTTGGGCAAGGAGTTTTAAATAATGTGGGAAGGCCTCACAAAAAAAATGGGGCAAAAAAAACAAAAAAATAAAAAATAGTTCCCCGAGTGCCTTTGTTGGCACTCGGGGAAGAGGTCCTTCCCCGAGTGCCGGAACAGTGGCTCTCGGGGAAGAGGCTCCTTCCCCGAGTGCCGGCGCGCGGCACTCGGGGAAGAGGTCACCTTCCCCGAGTGCTAGAGCATGGCACTCGGGGAAGACTTTTTTCAATTTTTTGGCAAACGGCTCCGTCCAATGTTGCCGTCAAATGCAAATTTCCTTTTGCGAGTGCCCCTCTTCCCCGAGTGTTGCTCTCGGGGAAGATGGTTTTCCCCGAGTGCCACCCTTCCCCGAGTGCCATAGGTTTCGCGACACTCGGGAAAGCCCCTCTTCCCCGAGTGCATTTCTTCTCCGAGTGCAACACTCGGGGAAGATTGACTTCCCTGAGTGCCCGATTTTTGGCACTCGGGGAAGAGTTTGGCACTCGGGGAATTTCGGTTTTCCCGTAGTGATCACACTTTTGTAATACTTGAAGGATGAAAAATATATATCTTTTTATTAATTCAGGAGCTAACCTACGCGCTGGTCGTCATTGAGAAGGGGCCTAATGCATGCATGCGTGCGCAGTACAGTCCTGACGTACGACTAATTGTGCCCTCACGCTCCCGTAACGTACGCCTGTGGGGGCACGCACTGACCGAGATCGACCGACCGATCGATCTACGCGTTAAATAACATATACTGTAGGTTCGGTACCACGTATTAAATCGACACATACATGCCCACTAGCACTAGGCCACCACCACTGCTCGCCGAAAAGTACGTGTAGCGAAAGAGACACGTACAGTGACGATCCATCGTTTTTTACTGCACGAGCACGAGAGCTACACTAGCCGACAGCACAATCGGAGCGACATGACTAACCCCTCTGCCAATCCAAGATTATTCGTGGCGGGACACTTCGGTCGTTTTCAGGCGGATTTCGGAGGGATTCGCGCGCCACGAGGACGTGATCTGGTTGGCCAGCGCGTGCCGGACCTAACACACATGTACTACACGCACACACACGCATAGTAGTAGTAGTGCAACAAGTTTGTGCAGCAGGCAAAGCTCCCGGCCGGCGAGGCGATACAAATTACAAAAAGAAAAGTATAAATGGAACTGATGTTTCATGAACGAATAATCTACTACAGCACTTTAAACGAGATGCCCTAAACAAACCCAGGGATGCACGGTTTGCTCAGCTAAGGTGGCCAGCAACTTGTTCGGGAAAAGGACTAGACTAAACAACGACTGCTTTCGCCGTTGATTTCTTATTTCTCTTTAGGTAGGTATATATGGCCGCCCTTTCTTCTGAGTGGGTATCGCTTCTGGATTGCGCGCGGTACAGGTAATGCCGCAAGCGCTCTTTTAATTCAGTGTGTGTGTTTTTACCGTAAAGCTGGAAATATAGGTTTCTGAACTTTTTTTATCTGGTCACTTTATTAGGTCCATAGATCTGGATTCTCACTCACTCGAGTATGTTCAACTTCTATTCTTTTGATTTCTTGTGCAATAATTTTCTCTCAAAATCAATCTGCCGTACAAATCAGCAGAAAATCCGCTGAACGGTAAATCACTTAATCACGGAAGGAAAAAAAAGAGGGGTCATGGTACATTTTTGCTCGTATTATTTAATTTATTAATCCACTGGTTTTCCTCTTTTAAGTGAAGCCATACATAGGAATGGTTCCAACAGCTAGCTATCTTAAGACTATATACTAAAATACACAGCACACAATAATAGTGTTGTGTTTTTGGAGTACTTTTCAAAGTCAACAGGAGGCCACCCCTGGCCACTTGAACAATACACAAATCCAATGTACGTACTTACCTGAAAGTCATCGATACAATAATAATATGCGTTCCAGCAATATACAAATGGTTGGAATTCTTTACGCGAAACAAATCCAGGGGAGTATCATACATACCTGGAGCTGAGATCTCGTCCCTCATCATGCAAATCCGGCGGGGCCGTCCAACTCGTGATGCCAGATCGGACGACGCAGCAACCAAACCACAGGGAGGGTGCAGTGCGTGTGTGGTGTGGGTCGGCCCGCCCACTATTAATGCAGCGACGGCACACGTGCAAAAAACTATTCGGGAGGGCAGCGTTTTTCTAAACCTCCCACTTGCTCGATCGCATGTCTACGCCTTCCCTGGAGCTGTGCGGATCTCGTCTCGTCGTAAATTATTAATTCAGCTGTCACATGAGCTAACTAGCTGTCGCCGTTCGTCCCTTCCATGGCCTTATTATTTTGCGGAAGAAGATGTAATTGTTTGGATCTGGACTGAATGATCTGCTAATGGCGACATTTCAGTGGTTGTATCTGAACTCCTTTGCTAATTGCTATACTACCTTCCCCCCCACAAAGATACGAGACTAATGGCCAAATTTGACTGCCTTTTGAGATTTATTTAGATGTGTTTTTGGTTTTTTATTACTAAGATTTGGAAATCTGATATCTTGTTTTTATCTAAACGGCAATGTACTTGCGTGCTTCGTTGTACATTGTACTGATAATTGCGTGACAAAGTACAGTATAGTATTTGGAGGATCGGACCATGCGAATTTAAGAAGTGGTATGTACAGCTGCTCTCTGATCTAGAAGCTGTCTCCTTTTTGTCACAACTTTTCCAAGGATATGTGAGTGATGGGAAGATTTGGCTGCCTTTTCAGACATGTAGCTACTAGCTAGATAGGATTTTTTTTCTCGATTGCTAAGATTTGGAAACCTGATCTTTTGAAAAACTAGTCCGTTTTTGTTGAAAAATATTGCCATGGGACCTAACAAAGATTGTTCTATTGTTTTTATGGTAAGGTTTATGTAACGTTTTTCTGAAACACGACGCAGAGTATTAGCAGACGCTTACGCATCTTGATTAACCATTCGACCTAATTCTCTTTCAGGCAATCTTTTAATTACATAGTTGACGCATATGCGCACTCAATGCTTATACACCAGCACGTTAGTACTATTATATTCTCTTAATTACCGCTGGGTTTCGCTTTCAGCACTCCAAATATCCTTTCGCCGTATATAATGCATACTCCTTTCGTCCCGCAGAGAGTGTTCATTTAGCTTGTATATTGAAACTAATCTAATTAAAAACAATATACATATCACAATGAAAAAAGTGCATTGAAATGATCAATTAGTGTTTTTTCTCTGGTTCAATACACTGCATTTATTCAAAATCCAAAAAACCAAGTATAGTAATTAGGGGTGGTATGGTCACCTATCACAACTACTAATATGTCTTAAATTTTCTAAACAAACAGTTTTCTACAGTTTTTGTGAGTACACTTGACCAATTTTGTTTCTAGATTTCTTTTTCCTGAGTAATCTTGATCCGTGGAGTATTCCTCATCAAGCTACCGTTAGTCCATTACAATGTGCAAAACAACTGATGATCAGCAAAAGGAATATAATATCATATTCAGTCATGTGTGTTCATACTTCATACACGATCAGTACCAGTTCTAGAACCGCAATATATTCTCCAGCACTGAGCGCGACCTCCAGCTAGGAGCAAACAAAGCATCCAGGGGCTATAGGCTAGCTTTATCACATCAGCTCGTGTCAGTCCCCCAACAAATACGGTCAAAAAGGCCCGATTTGACACTGCCAAACTGCCCCGGCTCCACACAGAAACTTGGAAAGCGCACACAGGATTGGGGGCTTCGCAACGGCTAATGACCAACGCGAGATTAAACTAATTAATTGCCATCCCCGCCCACGCAAAGAATGTGCTTTAGCGACCCGAGCAAGCTTCTACTGCTAGATCGCTGCTGTCACGACCGGGTCGCCGCCGAGTCCACGCCCGCCGCCCCTCCCCCGGCCCGGGTCAAAGCGTCCACGCGCGTCCGGTCTCCCAGGCCTATCTGCACGCTGACCGCGGTCAGCGCCCCTGGAGACCGAAAGCGAGGCGTCACTTGCCGCTCCGGCAGCTAGCCCGCCACCTCAGGCCCCACCGCGCGCGGGCGTGGCGGTCAGCCGCCGGCCACCGCAGCTGCCGCCGAGCCGGAGCGCCTCGTGTCGTCGTCCCCTCCCCCGCGCGGGCCGGCGCCGGTCGCTGGGTGGCCGTGCACGGCACGAGGGGGAGCCCCCGTCGCCCGTCGGCGCGGCGGCTCGCGCGACCTGACCTGACCTGACCCAACCGTCCGGCAAAAACCATGGGGCTGCCTGGACGCGTGTGCTGCCGCGGAAACTTCCGTCACCGCCGGATGCCTATCAGGAAAGGGGTAACAAACATCGGGATGGTTTGGGCACGTGGCCTGTGTCAATGACCTGTGTACAAACAGAGAGCGAGATCCGATCACTATCCGTGTCCAACAGGCGCCGGACGCGGCGGGCTCCACCGTGGTGCGCCGCCGGCGATGCCGATAAGGCCAGCTTTAGCTAGCTGCACCGGCAAGCATGCCGCGGCTGCTGCGTACGTACGCACGCGGCACGCTATTGCTAATGACGCTGCATTTGTACTAGCCGACCGCAAACGGATTAATACCATGCCGAATCCGATCCCCAAAGAGCTTTGTTTCGACCAAGATTTGGGTCCTGACCGTCCTGTATCGATCGGCAGGATCTCGTCACATGCATGCCGAGCTGACCTGTGCCACCATCGCGCACCGAGCCATGAGAAGGTACGACGTGCTGATACGACCTTCAAAAAAAGCACAAAAGGTACGACGAGATCAGTGTCGAAAGTTGGAAAGACGGGACGGAAGGAGTAACCAGAGCCGCCCATTAATGGACTTATGGACGGGGCCAAAAGGATCAGGATCGTGCAATGGAGGTGGTGGACTCAGCAGCAGTAGCAGAGCGTCTCGCTCGGTGTCTGTGTAGTAGTACGTGCCCCTCTGGTGCGCGCCTATCCGGTGGAACAGTGCCATATCCCCGAGTCCTTTTCCCAAAAGACACGAGGCGATCGGGAGAGGATCGGTCGAGCGATCGGGTCGGTCACCGGGACGATGAGAATGAAGGTCTCGATGCGTGGGCGGGCGGGGGCACGAGTTGACGGCGGATGAGAATATGCGACCAGCGACCGCCCACCGGCCGACCATCGGAGTTAGTTTTTTTTTTTTGATAAAGACCATCGGAGTTAGTTGAGTGCAGATCGGGAGATACGATGCCGGTGTCCGTCGCAGGCGAGGCGAGAGAGCAGCTAGGCTTTTGGCTCTCGAGGACGGAGAGGGCCTAGACCATCCACCCTCATCCTCCTTCATTTTCTCCTTCAAAACAAAATATGCCATCCTGGTCATCAAGATTCTCTCCTTCATATACACCTCTTCCGCATTCATCTTCCTTTATAATCTCTCATCCATCCCAACTCCCACCTATGGGGCCCACCTGTCACTCTCCCTCCTCCCTCTCCCTTTCTTTTCCTCCCCCTCTCCCCCGACCTTGTCCGCTCCGCCCGGCGCCCACCCACCTCTCCGCCGCCCATCCTCCCCCCTCTCTCTCTCCGCCCGCCGGCGTCCACGAGCAGGGCAGGGGTGCGCCGGCCTCCTTCCGACCCCGCCGGCTTCCGCGAGCAGGGTCTAGCCAGCGGTGGCGAGGAGGCGGGCAGCAGCAGCGACGGCGGCGAGCGGAGCAGCGGCGGCGGCGCGCGGAGCAGCAGCAGCGGCGGAGCTCCGGCGGCGTCGGATCTGCAGCGGGGGGAGCTCCGGCGGCGCCCCTCCTCCCCATCTCCGGTCGGGCGCGCCTCCCCTGCTCCTCCCTCGCCGGTTTCTCCTCCCGCGCCGGCGGAGGATCCGAGGCGGGGAGCGGCGGGGCGGCCTCCTCCCTCGCCGGCTCCGTCGCCTGTCTCGACGCGTCCCGGAGCAGAGGCGGCGACGTGTCCCGAAGGCCCTTCTCCGGCGGCGGCGGTGAGGTGCAGGGGCCCGAGGAGCTCCCTCTATCTCCGGCGGCGGCGGTGAGGTGCAGGGGCCCGCGGCGGCGGCGCAGGAGCGGCGGCGACAGTGCAGGGGCCGGAGACCTCGCGGCGGCGGCGGCAAGGCGAGGAGGGCGAGACAGCGACCGACTCGCGGTTGGAAGAGATCGTCGATCTCCGACTTCCCCTCGAGCTTGTCACCTAGAAGAGATCGTCGAGCTCCGCGGCAACGACCCCTTCCTTCTCCCTTCTCCGTTCCCCACTCCGGCCGCGCGGCGCTGTGCGGCGGATGAGGCGTGGCGCAGGCGCGTCCCCGGTGGCGGCGGCGCTGACCGGATCCGGCGCTAGGAGGTGCTGCGCCGGCCGGTGGCGGCAACGCGCGGAGCCGAGGTGGCGGAAGCTCCTCTGCTCCCTCTCCGCAGGCCGACGGAGGAGCAGGAGCCGCAGCTGGCCCCGACGGCGCGGCTCGTCCCGTTGCCGGCGGCGGTACCCTCCCCTGACTTTCCTCCCCGGCGGCGGCGCGTCGAGCTGTGGGCAACGGAGGATGTCGAGCAGCAATGGCGGCCGGGCGGAGGATTCCGACGGCGAGCGGGAGGAGTTGGGCCGCGCGGGCCCCGCGCCACGTCTGCTCTCGCGTACTCCCGGAGAACGCGAGATCTGGAGGATCCGGAGGCCAACGGGAAAATCACGGAGGCGATCCCGTGCCCCGCTGCAGACCGTTTTTCTGGAAAGGTCGACGGGAAAAGGGATAGCGTGAGGATGGTGTACCCCGGTGTGGGTGGTCTTATCCCGTTATCCGCCTGCCGGGCCCGTTAGCTTCGCTCTCATTTTTCGGATCGGAGCAAGTACGGTTTCCGATAGAGATCACGGCCGGCGGCAGGATGTTGTACGATACATCTATCCATCTTGCTCCCTGCCACCTCGAAAGGCAGCCTTGGGTTCAGTGGCCACGGGCCGCCGGAGCCCCAGCCTGCTGATACGATCCCCGCCTTTTGGAAGTACCAAGGAAGATATGGCAGCGGCGCGATCGCGATCGCGATCCTGATCTCGTTCCAAAAGGCGCGGCGGCGAGATGTCACTGTGCCAGCGTGCGCCGGGCGCCGGCAGTGGCACTGTGCCTCGCCTCCGGGCCGGCCGTCTCGCTTTAAGGTGGCAGCCTGGCAGGCAGACAGCCCGCAGCCACCACCACCACAAAGAAACGCGAGATCGTTTTTAACTCCGCGCCGTTCGCCGGCGCCGGGCGCCGGCGCGCCCCGTGTCCCGCCCCCACCAGGCCACGAAATCGCTTTTTCCCTCCGCGGAAGCCGATGAGGTCGGCGGCAACACAGCAGGGCGAGCGATCTCGTGCCGTCCGTCACGCTCGCCCACGCCCCGAGCTCCCCCGGTAGGCAGCGCGCGCAGTGGCTGGCGGCCCAACACGATAGGCTCCGATTCCGGTCAGTTCGTGGGTGCGCTGCGAGCCTGCGACTGCGAGCGGCGGGCTGGAACACAGCGTCAGCGCTTGCCAGCCTTGCTTTGCTGCTCGCGCGGCCTGATAAGAGTAGTTGATGATTTGAGGTGACGGGGCGGAGCTGGCTGGATCACCAGCGAGCGAGGCCGTGCACGCTCGGTGGCCCGGCCCGATCTGAAAGACACCGCCGATCCTGTTGCCCTGGCCGGCGCACAGAAGCGGCGCCGAGCCGAGACCTCGCCGGCAGCAGCAGCTTGCGGCCGTGCGCCACCACCCCCGGTCAAGGGAGTACACGTTCTAGTTCTAGTTGTCCCCGATCTCCTGACCTCGCTACTGCAGCCGCCGCACCGCACGTTGCAACAACTTGGCGCGTACTGCCAGTTGCAAGATCTCCTTCAGGCAATCAGGCCTCACGCCCTCACATCTGCCGACCAGCGTGAGGGTCGGCTTGGGCTCCGATTCGATTCTTCGGAGAGGCCGGCGCGACGAGATACGCACTCGCGGCGGGCGGCCGGGAAGCTGCACATGTATGCTGTTCCGGCAGGTTAGTTATCAGGCGCCGTTGTTTAGTGTGCAAGTGGCGGATATGATACAGTTGCTCAACGGGTTGACTCCGCGGTCTGGTACAACCGTACAGCTCACTCGCCGTAGCCCTCGACGGGACGAGGCCATGAACAGGCACAGCCGAAATGGCACATGCAGCACGGTTGACTCTCCCAGCTCGATCCGGATGGTTCTCTTCTCACTTGATGCAGTGCATCCGACAGGGACACAACCCTGCAATTCTTTTTTTTGCCGTCAGTGACACAATCCTGCGTATGCGTGCTCTTTCTTCCGTCCTGGCCGCCGGTCGGCCTGAACGGCTGAAAGTACCAACAGGTCGGCATTTCCAGAATCTTGGAGTATCTCTCAGGACGGTTCCCGTGTCTCTGCTTCCATTAGCTGGAAAACGCCGACTAAATCACCGGCATTTTGCTAGTTAAGACACAATTGGGGCACCTCAATCATCCGCCTGTCTTTGTCCGATCCACGGAGTAGCAGTATCTTGTTCGAGGAAACATGGAACAAACACACGGTCCATTCGGATAGAGGCCGTCAAGCAACTTGTTTTGAGACTTCCAGTTTACTACGCAATTTGCGTTGCTTTCAGACTTTCAGTGCAGCATCAGTACAGACATCCGCTCTCGCAAGTTGATCGCACCATGACGAACTTTGTTTTCAGTAATGCGATTTGCTCGATCGGGCCAGGACAGTACCACCGCTTGCGTGGTTGTGCTAAAGTTAGACACTTGGGTGTGGTGTAATGCCTGTTCGCACCTCACCACTTGGTTCTCTGAATCTCTCGGGGTAGTGTCACAACCCACGATAACTACCCGACTCTAACCACTAGACTTGTCTGAAGTTTAAGAGGTGCTGGAAGCCTGGAAGTGGAGTGGAGTATCTTCGGATTCTGATCGTGTGTGATGGAATTGTGGTGTGCTTGAAGCTTCTGTGGACTTGGTTTGAAACATGTGGTGTGTTGAACGCTTGGAACTCGGTAATGTAATGGTGTATTGACTACTGAATTGTTTGGCTTCGCAATAAGGGTTATGCCAGATCAAGGAGGCATTGTGTATGTGGAAATCATATTGGGCTCCTGCATCTATTTGTGGCTGATCTGTGCAGATTAAATTTTCCTTGATCCAAACTTTCGAATCAAATCGACTGGAAACTCAATCTAGAAAAAAAAATTCGGGCTTGATTTTGCAATGGAAATCCAACCATTTCAGGCTTTGTGCACAAAGAAAATCTAGCTAGAACACGGCGATTTTGCTTGTTGTTACAAATGCCGCCGAACCATCGTGGGAGCGAGCACCACGACGTAGCAAAGGCACGACGGAGATGCCGGAGAAGACACGATACGATACCCGTGCAGAGCTGATACCTCTGCGTGGCCCCGGTGACGCGAGGCGGACAGGGGGCGGCGGCTGCTGCAAACTCCGACCTATCCCCATGCCGTGCCGCCGGTCGAACGGAGAGGCCGCACGCGGAAACCACGGCGAGAACATTGTGATCCGCGATTGCGAGCCCGTCCTCGACGACGAGCCGCCGCCGCCGGACGAAGGGAGGGAGCCAGAGTGCCTCCTGTGTGATGGAGGGCTAATGTGAGAAAGTTCCGATCGAAGTAGGGGCTGATATGAACATATTCAGATCGTGATTATTAATCGCGATCTAAATTAGGGGGCTAAATGTAGTCGCGATCCAAATTAGGGGGTTAAGTGAAAATATTCTGATCGCGACGCTATCCAAATTAGGGGGTTATATAGAAATAATTAGGGTCCAGTTTGCAAATGTATCGCCGCCGCCCACCAGATCCTCCTGCTGGCCTCGCCTCGGTCCGCCGTCGGCTCCGCGTCGTCATCTCCGTCTCCACCCACCTCCCTGCGAGACCCGAGCCCGCGCTAGCGCTTCGCCACCGCACCAATGCTGGGGCCAGGGCCTTTCCGCACCCGCGCTGGTTGCGGCGGTCGGAGGCGAGGCCATGGTGTCCGTGGACGGGGCGCGCGCTGGTCAGGCGGCGGAGGAGCATGGCGTGCCGCCGCCGATCCGGATAGGGGGCGTGCGCTCCTCACCTTCCCGCCGCCGCCATTTGGCTCTTGAGGAAACGACGGCGTAAGTACCACGCTTCTCTGGGACCCTGAACTGATGGTCGGCATCCATGGTACTGAGCAGTTCGCGTTGAGATTGGTCTCACATTGCTGGGTGATAGAGTTTTCGGGGTTGTTGCTTAATGCTTGGAGGCTGTCTGCCCTGGAATACCTCGATGAGTTTGGGGGAGATTGTGATCACCAAATGGCGATCATATATAAGTAGATTATGGAGCATGTTTACGAGGATTGATAGTACTAGCTCTGACTCTGATAGTAAACGTCTCATGTTGTGGGCTGATCTGTCTGAACATCGATCGGGTCACTGAATGATGGCACGCTTTTGTCAAGTGACAAGTGCGCAAGATTGATGCATTAAACAATCTTTTTTAATCAAATCATGATCAAATACATCAATTGAGAATTTGAGACAACACTCAATCTCCAAATCAGACAAAGAAATCATACTGATTTTGAATACACCAACATACTACTTGTAAGAACAAAATAGACCATGCTACTCGTCACTCAGATATCAGAGCTGCTCACTGAACTTGCCCCAAACAGAGCAAACAAACTGCAAACTGTAATAAGTTCACAGACCAGGTCACAGAGCAACCGGGCTCAGAACAGATACCTGGAGATGTAGTACTTGGAATTGGAACTGGAATTGGAATTGGAAGCGCTAGCAGTTTTAGAGTCTCCCAACCAATGCTGCATGTGCACACCAATGGCGTCCAGGTACAGGCTGCTCCGGCCGTGGAAGCCGACCACCTTGCCCACCGTCGTAGCAGAGGTGAAGTAGGCCCCTATCTCGTCGCCGAACGGGCCGTACTTCCCTCGGCTGCTGACGATGGTGATCGATCTCAAGACTCTGGGCCCTTCTTCCACGCAGGTGTTGTAGTAGCCGTAGATGCAGATCAGGACCTCGTGTGGGTAGTCAAGCTTGATCTGCACAATGTGCATTTTGAATTTTGATGATGAGAAGCTGTACATAAATACATAATTGTATAGCACTTCACATAAAAAAACTGATGTACCCTGTGTGTTATCTGGCCACCATTTCCATGCTTGGTAGACCAGATAGATTGTCCACTCCTGTCATACTCGATCTGAACAGAGCCGATGAAATCGCCTCTCGTGATGTAGATTTGCTTGACGCCTGTGTAGACACCATCGTCCCATGGCTTGCCTCCATCCCCACCCCACGGTCCCGGCCCTATTGGTATCGGTTCTTTCACGACACCGTATGTAACCTGCAAAAAATTGGGGAAATTCGAACACATTTCTCCATCAGTGCTAGTGCAAAGGAATTCCAGACATAATTCAGCCAACGGAATTGATTACCTCGTCTCCAATTTCTCTCCGTGATAGTGCAAGCATATCGGACTGTCGAGATGGGCTTGCGTCGCCTAATTCCGTGTCAACTTTCTGTGATAACACCTTGCCTTCCAGAACGTGAACTCCAATGCTATCGATGTACCATCCTGCCCTGCCATGGAATCCTACAATCCTTCCATCGGTCAAGCAGCTGGAGAAGAACGTGCCGTGTTCATCCCCAAATGGCCCGTGGCTCTTCTTCGTCGTGTGGAATGTGAGTGATTTGATCACCGTCGGACCCATGATCATTGTCGTGCCGAAGTAGCCGGTTATATGAGTCAAGATCTCTGACGGGAAATCGAATACTACCTGGCAAACAAAATTCTCATGTCATGTACAACTAATGAAATTGGTTTGTACTAGTTTCTAGACCAAAACAACACTTTTTTTTTTGAGGAAGAGACCAAAACAACACTGATACTTAAATTGCATCGATCACCTTTTCAGGTCTAGATCCCCCACTTGTTCCACGCTTATCGCCCCATATCGCCTGCCCGTTTCGATCATAGAGAACCTTCACGGAAGATATTCCTAGTCCCCGCGTCAAATTGATTTGTCGGACACCAGTGTAAATTCCATCATCAAATATGGTTCCACTGTTTCCACCCCATGGGCCAAATCTCACTGGGGTGCTTATAGTCATGGTCCCATTATCCGAATAGAAACTAGGAATTGATACCATCTGCAATGTAGAATTCACAATCTGAATGTCCTTTGCAGCTAATTTTATAACTAGGGAAAGAATATCCTGGGAAATTGGAGCCATTTCATAACTTCTCTAACAAAGATAAGATGTTGGGTCATACCTTGTTCATCTGAGATGGATGAGCATACTGCTCCTTGGGAAGATTGCTGGTCAGGACATTGTAGCTGTCACCTCTGTCCTTCACTGCAAGAACCATGCCGTACCCAGCGCTGCCATCTGCATACCTGTGACCATTCTTGTCGTATGATCTTGTGATGCTCCGAAGCGCAGATGGCGCATTTTTTGACAGCTTAGTGGTAGTCTCTTTGTTGAGATGGCAGCCTATGGAGTGCAGGCAAGACCCAGATCGCCCATGAAAGCCGACGATCTTGCTGCTGGACACCGGGAGTGAGAAGGATGTGCCTTGCTCGGTGCCAAAAGGCCCATACGTGGAGCAGTTGCTCTTAAAGGTTAGCGACCTTATGACAACTGAATTTCCCACTGCGCCATAGTAGCCACTGATAGATGTGAGAACTTCTTGAGGGTAATCGAGTTTCAGCTGTTGGAAAGGAACAATTTTAGTGGGAGAATTACAGTAGCGTTGTATTAGTAAATCTTCCGCGTTTCAAAAGAAACAGGGTAAAAATTCAGAACAAGCAAAGTGATTCTCTAAGTGCTAAGATTAGCATTCTGCTCAACTATTGACTGAAGAACTACGAACCTGATCGGTTTTTGAGTTTCCATTCGCAGTCCCATGCTTCTCTGACCAGACTGCGCCACCTCTCAGGTCATACTCGATCTGTATGGAATCGATGGCCACACCATGAGTGATGATGATCTGGCGTACCCCAGAGTTGACACCATCGTCCCAAGGGTCTCCTCCCAAACCTCCCCATGGCCCGACCGCCATTGAATTCTTCCCAGTTAAGCTTCTGAAGCTCTATTGAACATGAACAGGTTGAGATTTTGTCCCAGACGATGAAGGGAGAAAAAATTTCTGAATGATGAACTTGTGATAAACGAATAGAATAATGTAATTATGACATCCATGATCTTTGAAATCGGAATATTTTTGTAGCATAATTTTCCAATCAACTTTTTTCATGAAATGAAAGAATATAAATGCTTTTATGATGCTTGAGTTGCAGGAAGCAGTGATCCTTGTCCAAGTGTTGTGCATAAAGGAAATTCAATACTAACTTCAGTCAGGCTGTAGACATCAAGCAATTAGATATAGATGCCCTAATGAAATGGGGTATAGTGTTCCCATAAAAAAAAAGGGGTATAGTGGAACGAGATAAAATTTTTAGGATAGTTTTTTTCTGTTTCAGATGTCATTCTAAGACCCAAGTTGATCAAAGTATAGCCATATCAGGCAACTGAAATCCTAATTCGGAGATAAGGAAGCGAGCACGCTAAGCTTAATCCTAAGGAATTCCAGAACATCATTCCATCCGACAAACAGAGTACATCATTCAGTTCATTTTGGCGTACGAGCAATTAGCCAAACATGAGACAGAAATACATCAAGTTCAGCGAACAAACAGGAAGGAGGCAGTACCATGTTCCGTTGTCCAAACAAAGCCCCCAACACCTGACAGAGAGAATTGAAGATTGTACCAGCTAGTGCCTGGTGACGAGCTCACTAGGATGGACAGAAACAACGGCCTGCCTTTTTATAGAGGAACATGTGAAGTGGAGGACAGAAAAGAGCAGGCATAGCACCGTCACAATTTCTCAAGCTGGCTGGCAGTGGCAGCAAAACTGACGGTTGAAGAAGCGTGAAAGCTACAGAGGAACTCGATTCGCTGACCTGGGTGAGATCACCGAAATCTCTCAGTTCACTCACTCACGGGTAAGACGCAATTTGTTTGCGGCCGCTCGCTCTCAGATGTCACCTTTCTCTGACTTTTACTACCAACTTTGCATCAGTCCTGCCGTCCTGGTGTTCACGTTGGCGATGCACAGCTAAAGAGGCCGGCACCACTCCTTTTTTTCTGTTTGTTTCCCCAACGAGGAGGATTTTCACCTTTCGCTCTGTTGTTTACTCATCTGGGAAAAATTCGCTGGCGAAGGAATGGGTCTTCTTAATTACACTGAAAATGCTGAGCAAATTAGCACAATAAGATTTGGGGAACTTCGAGAAGATACAATTCATCAACGATCTTCTGGTATTTGGTTCAAATTTAGTAGATCACTTCAAATTTGATTTAAAATTCACTGGTAAGCCAGGCCAGCGGGTGCCAAAAAAGGGGGAAAAAAGACGAAGCCATACAGGTGACCTCATTAGCAATTGTCCGGTGCATACTGTGCCCTATTATGGTACTTCAAAGTACATTAGTTCAGCTTAAGGTACATTAAGATACAATTGCACTGTATTACAAAAAGAGTTAACCTTATTACTTTCGTTGCACATTTATTTTCATGTATGTCTTCACACAGGCAACCAAACATATACCATCAACCAAACCCCCCTTGGGCATACGTTCAGCTTCAGCCTACCCCTGGCCCCTCCACTGCCTGCATATGCGGCAAGGCAATCCATGGTCCACGCGAGCAACCAATTACACCCATAGTCCACAACAAACTGGTTCAAACAGAACTTCCAGAACGAACGCGCATAATAGCTCAACGGGTCATATGTACATGCTTTTGCTATGTCTAACAGTCTAAGGTGGGGGGCAGGGAAAACAGATTGTAAACGACGGAAACGGAACACATGCAGCATCCCTCATTCAAAGTACCACACCATCTGTCAAGAAGACTGTTCTGTGAATTGTAATAAGTGCTCCATTGTTTATGCACTCTGTAGGGCCCTCACAAAAATCACAATGGCCTGGCGAGGTGGTACCCTTTCTGAAGAATTGACCAGTTGCACCTTTACTTGCTCAGAAAGGCCTTCAAAGAAAATGGTGGGTAAGAATCCTGCTCAAAGAGTTCCAAATGTCATGAATGCAGCAAGATGTGATGAATAGTGATAGTAAAATCTGAATTCAAGTGCAATGGTGAGAAGAAAAAACTTCTCAGAACAAAAGATGTGTAAACAGTCCTCTCAAATGAGCACAAACTAAAGATGATGTTTTAGCAAGGATATGATACAGAATCATAGGACAACAAGCACTTAAAGATGCTACCTTGCCAACTTCCTGCTGTAGGTATTGTCTAACCACAGTTGCTTGCTGTACCACTCTCTCCAGTGATGAATATGCCGGTAGATTAGCATGTGCTGTCATTGATTACAGAGGAAGATCGTAATCAGACGAGAAATGAGGTTAATATTGCAAGAGCTAGCCATGATGTCTTTAAACATACCAAGGACAGCCCGATTCAAGCTATCTGCAACATTCTGCCTATACTCTGGGCTTAGTAGATGAAACATAGGTGACTTCTCAGGTTCTTCATAAGCCAGTAAAGCCATAAAGTCCTATATAATGAAAAGATGGGTATTAATATGATTCTAAAACATCCGAAACACATAATCAGTCCCTTGATCTGCTTTGTACAAGAAACTTCCAAGTGGCAGTCCTGAGATATGTAGGTTTAAGGGAAAAGTACCTCTAGTTTCTCAACATACTTGGGAACCTTCCCGAATGACGTCAATTTTTTCTGGCCGAACTCGAGAGCTTCTGTGCTGTCAGTCAAAACAGACAGGTTTATAAAAACTTGCAACAATATATTTCCCTCCTAATTAATTTTTGCTAACTCACCATTTTCTGGAACGAACTAGCTCAATGAAGTGAAGACTTAAAAGATCAAAATGCAGATCCATATCATTCTCCAGCAAGTTAGGTGCCAGTTCTTCTGTCAGCTCTATGGCCTTCAGGTCGTTCCCTTCTAGCACACAATTAAAAATTGCTGGAAAAAGAATCAATGCTATTAGACACAAAATGGTGCAACCATCAGATAAATGGAAATAGAAATACTCTAGTATGAAACTTTTATGATTTTATACTATTGTGGCCTACAAAGAATTAAATGAAACATAATACATATGCGTTTGAATCACAAACATTTCATATAAAATATTAAAGAACAACCAATTACAAGTTAGAAGTTTCAAAGAAAGAGTAGCAATTAACTATATGCTAATCTCAAAGTGGCCTGTAAGGAAAATTGAGAAAAGCTTGCGATAACAATATTATAATATGAGTTACCATTACTCGCTAAGAAAACAAGACAACCTAACCCATAGGTCTAACGCAGCTTAGCAGAATAATAATAATGATAAAAATCTGTACACCACTTTATTGATTCAATAAAATCCTATTGCTCGGGTAAACTCTAGCATTTTGCAGTGGTGCACAACAGTAGTTTCCTATTGCTTTTAGCTTGGCTGGATTCTTCGTAATTTCTTTCCTTTCCTCCTTCCCTGTACATGTTAGTTAGGTAAATTGGCCTTTTGTTTCCTTTTCAGTTTTAGTCTTGTTCTGCCTTTGCCTTTCTATGTTTGCTTCCGTTGTACTCTGTTTGGCTAACCTGACCTTGGTCAGTCGATTTATGAAAGCTTGCTGCTGCTTGCTGGGGGGAAATATAGAAGACCAAATTGCTCTATAGCACATTAGCACTGTCCATGAACCATTTTGCAAATATACCACCCCCTAGCTCCGGAATACTATTTTACCAGACTCGTTCCCTGTCCTTGCTCTGGTATAGCAATATGCCATAAGATTCGAATGCAATGACTGAGATCAGACATGGTCCACCCCAACATTATCTTCTCTCTTCCCTTCCCCGCAGGCTGTTCCCCGTTGTTAAGTAAGACTGGGCTGGGCTCCCATGGTGGAGGAGCTCCAAGTGAGGTAAGTGACAGACAAGCTCTCCTTCACAGCCACACGAAGGCATAGCATCTCCACCGTCGCGAACGGCTGTAGCACTCCTGCTGCACCATTGCACAGACCTCTTCCTCCTGCCGCGAAATGCCTGTGCCCTGCTACTGCATCATACATGAGGGTCTGTTCTCCATCGAGAACCGTTTACACAGCTGAAGGAGTAGGTCTCAGATGCAGGAGGTTGTCCTCTGCTGCACCAGTCAAAAAGTGCAGCAAAACCTAGGGGAGAAGAGTTACGCTCAGCCAGGAGTTCTTGCCAGCTGCCATATGGGAGGAAGACACCAGAAAACCAATTAATAGAGCAAATTGGTTGAGAGGATCTAGGTACGATCTAAGCCGTCCCTTGTCAATTGTGTGGCTCAGTGCTAGATAGAACAAAAACTGGAAACTAAGTTGTGGTAAATTAGCAATCTAGGTTGAATTGATGTTATGTTTCCAAACAAAGTTCAAAATAGTGGTATCAGGGCAATTTTGGCCAAAGAAATATTCTGGTAACTTTATCAAAATATACCATAAGTGCTTCAGCATGCAATATGACAAATAACAGACACCACTAATGCAGACAAAAGATTTGGTATTGACCTGCAAATAAATACCTTTACGCTTATCCAGATTCACACTATAGTCAACAGGTAACTTCAACCCAGTGCCGGATAGGAATGTCTCTGCCGTCTCTTTAAAACAGTTGTGCATAAGATAAGATAGCACTATGTTTCGGACATCATTGTCACTGACAGACTGCAGTAGTGAGAAAAAAAATGTCAATAGCATACTACAGATTAACAAAGATGATGATATAGTTTGTCTTAATCCACTTATCCAACAAAAGGCAGTAGTAAGTAATCTCCTTAATTGATATGACAACAAAGGGTAAAACGTGAAGCTGTTGGTAAAGTTGGCGCAGAGCATGACTGCACCATAAGTAGAAAATGTTTGGCTCTGCAGGAAGGGCAGAGCCATATGCCCATATGAGGCGCACATCTAGTGACATAGGAGGAAAGTGGTAGTGAGTAGTGACTTTGGCAGCAGACTGGCAGCTGGAGAAAAGGCAGTGTGGATGAACCATCTTATGGTGCTAGACGACACTACGTCAAAGATATCCATAAACAGGTGAAACGGATCAATGCAGGCCAGCAACACAATTCAGGCAAGACGTGGCACAGGTGTTTGCCCAACTTTTGATGCCATGTAGATTTATGGATTGTGGAGAAATACCAGAGATAGGATATGGTGTGTTTCGGTTCTTTCGTCTGCTTTACCACAAAGGCATAGCTATCTACCAACTCCACTCCTTTATCAACACAACAAGATGTATTAAGTGGTTTGACTATTTGCACTATACACAATAATCAAACAACAATCGGGTTTACTGTAGCATTACTCTCAATATATTTACCCACTCGAAACAACTGGGCTTGCTACCCTGCGCCAAGAGGCAGAATTGCCCCTTAAGGCTGCGCTGGATCCCAACCAACATCAGTGATAAAGTTCCAAAATTCTTTTCACTACAGAACCACGCGATCCACAAGTTCCAATCTTTTCTCACTAGACGCTACCTACCGAAGAATTTGCAGTCTCCTTTGCAAACCCTAACACGAGCGCATCCCCCGGTCCAAGCACTGAAACACTCCAAATTCCAAGTATTCTTCTCTTCGAAAGATAACCCGAGCAACCATGCCACCCTCCCATACAACGAATCCAATAGATGAACGCAGAACAACACTAAATTCGAACGCAAAGAAAGAACGAATCTACGTACAACGGAAGCGCCTGCCTAAACAGGAAAACAAACACAATGATTGCGCAAGTGAGGGAAGAGAGGGCGCGTGGAGAGTGAGCGTACGATGTTCTCGTAGAGGCGAGGATCCAGGTCCATCATGACGGGGGAGAAGAGCGGAGGGCCGGCGCCGGATGCGAGGAGGAGGACGTAGGGAGGGAGGACGGGGAGACGGAAGCTGTTGCTGCCCGCTGCTGGGGCCTTGGGGAGCGAGGATTCTTTCTCTTCCCGAAAGACGGAAACAGCAACATATCTGGTGTACGGTGGCTCCCATGTTACCGGTAAATCGTTACCGTTCGAGATAAAATTAAGGGACCAGATGCGAACATTGAACCGTTCTGCAATCTATTTTGTAGTGCCGCCCCTCAGAAAAATCCAGTCTTCACATTTACCTCCTATAAGCGAATACTAACTCCAGTTTGACTTTTTTTTCATTCATTTGACTATTCGTCTTTTCTATAAATATTTTTGCAAATTCATAAACCTGTAATTAAATCCAAATTACATTTGACAGACATAATGATATACATTTTTACATTAGTTAACCAATTTATTCAATATATATATTAATTAATAGTTAAAGTCGGAGCAAAATGTCAACAGTGTTACGAGGGAGTAAGCGATAGTATATCTTTCACTTAGCCCCCAAGATTTACCACTTTAGCTCCTTCTCTTCTAAAGATGTTTCTTTCCCAAATAAGCGACGGATCCCATTATCCAAAGAAGGATTTGACTCCTTTTTTTTTAATGTTTTTGCCTTTTTGTCCGGCTTCATTAGTTTTCCAGGTTAAGAAATACAATTTTGTCAAAAAAAAAGAACACAACTCGTGCTCTTGTGAATTGTTTAATCAGTTATTATCATGGAAGCTTCTGCTACGGAGAGAGCGCTCTCCCGATCCCTCTCTCTCCTACCGCCCCACGACCGACGGCGATCTTGCCGAGTTGCCGCCCTTCAACCTCGACCTCCACTAACTTCGCCGGTCTGTCACCCACCCCCATCTTTTCCTCATCCCTCCAAGCTCTGGTAGCGCCTCCGTCACCCTAGACCTCCCTACCGCCACTTGCTATTCTGCCCACACCCCACCATACCACTCGTTTGGCAAGATGCAGCCGCCCCTGGACCTCCCTCTATAACCGCCGAATATGCATGGTTCCACAACCACGAAACTCCAAACCATAACCTGGACCCCAAATCCAATCCCCCCCTCCCCCGCCCGACGATTAACCGTCGTCAGTCACTCCGCCCACCAACCGCCTGAAGAGGTAGTGTTACTTCCTCTTCTTGTTTTGTTACTTTTCTCTTTTTTTTTCTTCCTTTTCTCGCTTCCAATTTCCTCTTCTCTTTCCAATTTCTTCTTCCCTTCATCGGATTTCCAAATTGGAAGGCCTCTCACGATAAGTTAAATTGAGAGACCTCTCGGTTTAAAATTTGCATATTATCTCCATTTTTGAAAAAAATATAGAAACAATAAATTGTCACTCAATTTTTTAAGTGCTCGAGAAAAAAAGTATATGTGATCGAATATGAGGACTTAGGGCCTGTGTGGATGGTTGAATTGATTTATGATTTTACAATGCATGATTCATATGAATTTATTAGACTCGAAATCAACCATCTCTAGAGAAACCTCTTGTCTAAATTAGTGGTACCACATTAAAAATATAGGCCACAATTATTTTTTAAAAGCACATTTATATATTTTAGATATCATTTAATAAATAATCGTAGTTACACACTTGATGTATCCAAAATATACAGCTAGACCACACATGAATGTTCCAGCTCGGCAAAGAATGTTCTAGCTCGGCTGACTCGTCAAAAAGCTTGAGCTGGCTCGTTAAGCTCGTGAGCTATCTTGTTAAAATGTTAATAGTTATAATAAAATCACAACCAACAACTCAACATGCTTATATGCAACAAGTTTACAAACCAACAAACTATGAAAGAACTTTTTGATCACCTGTTTTCTTGGTTAAATGCAAGACATAAGGTGTTTATAGGTAACTTCATCCTCATGAAATTCATTTCTCCTCTCTCTTCATAACCGTCTATTTAACAAGCACGAAACTTTTACTTAGGATAGTCTCTTTTTTAAGTTTTGACAGGAGCATTGCCGAGTCATAAGAAGTAGTACATGTCTTTAACAATAGTTATTGTCTTTAACAATAGTTATTGTTACATAAAAACTACAAAACTCATATGCAGAGAGAAATAAACATAACATGGGAAATAAACTAAGTTACACACGGTCCTCCGACCGCTTATTGACCGCTTATTGACGAACAACGATCTCTTCCTTGATGAGCCAAAAAAACCTGGAACGGCGACGCCAAGTTACCCTCAAAGGTTCTTCGATTCCATTCTTTCTAAATGTTCCAAGTCGTTGATCTAAAAAAAAGTTCCAAGCCCTGTACACATGCAAAGCAGCAACATTTCTCTCTCTTTTTTTTTTGACAACTGCAAACTGAAAGGACCTTGTGATGCCTAGAGGGGGTGCGAATAGGACCACTTCAAATTTTTGAAACAAAATGCAGCGTTTAAATAATAAGTCGGAACTTCCGAGGGCTCGGAACTTCCGGCACAGGGGCGGAACTTCCGACCTGGCAGAGATAACTAAAACGAAATTCAAAAACTGAAACAAAACTGACAATTCTATATGAATCAAAAGTTGAGTTTAGATGCTAAAAACCACCCGCAATCAAAGATATGGATAGGAACACAACAAATATATACATCGGGACAAAACAAGCTTCTAGGGTTAGTAAACTAGGAGAAGCACTCAATCAAGCAAGAGACAAGAGATTTAATCTGAAGTCCACTTCCACCAAGGAAGCTACGTCTCCGTTGAGATTCTCACAAAGGGAGGACTATCACCAAGAGCCTCTTGCCTCACCCAATCCCCACAAAGGATAGGTCGGAACTTCCGAGGGCTCGGAACTTCCGGCACAGGGGCGGAACTTTCGACCTGGCAGAGATAACTAAAACGAAATTCAAAAACTGAAACAAAACTGCCAGTTCTATATGAATCAAAAGTTGAGTTTAGATGCTAAGAACCACCTGCAACCAAAGATATAGATAGGAACACAACAAATATATATATCGGGACAAAACAAACTTCTAGGGTAGGTAAACTAGGAGAAGAACTCAATCAAGTAAGAGACAAGAGATTTAATCCGAAGTTCACTTACACCAAAGAAGCTACGTCTCCGTTGAGATTCCCACAAAGGGAGGACTATCACCAAGAGCCTCTTGCCTCACCCAATTCCCACAAAGGAATATTGATGCTCACTATGAATTCTCCACCAAGTAGAGGGTAATACAAACGATCCCGGGTGCTCCACACAAAGAGGGCACTCAACGGGCGACGCCTAACCGTTTAGAAGCAAGCTTCAAGAGTAACAAATGCGAATCGATGCCCGGAGACGCTTCAAGTACTCTTGAGATGGAGGAGATAAACCGGTCACTCAAAGCTTCTCAATCTCACACCTGAAATCTCTTCTCACCCAAACCCTAACTCAAATCACTCAAGAATTAGCTCAAGGAGGGAGTGGGGGAGAGTAGTGAATGCTCTTGGTGTGCTTGTCCCGTGGTAGGTTAGCAGCAAATGAAGGGTGTCGGTGTTAGGATTAGTCCCGAATAAGTTACGCTGTGATCAGCTTCTCGATGGTTGGTGCAAATGACAACACAGGGACACGGGTTTATCCTGGTTCCGACCGCGGGGTCGTACGTCCAGCAGATTTGCGCGTGCGCACTGTATTGATTCGCACCAGTGGTGCCTGTAGAGGGGGGCTACAAGCAAGGCGGGAGAGGAGGAGAGGCCTCCAAGTCCCTGCTAAGTGATTGAGGCAAAGTGCCAATATCAAAGGGAACGAGTATGCGGGTGAGTGTGGGTGTGAAGTGATGATCTCGTCCCCCTGCGGCCAGGGGACCGCCTCCTCCTTTTATAGACCAAGGGGAGGCGGTTTACAGTCATACCGCATAGCTTTAGGCACGGTGTGGCGGCATGGCGCACAGTGCCGGCGATTCGATGGCTGTCCTGGCGAATCTTGCTCCTGGCAGGCGTCGTGGTGACTCCTGTGTCCGTCCAGGAGCGACTTCGAGGGTAGTAGCGCTGGAGCTCTTCGTTTGATCGCCGTCCGTACACCGGCTCGAGGGCCTGGCTGACGGAAGACCGGAGGCTGCATAGCGGCGGGCGTGGCGATGTCCCGTCAACCTGGATCCCTACAGTGCGGGGAATGGCCCAGTAGTGCCCGGGATGGCGGCACAGTGGCGGGGATGGCCGCTCAGGGCTGGAGGTGATGGAGGCGACGCGCCTCGCCGGCCTTGCGTCACGGCGTCGTCCCAGGTGGGCGGGGAATTGGTGGCCGTACCCCTTTCGAGGGTGCCGCCGTCCTGTTTTGAGGGGCGCGACGTGGAGGAGGTACGGGAGTAGGCGGCACAGTGTCACTGAATGACACCGGCCTTCCCGCACAACACCCGCACAGCGCCGGGGATGGCTACACAGTGCGGGTTGGTCGAACAGCACCGGGATCTGATTCCCAGGCGGTGTCAGAGGGCCGGCGTGGCGGGGATTCGCCTTTGACCCGGGCGCCCGTGACGTGCCAGAGCATTTAATGCTCCGGTCGTGGGAGCAGGTATGGTGTCGCGGCTCGGAGGTGGCCTCGAGCGAGGCGGAGACTCGCCCGAGGGGGTGTCAAGCCCTCGAGCGAGGCGGAAACTCGCCCGAGGGGGCGTCAAGCCCTCGAGCGAGGCGGAGACTCGCCCGAGGGGGCGTCAAGCCCTCGAGCGAGGCGGAAACTCGCCTGAGGGGGCGTCAAGCCCTCGAGCGAGGCGGAGGTTTCGCGGTACGGCGCCTGGCCCTCGAGCGAGGCGGAGGTTCGCTCGAGGGGTGCCGGGAGTCGGATGTTCGTTGGGCCGGTGAGGCTTTTTGGGCCGTGGGCCATTCCCTGCCCTGGGCCGCTGCCGTGCGTGGTGTGACTTACGGTTTGTGAGTTTTTGGTTGTTTGCTTTTGTTATTTTTCGAAAAAGGGGTGATTTCCCCCGTTATTAGGGGACCCCTGTGGCTGTCCCCGACAGTAACCCCCGAGCCTTTGCAACGGTATCCGTAGGAACCTGCAAAGGCTGGTGCTTTCTGATGGGACTTTCTTTCCGCCTGGGCGTTGTGACATTCCGTGGGGGCGCGCTAGCGCACCCGCGGGTGTAGCCCCCGAAGCCTTGGAGGAGTGCGTGCATTCCTGCAAGGTTTTTCGCAGCGTGCGGCCGGTGCGCGAGGTGTTTGTTTCAGCCGACCTTGGCAGTGCCATGCGCACGTACCGGTATTTGCTTGCGTTCGGGCACGTCCAGGAGGTGTAGCCGCGCGTCGAGCCCCCGAGCCTGGGCCCGCTCAAGGCTATCGGGGCGAGCTCTCCGACTTGTCTGTGCGCCCCTTCGCCGCCCCTTCGCGGGGCGGAGGGGTGAGGTGCTCATGACTCCCATCGAACGGGTCGCGAATCATGGGTCTCTCGTCGAGCTGTTAGCGGGAGGTTCAAGTGGACGTCCGTGCCCCGTTCGATAAGGGTCGGCTCGTGGTCCGGAGACACGTCCATAAGAGCACTTACGTGGGTGTGCTAGGCAGGGCTCGGTCCCGTTCGATTGGGACCGAGGGCGCGAAAGCTCTCCCTCGGTGGGACCCCTCGACTAGCTGCCCTCGTTGGCCTTGAATACGAACTATGGGGCGCCCCCGAGCTTGTGAGCTTGGGGTCAGGCTTGAATGCGCGCGCCCTGGTCGTCCCTGACTCTGTCAATCTAAGGCGCCCGTTCGAACCCTTCGAGGGTCAGGCTTCGAACCCCTGATTAGTAGGGCCTTTGCGGGGTGGCACTAAAGTGCCCCCGTCTTGGCTTGATCTGTGGAGCCCGCTGGGCTGTGGTCGAGCCGATCCTCAAGCCACTGATCAGTAAATCCCCGCTCGTGGGGCATCTGCGGTGCCCACCCTCGATGGGCAGGTCTTGGAACCGCTGATCAGTAAATCCCCGCTCGAGGGGCATCTGCGGTGCCCACCCTCGACGGGCAGGTCTTCGAACCGCTGACCTGTAAATCTCCGCTCGAGAGGCATCTGCGGTGCCCACCCTCGACGGGCAGGTTTCGAACCGCTGATCAGTAAATCCCCGCTCGAGGGGCATCTGCGGTGCCCACCCTCGACGGGCTTCGAACCGCTGATCAGTAAACACAGCGTTCGAGGGACCCGGCCCTCGAGTTCGTTTGGTGAGCCACGGCTCCGCCCGTTTTAGATCAGGGCGCTGATCGCACCCTTGGAGGGTCGGCTCTTGAGCTCTGGGCTCTTGTTGCGCGTGCGGAGTACCCTTGCTTGGGAAGGAACCCAGCCGTTTAATGGGCGCGGATCGTGGACGCAGATCGTGCGAAGTGGGCACGCCTTTTCAGGCGGCGCACCGCATGCGTCGTGGGCGACGTGGGGGCGGACGGGACGGGGCGCCGCGCCCCTTCGATTATTGTGTCGTAATGATAGCGTGTGCACGTGCGCACGACCGTTTCGGCGCGGCCGAGCCCATCCGCCAGCGACGTAAGGCGCCGCCCGCATTAATTGGCGCTGCGCGCGGAGGTTTTGGGGGCGTTGCTCCCCTAGATATTATAAATCACGAGGGGGGCAGAGGCGAGGTCCCTTACCTTGCCATTCACATTCATCCCCGCGCGCAGCTCGTCTTCCTTCCGGCTGTGCGCTCCGCCGCTTCGGATCTGCTCGTGTTCCTTGCGGCTCCGCCGCAGTCCTCGCTTCTTCCCCCTTGTCTTCCATGGTGCCTCTGACTCGGGTGCTGGAGCCTTTCCCATGGCCCCGGTCGACGGTGACACCGCTGGCGCTGAACGAGCTGGTGAACGGCGGGCAGTTGGCGCCGGCCGGCGACGGCCTATACCCGGCGTGGATGGTCCCGCCGGCGACGGACAAGGAGCCCAACCCCCCGCACGGCTACGTCGTCAGCTTCGCCCGTCTCCACGAGCGCGGCTTCACCGTCCCGGCGAGCCAGTTTATGCGGGGGCTGTGCCACCACTACGGGGTGGAGCTGCACAACTTCGCCCCCAACGCCATCTCGCAGGCGGCTTCCTTCGTCGCCGTCTGCGAGGGATTTCTGGGGATCCCGACGAACTGGGACCTCTGGGTCCATCTCTTTCGCGATGAGCTCCACACCCTCGCCACGGCCGAGAGGGGGACGCGCCGGGCGGTCCGCGCCGGCGGCCTTACGGTCGTGCTGCGGGACACGCGCAAGGAGCTGTACCCGCTGTGCACCATGACCTCCAATAACGCGGATTGGGAGAAGGGGTGGTTCTACCTCCGCAACGACGGCGTCGGCCTTCCGCCGTACACCGGGAAGGTGCTGATGGGGAAGCCGACGCCTGGTTTCACGGCGTGTCGCCCCCTTCGCGGCAATGGAGGCTGGAGTCCCTCACCACCGCCCTGCGCCAGCTGGCGGACGCCGGGCTGGGGGTGGCTTCGATCATCGCCAACTTCCATCACCGGCGGGTCATCCCCCTCATGGAGAGGGAGCTCCGCATCTTCGAGATGAGTGATGCGGCCAACCCCACGTCGCTGGCGCGCTCGCGGCTGCTGCAGGAGCGTCTCCCCCAGGGGTATGCGGCCACGCGGGCGAGGCGCGCGATCAACCTCAAGGTGGTGCCGCACAGCGACGACGACCTTTGGTCGTTCGTGATGCTCCCCGACGCCGGGCCGGTGAGCCTCGTTTTTCTTTTCCTTTTTGTCTCTTGTTTCGCGTTGTTCATTCGTCCTGACAATCCCTGCCCACAGCTGGTGACCGTCGATGCCGCCCGGTCGGACCCGCCAACACCTCGGTCTCAGGCCGCCGGTCGCGCCGCGCAGCAGCGGGAGCAGGACCGGGCGGCCCTTGCGAAGGAGAAAAGGATCAGGCGGCAGGAGCGCCTCGATCAGTACAACGAGGAGTACCGGCTGCGTGAGCAGCAAGGTCTCTCTCCTCCACCGGTGCTGGTGAACTCGTCCTCGGACGAGGAGGAGAACGACGGGGAGCGGACCACCTCTGATAGGTGGGAACCCGCGGCGCCCCCGTCCCCGCGGGTCGGGGGGGGGCGGCCGCGGAATCGACCCTCGAGGCGGGCACGGAGCCGCTCGTCACCGGGTCGTCGGTGGAGGTGCCAGCGGGCACCGCGGGGGCGCCGGTGGGCACAGTGGAGGTGCCCCCCAGCCCTCGAGGAAGAGGAAGCGGGGCTTCTCCAGTTTGAGGTAAGTAGCATTTCTTCCCGCACACCCTCGATTTCGAAACACTGCCGCTCATCCCCCCCTTTCATTTTGTTGTCAGGGCGTCGCCGGCCGTCCCCGATCTTGCGCCCGCCAAGGCGCTCAAGTTAAGGACGTCCTTGACGACCGGGCGGCGCTCGGAGAGGGCGCCACGGGCGGCGGTGAGCATGGCGGCGGCGGGTGAGCCATCGCGCGCCCCGACCACGGCCGCGGGGTCGCAGCAGGAGGCGGCGGTGGCGGCCGCGATGCCGCAGCAGGCGCTGGTGCTCCGCGACCCTCATCAAGGGCGCGGGCTGGTTCATTCGGAGAGCCAGTCCATCAGGGGCCACGAGACGGCCGAGGCCCCTGCTGGTGGTGATTCCGCCCCCAGGAGGGGCCGGTCGATGAGGTCATCCGGGCCAGCCCCCGAGCCTACGCCCGAGGTGCTGGTGATGCGGGCTGACGGCTGCGTGATGTCGCAGCGGCCGGCGCACGACGCCGGGGCGTCGACGTCCCGTGCCGCGCCGCCAGCACCTGACGCCGCCGCGTCGCAGTTGGAGCAGGGGCTGCGTCGCCCGGGGGTGCCACGTACCCTGCTCGACGAGGCCCAGGCCGAGCAAGCGCTGTGGCAGGAGTTCCGCGAGCACGGCGCTCCGACTCCACAGAGGCCGGTCGTTCTAGCTCTTCGAGGTGAGCGTCTTTGCTTGGTTGGAGTTCATTTTCTCATTTGTTTCTCGTTCGAGTGTTTCACGTTCTGATTCCTCTCTCCGCCCTTTGGTTGCTGCTCGCAGGAGCTGCAGGGCTAGGCGCGCGAGAAGTACAACCGCCTCTCCCAGTTGAGCTCGGACCTCGACTGGTACCGGGGGCAGTACGAAGCCTTGGACGCCCTGGTGGAGGCCCTGCAGACAGACAACGGCTGGCTGGAGTACCGGCTAAGGGCCGTGCAGGACGCGCTCCTGGACCAGCGTGCTCTGACCGCGGAGGGCACCACCGCGGTCGAGAGAGTGAAGGCCGTGCTCCTGGAGAAGGAGGAGGTGCTGGCGATAGCGAACGGGGAGCTGCAGAAGGCGCGCGCTGCCCTGACCGAGGCGCAGACCTCACTGGCGCAGAAAGAGACTGCCCTCGTCGCGGCGCAGACCTAGCTCCAGCAAGACCGCACCACGCTCGAGGGGGCGAGGTCCTGGCAGGCTCAGGCCGAGCAAAAGGCCCAGGAGGCCGAGAAGCTGAGCGCTGATCTGCAGGAGAAGGTCACGTCGCTCGCCGCGGCGGAGGAGCAGCTCCGCCAAGAGCGGAGCGCGCGTCAGCAGGCGGAAGGCCAGCTCCAGCAAGAGCGGTCCGCCCTCAAGGAGGCTCAGGCCGCCCTCCAGCGCGAGCGCTCGGCTCGGGAGGAAGCACAAGGCCAGCTTCAGCGGGAGCGCACCACGCTGGGGGAGGTTCGAGCCACGCTCCAGCTCCGGGATTCGGAGGTCGCGCGGCTCACCGGGGAGTTGGTCCAGGAAGCCGT
Source organism: Cenchrus fungigraminus (assembly GCA_036936925.1). Lineage (NCBI taxonomy): Eukaryota > Viridiplantae > Streptophyta > Magnoliopsida > Poales > Poaceae > Cenchrus > Cenchrus fungigraminus. The sequence continues at coordinate 18,243,107 of CM072778.1, read as the reverse complement.
GTCGTTCGAGGAGCTGCGGCAGGCTGGCGAGGAGAAGGACCCCGCTATCCTCGAGCTGCAGCAGGCGGCTGAGACCGCGCGCGCGACCCTCGAGACAGAGAAGAAGCAGGTCGAGGGTAAGTCGCCTCTCTTAGATTCTTTGTTTGTTGCTTGGGTTCGTCGAGATCCGCTCTCATCTTATTCGTCTTCCGTTTTTCAGGCTTGCGGGCTGCTCTCGGGACGTCAACGACGCAGGCGGAGGTGCTCCAGGCGGCCTACAATTCCTCCCAGCAGGAGCTGGGGGTTCTGCCGGAGGCAGCCCTCGAGGCGTGCCAGAGCGTCGACGAGGGCGACGGGCAGGCCGGGAGCACTGTGGCGAGTCGCCTCCGGGCCTTGGGTGGCCACGTCGCCCGGCGTATACGAGGTGCGCTCCGCCTGGGGATCCAAAAGACCCTTGGCGTGGTGCAATCGCACTACCGGGTTGACCTTGCGGCGTTGGCTAGAGGATACATTGTCGCTGACAATCTCGACGACGATGGTGCGGAGGCCGAGGCGAACCGCCTAGACGCGCTTGCCGCTCCTGCCGCCGACATCCTCACCGACGACTTCGCGGAGATCCTCTTCCCGGACGCTCCCCCCGCCGGGCCCCTCGAGCCCTGAAAGTAGCTGGGCACTCAGGCCCTTAGATTGTAGTTAGGAATCGAGCCTCGTGGCTTTATGTAATAAATACAGTTTGCTTGAAGTACTTGTAGGTTTTAGTGCCATTTCGTTTTTTGTGATTGCGCCGTTCCGTCTCTCCCTGTCGTTTAGGCGAATTTCAGCCGGAATCGTTCGTTTTCACGAGTAGCGCTCAGGCAAAGTGGTGAGGGGGAAGGGTCGTATCCTGCCGCGAGGCGTAGGCTATCCCCGACTCACCCGTCTTCGCCCTTTGGCTATTCGCGTCCTGCGTCATTTCGCTCAAACTCCCGGGTCGAGACGTACTTGGCGCTTTTGAAGTAAAGATTTTTTGCGAAAAAATGAGACCATTTAAGGGGGGTGCCCCCCGCCGTAGCCCCCGAGGGGGACTTGGTTTTCGGGGAGAAAGCCGAGTCGCCCTTGACTTTATCGAAAAGAAAACTTTACATTTGTACAGCCGACTGGGGCGTCGGATATGTGCAAAAAGACTTGGAAATCCTTTCTAAGGGTAGAAGCGACGTAGCTGTTGGATGTTCCAAGCGTTGGTGAAGACTTCGCCTTGCTCGTTCGCCAGCTTGTACGTGCCGGGCTTGAGCACCTCGACGACGACGTAGGGCCCCTCCCATGGTGGTGACAGCTTGTGGCAGCCTCGGTTGTCCTGGCGCAGCCTTAACACTAGGTCGCCCTCGTTGAGGTCTCGGCGCCGGATTTTCTGAGCTTGATACCGCCTTAGCGCCTGCCGGTATCTTGCCGATTGCATCATGGCCACGTCACGGGCTTCGTCTATTTGATCCAGCGAGTCTTCGCGAGCTCACTGGTTCGAACCTTCATCGTAGCCCTTAATCTTGGGCGATCCGTATTCCAAGTCCGTGGGGAGAACGGCCTCTGCACCATAGACTAGGAAAAACGGCGTGAATCCCGTGGCTCTGCTCGGAGTGGTCCTGAGGCTCCAAATGACCGTCGGGAGCTCCTGAAGCCATTTCCGGCCGGACTTGTTCAGTCTGTCGTAGATCCTGGGCTTGAGGCCTTGTAAAATCATGTCATTGGCACGTTCCACTTGGCCGTTAGTCTGTGGGTGTGCGACAGCCGCCCAGTCCACGCGGATGTGGTGGTCGTCGCAAAACTCCAGGAACTTCCTGCCGGTAAATTGGGAGCCATTGTCGGTGATGATGGAGTTTGGCACTCCGAACCTGTGGATGATGTCAGTGAAAAACGACACGGCCTGCTCTGATCTGAGGTTGGTGATTGGGCGTGCCTCGATCCATTTCGAAAATTTATCCACGGCGACCAGCAGGTGGGTGTACCCCCGGGCGCCTTTCGCAAGGGCCCGACGATGTCCAACCCCCACACGGCGAACGGCCATGTGACGGGTATGGTCTGGAGAGCGTGAGCTGGGAGGTGGGTCTTGCGCGCGTAGAATTGGCACCCTTCGCAGGTGCGTACGACCTCGTTGGCGTCGGCGACCGCGGTGGGCCAGTAGAAGCCTTGGCGGAACGCGTTGCCCACGAGGGTGCGCGGTGCTGCGTGATGACCACACACGCCTGCGTGGATGTCGCGGATGAGCTCCCGGCTGTGGGGAATGGGGATGCACCGCTGCAGGACGCCGGACGCGGCGCGCTTGTACAGCTCGCCGTCGATCACGGTGAATGACTTGGCTTTCCTGGCGATGCGCCTAGCCTCGGTCCGATCCGAGGGGAGTTCTCCTCGATCGATCCAGGCAAGGTACTTGGTCCGCCAATCCTCCGCGCGGGGGGCCTCCTCAGTCACCATGGCCTCGGCTTCGTCCGCGCCGTACCCCTCGAGTAGGGAGAGCACGAACGCCTCGTTCGAGGGGTCCTCGTCCATGGGTTCCGCACCCGCTGGAATCGAGGGAGCCCCCGAGGGTTCCTCCTGATTCGAGGGGGCCGGACTGACGTCGATGTAACACCCTAATTTTCCATCACTAAAATAATGTAGCAACATGGTGTTTTAGTTTTTGTTTTCTAAGGAAATAATAATATATCAATTGAATTTGGCTTTTAAATATTTAAATATCATTTGATTAATTTTAGAAGCAACAAGTGCTTGTGCATCATATTTTGAAGTGCATGGTTTATGTGTGTTGGTGTGAAGTGTTAAAAGTTTTTAAAACTTGTTTGAAATCTTGAAAAGTTTTGAGTGTTTAAGGTTTGAAAAGTTTGAAATAAAAGGTTTGAAAAAAAAACAAAACCTCTCTAAACCCTTCCCTCCTCCCCTTTCAGTTTCAGCCCAGCTCCCCCGGCCCGTTTTCTTTCCCCGGCCCGTTTTTCTTTTTCCTCAGCCGGGCCAACACCACCGCAGCGGCCCATCTATCCCGCACCGGCCCAGCTTCCTCTTTCCCCTCTCCCAGCCGCTGACAGGCCGGCCCCACGGGTCAGATCCACCCCCTTCCTCAGGCCGGTTCCCCTGCTCCTTTGCAGCCGCGCCCGCCGGCCGTTATCCCGGTCTTTCCGCCTCCTCCCTCCTTCAATCCGGCATTCAAGGAGCAGTGAAGCCCCGGCGCCACCCCTCCGCCTTAACTCTCTCCTTCCGTTACCCCCCCTTCCTCAATTTTGAGTTGAAACCGTCGCCGCCGGCGCCTCCCCTGCCATTGATGGCCAATTGGCCGCCGGACTCTCCTCTCCCCTACTCCTTTGCCCTTTAAAAACCAAGCCCGACCCTCTGCCTCGCCCTTTCCCTCTCCCGAGCCCCTCATCTCTCTCCACCCTCGCGCGCACGCGCCACCGTCCGATCGACCTCCGCCGCCGAGCCATAGCCGTCCGTGGAAGCTCGACGTCGGTGAAGTGGTCTCTGTCTTTCTTCTTCCTTCTTCTTCACGATCATTGCTCACCCGAGCCGCACCCTGTACAGGAACCCCGCCACCGGACCACGCGACGCAAGGAGCTCCCTGCCCATCTTCCGTCGGGATCCCGCCGCCGCGTCGATCTCCTCCGTCGTCGCCTCCCCGTCGCTGTTCGCTCACCGGTTCGTCTCCGTGTGGTGAGCATACCCTCACCGCCCAGTTTTTCTTTCGCGCCTAGAGCCGTAGCTCCTAAGCCCGCTCGCCGGAGCTCCGCCGTCCGCCTCGCCGGACGTAGTGCCGCCGTAGATGCCTAGCCGCCCCTCTAGAACCCCTAGTTAGGTTCGCCGAGTTCTTAGCCGCGCGTAGCACCTTTCCGCGTTGCAAATCGTGGCCGGACGCGCCTTTTTCGTGGTCGCCGGCGAGTTCGCCGCCGCGCTCCGCCGCGCGCCGCCCGCCTCCGGTGTCACCGCCGCCGCTCCCTCGCGTGTGGGCGACGTGCACCGTTGGATCTGATCCGGACGGTGCTGATCGCGTACCCTTTCGCGATTTGTAACCGGTCCATCGTGGACCAGTGGACCAAGTCCACAAGCGCGGTCCACCGTCGGTCCACGGCCGCGCCAGCCGTCCATCAAGTGATGAACGGCCAGGATCCGCCCGCACCCCTGGTCAACTTTGACCGTAACGGTCAACACGGAGCTACCGCCGGACTTTTTGCAAAAAGGCCCCCGAGCTTCTCCTTTTCACAACGATACCCTTCCACCTAGAAGAATCGTACCTTTCAGGTCCTTTCTTTTATAAGTAGGTCCCTGATCTTTTAGTTTTTCCTCAGCTGTCCGTGGATTGATCTACGGCCCAGATCCGTTCCAGCCGTGGGTCAACAGACCCAGTAACGGTCAACCTAGGCCGTTTTTCTAAAGTGCCCCCCAGTTTCTTTAGTTTCACAACCATATCCTTCCACCTTATAAAAACCGTTACAACCAGGTTCTGTTTTCTTCGTTTAAGTCCCTGAGCTTTCTAGTTTTTCCACCCGAAGTCCAATCTTGTCTTTTTGCGCTATAGACCTTCGGTTTATACGCGTATTCATGTTTTAGCCCCTGGTTTCTTGCAGTTAAGCCCCTGGAAGCCCTGTTTCTTCACAGAAAAGCCCCTGAATCTTGTTTTAGCCATATCTTTTGCATCTCTTATCCGTTTAAAGCGTTCTTAGTGTCCACGCGACCGTCTTTTCAAGCCCGTCAGTTTTAGAACCTTGTTTTGGCCATATCTTTTGCGTTTTAGCTCCGTTTCCACCGTTTCAAGTTGCGTTAGGTTCATATCAACTCAAACTACGTGTTAGTGCCAATGATGAACATGTTCTTTGTTTTATAATTTATTTAAATATTAAATATGATTAAATCCTTATATACATATGCTTTTCTAATTAAAATCTAATTAGAGTTCAACACGTGTTTTCATAAGAAAGTTAATATGATTAATACTAGTTAAATATTTCTTATAATTAAAAGCAAATTAGATGTATACCTTGGTTTTCTTAATCAAACTTAAATTGATTAATGTTTATGCAATTTGCTTCCTAAATAAAAGCAACATAGGCTATATCCCGAGTTTTCTTAATCAAATGTTAATTTGATTAATATGAATGTAAATGCATTTTTGAATTATAATTTGATTAGTTCAACTCGAAATATAAAGATGAACGCTTAGATGCTTTTACATGCTTCTTTTAAATTAAATGTTTAAGTTGCATAAATCATACTTGAATTTTATAAATAAAATTGGACTAAGTTTACATCGTCTTTTAAATATAAAATAACTTGCTTAATTATAAATAGGGTATTTCTCTGAAATAGCCTATGCACATGATTTTACTTAATTAAAAGATACCTAGCACATAGCTAGCTCTTGTATGTGATCATCCAAATCTCCCGATAGTTCCGAGTGTTTTTGAGTTCGTGTTCCTAGAGCTAAACCTTGTTCTCTCTTTAAGCTTTTCATGCTTGGTGTATTATTTTGTTTATTGAATGTATTCTTGTGTGCTCGTAGACATCGTGTCAGTTTCAAGTGAGCAACCAGTTGAAGTGGATCAAGAGCAAGTTTTTGAAGAAGAAGAATTCCAGTGTTTAAGCAAGGAAGGCAAGTGAACTTCTCCCTCTGCATATTCCTTTTTATCCTAAATAATTGCATGATAACTAAGTTTACATTTAAATGTTGTATTGCATAAACTTGATGGGAAATCACCTTTTTAAGGACACGACTAGAATTTTATCCCTATTACCTTGGACAACCCTTTTAATTAAATGTTTTGGGTAGATTATACTTAGTTGCTTAACTTGGGATGGTTGAAATGAATCTTTATAAAAAGTTGATCATGGTAACTTTGGTGACATATATGGTTAATAACAAGATCATATGAATTAATTGGAACATGGAGAACCACCCAGGAAAACAGTGCAACCACAGTCCATATGGCTCTGGCTTAGCCAATTAATTAGGTGTGTGATTGTACTGGTGACCTTATCCGAAAGGAACACAGGGGGCTCGGGGTTGCAGGGGTATAGCCCGGTCCTCTTGGCCGCAGCCTTTGCTAAGGTGCTGTCCACTAGGGAGGGTTATGGTCCGCCCTGAGCTGTAACTGTCGTGGGTTGTTGGTGCTTTTGCATGTCTTTGTAAAGGCTTCGTAGCGTCCCTATGCAATCACACCTCGGAAGTGTGGTATGATGCTTGGCCAGCATCGCATGGTTGGGTTCAAAGTTCTTCGGAACTTTTACGCGAGCTGTGGTGAAAGTGTACAACCTCTGCAGAGTTAAAACTGATCGATCAGCCGTGCTCACGGTCAAGAGCAGCCTGGACCCTCACATGATAATCAAACTTAAAGATGGAATTAAATCGTGGTTTTCATATGGTTTTGAGATGAGATGCTTTCCTAAATGCTTTAGTGGGTTGGTATAAACTTACACCTAGTAAATAGGTGCTTGCTAATAAAATTTGACCAACATTAAAAATGCTAACCGCTGCAAAAACTCTTAGCCTATCCTTGATAGCTTTGTATCTTCCCCCACTTGCTGAGCTCCAACCATAAGTGTGCTCACCCTTGCTTACCCGCTGTTCAGAGGAGAACACTGGAGAAGAGTACTTCAGCGACTATGATGAGTTCTGAGGCTTGCGTGCCCCCAGTCATATGCCTGTGGAAGCTGAAGACGGAGTTGCTTCGTCTAGTTATCGTTTGTTCGTTTAAAAGACCTTCGAGTCTAACGTCTGAGTGTAATAAAGAGATAATGTAATTGTTTAACTCTTGTACATTTTTATTGTTGTTTAATGATATTTCACTCATGACGTCTATCATATGTGTGTAAACTTGATCCTGGCGCACATATGAGATGCATTTGGTTTTCTTCAGAAAATCAGGTGTGACAGTCGACGGACGGTTTGGTGACGTCTCGCGCGAAAACGTTCGGGGGAACGGTGATTCGCCCCGACGCGATCTTCGCGAGCTCGTCCGCCTCCTCATTGTACTTGCGGGGGATGTGATTGAGCTCGATGCCGTAGAACTTGTCCTCGAGGGAGCGTACGGCGTTGCAATAGGCCTCCATCTTCTCTTCATGACCTGATCGATTACGAGCTGCGAGTCTCCCCTGATGTCGAGGCGCTTGATGCCGGTCTCGATGGCGATTCGGAGGCCGCAGAGGAGGGCCTCGTACTCTGCCATGTTGTTCGATGTGGGGAAGTGCAAGCGCACTGCGTACCTCATGTGTTCCCCGAGGGGCGAGATGAAGAGCAGGCCCGCGCCCGCTCCAGTTTTCATCACCGACCCGTCGAAATAGAGGGTCCAGCACTCGGCCTGGATCTGCAACGGGGGCAGCTGTGTGTCCGTCCACTCGGTGACGAAATCCGCGAGGATCTGAGACTTGATCACCTTGCACGGCGCGTAGGTGAGCGTCTCGCCCATGAGCTCTACGGACCACTTTGCGATCCTGCCCGCAGCGTCTGGGTTGCGGATAATCTCTCCCAACGGGAATGATGAGACCACCGTGACCTGATGGGCCTCGAAGTAGTGCCGCAGCTTGCGCCGTGCGAGCACCACGCGTAGAGTAGCTTCTGGATCTGGGGATACCGCGCTTTGGTCTCGGACAGCACTTTGCTGATATAGTACACCGGCCTTTGAACTGGTAGGGCGTGCCCTTCCTCTGCTCGCTCCACGATGATGACCGCGCTGACCACCTGGGTGGTTGCCGTGACGTAGAGGTACAGAGGCTCGCCGCCTCGAGGCAGCGTGAGGATTGGCGCGTGTGCGAGCGTCGCCTTGAGCTTGTCGAGTGCCTCCTGGGCCTCAATGGTCCAGGAGAAGCGCTCGTGCTTCTTCAGGAGTCGGTAGAGGGGCAGTCCCTTCTCGCCGAGCCGTGAGATGAAACGGCTCAAGGCGGCCAGGCAGCCCAACACCTTCTGCACCCCTTTTAGGTCTCGAATCGGGCCCATTCGGTCGAGGGAGGAGACCTTCTCGGGGTTGGGCTCGATGCCCCACTGAGAAACAATGTATCCCAGCAGCATGCCGCGTGGCACCCCGAAGACGCACTTCTCGGGGTTGAGTTTCACCCCGTTTGCCCGTAGGCAATCGAACGCGACGCGCAAATCGTTAACCAGGTCGTCCGCCTTCCTGGTTTTGACGACAATGTCATCTACGTATGCCTCTACGGTTCGCCCGATGTGGTCCCCGAAAACGTGTTGCATACATCGCTGGTACGTAGCGCTCGCGTTTCGGAGGCCAAACGGCATTGTTACGTAGCAAAACATGCCGAACGGTGTGATGAAAGAGGTCGCGAGTTGATCGGACTCCTTCATCTTTATTTGGTGGTAACCCGAATAGGCATCAAGGAAACATAATAGTTCACACCCCGCAGTGGAATCAACAATTTGATCGATTCATGGCAAAGGAAAAGGAACTTTGGGACATGCTTTATTTAAACCGGTGTAATCTACACACATCCTCCACTTCCCATTCTTTTTCTTAACTAGTACAGGATTAGCTAGCCACGTAGGGTGGAAAACTTCCTTGATGAATCCGGCCTCGAGGAGCTTCCGCAGCTCCACTCCGATCGCCCGGCGCCTTTCTTCATCAAAGCGCCGCAGTCGCTGTTGCACGGCTCTGGAGTGAGGTAGGATGTCAAGGGAGTGCTCGGCGACCTCCCTCGGGATGCCTGGCATGTCCGAGGGGCTCCACGCGAAGATGTCGGCGTTGGCACCGAGAAAGTCGACGAGCACCACTTCCTATTTCGGGTCGAGGGTGGAACTGACCCTCAACACCTTACCCTCGGGGGCGACAGGGTCGAGGGGCACCTCCTTCGTTTGTTCGGCAGCCTCGAAACTACCCGCGTGCTTGGCGGAGGAGTCGGGGCCCTCGTTGGCCAGCTTCTCCATGTCCGCGACAAGTGTTTCGTCGAGCGCCAGGGCCTCGGCATGCTCGACGCACTCGACGTCGCAGTCGAATGCGTGCTCGATCGACGAGCCCACGGTGATGACGCCTTTTGGCCCCGGCATCTTCATCTTGAGGTAAGTGTAGTTCGGGACCGCCATGAACTTGGCATAGCACGGACGCCCAAGGATGGCGTGGTACGCGCCCCGGAACCCCACCACCTCAAAGGTGAGGACCTCCTTGTGAAAGTTGTCCGGCGTGCCGAACCAGACCGGCAGGTCGATCTGCCCGAGGGGCTGGACGCGCTTGCCTGGCGCGACGCCATGGAACGGCGTCGTGCTGGGCCGCAGCTGGTCCAACCCGATCCCCATCAGCTGTAGGGTGTGGGCGTAGAGGATGTTGAGGCTGTTGCCGCCGTCCATCAGCACCTTGGAGAACCGCGCATTGTCGATGACTGGATCGACGACCAACGGGTACTGGCCCGGGTTGGGGATGCGGTTCGGGTGATCCTCGCGGCTGAAGGTGATGGCGTCCTCCGACCAATCGAGGAAGGAAGGAGGAGCCCTCTCCGCGGCGAGGACCTCGTGCCGCTCTCGCTTGCGCCGGCTGGTGGACATGTCCACCGTCGGTCCCCCGAAGATGAAGAAGACGTTCTCCACCGCGGGGAAGCCATCAGCGCCTCTGTCACCCCCGTCCTTCTTGGCCTCGTCCTCCTTCGCGGCGACGCGGCTGTAGCACTTCTTGAGCATGTTGCATTGCTCGAGGGTGTGGTCGACCGGTGTCTTGTGGTAGGGGCAGGGCTTCTTCAACATATCGTCGAATACGCCGGGGCCTCGACGGGGCCCTCGAGGACCCTTACGGGAAGGGTCAACAGCGAGGGCCTCGTCGTCTTCACTGCGCCCCTGCGCGCGCGCGTCATAGTGGGGCTTCTTGCCCTTCTTGCCCCGCTTCTGCTTCTTTGCGGGTTCCTTGGACTTGCTGCCCTCCGCGGGCGCGTCGTCCACGCGCTTTCCTTTCTTGCCGTCAAAAATGGCCCCCACCGCCTCCTCTCCGGAAGCGAAGCTGGTGGCGATGTCGAACAGCTCGTTGGAGTCGACCGGCGGGCTCCGCCCGAGCTCACGCACAAGGTCCCGACAGGTCGTGCCCTCGAGGAAGGCGTGCACGATCTCGGACTGAGCAACGCTCGGGAGCTCACTACAGCTCTTTGAAAAGCGTCGTATGAAGTCCCGGAGTGACTCGCCGGGCTTCTGGGTGCACGCCCGCTGGTCCTAGTAGTTCCCAGGGTGCACGTATGTGCCCTAGAAGTTCCCCACAAACATGTGGACTAAGTCATCCCAGCTGTGGATCTGGCTGGGTGGCAGGTGCTCGAGCCATGTTCGGGCCGAGTCCGCAAGGTGCAGCGGCAGATTGCGGATGATCACCGCATCGGTGGTGGCGCCGCCCAGCTGGCAAGCCAGGTGGTAGTCGTTGAGCCACACACGAGTGTCCGTCTCCCCCGTGTACTTGTCGATCGAGGTGGGCTGTCGGAAACGCTGGGGGAAACTCGCCGTGCGGATCTCCCGGCTGAACACACGGGTTCCCGGGGGTTCCGGTGTTGGCGAGCGGTCCTCCCGGCTGTCGTAGCGACCACCTCGTCGAGGGTGGTAGCCCGCCACCATTCACGCCTCTGCGTCACCCTTCTTCTTGGCATTCAGGATGTTGCGGGCATCGCCGTCGTGGGCCTGGCCGCGCGTGTCAAGGATCCGCTCCTTGACAGGCGTCCTGCCCCGGTTTGCCGGCTGTCCCGTCGCGCCGTCCGCGTGGACGGATGCCTCCTGGTCCTACGCGCTGCCGTTGCCCCGCGCGCTGGACTGGTTGCGTATGCGGGACGCGGAGCTCTCGGCCTGCTACACGGCCGCCTGCTCGATGAGAGCCTGCGCCTCACGGCGCAGGTTTCGTGCCTCTGGCGTCGATGGCTCGGGCATGGCCCGAAGTAGTGTTGCTGCCGCGATGAGTTTTTGGCTGGCCCGAAGTGGCGTGTGTGGGTCGTCCACGTTGAAGTCGGTGTTGATGCGCTCACGAGCCTGCCTCCCGGCTTCTCGGGCGCGTTCGCCGCGTGCCGAGGCTTCCCCTGCGATGGTAGCACGCAGGAGCCGCACCTGCCGGTACTCTTCCGCGAGCTTTGCCTCGAGCTCGCGCGCCTGGGCCAGCTGCGCATTAATATCCGCATTGCCCGCTGGTGGGGCCGGTGGCGGGTTTGGCTCTGGATGCTGGGCCGCGTCCCCGTCGCCTGCTCTGTTTGCACCGTCAGCATGCTCGTTGGCGGCGACAACGAAGCACTCGCGCGAGGGATCGTAGCTCCCTTCGCTGGAGTCGTCGGAGCAACCGAACCAGTAGTCCGCAGCGTCAAGGAACCGCCGGAATACCACAGGGTCCGGTACGCCGGAGAAGTCCCACTCCGCGTAGCCATGTGAGGTCGAGGGCGGCAGCTCGCTGGGCGAGCCGTGGTACGACTCGTCGTTGGTGGTGGCGATGAGGTTCCGGGCTGACAGCAGGTGATGGCCCGGAAGATCCTCGTATGCGGCCATGTCGGTGCTGACGGATGAGGCGTACGTCGCAGCAGAGTTGCGCATCCCGTAGGGGAACTGCGGCCCCGCGGCCGCGTGCTCCCCTGTGGGGTGCGCCGTCGTGTCGCTCGGTGGTGGCGCGTCGCTCCGGGCCGCGTCGCGTGCTGCCCGGCGTCGCTCCGTGCACGCCTGACGTGAGCGCTGACCCGGGCGTTTGCGGCGCCGGGACGTCGAGGTGCTCGCAGCACCCGCCTGGGCGGGTGCCGGAGTGTCAGTAGCAGGCGTGGCGGGCATTGGGCCCGGCCTAGTCGACCGCCACGGGTGGAGTTCGTCGCGGTTGGTGAGGCGCATGAGGTAGCCGTTCCCCGTAGCCTGAAAGTTCAGGCTCCCGAACCGGATTTCGAATCCGGCAGGGAAAGGGTCCGAGCTGCCCATGGTGTACCTCTGGGACGTCATCTCGGTGCGAATCACCATCGAGACCGCTGGTGAGGGGTTGATCACAGCGCGAAGTTCCCCTACCTGGCGCGCCAACTGTTGGTGTTAGGATTAGTCCCGACACTAACTAGTAAGTTACGCTGTGATCAGCTTCTCGATGGTTGGTGCAAATGACAACACAGGGACACGGGTTTATCCTGGTTCCGACCGCGGGGTCGTACGTCCAGCAGATTTGCGCGTGCGCGCTGTATTGATTCGCACCAGTGGTGCCTGTAGAGGGGGGCTACAAGCAAGGCGGGAGAGGAGGAGAGGCCTCCAAGTCCCTGCTAAGTGATTGAGGCAAAGTGCCAATATCAAAGGGAACGAGTATGCGGGTGAGTGTGGGTGTGAAGTGATGATCTCGTCCCCCTGCGGCCAGGGGACCGCCTCCTCCTTTTATAGACCAAGGGGAGGCGGTTTACAGTCATACCGCATAGCTTTAGGCACGGTGTGGCGGCATGGCGCACAGTGCCGGCGATTCGATGGCTGTCCTGGCGAATCTTGCTCCTGGCAGGCGTCGTGGTGACTCCTGTGTCCGTCCAGGAGCGACTTCGAGGGTAGTAGCGCTGGAGCTCTTTGTTTGATCGCCGTCCGTACACCGGCTCGAGGGCCTGGCTGACGGAAGACCGGAGGCTGCATAGCGGCGGGCGTGGCGATGTCCCGTCAACCTGGATCCCTACAGTGCGGGGAATGGCCCAGTAGTGCCCGGGATGGCGGCACAGTGGCGGGGATGGCCGCTCAGGGCTGGAGGTGATGGAGGCGACGCGCCTCGCCGGCCTTGCGTCACGGCGTCGTCCCAGGTGGGCGGGGAATTGGTGGCCGTACCCCTTTCGAGGGTGCCGCCGTCCTGTTTTGAGGGGCGCGACGTGGAGGAGGTACGGGAGTAGGCGGCACAGTGTCACTGAATGACACCGGCCTTCCCGCACAACACCCGCACAGCGCCGGGGATGGCTACACAGTGCGGGTTGGTCGAACAGCACCGGGATCTGATTCCCAGGCGGTGTCAGAGGGCCGGCGTGGCGGGGATTCGCCTTTGACCCGGGCGCCCGTGACGTGCCAGAGCATTTAATGCTCCGGTCGTGGGAGCAGGTATGGTGTCGCGGCTCGGAGGTGGCCTCGAGCGAGGCGGAGACTCGCCCGAGGGGGCGTCAAGCCCTCGAGCGAGGCGGAAACTCGCCCGAGGGGGCGTCAAGCCCTCGAGCGAGGCGGAGACTCGCCCGAGGGGGCGTCAAGCCCTCGAGCGAGGCGGAAACTCGCCCGAGGGGGCGTCAAGCCCTCGAGCGAGGCGGAGGTTTCGCGGTACGGCGCCTGGCCCTCGAGCGAGGCGGAGGTTCGCTCGAGGGGTGCCGGGAGTCGGATGTTCGTTGGGCCGGTGAGGCTTTTTGGGCCGTGGGCCATTCCCTGCCCTGGGCCGCTGCCGTGCGTGGTGTGACTTGCGGTTTGTGAGTTTTTGGTTGTTTGCTTTTGTTATTTTTCGAAAAAGGGGTGATTTCCCCCGTTATTAGGGGACCCCTGTGGCTGTCCCCGACAGTAGCCCCCGAGCCTTTGCAACGGTATCCGTAGGAACCTGCGAAGGCTGGTGCTTTCTGATAGGACTTTCTTTCCGCCTGGGCGTTGTGACATTCCGTGGGGGCGCGCTAGCGCACCCGCGGGTGTAGCCCTCGAAGCCTTGGAGGAGTGCGTGCATTCCTGCAAGGTTTTTCGCAGCGTGCGGCCGGTGCGCGAGGTGTTTGTTTCAGCCGACCTTGGCGGTGCCATGCGCGCGTACCGGTATTTGCTTGCGTTCGGGCACGTCCAGGAGGTGTAGCCGCGCGTCGAGCCCCCGAGCCTGGGCCCGCTCAAGGCTATCGGGGCGAGCTCTCCGACTTGTCTGTGCGCCCCTTCGCCGCCCCTTCGCGGGGCGGAGGGGTGAGGTGCTCATGACTCCCATCGAACGGGTCGCGAATCATGGGTCCCTCGTCGAGCTGTTAGCGGGAGGTTCAAGTGGACGTCCGTGCCCCGTTCGATAAGGGTCGGCTCGTGGTCCGGAGACACGTCCATAAGAGCGCTTACGCGGGTGTGCTAGGCAGGGCTCGGTCCCGTTCGATTGGGACCGAGGGCGCGAATTGCAGTGTTGGTTTCGCAGTCAGAGATGCTGGTGTGTGGGACAAATAATGTTAGGAAAGTTGAGTGTGTTCAGCACAACTCAGTTCATGTTGTGCTGAAAAAATTAGTCAACAAATCCTTGAAAAGCATCTCTACACTGCAATTACACGTGTGTCTGCTTTTAGTGAAGCGACAACTCAAGGAAAATGAAAGAAAAGTAGGTAGAATTACAAGGGTAATTACATGTGTGTGTCTGCTTTTAGTGAAGCAGCAACTCAAGGAAAATGAAAGAAAAGTAGGCGGAATTGCAAGGGTAATTTACCAATGCGATGAAATTCCCAGGCATATTTGAATTCAAAAAATCATCATCGCCACTGGGTGGTATGAGCATTGAGTGAGTTAAAATGAGTATTCTTGTTTTAGCTCTAAAAATTAGGTTGGTAAGTTGCTGCCTGATGTGCTCAAGTTGCTGATAAATAAAAACACAAATTGCAAATTGCCCTGATAAAATGAAACATAAGTTGTTGGAGGCATGTTTCGCTTATTGATAATTTCCCAAACTCATTGTCAGACAACAGGAGATGGATGAAATAGTTCACCTCAATAATGCATCAAGCATATGATCTGCATCACGACAGACGCTGATCCAGTGCTTCGAATGGGGCACTATCAGCGGCGTCACCAAGGTTGACATGGCCGAAGGGGTCGGCATCATGTTCCCGAGGGACGTCCCTTCTGGAGGAAATGTGCATATCTCATCAGGATATGATTCGTGTCCTCCTGGAGCTGTTAACTGTTTGTGAGTGGCAGCAAGCTTGATTCGAAGATGAATCTATTGATGCCCTATGCTCTGTACTTGCACTAGCAAGCTTTCTTCAGTCAAGCATTATTTTGCATCTGATCCAGTAGCGGCCTAGTGGGGATGGATGAGCGGCAGGTGGATGAAAATGCGAGAGGTTCTCACCTAGATTTGTTATGCGGGGGATGGATGAGCATGAGGCAACCGAGGCCGAATACCTTTTCCCGCTCCCCTCTGCTTTGCATAGCCCTCTTCGCTCCTCCGATCCTCACGGGCACTGTCCGCGATGGATCCATAGCGGTAGCCCCTTCTCGCTCCTCTCTGTTGGTGTGGCCGCGTGGGATCCCGATGCTGGAGCACCCTTTCTCTCCGCCTCCCCTGGTTCGTCGCCGTCCTGTCACACTTGATTTTAAAAAGTAAACAAGTGCATACCTATATGTATGCTGGGATCTATTTTCATACATATATTGACATATAAGTGAATACAGAAACATTATCACGTAAAGAAAAAGATAGATTATCAAAGATTTACGCTTAATCCTGGAAACGAAAGCTCCAAACATCACAGGTAGTCGACTGGGGGTTGTGTACGCCTAGAACTCAACAACATCTTCAGCAAACTCCATTGCAGCTTCCTCTTTCTGAGCAACATTGTTTATAGCAAGGGTGAGCACATGTCGTACTCAGCAAGTGTGGGGAAGTATGAATGCAAAGGCTTAAACAAGGAAAGGCTGACAGGCTGACTGCATTAAGCATTTTTAGTTGGTCAAATTTTATTAAGCAACTTACTAGCAAATATAAGTGTATGCCATCCCACATTAAGCATAAAGGTAAGATATACCATAAGAATATGGCAAGCATAACCATATCATAGATCACAATTTAAGTCCATCTTCAAGTTCTATTATCACATGTCGCGTACAGAGGTTGTACACTTTCACCACAAGTCGTGTAAAAGTTCTAAAGAACTTTGGACCCAACCTTGCGATGCTAGCTAGGCACCATACCACACTACCGAGGTGTGATTGCATAGGGACGCTACGAGGCCTTTACAAAGGTTCCCAGCAAGTTGCAACCCACAAGGTCTGGATCAGTTAGCAAGGTATAAAGCCCCCTTGCAGGTCAATACCCCGCCATAGATAACAAACCCAACTCCCCGCTAGGGCGGGTCCATACCCCACATGACCGCCGATCCCTTGTCCTTATTAGGTCAGGTCAACCCAAGCTAAAGTCCCTAATTAATTGGCCAAGACCAGTGCTTGTTTAGTCATTGTGGTTGCACTGTTTTCCTGGATGGTTCTCCATGTTCCAATTAAGCATGTGGTCTTGTAAATAAAATTAACATAAAGGAACATAGAGCACAAAAGGGTAACCATGTTGATTATTACCAACCCAGTTGAGCAAACTAAGCAACATCTACCATCAAAATTAATTAAGCAACCCGGCTATACAAGGCAATGGTAAAAAGAATACTAGTCATCATCCTTAATAGGAACCCATCAAAATTAATGCAAGCAATGCAATGAGTGATTAAATAATTATTGGGACAAAAGCACAAGGACACACTTGCCTTTAACCAGAGAATAGTTGCTCAGTATATCTTCAACCTCTTGCTCTTCAAAGCTTCTCATCAATCATCGGCACAAGCATACAAGGCAAATAAACAAGCAAAAACTTAGAACAATACACCAATCAAAAGAAAACTTTTAAAAGAGCGCACTAACGGATAGGCTCGATTCTATGGTCATGCATGAACTAGGATCAGAAAGATCTAGAGCTTGAAAGAAGACTAGCTCTAGAACAAAGACATACTCGGATAGAGCTTGATAAAGAACGACTAACGAGAACGATTTACACTTATGAGAGAAGACTATAAGCTTAGGTTACTTTTTATTAGTAAAACACATGTAAAGGATATTTCATAAAGAAAATACCCTAGGTTAGAATTAATTCAAATTAAACTTTATTTGAAGAAACAGAGGCAAACCAAATCAAGTTTTAATTATAAATGTTAATGTATAAATTACACCAATTAAACACATAACTTTAGAAAAAAGCTATTACGACTAATCAAATTGAAGCATATGTCATGTTGAGCTAAACAAACTTAATTTAGAAAATATATGCATGTTGTCATTAGTCAAATTAACGTTTATTTATAAAAGACGGTGTAAAAGCCTAATCATCTTTTAATTAGAAAAGTTAATTAATTATTAAACAAATTAACATTTGGTTTAGGAAAAACCGAGATGTAGCTCTAATCATCTTTTATTTATAAAAGCATATGAAATAATCATTAATCAAATTAACATCTATTGAAAAAATGATGTATAACTCTATATAGCTTTTTATTTAGAAAATACATATTTACTAGGCATTAAACAAATTAAGATCAAATAAATTTTCAAAAAACATGTATGATGAAAACACACCATTAACGTGCACTTTAGGTTATTATGAACCGAACGCAACTTGAACAGATGAAAACGGATCTAAAACATGGATTTTATGAACAAAACAAGATTGAAAGGACTTAAAGGAGATTAACTATATACTTCATGGCTAGCAGAGAAGAAACACCAGACTCAGTGAATAGTCACTGCGAATAGATGGATCTCCAGGGTTAGGTCTGCAAAAGGATAGGGTTAGGTCTCGGTTGGATCTGTTTGCAGGGATCTAATCTATACAGGGGCTTACTAGCAAAAGATGCAAGAGACAAAAACTAATCTATGGATTACTGGAAACTACAAGGACCTAACTGCAAAATGGAGTGTGGGCTTCTTCTTCTTATGGACTGTGGCAGATAGAGGTTTTGGGGGCCAAATCGCCGGCGGTGGGAGTCCTAAGAGGCTCGGCCGAGGTGGATAAACGGAAGAGGAGATCGAGGGGAGCTCGTAGGAGTGCTCACCAACGTTGGAGATGGAGAGAGGCGGCCGGAATCGGCGGCGAACCGCGGCAGCGGCCGGCTCGGTCGGCGTACGGGCGGCGGCGCTCTAGTGGACCTCCGGGGACGAGAAGGAGCTCCCTGGACGCGGCTCGACGTCGCGCAACTCCTGATGTTCGCAGCTTCGACAGATGGTGAGGCATCGCGGCGAATCAAACGACAACGCCGACGACGACGCCCGGCTCGGGCGGTCGGCGTGCGGCGGCTTTGCGCGAGGAGGCGAGGTGCGAGGCGGCTGAGGGAACATCAGCGCGCAGGGCTCGGCCTCACCCCTTATAGGGGTGCTGGAGGCGGCTTCTTAGCGTGGCGCGCAAGCATAGGCCAGCGGCGGCGGCGCAGGTGCTCTGGCGGCGGCCAACAACTAGGCCCAGATGGGTTCCGCTGGGCCTGGAGCGAGTTGGCAGTAGGGCGGGGACGGTTCGACGGAGATGGATCGGGCCCACGGGCTTGACCCGAACTGATAGGGTAGATTTAGATTTAATATTTTCTGAAATTATTTTCAATGTAAAAAACAATTCTAGAAAAATCCTGAAAGTGTTTTTGAGAAACGAAAAATATTCAAAAATACCCAAAATTCCAAGAAAATTCACAGAGATAGGTTGGAGCACGAACAATCTAAATAAAGTATTTGGAGCTCATGAAAATGATTTTAGAGACTTCTAATAAATAGAATTAGCTCGATGAAAGTGAGAATAAATTCTAGAAAAGTCTAGAAAATTCTTTTGGTCAGTGCCTAAACGCAACTTTAAAACATTTTGCACTCAAGAAACACCATGATGCATCGACATGAATGCAACACTCACATAATCATTTTATTTAATTTAGAAAAACAATCAATGATGTTTTCCTATACTATATTTCCTGTAAAGAAGATAAATGTTGAAAAAATTATAAAATTACGAGAGAATCATTGTTTAATTATTCTTCCTATTCACATCTTGAAATTCGGAAATTTCAGGGTGTGACACGTCCCCTCCCAAGTTGCCCGGCGCTCCACCGCGGCTAGCGCGGCTGCCTAGCGCGCCACTATGCCGCCCCAGTGCCCATGCCTTGCTACCAGCGCCGCCGTGGTCTACGGGGCTGCCCTAGCGCCGTGCGCCCCCTCCCCTGCTGCTCGGCACGGTTGCCCCGCCGTCGCCGCACCCCCTCCCCTGGTCAGCCAGCCGCACGCTCCTCCCCTGGTGCTTTGGTTACATGATGTTTGGGGGATTCAGAGGTCTTAACGGGCCTAGGAGGAGGTCTGCTGGGCTGACTCGGTCGCGTGATCGCGACGAAGTGCGACCTGTTATAATATAGCCTTTTCCCTTTGGTTACTTGATTTTTGGGGAATTCATAGGTCTTAACAGCCTGGGAGGAGGCCTGCTGGGCCGACCCGGTCACGCGGTCGTGCCGGAGCGTGACCCGTCGTAATATAGTTTTGGAAAAAGTCCTTTTTACCTCCTTGGACATTAGGCTGAGTCTGTATTTCCTCCCTCAACCACAAAACCGGGTAAAATACCTCCCTCTACTCTTGAAACCGTTCATTTTGCCTCCTTGGTCCGGTTTTAGGTGGTTTTCAAGCGATTTTGTCTTTTTTAATCTTTAAAAAACTCATAACAAATTACTAAGAAACCATAAAATGGAAAATTCAATTTTTTAGACTCCACGGAAGTATATCCACATAGTAAATATATAATATGGTAGGCTCTAATACAAACTTTTTGTCTTGTCTTTAGATCTATTCTTTTTGGTAATTAATTAATAGCTACAACATCTATGATCCAATCATGGTGCAATTTTTATGGTGGTCTTACTATTGTATGATTGAATTGTAATAAAAATTTCATTGTTATTGCATCATGTAGAACAAAGTTATTGATTTATTTAATTTTATTTCTATTAAAGTGTTTTTATAAATATGTAAAAGTGTGTAAAAATAGAAACGAGTATGAAATATTTAGTACAGTTAAGTCATACAATAATTATCCCATCATCAAAATTTCATCATTATGTGACCATAGATGCGTATTAATTACATAAAAACATAGATCTAAATCTAAAACATACTATTTTAGATGTTTATTGTGTATATGTGGAGTACAAAAAATTTTAATTTCAATTTTATGATACTTTTGTGATTTTCAATGATTTTTCAAAAATTCAGCACAAATAAGAAAAAAGAAAAAGGCAAAACCGCTTTGAAAACCATCTGAAACCGGACCAAGGAGATAAAGTGAATGGTTTCAAGAGTAGAGGGAGGTGATTTACCCGGTTTTGTGGTTGAGGGAGGAAACACGGACTCGGCCTAATGTCAAGGGTGGTAAATAGGACTTTTTCCTATAGTTTTTCCCTTTGGTTACCTGATTTTTGGGGGGACTCAGAGGTCTTAACGGGCCTAGGAGGAGGCCTGCTGGGCCGACCCGGTCGCGCGATCACGCCGGAGCGCGACCCGTCGTAATATAGCTTTTCCCTTTGGTTACCTGATTTTTGGGGGATTCAGAGCTCTTAACGAGCCTAGGAGGAGGCCTGCTGGGCCGACCCGGTCGTGTGGTCGCGCCGGAGCGCAACCCGTTGTAATATAGCTTTTTCCGTACAGGACTCCCCGTCTCATACCAGCTTCTGGGCCAATTTGGGCCTAGACACGGTGGGTTTGCGGTAAAGCCTAGCCTGCTAGCATCCTAGTATAAGAGGCAGTCTCGTGATTTTTTTATATTTTTTCTTTTGATTTTCCAAAAATAGACGCTTCCAAACAAATTTACCAAATCTATACAACCTGCCGCTGTATCATACAGCGTCAGGATCCGAACGCCATACCACATGGCGGCATGACCCTAACCGCCGTACCATACGGCGGTAGGTTCCAAACGCCATGTCCCACAGCGGTAGGACACCGACTATAATGTTTCCCAGCACCTGAGTGGCGGTAGGGGCAAACGCCATATGGTACGGCGGCTGGCCGATAAGTAAAGTAGTTTCTTTTTTCATTTCCATATAAAGTTAAAATAGAGCAACCATATAAAATAGAAACTAAAATAACTTGTTGCACATAAAAAACCGATTAAAATAAAACAACGATTGAAAAGTTTATACACGATCAACTATAAAAACCGATCAAGTAATGTTATAAAAAAACACAACTACATCTAAATCCGCCTGCCCGCTTCGACCTAAGTGCACGAGCACCAGCCCTCGTGTGGTCTTAGTCGTATGTGAGGGACTCATGTGGTCTGATGATCCGGTGTCGATCATCGTCCAGAGGCGGTGTCGCCATCGGCACCTGAGACGACCCTGCCTCCGCTTGTTCGAATTTACACGAATTTATACAAATGCTAGCAATTTACACGAATTTCTATGAATAAAAGGCATTTCTAGCAAATTACAGCCGTCTATTTCTAATAATTATAAACTAGAATTTCTAAAGTTTCTAAACTATTTCTAAACTAAAAGAGCTAGTAGTAGAAAAATACTTGGATCCGAAGTGCTCCGCGAAGGCCAGACGAGACAAGAGGGAGAGGAAATGAGAGGAGGGGCGGGGGGGGGGTGGCGGCAGCCTCGGCCTCCTTATATAGACTTGAGGCTGCCGCCATGGCGTTTGGACCCTGCCGCCGTGCCATATGATGCTAGGGTCCTTAGCCCACCGGCAGAGCAGCCCCGCTCCCCGACCGATGGCGCTAGGGCCTACCGCCGTACCACACGGCGTTTGGCTGGTCCTGCCGCCACCGTATGGTGTGTATATTTGGTAAATTTGTTCAGGAGCATTTATTTTTAGAAAATCGAAGAAAATATATATATATAAAAATTCCAGTCTCGTGAAGAATGCTAGTTGGTACATACCTTCTTCCTCACCCGCCGCCGCCGCCGCGAACAGAGCTAGCCGGCAGCCCGCGAATTAGATGCAGATCATCTCACGCTGGGCTGTTCGATTGTGCAGAAATACGCGCCCCCACCGCTTCGCTTCCGGGGCCCCCTGTTGGTACCCTCCATCTCGTGCGCGACATGATGATCTACGGGATCAGGTGGCATTAGATCTAGCAGAGAAACTGCAGGGACATCTTCCCCGGTGTGTTCTAATTCCCCTACCGTTTCTTATTACTGAGCAGTTTTTCCCCGCTTGAAAGAACCTTGTGTGTTGATGAACTTTTAGATCTGGCCAAAAACGATTCACTTTTCGTATGAGATATTTGCAATTTTGTCACTCTCAAAAGTGGGTGTCGCTCGTTTGCCATCGCACAAAAGGGATTCGCTAAAATGCGTCATTAGAGACACACCGCTGCAATGCCTTTTATGACCATACTTCCCTCGGCCTTCTCCTTCCTCAAGCCACCCGCCATCCGAGAAATTTGCAAACATAGGACTGCAAACATGTGGGTTTCGCAATTTTGCCATTCAACCCACACTTCAGAGACACAAATGGTCTCACTTTGTCATTCACTGGGAGTGGCAAAATTGCGAAGCCCACATGATTGCAGTCCCATTATTCAAATTTTCTCCCCGCCATCCGCAACCCTGTCTTCAAGCTTCGCCGGCCACCTCCGTCATGCCCGTGCCGTGGGGCACGCCCGCGCGCCACCCCTGTCGGCCGCGGAGCTCGCCGCCGTGCGACGCCACGGAGCTCGCCTACGTCGCCGCCGACGGAGCCGGGTCCGCCTGGGCATGGACGCGCCGCCGACGGAGCCGGGCGCCGCCCCTGCTGGCCATGGACGCGCCGCCTCCGGAGCTTGCCCCCCTCGCCCCTTCTCCCCTTCCCGCTCGCCACTGCCATGGCCGCCACACCCTCCCCACCGTCGAGCTTCGGCCGGGGAAGAGGGACGTCGTCGCGCCTCGCGGCCGCCGCGAGGAAGGAGGACGAGGGGGTGGGCGCAGTGAGGAAGGAGGAGAGGGGGTGGCGCGGTGGCGGGTGGTTGGAGGGAGGAGGAGCAGGGTTGGCGGGGGCTGGTGGCTGGGAGGACAAAACGTCCTGCTCGTCGGCGACGGTGGCCGCGGCGGCCGGGACGACAGCGGAGACATCGGTGGCGGTGTCGTTGGCGTCGTCCATCGCACTTGATCGACGCAAATGCTCCTGGCGGCGGCTTGGACGAGCAAGAGTCCGGCTGTGCTCGTCGTCAAGCATGGCAGCATCTCGGCATGGACGCTATTGGGAAGGGGTGCTGGAGCCTGGATGGAGGTTGAAGAAAAGGGAAGGGTAGTATGGTCACGAAAGGCATTGCGGCGGTGTGTCTTCGTTTGACAATGACATGTTAGCGAATCCTTTTTGCAGGATGGCAAATTAGCGCAACCCACTTTTGAGAGTGGCGAAATTGCAAATCTCTCCTTTTCGTATTGCATTCCTGACGGGTGGTACCAATTTTTGATATATCTTATTTAATTTAGTTTCAAATCCTGACAGAGTTGGATGCTAAGACTGATTACTCTTTTTATCTTTCTTGTGGTCGATAGATTTGCTGCGATGGATAAAGATATCAATGACGTCCATGAAAACCATACCACGTCCGCTGATGCCATCTCTGAAGATCCATGGCCTACTGATGGTACTGGTCGTATATGGCATGCATCAATCATTAAGAATAGCAGCCACCGTGATGGTGCTTTTTTCAAGGAAAATTGGGGATTTTGGGGATTGGGTTGTCCTATCAATCTTGCAGACCGTACGGAAAGTAAGTGCTCTCTGATTTTCTTGCCCTATCCTGATTTTCGGTGATTTTCTTTTTCCTGCTGATTTTCTTTAGGAGGTGGCTAATGTGCGGCTGCAGGCACACCCTAGAATCTACCTGATAGAGACCCACATTTAGCCCATTAGCCTTCCTGATTCCTCTACACACGGACACACCGCGAGAGCACTGGACCACTGGGAGTGGGGCAGGACATGCTGCGCCCAAGGTTATAAAAGGCGCTAGCCGTTGATCCCTCCGCCTATAGCCTAGGTACACAGGTGTTTTTTAATGTGCAATTCACTAAGGGTGCGTTTGCTAGGGTGGTTATGCCCAGCCTGGCTTGCTCGCACGGCCCAGGCTATGCCGGGCCAGACTCAAATGATGCAATTCATCGTGTTTGCCTTTTTGTAATCCTTAGGCCAGACTAAAACGAGATTGTGTTTGTGCAGCAGCACCCAGCCGGGATGAGCACCAAAACACCAACTAACATGTGGGCCGGTCGCCTCGAAGTCGCCCCAGCACGCCGCGTGCGGCCTGGCTCGCGAGAAACGAACCCCAGTGACGTTTCCGCGGAGCCTGGCCGCGGCGTCGATTTTGGCTGCCGCGAGCCGAGCTCCGACGGGAACCAAGGCCGCAAACAAGGCCGCTGCGCCCCCGCGAGCGCAAGACCCAGCTGAGCCAGGGTCGCAAACACACCCTAACTAATATCTGAATACAACACCAAGATGGTTGCATACATACCTTAGTTGATCTTTGTGCCTTTGCTTGCTCAATCACAAATCTTGTACTTCGACAAGTTGCCATTTCCCTGGAGCATTAAGTTAAGGGAGATTGGTGATCTTGCCCGTACTACAAAGTCTAATGGTGATTTGCCCTCAATTTTCGAACTTTATGATTTTGCCTCTCTTTTTCGTTGACGAAGCTGCGGTTTACACTTATTATAACTGAGAAAATTGCAAATTTGGGACTCCAAACGTTGCGCTTCGCGGTTTTACCATTCCTAACATCGACTTCGCAAAATTGGGTCTCGAAACGTTGTCCTCTTGCAAACCATGCCATTAGGTGTATTTCCCCTCTTTTATAATCAAAATACATATATTTGCCACTTGAAAAGACCGTTTTGCCCCTTTTTTTTCCTCATGCTGCTCAAGACGTCGCTGCATGTTGCCCGTTCGTATTCTGTATCGAAGAACCCTAAGCCACAGGCGCCGCGAGAGGCATGGAGGACGGCGCCACGCCACTCAGCGCCGCGCCCCCTGGCGCCGCTCTGCTCGACACCCGTGGCCCGGCACCGCTCCGCCCGGCGTCGCACCGCCCGTCATCGCTCTGCCCGAGACCGCTCCGCTCGGGGCCGCGCCGCTCGGGGCTGCTCCGCCCGCCACCACGTCGCCCGGGGCCGCTCCGCCCGCCACCGCGCCACCCGGTGCTGCTCCGCCCGGCGCCGCTCCGCCCGCCACCGCGCCGCCCGGCGCCTCTTCGCCTGGCAGCGCACCGTCCGGCGTCGCTCCGCACGCCGCCGTTCCGCACGGCGCCACGGCACCCGACGCCGCGCTGCCCGGCCAAGCTTTGATCGTCCCTAGTGCCGTGCCGCCCAGCCACGAACTGACTGCCGAGGAAGTCCTAGCCGCGCTCGCCGCCCAGGGACTGACTGCGAGGTCGTCCTGGCCGCGCTCGCCGCCCAGGGCATGGCCGCGCTGGCCGCCCAGGGCGTGGTTGCGCCGGCCGCCCAGAGCGTGGCCGTGTAGGCCGCGGATGGCTTGGCCGCGCCGGACGCCGAGAGTGGCCGAGCACGACGCCTTCGGAAAATCTTTGCTGATGAAAGATAGGTTCCAGGTTCCGATTCTTTCACCCTCTTGCTCCATCGAACTTCATCAGTATCATATAAACGGTTCCAATTCCAATCATTGTCCAGCAATTCCAATCTTTTTATCATATAAACCCAGTATTCACTATTCACTCCGAGAGAGATCCGTACTAGTTGAGTTTCTTTCCAGCAGATTTCTCGTGGCGTCGAACAGGTTCGTGTAAACCAGCCCGTTGCCACGGTCTGTCACCGTCGTGCCCGGCCGGAACGTCGCGTACTCGAGGCTGATGTCACGCGGATTGTCCTTGTAGGCGAAGTAGGGGTACACGTTGGCGAGCAGCGGCGCACCAGCGCCGGCCAGGAATCGCGCGATCTCCACCATGTAGGGTTGCGCGAGCACACCGGCCGAGGGAGGGAACGAGTTGGCGATCACGTCGAGCCTCACACACGTGGACACCTTGACGGCGGCGAGGCCGGCGGCGGCCAGGGCGCGTTGCAGGTTCCGCATGGCAAGGAGGATGCTATGCGCAGCCTCGCCGCCGACCTCGTTGCCGACGGCGATGTACGTAATGCGCACGGCGGGGTAGTACGGCTTGACGTTGACCTGCACCCACGACGCGGCTCTGGGCTCGCTGGCGGCGAGGCCGGCGATGTCCTCGTTGGCAACGTCTCGAGCAGCTTGAGGAAAAAAAGAAGAGGGCAAAACGGTCTTTTTAGGTGGTAAATACATGAATTTTGATTATAAAAGAGGGGAAATACACCTAATGGCATGGTTTGCAAGAGGACAACGTTTCAAGACCCAATTTTGCGAAGTCGATGTTAGGAATGGCAACACCGCGAAGCGCAACGTTTGGAGTCCCAAATTTGCAATTTTCTCATTATAACTGACTAAAAAAAAGATAAGAGAGATATAAAAAACACAAACACAATGGAAAAAGACCTATCTTATTCATAGTCTTATCCATCTATTCTCCTACTCGTTTCTGCTCCAAAACTTCACACCACACTCTTGGCGCGGTGGCGACTAGCGGCGGCGGCGGATTGGGGGAGGCCACATGCCGGCGTGGGCGTTAGTCACCCCTGCGCAGGCCCGTGCATCCCCGACGCCAACGGGAGGCGGCGGCCTCGACGCCTGGTGCAGGCGGATGCGTGTGGCCTCGAGGCCGGCGCAGGCTCATGGGTTTGAATGCGGGAGTTGGATGCACCCATCGGCAGCCCTGCAAAAATTTGTGGGAAAACATATTTTACTTTATAGAATTTGTTTCTTCAGTATTTTAACTAACAGTTTTTATATCTTTGGTGAAGCTGTGTCGAAGCTGAAGAAATTTTCAGAGGGACCTTGCTATCCCGACCCTGAAAATTGGAGGTCACATCTGACAAATGAAATGGTACAGATTTTCTCATTGATGTTGGCTAAAACTCCTATCAACAGTGACTCTGTACAGCTGTATGGATACCTGGCTGCACGGGATTACATGGATGGACGACTTAATTATGTTTTCAATCGTACCAGGGATAACCCTGTCATCGTACAGAAGGTGCACATCTATTACTTATCGGGACCATTGTAGAAAATAGTAGAGATTAGATGCAACCTACGTACTTCTCATGGCTGGCTAGTACATGGGATATAGGATGGTATGGTTTAATCAACGTGCCGTTGTTTTTAGTATTTTTAGTGAGGTTATTTGTAATTTCATACAAAGTAAATCACCATGTAGCGCAGTATAAAATCCATTCTTTTAAAAATAACCAAGCTCTATGGAGCTGCATTTACATCTCTCCTTAAAATTCAAGTGATGGTCAAGATAGCAAAGCTTTCTTTTATTTGACTGGAGCAAAGCTTTCTTGTTTGTGAAGGGAGCGTTTAGGAAAACCCATATTTTTTTCTCTTTTGATCATTTAGAATTTATGCTAACATTTTGATAGCTATTGGCACATGGCTTGTAATGATGGTATTTAGCCTTAGTTATGTATATTTTCCTAATCCGGGCTACTGAAATTATAATTTCACAGGGTTCTTACATTGAGATGAATGGTCCAAGCAGAGGCATTGTAATGCATTCAGAGGTTCTGTTGGAGTTTGACATGAGGATCAAGATTGGAGAGAAAGAGGCAGATGACATTGAGCTGATCGATGGACTAGAATGCTTGACCGTACGCATGTCAACGAAACCATTCACACTACGCTTTAGTGGCAGATGTGGCAGTGCAGTTGACATGTGTTTAGCACTTATAGATGAAGGAATGGAGGCCATAATAGAAGTGGTCATATCAGAAGTCCAAGGAGTTTTTGATTTATCTATCAGTTCTGTTGTTTCCATTATAGAAGAGCAGCATAAAGAAATTCAACTTTTCCATGGCGCAGTTTGTGAGTTATGCAAAAAGATGTTTGTGCTTGCCGTTCCAGTGGATACTACGATGCATATGAAGTTTAGGGAAGGTACAAAAGGCACTGATGGTAATACCGAGCACTTGTGCTCATTCGATGTTGATCAGCCTGGATGTGTTGATCGACAGATTAAGCTTGAGGCGGCTTGCATATCTGTGAAGGTGACTGTGGTGTCTGCCTCCATTTGAATCTGCTGGTCATTTCATTGTCCGGTGGCTTGGTGTTTGTGTGATCATGCCTTAGATGGCTCTTGTGTTAAGTACAGGTTTTTGTGCTGGAACAATGTACCACTAGATGATTGGCGCGCTTTGCCGCGCCGGATCGGAGAAGCAATAATTTTCTATCGTACTGGACCTATATATTTTTCTTGCAGATACGAAATTTGTCGGATGGTGGTTTTTGTTTCGCCTGTGTATTTTTCGATTCCCTGTGTGCCATTACCGTCAACCATCTCGTTTGGAACTGTTACCTGCAGCTGTGGACCCCACGTGTCATTGGGTCGGAAAATTTTCTGCCAGCACCTCCGCAGTCCGCCTGCCAGTTGCTCCTCGCGGCGGCGCTCCCCCGCGGTGGCAGCTTCCCGACGGCGCGCGGCCTCGCTGGCTGGAGGCGGTGCGAGGGAGCACCCTCGCGCCGGCGTGCGGCTCCCCGACAGGGGCGTGACGGTCGGTCGGAAGCGGCGCACGAGCTTAGGGCCACACGGGGCATTGGCCTCCATGACGGTGGCGGCTCCCTAAGCGAGTTGAGGTCGCCGGCAAGCCAACGACGGTGTCGGTGGCGAGGACGCCACGCGTGCCCGCTGCAGCGAGGACGTCGACGACGAGCAATCATCGGGCTCTCGCCGCCACTTCCTCATCTCCCCATCTCATTCTCTATATCTCCCGGAGCCTCTGCTCGCTCCTCCTTCTCCATCTCCAGTGAGGCCACGCGCCGTCCGGGAGGCCGGGGCCAGGCGCGGCCCTGGCCCCAGACGGCCAGACCCGTGCGCCGCCTCGCGGACGCGTGCGCGGGGTGGCTCGACCCCGGCCGCTGGCGCCGCGGGGCGCGTGCGGGGGGTGGCTCAACCCCGGCCGCGAGCGCCAGCGCGGGGGAGCGCCGCCGCGAGGAGCAGCTGACGGGCGGATTGCGAAGGTGCTGGCTTAATAAAGGGAAAAATTTTCCTTGACCCAATGACACGCGGGGTCCACAGTTGTTGGTAACGGTTCCAAACGGGATGGTTGACGGCAATGTCACATAGGGAATCGAAAAATACAACCAATGACATAGAACTCAAGTCTTAATTTCCAATGATATAGAGCACATGAGTTCATTTTCCAATGACACACAGAGAATTGTCTCTTAATTTTGGCATGTTGCCCTCGATCATGAATATTAATAATCAACAGAGTTTTTGTAATAATATTGTTCTTATATTTAATTGTTCAATGTACATAATAATTAAATTTGGTAAGAGGAAAACAACTAACTTCGGAAACCATGTAATATGGGCTGCGTTCGGCTGCCCTTTTGCACAGTTCTTTTGGCTTTTTTCCTCTCACAATCAATCTGTCGACTTCTTCTTGCGCAGTATTTTTCTCTCACAATCATTCTGCCGACTTATGTCTAATAAGACAGCCGAACACAGCCATGATGTATGAACAGGCGGCGACTACCGCATCAACTAAAATGTAGGTGCATGGTGCATCCACATCAGAGATTGAGAACTGAATAGAGAACACTGCTATAGTTTCAGAGCAAAGCAACTGATGGATGCACTCAACACTCATAAGTTCCAGAATTGGAGCTGAATAGAGAACACTGCTATAGGCCTTTTTTTTAATCAAAGGAAGAATTGTATTATATCAAAACTTCACCGGTCCATGTTATCTCTTCAAACATGCTGACAAAACCTGGGAGAGGTGTTAGGCCACAATGCCAATCTCTTTATGCAATTTAAGCTATCATATTCATGAAAAAAAGGCAGATGTGCATTAATAGTTCATTCATTTCATATAGCCGTGACGAGGCATGGATGCAACTCATGTTTGACCACGATGCCAAGCTTATTATGCAATTTACGCCATAATATTTAGGAAAAAAAGTCATATGTGCATTAATAGTTCACCCATTTCATATAGTTGTGACGATCACTAACTTGCTAAATATGTTCATGGGCATTGAGGATGCACAATCTGCAAGTAACAAATTCTGCCTGCTGAAGAGAATTTCAGAGATAGCGAGCCAAATAATAGCATATCTCCAATTTTCATCACATAAAGACATTTTATGAAAATGAACACCAATGTCAGATCATGGGTAGCCAAATTAAAGTAGTGACATAAGATGCTGACACAATATCGAATATTCCATAGGGAGCTACCTGACTAACAATACTATGCAAAAACTCTAGTACTATTAAACTCAGTGATTAAAGCTAATGATAACAGTGGGTGTTGAGAAATCGGGGTCTCCAACCTCGACACCGACTTCCTAGAAGTGACACCAAAGTATTCTTTAGTGGACCCTTACCCACACTACTTCGAGAAAACCTTCACACCGACACGTATTACGGGAGACCAACTCTCTTTGGGAACTCAACTTCTCTATTCAGAACTACAAGACTCACTCTTACACTCTATTATGTGGCTATTCTACCATGACACCACTACACTACATGACAACCTTTCCATCTCCTACTTGACACCTCTTATGCTATGGTATGACTAAGAGGGAGGGAAGCACCTCTATTTATAGGTGCTCATGATCATTGTGGTGTTGTCATGTGGCAACTTCCACACTCTTCCATACAAAATATCTAACTCTAGAATTTTATCTCATCCTTATCCTACCATATAAATACTTACTTCTAGAGTTTTTCATACTTGCCAGGAAGCATGGCAACTATAGATCATGTATCCTCTCCATTCTTCTAGAACCTTCTTACATTGCCATGGTTAATTTGTTATTCTTTTGTATGGTAATGTTGGTGTCTTCCACAACCTTCTAGAATATTCATCAAGTATGTATTGCTATTATTCAACAGTGGGACTAACATAAGCTTCTTAATATGCATGCTCATAATCTAGACCAATGCCTTCTATGTTGATACCATCGAGTTCTCAGCAGTAATAGAGGGGAGGATCCCTGACAGAATAATCAAATCCTTTTTGCAAACTCCAAACTGCACCCCCATCAGGATCTGAGCTCTCATAGACCAGCACCCGGCAGGGATTACTAGGGCCATTTTCAGGAATCATAATCTTAGATTTGGAGATCACCTCACGGAAGGATACGAAACTTCCATTGGACCCCACAATTACTGCACTCTTCAGAACCCTGGGCATTCTGGAAGAAGAAATTGAGGAAGGCGACCTCCGCTTTTGTTCTGGTACCACCGGGTGGTCGGTACCATCCCAATTGTGGGCCGTCGATTCGTGTTTCAATATTCGTGCATCTGGCCAACGTGGCGCCAGGGATGCGTTAACAATCATGACATGACATTCGTTAGAGATTTTAACTCAGCTCGGTCTTGGCAACACCACGTTCACATTGGGTCGGTCGTGCGCGGGACCCACAGAAATATGTATCTCTATCTCTACTCCTAAAAAGAACGAAAAGGAGAACAAATACGGTCGAACAAAACAACTGGTGAACGCACGTTCACCGCTCGCGCGGCGTCTGCACGCCTCCCCTCGCATTCACCGCTCGAGTCCGCACGTCCTCAACACCCTCTGCGGTAAAAACAACCCCCTCGCCTCTGACGCCCATGTCGCTGTCGATTACCTCCTCCGCCGCCTGCTTCTCGGCTCTCCTCCACCTCCATCTATACCCTCTCTGCCTCCTTGTTGCAATCGAACCTCAGCCTCGACATCGTCGCCTCCGCCAGTCCGTTGTTAGCCTCGCGGTCGCCGCTCTTGCGCCGATCCATTGACCTCTCTTCCTCCCCCTGTATTCCGGTGGCGCGCCGCAAAGCAGGAGAGGAGGGAAAGCTAGGGTTTTGGTAGAGGGCCACAGAGTGGTTTGGGGAAGTGAGGTTTTATAGCCAAGGTGGCGAAAATATCTGCCCGGATTGCAGTTGAACGTCGCCATCCGCCCATCCAGGATTGCCGCCGACCGGGACTGCCGCCGCCACCCCGCGAACCGATCCCCCGTCGCCGTCTGGGATTGTCGCCGCCGTCCGGGGTAGCCACCGTGAAAGGACCTTGTGATGCTTAGAGGGGGTTGAATAGAACCACTTCAAATTTCTAAAACAAAATGCAGCGGTTAAATAATAGGTCGGAACTTCCGGTGCTATGTCGGAACTTCCGAGGGCTCGGAACTTCCGGCACGAGGGCAGAACTTCCGACCTGACAAAGATGACTAAAACGAAATTCGAAAACTGAAGCGAAAATGCCAATTCTATATGAATAAAAAGTTGATTATAGATGCTAAGAACCACCTGCAACCAAATATATAGATAGGAACACAACAAATATATATATCAGGACAAAACAAGCTTCTAAGGTTAGTAAACTAGGAGAAGAATTCAATCAAGCAAGAGACAAGAGATTTAATCCGAAGTTCACTTCCACTAAGGAAGCTACGTCTCCGTTGAGGTTCCCACAAAGGGAGGGCTATCACCAAGAGCCTCTTGCCTCACCCAATCCCCACAAAAGAAGATTAGTGCTCACTAAGAATTCTCCACAAACGATCCCGGGTGCTCCACACAAAGAGGGTACTTAACGAGCGACGCCTAACCGTCTAGAAGCAAGCTTCAAGAGTAACAAACGCGAATCGATGTCTGGAGATGCTTCAAGTGCTCTTGAGATGGAGGAGATGAACCGGTCACTCAAAGCTTCTCAATCGCACACGTCAAATCTCTTCTCACCCAAGCCATAGCTCAAATCACTCAAGAATTAGCTCAAGGAGGGAGTGGGAGAGAGTAGTGAATGCTCTTGGGTGTGTTTGTCCCGTGGTAGGTCGGCAGCAAATGAAGGGAGAGGTGAGAGGGTATAAATACCAAAAAAAAACTAGTCGTTACTGTGCAGAAAACGCGATTATCAGAACTTCCAGCGTCAGGTCGGAACTTCCGATAACCACTGGAAATTAAACCCGAGGAGGCGTATCGGTACTTCCGACTTGGGGTCGGAACTTTCGATGGAGACAAAGAATTCAACCCGAGCGACTGTATTGGTACTTCCGGCGTATGAATTTAAGCCTTAAAAAAGCCTTAACACCAAGAAAGTGAATTTGGGGTCTTCTTTTGGTCAAAGCGTATCTTTCTATTGCTTTAATCCTGCACACATCTTAATTAAGCAATTAAATACTTCAAATTGTGTTTGTCATTATCACCAAAACAATTAGGGGCCAAGATGCACTTTCACAAACTTAATATATTATAAGCAACCAATCTTACATGAAGGTCCTCCAAAGAGGATCAAATTACATCGAGGTCCAAAGACAAGATAAGACAACAACATCGTCAGTGACAGAGGTGAGCTCGCCGGCGGGGCGTCGTATTGACGCCGGAGACAACATTTCTCCTTTGGTTGCTCTGAAACTGTTGAATAGTCTTTCTTTTTTGAACCGATAGGGATGGATCCGGATACCAATTCGGATATCATTTTTTAGCCGTTCTTTTTTTATTTTAGCTAAATTAGGCATAATATTTTTTATCCAAAATTTATATTCTTGTTCTTGGCATTGTGCTTGTTAAGATTCATACAAAATAAACCCCAAATGTGTGCTATATTTTAATCAAATGATGAAAAGAAACTCGGATATCTATTCGGATTCGGATACGGATGGTTTTTCACCTTTTTCTCTATCGAAAGCAAATAATCCATAAAAAAATTGTAGCTAATTTTTTTATTTTTTCCAGTAATTAGCTGGTTATAATGCATAAAAAATTAGCACCAAATTTATTTTATTATGATCTAAAAGTATCAATCTATTACACAATTCAGATGTTTGGGTTCCATCCCCACTTACAATAGTCTTTAGCCGCCTCAACCTCCACGGCGGCAGCAACCCCCGCCATACGCCCCATACGCGTTGGAGCTCATGAGTCAAGACCCCGACTCCCCGAGCAGAATCCGAGATGAAGTGAAACATCACGCGCTGCTACGCTTGCTGGAACTCAACTAACCACAGTAACCATGCCCTCCATCCTGTCACCGCCGCCGTATCTCCTCCTCGTCGTCGTCCTCCTCACCGCAGGCCTAGACGTCTCGCGAGTCGCCGCATATTTCGACTGCGGTGACGCCTCGCCCTCGCCTCCTGCCTCCTCACCACTACCGGCGCCCACCACCAACGGCAACAGCAGTAGGAGCAGCAGCGACGCGGCGTTCCGCGCGAACCTCCTCACGCTCCTGGGCGCGCTCCCGCGGGCCGCGGCGCCCACGGGCTTCGCGTCCCTCTCCCTCGGCACCGGCCGCGACCGCGCCTTCGTCCGGGGCGTCTGCCGCGGGGACTTCGCGCCACCCCGGTGCCTCGCCGACCTACAGGACGCCGTCGGCAAACTCGGCGAGAGCTGCAACAACAGCCGCCGCGCCGCCATCTGGCTCGACGTCTACGTCACCTACGCGGACACCAACGTCTCGACTCCCCGTGAGGACGCCTTCAGCATGGTCCTCTACGACACGCGCATGGTCGCCGACCCGGCCGGCTACCTGCGGGCGTACGGCCCGCTGATGAACCGTCTGGTGGCGCGCGCGGTGGCCGGCGAGCCAGGGAGGCCGCGGTTCTTCGCCACCGGGGAGGCGCAGTACGCCAGCGGCGACCCCAACGGCACCATGTACGGGATGGTGCAGTGCATGAGGGACGTCGCGGCGGCGGACTGCGATCACTGCCTGCGAGGGTTGGTGCCGCGGCTGCCGTGCTGCTCGGGGAATCAGGGAGGGGTCGTGCTGGGCTACAACTGCTTCCTGAGGATCCAGGTGTACACCTACTACGACCTGGCGCTCGACGCGCCGCCTCCAGCCGATGAGCCGCAGGCGGCGGCGGCGGTCCCCTCGCCGGCGCACGCCGGGGAAGCAAGCGGTGAGTTTGAATGCGACTGCTGAAAAACTCTCAGTCATCACCAGTTGACCCGAAGTCAGCCGCTGCCAGACCTCTAATTAACTAATTTGTTACTTTCCGTATTGGGAATTTATTGCGCAATTGGTCCTTGGTCGCGTTTCTCCTTCGGGAGTTGCGACCAAGTCAAGGTTCAGTCGTGCAGTGATTTTAAAAAGAAAAAAAAGTTCAGCCGTGTGCAGCGGTGCTGGTGCACGGCCGGCCGTAGCTGTGATAGCGCTCAAAGTATGGCATATACTCCATCGTTCCGAATTGTAGATCATTTTTTATAAATGCATAGTTTTGATATGCGCTTAGACATATTATATGTTTAAGTGTATAATAATAGGATATTGGTGAATCTCTATAAAAAACTAAAATGTCCTATAATTTCGCCGTGTGTGTGGTGTGGCCTCAAAGTGGCACGGTTCATCTTCCAGCCCTATATAACCGCACTGGTTGTCATCACCTGGAGATCACATGCAGGAACGGGGAGATCAAGAAACACCATCCTTGCAGTCGTCGCTCCGCTCGGAACCGTACTCCTCCTGGCGTTCGTGCTGACTGGTGTCTACCTGCGAAGGAGAAGAGGCGTCAAAGAGCACTCCACGATGAGAAGAACGGCCAAGGATGACTGCAGCTCAAGCTATGTTCATCCGGAGAAATTCACGCTGCCGGTGCTGAGGGCGGCAACCGGTAACTTCGCTGCAGAAAACAAGCTGGGAGCAGGAGGTTTTGGAGAAGTTTTCAAGGTCACTACTGGAGAAGTAGCTTTTTCAGACCATGAAGCATTGTCTGATGGGCTGATGGTGGCTCACAATTTTGCAATTGCAATCATGTTCTCAGGGTAGGCTTCAGGACGGACAGGTCGTTGCGGTGAAAAGGCTCTCCAAGGGCTCCTCGCAGGGTTTCCACGAGCTGAAGAACGAGCTGATCCTCGCCACCAAGCTGACGCACAGGAACCTCGTGCAGCTTGTTGGGGTCTGCCTGGAGGAGTCGGAAAAGCTCATCGTGTACGAGTACCTGCCGAATCGGAGCCTGGACACCTACCTTTTCGGTACGCCCTCTCTGTAATCTTCACACAAATTTCCGGCTATCCGATCGGCGCTGTACCTTCCCTTGATCTCCTCTTCCAAGTTCCAAGCTTATGGATATGGATTGTCCATGCGCCTCGCAGACGCATCGAGACGGCAGCAGCGGCAAGCCCTGGACTGGAGCAGGAGATACGCGATCGTCCGAGGGGTCGCGCGCGGCCTGCTGTACCTGCACGACGAGTCCCGGCTGCGGATCATCCACCGTGACCTCAAGCCCAGCAACGTCCTGCTCGACTCGGATCTGAACCCCAAGATCTCCGATTTCGGCCTGGCCAGGGCGTTCTGGGGAGACGAGAGCAGAGAGGTGACCAAGCGACCAGTTGGGACCCTGTAAGTACCCTGTGCCTTCCTGGCTTCCAGCTTGGTAAAGATAGCTTCGCTGCAACAAGCCAGCAACTCAGTACAACATGTTCGCTGCAGCGGGTACATGTCGCCGGAGTACGCGTACTACGGCCACGTCTCAACCAAATCGGACATGTTCAGCTTCGGCGTGATCGTCCTCGAGATCCTCACCGGTCGAAGGAACACCAGCCCATCATCAGCTGAAGAAGATGGCAGCGGCAACAATCTGCTGAGCTATGTGAGTACAAGGGTGTCATGTGTCATGATTTACAAGGTGATGCTACGGTTCACTCTACACTACTCTGCTGCAGGTGTGGGAGAAGTGGAGGCGCGGGTCGGTCGCGGACATCGTGGACGCGTCGCTGGGCGGGCAGTACGCTCCGGCGGAGGCGCTCGCCTGCGCGCAGGTCGGGCTCCTGTGCGTGCAGAAGGACCCCGGCGCCAGGCCCGACGCGTCGGCCGTCGTCCTCATGCTTGACGGCCACTCGGCCATCCAGCAGAGGCCCTCCCGCCCGGCCTTCTGCTCCGGGTCCATGAGCGTCGCCGCCTCGTCGCGTGGAAATGGAGTGCGCGACGGGCATCGTTGCGCGACCGATTCTGTGTCGGAGAACGGCCTGACGGTTTCGGAGCTCCAGCCGAGGTAGACGGCACAGGGTAGTCGTAGCCAAAACCATCTTTGTGAGTCGGCGATCCAGTAACGAAGGAAATCAGCAGTCACAGTTCTGCACTTCAATTGGATACAAGTATGATGGAGATAAACAAGCAGTGTCGGATAGAAAGAGGAGACAAGGGCATCAGTGTCATTTCTTATAGAGAACTTAGGGAAAAAAAGAAAACAGATTAGAAAGGTGAGATTGTCAAGAAATCAAGCATCCTAATGTTTCCGATGTCAAAGCTGTGAAGACGTGAAGTAAACATTTCGGATGTCAAATATGTGAAGCAATTGTTTTGAGTGTCAATATAGCAAATTTCTCAGACTTCAGTATCCACAGACCCTTTTGCTATCGAACAAGATCCACATGGTGACGTTCCCAATCAGGATGTGGTACAACTTCGATAACGATTTGTTGCTCACTAGAAATAGTTATAGCTTAAAGAAGAAGACCGAAGAATCAGAATCAACTCTGAAAATGCAGTCGGCTGAGATTAAGAGGTTGCAAAAGCTAACCGAAGACAGTGAGAACCTCCTTCGTCTACTGCTTAGCAGTAAAAGATGAATAGGTTAAGATCATTAAATCAAATCTCCACTGTATCTTGTGATTGTGACCTGGATTTAGCTTTGTTAATTAATGTTCCTTGTGATACTGTTATCTTGTAATAGTTTGTAATATGTGATGAACAATATGGTCGTGCTTGATAATAAATAACAGTTTACTTTATTGTATAAAGAAATATGTGTTGATTATTATTTTGCCAACCAGATCAAAATTGAAATGAAATACATTAATACTGATGCATGATTAATGTATGATTAGTTAATTTTATGTTGTCCTTCAGTGTGTTTAGCCCACTTTTAATTCGCTTAAAAGTCAATTTTTTTCAAATTAACGTGACACATAAGGCCGCAACAATGTGCGCACCTGTTGGACTCGACCCAACAAAAACGGGCTCACCCTAATCAAATTTCATCTAAAAAAGCTACAATTGGGCCCAACAAAATCTTTTTTGGGCTATATGAACAACGCCAGCCTACAGGAACAGTTTTGGGCTCAACCCAGCTACAAACGGGCCAAATTCATTTTATGACGCAAACGGTTTGTCACAATTAGCATGCCACATCGGATTATGTCCAGCGTGGTAAAGCTGCAGAAACGAAGTTATGACGCTTTGTATTGATGATTTTGCACGCGTCATTAAACTCATGACACCGCGAAATAAGGTCTCGTTATTAATCGTGGTTTATGACGTTTGATTAATGACAGAAGGTTTTCGTAACAACCGACGTCATTAATCACGTTTTATGATGAGAAATGATATTTTTTGTGTCACTAGTTGACATATTTCTTGTAGTGCCTCCGCTGCGCGACACAGCGCAGGGGAGCAGTGCCTCAGAGCGCGCGCGGGGAGCAGCTCCTCTAGCAACCTCACAGCAACAAGCAGCGACGCGCGTGTGCATCAGCTCTCCTATCCACGGGCAGCAAGAGAGAGAGAGAGAGCAGGGTAGGAGAGGCAGCGTGGATGGCCAAGAGAAAAAGGTGGAGGAAGGGATTATGATGGGATACTTCTCTGGATAACGATTGAAACATATGGACGAGGTTCCTCCACGTAGCTATCTGGAGGATATGGCACGTGTCGTATGTCCTGTAAAGTAAAGTATTCCTCGAGCGCATTGTGAACCATGGCTTGTTTTCTACGGCAATTAATTGCACAAAATCAAATTATCACAACATTGCAGATTTGATAAATTGTCGAATAGAGTTACATATGCGAGTTTCATATAGTAGTAAAAGAGTGTAGTGTGTAGATTTAAAACATACGCCCTGTTCGTCTGGCTTATTAGTCAACAGACAACAATACTTTTCTCTCAGAACAAATCAGCCACCAGCAACCAGTCAACAGTAGTTTTCTCCCGGAACAAATCAGTACCATCTACCGGCCACCAGGCAAACGAACAAACTGATAATTACAGTTAACACTTTTCCCACACATAGCTGATGTGCGCACCCACAATTCCCTTGTGAATACACATACAATGTTGTTATTATGAGCACTTTTTTAAAAAAAATTATGAGCACGTTTTTTAAGAAATTATGAGCACCTTTAAAAGATCGAACTTACATATCGTAACATTCACGAATCAACTATGTCGTCTTGTTGACTGTCATCTAAAGAATAATGTTATTGGTGGTTACAAAGCTCAAACAGTAAAGGTGGGGCTCTTGAGCCGTACAGAGGGCTCAAAAGAACTACTAGGGTAGTGAGTGACTAATATATTGAATGTGTAAAAACTTGAATCCAAATACATGGGCATGACTCCCCTTTTATAGGCCTCTCGGACTCCTTCCGGTACAATGTCTGCTTTACCCTCGGTACGGCTCCGGTACGGACTCGGGACAACCCCCGGCCCATGGATACGGACTCGGGACAACCCCCAGCCCGCGGAAGGGCATTCTAGTATTTTCCCTATGGTACGACGTCCTCCCATGTGCGTCTACAATGCGGGTGGGTCCCCTCAACATGTGGCCTCATCTACGCCATCCTCACTTTCCTGGAACCTTCCGCTCCTCGTCCTGGCGGGGTCCTTCCGTTCAACAAGGGTCTTCCACATATGCTTCCACTCGTACCTAAGCCCTTTGGACTCCGACGGGGCGCTTCCCTATGTGAGGGATCCGTTGTCTGCTCACCGATCGGCCACCACCCCTCTGCGGTCCAGCCCTTTGACGCGTTGTTTGTGAAGCGGTCGGTTAACCCGGTTATGTGGGTCGCATTATCTCCGGCGGCCCTTTTGTTAGGCGGCACTTCGAAAGGAACTTTTCTTCTGAAATATGGAGGCGGGCATATTGTGTATGCCCCTGCTCCGCTTCGGAGCCCTTTAGGCTTGCCAGGGCTCATCCCCGAAGGCATCCCTTCAGGGTGGGAGGTGCGTGCATTGACACTTGGTCGGATCTCCCGACCAACTTCTGTGGTCATTCGGAAAAAAATTCACTTCCAAAATCTGGAGGCTGGTCATGCGGTGAAACGTCGGCACTCCTTTCCTGGAACCCCTTGTCAGCCCTTTTGCCTAGGCTCTTCGAAAGGTGGAACTTTCAGATGGGAAGCGAACGCATCACGTGACACGACGCCCAAGGGTGATCAGCCCTTTAAGTCATCCTGTGTGGCTCTTCGGAATAGGGTTAAGTTCCGAAATCTAGAGGCAGGCAAGTGCGGAGGCGCCGGCACTCCCGACCTTTCTCGGCCCTTCGCGAAGAATTCTCATTTCCCGGAATCTGGAGACGGGCACACCAGGTTGCGCTGGAGCTCCCAAGCCCTTTCCCAACTCTTCGGAGGGAATTTAACCTCCGGAATCCAAGGACCGGCGCACGATGCCGCGCTGGGTCCCCAAGCCTATCCGTGGCTCTTCGAAATGAACTTTTACTTCTGGGATCTGGAGGCGGGCGTGCGGTGCTACGTCATTGCTCCGGAGGTGTAACCCCTCGGGTTTTGTCTTTGGTGACCTTCTAGAAGGCGTCCCTTTCGGGCAGGAGGTGGTGCTCCATGCTAGACCTCATGGTCCTTCAGGAGCAACTTCTCTCCCGGAATCTGGGGGGGGCGCGGTGTCGGCTCTCCTGGCATTTCTTGGCCCCTTAGGGGATTTCTGGCCCTCGAAATCCGAGGATTAGCGTGCGATGCCCCGCTAAGCTCTCCTAGCCTATTCTCGGCTTCCTTGGGAGAATCTTGGCTTCGAGAATCCGGAGGTGGGTGTGCGGTGCTACATCAGGCCCCTGAGCCCTCCCTGGTGTCCAGGATGGCCCTGTTGTCTCCGCATAACTTGAGGGTGCGTGTTGGGTGCTTAAGAAGTTTTCCAGACGCTTAGCCGGACGAAATGCTTAAGACGAAATCAAAATCATTCATTGATTCGGGATGATCAGCAAGATCAAGCTTCAGGTAGTTGGTTTGATATGACCCAAATTCAGAATTGGCCGCTCGACGGCCCGTGCGGCTCGTCTCCGACCGGTGCCTTGGTGATGGCATACTGCTACATAGAGAAAATAATAGCAAAACAAAGAAGGGTACAACTTAAGGGAATAAATGATAAAAAACAGAAAACCTTCTTTCGCGGGGTCCTGGCCCGGCGCCGCGCTCGATCATTTTTGCCGGCTCTGAGGCTCATGGGTAGTAGCAGATGAGGAGGTCGGTGTTCCATGAGTGAGGGTCTTCTTCGCCCTCGGTTGACATGAGGCAGTATGCCCCCGGGCGTGGCGCCTCCGTGACCAGGAAAGGCCTTTCCCACTTGCTTTTGAACTTCCCCAGGGAATCAACATCTTGTCTTCTGCGAAGCACCAAGTTGTCGGTAGCGAAGGAACGATACTTCAACTTCTTGTTCCGCCAGGTTTTGGTCTCCTTCTGGTATCGTGACAGGTTCTGGACACCCTGTAACCTATTTTTGTCCTGCAAATTTTGAGTTGTGGCAACCCTTCCTGCCTCTTCTTCGGGGGCTGCGTGGGCGGGGACGCCCTGCGCTTCATACAGGGTCACCTCTTCTTCCCCAAAGAGCATCTTGAACAGAGTGAAACTGGTTGGGCGGGCTACAAAGGTACGGTGCGCCTAGAGGATGTTCGGAAACTCGTCAGCCCACGTCCCCTTGGGAGCCCCGAAGATGCGCTTGCTTAAGGCCGAGAAGATGCTTCCGTTTGCTCGCTCGCACGCCCCGTTGTATTGGGGATGGTATACCGACGCGAAGCAGACCTTGGTGCCAATTTCCTCGCAGTACGTCCAGAAGCGTTCCAAATCGAATTGTTTCCCGTTGTCGACAGTGAGCTCCCGTGGCACCCCGAAACGACACACTACACTCTTCCAGAAGAACTTGACGATGTTGGTGGTTTGGATGGACGTGATTGGTTCCGCCTTGACCCATTTGGATAAGTATTCGACGGCGACCGCTATGAATCAGAAACTCCCCAGGGCTGTGGGCAGCAGCCCGACGAGGTCGATTCCCTACCGGTACAATGGCCAAATGGGGGCGATGGCTTGAAGTGTTGTATCCGGGATGCGGGTCATCTTGCTCATGCACTGGCAGGTGTCCCAGCGGCAGACAAGGTCTTATGCGTCAGCCAGGGCCATGGGCCAGTAGACCCCCTGCTGGAAGACTCTGCCCACAAGGCTTCTGGACTAAGGATGGCAATTTTACCCATGGGGCCGGGACGGGGGCTAAATCCTCCCCGTGGGGGAAGCGAGGCGGGGCCCTGAAATGCTAACAAGGTGGGGGAGGGGGGCATTTTTCACCCGTGGGGCACCGTGGGGACCCGATATGAGGTGGCCCATCAATAAAGCAGCCCAACTAAAGCCCAATACTCCGTGCACATATATAAGCTCACTTCCCTGAAACCCTAACTTCACTCTCATTCTTTTCTCCCTCGTTCCAGCATCAGGCGGCGGCCACTCATTTGGTCTGCTCATCTCGCACTCAGCGACTCGCAAGCGGAGGGTACGAAGTCAATGAGAGGATGAGGGACGCGTCCACGCACCATCTATGTACATGCGGAGGTACCGCCGAGGGAGCATCCATCGACACCATGCTAGGCAAAGGTCTGGGCGTCTGATTCCATCCATGTGGACTCGTGGAGGTTCTGGAAAGGGACAAGTCGTCCACGATTTGTAGCAGGCTACTCCTCCTGTACGCCAGATGCATACATATAGTTATCTCGTTCTTGATCTTTTAGCTTTAGCTTCATCTGACACTACTTTGTTTCTGAGTATGTGTTGTTGTAAATATTATTCAAGTGCTCGATTGGAAGTTTTGGACCAGCAAGCAATACTCCTTTTCCTTGATTGGTTTGCAAGTTTAATCAATTCACGAATTCGTTTTTCAAATAATCGTGAACATGGATGGAATTTTGGAAGATATCCCCACGGATACCCGACGGAGTTCGGGGCCCCGACGGGGTCGGGGACGGGGAGAGTTTTTGCCCTGGTAACCTACTCGGGGTCGGGGCGGGGACGGGGAGCACTCCCCCGGCCCCACCCCATTGCCATCCCTATTCTGGACGCCACGTGTGCTTCGAAAGAACTGGAGTGGATCTCGTCCAGGAGTTGCCTTCCCTCCTTCCTGCTGACACATCGCAGCAGCG
The DNA here is from genome assembly GCA_036936925.1 of Cenchrus fungigraminus. Taxonomy (NCBI): domain Eukaryota; kingdom Viridiplantae; phylum Streptophyta; class Magnoliopsida; order Poales; family Poaceae; genus Cenchrus; species Cenchrus fungigraminus. The sequence goes on along the minus strand of CM072778.1, from coordinate 18,200,358 downwards.
GGGCGGTGACCGCTGCCTTGTACAACATACTATCCCGACACTCCTCCCGGCGCCCGTCTCGTACGCGGGAGGACTCGATGGTGTGGACCTCTTAGGCGGGGCGCCGGGGTATCTCCTTCTTTCGGTGCGCCTCCTCGCATTTCGAGCGACGCTCCTGCTCGCGATCGTGTGTGTTCCGGTCCTCGTGGTGAGGGCGAGACTCCCCGGGGTGTCTCCGTTGTGTTTCCCGGAGCTTGTCATCCTCCGCCCTGGCGTACTCCTCCATCTTCTTCATCAACTCCGACACAGTCTGCGTGGTGCGCTCGCTTAGCCCGCTGGCTTGACACTTGACATTCGCGAAGCGTTTGACGAAGCTTCGAAGGGTCTCGTTTCTCCCCTGCTTTACTGTGACATCCTGGCCCAAGGCTTAATAGGATTAATAGAATACTCCTACCAACAAGTTGCAACTTCTTTTCCGGAAGCCCATCTCGAAAGAACTCCAAAGTTGAGCATGCTTGGCCTAGAGCGATGGGTGACTGACCGATTAGTCCTTCCCGAGTGCATATGAGTGAGGACAAAATGCACAGAAAAGACATGTGTTGGTATGTGAGGATATTCTTGAGGTCCTAGAGAGCTGCTAGGTGTAGGCGGGTCCGGCCTCAGATAGGTGGGACGTTACATTTACTACGAACAGGTGTCCGGAGGTGACCGGATCGTCATAGTTCCCTTGCAAGTTCTCCAGCATCAGCTCCCGGAGCTGTTTCTAGGAGCAGATCTTCTCGGCGTCCAAGGTGGTGTACTAGGTACGCATTATTCCAGTGACGGCCATCACAAAGCTCTTAGCCATGGTGGATTCGTCAGCTCCGACGGATTGAATAGCAGCCTCGAAGCTCATGAGGAAGGCAACTGGATCCGTCTTGCCATCGTAGTGGGCGATCTGAGGCATCTTGAAGGCCTTAGGCCTGTGAGTGCTTGTAGCGTCCGCGAGAGGGCGACTTGGGATCGAGGAGGCTGTCGCGCCTGGGTGGAGCCTCGGGTCGCTCTCACTCGGGGGATGGGGGTTGCTCGCGACTACTCCTTCGGGAGTTCTCCCGCAGTGACTTGTCGGCTTCCAGTTGTTCCAGCAGCTTCTTCAGCTCTCGGGCCCTTCGGTTGGCATCCGCCCTCCACCGCAGGTACTCTTCCTCCCTAATTTTCGCCTCTTGATCGTTGTCCTCCTAAGCGATGCAGTCCTACCACTCCGCCTCCCGGCGTGCCCGCCAGACCCGCTCTTGGAGCTCTTCCACCTCGTTGTCACACCCGAATTTAAAGGCAAATTCGAATGCATTGAATACATGTGCGCCAGGATCAAAGTTCACACATGCATCGACTTAGTGAATACCAAAACACAGTGTAAAAGCGTATAGGGAGTATTATAACTTTATTACGTGACCGAATGTCTCAACAACGAACCAAAAGCGAGTACTAGCAGCGGAAAAGAACGTCTCCACAGGCAGTCGACTGGTGGCACGCTCGCCTAGAACTCGTCGAACTCATCAGGAAAGTCTTCAAAGCGTCCGTTTGAGCAGCAGCCGGGTTGTGTAGATGCAATATAAATAACAACAAGCGTGAGCACATGTTGTACTCAACAAGGGAAAACACTATAACAACATGCAAAGGCTTTATGGTGGAAGGTTGTGGTTGCATAGCAGGTCAACATTTTAGTTGGTCAAATTTTATTAAGCAAGCTGATTTACTAGTAAATATAAGTTTATACCAACCTAGAGATTAACATAAGCATCATCAACATGAATGAAAGTAAATGCAACAAGTTTAGTCCATCTTCCATAAAGTTACTCATGTGAGGGTCCAGACCGCTCTTGACCGTGAGCATGACTAACCGGTTAGTTTTACACTCTGCAGAGGTTGTACATCTTTACCCACAAGTCGCGTAAAAGTTTTAGGAACTTTAAACCCAACCATGCGATGTCAGCCAAGCATCATACCACACTATCGAGGTGTGATTGCATAGGGACGCTACGAGGCCTTTACAAAGAGTCCTCCCATGTGTATTAGTCCATAGTAGCACGCCATAGAGGCCATCTTTCGTACCACACCTCTACCCACGGACTAGGTAGCCATAGAAGAGCACTTACGTTCCAAAACCTATCCGGAGTAGAAGAGCCATAAAAGCATTCCTCCGTACCCAGGCTACCACGACTAATCCCCACACAAGACTTCCCTAATTACTCGGCCAAGACAGAGTCATATGTCTTGTGGTTGTACTGTTTAACTGGGTGGTTCTCCATGTTCCGATTAACAAGCAAAGTGTTCTTGTATTACATGAAGGTATAACAAAAGTAAAGCAAGTTTAACATTGTTGTTCACTAGAACCACCACAAACCCAAGTTCAGCAACAAAGCAAGGTCTACCCAACATAAAGTAAACCCAGGTTGATCAAGGCATAGGGGTAAACAAAACTAGTCGAACCTTAAATATCATAGGACCCATCATATTAATGCAAAGCAATAAATAAATAAACAGTGTAATTAAAATGCATGTTGTAATGAGATAAACGGGAATGCAGCAAGGACTTGCCTTCCACAAACTCTCGCTGCCGCTCAAGGTCTTCAAAATCTTCAACGGCAGCGTATTCCACGTACGGATCGTCTTCTACTCACCACATCATACACATACAAGCAAACAATGGAATAAAATAAGAAACAATCACCAAATAGTACTAACAGAACAAAACAGAGGCATAAAATTGTTCTACACTTCGATACGATCACGTGGATATAAAGAACACTAAAAACGGAGCTAAAACGTGTAAACTACAGCTAAAACAAGATGCATGGGCTTGACTGCAAGAAAAACTAAGCCTACAGGGGCTAAACTGCAAGAAACCGAGGGGTAAAATATAATTACGCATAAAAGCATAAGGGTTAAGGCATAAAAACTAAAGGATTGATCTCGGGTGCTAAAAATAGGAAGATCAGGGTTAAAAACGTAAAGAAAAGGACCTATGTGTGAGGATCTTTACATGCGGAAGGGTATACTTGTGAATCTAAAGAAACAGAGGGTTTCTTTTGCAAAAGAGGCGTGGCGCAAGGTTGGTTGACCGGTATTGACCGGCTTGACTCCGGTCAGAAACGATCTGGGCCGTAGATCGCGGGACGGACGACTGCGAACAGCGGGATGCGGTATGCGGCGGCACAGGCGGCTGCACGCGGCAACAGACGGCGGCAAGTTCGCCGGTGAGAAAAGATCTCGAGTCCCCGGGCACAATTGGATATGCGGTTTGCACTGGAACGAAGCGGGTGACACGAGGAACGCGTCTAGGGCACCGGGACAGGCTTGCGGGCGACGAAGACGGCGAGTGGCTCGGCGCGGCGGACGGCATGGCGGTTCCAACTCCGGCGAGATCCCACGGGCGGTGTAGAGCACGAAGACGGGAATAAAAGGCATAAGCGGCTTCCTCACCTTCTTGGGGTGCTCCGGGTGGTCTTCTCGTCGGCGGGGAGGCGGTGACGGTGGAGATTGAAGGTGGCGGCCGGCTAGGGTTTCGGAGCTTGGGCGTGGTGCTTGCAGCTGCTTAGGGTTTGGGGAAAAAGGGCCACGGGCGGAGGCGGCACCGCCCTTTATAGGCCGGGACGGGGTGCCTTGGCGTGCGGGTCAAGGGATAGGAGAGCGGCGCAGTTGGGACCTGGGCTCGAGTCCGATGCAGGTGCGGCTCAAGGTAGGGAATGACGAGGGGGACCCACCAGTCAGCGACTGCGGCAGATGGGGGGCTTGTGTGGCTGTGCTGGGCCGCTGGCTGGGCCAGATGGCCGGTTGGGCCGTTAGGCCAGAGACGACGCACGGACAGGCTGTGTAGTCTGGGGAGCGTCGCTGGACTTCTGGTTTTTGGGCCACGTCTAGAAGTTGGGCTGGGGTGCAGCTGCGGTTGGGAGCGGGTTTGAAGCCGAACTGGGCCAAAAGAAGTAGAAAGGAGAGGAGAGAAAAAAGGAAAAAGGTTTTGTTGTTTCCAAAAGGAGATCAAACAATTGAATTCAAATTAAAATTTGAATTCGACCAATAAAAAATAATGCACCAGCATGTATGCAACAATCATCAAAACATTTATTTAATTTAGAAAAAACAAATAATGTTTTTTTCTATGCTATATTCTCTGTAAAGAAAGTAAATGTTGGAAAAAATTTAAAATTATGAGAAAATCATTGTTTAATTATTCTCTCTACTCACATCCTGAAATTGAAAATTTCAGGGTGTGACACTCGTTCTCCGCTCGAAGTGCCTCCCTTTCCTCCAGGGATGCCCCGGTATCACCTTGAGTAGGGAGGGGGTTGTCGTGGGCCTCCGGAGGGTCTTCGTCGGCGCCCTCCGGGTCTTCGTTGCTTTCCTCGTGATGGTCCTCCAATTCGACCCTTTCGGGGTCTTGAGGTTCCTCCGAGGCACCCGGGGGAGGAGCTCCAGTCGTCACTTCTCCGACAACGTCAGGGTCATCCCGGAAAACACCCGGAACGACCCTTCCCTTCTTCTTGGCTGGTGCCATCTCAGTTTCTCTCAGTCACACACGTCCCCACGAACGGCGCCAATCGTTGGCGGTTACAAAGCTCAAATAGTAAAGGTGGGCCTCTTGAGCCGTACAGAGGGCCCAAAAGAGCTATTAGGGACTGAGTGACTAATATATTGAATGTGTAAAAACTTGAATCCAAATACATGTCTCCTCTTTTATAGGCCTCTCGGGCCCCTTCCGGTACAATGTCCGTTATACCCTCGGTACGGCTCCGGTATGGACTCGGGACAACTCTGGCCCGCGGAAGGCTGTCACTGATGGTAGTTTGCATAGTTTGCACAAGTAGGGTGGTTTCCACCTGATACGCTTCCAAGTTTATTATACTCAAAATCAACCTTATTTTAGAGAAACCTCTTATCTAAATTTGTGGCACCACATTAAAAATACAGGCCAATTATTTGGAATAATCATATTTATATATTGTTAGCTAACATTTAATAATTATTAATCATATTTATAGATTCCATGTATCCAAAATACTCCTGCGACTACAGATGTCCAGATGGGCCGCACGACACTACACGACACTAACACGACTAAACACGACACGAGTGAGCACGACCATTTAATCATGTCGTGGCGTGCTGGCACGCCGTGCCGGCTCCTTGGCCCAAACACGACACGGAACACTCTTAGCCGTGTCGTGCCGGCACGGCGGCACGGCGAGCACGTCTAGCACGGAGTGCTAGCGCTGGCTCCAGGACTAGCAACGTCCAGCGATTCAAGAAGAGAAGCAAATCGAATGAAAGAGATCAAGAAATTCATCACAAAACCAATCACATACACACAACAAATCAAAAAAAAATCAAGGCCAAAGAGCCTCATGGCCGCGCCCCACCGCGCCTGGCGCCGGATGCCGAGCTCGCGAGTTCGTCGCCTGACCGCGTCCGGCCGCCCGACCGCGCCCAGCGGCGGCGCGTGCCCGTCTCTTGGCTGCGCCGAGAGGGCCGCATGCGGGAGGGCACGGCGCCGGGGAGGGCCGCCGGCGGGAGGGCGCGCATGCCGAGCGCGGATGCCGGGGAGGGCCGTCGGCCATGGTCGCTAGAGGAGGGGCCGCGGGAGGGCGCAACGCCTGGACGGTGGGAGCGGCGGCTGCGGGATTGAAGGAAGGGGAGTGAAGGAAAATTAGGGTTTGAGCTCTATATATACGAGTTGGATTCGTGGGCCGAGCAGGTTAGTGGGCTGGCAAGCTCGTGCTTAGATGGGCCAGAATCGAGTTTAGTTGGGCCGCTCTTTTCGTGTCGTGTTCGTGCTCGCACTGCGTGTCGAGATCGCGGCCCAGACACGGCCCGTCATCATATCGTGCCGACACTGACACTTCGGCCGTCGTGTTAGTGTCGTGTTAGTGTCGTGTTTTTTTAGTGTCGTGCGTCGTGCCGCCCGTCGTGTCGGACCCATTTGGACATCTATACCTGCGACTGCGGAGCGTGCGGCACCCACAAAGTCAGACGCCGGGTCGCCGCGACGAGTATTCGACGGCGGCGCGTTCCAGAGTTCCGGTCCGATGGACTCCGACATCGGCCATGTTCTTTCCATGGCCTATAACCCCCGATCGAGGTCTCTCAGCTCATCACTTGAACCCGTCCACCGTCGGTCCGTCGCCATGCCGCCCGTGAAGCTCCCGTCCCTGTCGCCGCCGTATCTCCTTCTCCTCCTCCTCCTCACGGCAAGGGTCGCCATGTCGCAAGACGCCAAGCCCGTATGGCTGGACTGCGGGGACGTGGGCGCATCATCGCTTCCATCCCCGTCCCCTTCCCCCTCACCACTACCGGCGCCTGTCAACGGGAGCGGCGGCGCGCCGTTCCGCGCCAACCTCCTCTCGCTCCTGGGCGCGCTCCCGCGTGCCGCGGCGCCCACGGGATTCGCGTCCCTCTCCCTCGGCACTGGCCGCGACCGCGCTTACGTCCGGGGCCTCTGCCGCGGCGACTCCGCGCCGCCCCGGTGCCTCGCCGACCTGCAGGAAGCCGTCCGCAACCTCAGCAGGAGCTGCGCCGGCAGCCGCCGCGCCGCCGTGTGGTTCGACAAGGCCTACATCACCTACGCCGACACCAACTCGTCGACCGCCCGCGAGGAGGGCGTCATCCAGATCCTCTACGACACACGCAGGGTCGCCGACCCGGCAGGCTACGTGCAGGCGTACGACGTGCTGATGAGCCGCCTGGTGGCGCGCGCGGCCGGCGGCGAGGCAGAAGGGAGGCCGTTCTTCGCCACCGGGGAGGCGCAGTACGCGAGCGGCGACCCCGACGGAACCATGTACGGGCTGGTGCAGTGCGTGAGGGACATCACGGCGGCGGACTGCAACCGGTGCCTGCGGCAGTCGGTGCAGCAGCTGCCGTGGTGCTGCTCGGGGCAGCAGGGCGGCGTGGTGCTGGCCTACAACTGCTACCTGCGGATCCAGATATACACGTACTACGACCTGGCCCTCGACGCGCTGCCGCCTTCGCCCGCCGCACCTCCGCCTCCGGCGGTCTCCTCGCCGCCGACGCGAGACGATGAAACGAACGGTGAGTGTGACTCCGACGAGCCCACTGGAAGAGATTCAACGTGTTGACTCTTGACTGTGTATGCATTACCCGACAAAGAGGTCGTGCGAAATCCGGCCGCGTCGGTTTGTCGTGATCCGTGCTGATTGCGATCGCCTGAAACCATGCAGGAAAGGGGCGATCAAGAAATGTCTTCGTGCTCGCAGTCGCAGTCGTCCTTCCTCTTGGAACGCTTCTTCTCCTAGCCTTCGTGCTCGCCTGTGTTTGCCTGCAAAGGAGAAGGGGTATCGAAGTGAAGAAAAGATCACCGGGTATTCCGCATTTTCGGGAGAGAAGAAGGATCAATGGCGACAGCACCTACACCTACGTTTATCCGGAGAAATTCTCTCTGCCGGTACTGATGGCTGCCACTCGCAACTTCGCTGCAGAGAACAAGCTCGGAGAGGGAGGTTTTGGACAAGTTTTCAAGGTATCCGAGACACACAAAAAAAAGAGAGAGAGAAGGAAATAAAAACCTTGAAGCTCAATGGAAATGCAAATATTGACAGGGTGCGATTCTTCTGATGACTGACCAGGAGTTTTGCAAATTAAAATTTTGCAGGGCAGGCTTCAGGATGGGCAGGCAATTGCAGTCAAAAGGCTCTCCAAGGGCTCCTCGCAGGGGTTCCAGGAGCTGAAAAATGAGCTGGTTCTCGCCGCCAAGCTGACGCACAAGAACCTCGTTCAGCTTCTCGGGGTTTGCCTGGAGGAGACAGAGAAGCTGATCGTGTACGAGTACCTGCCGAATCGGAGCCTGGACACCTACCTTTTCGGTACGCCCTCTCTGTAATCTTCACACAAATTTCCGGCTATCCGATCGGCGCTGTACCTTCCCTTGATCTCCTCTTCCAAGTTCCAAGCTTATGGATATGGATTGTCCATGCGCCTCGCAGACGCATCGAGACGGCAGCAGCGGCAAGCCCTGGACTGGAGCAGGAGATACGCGATCGTCCGAGGGGTCGCGCGCGGCCTGCTGTACCTGCACGACGAGTCCCGGCTGCGGATCATCCACCGTGACCTCAAGCCCAGCAACGTCCTGCTCGACTCGGATCTGAACCCCAAGATCTCCGATTTCGGCCTGGCCAGGGCGTTCTGGGGAGACGAGAGCAGAGAGGTGACCAAGCGACCAGTTGGGACCCTGTAAGTACCCTGTGCCTTCCTGGCTTCCAGCTTGGTAAAGATAGCTTCGCTGCAACAAGCCAGCAACTCAGTACAACATGTTCGCTGCAGCGGGTACATGTCGCCGGAGTACGCGTACTACGGCCACGTCTCAACCAAATCGGACATGTTCAGCTTCGGCGTGATCGTCCTCGAGATCCTCACCGGTCGAAGGAACACCAGCCCATCATCAGCTGAAGAAGATGGCAGCGGCAACAATCTGCTGAGCTATGTGAGTACAAGGGTGTCATGTGTCATGATTTACAAGGTGATGCTACGGTTCACTCTACACTACTCTGCTGCAGGTGTGGGAGAAGTGGAGGCGCGGGTCGGTCGCGGACATCGTGGACGCGTCGCTGGGCGGGCAGTACGCTCCGGCGGAGGCGCTCGCCTGCGCGCAGGTCGGGCTCCTGTGCGTGCAGAAGGACCCCGGCGCCAGGCCCGACGCGTCGGCCGTCGTCCTCATGCTTGACGGCCACTCGGCCATCCAGCAGAGGCCCTCCCGCCCGGCCTTCTGCTCCGGGTCCATGAGCGCCGCCGCCTCGTCGCGTGGAAATGGAGTGCGCCACGGGCGTCGTTGCGCGACCGATTCTGTGTCGGAGAACGGCCTGACGGTTTCGGAACTCCAGCCGAGGTAGACGGCAGCAGTCGGCACGCAGTGGCCAGGCTAGAAGAGTGCACGCGCAGTGGCTGACGGTTAGTTTCTACACCGGAAGAAGTAGGGGGTGCAAGTGCAAACACATGTGTTCCTCACATGTGACATCATATGCTGTAAAAAAATGTCCTAAAGTGACACGCTTCCACTCGAAACTCCAGATTTCCTCCTTTGTCAAGTTTCCATCTGCTGAGAAAAGTTTCCATTCCTACAATTGTCAGCCTCCGAGACGTTCCTCTTCCTTGGAGGCTTTGCACGGAAAGAAACAAGAACGAAAGACATATTGAACCTTGGAGGCTTTGCACTCTAGAGAAACTATAAGTTTTTAGAGTTTTTCCAATTCTGAAGTTCGAACATTATCCGACTTCTTCTCGAAGCCCGCACAAGTTAGAAAATTTTTTAAAAAAATTTGTAAACATGAGAGTTCATGAACCTCGAGTAAAAGAATAACCAAGGATTGTCACCGTAAATCTGATGTCAACAAGGATTTTATAGGAACGGGAAAACTAGGCTCAAAAGTCAAAACTTTAATAAATCTCTGGATCTTCATCCGTTTCCCACTCAAGCTAGGTATGTTTTTGTAATACTCCGAATACTACTTGTTCATAGCTTCAATACTTACACATCTTTTTGCATAAGTCGAATGATCAGATGTGGTGTTCAAAAGTGAAATAGTGATAAATATTAAGATACAGATGTATTACATGTTATTCTACTGTCACATGCAAACATAATAACCACTTTGACGAGGTCCGTCTACGGCCCTGCTAAAAAATCATAGCATATTTCTTATATTTTTTTTAAAAAAAAGGGACACACGATGCATCACAATTTTTTTTATAAACTCACATACTCCCTCCATACTCATAAAACATGTCGTTTAGGACAGCGACACGGTCTCCAAAGTATAACTTTGACTTCTTATTTTTATAAAAATATTTGTTAAAAACTAACAAATGTATACTTTTATAATAGTATTTTGCAAGACAAATCTATTCATTTAGTTTTCACATTTTCAAACTCAACAACTTAAAAGTTATTCATGATTTATATTCCCGATGTTTGACTGAAATCTTGTCCAAAACGACATGTTTTATGAGCATGGAGGGAGTAATTGAACATCCTAATTTTTAGAGACGTAGTACACTCTACCTTCCTTGGACCTCCCGCCTTCTTCTTTCCTCCAACTTGCTCTATTTATGTTCCCAGCGACAGAATCCCGGGTCCCGGTAGGTCCGCGGGGGCTTTCGGGCATCGGCAGCTCCAGCACGGATCCAGATTCAGTGACTTGCTGAAGGCAAGTCACTGAGCACTGTAGCGGTGACTTACCCTCCCTCCAAAGCCGTCCATCGCAAGATGAATGTGGCAAGTCATCGTGAACAGTACACGTGCTAAGTACCAACCCGTCATGTGCGGTGTTTCCTCGTCTTCTATCGCCAGTTACGTCATGCCTTACTCAAGGTAAGGCACTGAATCCTGGAGGTCCCTCCAGCGCATGGCGCAGCATGCCCGATCCCGCCCCCCCCCCCCCCCCCCCCCCCACGCAGACAAGAAGTATTTTGGCTGTCTCCATGCCTCCATGCAGTGCTGAGTGCTCATTGGCCCTCCATGCAGCCCGAAGCCCGGCCACCGGTCAGAGCTCCACTACTAGCGCGCGGGAGCTGCTTTGGAGCGCCCCACCATTGTTGTCTCACTACTGGAAACCCTTTTTAGCTACGTTAAGCGTTTCTATTTCAGTACATAAAAATGCTTTTTGACACGATTTTGATAACATATCAAAGTGTCACGATATTAGACACACTTACATTGTTAGTAGTCTTGTGGAGATACTTTTTAACATGCTACTGAAATCATCTAAAAAAGACACGATGTTAGACACGATTTAATGCATCATTATTGTTAAGACACGCTACAATACGTGTCAAACAATGTCTATAGCCACGTTAAGATACTTTTTGACATGATTGTATGAAACGTTTCAAATGATGCATAGTTAGACATGCTTTGAATCGTGAGTAGCATGTGGAAACGTCATAAAGCGTATCAAATACGTGTCATAATGGTTCTTCATAGGATAACTCAAAAATAAAACATACTTATGTAAGTCAGCTATGTGTGAGGTGAGAGATCTTGAGTTCGAATCCTACGCACCGCACACATTACACATACATAGTCATGGATAGGTGTCCTCCAATATGAAATAATTTTATTTATTTTTTCATAAATTAGTAGATGTTTTATAAATGTATCCAGGAGTTTGTCTCTATATTTTTCAACACACAATGAAGTGTTACTATACTACGTAACTACACCACTAAGTATGATATAAATGTGTCTCTAAAATTATATCAATGCAAGTAGACACACTTAACAATTTCGTCTCTACGAAGCCTGACACGGTCCCGGGTATCGTGCGGGTGCCTCTGTTCTAGCCCAACAAAGCTTCGACCGGTTAGCACAGTGAGTCCAGTCCAGAAAGGAGACGTCACGAGATCGAGTCCTCACAGCATGTTTTTCTTTTTATGTTCGCGTATATTTTTGCATACTACAGTACACTGGCTGCATGGCGCCGCACGGGGGACGCTCGGCTGGGCGCGTTGCCTTGCTCATTTTTCGGTCGTGCGCGCGCTGGAGAACATTTTTGCTGCTCGTTTTTTTCCGTCGTGCACACGTTGGAGACTTTTTCACCGGTGTAAGTTTTTTGTGCGCGCGGTTTTTTTTTGTCTCCGCGCTCGTTCTACGCGCCTGTTTTCCCCCTGGCACGGTGGCACGTGCCGCTTCGGTTGACTTCTATTAACCGGTCTTGTCCAGCGCCGAAACTCCCATCCAGAACCGAGCTCCAGACTCCCAGCCAAAGCTCGTCTAGCACTGAGACTCCCTTCCAAAACAGCGTCCAAACTCTAAAGTCCCGTTCCAGTGCAACACATGGATCAACTTCGATCTCAACATTCCTTTAGAGGAAGAAGAAAATAGCATTGGTAATTTCGATCTCAACATTCCTCAATGCACAAAAATTTACACGGGTTCCCTGAGTGTTACAAAAATTTTCAGAGTGTCTTGAGTGCCATAGAGATTTTAACTTATGCCTTGTATGCCACTTCCATCCATCTGCCATTATGTTGCAGTTAAGTAGGTGTGAAAAAGACTTATTTGCCCCTCCAAATGAATGAAGTGTGTAATTAAACCGTTTCCCTCATATGTCATTTCAGATTTATTTTATTCATGGAGACAGCACATATCAACACATATCCGGGAAGGTTCAATGTCATCAGAAACAACACCACTAGAATCAATGAACGTGGCAATGCTGAGAAAAAAACACGATTGGTATTCCTTAATTAACGACGAACATTCATTCATTGATTCATTCATAGAACCGATTGCAGCTACACAATAGACTCATTCCAGCTAATCCACTCATACTCATAGCCTACACATGACCCAATCCTAATCTCCTGACATCTCGGTATTAACAAATCAGATCGATTAAAGATTGCATTGATGCGAGAAATGAACAGAATGTTGGGGAATGAAATGTCTGCAGCCCAAAACGAACCAATCCAATCCAATGCAACATCACCGACCAATCAATCGATCAATTCTCCTCCTCCTCCTCCTCCTCCTCCTTCTTGGCGTCCTTGTCCTCGAGGAGCTTGAGCTTCTACTTCTCGGCCTTGAGGTCCTCTGCCTCCTTGATCCAGAGGTCTGCGAACTCACAGTCCTTGTATCGCTCGAACCACAGCCCGCCGCAAGTGTAATGTATGGCCCTGGGTTGCGTGGCCGGGTCGGCGGGGTCGACCCTATTGTGGCTGATGAGGAAGTTACAGGTGAAGGGCACCTCCCCGATCTCGTCGTCGTCGAGCCAGACGGCAGCGTGAGGGGCGGCGTGCGTGTCAGCCTGCGTCGTGCATGGATACAACCATGAGTGAGCACGATTTCACGATCACGGTCTTCATGAACAAGATGGCAGCAAGGACATGGGAAAGCACTCGACGGCAAGGAGTCCGACACCATCGTCACTGAGTTCGACGGCATGGAGTCCGACACCGTCGTCTCCGAGCCTGACGGCAAGGAGTCCTGCACGAGTGACTCCTCAGACGTCGGTGCGAGCAGCTCCTTCGAGTCCAGCGCGAGCAGCTCCTCCTCCTGCGACTCTTGCGCCGACGCCGGCATGAACTCCATGGAGAGTAGCAGCAGCTTGGTGTTGACGTCTGTTAAGTGCTTACTTTAGCTGTCAATTTACTCATGAATAAAGGAGCAAGTGGCATTTCTTACACGCATTTTAGTTATGAATAATGTAGTTCCACTTGTCCTTGGAGATTATGTGATTGCAGGAAAATGAGCATAAAAGAAGTGACAAACTCACTTTCTATGATTCATGCCACGTCACCTCAGCCAAGGAGGGCTGCCACCTCAAATGCCATGCATGCAAGCCATGTCACCAATCCAAGGGAGGCAAGCCCCGACGAATCAGAGCGTGACACATGGACTTCACATGGATCCATGGGCCCACCAGAGCGTCTAAACGCCTCAAGAACACGTGTACACCAGGGACCGACCTAAGGGCCCACAGGACAGCCACCCAGAGGAAGCACACCCTGAGTGGGGCCCACAGGGGGTCGGCCGACCCCACAGGTCGGCCGAACCGACCTTGAGCCCCCCACTCAGGGGCTTCCACGTGGTGTCTCCCCATTGGTCCTAAAAGCCATTCCCGGGGTGTTTGGCTCCTCTTGACGTTGGCGCTTAGGCCTATAAATAGAAGGGGAGGGGGTTCATTTCCTACGAACACACCTTACTACTCCTCTCTCACTTTTGGTTTCTAAGGCTAGGAGGTAGGCTAGAGTAGTTCTACTTCAGGTTCTAAGTCTACTTTGGGATCTAGGTATGAGTTCTCTTGTATCTTTATTTCTTTGTATGACTTTGCTCTACTTCAGTTATATAACTATTTCATATAAAGTTGTGCTTGTATACATGGGTGATTTGTTCATGTGTTCTTCACTTGTTCATCATTTAGAGGCTCATGTTCTTGATGAACAAGGCCTTTCGATCCAGTTGACAAGTGACTTACTCATGTTTTTGGTGTTTGTTCATAAGTTAGAGGCTCGTGTTCTTCACGAACACGACCCTTTTATCTTGTTGAATAGACATAGGAAAGCACAAATCTGTTTGTGTACCTAGCCTAGTTTGATCCAGTTAGATTCCATGTTCGTGTTGTATGAAGTTCGTGCTCAAGCTACGGTACTCGGTGTAATTGGCTGGTTTATCTGGTGGCTCTGACCTGGGTCACAATAGCCCAGGCCGGTCAGGGTCCTGCTAACAACGTAAGTGTGGTGCTTGGGTTGCGTAGCTACGTTACTTATGAGTGTATCCCACGGTTTGTCTTGGGGTTGGTCACGGTAGTGACAGCCGTTGGACCCTTCTTGAATCCCCCATGTTCGGATACGCTGTAGGAGTCTAAAGTCTAACAACTGGAGTCGTGCGTAAGCGACGCGGGAGGTTAGCTCCCCGTTTGTACCTGGGTGCTTGAGCCAACAGTCATGCAATGCTAGTGTGTACCTAACTCGTCTTACTGACTTCATGTGTTTAGTACCTTAGAACCTAGAACTAACTCGTATGTTGCCTCCTAAGCCTAAGACCTTTAGAGAGAGTGTGTTTGTGTGTTCACACTACCAACTTATCTATCATACCTCACCCCTGCACTTGAGTGCCTGGTTTGTTTCCGTCTATGATTTATACTCATTGCAATAGTGTTGAACTTGTTAATCCACCCAGCCTTCTTGGATTCGATACCCTTTGGAATACTCCTTTGGGGAAATGCTACAATGGTACTTTTGTGCTTTGCGGACTCTTGTAATCATTAGGATTACCATTTGGTCATTTCTGGCATCGTTGCTAGGAACTCATAACTTAGCATCGACGTTAAGAAATACCAACAAGCATTTCTGGCGCCGTTGCCGGGGAAGACTAAGGATAACATGTCAACACTTTGCATATGTTTATAATCATGACAGGAATGAAACAGGTCTCAATGTAGGCTAACCTTGATTATCTTCTTTGTCTATTGATGATGAAGACAAGTAGTGTATGACTGGTTTCGACTTACTGCCAAATTTCACTGGAGATCCTGAGTCACTCGTAAGGAGAGCTAGAACTCATTTCGGTTCTCCCCAGTGTGTACGTACGGAAGTCGACCCAGCTTCCTTTGTGCCATCTACATCAACTCCTATGACCAACCCCGAGAAGACTCTTCGCGAGTACTCTGCTCCATCTGCTGATCAGGTGCCCACCGGCCTCGAGATCAACATCGGGAACGGAAACTTCGAGATCAAAACTGGCCTCATTACGATGGTACAGGCTAGCCCATTCTGTGGCAAGCCTAATGAAGACGCGAGCGTCCACCTGCAATAGTTCCTGGAGCTGTGCAGCACCTTCACAATACGAGGAGTGGAGGAAGATGTCATCCGTCTGCGACTGTTTCCATTCTCACTTCCGGGAAAGGCAAAACAGTGGTTCTATGCGAACCGTGTAGATATTGACACCTGGGCAAAGTGCTCAGCAGCGTTCCTCGCAAAGTTCTTTCTGTTGGGCAGAACCAATGCCCTCCGGGGGAGAATTTCAAGCTTGCAGCAAGAAGCAAATGAAACCATTCCAGAAGCCTGGGAGAGGCTTCAGGAGTACATCCTAGCTTGTCCCCATCATGGGAGGGACAACTAACTTATTCTTCAGAGTTTCTTTAATGGGCTGGCTCCGACAGCCCGAGGTCATATTGATGCTGCTGCTGGAGGGGCTTTCTTCTCTCTTACTATTGCTGAAGCAACCAAACTTATTGAGAAGATGGTCTCCAACCAAGGGTGGAGTGATGATTGACTCCAGCCACGTCAGAGGGGTACACATACCGTCAAGGAAGCGGATATGTTGCACGCCAAGATGGACCTGCTTATGAAAAGAATGGATGATCTGACCAGCGAGAAGGCTGCCATGGCCGTCACTACTCAAGCTATGGATTCTCGCATGACTTGCGAATTCTATGGTGACACTGGGCATTAAGGGAATTATTGCCCTACTACCCAAGAGGATGTGATGTACATGAACGACAACAACAATGGTTATCGTCCACAAGGAGGTCAAACGTGGAATCAATCACACCCTTATTATCAGGGAGGTAATCAAGGTAATTCTTTCAACCCAAACCAACCTTCCCTGAGAGATCTGGTTTTCGGGCAAACTAAGATCAACGAT
Organism: Cenchrus fungigraminus; assembly: GCA_036936925.1. Lineage (NCBI taxonomy): Eukaryota > Viridiplantae > Streptophyta > Magnoliopsida > Poales > Poaceae > Cenchrus > Cenchrus fungigraminus. The sequence goes on along the minus strand of CM072778.1, from coordinate 18,184,247 downwards.
GGTTTCAATAAGAAAACAACTGCCTATGATAAGGCTTTGGAAAGCCTTAATGTTAAAATTGATAGCCTTTCTTCCGCTCTTAAGAACCAGTTGAGCTTTAACAAAATGATAGAAACTCAGTTGGCTCAATTAGCTGCTTTGGTTCCCTCTGCTGAAGACGGGAAGATTCCGGGGCAACCTTTGTATTCTTGTGAAAATGTTTGTGTAGTGTCCACCGGATGGGGTAAGCCATCTGGGCGAGCACGAGCTGCTGACTATGCAGGGAAACCCATACAGTAGGTTCTTTTTATGGGAATCTTCAGCAATTGTGCACAGGAGAGACCCTCGTTATCCGGCTATCACTTGCATGATATACTACCAGAAAATCAGGAATGCTCTCTGTGGTCTTGGCGCGAGTGTCAACCTCATGTCCAAGGCTATGTTCGAAAGATGGGGATATCCTGCTCTTTCTCCAACCTCGAAGACAGTTCAACTTGCTGATGCATCGATCCGGCATCCGGAGGGGATAGTGGAGAGTTTACTGGTATTTGTCTAGGGATCTTGCATCTTTGCGGATTTCGTGGTCCTTGATATGCAGGATGACGCGGAAATGCCACTCATTCTTGGGAGGCCATTCCTAAGTGACGCAAAGGTGAGGATCAATGTGGGAAATGGAACCATCCGTTTCTGCATTGGGAAGAAGAACTTGATGTTCCAGTTTCGACCAACAGAAGAGCAATGCTATTCAGTGCAAAGAAATGATGAGCAAATTGGGGAATGGACGGAACCACAACCCCAGCTCAAGCAACCTCTGACCGCACCAAGAAAGTCAAAGAAAACACGGAAGGTGTGGTGGGAGGTACAGAAGTCACACCCCTCTACTTCTCGGGAGTGGGGTGACGAGTGGAACTGATCACCGAGAAAAGTCTCGCTCTCGGACTTAAATGATGAGTCCTTTCGCCAAAAGCTAAAATTGGTAGTTATCTCATATTTCCCTTTCCAAAAATTTATTTGATTTTTTTCAATGCATATTTGAATTTTCCATTCTTGCATCTGCATGCTAGAATTTTTTCTAGTCAATTTCCCTTTTCAATAAAAATTCTGAAAATAAAATTTTGAGTCGGAAAATCCTTAAAAATTCATTTGAGCCAGATTTTGGGCAAATTTGGACCGAGACACCTAGGCAGGCCATCTGAAGAGTATCTTGGCCCCCTAAGTGGGTTTTGGTGATTTAATGACACACGGTTAAGTGGCTAATGATTTATCAAATGTATGAGCAGGAATTAAAATTGTATAGTGGCATCATGTGTTATTCATTGATTATGCAAAAAGAAAGTGATGCTACAAAGGGTTCCTATGAAGGCTTAATTATTTTATATTTTGAATTTGAGTCCTAGGAACGCCGTACTATAAAGAGGGACAGGAAATGTATCTTCCAAGAGTTGAAAAGGTGCTCTAGTTGTCAAAACAAAACCTATGAGAGACACCTTTGCACCAACACATTCACGAGGTTAAATTCTTGGGTGCTGACCTTGGAAGGCCAGAATCTCTGGGGTTTCCCCGGAGTCTCCGGACTTCCCGGAGTTTCCGGGCTTTTCCCGGAGTTTTCGGGTCTTAGAGCTGTAACGGCTCTTTTCTGTGTGAGGGGGTATAAAAGCCCCCTCCACCCTTTCCTCTCTCTCTCTCTCTTGCCCATTTCGACCTGCAACACTCAGAACTCATTGACTCCCCTCCTTTACTCCGCTTGGCCTTGGTTTGGTGAGATTTTTTGGGGATTTAAGAAGGGATTGAGAGCAAGAGCTCGGAGAGTGCTAGTGAGCTAATTTCCCATCTCTAAAGCACCTCGTTCTTCGCTTGGTTGGCACATTTCGTGTTTGTTACTCTTGGAGCTTTGAGCTCCTAGCCGGCTAGGCGTTGCCTTGGAGCATCCAAAGGTTTGTGGCTGCCCAAGGAGGTTTGTATCACCCCGAAATTGAGTAAGTAACTCTAGCTCGATCTTTGTGGTCGCTAGAGGGAGGAAAGTGACCTAGGTGTAAAGGTCCACCCTTCGTGGGTTCCTCAACGGAGACGTAGACCTCAAGGTGTGAGGTTGAACTCCAGTAACAAATCCTTGTGTCTCTTTGTGATTGTTGCTCTTGTTGTATACTTGTATATCTCTTGAGCTCATTTCTAGGGTTTGGTGCTGATCTACTCCGTGTTGAGGTTCCTGCAGGTTCTAGGTGGAGAAACAGACTTGTTTCATCCCATTGCATAACCTATTTTCGTAGATCTATGTTTGAACAAGTTTGAATTCAGTCGATTTAGTTTCCCCCTCGTAGGCCCGGACTATCCGGACATTTTCCCAGATTCTCTGGATTTCCCGGAGTATCCGGAAAAATATCCGGAAACTCCGAACCTGGTCTAACAGCTGCTTGAAAAGTGTGTAAATTTCAGGTTCGACTATTCACCCCCCTATAGTCGACATCTTGATCCTTTCGATTGGTATCAGAGCCAAGTGCTCCGAATTTGAAGCTTAACCGCTTGGAGTCAAGAAGATGTCGGATCCAAATGCTCAACCTCCACCTCTTCCCGAAGGAGGAGACATCACCAACAATGTTGGTGGTACACCTCCCATTCTACCTCAAGGAGGTGGTGCCGGTGGAGCAAGCACAAGCCATCAAGCACATGGAGATGGTGTGGAGACCTCCGATAGTGAGGATGAAGAGTTTGATGATGCAAGGTCAACCCGCTCTGCTCGACGCCCGTCATCATCAAGGGATTACACTAGAACCTCTTTCAATTACTCTCGTTTATCTATTAACCATCCATCAGGTTCTAGCCACATTGGGAAGATACCCCAATTTGATGGAACCGGCTATTCCAAGTGGAAGAACTCGATGGAGGAGTATTTGATAGCGGTAAATCCCGCACTTTGGACTATTGTGAACATGGGCATTACATTTCCTAGTGGTGATGCAATGCTAACTCAAGATCAAGCCAATGAGATACAAAGAAACTATCAAGCCATTCGCATCATCAAGAGTTCACTCACGTCCGAAGAGTATGACAAGGTGGATGGGTTGAAGTCTGCCAAGGAAGTGTGGGACACCTTGTTCATCAACCATGAAGGAACAAAGCAAGTGAGAGAAGGAAGAATTTGTGCCTTAGAAAGTGAGCTCAACCGCTTTGTTATCAAGGAAGATGAATCTCCACAAGACATGTACAACCGCTTGAACAAGATCATCAATAAGATCAAGTCCCTTGGAAGCACAAGATGGGGAAGAAGAGAAGTGGTTGATAAGATCCTCTCTGCTTACATGGCTAGGGATGTGCAACTCCCAACACTTATAAGAGAAAAGAGAGGCTTCAACAAGTTCACTCCGGCAGATGTGATTGGAAGAATTGAAGAACATCTTATCACCGTCAAGGAGTCAAAGCTTTCACAAGATATATCCAAGATGCATGAGCAACTTGAGAAGAACAAGGGGGTAGCCCTCAAGGCATCTAGCAAGGAGAAGAAATCAAGTTCATCAACCTCCAAGGCCGTGGTCAAGGAAGATAGTGATGAGAACATGACTCCCGAACAAATGGCACTCTTCATTAGAAAGTTCAACAAAGTGATAAAGAAGAGTGGCTTCTTCAACAAGAACAAAGACAAAATCAAGACCAATAGGACTTCCAAGAGGCCATTGTTGGGTATTTTAGCGACACACGAAATAAATCTGCAAGCGCATGGATACCATTGTAGCTTTCACCTCAGAGTATTCCAAGGGTATCGAATCCAAGGGAACGTGTGTGTACTAACTTCGTACAGTCGGTCCAAGGACACACCTAGATAAGAGGCAAGGATAGAGAGGATTCCTAAAGATAGCACTACAGATGAGGTTAAAGGTCGATCTCTCGAGAACTTGCTTCGGGCACTGGCTAACCCCTGATCTGTCAGGAGACTCCGGCCTACGGATCTAAGATGAACCTCAACCTGCACTATATCCGAATGTGGAGGATTTCAAAGGATCAACAGGGCTGTCACCACCTGCGATCTACCTCTACCAATCCGTGGGATATAGGGCAAACGAAGGATAACCCTTAGCCTAGACACTACGTCTATGCTACTGATTACTACCGTAGCCTGACTACGCTATCGCGCGGTGCGCAGCAACCTACGACACTCTATATTAAATATAGAGCGACGAACCCACAAGGAGGAGAACTGATCTCACTCAACTATATCTACTAGCTTATGCTAACGGCATATGAGAGAGCACTCGGTCCCGTACTAAGCTTCCAACGTATACGAACGACTTACAGCAGACGAACGTATAAACTCAGGATCTACGCACTAGCAGGGGAAAAAGGCTACTCATGCAACCTAGCATAAACTATTGGAAAGGAATCACGAACACACTTTATTCTAATCAGAGCATGCAAGCATATCCACTTTATTCTAAATGACGAACATGCATACAAACGGATATGAGCACTTATGAACCTATGCTACAAGATCGAAAGGTAGTGTTCGAAGAACACAAGCCTCTAAATCAAGAACAAGCGAAGAACACAAGAACATATCACCTATGCATGAATGCTGCTTTAGTCTAAATAGAAAATGTGGAAATACTTATTTTACTCTAATTGAAGAACAAGCATCCGTAGAGATTAGACCTGAGCATTTCACGGGCCGGGCCAGGTTCGGACCGGGCCGAAAAAAAACCTGGGTTTTTCGAGCCAAGAAAATCCTGCCCACGACTGTCCCATGGGACGTGTCGGGCCTCAGTTTTCGGGCCGGGCCCGGGCTTGGGCAGGCCGCCCGCGTATTTTATAGTGTGAAATAACTAAAAACAGCATTTCGGGCTGGGCTCGGGCCAAGATTTTTTCGCGGGCTTCAAGATCTCTGCCCACGCCCGTCCAGTAAGGTTCGTGGGCGGGCCTGGTGCGGGCCGGGCTAAAAATGCTCAGGTATAGTAGAGATACAACTCTCTCTCTCACTCTCCTACTCTCTAATCTACCAAGGAGAGGCCTCTCCTTTGAAGGGAAGCTCTCATCCTTGGGTGAAGTGGTGTAGTGTGTCCTATTCTCTACACCCTCCCCTTCTATTTATAGGCCAAGGAGAGTAGGAGGAGCCCCCTTGGCTGCCATGGGCGCCACCAGTAGGGTGGTGACACGTGGCGAAGAGGAGTGGGGGCCAAGTTGATGTATCTTCCATGAGAAGGAGCTTGAGGCGGCTTCCTTCCTGCGTAAGCTACTGAATCTTGCGGTGTAAGCTTCTGGGAAGCCACCCATTGCAGCCACACTTGTCCATGCGCCCCATGCTGCTGATGTGGTGTGGACCCGCGCCAGGTGTGGGCCCCACTGGTGGGTCCTGCGTGACGAGGTGTGGGCCCCAGGTGACGTCATCTATCCTTTGTTTGTTTATTTCATATCTCGTGCATACGAACTCCGATGTAGGCAAATAATATATCCATTTTGATTGTCTTGACGAGCTCCTCGCAATGGTGCAGTCTAAATTGGCATTTGAGGTTGTTTATGATGACGTCCTATATAAGCCATTAGATCAGTTGCTCTCAACTGTACCATTTAGCACGTATTTCAGTGAGCCCTGCAACAAAAGTTAGAAACACCAACACTTGTGGAGATTGTCAGTATAAACCCCTATTCTAGTGTTGATGATCACTTTTCAATTATTTAATGCAGGAGTTGACGGTGTAAAAATGGTACTTAATAGCCGTCAACAGCCATGCTTTGGGTGTGGCAAGGAGGGTCACTTCATTGCGGAGTGCCCCAACATCAAAGTGAGAAGAAGAGACACCAACAAGAATGACAAGAACAAGAAGAAGGAAGTTGGTGAAGCACACTTGGGTGATGAGTGGGATTCAAATGAAGATAGCTCCGACTCCGATGATGAAGTGGGACTTGCAACTATATCCATTGGGGAACCAATCACCAAGTCACCACTCTATGGAAATCTCACCGATGATGAAGATGACTTCACCCACACATGCCTCATAGCTAGGGGCTCTAAGGTAGACACTCCCACCTTGCCTCTAGATGATGATAGTGAAAGTGATCTTGAATTTGAAAAAAATGATAAATGGTTTTGGTAAAAAGGCAACTAAGAAAATCATGTTTCTAATGAAAGAAATAGAGAATAGAGATGGGACTCTAGAGGTGCAAGAAGAACTCTTTAGACTTGAGTGAGAGAAAACTATTGCCCTTGAGAATGCCCTTGTAATTGAAAAGAAGAGTTTCAAGGTGCAAGAGGACTTGCTTAAGGAAAAGGAGCTAGAAATTCTTAGCCTTAAGAAATCCCAAGCTAAAGAGGAGTTGATAGTAGATGAATTAACTAGGGAACCTTTCCTAGCTAAGGATGGTTGCAATAAGCTTGAGAGTGAAAAGCTTGAACTTCAAAAGAGCTTCGAAAGCTTAAGGACTAGTCACATAGCACTAGAAGTTCAACTTGACAATCTCAAGAATAATGCTACAACAACCTCTAATGATGCTCACTCTAACTCTAAAGCCTCAACAAGCAATGGTTGTTCTCGGTGCTATAAAATTGATATAAATGCTTGTGCTTCTAACATTGCCGAGATGAATGCTATGAAGAAAGAAATTGTTAGGTTGTCAAACTCCCTCATTGATGAGAAAAAGAAAGAACCAAAGAGAGGAGAGTTTGAGAACCATACCAAAGGCTTTGGGTCAAGCTACATGAAGAAGTTTGTCTTTGTGGATGGGAAGGGTCTAGGTAAGCAAGAACAAGGCACAAAGGACCCTATCCCATTCATCAAGAATAACCACACCCGAGGTGTGGGAACAAAGAATGTGGTGCACGGCATGAAGCAATTGGGTGCCAAGAACTATGACAAGCAAGTCAAGTACAACACTCCTATCAAGTTCAAAAGCACTCAAGACATAACACATGCACCACAAGCAAAGGCAAAAGCCATTCCAATCAAGTCAAACAAGAAGCCCAAGCCACATGCTTCACAAGATAACTTCTATGCCGATTATGTGTTAACTTGGGACCACAAGGGTAAGGTGGTTGCCAAGTATGTGGAACCTCACACAAAAGGAACATTGGTCAAAAGGAATGTGTGGGTGCCCAAGGTTCTTGTGACTAACGCTCTAGGACCCAAACCTACTTGGGTACCTAAAACAAAAGCATAATTTGTTTTGTAGGCATACTCCTCCGGTGGATCCAAATGGGTGATTGATAGTGGGTGCACAAATCATATGACCGGAGAGAAGAAGATGTTTACCTCTTGTGACATGATTGAAAATCCTACGGAAAGAATTGCCTTTGGAGGCAATGGAGGAGGAACGGTTGTTGGTCTTGGTAAAATTGCTATCTCAATCAATCATTCAATTTCCGATGTTTATTTGGTTGAATCTTTGGACTACAATTTGTTGTCTGTTTCACACCTTTGTGAGATGGGCTACAATTGTTTGTTCACCAATGAGGGTGTGACCGTCTTTAGAAGGGGTGATGACTCTGTTGCCTTTAAGGGTGAACTCAAGGGAAGACTTTACTTGGTGGATTTCACATCAGATAAAGCCCAACTTGATACATGCTTATTGGCAAAGTCTAGCTTGAGCTGGCTTTGGCATCGCCGGCTAGCTCACGCTGGGATGAACAATCTCAATAAGCTTCTAAAGGGGGAACGCATCCTAGGACTAACAAATATTCATTTTGAGAAAAATAGAATCTGTAGTGCTTGTCAAGCCGGAAAGCAAGTTGGTGCTCCTCACCCTATCAAGAACGTGCTTACCACTACAAGGCCATTGGAACTACTTCACATGGATATCTTTGGTCCCGTGGCTTATGTTAGCATTGGGGGGAACAAGTATGGCTTTGTCATTGTTGATGACTACTCTCGATACACTTGGGTTTTCTTTATGAAAGACAAGAGTAAGGTTCATGAAATATTCAAGAAGTTTGCCACAAGAGCCCAAAATGAGTTTGAAGTGAAGATCAAGAGAGTAAGAAGTGACAATGGCACCGAGTTCAAGAACACTAACATTGAAGAGTATCTTGATGGAGAAGGCATTGGTCATGAGCTCTCCGTCCCATACACTCCACAACAAAATGGGATAGTGGAGAGGAAGAATAGAATTCTCATTGAAGCCGCAAGAACCATGCTTGATGAGTACAAGACTTCAGATAGTTTTTGGGCAGAAGCAATCAACACGGCTTGTCATGCTATCAACCAATTGTATCTTCACAAGCTTCGACACAAGACCGCCTATGAACTTCTAACTGGTGAAAAGCCTAATGTGTCTTACTTTAGAGTTTTTGGTTATAAGTGCTTCATTCTTAACAAGAAGCCCAAAAGCTCTAAGTTTGCACCTAAAGTTGATGAAGGTATTTTCCTTGGTTATGCCTCAAACGCTCATGGCTATCGTGTCCTCAACAAAACCACCGGTTGTGTTGATGTCACGTGTGACGTGACGTTTGATGAATCTAATGGCTCTCAAGTGGAGCAAGTTGATGAATTGTGTGTTGGCAAGGACATACCTGTAGAAAAGGCTATAAAGAAGATGGCCATTGGAGAAGTCAAGCCTCAAGAAGAAGATGACGAGGACTACGAGATCATAGAAGAATCACCAAGTGCAACTCCCGCTGCGAACCCCGGAGAGTCCAGAGAAAAACCTGGAGAATCCGGAAATCCCGGAAACTCCGGAGAAAACTCTGGAAACTCCGGACCCTCTGCTGGTGACTCTCAAGGCAGTCAAGAAAATGAGGATTTGATTCAACAAGAAACCTCCGACCCACATCCAAGAGTTCATCAAAGTGTTCAAAGAGATCATCCCGTCGACAACAATCTTGGAAGCATCCGTAGAGGGGTAACAACTCGTTCAAGATTAGCAAATTTTTGTGAACATTACTCGTTTGTTTCCATGTTGGAGCCTCTCAGGGTTGAAGAAGCACTTGAGGATGCTGATTGGGTGATGGCCATGCAAGAGGAACTCAACAACTTCACTCGGAATGAAGTCTGGTCCTTAGTGGAACGTCCCAAGCAAAATGTGATAGGTACAAAATGGGTCTTCCGCAACAAACAAGATGAGAATGGCGTGGTGACCAAGAACAAAGCAAGATTGGTGGCAAAGGGGTACACTCAAGTAGAAGGCTTGGACTTCAGAGAGACTTATGCACTGGTGGTAAGGCTTGAAGCAATCCGTATACTCTTAGCCTTTGTCACACATCACAACTTCAAGTTACATCAAATGGATGTCAAGAGTGCTTTCTTGAATGGCCCAATCTCCGAAGAAGTCTACGTTGAACAACCACCGGGCTTTGAAGATCCTCAATTCCCGAACCACGTCTACAAGCTCCATAAGGCGCTCTATGGGCTCAAGCAAGCCCCACGAGCATTGTATGAATGCCTTAAGGAATTTCTCTTAAAGAAAGGCTTTGAAATAGGCAAAGTCGATCCTACACTCTTCACTCGTAAACAAGGAAATGATTTGTTTGTGTGCCAAATATATGTCGATGACATTATATTTGGTTCTACTAACCAAGTTTGGGTTGATGAGTTTAGTAGGATTATGACCAAAAGATTTGAGATGTCTACGATGGGAGAGTTGAAGTTCTTTCTTGGATTTCAAATCAAGCAACTCAAAGAAGGCACCTTCATAAGTCAAACCAAGTACACTAATGACATGCTCAAGAAGTTTGATATGAACAATGCCAAGTCCATCAAAACACCTATGCCATCAAATGGACATCTTGATCTAAATGGAGAAGGTAAAAGCGTCGATCAAAAGGTATATAGCTCCATGATTGGTTCTTTGCTTTACCTTTGTGCATCTAGGCCCGATATCATACTTAGTGTGTGCATGTGTGCAAGGTTTCATGCTAATCCTAAGGAGTGTCATCTAATGGCTGTTAAGAGAATCTTCAGATACTTGGTGCATACTCCTAACCTTGGTTTGTGGTATCCTAAGGGCTCCACTTTCGATCTACTTGGCTATTCCGATTCGGATTATGCCGGTTGCAAAGTAGATAGAAAGAGTACATCTGGGACTTACCATTTCCTTGGAAGGTCCTTGGTGTCTTGGAGTTCCAAGAAACAAAACTCCGTTGCCCTTTGCACCGCCGAGGCCGAGTATGTTGCAGTCGGCGCTTATTGTGCTCAACTACTTTGGATGAGGCTCACTTTGAGAGACTTTGGTTGTAAGTTTAGCAAGGTGCCACTCTTGTGTGACAATGAGAGTGCCATCAAGCTAGCTAACAACCCTGTAAACCACTCAAGAACAAAGCACATAGACATAAGACACCATTTCTTGAGAGACCACGAAGCCAAAGGATATATCGCTTTGAGTCATGTGAGCACCGATAAGCATCTAGCCGATATCTTCACAAAGCCTCTTGATGAACTAAGGTTTTGTGCTTTGAGGAGTGAGCTAAATATCTTGGATTCTCGTAACTTGGCTTGAGATCATGCACATATTTGAGTGATCTAGAATAGGATTTTTGAAAAGAAGAGGATTTGCAAAAACTTGTGTTCTTTTGTTTTGAAATATTTGGATCTCATCTTGGTACAACACTTGGACTATAATTCTCATTACTTGATTGTGGCTAGTCTCAAGTGTTGATACTACTCAGGCTCACATATATTACATGTATAGTCATCCAAATCTATCCCAAATCAAATTTCTTGCAAATCTACTCGCTGGGTCTCAGGGGGAGCAGAAACTCCGGACTTTTTCCGGAAAGTCCGGGTTTCCCAGAATGTCCGGGCCTAGCCCAGATACTCCAGACTTTTAGGGTATATATACCTTTTCACCACGGTAAACTTCCTTTTCACTTCTTACTACGTTGACCAGCTGCCTCTCTCTCTCCCGTCGCTCTCCCCTTCCTCCACCGTCACCCCCTTTGGCGATTTTCGAATCCACCCATCCAAATTGAGTGAGAGTGAGGGTTTGAAGGCTCCAAGGGGTGGAGAACAAGGATCTACAATGCATTTTAAGTTTTGAAGCTTTCTCCCCTCTCTCCCCTAAGGTATCACATGAAGACCTAACCCGATCTATTTTCCTACTCGTTTTTTTTCGATATCCTCTTAGGGAATAGTTGGTATAGGCTCTATAGGCTCTAGATCTGCAATATCTCTAGATTTCCATGGTTGATTTGTGTGGCATTGCAGTTTAGGGTTTCGGTTGTGAAACCCGAAAACTCCGGAAATTCCAAGCCCGGACTCTCCGGAAACCCCGGAATCTCCGGACTTCTTCCCGGAGTCTTCGGGATTCACACTGAAATCACAAGTTGCCATGCTTTGAATATCTTCCATTTCAATTCTCTCATGTCCATATCCTTCTATATCTTCAGATCATGAGAGTGAAGGTCAAGCGTGACACAGGTGAACCCGCCGCTCAAAGGCGGACAAAGGCAAGGCATGACCCCGCTTCTCTAAGGGTTGTGCAAGAGACCTTGGGACAAGAGTCCTCTCAGCGTAGTGCCAGGCCAAGAAGGGGTGATCCACCTCCCACCTATGCTGAGGGCAGTGAAGAGAAGGAAGAGATTGAGGAGGAAGATGGGACCGAAAGTGATGATGATGAGGTTGAGGATGACACCTATGAGCAGCCCCCCGAGCCACCCCGCCGCCATGGAAAGGGGCCTGCCAAAGAGAAACCTCGCTACAAACCCCATCCCAAGAAGAGCCACAACGCCCCCTACATCCAACAAAGCAAACCGGCTGAGCGTGCACCTCCCAAGCACAAGCAAGGCATAGCAGCCCACATCTGCCCTAAAACACCCCAAAGACTCATCCCCACTCTCCCACAAAATGTCCAAGTGGTGAAGACACCCATCAACCTTAGAGATCCCGGGTCAGTTCTTGGATTTGCTGAGCACATGTTTTGCGACTACTCAAAGAATGCTCTTGCAGTTAGAGAGCAAAGGGAAGACAATGTCTATCGCTATCTCAAGGGTGAAGGGCTAGAGGCAAGGTTTTGGTGTGATTTCCATAGGGACTTCTACCAAACCGTCATTAGGAATCCTAAGTTGGTTGCTAAGAATGTCATGCCAATTGTGAAGATGAGGTACATTGATTGGAAGTACTATGAGGACCTCAACAATTCTGTGTTCAATGCCGTGATTGAGAAGTGCAAGGAGGTTGGCTTATATGACATCATGGAGTTTCACTACAATTGGAACAAGGAAATTCTAGCACAATTCCATTGCTCCTACTTCTACAATCCCCATGACAATACCATCACATGGACTACTCAAGGCAACAAGTGCACCATTGACTACATGACTTTCTCTAGGTTGTTGGGACTTAGCTCCAAAGATGAAGATCGCACTCCTATTCACAATGAAAACAAGTACAAGCCAAGGGACCTCACCTACATGTTCCCAAGTCGTGCCTTAGCCATTGAGGGAAAAGCGGATCAACTCCTTCCCTACTACTACTATCTCAATCAATTCTTTCGAGCCACCATTGATCCTAAAGGTGGAGATGCTACCGCTGTTAGGTACTATGCTCCCAATCTTATCAATAGGATGGCACCGAATGAAGAAGGATTTTGTATCTTTGACTTTATGTGGAATGAGTTAAGGAGGGCTATGAATGATCCCATGAAGTATCTACCCTATGCTCCTTATTTCATGTATATGATTGAGAGAGTCACCAATGTCCGCTATCCCAAAGATGTGGTCCATGAGCCTTTCTGTCACCTCCGTGATCGAGCCAAGAAAGTTCCCAAGCCTCCCAAAGTTCCTAAGTATGTTGGCTCCTCTAGTGCAGCTCCTCACCATGATGACATGCCCGCTGTCCCTTCTCCACCTAGGCCTCCCCGTCGGCAGCATGGCTCCATGATCAAGCGAGTCCTCAAAAGCATTTTCAGCATGTGCAAGACCATGGCTACGGAGACAAATGAGAACCGTCGGGACATAATTGAGATCAAGTCTCATCTTGGCCTCCCCACCGATCCCTACCGTGAGCTTCCCACATTTGATGATCCCTTCGCCGAGTGGGACGCCCAAGATGAAGAAGAAAGGCAAGAGGAGGAGGAAGAGGAGGAGGACAACAACAACAATGAAGAGGAGGACGATGAGGAGGACGAAGAAGAGTCCGAGTGATCCAGCTGCTGCCTCACTTCCTTTCTGGTGCTTGATGCCAAAGGGGGAGTGACATTTATCTCTTATGGATTTGGAACAATGGCTTGTAATAACTCTTAATTCGTATGCGTGTAAGACTATGTGAGCTTGAGACTTATGCTTGTGTGCTTGTGGTTGATTTCTCAGTTTTTACATTCTAAGGATGCATATATGTTAGATTGAAAATTCTTGATGGCTGTCTTTTTCACTGGTGGTTAGAAATCCCGGAGAGTCCGGACTTTTTCCCGGAGTTTCTGGATTTTCCGGAGATTCCGGGTCTGGCCCGGATATTCCGGACTTCTGAGCACCAGATTCCTCTTGCTTCCTTTGAGTGCATGAACTGTCATATGCATTTCACTAATTATCTGTTGCACATCACAAGCACCCCACTGAAGTAATACTCTCATGTTTTCTTTCCTCGTGCAAAGTTTGGTCCTAAAACGACCATTGATATTCAAAATCAATATGCACATATTAAGGGGGAGTATTACAAATTGTCTTTCAATACTCATTGATTATCTCTTGTAAGACTTAAATGTGTTGTCATCAATCACCAAAAAGGTGGAGATTGAAGAGTATCTTGGCCCCCTAAGTGGGTTTTGGTGATTTAATGACACACGGTGAAGTGGCTAATGATTTATCTAGTGTATGAGCAGGAATTAAAATTGTATGGTGGCATCATGTGTTATTCATCGATTATGCAAAAAGGAAGTGATGCTACAAAGGGTTCCTATGAAGGCTTAATTATTTTATATTTTGAATTTTTGTCCTAGGAACGCCGTACTATAAAGAGGGACAGGAAATGTATCTTTCAAGAGTTGAAAATGTGCTCTAGTTATCAAAACAAAACCTATGAGAGACACCTTTGCACCAACACGTTCACGGGGTTAAATTCTTGGGTGCTGACCTTGGAAGGCCAGAATCTTTAGGGTTTTCCCGGAGTCTCCGGACTTCCCGGAGTTTCCGGGTCTTAGAGCTGTAACGGCTCTTTTCTGTGTGAAGGGGTATAAAAGCCCCCTCCACCCTTTCCTCTCTCTCTCTTGCCCATTTCGACCTGCAACACTCAGAACTCATTGACTCCCCTCCTTTACTCCCCTTGGCCTTGGTTTGGTGAGATTTGTTGGGGATTTAAGAAGGGATTGAGAGCAAGAGCTTGGAGAGTGCTAGTGAGCTGATTTCCCATCTCTAGAGCACCTCGTTCTTCGCTTGGTTGGCACATTTTGTGTTTCTTACTCTTGGAGCATTGAGCTCCTAGCCATCTAGGCGTTGCCTTGGAGCATCCAAAGGTTTGTGGCTGCCCAAGGAGGTTTGTATCACCCCGAAATTGAGTAAGTAACTCTAGCTCGATCTTTGTGGTCGCTAGAGGGAGGAAAGTGACCTAGGTGTAAAGGTCCACCCTTCGTGGGTTCCTCAACGGAGACGTAGACCTCAAGGTGTGAGGTTAAACTCCGGTAACAAATCCTTGTGTCTCTTTGTGATTGTTGCTCTTGTTGTATACTTGTATATCTTTTGAGCTTATTTCTAGGGTTTGGTGCCGATCTACTCCGTGTTGAGGTTCCTGCAGGTTCTAGGTGGAGAAACAGGCTTGTTTCATCCCACTGCATAACCTATTTTCGTAGATCTATGTTTGAGTAGGTTTGAATTCAGTCGATTTAGTTTCCCCCTCGTAGGCCCGGACTATCCGAACATTTTCCCGGATTCTCCAGATTTCCCGGAGTATCCGGAAAAATATCCGGAAACTCCAGACCTGGTCTAACAGCTACTTGAAAAGTGTGTAAATTTCAGGTTTGACTATTCACCCCCTGTTGACGGTGAATATCCGTCAACCTAGCCATGAGTTTACCTTCGGTGTTGGCATTTATTCGATATCCAAACTAATGATCCTAACCCTCATGATATGTCAAGTTCGCATTCGCATGTGGTTTTTGGAGTTTATTGTTTACGCAGGGTTTTAGCGCTAAAAGGGAGACTTCCCGGGAAAGTTCATCAAGCACTTTGTGAGAAGATCATGAAGCCCGACTAAGTCAAGAGACGAAGTGAACATGACTCCAAGTGGCCCAAGGACTGAACCGTGAAGGCAGAAAACTCCGAGGACCTAGACAGAAAATGCTGAAGCTTGCGCGACAAGGAGCCCTATCCAAACCGCGGAGAAACTGACGCCAAGGGCCCACATGCAGAATTTGGAAAGTTCTAGAAGACACGAGAAGCGACCGGGAGGAAACCGGGGCTGAAATGGGCCCAAGCCGGTCAGCCCAGGCCGGCCGACCCAGCCCATTCCGGGCCCGGTTCGGCCCCCCCTTTGACCTAGACGCCCCTCGAACTATTTATAGTCCCCCTGCCAAGAGCCACGCATCAATTCATTCGTCATCCACCGCCGAGGAGCAGAGAAGCTAGAGGGCTGTGACAACCCGCCCAGGAAAATACCAATCCACTTTGGCCATTAAGCGACAGTAAAGTATCATCCCGTCATTAGTTGCTGGGTCGAGCCTGGTAAAATCACTTACATAGCAACAAAGGATCGACAATATGCATTAAAACTCACGCGAAGGCGAGTCCAGAGTACAACACATGATTAAAATCAAAATCTGCCCCGAAGGGTTTAATTATTACAAACCGAAGTACTTGACATGACAAACGAGGTTCAGAGTTCGAAAACAGCGGAATTTAACTAAGCGGTGCGAGGAGTATCACAGGAGGCCTGCCATGATGCCTTCACTCGTCGTCTTCCACCCACTCCAGCTCCCAGCCAGGCGGGATCTCTCCAGGCCACACATCACTAAAAACATTACCTGAAATCAACAAAAATCTAGCAAGGCTGAGTATACTAATACTCAGCAAGTCTTACCCGTCGGTGACAACTACGTCACCAAACTCTAGACATGAAAGGCTTTTTGGCCAGTGGGTTCTTTTGCGGAAAAGCAACAAGGAGTATGTCCTTACTTTCAAGATTTTAGCTCAGATTCTAGTTGATTACTCTTTTCTACATGAGCAAGCTATTGCAAGCTAAAGGTGTGCAATTCAATTAATCAAACATCAATATTGACAATATTCCATCATAAGGGATATCATGGCCAGTTGGATAAGTAGTCTCAGATAACGGTGAGAGGCCGACAACCGATTGATTTAAACCTTGCAAGGTAAACCTAAACACACGGTAGGGTGTACTCACCAAGAATCCACCAACGAGGCGGTTCCCAAAACTCTTCAGCTCAGGACCGAATCTTACAGTCTTCGGTACAGGCTATCTGGCATACCCCGCAAGGCACCCAGAATCACACATGCACCACCAGTAGCTAGCCGTGAGACGCATCTCAAGATGAGTAATAGTAAGATCTCTTACCGCCTCATTAAGGTACTAGGCTTACCGGTCCCATTCCCGACAAGTGCTTAGTACTTTCAAACACTTACCCTACGAAAGCCATTGGACCGGAGCCCCATCCCATGCTCTTACCACATGAGCATTCCATTTATAAAGATCTTATGATTCCAACATAAGAACCTATTCTCGCGAGCGACAATATCACTCGACTTGTAACGGTCCTGTAGCTTGGCAGCTATCGACCTAGCATACTAGTAAAGGACAAGGGCACCTAGGGATCATGCATCTAGGGTTTCATTTCAACTCCTGAACGTAAATGCACAAACATCCATAGATAGTTGCGTAAATTTCCAAAAACACTTAGGATAATGCACCGGGGCTTGCCTTCGTCAGTAATGTTAGCATGGGGCTCCTCAGTGTCCTGGATCACTTCCACGTAGTGCAGCTCCGTGTTAGCTCCTCCTTCCTCGGCTTCCGGCACGAGCGAGTAGTTACCGTCGGGAAGTTCTACACGGCATGCATATGCAGGATTATTGTGTGGAGTGAGAGATTAATTATCATATCCAACTCTTGTTGGCCATATTCAACCACACACAATTTATACTCTCATAAAGAAAAAGGGGTGGTGTTGGTGGTGGTCAACTAAGATTGACTTTGATGGTGATTGCGTACACATCTAGGCAAATAAAATAATTTACTTTCACCAAACAGCAAGGGTGGATCCTCAGCTCCTAAATATGCTACTCAGCATTTTAATAAGGTTATTGAATGAGCAAGGATGATTTTTCCCAATTAAACCTATTATGAAGCTTATACGGGTCCCAAAGCTTTTAATTACAAAATAAACTATAAAAACAGTGGGAGGTGCATTGCAGGTCCTAATTACCTAAACAAAGCCACTGGTCCAAGATTCATATTTAATTGAGCCATAAAACAATTATATCAAAAATGACATTTCCTAGCTACCAAAAACATGAGAAACACATAAATAAATAAATAAATAAAGCATCTCTAGAGCAAAACTCATTCCTATATCCTCTCTGACCCTAAACAAGTCTAGGAAACTAACAAACACATCAAGAACCAATTTAAAATTTGAACTAGGCATTTAAATGTAAATCTAAGCATAAAACAAGAATAAATACTTCTGGCAGAGATAAAATCATGGTAAATGCAGCAAAGTTGAATCTAGTCATTTCATGTGCATAGCCACAAGTTGAGAACAAAAATCTATTTACAGATTGCTACAAAAATCATTAAGGCAGAAATAGCATAAATGCAAAGTAAATCATATTAAAAGATCTGTTCAATAACTTTGTGCAAATTTTTGTCCAGAGCCTACAAGTGACATATCTAGCAACATATCTAAAATTCAGCTCCATAGCTTTTTTGATTTTGAACTACAGCAAAGGTGTGTCAAACTGAGTTTGAATTTTCATTCAAAATCTATAAGTCAAATGTATGGTCATGCTTTGTAGAATTGTAGATCTAGTCTCACTGAAACCAACAAAATTGGGTTTGCATTTTTCTAATTTTTCTACAAATTTCTATGATTTTTCTAAGGTGCTGGACTAAGTTGCAAGGAAACTAAGATTACTTTCATTGCAAACAAGTCCCTGGTTCACAACTATGCCCCTGGATATTCACAACCGTGCCCTTCCGGCGGCGGTGAGCTTGCCGGCGGCCGGAGGAGATGAACAAACGGCGCGGATGTGCAATTGGGCTTACCACGAGCCGATTGGTGGCGGTGGCTTGGCCGGAGGCAGCACCGGCGAGCGGCAGCGGCGAGACCGCGGCGGCGCGGCCGCCTCGACTCGAAATCTGGCGAGGGGAGGTGCAATGCGGGGCAACACGTGGCTGTGGGAGCTTCACTAGAACCTAGGGGAGGTGCTCGAAGGCTTGGCCGGCGGCGGGAGTTGGCGGAGGGGGGTGCTCACTGCGGCGGCGGCAATGGCGGGTCGGTGGAGGTGCGTGCGCGTGCGAGGGGGAACCGTGGTGTTGCTTTTATAGGCCGGCGAGGCAGTGGGGGGTGTGGGAGAGCTTCTCCTCGAAGCAAGGGAGGAGAGGGAAGAGAGAGAGCGGCGCGGCAGGCGAGGTGCCGGCGGCCGGCACGGCGGGGGGTCCGGCCAGGCGCGGGCGGAGGCGCCACGCGCGACGGGACGCGTCCCCAGGTGGATCTTCACTCGGGCGGCGCGCGGGTGCGATGATGGCGTCCTCGGGCGCGCGGCCGACCGGTAAAGGGGTCCGGACGCCGAGGGGCAGGCGGCGTACGCCGGCCGCCACGTGGCGGCGCGGGCGCGACGCGCCGGCGCGTGGGTGCGGCCCAGGGCGCGGCCCAGGACAAAAATTGGAGAACGTGGCCAAAGTTCTAGGGCAAGTTGTGGACATTAAGGGGTTTGACCACTTTGACTAGGGTTTTGACCATGGTCGTGGGTGTTGACTTGCTTAAGGTGTTCATGGGTGATTGTTGGCTAGGTTTTCGAGGTGATGACCCAGGTTGACCAAAGTCAACAGGTTTGACTGGTCATTAGGGTTAATTAAAAACCTGGGGCGTCACAGCCTACCCCCCTTAAGAGGAATCTCGTCCCGAGATTCGATTCTAAAGAACAAGGCAGGTAACAGAAACTTACGGTTTCGAGGTTGTAGAAAACCCGAGTACTTGGTGTCGAGATAATGTCTGTCTCCCAAGTCGCTTCTTCTTCCGTATGATGACTCCATTGTATCTTGTACATCTTTACGGTATGTCTTCGGGTCTTTCTCTCCTTTTGGTCTAACACCCTCATAGGATGCTCGATGAGCGAGAAATCCGGCTCAATCCAAGCATTTGCTTCCGTGATTACCTCGGTCTTAGGCACAGGCACACCTTTCTTCAATTGGGTCACATGAAACACATTGTGGACTGCGGAGAACCGCTCCGGAAGTCGGATGCGATAAGCCACTGGCCCACATACTTCAATGATTTCATAAGGTCCAATATAGCGTGGAGCTAACTTTCCCTTAACACCAAACCTCTGCACACCTTTTGTTGGTGAAACTTTTAGGTATACATAATTACCAACTTCATATTGCCGGGGTGCTGTCCCTCTATCGTGATAGCTCTTTTGCCTCATTTGAGCTAACTTCAAATTCTCCCTTATCACTTGCACCTTCTCTTCAGCGTCCTTGACTAAGTCCGGACCAAAGAGTGTCCTTTCTCCGGCTTCTGACCAGTTCAAAGGGGTGCGGCATCTCCGTCCATAAAGGGCGTCAAACAGTGCCATCTTCAAAATAGCCTGATAACTATTGTTATATGAGAACTCTGCCAAGGACAAACACTTGTCCCAACTCTTATCAAAATGCATGATGCTTGTCGTAGCATGTCTTCCACGATCTGATTTACCCTTTCGGTCTGACCATCGGTCTGTGGATGATAACTCAAACTACGGATCAATTTGGTGCCTAGACATTCATGCAACTGCTCCCAGAAATGAGCTACAAACTGAGTACCTCGATCCGAAATTATGGTCTTGGGAATTCCATGCAAGCGGACTATTTGGTCCATATAAATCTCTACATAGTCTTGAACTGAATAAGTGGTGTGAACTGCGATGAAGTGAGCAGTTTTGGTGAGTCTGTCCACGATAACCCAACTAGAATCCTTCTTTCTGGCAGTCAGGGGTAAACCCACAATAAAGTCCATACTTATGTCATCCCACTTCCACATAGGTATCGACAAGGGTTGGAGTACACCTGCCGATTTCAAATGGCTTGCTTTCATTCTATGACACGTATCACACTCGGACACATAATTTGCTATGTCTACCTTCATATTCGACCACCAAAAATTTTCCTTCAGATCTTGATACATTTTGGTGCTTTCGGGGTGAATAGAGAATTTGGAAAGATGAGCCTCATCAAAGATTTCTTTCTTAATTTCCTGGTCAGCAGGAATCACAAGACGTTTCCCAAACCATATCACATCCTTTGAATCCCTCTGGAAACAAGTATACTTGGGGTCTCCTTCCGCTAATTTCTGTTTTATTAGTTGTATGCCCTCATCATGGCATTGAGCAGTGACAACTCTGTCATATAGATTGGATTCGGCAGCTATGGCATATAGATTTCCTTGCTCTACAACTTCCAAATGAAGCTTCCTCATGTCTTCACATAAAGTGTCACTATACGGCTCCACCTCTAGGCGGTTGCAGTGAACTTTGCGGCTAAGAGCATCCGCAACAACATTAGCTTTCCCAGGGTGATAGTGCACTTCTAGATCATAATCTTTAATCAACTCGAGCCATCTCCTTTGTCTCATGTTCAGGTCTGATTGAGTGAAGATATATTTGAAACTCTTGTGATCGGTGAAGATATTGCAACGATTGCCCATCAGATAGTGTCTCCATATCTTGAGAGCATGAACAACCGCTGCTAGCTCTAGATCATGAGTGGGATAATTTATCTCATGGGGTCGAAGTGCCCATGAGGCATAGGCAATGACTCGGCCCTCTTGCATAAGAACACAACCGAGACCAGTGCCTGACGCATCACAGAAAACTTCAAATGGTTTGGAATTATCCGGTTGTACTAGCACTGGGGTTGAAGTTAAGTGTTGTCTCAACGCGTGGAAAGCTTTCTCACACGCTTCACTCCACACAAATTTTACTCCTTTCTTTAGCAACTCGGTCATAGGTTTGGCGATCCTGGAGAAGTCCGGGATGAATCGACGATAATAACCCGCCAGACCCAGAAAGCTGCGAATTTGGTGTACGGACTTGGGTGGTTTCCAATCCATCACCTCTTGTACTTTGCTAGGATCTACAGATATGCCATCTTTGGAAATGGTGTGCCCCAAGAATTTCACACTATCCAACCAGAATTCGCATTTGGAGAATTTAGCATAGAGTTTGTGATCTCTTAAACATTGCAGAACAATCCTGAGATGTTCGGCATGCTCTTCCTCATTTTTGGAATAGATCAGAATATCATCGATAAAGACCACTACGAACTTGTCAAGCTCCGTCATGAATACGGAGTTCATGAGATACATGAAATAGGTTGGGGCATTTGTGAGACCAAAAGACATCACCAGATACTCGTAGAGACCATATCGGGTGGAGAAAGCAGTTTTGGGAATGTCACAAGGTCGAATTTTGATTTGATGGTAACCCGACCGAAGATCGATCTTGGAGAAAACCTTGGCTCCAGCCAATTGATCAAACAGAACATCAATACAGGGAAGAGGGTATTTGTTTTTAATGGTCACCGCATTGAGAGGTCTGTAGTCCACACATAACCTCAAACTACCATCTTTCTTTTTGACAAAGAGTGCGGGGCAACCCCAGGGAGAAGAACTTGGGCAAATGTAGTCCTTATCTAGCAATTCTTGGAGTTGATTTTTCAGTTCAGCTAGCTCTTTGCGTGGCATACGGTAGGGTCGTTTCGAAATGGGTGCAGTGCCAGGTTGGAGTTCAATCACAAACTCGACATCCCGGTCTGGTGGCATGCCAGGCAATTCATCGGGAAAGACATCAGGATACTCACAAACTACTGGAATTTCTTCAAGGTGAGATGTAATAGTCACATAGGTACAAGGGTTCGCACCATCCTTAAAAGGTAGGTACAGGGTGGTGTGTCCGATGGTAGGTGAATTGATCGCTACAACTCTACCCGAGATATCTAGAACCACCTTATGTCGGGTCATCCAATCCATACCCAAGATAACATCCATACCCTCTAAGCCTATGACAATGAGGTTTGTTTGAACAGTCTTACTTCCCAATTTCAATGGTACTCCGAAGGCTAAGGTGTGAGAAGAGATTTTTCCACCCGGAGTGATAATTGTATAAGCCTCCTTAACATGTGAACCACTTAAACCCAATTTTTCTACCAAACTCCCACTAATAAAGCTATGGGTAGCTCCAGAATTGAACAATATCTTAATGGGGGTGTCATTGATAGAGAAGGTACCCGTAAGCACTGAAGCTCCTTCTGGAATGTCACTCATTGTGGTGAAATTCAGTTTACCCTGACGGACTTGGACCATCGGCTTCTTGGCTGAATTGACCGGCTTGGTCCCGGAACTTTGATTCTGCTAATTGGGCTTAATCTGCTTGGGCTTTAGGCAGTCACTTATATAATACCCAGGCTGTCCACAATTGTAACAACGGCGTTCACCGGTGTTGCGTGTGGGTGCGTTGGGCTTGGAAGCTTGCTGCTGGGTGTTGCGGAACTGGAAGTTCCCTGAAGGTTTGCTCTGTGATGGCTTCATCGTCCAGCGTCCAGTTGAAGATTGCTGGGATGAGTTAGGAACATTCTTCTTCACAAAGCGAAACTTTTTGTTAGTCTCGCTGCCCGAAGCAAAACCAGCCTGCCTCTTCTTGTATCTCTGAGCCTTCTTCATAGCATCCTCTTGGGATATAGCCTTATTCACCAACTTATGGAAGTTGTTGGGCTCTATCAAGTTCAGCCGTTCATACAACTCACCATCAAGGCCATCACGGATCCGTTCCATCTTCTTCGCATCAGTGTCCACATGATGCCCACCATACTGGCAAAGGCTATTGAACTTCTGCGCATAGTGATACATCATGTCAGATCCCTGCCTGAGGGCCAGCAATTCCCTCATCTTCCTATCCATAAGTCCCTTAGGAATGTGATGGCTTTTGAAGGCTTGCTTGAACTCATTCCATGTGACAGCATGCCCGGCCTGCTGCATGGTCTTGAAATGTTCCCACCACATCAAGGCCTCACCTCGAAGTTGCAAGGTTGCGAAGTTGGCCTTGTTTTCCTCTGAGCATGGTAGCACAAAGGCAGAGAACTTGGCCTCAATGGCCTTGATCCACGCCTCAGCTTCAAGGGGGTCTTCCGCCTTAGTGAAGGTCGGGGGCTTCATCCTGATGAACTGAGCGTAGGTGGTGACATGATTCCGCCCCTCATGATTAGCCCCATGTGGTGGCCTTTGGTTCAGCTGCTGGGCTATCTGTTGCTGCGTCTGTAGGATCTGGCGTAGCACCTCGGTCTGAGTGGCCATGAATGCCTCCGACGGCGTCATGGGCGGTGGCGGTGGTAGTTCACCACTTCCCGACGCTCCAAAACCGTTGGGAGAGCTGTGTGTTGGTCCCACCATCTGAAAATGTGAGCCCTTATTAGACACATAGTCAGTCTTGCTTAGAAAGAAATGACAAGTGGAAAATATGCATGACAAGAGCTCATTCGTGCAAGTTTCCCAAAATTTGCAGCAACACGGTCATAAGCAAAATTTCATATCCAACAGCCCATACACCGAAAAAATTTCATTTTTGGGTCAGTAAGTGTAGACTTTCATAAGCTCTAAGGTTGATAGTCGATTCCGAGCCAACATCCGAAGTTCACATGCCCGAAGAATCCTATCCGTGAAGCTCTGCCTAGCTGCCCTGGCAGCATGCTGACTTTCACCGAAAATCTTGTAACTCTCGGTACCCTTATGCAAAAATGCTGAATTTTGGTGAGCATGATCATCACAATATTTTGCACAACTTTGGTATTCAATGCATGAGAAGATTCTGATGTTCGATGGCTCGAAAAAATTCGTTTCCATCGTTCTGTCCAGCTGTTTGGACAGCAGCCAGAACTGGACGAAAAATTGCATAACTTTTGGTAGGAAAGTGCACAAATGCTGAATTTTGGCGAGCACGATCGTCACAAAATTCTGAACAAGTTTGGTATTCAACACAGGACTCGGATCTGACCACAACTAGCTTAAACATTTTCTTTACAATGATCACTGCAGGAATGGTGTTCAACCAAAGCATTACATGGATGCCAAGTTTTTGGGATCACCAACATACATCAGGGGGTTACATTGCAGTCGTGCTGCACAAAAGAATACTCCTAAGTTAGCCTACCACAAAAACCAACCAAAAAGCGGCTACACACAGGAGTATAAGTCATCCTACTACAACACTATGGCAACCTAGTTGCCAACCGAGGCGTCACTGGCGGCAGGTGAAGCGGGTGGTGTCGGTGGGGGTGGTCCCGCCTGACTCTCCTGGTCAAGGCCGGATTGTCCCTGCTGCTCCTCGGGAGGTGCCTCCACTGGGGGTGCCGGCTGCAGAGCCACGATGGCCTGCAGTGCTGCTACCTGCACCTCCGCCTCCTCCACCTGCTGCTGCATATCTGCGATGTTCTGCAGCAGTGTCAACCTCTCAATATCTCCGGCGTCCACGTCCTCCTGAAGGGTAGTGATCTGCGCCTCCAGGTCAAGGATCCTCTGCAAGTGGTCGCCTCGCTCCAGCTCCAACTGGAACCTCCTGGTACGAAGCCAGTCGTTCTCCTGCTGAGTCTGAAAGAGTGTGAAGCCCTGCTGCTGGTAAGCCGCTGAGAGACTATGCCAGGCTAGCCGAGCAGACTCCAGACGCTGGCTGATCATCAACTCGGTGGTGTTGCGCAGCGCCTGAAGGGTGAACACGGTGTCCAGGCAATGTGTCAGCGTCCGCGTGACGTCCAGCGGAACCGCGAGCAGAAGCAGCTCCTGTAGGTGATCCACACGGTTCAGCCACGCTGGGTCGTGCGGGTTCACCGCCGGGAACAGAACAAAACGGTGAGAGGGCCACCACAGTCAGGTTGTGGTCGCAGAAGTCCGTCAGCACCCATAGGGCAACCGACTCGAGGGTCTCCTGTCCACGAAGGACCAAGTACACGGAGCTCAAGTCGAACCAGTCGGGGTGGTCCGGGTGAGGAGGTACGGTGACGGTCACCCTGCAACGGGGCACGCCCAGGTGCTCAAACTCGATCGACTCGTAGATCGGAGGAGTGGTGTAGCCTGCGGCGCTAAGTGCCTCCCACGCAAGGCGTGGAAAGCCCTCCCGGTGCAGCCCGTCGGTACGGACCGTACCGTCAGCACCGTACTCGAGGAAAATGGGGGCAGCCATCTGTACAAAAATGTAACGCATGTTAGAACTCAAAAAGAGAGCAACATGTCAAATGGTGCAAAATTCTGGCAGCTGTGAATAAAAATTCCTAACTCAAAAACCAGAACCCCAAAAATTCTCAAATTTTACCAACAACTCAGTAAGGTTTTTTTGCACATTTTTGGTATTCAAAGGTTGAGCTAGATCAATTAGGAACAAGGTCAAAAGATGCAATGTTCAGAGTACTGTCCCCAGGAAAAACAGCATGACCTAAGTTCACTAAAAAGGGTATAACTTGAGATCTACAGAAGCTATGACCATGAATTTTTGCGAGCAAAAACTAGATTAGATATGGAGCAACTTTGGTATAGATCATCTAGTCCAATTATTTTTAGAACATGGTGCAAAAATTCGAGTTAACAGCCATACAGATTTTTGGACAGCAACACACCTATACATGTGAGAGGCAAGCTAGAACACAAAAATTGCACACTAGCAAACTTTCACCTTAGAGAGCACACAATTTATGTATTGGTCCATTTTTAAGTTGTTCCGATTTTTATCATGATGCAAGACGTCCTATTCGTCCTCACATGGCGATCAAGCCAAAATCGAAGTTAGTGCCGGTGGCAAGGCTTTTTATTCGTCTCTCCTTATAATAGCTAGTCGAGAACTATTCGATACTCACTTAGCGACTAACGGAGCGTTGTTAGTGTACCTGCAGAAAAGAACCTTCCGTGCCAGCACATCACGAAAGCGTCCACATACAGTACCGTTCGCTATAGAAACGGTATCCATGCGTCAAGCCGCTGCATGGACAGCGTCCAACCTCAGACACTCTCCGTTTGAATGGAGTGCATCCTTGCCTCGCATATTCACAATGCGGAACGTCCACGTATGGCAAAACGTGGCGAGACACAGACGTGACGGTGGGTTCCCATTGGATTAGGTCCCATCCATCCCTCACATGACTCTCATGTGGTACAACCACGTATGGCAAAACGTGATGAGACGCAGACGCGACGTGGGTTCCCATTAGAATAGGTCCCATCCATCCCTCACAGGACTTTCCTGTGGCACCACCACGTATGACAAAACGTGATGAACTAGTATGGTTGTACAGGAAGTAAGTTCTGACAAGAATAAAATATGCTGGAAGTTAGCAAACTAAACCATAGATTTGTAAGCCACCTGAAAGAACCCAAAAATTCCCTCTAGGGCCTCTCGGTCTACATCCATCCTTAACGGACCAACGCATTTTGCAAATCCAAATAATCTTGGCAAATTTTATTCAAAAACCAGTGATTAAGGTTGTTAATTAAACTCTGGTGCATATAATCGCTCTGGTACCAGCTATGACAACCCGCCCAGGAAAATACCGTACTATCACCTAAACCAATCCACTTTGGCCATTAAGCGACAGTAAAGTATCATCCCATCGTTAGTTGCCGGGTCGAGCCTGATAAAATCACTTACATAGCAACAAAGGATCGACAATATGCATTAAAATTCACGCGAAGGCGAGTCCAGAGTACAACACTTGATTAAAATCCAAATCTGCCCCGAAGGGTTTAATTCTTACAAACCGAAGTACTTGACATGACAAACGAGGTTCAGAGTTTGAAAACAGCAGAATTTAACTAAGCGGTGCGAGGAGCATCACAAGAGGCATGCCATGATGCCTTCACTCGTCGTCTTTCACCCACTCCAGCTCCCAGCCAGGCGGGATCTCTCCAGGCCACACATCACTAAAAACATTACCTGAAATCAACAAAAATCTAGCAAGGCTGAGTATACTAATACTCAGCAAGTCTTACCCGTCGGTGACAACTACATCACCAAACACTAGACATGAAAGGCTTTTTGGCCAGTGGGTTCTTTTGCAGAAAAGCAACAAGGAGTATGTCCTTACATTCAAGATTTTAGCTCAGATTCTAGTTGATTACTCTTTTCTACATGAGCAAGCTACTGCAAGCATAAGGTGTGCAATTCAATTAATCAAACATCAATATTGACAATATTCCATCATAAGGGATATCATGGCCAGTTGGATAAGTAGTCTCAGATAACGGTGAGAGGCCGACAACCGATTGATTTAAACCTTGTAAGGTAAACCTAAACACACGGTAGGGTGTACTCACCAAGAGTCCACCAACCAGGCGGTTCCCAAAACACTTCAGCTCAGGATCGAATCTTACAGTCTTTGGTACAGGCTATCTGGCATACCCCGCAAGGCACCCAGAATCACACATGCACCACCGGTAGCTAGCCGTGAGACGCATCTCAAGATGAGTAATAGTAAGATCCGTTACCGCCTCATTAAGGTACTAGGCTTACCGGTCTCATTCCCGACAAGTGCTTAGTACTTTCAAACACTTACCCTACGAAAGCCATTGGACCGGAGCCCCATCCCATGCTCTTACCACATGAGCATTCCATTTATAAAGATCTTATGATTCCAACATAAGAACCTATTCTCGCGAGCGACAATATCACTCGACTTGTAACGGTCCTGTAGCTTGGCAGCTATCGACCTAGCATACTAGTAAAGGATAAGGGCACCTAGGGATCATGCATCTAGGGTTTCATTTCAACTCCTGAACGTAAATGCACAAACATCCATAGATAGTTGCGTAAATTTCCAAAAAACACTTAGGATAATGCACCGGGGCTTGCCTTCGTCAGCAATGTTAGCCTGGGGCTCCTCGGTGTCCTGGATCACTTCCACGTACTGCAGCTCCGCGTCAGCTCCTCCTTCCTCGGCTTCCGGCACGAGCGGGTAGTTACCGTCGGGAAGTTCTACACGGTATGCATATGCAGGATTATTGTGTGGAGTGAGAGATTAATTATCATATCCAACTCTTGTTGGCCATATTCAACCACACACAATTTATACCCTCATAAAGAAAAAGGGGTGGTGTTGGTGGTGGTCAACTAAGATTGACTTTGATGGTGATTGCGTACACATCTAGGCAAATAAAATAATTTACTTTCACCAAACAGCAAGGGTGGATCCTCAGCTCCTAAATATGCTACTCAGCATTTTAATAAGGTTATTGAATGAGCAAGGATGATTTTTCCCAATTAAACCTATTATGAAGCTTATTCGGGTCCCAAAGCTTTTAATTGCAAAATAAACTATAAAAACAGTGGGAGCTGCATTGCAGGTCCTAATTACCTAAACAAAGCCACTGGTCCAAGATTCATATTTAATTGAGCCATAAAACAATTATATCAAAAATGACATTTCCTAGCTACCAAAAACATGAGAAACACATAAATAAATAAATAAATAAAGCATCTCTGGAGCAAAACTCATTCCTATATCCTCTCTGACCCTAAACAAGTCTAGGAAACTAACAAACACATCAAGAACCAATTTAAAATTTGAACTAGGCATTTAAATGTAAATCTAAGCATAAAACAAGAATAAATACTTCTGGTAGAGATAAAATCATGGTAAATTCAGTAAAGTTGAATCTAGTCATTTCATGAGCATATCCTGAAGTTGAGAACAAAAATCTATCTACAGATTGCTACAAAAATCATTAAGGCAGAAATAGCATAAATGCAAAGTAAATCATATTAAAAGATCTGTTTAATAACTTTGTGCAAATTTTTTTCCAGAGCCTACAAGTGACATATCTAGCAACATATCCAAAATTCAGCTCCATAGCTTTTATAGATTTTGAACTACAGCAAAGGTGTGTCAACTGAGTTTGAATTTTCATTCAAAATCTATAAGTCAAATGTATGGTCATGCTTTGTAGAAGTTGTAGATCTAGTCTCACTGAATCCAAAAAATTGGGTTTGCATTTTTCTGATTTTTCTACGAATTTCTATGATTTTTCTAAGGTGCTGGACTAAGTTGCAAGGAAACTAAGATTACTTTCATTGCAAACAAGTCCCTGGTTCGCAACTATGCCCCTGGATATTCACAACCGTGCCCTTCCGGCGGCGGTGAGCTCGCCGGCGGCGAACGGCGGCCGGAGGAGATGAACAAACAGCGCGGATGTGCAATTGGGCTTACCACGAGCCGATTGGTGGCGGTGGCTTGGCCGGAGACAGCGCCGGCGAGCGGCGGCGGCGAGACCGCGGCGGCGCGGTCGCCTCGACTCGAAATCCGGCGAGGGGAGGTGCAATGCGGGGCAACACGTGGCTGTGGGAGCTTCACTGGAACCTAGGGGAGGTGCTCGAAGGCTTGGCCGGCGGGGGGAGTTGACGGAGGGGGGTGCTCACTGCGGCGGTGGCAATGGCAGGTCGGCGGAGGTGCGTGCGCGCGCGAGGGGGAACCGTGGTGTTGCTTTTATAGGCGGGCGAGGCAGTGGGGGGTGTGGGAGAGCTTCTCCTCGAAGCAAGGGAGGAGAGGGAAGAGAGAGAGCGGCGCGGTAGGCGAGGTGCCGGCGGTCGGCACGGCGGGGGGTCCGGCCAGGCGCGGGTGGAGGCGCCACGCGCGGCGAGACGCGTCCCCAGGTGGATCTTCGCTCGGGTGGCGCGCGAGCGCGATGATGGCGTCCTCGGGCGCGCGGCCGACCGGCAGGGGGTCCGGACGCCGAGGGGCAGGCGGCGTACGCCGGCCGCCGCGTGGCGGCGCGGGCGCGACGCGCTGGCGCGTGGGCGCGGCCCAGGGCGCGACGGCCCCGGTTCAATTTCCATTTGCACACGTTTGACTGGTTCAAACTTGAATTTTTCAAACGCAACTTCAAAATCGCCAAAAAGGGAAGTTGTAGAGGAGCTATAGGAGAGCAACTTTTGTGCAGGTCGACCTATGTTTCGAGCAACGGTTTGAGCATGAACTGCAGGCAAAGTAGCTAACTTTCATGGCGCCGAGGAATAGTAAAATGGAGTTTGACTTGGGTTTTTGAACTATTTCCTCTCCGAATTTGAAATGCCACCTTAAAGATGAATTGTGTCCCATGTAATTCTGCACAACTTTTATATTGGCAGATTTTTTAGTGTTTAGACAAAAATTGGAGAACGTGGCCAAAGTTCTAGGGCAAGGTGTGGACATTAAGGGGTTTGACCACTTTGACTAGGGTTTTGACCATGGTCATGGGTGTTGACTTGCTTAAGGTGTTCATGGGTGATTGTTGGCTAGGTTTTCGAGGTGATGACCCGGGTTGACCAAGATTTGACCAAAGTCAACAGGTTTGACTGGTCATTAGGGTTAATTAAAAACCTGGGGCGTCACAGACACCATCTCGAAGAGGAGGGTTGTGCTAGTTGTCTAGGGTTTCCCTAGCCGACGTGGGAACCTTGCATGGAAGACCACGTCGGAGCTCCGCAGCAAGGATCAAGATCGAGGTAGGATCCCGGTGGTGATCTTGTTCATGTAATCATTCATGGTGAAGTATTTAAGTGAATCCAATTTCTAGCGATCAAGTGCCTTCTCTATGATTTTGTTCTCCCTTGGTTTTGCTTCTTCCTCAATCTATACTTAAGATAGATTGCATAGGGTGCTCTTGTAGCCGCGGTGGCTAGAGGTGCATACCGGACCGACCAAGTGTTTTCAACTTGTTCTTCTCGAACTCGCCCTAGGCTAACCCGCACGAATAGGAGTGCGTTGTGACAGGACAGTGGCTCCAAAAGGCGGGCGTCTTCAGAATCGGATCGGAAGCCACAGTTTAAAGATGCTTCTAATGAGATTCGCTTTTCTATCTTCATCTATCTTGTTTGGAGCTACAACATATGCATGATCTAGACTCTCTAGATCGGTTATCTCTTTGCTTTCTCTTGCTACCTCTTAGTAGATTAGATTAGATGTGTTTTCTTGATGATCTCTTAGATTAGATGCAACTTGGTTCTTCAAAAGAAAGAGTTTCCTTGCCTTACTAGATTGAATCCTTGCGTTGCACATTGTTCCACGGATTCGATACCTTGGGTTCTCACACTTAAGGGAAGAAGGGTCCCTTGACTACGACGGGGGCTTTGTCCGCTTGCAAATCCAAACGAACAATCAATCTTTTGTGGCGCCGTTGACAATCAACCGTCAACAAGCCCCTTTTTCTGGCGCTGTTGCCGGGGAACAAGCAATCAAGATCCAATCTAGTATCGCTTTCTTGTAAATATTTTTCCATTTTTCTTTTGATTTTTTCTTTTGCATCTCTTAACATTGATCATCCTCAAAAAGAAAAAAAATCAATCTAATCTAGTTTTTGACTAACCCGAATTTTTCTTTTTTAGATTTTTGTTTTTGCTAACCCTAACCGGAGATGGACGGCTACCTCTCTAAGAAACCCAAACTTTCTTTTGTGGATGATCCAGGAAAATTTAATAGGCAAAGGAGACGTGCAACACAAGCTAAAGGATTGGAAACCCTAGATCCAAAAGCCAAGGCCGAAGGATTGCCGGAATCTCCAAAGGAAACTCCACCTTCAAGTCCAAAGGAAGATCAACCTCAACCGCCACCCATGGGAGAACAACCACAACCGGAGCGTAAGATCGAGACATGCACCCCAGACATCGTTGATCTACCTATCATAAACCTTCAAGACACCGGAAGGCCGTTCAAGATCAAGGTCTCAACTATCCGCATGGTGCAACACTCGCCTTTCACCGGTAAAGAGGATCCGAACCTTCACCTCCAAGCATTTGTTCAACTACGTCAAACTTTCGATGAGGATGGGGTGACTCAAGATCAAGTGAGGGCAAGGCTTTTTTCCGTTCTAACTACTTGGAAAAGCTTTGCATTGGTTCCACACTCTACCGGTGGAGCGAAACAAGATTGGGAAGCATTGATGAGGGCCTTCATGAAGGAATTTTATTCGCCGGCCAAGACTCAGGGTTTGCGCAACAAGATTGATACATTTGCTCAATTCCCAACGGAGACAATTGCAGAAGCTTCGGAGCGTTTCAATGAATACATGCGAGCCGAATTCCTTGAGTGGCATATCGGTTTACTTATGAGGACGATGGAGAAGATGGAGATAGAGAGAGAAGCTCAAGACCTAAAGGCTACCGAGGCAAGATCCACATGCGAGGAGTGTGAGGAGTACGGCCATGTCCAAGGAGATTGTCCGGAGGAAGCAATGGTACTCGACTACATGAAAGGAGATTTGCCAAACTTCCACTACGGGCAAGGTAAACCCCAATTTAATGCAAGTTCGTCCATTCAAAATTTGGTTCCGCTTTGTACACAATTGAAGGACTTCATGGACGAGCAAGCTAAGATCAACAAGGACGTTGTCACTAAGTTCAAGGCTATGGACAAAATATTGGAGAATATAGATGGCAAGGTGACGGAGGTCGGAAGCTCTATCCGTCAAGTGCTCAACATGATGAAGATGCTAGAGACGCAAGTGGAACAATTTGTCGGGCGCACGATGGGTAGCAAAGGAAGACTACCGGGACAACCTCAAGGTCCCGAGACGGCGATGGCTATTCAAACTCATTCGGGAGACACGGAGGATCACACTAAGGAGAAGGTTACCACTATTCCGGAGATCACTACCGAAGAACCGGAGTTTGAGATGTCGAGCCAATACATGAAGATGCCTCCACGCTACTTCCGAGACATGCTTGCCAACAAGCACAAGATGACATTATGCGACCTTGGAGCAAGTGTGGGAGCCTGTTGGCGTTTCTTAACGTCGATGCTAAGTTATGAGTTCCTAGCAACGATGCCAAAAATGACCAAATGGTAATCCTAATGATTACAAGAGTCCGCAAGCACACGGAAGTACCATTGTAGCATTTCCCCAAAGGAGTATTCCAAAGGGTATCGAATCCAAGGAAGGCTGGGCGGATTAACAAGTTCAACACTATTGCAAGGAGTATAAATCATAGACGGGAACAAACCAGACACTCAAGTATAGGGGTAAGAAATGATAGATAAGATGGTAGTGTGAACACACAAATACACATTCTCTAAAGGTCCTAGGCAAAGGAGGCAACATACGAGTTAGTTCTAGGTTCTAAGGTACTAAACATACAAAGTTAGTCAGACGAGTTAGATACACACTAGCATTGCATGATCGCTGGCTCAAGCACCCAGGTACAAACAGGGAGCTAACCTCCCACGTTGCTTACGCACGACTCCGGTTGTTAGACTTTAGACTCCTACAGCGTATCCGAACGTGGGGGATTCCAGAAGGGTCCAACGGCTGTCACCACCGCGGCCTACCCCAAGACAAACCGTGGGATACACTCATAAGCAACATAGCTACGCAACCCAAGCACCACGCTTACGTTGTTAGCAGGACCTTGATCGGCCCGGGCTATTGTGACCCAGGTCAGAGCCGCCAGATAAACCGGCCAATTACACCGAGTACCGTAGCTTGAGCACAATCATAGAAGGTGAGTTTGCCACTTCTTTTATACTTATTTTCCTGCAATCACATAATCTCCAAGGACAAGTGGAACTACATTATTCTTAACCAAAATGCGTGTAAGAAATGCCTCTTGCTTCTTTATTCATGAGTAAATTGACGGCTAAAGTAAGCACTTAACAGCCGTCAACAACTCCCCCAAGCTAGCCTCTTGCTCGTCCCGAGCAAGACACTTAGGACTTAGGTTGGTTGATCAGGAGTTGCTACGATGTTGTATTCCTAGTTTATGACAAGCATACGACTAGGTACTCTATCAAGGATTGAATAAGTTAGCATTAATCTTACCTTACGCTTGATTGATATGGGGCTTGTAGCTTCACCTGCCTTGGGCGGTTGAAAGATAGAACGGTTGTATAGAAATTACTAATCACAAGTACCTTGATCAGTCGTCAATCCAGAGGTTTTGCAAATTTTGACAAAGAAATCAAAGTTCCTCGAATGATACTCTCGGATCGCTCAGTGTGTATGATTCCTCACCAAGGCATTGATTTGCCTTCTTTCTCCACCTACTCCTAATAAGCTGATATGTGGAGCTGTAGGTAGGGAAAACTTGTGGCATACCTACTTCTCATATGTTATCGAGTCGAAAACCGAATCCTTGGGAGCAACAAGTCATACAACCTGATCAAGATGTGCATGTGTGTGTATATGGTGGATGGATGAAGAGCTCCTTTTTGCATATGAGTCTCTCTTCTCCTTTTGAGATTTTTGAGACCTGGGCTATGTCTCTTTATTTTTTTCTTTTTTTCTTTTCATGCTCTTGAGCATGTGCCCCCCCCCCCTTTTTTTACATAGCCCATAGTCTTTGCTGAATATTTTTGGGGAGAGAGTAATCATGGAACAATGCGCGAAGCTTTATTCGTGGAATGGATGGGAGATGGATGAAATGATGGGTGCCAACTTCAGTGTAGAAGTTTAGCATATAGTGGTTGTGTACGTGATCTTGACCATGGGAGCATGACAAGTTTCTCGCCGAGGGTCACAACAATTCAACAAGACTCAATGAAGAAAACAAGTAGCATATGTGGAGGCTAACAACAGCTAGGATCTACATATGGCTTTGGATAGGAATTTCTAATCATTGAGGAACTTATAATTTTATCATTTTTTTCAAAAGAAAACTCCGGATATCAAACATCACTTAGCACGAGCTCATAGCAACCCTATTATACCATATCATACCTCACAACAACCTAGGCAAAGGTCATGCTTTTTGCTACCCACAAGTTTCAAGCTAAAGTTTGATCATACAAGCCAACAAACTCAAAACTAAGATAGGGTACTAAGCTGTAGCAAGGCATACAAAAGGAATAAAGAGAGCAACTATTCATCATTTCAACCATAAAGAACAAAAGCATTCTTACCACGCATAAGAAAGCAAACTAATTTAAGAAAGCAAATAAATATTTTTGGTCTTTTTAAATTTTGCGGATTTTTATGTGTTTTTGGCATATGAGATTCTGAAAATAAAGATACAAGTTACCTCAGAGTGGGGGTCCTCCCCCAAGCTAGCTTCAGGCTCACTACTGTGGAGGGGGAAATCCCATCCACCAGAAGTAGGTCCTCTGCTCCTCCAGCTGCTGCTGCTGTGCCAGGTCGATGGTGTGAAGTCTCTCGCCAGACATCTGCTGCCAATCCCGGGTGGACTCGACGTGCTGGTGCCCGGTCTCCTCCATGTCGCCGACTCGGATGTTGAGCTCACTCATCTGCTGAGTGAGGGTGGACCCACGAGATGACGAGCGCAATCCGGACGACGAAGATGTCGCATCTCCATAGGTAGTACCAGCAGGGACGGCCCACTCGCCACTGCCCGCGCTATCCCAAGCTGAGCTACTCGCACCCTGCTGGTACATGGGCTGGTCCCAACCGGGAGCATATCCGGGAGTAACCCCAGGCATGTACTCGGTAGAGGTCCATGTACCGGACGGAGGTGTGGTAGGCTGAGGCTGTGGCTGAGGCGACAGCTGCGGAGATGGCTGTGGTGGGGGCTGCTGTGCTCCGGCTGCTCTCCTTGATGCACTCCTAGTTACCCTGTCACCAGAGACACTAGAACGACGAGGTTCCTCGAGAGGAACGGTCAGTGGCCCTTGGCTGTATAACCTGAAATCCGGGTTAGGTAACTGGATCTGGTTTGTGTGGCCCGGGTAAAAGAAAACCAAAGAATCATCCGGGCCCTTCTTAAGAATATGCCCCTGAGTCAAATAGGCCTCGTCAATCTGAGTCTGGGGATTAGCAATGGAGGGCACGTTGGGCCCTTGCGTAATCCCAAGATTCATGACGATGCGAGAAATCAGAGACGTACACTCAATAGAACCCGTCATCTTAAAATTCGTTAACCACTACCGAATCATAGCTTGCACAGGGGAGATCTTGATCCGTCTGACCGCGGCATATAAGATCATCATCTCGTCAGTGCGCACGGGTCGTACGTCATCCCTTGGAAAGAGAGTGACGGCGACCCACTTGTGCCACAGTCGGAGAGTGGAATGCAAGATATCATTGCACCTAGGTATCAACTTGCCGCGAACAGGCTGACCAGAGATCTCTTCCCAAAAACTTTCACAATTAAAACTAGCGCAAGCTTGCTCAAGAGAAATAGCGCAGCGACGATGAAAACCGAGGGTGCGACTAAGATCTTTCCATGAAACTCGATACGGAACTCCATGAAATTGGAATGAAATACCGGACGCATCCGCTTGAAGAGTGCAGAGAAACTGGATGGTGGTAGGTCTAGAACCAATCTCCTGAACTGGGACAAAATCCTCCCATCCTAGAGCTTGCCAAATGGAATCGAACGCAGAGTCCATACCTGTTTTCTCGAGAAGGTCCGGGTCGACCTCCTTGGTGTTGGTGAAGGCTCGGTCCTTGATGAGAGCGTAGGCTTGTCTCTCACGATCACTCCTCAAGTCGATGAAGGCGGCATCAACGGCGTACACTTCCTCGACTTGTGGCGTGGGTAGCTCTTCCTCTCCCTCCTCTTCACGGTCGGTTGACATTGGGCTTGGTGCAGCTTCAGAATGACAAGACGAGCTCCCCCCGTCACATGAACGGCGTGAGCGAGTCAACTTCCGGAGTGCGCCGGAAGCCCAACTCATCTTGCACAACGATCAGACAACACGAGCAACTCGGTGATGGGTTAGTGAAACCGAATGAATTCCTTACCGAATTTGCTCCACCAATGATCAATATTTCAGTAGCACTTGGAGAGAATACTTGGCACCTCAATCTCGAGCGAGAAATCCACGAAAACCAGAGAGCAAGAACAAGAAAGGGAGAGAGTGATGCAATGGGTGAAGACACCCCTCAAACCCCCTGGTATTTATAGGCAATGAAGCCGGGCACCGAGACATGGGCCGTGTGCAATGGCAAGGAGCCGTTGGAGGAAGGGGGGGCCGAGTTAGCCGTTAGGCTGGGTCGGCCGACCTGTGGGGTTGGCCGAACCCACCTCGGGTCCGCCCGCCTCCAGCTTTTTGCAACGGCTCTCTAACGGTCATATGGGGGCCTGCCTAGGTGTCTCGGTCCAAACTTGCCCGGAAACTTGCTCAAATGAATTTTTAAGGATTTTTCAACTCAAAATTTTATTTTCAGAATTTTTATTTGAAAAGGGAATTTGGCTAGAAAAATTCTAGCATGCAGATGCAAGGATGGAAAATTCAAATATGCGTTGGAAAAATTAAATTAAATTAAATTGTGAAAAGGGAAATATGAGATAACTCACCAATTTTACCTTTTGGCGAAAGGACTCATCTTTTTAAGTCCGAGAGCGAGACTTTTCTCGGTGATCAGTTCCACTCGTCACCCCACTCCCGAGAAGTAGAGGGGTGTGATCTCTGTACCTCCCGCCACACCTTCTGTGTTTTCCTTGATTTTCTTGGTGCGGTCAGAGGTTGCATGAGCTGGGGTTGTGGCTCCGTCCATCCCCAAGTTCGCTCATCATTTCCTTGTACTGAATAGTATTGCTCTTCTGTTGGTCGAAATCGGAACATCAAGTTCTTCTTACCAATGCGGAAACGAATGGTCCCATTTTCCACATTGATCCTTGCCCGAGCGTCACTTAGGAACAGCCTCCCAAGAATGAGTGGCATTTCCGTATCATCTTGCATATCAAGGACCACGAAGTCTGCGAAGTTGCAGGAACCTTGGACAAATACCAGTAGGATTTCCACAATCTCCTCCGGATACCGAATCGAAGCATCAGCAAGTTGAACTGTCCTCGAGGTTGGAGTAAGAGCAGGATATCCCAATCTTTCAAACATAGCCTTGGACATGAGGTTGACACTCGCGCCAAGATCACAGAGAGCATTCCTAATTCGCTGATAGTATATCATGCAAGTGATAGCCAGATAATCAGGGTCTCTTCTGTGCACAATTGCCGAAGATTCCCATGGATCAAGAACCTGATGTATGGGTCTCCATGCATAGTCAGCAGCTCGTGCCCTCCCAGATGGCTTACCCCATCTGGTGGACACTGCACAAACATTCTCACAAGAACATACGGGTTGCCCCGGAATCTTCCCGTCTTCAGCAGAAGGAACCAAAGCAGCTAACTGAGTCAACTGGGTTTCTATCATTTCATTAAAGCTCAGCTGGTTCTTAAGAGCAGAAGAAAGGCTATCAATTTTAACGTTAAGGCTTTCCAAAGCCTTATCATAGGCAGCTGTTTTCTTATTAAAACCATCATTAATCTTAGCTTGCTCGAAAACCAGATCTTTCAGGGAAGGTTGGTTTGGATTGAAAGAATTACCTTGATTACCTCCCTGATAGTAAGGGCGTGATTGATTCCACGTTTGACCTCCTTCTGGACGATAACCATTGTTGTTGCTGTTCATGTACATCACGTCCTCCTGGGTAGTAGGGCAGTAATTCCCAGAATGCCCAGTGTCACCACAGACTTCGCAAGTCATGCGAGCATCCATAGCTTGAGTAGTGACGGCCATGGCAGCCTTCTCACTGGTCAGAGCATCCATTCTCTTCATGAGTAAGTCCATCTTGGCGTGCAGCATATCCACTTCCTTGATGGTATGTGTACCCCTCTGACGTGGCTGG
The DNA here is from genome assembly GCA_036936925.1 of Cenchrus fungigraminus. Taxonomy (NCBI): domain Eukaryota; kingdom Viridiplantae; phylum Streptophyta; class Magnoliopsida; order Poales; family Poaceae; genus Cenchrus; species Cenchrus fungigraminus. The sequence goes on along the minus strand of CM072778.1, from coordinate 18,145,637 downwards.
AGTCGATCATCACTCCACCCTTGGTTGGAGACCATCTTCTCAATAAGTTTAGTTGCTTCAGCGATAGTGAGAGAGAAGAAAGCCCCTCCAGCAGCAGCATCAATATGGCCCCAGGCTGTCGGAGTCAGCCCATTATAGAAACTCTGAAGAATAAGCCAGTTGTCCATCCCATGATGGGGACAAGCCAGGATGTACTCTTGAAGCCTTTCCCAAGCTTCTGGAATGGTCTCATTTGCTGCTTACTGAAAGCTTGAAATTCTCCCCCGGAGGGCATTGGTCCTGCCCAACGGAAAGAACTTCACGAGGAATGCTGCTGAACACTTCGCCCAGGTGTCAATATCTGCACGGTTCGCATAGAACCACTGCTTTGCCTTTCCCAGAAGTGAGAATGGAAACAGTCGCAGACGAATGGCATCTTCCTCCACTCCTCGTATAGTGAAGGTACTGCATAGCTCCAGGAACTATTGCAAGTGGGCGCTCGCATCTTCATTTGGCTTGCCACAGAATGGGCTAGCCTATACCATCGTAATGAGGCCAGTCTTGATCTCGAAGTTTCCGTTCCCGGTGTTGATCTCGGGGCCAGTAGGCACCTGATCAGCAGAGGGAGCAGAGTACTCGCGAAGAGTCTTCTCTTGATTGGCCATAGGAGTTGATGTAGATGGCACAAAGGAAGCTGGGTCGACTTCCGTACGTACACGCTGGGGAGAACCAAAATGAGTTCTAGCTCTACTCACGAGTGACTCAGGATCTTCAGTGAAATTTGGTGGTAAGTCGAAACCAGTCATACACTACCTATCTTCATCATCGATAGACAAAGAAGATAATCAAAGTTAGCCTGCATTGAGAACTATTCTATTCCTGTCATGATTATAAACATTACAAAGTGTTGACATGTTATCCTTAGCCTTCCCCGGTAGCGGCACCAAAAATGCTTGTTGGCATTTCTTAACGTCGATGCTAAGTTATGAGTTCCTAGCAATGATGCCAGAAATGACCAAATGGTAATCCTAATGATTACAAGAGTCCGCAAGCGCACAGAAGTACCATTGTAGCATTTCCCCAAAGGAGTATTCCAAAGGGTATCGAATCCAAGGAAGGCTGGGCGGATTAACAAGTTCAACACTATTGCAAGGAGTATAAATCATAGACGGGAACAAACCAGACACTCAAGTACAGGGGTAAGAAATGATAGATAAGATGGTAGTGTGAACACACAAACACACATTCTCTAAAGGTCCTAGGCATAGGAGGCAACATACGAGTTAGTTCTAGGTTCTAAGGTACTAAACATACAAAGTTAGTCAGACGAGTTAGATACACACTAGCATTGCATGATCGCTGGCTCAAGCACCCAGGTACAAACGGGGAGCTAACCTCCCGCGTTGCTTACGCATGACTCCGGTTGTTAGACTTTAGACTCCTACAGCGTATCCGAACGTGGGGGATTCCAGAAGGGTCCAACGGCTGTCACCACCGCGGCCTACCCCAAGACAAACCGTGGGATACACTCATAAGCAACATAGCTACGCAACCCAAGCACCACACTTACGTTGTTAGCAGGACCCTGACCGGCCCGGGCTATTGTGACCCAGGTCAGAGCCGCCAGATAAACCGGCCAATTACACCGAGTACCGTAGCTTGAGCACAAACTTCATGCAACACGAACATGGGATCTAACAAAATCAAACTAGGCTAAGTACACAAACGGATTTATGCTTTCCTATGTCTATTCAACAAGATCAAAGGGTCGTGTTCGTGAAGAACACGAGCCTCTAACTTATGAACAAACACCGAAAACATGTATAAGTCACTCATCAACTGGATCGAAAGGCCTTGTTCATCAAGAACAGGAGCCTCTAAATGATGAATGAGCGAAGAACACATGAACAAATCACCCATGTATACAAGCACAACTTTATATGAAATAGCTGAATAACTGAAGTAGATCAAAGTCATACAATAAAATAAAGATACAAGAGAACTCATACCTAGATCCCAAAGTAGACTTGGAACCTGAAGTAGAACTACTCTAGCCCACCTCCTAGCCTTAGAAACCAAAAGTGAGAGAGGAGGAGTAAGGTGTGTTGGTAAGAAATGAACCCCCTTCCCTTATATTTATAGGCCAGAGCACCGGCGCAAGAAGGAGTGAAACACCCCGGGGATGGCATCTAGGATCAATGGACAAGCACCACGTGGAGGCCCTGGATCAGCCGACCCAAGGTCGATTCGGCCGATCCTAGGATCGGCCGACCCCAGGTGGGCCCCACTCGGGGTGTGCTTCCTCGGGGTGGCTGTCCTATGGGCCCTTAAGTCGGTCCCCGGTGTACACGTGCTCTTGAGGTGGTTTAGGCGCTCTGGTGGGCCCATGGATCCATGTGAAGTCCACGTGTCACGCTCTGATTCGTCGAGGCTTGCCTCTCTTGGATCGGTGACATGGCGTGCATGCATGGCACCTGAGGTGGCTTAGCTTGCATGCATGGCACCTGAGGTGGCAGCCACTCCTTGAGGTGACGTGGCATGAATCATAGAAGGTGAGTTTGCCACTTCTTTTATACTTATTTTCCTGCAATCACATAATCTCCAAGGACAAGTGGAACTACATTATTCTTAACCAAAATGCGTGTAAGAAATGCCTCTTGCTTCTTTATTCATGAGTAAATTGATGGCTAAAGTAAGCACTTAACAGCCGTCAACAGAGCCATGCCAAGAGACGTGTTCGAGAAGCTACACCTACCGCTCAAGTTTCAACCACGTTTCGAGGTATGCAACACGTTCAATGTTAAATATGTTCCACCTCATTGGCGCTTTGTCAAGGAAGAGCCAAAGAAGAAGGAAGAGCCGGAGAAGAAGGAAACAAAGATCAAGGAAGTTGTTGCATCCGTCATGACCAAAGAACCGAGACAGCCTGTGAACACCAAAAAAATGACTAAGCCGAAGAATAAGCCCGCACCCAAGTTGGTGCGGAAGTGGGTACCCAAGATTGCAACGCCCACAAAAGAGCATTGATCCGAATTGAAGAATGGAAGAAGTCTAGCTATGGACTATAAACGAAGCGCTAGGCGGGAGGCAACCCGTTTGTCAAGTCAAGAATAAGCTACCAGGAGGACAACGCGATCAAGATTAAAAGCTACCAGGAGGGCAACCCGGAAAATTTCCGAATTCCAAGTAAGTTGGTCATAGAATTTGCTACGCAAGACATTTTATTAACTCTTAAGTGGTTGAACAAGTTTTCAGAGAACCTTTTATTTGCTCGGTCATTATATTTGAATTTTTATATCTTAAACCAATGGCATGAGCCGTCCGATGTTTTATTTGCCTCTTTTCGACAAACTAGAACCAAAATTTCAGATCCTATTTGAGCCTTCCATCCTCTCCATGATGGTAGGTTCAATTTTGTTTTGCATGATAAAAACACACGAGTAGAGTCTCGCTATGTTCCTTAATGTTTGTAAATCTTTTGATGCATGCTAGGACTCACGTGAACCTAAGGAATTCGATTTTTGGTTTGATTTCACTTAACATCCACCAGTTTCCCTAGAGCTATAGTTTTTCCAAGACCCATTGTTTTTATTTATTCAAAATCTCTCTCTCATGTTTGGCCAAACTTAGAACCTAAACCCATAACCCCACGGTCAAGCCGGAGGACCTTGCTATCAATTAATGAAAGCAAACGATCCTGGTGCAACCAAAATAGAGGTAGTCGGAAAGTTTTTGACTTACAAATTGTTTTTGATGTTTAAAAACTCCTCTAATAATATATTTAAACTCATTGCTAGCTCTGAGTTAATTTTTAATTTATGAAATTTAGAGGAGTAATTAGCATCTAAACATGATCAAGGGAGGGTTTTGAGGTTTATTTAACACCTTGTGCTCGATGATGCATCACGGGAAGGCTTTATCATCAAAACATCTTGGGCACATGTAAAGGACAAGCATGGGGGAGGGCAACATGACTTTGTTTTGCAGGAAATAAGTGAAAGCACATGAACCATGGAAGACAAGAAGAGACACATAGTAAAGGAGGGAGGCATTGATCTTATCATTCAAAACAAAGGAGTGGCCGAGGGAGTTTGGCTGATGGATTCTTGTGGAGCATGAGAACACAAGGCAACAAGGGAGCAAGGAGCATCTCAGGGAAAGACCAAGGCAAATGGGGCAGCAGAGACCCTAGGCCGGCCGGCCTGGTCCGGTCGGCCTGGCCTCTTTTTGTGGCCCCCGACGTCCGTCTTCCTCCGGTAAGCCTCTCATTCATTTGCAAGTTCATGATCCCAAGTTCATAATCCAGAGACCTCACAAACCACTCAGAAAAATTCGTGCCTCGCTTCCTTCTCAAAAAAAATCCTCGAAAATTTGTTACAATTCTTGCCCTTCCATATACTTTCTTTGTGCATTTTTCTACCGGCGAGAAACCCTTGGGAGAGTTGTTTGTGAATTTATGCAGCAAGGCATGATGAAAAAGGCCATGAACATCGTCCTTGGAAGAAGGATATCATCATCGTCGGAGGCGCCATCTAACTCTTCGTGGAAGCATTCTATTCCCAAGTTTCCGCGAAGCATGGAGGAGGATGTGGCACCGTCGAGGAGTGACACGCTGCTCCTTGGAGGCATGAGGAGTACACAAAGTTTGTCCATGTGGGACAAACCGCAAGGGCACACGGAGGAGCCGCACGTTCAACCTCGACACTCAACCCGTTCATCCGCTCCACCACCATATACTCCGAGACACTTCAAGCTTGTTTTCATCATAAAGACGAGGGATCAACCATTGAAGGAAGAGTGAAGGAAGGAAGAAGAAATAATGCTTCCAATTCGGTTTGATTTTTCCTTCTCCCTTTCTTTATTTTTCAGTTATGTGCAAATTTGTGTGTGCGAGCATTTTCTATTTTATTTATTTTCAGCATGTGTGTGGTAGTAGTAGTTTTTGTTTTCCATCACCATGAATAAATTCACTATCGTTTTATGATAATTAATATGGATGGAAAATTGTGCCAAGTTGATACATGATGACCGTTGCCTATTTGCTTATCTTTGTACTTGTTTATGCATGATTAAGCTAATGCTCTCTTTAATTCAAATCTGAAATTAATTTAACGCTAGCTTAATCCTTTGCGGAGGTTATGATAAAGATAAGACCCATAGTTCTCTTTTCATGCTCTCAATTTTGGATGGGTTAAAGATGATTTATTTTTGTTCTTAAAAGTAATGCTAACCTTGTCATTAATACCTCTTGCATTTTGCTCTACCTATCCAAAGCCATATATTTATTTGAGTGCAAAAACTTAGTATACAAGATTTATTTTTGGGTGAATTAATTCAGGGCTCAATTTCTCTGGCCCGAGACTAAGAAGTTGGTCATTTCGTTTTTGCGTATCTATCCAAATGCTAGCCTTTTCTATCCGTGCATTGTAAGTTTCCACATCGGAAATTTTGCAAACCTCGCTGGATATCCACCTACAAACCCAATACATCTTTTTGTGTTTATCTCCTTGACCACAACCCAATACTTGAGTATGGATGAATAATTCGAGGAAGATCACAAGAATGAAGGTGCCAAGGATTGAAGTATAATTTTGGGAGACCTTCAAGATGACATGAAGGTTGCGTGAAGGATCCCTAGAAGATTTCAAGTGTTTCTCTCCAGGAAAACATAGAACTTTTAGTACCTACCTTGGCACAAAAAAATTTTCCACCTCTTTGTCCGAGGACGTGCAATCGTCTAAGCATGGGGGGAGCTGCCAAGGAGGTAGGTACAATGTAATCTAGAGTTCAAGGGGAGTATATAAAAAAAGAAGTGAAAAAAAAAGAAAAAAAGAAAAAAAATTAGAAGAGAGAAAGAAAAAGAAGAGAAAAAAGGGGTGTATATATATATAAAAAGAGGAGATAAAGAAAAAATAATAAATAAATAAATAAAGCTCCCCGGCTCTCTAGATGCATTAGGAGTTTCAAGAGGATTCAAGATCAAGACCCATACTCATCTTTCCAACCATGTGCAATCCGATAACGAGGACTTTGTTTGTGCCTCGGGATCACTCTTTGCCATTTGTACATGTCCACTTATCTCAAAAAGTGTGTGTTCATCTCTCCCCCTCCTTGTAACATTATTTTTCCAATGACCTTTTTGACGAGTCTCGGTAAGACCATGAGAAGCTTGTCTTGTTTTGATAATATCTCAATAATAATATCTTGATAGGACTAAACTTTTCCCAAAAGCTCCTTATAAAGCCTACCACTTATATATGTTTTTGAGAGGGGAAAGGAGTAGAACAAATAGGCTTGAGAGACAAGATGAGATGAGAGTTCATGAGCAAGATGCAAGGAGGTTTAAATTTTTGAACTTGGTTTAGCTCTTTTTATTCATCTTGCTCTACACTTCAAAATTTCTGAGATCCATTTGAAATTTGGGAGCATGACTAATTACTTATGGGAAGAGCTTAATTAATATCCACCCTCCGTAGGGATGAAGGCTAGCACATTATGGAACTTTAACAAATATAAATTTAGAGAGCATTATGTTTTCTCGTGTATGATCAAGTGCAGGGTTTGAACAATGAAGGGCAACAGCCGCAACACTGATATCCATCGAAGGCTTACTCGAGGACGAGCAAGGTTTAAGCATGGGGGAGCTGTTGACGGTGAATTTCCGTCAACCTAGCCATGAGTTTACCTTCGGTGTTGGCATTGATTCGATATCCAAACTAATGATCCTAACCCTCATGATATGTCAAGTTCGCATTCGCATGTGGTTTTTGGAGTTTATTGTTTACGCAGGGTTTTAGTGCTAAAAGGGAGACTTCCCGAGAAAGTTCATCAAGCACTTTGTGAGAAGATTATGAAGCCCGGCACAAGTCAAGACACGAAGTGAACATGACTCCAAGTGGCCCAAGGACCGAACCGTGAAGGCGGAAAACTCTGAGGACCTAGACAGAAAATGCTGAAGCTTGCGCGACAAGGAGCCCTATCCAAACCGTGGAGAAACTGACGCCAAGGGCCCACATGCAGAAGGTGGAGAGTTCTAGAAGACACGAGAAGCGACCGGGAGGAAACCGGGGCCGAACTGGGCCGAAATGGGCCCAGGCCGGTCAGCCCAGGCCGGCCGACCCAGCCCATTCCAGGCCCGATCCGGCGCCCCCTTTGACCTAGACGCCCCTCGGACTATTTATAGTCCCCCTGCCAAGAGCCACACATCAATTCATTCGTCATCCGCCGCCGAGGAGCAGAGAAGCTAGAGGGACACCATCTCAAAGAGGAGGGTTGTGCTAGTTGTCTAGGGTTTCCCTAGCCGACGTGGGAACCTTGCATGGAAGACCACGTCGGAGCTCCGGAGCAAGGATCAAGATCGAGGTAGGATCCCGGTGGTGATCTTGTTCATGTAATCATTCATGGTGAAGTCTTTAAGTGAATCCAATTTCTAGCGATCAAGTGCCTTCTCTATGATTTTGTTCTCCCTTGGTTTTGCTTCTTCCTCAATCTATACTTAAGATAGATTGCATAGGGTGCTCTTGTAGCTGCGGTGGCTAGAGGTGCATACCGGACCGACCAAGTGTTTTCAACTTGTTCTTCTCGAACTCACCCTAGGCTAACCCGCACGAATAGGAGTGCGTTGTGATAGGACGGTGGCTCCAAAAGGCGGGTGTCTTCAGAATCAGATCGGAGGCCACGGTTTAAAGATGCTTCTAATGAGATTCGCTTTTCTATCTTCATCTATCTTGTTTGGAGCTACAACATATGCATGATCTAGACTCTCTAGATCGGTTATCTCTTTGCTTTCTCTTGCTACCTCTTAGTAGATTAGATTAGATGTGTTTTCTTGATGATCTCTTAGATTAGATGCAACTTGGTTCTTCAAAAGAAAGAGTTTCCTTGCCTTACTAGATTGAATCCTTGCGTTGCACATTGTTCCACAGATTCGATACCTTGGGTTCTCACACTTAAGGGAAGAAGGATCCCTTGACTACGACGGGGGATTTGTCCGCTTGCAAATCCAAATGAACTTTGATACGACAATCAACCGTCAACACCCCCACCCCTCTAGTCGACATCTTGATCCTTTCACCATCAAATAACCGTTAGAGAGCCGTTGTAAAAGTCTGGAGGCGAGCGGGCCCGAGGTGGGGTCGGCCGACCCAGGCCAACGGCTACTTCGGCCCTCCTTACTCCAACAGCTCCTAGCCGTTACACACGGCCTATGACTCGGTGCCCAGCTCCATTGCATATAAATACCATGGGGTTTGAGGGGTGCCTTCACCCATTCACTCATTTCCATCACTCTCTTCCCCTCTTGTTCTTGCTCTTTGGTTTTCTTGGATTTCTTGCTCGAGATTGAGGTGCCAAGTATTCTCTCCAAGTGTTGCTGAGATATTGAATATTGGTGGAGCAAGCTCGGTAAGGATTTCTTTTCGGTTTCACTAACCCTTCATCGAGTTGCTTGTGTTGTCCGATTGTTGTGCAAGATGAGTTGGGCCGTCGGTGCACTCCGGAAGTTGACTCGCTCACGCTGTTCACGTGATGGGGAGAGCTCATCTCGCCATTCCGAAGCTGCACCAAGCCCAATGTCAACCGACCGTGAAGGAGAGGAAGAGGAAGAGCTACCCACGCCACAAGCCAAAGAAGTGTACGCCGTTGACGGCACCTTCATCAACTTGAGGGACGATCGCGAGAGACAAGCCTACGCTCTCATCAAGGACCGAGTCTTCGCCAACACCAAGGAGTTCGACCCAGACCTTCTTGAGAAAACAGGTATGGACTCCGAGTTTGATTCCATTTGGCAAGCTCTAGGCTGGGAAGGTTTTGTCCCGTTTCAGGAAATCGGTTCTAGGCCTATCACCATCCAGTTTCTCTGCACTCTTCAAGAGGAGCGTCTGGTATTTCATTTCGATTTCATGGAGTTCCGTATCAAGTTTCATGGAAAGATCTCAGTTGCACCCTTGGTTTTCATCATCGCTGCGCTATTTCTCTTGAGCAAGCTTGCATCGGTTTTAATCGTGAAAATTTTTGGGAAGAGCTCTCTAGTCGGCCTGTTTGCGGCAAGTTGACACTTCGGTGCAACGATATCTTGCATCCCACTCTCCGACTGTGGCACAAGTGGCTCGCCATCACTCTCTTTCCAAGGGATGATGTACGAACCATGCGCACTGACGAGATGATGATCTTATATGCCGCGGTCAGACGGATCAAGATCTCCCCTGTTCAAGCTATGATTCGGCAGTGGTTGACAAATTTTTAGATGACGGGTTCTATTGAGTGTACGTCCTTGATTTCTCGCATCGTCACGAATCTTGGGGTTATGCAAGGGCCCAATGTGCCCTCCATTGCTAATCCCCGGACTCAGATCGATGAGGCTTATTTGACTCAGGGGCATATTCTTAAGAAGGGTCCGAATGATTCTTTGGTTTTCTTCTACCCGGGCCATACTAACCAAATTCGGTTACCTAACCTGGATTTTAGGTTGTACGGCCAAGGGCCACTGACCGTTCCTCTCGAGGAACCTCGTCGTTCTAGTGTCTCTGGTGACAGGGTTACTAGGAGTGCATCGAGGAGAGCAGCTAGAGCATCACAGCCGCCACCACAGCCGTCTCCGTAGCCATCGCCTCAGCCTACCACACCTCCGCCTGGTACATGGGCCTCTACCGAGTACATGCCTGGGGTTACTCCTGGATATGCTCCTGGTTGGGATCAACCCATGTACCAGCACGGTGCGAGTAGCTCGGCTTGGGCTAGTGCAGGTAGTGGCGAGTGGGCCATGCCTGCCGGTACTGCCTACGGAGATGCGACATCTTCATCGTCCGGGTTGCGCTCGTCATCTCGTGGGGCCACCCTCACTCAGCAGATGAGCGAGCTCAACATCCGAGTCGGCGACATGGAGGAGACCGTGCACCGACACGTTGAGTCCACCCGGGACTGGTAGCGTATGTCTGGCGAGAGACTTCACGCCATCGAGCAGGCACAGCAGTAGCAGTTGGAGGAGCAGAGGGCTTACTACCGACGGATGGGATTTTCCCCTCCACAGTAGTGAGCCTGAAGCTAGCTTGGGGGAGGACCCTCACTCTGAGGTAACTTGTATCCTTGTTTTCAGAATCTCACATGATAAAAACACATAAAAATCTGCAAAAATTAAAAAGACCAAAAATATTTATTTGCTTTCCTAAATTAGTTTGCTTTTCATATGCGCGGTAAGAATGCTTTTGTTCTCCATGGTTGAAATGATGACTAGTTGCTCTGTTTATTCCTTTTGTATGCCTTGCTACAGCTTAGTATCCTATTTTAGTTTTGAGTTTGTTAGCTTGTATGATCAAGCCTTAGCTTGAAACTTGTGGGTAGCAAAAAGCATGACCTTTGTCTAGGTTGTTGTGAGGTATGATATGGTATATTAGGGTTGCTATGAGCTAGTACTAAGTGATGTTTGATATCCGGAGTTTTCTTTTGAAAAATGATAAGTTCCTCAATGATGAGAAATTCCTATCCAAAGCCATATGTAGATCCTAGCTTTTGTCAGCCTCCACATATGCTACTTGTTTTCTTCATTAAGTCTTGTCGAATTGTAGTGACCCTCGGCGAGAAATTTGTCATGCTCCCATGATCAAGATCACGTACACAGCCACTATATGCTAAACTTCTATACCGGAAGTTAGCACCCATCATTTCATCCATCCCCCATCCGTTCCACAAATAAAGCTCCGTGCATTGTTCCATGATTACTCTCTCTCTCTCCAAAAATATTCAGTAAGGACTATGGGCTATGTGAAAAAAAAATGCTCAAGGGGCATGCTAAAAAAAGAGCGAGAATAAAGAGACATAGCCCAAGTCTCAAAAATCTCAAAAGGAGAAGAGAGAATCATATGCAAAAAGGAGTTCATCATCCATCCACCATATACACACACATGCACATCTTGATCAGGTTGTATGACTTGTTGCTCCCAAGGATCCGGTTTTCGACTCGACAATACATGAGAAACAGGTATGCCACATGTTTTCCCTACCTACAGCTCCACATATCAGCTTATTAGGAGTAGGTGGAGAAAGAAGGCAAATCAATGCCTTGGTGAAGAATCATACACAATGAGCGATCTGATAGTATCATTTGAGGAACTATGATTTCTTTGTGAAAATTTGCAAAACCTTCGGATTGATAACTGATCAAGGTGCTTGTGATTAGTAATTTCTATACAACCGTTCTATCTTTCAACCGCCCAAGGCAGGTGAAGCTACAAGCCCCATATCAATCGAGTATAAGGTAAGATTAATGCTGACTCATTCCATCCTTGATAGAGTACCTAGTTGTATGCTTGTCATAAATTAGGAATATAACATCGTAGCAACTTCTGATCAACCAACACAAGTCCTTAGTGTCTTGCTCGGGACGAGCAAGAGGCTAGCTTGGGGGGGTTGTTGACGGCTGTTAAGTGCTTACTTTAGCCGTTAATTTACTCATGAATAAAGGAGCAAGAGGCATTTCTTACATGCATTTTAGTTAAGAATAATATAGTTCCACTTGTCCTTAGAGATTATGTGATTGCAGGAAAATGAGCATAAAAGAAGTGACAAACTCACCTTCTATGATTCATGCCACGTCACCTCAGCCAAGGAGGGGCTGCCACCTCAGATGCCATGCATGCAAGCCATGTCACCAATCCAAGGGAGGCAAGCCCCGACGAATCAGAGCGTGACACGTGGACTTCACATGGATCCATAGGCCCACCAGAGCGTCTAAACCGCCTCAAGAACACGTGTACACCGGGGACCGACCTAAGGGTCCACAGGACAGCCACCCAGAGGAAGCACACCCTGAGTGGGGCCCACAGGGGTCGGCCGACCCCACAGGTCGGCTGAACCGACCTTGAGCCCCCCACGTAGGGGCTTCCACGTGGTGTCTCCCCATTGGTCCTAAAGGCCATTCCCGGGGTGTTTGTCTCCTCTTGACGCCGGTGTTTAGGCCTATAAATAGAAGGGGAGGGGATTCATTTCCTACAAACACACCTTACTACTCCTCTCTCACTTTTGGTTTCTAAGGCTAGGAGGTAGGCTAGAGTAGTTCTACTTCAGGTTCCAAGTCTACTTTGGGATCTAGGTATGAGTTCTCTTGTATCTTTATTTCTTTGTATGACTTCGCTCTACTTCAGTTATATAACTATTTCATATAAAGTTGTGCTTGTATACATAGGTGATTTGTTCATGTGTTCTTCACTTGTTCATCATTTAGAGGCTCATGTTCTTGATGAACAAGGCCTTTCGATCCAGTTGACAAGTGACTTACTCATGTTTTCGGTGTTTGTTCATAAGTTAGAGGCTCGTGTTCTTCACGAACACGACCCTTTTATCTTGTTGAATAGACATAGGAAAGCACAAATCTGTTTGTGTACCTAGCCTAGTTTGATCCAGTTAGATTCCATGTTCATGTTGTATGAAGTTCGTGCTCAAGCTACGGTACTCGGTGTAATTGGCTGATTTATCTGGTGGCTCTGACCTAGGTCACAATAGCCCGGGCCGGTCAGGGTCCTGCAAACAACGTAAGCGTGGTGCTTGGGTTGCGTAGCTACATTACTTATGAGTGTATCCCACGGTTTGTCTTGGGGTAGGCCGCGGTAGTGACAGCCGTTGGACCCTTCTGGAATCCCCCACGTTCGGATACGCTGTAGGAGTCTAAAGTCTAACAACCGGAGTCGTGTGTAAGCGACGCGGGAGGTTAGCTCCCCGTTTGTACCTGGGTGCTTGAGCCAACAGTCATGCAATGCTAGTGTGTATCTAACTCGTCTTACTGACTTCGTGTGTTTAGTACCTTAGAACCTAGAACTAACTCGTATGTTGCCTCCTAAGCCTAGGACCTTTAGAGAGAGTGTGTTTGTGTGTTCACACTACCAACTTATCTATCATACCTCACCCCTGCACTTGAGTGCCTGGTTTGTTTCCGTCTATGATTTATACTCATTGCAATAGTGTTGAACTTGTTAATCCACCCAGCCTTCCTTGGATTCGATACCCTTTGGAATACTCCTTTGGGGAAATGCTACAATGGTACTTCCGTGCGCTTGCGGACTCTTGTAATCATTAGGATTACCATTTGGTCATTTCTGGCATCGTTGCTAGGAACTCATAACTTAGCATCGACGTTAAGAAATACCAACACTTGGTGCGGGGGCGTTTTGACTGAGGCAGACGAGAAACGCGGCAGACGGACAGGGACCAAGGCGACGAGGACGGCGTTTTGACGGCAAGGAGTCCTGCACAAGTGACTCCTCAGACGTTGGTGCGAGCAGCTCCTTCGAGTCCAGCGCGAGCAGCTCCTCCTCCTGCGACTCTTGCGCCGATGCCGGCATGAACTCCATGGAGAGTAGCAGCAGCTTGGTGCGGGGGCGTTTTGACTGGGGCAGATGAGAAACGCGTCGGACGGACAGGGACCGAGGCGACGAGGATGGAAAACGCGGCGCGTAGACGACTGCAGTTAAGGAAGGGTAATCCCATCCAAAATCACCCACACGTGGTTGGCTTCCTTTGTGCAATCCTCCCAACGGCCAAGAACGACGTCCTTTGGCATTACAGAGGGAGTATATTTGAGGGCTGGGATCACATCTTCTCTCTCCACTCTATCCTCTTCTTCCCTCCCCCGATCCTAGCGAGGCCGTGAGCGGACGACTCTTCTTCCCTGCATGTCTTCTTCCCTGCACCCGCGGGCCACCGCCTACCGACCCCATCCCGCCAGCGCGGGTGGGCTAGGGTCTATAGAGCTTCGGTGGACTTTAGCCCGCCCGCTTCGGTCCGCCTCCTGCCCCAGCCACCGCCACCGTCGTCATGGGTGCCCTCAGCCGCCATCATTCACCGCCAGGCTAGCGGCGCCCCTGCCACCATGCCTCGTCGCCCCTCAACCTACCGAGGGGACTACCCGAGGTAGATGATGGTGGGGCTCGTCGTGATCTGGAACTCGAAGGTGAGGCACGAAGCACACAATTTAGACAAATTCGGACCACAATGTGCGTAATACCCTACGCCTTGTATATCGTGTATCGCTTGGTTGATTGTCTGTACATGAGGAGTCCCTGCCCCTCATTATGTAGTCGGGGGGGGGGGTAGGGTTACAAGTCGGTGATTACAGGAGTACTAGTCGAGTAGAAGACTATTGTTGAGTACAATGTGTGCTTCTAGTACTAGTCCTGTGATTTTTATGTAAACTACGTTGTCTTGTACCGCGGTCCACATGTGAGATTACTCCCAGGGTCTTGTTGTGTAGCAACACTCCCCCCACCACCAACCCGACAACTCGGAACTGTAATCGTGAAACTCTAACCCGTACACCCTAACCTCGTCGAAGTTCGCTGGAATTTGAGAAGAAGGAGGGTGAAGGTGAAAATTGAAGTGAAGAAAAAACTGTGTGAGGAAGAGCTCAGAATCACATGGATGAAGTATAGCTTTTTCCTATAACTAAATATTTTCGATGATGGCGACGTTGAAGAACAAGAAAGTGAAGATGCTCGTACCGGTTGTGTTAGTGTTAAAATACCGGTTGTACAATTGTTGTATACTCCTTCCTTCCTTCCACTTTATTCTACTATTGCTTTATAAAAGACGACGAAGAGGTTTGTCTACCGGAATTGAGGAGGCCTGTCTACGGCACGGCAGAGCCAGCCCGCAGCCGTGGTAAGCGGAGCGCCTCTTTTTCTCTGTTTGCTTGCGAGGAGGCTGCGATCCGATCTTGAACCACGCAAGATATCCGGTTCCGGTCTAGCCAGAGCGTTTTGGGGACACGAGAGCAGAGAGACCAGAGAGGTGACTAGTTGGGACCCAGTAAGTATCTTTAGAGATGCTTTTACTGACTTCATCTCCTTCCTAAAGAAAGCTTTGGTTATAAGCCTCCTCCATCCCTCCCATTAAGAATGCAAGCTTAAAATCATAGATCTAATAATTACTCTCCTAATTAAGTAGTTGGATATGATTTGCATGTCAATGGCTAACAAATGAGAATCAGTTGTTCCATTTATAATGACGTTCCATTTGTCACTTGAATTTAAAGCTAACTGTTAATGTTTGAATGATTAAGCTTCAAAAGTTTAGAAACATAGTCCAGTTAGCACAAAATTTACTCCATTTCTTGAGTGTGTATCAGTTAGTTCTATCTATATGCATGTGATTTCTTATTATATTTGAACATTTACTATCATCACCAATTCCATATGATGAATTTCATTCTGTTGACCATAGTACAAATTTTATCAATGATTACGTTTAGGCTTAGCTTTAGTGCTTTACGGGGACTCATTATCTCTTGCTACATTCCTGGATCCGCCACCGAGGATGGGTGCAAGCTTCTTCACTAGATGCTTCATGCACTTGATGCTTGATAGCTTAAATCAATGTTTGATGCTTGATTGCTTACAATTCATTTCAGGCTGGTCACACTCGTCATACCCTAAAAACCATCCTCTAAAAGGAATATTCCGCCTAGTCAGCAAGATTTTACAGTACAGCACCAATTTTCCCGCACCCGTTATCCCCTATATCACATACCCTATACCAACAACTCACCATGGGACCCACGAGTCAGATTTTTTTTACTTTTTCTTTACCTCTCCCGACACTCTCTCTCCCACCGCTCTCCCCTGCCTCTACTCCCATCCCTCCCCGGTCTTTCTCCCTACCCCGACACACAGAGCAGAGGCGGCGGCCGCCCTGCTCCATCCACCGGCGGAGAGACAGGGGCAGCAGCCGCGGCGGAGCTCAAGCTCGCGCGCGCTTCCCCCTGCTCCTCACGCCCCTCATCCCCCCCTTCCTCGTGAACTCCGCGGCGGAGCAGGGGCGGCGGGTCCTCCGCGAGCGCTCCCTCCGGTGGCGTGTCGGCGCGCGGCTGCATCATCTCCGGCGCGGAGAGCTTCTCCATCTCCAGCGCGCGCCACTCCACCTCCCCACGCCGATCTCCTCCCCTCAGAGCGCGCCGGCCTCTCTCTCTCGCGGACGGCGGCGGAGCAGGGGCTGGATCCGGCGCCCTGCGCGGCGCGGACGGCCCTGCGCGTCGCCGACGACCTGCGCGGCGCGGACGGCCCTGCGCGGCAACGACGACCTGCGCGGCGCCGACGACCTGCGCGGCGCAGACGGCCAGCGCGGCGCGGACGGCCCTGCGCGGCTAGAATTTTCTATTTTCTCACCAATCACCTAGAAACTTCAGGAAGAATCTACTTTCTTGAGTTGTTGCCATATCATCAATCTGACCACTGGTATGATGGAAAACAAAAGTACACTTGCAAATGAGTTTGGCTTACAATAGTGAGGTTGTTTGGCTGATACGATGAATAATGTTCGGCTGGTAGATTGAATAGTGTTATGTGAGAGGAGATAAGCCGAAACAAGCTGAGATAAGCCGAGAAACAGCCAGCCGAACAGCTCAAATGTTTTATGTTCTTTTGTTGATAGACTAGTTAGATTAATTTTATCTTTTGTTGTTCTACTAACTTGTGTTGAGATCCTAGGACCTAGGCACAGTACTGGCTTTCATGCCTATACTGTGATGACACCGCTCAAAGGATGGCATAACATAAATACGTACACGATAAACTTTAGCGTGCGTGCCAAACGTTTTCACCGTGTGTGTCCTGAAAGGGGCACGGCTCAAGTTCCAAGCCTATATGACCGTGCTGATTGTCATCACCTGAAAACATGCAGGAACGAGGAGATCAAGAAACACCATCCTTGTGGTCGTCGTTCCGCTCGGAACGGCATTCCTCCTGGCGTTTGTGCTGCTGACTGGTGTTTACCTGCGAATGAGAAGAGGCGTCAAAGAGCACTCCACGATGAGGAGAAGGGCGGCCAAGGACGATTGCAGCACAACCTTTGTTCATCCGGAGAAATTCACGCTGCCGGTGCTGAGGGCGGCAACCGGCAACTTCGCTGAAGAAAACAAGTTGGGAGAGGGAGGTTTTGGAGAAGTTTTCAAGGTACTATGTCAGACGAGAATCAGATTTTAGCTCCTGAACCAACCATGCAGCATTCACCCGTTGATCCTCTTCAGTGAGCCAAGCTGAAGAGTCAGAACTGCGCCGTCCGGGACGATATCGATGGACATATTCTCTGATGGGCGATGGCTCACAGTTAGATATTTGCAACTTGTATGTTCGCAGGGCAGGCTTCAGGACGGACAGGCCATTGCGGTGAAAAGGCACTCCAAGGGATCCTCGCAGGGCTTCCACGAGCTGAAGAACGAGCTGATGCTCGCCACCAAGCTTAAGCACAGGAACCTCGTGCAACTTCTCGGGGTATGCCTGCAGGAGTCAGAGAAGCTCATCGTGTACGAGTACCTGCCGAACCGGAGCCTGGACCACGCCCTCTTCGGTACTGCACACAAGTTGAAGCTATCACTCTGTCGCTCTCTTAAGTTCGATGCCCATACTTATCAGCGTGTCTCTCTCTCGTAGATGCAGCGAGACGGCAGCAGCTGCAAGCCCTGGACTGGGGCAGGAGATGCATGATCGTTCGTGGGATCGCGCGCGGCCTGCTGTACCTCCACGACGAGTCCCGGTTGCGGATCATCCACCGTGACCTCAAGCCCAGCAACGTCCTGCTGGACTCGGATATGAGCCCCAGGATCTCCGATTTCGGGCTGGCCAGAGCGTTCTGGGGAGACGAGACCAGAGACGTGACTATGCGACCAGTTGGGACCCTGTAAGTATCGCGGCTGGCTGGTAACAGCCTGCCTGACAGGCCACTGTAGATCACTAGCTTGTATACATGTCGTTCCTGGCCTCACCTCCTTTGTAAATTAAAGAAATCTCTGCTACAACTCGCTGCAGTGGGTACATGTCGCCGGAGTACGCGTACTACGGGCATGTCTCGACCAAGTCGGACATGTTCAGCTTCGGGGTGATCGTCCTCGAGATCCTCACCGGTCGAAGGAACACTAGCCCGTCAGCTGGAGAAGACGGCAGTGGCAGCGGCCACAATCTGCTGAGCTACGTGAGTAACGACTGGCTCGTCAGACAGAAGCTGTGCCTAGCCTCCATAAAGTTTCAAGCAAGGGAATTCTCTGCTGCAGGTATGGGAGAAGTGGAGGCGCGGGTCGGTGCAGGAGATCGTGGACGCGACGCTGGGCGCGCAGTACGCTCCGGCGGAGGCGCTCGCTTGCGCGCAGGTCGGGCTCTTGTGCGTGCAGGAGGACCCCGGCTCCAGGCCCGACGCGTCGGCTGTCGTCCTCATGCTGGACGGCCAGTCGGCGATCCAGCAGAGGCCCCCCCCCCCCCCCCCCCCCGGCCTTCTGCGCCGTGTCCCTGAGCGGCGACGCCTCGCCAGGTGCTGCTGCTAGCGGAGATGAAGTGCGCTACCGGCGCCGTTCCGTGGCAGATCATGTGTCGGTGAACGGCGTGACGGTTTCGGAGCTCGACCCGAGGTAAGCGGCACGGGATGCAGACCAGCAATCCAGCATGACGCAGATCAGTAGTGCTGCTGCCCTGGAAGTAGGGTGTAAAACATGTACTTGTAGTCTTTTGAGCGACTACAAGTGTGACTACGTATGAGCATAGTGATATTGGTCATGTTACGATTCGTACACCTAGTGATTGATTTCCATAAGATCTGAACTGTTGTCAAAACCAATAAGCTATTATACCATTTAAAAGAACATTCTCCAGTTTCATTTACAAAACATTTCTGTCTAAAGACTTTGTCCGCCTGTTGTTTACGGACAATCGCAGGATGGCCTATTATACTCGGGCTCGCCTATTGTACTCAAACCATCAGAAATAGAAAAAATGTGCCTCACCTGCTGCAACGTACGATTGCTCGACTCCTCTTACCTCTGTATCCACCGGAACAAGGCTGACTTTTTTTTTGAACGGAGTGAAAAGCCTGTGAACCTTATGTCCTGAATAATACTTAGATCCAACTCATGAGTTTTTTTATTGGACACTGACAGTAAGCATGCTACATACACTGCACATGTGAACAAGTTTAAACATGGTTGGGTGACAAAATTGTGAAATGATACAAAGGTACAGTCCTAAAACAAATGATACAGGATATACCGTGTGGAATGCTTTACACTCTACGGGGAGACCTATACGTACTTTTGTAAATACAATCAAGGCCGGTTGATCTTCACTGACTAGCCTTGTGCGGTAATGTTACAAACAAAGGGATGGTTGTACAATGTACATAAAAAAGGAAAACAATGCCCTCGATCCAATCATGCAGCAAAATCAACAGTTTGCTGCATAAAAGCATCCTCCGCGACATGGAGTTGCTCTAATTAGTTTTTGCTCGCTTCCATACAATAACTGTACCATCAGAATCAGAGGAGGCCAGTAAATTCTCCCCATGGCTCCAGGCAACTCCAATTACTGGAGAACCATGTCCCTTCAGGAGTACAAACGGTCTCGTTGGTGCCTCAATGATGGAAAAATAAAAGCTTGACATGTTGGCAAATGTATTAAGGATGGCACATACCTGTAGTTTATTCACACATGAGTTTTTTGGGCGTGCCAAATCATAGAAGTAAACATTTGCATCTTCGCTACCAGTAACTTCATGTTCAGAAGAAAATGTTTCAGTAACAATCTTTTCAAAACCACAAGAGATACTTTTATTACTTAAAAGATAAACATCATGTTTCTCTGCAATTTTCAATCTTCAATCTGTCATTCTAAAATAATGACTAACATCTGTTCCAGAAAACTTATAATCAAGTGTGATGAGTGATTGTCTTAGTGCTGAACTACAAACAAGGTTGTAAGTCTTGCCGTTACAACAGCATTGTAATTGGACTTGGACCCTATTTTTATTTATTAATATAAACGACAAGCGGTTCTCCTGTGGTTCAGTAAAAAAATAGTTGAAACTGATGATAGGGAGTGCAAAGGAAAGTGTGCCTGCACTCTAGTGCTAGCGGCAGGAAGAATACATACATATACTCCTAAGACACTGGGTCACCAACAGCTTTAAGGTTTAGGTAACCAGCAGGAAATAGCTACAAACATTAGAGCAAGTCTTGATTCCCACTCACCTATGAACTCTCCTTTCTCAAGGGAAAGAAGCGGACAGAAGGAAGCACGAATAGTCTGCACCCGCGAGGCCAGTTTTAAAGAGCATATGAGAGTCAAGTATCCCTTAGCATCTGTTGCGATGCTGAAATGCGAATAACAGAAATGGTTATATAAAGTAAAGTCTTCCACATAATGGACCATTATAAAGTTAGCACACCTGAAGAAACATAGGTTCCCATCTTGAGCACAAGAAAGAAGTACAGGACAACGTGCTACCAGAGAAAAGGTGCGATACTGGATGGTTGAAATAGGGGATTTGCTCTTATTGCTCTTGTTCTTGTGAGTTCTAGATAGTGACCCTGTATGCGAGTTCACACTAACAGTATATATGTAACCCTGCACGTTTCAAGCACCATTTCAAAAATATGAACAACATATATCATCTCAGTAGCTGACAAGTTCCATTATTGGATACCTGTGCATCACCAGCGAAAATAAGCTGACCAGTGTGATCAATATCCAAAGCTGTAACCGCATCATCAAAGTTAAGTTTGCTGATTACTCTCCCGGTGCTAAAATTTATTGCCTACTTTACAAAGATAAATGGATCATAAGGTGGGTAAAAATAACTGGAATGCAAGGGAAAACCGCTGATAATTAAACAACTTTACATGATATTAGCTAAGCAATAATACAGTAGGGCACACCATCTATAGCGAAAAATATGGTAGAGGAAGAACATATATTTTGTTTTCTGCTGTTATTAGAGGACCAAGCAACACGGCTTATCGGAAAGCAAATTAACAGTATATAAATTGATGAACTTAGGGGGCAAGGTGGTGAAGATGATTACATTGATTTCCTTGTTTGCATTGCCAACTAGAAGCAAATTATTGTTTACCTGCAACAAAGAAGTCGAGAACATGGTAAAACACAATATGATACAGCAGATAACTCACGGTGAGTCGGTGATTCCCACACAAAAAACTATTAGCAGCAGAGATATAGGGAGATAGCACCAGTGAAATAAGTACAAGGGATAGAAACAATTATGCATTGCGCTAAGTTAGGACTTACAGGATGAAAGCAAATGCAGAGCTGGGAAGAAACTCCATATACAACCCTAATGCATGTTCCTTTAGAGATTTCCCATACTCGCACAGTTTTATCCAGGGAGCATGAAGCTATGTACTGGTTATTAGAGGAAAAATCAAAATCTGTAATGTGGTCAGAATTTGAAAATCACGAGGACACAAGATACATAATGAAGGAATAGATAAGAAACTAAGTTTGAATTTATCATGGGTAATCCATTTCACATTGATATAGTAGATATTTTCATCTGTTATACCTTTCCTAGTTATGGCAAAATCCAAAATTCAGTTAGTATATGTATACTTCTGCATACTGATTTATATGGTCAGGAATATAGGTATTATTAATAGTGTGAAATCAGCATTCACTGAACTGGTGATTTTCTGAAATGGGATGGGAAATATTTGGGCACGTGAAGCCTTTGTTAACCTTTACCGTGGTAACTGAAGGTAAATACAAAAGAATAACTTTACCAGAACAACTATGTGTAATCTAACCTGTGATATTTTTAGAGTGTCCTATTAATTTTTGAAGAATAGATGGTGGCTCAGAAACCTGGCAGACCGTCAGACTGCCATCTGCTGCACCATATGCAAGCAGATCAGAACTTGCCCGGCCAAATTTCAATACCGTAACTGCCAAGAGCAAAAACAGTCCTAAATGAGAACTCCACCAAATCAATCAAACAAGAACATGAGATGGTCACTGAAAGAAGAGAAATGCATAGCATGGCCATGAGAAATAACCTGAGGTTTTGCAGCTGTCAAAAATGCAATGCATTCCAACAAATGAGTAAGCAGGCTCAGCGAATCTGACATGGCGCTCAGTGTCACTTTGCTTTGAGCTGATACTTACGGTGCGGTTTAACCCGCTGTTAGTTCTCAATTCCTGCATAAAACATGTTATATTAGGAATCGAAGCAGCATGTGTAGCCACGCCTTGCGTGAAGATATGCACAACAATCTCTTGGTGTAGGATCTGATAATATGAAGCATGAAGTATGAGGAGAAACAGGGAGAAAATGTTAAATGACACGAACCCGGGTAGAGCCCCAGCTGTCCACCTCAGAGAGTGCAGGGCCAGAAGAGGGAGCCCACCTTCCACTGCTCAATTGCAAAATAACCACGTTGTTAGATTGCACAAAATTAACTTTCCTATCATGCAACATGTTGAAAGGATCTTGCTCGTAGTAAAATACCACTACTAGTGAACAAGTACGGCCACAATCTAAGGAAGGCAATTAGCACGCCTCAGAAGGCTAGCAACATTGTTCTCATTTTGTTAGGTGTACAGGAAGAGGCAGTGCAGGGCAGGTAACTAGACACCGAATTAGAAATTAAGGCGCACTTACCTGTTGCTGGGTGTGCTGTGGGCGCTGCCGCCGTCGATACGCCGGAGGAGGAAGTTGCGGTAGGCGACGTAGCCCTTGCCGTTGCACCGCCACTCCTGCGCGCAGTAAAAGCATCCCCCCGAGCACCAATGAATTCGACTCATCCATTCCCCAATGCAAAATGCGGTGCCAACGAGGGGATCTAAGCGCGGGGGGGAGCAGAGAGGAGGCGGGGACGCCTACGTACCATGCGGTGCTGGAGTGCGGAGGGCGGCTTGCGGCGGAGAAGCAGGCGCCGGAGGGACGCGTAGTCGGCGTCGGGGCGGGAGGAGGAGGAGGAGGAGGGCGTCGGGGGCTGGAGGACGCAGCTGAGGAAGTCCGGGTCCGTCGGCATGGAGGGGGCGGCGGGGCGCTCCTGCGAGGAGGTGGCGATGCCGCAGGAGGCGGAGTCCGCGGTGGTCATCGCCTCCGTCTCGCCGGCAGCGCGGCGCGTCGCTCGCGCGCGCCCCGGGGAGAGATCGATCAGGGACGAGACGGGGCGGGGGGCTTTGGATCTCGCGGGCACTGTCAGGAGTCGTGCGGGGGTGGGTGAGCTGGCAAAAGGATATTTAACTATTTGCCACTCTTAACTAGGGTCAATTAATCTCTCTCACATTCACTTCTCTTTGTAGAGTGGTAAATCTGTTGCCACTTACCCCGTTAGGATGGCAACAGCTTAAATATTCCCTGGCAAAAGGTGGGTCGTTTTTCCATGTCCGTGCGCACGCGGGACGCCGGAGTTCGGATGGTTTTGGTCTGAACTCCGATGGTGGTGGCACGCTGCATTTGCAAGCGTCTACGAAAATTGTATACAGCAATTCAGTAGCGGATCAATGAGAAATTAGTCTCGACTCAAAGGAAAAAGAGAAATTAATCAACATTGACCGCATTGCTTCGCGTGGATTTGCAATAGCTCACGGTCAACTCTGTGTGACTCTATCCCAGGTTGGGTAGAGATTCCAAGTAGCACAAACCCCATCTTTTCGTGTAGCGTTTTAGCGTATCATCAATATGTGTTTTTGCATCATGCCGTCTGAACTTTTCTTTATCAGACGGCTAGAAGAGACGACTTGACTTTTGACTAGAGTTAACTGTTTCGTAACTTTGAATCTCTTCTCCCTTAAAAAAAAAACTTTGAATCTCTTCCTTCTTAAATGAATCAGCAGTGATTCTGCTTTTATTTTTTTAGGCGATCGACCACATACTTAGCACGGTACACAAACACAACTAGTACAATTTACAATCCACATCCCAACAGTGTCTTCACATAACTGCCATCGGGCAGTTGAAACTTTCTTATGTACACAATCAGAGTACAGAGCCACTCCGGTTCACGTTTCACGCACTCTTTCTTCTTCCAACCGATAGAGCATGAGCAGCGAACGGCGAGAGCTTACTAGAGCGATCGCGTGTTCGAGGCGATGCTTATTGGTCGTGACTCGTGAGGAACCACAAGGGCGGAGACGCAACTCTCTCCTCACTGGGAGGCGTCGGCGGAGTCGTCCGTCGGCTCCCAGTACCGGTTCGTGAACCACATGGCATCGGCGGCCACCGCGGTGCCGTCCTGGTTGCGGTGCCAGGTGTAGTACGCGTGCGTCCGGTTCTTGATGTCCAGGATGGCGTGCCCGAAGCTCGCCTCCCTGAAGGCCGAGTACCTTGGCTGCGGCTCCGACATGCTGCAGTATTCCGCGAGCGGAGGCAAAAGCAATTTTTCGGTCAGGAAATGGTGAAATGTGCAGGCTGACAGACCTCACGAACTGGAAATGGGGCAGCCGGGCAGGGCTAGTGTCGCTTACTTGGTGGCGAGTCCTTCCTGGTTCCCTCCATCGCCGATAGTGATGTAGACTGGCGCCGATTGATCAGGAACTGGAGTGCACAGGCCATTCACAACGTTGTATGCCACATTCGATATTCTGTGCTGCAATCAGAGAACATTGTTCCATGTCAGAATTCCAAAACGCAGGATCGTGGCATTTTCTAAGCAGAGTACTGAAACCACGCCCATGGAACTGAAAACAGCTCTTGTAATCTGAGATAGCTATAATTGCAGAAAAGGAATTTGAGGGTAGGTGCTTACTGTCCGCTCATAGGCATGCACATGTCCTGCGAACACAAGATCAACTTTGTACTTGACGAACCACGGCTCATACATCACCCTCATGCTTTCACCTTCCATGTAGTGATAGTTGTAGCTATTGTACCACGGAGCATGCATGAGGATGATCAACCAGGGTGTTTCACTCCTGTTGACCTTGGGAAACTCAGCTTCAAGCCACTTGTACTGTGGAGTGTATTTTCCTGGAAAATGATCGGTTGAATTTAAAGATAAATAGCCCTAATTTTATTCTAGCTACTAGCAACAAGCATACACATGTGCATATTGACACAATCACCCAAATGAAGCATATGACGGAATCATCTTTGCACCTACTTACTACCATAGTGTAACTTCTAATTGTGGTTCCGTAATTTGCAAGAAAGAACTAAAACATCATCAGTGGAACATACACGTACCATATGATGAATATGATGCCAAGACAATAATGTAAGCAGAGGCCCTCTTGATGGAATACCAGTAAGGTGCCGTGCTACCAGAAGCTTTGTAAGGTGTGGGGTACCTGTTGCTGTATGGCTTGAATGGCTTTGGTTCACCCTGCAAATGCACAGCTGAATGAACTTCTGAATGGACATAGCATAGCTCGTGAAGTCTCATTTTTTAAATTATTAAAAGCATCTAATGAACAGACTTTCCTTGATCTAAAATTAATCCAGTGAACAGACTACTTACAAGTTCAGGAGCAAAATCTATCTCATGATTTCCAGCTGTCCAAATCCACGGCTGGTAAGCGACGTTCCTCTCTACAAATCTTGCCCACGTATCCCACCTCACATTATCATGGTATGGATAGTTATCTGCGTATGACAGGTCTCCGGCAAATAACACTGCCTGAGCTTTTGAATTGGACTCGTAATGAGCAAGTGTGACATTTGAGTCAAAGCTCTGGCCCAGATCACCTGCATAAATTTGAAGTAGATTAAGCGACATCAATCATTCTGATATGGAGGAGTTGAGTGCTGACAACAAACTAGAAGATATGTGTACACTCTGCTTAGTGAAATGATCGATGAGGCTATAGCCTCTGAATATTGGGATGTACCTATAAGACCAAATGTATACGGAACATCTGGGCCGCTTTTTGGAGGGGTCATGAACCAAAATTTCCTCACTGTTTGTCCAATTCCAACAGCATAGTAATACTTTGTGTCAAACTGCAACAAAGACAAGTATCGGGGTTTCCATATAAGTTAAGAAAAGACAAACATCTGTTCAAAAATTTGATGAGTTGGTTACCTCCAACTTTTTGATTGTGCAATGATGAATATACCCTGAGGTATAGTTGTAGAACGTATACTGAGTGTGCTTTCCGTTTGCAGTATAGTTGAGGTTGTCCTCTGAAGTCCCGTAGACCACAGTACTCGAGCCAGGCTCAATTGTTGTCACCCATGAGATTATCATGGCTGTGCCATCGTGGTTGCCTTGTGTGATGTGCACCTTTCAGAGCACAAAATCAAGCAGGGAGTGGAGATACCCCACCGACATTATGTGAGCACAACAGCATAGGAAAAAAGGAATGGATATCAATCTCATGGAAAAGGCATCATAATATTTAATTCTGTGGAGTGTGAAGTAAGATTAAAAACAAAAAGTTTAGGACAAAAGTGAGAACAAAGATGCCCATAAAACACAGATATATGATGGACGACTATTACAAGAGTTGCTGATAACTTTAAGGACGACTATTACAAGAGTTGCTGATAACTTTAAGTATGACTGAAACAAAACAAATTAGCAAAAAGGTTGTACGGAAGTAGTATTTGTAACACAAGAGCACTGAGCTCAAATCTCTAATTTGTAACTGGAATTACCGGATTCAGTAAGAGTGGAAAGTAGCTTGAAAAAGCTTAAAATGAATATAAAAAGGACTGAAAACAAAAGGTCTGCAACCGATCCGTTACAATAAATCTATAACTTTGTATTCGTGATATCAAGTAGGCTCAGTCAAAGTTCGCTAACAGACAAATTGTAATCTTATCTTTCGTCCCACATATTTATTTTCTGTTGACAGAATAAGAAAAAATACGGAGTTTTTTTTAGACAGAAAAAATACGGAGTTAGTCTTTGTAAAAATGCACAATTAATAAGATAAGAAAACAGAAGTTGATCATCATCTATTTATATAAACTCAACAAGTAAAAGTAATCAGCTGCACACGTATCTGAAATCAATTTTGTCGTCACACCCTAGCTACATCACAAATCTGAACATGTAAAATATATTGCCGCCGGACTAGCAACAATGAGGAATTAGAAGCATATTAAATTCAGTCGATCGGACCGTCGGAGTTAACAAAGTGCAGATTCCTGGAAGAATCAAAAGATGCTCCAGACAGGAAACATGGCACTCCGGTGACCGCCGGCGAACGTCGCCGTAACCAGTAACCACCGCTGGCCATGAAAACCGTGCAGTACAGGGCGCCAGCAGCATCCCAGAACGACGGATACGAATCATGTACTAGCTCGGGAACGGGTACATACGGGTATAAAAGTAAAAGCATCCGTGATGACCGTACACACGGCCTAACGGGATTGTGGTGTCCGTACCTGCTCGGGCGCATTGTAGCCGGGCGGGGGGCGGAAGACGTCGGCGTCGAGCGGCATGTCGATGGCGGCGCCGAGGTGGCGGCGGTACTCGCTGGTCTGTCCGGCTCGGGCGCCGCCCACAAGCAGCAGCAGCAACGGCAGGAGGAGGAGGAGGAGGGCCGCTGCCCGTGTGGGCGGCGCCGCGGCGCCGTGCCGCCTCATTCCCGGCAGCAGCGGCGGGAGAAGGCCCTCCTCCGCAGTTGCGTGCCCTGCTCCTTGGCCTCGCGGCGCGGCTTTCGTGCGTGGAGGCTGGACTGTGGAGTTGGGCCGAGAGAACGGGAATGGGATCGCGTGTCCGACGCGCGCTCGGAGAGAGGGGGGTCAAAGCGTGCGGGGGGAGACGGAGCGATGGAGATGGAGATGGAATATGCTGATCCTAGGTGCCAAGAAATAATTCGGAGACGGGGAGACGGGGTGGTCCTTTGGTTTGGTTTGAACACGCATGCAGGGAGGAGTTAACAGAGTGAGAGTGAAATTTGATAGAGTTATTTGGGTATTTCAAGTGAGGGAAGGAACCGTGCAATGAATTTGGGAGGAGATGCTTGGAATAATTCTTTGATTTTTCTTGCGTATTAAATATTGTGATTTGACTTGTGTGATAGTACATGCATAAGCGGTCTTCTTTCTTAAAAAACGTCTTTGATGATGATATATTTTTATATAGAAAATCGAGGCACCTCCGATCTATGAAGAAATACACGCAGCTGTAGACTGTAGTGATGATGATATGCACGGCACGACTATTCCTCTGCCTCTTGTGCGAGACATTGTTTGCCTGGTTGATGCATGGGCTGATGGGCATTGGGCATCATGCACCGCAGCTGTGTCCAGTCTATCCAACCTCGTCGCGTGTATGTGTGTGCGGGGCGCGGTCCATGCCGGCGTGCACACAGCCCGCCAAGTCAGGCTCAACGCGGCTGCCGCCAGCACTTCACCATCATCAGCCCCACTCCTGTTCTGCGAGAGGGGTTCTGGCCTGCCACTGCTACCGCTAGGATCCGAGTACTAGCAGCGGTAGAATAGCCGATAGAGTGGGCCGCCAATCGGCGTGCTCCGTGGTTCAACCGCTCCGATCCGCCGTTTTCCGGGTAGTGGGGGTCGTGTCGTAACCACCGCCCGGCGCCCGCCACGGTGCCGCATTCTGACCACGGGTCCACGGCGGCGCTGGCGCGATGATTCTGCGTTCAGTATTTCTATCGGTTTTAATTCAAAAAAAAAGTATTTCTATCGGTGCTCCTCAGTCATCACACTGTTGCTGGAGAAGTTTAAAAAATGAAAAATGTACTGTAATGCAGGAAGTCACCACGAGTTTGTTGATTTCCTCAACATACTTCAGAGTGTTTTGTTGCAAAAGCCCACCGGTGTGATTTGGCCCGATTCATATTTCCACTTTTTTTTCTTGCATAAATGAACACCATTAGCACCACAATGCGTAGCAGGCCCACGGAGCCCCCGCACCAACGCCGCCCTCGTGCCCCCCCCCCCCAAAGTCAGCGAGCGAGGCGGAAATTTTTTTTATATATATATTTTCTATCTCGATTTTGCAAAAATATATGGTCCGTCCGAAATTTTGCAGAAATACACATCTGCCGCCGTGGCCCATGGCGGTAGGAGCCGCCAACAGTGGGCCCGTAGCGTGCGACAGATATAACGCCGTAACCCACGGCGTTAGGGACATAGCGCCGTGGGCTACGGCGTTATGCCCTAGCGCCGTGGGCCACGGCGGCAGCAGGCCTGCTAGCGACGTGCCCCACGGCGCTAGGATCTGGCTGCCTATATAACACCGAAATTCAGCCGAAAATGTCATTATAATTCGAAAAAAAAAGAAAGAGAGGGGGAAGAGGAGAAGGGAGTGAGGAGGAGGTGGTGAAGCTGCGAAGCTCTGCCGGTTTTTCGTCTCGTTAGAGGTAATACTGTAAGTGCAATCAAGCTCTAAGTGGGTTTTGGTGAATTAAGTGACAACTTGATTAAATCTCTAACACTCTTGTAAAGCATGTGAGCAGGTTGTTGATTATTGATAAATGATATTTATGTGTAAGATCATGCATTTGGCTCACATTGCTAATAAGACAAGGGTGGATCATGGCAATGTACATGGAATGTTTACAAGCATGCTAAAGATGAATGTCATGATAAGGATAAGATGTTCTTCCCATTGGACTTTACATAAGACATACAACAACTGATCATAAGCTAAAGAAAAGCAATTATAGAGGCATGATTATATATGGTACTTGGTTGACCTCTCTATGTTGAGCAAAGCATATTGTGAAGAAAGGAGAAGCTTGTGGTATAATAATGGGAGAACTAAGTCAAAGTTGAGTATGGCATCAAGGGATTTCACTATTGACACAAGATGGAACTTGATAGCCAATACTATGAGTTTTCCGAGTACAATATCAAATGGTTTTTCACTCTTACATTTTATGAAGAATATTGACTCATTCAAAGAAGCTATTTGCAAGACTTCAAGTATAGAATTGACAAGGGTCATGTGGTTATGTCTTTTATGATGGACCGATAAATAGAAATTTGCAAAGCAAGAATAATTGATGTCAATCAAAGGACAAACTATTTGAGTGGCATCTCAAATGGAATTCTCTCTATGGTGCAAGGCTTGACTCAATTATGGCAAGGATAAGTGATGAAGAGATCAAGATGGCTAAAACGAGGAACTAAGCAAAAGCTATGGATAGCGACCATAACCAAGTGGTTAGGGTGAAGTTGAGAGCGTCAAGGATTTCGAAGTATCATATCCAAGCCTAACAAGGAAAGTGATAAATTGCATCTAGTATCATGATTGATAAATTGGAGTGGCTTAAGAATTCAAAGTGGTTGATATCTACTCTATGGAAGAATTCTAAGTCACTAGCTCAAGGTGGACATGCTCAAGCACATGCATATATTTATTCATCTTTAACATGTGCTCAGTTGGTATACAACATTGGAAGCCCTCGAATCATTGAAGATCAATTACCGGCGTACCTTGATGGTTCAAGCTCAAGTAGATTAATTAGGGTTTATCTTTTATCTTGAGTTTAGGTATATCGTACTATCAAGAGGGTTGAATCATTGGTTGGACAACAAACATCAAAAAGTGCTCAAGTGAACCCATGAGAGACTAACCCGTGAGATCAAACCTTAGTAGGGCTCTCTGGCCCAAACCAGTCTGACCGGTTTGGCAAACCGGTCTGACCGGTTTGGGCACTGACACCGTCCAACGGCTAGTTGGTTTGAAAACCGGTCTGACCGGTTTTGTCTGACAGACTAACGGCTAGTTTTTGGGAGGATGGGTATTTATACCCATGAGCTCCTCTTTGAGGGGCTGCTGGTTCCCTGCGCCTCATATGCTTTCTTGAACCCCAGCTAAGCTCTCTCCAACCTCTCTAAGTGAGATTCAAGCCTTTAGTGCCCTATCCTTGAGTTGGGTTGAGAGAGTGACTTGTGTGAGAGCTTTAGAGAGCTTTGAGAAGCCTAGTGAGCATCCCACACTTGAGCACCTGCTGATTTCGTTGAAAATCTTTTGAAGTATCTTTTACTCTTGGAGCTTTGCTCCTAGACGGCTAGAAGTCACTTGGAAGCTCTCCGATCCGAGATTGTGGAAGCTCCAAGAAGTTTGTATTACCCATGTGATTCTAGTGGAAACCTTCTCATCTCAAGGGTTCATTCTCTTGACTTGAGACCGAGGTCAAGGGCAAGCCTTGTGTGGCGAGCCTATCCTTGTGTGGATACCTCAACAACGTGGAGGTAGGCTAACCTTAGTGGTGGGCCGAACCACGGGATAAATCTTTGTGTTCTTACTTGCTTTACTTTTACATGCATTACCTCAAGTTGTTTCTAGCAATCTTTGTGCTTCCACTTCGATCTACTTTGGTGTGCTTGTGCTGTGTGCAGGGACTTCATTGACACTCTTGGAAACACCTTTGGAAGTCATACACCAAGTTTGGTTTGAGCTAGAACTCGTAGAGGGCATATACTTGTTTGTTGATTTGCTGCCTAGCAAAACCGGTCTGACCGGTTTTAGTACTAACAGAGGGTTGAAGTTCTTAATAAGTGCAGATTCGTCTATTCACCCCCCCTCTAGACGACATCAAGATCATTTCAATTGGTATCAAAGCAAGGAACTCCGATTCGAGCTTAACCGCTTGGAGAAAAGATGTCGACAACATATGAGGTATCTTTTGAGCCATTGACTCTAGGTGGCTCAAACTACGATTCTTGGTCAGCTCATGTACTTAATGAAATTAGGACGTTTGGTCCACATGCTGAGCAGGTTGTAGTTGCTAGTATTCTTCCTCCTCACACTAGAATAGACAACATTGACTTGTCGGGCTTATCTATAGAGGAGTTAGAATGTTGGCAACTCAACGCTCAAGTTACTAACTACATTTGTAGTACCTTGAGTTGTGATGTGCAGGAATTAATTTGTGATGACATAATTGATGCACATGATATTTGGGAAATGTTTCAAGATCTTTATGATGTACCCAAATGCAAAGACCAAGATCTAAGAACAAGCATGCAAAGTGAAGCTACAGCTGCAAACCACTCATCTTCATGTGCTCATGATAACATCTCGGCCAAGGATGATGAAAGAAGAGAAATCGAAAGCCAAAATGAAGATTTGGAGTTTGAGTATGACAAGCCGTCAACCAGTGAGGATCAAGTGACAAGAGTATCCTTAGAAGAGTGCTCTACCTCAGAAGCATACACTGATCCTCAAGTGACCACACCCATGGATCAACAAGGCAAGAAAAGCAAGTCGGGTGACCCTGTGGGGAAACCGGTCCAACCGGTTTCCAAAACCGGTCTGACCGGTTTTCACAGGATGAACACAATGAAGAGTAACAAGTGTTCAAGAAGGCGATCAAGACAAGCATCGACGGTTTCTAGGTCCTCAACTCCCAGTGTTGATGATCACAAGTGCTTGATGGCCAAGAAGAGCAAGAAAACCAAGGAAGATCAAATGTCAAAGAGAGTTGAAGATCAAGTTGACACCATAAAATCTTTAACTCAAAAGCTTGAAGCCTTCAAACTCTCACACTCTACCTTGGTCAATAAATATGATATCTTGCTTAATAAAGTTGCTTGTGCTACTAACTTGTCTACATGTGTAGCATCTTTGGAGCAAGAAAAGAAGGTGCTCAATGATAAGCTTGAAAAGCTCACTAGCGAGCATGTGACGTTACAAGCATGTCACAAGGAGCTTGAGTGCTCTCATGACAAGCTTGTAGAATCATATACTTGTCTAGAAGTAGCTCACGAGGTTGTGCTTTCATCGGTAACATCCACTCAACCTCTCTCACACACATGCACATGCTCACATGTCAATATTGAATTGTCTTGTACTAAACCTCGTTGTTCTCAAGCAAGCCAATCTAGTATTGAGCATGTATTTGTAGAGACTTGTGATGACCTCATTGCGAAAGAAAATGATCAACTCATGCAAGAGGTTAAAAAGCTTAAAGAAGACTTGAGTAAGTTGAAGGGAAAGAGTCAAGTGCAACCTTCTCAAGATAACCGTGGCAACATGGTGAAGTAGCTTGAGAAGGGTTCAAACCGTGCTAGCTCAACCCTCCAACCGAAGAAGCAAGGAAATAATCACAAGACTCAAGAAATCAAGAAAAATAAGCTTGATCACATACAATGCATCAAGTGCTCAAAGATGGGGCACTATGCATCCATGTGCCCTCCTCAGCTCAAAGGCAGCAAGAAAAGACAAAGGAAGCTAAGGAGAAGGATATGCTACAAATGCAAGCAACATGGACACTTCATTGAGACTTGTCCACAAGTGACTGGGGTGCTGTCTGCATCAAACCGGTCTGACCGATTTGGGAAACCGGTTAGATCGGTTTTGGCAACTGCAGTACCTCAAGAGAATATCAAGCGCAATCAAGCTTCTACAGCAAGCCACAAGACCAAGAAGCAACAAGTAAGCAAAAACAAGAGCAAGGCTTCAGCAATCAAGATCAAAAGCCGTATTTGCTACACTTGTCGGTCAAAGGGACATGAGAGTAATGATTGTCCAAATGGTAACATTCCTAAGTCAAAACTCATCGATTATGCTTCTTCTAGACTTAGGGATGACAAACACGGTATCTATGCTACTAGAGTGATTAGTTCACCTCAAGCTAGCATAAGAGCCATTTGGATTTCCAAATCTCTTGTGACTAACCCTAAAGGACCCAACATGGTTTGGGTACCAAAAAGAGCTTGCTAGAATTGCAGGAGCATGGAGATGCATTGGAGGCTTGGCAAAACTCAAGAAAAGGACTTTGCACTAGAATAATGCCGAGCATCAAGCCTAAACTTTTATATCTCTACTCCAATGACATCTCGGTAACATAAGCTTCATCTTTCATCTTGGTCAATTGATCCTAAGTGGATACTTGTGCTCAAGGCCTTGGCTTTGTGCACATGGCTTGACTAAGTACCTTTGGTGTACATATATGCTCCTCTTGTCATATGGTGCTTGTAACCGCTCTCTAGTAGAGCATGTTGGTTTAAATGGTGCAGGTTAAAAGAAGAAGTAAAATTGTAAGTCAATCAAGCGTTTGGCCATAGGCAATGTTAGACCAAGTTGAAGCATAAGAAAAGATGAAGAAAATTTCCAAGCTTCAACACCAACTCCAAGGGCCAAACATTCCTGTCTCTCTAGAAGTGCAGACCTCAGAGGTTCCGGGAAATTCTCCGGAGGTTCCGGGAATTGCTGCAGAAACTCAACCTCTGGGAATTTCTTCGGAGGTTCTGGGATCTGGAATTCAGACCTATAGAACTTCTGGGATCAGGGTGATTGTCAGCAATTGAAGATACATGAAGATACACCTGCATCGGGAGCTGATGGAGTCTTGAAGAAAAGCTTCAGTTGGACTGACTGGCAAAACCGGTCTGACCGGTTTGTCAAACCGGTCTGACCGGTTTTGGCCCAGTGTAGCCCGACTAAGTAATGTACTTCAAGATTAACTCAAGAAATTCAAATATATATCCTCAGCTCTTGCTTAGCATCAGACAAACACTATCTTGGTGATGGTAAGCATTCTTGGCACAATTTCAACATTTGTAAATTATCTTCTCTTGTGTCTTGACCAAATTGTGAAGTGACCTCTCCTAGTTCATTAAATTGACTAAGTGCTCGTTTCATACAACTCAAACTCATGATGCACCTATTTAGGGGGAGATTACTCTACAATTTGTGTCTTTGAGACTAATGCTTTCATCTAGTGATTTTTTGTAGTCTCAAAATGAGAGCTTGTCTCTCTCCATGGAGTATGCTATGATCTTTGAGTCCAAAGTGGTAATATTGACCTAATCTTTCTCACTGGATTATGAAACTAACCTCAAGCATAGCTACTCACCATAATATAGTTTAAATTCATCGAGTTGGACTTAATTGTCAAAATGGTGCATGTGACTCCAGTTGTTCACATTATTTCATATGCTCCATAAACAAAGGGAATTTGATCTATATTGTGAGGTTTCAATTTTTGGTGAACCTATTGTCTCTCTAACCCGAAAGGTCACTAAGGATTGAAACTAGTACTTGTGCTATTTAAGTGTCTCTCTCGTGTTGTGTATAAAAGGTCTATCAAAATGAGAGCTAGAGCTTGGACTTAACATGGCAATGCACAAGTCAATGAAAATCACAATTCACCAATGTGAAGATGTGATAACCTAGAGGCAAAGGTATGGTTCACACTCATTTCTTTTTCTACCTTTATCATCTAGGTTTTATTCATGCTAGTGTGTGCATATTCTTTGCATGTGGTCTATTCAAGATCTTTTGTGTGTACCTATTGGATATTTAATTGATGCCTACCTTTATATTGACTTTATGTCAAATGTTTGTCATAATGTGAGAGGCATGAGTTAAATATGCCAATGTGGTCCTAAAACTCGTTTAGCCACATGTTTGCGTGACATAGGATAGATTTTCAAAAACTCAACTAGCATGATAGGATTTGTGTGAATTTTGAAAAAAAATTTGGTTATTGGTCTTTATGACCCGATCAACCCACTTGTGACTATGGTTAACCTTGCTTGATTGATGGCTAGTCACAAACGGTGAGATTTTCTTAAGTCCAACATATTCTCCATATCTATCTCTCTCTAAGTTTCTTGTAAGTATCAAGGAGCTTTTGGACCTTAATGGAAAAATCCTTCTATGGGAATTATCTAGTGACCAAAGTTCATTGCTTTATCTCTTTATCTCACTAGATTTATCTCAAAGGGAAAAGAAGCAAATTTCTTTCAAAATCTTATCTCTCTCTTCTAATCACCTCTCGCGGAGAAAAAGGGGTCCTTGGATAAAGAGTTGAAGCTTCAGGTTTTTCAGAAAAGGAACTAGTATATGGACATATCTTGAACTTATCTCTCATATTAGTTCTCAAATCAAGCTTCAATATCTCAAATTCTAGCTTCAGCAGGTTTCCTGAGGGAAACCGGTCTGGTTTCTGAAACCGGTCTGACCGGTTTTGCCCCGGGTCCACCCCTTATAGGGTATCCCGGTTGGAATATTCCATTTTCATCTCCTCACTTCATCCCACCAGACCAAACTCGTGGTCCTCCTCCTTTACACCGTGCTCCCTCTCTACACTCTCTTCCCCACCATGGAATCTTGAGAATGGACCAAGGAAAGGCTTTCCCCATTGGAGATTAAGAGTTTGGGGTGCTAATCTTCGGCTTGACCAGATTGGAGACCTTTTTGTAGGTATTCATCTTCTCTCGTCCTCTCAAGGTACTTCAAAGTTCTCTTTGCCCGATCTCTTAGCTCCATGCATATCTCTCGGATTCCTTTTAGCAATCATCAACTAGTATGCCCAGGAAGCTATCTTTAAGTTTTGAATCAATTTCGATGGCTACATTTTGAATTCCACAATCTAGGGTTTCAGCTGACGAAACCGGTCTGACCGGTTTCTGAAACCGGTCTGACCGGTTTTATTAAGACAGCAACCCTGCTTTTCGTTCATAACTTCAAAGTCGATTCTCGTCGAGTCCCGAATCAATTCCTATGGTCCTTATATATACTGTGTCACTTATTTGTGGTCAGGAACAACATGTCGGACTTCTCAAAGACCTACACAAGGACAAGGAAGAAAAAGAGGGTTGATGAACCCGAAGATGCCCCTGATCCTATTGAGCCTTCAGGTGCCTCCAGTGGTCCTATCTTGAGGCCTAGGACGTCTAGGGCATCTCAGCAGGCTAGGGACGAGATTGTGGAAGAAGAAGAAGGGCATGAGACTTCTAGTGAGGATAATGAGAGTGAAGAGAATTACAGAATGCAATTCAGGCATGAGAAAGGACCAGCAGCGGATGATGATGATGATGACGATGATGATGAAGAAGAGGATTATGGTGGAAGGGAAAGAAGAGTTGAAGAAGAAGAAGAAGAAGAAGAGCAAGTTATGCTTGAGATTAGAAGGCCGGTCAATCCCAGCTCTCATCGTATTGTGAAATATCTTGGCATGGGTAAGACAGAGGCAGCTAGGAGGAAGAGAAGGGAATGGCCCTATGGTGAGCCTAAGGATATGGCTAGTGGGATAGATTACAGATTTCACACTTTCTTTCAGCAGGACTACTATTCCACTGCCATCATAGCAAAGAAGAAGGGAATTGTTGCAGAGGCTCGGTGGATAGATTGGGGCTATATGGAGAAGACAAACAATGTAATTTTCAGAGATATCATTGATGTTTGTACTACTTTGAGGATCAAGCCTCTGATGGGATTCAGACACAGTTGGAACACAGAGGTCATTGCACAATTCTATGCCACCGTCGCTTTTGAGGAAAATGAGAGTACAAGGAAGTTGCATTGGATGACCGAGGGGACTAGATACAGTGTCACTTTCACACACTTTGCTAGGTTCCTTGGAGCTAGCCCGGCGGATTTGACTCTTCCTTGTATTCACCGTGGTATTCGTCCGATGGAGCCTTCTGCGATGAAATTCATGTATCCAAGAAACAAGCAAGCAAATGCGGGTTATGCAGCGGGGCTTTACTCGTACTATAGCATGCTTAACCGTATGTTTCGCTTGACACTCACACCTAGGGGCGGTAACCCGGCGGATATCTCCAACTTTGCTAAGGACTTGCTCGTTCACATGAGGCCTCCCGGACTTCCATTCTCAGTGAGTGATTTCATTTAGGAGGAAATCAAGACCATTAGCGAGAGCCCCCAGAGGTTGTGTGGGTATGCACCTTATATCATGCATATTATTGAAAAGGTGTCAAATAGAAAATTTCTAAAGGATACAAAGCATGAGCCCTTCAAAGTCCCAGTACCCAAGAGAATAAGGATACCATCACCTGGAAGGTATGATGAGGTAATGGAGGAAGGAGAAGGACAGCAGCAGGAGCAGGAACAGCCAGCTGCTGCCACTGGTCAGGGCCAAACCGGCCTGACCGGTTTGGGGCTGGCAGCAGCAGCCAACCTAGGGACAAGCCTCCCTCTCCCATTCGTAAGCTCTTGAACTTTTTCACATCTATGTGTAAGAGCCAAAGGGATGTATTGGTTGAGCAGCAGAGGTCTAGGAGAGAGAGGAAACAAATGAAGGACACTCTTAAGCTATTGCATAACCATCACGGATTTGAGCCTCCTAGATCTCCACCCTCTCCCGAGACGGAGGAGCCCGAGATTCCTTCAGTAGATAGCATGGTGGCACAACTGGGCTCCGAAGGATATTTTCAACAATATGCTCATCACTATGGATATCAAGTACCTAATCCTCCACCTCCTCCTATGGGTCCTTCTACTAGTGAACAAAGCGTCGTATCTCAAGCTTATCAGTCACTCTTTGGCAACATCGATGGTAAGATGTGTCTCAAATTCTTATTCTTTAGCATCTACCATTCTTTCTCAAGTTCTAAATTTTATTCTTGAAAATTCTCTCTTAGACTACCCTCCTCCACATGGTGGTGCCCCTCTGGAGTATGGTGGTCAGTGATGCTCAGCAGCACCTCTTCTCCAAGTTTTTAGTGATGGATGACAAAGGGGGAGAAGAAAAGAAGATTAAAGCTTATCTGTCTGGTGTTGTGGTGGTGAAACCAGTCTGACCGGTTTCCCAAACCGGTCTGACCGGTTTGTGCTGAGCACTCCCAAGCTTCTTTGTATCCTGTTATCTTTTATCTTAGAGACTTGTTGAGAGATTTGGATCTGTAATAATTATCTGTTGAACCTTATCTATGTGTTGGACTTGAGAACTCTTGTATTGTGTGCTACAATGTGTGTAATGTACTCTAAATGTTTCTAAGTGACTCTATGTTAGTCTGTGATGCATGTTTGTTTGGTGAATGAGTTGTTCCTTGAGTTTTTACCTGTTTTGTGGGCTGACTGGGTGAAACCGGTCTGACCGGTTTCTGAAACCGGTCTGACCGGTTTGGCCCCAGACAGCACACACCTCTTTGTGTTTTGTCTCTTGTTTGTGATAACTCATGTCATATGCATCACACATTTATTTTTTCTTGTCACACACACTTGTTGCACCCCACTTTGCTGAGATTTAGGGGGAGCTCCATGTTTTTCTTGAATATGTGCAAATTGGCATTTTTAGGCCAAATTAATGAATTCCATTCATTGCAAACATTGAGGGGGAGCCTTACCTAAATCTTAGTCCGTATAGCTTTATTTTCATATTTTTTTGAAAGCTTTAATCAAGATTGTCATCAATCACCAAAAAGGGGGAGATTGTAAGTGCAATCAAGTCCTAAGTGGGTTTTGGTGAATTAAGTGACAACTTGATTAAATCTCTAACACTCTTGTAAAGCATGTGAGCAGGTTGTTGATTATTGATAAATGATATTTATGTGTAAGATCATGCATTTGGCTCACATTGCTAATAAGACAAGGGTGGATCATGGCAATGTACATGGAATGTTTACAAGCATGCTAAAGATGAATGTCATGATAAGGATAAGATGTTCTTCCCATTGGACTTTACATAAGACATACAACAAGTGATCATAAGCTAAAGAAAAGCAATTATAGAGGTATGATTATATATGGTACTTGGTTGGCCTCTCTATGTTGAGCAAAGCATATTGTGAAGAAAGGAGAAGCTTGTGGTATAATAATGGGAGAACTAAGTCAAAGTTGAGTATGGCATCAAGAGATTTCACTATTGACACAAGATGGAACTTGATAGCCAATACTATGAGTTTTCCGAGTACAATATCAAATGGTTTTTCACTCTTACATTTTATGAAGAATATTGACTCATTCAAAGAAGCTATTTGCAAGACTTCAAGTATAGAATTGACAAGGGTCATGTGGTTATGTCTTTTATGATGGACCGATAAATAGAAGTTTGCAAAGCAAGAATAATTGATGTCAATCAAATGACAACTATTTGAGTGGCATCTCAAATGGAATTCTCTCTATGGTGCAAGGCTTGACTCAATTATGGCAAGGATAAGTGATGAAGAGATCAAGATGGCTAAAATGAGGAACTAAGCAAAAGCTATGGATAGCGACCATAAGCAAGTGGCTAGGGTGAAGTTGAGAGCGTCAAGGATTTCGAAGTATCATATCCAAGCCTACCAAGGAAAGTGATAAATTGCATCTAGTATCATGATTGATAAATTGGAGTGGCTTAAGAATTCAAAGTGGTTGATATCTACTCTATGGAAGAATTCTAAGTCACTAGCTCAAGGTGGACATGCTCAAGCACATGCATATATTTATTCATCTTTAACATGTGCTCAGTTGGTATACAACATTGGAAGCCCTCGAATCATTGAAGATCAATTACCGGCGTACCTTGATGGTTCAAGCTCAAGTAGATTAATTAGGGTTTATCTTTTATCTTGAGTTTAGGTATATCGTACTATCAAGAGGGTTGAATCATTGGTTGGACAACAAACATCAAAAAGTGCTCAAGTGAACCCATGAGAGACTAACCCGTGAGATCAAACCTTAGTAGGGCTCTCTGGCCCAAACCGGTCTGACCGGTTTGGCAAACCGGTCTGACCGGTTTTGTCTGACAGACTAACGGCTAGTTTTTGGGAGGATGAGTATTTATACCCATGAGCTCCTCTTTGAGGGGCTGCTGGTTCCCTGCGCCTCATATGCTTTCTTGAACCCCAGCTAAGCTCTCCCCAACCTCTCTAAGTGAGATTCAAGCCTTTAGTGCCCTATCCTTGAGTTGGGTTGAGAGAGTGACTTGTGTGAGAGCTTTAGAGAGCTTTGAGAAGCCTAGTGAGCATCCCACACTTGAGCACCTGCTGATTTCGTTGAAGATCCTTTGAAGCATCTTTTACTCTTGGAGCTTTGCTCCTAGACGGCTAGAAGTCACTTGGAAGCTCCAAGAAGTTTGTATTACCCCTGTGATTCTAGTGGAAACCTTCTCATCTCAAGAGTTCATTCTCTTGACTTGAGACCGAGGTCAAGGGCAAGCCTTGTGTGGCGAGCCTATCCTTGTGTGGATACCTCAACAACGTGGAGGTAGGCTAACCTTAGTGGTGGGCCGAACCACGGGATAAATCTTTGTGTTCTTACTTGCTTTACTTTTACATGCATTACCTCAAGTTGTTTCTAGCAATCTTTGTGCTTCCGCTTCGATCTACTTTGGTGTGCTTGTGCTGTGTGCAGGGACTTCATTGACACTCTTGGAAACACATTTGGAAGTCATACACCAAGTTTGGTTTGAGCTAGAACTCGTAGAGGGCATATACTTGTTTGTTGATTTGCTGCCTAGCAAAACCGGTTTTAGTACTAACAGAGGGTTGAAGTTCTTAATAAGTGCAGATTCGTCTATTCACCCCCCCTCTAGACGACATCAAGATCATTTCAATTGGTATCAAAGCAAGGAACTCCGATTCGAGCTTAACTACAAGCAGGAGATGGTCCTGCAACTGAGCCACAAGAAAGAGATGGTGCTTCCACTGAGGAAGAAGAAGGAGATGGTGACACACCCTTTGAGGCCCGTGGTGAAATTGACGAGGGGGAAGTTAATGAAGAAGTACTCAGGCGGTACGAAATGGAGGCTGATGAGGATGAACGTGGGTTGGAAGAGGACTCCTCAGATGATGAGGATGACCCGCTAGTTCCAAGGGACTGGGACAGTTACAATTTCTCACAACTATCTGTCAATCCTGGTGAGAATGTGTCCAGGGAGTATAGAGACAATAAGGTTTCTGTTGGTGCCATGTATAAGAGTGCAGTAGAGGTGAAGGATGCAGTGAAGAGGTGGGCCACCCTTACTCTGCAGAAAGAGTTGAAGGTAGTGAAGAGTTCTCCACATATATATGATGTAAAATGTCTGAAGCCCAACTGTCCTTTTCGAGTGTATGCTTCCAAGGGCAAGTGGAAAAATTACTGGGAGATCAAATCTGTTGTGGATCACACTTGTGTACTTGAGCAGCTGGATGCAAGCCATCGTAATTTGTCATCCGGTTTTGTGGCCAGCCAGATGTTTGCTAAGATTGTGGAAAATCCTGCTTATGAGCCTAAGTCCATTATCTTGGCAATTGAGGAGAAATTTAGGTACCAGATAAGTTATGGTAAGGCATACATGGCAAAGAAGAAGGTAATGGAGATGAGGTGGGGAACTTACGAAGCATCCTACGACAATCTGCCTCGATTGCTGAACACAATTGTCACGCTAAATCCTGGTAGTTATTATGATATCAAGACTTATAATCTTGTATCAAGGCCAGGGAAGCAAGTCTTGCAGCGGGCATTCTTAGCATTGGGTCCCACTATTGCTGCATTCAAACAGTGTCGACTAGTTATTTGCATAGATGGCACATTTCTAACAGGAAAATACAAGGGCACAATCCTTACAGCTGTGGCTGCAGATGGCAACAATCAGTTGTTGCCATTGGCAATTGCTTTTGCAGAGGGAGAAAATGGTGACAGTTGGTATTGGTTTGTGGAGAGATTGAAGCAGATGGTAGTGGGAGATGTGTCAGACGTGTGTGTGATACACGATAGACACAAAAGTATTTTGCAGGCCATTAATGACATAAAAGAAGGTAGTGAAGAGCGTAACAGAGCAGCACAATGGCCAGATGTGCATAGCAGGTGGTGCATGAGGCATATGAGAGCAAACTTTCATAGCCAGTTCAAGAACAAAGAACTTACACAATTGTTCAAGTGCTTATGTTCGACCAATCAGGAGAAAAAGTTCTACGACCTATGGCAAAAATTAGATGATCTGACGAAAAAAGCATCAGAAGAGATAGCTAAGAAGCCAGTAAGTACTGAACCCGGGGAAGAGCCAGTTTCTCTGGAGGACGTGGGGCTAGATGCTCCAAATGTCAGAAGGAGAAGGGGACGTGCTGTGAAGACCTTCAGCCAGTGGATTCAGAATGAGCCCAAGGAGAAATGGTGTCTCCTGTTTGATAAGGGAGGTGTGAGGCATGGGATAATGACAACAAATTTTGCTGAGGTCTACAACGCTTTTTGCGTGGTGCCAGAGCTCTCCCTCTTGTTGGTATCATTGAGTTCTTCTTGTACCGCACAATGAAGTACTTTCTTGACCGTGCTACTGCAGCACATGCAGCTATGCAGGACTGTCAGAAAGTGTATTCAACATGGATGACTGAGTACTTGAACAAAAAACAGAAGGCTGCTCTTGCTCACAAAGCTTACCCACAACCTCTACGTCGTGATCCTGGCGAGGAAGTGCAGTGGAAATATCAGATAAGTTGCCAGTCCAAATCACAAAAAGCAAATGGTGAAATAACAATACAAAAAACAGTTATTGGGAATCAGACATGCTCATGCTCTTGCCAGAAGCCATTGCTGTTACACTACCCCTGCTCACATGTGATCGCTGCATGCCTTGCAACAAAGAATAACCATTGGGGTCGTTACGTGCCTAAATACTTTTTGAAGCAAACCATTCTAGACACATGGAACCACACTATTAAGGGTTACCTGCATCTTGGAACTTTCACTCAAGACCCCAAAGACAGTGCGTTGTACATACCAAATCCAGATCCAACCATGTGCCAAGGTGTCGGTCGACGCAAGAAGAAGAGGATTAGGAACAACATGGATGAGGCTGAAGCTGGACCTCGGGTGCAGATATGCTCTAAGTGCAACAATCAAGGACACTCCTACAAAAAATGCACCGAAGCATCTTACTTTTCCACTGCCACTTCTACACCACCTTCAGCTAGTGCACGTGGACGTCGTTCCAGTCGCTACAACGAAGGAATGCAGTGACCGTACTTGTTTATGTTACCGTGTTGTAATATTTAAAATACTTATGCATGTTATCGTCTTGTAATATTTGAACCATTTTATCTGGCAAGGTCTTGTAATATTTGAACTTATGCATGTTATCGTGTTGTAATAATTGAACTACCTTTTCATTTGCTTATTGTTTTATTCTTGTCGTCAAATTTATTATCATATCCTGTTATGTTTTGTTCTCTAATTTCAAATGAAACATATAATGAATTATTATATTTCTCATCTTTTTTGTAGGCTTTCAATGGCTTCCTCGGGTCTTGAGTTGGATTTGGAGTTGCTCACCAGTAGGAAGGACAAGGTTGCGGTGCCAAAGGGGATCCATACTCCTATGTGCTACTGCGGTGACAACTGTAAGCTTGTCAAGTGCAACGTTCTCGGGTACTGCTACGGGATGAGGTTCTTCATGTGCGTGAACTACGAGCATGACCCCCTCCCACCATGTCACAATGTTAGACCAAAAGTAAGAACTAACTGCATTACTAAATAAATAATATGTCATTGCTATTTTATTATGTGCTAACTTATCTTTGAAAAAAGACTCCACCTCCTCTCTGTGATTTTATGCAGTGACTAGATTGTGAGCAGTCCGAACAAGACAAGCGTTACGTCGAGGAGACGGGTCGTTCAGCACGTGAGAGGTGGCAAAGGATGGTTGAGGCAGAAAAACAAGAAGAAAAACGTAAGGAGCAGCAGGAGGAAATTCGCATTCGCCGCGAGATCAAAGAACGTGAAGCGGCCGCGGCCCGTGAAGCAGATAGAGAGAGGAAGAGGGAGAGAGCTCGCCGGGCTAAGGAAGCTGGGCCGGATGCTATGAGGAAGGGGAAATACCCCCGATGTACCCAGTAGACGTAGAGTACTCGACGCTGAGTGCTACTGTATCTATAAAAAATTATGATTTCATTTCATTATTCTCTAGAGTCGGGTTGTATCTTTAAGAACTTGATTTCAGATGCATTTCAGATGCGAACATTAAAACTCGTACTAGAGTGTGTTTTCTGTGAACTGCACCAAACAGTGAACACATAGGGTGTGTTTTCTGTGAGTCACTGCACCAAACAGTGTACCTAGTACTAGGGTGTGTTTCCTCTGAGTCACTGCCCGTTTTCTTGCCCCGGATCGAATGGCCCACCGTCCAGTCTGCTTTATTGCCTACATATATGTGAGCACTCTTCTCCAGTCTCACTTCACAACACAACAAGCACCAATAAGTTCCTGGACTGGGGATGATGATGATGACTCCCTCGGTCCAGCACTGTGGAGCCAGCAAGATCCAGAGTTCAACAGCAATTTTCCAGTCTTAGACAAGAGAGATTTCAAATCCATGTGTGATGTTAGAAAGTACGCACCAAATCAAACGGTGAACTGGCCAAGGTGTGTACACGGTGAGTTCTGTGTGATGCAGATTTATCAGGGATGGGACAACTCTGGTCGACGCTTCTGGCATTGCTCACGAGCATGGGTAAGCAAAACTTCTTGACCTCTGTCCTTCATCATTTTATGATTTA
This sequence comes from Cenchrus fungigraminus, assembly GCA_036936925.1. Classification (NCBI taxonomy): domain Eukaryota; kingdom Viridiplantae; phylum Streptophyta; class Magnoliopsida; order Poales; family Poaceae; genus Cenchrus; species Cenchrus fungigraminus. The sequence goes on along the minus strand of CM072778.1, from coordinate 18,100,823 downwards.
CTAATGTAATCACGGTTTCTGCAGTACTCCGAACAACCAGATAACTGCGGTTTCGTGCAATGGGTGGATCCCCCAGCTATTGACCCGTATCAACAGTACATCAACTACCTCGAGGATGTTGTCATCTTCAACCTGAGGCAAGAACTCGCGTCGGCATTGGCTTCTCCAGATCCGACTTCTACCAACGACGACGACGGATCGGTGACCGGACCAATGGTGGTGAAGACGAACACCGGGTGTGAGGACGAGTTCTGCTGTTGTCCGTGCCACGAGAAGAAGGACAACACTCCACCAGCAACTCCACCCCCGCCACCATCTGATCCAACTCCACCCCTGTCGGGGTACTACATGCCCTCGCAGCACTCCGGCGGGTCTATGATGTCCGGGTTCTCCGGGTACTATTCGTACAACTAGACTACAAATATTGTAATCGTTTATCTAAATTCCCTAAGGCACGTTAGGACTAGCAGCGGCACAAAGTTAGGGTACTTGTGTCGTACGTGCCATTGCTTGTTTCTGTAATTCGTCGTTAAGTATTAATGGTTTGTCGTTTTATCAATGCTTCAAAAATTGAAATTCACAAAAAAAAACCTAACGCCGCAGCGCACGGCGGTAGGTCCATACATACCGCCGTGACCTGCGGCGCTACCTGGGGGCCACGCTGCCGCCTGGCGGTAGGCTCCTACCGCCGTGGCCCACGGCGTCAGGGACATAACGCCGTGGCCCGCGGCGGTATGTCCTATGGGCCCACTGCTGGCGGCTCCTACCGCCGTGGGCCACGGCGTTATGTCCCTGACGCCGTGGGCCACGGCGGCAGATGTATATTTCTGCAAAATTTCGGACGGACCATATATTTTTGCAAAATCGAGATAGAAAAAATATATAAAAAAAATTCGCGGGGCGGCCCCGTTTATTTATAGGAAAAATTTTTGGTGTCCTTTCTAAGACATATTTGGAGGACTAAATATAAATTAATTATAAAACTAATTACACTGATGAATTGAAAATCGCAAGACGAATCTATTAAGCATAATTAATCTATATTAGAGATTAGTTACTGTAGCACGATGTTATCTAATCATAACATAATTAAACTCGTTAGATTCGTCTCGAAAATTAAGATATGGGTTGTGGAATGTGTTTTGTCATTAATCTATATTTAATACTTCTAAATTAGTGATGAAAGATTATTGTGACGGGTAGTTGGCGAAATTTCTGGAACTAAAACGTGCTCCCGCGTCGATCCGGCGCTCCCTTTCCTCTCGCACCTGAGCGGCTGAACGCCTGAACGGGCAGTGCGGAGTGATGACGCCACGCTGTTGCGTGATGCTGTCCGTTGTTCTATTGTACTGTAGTCTGTACGTCCTAGGAGCTGATATTTCTGGTTAGTTTTCTCCTCCATTTCTTTTGCTTGAGTCTTGCTTGGTTATCGATTTCTTGCTTGCAACCTCAACCGACAACCACAAGAGCATCCGCAAGAGCAGCAGGGATTGACGCTTGACGGGAACGACCGGAACCACACCGGCCGGTATGGGAACGAATGAGGCCTCATTTTTCAACGGATTGGATTCCGACCGAAATTGATAAATACAACTAGAAAATCATGATAATTACTATAAGAGATCTGGATTTATTCCGGGTCGAAAATTGATTTATTTATGATATGTACACCAAAAGATTCGGAATCAATCCACTAGTCAAGAGGTGTGGAATCAATCCAGCTCTTCGGTCTCTTATTCTACATATTACGATGAGTAAATTAATTCTCGATTCGGAATGAATCCGAGTCTCTATCATAATTTTCTTGATATATCTATTATTCCGACTGAAATTTTTTTGACAACATCACATATATTATATTAATTCAGCAGACAAGTTACAAAGAAGACCTCGAAAGAGATCTTAATTACAACATAGTCCTGCAGCATCAGGGAATGGTAGCAGCTACATCGTAGATGCTGGTGAAGATCTACCCGCGGGTGAAATGGCGCAGGGGCTCCGAGGACGAGGCGTACGCCGGGGCGGAAGGACCACACAAAGCGACGGTTGTTGAAAAGGCGGTAGTGCCAACGAGGGCCGCTCGCACCGACGACCGAAAGATGCAGATGCAGCCGTCGCCGGAGGTTGAAGAAGCACAAACTGGGGTCCCATGTGGAGGCGGGCGAATCAAACCAGCAAAAGAGGGGGAACTGCATGGAGAAGAAAAGAAGCGGCAGGACGAGCGACTGCTGAACGGGTAGGGGAGCGGGCGGCGGTGGGGAGATGATTCGAGAGGGGAGGCGAAAGGCGGCAGCAGCTTCAGATTGACCGAACAGGGGAATCGATCTGAAAGCACACCAAATCGATCTGAAAGCACAGCCCCCAAATCGATCTCCACCTCGACCGAATCGAGATCCAAACCATGGAAAATCAAGCAACTGTTGGTGGAGGCGGATGGAGGAAGAGCTGCTTGAGGGGGGAATTTATTTTATTCAAACACACCTGGGAAGCAACGACGGCATCGGCGGCGAAGGCGTCGAGGACGGCACCGGTGACGACGACGACGACGACGGCCACCATCAGGGGATACATATCACAAAGGGCGAAAACCATAAAGGTACTAGCTAACTACTACTACGATCTACAGGCTACCGGATCTGGGACCCCGCTCCCGTCGCACTCCGGCTAGAACGCTGGAGGCGGACGGGAGGGGGGCGGCGGGAGGGAGCGAGAGACTTCGGGTGGAAGCAAAGGCTGTCTGGTCAACCCATTCCGACTGAATTGAATCCGATAGAAACGAAATAGGCTGAGGGCTCATTCGGCTCCACCGGATTGAATCCGACCGGAATTGATAAATATAACAAGAAAATTATGATAGCTACTATGAGGGATCCGGATTTATTCCGGGTCGGAAACTAATTTTCTCATGATATGGACACCAAGAGACTCAGAATTAATCCACTGGTCAAGAGGTGTGAAATCAATCTGACTATTTGGATCTTTGTTATACTTATCATGATGAGTAAATTAACTTTCGAACCGAAATAAATTCGGATCTCTATAGTGAATCTGATGAAAACGAACAAGGCCTGAACGATCATCCCATTCCTCTCGACGGAACGGAACGAAAGTAAAAAAGAGAGCACCTCTCGTCCTCTCGTCCTCGTCCTCGTCCTCCCATCCCTCGGTCTGTGCAAAAAAGCAGCACGCGGCACGCGGGCGCACACAGTGACACAGACGGCGCACTCCCACTGACTGACTGAGATAGCCCCCCACTCCATTCCTGCCTGCCTCCCTCGTGGCTGAGCTCGCTCTTGCTCTCGCACTAGCAGCGGAGGCGGCGGCGGCGAGCAGAAGGAGAAGAGGAGGGCGCTTCTTGCTGGGGCTGGCGGTATGGCCAGGGCGTCGGTGGCGGCGCTGCTCTTCCTCCACATCCTCCTTTCTCCCTTCGCAGAGGAGACGACGGCAGCTGCTGCTGCAGGTACCCCCAAAGCCCCTCCTCGCTCCTCTAACTTTGTTTCTCAAGATTTCAAGGCCTTCTTCCACCACCTGTCGGGAACGGAATTGTGTGACTGGATCGACCGTGCAGCTAGCTAGGTTTTAGGCTAACTGATTATGAGATTATCTGCTCCAATTTCTCCGCGCGCGGATCTTAATTGTTAGTCAGTCCACGTAATACTTGTTTTGTTTGCTATTACTGCACTTACCATCCAGGCATTTTATTAACTACTTGCCTGGTGTCTGGTGCGCGCGGATCTTAATTAGTTACAGCTTCGGGCATTTTATTCCGTGATATTTATTTTGCTGGGGAGATTCTTCTGTTTCCCTTTCATATAGTCCCATGTGCCATCTTGTTTGGAAATGTGTAGTGTACTTCTTGTTCTAGGTTTGAGGTCGCCTGTTTTCCTGTTTAAACCTTCCTTTTTTTCCTTCGAAGAGAATGGTCGTAATTTAGTAATTGTACCTTAATGATACTTGCAATACTCGTTCAGAAAAGAAAACAAAAGAAATGGGGGAACATCCCATCTCTTCCTGTATTTCTGTCCTGAGCTATTTCTGGATTGATGATAACCATGCCATGAGTGAATACTTGGCTGACTGAACTCAACTAAAGTGCAATCGTTGTGTTGTGCAGGTAAACCAAACATTGTCCATGATGACCTGAATCCGGTCCAGGTGAACAACCCCATCACAACGGTCCCCTCTACAAACCCAACACCCACAATTATCACCGTTCCTTCCACAAATCCTACCATCACCATCCCTTCCTTGAACCCTCTGCCCACACCTATCCCCGACAACCCTCCTTCCGCAGTGCCACCGACTCCAGTCATATATCCACTGCCAACGCCTTCGACCACCTCCCCACCGACTGTGCCGGTCAGCAATCCCACTGTAACCACGCCGTCCACTTTCCCTCCATCGGCACCATTCACCAACCCAAACCCAACGCCGCCTCCTGCTCAAATAATCACACCTCCAGCTGTGTCCGGCCAGCAAATCTGGTGTGTGGTCAATGCTGCTGGCTCGAGCGAAGCTGCGCTCCAGAACGCGCTGGACTACGCGTGCGGCATTGGGAAAGCAGATTGCTCAGCAATTCAGCCATCAGGGAGCTGCTACTATCCAAATACTCTCCAGGCTCATGCGTCGTATGCTTTCAACTCCTATTACCAGAGGAATCCTGCACCTTCAAGCTGTGACTTTGGGGGGACGGCAATGCTCGTCACTGCTAATCCAAGTAGGAATGACTTCCTCTTCTCTTGGTTCCAGCTAAATCATATTGGAGTATTCCTTTTTTTTCTGTTTAGTGTTCTCAATGATTTTATTGCTATCTCTTTGTTGTAGGCTCAGGAAGCTGTGCCTTTGCATCATCATCAAGGTGAAATTTTCATAACTTCATTGTGATGGTATGGAACCTTTGCATGCGTCTGGCAATGATGCATTGATATGTGAATATTATGTTCTATCTTTGCAGCTCTACTGTTGGATACAATCCTGCCGCCACTGCCACTCCATTGCCATCATCATCTGGTTCCGATTCTGGATCACCAGTGCTGAATGCTAGCGGGTCAGGCTTTTCAGAACCATCCGAGTTTGGCCCGGACATCCCAGGAGCAGTTGACACTGGCGATGCTTGGGGGTCAATCAAGCCACCCCACTGGTTGTGGGCAGCCCTGGGCTGGATTCTGCACTTTGTGCGCACATAGAAGGAATGGTTGGAAACATGAAGTAGAAGCTAGAGAGCTAGAAAGGTAGAGAATCAGGCGGTCAGGCCTTAGCCTGACTAAGTTTGTGGGTGTATGAAGTATGTTCATTGATAATTAGGGCAGTTGTATGGTACTCCAGTTAGTAGTAGGAACTGAGAACTAAGTAGTCCTTGTGGATGCTCATGCAGTCACCCTGACTGTTCACTCAATAGAGTAGATGTAGCTTCTGCTAGTTGTAATGCGAGTACTGTTTTGCCTCCAGTTGATCTAAAAGCCCTCCTATGGGTGACTGAGCTGAGCAACTAATGAATGCATGGTCGTTTTGTTTTAGCTGCTAGTCTGTGTCTACAGCTTAGCCTGTACAGATAAAAAGGGAAGGGAAATCTCAATAAACTGACTCCATGGTGGTTGATTTTGGGGGGTGTTCTGTTGCTGTAAGTGGTTTGGTTGGTTCCAGCTGATTCCAGGAGGCCACGAGGACTGGTGGAGCAGGCTTGGGTGGTAGAGGGAAGTAAGGTACTAAGGTATCTTCAGCTCTATTCTAAAGCCTGCTTAAAGAGTTCTTTTTGTGCGTTCCTAATTGTGTTGATATGCACTTGTGCAAGTTAATTTGTCGAGGCTAGCAGTTTGTCGAGGCAGAATTCCTACATGTGTAATGTGTTGAAACTTTAATCGAAAGGCCTTCATCACCAAATACCACTCCCTCCTTACTTCTCCCCATCTTTGTTTACTTGCTCCACTAACAACACCTACATGTACCCACCTAACTACCTAGCTGTCTATGCAACTCTAAAAGAAAAGAGATGTGGTACGCCCTGAAATTCCTATGCACTTTCTTCCACTCATATATGGTGTTCAGCTTTGCTTCAGATAGTGTTTCATACTGTTGTCATACACCCAGAACAGCAAGATAAGGTAGCTAGTAGGTACACTAGACTCCCAACAGCATTGCATGAAGTTGAAGAGTTGCATAACCTGCAGCTTGATATATAACAATACAGACGTATCCATCGGTATTATTTTTTTCTTTCTTTTTTTTTTGAGATAGCTAGAGTTGAAGTTATGATTTTGGACTTTCTATTTTTTATCTATTTTTTAATAGAAGCCTGGACAGTAGAACTATTGGTCAATGGTCATTGCTGAAAATGTACGAGCTGATAGTGGCATTAGTTTTTTTTTCCAGTTATGCATAATATGTGCCTAGGAAAGCAGTCAAAGCCCTAACAATGTCATGACATCAGATCAAAGGTGTGCTGATATGTGCATATTATTTTCTTTCCTGTGGTTAGCAGAAAACCTTGGACATCACAAATTGTTCAGTTGAGTGCATTTTCAGTTGAACCATCACAACGTTTAGGTGATCTATCTTGACAACTTTTCATGCCCAACACTAACCGCAGACTTCAGGTTAGCTGTACTGCTAGCTTAGCTTCTTTTTTTTTTATCTAGAACAGTGATCAGTAAAGCTAGGGCATCTTTTAGAGACATCTTACAAAGTCAGGATTCAGCTACCTCTACTAAGTACTGGCAAATAAGGAACACATAATCAATACTGTTGTGCAGTTTTCTTGCTAAAAAACTGCTCCGAATTGTTTAAGCTTTGGATGGGTTGATATATGGTTGAGCCATCAGTAGTGCTGTGAATGGAGGGATTTCTGTTGTTCCATCGAAATGCCGCACCTACTTTCCCACTGTCTCCAACAGCTAACTTTGTTGTTTGCTGCCAGCTATAAGTAGCACCAGGCAAGGCAATTCTCCACTGATTCCCATAGTTTAGAGCTGGGCTTCTTGTCTCTTGCTTGCATTCAACAAAATCTAACTGCCTGCCTCCTGCTTCCCTGTTGTACAGTTTTGCAGATCGAATCATGAACTATCTCTTGTAAGTAACTTTTCTTCATCTTGTTCTTGTTTTTTCCCTTTTCTTTTCGTTTTTCTTTTTGGCAAAAAGTAGTTGGTTCCTAGTTCTTGTTTCAATGATCAATTAATTAGGTCTACGAAGGGTGGTTGAGACCTGATGCAGATTTTTGTTTGGAGGATGATTTTTCAGTTCAGCAAATAGGGTTGGTCTACCATGCTTGCGTGTTTCATGATTGTCATTGCTTAAAGTACAATACTAACTACTCTTATGAGTGGATTGGAAGAGTTTGTTTTGTTAGTTATGACTGCAAAGGAGAGCCCTGAGATAGCTAACTTTTTTTATCTTGGCAAACAATCAGAACTAGCAATCATGTTCAGTAACCACCTAAGTAGCAGTCATTAACTGGCTGTCCATCTTTCTGAAAGTGATGTGTTGTCTGTGTATATATGGGTGAGATTGTCAAATTGGTGCGGATTGATTGATGATTTACTACAAAAAGAAAAGAAATGCGAGAGGGAATTATAGAGTCAAGATTTTATGCAATATTGCCATTTTTTACTACCATATGCATGTAGATCAGATGTTGGATATGCATCCATCTGATTACTTGCATATGGAATCCTATGTACCATGAACGGATGCCTCTGTTATTGTTACCTCTCCCTCCCAATTCCAGTTCACAATCTCACATAAATGCGCGCTGGGCCATGCTTTCACCAGCAATCAAACAAGCATTCACTTCTTGACCACGGCTGCTGGACCTTAATATTCATGTTCGTGTTGTTCTGTTCCCTCCGTCGGCAGCAGAGCTCTCGTGGCTTGTCTGTTGATTGCGCCCATGCTGACATTCATATTACTGCAGATTTACACCCAATTTACCCTTTCTTATCTCGCAAAATGAACAGCTTTTTTTTTTTCTGTTATTAATATTGACCTGCAGTGCATATAGTTGAATATCATGGTGACAGCAGCCGAGCAGTCGCTGGAAATGCTCAGCGAAGTAAAATACGCATCTCCCTCACATGGCGCATCCAGCGAGAGCTAGTCTGGCCGGTCCTCGTCAACGGCATGTCATGCTGCTGCTTTGTTTCTAGCTCATTGGGGAGCTCAGCGATTCGCATTCCATCGCTAACAGAGGTAGCGCTACCGCACTGCTGAATCTGGATCGCATCAACCTACCCAAGAATCGCCGGTAGCCAGCATGAAGCAACAGGTTGTGAGCAGCAACGGCAGCTCGCCGTCTCCGTCTCCGGCAGCCACGCGAACGCGGGCACCAAGACTGCCGCCGCCCAACGTCAAGCAACCTCCTGCTGCTCCAGGCGCAAAGGCCAGGCCAAGAATCACCACCTCCTCCACCATGGCGGCAGCGGCGGCAGCAGCGAGGAGGCAGCTGCCTGTGCCTGTGCCTGTGAGGAGGTCTATGAGCGCCAAGGACAAAGAGGAGCCCGATCACAAGAAGGAGACGGTCGGGGAGGAGGTGGTGCGCCTGCGCGGAGAGGTGGAGGCCCTGCGCAGGGAGGTGCAGCGCCTGCTCCGCCTCAACGCCGACCTGACCCTTGCTCAGACTCAGAGAGGGCAGAGCAAGGCCATCGGCGGCAGTGACCTGCCACAGCAGCAGCAAGACAACCATGATCCTGCGACCAACAGGCCACAGCCTCCCAACAAGGCTCCCGGGGGAGTCCCTGCGCGGCCGCCCCCGCCGCCGCCGCCTCCTCCACGGCAGAAGAAGCCGCAAGGCCCTTCAGCTCCGAGCACGAGCCCGGTTAGCAAGGCCACCGCGGTGGTTGACATGTACAACTCGCTGACCAACAACAAGAAGCCGCCGCCGCAGCAGGCAGACAGAGGCAGAAGCCATCATCACCACAGCAGCATTGTTGGGGAGCTGCAGAACCGCTCCAGGCACCTGTTAGCGGTGCGTCACCATCCTTTGGTTTTCTGAAATTGAATTTACTCAGCAAATTTACCTACCATGCTCTTTCTTCTTCTTTTCAATCGCTCAGATCAAGGCGGATGTTGAAACAAAAGCAGAGCTCATTGAAGATCTCATCAAGAAAATCCACACTAGCACCTACACCGACGTGGAGCAGGTGCTTACCTTTGTGGACTGGCTGGATCAACAGCTTTCTACTCTGGTAAGTTGTCATGAGAAAAGCAGAGCTGGGCTTGCAATTCCTTCTCCATGTAATGCATGCATTACCCACAATTTTGCAGTCTGATGTAACCTATGCTCCAAATCACCCCCACATTTTTTACAGTCTGATGAGACGGCCGTCTTGAAGCACTTCAACTGGCCAGAGAGGAAAGCGGACGCGCTCCGGGAAGCAGCGTCCGAGTACCGGCATCTCAAGTGCCTTCTGACAGACATCTCTTCCTTGAACGATGATGGTGGCAGCCCTTCACCCTGTGATGCCACTCTCAGGAAGATCTCAGGCTTGCTAGACAAGTACGCATGGCGATAGCAACAACACAAGTTATCTGCACACACTAACACTACTGCACAAATCTTTCGCTAATGCTAAACTAATTCAAGAGATATGATCTGCTGCTCGCCAGATTGGAGAAGAGCATGAGCAGGCTGGTGAATCTGAGGAGCTCGGCGATGCCGTCCTACAAGGAGCTGAGGATCCCGACTGACTGGATGCTTGATTCAGGGGTTGCTGCAAAGGTCCTCTGTCAAGCTCTGGCTATAGTCTCTTCTCTCCTTCTGTTGTGACATATGCGAATGAACTATCAGTGACAGGCGCCATCAGGTGGGTCGGAGACTTGGGAGTAACATGTTTACGATGGTTTGTGCAGATGAGGTTGGCATCGGTGAACCTGGCAAAGATGTACACGAAGAGGGTCCTCAAGGAACTGGATGGCAGGGATACGGCTGGGAACGACGCTGCTCTGGTTGCGCAGAGCGTGCGCTTCATCTACAGGGTCCACCAGGTTCGCCGCTCTGCACGCATCTTCTTTTGCAAACCCTCTGATAGTTTGATTGTGACTGAGAAAAGTGAGAATCCGGGATGCAAATGATGATGATAATGTATATACGATGGTTTTTGCAGTTTGCTGGAGGGCTCGACTGCGAAGCGATGCACGCCTTTGAAGAGCTAAGGAGGCGAGCTCGTCCGGTCTCTTCTTCCTAGCTACATCTACATGGAACAATGGTGGAGCTCAAGAGTTAAAAGTCCTTCACTCGATTCCTCCTCTTTGTGTATTCTCATAAAAACATCGGCAGCCTTTACCAGGGAGCAAAGCGCCACTGATTCTTGAAATCCAGAGCTGACATGGGCGACTGGTGCCAGATTTTCCCTGGATTCATGCGCCGCTCTCGACATTTTCGTTGCGGTGCATGTCTCATCTAAGGACTTGTAGTACAATGTAATGTAAGGCCAGTCTCAGTGCAGATGTCATGAACACGATTACCTAGAGTGACACATCATTTAAAAACATTTGAAACAATAATAAAACATCTCACTCTCAATGCATAATTTCATCTATTGTTGTTTTCTAGGTTGCATGCAAGACACAAGTTGTATAGGTAACTGTGTATAGGGACTCATGAAACTCATTTTACCTCTTTTCATTAATACACTGCCACATCATCAAAAGTGCTCACACGACAACCTATTTAATGTCTATGAAACCCCCACTGAGACTAGCCTAATGAGACGGCTATGATTTGGTTTAAGCACCCCACAGATTTCCAATGCTAATCGTAATTTAGGCTCTAACTTCCAGCTCCTTGGGTCGTTCCACGGCCTCGGGTTGCGGTGTCGTGACGCGAAATGGCGACGGGCGCTCCAAGCACGGCACAGTGAGCGCACCGTGCACGCTCTGGATAAAGAGGTGCCAGTTGTGTGGTTAGGTCGGGACGGATGTCCACATCTCTGTTGGATTACGTTTGGCAATCGATTCCATTCTTGCCCGCGATCCGCCGCGATAACATGCGCGAACGCGACAAGAAGATTGTGTGGGCCTCCCGCAAGGACTTCCCGATCTTACACGAACATCTGGCTAAAAACTAAACTACAGGCAAATTCACAACTCCACAACCCGCAGAACCAGACGCAAACAAGTTCAGTGAGTGAACCGGTAACTCGCCACCTTGCGGCTGAAAAGTGAGAACAAAATAAACAGATTGTGAACTGTCGTAAAGAGATTTTTTTTTTTGAAACCAGTTTCTTTGGCACCAGACGATTTTTTTTCCTCAGTGGATATTTTTCCCCTCAGTGGATCAACGTTTGATGACCATTAAAGAAGTATTACACGCAAATCACTTATACTGGCGGAGGCTGCGCCCGGGCTCCGTGCAGAACTACTACTCACTATAATCGTTACCGTGGCCCGATGCCATATCTCATCCCGTCAGGCCGATGTGGCTCGAGATACGCAAAAGAATGTGGTTTCTCTCATTGGCTCTTCTTCTGAATTCCTATCATTCGTGTCTTGTAACTTCAGCAAGCAGGAGGATGCAACAATAGCTACCATTGGACGGAACTGATCTGCCATGCGCCTAATTGTTTGCCATAGATGAGTCCATAACACTGCATGACTTGTCCATGAACTGCAAAGTGCAGAAGAGCTATATTAGGGAAGGAATCATCACCTATGTAACATTGTAACTTCTTGATATAGGCAATGATGATAAGGTGAGAATCAATATTCATTTTTCACAGAAAGACAGTAACTATGGTTCTAAATTTCTAACATTGCAACTGTCTCCTTGGGTCTGAATTCGAGTAGAGCACAAGACCATATATGATGCACTTCAACTACTGTAAAACTGATTTAACAGACACAGATCTGCATATGCTCTAGTAGAAGAGCCCAAATGATACACAGCCAACCTAAACAGTGGACGAGCTCAAGACCATGGCCCCAACAAGAGCCAACAGTTTAAGAGCTGAAGACCATGTGCCCAACAAGAGCCAAATCCCCTCTCCACCAACACGTAAAGACCAGGTCCTATATTGATCTCTCCTGTCAGGTTAAATGTCAGAACATCTCACTGGTCTAGCACCAGCACCCTAGGTCTCTCGGGTGTGACTCTTATCTCGCCGTTGAATCCATCATACCAGAATTTATATCTGACTAAAGTAAGCAACAACAACACCTTTTGTCCCAAGCAAGTTGGGGTAGGCTAAGAAATGAAGAGAATAATTCTCGCTGAATAATTTGAGGAAAGAAATGAAGAGAATAATTGAAGATTGCTTACTTTAGTTATATCTGACTAAAGTAAGCAATCTTCAATTATTCTCTTCATTTCTTTCCTCAAATTATTCAGCGAGAATTTCGCTGGACTATATACGTAGGGCTTTTCCAACCACAATCAATACTTGACATAAGAGAGTTAAATCCCAAATTTGCAAATACCACTAGCGACAAGGCTCTTGAAATGCTAGATAGAAGGACATGACCAGTTTATACATCGTGGCACTCAACAAGTTAGCTCTGCTCAGAATGTTGAAAGCACCATAACACGCAAGGACGGTGTATGATACTACAATGCTTAACATGCAACTGCACAAATGCTCTGATGGAGTATCTACCTCATTGATATCTACTTATCTTTCTTGGGTTACTACATGGCCTACAGATTGTGAATCATGTGGCAGGTACAGGCAAATACTGAACAGAAGGCTCTGGGAAGACTAGAAGGTTATACGATTTAGAAGACTTAGAAGGTTATAGAGTGACCTAACATATATTAGCACAAACCCAGATTTTGTAGACGGGTATTAAATAATCAAACAAATAGTGCATCTGTAGAGGGAAACGTATGGAAAAGTCTGCTGCTATGTCTTACCTTCTTCATAGAATGCAATTCCCGTCCAAAAGGCTCTAGGAATTTCAAATCTATATCAAGGGGCCAAACCTGCATAAAGGGAACAATGGTATTTAATAACATATAATTGAATTGATTCCATTTACTTCTGCACAGGTAACAAAATTATTTATTATAGTTTCCAAAATTATCATCAAAGTGCAGAAGAGTATGAAACCAAGCCCCACAGGTGCATATACAAATGTAAAAGGCTGGACAGGCAATGTATTCCAGTACTCAGACGCCATAATATGAACTAATTTATAGAATAAAAACTTCTAATTAAAACTTTGAATAGGGTTTTCTTGCTAATTTTAGAACAGCAACCTTCGACAATGAAAGATGGGTTTCACAAACATGATCATGAAAGTGTGATGCACCGTCAGCGGACCAAGGTTTATATTCTCTAAGCATTAGAATAACTACGGTATAATATGAAGAATTGCGAAGCTGTACCAACTACCAAGTATCAACCGCCATCAGTTTACAAGGAAGGTAAGGTAGTTTCCCACAACCAAATAAACTGACACCTGACTCCGTGAATGCTTTCATGTTTCTTTCTCGTTGTATGTACTACGATGAAAACGACAAAAATCAACTACACCACCTGTCCAATAGCATTCACGGTTGCGAGGCATGGCAGTTGATGATCAGATCAACGACAATTGATGATGAAATCAATGATCAACCACAAGCCCAGAAGGTCAGGGCTTCCAAGCAGGGCACATAATTGAGCGTAATCAGCCGCGAGTACCATCACGAAACAGCCTTAAGATCATCGAATAACTAATAGCTACAGCGATCACACATGAATCACGGTGGAATTTCTGACATACTAGGAGCAAGATGTACCTTGAGCCCCATGAGCCTTAGTGGCGCCTGCTGCCCGGGTACGATGCACTCTGGCCCGGCTGCCTCAGCGAACGCCTCCATGGCCAGCCCCTCCCCGATCGGATCCGGATGCTGCGGAGAAACCAACAAGCCACCAGAATTAGCCTCCTCCCGACCACCAAACTTCAACCCAAACCAAACCACAATCGAGACGGCCAGACGGGGGGGGGGGGGGGGGCGACACGATGGGTGCGCCACGTACCTTCATGACGGCGAGGGCGTAGGCGGCGGAGTCGTCCTGCGTGGCGACGCGGAGGACGGGCGCGTGGTGGATGCGCGGGACGGGCCGGATCCCCTGGCCCCCCGCGGCGGTGGCGGTGGCGCGCCAGGGTGCGTCGTCGCCCGCGAGGAGCGGCCGCTTGGAGCCGGCGTGTGGGGACACGGACGAGGCCGCGGTGGCGGTGGTTGCCGCCGGGAGGGCGGCCGGTGAGGAGGTGGTGGTGGTGAGGGACGCCATCGGATAAGGCGGAGGAAGGGGAAGCGTTCCGCTTGCGTGTTGGGCTCGCTCGCGCTGTGGTGAGGCGAGAGACGGGAGCGGGTGGGGGGAGGGATCTTTTATCAACCGCGGGCGCGTGGGGGTGGTGGGGTTGAGTCGGTCGGTCGGTCCGAGCCAGCCGACGCGGTGCGTGTGCGGTTCGGCTTCGAGGAAGCGACGAGGAGGACGCGGGGTGGTGGTGGTTGCGCTGATGGGCCAATGACAGGTGGGGCCAGGACTTGTGGGGTTCCATGGATTAGACGGGTACGTAGTTTTGGCAGGAAGAGTTCGAGTTTGATTGGATGCTCGGCAAGCAAAGAAAGGATGATCTGTCAAAGGTTCTCTAGATTGATAAAGAATGCTCAGAGTATTGATGTTGTTTAAGTTATCCTAAATGTACCTTACATGTTAAGGTTCCTCTGCTAATAATGTGAACATGGTGTTTTTGACGAGTTTCTCAATTTTTAGTTGAACTTTTAAAACAATTAATCACAAGTACGCACGCACATATTATTTATCCATGTGAATACACATACACTAGCATTTATAGAAATACACGCTCGCATACGCACGATGTATAGGACGAAATAAATAGTTACAGAGGTTAGAGTATTCGTTTTGAGCTAGAGACTTGTATCCGAGTGGATGAATCCACTACAAGAAATTTAATCAACTCAACTACGCTTGCTTAAATATTTCCAAACAGGTATACATCTCGGATCAAACGCTTCAATGTTTTTTAAAACTCGGCCTGCGGGGAGTAAGACCACCCCACGGTATTGTATTAAGAAGAAAACCTTCTCACACAGGTCGAGAAAATCTCCGAACCCCTGCCCCACCCATACACAGCGGCACCGCAGCACACGTGAGATAAGGCTGGCCTTAGACCTGTGCTTTGGCGTGGGACAGACGAGGAGATTTTTTTACAACAGCAGACTACTGGGAGGGCCATCCGGCCGCTCAACCACCGCACACATGTGCGTCTGCTGGGGAAATAAATTCCCCCGGTAGGACACGCAGGTGCAATTCCTGGGAATTGAACCTGGGTGGGCAGCCTCACCACCGTGGAGGCTTGCCATCCGAGCTACGCTCGGTTCGGATTAAAAGATTCAGCTTTAACTAGTATGAGTTATAATTTTAAATTTTGTTTGGACTGGTGAAAATATACTTGTGGATTTTTCCTAAAAACACTTTAACACAACTTTTTTTTGGATTTATTCTCATTAATATACATACTCTATAATGGTAAAAAAAACATGTTGGAGACCATGTGTCATGTGTTTCAAATGTTAAATAATTTCACGTGAACTTTTACGTGTACACTCTAACAAAACTAACCGCCACTCAAATATCTAAAGGTAACTTTACAAGTAGGTTCAGCGTTTGAAGGTTTTGACTTTTGAAGATCGTGTAGGTGAGCAAAGTGGAACCATCCTGTTTTTGTTATTCTTTAAATTCTGACCGGTGAAGTTGAAATTATGTTCGAAATCCTACTTGCAAGGCCAAATTCGAGTCATAATTTCCTTCCATCATATTAATTCATATAATTTGTACACTAACATGTATCCCAGTTTGTACATCTCGTCTAAAGATGAAAAAAGTGGAAAACAGAGAAAGAGTATTTAAAAAAAAAACAACAACGAGCGAAAGGGCCTGTAGCCTAGTGGTTACAAGAGCCTCGGTAGCACCTCAGGTCCTGGGTTCGACTCCTCGTGGGAGCGAATTTCTCAGGATTTAACGGCGTTTGTACTTTCAGTGGTAGGCGACGTTCCCGTCGACAGCGAGGCGACTGTGGTGACTTCGTCAATCTTGAGGATTTGCCGGCACAGTCTTCGAAGATGCTCCTAGGGGTAGGGTTTGCGTGCGTGTATTCATAGGGATGAGTGTGCGTGCGTTGTGAGTGTCTCCGATGTATTGTGTAATTCGGAAAAAAAACAACAACGAACCTTTGATTCAATCCACTTCATTTTTTTTCTATACGGCTCTACGTATTCATGTTCATTTTCCCAGCAGCAATACTATAGGTGTCGCAAAAAAAAAAGGACAGACCCTATAGGTCTCACTTTCTCAGTTCTAACCCACGTGCAAGAAGATGCCGTTGGTTTCGAGCCGGGCTTCGTTTGTTTTGCACCAAGAATCACCTCCTCGGCCCTGTCCCAGCGCTTCCCCGCGGCTCCGCGCGCGGTCGCACCCATGGTCAGGACGATCACGTCCGCGCGGTCGACGCACGTGCTGCGCGGATGAAAGGGTGAGGTTGAACGACGGCGAGAGCGCCGACGCCGTCGTAGCTGACGAGGTGGGCGGAGAAAGAGGAGGCTCATCAGGTACTGAGGTACACACCATGCACTTCAGGGCGACGACGAAGCAGGCCGTGGCGCATATGACAACGGGCGCGACCTGCCATGCGGACTCCGGAGCAGCTGGTGTGCGGTGGCCGCCGGCACCTCGACCGGACGCAGCTCCGACGCCTCGTCGCCTCATGCGGATCACGCGTAATTAATGTTTCTCTCGTCGCCCAGTCGATGTAACCGTGTTTGTCTCGTTCCGAGACGACACTCTTTCTGGGACGGAGGGGGTACGCCCTTGTTGACAGCGAGTTGAGATAGAGTTGCCTGCGCACGTGATCTATTCGTGCCCATCCCCGTCGGAGAGAGAGAAACAAATTAGAAGTGAAAACAGGTCAGGCCCCGCCCGAGTTCAAGGAATCAAGGTGACCGGCGCGGGGACGTTCCGCGTCGACAACGGGTGCAGCACGCCGCACGCGCGCCTGCCGCCCTCCCTTCGTGCCGACTGTCGAGGCGAAGTGCCGAGAGGCCTGGGACCGTGTGCCCGTACGTCGTAGCCACGGACGAAGGGATGCGGCCGGCTGCACCGGCGGTTTGGCGCATGGAGGTCCAGCGCTAGCGCCTGGAGAGGGAGCCCGTCTGCGCAGGTGAATAGGTGGTGAACTGGTGGCCATCAACACCTATCAATCCGTGGCCTCTGCGGAGCTCAGGGAGCCATGCTACGTCGTCCACATTTTCGGACCATCCGATCGGTCCGATCCGACGACTCCGGGAGCGCTAGCGATGCGTGAAAGTTTGCGAAAAAACCCTCCTTCCCGTTAATTCGTTCCAGGTCCAGAGAGGTCCCTCCTGCTGCAGTAAACGCGTTCGAATTTCTTGCACAAAACACCCCGTGTTTCAAAATATTTGTCCACCAAGAAGACAAAATTCCGATTTTGCGGACATTTTGCAAAAAACCGCCCGCCGTCGCTTTGCAAAAAAGCCCCCCCACCGCCCCGCCGCCCCCCACGCGTCCTCGTCTCTAGCCGCCACCCCCTCCCATTCATCACTCATCCTTTTTCTCTCTTCTTTCCCCCTCTGCTTCCTGCTCCCAGCGTCGCCGCGACGACCTCTTTCCCCTCTCCGATCTAGGCGCGCACCCCACCGGGCTCGATGCGGGCGATCTCCTCGGCGGCGGGTGGGATGCTGCGGGCGCGGCTGCGCGGGGCGGCGCGCGTCCGCGGCGGCGGCGAGGGGTCGGGCGGTGGACGACCCCGGGGTACGAGCAGCAGCCTAAGGGGTACCTCTTCAACCGGTCGCCGCCGCCGGCCGGGGAGTCACGCCAGTGGGAGGACTGGGAGCTGCCCAGCTACGTCACCTCCTTCCTCACCGTCGTCATCCTCGGCGTCGGGCTCAACGCCAAGCCCGACCTCACCATCGAGACCTGGGCGCACCAGAAGGATCTCGAGCGCCTCCAGCAGCAGGAGCTCGCCGCCACCGAGGCCCACGCCGAGTGATCCGCGCGTCTCAGGTCACCCCGAACCCTAGGCTGCCTCTGATTTGCTTCCAATAAGATGGTTGCGATGTGTGGTCCTGAACTCCTGGTGTGAATGGAACACGGGCTGAACACTACGATGTTGTTTCTGTTTCCATTTGAAATTTTCCTGATATGATGGCGAATGCCCTGAACATTTTGAAATGTTTCACAGTTGTATCATTCTCTTCACCTTTGGCTGTACTACTACCACTACATGACCACAGTTAGGACTGTACTTGTCTCTCTCATCTGCGGATATCTCCGTTGTGAAATGCTGCTTGTTGTTTGTTGGGCATTTCTCAGTGGGCATGTTACATACATAAATTAGTTTTGAAACATTATAAGGTAATGCCTAATTTGTTACTTAGGTAAACATGTAAGTTTGTTGGGCCACAGTTACAGTTGTATGGAAGATGCAAAACAGGATTTACCACATGGCTATATAAGGTGCAGAATCTTAGCTTCATTGGTACCTAGCCCATTATGTCATTTAATAAAAATGTAGATTCAAATTGTCACCTCATGCCAATTGGAATGTTGCCTTGACATTGTTGCAACAGATCCTGTGATAAAACTTTAGACTGGGGATGGTTGTGTTGTACAGTTTAGTTGATGGTGCTAAGAGAGTTTAAATATCTATCTACTGCACTACACTGAATGTGATGCTTTATGGTGAAAATGTAAATGGATTGCTTAGATGTCTTGACATAGGATAAGTTTTAAGTAAAAGCTGCCATTGAGGAGCGTGTTGGACAAACCTGTGCTTGCCCGCACCCTAATCCAAGCACCAGTTGTCCATTCACCACCCTTATTTAATTTGCTCATACCTGAATGCCCAAACCCAAGGAGGAATCATGTAAATTTAATGGGAAATAGGTGGGGGAAGATGAAACAAAAAGAAAAAATTGTGTTAAAGATTGAACCTTGATTTCTCTGATGATAACAAGAAATGACTGATTAACATATCAAAATACCATTGCATAGAAAAACTAAGGCACTTATCAAGGATTGGAAGTACCACACCATGGTTTCATTTTTATTCATAGTCTTGTTTGTAGTTCACTATCTTCATACATGTGGCAGGCTAACATAATGAAAAACTCCTTCCTAAACTGTACTTAACACATTTCGGGAGAACCAATAAGATTTTTTTTTGTGCAAAGAGAACCAATAAGAATTTTGGAAAAGATCCAAAATAGATAGTAGATAGATTTTTACAGCAGAAGCATCCAAGCTTGTAATTTCACCAAATCCCATAACGCATTAGTGGTGATATTTCTATTTCATTTTTTATTTTTCCTGCTGATGATGGCGAATACCCTAAATATTTTAAAATGTTTTGCGGTTGTATTATCCCCTTCGTATCCCTTGTGTACTAATACCACATGACCACAGCTAGGGTTGTACTTCTCTCTTCCTCTGATAACTCTGTTGTGAAATGATTATTATGTTTGTGATAGCCTTGCGTTGTTCGGTAAGCATGCTACTTAGGGAAATTAATTTCAAACATCAGACCATATGCGTAAATGTGATGGGCTGTGGGTAGTCATATAGTTTAGGTGTAATTATTAGCTCTTATGGTGGCTGAGTCTGTTATATCATTTAATAAAATGGGATATACAAGTCAAGTCAGTGCCATGCTTCCTGCTATATGATCCTGAAGCTGAATTGATCTGGTCGCATTGTTTTAAAAAATGCAGTAGTGAAATGCTCCATGGTCTTTTAGATTCTGGCAACCATTCTTTTCTGTGATTGAACTTTATGAATTGGAAGTTGAGCTAAACATATCCACTGGCGTCAGTTTTGGTAAATGCATTTTTATTAAATTTCAGATATTTTCTGTGGCTAAATCATTATATTGATATCATTTTTCATAAATGCATTTTTATTTATATATCATAGATGATTTCTGTAGCTTAACGGTATATTGTGATAGCAAATATCATAATTTCTTTTTCATTTTATTTTTGTGACTCATGGTTTCAATTTTATTTGCAGAGCTTAAGATTTTGTAGCCTGGTGGACGGCGTGCAGAGCATATGGTGGTCATTGTGCAGAGTGCGGAATTTGGCGGACAACAAAAAATATGCTGAACATTGTATCGTAGCACTTTTGATTTGGGGGCAACACCACTGGCCCGAATCTACAACAATATCAGCTTCAGATAATTTCATATTTTATATTGACCATTAAGCATCCCAATATGATTTCATACTCCATTTACATTAAAGTGAATTTGGTTGCTACTCTTGTTATCTTTGTATGAATATAGTTGCCTTGCTTCTCGTGACACATCATACTCTAAAAAGTTGTCCAGATTATCTCTGTAGTGAGAATTGTTTTTTCATGTTTTGTTTTGTCTTTTCAGTTAGAAGCAAATATTTGCCACAAGAAAACAATACACAGACCAATATCTACTGTGAGACTGTCTATGCAACACAAGGGATCGGATTTTTGGTTGATTAAAATAAATGACCACAAATGATTGAATGTTCAGCTTATGTACTATTTTCATGTTTGCTTACATTCGTTTTGAAACAAAATCAAAATCTGATAGGCAATTTGCTATTTTGTATTGAGGTTGACAACTGTATTGAATTGCACCTCTTATACAATTTACAATCAATGATTCTCCATCAAAGCTAAATAAATCTATTGGCTCAAAAATGGAATGAGTGAGTGGCACGCCAGAGGCGTGCCCCAGACTCTAGTGAAAGAGTTTATCGGCTTACGACGCCGTTCCCACACTGGTGTTGTTGCGCGTGATGCTGGACGGGCAGGGGCAGCCCGTGAGGCACTTTTTTTTTGTTCGCGCAACAATGTCCCGGTTGTGCACTTGTGACTTGTTGCCACTCCAATTTAGCATAGCACATTAAAGAATCGGTCTAAATAAGAGTTGAGTCGTATTAATATACAATTTTGACCTAAAAAGTATTAGAGTTTTCTTAGATTGTGAAGAATGTATTAGGGCCATGGCCCACGGCCCATTACCAGTTTGCCACCCCTACTTGCGTATAATTAGGGATGAAAACGGATCGGATACGGACGGATACAGCGGATACAGATACAGATAATTTTTCTTTCTCGGACTGAATTCTCGGATCGAATACGGATACAGACAGTATATTTTTCTCGAATAGTGATATTCATCATATTTGGATCATAGAAATTCAAATTTAAATTTCCGGATACTAATGCGGTACGGATAGTTACGAATATTAAATGTTCGGATTCGAATATGGTCTTACCATTTTAGTGTCTGACCCTTTCGGTCGGTCGGTCAGACGGATAATATCCTTACCACTTTCATCCCTACGTATAATCATACAAAACTATATAATCGGTACCATTCTCTCAAACCACTCAAACCACACCTGTCGGGGACAGCCACAGGGGTCCCCTAATAACGGGGGAAATCACCCCCTTTTCGAAAAATAACGAAAGCGAACAAGCAAACCCACGAACCGCAAATCACACCTCGCATGCCGCGGCCCACGGCCCAAAAAGCCCCAGCGGCCCATCGAAATAGACATCCCCCGGCACCCCTCGAGCGACCTCCGCCCCGCTCGAGGGCCGGGCGCTGTGCCGCGAATCTTCCGCCTCGCTCGAGGGCTTGACGCCCCCTCGGGCGAGTGTCCGCCTCGCTCGAGGGCTTGACGCCCCTCGAGCGAGTTTCCGCCTCGCTCGAGGTCTCCTCCGATCCGCGACACCATCCTTGCTCCCACGACCAGAGCATTAAATGCTCTGGCGCGCCAAGGGCGCCCGGGTCAAAGGCGAATCCCCGCCACGCCGGCCCTCTGACACCGCCTAGGAATCGGATCCCGGCGCTGTGCGGCCAACCCGCGCCGCGCGGCCATCCCCGGCGCTGTGCGGGTGCTGTGCAGCATGGCCGGTGTCATTCCGTGACGCTGTGCCGCCTGCTCCCGTACCTCCTCCACGTCGCGCCCCTCGAAAGAGGACGGCGGCGCCCTCGAAAAGGGTACGGCCACCAATGCCCCGCCCGCCTGGGACGACGCCGTGACGCAAGACCGGCGGGGCGCGTCACCTCCATCACCTCCGGGCGCTGTGCAGCCATCCCCGATGCTGTGCGGCCATCCCCGGCGCTGTGCCACCATCCCCGGCGCTGTGGAGCCCTGCTACGATGGGACACCACCACGTCGGCCCCTGTATGGCACGTGCGCTCCCGCCATCGAGGCCCTCGAAAGAGCGTGGATCATCCTCGAAGGGTGCACGGGCGGCGACCTGGCGCACACTCTGACCGGCGCCGCCGTACGAGCGACGTGCGCCGCGTCCCCTCCGCTAGCTCCGGCGCCGCCCGGCCATCCCGGGGGCTGTGCGACTGACCCAGGGTCTGTGCGATCATCACCGGTGCTGTGCGGACATCCCTAGCCCTGTGGCACCATCCCGGGCGCTATGCAGCCATCCCCGGCGTTGTGCGGGTGCTGTGCGATGGGACGCCGCCACGCCGGGCCCCGTACAGCCCCAGGTGCCCTCATCAGCAAGACCCTCGAACGGGTGCACGAACGGCGGTCAGACGTGTACGCCGAGCGAGCTACCCTCGAAGCTATTCCCCGACCAGCATATAGCCACCACGACACCGGCAAGTGTTGAGACGTCAGGACACCATCAAATCGCAAACGCTGTGTACCAGTACCACGATACTGTGTAAAACCCCGTGCGGCACATTTGTAAGCCACCTCCCCTTGGTCTATAAAAGGAGGAGGCGGTCGCCCGGCCGCCGGGGGACGGGACCATCACTTCACACTCACTCTCACTCGCATACTCGTTCCCTTTGATATTGGCACTTTGCCTCAATCACTTAGCAGAGACTTGGAGGCCTCTCCTCCTCTCCCGCCTTGCTTGTAGCCCCCCTCTACAGGCACCACCGGTGCGAATCAATACAGCGCGCACGCGCAAACCTGCTGAACGTACGACCCCGCGGTCGGAACCAGGATAAACCCGTGTCCCTGTGTTGTCATTTGCACCGACCATCGAGAAGCTGATCACAGCGTAACTTACTAGTTAGTGTCGGGACTAATCCTAACACCGACAGTTGGCGCGCCAGGTAGGGGGATACGCGCTGTGATCGACCCCTCACCAGCAGTCTCGATGGTGATTCGCACCGAGATGACGTCCCAGAGATACGCCATGGGCAGCTCGGACCCTCTCCCTGCCGGATTCGAAATCCAGTTTGGGAGCCTGAACTTTCAGGCTACAGGGAACGGCTACCTCATGCGCCTCACCAACCGCGACGAACTCCACCCATGGCGGTCGACTGGGCCGGGCCCAATGCCCGTCACGCCTGCTACTGACGCTCCGGCGCCCACCCTGGCGGTTGCTGCGAGCGCCTCGACGTCCCGGCGCCGCAAACGCCCAGGTCAGCGCTCGCGTCAGGCGCGCACGGAGCGACGCCGGGCAGCACGCGAGGCGGCCCGGAACGACGTGCCCCCGCCAAGCGACACGACGGCACACCCTGCGGGGGAGCACACGGCCGTAGTTCCCCCACGGGATGCGCAACCCTGCTGCGGCGTACGCCTCATCCGTCAGCACCGACATGGCCGCATATGAGGATCTCCCGGGCCATCACCTGCTGTCAGCCCGGAACCTTATCACCACCACCAACGACGAGTCGTATCACGGCTCGCCCAGCGAGCTGCCGCCCTCGACCTCGCATGGCTACGCGGAGTGGGACTTCTCCGGCGTACCGGACCCTGTGGTCTTCCGGCGGTTCCTTGACGCCGCGGACTACTGGTTTGGTTACTCCGACGACTCCAGCGAAGGGAGCTATGATCCCTCGCGCGAGTGCTTCGTTGTCGCCGCCAACGAGCATGCTGACAGCGCGAACGGAGCGGGCGACGGGAACGCGGCCCGGCATCCGGAGCCGAACCTGCCACCGGCCCCACCAGCGGGCAATGCAGATATTAATGCGCAGCTGGCCCAGGCGCGCGAGCTCGAGGCAAAGCTCGTGGAAGAGTACCGGCAGGTGCGGCTCCTGCGTGCAACCATCGCAGGGGAAGCCTCAGCGCGCGGCGAACGCGCCCGAGAAGCCGGGAAGCAGGCCTGCGAGCGCATCAACGCCGACTTCAACGTGGACGACCCACACACGCCACTTCGTGCCAGCCAAAAACTCATCGCGGCGGCGACACTACTTCGAGCCATGCCCGAGCCATCGACGCCCGAGGCATGTAACCTGCGCCGCGAGGCGCAGACTCTCATCGAGCAGGCGGCCGTGCAGCAGGCCGAAAGCTCCGCGTCCCGCATGCGCAACCAGTCCACCGCGCGGGGCGACGGCGGCGCGCAGGACCAGGAGGCATCCGTCCATGCGGACGGCGCGGCGGGGCAGCTGGCAAACCGGGACAGGACGCCTGTCAGGGAGCGGATCCTTGACACGCGCGGCCAGGTCCACGACGGCGATGCCCGCAACGTTCTGAACGCCAAGAGAAGGGGCGACGCGGAGGCACGAGCGGCGGCGGGCTACCACCCTCGACGAGGTGGTCGCTACGACAGCCGGGAGGACCGCTCGCCAACACCGGAACCCCCGGGAACCCGAGTGTTCAGCCGGGAGATCCGTGTGGCGAGTTTCCCCCAGCGCTTCCGCCAGCCCACCACCATCGACAAGTACACGGGGGAGACGGACCCTCGTGTGTGGCTCAACGACTACCGCCGGGCTTGCCAGCTGGGCGGTGCCACCACCGATGCGGTGATCATCCGCAATCTGTCGCTGCACCTTGCGGACTCGGCCCGAACATGGCTCGAGCACCTGCCACCCAGCCAGATCCACAGCTGGGATGACTTGGTCCGCACGTTCGTGGGGAATTTCCAGGGCACATACGTGCGCCCTGGGAACTCCTGGGACCTGCAGGCGTGCACCCAGAAGCCCGCGCGAGTCGCTCCGGGACTTCATACGGCGCTTTTCAAAGCGTTGTACTGAGCTCCCGAGCGTTGCTCAGTCCGAGATCGGGCACGCCTTCCTCGAAGGCACGACCTGTCGGGACCTCGTGCGCGAGCTCGGGAGGAGCCCGCCGGTCGACTCCAACGAGCTGTTCGATATCGCCACCAGCTTCGCTTCCGGAGAGGAGGCAGTGGGGGCCATTTTCGACGGCAAGAAAGGAAAGCGCGTGGACGACGCGCCCGCGGAGGGCAGCAAGTCCAAGGAGCCCACGAAGAAGCAGAAGCGGGGCAAGAAGGGCAAGAAGCCCCACCATGACGCACGCGCGCACAGGCGCGGCGAGGACGACGAGGCCCTCGCCGTTGACCCTACCCGTAAGGGTCCTCGAGGGGCCCCTCGAGGCCCCGGCGTATTCGACGATATGTTGAAGAAGCCCTGCCCGTACCACAAGACCCCGGTCAACCACACCCTCGAGCAATGCGACATGCTCAAGAAGTACTACCGCCGCGTCGCCGCGAAGGAGGACGAGGCCAAGAAGGACGGGGGTGACGGAGACACTGATGGCTTCCCCGCGGTGGAGAACGTCTTCTTCATCTTCGGGGGACCGACGGTGGACATGTCCACCAGCCGGCGCAAGCGAGAGCGGCACGAGGTCCTCGCCGCGGAGAGGGCTCCTCCTTCCTTCCTCGATTGGTCGGAGGACGCCATCACCTTCAGCCGCGAGGATCACCCGAACCGCATCCCCAACCCGGGCCAGTACCCGTTGGTCGTCGATCCCGTCATCGGCAACGCGCGGTTCTCCAAGGTGCTGATGGACGGCGGCAGCAGCCTCAACATCCTCTACGCCCACACCCTACGGCTGATGGGGATTGGGTTGGATCAGCTGCAGCCCAGCACGACGCCGTTCCATGGCGTCGCGCCGGGCAAGCGCGTCCAGCCCCTCGGTCAGATCGATCTGCCGGTCTGGTTCGGCACCCCGGACAACTTCCGCAAGGAGGTCCTCACCTTTGAGGTGGTGGGGTTCCGGGGCACGTACCACGCCATCCTTGGGCGTCCGTGCTATGCCAAGTTTATGGCGGTCCCAAACTACACTTACCTCAAGATGAAGATGCCGGGGCCAAAAGGCGTCATCACCGTGGGCTCGTCGATCGAGCACACATTCGACTGCGACGTCGAGTGCGTCGAGCACGCTGAGGCCCTGGCGCTCGACGAAACGCTTGTCGCGGACATGGAGAAGCTGACCAACGAGGGCCCCGACTCCTCCGCCAAGCACGCGGGCAGTTTCGAGGCTGCCGAACAAACGAAGGAGGTGCCCCTCGACCCTGTCGCCCCCGAGGGCAAGGTGTTGAGGGTCAATTCCACCCTCGACCCGAAATAGGAAGTGGTGCGCGTCGACTTTCTCCGCGCCAACGCTGACATCTTCGCGTGGAGCCCCTCGGACATGCCAGGCATCCCGAGGGAGGTCGCCGAGCACTCCTTTGATATCCTACCTCACTCCAGAGCCGTGCAGTAGCGGCTGCGGCGCTTTGATGAAGAAAGGTGCCGGGCGATCGGAGTAGAGCTGCGGAAGCTCCTCGAGGCCGGATTCATCAAGGAAGTTTTCCACCCAACGTGGCTAGCTAATCCTGTACTAGTTAAGAAAAAGAATGGGAAGTGGAGGATGTGTGTAGATTACACTGGTCTAAATAAAGCATGTCCCAAAGTTCCTTTTCCTTTGCCACGAATCGATCAAATTGTAGATTCCACTACGGGGTGTGAACTCTTATGTTTCCTTGATGCCTATTCGGGTTACCACCAAATAAAGATGAAGGAGTCCGATCAACTCGCGACCTCTTTCATCACACCGTTCGGCATGTTTTGCTACGTAACAATGCCATTTGGCCTCCGAAACGCGGGCGCTACGTACCAGCGATGTATGCAGCACGTTTTCGGGGACCACATCGGGCGAACCGTAGAGGCATACGTAGATGACATTGTTGTCAAAACCAGGAAGGCGGACGACCTGGTTAACGATTTGCGCGTTGCGTTCGATTGCCTACGGGCAAACGGGGTGAAACTCAACCCCGAGAAGTGCGTCTTCGGGGTGCCGCGCGGCATGCTGCTGGGATACATTGTTTCTCAGCGGGGCATCGAGCCCAACCCCGAGAAGGTCTCCGCCCTCGACCGAATGGGCCCGATTCGAGACCTAAAAGGGGTGCAGAAGGTGTTGGACTGCCTGGCCGCCTTGAGCCGTTTCATCTCACGGCTCGGCGAGAAGGGGCTACCCCTCTACCGACTCCTGAAGAAGCACGAACGCTTCTCCTGGATCGTTGAGGCCCAGGAGGCACTCGACAAGCTCAAGGCGACGCTCGCACACGCACCAATCCTCACGCCGCCTTGAGGCGGCGAGCCTCTGTACCTCTACGTCGCGGCAACCACCCAGGTGGTCAGCGCGGTCATCGTCGTGGAGCGAACAGAGGAAGGGCACGCCCTACCAGTTCAAAGGCCGGTGTACTATATCAGCGAAGTGCTGTCCGAGACCAAGGCGCGGTATCCCCAGATCCAGAAGCTGCTCTACGCAGTGGTGCTCGCGCGGCGCAAGCTGCGGCACTACTTCGAGGCCCATCCGGTCACGGTGGTCTCATCATTCCCGTTGGGTGAGATTATCCGCAACCCGGACGCTGCGGGCAGGATCGCAAAGTGGTCCGTAGAGCTCATGGGTGAGACGCTCACCTACGCGTCGCGCAAGGCAATCAAATCTCAGATCCTCGCGGATTTCGTCGCCGAGTGGACGGACACACAGCTGCCTCCGTTGCAGATCCAGGCCGAGTGTTGGACCCTCTACTTCGACGGGTCGGTGATGAAAACCGGAGCGGGCGTAGGCCTGCTCTTCATCTCGCCCCTCGGGGAACACATGAGGTACGCAGTGCATTTGCACTTTCCCGCATCAAACAACATGGCGGAGTACGAGGCCCTCCTCTGCGGCCTCCGAATCACCATCGAGACCGACATCAAGCTCCTCGACATCAGGGGGACTCGCAGCTCGTAATCGATCAGGTCATGAAGAATGCGAGCTGCCACGACGAGAAGATGGAGGCCTATTGCAACGCCGTACGCGCCCTCGAGGACAAGTTCTACGGCATCGAGCTCAATTACATGCCCCGCAAGTATAACGAGGAGGCGGACGAGCTCGCGAAGATCGCGTCGGGGCGAATCACCGTTCCCCCAAACGTTTTCGTGCGAGACGTCGCCAAACCGTCCGTCGACCTCAGTCCAGCCCCCTTGAATCAGGAGGAACCCTCGGGGGCTCGCTCGAGTTCAGCGGGTGCGGAACCCACGGACGAGGACCCCTCGAACGAGGCGTTCGTGCTCTCCCTACTCGTGGGGTACGGCGCGGACGAAGCCGAGGCCATGGAAATCGAGCCGACCCCCGCGCGGAAGATTGGCGGGCCAAGTACCTCGCCTGGATCGATCGAGGGGAACTCCCCTCAGATCGGACCGAGGCTAGGCGCATCGCCAGGAAAGCCAAGTCATTCGCCGTGATTGACGGCGAGCTGTACAAGCGCGCCGCGTGCGGCGTCCTGCAGCGGTGCATTCCCATTCCCCACGGTCGGGAACTCATCCGTGACATCCACGCAGCCGTGTGCGGCCATCACGCGGCACCGCGCACCCTCGTGGGCAACGCGTTCCGCCAGGGCTTCTACTGGCCCACAGCGGTTGCCGACGCCAACGAGGTAGTGCGCACCTGCGAGGGGTGCCAGTTCTACGCGCGTAGGACCCTTCTCCCAGCTCACGTCCTACAGACCATACCCGTCACATGGCCCTTCGCCGTGTGGGGATTAGACATTGTCGGGCCCTTGCGAAAGGCGCTCGGGAGCTACACCCACCTGCTGGTTGCCGTGGACAAGTTCTCCAAATGGATCGAGGCACGCCCAATCACCAACCTCAGAGCGGAGCAGGCCGTAACATTCTTCACCGACATCATCCACAGGTTCGGAGTGCCGAACTCCATCATCACCGACAACGGCTCCCAATTCACCGGCAGAAAATTCCTGGAGTTTTGCGACAACCACCACATCCGCGTGGATTGGGCAGCTGTCGCACACCCACAGACTAACGGTCAAGTGGAACGTGCCAATGGCATGATTTTACAAGGCCTCAAGCCCATGATCTTCGACAGACTGAACAAGTCCGGCCGGAAATGGCTTCAGGAGCTCCCAGTGGTCATTTGGAGCCTCAGGACCACTCCGAGCAGAGCCACGGGATTCATGCCGTTTTTCCTAGTCTATGGTGCAGAGGCCGTTCTCCCCACGGACTTGAAATACGGATCGCCCAAGATTAAGGGCTACGATGAAGGTTCGAACCAGCGAGCTCGCGAAGACTCGCTGGATCAAATAGACGAAGCCCGTGACGTGGCCATGATGCAATCGGCAAGATACCAGCAGACACTAAGGCGGTATCAAGCTCAGAAAATCTGGCGTCGAGACCTCAACTTGGGCGACCTAGTGTTAAGGCTGCGTCAGGACAACCGAGGCCGCCACAAGCTGTCACCACCATGGGAGGGGCCCTACGTCGTCGCCAAGGTGCTCAAGCCCGGCACGTACAAGCTGGCGAATGAGCAAGGCGAAGTCTTCACCAACGCTTGGAACATCCAACAGCTACGTCGCTTCTACCCTTAGAAAAGATTTCCAAGTCTTTTTGCACATATCCGACGCCCCAGTCAGCTGTACAAATGTAAAGTTTTCTTTTTGATAAAGTCAAGAGGGACTCGGCTTTCTCCCCGAAAACCAAGTCCCCCTCGGGGGCTACTGCGGGGCACCCCCCCTAAACGGTCCCATTTTTTCGCAAAAAATCTTTACTTCAAAAGCGCCAAGTACGTCTCGACCCGGGAGTTTGAGCGAAATGACGCAGG
The DNA here is from genome assembly GCA_036936925.1 of Cenchrus fungigraminus. Classification (NCBI taxonomy): domain Eukaryota; kingdom Viridiplantae; phylum Streptophyta; class Magnoliopsida; order Poales; family Poaceae; genus Cenchrus; species Cenchrus fungigraminus. Next base: position 18,071,020 of record CM072778.1, on the reverse strand, counting down.
ACGCGAATGGCCAAAGGGCGAAGACGGGTGAGTCGGGGATAGCCTACGCCTTGCGGTAGGATACGACCCTTCCCCCTCACCACTTTGCCTAAGCGCTACTCGTGAAAACGAACGATTCTAGCTGAAATTCGCCTAAACGACAGGGAGAGACGGAACGGCGCAATCACAAAAAACGAAATGGCACTTAAACTTACAAGTACTTTAAGCAAACTGCGTTTATTACATAAAGCCACGAGGCTCGATTCCTAACTACGATCTAAGGGCCTGAGTGCCCAGCTGCTTTTAGGGCTCGAGCGGCCCGGCGGGGGGAGCTTCCGGGAAGAGGATCTCCGCGAAGTCGTCGGTGAGGATGTCGGCGGCAGGAGCGGCAAGCGCGTCCAGGCGGCTCGCCTCGGCCTCCGCACCATCGTCGTCGAGGTCGTCAGCGACGATGTAGCCCGTAGCCAACGCCGCAAGGTTAATCCGGTAATGCGATCGCACCACGCCAAGGGTCTTCTGGATCCCCAGGCGGAGCGCACCTCGCATACGCAGGGCGACGTGGCCGCCCAAGGCTCGGAGGCGACTCGCCACACTGCTCCCGGCCTGCCCGTCGCCCTCGTCGATGCTCTGGCACGCCTCGAGGGCTGCCTCCTGCAGGACCCCCAACTCCTGCTGGGAGGAATTGTAGGCCGTCTGGAGCACCTCCGCCTGGGTCGCTGACGTCCCGAGAGCAGCCCGCAAGCCTGAAAAATGGAAGACGAATAAGTTGAGAGCGGATCTCGACGAACCCAAGCAACAAACGAAGAATTCAAGAGAGACGACTTACCCTCGACCTGCTTCTTCTCTGTCTCGAGGGCCGCGCGCGTCCTTCTCCTCGGCAGCCTGCCGCAGCTCCTCGAACGACACGGCTTCCTGGACCAACTCCCCTCTGAGCCGCGTGACCTCCGAATCCTGGAGCTGCAGCGCGGCTTGAACCTCCCCCAGCGTGGTGCGCTCCCGCTGGAGCTGGCCTTGCGCTTCCTCCCGAGCCGAGCGCTTGCGCTGGAGGGCGGCCTGAGCCTCCTTGAGGGCGGACCGCTCTTGCTGGAGCTGGCTCTCTGCCTGCTGACGCGCGCTCCGCTCTTGGCGAAGCTGATCCTCCACCACGGCGAGCGACATGACCTTCTCCTGCAGATCAGCGCTCAGCTTCTCAGCCTCCCGGGCCTTCTGCTCGGCCTGAGCCTGCCAGGACCTCGCCCCCTCGAGGGTGGTGCGGTCTTGCTGGAGCTGGGTCTGCGCCGCGACGAGGGCAGTCTCTTTCTGCGCCAGTAAGGTCTGCGCCTCGGCCAGGGCAGCACGCGCCTTCTGCAGCTCGCCGTTCGCTGTCGTCAGCACCCCCTCCTTCTCTAGGAGCACGGCCTTCACTCTGTCGACCGCGGTGGCGCCCTCCGCGGTCAGAGCACGCTGGTCCAGGAGCGCGTCCTGCACGGCCATTAGCCTGTACTCCAACCAGCCGTTGTCCGTCTGCAGGGCCTCCACCAGGGCGTCCAAGGCTTCGTACTGCCCCTGGTACCAGTCGAGGCTCGAGCTCAGCAGGGAGAGGCGGTTGTACTTCTCGCGCGCCTGGCCCTGCAGCTCCTGCGAGCAGCAATCGATGGGCGGAGAGAGGAATCAGAATGTGAAACACTCGAACGAGAAACAAACGAGAAAATGAACTCTAACCAAGCAAAGACGCTCACCTCGAAGAGCTGGAACGACCGTCCTTCGTGGAGTCGAAGCGCCTCGGCCAGCGCAGCGTTGAGGGAGGCGCCGTGCTCGCGGAACTCCTGCCACAGCGCCTGCTCGGCCTGGGCCTCGTCGAGCAGGGTACGCGGCACCCCGGGGCGACGCAACCCCTGTTCCCACTGCGACGCGGCGGCGTCAGATGCTGGTGGCGCGGCACGAGACGTCGACGCCCCGTCGTCGTGCGCCGGCCGCTGCGACATCACGCAGTCGTCAGCCCGCATCACCAGCACCTCGGGCGTAGGCCCGGGGGCTGGCCCGGACGACCTCCTCGATGGCCCCTCCTGGGGGCGGAATCACCGCCAGCGGGGGCCTCGGCTGTCTCGCGGCCCCTGATAGACCGGCTCTCCGAATGAGCCAGCCCGCGCCCTTGATGAGGGTCGCGGAGCACCAGCGCCTGCTGCGGCATCGCGACCGCCACCGCCACCTCCTGCTGTGACCCCGCGGCCGCGGTCGGGGTGCGTGATGGCTCACCCGCCGCTACCATGCTCACCGCCGCCCGTGGCACCCTCTCCGAGCGCCGCCCAGTCGTCAAAGACGTCCTCAACTTGAGCGCCTTGGCGGGCGCAAGATCGGGGACGGCCGGCGACGCCCTGACAACGAAATGAAAGGGGGGGATGAGCGGCTGTTTCTCGAAATCGAGGGCATGCAGGAAACGATGCTACTTACCTCAAACTGGAGAAGTCCCGCTTCCTCTTCCTCGAGGGCTGGGGGGGCACCTCCACTGCGCCCACCGGCGCCTCCGCGGGGCCCGCTGGCACCTCCACCAACGACCCGGTGACGGGCGGCACCGTGCCCGCCTCAAGGGTCAATTCCGCAACCGCCCCCTCGACCTGCGGGGACGGGGGTGCCGCGGGTTCCCACCTACCAGAGATGGTTCGCTCCCCGTCGCTCTCCTCCTCGTCCGAGGACGAGTTCTCCAGCACCGGTGGGGGAGAGAGACGTTGCTGCTCACGCAACCGGTACTCCTCGTTGTACTGATCGAGGCGCTCCTGCCGCCTGATCCTTCTCTCCTTCGCAAGGGCCGCCCGGTCCCGCTCCCGCTGCTGCGTGGCGCGACCGGCGGCCTGAGATCGAGGCGTTGGCAGGTCCGATCGGGCGGCCTGGACGGTCACCAGCTGTGGGCAGGGATTGTCAGGACGAAGAAAAAACGCGAAACAAGAATCAAAGAAGAAGAAACGGTGCTCACCGGCTCGGCATCGGGGAGCATCGCGAACGACCAAAGGTCATCGTCGCTATGCGGCACCACCTTGAGGTTGATCACGCGCCTCGCCCGCGTGGCCGCATACCCCTTGGGGAGAGGCTCCTGCAGCAGCCGTGAGCGCGCCAGCGACGTGGGGTTGGCCACATCACTCATCTCGAAGATGCAGAGCTCCCTCTCCATGAGGGGAATGACCCGCCGGTGGTGGAAGTTGGCGATGATCGAAGCCACCCCCAGCCCGGCGTCCGCCAGCTGGCGCAGGGCGGTGGTGAGGGACTCCAACCTTCGTTGTCGCGACGGGGGCGACACGCCGTGAAACCAGGCGTCGGACTTCCCCATCAGCACCTTCCCGGTGTACGGCGGAAGTCCGACGCCGTTGTTGCGGAGGTAGAACCATCCCTTCTCCCAGTCCGCATTGTTGGAGGTCATGGTGCACAGCGGGTACAGCTCCTTGCGCGCGTCCCGCAGTGCGAGCGTAAGGCCGCCGGCGCGAACCGCCCGGCGCGTCCCCTTCTCGGCCGTGGCAAGGGTATGGAGCTCGCCGCGAAAGAGATGGACCCAGAGGTCCCAGTTCGCCGGGATCCCCAGAAATCCCTCGCAGACGGCGACGAAGGCAGCCGCCTGCGAGATGGCGTTGGGGGTGAAGTTGTGCAGCTCCACCCCGTAGTGGTGGCACAGCCCCCGCATAAACCGGCTCGCCGGGGCGGCGAAGCCGCACTCGTGGAGACGGGCGAAGCTGACGATGTAGCCGTGCGGAGGGTTGGGCTCCCTGTCCGACGCCGGTGGGACCATCCACGCCGGGTATGGGCCGTCGCCGGCCGGCATCAACTGCCCGCCGTTCACCAGCTCATTCAGCGCCAGCGGTGTCACCGTCGACCGGGGCCACGGGAAAGGCTCCACCACTCGAACCGGAGGGGCCATGGAGGACAAGGGCGAGAAGCAAGGATGGCGGCGGAAGCGCAAGGAACGCGAGCAGATCCGAAGCGGCGGAGCGCACGGCCGAGAGGAAGACGAGCTGCGTGCGGGGATGGATGCGAATGGCAAGGTAAGGGGCCTCGCCTCTGCCTCCCCCCGCGATTTATAAGATCTAGGGGAGCAACGCCCCCGAAAACTCCGCACACAGCGCCAATTAATGCGACCGGCGCCCCGCGTCGCTGACGAGCGGGCCCCGCCGCGCCGAAACGGTCGTGCGCACGCGCGCACGCTATCATTACGACACAATAACCGAAGGGGCGCGGCATCCCGTCCCGTCCGCCCCCCACGTCACCCACGACGCCTGCGGTGCGCCGCCTGAAAAGGCGCACCCGCTTCGCACGATCGACGTCCACGATCTGCACCCATTAAATGGCTGGGTTCCTTCCTGAGTAAGGATGACCCCCTCACGAAACTAGAGCCAATAGCTCGAGGACCGACCCCTCGCGGGTGCGATCGATGATCTGATCTAAAACGGGCGGAGCCGTGGCTCACCAAACGAACTCGAGGGCCGGGCCCCTCGAACGTCGTGTTTACTGATCAGCGGTTTCAAGACCTGCCCGTCGAGGGTGGGCGCCATATGCCCCTCGAGCGGGGATTTACTGATCAGCGGTTCCAAGACCTGCCCGTCGAGGGTGGGCGCCGCAGATGCCCCTCGAGCGGGGATTTACTGATCAGCGGTTCCAAGACCTGCCCGTCGAGGGTGGGCGCCGCAGATGCCCCTCGAGCGGGGATTTACTGATCAGCGGTTCCAAGACCTGCCCGTCGAGGGCGGGCGCCGCAGATGCCCCTCGAGCGGGGATTTACTGATCAGCGGTTCCAAGACCCCGCCCGTCGAGGGTGGGCGCCGCAGATGCCCTCGATCCGAGGAATTACTGATCAGTGGCTCAAGGGTCGGCTCGACCATAGCCCAGCGGGCTCCACAGATCAAGCCAAGACGGGGGCATTTTAGTGCCACCCCACAAAGGCCCTACTAATCAGAGGTTCGAAGCCTGACCCTCGAAGGGTTCGAACAGGCGCCTCAGAATTACAGAGTCAGGGACGACCAGGGCGCGTGCATTCGAGCCTGACCCCGAGCTCGCAAGCTCGGGGGCGGCCCATAGTTCGTGTTCAAGGCCAACGAGGGCAGCTAGTCGAGAGATCCCACCGAGGGAGAGCTTCCGCGCCCTCGGCCCCAATCGAACGGGACCGAGCCCTGCCTAGCACACCCGCGTAAGCGCTCTTATGGACGTGTCTCCGGACCACGAGCCGACCCTTATCGAACGGGGCACGGACGTCCACTTGAACCACCTGCCAACAGCTCGACGAGGAACCCATGATTCGCGACCCGTTCAATGGGAGTCATGAGCACCTCACCCCTCCACCCCGCGAAGGGGCAGCGAAGGGGCGTACCGACAAGTCGGAGAGCTCGCCCCGATCGCCTTGAGCGGGCCCAGGCTCGGGGGCTCGACGCGCGGCTACACCTCCTGGACGTACCCGAACGCAAGCAAATACTGGTACGCGCGCATGGCACCGCCGAGGCCGGCTGAAATAACGCCGAGGCCGGCTGAAATAAACACCTCGCGCACCGGCCGCACGCTGCGAAAAAAACCTTGCAGGAATGCACACACTCCTCCAAGGCTTCGGGGGCTACACCCGCGGGTGCGCTAGCGCGCCCCCACGGAACGCCACAACGCCCAGGCGGGAAGAAAGTCCCATCAGAAAGCACCAGCCTTTGCAAGTTCCTACGGATACTGTTGCAAAGGCTCGGGGGCTACTGTCGGGGACAGCCACAGGGGTCCCCTAATAACGGGGGAAATCACCCCCTTTTCGAAAAATAACGAAAGCGAACAAGTAAACCCACGAACCGCAAATCACACCTCGCATGCCGCGGCCCACGGCCCAAAAAGCCCCAGCGGCCCATCGAAATAGACAGCCCCCGGCACCCCTCAGCTAACCCCCACCCCGCTCGAGGGCCGGGCACTGTGCCGCGAATCTTCCACCTCGCTCGAGGGCTTGATGCCCCCTCGGGCGAGTGTCCGCCTCGCTCGAGGTCTCCTCCGATCCGCGACACCATCCCTGCTCCCACGACCAGAGCATTAAATGCTCTGGCGCGCCGCGGGCGCCCGGGTCAAAGGCGAATCCCCGCCACGTCGGCCCTCTGACACCGCCTGGGAATCGGATCCCGGCGCTGTGCGGCCAACCCGCGCCGCGCGGCCATCCCCGACGTTGTGCGGGTGCTGTGCGGCATGGCCGGTGTCATTCCGTGACGCTGTGCCGCCTGCTCCCGTACCTCTTCCACATCACGCCCCTCGAAAGAGGACAGCGGCGCCCTCGAAAAGGGTACGGCCACCAATGCCCCGCCCGCCTGGGACGACGTCGTGACGCAAGGCCGGCGGGGCGCGTCACCTCCATCACCTCTGGGCGCTGTGCAGCCATCCCCGATGCTGTGCGGCCATCCCCGGTGCTGTGCCACCATCCCCGGCGCTGTGGAGCCCTACTACGATGGGACATCACCACGCCGGCCCCTGTATGGCATGGGCGCTCCCGCCATCGAGGCCCTCGAAAGAGCATGGATCATCCTTGAAGGGTGCACGGGCAGCGACCTGGCGCGCACTCTGACCGGTGCCGCCGTACGAGCGACGTGCGCCGCGTCCCCTCCGCTAGCTCTGGCGCCGCCCGGCCATCCCCGGCGCTGTGCGACTGACCCAGGGTCTGTGCGATCATCACCGGCGCTGTGCGGACATCCCTAGCCCTGTTGCACCATCCCGAGCGCTATGCAGCCATCCCCGGCGCTGTGCGGGTGCTGTGCAATGGGACGCCGCCACGCCGGGCCCCGTACAGCCCCAGGTGCCCTCATCAGCAAGACCCTCGAACGGGTGCACGAACGGCGGTCAGACGTGTACGCCGAGCGAGCTACCCTCGAAGCTATTCCCCGACCAGCATATAGCCACCACGACACCGGCAAGTGTTGAGACGTCAGGACACCATCAAATCGCAAACGTTGTGTACCAGTACCACGATACTGTGTAAAACCCCGTGCGGCACATTTGTAAGCCACCTCCCCTTGGTCTATAAAAGGAGGAGGCGGTCGCCCGGCCGCCGGGGGACGGGACCATCACTTCACACTCACTCTCACTCGCATACTCGTTCTCTTTGATATTGGCACTTTGCCTCAATCACTTAGCAGGGACTTGGAGGCCTCTCCTCCTCTCCCGCCTTGCTTGTAGCCCCCCTCTACAGGCACCACCGGTGCGAATCAATACAGTGCGCACGCGCAAACCTGCTGGACGTACGACCCCGCGGTCGGAACCAGGATAAACCCGTGTCCCTGTGTTGTCATTTGCACCGACCATCGAGAAGCTGATCACAACGTAACTTACTAGTTAGTGTCGGGACTAATCCTAACACCGACAACACCCATCTACGTCATCTGTTGATGTCATCATCACTCAATTCCCCCCACCCCGGATCCCAACCTTCGAAACCGCTGCCGCCACTCTTCCTCCCCACCAGCGCGATAATGCCCCTCGTGGCCTCACCTCCCCCCACCTGCCGCCTCCTTGCCTTCTCCACCCGGCCTACAAATCGCTATCCAATCGGCCTCCACTCCCCGCCTCGACACCGCCGCCGTTGGAGGCCACACTCCCGTAGAGATCCGGCCGGCACAGCCAGACGAGAGGCCGCGAAGCCACGCCCCCGCGTCGGAGGCGGGCTGTTGAGAGGCCACCGGCCGCTGCTCCCCTGCGCCACGCCGAGGAGACCATGCCCAGATGCTGTCGCATCGGAGACGAGGCCTTCGATGCCCCACACGGCGGCGAGCCTGCAATCATCATAGCTCCACACCTTCACACCCCGGTGCCCCAAGGACAGCCATGCAGTGAAAGTCGGCGATGCGCCCTAGCTCCCTTCGAACTGCAGGTTAGTTTGATCTGTTTGCCCCCTTCCCAAATCGAGGTGTTGCTACTAGATGTGGTGTGATTCAACACTACAGGTTAATACAGATGCTTCATATTCTGTGATGTTTCTTCTGTTCGTAGGTAGGGTAACGCATCTGCACATCGATGTGCAAGCATGCCTTCAGAAGCCTCCCCTTTTCCCTCTTGGTCTGGTTTTCTCCCTGATTTTTTTGATACCTGGGGAATATATTAATCATCAAATGCAATTTACAAGTATGGGATCAAAGTCATCCAAATGGAAATCAGCCACTGCCAAACGAACTAGGCAGTCGGCTCAAGGAGGGTAATGATTACAAGTCGGGATTGCGGAAGAAACATTGCCATGCCAAGCAAATTTAGCTAGGGTGTGTGTTGTCTTGTTGTCATTTCTTGGGATCTTCTTGCAACTGAAATGTGTGTTGGTGTTGTTGATGATGAATTAAGCCAAAGATGGTCTTATTCTCCAATCTGGTGCTTGTATTATGGGGTCTTTAGAGGTGATGGCTGCAGCAAGGAGCTGTGAATCAGTGTTGTAGACAACCATGTTGATTTGTAGATGTTGCACCACTTTTGAGGCTAGTTGCAGGGCTAACATTTCAGCATGCAATGGATCTTGTGCTTCTAAACCGCCTGGATCGGTAGCTCTGTATGTGCACCTAGGATGACTCCCTGAAGGTGTATTCCTAGGCCTGCCTTCCTGGATGCATATCTGTTGATGACGCTCTGGATGGAAGCATCAGTATGTACCTGTAATCCTTGTGGAACCTGTTCTTCCAGATGTACCTATTGCTGTGTTTGTGTTGCAGCTGTTCAACCGTGTGTGCTTGTGTAGATTGGCGTTCCAACCTGTTCTCCATGTAGTAGTTGTTGATGGTGGTGATATCTGCAAGTGTAGCCTGAATTACCTGTGTGACTCTCCAATTTTTGTTGTTGAATCTTAGATCGTTCTTTGCTTTCCATAAATACCACAATGTGGTGATTGTCTTTTGCATGTCTTGCATGGAATTGTTAGCTGAAAGAAAAATTCTTATATGTTCTTGCACATGTCCTGTTCCATGCGGCAACCTATCAGTTCTTATAGGTGGGGATCCAGCAAACCAATCTGCCTTTGCAAAATCACAACTGAAGAAAAGATGGTCATCTGATTCTATCAAGCCACATCTAGCACAATTTTTATCAATGTTATTGGAGAATCGGCCAGCTCTTTCTCCTGAAGCAAGCGCCTGTCTGATTAGACGCCAGGCAAACACCTTGTACCTAGGTTGGAGGGTTTTATGCTTCCAGATTTTATCAATGGTCTTTTGGATTTCCCTGATTGGCTTATGTAGATCACCGACAGAGATTGTAATGACTCTGGGTTCATATAAATTGATGTTGCCTCTAAAAATAGGGAGCAAATTATGGTACATCAGTGAACCAGGTAAAAATCCTAAGTCTACAATTGTCGTTATTCGATTAGGGTATTCGATTAGTTTGCGATGGAATCATCTTCAAAAACATTTTAAAAATTCCCGCAGCAACGCGCGGGGTATCACCTAGTATATACTTAGCTTTTCCGGCATATCCACCTGCTTATTACGTTGCAAAACATTTTTGACATTTCTAGTGTGCCTTTTGGTTCTTCAACCTGCTCATGAACCTTGATGTTGAAGCAAATTGCACGTTTAAAGTCAACTCAGGGAAATGGTTTGGACTTTGGAGCTGCATCACACGTTGTACAAGCATGACTAGAGCATTAACTAGACTAGGAGGGTCCTTCCGTCTCAAGTCTTCGATATTTTAACATCGTGGCCTCTAGGTTAATGTATACTCTACGTCTTCTCTTTCTCTCCTCCGTGCACCATTTAAAGCCTTGCTCAGTTGCTCATACCGTCGTGCCATTCCGTTTTGTAAATTTACCATGGTATATTAGTATTAGTATTAGCTTTCACGTACGAATATACGACTGAAACGTCCGAGTATGTAGATTATGACGAGTACCAATCTTATGTGACACTATGACAGTGTCATGCCCATCATGTGACATGTGGCACTTGGACATGAACGCACTCATGTTGTTCCCAATTATAATTGTATAAATATTTTATTTCCGAATGACATGGTACAACGGAGGCACTCACAATGCGCGCACACTCATCTATACGAACACGCACGCAAATCCTACTCCTAGCATGAGCACCTTTTGAAAATTGAGCTGGCACATTCTCAAGACAGATCAAGTCACCACATGTGTCTCGCTGTTGATGGGAGCATCGTCTATCACTAAAACCACAATGGAATTAAATTCTGAGAAATTTGCTCTCGCGGAGAGTTGAACCTAGAACTTAAAGTGCTACTAAGACTTCTGTACCTACTAGGCTACATACCATTTCGTAATTGTATAAATACTTTCAGTTCGTTCTATCTCAAAATATCTTAAGTTTGATCATTCTTACAGAAAAAGTTAAATATAACCAGTTTTAAAAATATAAATAAATCACATCAAGAAGTAAAACTTAAACATAACCTAAGGTAGATCTAATAATATTAGTTTAACATGGTTAATATTACATTATTTTTATAACCTTAGCAAATTCAGATAATTTGATTTTTTTAGATAGAAGATAATTTGAATTAGGTCCTTATCTCTACTACTAAAAAGAATGAACTTAAGATAAAAATTGGTACGTCGTTTTCCACTCCCGCACGCATCCGCCCGCGCTCCGCACCGCGCGGCCGCCTCGCCAATCCTATATATCTTCCGGAAGGCAGTATGCTTCCCAACTTTCACTTTTTTGAGATTCGTGCGAACATTTCTAGCCATTGGATCGTCAAACCCTAACCCCCTCATTTCCTACAGGCTGCAGCCGCCCTCCCACCCGGTGCGCCCGCCGCCACCCCGAGGCGAGCTCCTCCCGACGCGTCCCGACGGCCGGCCGCCGGAGCAGCTCCGCGCTCAACGCCGGCGAGCCGCCGTGGCCTCCCGCCGCTTCCGGAGCCCCCCGCCGGCCGACGCGCCCCCCGTGCGCCCGCCATGGCCGCCTCCCGCGGCGAGCTCCCGGTGCGGAGCTGGGGCGCGACCATCCCTGCGCGCCCGCCACGGCGGCTCCACTGTTCCCTCCCCGGCCCTTGCTGCCGCCGGCGCGGCCCGCGCGCGGCCTCCTAGCGCGCCACCACGGCTCGCCGACCACCGGAGCTGGAGCTCGCACGAGCAACGCCGCCGCCGTGGCTTGCCGGCCCTGCCGTGCCGCCACCCTCGCCGGCCACCGGAGTTGGAGGAGGCGCTCCAACATTTTTGATTTTTTTTAATTTTGGATATTGGTCCAACATTTTTTTATAAATACTGAAATGTTGATTGAAAAATATTGGTCTACTTTTTGAGAAATGTTGAAAAAATTATTGTTTCAACATTTCAGAAAAAAATGTTGATTCAAAAATACCGATCAACTTTTTTTAAAACAAACTTCTAAAAAACGTTGACGAAAAATGTTGGCAACGCTTCTGAAAAATGTCGACGAGAAAAAATGTTGGTAACACTTCCGAAAAATGTTGACGAAAAACTGCAGACAATACTCCCGAAAAATGTTGACGAAAAAATGTTGGCGACACTTCTGGAAAATGTTGACGAAAAATGTTGGTAACACTTCCGAAAAATGTTGACGAGAAAATGTTGGCAACACTTCTGAAAAATGTTGACGAAAAATATTGGTAACACTTCCGAAAAATATTGACGAAAAAATGGTGGCAACACTTCGGAAAAATGTTTACGAAAAAATGTTGGCAACATTTCTGGAAAATGTTGACGAAAAATGTTGGTAACACTTCCGAAAAATGTTGATGAAAAATGGTTGCAACACTCCCAAAAAATGTTGACGAAAAAATGTAGGCAACACTCCCAAAAAATGTTGACCAAAAAATGTTGGCAACACTTCCAAAAAAATATTGACGAAAAAATATTGACAACAGTTCCAAAAAATTATTAAAAAAAGATAAAATGCGTGTGGAAATTGGGAAAACTGAATTAGTTAAGTGGGCTGTTTTGGACCTCCATGAGCTTTATAGTTACTACGCTTATCCATGTTGTATAGGAGCCCCCCCCGTCCGCCTCGCGCCCTCCACATCTTTAACAAGACGAATCCTGGGTTCATTCCCCGGCTCGTCAGCGCGCCACGTCGCCCGCAAAAGCCTCGACCGTCGGATCGCGCAACGAACGGCCCAGATCGAGGGAAAAGATGGCGATTTTGCAAAAGAGCCCTCAACTTTCATGCAAATCCCACCCGCCGTCCCTACTATCCTGGGCATCTCTCCCCGCGACGTGCACCGGACGCTTCTCTCCCGTGCTCCCTACCCTGGCCAAACCCTAGCCCCGGCAGCGGCGGACCCACTTCGGTGGCGATGCACCACCCTGGCGCAGATCCGGCCGATGGTCCACCTCTCCACCCCTCCCCGCGGCCGTATCCGGCGGCGGCGCCCGCGGATCGGACGGCGGAGGCGCGGATCGAGCGGCTTCCGACACGTTGACCTTGGGGCGCACGGACGGAGGAGCGCGCGGCGACGGCGGCAGGACGGGCGGCGGAGGTCCGGCCGCGGAGGGGCGCGTGGAGATGCATCTGAGCGCGAATGAGGGGATCGAGGGCGTGCGGTTCGCGGTGACCGGCGGGTAGGGCTTCGTCAACGCCGCGCTCTGCCTCGAGCTGCTCCGCCGCGGCACCCGCGAGGTCCGACTCCGGTCCCTCGACCTCCGCGCCGCCTCCACCTGGTCACAGCAGCTGCTCGACGCTGGCGTCCGCACCTTCCAAGGTCCTTCCGTAGCCCATCTCGTCTTCCTCGGTTCAGATCGAGGCATCACCAAATCACCACGGTTTTGCTTCACTATGGCCATGAATCGGTCGAGTGCAATAAGGATACTTATGCGATTTACACCCAACCTAAGTTGCAGACGGATTGGTGTTAAGACAAGATGTTTTGTAGTGCTATCTTATAATTCCGCTTCTGAATCAAGCTGCAATTAGCGCCACGCGGAGGAGATAACACTGCCTGTATTGCTTGCTTAATCTCTGCTTAATCCGTGTATCTAAATACGTAGTGGATCTTGCTTAGTTGCTTTTGGACATAGTTACAGTTGCACTATCAATATCAATAATCCTGTCTTGCCTACAATCACCCAGTTAGCTTCCCATTTGCCCCATTCGATGCAATTGGTTACCCATATTTTTACTTTGAGCAACCATAGGTAACCAATACATGGTTTCCAGAAATTAACCTTCAGTCTCTAAAACTGATGTCCTCTTCCAAACATTGCATGCTACTCTCTAACAAAATGTTTGCTGCTCCTTAATTTGTACCAGATCATGCTAAGAATTATGGCACAAGTTTGGGTTAAGAAAAGTTTATTAATATACTGCAATTTGAGTATAGGTCTGAATGCCAACATCTCATATATCTAACCAAATTGTTTCATAACGCTCTAGCTGCTCAATTAAATTCTTAGAACTAATTGACCATTCACAAGATAAGTTCAGAAACCTTCAGAATGCTCTAGCTGATCAACTAACTCTTACAACTAATCGAAGTTCCATTCACAAAACAAGTTAAGAAACTTAGAGAGTCATATGGACTGCCATGCTGACCATTTTTTCCCTCTAATTTGGTCATTTGATCTGTTAACCAAGCGGCATTGCTTCATAAAGCATATTATTTTTGAGCAATTGAGTAGTTTTACTTCAAATTTAAACTGCCTCGTGATGATCCTCAGTTTAGCTATTGCAATATCGTTGTATGCTGCTTTTGTATGCGATTAACATTCAGTCACAAGTTTTGTGAGTCTAAATGTCTAAATGGTAACACGTGTTACTCTCACCTTTGCATAGAACTAGAAAAAAAATATTTCCCATTTCCCCTGTCCTTATTATCAGTACTGTTAGAAGAACCACCAGTTTCTATTCCAAACCTCCAAGAAGCAAACATCAGTTATACACATTTAAATAGATAAAAAGGTGATTCATGTTCTTAATTTCTATTAGCCAAGTTGAAGGACCGATTAGGCGAACCAGAGAGGGGGGGAGTGAATGGGAGCCGATAAAAATTCTTCTCGAAGGAGATGAGAACTCCAACAAGACGAACACGGCTTCCAACTCACGTCTCCGACCCAACTACCCAAGTTGGTCAAGACCACGCAGCCACTGGAGTGCTACTGGTCCTAGGAACTAACACTCAACCTTCCTAGCCAAAACTCACCAAAACACACAGCGGAAACTTGCACGGCTTGCTGCCTGTGCTACACCGGTCAGACCGATGGCCTGCGCCGGTCAGACCGGTGACACCGGTCAGACCGGTGGACAGAGCCGGTCAGGCCGGTGGCTACAGCAGCCGCACAGCAAACGTTCCAGGAAGCCTCAGTGAATCCTCTAGGCCCTGGAACAAAAACCACCACGAAACACAACCTGTGAGGAAGAAGAACCCCTCACAAATCCTAGCAAAACAACTCCAAACACTCCAAGAACTGATCAGCAGGACCACGGGACAAAACCACACGGACAAGGCTGTTCCCCGAGACAAAAACCCACCAAGGGCTAGCACCGGTCAGACCGGTCAAGAGCACCGGTCAGACCGGTCGTGCCTGGGCAGCTCGGGATGAACAACGCCAGCGAGTCAACTCCTCCAAATCCAACTCCCGATCTCCCGATCCGCTCCACGGTTTTGCACAAGACTTTGGGGATAGTAGGAACACCTCATGGGTACTCCATAGCCAAGATTTGGTCCACCAAAACTTGTCAAATCAAGAGGAATCGAAGAAATCCCACCAAGAACGCCTCTAACCCTAGAGCCACGAAAACCCCAAAATCGAGCCCCTTTGCTCACGGATTTGGAAGGGGAATCAAAGGGTAAAGAACCACGAAGGGTTCATGCATACATCCCCCACCAAATCCCAAAGAGAAAGGCCTCGAAATCGCTCCAAGAAAATTGCCAAGAAAGGGCTCCGAAAATCACCAAAAAAGAGAAACGGGAAAGACACATCCAAGCCTTGAGGAACCACGCCGAATCATCTATACATACCAAAGAGGTTCGTACAAGGTCTAGCTTGCCGCCCGATCATCCTTCCCTCTCACAAGATCTCACCATGAAGCTCTCAAGCTAGTCCTACGAAAATCCTAAGAAAATAGGAAGGAAAATAGGAAAACCAAATGAGCTAGGGTTCCAAGAGATGGCTGCCATCCTCTCACCCCTTGGGTTATATGGAGGCAACTGAAAGACTAAAATACCCTTACTAGCTAACTAGGGATACATGCCCCTCGAGGGCGAAATTGGAAGTCTTTGTCTTCGCACCATCGGACGGATGCCCAGCGACCGCAAACTTGCTTAGCCTCGACGCAAGCCTTGCGATCCCGACGCGTGTCCTCCGCTTCGAAGATTCCGGACTGCGTCGTCGCACACCGGTCAGACCGGTTCTCCTCACCGGTCAGACCGGTACCCACCGGTCAGACCGGTCAGACCCACCGGTCAGACCGGTCTGGAGCTGCTGCACCTCCGTCTTCGGTTCTTCGGTCTTGGCTTTGTGGATCAACCAAGGAACCCAATGGTTTTCTGGTGAACCACCGGAAACCCCGCGAACTCGGTGTAGCCTCCGCCAATCACCACTCATGACTCGGCTCCCACGTAGTCCCGGCTCGACCTTGGTTTTGAGGCTCAACCAAGAAACCGTCCATGACTTCATCTTGCCGTTCTTGCCACCATGCGGCCCGCACTTGACCCCGCTGGCCACCGGGTCCCTCGAACCAAGCCTACTTGTCTTCTCCACACCTGGAGGCCTCACCGGCAACGACCTTTCACGCTTGTTCTTCACCTGCACCTGCACCAGTCAAGCCGCAACCTGCACCTGCAATACTTAGCCAAGAATCAGTCCACACCACGTTGTCAATCACTCATCACACCAGGAAGCGACCATCCACCGGTCCTCGAACTACACCTGGCTCTCACAAGTTTCCTTTATCAATCTACTTCCTGCAAATTGTTCTTCCTCATGCCGCACATTGTTACTTTCAATCAGTTATTACTTTTTAATTATATACGGCAAATCCAATTCTCTTTTACACAGAGTCATCTATGCAAGGTAGTTCTTTTGGTTTTCTGATGAATTTCCAAGTTTCAGATAATAATGGTAATCTAACAGGGGCCAACTGAGCACCAGAAACACAATTTCTCTGGCCATTCAACAATAAATCAGCACCAAATTTAAAATATCAATGACGAAGTAGTTTTAGCACCAAATTTAAAACACCAGATTGTCTCTGGTAAGTGAAGTCAAATAATTTAGAACCTAATAAAAACGTCAAGTTACTCCACTTTTTCAGCCCGCGCAACTAGGGAGGCTGAAATTAAATAAGCAACCCATTTGCAAAGTAAAATGTCTTCATCGGGTATTCGGGTGGTTCATTCCAAAGGGGTGCGCAGCAAAGCTGCGCCTGTTTTCTAGTCATATTTAGAATTTAGGGACCGAGAATAGTAGCTCCTTTTACCATCGACACAAAATCCTGAAACTAACGGCCCACCCAACTAGGCACCCACTGACAAACCATCCCCACCGTTACCCAACACAAATCCACAAGGCTCCCAGCACTCGGTCCACCACGCCTTCTCTCGCTGACTTACAAGACCCACTCTTGACTAATGATCGGCCCCACCAAACACCCTTCTTCCACCTCGTCCTGCTAAGGCCTTGTTTAGTTGGTGGAAAATTTTACCTTTTCAACGTTTCGAACTCCTGTAGCACGTTTCGTTTGTTTGTGGTAAATATTATCCTACCATAGCCTAACTAAGCTCAAAAGATTCGTGTCGCGAAGTACATCAAAACTGTGTAATTAGTTATTTTTTTACCTATATTTAATACTCCAAACATATATCTTTTGACGTATTTAATGTGATGTGATGGAGAGAGAGCGGAGAAAACGTTAGAATTTTTAGCAAATTAAGAGCAACTCCAGCAGATGGAGTAAATTTGATCCCCTATATAAAGTTATTGGGGATGGAGTAAAAATATTTTCATCCCTAAAATACAGTTTGCTCCAGCAGTTTCCCTATTCTCCTTCCCAACTCGTGGGACCCACCATGGCACATCACCTTCTCCTTCCCCTCACCAAATCTTGGATCTTTGGAAACTGCAGTGATGCGCAGGAGGCCGTCCGCCGCGTCCGCACCTACGGCCAAGTCCGCCGGGCCAGGCACTGCCGCCTCCACTCCGTCGCGCTGCTCGACAGCCCGCTGCTGGACAAGGAGCACCGGGAGCACAGCGGTGACGCCACCGCCGGAGCAGCCCGCTCCTGGCTTCTGATGTTGGCTTCTTCGCCTTTCCGGCCTCATCTTGTCCGGCCGGCAGAGCCCCCCTGCTGCTTCCCAAGGTCCCAACACGCAGCTGGAGCTCAACAATTCTTGTCAAAATCACAGCAACGCAACACAAATCCTTTGGAATCGCCAAGATTTATACACATCAAATCGAATTTCGCACTGCTACGGACAACTAGTCTTCCAATTAAGCACACGCATCAACAAGCTCAGGGGAAAAGAAGAAGAACGAATTCTCGAAGAATTATACAGGAAGGCAGCATCAGAAGAGATGGAGGCTAGCATCCGGATTTCTTGGCCCAGAGGATGGTGCACTTGGTCCTCTGGAACGCGGTGGCGGCGACGACCGGGTCGACGAGCTGCAGCTGGAGCGGGCAGACGCCGACGAGCGGGCACTTGGGGCTGCGCCCCTTGTACTGCAGCGTGGTGTCCAGCCGCATCTCCACGTTCGAACTTGCTCGTCTCGTTGTCGCTGCGGAACTCCTTCACGCCGTCGGCGGTGAGCTTGACGGGCTTGCTGTCGCCGCCGACGGTGACGCGAACTCCTTCACGCCGACGTTCCCGGGCCGCGGCCACATCAACCCGATGCTCGTCGTGTGCCGCCAGCTCGCCGCCGCGGACACCTCCCTCGCCGTGACCGTCGTCGTCACGGAGGAGTGGCGCGAGCTGCTGGACGCCGCGGGGGTGCCCGCCGCGCTCCCCGCGCGCGTCCTCCTTGCCACCATCCCAACGTCATCCCCTCGGAGCGCGGCCGCGGCGCCGACCACGTCGGCTTCAGACTGCAACGCCAAGAACCCCACCTGGGCCTCCGTCACCTACCGCATCCACACCGCATCATGGCCGCATCCACGCCGCATCATGGCCGCCGCCGACATGGCCGGGTCGCCGTGCAGCGATGACGCCGGCGGTGGACGACGGCGCCCGGCCGAGCACGACCTCGTACCCGTCCCCGTACGAGTCCATCCCCTCCGCCAGGAGCTGCCAGAAGAGCGCCCCCGCCGGCGGGCCCCCGGCCCGCGCCGACTAGTAGACCTTGGCGTACACCGTCCCGAACACCGCGTCCCGCTGGGCATCGCCGTCGTACCCGGGGTCCCTCCGCGACTTGCCGAACTCCGCCACCAGCAGCGGCTTCCGCAGCACGCGCGCCTCGTCGGCGATGTGGGCGTCGAGCCAGGCGCCCAGGAACCGGAGCTGCGAGGGGGCGTCCAGGCCGGGGAGCGGCCCGGTGAGGAGTTGCGGTCCGGGGACGGGTCGGAGAGTCCGGGGACGGGGGCGCGGCGGTGGAGGCGGCGCGGCGGAGGAGGGAGCGGCGGCGGGACCCGCGGCCGCGCGGTGGCGAGGGGAGGGAGAAGGAGATGGCGCCATGGCCGGCCGCGGCGGGGCGGGGGAGGAGTCTGGTGCAAGGGGGCGAGTGGGTCCCACAGAGTAGGGGATGGAGGAGAGACCCCTCTATAGAGGGGATGGAGAGAGGTTTTTAGTCCATGGAGAAAAAAAAGGGGGGCTATAGGGGATCTGCTGGAGAAGGTTTCATCCCCTATATGACTATTTTTTGGTATTGGGAAGGGGATAGAGAAGCTACTGAAGTTGCTCTAAACAAGGCCTAACTCAAATGAACGTGCCTCTTCACTAGTCAGTCTCTCCCTCCCCACAACCCCTCCCTCCCGATCCCCTCTTGGATCTCGCCGCGCGCTCGAGGGCAAGCGCTGTCGCGATGCCTGCGGCGGCCGTCCCCGGCGGCGGCGGCGCGGCCGACGCCGAGGAGCTGTTCCGCACCAAGCGCATCCCGGAGATCCGCGCAGCGGAGGGCGCCACCCGCCGCGAGATCTCCGCCAAGGAGGAGGAGCTCCGGCAGCTCGTCGGCCGCAGCTACCGCGACCTGCTCGACTCCGCAGACTCCATCCTCCTCATCAAGCAATCCTCCGACTCCATCTCCGAAAACCTCTCCCGCATCTCCGGCTCCCTCTCGTCGCTCTCGCCACCGCCTGAGCCCTCCCCCGCCGCAAGCGCCGCCTCTCCGTCCCCGTCCGCTGGGGGGCGCGCGAGGCTCTACGCGCTCGCGGCTCGCGCCAAGTACCTGGTCGACACGCCCGAGCACATCTGGGGCCGGCTCGACGAGGGCCTCCTCCTGGAGGCGGCGGGGCGGTACCTGCGGGCTCAGGTCGTGCATGGGCGCCTCTCCCGGGACGCCGCGGCCGCCGCGCGTTTCCCGCTCCTCACGCACCAGGCGCAGCTCGTGGAGGCGTTCCGGCCGCAGATCGCCCAGCGCGCGCGCGAGCGTCTCGCCGACCGCCTCCTCCCTGTAGCCGGCTACGCGGACGCGCTCGCGGCCGTGGCTGCGATCGACGCCCCGTCGCTCCCCCCGGCCCAGGCACTCCTCCTCTTCCTTAACTCGCGCCGCACTTGGATCACCCATGCCCTAACCGGGCTCGCCTCGGATTTGTCATCCTACACCTCTGTGCTGTGCGATGTTGCAAGGATCGTGCGTATCACGCTTGGCCACGTTGGGCAGTTGTTTTTGCCTGCACTCAGTGATATGCCGCTGTTCTTCAAGACGGTGCTTGAGAAGACACCGCCTGAGCAGCTGTTTGGCGGCCTCCCAGACCCTGATGAGGAAGCACAATTTTGGAAGGAGCACATGGACCAGCTCGAGGCTACAATGGTGCTGCTTGAACCAGATGTCATAGCACGGGCCTGTACAGATTGGCTCAAGGAATGTTGTGCTGAAATTTTTGGTGTAATTGCTGGGGGGCAAAAGTTGGTTGATGCCATCAGGAATGGGGAGCTACTTGGATCAGTGCAAAGGCTTGTACGTGATGCACTAGATGGGAGGGAGGGATTGGAGGGGAGTTTGGAACAGTGGCTTAAGAGTGTCTTTGGGTCGGAGACTGAATCACCATGGGATCAGATCCGTGGGTTGATTTTGAAGGACGGTAAGGATATTTTTGAGGACTGGATGGAGGAAGCATTTGTGCAGCGGATGAAGGACATTTTGCATTCAGACCTTGATAGTTTGGGTGATAGTGTTAATGTGAAGGAAACAATTTACGCTATTGGCGCCAATGCTGATCCAAATGATGCTGGGGATTTCCTTGCGTACCTGCGAAAATCTTCAAATGGTGGTGGTTTCTGGTTCTCAGAGTCCAAGATCAAGAAAGGAGGAATTTTGGCACACTTGAAACCAATTGCTGATGAGAATGACTTCCATAGCTGCTTAACCTCGTATTTTGGACCAGAAGTTAGTCGGATCAGGAATGCAATTGACAGCAAATGCAAGAGTATTCTGGATGATCTGCTATGCTTTGTGGAGTCACATAATTCAGTCCCAAGACTAAAGGAATTAGTGCCATACCTCCAAGAGAAATGCTATAGGACCATCTCCGGAGTACTGAAAGAATTAGAAGCTGAGCTCAGAAAACTCTCTGCTTTGTTGGGGACGAAAAAGGAGGATAATGGCATACCTGCAGCATCTATTATAGCGGAGAGGGCTCTATTCATTGGCCGTCTCTTGTTTGCACTGAGATACCACTCAAGTCATGTACCTCTAATACTAGGTTCCCCAAGGGAGTGGGTGAAGGAGGCTGGTGGTACAGCATTTGCCAGGTTATCATCACCTACACCAAGACATTCAAAGGCATCTTTTGATTCTTCGTCTTTTACCCCCAGAAGGCGCACATTTGATAGTCCCAGGAGCCCTGGAATTCTGTTCTCGGATAGCCCTAGGAGACAAACTATTGCTGCTGCCATATCTTTGTTTGGAGCTGATGATAGATCCAACCCAAGACTCGATGAACTTAACAAGACCCTGCAGTCACTTTGCATCATGGCTCATAGCGTATGGATATCTTGGGTGTCCACTGAGTTATCTCTTAGTCTTTCATACGATCTCAATAAAGATGATTCACTATCCTCTTCAACTCCTTTGAGGGTATGCCTTGAAACCCACTTGTTCTGATCATTGTTAGAGTTTCACTGTAGTGTTGAATTACACACCTGCGATTTATTCATATTCATATTATCATTAAGACATCAACAGATGCTGATAAGGACATCTAGTGTAGATTATTGGACATCTCTGAACAGATAGAAGGCAGTGTCCCATTGTACCTAGAAAGGCTAGGGGAATTAAGGAAAATAGCAGGTTTTGTTGTTTATGTGGTTTTGGTCTTGCCTGACGAAGGGACAGCAACTTTGGGAATAAGTCTCATGAGATGTCCAAGAGTGAATTTTAAAGGTGCACCTATCTCTGAGTTTGATTGAGGAGATAGAAAAATATGTGCCACTATTTTAAAAGACTACCACCTTGCCCACTTAAGCAATGACTAGATCACTAAGCACAACACCATCATTCATATCTCTTAATTGTCACCTAGCCTGCCTATGTGGCTATGCCTGCTTAGGAGGTACCAGGTGGTTATCATCACTGGTATGCACTTGCCTAAGTCAATTACAAAATTTTACTATTTTAGCACACCATCAATCTCAAGCTATTTAGTGTGCCAAAATCCCATTGTTTTGTTGGTATGGAAGTCTAGTGGTTTTAATTCTGATTTGATTTCCTTGTCAGGGTTGGGAGGTCACAATCATCAAACAAGAGGAAACAACTGAGGGTCCCTTGGAGATGAAAATAGCTCTTCCATCAATGCCTTCATTGTACATCATATCATTTCTTTATCAAGCATGTTTGGAGATTCATAAAGTTGGAGGGCACATTCTGGACCGAATTATTTTGCATAATTTTGCATGGGAGTTACTGCAGAAGGTATGTCCCCGTTACAGTCCACAAACAGTTATGGTGCATTGGACAAAAACTGGAGGATTTATCAAACATTTAGTCAATAATCCAAGTGTTCATTCTTTGATTTACTTGTAACTAAGATGTTTCTGCTTTGGTCTCCATAAACCACAAAATAGCTTCTTAGCTGGTTTAATTTGTTACAATCGACTTTTTTTGGAAGTTATAACTTTATTTGCAGATTCTTTATCAAGGAACTCAGCATGATGAATGTTGGACTTTAGATGTTCCACACTAGAATGACTTAGACAACAACACTGCCACATATAAGAAACAAAATTCTTTGTCTTGTTCCATTATTTGCTCTGGGAAAGTCTAATTCATATTTGTCCAGTACTGGAATAGATTATTAGCCAAACTATTGCAATTTAAGAAATATTTTTCTTCTTTTTTAATATAAATAGTCAAACTATTGCAATTTAAGAAAGATTTTTTCTTCTTTTTTAATATAATAAATAGTAACCTTCTATTAGGTGGCCATGTTGTGTCCAAACTGGAACTAGTGCCTTTATCTAGACAATATGTATTACGGCATTAGTACTTGAGCTCCATAAATCTTCCAAGTGAATTTGATTTGTAGACAACCCAGTCTCAACCGGCGCTGATGATTGCCGTATGAACCTGGCAGTATAGGTCTTTCATGTAACATGATCAGTGAATCTTACTTTTATTTAAATTTATGCAGGTAATCAATATTTATGAAAACTTCCTTGTGTCGATTGAATCTGGGAATTCTCAGGTTTCAGAGAAAGGAGTTCTGCAAATATTGCTAGACCTCCGTTTTGTTGGTGATGTTCTATCTGGAGGCAAAAATTCTTCCACCATCACTACTGAAACGCAGACAAAACAGGATTCTTTACGGAGCACCATCTCCAAGTCTTCCTTCAGGAGAAAACAGTCACAATCACAGTCAGATTCAGCTGCCATAGAACCTATAAACAAGTTAATTAATAAGCTCTCACAGAGACTGGATCCAATAGACTGGGCCACGTAAGAACTTTCCAGTTTAAATTGTTATACCTGTCAAGTCATTAGAATATGTGAGGAATAAACTAAGACTCTGCATTAGATTCCTACCAACTGAAACAAAATATCTTGAAACAGGTATGAACCTTACCTGTGGGAGAACGAGAAGCAATCTTACAAGCGCTACGTTGTTCTTTTTGGTTTTTTGGTCCAGTTGAATCACATGTACACTGGTACTTCACAAAAGTTACCAACAAAGTCAAATACAGATTCGAATATCATGAGGTGCTCTCAGGTTCCAAGATTCAAGTACCTACCGATCAGGTAAATAGTCAATGTCAATATAAGTAACTAAATATAGATTTATATCGTTTCAAAGTGCGTGTTTCTTTAGGCAAGTTTGAAAGATGCTATTTTCATGCTCAAACTAACTTATCAGCTTTGTACCCAGCCATGAGCAGAAATATCTATGATAAAATAATAAGAGTATAAGACATGGATGGTAGTAAAACCTGATGTATTTCTATGCCATTATTCTGGAACAACAGGCAGTGATCTTGATAGCAGTCTGCAAAATGGTTAATCTGCTAAATGCCAAGGCAGCATTTTCGTTTAGGAACCCATATTAGTTCTAATTTCTAAGAGGGATTTTGGGTGGCCTGAGAAGAAGAATGCATTAGCTTGTTTGTTGATTCTAATCAGTTTCTTATTGGTTGTTTTTGCCTGCAGTGCCCCAGCTATATCATCAAGATCACACAAAACATCACTGCAGTCACCCTCTGGTGACAGCACATCTAAAGGTCCTTGGAAATCATATTCAAATGGTGATAGATCTACTGCACCAGAATTTGACAATAACGCAAGTCTTGTAGGTGCTGCTCCATTGCTTAAGTCATTTGTTACCCAGGTGAGTAACTGGCTACAATTTTATATACTTTTAACTTCAATTCATAAGCTAAACAAATCAACAATCATGAAATTTGTCCAACAATATTCATTCCGCTTGGTTGGGAAGTTTTTGGTCATCATGATAGGAAATGCTTAGGAAACCATCCTAGCAAAACAGCAAAATGAATCGAGCATTAACTGCTCTATACATTGTTCTTATCACTAGGACATAACACTTCTTTGTGAAGTAAACATTGTCCTGTCTTCTGATTTTTCATGTAGTCCTTAAGCTTGGAAATGGGAAGACATTTTTTTTCTCCTTATAATGAAATCTAAATTCTGATGTTCTGTCAACATTCGCGAATCTTATTGACACAACCTAAACCTGGAATGCTTCTTTAACTGATACGAATATTCAGGTCGGGAGCAAATTTGGGGAGAACACATCAAGATGGGGGTCCATGCTTTCTGATGGTCAGGTCGGTAAGCTAAGTGACATTCTTCCTGGACCAGCAGCTGGGTTTTTCTCTTCTTTCACATCTGGAGTTTGATATGATTCTTAGTCACGGTACCCTGAGCCTTGATCTTCAGCCTATACTTCCTATACGTTAAATGGAAATCCACATATGTCATCAAGAGATCGTCACAACTGTTGGCAGTTTGCTTCAGCCATTGGAAATCTGTTGGTTACAGAATGATGCCACATAGTTGGCTCGGCATTGCTCGGCTTATCCTTGCTGTGCCTCCTCAGATTCCTTGTTGTGATTCGGCAGTTTCATGGAGAAGCTCGTGTAAACATGATGGCAGAAGACAAGATCTTTTCAGTCTGGTGACTGGACACAGGTTTAGAGGGTGGTTAAGGAAATCGATGGGATTTCAGTGTGTTTCCTGCTTGCAACTTGACACAGTACATAGGGCAAAGCAAGTGCTGATATCGGTTGACATTTTTTTTTGCGGACTCAGACCATGTTGTGGATACTCGAAACATGGAGTCATGAAAAGAATTTTTGGGGCCCATTCTTTCTTTCTTTTCGTTTTCGTTGTCTCATGACAAGGAATTTTTTCGGAACGGTGCTGAAACTGAAAGGCTTGTGGTTTTTCCATGTAGGCAAAGTTGCTGATGTGTACAATGGAAAGTATAGCAATAAAGTCTGTATTGTCCCATTTGAACATTGCGCTCATTGAGTCATTTCTGTGGTAAAAAGCTGTTGCAACAGCCGTTGTTGCTGATTCTGTACGTGGCTGATTAGTGAGCAGAAATCACAGCAAAAACAATTGCTCCCTCCTTTTCTTTTTATAAGGCGTGACGCGACATGTTACGGTCTTCAAAATTAGATTTTGACCATCTATTTCTCTTATATTATATTTTTTATGGTTATAAACATATAATTATTAGAAAGTATATTTGATGACAAATCCAACCATATCAAATTTACACTAAAAAATAAAAAAAATGATACGTAAATTATTGGTCAAAGATCGTAAAGTTTGAATTTTAATTTACGTGCACGTCTTATAAAAAGAAAAGGAGGGAGTGCACGTCTTATAAAAAGAAAAGGAGGGAGTAGTAGTATCCAATGCAAGCTGGACCACGGAAGAGAAAAGTCGGCGCTTGGCAGGCGTCAGGATGCGGTGTGTCCGTGTGTGTGTGTGTGTCCGCAGCTCGCGCGCATCGAGCCGGTGGACAACGAGAGACGTTACGTTACCAGCCGCGTGACAGTGGCCGCTGCCGCTGCCATGGATCGGAAGGTTTCGTGCTGGAAAGGTGCCCGCCCTTTCCCCGCTGATGCGTATGCGAGTGATGGTCCGTGGACCATGGCGTGCGCCGATGGCGAACCGCGAACGACCGCGCGTCGACCGACCCTGTTCGAAACGAGACCGCGCGGAGTGACGCCGTGGTGTGATTCATTGATCTTGATGGACAAAGAGTGGGGGAAAAAATCAACGATGTACATCTTCGACATAATCATGTGTTTATTGCCAACCTTCAGTTAGTTAGGTGAGGCTCGTCTTGGGTTGGCTACTTGGCTTGTTTATTTCCTCTACGATTTTCCTTCGAAGAGGCTCGGTTACGCTTACGCATAGCGTTGAATGGATGAGCAGGAATGCAAGATGGAGAACAGTCAGAGTCAACAATGGGCTCTTGCTCTCGGTTTCTAGAAGGAAGCCGGCCGGCCAAGGTTTTTCTTTTTCCTTAAAAAAAATGAGATGCGAGAAGATACGTTATACTTTAGGCACACTACTGATTCGACGTCACAAACTCGATCGTTGATATAGTAATAATGTATGCTACTAAAGATCAGCAAGCCTGAAAATGCATCGTGGTGGGGAACGATCTGGAAAAAGATCCTATCCACTTTAGTTTTCATATTTTTATTTAGGAAAGGAAATGAAATCGGGAGAGCTCGGTCGAAAAATCGAACTCGGACAAGAGCCATCCAATTTTGTAGACGAACACTAGCCTACGTGCGAAATGACATCGCTCATGCTGTCATGCTCATGCATGACTCGTCGGTTGTTCGGTGTGGCGTAGCACCACCACCACGACTCAATTGTCCATTCCCTGCTCCGGACGTTAACAAATAATCGCGCAGAGAGGAGCACGGGCGAAAAAAACACAAAGCACACGTGCGCCGCGCCGTCCATTCTCTCTCCCGTCCAAGAAGTTGCTACGCTAGCCAGTACTCCCTCCCTTCTCGTTTACCAGGCGTCTCACAATTTCTCACTTTTTCCTATTTGTAAACCTCCCATGACCTCGGTACTCACTAGAATTAACTGGTGAGAATCCAAAACGCTTCCTCTGGCTGCGCGAGATGCATGAAAAAACAGCTTGCTACCCAATAAACAATACGTACGTGGCCATCTGCAGTAATGCGAGCCTTGGAAGTGGATGCGCGCGCTGTGCATTAATACACGTCTTGGTTCCTGGAGCAAATACTGATACGCCTAATAAACGAGAAGAGAGGGAGTAGCTTCGTAGTGTTCGAACCCCGAACTTCTGAAGCCGCCGCGCGCCGTGACGACCCCGGGATTTTGGGAAGCGATCCCGATCAACGGATTGCCGCGAGCGCAGCGGCGAAACCAGAGAGGATCCAGGGCCGCGTGCAGGCTCCCGGGCAGGCTCTGGCGGGTGCTCAGTGTTCAGTGATCTCGTTGGCGGGCCGCGCGGCGGTGTGCGTGCACGTGGTTTCGGAACAGAAAAAAGGTTGGGTGAGTTAGGGGCCAGAGCAGGATTTTTTTTTAATTTTAACCTTTTTTTAAAATTATTTTTAAAAATAACCCCTGGACAACTTTTTTTTGCACCGGATGACCCCTTTGGCCGCGCCTGCCGGCGTGGCGCGGCAGCTAGCCTTTGCCGCGCCACATGCAGCGGCGCGGCAGCTGTGCCACGCTGGCGTCGCGCGTCGGGCGGACGCGACGTGGGCCCGAGCCTGCCGCGCCACATGCAACGGCGCGGCAGCCTTGCCGCGCCACGCCGCCTGGCGCGGCAGCGGTGGGCCTACAGCCGCGCCGCGGCTCCCTTTCTTCTTCCTTCTCCCTTTCTTCCTCTCCCAGGCCCGACGCCCCCGCCGCCCGAACCGCCGCCGCCGGCCGCCGCCCCCCTATTCCGGCCCCAAATCCGTTGATTTGGGGTGGGAAAAGTGGGGGAAATCGTTCCCCGCGTCCTTGTGAAGGTATTCCCCTACTTCTCTCCCTCTTTTACCGTTGCATTATGTAGATCGGAGAAGATTTTGGTGACCTAGGGTTAACTCAAGTATTTTGAAATTTAGACGAAATGCAATTTTGTTTAATGTAAATGATGATTAGTTCATACGCAGTAGTATCTCTACCCGTGTTATTGACGTGTAGAACATGTTGCATGAATCGATTTAATGATGTTGTTGGTATTAATGTTTAGTGTACTTGATAATGGGTGAAGGTATTACATGGATGCATGTTTATTAGTGGGTTTACCTAACAATTTTGTAGAATAAGACAATATGCATAATGTGTACATAGATATATATATATATAACTTATTGAGATAAATTTAATATTTGTTGAACACTATTCTAATGTTGCATTTATATTTATAATAAAATGTCTATTTTAGTAATATGTAGTTACGAAACAAGGTAGTTCATGAAGTTCTTTAAATTTTGTAGATGGATTGTTTAGTTCGCATGTTTCATGGGGGCCAAGTTAAAGAAAATGGAGAGTTTGAGAATATGACAGAGTTAGTGGAAATATTTGATGGTCCGCCAACATTTAAGGATGTAGTTGATTGTGCAATGGTCAACTATGGAGTTGGAATGCATGAGGTGACATTTAGAGGTCGTTTTGATTGTGGGAAGGCTAGAGCTCATTACGTCTTGATGAGCTTGTCAAGTGAAGAAAATTGGAATCGGTATAAGAAGGTAGTTGGTCAAACTAATGTGTCATGTCTGGAGGTTATGGTAGATATTACTCGTGAGCCTAGTGGTAATGTTAACATGAATGAGGAAGTCCTGTTTGAGGTTCAAAATGGTACACAAGAGTCTACAATTTTAGAGGAGGACTTAGGTTGTAGGGAACCTCGTCGGGAGGTTGGGATGTTGGACGATGATTTTCCCAATGATTGTTTTGAGCGGGAAGAAGAAACCATGGACGAGGATGATATATCTGACAGCTCTGAAGAAGGTGAGTCTCAAGATGAGTCTGATGAGGAGGATGTGGAAGAGCAAAATGATGCCAATGCACATGCGGCTGAAGCACTCCTTGGTTTACGTGAGGTTCACTTGGATGGTGTTCAACATGATGATGTTAGAGGACCCTCGGTGAACCATACAACCGTTGAAAGGGAAGTGCACATAAGTAGGCCACCGGTCAACACTAGAAATGGTGAAAGTGAACAACACCTACCTAGGCTCCCGGTCAACACTAGAATTGGTGAGAGTGATGAACACACCCAAGCTCAGGACGAATTTGGACTCCCTTCTGTTCGCAATGACAGAGACTTGAGTAGGATCGATAGAGTCATTTGTGATTCTACTATGTTGTTCACAGAAGGAATAATGTTTAGTACTAAGCCTGTGATACATGAGAAAATGTTGTTTGACTCCCTTGAGGGACTTAAGTTTTTCTTGGCTGACTATGCAGTGAAGCATTATAGGCCTTTCACTGTAGTTCATTCGGACAGGAATCTTAGGTATGAAGTAATGTGCAAACAAGGGTGCATGTGGCGTGTATGGGCACGACTGCACCGGTGCGAGTCAATACAGCGCGCACGCGCCAATCTGCTGGACGTACGACCCCGCGGTCGGAACCAGGATAAACTCGTGTCCCCTGTGTTGTCACTTGCACCGACCATCGAGAAGCTGATCACAGCGTAACTCACTAGTTAGTGTCGGGACTAATCCTAACACCGACAGTGCCTCCGCGAGCTCATGCTTCAGTTTCTCGATGCGTCCTTCTCGGTACGTGATGTACTCTTCATATGGACGAATAGCTGGCGGATCGACCCATGCCGTGAAACCGCAGTTGTTAGGGTCATACGAGTACTACAAATACCAATAGTATGTTACTTATCAAAATAACTGATGGAAAAACTCGTGGTAGTGTTGCTTACCCAGGCACGTGGACAGTGCCAAAAGCGACGACCGGAGTAGTAAAGTCCAACTCCCTCATAAACTTGCATTACACACAACTCATTGTGCATGCATCTTGGCCACTTCACTGGTTTCTTCGAATCGTACGGTCTAACATCATGCAAAGATCGGAAATAACACTTCTCTCTTGGTGGGAAGTACTCCTTACACTCGGGGTCTTGTTCTGTCCACAAGTCTGGACCGAGAGAACTATCCTCACCTGACAAGGGATCCATTGCTGGTTATTGTGAACAACAATGGTTAATTGAAGGGTGACATATATAGGGAAAGAGAAGAGGTGGTGGGCCATTCGATCCGTGGGAGAAAACACACCCTACCCCCTACCCTACTACATGTGATGTGAGTCCGAGAAAACACACCCTACACCCTACCGCGCCTATATAAAGGGCGACGGTGACCGCAGTACCGCCACACCCTGCCGCCTCCTCCCTCTCCCCACGGGCTCATCTTCCGTCTTAGGTAAGTTTCCTCTCTTTATTAATTTAATGTAATTATTTTAACTAGTTCACAATACTGTCATTAATTTGGGATTTTAGCAAAAATTTTAAATTTCTTTCTAAATTACTTTTTAAATGGAGTTTACTTAGTTTATTAAATTTAGAATCATTATGTTGTGTAAGAACATATGCATGATATCGTTTTGGTTTGTCATGTTCATTTTTTGTAACAATAACTAGAGATGTCTACTGCTGCTGCCAGAGGGGGGGGAGGATGGTAATGGTGGTGGTGATCCGAAGGGGAAAAACACAAATACAGCACCTGATCCGAAGAAAATGAGCACTTTAGAAAGAGTCATGCTTCGTTATATGCAAGGAAAAACTGCAGATGCCATTGCAAGAGGAGAGGAACCTCCTTGGAATGGTCTTTATGCTCCCCTAGACATGCATCATTATTTTCAACGAAAAACTGCAGATGTCATTGAAAGAGGAGAGAAACCTCCTTATGGTGGTCTTTATGCTCCGGGTGGTCTTTACAGTCCTTCAACAAACCCGTGTGTTGCTAATCCGCCAACTAAAAAAGCTATCAAGAAAGATAAACCTTCGTCGTCACATCGTAAGGATGGCTAAATACTGGCACTTTTTATGATGTTGTAGTCTTTGACCATGCGGTGTTGTAATATATTCGAACTACTATTTCGTTTGCATCATGGTACTGTAATATTGTTCTATAAGAACTAGATCCTATTATGATTGTGTTGTAATAATGGAACTAATATTCCTCAATTTGCTATTTTTCTAATCTCCTACTCCATTATTAAAATTTCTTTGAATTATAATTTCCTACTCGTCCTCCTTTGTACTTTCCAACTATAATAGAGTTTTTTTTGTGCTTCTCCAATTTTGTGAATAAAAACTCATGCAGAACTACATCACATAACAAAGTGTTCACTTAATACAACACAACCAAACACACTTGTTCATTGAAAAATAGTCCACTACAACACATGCAATTGACACTTGAGGACCATTCATCATCCTCCCACAATCCTCTTACCTTTTCTGCCAGCCTGTGCCTTTCTTGCCGCTTCATCCCTCGACCTATCCCTGGACCTCTCCGTTAATACCTTCCACTCCTCTTCCTTTTTCCTTCTCTTCTCACTCTTCTCGTCTGCAGTCAACGGACGTATCCCCCGTTCTAAGAACTTCTCCCTGTTACAACGCCAATATGCCACAACCTTCTCGTAGTTGGCATAACCAACTACAAATTCCAACTCCACTCCAGTTTCACGAACCATCTCATCACAAATTGGACCACTTAGATCCTCCTCTTCCGGTAAGGGCACACCATATTTTGCTCTTATCTTGTTTCTAATAGTTTCAGTTTTAAACCTCCTCCCAGGTTCAGAAGTGCGTCCCAACTCTAACATTAACTCACGCCGACCAAAAAATTGCTCCCAATCACAAGTCCTTCCCTCCTGAAAAAAAGAAGGTCGTATCATACAAAATGAAATCAGAATGAAGACAACAACGATCGTGCTAACGAAAGCAAAGGAGGCCACATGATGCTCACCCAAAAGTCTCCATATGCATTGCCACAAAACATTCCAAAACCTAGCTCAGATGGCACAACACCTTCCGTGGCTACTATGCCACACTTGCACTGTGAAGGTGGATAGCTCAGGCAAGGCCAGGGCTTCGTCCCGGACTTGAACTCTTTCACTTCAGCTTCGGTTGGCCACTCCGATCTTGATCCATGTATGTATTCATTGAAGTCACACCGAGGCCACCCACTCTGAATTGCACAACAACTATTACTAACAATGAGCCATGCACATTTATAAAACTCAAATGAGAAGAACGATATGATATATACTTACAAGAGTCTTTAGGGAGCAACGAAAGAATGGTGTAAACTTATTTGGGGTCTCAATGTTTGGCCGTTGAAGATACGCACGCATTCCACAATCACACGATGGAGGGTTGTTAACTCGCTCAATGGCGACCAACTGCTTCTCCTCATAGGTCATCGGTGGAGGATTCGGTGGAGGAGGAACCCATCGTTGAAACTCATCATATGGCTTCAAGACATGACTCGCATACGAGAAGAGACGTATCCTAGGATCAAACTTGTCCGGCCCGTCTATCCACTGCAAGAAATAACAAGGAGCTGCCGGGGGTGGTGCTTCCCTAATCCAACAACAGTAGAAGACTCTACCAGCAGTACTAGCACACCTAGACTGTTTCACATAAGCTGGCACACCACGTAAACAATTGGGTACAGGGAGAGCTCGAGGCACTGGAGCGTCTTCATCCCACTCTTCGGGAAACCTTCCTTTACCCTTAAAAATGGCACAATAACGTGGGTTTTGGTGGCTCATGTCTACTAATCCTGCAACAAATATTATTGAAATGAACAATTTCAAATATGATACAACAACATATGTAACATAAACAATATTAAAAATCAAACCTACACTAAAGTATCTGGTAATGCAACGTATTTTCAACATAACAATAGACGTATTCTCAATAAGTTATATATATATACTCCCTCTGTCCCAAAAAGAATGTCATTCTAGGAATTTTAGGACAGATTATTAAGGAGGTCAAATGACCTCGATTGCCCCTATTTATTTGCCATATTAGGTGCTAATTGATTGTTGCATGCCTACATGCACATGCACACATACCAAATTAAGTAAAACGTCATTCTTTTTGGGACAAATTTTGAATCCTAAAACGTCATTCTTTTTGGGACGGAGGGAGTATCTATGTACACATTATGCATATTGTCTTATTCTACAAAATTGTTAGGTAAACCCACTAATAAACATGCATCCATGTAATACCTTCACCCATTATCAAGTACACTAAACATTAACACCAACAACATCATTAAATCGATTCATGCAACATGTTCTACACGTCAATAACACGGGCAGAGATACTACTGCGTATGAACTAATCATCATTTACATTAAACAAAATTGCA
This sequence comes from Cenchrus fungigraminus, assembly GCA_036936925.1. Lineage (NCBI taxonomy): Eukaryota > Viridiplantae > Streptophyta > Magnoliopsida > Poales > Poaceae > Cenchrus > Cenchrus fungigraminus. Next base: position 18,038,167 of record CM072778.1, on the reverse strand, counting down.
TTTCGTCTAAATTTCAAAATACTTGAGCTAACCCTAGGTCACCAAAATCTTCTCCGATCTACATAATGCAACAGTAAAAGAGGGAGAGAAGTAGGGGAATACCTTCACAAGGACGCGGGGAACGATTTCCCCCACTTTTCCCACCCCAAATCAACGGATTTGGGGCCGGAATGGGGGGCGGCGGCCGGCGGCGGCGGTTCGGGCGGCGGGGGCGTCGGGCCTGGGAGAGGAAGAAAGGGAGAAGGAAGAAGAATGGGAGCCGCGGCGCGGCTGTAGGCCCACCGCTGCCACGCCAGGCGGCATGGCGCGGCAAGGCTGCCGCGCCGTTGCATGTGGCGCGGCAGCCCCGGGCCCACGTCGCGTCCGCGCGACGCGCCACGCCAGCGTGGCACAGCTGCCGCGCCGCCGCATGTGGCGCGGCAAAGGCTAGCTGCCGCGCCACGCCGGCAGGCGCGGCCAAAGGGATCATCCGGTGCAAAAAAAAGTTGTCCAGGGGTTATTTTTAGAATAATTTAAAAAAAGGTTAAAATTAAAAAAAAATCCGCCAGAGCACCGTGTATGTTTTCGCTGGATGGAGTTGCTCCTGCTCCGGTTGATCTGACGCGGCTTGTTATTTGCAAATTTGAACGGGAGCGAGTGCTTGTTGCTGTCGAAGTGTCGCTCAAAAGAGGGGCCTAGCTAGTCGGGGGAGCATGGGATCTTTTCCAACACGCAAAAAGGAGCAGGTGAAGTGAAAGGTTGCTGCAACATGTAAGTTTGCAAATTTGCAAGCTGGGTGTGTAGATATAGGGATAACGACCAGTTAATCCTCTTAGCTTTGCTGAGTGTTAGGGCTATGTCACTCACATAATCATTTCATCTTAGGCCTTTTTATCCTAGCAGGAATGTTTGGATCCACAAGCTAATAAATGACAGTTGAACAGGTGGTAACGTGCCATGGCTAGGAGTGGAATAATGAGCCTTCAATTTAGTCTAGCAAATTTAAGCCAATAAGAGCTAGACCATATAAATATACAATTTTGAGCTAAAAAGTAGCAGAGCTTAGTTGCATTATGAATTTTTCGGGAATACGCTGGAGAGCTGCGTATCTTTGTATTAAGAAGAAATTAACTTAGTTTGTTACAACGCGGGCCAGCCGGGCGCATGCACACGGGGTTACAACGCTAGAGGATTATACGGCAAAAAAGACAACCTAAACCCTTACAGGGGTAACCACTAGACTCAACACACGGAGCTCGCGTTGTTGACCTGCCTTACCGCGGTCGTAAGGTCCGCGTCGGAGAGAGAGCACGCGCCGCCGGGAAGAGGTCGCGAAAAGCGGCGAAATACTCCTTGTCGACTGGTTCAGGTCCAGCGAAAACCGCAGCAAGGCCCTGGTCAGCTGCGGTGGCATCCGCGGCCACAGCCTCAGGGTCTTCCGTGGGACGCATGCTCAACTTGTCCAGCTTGCGCATTAACAGTACCTCGCCCTTCTTGGAGGCGCGCATGAGCAGTACCGCGTCATTCTTAGTTGCATTATGAAGAATGCATTAGGTTCACGGCACATTACCACCCCTAGTCATAGCCCTAATGCATTATTCACAATCCAACTAATAAGCTCTACTACTTTTTAGTTCAAAATTATATATTAATATGACCCGATCTTTATATGGCCCGATTCTTAAATATGTTAGGCTAAATTGAATAGCCCATTATCGCCCCTAATCGTACACTCTCCCTCCTGCATTACAAATTTTTAGGCCCCTTACTAACCCTTGATAGCGAGCTTATATTTGGTTTAGGCTTGCTGTTAAATTTATGAGAAGTAGCAAAACTGCATGTTACAACAACGGCACATCAGATCAAACAACTGCATGAGCACGTTTCAAAAAAATAAAGATTTGCACGGACATCAAAATTGCATGTAGTTTCATGTGAACATGGTATTAGTACAGAGAAAATACAGATGACAAAAATGAAGTGGAAATAAGATGGTTAGTAAATTCCCAATAAAGACTCTAGGGCAAGATGGGTGAATAGGACAAAAGTTGAGGCACAGTGGTGGGCTGGCGCCACACCATCACGGCATCACCATCTAGTAGTGAACAAAAATATAAAACTGCTCCAGCTTTCCTCTAGAATGAACGCTCAATGTAGTCATAGGAAAGCGATGAGCAATAAGGTGTCATCCATTACCTTCCTATCTATCTATTCCTTTTGATGTCCGAGCCTTACAATCACAAATTACATGCAACCACGCACTTGGCACTACACAAGTGAAGCCTGCTTACGAAATGGCTGCTACAAAATCTGCATGTGTTCTCAGCTCAAGGTAGGTAAGCCTCAAGATCACCTGCACATACTACTCTCATCTTGTCTCCTTCTCTAGTCGTACTACAAAATCCACCCAACATGTGCAGGTGATCACGATCCTCTCCGTCTCCGGTCTCGAAATCTCAAGCACACATTTTGAAAAACTGCCGTACAAAGGCGGTACTAGCGCCGGGTGTGGCTGCGATTTCTTTGTTTTTGTCTGGGCCAGTGGGGTTATTAGGAGGAGCGAGAGACACCTTTTGCAGGGTGATTGGCCACGGCCACACTTTGATGCGCAAGGGTTGTGCTGGTGCCTGGTGTGGCCGGAAAGCCGGCCAGTGGTGACATGTCCACATCCCCGGCCAGGTCTTATTTTCTGGGGCTCCTTTTCCGGGATCTTTCCCTTTCCAAAACCGGTGTCCCCCCTCCTTCCTTCCCTGAGGTTGCTTAGCGCCAAAGCTAATTGTTTAGTTTCAGCCTAACTACAAGTGGTTAGGCATAAGAATGTGACGAGGGGTTTGCCTGTTTTGTGCTAACGGTTTAGAATCTTTTGGATGAACTCGTCGATAATGTTTAGCCGCTGGTAACATCCTAAGAGCTATGATTAGCTTAGCAAGATTCATCGTTTTGATTATTCATTGTTTTGAGCACCATTCTTCTAGCTAAAGTATGTAAAAATTCTAACCCCTTATCTGTTTAGTTGGTGCCAGTGACGGATCCAACGGTGGGGCTAGGGGGCTCTAGCCCCCCTACGCCCATGAATTTCATTGAATTTAAAAGAAGAATTTGAGAAGAAGAGAGGAAAAGGAACAAGAATAAGGGAAGAATTGGTGGAGATGCAAAAGAACAAGAACTCAGCCTCCCTTAATTTTTATTCTGCCTCCGTCACTGGTTGGTGCTATATATACTGTGCACCATTATCAGTTATTTAATTACATGCTAATGGATAAACCCAACTATAAAAGGCAGAGCAAATGAAAGTTACATGAAGGAGACAAAAAAGGGGGGAAATAATGCTTTGTGTGCCATACAGCTCAGTATACCACTTCTTCCCCTCAGGAGAAACTGAACAACAAACGAAGAAGCTGAAAGTTCAGTAATATGCAGCATAAAAATGTTTACCAGGAAGAAGCTCAGTTTAATTGAGCCTGTAAGAATGAATGTATATTTGAATATTATTATACGGCGAAAGTCTGTATGAATAGAAAAAGGTTGGAGTAGTGAAGATCAACAATCGCAGAACAAGGAAGCAACGTTGCTGGCCACACCATGTGCACTAGAGATAACAATTGTTGAGCAATGATTTGTCTTCCTAATCTTGAGTTGACTTGCTTAGCTTCTCATCAATTAGTCTTATGTTTGGCACAATAGCAATTTCTTCTGACTAAACCAGTCTCAACTGACTGTGGCTAGATTCTAACAAACATATATAGAAATGCTGAAAGCGTCAAAACTCAAAACCATTCGGCAGACTAGAAGAAACCTTAAGTGTGTATTGTTAACTTCAGCTGCACATGAGTTACAGATTTCAATTCAGGTCTTCTCTCTCTGAATCAGTACTTATCATCACAAACCTCTTTTTTTAAAAAAAATAACTGAGTCATCATCATCAATTATTTTTTCGACGAATCATCATCATAGAAGTATAATACTGCAAAGAGAATCTCTGAAGGGAATGTGGCACGCTGTACTACACAATAAACAAACACATTATGCTAGTAATAAAGATTATTGGTCCTTTCATTATAGTTATTAGCAATGAAAAGATTGGAACTTTTTGTCAACTCTTTATCAGTCCTAACCACCTCATCACTAAACAAATGAACCAAAGGCAGTTTTTTTTTGAGGAGTAGGAGTATACTACTGTCCACAAATAATAGGACGGTGGTACGAGTACATCATCGGTTCTGGGAACTTGCGCTGGAAACAAAGAAAAACACACGCTAGATCCATGGATTCCGTGTAGTGTAGCACATTTGATTGCTTGACCTACTCATGTGACCAATCTATCGCAGCAGCAGCAGCTGCAGCAGGAGAGCTTGTGCGCCATGGTTTTTTTTTTGTTCCTTGCTCCGGTCAGTACGGCACGGGACACAAGAAACTGGAAGCTTTGGAGGAACCATTTGGCATTTTTTTCAGAACAGATTTTCCATCATCTAGTACGCTGCTAATCCCTTGTGCTTAACAGCAAACCACCTTTGCATTGGGATGCCAAGGTGTCAGCTGCAAATATACCCATGAGAGCTCCACGGAGACCGTATTTAACTATTTATTCCTTCGGATTTCTCGCGGAACTGATGCGAAATTCCCATGTTCCAAGGGGGCCGCACGATCTCTGTCGTCGATCAATGTCAGTCGCTCTCATCACCCTCTTGGGTGCAAGGAAAACATTTCGGGCAGGACCAGAAGGATGCGTGTGGCAGAGGCTGACGACGACACGCCTTGCAAAGGGCAAAAAAAAAAAATGCAGGAGGAGCACGATGCATGCATGACCGGAATAGCTTGCCGTTGTTTCAGGATGAGCAGGGGCAACCGCCAGTTGCGTCCAGGCCAGGCAGGGCAGCAGCTTCCCAGCAACGGCACAGCACAGGCAGCCACCACCTACCTGGAAGAAGAAGGTTTCCTTCTACCTGCCCGGCCCCCCATCAGAGGAGAGGAAGAAGAAGGGAAGATGCTCAAGTCATCGTTTTGACACCAATGTTTTCCCTTCTATAGAGACTCTCATCATTGGGTAGGAACATTCCCAACTCATTTCAGAAGTTTCTTCCCCCAGTCATGAACGTTTTTTCCTCCCTGTATATTTTTTTTAACCCTGAGAACAATTCAACTTCTGCACGCGCTTTCTATGAGCACCCCAATAGCTGAACATGCTGATGAAGACTCTGACGAAAGTCTACATCGATGGAGGGAAAAAAATTGTATATTCTATTATAGCAGTCTACATTGGACATCCGAAGTGTGCCAACTGCCAATTGCCAAATGACAATCAGTAAAGGATGTTCATGTTGTAATTCTTTTATTTTGATTGTTGGGAGAACACCTTTGTTAGCCTAGGATAGTAGGATCACTTGTTTAGGATGCCACATTTGGCAGCTATCGATCTATCATTGGCTCCATGAAAATGCTGGCTACAGCCAAAAGAAGAAGAAGAAGAGGCAAGTACAATATTGTAGCTAAGATATTGAGCTTTAGTTTAATTGCGTGGATATATAAAATATAAATTCCAGCACATCCAAATTAAAAACACATCTATCTTCAAAATATGGATTAGTTTTTTCAAATCCATGATCTCATCATTTTAGAAGCCCCTCTTTGAATAATTCAGACTGTTACTGAAAACCAAACCAAACCCATCACTTTGGTCAAAACGCAGGAAAGAAAAGGAAACAGAGTAGAGAGAGGCCATTTCTCTCCTGCCACCGCCCTCATCAAGGTGGAGTCTGGTGATGTCTCCAAACAGCTGCTACTGGCTACGCTAGCACGGATCGTTCCGATCCCTTGGCGCTGGGAAGCGCAAGATGAGGGGCACAAGTGCATTAGTGTGCCCTTTCCTAGCAAGGAGGAGCTGATCCGTATGGTTGCTGTTGGAACAATCACGACAAAAAATAAGGAAGGTACCTTTTCCATTGAAGAATTTGTTGATGATGTTCAGCCAATAAAAGTCCTGGACCAGGTTTGGGTGACTGTCACCAAGGTACCACGAGCACTTCGCTCTTTCCTTCCTTTGTGGGCTGTTGGTACTATGATCGGAGCTACTCAGAAGGTGGATGTTCACCACTTACGGCGTACTGGGGAGGTATGAATCCTTGTAGCAGTTCTGGACATCAAAAAAATCCCAAAATTCGCTGATGTTTGTGTGAAGGGGTGCATGTACCGCCTTTTTTTCAAGCCCGATGAGGAGGTGATGGAAGTGGCAGATCAGGATGAAGATGAGGACCTGCTCACAGATGATGATAAGGGTAATGATGCGGATGGGGATAGGAAGATGAGGGATGCCAACCCCTCTCTGAACCCACAGGGCGGTGACAAGGAATCTGCTTTTGCTAACCCCCAGCCTTCTGCACCCCAGAGCGGGAAATCTCACAGGCAGGCTACTATGATCCAAGAGGCACTGGATATGGCGTGTGAGCAGCTGTTGGATGAGATCAGCATCAAGGTCATGTTAGAGAAGGATTCAGTGGGGTGGAAAACCTACAGTCCGTTGACTGATGAAGAGCGGAGGGTGTACAGTGCCAGGGTGACACCTCCTATTAATCCTCACCCTTTTTTCTCTGCTGAGTTTGAACAGGACCTTGGGAAATCTTGTGCCCTTGCTTCAGTGGGTGGAACTCCACTTTTCAGCTACCCGGAGGCTCACCTCGGTCAGGTGGAGGGGGGTATTACACCTACACCCCCTCTTTCTTCGGTACAGGATGCTGGGACTCTGGTGGTGGCTGCCCCGCTATTCACTGCGGGGGACCCTGCGGTGGTTTCTACTCCCCTCCACGCTGGAGAGGGGGTGACAGACGTCACGGGAGAGATGACTGCAGCAGTCACGGAGGAGGTGCTGTCCCACGTTGCTGCTGCAACAGGGGAGGATTCCCTCTCCAATGCACGCACAGAGGAGGTGGCCGCGGATGATGCCGCTGCTACTTTTGAGGGGGTCGCCCCACTTGTGGGGGAGCCACTGAGTGAGGTGGGCAACCTCACTGCGCCCGTGCTGACGGCACCGCTGGTGGTGGCACCTACTCCTACTCCTCCTGAGGTGGCCGCACCTAAGACACTTCGCCGAAGCAGCAGGAATGCGGGAAAGGCGGATGAACATATCCTACGCAAGACGGAACGACTGGCAAAGAAAAAGAACCTCGAAGGTATTTCCTTTTCTAGCTTTTCAGATTCCCATATTATTTCAAACCTTGGTAGGATAGGCATCAACTTAGCTACCTCAGATGTTGTTTTTATTAAAAACTTAGAGGTAGATAGATTAGTTCTTAGCGCAAATAAAAATGTTAAACTAAAAGCTAGGAATCTAATAAGTGATGATGAAAGGGAAGAAAGGCTGGAGGAAGTTCTCAACCACGCTTGTGGAAATTTAAATGAGAGCTTGCTTGATGCAGAGAATGATCATATCCTAGATCTATCTCCTATCAGTCGTAAGAAAAAATATAATAATGCCAAAAATCCAAGAAAAGGCAAACTTCCCAAAAAGCCAAAAACTCCTTCTAAGATTGCTATAAAATGAAAGGGGTCTTCTGGAATAGCAGAGGTCTTGCAGACTTGGCTAAACACAGATTTTTGGCTGAACTAGTTAAAAAGGAGCAGATTAATTTTATTGCTCTCTCTCTGAAACTGGTCGCGAGTCCTTTCCCGATCATGTCCTCAAAAATCTTTGTGCTGGACGTGACTTTCTTTGGCATGCTATGGCACCCCATGGTAGATCAGGTGGCATCTTGCTAGGGGTAGATCTTGGTGCGTTCGATATTGGTGCCATTGATGAGGGGGATTTCTATGTGAAATTCACCCTTAGATACAAGCCAACTGATTTTAAATTTGTCCTGTATTCTATTTATGGACCGGCACAAGTACAATACAAAGGTGCTTTTCTAGCCAAAATCGCTAATACCTGCTCAAAGGAGAACCTTCCTTTTCTCATTGGTGGGGATTTTAATATTATGCGAAAGCCCGAGGACAAAAGCAGTGGAGTTTTTGATCACAAATGGCCATCCCTTTTTAATGCTGTTATTGAGTCCCTTGATCTTCGGGAAATTGTCATGACAGGCCGCCAATACACTTGGGCGGGTTCCGGGGATAATCCGACCTACGAAAAACTTGATCGAGTTTTAGCCAGTACAGAATGGGAAGCTCATTTCCCCCTGACCAGGGTTGAAGCTAGAGATCGAAACATTTCAGATCATACCCCCCTAGTCGTGTCCACAGGCGCTTCCACCCATCAGTCCGGAACCAGACCCTTTAGATTTGAAAGGGGATGGCTCCTACGGGAGGGGTTCTATGATATGGTTGCAAATATTTGGCGATCAGAGGACTCGGGACTTTGCCCACTACAGCGGTGGCAATCCAAGATCCGTAGGCTCCGACAATATCTTAGAGGGTGGGCGTCTAATACGGCTGGCTCTTATAAAAAAGAGAAAAAAACTCTCCTAGCTCTTCTGCATAATATTGATAAAAAGGCAGAAAACAATATGCTCACTGATCAAGAGATCAATCTAAAGCACTATCTTAAAGAGCGTTTAGTCTCCCTCTTGAGGGAGGAGGAGCTTAAGTGGTATGAGAGGGCTAAAGTCAAAACGCTTTTGGAAGGTGATGCCAATACAAGGTTTTTTCACCTTGTGGCCAATGGCAAACACCGGAAACAACATATTTATAGACTTGAAGATGACCAAGGCGTTGTTGTTAGTGTTGACCACCTCAAAAGACACATTACTAATTATTACAAAAATCTATTTGGGACTCCAGAACAGACGGAAATCGCCTTAATGGAGAATCAGTTTAGTGATATCCCACAAGTGTCTCCTGAGGAAAATGAGAGCCTCATTGCCGACTTCACTGAAAATGAGGTGAGAGAGGCAATCTTCCAAATGGAGCATAATAAGGCTCCTGGACCAGATGGTTTCCCGGCTGAATTCTACCAAGTCTTTTGGGGGGTGATCAAAGACGACCTTTTGGCTCTATTTCATGAGTTCCACAAGGAGACTCTAGATCTCTTTAGCCTAAATTTTGGGATAATTACTTTAATTCCAAAAATTGAGAACGCTACTAAGATTCAGCAATATAGACCCATTTGTGTCCTCAATGTTAGTTTCAAGATTTTTACAAAAGTTGGAACTAACAGGCTGAATAAAGTGGCAAAGACTGTGGTGAGCCAAAATCAAACTGCCTTCATGCCTGGTAGGAATATCATGGAAGGTGTTGTTATTCTACACGAGACCATCCATGAACTTCATACCAAAAAATCTAGTGGGGTTATTTTTAAGATTGACTTTGAAAAGGCCTATGATAAGGTTAAGTGGTCATTCCTCCAGCAGACTTTACGCATGAAAGGCTTCTCACCTAAATGGTGCAGATGGATTCAAAACATGGTAACGGGAGGGAGTGTGGGAATCAAGGTTAATGATGACATTGGTCCATACTTCCAAACGAAAAGGGGGCTAAGACAAGGTGATCCTATGTCACCTATCTTGTTTAATATTGTCGCGGACATGCTAGCTCTACTTATTAATCGAGGGAAGGTGGCTGGACAAGTAAGAGGTGTGATACCCCATCTAGTAGATGATGGTTTATCGATTTTGCAATATGCAGACGACACCATTATCTTTCTAGACCATGACCTTGAGCAAGCAAAAAATCTTAAGCTCCTTTTGTGTGCTTTTGAGCAGCTTTCGGGGCTGAAAATTAATTTCCACAAGAGTGAAATCTTCTGCTATGGTGCAGCCAAAGAGATGGAGCCTTTCTATACTTCTCTCTTTGGATGTAATTCGGGGGCTTACCCATTCAGGTATTTAGGTATCCCGATGCACCATAGACAACTCCTCAATTCTGAATGGAGTAAAGTTGAAGAGCGCTTTCAGCAAAAGCTCTCATGTTGGAAAGCAAAATACCTATCCTATGGGGGGAGATTGGTTCTGCTTAACGCTGTGTTAAGTAGCCTTCCTATGTTCATGATGTCCTTCTTTGAGATCCCCAAGGGAGTTCTTAAAAAACTTGATCATTTCAGATCAAGATTTTTCTGGCAAGGCTCTAATAAAAAATACAAGTACAGGCTTGCCAGATGGGACATCTTGTGCCGGCCCAAGGATTAGGGTGGCCTCGGGATCTTGGATTTACAGCTTCAAAACAAATGCCTTTTGGCTAAGTGGTTAGTTAACCTCTTGAACATCGAAGGGACCTGGCAATCTTTGCTAAGTAATAAATATTTGAGAACCAAGACCCTGACGCAAGTATCAGCCAAACCAAATGACTCTCACTTTTGGAAAGACCTCATGCATATTAAAGATGAGGTTCTCTCCAACGGCTCTTTCATTATTAAAGATGGAACCAGCACTAGGTTTTGGAAGGATACCTGGTTAGGTGATAAGCCGCTCAAGGATACTTACCCTTCCTTATACCATATTGCACGGGATAAGAAGGTAACGACTTCTAAGGTCATGTCCTCTATACCTCTGAATATCTCCTTCAGGCGGTCTCTGGTGGACAATAACCTAAGACAATGGCTTCACCTAGTAGCTCGGGTCTCTAATGTTGTTCTGGTGGATGGTAAAGATTATTTTAGGTGGCGGCTGACGAAAAACGGCCTTTTCACTGTCTGATCAATGTATCTTGATGCTTTAGATACTCATCCACCTTTTCAGCATAGGAAGATCTGGAAGTGGAAATTACCTCTTAAAATCAAAATTTTTCTTTGGTTTCTTCAGAAGGGTGTCGTTTTAACAAAAGACAACCTTGCGAAGAAAAATTGGAAAGGGAGTCAGAAGTGTGTCTGCTGTAATTTGAATGAAACTATTCAGCACCTCTTTTTAGATTGCCCCTTAGCAAAGATGATTTGGAGGTTAATTTTCTATGTTACTACTTTGAGCCAACCTAGATCTATTAACCATATGTTTGGTAATTGGCTTAATAATCAACATAAAGATTCTAAGCAACTGATTTGGGTTGGTGTCGCGGCCATCTGCTGGGCTATTTGGAAATGCAGGAATGATATAGTTTTCAAAAAGACGAAGTTTAATTCGATTCTGCAGGTTATTTTCAGGGGAGCTTACTGGTTACGCTTCTGGGCCCAGTTGCAGCGTAAGGAGCAGGCCAAGGACATCCTCATCGCTATGAGCAGGAAATTAGAAGTCATCGCTCTACAGTTTGCCAATGAAGGATGGAATAATTTTTATCGTTTACCTTAGGTGGGGGCGTGTTGCCCGTAGCTGCCTGTCTGCTCTTATTGACTTTTGTTTGAACTTTGTAATATTTGGCTGTGTACATCTCCGGATGTAGAGGCCGGATTTAATTATCCATTATCGAAAAAATGCCAAAGAGGGGAGAAAAGGAGTCCACCCTATAAAGCGGCGAACGCAACCGAAAAAACAGAGAGGGAGAGGCGGAGGCGGAGGCGCTCACACAGCAGCAGCCCACACGTAATCCTTTCCCTTGCTTTCACACTTGCACCCCTCAACTCCTAGCCCATTCACACATCCGGGCCTCGAGGAGGGGGTTATATACGCCGCGCCAACAAATTAGCGGATCTTCCGAGGAGCTCAGCGCGAAAAAAAAGTGAGCCGCAAATTTGGCTACGGCCACACACGCGCAGCCGCCGCGCCACGACGCGCTCGCTCTCCTTCTCGCCGCGTCCGGTGTCGGGCCCCGCCACGTCCCCTCTCCCGCAGCAGTCGCCTGCCCCGATGAGGCCGCCGGAGGTGACGGTGGCCGTTGTCGCGGCCGTTGCAGTGGCGGCGCTTCTGGGGGCGGGGGCGGCCGCGGCGGCTTCGGTGCCGTTGCTACCGGCGGCGCTGGCGCTGCAGCGCGCGGTGCCGCACAAGGGGGTGGCCCTGGATGAGCTGAAGCGGCGGGACTGGGCGCGGCACCGGAGCTCCAGGAGGGGGCTGCTCGGGGGCGTCGCCGGCGTGGTGGACTTCCCGGTCGAGGGCTCCGCCAACCCGTACATGGTCGGGTGGGTGAGCTGCCGCCTCGCTTTTCCTTCCTGTTTTCTCGTGGTGGTTTCGCTTCAGTTGGGGTTGGGTTGGCCGTTTGATGGATGGAAGCGTGTGAAATTCGAGCCTCGTTTTCGGTTTCTTGGTTCGGGTGGTGAGCTGAAATCGCTGCTTTCGCTGAAAATAATTGATCTGCTGGCAGTTCGTCGGCTAGGCTGCTTACGTCCATTCCTTTTCCCAGTCGACGAACGAGCGATGGTGATTCGATTGCTTATGCCGTTACTCGGTGACTTTTTTGCTGCTAGGTTTCGCGTGCATTCCGCCAAGTTCTTTCAATAATTTTTCTTTCTTTTTGTTATGTGTTGTAGTACTGTTTTTGCGAGTCTAGTTGAATTTTGCTTCAACTCGTAGATTCGTTCTCTTCACCGCCAGTAATGTATATATCATGTAAATTAACTCTTGCGTGGTGCATTTCATTGCTCTATCTACTCCTGTCAACCCACTTCTTACTGAGGAATCCAATCCTAGTGAATTCACTTGTGAAAGAAATCCAATACCAGAAAAATTCATCTTATTGTGTTTTGTTTCTTCTCGATCGTATGTTTGGAGAGTTGGTTCCAGACGACAGCTTCCATTGGACACAATCCTTGCTTTATTTCATTATTATTCGCTGTTGCTTTGCTTAAGGTCAATTCCTTCACAAGGGGAAAAAAGTATGGTTTTTTAGGCTGCAATTTAGTATTTCCCTCTGCTGTAGGTTTCTTGTCCTGTATTGCTTACGCGTTCAATTCAAAGCAGGAAAGGTACTTTGTGCAGCAGTAACCCAGCAAGCTGTACAAATAGAGTTATTTAAAGGGACCTTAGTAATTTTCAGCATCAAGGAGAGATAGGCAACTAATGGCTGGCGAATACCCTTTGGTTTCCATTTTCTATCTTTAGGAGCAGCAAAATTGTATTCTTGTTTATATTTCTGACAATGCTTGCGGTGTGCAGGTTCAGACTTGACCCCCTTATACCATATTCCTGATTGTATAAGTAGTAGAAAATATCCTGTATTCGATTCGCGAAAAAAGAAGAAAAGAATATCCTGTATTCCTCATTGATTGTGGCAATCAACACAAGCATGCCATTCGTTCCCATCGTCGAATTGATTAGGATACACATTTCAATCTGTCACCCAGCACAAACCGATTTGTTGTGATTGATCAACATGCTGTTGCATTATCGTTTCACCACTTCATACATATTAGTAACAACTTAAGAAGGATGCATTTTTTATTTTACTCTGTTAGTCAATATTACTCTTTTTTACTATTGTATCATAATGTTTGACTTTGAACTTGTAGGCTCTATTTTACCCGTGTGAAATTGGGAAACCCGGCAAAGGAATTCTTTGTCCAGATTGACACTGGCAGTGATATTTTGTGGGTAACTTGCAGTCCCTGTACTGGTTGCCCGACATCAAGTGGACTCAATGTGAGACCAACTTCTTATATTTGACTTAACAAATGCATATATTTTCAACCAATGTTACATGCTATCCTAGCGAGCTTCTTTTGATTAATGCATTTCTATTTTTGTTCTTCAGATCCAGTTGGAGTCCTTCAGTCCTGACTTGTCATCAACATCATCCAGAATAACATGCTCAGATGATAGATGTACAGCTGCACTTCAAACAGGGGAAGCAGTCTGCGAAACCTCAGGTTCCTCAAGCAGCCCTTGTGGGTACACTTTCACCTATGGTGATGGGAGTGGAACATCAGGGTACTATGTATCTGACACGATGTATTTTGATACTGTCATGGGAAATGAGCAGATTGCCAATTCGTCCGCCTCTATTGTTTTTGGGTACAGTTTCCTTGGATCCCTATATCATTTTAAGTAATTGAAACTTACAATTAGTACCTGATGATAATTTTAGCCGAGATGCCATGCCACTAGAAACCTTGATAGAGAGCTCTAAGTGTAGGTATGGTGACCATGAACAATTTAACACGGTGTTGGTTCTCAATAATGTGTTTGTTTATTGGGTTGGTTCAAATGACAGATTAACGCCCTGTTCGTCTGGCTTATCAGCCACCAGCCAGCAGTACTTTTCTCTCAGAAAAAACCAGCCACCAGCAACCAGCCAGCAGTACTTTTCTCTCAGAACAAACCAGCACCAGCCACCAGCAACCAGCCAAGCGAACAGGCTGTAAGTGGCAACAAACTTTCAATGTCCTGAACCAGCAGATTGCTTGCCACATTTGACTGCATACTTAAAAAAAAAAGGACGTACCCAATGCCGTAGGCTCCCGCACTGTGCGGGGTCTGGCGGAGGTTATTAGCGGGAGGTCTTTCGTGCAATGTGTAGAGGCCACCGCTCGAACCTGTGACCTCTCAGTTCACAGGCGGCAAGCACTACCACTTGCACTAGGCCGCCCTTTTATTTGACTGCATACTTCCTTTTCTTATTTTCGTCGTGCGGCCCAAGGCAAAAAAGGAGGAAAAACCTTTCTTGATGTTCAACCTGAACAATGTGTTGTTATTATTCCTTCGATTCTGCAGCCACAGGATTCTGGCATGTTTCTAGACCAATGTGTTATAATTATTCCTTTGATCAGATGGTATTGTTGTTATGTGCCAAAAAGCTTAACTTCAAAGTATAGTTGGAGTTGATAGCTTTGTTCTTATTCTCTTGGTCTATGTATCAGCTTCAAGTGTAGCTATATTTCTTGATTGCATATTTATTACTCAATTCCCTTAATTGTCAACTTTGCTGCCAAACATTATTATATAAATTATTTACCAACTTTTGAATGTTTCATTTCCTTCTGAGCAGATGTAGCAACTCACAGTCAGGAGACCTGACGAAGGCAGATAGAGCAGTTGATGGGATTTTTGGGTTTGGACAGCATCAATTGTCTGTCATCTCACAACTAAATTCACTTGGAGTGTCCCCTAGGGTATTTTCTCATTGCCTGAAAGGTTCTGACAATGGTGGTGGTATTCTTGTGCTTGGTGAAATTGTGGAGCCAGGCTTAGTCTATACTCCACTGGTTCCATCACAGTAAGTTTCATCCCTGGAATTACTTTGGGTGTAAAACTGCAGAAATCTGCACTGCTATCTTATGTTTCAGTAGCCATTCTACTGTGACTGTTGTGATAAATTCGACATGAATATACTTATGAGTTAGACAGCTTTTGTATAACTTAGTTTATGTTCCATTGACTCTTGAACAACCATTTCCTGTGTTGAGAAGCTGTGAACTTCCTGTATTCCTGACACTAACCGCTGCTTATAACAATATTTTAAATGAAATACAGGCCTCATTACAACTTGAATCTGGAAAGCATCGCTGTCAATGGTCAAAAGCTACCCATTGATTCCTCCTTGTTTACAACATCAAATACACAAGGAACAATTGTGGATTCAGGGACAACATTAGCGTATCTTGCAGATGGAGCCTATGATCCATTTGTTACGGCGGTGAGTCTCATATGACACACATTTTTTTCATAGAATAAGCAATGCTCGGCTATGTACACTGTCTGCTTATTTTTGTGATGTGATTGTTAATTGTCATTATTCATACCTGCAGATAGCTGCCGCAGTCTCTTCATCTGTACGTTCTCTTGTCAGCAAAGGGAACCAATGCTTTATTACTTCCAGCAGGTTTTATTCTTCTTTCTGGTAGTTAAGTTAACAGCTTTGTCCTTTGATACCCTGAATTCCTTACAAGTTTTCTTACCATTTAGCAGTGTTGATTCATCGTTTCCAACCGTGACCCTTTATTTTATGGGTGGTGTTGCGATGATGGTGAAGCCAGAGAACTATCTTTTGCAGCAGGCTTCTGTTGTAAGCCAGCCAGCTGTATATCTGATTAAATGCTTCTAGGAGACTTGTCTCAAGTTTTATAATATCATGTAATCATGGTTGCAGGACAACAATGTATTGTGGTGCATTGGCTGGCAAAGGAACCAGGGCCAAGATATAACTATACTCGGAGGTTAGTCGTCTTAGACACAATTAGCCAATTAGATTTGAATCACGCTATAAAATTTGAGGCTCTGTTACACGATATGGCTATATGAAATTAACA
The DNA here is from genome assembly GCA_036936925.1 of Cenchrus fungigraminus. Taxonomy (NCBI): domain Eukaryota; kingdom Viridiplantae; phylum Streptophyta; class Magnoliopsida; order Poales; family Poaceae; genus Cenchrus; species Cenchrus fungigraminus. The sequence continues at coordinate 18,022,161 of CM072778.1, read as the reverse complement.
AAGATAAGTGCATGTTTAGGTGTTGAGACAAGGGCACTATGGTCTAAGAATCTTTGACTTCTGACTGCATAGTTTTTTCCCCTTTATGCTTTGCTGTTGCTCCTATTTCTAATGCAAACATGGACTTGCCAGCAACTCCTATCAGGTTCCAGCTTTATACTGATAGCCACTGGTGTGCATAGTGTCCAAGCATGCAAAAACCTCTCTGGAGCCTAATTGTTCTTCCTTTTGGTGCTAACTACAGGGTTCCTCTTGTTGCAGATCTTGTCTTGAAGGATAAGATATTTGTGTATGACTTGGCGAACATGCGCATGGGCTGGGCCGATTACGATTGTAAGTGTACATTCCTTGAGCCCACTTCAACCGAGCTGCCACTTTTAGTTTTCTTTTCCAGCGCCCTCCTCACCTTTGCCTTTGTGACTAACACTATCCCCCCTTGTCAGGTTCCATGTCTGTGAACGTCACCACGTCGTCGGGGAAGAACCAGTTCGTGAACACTGGGCAGTACGACGTGAACGCCTCCACGCGGCGCGGATCGTTCGAGAGCTTGATACCGGCTGGGATCGCCGCCATGGTTGTGCATATGCTCGTTTTCGGCGGTGGCGTCTCACGTAGATAGCAGTGCAGTGCAGGCGGGCTAACTGACAATGCGATTCGATTCTTTATTTGCGTTGGTGTATTCAGAGCTTGTGGGGTGTTGGCGTCCCTGCTGCCTCCCCCACCCTAGTCAGTCGTCAGTGCCACGGGCGGAGAATAGCTGCCATGACCTGAGCATTCTTACTGTACATACAGAAAATGAAAAGGTCCGTTGATCATGGAGCAAGGCCTCCCTTCTCTCAAAATTGCGGCCCCGTTCTTCCTGTATCTCATTTTTGTCGTTGATTTGGAACTGGGGAAAAAAAAGAATGAATGTTATACGGCGGGACGTGGATTGTTATTCAGAACCGGGTTTTCGCTGCTGGAACGTGGGCAGCGCGGGCGGCTGACTCCGGCGGCGGGCGGCGGCGGCGGCGGCGGCGGGCGTGGCGTCGGGAAGGGAAGGGGACGACGAGAGTGGCTCCACGTGAGCATACACGAAGGCGTTTTGATTTAAGTAATTCTAATTTTGACCTCGCATGCCTTTAGCGGTTAGCTTTTCAAAAGCTAAGAAAAAAATATAATCGGATATAGCCGTAGTAAATCATTTAGCCTTTTCAAATGTTCGATACATCAATTCATCATGGAGTAAAACGAACATATAGAAATAAGGACCTCCTCTTCATGCTTTCATAAATCTTAAAAAAAAACCAAGTCGGTGGGGGTAAGACCGCCCCACGATTTTCATACACAAAGTTCAGAATTCAGATAATACAAACACCATAAGTCAAACACAAACAAACAATAGACATAGCGGGCTAAGTGATACTTGGAGCCTGTTTGGATGTAAGGGGTAAATGTTTACCTCAAGTCAAATGTTTTGCCCCTTCTATTTGCCTCTAATAATGTTTGCCCCTTGGGGTGTTTGGATTGAGGGGTAAATGTGGATGTGGATGGGAGATGGAGGGCTGAGGTCCACCACAATTTTACTCCAATTTGCTACCTTTTAGGGGTAAATTGAATTAAGGGGCAAAACATTTACCCCACCACATTTGCCCCACATGTTTGACACCTTAGGGGTAAATTTAAGGTAAATTTGCCCCATTTACCCCTCCATCCAAACACCCCCTTGATTTAGTTGATTTAGCGAGCTAAATCGGGTTATTAACAGTTTTTTTTGCTTAGCGCCAAATGGATCATATCTGAGCTCATTCTCTGCCATAGCCGTTTATTTAAAACCTTGGTTCGTTTGCATTTGTGCATTCTCACAATTTTTCTTTTGAAATTCCTGTGTAGAGTGTGGATACGCAAAGAGAAAAAAAGTTCAGAATTCAGCCCTAAAACGCCGCAAGTGTTTGCCAACCATTCGATCAAGAAAACCAACGGTCGGATTTTTTTCTTCACGAATCCCATGTGTGCGATGTAATAAACAAATACTTCCTCCGGTTCGTATTAGAAGTCGTTTTGGACAAAGTTTGAGTCAAACATTAGAAATATAAATCATGAATAACTTTTAAGTCGTTGAGTTTGAAAATGTGAAAATCATATAAATAGATTTGTCTTGAAAGTTACTTTCATAATAATATACATATATAACTTTCCAATAAAGATTTTTTTTATAGAAAAGAGAAGTCAAAGTTGTGCTTTGGTGATCGTGTCGTTGTCCTAAACGACTTTAGTATAGACCGGAGGGAGTAATAAATATAAAAATAATGAAAAAACGCGCCCTTCGTTTTGCTCACCCCTGACCCTGATTCCCTCCTTGGCTCCCTCCATTCTTTCTGCTTCCCGCCCTCTCCTCTCCCTAAAACTCTCCCTAAAAACCCACAAAAATCCCTCCGCATTCCTGCGTTCCATCCACCATCTCGGCGGGGCTGGAATCAGAGAGAGAGAGAGAGAGAGAGAGAGAGAGAGAGAGGCGAAGGGGAGGGACTGAGGGAGGGGGCGGCGGCGGAATGGGGATCCAGGGGTTGCTGCCGCAGCTGAAGTCGATCATGGCGCCCATCAAGGTGGAGGAGCTTCGGGGCCAGACGGTGGCCGTCGACACCTACTCCTGGCTCCACAAGGGCGCCCTCTCCTGCGGCGACCGCCTCTGCAAGGGCATCCCCACCACCAGGTCCGTCCTCCCGCCCGGCCGCCCCTTTCTTGGACCAATTTCCTCCCGATAGGGTTTCTTGAGCCGTTCCGCCGGTCAGGTGAACCTGATAGGCGAATCGGGGAAATGTGACTCTTTCCGATGGATTTCGCATCTAAGCCCTTTGATGTCGTGGCCGCCGAAGGGAGCGATTGCTCGGTGTGGCCAGGGGTTTCTTGTTTCGGTTTGTGGTTCGGTCTCGATTGGCGAGACCCCCTGTCCGGGTGGAAGACAAAGGGGAGGACTTGCTCGCGATTCCTCAAGATTCTGTTACATTGCGAGAGATATCCATTGTTTGCCTTCTCTCAGAGATTGCAGAATCTAAATGTATAGCATCCAATTTGCCCCTATCTATTGCCAATTTGCTGGACCTATATTCTTTGCTGGTGCCAAGATTTCTTGTATGCTTATGTTGGACCACGGATACCAATTAGGGGAACATGTTTTGATCATTTTACTTGATTGCTGTCCGTTACTGCTCTAGTTTCCATAACACTCCGTTTCCATTTACGGAAGTTACTCCAAATGTTCTATGTACAGACAAATCCAAAGACACTATTGTCGTTGCTGCTTTCTTTGTTACTAGCGTTTCTTTTGGCCGCAGGGTTCTTCAACGATACAAAATGTTTGAAATGACATAGTGGATCAGAGTATAATTCTCATATCTGGTGTCTTCCCATAAACTCACCTGTGATACTTTTCCCCTTGAAATTGAACCAGGCATATCGAATACTGCATGCATAGGGTTAACATGTTGCGACATTATGGTGTGAAACCAATTCTTGTATTTGACGGGGGCCTTCTGCCAATAAAGAGTGATCAGGAAACGAAGCGAGCAAGGTACATTCTACATATACATACACCTATGGTTATAGCCACCTCGGCCTTTCAACATATGAAATTCATTTGCAATTTTACTCCCAAACTGTGGAAGTGTGGATCTGTTAAGGGTCTTCAACTACTCTTTGATATCCTGATATACTTTCTTCTTTTTTAATTTACCTGCTAAAAAATGTCAACCTTTAGGTCGAGAAAGGAAAACCTTGAGCGTGCCAGGGAACATGAAGCTGCTGGGAACTCACGTGCTGCATTTGAGTGCTATCAGAAAGCTGTTGACATTACACCTAGAATTGCTTCTGAACTGATCGAGGTACAGCTACAATTCCTTGTAGTGTTAGCAAATTGTTACCACCTATTTAAAATGTTTCTAATAGACTTGCCTATTTTTTATATAAATATACAATGAAGGTACTGAAGAAAGAAAATGTTGATTATATCGTTGCACCTTATGAAGCAGATGCGCAAATGACATTCTTATCTGTTAACAAACTTGTTGATGCTGTAATCACTGAGGATTCAGATTTGATACCATTTGGTTGTTCCAGAGTAAGTACACTGTTACAACTCATTTCTCTGTGCTCAACATCTTCCATAATCTTTTCGTACTAAGTTACTCCCTCCGCCCCAAATTACTATTAGTTTTGGTTTTTCTACATACATAGTTTATATATTTATATAGATATGTATATTATGTCTAGATATATAGCAAAAGTTATGTATCTAGAAGAGCCAAAATGAATAGTATTTTGGGACGGAGGGATTACATTTCCTTTCATAGCTTGCTGTTGCCCTTTAATAGTGTACATCTTATTTTAATGTACAGATTATTTTCAAGATGGACAAATTTGGGCAAGGAGTTGAATTTCAGATTGCACGATTACAGAGAAATAGAGAGCTTGACTTCAATGGATTCACAAGGCAAATGCTACTCGAGATGTGTATTCTAAGTGGCTGTGACTATCTCCCCTCATTACCAGGAGTGGGTGTGAAACGAGCTCATGCACTCATCCAAAAGCATAAGTGTCATGAGAAGGTAAACCCTGTATTCTGTGTGTTTGTTGCCCATACTACCTCTATACCTAAGTAGACTTAGGAGGCAATGGAGAGAATTTCAGTGACATTGTATAACTGCAGGTGATCAAGCACCTGAGATTCAGTGCTGTTTCTGTTCCACCTCAATATGAAGAGAACTTCAAGAAGGCAATCTGGGCATTTAAGTTCCAAAGGGTCTATGATCCTGTTACAGAAGATATTATTCATTTGTCAAGTGTGCCTCACGACCTCACTGAAGACTTGGAATTTCTGGGCCCATATCCTTTGCCAAGCTTATATCTGGATTAGAACTCAACAATTCCTGAATTTGATTAGGTTAATATCTAAGATAAAACTTATATTAATTTCTTTCCCAAGGTTCTATGATACCTGACTCTGTTAGGCCACTCTGGCTAATGACCGTTTCCGTTGAGTTTAAAATAAGCTATGGGCATTGCCTTGCCGACTTTTCTCTATAATTCATTTTCTTGAACTCAGAAGAAGCACTCATGAATCTAGCTTTTCCTTAATTATTATTTACATGGTTACCACAAGATATTGCCAAAGGCATTGCTCTAGGGAACATCGATCCACTTACAAAGGAATTATTCCAGGTATCGTGCCTCCTTTCAAAAAAGAATTTGGACTGACCCAAGATCATGTGAAGTTATATTTGTTTTTGCCTCCCCATTTCTTATCATATGCTTTGGTAGTTGGGCTAATGCAGATTTATGAAAGTAATGCTATTAGCTTTTTTGGTCCTCCAAGTCCAAATGCAATTTTGTTCCACACTGTTTCTGAACTATGTGCATGACAAACACAAAACATTTGTGAACATATGGATGAACAAAACAAGAGGGTTTATGGAAATGCAAGGATATTTTGTTAGAGAGTATATATTGTCATGATTTCACATTTTTCTTTATTTTCTCATCCCCAAAAAGGGTAGTACTGAACATCATACTTTTTGTGTTACTTGCTACCACATACTACTGCCATGCACTTAGTTGTCAGGACATGAGAGTTACCAGTATCGCTTGTAACTTTCTATTTCTTGGTTGTCTTCTTGCAGACTAAACCAGAGTGCAGTTCACCTACTGTTGATAGGGTTTGTCCAATCAGAGAGCATATTGCTACTTCAAATGGAAAGAAGAGGCTAGATTTGCCTGTGCAAAAGAATATATTGACGAACTACTTCTGTATCCCCTCAACATATTGTACTTTCGGCAATGAATGTCACATAAATCAAGTTTACTTAGAGTGAACTTTTATCTACATATAAAAAAATCACAATAACAGAAGTGCCTTGGTCTAGACATAAAAACAAGTTGTTGATTTCTAGATACACCTTAGATCATGCAATGATAGATTAATTTCCCTCAGTGTTTTAGAAGATGGAGTTGCTAGCATAATGTGTAAATTTTTAGTATGATACTCACACCAACGCTGTGCTAGGGTTCAATACTTTATTTTGAGAAAATTTGTTTACAACAATTAGCCGCCTTTTGGATTATCCTTGACTTTTCAAAGGCTTAGCATCCCTTGAGGCAAAACGGAAATTCAGGGCACCTAAAGTAACAGCTAAGCAACAAACATCAAACGGGTCTTTGCCTAGTTCGCAAACTCAAGACTCTGATACCCCTGATTCATTTGAAGATCCTATGTTGCCAACAGTTCGCATTCAAGCTTCTCAATGTAGTTCTGAGCTTTTAAGCCCTGAACCTTCTCAAGATGAGCCAATCTATGCTGCATCTCAGCTTAGCTCTGAGCGTTTCAGTTCTGAGAGTTCCCTCAATGATTCAGCCAATATGTTTCCACAATGCACTCCACATGATGTTGGTAGTGACCCTCCTTATGAGGATACGGGAATTGAAGACAGAAAGGTATTTGGTACTTACCATTAGTTCATGTAAACATGTCTAATGCTGTTCTATTCTTATACTCTTATTATAGCAGCCACATTTCTGTTGCCCTCAAAGCTGTCTTATACCATTCAGGTTGAGGCTGGCTACTGCAATGAAAATACACTGCCAACAGTTCCTTGCTTAGCAGGTAATACTTCTAATTTGCATTGTTGATTCATGGTTTGATCTGCAAACTATGTTCCGAATCATCTATTTATGCAAAATCAAAACAATCTTAGCACTGATTCGTAGCTTATGCACGTTTGTTATCTTTTCTAGGAAAATCACCCAGAATATCAGAGCCTTCTTTACTTCTACATAACATGGGACCATCTATACTGGTTCAACCTTATAGTGAAGGCACTGTGGCCTCCAAAAATAAAGACATAGTTAGAAGTCCATACTTCAAAACGGTAAATAAGAGAGTTTGCACAAATCAAGAACAATTAGATGATGAAGAGGATCATGATATTGGTACTTGCAATCTTTCTGGAGATCAACTTATGAATTCTGGCATGTTGAAGAGAAGAAAATTTTCTGGCGTCCATAATTTCAAAGATGTAAGTGATTTTTTTTCTTTGAATCATCATAGGGCAACTAGCACTTTGTACCATGGTAAATCACTGGTGCAAATATGCTGTTTATGCAGGAATTGTTACAGCCTATCAGTTCTGATGACAGTCCACCAGTCACTGATGAAGGTAATCTAATCTACCTTGTTTTCTACTTAATTAAAAGTTCAGTAAGTTGCAGATGCATCATGTCCTGTAATGTTTTAGGTGCTTCTCAATTCGATGTAGTTCTTCCTGTATCTTAATACATTTATGTATCAAACTATAATTAAAAAAACACTTTTTAATTATAATTAAACACAGTCATAATTCTAGGGGCTTGGTCAATTTGGAAACATCGAAACAGATGTGTCTTTGATGGAATCAGTCCAAGTTTGAATGAAGTAATGTCATTTGTGGTTGAGGATCTTAGCTATGGAGCTTTGCTGGGGCTAAAGGACAGATCAGTGCAGGTTTTTTTGGTCTGGCCTTTTCACTTTTTTAACAGGTGATTAGTCTGTTAGGTAGGGTTTTTTTCTGCTCAGGTTTTCTCCTTAAAAAACCTGGCTGTACCTTGGGTTTCTTAAACCCTTTTTCTTCTTAATATATTGACACACAGCTCTCCTGCGTGTTCGAGAAAAAAACTTATAAAAAATTTAGTCTGCTTGTCTTGATCTTAAAAAACTTATGCAGGTCATGATACTGATGACCTTGATGATGCAAATATAAGGACTGAAGGAAGATTTGGATGCAATGTTTCCCATGTCAATATGTACAGTGGAATTGCAGAAAAATCAATGGATAAGTTTGCTGCATTGGTATCTTCTTTCAGATACCCAGGCTCCCGAGCCAGTGGCCTTCGTGCTCCTTTAAAGGATGTGAAGAACACACTTTCTGTGAGGTATGCAGCTCTAGAACAATTACTTTTAAAGGTTAAAAAAGTAAAAATAAGTACGATCTGTTTACTTCATTTACCAGAAACAGCAATCTTATAATAACTTCTATTTATTATGGTGTGCTTATTTCTGTTGTAGATCTATTCTCAGAGCTCCAGAAAAAGGCAAATTCAGATGCACATCAAAGAAATCAGATCTAGGCCCCCCTTCAAAAGGCAGATATACAAGTGATAACAAGAAAACTGCTGCCAGCCCCCCTGATATTAGTGCATTTGCATACAGGCCTGTGAAAAATGTTCATGCTGATCAAGATGGAACCGCAAGTAAAGCTGATGCCCCCCTTGATCTTGGCACATTTGCTTACACTCCGATGACACCTGTCTGCCATCCGGATCGGAGCAAACTCACAGGCACAGCTATGAAAATTGCAGGTAGCCCTCCTGATCTAAGCACATTTGCATATAAACCTATGAAAGGTGCAGTCAGATATTCGGATGGGAGTAGATTCGGAGGTACAGCACTGAGTGCTGCTGGAGGGACTTCTCGGAGACAATTTAAATAGAACCAGTGCTGGGCTCACCTAATCTGACCTGAACAAGCTGAAAGTTAACCTGTTTTAGTTATTTTCTCCAGTGGTGATCAAAATGAAAGATCTCTCGAGTGATTTCAACAGCCATACTTCACAAAACTTGACAGACAGACTCTTTCACCACAACTTGCCAGCCCCAACAGTAGGAAGATCTGGAAGTGCTACTGTCCAGGTTCAGCAGAAGGAAATTCTGTAAGGGAAAAAAAATACTGATCAGAGCATTTCCATTGTTGAGAAAAAGGAAGGTGGAAGCATAACTGAAGATAGCTGACATCAACATTGGAGGATCGAGTAGCAGCAGAGGCTCCTTGTTTGCCCGCCTCTAGCTGTACATCCATCCATGATCCAATTCTAAAGCAACCACTGCTAGAGCAGGAGCTCATTTTTGTAGACTGCCTTGTATGTGCATGCTCATTTGTATGTGCCTTGTATAAGAGTCCTGTTGTCTGAAGAAAGCAGTCTCGTTTGTAACTGTGTGTCACTGCAGCCAGTATACTGTTTCTCTGTAGCCAGTATACTATTTCTCTGTAGACAGTATGTTTTACTGTAGCCAGTATACTGTTGTTTGTTCACCTTTGTAAGTATGAGCATGATTAAGAGGTCATCATTGAGGGTGCCAACTCTTGATCAAGATAAAAGATTTGAGTATGGTGTCGTCTTTAATATAGCATGATTAGACAAACTCCAGCAAGCAACCACATCTGCAACTGCATCTAGCGTACATGCGTGAAAGAGAAGATGGAGGGCATGCAAAAGAGACGGCTTTTCAGCAGAGACGCGCAACCCTCCCTCCCAGCGCGGGTGCGGACCAGCGCTGTGCAGTGGAAACGGAAGGGGGAGAGGAGTGAGATTCCCCACGTTTGAGTACTGAGTATGAGGGTAGCCGCTGGAGCAGCTGCAGTGCTGGTCGGGCCATCATTTTGCCTACGGGCTCTGATGAGTAAACTGCTGCGATCAGTTTTAAGCGGTCTTCATTTCTCGTAAGGCAGAGCAAATGAACAAATATTTTTAGACTAAACAAATCCGGACAAAGGAAAAACTATGGTGAAATAAACAGAAAAGGAGAGTGTTATAATACCAAAATATTAAAAAGAATTTACGAGAGAAAAATCTAAAAGGTATCACTAAGATATATGCTTAGCAGATGCACTATTTTTTTTTTGGACTCAACATATTCTGCCGTTGATTTGCCCTCTTCTGCACGCATCATGGAGCATCCGGCCCTACCACAGATTCTGCCGTTCCCCAACCTCCGGAATCCCAGCAAGCCTCGTCTGTACTGACTAGCTAGTAGCTACCCACGAGAGCCTGCTGCTGCTGACTCGCGCGGGAGCGGCCATGACACGCCGCCGCCGGGGCAAGCGCGGGCGCACGAGCCCAGACCCGCCGGCGAAGCGCCGCCGCGGAGGCACGCCGGAGACAGATGCCGCCGGCTATCCGGAGCCCGCTCCGGCTCAGCAGCCGTCTTCGGTGATGGTCGCAGGGCTGCCGCCCGGCTGCGGCGTGCTGGAGCTCAAGTCGCGGCTGGAGGCGTACGGCCCCATCGCGCGCGCCCGCGTGGACGCCGCGGCGGCCACCGGGTACGTGACCTTCCGGTCCGGCGCGGCCGCCGTGGCTGCCATTGCCGCGTCCCTCGACCCTGATGTCGGCATCACAATCGGATCTAAGAAGGTAATGGGACAGTAGATGGCTTTATTTTGTCAGTAAATAAAGTAGATTTCCCAAATTTTGCGCTGCGGTTGTGTTTGATTGAGTGGTGGCGGCCAGCTATTTTTGCTCGATTTGGTCAATTCGAAGCATGTAATCGTGTATTACTAGGCGCAGTAAAGTTTCGACCCCAATTCAGCCTTCTGTTGTTCAGTGTATTGATATAGCGGGAAAAATTAAACAATCTCAGTGCCCCTAATTCATGGCAAGCGCAACAATTGTGTTTTTCAGATGTCGGTTCTCTGATGGTAGTGCCATAGAAATTGAAGCAGACAAACTAACGATACAGATTTTCCCATCTTTGGCCACAAATGCCAAATTTATGTCTAGTATTTCAATCATGGCATTTCCCATCTTCAGCAGCGAATGCAAAATTTATGACAAGTGGTTCAATCCTTTCAAATTCTCCAAACTGCATGACATTTCAGTGCTTTGCACTTTGGTAATCACATTGTTGTTCCTTCTGTGTGATACAGGTTTTAGTTGTACAGGCGAGTGATGCGCCAAATAACTCAAAAACCATAGTTCGAGCTGCTGACCCTGCAAGGCGATCATTGCATGATGCGACAAAGAATAATGCAAACGACGATTCAGCCATCCCGGGTTCCAAAGCAGCAGCAGGAGTGACCTACAAAGCACGCGAAATAGTCGCCTATGATGATCTTTTCTAGACTCCTAGTGAGCAGTAACTAGTCTTCTAAGGTAGGAGCCAGCTTGGCCATCTTTGTACAATAGTATTAGGAACTAGGGCTGCGCACCGCGCCTGTGTAATATTTGTCTAGGTCAAAATGTTGCAATGTAGTGTGAAACTGTTTCCTGCCTTCACTGTGTATCATTCGCGAAGGAGCTTGCATGGAAACATGGAGAGTTTCCATGTGCCTTTAGCCTTTTATGGTACATGTTATCATGCAGAACAAAATGTGACGGAAATTGTCATCAAGTTCTAAGCAAGATGCAAAGCAAGATGAGCGACCTGGTAAGCCTTCATATTGTCTCCTGATATGTCTACATCGCTGAAGAAATTAACTGTTCTAGTGTTAATGATAACGTTAGGCTTAGACATTCTGGCATTCAACTTTTGCAAGGGTTTACAAAGAAGGAAAAAAGAGCCAAAAGAAATTAAAATAGATCAAATCGTTCCCCATTTATGCAACTGAATGTGGGATTTTTTTAACGCCCTTAACATTACTTCTAAGGAATGGACCATTATATTCAAATATATTGAACAGTCCAAACATCATGAAATAAATGCAGATTGAGTTGATCAGGGAATTTTAATCGAAACTTTTGATTAGACTCAGATTAGTATGTTAGTATGCAACATTTGAAAAATGGAGCATATAAAAGTAAGGTTTGTGTTGTATATTGGCCAACTGGGAGATGAAAAATATAGCCTTGATTATTAAACCTTCATGTAAATCCTGAAAAAGCTACCTGCAGCATCATGTATACAAACAGGACCTATAAATTGCACAATTACACTATCTGCATAACATGCTCTGCTGGCTTTATGTTGAGATTCTTCCTGCGCCATGGTGTCTGCAACCCTAGCTGTCAGTGTAAAAGTGCTCAATAAAATGTCCATCTGTTGGTAAACCATTTGAGTGAATTTTCCAATTAAGCCATGACAACTCAGCCAAACTGAAGCCAAGCTGGGTGGTTATATGCTATTCCTGAAGCTTTTTTGTCTTTCTTTTTGATATACCACTCAGCATATCTGAATTATGCTGCTGCAAATTTAGAAGTTCAAAAAAATCAGGTAGAATCCAAGGTAGTAAATTGCCAAATGGAGAGACAGAAATGAAAAATCAATCATTTCATTTTGTTTTATCAAAACAAGACAGCTGAATTGTGTCAGCTGTTCAAATAGGAAAACAGCCATGCGATAGCATCTGTGTGACAGATTCTTCTTAGGAGGTGTCAATATGACTGGTTGATTGCCAAAAGGAGTAAACAATCTTGTCATAATCTCTACCTGGTTTTCACATAATAATAAAATGGTATAACCAATAGCTTATTGAGCGTAAATTTGATACAATAACTGGATTTTTTTTTAATCTCCCAAGCTAAGTTTGGGATCCTAGTCTGAAAGGTTTCTTTCCTGTATAATCAGCGTTGGTATTGCCACACAGAATCAGACTGTTTCACATGGTTGTAGATGGGAAATCACAGCCATATTGTTGTAATGTTCCTACTTCATTTGTTCCTTTTGTCTTAAATGAGGCTAAAGAACATGTTATGGTGCCAAGGTACAGTGGCAGCCATAACATGAATCCAAATTTGACGTTTGGGGTTTGGCATACAAACTAGAGGCAAACAGAAGCATTTAGGCGTGCAAGATGATTTGATAGTGAGCAGTCTAGTGCGTGAACTTACGGGGCTAATATCCTGAAAGAAATGCCTAAGTTGGTTCTGGATTCCAGGCAGGTAACCAGCATTTTTTTGGAACCCTAGTATTGATACCCAAAGATTATTCATTTCTAAAACAAATAACAGTTTACTACATCAATATAAAGCAGCCAGAATAAATGGAAACACAAAGAAGCTTTTGTCCACTGGTGGTTATGTTCATAGTAACAGGGCTAGATATTACCAATTTTCCTCCTTGTAGTTGGACATCCTTGCAGAAGCGGACTGGCAGAGGTTGAGAAGGAACAGCTGGGGGAAAATCTTCAGCTGGCATTGCGAATGGACGAGTCATTTTATCAAATTTGTCCAAGGTGATATATGATCCAACTTCCTGTAGTCTCTCTGGGTCCATAATTGGCATTGTGTGGTCTCCAGGTAGCAAAGATGCTGTGCCTCCACTCTGTATGGATACATAAGAACAGTGTGGCCAACTGGTCATGGATGCAAGGAAATATATTTTGTAAACCATTAAAAATGTTGAAATGAACAGATTTCAAGCATTTGAAAGGAATAAATATTACCTCCAAGGAACTTATATCTGCACCACGACTAAATGTCATCTCTATACGGAACCTCTTTGGGTGTTCCAAAGGTACCTGCGATGATCGTGTCATTGGCAAAAGAATCAAGATTATTCAATTTTATTGTGCCAATAACTCACGTTTTTAAACTATGACTGGGGAATACTATCATAGTAAAAGTCTTAAAATTAACAAATGAGAATAAAAAATATTAAAAACTGATATAGAAGATCAACTGGATTTTAAGTGCTAATGTCCTGGTTTTCTTTAAAGATGAGGACTGTGGACGTACTGAGTTAAATAATTGAATTGTAGCAAGAAATGGAAACTACATGGCTATTCAATTGTAGGTCTGATAAAGATTGAAACACTTTTTTCCAAAAATTATACCACCTTTTTGTCTCGAACGACGCAAGAGAGCTGTGTCACATTTCATTAAGAAAAGAAGTACAAAGGAGATGCAGAGCCTGCTCCTAGAACACCCCAAACACACCCCTTTTTTTCTAAAGCAAGTAATAGCAGTTTTTTCTAAATTAGACAATGAACGATTGGCTCTTTGATAAAGTTGAGACGTAAACAAAAGAGGGAACATATGTAAGGGTTTATATGCATGAATAATATAACTGCAGTACCTCTGTATTTTCAAACATACGCAACACAATGTAACTCATGTAGTCGAGTTCTCGTGTTTTGAGTAGTCGATCTAGAGAACTTCTGCAGACAAGACTCTCTTCTCCGCTTAGAGATTCATCCAAATTGCAATAGCGGAGTACATTCATTAGAGAGTGTATATGTGATTCCTGCCAAGAACAAAATCCTGAGTTCCACTGTTATGGTTTAGTGGCTACGAGCACAATGAGCAGATTGATAACACCCCAGTTCGCCCTCCCTTGGAGGCTCTGAACTTCTAAGGATTATCTTTCTGCTCGACTAACTGATACAAGGGTGTCTCCTTTTATAGAGACTACTGACTTGACCTCTAAGTAATTATCCTAACAAACCAATCTAACTTATCTCTATCCTAACAAACCCTAACCACTAATCTTATCCTGTCACTGTTCACACTACAGTATGTGTGGGTCCAGGCCTGGCGCCCACACGCCATGACATCCACTTATGAGGAGGATAGGACATCGTAAGAAGGAACAAAGACTTCGTGTCCCAAGCAAGTTGGTTAGGCTAGAGATGAAACCTAACAAAAGCCACTAATTTGCACAAGAACATACATGTGTAACTATTTTGTTAGCACTGCAATTTTTAAGCAAAATGTTCAAATACTAAACCGATTTGGATGGAATTTTTTAAATGTGAAAAAATGAACAAAATTTCCTTGGGGACTTGTTATGTGACATGGTCGAAAATTTGCAGATCAGCTACCATACCGATGTAAAATAGAGCCTTGTTCGAACACGTCTCTCAGGTTCAACCACATTGGCATATCTGCAATAAACTTACTTGATATGTTATACATACAACTAAAAGAAACAAACTGGAATTGCTTAATAACTTACTTTGGATCCAGGCAGTATTTTGTTTCCTTGTGGGATTCATCTAGATCAATCGACTTCTTGTTAGAGCTAGATCTTTCAAAACATTCGTTCCGAGCCTCCTCATAGTAACACCTCTCTTTCCGTTTAACAGATGACACCGCCTTTGTATCGTTATGTGTGTTAGATTCGGCAGCAGCAGCAGTAACCTCTCGCCTCGTGTTATGGAGGTCAATTAGGATCTTTCCTAGTAAACGGCGTGCTATCTATAGGCAATGGCAGAAGAAACAGCAACATAATTATGGCATAATTTGAAGAGATAACATGCAAAATGTAACCCCTAGATCAGTACCTTTGAGCCAATTTTGAGTTTCTGCTTTGGATTTATTCCATATTCGTTTGGAATGACACCATCAGCAAGCAACTGAATGAAACAATGATGATAAGACAAGTAGAAATATTAGCAGAAATGAAACGAATACACAAAAAAAAACTCGACTGGTGGGGGGAAGAATCACCCCCACGGCATTGCATTAAGAAGGGACCGTATGACCCAGTTGAGAAAAAAAACCCGAACCCTGGCCCATGCCCGTATAGGGCCAAACCGAACTTGGGCCGGCGTCACGAGTCACGACCCAGGATACAATTTATGCATCATACACTGGATATGATGAAAATATACATACAAGTTTCTTAGTAGTGCAAATCTGTCACTTGTATGTCTAATATAAAAGAACAAAAGATATCTTCATCAGAACATCAACAATTTATTGAGCAGACACAAATCAGTCAAGATTCCACCTTACTTTTATCCGTGGTACATTTTAAAGACATCAAAACATGATTCACCTGAGAAACTTTGAAGAGATCGCTCAGGCCAGTAAGGTTGAGATGCGAGTTATGAAGAAGGTCATACCTGTCATACAAGAACACATCAGTATTATTAGGAAGAGAACACATCAGTATAAAGATGAATATGATATAAAGAAAGGAACAACTGCCAAACTTGTAAGAGTTCAGTTTACATGACTACAGATAATGAGGCAAACGGATTAACTAAGTTGCCATATACCAAATACAAGAAGCTATGATTTTCCTTCATACTTCAACATGATCTTGCAATATTTGGTTGAAAGAGAACTGAAAGTTATGTCACAAGTAGTTTTGAAAAACGGTACAGAATAATTTGTTCAAAGTTCATTCTAAAAAAAAAATGGACCTGGCCCGGATTGTTAGTGTATATGTGTGTGTGGCCCATATGGCCTGTGTATAGCCCATATAGAGGCCCATGTATAGCTAACTATATACCCACCCTTCTAGGGTTGGAGGAATACACAGAGGATTAATTCTTTCTACATGGTATCAGACAAGGTTTCCATGTCTCCTGGTCGTCCAAGCGACAACCGGTTGTCTCCCGCTCGAGTGCTGAGGCGGAGTTTGAGGCGTCCTGGCTCCGGCAGCTCTTGGCTGAGCTTCACAGCCCGCTCGCCAAGAGCACGCTCGTCTACTGCGACAACGTCAGCGCCGTGTACCTCTCCACCAACCCGGTTCAGCATCAGCGGACGAAGCATGTGGAGATTGACTTGCATTTCGTTCGTGACCGGGTGGCTATCGGCGATGTTCGGGTTCTCCATGTGCCGACCACCTCCCGGTTTGCTGACATCTTCACTAAGGGTCTTCCCTCCTCGACCTTCTCGGAGTTTCGGTCCAGCCTCAACGTAGCCAGTGGCTAGTTGTGGTTGCGGGGGGCCTTGTGTATGAGTTTCTTTCTTTGTTGGCCAGTCTTGTACACCGCTGTGCCGGTAGTCCAGACTGCGGGGGGGTGTTAGTATATATGTGTGTGTGGCCCATGTTAGTGTATATGTGTGTGTGGCCCATATGGCCTGTGTATAGCCCATATAGAGGCCCATGTATAGCTAACTATATACCCACCCTTCTAGGGTTGGAGGAATACACAGCAATCATTTCCTCCTACATGGTATCAGATAGGTTTTCCCTTCTCTAGCACTACAGCCGCCGCCCCTTCCATGGCCGGCGACCAGCCGCCGGTGGGCGCGCTGCCTTCCCTCTCCTCCTCCTCCGGCGTGCTGCCCATCCTCCCCTCCTTCCCTCCCCTCGGCACCCAGGTGCGCACCCTGGTGCAGCAGCCGCCGCTGCCAGGCGCGGGCGCGCCTCCCGACGCGAGCGCGGGGGCGGGCAGGCCCCCTCCCAGGCCGACGGGGCCTCCTCCCGGCGCCGGCGGGCCGCCCCCTGCCCAGCTGCCGCCCTCGCCCCCTCTCCTCCCGACCGTGCGCGCCGAAGCGCCGTCTCCCCTGCTTCCAACTGCGGGCGTTGGAGTGCAGGCCGCGGGCGGGCCGCCCCCTGCCCAGCTGCCGCCCTCGCCCCCTCTCCTCCCGTCCGCGCGCACCGGAGTGCCATCTCCCCTGCTCCCAGCTGCGGGCGCTGGAGCGCAGGCCGCGGGCGGGGCCCCTCCTCCCCTGCCGGCGTCTTCTCTGCTCCAGGCCGTGGGCGAGGCCCGTCTTCCTCCAGGCACAGGATGGCGTCCCACCACTCTTGGTGCGCCTCTGCCAGGAGGGCTTGCAGGGGGTCTTGGTCCCCTGGGAATGGGCATGGCCGCCGTGCCCCTCGCAGCCGCCGCTGCTGCCCCTCACGCGGACGTGCGCGCGGCAGGCGCTTTCTCCTCCGCCGCTGCGCCGGTGGCCCCTTCCTTCTCGGGCGCGGGTGCAGCGACCGCTGCTGCCGAAGCTGCCCTTGCGGCTGTCCTGGCTGAGGCTCAGGCTGCGTGCGCGCACTCTCTGCTCATGAGCGCGCCGCCCCTCGCCGTGCCTTCTTTCCCAGCCGTCATCGTCGCGTCACCCGCCGCCGGCGCCGATGGGCACACCGCGGGCGTGGAAGCCCTCTCAGCTCCGCCCGCGGGAACTGCTGCCCCACTTCCTCCGCACGCGGCTGCCAGCTCCTCTGCCTATGGCACGGCCACCGCTTGGCCCGGCGCCGCGACGAGCGGAGCTTCGCTGTCAGCTGCGGCCCTCCTGCATGAGGCCGCCGCCGCTGCCCAGGGTGCTTTCCTCCGAGGCTTGACGCCTGCCTGCGGTTGTGCCCTCCCGCACGTGTCCCCTCCTCTGTCAGGTGCCGGCGTTGCTCCTCCTCTGGCTGGTGCCACTCTCTACGGCGCTCCCGGCCCTGCTTCCTCCGACGTCCCTGCCCCTTCCCCCGGGCCGAGCGGGGGTGGCGGAGGTCGCGGTGGGCGTCGTCGGCGGAGGGGGCGTCGTCCGCGCACAACTCCTGTGCCCTGGCCATTCTTTCGCGACCCATGGTCAGGGCACATCTCGCCTCCTCCCACTCAGCCTCCGGCGCAGGCATTCAGCACCATGGGGGTGACACCACCTGTCCGCACCGAGTGGATCGCCGACTCGGGTGCCTCCTACCACACCACCCCTGATGCTAGCCTCCTTTCTTCTGTCCGACCCCCGCATCCCTCTTATCCATCTTCGATCATGGTTGGTGATGGGTCTTGTCTTCCTGTCACTTCCGTGGGTTGTGCTCCAGGTCCCTTTCGTCTTCCCAATGTCCTCGTTGCTCCTCAGATGATCCATAACCTTCTTTCCATTCGTCAGTTCACAGCTGACAATTCTTGTTCTGTTGAATTCGATCCCTCAGGCCTTACTGTGAAGGATTCCGTGTCTGGGCGTCCGCTCCTCCGGTGTGATAGCTCGGGACCCCTTTACACCCTTCGCCTTCCTGCTTCCGCTACACCACCTTTACCCTCTTCCCCGTCAGCTGCCCTTGTCACCACTCCCTCTTCCACTACCTGGCACCGCCGGCTTGGTCACCCCGGCCGCGACACTTTGGCTCAGCTCAGTCGTAGTGCACATCTTCCTTGCACTCGGGCTTCTAATGAGCATCTCTGCCATGCGTGCCAGTTGGGTCGCCATGTTCGCCTTCCTTTCTCTTCTTCTTCGCATGCGACGCATGCATTTGATCTTGTTCACTGTGATCTCTGGACTTCTCCTGTCCCTAGTCTTTCGGGCTACAAGTACTACCTAGTAGTGGTCGATGATTTTTCTCACTACTCCTGGACTTTCCCTTTGCGTGCCAAGTCTGACACGTTTCCCACCCTTTTCCACTTCTTTGCCTGGGTGTCTACTCAGTTCGGCCTCACCATTAAGGCGGTCCAGTGTGACAATGGACGTGAGTTCGACAATCACACCTCCCGTTCCTTCTTCCTCTCTCGGGGTGTCCAGTTGCGCATGTCTTGTCCGTATACCTCTCCCTAGAACGGCAAGGCTGAGCGCATAATTCGAACCACGAACAACATCATGCGCACCCTTCTGATTCAGGCCTCTCTGACCCCGCGCTTCTGGGCCGAGAGCCTCCACACCGCCACCTACTTGCTCAACCGTCTTCCTTCCACTGCTTCCCCTGCTCTGACTCCTCACCATGCTCTTTTCGGTACCCCTCCTAGCTACGATCACCTTCGTGTCTTCGGGTGCGCTTGTTACCCTAACACCGCTGCCACTGCTCCTCACAAGCTGGCACCCCGCTCCACTCGTTGTGTGTTTCTCGGTTACTCCCCTGACCACAAGGGGTACCGTTGCTTTGACCTCACCTCTCGCCGAGTCCTCATCTCCCGCCACGTTGTGTTCGACGAGTCGGATTTCCCCTACTCCACCTCCTCTACACCTTCTCCAGATCCTGAGCTGGCGTCTCTGTTTCCTGACCTGGTGGTTCAGCCACCTCTGTCTCTCTTTCCCTTTCCCGCAGGTTTCCCTAGTGCACCACCGTCTCCGGTGCCCTCTGCCGCGCCACACGCGGCCCCGGTGCCCTTTGCCCCACCACGCCTGGCTCCGGTGCCCCCTCCCGCGCCGCACGTGGCCCCGGCACCCCCTGCTACACCACGTGTGGCCTCGGTGCCCCTGCCTGTGCCACGCGCGGCCCCGACACCCTCTGTTGTGCCACGTGTGGCCCCGGTGCCCCTGCCTGCGCCACGCATGGCCCCGGAGGTGCCCGCGGACTATGCGCCTCCTGTGCGCTATGTCTACGGGCGCCGCTCGCCGGCTCCACCTCCACTACCACCACGTGTGGCCCCGGTGCCCCTGCCTGCGCCACGCGCGGCCCCGGAGGTGCCCGCGGATTATGCGCCCCCTGTGCGCTATGTCTACGGGCGCCGCTCGACGGCTCCACCTCCACCACCACCTTCACCGGAGCTGTCGCCACCTCCTCCACCACTACCTTCACCGGAGCCGTCTCCGCCTCCTCCACCGGCGCCCACACCGCCTCCGCCGCCACCACCGCCGCCTCCACCACGCTGCTCTCGGGTGGAGCCGGCCGTGTACCACCCGCCGGTCATCCATCGGGATCCTCGTCACACCCATCCCATGGTGACCCGGCAGGCAGCCGGGGTTCTTCGGCCGCGGGCTCTCTCCGCCACCGAGGGGGAGCCGTGGCTCTCTCCGATCCCGACGTCGGTTCGTGAGGCTCTGGCAGATCCGAACTGGCGTCGTGCGACGGAAGAGGAGTATGGAGCTCTTCTTGCCAACCAGACTTGGAACCTTGTGCCGCGTCCGTCTGGTTGCAATGTGGTGACCGGCAAGTGGATTTGGATGATCAAGCGACGGGCTGATGGTACTCTGGAGCGCTATAAGGCGCGTTGGGTCCTTCGGGGGTTCACTCAGCGTCCTGGTGTGGACTATGATGAGACTTTCAGTCCGGTGGTGAAGCCTGCTACAGTGCGCACTGTTCTCTCTCTGGCTCTCTCTCGGTCTTGGCCCGTGCACCAGCTCGATGTCAAGAATGCATTTCTTCATGGCACTCTGACCGAGACAGTTTACTGCAGCCAGCCAGCAGGGTTTGTGGACTCGAGTCGTCCGGATTTGGTCTGCCGGTTGAACAAGTCTCTCTATGGTCTGAAGCAGGCTCCTCGGGCATGGTACTCTCGGTTTGCCACCTTCTTGCTGACACTGGGGTTTGTTGAGGCCAAGTCAGATACTTCGTTGTTCATATATCACCATGCTGATGGGGTTGCCTACCTCCTCCTCTACGTTGATGACATTGTTCTGACTGCCTCTAGTCCACAGCTGCTCCAGCGGATTATCTCCTCTCTTCAGCAGGAGTTTGCTATGAAGGATCTGGGCAAGCTTCACCACTTCTTGGGCGTGACAGTTGAGCCCCGTCAGGCTGGTCTTCTCCTTCACTAGCGTCAGTATGCTCTTGATATCCTAGAGCGTGCTGGGATGACTGATTGCAAGCCTTGCTCCACTCCTGTTGACACTCAGGCGAAGCTGTCTGCTACTCTGGGTGATCCTGTGACTGATCCTACTACCTATCGGAGTCTTGCTGGAGCCTTACAGTACCTCACTTTCACCAGGCCGGATCTCACCTACGCTGTCCAGCAGATCTGCCTCCATATGCATGATCCTCGAGAGTCACATCTTGCTGCGCTGAAGCGCCTTCTTCGCTACGTCCGAGGCACAGTTGACTTCGGCTTGGTCCTCCACCGGTCTCCTTCAGCTGAGCTGGTCGTCTACACTGACGCTGACTGGGCAGGGTGCCCGGACACGCGCCGCTCTACCTCAGGTTATGCCGTCTTCCTCGGCGGCAACCTGATCTCCTGGTCGTCCAAGCGACAG
This sequence comes from Cenchrus fungigraminus, assembly GCA_036936925.1. Lineage (NCBI taxonomy): Eukaryota > Viridiplantae > Streptophyta > Magnoliopsida > Poales > Poaceae > Cenchrus > Cenchrus fungigraminus. The sequence continues at coordinate 18,000,889 of CM072778.1, read as the reverse complement.
CCGGTTGTCTCCCGCTCGAGTGCTGAGGCGGAGTACCGGGCTGTTGCTAACGGCGTGGCTGAGGCGTCCTGGCTCCGGCAGCTCTTGGCTGAGCTTCACAGCCCGCTCGCCAAGAGCACGCTCGTCTACTGCGACAACGTCAGTGCCGTGTACCTCTCCACCAACCCGGTTCAGCATCAGCGGACGAAGCATGTGGAGATTGACTTGCATTTCGTTCGTGACCGGGTGGCTATCGGCGATGTTCGGGTTCTCCATGTACCGACCACCTCCCAGTTTGCTGACATCTTCACCAAGGGTCTTCCCTCCTCGACCTTCTCGGAGTTTCGGTCCAGCCTCAACGTAGCCAGTGGCTAGTTGTGGCTGCGGGGGGCCTTGTGTGTGAGTTTCTTTCTTTGTTGGCCAGTCTTGTACACCGCTGCGCCGGTAGTCCAGACTGCGGGGGGGTGTTAGTGTATATGTGTGTGTGGCCCATATGGCCTGTGTATAGCCCATATAGAGGCCCATGTATAGCTAACTATATACCCACCCTTCTAGGGTTGGAGGAATACACAGCAATCATTTCCTCCTACAGCCCATATGGCCTGTGTATAGCCCATATAGAGGCCCGTGTATAGCTAACTATATACCCACCCTTCTAGGGTTGGAGGAATACACAGAGGATTAATTCTTTCTACACGGAATATAACTACAAAAGATCTAAATAACACACACGAAAGACTCTTTTACAAAGGGAAATACAGATACATTATTGATGAAACAAGGCTACCTACTTGCAAGAGTCATATATATCAGGAATTTGCGTAGTGTCAAAGCGCCTGCATCATAGTAAAAAATTTGGCAATGGTCACCAGGCTGCATTTCCTTCAGAGAACTTCAAGTTTCAAGGATGGCCATAAGAATAGAAGACATACTTTTTTCTTTCATTGTAGAGATCTCTCTCTAGTTTCTTCCAACGGGCAAACATCAAAAGAAAGCTTTCACTGCCACATGGCAATCCAGCAGAAATACGATCCATATCAATTTCTGGTTTTCCCAGTGCCTTTGCTTGATCATAAGGATAATTTGGTGAATCACTATCACTTGCAGCTTTCTCATCTTCATCATCAGAAAGCTTCTTCACTTGCACAGTTATTTGTTTTGTCAACTCAGCCTGATAAAACAACGCTAACTTTTCATCATTACATTTGTTTTGATACTTAAAGTTACTGCAAGAGCAACCCGAAGAGCGGTAGAGGTCACAATATAGTAATAATTCTCAGTATAATGAACAACTCATAATGATACAATATAGAATAAGAACTCAAGTGGAAACAATAAAAGAGTCAGATGCTTCTTCTATCTAATGTTTGTACCAATTTTGTGAGAAGTTGAGCAGCATTTTTAGGCACTCCAGCTCCATCAACCATCCATGGGAATTCCACAGGCTCATTACAATTTACAACTTTTGAAGATGTGATGATATCATGCAATTGAGCCTGAAAAACATCAGGTATCTTAGAGACATAGGAACAAAGAGTTTGTAAATGACCCATATCTCAAGGCAATGCTCACACAAGATCATATTGTAGCTTATTTTTCACATCTGAATATTATCATACATGGTTCCATTTATTTTATCAATTACTGTTGGTCACACATCTTTTCATACAAAGATTAACTGAGTACATCATGCTTATAATTTTTTTACCTAAATGTCACATTTGACTTCATTTAAGTCATTAGCAACTCTAACTCCATTTGACCCCTCCTGGCACATTATTTTAAAGCTTGTAAACTGAAAGTAACAATTTCTTAAGTATGTGTAACAGCGTCTGAAGAATACCTTTGCTTCATTTATGCCGATAGTACCATCCTGAAGTCCATCTAGCATGGACGAGTCCTTACTGACAAGTGAAACCTAGAGAATGTAAAATCAGGTGAATTATAGTCACGCTTTGCTCCAACTGACTTAGATTTACAGGAGAGGAACAGACCAGGATTGGTGTTAACTCCCCCTCCAAATCAAGAAGGCCTTTTGCAAAAGCCGCAGCAGACATCTAAGATTCAATAACCACCATTATGTAAGCAGACAATCCAGAATTCTAAATACAAGAAGAATGATGGAAGAAAATAAGGGCCGGAAAAACGGCTCTTTTCAAAATGGATAATGCTGAGTGTTTCAAGCACATGCCCAGCATACCTTTTTTGGGATACCATGTTATATTAAGTTCGATGAAATGATCCTATTTTAGACAAACCATTTGGCAGTTTATAACAGGGCAATACTAATATATTTTCAGTGCCGCAACGTCAGGTGAACATGGGAAAAACATTCAAGTAAACAACCAATGAATTACACATTATTGTTTGTTACAAAGTACAGTCAACAATGAACTATTAGAAGCTAATCCCTTCTGCACAAATCATGCAATGAAATTTTATAATCTGGTGCAGCACATAGGCCACAAATGCACTAAAACACACACCTAACTAAGACTTGCACAAGTATATTTGTATAGAAAGGCGACTGGACAGCTTGCTACTAGCTGATGTTGACCTTACAACTGGAGATCTTTACTACAAAAATGTTGTCATAGTCATTTGGGGGCATTCTATGGATGTCGACATAGCTAAGTTTGTAGGTTGTCTAAGATAAAGTCATGTAATTTGAACCCAGAAGCAGAATTAGCTATCCCATGACATTTAGACTCTCGAACATCTGTCAGTATATTGATTGATATGGAACATGATTTATCATATACAAACAAAAGTGGATACTATACTATTTACATTTAATCTTCCTTATTCTCTTCTTGAACGCACAGGAGAGGTAGAAGAAAGTTACAACCTCCCCCCCCCCTCCCACACACACACACACACACACAACTCGGAAGAAACGGATTACATTCGCACCTGGTAGAATTTGAAGAAAACAATCTGTCCTCACAACCTAATTAATCTTCCTTATAATTCATTTCTGATAACTAAGGATCCCAAGAGATACACTACTATTTACCTGAACACGACCTTCATCTGAACTGTATATCTTCAGATCATGCCTATATGTACTGTGGAGACGGAGCAATCCTGGTCCTTCACCTAGAACGAAAAGGTTGTGCAAACTTAACCAAAGAGGAAGAGGCACCAAATAAATGATGAGATAATGGTTCTAACCACTCAAGGAAATGGACATGACCTTGCTGTTTTCAGATAAACAGCAAAAGACTGGCACGAGAAGAAGAAAAAAGAGAAGAAAAAGTGACACAAGAAGGGTATCAATGATCAAGAATTGGATGCAGTTTCAGTAAAGCAGCTGAAACTGAAATTATCAAGAATCGGATGCGAGATTCTTTGGTTTGGTTAAGTTTCTGACTTCAAATTGATAGCCAAGGAGGGCAACTAAAAGTTTTCAAGATTGGAAGATATATTAAAGACTAAGATTGGATGGGATATGGAGAGGTTTAGTTAATCAGTTTAGAGACACGTGTCATTTAAACCCAATCTTTTGACCCAAAATAGTCCTCCAGAAACAAACAGCAGGACAGAGAATATAGAAAAATTGATGCAGCAAATTGGCCTAAGTTTAGAAGGACTTACTCGGATACATATTATTTCTGAAGTATCTTCCCAATTCTTCTGCCTGTGCGATCAATTAACAGCATCCAGAACAGAAATGGAGCGTTATAAGGGTTACTCGAAATAAAACAACAGCTTATCAGGCGTATTGCATTATTTCAGAGCATGCAAAAAAATAATGCCAACTTGACAACTTGTTAAAATGGTAATTACGGCACCCAGATATGACCCAAATATCATATAATGACTCCCGATACCTAATTGAGGTTGCAGTGTTCATTGTGTTTGCCAAAATATAAACCAAAATTAAAAAAAAATCAAAGGTGAAGCAAACTCAACCTGCTTTCTTCCTGCATGAGTTAGAACACCACCATACTTAAGAACCATTAGAGCTTCAACTGGATACTCCTCCCCTTCTCGGTTAACTTTAGGAATGCGGACCCAGTTTGATGGCTTTAACTGTACCTTCCTATAGATACCTGAAAAATGTCCACCCTGAAAGCCACAGCGAAACTTATGTCTCAGAATTTATTATACAGTTTAAGAATATAATACCAAAAGAATAAAAAAATGCAGAGAATGCATGTACAAAAGGATAGTAGGTACATATTCTTATGAACTCCAATACAAGCGCCTCGTCAAGGAAGAGATGCGCAAAAAAATGGTCAACAAGTCACAGTGAAAGGGCTTCAATCTTTGATTATTCTAGCGGTTTGGTGTCTTTGGAAGCATAATAATGCTTGTGTTTTCAATGAAGCTACACTACGGACCCAAGACATTCACAGAATATCTTGCAGGAGATGCACATATGGTGCTTTGCCGGTGAAAGGGATCTTGGAAGCTTTGTGTTGGGCCTAGTGTGTTGTCATTTGGTTGTTACAAAGATACATTCATGTTCACCTCCTTGTATTTACTTCTATTAAAACAACCTTTTTATTACAAAAAATGATATCACATTTAAGTGGCAGGCAGTATTTATGTTCAAAGATGAAAGATTTGACTTAGGACAAAGCTAGAATGATAAATAATGTGAAACGGAGGGAGTACAAAATAGCTGAATCTTCGCCAAGAGCCAGTGATTACCTTTCCATAACACCCTACTAGGGTGTGACCAAAACTATATCAACACTTGTGTTTCCATATTCACTTTACCTAGAATAGTTAAGTCTGTTGGGTATGGATGGTTCTCCAAACCAGATTTATTTGCAACTCTAAGAACAATAATTATACTTTGGGGTTAAACCCACTATTACCAGGCCAAATATGACCAATGTTGTCTAACATGTTACATTTTCTTTCATAAAATAGCTTACTACGAAACAAAGAAGCAGGCCTTATTCGAATTGATTCATACACAAATAAATGCTAAGGTATCATAAACTTTTGTGCTTCTGTTGAACTTAAATCAGATATGCAAATGTGCACCATCTACAAGGTCATCAGTATATAGCCATGTTAATACTAGGGCAACTATTTTACCTCTTCAAGGACGGCTCTAACTTGGCGTAGCTTCTCTGCGTGCTCGACTTCAACGTCGCTATCACTTTCACGACCAGATCTAAAGTTTATAGATAAAATATTTCATTGTATTGAATACATACAAGAGAAATAACTCTTGAATGTATTTCAAAGGCAAGAACAGTAATGTAGTATTACATCAGTCAGACATTTATCAAATATCAATAGAATTCAGAAGATCAACCAAGATAATCCTGGTACATAAAAATAGAATTCTAATATCCTAAGGTCAAATTATGTCTGTAAATTATGAAATATGATTTGATTGATGCAATGTTTCTTATAATATGGCATAATTGCTTGGATGAAAAATAGTGATGGTAGGAATCAGCTACAATAAAAAAAGTTTCTGCAGATCTTGGAGCAGAGGAATCTTGAAACTATAGAAACTGTTGTGGACTCTAGACTGGGCAGGATAGATCGGCTACTCGCCCTCCCGTAGGAGGCTCTGAGATGCACTCTTTGATCTATTTTCTGCTTACCTAACCCTAGGACTCCTGGCTGCCTTTTATAGACCCAAGGCGCCTAACAAACTACTAACAAATCTAATCCAAATAACTAACTAATCTTATCTCCTAACAACTAATCCTGATCCCAAGCTACTGTTCACGCGCTACAGTAGTGGGCCCAGGCCTAGGGCCGGTCCCACTACCATAACACTACACCACCCCTTCGAGGCAGCGCGTCCTCGAGCTGCGGTTGTGATTGAAGATGTAGTCCACGCTGGGCTGTTGATGTAATTCGGAGCCGGAGCTGGTAGCAACGTCCAAAGTACAGGAGCAGGAGCAAACCATGGACGAACAGCGTGCCACGTCACCATGAGCTCAGAAGACCCCAACGGAAACCGCCAGTAGGAGAAATCAAACAACAGCCTGTCTGCCATGCTTGATCAATGCAGCGCTCCACGCGTATGGTCTACCACGGCCCGTGGGCGAGCCTGCAGCGCACAGGCGTCAAAGGGGCCGACGGCGGGGAGTCCAGGGAAGACGGCTCGGCCGACGGCGAGCAGGTGGGCCCGTAGAAGTTGATGCAAGCCGCCGGCTGTGGTAAGGAGCCCGACAACGACCTGGATGCGGGCGTCGACGAGACGAGGCGCAGAAGAAGGTGCGGTCGAGGTAGCTGAAGATGGGTCGCGGCCGAGACCGAGGCCGCACGTGGCGCGATTGTGCAGCCATGAGCACGAAGGGAGCCGTACGAGGTATGCCTGATGCCGGAGGCTCGGCGACGGAGGAGCGCCCACCGGAGTCAAAGACTCTAGTGAGGGTGTCGCAGCCACGGAAATCGAAGGCGGTGGAGACGCCGCGGCCCACAGCTAGGCGGCGCGGGGGGCGGCGTGTGCGGGGCCGCACGTAGGTGTGGCGCGGGCGTCGACGCGTTCGCGGAATCCGAAGATGGCTCCGAGGAGTTGCGCGGGATGAGGCTGATGCAACGGCTGCGGAGGCGGAAGGCCCCATTCCCGCTGGTGGTGAGGACGGCATTGTCGCCGCAATCGATGGCGATGCGGATGACGTAGACGAAAGCGCCCGCGGTGGCATTGGCTTGACCAGCGAGTCTGATGGTGGCCCGGGCTTGTTGCGCACGCTAGAAGGTGTGGGAACCGCAGATGCAAGCGCTGGTGGAGAGGAGGCTGCCGCGTCTTCCGTAGGTGTAGGATGCGCGGTGGCCGTAGGTATCAGCGACGCCTGCGGCGGCAGTGCGGCGGATGAAGTCGGAGTCAGGACCACCGCTACCACCGTCCCGGACGTGGAAGCACGAAGCGCAACAGGCGTCGACTGCGTCGAGGACGAGGCTGCGCGAGGTGATGCCAGAGATGAGACACGTGCAGGGCCAGTCGGCTGCGATGTCACCCAGACCGCCGGGGTTGGTGCTGCAGAAGGCCCCTCGATGTGGAGGCAGGAGAGCCCGCGAGGGGGGCGACGGAGAGACCAATGAAGCTGCGACCGGCAGGAGAGGCGCCGCGGCGAGCAACGAAGAGGCGGCGCCAGCCGACTGGTCCGCCGCTGTGAACGAATCCACGTGAGGCGAGCCCAGGCGCTGATTGGTGGGCGCGGAAGCCAACAAGGCCACAGACCCGGCGGAAATCGGCTCGGACGACGAAAGAAGCGTCGCGCCCGGCAAGAGAGGAGCGGCGACCCAACGCGCGACGGCGGTGCCAGGAGGTCGACCCGCAGCCGCGCTGGAAGCGGTGCCATCAGGGCCCCCTGCGAGCGTGCCGGGTTCGGCGCCGGTCGGCTAGCCTGCGTGTGCATCAAGTGCTGCGCCTGCGCAGGTGCGGGCGTGGCCGCTGAGATCAGGGTCTCGATTTGGACCCAGGATGAAGCAGAGCCCGTCTTGTACACTTGAGCCCAACTGGTCCGGCCCAACCGGAAGTCGAAAAGAGGCCAAGGCAGCCTGGTCCACACGAGGCGGATGCCGAGCAACCACGGATGCCCAAGCCTCTGTGCGGAGAAGGTTGGCGGCGGCGAGCGAAAGTCTCGGCGGCAGATGCGCCGGGGACGCGGGCGGTCACAGGGCACCCGGCGTGGAGGCGGGCGTGACGGGGAATGACCTAGCCGCACTTGGCGTAGGTGCGGCCACGCTCGCCGTTGGCCGATGGAAGACGGACCACCCGGTGGAAGGGGGCGACGCGGCTGGCACGAGGAGTGACGGATGAGCCGGCGGCGTTGACGTCGCGCCCGGCGTGGGTGACGTCGTTGCCGGCCGCGAGAAAACGACGTCAGGAGGGAGACCCATGGGGTGGTTGCCACGGATCTAGTCGGTGCGGGTGCTGCCGCGGCTGCCGGTCGAGGAGCTGCGATGGCGAAGGCTGACAACGGAGCCTCCGGCGTGTTGTCGAAGATGCGGTACTCTGGTGGAGTACCTCTGGCGGCTGCAGAGGCCACGCGTGGCGCGTGCAGGGCCGGTGCCGGCGCGGGTCCTGGAGCGACCGCCGGAGGTGAGGCCGCCCACAGCGCAATGGCCGCGGCCGTTGGTGCGGATGGGGACGCAGGAGGCGCCGTCGACGCGGTCGCGCGTGACGCGGGCTTGGCGAAGATCTCGGTGATGGCGGCAGATGCGTCCGTGGCCGCCGATGACGAAGGCGAAGCCAGCGTCGGTGATGAGGTTGTGAGTGACACGACGGGGAATGATGGAGGCGGTGCTGCCGCAGCTGTCGAGGCAGCTGGTGGTGGCGGTGGCGGCACCGCAGGTGTTGGTGACACCGATGGGGACCCAGGTTGCGGCTGCGCGGCCGTGGCTGGAACCGTAGTCGTCCTGACCGACGATGAAGATGGTGATGGAGCTGCAAGACCGAAACGGAGATGGATGGCGTCGTGGAGGCGCGCCTGGCCCACCCGGAAGGAGGAGATTCCCTCCTTGACAGAGGTCAGCATGACCTTCAGCTCGCCCAACATCTTCTTCAGCTCCACAGCATCGGTGTCAGCCGTGTTGCCCATGGTGGCGGCGATGCAGACAACAAGGGTGGGATGGGTGGGACTTGCGGGGGTGCTGGGGAAGAATTGGAGATTGGATTTGTGGTGTGCGCAGGGGAAGAATTGGCTCTGAATACCAAATGTTGTGGACTCTAGACTGGGCAGGATAGATCGGCTACTCGCCCTCCCGTAGGAGGCTCTGAGATGCACTCTTTGATCTATTTTCTGCTTACCTAACCCTAGGACTCCTGGCTGCCTTTTATAGACCCAAGGCGCCTAACAAACTACTAACAAATCTAATCCAAATAACTAACTAATTTTATCTCCTAACAACTAATCCTGATCCCAAGCTACTGTTCACGCGCTACAGTAGTGGGCCCAGGCCTGGGGCCGGTCCCACTACCATAACACTGCCGGTCCCACTACCATAACAGAAACATACCTAGCTCGTGGAACAAGGATTCTTGTTGCATCTAACAGATCTTGCAGCTGCAGGGCGCTTTTAAGCTTTGCCTGAACGATAACAATAAAAAGGTTTGTGCAGCAAGCAAAAGAACAAATGCTGTAATGAAAGGAAGTAAAAATGAACTCAATGCACCTCTGTGTGGGACTTTCCACCATTGTATTTCAACATCAGTTTCAAAAGCTTTTCTTCAGTTACTTTTAGCTTTACCTTCTGCTTTGGTGTGCGATCCCCACTTGTATAATTTGAAGTAGGCACACCTTTATAGTATCAGAAAGCAGTTTGATGGTTATAGGATTTGAGGAGCATAAGTTCTTAATTATTATACTTACTGGCGTATAACAGTTATGACACAGCGCAACTCTTCTGATGGCCTAGATACTCCAACAGTTTTGTGTTCATGACATCTCACAGAATCAGATGGTTGGGCTGGCTCGCTGATTTTCCATGGAAGACTAGTAGGAATGGTTGATGAAATATGCGGAGCTTTCTCATCAAGAAACATTTTCCGCAGAATGCATGCGGCATCATCATAGTACCTAGATTCAGAAAGCGCTCACCCTCTAAATAAGATATAGTAAGGGCCCTTATCCAGTGTAAAAGATCACATATTTGTCGTGACAGGGAAAACCTACTTGTATGAACTTTTCACAAAACTCCAGCCATTCACATCACATACGTAGGATCTTGCCTCTCCCAAGTCACACCTTAGAAGATCAAAGCCACACACCTGCAGAAAGAAATAATTGGGAGATTTGGACCCAGAAATTTCCACATCCTCCACCAGTTTCCAGTAAACAACCGGTTAATAGCCTGGTGTCATTAACATCAATTTATCACAGATTTTGATATAATTTTGGTATAACTGTGACATTAAATGATATATATCGTTGATTTGATATTAAACCTACCAAAACAAAAGGAATAAAGTTGGTTACTGTAGTGTAATCCACAATCCAGATGCAGAGCTTAGAGTTTTGGGCTCTCTAATCCAGAGATCAATCCGGGCTGATGTAAAGAGCATTGTAAGTGTAGGAGGAAATGATTCAGTGTATTCCTCCAACCCTAGAAGGGTGGGTATATAGTTAGCTATACATGGGCCTCTATATGGGCTATACACAGGCCATATGGGCCACTCACACATATATACACTAACACCCCCCGCAGTCTGGACTACCGGCGCAGCGGTATACAAGACTGGCCAACAAAGAAAGAAACTCACACACAAGGCCCCCCGCAGCCACAACTAGCCACTGGCTACGTTGAGGCTGGACCGAAACTCCGAGAAGGTCGAGGAGGGAAGACCCTTGGTGAAGATGTCAGCAAACTGGGAGGTGGTCGGTACATGAAGAACCCGAACATCACCGATAGCCACCCGGTCACGAACGAAATGCAAGTCAATCTCCACATGCTTCGTCCGCTGGTGCTGAACCGGGTTGGTGGAGAGGTACACGGCGCTGACGTTGTCGCAGTAGACGAGTGTGCTCTTGGCGAGCGGGCTGTGAAGCTCAGCCAAGAGTTGTCGGAGCCAGGACGCCTCAGCCACGCCATTAGCAACAGCCCGGTACTCCGCCTCAGCACTCGAGCGAGAGACAACCGGCTGTCGCTTGGACGACCAGGAGATCAGGTTGCCGCCGAGGAAGACGGCATAACCTGAGGTAGAGCGGCGCGTGTCCGGGCACCCCACCCAGTCAGCGTCGTGTAGACGACCAGCTCAGCAGAAGGAGACTGGTGGAGGACCAAGCCGAAGTCAACCGTGCCTCGGACGTAGCGAAGAAGGCGCTTCAGCGCAGCAAGATGTGACTCCCGAGGATCATGCATATGAAGGCAGATCTGCTGGACAGCGTAGGTGAGGTCCGGCCTGGTGAAAGTGAGGTACTGTAAGGCTCCAGCAAGACTCCGATAGGCAGTAGGATCAGCCACAGGATCACCCAGAGTAGCAGACAGCTTCGCCTGAGTGTCAACGGGAGTGGAACAAGCCTTGCAATCAGTCATCCCAGCACGCTCCAGGATATCAAGGGCATACTGACGCTGGTGAAGGAGAAGACCAGCCTGACGGGGCTCAACTGTCACGCCCAAGAAATGGTGAAGCTTGCCCAGATCCTTCATAGCAAACTCCTGCTGAAGAGAGCAGATAATCCGCTGGAGCAGCTGTGGACTAGAGGCAGTCAGAACAATGTCATCAACGTAGAGGAGGAGGTAGGCAACCCTATCAGCATGGTGATATATGAACAACGAAGTATCTGACTTGGCCTCAACAAACCCCAGTGTCAGCAAGAAGGTGGCAAACCGAGAGTACCATGCCCGTGGAGCCTGCTTCAGACCATAGAGAGACTTGTTCAACCGGCAGACCAAATCCGGACGACTAGAGTCCACAAACCCTGCTGGCTGGCTGCAGTAGACGGTCTCGGTCAGAGTGCCATGAAGAAATGCATTCTTGACATCGAGCTGGTGCACCGGCCAAGACCGAGAGAGAGCCAAAGAGAGAACAGTGCGCACTGTAGCAGGCTTCACCACTGGACTGAAAGTCTCATCATAGTCCACGCCAGGACGCTGAGTGAACCCCCGAAGGACCCAACGCGCCTTATAGCGCTCTAGAGTACCATCAGCCCGTCGCTTGATCGTCCAAATCCACTTGCCGGTCACCACATTGCAACCAGATGGACGCGGCACAAGGTCCCAAGTCTGGTTGGCAAGAAGAGCGTCATACTCCTCTTCCATCGCACGACGCCAGTTCGGATCTGCCAGAGCCTCACGGACCGACGTCGGGATCGGAGATAGCCGCGGCTCCCCCTCGGTGGCGGAGAGAGCCCGCGGCCGAAGAACCCCGGCCGCCTGCCGGGTCACCATGGGATGGGTGTGACGAGGATCCCGATGGATGACCGGCGGGTGGTACACGGCCGGCTCCACTCGAGAGCGGCGTGGTGGAGGCGGCGGTGGTGGCGGCGGAGGCGGTGTGGGCGCCGGTGGAGGAAGCGGAGACGGCTCCGGTGACGGTGGTGGAGGAGGCGGAACCGTCGAACGGCGCTCGTAGACATAGCGCACAGGAGGCGCATAGTCCACGGGCACCTCTGGGGCAGGAGCCGGAGAAGCCAACGGCTGTGGAGGCACCGGACGGCGTCAGTACACCTGCACTGGCACGGCGTAGCGTGCAGGTGGTGGCGGGGCTGCGCGTGGCGCGGCGGGAGGCACCGAGACGGTGGTGGGCGCAGCAGAGGGCGTCGGAGCCGCGTGTGGCGGGGCGAGAGGCTCCGGGGGCGCGACAGAAGGCGCCGGGGCCGCGCGTGGCGCGGCCGAAGGCGCCAAGCCCGCGTCGGGTGCGACAAAGGGCACCGGAACCGCGGGTGGTGCCAGAGGAGGCTCAGGCGCCGCGCGTGGTACGGGAGAGGGTACCGGGGCCGCGCGTGGCGCAAGCAGGGGCACCGGGGCCACACGTGGTGTAGCAGAGGGTGCCGGAGCCACGTGTGGGGCGGGAGGAGGCACCGGGGCCGCGCGCGACACGGGAGAGGACGCCGGGGCCGCGTGTGGCGCGGGAGGGGCACCGGAGACGGTGGTGCACCGGGGGAACCTGCGGGAAAGGGAAAGAGAGACAGAGGTGGCTGAACCACCGGGTCAGGAAACAGAGACGCCAACTCGGGGTCTAGAGAAGGTGTAGAGGAGGTGGAGTAAGGGAAATCCGACTCGTCGAACACAACGTGTCGGGAGATGAGGACTCGACGAGAGGTGAGGTCAAAGCAACGGTACCCCTTGTGGTCAGGGGCGTAACCGAGAAACACACAACGAGTGGAGCGGGGCGCCAGCTTGTGAGGAGCAGTGGCGGCGGTGTTAGGGTAACAAGTGCTCCCGAAGACACGAAGGTGATCGTAGCTAGGAGGGGTACCGAAGAGAGCGTGGTGAGGAGTCGGAGCGGGAGAAGCTGTGGAAGGAAGACGGTTAAGCAAGTAGGTGGCGGTGTGAAGACTCTCTGCCCAGAAGCGCGGGGGCAGGGAGGCCTGGATCAGAAGGGTGCGTATGATGTCGTTCGTCGTGCGAATCATCCGCTCAGCCTTGCCGTTCTGAGGAGAAGTGTACGGGCAAGACATGCGGAGCTGAACACCCCGAGAGAAAAAGGAGCGAGAGGTGTTGTTATCGAACTCGCGCCCGTTGTCACACTGAACGGCCTTGACGGTGAGGCCGAACTGAGTGGACACCCAGGCAAAGAAGTGGAGGAGGGTGGGGAAAGTCTCAGACTTGGCACGAAGCGGAAAAGTCCAAGAGTAATGGGAAAAATCATCGACTATTACGAGATAGTACTTATAGCCAGAAAGGCTAGGAACAGGAGAAGTCCACAGATCACAGTGAACAAGATCAAAGGTGTGTGTCGCACGCGAAGAAGAAGAAAAAGGAAGGCGAACATAGCGACCCAAGTGGCACGCATGGCAGAGATGCTCACCAGAAGCCCGAGTGCAAGGAAGGTGTGCACTACGGCTGAGCTGAGCCAACACATCGCGGCCGGGATGACCGAGCCGACGGTGCCAGGTAGAGGAAGTGGGAGTGGTGGCAAGGGCAGCAGAATGCGAAGGTGGTATAGCGGAAGCAGGAATGCGAAGGGTGTAAAGAGGTCCTGAGCTGTCACAGCGGAGGAGTGGACGCCCAGAAGCAGAATCCTTCACGGTAAGGCCAGAGGAGTCGAACTCAACAGAGCAGGAATTGTCAGTTGTAAACTGACGAATGGAAAGGAGGTTATGGACCATCTTAGGGGCAACTAGAACATGAGGAAGACGAAAGGGACCTGGAGCAGAACCCACGGAGGTGACAGGGATACAGGACTCATCACCAACCATGATCGAAGGAGAATCAGAGGGATGAGGGGGGCGAACGGAGGAGAGGATGCTAGCATCAGGTATGGTGTGGAAGGAAGCCCCTGAGTCAGCAATCCACTCGGTGTGGACAGGTGGTGCTACCCCCGTGGTGCTGAATGCCTGCGCCATAGTGGTCGGCTCCCACCCCCCAGGCCAGGTCGGATACTGGCTGGGCAGAATGGGTGGAGTCGAGGACGGTGCGAAGGGAGCAGCGGCGACAGCAAACATGGCCACTGGCGGGGCCTGAGGTCGAGGATCCCGCGAAGCCACAGGCGTCGTGCCGCGTAGGAAGGCGGCGGAGGTGCTGGCGGGAGGAGGCGGGGCAGCAGCGGCCACAGGAGGAGCGGAGGAGGCTCCCACGCCTGCGGCGAGGAGTGGAGCAGGGACGGCGGCGGAGGTGCCGGCAGGAGGAGGCGGGGCAGTAGCGGCCACAGGCGGAGCGAAAGAGGCTCCCACGCCTGCGGCGTGCCCAGCGGTCTCCGCACGCGCGGTCTGGGCCGCGACCAAGGCGGCGGCGAGGGCATCGGCGGCGAGGGCCGCTGATGCAGGGGCAGCAGCTCCCGCGGACAGAGCAGAGGGGGCTTCCACGCCCGTGGTGTGCCCAGTGGCAGCGACGGGCGGCGTGACGAGGGCTGCCGGGAGAGGAGGCGCGACGAGGGGCGGCGCACCCACAACCAGAGCGTGTGCGCGCACAGCCTGGGCCTCGACCAGGCGGACTGCGAGAGCAGCGGCAGCGGAAGAGGTGTCTGGTCGTGCGTCGTAGAATGACCGAACCGCGAATGCGAGAGCCCAGTTGTGGCTCGCGAGGAAGAAGACGGCCTCCGCGGGGGTCGCATGGGTGAGGCTGCAGAAAAACGCCACCCGCGACTGCGCGTCCGCCGGCATCAGCGCGCGGCTGGCATCCACGGCGGCAATCGTCCCCGCGCTCGTGGCTGCACCCGCGCTCGCAGCAGGGGCAGCAGGATCCCCCGCACGCGGAGCCGCGCGCAGACAGCGGAGAGGCAGGCGAGCTCCTGGACGAGCACTGGGTCGTCACGCGGCTGTGGCTCGAGTGGCTGCTGCGGCTCGCGCTCAAACGGAAGGAGAGGAGCGGGCGCGCTGCCAAGATGGGAAGAAGAAGAGCCAGCAGGCGGAGCAGCAGGGTGAGGCGCGCGAACTGGAACAGAGGAGAGGGGCGCGGCGGCTCGAGCCACGGCCCCCGCGGCAGCCGCGGCAGCGGCAGAGGAGGTGCCGGCCGCGTGCGCGAAGAAAGGCGCGGCGGCGCGAGCCACGGCCCCTGCGGCAGCCGCGGCAGCGGCAGAGGAGCCGGCCGCGTGCGCGCCCGCGCCCCCGCGCCCCCCACGCCCGCGCGCAGGGCACATGGGCGGGCGGGATCGGCGAGGCTAGTGGGCGGGGGCGGAGGCGGGGACGAGGGCGGCGGCGGCACATGGGCCGCGAGCACGACCGCGCCCGCGCCAAGGGTCGCGGCGGTGGCGGCAGCCTGGGCCGCGGTGAAGGCGCCCGGAGCAGAGGAGGAGAAAGGGAGTTGCGCCGGCGGCCTGGAGGAGGAGAGGAGCTGCGCTGGCGGCCTGGAGGAGGGAAGCTGCGCCGGCGGCCCGGAGGAGAGAGGAGGGAAGGCGGTGAGGGGAGGAGGCGCCGACGGCCGGCCATGGCGGCGGCGGCTAGGCAGGGAGGACAGGAAAACCCAAGCTATCTGATACCATGTAGGAGGAAATGATTCAGTGTATTCCTCCAACCCTAGAAGGGTGGGTATATAGTTAGCTATACATGGGCCTCTATATGGGCTATACACAGGCCATATGGGCCACTCACACATATATACACTAACAGTAAGATCATGTTCTTGGTTTCAACTTTGTCTGACACAAAGACCCCCCCCCCCCCCCCAAAAAAATGGTAGACCTGCGAAGAACACCATGTATTGTATAGCCTTAATTTAGAAAAGATACCAAGTAACCACAAAATTACTCTCCCTCCCTTCACATCCCATAGGATAAAAAGTAAACATAAGGAACTTCCAACATATCATACATACAGAGTATTTTGGTAGAAAGAGTTTTAATTGTACCGCTTGTCTGAAGGCTTGGCAAACACTCCGTGCGATTTGTTTCTCAGAAGGGGTTAACAGAACAGGATACCGCACCTTCAAGCAAGAGAAAAATTATAATAAAACAGTGCTACATTGTGCATGTAAAGGGAACAGACCCTTTTCTACATAAAAATGGTTTTTCAAATCGGCATGCTGTAGAGAGGTGTAATCTATAGAATAAGATGATTCATGTCACAATAAGGCATGAAACGGTACCTCTTTTCCATCAGAATTTCTCATGACAACCCCATCCACAACTGGAGACTTGCGCGCTTCAGCATGTGCATATCCGGGCCCAACTGTATAAACCTAAAATATGACGGTTAGATTCCATGCTTAGCACTTCTTTGTTTTAGGATTACAGGAGAGAACACTTCTGTACATAAAGAAAAATATGAAGCAAATAGTTAGCAAGGTTTGCCACCTTGACATCTGTCCCTCCTGTAGGCATGAACTCCTCATAAATGTAAGATCTATCTCGCCTCACCTTTCTCACATCTGGATAAAACTCACTAGATCGATTACCAACCTATGTATGGATTTGAAAAAAAATGTCAGCTCAGAGCATTTTGAGTACCTTTTTTTTCTTGAATTGCATTAAGAAGAAGAAAAGGGGTTGAGAACCACTGCAAATGCACACACCCAAACGCAAACATTTTTGGAGGACTTTTGATGTGCACATTAAGGACAAGATGAACACATTAAGGATAAGATGAACAATAGGCTTGAATCCATTCACTTATATCAAAGAAATAGCCTTAGGAATAGGATACTAGTTGTGTATTGTTGACACTTTATCTAACAGTACACTACACTGAACACACATAAAAAGATGCTAGAGACTAGATATTCCTGAACACAAGTCAGTGAGGAAACTAAATGGCATCAGTCCAGGAACAAAAGTGGATAAGGATAAGCAAGATATTAGAACATAAAGCAGATACTTGATAGATTATTTTATCTTATGTTCTCTATAACTGCTTTAATATAATAATTTTTTTACAAGTGAACAGAAATATTGAGTACCATGTCAGATGACCATATTCTATCATAGCTATGGTATCAACTTGACTCAAAGGTAATGAATGATCACCTTACGGAACAGTTCTTTCATCCCACCACCAGCTGAGCTAGGATAGTATATCATTATATTATGGTCATCACCTTCATACAATAACAATTGTAAGGAGCATAAACATTTTTATTCTATCACTTTACAACGATACAGTAGGAAATAGGTGAATTGCAGTCAACAGATCAGTGGTTTTTGGATATTATTGGACATATTTTGCATGCATTAATACTGACTAATTCACATAGAGAAAATATCCAAATACAGAATTCATTGCAGAGTTAAAGTTTTTTCACAGTAACAGAAAGTATGAGGTGTAGACTACAGTGATAGAAACACCCATTTGGAAAAAAAACTAGTCTGCAATATTTTATTACAATAACAAAGACTTGGTCCAAAGAAAGTTGGGGTAAGTTAGAAATGAAGGCCAACAAGAGCCAAAAGGATAATACCCTGTACCAATTTTCATCATTTTTTTGGCATGCATGTATTGAGCCACACGAAAATGACTGCTGCTCATCTAAGACAGTAATCAATAAAGAAATCATGCAAGAAAAGGTTATCGCAAATTAAGGGCTGTTACCATCAATGGGTTTCTCCACGAAAGGCTTGAAAAATCGTTTTCCATGGATCTCAATAAAATCATCATCCTCAAAAAAGTAGTTTAGTTCTTCATTAGGGTACTCTCTTCTGACGACAGCATAGGTTGGAACAGGAACCCCATACAGTTTAAGTTGCTAAACAGCAAAAGAAAATGAAGAAGGAACATCAGCATTTTAGAACAGGATAGGGTATGTTCGGACTGTAGTACAAGACTAAAACGAGACCCTTCTGTAAGTACAGTTGGATCATAAAATCATCTATTGCCATGAAAACAACCTAGAATATCTGCTAGCAAGTGACATTTATTTAATTATTATGAACTCATCTACTGTTCTCCATTTAGTTTATATTGACATCTCCATAAAAAATAGAAAGAAACACTTAAAAGCATCTAACAGAGACAACAGTAATACAAATACCTGATATACTTTGCTGCGGTCATGGAGGAGATATTGTGGGGCCAACTCATTGACCAAAAAGGACCTGAAGAATAATATCTAAGAAAAATTACTTCGCCAAAATGTAAAACTCCTTATGGGGTAAAATGAGTGCTTTTTCTTAACAGGGTAACTTTCAAGATGGAGTTCTAAAAGGGAAAAAACATAACCTTAGCATAGTTCCTTTGAGTACTAGAAAATACTCAATCTAATGTACATTCAGATCCAACAGCTTACAAATGCCACACTTGAGTCAGAGGAGGAATTAACCTTCGTAAAGCAGCATATTTCTCTGCCTTTTCTAGTGGATACCCAGATGAGTAAAAGGCGATCAGACAATCACATAAAGGCCAACTGCCAAATAAATAGTAGCAGTTAGTTTAACGAATTAGTAGTTCAGTACCAACTTGAACTTACTTGGCACCACCAAATTCAAAATTTCCAAATATTTTGAACTGCTGGACAGATAGTGTTAGTTACTTGCTTAGCTATTAAACAGTCATGCTACAGTAGTAACCTGTTAGTATCCTAACCTCATACTTCAAGTAGTTCTTGACTGCATAATTCACTACCTAATTTTCACCAATACACAGAAAATTAACAGCCAGACTTCTTATAACGCTTTCTCTTAGCATTTGTCTGACTGACATACCTTTCAATGGGATCTTCAAGAATCACTTTGTCACCAAAAATTATAATCTGCAACCATAAAGTATAAACATATTATTTTAACCTTTTTTGGGGGGAATATTTTAACCTATTTATATTCAGTACAGTAATGTAGATACATATAGTTATTGAACTTGCAGGGGAAATAGTTTTGTATCTCAGACATTTTAACACCAACATGGCACATGTACCTTCAGCACTAATAAGTACAAACTAAATGGACCAGCTTCTTCAGGGAAAGAAGGGTAAAGAAACCAGAATTAGGAAGCAAAACGCTGGACCATGACAAGGTAGTCTGGTAGCATATTCATGATGTTACAAACCCTGGACCATGACATGGTAGTCTGGTAGCATATTCATGATGTTACAAAATAACAGGCAATCTTCTGCAGCAGAGTTAAAAGTTCCATGGGATAGAACAATGTAACTTCCAAAAATCAACCTTCCATACAGCACCCTTTTTCATATCATTTGATAAGAAGCTATGTGTAAAAATAATGTTTTTCCATCCATCACTGTATCCACTTTAGTTTTTTTTTAAATACACGAACAGGTAGTCAACAAGAAGAGAAACGCAAATGATAATCCGCCTGTTCTGAACCATACCTCGAACTCACCGAACGCGCGCAGCCTTTCAAGAATCTGCTCCATGGGAGAACACCACACCTACGGAGGTTTTCAGCGGTAAGGAAATAACCAAATCAGTAACAAGAAACACAACCGCCAAGAACTCAAAATTTCGCCCAGAAAATCATTAGTTTCCCCAAAAAGGCCCAACCGCTCACCTTCTTCTCCATGACGCAGACACCAATCTTGATCTTGCCACCACTGCCGCCGCCGCCGCCACCAAAACCATCATTGTGCCTCTCCATCCTATCACCCCCTTTGTCTTTCCGCGCAAAGAACAGACTATGATTCGAAAGGGAACGTTTGTTTCTTGAACATTTACCTCCTCACGACTAGAATCTCGGACGTCTTTTGCGAGCAGCCGAATGAGGGGAGGAGCGAACAGCCGAAAAGCCGGAGGGGATGCGACAACAGTGGCCAGCGGCCAGTGGCACTGCGTAAATAAGAAGATTTCTCTCGCCATTTGTTTCCAGTTTTATATTCAGAAACAGAAAAAAAAAGATAAACTTTTTGTGTCTATTTAACAAGATTATACATGTACTAGGGACTAGGGAGTATCAAAGTGCACATTAAAGTGTTCTTGTTCAGATACTTCAACATTGTGAGGTTATGCATAGCCTAATAAGATATTTGAATTCTCACTTTGATAATTTTGAATTATTCCCTTGTCCTTCTATTTAACTATAAAAAGCTTTATTCAGCCTGGATTTTTTTTCAAATCATTCTTTGGCACTCTGTAAGGTGGCAAATGCATGCTCTACAACTTATGATCTATGTGTTCTCTCCGTTTTTTTTTTCCTATAAGTTTGACACGGAAACATACTAGTTTTCATAATTGCACTAGTTTCAGAAAAGAAATGCAATGCAATTAAGGATTTATAGGCAAATTTACGTGTACTGAAGCCTACTTTTTTTATAAAAAATGACCTCCCAATTTTCGAAATGGTATCCTTTATTTACTGGAGAGAGCATTATATGAGATGTGAAATTTGCAGATATGGGTTGCTATAGGACTCTGAGATGCTTGACTGCTTGACTTTGTATCTTTGTGAGAGGAAAAAAATATTAAGATACGTACGGGCAATAACATAGCCACATGGCCGTTGACGTTAGGTCAAACACGTTACACCGGACATTTTCTAGTCACGAACTCGTCTTACGTAATCGCGAATATAATTTGTGAGTTTATATTAAGGGAGCGTTTAGGTGTGGAGTAATTCCTTTGCACTGCGATTCTGCAGTTCTACTCGAACTTCCGGGTGTGTTGAATAAACCAATCAATGCAGAATCCTCTGGTCGCGATCGAGTAACTAGGAGGAGGGGTCAGACGGGAATGATTGGCAGGTTCCAACCAAATCTTGGATGAATTTTCAATCACTCTCACATTCACATCCCAATGATACGCACTGTACCCATCAAATGTCGCTAGGCTTCAAAAGTGGTGACACAAAAGGCTGAAGAATCGATGTATTCAGTTATTCACCCCTCGAATCTGAAAATCTTTTACCCCCAAATCCAAACACTCCGCGCCGTTCAGCTGTTTAAAACCTGAAACGAAAATAGGGAGACCAAAGAGTTGGAATATTTTACAGGAACATTCAGCTAGACCCCCAGAATATCCAGGCAAAACGCTGCCGTTAAAAGACAACCCAAGATCAGGCGACACCGACCCGTGACCCCCATTGGCGCCCCCGTCACCGTCGTCGAACGTCCCGATCGCCGGAAGAACATCCAACCGGAATATCCCAAGGCAGCAGGCCTCGCGTTTGCCCCGGCATGGGAACGCAAATTTTCTGACCAAATCGTAGCGTCTACCGCAAACGTAACCGGGAAACGACTTCTTTGGAGCCTCTCCTTGCTTCAACGTTCAGACTCTGAATGGGCACACTCCTCTCTTGTTTTACTCTGGATTAGACTATTGCCAACTACAGTCAACATGACATGAGCTAACACATGGCTAGAATATGCAGGTTTTAGTTGAACGGGCCGCTTGGTTTCATCAAGAGTCGTGTGTGTCCCTCTTGGTCTTGGAGCCAGCGGATTAGCGCCTACCAGCTTTGTGTATAGCCCGGATTCTGTGCAAAGGTGTTTGATTGCTGCTATCTGCTACCTTTGTCTTCATCGTATGGTCAGCAGCTATCAGCAGCCTCACCCCTTTTGCAGAGAGCATCATGGGATATTGTTGTGTTTTCTCTAGAGAACCAGATGCGTCACTACTGTATTGTATATTTGCAGCCGTTCCAGAATATGGTTCGATGCAATGATGAATAGCCAGTGCATAGCATACTCCTTTTTATTTCTGTTCAATCTTGTAAAGAGGAAAGAGAAGTCAGTCAATGTGTAGCTCAAAACCAAAGGTGCCAAAACACAAGCAAAGCCTAGTTGGTAAAGGGGTCCATCTGGCCCAATCTTACTGCGTGCATCATTTTCACCAATAAATAAACTAATCTTGACACTACGCTAAGTGCCTAAGTCCACCGCGATGGTAAATCCACTCCCACAATAGACACCACGTGAACCAGGAGAAACAGTTAGGTTAACTCTCTGAGGAACCACCTGGTCAGAGGTGTCACCCAAACCAAGTTGTCCATGCTCTCCCCAGCCCCAGGTGAAGACTGATCCGCTCCCTGATCAGGAGGCCACAGAAATTAGTCAGTTCCGTCGTGGATTTTTTTTGTGTGCACATTTCCAGCCTTTGGACAATTTTTACCTGTTACCAAGGCAGAATGCTCAGTTCCACTTGCTATCTGTAACACCTCTTCTCCATCAATACAGGGAACCTCCTCCAAAGTTGACACAGCAGATGAGCCATCATGAGAACTGCTTGCTGCACTTGTTTTTGTTTGCTTCCCCACTGCATTCCCTGACACAGGGAGATCACACTTCTGGTGGCGGTAAACACCAATGGTGAACAATTCTCCACCTGTCAAATACAAAATCACAACAAGTTGACAATGTTTCTACAAAGTTTTGTTTGACTTGAATGAAAGAAAATGCATGCATACAGCATACCAGATAAAAGTAGTGCATGATGCCATCCTAATGCCACTTGAGAAATACTCAAAGAGGGGAAAACCGACCGAGGTTGATCATTGTCATGTTGTCCAATTAATGCTCTTCCCCAGATGTACAAATGACCATATTCTGTCGCATCAAACAGAAAGGAAATTGTGGTTCAAGAACAAAGAGAAGACAAGAGCCGATGACTACAATTTTACAAGGCTTACCATCCAATGCAGCACTATGATCTCCATTGGCATATATATTTACTATCTTAACGTCTGCAAAGCCATCAATTAGTCTAGGAACATTATGTGATTTTTCATTCCTAGAAGCGCATTTACCAACTTGGCCTCGTCTTGAAGAGCCAAATCCATACACAGAATTATCTGAGAAAGAGAAGATTAACAGTGTTATAAGTTGGTAAAGCATATGAAAATTCTTTTTTTAGGGAATGCATATGAAAATTCTTTTATAAGTACGTCAATGTATCAAGAGAGATGATTCAATCCTTAGTTTCCCATAGGTCCAACATTAAGAATTGCCAGGAATAGCATTACAGTATTTCCACTACAAAGAACTCATTCAGCTCTTTTATTTGGATGCCAATCAGTAATTTCCTATATCAAAATGTAACTTGAAAGATCCTAGCAATGTGGAGTTGGGAATGATTTCTCTCAACTCTCAAAAATGTTACAGCTATAGATTTATGCATTATGAATGAGTCAATGCAGATGCGAACATGTGTTGTTTCTTAAAAACAAAATACATCATCAATTTCATTTTTCACCAGGATAACTGCAATGGTTTTACTTACCTTTTAACAGGACAAGAGAATGGCGCATCCCTAGAGCAAGTTTCTCAACATGCCTTGAAGTGAAGTATGCCACTTCAAAAGGCAAGCTCCTAGAGTGGTTATCACTAGTGCCAAGCTGTCCAAATGAGCCATCTCCGCACATGAAGAGTTGTCCAGAATCTGAAAATAAAAACTAGAAACATCAAAGTAAAGCTCATCAGCGATTGTAATTTTTCAGAGTGCTATCACCAAGAAAGATTGTAGTGCTTTATTGTAAAACAACGGGCACAACAGCACGTTAAATATATTATAGAAATGATATTTAAATTATATGAAACATAAAGATCAAAACAAACATAAAAAAAGAACTGAATAGCTTTAGAATTAGGAGACCTGTAGAAAATCCAGAATGGTTCCATCCAGCAGACACACATGTCACTATGTGATTTTCAAGGAACTTAACAAACTTCGGATGTGGGACGTTGTCCAAGTTCCCATGACCCAATTGACCATGTGTACCTCTACCCCAAGTAAATACTTCACCAGCACCTGAAAAATGTTGAGTTAACTGTAAGCTTATTTTCGGAAATAGAGTAAAACTGTGATAGATCGAAGAGCTAACTCATGGCAGTTAATTTCGTCAGCAACTGGTGGAAATTGCAGCATGTTTGGCAACAAGATAACAAGATCATGCAGGCTTAAACAATCAGCTTGAAGCCTTGAACAACATCACTTGAGTGTTAAAAAGTTGAGAATTAGAGTTGTTTTCTCCATAATGGCAGCAGGTGCGCCAATGGTGAAATGTTTAATCAGTGATATATCAACAAGATGGATTGTGTGATTTGAAAACAAGAGCTAGATTCACTACAATAATAAATACGGAGCTGTTTGTGCAAGATGTTCTCTTAAATCATGTATTCCGATTCAGGGCAAGGGGGGATATAAATTATGCAATAGAAAACATGTGTGTGCCAATCAGAAGGGGTTGGTTGTTTATATGCAACTGCAAACTCAAATAGCTGGTTTACTGTTGACAAAAGAGTGACAGGATCGAAGCCAACCTCAATCTGCAACCAAACTGAGCTCCCTACATCTCTGTTTCTAAAGTTATCAAAACTACCTTGCCGTTCATAAACATAATTTCAACACGAGCAATGCAAGAGCCATAATCGCCAGTGCTACAATCTCTATAAAAATGATGAAACATGGGGAACCCGTGAGGCCGTGATAAGATGTTCTTCTGAGTTCTGACCAAACCAAATTCTGCAAAGGAAGAGCTGGCCATGGTGCAAGCTAGAAACTATAGCCGAGCGTACTTGTGAGGGCGATGGCGTGGGCGCCGCCGCCGGCGACGAGGGAGACACGGCCGCGGCATCTGATGGGGACAAGCAGCGGCTGCGGGAGATGGTGGTCGTCGAAGCCCCCGTTCCCCAGCTGCCCGTCCGTGCCAGCGCCCCAGCTCCACGCCCACTCCGCCGCCTCCTCCTCTCCCCGTCCCTCTTCCGGCGAAGCGGCCGCCACAACCGCCGCCTCCATGGCTGTGAAGGTCCTGTTTCCGCTCGCTGGCCCGTGGGCCGTGGCGCTAGCCGCTTTTCAGCTCGCATCAACCGTGTCCGACGGGATATTTAACTTTTTACCATCACAGTGGAGGGCGCCTCTCCATATAGCATCTTCCTAGTTGTCACTATATTTTTACCACGTAACGACGAAAGATGCTACAAAAATACAATATTTGCTCACGTGGCACGCCAAATCTAAATCTCATTCCCGGGGATCCAAGTCAGCAAGTAGTGTGTAAAATGTCCTTAGTACCCTTTGTCTTCTTCCTCTTGCTCTATCTCTTCTGTCACTTACACGTGGGTCCCACGTGTAAGGTTATCTTCAACCTCTAGCCATCATCGTTGAGCACTGCTGGGCACCGGACGTTGGAGGGAACGACGGCGCGGCGGGCCTCCCTGTGCCGCGCGCACGACCGCGGTGGCGCCGATGGAGCCGATGCGCGGATGGAGCCGGCGTGCGGGCCGCCGTCCACCGAGCACTGCCTGCGGCAGCTGCGGGCGTGGGAGCTTGAGCTCCGCCCCTCCCTGGCCCCGGCGGCGGCACACCGACGGCGGTGAGAGAAGCGTCCGCCGGCGTGGGGACTGGGGAAGGAGGGGGCGACGACTGCGGGAGTGAGACGGGTGGAGGATCTGCTGCTGCTGCCGGAGCCTCTACTGCTGTTGCTGGTGGCTGCCCCCTGTGTCGTTCATCTCCTCCTCCCGCTCCTCCCCTGACGAGGCGAAGAATCGAACCTCGAGCTCGCCCGGCAAACCGGACCCGCGCGCGGATCGATCGACAAATCGATGGACTGGGCGGAGCAGATCGATAGATTTGGGGGCCAATTCCCAAGCAGGGGGCCAGAGGAAAAGGAGCGTGATATTTTTTTCTTGGTTTTTTCCTCCTCTGTTTTTTTCCCCGTCGTCGCGCTCCCGGTGGCCGACGTGCTCCGGCCGTGCTAGGAGGTCTGGTGGGCGGCCGTGCGAGGAGCTCCGCCGGGCGACCGAGCGAGCATGGATGCCGCCCATGGAGCTCGGGGGCCGGGCGAGCTCGTCGTCCGCCCAAGGAGGTCTGGTGGCCGACGCGCGCAGGGAGGGGAAGGACGGTGCGCGCCTCGTCAAGAAGGAGGCGGACGGCGGTGCGCCGGTGGTGAGACAAATGCGTTGGTGGTAGAGAAGAAAGAGAATGGAAAAGGGGTATGGGAGGTCATTTGCTACACCATGTGGGCATGAATCCAACGTGGACCGCCGCGTTGGCGTGCCACGCGAGTAAAAGTGGTAAATCTGAATGCATTTTCTCTCTCATGTGCTAAAAGTGTTGTGGCAACCGGGAAGATGCTATATGGAGATGAAGCGTCCCCTCATCAGAGGTGACTAAATGTGATACAAATACCAGTCCCAGGAGGCTGGTAACACATTTATTACATCAGACGGTTCATTGTCGTACAACACGTCAAGGCTGTGGGCACGGAAGCGCCACTGCCACGAGAAACAACATAAGGACTGTAGCCCACACTAAAATATTAAAGACTTCTAAAACATCATCAGAGTCTAGCCCCATGAAAGCTTCCTGTGGAGACCCTGAATCCACAGGCACGGGTTGGGTGCAGGACGGCAACCTACTCGACGTCTTCAGGGACAAAGTCGGGATCCTCTTCTGAAAAACAGTTAATTAAGCAAGAGTGAGTACATACGTACTCAACAAGTTCAACTCCACCCACGGAGGGGCTAAAAAGCAGATCATGCACAGGATATATCAAGGATCCGGATAAGGTTTATTTTGCAAACACATTTACTCATGCAGGGGTTTGTTTTCGAAAAGGTTTTCGCAAATAGTTTTTATAACCCAAGTAACTCAGTTGTTTTGTGAAAACCAAATGAGGACTACCGGACTCCCCGTCCGCAGTAGCCCAGGCACACAGCCACACACTTTTCCAGAAATCAACTCACGCCATGAAAATCATCCCAAACCCAAACACTAGTTTTGTGATCACACCGTGACTCGTCCAATACCGTGGACACGGCTATTCGAATAGGTTTTACACTCTGCAGAGGTTGTACATCTTTACCCACAAGTAGGGTACCGCCACACTAACACCTTAGTGCTGGCGCAGATCCTATCAAAGCCATTACCCACCTTAGCTAACCCTACTAGCCACCACGGAAGCAACCAAGGGGTTATGTCACATAACCAGGGCGTAACTCACACAGATCGTACCCCTACTCCTTAATCTCCCGCTGCTCACCCGCACTTCAGATGGCAAGTAGATTAACTAGTGGGATTTATGCTAAGTCGTTGCCACATACAACGGTCGAGTGGTAGTACGATAATTGGGCCAGGTGAGATGTCACGCAACCCGGTCCTTAACGACAAGATGGACATCTCCAACACGCTCAACCACAAAGGTACGAGCTCACCCATACTCCTGACACACACGTCCATCCCGTCTACCCAGTTCTTTACTCATTTTCCAAAATATCTCATTCCCATTTTTAAAGCACTCAAACATTTTTAAAGTAATCATTTAGGCCAAACAAAGGTCAATCATAGCAATCAAGGGTGGCTATCCTACCAGGTTTTTGCAGTAAAACAATATGCAGTTTATAAAACGGGTCATAGGGTTGTGTTTATAAAACTGGGACCAAAGCATGCATCAAAGGATGAGATTGAACTTGCCGTCTTCGAAGTCCTCGGGGAGTTCTTGCTCGCGGTTCCGGTCCTCGGGCTCCGGCGCACAGTACGTAGCTCCGAACTCCTCCTGTGGTTCCTCGCTTACTCCGTCGGCTACGACACCCAAGCAAGCATACAATCAATAAAAGAAAAAGGAGTTTTATCTTTTGAGCTCAAGGAGAGGAGGAAAATAATTGGAATAATTAGAGTATGATTTTAGAGGATCTCATGAAAAAAAATCAAGTGGATCGGAGTTGTAAAGGCTGAGATACGGTATTATATAGATCGGGTGCTAATTAAATTCAGAAAATGAATTGACACAAATGGATCAGGCTTATTTGCACGTGACTGATCTGGATGGACTTGGGCCTTTCGACCAGCACATGGGCCTGCAACTTATGTTTATTTCTTGGCTGGTTGGAGTAAAGGGAAACGGAGAGCAAGATGGGTGGGCACGGGACAGAACAGGGCACCATCCCGTTCGTCCACCGCCGCCATGGCGACGGCCAGAGCTCAGTCGGCCGGAACGGTGATTCCGACTGCCGTTTCCAAATCCAAGGGTATGGGGAGAGAGAGGAGTGAATGAGGAAACTCGGCTTGGGCTCACCTCGGGCAGGGACAGCTTGGAGGGGGAGATCGACGAGGGCGACCTTCCTCTACGCAAGAACAGAGGAGGGAGGTGGGCGGCTCTGGTGGCTGCGCTACGAGGCAAGGGAGAGAGGGGGAAGTGGCTGGGGAGGTGCGGGGTGCGGCGGGGAGCGGCGCCGTCTATTTATAGGCAGGGAAAGGCGGTGGAGCGGCCGGGAGCGGAGCACGCGCACCACGTGCGGCCGGCGGCAATGGCGGTTCGACCGGCCGGAGTAAATGGCGTCGGCGTCCGGGAGCGGCAGCGGCACTGTGGGATGTGACCCGTCGGGCAGCGATGCCACGCGGGGCGTGCGAGCTGCCGGTGCAGGCTGAGGCGCGGCGCTCGTAGGCGGCGGCTTGCGGTGGCGCTGTGCTCGGAGATGACTGGTCGGGGCAGGCGGAAGTAATGGCGGCAGCGGTGTCGAGCGGCAGGGACGCGTCGTGTTCACGGGCCCGCGCGGCGTGCAGCGCTGCGCCGAGCAGCGAGGGGGAGCCAGGCGTGCGACGTCCCAAGGCAGAGGCGCGGGGCCGGGCCGTACGGCCGCGTTGAGCAGAGGCCGCGGGCGTGCGTCGTGGTGCAGGGAGCCACGGTTCAGTCCGTGAGGAAGAAAGGTTGAGGGGAAAAAGAAACAGGAAAAGGAAAAAGAAAAAGAAAAGAGAAGGAAAAAGAAGGAGGAAAAATTGAGGAAAAATTGGGAGAATTTAGGAAAAATTAGGGGGGAAAGAGATTTTGGTGGAATTTTCCGGGTTTCGGGCGCCGACGCAATGTCGCGCGATTTTCGGGTCGGCGATGATTGCGGGGCCGGCGAATCCGAGGCGCTTGCCGGGGTGGCTCGGGTTGAAAAGGGAAAACGACATGATGATCGGGTTTTTAGGAATTGATCGAGCTCAGCGGAAAAGATTTTGAAAATACGCGTGATTTAGCAGGTGATTTATTAGAGGCTAAAACACAGGCGTTACAAACCTACCCCACTTAAAATGAATCTCGTCCTCGAGATTCGGCTAGTTCCTGAACAAGTGGGGAAACTCTTTCTTCAGCGCGTCCTCCCGTTCCCACGTGGCTTCTTCTACTCCGTGTCTGCTCCATTGGACTCTGCACACCCGTACTTCTGATGTCCTTGTCCTTTTGACCACTGTGTCCAAAATCTTGACGGGCACCTCCTGGTACCTAAGATCTGGCTGCAGATCAATTGTCTCTACCGGCACTCGTTTCTCTTCGAGTACTTTCAAACACCTTCGCAACTGGGAGACATGAAACACCGGATGTATGTCTGTCATTTCTTCTGGTAGCTCCAACCGGTATGCTACTGCTCCAACTTTCTTCAGCACTTTGTACGGTCCAATGTACCGAGGGGCCAATTTCCCGTGCACTTGAAATCTTCGAGTTCCTCGGATAGGTGAAACCTTGAGGTAAGCAAAGTCTCCTGGACTGAAACTTACTTCTCGCCTCTTCTTGTCTGCATAGCTCTTTTGTCGAGATTGGGCAGCCTTCAATTTTTCTCGGATCTCGGCTACTCATTCCTCGGCTTCCTTTATAAGTGCGGGTCCAACCAAGGCACGTTCTCCTACTTCTGACCACATCAAAGGTGTTCTACATTTTCTCCCATATAAGGCTTCAAATGGCGACATTCCTAGGCTCGCCTGATAGCCGTTGTTGTATGAGAACTCTGCATACGGCAGACTTTGTTCCCAATCTTTACCATAGGTAAGGACACATGCTCTCAACATGTCTTCCATAATCTGGTTCACCCTCTCGGTCTGTCCATCCGTCTGCGGGTGATAAGCCGAACTAAAATCCAACTTGGTACCCATGGCTTTATGCAGACTTTTCCAAAACCTAGAGGTGAACTGGGTTCCTCTATCTGAAACGATCCTGCTAGGTACTCCATGTAGTTTCACTATGTTCTCTACGTAGAGCTTTGCCAACTTTTCTCCACCATAATTGGTTCGCACGGGTAGAAAGTGAGCGACCTTTGTGAGTCGGTCCACTATTACCCATATGGAATCATGTCCCTTTTGAGTCTTGGGCAAACCCACTACAAAGTCCATGCCTATCTCATCCCATTTCCAAACCGGGACGGGTAAGGGCTGCAACAGTCCTGCGGGTTTCTGGTGTTCGGCTTTAATCCTATGACGAGTATCACAGTGGACGACAAACCGTGCAATGTCTGCTTTCATTCCATTCCACCAATACTTCTGCTTTAAATCCATATACATTTTAGTGGATCCCGGGTGGATGGAATACGCCGAGTTGTGTGCCTCATCCATGATGTTCTGCCGGAAATCTCCGTCCTCAGGCACGCATATCCTATTCTTATACCACAGTGTACCTTGATTGTCCACTCTAAAGTCCGGGGCCTTATTCTCTCCCGTGTGCTTGCGGATTTTCATCAAATTCTCATCGGTCTCTTGGGCCTTCCTGATCTTTTCTTCCAAGGTAGGTTGGACACTTAGTTGGCGAACGTAGCCCTGGGGAACAATGTGCGTGTTGAGTCGTGCCATTTCCTCTTGCAACTGTGCACTCTTAGGCACTGCTTTCTCATAGGATTTTCTGCTTAAGGCATCCGCCACTACATTGGCTTTTCCTGGGTGGTAGTGGATTTCTAAGTTATAATCCTTGACTAATTCTAACCACCTTCTTTGCCTTAGGTTCAGGTCAGGCTGGGTGAAAATGTACTTTAAGCTCTTGTGGTCTGTATAGATTTCGCACTTATTCCCGATCAGGTAATGTCTCCAAATCTTAAGGGCATGCACTACGGCTGCAAACTCCAAATCATGGGTGGGATAGTTCTGCTTGTGGGGTTTGAGTTGGCGGGAAGCATACGCCACTACTTTCCCATCTTGCATAAGGACACATCCCAATCCTTGCCGGGATGCATCACAATAGACGACAAAATCCCGTTGAATGTCTGGCAAGGTTAGTACTGGGGCTGTTGTTAGTCTTCTTTTCAACTCCTGAAAGCTTCTCTCACAAGACTCGGTCCAGGTGAACTTCTTCTCCTTCTTGAGCAACTCCGTCATGGGCCGGGCAATCTTGGAAAATCCTTCAATAAACCTCTGGTAGTATCCCGCTAAACCAAGAAAGCTTCTGATTTCGCTCACATTGGTTGGTTGTCACTAGTTGGAAACTGTTTCAACCTTCCCGGGGTCTACTGCTACTCCTTCTGCTGTCTGAATATGCCCAAGGAAGGATATTTTCTCCAACCAGAGATCACACTTGCTGAACTTGGCGTACAGCTTATGTGCCCTCAGTTTCTCCAGTACCACTCGAAGGTATTGCTCATGTTCCTCCACGTTCTTGGAGTAAACAAGTATGTCGTCAATGAAAACTACGACAAACTTGTCTAGCTCTTCCATAAACACCTTATTCATGAGGTTCATAAAATACGCTGGCGCGTTAGTGAGTCCAAAGGACATCACTGTGAACTCATACTGCCCGTAACGGGTGACAAAGGCGGTCTTTGGGATGTCACTCTCCCTAATCTTGAGTTGATGGTATCCTGACCTTAAATCAATCTTCGAGAAATACTTGGCTCCTTTCAGTTGGTCAAATAAATCATCTATTCTGGGGAGAGGATACTTGTTCTTGATAGTGACTTCATTTAGTGAGCGATAGTCCACGCACATCCTCAGGCTTTTATCCTTCTTTTCGACGAAGAGCACTGGGGCTCCCCATGGTGATGAGCTTGGTCTGATAAACCCACTTCGCTGAAGTTCTCTTAGCTGCTTCTTTAACTCTGCCAACTCAGGGGCTGCCATCCTATAGGGTCTCTTGGCTATGGGAGAGGTTCCGGGGATAAGGTCAATGACGAACTCTATATCCCTATCTGGTGGCATCTCGGGGAGTTCTTCAGGGAACACATCTGGATATTCCCGCACTACCGGGACTTCTTCTATGGATTTGGCTTCCATGCTAAAAACCATTATGTCTGGTCTGCGTCCTCGGGTGTGGCAGGTCACTTGTACTCCGTCTGGGTTGGTTAGGTGCACTACCTTATCGGCACAACTTATAAGACCGTGGTGTTGGCTTAACCAATCCATTCCAAGGATCACATCTATCCCGTTGGACTTCAGTACTACTAGGTCTGCTAGGAATTCTACCCCACTTAAAATGATCCTTACCCGAGAACAACCCAGTTGACACTTAATGTCACCTCCGGGCGTTCGGGACTTCGGGTTACCAGGGGTGTTGTTAGTAGTACTGTAGGTATGTTGTGTTTTTCCACAAAGCTTGAAGATATGAACGAATGTGATGCTCCTGAATCAAATAATATGGTTGCCAAGACTGAGCTGACTAGGAACTCACCGAGCACTACGCCCTATGCCTCTTGAGCCTCTTGCGTGTTGATGTGGTTGACGCGGGCTCGTCCATAAGACTGCTGGGGCTGCCTCATCTGCTGGTTGTTGTTGTTGCCGAAGTTGTTGTTGCTGCGAACCGGCACGTGGTTGGCTCCAGATACAACCGGTCTCGGTCCGTTCACTGAGTTGGAGAAGACTGAAGTTGCTGGCTTTTTGGCGTATGGGCAGTTGGCAATGAAGTGTCCGGTCTCACGGCAGTTGAAACATACTCTAGTGTTGTTGTTGTTGGCAGTGACCTGGCTAGTGTTGTTCTGTGGGGGCTTCATGGTGTTCTGGTTGTTGTATTGTTTGAACTGGGTTCTGGGGCCTTGAGAGCCCGTGGCTTGTGACTGGGTTTTGTACTGCATGGGGGCATGGAACCTGGACATGGGGTGACCGAAGCTTCTCTGTCTCTGGGAACGTTCTTGCTGCTGAGTTTTGTTCTCCATGAATTTGCGCTTGTTTTCTTTCTTCTCTTTTGCTCTAGCTCTCTCTGTGAGGATGGCCATGTTCATGAGGGTATTGAAATCCGGATAGATCTGGGGGTAGGCAGAGTCCTCAGTTCCGGGGTCAAGCCCTTCTTGAACATGTCCTGTTTCTTAGAGTCCTTGTCCACTTCTTCAGGGGCATAGCGGGCTAACTCTATGAACTGGTAGGTGTACTCCTCCACTGACTTGTTGCCCTGACGGAGTTCACAGAACTCATCCGCCTTGCGCTTCAGCGTGGCTTCTGGGATGTGGTAGCGACGAAACTTTTCCACAAACTCATCCCACGTGATGGTGGAGGGATCTTTGGTCGCTGCGCAGTAATTTTCCCACCAGGCTAAGGCTGTTCCAGTGAGCTGGTGAGTGGCCAAGAGAACCTTGTCTCGATCCTCATAGTTGAATGGCTCTAGTTCCCTTAGGATGGCCCTCAGCCAGTCATCTGCATCCAAGGGATTTACGGACCCGCCAAAAGTGGGTGGCTTTGTCCGGAGAAATTCTATCAGCTTCTCATTCATGCCTAGAACACGGGGC
This sequence comes from Cenchrus fungigraminus, assembly GCA_036936925.1. Classification (NCBI taxonomy): domain Eukaryota; kingdom Viridiplantae; phylum Streptophyta; class Magnoliopsida; order Poales; family Poaceae; genus Cenchrus; species Cenchrus fungigraminus. The sequence goes on along the minus strand of CM072778.1, from coordinate 17,967,622 downwards.
CTTGGACGGTTGATGGCATTAGCTATGGCTTCCAGCAACAGAGTCTGGTTGGCCATCACTTGCGCCAGGTCTACGGCAGGGGGTGGCGGTGGCTGGACTTGGTTTTCTCCTCCATCTTCACCTTGATTCACTTCTTAGTCGTTAAGGCGCTCCCTTCGATCGGCTTGAGATCCTTCCATGTTTGGGTCAACACGGCTGGCGGCGCGCCTTGTGACCATCTGTAGAGGGGCAGGTTTCTAAGAGATCTAGGTTTTATGTGATGTTTAAGTTGATTAAGACGGATTTCTTTTTTGAAAAGACTGGATCTACTCCTGTCGGCAAGCACACAACAAGCACATAACAAACAAACAAACCAGCACAAACAAACTTTATTTCAACCAAGAGAGGAGGATACATCCCGAACTACTCAACTGATACAACGTGGATACACTACACGACTTGGTACTACGACAAAAGCTAAGGGTGCGACTCTAAGCTCGGACCATCACGGCTTCATTCCCTGGGGCAAGCTACTCGCGAGGCGAGCCATCTTCTGGGGCGGAGTGCACTTCCAGTGGAATGAGTAGCTCTTCATCATCATCGCCCTCGAGGTTCCCATTCTCTTGGGGTTGTGCCGCAGTTTCTTCTACTGTGGTCACTGTTGATTGTTCGGCGACTGCAGGTGGTGCCGGCGGGGTCTCAAGAGTTCCTCCCCATCCTACGAGGGGTGTCCCAAGTAGGACTTGCGCTTCTCCAATGGCCGGAACGGGTGTTCCACTGTTGGTCCATTCCTGCATGCGCTGGTCCTGGATCCGCCTGAGGCTTTCATGGGCAACAGTTTCACTACTTATGGCGGCTGCGGTCCTTGCTTCAGCTTGAGCTACTCGAACTTGGTGCATCCTTACTGTGACTTCTGCTTGCTCGGCCCGACTGATTTGCTCCCTCAAGAGCCTTCCTTGCTCGTCAAAGAGTTGGTTCAGGGAGACGAGGTAGGCTACCACATGGTACAACATGTCTTCTTGGTGGTGGCGCCGTTCTAAGTGTCTCATGCGGGCTTGCCAGACTCGAGTTCTGATGGCGGGAGGGTAAAGCCTCATGGGTGTGGAGACGAGGTGGTCTTCGTAGATTCGGCACAGGTATCGGAGAGCTTTTCTGAGGGCCAAGGGGTAGGTATCTCGGTGTCGAAACCCTGTGGCGGTCACGCGCCACGGCTCGATGTTGGGGTAGCGGTTGCTTCTGGCGATGGAGAGGACCACCCTACAGCGAAGAGTGCCGAGTTGCTCGTACTCTCTGCTGTAGTACCTTGGGCGCTCAGTGATACCGAGGCGCTCCAGGGAGTTGATAAGAAGGCGAGCAAAACCAGGCTCCTCCTGACACACGCCTTTGGTCCATCCATCTTCGTCCATCTAAAAACAAGGGTAGAGTTGAACAAGTTGGGCAAAAGATAGGGTACAAAAGATAGATAGTTTTATTTATCAACAAGGTTGGGTACACTCCTCAAGGTTACACTTATTATTATTAAGACGATAGCTCTAGCCTAGGCACTCCATTCTCTTCTCACGGGGATTCTTCCTCAGACTGAATGCGACGCTTCTTTGGTGGGAGGTCTTGTTCCAATATCACATCATCGGTCTGGGTTTCCTTATCCCAGTGGGTTTCTTCGGGTTCTCCATCCAGTAACCCAGCTTCTTCTCTTCTCTTACGTTTCTTGAGAAACTCATCCCATAGGGTTTTGTTGAATACTTCAGAGCGTTCCCTTTCCCTGGCGTAATCTCGCTGCAGATTAGCTAGGGAAGTTTCCGCTACTCTTGTGTTTATCCTTTCTAATTCTATCCTTTGTTCTGCTCTTTCCGCCCTGCTGATTTGGTGCTTCAGCTGCTCGGCCTGTTCATGGTAAAGGTGATCGAAGCCATTGAGGTAGATGGACAGGTGGGAAACCGTATCTTCTAGGTCTTCCTCTTCTCTTCCAAGTCTTCTCATCCGGGCGATCCATGAGCGTCCTCTACCTCCAGAGGGTGGGAAAAATCCCATTGGAGTCCGTCGAAGATGTTGCCTATAGACCACTCGTAGGCGTCGCAGGGCTTTTCGGGCAGCCTTTGGGTAGGTGTCGGGGAAACGAAACCCAGTGGTGGAGATGAACCAGGGATCTATGTCGGGGTAGAGTGTGCTCCTTCCCACGAAGATCATCACATCACACCGAAGGGTGCCTCTCCGTTCGTACTCCCGATAGGTGTACTCTGGCAGGTCCACCACTCCGACGCGTTCCAGGCTGAGTAGCAGTAAGTTAGGGAGGCCAGGCTCTGCGGGGCAGACGCCTCCCCTCCATTCCAAGTTAGCCATCTGGAACCAGGCAAGGGTCAAGGTAAGAGATTTGTGGAAAGGTGAGCTAAGCAGGGAAAAGATTTAGAGAAAGACCAGGAAAGGGTCTCGGGTCCTAGGGGTCGCGTCCTACGGCCAACCTACGGCTCTGATACCACCTGAAGCGTCCCCTCATCAGAGGTGACTAAATGTGATACAAATACCAGTCCCAGGAGGCTGGTAACACATTTATTACATCAGATGGTTCATTACCGTACAACACGTCGAGGCTGTGGGCACGGAAGCGCCACTGCCACGAGAAACAACATAAGGACTGTAACCCACACTAAAATATTAAAGACTTCTAAAATATCATCAGAGTCTAGCGCCATGGAAGCTTCCTGTGGAGACCTTGAATCCACAGGCACGGGTTGGGTGTAGGACGACAACCTACTCGACGTCTTCGGGCACAAAGTCGTGATCCTCCTCTGAAAAATAGTTAATTAAGCAAGGGTGAGTACATACGTACTCAACAAGTTCAACCCCACCCACGGAGGGGCTAATAAGCAGATCATGCACAGGATATATCAAGGATCCGGATAAGGTTTATTTTGCAAACACATTTACTCATACAGGGGTTTGTTTTCGAAAAGGTTTTCACAAATAGTTTTTGTAACCCAAGTAACTCAGTTGTTTTGTGAAAACCAAATGAGGACTACCGGACTCCCCGTCCGCAGTAGCCCAGGCACACAGCCACACACTTTTCCAGAAATCAACTCACGCCATGAAAATCATCCCAAACCCAAACACTAGTTTTGTGACCACACCGTGACTCGTCCAATACCGTGGACACGGCTATTCGAATAGGTTTTACACTCTGCAGAGGTTGTACATCTTTACCCACAAGTAGGGTACCGCCACACTAACACCTTAGTGCCGGCGCGGATCCTATCAAAGCCATTACCCACCTTAGCTAACCCTACTAGCCACCACGGAAGCAACCAAGGGGTTATCTCACATAACCAGGGCGTAACTCACACAGATCGTACCCCTACTCCTTAATCTCCCGCTGCTCACCCGCACTCCAGATGGCAAGTAGATTAACTAGTGGGATTTATGCTAAGCCCGTTGCCACATACAACGGTCGAGTGGTAGTACGATATTGGGTCAGGTGAGATGTCACGCAACCCGGTTCTAAACGACAAGATGGACATCTCCAACACGCTCAACCACAAAGGTACGAGCTCACCCATACTCCTGACACACACGTCCATCCCATCTACCCAGTTCTTTACTCATTTTTCAAAATATCCCATTCCCATTTTTAAAGCACTCACACATTTTTAAAGTAATCATTTAGGCCAAACAAAGATCAATCATAGCAATCAAGGGTGGCTATCCTACCAGGTTTTTGCAGTAAAACAATATGCAGTTTATAAAACGGGTCATAGGGTTGTGTTTATAAAACTGGGACCAAAGCATGCATCAAAGGATGAGATTGAACTTGCCGTCTTCGAAGTCCTCGGGGAGTTCTTGCTCGCGGTTCCGGTCCTCGGGCTCCGGCACACAATACGCAGCTCCGAACTCCTCCTGTGGTTCCTCGCTTACTCCGTCGGCTACAACACCCAAGCAAGCATACAATCAATAAAAGAAAAAGGAGTTTTATCTTTTGAGCTCAAGGAGAGGAGGAAAATAATTGGAATAATTAGAGTATGATTTTAGAGGATCTCAGGAAAAAGAATCAAGTGGATCGGAGTTGTAAAGGCTGAGATACGGTATTATCAAGATCGGGTGCTAATTAAATTCACAAAATGAATTGACACAAATGGATCAGGCTTATTTGCACGTGACTGATCTGGATGGACTTGGGCCTTTCGACCAGCACATGGGCCTGCAACTTATGTTTATTTCTTGGCTGGTTGGAGTAAAGGGAAACAGAGAGCAAGAGGGGTGGGCACGGGACAGAACAGGGCACCGTCCCGTTCGTCCACCGCCGCCATGGCGACGGCCAGAGCTCGCTCGGCCGGAACAGCGATTCTGACTGCCGTTTCCAAATCCAAGGGTATGGGGAGAGAGAGGAGTGAATGAGGAAACTCGGCTTGGGCTCACTTCGGGCAGGGACAGCTTGGAGGGGGAGATCGACGAGGGCGACCTTCCTCTGCGCAAGAACAGAGGAGGGAGGTGGGCGGCTCTGGTGGCTGCGCTGCGAGGCAAGGGAGAGAGGGGGAAGTGGCTGGGGAGGTGCGGGGTGCGGCGGGGAGCGACGCCGTATATTTATAGGTAGGGAAAGGCGGTGGAGCGGCCGGGAGCGGAGTACGCGCACCACGTGCGGCCGGCGGCATTGGCGGTTCGGCCGGCCGGAGTAAATGGCGTCAGCGTCCGGGAGCGGCAGCGGCGCTGTGGGATGTGACCCGTCGGGCAGCGATGCCACGCGGGGCGTGCGAGCTGGCGGTGCAGGCTGAGGCGCGACGCTCGCAGACGGCGGCTTGCGGTGGCGCTGTGCTCGGAGATGACCGGTCGGGGCAGGCGGAAGTAATGACGGCAGCGGCGTCGAGCGGCAGGGACGCGTCGTGTCACGGGCCCGCGCGGCGTCAGCGCTGCGCCGAGCAGCGAGGGGGAGCCAGGCGTGCGACGTCCCAAGGCAGAGGCGCGGGGCCGGGTCGTACGGCCGCGTTGAGCAGAGGCCGCGGGCGTGCGTCGTGGTGCAGGGAGCCACGGTTCAGTCCGTGAGGAAGAAAGGTTGAGGGGAAAAAGAAAAGAGAGAAAAGGAGAAAGGAAAAGGAAAAAGAAAAAGAAAATAAAAGAAAAGAAAAGGGGGAAAAGAGAAGGAAAAAGGAGGAAAAATTGGGGAAAATTTGGGAGAATTTAGGAAAAATTAGGGGGAAAAGAGAAAAGAGATTTTGGTGGAATTTTCCAGGTTTCGGGCGCCGACGCAACGTCGCGCGATTTTCGGGTCGGCGATGATTGCGGGGCCGGCGAATCCGAGGCGCTTGCCGGGATGCGGGCCGGAGAGATTCCCGGTGTCGGGCGACTGCCGGGGTGGCTCAGGTTGAAAAGGAAAAACGACATGATGATCGGGTTTCTAGGAATTGATCGAGCTCAGCGGAAAAGATTTTGAAAATACGCGTGATTTAGCAGGTGATTTATTATAGGCTAAAACGCGGGTGTTGCAGGAGAGACGCCCTCCGCTATAATGTAAAAAGTTAAATATCCCGTGTACGAGTAGCAAAAACCGTGGAAAAGATCACGGGTGGTGTGGAAGTGGCATTGAATCCGCCAAGGAAAGTTTTACTTCTCCTAACTTTTTGTTTTGAAAATATCATAATTTATACTTATAATTTCGAATTAAAATTTTTTATCTGATAATTTTTAAGCACAACTTAATAGCGTAAGGAGCTTATACATACAACTTATTTTTTAAGAATAACTTATTTGTTTAACCTTCGATAACTTTTTAGCAACGCATGCACATAATTTCGCATAACAATATTTAAGCAGTACAAATTTCATGAAAAATAGAAAAGGAAAAACAAAAATACAAAAAAAAGAACGGCAGCTCCCACACGTGGCCAGTGGGGCCCGCCCCTCCCGTCACGTGCAAAAAGCGCGATGGCGAACGCAGGCTAAATTGATTTTGCGGACGCGCACAAACGAGAAAAAAGTGTCAAAAAAATGAAGCATAATACCACTTTTTGGAACATTAGATTGAAATCCAAACACCTAAAGGTAAATGAAAATTGGAGCACATATCAAACAGCAAAGTGCAAACCGCCAACCCCTAATTTTTCCATATAAGTTTGATGTTATCTATGTATATCTCCGGATGGGAATTCGGAACAAATATAAGTACCGCCGGTGAATTTTATTTTAAGATTTGAAGTTTAAACTTAACTTCTACCCAAAAAATACAAAGGATAAATCTGATATTGAACTAGTTTTATTTTATTTAAGGAGTATTAAGTGAATAAAGTAGATACTATCCTATTGTATCCAAACGTAGACTTTCTATTCTAGGTTTTTGTAAACAATAATGTAATCTAGTGGTAACGAAGCAACAAGCAAGACTAAGTCTGTTCGGCAAATCTTCTTTTGATTTGATAGGTAGATTTGTTGTGAGAAAAATACCATATGCCGATTGGTACGGCAGTTGTTGTAGTAGAAAAAAATCGTAGAAGAAGTCGAAATAAGATGAGCCCAACGGATAATCCCTTCGTCCCAATTTATACACCATTTTAGCTTTTGTAGGTGTAATTTTATATAGAATTTGAAACAGAGTAAGTAGTTGATAGATTTACGGCTTTTTTTCTTCTTTTCTATAAGGTAAGTCACCGAAAATCAGTGTGTTGTTTAACTTTTTGCGAAAGATCAGTATGTTGTTTAACGTTGGCGACACCGGCGGAGCTACATGGCCAAGGTGGGTTGTGGCCCCCACTTGGTTCAAACAAAATCACATTATGCATAAGAATAATTGTATCCATACCATTGAAAGATCCTAAAGTTACGTATATACCGTTGACCCCACATGTCATTGACTCATATGAACCCCACATGTCATTGACTTGCAATGGAGACAGGTCCTACGCTAGTGTCCCAACAAATCGCACGAGTGCGTTTTGTGTCCCAGGACTCGTCACATCTAGTGGTGGTGGACTGAGAACCCATAACAGTAGTAGCACATCGTCATCTTGCTGCTCGGTGCCTCGCCACTCGTCATCAGTCACTCGCCTTCACCCCCTAGGTCGCTGTCACCACTCGCCGGCGGTCAATCTCCATTTGCAAATTGCTCTACAGTAAAATGGCCCCTCGTATGATTCATTCCAAGCTCCGCCACTGGTTGGCAATGCTCCCCCGTCCCCCGAAAAGTCTATCTGTATCCGGTCCACTGCTGTGCACCTCAGAAAGGGAAACACTTGTATATGGCAGTCCGCCCCCTTTGGCAGGGCTTCACGGGCGGCTCCAAAACCGGTTCTGGTCGGAGCCTTGCCAAACAGCCACGGGGCGGAGCGGCTCTACGCTTGGACTCCAGAGAGCCGGAGCCGTTTTGTACAGGGGCGAAGCTGCCTTATGGCATTGGGGTCGTCGAACCCCGATGGAATTTGTCAAATCCAGTGTAAAACAACACTGTGTAACACTGTTCACCTATGTATTTGACTCCAGTAATCGATGCAGCCGACCCCGATGGCTCCATTTTCTGGCTTCGCCCCTGGTTCTGTAGTAGGAGCCGGCGGAGCCACAAAAGAGCAGCTCCGCCGCTCCGGCTCGCAGGAGCCCAACCAAAGAGGCCTTGAATTTTGTCGTCCCTCTCTTCTTGTAGCTCACAGTCACAGAATTCCTGGATCAGGCAAGTGTCTCAAACCCGAAAGCGGTGGTATCAGACACTTGCCTGACGGAGGCATGAGCCTGTTAGCATCCAGTCTCCTGCTGCTATGCTGTATTCTCGTCGCGAACATGGCCATCGTGTTCTCCGCCGCGTTGTCCACACCCGCTGCTTCATGCGCCAAAAGAGCAGCACGAATGCCAAATGGGCAGCTAGCCCGCCGAAAGCTCCCGAGAATGGTGATCTGGTATAGTGACCAGCCGTGTGTGTGAAGGAAATCAAAATCCACCACCCAGCCGATGCTTATTCGGACGACGAGATCGAATCGGCGACTGCAACGCGCGTGTTCTGACCTCCGAGCTGATCTCACCGGCGCACCGCCGGCCATTCTCGTCGTCCCGTCGCCGTCCCGTCGGCGGACAATTCCCCTTATCTTCCCTGTCTCCCTGAAGAAGAAACCGAGGCGTTCACACTCGGCACTCTGGCACACTGCCGTGCTAACAAGTTTTACGTTCTGCTAGCTCCACCGTTAAGCCTTTGTGTGGCTACTGGCATTTGCCGATTGCGTCGTCGTAATAACTGCTGCGAATCGGCGCCTATGCAATATTGCGTTTGCGTCGCCCCAACGGCTTGCAACCAAAGAAGCCGCCGATCGAAACTACCGAAGGCAGGTGTGCAGTGCAGAGCAGCAATAGACGGCAGGGAAACTTGAGATCTAGAGACAGGAATCTGCAGAAGGACGAGAAAGGTATGGATAAAGAAGGCGCAGAACGGACCGGATTTGAAAAGGAGATTATTTCATCAGGCAAGATAAAGATCTGACGAGGATTTATTCGTTTCCCTTCCTCCCTGCGTTCCTCTCGGCGACCCACCCGCTGACACCGGCGCACGCACGCAGGATGCTTTGGACACTTCGGGCGCTCTCGACTTGGAGTACGTTCCAGGTGCTCGACGCACCGCCGCAACGCTATTTATAGCCGGCAGACCGGAGCTTCGGTCTCGGTCAGCCTCCTCCATTCCACGGTACAGCAGAGCACGGTGCCCGAGAGGCGCCCGCCGCCGCCACCTCTGAACCATGAGTGATCGGAGGTACGGCTACCCGCCACCCCAGGGTAAGTGTTCTGCGCGTGCATCGCGTGAGCGAGCCGGCCGAGCAGTGTTCGTGTTCAGAGAGTGATGCCACGCCGTGGGTGCATGAACTCAGCTTTAACTGACGACTGCTCCGACCACGCAGGGTACTACAACAATGGTCCGCCGGTGATGGCGCCGCCGCAGTACCAGTACGCAGCTCCGCCGCCGAGGCGGGAGCCGAGCTTCCTCGAAGGATGGTAAGCTGTCATGCTCAGCATGTGAATTAATTAACTGCCTCAACTAGTGTTAAGCTTCCTCTTAGAATCAAACTGAAGTTAAAACATACTATCAGTAGAAAAAAATCAAAGACTTCTTTATTAAAAATATTCAGCATTGTTCAGCTTTTATCTCTGGTTCTACCTAGGATCATCGTTGATCGCAATCCATCCCTGACAAATTCAAAAAACAAAGAAAAATAAATTGTCTGTGTCTTTGTGCTGAGTGCTAACAAACGTGCTCTCTTTTGTGATCTTGAACAAACAGCCTTGCTGCCCTGTGCTGCTGCTGCCTCATAGACGAGTGCTGCTGCGACCCGTCGGTCATATTTGTGAGCTGATCCGATCACAACATATGCTTCCGTCCCAGCCCAGAGATACATCATACGGAGTACATACATCTGTAGCCCGAAAAGGCGAAAATACATGTGTGCGCGTGTATTCTCCCTTTGCTGGCGATGATGTTTTCAGCCTATGTACTAGAAGTAGTTTATCGCAACTCATCAGTCCTCCTTCCGAGCCTCAAGTCAGGAACGCACAGGACATTGGTCTGATGCAGATGTTTACTACTGCTCATGTTGCTTGAACACAACACGATATGTACGTGTGCCAACTGAGAAATATATTTGAATAAATTACGGCAGATTGAAAGGTTCTTCGGTGTGTATCTTGCGGTATCTTTACAAGACCTAAAAGGGGGCAATTTTTGCCCCCACATTGAGCCACGTCATCAACAAAACGAGAGATGTCGGATCGCGTGTGGATGGCTCGAATCATCCACAAACCACAAATACTGTTCATGCGGGACCCACGTGGATTCATGAGATATTCGCGTGGGGACCGCATCAGGTGGGACCCACAAATTTTGGTTTGTGGGGTCCACAATTCTATTGAGTGGGATTTCTTTTCTTTAATAAATCTAAACCGCGGAGGATTTTTGCCCCCATTGCGCCACATCTGCAGCAAAATCTCGGCTGTCAGACCGCGCGTGGTCCTGGATGGTTCAGATCCATCCAGGAGGCTCGGGGCTCAGCAGTTTTAAAAAACAAAATCTCGCACTTTATCGAAATTAATATAGGGAAACTATTACACTCAGGATAATCTCGCAGTTTACAGAACCTTGGAACGAAGCTATACAAGCAAGGACATGTCGCAGTTTTACACTCAGGATAATTTAGGGAAACCCCCTCGAACTATACAGAAATAGCTTTCCAAAGGCACCTCTTAGGTAGTTTTATGAAAACCACCTCAAGCTTTGAAGGAATGCCAAGAGGGCTGCTGATTTTATAAAATCTCCCTCAAACTTTATGGACATTGATATGTAGTCCAACTCACACACATATAGTTTTATGAAAACCCCTCAAACTTTGCTGAAATATAATTTTATTTCAGCCACCTCTCACGCCGTTTTATGAAAACCCCCTCGAGCTTTGAAAGAATGCTGGAGGGTGCCAATATTACAACACCTCCAACTTTATCAAAAATAAATTATTGCCCAACCACTACTCCGATAATATAATGAAGCCCTCTCAAACTTTACATAACTACATTTATTTAAGCCACCTCTCAAGCAATTTGACGACATCTCCCTCGATCCAACCACCTCTCAGGTAATTTTATGATAATCAACCCGCGATCCATGCATCTTCCACAAACCTGAGCTTTACAGAAATTGACACATGGTCCACAAATTTTTTAAAAAAAGAACCTAATTTTCTGTAAATCTTCCCACAGTCTGACAATTGCAAAAAATCCCCCAAGCTTGTCAAAATCAATCCACGGTCCCTGCATTTTAACTAAAAAATACCCTAATGATTTAATAATTTAATTCACAGTCTACAATCCTGCAAAAATATCCCCAATGCCTCGCCAGTATTTCTAGTGGCTTCTCTAAATTACAGCAGATAAAAAAGGGTCTGTTTTACTATAGTTGGGTAATAAAGGCCCACTTCTATAGTTTTCCAGTTCTATAGTTGTCCAGCCCAACATGTCACGGCCCGCTCTGTACCGTAGATTTGCGGGTTGTGCTGTTCATTCTCGATTCATTTTGTTGGCATTGCTAGCTTTGATTTTGATTAAGGAAAAAGAAATGGGAAAGCGACAGCACCTTGAAGCTGTTGCAGCCGTCAATATCGATGCCTACTATAGACGTCAAGTCCGGGAGGCGATCATTAACAAACGAGCTGGATTTGTCCCACTCCATCCTTCCTAGAGCTGCGTGCCGTTGCAAGCCTGCGAGTGGAATTGGAAAAGGACCCCTGTCCGGCCACGACCGACCGGGCACGGTTTATCTTTGGCCCCCGGCCATGCTCTCAAACCAAATGGCAGGTTCATGAGGATCGAGGCCCACAGTCCTCCACAGCAGAGGCTCCCATAGAAAACATTCGGTTTCATTTTTATATGGCTTCTTGTCTTTGGAGCTCGAGAATTGTTAACTGGGATGCTTGCATTGCTGCTCGAATTTACCATTTTAGAGGTGATCACTCACTGCTGTTGATGGTTGATGGAGTTCTCGAGGTTGGACTAGTTCAGCTTCAGTCAGCGAACGACAGGCGCAGATTAACGCCCGCCCCGAGCTTTTTGTTTGCGGCCGGCGACGAACATACACGGAAAAGTCCTTCATTTTTATTGTCACAACTCACACGCTACACATATAAGGATTACCGTGGATCATCAAACACGGTGACTGTATTTTATTTACTACTGTATATATAGTAGTAACGATCAAAGTGGGGAATAAATGGAGAAATCCCCCAAACAAAAACAATGCACGGTCCTTACCGCAGCGCGATCTCGATCGGCGATTTATTCCTCCGATCCCCGTTTAATTTCCGACGAGGTGGGCCATCGCCATCGATCACCAAACCGGGGCCGTAGCCGTATAAATAGCGATTAACCCCATCCAAACACTACCACCACCGTCGTATTATAATCCACTCCCCGGTAGATTCCCCAGTCCTACGCACAGGGAGAGAGGGGGGCCTCTGCAGGGGACCCTCTCCTCTCATCACCTCCTCTAGTCTAGTACTATTCTGCCATGCCCTCCAATCCCACGCCAACATTTTGAGCCACGCGCGGCGTTTCCATCGATCCGCCCGTGAATCCTCGCGTCGTCATCGTCGATCGGCTTCATGCGCGCCGGGCGCCGGCCTCCCTCTTCGCCCGCCCGCGCCCCCCTGCGACGAATAAGAATCGATCGGCTTTGTTTTGTTCGCGTCCCGTCCCGATCGATTTAAATACGGGAGACCGGCCGGGCGCTGGTGGTGCTGGCGCGCACCGCACGCAGATTTGATTTTGTTTTGGTGGTATCTTCTTGTTCCCTCGGATTGTCCTTCTCGTTGTCGCCGCCGCCGTCGACGGCCGGCGATACCAACAAGGAGGAGGAGGAGGGAGGGCGGCGTCATGGACGCGCACAACAAGGGCGCGGATCAAAAGGGAGCCTCCACCGGCGAGGTGAGGCGGATCAACGTGGTGTACTTCCTCAGCCGCGGCGGCAGGACGGACCACCCGCACCTCTTCCGCGTCAACCACCTCAACCGCGCCGGCGGCGTCCGACTCCGCGGTAACGTTGCCTCTTCTTCTCTCTTTCTTCCCTGTTCGTCTCCTGTTCATGTGGCGAAATCCATTCGCGCGCGTCCAATGCTCATCGATCGATCAATGCAATGCGGCTCATCGTTCGTGGTGTGGATCGATTCGTTTTCAGATGTCAAGAGGTGGCTCTCGGAGCTCCGCGGCAAGGACATGCCGGACAACTACTCGTGGTCTTACAAAAGGTATGGTGTGAGTTGGTGATCGATGGTGAATGAGTTGTTGTCCAGTGTTCTTGCCTTTCCATCAATGGCCATGGATTTTTTTTTTGCCCCCTTGAAGTTTATTTCCATTTTTTCCCGGCAGTTTTGATTAGCATCTGCCCTGTTAATAGCATCTTGATCCGTATCTGTTGATTTCCTCGTTCATGATCGTTGCGTTATTAACTGATTCTTGTTCATGATCGTTTGCGTCAACTGAAACTGGTTCTTGTTCAGGAGGTACAAGACCGGGTACGTGTGGCAGGACCTGAAGGACGACGACCTCATCACGCCCACCTCCGACAACGAGTACGTGCTCAAGGGCTGCGACGTCCGGGGAACACCTCCTCCCTGCGTCCAAGCGCCAAGAAGGACTTCTTCGCAAGGTGACTCACTCATCCACGCCCGAATCTTTCTGCTTTACTTAATTTGTTTTCCTTAACATTTCTTCCTTGTAGTAGAATGTGTTTTCTTATAATTTCGGCGTTGAGGTTAACAATTTGGCGTGCTGTTGTTTCTACCAGCCGAGAGGAAACAGGAGGAGACGCCGGGCAATCAGGATCACCCCGTGGAGGTCGTTCTGACGCAAGACTCCGACGAGAGCTCCCCGAAGCCGCCGCCGCCGGCAGACCAGGACTCGCCGGGGGGCTGCGAGTCGGCGCGCCGTGGTACGGCGCCGTTCAAGGTCGAGGAGCCGCCGCAGGGCCTCCGCGAGCAAAGGCAGCACCAGCACCAGGAGGTGGTGATCAAGATCGACGTGTCACGGTCGCAGTCTCGGGAGCTTCGCGAGCAGCAGAAGCGGCGGCAGGCGGAGGAGGAGGAGGTAGCGGCGACCGAGACGAAGGCGGTGGCGCAGGCGGCGCCGCGTGAGGAGCAGGGAGCGACGGGCGGGGCCAGGAGCCGCCACGCGCTGGGGTACCAGCCGGCGCGGAGGATGCGCGTGGCGCGGGCGCTCCACAACATGCTGACGTGCGGCGCGTCCGACGCCGACGACGCCGCGCTCCGCCCCCTCGCGCGGCGGCAGCAGCGCGGCGCCGCGGAGGGCTGCGGCGACGAGTGGCCGCCGCACACGCCGACGTGCCCCGGCATGGACGGCTGCGGGCTCCGGTGAGTCACACAAGGTTTGATCAAACCTGACGCGTTGCTCGGTTCCTTTGCGCTAACTTTTTCTTTGTGCGTTCGTGTGCGTGGCAGCGTGAGCCGGAAGGCGAGGTCGCGGCGGGGCGGGAAAGACAAGCAGCAGGGCAAGCGCGACGGGCGCGAGCGGGAGCGGGAGCGCGACGCGCACAAGCCGGCCACCCTGCCGCGATGCTCGTAAGTGCCCCGTGCCGTTGCGACGATGTGATGCTTTTCTGTTGCCGACTGCTGGCTGCTGGGCTCGTTTGTCGCTAACGACCTGATGGATTCCATTCTGATTCTGACCCCGCCGTTGCGTGTTGGTTGCTCGGTCTCGCATCGCATGCACTATAGATTCGGCACGTCACACGTTATGCTCGGTTGCGTTGGTTGAGCTTGGCCGTCTCGGTTGCGCGTGGCGGAAATGGGAAGGCTTGTAGTAACTTGCCAAGTTAGTAGTGGTTCGTGCATGCATCTTGTATATCAAGTAAAGGTCAAGTTATTCCGTGCAAGTAGAAGACGAAAGAGGGTACACTTTATAGACGAAAGAGGTCTTATTTTGAGGCTTTGAGCGTAGAGATACTGACGTATGAACAGTTCATTGCGTCACACTCGTAAATACATTGGGCCTTTTACGCAAGGCCTTAGCGACTCTGATGGATGGGCCTGAATTGTCCAACAAAATGCATGTTCAGCAGAATACATTTGCCGTCTGACTCTCTTTTTGCGACGTGCGTGCAGGCAGTGCGGGAAGGAGTTCAAGCCGCAGGAGCTGCACGCGCACATGCAGTCGTGCCGGGGGTTCAAGGAGCGGATGCGGAGCAGCACCAGCTCCCGGGCCAGCGTGGACAGGAGACGCAGCTCCGCCGCCGCCGCCCACCACAGGGGCAAGCCCGATGACGACCACTGCTCCTCTGAGCGGCCGTCCTCCGCCTCCGCCGTGTTCCTGCTCACCGAATCATGACGCCATCGATTGAACTATAGCTGAGATCGATTTTGCTGATCTGAAGACGAAGGGGAAAAAAACGGAGAGATGCTAACGACGTTGTGGTGGAACGGCATCGCGCGTGTGGACCGATGCGGCGTTGGCAACTTGGGATTATTTGTCTAGTTGATCACATACCTGGCAGTGAAATACTGAAATATATACTACATTCTTTTGATCTGGGGAATTTGCTTGCTCTTCACCTGTGCAAGTGTGAATAATAGAGCCTGCCTGATTTTGTATTTGATTTGTACACCTCGATCGATCTGTGGGCAACGCGTGCGTGCTTGATGCTCTAAATAACCTGAGCTTAACGAGCCAATTCTTCCCGAGCTATTCGAGAGAGAGGGAGAGAAAAAACTTCCCGAGCTAGCCAACACCGGAACAGCCGAACAGGTGCTGTACGGCGTACGCGCGCACCGGCGCACGGTTCCGGCAACGATACGTACAGGGCACGAGCCGTGACGGCCGCCGTGGGCGTGCAGCACCGTAGGCAAGGGCAAGCTAATGCCGGCGGCACGTTCTTGTCGGCAGGCCGAGGGCTCTTGCCGCAAGCGCGAAGGGAGGACCCAAAAGCAGGGGGGACGTGCGCGCGGCACGGCCGCGGGTGTGGATGGCGCGCGTCGGGACGTCGGGAGCACGTCGCGCCGCGCCTTCCTCGGTGGCCATGCGCCACATGCCGGGCCACGGCACGGTACCAATTCCGGCTGGTGCCTGTGGTTCCGGCTCGGCGCGGGGTCTTGCATTGCGAAATTACCTAGTTGCAGCTCGTTACAAAACAAACGATCTCCGTAACCAAAGTCCGGCGAAGACCCCCGTTTCTTGCAGAACTCGACCAACAAGGCGCGCGCCTAACCCAGACGATGGCAATCAACAATGCCGGCGGCACCGTATCGTCGATGATACTGATAACGACCACACCGGCTGGCGAGCGCACATGTACTTGGTTCGTCCCAGCGCAACAGACCAAAAACTGATCACTCATCCAGTATACCGCCCATCCAATCGATCGCCCAGCTAGCTAATCATAGCAAAAGCCTAAAATTAAGCCAGCCATCCAGGCTGTGAAACTCCAGCCAAGAACCCTCGTTTCCAAGGGCTAAACAAGGCTGGAGCACCAGCTATTTATACGCCCGGCCCCTCCCTTCCCTCCCCGTCCCATTCCCATCCCAACACGCTCGATCAAGCTCTCGCTAGCTTCGTGCTCTCTCCTCTGCCCTTCCGCCCCGACATCCCTCTCGAGAGCACCGGCCCGAGAGAGAAAAGCTTAAGCTAGCGAGATGGCGGCCACCCTCAGGCTCAGGATCCTCGCCGCGGCCGCCACCGCCGCAGCCGTGGCGTCGTCGCTCGTCGCCGTGGCAACCGCGTCCGAGGCGCCGACCGGCGCCCCCGGCCCCAGCTCCGGAGCCGCCGTGACCGGCCCGGCGCTCACGCTCGCCGCCGCCGCCGTTGGGTACCTCTTCTGCTGAGCTGTGCTGCCGTGACGGTGGCGCGCGTCTCCGGCTGCAGGAGCAGGACCAGCAGCCGCGCGCGTTGCCGCACCCGGAGTATACCAGTATTTACATGAGTTGATCGCTTGTTTCAATTACCAGTTTTTTCCATGTTTGGGTGTGTTGTTCTGATTGGGTTGGTGTACACGGTTCCCGGTTGAGGGTGCGTGTACCTTTGGTTCATGTATTCTCCTTCGTTCAACCTTCTTGTACACAGCTATATATACAAGTAAAGCAGTGACAATATATGAGATGAACTTTGGCAGCAAAACAGCACTATTTGAGAAAATGCAATTTGATTAGGATGGGCATTACAATGACAAGTGCAGGAGATACCAGTTCTTGTACAAACTTGATAAAATCATAAGTTAAAACGACATAAGGTCTTCCTTTTCTTCTAACAAAAAGGGTAGCTAGAGTAACAAATGTAAGGTAAATTCAAATGCTGTCAATACAGTGAAAAAAATCACAAAAATAAGTGTGCCTGAACAATTCCCTAATGGATGTTTTCCTAACTGCGCCGACTGCCTCGCACCTCAGCCCTGCGACTTGGCAAGGGCATCCACATCTAAATGTCTGTACAAGAAGCATAGGCGGATCGAATGATTTATTAAAATCCGCATGTCCAACATTTCCGCTGAATGTTCAACTTTTATCACCCTTTGGCCATTGCAGATCGAGTTTGTGCGTTAAAAATGCTGAATCCTCCGAGCAGAAGCATCAAATGCAAGGAAAATTTAACAATTTGGCCATCATGGGAAATTTTGTGAGGCACACAGGCATCTTTTCAACATTTTCTCTACAACCCAGGGCCACAATGCTCACTTTATCACCGTCAGTTGCCAACTCAAGATGACCTCAACCGTGTCTGCCCTTTTCCCTGTTTTGCAAACATGAATCAGGTAAGATGTGAGGCATGATACCCAAAAGAATTACCTTCATATGCGCACATTTTAGTTTACCTTTCTTCTTTTTGCCTTTTCAGTTTTCCAGCATGGGAAGAGCCCATGGCAACCTGGTGCTCCAGACTCAGAAACCCTGTTAATTAGGCACGCAAATGGTGGGCATGACAAATCTGAAATCCTAGACGGGAGAAAAGGCACAAATATTTGGGAACCATGAAATATACAGTAGATCAGTTAGAATAGTTCTGAATTTGGCAGAACAATGGAGTTGTCTAATGCTAAGTGTTTAAATATGCTTCGATGCTTTCAAAAGTCGCATCATATTTTGACTACACAATAAAAAACTCCATCGGTGGTGATCACAAGATAACACTGGATTGGTGCAGGTTTAAAAAATGTAAATATGTTTTTTTTTCTCGAATGAAGCAGGAGAGCTGTGTCATTTCATTAAGAAAAAAAAACAAAGGAGAGTCCAGCAGTACTTACACACTCTCATTGTCACAATTTGCCAAATGGTTGTTTCTGTGCAACAGGCTTGGTGAAATAGCATAACCATTCTCTGTCTGTACATTCTGATATTTCTGGGGACCACGGCTGTCACTGATCTTTAAGGCTTTTAGTTCATTAGTCAGATTCTTGTCAACATGCATTGAGGGAACAATAGTGGCCATTGAGGACCTCCCGTGATGCTGAGCAACAGTTTGTGGAAGAACTTGATTTCTCTCGGGTCTTGCTTGATTTAACGTACTAGGTGTGTGTTTTTCAGCAGTCTGGAGCCATGCACTCTCTAACCTTTTCTCATCAAGAGCTGACGTCTTCAACTGTTCAACAGCGACCTCCTGCCCTCTTGCTCTTTGTATTCCTGAATTTCCATCAGAGATTATCATGGGAACGTTGCTTGACTGTAGTCCACCACCAGAACCTGATGGGTTCAAAACTCCCTTCAGACGCTCACTGTTTGTTGAGCAACTCAAAACATCAGACTCGCCTGTTTCATCCGGATACACTTGATGCTGTAGCCCTCCGGCGAGAAATTCTTGCATTAAGCAAATCCTGACTTCCACATTGCATTTCAGTACAGTTTCCATTGAGTTCCTGATGCTGCTAACAAACCTTTGGGCTCGAAACTTTATATCGTTGTCCGCAAATGCTACGAAAGCAACAATGGTGCCTGGAAATGAAGTTAATCAAAATCTAGTTTGGGCAGATGAACAGCCTGTGCACTAGGAAATGGCAAATAAGTAGCCAAAAAGAGAAGAAAATTTCCTTGTGGTCTCTCAATTTTCAAGAGTGTTCCCATATTATACCCTCAGATTTTCAATGACCCTTCCAGTGCTCAACATAAAGGTTTGGTCACAATTAAGCACCACATTTGCTTAATCTGCCAAGTTGCCGGGTCACTATTATTGGTTGTGGTGCCCGTGAAAAAAGAATTTCATATTTGGACCAAAGGTAGCAGAAGGTGGAGGATTCAAGCGTCCTAGGCCTAAAGTTGTTACAAAAAAGGGACTTCCTCAAGAAAAAGTAAGTACAGAAAGTTGATTACGTAATTCAGAGATACTGGACAGTATAATCTAAATTGCTTTGATATTAGCCTATTACATCTGCTTTCTTTGACTTAAACCATAGAACTAAGCCTCATTCCTCGACAAATAGGCAAACTTCCATTCCAGCCCAATATTTGAAACAGTAGATGTTCTAATTCAATATTTGAAACCTTGGATTTTATAAATTACATTGACACATACAAGCGTGCAACAATTAAATAACAGTCAATATGATTAATGTGCTCTGGATATTTCACAAATTTTGGGCGCGCTGTTTACCAATTCAACCATGTGCAATTAATGACAGGATTTGCTTCAACAAGCTATAGTGCTGTTCCTACTTTCAAGCTAAAGCTATAAATTATGGCTCCAAGCAAAAAGCTAGAACCTGAACTTGTAGCCTTGACAACTCTAAGGATTGCATTTATTTCATCATGAAGTTGAAACGAAAGCAACAGATAAAGTACAAATTCATTTAACTTTTGGGGCAACTTAGTTACCCTTAGTTCTAGCATGTTGTAAATTTGGAATCCAAAACCTCCTATTCTGAGTCGCTTTTAGGTCATCAAAGTTTACAAATGATGCAGCGGAACATAGATACCAGACATGGTCAGGTAGCTCCAGCTCTGAACCAGTAGTAGTAACTAAAGTTTTTAATGAAAAGAAAAGCCTGAAGAACATTGAAATGTGCCAAGATAAGAATGAAAATGTATGGGCTTACCTTCACATTCTTTGACAGATGCTAGTTTTCCATGATCATAAAGAAGCTGCCGCAATGTCTTGGAGTGGCAGTTCTCTATGCATTTCATCCAAATTCGGATAAGGTTATCTGAGAATCCATTATGTTTATTCCTTTGTTCAGAAGGAATACTTATTTGAGCAGAATCAAGTAAGGCTCTATCAACAGACCTACATTCGCCATAAATAATGTTGTCATTGGATTTCATCCTTGACGACAACGAAGGGCCCTGAGGACTGGAGTGCCCACTGGTCGTTTTGAGATCCAATGCTTTCTTTGAATCACGGAAAGCAAATAAAGGATGGGATGTAGTCCTGCTCGCAGAGGATTCTCTCACTGCTTCCATCATGGTTTCACTGGTTGCTTTAACACTTTGCTTACTGCTGCTTCTTGATTGGGTTATTTCTGAATTATGACCTGAGCCAAGCTGGAGTAAAGCTGCAGTGAACCATGTCGAACGCTCACTTGACAGTCTTATCTGTTTTTCAGCATCAGAAAGAATCCTCAATGCTTGTTGTAATCTTTCCAACTCAGCATCAGTTACTACAGAAAGCAAAACTGCGTTAGAACTTCAGAATTCAGATGAAACATTCTTGTTTACACCGAACTCTTCAGTCAGGCATTAGAATCATGATAAGTACAGTGTGCTACTTCCACAATGATGGAGAGGGAAATCTAAAAATTGTAAGACACAAGAAAGCACGATGATACTGAATGATTGGGTGCATAAGAGATCATATGTAAACCTCCACAATAAAAGAGATGAAAATTCAAAAATAGTAGCACACAAGTGTAATAAAGCATTATGATACTGAATGATTGGTTGCATAAGAAATCATATGTAAACTAGTAAAGCATGAACGACAACTCGAAAAGATTGCTAAGAAAGGATTGCATCAGTAAGTTAAGAAAGACTCACTATTTCGACCACCAATTCCATCTCCACCGCAGGTAGGATCTGCTAATCTATATGTCCCAGCAATGATATCCATTATGAGTCCAGCTAATTGTGACATTAATGCCATTGGATCAACACCAGAATCCATCAGCTCTCTTGACCTTTTGACTGTTTCGGCAGTGTCTGATGACATGGCTATCTCCAATAGGTCAAGGAGTTTCTCCTCGGACACAACCCCAACCTTAAAAAAAATAAAGTTTGTGTGACTGATTTAGTGATTTTAATGGTGCAACACTTCATATTAAAAACTGAAAAGCTAGCAAAAGAAAGAACAGTTTAGTCATTTATGACAATGGTTTGAATAGCACATCATGAATTTCAAGCAGCTTGACAGTTCTGAATCTGGAATTACCATTCTGACTTCCTATTTGTTACAGACGTAAAGGGATCTTAGAATTCTGCTTTTAAAGAATAAACTACAAATGTTAGCCCCAAAGATAATCATGACATCATTTTATGCTAAATTTTGCAATTTTGTATGACAATTGACAAAAAACAACGAAATACTTTGACAACTGAGGTTACCCCATCCATTGTTAAAAGGGGCAAAAATAGCACTGCAAGTGACAGGGCAAAAGGCAAGGCCTTGACTGAAGAACACTGAATGAAAACAAAGAAACCAGCATATATCTAGATGACATATGGTAATCAGTGTGTTACTATCTGTTCATAAGACACGATAAGCTTATCCAAGCATAATAAATGTTTCCATTAAGATATATGCAAGTCCGAAAGAATACTTTATTGAAGCTAGCATATCCACTTATCCAGACACAATAGAGAATTACTGACAGTTTAAAAAATATCCGATGATCTGAAAAATAACTTACCAGATCATTTACAAGTGACGGCGTTATCTTCTTCCCTAGTAAACATAGTTGATCTAACATTGTCTCTGCATCTCTCAACGATCCATCTGAATTTAGCGCTATTAAATCTAGAGCAGCCAATTCAACATCAAGGTTTTCCTTCATAGCAATTTTCCTCAGTCGGCATACTATGTCGATGTCTTTGATCTTGGCAAACATGTACTTTTGACAACGTGATATGACAGAGAGAGGGAGGTTTTCAGGATCTATTGTTATAAATATGAAAACAACACGAGGCAATGGTTCATCAAGAAATTTCATAAATGCCGACCAGACTTTAGAAGATACCATATGGCATTCATCAACAACAAACACTTTGTACCGTGAAGAAGTTGCGGATGATGGTATATTTTCAATCAAGTGCCTAACTCTGTTTATGCCTTTTCTGTTGGTAGCATCAACCTCAATTAGATTAATTCCATTTCCAGTGAAAAAGTCATTACACTCTGTACAAATCCCACAGGGCTTGGCCTCTCCGGCAGCAGTACAACTTAAAGCTGCTGAAAATATTCTTGCAGCAGATGTTTTCCCAGTCCCACGAGGTCCATGGAACAGATATGCCGGAGCTATTCTTTCCCTTGTGATGGCATTACTAAGTGATTGTACAACAAAATTTTGACCAACAATTTCAAGAAATGACCTTGGCCGGTATTTCTGGCTTAAGCTTCTGTGGTCTGGAACTACATGATCAGCTCCACTCACAGACAGTGCGATCCCTTCCTGGCTTTTACAGCTTGACCACCTTCTGCCATCCAAACGGCTCAATGCTTCCAGATCTAATTCTCCAAAGATGGTTGAAACTTCATCACTTGCTGAATCAAATGATGAATAAGCAAAATGACTACTATCACCCAACAGTGGCACACCTTGGGAAGATTTATTAAGATATCCATATTTATTGGAGCCTGATGATTTCTTCCTCCGATGCATTGTCTGACTACCACATAAAAGGCTGCTACCTTTTCTTCTAAGTGTATCAGAAAGTGAAGGAGAACAACTCCTTTCAGATCCCTTTTGCTTACTCCTCTTTGACCAATAGCATGGAATGCCACACCTACTTGTTAACAGTTCTGGTTGGTTCAGCCCATCATCATCAAGTGAAGCAGCAGTTGTTCCATCCCATGAACCTACAGTACTAGGATTCCTCCCTTTGTACCTGTAATAGGAGCTAGACGAGACTGGAGTGCAAGAAAAAGAAGATCCTTCTCTTCTTGGTACTCTCAACAGCTTCGAGGGATTTGATGAGCTAAAACATCCCGATGCAGCAAATAGAGGTGACGTAGAGCGAGAAAAATAGCCTGCCTTCTGAAGCTGATCGTGATTCTCAGAGTTGTAGTTCTCAATATCCTCAGACTGCTCACCTGAGTTCACATGGAGATCGAGCAACTTTGAAACGGTTGAATTTCTCATAGCTCCTTTCTTTGAGAATGAACTCCTCCTCACCCTTCTAACAGTTCTTTTAACAGGAGTGCACGAATTTGAGCCTTGAACACTGTATATGCTGACAGGAACTTCCAGACATGTGTCACTCCTTGAGTCCACACCATTAGAAATGCATGGGCTTTCCAGGCTACAGTCTGCTGAGGCTTGCTTATCATCCACATCTAATTTTATCCCACTTTCGCTGGATTTGTTAGAATGATGCTTCCAGTTGTATAGATAAACATTTTTCCTTTTCTTTTCACTTTTGGGAGGTGCAGCAGCTGACTCTGGGTGCTGTTGTGACAAACTACTGCCAATCTCATTGTGATGTGTAACTCCAGAAGTTGTTAAGAGTGATTTAGAACTTAATGGGGACCTCCAGGATGAGCATGTTTCGGGATCACGCAAGAAACGTGCCTTTCTCAAGGCAATAAGTTCTTTCTTCAGGTGAAGCTCACTTGGACCAACACACCCATCAACCATAGTTGCCATAATTAAGAACGAGGTATATAGTTACGAATTCAAAGGAAGTAATGTCCAAGCAGGAAAACGTAGCATATCCCGCCTGCAAAAAAAAGCCCATCATGAACAATGTCAAATTTTGTTATACCGGAATCGCATAGGCGAAGCATATATAAATGTAAGTATGTAACTACTCCCTCCGTCCCAAATTGTAGGTCGTTTTTGGCATTTCTAGGTGCATAACTTTTGCTATGCACCTAGATATAGTCTATGTCTAGATGCATAATATATCTACGAACTTAGAAAAGATAAAACGACCTATAAATTTGAAATGGAGAGAGTAAAAGGTATTAATGAATAAGCAAGTCTACCTGAGAAAAATAAATGTGCACGAAATATGGAACGATAGATCCATGAACAAGAAAGTAAGTCACAAAGTGCAGGCTAGTAATGATATCCTCACTTTCCATTTTCCCTTAGAACATAATTTGACAGTGGAACCACATTATTTTATCACGTCAATTCCGAAATGATACATTTTTTTAGCTATTTCATATAACCACCCGCGATCCATTCTAGTTTCAGAAAAGAAATTTTGCAATGTGCATGTTTCTAGCAACCCAGATTCGGCAGTGGAATGGATTGCACGACACCAGTTTTCTAAAGCGTAGGTGGGGACACATAGTCTGGCTCTGGCATTCCTCTAGTATGCCCAAAGATGCGGGGTAGACGTTTAAAAAAAAAAGATGCGGTAGAGGCCTAAAGTCCAAATCCCTTCCCGATTCTTCAAGAACTGTCCATATTATTATCCTCATTAGTCTAGCACTTGTGTATCTGTTGATCGTTATAGAAACATCTTCCCATTCTCAGATCGCCCGCCTCTGTAGAAGTGGACAGTTCGATTCATACCTGTGTAAGTCGGACGGTGGGGCTGTGGCCACTTCACTTCAGTCCAGGCAGTTGGGTCTTCCTTCCCTCCCGGCGGCGGCGGCGGCTGTTCACTCCAGGCGAGGCGGAGGAGCTCTTCCCTCTTTCGTGGACGGCGGCGGGCGGATGGAGGACGGTTGCTCTGCAGCGGCGGCTCACTCCAAGTGGACGGCGGTGCGGTGGGTTCTGCAGACGGCCGCAACGGATGGTGGGGCGAATAGGCGATGGGGAATGTGGAGATCGCGCCGGCGGTGGGGACGGCGGGGAGTGCGGGGGGATCAGAGGAGAGCGGCGTGGGGCATGGAGAAGGGCAGTGGTGGAGCTCCCATCTGGATCTGGACAGGGCTGGGACCTGGAGGAGGGCTGTGGCCTGTGGGACTGGGAAGTGAGGTGATGGGAGAGAAGACGACTGGGAACAGTACTGCGACTTTGGGCCGGGCCTATTACATTTTAATCTGCCGTTGGCGGGAAAAAATATGATTTATCACCACCACGGGACGGGAAAAGGAAAGGGGAAAAACTTGCTCGTCCTGTACATATCACCTTTCACTAATAAAACTAATAATTAAATAAAAGTGCGTGGCACGAGCATAGCCGAGTAAAAATAATTTTATTAGTCGAGTTTATCTATACTATAAGGAGCGAAGACAATTGAAAACTTTTCTCACCCAATTCGGACCCACCTTACCCCTCACGACGGACCCACCCGTCGTATGTTTTTGGAAGTGGATAGGGTGGAAGGACTATGAAGTACCAAAAAATCGCAATTTGGAGAGCATTTCTGCCAAAAAGGTAATTCTTTTCTCACATACGCCCACCCTACCCGCCCGCATATACCCGCTGGGCCCGCTCTCCACATCCTCATGTACAACTTCGCGAGGCGAGGCGAGGCGACGCGACGCGGGCGTCCCGTTCCCCCACGCCGAGCCAACGCGCGTCGACGCCTCGACGGGCAGTAGAGGTCGTCTCTTCCAAGAGGCGGCGGCGGCGAGGATCCTGCGTGCGCGTGCCTGGATCACGCGCTTCCCCCTGCAAGTGCGCATCTCTTCCCCGCCTCCGCTCCTCCACTAGCAGCCGCCGTTGAGTAAAGGGAGGCCGAGCGCCGGCCGCCGTCGAGGGAAAGGACCCCGACCGCGCCATGGAGGCGACCGCGGCCAGGCGCACGGGACCAGACCTCGAGCTTGAGCACGGGAACGCTTGCCGCTTCCGTCGGTCGCTTGAGCGGGGACGCTTCAATCATCCGCATCCATCCATGCTTCGCCATCCCCGTCGCAGCATGGCCCGCTGCCATTCCTTTCTCCCGGATCTGGGCCACGGCTAACGCCACTCCGCCGCGGCATCCACTCCCTGGGCGATTGAAGCAGTGGCTAATCTCCTCCTGCTCGATTCACCGCCACCGCTAGCAGATCGAGGATGGTGGCGTTGAGGACTGTGGCCGGCAGTCGCCATCGCCTCCAGCTCCGCGGCCGTCTTCTCCGGCTTCTCCGTGCTCTCCAACTCCGTAGCCTCCGCCCCGCAGCTTGATCCGGTGGCAGCAAGCCTCGAATCAATGACGGCGGAGGCCGATTCGGCGGCTACGAAGCTCGATTCGACGGCCGCGCTCTTGCAGGGGAGCTTACCCGCCCTCCCGCAGTCGCCGCTCCAGGGCCGAGGTGGCCGCGGCGTCAACGGGACCAGCAGGGGAGGAAGGCCAGGACGCAAGGCAAGACTCGCACGGCGAGGGAGAAGGGCATTTGAGGGACGGATGGGGTTCATGGTGTGGTACGCGGGGACGGAAGGGTGAAGCTCACCGGTGCCGGACTCCAGGCGGAGGTAGCTGCTCACCGTCGCTTCAATCAGGCAGAGTAACAAGGAAGCGTGCGGGGAAGGAAGAAGGCAGGAGTTGTGGAGCATGTGGACGGACATTTGCCACGCCAACTTCTGGAATTTTCACCCGCGTCAACAACCAGTTACTTTACTAGCATTTTGAAGAAAAAACAAAGGAAAAATGAGAGAGGCAAATGTCGTAGAAATT
This sequence comes from Cenchrus fungigraminus, assembly GCA_036936925.1. NCBI lineage: Eukaryota > Viridiplantae > Streptophyta > Magnoliopsida > Poales > Poaceae > Cenchrus > Cenchrus fungigraminus. Next base: position 17,941,460 of record CM072778.1, on the reverse strand, counting down.
TGGTAACTCAAAGAAGAATAATCGAGTAGATATGATAATGCTTTGGAAACAAAGAAAAATTATTGTAATTATGTTTTTATTTATACAAAATAGCCACACAAATGCATTTGTATTTGATCTTAAGCTCCATACAAAGTATTAAATAACTTACAGATGACCTCTCTATTGTGTGTTGTATGAGCTATCTGTACATTTGTCTGTATGCTAAAATCGAGGTTGTATAGACAGACCCGTCGTCTGTGGGCTGTACATGCCCTTCAGCCGTTTGTGTGATTGAGCTTTTGCAGAAACACCCCTGCAAAGCCTAGAGACGGGCTCCCTCGTTGCCTCAGACCTCTCTCATTCTCCGAGGCGGAGAAGACGCAGGAGGAAGCGTTGTACGACGTCGTCCTCCCGCAGTGTCGCCTCCCTCGGATCCCCCGCGCAGGGCGTGCTGGAGCGCTGCAGAATCGGTCATCATCCGTGCTGGCTGCCGGTCGCTGCGCGCTGCTGGGCTGCGCCACGCCGCTGCGCCTAGCTGGTCGGGCTGACGCCGCTGCTTGCTCTCGGTTTGCTGGTTTGCTTCGTGTGGGTGGATCAGGGGGAGATCAAGTGGAGAGAGAAGGCAAGGTGCTTGCTTGCTCTTAGTGGAGAAGGAAATCAGAGATTAGATAGGAGTTTCTACTGGTATGATTTGCTTCATGTATCCTGCTGATTTGTTATTTTGCTCGAGAGAGAGAGGGAGAACTGGAGGGCATTGGCCACAAGAGCCGCTCCATGTGCGAAACAGCCGGCGGAGAGATGAATGAACGCACGAGTAGTAGAGAGGGGATGCAGTAGTAGCCTGTGTAGGACCGCGATCGATTGTCTTTCACCATAGCATTTTCACAAGTACGAGGAAGTCACACAAAGATATGAAAAAATATTATAGTTGATTCTAATGATTGATAACATACAAATATCAAATAGACATTTGATCATCTTTTCATGATTGATTTAAATAACCACACAATGGTATACATAAATACATTTGTAGTTGATCTTAAGTTACAGCATACAGACGGTCTGTCTATGGGTTGTATGAGTTGTCTGTATATCTGTCTTTATGCTAAAATTGAGATTCTGCAGACGTCCATCCGTCTGTGGGTTGTACATGCCCTAACCCTCGGACGCCGGCTCCTACATGTCATACTCTCTTCCTAATTTCACAGCCCTACCCATGTACCCCGCGCCCTCCCGGTCTCCTACCGGTGGTGACTCCTGCTCCCTCCGCCCATTGCCTCCCCACCGACGACGACGCCGACCCTCCCTCTCCGGCGAGCAGGGCAAAGGGAGTCTGCCCTCGGAGGCAGAGGATCCCGAGGCGGAGCCGCAGGGATAGGGATAGATCAGGACCGACACGGATGGCGTGCTAGGCCTCTCCTCAGCCGTGGTCTCGCCGCCGACCCTGTCCACCACTGCCTCTGCGAGGACGTCGCCGCCGCTCTCTCCCTCCGCGAGGACATCGCCGTCGCTCTCTCCCCTACGTCGAGCTTGGGCCGTGACCGCTGGATCTGGCCGACGGTGAGGCCCTTGCAGGATCTCGCGGTGGTTGCTATCCAGGCGGTGAGGCTGGACGACGACGATGGAGATCTCGCAACCACCACCATAACATACTAACTATCTACCGTTAGGGGGTGCAACCGTGACAGATACGAACAAGTCACACTTTGCCACATGGTCGGTACCTATTGGTTGGTACACGGGGCACCTGAGGTGGTAACCTCACCGAAAATATCTTTGCATCGTCTTACCGGAGCTATATATTGTGAGGCCCCTCACGGGCTCCTCTCATCTCGTTATCTAATCTCACCGAGGAAAGATCCTATCAGCCGCCAATATAATCGTCATGGTAACTTATCCCCATCAGACTTCCACTTTTAAGGTTCGGCTTCTAAGGTTTCTAACAATTTAATATTCAACCCTACAGTTGAGTTAAATAGCTTCAATTTGATTGGTGTAAAATTGTTAAGGACCAGTCAGGGTTTGCGCTTTTGCCATCTGATCTCTCAGTTAGTGTAGATCGATCTGAATTATTGTGAAGACTTATTGCGAAATTTGTGAAATAATATTGAAGTAGATTTAGATTTGTTTTAACTCATCCATCATCAACTTTTATGCCTTTGATTCATATGAGATTGATACAGATGCTTCATTGCTGTTTTTTGACCTACATTCTTTTTTTTTTGTTAGTCTTAGCCTTCACCCGATTAATTCACGACAAACCGACGAGAAGTTGCATACAGAGTTGCAAAGCACAACGACACTGGAGGCCAAAAAGATAAACATCTCCAAGATGGTGAACACTCGCGCCAAAGTCCACAGCGTCGCATACAATAATATAGAAGAGGACGAATCACATCAAGACGAAGAGGATAACGATAGCTCCAAACGAGAAAAAGCTGACAGTGAATGGCAGCCGGAGGACGAGAAAGAAGAAGATAAAAATACGATGATGAAGACTTAGGGGAGAAAGAGTTGTAGACATTATTCGATACAACATACACACAGTCCAATGTGAATGTCTTCGTATTCTTCTCTAAAGTACGCATTTGATTACATATATCACGGGTCACGTCTTTCGCGACCAAGATGAAATGTTGAAGTTTTTGACGTGTCCTTATATGAGTCGGTCAATTAATTATTATGAATTGTTAAAGTTTGAATAAATTGTGTCTTGTAGCGGTATCCTGGTATTTGTGAACTCTATTAAAGTTGAAATCTAATGACAATCATATATTTTTAACAACCTTACTTTTATTCCATATTTGTTAAAAAAAATGTATGTGTTACGTGCCTACGGCTCAACTTCGCTTGTTTCCTGACTTTAATATCTTCGTCCGGCAGTGTAAACACGTGCGTGTCGCACGGACCCACCCGTCATATGTTTTTAGGAGTGGATAGAGTGGAAGGATTATGAAAAGACAAAAAAATCGCAATTTGGAGAGTGTTTCTGCTAAAAACGAATTATTTTTCTCACCCACCCCACGCGTACCCACCGCCCATACTGACGTCGGGCCCACGCCCACACAGCCCTTATCCTCGAGGACACCGTGCCGCTCGTTGGCTTCGTCCGGATGATCCTCCACTCCGGCAAGTACGCAACGTTTCCTCTTTCTCCACCATGTGCTTCCACGATTAGCACCAGGAATTCATCACGAAGTTTTACATTCCGCCTAAATTTAAGTAGAGTCATTGAAATTATTTTTTTAAATAAAAGTTGGAATTGATTATCTCTAAAAATAAATAAGAATGAATTGATTACAGATTTCTTATGTTTATTTAATTTGCCCGCTGCTCCCAGAGTCCACAGGGTTGGCTTGGCGTCGAGGAGGTGGTGGCGCAACGGGAGCTAGAGGAATGTGGCCGGAGACTTACCATCAGCGGCGAATCGAGCCAGCAGGCGAGCTCGGGTCGGCGGTGTCTGGCAGCTGGGGAATGGTGTTTCCGCGACGGTGTGATGGGTGGCGGCGGTGTTTGCTGGCCGGAGGTGGTAGTGAAGGAGGTGCAGGCGGTGGGCGCGGTGGTGATTTGTGGGAGACGACCGGAGGACAGCGGATTTGGCCGGTGGGGCGGCTGGACCCAGGCTCGGTTCTGCATTTTTGACCGGTGGAAGAAGAAAGAAATTAGAGAGCGAAAGAGAGAGATAGCATAGGCCGGCACAACTTTGGAAAGGATAAGACCAAGGAAGAAAAAAAAGTGCACGAAGAGTCCCTTGTTTAGCGTTTTACCCAAATATTTCACCAAGTATCTGTACATCAATCTTTGGACACTAATTAGGAGTATTAAATGTGGATTAATGACAAAATTCATTGCACAACCCCTACCTTAATTTTTGAGATGAATCTAATGAGCCTAATTATGTCATGATTAGTAACGTCATGCTACAGTAATCAATCTCTAATGATGGATTAATCAGGCTTAATGGATTCGTCTCGGGATTTCTCGTCCATACATGTAATTAGTTTTGTAAGTAGTTTACATTTATACCCCTAATAGACCTTGAAAGAGACTTCAAAATTTTTCACTCCCGAACTAAAGAGGGCTTTAATAGAAATTTAACTAGGCTCTTGGAGTTGCTCTTACTCAGGTAGGAGATTGCCAAATATTTTTCCAACTAGACAAGCCACATATAGAAAATGCTGCTTCACTAACACAGTCGGAGCCGTTTCAACCACAGCCACAAACCCACAATTGTGTAAAATGCACGTTTTGTCCACCGACTAGAGAATAAATTTAAAAAATTAAAGAGGAGAAAAAGTTAATGTTAAAATAAATCATTCGCTAACCTATAATTAGAGTGATTGTGTTTGAATAACCATTCTAAATGTTTGTTTAATGAAAAAATGTGTTTGTTAAAATGAAATAATAGAGACTTAACGTAATAAATGTCAAGTATACCAAATGAATTTATTCACTTGCAGCTTAAGATGTAAACACATCTTAATATATTCAATAAGACATACATGAATCATTAGTAATACGTTGAGCGAGAGTAATTTGTGTTCAACAAATATGCTATTTGTCATATCATGGTAGTTTCTGATTTGTCGTAGCATGTTCGTGTGTCTATAAACACGTGCGTGTCGCACGTGCACCTTACTAGGCAATTATAATATACTGAAGAAACATACGCCCTGTTCGTTTGGCTGGTGGCTGGTGGCTGGTGCTGATTTGGTCTGAGAGAAAAGTACTGCTGGCTGGTTGCTGGTGGCTGATTTGTTCTGAGAGAAAAGTACTGCTGGCTGGTGGCTGATAAGCCAAACGAACAGGGCGATAATCATTCTGAACTTGTCTGTCTTTGGCCCTCGATCGGGACTGCAGCGAAACGAGGCACCACATTTTCTTCCATCATGTCGGCTGGCAATTCTAGACAAATCCCCTAAATGGCTAAATCTAATCGACGGCCGCGTCGTGCAGACGGGCCAGCAAGTACATGTACATGTCCGCACGTTCGTCCGCATCCCGTTTTGCATCAAATTGCATCTCGATCGGGTTGGTCCTGGCTGTCCACAATCATATGTGTCCGTCGCACACACAGACCCGCGCGGTCTCTCCCCGCGTGGCTCGGGGGACCACCACCGCTTGATTTCGCGAATCTCGGATAAAAGTACCGGCAAATTCAAAAGTAGCGCCCCGAGCTTGTACAATATGCATGATCACGTACACGCCTCGCGCCGAACAAATAACGAATTATACAGCCATGTAGCCGTGTAGGTGGTACAGGTACAGCACGACCACAGCCCATCCGGAAGCCACCTAGCCCGGGCCACCTAGCAGAAGAGGTAGCCGAAAGCCACGGCGGCGACGGATAATGCAGCGAAGGCCGGCGTGGCGGCCGTGGAGCCGGAAGTGGGCGCCGGGGCGGGCGCGTCGGCCGCCGCGGAGGCCGCGCACACCAGGGACGAGGCGACGACCACGGCCGCCGCGGCGAGGATGCTGGCCTTCAGCCTTGCCATCTTTCGCTTGTTTTCGGCCGTTGCTGCTTCGATTGATGGGACGAAGGAGGAAGCGCGCGACGCGGCTATATACGTACAGCTTCCGCTGCGCCGGCGCCGTGGTTTCGTGCGGCGGCCTGCTGCCAATGGAGGTTGGGCTGGCGAAACGGGGAGGCGGCCGGCCAGCTGTCGTGTACCTGCCGTCGGTTCGGTGTGTTTGGGCGGTGGTTGATTGGCTAATTGGCTTGGCGGAACTGGCTGCGGGTTTCATCATGAAGCGAAGGCGAGGGTCAGGTGGATTTCGGCGCTGGTGTCGGTTATATTCCTGGCTCTGGTTGAGTTGGATCGGCGGGGTTGCTTTTGCGGCGCGAGCGTCACATGGACATGGCCCTGAGATTGTGCCGACTCGTGCTGTGCTGGCCTGGCCTTGATCATGGGGGCATGACGGTGTAAATGACGCTGGCCGTTCGGTCGTAGATGGGAGATTGCTAGAAAAATGCTCATGTTGGCTCTCTCGCACGCCTCGTTGGATTGAGGTGGTATATCGACGTAAAGCATACCTTGATGTCTGATTTTCTCGTAGTACGGTCGGAAGCGTTCCGTGTTGTCGACGGTGAGTTCCCGTGGCACCCCAAAACGGCACACCACACTTTTCCAAAAGAACTTGACGATGTTGGCAGCCCGGATGGACGTGATTGGCTCGACCTCACCCACTTGGAGAAGTATTCAACTGCGAACCAAAAACCACTGGAGCTCCACTGGAGTTGCCCTAAGACTAAGACTGACTTCAACAATGCAACCCAAATGCATTTTGCATCGCACACAGTGTTTTTGGATAGCAAAAACACCCTCCAACGGAAGACGCAAAAGCACGATGCATTTTGCCTCACGCGAATGAGAAGGCAAAGCTAGGTCCCCTCTCTCCTCGCGACTCATTCCTCCAAGGCCCTCGTGTGCGACACGTCCCTGCCACGGTCGTCGCTGTCCTTTCCCGCCGGCGCCGACGCGACCAGGCAGGTTCGTGGCGGGGCCGCGGTGGCGAGTTGCCGGATGCCGGCACAGCGAGCAGGAGGTCGAGGGAGCGTCGATGCGGGGGAACGGCCGGCGAGAAGGAGGGCGCCGAGCCTCGGGAGGGCGGCAGCGGATCCGCAGGCACGGGGCCACGGCGGCGAGCCGCCAGCACAGCGAGCAGCGGGGAGCAGCAGACAGGCGCCGACGGGAGAGCTCTGCGCTGTGGAGGTCGAGGGAGCGGCGAGGCGGGGGAGCGGCCGGCGAGGAGGAGGGCGCCGGGCCTCGGGAGGGCGGCGGCGGATCCACCGGCGAGGAAGATGGCGACGAGTTGCGTCGGGCTTCGGGCTTCGGGAGGGCGGCGGCGGATCCTCCACGTCCCCCGCGTGCGGCACGGATCCAAGCCTCTGGGCGCTTGCGGCGGCGGCGGATCCACCGGCGAGGCAGAGGAGGCAGATACGAAGGGGAAGGGAAGGAAGTGTTTTTGCGTGCGGGCTGTTGGAGACTGAAGAATTTTAGGTGCCGACCTTGCTCCTGTACGTGACCCAAACCGGTGAATGGGTCTCCTATTTGCATACTGATTGTTGGAGTCAGTCCAACAACTGAGGCCATTTTTGCCTCACCCAGGGCTACTGTAGCGTACGGGAAAATGCGCTCTCTCTCCTCCGACGCATTTGCCTGCGCGGGGCTGTGAGCTTTTTTTTCTTGGAATAATTAGATTCATACCATTGAAAGATCTCATAGTTAGATGTATACTATTGACCCCACATGTCATTGACTCATGTGAATCCCACGTGTCGTTGACTTGCGGTATATATCGGTATCTTTTAATTTTTAATGGTACGATCCAAATTTCCCAATCTTCTTCGCCGCTGGGCTAGCCCGACCCCGCTGCCCCTTCCTCCCGGCGGCGCGACGAGGGGCAAAGCTGGTTCGCGCCCGACCCCGCGGCCCTCCAGTCTGGCGCGGTGGAGCAGGGGAGGCGGAGCGCAGCCGCAGGCAGACGAGGCGAGGCGCGGCCGCGGGCCGGAACAGTAGTAGCCAGAGCCTGGCGCGGCGGAGCGGGGAGTTTGAGCTGGGCGCGGCGCATCGTCCAGCTCTTCGTCTTCCAGCGCGACAGGCGGAGATCTCGAGCTCTGTGGCGGCGAGGAGAAGGGCTACGTCAGCGCCTCCTATGCACGAAGGAGCGCCCTCTCCCTTCTCCATCGGGGAATCGAGCAGGCATCCGTGGAGGCTCGGCCTCCGGACGGCGCGCCGGCGCAGGAGTGCGGAGGACAGCGGGAAGGTGGAGCTTCAGCCTGTCGAGATCCGGCGAGCAGGGGCCCGGCCGCCGTCCTTCAGGGCCTCCGGCGCGATTGGAGAGAAGGGGTGACCTCCAGCGCAGGCTCCGGCGGGGCTGCGGCGCGCGCGGCTGCGGCAGCACGATGCGCGGGGCAGCGGCGCGTGGCGACCGGACTGCAACTGCCTTTTCCTCTCTTCTGTTGGAGACACAAAGGAAAATTTCCTCTCCTTGTACTGTACACAGGAGGTAAATGGACATTTGCCTCTCCAGATTGCCTCTCTCTTGTTGGAGTCAGTCTAAGGCTAGACGAGTCACGAGTGAGAGTAGGGGGAATGAAGTGAAGCCGTGGCGGCTGCGAGTGAGGAAGAGGAAGCCTGGAGGGGCGACCGGATGCCCGGATCCAGTTGGCGTGTTCGCCCCTTCCTTCCGCTCTCCAGGAGGAGGACGAGTCGGAGGAGAATCGGTGAGTGAGCGAGCATCTCAGGTCGTGTCCGTGTCCGATTGATCCCGCCTCGAACTCGATTTTCTCTCGAAGTAAAGTGATATATACATAACACAATCTAATGCCCGACCTATTTCCGTTGATTTTATTAGGGAAGGGACTCAGCGATGAACTGGGATTGGAGAGTGATGGAAGGTAACCAAGGTTCCAATTTGTGGGGGCCGGAGGAGCCAGAAGCAGACCAAGGCCAGCAAGCCATGTATTTGGAATTGGAGAGCAACAACTCGAGGGGATTAGGCGGCGTCCTAGATTTCCTCTGGGAGAATCCCATCGGCGTCACCATCATACCGGCTTCCCTCTGCCCACCGACGCTCGCCGCCGCCAGCAGCTGCAGCTGGGCGCTACTTGACTTCAAAGCCTACATCGCCGACCGCGCAAACGCGACCACAGCCAAAGACATCACCAGGGCCGGTCACGAAATCCAGGCCACGCTCTGCCTCGCGAGCCCACCGCTCGTCTCCCACCTCTGCATCCACTGCACCAGCCTCACGCCTGCTGATTTTGGCACAGAGCCTGCCATCCTTGCTCACTGCGATGGCTTCATCTTCTTCAAAGCCGCCATATGCAACACCTCCGTCTGCTTCGAGCCGTGCCTGCAAGATTTTTTCGTCTACTGGGCGCCCCTCTCCAGGATGGAGGGCCGGGCGTCGCTCACACGGCTTCCACATCCTGGCCCCTCCTGCAACATCACCAGCTCCATGGTTGGCCTTGTGCGCTGCAGTGTTGAAGATGAAGACACGGACGATGATTACAGCAGCGGCCCCACACTGCGGGCCCACAACTTTGGTCAACAAAACTATGTCATTGCTGCCCTCGGACATTCCCAAGGTAGTAGAGACTACACACAATTCAATCTCCACCGCTTCAACTCTAGAGAAGGCAAGTGGACCACCAAGGTGCTGCAGCTCGGGCCTATGAAGCCATCGCCAGGCTTGACTTTCTTCTACCATGGCTCACACAAGGTTATTACACTCGGCGGCGGCTTCATGGGCTGGGTTGATCTCTGCCGGGGTATCCTGTTCTGCAATGTGCTCGTGGACAATCCAGAGCTCCACTACATCCCTCTGCCAAAGTCCCCTGAGGCTGACAAGGAAATCTCGGATGCTGCTGCAGGTGAATTTCGAGATGTTGTTGCTGTCCAAGATTGCATCAAGTGTGTCGAGCACCGAATTGAGATCGAACCATGGTCATACAAGAATGGAACTTATGTATGCAATGATTGGACGGTCACCACATGGAGTCAGAAGTTTACCCCGGATTCTTGGCAGGGGCGATGGCGAAGGGACTTTAAACTTGATGCCTCTCAGATGTCACGGTCGCTTCCCAAGCTGCTCGATTCTCTGCCACCATTGCAGAGTCTGCACACTGGTCATCCTGTACTAAGCTTGGAAGAACATGATGTTGTTTACATCTTGGCCAAGGTCGATCATAGAGATGACAGAGCGTTTGTGTTGGCTGTTAATATGAGAGATGGGACAGTGCAAGCAGCGGATACCTTTGGTGCTCAAAGGACTGTCGGCATAAGTTTCACCTACACCGAGTATAGGACATCTGGTAACTTCAAAATTGCTCTAGGTAATAATCCTTTCTTGTGCTATTAAATTGATGTCATATATTTGACTTGAGATGTCTTAGACCAAATTTTTTACACCATGAGCTGTTTTTTTTTTGGCACAGGTAAAAAGGAACAGCAGAAAAAAAGGCCAGGGATGCTGATGGGAACATTGAGCAACAAGAAGCTTGGAGTTGAGATTCCAGAAGGTGGCAGGGCTTATTGATGAGCATTGGGACTTTGGAGATAGCTAGTCATGTAGTTGCTTTATTATTTGTCGTTTAGATATCTGCTAAAGTAATTCTCAAAAAAAAAATCTGCTAAAGTAAGACGTTGGGAATGGCAGGAGGGTAATGAAATATCATGAGAAATGATGCTGCTGACATTAGCCTCTGTCGTTTTTAAGTTCTGTCTGTTCAGAAGTATGATGTTTATCTACATGCTAATTCTGGAGTGATGTTGCATGCTTGCCTTGTTGTATCTAGTGCATCAGTATAGAGCTTCATGTTTATCATGCCGGTGATTTTGTCCTTCGGTGGTGTATTTGCGTGCTAGGGCGTGCTCGTAGTGCAGCTGATGTTGGAAATAATCTGTGTCCAGGTTCACCTAGTGTCTAGCTTCATTGCTATTAGTGCTAGCTAGATTTCAGCTTCTAGTTAAAAGAGAATAATATGCTACTGTGCTTGTGTGTGAGTCCAGCATAGAGGAAAACTAGTGTGTCTCTGATAGACACTTAGGACAGGGAATGATTCCAAACAGCTGGTGGTGCTCTAAATATAATGTACTCATTTAATCTCCCCGTCCCTGGGTGGGGTTTATCCCCATTGCCGGTATTTGGCAGCACTCCCATTTCACCTAATCCATCCAGTACTGATTCCGTGCTAAACACATCTAGTTCCACCAAATTCAGATTCACAAAAAAAGTGAAGTTGGGGAATGTGAAGTTGGAGGTTAGATCCATGGTGTGGAGTACCTTAAGAAGGTGCTTAAAAACTCTGATTATGTACATGTACCTCCTCGTGGAGTAGTGAGGTAATTATCTACCATGCCACTGGTTACGCACGTATGGATACATGATACATTTGATGATTTGTTTAGGTTCGACAAAAGAATCACCCAATTTGCTGAAGAGAAGTTCAAGATGAATGGTATAGATTTGAAGACAAAATTTAAGGTTCTGAAGGTAGATGATAAGAATATTACCATGACCAATTCTGCAGCTGGAGAGATCGCTGTTCCTTATGGGATGGCTGTTTGGTCAATTGGAACTGGAACCCATCCCATCATTATGTATTTCATGAAGCGAGTTGGTCAGATACCACTCTCCTCCATCCAGGAGTGAAAACATATTTCGTTGTATCCACTTGTAATACATCTGTTGCAGCAGGATCATCGTGCGCTAGCTACTGACGAGTCGCTCAGGGTTCCAGGGTGTGAGGACGTATATGCTCTTGGTGATTGCGCAACAATAACTCAAAGAAAAGTTATGGTATGTTCATGCTACTCACGTTTAAACATCATGTTACTTGTACTGGATGACCACATCTTGGTTTGACACTTATATTTAACAGAATCACTATTAATTGCCTTCTCTTTCAGTTCCAAGTTACACCCGTGCCTAGTTTGTTCGGAAAAAAGACAATTATGTGCATCAGCCTTACTTTTCATAACCTGTGTCTAATTTGCTTTACCAAAATGTCTGGTATTTTCACACATGAGACAAACCTATTAGAAATGTGTTATCTACTTAGCTTTTGGTCTGAGCTCCATACTGCCAGATTTTCAAGTTCAGGTTCCCAGTTATACTTTGATCTGTTAGATAGATTTTTTTTTAGATTAAGGATAAAGATCCGGTCTCCGCAATCAATGTCTGATCACGTACAACCAAATAAAAGACAACCAAGCAGCATGTAAGCTGCACACTAACTTAGAGCAAACTGATACAAGAGAGAACAGAAACACCACAACCTAGATAAACTCTAGTTCTCAAGTCTCTTAAAAATGTTCCACCCCGCCTTGCTCATGATGTCCATTACAGTGACCTCTAAGCTCTGACATCCTTTGGTGAGCTTGAGCCTCTCTTCCTCTTTAGATAGAAGCGCCCAGCACAAGGCCATGTTAGATAGATGCTTCATCAACAAGGCCATGTTGTTTCCTACTCCATGATTAGCTTTTAGATATTCTTATTTGTGAATACATTGTACATGTGTACAAACTAAATTTCTTGTGTCAGCTAGCACTTGTTCTTGTGTTTATATATTTAGTGGGCTGTATTAATGGATTTTCAAGAAGTGGCTGCAATATTTCGAGTAGCAGAAATCAACTAACATCTGTTTAGAATGTTCTTAGTTCTTACATAAATTTGTCAAATTTAATATTTTCAGGAGGATGTTGCTGCCATATTCCGAGTAGTAGACAAGCATAACTCTGGCACTTCAACTGTGAAGAAAATTAAAGATGTTCTTGGAGACATCTTGTGAGACATACCCACAAGTGGAGTTTTTTTTATCTTAAAACAAACCAAATAAAGGGCTTCCATGATCTACTCAAAGACTCGGATGGCAGCTCTAAAGAGTTGAAAGAACCGGCATTGAGCAGTTCAAAAAAGCCCTTACTCAAGAGGATTCTCAAGAAAAAATGCTCCCAGCAACAGCTCAGGTGATTCACATGTATGAGAGCTGAGTAACTCATATTCCAGAGAGTGGCAAGATAACTTCTGCGCTCTTTGTGCTGACATTCTGTATTGATGCTTGCTCAGGTTGCTGCACAAGAAGGATCATATCTAGCTAATTGTTTCAACAAGACGAAGATTTGTGAAGAAAACCCTGAGGTCCCTGTAAGAATCAGAGGTGCAGGGTGTCATCGGTTCAAACCATTCAGGTCCATTTTCCATGTTTGTTATATGTATCTGCGACAGGAATAGCTCAATTATTCAAAATTACAAATTCCTGTTGAAAACATAAATGTATTTTTGTTGTTGCACTTGATGTACCGAGCCCGAGAGGTTCACAAACAGCAAAGTTATTAGCACAACTTGTAACTAATGTTACTACTGTTTGTGTGGCTATGATTGATCGTTCAAACCTCAGCAGTGTTAATCTGTTGTCGTGTGACCTACAGTGAGGTACCGGCATCTTGGCCAATTCGCCCCACTGGGTGGAGAGCAAATAGCTTGCCGATTGCCTGGTGATTGGGTACATGTTGGCCGCAGCACTCAATGGCTGTGGTATTCTGCCTGTGCTAGCCTGCTAGGTATGGATCTCACCATACTGTATGCCTTTGCTTTGACCCTCATACACGTCTGATTGAATACTGGATTACTGGTTTTGATGGTCGTTTGCTCTTCGTTATATACAGCATGCAATTCAGCTATTCCAGATGCTGCTACCTGCATCAGTTTTGCTGTCCTGCAATTTTCTGAGCTTTAGCCTAGCAAGGTTTTTGATACCCAATATTGCCCTCGACGGTTCTTCACCGAAACCTAAACTGCATACGTGAGCGATAATAGAAAATTTTCTGACACCAGATTCAGATGATAGTTGATTGATGGTTCAAATTTCTTCATGCTATTCATTCCATCAGAGATGAACGTAAAGGAGACTGCATCCAAATGCAGTCTCGCAGAAAACGAACGAGGGGTGCGCTCCAAGAAGCCCATCACCACACTCATCAAGCCACCGGCGCAGCAGCAGCTACGTTCCACCGCAGGCCACCCTTCGTCTCAGCGGCCTCCAACAGAGGCGCTGATCCAGGCCGGCAGTCGAACACCACGCCGGCGGCAACACACTGTGCTACCTACCATCGACTGATCCTACGCGCACCAGAATTCAGAAGCACTACTAGTCTACTACTTCACCTCCCACGGCCATGTCGAAGTATCTGTCCATCATCGACCTTCGCTTATTCAGGGGGTGCCGTCCCGGAGCCGGCCGGAGCACCGTACCCACCCACCACCGCCCCTCGTCACCGCTTCAGGCCCGGCGTCGGCATCGGGGTCGGCGGCGGCAGGCCGTGGGACTCCACGAGGATCGACCAGAGCACGTGCACGTCCTCGCATTGGCACGACTTGACGTCGTCGTACAGGATGTAGATCCCTCTCTCTGCACAAACAGCACCAAGAAGAACTCCCCATTCAGAGCAGAGCTCATAAAACCAGAGGAACAGAGCGTGAGATATCTAGCATAGCGAGGCATCGACGACGGCAACGTACTCTTGCGCTGCACCGCGTTGGCGCGGCACCAGAGCCTCCTGAGCGGGGAGAGCACGGACCGGAGCCACCCCATGCCGAGCCTCGGCCGCCGCCTCCTACATCTCATACCTGGGCACCTGTGGGCTATAAGCAGAGAGCGAGAGGCCGGCCCCCTCCCCCGTGTGGCGTGTGCAGACTGCAGTCGACGAGCACGTGAAGAACGAACCGCCGCCGAGACCTGAGACTCGGCGAGGGCAGGCGGGTGGCGTGGTGCGGTCACCGGCCAGTGCAGTGGCGCTGTGTGCTATATGGGCGCGCTGTGTGCTATATGGGCGCGCTTCGCGACCGGCGGCCGGTGAAGTAACCCGCGGAGCTCGCCTTCGGCCTTGCTTTACACTTGGGTAAAGCCTCCCACACTGCTCCTGCTTTCCCCTCCCGTGAGACCTTCTCGGTGCGCCCTGCCACACCAGACTCCCTTGCTGCACAATCATCCTTACGCCGAGCGCCAAGCTCCCTCGCGCGGCGCGGCGGGCAGGATCTTTACGTTGCCCCGTCGCCGTCGCGGATCCATCTCTCGCGTACGACCCTTCGTTCTCAAGATCACCGTGCGAATTAAACTAGCGCTTCACGGTGCACGCTGCGTCTTGTACAGGAGGACGTCAGGACATGATCGATCTCTTCTTGTTTACTCCGTCCAGTATTTCGCCTGATCGACAACAAATCAACCGTGAGGCAACAGCTACACAAGGCATTATTTAGTCGTCGTCGTTGATGGTTTGGTTTCTTCTGCGCCCAGTTCACCTCGCGCGGTGGATTAAGCAAGCTGCTGCATATCCCGGGGTTAAAGAAACTGGTCGGGGCGAGCCGACGACGAGGACGCTGGAATAGCTGGACGCCGAACGCTTGCGCCGCAAGCTCCTCCTCTCTCCTTTTTCTTCGCGTCCATGATGCTTGCTTGGACCGCGCCGCAGGGGCATAGGCGTGGGTGGTGGGAACGCATGCATTGGGTAACTCTTACAATGCACGCCATCGGTTTTACCAGACACAGGTGTGAGGTGAGCAACAAGTTCTAATTCCATGGCGATCGATATGAGCTCGTTACTCACATGGGATCTTTGTTTTCTTAAAGTCGTTCACCACCATCGCGTGGTTGTGGCCATGCTCGTGCGGCCATTGTTCAGTCAAGCTAGAAACCAGGCGAAGGGAGGATCCGCCGTCAGCATCGTTAAAGAGATCGATTAGTTTCTTCTTATTATTATTCTTGATTTAGCATGATTAACCTGGTGGGCCTTTCAGGATCCTTTTGACGTGATCCGTGTGGCCAATAAAATATGTTAAATGCGTTTGATCTGCTAGCAACAGGATCAGTAGCTGAGCTATCATCAGCTCCGCACAAAATTTGACCCTACACCTTCCATTGGTTGGACCTTGGAAGCAGCTAGTGCGGCACAAAAGATGGCACACCGAATTCTATTTCAGACCTTGTTTAGTTTCATGAAGAAATTTATCGAAAACATCACATCGAGTTTACCGATGTTAATTAGGACTAAACATGATCTAATAAGAAATTTAATTACATAGATGGTCTCGAAATCACGAGACGACAGTTGTGACTTTTTCTAGTGTCACCGTGTATATTAGTCGCGTCACGGATCTTGACGCGATCAAAAGGACTACTTCTTCGAATTTTAGTTTGGGATGAGCTATTTTTAAAATTTTAGATTAAAAAGGTTAAAATTTTAAAAAAACTAATAAATTTATCCCGTGAATTTACTCGAAGATTATAGAATGAATTTAGTCATTAATTTATATTTAATATATCTAATTAGCATAAGAAATTCGATGTGGCGGATAAATATTAGAAACTTGCCAATGGTCCTTTGTTCTCGCACTGCATAATATTTATGGATCTCCGGGTATAACGTGCAAATGCATTGCACGTCAACAAAAGAACAAAACACACGTGGTGGATGATTCCTTGTGAGAGAATAATCTCATTTTTCTGATGCAAACATGTTTTGAACCGAAAAGGTTTCAGAGAGAACCGACTTGGCGACTGCCACGGAAGAACGGACGAGCACCTGGTTGCTGGTGCTAGCAACCGACTCGGGCTCGAACGCGTTCGGATCGAATTGGTCATGCCGCGTACGCCAAAACTTCCCTGATCCTTCCGGACTCGCAAAAATTTCCTGCGAACCGACAGAGGAAGCTGTTCGATCCTCGCGCGATTCTCTTCCTCCCAATCGCAAAAGAGTGTGGGGAGCGAGCGGCGGCGGCGTCATGGACGGCGGCGGCGAGCGCGCGCGCCGGACCCGCCAAGACGCCATCTACGGGATCTTCGCCGAGGGCGACTCCGATTACGACTCCGACGACGATGGGTTCCGCCGCCGCAAGCGCCGTCGGGAAGCGACCCAGCCCGATCTCACCAAGCCTGTTCGGTTCGTCTCCACCGGCTACGCCATGCCCTCCCAGGAAGAGTACGGCCCTGCGAACGCCGCGGCCAAGGAGGACGATTCAATGGCGGAGGCGGGGACGGAGGATATTGAGCCGCTGCCCGCGATGTTCGGGAAGATCAGCGAGGGCGCCCGCGCAAGGCGGGAGGGGAAGGAGCGCGAGCGCGTCGCCGCCGCGCGCCGGCGCGAGGAGTCGGGGAAGCCGCCGCCGGCCCTGGGTAGCGTGCAGTCCAACGCCACGGTGGCCAAGATTATGAAAATGCAGGGATACGATCCCGGCAGGGGCCTCGGCAAGGACGGGCAGGGGAGAACCGAGCCGGTGGAGGTCACCGCGCGAACCAAGAATGCCGGCCTCGGCTACGCCGAGCCCGAGAGCTTCAAGAAGCCCATGCCCGAGCCGGCCAAGGAGAACCTGCCGCCCCCGACTCGTCAGCCGGCGACAACCAATGAGCGGAAGCTACGGTGGTCGAAGAAGGCCAGCAGCGCCAGGAAAGCTCCGGCCTCGACAAAGAACGCGCTGCTGGCAGTGCGCGACGAGGAGGAGCAAGGGGAGCATCCCGCTGTTGTCCAGAAGGTGATCGACAAGCGAGGGCCACAGGAGCGTGTCCTGACGGACCTGAGGGGGCTCAACGACGAGCAGGAGATGGAGGCCAACGACGTGCCGATGCCGGAGCTGCAGTACAACGCGCGGCTGCTTGTTGACGAGGCGAGGGCCGACGCTCTGAGGTTGCGCGGCCAGCTGTGGCAGGAGGAGGAAAAGGCAACCAGCTTGGCGCGGGAGCAGGAGAAGCTGTCGAAGCAGGACGCGGCGCAGAAACGGCAGCTACAGGTTATGGAGACGATTGCAGGGGCGCTTGAGCAGGTCCGGGTGGACGACGCAGCCGGCGTGCTGACTCTCCAAGGATTGCTTCTGGCGTTCCGGGACTTGAAGGCGCGCTTCGGGGAGGAGTTCAAGATGTGCGGCATCGCATGGATCGCTTGCCAATTCGCGCATCCGCTGCTGATCCGGTTCTTCCATGGGTGGCAGCCACTTCAGGATCCCTCTGTTGGGTTGGAGGTCATGTCGTCGTGGAAGGATTTGCTGGAGGGAGACGAGCCGTATGACTCCTCGCACGGGGCTGCGTCAATGGCGCCGTACGCGCAGCTTGCCAGTGAGGTCATCTTACCACTTGTGAGAGTATCAGGAACCAATTCGTGGGATGCAAGGGTGCCAGAACCAATGCTCGACTTCCTGAAGACGTGGGAACAGGTGCTGCCTCATGTTGTGCTTCGGTTGATCCTTGAGCATGTGGTCATACCAAAGCTCTCGGCTGCGGTGGAATCATGGGATCCGCACAGAGAGAATGTGCCAATCCATGTATGGGTGCATCCATGGTTGCCGATGCTAGAGCAAAGTAGCATAGAGGCATTGTGTCATTCCATCCGATACAAGCTGAGCAGTGTCCTCCAGGCATGGAAGGCACATGATGCATCAGCTCACACTCTGTTGTCTCCATGGAAAAATGTCTTCGACTCTTCAGTTTGGGAAGAGCTGATTGCGCGTTATATCGTTCCGAAACTGAAGATGGCACTGCAAGAGTTTCAGATCAACCCAGCAGACCAGAGGCTCGATCAGTTCAACTCGGTGATGCTTTGGGCCTCTACAATCCCGGTGCATCATATGGTTCGTATGCTGGAAGTTGATTTCTTCAGCAAGTGGCATCAGGTCATGTACCATTGGCTTTGTTCACCAAATCCTGATTTCAACGAGATCGTTAGTTGGTACAAGGGCTGGAAGGGCATTTTCCCACCGGAGTTGCTTGCCAACGAGCGCATACGGATGCTTTTGGCAATTGGCCTGGACATGATGAACCAAGCTGCCGAAGGACTGGAGATTGTGCAGCCTGGGAATACGAATCTGGGCTACTTGACAGGTAAAGAGAAGCGATCGCTCGATGCAGCAACCAAAAAACCACAGCCTCCTTCCTGCCATGCGGTTCTGGAAACATCCATTACAGATATGAGCTTCAAGGAGTGTATCCAGGCATACGCCATGGAGAAGGGTTTGCTGTTTATGCCTAGAGTTGGCAAGTTCTACAATGGCATGCCAGTGTATGAGTTTGGCACTGTAAGTGTTTGCTTAGATTCCGTCAATCGAGTGGTCTATGCACAACTTCGTGAAGGAGCTGACAGATGGAGTGTTGTATCTCTTAGGCAAATTGTGGAAATGAATTGAATAGGGTAAGCTCAGTAAATCATCAGCCTTTTGTCACATTTACCGATTTCCACTCATTTTTTCCATGATAAAACCCTTTTCACTTCGGGTAAGCAATGGACACAACAACTGGCATCCATCATAAGGTATCAATGGTCTCTAAAATTCAGATAATATGCTGTTATTTCATAGTATCATACTATCATTGGTGGCATAATTTTTCCCTCATATAAACGGGGAGCTTATAATACCTGAAGTACTGCTATTAAACGGAAGTCGATTGATTTTCTCTCTAGGAATGTGCATACTCTTCCCGCTGATTTGTTCCTTTCAGTTACAATTTCAGGGTTATGGTGTCGATTCAATCAGATCATACTTGCATTTGATGCAACTATACTACAAGTCATGCTATCTTGCTTACCTCATAGTTTAGCGAAGAACATGGCAGGCCAACATGCTAACTCAGTAATAATTAGGTAAGGAATTAGTGATTTACCAAGCACTAGATAGTTGTATCTTGATTATTTTGGCAAGAAACTGACTAAAAAAAATGAAATACATTGCGGATAGACAGATTGGAGGGAGTGGGTGACAACAATTTTGTGTGGGAGCCTGGGAGGAAGAAATATTTGGGCCATCATAGCGTTTTTTCCCAGAATAGTGGGATTTTAGGGAGACTGTGCCCTAAGATCCTGAGGTGTCAGTTGCAGATGTCTTTATAGATTTGAACACTAATTGTATCATTAGTATCAGTAATTTTTTTGAGACAATTAGTATCAGTAATTTTGATTTGTGTCTTGTACAATGTCTTCAAAGACTAGAAGTTAGTAAAGTGAGTCACTCCGAACGTCTTGTTTTAATGGACATGTTGTGTCGCTTCTTTAAACGGTGCATGGAGAAATTTGACCACACGCACATTATGACGAGCCAAGGTGAGACTTTTACTCCTAACTAGTAGTGTGTACTCCGTACATGTTCTGCCATACATGATACAATGGAGGATCGAACATACATTCCTTTACTTTTTCTTACATATTCGATCGTAATTCGTGATTGGGAGATCAGGCTAGAGGCTAGAGCATTGGAGAAATGCCCTGTTCGGCTGGCTGATGGCTGGCGCTGATTTGTTCTGAGAGAAAAGTACTGCTGGCTGGTAGCTGGTGACTGCTTTGTTCTGAGAGGATAGTACTGCTGGTTGGTGGCTGATAAGCCAAACGAATATGCTCTTGTTCTTTTTCCTACTACTGCTACTGCTAGGATCTTGGATGGCATCGCATAGCAACGACAACGAACAAGGAAAGTATCGCCCACGCCACGCACGCACGCACCCATGTGCTTCCTGCCGTGCACGTCTCCGGCTCACTCCCACTCCCCGCATCTCAATTCTCAGCTCTATCCGAACACCAAAACACCACACCCGCTCACATCCATGAGACCACGTCCTCCACTGAGACAGTGGTCCCACCTACCCAGACAGCTTGTAGGTCCCGCGTGGCAGAGTCACAAAAGGCCCTCCCACAACTACATACTCCCCGATTTTTGTTTCCTTCCCGCACCCGCAACAACGGAAACAACGGCCCCAGAAAGACCAACCGGAGAGCAAGGAAAAGCAAAAGGGGGGAAAAAGAAATTGAACGAACCGCGCGATTGTGCGAGTCAGAGGAGGAGGGAACGGGGAACAACCGACCAAACCAATACGGCCTCGGCGCCTCCGCGGCGTCTGCCTCGAGATCTCGTGAGCGATCCGACTCCCCCGGCGGCGGCTCGCGAGGCCCTCGGAGCTTCGATTCAGATCCGGGGCGGGCGCGCCCCACGCCCATGGTGTGGCTCCGGCGCCGTTGAGCCGCGGGATCTAGGGTTTTCGCGCGCCGCGGGAGTGGGGAGCGAGCGATGGGGCGCCGGAAGATGTCAGCGGCGGCGCCGCCGTCTCGGAGCTGGTCCAACGTGGGCGGGAGCGTCATCCCAGGTAAGATCCCGTGGCTTGGTTTGATGCGTGTGGGTGGCGTTAAGGCAACCGCGAGATGTTGTGGATCGCGGGCCTGGCTTGCTTGCGTTTTTATGGAAATCGGTTTGGGTGGGTGCGGAGTGGAGATGTAGCCGAGTGAGATCGGGGATAGACTTGGACGGGGAGTGCGAGATGTCAGGTTCCTCAGTGCTTGCATAGTAACGCACTAACGCCTGTGCATGTTAGTGGTGTAAGACTTGGTTTGTGCGGATTCAAACATTGATCACAGCACTACACGTACCTACAATATACCACGTCACGTTCCCATTTTGTGCTGTTACTTGTGGACGGGCCAGACGTTTCAGCTTGAAGGTTAGTCGGGCAGTTACAGTATTAATTTATTACTGTAGAGAGAATATAGTTACGAGAGAGAAGAAGCATGGTAGGTATTTATTGTGTATGGAAAGTCATTCTTTTGCAACAACCACATATTAGTTTTTGTGATTTCTGGTGTCTAGTTTGGGCTGTATCAATCACATATTATTAGCTTAGTTGGTTGTGTAGGCTCACACCATGAGGTGAAACAAACATGCCTCTACAAAGACTACAGTGGAATGGTTAGATAAGAACTGTGTGATGTCACAGCTGTCAGCTCAAAGGTCTGAAGCCATGGAATAGCTGATCCAGTCAGCAGTTCTGCTAGGCTGTTGTGATGCATTGCAAATGTGTGGCAATTACGCATTTCTGGTTTCTGCAATGTTGAATTGGGATATTAGCTTCTAGTTTCTGCATTTTAGCAATATCTAGCGTTGACCACTGCAAGTATCTGAATAAGACATCTGTCACCATTTCTTAGCAGCCAGCATGGCTTCGTGGCTGTAACAGGATTTGATCTGCTATATAGCGTGATATGCACAACTAAAAATCTGAAATGATATAATAGTTCATCAATTTGTCCAAGTTGTTTTGGTGCACTCTGAATTTATTACAAAAGTGTAAATGTTGTAGCATGTTCAGGATCACCTGACTACCATGAAAGCTGTAGATTTGGCAATTATCACTGTCACACTGCCAGTGTCCTTCACGTCAGTAACCCAAAAAAAAAATGTGCAATACTCGGCAATACTCCTTGCCAAACTGCTGCTCAATTGTGGCACCCAATTTTATAGCTAAATTTACAAAATATTGTGGCAAGTGCTGGCAATGCTTGTACCTGAACTAAACAGGTCCTAACTGCTTGCCTGCACTAAATCTTTCCCCCCTTCAGAGCAATACAACCTGTAGCAACTAAGAAACCATATTCTGGTGTATGCTTTTGCCTGTGGCAGTATCAATTCCTTTCTTGATAACTAGACATACCACTACTTCCTGGTTAATGATGACTGGTGCTGTGGCTCTCATTTTCATTCATCTCAATTTTGTATTTATTTTGCAGAACTTCGAGCGAAACAAAAAATGGAGTTGGAAAATCTGACGCTGACGAAACAGCCAATCAGAACATTGCATTTTTTCATGTTGGCCTTGTTACAATACTTGAAAAGATTAGCCACATATATCCTGAGTAGGGGTAGTTTGTTTGTTCTCCTAATTATTCTGGTGGTGGCTCCTGGAATCTTACTCGTTGTTTCAGACGGCCTGCACAAGAAGGTGGGTTGCATTTCCTTTCTAATGTTGTTTTAATCCGTTATATACTGCTAGTCATTTCCATAAGAGCACATGTTATATTATTTTATAACTGTTATAGAGTTTTCAAAACCAAAATATTCGAGGAAGATGATACTTTGAAGATATGTATATTGTCAGATAATAATTTTTTTGATAGCATCTTGGTTTGAATACTAATTTGTTTTGCTTACATGTATGCAGCATGTGCAGGAGTTCATTAATTATGCTAAATTTGCATTGTGGTGGGTTTCATTAGGTGTGGCTTCGTCAATTGGACTAGGCAAGTTTTATTTGCACCTCTCATCGTTGTGGAATTCAATTACACTCAACAGAAAGAAAAAATAAATAAATAAAATGTTACTGAAGTTTGCTTATTGATCCCGTCGTTCGTAAAAGTATTTGGTTGTATTTCTTAATTGTGTAGGCACTGTATGTATTTGAAGGCTTGTTTGACTTCTATACTTTAGTCAGAAAAAGATGGATTTGAGTACTCTTTATGTTTTGGTTGTTATTATTGCTAAACAATATACTCGAGGAAATAAGGAAATATATGAACCGGCAAATTCCTGTGTAGTTTGTGTTTGCAACATCATTAGGACTTCAAAAAAAACTTAAAAGTTAGTTGAAGGTGAGAACTGGAATAATTGTCAGATTTGATATACATATAATACACGCAAGGAATAAATGGAACAAGCCTCTAGTGAATAGCAGTCCATTGGTTCAGCTCTTTTATGCTGTATCTATTTACTTCTCATTACCTAGCTGTCATGAGATTCCAGCCTGTTTGCAGACATATTTTCTCTGTTTAATCTATGTTTTGAATGATCCTTTTAACCAGTAATATCTTATAAAATTAGTCACCATGGAGATGGTCTGTACCTGATCCTCAATCTATTAATATTAAGTATAGATTTTTCTCTAGTTCGACTGGTCCTAGAGGAAATCTGATGATTTTACTGTGTTGGCACTTTTTTTCACTAGAGTCAAATAAGTACGCAAAATCTGATGTCATTTCCTTTACCTTCTTTGGGACATTATTTATGGCATCTGTGGCAATTCACTTAGTCTTGACTCTTGAGATACCATTCCAAAATATTATTTGGTAATATATCAATGAAGCATATATGCTTTTTGCTATGTTTCAGTTTTTTGTTTGGTGGATTGTACTGCCTTAATATGCTTTGGGCCTTGCAATCTCCAACATTTAAAGTTAGAAACTAGAACATGTAAATTTGGACTTTCTGTTGCTGCAACAGATAACACATTTATAAGCTGATGATATAAGTTTTAAAATGCAGGTTCTGGTTTACATACATTTGTGCTGTATCTGGGCCCTCATATTGCCCTGTTCACTATTAAAGCTGTTCAATGTGGCCGAATTGATTTGAAAATGGCTCCATATGATACCATACAGCTAAAAGTTGGACCATCATGGCTTGACAAGAAATGTTCCGAATTTGGACCACCCATATACCCAGCATCAACTGATTCAGTTAGGATCCCAGTCTTCGACTTGCTACCTCAGATACAACTGGAAGCAGTTCTTTGGGGCATTGGGACTGCACTTGGCGAGCTTCCTCCATATTTTATATCGCGTGCTGGTAAAATTGCATGCCTTTTTCTTTATAGTGATATTTAATTGTATGTTACTACGTACACAACTTTTGCTACTGCTGTACAGAAGCATTACTAGGCTCTGTATTGATGCATCTCTTTTCCAGTTTTACTATGTAGCATCGTGGCTCACTGTTACTGCATTCATTTATCTTTAAATTGCACTTTTAAAGGCACCTAATGCTCATTGATTAAATATTGCATAATTAGTATATGGTAATGGTACATTGAGTTTTGTGTTTGTTCCGTTCTTTCTTAAGTTCATCAAACTCTCATAACCAACCAAATAAAACAGGGCAATACCAACTGTTTTTTACATACTATAGCTGTGTATTTATGTTAGTACGCTGAGGTGCTAGTGTAACTTCAATTATGTGATGAATTTTTGAAAACTCTTTTCTACATGTGTTGCATGTGAGTAGGAAGGCTCCTTGTGGAATTTTTGTTTCTGTTCTTTTGATTGGTTTAAGCCTGTTATCCTAAATGGATATTGTGCCATGTTTCAGCTCGCTTGTCAGGAAGTGAGTCAAAAGCAGTCAAGGAGCTTGATGCTGCTACTTCCAAAGATGATGGCCGAGTAGCATCCACGCTTAATCGAACCAAGCTTTGGCTTCTTTCTCACTCTCAACATCTGAACTTCTTCTCTATCTTGTTACTTGCTTCGGTTAGTCTCCTGTCAGCCATCTGTCCTTAACAATTTCTTTAGTATGGATGTCTTACAAAAGTCTGTTTTATGAGACATATGACCTGTTGCCTTCACAATTAGATAGTTCATGCACCATTGATCCATGTGCAAGGTTTAACTTCACATTTTAAAGCTGTATGTCTATTTGATTAAAAGAATCCAAGAATAAGCTAACGGAACATTCCCTGTACAACAGCTGCTATAAGTTTCCTCTAAAGGAATTTTTTGTTCTTTTTTAATGCCTAATTTTTGTGCCCATGTTTAGGTTCCGAATCCACTCTTTGACCTTGCTGGTATTATGTGTGGGCAATTTGGTGTGCCCTTCTGGGAGTTCTTCTTTGCAACTTTGATTGGGAAGGCCATCATCAAGACTCATATTCAGGTTATGCATCTCCCTTGTACTTTTATCTTATATAATAATTGTCTTGTGTATGTTCCTTTTTTTTTGGAGAGATTTCCATTGATACTTTGTCTGGCCAGTGGTCTGTTTAATCTTTGATAAGGTAACCATGTATTATGACTTCATTATGCGACTACTATGGATGTATGCTTGTATGTGATCATTCTTGTCCACTCATTTTTTAAAAATCTTTCCAGATATCTCAGCAAAATCTCAATAAGTTGATTTAAGCATATGTTAGGTCTTGAAAGCTTGGCCTGTCGGATGATATGATTTTTGCACAAAATATATCAGGTTTTGCATAAGCTGCTTTGATCTATTGGTAGGATGAGCGCCCAGTCCGTAGCGTCCCCCTATTCTTTTTCCACCCTGTAGTTATTTCTTCTTGGGTTCCAGTATCTTTTTATAAGAAAAACTGAAAGCTGGAAATTGAATAAACCTAATGATAATTCAGTAACTGAATGTAATTTGAAGAACTTGATTTGGCTTGATACTGTAACTTTATTTGCTATCCATATTTAGTGGATCTGATGTGCATATTGTTCCTGAAAAGCCCATCTAATTTAAGTTGTGAAACCTCTTTGGCTAGGTAGTACATGACTGAATTGTTTGAGTCACTTTGGACTGTTCATACCTGATATGTCACGAAGGTTTGCACCAAGAGCTGCAGCACTTTTTATGCTGACATGTATTTTTTCCTTCTCCCACAGACGCTATTTATTGTGTCCTTGTGCAACAATCAACTCTTGTATTTCATGGAGAAGGAATTAATCTGGATATTTGGTCACATTCCTGGATTTTCTGCCACCCTGCCATCTGTGATTGCCAAACTTCACGCTGCAAAGGACAAGTATTTATCGCCACCAGCAACAGCCTCATCGTCCTCACAAGTGGAGGTTGGTTTCTTCAGTTCAAAACTTCAAATATGTGATGTTTCGAGCTTGAAGCTACCCTTAATTATCCATCCCTGTTTTTCTTATTGGTTTGTTAATGCCTACAATTTTACCATGTACAGGACAAACAGTGGAATTTCTCTTTTACATTTGTCTGGAACTCTATAGTGTGGATTGTGCTTCTGAACTTCTTCATTAAGATAATCACGTCAACAGCACAGGATTATCTCAAAAAACAGCAGGATATGGAGATCGAACTTGTTTCCGATTCCCCGGTCTCAGACCATTCTAAAGCTAACTAGTTGTGCAACTGGTGGTGTTTATTTAGCTGCTAGCTGCGAAGATTCTCCTTTGTAGCCTCAACTCCTGGTTAAGCCCTTGCAGATGGTACCCAAGTTCACTCAATTGGTATTAGTAATTATTCATCTGTACAGTGAACAAAAAAGCCTGGCACCTGTGGTCGGTTAACTTGCCAGGTGATGGCTGGGACCTTTGTCATTGAGCCTGTACTGGCTATTCCTGGAGGAGAATCGTCCTATTGTTTTTCGGACATCAACACCGATAAGTTGTAGGAATTGTTTATGAAGCACGATTGCTTTGCCTAGATGTATCACTGGTATCTGTTTCTATTTATTTTGGAAATGCAATAGAAATTTGGGAGGATTCAACAGCGAATTTTCCATTATGCTTACTGTGTACATGTGGATTTGCAATTGATGCTAGCAAAGAGCTAGCATGATTCTTCCTCAATTTCCCTTGCCAATAAATCTATCTGTTCATAACAGTAAACTCTACTGGAATTGTTTGTCAGTGGAGCTTTACTGCATAATGTTGTCACCAGGAGTGCTCTGAAACTATGAACTATCCGCTGGATTTTGCGTACGTACATGCGTCGATCAATGCGACTGTTTGAAGTCAATTTTCTTTCAACATCTTAGCACTCAATTCTCCGATCTCAAGAACGGTCATGTTGGATGCACCATGTTCGTACGGAGAACGTCCAGAGCTTCAACCAAATTGGCATCAGGGTTCTCGTGCATCATCGAGAATCAGAAGCCAGCTACACTAGAAAACCTGCGCGGCTTTGCCGTGCGCACACTTGGTGGCCATCATTTTTATCTGGGGCTCATTATTGTTTTGTTATTGCTGAATTATGGAACAAACTAATGTGGAGTTTTTGGTGTGGCGCCGTGCTAATAGGATGGCAAGGTTCAGCTCACAGAGGAGAGAAAGATCAGACTTATCTTTCGATGCATCATCTTACTTGCGTCAAGAGGCAGGCAAAATAATATGTTTTCTGTCACACCCGGATCTAAAGGCAAATCCGAATGCATAGAATACATGTGCGCTAGGATTAAGTTACACACATGCATCGACTCAGTGAATACCAAAAACAGTGTCAAAAGCGTAAAGGAAGTATTATAACTTTATTACATGACCGAATGTCTCATAATCGTAACAAAAGCGAATACTAGCAGCGGAAAAGGACGTCTCCACAGGCAGCTGACTGGTGGCACGCTCGCCTAGAAACCGTCAAACTCTCCAAGAAAGTCTTCAAAGCGTCCGTCCGAGCAGCAACCGGGTTGTGTAGATGCAATATAAAATAACAACAAGCATGAGCACATGTCATACTCAACAAGGGAAAACACTATAACAACATGCAAAGGCTTTATGGTGGAAGCTTGTGGTTGCATAGCAGGTCAGCATTTTAGTTGGTCAAATTTTATTAAGCAAACTGAATTACTAGTAAATGTAAGTTTATACCAACCCAGAGATTAACATAAGCATCATCAACATGAACGAAAGTAAATGCAACAAGTTTAATCCATCTTCCATAATTTACTCCTGTGAGGGTCCAGGCCGCCCTTGACCGTGGGCACGGCTAACTAGTCAGTTTTACACTCTGCAGAGGTTGTACATCTTTACCTACAAGTCGCGTAAAAGTCCCGAAGAACTTTAGACTCAACCATGCGATGCCGGCCAAGCATCATACCACACTACCGAGGTGTGATTGCATAGGGACGCTACGAGGCCTTTACAAAGATCCCCTAGTGCAGGCTGCTCGCTAGGTTACTTGACAGCGCAATGCATAAACCTCTCTCAAGACTGCGAAGTTACCATAGAGCAGATCAGCCTGAGGGCCGGGCTATACACCAATTACCGGCAACCCCCAACCCCTTTCAGGTAAAGCATACCTAACACTAGGTTTTCTAATTACTTGACCAAGACAGAGCCATATGTCTTGTGGTTGTACGGTTTTCCTGGGTGGTCGCTCCATGTTCCGATTAACAGAGGTGATCTTGTTTTAATGAAGGTATAACATAAGTAAAGTAAGATTAACATTATTGTTCATTAGAACCACCATGATCCCAAGTTGAGCAACTAAGCAAGGTCTACCTAACATAATCATAAACCCAGGTTGATCAAGGCATAGAAATATACAAAGCTAGTCAATCCTTAGATAATAGGACCCTTCAATTTAATGCAAAGCAATAAGTAAATAAACAGTGTAATTAAAATGCATGTTGTAATAGGTAAATGGGAATGCAGCAAGGACTTGCCTTCTACCAACGCTTGCTGCTGCTCAAGGTCTTGGAAATCTTCAACTTCAGCGTATTTCACGTACGGTTCGTCTTCTACGCACCACATCATAGACATACGAGCAAACAATGGAATAAAATAAGAAACAATCACCAAACAGTACTAACAGAACGAAACAGAGGCATAAAACTGTTCTACTCTTCGATACGATCGCGTGGATATAAAGAACGCTAAAAACGGAGCTAAAACGCGTATTCTACGGCCAAAACAAGGTGTTGGGACTAAACTGCAAGGAAACTAAGCTTCCAGGGCTAAACTGTAAGAAACCGAGGGCTAAAACGTGATTACGTATATAACCAGAGGGGCTGTGGTGCATAACTTTAAAGGAGGGACCTCGGGCGGAAAAACTGGAAAGGCTGGGGTTTAAAACATAAAGAAAAGAGCATAACTCTAATTACTTTTGAACTGAGGAAGGGCATAACTGTAAAACCAAGAAACAGAGGGGCTTTTAAGCAAAACTGCGACATAACAGATCTGTTGACCGGTATGCCTCCGGTTTGACCTGACGTCCGGATCGATCTGACCCGTCGGATCGCGATCGAACGGCTGCGGTGGCGTGCAGGCGCGTGAGCGGCGGCGACTACGCCGGCGAGCGGCGGCGCACGACCGAACTCCGGCGAGCTCGCTTCGGATTCGAGCTAGGGGCTACGGTTTTGAGCGCGGAAGGCACAGGGGTGAAGCGGGCGGCGTGCGAGATCGATCTAGAGAACCGGGACGGCGGTCAGGCGACGGAGACGACGCACAGCACGGCGGGGCGGACGACCGCGGCGGCGCCAACTCCGGTTAGCGCGCACGGACGATGTAGAGCACAAGGACGCACACAAGTGCCACCGGCGGCTTGCTCACCTTCCTGCGAAGGTCCAGGGCTACTTCTCGTCGGCGGAAGGGCGGCGGCACGGGAGATCGACGACGGCGACTGCTAGGGTTTGTAGGGCGCGCGGGGGAGCTCGACGGCTAGGGTTTCAGGGGAAAAGACGGTGCGGTGCGAGGCGGCGACCTTTTATAGGGCCAGGGAGGCGGCCTTGGCGTGCGGGCCAAGCCGAGGAGCGGCGCAGGCGCGAAGTGCGGCGCGGCCGGGGTCGGACTCGAGCTCGAGTCCGGCTCAGGCGTGGCGCGGCGGGCGGGATGACAGGCGGGTCCCACCCGTCAGCGGCTGCGCGCGGGGAAGGGAGCGGAGCGGGCCGGCGCGCCGGTAGCTGGGCCGGGGGAAAGCGGCGCGCGCGTACCAGGCCGGAAGAACAAGGGGCGGCGACAGACTTAGTCTGCTGGGCTTCACGCAAGGCTGGGCCGGAAAAGAGGAAAAAAAGGGGAGGGTAAGGAAAGGATTTTGAAATTTTAAAAAGGCAACAAGCAATTGAATTCAAATTCAAATTTGAATTCAAACACCCAAAAGCAATGTATCAGCATGAATGCAACAAACATCAAGCTACTGATTTAATTTGGAAAAACAAATATTGTTTTTGTTTTTTTTTTCCTGTACTATATTCCCTGTAAAGAATTAAATGTTGAGAAAAATTTTAAAATTATAGGAAAATTGTTGTTTAAATTTTCTTCCTATTCACATCCTGAAATTTGAAAATTTCAGGGTGTGACATTTTCCCTCTGTTCCATTTTATAGGTCGTCCAGCGTCCTAAGATTTTTACTGATTTGTAAGTCGTCCTGGCAGCGCTTGCACTCTCATTTCCTTTACTGGCTTAGCGTGGGCAAGCTTCTCTACACATTTAAAATTAGGATCTCTCGACAAATCTAAAAACAAATGTAATCATTTGTTATACTCCCTCCGCTAGAAAAGACAAAACGACATACAATTGGGAGCGGAGGAAGTATTAGATTTGACAAGAGTCTATTAAATTCCAAAATTCATAAGCTCTTCTACAAGCTATAACTATCTGAAACTTATATATATCAGCTATGTGTTATGGATGAAATTATATATATGTTGCAACTTTTCTATAACTGCATGCATGTCTTCGTTTTTCATTTCTCAAACCTGTAATGAACTTGCATAGCGTATACAGAGTGAACCTGTAATTAGGTTATCAAGCAATTATAGTACAAGGTAAAGAAAAACAGAGGACCATTTAAGAGCAATTCAGAATAGCAGAAAGTCAAAACACTTTGCATTGTAGTGAACTGTCAAAGTGACCCAATAATTGTTCATTGTCAATTTGGCTTCCTATAAGATTTAGTCAGAGTGTTGGCAATAACTAATTGATTAAACCCAGCTTATGAATAACTTATTTCAGCAGTTCGGCTTTACCTGTTTTCAGTAATTGCTCACATTTCCTCTCTATTTCAATTGAAACTTCAGCTATACATTTGTTTTTAAAAGAAACGTATGGAGTTGGCAGCATCGAATGACATTGTCGAGCTTGCCTGTTAGGGGCTGATTGGCTAAACATTTTGTCAAACACCTCTCAGGCAGCGAAAACATTGTGACATTTTTGTAAGCGCCTCGTTCCTAGCAGGCTGCAGGCTAGCATCCTGCAGGTCTTCTTGCTTCCTGCAATATAAGGTCCTCCTCATCAACACACCACGCAGAGCCATGCGTCGGGCAGCCTGCCAAGGAATAGGATAGTGACCTACCCTATGGGGAGATTAATGGTGCAGACAGGTGAACTGGAAGCTTGTCCGATTGCAATTTTACGCACCGTGATGAACTTTGGAGGCTGCTTGACATCTCCGAGGATCAGGACTGCAGAAGGGAACCTGCCTTCGCGTCAAGGGAGTCAGGGAGGGTAGCCCAGCGGGCGGGCGGTGGAGGGCGGCGAGCGTGCAACAAGCGGAGGGAGGCGCGGCCACTCGGGTGTTGCAATGGGCGCGGAGCACAGCAGAGGCCGATGTATCATGAAGCAGGCGTCCGCCGGAGGGCGTCGTAGCCGGCACGACATGTGGGAAGCGAAGGGCGGCGGCGAAGGGAAGGAGACGCACAGGTTCGCGAGGATTCGCGAGCATCCCGGTTCGCGGTTTAACGGGCGTCCGACCCACCCGACTACGATCAAACGGTTGATATCGCTAGAACGCTGGATCCGACGGCCAACGGGTTAACGGGCGACGTGGACCCGCTGCCCGCCCAGGGAATAAAATCCAGTTTTCGTATTGTAAAGATCGGGCCCTTGGCCCAGGGCCCCAGGTCCCGCGGCTGAGCGCCCTTGTTCAGCAGCCAGCAGGTCGATGCAGCAGCCAGCAGGCTCGTTGGGCGCACAAAAGTGCTCACTCAAGCTATCGTGCACGATGCACCGGAATGTTGCTTTTACAGGCAGGCGTTCCGCAACGCCCTGAGCTCCGTGTCCGGTTCCTCGAATATGTTCCGCCCGGAGAAATTGATAGATTTTTGTGGGTGCTGCCTTAGTTAAACTAGCGTAGGGTTTATTAGCTCGGTGAGATGGCTGTTCTTTCCCTCCCCTTTACAAATTACAATTCATTTCTATATAGCAGCCGCCTAGCCGGACTTAGTAAGAACTCCATAGGCGATCAGCTGGCATTATTGGTCAAATTGTTTGTCATGCTTTTCACACCCCGTGGCGGTAGAACTTTGGTGTCCGACTCGTAGCTCACCCCGCCATCTTTCTGATTTTTCACTGACGCGTTCAAAGAGTCTGGATGTCGTCCCTGGCGCAGTGCGATTACACCTAAGCAAAAGGCAAAATGGTACCGTAACCTTTTTGCTTCGTATCACAGAACCTTCTTGGACGTAGGCGAGCACCTTTTCATCAACAAAACCAAACAATTGTACTGCAACCAGAAGGCTCGCGACATGTAAACATGTTACCGTCAGCCAAAGCTTGGCACGTAGTGCGGGGCACGACGCCGAAAGCGGCGGCGGGATCAGGCGAAAACCTTCCAAGTTACCAGTTGCTACTAGCTTTTTACCTCTCAAGGAGAGAAAACAAAGAGGTAAAAAGAGACACCACGCCCCCCTGTTTAACTAGCATTTCTAGCGCGACTCCAAGCAGAGTTTCGCATCAAAAAGAATGTTTCGTCGTGTGAATGAAAGACTGAAAGGCTTAAAGCGACGGTGCTGCGCGAGAGCGATCGCTAACCTAATGCAGTGCCGTTCTTTAGCGACGACGCCGTCCGTTCTCCCATTCTTTATTTTTGCAAGGCAAACGGTCTTCCGATAC
The DNA here is from genome assembly GCA_036936925.1 of Cenchrus fungigraminus. Taxonomy (NCBI): domain Eukaryota; kingdom Viridiplantae; phylum Streptophyta; class Magnoliopsida; order Poales; family Poaceae; genus Cenchrus; species Cenchrus fungigraminus. The sequence continues at coordinate 17,908,896 of CM072778.1, read as the reverse complement.
CGATACACGGAGTACCGGACAAATCCACACGAGGTCGGTTCCAAAACACCAACAATTTCCTCGAAGATTCGGTGCGCACGAGCCACAACCTGATGGACTGAAGCGCGCCCACGGGTCACGGCACGTCAGCCGTACATGGTTTGCTGATGGCGACGCCGGCACGGCCGCCCCGGACTGACGCCGATGGCACTGGCACATACAGTGATATCGTATTCTCGTGGATGACACGGTGGTTTCGCCGGTGAAAGGAGCACAAATCGTATTAGCTGACCGGGTCGGCAGTCCGGTTGGACAACACACGGCAACAACAACTCCGCAACAACAGGGTCTGCGCCGCGGCAAAAATGCCAGTGTCCGTCGCAGGCACGTGCCAGGGCCCAGGGCTCGCCGCCGCGGCGAACGGTTCGTTGGCTCATTGCCTATTTGGCTATGGGAGAGCAGAGCTGGAGCACGTTTCTTTCGTCACGAGAGGGTCTCACAGCGGAGTCGCTCGCTTCTCTGTTCTCTTCTCAAATCAAAATCTCAAACCTGTGCCGCAAGCCACCCACCCCCGGCCTATATAAATTGACAACGAGATAGAAAATTCGAGTCTCCCAAAGTCCCGAGTCCCAACTAGCCTCGCTTGGCCCCCCAATCCAATCCACCATTGGGCCGTGAGAGATCGCTAGAGGATCGCGTCGAAGCGAAGAGCGGAGGAGGGTAAGCGAGTGGGGGCGGGGATGGCGGCGGCGGCGGTGGCGGCGCCGGCTGCGGGAAGCAGGGATGTGGAGTTCATCCGCGCGCGCAGCGACAAGCGGGATTACCGCCGGGTGGTGCTCTCCAACGCGCTCGAGATCCTGCTCATCAGCGACCCCGACACAGACAAGGTCCGCCCCGCTTCCCGTGGCCGCCGCGAGCGCGGTGCGGGGAATGCTTTGCTCGCTGGCTGATCAGTCATCGTCTTCGCGTGACTTTTAGTGTCTGGATGTTAATCCCACCACCGTGTCTCTCGCTGTGCGCAGGCGGCGGCGTGCATGGAGGTCGAGGTGGGCTCGTTCAGCGACCCGGAGGGGCTCGAGGGCCTCGCGCACTTCCTCGGTGAGTTCGTCCTCTCTCTCTCTCTCTCTCCCCGTTCGCTGGCTGCCAGCACTTCGATTCATTAGGTTCGTTGCGTGCGCGTGTGCTGATTGAATCACCATCCGGATTCGTGTTTGATTCGTTGAGTGAGATGAGGATCTGGGCTAGGCTATGATTAGGTGGGGATTCTTCGCTACGGCACCGGGCCCCGCGGCGGAGCTTTCGCTCTGCAATTCGCTGAATCGCTCGCGCGCCGGCAATCCCCTTTTGCGATCCGGCTGGGGTCTGGAATTGTCCCTGTCGAATCGAGGACACGCTTACTTGGCCGCTATCCTGGGTCAAATGATGACGTTGTAGATTTTTGCAGTCAAAGTCACTGGATGTTTCTTATGATATGGTGGTAGTTGAGGGGTAGCTCGGCATATTCGAACCGTCAGATTGAACAGTGGGCTGCTTTTCCCCCGAGCTGAACAGTGATGGTTTTGATGTAGAGTCAGCGAAAAGCAAGTACCAGCGTGATCGATGAGAGCGTCCATAATTGATTGCGTACGGCCGGCATAATCAACTTTTTCGGTTCAGTGTAACGGCTCTCTGCATTCTGTGTCATCGTCCTCTGAGGCTCTGAGTACTTGCTTTTCACGAAGGTTTAAAAATGGTTTGTTATGTCAGTTTGTAGTTAAAATAATGTGAGTCGGTGGCAAAATTGAATTCTATAACTGCAGCGCATTCTCCAGATAAATATAAACTGCTCCTACACGTTGTGGTCTGCTGCGATCCTTGGCAGCTTGCACGATGCCGTTGCTAGTACTATTTCATATGATCCACACCTGTCTGCCGGGTGATTTTTTCCCTTAAACACATAACTACTCGTGAAGGACTGTACATGAGAACACTTGCTCTGCATATGCATGCCAAAGCAGCATTTCCACATGGGAGTTTAGACCACGAGAATTTAAACTGATATGCGACGTTTTCTACACAATCTGTTAATCTTATGAAGGCGCAATGTTTGATGAGCATGATGTCTGGTGGATCAGTTGCATTAAATAACTTCTTTTAATTTAAGAATTTCTCTATTCTCTTTCTCGTATTGATGTATACCTTTGTCTTTGCTCACAGAGCACATGCTATTTTATGCCAGCGAGAAATACCCAGGAGAACATGAGTATACGAAATATATCACAGAGGTACATTTTGTTAATCAACTTCGAGTTGCAAAAATTCAACCTAATTCACTTCATATTAATTCTTTTATGCAAGTATTAGTGACAATTGACCAAATGACACAGCTATAGAGAAAGGATAACATGAAATGTTTTTAGTTAGGCAGGCTGTGACAGGTGGGATTTGATGACTCAACAATTACCATCATTTTAGGAAGTCTCGTTGAATGTACAGTTGTTCTATGGCCATAAGGACATAGTTTTCCCTGTTGTGGTCGTAGAGCGCAGCACTTATGGTCTAATGGATCAACCTACATATACTGTTAATAACTACAATTGTAACCTGTCTGGTTCTTGAACCAAACACACCTAGTTCTGCAACCAGAGTCCATATTCGGTTGTTCTGCGGCGTCGTTGTGGTGTTGTGTGCCTACAAAATCCCATTATTACAAAAGAAGCAGCAACAACTTCCTGTCATAACTTCTTAAGAGGCCAAGAGGTCCACACTTTACACGATTTGTTGCCCGGAAATACCATTATTATGATTCTTTTAAGTGAATATCTATCATGCTTCCCATTATCACCCCCCCCCCCCCCCAAAGCCCCCAACACACACACACACAATAAATAAAAAATGGCAACCTCCGATGTGTTTGGACTATAAATTTAACAATTTGGTATGATATGAAAATTATCAGCATGGTGGCTCTTACAATGCATATACGAGCTCAGAGACAACAAATTTCTATTTTGATGTCAATGTGGACAATTTTGAAGAAGCTTTAGATAGGTAAGTTTCATTAACATTACTTTATGTTCAGTTAGTTCATATCGATTTGATAAGGTGGTGGTTTATGTCCTGCATTTGTTTATTGAATTGAGTAATAATGAAGTGATTCCTGATGCACAGGTTTGCTCAGTTCTTTATTAAGCCACTGATGTCGCAGGATGCTGTTCTTAGAGAGATAAAAGCTGTTGATTCTGGTAAGCAGTTGTTTTATGCATGGCTGCTATTTGTATGGGACAGTTGCTTCTCTGCCAAGGCCATGCTTCTGTGGTTTTCCACTGAATCCCTCAAAGCAACTAGCTTGGTTGCCTTATTACTGTTATACTAGTCTGAACTAACAGCCATGATAACTTTGTACTTTACAAATGTCTTATTGCAGTAATGAGAATCACATTCTGGCTAATTTTGCTATTTTATTGACCTTACAGAGCACAAGAAAAATTTGTTGTCTGATGGCTGGAGAATGTATCAGGTACTCAGAAGTTCAGCTTTGTTAGTCATGACTCATAATTCATCAGATAATCCTTTTGCATTCTATGCTATATCTCCAATGAAACTAGTCATTAAAGCATAGATGCATTTTGATACATGATTTTCTTATTTACATGTTGTGCTTAACAGCATGAATATATCATAAATATGTTGCAATATTTTATCCGCCAGTTTCTCGAATTTTAGTATTTAAGAGGTGTGCTCCCAATTATAAAAATAGCAGTGTACAAAATCTTAAGGCAATCATGATAATGTGAGAACAATAATCAAACCATATTTTACCCGCAAAGACGGTCTTCTTCTTAATACAATGCCGTGGGGGTGGTCTTACCCCCCCCCCCCCCCACAGGTCGAGTTATATTTTACCCGCCCAATATTTTGCATCACCGAAATTTTGCTTATCCTCAATATTGTTAGGAACGAGAAACTCAGATCTATTGCATGGCCCATAGGGGCAAGATGTATAAGCACAGCTAACACATTTGTTTCTCCTTTTATCACTTCCCAGCTTCAAAAGCATCTGGCTTCAAAGGATCACCCTTACCATAAATTCAGTACTGGTAAGAACTCTCTATGTTAAGACAGCTGCAGAGGTGCTTATTTTGTCAGCACATCATGGGCCATGGCTGTTAGTTTGTATCGGATTCTGATAATACCCCATGCAGAGAAATGTCAACATGTTTTCGTATGTACAACTTTCACTTTACCTTTATATATAATTATATATTGTATCTTTTACTACATTTTTTTGAATCACTTTTTAAGGATGCTGTATTTGTTAATGCAAATTGGAATAACTACATTTAAATGTAAATTAAAGTCCTTATTTATTCTTGTGCACTCTAAGTAGGAAACTTTCTTGTGGAAATTTGTAATAGTAACTGTCTCATGTGAAATTTTCATCCCAAATATATGTTATAGATTTCGGATTTGTCATTTTTTCCTTCTAATTTGATATATCAGGAAGTTGGGAGACACTAGAAACTAAACCAAAAGGGAGGGGCTTGGACATCAGAGATGAACTTCTGAAGTTTTATGAGAATTATTCAGCAAACCTTATGCACCTTGTTGTTTACGGAAAGGGTAAGTAATGCAAATTGGTACATTGGAGTACATAAACATATTAAAAATTGATAAAATGCTTTTGCAGAGAGCCTCGATTGCATTCAGGGCTTGGTCGAGCGTATGTTTAGTGACATAAAGAACACTGACCAGAGAAGCTTCAAATGTCCGAATCGTCCTCTTTCAGAGGAACATTTACAGGTAGAAGACTGAGTGCTCAACACTTATATTTGTCAGAAAAAAATAGTCTAATGATGCAAATGGCATGTGATGTCTCATGCTCGTTATACAGCTTATTGTCAAAGCACTGCCAATAGAAGAAGGTGACTATCTAAGAATAATATGGCCAATTACACCTACCATCCAGTTTTACAAAGAAGGGCCTTGCCATTATCTGAGTCACCTTATTGGGCATGAAGGCGAGGGCTCCATCTTCCATATTATCAAGGAACTAGGCAAGTTTACTTTTACAGTTGATTTTTGGTGTACTTTTGCTACCTTATCTACTTGAAATACACTGTATCATCCTTTACTCATACCAACTTGTGCACAACCGTGATGTCTAAATTTTGCTACTGCAGGATGGGCCATGTACTTGTCGGCTGGAGAGAGCACTGACAGCACTGAATATTCTTTTTTCTCAATAAGCATGAGGCTCACTGATGCTGGTCATGGTTAGTTTATCTGAACCAGCATAGCTATTTTAAATTGAACCACTTTGATATTTATTGAGCCTCTTGTGCCCATATGCTTTATTTCAGAACACATGGAGGATATTGTTGGATTGATCTTCAAATATCTTCTTCTATTAAAAGAAGACGGAGTCCATGAGTGGATATTTAATGAGGTAATGCAAAGGTGCATGATTAACATTTTTTATATAAATTTTTTTAATGAGTTATGATTCTGTATCCACGTACTTTTCTGAGGGATAGAAATACAGACGGTAGACTTAATCTGCTCGTGAGTAATGATGTAGCATGAGTATTCGGATATGGGCACTGCATTTTTGGACTCATGTTTCCTTCACATATTATTTAGAGTTGGTTTGTTGCCAATACAGACTCATAATATCAATCCTTCTACATGTTTTGGAATATATGAAATTGACTTACACTCGATTACAGAAATGTAAATGCTAATATCAGTTATTTGCTAGCTTGTGGCAATAAATGAAACAGAGTTCCATTATCAAGACAAAGTCCATCCAATCAGCTATGTGACGGGTACTGTCTCAAGTATGCGGGTATATTCTCTACAACCCATTACATGTTTCAGCTTTTGCAGTTATTTATGATAGTTGTTTTGATTGTAGTAATATACTCTCTTTCTTCTCTACAACCCATTACATGTTTCAGCTTTTGCAGTTATTTATGATAGTTGTTTTTATTGTAGTAATATACTCTCTTTCTATATTCCTTCAATGACAACACTAAGCACCAAAAATTAAGTTACCTATAATTTCATCAATGTTCCAGAAATTTGTTGAACTGCAACTTCGTCTGCATCTCACCATTATCTTCTTCAATTTCAAATACTCTGAAACTTGCTTGCAGTTGTTCCCCCCAGAAGAGTGGCTGGTTGGATCAGCATTGCCATCAAAGTATGCGCCACAAAGAATAAGTATGATACTCGATCAGTTGTCACCTGAAAGAGTAAGGTACACTCATGCTTGACATGGCATCTTTGTTTTATCCTTCCATCTATATTGTATTTCTTGTAAACACATGGTACATGGAATGGTTCTTTTCTAATCTAAGCTATAAAAGGAGGCGAACATGTAAATCGAGTATAAAATGAAATTTCTCTTCCCTTTTGTCACTTCAATCACTGATGAGTAAAGTAAGATCAAAAGAAAAGAGCAGCAAAGCTGTAATGAACCTTGTAGACCAGTATTCCTCTTCAATCAAATTTGAAAACATATTCACTTTTCTGGAATATAGATGTTCTTTTGACACCTTTTATCCTGTGGTTGTGCTGAAATGCTTCTGTTCAATGCATGCGCGCCCGCATATGCATATATTGGAGGTGTCAGGGGGTTGGGATCCTGCCTGGATAATTTTTTAACTTCAGAAAATCATGAACTGAGAAGCACTACAGCCTTAGTGTGACAGTATCTGCAGCAGCGGATTTGACCTATCTAGCTTATAATTCATAGACTCCTTGTGTATAATTTGTACTAACAAGCTTATAAGGTTGTTAAGTTATCCTACTGGTCCTAGCTTCATTCATAGGCAGTGGTTAAAAAATCAAGTCAATGGCTGATTATCTGGCTTTACATTGATATCCTGAACTTATTTCCATTCGTATCTTGAACTTGTTTCATACATGCTTTGCCTATGGCACTGTATTCATTTGTTTTTATTTGATGCAATACTTATTTCTCTCTACTTAGAATATTCTGGGAGTCCAAAAAATTTGAAGGATCTACTACCTCTTCTGAGCCCTGGTATAATACACCATATTCTGTTGAAAACGTTACTCCTCCTGTGATACAGGTTTGTCTTTTTAAAAATCTCATTTTCTTAATTATATTCCCGTCATCTTATTCCACCTGACATACTGATGTTCTAATATTGATTGTCTCTTCTTGACAGAAATGGATTCAAAAAGCTCCTACAGAGAAACTCCATCTCCCAGAGCCTAATATATTCATTCCAAAGGATTTATCTCTTAAAGAAGTGCATGAAAAGGTCAATTCTGTAGTACTTTAATATTGGCGTCAGCATACTCAAATGCCTTGTTGAGACGTTACATAGTAAATAACTCTAACAAAAAGAAAATGTTTTACCAGGTTACTTTTCCAACAGTATTAAGGAAGACACCACTTTCACGGTTGTGGTATAAGCCTGACTTGCTGTTCTCCACACCAAAGGTTCACGTTATAATTGATTTCCACTGCCCGTTATCAAGCCACTCCCCCGAAGCAATCATTTCTACTGATCTCTTTGTTGATTTATTAGTGGATTATTTGAATGCTTATGGTAAGCACCAATTTGTTGATAGGGTAAACCTTTTTCACCATAACAGTTAGTTTAGGTAGCAATCCTGCCAAATTTAGGTTCACATATATACTGACAAATTATTTGTGCGTTTTGCAGCTTATGATGCTCAAATTGCCGGCTTATACTATTCAATCTATCTTACTTCGGCAGGATTCCAGGTAATTGTAGTTACTATGATTGCTTTTGTCTTCAATGAATGCCCCTAACAGTTAAGCTGCGAAGTGTATAATTTCCATGCTGTTTGTTAGAATTCTGATGCATAGTGAAGTTGATGTTATTATGCTAGTTTTTTTAAACTCAAAACATTTAAATGTATCTATTTAAAGGTTTCCTTGGGTGGTTACAACGATAAGATGAGGGTTCTCCTAAATGCCATATTGAAGCAAATTGCTAATTTTGAAGTTAAGCCCAACAGGTTTTCTGCCCTGAAGGTATGGATCTTAATATTCTGGTGCAAGCTTTCCTTTCATAAGTTTGCTCAGGAACATTTAAATTCGTAATCATTGCTTGTAATGACGTTTATTCATACCAGTTCCTTTGGCGGGGGAATTTCAGTATCATTAATCTCTGATTTTCTGTGAAATTACAACTCTGATCAGAGAGAGCTGTGTCAAATTTAAGTTATGGTCATGACATTCTGAGTTTTGAAAGCATTCGTTCACAGAAGGTTACGTTAAATTCTGTGGATGCAGACATCTAGATTTTTGACACACTTGACAAGTCTATTCACAAAAGATTTATAACTATATATATTCCTAAGCTGTTAATCTTAGTACTTATCTCAACTCCCAACAGTGTATTTTGTCAACTTGGTGGTGTTTTTTATGCATTTATGCATATGAGTAACTCATCACATTGTAATTACAAAAAAGTAGAGCAATACACACAATCTCATTAAACTTAACACTTGTCCTGTGACTGCTATCTCAAATCTAGGTTAACAAGATCTGCATCAGGCATTTGCAAAATACTGAACATAGCGGTCTTTCTTTTGTGATGATCTTTTTTCATGATATTACTGACCAACATCTTCCAATCTCAGGAAACTTCTGTCAAAGACTACCAAAATTTTAATTTCAGCCAACCGCATAAACAAGCTTCATACTATGTTTCTTTAATATTGGAAGATAAAAAATGGCCTGTAGCTGAGAAACTTGAAGCTCTTTTGAAGCTTGAATCAGACTCTCTTGCAAAGTGTTTACCAAACTTGCTATCGAAGACATTTTTGGAATGTTATATTCAAGGTTTGGTATACTACTGTACTAATTATGGTGTTATTTTATTTTTGTGGGCCATGAATGGAAAATATATCTTTAACCATGCCTACTAAAACTCTCCTTGTAGGAAACATTGAACCAAGTGAGGCAAAATCTATTGTGCAGGAGATTGAGGACACCATATTCAATACCCCCAATACTATGTTCAAATCCATGTCTCCATCACAATATCTGACTAAAAGGGTTATCATGCTTGAAAATGAGTTGAAATGCTACTACCAAATTGAGGGCTTAAATCAGAAAAATGAGAATTCATCAATTATCCAATATATTCAGGTATAGATTTCTTATGTGATTTTGGTGCAACAGGTGACGTATTAAATGTGGTTGTACCTTAAAACCTTTTGTGCAGAACTAGTGTACCAAAATTATTATAACACTCAACTAATATACCAAAATGTTTACTAATTTGGTGATTCTGATAGTTGGAACATTGTGTCGAGGATCGTTGTCAGTTCGCCGGTTGCTGCTCAGTTGGCCACTGGCCCATTTTACTCTGTCAAACTCATTCGAATCAGATTTCCCCCCCATCCTTCAATCTTTAAAGATCTATGGTATAATATTGTGCTCAGATGCAAATTAATGTTGAATGCTCAGACTCAACAATAATTTATTTATTAGGCAGACTAAATTGATCTAAAGAATCCACTCTGACGAAAAGTCAGGATAAGACTAAATACTTTTCCCTAGTTCAATATAATAGGGACTGTAATGGTTATATCGAATGTACATTACTTAGGGGAACATTTCAGTGAACAGATAGCATGCCAGAATACTAAACATGTTGAGTGTATTCAGGTACTAAACATGTTAAGTGTATTCAGGTACATCAGGATGATGCCAGTTCGAATATCAAACTAGAGCTGTTCTCTTTAATTGCCAGCCAGCCTGCCTTCAACCAGCTACGAACAGTTGAGCAGCTTGGGTATATAACAAGTCTTTCTCTAAGGTATATGCCAGAGGTTTTGTATTATATGTATTGTTTCTTCCTTTCTCTTTTCAGGAATAACATAAGGTTTTAGTTAGCATTTGAATTTGACCATTTAAAACCTAGCTTACTATGAATGTTATCATTCCTCAGATCCGACTATGGAGTCTGGGCACTCCAGGTGGTTATTCAGTCCACAGTTAAGGTACAAGTTCAAAACTAGGACAACTGACTTGACAAAAATTCCGTCTTTGCTTCCACTGATATAATATTTTAGAGTAATTCGCACGAGTAATATTCTTTTTAAAAAAAAATCGAATGACTAAGATTCTGCTAATTCCTACCGATACTATGTTGGACACCTAGGATCCTGCATACCTTGATGCCAGAGTTGATGAATTCTTCAAGATGTTTGAAAGCAAAATCCATGAACTGTCTGACAAGGATTTTAAGGTTAGTGACTCCGTTTTGTAGTTTATGTGATGCTCGATGTCAAATTGCAGTTTCCTTTTGTAAGTCTTCCATAAAGCGCTCTTAAAAGTCTATGTTGTTGTCACAAGCCGCAACATGCACCACAGGCCTCACTGCTTATGAGAACATGATTTAGAGAGTGGATCAAAAGGATGAAGAACTAGGGTTTAAAAATGGACAGAAATATGACATCATATTGAATTTAGAATCCATACCCCTCTGTTTGGTAAACATCATAGTATATTTTAAAATGGAGGTAGTATTTTATATATTGCAATAATGGACTATACAGAGGTCCATAACCAGAGCCCAGAGGACATTATTTGGTATTCTTGACAGTGATTTTTTTTTTTTGGTTCAGAGAAATGTGAAATCACTCATTGATTCTAAACTGGAGAAGTTCAAAAACTTATGGGAGGAATCTCATTTCTACTGGGGAGAGATTGACGCAGGAACTCTCAAGTTTGACAGGGTCGAATCAGAGGTAGGAGTTGCCCCCTGCTTAAAATGTTTCATTGTAAATGAACATTACATCAAGTATAAAGAAAACAGGTTGTAGGTAAACAAAAATTTGCTGACCTCAAATAACATTTGCCAGGTCGCTCTCCTAAGAGAGCTCAAGAAAGAAGAATTCATTGCGTTCTTCGATAAGTACATCAAACTGGATGCGCCAGAAAGGAGGACAATTAGCGTGCAAGTCTTCAGTGGCAACCATTCGGCAGAGTTCAAGAAGGCGGTCGCCGAAGCTGATCCGCCGAAAACCAACAGGATCACAGACATATTCGGCTTCAAACGATCGAGGCCGTTGTACAGCTCGCTCAAGGGAGGTCCGGGCAGGATCACAATGGACTGAAAAGCTACATCAGGCTGCAACGTGTAGGCTGTGCTTATGCATGAACTCGATTTTACTACGTGTAGGCTGTGCATAGGCACGAACTCGATTCTAATTGGCTCTATGAACTCCGAGTGTCAGATTGGATTGCACAGTGGATGCTATTCATCAGTCATGGCTTAACCAATAATGCACGACCACATGTCACTTTATGGAGAAATCTAAGAGCTGTACAGATGCTGGGTTGTGTTTCTTCTGACAACTATGCACTTTGTACAGTACATCATCACAGTGCAGGATTGCACAAGAAGGCTCCCTGATCATGCCTCCGTGAGGGAGGGCCGAGAGATCGATCAACTACAACAGACACAGCTCGAAGCCCGGCTGCTCGGTGTCGATGGCGCCAGAGGAAACGACCGTCACGGAGCCGCCACCCCATCCTACTCGTGCATCGCCTGCTCGGCTCCGGCGCGCGCCGCAGTGCCGGCGCCCTCCCGCGCGAACGGGTGTCGGCGCCCCCACTCGTAGCCGACGCGGTGCCACCTGCACCGGAACGAGCCCCGGTGCGCCGTGGGCGAGCACACGCAGTAGTGGTGCGGCTGCGCCTGGTGCGCCCGCGTCGGCCCCGGCAGAGCCGCCGGGGAGGGCGACGGCGGCACGATCGCCCGGGTCTCCCGCCGCTTGATCGCGCATCCCGGCGGCAGCGGCGGCAGACCCGGATGGCACATGCTCTGTGGGCGAGCAAGACGAAGCTGCAAAGCTACCGATCGCCCCTCCGAGTCTGCTTGGTGTGGTATGTATAAAAGAGGCGGAGGCGCCGCAAACGAAAGAAACTGGATTCGGCGATGTTTTCGGGTGGTGGTGTGCCCTGGGGGAGGTGAGTAGGCGAGGGGAAAAGGCGGGGGAATATTTGTGGGCGGGGGGAGTGGCAGGATTGGTTTGGTTTCGGGACGCGGTGACGTGGAGGGGAGGGCGGGGGGTCGTGGCCGCGTGCGGGAGGGGGAGGGCGTGGCGCGCGCGGGCGGCTTGGGGATCGCGTGCGTTGGCGCCGCATGCTGATCCTTCTTCCTTCCGAGGAGGAGCAGCCAGCTCTGCCTCGTTGCGGTTTCCTTTCGGTGCACTCAATGGAATTGTGGTGCGCGCCAGGTCGCGGAACGGAACGGAACAGAACAGGGAGGTGGCACATCCTTCCATCCTCCTCCCGTAGCTTCTTCGCGGTTGCGGCGGCCGCGTTTTTCTTATCCAGTTATATCCTCCCGTGCCCATCCGAGCGAAGTGCCGTACCGGAGTGATTGCTTGGGAGTCTGGGACATCCGTTTTGCGAAAGTGCTGTGTCTTTTCGCAGGAATTCCTCGGAGGGACGATGTATAGGTTGTGAGTTTGCTGGGGTTTTTTTTTTTACAACAATAGGTTTGCTGTTTTTGAGTGAGGGTACTCCTTTAGAACAACTCAAATTTGAAAATTTTGGTATGGTAAAACTGCGAAAGTTTGCTAATTATCCTAGAATCACAAAATTGAGTGGGAGCATGTGCCCCCACTCACTCCAACGTGGGCCGGCCCCTGGTCCAAGGGCCGGTACGCCAACAACCCTTGTGTGTCCAGGAGAGGTGTCTGCTCCGGGCGCACTCAGCATAGTATTGAGGCGGGAGAGCAAGAGGTGGCTGCAGACGTACGACCTACTAGAGCGGTTCAAGCTCCCACGAGACATTCTTCCCTAGAGAGTCACTGGACATATTCTCCGACAGTACTCGAGCTTCGAGGTTCAACTTCCTTCGGAGTGCAGAGTCGAGGTCGGTGGTTTTGTGATTGCCTACGAGGCAGTGATCTCCGGCTTGTTGACGCCAGGGGCCATCCATGGCCTCTGTGGCGTTTCTGTGAGCATCCTCATGGATATCTCAGTTACTAACGTCGTCGCGTTACAGACTAAATTATGAGCAAAGACACACTATATTGGATTAAAAAATAAGCAAACATATATGGTGAAATTCTATAATCTTTTACTTATGTTAGGATTTGCGTGAGGGCATGTGCCCTCACTACCTTCGTCCGACTACCGTTTTCAAATGTTGATTTCTTACATAGGCTGCCTTTGTAGCCATTTGTTTGTTTACTTTGCGCAAAGGATTCACGTATTATGGTGGTATCATCTCGGTGAGTCCAAAAACATGTCCCGTTTAATATATTAGAATTTTTAATACTCCCTCTCTTTCAAACTATAGTTCGTTTTGCATTTTCTAGGTTCATAAATATTATTATGCATATAGACCGGTGGTTGTGTAGTACCAGGAAGTGCCAGGTGTTTTGATTTCCCACCATGTGACTAATTAAAAAATTAAACCAATTAAGAAAAGGGTATTATGATAATCTATTCACTTCTTTCTCTCTCAAGTCGTCGCACCCTTGTGTAGGAATTGAGCCATAAAACATGATCGGGAGCTGATCAGATTAACCATACGAAATTACTCATATACCTTTTTGAATGAAAAAATATTAATTAAAATTTTTTTGGGTCCCACCAATTTTCTCTATAGGAACTTTCTGGTATTTTCAACGTTGGATTTCGTTAGATGTACGACTCATAAAAAACCACTCTGAAATTTCTCGGACATATATTAGTTATCTAGAAATATTATGCACCTAGAAAATTCAAAATAATCTAAAATTTGGAACGGGAAGGGTACAACTTTACATTACAAGGTTGACCGATGCTTGTCAGTTAAACATTTAGCTATAATCACACAAAAAATTAGCTACAAATATGTGCGCAATGAATGAGTGTTCCATAAAATTTGTGCGAAAAGCGCGCACGAGATAAGCATCTAGAGGCCGGGAAAATAGAAACACTTTCTCGTTTTTTCTTCTCAATTGATAGGGGCTATGAGTTCTAGAGGAGCAAGGGGAGCAGGCGGCAGGGAGAGAGGGTTTTGGGAGATGGAGTTTAATTTGCTGGCCATCGTCTGATATCCCTTCTACAGAGACCGTGACGTAACTCTCGTGATCCAAATTATTCTATCCCGACATGATATTGGTATCCAAATTTTGCTTGCCAGTTGCAATGGCCCAAGCAAGTCAACTGATCATATCTTCCTAGAAGAAGGATAAGCTCTTCATTTGAAATCAAGAGTTTTGAAGGCAATTAAACAGATTCTCAAAAAAAAAAGGCAATTAAACAGGACTAATGAATGTAATTAGAATATTTGTGCAACATTTATGCGTACTTTCTCTATTCCAAAATATAGCTACATTGAGCTTTTTTTTTCAAAAGTCAAATCTTTTAAATTTTGACCAATTATATCTCTAAAAATAATTCATTAATAGAAAATTTATATATTATAATAGATGGTTTCATGATAAATCTAATAATATTATTTTTAGTTTCTATGATTATCTATTCACAGTTAAAGTTAAAATGAGTTGACTTTGAAAAAAAATCTAAACATAGTTATGCTATGTGACGGAGGGAGTATATATCGGTTTATTCCCATTACAAATGGTTCTCCGCATCATCTTTCTTCAGACTATCTTATCTATTTACTTGCTGAGTGAAATATGTTATTTTTCTGATTATTGTATTAAAATCCAATGGTTTCAATGCAACCCTCTGTGAGACATTGGAAATGTTAATAAAAAATATAACTATATAACTATCTGCTTGGAACATGTAATTCACCGTAGCAACAATATTTAGTATTTACGTAGGACACATTGCTAATCTGACAGATTTTGCTTAATATATTCCCCTTAGTTTTTATAGAACATTATATATATATTTACCTTTTACATTTTCTTTTACGTTTTGAATATTTTTTATTAGACCGTAACATTGTAAATTTGACTCATCGGATCACGTAATATTTGCGTGCAAAATATCAGATCTAAGTCTATTGTTAGTACCCATTGTTTTCTTTCGGAGACAGAATGAGGACATATACTTTGTCTGCTCCATACATCTTTACCCCTCGCGTGTTTATCCTTGGACGAACAATCGTGTGTCCCCCTACGGCCTACGAAGCTACAGATACGGAATTTTATATATATATATATATATATATATATATATATATATATATATATATATATATATATATATATTCTAATTTGCAATTTTATACTACCGTTTTGAAATTTATCAAAAATATACATCAACCGCCGTGGCGTACGGCGGTTAGCCGCAGCAGCCGTACGCCACGGCGTTTACATTCCAACCGCCGTGGCCCACGGCGGTTGGTGGGCGGCCACGGTGGTTAGGGAACCTCCATGGCGGTTGGACCTAGCCGCTGTGGGCCACGATGGATAGGCTCATTTTATTTTTTAAAAAACTTTATTAAATTATAATAAACTCAGTAGGAAAGTTAAAAAAGGGAAGTTAATGAATGCTGATTCGATTATTACAACACAATCACAATAAGATCCAGTTCAAATATTACAGCACTGCAGGAAAGACTACAACATCATACAAAACGACAAATTTCAGCATTCTTGCGATGTGACGACGAAGGTTTATCTTTCTTGGTAGCTTTTTTAGCTGGTGGATTAGCAACACACGGGTCTGCTGGTGCAGCATAAAGACCACCCGGAGCATAAAGACCACCATAAGGAGGTTCCTCTCCTCTTGCAATGGCATCTACAGTTCTTCTTTGCAAATAATGATGCATGTCTGGTGGAGCATAAAGAGCATCCCAAGGAGGTTCCTCTCCTCTTGCAATGGCATCTGCAGTTTTTCCTTGCAAATGACGAAGCATGCCTCTTTCGAACGTACTCATTTTCTTCGGATCAGGTGGCGCATTTGTGTTTTTCCCCTTCGGATCACCGCCACCATTACCATCCTCACCCCCTCCGGCGGCAGCAGTAGACATCTCTAGTTACTGTTACCCAAAATCATAACTAATTAACTAATTACACTATTCTAAACTAATTTAACTAATTACATAAAATAAATAAAGAGAGGAAACTTACCTAAGAGGGAGGAGCAGCCCGTGGGGAGATGGAGGCGGCGGCAGGGTCGGGCAGGACGGCTGGTGCCGTCGGCCGTTATATAAGCGCGGCATCCGCCGTCCACCACGGCGGTTGCTTTTCGACTTTAATAGTACGTGATTTAATAATACTCTATCTCGAACCTACCGGCTACCGCCGCGGTTGCTTTTCGGCGGATTGTTTTTTTTAACTTAACGATTTATTTTTTGTTTTCAACTTTATGACAAAGAAAACTAGGTGGTAATAACGAAAAGCAAAGTGACATAACAAAAAATAGTCATGATCACATATAAGAGTGCTGATGTATAAACAATATGCGACCTAATCTAGCATCGTCTAGTCTTCTTGTGCAGCCTGTCTGCTCGGACTGCGGCGTGCGTCTGCTCGCGAGGGTACGTCAACGGGTCACGTGGGTGGATCTGCCGACGCCTAGCATCAGCAGTGGCCTGCGGTCTCGCCATCGCCGCCGCTGACCCTGCAACCTCGTGGGACGACCCTGGCAACCCTCCTGGAGACGGCTGCGCCCCACCGCTCGCGCCGGCAGCTGCGACCCTCCTGGCTGCGTCCCTGCTCCCTCCTGTGTCCACGTGGGTGGCGCGCCTCCTAGCTGCGACCCTCTAAGCTCGTCCTGCGGCGGCACACTGTGCAAGAAGTCGAACATGTCCAAGTTGAAGTCCTCGAACCCTCTCGCCTGATCCTCTAGGGTGGAGTCAGGAGTGCCGCCGTTGCTGACGTAAATAGTATTATTAAATCACATATCATAATTAATAGAATCTAATATTTGTATATGGTTCGAGATAGAGTTGTGGTCATTACCTGACGGAAGAACAACGCCAGTGGACGAGGAAGGAACCGGTGGTACTAGTGGTGCTGCTCGTGCTGCTGCTGCAGGTCCTCCTGGTGCTGGTTCTAGTGCTGGTGCAGGACCTCTGGGAGATGGGCCCCCTAGAGGAGACATCCTCGGAGGATGCACCGGAGGGTGCGGCGCGTAGAAAGTGGCCGGGTAGGGTGGTCGTGACGAGGACGACGGTGCCGTGTAGGAACGACCAGTCGAGGCGGAGCTCGAGGACGACTAGGGGTACCGTGGAAACATGGGTAGAACCGGGTTGCCACGGTAGTTGACCGCGGCAAGGAACCTCGTGGTGATGGCCTGCATCCTATCCCACGTCTGCTCGATCTCCGGGTGTGACATGAGGTTCAGCCTCGCCTTCAACTCCCCTATAATACGTGAAAGGTCCGCAATCACGTCGAACTGCAAAAGAAATTATTAGTAAATGTTACAATGTTAAGTACCATAAGAAAAATTAGTTGCATTTTCAAACTCACCGCCGCGTCGTAGTGCTGATCTCGTCGCACCGAGTACGAGGCACTAGGAACGATCACCCTCGCCGTGTCCGGAACCGGCACTGCTGGCTGTGGTGGAACGTACATCACACGCGATCGAGTCCTTGGGGTGTACCACTGGATGTACGCCTCCCACACCGTCTCGTCGTGGGGCCGGTACTCCGTGACGAGGTTCTCCGCCGCGGTAGCCCAACCGTCCACGTACGGCTGCACCCTCTGAACCCAAGAAACACGCCCCGCAACTCCCCTCCGAGACCACCTACGACGAATTAAACATATTTGTCAGCTGCTAAAATCTTCGAACGCTGAATTAAATTTAAAAAATTGACGAGAACTCACCTATGGTGGGCGCTAGGAATAGTGTGCATCACAAGCACAGGCGACTCCTGGTAGCGGCCGAACTGCCTCAGCACCCTGTGGACGGCGTACTCCTCCACGTACATGTTGAACAGCAACGACGTCCTCGTCATCCAGTAGTGCTGGTCTCGGAAGCACAAAGATGAGAGGCCCTGTGGTGCGCGGGTCGCGACATCCTCCTCTGAGTACGGCGTCCACCTGACGTCCGCGTCCGTGAGAGCGTCGAACTGACCGACGAAGTCCTTGTACGCCCTCTTCGTCTAGTCGTGAGCGTACGAGGTTTGCATAAAAACGAAATGTGAACCCTAAATGTGGATTGAACAAGGGCGCGTCCAAGGGTGCGTCGGCGATCCTCCGAGCGTGGGGGATCAAGTACCTCGCCACCGCGTCTCCCTGCGAACTGCGGAACAACACGAACCCAAATAACCACAACAGGTACACCTCGAAGAACCTGTCGATTGTCGCGGGCTTGGCGTCATCTGCTAGGTAATCAGCCTGCACAAACAAAATCAAACGTTAGTTACATTGTCTCCATATCTTCAAAAATGAAGAAAAATATGAGGTAAAGGTACGTACGCTGAACTGCTGCAACCAGGTTAAGGTGGGTCCGTGAGCGTTCGCGAACTCCTGGTACGGGGCGGGGGCGTGATCGTTCCGAGGAACGTTCGCGAACCGAGCGAGGAACTCAGTACGCCACTCGTCGGAGATGTCCACAGCACCCAGCGGCTCGCCCGCTCAAGGAAGGCCCATCAACAGGGACGTGTCCTGAAGAGTCAGTGTCAACTCGCCGACGGTGAAGTGGAACGTGTGTGTCTCCGGCCTCCAGTGGTCCAGAAGCGCGCCGAGGAGGGAGTAGTCGTACTGGAACCGTGTCATGTGATCCTTCCGAGGAATCGCGTCCCGCAGTCTGTCCCCCTGAACTAACCGCGCTACAGGCAGTAGTCCTGCAGCGCGTAGCCTGAATCAAATAAGGTAAATTTATTAGTTACAACAAAAGGATAAATGAAGGTACAAATAATAACATAGCATCAGTTCACGTACCTGGGAACCCAAAGGTCGTGGATCGGCAGCAACGTGCGTGTAGTGCGAGAATGCACGTGTCCAAGATCCTCTCCGAGGACGGCAAACAGGAACGAGCGGTGCCTGCGGTCGACCTCCCTATCCAACAACTCTGGCGTCACGTACGCGTCAACCTCAGCACGAGCAGCCTGATCCTGAGCCTCGGCCTGAGCCTGGTCCTGAGCCTGATCCATAGCTGCAGCTGCATACAAAAAATAAATATACAATTAAAAACCAGATAAAGTAATTTCTACATTTTCTACATTGTCTACATTTTTGTAAACGAGGTGAAGTAATTTTCTAGAATTTCAAAAGAAGCTAAAGTATTTTGGTATAATTTGTAGAACAGATAAACTAATTTTCAACATTTTCTACATTTTCTAAACAAGGTAAAGTAATTTTCATGATTTTCTACGCAAGATAAAGTAAATTTTGACAATTTCCTAAACAGGTAAACTATTTTTCTACATTTTGTAAATGAGATAAAGTATTTTTCTATAATTTCTAAATAAGCTAAAGTAATTTCGATAATTTCTAAAATAGATAAACTAATTTTCTACATTTTCTAAACAAGATAACTTAATTTTCTAGATTTTCTAAACAAACTAAAGTAATTTCGACAATTTCCTGAACAGATAAACTAATTTTCTACATTCTCTACATTTTGTAAATGACATAACGTAATTTTCTAGAATTTCTAAACATGCTAAAATAATTTCTACAATATCTATAACAGATAAACTAATTTTCTATATTTTCTAAAGAAGCTAAAGTAATTTCTATAATTTCTGAACAAACTAAAGTAATTTCGACAATTTCCTGAACAGATAAACTAATTTTCTATATTCTCTAAATTAAAAACCTAATTTTCTAAATTTCTATATAAAAAACTAATTTTCTAAATCTAAACTAATTAAATGAACTAATTTCTAAATTTTCTAATCTAAAAACTAATTTTCTACACTAATTATATTATCCTAAACTAATTAAACTAATTAAATACAAAGGAAGAAGACTCACCTGAAAGGGGGCGGCGGCAGGAGGGAGGGGGGCGGCGGCAGGGTGGGGGACGGTGGTCGCCGTCGCCCCTTATATAGGGGCGGCTGCCGCCGTCTGCCACGGCGATTAGGCCCTACCGCCGTGGCCCAGCACCGCCGTGGCACACGGCGGTAAGGTGCCGCGGGGCCCACACCCTGGACCCGACCGTTGGCGGTGGCCTTACCGCCGTGGGCCACGGCGGCAGGTTTTATCCGCCGTGACCCACGGCGGTTGATGTATATTTTTGATAAGTTTCAAAACGGTCGTATAAAATTGCAAATTGGAATAAAAAATATTAAAAAAATTCACGGATACGCGTAGATGATCCAGTTGTAACCCAACCGTGCCATGCCCACCCCGTACGATGCCAACAGCGGTGGGGACGTTTGCGCGAAAGCAAGGGCAGTGCCGTCAGACGAGAGCCGTTGCTGATCCAGCCTGCTCAACGCTTAGGGTAAGTACATTGATATAGGGAAAAAGTCTACAACACCCCCTGAGGTTTGGAGAGGTGTCTAGTTAACCCCCTCAAGTATAAAATCAGGTATTGAACACACTAAACTTTGCAAAACCAGTCAATTTACCCCTTGGGCGGTTTTGCCAGGCAGTTTTGCTTGTGCGGCAGTCCAGGAATGGATGTGTTGTACACGTTGGCACTTAGGCCCACTCGTCAAATGCTAGATTCGCATGCTCGGGGCGGGATGGAGCAGGGGCGGTGGCGCGTACGCAGTGTATGGAGCAGGGGTGGCACCCGACGGCGCACGTACGGCAGCAGCGGGCCACTTTACCTCTCGTGGTGGCATCGCTGGACAAGCTGCCACATGCTGCCGCTGCGTGCTGTGCTGCCCCGCTGCTTGCTGCATGTGTCGCCGCCGAGAGCAGAGCTGCTGCCGCCGCCGGCCAAAATTCACAAGCTCCACTGCAACATCCTCAAATTAGTCGCAACCGTAGCTTCACCTTTAGCCTCTCTACATCCCAGGCCTAGTCTCGCAGAGTTTCCTCCAAGGTACAGGCTGCACAGCCCCTCTACTTCCCGCCGCCGGCAGCGGCGACGCGCATGCTACGGTGGGCTCCAGTCCCCTGCCTGCAGCGGTGATGCGCAGGCCACACGGTGGGCTCTAGTCCCCCGCCGGCAACGACGACGCGCAGCCCCTTGGGCGAGCTGCAGCTCTGGCTGGGAGTGACGGCATGCGCCCCCCCGGGCGAGCTCCAGCCAGAGCGGCGGCGCATGGCTCTCCTGGGTGAGCTCCTCGACCGGGCGAGCACCAGCAGCGCCGGCGTGGGACCGCGACTTTCGCGCTTCCTCCCCGACGCCTCCGGCGGCAACGGAGGCGCTCGAGCCCGTGGCGGCCTCCCCCACCACCTGAAGCACCGATGCGTGTCCCACGCGAGCTCCCGCGGCCGTCGTCGTGGAGCACCAAGGTAGTAGGGAGTAGGGAGGGTGGGGCGCAGCCTGCCTGCGCGCTTCACGGGTAGAGGGGAGGCGCGAGGCCGCGAGTGCAGGGAAAGACGGACGGCTGGCCATGCGCCGCCACGGCGGAGGCCCAGCGCTGCGGCTCACGCGCCGTGAACCTGCGCCTCCTGGCATGCGCCACCGCCGTCGGGGCCCTGCGCTGCGGCTCACGCGTCGTGAACCTGCGCCTCCTGGCCATGTGCCACCGCCGTCGGGGCCCTGCGCTGCTTGGCTTTAGCCTGGATGGGCCTCGTAGGCGGAGGGATGGGTGGATGCCGGCGGGGGGCGGACGACGGACGGCGGGCGAGGAAGGAGTAGGATGGCGGGCAGCGGTGCAAGGCTGGTAGGAGGCAG
The DNA here is from genome assembly GCA_036936925.1 of Cenchrus fungigraminus. Taxonomy (NCBI): domain Eukaryota; kingdom Viridiplantae; phylum Streptophyta; class Magnoliopsida; order Poales; family Poaceae; genus Cenchrus; species Cenchrus fungigraminus. Next base: position 17,887,247 of record CM072778.1, on the reverse strand, counting down.
ATCATGCGTGGCAGCTCCGGTGCGAGAGGGCAGAGCAGGAGAAGGGAGAGGAAGAAGATGAAGATGTGAAACTAGCATGCGGGGCCCACAACACCTAGGTGTCCTTTTGGCCAACGTGTCATGCCACCTGAGCAAAACCAGGTCTCAAAACCACCCAAGGGGTTATATGAATGGTTTGTGATAGTTCAGGGGGTAAGAAATTTGGTTTTGTAGGTCGGGGGTGATGTGAACCACCATCTATAGATTGGGGGTTATACAGACTTTTTCCATTGATATAGTGATGTTGTCTAATTAATAGGTGACCTCATGCATTGACACATAATCTTGAGACACTTAACAAACAATGTGTACAATAAGTTGACGTTTTAACGTCGTCTCATAGTATTTTTTTCCTTAATTTGAGCATAGATAAATAGAAATATAATAAGTTGTATGGAATCACAACTCGTACAATTGTGAAAAAACGTCACAGTCTTAAAATCTAGTCTATGATGTGGTTGTTTTCTGAGACAACCATCTTTTTTCTCTTTTCTCACATTCTCTCCTCCACATTAGCAAAACTCCTATGTGGTATTGCATGAGACAAGCCATGAGACTGATAAGGTGTGTTAACAAGTGACTGCCGAGCTCGATTTTGACCCGTAGATCCTGTGGTCGTGCGTGTGGCAGGACCGCATGACACGACATTAGATTTTCCATTTTCTCGCCACTTCTGGGTTGTCATGTCCTCCATTCTCGTTGTCTCTTGAATGCCTCGGTGCATTTTGAAGTCGTTTCGAGTCTTTTGCTCTATTTCAACATCCTTTTAGAAACAACCAAAATAAACATAGCACATTGACAGAGTATCGAAAATTATTATGTGCTTCTAGCACTTCTGATGGAAGCAATCCGGACTCTTCTTCATCTACATCGTTTCATATGCATTCTTGTCCCTAGCAAACGTATATAGGATGTATATGTTTTATTTTTTATTTGTATCCGCTCAGACGACAGAGGTAAAGCTGAAACGTGTATAGGTCTCGTACTATGACATAAGTTACTTTGTTTCCGAGGAAAACTATTTTTTTACATCTCTCTTTACCACTCTTTGGCACTCCCATGTGCCAAATATTTTTTAATCTTGGCAACTATGTACATGAATCATGATCAATGTTGTGAAATGCTGCAAATCTGCATAAACAACACATTATACGGGTTCCATTTTGGACATCCATCTCGAAAATGTACCGACCTAGACCACAAAGCTATCCAGCGTCGGGAGGAGGAAGAAAGAGTGTTTCGACTTTTGAAATGGCTTTCCGGGTTGGACTGAAGCATCCGACCCCATCCTGTACTACCTGAAAGGAGCATGTACGTGAAAATATGCTAACTGTATACGATTTCAAATAAATAAAGTGTATACAGTAACAGGACATAATGTTTCATGCAGATTTCAAGTAAAGTGCATACGGTAACGGGACATAATGTTTCATCCAGACATCATTTCTCCTATCTCGATGCAACATACATCTCCAAACGGATGCACGAGATAAAATCTTTGCAACTAACGGCTATATAGAATCTTAGTTCGACGAAATAATTGTTGTTAAAACGTTGACTTGCCAAAATTTGCAAGTCAGTAATAGTCTTCCTCGACTAGACAGCTCTCGATTTGCAAGCTTACAAATAACGATAAGACAGACCTCATGATGTCCACGGTCCCCACCAACATTTCCTCTCGGCACAACTCCTGTTACTTGCTGAAGAAATGTTAACAAAGCACACAGTAAAATGAGTCTTGATGAATAGGGTGATGACTTTTTTTAAGGTGGTGTTTAGTTCGTCAAATTCACGTAAATAAATAATATTGGAATAGTACATTAAGTGAAAAATTGTAAAACAGTGCGTATGTGTTGAGGCGCGTGTTGTGAAGATGATGAATGTGAATTGATGCCCAAATGCCACCAGAAGCCCTCGACCAGAAGGTCCTGTGCCGATTTCACTGTAGCCGTGTCACTGTTCAGGTTAGTGTATCAAGCGATCACTTCTTATGGCATGTTTAGTTCCCAAAAATTTTGGGGCCAAAATTTTTGGGACCTCTTCCGGGGTCTATTAGAGGTAGTAAACATAGATTAATTATAAAACTAATTACACGAATGGACGGGAAATTTCGAGACGAATCCATTAAGTCTAATTAATTCGTCATTAGAGATTGTTTACTGTAGCACAACATTGTCTAATCATGACATAATTAGGCTCGTTAGATTCGTCTCGAAAATTAAGGTAGGGGTTGTGAAATAGATTTTGTCATTAATCCACATTTAATACTTCAAATTAGTGTTCGAAGTTTGATGTGACGAGTGGTAGGTGAAATTTTGGTGAACTAAACAGGGTGTTATTTTTTTGAAAACCAAGCTATCACTTTTTTTTTTTAACCAAGCGATCACTTCCATCCATCTGCCAACCGATGGTCCACAACCAGAGGAAAGTCATCGCTACATTTGCCGACTTGCCTACCGCAGGTCGTCAGACAATCTACGGCGCATTTCCTCCCCTCCGCCTCCGCGCCTCAAACAAGTCCCAATTTCCCCATCCCCCATGGGGATCTCCGCTGGCGGCGGCACCGGCGCCGGTGCCGTCGCCCTGCCCGTGCTGCTTCTGATGCTGATGCTGCCGCCCCCCGCGTCGCCCTTCTCCTTCTCGTACAACTTTACCTCCCCTTCGGACACGCCGCCGCCCGGGATCGCCTTCCAGGGGGACGCCTTCTACAACAAGGTCATCCGGCTCACCCGCGACGAGCGCCTGGGGCCCATCACCAGCAGCACCGGCCGCGCCTTCTACTCCCGCGCCATCCCGCTCGCCGACCCCGTCACCCGCCGCCCGGCCTCCTTCGCCACTGCCTTCGCCTTCTCCATCGCGGCGCCCGACCCGGCCGCCGCATCGGGCGACGGGCTCGCCTTCTTCCTCTCCCCGTTCCCCTCCGCGCTCCCGGGCTCCTCCGCGGGGGGCCTCCTCGGCTTCTTCAACTCCTCCGCGCCCCGCGCGGGCCCGCTCGTCGCCGTCGAGTTCGACACCTACAAGAACGAGTGGGACCCCAGCGGCGACCACGTCGGCATCGATCTCGGTGGAATCGTCTCCGCCGCCACCGCCGACTGGCCCACCAGCATGAAGGACGGCCGCACGGCGCACGCGCGCGTCGCCTACGACGGCGCCGCGAAGAACCTCACCGTCGCGCTCTCCTACGGCGCCGCGCGGCCCAACGCCACGGGCGACGTCCTGCTCTGGTACGCCGTCGATCTGAGGGACCACCTCCCCGATTTCGTCGCCGTCGGCTTCTCCGCCGCCACGGGCGAGGCAGCGGAGCTGCACCAGGTGCTCTACTGGGAGTTCACTTCCACAGTCGACCCCAAAAAGGAGACGGTGATCCTGTGGGTGGTGCTAGGACTCTGCGGTCTGCTCCTCGTCCTTGTCGGCACAGGCATCGTCTGGTTCGTGAAGCAGTGGAGGAAGACCGGAGAACTCGACAACGGCGACATTGAGGTTGACGACGTGATGGGAGGCGAGTACGATGAGCTCGCGGACGAGTTCGTCGTCGAGAGCGGCCCGAGAAGGTTCCGGTACACCGAACTGGCGGCGGCGACGAGGAATTTCTCCGAGGACCGGAAGCTCGGGCAGGGCGGGTTCGGCGCTGTGTATCGGGGCTTCTTGAGGGATCTCGGCCTGGATGTGGCCATCAAGAGGGTGTCCAAGGGTTCGACGCAGGGGCGCAAGGAGTACGCCGCCGAGGTGCGTATAATCAGCCAGCTGCGCCACCGGCACCTCGTCCGCCTCGTCGGCTGGTGTCACGAGCACCGCGGCGACTTCTTGCTCGTCTACGAGCTCATGCCCAACGGCAGCGTCGACCACCACCTCCACGGCAAGGGCGGCGCGGCCCTCACCTGGCCGACGCGGTACGACGTTGCACTGGGCCTCGCGTCGGCGATGCTCTACCTGCACGAGGAGTGCGCACAGTGCATCGTTCACCGCGACATCAAGCCGAGCAACGTCATGCTGGACGCCACATTCGGTGCCAAGCTCGGGGACTTCGGCCTCGCCAAGCTCGTCGAGCACGGCGGCCAACCGTACACCACCGCCCTGGCCGGCACGCTGGGTTACCTGGCGCCGGAGTGCGTGATGACGGGCAAGGCAAGCCGGGAGTCGGACGTTTACAGCTTCGGCGTTGTGTCTCTTGAGATCGCCTGCGGCCGACGGCCGACGGAGCTCGGTGAGGAGCCGAGCAAGGCGAGGCTGGTGCCATGGGTGTGGGAGCTCTATGGCAAGAACGCCCTTCTTGAAGCAGCAGACTGGAGAATGAAGGGGCAGTTTGACGAGAAGCAGATGGAGCGCCTGATGGTTGTAGGATTGTGGTGCGCTCATCCTGACTACGCGCATAGACCAAGCATCAGGCAGGCCCTGAACGTGCTTAAATTCGAGGCGCCATTGCCAGTGCTGCCGCCTAAGATGCCGGTGCCGACGTACTTCCCAGTGCCTGAATTGGTTTCTCCGATTTCTGTTGGAGGTGCGTCGAGCACCGAGGATGCAGGTGTCAGCGATTATGGATCCTCTGGTAAAGGTTCATCGGTCAGAGACAGGCTGCTGGATCCTTGATTGTTTTTTCTATACTGGACTTCCAAAAATAGATTTTGTTGACCTCAAAAAGAAAAGGTTTTTGAAATTGTTGTGCTACTTGGAGTTTTGTACTACACACGTATTCAGTTGTACATAGCATCGAAATTTATTTGATTCGATTGTGAGTGACAACAATGAGCCCTGTGTGCCGCGTCATATGCAGAAGTTTGGTTTTGTTCAAACGAGATCCTCTGCCGTTCCCAGCCGCAGTGCAACTGTGCAAGTTCATAATTGCAGCAAAAACATGTTGGCCATTCTACGCACACAGATGAGCGTTTTTCTGCATACGCAAAATAGGAAGTTCTTTCTTGTCCGATGAAAAAAAAGAAAGAAAGAAAGTTCACATTACTGCGCTGACGATAGCACTGAAACAAAGACTCAAAAGCATTGCATAACAGAACTCTTAAAAACAGAATTCAGATATCATGCTGGCCCATAGGAACCGCCTTAAACTTTCAGCCTGTTCGTTTAATTTATGTTTTATTAGACTATTAATTGGTTAACAATTATCATTTATCTTTTTTATCAATTAAAATTTGTTGATGTATGCACTTTATCACGTGTTATGTTCTCAAATATATTAGTTTACAACGGGTATGCTATCAGGTATGGGTTACCCGACGGGTAAAAAAACCCGCGCGGGTACGGGTATTGGTAAGAACTTGAACCCGCATGCAGGTATGGGTTTTTTAGCGGGTAGAGTTAGAGTTGGTGGGTGCGGGTATGGAACGGCACTACCCGACGGGTTTCTACCCGTTGCCATCTCTATTTGGCGGTGCTAATTTGTTCTGAGTGAAAAGTATTGCTAACTGGTGGCTGGTTTGTTCTGAAAAAAAGTAGTGCTAGCTGGTGGCTGATAAGCCAAGCGAACATGACGTTTGGATTAAGGGTGCGTTTGGCACAGCTGTGGCTGTGGCAGCTCCGGCTGTGGCTGTGCTGATGGAGCGGATTCTCTGGTGAATCTGAAACTGTTTTGGGAAAACATTTGACAAAACAGCTTCTCCTGACTGTGTAAGGTGTATAAAAGAGTGAAATGTCCATAATAGCCTTTCATTTTTTCTATTTCTTTTTTTCTATTGTATTCTTTTTTCCTCCCCTTCTTATTCTTTCTTTTTTCGTCTCCTATTAACTTTTATTCCCTTCTCTTTCCTTGTCTTTTATCTCTCCTTATCCATTCATTCACCACGGGAACTCCGGTACCTCCAGCGCCGGCTCTCCCCACCTCCTCTGCGCCGGGAGCTCCCCAGCGCTGGCGGCCTCCAGCTCCACCGCCGGCTCCAGCTCTCCACGGCCGCCAACTGCTCCGCGCCGCGCCCGCTCCCTCCACCCCTGCCGATCGGCCGCGCCGCCGCGGTCTGCCGTCTCCGCCGCACCCGCCTCCACCTCCACACCCACACCCGTCTCCAGTCACGCCGCACCGCCGTGGTCCGGCCGCAAGCTCCCCGCCCGCCGGTCACGGCCCGGTCGCGCCGCCGCGGTCTGCCGCCTCCACCGCGTCCAACAGGCTCCGTCGACCATCTCCGCCTCCACAGCACCGACCATCTCCTCCACCGCGCGACTGTGGGCCCCTCACCCGAGAGCAGAAAGAGGAAAGAGGGGGAGGAGGCGCGGGCGAAGCGAGCTAAGTTGCGTTTTTGCAGCTTCGCATGCGTCAAAACGGCTCCAGGGAGAGGGCTCAAAAACAGCTGCGGCGAGGTAGCTGTTTTTTCCCAAATTTGGCACAGCTTCACCAAAACCAACTTGCGAAGCTGCCGGTGAAGTTGTGCCGAAGGGACCCTAAAAAGCATACTACCATTGACAAAAATTGATAACAAGTTAATATGACAAGCCCAGCTTAATCTAGTTTATCGCCATCAACCAAACTGTTGGCACACGCTGAAGTCCACATGTCAGACACCAATGAAAAATATGTACACATACCATGTTAGCTGATGACTGTCATTGTTATCTTCATGATATTGTCAACAGGCACTATTGCAGCTATCTGAAAAATTCGCCTGGCTCAATACTTACTGCTTCAAGTGCGAAAAGAATTGGATGATCTAACCACCACAATGCCACCTCCAGAACTACAAAATCTCTACAACTGTACAAACTACAGGCACTAATAGGTAATAACCTCTGAATAATAACTATTTGTTATTTGTTTTCAGAGATTATCTATCACTGTCTACACCAACCAATGAACAAAACTGTTTTCCCTCTCAGGAGAGATGCTAAACCATAAACAGGTAATTCAGATCTTCGACGGTCAATCGAGTCTGGCGGGAACCAGATTTGTCCTCCCCAAACGCAGAAGCAACCATCTCCCGCTTTTTCTCCTGAGACATGTACAACATAGTTAAACATCAAGACAGAGTAGGTTATACAAGTGATAAGTCTAAAGTGACAACAAATAATAGTTTATATTTGTACCAAAAAAAGTTAGGCAGATTTTGCCAAATTAATGGAACTCCAGTGAATGGTATACAGGATAAAACAAGCATACTGGTTCAAAGTTTTGAAAAATCAAATAGCTGTGTTTTAGGCTGGAGGCCTACACTTTTTCTGTATTCTGAATAATTGTTTCCAGGAAGACAATTCGTCATTAATGAAACAAACCTGCTTGTTCCCTAAAGCAGCAGCTGATGAACTCAGGACCTACTAAAAGGGCTTATTATAATTTTCCTACAACTTTATCAATATACGAGGGCCTGAACAGTGAAGACCAGGCCTGCCTCAGTCTTTTTCAGGAGGTATATGGATAAAATTCTTGTCATAATCCAAACTGGAGCTCGATACCTACTCATGGATACCTATGCAGAAGATTCAAAGACAATAAAAGCTTCAAAACTTACCTGGAGAGCCAGAATACGATCTTCAACAGTGTCTTTTATAGTTAATCGTGATACCGTCACAGGACGTGTTTGGCCAATACGGTGTGCTCTATCCACAGCTTGGTCTTCTGTGGTCGGGTTCCACCAAAGATCTAGCATAAGCACATGGCAGGCAGCAACCATGTTCAAACCAAGACTTGCAGCTTTGAGTGACATGATCATCACAGTAACCTGACAACAGTAGAAGTTAAAAAAGAAAAGAACTCGTATACTTGTAACATAACGTATGTGGATTTGCCAAAAGCTATAAAATGCAAACCTCTGGAACTGTATTGAAGTCTTTCACAGCTTTATCCCGTGCAGCAACAGACATTGTTCCATCAAGCCTTCGGTATGTCACATGAGAAGATTTCAAATGAACTTCAAGCAAATCTAGCATTCTAGTCCATTGAGAGAAAACAATCGCCTTCTCCGTCAACTTGGTGTCTGTTTGTTCTGAAGAGACTTTCCCATGGGACTTTTCAGAGGCTAGCCCGATTGAATTTTTGCTATCAATCATTTGGGTAGGATCTATTTTGGGCAATGAAAGAAGAATATCTAGTGCAGCCCTCACTTTTGAAGATGCATAATCTGTCCCAGGACGCTTTTCAGCATGTACCATTTCCATATCCATACGGGTATCGTCAGACTTGAAATCACAGGTTAATCTACTGAGAGAGCATTCAAGGGTGCCTCTGGAGAATAGTGAAGTTGTATTTAATCGGACTCTGCAATTCGACACTGGGCATACGCTGTCATCACCAGTGAGTTGCTCCAGTATGCACTGATTGCAAAAAACATGACCACATATAGTGACAACAGCATCTTCTGGTGCATCCTGCAAAACTCATATTTGTTAAGAACCAAAAGTGTTTCTGCAACAGAATAGAAAGCACTGCAATAGGTCAGCATTAAGCTGGGATCAAGAGAATTTCAACAGAAAAATGATTATGTTATTTCTTGGTCTTAGAATTCTCTGGTTCAATTCAAGCTAGTTAAAAATTAGAAAACCCAGTTGCATTGACAGAAATGCAAACAATAACTAAGATAAACGTCAACTGCTAGATATCTGTCACAACCCAACCTGCAAAGCAAAACAAAATTATTTTTATCACATACATGCTACTTCACACGATAATTATAGTCCTCCAAAGTGTATTTTCCATTAAAAAAGTAAATTATGCAAATTTAGTTACAAATAAAGAACAGTCCAGAGCATGAACGCAAATAGTAAACATCAGATGCAGTACATACTACAGAACAAGGTGCATATAGAATGATAACACACAATGAAGTACCCCCCCCCCCCCTTTAGAGAGAAACAAATTCACTTACATTGCAGAGAGCACATATTGCAGAACAAGATTGCAAGCAAATAAGTAATTCTTGCTGCCTTTCCATGGGAAGTTTTTTGGCCATCTCCAACGAAGACATCCAATTAGAAGTAGAATCATGGCCTCTAACTAGGTGAGGGTGATCACATGCCTGTCTGAGCCTTAAAAGCATCAATAAAATGTTGACATAATTTTGCTTTACAGTACCAGCAGCTGCGTATTCCTGCAAAGCAATTGTAGTGAGCAGCTTTCTAATATTTGCAAGGAAATGTGAAAGCATCCATATAAACGGTAGAATGGCCTAAACATACAACAGGACTAAGACCTACTCCCTCCGTCCCACAAAGATTGTTCGTTTAGCTTTCAAATTTCATCCCACAAAGAGTGTTCATTTAGCTCCTAGTAAAACTAATCTGATTAAAGCAACACCCACACCAAGAAAAAAAGTGCATTGATAAATGCATAGAGCTAATGAAATGATCTATTGATGTTTTTTCTCTTGTTCCAATGCACATGCATTAATTCAGAATCCATAAAACCAAGCAGACTGCACACCCCACAACTTTTAACCTCAATTAGTAATTAGGAGTAGGATGGTCATTTGTTACAACTACTGGTGTGTCCAAAATTTTCTAAACGAACAGTATTTGTGGGAAGGAGGGAGTAATATTTAACTGCCATGCAGTACCATCCTGATAGGCTATTCAACTTTTCAGGGTTCTGCTAACTGGTTACTAACAAAAGGATCTGTACCATTTAATCATAAGTCAAGCAACATGACTAGAGAACAACAATCATAACTGCAAACAGTCCACTAATTGATTTATCTTTCATCATGCAAAAAAAACATATATCTAATCTAAATAGTGCCAAAGAACAAGCTGAGTGACAAAACAGAAGTGAACATATAAGAAACAAAAACTGTTAACCAGTATCGTGAACTGACCTTGAACTGTTCTCGCGATTCAACTTCTAAAGTGTTATAAAAATTACGCTCTTCGCTTGTGAAGTCCACCGTCTTAAGTGAAACGGTTTTTGGTGGTAAGGATATGATTGGTTCCCCATCAAGCATGGTTGCTGCAAGATTATAGATCAGAAATCATAAGTCAATGGATAAACAAATATAATACAAGAGACAAACAAATACAAAGTTAAATACTAACAGCAACTGGCACCAAGTAAACTGAGTTAAAAGAGAGAAGTTTGCATTCAAAAGTAAAAAAAATAAGATGTAGAATGTTGTTTTAAAAAATAATTTTCCTATATGACAATTTGTAGCACTGGAAGTTCACTAGCACATAAGAAAGTATGTGTACAGTTAAGCTTAGACTTCCTCAACAAGTGAAACAGAACTGACCAAAAAAAAAGGCAAGCTAAATAAACAGGTATGCACAATCAGAAATTTTTTAGTATGTGAGAATGTATTATGTCGTGTAGGCAGAACTGCACTATAAACCCACAAACTATTACATTATGAGCGACAAAGCTGCCTAATTTTGCTTATGTACAGTATATAACTTATACATTTTTGTGCACCCATCAAATTTTATTTTGATTAAAGACACTGTACTATTCAATTTTAATTCACAGAGCCCCCTTCACGCTCTAAAAGCTTTTCAATTTGGCCCTTCCAATTAAAAATAGACTGCTAAAACAATAATTTTCAATTGATAATCAACACATTAAGTAATTACTACATGGGGGTGATATTTCCTGGAGAAAAATTTCCTACAACACGAGTTCGTCAAAATTGTGTGCATGCAACAAACTGACATTTCATTGTAATTGAAATTATATCTAAAAACAAATAATAGTTTATCATTGTCTCCTTAGCGCTCCACAATGGCAAAAGTTTATTAGTTTCTCTAATTTGTTAACTATATGAGTTGATTATACATTTTTAACAATTATTCTAGACATTGAGTAGAAATAAGCTTTTAAAGGAATATTCAATAAAAACTGAAATTGAAGGTTTTAACTGCAGAAAGCTAGAGAAAACGTAGTTGTACTTTGGGCATTGATCTCCAAAATATAAAATTTTTGTGCTGTTTTGACTACGTTGGGTGTTTTAATTGCAATAACAAACTAACAAATTCGCAAATCTAGCATAATGTTATCAAAATAGCTTTGATTGATAATTGAGACAAATTAGAGTGGAGACTAAATATGCAGACTACACAAAATAAATTGCAGCTGATCATTAATGACAAGAATAAAGGATATTTTACTTTTGCTATAAACGACAGGACCTTGCTGGCGGCACAAGCACACATTTGTAAAGGGGAAACTAAATGGCAAAGACGAGCCATTAAGGATACCACGATGAGTACATGCAAATCATACAGCTCATGCTTAAACCCCTAATCGATGATTGATAGTTATTCTGCTGAACATATCCCAAGAGATTTGATTCATATTGATTAAGCTCCACCTAAATACGATATGATATGGTAACTACTGAAACAAGATTTAGCACGACAGCTATTCCACAAATTTTATGCAACAAAAAAGGCCTTGGATAAACTGGTAAAATGTGGTTAAGCTAGTGGCCTATTTGCTGACCTTTAGTCCGGCGTAGCATTACCGTCTTCAAAACAACCTGAAGCTTCTTGTAACCATTAGTCGGGTTCCGACTGATAGGTATCTTTATCATAGAACAAAATTGCTTGTACACAGCATAGGGGTCATATCTTAGAAATCTAAAATAGCTATAGAGATCCTCCACGGCATTCTGTATAGGTGTCCCAGACAAACACCATCTTCTTTTGGCTCGCAAACCCCAGCAAGCTCTGGCAACCTGAGTTCGGTAATTTTTAATACTTTGTGCTTCATCAAGAATAACCCTAAACCAAGCAACTTTTGCAAGAGGTTTTTCAGGCAAGCTACTCTCTGCAGCACTTTTATTTTTCGTTTTCTTAGAAGAAGATGGCTTCCTCTTTTTGCTTCCTGAAGAGGACACAGGAGCACCATATCTGTCAGGCTTCCCCTTCTCTTCATCATCACTATCAGGATTTGATTGTTTTGGGACTTCCATGCTTACTATAGAATATGTAGTTAGCACAACATCATATTTGGTGAGCTCATTAGGATCCTTTGTGCGGTTGCTACCATGATATATTAAAAAAGACAGATTAGCTTTGCTTGTAACTTTGTTCTTCAGTTCTCCTGCCCACTGTCGCAGAACACTTGTTGGGCAAACAACCAAAGTGCCAGCAGCTGGCCTTGTCTTAACCGTTACAATAGGATTTTCTTGCTTCACTGCATTACTTGTCAATTCAGAGCTACTGGTCATCTGCTTTTTCAAATTAGGTTCAGCACAATCATCCTCATCGTCATCATCAAGAGTTACAGCTTCGCACGGCTCTTTCTTAGCAGTAGATGACTGTGGCATTGGGGGCCGTTCGGTCAGAATTAGTGATATGGCTGATACAGTTTTACCCAGGCCCTGAAAAGTACCAAATGTGAAGCAATTGATCATTTTGCTAAGCTGTTGGTGAGATATTAACTGTTAACTATCATACCTGATCATCTGCAAGAATTCCACCAGAGCAATGCGGACTACTCGTCTCCTTTAGTACCATCCAAGACAAGGCAATTTTCTGTCCAAAGTAATAACAGTTACTCAAGAATTGGTAACAGTATTTTTAATAAAATTACACAACATTAGCTACAAGGCAAACCTGATGCCTTAGTAAAGGAACTGCCAAAACTCCATCAGGTGGATTAGCCTCCGATTTTGGCTGTGAAATATCCTGCATTCACCAAAATTGTCAAGTGGCTGAAGTAGAAGAAAGATGACCCTAATAAAATCCAATGTTCAGTTACTTTTCCTCTTCTTTTTTTTGGAAATTTTGAAGCTAATGTTCAATAGATTACAGAAACAATAAGCACCCGGAAATAGAAATAGAAAATAAGTGTGACCATATGCCTACTGAATGGATTGAAGACGAAACTCCTAACTTTAAAGAAAAACAACTTGCATTACCAGCTTTTGAGAAAGCAACAAACCAAAAACATTCTGGAGGCAGTTTATGATGTCAGGGAACATTGGGTTAAAAAGGTCAAGAACCCAGCTTATGACAGTTCAAGTTGATCAAGCAATGGGAGCACTACCATATGAAAAGATAAAGACTGTCCCAAGAAAACTCAACAATAGCAAATCAAGATGCACTGAAATATGGCGCTTTAAAACAAATCACGACACTACCTAGGAATCTTTAAAACGAAGCTCACAAAAAAAAAATCAGGTACAAATTCTTTATAGACCAAACTAAAGCACGAAACACTATGCTATTGAAAAGGTCAAACAACATCAACAAAATGATGTTACTCAACAAAGATTTCGCATTTCATTTTCCGCATACTATATTTTACAAATGTCCACTTATTCACAATCCAGCAACTGAGACTCAGAAAATGTTAGCAGCAGCCTTATTACTAGGAGAATGCTAAACATATGCATGGAGAATAAGCAAGCGTCAGTTCAGAGGATTACGACCTGCAATGCAAGCCGCAGAGTGATTCTTTCATCATGTGGCTTGTATCTCATTCCACCAAATGTAGGATGAATGGGATTGCTATACATAGGTTGCTGAAAACTATGACGGAACTTCCCCTGGATTGGCATTCGGAGATCAGAAGCAGGATTCCGATTACCCTCAAGCACACATAAATCAGAAGCCCCATTGATACTGAAGCAGCCTCTTGATGAATTGCCCTGAATAGAGGAATTGTGGCTTCTATAATCATATTGTTTCTGCAATACCGGAGGTTTTTGATATCCAACATTCTTAAACGGATGTTGGTTGTTGAAAGGAATAAACTTGGACTTGGAGTCTAGCAACTGTTTTGATATGTGACCTAAGTATTTATCAGCATCCTCTGTGGTGGAGTTTCTGCTCGAAGGTACTGGAGATGAGTCAGTGCTAGATTCACCCTTGAAATTATCTTCAGACTGGTTCTGTTCACAGGATATCGACTCTGGTGATGATACATCCATGTAAATATCATCTGATAAAGATGTATCATCACAATATTGATCTGGAGAACCCATCTGCATCGAATCACTTTCACATATATTCTGTGGGAACTGTTCCATCTCATATTGCTCATTGTTTTCTGAAAAATCATGTGGCAAATCATGCAGAGATCTTTCACCAACCATATCAACAGAAGCATAATCTGGATGAGGATATTGTCCACACTCCCCCTGCCGATGTTCTTCCTGCATAGTAAGGCAGCTACTATTGCCATTGCGAATGCTTTCAGATGTCTCACCCATGTTTAACACAGTGCAAGAAATATCAGGAACATCTGCATTGTGGGTTAGAGAAAACATGCCCACGGAAGTGAAATGGTCACCATCCTGACTAGTATTAGGAAGCATATCATCTGTACTCTCCCATTGAATTTCACTCAAAGCTGACTGCTCTGTGGATATACCACCTGAAAAATCTGTAGCAGATAATAAATGATTAATTAATGTGTCCTTTATGGTATTGATAGTGTAAAATGCATGTCTCAAGAGGAAAATGACATACAAGTATTCATTTGTGTCTCCATGCCTCCTGTCTTGTTCTCTACTTGGACTTCTGTTTGATCAGAGTAAATTGTTTGCTGTCCAAGGTATGGACCATTTGAGAGATCTTCATGAGGGTGGGCAGTTACTTCTTCCAAATTATCATGGTTTGAAGCATCCCTTGGAAAGTGCTGATTGTCCAAGTTGTAAGTTCCTGGTTGGTTCTGTAAATCTGCAAAGCAATAATAAAAAGTTTGTAAGTTACCAGATATATTAGGTGATGATGTCAAAGATAACAGCGACCAACAAAACTCAGTTTGAAACGAAAGCCGCCTTTCCATTTCTCACCATTGATAAACAATCCATAACGGCTAGCCTCTGAGTGATCAAATTTTTGTTCGCCTTCCATCTGGCACTCTGAAGAGTCCTCATACGAGTAGTTTGACCAAAATTCTACATTCTCAAGCATGTCTGCTGATCTCACAAAGTAACAAGATTACAACAATTATAAGGAAGGAAATTTTTGCATCCTGCAAAATCATGTGTTTGGCCAGTTCATTATACCTTCATGACTTTGGAACAAATCTTCGGAACCATTGGTGTTGGCAGCCATCTCCAAACAACCTTGATTGACCTGCATACAGAAGCATAAGAAATATGAGAGCCTAAAGTTAGACAATAAACTCAAAACATGATCGAGAATATTACATGTTACACACATACTACCTTTCTCACAACTTTTACTGCACAAACAGGGTCTAGAGGTGGTATACCTACCTTAGATACAATTCACTGCTTCCTTCACCCAAAAAAAATGAAGCAATTTTGATATAAAATATAAAAAAAGGAATGCAAGAACAAAACCACTTGTGGATCCTTTTCGGCTCAAATCTCAGTAGAAAAACAAGGCCATTAGGTTTCAACATAGGAATATTTTAAGTTGAATCATCCAAAGACCTTGAAACTGTCAAATATATAAAGCAAATTATGCTACAGGTTTCGTGCAAAGCAGAAAGCATATAAGCTTCAACCCACGATGCCCATCACAACTGCCACAATGGCAGCACTATTTAACCGCACTTTGAAACTTCACCCGAGAGCCGCCAACACCACTGTTGCAACCCCATTATAACATCGACTTAGCTGCCAGCTCCCCCACTAATCCTGAACCCGACCAGCAAGCACCATTGCCCAAAGCTTACCGCACCAGTACCCATCGGCCGGTCAAATCTGCCAAGAGAGGGAAGCACAAGAACCTCTTCCTGTCAAGTGTTTGCAAACAAGGGCACTGTCCAATAAACTGAGCAACCATGCTCAGGTGGTTTCCATTTACCCCCAGCAACATAGCATTCACATAGCTATAGTTTCCACAAGACCATTTACTAGCAGAACAAGCTTGCAAAATCCGGAAAATCCAGCAAGTGCTGAGCAACAACAAACAGCACGCGCTAAATTTAAAGGTCCGCACTAATCCCTAGCTCGATCGCACCTGGCTCCGCAGCTCAACGACCCCTCGACCCGGCAGAAAGCAACCACATATTCCAAAAGGTACAGCAGCATCTAGTAAGCCCCAGATCATCCAAAATCGCCAAGCCGGGAGCAAAAATTCCACCAGAAATCCGACGAATTCGGCCGCCGCGCAACCCAAAACCCTTCCCTAAACGCAGCCCCCACCCCCGCCAAATCCGATCCGACATCGCGAAATCCAGCGCGGAGCGAATTAGGGCACCGACGAGAGGCAACTCACCCCAGGCTGCTGCTCATCCTCCCCGCCCTGCTCGGGCGGCGCGGGCTCCGTCTCGAGGAAGGCCATGAAGTCGCCGAGCGGCATGGACAGGTTGTCCTCCGCGCCGCCGCCGGCGGCAGCGGGGGCCTCGAAGCCATCGTAACCGACCGCCGGTTCCTCCGCCATCACCCGCGGCGCGATTGGACCATACGATTCGCGGGAGCTGGCGGGCGCCTTGCCTTCTCCGGAGGAGCGAAACCCCCTTTTTCCAACCGGCGCGGGCGGGAGAGCGGGCGGCTGTGGTGTGGTGTGGTGGTGGCGCGGGGAGGGAGGGGGCTAAGAAGAAGATGGCATCCGCGTCGAAACGAAACCGAAGTGGTCGAAGGGGAAAAACTGGCTTGGGGGTGTGGGGATTTTTAAAAAGGGGGGACGACGGACGGGTCGGCGTGGCCCTGCCGTTCCGAATGGCCGAACGGGAATCGGATTCGTTATTTCTGGAGGCCGAGGGAGGAGGGGCCGCCGCCGGGCCGGGGGTTGATATGAGGTGGGTGGTTTCGCGGCGGTGGTGATCGCGCATGTGCTCACGACCGCGGTGGAGTCGGGGCGGTTGGCTCTTTTGTGACCGGAGGACGGTGGCGACCGGGGCGGACCCGTCCATGTTCCGAGTCGTGGAACGGGCGCGTGTGCTACACGTACCCGTTGGAGGGTAACGGCCCTTTAGCAAGGAAGCCCCTGCAAAATAGGGGGTTTGCTGATAACAATTAATATTGCTTTTGGGCCCCCCTGGCCCTCGGACCGGGAAATACTGGTTCGGTCAAACATGGTTTATCGTTTTGAAATGAAAAGGTCAACAACTTTGTTTTTGACGTATTACAACAGGTTTTAGTGCATATTAATCCTGGCATATCAGGTGGTACACATTGAAAAAGATGTCTAGATGTACAAACAAGAAAATTTATCTAGGTACACTCTTGACAAAACTTTGGGTCAATTTGCTTTTCGAATTTATTTTAGTTGTTGATTTTACTTTATCCTGCAAGTTGAACTTTAAGTTCATATTTTGTGGGATGGCCATGACGTGGTGTTCTATCATAGAAAAATCATTAGAAATTTTCCAATTACTTTTTTTGCAATTTATATCCCTGGGGTTAATTTATAGCATGTGCTCCTAACCTATAAAAATAATCATGAAGAAATCTTAGTTTATTCTAGCATAGGAACTCATATTCCTTATGAACCCACATAACTTTATGATGGAGAGATGAAAACACACCTCACATTATAGATCGATTGGACGGAATAAAATAGTTTATGTGTGATTCGAGCATAGTGTTCACTTGGTTAAACAGGAATGTGAAAATGGAGGTTTTTCCATTTGGTATTAGAGATCATATAGCATTAACAATGAGAGACATGTAAGACGAGTGGAGATTTCACATAATAACAAGAAGTGCAGATATTAGCTAGCAAAATGTCTTCGTGTAATAATGAGATAGTACCCAAGTGACATGCTATTAACTAAGCCTGGTGTGAGCAATGGTAACAGAACTTTTTAAAAATGAAATGGTAAAAACTAGCTAGTTTGTCTGATGAATTCTAACTTACTTCATTTGATGGGTCGGCTTTTGGAGTTTAGGTGAAGCTCAAGCTACAAATCATTGTGCTATTTTATTGTTGTTGTAGACCCAACATTCAACGTTTTCTTTCGCAAATATGATATAGATGCATACACTTATACGTACTCATCATTGCGATGCATGCATGCATACACCATCCCCTATGAACGTCTCCTAGAGGGGGGGTAGCTCGCCACATTTTGAAATTAACGAAATCATCATATGTATGTGTCTAATTAATTTAGGATAGTTGTATGGGGTCTCATAATGCACATCGGGAAAGCTAGGAAAGAGGTGATGGTTGGACTAACTAGAGTGAGCTTACCTCCTTGAGGTAGTAAATCTGAAGTGACCAAAAGATTGTTTTCACATAATATCTTAACAAGTGAAATATAACTCTTGTATTGTTGACTTTATCATGAGTGACATGCTATCGTGGAATTAATAGTGCCGCCAAAAGTGATGCAAGAGTTTCCATTCTTCTCCTCATTTATGTTTACAGGGACCATCAATGACTTTGCACAGTTCACTTTCAAACCATTATAGGAGCACATCCCATCAACGACCGCTTAACACCGAACACATAATTAGCCGAAAAAGAACCTAGCTCCAGGAGAATAAAGAATGTAACCAACTAAAGTACTATGTTTAGGATGGAAACAATAACTACTAGGGATGCACCGATGATCTTTTAGGAGTCCACTTGTGCCCACTGCTCACAAATCAAAATACAAAGGACGTATCAAGTTATCAATATAAAAGACATGAGTATAAAAAGCTAACCATGACTCTAGTATATATATGGACGGGGTAGAGACTAGGGAGGTTAGTGACAGCCTTACCACGAGTCCCCAAGACTCGTAGTCAATTCCTATGAACGCACACAGACTGTTCATCTGGCTTATCAGGCACTACTCACTAGTATTTTTGTCTCGAAACAAATCAGTCATTAGGTACCAGATATCAGTACTTTTCTCTTAAAACAAATCAGCACTAGCCACCGACCAAACGAAGAGACCGATGATTTGTGGAAAAAGTAGCAATGATCGCCTCACGTCGAACTACGGAGAGAAAAACTGGTGATTTGGTAGCTGCAAGCTGGCAAATAGCCACTTGTACGTTGAAACGAAAGGTTGGGTCATGTGTGTACGTACACTACACACACATCCCCTGTCCGGTGATGCCTGTATTGCAGAGCAGCAAGATTCATTCCATTTTGCGTCGCCATTTCGTCTATACTCTATCGTAGGCAGGCCGGCACGGTCGCTGAGGTGTGGCTGGACTGTAGTAGGAATTTCGGCATCCGGCAGGGGTCTGCGTAGAAGAACAGGGACGGCGGCGCCTTTTGTTGCTCGTCGCCTCGTCGGCCTCCGCCGTCGCAGGGACGGCGCGGCCGCAGTGCGATCTGACGAGGAGCGCTGCCCACTACCGGTTCCTGATTCGCGATTCCGATTCGTCGGCAGCTCAAGGACGTTTTGGGTTGGTGGAGGTGGGCTGGTTGCCTTTGATTGCTCGCGGGTTTCCCTCCGCGTCACCGGAGCGAGCGGGGGCCGCGGGACCGGTAAATTCCACGGAAATTTGGGGGGAGCACGCACGACGCCCGCCCCACGGGCCACGGCCCGCCGGAGGAAAAGTCCACGCGATACACCGCCATGTTCACACTAGCACTGCAGAGTCTGGCTGCCTTTTCGGTGACAGAGAGCCAGACAGGCAGACACTGCATCACAGAGAGTAACAGGAGTAGCAGTACTACAGACACTGGACACTGCATCACAGAGGCAGACAGGCACCAGCCGCGTTCCGGCAGCAGGAGTACTCCATCTCCAGCTTGGCAGCTTCCCTGCGAGCATGACGTGAAGCATCGACCTCGATGATCGACAGTAGCTGCTGTTACGCAAGTGAAATGAAACGGAAATTACCCCGTTTCTGTTTCATCATGGAAAGTGAAGGCAGCAATGCTTGTTTCTGCCGGATGAAGCATCGACATCGATCGATTCTGCGGTGATGTTCTCAGATAATCCTTTTCCCTCGGGAAGAGGGGGGACGAGGTCGACAGTGACGACCAACGACCAACAAGCCGAAGAGAATATATTACTTGTAAAGAACGAGATAACGTCTCGACGGCGAGCACAAGTGTTCCGGCCGGCCGAGCCGTCTCGACCGCCGTCCGCCGCCCAGTTTCCCGATGCGTTCGGGTCAGCGTCAACGCCATCTTGCATCATCATCAATTCATCTCCCTCCGAAAACTGAAAACAAGCCTGTAGGTGCTGCCGGGCACCGACACATACACTTTCACCTGGAGAAAGAAGAGAGAGAGAGCATTCCGCGGACCAATGGCATCTAGAAAGACTTGAGGTCAAGTCATGCGTCTCCCCCGCGTGCTCGCCGTGTTTCCGTCAGTTCAGTTCTATACGCTGTCCGCGGGGGACCAGTTAAAAAGATCTTTTGGTTTGATGTGTCACGGGAGGTAAAGAGCCAAAGAGGGGAACAGATAGGAATGTCCCAGGAAGCAGGACACGCGTTTCACCGATTGTGTGACATGTACTGCTGTATACCGCCAGGTAATTTTGTTTTCTTGGTCAGTGAAGTTTCCAACCAATTTGCAGTTCTTGGCCAGTGAAGCAGGATGCGCTCTTCGTTCGGCTGCGAAAAATCGCAAAGGCCAGGCGATCTTATTGGGCCATGATCCCACTCTTCTACCTGCAGTTTTCTGGGCTGAAAGACTATCAAAAGCCCATTCTCTCAACGAACAAACAACAAACGAAAATCAAAGTTAAGGCCTTCCTAAGCCCATTCATTATCCACATAGCTACCTTGTCGATTAGCAGTTTTGCGGCGTGTCTGAAGGCTGCAATCGCAGGTCTCGCAGGATTTTGGCACTGACATGATACGAGGTGACTAAACAAACACAGAGTGAGACTCGTCGTGGAGCTAGCTGGACCACGGACGCGGAACAAGCTCAACGCCCAGGGGGTTCCAAAGGAAGACGACGCCGCGCTTCTTTTGATGAAAGAATTTTGGGACGGGAGGAGGCTGGCTCACGATTTCTCGATCTCCCACGGCCGCAAATCAGGGGGACGCTGATTTGTACGCTGGGTCTTTGCCCTTTTGTCCCTTTTTGCTAGCTTGTTTTGGTAATGTGGCTGGAGCTTTACCGTGATCACAGGGCAACGTCATGAGCAGCAACGTCTCCAAAGAGGCAAAACACCACCAGAAGAAATCCACTCCCAACGGCCGCCGGCCACCCTTCACCACCTGCCCCGGTGCGGCGCGGGAAGCGAATCCTCTGCAGTAACTGCAGTAACTGCAGAAGGACTCACCCACTGCCACGTGGGCCCGGTGGCCATCAGGGCCACACGGCAGTGACAGAGTCCCTCTGCAACTACTGCAGAGGAGACTCGTCCGCGGCGCGGTGCGAACAAGCTCCCATCCCATGTGTGGCCATGTGAACGGGCCGCTCCGTGCCGGCGCCGTCTCGTACGTCTGTCCCGCCGCACTAACAGCGACGCAGAGCCGAGAAGATGTCAAGATGATAGCACGGCGCGGGGGCAGTCGTCACCAATCATCACGACGACGCACACCCACCCTGATCACTGGTCACGCGCCCATCTCCCCCGTCTCATGATAGGAGCAAACGAGGTGCCAAAACCCGCCCACAGCATTGCCATGCGCGCGCCCCATGCGGCCGTGCCAGCCGGGAAACTGTGCGGAGTTCTTGCAGCGACAGAGAATGCTTGCCGCTGGTTGTGGTGGTGGTGGGCTACCGCCATGTGCCGTCAGGTTACCTTATCGGCAAGGGCTGCAAGGCAGCAACGCCAGCAACTGCAGTTGATGTTGAGATGTGAACCGACCGAGGGGGAGGAGCGTTGCGCTTGCGCAGCAAGCGGACACGACTGCCAGGAGAAGAGACGAGTCGGCGAGAGCTGGAGGCTGGAGCGATCCGGCCGCCGGCCGACACGTCTGGTACTCTGGCCTCGTGCTCCCGTGGCCTTCACTCCCAAGCGAACGGAACGGAGCCGAGAGGGTCGAGCCCAGCGAACAAAAGCCGCGGGCGCTCTCGTGATCCCAAGCCTCCTCGCGCGCGCTTCTTCTGCTCGTGCAGCGGCGCCACCGGGCGCTCGTTCCTGCCGCGGGCACGCGACCCTGCTGAGGATTAAGGGGCATCGCCAATTTTTAATGGGCGGCAGCACACGCACATACCCCTCGGATGCGGGTCCGAGGCGAGGGAATGCGCGAGATCCGGTGATCCGTTGCATAGATTGACGTGCTCGTTGTCGGCGCGGAGGCGGATCAGATTCTTGGTGATGAATCTGATGACGAGATCGTAAACATCGGTGGGTGGCAACGTGGAATGGAGCAGCGAAGAGGGGGAAAGGA
Source organism: Cenchrus fungigraminus (assembly GCA_036936925.1). Lineage (NCBI taxonomy): Eukaryota > Viridiplantae > Streptophyta > Magnoliopsida > Poales > Poaceae > Cenchrus > Cenchrus fungigraminus. The sequence goes on along the minus strand of CM072778.1, from coordinate 17,865,174 downwards.
AAGCATCCAATGCCTCGGCGATCAGCAGATCGCTGATCAGGCACGCACCACATTGGATGCGGCGCTCGTCGGACCAGCGTGGCTCGTGGAAAATGGCTCCTGGCAACGGAGCAGAGGGGCGTCATTGAGATGTATAATTCGCGAGATGTTGCTATCTTATGTGAAATGGAGTAACAGGCTGCTGCTGCATAGTGTAGAGCGGGATAAAGATTCAAGAGCAAAAGGCATCCTGATTACTGGAACATCTCTGCAAAAAATACGTTATGGACCCCAAAAGCGAAAGCACACCCAGGCCTTGTTTAGTTGGCTAAATTTTCTAACTTTTTCTCCACTCTCTCCATCACATCACTTTAAATACGCCAAAAGACATATGTTCGGAGTATTAAATATAAGTAAAAAAATAACTAATTACACAGTTTTGATGTACTTTGCGACACGAATCTTTTGAGCCTAGTTAGGCCATGGTAGAATAATATTTACCACAAATAAACGAAACGTACTACAGTGTGCTACAGGAGTTTTGAAAAGACAAATTTTTCACCGAAGCCTGGAGCATCGGAGCGATATAGCTCCGACCAATTCCGATCGAGGCTCTGAAAAGTCAAAAGCTACTAGCATTTCCCCTGACAAAGTTAACGGAAGGTGGCAGCGGCAGTAGAGCGTCTGAACCACCATGCCCTACAGCTAACTACTTCACTTCACTGAGCTTAGATAAGCGTTTGGATATTAAACGTCTAAACTTTGATTAGCCCAAGGCTTTCGAAGGGGAAATAGCGCGAGGATGCGAGATCACATCAGCAGGGCCCTAAAGAAAGATGAAACATTCCAATGACACGAGCGGGTTCTCCAACGACTCTTTCCCGTCGCCGTCACGGCCGCCTTGGCCCTCGCCGCCGGCGCTGGCGTCCGGGACGCTGTTGTGCTCACTCGCAGCGGTGACGGCGTCGTCTTCCGGCTGCGAGGAAGGCGGTGGCGACGGCGGCGGGGAGACGGGAGGCGGCGGCGGCGGCGGCGGCTCCTGCGCGCGCCGCGGGGACACGAGGCCGGACGGCCTTGCCGGGACGGGGGGCTTCCGCTGCGGGGGTGCAGCCGGGCTGGCGGCGCGACGGTGCTCTGACGACGGACGCTTCGCCGCCGGCGACGGCGACCGCCGCACGGAGCGGTCCCGCGGCACGTGCCGCGGGGGCGGGGACGGCGAGGCCCGCGCGCTGCGGGAGCGGACGCCGTAGGATGCCGCGACGGCGCGGTCGCGCCGCGCCGGCCCCAGATCGGCGGAGACCGGGCGCCTCCTGGCCGACGACCTCCTCCCCGGCGACCGCTCCGGACCGGCCACCGAGCTGGTAGCCACGGACGACTCCGACGCCGCCTCGGACTGCTCGTCGGTGGCGAGCGAGAGCGAGACGCAGCTGCCGAGGTCGCTCACCGCGGCGTCGGCGGCGATGTACTCCTGCTCCTTGGCCTTCTTCACCCCTCGCTCCTCCGCGGCGGGGGCGACATTGGCGACGGGCTTGGGCTCGAGCCTCGTCGGCTTGGCGCTCGGTGTCTCCGAGAGCACCTCCTTGACCGTCTCCTCCTCCGGCGACGGCGGGTCGCGGTCCTCGGGCCCACACCGGCGCGCCCCGGGCGCGAGACGGTTCTTGCGCTTCTTGCTGAAGCAGCAACCCATGTCTTCTGATGCAGCCGGCGCACTAGGCGGGCATCAAGGTGGTGCTGCGGCTGTGGTGGTGACCAGTGAAAGAGGAGTGGTGATGGTTGCTGGGCCTGGAGGACTGGAGGAGGTTGGGGCCTTGTGGGGGACTGGCCTTGGGTCTGGGGATTCTCCAGACCTCCACAGAGTGCTTCCTCCTTCGATTTTGGCGGAGGATATGGGAGGTTGGCATGGGGGGACTGGTGGTCAAGTAGGTTCAGGCGTTCAGCGGGAAGCCGGGACCCGGGAGGCCGGGAGAGGAGGGACGGTGTTGGTCGTAACTCGAAAGCCTTTTCGTTTGTAGTAACAAATGCACCGTATAAAGTCGACGTAAGCTTGTACATGCGACACACTGTACGAATCCACGGTACGTGGTGCTAGCATCGTATGCTACGCTACCGGGTACGGTCGGTAGCCGGTGCGTGCTCGTCCAATTGGGTAGCACGTGACGTTGACGTGTAAATATCTCCTGCAGAGTTGCAGGCGTGCAACGCCAGAGGATATACCAAAGATGGTTACGGTAACACCACACTATGTAATCATGAATTTATAAAATACATTTTGTTATTAATTTATTATTAATACTTGTAATTAATGAAAATACAAAGACCTGCGTCTACACGCCTGCCCTGCCTCGGCAGCCAGTGTCGCTGCACGCACCCACGCCCGCAGGTGGCAAATAGTCATGGGCTCGGTGCCGTCTGCCAGACCTTTTTGCTCGCTTGCTTGCTGTTGCGGATCAATTGGCTGTGCAAACACGCAACAGAGGGGCAGAGGGTATTCAGGACCCAATATTTTCCGATCACGTGCATGAAACGGCAGCACATCTATTTGCATTGCGTATTTGCGTTATGACAGAGCCACAGAGGGTGTGATTCAGGTGCTTGCTGCAGATTTATCGCGGAATTACAAATGATGAACGTCCTATTCGTTTGATTTATCAGGCACCAGTACTTTTCTCTCAGAACAAACCAACCATCAACAACCAGCTAGCAGTAATTTTCTCTCACAACCAAACGAACAGGCTGGAAAGTCGTTGGGTGGCTTCCTCGATAATTTACACAGTATGGAACATTTGGATGCAGCTAAGGGAAACGGCTTGTAGTGTAGGGACGGCCCTGCGATCTGATGTATCTTTATTTCTCAATGTAAGGGTTACCAGAGTCTTTAGCTCTTCCATGAAATGTAGACCTTGTAGCACCAAACTTGCTTCTTTTCTTCTTAATGATATAGTAGCGCCCTTGCTTTTTTTCCTTAAGAAAAGGGAATGTGCAATATACTGCTGCATAGTACAGTCCGTACGTACGTACGTTCATATCATCAAATGGCATAGCTTAGGTACGTTAATGCCAGCGAACATGTACGGACGTTTGGTTGATGCGCTTTGGCTCAAGTCGCAGTGGCGCGCGCGAGCTGTCAGACCGGCCGGCGGACAGCGTGCGACAACTACAACAACGAGAAGTATTAAAAAAAAACCCTACAACGACGAGCGTACAACCACAACCTGTCCCACAGCCGTTGAAGTGAAAGTGGATGGATGCTGCGTCCATCGAGGCTGCCTCTGCCTGCACGCGCGAATCGCGATGCCCCAAAACAACAGACACGGATGCAAATCACCCGATTTGTGGAGCAAACAACACAGGAAATTTAAGTATCTGTCTTCAGGAAAACGACGGACACGGAAATGCAAATCACCTGTATTCTCTTCCGAGAAAAGCAGTAAAGGTCCAATAGGTTGTTCAGCTTTCCTGCCGTACAAATTTTGGGATGTTTTGCATTCCCCCATTCCTTACACATAAACCTGCTCTATCTAACTGCTGTATCAGCCTGGCATGGAGACATGGAGAGTCCAGGTTGCAGTTGCACTAGCTCGAGGTAATCTGCCAAACTGGGGGATTCCGCCGGATTGGAACCAGCACGGACAAGGGTAATCACCATGTTCGGCTGATTGGTGGTTGATGCTGATTTGATCCGAGAGAAAAATACCATCGGCTGGCTGAAGGTTGGTGTTTGATGTTGATTTGTTATGAGAGAAAAATACTGTTGGCTTGTAACTGATAAGGCACGGAAAATGTTGGTCCAAAACTAGTTGTTTGTAGTCTTGATGTTTTTTTTCTGAAAATTGCCTTGAGCTGTTCCAGGGGAAAAAGGTCCACGATCATTGTCCAAATGTGGATTCGGCCCAACTTGGTTCGCAACTTTTCCAAGTTTGCAGCAGTCAGCAGCGCTCCCTGACCCTGACTAAAACAACTGCAAGAGCTGCCCCCTCCTGTACACTGCTAGCTCGCTGTCGAGCTCATTGCGCTTTTTTTTTTAAGAAATGCTCATTGCACTTCTTCCCTGCCATCTTTAACCTCAAGTGAGACCGCCGTGCCAGCGAGAAAACACACATATATACTTTAAAGACATATATAAACCATACAGAACAGAATATTTAATAATGACAGTAATAGTAGACAAAATGCATGTTTGCGGAAAGGACTGCCAAAGAGGGGCGCACACAGTTGTTCTACAAACAAGTAAGATCACGGGAACCACTCAACAGCTTCTACCAGCTGCTACCTGCTATAGATGTCCATACGGGCCGCCCGGCCCGGCCCTAGCACGGGCCCGCCCTGGCCCGCTCTTTATCGTGCCGGGCCCGGCCCGGCCCTATGCCCCATCGTGTCGGGTCGTGCCCTCCCGCGGGCTGAGCCGACGGCCCAAGCACGGGCCTGTCGTGTTGTTTCGTGCCAGGCTGGCCCGACATAGCCCGGCACTAACCCACAGGCCGGGCCGCCTGCGGCCCGCGAAGGGCGCCGCTGCCTCCCCCCACCTCGGCTGCTCCGCCGCTAGCTGCGCAGAGAGAAGGGGGGCGGGGACCGCCAGAACGGAGAGAGAAACAGGACGGGCGCCGTGGCCGGCATCCACGCGAGGAGGGGAGAGAGTTGCGGGCGCCGGCGTTGATCTGGGAGAGGAGGGAGCTCCGCCTCCGTGCGCACCTGTGCCACCGCTCGCCGGCAGCCGGGCTGCAGCAGATGCAGATCTGCGCGAGGGCGATGCCTAGGCCAGGGCAGGGGGATGCGGCCATGCGGGAACCAAGAAGTGAGAGAGTGAGGGAGAGCCGGAGAGGGGCGGCGGCGCTGGAGGCCTGGAGTGCACGCGCGTACAGGAGGTGGCGGCTGTCGCGTATCACCGCCTATCGCGACTTCGCGAGGGAGTCAGGCAGGCCGCGGCTCGCGCGAGAGAGAAGAGAGCGAGGGACAGCCGGACAGGGAGACTGGGGGCTGGGGCGGCGGCATGGTGGGAGTAGATGGACTTAGGGTTAGTGTTTTCTTATATATGGTTGGGGTTATGCGGGCCTTAGTCGGGCCGGCTTGATAATTCCGTGCCGGGCCGGGCCGCCCGGCGTGCTGGGGTGGCGGCCCGCGCCCGGGCACGGAGTTTAACGGGCCGGGTCGTGCTTGGGTCAGGCTAAAAATGCGTGCTTTCGGGCGGTCCTTCGGGTTGCGGGCCAAATGAACGTCTATACTACCTGTGGATACCAAAAAGTAATAATGTACATAAAGAGGGGAACCACGACAGCAGTCAGGAGACTAGACACGGCCAAGGTTGCATCCTCTTGTTTCCTGCCGAACAAGGCCGAACCAGAAGGCAAGGACGACAGCAATGAGGATGCATACGAGGCAAGACCAAAGTACGCACGTCTGCTCAAAGACCATTGCGAGGGGAAAGGTTAAGCTGACAGCAATGCCAACCTTCTCGAAGCCAAGATGCCAGAGAGCTTCCCTCGAGGCGAAGGGTGCCTCCGGCAAGAAGAGGGTCAGGTGCCACACCGCCAGCCACACCAACGACATGTAGACGCCCCATAGCATGGCCACAGGCAGCTGGTACCACGGAAAGCCAGCGCCCCAGTCGCCTCTGTTGTAACTGATGCATGGTAAAGTTGCCGAGAGGGCAATGTAGACGGGCGGTACGCAGACGAAGGATACCCAAGCAGCAGCACGGCACATGTTTTTGCTCTTGTTATATTCCCCGATCGTCAGTGAAGAAGGCGAGGACGTCGCCGCCGTTATCACCCACTGAAAAGCACGGGGCATGTTGCTATACACCTCCAATTTCACTTCCTGACTGGTGGATGCCGACGGCGCAACCATGATTCAAGTCCACACGTGCCTTTGTATAGCTTCTTTTGCCACAAGGCAAAATTTCAAAGTATGAGGTGTATCCTGAAAAAAGAAGTCAGATATCAATTCCTATTGCAGAATGAATACTGCACACATTCAATTTTTTTTGAAACGAAACTGCACATATTCATGGATTCTTAGATCAACCAAAACTTTAAATTAGAGAACCATGCCAAATAAAAATTACTAGGATCGAGTATAACTATGAATTATTATTTGCATTTGACACCCAGACCCCAGAATGTAAATGAATTGATTGAACTACACCGTTGCCCATGGAGCAAAGACAAACAGGTAATTAGGCCATATTCAAAAGAAATCAAGCTGTGGTCTACAAATGCTAGTACTAGTCAGACAGACACATAATGGAGCACACAGCTCTTGCGGAGTATCAAATTAAGCCCAAGACGGTGTCATAACAGGCAACCTATTCTCGAAATAGAAGTCTAGCTGAAGCACTGATTCGTTTCCTTTTCTGGCACTTGCTACGTTCATCAGGTGGACATGTCAACCTCAACCACGCATATACTACCTCCGTTTTTCTATATATTTGATTTTTCTATATATTTGACGCTGGTGCATGGAAACATATAGGCTAACTAACACTAGAGAAGCTGTAGGAAACGACATCTAAACAAAAACGGAGGCAGTACAACACTACGTACTTCACTGCAAACGTGAGTCTGTAGTATAGAGTTCAGTAGTGATCTGAACAAGCTAGCTAGACAGAATGAAATCTTGTTTTGACAGAAAAGAAATCCATCATCCGAGAGACCGAGACAGCTGAAGACCCAGCATTATGCAACCGTCGTTGCCCCATTATCACCGCTCAATCACCATCCCCACCCCGCCGAGCCGCCTCCGTCCTCAGCCTCCCGACTCAAACATCACCACGGCTCTTCACCGCCGTTGCCTAAGGACTAAGGTATGCGCATACCAATGGTCCCGCCGGTGTCCCACACAACCCTAACCCTAACCAGCAGAGGGTGCGGCGGGTACGCGCATAGCGCGGTAGGCGTGAGGGTGGAAACTTTTGTTCCTCGCCGAATCGGCACGTATAGCCGAGTCGACGCGAGTCAAGCGTGAAGCACCTTCATCTCGCTGAGTTGCATGCCACCAAATAAAGGGAAGGAGAGTGGACGAGGTCACGAGGAGATGCGAGCTTACCAAGATGGTAGGGGAGGAGGATACTGGAGACACCTTGATCCGTTGGCCGCCTCCGTCGGTCCGTGCGGAGCAGGGAGCAGACTCGCGCGCGGCGTCGAGGACGAGGGGAGGGGGTTCTTCTGGACTTCAGGTCGGACGTCCCGGCCGCCGCACGCGCCGCACGCCCAGAGATATATGATGGAATCGGGCTGGTTGTCCGGCCCAATAAATGGAAAAGAACTATTCACCTTCCATAATATGGGCCGAATCCGTGTATTCTCTAATGTTAGAGCATCTCGAACAAAACTCTGTAAAATACTCCCTCCGTCCCGAAAAAGATGCAACTCTAGTGTTCAAAATTTGTCCCACAATAGATGCAACTCCAACTAAAATATGAGGCCCATCAATAATTGGATTTATTAAAAAATTCAATAATAGTTGGGTATCTATAGCAATTTGGGCTGTGGTTATGCCACGTACGCTGGTCTGGCCGTGGGCACCGAGATGGTTCCGGGCTTCGAGGAATCGAGAACATGTAAAAAAACGATCATGTACTGTTGTAGGGGTAAAAGTGTCTTTTTACATGTTTATTAGTCTTCGTGCAGAAAGCCAGAATTGCTTCTTTTTTGGGACAGAGGTAGTACATCCCAATTCTAAATATACTCATATTTAGCGTTGAAAACTATACGCACCATAACACCATCGTACTCGATACAGTATTCTTTCTCGCTTTACCATCCTGATCTGCTCGTTCTCCAAAGTTTTATAGCCTTCCCCGCTCACCCTAGCTCTTCCCGCGGGCCAAGCCCTCCCGTACACGCACCAGCACCTCCTCCATTTAAAAAAAACTGTTGGATTTCATCATTTTTTAGCTAGCCAGTTTTACATAATAGCTAGATCTTCATTTTTATATAGTTTTGTTGAAAGATGCTCTTATACCTATCCTGAAGGTTGCAACATATTTTGTTGGACCCCGTATCTCAGTTGGGAAGGCAACATGCACAAATCACTATTGTACCGACAGATAGGGTCTATTGACGGATACTAACATGGGAAATACACTACCATACATTAGTAGTTTTATAGACCACTGTCTCATGAAGTGCCACATAGTTTTTTTAAGGGGCTACGGCTAGAGGTGGTAATGAGCCATAACCCTAATGCATTCTTCACAATCCAACTAAACCATACTATTTTTTAGCTCAAAATTGTACATTATTATGGCTCGGCTCTTATATGGTCCGATTCTTAAATTTGCTAGGCTGAATTGGAGGGCCCTTTACCATCCCTAGCTACGGCCGGCAAGAAGCTGGTCTGAATATTTTCATTAACTGTACGAAGTTCGAAGTAGAGGATTTGTGAAAAGGGGGTGAAGGGAGTCTATAACACAAGGCTAAGTTACATGGAAACGAGAGAGCCACAAATGTAAGGAATTCCAGTTTCTAGGTGCAAAGCAGTGAAGCCAAAGCTGGAGGTCAAGCACCGCATTGTTGACGACGACAGTCGAAGCGAGGCAATATGACTGGAAGACACAGGAATTCTTGACCTTCCAAATATTCCACAACATTGCAGTGACGATGGTGGAGTGGACCTTAGTAGCAGCAGTGTTCGAAAGTTCCGGCATAGTCCAAAGATCGCAAAAGCTGGCGAGGTGTGGGGCGGCGGGCCAGCCAGCGGCGCGCCACACTGCTGCAGCTAGGGGGCATCGAAGCAGCAGGTGGTGCTAAGTTTTCGATCGTCCACAGTAGGCGCAATCGGGGGACTCAACAATGTTCCGATAGTGAGGAAGCGCCGTAGACGGAAGGCGATCCCGATGTACTAGCCACGGAAGTGTTTGCACCTCGGTGTAGTCCCATTGTCTTAGATGAGTGGGGCAAAAGGATCTATCGGCAACACCGCCATGCAATCGTCGGAGAGAGAGGCTGAGGAGAAGGGAGCCATGGAGACACCCACGCCCCGAACGTCCACAACGTTCGAAGGCAGTTGAGCTGTTTAGAGCGCGGGCTGAATGGTGAGTTCATCCGTAGCCGCCGCCGCAGACAGGCGGCAGTGCGGGGCAGATCCCAGGCGTTACCTCTGCATAGCTTGTTGGATTGAGATGTTAGGGCGTCGGCAATGGGAGAAGAAGGCTGGGAGCATAGCAGCCAGCGGTCGTGGACCGATCTAATGATCGTGCCAGAAACTGCACGAGGCACCATTGCCCAAATGAATCCGAATGTGAAGCCGCAGTTGGGCCAGCATCTGCTGGACCATCTTCCAGGTGGGGTGTCAAGGTGATGCGGGTCTCCAAGATACGATGATGTGGAGGAGAGAGTAATAAGAGAAAAGGATGTCGTTGTTCATCGAAACAACCGCTTTGTGAACAAGGTATTTATTTAGGGACTGAGGGAATACACTTTAGAACTACAAGATAACTCAAATTGTACAATACAACTCATGATATTTTCTATACGCACAAATTAAGAAATTATATATGAGTGTCATTAGATAACCCATTGTATCGTTTGCACCATGAGCTTGGTTCTTACCGTCACAAACTTTTGCAAGTCTGCAATAGGGGCGGAGCTACATCTTGCTGCTGTTGTCAGTTGACAACAACAGATTTTACAACTCAGTGCAAAACACTATTCAAGCATTATTTCCAGCACTAATGACAGTAGTAGAAAGCTACATCTTGCTGCTTGTCAGTTGACAATAACAGATTACAACTCAATGCAAAACACTATTCAAGCATTATCTCTAGCGCTAACAGCTTGTTCGTTTGGCTGGTGGCTGATGCTGATTTGTTTTGAGAGAAAAGTACTGATTACTGGTTTGTTATGAGAGAAAAGTATTACTGGCTGATGGATGATAAGCTAAGCGAACAGGGCGAGACAAAAAGTAGAAAATGAAACTGACATCAACGCAGCCTGTTCGTTTAGGGCGCACGAGGCTGGGCTGGGTTGGCCCCCTGACTCTACAACACAAACACGAGAACATGCCAGTACTCACGTCGCTTATCGATCATTATGCAGTCTAGGGCCTGTTTGGTCGCGCTCCGCGCGCCGCTCCACGTGCCGAAGGAGCTGGAGCTGCACCAAACCCTCCCCCGCGTGCCCACTTCTGCTGACCTGGATGTGAGGGACAGAGCCGTTTTGCGACACAACAGGCGGCTCCCGCTCCGCCTCGCAGGGAGCTCAGCCAAACAGGCCCCTGGTACTACAATTTAGTCCAGCACCTAACAACGTCATGTAAGAGCAACTCCAGCAATGACCCCTATTTAGAGCCCCTACTTTGGTGAGTAGGGGTTGTCCCTAACTTTTGGGGGCTCTAATTTTGTGTCCAACTCCAGCAATAGTCCCAATTTTAAAGCCCCTACTCCCACCTTACATGTGGGACCTACACGTCAGTGGGTCATAACCTTATCTTCTATCCTGGCCTCTCCTCCCTTCCGATCTCCATCACCACTCTATCTCTCTTCCTGGGCTTCCGGCGGCGACGGCGAGTCGGTGCGACCCACGGCCGCGCACGGAGGCGGCGCAGAGGGTGCTCCGGTCGCGCGAGGCGGCAGCGCGGGGGAGCTTGACCTCTGGTCGCGCGAGGAGGCGGCGTAGAGGGAGCTCCGGCCGCGCGCGTGGAGGCAGCGCGGAGGGACGGCTCGACCTCCGGCCGCGCGTGGAGGTGACGGCGCGGAGTCGGCGCGGTGGCCTTCGCCGGCGGTCGCCGCTGCGCTAGTGCCGCCGCTGCCGAGCCAGGTACGCGCCTCCCGTGCGCATCTCGGTGGGGATTTCGGGCGCGGGCTCGACCTCCGACCGCGGCCGGCCCGTGCGTCGCCGGCGACAGCGGCAAGCTCGAGCTACGAAGCGGCGGTGGGGAGCAGAGCTGCGCGGGGGGAGCCCCGAGCTTCAGGCGGCGGCGGGGGAGCCGAGCTCCGGGCGGCGGGGAGCAGAGCTGCAGGCGGCGGGGGAGGTCCAAGATCCAGGCGGTGGCCTCCTCCGGCACTGGATCCGGCGGCCAACTCCAGCGTCGCGGCCTCTTCTGGCGCTGCATCCGGCGGATTCCTCCAGCGCCGCAGCCTCCTCCGGCGTTCGATCTGCGGCCTCCTCCGCCTTGATTTGCTGGGGAGCAGTCGCGAGTGGGTGGCGGCAGTGGTAGCTCGAGGTCCAGGGGCAGCGGACGAGGAGCAACACGGGCTAGGCGAGCGGTGCACCGGCAGCTTCCGGCTTCCATTCGTGCGCGCGAGAAGAAAACGGCACAACCGCCCGAGTAGGGGCTCCCTTCTCCACCCGCAGGAGAAGGGGCCGGAGGGGGGCATTTGGGTGCCCAACTAAAGTAGGGGGCTGAGTAGGGGGTCTGCTGGAGTGCGTTTTTTTACGTTCAGTCCCTACTTTTTGAGTTGGGGCTCAAGTAGGGAGGTCTGCTGGAGTTGCTCTAACGAGGCGACAATCTTCTCCCATAGAGACAGCAGTCGCTTCACGCTGAGGATTTTTTTTCTTAACAAGGCCTTGTTTAGTTGGTTGAAAAATTTACTTTTTTAACTGCCGGAACTCCTGTAGCACACTGTAGCACGTTTCGTTTGTTTGTGGTAAATATTATCCTACCATGGCCTAACTAGGCTCAAAAGATTCGTGTCGCAAAGGACATCCAAACTGTGTAATTAATTATTTTTTTACCTATATTTAATACTCCGAACATATATTTTTTGACGTATTTAATGTGATGTGATGGAGAGAGTGGAGAAAAGTTTAGAAATTTTAGCCAACTAAACAAGCCCCGAGAACGGGCCTAGTTGACCCAACCCGCCATTAAGAAAACGCTGAGCACAATCATTGTCATCCGTGCTGACCACGTGTCACCGCCCTCCTGTCGGCGCCACATGCCGCGGTGGAAGCCGCCGCCCTCTGGGGACCCCCCGCGTCGCCCGTCTTCCGTTCCCCTCCTCCCCGCGCGCACGAACCCAGCACGGCATGTGCTCCCGTGCGCCGCGGCCTCGATCCTCATTGGCTCCTCCGGATCCTCATCGCCACGTCGCGCGTGTTTCCTTCCGCCGCGGCACCGGAGGAGCGCGTGTCCCGCGCGATTCGCTTGCTTCCGGCGCGGGCATGGAGTGTTTTCCTTGTTCGGTTGCTTGCTTGGAATCGTTTCTTGAGCCGGAGGGGAAAAGGGTGGACCGGAGAGCGGATGCTGCCGTGGCTTTGCCCCCCGAGCGACGTCTCACCAGACAACCAACGCCCGCATTGTCCCTGCCAAGTGCCAAACCAACCGAACGTACGTGTGTGTTTGTATTTGCACTCGTATTAATTGTAGCCTTTGTTCAGGGGCGGGCGGGCGGCTGGTATGTAGGCCAAGCTCAAGGGCATTGCTGCAATGTAGTAAAGCTGTGGCGGCGCGCTGTCTTGCAATTGGGAATTTGTGGGCGAATGGCTTCGCCAAATTTGCAGTCAATCTTCAGATCTTGCCAGCCATTAACTTGTGCGAATGGAACCAATCCACGTGCGGTCTCCGTCTCCCGTAGCCCCTGAGTTCGCTCTCAACTGTCGGATTTATTTTTCGTGGCCAACGGATGGTCTCCGGCTGATTTCGTACGCCGGATTCATGTGGCCTTCCTCCCTTTTCCCGGTTCAAGGAACGCCAGAAGAGAGCCTTTGCTTTTAGCCACGCTTTGGTACAAAAGAAAACGAACGGGTGGCAAAAGCGGAGCGACGCGTAGGACTACAGGAGAGACTAGAGAGGAGAGGGAGACGACAAGAACTCCACTCCCCACCCACCCACGCCGCTCCACCCCTCTCGTTTTCACTGCCCCTGCCGCAGCAAAGAACAAACACACACACAAAAAAAAAAGGGGGACGCGCCTCGCTCTCGCCTCTCGCCTCTCGCCAACTCCCCTGCTCCGCTCCACAAGGCCACTCGGATCCCAATCCGACCCCTACTCGTCCTCGTCGTCGCCGACGACGAAGACGGTGCGACGGACCCCCCCGACGGGCCGACCTACATCCCCCGCTGGCGAGCCAACCACCCTCGCGGCGTGGACTGGGGAGGGAGGAAGACGGTTGAGGAGAGCCGGAGGGATGGACCCCGAGAAGCGCGGCTACAGGCTCCGTATCCTTTTTTTTTGCTTCGTCTCCGAGTCGCCCCGCTCTGTGTTCTTGATTCGATTTGGCTCGCGGGAGGAACAAGCCGCCGTTCCGTGAAGCAATCCGGGCAGGCATTTGCTCAAGCAGCAGAGCGCCGCGAGTATTTCACTTGCCCCCCGAAATTCTTGGGTTTCCTTGGGTCTGTGGGATGCTTTGATTCTTGAAATTTCCCGCCGCCTTTCTACTTTCTTGGCAATCTGCGCCAAGAAGGCAACCGTTCTCGAACCATCCAAGCTAAACCTTAAGCTGTCGCAACTGGTTCGGCAAACAGTTCCCCTTTTGTCCCCAACTTAGGTTACAGCGCCAAATTCCGAAATCCGTTTTTGCTTCAGCTAATGCTACTTCTGCTATTTTCGGATTTATTTTGCTTCATATTTCTTCAGCCACTTTAGTTGAATACAAACCATGGTACCTTGAACTACGACTAGCTAACTATCTGCAGGTGTGCATTGTTCAAATTTGACATCTCCTTAACTTCGTATTTCAAATTAGAGGAGTTTGTGGCGCACGATGCTGACGTGAGGTCCCTGGCCATCGGCAAGAAGTCTAGCCGTGTCTTCATTACCGGAGGCAATGATCGCAAGGTCAACTTGTGGGCCATTGGCAAGCAAACTCCACTTCTGGTACATGTCCCGTATGCCAATGGCACTGCAATCTTTTTGCGTAGTAGCTTAAAATTTGAATAATGTGGTGTTTCTGAATAATTGTCTAATTGTTTCCGCAGAGCTTGTCAGGCCACACAAGTGCAGTGGAGACTGTGCAGTTTGATTCAGCAGAGGTGCTTGTGCTTGCTGGCTCATCAAATGGTTCCATCAAGCTCTGGGACTTAGAGGAAGCTAAAGGTGTGGTTCATGCTTATTATAAGCAAGGTTCAAAAAAACGCTAGGCGCTAGGCGAACGCTAGCCTAAAGTCTAGCGCCCAGGAAGATTAAACATGATTAAACGCGATTAATCGTTTGTGAATTTATTATTATTTTTCATAATATATATTAATTTTTGGATTTATAAGTGATGTAAATGCATGTGTATGAAGGAATAAATGGGAAATAAAGAGGAACGCCTCAATTTTTCAAAAAAAAAAAGAGGAACGCCTCAACAACCCAACACAGCCCACTATCCTAGCGGCCCACTGGCCCATCTAAAGACCTACCACCCCCCATCGATGCCCTCTAATTCACGATACCCAGCACCAGCAGCCGTACCTCTCGCTAGGGCTACAGTACAAAGGGGCGAATCGGAGGCGATTCCTGTCGCCGCCGCCGTCGCCGCCGCCGCCGGAGCTCCCGTCGGCCACCTCCAGTTGCCGGCGCATCACGTCAATCTCCTCCAGCCGCCGGCGAACCCCATCAACTACCAGCAGCTGGAGCAGCACTGCTTCCCGGTACCTGAGGACGACGACTTCGTCTTCGTCCTCACGCAGCTGTGCTGACTCCTCCCTCTCTCCTCACGCCGGCCGCCGACTTCCTCTGCTCCTCCCTCTCTCCTCGTGGTGGGCGTCGAGTGCCGATCTCTCCCTCTCTTCCTCACGTCGGCCGCCGGCCTCCTCTGTGAGCACGACCTGGAGGCACAAATCGAGCTGAGGGTCGGCAAAATCGAGCGACATGGACACCATGAGGTAATATTAGATGGATTCATACCCCCAATGATCCATTTTGCAGTCCAAATCTCTTCTCTCCTCTAGTTTTCTTCACCATTCTTGGTTTGACTGTTCACCTAGCGTCTAATTGAGCGCCTACCCCCTAAACGAGACGCTGGGCCTCCGTTTAGAGTTTAAACTCGATTAAACGACGTTTAATAACGTTTTTTAGAACCTTGATTATAAGGCTCCCACAATTTGGTTTTACTCTAAAACCGTGCATATTTCTCTCATTTCTTTCTACGCTTGTTTAAAACATGGCTGTTTTATGTTGTGATCTTTACAAATTCCTTTTAGATTTTGATACAGTCATACAGACAAAAATACTTTGTGAGGATAGTCTTCTACTGCATTATGGACTTCCTTTTGTTTTTTAGTGGCTGTTTTGGAACCATGATTATAGATTTTCAAGCTCCCCAGTCTTCTCCAAATGTCTTGGATGGTCACATTCAAATCTGTGTGCTTTGGTGGCTCCATGCTAAAGGATTCTGCTGAACTAATTAGAAATCAGTGCCTGGACTGTCATCTTAGCAATCTGTTGAGTGTGCTCCAAGTTGTCTCAGTTTGTCCAGCATCATAGTTTAAGCTTGCAAATCAACTACATCAAGTTTGACCATGTGTGGTAACTTTAAGCTTCTTGTGGGGGAAAAGAAATATCTGATTAATGCTTTTCAATTGACATGCAGTTGTGCGGTCTCTTACTGGGCATAGATCGAGTTGCACTGCTGTTGAATTCCATCCATTCGGCGAGTTTTTTGCATCTGGATCGTCAGATACAGACCTGAAGATATGGGATATAAAGAAAAAAGGATGCATTCACACATATAAGGGTCACAGAGGAGCAATTAAAAAAATCAGGTTTACTCCTGATGGACGATGGGTTGTCACCGGAGGGGAAGATAACATTGTGAAGGTTTGGGATCTGACAGCTGGAAAGCTTCTACATGATTTCAAGTTTCACAGCGGACAAATTAACTGCATTGATTTTCACCCTCAAGAATTTTTGCTTGCAACAGGTACCTACCTATCTTTCTATACACTATACCGTCTCATTTTCATCAATTTTGTTATTATTGATGTACGATGCGATGACCAAATGTTTTAAAATCTCATTTCTGACTGAGAAAAGCAATTGTGTTGTCGTATACATCTAAATTAAGTGAAGTGAGCAAGGACCAGGTCGTCACTTCCTTAGTGGCGCGCTACATCGGCGCCCGGGTGTAGTGAAAAATGAGCAAGGGTCTTTGCACTTCCCTCGGCGGGTGCGAAGGGCAAGGAAGCTAGTCGAGCCAACTAGGTTTCGTGTAGGTAGTTGGAACGTAGGGTCCCTAACGGGTAAGCTACGAGAGCTAGTCGATGTAGCAATTAGGAGGCGTGTAAATATTCTATGCGTCCAGGAGACTAAATGGAAGGGTCGGAAGGCGAAGGAGGTGGAGGATACTGGCTTTAAGCTTTGGTACACAGGGGCAACATCGGGCAAGAATGGTGTAGGCATCTTGATCGACAAAAGCCTTAAGGGTGGAGTCGTAGATGTTAAGAGGCAAGGCGATCGGATTATCCTTGTTCGGTTGGTAGTTGGGGATTTGGCTTTGAATGTGATCGGTGCCTATGCCCCTCAGGTAGGTCTTAGTGAGAGCACCAAGATGCAGTTTTGGGAAGATTTGGATAGCATGGTTAATACCGTGCCGATCAATGAGAAACTCATCATTGGAGGAGACCTCAATGGCCATGTGGGAGCGACGAATGTAGGGTTTGAGCGAGTGCATGGGGGGTTTGGGTATGGTGGTAGGAATCAAGAGGGAGAGGATGTTTTGAACTTCGCGGTGGCCTACGACCTCTTGATAGCAAATACCGTCTTTAGAAAGAGGGAATCCCATCTAGTGACCTTTCAGAGTGGTCACCACTCGAGCCAGATCGACTTTATCCTTGCAAGGAGGAGAGATAGAAGTGCTTATCTCAACACAAGCTTGTGGTGGCAGATTTTCGCTTTCAGGTACGTGTTCACAGGAACAAACGTGCCAAGGTCGCGAGAACAAAGTGGTGGAAGCTTAGAGGGGAAGCGGCACAAATGTTTAAGGACAGGATGCTAGGAGAGGGACCATGGGAGGTAGGAGAAGATGCAGATGACATGTGGCTAAAGATGGCAACATGTGTTCGGAAGGTGGCTGCAGAAGTGCTTGGCGTGAGTAAGGGAGGCAAACAAGAAGCGAAAGACACCTGTTGGTGGAATGATGAGGTGCAAAGGGCTATTAAGGAGAAGAAGGAGTGTTTCAAGCGCCTCCACCTCGACAAGAGTGCAGCCAACATCGAGAGCTATAAAACAGCGAAGAGGGCTGCAAAGCGAGCTGTGAGTGTAGCCAAGGGCCAGGCGTATGAGGACCTTTATCAGCGGCTAGGCACGAAGGAAGGGGAGAAGGACATTTATCGGTTGGCTAGGACCCGAGAGAGGAAGACAAGGGACATAAACCAAATCAAGTGCATCAAGGATGGGACAGATCGCCTTCTGGTGAAGGATGAAGAGATCAAGGATAGATGGCGAGAGTACTTCGATAAGTTGTTTAATGGGGAGGATGAGAGTCCTGTCGTGGAGTTGGATGACTCATTTGACGATACCAACAGACGTTTTGTGAGGAGAATTCAGGAGGCAGAGATTGAGGAGGCTTTGAAGAGAATGAAGAGGGGTAAAGCGATGGGTCCAGATGGTATCCCCATTGAGGTGTGGAGATGTCTTGGTGCTAGAGCAGTAGTTTGGTTAACTAAGCTTTTTAACCTTATTTTTCAGTCAAACAAGATGCCTGATGAATGGAGGAGAAGTATATTAGTACCGATCTTCAAGAACAAGGGAGATGTTCAGAGTTGTACCAACTACCGAGGGATTAAGCTAATGAGCCATACAATGAAGCTCTGGGAGAGGGTTATCGAGCACCGCCTCAGAAGAGGGACAAGTGTGACCCAAAGCCAGTTTGGGTTCATGCCTGGGAGGTCGACTATGGAGGCGATTTACTTAATACGGCAATTAATGGAGAGATATAGGGAACAGAAGAAGGACTTGCATATGGTCTTTATTGACCTTGAGAAGGCGTACGACAAAGTACCAAGGAATGTCATGTGGTGGGCCTTGGAAAAGCACAAAGTCCCAACTAAGTACATTACCCTCATCAAGGATATGTACAATGATGCGAGGACGGTTGTCCGAACATGTGATGGTGACACTAGTGACTTTCCAATTAAAATTGGACTACATCAGGGATCAGCATTGAGCCCGTATATTTTTGCTTTGGTGATGGATGAGGTCACAAGGGATATACAAGATGATATCCCGTGGTGTATGCTCTTTGCTGATGATGTAGTGTTAGTTGACGAGACTAGAGCAGGGGTTAATCGGAAGCTTGAGTTGTGGAGAGACTCGCTAGAGTCAAAAGGTTTCAGACTCAGTAGGACCAAGACTGAGTACATGAGGTGCGATTTCAGCGCGACTGGACATGAGATTGGAGATGTTAGCCTCGATGGGCAAGTGGTGGCCAAGAAGGATACTTTTCGGTACCTAGGATCGATGCTACAGAAGGATGGCGACATTGATGAAGACGTTAGGCATAGGATCGCAGCCGGTTGGTTGAAATGGCGTCAAGCTTCTGGCGTCCTATGTGACAAGAGGGTGCCCCAAAAGCTAAAAGGCAAGTTCTACAGGACGGCGATTCGTCCGGCGATGTTGTACGGTGCCGAGTGTTGGCCTACAAAAAGGCGACATGTCCAGCAACTGAGTGTAGCAGAGATGCGTATGTATAGATGGCCACCGTGCCGTGCCGGCCCGACACGCGGCACGGCCGTGCCGTGCGCCGTGCCGCGCCGTGTCGCCGTGCCGACCGTGCCGTGTCGGACCGTGCTATGGGCCAGGCATTCGGCCCATGACACGGCACACGGGCCGTTTACCCGTGCCGTGCCGACACGGCCATTTTCCGCCTCAAGACCCGCGAGGTGCTCCTCCGGGACAAGGCGCGCCAGCTCGACCGCGACGTCGCCCTCGTCAGGCGCCGCCAGGAGATCGCCGCGCGCGTCGTCCGCGTCATCACGCAGCACGTCCGCGGCGGCGGCGGCTCCCTCCCGCACGATGACGCGCTCGCCGTCCTGCGCGCCGCCGTGCTCGAACTCTCTGATGCCCTGGCCCTCCGCAGCTGCGCCGTCTGGATGCCCGCAGCGGCCAGCAACGGCTCCGGCGTGCTCCACCTGGTCCATCAGCTTCCTGAAGATGATCACCGTGGCACGACGTCGGCGAGTAGGCAGGCCATTCCAGTCAGTGACCCCGCCGTCACCGCCATGAAGGCCCTGCACCGTGCCGCTCCGCGGCCGTGCCGTGCCCGTGCTGCCGTGCCGGCCACCGTGCCGCTCCGCGGCCGTGCCGTGCCATGGGCCAGGCCGGCGGCCCATGCACGGCACGGGCCTTTGGGCCGTGCCGGCACTGGCACGCTGGCCGCCGTGCCGTGCCAAAAGGCCGTGCCGTGGGCCGTTTGGAAATCTATATGCGTATGTTGCGTTGTCTCTGTGGGCATACAAGAAGGGATAGAGTCCGCAATGAAGATATTCGAGATAGGGTTGGAGTGGCACCGATTGAGGAAAAATTGATTCAACATCGGTTGAGATGGTTTGGTCATGTCCAAAGGAGGCCTCCTGAGGCGCCGGTGCGTAGTGGGGTTCTAGAGTGGGTCGATAACGTAAAGAGAGGTAGAGGTCGACCTAGACTGACCTGGGACGAGGCGGTTAAAAGAGACCTTAAGGAGTGGAACATCCCCAAGGAGTTAGCTATGGATAGGAGTGCTTGGAGACTAGCCATCAGTGTGCCTGAACCATGACCTCTGTTTCACCCTTTGTTTACCCTTAACACTTCGTGTGTGTGTGTGTGTTTGTTTCGCCTTTCATGGTTTCCTTTGGGTTTCATCTCTAGCCTACCCCAACTTGCTTGGGACAAAAGGCTTTGTTGTTGTTGTTGTTGTAGTAGAAATGTATCCTGATTCCTGAATGACTTATATTGACATTTTCAGGCTCAGCTGATCGGACAGTGAAATTTTGGGATCTCGAAACTTTTGAATTGATAGGTTCTGCTGGACCCGAGGTATCACAAATGATTTTCTTAAATCAAGCTAGATTTTATATGAAATTGGCAATCTGATAAACCACTAACTATGGCTCCTCAATTCTTTTGTATGCATGTTCTATTTTTGAATGGTAATTACCATAGCACATTCATACAGTTGGCCTTTTGTTACTATCTTATTTCTTTCAAATTAGCACCATAAAAGTTTTCTCAGAGGATGGTAGTTGGCATCTCCTTATGGTTGATACAGTATTGCTAAGAGACATAGTCTGAGATCTAGGCTTTGCTTACGTCTTGTGCACGTGTTCTGTGCTCTTTGATCTAAAACGCACATGAGGTTCATATGCATCTTCCTCTTCTGGGATAGCTTACATGCCTTCTCTCTTCCAGGGAACTGGAGTACGTTCTATGGTCTTCCACCCAGATGGTAAAACCCTTTTCTGTGGATTGGACCAAAGCTTGAAGGTAGGTCTGGTTTTGATATGCTATTTGTTGATATTTAATTATTTACTGGTATTTGCTTGGCACCTCATAATATATGAATATTTTCAGGTATTCTCTTGGGAACCAGTAAGATGCCATGACGTTGTTGACATGGGGTGGAGCAATTTGGCTGACCTTAGTATTTATGAAGGGAAACTCTTGGGATGCTCCTACCATGAACGCCGTGTTGGTCTATGGGCTGCTGATATATCAGTGAGTGTGCTTTATACCTAATGTGTATTCTCATCTCCTCCTGTTCTAATTTTTATTGTTTGATCCAGCTCATTGGACCCTATGCTCTTGGTGTGTTGCCCAAAGCAAATTTCTTTGCTGAGCTGGTGCAGTCTATGGATGACGATCCTGTGAAACCAATTGAAAGCACCGCAAATTCTAGTCCTGCCTTAGCAATGACGCAACCAAAAAATTCATACAAAGTCAAGGAGTCTGGGAGTGGTACGGTTTCAAACCACCTATACATTTTTCCTCGTTTACTATTTATTGAAATATTTCTTTCTCCTTATCACTGCTCGACATGCGTTGTGACGATCCTTCCCTCCCTCTGTCTTGCTTCTGTGGTACTAGGTGAAAGCAGGGTTCGTGGCTCACATTTAACTCCAGCAAGTACAGATAAGATCAAGAAAGATAGGAGCAGTACTATTCCACGAAGACCTGATTCATCTTTTAGATCATCCATTCAGAGTTCTACTCCAATGAGGCGTATGAAGCTTGTTGATAGTCCTTTCGCCAACCCGAAAACATCAGAACGGAATTTGGCACAGAAAGATATTTCATTAGCATCTCGTACAAGAATAGCCAATAATTCTTCTACTACTAAGAAAGGCAATCTTCCAGATTCAGCATTGGTGAAAGATATTTACACTACGCCGCAGGCTGTTTCTGCACCTGTTGTTGTACCCAGAGACATTTTAGAGGACAAAACAGTAAGCAGTGTTCGTAGAAGAACGGGAGGCACAACTACAGCCCCAGATGCTGTCCGGGTTCCTTTTCACAGAAGAAAACCTTCACTTAGTGGCACTGCTGCTGATAGTGATAGCTCAGTAGGATCTGCAATAACTGATCCTGACGTTTGCTCAGAGGGTGTGCCAAGCTTAAAATTCTCCTTTGGACTATCTCCATATTATAAAAAAGAAGAAAACAGTGAGGTGGATAGAGAAGACATTGCACATGTAACAAAAGAGATGGATAGAACAGTATTGCTGGAGCATCCTCTGCAGTCAAATGATGATAAGTGTATGTGTGTATCCCTTCTTTGTTTTTAAACATTGACCCTGTTGCTAGTATGGTAATGTGACAGTTGAACTCTGTTTCATGCAGCCTTTGAATCACCATGCTCAACAACAGAGACAGCCAGGGTTAAATATGTCAGAGGAGGTGTGTATGTTTAGTAGCTGATATTGTCAAGGGCATATCTTTTATCCACTCTCAACTTGGGTTCTACCTGGCCTAAAAATAACTTTCTAACGATATTAACTCCTTGCAGTTGCTGTGCCACTGGGAAAAACAAAGTCTCTTGTTGAGAGATGGGAAAAGAGGGAGTCTTCTAGCAATGATTGTTTACCACAAACTGGTTCTTTTGGTGACCGTGCATTGAAAAATGACAACCCTCCAGCCCATTCAGTACGTACTCATAAGTTTGAGTATGCTTATTTAAACGCGATTTTTTTTTACCTTACTACGGTCCTGTGATATAGTGGTATCTTGACTTATATGTGCTTTCCTAGTCTACTGGATAAGAGTTGTAACCATTTCACTAAAACTTTTGCAGCTATGCTGAATGTAATTTAGTTTTCATATGTTTACTTGTTATTCTTTTGAGTCCTGACTGCCACATATACTTATAGGAAAAGTAATGCGAGACTACTAAGTACTGACCAGTATGTTTATGGACATTATGCTGTTAGAGACTGAAGTATTCATAAATTACACGCAGAATCCAAATTAAACATACTGACTAAGCTTTGCTCTACTTTATTTTTACATGCTATTTATAGTTTTTCAAAACTTGTTTGGCTGTTCAGATTTTTATGTTTGGTACTGATTCCAATGAACAGGCAGAACCAAGTCAGACATATGAAAAGGATTTGTCAACAGTGGATGAAGTCATGACTCCTGTCAATTTAGTGCGGAACCATGATGAATTCATAAATGCTGTAAAACTTCGGCTGACAAAACTGGAGGTAATACCTTTGCTATGAACTTACCGACTGCTGTTTGTTGTCAGTTCGTACTTCGTATGCATCATGGAATTTGTTAGTTTAGGATTGATTGTAATCCCGGGAATAAATCTTCCTTATCTCTAGGAGAGGCTACTTGCCGTCCAAGCCATGCATTCCGCCACTCCATATATACTGCCCTAGGGGCTCAATGCAATACATCGACCACATTATACAAATCCTACCTTTCCTACAGAATTGTGTTGTGAACTTACATCCAACAAATAGAGGGGATCTTGTGAGACTTACATAGTTCATTTATTGGTGCAACATGTGAGTGGTTAATACCATTAACCTTTGCTTGGCAGTTCCCATACCAAGAAGGTTGTGAAGGAAAGATGATTTTTTTTGGTTTATTTCATTTATTCCGTTCGAAATACATGATATTTAGGACAAGGTAATTATTTAAAAGGAATAAAGTTGCTTGTTTGAAAAGTCTCATTTAAAAATGAAAGGAGTACATGAGAAACCTTAATGTTAAATATTTGATTCTGGGACCCACAACCAGTGTGGCATCAGGGCATATAACAATTAACAAACATCTATGGCCTTATGCTATGACATGGGGCTGCTATCCTTCACTTCCTTTAGGCTCATGTACAGAATCATTATTATTTTTGTGGTAAACCAATATAATTTTAGTATTATGTATATTCAGATGATGCGGCATGTCTTTGAGCAAAGTGGTATCAAAGGAGCAATTGCTGCAGTGGGAAAGCTGCCTGACAATGCTGTAAGTTCCTTTGAGATGCATGGCTGTATTTTGTATTCCTTCTCTTTTATAAGCTACTGATATTCGAGATGGACAGGTTCAAGCTGATGTTGTTAGTGCTCTCAAAGGGAAGCTTGATCTTTTCAACCTGGAGATTTTCTCAAGCTTTCTACCTGTTCTTGCCGGATTATTGTGTAGCAAGACTGAAAGGTAATGTATTGAACGCTTTGTTTCATTGCAAGTCTCTCTTCATTTGAAAGAGAAACATGTCGTGTCAATATTCTGCAGTATCTAAATCATGCAAATATTGGCATCGTGCATTGGAATAAGACAATTGGTTTACAGTAACTATTTCTCATAAGTTGCGATTACTTTGGCACAAATTTTCAGGCATGCTACAGTTTCTTTAGAAATGTTGTTGGATCTTATAAAGATTTTTGGACCAGTTATACATTCAACATTATCAGCAAACTCAGGTGTGGGAGTTGACCTTCAGGCTGAGCAAAGGTATGCAAATTAACTCTAAAACTTGTACCTTCCCCAAAAACATTGGATGTGAAGAGAAGAATGGTGCATGTCCCTACATACCATTGAGAAACCGCTGCCGTGCATGTCACCAACTTTGCTTATCTAATGCAGGCTGCAACGTTGCACACGATGCTTTAACCATTTGCAAAAGATTCAACAAGTTCTGCATCCGTTGATAATGTAATTCTCTTCCTTTCCCTTGCTTCATACTCCATCTTTTTAACCTTCATTTCTCAATTAGGCACCTGTTGGTACAACAAACCAATTTTCTTCTAACGTTCCACGGTTTTCTTCTTGTTTGTTTGTTGGTACAGGCGGGGTGGTCAATCAGCACAACTCGCGCAAGAGCTAAGTCTCTCATTGCAAGACTTGGTGGTGATCTAGGACAAGTCGAGTGAAGTTCATCCCATACGGCAGAGTAGATACAATTCTTTTTGGCGAGAAGTGCCCACAGTTGTGTAGCTTGTAATTTTGTCATAGCTTTGCATGTGGGTCTTGCAATTGTGTTTTGACTTGGGCTGGCATTCGGCCTTTGTTCCCTGTTGTACATGTAGCCTGGCCGTGCATCAGTCTGTAATTAGCCACATTTGCTGTATGCGCAGCCCTGAACAGAGATTAGTGGAAACAGGAAAGGAAACAATTAGGGGAAGAAACACATTCAGTTTCTTGCGGACTTGGGCACCCCAGTTGGCGGTAATGGCCCATATATCATGTGATGATTGTTCATTTTCCCCTCTCCTCACAGCTTGTTATAGTTTGAACGAAAGGTCAATGTTTATGTTGACCTAATCACAGTTGGCTGCTGATGACTTGTCATGAAAATGCCATGTACTTGCTTTTGCTTGGATGCTAAGATTACAGCCTGGCACATTCGTTCCGCTTTGCATCTTTTTCTTGTAATGAAATTCTCTCATTTCTTGACGACATTTCAAGTCAGTTTGCGAAACATTCCCCCCGTGGTGTTAGTCCAATATCATGCTCCTTCAGTTTGTACATGGCATGCCAGGACAAAGAAGTGTTCCGCCTGATAATTTCCATTTGTTTAGGCCGTTTATTTATGCAGCTTGCTTGTTGCTTACCGACAAATCATTTTTTTTACGGGAGGAGTTGGTAAACTTTGAATTCAACTTTCCGTTAATGAACAATTACAAATCCTGCAAGCACTCGTTGATAACCGCTGATAGTTTTCTTGTCCTGCAAAGAGACGCCACGAGCCACCAACAATTCTGTTCCACCTTTGCCGGTCACCCGGTTGCCAAAACCGACCCCACCTGTCGGCCGCACCGCTAGCACTCGCTGACTCGCAGAATCGCACCGGTAAACTCGTGGAACTCCCGTAGCACACTGTACTGTAGCACGTTTCGTTTGTTTGTGGTAAATATTATCCTACCATAGCCTAACTAGACTCAAAAGATTCGTGTCGCAAAGGACATCCAAACTGTGTATGTAGTACCTTGTAGCACGTTTTGTTTGTTTGTGGTAAATATTATCCTACCATAGCCTAACTAGGCTCAAAAGATTCGTGTCGCAAAGGACATCCAAACTGTGTAATTAGTTATTTTTTTACCTATATTTAATACTCCAAACATATGTCTTTTGACGTATTTAATGTGATGTGATGGAGAAAGTGAAGAAAAAGTTAGAAATTTTAGCCAGCTAAACAAGGCGTAGGCACACGGGGACGCAACCGAAGCCGTAGGAGTATAAAATCAAGCCCCGGAACAAATCCGAAATCATTTCCAAACCCACTCCATCAAGTAAACAACCCCGGCTAAAAGTGAAAGCGGCAGCCGCGTAGCAGTTGGTCGCCACCGTCACGTTGGAGGTCGGACTCCTCCCTCCCACCCCCGCCCCGTGCTGCTCTTCCCCTTCCCTTCCCCTCGCCGGAGACCCCGCCGCCGCAGCAGCAGGAGGCGGCCATGGCGGGGAGGTACGACCGCAACCCGTTCGATGAGGACGACGTCAACCCCTTCGCGGTGAGTAATCGTTGTACTTTGTTGTAGCCGGGTAGCGATCGCTCCCCGCTCCGGGCCGCGCGTTATCTAGTAGCCGCCATGTGGAAGCTTGTTACCGCGCTTTTGTTGATGCGGAGGTGGGTTTGGGTTTGGGTCCGGGGGGCTTGAGACCGTTGGCGGTGGTTTCTGGCCGTGACGCTTCGTTGGGACCCGTCGACGGCGGTGGATGCTCGGATCTGCCGAATTGCTGGCGCTAGGGTTCGCGGTTTAGGATCGGGGTTCGCTTGTGCTTGGGCTTGCGTGGTGCTCGCTGATTGCGAGTTGTGGCAAGGATAGGGCTTGGCTGTGGCTAACTGGCTGTGGTTCTGGGGTTTTCAAGGGAGAAATGATGCTTAATTTTGGAAATTGCTTCTTGGGTTTGAGGCTGCTGGGTTGTCAGCCTCTGATAATTGAGTTTTTTTGTAAGAATTAATCGTGGGGAATTAGGAACTACTCATTTAGTGGATGTGAAAATATATGAAATGGGGAATTTACTCTTGGGGCTGTATGATATGGTAAAAACATTTTTCTGTGGAAATTATTAATGGCAAAAGGGCACTGAGCACTGTTTGTAGCAGTAGCTGTTTGTCAGGGTTCATTGTGTGTGGAAGCTGGTAATAAGTGGCTGCATAGATTTTGAGTTTGGGACTCTGTATGCATTCTTGTTTGTTCCATCTAGCATTTACCATTCTTCGGAGCAACACTTTTCTGATATCTTGTAGATAATGCAAAACAAGCTTCCAGTTGTCTCTAATATTCAGTTTGTTTTCTTTAAATATTGCTTGATTGATCTCCCAAATGCATCGTATTCTGCAGGGAGGAAGTGTACCTCCTGCTTCCAATTCTCGGATGCCACCTCTTCCTCATGAACCAGCGGGCTTCTACAATGATCGTGGTGCCACAGTAGACATACCTCTTGATTCATCTAAGGTACATGATCTCCCATTGAGTCTGTTATCATTGTGCGAATTTATATTTACGAGATCTGCTCTGCCTAAGAAAAAAATCATATTATTATGGTCTTATTTCAACACTATAAGTGCATATGGTCATTTCTTTTTTTCGGAAGGTCACATCTGATGTTATCAATCAAGCGGTGGAGGTCATGCTATAGTTTTAGATGTTGATAATCCAAAATAAATTCGATATATTTTTTCATTGATCTGTTTGTAGTTTTTTTTGGCAAGGATGTTTATAGTGTTTGATCACGTGCTGAATATTTCTTATGTAAATGTAGGACATGAGTAAAAAGGAGAAAGAACTGCAGGCAAAGGAGGCTGAGCTAAACAAACGGGAAAGGGTATGTGCCTTTGTAATTGAAACTTGGAACCATGTTATACCTGTGTGCCCTGTGTTTGATCAAACCATGTGTTTGCGGATTCATGGAGGGCTTCTACTGCATTCAATATTTCAATAGTAAAATCATCCCATTGATAAAAATCATGGCGTGCCATGGATGATCTTTCAAAGCTCCTACATGTTATGATTTTATTGTGCTTAAATACGTAGCAGTAAAGAGCCGCAAAATATTACTATGTTGTTTTACTTTTTCTGAGTTACTGAAACAGCGACCACGATGCAGTATGGGAGCTAATTAGCTAAAGTTGGAATGGCACACTTAACAGAACACAACTAACCATTGCCTAAATAATTGTAAGTGCGCCTTTGGATTGAAACTTTGAAAAAACGAGTAACATGGAGAAGATTGGATCTCCATGGAGCTACTTATAGCGCTATTAGTTGAATGGTAATAATGTATGTGCAGACTGCGCATTGTTACCAACAGTTCACTTCTACCCATTCGGTTTTTGTCCAAGAAGATTTTGTTGTGTTGTTCACACGAGAAGCTTTGGGACATCATGGACCAATATACAGAGCTCAAGAGTGACCTGTGTCGAGTGCATAGTCACATAAAACGGGGTCGATGGCATCGACCCTCAACCCGAGAACGTCGATCCCGACCCGGGAACGTGGGGTCATTTTCGTCCCCGCCTTGTAAAACTCACTCAAAAGTATCGACCCTCGATCCACGACCCCGTTCCTCGACCCATTCGACCCGAAAACTTTGTGACTATGGTCGAGTGTCGAGAGTTGACCAGTTCTTCTTAAAGAAGCAAAAGTCGCTTCAGCGATGTCTCATATATTTGAAACAACCCATATGTGTCTACACTCATTACCCTATATTTCATCTCTTTGAATATGTTACCTGATTTTCCCCTTTGTTGCCTTGACACTCAGGAACTGAAAAGAAAGGAGGAAGCTGCAGCCAGAGGTAGGTTATTACTTATATATGGGCTCGAATATCTAATAAAAATATTTGAAGACAGAAATCATGTGATGGTCTCAAACTGTTGATGAAATCTATATAGGATGTTTTTCAGAGGGGTCTCAAACTCTAGCCTACCCCAACTTGCTTGGGACAAAAGGCTATGTTGTTGTTGTCTAGTCATTAATGTGATTCAGGAGTTTTGGTCTAAGAATGTTCAAAGGAAATCTTAGCAATTCGAGCACTGGAGAGGTTAGGGCTTTAGTTTACTCTTTTTTACTACTAATTAGTGGTCTAGAAAGGCTCATATTACTTTATGTGCTCCATTCTCCAAAAGCTACTTCAGGGTTTCAGGTTTCCCTTTTTTCTAAGAATTAGTTAAGCTAATTATTGCTTATTGCTCGTGCTGATGCAACCATTTTACTTGTTAGGTCTGTCTTTTAGTAATATGTCATTTTCCTTTCTTCGACAGCTGGTATTGTCATTGAAGATAAGAACTGGCCACCCTTCATGCCGATTATTCATCATGACATTTCAAATGAGATACCGGTTCACCTACAAAGGATGCAGTACCTGGCATTTTCTTCACTGTTGGGTATGTATTGGTTGCCCATTGCCCTCAATTGTAGGAAATAGCCTGACGAAAGAAGTAAATTACTTAGCTAAAGCCTCAAATTTTTCATGTGCTATCGGTCAAATGCTGTCTGAAGACCTGCATGTCCAAGTAACAGATATCCTCGAAATTAATGGCAACACCACATTATCTCATTGCATTCAGAACTTTTACTGTCACATGAGAAGTGGCATTTCTCACATTTGTAGTTGGAATCAGGGCTAGTTTAATGCCTCAATGGTATGCTGAGATAGTGAGATGATAAGCAGACTAGCAGACATTAAAGTCAGGAGACGAGACACCGTCATGCATTGGCATAGCATTGCTCCATCAAGGTCCTTATTTGTGTGAACTTTGATATCATGCAGGATTGACAGCCTGTCTTTTTTGGAACATCATTGCAACGACAGCAGCATGGATTAAAGGAGAAGGTATGAATGTATGGTGGGCTACTTCATTTTTACATCTTGTGAATCAATTGCTACAAACTTGAAACTAATCTGGTGGTTCACTTGAATAGGTGTGATTATCTGGTTGCTAGCCATCATTTACTTCATCTCTGGTGTCCCTGGGGCCTATGTGCTATGGTATCGCCCACTTTATAATGCAATGAGGTATATGTTTCTTCCTTGGCTATTCATGCACATTGCCGCATTGTATCTTCATATGTTTTGCATGTCTTATTGAAATATATATTACAGGACTGAAAGTGCTTTGAAGTTTGGGTGGTTTTTCCTGTTTTACTTGGTAAGTTTGTCATCATTTCATATATTAGACCAAAATGTTATTTAACTCCTTGCTGATGATCTTTACCCTTCCAGCTCCATATACTATTTTGTGTCTGGTCTGCTGTGGCTCCTCCATTTCCTTTCAAAGGAAAATCTTTGGCGTAAGTGTTATATGATTTGGAATTTATCCTTTTGTAAGTGAAGTTACTATTTTTTTGAGTCATGCGCAAATCTGACAGTTACTTGAGGATAAGAGAGCATTGCTCAGACAATCAGAATTTTGAGGCTACCAATATTATTTTGCACTAGGGCCAAATTTACTGCTGACACAGCCTTTGCACATGCTTCACAAGTGTTAGCTTAATCTTAAAGCACCACTATAGTGATCATCAAATTGCTTGAGTTCTTGGTCTGCAACCACATCTTTGTTACAAAGTCTGCTAAATTTGTCATCATATGCCTAGAACAACCCTACTGCTACTGTAAAGTTCTAGAATACTGTAGCGACTATATTTCCAGCATTCACTGCTGATGCACCCTTGTTCCCCGTCCCTGTGGCGGCGGCCTCCTCGCCTCATGCGCTCATGGCCCGTCAGGTCTCGGATTTGGCGCGGACGACGGTTGAGCCGGCATTTACTGCTGGCGCTCCCTCGTCCCCCACCTTCGTGGCGACGCGTTCCTCGTCCGCTGCGCCCATGTCCCTTCTGGACTCTGAGCTTGAGGCGGCACGCGTGATGTCATCGGCAGATTCGGCTAGGGGGACCACCTTCCATGATGTTGCCGCCATGGCCGCCTCGGGCCCCTTCCTGAAGATGACGCCCACTGTTCCTCCCGCGCAGCCGTTTGCACCTTCATGGCCAGCCCATCCCCCGTCGGCTGCTGGCACCTCTGTTGATGAGGTTGAAGCTATTTCTACAGAAGCTGCTAACAACATTGATCCCGCCGTGGTTGCGGTTGATCAGCCTGAGATTGCGGTTCCTCCAGCTTCGCCAGTTCCTGTGGGTGTGGATTTCGTCGAGACGTTGGAGAATACTGTGCCTGATCAGCCTGGTGCTCCTGCCGCCACCCCCGCACCTCCTGCAACACCAAATTACCGGGTGCTTCCCGATAACCTGATCGTTTACTCACGGGCATCAAAAAGACAAGAGGCTCCTAGCACCCCGGTTCGGATTTCATTGGGCGTGTTACCAAGAAGATCACAACTCTTGTTCCAACCCCCACTATCCAGAAAAGAAGAAAGAAAACCGCCGGTCCGGTGTGCGTACCACGACGCAGTCGCAGAATTGCCAAACTGCCCCCTGAAACTGATCGTGAATCAGCATCGACAGTCTGCAGAAAACTCGGCCTCACCAATGATGGAGGTAGAATTACAGATGAATGCCTCGAGAGGTATGCTAAATTCTACAAGGACCGGCCAAACCGTGATCAGGTTGCTGCTTTGTCTGCTTTGTTTGGTTGGGTGGTCCCTTCAGAGGAGGACTTGGCTGCTGCCTCTAGCTCGGTGGCAGTGGTTTGATCACCGTTGATCTCTCTTGGGGTCGCTCTTTCTTGGGATTTCAATGGATAGTATCAATATTTTGATCTGGAATGTGCGTGGGCTCAACGATAGGCACAGACGAGATAACCTGCGTAAAGTTGTTGATGACTCCAAGCCGTCTGTTGTCTGCATCCAGGAAACTAAGTTGTCCCATATTTCAGAATGGGACGTCTCCTCCTTCCTTGGCCCCCAGTTTTCTCATTTTGTTTATCTCCCTGCTCAGCAGACTAGAGGAGGTATCCTTATTGCTTGGCGTGATGGTTCCTTCTCAGTTGATTACCACCATGTTCATCGTCATTCCGTTTCAGTGCTTCTTAGCAGCGGGGATGAGCCAGCTTGGTGGCTAACGGGCGTCTACGGACCCCATCAGGACGCTGATAAAGTCGCTTTTCTGGAGGAATTACGGGATGTGAGGGCTATCTGTCCGGGTCCTTGGATGCTTGCAGGGGATTTCAACATGATCTATTGCTCTGAAGACAAGAATAATGAAAATGTCAACCGGGCTATGATGGGGAGGTTTCGCAGATTTGTAAACGATCTCGAGTTGAAGGAAATTCCACTTCTCGGAAGACGCTATACCTGGTCAAATGAGCGAGACTCCCCAACCCTTGTCAAGTTGGACAGGGTCCTGTGCACTACTGATTGGGAAGATCTTTACCCTGAGTGTTTGCTTCAAAGCCATGCCTCAGAAATGTCTGACCATTGCCCCCTGGTTCTTGGTCTTCGTGAAGGAATTCGAGGAAAAAGAAGGTTCCACTTTGAAAGTTTTTGGCCTCGACTGCCAGGTTTTATGGAGGTGGTTCAGCGATCTTGGGATCAGCCAGTTCGTCCTTGCTGCCCTCTTGAAAGGATATCCATCAAATTAAAAAGGTTAGCGAGGGCCCTCCAATCTTGGAGCCAAAAGAGCACTGGCAACATTAAGCAGCAGCTGGCACTAGCACGCCACATCCTTCACCACCTGGAGCTTGCCCAAGACCTTCGGGCGCTATCTCTTGAAGAAAATTGGCTGAGGAAAGAACTGAAAAAACATTGTTTGGTGCTTGCTTCCTTGGAACGCACTATTGCTCGACTCCGATCCAGGGTGAGGTATTTAAAAGATGGTGACGCCAACACATCCTTTTTTCATAAGCAAGCTAGCTTCCGGAACCGCAAGAACTTCATTGCAAAATTAGTGGATGGTGACCGGGTAGTCACGGCTCAAGAAGACAAGCACCAACTGTTTTTTGATTACTTCAATGGTCTTTTGGGCACAGCTGCTTGCAGGAACACCTCCCTGGATCTGTCGGCCTTCCACAGATCGGGCATAGACCTCTCCTTCCTTGATCTCCCATTTTCAGAAGAAGAAGTGTGGGCAACAATCAAATCTCTTCCAGCAGATAGAGCACCAGGTCCGGATGGTTATACTGGGCAGTTTTATAAGTCTTGTTGGTCTGTAATCAAGATGGACTTTATGGCAGCAGTCCTAACTTTGCAGCAGGGTGATGCTCGAAAGTTAGAACTGCTAAATTCTGCTTTTCTCACTCTCATACCGAAGAAGACAGAGGCTTTGGAGACTAAAGATTACAGACCCATAAGCCTAGTACACAGTTTTGCCAAGCTGGTTACAAAACTAATGGCTAATCGGCTAGCACCCCATCTGAACAGTCTGATTGATACCAACCAAAGTGCCTTCATCAGAGGAAGATGCATACACGATAATTTTATGCTTGTACAACAGACCATTAAGAGATTACACCAGCGGAAGATTGCTAGCCTTTTTTTGAAGCTTGACATTTCCAAAGCCTTTGATTCGGTGTCCTGGAGTTTTTTGTTGGAAATTCTATCATATTTGGGCTTTGGTGCATCCTGGCACTCTCTTCTTAACAGTCTCCTTCGCTCGGCCTCAACTCAGGTCATTCTTAATGGCGAGCCTGGTGACTATATCTACCATCAGCGTGGCCTCAGACAGGGGGATCCTCTTTCTCCCATGCTCTTTATTTTGGTGATGGATGTCTTAAATGGTCTTTTCAAAAAGGCCGACTCGGAGGGGCTGCTGCATCCTATTCTCCCTACCGGGCAACGACTATCATTATATGCTGATGATGTGGCTCTGTTCATCCGGCCTGAATCTGCTGATTTACAACTCACTAAAGATCTCTTACAAATTTTTGGAGAAGCTTCAGGCTTGCATACCAATCTGCAAAAAAGTTGTGTAATACCTATCCAATGCAACGATATGGTTGAGGAGGTGGTCTCTCAGAACCTACATTGTCCTACCTCTTCCTTTCCAGTCACATACCTTGGGCTGCCTGTTTCGGACAAAAAACTGAGAAGAAGTGATTTATTGGCCTGGATCGAGAAAATTGCTAACAAGCTTCCCGGTTGGAAAGCCTCCCTCATGAACCTCGCTGGTCGGGCTGTGCTGGTTCGTTTTGTTCTCACTGCCATTCCTATTTACCTCTTGGTTGCTCTAAAAGTTCCCAAATGGTTTATTCGGGCAGTTGACAAAATTCGACGAGGTTTTTTATGGAAAGGGCGCAAGAAAGCCAATGGGGGGTGCTGTCTTGTTGCTTGGGAAAAGGTCATGCGGCCTATTGATCTTGGAGGTCTGGGAATCTTAAACCTGGAGGTCATGGGCTGGGCCCTTCAGCTGCGCTGGTTATGGGTGGAGAAAACAAATCAAGGTCGACCTTGGGCTGGACTTGTGATTCCAGTTCATCACAACACTGCAGCGATGTTTGCAATTGCCGTGACAACATCTGTCGGCAATGGTGCCAACACCTTATTCTGGTCTGACCGCTGGCTGTTAGGAAAAAGCATTGCTGATCTTGCTCCGGATGTTTATAAGACTGTCCCAGCTCGCCTTCGCAATTCAAGAACGGTGGCTGAAGCTTTGTGTGGGAATAATTGGGTCACAGATATTAGGGCGGCTCTCAGCTGGCGTGGTCTAATGGAATACCTTGACCTTTGGGCAACACTATCAGATTTCCATCTAAATGACCTTGAAGATACACATCTTTGGCGGTTCGAGAACTCAGGCACCTTCTCTGCAAAATCAGCATACAAGGCTTTCTTTGTTGGGGCAATCAAGTTTGAACCTTGGAAACGTTTGTGGAAGTCATGGGCCCCAAACAAATGCAAGACCTTCATCTGGCTTGCAATTCGTAATCGCTGCTGGACATCTGACCGCCTTCAGAGGAGGGGGCTCCCACACCCAGATCATTGTCCCCTCTGTGATCAAGAGGATGAAAACATTCAGCACATCCTCACTTCCTGTGTTTACGCCCGGGAATTCTGGTTTAATATTTTCCAGCCTCTAAACATTGCTAATCTAGTGCCTACCCAGCGGACTACATCCTTTGCTGATTGGTGGAGGAAGTCCTGGAAAATGTTGCATAGAAATTCTAGGAAGGGTTTTAATTCACTGGTCATTCTTGGCGCATGGACCCTCTGGAAACATCGTAACTCTTGTGTTTTTGAAGGGTCTGCTCCAAGCGTTCAGGCTGCTGTCCAGGCTTTCAAGGATGAGGCCAATTTGTGGCTAGTTGGAGGTGCTAAGCACCTTACTGGCCTGGGGCATTGGAATCTGTAGGGTTGTGGTCTTGAGGAGTAGCTGTCTTTTGTTTGTCTAGGGTCAGGTCCTTTAATTTTTTGGTTCACAAACACCTCTGGTTTGGGTCTTATGCCTCCCACCACTCTGATCCATGGTGGTGTTAGGCCTTGTAATTGGATCTTTTTCTCCTCCTTAATGCAATGATACGCAGCTCTCCTGCGTGTTCGAGAAAAAAATCTGTGTACAATGCTAGCTGACTTATATTATCTAATGTCAAATTAATTTTTCAATTTTTTGTTCCTACAGTGGAATTTTGCCAGCAATTGATGTCATTGGCAGGAGTGCTATTGTGGGGGTAAGTCCACTGCTTAACTTGGGTCTAATTTCAAGTTAATTATGATCGTACATAATAAAGCTATATGATACCAAGCAAAACGTTGAGATATGAGGGATCCCTGCCTAGATAGGATCCAACCCTTAAATTTTGTTACGGACATCTTAACATCTTGCACCAGTCCACATGCCTGGGCATACTTATGTTTTGCCATTTCTGATTGGCTGATCAAATATATTCATTTATACATGAATAAGCCAAATTCACATCTTGTCTGGTAAATGGTAAATGCTCACTCGGTTCACACTTATTTTTTAACATGTTTGACAGATATTTTACTTCATTGGATTTGGATTCTTCTGCCTTGAATCACTGCTCAGCATCGCTGTCATTCAGGTGGGTTTTATGTTTTTACCTTTGCTCACTGATGTGTAGAACATTCTTTAGGAACATGGTGTCTATGTGCGTCGTGTTTCATCACAATGTCTCTTCAAGTTTTTATTATTCCAGAAAGGAATTGTCTGAGATTTATTTTTCTGAACTTATGGAAATGCAGCAAGTCTACATGTACTTCCGTGGAAGTGGAAAAGAAGCAGAGATGAAACGCGAGGCGGCCCGTGGTGCACTGCGAAATGCCTTTTGAGTTTTGATAGAGCGGCCTTGCTGACTGGAAGAGAAACAGGGTTTGGCAGTTGGTACCTCCGTCTTGTACATCCCTATGCATATGGAGTGCGCCTGAGATTACTTATAGCCTTCTGCCCTTCTTGCCTTCATGTAATATATACCGTCAACATTACCAGAGCTTTATCTCTTACCTAGGTTCAGATCTGCTTATAGGTAACTTATTAAGTTTTTAGGGGAATACGTTTGCCTGCCTAATATGTACTCTTAACTACTTGCGTGACCATCATTGTTCTGTTTATCTTGATGAGTGATTCTTTGCCCCACTGGAATTCTGGGTACTCACTCCATGATCTTTGTTTTCTCTGTTTCACTGCATCTTGCTATCCAGGTCCAGTATAAAATTAATTACACAGATTTCAAGGGTTCCACAAGTAACAACAGAAAAATGAGAAAATATTGCTAACTGTGCTTAAGCTACCTTATTATAATCCATGCAAATCATTAGAACGTAATTATTGCATAATACTAGAGCTAGCTAGCTCGAAAACTATTGGTAAAGGAAACAGCTGGTAATGAAAACTGAGGCTATATACTGCCTAAGCAAACGGAAGAGAGGAACAATCTATTTGCCGCTCATGGCTGGCTGCGCTTGTTGCACCTTGGCCCCGAAGCCGCACTTCCTGGTGAGCAGGCTCCACGACCTCCGGGGCTTCCCGAGCCTCCGGATCTCCTGCTTCATGCTCTTGCACTCCTTCTCCAGCTCCGACACCCGCTCCTTCACGTCGATGATGGTCTCCTTACCCTCGGGCGCGTCGTCCTCCGCGTCGGTGTCCACCTCCGCTTGCGCGCTGGCTGCGGCGGCGGCGCCGCCGCCCTTGGGCACGACGGCGCCGCCGTGGTGCGGGCGCGCGCCGTCACCCCCCGCCGCGTTCTCGGACACGAAGAACCACCCGGCGATGGACGTGCGCAGGCGGAGCTGCTCGAAGAAGAGCACCTGCACCACCACCCGCAGCGGCAGCCTCTCGTTCTGCGCCGCGTGCGTGCACGCCTCCAGCGACAGCTTCTGGCAGTTCATCAGCCGGCACAGCTGCTCCCGCTCCGACTCCGACAGCCACGGGTGTGCCTGCAACACGGGCGCATGCCAATGAGATCACACGAAACCTGAAAGTCGATGAGATCGCGAAAGGAAACCTAAATGTGTATAGGTACCTTGAGGTATATGTCGATGGCGCGGTAGATGCCGTCGTCGACGGGGCGCGCGTAGTCGGGCACCACGGCGGCGAGCGCCTGGAACTTGGGCAGCTTCAGGTTGGTATCCGGCGCCACCTCCGCGAGGAACCCGTCCATGAGCTTGGCCACCATGGTGATCGGCGACAGCGACGTCGACGGCGTCCCGCCATGGGGCACCGCGAGGCTGCCGCCGCCGTCCTCCGCCAGCGCCGGCGACGTGTACCCCGTCCCGATCCCGTCCGTCGACGACATAAAGTAGTCCAGGATCCGCTGCACGCAGTCGATGTCGTAGAGCGTCTCGACGTGGTACCCGAGGTTGGGCACGAGCAGGTCGTCCAGCGACGCGTCCTCGAGCTGCGCGCCGATGCGGCGCTCCAGGTTCTCCCGGCACAGCGGGCTGGCGTGGAGGAGCATCGCCGTGCGCAGCATACCGAGCAGGAACTTGGTGGACGCCACGCCCTTCTTCGTCGGCAGCAGCGCCACGATCTCCTCCAGGAAGTACCTCTGGTCGCCCTCCGACGGCGCCGACACGCTCGCGGCGCGCGGGGTGATGTTCCGGCTGCTCATGCCGCCGCCGCCGCCACCACCACCACCGTCGGCGCCGTAGCTGGCCAGCGCGTTGCTGAAGCTGGTGTTGCGCTTGAGGCCCGGCAGGAACCGCCCCGCGTAGAACATGATGGCGCCGGCGATGCTCTCGGGGCGCATGCCCTTGGCCTCCATCGCCTGGATCAGGCGCTTGAACATGGGCAGGCTGAGGAACGACACGTCCTCGTACCACCAGTCCATCCCGGACGCCGCTGAGGACGCCGTGTCGCCCGACCGGATGCCGTTCCAGAGCGCGTCCTTGTCGACGCTGGCGTTCCTGAGCAGCGGCGCGGCGGCGTCGGACGCGCAGGCCTTGGACGCCAGCGCGGTGATGCAGCGGGAGACGAGGTGCAGGTCCTCGGCGGTGGGGAGCACGCCCTCGCAGGTCTCGAGCGCCTTGATGGAGTCCTTCCAGTTGGCGAGCACGTCGGCGAGGAACGACTCGGCCTGCGTGATGAGGTTGCCCTCGGCGTAGTCGTCCGTCATGCGCAGGTACTCGGCGGCGCAGCGGAGGCACACCACGTTCAGCGCGTTGAGCTCGATCTTGACGTCGTAGCAGAACTTGGCCGCCAGCTCGAACGCCTTGGCGCCGCCGGGGATGTCGTCCAGCTGCAGCGTGCACATGCCGCCGCCGTCCGACGGGGGCTGGTACTCGCTGATCATCCGCTGCAGCACGCCGCTCCGGCTCAGCAGCGGGAACTGCATACAACCAGAAGGCGTCGCGGTTCAGATCAGGACTTAATTAACGAGTGTAGCAATAGACAATGGCAGCAGTAACTAACCTTGTGGAGGTAGAAGGACATCTCTCCTACTTCGACAACAACATCACTCTCAAGCTCGGTCGTGCTTCTCCTGGGAATAAGATCAAGATCAAACGTATGAATTTTTGCGACTCAAAAGGACGAAAATACTCGATCTGATGGGAATGATGCAAGGGGTTGATTCGTTAGAAATGTTAGATTATTTTCGAAAGTTCGTTGAAACCCCACATATTGTGAGATCAGGTTTGAAACTCACTCTTAATTGTAGGTAAGATGGATAGACATGTCATAATTCTTCTTTTTAGAAAAATGATGAATCCATAAGAAATAGCGAGAGGAAATGGATGTGGTTTGGATGAACATAATTTGAGGTTTACTCAGTGCCAATGGAAAGAGAATAAGAGATAGGAGTAATTCTTCCAAAAATCTGGCCTATTACACGTCGTAAATCAATCAACACAACCGAAAAGAAACGAGAAATCGAGATAACCATGTGAGGTCTTCGAGGACGAAGATCTCCGGCTTGGAACCCAGCTTCATAGTCGCCATCCTCGTACCGCGCCAGCCGCCAAACTATTCTTTATTGCAGTCGACTCCTCCTCTACAGATCTGCAGGGCTGCTGAGTGGCGTTGGCTGCTCATGCATGTGGATACTTTTTTTGTGGAAATGGAAAGCGATGGAAGAAATTTTACAAGGATTTATCAGGGACGAGGACGATGGGTGGAAAGGAGGTCGGTGTGCTCGTTCCTCATGCAGACAGTGGCGAGAGGAAAGGAAATGGCGCACGCAACCAGTCAAGGCTCGGCCCGGGTTTAAAGGAGCGGGCGCTGACTGACTTTTAGCCAAATTTTCCCTTGGGAAAAAAAAGCTGCTGCTACATACCGGAAATGTCCGAGGCAGTCCCTGACAGATGGGGTCAGGACACTGTGTTTTTTTCCTGCTCCTGTCCCACTGGTCAGAGTCAGACGCTCATGGATTTGTTTGCAGACATGATCGTCTGTTAGCAAAGCGATCGGCTGAGAGCGAGAGGTGATCGATGGCCATGCATGGCTCTCGGTCTCGGCTGTCTCTCCCTCTTTTACACGTGGCCAGCCAGATCCACTTCCTCAGGGCTTGTCCGTTCGCATGCATGCAACGACGCAAAGCCAAGCGCGCTGGTCTTCGATGTCGCTTTCGTAGGGGAAGCGGATGCAGATCCATCGTATTCAGTTCAGCCCCGTACGTGATACCGTATATAACAGTATAAAGCTACGATATACGTACGTACTAGGTACTCCTAGTAAAATAGATTATGTACGGACTGGCCATGCACCCGATGGTGCTCTACCTGTACGTATCTGACTGCATCTCTTGTAATCGATTCGCTAGAGGCCAGACCGCCAGAGGCAATCGATCCACTGGAGCGGTGGAGCCCTTCTCGGCAGCGTTGCTGCTGCGACGGCAAAGGAGCCTGCACTGCAGAAGGCCGGCGTCACCCCGGCCCGTCAGTATCATCACTCAGCTAGTCAGTCACAGTCCCGGCTCCTTCCGCGGCGCAGCGAATCTCTTGATGGATTCACGACCGGCGCCGTGCCCTCTGTCACCGTCGCTTCCGTCACTTGCTGCTGGTTCGGGCTCACTGACTGGCTCATACGGCGCATCCGGCCGGCCGACTCGATCGTGTGTGCCTCCAAGTTCCACGTTTCGGCCTCGCGTTTGCTCTTCAGCCGGACCGGACCGACCGACGGGCGAGCTCTCTCTCACGTTCGGCTCCGCACCGGGGCACCGCCGCACCGGAATGCTGAGAACACACAACACAGTGGATCTGCCGCCCGTGCTGCTACACTTATCGACGACGGACAGCAGACGACTGGGCAACTCTGCGCCTCCTCCTGCTGCTGCTGCAAGTCTGCAACAGGGCATCAGATTGAGATCAGAGCAGGCGCGCCCGCCACTGTTCTCGTA
This sequence comes from Cenchrus fungigraminus, assembly GCA_036936925.1. Classification (NCBI taxonomy): domain Eukaryota; kingdom Viridiplantae; phylum Streptophyta; class Magnoliopsida; order Poales; family Poaceae; genus Cenchrus; species Cenchrus fungigraminus. Next base: position 17,825,231 of record CM072778.1, on the reverse strand, counting down.
CCGGGCGCCAGGCGGACAGGGCGGCCCCGTTCCCCGCGCCCCCCGCCCGCTGGACTCGCTGCCAGCCCGTGCACCGAAACCATCCGTTGTCGGGATGTACATCAACATTCAACAGCACGGCGCGGCGCCTGGCCGCCGGGGCCAGGAGGAGCCCAGGTGCAGACGTGCAGGTCGCCCGGACGGGTAGCAGGGGCGGGCGCGCAAGGCACTGTGCGGCAGTGCCGCCGCGCCGGCACCATACGGCCAGAGAGGTCCGGCGGCACTGTGCGCCGACGCTCCGCTCCGAGCATCCAACAGCGAGAATGCGAGATGCTGCGTTTGCCCAGGGAGCCCCCGCCGCAGCCTCGCGACCGTAAACCCCCGTAGCCCATGTCCATAGCATAGTAGTACTAGCATCACGTCCCGACGCCGGGCGAAAGACGCGGCGGGGGTCCCCAACCCCAAACCGAATAATTGCCAGCACCGATTGGCCCCCATCGCCCATGCTACGTAGGAGTAGACGGCAGACGACGACGATACGCGGCTGCAGATAGATGTTGGCAGCACGTTACCCACGCAGACAAGCATTTCAAGCCTGGCATCTTCACAGCACAGACAGGCTCAAACGTCCTGCATGGCGAAAGGTCAACCTTTGTGGCTGGGCCACCCACAGCGCAGATACAACGTCTTGCCTTCCTTTTTTTTGTTCAATCAAAACAAAGGAGTTAAACACGGTACGAAAACACCACAAAATTGAAAAATCTGCGAATTTGTCAGATAAATGAGCAGACAGATAACATATACGGAGTAGGATCTTAAACGGATGCAAGTAACGCGCAGGAAGTAGTGTTTGGTAAAATTGTGCTACATACGTAGCAAAATTGGCTGGCATCCTTCCCTACTCAGTGAATGCCACAGCCATGGATAATAGAGAACGGAATTGTTTAGAATGGCGGCCTACCCCCTGTCCCAACATGCTGGTTGCTGATGGCATGGATCGGCCCGGGTGAACTAAGCTAAAAAGCCTCCTGTTTGCCGAAGGCCGACGGACGACACCCGTCGGCAAGGCTGAAGGCCATTTTTGGTGTCTTGGCCAATGGAACCAATGGTGTTAGATCCTCCCTATTATTCCTTTGAGTTGCGGTAGAAGTCGACGCAGGTCTGGCAGTCGCAGTCCTTGAAGCGGCAGGTCTCGCACCCGAAGCAGACGCACTTCATGCAGCCGCTGCAGGAGGTGGCGCGGGAGCAGCCCCTCAGCACCTTGCGGCTTGCTCGCTCCTCCTCGTCGTCACAGGTGACCCTGGGGTCATACAGCCATGTATACAGGAGAGTTAGAGCACTGAAGACAATCAGACAAAGACTTGCAGTTAAACAGGTGATAAGAGATTGTCACATGGGAAACAAATATTCAGGTACTAACAGGAAGCAACTATTTTCTTTCTTTTTTTTAAAAAAAACAAAAGGCAGCGCAAATAGTTTAACTCCATGTAGGAAAAAAAATATTACAAGTTGGAACAGTCTCCAATCCTTGGTAACATGATCCCTGCAGGCAAGCTATGGAATGCACACAAATGCTACTGTGGCCGAGACAGGGACCTGCAGAGATCTGCCAATGTTTGGCCAGAAACTTTGTTGGCAACAGTTCACAAACTGTACCGGAGGCGTGCAGCTTCCACTTCATAGTTTCCTACAGTAGGATGCTGAATGCATCTGATCTATGCTACAGTTAACCAATGGATCTGCTACCACAACGGGCATTACCAATAATGGTACTGGATGTGCATCAACCACTTGCCTTGGCAGGGCCTGCAGTTGGACGTTCAGGGGTTTGCTGTCACTATTCTAGTAACACTACCAGTTGGACAACATGGGAAGTTCCTGCTGCTAAAGGGCATCCAATCAACCTAGTAGTTAAGTTCTTATCCATGTCAACCAAGAAATCTAAAGACAATTAGCAGCTAGGAGAATGTCAGCATTAATGAAATTTGGAAACACTACCCGCAAAAAAAATATGAAATTTGGAAACACTATACTACAGAGCATCACAAAGAGAGCAGAAACCATAGCTTGGCAGCTGACAACTGAAAACTCCCCAGTATCTTTTTTGAGCAAAAAAAAAAAAAAACTCCCCAGTATCACACTAGCAGTCTAGCTTGATTGAACTAAAAGCAACAAAATTAACTGTGCTAAAACAACAGAAGTCCATAGTAGCTCTAGATGGAACTAACATGGTGGAACAGAAATCTCTATTGTACAAAACTCGTCTACAGTTAGATTCGCAATTAAAAATACACTAGCCAAATGTGCAAACACATACCTATCAGTTGTCAAATCTGCACATGTCCAGTTGATTTTGGCAAGAGCGTCATGGTACACACGGCACTCTTCTTTTGACCGGAGCCGAAATCTCCTCTCCTTGCCACATTTTGTGCAGCGGATGAACTCATCACGGTGAGATGGACGTCCATTACGACCTTTGTGAGAACCATTGCCAGATCTGTGCGCCGAATAGTAGTGCTTGAGCAGAGCTGTCTTTGACAGTGGCACTTTTTCTCCCTGAACCATGACCCAGATAGTGTTCCTCCACTTTCCAGCAGTCTCCTTTCCAGAGTGTTTCTCAAAGGCAGCAGGTGTCAACTTATCTGCAATTCCAAGTTACAAAATTAACTTGTATCACAGTTAGCCTGAGCCACCATGAAACTGAGAGCTATCAGATGATTAAACAAATGCTATCTCCAAGGTTTGACCTAGAAATGTACTATGTCATACCACAAAAAGAACTCAAAGCAGAATGAGTTTTTTACTAGAAGATATACACGCAGTCTTATGAGTCCTTAAATTCATATAAAACAAGAACCATTTGAAGCTTTGTGATCTGTGATGTCACTCGAGCCAAGTAACTTCCCTAGAAAACTGGGTGCCTGATTGCTCCACCGACGAGCACTGCAGTGTATGTAGCCCCAGATCGATACACATCTTATAGAACACTGCGGGGTGCCGTCATAAATTATTGGCATTAGGAACTGCATATTTCGAGTGCAGAGCCTATCGCATTTGTTAAATCCCACATACATATCTAGATTTCATAAACAAATCCTGAATTTTGGAATATATGGCAAGCCATAACTAGCTGCTATCTTTTTGTCACTTTGCCATGTTGCTATCACTATGAACACAAGCCATGAAAAGGAAAGAAGGTGCCAAATCAATGAGAACTTACTAGCACATCTGAATAAAGGAAGACAATTGTTGCTTCATATGTTAACCTCCAAAACAATCATATTTTGTCACACATTTTAGGTTTAAGACAAACTCTGATTCAATTATGCAAACCATCCAAGGTTCCTGTATACAGTATGCTAGCAGCCATAACACTTTATGTTATCTATATGACTATATCAGTATGTCCCCTACAATAATCTACTGAAACATCAGTATGGACGCACAATGAAATACAGACATTGCAGATGAGGAGCAGAAAATATCATCTAAACATCTCAGAGATCAACTATTAATTAAGGCCACCAGGTACCAACACAGAAACAGAGATTAACGGTATATCTACATCTTAGTCGTTGCAAACAAGCATCCTGATGTCACAATGGAAGATCACAAAGGGCACTTCCACTTTGCATACAAAAGAAAGCAGCATGCAACTCCAAACGAGAACTGGTGCAAATCCATGCAAACGAAAGCCTGAATATAAACAGAGACGTAACAATGTGCTGTAGTTGTACTGCCGTGATGGACAACATGACCGAACAGAGGGGCAAATCCCATCACCACCAGCCATGCAAAGAGAGCATACAGAATGAATCGACGTGCATTAGGTAACTGGTTTCGTGTGCTGTACTAGACTGGAGGATGTGCAGAGACAACAACATGAAAGGTCAGTTATGCCGAATGAATGATACAAGTGATATTAATTACTCAGGGGCGCATGACCACCAACCAACAAACTAGTTCGGCAGCATCCTAACATTCAGATTGCATAGAAGGCAATGGTTTATTGGAAAAAATATCAACAGGCAAGAGGCAACAGACACAGAAGCAAAGCCAGAGCCGCAATGCATGGGATGCAGCATGGAACCAAGCACTAGAAGCAGGCGATGCGGGGCACAAGCCACAAGCGGCGCCGCTGCGCGTGCACTGGCATTGCATGCAGGCTCACCTTTGCGGGCAAGACGCCGTGACCCAGAGATCAAAACAGCATACGCGCATCGATGCGCGGACATGAAATCAAGAGCGAAGAAAAAAATCAAAGAGAGAGAAGTGGTGTATTGGTGACTGGCACGGACCTTCGTGGCAGCCGGGCGTGCACTCGCAGCTGACCTCCAGGTCGCCGGAGGCGAAGACGCGGAGGCGGCCGACGGCGTCGCCGTAGCGGTGGCTGGTACATCCGCACGTCATCTCCACGAAGTCCTCCCCCCAGCGCACCCCGCTCACCTCCCGCAGCTCCTCCTCGCTGAAGAGCGCCGCGCCGGCACCTCCGTTCGCCGCCGCCATGCCTCCCGGCCAAGAACAGGAACAAGCACAACAACCCTCCGGAAAACAAGGGCCACAGCCCACAGATTGATCTGGTTTGCGTCAAATCAATAAGCTATCGAATGCCGAGGCGTGGACGGCACAAACTGGTGGATCGAAGTAAAAGAAAGTTAGGCAAGTAGGTGAACAAGGGATTGAGATATATATAGAGTTGGGAGCTGTGGGGAAACAGGAACCAAAGCGGCGCCTTTCCACAACGGAATCGCAGCGAATTGGGTTCCCACCAAATCTTGACGGGCGGCGATCTCCGAAGGGGCCAAAGAATAAATGCAAAGGTGGCTTCTCTTTTTCCTAGATGGATATATGATCCGAGGCCAAGAACGACGAGCAGAGGCTCGCAGAGAGGCTGGAGCGGCGCAAAAGCGGCTTCTTTCTTCTGCAGCAAACTATTTGGGGGCTTCCTCCAAATCCGCCCAAAGATACGACCCAGAAAGATGGATCTGCCGATCTGGAGAAGTCGCCACAGAATCTCCAGAAATGCTTCCTCCAACTCCAGCCCCCGCACCCTACGCCGACGTAGATGGGGTTTGGAGAGGGAGAGGAGGAGGAGGTGGGGAGCGAGAGGAGGAGGGGAAGGGGAGGGCCGAGATGGAGGAGCCGGTGATGACTGATGAGGGGGAAGCTTGGTGTGCGGGTGCCGGGCTTTTAACCTATGGTTGGATGGGGGGGTGTTGAGATGTTTGTATATGCTTCTTCAGTGTTAGCCCTTCCCTTTTATGCTACTTCTCCGCACTACAGTTTCAACTGCTTTCCATTCTTGATGTTAGATTTCCACTAGACTTTGGAGCAGAAAAAATCTCTAGCGGAAGAAGTGTTGAGAGGCAAAAATACAAAGCCTGCGAATGATAGCCGCTATGCGACGGAAAGACGCCATTACAACTTTGTTGTTGTTGGTACCATATCATTGAGTCACATACTCCGTAGACGAATTGTTAAGAAAGGATATCATCAAATGCGAGAATCTTGTGGATGTGGCGCGTGACAAGGAAAGCAACTGGACAAATAATCTATCATTATTTACGCAAGTATTTTTTATGTGATAATGCTAAATTTATACTTTCAAAATTATTAAATGGTAACAATAATACGTGCTAATATTATTAGGTGTGTGTTGATGCTATGAAATGTTGGTGGAGATGGCAACACTTGTAGAGGAAGAGAGTCCTCCAAATATGAATGCAGTAACAAGGGATCTTAAACTCTTAGTGTTTTGAGATCGAGTATATATGCGTACACGCTAGCTTTCACACTAAGATTACGAATTGTAAAATATAGATTCCTAAAATATGCCGTTTTTAAAGGCGTTTTTGGTTCCACATTGCAAATAGACACGCCGAACGGCGTCCACGCAATAATATTTGGCCACTTTCACTTGGTAGCAAAAGGCTGGCAACCGCCTGGAAAAGAAAGTGGATCCGCAGGATGTGCGTCGTGAAGTGTGATGTTCGCTTTCGATGGCGTTACATCGTGACTTAGCTGGTTGCGACCCTTAGAGCTCGAAAGCAAACACGACTTCATTGTGCATGGTAGCAAAAAGCTGGCAACTACATGGAAAAGAAAGTAGATCCGCATGATGTGCGCCGTGAAGTGTGATGTTCGCTTTTGGCGACGTTACATCGTGCCTAAGCATGTTGCGACCCTTAGAGCCCGAAAGAAAACACGACTCCATTGTGCACGGTAGCAAAATGCTGGCAACCGTCTGGAAAAGAAAGTAAATCCACGGGATGTGCGTCGTGAAGTGTGATGTTCGCTTTCAATGGCGTTACATCGTGACTTAGCAGGTTGCGGCCCTTAGAGCCCGGAAGCAAACACGACTCCATTGTGCATGGTAGCAAAAGGCTGACAACGCCTGGAAAAGCAAGTGGATCCGCAGGATGTGCGTCGCAAAGTGTGATGTTCGCTTTCAGCGGCGTTACATCATCGTGACTTAGCATGTTGCGACCCTTAGAGCCCGAAAGCAAACACGGCTCCAGTGTACATGGTAGCAAAAAGGCTGGCAAATCACCTGGAAAAGAAAAGTGGATCCGCAGGATGTGCGTCGTGAAGTATGATGTCCGCTTTCAGCGGCGTTGCATCGTGACTTAGCATGTTGCGGCCCTTAGAGCCCGAAACACGACTCTAGTGCGCATAGTGGCAAAATGCTGGCGACCTCCTGGAAAAGAAAGTGGATCCACAGGATATGCGTCGCAAAGTCTGATGTTCGCTTTCGGCGGCATTACATCATCGTGACTTAGCATGTTGCGACCCTTAGAGCCCGAAAGCAAACACGACTCCAGTGTGCATGGTAGCAAAAGGTTGGCAACACCTGGAAAAGCAAGTGGATCCGCAGGATGTGCGTCGCAAAGTGTGATGTTCGCTTTCGGCGGCGTTACATCATCGTGACTTAGCATGTTGCGACCCTTAGAGCCTGAAAGCAAACACGACTCCAGTGTACATGGTAGCAAAAGGCTGTCAACCACCTGGAAAAGAAAAGTGGATCCGCAGGATGTGCGTCGTGAAGTATGATGTCCGCTTTCGGCGGTGTTGCATCGTGACTTGGTAGGTTGCTGCCCTTAGAGCCCGAAAGCAAACACGACTCTAGTGCGCATAGTGGCAAAAGGCTGGCGGCCGTCTGGAAAAGAAAGTGGATCTGCAGGATGTGCGTCGTGAAGTGTGATGTTCGCTTTCGGCGGCGTTACACCATCACCGTGACTCAACGGGTTGCGGCCCTTCGAGCCCGGAAGCAAACACCACCTTAGTGTTTTTTTACATATGTATAATATGTACTTCTTGATACATTGTAGTGAAATGGGACATAGTTCTCATGTTTCAAAAAAAATAGTAGTGCTAGAAAACAAATTTAGTTGAACTCTGTACCCCTACAAATATGGAATCTCTTAAAAACACCCCCCGGGAAGAAAAAAAGAAACAGAAAGAAAGGGTAGGCGTGCACGTACCGGTGCTGCTGGGGCCTAAAACGCAAAAAGAAAAAGAAAAAATCGGACGCCGTCTACGGTCGCGGCCGCGTCGCCTCATATCAAACCTCGCGTCTCCTGTTCTGCTGGGGACATCCCAGATTCCGCCCGTCCCCCGCTCGGCTCCTCTCCGGCCCCACCATCCTCCCCCCTCGTGACGTCCCCCCAGTCCCTCACTGCTCGGCGGGCTCCCCGCGCACAGGGCCCCACCCGACCAGCGAGACGGCGGCCTTTCTTCTCTACCCGCCGCGCCGCTGCGCGCCTGCGAGTGCCGGCTGGGGCGCTCCGGCGGGCCCCATCATGGGGGCCTGGGCGCTGATACCATGATACGGCCATACGGGCGCGGAGGCCGTTTTGGGAAAAGGGAAACCGGAGCGGGAGGAGGGAGGGCCCCGCGGCCGCGGCGCTGGCCCGGTCCCACCAACTCCCAAGGGGAGAGCCGCAGGCCGGGTTGGGCGGTTGGTTGGCTGGCGCCCGGGGAGCGGAAGTAATGAGGGTTTAGTCAGGGAGGTTCGGCTCGCGCTCGTCGTCGTGTACGTGACATCAAGCAGTCAGGCTCCGCTCCGGCTGCCGTCCCGTGTGCCGTGTTGGTCTGGTGCTGCTCGGTCGGCCGGGCGTGGCCTCACCGATGATCCAGCCGCTAGCACTTGCCGGTGGATTTCGAGCGGCTTTGCGATATCCCGTTGACGACGGCGAGTTTGCTTCCCGCGTACCGTTTCACTACTGCTGTGGGTGCAGTATACACAACTCACGCGTCTGGGGCTACATGCATGCTTGGCGGCGCGCGGGACAAACGGTCTTGGATATACGAGTTTAATTAACGAAACGGGTCTAAAAAGTTTGATGGATTGGAGACTAGTAGTAGGGAAGAATCTAGTTACTGTGACGCGCGCATCGCAGCACGGACACACACTTACGTGGGTACGGAACGGCTAGTTTTATTTTATTATCGACACAGGATGGCTAGATGCATATGGTACACCGGTCGGTTAAGGATCAGATCGAGGACGCAATTCTGACAAAGCTTCGTGCTTTTGTACGTTCCTCATGGATTAGAGAAAAATAACTAGCAAGCACACGGTTATCGTCTTAGGCATAGGTAGCTTCGAGACAATATCGCATGCCCTCGAGGGAGCAATCAAACAATGCAAGGTGCTTGATTAGGGGGGTGTTTAGCTAGTTCCCCAATTTTGCTTATCCCGAATGCAATGTACTCCTTGATGATTTTGTTGCGATTTTGAGGTTGTGGGGCATAGCATCAATGAGCAGATGGAGTTGCCAATCTTCTTCATTGTTGGATTGGTTCATGCTTTGGTTTCAATTTCCAGCAATTGAGAAGAAGTCGGATCATTCAAAAGAGGCTTTACAAAACAAAATGTATTTAGAGATTACTGAAGTAGTTTGTCGAAATATTTGAGTTGTATTTTCTTATCTGGTTATTTTCTTTAGTACATCATATCTTTTCATGTTTTGGCAACATGTTTTCGGAACATATATGTGCCCCTTTGTACTCTTTGTGGTTTGATGCATTCTTAGAAAAAGAATGTCTAAAGATGTAATATTATCTTCCATTATCTGAAAAGAAGTTTCCAATTTTGCAAAAAGTTTGGTGTTTTAGCTCATCTTTTTGCAAAATGGATCTAAGCACCATTGAAAAAAAACTTGCCTTGCAAAGATTTTGCATTTCAAAGCTCGATCACATTATCAAAACTTGCAAAAAAATATGCATTTGGTCACTTGCATGGAGTGTTACTGAATGGTTAGATTTTATTTTATGAAAAAGACTTTGATAAATCTAAACACCTTATCCAAAATTTGGGAAGAAAAACTTTTGGTGCAAAAGTTTTTTTTTTGCAATATTTGAGACTAAACAGAAAAAAAACAAACGGTAACAGGATCCAGCCGTATGCATTTTTCCTTTTCCTTTTTCCAAATTGTAAATTATTTTTATAGTTGTAAAATTAATAGCTTTTAGCATATACTATATACAATATGTATTTAGACGCATAACAAAAATTATGAGTTCAGATATTAAAATATAGATTTCATGTGCTGATAAAAACGTACACTGCTCGGTGATTACGACGCATGAGTGGTAGCCATAGCCAACAACTAGCACGAGGAGGATTATTAGAGAGAAGAAGAGAGTTTGGTTCCGACGAGCAACGTCATCCCATAATGACGATGCGTGCCGAAACAAACGTACGACGTGGCGGCTTGGAGCGCCTAAACCCAATAATTGGCGGCGGCTCGGATTTTGCCGGAGCAGCGCAGTTATGGTTGATCGAGCTAGCACGCGACATGAACCTGATGCTACCCCCGAGAGACCACTGCACCACCACGATGATTGATCACGAGCGCGCTACGGCGTCAGTCGGGCCGCGCACGCTCCTGGTGACGTGTAGCCGCGCAGCAGCGGCCGCGTGCGTTCAGAAAACGTAAGCCACACCACCCAGGCACCCACCCCAGCAGCAGCTAGCAAAGCAAGCAAGCCAGCGCTGGAGCGAACCAACGACGGCGCGGCCAGGGCTGGGGGATCTGGACGTGCGCGTCCCTTTCGGTCCTTTGCGCGACCACCACCAGATGTCCAGATCGATGCGCCCGCGCCCACGCCCGCGCCCGCGCCCGCGCCGCAGAGAGAAAAAGTTCGGCGCCGATCCGCTGGTCCGGAAGCCAGCCCAGCCAGCGCCCAGCTCGATCGATCCCGCAGGCCGCCGCATGCAGCAACGCGTCGGCCGCGCCGCGTGCGGGAAAGCGCCCGCCCGCCCGCTTGCTGCATGCGCGTCCGTTTCGGCCGTCGTCCCCTGGCGGCGCCGCAGCGGCACGGCAGGCACCGCACATTCGCATCCACCGCGGCCAGGACCACCGCGCGGCGCCGTCGCCGTCGCCGTCGCCAAGTCGTTGTGGCCGTACGGCTAGTGGGAGGCCGGAGTTAGATTAAGGGCAGCTCGTGTGATTAGATTCAGCGCGCGCCAGATTAAGTAGCCGATGGCGACGCGTCGTGTGACCTGTTCTCCTCAAGACGTGGATTGGCGGATTTCTCCATCAGAAATTCAGAATAAAGTCGACATGGTGCCCTTTTTCTGGTATCAGACATAAACTAAGCGGCCTAGATTCCATGCAACTTGCGAGTAGACAGGTCTCGTCTTATGCATCCTCTCTGCCAAATGAAGAGGATGAATAACCTTTCGCTTGCATCCTCTGCCAGATGAAGTTTACGTGTCTTGAACTCATGATGTTGGCTCCCCAGTTTACTTGCTTGTCATCCATGGTGAGTGCTTGTCGTGCTCAGGGTTTTTTACGGGTCGTAACCCGTCTTACTGATTATAAGCGGACTGGTTGCACTTGTTGTCGACCGGTTACCGCCGGTTACCGCCGGTTGAATCGACAACGGTAAAAAACCCCTCGTGTTACCTCTAATCTCAAATTACTGCTCCACCTGTTCCAATTAATTGCCATCTTGGTGTTTCTAGATACATTTTTTATTATGCACGTAGATATGTAATTATATCTTAATACATAATAAAAATAAATGTACAAATAATTTGAAACGGAGGGAGTATTTAACTTTGTTACGTACTAGACGTAACATATACTATCTAGATGTGTAACAAAATTTATGATATATATGGAGAAGTTAAAATGAAGAATAATTTAAGGTGAAATGGGTATCATTTTTTCAGTGGAAAAATGTGCTTAGCCTTTCGCTTCCACAACCGTAGAGAAAATGTCATGTGTTGCAGAACACCGGTTTGGCAGTATCAGGTTCTAACTCTAATTTGGCTCAATCTAGACTTGGCTTTACTAATTACCACTCCCTCCAGTATCAAATACGGAGTACGAGTAGTAACGAGTAGATTGGTTTGCCCTAATTAATGGTGTATACGATCATTTTTTAACTAAAGGTTTATACGATCGTACATTTTGTGTTATATGGCGTATCTCATGTAGGTTCTCGGCTTCTCGCCCATACCGGCCTAAATACGTCACGCTACAGTACCAAACAGTGGTTTTCCCTGTTCTCTCTCTTTTCCATGCACGGATGACGTGCTCGCTCGCGGATGGCTGGCACTGAAGGTCTGCACCCTAGCCTACACATTAGGCTCAGTCTAAACAAAAAGAAAAAAAACAGAAAACTCTAGTTTTTTTTTTAAAATTACACAGTAAAACGCAGATGCTCACAACATGCACGCACACTCACCCCTATGAATCCTGGTGGGTAACGTCTCACTAGACCGTCCTACCATTGGACTACAAGCCCAATCGCAACAGAAAACTCTAGTAACCACTAGCCACCACGCTTTTATGACAGTTTTGGGCCTAAAGGCAAACACGGCCTTTTGGGCCGCGACGCCTATCCTAGGCCTTTTGGGCCTAAATTATGATCGTCAGACAGTCTACTTTTGGGCCTAAATAAGAAAAAAGAAGCAAATCAAAAGAACAGATTGTAAGTACCGCAGACAGAGAGCAACTAGCGTACAAAACACTCTCGTGTCCCGCCTTCATGATCGTCGGACAGTCTCCTGGCAATGTGCCAGCCACGCACAAACAGAGAAAGAAAGAAGAGCCTAGTATCGTTTTTTTTTTGCTGGAGTGCTCCAGCTAGCTGTGCGTGGTTGTGTCGCAGTGTGTCCAGAGATTCGCAATCGCAGAAAACACTTTTCCAGAGTTCGTGCGCCAAAACGGACAAAAGCCTGAAACAATCCAACAGCATAGGCCTTGTCTCCAAATTTCAACAGGGAAGCCAGTAATCACGATAATGTGACTGCTCCTGGGGACATGGCTATACAGTGGAGAACTGGAGAATCGCCTGTACCTTGTCCATTCTCTGCTTGCTTTATCAGGTATCCAAGAAATTTGAGCAAAAAATAAGTGACTGTCCTGTTCATTTTCCCACCTAGATTCCTGAACGAGCTTTCTGTACAACGGCGCCCAATGGCCGCTGCCGAAACTGTGCGTGGAGTCGTGGACGAACGTGTTTTCTTGTGCCAGGAGGCCACGAATACAAGCTGCCGTGCAGACTGGAGTCGCTTCAGCAGAAAGGCAAAACAAACGGACGCGTGCAGGGCGTCGTCCGCCGAATCCGTCACAGAATCTCTCCAATTCACACGGAACCCCTCGCACATCTTCGCAACTCCCAAATCCATCCTACTCCGATCCCCTCTCCGGCTCTCCTCCCCTCCTCTCCTCTTCTCTCCCCCCAAATCTCGCGCGCCGCGAAACCCTAGCGCCCCCCTTTCCCGCGATCCGCTCGGCGGCGGCGATGGAGGTGAAGCTGTGGAACGACAAGCGGGAGCGGGAGCTCCTGGAGAGCTACGCGGACCTGTACGCGATCATCAAGGCGACGGAGAAGCTGGAGCGGGCCTACGTCCGCGACCTCGTCTCCGCCGCCGACTACGAGGCGGAGTGCCTCAAGCTCATCTCCCAGTTCAACTCCCTCTCCTCCTCGCTCGCCGGCGCCGTCACCGTCCCGCGCTTCGTCCAGGCCTACCGCCTCGACTGCCCCGCCGCGCTCAACCGCCTCCTCCAGTCGGGCGTCCCGGCCACCGTCGAGCTCCGCGCCGCGTCGTCGTCCTCGGCGCCCGCCGCCGCCGCCGCGTCCGCCGCCTCCATCGCGCACTGCGTCCAGACCTTCATCACCGCCATGGACGCCGTGAAGCTTAACATGCTTGCCAACGACCAGGTCCGCCCGCTGCTGCAGGACGTCTCCACCTCCATGGCTAGGCTCGGACCCCTGCTGCCGCCGGACTTTGAGGGGAAGGTCAAGGTGAACGAGTGGCTCGGCAAGCTGCACAAGATGGGCGCCGCGGATGAGCTCACCGAGCAGCAGGCCAGGCAGCTCAACTTTGATCTTGACTCGGCGTACAGTGCCTTCTTGGCTGCGCTGCCTGCAGGCATGTGACTGGGCAAGAATCTGCCTCCTTCATTGGGTTGGTTCGTTTCATTTTGTTATGCTCTTGATTGTGTGGATCAGTATTGTAGTGCTCTAGATATGTGTTATTTTGGTCCTGCTATATTGCTGTTAATAAGAAAGTTTCCAATTTGTGGTGGTTTCTGTTTCATTTATAAACAGTAAATATGTTCATTGCATGATATACATTCATAATACAAAGCATGCTAGCCTATTCATTCGATCTGTTTATTTTCTGTGGAACATATGAAACAATAACTGTAAATTATATTGTTATCTTCCTGCTTCCATGAAGCCATGGCTGATCTATTTGTCATTCTGTATATGTGCAATTGGTTCTGTTGATTTGTATTGGATTCCGAACACTCTAAAGGAAGAAAAATGACGGCATGGTTGTGATGCATATAACTTCAACACAAAATCACCACTTGAAATGTTACTGATTATTCATGGTGTTTGGTCTGGAAAGTAGTTGTTCATAAACAGTGTGTGCATATGTTGATATGTTCACAATCTGCACCTCAGATTGCAACTTGAATTTGCAAGGTAGAATGTTCAACACGTCACCACCTTAACAAATGCTTCCTTTTTCTGATCTTGGCAGGATGCTGTTAAATAACTTGTTTCTGATTAAGTACCAATGGAATTACTGGTTGTGAGAAAGAGAAACACTGTTATACATGGAGCTGGCTCCTTATCAAATTAGTTTGGTTCATTTGAATTGAATACCTGTATTCATAATTTCATATGTAACCCCTGTTTTTTGTGCGATTCCTTTTTCCCCTGTTGGTTAGCATCACTCATGATTGGTGCATTTGGTAACTTGTGAGCAAAATAACTGATGTAAGGCTCCCTTTGATGTTAAAAGTACTGCACAAGAAGCTTCTTGTGCAGTACTTTACTCTCATAACAAATCAGAGTATAAATCAGCGTATAATACTTTTCTCTCAGAACAAATGTGTCGTACAAATCAGCAGAAGATCTGTCGAACAAAGCCGTTATGGTGGACCATGCCTAGTTTACTAGGTTTGGTATTTAACTAAAACACTGCTTTAGTTCCAGTCATAATAGAAAAATATTCTGATGATTTTTATTCAGATTGTTGCTTTGGTGCTATAGATATGTGTGTTTTTAATTGTGATATATGTTTTGAATAAAATCACTGATATTGTGATGAATTGACCTCTGTTGCATATTTGGTGAGATGCATTATCATATATAATTCTGTTCATTTGGATATATGCTCCTTTGGATCTATATGAAGCAACAAGTGGACATTATATTGCTGTCCCAACAAATCTCATTATCTTTTTTTGTTCACGGGAATGACCCAGTTTGAACTGTGGATGCGTGCAATTTATTTTGCCCGATTCCTTTTTTCGCTCAAAAGTCTGAAATAATCAATCTTATTGAACGAGAGAACATATGCTGCCATGCCTATATCATTGCAAGTTTTAATGTGACCTTACATCTTCAATTGTTATTTGCAGTAGTTCACTAGTGTCTTTTGACCATTGCAATCGGCAATATGGATTAGTCATGCTCCAACACCAAACATCTCTTAACAGTCAACAAATGCCCATAGTTCATATAGCTATGTGGCATTTATTTAACTTATTTTGATGTTATCAGGATGTGATGGAATCACCTATAATCAGTTCATGTAAATTTTCAAGACTTGTCATAGAGAAATATGAACTAGGCACTGCACTTATCAGTTTACTTTGGATCTTTATTAGGATCTGTATTCAGATATCGTTCTGGTGGTTCATTTTTCTATTTACCAATACTCATAATTCTGCTTTATTTCTGCTTTTACCATTGCTTTTATAGTTTTTGGTTTAGTGTTCATTTTGTTTCCAGAGCCACATCAAAATCTTGGATTTTGTTCATTGCTCAAATTCTTCAAATAAATTACAGATGCATGTTTTCATTATTTGCACCGACTTTCTATCCTGCATTGCTGAGTGTCTCTCTTCTGCAAGCCCTCCTTAATGGTGATGGCTGTCCGTGTTTTCATTGTTAACAATGAGTTTTCATCAGAATCAGCATCAAGATTCAATCATTCAAGTATATGGGGAGGAAAGAAAGTTTTTGGAGGTGGGAAGGGTGTTGACATGTGGCCATGTCGGCTCATCGCTCATTCTCTTCATCTCTGTTTCAAATCTCACACTGTCTGTATGCTCTAAAACTGACGTAATACAAGAAATACCTCTACTTGACCATGTAGTAATGTGAGTAAGTTCGGTGGAAACTCAAGTACCCAATTGCAATAATCTATTGTCATGTAGTCTAAGACCAAGTGGTCATATTGTATTTAGACAATTTGATAAATGCCTTTGCAAAGCTACGGGCTTGTGTATTATTTGTCACACAGCATTCAGATCTGTAAGGGTGGTACGTCCAGAGTATGAATGGCCGGTAATGGTGATGAAAAGGAAGCAGCAGCAGGTAGCTTTTTGTACCATTTCATTTGCCTGTTTGATGCGTTGGTTTTCTTAGGCAATCATTGGTGTTAACAGGCAAATGTGCTAACAGGCAATCATTGGTTAACAGAATTTCTACCACCATCAGAGATGGTTCCGAACTCCTGCAGTATGGCGATGAATGGGATACTACGGGTGAAACTTGGGTTAACGAAAATTGGACTAGTCTCGTCGTGCAGAACTACACTTTGCCAAATTAATCTCTATAGCAAATGAATCATTTCTGGTTTGTTGGGTGCCACTTGGTCCAAAACAATCATTTATCAGTCAGTGAGCTATCAACTAGGGACGCCCAGCTCAGCCAGACTAAACAAAAAAGAGCCACTAGTTCCTTGAGTCTTAGTTTTTTTTCCTGCTCCAAGAAAGGAACAAGAGTTGTTGAAGTGACTCGAATATTTTGGTAAGGTACCCCACCTTTCTTTGTCGGGACAGTACCACTGGATCGGATCTGTAAATGACTGGCTGTTTGCCTATTAGTTGAGTCCTGCGTCTCATTTCTCTTGCAGTACAGCAGCGCTAGATCCACAGGTCAGCCCACTGCTCTGCAACCTCGCATCCCTCTTCGTGGTCAGCTCCAGCAACTCTGTTTCCGTTGCACTTCAATTTTCTCATCGTGTAAGCTCTCACTCTCTTATTTTCATCATGTATAAGCTCCCTAAATTTAGTTATCCATGTTTTGTGCTAGGTCAACCCTTACTTTTGTGCATGTATTCATAAATAGGGAAAAGGAAAGATAATCTGCTTGTAGGTTCTGTTTCTCTTGTCTCGGCTGCAGCTCACTAATTTCATCTCGTCTTTTCTGATTCCGGCAGGTTTTGCCTCCGACATCTTGTTGCCTTCGCCTCTAGGATCCCCCCTGCATAAGTACTCCCATCGTTTACCTGTTAAATCCCTTCCTCGCCTTTCCTTTCCACTTCCATTTTGTCCTATACATTTTACCCGCTCCAGATACACTTGCATACATCATTTCTCATCCAGTTCTCTTATTCCCTAAAAAGAAAAAAAAGAGAAAAACTACAAAAAAAAACCTTGTCTTTTTTGTTTGTTTCCATTGCCTATTTAGATCCCTGCAAATTTCCCGATACTCCGTGCCACTATCACTTCATTTCCTTTCCTTCCTTTTCATCTGAAAACACCTACTGCACTTCCATGGCGGATGTGGCACTAGCCGGTTTACGATGGGTGGCATCACCAATCGTGAAGAAGCTCCTCGCCGAGGCTTCAAACTACCTCAGCGTGGATATGGCGCGGGAGCTCCAGGACCTGGAGAACACAGTCCTTCCACAGTTCGACCTGGTGATTGAAGCTGCCGAGAAGAGCCCTCACAGGGACAAACTGAAGGCATGGCTCCAGCAGCTCAAAGTTGCCTTCTATGACGCTGAAGACCTGCTGGACGAGCACGAGTACAACCTCCTCAAGCGCAAGGCGAAGAGCGGGAAGGATTCCTCTCTGGAAGAGGATGCCCCCTCCATCAAATCAACTATTCTGAAGCCTGTTCGTGCTGTGACGAGTAGGGCACGTAACTTGCTCCCTGAGAACAGAAGGTTGATTGGCAAACTAAATGAACTGAAGGCCATCCTGGTGAAAGCCAAAGAGTTCCGTGAACTTCTTGGCTTACCGGACGGTAGCGCTGCAGAGTGCTCCGCCGCACCGACCGCTGTTGTTCCTCCGGCCACAACGACATCACTTCCCACGGTGAAGGTCTTCGGTCGCGACGAGCATCGTGAT
Source organism: Cenchrus fungigraminus (assembly GCA_036936925.1). Lineage (NCBI taxonomy): Eukaryota > Viridiplantae > Streptophyta > Magnoliopsida > Poales > Poaceae > Cenchrus > Cenchrus fungigraminus. The sequence goes on along the minus strand of CM072778.1, from coordinate 17,807,628 downwards.
CGCATAATAGATATTCTTATCAGCAAGACATCAGCTCATGAGGCAAGTTCATCCGGCTATTCGGGTTTGGCTATTATTGGAGCCGGAGGCATGGGGAAATCCACATTGGCGCAGTATGTTTATAATGATAAGAGGATAGAAGAACATTTTGATGTCAGGATGTGGGTCTGCATCTCCCGCAAGCTCGATATACATCGTCACACCCGGGAGATTATCGAGTCTGCAGCAAAGGGAGAATGCCCACGTGTTGATAATCTTGATACTCTCCACTGCAGTTTAAGGGACATACTGCAAAAGTCACAGAAATTCCTTCTTGTGTTGGATGATGTATGGTTTCAGGAATCCCACAATGAAACAGAGTGGCAGCAACTTCTAGCTCCTCTAACTTCTCAGGAGGTGGGAAGCAAAGTTTTGATAACTTCTCGACGAGACACACTTCCTGCTGCTCTTTGCTGTAAACAAGTCATTCGCTTGGAAAACATGGAAGATGCTGAGTTCCTGGCACTGTTCAAACACCATGCTTTCTCTGGAGCAGAGATTGAAGACCAGCTGTTGCGCGTGAAGCTAGAGCAGATTGCGGTGAAGATTGTTAGAAGGCTTGGACAGTCTCCTCTGGCAGCAAAAGTTCTAGGTTGCCAACTGAGTAGGACAAAGGATGTCACTAGATGGAAAGCTGCTCTAAAAATTGAGAATTTGAGTGAGCCCACGAGAGCTCTGTTGTGGAGTTATGAGAAGTTGGATCCACGTATTCAGAGATGCTTTCTGTATTGCAGCTTATTTCCAAAAGGCCACAAGTATAAAATTGATGACATGGTTAACCTTTGGGTGGCAGGAGGCCTTGTTGATTCGTGCAAGCTGGGTAAGAGAATGGAAGATATTGGGACTGATTACTTCAATGAGATGGTGTCTGGATCTTTCTTTCAATTTGTTTCTGAAAGAGTTTTTGGTTCGTCGTATATTATGCATGACCTCATCCACGATTTGGCAGAGTCACTCTCTAGAGATGACTGCTTCAGATTAGAAGATGACAGTGTGTCAGAAGTACCATGCACTGTTCGTCATCTTTCTGTTCGTGTTGAGAGTATCGAAAAGCACAAGAAAATTATCTGCAAGCTACATCATTTACGCACTGTTATCTGCATTGATCCAATAATTGATAGTCCAGATGATCTTTTTGATCAGGTACTGCAGAATCTGAAGAAGTTGCGTGTACTATATTTGTCATTTTACAACAGCAGCAAGCTGCCTGAATCTGTTGGTGAGTTGAAGCACCTTCGGTATTTGAACCTCATCAAAACATTAGTTTCTGAATTGCCTAGATCATTGTGTACCCTTTACCACTTACAATTACTTCAGTTAAATGAAAAGGTTAAGAGCTTGCCGGACAAACTTTGCAATTTAATTAAGTTACGTCAACTTGAAAGGTACATTGATTACGGACATACATTGTATGAAAAGGAACTTTGCCAAATTCCCAACATAGGCAAGCTAACTTCACTGCAACACCTTAATGAATTTTCTGTGCAAAAGAAGAAGGGATATGAGTTGCAACAATTGAGGGACTTGAATGAGCTCGGTGGCAGTTTGAAGATCAGAAATATTGAGAACGTGACACAAAAGGATGAAGCGTTAGAGTCGAAGCTACATCAGAAAAGTCGTCTTCAAAGTTTGGAGCTTGAGTGGAGAGGTGAGAATGACGTGAATGAAGGAGATAGTTCACACCTGGAAATCTTGGAAGGCCTGACACCACCGCCTCAACTAAATGACCTCAAAATCAACGGTTACAAATCTTCCTCATATCCAAGCTGGTTGCAAGATGGTTCCTATTTCGAGAATTTGGAATCTTTTGGGCTTTTAAATTGCAGTGTTTTAGAAGGCCTACCACCTGATACTGAGCTCCTTTTGCATTGCTCTGAACTGTTGCTTGGTAATCTTCCAAAACTTAAGATGTTACCTTGTCTCCCAGAATGCCTTAAAAGCTTATCAATCAACAGGTGCCCACTGCTTATGTTTGTCGCCAAAAATGAGCTGGAGCGGCATGATCTGAGGGAAATTGGGATGACCGACCACCTGGCATCTAAACTTGCATTGATTTGGGAGGTCGATTCAAGATCAGTTATTAGGAGTGCACTATCCGAAGAACATTCCGCTCTGAAGCAGCTGAGGACATTAATGGATAATGATATATCAAAACATCTTCAGATTATTAGAAGTACTTTAGAAGACGAAAGAGATGATGCATTGGTGAAAGAAAATGTCATCAAGTCGTGGCTATTTTGCCATGAGCAGAGGATAAGACTCATTTGTGGAAGGATCATTGGGCTCCCATTGGTTGCACCATCAGGACTTTGTAAACTTAATCTTTCTTCATGCAGTATCACAGATGGAGCATTAGCAATTTGCCTTGGTGGCCTCACTTCATTGAAAGAGTTGTCCTTAGTACAGATTATGACTTTAACTGCACTTCCGTCAGAAGAGGTGTTTCAGCATTTGGTGAAGCTTGATCACTTGTTCATCAAATCTTGCTGGTGTCTCAGGTCATTAGGGGGATTACGGGCTGCTAAGTCTCTTTCAGATGTTAGGTTTCTTTCTTGTCCTTTGCTACAGCTGTCACGTGGAGCAGAATTTTTACCGTTGTCCCTTGCCGGGAACTTCTGCATACAAAGGTGCATACTTGCAACCTATTCATTCAGTAATGGCTTGCCACACCTGAAAGATCTCTCCATTTTTTCATGTAGAAGCTCTGCATCCTTATCGATTGGTCACCTGACCTCCCTCGAATCATTAGCACTAGGTTCTACGCCCGATCTGTGCTTTGTTGAAGGCTTGTCTTCCCTGCAACTTCAGTATGTACATCTGATAGATGTTCCAAAGCTGTCTGCAGAGTGCATCTCTCGGCTTCGTGTCCAGAAATTACTCCACGTTAGTAGCACGGTAATGCTTAACCACATGCTCAAGGCTGAAGGTTTTACAGTACCACCAATTCTCTCTCTTGAAAAATGCAAGGAGCCATCAGTCTCATTTGAAGAACATGCAAGTTTCTCATCTGTCAAGCATCTGAGATTATGTAAGTGTGAAATGAAGCCCCTGCCAAGAAATATGAAGTGCCTCTCCAGTTTGGAGAAACTGGATATCTATGACTGCCCCAATATGTCATCTTTACCAGATCTGCCATCCTCCCTCAAGCACATAGCCATATGGCGCTGTGATCTCTTGATGAAGAGCTGCCGAGCACCTGATGGGGAGAGCTGGCGAAAGATTTCACACATTCGTTGGAAGGAATTCATCTGAAGAGTTCTTCAGGTTCGCAACCAGGAAGAAATTGAAAGGTAAAGGCTCCACCCTTTCATTATTAAAGACCAATTTTCCCAGATTTATATTTCATTCGATCCTGACTCTAGCTAGCTTTGTATTTTGAACAGCCGGCCGCTTGTCCCCAGTCCCCACCGCATGGTACTGGGTGGAACTGGAGTACTTCGAGCTCATCAATCGCTTCTGGTCTGCACCAGTGGGCGAGCCTGCGCCACCGCCACTGAACCGACACCCAGTTCGCTTGGCTTATCAGCCACCAGCAACCAGTCAGCAGTACTTTTCTCTCAGAATAAATCAGCACCAGCCAAACGAACAGGCCGAAAACCTCTCTCTTGTCAGCGAGGCATCGCGAGTCTGTTTGGTTGCTGGTTGGTCTTTGTTTTCTACTATTTTTCCTGGACGTGTTTGTGAATTGGAGCTTGTTCCATTGTATTTGCAGTTCTGTTTTCCGGTTGTCAATGTTATTTCTCTGCACTGTGTGATGTGGCATGGACATGGAAAAACTTTGGTATGCCGAAAACATTGCTCGCCGAGAATTCCAATGGAATAAGGCTTTTGCGCGATGAAGGGGCAACCTTTCGTACTGTCAATCAAATAGTACAACGTCTGAAACCGAGCGTGCGGTGCGCCGCTGACTGTTTACACCAGCTGGAACTGTTCAAATTGGCGCTTTTGCCATCTCCCTATCATTTCGTTGCAGCACTGCGTGGGAAATAAAATTGGAACTCACTGGGGGAGGAAGATACACGATGGTCTATGGGCATATAACATACTTTAGCCACGACCCGTCGACGGCCGAGACGAAGCTCGTCACAGCCACCGTGACAAGAAAGGCCGAAACGTGGAGGCTACTGCGGTCTTGTTTAGTTCATCAAATTTCCACCTCACTTCACTATTCATCTTATCAAATCTCTACTATTTTTTTTAACTAAACATCTTCACAAATTTATATTATTCATCATCTTTTCATCCATCACATTCGGCTCAATGCTATTCACCTCATCACATCTCTACCATTTATTTTCTCGAATACGCAGGAAGGCTGCGCATCATTGTATTAAGAAGAGAATAAAAGTTGTTTTACAAGTTGTGCAGTGGCCTACCACCAACACGGAAGCCCGCGGCGAGCGCTAGCATAACAACCACAAGTTCTTGAAAAAAACTCCTATTGCTCGCTTCTTAAACAACCTAAATGTCTTGCCCCGGCAAGCACCCACAGATTGATGTCTCTCTTACGTGTTGCACCAGCTCATAGGGGACCAAGGATTCACCGTTTAAGAGGCGTGCGTTACGCTCCTTCCAGATGCTCTAGATGACGAGCATAACTAGTGTGTTCATCCCCTTCCGGCGATTGCTTGGCAGCAAATTCCTGAGTCGAGTCCACCATCTTGAAAGAGAAGCAGACTTCTTTGGCGTAGGGACAGGCCACGAGTATGTGATCGCATGCCTGGTCATCTTGGTCACAAAGCCAGCACCGTTCGTGCGCATCCAAACCGTGTCTTCTCCGACGATCAGCCGTCCATACTCGTCGCTTGACAACAAGTCAGGTGAAGAACTTCACCTTGGGCGGTGCCCAGCTCTTCCAGATGCGCGTCGCCCCCTCATACGAACGCAGCCGGCATGAAGCGGCTTATACGCAGAGGGCGCCGAGTATTTTCCGTCCTGGGTCCAACGCCAAATCCATCGGTCGTTGCTGGCTTGTAGCAGGAATGTTGACAGTTGATCCCAAAGTGTCACATACTCTACCATTTTTCCTAAACCAAACACGCAAAATCTAAATTTCCATTATTCACCACTATTCACCCTACCACATTTGTCTATCTGAAAAGGAAAGTTGGCTTGACTAGTGCTCAGTTTCAGACGAGCGAGCACGGGTAGGTGACTGTGACAACCCGCTCAGGAAAATACCGTACTATCGTCTAAACCAATCCACTTTGGCCATTAAGCGATAGTAAAGTACCATCCCATCGTTAGCTGCTGGGTTAACGCCCGATAAATCACTTGGAAATCACACAGAGGATCGAACATATGCATTAAAACTCACACGAAGGCGAGTCCAGAGTACAAACACAAATTAAATCCAAATTATACCCCTAAGGGTTTAATTATTACAAACCATCGTTCATGACATGATAAGTAAAAGTTCAGAGTTTGAAAACAGCGGAATAAAATAAACTAGCGCAACGATAAACATCACACGAGGTCTTCCGTGATGCCATCACTCGTCGTCATCCACCCAAAATGTGAATAACCCGTCCTCCTCTCTTTGAAACAAGGGGCGCTTCCGGTTCTGTGCGTGCTTCAAACAATTTTGTCTTCTCCATATTACCATATCTCTAGAGTCAACAATTTTCTATCAGGAACTACTGAACTCAATCACTTGCTGCCGTTACTCAACAGTTTTCTGTTGAGGTCTATCCCATGGAGGTAGTCAAATTGGACCAGTGATCGATTTCTAGGTTTCGTCGTAAACCTAATTGGTTACTTCCAATTACGTAAATCAATAGTTCAAACCGCACTCAAAGGTAGGACATTTCCCATTGATATAGGAACTTTTGTACTAGAAACAATAGTATCTCTCCAGCTCCCAGCCGGGTGGAATCTCACCAGGCCAAACAACACCTGCAACAACATTTTTAAAGCAAGGCTGAGTATACTAATACTCAGCAAGACTTAACCGTCGGGTGAAAACTACATCATCAAACTCTAGACATGAGAGGCTTTTTGGCCGGTGGGGTTCTTTTGCTGAAAAGCAACAAAGAGTATGTCCTTACTTTTAATATTTTAGCACCAAATTCTAGTTGATTACCATTTCTAAGTGTGTCAACTAATTCAATCAAGAATTGTACAATACAATTAATTCAGGCAGTAATATTCACAAAGTTCCATCAATAAGGGATATTATGGCCAGTTGATTAAGCAGTCTCGGATAACGGTGAGAGGCCGACAATCGATTGGTTAATAACCTTGCAAGGTAAACCTAAACACACGGAGGGTGCCCCCACATGGACAACCACCAGGCGGTTCCCAAAAGTCCTCGGCTTGGGATCGAAACTTACAGTCCCGGGTACAAGGCTATCTGGCGTGCCCCACACAGTACACCCAGCCTCACACATGTACCCACCTCCCGGTTGCAAGTCGGGCAGGTGATTCTCAGGATTAGTAATAGTAAGTTCCCGCACCGTCTCATTAAGGTACTAGGCTTACCGGTCCTATTCCCGACAAGTGCTTAATACGTTCAAAAGCTTAGCCCACGAAAATCACTGGGCCGGAGCCCAAATCCCATGCTCTTACCACATGAGCAATCCATTTATAAAGATCTTATGATTCCAACATAAGAACCTATTCTCGCGAGTGACGAACATCACTCGACTTCTACCGGGTCCTATAGCATAGCAGCTATCGACCTAGCATACTAGTAAAAGAGCATAGGTACCTAGGGATCATGCATCTAGGGTTTCAATTCAACTCCTGAAACGTAAATGCACAATCATAGCAAAGGTAATTGCATAATTTTAAAAAGAAGGGTTAATGATCCGGGGCTTGCCTTCGCTGGCAAGGTTGGCCTTGGGCCCTTCTGGACTTTGGTCCAGGTCCTGAGCTACGTCCACGTACTACAGCTCACCGACAGCACCTTCGTCTCCTCCTTCCGGCACGAGCGTATATCTACCGTCGGGAAGATCTACACGAGGATGCAAATGCAAGATTTACTTGACGATTTTTAATTTAATTAATTACAAACAACATATGACAACCATGGGGTGCATGGCTGACCACATTCACCTAGATAAGAATACATTCAGCATACTCTTCCGATAAAGGAACAATATGCGGTTCGTTATTAATTATTCTTTTTAATAGTGACTGTGTACACATTTATGTAAATAATTCAATTTAATTTCACAAACAGCAAGGGGTGGTGACACTTAGCTTCTTAGCAAGATTAACATCACATACATAGGGTCATTAGGAGTGTGGTTGGTGATTTTCCAAATTTAACTTATTAATAAACTTTAATTGGCCTCCACAGCTTTTATTCATGAAATAAATTCACAAAATTCAGTGGGGTGTTTTATGAAGCACTACAAATCAAAACAAAGCCACTGCACCAGATTCCACATTTACAAGGGCTATAAAATTAATCATATCAAAAATAACAAAATCTAGCTACCAAAGCAAGATAATGCATATAAAAATAAATACACAAGAAAAAGATCCCAACTTTCTCACACATGACCTCTGGTCCAAATATAAGCTAGGCATGCAACACATACACCTAGAGCTACTATAGATCTTGAGTTATGCAATTACATTTAAAACTAAGCATATTTCAAGAATAAATATTTTTGACAGATATAAAATCATGATTAAATCAAAGAGATGTGTATTTAGGCATAAAAAGATCACATGCAGAAGTTGAGCACAAAAATCTAATTATTTTTAGCTACAAAAATCATTTAGACAAATTCAGTATAAATACAAAACAATTCATAATAAAAGATCTACATAGTAAATTTATGCAATTTTCAGTGTAGCACCTAGACATGGTATGACTCACAACATATCCAAAATTCAGCTATAGATCGCATGTAGAGTTTGAACTACAGCAAATCTAGGTCAAACTGAATTCAAGTTTTCGTGCAAAATTTAGCACTCAAAAGTATGGTCATGCTTTACAAAAGTTGTAGGGTTCTTCACCAAGAATCCAAAAAAATTGGGTTTGAAATTTTCTGATTTTTCTACAATTTTCTATGAATTTTACAAGAATCAGTCAAACACCATTTACTATTTAAGAATCAACTTTGCAGCGGGGTCCCTGAAACTTCTTTTCTACTACAACCACGCCCTAAGTTTACAAAACGAGCCCTAGAAAGAACAAAAGCCTTGCAATGTGGCCCCTAGGCCATGGCCGGCGGCGGTTCCGGCCAAAATCCGGCGAACCGGCGGCGGGGTCGGCCGGAGAAGAGGTAGGGGAGGCGCGCTGGCTCACCAGGGCGCGATATGCGGCCGAAGTTGGGGCGGAGGAGCGGCCGGCGGGCTGGGACGGCGGAGCCATGCGGCGGCGGCTCCGGCGAGACGGCTGCCAATGCGTGTCGGCCCGCGGCTCGGACACCTTAGGTGGGTACGTGTGGCGGTGATGGCGGGTCCAAATGGTGGCTGGGAGGTGCCGAGGAGGGAGCTCAGCGTGGGAGCAGCCATGGCAGCCACGGCGGACGGCGTGCGCGCGCGTGTGGAGCTGCGGCACGATTTTATAGAGGTGGAGTGGCTTGCCTTCAAGACGAAGGCAGCTCTGGCTGGGGTCAGTAGCAGCCAGGGCGGCGGCGTCGTGGGGGGGTACACTAGGGAGGGCCAGAGCGAGCGGTGGCGCGGCGCGTGGCGTGCGGCGTGCGGCGTGCTCGGCGTCCGGGCCCTGGGGGGACGGGGTCGAGACGGCGCGAGGAGGAGGGGGCACGCGTGGCGGTGGGTCCGCACGGTCGCCTGCCGGGTGGCCTCGGCGTCCGGGCCCCGGCGGTGAAGGCCGCGCGACGCGTGGCGGCGCGGGCGCCGGTCAGTGCGACGTCGTGCGTGCCAGAGCGCCTGAGCACCTTTCGCATTCGGATTAGCCCTGTTTGACCAAACGTTTCTCCGAAAATTTGAACTGGGCAAGGAAAAATTTGAATACCAAACTTGTAGAGGGACTATAGGAGAACATTTTTCGTAAAGGCCGACCTATGTTTCGATCAACCGTTTGAGCATGAACTGCTGGCAAAGGTGCTGTCTTTCTTGGCGCCGGTGAAAAGTACATGCTGTAGTTGACCGAGTTTTTCACCAATTTCCACTCAAAATCTCAAATGCCACCAATTGTGAAAAGTGTGTCCCTCGAAAAGACGAACAACCTTTATATTGACCGATTTTGAAGTGTTTAAATGAAATTTGTAGGACGCGGTAAAAGTTCCAGAAGGGGTTCAAGGACATAGGGGGTTTGACTAGGGGTTGACCACATCTTTGACCAAGGTTTAACCAAAAAGGTGTATTGACTTGATCAAGAGGGTCATTAGTGATTGTTGGCTAGGTTTTCGAGGTGATGACCCAGGTTGACCAAGGTTTGACTAGAGTCAACACGTTTAACTCGGTCATTAGCACTAATGATGCTAATTAAAAACCTGGGGCGTCACAGCCTACCCCCCTTAAAAAGAATCTCGTCCCGAGATTCGAAATTCCAAGGACAAGGTAGGGTGGGTGGTGTTCTAAGATTTCCAAACTACTTTGGGAAGCAGCCACGATGTGATTATAGGTCAAAGAGTATAACCATCATCGGTTCAAAGTTGGCCCATAAGAGTAGTCGAAGGTGACAAGCCATGGAGAGTTTTTTCAGGGAGTTTACTTGCGGATGCAAGCGGGGAAAGTATGAAGAGATGAGTTGGTATAGGAATTTCGGAACAATCTTGCTCACATGTTATTTAACTTGTGAAATTGGGTGGTATCGACTCGTTACATTACGGTGCAATGATTTTAAAAGTTGGTGTGATGCACATGCTTATGAAGGTATGATGCGCATGATGCACGTTAGCATGACTCGACTACCCATAGAGTGGAGAAGGAGTATATGTGTGGCGAGTCGCGTTCTCACAACCAAGATACCTAGCGCGCTCCTAGTGGTAATCATATGGCTGCAGCGCACATGATGCCCTAGGTTCCATCGCGGTACCTTTGGTTAGGGGACAACAACATCACCAATCATAAGAAGGATAGAGTAGGAATATTGAAATCTTCCATGCGTATGCATGTTAGTTCACCCAAGGTTCCCAAATGCACGTGCTATGCAAATGCATACCCAAAAAGTGACTTTTTTTTTAAAATTCAAAATGTTGTGAGCAAGACCAAGAAGAATAAGTTCCTGATTGAAAGATCGAAGTAATCATGACAAGGATATCAATACAAGGACTAGCTTAGTGCTTCAACATGCATAAACACCAGGGGGTGGAAGGGATACGTGTTGATGGAGATAACATTTCGACAGGAGAAGATTACCACTGAAGATTGAACTCTAAGATCAAGACATTACTCAACCGACATGGTAGAACAGAAAAAGTTCTTTTCTCATGCTGGGCACAACTGGGGTAGTCATATGTACAAAGGTATAATCGTATGTTAGAACTCAAAGCGAGCATACATACATAATGACCTAAAGTTCTGGCAGTTGTGAACAAAAGTTCATAACTTAAAAACTAGAGCCCCAAAAATTCTCGAATTTTTGCAGCAACTCAACAAGATTATGAGGCACAGTTTTGGGTAAATATAGATTGATCTAGAAAGGTTAGGAAGGTGCTCAACTAATCAAGGTTTCTGATTGGTCCCTGGAAAAACAGCAGGACAGAGGTTCACTAATCTGAGCATAACTTGAGATATTCAAAAGCTATGACCGCGAACTTTTGCGAGCAGAAACTAGATTAGATATGGAGCAACTTTGGTAGAGATCACCTGGTCAAATTGATTCTTGAACAGGGTGCAAAAATCCAAGTAAACAGCCACAATAGATTTTGGACAGCAACACATCGACACCTGAGAGGCTAGGCAAGACAAGCACACTAGCAAAATTTCACCTTAGAGAGCACATAAAACAAACAAGGGTTCAGTTTTAAGTTTCCACAATTTTTAGCATGATGCAAGACGTCCTATTCATCCTCACAAGGCAATCAAGCCAAAAATCGAAGTTAGTGCCGGTGGCAAGGCATATATACGTTTCTCCCTATAATAACTAGTCGAGAACTAGTCGATGCTCACTTAGCGACTTACGAAACGTGGTTAGTGTACCTGCAAAAGATCACAGAACACACCGAACCTTTCGTGTCAGCACTCACGAAAGCATCCACATACATTACCGTTCACTATAGAAACGGCACCCGTGTGTTTATCGCTGCATGGACAGCGTCCAACCTCGGACACTCTCCTTTTGAATGGAGTGCATCCTTGTCTCGCATATTCATAATGCGGAACGTCCATGTATGGCAAAACATGGCGAGACACGGACGTGACGGTGGGTTCCCTTTGGATTAGGTCCCATCCATCCCTCACATGACTTCCATGCGGTACTACCACGTATGGCAAAACGTGATGAACTAGTATGGTTGTGCAAGAAGTAAGTTCTGACAAGAATGAAATGTGCTGGAAGTTAGCGAAATAAACCATAGATTTTTAAGCCACCTGAAAGAACCCAAGAATTCCCTCTAGGGCCTCTCGGTCTATATCCATCCTTAACAGACCAACGTATTTTGCAAATCCAAACAATCTTGACAAGTTTTCTTCAAAAACATGTGATTAAGATTGTTAATTAAACTCTGGTGCATATAATCGCTCTGATACCAGCTGTGACAACCCGCCCAGGAAAATACCGTACTATCGCCTAAACCAATCCACTTTGGCCCTTAAGCGACAGTAAAGTACCATCCCGTCGTTAGTTGCCGGGTTAACACCCGGTAAATCACTTGGAAATCACACAGAGGATCGAACATATGCATTAAAACTCACACGGAGGCGAGTCCAGAGTACAAACACAAATTAAATCCAAATTATACCCCTAAGGGTTTAATTATTACAAACCATCCTTCATGACATGATAAGTAAAGTTTCAGAGTTCGAAAACAGCGGAATAAAATAAATTAGCGCAACGATAAACATCACAGGAGGCCTTCCGTGATGCCATCACTCGTCGCCATCCACCCATTCCAGCTCCCAGCCGGGTGGAATCTCACCAGGCCAAACAACACCTGCAACAACATTTTTAAAGCAAGGCTGAGTATACTAATACTCAGCAAGACTTAACCGTCGGGTGATAACTACATCACCAAACTCTAGACATAAGAGGCTTTTTGACCGGTGGGGTTCTTTTGCTGAAAAGCAACAAAGAGTATGTCCTTACTTTCAATATTTTAGCACCAAATTCTAGTTGATTACCATTTCTAAGTGTGCCAACTAATTCAATCAAGAATTGTGCAATACAATTAATTCAGACAGTAATATTCACAAAGTTCCATCAATAAGGGATATTATGGCCAGTTGATTAAGCAGTCTCGGATAACGGTGAGAGGCCGACAATCGATTGGTTAATAACCTTGTAAGGTAAACCAAAACACACGGAGGGTGCCCCCACATGGACAACCACCAGGCGGTTCCCAAAAGTCCTCGGCTTGGGATCGAAGCTTACAGTCCTGGGTACAACGCTATCTGGCGTGCCCCACACAGTACACCCAGCCTCACACATGTACCCACCTCCCGGTTGCAAGTCGGGCAGGTGATTACTCAAGATTAGTAATAGTAAGTTCCGGCACCGTCTCATTAAGGTACTAGGCTTACCGGTCCCATTCCCGACAAGTGCTTAGTACGTTCAAATGCTTAGCCCACAAAAGCCACTGGACCGGAGCCCAAATCCCATGCTCTTACCACATGAGCAATCCATTTATAAAGATCTTATGATTCCAACATAAGAACCTATTCTCGCGAGTGACGAACATCACTCGACTTCTACCGGGTCCTATAGCATAGCAGCTATCGACCTAGCATACTAGTAAAAGAGCATAGGTACCTAGGGATCATGCATCTAGGGTTTCAATTCAACTCCTGAAACGTAAATGCACAATCATAGCAAAGTTAATTGCATAATTTTAAAAAGAAGGGTTAATGATCCGGGGCTTGCCTTCGCTGGCAAGGTTGGCCTTGGGCCCTTCTGGACTTTGGTCCAGGTCCTGAGCTACGTCCACGTACTGCAGCTCACCGACAGCACCTTCGTCTCCTCCTTCCGGCACGAGCGTATATCTACCGTCGGGAAGATCTACACGAGGATGCAAATGCAAGGTTTACTTGACGATTTTTAATTTAATTAATTACAAACAACATATGACAACCATGGGGTGCATGGTTGACCACATTCACCTAAATAAGAATACATTCAGCATACTCTTCCGATAAAGGAACAATATGCGGTTCGTTATTAATTATTCTTTTTAATAGTGACTGTGTACACATTTATGTAAATAATTCAATTTAATTTCACAAACAGCAAGGGGTGGTGACACTTAGCTTCTTAGCAAGATTAACATCACATACATAGGGTAATTAGGTGTGTGGTTGGTGATTTTCCAAATTTAACTTATTAATAAACTTTAATTGGCCTCCACAGCTTTTATTCATGAAATAAATTCACAAAATTCAGAGGGGTGTTTTATGAAGTACTACAAATCAAAACAAAGCCACTGCACCAGATTCCACATTTACGAGGGCTATAAAATTAATCATATCAAAAATAACAAAATCTAGCTACCAAAGCAAGATAATGCATATAAAAATAAATACACAACAAAAAGATCCCAACTTTCTCACACATGGCCTCTGGTCCAAATATAAGCTAGGCATGCAACACATACACCTAGAGCTACTATAGATCTTGAGTTATGCAATTACATTTAAAACTAAGCATATTTCAAGAATAAATATTTCTGACAGATATAAAATCATGATTAATTCAAAAGATGTGTATTTAGGCACAAAAAGATCACATGCAGAAGTTGAGCACAAAAATCTAATTATTTTTAGCTAAAAAATCATTTAGATAGATTCAGCATAAATACAAAACAATTCATAATAAAAGATATACACAGTAACTTTGTGCAATTTTTGGTGTAGCATCTATACATGGTATGACTCACAACATATCCAAAATTCAGCTATAGATCACATGTAGAGTTTGAACTACAGCAAATCTAGGTCAAACTGAATTCAATTTTTCATACATAATTTAGCACTCAAAAGTATGGTCATATTTTACAAAAGTTGTAGGGTTCTTCACCAGAAATCCAACAAAATTGGGTTTAAAATTTTCTGATTTTTCTACAATTTTCTATGAATTTTACAAGAATCAGCCAAACACCATTTACTATTTAAGAATCAACTTTGCAGCGGGGTCCCTGAAACTTCTTTTCTACTACAACCACGCCCTAAGTTTACAAAACGAGCCCTAGAAAGAACAAAAGCCTTGCAATGTGGCCCCTAGGCCATGGCCGGCGGCGGTTCCGGCCAAAATCCGGCGAACCGGCGGCGGGGTCGGCCGGAGAAGAGGTAGGGGAGGCGCGCTGGCTCACCAGGGCGCGATATGCGGCCGAAGTTGGGGCGGTGGAGCGGCCGGCGGGCTGGGACGGCGGAGCCATGCGGCGGCGGCTCCGGCGAGACGGCTGCCAATGCGTGTCGGCCCGCGGCTCGGACACCTTAGGTGGGTACGTGTGGCGGTGATGGCGGGTCCAAATGGTGGCTGGGAGGTGCCGAGGAGGGAGCTCAGCGTGGGAGCAGCCATGGCAGCCACGGCGGACGGCGTGCGCGCGCGTGTGGAGCTGCGGCACGGTTTTATAGAGGTGGAGTGGCTTGCCTTCAAGACGAAGGCAGCTCTGGCTGGGGTCAGTAGCAGCCAGGGCGGCGGCGGCGTGGGGGGGTACACTAGGGAGGGCCAGAGCGAGCGGTGGCGCGGCGCGTGGCGTGCGGCGTGCGGCGTGCTCGGCGTCCGGGCCCTGGGGGGACGGGGTCGAGACGACGCGAGGAGGAGGGGGCACGCGTGGCGGTGGGTCCGCACGGTCGCCTGCCGGGTGGCCTCGGCGTCCGGGCCCCGGCGGTGAAGGCCGCGCGACGCGTGGCGGCGCGGGCGCCGGTCAGTGCGACGTCGTGCGTGCCAGAGCGCCTGAGCACCTTTCGCATTCGGATTAGCCCTGTTTGACCAAACGTTTCTCCGAAAATTTGAACTGGGCAAGGAAAAATTTGAATACCAAACTTGTAGAGGGACTATAGGAGAACATTTTTCGTAAAGGCCGACCTATGTTTCGATCAACCGTTTGAGCATGAACTGCTGGCAAAGGTGCTGTCTTTCTTGGCGCCGGTGAAAAGTACATGCTGTAGTTGACCGAGTTTTTCACCAATTTCCACTCAAAATCTCAAATGCCACCAATTGTGAAAAGTGTGTCCCTCGAAAAGACGAAGAACCTTTATATTGACCGATTTTGAAGTGTTTAAATGAAATTTGTAGGACGCGGTAAAAGTTCCAGAAGGGGTTCAAGGACATAGGGGGTTTGACTAGGGGTTGACCACATCTTTGACCAAGGTTTAACCAAAAAGGTGTATTGACTTGATCAAGAGGGTCATTAGTGATTGTTGGCTAGGTTTTCGAGGTGATGACCCAGGTTGACCAAGGTTTGACTAGAGTCAACACGTTTAACTCAGTCATTAGCACTAATGATGCTAATTAAAAACCTGGGGCGTCACAGTGATGAGCGAGGTTTTTTTTTTGACAATAAGTGATGAGCGAGGTTGATCTCGGTCTTGGTCTTCCTAAAGCACGCGGTTGCGGATACAGGCTGGCTCGCGGCTTGGTGGCGACTCACTGTGGAGCCGAGCTCCTTTTCTACCCTCTTCTCTGTGGTTGCAGGCAAGGTTCACAAAACCGGAACCGATCCGGTTTATCGTGGCTGATTAACAGGTAAAATCGGCTGGTTAAATGAGATGAGAATTTTTTAATTCGGTTTGAGATCGAAAAAGGATCAATTTTACTATCGGACCAGACCGGTAAGACCGGTTATCGTGGTTAGCTGCCCGATAGCAAACGGTTTTGTGAACCCTGTTTGCAGGCTTGCATTTGCCAATCAGCCAATGGCAACGGGCAACCCACCACGCTAGCTGGGCTAGCGGCTCGGCTCTGACGCGAGCCGTAAGACCGAGGATACCAGCCAGATACGCTCTGCTCCAACAGGCCAACATGATCCAATTATTGCGCTCTCTCCCTGCAACACAACACTTGCCGCAATCCTCTTGTTACCAGCACAGGCAGCGAGCCAGCTACTGGGCCGCGCAGGAGCTCCAGGCCCACCAAGAAGAACCCGCGCTTCACTGATGATGAGTGGACCAAGTGATCAGCAATGCCTGTGCGCATTCATCAGGGCCTGGCCCATGTAATAGCTATAGAAGAGTGCTGGAGTGAGACTAGGGCATCATCTATCATTGTAACAAACAATTGCCACTCTTCCTCTTCCTTCTGAAGGAACTCCGCCGCCGGCACTACTCTGTCTCGTCCTGTCCCCTTCTTGCTCTTCAATCTCTGTTCTGTTCTTCTAGCCCTATCCCCACTACCCTGCTGTTATCCTATTGCTATCTGTATCTTGGTGGTCGTGGACTTTTTCACCAAATATGGGCATTTCCTTCCCCTGCTCCATCCATTCACCGCTGCAGGTGTGGCCAAACTGTTTCTCAACCACATCTACCGGCTACATGGGCTGCCAGCTGCAATTGTGTCAGATCGGGACCGTATATTCACCAGCAAATTTTGGTCTCAACTGTTCAAGCTTGCCGATGTGCAATTGCGTCTCAGTTCTTCTTACCACCCCCACTCCGATGGGCAGACAGAACGCCTTAACCAGACAATGGAGACCTTTCTACGGTGCTTCTGCAATGCTTGTCCTTCCAAATGGTTTGACTGGCTTCCTTTAGCAGAATATTGGTATAACAACTGTCATCACTCAGCAGCGGGGCTCTCTCCATTTGAGGCTCTCTATGGGTATTCTCCAAAACACTTTGGCCTGGAGGCCAGTGATGCTATTACCAGCACCGATCTGAACTCATGGATTGAGGACCGTCAGGTGATGACATCTCTCATCAAACAACACTTATCATGGTCTAAGCTACGCATGAAGCGACAAGCTGATAAAAAACGTTCAGAACGTCAGTTTGAGGTTGGCGACAAGGTGTTCCTCAAGCTTCATCCATACGTGCAATCGTCTCTAGCTCCTCGCTCAAATCAGAAGCTTTCTTTCAAATTCTTTGGCCCGTATGAAGTAATTGCCAAGGTTGGTCAGGTGGCTTACAAGATCAGGCTTCCAGCATCATCTTCAGTGCACCCGGTGTTTCATGTGTCCCAATTGAAGAAAATGGCTCCAAGCACCAAGGTATTATCTTCTCTTCCATCTGACATTGACATGCCTCGCTATCCTGTCAAGGTGTTCCAGCGTCGTGTGATCACACAAGGGATTCATTCTGCCCCACAAGTTTTGGTGCAATGGTCGGGTTGGTCTCTTGATTTGGCCACCTGGGAGGATCATGACAGCCTAATGCAGAGGTTCCCTCACGCGCCTGCTTGGGGACAAGCGGCGTTTCAACAATCGGGGAATGTTACCAGCACAGGCAGCGAGCCAGCTACTGGGCCGCGCAGGAGCTCCAGGCCGACCAAGAAGAACCCGCGCTTCACTGATGACGAGTGGACCAAGTGATCAACAATACATGTGCGCATTCATCAGGGCCTGGCCCATGTAATAGCTATAGAAGAGTGCTGGAGTGAGACTAGGGCATCATCTGTCATTGTAACAAACAATTGCCACTCTTCCTCTTCCTTCCGAAGGAACTCTGCCGCCGCCACTACTCTGTCTCGTCCTGTTCCCTTCTTGCTCTTCGATCTCTGTTCTGTTCTTCTAGCCCTACCCTGCTGTTATCACCTCTCGGCTCCCTCGCCCTGCTCTCCTGCAAAACAACACTTGCCGCAATCCATCACACTCGCAGATCGCGCCATTCGTCTTCCCCGCCGGCTCCGGCGACTCTGTTCCTGACTTCCTGTGGTGTTCACCTTTCCATCCGAGTAAGCTCTCCCGTCACCTCTCTTCCTGTGGTGTAGTTGTTCCCTAGCTTCGCCTGCATATGCATCCATCCGAACAGGACAGTTAGGGGGGGATTAAATAATCTGATAGTAATGCTCTGTTTCTCATATCTGTGGAACTCACTGATTGATCCCCGCTGTTGCTGACTCCAACAGGTTGATCATCCATCGCAAAGGTTGCGTCGCAACTTGAAACGGTTGCTCTTCGGGTTTTCACCTGGGTCGTCTCTTCGTTCAACCACAGGTAAGGTAACAGACCTGTGCGATGTGTGCACAAAAATCTAAATGAAAAAAGAACTTACGGTCTTGGTTGCAACTTGCCATTGTTTATTCTCATTCGGTCCTGTTTTTTCCCCAGAAAGTCACTTGAATCCTAGATCCGACGCTCAACAGTCAACAGCACCAATCCAAACCCGAACACGCACGAAAAAGAAAATCCAAAGCGGATGGCACAGGTGGCGCTGGCTGGCTTACAATTGGCGGCATCGCCGATCTTTAAGAAGCTCCTTGCTGATGCTTCAACCTATCTTGGCGTGGACATGGCGACTGAGCTACATGAATTGGAGACCATCATCATGCCACAGTTCGATCTATTGATCAAAGCAGCTGATAGGAGCAACCACAGGGACACGCTGTACAAATGGATCCAGCAGCTCAAGGAAGCCTTCTACACAGCTGAGGACCTGCTGGACGAGCACGAGTACAAACTCCTCAAGCAAAAAGCAGAGAGCGGGAAGGATTTCTCTACGGGAGCGGAGGCCTCCTCCTCCACAAAAGCAAAAATGCTAAAGCCTTTTTATTCTGCCAGGAGCAAGGCAGCCAATTTGCTCCCAAAGAACAGAAAGTTAATTCGCCAGCTGAATGAACTAAAAGATATCCTGGCAAAAGCCAAGGAATTACGAGAACTTCTTGGCTTGCCATTATATGCTAATAGTGCCGATCGCTCAGCTACACCAACAGAAATGATACCTCCAGCTACATCATTACCACCTCCAAAAGTGTTTGGTCGTGACACAGATCGTGATTGCATAATAGATCTTCTTACAGTGAATACTGGTGATGGGGATAACTCGAGTAGATACTCGGGTTTGGCCATTGTGGCTCATGGAAGTGCGGGAAAATCCACCTTGGCACAGCTTGTTTACAATGACAAGAGGGTACAACAATACTTTGATCTCAGGATGTGGGTCTGCATCTCACGAAAACTTGATGTCCGTCGTCACACGTGGGAGATCATCGAGTCTGCCACAAAAAAGGAGTGTCCTCACTTTGACAGCCTGGACACTCCAATGCACATTAAGGGAGGTCGTGCAAAAATGTGAAAAGTTCCTTCTTGTGCTCGATGATGTTTGGTTTGATGAATCCAACAGTGAGAGGGAGTGGGACTTATTGCTAGATTCTTTGGTTTCTCAGAAGTGTGGAAGCAGAGTTTTGGTAACCTCTCGACGAGATATATTTCCAGCTGCTATTTGCTGCAAAAATGTGGTCCCTCTGGAAAGCATGGAAGATGCTGAATTTTTAGCACTCTTCAAATATCATGCCTTTTCTGGAGCAGAGATCAGAGATCAACATTTGCGTGTCAAGCTAGAAGACACTGCAGAGAAGATTGCAAAGAAGCTTGGACAATCTCCTTTGGCAGCAAAAGTTTTGGGCTCCCAGTTGAGCAGGAAAAAGGATATTGCTGCATGGAAAGATGCTCTAAAGATCAATAACTTAACAGAGCCGAAGAGAGCTCTATTGTGGAGTTATGATAGGTTAGATCCACATCTGCAGAGGTGTTTTATATATTGCAGCTTATTTCCTAAAGGTTACAAGTATGACATGAAAGAGTTGGTTTATCTGTGGATCGCTGAGGGACTTGTTGATTCATGTAACCGGAATATGAGAATGGAAGATACTGGCAGGGGCTACCTTAATGAAATGGTGTCTTGCTCCTTCTTCAACCAACTCCTACAGGATCGTATGTTATGCATGATCTCCTACATGATTTGGCAGAAGAGCTGTCTAAAGATGTCTGCTTCAGATTAGAAGATGATTCAGTGACAGAAATACCATCCTCTATTCGGCATCTATCTGTTCGTGTTGAGACGATCAAACAGCATAATGGAAGTATCTGCAAGCTGCAGTATTTACGCACGGTTATCTGCATTGACCCACTTATGGATGATATAAGTCATGTTTTTGATCATGTATTGCAGAATGTGAAGAAATTGCGTGTACTGCATTTGTATTTTTACAATGAAAGCAAGTTGCCTGAATCTGTTGGTGCGCTGAAGCACCTTTGGTATCTGAACCTCGTCGAAACTTCAATTTCAGAATTGCCAAGCTCGTTGTGTACTCTCTACCAATTGCAGATACTTCTATACAATTTTAAAGTTGGGAGCCTGCCTCGTCAGATCTGCAATTTAAGTCAGTTACGGCATTTGGAACCACGTGGTCATTTTGGACAGCCTGTAAGTGGATACCCTCAAATTCCTGACGTAGGCAAGCTTACTTTGCTTCAAGAGCTTAAAACTTTTACCGTGAGAAAGCAGAAGGGGTATGAGTTGCGACAGCTGAGTTACATGAATGAGCTTGGTGGCAGTTTAAGGATCACAAATCTTGACAATGTCACAGGAAAAGGTGAAGCCTTACAGTCAAAGATACATCAGAAAAGTCATCTTAAGAGTTTGGAACTTGTCTGGAGTTTGAAGAATGCCTTGCACGGAGAAGATGCTTTACATTTGGAGATTCTGGAGGGACTAGTGCCACCACCTGAACTGAATATTTGTGCAAAAGATGACCTCCCTATGTTATTAGGAGGGGACTTCAACATACTGAGATATAGTGACGAAAAAAACAAATCATTCTGCGGAAATAGGTTCTCTAACTTGTTCAACTGGATTATAAACTCATATGAGCTAAGGGAAATAAAAATGAATGGTGGGAAATATACTTGGAGCAACAATCATTCTGACCCAACTTTGGAAAAGTTGGACAGAGTTCTAGTGAATAACAGAAAACAAGCTTCCCATTGTCAAATGTGAGAAAAATCCCAAGATACATCTCAGATCACAACCCTTTGTTGTTGTGTACTGATTCAGAGAAAATAAAAAAATCCAAGCAATTTTGCTTTGAAACATCCTGGATAAAACAGACTGATTTCCTCACCAAGATTAAGGAAATTTGGGAAAGGACAGTAATTGCGGAAAATGCAGTGAGTAAGTGGTCTATTAAAATAAATAGAGTCAAGAAGTTCCTAAAAGGCTGGGGGTTAAATTTAAAAGGACAAAACAGAAGATACAGATTGATTTTGCAGAAAGAGCTCAGTGAATTAGAGAAAAAAGAGGAAGAAGGCCTGCTAAATTCAGCTTCTCTAGATAGAAAAACTTTTATACAAACTGAGATGTTAAAACTGGCAGAAGAAGAAGAGATGTACTGGCACAAAAGGTCTAATGAAAACTGGCTGCTAAAGGGAGATAATAATACAGACTACTTTCACAAAAAAGCTAATGGGAAAAAAAGGAAGAATATCATCTTCAGCCTGGATAAGGATGGAAAGAGCCTGAGTACAGATGAGGAAATTCTCACTCATGCTACTGAATTTTATAAAGATCTGTTTGGACCCTCTGAGAGTCCAACATTCTCAATGAGCCCCGATTGTTGGGAACAACATGAAAAAGTAAATGAGGAAGAAAATGACCTACTGACTAGACCTTTCAGAGGAAGAGATTAAAAAGGTAGTGATGAACATGAAAAGAAATACAGCACCAGGCCCAGATCATATACCTATAGAGTTCTACCAAGCCTGTTGGGAGGTTATCAAGGGAGATATGATGGATCTTTTTCAAGAATTCTGGGAACATAAACTGGACATCGAGAGGCTGAATTACGGGGTGATAACGCTTTTACCTAAGATAAAAGATGCTGCAAAAATACAACAGTACAGGCCAATATGCCTGCTGAATGTCAGTTATAAAATAATAACCAAAGCTCTGATGCTACGCTTTGAGGACTGTATGAGCAGAATCATAAATAGAAGTCAAAATGCGTTCATCAAGGGGAGGAACATCATGGATGGGGTTCTAAGTCTTCATGAAATCCTTCATGACTCTAGAGTGAAGAAGAAGGATGGTATTATACTAAAACTGGATTTTGAAAAGGCATATGACAAAATTAGCTGGAGCTTCCTTCTTGAAGCTCTGAAACAGAGGGGATTCAATGAAGCCTGGTGTAAATAGATAGAAAAAGTGGTGTGTAGCGGAACTCTCAGTGTGAAAGTGAATGATAACACAAGAAGTTATTTCAAAAGCAGAAAGAGAGTAAGGCAAGGGGATCCGCTTTCTCCTCTCTTGTTCAATTTAGCTGCGGATTGCTTAGTCAAAATGGTGCAATCAGCGCAGCAAAATGGGATAATAAAAGGTTTGATCCCAGATTATATCCCCCATGGGGTAGCAATACTGCAATATGCAGATGACACGATTCTGTGTATGAAGGATGATGAAGACACAGCTCAAAATATGAAATTGCTACTATACATGTACGAAAAAATGTCGGGCTTAAAGATAAATTTTGACAAAAGTGAAATCCTCATGATTTCGACTGACGACACAAAGACAATCAGATACTCTGATATGTTTAACTGCGCAGTGGGGCAATGGCCCTTAAAATACCTTGGAGTTCCGGTGGCAGGCTCCAGACTACACATTAAAGATTGGATGATGTTGGTTGAAAAAGTGCTGAAAAGACTCGCTGGTTGGCAAAGCGCATCTTTGTCTTCGGGAGGGAAACTGATTCTGCTGGATGCTTGCCTTAGCAACATCCCAACTTATGCTATGTCTATGTATTTGTTACCAAAAACAGTAATAAAGAAAATTGATGGAACAAGAAAAAAATTCTTTTGGCAAGGAGGGGGTGTTAAGAAGAAATATCATCTTGTAAAATGGATGTTGATTGCGAGACCCAAAAGGAAGGGAGGCTTGGGAGTAAAAGATCTGAGGAAGATGAACTTAAGTCTTTTATGCAAATGGTGGTGGAAATTGGAGAATGAGGAAGGACTCTGGCAAGAAATAGTCAAAAAGAAATATAAAATCCAGGGGGGTATAGCCCGACTGAGATATAGCCCTAGCAACTCACCTGTGTGGAATGACTTGATCAAAGTTAAAGACCTTTACATAGGGGGGAGAATTATAAAAATTGGTAATGGAGAAGACACAGATTTCTGGGAAGACCCCTGGTGTGGGTCTGTAACTTTAAAAGGAAAGTTTAGCCATCTGCATGACATTTGTAATGAACAAAAAAGGTCTGTTGCTAGCATAGCTGCTACTGGGTGGAGACTCACATTCAGAAGGTGGCTGGATGAGAGTGCTCAGTCACAATTAAGACGAATGAGGGATATGCTTACATCATGTGCTATGGGAGATGAAAGAGACAGACCAGTGTGGATATGGGGAAAAAGTAAAATATTTTCTGTTAAGACCATGTATGCCCACCTATGTAGGGCAGAAATTGAGAACCATAACAAAAGGATATGGAAATCCAAAATCCCACTAAAGATTAAGATTTTTATGTGGTTGATGCAATTAAATGCAATCCTAACTAAGGATAATCTGGCAAAAAGAAATTGGCATGGTGATGTGAGATGCAGTTTCTGCAATCAGAATGAAACTATAACACATATGTTCTTTGAATGCTTCCTGGCTAGATATGTATGGAGCCTGGTTGCTATGATAATTGGTGCAGACTGTAGGCCAGTAAACCTGGAACAATACTGGTTCTGGTGTGGGAGATACCTCCCAATGTACAAAAATATTCACATGGTTGGACTCTCAGCAATCTGCTGGGCTCTATGGAAAAGTTGCAACTCAATATGTTTTGATAAAAAACGTGTCAGATCTCCTACTGAGATCATCTGTGTAGCTTCATCCTTTATCTCTTTCTGGGCAGGTCTTCATAAGGGTGCCGACAAAGAGGTTCTGGAGGCGGGAGCTGAAGCACTTAAGGAAGCGGCGCTGTTCTTCCACCCTCAAGCTTCGCAAGAAGACCAAGGGACAGGCGTCGTAGTGCTACAGTAGAAGAAGAAGACAGAAAGAGGTGAAAAAGCAAAAAAAGCAAAAAGTCACTGATAAAAAGGGAAAAAGGAACGTTGAGCCTTTTGTTGTCTATGTAGCTTGAGTCTAGTCAGAAGAACTCTGCTCTGATTATCGTGTGTTAGACCTAGCTCTCTCTAGCTTGTTTGTTTTGGCTTTGTTGGGTGATCCCTGTTTTGTCCCCCTGGTTGTGATGGCCCTCTGTGCTGTTAACAGCTGGTGGGGGGGGGGGAGGTCTTTGTTGGTTAATTTCTGTTAGTCGTGTTGTGACTGCAGTTTCATGTATTCAGTACTAAGTTACCATGGTAATGAAATTTGGGCTTAGCCCTTGGTGGAAAAAAGAAGAAGAATGCCTTGCACGGAGAAGATGCTTTACATTTGGAGATTCTGGAGGGACTAGTGCCACCACCTGAACTGAATCGCCTTGCACTCTATGGTTATAAAGCTTCCACATATCCAAGCTGGTTACTTGAGAGTTCCTGTATTGAGAATTTGACATCTTTTTGTCTTGTAAAGTGCAGTGCTCTACAAGGCTTACCACGCGATGCTGAGCTCTTTAATCACTGTTCTAAACTCACGTTACAAGATGTCCCGAATCTGAAAACACTACCTTGTCTCCCGACAGGCCTGGAATCTCTCTTGATTGCTGGGTGCCCATTACTTACATTCGTTTGTAGTGATGGGCTGGAACAGCATTATGAAAAGGAATATATGAGGGATGAACTTCTGTCATCCCGACTTGCTTTCATCTGGGAAGTGGACTCGTCCGAAATAGAATCATGTTCGGGGGTCAGGAAGGGCCTATCGACAGAATGTTCATCTCTAATGCAACTGGCTCCATTGATGGATACAGATATATCAGAACAGCTTCAAGCCATCGAAACCTCTCTAGATGGAGCAAGAGACGAAGTGCTGGAAAAAGAAGAAATCATCAAGGCATGGCTATATTGCCACGAACAAAGGATAAAACTTGTCTATGGATGTAGCGCTGGGGCACAGTTGGTTCTGCCTTCAGCACTTCGTGATCTTGATCTTCGTGGGTGCAATATAACAGACGGACCCTTAGCTGTTTGCCTTGGAGGCCTCACTTCACTGAGACATTTGTTCTTAGAATGCATCATGACTTTAAATAAACTTCCATCAGAAGGGGTCTTCCAACAATTGAAAGCACTTGAACGTTTGCACATTTATAACTGCTGGTGTCTCAGATCATTAGGGGGCTTACAAGCTGCTCCCTCACTTTTGGACGTTGAGCTATGTTCCTGCCCTTCTTTAGGATTGGCTCGCGGAACAGAATCTATGCCTCTGTCCCTTAAGAGTCTCAGCATATCCTGCTGCGTGCTTGCCGGTGATTCTGTATGCGAGTCAAGGAGCTCTACATCCCTATCGATTGGCCATCTTACGTCACTGAAATCACTATATCTATCAGATTTGCCAGAGTTATGCATGCTTGAAGGGTTGCGATCCCTGCATCTTCACGAATTAAGTTTGGTTAATGTTCCAAAGCTCTCTGCCGATTGCGTCTCACAGTGTTGTGCCCAGAAACTCTCCGTTAGCAGCTCCATGATGCTCAACAGCATGCTCTCAGCTGAAGGTTTAACGGTTCCAGCGATCAAGCTTGAAAATTGCAAGGAGACATCCTTTTCATTTGCAATGTCTGCTAATCTGACTGCTGTCAGGCGCCTAGTTTTCTGGAAATGCGAAATCCAGTTCCTGCCAACAAATCTGACGAGCCTCTCGTGTCTGGAGAGCCTCGGAATCATTTGTTGCCCCAATCTGTCATCTTTACCAGACCTGCCAACCTCTATTCAGTACATACGTATAGAGGCATGCGAACACTTGGAGGAGAGCTGTCAACCTGATGGGGAGAGCTGGTCAAAGATTGCTCGCATCCGTTGGAAGCGCATATCATGAACTGTGCTTCAGATTCACCAGGGGAAAGGTTAAAAAAAAAAAAGGTAAAGCTTCCAGCGATGTATCTGTTGATGATAGCTTGTTGCAATACCAGTACTATGTTCCAGTTATTTCCATTACTCACTTTCCTCCGTTTCGTTACTCCTTTTTCGAACAGTCACACACCAAGCTGCGCACAACTTGAGCACTGCCTCTGCTGCTCTCGGATCTGTACATCGCATCCACTCGTCCGATGTCCATTCGTGACTGGCAGGATCTGCCGTTTATTTGGTCACGTGAATGAGTGCAGAGAGATGAGCTATTTATTTTGGATAATTGTTTGCAACAACTTTGTGTGCCATTTGGCCACATCTTTTCCTTCGAGTTTCGGTGGTTTGCGCTTGTATACTTGAGCAGTTCAATTTCCTACATTCCTTCCTAATTGTATGATCTAATCGAAATGTCTAGGTCTTGATCAATTTTCGTTCTATTCCTTTGGCTAGTAATTTGCATGCGGAGGCTAGCTTATATTGGAGATTTCTGAACTCTGAAGGTCTGATGCCACTTGCTTCCTCTAGAAACAGCTCGTCAGTCCTAACCAGACTACCAGAGTATTCGTGTGCCTGCATTCTGTCTCTGTTTTCCAAATCATAATTTTTTTTGAAAATATCAAGATGAAGTTTTGTACCACTAGTAAGAGCAAATTACCACAGTACCATCTGCTCGCCACCGTCAGAATAGCATCCAAACTCCAAAGCTCTTGCATTGTCAGTTGTCACTCGTCTGCCAAAATTGCCCTGCATCATCTTGCATCTCTCCTCATTCCAATCCCCTTCTCCAGCGGGAAGCCGAGGGAGGCGGCGCGCGGGGACAGCTCGGGCATGCCTCGGGGTTGGAGGCTGGCTGGGGCAGCGCGCGGACGGTCTCGATCAGGAGGCGCTGAGGTCGTCGCATGCGCGGTTAGCAGGGAGCAGCGCCGCGCGCGGGTACGGGCGTACTACGGCCGGCCGAGAGGAGTACTGGAGTAGGGGTTGCTGGCGCAGACCTGGATCTCTAATCGCACCCACCTCCACCACAGTCCGCAGTCGCCGTTTGCGCCGGCGCATGTGGTCGCCAGCCATGGCTTCCACGGCAGCGAGCATGCCGGCGCCGTACCGTCGCGATGCGGCGCGTGGCCACCGGCGAACAGAAAGCCGCCACCCACCCACAGCGAGCAGAGGCACGCGTATGGATGGCTACGGAATCGGTCGTCACCACACCGTCAAGTTCCATTCGGCAAATCTGATCCGTTCGCGGGACGGCGGGAAAGATCGAGACGAGAGGAGGAGAAAATGGTAAACATCTGAAAGGGTGATACAAAAGCACGAAAGGTACTTCTTGCAAAGGTAGCCTGCACTATGTAAAAGCTTGGGATATTCAATGGTAAAGCATCATGCGGACCATATTAAGCGAACCACCGTCTTGGTTTCCGCTGGGTTATCGGTCTGAAACAATCATTTCGATTACCAATCACTTTCTTTCCACGCGCGACTAGTCATCCCTTTCTTTCTAGCAGTACAGCGCTGCAACTCGCCAACTCCACTGGCAAGTCCACTGCTCCAGTCTCCGGCGACCTCTAATCCCTCTTCGTCACCGGCTCCGCATCTCTGTTTCCGGCGCCCTTCAGTTCTTTCATCCGTGTAACTGTGTAAGCTCTAAAGTCTTCTTTCTGTCTACTTGTTAGCGTTTAGCCTTGTTCCCTCTTCTTCCTTTTGTGCATCAATTCACGCATGGGAGAGGAAAGATATTCTGCTTGTAGATTCTTCTTTATCTCGGCTGCAATTCCCCCATTAATCTTGTCTTTCTAGCAAGTTTCAGATCCCTGCAAATATCCCACAACCTCGTGATATTACCAATTCGTTTCGTTCTCTTCCTTTTCATCTGCAAACACTGAGATCCAAGATCTATTCACTTGCAGTAGCAGGGGAGACACAGACTACAGCAGTTCCATGGCGGACATGGCGCTGGCCGGCTTACGGTGGGTGGCATCGCCGATTATCAACAAGCTCCTCGCTGACGCTTCAACCTACCTGGGCGTGGACATGGCACGGGAGCTCCAAGAACTGGAGACCACCGTCCTGCCACACTTCCACCTGGTGATTGAAGCCGCTGAGAAGAGCCCCCACAGGGATAAGCTCAAGGCATGGCTCCAGCAGCTCAAAGAAGCCTTCTACGACGCTGAAGACCTTCTGGATGAGCACGAGTACAACCTCCTCAAACGCAAGGCGAAGAGCGGGGATGATTTGTCGGTGGGAGATGATGCCTCCTCCATTAAATCAACTATCCTGAAGCCTTTTCGTGCTACAGCAAGCAGGGCACGTAACTTGCTACCTGAAAACAAAAGGCTGATTCGCAAGTTGAATGAGCTCAAGGAGATTCTGGTGAAAGCAAAGGACTTCCGTGAGCTTCTTGGCTTACCAGCAGCAGGTCATCAGTGTGCAGCTGTCCCCGTTGTAGCTACAACAGCAACTGTTCCTCCGACCACATCACTGCAGCCTCCTAAAGTGTTTGGCCGTGACATGGATCGCGATCGTATAATTGATCTTCTGACCAAGAGAACTGCAGCCGGGGCTAGCTCAACTAACTACTCAGGCGTGGCCATTGTTGGACATGGAGGTGCTGGAAAATCCACCTTGGCACAGTATGTCTACAACGATGGCAGGGTAAAGGATCATTTTGATGTCAGGATGTGGGTTTGCATCTCACGCAAGCTTGATGTTCATCGTCACACGCGGGAGTTGATCGAGTCTGCAACAAATGAGGAATGCCCACGTGTTGATAACATCGAGACTCTCCAGTGCAGATTAAGAGAGACACTGCAAAAGTCAGAGAGATTCCTGCTCGTCTTGGATGATGTGTGGTTTGAAGGATACAGCAACGAGAGGGAATGGGACCTACTGCTAGAACCTCTGGTTTCTCAGAAGGAGGGAAGCAAAATTTTGATTACTTCTCGACGGGATATGTTTCCAACTGCTCTTTGCTGTGAAGAAGTGGTTCGTTTGGAAGACCTGAAAGATGCTGAGTTTTTGGCACTCTTCAAACATCATGCTTTCTCTGGAGCGGAAATTGGAGATCAGCAGTTAAAAGTGCAGCTACAAGAGATTGGAGAAAAGATAGCCAAACGTCTTGGACAATCACCTTTGGCAGCAAAAGTTGTGGGCTCGCATTTGAGCAGAAAAAAGGACGTCACTTCATGGAGAGACGCTTTGGCAATTAAAAACTTAAGTGAACCCAGAAGAGCTCTTCTGTGGAGTTATGAGAAATTAGACCCACATCTACAAAGGTGCTTTTCGTATTGCAGTTTATTTCCAGAAGGCCACATGATCGATATTGGTGAGGTGGTTCATTTATGGGTTGCAGAGGGACTAGTTGAAAAATCATGTAACCATGACAGGAGCATCGAAGATGTCGGAAGAGACTACATCAATGAGCTGATTTCTGGATCCTTCTTTCAGCCAGTTTATGTAGGGAAGGAGATAGTTACTTTTTCCTATACTATGCATGATCTCCTTCATGATTTGGCAGGGTCACTCTCTAGAGAAGATTGCTTCAGATTAGATGATGACAAGGCAGAAATACCACTCACAGTTCGGCATCTATCTGTTCGAGTTAGGAGTATGATACAGCATAAGCAAAATATATGCAAGCTACGTCATCTACGTACAATAATTTGCCTCGACCCACTGGTTGATGATGTAAATGATCTTTTTCATGTGTTACTGCAGAATTTGAAGAAGTTGCGTGTACTGAATCTGCGCTTTTACAATAGAAACAAGTTGCCCGAATCTGTTTGTGAGTTGAAGCACCTTCGGTATTTGAATATCCAAAGAACCTCAATTTCCGAATTGCCTGGATCATTGTGCACTCTGTTCCATTTACAGTTTATTTCTTCACACGTCAAAGGAAAAGATTTACCCGGCCAGTTCTGCAATTTAAGAAAGCTGCGGCATCTAAATATTTATGGAGAAGGAGGTATGCCTTCAATACCAAACATTGGCAGGTTAACATCAGCCCAACGACTTGGTACGTTTTGTGTGAACAGGCAAAAGGGATATGAGCTGCGTCAGCTCAGGAACATGAACGAGCTTCGTGGCAGTTTATGTATTAAAAATCTCGAAGCTGTCACAGGAAAGGAGGAAGCCTTGGAGGCAGCGCTTGATCAGAAAAGACACCTTGAAGATTTGGAGCTTATATGGACTGAAGAGAATAACTCCCGAGCAGACGACATTCAGCATTTGGAGATCCTGGAAGGTCTGATGCCACCACCTCAGCTGAATGGCCTCAGAATTAAAGGTTACAAATCCTCCACTTATCCAAGCTGGTTACTTGACTGTTCCTATTTTGAGTGTTTGAGATATTTTAAACTTGTTAATTGCCCTGGGTTAGAAGGCTTACCACACGACACCAAGATCCTTAGGCATTGCCACTGTGTGAAACTTGAGAATGTTCCAAATCTGAAGGCATTACCTTCTCTTCCAGCAGGCCTTAAAAAATTAAAAATTAGCCAGTGCCCACTGCTTATGTTTATTACCAGTGACGAGTTGCAGCAGCATGGTCAGAGGGAAAACCTGATGAGGACAGACCACTTCGCATCCCAACTCGCTTTGCTCTGGGAGGTGGATTCAGGATCAAATATTAGGAGCGTACTGTCAGAAGAACATTCATCTCTGAAGCAGTTGATGACCTTGATAGATGAGGATGTATCTGAACATATTCAAACAATTAAAAGCTCTGTGGAAAAGACAGGAGATAAAGTATTGGCGAAAGAAAATATCATTGATGCATGGCTACGTTGCCATGAGCAGAGGATAGGACTCGTCTATGGACGGCATATCGGGCAGCTGCTCATTCCAGCGTCAGGACTTTCTGTACTTGATCTTTTTTCGTGCAGTATTACAGGTGGAGCCTTATCTAGTTGCCTTGGTGGACTCACTTCACTGCGCCAGTTGTCACTGAGACAGATCATGAATTTAACCGCACTCCCGTCAGAAGAGGTCTTTCAACATTTGACAGCGCTTACATTCGTGTCTGTTAAGTATTGCTGGTGCCTCAGATCATTAGGGGGCTTACGAGCTGCTGCCTCCATTTCAGACCTTGAACTCAGTTCCTGCCCTTCTTTAGAGCTGGCTCGTGGAGCAGAATATATGCCCTTGTCCCTTGGGTCGCTTGACATAGAAAACTGCTTTCTTGCTGCTGATTCATTGAGTGTTAGCTTGCCACACCTGGAACATCTTCGCATTTATTTCTGCAGGAGCTCTGCTTCCTTATCAATTGGTCATCTAACGTCCCTTAAATCACTACGGATTGGTGGTATCCAGGACCTGTGCTTTCTTGAAGGCTTGTCTTCACTGCAACTTCTCAATGTTTCTTTGAGTGATGTTCCAAAGCTCACTGCTGAGTGCATCTCGCAGTTCCGTGTCCAAAGGGCTCTCGAGATTAGCAGCTCTGTGTTGCTCAGCCATATGCTTTTGTCTGAAGGTTTTACGGTCCCAGCGCATCTCACTCTTGAATGCTGGAAGGAGCCATCCTTTTCTTTCGAAGAATCTGAGAAGTTCTCATCTGTCGAGGGGCTATCATTGCTTGGATGCGAGATGAAGTCCCTGCCAAGAAATCTGAAGTGCCTCTCAAGTTTGAAGAGACTTAGTATCCAATGGTGCGCCAACATATCATCGTTACCAGACCTGCCATGCTCCCTCCAGCACATAGAGATATACGGTTGTGAGCTCTTGAAGGAGAGCTGCCGGGCACCTGAGGGAGAAAGCTGGCTAAAGATTGCCCATATCCGCTGGAAGGAAATCAGTTGAACGTGCTTCAGACTCGCAACCAGAGATAAATGGTAAAGGTTCCACCAATTTACTTTCAGGGGCTAACTTTCTGCACACAGAAAAAGAAAAAATCATTTCAGCCGGTCCTGGTCTTTTGACTATACATGTTTGCAACAGCTGACCTTAGATAATTTCCCTGCAGCAACGTCATCTCCACCGCATGTTACCAGGTGGAGTGTCCCAGGGAGCCAAGCTCATGCAACAGTTCAACTCTCTCTACCCACCGCTGCCACACTGTGCTCCCAGTCCCAGGTTCCAACCTGCATGGCTGCATGGCTCCATCGCCTCCTCTCCTGCCACTGATTCTGACTGGTGACTGCCTACAAGAGAGGGTTTGTGTTGTTCCTGGTTGGTTCGTATCGAGTCATTTGAATGTTGCTCTGTTGTTTTGTCGTTCAGTTCTTTTGATTGGTACCGGTACTGGTTGCAACTGCTATCTCTCCAGTGCTCTCTGCTGTGGTGTACTTCTGAAGTCTTAAGCTCCATATAATTACGCGAAAATATGTACCTCAGCTTTGAGATTTATTTTGGATAAATGATCCGGAGGCCTTGATGCTTTTTAGTCTAAAATGAAGTGATGGGCACAACACACTCTCATGATGAAACTTCGCAGTTTCTTCTTAACTGGCAGTAACCTTTTGGTATATCACCCACTGGCGTTTTGCAATAGTAACTGGAAGTGGAAGGTGCCGGACGGCTAGTTTCATCCCACGGGACCCATGGGAACCAGCATGTGGGTCCCCCAATTCACGGACCCCAGGGGCCCATTGTTCATGGGCCAATCAGATCAGACCCTGTACGTGGGACCCACTATCTCTACATTATTTTTTCTCTAGGTTGGTATCCTTATTTTTTCCCTACAATTTGGATATTTCTAGCCATGTTTTTTTTAAGTTTGTTTCTTCGAATACATATAGTTTTGCAAGATGTGATTTAATTACCTGCAACTAATTCCATCCTAATTTTTTCATCCAAATCATAGTCTTGTGTAAAATATACTAAGCATACAAGAACCGGTAAATTCTCAAACAGAAAAATATTTGTGTGTCGCTGATAAAACCAATGCTATGCAAGTTATACCAAATTTGAGCTGAATTTAGGTTCCAATATCAATCAATGAAACTTTTTATTGGTATTTCGAAGAGGTCTTTTACGGTACACAATACCACTCAACGGTAGTAAGGTCTTTTATGGTACACAATACCACTCAACGGTAGTACGGTGGTATTATCGGGTTTTTTTTCAGTTTTTTACTATGGGTAAAATGGTAATTTGCTCGATGTATATTGTTTGGAAAAAATTTCCCCACTGCCAAGGTTACATAAAAAGACTTGATTTCATATATTACAACATTATTATTTTGTATATTTCCGATAATACCCATGTACTACCCATACCACCTATGGATACCACCCGTACCACGCTAAAAAAAACCGGTGGTACAGAATTAATCTCAACCGTCGGATCCTTGCATATAGGTCCTTTTATATTACATACGAGTCCTTTTCAACCGGTGGTACAGGGTGGTATTGTATACCGTAAAAAACCTCATTTCGAATCAACGTCTTAAATAGAGATGCGCATAGCATGTTAATAAAAGGATAGAAAGGGAGGATCATTGAGGGGTTTTGGTAAAGAATAATGTCATAAAATTATTAAACAATAATAAAAACAATTGCCCTGATTAACATTAGGCGATATGATAAAGGATAGAAAGGGAGGATCATTGAGGGTTTTTGGTCTGACATACATGAATGTCACATCGAGCTTTTTTTAAAAGCTGTTACTGCTTTTTTTTTCATGAAAAGCTAACATTAGCTTTCAAAATGTGTTTAGCTTTCTGAGCTCAGGAACAACTCATAAAAGTAAGTTTTTTTTTTACTTTTCATATAAACTCCATTTTTTGGACTTCTACCTTTTCATAAGCTCCACCGAAAGTCTGTTGTTTGTTTGAGCTTCTAATTTCTCACACTAAGAAGCTACTGGAAAGCTCAAATAAGCAAAAGACAACATTTTCTAGGTTTTTCCTTTCATTGATTTGCTGAGAAAAGAACTGTAAGTTCTATTTCTTGTTGTCTCTCTACCTGAGCATTTTTCTTCTAAAACTTGGCAAATTTGTAGGTAATTTTTTTTGTCAATGCCAATCTTCACCGAATTTTGTTAGGGCAGTATACAGTAGCCAATGCTTGGTGTACTGTCAGCTGAATAGGAGGGCCATAAGCCATCACATCTTGATGTTGGCTTTTGCCGTACGTTCCTTCTCCTCTAGCAATTACCTCGCCGTCCACGTCTATAATGCCACCCTTTTTTGGGTTCCCAACAAGCGGGCCTGGAGATAATTTAAAAGATCTTACCTGCAAAAAGTCACAGTAATGGGGTGTCGTTTCCTTGCTACTGATGGAATATTGGATCATGATGATAACTAATCATGCTGAACTCTCAATAAAACATAAGTTGAACTGTTGAAGCACCTTTTATCCAGATTAAATATAAAAAAATGAGTGTGGGCAAAGGGGGGGCTTTAAAGCCCCACCTGAACATGTTCAGAGCCAGGGTTCGAACCTTGGCCAGTTAGGTCCTAACCAGATTAAATATAACCTAATATGTTGTCTTCTTTTTTACTTTTGGGGGGAAACGTCACTGTAAGTTGCAACATCCAAATGTCAGTGGATGAAGAAAACTAACCTTGAGATATGTAACATAAGGGGATTTGACATAGCTCCCATCGCTCATCTTCATCAGTAGAGCTAAAAGATCGGCCTTTGGACAATCTCTGAGTATGACTGCATCCATATAGCCATCTGAGAACTGCAACACAATCACAACATTCAGCTTCCTTGAGTCAAATACAATAAATCAAGG
Source organism: Cenchrus fungigraminus (assembly GCA_036936925.1). Lineage (NCBI taxonomy): Eukaryota > Viridiplantae > Streptophyta > Magnoliopsida > Poales > Poaceae > Cenchrus > Cenchrus fungigraminus. Next base: position 17,772,976 of record CM072778.1, on the reverse strand, counting down.
CTGATAATAATAAAAAACACTCCTCCAGAAGAAAATGGAACTGAATACTCAAATATGCGATGCATAATGACGAGAGACATTCCATTAACGCATATACGAAAAAACACAAAGCCCTTGTCATAATCGAAAATTAGCTACTGAAGAGAGGCATTTAGCATTAATAACAGAGTTCGGTACGAACATTTTCTTAAGTTCATTTGGCAAGGCAAGTGAACACACTAGCTAAGCACATGTTTCAAAGCACAAAAGGAAATGGGGACCCTTGCTAAAGTAATACTATTGCTAGAGCATATTATTGGGTTACCTTTGCCTCAGGTGCTGCCATGATATCCTCAGCAGCCCATGGCACATTGTTTATCCAAACTGCAACAAATGGACCATCAACAAATCTCCAGTCTGAAGCTTGGAAATCGACTGAAGGGCCTGGATAAGAAGACGGATGAGATTTTCCATTTTGCTCCAGAGACTCTACCATGAAATTTTTGACTTGCTTGATGGGTTCTCCATATCCATATGCCTCATAGCCTGGGGCAGGCACGAAGTGAATACTTCCACAGTATTTTCGCAACTTCATTATGCGAACCACAGCCTGGAAACAAGGCTAGAGCTCGTTACGACTTCAGGGATCAATTACCAAACAGCAAAGAAACAAAACCGGAAGTAAACTTTCAATAGGTAGAACTGATCCTATACCCAACCATGTCAATTACTTGTCGTAATTAACAAGTCCAAATGATGTCATCAAGGAGTTGGATACAAATTCAGGAAAAGAAAGGACAAAAGGCAAGGCCTAGATCTTTCATAGATGATAGATGAAAGAACTGCCAAGAAATGGGAGTATTTTAGTACATACATAGAAGTCCAAGCGTGCACTTCCTATCCACCTGTATTTCTCAGACTCGATATCTATGTCGGCCACCAAACCTAAGACGTCAATCAGGTAACAGTAAGAAAAAAATTCCATATATTTTAACTGTAAAAGTCTGTAGCGTACCCCAAGTCATTAGCAAGACACTAAAAAATTTCTTCTCCCCTTGCAAAATGGTGCAGACATCCAAGGACTGCTTGTGACCTGTGTACAACGAGAAGTTTATGTTCCATAAGATTCTCCCCAAGAAATTCCCATGAGTCATGTACTTCCGTGCATGAGAAAGAGAAGAAATAGAGAAATGACCTCTGATGATGGCAAATACAGCATTTGAAACAGAGCATTTCTCACTGGCAGCATACAGGAGTGATTTAGCCATGCCATTTCCTGTACCTGCACACATAACAAGACCAGGCCTCTTCTGTGGCTTTCATAATTTTCTTGTGATAGTGTTTTAGTTAATATTATTTTACCCGCTGGAATTAGCCCAATTGGCATCTTTATTGCCTCCTCCCAATCTGTTCGTTGAAGAATTCCATTCACTACCTACGTCAGAAAACACAGCATGAGATACAAATCTGAATATGATTTGCAAAACAATTGCAAGTTACATGTTTCGTTGCAGATGTTAACAGCAAGAATGACTGGAAACAAATGATTTTAAAGTTCCAGGGGGGCAGGGACTACAGACTGGAACCAGATATGTACCACACAATGACACAAGTTATGACAAACAGGAGCATGCTGATGCCCAGTGCAGTACTATTTCTTCAGGCGATCTTTGGAAGGCACTTTAAGGGGGTACCAGTGAACCAGTCAAGTGCAAACCAGGTTGACCTAGAAACAAATAACAACAAGTCGCCAATATTGTATTCACACGATTTTAGGATTTGCTTAAACAACCACTCTCCGCACGAGTATATATTTGATTGAAGTCAACTTGCATTAGTTAATCAGGACAGGCAAACACACACAAAGTCAGCGCTCTGCATCGAAGCCCCGTCATGCCAGCCCACGTTACGCACTTATTTTTCAGAACATTGTGGTTTGTCACTAACCTCCACGAGGACACCATCGCCGCTAACGCAAACAATGCCGTCGTACTCTGCAAAGTCGAGGGAAGCCACCACCTCCCGGGCATGTCCCCGGTACTCGGTCTCTGAAATGGATCACGAACAAAACGGATCGATATAACCGCAAAAACAATGGGGAAAATACTTGGTAAATTCATGGAAAACCGTCCGCATTTGCACGCTCAACCTTGCACTGTGATGCTCACACCAGCAGCTTCGAGCAGAGGCTTGATCTCCGCGTCGTAGATCTTCTTCGCGCATTTCTTGCCGCCGAACGGGTTGACGAAGACGAACAGTCTTCTCGGCCGGCCTGTGGGTGAAATTTTCAGCACGGACAATGATTAACTGGCGTTGATCTCTCATTAATTCGGCCGAGCAGCTGATGAGAATCGAAACAGGGGAGAGTAGTTTCCGTCGAGCGGTCGAGCCTGAGCACTGAAAGCACACGTACCGAACGAGTCGAGGCAGCGTGTCATCCTCTCGCACCACGCCGCGGCGGCGCCCTCGCTGTCGGGCATCTCGAGCACGAAGTCCCGCCTGCGACGCCTCCCAGCTCCCTTCTTCCCTCCCGCGGCCGCGCCGGACGCGCACGACGTCGCCCTGGCCGCGCCCGCCGCAACGAAGGCCCTCACGACGACCGCGTCCCCCCTCGCCTCGACCCCTAGCACCTCGCGCTCCAGCGACAGCGCCCGCTCCCCCGCACCGCGTCCGCCGCCGGTCGCGCGGCGCCACCGCAGCTCCCCGCCGCCGAGCGTCGCCTCCGCCGGCGCGCCGTCCACGCGGACACGGACCGTCGCGGGGCTGTCCTCCATGCGCTGCCCTCCTGGCGTAACGGCGATGGCGTGTGCCGGAGGAGGGCTTTGGCGCCGCTTGACGAGGCAGTGGCGCGCACGCAGGAGCAGGAGGAGGCAGCGCGGGGACGGACACGGGCAGCCGACGAGGCGATCGATGTGGAGGGGGGCGGACCGCGGACGGGCTCGGGTGAGCGACGTGCGGACGTGTTGGTTTCGGCGTGCTACGCAGGGACTGTTCACTGATCTGTTGGTTATGGGCTTATGGGTGGCAATCCACGCACGTTGGGAGTTGGAACCACACTTGGATTAGGCGACGGCGACGGCGACGGCGAGGGCTCTCGCTCATGTCATCCTTGAGCTTCCAGTTCCAGCTCACATCCGAAGTTGTAAGCTGCTGCTACTGCTAGGAGGCGATGTGGTGCTCATTGCTTAACGCCATGTGCTTCCTCTTCGCCCCTTCCATGACATCCGGCGATCAGTTCAAACCGCAGGGCATCTCGCGTGCCGTGCACGGCGACCTGGCTAGCCAGGTAGTGGTAGCATCAGATTGAGGCGTACGGGGATGGTTCAGAGTTAGTATCTGTGTAAACACGATCCAACTATTATATACTCCATCTGTTTCAAAATACTTGTCATTCTGACTTTTCTAGATACAATCCTTTTATTATGCATATAAATATATATATTATGTCCACATAGATAATAAAGAGAATGTACGTAGAAAAGTTAGAATGACAAGTATTTGTACTCCTACTATGTGGCGGAGCGTAATTAACTTTCGTAAATAGAGCCCTACATTGCAGTTACTAGTACGTATTCATGGGGGGTCTTCTAGAGGTGTTGATCCATAACTCGCAACTCGCAAGATGGACAATATTGGTTTGTGGTGCTACCTTGCTGGACATTATTTGATCTTATGTTGTAATTTTTTATTTTGCTCGTGTGACGGTTGAAGTTAAGAATTTGAGACTTATTTTTGTCATTACGTTATTGTGAAGTTTAAGACTTATTTAACTATCAAATTACTATTGTACTCTTGATATAAAGTCATCACATGTTTGTGTTCAGTATCCGTGGGTATTGTACTTTTGATATAAAGTCATCAAATGTTTGTGTTCAATATCCTTGAGGTACCCAGTACCCTGCGCGTACCCATTGGGTATGAGTTGGGGACTTGGGGTAACTGGGTAAGATTTTTTACCGTTGCGTTTGATAGGTGAGTAAATGTTTTACCCATACACTTACCTTACTCATTGAAATCCCTAAAATAGGCGAAATAGCACCATGATTGAAAAACTTGAGGAATTTTTTTTTCTAGGACGTTCTCGAAAAGAAAAATCTCTTTCCATGGCCGCTTGGTCGATTTGGAGGGAGCGCAATCGACACGTTCACGACAGGGAGACCCTAATGCCGGTGGCTCTCGCGCTGGCAATCCTCGATGAAAGTTAAGACTTGGACGCGCGCGGGCTTCCTCCCGATTGCTCGCCTCCTCGGCGTCCGACCTTTAAGGCCTATGTAGCTCTTTTTTTAAATCTCGACTTTGTAACTTTCTTTCTCCCCGCTTGGGTAACTTGTTGGACCTTGTATGACTTTGTTCTCTGTTCTCCTAATGAAAACATACTTGTATGTCTTTAAAAAAGTGTTTTATTATTCCATAAAAATATCATGTACTATACCTCATGTTGATTGGAAAGCCTAGCATGTACTCCCTCCGTCCCCAAAAGAGTGTCGTTTTCGCTTCCCGATAAACAACTTTGACTAAATATATAAAAATATATATTAATATTTATGGTACAAAATTATATCGTTAGATAGATATTTAAATCTAGTTTTTTATAAAATTTATTTCGAAACACAAATATTTCACGTATTTTCTACAAATCCGGTCAAACTTGTGATACGAAAACCCACGGCAACACTCTTTTGAGGACGGAGGGAGTAAGTATGTAACTTTGCCGATTGATTCTGTGCATTGAATTGAGATGGCGACGTGTTTCTGTGCATTGAATTGAGATGGCGACGTGTTTTGACTTCCAGACCGCTAAACAGTTGCGTGCAAACAGAAGCTTATCGAATCCATTTCGGTGCGTCTCACAAAAATAGAAGTAGGAGCAGAATAAATTTAAAAAAAAATCGCCGTTGCCGGGGATCGAACCCGGGTCACCCGCGTGACAGGCGGGAATACTCACCACTATACTACAACGACTTGGTTGATGAGTGCCTGAATTATCCATTTTTTAACAGAAACTAAAGAACGCAAGCCCACATCATTTAGACCGCGTGTCAGTCAATTTGCGAGGCTTCTTAAGCACCGGAAGGACTAGCTGATCGCATTTTTCAGGCAAGGCATGCAATGGAACGACTGATGCAAGTGATCTCGATTCGTATCATGTTAATAATGTTCAATCTCTAGCTCAAAGGTCAGAGCAATTTCACTGCCTTCAGGGTTCAGATAAGATACCTCCTACACTGATGAATCACAAGAATATGTCTCCATACGCAGACATCAAAACTCTACAGTATGAATGGGAATCTTATAATGGCACACGCCATGAGTTCCAGCAGTAAACGTCTTTGGCTGGCGGATTTACACTTTTCAGTCACAAGTGGCATCATCTTCTACACAGCCTTTTTGACCTTGATGACATCACCCTCCGGCGAACCTACCAGTTGGGGTGGTAGAACAGAGTAATAGGTTACAAACGAGAGGTAAGCGCAGCTTGCTACAACATATACCTTGAACCACACAGACGAAAAAAGGGTTAGGTAGACGCAGATGCATGTCAAGCCGACTATCACAAAAACGTTTGCCAGGCACTTTGGTGTGGATAAATCTCCTTCAGTTCCTTCGTTGGGAAAGTGGCCCTTCGCGAAAAAATCTGTCAGGAGCTGGTCCTTCTGACTGAACCTCTCTATCATCCATTCAGTTATTTCTTCTTCTGATGTGGGGATGTCACTGAGCCGAACCGTCTTTATGTGGATGTGGACTTCAGAAGGGTCTACACCATATACATTATCCAGAAAATCTGGCAGTCGATGCTTGTATGCGATTGTGACATCATAAACTGCAAGAACGGCATGTCAACACTCAGGACTCAGGAGTCAATCAAATATAAAAAAGTGTGGAACTTAGCCAAAATAGATTGCAGAAGTGGAAAAGCAGCTCTCAAAAACTATAAAGTAGCTAGGTGATTGAAATTGCTGTTATATTATACTGGGAATTCAAGATTCAAGTATATGTGGCCCTTTCAGTAACAGTGATGAGATATTTTGGAAATGCTAGTACATATTGGTTCAGACACTAATAATTGGAAGACATAGACTGCACGACACCTGATAAGGACTTATTTAGTTTGCTTTGGAAGCAAAATATGCCCCGTTTTATTAACTCAAAATTATAAGTAGATGGCTATAACAGTGAGAACATTTTTCATTCTATGCCAGGAGCTGAAATGTGAAAACCCATGTGCTTGCTACTCAAACCATAACAATAGCATCACATGTGATCTTTTTTAGAAGCATTATGGGTTCTAAGAATGATTATTCATATTCAAAGCATAACAATTTGACATGGAGTTAATATATTTTTTCACTATTAACATCACATGTAATGGATATACAAGTATACAACTTCTAAAACTCAAGAGATGGAGTTTTCTATTGCATGTTTATAGATATTAGTTGATAAAGATTCTGCTGCTAAGAAAGAAGAGAAATCCAGAAGATCGGAAGTACCACACAACATCAAGGCAGCAAATGTATCATGCATGCGCTGAATGAGAAGAAGGGGGGAATGGTGTTCACCTGCATCTAAGGAGCTCCTCAGCTGCTGCAAACAACAGATGAACCCCTTTGTCTTTGGAAGAAGGACATGTTCTAGCTTAGGCAAACCATGCTCCGAAGCATACTCTTGACTCTTGATGCATTTCTTCTCACTAAAGAATCAGCAGATCAGCAATCAGCAACCAAATACAGGAAAAGAACAAGAATCAAGCACATTCAATAAAATGACAAGCAATACATAGAAGCAATGTCAAAATAGATGGACACATATAATATTTGGTTTGGTAATCAGTAACTATTGAAATTGGAGACAGATATATGTGATTAAGTACATATTCAGTCATGCATGTGGATTACACAAAAATACAAACAATGAATTTCAAAGATGATTATGCCTTACGTATAATCTGTGCCTTCAGGAAAAACCGCCAACCAGATAGGATCTCTGGGGTTCTTAAATTTTGATAGTTTGTTCTGGATAATTGCTTCATCAATCTCCCATTTCCGTTCTACCGGAATAAACTCAAAAATGTGAAATGCCCAGCTAAAAATAGGCAACTTCATCAAGCTGCTCTTAAGTATGTACTTGATATATCCTAAATGACCTTTCTTCAATGCAAGATCCCACAAGTACATCCAATCAACCTCAGTCCTGTGGTTAGCAAATATCAATACACGCCTTTTTGGAATCACATTTTCACCAGAGAAGACAACCTTGGTTTTGTTTATCTTCTCAAACAAGAATGGCCATAAAGATAACCACATTCCAAACAGAAAGGAAGTCGCCTTTCGGCTGTAATGCACGCTGAACAGCCGCACAACAAAAGTAGTAATAGGGGCCAAGTAAACAATCAATAAGAATGCTGTTGACAGTATAACCGCTACACATGCTACACCACGACATCGCCTCATGGGGGTCAAGGGACGGTGCTTTGGTCCATTGTTCAGAATGGGTCGGCTAACATGATGCACTTCCTCCTCTCCACTGCCATGATGCTCTTGGGAACCATTTGAGCCATTCATCTTTCGCAACTAAGACAGAATCCTTAGCACAATTCAAAATTTCAAAACATGACTAAAACCCAGCACTGTTGATTATCTAAACATCATGAAGGGTAGGAGAAACGAGAACTGCAAAAAAAAATCAACATTACTGATCAGATGTAAGCATACTGTTACTATTTAAGACTTAAGAGTTAGCATAATTTACTTCAAAGAAATGCTATCACTTAAAGTCAGTTTCACCAGAAGCTTAGCAATATTGCAAGGTGACCTCCAATCACACCCAGAAACAACCTACCATTACGGGACACAACATCACCATCTGTCATGCATATCAGCAGGAAAACACAAGATTCACATGCACAAATCCAGAATTTCCCATTATCTCATCTACTCTATAACTCTGCATGAGGCTGCACAATCGCAAACACGTGGCTGTATGGATGAGTACCAACAAATTTCCACTTTTCCATCAGATCTCAACTCTCAAGGCGATTGGTAGCTTTCGCGTATCCGTGTGAGTTTATAAACGCCATCAAATACAGCAGTTATTGCCCTCATCAAATAATACAGCAGTTATTGGGCTGGTCCAACAGCTTGTAGCTCACTAAATCCTAGCTCCGATTGGGAAGACCATATGGAAACAACCACCCAGAATACGAAACTCAACCACTCAGCTGACAGCTACCAAACTATCCGCTCTTGTCCCAGTTGATGCATTCTGGGCATCTGCATGGGTCACGACACTCCAGCAGATACAACAATTATTGCACAAGTCATAACCCCACATCCAATTATCCAAATCGAATTCTACCACTCAGGCTGAAATATACCAAAATTGTGTCGCAACCGTCTACGTCGTATTTCGCAGCATATATGTCCCAGCATGCTCAGGACAAATAAAAGATTCCCAGTTTCAGACAGCAAGGAACAGATGGATTAATGTAAATTGAACTCCAAAACAATCATTTATGCAGTCTAGATGCATTCAAAAGTAATAACTGGTGGCTCTCTATGGCTCCACTAATTATGAACCATATAATTGCACCAGAAAGCTAATCTAAAACTTCTGCAAAGTACCACCAAGACATTGCATAAAAATGCTGTATGTGTCTTCATGATTACATGATTACCCTCCCCCATTCAAACATTTCAGAAGAACCGCCTTTCCTGTTTGGTCGGTCCACACGTCAAAACCAAATCCCCTTTGCAATCAAGCATAGATTGCAAAGAGAAGCATATCGATGGTCCACCTATCTGCAAAATCGATAGAGGGAATATCACAATTCCATGCCTAAGCCTCCTTTCACAAAATTCCCATTTCTGCATACCACTAACAGCGAAAATTCAGCCTCTGCAATGCATACGGTGCTCCGCTATGTGGCCACCCATGGCCAACAGTAGTTGCACCTCCATGTTAGATTCAGAGTGATCAAGCAACTCACGGCGAGTCGGCGACAGACCTAACCATCCCATCATGGTTGCTCGGTTAGCTCATAGAAATCACTCAACCCAAGAAACACCAAGCCGTAATCCCAGAGGCAAAAAACCCGCCCGGGAACTCAGAGCATCCGCGGAATCGGCCTCCCAAGGCGCCGAACTCGAACCTTAAACGAAGAAGACCACAATCGCAGGATTGCTTGAATGAAAGAACGGGTGAATACTTGAACAGGGTGCAGCAAGCGAGACAGAGGTGGGTTGCATACCAGGGGAGAATTGGTCGTCGCCGGGAGGCGGGGCAGGGCCGGCCTGGATGCGGCCGTGAATTCCGATGGGATCTGCGCGGGGTCCTCCCCTCAGGGGGGCGGGGGAGGGGGGGACAGGAGAGCACGAGGGAATCCCGAGTCGCACCACGCGATAGGAACCAGGGGCAGACCGGAGCCGCGCCCCGGTGGAAGCGGAGCTTTATACTACTGCGCACGCGCTCTGATCATCATCAGTCCACTGCAGGCAGCCGCAGGCCGCAGGCCGTTCCGTAGGTTGCAGGGAGGCCGCTCTCGGGGTGCGGTGCGGGAGCGCCCAGCGTCAGGGACTCGGGGCGTGGTCGCGGCCGCCGCGGTGGGCATTGGGGGCGTGGCCGTGCGGGTTCGTTCGTCGTGGTCCACTCCGCCCGCTCGGTCTTTTCTTCTGGTTGCCTCGGCGTTGTCAAGAGAGTTGGGTGGGGACGGAGGGGGGCTCCTATCTCCCTTCCGGAAGATAAGAAGGCAACCTATCGTGCGGCCCACAAGGCCCATTAGGCGTCATCTTCTACCTCGAGCTTTAGCCGACGCCTTCTTCCTTCCACCGCCGCCGCCTCCTCCCACCACCTCCCCTGCCGGCGGCTCCCCGCCGCCCGCCCGCGACCCCGCCCTTCCTAACCCGGCGCGCCTCGTCACCCCCGCTGCCGGTCACCGGCCCACCGCCGGTCCGACCCCGCCCGGCTGGCGACGCTACCGCGCCGCCTCGCCTCCGCCGCCGGCCGAACCGCCGCCGCCGGTCCTCCGGCTCCCCCACCTCCCCCTTCTAGGTCCGCCGGACATGGACGACCTCCGAATCCGAACCCCGAACCCCGAAACCCTAACCCGAAGGTCCGCCGCCTCCACCACCACCCCGGCCGGCGGCGACCGCTCCCCCCACTGCCCGCCCGCCCGCCCCACCCGGCAACCCCGAACCCGAACCTAACCCACCGCTGCCTCGACCACCACCCCGGTCGGCGGCGACCGCGCCGCCGGCCGCTCCCCCCACCTCCCGCCCGCCCTAATCTCGCCAGCGGCCAAGCCAAGCGAGCCCGCCCAGCCCTATCTCGCCGGCCGGGGAAGAAGGAGATCGTGCGGCTCCTGTGAGCTGCACGAATCTCAAACACCGGAAGGTTGGTGGGCTTCCCACCTTCCGGAAGGTATATAGGATTTCCGAGACGGAGGAGACCCTTGCGCAGGCCTCGGGGTGTTCCTCTTCCTTCCTTAGATAGGTCACTGGGCCCAACTCTTATATGTGTTTGTTTCATTGGCCCAACACAATAGGGGAGTAGCAGCAGTGCAGGAGGATGTTCTCAAAAAAAAAAAGCAGTGCAAGAGGAACGAGAACAGCTCTCCTGCGAGCCTGTGACGACTCCTGTGTTTTCGCGATTGGACGACGATAGTAGTTCCACTAAAGTAGCATCTCGAGTAAATTTCACAACAGGACGTGTCCATGTAACTATTACGAACTATTTGTCTCACTTTTCATTTCACACAACAATCACCTTTATTGGGCTTATCCTGAGCCTAATGGAATTCTGAGATACGATTAATGTTGGGCTCATCACAATAGTATTTTGTAGCTCAAGCTTTTCGTTAAGCATTTTATTATCTTCCCAAGTGCTGCTAGCACCCGTACAACTCGACTATAGTTCCTGGGATTTTAGAAGAGAAAAAAAATCAAATTTATGGAGTTCATTAATCCTACTCAAACAGGAGAAGATGATACAAGGGAGATTTTTTTTTTTTGTGAACAGCTTCTTCATTCATTCATCGGCATAATTACAATCATTTTGCAACACCTGCAAAAGGAAGATAGGAGGGTCATTTGCCCAAACTTCAAAAGCACTAGAAGTAGCGAATTGAACACAAGTGTGAGCAGCCTTATTGGCCGTGCGTTTGACATGCACTACACAGAAGGAAGAAAATGAAGAAACTAGCTCCTGAATAGTATCACTGGAAATTGGCGTGTGCTCTGATCGCTGAACCGCTCTGTTCTTCCACAGGCCAACCACTTCTAGTGAGTCGGTTTCCATAATCACTCCACCATTTGTCACCATGTGTATCTACTGCACACCTGCACGCAAAGCTTCTCCTTTAGTAGATAGGACCGACGCCACAACCGGGAGCCGACTGAGTCTGAGCTAACATGTACTTCGCTAAAATGACATCAGAAACATTTGCACTTCGCTATTCTAGAATTTTGGTTCCATTTAATCACTTTTACAACTAAAAATATGTATTTTGGAGTATACAGACCAATAGACCATTTTGCCCCTGGGTCTTTTCACATTACGGAAGAGAAACGCCGCCGCCGCCATGGAGTCGTCCGTCGAACCGCCGCCGCCGCCCGTCCAACCGCCGGTGAAGCCCGTCATCCCCCGGCCGCGACCGGCAGGATCTGCACCGTCAAGCTCCTCAGCACCCGTCGCGTCCAGTCCTTCAGGCCCGTCCGCGAGGAGGAGGCCGGCCGGCTCCTCCGTGCCATGGCGGCGCCGGCGCCTCCGCCAGTGCGGGTGGTGAACCTGAGCGAGCTGCTGTCCGTGTACGCCGCCGACTCGTCGGTGCACGCCATCATCGGGAGCCGGTTCAAGGACTGGGGCACGTTCCTCGGCATGCTGGAGCGCGGGCTCAAGCTATTCGCCAAGTTGAGCTTGCCGGACCTCTTCCCATGGTGTCGCGCCTCGCCATGCTCGTCAGCCGGATGACCCGCTGAATGAAGCGGCACCGGTAGGAGGGTGAGGTGTTCCCGGACATCTTGATCCGGGACCACGAGGAGAGCAGAGCAGCAGATGACGGCAAGAATGCTCAAACGAAAGTGAGGGGCAACACGGTATTTATACTCCAAAATACATATACTTAGTTGATGAAAGTGATTAAAAGGACCCAAAATCCTATAATAGCAAAGTGTCAATGTTTCGAATGTCGTTTTAGCGTTGGAGTCTTATTATAGCAAAGCACACTGTTTGGAGTCCTATAATAGCAAATTTTCTCAAACAAGAGTTCTCCCTTAGCATTCCTAGAAGGTAGATCTTCTTAAACCTTAGGCACAAGAAAAATGCAAGTCGAGTATTCTATTCTCGTATGTTCTACAAAGTGGTGAAGCTGGAACTAGAGCTGGGGGGGGTTGCTGATGTTGCATTTTTCCACCTCCAGACCTCTCTTTCTCTCTTCTCCAACATCTTCCTCCTCCTCTAGCCTGAGGGGCTTCGGTGGGACTCTCATGGTGCCGCCGGCGGTAGGGGGGCTCTAGACCCCCCCCTCCCGGCCCGGTGCTAGATTCGCCCCTGGTTCTACATGTTCAAAAGTTGACATTTGACGGCTGCACCGGGGAGCAATTTCCTATTTTCCTCGATGAGTGTTCAGTGTCGCTCTCGTTCCAACATGGAAAGTTACAAGGATCTGTGTTCATTTCCTTATTATATTTATAAATCATTTCCTTAATAAGTCGTGATACCATTTTTCAATTCTTGCAAGATTCGGCTTCTACTCCAACATTCCGTTTCCGTTTTCCAGTTAACTACTAAAATTAGCACAAACACACCAAATCTCCAATTCAAATAGTATTGCCTTAGACCAAAAACAAAAAAAAACAATCAGATCTTTCCTAAACAACGGGGCGAAGGAAAGAAAACCCTAGCGGCCGTACAGCTGCCGCCGCCGCAAAATCTCCCTGTCGCTGACCTGTAAACACCCGGATCTACGGCTCTCCGCGCTTCCCTCTATGCCCCTGCCCCCTCTCATTTTCTTTCTTGGTTCACAAGCCAATACGCCGGCGCGCGCCGCACGCCGCGCCTACTCCCAAGATCTCGCGCGGCCATCGTAACCGTCCACGCACACGCCCCGACCGTCTGATCGAGTACGCGCCGAGGTTCGGGCGTGCATGTACGAACGTGGTAACCGCGACCGGAAAGCAACCGCGGCCCGCGAGCTGTCCCGAGTCATATCCCTGATTCACCCGTTCAAAGTTTCACATCTCGATACTCATCCCTGAGGGGGCCAAATGAATGAGACCCTGCGGCCTGGGCTAGTGCGTTCAGGCGGTGGCGCGGCATTACGTTATTTCTCTTTCAACTGAGGGTTGAGGTGAAAAATTATCTACGCCGCAGCGGAAGGCTTCGTGCTGTACTCCACTGCTATATTAGGCTCGCCCCGGAAGGCCAGGAGGCACCTCCGCTCCGCCACCGCCCCCGTCCGCCGCCGCGTGTTTGGGAAGAGAGCAAACCGCTCCTCCCCACCCTCGCCGTACCATTGCCCCGCGCGCGCAGCCCGCGTCGACGTACGCGATCGAGGGAATCCGGGCTGTTCCGAGCGAGCGATGGCGAGCAGCGGCTTGTCGCTGGTGCGCCGGGCCGCCGAGGCGGTGCGCCGCACACCGCGCTGGCAGAAGGGGCTCGTCGTCTTCACCGTCGGGTGCGTCCAGCGTCTTCATCTCCTCTATGCATTCCCTTTTTCTGTTTTGCGTTTTCCTGTTTTTCCCTTCCCCGCTGATAGTCGATTATTGATCCGTTTGCCTCACCGCCATCGTCGTGGTGCATTCTCACCCTTTACAGTTTGAGGCACGGGGCAACATGATTGGGAGAATTTCATTGTTTATCGCCTTGTTGGGCTGGTCGATTGAATTTTGAATTGGTTCGATGTGACTATGTGCTCCGAAACTCTGTTACCGCGTCATAGATCTCTTCGTTTGTTAAAAGTTAAAACCACACTGCGTTGATGCATCCTGTCCGACCCTGCTAGATGTGTTGTAGGGCCTGATAAATTAGTAAATGTATCTAATCATGTGATGCGTGTAATATTGGGGTGTTGCAAAATAAGTTTGTAATAAGTTGGCAATCTAAAAATAAGTGTTCTAGGTACTTAAGTTGATCACAATACGTGTCTACCTTATGCTGATGATGATTGGACTGCCCTATCTGTATTTGTACTGCGATGCTATATATGTTATGTATGTCCTTTGGTAGTCTAGATAATGAGATGGTAGAATATGAAATTATTCAGTTTTTAGTTCACGTTCCGTGCTTTGCTCCTCTAGATGATGACTCTAGATGATGAGTGGTAGAAGATGAAATTACTTTAGTTCCCATACCTGGAATGTGGTATGTGGTTCTAATTATGCAACGACTGTACAGTATATATACTTGTTCATTATGCTATTTTATCAGTAAAGTAGCTAAGGTTTTTCAGCAGTTCTCAACTGCTATCCTGTGTTTCGTAATGTACTTAGATAATGATATTTAGCCATTGTGTGCTACTTTTATGAATCCCGGAAGTGGCTATTTGTAAGTATAATCAGAAAGAGTGCAAGGAAACTTCACTTTACACAACTCATACAGGCTCCATTCAAGGTGCTATTCTGTCACTTATACTCTATTCCAGGACTGACACACTTCTGTGGTTCTACCTTTTGTAGAGCTGGCGCCTTAACTTACGCTTCTCAAGATAATCAGGTTCTTCAAGTTTGTGATGGGACCGGAAACAAGAAGAAGGTGGTTATCCTTGGAACTGGGTGGGCAGGCGCAAGTTTCTTGAGAAATATTGACACATCCTTGTATGATGTACATGTGGTATCACCTCGGAACTACTTCACCTTCACTCCCCTGTTGCCAAGCGTGACATGTGGCACAGTTGAAGCACGTAGTATTGTGGAGCCAGTTCGCAATATTGTGAGAAAGGTATCTCCCTAGTACTAATAGGGAATATACTCTAAATTATAGAACTTATGGCTGATTGTCATCTTATTGTGTTTAGTAGTATATATGTTATATTCTGATTTCTGTATATCATTTTGCAGAGAAATGGCGCGTTCCGGTTTTGGGAAGCAGAGTGCTTCCAGATTGATCCAACAAACAAAAAGGTCCACTGCAGATCAGATGTTGGGACAAACATTGATGGAAATGGTGAATTTGCGGTGGATTATGATTACCTGATTGTCAGTGTTGGGGCTAGATCTAATACATTCAACACCCCAGGTGTTACTGAGAATTGCCATTTCCTAAAGGTAAGTTTGTAAGTTCTAGTGAAGCAATGAAGTCCTTACATTTAATTGATGAACAAACTTTACCATCGTTTTGTTGATGCAACATTACCTTGGGTACAAACTTTCTTATGTGCCTTGGTGTACCTGCTGTTTTGTGTATCTGTTGTCGCATACCATGTTAAGTTAATAATTTGGTGGAACCAGGACATTTATTTATTGTTTTCAATCAATGTGTACCTTTGGCCGCTGCAATGTAGATTAGCTCTACTGGGGCATCTCTTCATCATAATTTATTGTTTTTGTTTCTCTTGATCTATTATGTGTTTAATGGTACAGATGTTTTCTATATATTTTGTAGGAAGTAGAAGATGCTCAAAACATCAGGAAGAGTGTTTTGAAATGTTTTGAAAGAGCTTCCCTTCCAAACCTTTCTGAGGAAGAGCGGAAGAAGAACCTTCACTTTGTTGTTGTTGGTGGAGGCCCAACAGGGGTAGAATTTGCTGCAGAGTTGCATGACTTTGTGAATGAAGACTTGGCAAAGTTGTATCCTGATGTAAAGAAGTATGTCAACATTTCAGTTATTGAAGCAGGTGGTCATATCCTTACAATGTAAGTCCATTTGCTGCTTTATAACCCTTTCATGTCTACTTCCATCAATCTACATAACCCATGGCTTGGTTGTGGAGGCACCAAAATGATTTTCTTACCTCTTTTCCTTGTCCATAAAGAACTAAAGGTGTTTCTTAAAATTTGGTGTCATGTATTTGACTCTTTTTATGCAGCATTTCCTATGTTTATGCAGTTGATAAGAGCTGTTCAAAAAATATTTTTTCAATAACTGTTTTTAAGTTTAATGCACCTTTTGCCTCCTGATATCTTACATCTGTTGTGATCCTTTTACAATACATTTCATGATTTGCTTAGGTTCGACAAAAGAATCACCCAATTTGCTGAAGAGAAGTTCAAGAGGAATGGTATAGATTTGAAGACAAACTTCAAGGTTGTGAAGGTAGATGATAAGAATATTACCATGACCAATCCTGCAACTGGTGAGATCGCTGTTCCTTATGGGATGGCTGTTTGGTCAACTGGAATTGGAACCCGTCCCATCATTATGGATTTCATGAAGCAAGTTGGTCAGGTATCATTCTCCTCCATCCACGGGGTTGAAAAACATATTTTGTTGTATCCACTTGTACATAAGTTCAGTATCAATACAACTCTCTCGCAGGAGAACCGACGTGCGCTAGCTACTGATGAGTGGCTCAGGGTTCAAGGGTGTGAGGATGTATATGCTCTTGGTGATTGCGCAACGATAACTCAAAGAAAAGTTATGGTATGTTCATGCTACTCATTTTTAAACATGTTACTTGTACTAGATACCCACATCTTGGTTTGACACTTGTATTTAGCAGAATCACTATTCATTGCCTTTTCTTTCAGTTCCAAGTTACACCTGTGTCTAGCTTGTTCTGGAAAAAGACAATTATGTGTATCAGCCTTACTTTTCATAACCTGTGTATAATTTGCTCTACAAACATATCTGGTATTTTCACACATGAGATGAACCTATTAGAAATGTGTTAGCTACTCAGCTTGTATCTGAGCTCCATACTGCCAGATTTTCAAGTTCAGGTTCCCAGTTATACTTTGATCTGTTAGATGCTTCATCAACAAGGCCATGTTGAATTTTACTGCATGATTAGCTTTAGATATTCCTGTTTGTTAATACATTGTACATTTGTAAAAACTAAATTTCTTGTGTCAGTTAGCACTTGTTCATGAGTTTAGAATGTTCTTAGTTCTTACATATATTTGTAAAATTTAATATTTTCAGGAGGATGTTGCTGCCATATTCCGAGTAGCAGACAAGGATAATTCTGGCACTTTAACTGTGAAGAAAATAAAAGACGTTCTTGGAGACATCTGTGAGAGATACCCACAAGTGGAGTTGTATCTTAAATCCAACCAAATGAAGGGCTTCCATGATCTACTCAAAGACTCGGATGGCAACTCCAAGGAGTTGAAAGAACTGGACATTGAGCACTTCAAAAAGGCCCTTGCTCAAGTGGATTCTCAAGTCAAAATGCTCCCAGCAACAGCTCAGGTAATTCACATGCATCAGAGCCCATATTCCAGAAATTGTCAAGATAACTTTTGTGCTCTTTGTGCTGACATTCTGTATTGATGCTTGTTCAGGTTGCTGCACAAGAGGGGTCATATCTAGCTAATTGTTTCAACAGGATGAAGATTTGTGAAGAAAACCCTGAGGGTCCTGTAAGAATCAGAGGTGAAGGGCGTCATCGGTTCAAACCTTTCAGGTTCGTTTTCCATGTTTGTTATATGTATCTGCAACAGGAATATTCTCAATTAATTCGAAATTACAAATTCCTGTTGACAATGTAAATGTATTTTTGTTGTGTGAGGTTCACAAACAGCAACGTGTAACTAATGTTAGTACTGTTTGTGTGGCTATGATTGATCGTTCAAACCTCAGCAGTGTTAATCTGTTGTCGTGTTACTAGGTACCGGCATCTAGGCCAATTCGCCCCACTGGGTGGAGAGCAAACAGCTTGCCAATTGCCTGGTGATTGGGTACATGTTGGCCACAGCACTCAATGGCTGTGGTATTCTGCCTATGCAAGGTATGTATCTCACCATTATGCAAGCTCTGGCCGTCTGACTGAATACTGGTTTGATGGTCGTTTGCTCTTTGTTATATACAGCATGCAATTCAGCTGGCGCACAAGGTTGCTGGTCGTTTCAGATTGGGGCAGGCGGTTCATCTTTGGAAGGGACTCCAGCAGCCTGTAGATTCAAATCGGCTGATTCCATAGTTTCAACTTTCAACTTCTACCTATCCAGATGCTGGTACCTGCATCAGTTTTGTCCCGCTATTTTTCCAAGCTTAGCCTATCAAGGTTTTTGATACCCAATATTGCCCTCGACGGTTCTTTGTTACCATGTGATCCACAACATTGAGTGGTTCGGAGAGTATTTCTGGTCTTACTTGGGATATAACTTCCGATATAGTGCAGTATGGGCTTTATATGTGTCGCTTGGTTCTTTTCATATTTGAGTTATGTTACCTACATGTCTGGTTATATTTTGCAAATACGCATTTTGCCTTCCAACAATTGGATAGGCCTCTTAAGCTGCTGTGCCTGCTTATGCTTAGGAGAAAATATTCTTTAATAGGCTCAACCACAGCACTGGCCATATATAAAACCAGGAAAGTCGTAGTACAACTGAAGCCCCCATCTCCAATGCTCCAGTTCAATCTGACATCCACTTCTAGTAGTGCAGCCTTTGATTGTTGTTGCACTTTGCTTCTAGTAGTGCAGCATGGTTCGTTCAGAAATTCAGATAGCCACGCATGCGCGCATCTCGGTTTCACTCACAGTCACAGCAGGTCGTCCTGGTTGGGCTTAGGCGAGGTGAGCAGCGCGGTGTAGAGCCTGAGCTTCTCCTCCCCCATGGACGAGCACCTCGACAGCGGCCGGCGCGGGCGGATGAAGGAGAGCGACGTGAGCGTCTTGCGGTGCCTGTACCTCCGCCACGCGAGCTGCACGGCCACGGCCGCCCACGTCCGCCACCCGGGCGAGTAGTAGCGCGCGCTCCGCCGCACCCTCTCGTTGGTGAAGGTGTAGCGGAAGTGCTGCGTCACGTACTTGACGTCGGCCGCGTCGAGCCCGAACGCCTCGGTGCTCTCGAGCGTCGCCAGCGTCGACGACGACGCCGGCAGCCGCTCCCGGAACGGCCGGCGCAGGCACCACGACAGCAGCTCGTCGCCGCTGAAGTTGCCCGGGCCCAGCGTGCACCAGCTCGTGCCGCCGTTCCGGAGCGCCTGGCTGCTCTGCAGGTGCCCCCGCACGATGAACAGCATCCGCCTCACCGGGTCCCCTTCCCTGACGATCTGTTCCATCGAGTTTTTTTTTTTTAAAGATCAGATAGAGATCACTTGATTCTTGATTGTCTGCTTCCAAAATTGCAGTCAACTAGGGAAATGTGCTTACGATTTCTCCTTTGGGAAATATGAGGGACTTGACCCTGTCGCAGATGTTCTCCAGCACCAGGTCGTCCATGTGCTGGAACAGCGGCACCTGCACAGTTACGCGAGACGAGCTCATGACGCGGCGCCAGCACGGCCAGCAGAGCTCAATCACACTTGACGCCAGGAGAGGAGGAGTACGGCATGCACGTTACCTGGCGCACGAGGTCGAGGCAGAGGTGGTACTTGATGTCCCTGCGGAGGCCCTCGGGGAGGTCGCGGACGATGCGGCACTCGTCGACGCCGCGCGTGGCCGCCCACCGCTGCCGCTCGTACTGCCGCACCCGGTGCCGGAAGCTCTTGGGCAGGTCCTTGCGCTTCATCCACTGCTCCACGCTCCGCAGCCGCGTGTGCATCGCCTGCTTCCTCGACGTCGTCGCGTTCAGGAACACCTTGATGTTGCCGATGAGCATCGTCACCAGGACCAGCCCGCCGGTGATGGTGATGATGTTGAACACGATCTCCAGCCACTCCGTCGTGCTCTCCAGGTTCCCGAACGTGCTGGAGCCGCGGAACAGTGAAAAAGATCGAATTAACTCACATGAATGCGCGTTCAAGTACGAGCAGGTAATGAATCTGCAACTTCGTTCATTCAACAGCGATTTCACCTGAGAGTCATCAAGCCCCAGAATATCGGGAGCAGGATTCTCTCGACCCTGCTGGGGTTGGCCACCAGCATGACCGTCCACTTGTACGCCCCGTACTGGTAGTTGTCGCCGCTGTCGAGGCACGTGCCCCTGGCGGTGGCGTTCCCGGCCCAGGCGAGCCTGCCTGGCGCCGCCGCGGTGGCGCCGCCGCCGTAGTAGAGCGGGTCCGGGCACGCCAGCGCCCACGGCGCGCACCCGGCCTGATGGGCGCACTGCTCCCTGAGGCACTTGGTGGCCCGCTGCGCGCCCAGTAGGTACCAGCACGCGCCCACCGCCTGCAACCAGGAATGGTAAAGCCTTATAGCTGTCGCAGAATCATGGCGTCGCGGGCGTCGTTATTTGCAGAGGCCGTTCCGGGTAAGATGCCCCTGCGTGCACGACAAGGCGTGCTTCGCCAGATTTGCCCAGTGTTCTCGTCCAATAATGCACGGTAGTTGGGCAAAGGGATATGATCATGCTATGCTATATTGCTATCGTATCGAGTTGCACCACGCCCCGACAACAAGAAAGTTCACCCAAGCGTCTAAACCACATCATCGTGCGCGAGGAAGAAGACGATGGGTGTGAAAGGGGACGAGTCGGGACGGGGACTCACATGAGCGGCGACGAAGTAGGCCATGAGGTTGAGCGCGATCCCCCACCAGATGGTGCCGAAGACGTAGCCGGAGGCGTCCTGCATCCGGCGGAGGATGCGGACGGAGTGGTAGATCTTGGGCAGGTACTCGAAGAGGAACGCCACCAGCAGCACCGTCATCACCGCCGTCGTCGACCCGGCGCGTATCATCGCCGGCGCTGCCACCCAGACGACCACCTGTGCGAGCGGACGAAATGCATTATTGTCACGCTATATGGGAGCAGGCCTATGCATGGCTGACATGCATGGTACCACACTACCACTGGAAAAATTGGCGAGGCGCCCACACTCCAAAGGGTTTTCAGTGGGGTTGGACCGTCGGAGCAGTACAGATCGTTTCGTCCTCACTGGAAAGCAGCTTCAAATGTTGCATTGATTGATAGAACGCATTGCTGGTTTCACATCGATTGCAGAACGGGCTCGTCGAGTTGCAAAGCGCGCAGCATGCAGTTGCAGGCTACTACTGACTCGCGCACGAACCATGGTCCCGGTCTGCAAGGACACCACCCCGATGAGCGAAACCGTCTTCGTACGTGACCACCGGATCGATGACGCTGCTTGACCCTCACCATCGATCGCAGGCCGGGCGCAGCACGTTGGTGGGTGCAGCCGTGCAGGGAGCCAGCAGAACGAAGAAGGCAGCAGGCTGGGGGCCTGGGCCACTCGGCCTCATGGACCATGGCCGTGCGGCGGCTTAGCGGTGGGACGTGTGGTGCTCGGAGCCGTAGCGGATCACGTGCAGCTATTTGCTCGGCAGGCAGGACGCGGTGGGGAAGAAGAACGACGCCTCGACGCGAGGCCGCCGCATGCGGCCACGGTATGGAAGTACCAGTACGAATTAACGTCGGTGTCTCGAAATTCTCCGGTTTTTTTTGGACGGGCCTTCCAATATCTGTCACTATGCTCGCCTACCAAGATTTTTAATAAGGCAATTCATGCTAAATTGTTTTTTTTTTGTGCACAGCACAGCCAGATGGAGTGGAACTAGCGTTTCAGAGAGTGCACGAGAATCATTCATGCTCGGATACGGACAAGGGGGGCGCGCGCACCTGCATCACCGGTAGGATGACGAACACGTCCAGGAGGATCCCCTTCTTGGACGACCTGGCCCGTTCCGGCACGGCGGCGCCGGCGCCGGCGACGCCAAGCGCGCCGTCTGGGCGCCCAGGCCTTGCCGCCTCCTCGTCCGCGTCCTCCCGTGCCGCCGGCGGGGCGCGCGTCTCCCGGAGCCGCAGGACCAGGTTCCAGGCGTGCATGACGTCCGGCGCGCACCGGAGCGCGGTGACCGCGGCGGCGAACCAGCCGTCGAGGAAGACGCACATGAGCGGCGTGCTGAGGCACACGGCGTACAGGAAGAGCGGGTCGACCACGAGCCCCGCCGCGCAGGCCAGCAGGTACGCGCGGTCCCACCCCCACGCCCCCGCCCGCGGGTGGTGGTCCACCAGCGCCGCCGCCCACGCCCCTCGCCGCCGCTGCTTGTTCCCGCCCGCCGCCGCCGTCGCCGGTCTGATCTCGTCTCGCTCGCCTTCTCTCCGCGGCGGCGCGCCGTGAGGGGACGACGACGACGAGGCCGGGTGCGCCGAGAGCTCGGCGGCTAACATGATATGATCAATCGATGCTTGCCGCCGCTGCTGACTGCTGAGTAGTGGCGGGCGGCGACTGTGTGCGTGGTCAGGTGGTGGACTGGTGGTGAGGCCGTGGCATGTGGGTGATGGAGCAGAAAGGACGGCGTCTATGATTCGGCAGGGCTCTTCGCGAGATCGACGGGACGGATACATAGCGAGAAGAGCAGCTACGCCGGTGGGTAGCAACAGCACCGGGGAGGGTACATACGTGTCTCCTCGCCGTGCACGCGCGGCGCGTACGTGCGTGCGTACGAGTTTGGTGACGGAATAATCGACCCACCTGAACGGCGTTTGTCGCGTGACTTCCTGGAGAGAGAGACGCTGCGAACCGAGGCAGGCTGAGGACGACAAGAAGGTAGACGACGACGATGCCAGCGCATCGATCACTGCTAGTGTACAGCACTCGATCGGAATGGAAGCGAGAAGCTGTTAGCCTCGGGGGTCGGGACAATCGCCAAGGGACGAACAAGGTGGCCACATCACCCGGGCATGTACTGCTCAGGTATAGTCGCCAGCGATCTACATACAGATGCCAAATCATCTCCATGTTAAGTGACTACGTGATGTGTCTATCCTCACCCGCATTGTTGCTGTCGGATGTCGTCGCTCGCCTTCCATTATTGGACATTTGGACTACTCCATGGTGGAGGTGGTGCAGTGGCACGAACTGTTTAGGTTAAATCATTGCTGCCCGCGTGCGACGCGTGCCGAATGGTTTGTTATGGTTTCAGAGGGTGTTTGGATGGAGGGGTAAATAGGGTAAATGGGGCAAATTTACTCCAAATTTACCCCTAAGGTGCCAAACATGTGGGGCAAATGTGGTGGGGTAAATGTTTTGCCCCCCTAATTCCATTTACCCCTAAAAGGTAGCAAATTGGAACAAAATTGTGGTGAACCCCAGTCATCTCTCTCATCCACATCCACATTTACCCCTCAATCCAAACACCCAAGGGGCAAATATTATTAGAGGCAAATGGAAGGAGCAAAACATTTACCTTGAGGTAAACATTTACCCATTGCATCCAAACAAGCCCCAGGTTATGTTCCTGAATTAGAACGTCCTGATGATGACCTCAAGGTAGATATTTGTTGACATTTCTTCTGAAATTCGAGCAGAGATCGAGCAGGAACAATGGCCAGGGCGGCAGCCGGCAGGGCCGGCAGGCAGGGCGTGCATACATGGATGTGTGTATGCATAAGCATCTACTACCTCTGCTCTATTTTATAAACATATTCATGAGAATAGCCAAATAACACATGACACACCTGATAATTATTTCAGACCATATCTGTTACATGATCAGAGTGACAGATGACTCCACAACAGTACAAGGTACTATTTAAAAACACACACACAAGGCAGTAGCAAATTCAGCTGACCTTAGTTCTAGTAGCTAAGGCTCTTAGAGGTAATTTAGCGTATAGAAAGACCTCCTTATTCATAGCACAAACATTCTTTCTTGGCGAAATATAAAAAGGAGTAACACGAACGTCTCCACGTTGTGCTCGATCATCGGGGTGCCAGCAAAAACCCGATCAAGCGCTAACAGCATCGAGACAGACCCACTGGCCGATGAAGAGGCTGCGGCAGTTGATGTTGGGGTTGAAGCTGCGGAACTTCTTCAGGCTCAGCCCGGTAGCCTCCGCCACGGCGAAGCACGTCTCGCGCTCCTTCACCCCGTACGCCTTGTTGCAGGTCAGCACCGGCACCGCCGGGGCTGCGTCCACCACGGCGACGGTGACGAGGAGGAGCGCGATCATCACGAGAGCGGCGGTGCCATGGCTCGCCATTGAAGGAAGCAAGGAATAAAGCACTGCAGATACTAGATAGGTGTGCGTGTGGGCTTTGCTAGCTGCTGCGAGTGGCTTGGCTACGACGTTCTGGGTATGGCTTCTCTTATATAGCGTAGCGCGAGTGCAAAAGGCCAAAGGTGATTACATGCTGGTGACAACATATATAGTCGTGTACATTCCACGACCTCGGAAATGACGCTCCGGTGAACTATACTGTATACGATTTACGGGCATGTCGTTGCCCATACTTGCATTGCATGGTGGCCATTCTTTTATTAGGTGAAAGGAATTGAAGTTTTTGGTTCCACCAAAAAAAACAGAGAGAAAAGAACTGAATGTTTCTCCCGGCTTGCTTTGGGGAAACCAAACAGAAGTTCATGGCCAAGCATTCTTGTTCGATTTTGGACCGGGGCCAAAGCAAAGTACTGAAGCATAGAGCAAATAGATAGAAAAAAGTTGTTACAACTCCTATGAAAGTAAATGTATAGTTTATACCGTGTAATAACTTTGAATGTGCAACTAAGGACTATGGACAGATACAATTACAAACTGTCATCAGTACGAAACTCACAACATTATTGATTTCATCGCCTAAGTAGGCCTAGAGGTTGTAGTGATTATAAAAGCACACGCATGTAACAATGATGCTAAGCCTTCAATTGTCCATTTCCTGTCACATCCACAGATGATTATGATTCTCCCACAACATTCACACAGATGATTATTATCGTTATGACTATATTTATCTGATTAAAGAACAATAAAAAACATTGGATAAATTAATGATATTTAAGGTACATGTAAAAAATTAACATAATTTGAAGATAAAGATATTAAGATCCGATCGGAGGGGGAGCACTACGGTCGACAGACCCCATATGGTTAGGTTCTTGAACCTTTTGCGAGGTTCTTGTAGAATAAATGACATAGTTGTCCAATATTCTACAACGAGCGAGCATCAAAAGAATGAATCAGTAGCTGAAAGATGCAACCATACCCTAATGGATATGGCAAGAACTATAATAAGTTAATCCACTTTACCGATTAATTTGTGGATTTATTAAAAATTGCCATTTATATTTTTAACCGGGTTCTTAGTAAGTCGGTACTTAAAACTCCATATAAGTTGTGGATTGGCAGAGAGCCTTCAATAAACTACTTGCATGCGTGGGGCTGTCCGGCTGACGCTAAATTATTTAACTCAAGTGTTGAAAAATTATATCCCAAGACAATCAGGTACCAAAAGGTTATCATTTCTACTATCCTGATAAACATAATAAGCTTGTAGAAACGAGACACTATTTTTTTGGAGGATGAGATGGTAAGGGGGGCATGGTACATCAAGAGATAAGCCTTGAGGAGAAGCGGATATATGTATTCGCTCCGTGATGCATGAGTCTTTCTTCTCGATGCCTATAGTTGCTGCACCAGTAGTGCAGGACACTATGGTGACAACACCTGTTGTTAATTCTCTCGTGCCAACAATTAATGAGAATATGAGGAATCTGTCCTTCAGAATCCTATAGAAAATGTTGTCACACACAAGGGGGGCTGCAATAGCCCCACACGGAAGATGTGCCAATATTGAGGCTCTTAGAAAATATCAAAGAGAGAAAAGCCAGCTATTCCCGATGACTATGAAGTCTGTGGTAGTGAAGAAGTTCAAATGGAGGGTGATCCTGTCTCAATTGAAGAAGCCATGAGAAGGCTCATTCATCAAAGTGGCAAGAAGCCATAGAAGATGAAGGTGATTCATGGTAGCATGATCAATATGACTACCCATATTGTTTGATCATGACTTTGTAGACACTATAAGTCCCATGGATGCAACCACACAATCAAAGCTAAAGATATATTTTGGGTGTCTAAATGGTGGTAAGTTCAAAGCAAAGCAAATCGGCCAAAAAGATACCATCGGATGAACGACGGTACCTCAGAGTTGCAGCGGTGCAAGCATCGGTTGATTTGATCTATTGTGTAAGGACCCAAGTCAACTTACTCCCTCCGTCCCAAAAAGAATGACGTTTTAGGATTCAAAATTTGTCCCAAAAAGAATGACGTTTTACTTAAGTTGGCATGTGTGCATGTGCATGTAGGCATGCAACAATCAATTAGCACCTAATATGGCAAATAAATAGGGGCAATCGAGGTCATTTGACCTCCTTAATAATCTGTCCTAAAATTCCTAGAATGACATTCTTTTTGGGACGGAGGGAGTAGACCGAACCGACGCCCCAAATTCTAGTAGCACCGGATGAGTTCCGCGGGTGAAGATTTTGAGAAGTAGACCGTCGGATGAACCGTCCGACAATTTTCACCGTCAAGACAGAGAGGTTTTGGGGATTCAACCATCAGCACCGGATGAATCGACGGTCAGTAGAGGAGCGTCGGTGAATGCATCAGATGAATGACGTCAGCGAAGATTGCAACAGCTAAGTGATGTGGAGGGGTACCAGATGAACTGACACCTGTAAAAAGGAGAGCATCGGTTCATTTGATGGTACTGAAAAAGACTAGCCGTTGGAGCTAACAACTCTATGGATGTCTTGAGCTATTTATAGAGTACTTACTTTCATATGGATTGACTTTACTTTCATAGAGTAGCCTCCCGAGGTCGGTGCATCTTCCTCTCTTCTCTCCCTCTCGATCGGTTAGTCTTAATACATCATGTCTATCTCACTGTTCGGTTAGTCTTAATACATCATGTCTATCTCACTGTTAAGATTGAATACACCCTATGATCTACTCCTATAGTGATCCTTAGAATCCATCATAACGGTCCACCTCTGCACTATGTTTTAAAAAAACATCCACGAGAATAGTCAAAGAACACATGGTACAACGCACGATACACCTGATAATTGTTTTTTTATATCATACCTAGTACATGATTAGAGTGACGAATGACTTCACAACAGTACAAGGTACTATTTTGAAAAAAAACAATACAAAGGTAGTAGTAGCAAATTTAGCCGACCTTAGTTACAGTAGCTAAGGCTCCTAGAGGTATATGCGTATATAGAGCTAGAAACCTCCTTATTCATAGCACAAACATTCTTTCTTGGCGAAATATAAAAAGGAGTAGCACGAACGTATCCATGTTGTGCTCGATCATCAGGGTGCCAGCAAAAACTCGATCAAGCGCTAACAGCGTCGAGGCAGACCCACTGGCCGATGAAGAGGCTGCGGCAGTTGATGTTGGGGTTGAAGCTGCGGAACTGCTTCAGGGTCAGGCCGGTAGCCTCCGCCACGGCGAAGCACGTCTCGCGCTCCTTCACCCCGTACGCCTTGTTGCAGGTCAGCACCGGCACCGCCGGGGCTGCGTCCACCACGGCGACGGTGACGAGGACGAACGCGATCATCACGAGAGCGGCGGTGGTGCCATTGCTCGCCATTGCAAGGATTTCTCCGGCCTCTCGTGGATAAGGAAGCTAGATGTGCGTGTAAGTGTAACACCCCAGGTGTTCAATTAAGCTAAATACCCTAATTAATCATGATAATCCAGTGTGATTTAGTCCCAAAGCATGCTTAGCCTAATCTTGACCAGCTTAGCAAAAGAAACCTTGGTCAAAGGCCAAATTCCTTGGTCAAACCCCTTTTCACCCTAGACCTCTCTCTAGAACTTCTGCACGTTCTCGAAATTTCATATAACAACTTCAAAATCGACCCTCATAGAAGTTCTAGATCTTTTCCGGGAACACATTTTTTGTAATTGGCGGACATTTCAATTTTGGGTGCAAGGCCACTTAAATTCGAGTTGAAGCTGCTGCGCACAGTAATTCCGGGCCGAGAATTCCGGCGTTTTCAACGAGTTTTTCCCACAAATCCGTTGATCAAAACATATGTCGCCCTTTGTAAAAGTTGTAGGTCTATAGCTCCTCTACAACTTCTAGTTTTGGAGATTTTCGAGTAGTTGGCAATTTGTGGAGTTACGGAAATTTGAAAACTGGTTCGCGGATTTGAAACTGAACCGGGCGACGTCGACGCCGCACCAGAGCGCGCGCGCGCCAGCGGTCACCCTGCCACGCGTCAAGCCGCGCAATTGCCGGTGTACGGAGGCCAGGAAAACATCGCTGTGGACCACGGTCGCACCCCGTACACTCCGCCTCGCCTTCCCCTGTGCGCCGCGCGCACGCAGGCCGCGAACGCCCAGCCGGCCACGCGCTGCACGCTCGCGCGCGCCGCGCGCGCGTGCCGCGCATGCATGGCGGCCACCTGGCTGAGCCGCGGGCTAAAGGCCCTGTGGCCGTGCCCAGGTCAGCCCGACCTCGTCATCCTCGCTCCTCTGCGCGCCACTCGCCCAGCTTGTTGTTCGCGCGCCGTCGCCGCCGTTTCGGTGCCGCCGCCGCGCGGCATTTGCCCGTCGCCGCCGCCCTTCGATCTCCGGCCGGTCTCGCAGTCGCTCCTCCCTTCTAGCACGACCCCTTAGCCCTCAGTAACGCTTCCCGGTCCTCGCCGCCCTGAGTTGAGGCCGCCGTCGCCGGAGCGCCCAGTCCCGGCGGCCGCCACCCCTACACGCCGCCGAGGAGGGTCGCCGGCTGCTCCGCCAGCCAGGCCGGCCACGCCGGCAACACCAGGTAAGCTCCCTGGAGGCTACCGCACCCTCACACGGCCAGCTCCGGCCAAGGGCAGCCGCCGGCGAGGTCCCCTGCTCCGGCAGGGGCCTATTCGTGTTGATTTGAGTCTTTGTAAGGAGTTTTGTGCAAAGAAAGGACCTCTGCGTAATTTCTGAATTTTAGTTCAAGGGTCTTTATGTTAAAGCTGTTTAGGGTTTGAGCCGCAACTTCAAAAATTCATAGAAAATAGTATAAAAATCATAAAAATGCAAATCCAATTTTGTTGGGTTCCTGGTGAAGAAATCTATCTTTTATAGAAAGAAGGTATAGGGTTTTTCTGTGTAGTTTTTGAAAGAAAATTCAAACTCAGTTTGAGGTGTTTTTAGTGTAGTTTAAAATATACACATGCTATGAAGTTGAATTTTGGATATGTTGCTCTTTATGGCATGTTTAGATTTGTGACCAAAGTTGGCATGAGTTTGATGTGTAAATCTTTAATTATGATTTATGTAAGCTCTATGCTAGATTAATCTTGATGCTTTTTATAGCCCTTTAGTAAACTTTTCTTTAAGCACCAGTGCACCCTAGGGCTTTGTCTTGATAAATAGTGCCTCTGGTTGAATGGATGTGATTTTAGGATATGTTTTGTTTGGTGTTTTGGAATTAACTTGGTATAATATGTTGAATTCTTAAGTTGAAATATATGAAAGATATGCATGTATGCTTTGGCCAGTAGCTAAGTTTTGATATGTATAGCTTACCTGTGAAAGTTGAGCTCAGTTGGTTAATTGCATCTTTTTGTGTGATTTAATTTTGATTTACTAGGCTGAATTTAATCTTTTCCATATAAATTAATTTATAATTGTTCTTAATCTAAATTTTGGTGTGTGAGCTTAGAATGGGTATATGTTGCTGTGTGCAAAAGTTTAGATTTATTTGAAGTGTTTTTGATTTAATTTGGATTTATGGTTGAAAGACTTGTTTTATGTAATTAAATAAAGAAATGGAAATTAAGGTGTCAAATTGTGAAAGCATGTCATGGATCTGTGTTTGAGTTTGCAAAACACCCCCTTGCTGTTTTGTGAAGTTAAATAATTTAATTTGCTTAAATATGTACACAGTCACCATCACAATTAACCTTTAATTAACCACCCTCACCTAATGCATATGCATGTATACGTGTAGATTTGCCGGATGGTACATACACGCTCACCCAGGAGGGAGACGGGATGGTAGATGATGAAGTGAACGAGTTGGGTGTTCATCAAGACCTGGACCAAAGTCCGGAAGAGCCCAAGGCTGTTGCTAACTTAGGAGAAGGCAAGCACCGGAGTCACATTTAACCTTTTTGGTTTATAACTTATATTCTTTTACTTTTTAGCATTTAATGTTACTTTGTGCATTTAAGTTTCAGGAGTTGTTTTGAAACCTAGATGCATGATCCTTAGGTTCCTATGCTCTTTTACTAGTATGTTAGGAACGCTAGTGCCATGCTCTAAGGATACGGTAGAAGTCGAGTAATGACTCATTGCTCGCGAGATATAGGATGCTTATGTTGGAATCATAAGTTGGTTAAATTGACTCGCTCATGTGGTAAGAGCAATGGGTTCGGTCTCGACCGAGTAGCATGGTGCTGGTCTAAGCTATTGAACGTACCAAGTGCTTGTCGGGAATGGGACCGGTAAGCCTAGTACCTAATGAACCAGTGCGGGAATTTTATTGCTACTAATCTTGAGATGCGTCTCCCGGTTCGCTACCGGTAGTGCAAGTGTGATTCTGGACGTGCCATGTTTGGGCGTACCAGTAAACCTTGTACTTAGGACTGTATCATCTTTTCCTAATCTGGGGAATGACGGGAACCGCCTGGTTGGGGTAGACACTGCACTTGGTCTACCTTCTTCCGTGTATCTTGGGTTTACCTTGCAAGGATATAAATCGATCGATCGTCGGTCACTCGCCGTTATCTGAGTCGGTTTGACCACTGGCTACCCCATGTTTATTTATGTAACATTTCGGATTAATATTGTTGGATGATTACTCTTGTTTGTACAACCATGCTTGCTTAGCTAGTTGCTTACCTAGAATGGTTAACATACTAGAACTTGAGCTAAAATTTGAAAGTAAGGATCAACTCTTAGTTGCTTTTGGCAAAACAAACCCACCAGCCAAAAAGCCTTGCATGTCTAGCTGTGTCTTTTTTTTCGACGGGTCAGTCTTGCTGAGTATTAGTATACTCAGTCTTGTTTTTGTTGTTGTTTTCAGGTAATCCCATCTGGTCTGGTTCTAATCCAGATGGTTGAGAACTTGAATGGGAGAATGATGATGAGGAGTGATATGCATGGATGGCCTCCTGTGTGTATCATGCGTTTAGTTTATTTTCCGCTGTCTAAACTCTGAACCATGTTTACTTTTATGTACTCAAAACTTGTTTTGTAATTTTAAGTACTTATGAACTTTTATGTAATGTAATGTTGTACTCTGGTCCCGCCTTCGTGTGGGCTTAGCGCATAATTCGATCCTGTGTAAGTGATTTACCGGGCATGCCCCGGCAGAGGCGACAGAATAGTTTTTTATTATTGCTTAATGGCCACGTGGACCGGCTTAGGCGATAATACGGAATTATTTTGGGCGGTTCTGTCACAGCTGGTACCAGAGCGAGTTATGCACCAAAGTAATTAAAATAACTTAACAAACTTGTTTTTGGAATAAAATTTGCCAAGATTAATAATCTTGCTAAGTGAGTAGGACGTTAAGGTCTTATCTAGTCCGAGAGGCCCTAGAGGGAATTTTTGGGTTCTTTCAGGTGGCTAGTACTCTATGGTGTATTTAATCTGACTTCCAGCACATTTTATTCCTGTCAAAACTTACATTCATGCACAACCATACTAGTTCATCACGTTTTGCCATACGTGGTGGTACCACAGGAAAGTCCTGTGAGGGACTAGTGGAACCTATTCCAATAGGTGCCACGTCGCGTCTGCGTCTCGTCACGTTTTGCCATACGTGATGGTACCACGGGAAAGTCCGTGAGGGATGAGTGAGGCCTATTCCAATGGGCACTCACGTCGCGTCTGTGTCTAGCCATGTTTTGCCATACATGTGCGAACCCGCAATAGGCGGAAAGGACAACTCCATTCAAACGGAGGTGTCCGAGGTTGGACGCTGTCCATGCAGCGGCTTTACGCATGGATACCGTTTCTATAGTGAATGGTAATGAATGTGGACGCTTTTGTGAGTGCTGGCACAAAAGGTCTTGGATATCTGTGATTTTCTGCAGGTACAC
This sequence comes from Cenchrus fungigraminus, assembly GCA_036936925.1. Taxonomy (NCBI): domain Eukaryota; kingdom Viridiplantae; phylum Streptophyta; class Magnoliopsida; order Poales; family Poaceae; genus Cenchrus; species Cenchrus fungigraminus. Next base: position 17,741,171 of record CM072778.1, on the reverse strand, counting down.
TAACCACGGTTGTTAGGTACGGTAACTAAGAAACGAATAGCCTTCGACTAGTTATTATAGGGAGAGACGTATATGTATGCCTAGCCACCGGCACTAACTTCGTTATTGAGCTTAAAAGCTTGGTGAGGAAGTTTAGGACGCTTTTTGCATCATGTAAAAGCTATCAAACCTAAATCTGAACTTAAATCATGTGTTGCTTGGTCTCTATAAGTTGAATTTATAGTTCTTAAGGACCATTCATGCTAGTTTGGTAAATTATGTGATGTGATCAGAAGTATGTCTAGTTGCTGTCCTAATTTTATAAGGATGATCTAGAAAGTTTTTGGCTAGGTGATCTTTAGGAAAATTGCTCATCAGCTAGTTAAGATTCTTCCATGAATTTTTCATGATTTTAGGATGAATAAAACTGAAGCTATGCTCAAATCACTAAACCTAGGTCATGCTGGAATTTCTGTCAAAATGATGTTAAGACTGAAAACTCGAATTTTTACACCTTGTTCCAAATAGATTTTGCCTAGGCAATCTATACCAAAAATGATCCATTTATAGCCTACTTTGTGCTGTCAAAATCTCATGGTCATAGGGTTCTTAATGTTTGAGATATGATCTTTTTTGTGAAGCGCTGTTCTGTTGAAAATTGTTGGGCAATAGCACTCTAAAACTTGATCAGTTTGACCCTTTTCCAATATGAATTGGTTCGACCTGTGATTACCAAAAATGCTCTTTAGGTATCTATCTACCTCCTGTAGAAATCTCAAGGTCACTAGATTTTTAGTTTGGGAGTTACGCCCAAAACTTTAGATCTCTGTCCTGCTGAATTTCAGAACTAGTGATCTCTGAAATTCAAAATTTTAGGTCATCTTCCTTTGGGATCTAGAGCAAACCTTGAATACCAAAGTTGTTTAGAATTTCATATTCTGCATGCTCGTAAAATTTCAGCATCATTGCAGTTTTGAGCTGAGAGATATGGAATTTTTAGTGACCCTCGGCCTGCTGTCCAACAGCCCTGACAGCAAAGCGATATCTGAATTTTCGGGCATGATAGCCTCAGCATTATCTCTAAGTTGAATACCAATATTGGAAGGCACGAGATTTTACATCCCCTGCCTAAAGATGATGATATTTAGATGGTGGAAGAATGCTCCATGTATGTTTTTGAAGTTTCTATCCACAGATGAACACAATCAGTGCAAGATACATCTATCTCCATCTTCTCTTAGGATGGTTTCTAGTAGAAGCATACCCATATCCTTGCCGAGTCAAGTGGAACCCCGTTGTACTCTTCGGATTGCTTATACACCTTTTCTTCAATTTAGAGGCGATCCACCAACTTCCTATGGCTATGTAAAGGTGATCACTTCACTTTCTTTGCATCGATATCCCTACATTGATCACTATAACTTCTCAGCCCTCCTTATGCTTGCTCACAAATAAATAAATGAGAACAGGGTTACAAGACATCAAAAATCTGTTGGTAAGCATGTGAGCATCATCACCGCATGCATATCTTGCAACCTTAATGACATAAATCATGAGCATGAAAAATGCATTGCACAACATGTGCATTTGGGACATTGGATGAACTAACATGCATATGTCCTGACGGTTTCCCATCTTTCTACTCTATCGCCCTTTTTGTTGGTGATATTGTTGTTCCATAAACGAAGGTGCTACGACGGAACCTAGGGTATCATGTGTGCTGCAGCCATGTGATTACCACTTGGAGCGCGCTAGTATCTTGGTTTGTGAGAATGCGACTCACCGCACCTATTACTTCTCAACTCTATGTTTATCCTCTCTAACTTGACTAACCTCATGGGTGAAGCAAGTCATGCTGACACTGCATCATGAGCATCATACCTCATGAGCATACGCATCACGCATTTATAAACATGTGCATCATCATGCATGCACCTCATCATATACATATCATGTGCATCTCTCACTATGCACCATGACATATACCCTGAAAGTTCATATGCATAAACATCATATGCTCATATACATGTACATCATACTATATGCACTTCATCATGAGCATCCACATGTGCACCATCCCATTGTTGCACGAGTCATTTCCCATATGCATAAGCATTGTCATCCCATGACTCATCAAGTGCACGAGTTTCAGCTCAAAATCATTACACCCTGGTGTGGTGCATAAAGTAATTAAAATACTTCATTAAGATAAACCTTGAGCAAGGGTATTTTCCTCACTCCCATCCCAATTTTGTTTCCAAAATCTTGTCACTTGCCATTGACAATTGTACTTTACAGGATACTCTAGGAGTTGACCTTTTTATTGATCTCCTAAAAACAAACTCGTGAACCTCCGTAAACAAATTTACCCCAAATATTTGAGGTTTCCCTTCTCTATGGGAATCTTTTTGGAACCTTTCAACTTGGTCTTCTTCCTTATAAATTTCAAAATTAACTTGGTAGTAACTCAACTAAGCTGGTTGAAGGAGTATGAACAAGTTCTTCAAAAGTTAAGATAAGGGGAGCCTTCTACTGAGTCAGTGATCTTTGGTCCTTTAGCACGTTTCCTTCTAATCAAAGGAACCGGGATACCAGTAAATAAAGGATGGGAAAAATCCTTTGATAGGTTTTCCTTGGTACAATCCCAATTTAGGATGGTGGATACCCCAACTCTTCTCTTTCTCCCAAAGTCACGGTCAATCCTCTCGAGGGCCAATTTGACCTCTCCATATCCGTGCTTCGCCTGTTCTGTGCTGCGTCTGATCGTGGCTGTCATGTCGTCAAGGCATCCAATGCCGGCCACCATCGTGCCACATGCCACCACCACACCTCCTTGCCACCGGCCCCTACCCAAGTGGCGTGAGCACCACTACCACTACACCATGGTGAGCATCATTAAATGGAGCACCTCCCCGTCGACATTCACTGCTCAGAGTTGCATCCACTTGAGCCACCATCTCCCGTCACCCTCCCTTCTCCCCAGTTGTTTTCTTTGAGCACATACCAGCCATTTTCGCCGCTTACGGCATTCTTCTTCGATTAAGCTCTTTCTTCTATCTTTCCCCAGCAATGTGAAGAAGAGTCAAGCTCCTCCAGCTGTCGGTGTCCGTCCAAACCTTTCTCTGAAGCTCGTCCACTAAAGGTTGGTGCCAACATCACAAAGAAGAAACTCGAGAAAAGAGCTACAAGAGGGAGCCAATCCCACATCACCAATTATGGATCGTTTTCTCGAGATATGTGATGCAGAGTGCTGGGACATAGCGATAGTGTACATCTGTTTTGTGCCTCTGCTATGCATGTTCTTAACTTTTCATGTGTACATTCAACGCCTGCTTCCTCATGAGCGACGTTGAATGTTGTATGAAGATACCCACATACCTTTTAACATCTCTGAGCTCTAGATCTTGAAGAGTTTAGCATTGCTATGGTTCCCTCATGTAAACCTTTACCCCAAAGGTTTTCATCTCATCTTTTATTTCCTAATCTCGGGACGAGATTTCTTTTAAGGGGGGTAGGTTGTAACACCCCAGGTGTTCAATTAAGCTAAATACCCCAATTAATCATGATAATCCAGTGTGATTTAGTCCCAAAGCATGCTTAGCCTAATCTTGACCAGCTTAGCAAAAGAAACCTTGGTCAAAGGCCAAATTCCTTGGTCAAACCCCTTTTCACCCTAGACCTCTCTCTAGAACTTCTGCACGTTCTCGAAATTTCATATAACAACTTCAAAATCGACCCTCATAGAAGTTGTAGATCTTTTCCGGGAACACATTTTTCGTAATTGGCGGACATTTCAATTTTGGGTGCAAGGCCACTTAAATTCGAGTTGAAGCTGCTGCGCACAGTAATTCCGGGCCGAGAATTCCGGCGTTTTCAACGAGTTTTTCCCACAAATCCGTTGATCAAAACATATGTCGCCCTTTGTAAAAGTTGTAGGTCTATAGCTCCTCTACAACTTCTAGTTTTGGAGATTTTCGAGTAGTTGGCAATTTGTGGAGTTACGGAAATTTGAAAACTGGTTCGCGGATTTGAAACTGAACCGGGCGACGTCGACGCCGCACCAGAGCACGCGCGTGCGCCAGCGGTCACCCTGCCACGCGTCAAGCCGCGCAATTGCCGGTGTACGGAGGCCGGGGAAACATCGCTGTGGACCACGGTCGCACCTCGTACACTCCGCCTCGCCTTCTCTTGTGCGCCGCGCGCACGCAGGCCGCGAACGCCCAGCCGGCCACGCGCTGCACGCTCGCGCGCGCCGCGCGCGCATGCATGGCGGCCACCTGGCTGAGCCACGGGCTAAAGGCCCTGTGGCCGTGCCCAGGTCAGCCCTACCTCGTCATCCTCGCTCCTCTGCGCGCCACTCGCCCAGCTTGTTGTTCGCGCGCCGTCGCCGCCGTTTCGGTGCCGCCGCCGCGCGGCATTTGCCCGTCGCCGCCGCCCTTCAATCTCCGGCCGGTCTCGCAGCCGCTCCTCCCTTCTAGCACGACCCCTTAGCCCTCAGTAACGCTTCCCGGTCCTCGCCGCCCTGAGTTGAGGCCGCCGTCGCCGGAGCGCCCAGTCCCGGCGGCCGCCACCCCTACACGCCGCCGAGGAGGGTCGCCGGCTACTCCGCCGGCCAGGCCGGCCACGCCGGCAACACCAGGTAAGCTCCCTGGAGGCTACCGCACCCTCACACGGCCAGCTCCGGCCAAGGGCAGCCGCCGGCGAGGTCCCCTGCTCCGGCAGGGGCCTATTCGTGTTGATTTGAGTCTTTGTAAGGAGTTTTGTGCAAAGAAAGGACCTCTGCGTAATTTCTGAATTTTAGTTCAAGGGTCTTTATGTTAAAGCTGTTTAGGGTTTGAGCTGCAACTTCAAAAATTCATAGAAAATAGTATAAAAATCAGAAAAATGCAAATCCAATTTTGTTGCTTTCCTGGTGAAGAAATCTATCTTTTATAGAAAGCAGGTATAGGGTTTTTCTGTGTAGTTTTTGAAAGAAAATTCAAACTCAGTTTGAGGTGTTTTTAGTGTAGTTTAAAATATACACATGCTATGAAGTTGAATTTTGGATATGTTGCTCTTTATGGCATGTTTAGATTTTTGACCAAAGTTGGCATGAGTTTTGTGTGTAAATATTTAATTATGATTTATGTAAGCTCTATGCTAGATTAATCTTGATGCTTTTTATAGCCCTTTAGTAAACTTTTCTTTAAGCACCAGTGCTCCCTAGGGCTTTGTCTTGATAAATAGTGCCTCTGGTTGAATGGATGTGATTTTAGGATATGTTTTGTTTGGTGTTTTGGATTTAACTTGGTATAACATGTTGAATTCTTAAGTTGAAATATATGAAAGATATGCATGTATGCTTTGGCCAGTAGCTAAGTTTTGATATGTATAGCTTACCTGTGAAAGTTGAGCTCAGTTGGTTAATTACATCTTTTTGTGTGATTTAATTTTGATTTACTAGGCTGAATTTAATCTTTTCCATATAAATTAATTTATAATTGTTCTTAATCTAAATTTTGGTGTGTGAGCTTAGAATGGGTATATGTTGCTGTGTGCAAAAGCTTAGATTTATTTGAAGTTTTTTTGATTTAATTTGGATTTATGGTTGAAAGGCTTGTTTTATGTAATTAAATAAAAAAATGGAAATTAAGGTGTCAAATTGTGAAATCATGTCATGGATCTGTGTTTGAGTTTGCAAAACACCCCCTTGCTGTTTTGTGAAGTTAAATAATTTAATTTGCTTAAATATGTACACAGTCACCATCACAATTAACCTTTAATTAACCACCCTCACCTAATGTATATGCATGTATACGTGTAGATTTGCCGGATGGTACATACACGCTCACCCAGGAGGGAGACGGGATGGTAGATGATGAAGTGAACGAGTTGGGTGTTCATCAAGACCTGGACCAAAGTCCGGAAGAGCCCAAGGCTGTTGCTAACTTAGGAGAAGGCAAGCACCGGAGTCACATTTAACCTTTTTGGTTTATAACTTATATTCTTTTACTTTTTAGCATTTAATGTTACTTTGTGCATTTAAGTTTCAGGAGTTGTTTTGAAACCTAGATGCATGATCCTTAGGTTCCTATGCTCTTTTACTAGTATGTTAGGAACGCTAGTGCCATGCTCTAAGGATACGGTAGAAGTCGAGTAATGACTCATTGCTCGCGAGATATAGGATGCTTATGTTGGAATCATAAGTTGGTTAAATTGACTCGCTCATGTGGTAAGAGCAATGGGTTCGGTCTCGACCGAGTAGCATGGTGCTGGTCTAAGCTATTGAACGTACCAAGTGCTTGTCGGGAATGGGACCGGTAAGCCTAGTACCTAATGAACCAGTGCGGGAATTTTATTGCTACTAATCTTGAGATGCGTCTCCCGGTTCGCTACCGGTAGTGCAAGTGTGATTCTGGACGTGCCATGTTTGGGCGTACCAGTAAACCTTGTACTTAGGACTGTATCATCTTTTTCTAATCTGGGGAATGACGGGAACCGTCTGGTTGGGGTAGACACTGCACTTGGTCTACCTTCTTCCGTGTATCTTGGGTTTACCTTGCAAGGATATAAATCGATCGATCGTCGGTCACTCGCCGTTATCTGAGTCGGCTTGACCACTGGCTACCCCATGTTTATTTATGTAACATTTCGGATTAATATTGTTGGATGATTACTCTTGTTTGTACAACCATGCTTGCTTAGCTAGTTGCTTACCTGGAATGGTTAACATACTAGAACTTGAGCTAAAATTTGAAAGTAAGGATCAACTCTTAGTTGCTTTTGGCAAAACAAACCCACCAGCCAAAAAGCCTTGCATGTCTAGCTGTGTCTTTTTTTTCGACGGGTCAGTCTTGCTGAGTATTAGTATACTCAGCCTTATTTTTGTTGTTGTTTTCAGGTAATCCCATCTGGCCTGGTTCTAATCCAGATGGTTGAGAACTTGAATGGGAGAACGATGATGAGGAGTGATATGCATGGATGACCTCCTGTGTGTATCATGCGTTTAGTTTATTTTCCGCTGTCTAAACTCTGAACCATGTTTACTTTTATGTACTCAAAACTTGTTTTGTAATTTTAAGTACTTATGAACTTTTATGTAATGTAATGTTGTACTCTGGTCCCGCCTTCGTGTGGGCTTAGCGCATAATTCGATCCTGTGTAAATGATTTACCGGGCATGCCCCGGCAGAGGCGACAGAATAGTTCTTTATTATTGCTTAATGGCCACGTGGACCGGCTTAGGTGATAATACGGAATTATTTTGGGCGGTTCTGTCACAGTAAGCTTGATGTCTGCTTTGCTGCTGCGAGCTGATGAGTGGTGGCTTGACTACGTTCTCGTATGCCGTTTTATAGAGCGTAGCGAGTGCAAAAGCCAAAAGGTGATTACATGTTGGTGACAACATAATCCCGTACATATTCCACGACCTCGGAAATGGCGCTCCGGTCAACTATGCTATACTGGGGTGATACGATCTACGGGCGTGTCGTTGCCCGTGCTTGCGTGTGGTGGCCATTCTTTTCTTAGGTGAAATGAATTGAAGATTCTAGCTAGTTCTGCAAAACAAAATTTGAAGTTTCTCCAACCAAACAGAAGTTCACGGCCAAGCATAGAGCAATAGGAAAAAGTTGTTACAATTCCTATGAAAGTAAGTGTATAATTTATACCGTGTAGTAACTTTGAATGTGTAGCTAAATTGACGGATACTACAGCATTTTACAAATTGCCATCAGTACGGAACTCACAACATTATTGATTTCATCGCCTAAGTAGGCCTAGAGGCATGTAACAATGATGCTAAGCCTTCAATTGTTCATGCACTGGATATTAACAAGACGATTCTGATAATACACTAATTTGTCCGGTCGGCTGGCAGTTTTATCATTATTAGGTAGCTAACAATACATGAATTAATGAATCGATAGACGAGGTAGACGTGAGGATTGGTGTGTAATGATACTTGGACAAGGGAATAGAGGATGTCGTAGCCCACATAATCGGATTGGGATCATATATAAATTTATAGAATTTGGATACCTTTTCCAATAATTTTGTCTTAATTAGGGTAAGTAATTAGCCACTAGGGCCACAATAAATGTTACTTAGTACATACTCCCTTCTTTTTTTTGATAGGGTTATTTGTAAAACTAAAATGTTCTCTTTTGATAGTCCTCTTTGAGTTCCCACCTCATGTTTGACAATGATGGACATTCGATTCTCGTGCAGAGTATACAGTCCTCGCGGTCTTCGTCCCGTCTCGAGAGAGGCCACAGACGGGAGGTGAATTTTTGTACATTGAGGATCTCATCCTCTGTGCGTCTCTTCACAGTCGCTGCTTTTGCTTGTGGTGGTGGCGGGCCTCCCGCAGCAACAGCAGCACCCCTGCTCCAAATTCTTTTTCTTCCTCCCCTCTTTTGTCTCCTCAGCCCAGATCTAGATCTACGCGACCATTTTCTCGGTGCTCGGCTGGGCTTGGACGTCGCTAGCACCGTGCTCAAGGGTGTCGTTGGGCTGGTTGCTCCTTCCTCGACGTCGACAATTAATGGATGTTGGAGTAGGTCTCATGCTGCTCTTCTGCTCTAGATGCTCGAGTGGTTGCCAGGGCCCTCACCCTCACGTCCACCACGGTTGCACGGGTCCCCTCCGACTTCGCTGTGCGAACGCCGCATCCGAGGAGTCTGTCCCCCGTTTTGTGCTAGAGCCTCACCGACTCTAGATTTGTGTCGTGGTCTTCTTAGTTCTAGGCTAGGCCCTGGTTGTCATCGACGCCGTGCTCGAGGATGCCACTAGGCTGGGTGCTCCAGCAGGTGTCTGCCTCCTCCGAGGCGTCTCATTTTTCTCGGTGTCGATGACAAATGGCAGCGGTCCCACTCACATTCATGGGATGCGGTAGCACTTTGGTTGCTAAGGCAGGTGAGTCTTCGATCTTTGGGCGTCAGTGGTCGTGCAATGAAAGTGTCGCGCTTGATGCGCGAGGAGGTGCTTTACCTCCGCATGACCCTGAACTTTGGCGCCTTCTACCGTGCAATGAGAAGGGCCGACCCTATGTTTTTGAGTACCCCGCGGCGAACTCATCGCAAAGGCCCCTCTAGACACTGTATATGTAATGTATAATTTATAATATATTTTAATATTGCAAGTCTGATAATTATCGAGAAACAATATAAAAAACAATATATTTGTACTTCTAGAACTAATATGATTACCTTAAAGAATAATATATCCCCTGCTTGTCATGAAAAAATTTGTCGTCGGGCATTTCTTCTTCCATTGGATCATCATCTTCATTAACCTGAACTTCTGCATTTAAATTTTGATTATGTTCCTGCTGGCCATGATCAGATTCATGTTGACTATGATCGGATTCATGTTGACCATGATTACATTCATGCCCTTCAAGGCTTCAACTTGGTTGACATCAACATTACTTGAACCAACATAGAACTTATGTAAAGCACCCCTTCGCGATTCAACCAATTGAGCATCACGTTTTCTCTTATTCCTTTTCTGAGCACCGACAATTGTTTCTTGGGGGCCATCTATGATCTGAGACCTAATCAAATTACAACTAAATAAATTACAACTATTACATAAATTAATTTAAAGAAGAATACCTTTATTTTAAAGAAGAATAACCTCTGGGAGCCGTGCAGGATGATCAGCTGGATTGGATGAATGGTTGTTGACTTATCGCCGTCGCGGGCAGTCGTGCTCACGAGAGTCTCCCGATGGCGGTGGGGAAGTGGCCGATGGCGATCACGATCAGGCGAGGTGTAGCCGATGGCGATCAGATCAGCTAATCAAGTGAGGCGTGGAGCCGTGGAGCCTGGAGGCGATCTGCGTGTGCCTGGAAGTCGGCTGAAATGACGTACTGAACCTCACCATCGAACATCAGCGTTGGCGGTGGTGGAACGTAACATGAGTCAGTTACGAAGGGATAGGGTGTACTATATTGTAATATCTTTATTAGTCCCCCGGCCATTGCCTCCGCTGCATGGCCTTAGGGCCGACACCGGCAATGAGAGTGCTGCGACCGGTGCGGAGAGGTGCTTCACTTCCGCACATTTTGCCCTTCACTCTCCTTCGACGACCCCGACTTGGCTCAACCGAATTTCTGCCACTGGCAGCTCTTGCCTCGTCTTCGCCTCTCCTTGCTTGGTTGGCGATGGTTGCTAATTTTCTGGTGCACTCCTCTCTGGAGATCCCCCCCCCAAGGGTGTGTTGTAACCATTGAATTAAAATCCTATAATTGAGAAAAAAATGCCCTTCAACATTGGATAATTTTGATGAGATTACATAGTTGAAAAACTGAAATTAAATTTCCTTTTTTTAGATTATTGTGATGGCACTTTTGCCGCCAATCACGAATGAATGACCAGGAGCGGATGTATATGTCCAATGATGTAAATTGAGTTGAATGTTCTCATATGAATATGATTGATAGAAGTTATTATTTCCATTACACTTTTTTAATCTAAAATCATCATATGCTTAAAGCGGTGCATGATGTGGCTAACTATTTCAAAACCTCATCGTTACCTCCAAAATGGCACGGTAGTGTGTGAAAGCTACCAAGTACCTCTCGTGAAGGTGCACATTGCCTCGCCGTCAAGTGAGGTATTAGGACCGATTGAAGTATATATGCAATATGTCTAACATGTAGATCTGAGTGAGGGCAACCCCATTCCGCACCTCAAAACCAACTATTTATTATACTATAAAGGATCAAAAATCAACGAAATTAAAGATTGGAATGTCAATATATCCTATCAATCCCACTCTCTGCTCACCCACGCCTCCGCTGTGCCTTCTTATAGATGAAGAAAATAGTGTAAGAACAAATATGCATGAACAATGAAACACAAGCACAATCACTAGTAGAGAAACGACCTTCCATCCAGTGGTGGACCTAGAATCATTTCTTTGGGTAGGATCATGTGGACCCAAAATCAACAAGAATCCTGGAACGATATGGACCTAAGATTAAAGAGGGTTTAGACACACATCTAAATTTTATAGTCCAGACCTCTATAGTCCCGATTGGTAACAAAGTAACAAGGATAGCATCCCCTATTCAATTTTATAGTCCCGATTGGTAAGAAATTTATGCGCGAGGTAAGAGGTTGTAGGTTCGAATCCCAGCATCGTATCTTGCGTAATTTGTGACGTGCGTGTGTGTGGGAGCCTCTCAAGAATTTAAAATATTTTTTAGTGAAAAACCTTATAATTCTGGTTGGTAATACCAATTATTCCACCTATGTGTCTCTCCAACCGGGACCGTCAATGTTCGGAAAAATTTTCATTTCAAATTTTGGTTGGTAATATCAATTATTCCACCTATGTGTCTCTCCAACCGGGACCGTCAATTTTCGAAACAATTTTCATTTCAAATTCGGCGAAAAATCTTCTAGTCTCAATTGGTAATACCAATTATTCTAACCAGGTTGGATTTTCGAAAGCTATGCATCTCTCCAGCCAGACTAAATCTCACTTTTCCGTGAACAGTTGGAACAATTTTCATTTCAAATTTGTCACGGGCACTACTGGAAAAACGCTGATTTATACCGGTTGGTAACCCTCATTGGTACCAGGTATCCAGCCGGTACAAACCATCTGATACAAATGAGGTTTAGCATTTGTACCGGGCGAGATACCCAGTACAAATGCCTCACATTTGTACCGGGTGGTGTTACCAACCGGTACAAATGTTTTCCCCCGTGAGCACTCTTTCCCTTCCTTTTTCTTTTCTTTTCTTTTCTCATCTCATCTCATCCCATCCAGATTCAAAATCACAAATTTTACAAGTCTTGAATCAAGATTCAATCACAAAATTCACAACAAGTTTCCAAATGACAATCTCTACGCATCACATCACATATTACATTAATCTCATACATCTCATAAAATTCTCACAACAACACAATAATCAAGATTCACAAGAACTCACAGTCACAAAAACAACCTCCAGCCTCCTGCGCCCCCTGGGGCCGCGCCCGGCCACCCGCCCGCGCCGGCCGCCCGCCCTGCGTGGGAGATCGAGAAGGGATCAATGGAGAAGAGGAAAAATGAGGAAGAAGGAAGAGAAAGAAAAATGAGTTGGGAAAGAGATAAGGAGTGAGAGAGAGCCGTGGTGGAGAATTAAAAAAGAGGGCAGGGAGGGAGAAGCACCAGCAAAAAATTTTCTAAGTCCCCGCGGGATCGATGGAATAACATTTGTACCGGATCATCTTTTTACCCGGTACAAATGTCACAACATTTATACCAGGTGGTGGCTCCACCCGGTATAAATGTATGCCAACACATTTGTACCGGGCGGAGCCACCACCCGGTTGGGAGGAGGCCGCCCCGACGCACCCCTGTGAGGAGACATTTGTACCGGAGATAAAAATACCCGGTACAAATGAAAAATCAGCCCAGGGACAAATGTCTGATTCTCTAGTAGTGGGGAACGAGTAATACTACATGACTCCATAATGCAGTCAAGTGGCACAGCAAGAGAGCCAACCTTAGTTATAGTAGCTCATAAGGCTCTTAATTAGAGGTAAGCGTGTATAAGAGAGACCTCCTTATTATTCATAGCACAAACATTCTTTTTGGCGAAATATAAAGGTGCATGTAGCTAGCACGAACGTAACGATGTTCAGCAAAAACTCGATCAAGCGCGGACGGCATCGAGGCAGACCCACTGGCCGATGAAGAGGCTGCGGCAGTTGATGTTGGGGTTGAAGCTGCGGAACTGCTTCATGGTCAGCCCGGTAGCCTCCGCCACGGCGAAGCACGTCTCACGCTCCTTCACCCCGTACGCCTTGTTGCAGGTCAGCACCGGCACCGCCGGGGCTGCGTCCACCACGGCGACGGTGACGAGGAGGAAAGCGATCACGAGAGCGGCTGTGCCATGGCTCGCCATTGCAAGTATTTCGCTCGTGAAGGAAGTTAGGAATGAGCGCTCTGCCTCTGCAGAGTGCAGATGGGTGTGTGCAAGCTTGACGACTGCTTTGCTGCTGCGAGTGGCTTGGCTACGCCCTTGTATGTCTTCTTATATAGCGTAGTGCGAGTGCAAAAGGCCAAAAGGTGATTACATGTTAATGATATAACATAATCGCGTACATTGAAGACCTTGGAAATGGCACTCCGGGTCAACTACACTGTACTGGTGATACGATTTACGGGCATGTCGTTGTCCATACTTGCATTACATGGCGGCCATTCTTTTCTTAGATGAAATGAATTGAAGTTTCTGGTTCCTCCAACAGCAACAACAAAATGAAGGTATCTCCCGGCTAGTTGCTTTGGTGAAACCAAACAGAAGTTAGTTCATGGCCAATCACTCTTGACTATGGACAGACACAACATTTTACAAATTGACATTAGTACGAAACTCATTTCATCGCCTAAGTAGGCCTAGAGTTTGTAGTGAATAAAAAAGCACATGCATGTAACAAAGATGTCAAGCCTATAGGTTATGATTCGAGTTCATAACATTCACACATGATTATTCTCATTATAGCTATATTTATCTAATTAAGAAACAATCAAAAGTGTTAATAAATTTAAGATATTCAAGACTGAAGTAGAAAATCGGCATAATTTAAAGATTAAGATAGTAAGATCCGATCAGTGTGGGGAGGGTACTATAGTCACGATAGACATACCCCATATGGTCAGGTTCTTAGACCTTTTGCGAGAGGTTCTTATCGAAAAATGGCATATATAGTTGCCCAATATTCTACATCGAGCGAGCCTCAACAAAATGGATTAGCTGAAAAATGCATACCGTACCATAATTGATATGTTGAGAAGTATGATAAGTTACTCCGCTTTACCGATTAATTTGTGGATGGAGGCATTAAATGCCGCCATTCATAATCTTAGTCAGGTTCCCAGTAAAGTTAGTGCCTAAAACTCCATATGAGTTGTGGAACGGCAGAGAACCCTCACTAAACTACTTGCGTGTGTGGGGCTATCTAGCTGAGGCTAAAGTATTTAATCTAAGTATTGGGAAAATAGATCCCAAAATAGACTGTAATACAGATAAGTCAAAAGATCATCATTTCTACTATTCTAGTAGACATACTAAGGTTGTAAAAACGAGACACATTGTCTTTTTGGAGGATGAGGAGATGGTTAGGGGTAGCATGGTACCTCGAGAGATTATCCTTGAGCCTTTCTTCTCAATGTTACTTATCTATCTATCTATAACAACTATATAGATGAAACCCACTACACATCATGGACAGACTTCTCTCAACATGCAAGAGGTCCACGTCACCATCCACTAGATCTTCTCTCAATAAGCATGTTGTCCACATCACCATCCACTAGAATCACGAATTTATGTCTTCTACTGATTTTCTGTGGCTAATAGTAATTATGCATGCATTGTGTTAGTCTTTGTGTGTACCATGGTTACTATTTCTAAGTAGTTCTCTCTCAATAAAATGAATGTGTTTTCATCTACATTGTTGTTTGCAAAAAATGTTGTGATGCAATCATTTTAGTGTTTCTACACTGGTAGAGAGCGAGGCTTTGGTACGGGCCTTTAGTCCCGGTTCAACTTTAGAGCCGGGACTACAGGCCTTTCGTCGACGTGGCCCGAAATGCTGGCGGGAGGCACCACCCCTTTAGTCCCGGTTGGTATAACCAACCGTGACAAAAGGGCCGGCTCCCAACGTCTCTTTCCAGCAATGATTGACGCGGGCTTTTAGCACCGGGTGGAGTTACCAACCGAGACTAAAGGCCCGGTGCTAATGCTTTAGTCCCGGGTGGAATTACCAACCGAGACTAAAGGGTTCCCTTTAGTCTCGGTTGGTAATTCCACCCGGGACTAAAAGCCCGCGCCCTATAAATCCAGCTTCTTCTTCCTCCTCTTTCTCTTGCCCGAGCCATTCTTCACCTAGAGCTCAAGCTCCTCCTCCATGGCGCCTCAACCTTAGAGAGGTGCTGCTGAATTTTTTCTTCATCTATTTGTGAAGATTTCTCTCCTCTAAAGTGTTGCCAAGGTTTGATTCTTCTTCCTCCCATCATTTGTTGTGATTATTTTTTTTTATTTTAGAGATGGAGAAAATAGAAATCTTAAATCCTAGGTGGGAGGAGCTAATATGAGATGAGGTTATTTATATACTTTGGATTTAGAAAAAAAGTGGTTGGCTAAACACTAGCATTCTCTTGTTATCTTTTAAATTGATGTAGAGAAAATTGAATTTTACTTTTTGATATAATGATACATAGAATTAATTATAATTTTACATTTAGCTAATTTTTTAGAAGTTAGTTTATACAAAATATGGTCATTAATAATGGAGATAAAAAATAGCCATCAGGTGACCTCTGTATGTCATTGTATCACAAGAAATGGCAAGATGTATGTAGTTCACATAGGATGCAATGATTGTCGTGGTTGTGGTACAATGACATACATACAGATGAGGTCACATGATGGCTATTACAAGGCACGAAATCAATAGCAATGAGTACAAGTCCCAAGCTGAAACTAGTCAGCTTCTAGCTTTTGAACCTCTGCTTCAAACACATTTATGAATTCACGTATTGTGTTGAGATGATCAACATGTTCAGGAAGAATGTAGGTAGACCTCCAGTTCTCATCATCCAGTTCATAATGGAATACATCATCAAACTCACCTTTCTTCATCTTTGTCTTTGTTTACTTTTTGATATATGATACATAGAACTAATTATAATTTTACATTTAACTAATTTTTTAGAAGTTAGTTTATAAAAAATATGGTCATTAATAATAGAGATAAAAAATAGCCATCAAGTGACCTCTGTATGTCATTGTATCACAAGAAATGACCAGATGTATGTATTTCACATAGGATCCAATGATTGTCGCGGTTGTGGTACAACGACATACATACAGAGGTCACCTGATGGCTATTACAAGGCACGACATCAATAGCAATGAGTACAAGTCCCAAGCTGAAACTAGTCAGCTTCTAGCTTTTGAACCTCTGCTTCAAACACATTTATGAATTCACGTATTGTGTTGAAATGATCAACATGTTCAGGAAGAATGTAGGCAGGCCTCCAGTTCTCATCATCCAGTTCATACCGGAATACATCATCAAACTCACCCTTCTTCATCTTTGTCTTTGTTATTCTGATTTAAAGGAAATAATTTTTGGACTTAATATGATGCAGATGAACCGGTAATGGATGAACGCCGACAGACGATCCCGGGAGTACATTGCTGGCATACATGCTTTTCTCGAAGTGGCCAAAGCCAACAAGAACCCAAAGGGATTCATGTGTTGTCCATGTTCTGTGTGCAGAAACGACAAAGACTACTCTGACTGGGGGACTCTTCACCTCCACTTGATTAAAAATGGATTCATGGCGAACTATGTGCTTTGGACCAGGCACGGTGAAATAGGAGTTGTGATGGAAGACAACGAAGAAGAGGAGGATGATAATAACATTCCTGACTGGGCCGCGGGGCAAGCTTTTGCGGATACTTTAATGGAAGATGCTGACGAAGAAGAGATACCGGAAGACGGCCATGTTGATGATCTTGGTCAGGTTCTAAAAGATGCACAAAGGGACTGCGAAAATGATAATGAAAAGGCAAAGTTGCAGCGTATGATAGAAGATCAACTGTTGTACCCAGAATGCAAACAGGGTCACAAAAAGCTTGGTACTACACTTGAAATGTTGCAATGGAAGACAAAAATGGTGTGTCTGATAAAGCATTTGAGGGGATGCTAAAAATTGTGAAGGACAAGCTTCCCGAGAACAATGAATTACCGTCGACAACATATGAAGCGAAACAGACTGTGTGCCCTCTGGGGTTGGAGGTTCAGAAGATCCATGTCTGCCCTAATGATTGCATCCTATATCGAGGCGAACACGAGAATTTGGAAGCTTGTCCTGTGTGCAAAGCGCTACGTTATAAGATCCGGAGAGATGATGATCCTGGTGCTCTCGAGGGGACACCTCCCAAGATGACGAAAGTACCGGCGAAGGTTATGTGGTATTTTCCTATAATACCATGTTTGAAGCATTTGTTCAGGAACAAAGAACATGCTAAGTTGATGACATAGCACAAAAAGGATCGTAAGCAAGACCACATGCTGAGACATCCGGCAGATGGGTCTCAATGGAGAAAGATTGATAGAAAATACAAAGATTTTGCTGGGGAAGCAAGAAACATAAGATTTGGTTTAAGCATAGATGGTTTCAATCCATTTGGTGAGTTTAGCAGTGGTCATAGCACTTGGCCTGTGACCCTATGCATGTTCAACCTTTCTGGTTGGATGTGCATGAAGCGAAAGTTCATTATGATGTCGGTGCTAATCCAAGGTCCAAAACAACCTGGCAACAACATTGATGTGTATCTAAGACCATTGGTCGATGAACTATTACTGCTATGGAAGGAAGAAGGTGTACGTGTGTGGGATGAGGATAAGCAAGAGAACGTCAACCTACGAGCATTATTGTTCATTACCATCAACGATTGGCCTGCTTTAAGTAACCTATCAGGGCACTCAAACAAGGGATATCGGGCCTGCACCCACTGTTTACATAAAACAGACGATATTCATCTGAAAAATTGTAAGAAGGTTGTGTATATGGGTCACCGTCGCTTTCTTCCTGAGAAGCATCCCTTAAGGAAGAAAGGTATGCATTGGAAAGGAAATGCTGATCATCGTACAAAGCCCCCCCCCCCATTTTAAAGGAGAGGAGATATTTGAGATGGTAAAGGATCTAAGGGTAGTCTTTGGAAAGGGTGACGGTAGTGAACCTGTTGCACATGATGCTAACGGGCGTGCACCAATGTGGAAGAAGAAATCTATATTTTGGGAGTTACCTTATTGGGAAATTCTTGAGGTCCGGAACGCAATTGACGTGATGCACTTGACGAAGAATCTTTGTTTGAATGTGCTAGGATTCTTGGGTTGTTACGGTAACTCTAAGGATACATTGGAAGCACGACGGGACCTGAAAGATATCCATAGGAATGAAGTGTCGGTGTTAGGATTAGTCCCGACACTAACTAGTAAGTTACGCTGTGATCAGCTTCTCGATGGTTGGTGCAAATGACAACACAGGGACACGGGTTTATCCTGGTTCCGACCGTGGGGTCGTACGTCCAGCAGATTTGCGCGTGCGCGCTGTATTGATTCGCACCAGTGGTGCCTGTAGAGGGGGGCTACAAGCAAGGCGGGAGAGGAGGAGAGGCCTCCAAGTCCCTGCTAAGTGATTGAGGCAAAGTGCCAATATCAAAGGGAACGAGTATGCGGGTGAGTGTGGGTGTGGGTGTGAAGTGATGATCTTGTCCCCCCGCGGCCAGGGGACCGCCTCCTCCTTTTATAGACCAAGGGGAGGCGGTTTACAGTCATACCGCATAGCTTTAGGCACGGTATGGCGGCATGGCGCACAGTGCCGGCGATTCGATGGCCGTCCTGGCGAATCTTGCTCCTGGCAGGCATCGTGGTGACTCCTGTGTCCGTCCAGGAGCGACTTTGAGGGTAGTAGCACTGGAGCTCTTTGTTTGATCGCCGTCCGTACACCGGCTTGAGGGCCTGGCTGACGGAAGACCGGAGGCTACATAGCGGCGGGCGTGGTGATGTCCTGTCAACCTGGATCCCTACAGTGCGGGGGATGGCCCAGCAGTGCCCGGGATGGTGGCACAGCGGCGGGGATGGCCGCACAGGGTCGGAGGTGACGGAGGAGACGTGCTCCGCTGGCCTTACGTCACGGCGTCGTCCCAGGCGGGTGTGGAGTAGGTGGCCGTACCCCTTTCGAGGGTGCCGCCGTCCTCTTTCGAGGGGGGCGACGTGGAGGAGGTACGGGAGTAGGCGGCACAGTGTCATGGAATGACACCGGCCTTCCTGCACAGCACCCGCACAGCACTGGGGATGGCCGCGCAGCACGGGTTGGTCGAACAGCGCCGGGATCTGATTCCCAGGCGGTGTCAGAGGCCCGGCGTGGCGGGGATTCGCCTTTGACCCGGGCGCCCGCGACGTGCCGGAGCATTTAATGCCCCGGTTGTGGGAGCAGGTATGGTGTCGCGGCTCGGAGGTGGCCTCGAGCGAGATGGAAACTCGCTCGAGGGGGCGTCAAGCCCTCAAGCGAGGCGGAGACTCACCCGAGGGGGCGTCAAGCCCTCGAGCGAGGCGGAAACTCGCCCGAGGGGGCGTCAAGCCCTCGAGCGAGGCGGAAACTCGCCCGAAACCCTCGAGTGAGGCGGAAACTCGCCCGAGGGGGCGTCAAGCCCTCGAGCGAGGCGGAGGTTTCGCGGTACGGCGCTTGGCCCTCGAGCGAGGCGGAGGTTCGCTCGGGGGTCGGCCGTTCGTTGGGCCGATGAGGCTTTTTGGGCCGTGGGCCATTCCCTGCCCTGGGCCGCTGCCGTGCGTGGTGTGACTTGCGGTTTGTGAGTTTTTGGTTGTTTGCTTTTGTTATTTTTGAAAACAGGTGATTTCCCCCGTTATTAGGGGACCCCTATGGCTGTCCCCAACAGTAGCCCCCGAGCCTTTGCAGCGGTATCCGTAGGGACCCGCAAAGGCTGGTGCTTCCTGTTAGGACTTTCTTCCCTTCTGGATGTTGTGACGTTCCGTGGGGACGCGCTAGCGCACCCGCGGGTGTAGCCCCCGAAGCCTTGGAGGAGTGCATGCATTCCTGCAAGGTTTTTCGCAGCGTGTGGCTGGTGCGCGAGGTGTTTGTTTCAGCCGGCCTCGACGTTATTTCAGCCGGCCTCGGCGGTGCCATGCGCGCGTACCGGTATTTGCTTGCGTTCGGGCACGTCCAGGAGGTGTAGCCGTGCGTCGAGCCCCCGAGCCTGGGCCCGCTCGAGGCGATCAGGGCGAGCTCTCCGACTTGTCTGCGCGCCCCTTCGCCGCCCCTTCGCAGGGCGGAGGGGTGAGGTGCTCATGACTCCCATCGAACGGGTCGCAAATCATGGGTCCCTCGTCGAGCTGTTAGCGGGTGGTTCAAGTGGACGTCCGTGCCCCGTTCGATAAGGGTCGGCTCGTGGTCCGGAGACACGTCCATAAGAGCACTTATGCAGGTGTGCTAGGCAGGGCTCGGTCCCGTTCGATTGGGACCGAGGGCGCGAAAGCTCTCCCTCGGTGGGATCCCTCGACTAGCTGCCCTCGTTGGCCTTGAACACGAACTATGGGGCGCCCCCGAGCTTGTGAGCTCGGGGTCAGGCTCGAATGCGCGCACCCTGGTCGTCCCTGACCCTGTCAATCTAAGGCGCCTGTTCGAACCCTTCGAGGGTCAGGCTTCGAACCCCTGATTAGTAGGGCCTTTGCGGGGTGGCACTAAAGTGCCCCCGTCTTGGCTTGATCTGTGGAGCCCGCTTGGCTGTGGTCGAGCTGACCCTTGAGCCACTGATCAGTAATCCCTCGGATCGAGGGTAGGCATCTGCGGTGCCTACCCTCGACGGGCGGGTCTTGGAACCGTTGATCAGTAAGTCCCCGCTCGAGGGGCATCTGCGGTGCCCACCCTCGACGGGCAGGTCTTGGAACCGCTGATCAGTAAGTCCCCGCTCGAGGGGCATCTGCGGTGCCCACCCTCGACGGGCAGGTCTTGGAACCGCTGATCAGTAAGTCCCCGCTCGAGGGGCATCTGCGGTGCCCACCCTCGACGGGCAGGTCTTGGAACCGCTGATCAGTAAGTCCCCGCTCGAGGGGCATCTGCGGTGCCCACCCTCTACGGGCAGGTCTTGGAACCGCTGATCAGTAAATCCTCGCTCGAGGGGCATCTGCGGTGCCTACCCTCGACAGGCAGGTCTTGGAACCGCTGATCAGTAACTCCCCGCTCGAGGGGCATCTGCGGTGCCCACCCTCGACGGGCAGGTCTTGGAACCGCTGATCAGTAAATCCCCGCTCGAGGGGCATCTGCGGTGCCTACCCTCGACGGGCAGGTCTTGGAACCGCTGATCAGTAACTCCCTGCTCGAGGGGCATCTGCGGTGCCTACCCTCGACGGGCAGGTCTTGGAACCGCTGATCAGTAACTCCCCGCTCGAGGGGCATCTGCGGTGCCTACCCTCGACGGGCAGGTCTTGGAACCGCTGATCAGTAAATACAGTGTTCGAGGGCCCGGCCCTCGAGTTCGTTCGGTGAGTCACGGCTCCGCCCGTTTTAGATCGGGGCATCGATCGCACCCGCGAGGGGTCGGTCCCTGAGCTCTGGGCTCTTGTTGCGCGTGCAGAGTACTCTTGCTTGGGAAGGAACCCAGCCATTTAATGGGCGCGGATCGTGGACGCGGGTCGTGCGAAGCGGGCGCGCCTTTTCAGGCGGCGCACCGCAGGCGTCGTGGGCGACGTGGGGGGCGGACGGGACAGGGCGCCGCGCCCCTTCGGTTGTTGCGCCGTAATCATGGTGTTTCGTGCGTGCGCACGACCATTTCGGCGCGATGGGACCCATTTTTCGGCGACGTAGGGCGCCGCCCGCATTAATTGGCGCTGTGTGCGGAGTTTTCGGGGGCGTTGCTCCCCTGGATCTTATAAATCAGGGGGGCAGAGGCGAGGTCCCTTACCTTGCCATTCGCATCCATCCCCACACGCAGCTCGTCTTCCTTTCGGCTGTGCGCTCCGCCGCTTCGGATCTGCTCGTGTTCCTTGCGCCTCCGCCGCAGTCCTCGCTTCTCCCCCTTGTCTTCCATGGCGCCTCCGACTCGGGTGCTGGAGCCTTTCCCATGGCCCCGGTCGACGGTGACACCGCTGGCGCTGAACGAGCTGGTGAACGGCGGGCAGTTGGCGCCGCCGGCGACGGCCTATACCCGGCGTGGATGGTCTCGCCGGTGACGGACAAGGAGCCCAACCCCCCGCACGGCTACGTCGTCAGCTTCGCCCGTCTCCATGAGCGCGGCTTCACCGCCCCGGCGAGCCGGTTTATGCGGGGGCTGTGCCACCACTACGGGGTGGAGCTGCACAACTTCGCCCCCAACGCCATCTCGCAGGCGGCTTCCTTCATCGCCGTCTGCGAGGGATTTCTGGGGATCCCGGCGAACTGGGACCTCTGGGTCCATCTCTTTCGCGGCGAGCTCCACACCCTCGCCACGGCCGAGAGGGGGACGCGCCGGGCGGTTCGCGCCGGCGGCCTTACGCTCGCACTGCGGGACGCGCGCAAGGAGCTGTACCCGCTGTGCACCATGACCTCCAACAACGCGGATTGGGAGAAGGGGTGGTTCTACCTCCGCAACGATGGCGTTGGCCTTCCGTCGTACACCGGGAAGGTGCTGATGGGGAAGCCCGATGCCTGGTTTCACGGTGTGTCGCCCCTGTCGCGGCAACGAAGGTTGGAGTCCCTCACCACCGCCCTACGCCAGCTGGCGGACGTCGGGTAGGGGGTGGCTTCGATCATCGCCAACTTCCACCAGCGGCGGGTCATTCCCCTCATGGAGAGGGAGCTCCGCATCTTCGAGATGAGTGATGCGGCCAACCCCACGTCGCTGGCGCACTCACGGCTGCTGCAGGAGCGTCTCCCCAAGGGGTATGCGGCCACGCGGGCGAGGCGCGCGATTAACCTCAAGGTGGTGCCGCACAGCGACGACGACCTTTGGTCGTTCGTGATGCTCCCCGACGCCGAGCCGGTGAGCATCGTTTTTTCTCTTTGATTCTTGTTTCGCGTTTTTTACTCGTCCTGACATTCTTTGTCCACAGCTGGTGACCGTCCATGCCGCCCGATCGGACCCACCGACGCCCCGATCTCAGGCTGCCGGTCGCGCCGCGCAGCAGCGGGGGCGGGACCGGGCGGCCCTTGCGAAGGAGAAAAGGATCAGGCGGCAAGAGCGCCTCGATCAGTACAACGAGGAGTACCGGCTGCGTGAGCAGCAAGGTCTCTCTCCCCCACCGGTGCTGGTGAACTCGTCCTCGGACGAGGAGGAGAGCGACGGGGAGCAGACCACCTCTGATAGGTGGGAACCCGCGGCGCCCCCATCCCCGCGGGTCGAGGGGGCGGCCGCGGAATCGACCCTCGAGGCGGGCACGGAGCCGCCCGTCACCGGGTCATCGGTGGAGGTGCCAGCGGGCACCGTGGAGGCGCCGATGGGTGCAGTAGAGGTGCCCCCCAGCCCTCGAGGAAGAGGAAGCGGGGCTTCTCCAGTTTGAGGTAAGTAGCATCTTTTCCCGCACGCCCTCGATTTCGAGACACGGCCGCTCATCCCCCCCTTTCATTTCGTTGTCAGGGCGTCGTCGGCCGTCCCCGATCTTGCGCCCGCCAAGGCGCTCAAGCTGAGGACGTCTTTGACGACCGGGCGGTGCTCGGAGAGGGCGCCACAGGCGGCGGTGAGCATGGCGGCGGCGGGCGAGCCATCACGCGCCCCGACCGCGGCCGTGGGGTCGCAGCAGGCGCTGGTGCTCTGCGACCCTCATCAAGGGCGCGGGCTGGTTCATTCGGAGAGCCGGTCCATCAGGGGCCACGAGACAGCCGAGGCCCCCGCTAGTGGTGATTCCGTCCCCAGGAGGGGCCGATCGAGGAGGTTACCCGGGCCAGCCCCCGAGCCCGCGCCCGAGGTGCTGGTGATGCGGGCTGACGGCTGCGTGATGTCGCAGCGGCCAGCGCACGACGCCGGGGTGTCGACGTCCCGTGCCGCGCCGCCAGCACCTGACGCCACCGCATCGCAGTTGGAGCAGGGGCTGCGTCGCCTCGGGGTGCCGCGTACCCTACTCGACGAGGCCCAGGCCGAGCAGGCGCTGTGGCAGGAGTTCCGCGAGCACGGCGCCTCCCTCAACGCTGCGCTGGCCGAGGCGCTCCGACTCCACGAAGGCCGGTCGTTCCAGCTCTTCGAGGTGGGCGTCTTTGCTTGGTTGGAGTTCATTTTCTAGTTTGTTTTTCGTTCGAGTGTTTCACGTTCTGGTTCCTCTCTCCGCCCTTTGGTTGCTGCTCGCAGGAGCTGCAGGGCCAGGCGCGCGAGAAGTACAACCGCCTCTCCCAGTTGAGCTCGGACCTCGATTGGTACCGGGGGCAGTACGAAGCCTTCGACGCCCTGGTGGAGGCGGGCCAGACGGACAACGGCTGGCTGGAGTACCGGCTAATGGCCGTGCAGGACGCGCTCCTGGACCAGCGTGCTCTGACCGCGGAGGGCGCCTCCGCGGTCGACAGAGTGAAGGCCGTGCTCCTGGAGAAGGAGGGGGTGCTGGCGACAGCGAACGGCGAGCTGCAGAAGGCGCGCGCTGCCCTGGCCGAGGCGCAGACCTCACTGGCGCAGAAAGAGACTGCCCTCATCGCGGCGCAGACCCAGCTCCAGCAAGACCGCACCACCCTCGAGGGGACGAGGTCCTGGCAGGCTCAGGCTGAGCAAAAGGCCCAGGAGGCCGAGAAGCTGAGCGCTGATCTGCAGGAGAAGGTCACGTCTCTCGCTGCGGCGGAGGAGCAGCTCCGCCAAGAGCGGAGCGCGCGTCAGCAGGCAGAGAGCCAGCTCCAGCAAGAGCGGTCCGCCCCTCAAGGAGACTCAGGCCGCCCTCCAGCGCGAGCGCTCAGCTCGGGAGGAAGCGCAAGGCCAGCTTCAGCGGTAGCGCACCGCGCTGGGGGAGGCCCGAGCCACACTCTAGCTCCGGGACTCAGAGATCACGCGGCTCAACGGGGAGTTGGTCCAGGAAGCCGTGTCGTTCGAGGAGCTGCGGCAGGCTGGCGAGGAGAAGGACACCGCTATCCTCGAGCTGCAGCAGGCGGCCGAGAACGCGCGCGCGGCCCTCGAGACAGAGAAGAAGCAGGTCGAGGGTAAGTCGCCTCTCTTAGATTCTTCGTTTGTTGCTTGGGTTCGCCGAGATCCGCTCTCAACTTACTCGTCTTCCGTTTTTCAGGCTTGCGGGCTGCTCTCGGGACGTCAACGACGCAGGCGGAGGTGCTCCAGGCGGCCTACAATTCCTCCCAGCAGGAGCTGGGGGTTCTGCAGGAGGCAGCCCTCGAGGCGTGCCAGAGCGTCGACGAGGGCGACGGGCAGGCCGGGAGCACTGTGGCGAGTCGCCTTCGGGCCTTGGGCGGCCACGTCGCCCGGCGTATGCGAGGTGCGCTCCGCCTGGGGATCCAAAAGACCCTTGGCGTGGTGCAATCGCACTACCGGGTTGACCTTGCGACGTTGGCTACGGGTTACATTGTCGCTGACGACCTCGACGACGATGGTGCGGAGGTCGAGGCGAACCGCCTGGACGCGCTTGCCGCTCCTGCCGCCGACATCCTCGCCGACAACTTCGCGGAGATCCTCTTCCCGGACGCTCCCCTCGCCGGGCCCCTCGAGCCCTGAAAGTAGCTGGGCACTCAGGCCCTTAGATTGTAGTTAGGAATCGAGCCTCGTGGCTTTATGTAATAAATACAGTTTGCTTGAGGTACTTGTAAGTTTTAGTGCCATTTCGTTTTTTGTGATTGCGCCGTTCCGTCTCTCCCTGTCGTTTAGGCGAATTTCAGCTGAAATCGTTCGTTTTCATGAGTAGCGCTCAGGCAAAGTGGTGAGGGGGAAGGGCCGTATCCTGCCGCGAGGCGTAGGCTATCCCCGACTCACCCGTCTTCGCCCTTTGGCCATTCGCGTCCTGCGTCATTTCGCTCAAACTCCCAGGTCGAGACGTACTTGGCGCTTTTGAAGTAAAGATTTTTTGCGAAAAAATGGGACCATTTACGGGGGTGCCCCCCGCAGTAGCCCCCGAGGGGGACTTGGTTTTCGGGGAGAAAGCTGAGTCGCCCTTGACTTTATCAAAAAGAAAACTTTACATTTGTACAGCCGACTGGGGCGTCGGATATGTGCAAAAAGACTTGGAAATCCTTTCTAAGGGTAGAAGCGACGTAGCTGTTGGATGTTCCAAGCGTTGGTGAAGACTTTGCCTTGCTCGTTCGCCAGCTTGTACGTGCCGGGCTTGAGCACCTCGACGACGACGTAGGGCCCCTCCCATGGTGGTGACAGCTTGTGGCGGCCTCGGTTGTCCTGGCGCAGCCTTAACACTAGGTCGCCCTCGTTGAGGTCTCGGCGCCGGATTTTGTGAGCTTGATACCGCCTTAGTGCCTGCTGGTATCTTGCCGATTGCATCATGGCCACGTCACGGGCTTCGTCTATTTGATCCAGCGAGTCTTCGCGAGCTCGCTGGTTCGAACCTTCATCGTAGCCCTTAATCTTGGGCGATCCGTATTCCAAGTCCGTGGGGAGAATGGCCTCTGCACCATAGACTAGGAAAAATGGCGTGAATCCCGTGGCTCTGCTCGGAGTGGTCTTGAGGCTCCAAATGACCGCCGGGAGCTCCTGAAGCCATTTCCAGACGGACTTGTTCAATCTGTCGATGATCCTGGGCTTGAGGCCTTGTAAAATCATGCCATTGTCACGTTCCACTTGGCCGTTAGTCTGTGGGTGTGCGACAGCCACCCAGTCCACGCGGATGTGGTGGTCGTCGCAAAACTCTAGGAATTTTCTGCCGGTGAATTGGAAGCCGTTGTCGGTGATGATGGAGTTCGGCACTCCGAACCTGTGGATGATGTCGGTGAAGAATGTTACGGCCTGCTCCGCTCTGAGGTTGGTGATTGGGCGTGCCTTGATCCATTTGGAGAACTTGTCCACGGCAACCAGCAGGTGGGTGTAGCCCCCGGGCGCCTTTCGCAGGGGCCCGACAATGTCCAATCCCCACACGGCGAAGGGCCATGTGACGGGTATGGTCTGTAGGGCGTGAGCTGGGAGAAGGGTCCTACGCGCGTAGAACTGGCACCCCTCGTAGGTGCGCACGACCTCGTTGGCGTCGGCAACCGCTGTGGGCCAGTAGAAGCCCTGGCGGAATGCGTTGCCCACGAGGGTGCGTGGTGCCGCGTGATGGCCGCACACGCCTGCGTGGATGTCACGGATGAGTTCCCGGCCGTGGGGAATGGGGATGCACCGCTGCAGGACGCCGGACGCGGCGCGCTTGTACAGCTCGCCGCCAATCACGGCAAATGACTTGGCTCTCCTAGCGATGCGCCTAGCCTCAGTCCGATCTGAGGGGAGTTCCCCTCGATCGATCCAGGTGAGGTACTTGGCCCGCCAATCCTCCGCGCGGGGGGCCAGCTCGGTTTCCATGGCCTCGGCTTCGTCCGCGGCGTACCCCTCGAGTAGGGAGAGCACGAACGCCTCGTTCGAGGGGTCCTCGTCCATGGGTTCCGCACCCGCTGGACTCAAGGGAGCCCCCGAGGGTCCCTCCTGATTCGAGGGGGCCGGACTGAGGTCGACGGACGGTTTGGCGACGTCTCGCACGAAAACGTTTGGGGGAACGGTGATTCGCCCCGACCCGATCTTCGCGAGCTCGTCCGCCTCCTCGTTGTACTTGTGGGGGATGTGGTTGAGCTCGATGCCGTAGAACTTGTCCTCGAGGGCGCGTAAGGCATTGCAATAGGCCTCCATCTTCTCGTCGTGGCAGCTCGCATTCTTCATGACCTGATCGATTACGAGCTGCGAGTCTCCCCTGATGTCGAGGCGCTTGATGCCGGTCTCGATGGCGATTCGGAGGCCGCAGAGGAGGGCCTCGTACTCCGCCATGTTGTTCGATGCGGGGAAGTGCAAGCGCACTGCGTACCTCATGTGTTCCCTGAGGGGCGAGATGAAGAGCAGGCCCGCGCCCGCTCCGGTTTTCATCACCGACCCATCGAAATAGAGGGTCCAGCACTCGGCCTGGATCTGCAACGGGGGCAGCTGTGTGTCCGTCCACTCGGTGATGAAATCCGTGAGGATCTGAGACTTGATAGCCTTGCGCGGCGCGTAGGTGAACGTCTCGCCCATGAGCTCTACGGACCACTTTGCGATCCTGCCCGCAGCGTCCGGGTTGCGGATAATCTCTCCCAACGGGAATGATGAGACCACCGTGACCGGATGGGCGTCGAAGTAGTGCCGCAGCTTGCGCCGCGCGAGCACCACTACGTAGAGCAGCTTCTGGATCTGGGGATACCGCGCCTTGGTCTCGGATATCACTTCGCTGATATAGTACACCGGCCTTTGAACTGGTAGGGCGTGCCCTTCCTCTTCTCGCTCCACGACGATGACCGCGCTGACCACCTGGGTGGTTGCCGCGACGTAGAGGTACAGAGGCTCGCCGCCTCGAGGCGGCGTGAGGATTGGCGCGTGTGCGAGCGTCGCCTTGAGCTTGTCGAGTGCCTCCTGGGCCTCAACGGTCCAGGAGAAGCGCTCGTGCTTCTTCAGGAGTCGGTAGAGGGGCAGTCCCTTCTCGCCGAGCTGTGAGATGAAACGGCTCAAGGCGGCCAGGCAGCCCAACACCTTCTGCACCCCTTTTAGGTCTCGAATCGGGCCCATTCGGTCGAGGGCGGAGACCTTCTCGGGGTTGGGCTCGATGCCCCGCTGAGAAACAATGTATCCCAGCAGCATGCCGCGCGGCACCCCGAAGACGCACTTCTCGGGGTTTAGTTTCACCCCGTTTGCCCGTAGGCAATCGAACGCGACGCGCAAATCGTTAACCAGGTCGTCCGCCTTCCTGGTTTTGACGACAATGTCATCTACGTATGCCTCTACGGTTCGCCCGATGTGGTCCCCGAAAACGTGCTGCATACATCGCTGGTACGTAGCGCCCGCGTTTCGGAGGCCAAACGGCATTGTTACGTAGCAAAACATGCCGAACGGTGTGATGAAAGAGGTCGCAAGTTGATCGGACTCCTTCATCTTTATTTGGTGGTAACCCGAATAGGCATCAAGGAAACATAAGAGTTCACACCCCGCAGTGGAATCAACAATTTGATCGATTCGTGGCAAAGGAAAAGGAACTTTGGGACATGCTTTATTTAAACCAGTGTAATCTACACACATCCTCCACTTCTCATTCTTTTTCTTAACTAGTACAGGATTAGCTAGCCACGTAGGGTGGAAAACTTCCTTGATGAATCCGGCCTCGAGGAGCTTCCGCAGCTCCACTCCGATCGCCCGGCGCCTTTCTTCATCAAAGCACCGCAGCTGCTGTTGCACGGCTCTGGAGTGAGGTAGGATGTCAAGGGAGTGCTCGGCAACCTCCCTCGGGATGCCTGGCATGTCCGAGGGGCTCCATGCGAAGATGTCGGCGTTGGCGCAGAGAAAGTCGACGAGCACCACTTCCTATTTTGGGTCGAGGGTGGAACTGACCCTCAACACCTTGCCCTCAGGGGCGGCAGGGTCGAGGGGCACCTCCTTCGTTTGTTCGGCAGCCTCGAAACTGCCCGCGTGCTTGGCGGAGGAGTCGGGGCCCTCGTTGGCCAGCTTCTCCATGTCCGCGACAAGCGTTTCGTCGAGCGCCAGGGCCTCGGCGTGCTCGACGCACTCGACGTCGCAGTCGAATGCGTGCTCGATCGACGAGCCCACGGTGATGACGCCTTTTGGCCCCGGCATCTTCATCTTGTGGTAAGTGTAGTTCGGGACCGCCATGAACTTGGCATAGCACGGACGCCCAAGGATGGCATGGTACGCGCCCCGGAACCCCACCACCTCAAAGGTGAGGACCTCCTTGCGGAAGTTGTCCGGCGTGCCGAACCAGACCGGCAGGTCGATCTGCCCGAGGGGCTGGACGCGCTTGCCCGGCGCGACGCCATGGAACGGCGCCGTGCTGGGCCGCAGTTGATCCAAACCGATCCCCATCAGCCGCAGGGTGTGCGCGTACAGGATGTTGAGGCTACTGCCGCCGTCCATCAACACCTTGGAGAATCGCGCATTGCCGATGATGGGGTCGACGACCAGCGGGTACTGGCCCGGGTTGGGGATGCGGTTCGGGTGATCCTTGCGGCTGAAGGTGATGGCCTCCTCCGACCAGTCGAGGAAGGAAGAAGGGGCCTTCTCGGCGGTGAGAACTTCATGCCGCTCGTGCTTGCGCCGGCTGGTGGACATGTCCACCGTCGGTCCCCCGAAGATGAGAAAGACGTTCTCCACCGCGGGGAAGCCGTCAGTGCCTCCGTCACCCCCGTCCTTCTTGCCCTCGTCCTCCTTCGCGGTGACGCGGCTGTAGTACTTCTTGAGCATGTCGCACTGCTCGAGGGTGTGGTGGACCGGGGTCTTGTGGTACGGGCAGGGCTTCTTTAACATATCGTCAAACACGCCGGGGCCTCAAGGACCCTTACGGGCAGGGTCAACGGCGAGGGCCTCGTCGTCTTCGCCGCGCCCCTGCGCGCGCGCGTCATGGTGGGGCTTCTTGCCCTTCTTGCCCCGCTTCTGCTTCTTCGCGGGCTCCTTGGACTTGGTGCCCTCCACGGGCGCGTCGTCCACGCGCTTTCCTTTCTTGCCGTCGAAAATGGCCCCCACCGCCTCCTCTCCGGAAGCGAAGCTGGTGGCGATATCGAACAGCTCATTGGAGTCGACAGGCGGGCTTCTCCCGAGCTCGCGCACGAGGTCCCGACAGGTCGTGCCCTCGAGGAAGGCGTGCACGATCTCCGACTGAGTGACGCTCGGAAGCTCGGTACAGCGCTTGGAAAAGCGCCGTATGAAGTCCCGGAGTGACTCGCCGGGCTTCTGGGTGCACGCCCGCAAGTCCCAGGAGTTCCCAGGGCGCATGTATGTACCCTGGAAGTTCCCCACGAACATGCGGACCAAGTCATCCCGGCTGTGGATCTAGCTGGGTGGCAGGTGCTCGAGCCATGTTCGGGCCGAGTCCGCGAGGTGTAGCGGCAGATTGCGGATGATTACCGCATCGGTGGTGGCGCCCCCCAGCTGGCAAGCCAGGCGGTAGTCATTGAGCCACACATGAGGGTCCGTCTCCCCCGTGTACTTGTCGATCGAGGTGGGCTGTCAGAAACGCTGAGGGAAACTCGCCGTGCGGATCTCCTGGCTGAACACGCGGGTTCCCGGGGGTTCCGGTGTTGGCGAGCGGTCCTCCCGGCTGTCGTAGCGACCACCTCGTCGAGGGTGGTAGCCTGCCGCCGTTCGCGCCTCCGTGTCGCCCATCTTCTTGGCGTTCAGGACGTTGCGAGCATCGCCGTCGTGGGCTGGCCGCGCGTGTCAAGGATCCGCTCCCTGACAGGCGTCCTGCCCCGGTTTGCCGGCTGTCCCGCCGCGCCGTCCGCGTGGACGGATGCCTCCTGGTCCTGCGCGCCACCGTCGGCCCGCGCGCTGGACTGGTTGTGCATGCGGGACGCGGAGCTCTCGGCCTGCTGCACGGCCTCCTGCTCGATGAGAGTCTGCGCCTCGCGGTGCAGGTTACATGCCTCGGGCGTCGATGGCTCAGGCATGGCCCGAAGTAGTGTCGCCGCCGCGATGAGTTTTTGGCCGGCCCGAAGTGGTGTGTGTGGGTCGTCCACGTTGAAGTCGGTGTTGATGCGCTCACGAGCCTGCCTCCCGGCTTCTCGGGCGCGTTCGCCGCGTGCCGAGGCTTCCCCTGCGATGGTAGCACGCAGGAGCCGCACCTGCCAGGACTCTTCCGCGAGCTTTGCCTCGAGCTCGCGCGCCTGGGCCAACTGCGCATTAATATCCGCATTACCCGCTGGTGGGGCCGGTGGCGGGTTCGGCTCCGGATGCTGTGCCGCGTCCCCGTCGCCTGCTCCGTTCACACCGTCAGCATGCTCGTTGGCGGCGACAACGAAGCACTCGCGCGTGGGGTCGTAGCTCCCTTCGCTGGAGTCATCGGAGCAACCGAACCAGTAGTCCGCGGCGTCAAGGAACCGCTGGAATACCACAGGGTCTGGTACGCCAGAGAAGTCCCACTCTGCGTAGCCATGCGAGGTCGAGGGCGGCAGCTCGCTGGGCGAGCCGTGGTACGACTCGTCGTTGGTGGTGGTGATGAGGTTCCGGACTGCCAGCAGGTTGTGGCCCGGAAGGTCCTCGTACGCGGCCACGTCGGTGCTGACGGATGAGGCGTATGTCGCAGCAGAGTTGCGCATCCCGTAGGGGAACTGCTGCCCCGCGGCCGCGTGCTCCCCTGCAGGGTGCGCTGTCGTGTCGCTCGGTGGTGGCGCGTCGCTCCGGGCCGCGTCGCGTGCTGCCCGGCGTCGCTCCGCGCGCGCCTGACGCGAGCGCTGACCCGGGCGTTTGCGCCGCCGGGACGTCGAGGCAGCTGCCGTTGTGGGTTCCGGCGCTGGGACATCGGTTGTCGGCGTGGCGGGGATCGGGCTCGGCCCGGTGGACCGCTACGGGTGGAGTTCATCCCGATTGGTAAGGCGCATGAGGTAGCCGTTCCCTGTGGCCTGAAAGTTCAGGCTCCCAAACCGGATTTCCAATTCGGCAGGGAAAGGGTCCGAGCTGCCCATGGCGTACCTCTGGGACGTCATCTCGGTGCGAATCACCATCGAGACTGCTGGTGAGGGGTTGATCACAGCGCGAGGACCCCTACCTGGCGCGCCAATTGTCAGTGTTAGGATTAGTCCCGACACTAACTAGTAAGTTACGCTGTGATCAGCTTCTCGATGGTTGGTGCAAACGACAACACAGGGACACGGGTTTATCCTGGTTCCGACCGTGGGGTCGTACGTCCAGCAGATTTGCGCGTGCGCGCTGTATTGATTGGCACCAGTGGTGCCTGTAGAGGGGGGCTATAAGCAAGGCGGGAGAGGAGGAGAGGCCTCCAAGTCCCTGCTAAGTGATTGAGGCAAAGTGCCAATATCAAAGGGAACGAGTATGCGGGTGAGTGTGGGTGTGAAGTGATGATCTTGTCCCCTCGCGGCCAGGGGACCGCCTCCTCCTTTTATAGACCAAGGGGAGGCGGTTTACAGCCATACCGCATAGCTTTAGGCACGGTATGGCGGCATGGCGCACAGTGCCGGCGATTCGATGGCCGTCCTGGCGAATCTTGCTCCTGGCAGGCGTCGTGGTGACTCCTGTGTCCATCCAGGAGCGACTTCGAGGGTAGTAGCGCTGGAGCTCTTTGTTTGATCGCCGTCCGTACACCGGCTCGAGGGCCTGGCTGACGGAAGACCGGAGGCTGCATAGCGGCGAGCGTGGCGATGTCCTGTCAACCTGGATCCCTACAGTGCGGGGGATGGCCCAGCAGTGCCCGGGATGGTGGCACAGCGGCGGGGATGGCCGCACAGGGCCGGAGGTGACAGAGGAGACGTGCCCCGCTGGCCTTACGTCACGGCGTCGTCCCAGGCAGGTGTGGAGTAGGTGGCCGTACCCCTTTCGAGGGTGCCGCCGTCCTCTTTCGAGGGGGGCGACGTGGAGGAGGTACGGGAGTAGGCGGCACAGTGTCATGGAATGACACCGGCCTTCCCGCACAGCACCCGCACAGCACTAGGGATGGCCGCGCAGCACGGGTTGGTCGAACAGCGCCGGGATCTGATTCCCAGGCGGTGTCAGAGGCCTGGCGTGGCGGGGATTCGCCTTTGACCTGGGCGCCCGCGACGTGCCGGAACATTTAATGCCCCGGTCGTGGGAGCAGGTATGGTGTCGCGGCTCAAAGGTGGCCTCGAGCGAGACGGAAACTCGCTCGAGGGGGCGTCAAGCCCTCGAGCGAGGTGGAAACTCGCCCGAGGGGGCGTCAAGCCCTCTAGCGAGGCGGAGACTCGCCCGAGGGGCGTCAAGCCCTCGAGCGAGGCGGAAACTCGCCGGAAGGGGCGTCAAGCCCTCGAGCGAGGCGGAGGTTTCGCGGTACGGCGCTTGGCCCTCGAGCAAGGCGGAGGTTCGCTCGGGGGTCGGCCGTTCGTTGGGCCGATGAGGCTTTTTGGGCCGTGGGCCATTCCCTGCCCTGGGCCGCTGCCGTGCGTGGTGTGACTTGCGATTTGTGAGTTTTTGGTTGTTTGCTTTTGTTATTTTTGAAAAAGGGTGATTTCCCCCGTTATTAGGAGACCACTATGGCTGTCCCCGACATGAAGCACCTCCGAAGGAGGTTGATGAAGAAGCAGATCCTGAAGAGGTTGAGGAGGAAGAACAAGATTACTTAGGTCCTGCTAGTTACACCCTGAGCAAGGAAGAGAAGGACATCATGTTTGATTGCCTAAACAGTATGAAGGTTCCATCTGGCTACTCGTCGAATATAAAAGGGATCATAAATATGAAAGGTAAGAAGTTCACAAATCTAAAGGCCCACGACTGCCACATGTTGATGACACAGTTACTTCCAGTTGCGTTGAGGGGTGTTCTTCCAGAGAAAGTACGATTAGCGCTCGTAAAGCTTTGTGCATTTCTCAATGCAATTTCACAGAAGGAAATCGATCCAAGGAACCTAGTGAAGCTACAGAATGATGTTGTGCAATATCTTGTCAGCTTTGAGTTGGCATTTCCACCTTCATTCTTCAATATTATGACTCACCTCCTGGTGCACCTTGTGAAAGAGATTACTATTCTTGGTCCAGTATTCCTGTACAACATATGGCCTTTTGAGAGGTTCATGTCAATCCTCAAGAAATATATTCTTAACCGCGCACGTCCGGAAGGAAGCATCGCCAAAGGATATGTAACTGAGGAGGTCATTGAGTTTTGTGTTGACTTTGTCGACTCAATTGACTCGATTGGGGTTCCAGTATCACGACACGAGCGGAGGCTACTAGCAATGATACTGATTTGTTCAATAAAGCACACCTAGCTGTTCTGCAACAATCAACCTTGGTGACTCCGTATATAGAGGAACACAAGCAGATTATTTCTTCTCAGAATCCAACCAAAACCGAAGCATGGGTTATACGCCATCACTTGGAAAATTTTCCCTCATGGTTGAGTGAACAAGTTATTGGTGATTCCACGATTTTCCCACAACTCGCTTTGTTAGCTAGGGGACCTTCTAGCACAATTGTGAAATTCCAAGCTTACGATATAAATGGTTATACTTTTTACACAAGAGACCAAGATCGGAAAACCACACACCAAAATAGTGGTGTCCGTATAGACGCCATGGACAGCAACAATAACAAGAACTCCTATTATGGTGTCATAGAAGAGATACGGGAGCTTGAGTACGGGGCGCTTAACATCCCTCTGTTTCTTTGCCAATGGGTAAAACTAACTGGAGGTGGCATAAGGAAAGATCAATATGGAATGACAATAGTGGACCTGACCAAGATTGGTTTCAAAGATGAACCATTCGTCCTTGCCAAAAATGTGCATCAAGTTTTCTATGTCAAGGATATGACTAGCAAACCGAAGAATACAAATCCCCAAGAAGGACCACAAGAGCCAAAGCGAGACATTGTTCTTCCAGGTAAAAGAGTAATCGTGGGAGTCGAGGACAGAACAGACAAATCGGATGACTATGATCAGTTCGATGGCATGCCTCCATTCACTGTCGAAGTTGACCCAAGCATATCGCTTGGAAATGAAGAGACACCGTACTTACGTCACGACCATGACCAAGGAACTTTCGTCAAGAAAAGGAACTTCAATGCTGTACTGTAGTGATTAATGTTCAAATCATTTGTGTAATATTGTATGAGTGTATTCCTTTATGTATTTGAACTAAAACTTGTTAAAGCCTTTCAGATGCCCTGTGGGAAGTAACCACAAAGTTTGAGATTTTTCTAAATTAGTTGAGCATTTTTTCAGTTTAATTGAATTTCCACCACCAAATTTTGCCACATGGTCTCTTATGTCCTAGGAGACAAATATTGTCGAGTCCGATGTATAATTATTGTTTTTAAAATTTATATGAAATGAAATTAGCATTTTTATCACTAAAAATTGGGAAAAGATAGATATAAACGGAAAAGAAGAAGTAATTATTTCACCTATTAAATTAATTTTTATATAGGAAAGTGAAGGTTCTTAATACTTAACGAAAAATAATTTTGCATGGTTCAAATATTAAACTTACCATTTTTTAAAAATATTGCAAAGGGAGAATGAGAAAATGAGGAGGGAAAATGGGAAAAAAATCAAAGTCCCGCGCAAAATAACCCTTTAGTTCCGGGTGGTGTTACGACCCGAGACAAAAGGGGGGCCTTTTGTCTCGGGTGGTAACACCACCCGGGACTAAAGAGGGAAATTTTTCCTTTTGGGGGCTCCTGCGCGAAAACACCCTTTAGTCCCGGGTCGTGTAACCAACCGTGACAAAAGGCCCCCCTTTTGTCGTGGTTGGTTAGACGACTCTGGACTAAAGGGGGGTGTATATATAAAACAACGACCCTCCTCCTCCAGCACTTAGCCACTTTTTTCGTCCCCGATCTGCCGCCAACGTCGTCCTCCTCCTCCTCCGCCACCGTCATCCTCCCTGACCGCCGCATTCCGCGTCGTCCCCCGTCCTCGGCCCCTCGGAATTCGCCGTCGCCGTCGGCCTCCCGGAATCCACCGTCTACCGCGCGACCCGACCCTTCTCCACCGACGCCGTCGGCCCCCGCCACGCCGGTCCGCCGGCCGCCGTCAGCCCCCGGAACGCGGCGGCTTCCTCCCCGACCGCCCCGGCCTCCGGGGCTCCTCCGCGCGTCGGCCTCCTCCCCATCCTCCTCCTCCGCGCCGTCCTCCCGGGCCTCCGGGCTCCGCCGCCGCCGCACGCCTTGCCGCCCGGCCGGCCGGCCCGTCGTCATCCGCAACGCCGGTAGGGGCGCGCCCTCCCCCCGGCCGCCGGCCTACACCGGCCTGCCCCAAATTTTGGAGTTTTGGGACTTGCTGTCAGCAATTTTTTTTAATTTGATTTGGAGATTAAATTTAACTATAAATTGTACTAAATATGTGTATAATAATTCTGATTAAATATGTCTCTCCCCAGCATCGCCGACCGCCATCTCTCCCTGGCTCCCCGGTGCCTCCCTCGACGCACGCAAGATCCCGCCGCCGTCTCACCCCGGCTCCTCGCCGACTCCGGTAGGCGACACTACAGATAAAATCGTGGTTATTTTAGAAATTGATAGAAATTAATATGAATTATTGTAGAAAATTAGTATTTATTCTTATTGATTCTAGAAATAGATAGAAATTATTGTATATTCTCATAAATTCGTGTCGATTCATAGGAAATTACTAGTTATTCTAGATGGATAGTGACAACGATGAAAGGATTATGAAGGACATTATTGCTCGCGGTGCAAATACCGTTGCAACCTACACGGACGAGGAGTGTAGCCAGGCAGACAGGTTCCTCAACATAAATATGATCGGTGAAGGGGGCGTCGCCGCCGATGACTTTGCAAATAACGAGGAAGACATAGCCGCCGACTCAGAAAATAATGAGGACCTTGAAGATGCTAATGCAGAAGGTTCCAATGAGGTATACATATCATGCATTAAGTTCATTAGTATTAATTCGATAACCCCATTTCTTACATAAATAAATAACGAATATGCATGGTACTTGTAGGCTTCTGGATCCACGACGAAAAAGGCTAAGAGAGGTCGTGCACAACTAATCGTCGGCGATGTGATGTATCGTATCACGGAGGTGTCAGAGCTTGGCCAGCCTTGTGCTCCAAAAAATCAAAGACAAGTTCGTGTCTCAATGCGGGGCCATTGTAAGGGACAACGTGCCCATCAAGTATAGAGAATGGAAGGGAAAACCAAGTAATCCATATGTGGTTTCGGACTCAATAAAAGACCAGCTGTGGAATGATGTGCTAAAACACTTCACACTTCCTGAAGGTGTCAACGCAAACCTTGTTAAGGGTTGGACTCTAGCGAAGATGGCAACTTAATTTCAGAATTTCAAGAAGAAGTTGACTAGAGATTTTATCAAGAACAACCGAACTCCAAATTGGGATGAATTTCCGAAGATAAAAGATCACTAGAAGTCCTTTGTTGAATACAAGAAAACTGAAATTTTTGCCCAAAAAAGTGCACAAGGGAAGAAAAGTGCCAGTAAGAAAGGGGAGTACAACCATCGTCTTGGTTGAGGTGATTACGCGGTAGCAATTCCCAAGTGGCGGAAGATGGAACAAGACCTTATTGACAAAGGTATCATATCAGCGGTCTTTCACTGGCCCGATCGATCGAAGAACTGGTATTATGCGCATGGAGGCAGATTGAACCCGGATGATGGTACCCTTGAATTCCCACCCACGTTACGAGAGAAGGCACCTAAGATAATGAAAAAAATAGAAGATGTCAGAGCTGGTAGATTCAAGGTTGACAGAGAAATGGATGAGCTCACTATGGCGCTCGGGAATCCAGAACACCCAGGACGTTGCAGGGGCTACGGGGTGGTGCCATGGAAGTATGCTTTCAAGGGAAACCTCGACAGCTATAAAAGTCGCAAAAGAAGAAGAGAGCGCGAAGAGGAGCATTGGCGTCAAATGATGGAGCAAAGACTTAAACAACAAGAAGAAAAGATGCAGGCAGAGATTGAACGGCAAGTGGCCGTAACGATATCTCAGATAGCCCATTCTGGAGCACTGCCCGAAGTACCGCTGGATCCCGTCATTAGCCCTTCCGCTCGCAAAAGCAGTTGTGCTTCGAGGTTGCAGGAGGTGCTTGCATAGAGGTTGCACCAGGTGCTTGCACAGAGGGCCCTGAAGAGCCGAGGGCAATCGAAGGAGTTCCAGTGGATGACAACCAATAATACCCTGTGGATTTTCTCTGTCGGTGCACCCCATGTGAACTGCACAAGCCATTCGGCAACATCACAATGCAGGTAT
Source organism: Cenchrus fungigraminus (assembly GCA_036936925.1). Taxonomy (NCBI): domain Eukaryota; kingdom Viridiplantae; phylum Streptophyta; class Magnoliopsida; order Poales; family Poaceae; genus Cenchrus; species Cenchrus fungigraminus. The sequence continues at coordinate 17,702,853 of CM072778.1, read as the reverse complement.
ATATAAATATAATTATTACATGCAATTAGCTCAACTTTTCATGCATCACTTAGAAAATGTAATAAATTCCTTATTTATGTACATATATAGGTGGTGTACGGAAGTGCTTTTGCGCATTTTCCTGGACAGACTAGCCACGGCTTGCTGATTCCACCCGGCTACGCCTCGGTTTCTGTGGAGGAGATTTGTCAGCCACAATTTGAAGATCTAGAGCTAGACATCTCAGGAGGTGACGGGGAAAGGACACTCAAGGATGTGGTTCATGGTATCATATTGTGGCCCAAACGTTACATTATAATCCCCGAGACGGAGGGATCAATCCCTCCTACAGATCCCCCGCAGCCGCGACCATCGTCATCTCCGAGGCCGTCCTCACGACCTACAATATCACCTCGCTCACCGTCTACACAAGAACCATTATTCAATTCTGGAGGTGCGAGCTCCAGCCATGATATTGACATAAATCCCGAATCACCTCCAAAAAAGCAGAAAAAACCAATGGCGGCAAAGCAAGCGCCATCAAAAGCAAAAAAAAACACCAAAGCACCGCAGAAAAAACCGCCCAGCCACCAAAGCACATCAAGAAAAACCGCGAAACCGCCGCAGAAAAAACCACCTAGCCACAAAAGCACAATCGAAAAAACCGCCAGAGCACAGTCTTCCAACCCAGTGCAACCACCAAAGCAGAAAAAACCTCCAAGCCACGAGAGCACAACCGAAAAACCCTCCGGAGCACAGTCTTCCAAGCCAGTGCAACCACCAAAGCAGAAAAAACTGAAGGACCGATCTGGCGACCATAGAGGGGGGGGGAGTGAATGGGAGCCGATAAAAATTCTTCTCGAAGGAGATGGGAACTCCAACAAGACGAACACAGCTTCCAAAACACGTCTCTGACTCAACTACCCAAGTTGGCCAAGACCACGTAGCCACTGAAGTGCTACTGGTCCTAGGAACCAACAACCACCTAAACCTACTCGAGAACGCAGCGGAACAAGCAACTCGAGCACCACTGGACTGCACCGGTCAGACCGGTGAGCAGCACCGGTCAGACCAGTCCCTGCTGGAGCAACCTGGCAAAACATGAGAACTTCCACAGAAGGCTCCTACACCGGTCAGGCCGGTGTAGCTCGCCGGTCAGACTAGTCCAAGCCAGGAAATCCCAAATCCACCAAACAGACCTACCGAGCTCCAAAACTGACCAAACTCGAAACAGCAGCAACACGAGACAACAGAGAACTCACCAAGATGTTCACCCGAGCAAAACTCAACCAAGGGTATGCACCGGTCAGACCGGTGAGAGGCACCAGTCAGACCGGTCAGGACCTGAGCTCTCGGGATGAACAGCGCCCGCGGGTCAACTCCTCCAAATCCAACTCCCGATCTCCCGATTCGCTCCACGGATTCGCACAAGACTTTGGGGATAGTAGGAACACCTCATGGGCACTCCGTAGCCAAGATTTGGTCTACCAAAACTTGCTAAATCGAGAGGAATCGAAGAAATCCCACCAAGAACGCCTCTAACCCTAGAGAGGAGAAAACCCCAAAATCGAGCCCCTTTGCTCACGGATTTGGGAGGGGAATCAAAGGAAAAAGAACCACGAAGGGTTCAAGCATACATCCCCCACCAAATCCCAAAGAGAAAGGCCTCGAATCCGCCACAAGAAAATCGCCAAGAAAAGGCTCCAAAAATCACTAAAAAGAAGAAACAAGAGAGACACAACCAAGCCTTGAGGAACCACGCCGAATCATCTATACATACCATGAAGGTTCATACAAAGTCTAGCTTGCCACCCGATCATCCTTCCCTCTCACAAGATCTCAACATGAAGTTCTGAAGCTAGTCCTAGAAATTCCAAAGGAAAATGGAAGAGGAAAATAGCAAAACAAAATGAGCTAGGGTTCCAAGAGATAGCTGCCATCCTCTCACCACTTGGGTTATATGGAGGCAACCAAAAGACGAAACTACCCCTAAGGCCTAATACTAGGATACACACCCCCGAGGGGCACTTTGGTAATCTTCATCGTCGAACCATCGGACGGATGCCCGGCGACCGCACCCTGCGTAGCCTCGACGCACACCATGCGATCCCGACGCGTGTGCTCCGCTTCGAAGTCTCCGGACTACGTCGTCGCACACCGGTCAGACCGGTGTCCTCCACCGGTCAGACCGGTACCCACTGGTCAGACCGATCAGACCCACCGGTCAGACCGGTCCGATGCTGCTGTACCTCCGTCTTGGTCTTCGGTCTTGGCTTTGTGGATCAACCAAGGAACCCAGTGGTTTTCTGGTGAACCACCGAAAACCCCGCGAACTCGGTGTAGCCTCCGCCTATCTCCACTCATGACTCGGCTCCCACGTAGTCCCGGCTTGTTCTTGGTTTTGAGGCTCTACCAAGAAACCGTCCACGACTTCATCTTGCCGTTCTTGCCACCATGCGGCCCACACTTGACTCCGCTGGCCACCGGGTCCCTCGAACCAAGCCTACTTGTCTTCTCCACACCTGGAGGCCTCACCGGCAATAACCTTTCGCGCTTGTTCTTCACCTGCACCAACACTAGTCAAGCCGCAACCTGCACCTGCAATACTTAGCCAAGAATCAGTCTACACCACGTTATCAATCACTCATCACACCAGGAAGCGATCATCCACCAGTCCTCTAACCACACATGTCCTCAATCTCCCCCTTGATGAGTGCATTGACAACACACACGTTTTGGTAATCAACAAGAAAAGGAAAAGAAAAGAAACGACTAAAAGAAACTCCAACAAGTGATCGAAAGCCAAGGGAAAGGCAAAGAGCAAGATCACTTGAAGAAGACAAGTCTCGGCCCCCTTAGGCAAGGGCAACGGCTCGACACAACCGAGACAAAGACATGCTCAAGCAAAGAGCACAAGCCATCAAACCAAAGCTCGAAAACCACAAAGAGCTCCCCCTGCACACATGCAACTTCCCCTGGACGAATGCATGCAAAGCACATCACAAGACAGAGCAGCTGCTACAGCCTTGCTCTGACCAGTCAGACCAGTCCACCTCACCGGTCATACCGGTGGACAAGATCGCCCAGCACCTGGAAACCCACACCGGTCAGACCGGTGGATGACACCGGTCAGGCCGATGACCATCTGGGAACTGCACGAGCTCAAAAATAGGTCAAAACCACTTGGAAACCTTCTAAATGCATGCAGCGGCCAAAACATGCTCAAACTTCTCTCCCTTGTTGACAATGCATGAATCAAGCCAAAAATGCAAAAAATGCAACCTAGAGCTTCTCAAATAGACAAAATTCAACATAGGATGCTAGACATGTCCAAATGAGCAAGTTAGATACTCTATAGTTTCGTAATGACATCAACTACATGATCACCAAGTTTCACAACCATTGGGCGAAGCTAAGATAGAAATGAGTAATTTTGCGAAAAATCACCCTCTCATGAGCAAAGTCCTAAACATGAGCAAAACATATCAAAATGGTAAAGCCACACAAACTTCATGCTAGGACAACCATTCTAATCATAAGACCATCAAGAATACCCACAAGCACCTCATGTCATGTCAAAGCCACTGAGGCATGTGCCTACTTCTATATATGAGACTTCTCAATGGTAGGCATCATGCAACGGTTTAGCACCCAAAGCAACATAAATTAAGCACATATGACATGGGAGCGCATTTTCTAAGCAATTTACATTTCATTTTCAGATTCATATTTGGTACATGAAATGTCTTTGCGACAAAAAGGAACTTATGCCCCTCCACAAGATAAAGCATGGGGGCTAAACATTCATGATGGCAAAAGAGCCTTTGGCCCCATATGATCAAAATAAGCTATCCAACCACAAATTAAGCATAGCCAAGCCACTAAAACATGTCAAGATCATATAAAGGCATTTACTCACAAGAGAGCATACATGTGATATTTTTCAAAACATAGCTATCAACCATGGGCATAAAACAAGATCATCAAGAGCTAAGCCAAACTAACCATAGCTTACCAAACTAGCTCACAAGGACATATATATATCATACCATGGTGAACAATGTATATAGGAGAAGCTTTTCCTACACAATGCATATGATACAAAATGCAAGCAACCTAAGATACAAAGATACCTATACATCATGTTACATATGCCATGCAAAATGCAAGAAATGCACAAAGGAAAGCTATACATATGCTACAAAGGAGCTCCCACACACCAACTCAAGAAATCAAACAAACACCAAGCTCCCCCCGCAAACGAGTGAAAGTTGCTTGATCTAGGGGTTTGGTGAAAATATCGGCTAGCTGGTCATGTGTGGGTACATGGATCAAAGCGATTTTCCCTTTCTCTACGTTGTCTCTCAGGAAATGATACCTCACTTCTATGTGCTTGGTTTTGGAATGAAGCACTGGGTTCTTTGCAACGCTTATGGCACTGGTGCTATCACATTGAAGTGGGACATGGGTATACTCCTCACCAAAGTCGCTCATGGTGTATGTGATCTAAAGGAGCTGAGAGCAACAACTAGCTGCGGCCACATACTCTGCCTCGGTAGTGGATTGAGCAACACTCGACTGTTTATGGGAAGACCAAGAAACCAAAGAAGAACCCAAGAACTGGCAAGTCCCAGAAGTGGACTTCCTATCCAACCGACACCCGACAAAATCCGCATTCGAAAAACCATGAAGAGCCAAAGAAGAGGACGCGGAGTACCAAAGGCCGAAGTCGGGAGTATAACACAAATACCTGAAAATGCGCTTGACTGCTTGCCGATGCGAAGTCCTCGGAGACGCTTGAAAATGAGCGCACAGACATACCGAGAATTGGATGTCCGGCCTCGTCGCTGTCAAGTACAGGAGTGACCCGATCATGCTCCGGTACTCCTTCTGGTCCACGTGTTCACCTTCCTCGTCCGCGTCAAGAGCTGTAATCGTACTCATAGGCGTCGCCATGGCCTTGGAGTCCTCCATCTTGAACTTCCTCACAATGTCCTTGGTGTACTTTGCTTGGTGCATGAATGTTTCTTCCTTCGACTGCTTGATCTGGAGGCCGAGGAAGAACTGTAACTCACCCATCATGCTCATCTCGAATTCCCTGCTCATGTCTTCTGCAAACCTTGCAACCAAAGAGTTAGACGAGCCACCAAAGACAATATCATCCACGTATACCTGCACAATTAGGATCTCTTTGCCCTGCCTGAGGAGAAACAAGGTCTGATCGACCTTCCTCATCTCGAAACCTCTCTCAAACAGGAACCCCCTCAACCAGCCATACCAAGCCCTAGGCGCCTGTTTCAACCCATAGAGCGCCTTCCTCAACTTGTACACCCGGTAGGGGTACTTCTCACTCTCAAACCCCGGTGGTTGCCTCATATACACTTCTTCCTCCAACACACCGTTTAGGAAAGCACTCTTCACGTCCATTTGGTGCAACTTGAACCCTTTAGCCACGGAAAAGGATAGAAGGATCCTAATCGCCTCCAAATGAGCTACGGGAGCAAAGGTCTCCTCGTAGTTGATCCCCTCTTTCTGACTATGCCCTTGTGCCACCAACCTCGACTTGTTTCTCACCACTTCTCCTTTCTCTCCCTCTTTATTTTTCCACACCCATTTTGTCCCAATCGGCTTACACCCTGGTGGAGGGTCAACCAGCTCCCATACTTGGTTCCTCTCGAAATTCTCCAACTCCTCATGCATCGAATTAACCCAATTATGATCAGATAGCGCGTGTCTAATGTCTTTGGGCTCAAAGGTAGCAACAAAAGCAGCATGAGCGAAGTGAGAATTGTTTCGAACCCTCGACCGTGTAGTACGTTCATTGATGTCGCCGATGATTCTCGAAGCTGGGTGATCCACTTGCACTCGTGTAACATCCCAGAAATTTTGAACATTTTGCCAAGTGTGATTTTTCACAAAAATTTAAAACTTTTTGATTGAACATGTGTGTCACCAAATTTTATCCCAAATCGCTAGCCTCTCACCTTAAATTCCAAGTAAAATAAAACAATATAAAAATTATTTTCAAAATTATGGTATAGATGTGATTTGGTTTTTCTTGGACTTTATTTGGATTTCAATTGTGTGGAGTTTGAATTTGAAAGTGATTCAAATTCAAACTACAAATCAAACTATATTCAAAACTAATTGCAAAAGCTAACATCTAACTTGGGTTGCTTCTTTCCCAGCAAGGTCCACCCAAGGCCCCTATTCTCTTTGCTAAGTCCAGATACTACCCAGCTATACCAAGCCCGCTCAGTTTCACGGCCCAACCGGCCCACCGCCACATCCCTTTCCTTTCTCCCCTATGACCGGTGGGACCAACGTGTCATCCCCCTCCTGTGCATCCCCTTTTCCCCTTGCGCTGCTGCTCGCGCACGCCCGCCGCGCCGGCGCACCCGATGGGACAGGGCGTCCGCGCTGGCACGGACATCGGGGCCCGCACGCAAACCCAGGCGCGGCCTCGTGACCTCCGCCCCGGGGGGAAACCCCTCCTTGCCCATGCTGCGCGCCTAGCCGCACCCGACTGAGCACGGCCGAGCACCGCGCTGCGCCACCTCTCCCTTTTCCACCAGTGCGAGGGCAAGCCCGGGATCTCACGTCACCTGCTTTGACCAGGACCTCGCTGCCGTGCCGTAGCCGCCCATCCTTGTGGAACCTTTCCTTTCCTTGCTTCCCAATCCATCACCGCTCCCTGCTTCTTTCCCCAATCCTCTGCTCCGCGCTAATGCTCTGCCCACACAAGCCACGCTGCCTCGCGCTGTGCCGCGCCGTCCAGTGGCTCAGCGCCGCCCACCGCTTTGCGCTTCTCCCTTGTGAAGCCGCCGCCCACCTCACGCCACGCCACGGCCACCGACGATGACGCCGCAGCGGAGGAGGGACCGCGGCCACAGAACGCCGGGAATCATGACACGCCGAGGAGAAGACCGACCGCGCAAACCATCAGCACCTCGGCCTGCAACCACGCCGACCGAAGCAACCCGCGCCAACACCGAGCGGAGGGCGATGCCGTGGACCTCGACCCCGCCGCTCTGGAGCACCGCGACACCGACACCACAAGGAGTTGCGCTGGGAGAAGCCGGGAACGCCAACGCCGGAACGCCACGCCGACGCCAAGGACCAGGAGGCCGAGGAACACGGCGTACTGCTGAACTGCATCCTCGCCGCCAAGACAACGACGACGAGCCTGCCTGCTTCGCCTCGCCACGGCGTCGAGCTCTCCCTGCGCCGCCGTGATCTTCCTCAGGCCCTTGGTGAGACACCCGACCGAATTCCCCTCCTACCACTCCATGTCCACATGCCTGAGATAAGCCGGCCTTCGTGCTGTGCAGACACACCCCGAGCCGAGCACTAGCGATCGTAGGTGCTGCTCTGCAGCTACTCCGTTGAACGCCCACCATGTGCTCGACGCTATGTGCGACCAGAGCACAGTCGCTCGCTTCCTTTATTTCTGCACCATCTCCACCCGACCGTCGTGTCGCGCCGCTGCTTCACCTCGTGCCGCTCCGCTCTGTCTCGTGCTGCGCCGCTCCACCTCTCACCAAACCGCGCCGTTCCGCCGCGCACACCCCTGATCTACGTCGCACCTCTTGCCACCGTCGCCGCGCTGCGCCGCATAGCCCTGGAGCACCGCGCCGCACCTCCATTACTGCCGTGTCACGTGTCTTCACCTCGCGTGCTGGCCTTCGAGCCCGTCTGATTGGCCGAGCCGCTTTGCTACCTCGCGCCGCTCCGTTTTTGCCTCGCGTCGCGCCGTGCTTCTCCTTGCCTCGCGTCGCGCCTCGCTTCGGAAGCAAGCTGGCCACCTAGCGACTCGCCAGTGCCGAGACCGTGGCCGCCGACATCGTGTCGCGCGTACAGTGGTACTGTGATCCGGCCTTCGCGCCGTGACGTCCTCTATGCAGGTGAATGCTTCGCCGCCGCAGCCAAACCCCACCGCCGGAGAGCTTTTGCCGCGCCGCTGCTCCTTTCGGGCATCGCGACGAATACCTTGTGTGCGTACCCCTTTTCCTGAGCTGTGAGTGGTGCCACACGCTTGGCCACACGAGCACAGCCACACAAATCCGCAGAGGATCCCTTATCCAGAAGATCGGACGGACCCCAGAGAAGTTCAGGGGGCATCCATGGACTTTCTCGCGTAAACTTTGTGGGCTTCGGCCCACGAAAGCCTGCTGAGCCCAGGTAATAATTGGGCCAGGCCGAATGAGAGATAAGGGTGGTTTTCTAGAACAATCTAGGGCCGCACTGGGCCGGCCCAATGGGCCACAACCACTTTGGGCCCACCTAAGGCCCACTAACCCGCTGACCGCTGACGTCATGCTGACGTCAGCATTATTTTAATAAAATCATTTTCGGTTTTAAATAAAAGGATTTAATAAATGCTTTATAAATCCCTTTTTCTTTCAAAATTCATAACTAATTATCTGGAGCTCCGAAAATTATGAAACCACTTGCGTTGGTTTCATAATTTCGAGACGCTCGCTGCTACCCTATCCTTTGCCAGCGCGATCACCAAACCTTTAGCTTTCGTTCGGCGATCCAACCTTGAACTAACCCTTCTCTCTAACTTGCTTTCTAGTATATAAAGCTAGTAGCTTAAAGCTATTTTAATATAAAACTAATTACTTTGATTTCCTTAAATTAAACTAGTACTGCTTGTAGCTAGATCGGATTTATTTGGTTCTTCCAAATTGAAGTTCATTTGGAGTTATTGCTTAGTTGATTGTCGTTATTTATTTTCGTGTCGCATCTCGTGTAGGCTTGTGATCATGTTTGAAGACCCGAGCTGCGACGACGACCCGAGTTGTGACGTTTGGAAAGACCTTTGACCCGAAGGAAGGGCCCAACCTCTACTACTCTACGACGACTACCGCGCAGGTGTCATGTCACTCCCGACCATGTAGATCCCATGCATGCTATTTAGTTGCTAGTGCTTTATTCATGATGCTTTGGATGATTGAAATGCATAGACAATCTTTTAGCCATGCCTTGATTTGTTATATCCTGCACCTTGAACCTCCTACCTTTGGAACTAGCTACAGACCCCTAGCTAGTTCCCAATGATTACTATTCATACAGTTTACCTGATCCGTGATATGGATGGATCTCTGGTTTGGACCGAGATTGGGATATCTCGGTATTCTAGCGTGTGTTTTGGGTGAGTGTGTATCCTTGACGTGTTACCGCGGGAGCGAGCCGCTTTGGTTACTTGTGAACGCCTGTCTAGGGGAGATGCGACCTGGCCTCCCGCCCTAGCGGCGTGTCGGACGGGTGGAGTTGGTGGAGTGCTCGCTCCTTGCAATTAAGGACCGATCGACTGTGTGACCTTGATCTTTGGGCTATTTTCATACAAACCGTTCGCCTTGTTATGGGCGGGGTTCGGTCCGAGAACTACTATGTGGATGGCATCCAGCCTGTAGGCGGACCGGTGTGGTCGTGTGAGGGGGACGGGTCATACCCCCCGAGTAGACGTCGCCCCGGCTCCTCCGGGGATGGTTTCACAGCTCCGAGGCCCTGCTGGCAAGTTTCGCGCCCCAGTTCAGGTCGAGTCAGGCTCGGAGAGGCAAGAGAGTGCTATCCACTGCTAGGTCTCCGGCCGTTAGGTAGAGAGGTGGATCGGAGGCATCCGATTCTGCTCTACTCGGCGGGTCCAGTTGTACAACCTCTGCAAAGTGTTAAACCTATAGCTATAGTCCGTGTCCACTGGTATGGACAGCCCTTGCGATCTCTCACCTGGCTAGTATTCTTTTGTGCTGCTATCTCTCCCCCGAGTGTGTGAGCCCGGCTTCGTGCCGTTGAGATGTGGGGATAGGAGATGGTGACCCCACATCACAGATGAGAGTGGGATGCTGTGACTCGGTTGAGGTCCAGTGTTTTGGTGTACTTTCCTTGGTTGGGGTGTTGACCCCGGAGGTGTTGGCCTCGGAGGTGTGGATCTCCTCGGAGATGGTGACCTCTCTGCAATACCGCTTACCTTGATGTTGCTACCGCTGCTTGCATAAACTTACTACAACCAGATATAGGTTTATCCATGCATATTAGAATTCATCCACCGCTTTTGCTCTTTGTTGGGAAGCTGACATGACCTACCCGCTTATCGGGTAGATGGCAATGCTTTCAGACTTGGTGATCGACTACGACAATGACGAGGAAGGATGGGAAGACTAGAGCTGGTCCTACACTCAAGTTTGCCTGTGGAGCTGAAGACGCTTCGCTTCGATAGATCCGCTGCGTAGATGTTTTACCTTTCTTGTTTAGTCTAGTTGGACTTGTACCCGGCTTATGCCAAAATGTTGTACTCTGATGTAAGATTATGTAATTTCCCCTTTTTCCTGTGTTGTATGGATTTGTACCACATGAGACAGGGTTTGCACGTGATAGCCACTTCCTGGGACTATCACAGATGTGCAGAGGATCGGGTTTCCAGTTTTGGAAATCTGGTTCGTTTCAAGTGGTATCAGAGCCGTACTTGACCGTAGGACGAGCCCTAGGAATGGTCGATAGTTTAGAACAGCCTAAACATCCTTGATTGAGTATATTCTCCTTGACTTTTATACAAACCCCTTGAATTCTATTATTTACATCCTTGACATCTAACTAACTAACTAACTGACTTACTAACAACCCCTCTACGTGTTTGCTGACCTATAAAGAACAACAGATGTCGCTTGATCAACACCAAGACATACTACGGAAGGATGCCCTTACAAGACTGAGGCAACTACTTTAAAGGCAGTGATGGAGATTGGGTACAGGAAAAAGATGAAGATGACTCTACAGGACTTAACTGAACTATCCCCCGTTGAACCCTCAGTACCAGTTTACACCATCACAGTTGCCCTACATTGGAATTCAGACTACCGAAGATGGAATGGACTACCCCCCCCCCCTTGATGTCGCATGAAGTCTGCATACCAGAGAAGCAAAAGGAACAATATGCACCCTTTCATCCCCTATCTCCGCTCAGGACGAAGCTTGGATAACACCACTTTGAAGATAATGATGAGTTAAGATTCTAAATCTAAGTGTGCCAACATAAGGAACTGGTATCTACTAGATGGATTGGGCACACGTAAGCTTGGATCCAGGAGTCGGAACCCTGAGATACCCGTAGCTCAGCATTTGGATAAGATCCCTCGACTTGGAGTACCCAAATAGTCGATTCGCAAAGGACTAAGATACTAGATTAAGCTGTGCTACGAAAGGCAGAGAATGGGTTGAACTATTAAGTTCAGATTACCCTACAAGAAAGCATCACATATGTGGAATGAAGAGTTACTAATTCACTATATGGAATTCCCTGAATGTGAAGTGTGAAACTTGGATGCCTGGGTTTGAATCTCCCTAACCGACCAAAGATGACTATGGATTTAAATGAACAGATGAGAAACACGGGGCACAGATGTAATTATAAACATAGAGTACCCCCCTTTGGAAGGACAAAGCAACGAGGACCACGGACGAAGAAGAGTAGTCCAACTATGATGGAGTATCAAAATTGGAAGAATGGGAAAAGAGGCATTGGACTAAAATGAAGAAGATTTTAGCTTCCTACCGCAAGACCCTCTGCGCTTCTTAGGTTACATATGGAACCCCCTCAGTCAAAGAGATAACTTCGGTAATTGGACCCTAACCTGGAGGATCGTGAAGGTAGCAATTGCTACAGGATACAGTATCAGTACTACACGAGTCAAATGGATAACAACAAGTCATGTGACTCAAGGAGGAATATGGGACACAATTTACCGGTTCCTAATCAAGCCAGCATGGAGAAGAATTTCACCAGCTTGTTTCGGAAAGTTCAGCACCGAGACATCAGATGGATGTGTCCTTTCAAGTGATGCAACACTAACCTTAGTGAAATCCCTCCAGTGCCCACGATACTAGAACGTTTTTACCTGGTGTAATCTCGAAGGTATTAGGAGTCAGCCTCGAGATACACATTTGTTTGGTGGATTGCTTGAGTGATTGGATCTTAATGGTCTTATGGTTGTTACGCCTCTTCATGATTGTGTGAAATTGTATTGAGTGCTTTGCTTGCTAGATTCTTTAGATGACTCCTTTAGAAGCCATAGCTTCCCATACAGCAAGACCAAGAGCGTGAAGAATGAAGGCTGATGAATCAAGCTTATTTACAAGACCAAACCTTAGAAGAAGTGAAGAATTTCTTGTAAACCTCGACTAATTGGACTAAGGTTTCAGATGAGTTACCCGAAGATCATTGGAATCGAGTTTGCAAACCAGAGAGTGAGTACCAGAGAATTTGAAACCTCGAAAGCTCGAGAAGTGCTTGTACCTCTACGGAAGCATATATCGGATAAGAGCAGTTGAGTACCCTAAGATGTCAGCGATGCATTTTGGAAAGGTTTAGTCAAACCCACTTTTGGAATAAGCCATCAATAAGGAAGCTCTACTGGACACCGTATATTGGACTAGCGGGACGAAGAACAACTTCGTCAACTACTGGACACATGTTATCTGTTCAACCTCGCAGTTGGAACCTACCTATTGGAAACTAAGTCAGAAGAGTTTGCTAAGCATACAAGGGTAAGGTAGATGTGACTTCCACGTGAAGATCCATCCCAAGAAATTGGAAACAGATTGACTAGTGTGAGATTTCGGACGAGAGGAGTCACTCACATAGTCGAGGGTGCTGCAGATGACCCCTCATAACATGGACTACCAGGAATGGGAAGTAAGCAAATTGGATACGTCGGATGTTGCTAGCCCTCTGGCAAGAATTGTCGGAGACGAGTTAAACCAACAGATGGATTACCATAAGAGTGGCACATGAAGATCGGTAAAGATTACTGGATAACTCACAGAATTTCTGGAAGTTGAGAAATCACCCTGGAACTTGACGAACTTTGACTAACCGCATGAGGCCCTATCATGGAATACAAGTACTGAAATAAGGTAATTTGGATGTGCCGCTACAAGAAGCTGAGATGTTTCCTAAGCCTCGAGATGGTCGAGTAAGCAAAAGGAAGTTATGATCACCAAGAGCCGCTAGTTACTAAGAGTGCACGCCATAAGAGGTGCGACTGCACTATTGTTTTGGAAAAACTGGTAAATCTAATTATGGATCAAGAGATAATATTTTATATCTTCAACATATCCCAGATGGGTATGACTTCAAGAAGATTTCTTGGATAAACTAGGGAAACCTAGAGAAAATACGAAAACATGGATGAAGAAAAGATGTTAATGAGACTCAACCTCTGATCAGTGTACCCGCTTTGGATAAGCAATCAAATTTGGGACGAAGATCATAATATATTTATGGGTACACTAAGAATATGAACTTTGGTATATGGCAACCAATTGGTTAAGAGCTTGCTTTATGTATACTGACTATTTACCTACTGCAAGTTAGGCTCAGAGCTAGCGCCGGTGATTGTAGACCTCTGCTAGGCAGAAAGTATACGACTCCCTCATATGGAAAGAAGTGGGAGATTCGTGCCTAATTGGATTAAAAGATACATAATGGACGCCCAGAGAATGAGGCTGAGTTCATACGGGATAATTTTTGGAATAAACTTAACGGTTAAGAAGGATGTAACCTCAAGGGAGAGGATTGGAAAAAGATGAGACTAACACGCTTCAAACTGCTCTAAGTTCATCGAGCTTGTGAAACACGGCTAGAAGAGATAGATTAAAGTAAAGGAAGCTCTGGCCTATGACTGAAACTTCTCGTGGACATGGACTAGAGTAAAGATCTTGAAGATATGTGGACTAACCTTAACAACTTGCTTAAGGATGATAACGAGAGAGGACATCAACATCTTGAGGACAAACCGAAGTGAAGACCCTCACCACCCCCGGTACGAGCTTAATCTCGGGGACGAGATTCTGGTGAGGGGGGAGGAATGTAACATCCCAGAAATTTTGAACATTTTGCCAAGTGTGAATTTTCACAAAAATTTAAAACTTTTTGATTGAACATGTGTGTCACCAAATTTTATCCCAAATCGCTAGCCTCTCACCTTAAATTCCAAGTAAAATAAAACAATATAAAAATTATTTTCAAAATTATGGTATAGATGTGATTTGGTTTTTCTTGGACTTTATTTGGATTTCAATTGTGTGGAGTTTGAATTTGAAAGTGATTCAAATTCAAACTACAAATCAAACTATATTCAAAACTAATTGCAAAAGCTAACATCTAACTTGGGTTGCTTCTTTCCCAGCAAGGTCCACCCAAGGCCCCTCTTCTCTTTGCTAAGTCCAGATACTACCCAGCTATACCAAGCCCGCTCAGTTTCACGGCCCAACCGGCCCACCGCCACATCCTTTTCCTTTCTCCCCTATGACCAGTCGGACCAACGTGTCATCCCCCTCCTGTGCATCCCCTTTTCCCCTTGCGCTGCTGCTCGCGCACGCCCGCCGCGCCGGCGCACCCGATGGGACAGGGCATCCGCGCTGGCACGGACATCGGGGCCCGCACGCAAACCCAGGCGCGGCCTCGTGACCTCCGCCCCGGGGGAAAACCCCTCCTTGCCCCTGCTGCGCGCCTAGCCGCACCCGGCTGAGCACGACCGAGCACCGCGCTGCGCCACCTCTCCCTTTTCCACCAGTGCGAGGGCAAGCCCGGGATCTCACGTCACCTGCTTTGACCAGGACCTCAGTGCCGTGCCGTAGCCGCCCATCCTTGTGGAACCTTTCCTTTCCTTGCTTCCCAATCCATCGCCGCTCTCTGCTTCTTTCCCCAATCCTCTGCTCCGCGCTAATGCTCTGCCCACACAAGCCACGCTGCCTCACGTTGTGCCGCACCGTCCAGTGGCTCAGCGCCGCCCACCGCTTTGCGCTTCTCCCTTGTGAAGCTGCCGCCCACCTCACGCCACGCGACGGCCACCGACGATGACGCCGCAGCGGAGGAGGGACCGCGGCCACGAAACGCCGGGAATCATCACACGCCGAGGAGAAGACCGACCGTGCTCACCATCAGCACCTCGGCCTGCAACCACGCCGACCGAAGCAACCCGCGCCAACGCCGAGCGGAGGGCGATGCCGTGGACCTCGACTCCACCGCTCTGGAGCACCGCGACACCGACACCACAAGGAGTTGCGCTGGGAGAAGCCGGGAACGCCAACGCCGGAACACCACGCCGACGCCAAGGACCAGGAGGCCGAGGAACACGGCGTACTGCTGAACTGCATCCTCGCCACCAAGACAACGACGACGAGCCTGCCTGCTTCGCCTCGCCACGGCGTCGAGCTCTCCCTGCGCCGCCGTGATCTTCCTCAGGCCCTTGGTGAGACACCCGACCGAATTCCCCTCCTACCACTCCATGTCCACCTGCCTGAGATAAGCCGACCTTCGTGCCGTGCAGACACACCCCGAGCCGAGCACTAGCGATCGTAGGTGCTGCTCTGCAGCTACTCCGTTGAACGCCCACCATGTGCTCGACGCTATGCGCGACCAGAGCACAGTCGCTCGCTTCCTTTATTTCTGCACCATCTCCGCCCGACTGTCGTGTCGCGCCGCCGCTTCGCCTCGCGCCGCTCCGCTCTGTCTCGTGCTGCACCGCTCCACCTCTCACCAAACCGCGCCGCTCCGCGCCGTTCCGCCGCGCACACCCCTGATCTACGTCGCACCTCTTGCCACCGTCGCCGCGCTACGCCGCATCGCCCTGGGGCATCGCGCTGCACCTCGATTACCGCCGTGTCGCGTGTCTTCACCTCGCGTGCTGGCCTTCGAGCCCGTCTGACTGGCTGAGCCGCTTTGCTACCTCACCCCGCTCCGTTTTTGCCTCGCGTCGCGCCGTGCTTCTCCTTGCCTCGCGTCGTGCCTCACTTCCGAAGCAAGCCGGCCACCCAGCGACTCGCCGGTGCCGAGACCGTGGCCGCCGACATCGTGTCGCGCGTACAGTGGTACTGTGATCCGGCCTTCGCGCCGTGACGTCCTCTCTGCAGGTGAATGCTTCACCGCCGCAGCCAAACCCCACCGCCGGAGAGCTTTTGCCGCGCCGCTGCTCCTTTCGGGCATCGCGACGAATACCTTGTGCGCGTACCCCTTTTCCTGAGCTGTGAGTGGTGCCACACGCTTGGCCACACGAGCACAGCCACACAAATCCGCAGAGGATCCCTTATCCAGAAGATCGGACGGACCCAAGAGAAGTTCAGGGGGCATCCATGGACTTTCTCGCGTAAACTTTGTGGGCTTCGGCCCACGAAAGCCTGCTGAGCCCAGGTAATAATCGGGCCAGGCCGAATGAGAGATAAGGGTGGTTTTCTAGAACAATCTAAGGCCGCACTGGGCCGGCCCAATGGGCCACAACCACTTTGGGCCCACCTAAGGCCCACTAACCCGCTGACCGCTGACGTCATGCTGACGTCAGCATTATTTTAATAAAATCATTTTCGGTTTTAAATAAAAGGATTTAATAAATGCTTTATAAATCCCTTTTTCTTTCAAAATTCATAACTAATTATCTGGAGCTCCGAAAATTATGAAACCACTTGCGTTGGTTTCATAATTTCGAGACGTTCGCTGCTACCCTATCCTTATCCTCTCTCGCCCTTGAACCAAACCCTGTTTTGCCCTGCGTACTTGGAGTAGGATTCGTGGCCGCTACCGCCACTGCGCTATTGTGGGTCTGGGACGCCGAAGCCCCGCAACTAGCCACTGACGTGTTGCCGACACGAATTACATCCCCGAGTCGTGTTCTCATAGCTTTCCTTGCTTGCACCGCTTCCACCGTTTTGTGTCGCAAACCCGCTCTCTCTCTGCTTTGCTTTGAGCCGTGTAGCACACGTCGTACCAAGTGTTAGTACCCAGAACGCCGCGCGTGATGGACGGCCGTGCCGAGAGCAGAGGCCTCTGCTTCAAGCACGGCAACCCCGCGTTGCAACCTAGCTATTACGCCGTGGTTATTGACGCGTTGCTAGCACTTGCCCCACCGTGCTCCCGAGCACGTCTTACCGCGTCACCATCCTTTTATCGCCCTCAATCCGATCCTTTCCTTCTCTTTGTGCTGCTGCCGCACACTTTGTCCTGATGAACTCTTGCCCAGCTCGCGCTGCCTTGTTTCTCTCTCTCTACATCTTCTGAGCTTCCGCTTTGATACACCTATCAGTCGCGCTCATGCTTTGCCAGCGCGATCACCAAACCTTTAGCTTTCGTTCGGCGATCCAACCTTGAACTAACCCTTCTCTCTAACTTGCTTTCTAATATATAAAGCTAGTAGCTTAAAGCTATTTTAATATAAAACTAATTACTTTGATTTCCTTAAATTAAACTAGTACTGCTTGTAGCTAGATCGGATTTATTTGGTTCTTCCAAATTGATGTTCATTTGGAGTTATTGCTTAGTTGATTGCCGTTATTTATTTTCGTGTCGCATCTCGTGTAGGCTTGTGATCATGTTTGAAGACCCGAGCTGCGACGACGACCCGAGCTGTGACGTTTGGAAAGACCTTTGACCCGAAGGAAGGGCCCAACCTCTACTACTCTACGACGACTACCGCGCAGGTGTCATGTCACTCCCGACCATGTAGATCCCATGCATGCTATTTAGTTGCTAGTGCTTTATTTATGATGCTTTGGATGATTGAAATGCATAGACAATCTTTTAGCCATGCCTTGATTTGTTATATCCTGCACCTTGAACCTCCTACCTTTGGAACTAGCTACAGACCCCTAGCTAGTTCCCGATGATTACTATTCATACAGTTTACCTGATCCGTGATATGGATGGATCTCTGGTTTGGACCGAGATTGGGATATCTCGGTATTCTAGCGTGTGTTTTGGGTGAGTGTGTATCCTTGACGTGTTACCGCGGGAGCGAGCCGCTTTGGTTACTTGTGAACGCCTGTCTAGGGGAGATGCGACCTGGCCTCCCGCCCTAGCGGCATGTCGGACGGGTGGAGTTGGTGGAGTGCTCGCTCCTTGCAATTAAGGACCGATCGACTGTGTGACCTTGATCTTTGGGCTATTTTCGTACAAACCGTTCGCCTTGTTATGGGCGGGGTTCGGTCCGAGAACTACTATGTGGATGGCATCCAGCCTGTAGGCGGACCGGTGTGGTCGTGTGAGGGGGACGGGTCATACCCCCCGAGTAGACGTCGCCCTGGCTCCTCCGGGGATGGTTTCACAGCTCCGAGGCCCTGCTGGCAAGTTTCGCGCCCCAGTTCAGGACGAGTCAGGCTCAGAGAGGCAGGAGAGTGCTATCCACTGCTAGGTCTCCGGCCGTTAGGTAGAGAGGTGGATCGGAGGCATCCGATTCTGCTCTACTCGGCGGGTCCAGTTGTACAACCTCTGCAGAGTGTTAAACCTATAGCTATAGTCCGTGTCCACTGGTATGGACAGCCCTTGCGATCTCTCACCTGGCTAGTATTCTTTTGTGCTGCTTTCTCTCCCCCGAGTGTGTGAGCCCGGCTTCGTGCCGTTGAGATGTGGGGATAGGAGATGGTGACCCCACATCGCAGATGAGAGTGGGATGCTGTGACTCGGTTGAGGTCCAGTGTTTTGGTGTACTTTCCTTGGTTGGGGTGTTGACCCCGGAGGCGTTGGCCTCGGAGGTGTGGATTTCCTCGGAGATGGTGACCTCTCTGCAATACCGCTTACCTTGATGTTGCTACCGCTGCTTGCATAAACTTACTACAACCAGATATAGGTTTATCCATGCATATTAGAATTCATCCACCGCTTTTGCTCTTTGTTGGGAAGCTGACATGACCTACCCGCTTATCGGGTAGATGGCAATGCTTTCAGACTTGGTGATCGACTACGACAATGACGAGGAAGGATGGGAAGACTAGAGCTGGTCCTACACTCAAGTTTGCCTGTGGAGCTGGAGACGCTTCGCTTCGATAGATCCGCTGCGTAGATGTTTTACCTTTCTTGTTTAGTCTAGTTGGACTTGTACCCGGCTTATGCCAAAATGTTGTACTCTGATGTAAGATTATGTAATTTCCCCTTTTTCCTGTGTTGTATGGATTTGTACCACATGAGACAGGGTTTGCACGTGATAGCCACTTCCTGGGACTATCACAGATGTGCAGAGGATCGGGTTTTCGGTTTTGGAAATCTGGTTTGTTTCAACTCGCCGGGGAGGATCTCACCTTGATGCTACCTCTCCCTCAACAGCAGCTTCGCCTTGATCTGGGTTTGTCGTTGTAGGTGTGGGAGAGAGCCCGTTCTCGATCGTAGTTGAAGTAGTAGGTACATGTTCAGCCGCGGGCACCACACCGCCATCTTCATCCTCTCCTTGTTCATGCTCCTCCTCCTGAAAGATCTCCTCGCCAAGTTCATCGTCACCTGCACACTCAAAAACAAGCTGACTACGTGGCTGTGTCTCGTCGAAGGTTACCTCGCAAGTCTCCATGATTTGGTTAGTTTCAAGATTGAGCACACGAAATGCTCTAGAATGAGATGCATAACCAAAGAAAATTCCATCGACAGACCTAGCCTCGAATTTTGTCCAACTTCTTCCCTTTCTTAAGAATGAAGCATTTACAACCAAAGACATGGAAGTGACTCACCTTGGGTGTGCGATCGTGCATCAACTCATAGCATGTTTTCTTCTTGTGAACCCTGAGGTAAATCCTGTTCGACACATAGCACGCGGTATTGACCGCCTCAGCCCAGAACATTCTCGGAGTCCTATGCTCGTCGAGCATCGTCCGAGCCATCTCGCACAAGGTTCTGTTTTTCCTTTCCACCACGCCATTCTGGGGAGGCGTATACGGACTCGAAAACTGGTGTTCAAGACCCAAGTCATGGCAAAAGGTTTCGAAGCGAGAGTTTTTGAATTCCGAGCCATTGTCACTGCGGATCGCTCGTATGGCATCTCCGTGCCTCTCGTTCCTCAACCTCAAGACAAGATCTCGAACAAAACCAAACGTCTCCCCCTTCTCCTCCAAGAAGAAGACCCAAGCATACCGAGAGTAATCATCCACCACAACTAGGACGTACCACTTCCCACCCGCAGATCGCACACGAGCTGGGCCAACAAGGTCCATATGGAGCAGCTCGCATGGACGCTCCGTCATCACATCAGTGAGGGGCGGGTGAGAAGAGGTTACCATCTTGGCATGCCTACACGGCGCACAAACCAACTCTTTCTCAAACCTCAACCATGGCAATCCTCGGATCAAATTGAGTTTACTCAAGCGAGACAAAAGGTCAAAGCTCAAGTGACCCAATTTCCTATGCCACTTCCACAACTCACTCGAAGAACCAGCTAAAAAGCAACGAGCCACACCAGAAGACTGAGAGAAATCAGCTCGGAACACTTGACCCTCGAGAACGACCAAGCAAACTAGGTCCCCTCGAGAATCCAAAATCCGAGAACCACCAGGCCGAAACAACACCTCAAAACCCTCATCCAACAACTGGGACACGAAAAGTAAATTGAACCCCAGCGATTGAACAAGAGCAACACACCTGAGAGTGACCTTGTCACTTACCTTAATCTCACCTTCTGAAAGCACACACCCTCGCCCATTGTCCCCAAAAGTGATGTATGTCTTGGACACCACCGGGACGAGACTTGAGAACCACCCCTTGTCCCCGGTCATATGCCTCGAGCAACCGGAGTCAATCAACCAAACGTTCCTCAAGTCTCCCACCTGAAATTCAAAAGCGAGCACGTGAGTGAACAAACGACTCAGCACTGGAGTTAGTACCAAAAGAGTAAAACCAGTGCCGAGCCATTTGCTCCAAAGTGAGGTTAGCACAAACCATATCATCACGCCTATCAAAGCTACCACCACGAAAACCACCATGGGAACCACCACTAGGGAACCACCCCGGTCTAGCTGGAGGAGAACGAAAGCCACGAAAGGAAGACCGTGGACCGTTCCTCCTCTCTATCTCAAAGCTACGACTCCTCCTACCATCGTATTGAGCACGAGGTGGAGAACGTCTAGCAAACTGAACACCACCTGACTCTCCATGCCAACCACTAGAACCACGACCACCTGAACTGAACCGAGCATCCTCACGAGCACGGAAACCGAACTGCTATCGGCCCAGACCAGCACCGGTCTGACTGGTCCCCCTGACCGGTCTGACCTGTGGTGCTCGGCCAGTAGCACCACCTGCCACCTTTCTATCTCCCCAAGCCGGAACCGTCCTCACAATCGTCTTGGCCCTGGGCATTTGCATACGAGGCTCAGGTACACCATTTGAGGGGCGGTACCTGTCCTTGTTAGCCCACTCCTTAGCCATTCTCTCTTCACGCTTCCTCTTGAAGCAAAACTCGCCCTTGTGACCATCTCTCCCACAATAGTCACAATGAAACCGTATGAGCTTAGGATTAGGCTTGGGTTGGGGCTGCTCACTTGGTTTCTCCTCACTCGGCTTCTCACCCTTTTTCCCAATGAACTCATTCCCCAAGTCACTCTTGAACTTGATGGGTTTTTGGAAATCATTTGTGGGGTGAGGAAATATGGGATGATCTGGGGTTGTGTCAAGTTTGTTTCTCAGTGGGTTGGGCTTAGGAGCATAGGCATTTTTGTGGAAGGTTTTTTGGTGGAGCTTGGATGTCACCAATCTTCTCTCCTCCCTCACCACTACACTCTCCAACCTTCTCCGAACCAAGCGCTTGCCCATCATAGCGCTTGTATGCCTCAATCATCATCCTAAGCTGTGATTCATGACCCGACAACCAACCCATCATTTTTCTCAAGTCATCGTTCTCATCTTGCAAGCGATCCACATAATGTGCAAGTTCCAGATTCTTCAAAGCATGCAATTCACAAGTAGAGCAAGAAGTGGGAATAGGTTCTTTCAGATTAGCCTCAAGCGAAACAGTGTAAGCATGCATCTCATCAATCTTTCCATGCAAAACAAGGCAAGAAGTGCAAGCACCTAGCAAAGCAGGTCTAGACTTAAGCTCAGCCACTTCAACCCTAAGCACATCTAGTTCATCACAAGTAGAAGCATGCTTATCCTTAAGACTAGTAAGATCAGCTAGGTACACAGAGCAATCACAGCAATCAATCTCATCAGAAACCACTGGTGAAGCCTTAAGCTAATCTATCTCAAGCTTAGCATCAAGGTTCTGGGTTTCTAGCTCAGCTACTCAGTTCCTAGCATCTTCTAGTGAGGCCCTAAGCTCTTTCCTCATCTTCTCTGCCTCTCTAAGCATGTCATCACGGTTATCAAGCAGCTTGCCAAGATGCTCATTCTCCTCACGCAAGAAGGGAAGCTCGTCACGTACCTCATCCTCAGAGTCGAAGTCCGAGTCGCTCTGGTGACTCTTCTTGCTGCCGGAGCTGCGTGCCATACCGCAGAAGCCGTCTCCCGCGAAGCAGCTCAACCCGCTCAAGTTCTTGGATGCCTTCTTGTTCTTGCGCCGATCACCTTTGTCTTTGCTGCTACTGGAGCTCGAGGAAGAGTAGGCGGAACTGGAATCGACGTCGCTCGCTCCGACCATCGCTCGGGCCTTCCTGCCGTGACCGTCCTTCTTTCTTGATCATCGCTCATCCTTGTGCTTGTTCTTGTGCTTGTGATCGCTCCTTGATCGGTACTTGCCATCCGTCCTCGACCGGTGCTTGTAGCCATCCTTGTTCTCCATCTTCTCCGGACAGTCGGCGACAAAGTGTCCTGGCTTGCCGCACTGGAAGCATGTCCGTGTCGTCCTCCTCGTGTTCACCTGATTCTCGTGCAACCTCTCGAACCGTCTGGTCAACAGTGCCAGCTCGTCCTCTCCAAGCACGTTGAACTCCTCGTCTGGCAAAGACATCAAAGAGGACAAAGCAAACATCCTGGAGGATGGGTTAGCATTAGACTTAGCACCTAAGCCACCGACAAGAGCAAGACTATGGGAGTCAGTCGGGCTCTCGAGACGGGCTGTCAAACCCCGATCAACCTCAGCTGACTTGAGCTTAGAGAACAGCTCGTTCACCGTCAGTGTGGTATACTTTTCAGACTCAAGAATGGCCTCGACCTTTCCATCCCATACGGTACGATCCAGCGCGTGCAAGAGCTTCACAGCCCTATCATGGTCATCATATGGGAGGACGTCCACATTGGCCCTCATGTTGTTCACAACCACCGTGAACCGCTGGAACAAGGCATCAATCGACTCAACGGGGAGATGAGTGAAGTTCTCGTACTCTCTCCGGTAAGTCGCATACAACTGTGCCTGAACCTCAGCATTTCCAGCGTGAGCATTCTTCAGCTCCAACCAAATCCTACAAGCTAGGTCCTCTGTCTGAACCCGATCGAACTCGGATTGACACAGAGCACGAAACAAGTAGTCGACCGCCTTGTTGTTGGCGTCGTGCATGTCCCTCGATCCAGGAGCTAGGAAGTTAATCGGATGAACATAAGTTGTGTTCACCATAACGTCCCAAAGGATCTGACCCTTTCCGCAGAGGAACGCCGCCATCCGCCTCTGCCACATCTGGTAGTTTTTGCCATCGAAGTGCGGAGGACCCGAACCTCGTTCCTGGTACGCCATCTTTGGATCTTAGACTGGTTAGAGTCAATAAAGACCCGAACCTGCTCTGATACCACTTGAAGGACCGATCTGGAGACCAGAGAGGGGGTGAGTGAATGGGAGCCGATAAAAATTCTTCTCGAAGGAGATGGAAACTCCAACAAGACAAACACGGCTTCCAAAACATGTCTCCGACTCAACTACCCAAGTTGGACAAGACCACGTAGCCACTGAAGTGCTACTGGTCCTAGGAACCAACAACCACCTAGACCTACTCGAGAACGCAGCGAAACAAGCAACTCGAGCACCACTAGACTGCACCGGTCAGACCGGTGAGCAGCACCGGTCAGACCGGTCCCTGCTGGAGCAACCTGGCAAAACCTGAGAACTTCCACAGAAGGCTCCTACACTGGTCAGGCCGGTGTAGCTCGCCGGTCAGACCGGTCCAAGCCAGGAAATCCCAAATCCACCAAACAGACCTACCGAGCTCCAAAACTGACCAAACTCGAAACAGCAGCAACACGAGACAACAGAGAACTCACCAAGATGTTCACCCGAGTAAAACTCAACCAAGGGTGTGCACCGGTCAGACCGGTGAGAGGCACCGGTCAGACCGGTCAGGACCTGAGCTCTCGGGATGAACAGCGCCCGCGGGTCAACTCCTCCAAATCCAACTCCCGATCTCCCGATTCGCTCCACGGATTCGCACAAGACTTTGGGGATAGTAGGAACACATCATGGGCACTCCATAGCCAAGATTTGGTCCACCAAAACTTTCTAAATCGAGAGGAATCGAAGAAATCCCACCAAGAACGCCTCTAACCCTAGAGAGGAGAAAACCCCAAAATCGAGCCCCATTGCTCACGGATTTGGGAGGGGAATCAAAGGGAAAAGAACCACGAAGGGTTCAAGCATACATCCCCCACCAAATCCCAAAGAGAAAGGCCTCGAATCCGCCACAAGAAAATCACCAAGAAAAGCTCCAAAAATCACCAAAAAGAAGAAACGAGAGAGACACAACCAAGCCTTGAGGAACTACGCCGAATCATCTATACATACCATGAAGGTTCATACAAGGTCTAGCTTGCCACCTGATCATCCTTCCCTCTCACAAGATCTCACCATGAAGCTCTCAAGCTAGTCCTAGAAATTCCAAAGGAAAATGGAAGAGGAAAATAGCAAAACAAAATGAGCTAGGGTTCCAAGAGATAGCTGTCATCCTCTCACCACTTGGGTTATATGGAGGCAACCAAAAGACGAAACTACCCCTAAGGCCTAATACTAGGATACACACCCCCGAGGGGCACTTTGGGAATCTTCATCATTGAACCATCAGACAGATGCTCGGCGACCGCACCCTGCGTAGCCTCGACGCACACCATGCGATCCCGACGCGTGTCCTCCGCTTCGAAGTCTCCGGACTACGTCGTCGCACACCGGTCAGACCGGTCAGACCCACCGATCAGACCGGTCCGATGCTGCTGCACCTCCGGCTTCGGTCTTTGGTCTTGGCTTTGTGGATCAACCAAGGAACCCAGTGGTTCTCTGGTGAACTACCGGAAATCCCGCGAACTCGGTGTAGCCTCCGCCAATCTCCACTCATGACTCAGCTCCCACGTAGTCCCGGCTTGATCTTGGTTTTGAGGCTCTACCAAGAAACCGTCCACAACTTCATCTTGCCGTTCTTGCCACTATGCGGCCCGCACTTGACTCCGCTGGCCACCGGGTCCCTCGAACCAAGCCTACTTGTCTTCTCCACACCTGGAGGCCTCACCGGCAACAACCTTTCGCGCTTGTTCTTCACCTGCACCAACACCAGTCAAGCCGTAACCTGCACCTGCAACACTTAGCCAAGAATCAGTCCACACCACGTTGTCAATCACTCATCACACCAGGAAGCGACCATCCATCGGTCCTCGAACCACACAGGTCCTAAAAAAACACCAACGATAAAGAAAGTGGTTGAGCCCATCAGCAAAAGGAAGCTAGCATGGGAGACGACAGAAGAAGAAGGAAAAACGATGATCGGTGCCCAACATGTGCATGAATTTTTCAACAATCTGAAAACAAACAACAATGGAGGGAGCTCGAGAAGACCAAAAAAGTAGATCCAGACAAACTTGCATTTTTCAAACTAATGAGTGAAAATAGCAAGAAAATGATGCCCATAATGGCGTCGACGTCGTCTAAAGAAGATACTCGTGCAAAGAAGCTGGAGTAGAAAACAGATGCGTCGATGAGCAAACAGACTTACGTTGCCTCCAGCCTCAATGCACATGAACGAGCTCTAGCAGAAATGCCTACACAACAAGTAGTGCAGGTCCTTGATTTCATGGAACAATCAGGGATGCCTATAAGTGTTGCACTCGGCCATGAAGAACCACCCCGGGATCCAAGTTTCGAGTATAGATGGCCCTTTCAGCTAGGAAAACCTCTTATCCAGCCAGAACTGGTACTTAAGCTCTCACCTAAGATGTACAAATTTCATGAGTGGTACATGCGGCAATCTGCGAAAGGCGTAGATACCATAGGTATACTTGCTAGACCGGAAGATTTTGCCACCAAAGGCAACAAGGTGGTCTGGCTGGAATTCAAAGATATTTATGAAGTTTACCATCTAGACGCCCTGAATACCGATCTTATCGTCGCTTGGTGTCTGTAAGCGGCATATTTTTTTATGTTTATTAATAAATTTATTACGTATGTGGATCTACTAATTAACTTTGTATTTCATTTTTGGTAGCCTGCAAAAACAAGAGATGCAAAAAAAGAATATTGCCAACAGAATTGGTTTCATGGACCCATCAAAAGTGAACGAGTTTGAGGTCAAGCATCAACCAGACACAACAATAGCGACAATCTATATGACCTTGTCTAAGTTTCATGACAAGGATCTCATACTACTACCTTACAGCTGCAAGTATGTGCGATTGCCATCTAATTGTCCTTGCTAATTCTATTTAGTGCTAATTTGTATGAGTATTATAACCATGTATATACAGTTTCCACTGGATTCTTATGATCATTCAAGTCGACAATAGCAGCGTCATGGTGTGGGATTCATTGAGAAAAAACCCCGCAAGTTACCAAGACCTTCAAAATTTGTTTCAAGAGTAATAATTCTATCTAAGACATTTTTTTAATGTAATATATATATATATAGATTGCTTTTACTAACACATTATCTTTCATTAATTTTCCTCAGAGCTTGGGAAAAATTCATTGCAGAGAAAGAAGGTCAATTTAACCCAACAATTACATTCTATACTGATTATCCGGTACGTAATCCAAAGAACAACTTTAGATTGAGAAAATTTAAATTTTATCACACTTATATTTCATAATATTTTCTCCTATCCACTTTAGTGTTTGAGACAGGAACAAGGAAATAATTTATGTGGATACTATGTCTGTGAGCACATATGATGTTTGGCAAGTGCAAACTCCGGAAATTATAATGTAAGTTAATTAAATAAAACTATTAATAATACATCATTTCCTAACTGCTTCTATATTTAATTGTTGGGTGTAATATATTAACATATTTGCACATTACAGATGGATATGGTTAAGGACGAGGTCATTCAGAAGGATAGTCTTTCGGCCATTCAAGAAAGTCTCTTGGGATTCCTCTCGGAGGAGGTGGTTCATCCAGTAGGAAAACATCATTATGATGGATCTAAAAAATTCAATAGAGACTAGAAATTTGAAGTGAACGATATTTTGATGTATAAATACTATCTATTTTGATGTGTATATTTCTAAGTTTATTTATGTGGATACATAAGTTTATATATAAGTCTAAGTGCGTATATGGTATATATATAGATAGGTATACATAGATGTTAAGTGCAAATACGTATACGTACATATATGGGTAAGACAACAATTAGAATATACGCTCAAATCGAAAACAGCAAAAAAAAAGAGACGAGACCCCTTTAGTCACGGTTGGTATTACCAACCGAGACTAAAGGGGGTGGGTGCAAGCGCTGGCGTGCCCCCCCCTTTAGTCCAGGTTCGTTCACCCGGGACTAAAGGGGGGGCCTTTTGTCTCTCATCATTAGTCCCGGTTGGACTTGAGAGACCTATACCCCTTACCAACCGGGACTAAAGCCCCTCTCCCTACCAGTGCTACTTTCAAATTGCATCTTTAAATTTTATAGTAATTCCCGCAGCAACGCACGGGGTATCACCTAGTTGTACCGACAGTGCAGACACTATGGTGGGATCACCTTTTGTCAATTCTCCCGTGGCAACAATTAATGAACATGAGGACATTTCCTTGAAGATCCTATGGAAAATATTGTCATGAGCACATAAGGGGGGGGGGTTTGCAACAGCCCCACATAGAATATGTGCCAAATATTGAGGCTCCTCGAAGATCTAGGAGAGTTAGAAAGCCAACTATTCCTGACAACTATGAAATCTATGTCAGTGAAGAAGTTCAAATGGAGGGGGTGATCCATCTCATTTGAAGAAGCTATGAGAAGCGCCCGCGATGTTGAGTTTGCAGTTACCTGGTAGCTGGCAACCGCACGGTCGATCTGTCGTCCAGGACCCATATTAATTAATTAAGCCACTCGGTCATTCCCTCTCTTCTCTCCATTTTCTCTCCTTCAGACCCCACCGAGGACAGGCGGCAGCGCCCTCTTTCCCTTTCCCTTTTTTATTTCCTTTCTCTTCTAGATCCAGCTAGAGCACAGCCGGCAGCCAAGCTCCAGGGAGGAAGCGACGGGCCGGCGAGCTTCTGGACAGTGGATCCCCGGCGAGCTGCTCTCGACCGGGTGCCCGGCGAGCTCGAGTCTCCCGCGAGCTGCTCCCGACCGGCCACAATGACGTCGGGAGGGAGCGGCGGCGGCGCCGGCGGCGAGCTCCACGGAGGGTGCAGTGGCAGCCACAGCGAGCTCCCGGGGCGGCCGCGGCAAGTAGGTCGAAGCTCCTCGAAGGCGCCGCTCACCGGCATTTTTTTTCTTTTTTTCCCCGAGTTTATTCTAGAAACTTATCTCTTGATTTTTCCTTCCAAAGTTTTTCCTGGTTCATAATCTTTTCCTCCAAAATTTTTGTTCGAAATTTTGTCTCTT
Organism: Cenchrus fungigraminus; assembly: GCA_036936925.1. Lineage (NCBI taxonomy): Eukaryota > Viridiplantae > Streptophyta > Magnoliopsida > Poales > Poaceae > Cenchrus > Cenchrus fungigraminus. The sequence continues at coordinate 17,674,397 of CM072778.1, read as the reverse complement.
CTTCCAAACATTTTTCTACAACTTTTTTGCGTTTGATTTTTTTCCATCTTTCAAAAAAAAATTCCTTCCAAAGTTTTTGCCTAAACTTTTTTCATAATTTTTTCTAAACTTTTCGTTTTCGAAACTTTTATCGATTTGTTTCTGTTTTGTGGAACTTTTAAAAAATTTAAAATGTTTAATGAATTTTTTCAAAACTGTTTATTTACAATTTTTGTTAAAAACTTTGTTTAGATTTTTTTTAAAAAAACTTTTCTTTTTTAGAAACAGTTTTATGAAACTTTTTCAAAAATATTTATTTACAAGTTTTGTTAAAAACTTTGTTTTCAATTTTCTTTTCTCTAATCTTTTTCTTTTTTGCGCAGTTGATCTCAGCAGCACCAGTGAGGGAGAGCGCGGGGCTGACCGCACAGAATCCAAAACGGGAAAGAAAATGCTTGGTCTAAAATCGACCGCAGGCAAGCCAACTCGCGGGCGCCCGTAGTTTTGACGCCCCCCACTCATCAAAGGGGCAAAAAGCCATGGGAGATGAAATGAGTGAGTGCCAATAAATAAAGTTTGGGACTTGGAAGAAATTCCTAAAGGAGCCTCGAGCATATAAGTACAAAGGAAATGCTTGCGGATCCGCTCACAAAAGGCTTTACCACCAAATGTGTTCAGAGAACACTTAGCCGGTATGTGTTTACGAGAAAGCCTTTGACAGCTGGTAAGGGCTTAGTTTAAGATTTATTTCAAAATAGAAAGGTGTATTGTAGTTTTTAATCTGACGATAGTAACTGTCATGACGAGATATGCTCTATGCACTGATATATAAAGAAATGGGTACCCTGTCAAGTGTTAAGTTTAAATCTAAAGTTTAAAGTATAAAATGAGATCCAAGGGGGAGAATGTTAGATTGATCTCCACCGACTCAGTCATTGGACCGAGTCGTGCCCTGACTCGCGCCCTGATCGGTGGCACACAGTAGTTGGACTCTGTTGCACAACACTATAAATAGGAGATGGGGGCTGTGGGAGCACGCACACCAAGGATCGATGTGCCCCACTAGACCCACCTCATAAACCCTAGCGACTTGATCTCACATAGCGATGAAGTGACGGGAAGTCTGCCGCCCTTGTGCCGATCTCAATGTTAAGAGCCTTATTCATAGCACTTACTTATTCATAGCACAAGAACACTTACTTTTTCTTGGAGAAATATAAAGCAGTATATAGCACGAACGTAATTAACGACGTTGTGCTCGATCATCAGGGTGCAAGCAAAAACTCGATCAAGCGCTAACTAACGGCCTCGAGGCAGACCCACTGGCCGATGAAGAGCCTGCGGCAGTTGATGTTGGGGTTGAAGCTGAGGAACTGCTCCAGGGTCAGCCCGGTAGCCTCCGCCACGGCGAAGCACGTGTCGGTCTCCTTCACCCCGTACGCCTTAGTGCAGGTCAGCAGCGACGTCACCGGCGGGTCTGCGTCCACCAGGCCCAGGGTGACGGTGACGAGGAGGAACGCGATCACGAGAGCGGCGGTGCCATGGCTCGCCATTGCAAGGTTGATGTGCGTGTAAGCTTGAGGTCTGCTTTGCTGCTGCGAGTGGCTTGGCTACGTTCTCGTGTTTCTTATAGAGCATAGCGAGTGCAAAAGCCAAAAGGTGATTACGTGTTGGTGATAACATATAATCGCGTACATTCCACGACCTCGGAAATGGCGCTCCGGTCAACTACTGTACTGGTGATACGATTTACGGGCGTGTCGTTGTCCAATATACTTGCATGTATCGCGTGGCGGCCATTCTTTTCTTAGGTGGAATGAATTGAAGTTTCTGTTTCTTCCCAAAGGAAAAATTGAAGGTTTCTCCCGGCTTGCTTTGGGGAAACCAAACAGAAGTTCATGGCCAATCATTCTTTGTTCGATTTTGGACTGGGGCCAAAGCGAACTATTGATCGAAGCATAGAGCAATATTTAAAAAGTTGTTACAATTCCTATGACAGTAATTGTATAATTTATACCGTGTAGTAACTTTGAATATGTAACAATATGTAACTTTGAATACCCTAAGGATCTGTTTTGTTGCTCCAATTTGGACTCCAATTCACTATTCACCCATCACATTCAATCCTCATCACATCGAGTCACATCTTCTCTCACAGTACATGCCCCAACACACACTTTTTAATTTTACAACTTTCCACACTAATGTCTTATTCATTCGTGCAAATTTGACGAACTAAACACCGTATATCATTTTACAAGTTGACATCAGTACGGAACTCACGACATTATTGATGTCATCGCCTAAGTAGAGGCCTAGCTGTTGTAAGGATTATAAAAGCACATATGCATGTAACAATGATGCTAAGCCTTCAATTGTCCATGTACTGGACATTAACAAGAAGATTCTGATAATACACTAATTTGTCCGCCCGGCTGCCAATTTTCTAGTAGTTATAGACAAGAACCAAGAACCAGTGGCACAAGCTAAGCACAAGACAGGCGTGAGGATTGGTGTGTAATGATACTTCGACAGGGGACCAAATAAGGGAAATTTGATTGGGATTAGATATAAATTTATAGAATTTGGATACCTTTCCCAACAAATTTGTCTTAATTAGAGTAAGTAATTAGCCACTGGGGCCTTGATGAATTTTAAAAAGTACATATTCCTGGAGCTAGAGAATGTTAAATTTCCATCAAAAGAAAATATCTTCAGTATATTTGTGGGATGCTTGGTTCCCGACCAAATCACCGACTCACCGTAGCGTGGCGTGTGTGGCAGAGGGAATCGGCAATTCGGCGGCACACCCCTGTGGCACGGCTGGCCAAGGCCGGCAACCAAATTTTATCAGTGATGTCAATGTATCATATCATACAAAACTTTATTTTCGGTACCATTCTCTGGCCTCTCAGTCATCCACATCATCCACTCAACCCCTTCCCCCGCGCCGCCCGCACCTGTCTTGAAATCCCGCCGCCGCCGCCCCCTTGCCTCCCCACTAGCGCCCCCTCGCTTCCCCACCGGTGCCCCCTCACCTCTCCACCACCGCGTCCACACCATCCATAAATCGCCCCCGGCTGGTGCGTAATCCATATTTGTTCCTCTTTCCTCCTCCACATCATGTCTTCTCCTCACCGCGTCGAACCTCAGCACCAAGCAACTGCCCGCCGCGCCTCCCCTTTTGCTCCCGAATCTGCCGCCGCGGTGCCTAATCCGGCCGATCCCCCCTCCATCCGCAAGTGCCCACCGCAAGGCGACGCCTTTCGGCCTGCCCTGATGTAAAGCAACTTCAAGGAGCAGGCAATCAAGTACGTCAAGTAGGCGGTCCAAGAGGAGCAATCAAGTACTTCAAGATCCACCTCAAATATGAGAAGAACCCAAGGATCAGGGAGGCACCCCGGGTCGCCTCTGCACTACAGGTCGCTGCCCAACGTCGTCCCCGAGGATTGCCACCTCCATGAGCACTCGCCGTTATGAATCAGTACATGAGGTAATTTTTCCCACGATGTTTCATGTTTCACCACCGGGATCCGTGTTTTAACACAAGGATTTAGGATTCATGTTTGTATGATTACCTCCGCTGGGTTGAGGAGATCCAGGCTGTCCTTGATGAAGATGGCGTGGTATCGAGCCCAACGGCAGTGATGCAGCCGTCACCACTCGCCGCAAGACCAAGGGCAAGGACGGGGACGGCGGCAATAGCGGGGACGACTCCGAACAGTCCAAGCTGACGGTAGGGATCAACTCCGCCATCATCACCGAGGAGCCCAACATCAAGTGGAGCGACGGCGCTGGCCATGAGAGCGCCAAGCGGGCGCAGCATGAGGTTGTGATATTGTCGGTCAAGTCCCCACAGTTTTTCACAGGTGAGCGGACCTAAAAGCATTCTTTATCTTTGATATAAAAATAAAAGTAATGTGGCTAAAATAGCATGTTGTACGACGCCAAAAAATCTTAGAGTTGAAATCATTTAAGAGCAATTTTTTCTCAACAAAATGAACATATTTTCATGTACATTGTTATTTACAAAAGAATGTTACTATGTCATCATCTTCATGTTTCTATCTTCACATTTCACTTTCAAATTTTGTTTAAAAATTCCCGCAGCAAAGCGCGGGGTATCACCTAGTACAACTATATAATTGGTACCCACTAACGATTTCTCCTGTCTCTCAACACGCCACGTCATAATTCATTACATGTCATGTCACTATCCACTATAAGCCATGTCAACATCCACCAAACCATATATTTATGTCTTCGTCGATTTTCTGTGACTAATAGCATGTTGTATTTGCGAGTAGCACGCCATAATTAAAATTCTCGCAGTTGAAATACATGTAGGATCAATCATTTAAGAATGATTCTCTCTCAACAAATTAGCATGCTTTCATATATAATATTGCTTACAGATGAATATCGTCATGTAATCGATTTGATGTTTCTACTTTCACATTTCACCTTAAAATTTTGTTTAAAAATTCCCGCAGCAACGCGCGGGGTATCACCTAGTTTAGTTAATGTCAATGTTGACACATTGTCTTTTATTAAAACATTTGAAATTAACAGAGTGGTATTTCTATTTGCCCCTTAATATATTGTGCTGAAAATCTATATATACATCTCCCAAGTTTGTAAGAGTATCTTTGCACTGTCTAGATTCTAGACCATCTCGATTGTACATCCGCAGTCCCTTCTACATGAATATGATATAAGTCTAAATACAAAAGGGGAAAAAATAGCAAGACTTCATATGGGCTTTCGGAGGTACCCCAAATCGCTACTAATATGTGTAGATTTTTAATAGCCAATAAGTCATTTCGATGCCTCCCTAGTCCCTACTAGGTATAATTAATCATGTGATACATCTTGGTACGGATTATTTCTCAAGGACAGTATAATTAATCATGTGATACATCTTAAGCCAGCAGAGCCACAGGTACATTGTTGAAAAGTTAATTGAGAAAAACGCATCGGAACACAGCTAAAAAAAGCTTAAAAAGGATTACATCTCTCTCTCTCTCTCTCTCTCTCTCTCTCTCTCTCTCTCTCCTCTCTCTCAAGGCAGGGTGGCAAATATTTTAAATTTCCCCACGATAACAGCTCTTAAAAGCTAAAAATAAGATGCATGGGACCATATATTTGTGTGGACAAATTCATGAAAAATCTACTACTCTTCTGTCTTCTCACGGCGGGATTAAAATCCAATAATTTGGATTCACACTTTACCAATACTCTGGCCAATGAATTAAAATCTAATAATCAAGAAAAATGTCTCTCAACAGTGGTTAATTTTGATGAGATTATATACGGACTAGTTAGCAAACTCAAATTAGACTTCTTACTTTTTAGATTATGATGGCATTTTTTTTGTCATTCATGAATGACCAGGTGTGGGTGTATATGTCCAATAAGATAAATTGAGTTGAATCTCTACGCTTGATAGTCTCCATCTTACACTTTCTTATTTTGAAATCGTCATCTGCTTAAGGTGTTGCCTAACGTGGCTAACTACTCCATTTCAAAACATCTATCGTTAGTACTAACAGTATATGAAGGCTATACCAACTACCTCGTGTGAGGGTGCCCCGGCCCTTTCATTGCCTCAGCCGTCGAGCGAGGAATCGTGACCGATTGAAGTAGTTTTTTTACGGCGCACAATACGATATGTATTACCGATTGAAAAAGAATTCGTATGTAATAGAAAAAAGACATATATGTAAGGATCTGAAGTTGAACTTAATTCTATACTACCGGTTTTTTTAGCTGTAGTACGGTAGTATTTATAGGTCTGGGTAGTATAAGAGTATTATCGGAAATGTAAAATGGTATTGTTGTAATATAGGAAATGAAATGTATGAATTAGGTGTGTCTTGGTTGAATGCACAACAAGGGAAAAATTTTCAAATAATATATTTTGAGGAGATTACCATTTTACTCATAATAGAGAATTGGTAATACTACCGTACTACCGCAAGGTCGTATTGTGCGCTGTAAATGACCTCTTGAAGTATGCCAATTGTCTAACATGTAGATCTGAGGCCATGAGGGAGGGCATATGCATCAAAATCAATTACTTATACTAAGGATACGAGAATCAATGAAAGATCAGAATCTCAATCTATCCTATCAATCCCACACTCTATCCACCGCTGCCTCCACTGCCATCTTACTACAATGCTAGTAGTATTTCCCAAGAAAATAGATGAAGAACAAATGTGCACACGAACAATGGAACACAGGCACAATGGTTGGAACAATTAATCTTCGATGCAAATTCGTCACGGGAACAAGAAAAATACTACCTGACTCCAGAATACAGTGAAGTGGCGCAGCCAAGAGAGCCAAACTTAGCAACTTCGGCTCATCTATAAAGTAAACAAATGCTAGGAAACCTCCTTTATTCGTAGCACAAACTCCATACTAATTGGCGGGTAAGAAAATTAACGGCTGCGCGCGGGTAGACTTGGCTTTGATCAAGCGGCCGGAACGGCAGCGAGGCAGACCCACTGGCCGACGAAGACCTTCTTGCAGTTGATGTTGGGGTTGAAGCCGAGGAAGTCGTCCTGGGTCAGCCCCGCGCCCTGCGCAACGGAGAAGCACGTCTCCCCCTCCTGCACCCCGTGCACCGTGCTGCAGCTCAGCGCCGGCACCGCCGGCGCGTCACTCACGAAGAGAACTGCTGCAAGAGATACCATTAATTTCTCCAACAGGTTAGACCTTATTGTTTGCCAGATGATTTTCATTGGACGAAGCTCATTAGCATTGCTGTAATTAATCAACGTGTGCTGCGCGGCCTCTGCGTGCCTACCTCCACGGGCGTCGCGGTGTATGGTGAACCTCGCGTTGTGGTGCTTGGCGTTGGCGGCGAACCTCGCGTTGTGGTGCTTGGCGGCGAACCTCGCGTCGGCGACGGCGACCGCCACGAGGAGGGACGCGATCAGGAGGGCGGCGGCGCGGTGGTTCGCCATTGCAAATCTCTTGCTGCTTGATTGAAATGTAAGCAGGTGAGAGGTGTATGTAGAGGTGGAGGTGATTGCTTGCTTTGCTCGGTTCACGGTTCACGCCTTCTTATAGAAGGGGTAAGACGTGCGCGACAAAACGAGAAGACGCTCTGGGAGCTAGCTCACACGGCCTTGGGAATGTCGCTGCATAGCGGGGCGGGTGAATCGGAGATGGTAGCCGTGGACGAGTCGTTGATGCAATTTTAAAGCCGGCTAATCCTTTCACCGTTTGGCCAGGGACCAATATAATAGAACAAAAGAGGGTATTTTTATGATTCCAATGGAGCTCATTTGATCATATGGTATGGGCGTATGGCCCTGGGGTTAGGTATATAATCAAATTAAGGGTGCTAATCACTACCGTTAAATACATCTTTGCCGTGTGTCAAGTTCTTTGCCGTGCGTTTTATTTCGGACGCACGGCAAAGAACTTCTTTACCGTGCGCCAAAACAAAACGCACAACAAACATGTGAGTTTGCCGTGCGTTTTTTCCCCGCACACGGCAACGTGCACGTTGGCCTCGATGGCAAGGGCGTATGATCGGTGAAGAACTCATCCAGGTTCCATTTGCCCTGGAACTAGTGCATCTTGGTTGTTCGAAAATGGAAACCCTTCTGAACGGTTGTTGAGCCTTCAGGTCATCCTCGAGCAGTGAATTAAAAAAAACTCAACCTGCCGTGCGTTTTTTCCCCGCACACGGCAACGTGCACGTTGGCCTCAATGGCAAGGGCGTATGATCGGTGAAGAACTCATCCAGGTTCCATTTGCCCTGGAACTAGTGCATCTTGGTTGTTCGAAAATGGAAACCCTTCTGAACGGTTGTTGAGCCTTCAGGTCATCCTCGAGCAGCGAATTAAAAAAAACTCAACATGCCAGCGGAGGATAAAACCACCTTTACGGTATTGTATTAAGAAGAAGATCTTCTCACACAGATTGAGAAAATCTCCGAACCTCTACCCCACCCGTACATAGAGGTTTGTTGTCCGTGAGATAGACTGGTCCTACCATATACTTTGACGTGGGACAGACGAGAGAATTTTTTTAACCTCTAAATTTTGCTCTCACTGTAAGTCGAACCTAGGACCTTGAAGAATGCTACAGTGCCCTCTAACCACCACGGCTAGTTGGATGGCTCGGCTACTCCACCTCATCAATGTACTATATCATCATGATGATATGGTGCCATATCGAAGTGGTCATATTATAAAAAATTATCTTTCGTACAGTACTTCCTGCGGTTTGGTAAAAGAAGTCGTTTTGGGCAAGGTTTTGGTCAAACATTGGGAATATAAATGATCAATAACTTTTAAGTCGGTTAGTTTAGAAAGGTGAAAATCGCATCAATAGATTTATTTTGAAAATCATTTTCATAAAAACATACATATATAACTTTTCAATAAATATTTTTATAGAAAAGAGAAGTCAAAGTTGTGTTTTGGAGACCGTGTCGCTGTCCTAAATGACTTCTTTTACCAAACCGGAGGGAGTACTTTGATCGTCCACTCACCAAGGTCAACATGGTCGGCAAAACCATCAAGACATTCATTGGTGGAACAGTAATAACAGAAAATCAAGTGAAAGGGTGAAAAGGACCAAGGCGGTTCTAGCTGAAGCTCCGACGGAACGGTGGCTTGAGATGCTATCCACCAGGGTATCAGTCAAATTCTTCTCTCAACGTCGATGACATGTTGAAATCCCTCTCGGCATGGATTTTTGTTTGTTGAGTCCTTTAATTATTGATAGAAAGTCTAATTTTCAACATCCAACTATAGCAAAAATTTGATTTTCAACCCACAACTACAAAACCGGACATGAAAGGTCATCCAACTATTAAAATTGGGCAAATTTGGCCCTTTGGGTGGTTTTGAAAATATTAAGTTAGTAATAAAAGTTTTCTAAAAATGTAGGCTATTTGTTGGTGGTCTATTAGTGTTGTTTACATCATATTTCTTACTATTTCTAGTATTTTAATATTTTGTTGCTTGTAATAAAACACAAGTAACACGAACAATTAAGATTCAAATAATGTCAAATAGAACACCAATAGATGGGTTACATTTTTAGAAAAATTATAGCATCAATTTGATATTTTCATATTTAAAATGAATTAGTTACAAATTTTTTTTCATTACCTAAACTTTTTAAACTTTTAGTCAATGCAAAACCACTCTTGAAACCACACAAAGGGTTAAAACCCACTCTTGAAACCACCCAAAGGTTAAAATTTACCCTGTTTTGACAATTGGATGGCCCTCCGTGTTCGATTTTGTAGTTATAGGTTGAAAATTAAACTTACTCTCTCAATCCATGTTTATAAGGCGCACACGCATATCAAGATTCAAATTTTATAATTTTTTACCAATAATTTAACTATTATTTTCATTTTTTGAATATAAACTTTATATGGTTAGATTCGTAATCAAATATACTTTATTATGATTATAAATTTATAGCGATACAAAGTTGGGTTTCATCAAATCGAAACCTAACATATTAAGGATTTTGGAACTGAAGTGAAACACCACCAAGAATGATTTATTTTATCATTCATATGCAGTGGCTACTGGCTAGCATGTTCGGTAGTAGTTACTCTCTTTATAAGACGTAGGAGTACGCGGATATCAATATTACTTTACTACATTTCACTAATAATTTAACTATTTTTTATTTTTATGATGTAAATTTAACATGGTTAGATTTGTAATCAAACGAATTCTTCAATGATTATAACCATAAAAATATAAGTAAAGTAAATTAATTGTTAAAATATAATTTAGAAGACCGTGTCATGTCAAGTGCCACTATTGTGTTCTGAAGGTTTTTTCCAATGAGGCTCGCTCACCTGTGAAAAAGTATCTTAGGGCCTTTTTTGTTTAAGCAGTAACTTTTGAGCTTTTTCTGAAAGTTGCTGCTAGTTTTTACCTAAAAATGTAATAATTGCTTTTAGAAAATGTGTTTAACTTTCTAAGCTTCAAAAACTACGAAAAGCTCATAAAATTGACATTTCCAGTTTTCTATATAAACTCAGCTTTTCTGGACTTCCAGCTTTTCAGAAGTCGCCAAAACGAATATGAAAAATTAGTCTAGATGAACAGTAGGATGACTTTTCGTAAGCTACACAGTTTAGATTTTTTTTTGGCAAAACTGTTACATTTTAACTTGAAGAATATCACAGTAGAACTCAAAAGCGTATCGTGTATTTATTCAGCAACTTTAGATGCTCGCTGGTCCAACATTTTGGTGCAATGCTGGGCATAACGATGGAAGAAATTTGGAGCACACGGTGTGTCGGTGTGCGACGTCACGACGAAACACAAGACAACTGATGGAATCACGTTTTAATGCAAAATCTGTTGCATGCATCAGCCCAGAAACACAGTCTCTACTCCTAAAAAGTATGAAGTGGAGAAAAAAATTCGTTAGTACTTTCTTTCGCTCCCCCGTGCGTCCGCCCCGCGCGTCCGCCTTCCGCTCTCCACGAGTCCGCCTCCCCAACCCCACGGACGCCACCTCCCCCACGGCTCCTCCAACCCTCGCCTCAAAAAAAAACAGCCTCCTCTCCTCCTCCGGATGCCGCCGGCACCTTCGCCCGTCTGGGATCGCCGCCGACCGAGACTGCCGCCGCCGCCCCGCAAACCGATCCCCCGTCCCTGCCGTCATCTGGGATCGCCGCGTACCTGACGCCCTCGCATCTCTCTCCGCACGCCGCCTCCCCCGCCGAGCCGCCTTCGCCTCTCTCTCCGCGCGCCGCCTCCCCCACCGAGCCGCCTCCCGTCGTCCGCGCCGCCGATCCAGGGCAAGCAGCAGATCACGCCGCGCCCTCCGACCTCCAGAGCGACCGCCCTCCCCGCGCGGCACATCCTCGACGCCTCCCTTGCCCTGCCACTCCCATCTGCCGCGGATCTCGCGGCAACCGTCCGCCTCTCCATGGCCTTCTCAGACATGCCGCCGCGCCACCACACCTCTCTGATGTCTCCGGACCGAGGACGGTGCCATGTTCGTCTCTGGTCCTCCGTCCCCTTCCTCTACTCTCTCCGTCCCCGCCGTCGAGGAGGATCTGAGGTGTCGTTTTCTCTGTGTTTGTGGTTTTGTAGGTCGAGATGCGATGCCGACGCGCCGCCGCCGATTCCTCCCCGCGCCGCTCCACGAATGATAACAGGATCCCTAAATCTACAATGTTGGCCTTTCTCCATCTATCCCGCCGTCGGTACGGGACTAGCCGAGGCTCCTTCTTCCTCCACTACGCCAAGCACTCCCAGGTGGCACGCCCCTGCAATGGTGGTTCCCTCTCTGGCAATCGGCATCGACGACCCAAAAGAGGCCATCGATCCCTGCCCGGTCTTGCAAGCGAACATCGACGAAACAGGATCGACCCCAAATCTCAGTCCGATCCGTGAAGGTATGAATTTCCCGTAGCTTCAGTTTTTTGGTGATAAGTATCCACAACAATAATTCAACAGACATCAGTTTGATTTTTTTAACTATCATGCATTTCAGGCAGCTATGGAGAGCAGCGGTTGTTCCAATCGCTGCCGCAGGAGCTATAGTCATTGTCAAGATCCTCAACTCCTAATGCGACTATGCGAAGATGTTTGTGAACAGACTTGAAGAGATTGGGATCATAAGTGTAATGCCAACATATTTGAAGAAAGTATAATTCTTTTCCTTTTATTACTGAGTACTGACAAATGTATTCATTTTGTACTTTTGAGAATGTTCTTCATTCTGTGTTATTCTTTGGATAGATAGATAATTTGTTTGCACTGAATTAGTCAACTCAAAGGACCACGACCGGTCGACCGGCCAATGCATACTAGGTTTGTTTCTTCACCTGATCTAAGCAAAGCATTTTTGAAATCTGATATATGTTTATTCTAAAAAAAATGTTGATACCCTTTAGGTCTTCCTGTTTAACATTGTTATCTGACAAATTTGACATGTCTGCAGGGATTTACACTTGCAATGGACTACTGATGCATACCAAGAAGTTGTGTTATCATTTGTATTTGTAGCATCCAAAGATTATTGTCACTGAACTTCTTACGATTTTTTTGTGCAGGCATCTGGAAGGAATCCAGGTTAAATAAAGGGACTGGGATTATGACCATGATGGAGATTATCAGGTATGTTTAATTGGTTCATTACTTCATTATGATAAAATATAAATAGATAATTTATGCACTCATACAACATTGAATTATGTAGTTCCGGATAAATATAGCATAAATGGCTTGCTGCCAACTACCCTTTGACTTTTGCATTTTGCAAATTTCTAATTGCAGTGCCGCAAGAGTAAACTACCAGTGTCGATTGCAGCTTTCTGAACATGATGATATCCTGAGATGGGTCAATGAGCTTTGAGAAGCATTATAAGTTTGATGTGTTCTGAACGTTGTTCTGAACATCTCAGGATTCAGACACGTAAAGATCAATGCAGGGTTCTGTTGAGGTCATCGCCGCGCTGACTCGTCCTGTCGCCCTATCTCGGTGGACGGCTGGAGGCACAAGCACACGGCTGCTCGTTGTCCTGATGGTCGTGTTGGCAACCGGTCGTTCGCGTGTGCGAGCACAGCTGCAACCAGATGGTATTAGTCTCTATTTCAGTCTTGAATGCCCCTAACCCTTGCTTATCTGATTTTCGTTAGACTATTTGCTACCTTCCTGATCTGCCTACCTCTTGAAATATAAAACATTTTCAAATGTAAACTACCTTTCTAGGTGCGGTAAAATCTCTCAGTGCAGATTGGTCAAAAGTGGAGTAACTTTCCTTTTGCTCATCCACTTTATTCTAAACATTCAGTTTTCTGTCCACTAATGAATCTATCATATCTAAATCATATGCATATGTGCAATGCATCAAGTTATCATTGTACTGTTTGTAGTATGAATATGGAAGCAAGGACTACAATGAGATTTTTCCTTTTGTCAACCTATATCTTTTCTATGTTGTTATGTGTTGCAACTATGAAATAAGTCCTTTTTGTGGGTGCACTTTCCAGTATTGGAATACCGGTAATGGAAGTTGGTTTGTAGTACAGCACTAGACATTATTAATGCTCCCCTAATTGAGAACAAACTGAATCTGGTCATGAGTTCAGTTCCACATTAAGATGATGTTACTCTCCTCAATAGCATTAGGTTTTAAATGTAGACTGAAGTAATGTTTATTAGAACAGAAAAAAGGACTCTTCTTATCTTCCTGCAGTTCAGTGGCAAGAGAGTTGGTGGGTCTCTAATATGGTTTAGTTAAAAAATAAATTTATTGTTCCTGATTGTCATAAGATCATACATGTTTTGATGCTCATCAGACCCTGCAAGAACATGCACAATTCAATCTGCAGGCAGCGAAGAAGTGGTTGTATTATGAAAATGGTTGATAAATATTGTTAGTATGGAGTCCAATTTGTTAGGTTGCGGAATTTTTTGTACACTACATGTAGCCTATTACCATTGGATAATATTTCACTACCTTTTGAATCATATGGTGAAAATGGATACCTCCCTTATATTTCATATCTTGGTGAATGTAATATTTTTGACCAATGTAACATGGTAAATGTCATATGACGAGGAAACTATATAGCATGCTACACTCCAATGTAATCTTTTCGACCAGCCTGTGGAAGTTCAGGATCTCACAGGTGGAAACACCAGCTACTGCTACTTTGTCCCACTGATTTACTACAATGGCCTACCTGTGGTAGTGATCAGAGCACTAATTGACTATTCGTTGAAATGTGAGATAAACTGTGTTCTTTTCTTGCTCGGTCTGTAAATGTTTTGATATATGATTTGAAACTGCACCGACCGTGCTCTGAAACCTTTAGTAAGGAAGCAATCACTTGTAAACCTGTCAGCATGATAAAGTTGTTTTTCCTCTGTGAGTTCGAGTTCGTGACATTGGTCTATTGAAAAGTACAAAACTCTTGCAACCTGTTACACTTTATAATGCTTTTCCTAACTATTGTGTGGTCTAATTTCATTTTGTCAGGTCAATGCATTAGATGTCATCATTTTGGAGGGAAATTTTAGTCTTTCGTCATCAGAGTTCGCAACCTGATGGATCTGAAATTTTTTGTGGACACAAGTTTCCCCTCTGTGCTACTGTTTTTTTCTTTATTGTAGAATCTTTTAAATTTGTAGAACTCATTCCTGACATGCTGTCTATAGGTCAGGAAAGCATGAAAAAGAAAACAAATATTTCAAGGGATGAAAGCATAGATCTTTGTTTGCAGGTATATTATGTTGCCATTTAACAGTATTTGTCCCACTTCTTTCGGTGGGTACTCATATTGGGTTGGTATAGGTTATCCATTGAGAATACGGTTTTTCATCACTACGATACATGTGATTATCCACTGGTCCATCACGCATGGAAATTTGGCCTTCAAGATGCTGTTGGCCTGTTGCATCAGACTATGGGAGAACATACACTGAAAGTGATGATTACGTGCTATAGTATTTCCTTCCGTTGATGTGCAAAGGGTGTGATTAATAGCGATGCTTACTTGACATTTTAGTGACAATGTAAAGAGAGTGCAATGTAATATGTCGGTCAAAATACTGTCTAATCCCATTGAATTATCTATTGAATTGGTTTCTTTCATATAAGATAGATGCTCTAACATAAAAATAATGGCTAATCTATATAAATTATCTATTGAATTGGTTTCTTTCATGTAAGATAGATGTCATTTACCAATGATTAAATTGCCCGTAGCAACCCACGGGCATGATCCTAGTAAAGACAAAAGCATATGGCAAGCCGCCAACCCTAATTAGCATATTTGGCTGCTGCTGGCTTGTGGAGGTAAAACACAAGAGAAGTTAACCTCCCTTATTATTCGTATAATCGTAGCTCGATGGCGTGGTACGCAGAGGACTACAGGAGAGATCACAAACAAAGTCATCATCATATCATCATCAGGCGCCTTCTTCATTCGGCAGCGGCCTTGAGGCAGACCCACTGGCCGATGAAGACCTTCTCGCAGTTGATGTTGGGGTTGAATCCGAGGAAGTCGTCCTGGGTCAGCCCCGCGCCCTGCGCCACGGAGAAGCACGTCTCCCCCTCCTGTACCCCGTGCACCGTGCTGCAGGTCAGCACTGGCACCGCCGGCGCGGGGTCAGTCACAAAGTGAGCTGCAAGAGAGATTTCAATTAGTCCAATAGGTCAGTGAGAGAGAGAGAGAGAGACTGCATGATGCACATGTCACTATGTCAGAGAGAAACTTGTGTGGCTCGATCTACCACCTCGAGACGCGTCGCGATTCACGGCGAGCCTCGCGTTGAGAGGCCTGCGCCCGCCGGCGGCGCCGGCGAGGGCGACGGACACGAGGAGGGACGCGACCACAAGAGCGGCGGCGGCGCCGTGGTTGGCCATTTCAAATTTGCAAATGCTCTCGCTCGTGGGAAAGGGATGTGACGCTGCTCGACTTGGTGGTGCTGGGACGAGGTCTGCTTCGCTCCTTCTTATAGCTTCGCTCAACCTCTACCCGCAGAACGAAACGAAGTTGATAAAACTTGCCGCTGCCCGGCCACTCGGCCTAGCATTGGGAATGCCGCTGCAGGGACGGGTGAATCGGAGATGAAACTCGTGGACGTGTCGTCGGTGCACATTTTTTGAAGCCGGCTAATCTTCTGCAATTTGGCAACCGGCCAAGTGAAACATAATGTAAAGGAGATGTTTATGATTCCAATGGAAGTTACTTGGAATATTTGGTTATCCATATGCAGTAGGATTTTGACTAACGATCAGTTTAATCTTGTGCCTTGTGTTCCTATGGATATACATACTACTGAAGCTTTGTGAGAAGTACAGAGATGTGTTTCCTCTCCTTGTTAATAATACTACCCTCTAAATTTCTGATTAGAGGAAAACAGTAATTCCGTCTCGAAGTAGTAATCCACATAATTAAACATGTCTTGCCCCAGTTTTGGAACTACTCCCTCCTTTTCTTTTTATAAGGCGCGACGCGACATGGCACGGTCTCTAAAATTAGACTTTGACCATCTATTTCTCTTATATTATATTTTTTATAGTTATAAATATATAATCATTAGAAAGTATATTTGATGACAAATCCAACCATATCAAATTTACACTACAAAAATAAAAAATTGATGTGTAAATTATTGGTCAAAGATCGTAAAGTTTGAATCTTAATTTTTGCGCGCGCCTTATAAAAAGAAAAGGAGGGAGTAGATGAGAACAAAGTCATAAAGCAATCTGGACCGCAAAATTTGGGTGCTTGTTGATGCAAATTATAGAACTCGACGGAATCTACAACTTTTGAAGCTATCTTGATGCCAAAATAATCGACGTAAATCATAGATGTAAATGTTCATATCTATAGATACAGATCTGAATATTTTATCGATTACTTCAGTATCAACATAGTTACGGGTGGAATTCCAACCGCCATTTGATACGGTCCCACCGCCGTTTCAGTTGGCAATATATTTTTTAAATTCGAAAAAATATAAAAAAAATCCAGTTAATAGTTTTTTCTTTGTGATGGAACATGGAAGCCCAAGTCTCCCAGTCAGCCCATCTACCGAGTTGCCTTCAGTGGGCCTGATTGTGTATAGAGCCTTCTTTGCAACTAGTTCAGCCTCCTCAGCCTGCCCGTTGGTTGAGCCGCGATGAAACGACTGAAGTCCGTCCGTTGTCGGGCTGTTGTCGGCTGCCGCAGTCTCGCTCCTCGTCAACCAACCGCCGCCACACTGACATAGCTATAGCCTTCGAGTGCGCGCGGTCTCGATCGGGGCTGGGGCGGCGGCATCCGCCGGCCGCGCCGCCGCACACCAAATCAAGCCATGCATGGCACACTGTCGGCACCAGCTTTCGGCAACCACCTTTGAGGCAGCTAACAATATTCCATCTCTGAACATTCCCATCGATCCCTTTCCGGAGAGATCAAGCACCCACACCAGGTCAGCACCGGTGCACTGCGGGCGTGGAAAAGATCACGAGATCGATGCTCTTACTTCCATCACGCACGCCGGGGGAGGGAAGGAATCGCGCTCCGCTCCTTGCTTGTGAAGCAGGGCACCTCCGGTCCAGAGCGGATTATTCGGTGCGTTCGCGAATAAGAATTTCTCGACGTAGGCCACCACTAAAGCCCCCCCACAAGTGGCTCTATCCGTGGATAATCTCTCGTCGCGGTTTTATTGAGAATTTCCCGTCGTGGTCGCTTGTTTTTGCGTAATGCCGCGTGTGGTAAAACCGTGGCGGCCGGCAGACGGCGGCAGTTGCTGGATGCTTTTCGTGCTACCACCATGCACATGCAACGACGACGCAGCTGACGTACGTGACAGGTGCCGCCGCTGTTTTCTGGCCACGGAGATTTTTTTTCAACGCCCGAGATTTCAGGGTGCTAATTCCATGCTTGATTAAAACACGTGTAAACGTCTCCAAAAGTCTAATCTTCAGTGGCAAGCTGAGGCCGGCCTGAGGGTACAGAAAACGTACCCCGGCCGCGTCCCTGGAAAGGCTTGAAATTCTCAGAGACACGTAGAGTACGTACACACGATCGGGGGGGTCACGTGGAGCTACCGGCAAATCGCCTGCCAAGATTCCTGGACGTACACTGCGCGCTGTCCCGGGCTCCCGTCTCGAGCAACGACGCCCCCACGCGAGCGCACCACGCACGGTGGTGTGCTGCCGGCGCCGTGGCCGTCGTCATCGGAAAACCAAAAACGAAAACAGGGAACGGGCCAAATATCGGCGAGGAGTGGCGATGGCCGGAGAGGACGCGAGAGCTGCGCGCTGCAAAGTGTCGCCGGCTCCCGGCCTCCGGGCGGGCTCCCGGCGTTCGCGTCGGAGGAAGATCGCGATCGCCAGAGCCAGAAAACGAGTCGACGACCCCGCCGCGCGCACCCCGGACGTCCTGCCAAAGCCGCCAAGCCGGTGGCCAAGCAAACGAATTGCTCCGGCGAACCCCAAACTACTCCAACGGAAAAGCCAAGCCAAAACGAAAGGGCCAGCACCAACATGCCAGCCGGACACTGCAACCGCTCGCTCACCGGCACCACCAACCAAGTCGAGAAGAGAAGGTAGCAAAGCGACCGACAAAGTTCCAACGGTCGGTCCCGCACCGCACCTGCATCATTCTGTTGGGCCCGCACGCAGGCGGTGGGTGTGACGGGCCGGGAACACAAGCCACGCGTCGTCGGCGCCGCACGTGGACCAAGCGGCGCAGCCCGCACCCACCTGGCACCCGCTTATAAGCCGCCGTGCCGCACGCGCTCTGTTTTTCATCCTGCCCCCGCCCCCCTCCCTTCTTCCCTCTCTCCTCGAGCTCACCACACAAGGACACCGCACCGCACCGCACGCGCCAGGACAGAGGAGAGAATCCCTCCGGGCTCCCATTCCCATTCCTCCTACCTCCCTCCGCTCGCGGCCCAGGCGCTCGCTTTTAGGGCATCCGCACCGCGCCGCGACGTCCGCCCCAAGCGATTCGGATTCCCCAGGTGCGATCCCGGAGCTGAATCCTCCGCTAATCCGTCTCGCGAGGTTTCGAATCCTGGTTTAGGTGGTAACAGCGCGGGTTTTCTGCGTGATTCTGTAGAGGCAACCCGTTGTCCTTCTTCTTCTTATGATTATTATTAGCATTACGGCTGTTTAGAGCCCTGAATAGCTCTGCAAATAGGAGCGCGCGCTTCTGATCCCGCCGTGTTCTTCGACAGAGGTTTGATTCTAGCTGAGTGGGGCGCATTTTTGTTGCTTGTTCTAGCTTATAGGGCTCCGGGTTCGACGATCTCGTCGAGGTTTGTTTCGAATTCGTATTGTTGGGCTCTGGCTTTGTTGCTAATTTGCTGTCTGTGGTTTATCGTTGAGTTTGTTCACTTCTTACTTTCTATGTATCTACTCCGTCTGGTTCTGACTGAGCCTCGGTCTGATTCTGACTTTAATCGGATTGATTGCTCACTTTAATTCGACCGGCTTTGATTGATATGAAATGATTTCGGGGCTTCTTTCAAAAGGAAATGATTCGGTCATTTATGGCTATCTTTTCTACGAAAAAGATAATAAACTATACGGCTAGTTGTTTTAGATTGTTCTAGGATATACTGGCAGGTGACGCGATTTTATTGGCAAGTTAAGGATAGAAGCAATTTCTCCTTCAGCTAATTGGCAGCAAGCCTCGTTGTCATACTGACAGCGACAGCCATCTGTTATCGTGCTTTTGAAGGGATGTGCGTCATGCGCTGGCTCCTTCCAAAGGAGCTAGCGATGAACCATTTCAATTTCACCTAGTTTTGGCCATAACCTTGTATTGCCCTGCCCTTTGCCAAAATGTAGTGCTGTGTTTGAAAATTACCAGCTTGCATTTTGCCAGTGAAAGAACAGAAGTTAGAACACACTTCAGAATTTTTAGCCATACAGTGTATAATCACGTTTCTTACGTAGTGTAAATATTGCAGGTTGCAGATTTCAATGGAGAACAACGTTGACAGAAACAACATGCTAAAAGAATTCTACATCCCAACTTATATTTTCGTGCCAGAGTCTCCAGTGGAGCATGTTTCTCAGATACCTACTTGCCCTGTTATTGTTTTTATCAACACAAAAAGCGGTGGCCAGCTGGGACGTAACTTAATTGTCACATACCGTAAGCTTCTCAACCATGCTCAGGTAGACCTTGTCTGTTTCTGCAAATATACTTTTTGGGTATCACATTGATCTTGCATTTTTTACGGCAGTAAATTAAATTATGGTTTTGCGGTCAGGCTTTAACTGTGTAAAATTCAGGTGTTCGATCTGCTTGATGAAGCTCCAGACAAGGTCTTGCACAAATTATATAGCAACTTGGAAAGGCTTAAGCATGATGGTGATGCTCTTGCTTCTGAAATCTATAGGACACTAAGGCTAATAGTGAGTACAACCAGGCAATTTCATAGATTTCTTGCTAATATTTATAACATTATTTTGTCTTTTTTGTTTGAATATTATTAACATGTGTTTATTTTATCTTGAAAATGCTATTAGGTTGCTGGAGGCGATGGAACGGCCGGTTGGTTGCTTGGAGTTATATCTGATCTTAAGTTAGCACATCCACCTCCTGTTGCTACAGTTCCACTGGGAACTGGAAATAACTTGCCATATTCTTTTGGATGGGTAAGTAAAAACCAATACAATCTTTCTTCTCCTTTAAACCCATCTTTACTGCAGTTTTCTGTACTTTATGATCCTTTTATGTTTGGTCTGCTTTGACATATGTAGAGGATGATAGCATCTCTAATGAACTCAAACTTCACGCGGACACCAAAAATTGTTTAGTTATTTTCTCCTCCAGTTGTAAAAGTTCAACTTTCATAGTTGTTTAGTAAGTCTGTAGAATTTTACATCATCTGTTAGATAAGCAACTGTTTCTTCTGGTGGTGGGTAGGAAAGTCCTCTTTATGTTACCTTTTGTGAAGCCAGTTTTTTTATTAGGCTGCTAGCTCCTATCCTATGGAATACTTTATTTGACTGGTTGTCAATAATATCAACAATTAATATGCAGGGGAAGAGAAACCCTGGAACAGATCAGGATTCGGTCATATCATTTCTTCAATTGGTAAGAGAAGCAAGAGAGATGAACATTGATAGGTCAGTTTGCTTTTTAAAAGCCTTTGCTGTCTTTCAGTATGAAATCGTTATATGGTATATGGGTGTTCACTAATGCTGGTAATCATTCATTACGATTATTCAGCTGGCATATTGTCATGAGGATGCAAAGCCCAAAAGGTTCTCCTTGCGATCCAATTGCACCTCCAGACTTGCCTCATTCTTTGCATGCATTTCGCGGTGTACCAAAGACAGATCCACAAGATATGGTAACAATGCTTACCTTTTCTATTTCTTAATGTAGCATAGTTACTGCATTTATTTACCTTTTGCCTTTTGTTTTGGACATAGCTGTTGTTTACACCCTTTTCCTTTTGAAGAATATGATCCATTACCTTCGTTATATTTCAGTTACCATGTTGATATGCATTAGACTACATTCAATATGTTTAATACTTAATTCTAGCAGAAGAGAGGTAGCACATATCATGCATTAAGAACAATATCGTTCCTTCTTCAAAATACGCTTTGTAGTCTTGTGCTTCATTTATTGGATTTTGGAATATTTGATTGGCATATTTTCAACTTTTTGAATAGAATATAATGATTATTTAATCTTTTCAGCTTGCTGAATGATACATAACGTTTTTTGGTTTTCATGCTTTTATCTACCTAAGTTGATAATTGTTCCGTCCTATAAGCTTCTCCACTGGTCGAGTTGTGTAATGCCAGTTATCGAATATGAGGCGATTCTTGTCAAAAAGAATATGAGAAAAGCTGAACTATACAAGAAAATCAACCTTTTGAATTATGCTATGCCATTTCTTATGTATACTCTTTTCTCTGTGTTCCCAGGAATATTCTTACACATATCGTGGGGGATTTTGGAATTACTTCAGCATGGGTAAGTTAATTGTTCTAAAAAGGTGTACTTTTTAGGTTGCTTGTCAATACATTGATTTTTGGCTCTTTTTGTAAACTGGGCAGTAGAAACTTTCTTCTTAGCTAAAGAGGCAGTTTGAAAGACTCTTTATTCTGTAACAGGAATGGATGCCCAAGTGTCTTATGCGTTTCATTCTGAGAGGAAACTGCATCCAGAGAAGTTCAAGAATCAGTTGTCCAATCAGGTGAAGTAAGCTGCTGTGCTCACCTTATTTTCTTAGTGCTGGTTATTCCTTATGATTCGTTGTCATTAATGATCTATACATATTTTTAGCCATACAGAAACCAATCTTCTTGCTGTTCTTGTTGCAGAAAACATATTTAAAGCTGGCATGCACGCAAGGATGGTTTTGTGCCTCTCTGTTTCATCCAATGTCTCGGTAATTCCCTTGGTGGCACTAACTTGGCTGTGGAAGTGTCTTGTGTTGTGAAAAGGAATATTAGTCACAAGTCACGTTCAGAAATTTGGTGTTTATTCTATACATTAAAAGGTCATGGTTTTTTAATAACATTGTAGTCGGCTCACATCACTTTTGTCATTTTTTCACCGTGCTTCAGGAATATTGCTTGCCTTACAAAAGTAAAGATAATGAAGAAATCTGGAAAATGGGAAACATTGGAAATTCCGCAGAGGTAAGCCTGATTGGCTCTTCCTTGTCTATTCTACTCCTGCGCGCCAGTCTGTTATCTGATCTCAACTACTACAACTCAACCCTACCTGCCAATCTAAAAGTTGCATGTAAAATTCCAACGGATATCATGAAGCAAAAAATATAACATATCATAGGCAACAACGTATGTCATGGCTCACACATATGCATATGTAAATCAATCCGCAGAAAATACCCTAAAGTGGTGGTGGTAGGCCGCACCATCACCATTCACCAACTCATTATTTAAAAAAATAGTAAAGAAACACTGAGCATACCAGAGTTTTATATGCTATGTGCTCAACATTGAGCCCTGATGTAACATTGAACTTTCAATTATAGAATATACAATGCTGCAGCATATAACCCTCATGTTTGTCTTATGCACCATCTTTGTAATTTGTACACATCACGGCAGAAGCACTAGATGTTTATAATATTTTTCAGATCATTGCCCTTGGTGATATGATGTTAGATTACTTCTTCATAGTCAGATACTATTCTGTAATGTTCTGACCAAGTTTTTTTAACACAAATGCAGTATCCGGTCCATTGTCTGTCTCAATTTGCCCAGCTTCTCTGGTGGACTAAACCCTTGGGGAACACCGAGTAAGAGGAAGCAAAGAAAAGTGAGTTTAAGACATTACGCTAATGACATTCTTCTACAGCACTTCTTTTATAACATTGAACTCGATTTATTCCACAAAACAAAAATGTTTAGGGGGGGATTTTCAATTTCATATTTGATTCACTCATGTGAATTTCATTGCAGAGAGACTTGGTAATGCCTCCACTTGTAGATGATGGCCTTTTGGAGATTGTGGGCTTCAAAGATGCTTGGCATGGGCTTGTGTTGCTATCCCCAAAAGGCCATGGAACTCGTCTTGCTCAGGTTTGCAACTGCAGATCACTTGCTGCATTTCTCTCATCCACCCCCACATGCATTGCTATCAGATCGCCTAACGAGCATTAGATGGGCCTAAGTGGCGCATAAACTAGTTAGAACTTAGAACTCAAATGTAATTTGAACTACGCAGGCAGCAAGATGAAAATTTGAAAGCTCCATTCTGGAGCTCAGTCAAACCTCTGTGCCTCAGCTCGTTCGACCCCCTCAATTCAAAGAAAAATAGTTCATGAACACTGAAATTCTTTTCATGGCCAGGCTCACCGTGTTCGATTCGAGTTCCTGAGAGGTGCAGCCGATCATGCTTACATGAGAATGGATGGCGAGCCCTGGAAGCAGCCTCTTCCAACAGATGACGGCAAGGTCGTGGTAGAGATCTCCCATGCTGGGCAGGTCAAGATGCTCGCGACCCATGACTGCATAGCCAAAGGCATCCATGACTCATGCCCAGCTATTTCAACGGTTCATCCAAAGTCCAGCTCCAGCGATGACACGGACGATGACTTTGAGGAGGAGAGGAGGAACTTTGGGGCCGCCTTGTCATTTCGGTACATGGGCGATGTGAACAAACAATAAAAGGTCGTGTTTTAATTACTTTGTTGAGCCTTGTACAGTTGTTTGCGTAGGCCGTAGCCCGTAGGAAGTAGGTTGATGCTCTAACTTACGTCGCCCGTGTATGATAACTTTGGCTGACAAGTTTTTTTTTTATGTCAAAGTTGTGTTGCGCCGTAGTCATACTCGGATTCTAGGGTGACTGCCGACTGACCTTCTTGTACTATCGTCTATCAGTATATTTGAATGCAGTTTTTCTTCAGCAATTCATCGACTGAGAACTACACTGGTTTTAGCAAGGCATTTCTGTCATAGAAATCTTACCAGACGAGTCAAGCCACATTTCTGAACTTAGTGTCGTACTAACTTGGATTTCAATTCAGTTAAATCAAGCAAAAAAGATGGAATTTCTTGATCCATTTCAGTGGCAGGTTATAGCCGTACAATACGCGTTGGATTTCAGGCTGCATTGTGATGCGACTTAAAATTAAGTATAATATGCAATGCATTGACTTTCGTTAACCTGGTGCTAGACAAATCTCTAGCAACCAAGTTCTGTACAAACCCTCTGGCTCTGGATACAGCATTTGATACACTCATCTCACCAATCTCCAGCACCGTGCCATGCTTGCCCAAGTCATGCGCCATTTTGTTTCTCTTCCTGACAGTGCTGAAAACGAACTTCGACAAAGCAGGTGCCTCCAGAACCCACCTCTGAAGGTGCTCTCTCAACACCTGCAAGAGATTCTGGGCAATGAAATTTCTTCAGTTTTAATCTTCAGCGGTTCAATGGTTTCCATGTTCGTTTAGCAGCTAATTTAAGTGCTGTGATTGAGTGGGAGAATAAAATATTACTGCATAACTATGAGCTCACCTGCAGAATAGGTCCCTGATCTCCTTTCTCCTCCACCCACTGACCCACTTGCTTCGGTCTGTTGCATCTTGAATTGTTAAAATTAGTTTCTCACATCTTCGTCATAGCCAACAATCACCTATTAAAACATAGAATAACATTAGAATCTGATACCAGATATAACTAGTTGAGGATAAAGCACGTGTGATAGATTCTGATGTTCCAGGAGGCCAGTAAAAAAATAACGCCATAAACCTACAGCAGTCCAAAAAGAAGCTAGAAAGCTTACAGGCTACAAATTCTCGATGACGAAAGATGGTAAGAGCTCACCTGCCTGTTTAAAGTCAAAAAAGGGCATCCAGACGACATTATATTCTAATAATTCTTTGACAAGCCAATTTTAAGTTACAGAAACCTGGGTAAAAATACTATTCAGTGAGGAATGTTGTCATCTGCGCTCTTGAACGTCAAATGAAACAAAAATAGAAGGTACTGTCTCACACAGCCCTGAAGGGAAAAGCAACAGGGCACATACGGACATATCCAGAGCTCATGAGAAAAGCCCAAAATCATTGAAGACAAGCATGATGGATTACAGATTAACAAGTCAATGTGTTAGTTGAAAACTAAAAGTGTCAAGTAAAAAAAGTGGACTGTATTCTTTACTGCCACAGTATAAATCTATGAACACCAAACTTCTTTGCTTGTGCTTTACTCCGGATTCATCTCTTGGTCTCGTTGGTCTTGAGTCTTGACACTTGTAAGTAAGGTTCCTGAACAATATTATTCTTGTTAGATTTCTACAGCCTAAGCCTATTCAAATAAAAAATGTTTTTGGCAATATATGACACTGTACAATTTTTTGGTATAAGAGTAAATCGGAAACTATATTTCCCAGGACATAAGTACATAAATACACCTAAGCAGAAACTCACATTGTCATGATTCCTTCATACGAGATAATGGGCCCTCAAACAACCATCCACATGAAGCACAGAAGGCAGCCATCATCTGATTCATCATGACTAGAAGGGTATGCCCAGCTTTGATCTTCAATCTTATTGCCACTCTTCTACTAAGTTCTTGCTCACAACTCCTCTTGAACACAACTCACTCAGTAGATCTCGGGCCTCCTTCAACAAACCCTCGTGAGCAAGGCCTTCAGTAAGTATAATGTAGGTTGATTCATTGGGCATGCATCCGTTAGATACCATGTAGGCAAAAAAGTCAATAGCATTATCTATTCCACATCTTTTACAGAGCCCAAGTAGTATCTTGTTATACACCACAGCTTTAGGTCTCATTCCAATATCTTGCGCTACGTGAAAGATTTGAATGGCCTCTTCAACTCTATCTTCTTTTGAGAGGACACCAATGATTGAAGAAAATGTAATTATATCTGGTGAAACTCCCTTGCTGACCAAGCCTTGCAACAACTCCAGGGCGTCTTCTGAACTGCAATCCTTGGTGATCCCATCGAGTAATGTATTATATGTAATCAAGTTAGGGGTGCAACCATGTTCCATCATCTGCTCAACGAGTTCAATTGCTTCCTCAAGAAATCCTTTTTGACAGAAGAAACTCACGAGAACATTGAAAGTCACTGCATTTGGAGGGCAATCTCTACGAAGCATCTCAGCTATGAGCTCTGCTGCATCATCTAACCGTTCGACGTTGCACAAGCCTGTCAGTAAAGTAGTATATGTGATGGTATTGGGTTTGCAGGGCATGCTTCGAAACAACTCTAGGGCACTGTCAATACGTCCTTGCACACAGAATCCATTAACAAGAGCATTGTATGTGACAACACCCACAGTACACCCATGCTCTGACATTTGCTCAATAAGCATAATAGCTTTCTCTATCAACCCCTTTTGGCACAATATGCAGATAAATGTATTGAATGTCACCTCATTTGGGGGACAATTCTTTCGGACCATCTCTTTCAGAAGCTCTTTTGCATCATCCCATCGTTCGGCACGACACAAGCCCTTCAGCACCGTAGTATAGCTAATGGTATCTGGATTGCACCCGTAGGTACCCATGTTATTTAAGAACTTAAAGGCATCATCAACTCGGCCTTGTTTGCAAATAGAGTTAATGACAATATTGCACAAGGTAGTGTTGG
Organism: Cenchrus fungigraminus; assembly: GCA_036936925.1. Lineage (NCBI taxonomy): Eukaryota > Viridiplantae > Streptophyta > Magnoliopsida > Poales > Poaceae > Cenchrus > Cenchrus fungigraminus. Next base: position 17,647,829 of record CM072778.1, on the reverse strand, counting down.
CTGAGCATCCATGCCATGTCATCTGTTCAAGAACTTGAATGGCTCGCTCCACCATGCCTCCTCGACAAAAGAATCTAATCAGCATGTCAAAAGTCACCTCGTTCGGCATGCAGTTCCTCTCCATCATCTCAGCAAAGAGCTCCTCAACGTCATCCCACCGCTTAGCAGCGCACAGGCCCTTCAGGAGGGTGGTGTAGCTGACCGTGTCAGGCTGGAATCCGTAAGAGGACAACCTGTCCAAGAGCTCCCTAGCGTCATCAACACGGCCTTCCCTGCACATGCCATTGATGATTACATTGTAGGTGACAATGTTGGGCATGCATCCCTTGACACGCATCTCGTCCAGGACCGCCATGGCCTGCCCAAACCCGCTGTTCTTGCACAAGGCCTCGAGGAGCACGGTGTAGGTGACGACGCTGGGCTGGCACCCGCGCCGGAGCATATCGTCGAGCAGGCTGAGCGCGTCGGCGACCCTGCCGCGGTCACAGAGGCCGCGGATCAGGGGCGTGTACGTGTACGCGTCGGGCGCGACGGGCATGGACGCGATGAGCCTGCGCGCCGCGTCGAGGTGGCCGTAGCGGCAGTACCCCGCGACGAGGGTGTTGTAGGCGAAGACGTCGACGGGCGAGCCCGACGTCTCGGCGGCGCGGAGCACGCGCGCGGCGTCGGAGGTGCGGCCCCGGCGGCAGAGGTTGCGGATGAGCTTGGTGCAGAGGTACACGTCGGGGGGCTCCCCATCGCTGGAGGCAGAGCGCTCGACGAGGCGCGCGGCCCCGGCGAGGTCCTCGCGCGCGATGAGGCGGCGGAGGCGGGCGCTGGCGGGGTTGGGCGCCGGGGCCGCGTTGGGTGACTCGGGCCTCGTGGCTGCGGCGGCGGCCGGGGTGGCGAGTTGGTGGGGCTTGGGGTTGGGGAAGGAGGCGTGGGGGAAGGGAAAAGAGGACGGGAGGAGTGCGGCCATGGCGGCGACCGGGTAGGGGTGGGAGCGGTCGCGGCGAGGCGGGCGTGTGGTGTGGCCGTGTGGGGAGAGCATCGTCATGGTGACTCCCCCGTGGAGATTGGGCGGGACCGGATCAGATGAGTAACGGTTGGCTCCTTTCCTCAGCTCGGGCCGGGGCTGCCCGGCCTCTGCCGCTAGCCTGCGCGGCCTTTCAAACTACTTTTTTGAACGAATTCCTCTCATACAATTTTTCTTAAGCAGATGCTCACAAAACACACGTTAGTCCAAAACTCCAGAATTTGCAGCTTGTTTACATGGATACATGTTCCACTCGATGATTGCATATATACTACAGCATAATGAACCGTATCAGTACAACTAACAAAGCATACAAGCTTTCAGGTTTCAGCAATCCACGTGTTGAACAGCAACACAAAAGGAACTACACTCTAACAGCCCAACCGAGTCTGAAATGCAAAACAAGGTTCTAAGGAACAGATGCGGCGACTGCATCCAGATTCCAGAACAGCTAGCCGCTCAGTTTGGACTTTGAACAGCACATCCCATCTCATTGCTTCAAGCCTTGCACCAGTCAGTGGTTCATCTTTACAAAAGAAAGCATAACATTACTTGGGGAGAGATAACTCAGGCGACAACACCAATGAGTTCTTCAGCGTCATCGATCCTTGCACCACATCCCTCCTTCCTCTTCCTTGTAACTTTGCTTCTATACAGACTTGAACTGGAGATCCTGATCCTGACCTTCCTTTCTCCCGGGGTCACTGAACCATTCTGCCTTCTCTTTGGTGTTAAGTTATCAGTATCTCCACCCTTGTTCTTTATGGGCGTCCCATCATCATTAACACTACTGTCTGAACAAAGGTGACTGAAGTGATGAAGGGGATTGACGTAGCAGAATGATGTCCTGACAATTCCTACGACTGTTGATGGACGCACTGTCTGCATAAAGTCCTCCAACTCTGAAAAACAAGCATGCTCGGAATACGGCAAAGTGTAAGAATCCTTGTCAAACAGCTTTGGTGGTGACAAGGGGTCATAGTACATTCCTTTGTCTTGCCCTTTGCACCTGACAGACTTTGCTGGTGATCTACCCTTTCCTTCGCTGCTCTTCAAAAGCCAAGGAATACCGGAAGGCATGATCCCTATGGTGGGGCACACTTCGTTCAAAGCTTCAAGAGTCTCAATGGTGACACTGTACCTTGGAACAGCACGGATCCTAGTCAATTTGGTCTGCGTGGTAAAGATCTCATGGTTTTCATCAATTCCTAAAAGGTGCATTGTCAGTAGGCGCTGGGGCCAGACCCAAATCTGATAGAATAATTGACAGAAAACATTTCAGAATTAGGAAGCTGAACATGTAATGTGTAGAGAAATAGATAAAAACATACGCTGATCTGGGCAAACATTGATACTGAAGCAAGTTAACTTTGAACCATAGAACATCACTAAGACATCTGCCAATGCCATTTCAGTTATTTCTCAAAAGAAATGCATCGCCTATGTTTAGTATAGTGGGAAAAAGAGGCTACAACCTTTGTTTGTAGTTCTCTGGATATGTGAAGCAAGAGGTCTTCTTTCCCAAGAGTGTCAACACCAATGATAACTTCATGGTTTGGATGTGCTCGAATAATATTGACCATCTGCATTTCAAAATTAGGAAACATAAGCATCAGCAATCGCAATATGGTGAACTCAATTGATTTCTATTTTGGCCAGCACAGTGCATTCATTTCAGCACACAGAAACATAAGCACTGAAGCTCTGATTACAAATTGCTAGTGACGTCTTATTGAAGGTGGCTTGTTCACAATGGCAGCACTAGTAGGGCAAGCATCCCTAATACATGCTCAATTAGCTGCATGCCTGCATGATGAACTGCAGTCAAGCTGAACCATCATGCAACAAAGACATAAATCAGCACAATCATCAACCCATCATGCTGATTTAAGCGAAACTGACCTGCTCGGCGACGATGGGGCGTGGTGGGAAGTTGAGCGACGGGTGGCAGTAGGTATTGTCCAGATAGAGCAAATCGACGGTATCCCCGCCGAGCGCGTCGAGAAGCGCCTGCTTCGCCCGCCGCGCCCTGTCGCACCCGATCTCCCACCGGAAGTCCCCCGTGTAGAGCATGCACCCTAGGTCCCCGCGGAAGAGGTACATGAGCGAGCCTGAAAGCGCAGGAATCACGCCGCCGCCGAATCGCGCCGCGGATCAGCAATTCAGAACCAGCCGTGTAGAGAAAGCGAGCGAATCAGGAGGGTGAGGGGGGAGGGGAGGGTAACGTACCTGGGCAGTGGAGGGCGGGGATGGCGGTGACACGGAGGGACAGTGGGCTGTCGGAGGTGGGGGAGGAGAGGGAGAGCGTGGCGGAGGCGCCGGGGGCGAGCGGGCGGAGGAGGGAAGCGTCGATCCCGGGGAAGCGGGTGGGGAGGAGGCGCGACGTGGTCGGGGAGCAGTAGAGCGGGCCGTGGCGCCACCCGCCCGCCGAGGCGAGGCCGCGGGTGTGGTCCTGGTGGAGGTGCGTCAGGAAGTAGGCCTGACTGCCGGCGGAGAACTTGTCCACGGACACCAAGCCCTCCTCCATGGCTTGCCGCCGTCGCCGGTCGCCGCCCCCACCCGAGCGATGCCAAGCCGATGCTTCACCGTCGCCGAGCAACCTGCTGCCGCGCTGGAGTTTTGGTCTCCGCTTTCCTTTGGGAAAAGAGAGGGAAACCAGGCAGACAGGCGCGCCAAATCGAAAAGTTAACTGCTGACGTAGTAGCTGCAATTGCAAATCGCACAAGTAACGGGGCATCGAGCATGGCAAATGGCAACATGGCATTTGTTTTGACAAATTTATTTCTAATGAATTCTTCAAAAAGCAGTCTTAACAAAAGCAAACATAAACACGCAAACACAAGCTCGTGTTTTTACTTTTTAGCAGCAGAAACCGCTTAGCTACACAATTATTCTTTCCAACAAAGCAGTAAATACAGAATAGTGGTCCTCTATTAACCAAGCATCCAATACAGTTGCAAGCCGAATAGATGTCATGACCGCGTAGACAACGACCAGAGGATACGACGGTCGTCAACTGGTTTGCAAAACAAGATATATTCGGGAGCTCAGCATAAGCATCCATAAACCACAAGACAGCTCCAATCCACTGGAAGTGTACTCTACATTGAACATCTCACAAGCAAACCAACAAGGCGACAAAGACTCTGATGATCTAGGACTTGGATATGAAACTCTAAACGGGAAGCAGCCTGCTGATCAACCCAGTTTATGATACGCAGTGGACACAGAAGCAAAGATAAACGGCCAGTTGCTTCTTCCAAATACACAAGTATCCTCTCGCCACAAGCTGCATGTTTTCCCTTGTGCTTCAGCTCCGCGCCATTGCCTCAGTTTTCTGCAGTGCACCAAAACAGCGGAATCAAAATCCAAAATCCAGTGGCAACAAGCAAAGCTCCCCAGCGCATGAGAGGCTGATAGCAGGAAAGTATGTCAAATCAAAGGCATGATGGATGGATGAATGCACAAGGCTCAAGAAAAGGAAAATTGGCATAGGCATACAATACGGGAAAGCAACTGGTTATGCTTATATATCAAATGGGCACACTCAGCATACAATACGGGATAGCAAATGAATAAAAGCTGTAAATAGATGAAACAACAAAAGTGGATACAGTGCTAATGCAGAATGCTCCTTCAAAGTAGATGTTTAAGAAATGTCATCATGCATCAGCATTATACTCCATGAAAGAATTTTCCCAAAATCACCCCATATAATCAAAGGACATTCGAAAGGCACGACTACAGGAGGTAAGACAAGAGTATGATGAAATGTGATTTGTTCATATGGATAATTGCATATGACAAGTTAATGTACACAAACAGAAGATTAAAGCATCTTTGGTATCTCAAACCATTACGAGTAAGTTGCCAACACTCAAAACACACTAGGACACTTCTAGCCCATACTAAAGCATTTAGCACATCATACAGTTCAAATGTAGTCCAGGATTTTTTTGGTTTGTTGCTATACTTTTCTGCTAGTAAAACACGCCAAACTCCCTTTACCCTATTGTCACAATTTGGCCACTGGTAAGCTCACAATGTTAAGCCAAAAAAGTATGTCAACTGGCAACAGTGCCAATGAACTAAAGAGACCCCCAGTCCAGATAAATTTCTATCAAACAACAATGTAACCAGGTAAGAAGACTAGCATACAACAGTAACTACATCCATTATGAGGTCACTTAGAAATGAAGCATAAGATGAACAGATATAATGCTTCAATCAGGAATTGAGGGAAATGAGGCATCGTTCGAAGTAATTTAGTGTCATTGACAGTTATTATGCAAGTATGCAATGCAGCTGCAAAGAAGTAACAACAGTAACTGATATCATCAACACAACAAAAGAACTGAGGTTAGAGATACAACTAATAGTGATGACCTCACGGCAATTACAGAAAGGTGGGGCCCTTATCAGAGCAAATGTATCAAAAGACAAAAGGAAAGGACACCGATACCAAAGAAATAATAAAAGTCACATAAATAATCCATCAGAAGCACAAAGAATTAGAGTGATTATTTTTAATTGTTTACACTGCTAGTATGTTATGATTTTTAATTGTCTACATCAGCATCAGAAGCGCAAATAATCAATATTTACACTGGAAGTATGTGATGAATTTTAATTGTCTACATCCCTGGACAGAACCTTCCAAAAAGCAACTACGTTAAAGTGAGAACGCCTTCAATGGAGTAGACAAGGAAATAAATTATCATTTAGGCCTTTCTAAAGAGGGAGCAAGTAATCCTGTACTACTTTGATCAAATTGAAAAGAAGGCTAGGCATATATGAGAAAAATTTGCAAAGCATACAACTGAAAGTATAGTCTGCCATTTTGGATTATGGCTCGGTCATTCAGTAGATATACTACACCACCACCCACACTAGCCTTGGGTATTGACATTACAGTTTTGGTTACCAGTGTCCTAGGTTTGATTATTATCCTGGAAATTGCTGAGCTTGCTATATTCATTTATTGTTCTTACTCTGCAAAAGGTCAAATTTCTAAATTGAGAAAATATTTCTTATTTTCCGCACCTCATGTGTGTGACTAAGCATAATAATGTTTTTTTCTATCAAGAACGGACAGAAGAGTTGCATATCAATTAAAGACCATCAGCCAAAATTCTGCGGTTTGCAGCAGTGGTATTGTCTCAGTACAAATCTGCAGTTTGCAGCGGTGTGGTATTATCTCAGTACAATTCTAAGAGAACCGTCAGCTTCAAGCGTCTATTAATAGAGACAACTAGAGGTGCGAACAGTTCACAGAAGCCCGGAGCGGGTTAAATGGTTAATTGATTCAGCAAGACTAACAAGAAACAAGAAACAACAATGGGCCATCAAGCTTGCCGCTGAAGGAAATCCCTTAACGGAAGTATGAAGCAAGTAATCCCGTGCTAACATTTTCATCCAAAATTTACATTTATGTGCTTATAATAGTTTGATGGAAGTTTCTTAATGGCAAAACAAGCCAATCAGTATGCAAAATCAAAACTGTGGAGCTAAGCGAGGAAAGGGGTCGGACCTTTCTGCACCTCAGGAGCATCGTGGTACACAGGTTCATCCTCCGGCACAGTGTGCAGCTCATCTGTTGCCCCCGCTGCATCAGCACCTGCAGCATCATCGGGGTAGCGAACAACCACAACGGGGCAGACACAGTGATGGACGCAGTAATCACTGACGCTGCCGAGCCTCCCCTTGCCGCCCTTCCGGTGGGCACCGAAACCGCGGCTCCCCATGATCATAGCGGAGAGGCCGAGGCGCTCGGCCTCGAGGCAGAGGCGCTCCTTCATGTCATGGTCCTTGACGACGTGGATCTTGAAGGGGATCTGCGCGTCGACGAGCGGCTGCGCGAGGTCCTGCGCCTTGGTGGAGGTGAAGGCGTCGTAGTCCTCCTCCCGCTTCTTCTGCAGCTCCTCCTCGGTGGGCCCGCCGAGGGCGGCGGCGGCTGCGTCCTCGGCGGCGTCGGCCTCGTCGGCGACGGAGACCGGGATGGAGCCCCAGTCGGCGCCGTAGAGGACCGAGGTGGGGCGGACGTGGAGCAGCACGACGGCGTCCCCGGGGCGGAGGTAGTTCTGGACGGCCCACCTGACGGCGAAGGCGGACTCGTCGGAGAGGTCGACGGCGATGGCGATGCGGCGGTGCGGGGACGCCGGGTTGGTCCCCGCCAGCGAGGAGAAGAAGAAGCGCGGGGAGGAGGGCTGGATCGCGGCCGCCTGCGCCGCCGCCGAGAGCCGCACCGGCGCCGGGGCCGGGGCCGGGGCCGCGTCGGCGCCGGAGGAGGGGTTGACCGCCATGCGGGGTGGGCCGGTGGGAGGAGAGCCGATCGGAAGGACGGACGGACGGGAGGAGGGTGCCGCTAGGGTTCTGCCGCGTTTACCCCTGACGAAGAAGAACAGCTCGCTGTTGTTATTTTCGGGGGGATTTTCCGGTGGCCGTTTGATCCGGGACGGGGGGCGAGGGGAGGGAGGGTTTTGGTTTTGTTCGAAATGGAATGTGGGGGGAGACTGGGAGAGAGACCAGAAAGTGCGTGTGCGCAGAGCAACGTGAGCAAGCCGGGGGGAGGGAGTGCGACGTGCGAGTGCGCCTCTGGCCTTTGCGGATTTGGGGAAGAATAACTTGTTGTACACGTAGCGGCGGCCTAGTGGTGCCCCACTGCCCCGTCCTTTTTCTTTCGCTTTCCTTGATTTTTCTTCTTTTTAGCTCGTTCCTTCACCCGTGCGATGATTTTCTATTGCTCCTTGACTCTGCTAAAAAGCTGGTTGGTTCATTTTTCCGTTGGAGCTGAGGCGATCACGACTTGTGCAGGAAACCAGCATGGTTCCTTGGAATTCCCTTCGTAAATGGACAAATGGGCGTTATCTACAGACTAGTAGTACAGTGTACAGCTAGTGATACATTTTTTGTATTTGATGAATGATGTGGCGGTCCAGTCCACGATGGCGCCCGTTTCCAGTCAATGGCCATGGGCCAATCGCCAATTCCTCCAGCGCACGACGTGGTGGGTGGTCAATCAGCGCGCGATCTGGCTGCCGTCGGGTGGGTCCGCCTGATCCGCCGGTCGCGTCGTGGTACAGCACCCCGTGTCATGTACATGTACGGGGCGCCAAACCGGGAGGAAGTGGGGGCGGCGGAGCGGAGAGAAATGGGCGGTTGCAGCGGCGTTCATTTGCAGTGCAGGTTGTTGATGGGTTCCGACTTCCGACCGTCTGTCTCTTTCGTTGGAAGTTCCATCCGGATATTCTTGCAGCATGTCCAAAGATCCTGCTACGACGCGAAAGGGCTGTAGCCTAATGGTTACCAGAGCTCCGGTAGCACCTCAGGTTCTGGGTTCGACTCTTCGTGGGAGCGAATTTCCCAGGATTTAACGGCGTTTGTGCTTTCAGTGGTAGGCGACGTTCCCGTCGACAGCGATGCGCCTGTGGTGACTTCGTCAATCTTGAGGATTTGCCGGCACAGTCTTCGAAGATGCTCCTAGAGGTAGGATTTACACGCGTGTGTTCATAGGGATGAGTGTGCGTACGTTGTGAGTGTCTCCGATGTACTGTGTAATTCGAAAAAAAAAAAATCCTGCTACGACCTCACAAGTCCAAGTACTCCACCGGCCTCCCAGCACCGTCGCCATCCCTCTTCGTGCAAATCGACCTGGATTGGCGGAACAAAGAAATACGCAACACAAAATGTATATACAAAAAGCTGGCCTTCTACCCTGTCGACAATAGTGACCAGGATCTGTTGGCACGCATGAGCTCTTTCAGAGAGAGAGAAAGAGGATCTGGTGTTCGATCACGTTGCGTGCTCCTCTGATTGCCACTCAGTCCACAGTCGACAGCATCTATCCATTCGTAAAGCACATGAATAGTAGATTAGTGTTGACACCTTTTGGAGTCAACAAGCACGCGGAGGAGCTCCTTGCAGCGCCTCCACATCGTGCCGGTCAGACCGGTGTGGGTCACCGGTCAGACCGGTGTCGCCGGGAAGATCCGGCGAGAGACCAACGAACGCCCGCCCGGGAGGGACCCCGTCAGGGGCAAGCGCACCTTGGGTTGTCCTAGGCTCGGCAGGCTAGGTAGGACGTCCTCTCATGCCGCGGAGGTAGTAGAGGAACAGCACATGGGGTTGGAAAAGTAAGGGAACAAGGAAGAAAAGGTAAATACGATAAAAGATAAATTGATAGATTCGATTGTGATATCTTCCTCAATCGGCCGTGACCCTTTATATTTATAGGGTGGGGAGGTCTTGCCCCGCGAGGAAATCCTTTTACAAGCCTAATCTATCAGGACTCCTCAATTTGGCTCGGAATCGGGGAGGCACCGGTCTGACCGGTGCACCCGACGTGTAGATCTTGAAGAAGTCATATCTCCCTCATCCGGACTCCGATTTGGACGTTCCACATATGAATCTTGATCTACTCGACGAGACCTATCCAATGGTGAAGTCCAAATTGTATTTTGTGGTCTTTGACCACACCGATCTGACCGGTGGGACTTACAGGTCTGACCGATCAGACAAGACGTGCCAATTTTAAGTGCGAACAATTAGTAATAAAAAAATGTCAAGGGAATCTGCGTACTAGTGCTGTTCACTGCTGCCGAAATTGTGCTGCCAACATCAAGCAGCCAGAGGAATGTTCTCACCCCCACATATGGCCGTGTTTAGGTAAAAAATTTTAGGTATTAAATGCAACTTTGATCAATAATTAAGGGTGTTAAATAAATGCAGTTTACAAAACTACCTTCGCACTCCTAGGTAAATTTCCGAGAGGAGTCTAATGAGGGCTTTGACCACATGATTAGAAGATGGTTACTGTAGCATTACTGTAGTAAATTATTAAATTAATTATGCTCATTAGATTCATCACGTAAAGTTACACCTATGTGTGAAAAAGTTTTGCAAATAGACTTCATTTAGTACTCCATGCATGCGAGATTCCCTTTTCTGAAAATTTTTTGCAAGTCATTTAAACACGGCCAATCAAGCATCGACGCACGAAATATTCGCATTCGCAGAAAATCTAGTAAATAAACAAATACTGAAGCTGTTGCAGTGTATCAGAGTGTCCCTCAATAGCACGTTTCAGCGTGACACGCATCATCTTGGAAAAAGATGCCACGGTGCTAGCCTCCGCTTTGAACTTAACTAAGACCATCCACACTCGTACTCCTCCATTTTCTCCTTCAAAACAGAATATGCCATCCTGATCATCAAGATTCTCTCCTTCATATACACCTCTCCCGCATTCATCTTCCTTTATAATCTCTCCTCCATCCCAACTTCCACCTATGGGGCCCACCTGTCACTCTCCCTCCTCCCTCTCCCTTTCTTTTTCTCCCCCTCTCCCCCGACCTTGTCCGCTCCGCCCGGCGCCCACCCACCTCTCCGCCGCCCATCCTCCCCCCTCTCTCTCTCCGCCCGCCGGCGTCCGCGAGCAGGGCAGGGGTGCGCCGGCCTCCTTCCGACCCCGCCGGCTTCCGCGAGCAGGGTCTAGCCAGCGGTGGCGAGGAGGCGGGCAGCAGCAGCGACGGTAGCGTGCGGAGCAGCGGCGGCGGCGCGCGGAGCAGCAGCAGCGGTGGAGCTCCGGCGGCGTCGGATCTGCAGCGGGGGGAGCTCCGGCGGCGCCCCTCCTCCCCATCTCCGGCCGGGCGCGCATCCCCTGCTCCTCCCTCGCCGGTTTCTCCTCCCGCGCCGGCGGAGGATCCGAGGCGGGGAGCGGCGGGGCGGCCTCCTCCCTCGCCGGCTCCGTCCCCTGTCTTGGCGCGTCCCGGAGCAGAGGCGGCGACGTGTCCCGGAGGCCCTTCTCCGGCGGCGGCGGTGAGGTGCAGGGGCCCGCGGAGCTCCCTCTGTCTCCGGCGGCGGCGGTGAGGTGCAGGGGCCCACGGCGGCGGCGCAGGAGCGGCGGCGACAGCGCAGGGGCCGGAGACCTCGCGGCGGCGGCGGCAAGGCGAGGAGGGCGAGACAGCGACCGACTCGCGGTTGGAAGAGATCGTCGATCTCCGACTTCCCCTCGAGCTTGTCACCTGGAAGAGATCGTCGAGCTCCGCGGCAACAACCCCTTCCTTCTCCCTTCTCCGTTCCCCACTCCGGCCGCGCGGCGCTGTGCGGCGGATTAGGCGTGGCGCAGGCGCGTCCCCGGTGGCGGCGGCGGGAGCACGGATGGCCGAGGCTGCGGCGGCGGCGATGGGAGCACGGACGGCCGCGGTGGAGCAGGGATGGGGTGGACTAGCGGCGGCGGTGGAGGAGCAGGGATGGGTGGACGAGCGGCGGCGATGGTGGAGGAGCAGGGATGGGTGGACGAGCGGCGGCGGTGGTGGAGGAGCAGGGATGGCTGGACGAGCGGCGGCGGTGGTGGAGGAGCAGGGATGGGCGGCGGGCTCGAGCTTCCGAGCGCCGGAGGAGCCTCGTCTGCGCGGGCCGGGAGGGAGCTCCTCTGCTCCCCGCGCGGTCATCTTCTTCGACGCCGACGCCGGCTGCTCGTGCCCGTCTCTTCTTCTTCGACGACGACGCCGGCGGAGCTCACGAGGAGGCGCGCCAGGGGCTCCGTGCGGCGGTGCCTCCCTCTCCCTCGACTCCGCCCTCTCTCCCCTTCGGCCGGCGCAGCCGCTAGCGTCGTTGCTCCCCTTCTCTCCCCAGGCTCGGCGGCGGTTGGGATGGCGCGGGGGGAGGCCGTGGGTGCGTGGGCCCCACGCCACGTCGGCTTTCCCGTGAGCTCGCGATTCCTCCGGATCTGGAGGAATACGGAGCTCACGGGATTTTGCCGTGCTCGCTGGAGGATGCCGCTGCAGCGCTTCATCCGGCAAAAAGCTACGGCATCCGGATCGCGGGCGTTATCCCGGATGCCGGTGCGGGTAGTCTAAGCAGCATAGACCGGAGTGCTATTGGTTGCATGGTGCATCGAATACCGCAAAACCAATTCTACACTCGGTCGCTATGAAAGCTTTCAGCGACCGCTTGGACCACGTCGTCCTTTCCCGATTCGTCCAGCGCGCTGCGCCCTTCTCTTTCCCTTTTCTACTGCCGCCGCGTGTCCGCACCCGTCCCGTAAATGACCGGTCAATAAAATATATCGCGGTGTGAAAATTAGATTTCAAATCAGTTTCCTGTTTTCCCTCTCTCTCCTACCCCTCACGCCTCTTCGTCTCTACCTGTGGCCAACAACGAGGGAGGCGATTCCGAGGTCGATTTGGGGCGATTCTACGAATCCGCTGGGACCTCGGCGGCGCACGGTTCGTCGGTGAGTAATCCAACACTGCGCATTCTCTTTTCCCCGCGCGATTCGGTTGTAGATTGGGACGATTAACTCGATTTTTGGGGGTTCGCTAGGGTTCCACGTTTCTGAAGTTTCTAGAGAAATTTATTAGCTGAATAGGTTCCAAGCTGAGTACTAGGGTTATGGAGGACTCGATTTTTTCCAGTTGTGGATGATGAACTCGCTTTTTTTTGGGTCCCCTAGGGTTCCAATGTTCCTGTAAGTTCGGCCCCCCTTTTTTTTACTGATTGGAACACGGGCTTGATAGCAATAGCAATGGTAGGATTTTGTTTTTGCGTGGGTGTTCTTGTACCTTTTTGGATCCGAGACTAGCGCCCAGCTGATCTATGCTTCAACAAATTCTGTGGATGTGATGGTACTCAGAATGGCCGTCCTCTCTCTCATGTGCACTACCAAATAATTGTTTTCCTCAAACACACCAAATAAAATTTATCTGAATATTGGTAATACAAGGCGAACTGGGTAGTGATAGTTTTAGAGTTGCCCTAGAAGAAAATTTATCTGAATATTAGTAATACAAGCCCAACTGGGTAGTGATAGTTTTAGAGCTGCCAAAACTAGGTGCGCTTCTGTCCTCAAACAATTTATTACACAGACTGCCCATTCCAAATTTCCAATTATGGCTCTGACACGATTTCCCAATGTCCAATTGGTAATACAAGTCTCTGCATTTTTTTTTCATCCATATATTTTATATTGCTGCCAGAATGCACACAGACGACCACAGGGAAAGCAAGCTCAACGATCCCCCTTACATACATGATAGTCAAGCCATTGCCTATCGATTTGCACCTTGTAGCTCAATTACGCTGGATGCCTAAAAATTATGATTCCAATTCATAAGTAAACTCTTAACCGGTTGAGAGTTAATTTTTGTTTTTTGACTGTGTTGGGACAACACTCAGTTTTCATGCTTTGGTTCAGCATTGTAGTACCAGACAAATAGTTTAAGCAATAACTTTTTTAAAATGTCAATGGACTACAATGTTAGCAGCAGATCAGTAATGTGTTAATTGTTTTTTTATAAAACAATTCTCTTATGTTCTCTTCTTGTGGCTTTTTACAGGCATAATGGAAGAAAGTGATGAGTCTGAAAGGGTATCTCATTCAAAGATGAAGGATTCTACTTCTGTGCAAAATTCAAAGGTATAAATATTTTTTTTACAAAGATCTACATCACAGAAAGTTGCGATGATATCTTTTTTTACTACCCAAAATTTGTGATGATATCAAGGGGGTGGAGCATAGTTGAGACCAGGGTTATATAACCACAAATCCATTTTTTTAGATAGTTTTGCGCTACTTTCCCATGATTGTCAGGGTAGGACTTGATCAAGCACACTATTTCTCATGGTACTATATGTTTTTTTGACTGTCGAGAGGTGCTTAAATCAATGAACTTCCATACATTAAAAAAAGGAGCAAATCAATAAGTTCTTATTGTGTCATTCTTTTTTTTCAGAAAACATTGAATACTAGTTGTGACGACGATGGTGCCAGCACACACTTTGTGCCCACCAAGCTTATTGAATGCACGGTATGTTTTGATTCTATCCCTTTTCGCGCGTGCGTGTTCCTTTCTCGCTGGGTTATATTATGAACAAGTTATGTGGATAAATTTTTGACATTCTTTTCAAGTTTGTGCCAACAATTTAGATCTTATAAATAATGCACATAACTTAATATCCATGCAATTATTTTTCTCATAAGAAGTATGTATAAGTTGTCTGAATGAGTTCTTCATATAAATTAAAAGTCACGCCAGCAATTTTCTTTTTTTCATAAGTAGTGTGTATAAGTTGTGCACAAATTTTTTTTGTCGAATATGTTGTCCATATAACTTTCTGGGCACAACTTAGTTTCTGGGATAGGTTTTATAAAATATAAGATGTGCTTCATAAATAATATTTTCTGCTTAATGTTGTCATGATGTTTTATGTATATAGAGACACTCATGTCTCTACGTTTTCCTGTGTTTTAGTTATGTAAATGCAGCTCAATGTAACCCCCTTTTTTAACATTCATCGTGTTTTTTATATTTACTATATGCAGAAATTCAACTCGCAGTTTTCGCTACCCAAAATGAGATCATTACTTGGCAGATTAACTAAAGAACAAAAGGATATTGTCAGGGGTTGTGGTTTTGGATCAATCCTCAAGCTAAAGTGCACATCCTTACCAAACCCACTTGTGCTGTACCTCGCAAAGCATTATGATCCGAAGAGCAATTCTGTGAAGTTACCGGATGGTGGGTCCTTCAAGATTGATGCGATATTGGTTCATCAGATATTGGGCATTCCCTTTGGTGGCAAGAAAGTACCATGCAAAGCAAGCCCCCGTGCAAGGTCAATTATCTTGAAGGATACAAATCAGTCCAACCAAGCTGCCAAGATTGAGTATTTGAGAGCTATGATTGACAAAGAGATTGGTGGGGACAAGTTTGCCAGGGTATTTCTTCTAGTTGTATTCGGAATTTTTCTTTGCCCCTCAAGCAATTTCAGGGTGAGCCACCACTTCTATGAAGCCCTATCTGTCGTCAAAGAAATACAATCATACGACTGGTGCAGCGTTGTAGCCGAAGCACTGCAAGTGGGAATATCTAGCTTTCACACAAATGCATCTAAAGGAAATAGCAGCGGCAAGGCTACATTGGCAGGCTGTACATTCATTTTAGTTGTGAGTACCTCTCCCCAAATTACCTCCCGTGCACATTCATTTATGTATGTGAAAAATATAAACATTTTGCTTTTTTTCATAGGCTGCATATTTCGACTACCTGGAAATTGAACAATCCATTGTTGATCAAAATACAATACCACGCATATGCGTGTGGGATGATAACGCGTTCTCAAAGTACCGCGAAGTTGAGTCTAATATGGATAAGATCCAGGTTAAGTTTTTGACCCTCTCTTTTTATTTTTTCATGGTGGAGCAATCATATGATCGTCATTCTTTTTAAATTATATTTCTTTCCCAAACATCAAGACAACAACCTTGTGTCTTTTCCTCCCAGATTAAGGACATTGGATGCACTCCCTTCTCCAAGGATAATATCAACTCATTGACTTTTCGCGGATTCCATCTACCAGACGCAACCGATATTACCAATCTGGAAGCAGTGGAGGTTGCCAGCACCTCAAACAAAGACCCAGATGTATGTTGTTTTTATTTTACTATTCTTAAATAGATAGTCTAGTTTCTAATATCTATTTTCCTTTTCTTTCTTCATTAATCACTTTTTTTTATTATTATTATTTGTATTTTTTGATGTAGGGAATCTTTTATGTGAGGACTCCTAACAAAACATCTTCACACACACACCAGAACCAGTATGCCGCTACACCCTTGATTGATTTCCAGTCAGCTCGCAAGGTTATGCCAGAAGAAAACAACTTGTCACTGCGTATTTTTTCTGGTGAGGTTATACATCCAGAAGTTGACAAGTTCATAAAAAGCACTATTACAGACACCGGCAACAATGAAGTATGTATATCTAGCCTTATCTTTTTATTTTATTTTTTCTTGCCACCCATGTGTGTATTTGATCTATATAATGCATTTTTAAAACAAGCCTAACCTGCCAATCATATGGATACAAGCCATTATCATGAAATTTGTTCGGCTCAACACACACCAGTCGATAATTTGTATACGTGTATCTTTTTTTTTCGTTTTCACCAGTTTAGGCTGTTCAGATATTGTATTAATATTTTTGCAGCAAATACATACATGCTAATTGGTTATTTGCATACATGTTGACAAAATTTTTTGGTATAAATTATGCTGATCAAATAATGTTTTTGGTAAATTATATTCCACTTGATTAAGCTAGATGTAAAACTTTTTATTTTCATTACACAACTTATATCCTGATTGTTATACAAGTTATGTTCACAATTTGTGTGGACAGGTTATGTTCACCAATTTGTGTGTAGAAGTTATGTTCATAAATTATGCGCACAAGTTATGTCCACCAATTTGTGTGCATAGGTTATGTTCAGAAATTATGCGCACAAGTTATGTTCACCAAATGTGTGCATAGCTTTGCTGATCAAATATTTTTAGGCAAATTATTTTCATCTATAAGTTTTATATTTTCCACCGCATAAGTTTGTGCTCTTTTCAAAAATTGTATCTACAAGTTATTCTAGTTGTATGATGTGAAACTGAATTTTTTTTGTGATTCATATACATTTTTCAGCAGGCTATTGAAAAAATAAGTGCCATGTGCCAAACATTCTTCAAGGAGTCAGTTCAACAATATGTAAAATCAATTGAGCCTGTTATGGTCAGTCAATGTTGTGATATGGTGAAGTCTTTCTGGTCTGGACATCAACATGCTAAAGGCAAGGAGGCCTTTTCTGGATCAATTATCAATACCCAACCACAAATGGACAATGAAATCCCACTCGTAAGCAACACATCACTAGGGGTTCAACATTGTGAAATTTTGGAGGAAGAACGTGCGCAACCCAACTCTCACTCCAAAACAGATCCAAGTGCTGGCACCTTCAAATGCTTAGAATGTGGTTCAGAACTGGTATTGGGCCAAGATCACATATGCAGCGTCCTTCAACAGAATAAGAGCACAATCCTTTCCACAACTCCAGCATCAAACTTCGCCAGCATTCAGCGTGATGGGAAAGACTCACACGGTGGACTGAGTTCTTCAGCTATTTCTCATAAGGTAGATGGAGATTCCTCACACATCTTTGCAAGGGAAGATTACACAGGGTCACCAGAACGCCTTGCTCGCAATGAGGGAAAAAGTGGCACATGGTCTGTCAAATCCACGCCATATGCTGCTGACAAGCTCCATACCTCGCCACCCAAGTCAAAAAGGAACACCTTGTCTGACGATAATGGTGCCTGCACAAGTCCTGCATCGCCAATAAAGAAGCTTAGAATCTCACCACACAACACCGCCAAATCCGCTGAAGGTGCACAGACCTCGCAGAAGGCCTGTAGTGAACCTTCACCACCACATAATTGTGCTGTTGACCCCAGGGCAACCAGTGAGCCTTCTAGCAACGCCAAGTCAAGTGGCACATTGGACTTAAGTGGCGATGATGGTGTGATTACTAGAACAGCAAAGCTCAACCTATCTGCTGTCGGTCACGAGTCCAATACAACAAGTGAGCCTTCTGCAAAGGCTAAGTCAAGCGACACATTAGACTCCAGTGGTGATGATGGTGTGGTTACCAAAACAGCACAACTCAACCTGTCTGCTCTTGGGCATAAGAAGCGTGCTTTGAAATCCACAGCGTCAATGTTCATTGGTGAAAAAGGTCGTGGAAAGAAAATCGCGCTTTCTGAATTTGAGAAGAACGTATTTTTTGCTGCAACCAAAAGAATCGGGCCACTTCAAAAGTAAGTTAACAGTAATAGCAGATACATACTTTTAACCATTTTATCTCTGTTTACATTCTGATATTTTTTCCATCTCTTATGTTTCTCTCTCTCTTTTTTTTGCCAGGAACACTGAATGTGTATGTATCGGTCGGATGTCCATAAAGCATGGAGAATTTGGCAACACAATGCGTCCGAACACATGGGTAGGCTCATTTGTAATGAATGTGTTTTGTGAGGCACTCGCATATGATCAGAACAGAGAAGCTAAACCAAAGATTAAGAAGGGATTTCTCACATCAGCGGAAGTTGTAAGTAACTTGTATAAGTTTGTCGTTCTTTTTTATGCTTTATTCCAAGCATTACATCTTTTTTTAACCTAGGGTATATGCACTTCTGTTTCATGTTTATAACTTTTCTTTTTTGACAAACCTTGTCGTTTTTTAATAATAAAAAATAGGACCACATGAAAGTTGATGATGTAGACATTGAGTTACTGAAGAAAAAACTGGCACACACTAGAATTGGATTTAAGCTTGACGAAGTCGACATGGTTTGTATTTTTTCCCTTTTTTGTCTTCTGATTATGTTATGATTACTATGTTATAAACAATCTTTTTTTGCCCCTGCCCGCACACACCTTTACAAGGTTATGATTCCTGTATGCAACGGAGCACACTGGTGGTTGCTTGTCGCAAACATTAGGGACAACAGATTTGATGTTCTAAACTCCAGTAAATTTTTAGACGAGGAGAAGGAACTTACAAATAAAGTTGTAAGTCAACTTTTTTTCATCATCTATATGTTATCTCTCTTTTTTCCTCTTACACACCCTCCTGTAATTTTTTTAAAAAAAATCTGGATGTTGTTTTATTTTTTTAATCCTCCTCATACCTAAAAAAATTGATGGTATTTTTTTTAAAAATGCAGCGGACAAACTTTGCTAGAGCATTTGAAGTCATGTATGATCCCCAAGGTGCCGTCAATGTTTCTGGATTCCGCACAGCATACCAAGATGCTCCCCAGCAAGGAAACAAGTATGTAGACACTTTTTTTTATCTTGCTCTACATAAGTTACGCCCACAAGTTATGCACACAAGTTATTTTAACAGAATAAGTTTGCACACACAAGTTATGAACAGAATAAATTATGAACACAAGTTACGCCCACAAATTATTCATAGTATTTAGCATTCATATAGATATAAGCGCAGACGTTTTTGTAATCATTATATGCATCACGATATAGATGTTATGCTAACTAGCTATATATTACAAGTTTCATTTCACAAGTCATCTTTTGACAGCATAAGTTATGCATGATTTTTTTAATACTAGTGTATTCACCACAAGATGTCAGCTATGATACAACCTATAGGTTTTGGCTACAAGATATAAATACACAGAAAGTCATGTAAATAATGCATACTATATTTTTACAAATTTTCGCTTTTATGCACATAAGTTACATAAAAGCTAAATACTATGAATGCTTTTTTAATCCAATTTGTTTTGCCACAGCAGCTACGACTGTGGCATCTACACCATGCATTTTATGGAATCGTGGGATGGTAGGAGGGTTGATCAAATTGACAAGGTTTGTTTTGTATTTTGTTTGAAAAAATTCTCTCAGACCAAGCCCTAAACTTAAAGTGTATGCAACTGTTTTTGACGCACATACTTTTAAATTTCATTATTTGTTTTTCAAACAGGACCAAAGCTACAATCACAGAGTTAAGAAGGCTGTTTATTTGATTTGCCACCCAGCTAACACAATGAAGCTACCAGCTGTGGAAAAACTAATGAAGAAGAATGAAGGTCAGTTTTTTTTAAAAAAAATTCAACATGATTATATGTGAAACACATAAACACCTGACATCATGTTTTTATAAATTAACAGAGGAAAACAAATCAGTAGCATTACATTTTTTGGAGGGTTCCGTTTTTCTAAATATTTTTCATCAAATAACTTATATTTATTGCTAATGCTCTTCATACTCCATCTCCTACAATTTTTTTGTATGCTGCTCCTCCGCTGTCTTCACTTTTCTATGTTCAACCTCTTCTCCCCCCCGCATTCCTTTTTTTCAAGCTTTCTGCTCCGCGCCCACGCGTGCCGGTATGGGTTGTTGTGAAGTTGCCAATACGCTCTCATCATGCTGGACATTGTTGATCTGAGCAACCCTTTTGAGTAGAGCCTACAATATCAAATTATTATTACACCAAATGTCATCAAGCCACATAAAATTTTAATCCAGTTTTTTTACAAAATGATGTGTAAATACACTTTAATATTTTTTTACGCAGCTTCGGATGCAGTGAGAAATTGTGTTTTCTATTTACCTGTGGAAGTTGGGTCATCTTTCCAATTTCCGGGCACTTTTTCTTATCATGTGTTGTACTTTTGCACTTACTACATCTTCTAATTGGTTTAGTCGTTATGTTTCCTTCTTGGGCCTTCTTCTTTTGTAGACCATCCAATACTTTCTCCACAACACCAATTTTTCGCTTAGTTGGTCCCTTTACAGCTGCACGTGGGGGGTCCTTGTAGTTAGCCACAACATTTGCAGAGCCATCCCCCTGTTCTGTTCTGGTTTGCACAGTTGCTGCATTTCCTGCAGGGCCATTGACTGCATCTGCAATCTTAAGAGTTGTGTTAATCCTATTCTTCATATCAGCAAACTCTTTTATGAACAAATCTATTCCCCTTTTGTTTCCAGCAAGTGTCGAGCAAAACTGTGACACATCTGCCATCATTATGCAATATTGCACTGCATCAGAAGTTTTGCTCCCACCAATCACCAGTTCTTGCCCAACAGCCAATGCAACATCTTGATCTGCTTTTATAGTCCACCGATATTTAACAAAACTATCTGGCACCAACAATAGGTCTAGCCGCTCCGCAATTTTCCACACGTGGCAACAGTGAATGCCATCCCTCTCTAATTTCTTGCAAGAGCAGCTAAAGCTCGTCTTGTCGTCTGACACTTGCACTGTGTATTTTTCTTTCTCAAATTCAGGGTTCTCATATTTCACTTTTCTTGTTAGCTGAAATATCCTATCTCGAGTAACCTCACTAACACCGTAGCCTGTGCCTTTTTTGATTTCCCTTTGCACCTTTTGGAATATAGTGTTTGTATAAATTGTTGCTGCATGGCCCTCCAGGCCATTGTATGTGCACTGGCTTGGTTCCTTCAATTCTGAAGTGTATCTGCACCTATCAAGTTCTGACAAATTTTTCTCTTGGATGTTCTCATATGCTCCAAAAAAATTCACTATGGTGTCTTTGTGGGCGACATAGCCTTTAAACATTGTGTTAGTACTCTCACTCCTACCCGTTGTGCTTGAGAATGGGTAGAAAGATTCCATGAAGAATGCAGGCACCCAGTAGCTCCTGATATTGTATAGATAGTTGATCCTATTGTTGTCACTCGCATCATGCTCCGCAACCGCCTCTTTCCACCTGGCCTCGAACTCCTCTGGGCTAAATGAGTCCCTGACTGCACACTTTAGCTTCTGGTACAATCCTTTTTTCTTTCTAAAGTATATCAAGTTCTTTTCTCTCAATACTTTCATAATATGCCAAAAGCAGAACCTCCGTACCGACATGGGAAATTTTGAATCCAATGCTATCCCAATTGACTGGTCTTGGTCGGTGATTACTGTTCCTGGAGCCTTTCCATTGTTGGCAATTAAAAAAGTTTCAAACAGCCACTCAAAAGTATCAGCAGTCTGGTCCTTTAGGAGGGCACAACCAAACAACAAGGTCTTGCCATGATTATTGACTCCAACGATTGGGGCGAATGGCATGTCGTACACGTTGGTGCTGAATGTTGTGTCGAACGATACATAGTCACCGTAGATCTTGTAGGTTGACCTACCAACTGCATCCGTCCAGAACACACTGCGGACCGTGCCATCACCATCTGTCTGTAGAGCATAGTAGAACCCAGGGATATTTCTCTGCCTCTCTTTGAACAATGCTACCAGTTCGTCTATATCTTTATTAACATGCGTTTTATTCTCTGCACTCTTCAAGTTGGTTATATCCTTTGCATCAAACTCAACAGCCCTGAGATGGCCCCTAAGTAGTCTGAATATCGACATCACTTTCCTCGGGGGCACCCTACTATTCTGTAGTATGGTGATAAACCTTTTCTCACCGGGTGACATGTACTTATGGCACCTCATGAACCTGACCAACCATATCGATGGCGCAAGATCATGGTTATGCTCCAGGTGCACGGCTATTATTTTCCATTCATTAGATTCAAGCTTTAGTCGCACTAACACCTTACACTCTGTTTGGGGAATAATATTGCTCCTCCTTTTCCTCCCAGGATCATCATTCACTACTGACTTTCTGCTTTTATTGCACACGAAAACCTGCTTGTATAGCACCCCTGTTGGCCTCGAAGTGTAAGCTGTATCCTTCTTTACCGCAAACCCTGTTTTCCTCGCATACAACTTGAAGAAATGGTATGCCTCCTCCCGTGTTTTGAAGCGCGTGCCAACTTCCGGCTCCTTAGCATCATATATCTCAGTGATTGTAGGGTAATTCATCTCCTCAAACATACTGTCCATGTCCTTTTCTTCAGGGGTTGGCTCTCCAGGTAACAAAACATCATCACCAATGAGTGCCCCATCCCCTTGTCCACCATGGCCCACAAGATCACCATCTATTCCCACTGCCTCCATGTTTTGGTCGCCCACCACATCGTGTCTGGACTCCACCCCACTTCCCAGTATAGGCTCCTGTAAAAAGTAACACCCAAAACACATTAGTCATATAAAAAAAAGAAATCCAAATCATGAATCTGTAGAAGAACATTTTTCCCCTTCTTTTTTTGTAAAAGTCAGATTTCTGTAAGTTAATGTTGTAAGTTAATAAGCTCGCTGCACGTACGTGATTCAGATCAAATGCATTGATTCTGCCATTATTCGAGGCTGCATCTTGCACAACTCCTGGTTCTACTGTTTCTCCACTAGCGGCTTCTCCCTCATCACCTCCCTGCATTGTTCATTATTCATATTTCATCTTGTACATTTTGTACAAATATTTTTTTTCATAGCATTTCTTAAACAGATTGTGTTACCTCGTATAGGTTTAGATCCAACCACCGCTTTTCCACAACATTGTCCGCTCGTCTGCAAATCACAGGTGTTGTGCTGCTATCACGTGCCAGAGCAGCATCTACCTCAGCTAGTTTGTTGCACATGTCTTGGTCCTCTCTGTCCAGTCTCCTATTGAAGAATGTCTACACAAAGATAGAGAGAGAGATATAGATGTTTTTATACTTGCACACTACTACCACTCATCCATACAAATTGGCTGCATGTGGAGCATAAGAAATAGTTTTGTTACCTGTAAAAACCGCGCCTGAGCCTGTTGAGCCAGAACATTCTTTCTTGGGCACAGATCATCCACTCCATTACAAGATGCCAAAAGTTGATCCATGTGTGTTGACATTTCGCTTTCAGTCATGTTCATTTTTTATGTCTTCAATCTAGGATGCACTTCCACCTTTTCCTATTTTTTACAAAATAAAGTTGTAATTATACACACTATTCAATCACTGATCTGATCTTTTGACTTTGTCTCAGGGCATAAGGAGCAGAAGAAGAAGGGACAGAACAAGGACAAGTCGACAGCGACATAGCAGATTTAACAAAATGCTTTGGAATGAGCCCAGATCAAATCTGAGCATCCTACTTTTTTTAAGATTCCTCATGCTCGTGCTCTTTTATGTCACCGCACACACCATGTGCTTCTTATATTCATGTAAATAGATTTCGACCACTACTGTTCACAGGAGTTGAAACCAAACACTTTGTGTATATCAAGATACTCATGGGGGATTGGGATTTGTATCTGAGATGAACCCCCAAAAAAATTCAAACCAAGATTAATAAATGGCTACGTACCTGCAGATTCCTTTTTAGGATACTCTTTTTTGCTGCTCCCTTTTTTGTCTTTATAATTCCTCTGTTTTTTGGAACACCCCTCCGCCTCTCTTCCGCCGCCAACAATGGCGTTGGGGGCGGCGGCGGCACGGAAGAAGCTGCGGGAGAAGAGGATTGGCGGGGCAGGTGGGGGGTGGGGCCAGGGTGTGGGGTTTTGTTCTGCACGTGCTGCGTGCAGGCCAATCCTGATTTTTTTCCTTTTTTTTCCGGGACCACCGGTGTACAAGCTCAACAAAATATCTTTTTACTACATAATTTATGTTAATAGTTTTTGAAGTTATGCACCAAATTTATGTGTACAATTTTATGATTTTTTGGAAACAAGATTTTTTAATAAAATATTATGTGTATAAGTTATGTATATCACGGAAAATTTATTCGTCTAACTCGTCATCAGGGAAAAAAGTTATGCACATAACTCGTCGTCACTGAAAAAATTATACGCATAACTTGTCGCGAATTGAAAAGTTATATGCATAACTTTGTCGGTATAAGTTATGAGCATAAGTCGTTGTTAGGGAAACTTATGTGCATAAATTATCGTTATGTAAAAGAAGTTACACACAAAAATCGTCATATAAAAATTATGCATCTAAAACTTATGTGCATAAATTTATTTTCGGAATAATATTGTTATGATAAAGTTATGTATATAACTTTACTTTAAAGAAAAGTTACCTGCATATTTTAAATTTTTTTCTTTATAAGTTATATTAATAAATCATCACTGAAATTTTTGCAACAAACTTATGTGTATAACTTTTTACAGAAAAAAGATGTACGCATAATTTTTATTTTATTACTCTCAAAAGTTATGACAAAATATTATGTGTATAAATTATGTATATCACGGAAAAGTTATTCGTATAACTCGTCATCAGGGAAAAAAGTTATCCACATAACTCGTCGTCAATGAAAAAGTTATACGCATAAGTTGTCGTTGAAAGGAAAAGTTATATGCATAACTTGTGATAAGTTATGCGGATAACTTGTTGTTAAGGAAACTTATGTGCATAAATTATCGTTACATAAAGAAGTTATATGCAATAATTGTCTTATAAAAATTATGCATCGCATATATCTCATAAATAAATTGTGATTAAAACTTCTGTGCATAAATTTAATTTTGAAAAAATGTTGCTATGATAAAATTATGTATATAAGTTTACTTTAAAGAAAAGTTACCTGCATATTTTCAAATTTTCTTTATAACTTATATTAATAAATTATTACCAAAATTTTTGCAACAAAAATATGTGTATTAACTTTTACATGAAAAGATGTGCCTATACTTTATATTTTATTCCATACATTTTTGACAAACTCCCAAAAGTTATGACAAATATTATGTGTATAAGTTATGTATATCACGGAAAATTTATTCGTCTAACTCGTCATCAGGGAAAAAAGTTATGTACATAACTCGTCGTCACTGAAAAAATTATACGCATAACTTGTCGCGAATTGAAAAGTTATATACATAACTTTGTCGGTATAAGTTATGTGCATAACTCGTTGTTAGGGAAACTTATGTGCATAAATTATCGTTATGTAAAAGAAGTTACACACAAAAATCGTCATATAAAAATTATGCATCTAAAACTTATGTGCATGAATTTATTTTCGAAATAATATTGTTATGATAAGTTATGTATATAACTTTACTTTAAAGAAAAGTTACCTACATATTTTAAATTTTTTATTTATAAGTTATATTAATAAATTATCACTGAAATTTTGTGCAACAAACTTATGTGTCTAACCTTTTACAGAAAAAAGATGTACGCATAATTTTTATTTTATTACTCTCAAAAGTTATGACAAAATATTATGTGTATAAATTATGTATATCACGGAAAAGTTATTCGTATAACTCGTCATGAGTTTAAAAAGTTATCCACATAACTCATCGTCAATGAAAAAGTTATACGCATAAGTTGTCGTTGAAAGGAAAAGTCATATGCATAACTTGTTGTTAAGGAAACTTATGTGCATAAATTATCGTTACATAAAGAAGTTATATGCAATAATTGTCTTATAAAAATTAATCGCATATATCTCATAAATAAATTGTGATTAAAACTTTTGTGCATAAATTTAATTTTGAAAAAAAATGTTGCTATGATAAAATTATGTATATAAGTTTACTTTAAAAAAAATTACCTGCATATTTTCAATTTTTCTTCATAACTTATATTAATAAATTATCACCAAAATTTTTGCAACAAAAATATGTGTATTAACTTTTACAAGAAAAGATGAGCCTATCCTTTTTATTTTATTCCATACATTTTTGACATATCCAAAAATTTATGACAAATATTATGTGTATAAGTTATGTATATCACGGAAAATTTATTCGTCTAACTCGTCATCAGGGAAAAAAGTTATTCATATAACTCATCATCAATGAAAAAGTTATACGCATAAGTTGTCGTGGAAAGGAAAAGTTATATGCATAACTTTTGTCGGTATAAGTTATGTGCATAACTCGTTTGTTAGGGAAATTTATGTGCATAAATTATCGTTACGTAAACAAGTTATACACAAAATTTGTCATATAAAAATTGTGCCTCGCATATATCTCGTAAATGAAAAATTGTGAGTAAAACTTATGTGCATAAATTTAATTTTGAAAAAATGTTGCTATGATAAAATTATGTATATAACTTTACTTTTTAAAAGAAAAGTTACCTGCATATTTTAAATTTTTTCCTTTAAAAGTTATATTAATAAATTATCACTGAATTTTTTTGCAACAAAATTATGTGTATAACTTTTTACAGAAAAAAGATGTACGCATAATTTTTATTTTATTGCATAAATTTTTAACATCATACTCCCAAAGTTATGACATAATATTACATGTATAAGTTATGTATATCACGAAAAAGTTATACGTATAACTCGTCATCAGGAAAAAAAGTTTTTCACATTACTTTGTCGTCAATGAAAAAGTTATACACATAAGGCTGTTCGGCTGGCCTTTCCACGGCTTATCTCGGCTTATTTCGGCTTATCTAATCTCACATAACACTATTCAATCTACCAGCCTAACACTATTCATCGTATCAGCCGAACACATTTTTTCATATATTATTTTTAGAACACATTTTTTCATATATTATTATTGTACACAAGTTATTTTACATAATACATATAATTTATATATACAATGATGCCACCCACAAAGAAATAAAAAACTTTTACACTACACAATCTATTTTTTTATTCCCTTTTCACCACTCCCCAGACAAAGCGGTCAGTCCTCATCCCTTCTTCTTTCTCCCACTCGCATTCTCTTTCTTCCCCTCCACCTCGCCTCCATCTTTCTCGGTCTCGTCGTCGTCCACCCATCCTCTCCCTTCGGCTACGGCACGGACCTGTGTGGGGCTCAGGCCGGTGGCCAGAGCAGCGAGCCCCACTGCATCTCCTCCGGCGAAACCGCTGCCCCATCCTCCCCCAAATCCCTGCAGGACGGCAATCTAGACGAACACCCAAGGTATGCAGCCATCACCAATCTGAATCGCAGCCTTCCCTCCTGCCCTCCTTTTCTCCTCATCTCCCCTAATTAGCAACACTTGGTGCAGACGTACACGCACAACCCTATCCTCCCACAATCTCATCGATTTATATGGCCACACGGGTAGATCCGACCTACTTTGATGTTTTTTTAAGACCTCGAATTGCTTCCCTAATTTTGCTGAGAGGGATGGACTCCTGGGATGCAACGTAGAAAGTACTCCCTACACTGCATAGGACAAAGAAATACAATTCTACTCACCCATTTTTATCATTTGAATGTCTGAATCGGTGGTTCGTGTGGACCAATTTAATTTAACATTGCAGGCAGTGGAACCATATTAGTCAGCTCCATTTGGTAGAGTGACATTAATTCATATTCTAAAGTTCAATTATCTATTTCGGCTATGAGTCATCTAGGAATATATTTTTTGCTGTTGTATTACTAATCAACAACAGATGACGTTAGTCTATTTCTTTTTTACTCCAACCACGGATCAAAATGCATCTATCTTGTGGGAGGCAAAGCTATCTATATTGACCTTCTCAACCATTAACTAATCGCTTTTTTTTTGCACTGATGCTACACCAATAGTCCTATAACTGTTTTTGTGAGTGACATTATAACATATATTTTTCCCTTTCCAACCAGCATTTATGAAGGTGGATGCATTTTGATACTGGAAGATTCTAGAAAGGACAAGTATCATGGCTACACTTAAATTAGATGATAACATGGAAGAACTTGGTTCCCATTTTACAACCAAACTATCTCTACGGAAATTCATCAGTGTATCAGCATCATTGAATGGTCATCAGAGGGATCTTGTCAAGAGCATTGGCTTCCACCACCTCCTCGATCTATGTTGCAAGTCGATCCCCAAAGGCTTCATTTTATGGCTCATCCAACACTTTGATACCATGACTAGAACTGTGAATCTACCAAGTGGGTCCAGTTTCAGATTATCCTCGCTTCATATACATCAGGTGCTAGGTATACCAATTGGAGGTGCTCCTCTCCCCCATTTCTGCGATGAGAGTGCAAAGAAGCTGATACGTGGTGAAACCTGATGCAATGGAACTTATCCCACCATTAATGAGCTTATGGCTCTCATTACTGACAACCTTGATGGTGACCAGTTCAAGAGAATCTTCGCCCTTTTCACCTTGTCAGTGTTTCTATGCCCAACCAGCAATGAGTGTGCAAGCCCAGAGTTCTTTCAAGTAGTATACATGCCTGATACAATCATATCATACAACTGGTCTGACATCGTTCTTGAGAAGTTAGTGTCATCAATATCTAAATTCCAGCAATCTATAGCTTCATGCAAGACAGCTGCTTTAGGAGGATGCATTTTTGCGCTCATGGTAAGTTTTGTTTTCCTTGAACCATTAGTTTCATCACTGTTTCTTGTGCACTTGTTTTTATCATATATCAAACCCTCACATACACTCAAAATATGGATGTTAATACACGAGAGACATACTGCTATTTTTTTATGTTTGCTTAAACCTTTTTTCACACCCCTTTTTTCTTTTATGCAAAACAGATAGTATATTTTGAGTTCCTCGACTCATCAGAGCTGAGTTTGCCTGATTCCATCCCTCGGATAGGACTTTGGTCTACTGAGAATGTAGCAACATATGTGAAGATGGACTTAATCAGTGCTGATAACAACTTGTTCGGCAAGACCCCTGTAAGTTTGTCCATATAAATCTTTTTTTTTTCTTTTACCGCTTTTAGTTCATACTGCATTTAATTTTTGTTATAAGCTGACATTGTATTCCCCCTCCGATACCAGATGAGAAACATTACTGAAACACCATTCAGGACACAGAATCTGACCCAAGGCATATACATTGACACGTCCAATGTTATCCAAGAGGGCTTGAATTCAATCCTCCCAGGGCCTCGCTTCAAAAATGTGAGAACAATCATCATGTTTATTATTTTTAGTCATTCTTTGTTTTATATAATACGCAGCTCTTTTTTTTCATGCAAACACAATCTTTCATGTAGATTTAGATTTTATACCCTTTTTTCAATTCTGGGCACCACCCTCCACCATACTTCTATTTTCTTTATGCATGTTTTTCCATACAAATGAATATTTGCTCCACATTTCTTTTTTCTTTAATCCCGTTTTTCTGCTCATACCAGGTTAGGAATGAACTACAACAATCATACCACGATCTCTGCTCAGATTACATGAAAGCAATAAGGCCACTTCTCATCGCACAGGTGATGAAAACCGCATCTATCATACGTGACAGCAGCAATACCAGCATGCTCAGTTTCACAAATACATTTGATGAACATTGTTCTGTACAGAGTGCTGACAGAATTCAAATAAAACCTTCCACACTCACCAACTCTGATCTAACCAATGCAGCGAGCACCCAAACATCCATCGATGATATAAGTCATTCCCCATTACAAGCTGCCACTACCCTAACCAATCTGGAGTCTGTATTCCTCAACAAAATAGATGGGATGGATAAAGACCTACTGGTTCCACAGCCCCTAATTGCACCTAATTTTCCGGATAGCCAACCTATTGGTGAGCAAATAATGAAAAAATTCATCCAGCTGCTCATACCAATGGATATCTGGGATGGCAGTGATATATTTGAAGGGCAAAAAGAATCTCTTGATCAATTGCACAAGTCAATCTTCAGTCTGGAAACCAACAACATCTCACTAGAGCCAGAATCAGATTGTTTTTCTGACACCACATTTTCACTTGCCAACTTGGCCATGTTGGATTATGCAGATGAGAGACATGATTGTCCAGCTATTCAGAAGGAGCAACACATTTCACCCTTCGACACAGAATCAACACCATTTCAGCAGAGCACGGGCACACATGCCTCGACGAAGGTCCTGCCTTTCAAGAAAAGATCATTCCCCACTACTTCAAGCAAGGCTGCCACATATGTTACAAACAAATCTACCAAACTAGCAGGACTCTCTCTAAATGAGCTTCAACTTGCAAGAATAGGTAAGTATTTAGAGTCTGTGAACAAGAAGCTCAAGCTTGGCACTATCGGTTCAGCACCAGACAATGTGTCAACAAGCTGTCTCTCATGCAGCCAAGACAGTGACCCATTCTGCACACGCAGCCCTTGTTCACTTAATGAAGACAGAGCTTCTACTCAGAGGAACATTGGGACAGTACCACAGTGTGACGACACCCAACATTTGCCCCCCGGCAGACACACGCAAAATGAGTGCAGTACTGAAATAAACAAAGAGTCAATGGTTCGTGCAGAATGCAAGGGAACATCAACCAAATGTTTTGAAAACCAATCTGGTATCTACAACCAGGAAACCACTGGAATCAATATATTTCAACGCCAGCGACACAGAGGTCCAGATGCTTCAACAATACCATGCATTACCAATGTGGATGTGTGGGATGACGAGATGTTAAGTCGAATGGATGAGTCAGTTGCCATGGCAAGAACTTTCCCGAACACACCAACCGAGAACATGATACCAATAAATCCCGTCATTTTCTTTCATGTCTTCGTGTCAACACCAATCCAAAGAGATGTACATCAGTACATTGTGAACACCGTACCACCACCTTATCCTGCAAGAAGGTACAACTATTTGTTTCCATTCTTCTTAAAATAATTTTAAATTGTGTTCTACATAATTTACCTCTCAGACTTTTTTATGTAACGATCGTATGTTATACACATAAGTTCCTTTTTTTGTTTATATGCTTTTTTGCACTATGCATAATGTTATCTCCCCTACAATCATTTTGAAACACATGCAACAAGTGTGCTATGAGTTATATATATATATAAGGTGTTTTTAAATTGTCTATGAGTTGTATATATTTTTTAACTAATGCATTACTCCTTTTCTTTTTTCACCATGTTTTCAACCACTCGCATATATTTTTTTAACTGATGCATTACTGCTTCCTTTTTCACCATGTTTTAAACCAGACCAAGAATAATCAAGATGGCTCGTGCTTGGGTCGATCATCGCACTTTTGGGTTATCCATGCAAGTTTACGGGTCAGTTTCACATCATGTCATGAACATAATGGGCACTGCTGTAATGGAAGCACAATATCGTAAGCATCTGCATGATTTGCTACCTCCTAGCGAATGGGGCAAGCATGTGGTGCACTATGACACAGCTGTAAGCTAATTTCAACTTTCTATTTTTAAAGCACAGTTTTGCTACGCGCCAAAAAAGCACAAATATCTCAGTCTTTCTTCATTAACCCCCGACACACACCCAAAACCAAACAGGTGTATTTACAGGATGCAAATCTACAACCATGTGACATTTCAGGGAGTTTTTCTGAACCAAAGATTGGATATAGGCTGGATTTCTCAGATCTGGTTAGTGCTTAAAATTTTCTTCTCTTTTTTTTTGGTTTCCATTTATAAAGTGTCCAAACAAAAAAAATGATTTTGTCCCCGAAATCACAAGATATATAGCTTGCTTGTTCTTACAAAATTCTTTTAACATGTCAGGTATTTGTCCCTCTCCGCAAGAATAGCTTTTGGTATCTCCTTGTTGCAAATTTCAGGGATAAAAGGTTTGAGGTCATTTGTCCTTTCAATAATGTTGACATCATCAAAGAGGATGCCTTTGTTGCCATATCCAATTTCCGGAAAGTATTCAAACTCGTACACAGTAGGTCCACAAGAGTTGATATATACAATATGCCGATAGCCATTGCGAGTGTGTCCAATTGCAGCAGCCAGTTGAGTTTCACACCACAGTTTTTCTGTTAATAACACATTATTGTTATCATAAATCTGTCACTTGCACTAATTTATTTTTCGCTCCTTCCCCTACTAACCTGCGTCAACAGGAATGACACTGGTGTATTCGTTTTGCAACTGCTGTTATCATACAATGGCGACACTCATTTTCATTTTAGAGAAGTAAGGTTTTTTACACAGTTCTTATCTTGTACAAAACACACATCATTTTTTCCCATCAGTTTTTTATCCATGTACATCCTTTTAAGACCATATATATGTCATTTAAACTTTTTTCAATCATATGAAACACAGGAACATGCTAAGCCAATACGTGAAGTGATAACTTACTATCTTTGCACCCACTCGGAAAATGAGGCTGTCATGCCTCAAATCAAGGAAATTGCTGCTCAATATGTAAGTGTGTACTTAATCATTACTAAGATTAGATGCTTTCTCTCTCTCTTTTTTGACACAAGTTTATGCCATGTTACAATTTATGCACATAAGTTGAATATACAAGGTTTTATGTTGCTTTAATAAGTTCATGAAAATATATCCTAGTCGACAAGTTATGGTGTTCACAAATTGTATGTACAAGTTATGCTAGTTAAATATTTTTCACCAAATATATGCTACTTGATAAGTTTGGAAACACAAGTTGTGCAGTTTTGCAAATACATGTACAAGTTATGCTAGTTATTAAATATTTAATCCAGGATACATGCGCTTGTCAAAAAGTTGAAAACACAAGCTATACCCTTTTTTAACTTATTTCACACTACTAGTTATTGCATTTTTCATTAGCCAATCTGCACATTATATGTTATGCACATAATTTATGGGTTCAACTTTTTATCATATAACTTTTTGACAAATAACTTTTTGACATGTAACTTTTTTGACACACAATTTTTTTGATATATAACTTTTGCAAATTATTTATATAGAAAAGCTTGTCATATTCTATCTGATTTTATGTTTTTTTACATAAGTTATCCATTAAATTAGACCATTACTTTTTAAATATGATTATTGCATAACTTGTGCATATAAATTATTAATCCTATCTATATCCATGTACATAAAATTTTCATAATTATAGTATTTTCTTAACTTTGTTTTTTTTTGACATTTTTCATTCTTTGCATGATGTCGAATTAATAAATTATGCACCGAAAAGGTAGATAACATACAAGTTCACATATACATTGCATTATTTTTGTACCATACGCATAATTATCATGTATGTTTATGGTCCAAGTTAACAAAAAAATTTGGCAATTTGTTCTAAAATTTGTGAAATACTAGGTTACACCAGTTTTTTTGTACAAAATTGCTGTTTTTATATATTTTTTGCATTACATAAGTCGACAATTTAGTCAAATTGTGTATATAAATTTTTAGGGATACTACTTGTGACTATTTTTTATATATTATTTTTTACAGGGGAAATCCCAAGTGAAACGTCATCCAACGTACACCAAGTACTGAGTTCGAAAATTGCTTAAGTGGTTTGTACGAAACAGGAAGATGACACACCGATACTTAATATAATATATATATATATGTATATATAGATATAGATTTTTCTGGTTTGCTTAAATGCTTTTCTTCTAAGTACGTTTCTTATTCTATTTGAAAAACATCATTAAAAATAGCTTTTATTTCGAAATTCCCCCACCCAATTTTACACCCTCCTATCCCAACAGCCCAAAAATGATTTGCGCGCCAAAAGAAAAAATTAAAAACGCGCGCCTAAAGAAAATGAGCGCGGAACGGCGCGCGGAAGGAAAATTTGCGGAAAGAGAAAAAAAAACGGTGGCCGCGGGGAGTTGACACGGCGGGACCATGTACGGTCCGAAAGCGGTCGCTGGCAGGCCCGCCAGCGACCGGTCGCTAATTAGACTCCCCCATCGAATACGCGACATTATGCATTCGGAATTCATCTCTTTGTACGGTCTCGGTGTGCAAAAAAAGTTGTAAATCAGGTGGCTGATTGCTTGGCTCTTATGCGTTCGTGAGAAAAGTTATCTAAATGAACCTTGTTTTGGGCGATTTGCCAGTTGTGTTCTGATAAAAAAAAAAGCTACTTCACGCGGTTCTGCTGCTACTTGCGCTCGCCACCTCAGCCCTCGGCGTCACCCTGTCTGCTACTGTCGTGGAGGAGGCAGTGGCCATTTCTCCCGCCACCGTGGCGGGTGCCGCCACCTCCCCGGCGTCTAGCACTGCGGGGCACCTGGTGGAAGAGTCCAAAGGTGTCACCAATCACCATGTCTGCTGCCACCATGGAGGAGGCGGTGGTCGTTTCTTCTGCCACCTCCCTAGCATCCAACACTCCAGGGCATATGTGTTGGTGGCTCATCCCGGTAGCAACCAGCCCACCACCCAACCCCTTTTCACTAACACCACTTATAAAATTAAGGAGTTCGCTTCCTCGGCACAGTCAAAAAATAAAAGAAAGGTAAGTCCTCTCGAGAAACCACCGACGGTTCCTCCGCCTCCCCGTCGTCTCGTCTCCTCGATCTACACAGCAGTGTCGCCGGCCGCCTTGCTCCTTCTGCCCGTCTTCTCGTCTCCTTGCACCTCCCTCCTCTTGTTGGCAGTACAATGTTCCTACCGGTAGGACTCTCGCCGACCTGGGTCAATGGGATCCGACGATCTGAGAGGCGGCATGTTGATCTAGCAGAGATTATATTACTGGTGAGTACCATGTTGCTTCCATGCACTGCAAGGTGCAAGGATTCGATTTTGTCCTTCAGTTTTTTCATTACAGGAGACAAATTGTCTTGCACAGTTCATAATTTTTCCTTCCCCCGTTTTGTTTGATGAAACAAATCTAAAGTGGATTTATATGAAAACTATCGCTGTGTCCTTGTCCTCTTTTAATTGCATCCAATAGTATTGAGCGATTGTTGTGGGTTCACCAGTAGAATCCAGGACTGGATCTGTATATCCAGATCTCAGACTGTCTCCAGCAACTCGTGCATAGCGATCTGCATCCCGAAAATGAAGAAAGAATAGCTACTGTAGAAGCTCTAACAACTACTGCATCACCTACTGCAAAATGCAGTCCGCCCTCCTCCGTCGCGCAATCCTGGGGTTTCTTTCACCTTGCCGCAGCCCAACCGCCCCACGGACCCACCCACGGCGGTTGTTCTGGATCTGCAGGGGCACGGCGGGGAAGAGGTCAACGGCGGCGAAGTTGGCGTTGGCGCGATGGCAGCGACTCGCCCGCCGCCGCCGCCTTCCCCCATCCTTCTACGGTGAGCCTGGATCCGCGGCCGCGCTCGCCGGAGTCGGGGACGGAGGAGGTGAAGCAGTGGATTCGAGGCGCGCTCACCGGCGGTATCTCGTAGGAGGCGAAGGCGGCTCCCCGCGCCAGCATCAAGCTCGTCGTCATCCAGCGGCGTTGGAGTCCATGGCCGGCCTTCGCGGAGTACATGGTGCGGGCGGAGCTCCCAAGATCCGGCGCGGGCGGCGCTCCCAAGATCCCAAGATCCGGCGTGGGCGGAGCTCCCAAGATCCGGCGGGGTCGAGCTTGAGGTCGAGGCGCGGTCGGCGGCGGAGTTGGAGGTCCTGGAGCTCTACGACCGGCCGGCGGCGCCTTCTCCCATCCTGCTGCTGCGGCGAAGATGGAGGAGGCGGCGGCGCCCGCTCGAGGCCGGCGGTGGCGGGCTTTCTGCTCCACCTTGCTCCTCCTGACCGGCGGCGCAGATCCGGCCGTGCCGGTGAGGCTCCTCCCGCGGCCTCCCTCCTCCCGCGCTAGCGACCTCGCTGCTCCTGCGGCCTCCCTCCTCCGCGCGGGAGCCAACTGCCGAGCAGATGCGCGAGGGGGATGCACATGCCCGCTAGAGTGGCCTTGTTTTTGCAGTTGTGTTTCCTTCTCTCTGTTAGCTGTATAAGTGATTTTTGAAGATGCAGATCCGCATACTTGCTGGAGACGGTCTAAGTGCCCTTGTGATCGTGTATCACGTATTGTTTCTAACCAGTTGCAGATCCTCTATTTCTAGAAGACTACAATGATTTGACAGCTAGCAGCTCGTGAACTATACCAAAAATTATTGGCACCATTTATTCCTTTATAGTCTAATCTATTTATTTTTTTTTGGTACTGGTAGCGATCCTGATCTCATTTGCATTCTATTAGTTAGTGCCATCCTAGCTATGTCTTTAAGCTCTAATCGTATAAACAATGTCGTAGCTATGCACTCTTTCACTCTCTTTATTTACAAGAATCCTTTACCATTATTAGTTACTTTACCATGGGTGACATGGATTCTATCTGATCTGCACTGTATATGTAGATTACAGAAAATGAGTTACAACTGAAATGAACTTGGCAGCACTTGAACCTAGAAGACTGTGCCAATCTTAATTCTAAGGTAATTTTAAATCGTGATTCTTTATAATGTCAATGAATTTTCTATTCGCAAGTATATTTGCTTCTTTAACAATGTTTCCTTTTTCGTATTCGTATTAAGTAACCCTTGTTCTTGCAGATGCAAAGGATCAAACTTCTGCGAAACAAACTTTTTGGACATTAATTGCAGCTAGATTAGGTAAAACATATTCTTCAACTATAGTATTCCCGTCTTACATTTCTTCATTTCGTACATAAACATGCCACTATTTCATCATGCTGCCGCCTACAAGCCCCATAAGTTTATTTGGATACAGCTCCCTTTGTACTTGCCGCAGCTTCATATTTCACGCAGGATGATACATAACACTTTGGATATCCAGATCTTCAAAGGATGGAGTATAGGACTTCCTCAAAAGAACTTATTGCTAGCCCAGGCTTCATGGATTTGTTTTTCTTATCACGTTGTACTTTACAAAATCATTGTATTCAATCAGATTTTCTGCTACCTATTTCTTGACTACAATCTGTTATCGAATTGAATGAAAATATTAAGTATCTCTGTTAAGAATGGATGTGCTAAATGTATCTCTTTAATGGCATTAGTGATTTACTAGCCTCATCAAGTGCAAAAAAAAAAGCTACCTGTACCCAGTGGTAATAAAAAACCATGCAACGGACACTTTTTTAAGATAGCAACGGATATATGCGTTGGTACAATATCCGTTGTTAGCTTGCAACACTTTTACACAACTTACCAATGCATATGTATATGTTGCAATAGACCATTGCAACACCACTTCTCGCAACGCATAAACTATGTGTTGGTATAGATCATACTAACACTTTTTCGAACTTCTAGCAACACATGTACGCGTTGCAAACGGGGGGTTTGATTTGTAGTGTGGAAAGTCAAGGTTAATGGTTTTGTGATTGCCTACGAGGTAGTGATCTCGACCATCGTGGCGTCTCCAAGGGCGAAGCTGGCAGTGGGGCGGGGGGCTTGAGCCCCCCCTACCAGCAAGAAATTTCTGCCATAGATGCAAAGAGAAGGAGGGGGTCTCTTTCACGAGATGAGACAGCAAACCGTGTCCAGCCCAAACCAAGTGGCCGAGCCATCTCTCCCACCGCAAGCCGATCCAATTGTGTCTTCTTCCCCATCCACCTGCACATACGCACAGCCAGACTAAGGATTATTTATTTATTTTACAAATTTACAAAAAAATATACATCCATCCCAAATTAAAGTTTTGCAAAACTATACTTATACCGCCATTTGAAATGATGGTACCCTAGCTACCGTCGTTTCAAATGGCGGTAGATGCCTATCACCTTTTGGAATGGCGGTAGGGCGTACCCCCGCCGACAGTACTGTAGCAGTCCCTACCATCGCTTCAAACAGCAGTAGGACCCGTCCATCTTAAAAAAAATTATAACTTTTTTGTATGAACTCGGATGGAGATCAACTTTATATGAAAGTTGTAGTTTTCATCAAGATCTATACAAATTCGGTATAGAGTTTACCTCCATCTGAGTTTATATGAAAACGTTATGATTTTTTGAAGATATGTAATCAAGAGAAAAAAATCGTCAAATTTTAGATCTGAATATAGTATCGATTATTTAAGCATCAAAATGATTTTAAATTAAAAATGTATGCACTGCAAAGTTGTAACTCTTGACGAAAGCTACAATTTTCATATAACGTTTATCTCCACCCAAGTTCATACGAAACAAATATGTTTTTTTTAAAAGATATGTTGTCAAGAGAAAAGGTTTGTGTCGGTTATTTGAGTACCAAAATGATTTTAAATGAAAAGATAAACTACAAAGTTGCAGATGTCGACAAAAGCTACGATTTTCGTATAAAGTTTATCTCCATCTGAATTCATACAAAAAAGTTACAATTTTTTGGAAGATGGAATGACTCTACCGCCATTTGAAACGCCGGGTACAACCCCGATTTGATCATTTGTATGCATATTTTACTTGTCCATAGCAGATTGGCGGATTGCTGATTTATTTGTGATTTTGTGAAGAACTCAAAATGTCCAAAAAAAAAACATTGCTCTCATACTATTCCAGTGGTAGTGGAAGTTACAGGTGGGACTCCAAATCTAGAGACTAACTAGGTGATACCCCTAACGGGAATCAGCAGGAGAGGCCCCTACCCCTATTTTTTTATATATAGAAAAAGTATTTACAAGTTACAAGGCCTTAGGTCCTACCCCACGCGATGTTGCAGGAATTTTTATAAAATTTGAAGATGCAATTTGAAAGTAGAATCACTAAAATAATTGCATCACAACATTTTTTTCAAACAATAATGTAGATGAAAACACATTTATTTTATTAAGAGAGAACTATTTAAAATTTTGTAGCATGGTACTCGCAAAGACTAACACAATGCATGCATGATTACTATTAGCCGCAGAAAATCGGTAGAAGACATAAATTCATGATTCTAGTGGATGGTGATGTGGACAACTTGCATGTTAAGAGAAGATCTAGTGGATGGTGATGTGGATCTCTTGCATGTTGAGAGAAGTCTATCTATGATGTGTAGTTGGTTCCATCTATATTGTTGTTATAGATAGATAGATACAACCACCCTCACTAATGTCAATGCTGGCACTAATCAATTTAAGAGACCTAATGTGGAGTTTAGACACTACTTTAGTCATCCTAGAAAGCAAACCAAGTGAAGACCATCTTTTTAAAATATTAGGTACTCTTGAATAGGCTGCGAAATAAGGTAACACTTCTCCTCCCTCGTGCCGCTCTCCTCCGCGGGAGGCGACTTGAGGGCCCCCACCGCGCCGCTCAAGCACCCTGTCGCCGCAGCTATCGAAGGTCGTCGCCGCACGCCCTCCCTCTTTTCCTCTCTTTCCGTCTTCCTCTCTGTAACATCTCACCTATCCGAGGCTGGGCCCGCCTACGCCTGGCAGCTCTCTAGGACCTCAAGAATATCCTCACATACCAACACATGTCTTTTCTGCGTACTTTGTCCTCAGCTCACTTATGTGCACCCGGGAAGGACTTCCCGGTCGGTCACCCATCGCTTCAGGCTAAGTCTGCTTAACTTTGGAGTTATTTTGAGATGAGCTTCCTGAAAAGAAGTTGCAACTTGTTGGTAGGAGTATTATATCAATCCTATTAAGCCTTGGACCAGGATGTCACACTCTCCCTCTCCCTCTCCTTCCCTCACCACTTTACACCACACCACACCACAAAGGTCGCTTCTTCTGGTCGTCGGCGGCCGCTCAACCCACCAGCCTAGCTTCCTCCCCTACTCTGGCATGCGTCGACGCGCGCCGGGCTCCGACGACCTCCCGCCCTGCCTCACCCGGCGCATCCCCCCTCCTCCGTCTTGCATCCCCCTTCCCCAACCCTAGATCTGGGGCTTCGTACCCCGCACCTGTTACCACCGCCTCCAGCATTGGGCCCACCGGGGGAGGGCCAGGCGGCGCTGGCTCTTGGCCCGGGTCTGCCCTTACGCCGGCGTGCGCACGAGCTGTGTCGGTCGCCTCCTCCCTTCTTCGACAGACCTCGTGCCGCTGCCGCCGCCAAGGCTCTACCTTCGGACATGGCGGAGCTTGACGCTGGCGGCTGGCGGGTCGTGGCAGGCACCGGTGGTTGCAGGGGTGGCACAGAGAGGGAGGAACCCTCTTTTACGGCCCCCTCTCCTTCCTTCCGCGGCCAGCCCAATCCGGCGCCGCCACGACCACCTCCGGCGGTGACGAGCTTCGGCGAATAGTCCGAGGCGGCGAGGTCAACACTCGCGCCCCCTCTCTTCTCTTCCACTTGGGTGGGGCACCGCCGACGGTGCTGATCTGCCGGTCGTGGCCTCGGAATGGTGGTTGGGGTCGCGCGCTCCACTGCCACTATCGTCCGCCTCCCCCTCTGCCCGCTGCCACCGGCCACTACGAGCCCCTCCTCTCCGACCGTCGCCACTGTCGATCGCCTCCCCCACGGTTTGGCGTCGTCGCCGCTTCTGGCCGTTGTTCCTTCTTCTACCTCCGCGGCGGTTCGCGACCTCCATGGTGGGCGCGGTGCCTGCGGCCCTCTCGCGGCGGTCGTGGTGGCTTTGTCCGTCGAGCTTGCCTCTCCTCGCTCGGCGCCGTCGGGTCTGTCGTGGCCACTGCCACCGCTGCTGCGTCGCCTTCTAGCCCCCAGCTACCTTGGTGCAACCGTCTCTGGCATCTAGGTCAGGGCCGTGGGTCCCGGCGCGGCCACCCCGTCCTCTTCGTCTGGCTCCGTTGGGTTTGGGATTGTTGTGTTCGCTTCGCTCACCGACGTCGCATTCCATTGTGACCCTCTTCCCTACTGCTTCCGGGACCCAAGGTAGGTTCTTCTCATATGCCTGCAAATGTTTCTTGTTGCCATCACTAGGGATTCTCGTTGCAAATTCTATCGCTTTGCATCTCATCTTGGTTCCGACGGTGGTGGTGTGGAGTTGGCTTTGGAGATCTTTGGCAAAAGCTTAGCCTAGCACTCGCTAGTGCTGACAACGGTTGCATCCTCTTGCGTAACTTACCCTGCTGGGAGGTTGTTGCGGCCTCCAAATCCTCTTGGTCTGCTAGGTGACGACTTGGCCTGTCCATCTGTGGGCGGGCGGACGATGGCGGCGTTGTCGTCTCTTACTTCTTGAGGGCGTCGTCTTGCAAGACTGCTTCATTCTACCTCCACCATCTCCAGATTGTTAGGCTAGCGGTGACATGCGTGTATCCTTGGTGTATTCCTCCCCTGCAGGCATTTGTTGTCGTAGGTTGTTTCTTTCCTCATTTCCCTCTTCTTCTTTCTTATTTCCAAAAAAAATGGAGGGGGGCTCTGGGGGGCTACAGGGCAGAACCAGCGGTAGGTGGGGGGTGTGGGGGGGGGGGCTTGAGGCCCGGCCGCCCCACCGCTGGGTGTGGTGATCCTATTTCTTTCTTGTTCGGTTTATTTTTTTTAATTCTATTCTTTTAGGGTTTTCCTAAAGTTGCGTCATATAAAATTCTCTTCTCTTAATGAAAAACGTGCTTGAGACGTCTTATAAAAAGGCTATTTGAATTCGTGGAACAAGTCAACACGCAACACAAAATGAAAAAGCTTGCCCTTCTACCCGTCGATGGTGATCGGCATATCTTGGCACGCATAATCTCTTTCCGAGAGAGAATCCGGTGTTCGATACCACTATAAGAATCCATTCATCATCGGCAGTTCGGCACTACTACTACTGCCATTTGATTGCCACTCGTTCACAGTCGATATCATCTATCAATCCGTAAAAGCACACAATAGTAGATTAGTAATCCATATGTCAAGGGAATCTGCGTACTGGTGCTGCTCACTGCTGCCGATATTCTCCTGCGAAGAGCAAGAGGAATGTTCTCACCCCCACAATTTCACGCACCGATGCACCAAATATTCACATTCTCAGAAAACAGACTATAAACAAATAAAAATGAAGAACGCGTCGCTGCTACACCATCCCCAAGAACAAGACCATGGAGAACCAAGAACGGGGACAGTGCTGCTGCAGCAGACGAGACGTCAGAGAAGGAAGGAAAAAGAAGAACCCAAACAAGATCAAGAAGATCGAAGGCCCTCTTTTCCCCATAAACTGTCCCTGACGACAATCTTTGTGCTTTGTTGGCCGCTGTTTGTTCAGTGGGAGACTTCTTTTGTTGTTACGCCTGTAGTTTGCGCAGGAGGGATAGCCCTGTGAGCTCATCCTCTCTGAGCGTTCCGCTTTCGTTCGTTATCACCTGCTGTTAGGGGAGTGTGTCTTTGTTTTAAGAACTGTTAAGACTTTGTAATTTCGTTGCTTCGGTAATGAAATTCGGGCGCGGCCCTTAGTGAAAAGAAAAACAAATAAAAATGAGGGGCAGGAGGAGATGATCGATCATACCGGGGCAGTGCTCACTTTACGCTCTTTATATCTCTCCACGCTGATGATGATGGCAATGGCATTAGCCTTTTTCTTCCCAGCAAGACCAGAGGCCAGAGGTTCTCACACTCCTTTCCCCCCAACAAAACGAACAAAATCTTTAGATGCAATGCAACCTATGGTAGTACTTCCCTTATCCTTTCCCTCAAATTCTGGCCGGCCGGCCACTCGTTGTGTTAAAGGTCAGAGAATGAGCAGCTGCCTGAAAGAAGTCATGATCAGATTGTAAAAGAAAAGGCCCATAGAACCTCTCCTGATACGCGTACACATTGATCTCAGAGGAAAAGACATAAACACATGGCGCATATCAAAAGTGAAAATTGAGCCAAAAGTGTAGTGCTGATTGTGAAAATGGTGGTTTTTTTAAAAAAAAAATCTCATGTCCAATGTTTTTTTGAAAAATCCGAGTGCTCGCCAAGTGACACGAAAGAGGCTGGTGGGCTGCGCTGTCATACCTCAGTTGGGTCCAGCCCAAACGGCCCATGCTTAGCACAGCATGGGCCCAGCAGCCTAGGGTTCCACTGGACCTTGGTTGGAACCGCCGTTTGACCCGATTGCGGGCTTGCGGGCACATCACGGGGTATTCCATCGTGCTGCCGCCACCACCGCCGTGCGTGGCCGTCGGAGCAGGGTTGCGCCACCTCTCCGACTTCCGTCGGCTGCCGCGTAGGCACATAGCCACATACACACAGGCGGCGGTGGCCATGGCGTCCCGCAAGCTCCTCCTGGGCCTCACCGCCGGGAGGCGGCTCCGGCCCCGCACTCAACAGCTCTTCTGGGCCGCCAATCTCCCTGAAGCTACCACCTCTCGCTCCCTCGTGGCGGCCGCCGCCGCGCAGCAGTCGGGCCGGTCTCCAGCGGCTCTTCTCTTCGCTTCGAGGACCATCTCGACGACGCGCCCCGCGGCACAGTCCGCCGGAGATGCGCCCGGCCCGTCTGCGGTGGACAAGTTTGTTTCTCGACCCTCATTCTTAGCTTGTTGTTCCATTCGTGCATTTGGGTAGTTTCCAAAGCTTTCAAGTGGCGATGGGGGCCATGGAGAAATTTTCTAGAGCATGCATTTAGGAATGTTCCGTAGAGCAATTTCTATTGTGATTTGTGGCCAATATCTACCTGTCAGTTGGTAACAGTAAATCTGCCTGTCAAATATGGCAAATGGATAGAAGGTTTTAGGAGAGATTATAGTTGCTGAAATCAACAGATGTGCACGAGAATTCTAAAATTTGGAGAGTTTGGCTGGATACTGGTTATAAGTTGATTGCAACAATTTTGATAAAGTTTGATATTTGGTATACTTTATTGCCTAAACTTTTGTGCATAATTCTCTTTGGTAATGTAATATGTAGCATCTTGTTACATATCTGTTTTTGTTGCGTTGGACAGTTGTTGATTATGATTTTATTATGATTTTGTACACTAAACAGGTCAATAATGCCAGAGGATGAGTTTCATAAATTAGCAGATGAGACGATTCATGATTTACTTGAAAAACTTGAGGTAATTAACCTTTGATGTGATATTCAGGTCTCAGCACTTTAAGGAAAGCGTCTCTGTGAACATATTAAGTCTACATACCTTTAGCTTATATTGTTCTGTCTTTGTTTTAGGAATATGGTGATTTCATTCAGATGGATGGTTTTGACATTGATTACGGGGTTGGTAGCAACTCACAATGGAGCATCGTCTGCCTTTACTATTATTTATCTTTCATACATTGGATTACTGATGCATCCTTCTTTTCCTCTGACATTCCAGAATCAGGTTTTGACATTGAGGCTCGGGGATTTGGGGACATATGTTGTGAACAAGC
The DNA here is from genome assembly GCA_036936925.1 of Cenchrus fungigraminus. NCBI lineage: Eukaryota > Viridiplantae > Streptophyta > Magnoliopsida > Poales > Poaceae > Cenchrus > Cenchrus fungigraminus. The sequence goes on along the minus strand of CM072778.1, from coordinate 17,603,865 downwards.
AAGCACCAAACAGACAAATCTGGCTATCTTCACCTGTGAGGTACTACAATGCTATCTTAGTTTCTTATTCGCTGTTTGTTTCATTGTATGTGTTAGATGCATGAATTTTATTTTTTATTATCTTGTTTGTCATAGATAATTTGTGCCCTCCTCAAGCTGGAGGTTGATATTGCATTGCATCTGTAGATAATTTACTAGAATCAGAAAACTTTAAGGTGGGGAGTATGCACTTTGTATATATCTACCATGGCTATATGTCTCATGACGCAGCCCTCAAATTTATGCATACTTCGTTTACAATCAAGTTGATGCCATGTACTCTTGTAATTATAATAACTAGAAGCCCTAACTGAATTTGTATGCCATGCTTATTCTTATGTGAAGACGATATGCGTATATGGATGCAGTGGACCTTCTAGATTTGATTGGGATGCATCAACAGACAGTTGGGTGTACAAGCGGACCGGAGCAAATCTTGTGAAGCTTCTGGAGAAGGAGATTGGTGAGCTCTGTGGTGCTCCAGCAGAACTTTCATAACAGACTGGAAATGCCACACAGCTAGATTGGATGAAGAGGAGCGTTCTTGAAGTACAGTATGAACGAGACAACACCCTTGTAATATGGTTTATGAAAAAATCTTGTTGTTTCACCCATTCGCACACTATTTGGAATAAATAGCCTCCCTTTGCTGATCACGGGAATATGGTATCTTTGTATTGGTAAGCTAGAGATGAAATGGGTCTTGATATACAGTGACTGCAAAGTGGATCCTAAATGACACTTTTGAGTTTGAACCCTGTGTTAGTATCATAGTATGAGCAATGTCGTCAGACTACATTTGAGTTTCATATATTCAGGGTCACAATTAAGCTGGACAAACAAATTGACGACAATCACTGTATTCTGTTGATCCAATTAACAAGCATCAAACTTCATCAGTGTTCAAAGTCAAACATCCGGTGTGCCTCTTCTTCCATCAGCTCCGGGCTCAGTCTGACCATCAGGCTGCAAAACTCCATCTGATCCAGCGCCCCATCCCCATCCAGGTCCCCTTCCCTCATCATGTCCTGCAGCTCATCGTCCCGGAGCTCGCCTAGCCCGAGCCTGGGTGCGTTCCGCTTCAGGCTGTGGAAGGTGATCTTGCCTGTGCTGGGCTCCATCAGCAGCCGGAACCCCTTGCAGAGCTCCTGAATCAGCCCCTCCACGCCGAGCTTCCTCGCCATCACCGGCAGGAAGTCCTGAAACTGGACGCAGGAGCCCTTGTCTGAGCCCGTACTGGAATTATCCCGCGAGATCATGGTGAAGACTGGAGATCTGGAGAATGCTTCGCAAGATTTGTGCGTGGGATTTGACAGATTGTGGACGATGGGTTAATGGATGAGGAGGTAGGTGTTTATATAAGGCTTGGTGGTAGTGGTAGGAGACCGCGGAGACCTTGAGCTTCTTGGAAGCAGTCTGTCCATGCATGCCAACCGAATTACAGGTAATTGCAGGCTTGCTCCAGTCGGTTGCTGCGTCCGGCGGTTTTCGCTTGATTTCTGCGAAATAGCACGCACGCACGGCTGGCTTCCGCAGGGTCTCCAACGACTGGTTTGCTTGAACGGGTCGTGCTTTTTTTTGCAGTAGACCTGTGAGCCTGCTGGGGGCGTAAGCACATAAGAAAATGGATAGAGCGTGGTGACCGGAAGTTCATGTATGAACACGAGCGCGTCAAGGTGGCTGAAGATGAAGATAGACTGAACCCCGGAGGCCGGTGGCGCCGGCTTCTCGTAATATTTTATCATCCTGTGATGATATGATCACCTGGAGACGGTGTCGCGTGTGGGCCCCGAATGTCAGGTCTCATGATGCTATGCGCTGGTGGCTGGACATAATCCGGAGGAAGTTCCGTCCGGAAGGCCTATATTCGATTTGGGATTTTGCTTATGGTTCCTTGTTAATTTCAACAGTATGACGTGCTCGGTGTCGCCCACACAAGGATGAAGGATCTTTTGCTAGTTGTTGTAATTGCGCGCTTTCTTTTACAGAAAGCTGAAGTTGCTGAGAACGGCAACAGAAGCTCATCCTTGCCCGCCACTGTTTCTTTGCTAATCTCATCACTTAACAATACCTAAATGAAACATCATTTGCTGCCGGCCTACTACTGGGCCCAACGTCTTCCGTTCGTTTCGCTGGACCGGGTTCTCAAAACATCCGCACTGTGACCCAGGCACGGCCCAGTGCTTGTGGCCGTACTCCCTCCGATTTGATAAATGAAGTCGTTTAGGCCAATCTTAGTGGAAGGGGTCACGGGGAGTTTCCAAAAGTGACACATCATCTTTACTGTATTGGTTTGTGATGACACACTCTCTCAATGCACAGGGTAATAGCACAGTTTCATAGGTTCATGTAAATATTTAATTGCTGCATGTTGGTTGGTCAATTATGCTATACAAATTGTGTCAACTTGTCTCAGTGGGAGGGTCATGGGGGTGTTATTCCTAGGACTCCGCGCCGGCCCGGGGTCATGCCATGTCATCTCTTTTGCATATGTGACACCCTATTTAATGTTTATAACCCTCCCATTGCGATTGGCCTTAAGTCAGCGACACAGCCTCCAAAATACAACTTTGACTTCTTATTTTATAAAAATATTTATTAAAAATTAATATATGTATACTTTTATGAAAGTATTTTTGCAAAACAAATCTACTCATTCTCCGTGTACTCCCAGGGTATATTCTCACCAGCATTGACAATAAGTCGTGACACATCGTAGTTTTACCAATCCCTTGGCACATGCTCACCATACTTATCATCCTTATTATCAGAGGAGTTCTCTTCCAACGCACGTTCGTCATATTCGAACTCCCTTTGGTACTGTGTCTTAGTAGTTTCGGGTTTTCTTCTCCCTCATCAACAACACTAGTTGCTCCTTCAAGATTTTGTTCTTCCTCAGGTGCACCTCCTTCCACCTTATGTTCTTCCCTGCACCACTCTGTTCATCACCTTCACCTCCACCCTCTTCACCACCCTCGAGTTCCCGATTCACTTAAGACTTCTGATAAACTCGGACAAGCAGAACCACCGGACAACCACTTTGACATGTATTTATGATGATTCCTCCAATTTTTAGTGCCTTCAAGTAGCATAAGCTCCCAAAACACTGGCTCACTTCTGTTGAATAGTGCCATTACCGACAGCCTACATTGCTCCGAATCTAGTGAGAATGCTTTGTACAGCCAGTTGGTTATGACCCCCAACTTCTTTCAGCGGCTTTTTTTAACATCTCTCTCGACTGAACTAAACAATGTCAAGTCAACTCCTTGAGGACCATACATAACTTCTCCTGATCCATAAAACAACTAGACATGAACTGTCTCTGACACACCTGAAATCATACAACGCAACGACCATGGTTAATAACTAATCTAAAATTAGCTACACTTGATCTAGCGATTCAGAACTACACTGCTTGGAATAAAACTACTAAATCTACTGAATCATAATATACTAAATCTAGTTAAACTGAATTGTCATCTAATCGTTTAGATCCACGCAGATCTACTTAACCAGAACTACAATACTTACAATAAAACTACTAAAGAGAGACTTCAAATAGGCTTAATACCTGAAATCAGAGATACGACAGAGCTTCGCTACTTCTTCCCCCACCTCCACCCCACTCCTTTTCTTCACCTCTCCACCCCTCTTTCTTTTTTTCGCAATTTTTATGAGATTTTTTTGAGAATTTTCGGGCTTATATAGGGGAAGAGAACTAACTGATTGAAGCGAAGGTTGGCCAACCACCGTATAAAGCGGCGGTTGCTACCTGGACCGCGGTCCCAGTCAGTCAACCGCCATTTCCCACGGCGGTTGCAGCCTGGGGCCACTTGCTCAGGTTAGCCGCCGGGTTTCCCTAGCGGTTGAGCCAACCGTCGTTTTATACAGTGGTTCATTCTTCAACCACCATTTGCAACGGCGGTGGTCTAGTTTTGAAAAAAATTTGTAACCAGCATTTACTTTTGAAAAATCGTGAAAACTATTAAAAAAATTCAAAAATGTCATTAGCTGTCGGCCTGCTACACGGCCTAACGTCTTCCGTTCGTTTCGCTGACCGGGTTCTGGAAACATCCACAGCGGGTCACATACCTGGGCTAATCTGGCCATTTCGGCCTACTCCCTCCGTCTCAAAATAAGTGTCACTATGGGGTTCGTGTCGGTCAAACATTCTTAAGTTTGACTACATTTGTAGAAAATATTAGTAACATTTTTGTCTCCAAATAAGTTTATTATGAAAATAGATTCTAAGATCTATCTAATGATTCTAATTGTGTCCTACAAATATTAATATTTTCTTGTCAATACATGGTCAAAGTTCAATTTGTTTGACTTCTTAAAAAACGAGAATGACACTTATTTTGGGACCGAAGGAGTACTCTTCTAGCCTGTTTATTCAGACACTATTTTTTGTTTTTGTTTTTTTTTCTGTCGTCCAAGACAACAGAGCACAGAGGTATAACATCTCCGGCACCCGAAGTCTCCGATAAACATTTTCAATACCATAATATCTTAATTCTAAAAAACTATAAAATATCTTAATATCTTTCATCATTATCAAGAGTCGATTTTGCAATCTTTCAATATTTTTTCCCAATTCAATTGAAGAGTCACAACTCTTCCTTTATTTAGAGATAATTGATGTGAAATATTGGGTTACCCCAATAATTATTGGAAAAAGAAATATGTAAAGCGAGACTGATGAAGAGCTATTTTCTTATTATTTCTCTAAATATTAGGTTATTTTAGTAATTAGTGAGGAAAGAAAAATATAAAACGAGACTATCAAGCATTATTTGCTTAATAATTCTTTCACTATATATAGTAGTTAGATTGGAGAAAGTGAGACCGCCGAAGATGCTCTTAGGCAACATTTTATTCTCTACATGGAGGATGGATCCATATATGTTAGGGCTTCAAAAGTTTGTGATAAATTTGATAGACGAGTTTGGCAAAATTCTATAGCAAACGTTGGCAACCTTAGGTTATCAATCAAAACGTTGTTAACCTTCATATCAAAATTCAAAACCTTCTTGCCGCTGCAGCACCAATAGCAATACTCTAGCTCTTGTAGTTGAAAGCTAGCAGGTGCTGGGTAGGGGATGCCCGGGTGGATAGCTGAGTTAACTCCCAGTCTGGCGACCCGGGTTCGAACCCTCGCGGTGGCCTCTCGCTAGCGTAGAGGGAGTCACCAGTCGGACGTATCATAGAGAGAACCCGGTACCTAACGTCGTAGACGCAGGGGTTACGCTAGCCCCTGACCCTTTTAAAAAAAAGCTAGCAGGTGCTGCCGCAACTGCAGCAATCTCTCAGCCGAACAGGTGAGCCGGGGCGCCGGGCCGAGATGTGGCCCTCGCCAGGTCGGCGTACCCAGCGGTGGGGCGGCCGGGGCCGGGGCTCAAGCCCTCCCAACCGCCGCCCCACCCCCATTTTTAGGAGAAATAAGGAAGAAGAGCGGAAATGAGAGAGGAAGAGGAAGAGGGAAGAGCCCCTCTAAGAGCTAAACCTAGCTTCGCCACTTGCAGTGGTGCAGGCACCGATTCCGCCCTAACCATAACAGGCTTTGCCTGCGGCGGCGGGTGGAGGCAAATAGGCAAGGGCCTAAGATCGGTTCGAGTAAAATTATTTACGATTTAATGCTTTATTAATATCAACGTTAGCTGTGGTGCTATTTTATTATATTTTTTCTACAAAATTTGATATGCGCCGTCATGTTTTTCATCTATTTTCTCAGTGGTAGCTCATCTATGCCACCACTGATGTAAGAAGATGACGGATCCTGAAAAAAAAAGAAAGAAGGAAGGAAGGAAGGAATTGGTCCGCCGCCGTCCGCCGAAAATGCTGGGAGCTGGAATTTCACCCGGTAACATATTTCAGCATTTTTTAACAGGGTTTAGAAGGTAAGTCACCGGGGCTCACTCATCGCTATCACATTGTAGGGAATCGGATGCCCGTTAGCCTAAGAGGGGGAGGGGGTGAATTAGGCAACTTAAAACCTTAACCTATGGCTCACTAAATTTTACACAAAAGTAAACTAGAACATACTATCTATATGTGCAACTACGGTTGTTCTAGTGTGAAACTCCCATCCCAAAACAAGGTTTGCAACCTATAGCCATTCCTAGCAAGATACTACTCTAGGAAAGTAAAGGCAAGCAAAGATTGCAATAGAGTAAATGCGGAAACGTAAAGGGGATGAGAGGAAGCAAACTCTTGACACGCGATTTATCCCGTGGTATCGGTAGGCACTAAGCCACCCCTAGTCCACGTTGTTGAAGCACTCACACAAGAGTATTGCTTCTCGGTCACCAAGTCTCTCCCAAGAGCACCAACTTGACTTGCCACAAAGGCTAGCCACTTAGGCACTTGTCAAGCTCCCTTGGTCACCTTGATGCCGCCTCCACTAAGGAGCTTCTCCACCAAGGAAGGGGGTCTCCACGTCCCCCGCACAAAGTGTCCTCGCCGCTCCACACCAAGCCGGAGGGTCGATGACGATTGCCGGTGAGCCACTTAGGCCCCAAGGCTTCCGGCGAACCTTGTACAACAGGATTCACTCAAGAATCACCTCACAAGGTTGGCACAACCTTGCACTCACTCAGCTCTAAGCTAAGCCTAGCACTAAGCACATACACAAAGCATGCACTAGTCTATGGATGAGCAATTAAGCACTTGGATGGATTGGATATGATCTTCAATGTGTCTTGAACTACTCTGCATTTCCACACTATCCAGCCTCATCAAATGGGTGAGTGGAGGGGGTATAAATAGCCCAAGGCATCAAACTAGCCGTTGGCTAACGTCCACTGAAAAAGGTACCGTCGGATGATCCGACGCTATATTTTCCAGGGCGTCGGTTCATCCGGTGCCCCTCCCACGTCACTTAGCCGTTGAGATTCTCTGACACAACTGCTCCGACGCTATGCACCGACGGTGCGTCGGATCATCCGGTGCTGAAGACTCCGCGCTCAAGTCGCCTCTGTTAGCTTCCAATCGACCGTCGGATAGACCGACGCTTCTCCTTGTCCCAGGCGTGGGATCATCCGGTGCTGAAGGCTTCGTCTTGGCGCGTCTCTGTATGAATTCAAACTGAGCGTCGGATAGACCGACGGGGTCCCCACTCAGACCGTCGGATCATCCGGTGCTACTGTCTTCCTTGCTCTTCCTCTGCAACTCGTCCGACGCTACTAAATAATGGACCGTCGGTTCATCCGACGGTACCTAGGGTTTGACCCTGTGTACCAACTCGTCTGACGATTGCACCGACGCTTGTATTTGAGGGACCGTCGGTTCATCCGACGGTGTCTTTTCTTTTCCTTTTCTTGCTCGGTTTTGACCCTTGAAAAATACACTATCTCTCAATTTGGCATATGGTTTTCTTGCATCCTTGGGACCTAGAAGTGTCTACAAAGACATGCTAAAACAATGAGGTTAGTCCCAATGATCATGTTGTCATGAATCACCAAAATCAAACTCGAACTAATGGCATATGAGGCCATGTTCGCTACAATCTCCCCCTTTTTGGTGATTTATGACAACACAACCAAAGCAAGCATAAATTTGCAAGAATTGACAGAATTAGAACCACTTACACTTGCTTGGATGCTTACCATCATCCAAACTCCCTCTAGATCAAACTTCCCCCTTTTTGATCTTCATGTTCACATTTTCCCCCTTTGGTCTCATATCCTTGAAACCACTTGTAAGCATCCTTGAACCCACTTGTAAGCTTAAGCCACACGCTTGCTTTGGTCTCACATTCTCCCCCTTTGGAATAAAATCTCCAAAAAGTCCAAAGCAAACAGGTCCAAGGAAACTAGCAAGATCTAGCATCCATAGCTCAAAGGAGAGATGTTAAATGCAAGGGAGAAAGCCGCATGAACCATGATCCATATGTATGATATCGATGAAGATACCACATGTGAGAATAACTAAGGTGGATCACATGCTCATGAGACTAGCATGATACAAACTAAGCTCCCCCTAAGTGTGTGCATAAAAAGAATACCACTTGCAAGACAAGGGTAGTGAGAGACAAGTGCACAACTACAAACTTGTAAAACAAGGAAGCTTAGAGTATATCATGCAAGAAGGTAGCTTAAAGGACAAGAGATAAGACAAATGGGTTCTTGTTACATTACCACTTGTAGATATCACTTGTAGTCTTTTGATCATTGCATACCTCCGGGGGATGATCCTCTCTACCTTGTTGGCACCACATTGAGATGAGCCACTTGGAAATGATATCACTAGGTGACACCACTTGAAAGAAGCTTGCATAGAAGACACTTGGGGTACCACAAGGATTAGGAATGTATGAGTACATTGCCTTTGAACTTATATAGAGACATAAGCTCGCAAGGACATGACTCAATAGCATGAAGCTCATATTGCTATATTCACTCTATTAGAGATGTTAGATCACATTGAGAGTGAAATAGCATTCTCTTAGAATGAAACACCGCACCGGAACGCGTCGCTAAGGGACTACATAAGATAAGCTTGAAACAAAGTTAGTCCCATAACCAAACCATGGGATGAGCTCCCCCTAAATGTGTGCATTTAGTGTTTGAATCACCAACCAAATGTATGCACATTGTTTATGACAACAACGGGAAGCTTACCCTATAGCTTGCTCATGATGCAAAGAGATATATATGAAAACATGCACCATGAAAGAACAAGTGTAGTTTTCCTACACACTAATCAAACCATGTAGATTGCTCATGGGTTAGCACATGACACAAGCAACCTACCATATGTAAATATTGCAACAAATGCAACCTAAACAAGGCAATGGAGCTACAATGATACAAGAGATAGGTACTAATTTCCATTACCTCAATTGGGGAACTTGGGCAACACATGTCCAACTTGCAAGCTTGGCTTTTATGCTTGAGTCTCCACAACTTCTTTGTGCCAAGCCTCCCAAGTCCCCGCACTCAAGGCCTTCAAGTGGCCTTCGGAACCCAAACCATTTGAGGCCCCTTCATGTTGGTGATGAGTTCCTTGGGCACCCAAATGGGTTGGTTCCTACCCCGCTCTTCTTTCATCTTCCCAACCTTGTGTGCAACCACCTTGCCATTTGCTTTCTTCTTGATGACGTAGGTGTTGCTATTTGTCTTGTTCTTGCGGTTGGGCTTGGTGTAGATGAGGGAGCTCTTGATTGTGGGCTTCAATTTCTTCTTTGCGCCCTTGTCCATCTTCTTGACAAATTGGGGGCATTTGTAGAACTTGTGCCCTTCTCCATGACACTTGTAGCAAGTCACGGTTGCACCCTTCTCAAGCTTCTTCACCATGGGATCACGGTTATCTTGAGAAGGTTGGACTTTACTTTTCATGTCTTGAGAGATGTCCACTTGTTCTTCATCATTCTTGCCCTTGCCCATCAAGTTTGCCAACCTCTCTCGGAGCCATTTCACTTCTTGCTTGAGCTCATCATTTTCCTTGCCTATGAGATAATCACATGTTTCTACAACAACATTCTCATGGCAAGATGGTGAGCAAGATTCATCGATTAAATCAATGCAAGAAGTTGAAGCATCTACCTTGGAGATAGGAATTGCGCAAGGAATAGATGTTTCATCAAGCTCAAAGGAATTACTTGTTTTAGTCTCATTGTTCTCAAGCTTAGATTTTAGCTCATCACACTCCTTGCTAAGCAATTTGAATTTGCACAACAAATGTTCATAATTTGTAGCAAGGGTGTCACTAAGATCATTGAGAGCATTGAGTTCTTTAATTTCATTAGCTTGTTTTTCAAGCATTCCTTTTTGCTCATGGACTAGCTCAACAAGATCATTAAGAGAGGTGGTGTCGGATTCATCATCACTTACATTGTTCTCCATACCTCGGGCCATAAGGCACATGTGTGGTGATGATGAAGAGCCATGCATGAAGCGGGTGGTGAAGTTCTTTCTTGATTCATCACTTGAGCTAGAAGAACTTGATTCTCCACCACTTGTCCACTCACGGACGGCGATAGTTGCTTCTTGCTTTGGCCTCCTCTCCTTGACCACCTTCTTCTTGGGCTTGTGCTCGATCTTGGTGAACTTGATGTGTTGATGATAACGCCCTTCTCTCAAGTGGACGTTGTAGCCGTACATGTTGACTTTCTTCACATACTTGAAGATCTTCTCCACGTACTCGGCCACCATGGATTCAACCTCTTCATCACTTGAGGAATCTTCATCGTCACCATCATCACCATCATCTTCACTTGAGCTTCCATGAGTAGTCATCCTACTCAACACCTTCTCTTGTTGGCTTGAGAGGGCATGGCTTGTGCTTGGAGAGGATGGTTCTTGAGGCTTTTCTTGGGGCGCCTTCTTTGACTTGGGCATGAGTTGAAGCTCATGTGCCATGATCTTGCTCAAGATATGCGATGGCTTCAAATCTTCGAGCTTCTTCTCGTAGATGATTGCTTTCACCAAGTCATAGTCGGGCTTTCGGAGACTTTGAAGGATCTTGCGGTTGATGTTCAAGTCCGTGATGTCCTTCACACCTAAGGCATTAATCTCATTGACAAGCACATTTAGGCGTGAGTACATAGATTCGGCATTTTCATTAGCAAGTTGCTTAAAGCTATTGAATTCCTCAAGGAGACAACCATAGCGTTCATTAGCAACTTCTTTTGAACCCTCATTTTGCTCCTTGATGGTCTTCCATAGCTCATGAGCATTTTCGCAAGTAAAAACTCTATTGAAAACACCTACATCTAGTGAGGACAAAATGATACTCTTAGCAATCACATCAAATTGCTTTTCCTTTCTAGTACCATTTTTCATGCCCTCATCGGTGACTCTCCAAACATCGAGGTCCCTTGCTTGGAGATAGGCCTCCATGAGAACCTTCCACCGAGGATAGCCCGTGCCATCGAAATGTGGAGCCAAACCTAAGGTATCCACCCCTTTCATTCCTCTAAAGAGCAACTCACTAGGCGGTGAAGCCTAACCGTTCCAATGAGCCGGTTTTCACAATTTACCAATCGAATTGGTGTTTCCTTGTGAAGGAAGTGAGTCCCGGCTCTGATACCACTTGTAGGGAATCGGATGCCCGTTAGCCTAAGAGGGGGAGGGGGTGAATTAGGCAACTTAAAACCTTAACCTATGGCTCACTAAATTTTACACAAAAGTAAACTAGAACATACTATCTATATGTGCAACTACGGTTGTTCTAGTGTGAAACTCCCATCCCAAAACAAGGTTTGCAACCTATAGCCATTCCTAGCAAGATACTACTCTAGGAAAGTAAAGGCAAGCAAAGATTGCAATAGAGTAAATGCGGAAACGTAAAGGGGATGAGAGGAAGCAAACTCTTGACACGCGATTTATCCCGTGGTATCGGTAGGCACTAAGCCACCCCTAGTCCACGTTGTTGAAGCACTCACACAAGAGTATTGCTTCTCGGTCACCAAGTCTCTCCCAAGAGCACCAACTTGACTTGCCACAAAGGCTAGCCACTTAGGCACTTGTCAAGCTCCCTTGGTCACCTTGATGCCGCCTCCACTAAGGAGCTTCTCCACCAAGGAAGGGGGTCTCCACGTCCCCCGCACAAAGTGTCCTCGCCGCTCCACACCAAGCCGGAGGGTCGATGACGATTGCCGGTGAGCCACTTAGGCCCCAAGGCTTCCGGCGAACCTTGTACAACAGGATTCACTCAAGAATCACCTCACAAGGTTGGCACAACCTTGCACTCACTCAGCTCTAAGCTAAGCCTAGCACTAAGCACATACACAAAGCATGCACTAGTCTATGGATGAGCAATTAAGCACTTGGATGGATTGGATATGATCTTCAATGTGTCTTGAACTACTCTGCATTTCCACACTATCCAGCCTCATCAAATGGGTGAGTGGAGGGGGTATAAATAGCCCAAGGCATCAAACTAGCCGTTGGCTAACGTCCACTGAAAAAGGTACCGTCGGATGATCCGACGCTATATTTTCCAGGGCGTCGGTTCATCCGGTGCCCCTCCCACGTCACTTAGCCGTTGAGATTCTCTGACACAACTGCTCCGACGCTATGCACCGACGGTGCGTCGGATCATCCGGTGCTGAAGACTCCGCGCTCAAGTCGCCTCTGTTAGCTTCCAATCGACCGTCGGATAGACCGACGCTTCTCCTTGTCCCAGGCGTGGGATCATCCGGTGCTGAAGGCTTCGTCTTGGCGCGTCTCTGTATGAATTCAAACTGAGCGTCGGATAGACCGACGGGGTCCCCACTCAGACCGTCGGATCATCCGGTGCTACTGTCTTCCTTGCTCTTCCTCTGCAACTCGTCCGACGCTACTAAATAATGGACCGTCGGTTCATCCGACGGTACCTAGGGTTTGACCCTGTGTACCAACTCGTCTGACGATTGCACCGACGCTTGTATTTGAGGGACCGTCGGTTCATCCGACGGTGTCTTTTCTTTTCCTTTTCTTGCTCGGTTTTGACCCTTGAAAAATACACTATCTCTCAATTTGGCATATGGTTTTCTTGCATCCTTGGGACCTAGAAGTGTCTACAAAGACATGCTAAAACAATGAGGTTAGTCCCAATGATCATGTTGTCATGAATCACCAAAATCAAACTCGAACTAATGGCATATGAGGCCATGTTCGCTACACACATGCATCATTTCTTACTCACCAGGAGTTTTTTTTTGTATGCACAACTCGTGTGTTCTTGTAATAATTCCGTCGCATATCTGCGAGATGCTGGTGGCTTACTTGTATATGTACTCCCTTTGATATTCTGGTCTCCTATGCCATAGGGTTTGATTACTATTTTCAGTCAATTCAAAACCAAACAGATGGAAAATTTAGCGTATGATTACTATTTATGCCATAGGGTTTAATTACTATTTTCAGTCAATTCAAAACCAAAAGGTAGTCAGTTCCGTGTCAAAATATTCTTCTCAAGCATAGAGCGTAGTAGTATCTGCAAGAGACATTTTATCACTTTCAAGCATTGACTATTACCATGGTTGACTGGCAATTGGAAAACTAGCTTCATAGTTTCACTATTGAAAGGTCAAAATTGGCAACTCTGAATGTTCATGATGCTGGAGATATCTTCACGGACAATTATTTTAGCACCTCCAAACCCACAACAAACCCCCCACGATTCCCCCCTGCAGCGATTGCAAACTGCGGGAAGCACTTCGCTTGTTTTGAAGAAACCAGAGAGGTATGGAGATATGCTAATGTTCTTCACGTAATCATCATGTCAAAATCTAGCGCTTGTGCTACTTTGATTTGAATAGCCTAGTTAGATGATTGGAAGCTATGTTTGGGGAAAAAAGCTGCTGGAGAAACTGCAGACTTGTTAATCTTCTGATTCTATCTGTATTAGCAACAAGATGTTTATCAGTTCCCATGGAAATACCAGAGCGCATCTTTCAGAACCAATCAATTTCAGATGGGCAGACCCTAGTGTCTGCAAGGAAAAAGTTTGTGCTCGGTTTCTTTACCCCTGGAGCTTCCAGGAACCGGTATGTTGGTGTGTGGCACAAAGATGATCCGGAAAGGACAGCTGTATGGGTTGCTAATAGGAACAATCCATTACAAGATAATTTGGGCATACTTAAGTTTGATAACACTAGTAGTCTGATAGTTTCAGATGGCAAGGGCAACTCATTCAGAGTGGCTTATGGGGTGGAAGTGCAAGAATTGGAGGCTGCAATCCTGGATAATGGTAACTTTGTCTTAAGGAGCATTGCCAACCAAACCAAGATTATATGGCAGAGCTTTGATTCTCCTACTGATACATGGCTCCCTGAAATGAACATCACGGTTGGTAGTAAATTGCTGACTTCAAGGAAGAGCTCTGATGACCCAGCAGTCGGGGACTACTCTTTTGGACCTGGCATAATAACTAATGCTTTACAACTCATTATCTGGTGGAATGGGAACAAATTTTGGACCAGTATGCGCTGGGACGGTAATGCGAGTTCTCTCTTTCCAGAACTTGTATTTATTGGTATCATCCCTGTTTTATTTCAGTGTTCCAACATTACATGCACATACATTCCAAATCCTAGAACCCGAATGACAAAATTTGTGCTGGATCCAGATGGTTCATTGAACATTAGACAATTTGACCCTGAAATGCTATCATGGACCCTGTTATGGAGGCAGCCTGCTAGTTGCGATGTATCTAACTTATGTGGAGTTTTTGGTATATGCAACAACGCATATCCAAATATGTCTAAATCTGACTTACCAATATCCCTTTGTCGCTGTCCAAAAGGCTTTGCCCAACAAGACATTCAAAATTTTAGGAAAGGTTGCACTAGGAAAATTCCACTGCAGTGCAATGGTGATAGGTTTGTTGAGATGCCTGGAATGAGACTTCCTCTCAACAGAAAAAAGCTGTCTGTTACAGAAAATAGCGAATGTGAACGGGCCTGCATGATGGATTGCACTTGTATTGCATATGCTCGTTCTGTATTGGATGGCTGCAGCCTATGTCATGGTAATCTAACAAATCTGCAGGATGGATACAATGGGAGTGCAGTAAGCACTCTTTATCTTCGTGTGGCTGCATCAGAGTTACAATCAGGCAGTAGTTCAGGTATGAAATGTATACAATTGTGAATTATTATTTATTAATGATCAATCCGTGTTTGGAAAGTATTATGACTTGTTTGGTCAAAATATTAAATTTTGTAAGAAATTATTATGAACTAGTACTCCATATGAACTCAAGTGCCAACTCTCTTTCTTCTTATTCAGGTCGCAAAATACTTTGGATAGCCGGTGTACTTTCTTCAGTTGCAATTCTTATCTTTTGTCTCATCTTGTTCATTTGGATTAGAAGATCGAAAAATAAAGGTAATCACTAAAAGTCATAAGAAATCCTTAATAGCTAAAAAAATGCCACTTTTTATATGCATGGAGGTGAAAACATGACACTTTTTATAAGTCTCATTCTATGAATCAGGGAAAGGAAAACAGGATGGTCACCACTCTTTAATTACTTCAGACACAATCAAACTTTGGGAGAGTGAAGAAACCAGCTCTCACTTTACGACGTTTTCCTTTTCACGAATAAAAAATGCTACAGATAATTTTTCAACAGAAAACAAGCTTGGAGAAGGGGGGTTTGGCCCTGTTTACAAGGTATGATATGTCCTTCAATATCTTCTGCTCACGTGCTTATGAACATTTAAAAACAAGTGTGATTCTGAAGTATGTGATCAAATATCTATGGCTTGTTTATTTTTGGGCAAGTAACCCTAGGGCAACAAATTCAGATAATCTGCATGGAAAAGGGAAACTGAAGAGAGTATTAGATGTATGAGGGATATATGACATGACATGTAGATTGAGCTGCCATTTTTATTTTTCAAATGTAACCGGCATAATTGCAGAAAGTAAACTTATGTGAAACAATGGGAACTATACCTGGGTGCCTTTTTTTTTTTGCGAATTTGTATATCAGACTGGAAGAATTTAACGATTGACCTATAAGGTGATGAAAATCTCTTGAGTGTGTTTTGCACTCAGATTGAATAGTGAGTAGTGACTAAAGAGCGGATGGCATATCTTGTGAACACTAGTGAAGTTTTGTATCTAGAAAATGTTACCTTTTTGGCATAAGTTCTTTCCTTGAACATGCTTGTCAAATCTGAGGTTTATTTTTCCTCTCCCTCTCTTGCGATCTAGACTTTGGGTTCAGCCCTGTCCTTACATTCTCCTATTTTATCTAGTGCTTCCATAAAATATTCATAAATAGACATCCTCTGGTTATGTATCCACTTGTTTTTTTTCTGTACTATGCTGTTTCAGTTTAGTAATTCATCACACATATTGGATGAGTAGTCATATTTTGAATATACCTGTTTTTATCCTATGTCTAACTATGTTAAAAACTATTCTACAGGGCAACCTACCAGATGGAAAGGAGATTGCTGTTAAGAGATTAGCAGCAAATTCAGGGCAAGGTTTACCAGAGTTTAAGAACGAAATCCTCCTTATCGCTAAGCTTCAGCATAGAAATTTAGTTGGGCTGCTAGGCTGTTGCATCGAAGAGGAAGAAATGTTATTAGTCTACGAATACATGCCAAACAAAAGTCTGGATTTTTTCTTATTTGGTATGTCAGATTTTCCTTTTTAATTCGTGTTGCTTCCTATTTTTTTCCCAGCTGCCTTCTTGAACCAGTGAGTGTATTTCCCCCCTTTCTAAAAAGAAAAATCAAGAAGGGCTTTGCTAGACTGGGAAATGAGGATGAACATAATTGAAGGGGTCGCACAAGGTCTTATTTACCTCCACAAGCATTCTCGGCTTAGAATTATTCATAGGGATCTGAAAGCAAGCAACATTTTGTTGGACGCTGATATGAACCCTAAGATCTCGGACTTTGGAATGGCGAGAATATTTGATCCCAAAGGAACACAAGCTAATACAAAAAGAGTTGTTGGAACATAGTAAGTACTTGCTTCGTTCTTCTAAACTTCCTTTTGCATTTGATTTATGAAGCTAATGTAGGTTATGTTGAAAATTTGAGTTTAAGAGTATACAACTCTTTCAGCGGCTACATGGCTCCTGAATATGCTATGGCAGGCATTTTCTCCGTAAAGTCTGATGTATTTAGCTTCGGAGTCTTGCTTCTGGAGATTATTAGTGGAATGAGAAATGCAGGATCTCAACGACGTGGCAACTCTGTTAGCCTCCTTGGTCATGTAAGCATAAGTTATAAAGATAACAAGAATTATTCTATAGGATTTGATCATTTTGCAATTGGAGCACATCTAACTTGGTGTCCGCAACTAAACTTCACAGGCATGGGAATTATGGAATGAAGGCAGATGCCATGAGCTCATTGATAAATCACTACACGGTAGATGTCCTGAGAATGTGGCGCTAAGATGCATCCATGTCAGTCTGTTGTGTGTTCAGGAGCAAGCTGCAGATCGACCCTCCATGACTGAAGTCCTTTTAATGATTACCAATGAAAACGCCACCTTACCGGACCCAAAGCAACCTGGTTTCCTGTCCCTGTTGGTCTCGAATCAACCTGAAATCACTGAAGAAACCTGCTCCCTGAATGGTCTTTCATTTACCAAGCTGGACGGCAGATAGTAACTGTATCATTCCCCTGCTGTTCTTTTCTTGGTAAATGCATGCGTTACAACCGCTTGAAATTTGCATGGTATGGCCCAACTTATAACGTGCGAACCTGAAATCCAACCACACTTATAAAATTTTGTTCAACTTGCAAGGACTGCTAGGTGGAATCTTTAGAGGAGCTTGTGGTTTCCAATGCCAACTTATTATCACGACCTTCTGATTTCAGCTGGTCCCAGTCCACCTGCCTGTTGTTGGTACTGATTTTTCCAGCTGATTAGAGCAGCTGTTACTGTCTTGCCTTTCGATTCAAAGGAAAAATACTCTCACTTTGGTTCAAAACTCCAATTCTATACTCGCTTCAGTCTCTTCGGTCAAAATTCAACACCTGCGGATTCGAACAACGAATGAAAATCTCCACAAATACTTCGCTGATGTGGATTATGTCTTCTAGACTAGAGGAGTGACGATGTCTGCCGCGGCATGCATGTTCATACTGCAGCCTCGTTCGTTTTGACTTTTGATTGGTGTGGAGAGCTAGGGGGTGTTTGATCCATATTCCATGGCACACAGTTGACAAAAAAAGCAAGTGTTTCCGTTGCGTGCAAGTGGCTCAAACAAATCTCTGTCAGTTGCAATGACAAGGATGGCTGAGATTTGATTGGTTCTTGTTTGACTCGAGTACAATTGAAGGTATGATGATGGTGCAGATAAGGCTAATGCATTTAGCTATTCGGCGGTGAACCCTTACCAATTCAGAGTGCTTGGCCTATTGGCCTTTGGGCAAGTTAACAGCTTGCATTCCAGCTACGAATAAACTGAGCTAGATCTAAACATCCAATGACCATCTTCGCCCATTTTAATTTGGGTTTGTCGTGTCGTTTACCCGTAGCTGCATCTTAACATGTGATATATTCTATATCTTCGCGTGGTCAAACGCAAGTAAGATATGCCTAGTTGCGACTGAATCCAGTTGGGAGCCGTGAGCATGGCCTGTTGCTGCAAACAGGGGCTGCACTGTTTGTCTGTGTTACTGTGTATCCCTGTGCAAAGCGCAGCGGAGCGTCTGACCGGCCGGCACCAGGTGCGAGCTGCCCCTGCTCGTGAACGCCGAGCGAGCCGTTGACCAAAGCCGCTGCTCCATAGTCCATACGCAGCCGGCGCCATGGACGTGGCCCTGTGGGCGTAACAAATGCGCGAGCAGCCTCGCGTTCTGACACCGCCGCCGCGGCCGTTTCCTGCTGTGATTGCTGGCACGACGACCGCCACCCGCCCGCCCGTGCAGGCTGTCTCACAGACAAGTACTAGTCGTAAGCCCATGTCGTGAGAGACAGGAGAGGAGAGGAGAGGTCAACGGCGGGCAGGGTTTGGCGCGCCGTGATCGGGAGTAACCGGGAGAGACGATGAGGGCGCGCACGCTTTCTTCTCTCCTCCTCCTTGCCATCGCCGCCGTCTCCTTCACTCCCTCGGCATCCACCGACACCATCTACCGGAACACGACGCTCACCGGCAACCGGACGATCGTCTCGGCCGGCGGCGTCTACGCGCTCGGGTTCTTCAGCCCGGACGGCGCCGATGGCAGCCGGACGTACCTCGGCATCTGGTACGCCAGCATCCCGGGCCCGACGACCGTGGTGTGGGTCGCCAACCGTCAGGACCCCGTGGTGAGCCCCCCGGGAACGCTCCAGCTCACCGCCGGCGGCCGGCTCGTCATCCTTGACGGCAACAACGACACGGTCTGGTCCTCCGCGCCGCCCGCCACCGCCAGGACCGTCACCACGCGCGTCGCGGCGCAGCTCCTGGACAGCGGCAACCTCGTCCTGAGCGCCGACGGGAGCGGCTCCGACCAAAGCGTGGCGTGGCAGAGCTTCGACTACCCGACGGACACGCTGCTCCCGGGGATGAAGCTCGGGGTGGACGCCAGGCACGGCATCACCCGGAACATCACGTCGTGGCGCAGCGCGTCCGACCCGTCGCCGGGCGACGTCACGTTCAAGCTCGTCCTGGGCGGCGGGCTCCCGCAGTTCTTCCTCATGCGGGGCAGCAAGAGGATCTACACGAGCGGGCCGTGGAACGGCGACATCCTCACCGGCGTGCCGTACCTCAAGGCGCAGGCCTTCACCTTCCGGGTCGTGTACAGCGCCGACGAGACGTACTACAGCTACTTCATCCGCGACCCGGCGCTGCTGTCGCGGCTCGTCGTCGACGGCGCCGCGACGCAGCTGAAGCGCTTCTCGCTCAACAACGGCGCGTGGAGCAGCTTCTGGTACTACCCGACGGACCAGTGCGACTACTACGCCAAGTGCGGGGCGTTCGGGTACTGCGACCCCGATCGCAACCCGGTGTGCAACTGCCTCCCGGGGTTCGTGCCGCGGTCGCCGGACAAGTGGGGCCAGCGGGACTGGTCCGGCGGGTGCGTCCGGAACACCAACCTGAGCTGCGACGGCGGCGGCAGCGGCGGCGGCGACGGGTTCTGGGTGGTGAACCGGATGAAGCTGCCGCAGGCCACGGACGCGACGGTGTACGCCGGCATGACGCTGGACCAGTGCAGGCAGGCGTGCCTCGGCAACTGCAGCTGCGGGGCGTACGCCGCCGCCAACAACAGCGGCGGGGTCGGCGTCGGCTGCGTCCTCTGGACCGTCGACCTGCTGGACATGCGGCAGTACCCGATCGTCGTGCAGGACGTGTACATTCGGCTCGCGCAGACCGACATCGACGCCCTCAAGGACGCCGCCGCAGGTTCTGTCTGACATTGATTAGAATTCCTCTCGATCCTGCAGTTTTCAAACTCTTGCACGCAATTCACTTTTTTTTTTCTGTTTATTACGTATGATCTTATTTAAAGCCTTAGCTTCCATTGTTAGACCATCCGCCGGCTGTTCACCTCAGGGCTTGACCATTTCTTGCATTGGTTCCAGATAACCACGGGCGTTCACACAAGGGCAAGCTGATCATCATCGTCGCCGCGACCATTTCCGGTGCACTTCTCCTGCTAGCAGCGGTTGCCTGTTGTTGTTTCTTGGTGAAGAAGGGCAGGAGGAAGCGTGAAAGCGACGACCAAGCGTCGTCATTGCCGCCGAGCGCTACTACCACTGGAGATTTTGTGCTCCCGTACAGGCCCAGGAGCCAGCCTGCGTTGAGCCCGGGGCGGGTTCAGCAGCAGCCTGACGAGGGCTCGGAGGGAATGAGATACGCCGAGAAAGACGTTGACCTTCCATTGTTCGATCTGGAGGTGATCCTGGTTGCCACGGACAACTTCGCGGAGCACAAGAAGATTGGAGCAGGTGGATTTGGCCCTGTTTACATGGTAATAACAAACAGAGCAGCAGAGTAAAATATACAGTAACTTATATCTCGCTGGCTATTGAATGTGATTTCTCACTGACCTGCGGTTTTGGCGAATCAATGGCAGGGAGTTCTTGAGGATGGGCAGCAAGTAGCCGTGAAGAGGTTGAGCCAGGGATCAACGCAGGGGGCGAGGGAGTTCATGAACGAGGTGAAACTGATCGCGAAGCTGCAGCACAGGAACCTTGTGAGGCTGCTCGGCTGCTGCATCGACAACGACGAGAGGATGCTCGTGTACGAGTACATGCACAACCAGAGCCTGGACACGTTCTTATTCGGTTAGTTCATTTCTACAGGAGCACCTTCAATTCGTATCAGGTATAAGAAGGTAATTTATGCCAGTCGACGCTGTAACGCAGATGAAACGAAGCGCAGGTTGCTAGTATGGCAGAAGCGGTTCGAGATCATTCAGGGGATTGCACGGGGTCTGCAGTACCTGCACGAGGATTCGAGGTTCAGGATCATCCACAGGGACCTCAAGGCCAGCAACGTGTTGCTGGACAGAAACATGGTCCCCAAAATTTCAGACTTTGGGATCGCCAGAATGTTTGGAGGCGATCAGACCACTGTATACACCCGGAAGGTCATCGGAACATAGTGGGTGCTCTTCGCTCTCTCTCATGTGCGTTTCAATCTGTTCTGGAAAAAAAATTGAGCTGAATCTTCAGACATTTTCCAGTGGATACATGTCCCCGGAGTACGCAATGGACGGCCTCATCTCGGTAAAATCCGACGTCTTCAGCTTCGGCGTCCTGGTGCTGGAGATCATCACCGGCAAGAGGAACCGTGGCTCCTACGAACCCGAGCTCGATGTCAACCTACTAGGATATGTAAAATACCAGCAAACACTTATATAGCTCAACTATTTTTCTTCGTCTTCTGAATTTCAGTGACATTTTGGTGGATTTCCAGGCGTGGATGCTGTGGAGAGAAGGGAGGAGCTTGGAGCTCCTGGACGAGGCGTTGGGCGGCAGCTTCCACCACAGCAGGGTGCTGCGGTGCATCCAGGTGGCCCTGCTGTGCGTCGAAGCGCAGCCGAGGAACAGGCCCCTGATGTCGTCGGTGGTGACGATGCTGGCGAGCGAGAACACCGTGCTCCCGGAGCCCAACGAGCCCGGGCTGAACCCTGGGATGAGCACGTCGTCGGACACGGAGTCGTCCCGGACGCGGAGCGCCACCGCCAACTACGTGACGGTGACCAGATTAGAGGCGAGGTAGCGTGGAACTGTACAAAATTTCTGCTGATCTAGTGTTTCTGTGAAATTGTGAATTGATCGAAGATTGTGTTGGGCATAAGGATTTCTGTTTTTTTTTTCATTTTTTCTTTGTTGCAGGTCCACTGGTAACTCTTCGCTGTAAAGTTTACAAAGTTTGTAAAGAGTGTTGCATTGAGAAGCTCCTGAATTCAATTTTATTGAGACCGAAATCGGGTCCGTATGTTTTTTGCAGTCTGTCAAGGCTGTTGAGTATGTTGCAGTCAGTTAGACTGTATCTGTCCTGTAGTCCCGTTCCCACAGCCTCCACAAGCTCCCAACATTGTCCTAAAGAACCACTTAACCACAGGATCGTTTACAATTGACTTTTGCTGAGCATCCTATGCTATTAGATAGAAGAATAAACTTTTAGAAAATCTTTCTTGTAAAATAAAAAACATCCTGATATCAACTCCGGCATCCCTAGATGTATTTTTTTTTCTAAAACCTTACTACGAATATTATTATGGAAATAAGCTAAAATAATCTACCGTAGACTAAACTATACACATTTCGCATTTCTCGTAATGAAGTATAATTAAAAAACTCTATATTTGAATTACTCACCTACATTATTATAAAGTAATCTAAATTAATTCCCTAATTTTCATCTCAATTAGTAATTACTAAGTAGGAAAAGGTGAGGTGATATCATCTTGCTTATGCCTAGATGACTAGATCCCAATAAGCTTAGCTCCTATATGTCTACCGGAAGATGAGTAAGAGTTGAAACTTTCAACCCACCAAATTCGTATAAACCATTTGTTCTTCTACGGTGTCCAGCCCTCATACTTGATGATGATGAGATGAAAAAAAAATGTTGAACATTTTCCTAAAAATGTTTTCTAAAAATGTTGTGCATATTTTTTCAAAAAGTTGGATTATATGGGGGGGGGGGGGGACTCTCCTCTACGTCTTCTTCCTCTATCCTCTCCTTACCTCTTTCTTCTTTCTCAAATTTGTAGGAGAAGCTTAAGAGGGCTCCATTAAATTTCGGTCGGTAGGAGGGCTTGAGCCCCACCTTCGTACATATGTGTAATGTTTAATGGATTTAGATTAATCTGTATCCAATCCAATCAATTAATGAAAAACTAGTACCAAGTTTGACCGTCTCAGTGTCACCCCATTCCCCACCCCACCCCCCAAAGCGCTGAGGTATGCAACGCTGATGTACCCAGAGGGAGAAGGTATTCTTCGTCTCTCTCTCTCTCGTTCTCCTCTCCTCTCCTTGTGCACAGAGCAGACACCTTCTCAGGACTCGCAAGGGCCGTCTGCCGCAGCTAGTGGTGGAACTAAGGGGGACGGTAGGGGCTATTGCCCCCACCCCCACCCAAAATATTTTTTTTACTAGCCCTTGTAAGCCCAACCTAATGGTCATAAATCCTAATTTTCCAATGCTCATCAGCATGTTCAAGTAATGACGTAATATGCAACACGTCACAGAGAGTTCAAGCGTCTGACCTGCTGCTGGCTGCTTCCCTTGCTCCCACCATGACATTTCGTGTTTTCAATCTAACTCCTGTGAAAGGTAGTGGAAGGAAGGACTGATGTGACTAGGGTTTGTTGTAGATCCAATAGTCGTTATTCGTTGCACCAATCTCAAACGGTGGAAGATTAATCTCCTTTCCACCTTCGGGAAGATGGCTAGGATTTCCCTAGACTTAGCATGCTCCGGTAGCTATGTATCTAAATTAGATCCGTGCAAACTTGGTCCGGCCCGAGCTCGTTAGGCTAAGCCAGGGTTCACCCTACCGAACCGATCGCTCGAACCGCCGACCCTCGGTATCGGTATACCGAGCGGTACGGTCGGTATACCGCCAAATACCGTACAAATTCAAAAAATCTAAACGAAACGCCTATACAATCGGTTCGGAGCGGTATACCGGTCGGTTAGAGTGGCTTGCCCATATAATGTAAAAAGACCACACCAAATCATAGGAATAATTGTGCATACAAATACCAATCATAAACTCATAATAGTGCATACAAACCTCATACACATAGAAATACCATAGTCATACACATCAATAAAAGTTCAACGGCGTTGGATGCATTCATCATAAATCTAACACGAATACATTCATTGTAAATGTAGTCAACCATCGTAAATGTAACATATATTAATGTTGAATGCATTTTGGATGAATGTTTTCATGTTAGCTTCAATTCATTTTATTATAGAAAGTATTCAAGACCCAACTATATATAGATTGAATATTTTAATACACTTTTTAAATTTTTGGATATATTTTCCATTTTGGTAGAGCTAAATCTAATATTTAGAAAATTTTAGAAACATTTTCACTAGTTTTAAATGTTTTATTTAGATTTTTTGCATCGCATCAATCTCTAGGATTTTTCTCATAATTTCTAGAAGTTTAAGAATATTTTATATTTTTGTGGTCTAATAACCTCATTAAATATTTACAAGATTTAATTTTAATTGAAAATTACAAAAACACCTTTAAAAACAAAGTAGGGAGGTAAATTTTACGGTTTTGAAAGTTGTGAGAGGCAGTTCACCCGTTTTTCAAGTCTACGGAGGAATCGTGTACTCGACGCTATGTCCAGGGAGGTAAAATAAACTTTTTCAGCAGGATATTTAGGTCCCCGACGTTTGGGCCTTATGGGCCGGCGGGATTTTTTCTTTTTCTATTTTGGCTGATGTTGTAATGATAAAAAAAATACTAAATGAACTAAGTTTGCAAAAAATTTGGCACTATTAGATTCTATAAATCTTGAAGTATTTTTAGGTATTTTTGTTTTATTTTTCAATTTTCGAATTCAAATTCAAAATATTTGAACCCCGGCCGGTACGCACCGGTGCAAACCGGTACCGGCGGCCACCGGTAGCACCGGAATCCGCGGTATACCGGCCGGTTTGCACCGGTACGGCGAACCCTGGGCTAAGCCCAGCCCATGGCTTCTATAGGGCTGGACGTGGCGTGCATTTTGACCTTTATTCTACTTGTGGAACAGTTTTTCACCTCATGTTTTAGGAGGGAAAAATAATGTTTGAAGAGTAAGGTGGAGGCTGATACCCGTTTTAGACGAGGTTGGCATTTGGCAAAGGCATTGTTGGGCTTGATGGTAGTGATAATGGGTTGATGACAGACTGATAGTGATGACAATTTGTTTTTCTTCTTTGACCTCCTCAACTAATATCATCACAGTTACTACATGGTGGTGGTAATGATGATATGGTATGGATTAGGGTGAATAACAATTCCGCGAGTCAAAACATTCCCACTTTGTACTAGATGGAGATCGGAATGCAAGTCAGCAGCTCGAGTTCCACCAACCAACCGAGACCCAACGCCCGCGATTTCTGTTCAGCCTATTGAATGCAAAGCAGCGTCTTATTTTGTAGAGTGCAGAAATGACAAAGCAAACTCGACCGAGCCGTGAGAGCAGACTAGCAGAGCATAGCTTGCGCCTTGCGACAGCTTGTTCGTTTGGCTGGTGGCTGGTGCTGATTTGTTCTGAGAGAAAAGTACTGCTAACTGGTTGCTAGTGGCTGGTTTTTCTGAGAGAAAAGTACTGCTGGCTGGTGGCTGATAAGCCAAACGAACAGAGCGTGCAAAACTGGAACCAACTGGCCATCGGACGCCAGCTGGGAAACTTCACCCGCATCGACGAACGGTGAGTGGCGAACTTTTTGATTTTATATTTATATTTTTTACAATTTTTCAAAAACATATAGCTCAACAAAAAATTGCAAAACTATACCAATTACCACCGTTTGAAATGGTGGTAGCATTACCGTCATTTAAAACGGCAGTAGTGAACAATAACCATGCGGCAGGTATTATAGCACTCCCAACTGCCGTTTCAAACGCTGGTAGAGGTCAGTCTGTTTTAAAAAAATCATAATTTTTTTTATAACTAAGATGGAGATAAACTTATATGAAAAATTGTAGCTTTCGTCGAAACTTACAACTTTGTAGTTCAAACTTTTTTTCATTTGAAGTCATTTTGATGTTTAAATAATTGATAAAAATGTTTCTTCTCTCGATAGTATATTTTTTTAAAAACATATTTCTTTCATATAAACCTGGGATGCAGAAAAAAAATTATACGAAAATTGTAACTTTCGCCGAGAGTTACAACTTTGTAGTTCATACTTTTGTCATTTGAAATCATTTTGATGCTCAATAATCGATAATATATTCAAATCTAAAATTCGACGGGATTTTTTTCTCTCGACTTTATAACGTTTTCATATAAATTTGGATGGAGGAACCTCTACACCGAAATTGTGTATCTCGACGGGGTATACATCTTTGTGGTTCAAACTATGTCTATTTGAATTCATTTTGACGATCAAATGATTGACACAATGTTTGGATTTAAAATTCAAATTTTAGACGTCAATGATTTGAACACCAAGATGATTTCAAATGAAAAAAGTTTGAACTAAAAACTTGAGGTCTCGACGAAAGCTATAATTTTTCATATAGAGTTTATCACCATGACTCCATCCGAGTTTATAAAAAAAGGAGTTATTATTTTTTGAAAACAAACTGCCACCTACCGCTGTTTGAAACGACGGTTAGGAGTGCTCCAGTACCCCACGCGGGGTACTTTTCACTACCGCTGGCGACAACGGCATAGTTTTACAATTTTTTGGTTGGGCTATATAGTTTTGAAAAATCGTAAAAAATAAATATAAAATAAAAATTCTCTCGCTTCCAGCACCGCCGCGCTGCAGGAAAAAACCGGCCATGGGCCGCGTTTAGTTGGTGCCTTCTGCCTTGGTGGTGAGGAGTCAACCGGATTCGGTCTCTGGCCGACCGACGGCCAACTCGATGGCGTCAAAACCAGCTAGCTATTCCAGACTCCAACGCTGACCCGGCTCGTCTTCTGTTCCAAATGCAGCGTCCCCGCACGCGAACGTGGCCACCTGTCTGTCACTGACTGCAACAATAACAAACAAATGCGCGCGCCCGCAGCCTCGCACCGTCGCGCCGCTAATCACACGGAACGAGACAGCGTCACACCACACCAACGTGCTCGCTCTCCCTCCCGCTGTTTCTCCAAAAGCTAACGGGGTTCGTTGGCAGTCGCCGCCACGGCCTCCTCTGGCCTCTGCCGTGCGCGCGTGCAGACACGCTCACAAAACGCCACGGCTCGATTGCGCGAAGCCATGTCCTGAGAACGCGCGGCCGCAGATCGATCAAGCATGATGAGGGCGGGCGCGCTCTGCCTCGCGCTCCTCGCCGCGTTCCTGCCCCGTTCCGCCTCCACGGACTCCATCGCCCTGGGCGCGTCCATCGCCGGCAACCAGACGCTCGTCTCGCGCGCCGGCGTGTTCGCGCTCGGCTTCTTCTCCCCGGACGCCGCCGACCCCGGCAGGAGGTACCTCAGCATTTGGTTCCACGGCATCCGGGAGCCGAAGCCGACCGTGGTGTGGGTCGCCAACCGCCAGACCCCGCTCGCCGACTCCTCCTCCCCGGGCGTCCTCCGTCTCACCGCCGACGGCCGCCTCGTCGTCCTCAACGGCAACAACGGCACCGTCTGGTCCTCGGCGGCGCCCACCCGTAACGTCACGTCCGGCGCCACCGCGCGGCTCCTGGACAACGGCAACCTCGTCCTGAGCGCGGACGGGAGCGGCTCCGACCAGAGCGTGGCGTGGCAGAGCTTCGACTACCCGACGGACACGCTGCTCCCGGGGATGAAGCTCGGGGTGGACATCAAGGCCGGCATCACCCGGAACATCACGTCGTGGAGCGGCGCCGACGACCCTTCCCCTGGCGCCTACACGTTCAAGCTCGTCCTCGGCGGCCTGCCGCAGTTCTTCCTCCTCCGCGGCGACACCAGGATCTACACCAGCGGGCCGTGGAACGGGGAGATACTCACCGGCGTCCCCTACCTCAAGTCCAACGACTTCACCTTCAAGGTCGTGTCGAGCCCCGACGAGATCTACTACAGCTACTCCGTCGGCGGCGATGCGTCGCTGGTGTCGCGGCTCGTCGTGGGCGGCGACGCCGGGCAGGTGCAGCGCTTCGTGTGGGTGAACGGCGCCTGGAGCAGCTTCTGGTACTACCCGACGGACCCCTGCGACAACTACGCCAAGTGCGGGGCGTTCGGGTACTGCGACCCCGACCAGACCACCCAGTGCAACTGCCTCCCGGGCTTCCGGCCGCGGTCGCCGCAGCAGTGGAACCTCCGGGTCTGGTCGGGCGGCTGCGTCAGGAGCACCGACCTGAGCTGCGCCGGCGGCGGCGGCAACGGGAGCAGCGACGGGTTCTGGATGGTGAACAGGATGAAGCTGCCGGAGGCGACGAACGCGACGGTGTACGCCGGCATGACGCTGGAGCAGTGCCGGCAGGTGTGCCTGAGCAACTGCAGCTGCCGGGCGTACGCCGCGGCGAACGTCAGCGGCGGAGCCAGCCGCGGGTGCGTCATCTGGGCCGTCGACCTGCTGGACATGCGGCAGTACACGACGTTCGTGCAGGACGTGTACTTACGGCTGCCGCAGTCGGAGATAGACGCCCTCAACGCCGCCTCCGCCGCAGGTTCTGACTCTCATTCTTTTTTTAAAAAAAATTTGCACAACTTTCAAAAAAAAATTGCACAGAATTTCTTTTTTACGATTCAGTAGTTCAACAGATACAATTTACAATCCCGGTTTTTTTTAACTCATCTTATTAGTACTAACACATGGTTTAAGACTTTTGTCTATCGTTGTTAAGAACGTGACAAGTGACAAGACATAGGTAGATTGCTTGTTTTCAGACTTAGCTGAGACATCTCGTCTACATAGCTGTCGCGATTTGTTGGCATCGTCCGGCTAATTACTCACTTAAATTAAACTGAAACCATCATACGCCAAGTGTGTTCACCTATTGAATTGTGCCACAAATCCATTTCCCTGGGTCAAGAATTGGGTGCATCTCGCCGTCCCCGCATAGAAAATGTCCTCAGGCTACCACTTTCTTATGCAAACCAATCTGCATACACATTTGCAGAAAAAAGCTTCGTCGGGATATCCAAATCCTCGAACGGGTATCATTTTTTTTCGTATTAGTATATGGTGGCGCAGGCTTTTCTACGGTCAGCTTTGAATGGAAGCAAAGTGGCATGGGTCGACTAGCAGGTTTGGGCAAAAACTGTGAGGGTGCTCTGTCCGGCCATACCAGAACCATGTGTCACAGTCGCTGGATTAGGTGCCGTGCAGTTCATAGGAAAACATTGGCTCAACGAGGGATCGTTCAACACCACCCAACTTGAAAGTGACACTTCCGGATATGATAAACTAGTGTCAAACGTTTTCCACTGAAGAACATGCAGTCTAAGTGTGGTGCTGATGATTACTGTAGTATTTATCAACATGGGGTAAAGCACTCGCACACTGAAAATTAAGCACGCCCTAAAAAAGCTTCAACTCATGGTGGTATGGAAAGGTCTTCAAGCATTCAAAATTAAAAACGCCGCATGTTTTAAAGAAAACTACTTGAATCATCACTTCCATTGAGTGGAGGCACGAGCGTTTTGACTAGTCGTGTAAACGTGCGGCGTCGGCGTGTGCGTTAGGCATAGTCCAGTTCACCAACTAACTTTTCTTGACGCTGTCTCTTGTTTACCAGCTAACAGCCGGAGCGGCCCGAGCAAGCGCGTGGTGATCGCCGCCGTCGCGACCGTCGCCGGCGTGCTCCTCCTGGTGGCGGTCGGCTGCTGCTGCTGCTGCGTCTGGAGGAGGAGGAGGAAACGCCATGGCGAGACGGAATCGTCGGCGCCGGGCGGCGGTGGGGCGGAGGACGTGCTCCCGTTCAGGGTCAGGAAGCACCCCGCGCTGCAGGAGGACTGGAGATCTGCCGAGAAAGACGTCGACCTCCCGTTGGTTGACCTGGACGTGGTCCTGGCCGCCACGGACAACTTCGCTCTCCACAACAAGATAGGCGAGGGCGGGTTCGGCCCTGTCTACATGGTGAGAACCAGTCAACCAGTAGGATGATGATAAACCTAGAAATGGTAGAATAGTTTGGGGGGAAAAAAGGGTTTTTACATCCTGCAAAAATGCTGGCAGGGAAAGCTTGAGGACGGGCAGGAAGTGGCGGTGAAGAGGCTGTCCCGGAGGTCGATGCAGGGGGCGGTGGAGTTCAAGAACGAGGTGAAGCTGATCGCCAAGCTCCAGCACAGGAACCTCGTGAGGCTGCTCGGCTGCTGCATCGACGAGGACGAGAGGATGCTGCTCTACGAGTACATGCACAACCAGAGCCTCGACACCTTCATATTTGACGAAGGGAAGCGGAGGCTGCTAAGGTGGCAGAAACGCTTCGAAATCATTCTCGGGATCGCGAGGGGTCTGCAGTACCTGCACGAGGATTCGAGGTTCAGGATCATCCACAGGGATCTGAAGGCTAGCAACGTGCTGCTGGACAGAAACTTGGTCCCCAAAATCTCAGACTTTGGGATCGCCAGAATGTTTGGAGGTGATCAGACCACTGAACATACCAAAAAGGTCATTGGAACATAGTAAGTACAGCTTCCTCTCATGCTTATTGATTTCACACTGTCCTGAAAGTGGACCTTCACACTGACTAATGAGGCGATGGTTTTTTCAGTGGCTACATGTCTCCAGAATACGCGATGGACGGCGTGTTTTCAATGAAATCCGACATCTACAGCTTCGGTGTGATGGTTCTTGAGATCATCACCGGCAAGAGGAACCGAGGCTTCTACGAAGTCGAGCTTGATCTCAACCTCCTCAGATATGTAAGTACTAAAACATGTTGATCAGCAAATAAAGACTTGCAGTAACTAGTTCCCTTTTCCTGAACTCTTTTCTCTAACGATGCATCTTGGTCATAATTGTTCAGGCGTGGATGCTGTGGAAAGAAGGACGGAGCGTCGATTTACTTGACGAGGTGATGGACGGCAGCTTCAACTACAGCGAGGTGCTGCGGTGCATCCAGGTGGCCCTGCTGTGCGTCGAGGTGCAGCCGAGGAACAGGCCGCTGATGTCGTCGGTGGTCATGATGCTGGCCAGCGAGGGCGCGACGGTCCCGGAGCCGAACGAGCCCGGGGTGAACATCGGGAGGAACACGTCGGACACGGAGTCGTCTCAGGGCCTCACGGGCACGGCGAACAACGTCACGATAACCGCGATAGATGCTAGGTAGGAGGTAGCTTGGACCGGACCAGGCCAGTAGAAATTCTGCTTGCCGCTCTGACGGTGTAGGTAGCCTCTGCTTTTTATGTTTAGCTTGTGTACAGCAAAGGTTTTCGTTGCCACGAAATGTAAAGTTTGTAATCAAAGCTTACATCTTGTAGATATCGCATTCAAAAACTGCTCGATTCCATTCTTTGACGGAAATAACAAGCACTGAAATTTGAAATGTTCCAGCGCACGCGGTCTTCCCTGGTTCCTCAGTTCCTCCTCCGTCTAGTCTTTTTTTTAGCATCCTCCTCCGTCAAGTCTTGAGAGATCACGCACGCGCTCCAGGTCCAGGCCTCCAGCCACTCACTGGCTACATACCTGGAATGCAGCTAGGAGCCATCCATGCCTTGACCGTACAAAAAAAACCCTCCCGCGGTCGTGCCACCTGCCGCCACGCGCGTGCCCGCGGGTCCGTATACAACCAAAGGTCTCCTGTCACACCCTGAAATTTCTCAATTTTAGGATGTGAATAGAAAGAATAATCAAACAAGAATTTTCTCATAATTTTAAAAAAATTTCAACATTTATTTTCTTTACAGGAAATATAGTATAGGAAAAGTCATTGTTTGATTTTCTAAATTAAATTAATTGATTCAATGTGTGTTGCATTCATGCTGATGCATTTTGGTGCTTCTTAAGTGTAAAAGGTTTCAAAAATGCGTTTATGAGCTTACCAAATCTTTCTGAGAATTTTTCAGCTTTTTTCTGAAATTTATTCTCACTTTCCTCGAGCTAATTCTATTTAATAGAAGGCTCTAAAATCTTTTTCCTGAGCTCCAAATACTTTATTTGGATTGTTCATGTTCTAATCTGACTGTAGGAATTTTTCTAGAATTTTGGGAATTTTTGGAATATTTTTGGTGCCATATCTAGATTTTTTTCTGGATTTGCTTTGCACTGAAAAGTGATTTCAAAAAAATGAAAACATATCCTTCCGGTTTGGGCCGAGCCTGTGGGCCCGACCCAACCCATACCGGCCCAACCGCGAGCCCACTAGGCCCATCTGGCCGAGCGTGCAGCCTGAGCTGCTGCTGCGGCGCCGCCGCCGTCGCCCCCCCCTCCTCACCACGCCACCCTAGGGCTCCGTGCCCTATAAAGCCGCACCGCCTAAGGCCTCGCGTGCCGCTGCTGCACCGCCGCTGCCTCGCACCCTCGTCTCTGCGCAAGCGCGCCGCCGCCAAGCTCGCCGCCGGCCGTCGTCGATTCGGAGCACGAAAAGCACCACCGGAGCAGGCCATCGCTGCCAAGAGCTCCGTTGTGCCGAGCCGCACACCTTCCACCGCCCGTCGCTGCCGGATGTCCACCGGACTGCTGCCTGAAGCTCCTCTGGCCGCCGGTCAACCGTCCGCCGGAGCCTCGCAATACCGCCCCGTGCTAGCTGTCGTCGACCACCGCCTCCACCCTCTCCTAGAGTGTTGACGGTCTAAAAATGCGTCAAGATTCACCGTCCCTTACGGATCGTCGTAGCACTTTTTCCCTCGAATATTACCCAAGGTTATCAAATCCGTGGATCGGAAGCAAACCGCTAAGGTTCTTTACCTTATCTAGTCAATCTAACCTAACATGAAGCATCGATTCCATACAAAGGGGTAAACCTAATAGATATGAGTGATAGCATATAGGTTGATCACATCCATAAACATAGGCTAGGTAAAGTGCAACCAAAGGGGGTAATAGGCCTATCGCCTTCTAGTTGTAGTTCCGGCTAAAGAGTAACAAATCAAGCATCTCATCTAATAGCATCTTTAAATTCCTACCTCCGTCCTTCCTCCCGAAAACATCCGCCTTTCGAAACCTTCGTCCTGTCACGACGCGCCCCTATTCGTGCGGGGAGTCTAGGGGCACGTCCAATTGAACGTGTCTACAAACCATGAAGGATCGATATACTAGATCTAATCACCATAATTACATAAAGCATGCTAAGTAGTCTAACCATGCATTAGACTAAGGAATAAGCATATTCACAATAAGTAGAAAGCATGAACGGAGACATGGAATCGCTTAAAAGATCGGATGACAAGATTATCATTGCTCAAATGAAAGTATGCATTACACCATCACCACCGAGGCCATACCTATGATGACGTATGCGTAGCTCCAGAACTCCACCATGGCTCAACCGTGCAAGGAAGCAATGGCGGCTAGGGTAGGCCTAGGCCATCTCCTAGACAACTTCGAAGACTCGCGGCGGCCGTCGTCAACCTCCGGTACTTGCTTCTAGGTTTCGCCGAGTTGTGATTAATGGATGTGGCGGCCGTCGGAGGTAGAGGCTATAAATAAGCCGAGGAGCATGTAGGTCAAAGGGCGTCGCGAACCGGGCCCAAAAGGGGTAGGCCGGTCGGCATGGGTCGGCCGACCCAGGCCCTTTTCGGCCCGGTTCGGACCCATCTTCCTCCACAACGCTTCTCGCACTTTCTTGAATATTTGCCGAACTTCATGTGGGTCCTTGACGTCGTTTTCCCCGCGGTACTTGCCATGCGAACTCCCGCATCTTCTGTCTAGGTCCTTTGAGTTTCACAGCTTCATGCTTCGGTCCTCGGGTCATTTGGAGTCATGTTCACTTTATGTCTTGACTTGTGCCGGGCTTCGTGATCTTCTCATAAAGTGCTCGATGAACTCTACCCAGAAGTCCTCATTTAGGTGCTTAAATCCTGCGTAAACAACATACTTCAAAAAGCACATGCAAGTGTGAACTTGTTACATCATTAGTATGCCTAGTGGCGGGTTAGTTATAATTCAAAGCTCAAACCAAAGTGTAACAAGTACTCTTGGTTGACGGAAATCGACCATCAACATACCTCCATGCTTAAACCTTGCTCGTCCTCGAGTAAGCCTTTAATGGATGTCAGTATTACCTTTCAATGTTCATACCCTACACTTGATCATACATGAGAAAACATAATGCTCTCCAAGTTTATATTTGTTAAAGTTCCACAATGTAACTAGCTTTCATCTCTATGGAGGGTAGATATCATTTAAGCTCTTTTCACAAGTAATTAATCATGCCCTCAACTTTTAAACAAATCTCAGGAATTTTGAAAATAAAGAGTGGGATGAAGAAAAATTGCTTTACCAAGATCAATAATAAACCTCCTTGCATCTTGCTCATGAACTCTCATCTCATCTTGTCTCTCAAGTCTACTAGGACTACTTCTTTCCTCTCTCAAATATTTGGTGGAAAGCTTTATATGGAGCTATGGGGAAGTTTAGTCCTACTAAGATATTATAGTTGAGATATTATCAAAACAAGACAAGCTTCTCATGGACTTCCACATTTTAGCATTTTATATGGTTGCTTCTCAATATGGTGGCCAATAACGGATATAGCAGGTTATTATCGTGAGATCTCGAATGTTCAGCAGCATTGGTGCATGTGCATCGATATTAATTAGAAGGCTAGGTGGAGGAATGCATGATAGTTGAGTTGCTTGCGTGCAGTAATTAAAGAGACGAATTGTTTGCTGTACTGCGTGGAATAATTAAAGAAAGGAAATTTAGGTGGAGAAAATTAAACCTAAGTGATGTGGATGCTGATGTGGCTTCACGAGGATATGGAGAGAAATCCTGTAGTGGGTACCGATTATATAGGTTACTAGGTGATACCCCGCACGTTGCTGCGGAAATTTTTTAAACAAAATTTTAAGCTAAAATGTGGAAGTATGGGTACAGGTACCACTAAATCTAGGTTATCTTTTTTTTCTTCCTTTTCTCATCATACATTTTCTTCTTTATTTTTTTCTTTCATCACTTTTCTCTGTTTTTTTCTTTTTTTGTTTTTGCTCCCCTGAACTCTAGACTACACTAGTACTTCCTTGGCAACCCCCCATGCTTAGACGTTGCTCGTCCCGGAGCAAAGAGGTGGTGATTGTGACAAGGTAAGTGCTGAAATTCTTGTATTTTCTTGAAGAGAGATACTTGAAACCTTCTAGGGATCCTTTTATGCAGATTTCCCAAAATCTTGCTCCACTTGACGGCACCTTCCTTGTAATCTTCTTCGAAATATTCATCTATACTTAAAGTTTTTGGTTGTGGTCAAGGAGGTATACACAAAAGATATTTTGGGTTTGTGGGTGGATATCCAGCGAAGTTTGCGAAATTTCCGATGTGGAAACTCACAATGCACGGATAGAAAAGGCTAGCATAAAGATAGATACGCAAAAACGGAATGACCAGCTTCTTAGTCTCGAGCTAGAGAAATCAAGCCTTGAATCAATGCACCCAAAAATAAATCTTGCATACTAAGGTTTTTGCACTCAATGAATATAAGGCTTTTGAGAGGTTGAGCAAAATGCAAGTGGTATCAAAGACAAGGTTAACATATCTTTTAAGAATAAAAATAAATGATCTTTGATTCATTCAAAAGTGAGAGCAACCAAAAATACTATGGTGAAAGTGTACAATCTCTGCAGAGTGTGAAACTAATTGATTAGCCGTGCTCACGGTCAAGAGCGGCCTGGACCCTCACATGATTAATTAAACTTAAAGATGGACTTAAATCGTTTTCTGATTATTTCTTGTGGTCTTGCTGAGTACCAACCATAAGTGTACTCATCATTTCTTACTGTTGCTCAGAAGAAAAAGGTGTGAAGTTGTTGAAGATGATGTTGATGCTAGGCGTACGCAGCCCCCAGTCGATTGCTTGTGGGTTTGGCGCCTCCGTTTCCAGGATTGAGTTGTATAACTCTAATAGACTTGTAAGTGTGTTTACGTTTTTATACGTGATACTGTTACTGTTATTCACTTATGTCTACTATATGAATGGAACTTGATCCTGGCATATATATATAGGTATGCACGTGGTTTTCTTTTATAAAACCAGGTGTGACATCTCCCTTCGTCCCCGAGTGCCCCGGCTAGGCTTAATCATGAGTCGGGTCATGTCGAAGTCATATCGGATCATGTTAGGTTGTCGGGTTGGAATTCTTGGCTCGCGCCTGACTCGTAACATGGTCGGGTCGGGTTGGGTCGGATTCAAATTTTCATGTGTAATTTTCGAGTTAGGTCGGATTTTTAAGATTTTGGGTAAAAGAAGATTAACCTGCACCCGACCCGCAACATGATCGGGTCGAGTCAGATTTTTCCGAGTGGGTCGGGTCGAGCGGTCCATGAAACTTCTTACTTTCCATTTTCGAACAAAGTATTTCCAACTTAATTTCAAAAGAGAGAAAGAACAGTAGCACAGGCAAAAAAAATGAGCGGGTTGGGACTAATTGGGCCTTCTTGCAAAGTTACACTGAGCCCAGATAAAAAGGCAGGCCGGTGCTGGCCCGGATAATAAAGGGCCAATTCCTATTCTTTGCAAAATATGTCGCTGGTTTTAGATATGAACGTTACATCGGTTATTTGAGCATGAAAATTGTTCTAAATGAAAAATATTTGAGATATATAATTTTCGTACAAACCTTATCTTCATCCGAGTTCATATAAAATTGTTATGATTTTTTAAAGATGTGTTGGGAAGGTACCGTATAACCGCGGGTTCATCTGGTGGTTTTTCCAAAAAACCGCAACCTACTGCCATTTCGTTAGGCATAATTATTTTTGTGAAATCATAAATAAAATAAATAAATCTCCTTCTCTGCTGTGGACAACTTTTGCTTGCTGCAACTTTTGTAAGCCGGTAATCCCTGGCTTTGGCATAATGGCATTTATCCTTGTAGATACTTGCCCACTTTGTTTGCTTCGGGACTTTGGCTTCCCTGACTTTGGCATAATGGCATTTATCCCTAGCTTTGGCATAATGGCATTGTCCTTGTGGATAATGGCGGGTAGCCATCGAGAACTAGGATCAAGAAATTCCTCTCGCATAAAAACTGAACAAATTATTTGTGGCACGCAAAAGAAGCATAAGCCTGGCTTTTCTTGATTTCTGATATTCTGTCACTCTGTCGCTTTCGATGAAAGCAACCATGATTCTAGTTGCTGCAATTTATTTAATATAATTATACATTTTTCTGTTGCTCAATCACACATTCACAAGCTACTGAAGAAAGCACCAACGTTACTCTGTAATACATATTCACCTACTGGTAGTTCAGTTTTCATGGCCGTGTCAAAGTCCTAGCTCCTATCGACCTTCAAGCATGGTAATCGTTGCACTGTCAAATACGCTGCAGTCCTTAGTTGACGATGTGTCTGTTTCCATCAGAACTCTCCTGGCTGAAAATCCAGGCTGCTTAGGGCTTGGCAGTGAGGCAGCATCAGGACTAGCTAACATGAGAAGAACCTGAGACATCAGCGGGCGGTCATCTGGGTTCTCTTGCACGCACAGGAGTCCAACTCTGACGCACTTGAGCACTTCATCCGAGTTGAATGATCCTTCCATCTTTTCATCTGCTAACTCTATGCCCTTCCCCTCGTTCCATAAGCTCCATGCCTGCAGAACAGAAAACATATATTGGTTGCCTGATTTTATGGAAGCTTTCTTGAGAACTAGAACACTGTCATTCCCAAGATGAGGTAAACTTATCTCACTTACATGGCCTAGAAGGCTTTGGTTGTTCGAAATCGAATATACTCCCCTGTTTCTCCTACCACTAACAATTTCCAGCAACAATACTCCATAACTGAATACATCCGACTTAACTGAGAAGATTCCGTCCATTGCATACTCCGGAGACATATAACCACTGCAAAAGGGTCACATTGAATTTGATTAGTATTGCAAAATTCTTTTGCATGGTGAACATTGCATTCTTTTTTTGTAAAATTACATTTAATTCCCAGTAACCATGCATACTTACTATGTTCCAACCACCTTACAAGTGTTGATTTCTGTCTCTTCATTGCCAAATATTCTTGCCATGCCGAAGTCTGAAATCTTGGGAGTCATCTCCCTGTCTAGGAGAACATTAGCTGCCTTGAGATCCCTATGGATGATTCTGTATCTCGAGTCCTGGTGCAAGTACAGTAAACCTCGAGTAATGCCTTCTATTATACGATACCGCACTTGCCAATCAAGTACAACATTGGCCTTTTCTGTTGAAATATAGGAGGGGATTAGTTTTTGCTCTGGAAAGGTACCAGCAAACTTTGATGGTCAGAAAATATTGGCTGAGACTTGAGAGCATACCGAATAGGAAATAGTCCAGGCTCTTGTTGGCCATGTACTCATAAACAAGCATCCTTTCCTGGCCACTAATACTACATCCAAGAAGGCGAACAAGATTCCGGTGCTGGAGTTTGGCTATCAGCAGAACCTCATTCTTGAACTCATCAAGCCCTTGTGCAGATGTTTTAGAAAGTGTTTTCACTGCGATTTCCATTCCGTCCTCGAGTTTACCCTGCAATTTTGTTGATGGAAACCATTCCAATTAAGCATAGAAGGGCAGTATCAGAAACCTTAAAATGGCATTGGGATATATCGTCACTGCTGATTCATCTGGAATAAGCATGTTTTTTTAGTAACAACAAGCATGTCTTTGTTTTGTGACAGTTCCCTTTCATGGCTTTAGAGCGTCAGTTGCCGTTGAAAACCAATTAGCATCTTGAGATGCAACTTTGTTTTTGGGCCCAAAGTTTGTTAGAATAATGCATAAGCATCAGAATCGATTCCGATGGAGTGTGGTACCTTGTATACTGGCCCAAAGCCACCCTCACCGAGCTTGTTGTTGACTGAGAAACCGTCAGTAGCAGCTGCGATCGTGCCCAGATCAAATATCGGCAGTTCCAGGTCGCCATCGTGGCTGCTCCCATCGTTGCGGCGGGCGCCAGTGCTGCGCGAGCTGCTCCATTTACTTGACCCTGCTGTGATTAACGTGTAAAAGTCAGCACATCACCAAGTATATTGGCTACTATCTTTTCAGTTCGGGTATCTCTGCTTCTTGGTAAAATGTGTGATGGCAAGTTTGCCGATGGTGCACTGACCCGTCATACATACCTGCTGTTCTTCGTAGTCTCCTCCTTCTGGACCAAATGAGGAGGGCAGCAACTGCTAGGAGAAACACCAGTGCCGCGATGCTGGCGCCAACTGCGATTATAACGCGTGCCTTCCTTGATTTTCTTGCTAATTCGTCTGCGTACAAAACCATGAATGTTAGTTTGAAGAGTTGATAACTAACTGCTAGTAGTATACACTAGCTAGCATCTTGTGCGGACGTGCTCATGCTACAAACAAAGTGAGGACGAGATGGGTTTGGCGGATGCATGTGACCAACTGCGCACTGCCCCCACTTGATCTACAATTCTTAGGCCATGGCCACCTCTAGCTTAGCGATCGATCTGGATGCGTCAGAGCACCGCGCGCGGCCGGGCCATCATCACGCTTGCCGCAGCTACTGCTTTTGGTGGGCAATTCGTCGACCTCTCGTCGTAGTTTTGCCAGCTGATTCAGGTCTGCATCAGCAGCAGTACGCGCATCGTCCCCAGCGTGCGGCAAAGGAAGGCTCCGCAGCCTTCCTCCGCCGTCCAGCCAACCCCGACCAAAACTCGTGGAGTGCCCGGCCGCTTTCGTGTCCCAACCCAACTCCTACCGCTGCCAGAGGCGCTCTGCCGCTGCCGCTGCCGCGCCGGCCCGCCATGGTTCCCCGAGTCGTACGGACGGTGGAACGCTGCTGGCGACTGGCCCGCGCGCTCGCCACAAATCTTCCCCGTAGAGCGACGGGGGTCGGGAAGCCGGGAACTATTGGCTCCGGCGCCGGCGCCGCGCGTGCCGACGGGAAGGGTTCCGAGTCGTCGTGGGAGTGGGGTTAGCTTTGCCCACCGGGCGGGACCCCGAGATGCGGACGTGCATGTGATCTTCTGCATCCGCTGCTGGTTGGAAAGCAGGCGCGGCCCCAAGCGGCCGTTGCGGTGCGGTGCGGCCCCCGGACGCTGCAGTACCTACGAACAGCAGCAGCAGCTAGCAATCCCCCGATCGATTTGGGCTCCACGGAGTCAAAGGAAACGGCGGTTCGTGCTCCACGGAGAGGTCGATGGAAACGTGGAATAATGCATGTCAGATGGAAACGTGCTAGAGGCAGGAGCCAGGAGGCATGCATGCAGGCCGACAGTGGTGTCTACAGGATTCAGGAAGCTTTCTTCCTCCTGATTCTTTTTCACATGATGCTGCTGCTTAATCTAGCAATCCATCTATCACGTAACAATAAAACGATAGGTTATCTGTGGGGCTCTATCAGTACGTACGTGTTCTTCACCTCTCCAAGCTCCCCCCCAGGCCCACCATACCCTCTCCGAAACGAAATTCCACTTACCAATTAATTCCTTAGTTGCCCACACGTTCAGCTGCCTATGTGTGCTACAGATCGATCAGGCTGGCAGGACCCCATGCGGTATGCCAGCGCATCCCTTCTTTGAGCAGTGATGAGCACCCCGTAAAGGGAAACCCTGCCCGTCGCTTTTCGGCTTTCGCGATCCGTGGATAAAAAAGGAGAGATTCCGGGGTACCGATCATGGACGGTACACGTCAGAAAACTCAATAGGAACCTCACAATAGCAACATGTGTTTTTGTCCCATGTCACGGGCAACTGACGTGGACGACCCCCCACCCCAACGTGATACAAGCCCTGCGTGACAGTTACCGCACCGGCAGGGGATTTCCACCCGATCCCAAAATTCGCAACCACGAAACTTTGTACCGGTGGCCGGTCGATCGGCGCAAAATCAAGAGGAACTGACGCGAGCCTACTCGACGACCACACACACTATTCCTTTCTCTCTTCCGACCATTTGCATCGAATGGTCTCCGTGCCCTCAGGTGCTGCATGCACGACGTCTCCTTCTCCCGGCTGCAGCAACCGGCAACAGTTCCCATCCCGTTTACTTATTCAATCGTGCATTCGAGACATGCATGAGAGCTTTTGCTTGTTTTGGTACATAGCGCATAGTGCTCTGCTTTTGGAAAGCCTCTGGAGCTAAGGGACCGGTGTCTCACTCAAGGGAAAAAGCTCTTTTCTGCTCCCCTTTTATCGCTCTCGTTCATTGCTAGATCTCGCGGTCTCACCCCGTATTATTATAATAGGGAGATTTAAAGGAATTGGAGGGTACTGTAACGAGGAGGACGGATTGAAAGTGTAAAGATGATTATTGCCCGATCATGGTCAGTTGGTGACCGATTCGGCATCTCGCATGCATCGTTTCCGCACCCGGCCCTTTCTTCCAATAATAAAACGTACAACACATGCCGCTGATAGGTGAGTTGGATCAGGACGCCTGCCTGGCTCGGTGCCTCTCGCCGTCTTCGCGTCGTCGGTCGTCTTTGCCGCCGGTCTGTCAGTGGTCACCGACGACGGTGATCTGCGAAAAATGAGGGGGGCGGGGCGGGGCAACCAGCAACCATGATCTGGACGGACTCAAACCGACGACGATGGCAGGCGAGAAGCTAAGATATTATGCGAATGTACTGGATCGTATGCAGAGCAAGGTTGTGCTATGGTACTGTTGACACATGAAAAAGGCACCAAGTCTGTTGGAACCAGCCGGTTAGACCGATCCTTCCA
Source organism: Cenchrus fungigraminus (assembly GCA_036936925.1). Lineage (NCBI taxonomy): Eukaryota > Viridiplantae > Streptophyta > Magnoliopsida > Poales > Poaceae > Cenchrus > Cenchrus fungigraminus. The sequence continues at coordinate 17,562,576 of CM072778.1, read as the reverse complement.
GGCAATCTAACCTGTATGGGGTCATATAGTCCGCCACGACTATACATCGCGTCTATGATGGTTTACATCGCATCGCGCCAGTGTGGGCCCATCTGTTAGTGACAGGACGATGGGACCCACATGTCAGATTCTTCTCCCACCAGCCAACCCGCGTGCGGCCCTCTTCCCGAACGTCGGCCGGGGGAGGCAGGTAGGCCAGGCGGCGGGGATGGTCGTCGAGCGGCTTGTAGGGTTCTGGCGGCGGTAGAGGCGGACGGGGCAGGGGAGGCTCGCCGGAGTTTGCGGCGGCGGACGGCGGCTAGGGTTCAGGCGAACCTTTCTCCTTCCTCCGGGCATGGAAAGGTGCCGGCCGGGGGAAGCAGGTAGGCCAGGCGGTGGGGATGGTCGTGGGACGGCTTTAGGGTTCTAGCGGCGGTAGAGGCGGCCAGACCAGGTCGGGGGGAGGCTCGCCGAAGTTCGCGATGGTAGCGGAATGGTGGGGGGAGGGGAAGGAGGAGGCCGCCGTGGGCGCGGTAGGGTCTCACCGGAGCTCCGGCAAGACCCTACCGCGCCACATCAGTGGGCAATGGGCGGCGGTCAGTGATGGAGGGCGGGGAGAAGGAAGACGATCCGGTGACAAACAGTGCAAGGAGGAAGATGATAGAGTTGTCGCGTCACAAGTAGATCGTGGGTTGGCGTCCTGGGCTGTTATTGGGCTTTCGGTGGTGGTTGCCAATCCATCACTGAAGTGATGCATAGCCGCACCCCATATAAGTCGGTCCAGTAGCATTCAGCGTGTAACTGGTCAACCTCGAGTTCGAGTAGAATTAAGAAGTCCTAATACATTTTGGCTAGTAAGATATCCCCTCTCTATAAATATAAAGGGAAGTATTATCACCTAATTGAATAAACATGTAGTATTTACTTTTATCTTCAAAATCCTAGCTTTTTCAATCATTTTGCCTCCCTTCGTTCACACCGACAACGTTCTGAGTGGCCTGACAATCTCACGGCAACCCTAAACTTGCCATCTATGACAGGAACCCTCTCAAGATCGTGAACAGTAGAGGTGTCACAAAAACTACAGCGTGATCTAGCGTACTCATCATGTATTGCAAAAAAAAAAACATTAACAGGTACACGTCGTAAAGAGATGCGACACATACGTATACGTAGAAACCGACGATGCATGTAGCATATCTGCGTAAACAGTAAAGCGTTGCAAGTACGTATACGTACCGAGATCAGCGCGGGCGAGGCGGACGAAGAGGTCCTGGCCGAAGTCCGGGTACACGCGCAGGTCGGTGAGTCCCGTGGTCCACATGACGCAGCCGTTGCCGGCGCCGGCGCCGCGGCCGGCGCTGCTGACGTTGGCGCTGGCGTACGCCGTGCAGGAGCAGTTCCGGAGGCAGGCCAGGCGGCACTGGTCCAGCGTCAGGGACATGTCCACGACGCTCCGCTCCGTGTCGGGCACCTTGGCGTGGCGCACCGCGACGAACCCGTCGGTGCCGTTGCGGCAGTCCAGCGGCGTCGAGCGCACGCACCCGTCCCGGCCGTCGCGGAGCGCCCACGCCGCGGGGGTCTTGGGGGTGAAGCCCCGGAGGCAGGAGCAGACGGGGAGGTTGTTGGTGTCGCACACGCCGTTGGGACCGCACGGCGACACCGCGTCGCACTGGTCCTTGGGCGCGTACCAGTAGAGGTTCCACGTCCTCGCCGCCTCCACCCACGTCGACCGCTGCAGCAGCCCGTAGTTCCCCGTGCTCACCACGCCCAGGTGCGAGATGATCGACGCGTTGTGCACCTGCGCAAGCATCAACAATGTTCTTCGCTTTCATGATGCATGCGATGATTACTTGCATGCGTATATGTCTTCATCACGTACAAACGTACTATACCTGGAAGCTGTAGGTGACCTCCTGCGCGTTGTTGATGAAGCTGAAGGTGAAGCCAGAGTAGGTAGCGGTGTCGGGGACGCCGGTGAACTGGAAGCCGTCCCATGGGCCGGAGCGCCAGACTTTCTCGCCGCCGTTCCAGATGAACACCTGGGGGTCGCCGTTGGTGTCCATGACCATGGCGACGGGGCCCGGGGAGGGGTCCGAGAGGCTCTTCCACGACGTCAGCGTCCGGTTCTTCCGCTTCACATAGTCGATCCCCAGCTTCATCTCCGGGAGCAGCGTGTCCGTCGGGTAGTCGAACCCTTCCCACGCCACGGCGCCGCCGACGCCGTCGGACAGCACCAGGTTGCCGTTGTCGAGGATCCGCGCGGTGGGGCTCGCCAGCCTCTCCGCCGCCGCCTCCGGCTGGACCGACCACACGACGGTCCCGTTCCCCGCGGCAACGGCGAGCGTGCCGCCGGCGGAGACGGAGAGCGTGGCGCCCGGGTTGTCCTCGACGGTGCCCGCGATCGGGGCCTCGCGGTTGGCGACCCACACGACGGTGCGGAGCGAGACCTTGTTGTACCACACGCCGAGGTAGGTGCTGTTGGCGCCCGGCGGGGTGAAGAAGCCCAGCGCGAAGTTGCCCTCGCCGCCAGACACCAGCGTCTCGTTGGCCGGCAGCGGGCTGCTCGGCGTGATGGTGTCCCTGGTTGCTGCTGCGGCGTGGCCGGCCGCGAGGTGGCGGAGGAGGCAGAGCATGACGCAGAGGAGCCGCGGGTGAGGGGACGCCATTGCTCGACGCGGGCGACGGGCCGCCGATGCCGGTGGCGCGCCCACGGCGTCAGTGCCGCGAGTGGCGTCTGTCATGCACGCTGGCGTGCGTCTTTGGACGGGAGGTGCAGGGATAGGGGTGGTGGTGAATGTCGTGGAGTGTGGAGTGGCGGCCAGGGGCGGGGTGCCGCCGGGTGCGGCTGCTTATTATGTGGACACTTGGACTAGGAGCCCAAGGGGCGCCTTTTGTGGCTCAGGTGTTTCTGTTCGACGTATGATGACTTGTTGAGAACAGTCTGACTGCATCACTATTCACTACTACAGTAGTACATGTGAGTTTGACAGGGGATAGGATCCAAATCTTGAAAAATTTTATTATCATTAAAGAAAAAATGATTGGCTCACGTCGTCCGAGAGCGGTCGATCGGAGGGCTATGAGGCTAGGAGGAATTAGGAGGAAATGGGATGGAGGAAAATTTTTCCTACCTCTATGACGAGTGGGCCTAGGAGGAAAATTTTTCCTATCTCTATGACGAGTGGGCCTAGGAGGAAAATTTTTCCTCCCATTTCCTCCACAAATGTGGGGATTAGGAGATGACATTAATTGCAGTTTTGTGATTCTTATTTTTGAACAAGGGTATAATGGTCACTTCATAAACGTGAAAATAATGTTTTTAGTAATATAGTTGAGATGTATAATTCGTTTACTAAAGTTTTTTCTTTTTTAGATGGTTAGGGTTTGTAGCGCTTCAGTTCGCCGCCGCCGGCAGACGGAGGGCGACAGGTCTTCGCCGCCGCCGGCAAACGGAGGGCGCCGCGAGTGGGGATGGCCGCAGTCCGCAGCTCCGGCCAGCCTCCACCTAAGTGGAGCACAAGCGACCTCTCCCTCCCCTTCTTCCTCTTGCACACGGTCGAGCGGAGACGGCGGCGGCGGGTGCCTCTCCGTCGCGGCGGGGCAAGGCCGAGGGCCGGCGCGGCTCCATTCCCCGCCAGCCATGCAGATCCAGACCGTTTCCTTCCTCCAAGCAGCAAAGTCCCCCCTCCCGGCGATCGCCTTGCTCCCATCCGGCGCCCCTGCTCGAGCGGCTCTATGCCGGCGGATCCAGAGGTTACCACTACTGCCCCTTCTCACAACCAACTCCCTGAATTGCAACTTGATAATGTCTCATGAATGCTTTGATAGAAGATGCAGACAGTTGCTTAGATGTTTTCAAGAGCAGATGGTCGTTTAGTACAAGTTTACAATTAGCATTGCATGATGAAAAGTTGTTCAATCTTTGCTCCCATTTTCACATAACTTGTAAGCTCAACTTGCATGGCACATTGAAATTTCAGGGGCTCATTATGGCTTCACTGATGGCTTGACCTGTATTATCCTGTTCTCATGGAGTGGTGGAAAAATCTGTCATATTAGAGCTACTGAAACTTCAACTCCCGCAAGGGCTTTGTTTCATGAAAAGTGCTGGATGGTTAGAAGATTAGAAGGTCCCTTCAGCTGCCAAGCAGCAATTATCCACAACATTGAAGTTGCAGAGACATAAGGAGATGTACAGACCCGGTGATTCAGTCATTGTGACTGTAGAAAACCATAACTGGATGGCAAATACTGTCTATTATGCTGCATAGATCATGTAAAGGAATGACATGGTTAATGAATTTTGTGTCTGTTCTTGTTCTGGTTAACTGAATTACTCTGCAAAACAATACATATCATTTGAATAGTAATTGTATTCAGTGTGACTGGCATTGAAGTATATTGATGCCATGAATTATGCTGATTGAATGTGAAGTGATCCCTGGGTCATGAATTCAGTTTTTGCAGCTGAATAAACACTGCAAATTATGTGATAGATTGCAGTATGAAGAGAGGTACCATGTGATGAGTTTTTGTTAGGTGATGTTGGTAGATCTGCGTTCTTGCGTTTTTCTCTGATGATCGATCTCACTTGTGACGTTGGGGAAACATAATTGTTTGTAGCGGGTGCTGAAATGGTAGTGTTTATACATTAAAGAAACCTAAATTTGTGGCTTTGTGGACTGGTACAAACAGACAGAATGATATCCTTTTGAGATTCATCAGGCACCACTTGCCTGACACAACCGTTTGTACAATCTCAACGACAAATATCATTTAATTTCGAGGATTTGTACATGCATGTTTTTAGCTTCGTCCGAGTGCTTTTAGCACTTGGCCGAGTGCTTTTAACTTCATCCGAGTGCTTTTATTGAGTATCATGATCCATCCGAATGCTTCAGAACTGGTCTGACCAGGTTAATGACCCAGTCCTTGTTAAATTTTATCTTGGTTCAGTCAGAGTTGAGCACTCGATACAGCAAGCACTCCATGAAAAAATCCATAAACAAAATAGGCACAATAAAGGCAGGAACAATGAGAAATGTACAAACCACTTATTTCACCAGAAAATATTCCATGTGACAGATATTATCATCCATACAAGAAACTCAACAGCCAAGGCATGTATACATGTAAAAATTTTCATATGTACAAGCTGAACCAAATATCGTAGGCATTTCACATCAAAAGATCAAAACTGTAAAATGTCAGACACAGATAATTTCATTCACCAGCTGAAACCACAAGTATTTAACATACTGAACATCAGTACTGGATTCAGAAGAAGTAGTTCACATAACTACTGGAATTTCATCCCTATTTACAGACACAGTCAACACAAAAGCACTACTTGTTGTTTGTTGCCTTCTCGACTGCAGCAACAACCACAAGCATCGACCATCTGTTACAAAAGCACTGCTTAGCATATAAGAGAGTACAGGTTTCACCACGAGTTCACACACAATGGGGTTGCCAGCTTACAGATTCTAGCACATAAAGACCACTGAGAGAAAACCAGGGCTGATACCAGCCAAAGCTTACAAAAACAGGAAAGCCTAAAACGGATCTTACAAACAGCACAAGCTAAATCCCCTACACTCCTTTCAGAAGATGTCCTCGACCGGTGGTTTTTCCTTCGGACTCTCCTGAAATTGCATCAGCCATTCTGTGACTCGCGCCACCCCGGCGTCCAACTTGCTTTGCTGTTCTGGTCTTAGCTGCATGCAAAAAAGCATTTTATATATTACATCAGATGGAGAATGAGGACACAACCCCTCAATAACAATAATCCGGAACACTAATCCGGAACCCTAACCTAGCCGGAGATGATAGTGGGACGCGGATTAGAGAGGGAAAGTGGTGGAGAAAAATCGTACTCACATTGTGCTCCGGCGACAAGGATGAGGATGCGGTGGCGCCGGCCATGGTCTTCTTGGCCACGACACCGGAGCCGGAGCGCATCTCCCGCCGCGCGATGGCTCTCAACGCGCCCTCGAAGGCGGAGGGGATCTCCCGTCCCGCGCTGGCCTCAGGCGCGCGCTCGGCGGCGGAGGAGATCTCCCGGCCCGCGCTGGCCTCAGGCGCCACCTCGACGCTGGATCCCCGGGTGAACTTACCGGATGCGTCCCGCTTTTGTCGAGAGGCGCGTGCTGGCTGGTCATGGTTCCTCCCAACCTTGCCCATCTTCGAGATGGAGGCGGAAGCGGCGGCGGCGAAACCCTAACTGGCGGCGGCGAAACCCTAACTGGAACGGGGAGGAGAAGGGGGGAACTCGGCTGGAACTTGTGGGCATGGGTGGGACGAGAGGAGCCGAGGAGGTCCCACCTGTCTTTGACAGTACCAAAGTACGTTTCCGTGTCAAGAAGACGTAAATCAATTGACGGCCCCACATGCCAGTGACTCAATTCAAAATCATTCCATGAATTTTTAAACCTTGTACATAGATTAACATTTGAAAAAAAAGAACCAAAATTGGTGCAGTTCCTCATGAATGTAACAGATCTGTATACCTAAATTCGCATTCAAATCAAAACTATTTTGGGAGATAAAAATAATAATTTTAAAATGCTTTTTTGAATTAATTTGACTATTTTTATTTCAAAAAATATAATGAATTTTGAACTCAAAATTGTTGTGTAGAGGTTTCAAACCATCCCTAACATGCTTATATTTTTAGATATTTTTTTTATTTCGAGAAAAAAATGTATTCTAAAGGGACACCGAGCTACATGTGATATGAAACTTGAACACAAGCATGCAATGAGATGAATCAAATCAAATGTAAACATTTGCAAATTAGTTACAAAAAATTGTGCTTGTGTCTATGAACAAGGTAAGTCATTACAAAAAAAAATTAGGACAAATTTCGTTTCAATTGCGACTTTAGAAAAAATTTGAGAAAATAAAAAAGTCACCACTAAATGGTTTTTATTATTAATGTATAATGCAACTTTGAAAGCTAAACGGAATACGTTTAGTTGGTAGAGAGTGCTTTTAAAAGTTTGTAGGAAAAAAATCAACTCATTTGGAGTTCGGAAGACGAAGAAAAACAAGATTGAAATTTTAAATACGAATCAAAAACAAAAAGAGTGGAATTACATGAACTCAGCGAAGAACATAACGTTAGGATGGGCGCCGACATGTGGGCCCCACATGTCGGAGACTGATGCGGTGCGCTCCCGCCTCCCGATTGGGCCCACTGTTAGTCTAGGTCGAAATTGTTCATGAAATCAGCCCAATGCGGCCCGAATGACAAGAAACCTTCCTGGCACGGGAGATAGTACCACCTTGCCTTCCCAGATGGATGCTACCTAACTTATATAGAAAGGCTTGCGCACTAGATTGAAATTACCAACACATTTCCTTTAGTAGTCAAGTGATTCTGTTTTCCTCATTAGGTTGATCCCAAACATGTGGCACCTGACTCTATTGCCCCTTTTTCTATGTTTGTCATCCTTTTTTTGTTATTTATTGTCATTTCGTTTTTTGTTCGCCAGAAAATGTTTCATGTGACAGATATTATCATCGATGCAAGAAACTCAACAGCAAGGCATGTATACATGTAAAAATTCTCAAGTTGCACCATTTGAAAGGTACCATATCAGAAAACATATGGTTACACCAAAAATTTCTTGTGGGCGGGAGTTTAGTCCCACATCGTTTGTCTAACTTGTGCAACACTTTGTCCGAGTGCTTTTACACCCGAGTGCTTTTAGCTTCGTCCGAGTGTTTTATTGAGTACCATGATCCATCTGAATGCTTCAGAACTGGTCTGACCAGGTTAATGACCCAGTCCTTGTTAGGTTTTATCTTGGTTCAGTTAGAGTTGAACACTCGATACAGCAAACACTCTGTGAAAAAAGCCAGAAACAAAATAGGCACAATGAAGGCAGGAACAATGAAAATTATTAAGAGAATAAAATTACTATATAACCACAAAACCTGAACGTTGTTTTGTCATACAGTGTGATCTAGCTACAAACCCTTTGTTTCGCCAGAAAATGTTCCATGTGACAGATATTATCTTCCAAGGCAAGTATACATGTAAACATTCTCAAGTTGCAGCAGCTTTAAGGTACCATATGGCTGCAGCACAAGTTTCCAGAACTGAAACTGAATAGTTCAAAAAAAATATTTTATAAATTGTCATGCTTCTGTCTCACAAGACCAAGGAAATTTATGACATATCACTCAACAACCAAGGCATCTAGAGGAACTACTACTGCTACATGTAGAGGAAGAGACAGCGTCTAGAGGCCAACACACAGCGTCAGCAGCAACGCCGAGATAGGCTGACGACATTGAAGAAGACTTCCCTACTGACTGCAACAGGTTGGTGGGCAAGAGCTCCATGCATCAGTCGACAACCTGCAAACCAAGTATCATGATACTGAAGATCGAGGAGAAGGCAACCATACGCAAGAAGGAATTTGAGGATGAGTATTCGAAGGTCATGCTTCAACTTACCAGATCTTACATCCAAAAGATGAAGGAAGAAGAAAAAAATGAGAAAGACATGAGTGATGTGCGTGACCAGTTGGAAAAAGAACAAGAGAAAGAGCTTTCTGAAGTAGCCAGAAAAATTGAAAAAGAACATGCTGCCCAGTTGAAGAAAGCGCTACAGGAACACCGTGCTCTCTTTGACGGATTGAAAGAACATGAACGTGCTATTGCACATAATGTCTTGCAGAAGACCCGTACAGAAAAAGATGAGATCATACAAAAACACGAACAAAGTATTGATACCTTCACCAACCAGGCAATGATACATTTCCAAGAGTTGGAGAATGACATCTCAATGTTGAAGGGTATGATTCAGAACTTGATCCCCTTGATTGAACAACAGGAGGTCCCTGGCAATAAGGCAGTCGAGGTACCCACCAGAGTATTTTATTTTTTTAATATTAATATTATGTATTGTATAGATAGCCACCTCAACATTTGCCCTTTCAGGAAGAAGATGAGATCTGCATATCGAAATGGAACCTGCGTATGTTAATGGACAACGAATGTCGTTCGGTATGTGTATTTTTTTTTCTTTCTTAATGTTTACAAACTCCTTTCAGCCAAATTATATTTATTCGTGTAATCTATATACATCTAGGATGTTGTAATGCGATTTAAGGTGCACACAGTGAAGGAACTTTATCCGGATCTGAACAAGTACTATGACAATAGGGAAGAAGGTAAAATTGGCATGTTTACCATTGTACATCCAGCCACTACTATTGAGTGGGTCGTGATGTCAGAGGCTTTGAGGCCTTTTGGATACAACGGAGGCGCATAGTTGTACTACATGAATCCCGCTGCAGGAGGGAGTGAGCTATCAATTGGGTATGGGTTAATAAAGATTTTAGGAGGACAAGAAGAGGTGAATGAAATGGTTCTCGCTCATGATAAGAGTACCAAGATTTGTCATCTCTACATAGTGGGACCTGAAGAAGTGAGTATTGGTTTCTATTCACAAATATTCCCCTTAATACAACCAATAACATGTCAACAACTTAATGCAGGACATGACGTACATGGAGTACTAAGATGACGGAGAAGTGGGGATAGTGGTGACGGCATCTAAGCAGGCTTTCCTTGTTCAACTAGGCGTGGGTTACAAACTTGTTAGGTTGCATTATCTTTTTGTTCGAAATTGGACAAAGGGTGTTATGCCTTTCCATTAAGTTCGGTTGAAGTTTGATTATCTTATATTTATTTAAGATGCGTGTGTTAGAACAAAGATTTCGTGTTCTTTACCAATCATTCATCCTTATATGTTTGGGTAATCAAGCAATGTGTGCAAGTGACAGTAATTGTGGAGGTGCGGCGAATTTGATAGGGAGTCCTTTCTTTTTTAATTTATATCGTAAATGTGATTATGCGCCCTACAACAGCCGCTGTCACACACACAAAAAAAACACCAGCCGGCTCATCAGCTGAATCACCAGCCGGCAGCCAAGCCCAAAAAATGTCTCCCGAACACTGCTTCCTGGGCTGCCCCACTCGATAGAATACAGCCCAGCCAAAAAAAACCCTCCCGAACGCTGCATTGGTGTTAAAAAGTTGTCAGAGAAGGGCTGAGCCTGACCGTGCCAGTGCCAGGCCACCTCGGCCTTACTCCCATTCACAGCAAGGCCCATCTCTGCCGCGCGCGCCCTGTCAGGATAATAAGGGCAAAAAGGTAATTAAAGAGGGACCCTCAGATGCGCCCGTGCATGCCGTAGACCCAGATATGTATCATCCTCTCTCTGGTATAATGGGCCCACGAATACTCCTATGTTGCAGTTGAGCGAGGATGTAGTGCAAGCACCATTCCAATGGCGAAACTCTCAGAAGGCTACCAATATGTTGCAGTTGAGCGAGGATGCAGCGCAAGCACCATTCCAATGGCGAAACTCTCAGAAGGCTCCCAAATATCCATCACCTCTACTCGCCGCCGGGATTTCTTCCTACGCCAACTCTCACTCATCCCTCTCCACTTCCTCCTTCCGCACCATCGCAGCTCACCCCTCTCAATCCCCTTCCTCCTCCACGGCCTGCGACTCCACCTCCTCCCCGTCCTCCTTCATCTCCTCGTCTCAATCCTCCTTCACTACATCCTCCTATCCATGGCGGAATCCCACCTGGAGGCAGTGCTCCCGCAGATCCACCCGCATCAGGTCGCCCCCGTGCCTCTACACCCTGAGCTCCCCCACCTCGGCCTTCCGAACCACCATCTCCTGCGCACTCCTCCATGGGTTCACCACCATCTCACGGCAGATCTGCGCCCTCAGCTCCCCCCGAGATCCCCCCTCCTCAGATCCGCGCCAACGACGTTGACCAGCCACCAGGTCAACGAGGAGGAGGAGACGATGGCGGTCGCATCGATGTCGGACCCTCCTGCTGCTTGACCAGTCTCCTCCGCCGCCGCCGTCGACTCAGCAGTCTCCGCCGCCACCGCCGCCAGAGGTAGATCCCCTGCCCCGCATCACAGAGGTCACTTTCGGTATTCTCTCTGGGGGATGGAGCACAGCTCAAGCGGTCGAGATATCCGCTCCCTTTCTAGGACATTGGGTTACGCTGGGCCGCACCATTGAGGTACACAATTTTGTCAGGAGTCCTCTCCAGACAGCCTTTGCCATTGCACTCGCCTCTATCCTGGTGATTAAATGGGAGAGGCATTTGGCGCCCATTCGTCGGCGATGGGTCCGGCGCAACATGGTCCCCCTGCTGCCCATCTCTACTTCCCGGCCGGCATAGTCCCTACTCAACCGGTGGTTGCGCCAGTTCCTGATGGTGTTGCTGCTCAGCGGAACATTGACCAGTTTTTTTGGATCTTGCTGTACTCCTTTTCACCCTTTCCCCCAAGCCGATCTTGGTGATCAGAGTGCAGGTGGTGTTCTTCATCGAGACCTGCATGGTGCTGGGGTCCCTGTTGTGGGACATGATTGATGGACCAGGTTCGGGTCAGGGTCAGGCTCAGGTTGGAACTGCCGAGGCGCCAAGACACACCTCGCCTGGAACTACCGAGGCTCAGGCGGCACAAGTTCGACACTGAAGCATCTTCCCCGCCTGTTACTATTTAGGAATTCTCAGGTATGCTATGTTCCATCTCAAGGCCAATCAGGAGGTCGTTGCTAGTTGTGTACAAATTAAGCAAGTAATCAGCAGTATGGACTAGTCTGTATATATGGTGATCCTCATCACCAATCCACTAATGTAATATTGGGACCATGTGTTGAACTTTGTCACACTTAATTGCTTTATGGATATGTTTTGTATGGGTGATCACAATTCAATCATGCGTGTCAATGAAAAGCTTGATCGTTCTTTGCATATTAGCCATGGTACTGATCTGAGTATGAGAAAATCCTTAAAATAAGCTTTCTGGGTGCTTCTGCTGAAAGTGTGAGATAGTAGATTTCACTCATCTAGTATTTTGTCTGAATTCGTAATATGTTCCCCCCATCTCAGTATATTTGCATGCCTGCTTGAACACCAGAATAACACACAATGTGATGGGTACTTTTTCCTATGTAAAGTAAGTTGGATTATAGGGTGTACCTTCATTGCTATTTCCCTAGAATTAGGTATGAGAAGTTTTTGTACTGCTCTTCCCGGGTCAGCCTATATGTTTCTCTTTGTAAGCCCCATCCATTCCCAGGGGTATTCATTGAATTTCTCTCCCATTTCTTGCATCTCCTGCTGATCTGTCAGGGATTCTATACACTGTACAAGTAACTAAAACAAAAAGTTCAACCAGATACAAGTATAAGCTCATGTTCAACTAAAAAATAGTAAATAGTGAGGTTTTATGGTCCAACATTGGAATGGACTTCAACGTTATCATGGGTCTCCAATACACCCAATTCTTCACTGATAATCAGTTTGCCAACTGTATCAATGCAGCTAATCCCTCTGATGCACCGGATTGGAGCACCAAACCCTTTTCCTAGTCTATTGTTGCCTTTTTGACAGGTTCCTCCAGGGTCCACAACATACCCAGAGCTCAAAACCAGATGGCAGACTCAGTTGCTACAAGTGTCTTTCCACATTATGCAGTAATCTGAGACATTCTCATGGGTGCCCTCTTTTGTGTGCACTCCAGCTTGTAACCTTTAACATTGTAATGGTTTTAACAGCTTCATGATGTTAGTTATGAATGAAGAGTCAGCTTGTGACCACTAACATTGTCATGAAATGTTTTTTTTAAAAACCATGGATAGGCTACTTGGGTATAGTAGAAGAAGGGACATGCTAACATGGTATGTTAACTTGACGCGGTATGTTAACTTGACGTGGTATGTTTACTTGACACGGTATGTTAACTTTGATGGCACGCCGCCTCTCTGTGACATGGCAATTTAAACAATGATATGTTAACTTGACATGTTATGTTAACCAATGTTATGGCATGTTAACTTGACATGCTATGTTAACTTGGCGGCACGCTAGCTACAATGTGGCGCCTATCTGTGACATGTTATGTTATGTTATGGCATGTTATGTTACGTTAGCTTATACAATGATATGTTATGGCATGTTAACTTGCCGACAATATATTGTTTTCCATGTCATGGTAACTTGCCGATCCATACATTGCATGTTAACGTAACGACGGTATGTTAACGTTCCTTTTGCACTCTCAATCAACAAGAAATGCAGCGATCGAAACGAAAACATGATCCACATGTCAAATGATAAATTCCGCATTGCAAAGGTTACAAAGACTCTTGGAGTGAACCGCCTGGTTACAATTTTAGCGTCATCCGAGTGCTTTTAGCTTCGTCCGAGTGCTTTTAGCTTCGTCCGAGTGCTTTTATTGAGTACAATGATCCATCCAAATGCTTCAGAACTGGTATGACCAGGTTAATGACCCAATCTTAGTTAAATCTTATCTTGGCTCAGTAAGAGTTGAACAATCGATACAGCAAGCACTCATAAAAAAAGGCACAAACAAAATAGGCACAATGAAGGCAGGAACAATGACAATTATTAAGAGAATGAAATTTGCCAAGAACATAACTCACCCCCACAAACTCAGCTTGATTTCATTAAGCCAAACAAGAACCCACAGGTACTAGAGAAAGAGAAGTCATATACAGGAATCTAGAATTTTGTTGGAATGTATACCTTTGCCGAATCATTTATGCAACACATCATCTGGGAGCATTTTATCCTACAAATGAAGAGGGACATTAGGAAAAAGTACACATGACTCACAGACAATCAATTTTAAACTTTGATCACAATTACTCTTAGCTTACCTCATCTCTCAAGTAGCATGTTCGCCGATTGTGACCCCGATCTTTACATAGGGTACAATGTTTGTCAGATTTATCTGAACTTGACTTCAACTTTTTCTTCGGGGTCCCTCTGCCAGGCACACGTATGGGATCTAATACATTGCAGCACTCCGCAGAATCAACATCCAGGGCTTGTGGGAGCACAGGACCAAACGTCTTGCGTCCACCCTCTCCTCTATTTTCAGGAATCATAGCAGCTTCCTCTTCAAGAACGTGTTTGAGCCGTTCAAATGCTTCTTGTGATTGAGCTGCTGCGAAGGCTACCGTTCGATCGATATTGTGTAGGTCATTGTACCTCTGTACACTATCAGAATAGTCATACATTGTGCTCTTCCTTGTAGGAGGAAATCCACGCTTGGCACCAATCGTCCACCTTTCCAAAACACAGCAGTCTGGAAGCTTACATTCTTCGCGATAGCCCAACACAAAGAAGATGTGTGAGCATGGGGTTCCAAGGGACTGTAACTTTAGATAAGAACATGAAATTTCCTTGACCTTATCCTCATCAACACATATGTCACATCTCACAGAGTATCGTTTTTCTCCTTTATCAACCCTTGCAAATTTATACACAACAATGTCATAGCTATCCATTTCCTCAATCAAATAACACTTCTCGGCTGCTTTCAGACTGTACAGCACATCATCATAAAAAACACTTGTTGTGAACCTTTTTGCAGCCTCATGCACAAAAAACGAAGCATCTGGTTCCAAGCATGGCTTGTAATTGGATACAAAATCCAGAGCTTCTCTAGTGCGTAGCTTTACAAGACAGTTGTCAAAGTGTTGAAACAGCTCTACCAGTGTCATTTTCCGATCTAGATTAAACTGGATCCTTGAGTGTAGGCTCTCGCTACGCTGGTTGCTCCTCAATCCTAAATAGAGCTTACTAGCATGATACGCAGCACACCAGGAGTCCCTCCTCTCATACATCTGATATAGCCACGAGTTCTCATCTGTGACCTCATGCTTCTTCAAGAAAACCATCCATTTCAACTCAATCTCTTCTATAGAGCAACGATCATAAATAAAGCACCTAATCCCTTCCTTCACATCACCGTCCTTAATATTACTCATAATGTTATTCTCAATATACCATCCGCATAGCCTATGCGATGCAATCGGCCACACAATACTGATTGCATTTTGCATAGCAAGGTCTCCGTCGGTGATCACAGATACTGGATGTTTCTGAGACATGGCTTTAGTGAATGCCCTAAGCAGCCACACATAGGACTGAGTATCCTCATGAGCAACAATTCCACAAGCAAAAAGAACTGCGCTTTTATGATGATTCACCCCAACAAAAGGAACAAGAGGCAGGTTGTATTTATTGGTTTTGTAAGTGCCATCAAATACGACGACATCACCAAATGCTCTATAATCCATCTGAGATTGGAAGTCGCACCAAAGCACTCCCGTCATATGCCCTCCTCCATCTCTCTTGTGGTCGAAATGGAAATCTGATCTCTACGTTTCTGAGCTATCATGTAATTCATGATTGTTTGGGCATCACCGGCGGAGAGCATCTGCAACTTATTGCGATGGCAGAAATTGTAAAGGTCCCTTACTGTAAATCCAACCTTATCATAACCACCGTGCCGCTTCAGCATACTGTCCATTATCTGGTGTTTGCGGATTCCAGAAACCTGCATATGCACAATCTCTGCTTTCTGCTCATCAGTAATTTTTCTGTGAGAACGCAGGAAACAAGAAAGGTCTGGTGGAATCATCGGATGGTTGTGTTCGTTGATGAAATCCTTCACATACCACTGCTCTGTGTCATAATCCAGTGCAATCACAAATTTAGCACGGCAACCAAAGCGAGTGACATTCCGCGACCTCCGCAACTTGATCTCCCTCCTAAGGTGCTTCTCTGCGCGGAAACCTTCACTGCTGCAAACAAACTTGCGAAGGTTCCTCTCATTCAGGTCCCTGTCCCACTCGCAGTAATCCTTCCTCACACTAAATCCCTTCTCATAAGCGTAGTCGTTATAAAACTGAAATCCTTCATCCTCACTGTTAAACATCTTCATAACTATTTCATTGTAATCCAGCAAAGAATCATCATTGGACATTTCCGCCTGAAAAGAAAAGAATTCAGAGCAAGTGTTGCTGCCTGCAAGATCTAGTAATTTGGAGTATGACTTCAACAACTAATTTGACACCTACATCTACAAGATCTAGTAAACGAATCAAGAACTACTGCATCTATCTACAAGGGGTGCCTACACTAGATCAATAACTTGTAAATGAATCAAGAAATACTACATCTGCAAGGTTCTTATTCATGAATCAAGAAACCTTAAAAAGTACGGGAGAGATGAGGAGAAAGGTGTGGTTGCTTGACTCACCGGCGAGAAGAACAGGGTCCGATGTGGATGGGCGCTTGAGGCAAGAAGACTGTGTCGGCCGGCCTTGCCGCCGGGGCTCGTCGTCCGATGAGGCAGGGAGAAGTCGATGGCGTCCTGAGGCGGTGGTGCGGCAGGCCACCGGTGCGACGCCTTGTGAGGACGCCGGCGGGAGCTGGAGGGAGCAAGAGATGAGGGCTGTGTTGGCTACAGAGCAGGGAGGCGTGAGTGAGGGCCGCCGTTCGAGATCCTCGCCGGAGGAGCCGTCGCCGCAGTCTATTGTGTTCGCCTCTGGTTCGCCTCTCGGTTCGCGTGATGCGTGCGCGTCGTCTGAGGGGGCGGACGTGGGTCGGGCCGCGGGGGCGCGGGTTGGGGGGACGACCTACAAACGCGAAATGACTAAATTATCCTTTGCGGGAGGAAAATACTTTGAGTGGAGGAAATGGGAGGAAATTTCAAGCACCATAGCATCACTCATATTTAGGAAGCTAATTCGATTTTTTTTAAGTCCTAGCTGTCTTCCAAAACTTAAATCATGAAATCCCTAGAGGCTAAAGCAATTTAAAAACCCTTTTCATGCCTTGAAAGTTCACGAAACGTTCTGGATTTCAAAGTGCCGTCGATGAGTGCGGCTCTGCAGACTTGAGCGTCCTGGATCAAGTCCTTGTGATTGTTTCAAGTGCTGTTTGCATTTGTTCCCCTTGTGCATGTAAAATCAAAGTTTAGATAGTTGCCATGTTACAGTGTTCTTGGACGTTCGTCAGATTCAGCTGCAGCATGGTGGTAGTGGTGCAGGAAAACCTTTGCAGACGGAACGATAGAGGAAGCAATAGCTGCAATTTGACATTTACATTTTTTTTAGCAAAACAATTTGACATTTACATGATGGATTGGGGCCCGATAGAGGAACGATAGAGGATTATGGACTGATTACACTGGTTCAAGGTCTGTAGCCCAGGTACGCTGAGATTGGGCCTAGTTATGTGCAGTGCGGCCTAAAGCCCGGTGCGCTGAGATTGGGCCAAAGTATGGGCAGAACGGCCGTAGCCCAGTTACGCAATACGTCGCCTACAGTAGCCCAGTTACGCATTACGTCGCCTACAGTTAGTTAGCCCCACGTCCAATCCCTTTGTCGTGTACTCTTGTTTTTTTTTATATATGGGGGAAAAACTTTAACAGAAATAAAGAAAGGGCTTGACTGATTGGTTCCAATCCAAATCTTCCCCAGCCAAAATCATGACATGCCTAAAATATTTGGCCATCAATTGGTTTTTTATCAAGAATCGGCATGCCTATGTTTATAGCCAAACTTAACCAAGTTACTAGAAAGTTCTTGTGAAACTCAAAACAGCAGGAAGTGTTGGTTGTCATACGTTGGCACCAAAATTTCTTGTCCTCATTTTGGTATGCCCTGATTTTGGCATGTCTGGATTTTGGCATGCCTTGATTTTGACCGGACAAGAATCGGAACCAAACAAACCAGGCTCAAAGTTCTTAAAAGCATGATCCACGTAAGCCAATACGAAAAAGAAAAAGAAAATAGATGGTATAAGAATGAGACTTAGTGTGCCCTAAGCAATACAAAATCTACTGTATATTTGTATCAGCTTATGTTCCATCCTCAATGCGCTATATACTTCTATTGTAGATGTATTTTTGCACCATAGAGTATTAGAGTGGGTTGATAAAAATTCATAAACTCCGTCGTCCTCCCGCCGTCTAAAGTATCTTAATACTGAGCTTTAGAGCAAGTCCAACAAATTAGCTAAATCGTTTTCCTTCGGTAAATGTTGGAATTTTAGGCAATTTTTAGATTAAAACCAGAATATAAATCATGACGAACTGAGCAACTAGATTAAGCATGTGTAGAAAACTCATATCACAGATCATATCAACTAGTGTAAGCACGATTCGTACACTAGACAGATAAGGCAGATTGATCATGATGAACAAATAAAACCACAGCAAGATGAGAGTGTACCCAAAGGCGGGGCGGTTGCCGGGGGCAACCGATGCGCCGTTATCCTCTGGATTAGCCATACTAATCGTGGGAGGACCTCAGTCGATGTAGTCGTACGATGTCGATGCGGGAAGATGTACGCAGTGAAGTCCCTCGAACGGTTACCAGGACGTAGATGAAGATGTTCGAGAGCAGTCGCGCGAAGAGCGCTTCCCTAAAACCTTATTCGCCTTCTCCCGATGCAGGATCACAAAGACGACAGTTCTGGAGACCTGCTCGCCCGGTCGCTGGTGCACGCGAACGATCGGGCTGGAGTCTTGGAGACGGCAACGCAGCAACGAGAAGAGGCAAAATCTAACTCGTATAGATCACCTTAGAGATACCCTTACTTGGGGCCTTCCCGTGTGGTAGTCTATGATGCGTCCTTTTCATGAGGGGTTCGTCCATATTTATTAGGAGAAAAACTCCCAACACCCTTGTCTATTAGCAATGTGGAACTAATAGATGGTGTACCCCTTTAACGCTAATGGACCTTTGAGATTTATTCAGAATTATTTATATGGACCAGGTCCATATATCTAACAATCCCCCACCAGATCTCAAATGCCCATTTAGATATTTGCCTGTTCTCACTACTGTTTGATATACCAGTGTTTCGGTAGAGACTGTTAAGTTGAACTTCCACCTAGAACTTCAAGCTACACTTATCCACAACTTGAACAATGGACTACGCCTTGAATTGCAAGTTTTGTGCGAACAAGCTTTACTCAAAGCCAAACTAGTACTTGGCTGCCAGTAGCCTTACCCCGTGGGTGGAGCATATACGTCATACTCCTTAGTCTCTTCATGAGTTTACTAGAGATCACCCAAGTCTCATAGACTGCGATGTTTAACAGTCAAGCTCATATAGGTATGTTCTTTCAAGAATACTCTGTAGGACATCATCTTTACTCGTTAAAGTCAATAGAACATATTAAGGCATCCTTGCCAACCTACCTCACAGTGCCTCATTGCTCTGAGAGTATTGCATCTTCACATAGAGAGGGTTATCATTATACTCTCCTCAGTTTACCAATAGCTTGTTTTTCCCAGGTCCTTAGTCACGGGATCTCCGATCAAAAAGGTTGGGTTACTACTACTGTAAACTCACATGGGTCTCATACCCATCTCCCTAGATGCAATTTCTATCACATTCCGTGATAGCCCTTTTGTAAAGGGATCTGCCAGGTTTTTGTTTGTTTGTATATAAGATACAGTAATTACTCCGGAGTTTCTCAACTTCCTGACAGTCTTCAAACGTCTTTTAACGTGTCTTGTTGACTTCTCATTATCCTTAGTACTATTCACTTTAGTGATTACTGTTTGATTATCACAGTTCATAAGGATAGCCGGTATTGGTTTTTCAACCACCGGCAACTCAGACAAGAGCTCACGCAGCCACTCTGCCTCTGCAGATGCTGTATCCAAAGCTGTAAGTTCAGCTTCCATGGTTGATTTAGTCAAAATAGTCTGTTTGCAAGACCTTCATGACACTGCGCCACCTCCAAGGGTAAAGACATACCCACTAGTGGCGTAGATTTGATCAATATCAGAAATCCAGTTCGCATCACTATATCCCTCTAGCATTGCTGGGTGCCCAGAATAGTGAATCTCATAGCTCATCGTACCTTTAAGATAACGCAAGACCCTTTCTAGTGCATGCCAATGATCATCACCCGGGTTGGACATGTACCTACTTAACTTGCTCACAGCAAAAGAGATATCCGGTCTAGTTGCGCTAGCAAGATACATGAGTGAACCAACAATTTGAGAGTATTTCAATTGATCTCTGGTATCCTTCTTGTTCTTTCGCAATGTCACACTAGGATCATAAGGTGTTGGAGAAGGCTTGCTATCCATATAGCCAAAACGGCTCAAGAGCTTCTCAACATAGTGAGATTGTGATAGAGTAATCCCACTCCCTTCCTTAATCAACTTGATGTTTAGAATTACATCAGCCTCTCCTAGATCTTTCATGTCAAAACTCTTTGACAAGAATGACTTGACTTCATTTATAATATCCATGTTTGTTCCAAAGATTAGAATATCATCTACATATAAGCATAGTATAACAAAAAGACCCCCACCATGTCGATAATACACACACCTATCAGCTTCATTAACGACATAGCCCGCACTAGTTAAAGTAGTGTCAAACTTCTCATGCCATTGTTTAGGAGCTTGTTTCAAGCCATACAAAGATTTCAATAATTTACACACCTTCTGCTCTTCACCTTTTATTACAAAACCATCAGGCTGATCCATATAAATCTCCTCATCCAACTCTCCATTAAGAAAAGCTGTCTTCACATCTATCTGATGGACGATCAGACCATATGAGTCAGCCAATGATAGTAGTACTCTAATAGTGGTCATTCTAGCAACAGGTGAGTAAGTATCAAAGAAATCTTCGCCTTCTTTTGAGTATAACCCTTAGCCACAAGTCGAGCCTTGTACTTGTCAATAGTACCGTCAGGCCTAAGCTTCTTTTCGAACACCCACTTACAACCAATTGATTTGCAACTGAATGGTAATTCAGATAGCTCCCAAGTTCCATTAGAAAGAATCAAGTCCATCTCACTACGAACTGCTTCTTTCCAATAATCTGCATCTGGAGACGCATATGCCTCTATAATAGAGGTAGGAGTATCATCTACAAGGTACACAATGAAATCATCACCACAAGATTTTGCAATCCTTTGTCTCTTGTATATCACAGGAACTTCATTGTCATCCTTCTCAAGTGTTTGCTCAAATGACTCAACAGGAGACTCGATAGGTATAGTATTATCAGGAGCTATTTCAGTAGAAAATTTAGCATTACTACGCATATCTTTCATAGGAAAAATATTCTCAAAGAATGTAGCATCATGAAATTCAAAAATTGTATCAACATGCATATCAGAAACTTCAGATTTTACTACTAAAAATCTATAAGCAATGCTATTGTGAGCATATCCTAGAAAGACACAATCTACCGTCTTTGGTCCAAGCTTACGCTTCTTAGTAATTGGAACATTGACTTTCGCCAAGCAAACCCACGTGCGCAAGTATGAAAGTGATGGTTTTCTTCCAACCCAAATCTCATATGGTGTTGTCTCTTTACTTTTGTTCGGAATTCTATTCAGGACATGACTTGCAGTCAATATAGCTTCCCCCACCATTCCTTAGATAAACCAGCAGTATCTAACATGGTGTTCACCAAGTCAGCCAATGTGTGGTTTTTCCTCTCGCAATCCCGTTGGATTCAGGAGAATAGGGAGGTGTCCTCTCGTGAATAATATCATATTCCGCACAAAACTCATCAAATAATATAGGAAAATATTCACCACCACGATCTGACCTTAGACGTTTAATCTTTCTTTCTAGTTGATTTTCAGCCTCAGCCTTAAAGATTTTAAAGTAGTCTAAAGCCTCATCTTTAGTTTTCAGCAAGTAAACATAGCAATATCTAGAACCATCATCAATTAACGTCATGAAATATCTCTTTCCACCTTTAGTCAACACACCATTCATCTCGCATAGATCAGAATGAATGAGTTCTAGAGGTGCCAAGTGTCTCTCCTCCGCTGCCTTGTGAGGCTTTCGAGGTTGCTTAGATTGCACACAACTATGACACTTAGATCATTTGGCAATAGTGAAATCTGGTATTAACCACAAGCTAGATAAATGTGACATCAAACCAAAATTCACATGACATAGACGAGAATGCCAAACACTAGAATTATCACTAATTGTGCCACAAATATGATTGACTGACTTATTATAAAAATCTGCTAAACTTAGGCGGAACAAGCCTCCGCAATCATAGCCTTTACCAATAAATTGTCCATGCTTAGACATAACTACTTTATTGGACTCTAACACTACCTTAAAACCATCTCTTAATAAAAGAGAACAAGATTCTTGTGAATAGTAGGGACATGCTGCACGTTCTTCAGCTGCACGATCTTGCCCGAAGTAAACTTCAGATCTACCGTACCAACACCACGAACAGAAGCATGTGACCCGTTCCCCATCAGAACGGAAGAACCTTGGAGCAATTGGTAAGAAGAAAATAAAGATACATCAGCACACACGTGAATATTAGCACTCGTATCAAGTCACCAACTATGTGATTGAAACACCGAAAGTACGGTAGGAAGACTACCATACCCGTCATCGGCATTGGTTGCAGTCACGAGGTTGACCTTTTTCTCTTTACGGTCTGCATGCTTTGGACAATCCTTAGCAAAATGTCCTAGTTAACCACAAGTGAAACAAGACATCTCAGACATATCTTTCTTCTTCTTCTAGGTAGTAGTTGCTTTGGCTTTGAAAGGCTGTTGTTTCCCTCTTCCTTTGTTCTTGCCTTTGAAATTTCTCTGGACAAAGTGGGCGCTATGATCCCATAAAGGATTTGCGTCTCGTATATGCATCATTGAATCAAATAGATGATTCAAAAGCACATTACGCACAACTCCCACAAAGATATCATTGGATTTCTGGAATTTACTCCAATCTTTATCAGAGATGTCTCCCTCGGGTAAGCCATCTTTGACCCAGAAAACTTCCATGGAAGTAAGCCAATCCGTGATCTTAACAGACCACCTCTTAAAGTGCTTACCAGAGAATTTCTCCGGGCTCAGCGCATCAACAAAACTAGCCATAGGTACTGGAAAAGACCTATAATAAGGTTTTTGGATTGTTGGAATTTTAGGCAATTTCCAGATTAAAACCAGAATATAAATCATGACGAACTGAGCAACTAGATTAAGCATGTGTAGAAAACTCATATCACAGATCATAGCAACTAGTGTAAGCACGATTCGTACACTAGACAGATAAGGCAGATTGATCATGATGAACAAATAAAACCACAGCAAGATGAGAGTGTACCCAAAGGCGGGGCGGTTGCCGGGGGCAACCGATGCGCCGTTATCCTCTGGATTAGCCATACTAATCGTGGGAGGACCTCAGTCGATGTAGTCGTACGATGTCGATGCAGGAAGATGTACACAGTGAAGTCCCTCGAACGGTTACCAGGACGTAGAAGAAGAAGATGTTCGAGAGCAGTCGCGCGAAGAGCGCTTCCCAAAAACCTTATTCGCCTTCTCCCGGTGCAGGATCACAAAGACGATAGTTTCGGAGACCTGCTCGCCCGGTCGTTGGTGCACGCGAACGATCGGGCTGGAGTCTTGGCGACGGCAACGCAACAACGAGAAGAGGCAAAATCTAACTCGTATAGATTGCCTTAGAGATACCCTTACTTGGGGCCTTCCCGTGTGGTAGTCTATGATGCGTCCTTTTCACGAGGGATTCGTCCATATTTATTAGGAGAAAAACTCCCAACACCCTTGTCTATTAGCAATGTGGAACTAATAGATGGTGTACCCCTTTAACGCTAATGGGCCTTTGAGATTTATTCAGAATTATTTATATGGGCCAGGTCCATATATCTAACAGTAAAAACAACAAAAATGTGGTGAACACCCTTTCCAACAGCCTCTTCATCCTCATCCGCTCGGTATCCCGCTCACAATCGGGGAACCTCCGCTCGACATCTTTGGCGAGGGAGTCCGCCTCGCTATCTCCCCTCGCGCGCTCTAGAGAGTTCCGGAGCGAGGCTCCGCGGCAGCGGCAACGTGCGCGTCGAGTTCGACTGGCTGGCACTCTACGGCAGCCTCACGCGCGATGTGACAGGCGGCGGCAAGCCGTCCCCGGGGGAGCTGCTGTCACCGGCACCCCTGCACAACGTCCGCCTTGACGCCAGCGGCGGCGGGCAAATCATAGCGCTCGTCCATGTATTGGCGGCGCAGCAGACCAACCTCGCGGTACTCAGTCCATGGACGAGGAGGTACTCGAGGAGTCGAGGTACTCATCTGGATTGGGGACGACGGACGTGCAGGCATCCGGTGGCAAAGCATGCGCGGGGCTGGGGCGGCAGCCACCGCGCGGGGTGAGTGACAGAGGACAGCAGTGCGGCGTGGGGAATGATGGCGCACTGTTGCGGACCGACGGGAGCCTCCGAACAGTCGTAGGGGTCACCGACGGTCGACAAGCAGGCCTGCCGGCGGAAGATCCAGATGAGGTCGTCCCCAATCCATGTCCTGGCAAGGACAGAACTGAGAAACGAGTCCTAAAAAAAACTGAGAAACAACGAGTCTCACAGAGAAAATAAAAGGTGTGGGCCTTGGAAAGGAGAGTTTAATTTGAAGAGTCTTTTGGATTGCTCCATCATTTATAAAGTTTTCTATTTTTAGAGTCCTCCAAAAACTTCAAATTTAGCTATAATTATACATAAGCTGTTGGAGTTGCTCTTACACCTCTTAGTGATTAAAATTTTGACCACCAATTAATTTCTATGTTGGCAGTGCATCTTTTATCTATACTATAAAAGCAGAAAGAATTAAAAACAATTCTCAGCCAGGTTTAAGTCCACCCACCTCTCACAAGAGCCCCACCTGTCGGCCCGGGTCCACCCGCTTTGGACGAAGAAAGGGCGCAACGACAAAGATTTTCGATGATTCTAAAATGTTTGTGCCGAAAACCACTATTTTTTACTTTTTTTTCTCACCCACTCCATTCTTACCCGCCCTCGCGTACCCACCCGACCCGCCGTGTCAATCACGGCTGTTGTTTCTTTTTTTCAAGGAAAGAGAAATTGATTGGCGTGATTGATGGCATGACTCAAAAAGAAATACTAAGAACTCAAAAGGAAAGAGATATTGATGTACAAAGTAAAGAAAAATTGATTTGTGTGACTGATGACACCTTAAGGAAAGGAAAAACAAGGAAAGATCAAGTAGGAAAGAATCATTGCGTGATTAGATGAACTAAGGAAAGAATTGTTACGTCATTTTGTCAATGGTAGCCGCATCATTCATAATAAATAGTTAGCAAAGAAAGAGAAAACAAGGAAAAATCAAATAAGGAAAGAATCACCGCGTGATTAGATCGACGACATTCAGATGGAAGAATTTATATGTAAATGATGTTTTGACTCCTTTTGAGTTAAATGCCCTCAATCACGTCGATCAATACTCCTTTCTTTTTTTACACCTTGTGTTCCATATAAACTAAATTCCCAGATAACGAAAATATTGTTTTGGAGGCACGACTTCTCAGGTGCAGTACCCATGTAAGTTGATTTGTTCTTTGTTTCAACCTATTGCTTGCATCAATTTTGTTATTGTTATTTGACGTGGTTCCATCAATTTTGTTTATCTATCCATCGTATATTGTCATGATGAGTAAACATTTTTTTATTCCAGGATATTCCAAACACAACATCTCATCGTGCACCTAAGAGGAAATGTGAAACCGACACGAACCAAGATAATATTTGTGCAATTGTTACCATTTTGAGCCTTTTGTTTTCTAATCCTGAAATTTTGTTAATACTCTATTTGTGTGTGTTCACATTGATGTTTTTTTTAAATAATTTATTCTTGTATTACCGAAAGACCATTTGGAACGTTGGCATTTTTTTATTTTGTTTTATTTCTCATAAAAATATTTTTTTCATCTTTTTATTTTTTTTATCTGTGCGTGTCGCACGGTGCATCTGCTAGTTCTTAAAAAGAAGCAAAAAAGAAAAAAAAAACATGCAATGTGATTTCCGCTTGTCCAAGGCATCTTGTCTAATCATACCGAGCCTGGACAAGTGCAGCTCTACTACAGGAACCCGAACTGTCGAACTGTGGTCGAGTGCAACCCAAAAGCTTGATCATTCACGAGCGGGAGTCATGTAGTAATGACAAAGCACCAGAAAAGCAGGGAAAACCGGGTGCCCCGGCCCCCAATGATTTCCTTTACGACAGTCGACAGCCATGGGTTTCTTTCTCGATCGCGCTACTCGGCAGGAAAAAAAAATAAACCCCCGCGATGCGCGCCGGCCCGCGCAACTCGCCGCCGCGGATACTACGCTATCGTCCACACGCGCCGGGGCATCTCCCCCTCGGCCAGCTTTATTCGCCGTCACGCCCGATGCCGCGGCCGGGTTGGTTCCGCGACCAATCTTTCCCCAGGCTGCGCACGTATTCCCCCTGTCACCAGACCGTTACCCGAGGGCTGCTGAGACAGCTGGGCTGGGGACACATCTTTGGTCTTTCCTCACGTGGCGCAATCGATCGATTCGTCCCCCTGGCTGCGCACGTAATCCCCCTGTCACCGGACGTCACCCCTCTCTGCCTTTGCCATTTGCCAATTGCCTGACGGCCAGGCCGCGAGGTAGCGACACATCTCTGGTGTTTCCTCGAGTGGCGCCATCGAACGATCGGTCCTGGATGGAGCATTCAATAGCGCAGGCATGGTGATGCGACGCCGGCCGGCTGCGGCTGGCCGGCCGGTCAGCCTCGTCGTATATTGGCGTTGTCCTGGCCGGCCCACCTCGAGGGCACGGACGAATGATCAGGGGGAGAGCAGCAGAACAGGGCAATCTCGCCCGCGTGGCGTTTTCGCGGGGCGTGGCCGCGTGGGCATCGCATGCGGCATGCCGCGCGGGCAGCTCGATGGATCGTGTCGTGTGCTCGGAGAACTCGGATTGTGACACGGATCTGAGACGGAGAGCTTGATCGCCCCTGGTGGTTGTTGGTTGGTGGAGGAGGCTTTGGGTGATTTGAGCCCAATGCAAACCAACAGCATCTCACATCTCTTCCGGCCTCTTTCGGCTGACTTGAATGCCGGCGCCGCCGCCTCCGTCCGTCCGACTCGCGCGCGGGGGGGCCTGGTGACATACTCCCGCGCGCCTTCTGCCGCCTCCGGAATTCTTCTCCCGCGGAGGACGGCCGCCCTGGGCCCTGGGCGAGGGAGCTGGAATCCTCTCGGGCCAACTGCGAGAACGAAACGAGCACGCCGGCCAATCCGGACGTCAGCGTCATCCGCGGAATGGACTGGATCCATCGCGTTCTCGGCTCCCCCACCAACTTCAACCACGTGCGACAGCCGGACCAGCCAATAATCCAACGCGCGCTCATAATTCGTGGAGCCAGTACTCCGTCCTGGTTCAATGCATCTTTTTGCCCTGCCGGCTGCCGCTCATAATATGCTCGTCGCCGTGCTTGTTAAAATTTTGTCCATCTTAATTTTCATCAGTTGACCTCATCCAATTAATTCTTCAGACCAACAAAGGCAAACAATGCAACTCTGTAATTGAAACATTTGGGGGTCATCTCTAGCTCCGGAGACGCCGAGTTTGCCGCCCATGTACGTAATTTTAGGAGGTCCAATGATTATTCCGTCAGATAGGCGTAAAGCATACGACAAAATTCGCAGGGTTTGTTTTTTCATAAGGTAGACTAAGTCTGCAGCCATAATGCCCACACACACTAAAAATCTCGAATTCCGTATTTGTAGAAATTAAAAAAAAACGACACTACCGGACTACCCCGTCAAATAGTCCTACATACCGGCCAGTCTAACAAAGTAACAAGCAATCCGTGTGACTCTGTAGACCACGCATGCTCGCGGAAATTATATCACTACGAGACAGTGACCGGGAAGACGATCTCGGCCGTGGACTAAGTGCTACGCACCTGTCTGAGATATATACACGCATAATACTAAACGAGAAGCCGTCGATCCGCTACGTGCAACGGGATGCCCGAGTCGTCATGCATTGCTGTACCATACGCACACGCTTGAAACGAAACAGAGGGTCACAAAATGGCAACCGGACAACAAGATCCACTGTGCCAAATCTTTTTGACTTGAATTCACGGTCTTTTTGATGCAGTAGGGTTGGGCAGTTGGCAGATGCGGACGGTGGGTGTGGATCCATGCCACAAGATCTCCCTTTTACTTCTAGAATACCTCATATTTTTTTCCTAAAAATATAAAGTTTTACAACTTTTTAAAAGAATATTAAAAGGAATAAAGAGTGTTAGCTCCAAGCCAATTTTACATAAAAAATGCTATACTATTTTTAAATTATCCTAATCATTTTAAATATTCTTTCTCTCGTACATTTACATCAAGAATCCTTTCCTTACTCTTTATTCTTTCTGCACCCTTCCAACTTTTAGGTTTTTAGGAGGATGGATTAGGAGTTGTTGGAGGGGTGTTTTTTCCCATCTTGCTAAAAAATAAGTATTATGAAGGAATTTAAGGAACTTTTGGAGATGCTCTTACATTTGATTTTGTCCATTAATATATTTTAGCTTGTTGTCCCTAAAGATCTGTGGTGATGGATTTGTTCTTCCTGAGCTCAGCCTTGAAAATTTTCCAAGCGGCTTAATCAATATGTTCAAGTTGGCGCTTTGCCGGCAGTGATTTCCTAAAAAAAATCCAAGCAAAAACATTTCAGTAGCACATATATTTTCTGCTTATTAAACTCCATGGGCTACGCATTATCAGCCCAAGTTATGAACAAGGTGTGTACATTTTCACCAGTAAAAGGGAAGTGTGTATAGAATCTCTTAGAACAACTGCCGACAGCCACAAGTCAAAAACTCAGTCTCATACCCCCACTGACGTGAAATTTGGTCTATTTTCTACTGTGAGATTGGAGCACGCCCGGGATTTGGAGTCCAATTGCCGATGCAGACGAGATCCATGTGAAAAAAAGAAAAAGCAGGAAAAAAAAAGAGAAACCCAGCTGGAAAATCTCGCGACGACGAGAACGGGGTAAAGGCAAAACGGCGAAGACACGGGGATAAACTAGTAGAGAAAAGAGAAAAGCCCCGGTGACACCTCATTTTCTGAGGTGGGAGGATAGCCCGACTGGCTTGGATGCCAAACTCCAGAACCGGAGTGCCGGGTTCGAATCTCAGGTGGGACGGCTCGCTGGAAGTGAGTACACCACCGGAGTGTATTATAGAGAGAACATGTTCCCCTCTTTAGGGTTTCGATGAACCTGGGGGTTATTCTAGTCTCTGGCCTCCAAAAACACCTCAGTTTCTGGATTCGACTCCTATCGGAGCGAATTTCTTAGAATTTAACGACGTTTGTGTTTTTAGTGGTAGGCGACGTTCCCGTCGAAAGCGAGACACCTGTATTGACTTCGTCAATCTTGAGGATTTTTGCCGACCCAGTTTTCGAAGATGCTCCTAAGGTAAGGTTTGCGTGCATGTGTTCATAAGGATGAATGTGCATGTGCATGTGTTGTGATTGTCTATGATGTACTGCGTAATTCGAAAAAAACTAGTAGAGAAAAAAAGAAGGGATCTTGAGTTCTTAGACTGCCATTTGGAGGTCAAACCAGAGGCGCACCAGGCCATCACTGCCTATAAATACTCTCTCTCCACTTCCCCGTAACTGACACCGGGAGCGCCGATTTCACTCCACCCAGACCCCCTCCTGCTCTCCCCCCTCCCCGCGCGCCGCAGGAGTTCCCAGATCTCCCATCCGGCCTCTCAGCCTCAGGAGCTCCTATCCCTCTCCAATGGCGGTCAAGGTCTACGTCGTGTAAGTACCGTCGCCTCCCCCTTTAATTTCTTGGAATTGGTCGGGGGAATTCCCCTTGTTTCCGTCGTCCGCCCACCAAAAACTCCTTCCCCGAGAAAGCATCCCGGTTCGGGTTTGTTTCTTGGTCCTGTTTCCGGCACCTGTCGCTCAACGCTCATCCAGTGCCAAGCGTGGTCTTGTTTTTTGATTGTTGGGGCTTAAGATTATAATCCAATCGTTAAGAAGTTTCCCGAGTCGTATCTGAATTATCGGGAGAAATAATCACTTTTGGAAATTCGATTATAATCGTGCATCCAATTCCCACCGCTATCTTCGCGATGAAATCGGCAAACGAGGTTGAGTTGATCCATGTGGGAACATGGCAACACGCTGATGATTCTAGTAGCCTTCAGTGAAGAAGTCGCAAGAGGAAATTGGACTTGTAGTGCTGCGGTGTTTATTTTCGGCCACAGGACTCATCAGGGTCTCAATCATGACGGTAGGTTTCGGTCCTTGACGAAATTGATGCCTCCTTAATGGGGCCAGCGCCAAATAGTGGTGGGCTCCGGCGCCAATTGTGCCCATCTTTTCTTGCTTTCTATGCACACCTGGTGCGCCGGAGGTCCAGTTTTGTCAGCCGTGCTGATTGGCCCGGAAAAGAAATTAGTACCATTATTAATAGGTTAGCACCACCACGCTGATCTGTAGCGACGATGCATCTGGAAAATTCACTTTAATGGGATCAGTGTAAAGAAAGTTCTTGCATGGCATCTCTGTCAACTTCCATTTCAGCTCTTCCCCATCGACTGTTAAAAGTTGACTTGTTGTCATTCTACATCTTTTTTTCAGCAAAAAATATATTGATGTGCTCTAGTGGTGTTTATGCTACTAATTGGGTACTACTCAAAATTTCTCAAGCTCTTGGCATATCCACCAAGTGATTCATTGTTACAATAGTGCTTCTTAAGCTCTTGTGCAGTGGCAGACAAAATATTTAAAATTCTAGCCTTACCTTAAGTTAAGGTGCGATATCTGTGTTCTGATATACATGCGTATAAATGTTGCAACTAAACTTGCCATTGTGTTTATTTGCAACCTTAACAAATCGAACAAAATGGCTGTGCCTTTCTTTTTGTTAAAATGCGATTTATGCGGATCCGCTCTTTTCTTTTAAGAGGCTGGATGCCCCCCTTTTGTGATGTGGATTCCCTACCACAAAGTCGCTGTTACCGTTAAATGGTGCATTCATACGTGCTAGCTCCTGCTGCTTCCCAGCAGTTCACCAACCATTTGGATCTTTATTTTTTTTTCTCTGTCTCTAACCAAGTAGGCGATTCTTTATGAGGAAAAAACATTTATTCATATAGTTATCAAATACAAAATGAAAAGTCAGTCATGTAAGCTTTTGTTTTATTTCCTTCCGAGAGAGTTTTTTTATCAATTCTTGATTTAGTTGCATAGTGAACTTTAACATGAGTAGTACAAATATCACATTTGACCGCGTCAAATTAAATATTGAGTTCAGCACTTCAGTTTTTAGCAAGACAAATTCTTTTTTGCCTATGTTATTTTTTTGTTCAGTTGAAATGAAATAGTTAACAGATGACTAACGGTTATGAAATGTCTATTGTAATAAAAGTTTGAAGCAACATTTATGATTTGCTGGTCTTCTAGTCAGGCTTTCTAATAACCAAAAATAGAAGTCAGCAATTCTGAAGACCTGAAACACTTGGGTGTAAATTAAAATGCACACACAGCTGCACCTGTACCTAAGTTTAGCGACATATATAAGTTACTTCTAGAAGTAGGGTTTCGCCAAGATTCTTGCTTGTGCTATACTTTTTGTGGCCCTATTTTCTAGAATAAAATAAAGCTGAAAGTGATTTGCGTAGCTAAGAAGATATGCTGACAGTTTTGTTTCCTTTCATGTCACTAATCATCATAAAAATAATATATTTTTGGACTCTGGTTTGGCTGCACATATATTATGCTCTTCTTTGTAGGATTAGTTCTTTCATCACTTTAAAGCAAAGGCAATGAAACAAAGTGCTTTACTAAGTAGTTGAATGATGTGTCAGTATGAAGTATAATGTCAGAATATGGCTGGGTTCAAAAGGGTACCAGAGGCACTGTCCTATCAATTTGTTGATGGATTTGTACATCTCAAAGCATTCTTTTTGTAAAGTAGTATGAAACGTAAATTAGTTACATATGGGTTCTAGCGGTAAAATGAAGAGCAGTGTCACTAATTATGTCAGTTGGAACTCAGAAAACAGACTAATATATTGAGTCCTTGGAGCGGAACTCGTTAAACAATTTCTCAATTATTATCCAAACAGGTACTATTCCATGTATGGACATGTTGGTAAACTAGCTGAAGAGATCAAGAAAGGTGCCTCATCTGTTGAGGGTGTTGAGGTTAAAATATGGCAGGTAAGCACTGATCATCAATAGGTCTTTGCACACTTGTCAGGCTCAATTGTCCCAAGACTAGTACATTAGGTGTTTGGAGGGCTCTAACAATGCAAATTTGGATTAGCATTGCTGATACTTCTATCTCATTATTGCCTCATCTTTTTATGTGAAAGGTTCCTGAAATTCTCTCTGAGGAAGTCCTTGGAAAGATGGGTGCACCCCCCAAGCCTGATGTGCCAGTTATCACACCACAAGAGCTTGATGAGGCCGATGGAATCCTCTTTGGGTTCCCGACAAGGTTTGGCATGATGGCGGCGCAAATGAAGGCGTTCTTCGACTCCACTGGTGGACTTTGGAGAGAGCAGAGCCTTGCTGGCAAGCCCGCTGGCATGTTCTTCAGCACCGGAACCCAGGGAGGTGGCCAAGAGACTACTCCGTAAGTACACTTATTCCACAGCTTTGTCTGAGGGCCAGACCTGATGTCCAAAGATCATAGGTTATCATGTGACCAAACTATTTGCTTGCTACTCCTTTTAGGTTGACAGCCATTACCCAGCTGACTCACCACGGCATGGTGTTTGTGCCGGTGGGCTACACCTTCGGCGCCAAGCTCTTCGGCATGGACCAGGTTCAGGGTGGCAGCCCCTACGGTGCCGGCACGTTCGCCGCCGACGGCTCGAGGTGGCCGAGTGAGGTGGAGCTGGAGCACGCTTTCCACCAGGGGAAGTACTTTGCAGGCATCGCGAAGAAGCTCAAGGGGTCCGCTTGATCACTCTGCCCCCACAATGGCTCATCATCATCATACCGTAAAGATTTAAAACATTTATTACAGCTCCACCATACCGTCAGTAGCTTGTGTCTCTCATAGTGCCTGCATGCTTTGTGGCTCCTGCCGCCGTATGATAGCTTGGTTTTCATGCTCTGCCTCTTGTGTCTTCTTGGTTGTAATCTGGAGTTGGAATATATATTGTGTTTGTCGTCGCATAAATATCGATGATTGCTTAAGCAAACGACTTGCAGCTAGCTGCTGGCATGTAATGTCTTGTGTTTGGCCAACTTATTAATAGCTGAGCAACTGCATCCAGAACAACACAAGAGCTTTCCTGTTAGATGTGATAACTCTGATGGAAAGGTTCAGAACGACAGAAATTTCGTTTACTGCAAATTGGGCTGGAAAGGGGCAATTCGCTCAAAACAAACCCAACCAACAAGAAGAGCCGGCCGAAATAAAGGCCCAGGTTGCTTTTTAGTACGAAGCCCAACCTGCTAGGGTAACACCAGGCAGGCAGGCCGAAATTGTGCGGGGCTTGTGCTCGGTCTCCCCTGCCAATTTTGTGAAGCAGGTGATGCTGACCTCACAGTGACGTTGTGGTGAGGTCGCCGAAAGAACATCTCTATATGACTAGACATACACGAGTGCCGCCGCTTTGGCCCCCTTCCATACGACGCACTCGCTGATAATGCGTTTACGCACTAAGGGCATGTACAACCCGTCGATTTGCCCCCGTCTGTATGATAAATTTTTTCAAAAAAGCCCCCGCTTCAGCCTACCGACGGGGCGGGCGTCGCCTCGCGAGACGACGGGCATGTCCCGTTCTCCCAGGCGGAGGCGACGCCAGCAGACGGGCTGTACGCTGCCGTCTCTTCCTGGAGACGCCCCGCTTGGATCCTTCGTGCATGCGCGCGCACCTCAATCTCTCCGCCAGCCGCGCGCAGGAGTTTCTCCCGCCAAAAACCGCCGGTCGGTGGCCCGCCGCCTCCGCGCGCCTCGCCAGACTCCGCCGTGCGCCATGGCGGCCCGCCGCCTCCCCTCCGTGCGCCCGCGCCGCGACCGCTCTGCTCCCGGCGAGAAAGAGGCAAGGACCTCCTCCGCTTCAGCTCGGAGGAGCAGCTCTCCCTGCAGCGCCGCCGCGAGGAGGAGGAGCTCGATCTGCCCGCGCACGCTGTTGGGGAGGTAGGAGCCGGCCGTTGGAGAGAGAAGAGATTCGAGGGAGAAGCCTCAAGCCTCGAGCTCGCCGAAGCTCTACAGTCTGCACCGTGCGGACGAACCTGGAACCTCTGAGGAAGGAACGAGTGGTGGAGAGGATGAGGGTGTCGAGCTTGCTGGAAATGAGTGGTGGAGAGCGTGTCGCAGACTTGCAGTAGACTCTGTCTGATTTTTTCACCGCCTACGCAGAGTCAAGCATTACCGAATAAAAAAAAGAGAAAAAAGGGAATAAGGGAAAAGAGAACAAAGGAAAAACTAAAGGGGAAAAGAGGAGAGAGAAAACTCCATAGTGAACTTACTAGTGATAAAAATTCGGCTATCAACAATCCACCGGTGCATAGGCAATTAAGTTGGATCTAATCGAGCCACACAGTGGTATACAAAGATATATTTATATTTGATCTTAATCTACATACAAAGCATTAAATAACTTACAGACACCCTCTCTGTCTATGAGTTGTATGAGATGTCTGTACATCTGTCTATATGCCAAATTCAAGGTTCTGCAGACGACCTGCCGTCTGTGGGTTGTACATGCCCTAAGTACATGATCAAGCGGCGGCGGCGGCGGCTTAATCTAAATGGATTCTGCCACGCACGTAGACCACCCGTGCTCGCGGCGATCGAAGCGCTGATGGCAGTTTTGGATGGGCGAGAGGATGGTGCTGATGGCGAGGGTGGCCAGAGCTAGCGCCGTTCCCGGCCTGACGCGTGCACGCGCGCGCACTTTTGCAGCGAAAGGCCGCTCTGCACAGGGTGCCGGCCGGCGGCAGTCGCGCCGCAGGCGAGACCCGCTGGCGGTCAGAGCTTGGATCCGGCGGCCATCACCTGGATGATGGAGGGCCCCGGCCGGCCGGCCCCCCTCTTCATCACATTAGCCTAGGGATGGATTCGGATGTCTGGAAATCCGAATTATCCGTATTCGTATCCGCTAAAAACATTAATATGGATATCTGTATTCGTATTCGTTTTTAATATGGATGTTAGATGGATGTATTCGAATCTGATTTTCAATATTATTCGTATTCGACATTATTCGAATTATCCGACAAAAATCCGACATATCCGACATTATTCGTACCCGCAAAAAATAAAGTACCCATAGAAACCATCTAAAATTTATTTATATTACTAAATACTAATTACAAATGATGTTAATTTTAATATTGCTAGTAAAATAATTATTTACACCATTTTAACAATTAAAAGTATATATATGACAACTAACTAATTATGCTAACCTAATATTACTAAATTATATAATGATATTTTTAAATTAATTTTGATGTGCCTAATCATAGTAATTTTAAATAATTATATTATTTAGCAAATAAATAAATTATATTTAAATGTATTTATGTACTTATTTTTACTAATAAAAGATGTTTATATCTTTACAAAATTACTTATTTTATATTTATTGTGATATATTAATTAATTAATATGTTATTTGCAATAAGATATCTATTATGTATAATGATCATAATTTACTCTCTACTTGTAATATGATTTGATCAATTATAAAATCATCGACAAATGAAATGGATACTCATTCTGACTCTATGCTATAAATCGAGTAAGTATTCGAATGCGAATCTGAATTCGAAATATCCGTTTTGTATTCGTATTCGATAATATTCGTATTCGTATCCGAATTCGAAATAAAATGTGGTAAATAGTGACATCCGAATTCGTATCCGTGCGTATCCGATCCGAATCCATCCCTACATCACATGTGTGTGCGGTTTTCTAGCTCATAGAAAGAAGAACTCGGCCAAAAGCTAAGTCGGTGCAGTTGCTACCTAGCTAGCTATATATGGCCGGCTGCCCACAGCCTGCGCCATGCTGCACACAAGCTCTTGGCAGTTGGTTAAGGGCTTAAGGCTATTATTGGCTATACTGTGTATATATACGGAAGGATATTACACTTAATTAGCTAATAAGACATAAAAACGGTCTGTTTCCCGAACTCAGCCGTAGCTCACTGTGTGACGAACTGACGATAAGCAAGCTAGGCTAGCCTGGAGCATGCATAATCCATGTCATTTGATTGACCATATAAGACGATCGATTAGTCTTCTAAATATACTAAAGTTTTAAGAAAACGGTGAGGTCTTCTCAAGTTTTAAGAAACATATTGTTTTTTAGAATCACACAGTACAAACACATACGTTCACATATATATACATGCATGCACACTTGTCTTTACGAACACACGCATGCAACTCTACTTCTTTGAGCACATCTGAAAGCCGACAAAACCTCGAAATTTCGCTATCGACGGGCACATTGTCTACCACTGAAAGAATGACGCCGGTTAAATCCTGAAATAAATCCAGAAAAACACGAGCATCATTGCCGAGTCGAGGACTCGAACCCTAGTATATACGAGCATGTTCCACCACAAGAAACCTGACCATGAGGCTCTGGTCCAAGCCCTTTCATTTGATTTTCTTTTAGTGTATCCTTTCGTTTTATTTTTTTCACAATTGGGTGGCATATATTCAATTTAGTGAAAATTTCGGATCCCTGGTCCAAAAGGCTCGTGCGCGAAAGCCTGGGGTAGCCCCAGGAATAGTGTCGGGATTGGATCCATCCCCTGATGGCACCACTAATCCACTAATTCCGTAGTACTGTTCTATACTGCGTGGCGCAAAGGATATGATGAATCATGAACATCTTTATTTCTCAGAATTCAAGGTAGTAAATAAAACACACTGCACACACAGCTTTACCATTTTACATATACGCGCAACTAATTTTTTTTAAATTTGTCAACAAAATATACTACCACAAGATCAAAAACAGTTGAAACTGGGGCGAGACGTCTTTATATATTAAGAACCCTAGACAACTTAAATAAACTTGTCGATTTGGTCCTTATCCTTTGGGGCTCGTACTTTCAGTTATAGCTAGGAGCATATGATGAGATTAGCATCATTGTTCAAGCTGCCATGGCTCCTCCTTTTCCTCTCAAATGTTGGCACCTGCCACAACTTTCCCTTCCAACGCCACACCCTTTTCATCCTACGTACAATGCTAATTATATATATCTACCATGCATTGTTCGGTAGGAAAAGCTGAATAATATACATGAGTACAGATGCCCCATACACGGCCTCAATTCATCATTATTCTCTTTTTTGCACCTGATCCAACATTTTATATATACTTACGTTATTAGCCTGTCGTAGAAGAACGCCAGCCTATTTTTTCCCTTTCAAAACATCCTTCGATTGCTTTTGGCGATATCATAATTCTAACACCTTGCTTTTCGTCTCAGGATAGCTAATAAAGCTAGGTTGCCACTAAAATTGGTAGATCATGGCCATCTGTACAAGATTTAGTTTGGTAAAAACACAGCAATTTCGCTTTGCTTTAGCTTCAACAATCTGCTAGCTGTGCGTTTAATTTGTCTGTAATTCACGGACAAGTACACGCTGCTGTTAGCACGTGCACACCCTGTACCAATGCATGCAGGCTACACTAGCTGTGTATCTCTACCGGAATGTGCCTCCAAATGTGGGGTGCCAGAACTCCGGCACCGTCTCGGCCGCCACCGTGTACGTGCTCGCCACCGGGACAAGGCACAGGCCCCGGCTGCGCAGATCCTGCTTCGTCTCACCGTTATCCTTGGCGTTCTCGGAACCCTATAATTGATCGGAGAAGCAAAACAAATGCTATGAACATTTGAAAATTTCGCGGAATAATACCAAATACGGAGTACTGAGGAATTAATTATTATTTTGAAGGAGCTGGGATTCAAAAGCTGATCATGTCATAATATACCTTCTGCTGGAATTGCTGCAAAGGGATCCCATTTTTCAAGTAGGGGGAGCTCAGTGACTGCAGGCAGCAGATATGCAGGGAATGGAAGGGATTAGCTAAATTGTCGAATATAAATCAAATATGTCAAGTGGTAATAGCACGTGGTAAGGTAGGGAATGGCATTTCTGGGCACTCACAGAAACTTGATCGTGAAGGAATTTGATGTATTCGATGGCCTCGTGAAGAACCGATGCGGTATCAGTCTAATAAAGTATGACCAGAGAACCATAAGATGATGCGTTAGGTCATTATCCAAGATGAGTTCTAGCATCGCTTGCTGTTAATCGGAACGGCGAGGGACGAACGAGAGAGGGAATTGACGCATCAGAACAGAAAGAACTAATACCTTTCCAAAAGGCGAGACTAGTTGCTGGAGCGCAGTGATTCTGTCCCCTAGCTTCTCTTTCCTCACCTGCAGCGCAAAAGCGAGCAGGAAAAATGAATTCTTTAGTTTTCTTAACGATCCAGACTCCAATGTCATCATCCCGTCCGTGGATGCTCTCTCTCTCACACACGCGGAAATGTCATTCATCAAAAGGAACAAAAAGAGACACAGCAACGAACTGCTGAAAGATTAAAGGGGCGAGCTAGAAATCTTGTACTCGGATCACGCCCTTCACCTTAAAAGTCGGCAGCGGCGATGGCGCCTCGATCCGCGGCCTTTTCACGGCGGGAGCCGACTCGGAGACGGAGACGCTTTTCCTCGTCGTCGCCGGTGAGCTGGCGTCCTGGAAAGACCCGGAATTGAAGTCCAACAGAAGCTGAGAGGCGATGACTTGGCGAAACCCTAGATTAGATAGCTACGACGAACGAACGAACGAACTCGGTATAACTCCCATGCATGTCGTCTTACCTTCACCGTCGGAGAGTTAGCGCTGGAGCTGCGGCTACTGGGCTTCGTCGTCTGCAAGGCCTGCAAGAGCAGCTGCGACGGCGGCAGCGGGCCACCGAAAGGCAGATAACCGCCGGACAAGTACTGCAGCATCGGAGCGCCGCCGCCGCCGCCGCCGCCGCCTTGCATCGGCGCAGACGCCGGCACCGAGGGCTTCAGCAGCTGAGAGAACTGCTGCATAGATGCCGCGTCGTCGTAGCTGACCGAGGACCGGCTGTCCCCGTACACCGAGATGCTGTGCCCCGCCGTGCTGTCGAATAGAGCCTGCGATGGCGCGGCCGTGCCGTAGGGCGACGACGGCGGTAGCTGCGATTGGTCAACCAAGAAGCCGGCGCTCATATCCCTGATTAATGGATTGTTCATGGCTGCGGCTTCTTCGCCGGCGGAGGCCGCCGCCTGAGCTCGAACCATGTCGTCGTCTTGGAGCACGGCTTGGAAGCTGGTATCACTCCTCCCGCTCCTAAAATTAAACTCATGCAAGATCGGATGCTTTATTAGCCTATTTGAAGCTATAAGAGCCTAGAACACACATGGATGATCATGTATGCATAGGATAGGATGAACATGGACCGCGGCGAAGCAAACTTACAAGAAGGCTTGCGTCCAGTCCACGTGTGGATCGCCCAGCGACGAGGCGGCATCGGACACAGGCTGATGCGTGGAGCTCCTGTAGGGGTCCTGGAAGGTTATGGAGCTCGTCGACTCGGCGGCCGCGGTGGGGGATGAGGACGAGGTAGCCCAGCCACAGGCCACCCTGTCCGTGACCATGAGCGGCGCGCGCGCGGCCGAGCACGCCGACGCGCCATGGCTCCTGTGAGAGGTGCTACTCCACCACTCGTCGGCCATGGATGGAGAGGGGGATGGGTCTCCCTGGACCTCTTCTTGTGGTGATGTGTTGCTTCGCTCGAGGGTGTGGCAGAAAGTGGGATCGATGGATGGAACGGGAGGGAAAGGGGGGAGAGGGGAATCTGAGTATATATCAAGGGTGTGTACAGGTTAGGGTGCGCCATCGCAGACTTGTATAGGGGGAAGCTGGAGGCTGACCTTTGGGATGGGACCCATCGGAATAGCTGCTACTAGTCATAAGCAGGTTACATTCTCTTTTCCTTTTTCTTAACTGTATACATGTTTTGTCAATAAATTAAATTATTAGGTGGTGATGTTCCATTTGGTTATGGTCGTTCTTGGAGAAAAACATAAGTCAAATTAGCTTAGTCATTCAAGTTTGCCTTTCAAGTTTTTCTTTACAGTGCAAAACACAAGTAGTACAAACAAAGGATCGGAGGTACCATTACCATTACTGGTTTGCTACAAAATTTTGTATACTCCCTCCGTGGCTCCGTTGCTAATTATAAGTCGTTTCATTTTTCTTCAATGCATAAATGCTATTATGCATCTAGACATAGGATAAATGTTAGTGAATAACAAAGTCTATGAATCTAACAAAATAAAAATAACTTGTAAGAGTAACTCATAAAAAAGAAGGCACGTTGATAAAGGAAAAGAAGAAGAAGCACCACCATCGTCAGTTCAAAATTCAACACCTACGAGCTA
Organism: Cenchrus fungigraminus; assembly: GCA_036936925.1. Classification (NCBI taxonomy): domain Eukaryota; kingdom Viridiplantae; phylum Streptophyta; class Magnoliopsida; order Poales; family Poaceae; genus Cenchrus; species Cenchrus fungigraminus. Next base: position 17,522,429 of record CM072778.1, on the reverse strand, counting down.
TGGAGGACCATAAAAACATCTTTTACACTACATTAATCATCAAATATTTCCAAAATCCAATTTATGGTTTATAAGCATCCTCGGATATGATGGTGCAGCGGCCAATAAACTCAATAAGTCAATATCATAGTGGTTAATATACAAATTTGCATTGTCACCGATTATCTAGGTTGATCAGATCACTAAATCAGTACGGCTTTCAACAGTAATATACCCCCTAGAGTACTACAGTAGCTTCCAATACAAACGAAGAACTTTAACTCGAGCTACCTAGAGTTGTATGCATGGCGCTTTCCAAACTCATGAGAAATTCCATCCAAAATCTACCTGAGATATAACAGAGTGTTGCCTGATCGACCAGCTTCTAGCTGATGATTTATACACAGCTGGTAGTCACTACCAGGTCCTGCATAATTCCTTGGACCTGTTGACCTCAGCTAGGTAGCGCACGAGGTTGATTGATAAGTATTTGCTTCGGTACAAAGGGAAATCATGTGGCTGCCGCTTTGCTCTTTTGTGAAAAGTACGAAGGAGATGGTTAACTCACTCATGACCTCCCGCAGTTTTACAATTAATGATCGTGTCAAATTTATCCACTTATCTCTTTTATGTCGTTCTCTCCAACATTCCCTCTCCCTTGGAAACGGCCTGTTTTTGCTTCAGATACCCTACCCATGCATGAGGCAGAAAAGTTCAGGAAGTAGGGCAGTTACCTAATGATACTTAAGTCAAATCCTTGCCAAAAGTTTAGGAAATAGGGCAGTTACAAACAATTGGGCAAGGATTTGACTTAAGTATCATTCCTAACTCATTGCTGGCCTTGCTAATAATCTGCTTAGCTAGTTGACTATTTCACCCGTCAACACATACATACACTAATAACTTCACCCCCATATACATGTATGTTATTTAAGAATTAGTTTATAATTAAATGTATGTTAAACAACATGAATATAATCTATTAATGACACCCGGTACTTAAAAAAGTATTGTAACAAATAAGCTCTTATAATGAATATATTAATAGCATCTTTATTCTGATATATGAAAATATTTTAATTTGTTCACAGTAGTTGCCAACGTTTTACAATTCTTGAAACCCTGAAGGAAACAATCTGATAACATTTTTTTAATCCAGGAATTTAGGTCATACATCTGAGTACATGCTTCGTGAATTACACCGAACTTTGCTCAAAAGCAGCTTTTGCAGCTGCACAGCTGGATTATTACCTTCTGGTGAAAACCGGCTCATCGATGCATATATACTTTGCTCTGTGCAACACGAGCTTCATGCATGGCTTCCTCACGAAGACGAGGTAAAGAAATGGGGTCTGGTTCGCGTTATGTCAAAAATGTTAGCGGCGCACGATCTACCAATAAGTTGGTCTCCGTCTAAATCACTTCGGCAGAAAGGCTTCCAACATTTCCATGTGTTGTCGAGGCGGCAGTGGCTCAAGATGTGTAGGAAGACGCAATAGCAGATCTTGCTAGTGACTTGAACCGGCTCGCAAGTGACATTTTCAGTATGTACATGTGAACTGCAAAATGTGCTATAATTTCGTTAGGCATGGCTAGCTACACACGAATTTTCTTATGCCACCATGCCAATCCACTGCTGTTCAAGAAAGAATATATTAAGGACTGGATGAAAAACGATTGATTTAGACCAGTGTTTAGTACTATTCTTGTTTTAAGTATAAGATGCCCCCTTTTTGAATTACAACTTCATTTTGTCCTTGAGATGTCCTAAAATATTCCCCAGGGTATTGCTTCAGCAAGAGGCCATCTCTACTGGACCACAGGTAGGAAAAAGAGGGGACCTTCTACATGCCCATCATGGCATCTTGCCTCCAAATTGAAGATCTGGATCGCCAGTTTGTTTGTCCAATAAGTTCTCGTCTCGTCAAATTAAAGCAGGGGCAAGGCAGGCAAGCAATGCAAATGATCAATCTTGCTCCATTTCGATTTCCACCCCCACAAGCAGCATTAATTAGTGTTAGTTTACTGGGATTTTTTTATGCACACTAATTCGGTTTGTAGCACAACTAATGCTACATTACTGACAGTATGAACTAACCAAAGAAGATGCTGGATAATGAGCTGACTACACTACTGATCGCCTTTTGGCAACTAAACCGGAAAGGAGAATATAAACTCTCTTTCTGCTTCCACTTTCTCATCACCCCCCACAATTGAAACCAAAACTGCCCACATTTCTATGCAAAAAAGCAAAGACCGATACATGCAGGAAGGCTTTTTATAGTACTGCCACTGCTTGCAAGCACTAGCCAGCCAGTACTACCAGCTAGCTTTGAGGCAGCCATAGACCATAGCTTTTCTGCCGCGAGCTCACAAGCTTTAGGTTTTAGGGTTCCAGGACACAATAATCAACTTGCCTGCTGATAATACAAGCCCAGGATTTTGGGGCCTTGTCTTGAGGTGTGCTGGGTAGCCTTGTCTTGGGGAGGAGGAGTACACGTTTACAGGCTTAAAGCGGAGTATGCTCTGTGTAAAGACGACTGAGATTTGGGCCCTGCATCCATGCCGTTTGTCCCCCATCGTCCATCTGCTTTCAGCAACAGACAAACGCTAGGGAACGACGGACCGGATGTGCCCCTGGCTGCCTCAAGATCTAGTTTTTATGCATCAAAGCGTCGCCTTTTATTTTTCTCTCACCCCTCGTGGACCCTTGCTCGCTGCCTCGCTCGACATGCGCGCTTATCAAGGTATTGATCATTGGAGGTTTTCCGCTCCCCTTTTCTTTGTTTCCTGCATCTTTTTCCAAGTTTTTTGGTACTGCCCGGCAAAGGAGGGGAAAAGCTAGCCAGAAATGTCGGAGGCCGAACGAGGTGTTTGATCAAATGCGTGGGAGCTGGTGAAGATCCTGATTCGTCGATCCGTGTGGTGTCGTCGCTGAGATGTGCGCCCTGCGTACATGTAGTACTGAGTTACTGACTGACATGGATGTACGCTGAAGCAATAATGCTTGGGTCGGCCAGTTCAAATTTTCTTGGTTCTGAACATTTTTTTGACAGTTGAAAGATCATCAGTTCTGAACTTGTCTCCGAGGGGTGCAAGCTTGGGTGCATTCTGATCTGCGAGAAATGGTCGGGCCGTCTCATGGATCGGTTAACCAGAGGCGCGCGGATCGGAGGACGATGGAGAAATCGCGCGCGGCCTTGATCGAGACGAGTCGCCGGGTCTGGCGGCATGGCATCGATCCGGCCAGCGACGTCACGCCGACGTCGACCGCGCACTTGTAGGGCGCGCGGCGGGGCCGGCCTCGGCGCACGCGTGCCCCCGCCCCGCGCATACCTGGACACGGGGCCCGGCCAGATTCCGGTTGCCGACGAGGCCTGGGCGGCCTGGCCAGCCTCTCGCGGCGGCCGTGCATAGGTGACCCCGCACGAAAGCGACGGCGCATACACGGCCACCGGCGGCCGGCCGTCCGCCGCCCGCGCCCTAATAACGTCGAGGCAGAGACGATGCGCGAGTGCGTGCGCGTACGACGGCTACCGGCAGGACGGCGGTTCTCGCCGCACGCCTCTCGTCTCGTCCCCGTGCTAGCTAGGTTCTACGCGTCTACACGCCTACGCCATGGCCGCCCATTATCTCTTGCCACCAGGGCAGGGCAGGCATCTTTCCAACGCTGGCCGGGGTGGGGTGGTCATGCGGCCAAGAAATTCCCAGCGATAAGATACTACTACCCCAAACTGCAAGTCACGCCCGCCGGTGCTGAATCCGAGAAACATGCATGCTTCTTTCTGTGCCTGATTCTCAGCTGCACGATCGGTTGTGTTCTCCCTCCACTCGTATCGTATGCCTTTCTCGCCAGCCATCATCATGACCTCGTGAAGATGCTGGATGCTGCTTGACCGTTCACGTGTACTGGGGCTCTGACACGCGTGCCGGTACGGTTGGTTGACCGTGTTCGGAATTCAGAACAAGCATGCCTAACGCCTCAGCACTCGGCGCAGCACCAGGTCAATCAGCGAGTCCCTACAAAATACTAAGGGTGGATGGATTGGTTCAGGTCAGTTCAGTTCAGTTCCCTAAACCGGAGTGGCTCTAACGAACTCGTCCAACCGCAGACACCCGTCTAGCGCCATAAACTATAGTACGATTGGATTACAAGCCAAGTACCAGCAGCACAGCATCTCAGTTAGCCCGTGCAGAGCCAATCAGCCAAACGAACCCAGAGCTGCCAAAGCAAAGCAGACGAAACGCAGCTACCGAACCCCTTCTTTCCGGCTCGGCTTCCATCATCAGTTTGCTGACACAAACAGATCCCGGCCGGGCGAGGCTTTCAGTTCACAGGAAACACATAAACCCCCGCCGCGCGTTGTCAGGGAAGACAAAAAGAGGCCGCCGCGAGCGGAGGCCTCCAAATCCTCCGATCCGCCGCCCGCTGCCGCGCGCAACGGACAAGCGGTGGTTGCCACCGGAGCAGGGCGACGCCACCTGCTGCCGCGCCTCTCTCAGCAGAGGAAAACGCCCGGGGTCCGTGCGCGGAATCCCGGCGGGAGCAGTGGCTTCCTGGGGCTAGATGACATCCGGGGAGGGACTAGCTCAGCCGCCCGGATCGCGATCACGTCCGGGAAAGAGAACACTTGTTTAGGGTGTTAGTTATGTCCTGAAGCCGTTGGACCCTTGGGCTCTGAATCGCTTTCCGAAGCTTGCCAGCGTCACGGCGAGCACACCACCCCTATCCTGCCTGATGGGCTGCTGGCTGAGGTTGACTATGTCGTACGTCGTCGACAGGAACGATACAAACGGGTCTTCGTCTCTGACGCAATCACTCTCTCTCGCTGCTATTTGTTTATCCGGCGAGGGTCGCCGCGAGCCTCGCGACGGTGCCGTCGTCGACGGCCACCGGAAAGGCGCGCCCCGGGTCGTCGTCGTGTTCCGGTGAACCATCTCCGCCCTGCTCTGCGTAGAGTATTCTATGCGGCTATGCCCCCCGGCAAAGGGGTTTCGGCTAACTGCAGCTGATGCTGACCGGCGGCATAAGCTCTGCTTCGCGTGTCAACGTGAAGCCAGGTCAAAGGTGGGCCAATCTCGATTCTCGAACGAACTGAATCGGAGATCTTCTTCCTGGCGGCCGTCCAGCGTCCACTCCACATGAACCGATGCTTGTTCCAAAACCACGTCGCCTTTTTTTTTTTGCTATTGGCGCAGGTGGCCCTGCCCCTGCGTCCGGCGGAACCGGAAGGGGGGGCGTTGACCTCCTGTTGGCTTATTCGTTTTCTTCGGTTGGTTCTTCGCTTGATGCGGCGGCGACGGCGACGGCGACAGCGGAGCCAGGGACAGGGAATGTACGTTGGGAAACGGACGGACCTAGCTGCGTCGAGGCCGAGGGTGTCTCTCGTCGATGTTAGTCAACGCCAGGTGGGGGTGTCGGCCTCGTGTTGCAGGTGGCATTTTCGGCAAAATCCGGGCAAATATTCGCTCACGTGAAGGAGGAATCGGAGGTCCATTTCGCGGCCCGATTGACGTCCCACCAAATACAGAGAAAGAGATCGTCTGAGCAGTGAGTGTGCGCGCCGGACGCCGGCGGATTTGACGAGGGAGAAGATTAGCGCAGTGGGCTTACGGACCGTGCGTCTAACAGTCTGTGTGGGCCGGATTGGGCGGGTGCTGGCGGCCTCCCGTCGGCCCTGGAAGAAGAAAGGTTCGTCCAGTGTTGAGTTGGGCCTATAAGTCGCAATTGGTCGTGGGCTAGGCTCCACCCACCCATTGTTTCTCGGGGATCTGGGCCGAAAATTCCTGGACTGCATTCCTTCGGAGAAAAAGAAGAGAGCAATTCTTCTCCAAGAAAAAAAAACAGTGAGAGGAATTCCAATTTCAATGCAAGAAGTTCACTCAAAAGGGGAAAGTAGTGTATGAATAGTGTTGTAATAAATTTTTTGTGAGAGAAGATAGGATGCATGTGATGGATTGAATAGGAAATTTTGAAGGGAAGTAAACGGCCCTCAATACACTTTCTCAAGGTACTGTTGGGGCGACGCCCATGAGGCAATTACAAAGCTGTCAGATTTACAGGCAGAGACGGATCCAGCGGTGGGGCGGGTGGGGCTCGAGCCCCCCTATCCAATGGAGCCCCCCTAAGCTCCGCCTACAAATTTGAGGAAGAAGAATGAGGAAAGGAGAGGCTAGAGGAAGAAGTAGGAGAAGAAAGCCCCCTAAATTTATTCATAGATCCGGCACTGTTTACAGGTTCGTGAAGGTCCATGCTGACTCACTGGCGACCAACCACCGTCACTGACACTGAGATCCCGGGCCAAAACAAAACGTGGGTGCACGTCACACGCACGCGCGCCGCACAATAATACGGGCCACCAACAAACCGCGACTGACGGGCACACACACAGCGGCCATAAGCCCGTGTCCACTGCGTCGCCTCGTGCTCGTGCTCTCATCCGCGAGAGAACCCCCGGCTGTGCCGTGGCGGGTACAGAGTGTGCGCGTGCCCCTATCTCCTGGTTTGATTCCCACGCACTCGCCATATTCCCCTTCCCCCATTGATGAAGACGAAAACCCTGTGAACCCTAGCTCTCGGTCGCCTCGCGCATGATGCCCTCGCTTTTCTAGCTTATCCGCAGCTCGTGCTCGGCAGGGGCGTAGCCAGGATTTGGATATAGGGGGGCCAATATAACACGACGCTCCGGGCGCGAAGTTAGGTCCAAAATGATCGTGGTGCACTTCTCATAGGACTTGTATAATTTCTCTGAAGTAAATGGTGATTTTGAGTTTAGTGGACACAAATTTCTTACCCCAGTGCCCTGGCTACTCTTTGCGGGACCGAGAGAATAGTTGTTAGGTGATACATGTGTTGTCAACTTGTCATACACTACAATTTTAGTTCTCTGGTTATACTCTTGTCTCATCAATAAGTCCATTTAATTTCATTGAAATTATCTCATGAGTTTGATTTACCATGTGAGAATTGATTAAGAAAATAGTTAACACATGAGAAGAACGCAGTCCTGGTTTAATGAGCTGATGATGGGCCGAACTTTCTTATGGATTGCTGGTACGGTGAGCTAAGGAGAGCAATAGGCTTAGTCTGTAGCTAAGTTCTTTTAGACTACTAGTCTGTAGCTAAGTTAATCCTTCTCGATTAGTACAAGATCTAAAATTACCGTGGCATTAGGGGGGGCCAGGCCCCTGCCCCCCCCCTGTGGCTACGCCCCTGGTGCTCGGGAACACACACGATGACACGACACGACCCATCCCCGTCCACACACACACACACACGATGTCGTGCCGCCTTTCCGGGTCTGTCCGTCACGACGTGACCGCAGAGTGTGGCAGCAGGCCGGGCTTTGTTACGTACAGGCAGGCGGGTACAGCGCACACCGCACTTGGACCTGCTGGGTGCTCGCACACAGACGAGACGACACAGGAGTCGCCGTCCGGCCGGCCGGCCGGACCCGGACGTGCAGCCGCTGGGCATGGTGCGAGCTCGCCAATCGCCATGCAGAAGAGCAGAGGTGACCTCTGAAAAAAGAGGTGGGTGCTGCTCTTTTGGCGCGTGCAATTGCGCCTTCTTTCCGTTGATGGCGCCATGTCTGTCCGGCTTTATATCCGGAGACACAGTGCGCGTCTGTGTTGGGACACTTCAAATTCACCGTGCGTGTGCATGGGGCACGTACTTGAAGGTTATCGATGATCACCTGGTTTGAGTCCATTATTTCAGATCAATGTCAAGCTGGATGCCTGGATTGCCAAACTTTCTTCTCCCCTTTATATTCGGAGGAAAACAAGGGCCATGATCACCGAGGCCTAAACACACCGGCCTTGATTGTGGTCCCATAAAAAAGTGCAATTTTAGTTTTTTTAGGACAGCTTAGTGGATAAATGAAAAGACTCTAATACCTTCATTTGTTTGCCAAATGCAGTAAGTTTTGTCATGCAAATCAGATCTGACCACTTAATTAGGAAGGTAATTGGATCTATTTTCTAGGATTGCATTCTTTGTGGGATTTTTTGCAAAAGCTAGGATTGCACTTTTGTATGGGATGGAGGGAGTAGCTGTTAGCATATGATTATGGGGAAAAAAATGATTAGTGTTGTGAAGAAGTTTAATTTGCTCTCGATTAATATTGCACAGGACGACCTGGCTTTTGAACTCAGACATCCGTGTATTTTTGCAAGAAACTACTCCTTCCGTATCGAAATACTTGTCGCTATTGACTTTTTTCTACAACTTTGATCATTCGTCTTATTCAAAAAATTATACAACTACAATTCATTTTGTTTGCTATATCCTTTACTATTGTATGTATTTAAGCTTGACTTATTTTTTCACATGTTTCCAATAATTTTTGAATAAGACGAATGGTCAAAGTTGAAAGAAAAAGTCAACGACGACAAATATTTTGATACTCCTACCCAGCATGCATGCCGCGCATAACCTGGGAATTGTCAGATCAGCTATGACTTGTGAGCAAGCTTTCATCGTACACCATCCCTTTTTTACCTTGTGCGTGCATGCGAATATGCGATGGCCATGACTTCAAAGCCCCACTACTACCACCACTAGCGAGGCAGAATTCAACATGCTGTTCGTCGGCGGCATCGTGCGATCAAGGCCTCGATCAAGCCCTCAACAGAAGACACTAGCTGCGCTGCGCCCCTGCCTGCTCAAAAGCGAAGGACTGCGAATTTTGACTTGCTGAAACTGCATGGCGCAGCCGCGCAGGGCACTTCCAGTCCGGGTAGTAACGCATTGGTGGCAAGACCATCAACCAATTGACCTTTTGATGACATTGACACAACACCTTAGTGGCTGGTATTGGCACTGGCTCATATAATCCGTGAAATTGTAAGGTGAGGTGAACTGTAGGCCATGGGAGTATCAGGAGGAACAGGATATGGCTAGGAGCCTATGACTAGTACGCGCATAGTCGCATACACAAGTCAAACGTATTGCTGCTGCACCTGCCCCAGGTAGTAGGACTTTTACGATATGGCCTAATCATTAATCAACAGCAATTTTCTTCAAAAAAAAAATCAACAGCAAACCTGCATGCCGGTATAACGTTGTCCACTTTCCTCGTTGCTGTTGGTCTTACCATCGCACAGTGCGAGCTGTTCCAATTGCTCAGTTTTGGTGGGCGTTGCGCTAAATGGTTATTGCTTACGGTAGTGGCATTGACCGTGCTTGTTATGGATAGTCTTCTTGTCTTGCGCCATCGCAGCACCAAGACAATGGTCAATGGGGACGAATACTCAACTCTCGATAACAAATTCCATTTTAGAGTTATCGCAAAAGAATTATTAGTTGGTTGCTCTCCTTTGTGGTGAAGCGAAATAATCTAACCGGACCAGTTGTAGTGGTCATATTTTCTTAAATTTATATTTTAAGAATTAAAGGATTTTGAGATGTGTGAGTGGTACGCAATGTAACTGTCAAAGTATGTTCACATTTTGCTTAGCTTATCAACTACCAGTCAGTAGTACTTATCTCTCACACCAAATCAGCACCAGCCACTTGACCCAGCCAGCCAGCATTACTTTTCTCTTTCACAACAAATTTACCAAGTCTAGAAAGAAAAGAAAACAGGAATGAGATTCGAGACAAGATCTCAGAAGCAAGCCCTTGTTTCCTTCTCGAGTTTGTGAAACTCCATATCCGCATCTTTGGTGCTCAGTTTTAAATTTCTGCAATCAGATTTTAATTTTGATGTCCGATTTGCCTTTTTGAATATGGAAATTGCAATTTTAAATCGACGATTTGTGGAGTGACGAGGCTCATTTGGGCGTTAAGAATAGGCTTTCCGCGTCGGTATCATCATTACAGTGGTATGAATCGTCACATAAGCTATGAACTCTGTTTCCCTCCGTACCTACCGTCAGATGCAAATTGGGTGGCGCATGTAAGCGTGCGTGCGTGGGCCGGAGTCTTTAGCTTTTTTTAATTTTACCTCAATAGTAGTTTTTCATGGGTGTTTTTTTTTTGTTGTTGCGCAGCTATTATTATTAACAACTCCATCCATTTCAAAATAAAAGTTCTTTTACCTTTTCTAGACGTGGTTGTAAACCGACCTGCATTTTGAAATGGAGGGAGAGTTTTCGTACGTGTGATAGTTTTTTTTAACTATACTCCCTCCGGTTTGGTAAATGAAGTTGTTTAGAACAGCGATACGGTCTCCAAAGTACAACTTTGACTTCTTATTTTTATAAAAATATTTATTAAAAACTAACATATGTATATTTTGATGAGAGTATTTTGCAACACAAATCTATTTATGTAGTTTTCACATTTCCAAACTTAACGACTTAAAAGTTATTCATGATTTATATTCCTAATGTTTGACTCAAATCTTATCCAAAACGGAGGGAGTATGTGTGATAGTGTCATGTTCTTTGGCTAATTTTAGGATTAAGCACCATTTGAAAAATTTCTAATCTGGTTGTCCATGTCCAACACGGCAACACATAGACCACACGTGTGCCCGGATTCGGCTACAGTATGTAGCATTCCACAGGAACGTTGAATTATATCGCCTCCTCTGTCCACTCAGCGCACTGTGTTTCCCGATGCTCACAGGCACGTCCTGCTAGCCATTTTCGGATGCCTGCTAGCTCTAGCTTGTTGATGCGACGGAGGAACGACAAATTAAACGACGACCATTTGCAAGTATAACCGACGTGCACAATAATGACAAGTTCGTTACCCGGCTTTGCCCCCCGGCATCATCATGAGAATGCAATGGCTGCGAGATGATCTGTCGGTAGATGGCCCGAAATCGGCACGACACGAGCGTAATGCGACGTCGGCGTCGTACGCAAGGGGATGGATATGGATCCCTTGACAGAGCAAAGCGCGGCAAGGTATACGTAACGTACGTGGAAACCACACCAGCCGCGCGCCCGACTCCTCCGGCGGGTGTGGCCGGTTTGCCGGCCGGCGCCGGCGAGCGTACGTACGTACACGGGCCGCGCACCGTACGCGCACGAACCGATCGACGCCGGAGATCGGACGCGCTAGCTGCCGTTCCCCCACCCAATCGGGGCGATGGACGTGACCCTCCCGTCGTCGCGGCCCCCGCGAGGGCGACACTGCTGGCGGACAGCCCGGGCAGGCCGGCACAAGGCCATGCTCCCGCGACGGCGACGCGTCGGCCGTGGTCGCCGTCGCGGGCATTGTCCTAGCGTCAAGGCCACTGACGCTCCCACGCCTCCCCCACGCTCACGTCCCGCGACGGGACGGCCAGCGACGGGACACGACACGGAAGCCCCCCGGTGGTCGACGTCGTCAGTGGCGTGTGGCGACGAGACGCGCGCCGGTGCCGGGGGGCGAGCCCGGCCAAAACCCCTCCTGCGCGCGCACCGTGTGCGCGCACGTACTACTACGCCGCTGGATCTGGCCGGCCGGGTGCCGGCCGCCCCGCGAGGCGACGGGACCCCGAGGGGAAAGGGACCGGGCGGCCGTACCCGTACGCATGCCCCGACATTCTTCTTGTAGGCCGTGGACCGCGCGGCGGCGTAGACTGGGGGGGTGGCGCGCGCCGCGACCGACTGGGACTGGCTCGGCCGGCCGCCGGGATGGGACGGGGCGCGTGGAGGACTTATTGCCGTGACGGGGCTTGGGGGAGCCGCATGGAGCCCGCGACGGCGCACGGCCCTCGCCATCGGCCACGGGAATTCCGCGCGCCGACGCGACGGGGACCCGGCCGGCCCGGCAAACCGGCATGTCGTGCGCGCGACAGCGCCCGGCCGCCGACGGGGCAGCCCCGGCGCGCGTGCTTTGGCGCGGCCTCCGCGGGGGCCTGTCGTGTCCTGCCCTGCCCGGCCGGCCGGCTGCCCCTGGCTCCGGCATTATTGGGGTGGGTTGCGCGCGTACATACCGCGACGTACTGGCAGGCACGCGTATGGTGTACGCGCACCCGATCGTGACGCTGATGGTCCTTGCTGAGCGCGATCTGGTGTTCATACCGCTTGCTTGGCCATGCATTGTCATTTGTCAAGCCAATAAAGCCGGTATTAATGGAGTTCATGAAGAGTTTTACGCATATTACATTCTATGGAAGTGTTCGGCAGGTCTTAAATGCATAAGCCAGTAGATTGGTTGTGAGAGAAAAATACTACATAAAAAGTTGTACGAGAGATTGGTTGTGAGCTGTGCAATAGGCTAAACAAGACCTTCCGAACGCTCTCTATGTTACATGCTTGATAAGATCATTTGTAATGAGAGTTTCATTAAATGTGAGAGGAGTTTCATCCTCGTCATACTGTACTAACACAGACAGCTGGCCATAAAGTACTCCTTCAGTTTTATGATCTCTGCTGTGCTTGCTCTGCAACATAATTTACATAATTAATTAACTAATTATGCACTTTTCGAGTGGGTTTGGTGAAATGGATGACCACTAGCTAAATGTATCAATTTCTGTTAATTTATAGTATATAAGTTAATGATTTTCTACATTAAAGTTGACTACGTACAATCCACATAACTCTTCTTGAGCCTCTAATGTTAAATCCTAGCGGAGTGTGTTATGCCCAATCTAACATATACCGATTTTCTTTCAAGTTGTATGATATATGAACCGAAATTGTTTGTAGTCTCTGCTTCTCTAGTTGTGCAGTTGATGGATCGAAGTGTAGATGACGGTTCTAATACCTTCCTAGTGTACGGATTGAAGTTGTATGATTTTTAACCAATCTTTCTCATAAACCGAGTCATTTTTTTCTTCTAATAAAAATTCAAAATAAATAAGCTTTCACCGTCTGTTAAAAAGACTTTATTAAATCTTAGCTCCGCCCTGATCATCTCAGGAGTCGTGACAAAAGGGTGCACAAGGTTTTGAAGATTCTAGGCTATAAAAGCAAGTGACGTGAAGACGTTTCTCGCATGTCGTCACAGAGTGGCGATCACGATCGGCCCACGAGGAAGCAGCAGGGGGGCGGCCCCGGGGTTTTGACAGGCGAAAGCACAGTGCCCATCCATGTACGTGCTGGTGAACACTGACGTGTACTAGTACGTGCTTGGTTCAGAGCTCAGACTTGAGAGCCATGCATGAACGAAGATAGATGCAGGCAGGGCGCGCTACGAGATGACACGCGTGCCTGCCCTAACCAAATCCTGGATTTATTATATATTAATGATCGAAAACCCTCAAGAGCCAGCTATTCAATCATCCGTCCACCATCAACTCATGATCGTTGCCCATGTGATCTGTTCGCCTGCAGTAGCATGAGAAAGAAACATTTCGTCAATTCGCAGCTTTTTTCGTTCTGTCAGGAACAGGCAACAACTCCTTCTCAAGTTTATATTATCGTTGGATATTTCTGGTCTGCACTTGTGTGCCAATGATCTAAAAAAAAAGCCGTCCGTCTTTAATAAGATTGGACATATACTAGTAGTACTTTAGAAGCATATTAGCGATCAGATCAGATGTGCTAGCTGACGACAGAAAATGATGGCTTTGTTGGCTGCTGCTTATCGTAGTAACTTTGCTCGCTGGACTGAAAGGCTATCGTCGTTTAGGTCTTTAGGATGAACGGCATGGCTCTGATTAGCTGATTGCACCAACGGACCCACCAAGGGCCGCTGCTTCTTTTTTCCTTCATGACGCAACGGGAAGATCTTTTTACTCGGAGATAATGAACACTCCGATCGGAGATTAGCCGAACAGAAAGTTTGGATGTCTAAATAATTGTCGGTCCCTAATAAGCTTGCTCATAATTTCAGGTAACATTTTTGAAGACTGGATTTTCTGCACCGAAATCTCAACCAAAATTGTGGCTAGGTCTAGGCCTCTAGGAACGAGAAAAAACATTATCCTAAAAAAAAATCGATCCCAGTGAGAAGCAAGAAACTTAAGAAAATTCACCGATATTTAAACTCTGGGTTGTAGTTGTAGTACGTGCTTCGTTTTAGATGCCAGCGTACGGAGGGAGACAGATCCTAAGCTGATTTGGTGACTTCAAAGTCCATGTAAACGGCTTGTTTATTCTACATGGCACTACGCTGCAAATGCACGCAAAAGTTCTCAGCACAACGAGGAGCTTCTCGCTAATGCAAAAGAGCAGTAGCAAGCAGCCTTCAAATCTGAAAAGCTGCCTCTTCCGGCGAGATCATGTAGGAAAGACGCAAAAACTAGACGGGGAAAAAGAAAACAAACTATTACTCCGGTTGAATATACTCCTATATAGTGTAGTGTGCCTTCCAAAGTCGTTGTCCTGAAAATGTGTAGTCAACTCCTGCTTGTGCGGCTTTTGACGGGCGCTAAACTAAACGCCTCTCGTGAAATGGATCCTTCCAATCAGTGAGCACCGAGCACCTCCGGGTCTCCGCAGGCTCCAGGTCGATCCTGGGGCGCTCGATCGCGTGCACATGATCGTGGTGGTCCATGAATGCCCACGATCTGCGACACCGGTAGGGAGAGGGACTTTAGTCCCGATTGGTAAGGGGTATAGGTCTCTCAAGTCCAACCAGGACTAATAATGAGAGACAAAAGGCCCCTCCCTTAGTCCTGGGTGAACCAACCTGGACTAAAGGGGTCCTTTAGTCCCGATTCGTATTACGAACCGAGACTAAAGGGGGGGCACGCCAGCGCCTGCGCCCACCCCAACCGAGACTAAAGGGTCTCGTCTTTTTTTTTGCTGTTTTCGATTTGACCGTATATTCTAATTGTTGTCTAACCCATATATGTACGTATACGTATTTGTACTTGTATATATGTATACCTGTTTATATATATCATATACGCACTTAGATTAGAATCATATATAAATAAAACCCTATATATCTACATATATACACTTATAAATGTATATACACATAATAATTTATACACATAAAAATAAATAGTATTTTCTTAAACTAGTATATATACATCAAAACCCTAAACCCTATAGTGTATATACATCAAAATATTATTCAGTTCAAATTTCTAGTCTCAATTAGCTTTCCTCGGAGGTGAGTCGGTCAATTGGATGCTTGTCATAATAATGTTTTCCTTGTGGATTAACCACCTCGTCCATGAGGAATCCCATGAGAGCTTCTTGAATTGCCAAGAGACGATCTTTCTCAATGAGTGCGTCCCTTTTTATAATCCTCTGTAATTTGCAAATAGGTTAATATATTACACCGAGCGATTAAATATACAAAAGAGGATAAAAATGATGTATTATTAATAGGTTTATTTTACTTACACTATCATCATCCGCGTTGCCGCTGTAATGGTGTATGTGCTCACAGACGTAGTACCCGCATAAATTATTTCCTGGTTCTTGTCTCAAACGCTAAAGTGGAGAGGAGAACAGATTATGAAATACTAGTGTTATACATTTTAAATATTCCCAATCTGAAGTTGTTATTTGGTATACGTACCGGAAAATCAGTGACCCATCTAATTTTTTCTCGAAATGGTCCTTGGTGTTTTGCAATGAACATGGTCCAAGCTCTGAGGCAAAATAATAAAAGATACAATGTTAGTATAAAAGCTAAATATATATATATTGCATTAAAGAAAATGTCATAGATAGAATTATTACTCGTGAAATACATCTTGAAGGTCTTGGTATTCTGAGGGATCTTTTCTCAATGAATCATACACATTGATGTTGCTTTTGTCGATAGTGATTATGAGTAGAATCCAGTGGAATCTGTATGCATGCTCATAAAGATTAGAACTGACTAATTAGAATTAACAAGGATAATTAGATGAGAATCGTACTTACTTGAAGTTGTAAGGTAGTAGTATAAGATTTTTGTAATGAAACTCATCTAAGTGCCTATAAATTGTCGCGATTGTTGTTTTTCGTTGGTCCCGGATCTCCTGCTCGTTAACTTTTGATGGGTCTATGAAAGCAATTCTTGAATAACCCTTCCTTCGCATCTCAGTAAGTTGCAGGCTACACAAGAAGAAAGCCAAATGTTAATTAGTAGATCGACAAATGTAATAAATCTATTAATAAACATATGAAAATATGTCACTTACAGACACCAGGCCATCATAAGATCGGTATTCACGGCGTCCAGATGGTAAACTTCATAGATATCAAAGAATTAGAGCCAGACCACCTTCTCGTTTTGAAGGGCAAAATCTCCAGGTCTCCCGAGCATACCAAACATCTCTAGGCCCTCACCTGACTTCTGCAAGTACCAGTCATGAAATCTGCGCATCTTAGTTGGGAGCTTGTTGACCAATTCTGGCTTCACTAGAGGTCGTCCTAGCTCAAAGCGCCATCTAAATACGAAATTTTTATCCGCTGGTAGGTCTTCAAGGCCGAGAATACCACCAAGAGGCATCTTTGTTTGTTCATAAAAGTTAATGACATTAGCCAATTCTTCTTCAGACATGTTGTCAATTACTTTTTGTGCTTCTGCACTGAGGCCCGCAAACAAGTTAGTCGGATCGGTCGTGGATGCATCTATTTGCTTCTCCTTGTTCTTGTTTGTGGCGGCCCCCGACGTCGACGCAGGTATTTGCTCGATGTAACTATTCGGCGACCCTCGTTGTCTCTTCTTTTGATAAGACTTGTCCACCGAACGCTCATAGTCCGTTTTCAACTCTACCTGCGGTTTCCTTCTCCTTATTTCTTCCCTCTCACGTATGAAAGCCTGGAGTCTCTCCTTACGACTTTCATTTTTTTTGGCATCCTGGTTTTCCTGTAGAGTTTTTTCTTTCACTTTTGCAAACCAGTCCGCGACTTCTTTATCTACAATCGCTTTTGTTTCTTCATCTGTCATCTCCCATGCTAGCTTGCTTGGCTCGGGCTTTTTCTTTGCTGGTCGTTTTCGTTTTTTCTTTGGTGGTTGCACCGACTTGAAAGATTGCGCTCGAGACCTATGTGGCGCGTGCTCTGCGGCCGATGGTTGCTGAGGTGAATTGGGAGGGATGTCATCATCGTGATCGCTGGAGCTCGCTTCTCCCGAATTGTCGTATGGTTCTTGCGGAGAAGGTGAGCGAGCAGGTAGTGACGATGACGGCCCCGGAGACGATTGTGGAGGCTCCAGGGGTCTCTCGGAGATCCATCATTCTAGGAGATTATGACGATATGACGTTTTGGCCATAATATGATACCGTGTAGCGCATCC
This sequence comes from Cenchrus fungigraminus, assembly GCA_036936925.1. Taxonomy (NCBI): domain Eukaryota; kingdom Viridiplantae; phylum Streptophyta; class Magnoliopsida; order Poales; family Poaceae; genus Cenchrus; species Cenchrus fungigraminus. The sequence goes on along the minus strand of CM072778.1, from coordinate 17,505,373 downwards.
TTAAGTGTCTTTTCCCCATCACCTCCTGGGATATCAAGCTCTAGCTCCTCAAAATTAGGTTGACAGATGTTCTGTATGCTAACTGAGGCGTAGCCAGGTGGAATCGGCATGCCATGGCTTGTCTGTCCAGCAAACTACGCAAAAGCACTTCCGTCTGCCACCTGAGAAATAATAATTAATTAGTTATTATTAGCATGAATTATATCGTCAATGTGAATGTCTGTCCACAAATTTCAAAGTAATATATATGCATCAATTATTGAGCTAATAAAAGCATGAATTATACATACCTTCATTTTGATGTTGTCGAATGGCTTGTGAAGCTCACATGGGGTGCGCCGACAGATGTCATCCACAGGGTACCGTTGGCTGTCCACTTGAACTCCTTCTATTGCCCTTTGCTCTTCGGGAACCGTTGCGGAAGCACAACTGCTTTTGCGAGCAGAAGGATCCAACGGTACTAGAGGCAGTCCTCCAGATGGGGCCATCTCATTTAATGTGGCGGCCACTCGCCGTTCAATATCTGCCGTCACCTTTTCTTCATGTTCTTTAAGTCTTTGCTCTATCTCTTGCCGCCGTTCCTCCTCTTCGCACTCTCTTCTTCTTCTTCTGCAGCTTCGATAGGTGGCAAAGTCTTCCCTGAAGGCAAATTTCCATGGTACCACCCCGTAGCCCCTGCAACGTCCTGGGTGTTCTGGATTCTTCAGCGCCATAGTGAGCTCATCCATCTCTCTGTCAACCTTCACTCTGCCCGCTCTGACATCTTCAATTGTTTTCAATATTTCAAGTGCAGCCTCTCGTAACGAGGGTGGGAAATCAAGGGTACCATCTTCGGAGTTAATTGTGCCTCCATGAGCATAATACCAATTCTTCACTCGTTCGGGCCAATCATAGACCGCTAGTATGGTACCTTGTGCGAGAAGGTCTTCTTCCATCTTCTGCCACTTGGGAACTGCAAATGCGTAACCACCTCGACCAAGATGATGGCCGTGCTCCTTCTTACCACGACTTTTCTTCCCTCGTGCACTCGCCTTGGCGAAATCTTCACTTTTCTTGTATTCCACAAAGGACGTCCAGTGTTCTTTTAACTTGGGATATTCAATCAAATTTGGAGTTTGATTCTTCTTGACATAATCTTTATCCAGTTGCTGCTTGAACTTCTGAAATTGTGTTGCCATCCTCGTGAGAGTCCAACGCTTCACATCGTTTGGTTCAACGCCTTCAGGAAGTGTGAAGTGTTTTAGGATTTCATCTCACAACAAATTTTTCACTGAGTCTGGAACCACGTGTGGATTATCTGCTTTTCCCTTCCATTCTCTGTAGCTGATTGGCACGTTGTCCCTTACAATGGCCTCGCACTGTGACACATACGTGTCCTTGATTTTTTTGGAGCACATGGTTGGCCAACCTCTGATACTTCTGTGATATGATACATTACATGGCCGGTGAGTACTTATGTACGCCCTCTCTTTGTCTTTTTTAATGTGGAGCCTGAAGCCTACATACAAGTTGCAGATTTGTTATTTAATTAATTATGTAAGAATTGAGGTTAGAGAAATAAGAACTATGAACTTAATGCATGATATACACCTTGTGGTAACATTCAATGCTTTCATTCACAAGACTTTCCTCATTGTTTCCAGCATTGTCCTCAGTATTTGCTGCTGTGTCCTCGACAGGGGCGGCATCCTCCTCAGTCGGAGGTATGTTCAAGTACATGTCCGCCTGACTACACTCCTCGTCGGTGAAGGTTGTAATGGTATTTGTACCACTAGTAATAATGTCAGCCATAAAGTTGTCATGGTTGTCATCCATCTGGAATAAACAAGAATTTTCTATGAATTTATGGAATAAGCAACAAGATTTGTCTATGAATTTCTGGAATAATCAACAATTTTGTTAGACTTTCTAGAATAAACAAGAATTTTCTAAGAATTTCTTCAATAAACAACTATTTTCTTTGGATTTTCACAATAAACAACAAGATTTTTCTATGAATTTCTGGAATAAGCAACAAGATTTTTCTATGAATTTATGGAATAATCAACAATTTTGTTAGACTTTCTAGAATAAACAAGAATGTTCTAAGAATTTCTTCAATAAACAAGAATTTTCTTTGAATTTATAGAATAAGCAACAAGTTTTTTCTATGAATTTGTGGAATAATCAACAATTTTCTTTGAATTTCTGGAATAAGCAACAAGTGTTTTGTATGAATTTATGGAATAATCAACAATTTCTAAAACTTTCTGGAATAAACAAGAATTTTCTAAGAATTTCTTTATTGAACAAGAATTTTCTTTTTATTTCTAGAATAAACAACAAGATTTTTCTATGAATTTCTGGAATAATCAACAATTTCTAAAACTTTCTAGAATAAACAAGAATTTACTGAGAATTTCTTTATTAACAAGAATTTTTTATGAATTTCTGAAATAAGCAACAAGTTTTTTCTATGAATTTTTAGAATAATCAATAATTTCTAAAACTTTCTAGAATAAACAAGTATTTACTATGAATTTTCTTGAATAAACAAAGTTGAAATATTTCTACTAACTTGTGGACGAACGATGCTTGTTGGTGGCGGTGCCGTGTGGGAGAATGTCAGAGGTGACGGAAAGTCACTTGTTCGAGCCGACGCGGCAGTCGTCGACTTCAGAACTATCAAACTATGAAATTGTATATTAGAAAATAATTAAGAACTCAAATACACAAATAAGATTTTGGTCCATAGTCGTAGGTGCTAATAAATTTATATGTATGACTGTATATACACACAAAAATATACAAAGCATTACAAAAACTTTCATGCATATCTATTAAAATTTTATAACTACATATATATCAATTGATAAACTAAATCAAATAAATTTAAATTTAATTAAAAAATTTTGTGTCAGCCTTGCGTCAGCAAGGCAAAACCCCAGCGCGCGGCCCAGCCGGCCATCGGGGCACGCACGCACGCCGGCCGGCGGCCGCACGGGAGGGCCGACAAGCGGCGGCGCAGCATACCGGTCGGGCTGGCCGGCTGGTACGGTTCGGGATCCGGATCGACGGGCGGCAGCGCGCGTGTGGAGGAGAGGGGCGGGGGCGCGCGGGCGCCGCGGCAGGGAGAGGGCGGCGAGTCGGGGAGGAGATGCGCGTCGGGGAGGAGCCGCGCGGCGGCGCGTTGGGTTCGTACCGCGCGCGGTGAGGACGGACGTCGGCGGCCGAGCTGGCGGGAGACGGCGAGGCGCGTGTGTCGGGGAGGGGCGTCGCGTCGGGGAGGAGCGACACATCGGAGAGGGGCGGCGCGTCGGGGTGGGGCCTCTCGTCGGGGAGGGGCGCGTCGGGGACGGAAGCGGTGAGGAGAGGCGGCGGCGACGACGGAGACGAGAGGCCAGGCGGTGATTTGGGAGAGAAACGGCTAAGTGCCGATCTGGAAGGCGACGGTGCTTATATACAACCCCCACCCTTTTGTCACGGGTCGACTTCCCAACCGAGACAAAAGGCCCTTTAGTCCCGGGTTGTATTACAACCCGAGACTAAAGGCGGCAAATTTTCGCCCTTTAGTCCCGGGTGGCGTTACCACCCGAGACAAAAGGGGGTCCTTTTGTCTCGGGTGCTAACACCACCCGGGACTAAAGGTTAATTTTGCGCGGGAAGTTAACATTTCTCTTTTTCTTCCTCATTTATCTCATTCCTTTTGCTTTGAACATTTAAAAAAAATCATTAGTTAAAATATTTGTGCCATGCAAAATTATATTAAGTTAAGACAAAAAAATACCTACTTTTCTATGCACATATTATTTCAAGAGTTGAAACAATTATTTCTAATCTTCGTTTACAATTTGAAGGGGAAAATAAATTAAACTGAAAATATTAGTAAACCAAGTCAGAAAAATCTCAAAATTGGTGAGTACTTCGTCAACATGTTGGTACTTCGTTTACTTTTTGATATAATGATCAATAGAACTAATTATCAATTTTACACTGAACTAATTTTTTAGAATGACTTACGTATACATACAAAGGTCACCTGATGGCTATTACAAGGCACGACATTAATTAATACCAATGAGTACAAGTCCCAAGCTGAAGCTGGTCAGCTTCTAGCTTTTGAACCTTTGCTTCAAACACATTTATGAATTCGCGTATTGTCTTGGAATGATCAACATGCTCAGGAAGAATGTAGGTAGGCCTCCAGTTCTCATCATCCAGCTCATAACGGAATATATTATCAAACTCACCCTTCTTCATCTTGGTCTTTGTTTACTTTTTGATATAATGATCAATATAACTAATTATCAATTTTACATTGAGCTAATTGTTTAGAATGACTTACGTATACATACAGAGGTCACCTGATGGCTATTACAAGGCACGACATTAATTAATACCAATGAGTACAAGTCCCAAGCTGAAGCTGGTCAGCTTCTAGCTTTTGAACCTCTGCTTCAAATACATTTATAAATTCGCGTATTGTCTTGGAATGATCAACATACTCAGGAAGAATGTAGGTAGGCCTCCAGTTCTCATCATCCAGCTCATAACGGAATATATCATCAAACTCACCCTTCTTCATCTTCGTCTTTGTTTACTTTTTGATATAATGATCAAAAGAACTGATTATCAATTTTACACTGAGCTAATTTTTTAGAATGACTTACGTATACATACAGAGGTCACCTGATGGCTATTACAAGGCACGACATTAATTAATACCAATGAGTACAAGTCCCAAGCTGAAGCTGGTCAGCTTCTAGCTTTTGAACCTTTGCTTCAAACACATTTATGAATTCGTGTATTGTCTTGGAATGATCAACATGCTCAGGAAGAACGTAGGTAGGCATCCAGTTCTCATCATCTAGCTCATAACGGAATATATCATCAAGCTCACCCTTCTTCATCTTTGTCTTTGTTTACCTTTTGATATAATGATCAATAGAACTAATTATCAATTTTACATTGAGCTAATTTTTTAGAATGACTTACGTATACATACAGAGGTCACCTGATGGCTATTACAAGGCACAACATTAATTAATACCAATGAGTACAAGTCCCAAGCTGAAGCTGGCCAACTTCTAGCTTTTGAACCTCTGCTTCAAACACATTTATGAATTCGCGTATTGTCTTGGAATGATCAACATGCTCAAGAAGAATGTAGGTAGGCCTCCAGTTCTCATCATCCAGCTCATAACGGAATATATCATCAAACTCACCCTTCTTCATCTTTGTCTTTGTTTAGTTTTTGATATAATGATCAATAGAACTAATTATCAATTTTACATTGAGCTAATTTTTTAGAATGACTTACGTATACATACAGAGGTCACCTGATGGCTATTACAAGGCACGACATTAATTAATACCAATGAGTACAAGTTTAAATGCTACAAGCTAACATATATAGCGCACGTAACCTCCAGTACTGACGGAGCAAGTTGTTCAAACAAGATGTCGACATTCTCTCTCTCACTCTCTGAAAAAGGTGTCTAAGAGCTAGTATATATATGTTTGAGCTGACCTCTTGAGAGGTGTCACCGAAAACACTATGCTTGGGCAGCTTGCTCCTATCGGTACTGGAGGTAGTGCAATATATGTCTGAATGCATGTTGAATTGAAAATAATACCTAACCAACTCAAAATAATAAACATGCTTACTAAACATGTTGAAGAGAATACATGAATTCATAATAAAGTAGCTAATTAATAATAATTAATAATAAGTTCATAAAGGTTCACATAGCTAGCTAATTAATACAAGTTCATATAATAGGGTACGGTACAAAGCCTGATCCATGCATGCATAATGTTACTGATGAGCAGCACGCACCTGTATATGAAATATGGTTAATGTCTGCAATCCTCTAGCCTATAACTCCCTCAAAATAAGCTAGAGCGCGTACTAGTGCACTCCCCTCCGCTTCCGGAGGAGTGTCACAAACAGCACTGCAGACATCAAACAAATGGAGCCTCAGGTTCTGCTGGCTTGTAAAAAGTTAGAATTGCTTGACTCTTCCAATTGTTGGTGAAAAACGGCTCCCCACCATAGTAATCCACCTGTGACAACCCGCCCGAGAAAATACCGTACTATCGCCTAAACCAATCCACTTTGACCATTAAGCGACAGTAAAGTATCATCCCGTCGTAAGTTGCCGGGTCAAAGCCCGGTAAATCACTCGGATAACACACAGAGGATCGAACATATGCATTAAAACTCACACGAAGGCGAGTCCAGAGTACAAACACAAATTAAATCCAATTGTACCCCTAAGGGTTAATTATTACAAACCATGGTTCATGACATGATAAGTAAATGTTCAGAGTTCAAAGACAGCGGAATAATAAACTAGCGAAATGATAAACATCACAGGAGGCCGTCCGTGATGCCATCACTCATCGTCATCCACCCATTCCAACTCCCAGCCGAGTGGAATCTCTCCAGGCCAAACAACACCTGCAACAACATTTTATAAAGCAAGGCTGAGTATACTAATACTCAGCAAGACTTAACCATCAGGTGATAACTACATCACCAACTCTAGACATGACAAGCTTTTTGGCCGGTGGGTTCTTTTGCTGAAAAGCAACAAAAAGTAGATCCTTACTTTCAAATTTTTAGCTCAAATTCTAGTTAATTACCATTTCTAAGTGAGTCGTCTATTGCAATCAAGAATTGTATAATACAATTAATCCATGCAGTAATATTCACATAGTTCCATCATTAAGGGATATCGTGGCCAGTTGATTAAGCAGTCTCAGATAACGGTGAGAGGCCGACAATCGATTGATTTATAACCTTGCAAGGTAAACCTAAACACACGGAGCGGTGCCCTCACAAAGTTGGCACCGACCAGGCGGTTCCTGTCGATCTTCGGTTCGGGATAAGGATTACAGTCCCGGGTACAAGGCTATCTGGTATGCCCCCACATAGTACATCCAGCCTCACACATGTACCCACCTCCCGGTTGCAAGTCGGGCAGGTGACTACTCAAGATTAGTAACAGCAAATCCCTTGCCGCCTCAATCGGGTACTAGGCTTACCGGTCCCATTCCCGACAAGTGCTTAGTACGTTCAAAAGCTTAGCCCACGAAAGCCACTGGACCAGAGCCCAAATCCCATGCTCTTACCACATGAGCAATCTATTTATGAAGATCTTATGATTCCAACATAAGAACCTATTCTCGCGAGTGACGAACATCACTCGACTTTTACCGGGTCCTATAGCATAGCTGCTATCGACCTAACATACTAGTAAAAGAGCATTGGTACCTAGAGATCATGCATCTAGGGTTTCAATTCAACTCCTGAAACATAAATGCACAAACATAGCAAAGGTAATTGCATAATTTTAAAAAGGAAGGGTTAATGATCCAGGGCTTGCCTTCGTTGGCAAGGTTGGCCTTGGGCCCTTCTGGACTTTGGTCCAGGTCCTGAGCTACGTCCACGTACTGCAGCTCACCGTCAGCTCCTCCGTCTCCTCCTTCCGGCACGAGCGTATAGCTACCGTCAGGAAGATCTACACGAGGATGCATATGCATGATTTAAATGGCGGTTTCAATTTAATTAATTATAAAACAACACATGACAACCATGGGGTGCATGGTTGACCACATTCACCTAGATAATAATACATTCAGCATACTCTTCCAATAAAGGAACAATATGTGATTCTTTATTAATTATTCTTTTTGATAGTGACTGTGTACACATTTATGCAAATAAATCAATTTAATTTCACAAAACAGCAAGGGTGGTGACACTTAGCTTCTTAGCATGATTTACATCACATACATAGGGTCATTAGGTGTGGTGTTGGTGGTTTTCCAATTTAATTTAATATTAAGCTTCAAATGACCTCCATTGTTTTTATTCATAAATAAATTCATAACATTCAGTGGGGGGTGTTCCTGAAGCACTATAAACCTAGATAAGGCCACTGAACAAGATTTCACACTTACATGAGCAATAAATTATATATACCGAAAATAACTAATTCTAGCTACCAAAACATGAGAAATGCATATAAAAATAATTAAGCAACAAATGGATCCCACCTTTCTCTCACTGATTCTCTGGTCCGAAACTGAGCTAGGAAACCAATATATACATCTAGGGCTACTATAGATCTTGAGCTATGCAATTACATTGAAAATTAAGCATAAATCAAGAACAAATATTTGTGCCAGATATAAAATAATGATTAATTCACCAAAGGTGTATTTAGGCATAAAAAGATTATATCCAGAAGTTGAGCACAAAAACATTTTTACTTTTAGCTACAAAAATCATTTGGTCAGATTCAGCTTAAAAACAAAATAAATCATATTAAAAGATATACACAGTAACTTTGTGCAAATTTTGGTACAGACCTTAGACATGGCATTACTCACAACATATACAAAATTCAGACTAAGATCACTTGTAGATTTTGAACTACAGGAGATCTAGTTTGAACTGATTTCAATTTTTCATGCAAAAACTATCACTCAAAAGTATGGTCACGCTTTGCAAAAATTGTAGAGTTACTCACAAGGAAACCAACAAAATTAGTTTTGCATTTTTCTGATTTTTATGTGAATTTCTACGGATTTTACAAGTCACTGGACCTAGTTGCAAGGAAACTAAGATAAAGATCATTGCAGGGAGGTCCCTAGTTCACAGATATGCCCCTGGAATTCACAACCATACCCCCAGCGGCGGAGGCGAGCTCGCCGGCGGCGAGGGGCGGCCGGAGGTGGGCAACAAATGGCACGGGGTTGAGATTGGGCTCACCACTCGTCGATTGGTGGCGGTGGATCGGTCGGGGAGATTACCGGCTAGCGGCGGCGGTGAGGCCGTGGCGGCGCGGCCGCTGCAGGTCGGATTCCGGCGAGGTGAGGGGGAATGCGGGGCAACAAGCGACGGTGTGAGGCCCAGCGGGTCTTAGGGGAAGGTGTTCGAGGGGTTAGGCGGCCAAAGGAGTGAGCGCAGGGGCGAGCTCCGCACGACGGCGGCAATGGCAGGCGGCGGAGGGCTCACGCGCGCGAGGAGGCACGGCGGGCTCCTTTTATAGGCTGGAGAGGGGGGTGCGGCTCCAAGCCTTCGCCCCGAAGCCAAAGGGAGGGAGAGAGAGGGAACCCGACCGCGGCAGGGCGCGTGGGGAACACGGCCGGCGGGCGACGCGGGCGGGGCACAGCGCGGGCGCGCGGTGGCTTGCCACGCGGCGGGAGTGCGAGCCCCAAGGCGGCTGCTCGGGTGGCGTGCGGCTCAAGCAGGCGGGGTGGCCTCGGGAGCTGCGGGCCGCGCGTGGGGGCCCGGACGCTGAGGACTGCAGGGGCGCCACGCGGCGAACGGGCGTGGCGCTCTGGAGCGCGGACGCGTCGGCACGGCGTGACGTCGCCTGTTTTGGTTTCCTTTAACTGTGTTTGACCGAGGATAACTCCAAAAACTTGAACTAAAGTGCACTAAAGTGTGTATAGCAAAGTTGTAGATCAAAGATCCCTCTACAACTTTTACAAAGGCTGGCCTACGAAATTTTGCTTGGATTGGTCAAAATTTGAGCTCAAACTTTCTGTTTTTCTCGGCTCAGTCAAAATGCAAAGGCTGGCGTTGACCGCGTTTTTGAACATCTTCCACTCAAAATCTCCAATGCCGCCAATTATGAAAAGTGTGTCCCTCAAAAAGACGAACAATTTTTATATTGGTCGATTTTGAAGTGTTTAAGTGAAAATTGGAGAATGCGGCAAAAGTTCTAGAGAGGTTCAAAGACATTAGAGGTTTAACTAGGGTTGGACTATGCCTTTGACCAAGGTTTGACCAAAAGGGTGTGTTGACTTGATTAAGAAGATCATTAGTGTTTGTCGGCTAGGTTTTCGAGGTGATGACCCAGGTTGACCAAGGTTTGACCAAAGTCAACGTGTTTGACTCGGTTGATTAGGTCATTAGCGCTAATGATGCTAATTAAAAACCTGGGGCGTCACACCACCCCAACTCTTTCCACGACTTGATTAACAATCGCACGGAAGCTAATTGAAGCATAGGTAGAACCAGAGCGATCATGCACACAATCAGATGATGATGAGATATAATAACCTTATGAAAGTTCAAAATATATATGTACCAGAAACAAATTAATTAAGAATGAATAAAAAATCATATATATATATATATATGTATGTATGTATATTATACAAAAACTCGATGAGCCATGCAAAGCCTCTCTGTAGTCTGAACCACATTGCCTTCACCCGCCTCGAGTTGCCTTAATTTTAAATAGGAAAGGTCTGGCACGAAGCACCCAACATTATTCTGGAGCTGTTGTAGACAATCCTCCACGGCAGTCCTCTCTCGGGTTAACCAAATAGGTGATGTTGAGCCAACTGTTGCAATGGCAACCATCGGGTGTGGCGCGCCTACTGGCAACTGGCCGTAGTCTACATGTCGAGCAGGTACGGTGAAAGAGATATACACTCTTGCCATGTGCTCATCAACGTGCTCAGTTTGCACTATAGGAGGAGTACCACTCATATCCCCGATAATGTCTCTGAGCCATCTGATATTGTTGATAACCTACAATAATTATATATGTAACTAAAATTACAGATTTTCCATGTGAAATGAAAAAATTTCTATGTAAAGCAAATTAATTTCAATTCTTATATTACCACATTAGCTACACGTCCCGGATCACCCATTTGCAAGGTAATCTCGCGGTGAAAGTGCAATCCTGGACGTAGAGGCAACGGGTCCTCCCAAACACCTCCACGGCCACCAAGACCTCCACGGCCAATGCCACGACCACCACGCCCGCCACGGCGACGGACTATGCCACGGCCACGGGCGCCATTACCAACACCACTTGACGACGACATTCTTAGCTCAAACTATATCCAAATCAAATAACACACATTATTCACAATAAATAGGATTAGTTTACATATATAGATTGGATTCAATATATGCATAAATAGAAAAACAAAAAGGGGATAGAATTCAACACTATTATTACTGTACATAACCTTTATGAACCAGCGACTCAGACGACCAAGATGCTCCGGGAACTACAACAGTCTCACCTCACCGTCATATACACCTGGCTCTCCCACTTACAGTACTACACATGTCCTACACCTCCTATCTGGATACAGTCCAACATCACGGAGCTGCAGGCAGTCCCCACCTAGCCCGTGATGTTCGACTGTACCGAATTAGAACGTGAGGATGTGTATCAAAAACAAGAAAAAAAATGCTTACATTTATTGTATCTAAAAATAAAAAAAATACTTAATAAAAGAATTTAATCTTCTATTTCCTCCTATAGCTACCTAGAAATAAAAGTATTTCTAAACTATGAAAGAATGGAAATACATACCTAGTACATTTTCTGTATGTCTATTATTTTCTTTATAAGCATATATTTTATAAACTATATGTACAAGTAAAATTCAATTTTATGAAAAACAAGAAAATAAGAGAATGCTTACATTTATTCTATATAAAAATAAAAAACATACTTAACAAAAGAATTTAATCTTCTATTTCCTCCAATAGCTACCTAGAATAAAATCATTTCTAAACGATGAAAGAATGAAAATACCTAATACATTTTCTGTATGTCTTCCCTTATGAGCATATATTTTATAAACTATATGTACAAGTAAAATTCAATTTTATGAAAAACAAGAAAATAAGAGAATACTTACATTTATTCAAAAATAAAAAACATACTTAACAAAAGAATTTAATCTTCTATTTCCTCCAATAGCTACCTAGAATAAAATCATTTCTAAACGATGAAAGAATGGAAATACCTAGTACATTTTCTGTATGTCTTCCTTTATGAGCATATATTTTATAAACTACATATATGTACAAGAAAAATTCAATATTATGAAAAACAAGAAAATAAGAGAATGCTTATTAATACAAATTTAATGAAAGAAGGAACAATGCAAGTACCATCCTAACTACATTTTCACGTGTATATAAAAAAAATCTCATCTCTCTAATTTAAGCTCCTCCTACCTAGCTACAAATTAACATTTTTATTTTTTCCATCTCTAAACCATAAAACAAAATGAGTAAAATGCACCCAGGGTACTCAAACTATTGACCTACTCCCATCTAGGTACTCAAACTATCAAACCGACTATCCGGGTCCCTGAACTATTGCCGATGCACACCTAAAGTCTAAATCATGCCACGTCAGGAGCAACTTTTCAAAAATAACCCTATCACTTTTCTCAGTCTCGCAATTAACTCCTTCCTCTTCTTCTTCCCTATAACCGCCGCGCAGCCCCTCCGGGCGACAAAAATTTCGTCGTCGTTGGTGCCTACCATGACAACGAGTGGCCGCTGCTGCTGGAGCAGTCGACGTCCTCAGCGGCGGCGCACGCGCCGGCCCTGCCTAGTCCCCGGAGGTGCTCGCGACAGCCCCAACCCTGTCCTTGGTAGCGCTCACGGCGGCCCCGCCTCGTACCCGACAGCGCTCGCTGCGGCCGCGTCCCTAGCGGCGCTCCCGGTGGCCGCAACCCCGTACCTGGCCTGGTGGCCGGGTGCTGCTGCGTGTGCATGGCGCGGGCCACGGGCATCACGTTCATCCCGGCGGGGCTGTGCGGCAGTTACATGGAGGAAGAAGAGGAAGGAGTTAGTTGCGAGATTGAGAAAAGTGTCAGGGTTGTTTTTGGAAAGTTGCCCCTGACGTGGCAGGTTTTAGACTTTAGGCGTGCATCGGCAATAGAACAGGGACCCAGATAGTCGGTTTGATAGTTTGAGTACCAAGATGGGATGAGGCTAATAGTTTGAGTACCCTAGATGCATTTTACTCAAACAAAATTTAATCACAACAAATGAAGGGAGGATGAAGATTCTAACCTTGATAACACTTTGGAGGAGAGAAATCTTCACAAACTAATGAAGAAAAAAAATCGCAGCACCACCCTAGGCTTGAGTTGCCATGGAGTGGAGGAGCTTGAGCTCGCGGGTGAGTGGTACGGTGAATGGCTCGGGTGGCAGGAGGAAGAAGGAGGTACGATGTTTATATGGATGCCGACCATTAGTCTCGGGTGGTGTTACGAGCCGAGACTAAAGGGTCGGCTCGTAACACCACCTGGGACTAAAGACTGAGGGCAATTATTGCCGGATAGAGCCGCTGGGAGCCCCCTTTTGTCACGGTTGGTAATACCAACCGGGACTAAAGGGGGGCCGGCTATAGCAGCCATTTCGGACCACGTCGACGAAATGCCTTTAGTCCCGACTCCAAAGTTGAACCGGAACTAAAGGCCCGAACCAAAGTCACGCTCTCTAGCAGTGCGAGGTTCGCCACGACATCCATTTTTTCTGAAAATCGTAGGGTTTTGCGTGCTACCAACACCGACACGCACGTACTGCGCTGCGCTTCGACGAGCCGGTCTGTGCCTTTCCGTTCCGTTTCGTGTGGCAACAGATCGCGGAGGCGCATGTGTCTGCAGGCTCCAGCGTTCAGTCACTCTCTGACTCGCACTGTTGTGACGATGAACAGTCCCGACGACAAGATAGAGAGCTTTGCAGCGATCGGTCGGAGAGCAACGCGCTTGTGATCGACGGTGCACGATTTTGTGGAGATCCAGTCATATATGGATGTGTCAGTACTGTGATTAAGCTAGCCCACTGCTGCGCACTCGCACGCACATCCTTATCCGGATTACGAGTGCTCTCGTTCTGCTGGCACAGAGCGAGCGACGGAGATCTTTCCATGCTCTCCAGGCCGTCTTCCAGGTCGGGTAGCGAAGGGGTCCGATGAGAGATGCCCTCGGGTTTCTGTTTCTGGCAGGTATCTATCTGCGCCACTACTACACGCGCGAACGCATCAGATGCAGCAGTGTCTTCCAGGCCGGGTAGCGAAGGGGTCCGATCAATAATCGGTGCCGCCGCCTCCGACGATCCCGCGCGCCCTGATGAAGTCAGTCTCTGCTAGTGCCTTCAATCATGAGTGAAAAAAAATGAAAAATAAGAAATAAAAAAAATACATATCCATGCATCTCGACATCTCGTGTTTGCTATATGCTCTCAATAATAGGATGCAGAAAGAAGGGCGCCATTGTTCCTGCTCCTCCTGCAGTAGCAGTAATTCGTCCACCAGATAGATGCCTTTATATTTTTTCTGAAGGATGCCCTCATGATGGCAGGCACCACCCTTGCCGGCTGGTTGGCAGCTCCTGTGCATGTTTGCAATTTCCATTTTGTGATGAATGACCAGCTGGAAATCTACGCATCATCGATAAATGGTAATAAACGACTAACAGTGAACACTGGAGGATGATGCAGACGACACCAGCAGGTTGTTAGATTTCCATTAGTTGTGGAGCACTGCTGCTCCAGTGCGGCACGGATCGGCCTAACCGTTGATGCAGCGATGATGCGCATTCTCGTGCTACAGCAGGTAGGCTGTCTGTCTAGCCATGAACTTTCTGATGGACATCATCACTGGCACTAGCTGCTGGTCCCGTTATGGCAAGCCAGCACTGAGGCTTTCGGAGCTGTCCCAGTTTGTTGCCTGCGTACTTGCGCCGCGAGGCCAATTTAAAGTTCCAGCATGCAGCTAGCAGCTGGTACGGTGCCCGTCGACAACCTTTCTAGCTCCGGGTGACCTCCACCGGTTTTGCTGTTCTCGTGCCGGCGCGGCCGGCTCGTTCTTTCTCCGTTCGGGGCCGGCACAGAGACACGGTAGGCCGCGGCGGGAGGCGCAGTGCAGCCGGCCCGACGAATCCCGGACGACGCGACACACGCCGACCCCTACCGGCCTGTAGTGTACTCATCCCCCGATCGAGTCGGGTACGACTCGTCGAATTATCCCTCTCGTCCCACACGGCTTGCCGTCTCCCCCCGTGGGGCGCGCGGCAGGGGCATGTGAGCTGCCCGGCCGCGACCGATGTGGCCGGGGGGCCGCGGCGGCGACGTACGCTGCTGCGTCGGGGACGCGAACGCGATCGATCGGGGTACCGTGCCGTCTCTGTCTGCGTGCTCAACACCACCACCTTTGCTTGGGTGCGGGAAAGGTGCGCAAAGCCATGCAGCAGCAGCGCATGCAGGCAGGTAGGTTTCTGGCGTCGGACCCGATTCCGTTACGTCCAGTCTCCACCGTACCTCCCCGTGATGAGCTGCCTAGCCTAGCTAGCTCGCTTATTAACGACGGGAGCTTTGGACAAGCGCATGTTAGGTCGCGTCGTCGTGCGTCTGCTCGGTCTCGATCCTAAATTCCTAATCACACACGTCTGGACTCCAGGACACCAATGCAAGGGACAATGGGCAGGAGGAGGCCAGTGGATCGAGGACCATCGGTGCACCTGCATGCTTGCGCATCCACAGGCAACCAGCTGACGAAGTTATTGCAAATGCAACGTTGTCATATGCATGACTAGGAGCTTAGTCAGACCTTAACATTTTACTACTATCTTAAATTTTCTTTTGTCGAGTTGCGATACCACCAATTCTTTCGTGCAGCATCTCGTACCAACTTGAGTTGTATGAATTTTACACTCAAATCTCAAAAGAGACATGTTAGGATCGGAGTTGGTTGCACTAAGATTTCAGTCATCTTTAAGGCAATAGCCTACTAGTTTAATATTGGAGATGTAGACAACCAGGAGTACGTCCAACACACAAGTAATATCTCTGCTCTTGGTTCTTACCCGGGTGTCCATTGGCTGTGTTGATCCCGCTGTCTCCTAGTCCGGGCACATCTTCTTGGACGAACAATGACGATGTGCCACCAGTTAATTTCCCAAATCATTACCGCTACCTTCACACGTCACGACTTGACCAAATCTGAAAGGGAGATTAACATAACCTGCTCTCAGGAACACGTACAGTACAGATGGCCAAGGAGTAGTGGGCACTACTAAAATCAAAAGGCGCGATCGGATCAGAGCGCAGCTGCGTGCACAGGCCAGGGCGGGGGCTGCACGCCGGGAAACGATGCAGGTGCCGGCCTTTCTGCGAGCACGCACATACGCCAGCCAAGGAAGCAACTCGTCGCCCGCGCGCCGTGTCGGCCGCGCGGTGCCGGCGCGCACGGCGTGGCGGGGAGCCCCGAGGCGCGCCCCCTTGCTTGTCCAAGCTCGTCGCTTGCTGTTGATGCGTACGTGCTGCAAGTCTTGCTGCTCAAGTACAATATTTCTTGGGGGAAGAGGTGAAGAGATCCCGATGCTACGTGTGAACTGTTGCTGAATCCTATAGAAAACCGCGCGCTTTTTTGTTACTGCTGGAGGAAGCAAGGATGGCAGATTGATGGCAGATTGACCTTCTTTATAGTACTCAGTGAAGACTTGAAAAGGTAAGTCAGTAAACGATCGACAGCCTGTTCGTTTGGCTGTTGGCTGGTGCTAATTTGATCCGAGAGAAAAGTACCGCTGGCTGGTTGCTGTTAGCTGATTTGTTCTGAGACAAAAATACTGTTGGCTGGTAGCTGATAAGCCAAACGAATAGGATGCTTGTGTTTTCTTTATCTAGCATCACATGGTAATAAAGCTTCATCGAGGAAACAAATTCAACTGCCAAAAAGGAAAAAGGGAATGCCGGGCATTATGCTTCCACATTTCATATGGTTGGAAAGTGAAGTACCATGCAACAATTGAGAATCATTCTTTAAACATCAAGCAATAGTCTTTGCAACATCAAAAGATAAAACTTCTAGTACAACACAAATATTCAACTAAAAATAGCAAATCTCAAACACACGGCTAAAATAAAAAGTGCCTCCAATTCTGCTCCCTAGCCGAAATATTCATGAATGGAATTGTATTCCGGAGAGTGCCTCCATATCCAAGGCCGCAACTCTTCTGTGACTATCAGGTTCAGTCTATATGTCAATATGTGCATATTTATAAATAAAGGATTATGGTTTTCACCGTTTGGAAACGACAGCTTTAATGATCGCTTCATTTTTATTTTCTGAATTTCTCCAAGTTCATCAATTCCCCCCCTTAAAAATACAATTTAAAGTTTAAGAGATAAATGATTAATTCTAGCAATCTGTCTAGTCATCGACTTATTGTAGCTATTCCTTAGTAATGTATAGGAAGAGGGGGCCATCTTTTTTAGGGATAGGACAATTATATTTTACAGAAAAATTGAACCATAAGTTTCACATAAAAAGATAAATAAATAAATAATGTGAGGGTTTGTTTAGAAAATGGTGCATAATTTAGGCAAGTTAGGAAGTGAGTAAGGGCCTACTTGATTCCACAAGTTGAGCCAAACAAAGCACATTATGCAATCCGGATTGTTGAATTTTGTTGTGAGCCTAGAAGGTTTGAGCTGAAAAAAAGATATTATGCTTGTACTAAAAGAATTTAGCAAGGAGAACTATAGAATATAAAACTACTAGTGTATCCAAGCAGACATTCCCACAAAACAACATTGCAATTATGCTTGGTACTAGCCCACTGTCCAGTGTTCAGTATCAAGATGGAGTCAGCAGTAGTCAGTACTAACTGATGAGTAGGCCCATCAGGCGACCCAGTTGCAGTAACTTGACGGCACTCCCCCTCTCCTCATCTCTCTATATAAAGCCCCACCACCACCACATTTCTCTCGCACACAACCACACGCCCACACACTTGCCCGGTGCTTAAGCACCAAATCACAAGCCTCGTGTCGATCAGCGAGCACCAAGCAGGCGCGAGCTGCACTTGCAAGCTCGAACTCAACCCACGCCGTACGCACTGCAGTGCCATGCCGGAAGCACCGATCACCAAGGCAACCCCGCCGGCCCGCGGCGGCTTCGCCCCCCGGGCGCACCGCGAGGCGCTCGAGTTCATCGAGCATGTCACGGCGAACGCCGGGCAGGTGCAGCGGCGCGTCCTCTCGGAGATTCTGGCGCAGAACGCGCCGGCCGAGTACCTGCGCAGGCACGGCGTCTCCGGAGCAGTGGACGACGACGCCGCCGTCGAAGCCTTCCGCCGCCTCGTCCCGCTCGTCACCTACGAGGGCCTCCAGCCGGACATACTCCGCATTGCCAACGGCGATACCTCGCCGATCCTCTCCGGGAAACCCATCTCCGAGTTCCTCACGAGGTATGCATCTATGGTCTATCACGCGACGACGCTGCCGTGCGTTCCAAATTAAATTATGTAGCCGACATGGGAACGTGCTGACGTTTCCGCAATTGATTGTGTGCACCACCAGTTCTGGCACGTCCGGAGGGGAGAGGAAGCTGATGCCGACCATCGCCGACGAGCTGGACAGGAGGTCGCTGCTGTACAGCCTGCAGATGCCGGTGATGAGCCAGTCCGTGCCCGGGCTCGACAAGGGCAAGGCCATGTACCTGCTGTTCGTGAAGGCGGAGTCGCGCACGCCGGGCGGGCTCGTGGCGCGCCCGGTGCTGACGAGCTACTACCGGAGCCGGCAGTTCCTGGAGCGGCCGCACGACCCCTACACCGACTACACGAGCCCCAACGAGGCGATCCTGTGCATGGACTCGTACCAGAGCATGTACGCACAGCTGCTCTGCGGCCTCGTCCACCGCGCCGACGTCCTGCGCGTGGGCGCCGTCTTCGCCTCGGGCTTCCTCCGCGCCATCCGCTTCCTCGAGAAGCACTGGCCGCGCCTGTGCCGCGACATCCGCACGGGCACCCTCGACCCGGAGATCACCGACCGCGCCGTGCGCGACGCCGTCGGGAGGGTGCTCCGCGCCGACCCGGCGCTCGCCGGTGAGATCGAGGCCGAGTGCGGGAGGGCGTCGTGGGAGGGCATCATCCGTCGCCTGTGGCCCCGCACCAAGTACATCGACGTGATCGTGACCGGCGCCATGTCGCAGTACATCCCGACGCTCGAGTTCTACGGCGGCGGCCTGCCGCTCGCGTGCACCATGTACGCATCCTCCGAGTGCTACTTTGGCCTCAACCTGAAGCCCATGTGCAAGCCAAGCGACGTCGCCTACACGCTCATCCCCACCATGTGCTACTTCGAGTTCCTTCCCCTCCGTTGCAGCAACGCCAAAGCCGAGCCGAGCCACCGCGATCTTGTCGACCTCGTCGATGTGAAGCTTGGACACGAGTACGAGCTCGTGGTCACCACCTACTCCGGTATGTCTCGGGACATAGATTAGCTAGCTTCGATGGTCCGGCTAGACTAGCACTTGTGGATCGATCGTAACCTCTTTTTCTGTGACTGTGACAGGGTTGTGCCGGTATCGAGTGGGCGACGTGCTGAGGGTGGCGGGTTTCAAGAACGAGGCGCCGATGTTCAGATTCGTACGGCGGCAGAACGTGGCGCTGAGCATCGACTCCGACAAGACCGACGAGACGGAGCTGCACGCGGCGGTGAGCGGCGCGGTGCAGCACCTGGCGCCGTTCGGGGCGTCGCTGGTGGAGTACACGAGCTACGCGGACGCGGCGGCCATCCCGGGCCACTACGTGCTCTTCTGGGAGCTCCGCGCGGGCACCACGGCCGTGCCGGCGTCCGTGTTCGAGGACTGCTGCCTGTCGGTGGAGGAGGCGCTCAACAGCGTGTACCGGCAGTGCCGGGCCTGCGACAGGTCCATCGGCCCCCTCGAGATACGCGTCGTCGCCGAGGGCACCTTCGACAAGCTCATGGACTACTCCATCAGCCGCGGCGCGTCCATCAACCAGTACAAGGCGCCGCGGTGCGTGCGGCCGGGCCCGGTGGTCGACCTGCTCGACGCGAGGGTGCAGGGCAGGTACTTCAGCCCCAAGTGCCCCAAGTGGAGTCCCGGGAACAAGCAATGGAACAACGCCAGGGCGGAGGTGATCGGCAACGGGGACGAAGCCTGATCGTGATGTAGTAGCGCGCAGGGGGGAGGGCACTCCGATGATGTGGTGACGATCTGAATTTTTAGAGGCGGCGAGGAGCAGCAGCTATGGGACGAATATGGGATGATGACGACTTAGGGTATCTACGATCATTTGATTTTGGTTTCTTTTTCTCTCCATCTTTGTAATATGTCCCGTTTCTCTTTCAGGTCGTGTATTTTTCTATGCACCACTTAGTGCATGTCAATTACTTATACTAAATTATTACTCTGCTAATTAGCTAGCTAGTCACATTTAGGGAGTGGGCTTTAATTTGTGTGCAGTGTCAAACTATGACGATTGATCTCGATCCAGTTAGATTTCTAAACTTGTAAATTCATGCAAAAGTCTCTTCTTGCCGCCCAGTACCATTGTTTGATACCGGGAAACACGGCCATGGAAATGGTACTGAGCACATGACATATTCTCAGTTAATAATTATAGGAGGCCTAATTCATGGGAGTGCCCATTTTTCAATTTACTAAAAATACATCTTATTACTATTTTAAGTCATGTAATATAATCATCTGTCAGCACCAATGCATAGTTATTAATAATGCAAATCTAAGCTACATACATGTATTTACAGCTTTGTTAGGTGCCTGAAAGACAGGACAAAAAAAGTGATGAGAAAAGATGTTCATTCTTTTTTACTTTTCGAGTCAGCAGGCCTCTATAGGGAGAAAACTGCATCTGTAGCTGCTAGAATGAAGGATGCTGCACTGCACCAACCCCGGTCCTTACCTAGGCATAAAATATCAGTTCGTCTCTCTAAAGTATTAAGCTCAAGATCAACTCTAAAGTTGGTAGCTAGATAGTCAAAACAACGATAAGTACGTGTGCCCATATTTCTCAATTGGTACTGTCAAATCGGCCACGTCATTTAGCTTCTGATTGCAAGTATTTACAAATTCTTTTGGACTGGTAAATCATTGTTGTATAGTAGTGCACATACTACATATGTCATGTTCGTGTGACTTATCAATTACCAACCAACAGTACTTTGTGCTATATATTTTTTTTAAAAAACAAAATCATGGACAGACTGATGCGATTAATTTTGCGTTGCTCTTTGTGTAAACTGTTGTAATCATCAGGATCCTTGATGAGCTAGGGCTCCTTCCATGATATGAGCAAACCGCCTTTTGTTTTTCCCTTCACTTGTGCCGCCAGAAAATACTGAAAAAGGGGTACCCAACAAAGCAGCCTAAGATCAACAATTAATTTTCGCTCCAGCTGAGACTATCCATCATCTCCGGGCTCCGGCAGACACAACCGAGACATAGCTTAATAGCATAGCTAGGAGCACTTTCCAGCATCTATAGTAGCGCATAACTTTGGTGGAATTTTTTTTAGGACGACCCATTCCTTTGTTTTGCAGGCCTCTTACTCCCACAAAAGAGTTGTTTGACGAAGGAAGTTGTGTTTCAAGACGGATGGGAACAGGAGGCTCATTAAACATCTGAGCCATTATATGCGTTCAACCTCATGAAAGATGAGGTTGGAGGTTAGGAGTGCCCGAGCAGTCGTGATCGTCTCTGGTGTGTCCATTCTCCATTGATGTTGTTAATTTGTTTCGTGATTGCGCTCGCTCCCATCCCCCCCCCCCTTTGATTTTTTCTTTGCTTGGCCATCATCTGCGATATATAGATCATTGGCAGGTTTGGATCGTCACTGGCCGGAGGTGTCAGCATGCAGCTCATCAGCGCAACCGATACGTAACGTAACGTACGTACAGGACTACACTACCACTAGGCCTCTGAAGATGACAGCGATCGATCGATCGAGCAACGGGAGACAAAATTGAAGTCTAACGACGAAATGTCCGGCCATTGTTCCCTTTCGAGAGAGAGCGAGCAGCCCGCCGCTCAGATGTGGACGTGTGGGCTCGGAATCTTTCCCCCGAGCGTACACAGCGTATAGCACTATAGCTGGGCTCTGGGTAGCTCTTTGCTGCGCACGGAACGGAATAGCTGTCGTGTAAAGGGTGCAAAGCGCGCGCACAGAACATGTGTGTACGTACGTGTATCGGTGAACGAAATCCAAGAGATTTTGGATATCACGAGGGGCACGAGCACGACCTGGAAGGCCAGAACGGGAGGACGGTCACCCTGAGCGAGCCGGCGGAACACCGGGCGGGAGGGGCCGGAACGAACCGCACGAGATGATGAGGTCGCAGAAAAGCTGAGGCGTCCTGTGACCCGGCCGGCACGGTTCAAAGCGGACAGCGGCGGGGGCGCAGGCTTTGGCGGTCGCGGGAATCTCCGGCTCCGCCCGTGCGTGCGTGCGTGGCGCGGGGCTGGTGCCGGGCGGGGGACGCCGCAGCGCTCTGTGCCGAACGTGCTGCTCCTGTGCACTGTGCGTCCAGCTGCCTGCCCGGCTGCCCCTACCTATCATTGCTCTTCCATCAAAAAAAACCTATCATTGCTCGCCGTCAGGTCATTTGACCCGGTTGTCGCAGAGGTGGAGCCAGCATATAGTTGTAGATGTCAGCTGACATGGTTGGATTTTAGAAATTTCAATACTAATCACTGTTCAAATACTGTTCATAATGCTAATGACACCAGTAAAATATGAGGCTGACATCAGCGAAGCGGAAGGCTGGCTTCGCCCCTGGGTCGTCGTCTCGCCGAGTCCTCCAGTCTCGTCAGCACAAACCGCGCCGGTCCAACTCGTCAACAACAACCAATCAAACCCATACGCTGCTGCTCTTTCGCATTCCATTCCATGGCACCGAGCACACACACTGCTGCCGCAACAATGGCTTGGCTGGCTCCCAACGATTTACTTATCATGCAACAATGTGATAAGAAAATTCTTGACAAGCCGGCCGGGGGTTCCTGATCGATAAAGTGATAAGATCCTACAGAATGAATACTCGGTGGCAGTGGTTGGGGTTGGGGAGGGTGTGGTGTTAAACGAAGCCGGCCGGGGCACACACGTGCAGCAGGGGGGACATGTAGGCCGCCCGCGTCCGGCCCATGCCACCACCGGTTAATGCAGTGGCCGATGACGGACGGACGGGGGGGCCAGCCTGGTGGCTGGTGCCCGTCTTGTCGCTGCCCGGCAACAACACCCCTCGACGTGGCTCGCTCCGCTGCCTTGCCCTGCCCCGCCCGGCCCGGCCCATCACTCATCATCATCCACTCCCGTCGTCCGTCGTCGGCCGACGCGAAGGGGATGCGCATGCGCGGCGTTCCCGGCTGCCTGCCTCCTCCTCCCGGCCGCACGGCGGCAGGCGGCAGCCAGGCACGCAGCATGCATGCCTCTCCTGTGCGCCATTGATGGCCGGGCCTGGGGGCTACCAAAGGCATATCGCGACGCCGGATCGGCACACGGGGGGGCAGGAAGTCAGAGCGCCATTGATTCCCTTGTCTGATAACGTTTGGTGCCATGCCAATGCCAGTGCCACCACCACCACTCCTGCTAGCTGCTACTGCTAGCCAAGCACCACCCCGATCGGCCGATCCCGGCCGGCCGGGCCCCGTTTGATTCCCGGGCCGAGCAAGTACGCGCCAAAAAGGTTTTTCCTTTAATTTCTCCGCGCTAGCGATGGCGAGGGGATCTTAGTTGGACTGATAAATGGGCGGGGAAATCTGGTTGCCCCCATTACTCCGCCCGCGCACGGCACAGCTCTGCTACTGCTAGCGATGGTTCTTCGTGGCGGAGCCCGTCCATCCCCCTCCCCGTCGGATCGGATCGCCCCAGGCGGGGGGGCATGGCGCTGTGCGCGGACCGCGACGGCGCGACGTGGCTCAAGGCTTTTTTTTTCCCGGACGACGGAGCCCGGCAAGCGATCGCTGCTGGTGCGCTGCACCCTACCTGCCCCCGTCGTGGGACGGCGACGAGGCCGGGGGGACATTCCCATCTACCGGCGGGGTCGGCCGCCATCTGGTCGCTATCCTACCGCACGCACGCAGATGCGATGCCGGTGCAGTGTCCGGCGACTGTGGGCGGCTCAACCCTCCCTCCCTCCGCACGCCCTCTCCATCCCAACTGTCGAGATCGGACACTGCTTGTTTCGTGAGGCGCATGTGCACGAGGGACAAACAGTGCCCGTGCTGGTGGTTGCAGGAAACGCCAGGCCCCCTTTTTAGATTTTCCCCGAGAGGGGGGAAATGGCTGCTGCTCGGTCCTGGTGGAGGAGGGACCTTTTTTTCTGCCGATGAATGCATCTCTTGTTTTTCTGAGAGCCCACTTGGGATTTCTTTTATTGGGCCCATGTATGCGATTTTGGTTTTTTTTGTGTGTTTTATGCTTTTAGGCCCAATATTGGATGTTTGGCATTTGGCTATCACTGGACGTTTCAAGCAAAAATCAAGTGGATAGAACACACAAGAGCTTGCAGCGTTTAAGCTTGAATGCAAAATTTACACATGGCTGAACAATTAATTTTGCATGAACTTAAATGCTTATATGTTTAACCGGGTGCTACCATGATTTTACTCGATTGCTTCTTACATATAATTACAGATAATTGCATGATGTATTCTTCATGCAACTTTGACACTGTTATCAACCAATGTAGACATTTCTTATAAGAATCTAATCACAAAAATATAAAACTGAAATAAATTATATTGCTTAGTTTAATCACGAATCGTAAGATCAGAACTAAAAATGAGATACTAGAACAACAATCAATAGTGGCAATATAGAATCAATGGGGCAGGGATTTGGTTCTGTTACTCCTCATTTTCCTCAAGATGACGATGGTCACAAGGGAGCCATCCAGCGTCGCATTCCTCACCTCCACGACGCGGGACTTCCTGAAGAGGCCAGCGACGGCAGAGAAACCGAAGTGCCGGTCGACGGCGATCGCGATCGCGCCACCGCGTCGGACGGTGCGCTCGGCCTCCGCCGCGAACCGGGACGGGAAGAGCGCGCCGGCGACCGCGCCGGGGTCGTCGGCGAGCACGATGTCGAAGACGCCGTCGAAGAACGGGAGGTTGTGCGCGTCTGCCCGGCGCACGAGGGGCGGGAAGTCGACGAGGTCGACGGCCGTGACGTCCCCTACGCCGGCCGCGTGGAGCGCGTCCACGGCGGGCCCCGCGCCCGCGGCGACGCAGAGGATGCGCGAGGACTCGCCGAGGAGGCGCATCCGGCGGAGTGGGTTGAAAGCGGCCGCGGAGAGGGCCGCGGTGTGGCGGCGCCAGCGCGGTGACTCGCGGAGCTTGGCGAGGCGGCGGTCGGGGTCCACGACGCGGCGGGATGCGGCGTCGCAAGAGGTGCGCGGGAAGGGCGCCAGAGATAGGGACGCGTACGCCGGCGATCCGGTGCCTCCGGCGAAGCAGGTGGAGGAGGAGCGGCGGAACAGGTGCAGCAGCGCCGCGGTGGCGACGGCCGCCAGAGCGATCGACACGCGGTTCAGCAGCCGCCGGACGTGCCCGTCCATGGCCGGTGCGGGGAGAGCGGGCCCTGATGCTGCTAGCGATGGACCGCACTGTTAAACTGGGAACCTATCATGCTTACTCCTCCGTAAATCATTCAAGAACAGGTCATTCAAGAACATTCTAACAGTCGATGCATTTTAACAACGATGGACCCGACTGTTATGCTGCTTACTATTGTGTAGCAGCAAGAATGGTTTGCATTGTAACAGAGACAAGAGCTTCCTTGTAAAATGATAGGGATATCAGGTAACTTGAGTCTAAGTTAACTGCAAATGCCAGGTCAATAGTTTGAAAAGTTAATAATTACTTCTCCCTACGTTCCAAATTGTGGATCGTTATGGCAAATATAGATTCAAAGATGTTATTATATATCTAGACATATATATCTAGATGCATAACAAAAAATCATAACAAAAATATGAACCTCAAAATGCCAAAAATGATCTACAATTTGAAACTGACAAAGTTATAGCTATCAAAATAATTACACATTCGACAATACTGAAGTCGGAACAACAACACAATAGTATCGTGTTGGCAGAAAGATTATATACTCCAATCATCCTTGTGACTGTTCAAAAGGTCTTTATTTGACCTCGTCAATGCAACAGTCGTGGGCTTTAAAGCGATGATGAAGGCCATGGTTAAGACCATAAATCAGTCTGATTGCTGTCATTAGAGGGAGAATTCAGACTAAGCACCCTTCAGCTCTGTTCGTCTGGCTTATCAGCCACCAGCCAGCAGTACTTTTGTCTCAAAACAAACCAGCCATCATGAACCAGTCAGCAGTACTTTTCTCTCAGAACAAATCAGCACCAGCAACCAGCCAAACAAACAGTAAGTCAGACGAACAAGGCTAACTCTTCCTTTAGGTACTCTTCTGTGTCTTGATTGCAGAGAAACCCCCAGCTACATCCACCAGGGGTAATGCTTCTGACTGGGTAATGCATACTGGGGAAGTAGGAAATGAGAATGCATACAGGAAGACAGTGTAAGACCAAAGAATGCATTAGTTTTAAAATTTTTCATCTGTCCATTGGCTTAGTTTAGGAGATTAAGCTACCATGTATGCGTTCAAAAAAAGTATGTACTTCCTCATTCTAAATTGTACGTCATTTTAGTTTTTATAGGTACATAATTTTTGCTATGTACTTAGATATAGTATATGTCTAGGTGCATAATAATATCTATGAATCTAGAAAAGCCAAAACGATCTACAATAGTACTTCGGTAATCCTTATGTCCTCAAAAAGCTTCAAATAAAATATATTAGCACATTGTCTTGTAAACTATACTTTGTAGCAAGCATTTCATTTAAAAATAAATGCATTCTAGCTAGGAATCTCGATAAACTAAATGTGTGCTGGTATAGACCTGAAAACTTTAATTTTTACTAGAAAAAAAAATTATCCTCTCTTAAACTGTGCCATCATTATTTTGACCCTATGCAAAGATAAGGCAACATGTGAACCTATCAACTTTCAAGAATCAAGACCACTCTACATTAAATCTCCTTCTCTTACACAAGCATATTCAAAATTAACTTGCCACCTCTCTAATTTCATTCAACACAGAAGCATGCATAACAGAAAGCTAGATGACCCGATAGCATAAAGAACCTTGCCTAAATGAGTCTTAGCATAATGTAATTGTATCGATGTTCCTAGTGGAGCAAGGAAGTACCTTGTAAACAGCAATAACACCAACCTTCAGATAGCAAGTGCAGTTCAGCTCGAAGGAACTTGTCAACTTCAAGCATAAGGGCAATGAAAAATAATATGGGAATCACTGTGCTCTAAATGAAACATGAACAAAAGAGTCCCTCGAGCACTCCTATCCTTCAAAGAAAATGCAGGGATAAGCACACAATCTTATCCAGATACTACAAGACATCTCAAGTTAGTGACATTTTTTTACCACTAATATGCTTCGAGGCCAATTAGAATTTGCCACAAGATTTCAGTGTGTGCAATGACAGATGAAAATATTAGAGGCAGCCAGGCAGGTTAATATCAGATGTTGAAACTGAATTCAATCGATTCAATCATTAAGGCTACTCCACCCAACAGGATTTGAAGAACGGCATGAAAGGGACTTCATTCTTATACAGTGTCTTGTCAAGATAACAATGCCTTTCCTGTACCCACTCTATATTATAATTTGAGCAGCGACGGGGGAAGAGGTGGGCATGCTGCAGGCTGGGGGCATTGGAAACACAAAGGAGAAAAATGCTGTGCGCGTGATAGAGAGACAAGAAGACCAGCTATTTTACCTCGCTGAATTCCCTGCAAGACTCGCGATGCTTCTAGCCAAGGGATGGTAAAATTGCCACTGGGTGAACCGGAGCCCTAAAGCTATGATATGATGGTTTTATTTTTGCTACAGTGGATATCCTTGGTGAGCACCAACACCGCCCCATTTCATAAGGGTAGATGCCGGTGCAATGTCCATCGGTGCACAACCATGAATTTGTTATGAACTGCAATGCGAAGGGAAGGTGATTGGAGGATTTGGGGCTGATTTGTGGGGCAATTAGGGGCGAAAGCTACAGTGCCCTGGTGCTACAGTACCCGCGGGTAGTGTTCACGCCTAGGGTTGTGGCAGCGGCTAGGGTTGGAGGGGCGCAGAGAACGCCGGCCGCGGGGCTTCGCCCATGGCCGGCAAGAGAGAAGGGTTTTCCTTCTAATCTCTTGCTTGATTTGATTGATACATCTGCTCTCTTTAAATAGAGAGGATTACTTGACCTCTAAGTAAGGACTCGATCTTATCCCTAAACCTAACCCTAATGGGCCTGCCTAGCCGGCCTATTAGACCCGGCCCATTAGTCCCCTGGCACCTGACAGAATCATCGAAAAAATTGTCCTTCTAGAAGCCCCATCTCCCTTCCCCAATTGAGATTTGTGTGCAGATTTTGAACGAAGCTTGTCTGCCGCACAATTGGCATGCCCTCATTAATATTCACTGTTGCATCTACATACTAAGTTCATTCATTTTGCAAAAAATACAACCTTAATCTAAAGTGTGGCAAATTGGTAGTTAGTGCATCATCCAGTAATACTTGTCAAATCGTTGTTCTGATGGCAAGTTATCTGAAAGAATCTGATTCAAGCAAGAAAAAAACGGGTGTGACTCTAAATGAATAAGTTCTGAGGTGGAGATGAAAATATGACACACTGTGACGCTAGAAAAAAAAAACAAACAGGGGTATAATCATACCTTTTACATAGGTACTTTAGACTATTACTCGTAGGATTGCTACCTATGAACGGTGGTTATGATTCAGATGCACCACAAAACTCCTCCAAACACAATTAATGATAAATACAAATGGTTAAAGAACAAAAAGCATTAAATCTAATAGAATTAACACCTTTTCAAGCCAATTGACAAAAATTCTCAATTCTGAAGCTAGGCATACTAGGCAACACCAAGCAATTACTGTAACCATTATTGTATGAAATTTTAGATGTTTTCCTCCTAAGCATATTATGGTACAGAAGCTAAATACCACTATCTTATTTAAGTATTAGATCACCGTTTGCAGGCAGTAAAGCAGGCACCATTTGCATCACCAAAGCAGGCACCATTTGCATCACCAAAGCATCATCACATATCAATGGGTAACCTACATTTGAATATCCTCATCAGACCATCAAGAAGTTTTAGACTCCAACTCGCTCCCCTCCATCAATTTGGTACAGAATTATCGCAATCCGTTCCAGCTTCTACAACTTTGTCCTTTTCAATTAGTGCTGGCATATTTAAATACATTGGATTATAGTTGTTCTCCCACCCAAGCTCAACAATACTAGTTGCCTCCTTTATTCTAGATGCAGCGACCAAGGCAGTCACTACCGCCTTCAGCAATGAGCATTTCACTCTGCACTTCCAACTAAAGATTTCATGGCAGCAATTTAAAGCAAGATCAAGCTCCCCGGCCTCAAGATAATGTGATACAAGCGTATGAAATGTGCCCCTATTCGGTGCACATTTATTATTTACCATATCATCATACACCTTCTTGGCCTCATCCAGTTTCCCTTCCTTGCAATACCCTCGAATCAGCTCATTGTAGCACACTGAATCAGGTTTAGGCCCATCCTTCTGCATCGCCTCAATTACAGCAACTGCATCCTGAATCCTCCCTTGGGCAACCAGACCCCGCAGCTTTGCATTGTAGCACTTCACATCAGGCTGAACATTCCTCTCCTTCATCATCTCCCAGAATTTCTCGGCATCAGAAAAGCAACCGTTGTTGTAAAATCCATTAAGCAGAATGCTGAACGATGCCTCATTGGGTGTAAGACTGCACTTTTCCATGAGCGGGATGACGTCGAGGGCGGCAGAGAGGTCTGGCTTCCGGCACAGCGCCCTGATGAGTATGTTGTAAGAGTATACATTGGGGACAATGGTTGGGTGTGAGGCCAGGATCTGCTGGAATGCGGTGGCGGGCCCGTCGAAATCGCGGGCGTTGACGTAGGCAGAGAGGAGGGCGTCGAAGGTCCTGACGGACTTGTACTTTGGGGGAAGGTCGTGGAAGGTCGTGGCGGCGTGGGACGGCATGGATGCGCGGCCGTAGAGGCGGATGAGGCGCGTGGCGAAGCCCTCGGTGGAGGCCTCGAGGAAGGGCTTCTGCGAGTCGAGGATTGCCGCGACGGCGTCCTGGCGGCCGAAGGATGTGAGGCGGTCCACAGCTACCCCGTACACGCGGTGGTGCTCCTCGCGGAAGCTCTGGGACGCGGCCGACGCGGAGATGAACTGGGAGACCAGCTTGTCCGGATCGCGCTCCCGCATGATGTCCTCCACGATTTCGCCGATTGGCTTCGCGTGGCTGCAGCCCGCGTTGGGTTTCGCCTCCGCCTCGCCGGCGGCCACGTTCGGAGCCTGCGCCGGCACCGGCGCGAGTCCGGGTGGTCGGGCGCGTCGCGTGTTCGAGGAGAAGATGCTGGAGAGCCGGAGCGCGCGGGAGGCGGTCGCGGGCTTGGGCTTTGGTGGTTGGGCGCGTGGCGTGGTCGAGGAGAAGATGTCGGAGAGCCGGCGAGCGCGGGAGGCGGCGGCGGGGGAGGCCATGGCAAATGGGGGCGCAACACGACGGTGGCGCTGGTGGGGTTTGCGTCGAGACGACGGCGAGATGGGCGAGGAGAGAGCGGATCCTGGGTATAATTTTTGCATTTTAGACTTTTTAGTAAGAATTTTACACTTGGACCCACGGGGAAACAATTCCAAAAATGGACCCATAGGACGACGCCAAAAGCCACGGCGCCTGACACCGTGCCGTTATACAACGGCACCGTGGCTTTTGGCGTCGTGCTATGACACGTCGACAGTACCATCACCCGAAATCACCTAGTAAAATAGCACGGCGCAAAAAGTCACGACACCGTTGTATAACAGCACGGTGCTGTTATACAACAGCGTCGTGACTTTTGGCACAGTGCTATGAGTCCATTTTTGAAATTCTTTTCCCCAGAAGTCCATATGTAGAATTCTTACTAAAAAAAAGTCTAAAATACAAAAATTATACGATGCTGCTAGCGATGGACCGGACTGAAACCGGGAACAAGAAGCGTGCAACCAACCTATCAAGAACGGGACCATTCGACTATTATAGTTATCAAAATAATCATGCATTTGACAATACTGAAGTCAGAACAACAACGCAGTAGTATCGTGTTGGCAGAAGGATTCTAAACTCCGATCTTCCTTGTGACTGTTATTTTTTTAAGACGTGCAAAACACTTTTTTTTCATTAAGAGAAGTACGTTACAAAGAAACGACTTTAGAAGAGACCTAAAGCGCAAAATGATTTTTATTTGACCTCCTCAATGCTGCAGTCGTGTGGGTTTAAGGTCACGATGAAGGGAAAATTCAAGGATTACACTAATGCACTAGGGGTGATGCTTCTGACAGGAGAATGCATAGGGGGAGACCATGCAACTACCTGTAACATAGAGAGAGAAAATACATCTAGTTTATAAACTTCATTTTTCATTGCCGTTTTTTTCTCGAACACGAAATAGAGCTGTGTATCAATATATTAAGAAGAAAGGTGGGTGAGAAAACACCCAGATTACACATGTTTTGTTTTATTTGTAGGGGAAAAACAAAAACCTGAAAAGGAAAACCCAAAAAAACACAGTGTCACTCTATTACCCTTAACACACAGACCCAAGACCCCAAGACCATAACTGACTTACACTAAACCGATGGTAGCTAGGCGAGGATGTGATTAACTTCTCGAGCTCCAGCAAATCCCCAACAAGTGCAGCCCCTCCATGATGGAAGAAATAACTCCATTCAGGTTTGGCTGCACTCCATCAAACACACAGCGGTTGCGGTGATTCGACCATGCCGCCAAGATTATAATTGAGTTAAGCCCCTTTTTAATCGGTCCATCCACCCTGCTGGTCACATTTTCCAACCAATCATCCAAGGAGCTTTCATCAGGATTTGGTGCTAGAGCCTGCAGACCAAGCCCTCGCAGAACACTGAACCACGCCTGCTGTGCGATAACACAATGTAGCAGCAAATGATTAATTGTCTCCTTTTCTTGATCACAAAAAAGACTGTTCAGGATGAGGAAATTCCTTCCTGATTTGTCAATGGCTTAGTTTAAGAGCTTAAGCTATCATGTGTATGTGTTCAAGAAAAGTATATACTTAAGTAATCCTTATGTCCTCAAAAAACAAACTTCAGTTAGTGTTTAATCTTCAAAAAAATATACATTAGTACACTGTCTTGTAAACTATATACTTTGTAGCAAGCATTTCATTTAAAAACAAATGCATTCTAGCTAGGAATCTCAATAAACCAAATTGTGTTCTGGTGTACACCTGAAAACTTTCATTTTTCTAAGAAAAAAATTCTCCTCTTAATAGGCTTTGCTTTCAAAAACATATGCACAACTCCACTTAAGCACTACCATAAAATCCTGTACGGAGCTATCTTAGATGCATTATGCAGCAAGCCAGTGGTTCAAGCCCCACAATAACTTGTAGCCTGGTTTGATAACTCAAAACCTGAAGGTCAATATACACAAAACGGAACACTAACATCTTATATACCACTCCTATCAAGTTTAATATGGTTTACAACTCATGAACTAATTTAATTAGAGTGGAGATGCTTGTTGACACTTTCTATGATGTCCTTCTACGATATGCAACAGTGGAACATCATGAGCAACTGTAAGAGAACATGAGGTGCATCCGAGGGGAGGACGAAGAAGATTAACTGAATCACCTGGATGATTGCTACCGCAACTCTGAGATTAGAACTCCAGATTTGTTCCAATGCTCTGCCCCGACTTGTCCATATGTTCGTGAAATATCATAAGTAGATAAATACCATCTGCCTTGCTGGTTGCAGTGAGTTCATGTCTCTGAGAACAGGCAGCTGCTACCTAACATTATCTGCTAAATAACACGCTTCTACCATGGCATCTTGTATTCTTGTCTCACATCATTCTCTCATAAAGCACAATTAGATTGGTGCGGAACTCACATCCTGAAACAAAAAAAAAGGTGCCATGAATCTCAAGTTTTCAATTGTTCTTCCATGGCAATTGCTTTTCTATAATGCCCTTGTAAGACTTAAACGCAAAATTTCTTCATTGGTTTTTTCCCAGCTCAGGCTGCAATCTCAACGAAACCGATCACATGCTCTTGACTCGTGTAGGTGAGAAGTTTTTAACGTATTTATTTTATTACTCAGTTCTTGTAGGAGAAGAAGAAAGTATGGAATAAATGCACGCAGCTAAAAAAAAAAGCAGAGACGCGCAATACAAAGCTTTCAGGGAGCCAGATACACTATTTACACAAAAAAAATGCCAAACAAAGGAGCTTCCCAAGACACCTTCTCAGACCACAACATCACAAAACAAGCACAATTCACAGAAAAAAACGAAGCACCATAGAAGCTCCGGCTTTCTGTAGCTACCCAACCAAGAAGCATGAACCAATGCACATAATCTAGAAGATAATTAGGTATAATAGCCACATCACTTTAAAGCAACCAATCTTTCTCCTAATCAAATTAGATATCCATACTGCAAGATAACAGAAGTGGCAAATTAACATTCAGAAAATGCATTGCTAGTATAGAAGTAGAACATTTACAGAGACTTTGGACAATTCACATTGAGTTAACATGGAGTGCAGTTACAATGACATGAACTTTCAATTGCTGAGAAAATATATACTTGTTCCTCCACTTTCAAGAGTTTAGCAAAGAGCTTTTCTGGCCCACATTCTTTAGTAAACATTTTTATGCCCCTACAAACCAAAAGCTAATGTTGATTCTCTACAAGAATTACAACAAAAAAACAATGTAGTGCAAATTGCTGTTCTAGCAGACGCGCCACAGGCGCGATGGTTGAGGCCGCCCACTGCGGTGCCTCCCCGTCCAGGCTCAAGGCCTGGGTGCTGCATGGTTGTTGTTGCCCCCTCCAAAAATATAGTAACCGCGCAGATGGTTCCGTGGCCACCACAAAGCGAGAACGCGTGAGGTTCCTGTTGGCTATGAGGTTCGGGGGGTGCCTACCTTAAGGGCTATGGCAAGGGACATCTTTCCTCTTTATCGAGTCAAATTGCTGTTCTAGCACTCTGAAGCTCTAAGGATCGCAGAACAGTCGAGCCGATAAATCAAGAGTTCTGGACTGCCCATGCTGATCTCACCCTCCTATGCTGGCATTCTAATGTAGAGTCAACTATATTATCTTTTCTGTGTAAGATTGGCATTGAACTGCGCCATCATTATTTCGACCCTCTGAAAAGATAAGGCAACATGTGAACCTAATCCACTTTCTAGAATCAAGATCATTCTACACTAAATCTCCTTTTATTACACAGGAAGCATATTCAAAGTTAACTTGTCACCTCTCTAATTTCATTCAACACACAAGCATGCACAACAGAAATCTAGATGACTCAACCATAGCATGAAGAACCTTGGCTAAATGAGGTCAACTGAATCTTAGCAAAATGTAATTGGACTGATGTTCCTAGTGGAGCTAGGAAGTACCTCGAAAACAGCAATAACACCAAGCTTCAGATAGCAGCTGACAGACTCCCCTTGCAACAGAAAGAGAATACGTTAGTGCAGTTCAGCTCAAAGGAACTTGTCAACTTCAAGCATAAAGGGGATGAAAAAAGGGATCCTCCAAATGAAATACGAAAGAAGAAAAGAGTCCCGCAAGCACTCCTATCCTTCAAAGAAAATGCAGGGATAAGCAAACAATCTTATCCAGATCCAAGACATCTCAAGTTATGTTTGAGGAAAAAGACATCTCAAGTTATTGACATTTTTTTTACCGTTAATATGCTTGGAGGCCAATTACAATTTGCCACAGGATTTCAGTGTGTGCAGTGACTGATGAAAATATTAGAGGCAGGCTAATATCAAATGTTTTGAATTGATTCAATGATTAAGACTACACAGTATACTCCAGATACCAGGATTTGAAGAATGGCATGAAAGGGACTTCATGCTTATAGTGTCTTGTCAAGACTAGGGTCACCAATGCCTTTTCTGTCCCCACTCTATATCATAACTTGAGCACTGACGGGGATGAGGTGGGATGCTGCACTGCTGCAGGTTGGGGGCAGAGAGGAAACATGTGAGAGAAAAATGCTGTGTGTGTGACAGAGACACGAGAAGACCAGATATTTTACCTTGCCAAATTCCCTGCAAGACTTGCTGTTATGGACTCTATATTTGGGAAACAATACAGGCGCCTAAGGAAGAAGAATCAGGCGCCAGAAAGTGGCTAAGTTGTTAGGATTATTTGTAATCTGTTTAGATAGATTGGCAGCAGGCTAATAGATTGGTTTGTTAGCTAGTTTTCAGGAATTGGTTAGTTAGGAGTTTGGTTACTTAAGGGGCCCTTGCGCCCGGTTTAGAGATCAAGCAGAAAGAGATAAACCTCAAGCTCAGAGCCTCCCAGGGAGGGCGAGCAGGTTGTTTATCGATCTGCTATTGTAATCTAGGCCAAGAAATAATCCATATCATCTCTGGTATCAGACTAGGACTCTTTGCCTGGTCTCCTTTTAATCTGCTGCTGCGCCACCATCCACCTGCAATCCATCTGCAATCCATCCCCTCCTTTGCTCGCTGCCCCAGCCCACCTCCCTCCGCAGCCATGGTGGACGATTCCGGGGAGCCCAAGGACGAGACACCTGTTCCCCAGTAAGCGTCCGCTGAAGCCCTCGACAAGCTCGTCGTCATGGTCACAGACCTCGGCAAGAAGCTCGACATCGAGGCCGCCAACCGCAAAGCAAAGCAGGCCCTGCTCAAAACCTCCATCTAGAACGTGCAGACGCAGCTGCTCGACAGTCAGGGACGCTTCGACACCCACAAGTCCAGCACCGATTCCGGTGGCGCCGCGCCGCCCACCCAAAAGTTCCGCTTCCCCAAGTTTGACGGCACCGGCGACCCGCTAGTGTGGCTGCACAAGGGAGACCAATTCTTCCGCGCCTACGACACGCCGCCGACGCTGAAGGTGTGGACGGTGTCCTTCTACTTAGATGGCGCGGCCAGCCAGTGGTATTACCGCTGGGAGAAAAACCTTGGTGCCGCGCCGTCCTGGGAAGACTTCGCCGACGACGTCAATCGACGATTCGCCCCCCCTCCGCGCCAATCCCCTCGGCGAACTCTCCCACCTCCGACGCACGGGGACAGTCGACGGAGTATCAGGAGGCTTTCCTCAACCTCCTGGCATGCTGCGCAGAAGTCACGGAGAAGCAACAGATTTCCCTGTTCACGGCGGGCCTCCTTCCGCCGCTCAGCGTCGACGTCGAGCTCCACAATCCGCCGACCCTGGAGGAAGCCATGGCACTCGCCCGGGCATACGAGCGCCGCCCCGCCCCACCAGAGGATGCGCCGCGCCGCTTGAGCCACCCGTCGGCCTACGTCTCGGCCGCCGATTCCACCTTCGGCGCCCAAGGCCCCCTTGACACAGGTCGCTTCTGCCGGATCCGCTACGACTCCAGGCGCCCCCACAAAAGCTCCCCCGCCGCCGGGCCGCTTCCACCGCCTCACGTCCGAGGAGATGGCGCGTCGCCGCCTTGACGGCCTCTGCGTCAACTACCCGGAGAAATTCTCCCGCGAGCATGCAAAGCAGTGCTCGATGCGGGGGATTTATTTCCTCGAAGCGCCCGACGCCAACGATGCTGATGCCGCGCCGGAATCCCAGGAGGAGGACATGACCATCTCGATGCACGCGCTCTCCGGCGTGCGCTCGGCCTTCACCATCAGCCTCCCCACCTTGGTTGGCGCCGACCAGCTCGCCGCTCTGGTGGACTCCGGGTCCACACATTGCTTCATCGCCGAGAGCTCAGCGCGCCGCCTGGGATTGTCTCCCTCCGCCCGCCCCGGCCTCACGGTCGGCGTCACGAACGACGAACGCGTTCCCCTGGCAGGCGTCTGCAGGAACGTCCCCATCTCCATCACTGGCGAGAAGTTCTTCGTCGACCTACACGTCATCGACCTGCACGGCTACGAATTGGTCCTGGGGTGTGATTGGCTCCGAACCCTCGGTCCTGTGCTCTGGAACTTTCAGCGCCAAACCATGGCGTTCTGGCGCGACGACCATCGTGTCCAGTGGCACGGCAGCACCTGCTCCGCCGCGCCGCGCCGCGCCTCGCCGCCACCGCCGTCCAGGACCTGCTGCATCTACTCCTCGCGGAGTTCGCGGATTTGTTCGCGGAACCCGCAGGCCTCCCCCCGGTGCGCTCCTTCGACCACCGGATTCATCTCCAGCCCGGTACTCCACCCGTCGCCGTCCGGCCATATCGCTATCCACAGCTGCTGAAGGACGAGGTGGAGGCTCAGTGCGCCGCGTTGTTGGCGCAAGGAATCATTCGCGCCAGCACCTCAGCATTCGCGACACCGGTGCTTTTGGTGCGCAAGCGCGACGAGACATGGCGATTTTGCATCGATTACAGAGCACTCAACGCCCAGACAGTGCGCGGCTGCTTCCCCATCCCCATCGTCGACGAGCTCCTCGACGAACTCAAGGGCGCCGTGTTCTTCACCAAGCTGGATCTCCGCAGCGGCTATCACCAGTCCGCATGCACCCGGACGACGTGCACAAGACGACGTTCCGCACTCACCACGGGCACTTCGAGTTCTTGGCCATGCTGTTCGGCCTGACCAGCGCACCGTCGACGTTCCAGGCTTTGATGAATGAGGTGCTCCGACCCTTCCTGCGGCGCTTCGTGCTAGTCTTCTTCGACGACATCCTCATCTTCAGCCGCACGCACGCCGAGCACCTCCAACACGTCTGCGCGGTCTTCCTCAAGCTGCGCGCCCATGGCCTCGCACTCCAGCGCTCCAAATGCCTGTTCGGCGAGCGGAGCATCCACTATCTGGGCCACGTTATCGCCAACGACAGCGTCGCCATGGACGCTGACAAGATCTCCGCCGTGCAGGCCTGGCCACTGCCCAAAACCATCAAGGCGCTGCGGGGTTTCCTCGGCCTCACCGGATACTACAGGAAGTTCGTCCACGGCTACGGTCTCATCGCCGCGCCATTGACGGCCCTCCTCAAGCGCGACGCTTTTCACTGGACAGCCGCCGCCACGGCCGCATTTGAAGCCCTCAAGACGGCGCTCACCACGGCGCCAGTGCTGCAACTGCCCAACTTCGATGAGCCCTTCATCGTGGACCGTGACGCGTCGAGCTCCGGTTTCGGCGCCGTCCTTCACCAGGATCACGGCCCGATCGCCTTCTTCAGCCGTCAGGTCGCCCCCCAGCACGCCAAGCTAGCAGCGTACGAGCGCGAGTTCATAGGCCTCGTCAAAGCCGTGCGCCATTGGCGGGCATACCTCTGGACACGGGACTTCGTCGTGCGCACGGACCACTTCAGCCTCAAGCACCTGCTCGATCAACGCCTCTCCACCATCCCACAGCACACCTGGGTGAGCAAACTCTTTGGGTACAATTTCAGGGTGGAGTACAGGCCGGGCAAGCTCGACGCGGCGGCCGACGCCTTGTCTCGGCGTGATGAGGACGCTCTTCAGGCCCGCGTGAACGCCATCTCCCGACCGGAGACTTCAGGCTGGAGGCTGATTCCTTGCCCGAGATCATAGCCAAACGGCAGGAAATCGAAGACGGCACCGCCGGCGCAAACTGGTCCTTACGCGACGGGTTCGTCATGCACCGGGGCTGAATCTTCGTTCCCTCGACGTCCGCGTTGTGGCCTCAGCTTCTCGCCACGGCGCACAGCATGGGGCACGAGGGCACCCAGAAGACATTGGTGCGGCAACACGCATCGTTCTACAACCCGACAGCGTCGCGAACGGTGCGCGAGTAGTCCGCGGCTGCTCGGTCTGTCAGCGGAACAAGTCCGACCACCTGCATCCTACCGGTCTGCTTCAGCCGCTCGACGTGCCACATTCCGTCTGGAGCGACATCTCCATGGACTTCATGGAGGGCTTCCCCAAGGTCGGCGACAAGTCCGTCGTGCTCACCGTCGTCGACCGATTCTCCAAGATGGCACACTTCATCCCTTTGAGCCACCCCTACACCGCGCTCACAATCGCTCAGGCGTTCTTCGACAGCATTGTCAGGCTCCATGGTTTCCCGTGCTCCATTGTCAGTGATCGGGATCCAGTCTTCACCAGCACACTTTGAAAGGAGTTGTTCGCCCTCTCCGGTGTCCAACTCCACCTCAGCTCTGCATTCCGACCATAGACCGATGGCCAATCCGAGGTCGCCAACAGGGTTCTGGGCGTGTACCTGCGCTGCCTCGCTGGTGATCGCCCGCACAGCTGGCTCCGCTGGCTGCCATGGGCGGAATTCTGCTATAACACGTCGTTCACGTCGTT
This sequence comes from Cenchrus fungigraminus, assembly GCA_036936925.1. NCBI lineage: Eukaryota > Viridiplantae > Streptophyta > Magnoliopsida > Poales > Poaceae > Cenchrus > Cenchrus fungigraminus. The sequence goes on along the minus strand of CM072778.1, from coordinate 17,466,396 downwards.
CCGCGTCGTCTATGGGCGCGACCCGTCGTCGCTCATCTCCTACACGCCGGGGCTGTCTCGCGTGGCGGCACTCGACAAGCAGCTCCTTCAGCGCGACACGTTCCTGGCTAAGATCTGCGAGCGCCTGCTGCAGGCGCAGGAACACATGAAGCACTCCTACAACAAGTCCCACCGCGACGTCCAGTTCGAGCCCGACAACTGGGTGTTGCTGCGTCTCCATCACCGTTCTGCCGCCGGCATCACAGATCGCGCTAATGCCAAGCTTGCGCCCAAGTTCTACAGGCCGTTCCAGGTGCACGAACGCGTTGGTCCCTTGGCCTATCGTCTCCAGCTGCCACCAAAGACCAAGATCCATGATGTGTTCCATGTGGTATTCTTGAAGAAGTTCGAGGGGACACCCCCGGCGGGCATGTCCAGCTTGCCGCCCATTACTCATGGCCGTGCTATACCAGTCCTACCAGGGTGATTCGCACGCGCAGAACAGCTACTTCCTGGGATGTGTTGGTCAAATGGCAAGGCCTGGATGCCCTGGACGCTTCCTGGGAACCGCTGGAAGACTTCAAGGAGCATTATCCCGAATTCAAGCTCGAGGACGAGCTTTTCAGTCAGGCGGGTGGAAGTGTTATGGACTCTATTGTTGTGCTAAGCCGAAGCTTTAACACGAACAATGAAAGGAACGAAAGGGCTCAAGCACACAAACTCAAACGAATGCCTAAGGAAGACAGAAAGCTATTTCTCAACAGTGTAATTCTCAAAAGTCGATCCCCTTTACAAGTGTCGGTCGACCTCCTTTTATAGGGAGACGAACGGACTTTTTACATACCGAAATTGCCCTCATGTAAAACGGATCAAACAAGAATGTACTAGGCTAATTTTGGGAAATCTCCATTAGGTCTTCACGTAATCGGCGCTCCCAGACGTCACGCCGCATATCACGGCGCTTTTCACGGCATCAGCACGTGCGCCTGTCGGGTGAAGACCATCAATCTTTGGAGATGTCCCCTTCGCCTAGTGACTCCTTGTTCCCCTGCATCATACACAAAGCCAAAAAGCGAATGGATAAACCGTTAGAAGCGACGAAACCCCCGGGCGGAATATAGACTAGCATTCATTGGACAGAGAAGATTCGGCTATGGGGTTTCGTCATATGAAAAGCTGATAACATTAAGTCCGAAACTTGGGGAATCGAACCCTTCACCTTGCGCTGGGTGTTTTCGGGCGACGAAGGGTACGATGCGAAAGCTGGTGTAAAAAGGAGCATATTTAGAGATTGGCACCTCCCACATCGCTATGGGTTTCGCGTGACGAAAGGTGCCCATCGAAAGCTCGTGGGCTAATGGAGAAGACCAACCGATTGGCTACGAGGGCTTCGTCGTTTAAACTATTGAAACCATCAGATTGGATGAGCGCGCTACGATGATTCCAAAATGCTGACTTTGTCAACCTTGATTCCGAATCCCCCAACATCTATATTTGGGAAACAATACAGGCGCCTAAGGAAGAAGAATCAGGCGCCAGAAAGTGGCTAAGTTGTTAGGATTATTTGTAATCTGTTTAGATAGATTGGCCGCCGGCCAATAGATTGGTTTGTTAGCTAGTTTTCAGGAATTGGTTAGTCAAGTTTGGATACTTAAGGGGCCCTTGCGCCCGGTTTAGAGATCAAGCAGAAAGAGATAAACCTCAAGCTCAGAGCCTCCCAGGGAGGGCGAGCAGGTTGTTTATCGATCTGCTATTGTAATCTAGGCCAAGAAATAATCCATATCACTTGTGATGCTTCTAGCCAGCCGGTGGTCAACATGCTAAGCAGGCATGGTAAAATGACCACTGGGTAAGCCGGAGCCGTAAAGCTGCGATCTGACAGTGAATTTTTTTGGGGCTACCGTGGACAACCTCGGTGCGCATCGACACCACCCTGTTTCATAAGAGTAGATGCCGGTGCTATGCCCATCGATGCACAATCATGAACCATCCAAACAATTGTCCTTCGTGAAGCCCCGTCTTCCATTCCCCAATTGAGATTTGTATGCAGATTTTGAGCAAAGCTCGTTCTGCCGCACTGAAGTGCATTGGCATGCCCTCATTAATATTCACTGCTGCATCTAAATACTAAGTTCATTCATTTTGAAAGAAAATACGACCTTAATCTAAAGTGTGACAAATTGGTAGATAGTGCACCGTCCAGTAACACTTGTCAATTCGTTGTTCTGATGGCAAGTTATCTGATGGAATCTGATTAAAGCAAGAACAAAAAATGGGTGTGACTCTAAACGAATCAGTTCTGTGGTGGAGATGAAAAATATAAACCTTTAGCTTGAGACACTATGATGCTGGTAACAAAAAAAATGAACAGCTGTATTATCGTAGACCGGATAAAATACCATATTTTAGACTATTACTCACAGGATTGCTATCAATGAGCAGTGGCTGTGATTTGGATGCACCATAAAACTCCTCCAAACGTAATTAATGATAAATACGAAATGTGACAGAACAAAAAGCAATAAATCTAATAGAATTAACTCTTTTCCTGCCATGTGGCAAAAATTCTCAATTCTGAAGGTAGGCATTCTAGGTAACACCAAGCAATTACTGTAAATAAACTGTATGAAATTATAGATGTTTTCCCTCTAAAGCATATTATAGCACATAAGCTAAATACCACTATCTTATTTAAGTATCAGATGATTGCAGTTTTAAATGCACCTCTGTTGTATCAGGCAGCAAATTTAAACGGCAAAGAAGGCACCATTTGCATCGTCGTAGCATCATGACATATCAATGGGTCATCTACATTTGTTTATCCTCATCAGACCATCAAGAAGTTTTAGACTCCACTCGCTCCCCTCCATCATTCGGTACAGAATTATTGTAATCCGTTTCAGCTTCTACAACTTTGTCCTTTTCAAATAGTGCTGGCATATTTAAATCCTTTGGAGGATAGTTGTTCTTCCGCCCAAGCTCAACAATACTGGTAGCCTCCTCCACCCTAGATGCAGCGACCAATGCAGTCACTACCCCCTGCAGCAATGAGCATTTCACTCTGCAGTTCCTACTAAAGATCTCATGGCAGAAATTTAGAGCAAGATCAAGCTCTCCAGCCTCCACAAAATGTGGTACGAGAGTTTCAAATGTCCCCTTGTTCGGTGCACATTCATTCTTTACCAGATCATCATAGACCTTCTTGGCCTCACCCGACCCCCCTTCCTTGCAATACCCTCGAATCAGCTCATTGTAGGACACTGAATCAGGTCTAGGCCCGTCCTTCTGCATCACCTCAATTACAGCAACCGCATCCTGAATCCTCCCTTGGGCAACAAGACCCCGCAGCTTTGCATTGTAGCACTTTACATCCGGCTTAACATCCCTCTCCTTCATCATCTCCCAGACTTTCTCAGCATCATCAAAGCAACCATTTCTGTAGAACCAATTAAGCAGAATGCCGAAAGATACCTCATTGGGTGCAAGACCACACTTCTCCATGAGTGGGATGACCTCGAGGGCAGCAGAGAGGTCCGGCTTCTGGCACAGCGCGCTGATGAGTATGTTGTAAGAGTATACATTGGGGACAACGGTTGGGTGTGAGGCCGGGATCTGCTGGAATGCGGTGGCCACCGCGTCGAAGTCGCGGGCTTTGAGGTAGGCATCGAGGAGGGCGTTGAAGGTCCTGACGGACTTGTGCTTTGGGGGAAGGTCATGGAAGGTTGCAGCGGCGTGGGACGGGAGGGATGCGCGGCCGTAGAGGCGGACGAGCAGCCCGGCGAAGTCCTCGCCGGAGGACTCAAGGAAAGGCTTCTGCGAGTCGAGGATTGCCGTGACGGCGTCGCGGCGGCCGAAGGATATGAGGCGGGCCACGGCTACCTTGTACACGCGGGGCTTCTCGCGGAAGCTCTGGGAGGCGGTCGACAGCGCGATGAACTGGGAGACCAGCTTGTCCGGATCGCGCTCCCGGAAGATGGCCTTCGAGATATTGGAGACGGGCGAGATATTGAGGCGCTTCGCGTCGCTGCGGCCCGCGTTGGGTTGCGCCTCCGCCTCGCCGGCGGCAACGTTCGGAGCCGCCGCAGGCGCGAGTGCGGGTGGTTGGGCGCGTCGCGTGTTCGAGGAGAAGATGCTGGAGAGCCGGAGCGCGCGGGGGGCGGCGGCGGCGGCTACTTTCGGGGCCGGCGCGGGAGCGGTCGCGGGCTTGGGCTTTGGTGGTTGGGCGCGTGGCGTGGTCGAGGAGAAGATGTCGGAGAGCCGGCGAGAGCGGGACGCGGCGGCGGGGGAGGCCATGGCAAATGGGGGCGCAACGCGACGGTGGCGCTGGTGGGGTTGCGTCGAGACGACGGCAAGATGGGTCACGTAACGTACGTCACTGAATCCCTGCCCTGGGCTGAGGTGTTTGCAGTTTTGCTGCACAGTCTATTCGGCCGTGACGGGCTGACGGCAATTTACAGGAGTTACAGCCCAGTAGCCTAGCAGGTCGTCGTCGTCAATAGCAGATTGTCAAGATCCGAATCCCACGATCTTGAACATTTTCTCCCAAAAAGAAAAATCTTGAACTATCGTAAAGTGTAGCTGTGTAGGCCTTGAATACGGTAGGGGAGACAAAACGTGCAACTGTAAGGTTAGTTTCTTTACCAACGAATGGCTAGTTTTTCATTTTGCTTGCATTTCAATTGAAGGATTATGAACCAAAGCGCTCATGTTCTTCATGTACCATTAAAACTTCAGAATCTGAAGAATTGATTTTAATGTAATTATGATAGAGACAGAACTCTCGTGTTTTTTTTTTCTCTGAAAAGATTTTTTTGTTCCGACCTTCATTGCCTCAAATACTGATGTAACAGACAAGGTTTGATGTTGCTAAAAGAGCTGCAAGTTTCTGAAGGAAAAAATATGTTTCTAACAGGGAAAAAAATGTGGTGTGCAGTTTTAGGAGCTCCTGTTTGCAGAAAAAAGGTGATGCCTTTATCTAATGATCTCAATGCAATTTTGAAGGAATTTAGTTGCTCTGAACTAGGTTCAGTTTTTTAAGGAATTTAGTTACTCAATTTAGTTACTCTGAAGTTTGAACTGTCAATGACATTAGTTCAAATTGGTAGCAATTGAACCACATAGCCGCTCTACATTTTCTTCTCTGTCAGATTCAGTATTAGTTTTGGTTCATATTTGTGGTAGATTGTAGTCTTAGGTGTAACTTTCAGTTGCCCCCATTGGTTTTGACTAGGGTAGTCAGTTAGTCACTCATCAATGTCTTGGCGAAAAGTCCACGAGATGGTTTCCCTCAGGTCAGTTGATGCCACTGATACAGCCTGTTCGTTTGGCTGGTAGCTGGTGCTGATTTGTTCTGAGAGAAAAGTAATTGTGGCTGATTTGTTCTGAGAGAAAAGTACTGCTGGCTGGTGGCTGATAAGCCAAACGAATAGGCTGATAGTTCTAAAACAGATGAATATCTGTTTTCAGGTCAGTCGATGCCACCAAAAGTCCTCTAGCCTACTTGGTTAAAGGGGCTGATGTATAGTTGCAACCAGAAGACCTTGATTCGATTCCTCATTGTACGTATCAGTTGTGCGGGTTGTTGGTCCTGTACATGTATCAGATTATCTCTATCTGTATCAGATTATCTAGCTACTATCAATTTCTCAGTCTCCAGTTTGGTGAGACTGGTAAGGGAGCGCGCTGCAAGCTATGTATGACTTCCTCTTTGTTCCTCTGCTCTGCTCACCCTCAACAATTACTGCTAACCAAACACTTACTACTCCTTTACTTGACGCCAGCCAACTCAAAAATGAATTAATGGGCGTCATATAAAAAAGAATAGAGGGAGTATCAATTTCTCAGTCTCCAGTTTGGCGAGACTGGTAAGGGAGCGCGCTGCAAGCTATGAATGACTTCCTCTCTGTTCCTCTGCTCTGCTCACCCTCAACAATTACTGCTAACCAAACGCTTGATGTAAAATTTGCTCGGGTGCATGTCTGAGAGTAAGTAATACTATACTGCAGGAAAGCTGACCGCTTCATGGAGATTTTGTAAGGAATTAGGTGATCTTTTTGTGCCACATTTCCCCCCTCATACAGAAGTGCACAGCCAGCACCCATTCAATGGATGACAAAACTTGCACTACTAATATCGTTTCTCCATCAAATTCTAAATCTTTTACCCCCACGCAAAATTACCACTAGCCAGGTCAAAGTAACGCCGCGCCTCCAGATTTCTAATCCAAAACCTTAATCTAAAATGTGACAAACTGGTAATTAGTGCACCATCCAGTAATACTTGTCATTTCGTTGGTCTAATGGCAAGTTATATGAGGGAATAAGATGATATTGCCAAAGTAAGAAAAAAAATTGGGTGCGAATATAAATGAATCAGTTCTGCAGTGGACTGGAAATATAAGCCTCTACCTTGACACACCATGACCCTAGTAAAAGTATGTCCTCAAAATGCAATCAATGATAAAACATTACCTTTAAGAATGGTTACAGAACAGAAAAGGCAATACATCCAAAAGTTAACATATGACAAAATTCTCAATTCTAAGCAACACAAGCAATTACTATAAATATACCCTAAGAAATTATAGATGTTTCCCCCTAAGCATATTGTAGCACAAGAGAAAAATAACTACCATCTTATAAGTATTAGAGGACTGCAGTTTTAACACCTCTGTTATCAGACCAACAAAACACTAAAGCAGGCACTGTGTGCATCAGCATAGCATCATGACATATCAATGGCTAACCTATGATTCTATGAATGTATATCCTGATGAGACCCTCAAGCAGTTTTAGACTCTAATTCCTCCTCGCTGCTCTGTTCATACGGTAGAAAATTATCGCAATCGATTTCAGCTTCTATAGCTTTGTCTTCCTCTGGCATCTTCAAACCCCTTGGAGGATAGTTGTTCTTCCACCCAAGCTTTACAATCTTGGTAGCCTCCTCCACTCTAGATGCAGCAACCAATGCAGTCACTACCCCCTGCAGCAATGAACATTTCACTCTGCACTTCCTACTAAAGATCTTATGGCAGAAATTTAGAGCAAGATCAAGCTCCCCAGCCTCCACAAAATGTGGTACGAGAGTTTCAAATGTCCCCTTGTATGGTGCACATTCATTCTCTACCAGGTCATCATAGACCTTCCTGGCCTCACCCAACCTCCCTTCCTTGCAATACCCTCGAATCAGCTCATTGTAGGACACTGAATCAGGTTTAGGCCCATCCTTCTGCATCGCCTCAATTACAGCAACCGCATCATCAATCCTTCCTTTGGCTACCAGACCCCGCAGCTTTGCGTTATAGCTCTTTGCGTTCGGCTCAACATTCCTCTCCTTCATCATCTCCAATACTTTCTCGGCATCATCAAAACGGCCATTGTTGTAAAACCCATTAAGGAGACTGTCGAAAGTGATCACATCGGGGGTAAGGCCGCACTTCTCCATGAGCGGGATGACATCGAGGGCGGTCGAGAGGTCGGGTTCCTGCACAGTACGCCGATGATGAGTATGCTGTAAGATTATTCACTTGGATAGCGGTATAATGTAAAGACGGGATCACCTGGAACGCGGCGACGAGCATCTCGAAGTTGCCTGAGTCCACGTAGGTGGCGAGGAGGGCGTTGAAGGCCGTGACGGACTTGTGCTTTGGGGGAAGGTCAAGGAAGGTCGCGGTGGCGTGGGACGGCATGGAGGCGTAGCCGTAGAGGCGGACCAGGCGCGCTGCGAAGTCCTCGTTGGAGGACTCGAGGAAAGGCTTCTGCGAGTCGAGCAGGGCCGCGACGGCGTCCTGGCGGCCAAAGGACGTGAGGCGGGACACAGCCACCTTGTACACGCGGTGGTTGTCCCGGAAACGGGGGGAGGCGGCCGACGCGGCGATGAACTGGAATACTAGCTTGTCTGGATTGCGCTCCTCGGAGATGACCCGTAGGATTTCGGCGAGGCGCTTCCGGCGGTTGCGCCCCGCCTTGGGTTTCGCCTCCGCCTCGCCGGCTGCCGCATTCTGGTCCGGCGCGGCCGCGACCGCGGGTGCGGGCGCTAGAGCGAGCTTGGGTGCTTGAGCGCGTGGAGTGGTGGGGGAGAAGATGCTGAAGAGGCGGCGGGCGCGGGAGGCGGCGGCGGCTGGGGAGGCCATGGCCATGGGGTCGTAACGTCAGCGGCGGGTGAGGGCTTGCGGCGGAGCCTATTTGGGCTCTTGGCTTCTTGAGATGCCGCGGGCTTGCGGCGGACGGGCGGAGCCTATTTGGGCCGTGAACGTTTATTTCCGCCTGCTGGCTGGCTGTGCGTCGATGGTGCCGCCTGCCACGGCCGCGCCCGATGGGGTCGGCGGCCGCCCGTCCTGCCCGCGCGCTTATGCGGCCGGCGTAGCCGTCAGCTCCATGGCGAGCACCGGCGGCGGACAGGAGCTCCCGGCCCCGGGCGTCGTCCTACGGCAAGGAGCGGCGGCAACCCTCTGCCCCACGGCAAGTTTGGCGTGCCGTGGCACTGCCGAAGTGCCGATGGCCCTCGGCATCCCCGCGGCGCGCTACCGGGATAAGGAGTGGCGAGTGGTGTTGGGGTGCGCAGCGGCCGCCCCGAGCTCGAGAGAGCATACGCGCGCGTGACCGATAGGGGCTGGGCGCAACGGGTGCCCCGCCCCGGCGCTCAGCACGCCTGCGCTAGCCTGGGCATCGCCACCGACCGGCAGGGCCCCGCGGCGAGCGGCGCCGATGGCGCGCCGCAGATGCGAGCCTAGATGCTATTGCTAGCGCCCGACGCGCGGCCGCCGGCATCATACGCAGCGCGGTGCACGGCCAGGAGGCTGTAGCGGGGAATGCCCCGGTCTGGACGCTCGAAGAAGCGTTCGACGGGCATCCGGCGCCTTGGCGATAAGGAGAGCCAAGCCCGTGCTTCCTGCTTCCTCCACTAGAGGTTCCGTCATCTTCCTGCACGTACAGTCCCTGAAGGCATGAACTGTGAGAGAATTTGCATCTTTCTGTATTCAGTGCATTTGGCTGACTGCTTCTTAATAGACGTCTTGCAATTTTCAAGAATGTTAGTACGCACAGATTTATAAATACATGCATAGCATATGGCTTGTGTGACGAAGTACCAGGGAGATGACAAAAACACATGATCTCATATAATTCATGTTCTTTTTCCTGGAGCAGAAGTAAATATTTGGAAGCTGAATCAATGGGACAGCATGATTATGAGGGAACCAGTCAACCATCTCAAAAACGTGGAGGAGATGCTCCTGTGCGTTCTTCCTTTTTGCTTGTTACATTCTTGCTTTTCCATCTGATTAGCTTTGATGCCTTCTTACTGGCTGGTGAGAGGAACTCCGTTGCTTTGGCAAAATTGAAACTAGGTTAGCACATTTGCTCACTGCTACTATTACTTCTGCAGTTTTGTAGATTCAAGTCAGTGTTGCGTTGCTCCTGACTAACTGTGCATTGTTTTGTTCCTTGTTTCCCTTCAGGTTTCAAGTTCACTGATTGGTGTCAGGAGGACTGCGACTTGATTTTAGAGACAAGATTTTGGCAAGTTTCCCCATCCTTGTTGCTGGTCCATTTGAAGAGTGCCAGTACATTTGAAGAGTTGAAATTAAAAGGATCATGCTACCCATTTATGCATATCACAGATTTCCAGAGGGGGTTGATTGTGTATTCCTGCAGATATTATCAACTTCAATGTGTGCCACTGGAGTGCTGTGAGAGCAGGCTGGACATTTTCCCTGTATTGCACTCAAGTAATGCACCATAAGTAAAGCAGTTGGGTAACATTTCACTATAGCAAGCATTTTGCACTTTTTCAATTTTTATTAGTCCCACTCCCACTTGCTGCACCTATCCGGTATTTGTGCTATCAATGCCACGTAAAGTACGTATAACTAATTCATATAGGGGATTTCTCTCACATTGGTTTCTTTTCCTGTGTAGGGATTTTCATGATGCAGCTCGCCATCACAAGCTAAATTTCGAAGGTTATCACAGGACTTCCGTAGCATGAAGGTGCCCATGTTCCACATATGTAGTTTATTCGGTGTTCATCTCAGAACAAAGCTAACTTAGCATGCTTATGTTGGATATCAAAAAGGGAGATTGTAGACAAACAACATTTGAGTTAGAACTGTTGTGGTCAAACAACATTTGAGTTAGAACTGTTGTAGCTCTCACCATAGCTCTGCAAATATTGTTCCCTGAAATATAGGTGCCCACCTCCGTCGATGTTCTTGATGCTTTTTTATTTTTTTCTTTCATCTTCCTCAAAATAATTGGCTCTATATTAAAATGTTGTCCAGTAGTGCAATTATGTGACTGGAGGGACCTATTTGCATATGTAATAATAAAAGGGGAAGGGGAGAGGAGCACCAGGTGAGAGGAACCCTCATCCCCAAATTCCAACTTAAAATAAGTACCCAATGAATGATGCATCGTGAACGAAAGGGGTCATCATGGCACCAACTGATATGGAAAGTTCAACATGTGACTCACAGGCTAAAATGATTTTAATAATTCCCGGATGTTGGTAAGTAAATGCTTATTGCACATCTTTCGGCAAGACCTTACCAGAGTAGGACTTCATTGTACATTTTTGAATAAAAATATTATTTTGTGTTCTCAGAAGATATCCCACGACTTCTCTCTGTTCAGCTTGCTCTGTTTTTAATTTCTAACTTATAGAGAAAATCATATCTTTTACTGAATTGTCTCCCATTTTCAATAATTGTTATACATTTGCAGGTTTCTTCCATGATGCACACACAATTCGACTAGACTGCAAGGTATAGAATCAATTTATCTGTGAGTTCAAGTTGAGGCGCGAAATTCTTTCCAGTTTTTTATCTGTTTATTGAGCTGTTTATTGAATTTTGAAGGTTTGCTACTAATACAAAATATTGATATTTTCCCTGAAGTCATAAATGTATACAGTACTTTAATTTGAAAATAAAAATGCACAGCATGGCTTGCCAATGCTTATCATGCTAACAGTTTAAATTTGGATAAAAAATTAATTTATAAGGCGCTCTATCCAAACAAATCTTTTGTCAATTTTGCACACGTGTTTATCTTTTCCATTACAGAATTGGTCAGGAAGTAATCTAAGTGTGTATGCAGAGCATGTTTGTCAATAAGCATTGCAAATAGAAACCTGTAGTTGCAGGTGGACCCTGATGGAGAAAGATGCCATTAGCTTCAGAAAGATGTTACTTTGAAGTAATTATGTGAATATAAACTCATACCTTCATTTCCCCCATTCTTTCTTATTTTAGTGAACTTGATGTGTGCTACCATGGAGTCTCAAACAAAGAACTGGTGTTTAGCAGGTAAGCCTTTTATTATGAATTTAATCAGATTCCCAGCACTTTTTCTTCTTGTAGCATAGCATATTTTATATACTTCAGAATAACTGTTTCCATCACTATGTTAAAGTGATAGTGTGAATTCACGGGCCATATTATACTTCAGAATAGCTGGGTTTTTTGTGCACTTTATGCATGATATGAATTCACCCATATTATCATTCAACAACTAAACAATTGAAGGCAGTATCTCGGTACACACAATGACACAATGTTTGCTTCTCTCCTTGACATCTCTTCTATTTACATACTCCATCACATCTACTAACAAATCATCTTAGAAGTACCTTCCACCTTTCTGGAGTGATGAAACCAACACCACATCATCAAGCACTCTGATTGCAATGCTGATTTCCTCCATAAACCTGAAGACTACCTCTTAGTTAATTGTGCTTGTTCAGATACAACTTCTGTCAAACTTAATGATTATTAAATCCGTGCTCGGACTCAACCACTGTTGGACTCAGTAATCTTGTGAATTATATGTGCTTGTTCGTACTTAAATACTGTCAAACTTAGTCCCAAGTTATCTGACAAAATGTTGTGCATTGTATCATTGTCTGTGGCTCATTGTGGTTATCTAGTCCGCTTTCATCAATTCCTTTCATTTCTACTGTCACCTAAGTAACAAATAAACATAGCACCTTGCAGCAAATAAATCACTAATGTTATAAGGCTTGCCTGGAGGTTAATCACACAGTGGCACACAGACGCTGACTGAAGAAATTGGACGCGGATTGCTGACCAAGAAGCATTCCAACAATTTGTCAATAGACCAAGCGTCCTAAGTTAGAGACCATCCGTTTTCAATAACCAGAGGATGCTATCCGTATCCAATGGCGGTTAGCATTATACAACCTCGTCAGCATGTCAGGTGCAGTGTCAATGTGTCAGGGATCGTATCATTATCTGAACTGAAAAGAAATTTGGAAGGCAAAGGTGGTCGTATCAGGTGCAATATAGACATGCGAGATGCATGCCGAATACATTTTTACTAAAGTTTTTTTTTGTCTCCAGCGTAATTGCGCTGAAAAGAATTCTAAAGATTGCGAAGTTTTAATGATACATGAAGAACATAATCCTACAGTTCTGTCTCCAGGGTAGGCGCTGAGTTGCATAATCCTACAGTTTAAATGCAAGCGAAGTGAAAAAAAAAACTAACCATTCGTGAGTACAGAAACTAACCAAAACAGCTGCACATTTTCTCTCACCTGCTATATGAGGCAATGATATTTACGATTCACTAGGTGATACGCCGCGGGAATTTTTAAAATAAAATTTTAAGTTGAAATGTGGAAGTAGAAATACCAAAGTGATCACATGTCAACATTCGTATGTAAATAACATTATATATGAAAGCATGTTATTTGTTGAGAGTGAACCATTCTAAAATAATTGATCCTACATGTATTTTAACTACGGGAATTTTGTGGTGTGCTACTCACAAATATATGATATTAGCTACAGAAAATCGGTTGAAAACATAAATAGATGTGGATGATGACATGACGTATAGTGGATATTGATATGATTTATAATAAATTATGGTGTGGAATGCTTGCATGTTGAGAGAAATAGTTAGTGAGTTCTATATATAGTTGTATATGATTCATATTCCAAATCTTATTTCGATCTTTCTTGTTTTTAAGAATTACACAGTACAACGCAGACGCTCACAATATGCATGCACACTCACCTCTATGAACATACATACGCAAACCTTACTCTTAGGAGCACCCTTGAAGGACTGAGCACTTGACAGATCTGGAGATTTCCGAAGTCACCATTAGCGTCTCGTTGTCGACGGGAACGACGCTTATCACTTAACGCATAACACCTGTAGCTTGTTAACGCATAACGTCGGTAAATTTTGAGAAAATCTTAGAAAAATGTGCGAGCATCAGGGTTGCGTTCGGCGGGTATTTAAGAGGAGAAGCCGTCAAATTTGTTGTGAGAAGAAAATACTATGTACTGATTAAGCCGGCTGATTTGTTGTGAGAGAAAAATGATGTAGAAGAAGCCGAAATAAGCAAGCCGAACGCAGCCCAGGATTCGAACCCTGATTGGTAGCGTACCATTGAACCGTCATAGTGCCCTACCATTGGACTACAAGCCGCCTGAAGACGATTTTTTTATGATACATCTCTCTCAATGTTTAACAAAACTATACTATGCCGCCATTTGAAACGGTGATAGAGTTGACCTACCACCCTTTCCCACGGCGGTAGGCACTCCTACCCACCAACAGGTACTGTAGCAGTCTTTATAGGGATCGGTACATTTTCAAATAATCATAACTTTTTTGTATGAACTTGGATGGAGATAAACTTTATATGAAAGTTGTAGATTTCATCAAGATAACTTTGCGGTTCAAACTTTCTTCATTTGAAATCATCTTGAGACTCAAATAAAGGATAAACTATCCAGTTCTAAAATTTGAATTTTAAATTTAAACATTGTGTCAATCATTTGAGCACCAAAATAAATTCAAATAGACACAATTTGAACTACAAAGTTGTAGAGTTTATCTTCATCCGATTTTATATGAAAACGTTATGAGTTTTGAAGTCCATCATGCGGGAGCGCAATCCCAGTTCATCGCCGCGTCGGCCGCGTCCCAGAGCTTCCGCGAGGAGCACTACCGCGTCTACGATGTGGCTGTGCACCGCCTCATATCCTTCGGCCGCCAGGACGCCGTCGCGGCAATCCTCGACTCGCAGAAGCCCTTCCTCAAGGCCTCCACCGAGGGCTTCGCCACGCGTCTCGTCCACCTCTACGGCCGCGCATCCATGCTGTCCCACGCCGGCACGACCTTCCACGACCTCCCCCCAAAGCAAGTCTGTTAAGACCTTCAACACCCTCCTCTATACCTACGTCGACGCTCGCGACTTCGTCGCGCTCACCACCGCGTTCCAGCAGATCCCTGTCAGGGGGTGAGACCTGGACAGATCCGCAAGGGGGCGACCCAAGCGGTTGTAGGTTAATGGAGGGGATCGGGAACTAAGAGCGTAGGTGGTAGTTCGTGTGTGGAACTCGGAACACGGCAAGAATGGCGATGAACACGAGAGTTTAGACTGGTTCGGGCCTCCGGAGAGTGAAACCCTACGTCCAGTATGGGGTGGAATTATGCGTGGAAGGGAAGTCCCCTCGAATGGAGCTCTAGGCCGCCTTATATGGTCAACGGGCTAGGGCTTCCATTCGAGGTCGGTGGACCCTCATCGGGGTCGGTTACAAAATAGGAAGACCATCTGCCTTGATTACAGGGAGTATCCCGCAATCTGCGGACCTACTGGCGGCGCCAAGCTGCGATCTGGTAGCTCGCCTTGCGCTCCAAGTCCCGCGGATCCTCCGGGATCTGGATAAGGTCTTCTGGAGTCTTCCAAGGTCGCCGGGATTATGGATAAGGTCTCCGGGCCCACTTGCAGGTCGGCGGGACTTCTGACAGGTTGGGTCTACTAGTCAGGGACCTCTGGGACCCTGGTCGGTGGGGACCCATGGGTACCCATGTCTCTCAAGCCCCCGATCGACGTGTAGGCGTAGCGGCCGAGACGAAGTCATGTCGAGGCGAGGCGAGGTCATGACGTCGTCAAGGTCGCGTAGGGTGCACGGGGATCCAAAGAAGAAAGAAAACCCCTCCAGCGCGCACGAAGTCGAACATCGAGCTCCTGGAACGTAGGTCCAGAAGGTCGAAGTGAAGGCAAGGCGTTGTCCTTGAAGAACCACTGACCTGACCTGAGTCAGGCAATCATGAAGGAATCACCGTGACCTTGAGGAAGGTCTCGCCGCCAACCGTAGGTAGGTCGAGCGGAGGAATGGTGGAAGCGGGCTTCCAGTAGGTCGATGCGACATAGAAGGAGAGGGTGTCGTAAGACGCACTCATGTAGTAGCCCCCGAGCAGTAAGATGACCAGAATGGTCGGTTTGATGCTCGAAAATCAAAGGAATAGAGAACCTACAGCCTTCTGTGTCCCTTGCGATGCTCTGACGATCTGAATAGGACAAAATACCTAAAATCTTCGAGTAAAGCACCAGGCGCCAGCGATTGTCGCGTCTCGTACCACGGGTATACTGTACGGTCACGAGACCTGCCCCCACGTAGAGCTGCGGTCGCTGCCCGCAAAAGACAAAAGCTGCCAAGACGTTGTCAGGTAGGGGATAAGCACGCCGATGCTCCCGCGGGTGAACAGGGACCTTGCGCTTCACATGGTGACAGTCACCGGATAAGGACGCCACGCCAGCTGTGCTGCAGATAGGATCCAAGGCCTTGTGCTGCGGCTATAAATAGCTGATCACGCCACCGATATCGCCACTTGAGCCAACCAAGTGAACCATGGCGAAGCTGTGTAGTAATTTTTCAGTGCCTTGGGCTTGCCTCCATCCACCAGAGCGTAGAGCTAGGTTACCAGCGTTTGGAGCTAGAAGAATGCTTGCTAAGTTAGGGGAACTCCATCAGCCGCTTCACCCGCGCCCAGCGAGGAATCCAGGTGCAGCATGGGGCAGTACATGCCTTGACGGACCTTGTGAGCGAGGGCCCGAGGTGATGCTAGTAATCACCGTGCTGTATCGGGGAAGACCCGAGGTGACGCTAGCTCGATTTGGAATCTTGTGGGGGAACCCAGACGTAAGTGTGGGTGCCACAGGAAACCTTCTGGGGCTAGAGTAGAGGTGGCTGTGTGGCAGCTGCGACCTCGGCGGCGGTGGAGGACTTCATGTAGGTCCTGAAGCTAGAAGAAAGCTTGCGACGCACTTCATCAGTCTAGGTTGCGTCGTAGACACCACATAAGGTAGATCAGGACCTTTAATATGTTTGTATCTTGTAATTGGCCATGGGCCAAAGTCCCTTGTGGCGTACGAAGCTTGTATACACATGTTTGTTTGACAAACAACGCGCGTTGAGTGTTGAGTAGAGGCGCCCGGGCGGCAATGGCATGACCAAGGTCCCAGCGGGGCTATAATAGCACGCCGACCTTCAAAAGGCCTGGAGTATTAACGAAAGGTCCCGTGCTGACCGGTGTCAACACGGCCTCTATGCAGTGACACAGCGCAGGGCGTCAACCTGAAAACTGTAGGTCTAGTTGACCTAGAAGGCAACAGAGCCTCAGCAAGGAGCTGTTAATCAAGACCAGGAGGTCGCCAACGGGCAGTGGAGCCTTTAAGCACGGAGCCGTTGGTGATTTTCGCCACTATAGGTCGTGGCGACCTAGAAGGCGCAAAGGCAACTGGGCCTAGGAGACGTGGTGTGAACCCGCCGTTTGTAGGCCGAGGCGACCTAGAAAGCTGCTGGGTCCTTGTCGACCTTGCGGATGCAACGTAGCATGACCATGGGTCGTCTGTTGGCCGAGGCGACCTTGAAGTTAGCATCGGAAGTATAGGTTGGGGGTTTAGATGTGAGGCATAACGGGTCCACACCCAGCTGGGCGTGTTGACCAACAACCGGCCGACGCATATTCCCGTACGGAACTAGCCATTTCTGATTTACTGCCTGTTATCCGTTTAGGCCGAAAGAGCCATTGGGGATTAGATCCATTGAGCGGAGATCTGTTGGGTCGCCGCGAAATCCGTGAGAGAGACGTTGGGCGCGGCGGCCCACGGCACCGCTGGGGCCCAGCTATATTAGGCCGAACCGCGGGCCAGGACCTCCACTTGCTTTCATTTTCGCGCAGCGTCTAGGGTTCCGCCGCAGATCCAAGCGCTGGCGACCCACGGGCTGCTGAAGCCCAAGGCGGAGGTGGCTTGGAGGCCGGCCGCCGGTGAGGTGTTCCCCACCGAGGGGACCGGGGAGACCGTCGTCTTCCTCGCGCACATTGAGCGCGGATTTGGGGTTCCGACCGGCGACTTCTTCCGCGGGCTCCTGTACTTTTACAGGATCGACCTGGTACACCTCGTCCCCAACGCCATCACCATCGTCTCCTCCTTCATCCACCTATGCGAGGCCTACTTGGGCATACCACCACACTTCAACCTGTGGCGGCACTTCTTCGAGATGAAGAAGACGGGGAAGTCCGACGTCGTTGGCAGCGTCGGGTTCATGTTGCGCCAGTACACGAAGTCGGTGTACATTGACATGGTGCTGCCCGACAACACCACGGGCTGGAAGCAGGGGTGGTTCTACCTCGACAACCCAGCGTCGGCGCTCCCCACCAGGTCCGGGCACGATCCCGTGGCGAGGCTTGAATGGTCGAGCCAGCTCACGTCGCGGGAGACCGACGACCTGCAACCGCTACTGGACGACCTCGAGACGTTGAAGACGGAGGGGTTGACCGGCAGCGCTGTGGCGATCAGCTTCAGCCGGCGACTGCTGCAGCCCATCCAGGACCGGGTTCACCTGGCCTATGAGTATTGGGGCCAATCCGACCCCACCCAGGTCATACAGCGCAAGGTCTCCAAGGAGGAAATGGTGGGACGGGTGAAGAGCATCTTCGCCGGGTGCATCCACAACCGGACGTGCCCCAAGGCGCTCAGTGTGTACCGCCCCGCCGACGCTGTAAGTTATCGGTCTTCGAACTTGAGTTGTGTTGTCTGGGTGTGTGAATTTGTTTTGATATAGGTCTTTTGCTTTTCAGGGTCGTGAAGGCATGCACTGGTGCCCAACTCCGTTGCCTGACGAGGGGGAGCGGAGTTTCAAGGTCCGGGCCGCGGAGGACGTCCAGGCCCCACCGCAGCAATGCCTCGAGGACTACCTCTCCGACTCGTCGGTGGGTAGCGATGAAGAGGAGCCCGCTGTGAGGAAAGCTCCGGGGCAAACTGCGAGCAAGATGTCCGCGTCCAAGGCCGCGGCGACGATCGCCGCCACCCAGGCGGCGGAATCGAAGAAGAAAAGGAAGAGAGCGGCCCCAGCTGTGTCGGTGGACACGGTGACGGCCAGCACCGATGTCGAGACCATCAACATTGATGATGAGGACGACGCCAAGTCGCCCGACGTGTTGACCGGACAGGCGACGCAGACACCCCGCAAGGTCGCGGGAGGGGAGGAGCGCTCGAGGTCGGCCGCGGACGTCCTGGGCGACGCGGGGTCGCAGAAGAGGGCGAGGAAGGCCCCTCATAAGCCCATCAGACTTGGGCTGAAATCCGCCAACAAGTAAGTCACCGAATCCATGCCTGCTTTACTTTTGATGTTGTGTTTCCAAGTATCTGTGATGTTGAATGCCATCACATATGTGCAGGACGACGCCGGCGACGTCGGAGAGCGCCAAGAATGCCTCGGGCCAAGAGGCGTTCGAGCATAAAGGAGGGAAGGCGCCAGTGGAGCAATCACCGGCAGCCTCGGCTGCAGATGTATCGAGCCGGGCCCTTGGGGCCGGAGGGGCGGCGGCGGCGGCGGAAGTGGAGAAGGTCGCTGCCGTGGAGGCTCAGCAGATCGGGGGTCTCCAGGATGACCTATGCATTTCCGCCCCGCCACCGACGCAAGAGCGGCAAACTGCGGAGGCGGGCGGATCTGGAGCTGGGGAGGAGGACGACAGGTGCTTGTACGTCGGGACTCCGTGGGAGGGCAACATCGTCGCTGACCGCCGCGACGTTGAGGAGTTCAAGGCGGCGCAGCGGACGATCGCGCGGACGCTATCGGTAAATGACTGACGCTGCTTTTGTTTATTCTTTAGCTTCTGCTTTGGTTGTTGCAATGTCTTGATGTGAGATGGGTCTTCTTCTGTTTCAGTCTCTCGCCGAGCGGGCGCAGGCCAAGGCGACCCTGGTGAGGGAGGTCGCCAATGCCCACGCAGAGGCCGCCGCGGCTCGAGAGGCTGTGCTGCAAGCCAGGGTCGAGGCCGCAGAGGAGATCAGGCGTGTGAAGGACGCCATGGCCCGTCAGGTGGAGAAGGAGGTGAACTCCTTGAAGAAGAAGCTGGAGGCTGCCCAGCGGAAGGCGAAGGATGCCGCGGACGACCTCCAGGCCGTCGTTGATGGTACGCTTGTTGGTCATTTCGTGTTATCTTCTTGTCTTTAGGTCTTTTCTCAACTTCGACCTTTGGCACATGTCTAGGCGCCAAGGAGACGGAGGAGGCCCTCAAGAAGGAGCTGTCAGAAACAAAGGACCAAGTGAGGGTCCTCAAGGAGGGGACCAAGGAGGTCCGGGAAGGTGAGCGATGATTGTCTTGAAGATCTTTGCTGACACTACGTCGGGGACGTAGCTCATCTTGTTGCTTTTGCTGTAGGTCTGGAGAAGCAGCTCACCGACCTCAAGGAGGCCACCCAGTACCTGATGGACATCTATGTTCCTCAGGAGGAAGGGGCAGAGCCCAAGGAGCTGGTCGACCGCCTGGACGAGGCCGAAGGTTGGATGAAGACCCTGCTGCTGGATGCCAGCAAGTTTGTTGAGGCTGCGGCCTTAGCGACGGTGAAGTTTCACGAGCTGTCGTTCGACCTGCAGAAGGTCGCGGAGGACGTCGACTTGGACGAGCTGGTGAACAGCGAAGACGTTCAGGCTGCCGCAGAGGAGGTCATCAAGAAGTTCGACCTCTGAAAGTCAATGTTTAAGCTGTATGAGTGTGTAGATGTAGGTTTAGGCCTAAGGCCTATTAATGTAGAAAGGACCTTGCAGTAATGAAAAACATGCAACTTTAATTAAAATACGCATCCCACTTGAATAACGAAAACACTCGTTATGAAAGTTCAAGAGTGGCGAGATTGCAAAGTGTTCCCTCCGCTAACCCAACTCAGTGGAGGAACGGCTTACCGACTGCACAGCTCACCGTGGAGGCTTAGGTGCAGCCGGCGCGCGGAGGGGGTTCTTGGACCCTAGGTCTCACAACCACACGACTTAGGAACATGCATAAAAAGAGTAAGGGCTACGCAGAGGGGGAACGCGTAAAAAACACATAAGAACATAAAGGAGCCCTTCAGGTCGTGAGACCCTTGGATTGGCAATGCCAAGCCCCCGAGCCTGTCGGGCCGGACTTAGACCAAGCCCCCGAGCGCTTCGAGGGGAAGGTTGAACAGAAAGTAAAAAGAGACCTAAGCATAGGTCGACAGGGAACCTGTCGAGGGGAAGCTTATCTTTATTAACTGTAAATTACAAGAGGGGAGAGTACATAGCTTTTATTTTGGTACAGATCTTCTAAGGATAGAAGCGGTGCAAATGCTCGATGTTCCAGACGTTCGGGACGCCTTGACCATCAGCCCACTGGAGGCGATAGGTCGCCGGCCCCACGACCTCCTTGACTATGAACGGGCCTTCCCAAGGTGCAGAGAGCTTGTGCATGTCTTTGGTGTTCTGTATGCGCCGCAAGACCAGGTCACCGACGTTGAAAGATCGTTCTCGCACGTTGCGATCATGGTAGCGACGCAGCTACTGCTCGTGACGGGTGTGTCGCATGAGCGCAGCTACTCGGTGTTCTTCAACACTGTCGAGGTCGACCTTGCGCATCTCCTCCGCTGCGCCCTCTTCATAGTGCTGTATGCGAGGAGCGCCGAAGGCAAGGTCGGTGGGGAGGATAGCCTCCGACCCGTACACCAAGAAAAATGGGGAATACCCCGTGGCCGAGCTGACTTGGGTCTGGAGACCCCAGATCACGTGAGGGAGCTTCGCTAGCCACCTGGTGGCATAGGGAGACGTGTCGTCGAAGATGCGATCTTTGATGGCTTGCAGAACCATGCCGTTGGCGCGCTCGACCTGGCCATTGCAGCGCGGGTGCGCCACTGAGTAGTAAACGTCGATAAGGTTGTCCTGGCAGAAGTCCCAAAAGTCGGCCCCTGTGAAGGCCGAGCCTAGGTCGGTGATGATCCTATTGGGAACCCCAAAGCAATTAGTGATCTCCTCGATGAACTTGGCCGCTTCCTTCGACGTGACGCTGGCTACGGCCCGAACCTCAATCCATTTGGTGAATTTGTCCACCGCCACGAGGATGTGCTTGTAGCTGCCAGGGGTGGTTCTGAAGGGCCCGACCGAGTCGAGGCCCCATATGGCAAAGGGCCACGATGGAGGAATTGTCCTCAGAGCCTGAGCTGGGACGTGCTGTTGCTTGGCGAAGAACTGGCACCCTTTGCACCGCCGGACTAGGTCTTGCGCGTCAGCCATGGCGGTAGGCCAATAGAAGCCCGACCTGAAGGCTTTTCCAACCAGGTTGGCAGAGGCCGCGTGATTGCCGCACTCGCCACCATGGATCTCTTGCAGGAGCCTGAGGCCCTCGGATCTGAGGATGCATTTCATCAACACGCCGTTGGAGGCAGACCTCCGGTAGAGTTCTGTGCCGATGATGACGTAGTTGGCACTGCGCCTCGTGACCTTCTCGCGTTCTGCCTTATCTTCAGGAACCCGATGCTCGAGGATGTAGGCGATGATGTCGAGGCGCCAGTCATCTTCGGCCTCAGCCATAAGGACGTCGCGGTTGCCCTGTGGGGGCGCGTCGCCAGTCGGCAGCTCTGGGTCACTGAGGAGCTTAATAGAGGGTTTGCGTAGGTCTTGGACAAACACGCCGGCCGAAACCAGCGCACGCTTGGAACCCAGCTTGGAGAGGACGTCTGCTGCGACGTTGTTATCACGACAGACGTGGTGGAACTCCAGACCATCGAAGTGGGCTTCCAGCTTCCGTACCTCTGCGCAGTATGCATCCATCGTATCTTTCTTGATATCGCATGCCTTGTTGACTTGGTCGATGACGACCTTGGAGTCGTCGTAGGCTATGAGCCGCTTGATCCCTAGGGAGATGACGATGCGCAGCCCATGAATGAGGGCTTCATATTCGGCGGCATTGTTGGACGCCTTGTAGTGGATCTGCAGGACGTACTTCAAGTGATCACCTTGGGGAGAGATGAAGAGTACGCCTGCTCCTGCTCCTTCGAGGTTCAGGGAACCATCGAAGTACATCTTCCAATGTTCAGGCTTTTCCGCCGGTGGGGGTTGCTGGGTCTCTGTCCACTCAGAGACGAAGTCCGCGATGACCTGTGACTTGATGGCCTGCCGTGGGCAGAACTCAAGGTCGAACTCGCCTAGTTCGATGGACCACTTTACGATGGGCCCCGTGGTGTCGCGACTACGCAGAATTTCTCCCAGGGGAAAGGCCGAGACGACCTTGATCTTATGCGCCTGGAAGTAATGCCGGAGCTTGCGCGAAGTGACGAGGAGGGCGTACAACATCTTCTGAGGCTGTGAGTACCTGATCTTGCTATCAGAGAGGACCTCGCTGACATAGTAGACGGGTCGCTGGACGGGGTAGGGTTGGGCTTCCTCAGGTCGTTCGGCCACCAGAACCGCGATGACCACCTGGGTGGACGCGGAGATGTAGAGCAGCAGGGTCTCTTTTGGAGCCGGGGGCACCATCACCGGGGCCGTTGTGAGGAAGGTCTTCAGCTCCTCCAGGGCCTGATCGGCCTCGTCCGTCCAGACGAACTTGTCAGACTTTTTCAGCAGCTTGAAGAAGGGCAGGCCTTTCTCTCCCAGCTTGCTGATGAAGCGGCCTAAAGCAGCCATCATGCATGTGAGCTTCATAATGTCCTTCTTACCAGTAGGTCTCTTCATCTTGCGGATGGCGTCGACCTTGGTGGGGTTCGCCTCGATGCCCCGGTGGGTGACCATGAAGCCTAGGAGCTTGCCAGATGGTACACTGAACACACACTTCTCTGGGTTGAGCTTCCAGCGGTAGCGGCGGAGGTTGGCGAAGGTTTGGGCAAGGTCGGCGATGAGGTTGTCCTCCACCGTGGTCTTGACAACTACGTCGTCGACGTAGGCCTCCACGTTGTCGTCGATCTGGGACTCCAAGCACTTCTGGATAGGCTTCTGGTAGGTCGCTCCAGCGTTCTTGAGACCAAACGTCATGGTCGTGTAGCAGTAGATGTCGTGCGGCGTTATGAACGCCGTTTTATCTTGGTCAGAGACCTTCAGGGCTATCTGGTGATACCCTGAGTAACAGTCGAGGAAGCATAGCAGGACGCTTCCGGCCGTGGAGTCCACGACTTGGTAGATGCGCGGCAGAGGGAAGGGGTCTTTAGGGCAGTGCCTGTTGAGATCGGTGTAGTCGATACACATTCTCCATTGACCAGTTTTCTTGGGTACAAGCACCGGGTTGGCGAGCCAAACCGGGTTTTTGCATTCACGGATGAATCCGGCAGCTAGGAGCTTTACTATCTCTACCCTAATGACCTCCTTGCGATCTTTCGCAAAGCGGCGCAGCTTCTGCTTGACAGGCTTGGCTGTCTTGCTTACATCCAAGGAGTGCTCAGCCAGCTCCCTGGGAACACCCGGCATATCCGATGGGGTCCATGCAAATATGTCCGCGTTATCCCGGAGGAAACTGGTGAGCGCGAATTCCTATTTCTCCCCGAGGTTGTCACCAATGACCACCGTCTTCTCTGGGTCGGGCAGGCCCAGGCGGACCCTCTTTGTTGATGGCGTGGCGTCCAAGGTAGTGTCGGTGCACTGCTGCTCTGGGATGGTCAGGTCGCTCGGAGCGACCTTCGCAGCCTTGGCGACCAGGACGGCCGAGGCGTCGGTGCAGGCGTTCGTCGTGATGATGTCTAGGGCCTCCGAGTCGCATTTGAAGGAGACTATGAGGTCGCCGTAGACGGAGAGGACCCCGTTCGGAGCTGGCATCTTCAGCACCAAGTAGGTGTAGTGCGGGATGGCCATGAACCTGGCCAGCATCGGGCGACCTAGGATCGCGTGGTAGGAGGACTTGAAGTCAGCGACCTCGAAGTTGAGGTACTCCGTGCGGAAGTTGTCCTCCATGCCAAAGGTGACGGGGAGGGAGACCCGACCCAGGGGGTAGGCCGCCTTGCCTGGGACAATGCCAAAGAAGGGCTCGTCGCACGCCGTCAGCTTCTTGAAGTCGAAGTCCATCTTCTTCAAGGTCTCGACGAAGATGATGTTGAGCCCGCTCCCTCCATCAATGAGGGTCTGGGGGAGCAGGGCTCCGTCCACCGTAGGTTCGACGACAAGTGGGTAGGACCCAGGATCTGGGATGTGGACCCAGTGATCAGCTCTAGAGAACGTGATCGGCTGCTCCGACCAACGCAGAGGCTGCGTCGGCTGAGTGTGGATGAGGTGGATCTCGCGCTTGTCCTTGCGGTAGCGTCTCCTGCTCACGTGAGACTTGAGACCCCCAACGATCATGTTGATCAAACGTTTGACCTGCTGAAAGGGGCCGTTGGGGTTGCCTATCTTTGGTGGTGGAGGTAGGTCGCGGTCGTCACGGCGGGCCTCTGGCTGCGGGTCGTCGTGGTGCTTGTCGCGACGGTCGTCTCGGTCGTCGCGACGGTCACGTCGGTCGTCGCGGCGGCTGCTGTTGTAGAGACGCGAAGATGATCGGTCGCCATCGCCTCTTGGTCGCTTGGGGTCTTCAGGGGTACGGAAGGCCCTCTTGAACTGTGAACACTCGCGGACGGTGTGGGTGGCTCCCTCGTGGAACCCGCAGGGGCTGTCGAGCGCCGCGTTGAATTCATCTACGTTGAACGTCGAAGGTCGACGTCCCTCGGTTGCAATCACCTCGGAAGGTCTCTTGCGCAGTTTGGAGCCGGAATCTCCACCAGTGCTGGACGTGCCCGCATCGCGCTTGGCGTCGTAGTCAAATTGGTTGACCATCACCTCGTCGGTGTTGATGAGCTTGTTAACGACCTCCATGAGGGCCGCAACGGTGGTGGCTCCAGACTCGTGGATCTTCTCAAAGATCTTGTGATCTCTGACACCTTTCTTGTAGCTATCGACGACCTGGTCGTCTCTGGCACCAACGCAGGTATTGCGGTTCTCGAAGAACCGGTTGATGTAGTCGCGGAGCCTTTCATTGGGCTTCATGGTGACCCTCCCGAGGTTGAAGGCGTTCCCAGGGCGATTGTAGGTCGCCTGGAAGTTGGACGTGATGGCCTGGGACAGGTCGGCCCAGGAAGTGATGCTGCCGACCGGGAGGTTGTTGAGCCACAGCGAAGGGGCGTCGCCCATCACCAGCGGGAAGTAGGCCGCCATGTGGTCGAAGGTGCTGCCGGCCGCCTTGACGGCGACGTAGTAGGTCGACAGCCAGATGTTGGGGTCAGAGCGACCGTCGTACTTCTGGATGTTCGGCTTGAAGTTGTCGGGGTAGGTCACCGACCTAAGGCGAGGCGCCAGTGCAGGGAAGGCGGTGATGTCTATGTCGTCAGCGCCACCTCCGGCTTGAGCACCACCTCTGCTTTGCGCGGGAACGACGACCTGGGATTGGGGTTGGCGATCTGGATTCAGAGCACCGCCCTTCGGATGGCCATAGTCCGCCTCGTACACAGCACGGCGCCTGTTCTCGACGTCGTGGCGATCGCGCTCCTCGCGCTCCATGATGCGGTGGACGGCGCCAGGGGGGCCGTACTCGCGGTCGTACTCCGCACGATGTCGCAACTCCCGCTCCTCGCGCTCGCGGTGGCGCTGGTCGATGTAGCCGCGAGCGTCGTGGGCGTGCCTATTGTTGTCGAGGTTGTGGCGGAGTTCGCCATCCTTGGCGCCGTTAGCCCGACCTCGTGGCTGATCGGGGTTGTGCTGGTCAACTTCCTCCTGGATGGTCGGGAGGTTGCTGCGCCCAGGTCGATTGGATCGACTGCGCGAATGACGGCTTGACGAATATGTGGCGGACTTGGCGGCCGCACTTTTCTCTTCTACCAGGGTTGTGGCGACCCAAAGGTAGGCCATGGCTGCTTCAGCTTCGGGCGTGAGGTCGGCTTGCTGAAGGCGTGCCATGGCGGCGCCCAGGTTGGCCTGAGGGCTATTGAACGTGGGTAGCCCCACTTCCTCGAACTCGAGATGAAGGTCCCGAGTGCAGGGAGGGACCACGCGGCGCTGTTCTTCTGCACGTCGCTGGGCGCGGTTGGCATTCCCCTGGATCTGCGCCGCCTCCTCGGAGTCCGTCGCGCCGTGGCGTGATGGTTCGTTTTCAGAGACCACAAGCACCCGGCGGAAGATGGATCCCGAGCCGTCGGGGGAGACGTGGACCCGGACCTTCTGGAACTCGCCGCCATCTGGAGACGCGAGAGTTCGCGTGGTACGGGGGAGGCGCCCTTGGTCGATCTTCTTCCGTAGGCGGCAGCCGCGGAGGGTATGCCTTGCGCCCTTGTGGTAGGTGCACGGTACGTCGAGCGGGTCGCGGTGTGCGCAAGGCTCGGGCTTTAGGTCACCGACGGGCCGCCGTCCAGATTGGATCTGGAGGGGCTTGGTCATCCGTTGAGCGTAGACGTCGGCGGGAGGTCGAAGACCGAAAGGGAAGGTCCCATGACGCGGTGCCGTTTGCGTCGAGCGCTGGGCCCTCTCGCAGATCTGGAGGGTGTCCTCCATCATGTTGATGACGCGCTCCATTCCCTGAACAATGTCATAGGGTTTGGGCAGGTGGGTCTCCGTTGTTAGATCGGAAACGGGGGTGACGTTAGGTGCCGTTGAAGCCTGTCCCGCGACCACCAAGGAGGTCGTGGTCGCCGGAACAGATGAGGTTGCGGTGAAGGAGCCGAAGCAGATCTCCACGGGGTTGGCGAGGATGGCCGCCATGCTTGCCGGGAAGACGACACCAGATCGGGCCACCATGCTGCACAACGAGTTCCCGATCGCCCCTACCTGACGCGCCAACTGTCAGGGGGTGAGACCTGGACTGATCCGCAAGGGGGCGACCCAAGCGGTTGTAGGTTAATGGAGGGGATCGGGAACTAAGAGCGTAGGTGGTAGTTCGCGTGTGGAACTCGGAACACGGCTAGAATGGCGATGAACACGAGAATTTAGACTGGTTCGGGCCTCCGGAGAGTGAAATCCTACGTCCAGTATGGGGTGGAATTATGCGTGGAAGGGAAGTCCCCTCGAATGGAGCTCTAGGCCGCCTTATATGGTCAACAGGCTAGGGCTTCCATTCGAGGTCGGTGGACCCTCATCGAGGTCGGTTACAAAATAGGAAGGCCATCTGCCTTGATTACAGGGAGTATCCCGCAATCTGCGGACCTACTGGCGGCGCTAAACTGCGATCTGGTAGCTCACCTTGCGCTCCAAGTCCCGCGGATCCTCCGGGATCTGGATAAGGTCTTCTAGAGTCTTCCAAGGTCGCCGGGATTATGGATAAGGTCTCCGGGCCCACTTGCAGGTCGGCGGGGCTTCTGATAGGTTGGGTCTACTGGACAGGGACCTCTGGGACCCTGGTCGGTGGGGACCCATGGGTACCCATGTTTCTCAATGCCGGCCTCATACCAAACCGTTATCCCAAGTGTATCCTCTTACAACATACTCCCTCCGTCCAGAATTGATATATGCCTAACTGTGTAATGCAAAGACCAAGGAGAACTTTAATTCCCCTCTGTGATGCATCGACAAACGAGCCAGCCAACTAAGCAATTCGTGCCACAATTGGCTCCAACTGGGAATACACATATCATTCGTGGAGAGGGAGTACTCATAAGAAGCCGGACCTCTCTGCTGCCCTCGACGTCATCCCGCTCATGGAGAAGTGCGGTCTTACACCCAATGAGATATCTTTCACCACTCTGCTTAATGGATTCTACAGCAACAATCGTTTTGATGATGCCGAGAAAATCTGGGAGATGATGAAGGAGAGGTTTGATTTCCAAACGGAGTACTGAGGATGCAGTTGCTTTGATTGAGAGGATACAGAAGGATGGGCCAAAACCTGATATAGTGTCCTACAATGAACTGATTCGAGGGTATTGCAAGGAAGGGAGATTGGATGAGGCGAAGAAGGCGTATGATGAGCTGATAAAGAATGAATGTGCACCAAATAGGGGCACATTTCATACCCTTGTGCCACATTCTCTTGAGGCTGGGGATCTTGATCTGGCTAAAGTGCGGTCATGAGATCTTAAGTTGGAAGTGCAGAGTGCAATCCTCGTTGCTCCGGAGCGTTGTGACTGCGCTGGTTGCTGCTTCAAGGGTGGAGGAAGCTAAGGGCAGCCGCAATGTTCTGATAGTGGGGTGCTATAGCAGTTCCACGTCACAATTTCGCTTACGTGGATCCGAGAGAAAAGAAGAGAGAGAAAAGAAGGTCGCCAGCTCTGGCGAGAGCCGATAGCACGGCTCCCGAGCAGGCCCATCTCTCCTCACCTCCTCTCCTTTTATCGGTCCCCATCTCCTCTTCTCTCCGCCATGGATCTGCCTTGTCCTCGTCCATGCCTCCTACTTCTCTCGTCTCCATCTACACCGGCGACGTGCTCGACGCGAATGAAGGGGAGGGCTGCCGGCGAGCAGCAAGGAGGAAGGGGCGTGGCGGCGCGGGCAGATGCGAGCTCGACCACCAGAGTGAGCGGAGTTGTGCAGGGCAGGGTGGAATACGCGGTGGCGGGGTTGATGTTGCTCGATGTGACAACCCGCCCGGGAAAATACCGTACTATCGCCTAAACCAATCCACTTTGGTCATTAAGTGATAATAAAGTATCATCCCGTCGTAAGTTGCCGGGTCAAGCCCGGTGAAATCACTTACATAGCAACAAAGGATCGACAATATGCATTAAAACTCACACGAAGGTGAGTCCAGAGTACATTACTTAAATTAAATCCGAACATGCCTCGAAGGGTCTAATTATTACAAACCGAAGTACTTGACATGATAAAAGAGATTCGGAGTTCGAAAACAACGGAAATTCAACTAAGCGGTATGATAAGCATCACAGGAGGCCATCCATGATGCCTTCACTCGTCGTCATCCACCCACTCCAGCTCCCAGCCGGGTGGAATCTCTCCAGGCCACACATCACTAAAAGCATTACCTGAAATCAACAAAATTATAGCAAGGCTGAGTATACTAATACTCAACAAGTCTTACCCGTCGGGTGATAACTACATCACCAAACTCTAGACATGAGAGGCTTTTTGGCCAGTGGGTTCTTTTGCTGAAAAGCAACAAAGAGTATGTCCTTACTTTCAATATTTTAGCTCAAGTTCTAGTTTATTACTCTTTTCTAAATGAGCAAGCTACTACAAGCATAAGTTGTGCAATACAATTAATCAAACATCAATATTGACAATATTCCATCATAAGGGATATATGACGCTTTTTCTAGTCGAACACACGAGTGCGCTAGCTCGCACGGTCGTCGGAAATCCACTCGCCGAACCACCCAGCACGGGCCGGTGTAACCGCGTGGGGGGCCGGTCAAACCGCCTTGGACAGGAGGCACGTCGAAAACCTAGATTCGCTGCTCCGGGAGGGACCCCGTCGGGAACAGTGCGCCTAGGGTTGTCCTGAGATCGGCAGGCCACTCAGAACTCCCTCAACCGCCGTGGAGACGAAGGAGGAGAGCAATAGGGGTTGGAAAAGTTAGGGTTTGGAGAAAATAAGGTAAAATTGATAATGACGATTGGATCATAGCCCTCAATCAGCCACGACCCTTTATATTTATAGGGTGGGAGGACTTGCCCTGCAAACAATGCTTTACAATTCGGAATTAAGCCAAACTCCTAATTCTACTCGAATTCGGGGTGACCCGGTTAGACCGCCCCCCAGGGGCGGTTAGACCGCCTGGCGGCCTCGTGCCGGACCGGCCACAGGGCACCCCGGTCAGACCGTCCTGGGGACCCGGTCTGACTGGCCTGTCTGGCCTGAGTCGGCTCTTGCCAAATTTGGGTGTCAACACATGCCCCCCTGTTTTTTAGTAAAGCTTGCGTGCTAAAAAATAATTCTAAGGATGACACAATTGTTGTCGGCCATTTTTATGCTAAGGGCGATTTTTATAGAAACCGACCATGAACCTTCAAGCATCTTGCCATACACTTGGGTAGAACTTCTTCAAATACCTTCCATTAAGCGCCCTGGGCAGCTGCTGTCCTTGCAATGATTCCACCATATAGGAATTTTCGGAGCAAACTCTCACAATCTTGTATGGACCTTCCCAACTTAGAGACCATTTACCAAACTTGTTGCTCTTGGATCCTATAGGCAGAATAGTCTTCCAAACCAAATCTCCTGCTTGAAAGGACTTAGCTTTTACCCTTTTGTTATATGCTCTAGCAACTCGCCTTTTGTCTTCCTCAATTGCTTCCAAAGCCTCCAATAGCTTGTCGGTCACTTCATCAATGTTATCCATCATCAAAGCATAATACGTATCCATATTAAGATCATTTTGCTTTGCAAGTCTATATGCGCCTAAATTCACCTCAACGGGCAAAACGGCCTCTTGACCATACACAAACTCAAAAGGAGTAACTTTAGTAGCACCATGTCTAGAAATACGATGAGCCCACAAAGCTTCAGATAATACCTCATGCCATCTTTTAGGATTGACTTCTATCTTCTTCTTAATGAGCTTAACTAAAGTTTTATTGCTAGACTCGGCTTGACCATTAGCTTGAGCGTAATATGGAGATGAATTGAGCAACTTAATACCATAGGAATTAACAAAATCACGCACCTCTTTAGCCACGAATGAAGTACCTTGATCTGTAGTTAAAGTCTGCGGAATACCAAACCTATGTATGATATGCTCCGTAATAAACCCAATTACCTCCTTATGTGTCATGTTCCTGAGTGGGATTGCTTCCGTCCATTTGGTAAAGTAATCAGTAGCCACAATCACAAAGCAATGCCCTTTGGTTGACGGAGGATGTATCTTGCCAATGAAATCCAATCCCCAACCTCTGAAAGGCCAAGGCTTGATAATCGGATGCATCAACACAGCAGGCACTAGCTGAACATCCCCGTGCTTTTGACACTCTTCACATCCCTTGTAGTACCTAAAACAATTGGCTATCATAGTAGGCCAATAAAAGCAAGTTCTCCTAAGGAGCCACTTCATCTTGGGAGCCGATTGATGAGTACCACAAACTCCTTCATGAACCTCTGCCATAGTCAATCTTGCTTGATCAGGACCTAAGCACTTTAGAAGCAAATCATCTGATGTCCCACGATATAACTCATCATTATCCAAAATAAACTTAAGTGCCCACCGTCAGACTTTTCTGTCACTTATACCTTTAGGATCCTGTAAATACTTAATCAGAGGTGTTCTCCAATCCTCCACTTCGTCCTCAACAGTTTCGGAAGAAACGGTGGCCGAAGTGGAGTTGCCCCCCGAGGGGCGGTCTAACCGGCCCGAGGGGGCGGTCTGACCGGGTGACCCGGTCTGACCGGCTGGAGGGGGCGGTTGAACCGGCTTCTCCAGAACATACCCCTCGGCTTCGTTAAACATCGGTTTTCATTCCTGAAAATTTCTTTTCTGGACACTATAACCAGACGCTTGTTGAGCCAGAGCGTTAGCCTTTGGATTCTCCTCTCGCGGCACATGATAGATCACAAATTCATCCATACAAGATATGATGTCTAAACATTTATCAAGATAAGTATTTAAAGAACCATTTAGACATTGACATACCTTGGATACTTGCTGTACCACCAGTAAAGAATCACCATAAGCTTCTACATTTTTCACTCCCATGTCATGTAAAATTTGCAATCCAAACAAGAGAGCTTCATACTCAATTTGATTATTAGTACATTTATGATCCAACCGGCTAAGGGCCTCAAAAACAGCTCCATTAGGTGACATAATAATGATCCCAACACCACAACCACTTCTACAAGCCGATCCATCAAAATGCAATTTCCATGGAGTAAAAGTTACATAACCGACATCTAAATCAAGTTGCTTATCAATTCTATGTTGAACAATAAAGTCGGCTACTATTTGACATCTCATTGATCTAATTGGTTCACAATGCAAATCATATTCAACAAGAGCATAAGCCCATTTGCCGACTCTACCGCTTAGAATAGGTTTTTGCAACATATATTTAATTATGTCGGTTTGGCATGCAACATAACAAGTGCTAAACAATAAATAATGCCTTAACTTGGTACAAGCATAATATAAAGATAAACACAACTTTTCAATGAAAGTGTACCTCATTTCGGCGTCCAGTAATCTTCTACTCTCATAAGCAACAACATACTCCTTGCCATCGGTCTCTTGAGTCAAAACAGCCCCAATCACACTTTGCTCCGCCGCAATGTAAAGCCGGAACGGAACACCACTCTTTGGTGCTTGCAAAACAGGCGGCGAAGTTAAGTAATTTTTGATCTCATCAAAAACCTCTTGCTGTTTTGCCCCCCAAGTGAACTCAGCTCCACTTTTTAACCGAAGTAAAGGAGTAAAAGCATCAACCTTCCCAGACAAATTACAAATGAATCGCCTCAAGTAATTAACCTTGCCCAAGAATCTCTGCAACTCTTTTTTACAAGTAGGAGTTTGAACCTTTTTCATTGACTCAATCTTTTTAGGATCAATCTCCACACCTTTCTCATGCACAATGAAACCCAAAAACTTGCCAGCCGACACTCCAAAGACACATTTGAGTGGATTCATCTTTAAACCATACTGACGCATTTTTTCAAATGCAAGTCTCAAATCGGCTAAATGGGAATTTAAACCAGCCGATTTAACAACAATATCATCGATATAGACTTCTACGATAATACCAAGCAAGTCATGAAAAATCAAGTTCATAGCCCTTTGATAAGTAGCACCAGCATTTTTCAAACCAAAAGTCATGACTATCCACTCAAACAAGGCTACAAATCCTGGACATATGAAAGCCGTTTTGGAGATATCCTCTTCGGCCATAAAGATTTGATTGTAACCAGCATTACCATCAAGAAAGCTAAGCACTCTATGTCTAGATGCAGAATTAACAAGAAAGTCGGCTATAGGCATAGGATATTCATCTTTAGGAGTAGCTTTATTAAGATCTCTAAAGTCAATGCAAACACGAAGTTTCTTTGTTCCTTTTTTCTCAACAGCCACAATATTAAAGATCCAATCAGCATATCGACAAGGCCTAATAAACTTAGCATCAAGTAACCGATTGATTTCTTCTTTCACTCAGTCATAGATATCAGGATTAAAATTCTTATGAGGCTATTTATAAGGCTTAAAACCAGGTTTGATAGGCAAACGATGTTCTACTAAATCACGACTTAAAACAGGCATTTCATTATAATTCCAAGCAAAGCAGTCGACATACTCCTTTAATAACTTTATTAATTCAAGCTTAAAGGTAGGATCAAGATTCTTGTTTACAAATGTCGGCCTAGGTATAGAGCCATCACTAATGTCTACCTCCTCAAGAGGATCAGCCGACGTAAACCCTTGTCCTAACTTGCCCAAATCATCAAGATCTTCAATAGCTTCACATGTATCGTTCTTATGCGCCCGATAGTGATCAATCCTCTGCTGCAACCACTCTTTTGTTGAACTCATTGAGTTACATAAAGTGATTTAGCCGATTATCAAACAGCTTTATTACAGCAGGGATGAACCCATCACTGGAACAACTTACAAATTCATAATTAGACAAATCTAAGCCAGATAGACATTTTACATCATCATGCACACCTATAGAATGACTATCAGCTACAGCTACACAAGCAGAATTATCACCATGCACTACTTCTACCTCATCATCTATCCATTGTATTAAAATTTGGTGCAAGGTAGAAGGAACGCATTTATTCGCAGGAATCCAATCACGGCCAAGGATAAGACTGAAGTTACCTTGTGTCTCAGCGACGAAGAAAGTAGTGGCGAGCGTCTTGCTTCCAATCGTGAGCTCCATGGAGATCACGCCTTTAGCTCCTATCGGCTCGCCTCCTCCAACTCCGCTGACAGTCATGTTGGTCTTGATCAGCTCCTCATCTGAACCTCCAAGCTTCTTGAATAGAGAGTACGGCATCAAGTTGACAATCGCACCTCCATCCACCAGCATCCGAGAGATAGACTTCCCATTAATGTGACCCTTCATGTACAAAGCCTTCAGATGATTATCAGTGTCTTTGGGCTTCTGAAATATAGCATCTTTTGGCCCAAAGTCAAGATGAGCGAAGTCCTCCTCCGTAGGCACCAAACCATCAACAAACAAATGAACCACATTAATATCAAGGTTCATCCGCTCTGGAGAAGAACTGTAATCCACAAGCTCCTCGTCGTCCTCTAGAGTAGGGACCGACGATACCTTGTCATCACAAGTCATGGGGACTGCAGAGGCGAAGCCGGGTGGCGTTTCTGGTGAGTCCGGTCTGACCGGCTGGTCGGCCGATCCGACCGCCTCGGGCGGTTGAACCACCCCCTCTGGCGGTTTGACCGCCTCTGTCTGGGGTGCCGTCTTGACTCTCCACTTTTTCCCCTGCGGCACCATGGGCCTGTAGCTGTTGAAGACCTCGTCCCTCTGCTTTTCTAGTTCCTTCTCCCTCTTCTCCTGTAGCCTCAGTCGTTGAAGCTTCCTCCTTTGAGTATGAGTCAAACCGGGAGGACACCACCTTGGCAAGAAGTATTCCGGACGAGACTTGCTTCCGCTGGCCTCATGATCATTTGCAGCGTTAGATCCCTTTTGAGTAGGTGTCACAACCTGATTGTTCAGCACAACCGGTCCTTTCCCACTTTTCTCAATGGGAACGTCCATCATCCCAATCTAAATGATGTCAAGGCTTGTAGTCCTCTCTGGGTCGATGTCCATCTTCTGAACGTCTTCCTCTCTAATCTTGGGCTTGTACACCTTTTTCGGAGGAAGTTGCACTTTCCTAGGCAAGGCGGTCTGACCGCCTGTAGGGGGCGGTCTAACCGGATCGGCCTGATGACCCTGCCCGAGCTGTCGTGGAGCCCAGCAATCTTGTGTATGCCTTGAGATTCGATCCAGTGCTGATCTCCTTGGCCCTTCCCATCCAGGATGGAAGGATTGCTGATATGGCACCCACATTGCCCCATTGTCGTCGTAGATCGGACGAGGCAGATTCGAACTTGAAGGAGCCCAATCTGTAGTAAAGTGCTGCCTCTGAGATGATTCACCTCTAAACCTGACAGCTGCTCTGGGAGGCGAAGACAGCCTCTCTTGACGTGGAGGTGATCTCATCCTTTTTTTTACCGGCTGATCACTTGTAACGGCCTTTTGTTTGGAGTCCTTGTCAAATAGCATATCAAACGTGACCTTTGGCTTTGGAATACTTCCCTGATTCTTTGCCACGTTGAGCTTCCAGTTTCCAATCTCCGGCCGCTTCGGAATAAGCATCTTTGGGCAGCCATGTGCAGGGGCGGTCTGACCGCCCTGTACCCCCGGTCTAACCGCCCTGTCCAGGACAGGCTCGGTTGTTTGCTGACCAGACGGCGTGGACGATCCTTACCCCCCATGTCCAGAAGCTTTGACAGTGATCTTGAAAGTCTCTCTGCCATCATGGGTCTTTTCATATGCCACTTCCCTTGTCAACTCTTTTCCCCTCAAATCGGGCTTAGCTTCCCCGACCACCACGTTTTTACCCTTGGTAGCTTCGGCTTGATGTGGCCGAACCAGAACCTTGGGCTGCTGCAACTCCATGGTATTGACAGGAAAAGGTTGCTTGTCCACTTGCATCTCATGAAGCATCAAACGACCTTCATTAATGTCCGATTGAATCTGACGACGAAACACATTGCAATCGTTAGTGGCATGAGAATAAGAATTATGAAACTTACAATATGCACGTCATTTAATTTCATCAAGTGGAGGCATAGTATGAGAAATTTTAATGTTTCCAAGCTTAAGTAATTCATCAAAAATACGATCGCATTTAGAAACATCAAAAGTAAATTTTAGTTCTTCTTGCCGACCTTTAGTAGCCGGCTTAAGAGATGCACAAGAACTAGCTTTAGATTTTGAAGGCCACACAAATTCAGCAACATAAACCTCATTCTCGTCATCTGAACTATCAGAATCATATTCAATCATATGTACATTAGACCGACGAGGCTTAGAGTGTTCCTTCTCTTTATTCAGTTTTAATTCTTGTGCCATACCTCTAACTAGCACATTAGCAAGAGTATGAAATTCTATACCTTCTAATCTATCTCTAATAGTAGGTCTTAATCCTTTAGCAGCTAGATCAGCAAGGTCAAAATCAGTAAGAGACAAATTAAAACAATGGTTTTTAACTTCTTTAAAGTGCTTAAGGTAATCGGAAACCGACTCCTCTTTACTTTGCCTAACCGATGTTAAATCTGTCAGTTTTAATTGATAGCTCCCACTAAAGAAGTGGTCATGAAACTTTTGCTCTAATTGATCCCAAGAATCAATAGAGTTGGGAGCTAATGATGAGAACCAAGCAAAAGCGGTACCAGTTAAAGACAATGAAAATAAACGAACTTTTAAAGAATTAAAAGTACCAGCTTCACCTAGTTGAGCAGTATATTGGCTAATGTGTTCCTAGGTTGTACGGTTATCATCACCACTAAATTTAACAAAGTTAGGAATACGCCAACCAGGGGGAAAAGCCACATAATCAAAATCGTCCCTATATGGTTTTTGATACAATCTAGTATTACCCATATCAATGCCGAGTTTGTTTCTCATCATGTTATCTACTTCTTCCTTAAATTGAGCCAATTCATTCCTAGCAGCTATCTGAGATTGCATTGCAGCTGTTGTTAAGTTACTCACAGGGGGTTGTTTAGGATTTTGCATGCGATGCAAGTCGGTAAACACATCATTAGGCACACCATAAGATGGACCAACGTTAGGAATAGGTGGCGATGTGTGAGCTATTGTGCTATACATTGGTGGAATAGTACCATAAGGATTATTCTGACTCTGAACCAATGTACTAGGCACAACTGACAAAGGCAACAGCTGATCCGGGACTATAACCATCTGGCCAGACAGGGCGGTTGAACCGGCCTGGGGGGGTAGTTTAACCGGGGTCGGCTTGGGTGATGGCGACTGTCCCGGATAAAACCCCGTCGGCATACCATACACAGGAGCTTCAGGTGAAGCTTCTGGTGCTGCCGACGTGGTTGAATGCAGAACCCCTTGTGAATCTACTTGAGGGATATTATCATCAGATATATTAATAACACGCTTACCCTCTATTTTTTCAAGGCGAGTAACAACACTAGCAACCAAACTATTCTGATCGTTAAATGCACGTTCAAATCTATCGGAAATAGCAGATAATTGCGTAACTAGATCAGGAGGAGGTGTTTGACTTACAATGGGTATTGTCAGGCATACACCCCGGGTACCTGCAAGGAAGGAGGAAGGCGGACGCCTACTAGAATTCCCTTGTAATCCTACTAGAACTCATACGGTGTAATCCTACTAGGACTCCTACCTTGTAACCAACTAGGAACCCGCCCCCTGGACTATATAAAGGAGGACCGGGTACCTAGGAGAACAACCACAATCCCTCCGAGGAACAACATCTAGGCGCAGGGCGCGATACTACTCCAAACAGGACGTAGGGTACGCTACTCTGGCTACTCGAACCTGTATAAATCTTGTGTCCCCGCGCATACCTTCGAGTTCCAGGTCTAGCGATCCCCACTATCTACTCTCCGACGGGTACCCCTATGGAGGTTGTCGGATATAAACTCCGACATTGGCGCCCACCGTGGGGCTATTGTCACGATCATCGGTGAATTTGAAGGACCTCAATCATCAGTCATCAAGATCAATCTGCACGGCGTGACTGCTGTAATTCGTCATACCGTACAAAAAGCAACTCGCCGAGTCCGGGTAGAGTTGAAGAAGGCAGCTACTCATCACGAGTCGGCTCGGGATCGGTCAATGTGCAAGTCCACGTTTGTGTTCCTCATCCTGCAGAAATACTCGGAGTCCGAGTAGAAATCGAGATGTGCTCTTGCTGCGTGTGGCGTGCTGCAGTGTGCTGGACAGAAAATCATCTACTATCTGGTCACCGTGGATCAAGGCAGCAGCTCCAACTACTCCGTGCAAAAGTAGAATTCTGGAGTTCCACTACATCCACACATCCCTGTATACACCAAGGCTCCCACAAGATTTCAAGACCTTTGCTTGCCGCACACATGAAGACGTACGCGAGTACATCAACTCTACCTCGACTACTTACCTCGACTAGTCTCAACCAGAAAACTAGTCGAGGACGGCTCCCGCGGCATCAACAACTAGTCGGATCCACCTCCAACTAGTTGACTTCACCAGCAACTGTCGCGGCTCCATCACTGACCGCCACGGCTTCGTCGACACTCGTCCGCAAAACAAACTAAGTCACTTATTTCAATAATTATTTTTTCTTTGGTTTGTTTTCCACATAAAGGAATCAATGTCAAAGACTACTTCGTGTACGCCTCTCGACGGCTATGTGCCAGCAGAGCTACACCGTGCCAATTATTCCTTGGGGATGTCGACCGACTGCCACAGGCTTTGTGCACCAAATTAGGAGGCTCTTGCCACGACGTTTCGTGTACTGAGTGCTGGAGGCGCACAACGGCTACACCCTGAGGAGGCACTACGCAAACTTGCTCTCCGCCATGCGGAACAACGAGCAATCGCGCTCTCTCTTGTCGCCATGCCGACTACCTTTGTCTACCTCTTAATGGTCTCGCTTCAATAGCACATGCCTCAATCTGTGCAAAGCCTTGGCTCTCATGTCATGCCTTCACGCCCACAACTGGCTATGGCTAAACAGAGACCGTGTGCTTAACCGCATCAGGCTAACTACTCGGCGACTAACGACCGCAACAAGAGCATGACACATGACATTTACATTTATATTCATATTTGTATTTGTCATTAAATTTCTACAAAAATGCTACATAATGTACGCATCTTTACTTTCAGGTCAAGCTTCGGCGACGACTTCCCAGGACGCTCCGCGTACCTCTACCGGCGCGGCTAGTTCCCAAACTCGGGGGCTACGCACCAAATCACTACTCGACAACAACTCGAGTAGTCTCTGCTAGCTCTCCAGCTCGGGGGCTCAGCACCAACAACTACTCGACGTGGCTCCTACGGCTCACCTGGCGATGAGCTCGGGGGCTGAACGCTACAAGAGTACTCGGATGATGACTTCCGCAAACACTGAAGACCCTTGGATTGATTCTTCAATCGTTCCAAGGCTCGGGGGCTACTAGGCTACACCCATCAGTCGATTTTTTCAAGACAGAAGATTCAGATTCAAGATTGACCCTCAGCCTGATTCTTCGACTCAACCTAAGGCTCGGGGGCTACTCCATATGGAGTGCGATTTTGCAATCGCACTTCCATATAATCTCGACTTCAAGACAGATGAGCTGGACCACCTTCCAGCCTCGTGGCAGTTCAAGTACTATTGAAGACTTCTCCAAGCAGTACTCGCGGACGCTCAAGAACTACTCGAAGAGGCTTCAAGACTACTCGAACTACTCTCGACTACAAAGTGCTCAGGGGCTTGTCAGGCATACACCTCGGGTACCTGCAAGGAAGGAGGAAGGCGGACTCCTACTAGAATTCCCCTGTAATCCTACTAGGACTCATACGGTGTAATCCTACTAGGACTCCTACCTTGTAACCAACTAGGAACCCGCCCCCTGGACTATATAAAGGAGGGCCGGGTACCTAGGAGAACAACCACAATCCCTCCGGGGAACAACATCTAGGCGCGGGGCGCGATACTACTCCAAACAGGACGTAGGGTACGCTACTCTGGCTACCCAAACCTGTATAAATCTTGTGTCCCTGCGCATACCTTCGAGTTCCAGGTCTGGTGATCCCCACTATCTACTCTCCGACGAGTACCCCTATGGAGGTTGCCGGATATAAACTCCGACAGGTATTACCTCAACCTTGTCTTTGTTCAGCTTGATCGCCGGCAACTCGAAATCTTGAGCGATTGTCACCTTGCCTGAACGATCCTTCTTGGCGCCAGAGAGAAATTGCTGCTTGATGTATTCTTGAAGCTCCGAATACTTCCTCTGGTCTTCCTCGCTGAGTTCCTCGATATTCACCATGATCACGTTGTTCTTGTCGAGATCGCAACGTGCTCCCATGCAAAGATCGAAAGATCGGTTGTGAAAATCAGATCTTTCCCCAGCGGAGTCGCCAAAAGTGTGTTGACGCTTTTTCTAGTCGAACACACGAGTGCGCTAGCTCGCGTGGTCGTCGGAAATCCACTCGTCAAACCACCCAGCACGGGCCGGTCTAACCGCCTGGGGGGGCGGTCAAACCGCCTTGGACAGGAGGCACGTCGAAAACCTAGATTCGTTGCTCCGGGAAGGACCCCATCAGGAACAGTGCACCTAGGGTTGTCTTGAGATCGGCAGGCCACTCAGAACTCCCTCAACCGCCGTGGAGACGAAGGAGGAGAGAAATAGGAGTTGGAAAAGTTAGGGTTTGGAGAAAATAAGGTAAAATTGATAATAACGATTGGATCATAGCCCTCAATCAGCCACGACCCTTTATATTTATAGGGTGGGAGGACTTGCCCTGCAAATAATGCTTTACAATT
Organism: Cenchrus fungigraminus; assembly: GCA_036936925.1. NCBI lineage: Eukaryota > Viridiplantae > Streptophyta > Magnoliopsida > Poales > Poaceae > Cenchrus > Cenchrus fungigraminus. The sequence continues at coordinate 17,425,951 of CM072778.1, read as the reverse complement.
CGGAATTAAGCCAAACTCCTAATTCTACTCGAATTCAGGATGACCCGGTTAGACCGCCCCCCAGGGGCGGTTAAACCGCCTGGCAGCCTCGTGCCGGACCGGCCACAGGGCACCCCGGTCAAACCGTCCTGGGGACTCGGTCTGACCGGCCTATCTGGCCTGAGTCGGCTCTTGCCAAATTTGGGTGTCAACAGGGATATCATGGCCAGTTGGTTAAGTAGTCTCAGATAACGGTGAGAGGCCGACAACCGATTGCTTTATAACCTTGCAAGGTGGACCTAAACACACGGAAGAGTGTCCTCACAAAGAGTTCACCAACCAGGCGGTTCCCAAAATTCTTCAGCTCAGGATCGAATCTTACAGTCTTTGGTACAAGGATATCTGGCACGCCTCACACTAGCGCCCAGAATCACACATGAACCACCGGTAGCTAGCCGTGAGACGCATCTCAAGATTAGTAATAGTAAGATCCCTCACCGCCTCATTAAGGTACTAGGCTTACTGGTCCCATTCCCGACAAGTGCTTAGTACGTTCAAACACTTAACCCACGAAAGCCATTGGACCAGAGCCCAAATCCCATGCTCTTACCACATGAGCAATCCATTTATAAAGATCTTATGATTCCAACATAAGAACCTATTCTCGCGAGTGACGAACATCACTCGACTTTTACCGGGTCCTATAGCATAGCAACTATCGACCTAGCATACTAGTAAAAGAGCATAGGTACCTAGGGATCATGCATCTAGGGTTTCATTTCAACTCCTGAACGTAAATGCACAAACATACATAGATAGTTGCATAATTTCAAAAATACTTAGGTTAATGCTCCGGTGCTTGCCTTCGTCAGCAACGCTAGCCTGGGGCTCCTCGGTGTCTTGGTTCACCTCCACGAAGTGCAGCTCCGCGTCAGATCCTCCTTCCTCAACTTCCGGCACGAGCGAGTAGTTACCGTCGGGAAGTTCTACACAGAATGCATATGCAACATTTAATGGGGTGGAATTAATTAAACAAAATGCTATGCAACACATACAAACATGGAGTGTATGATCGGCCATATTCACCTTGACAAACACGTATTTAGCATACTATCTCTATTAAAGGAATGTCATGTGGTGCTTTAATATTTATTCTTTTTTATAGTGACTGTGTACATATTTATACAAATAAATCAAATTAAATCCACAAAAATAGCAAGGGTTTGGCCCTAAGCTCCTTAGCATGCTACACAACACATACATAGGATCACTAGGTGTGGCAATTTGTGCTTTTCCAATTAAACCTATTATTAAGCTTAATTTGCTTCTAATGTTTTTAACCATAAATTAAATCATAAAATATAGTGAGTGGTGTTTCTGAAGCTCTATAGACCTAAATAAAACCACTGAGCAAGATTTCACATTTAGATGAGCTATAAATTAATTATACCAAAAATGACAATTTCTAGCTACCATAATTATGATAAAAGCATATAAAAATAAATAAACAACTTCTGGAGCCAAACTTTCTCCCACATCATCTTTGACTTAAAACAAGGCTAGGAAATCAACAAACATATCAAGAGCTACTTTAGATCTTGAACTAGACATTTATATTTAAATCTAAGCATAATTCCGGAATAAATATTTCTAACAGTCCTAAAATCATGATAAATTCAGAACAGGTGCATCTAGGCATTTTGAGACTATAGCCAGAAAGTCAGCACAAAAATCTATTTATATTTAGCTACAAAAATCATTAAGGCAGATTCAGTATAAATACAAAATAAATCATATTAAAAGATCTACTCATTAACTTTGTGCAATTTTTGGTCCAGAGTCTACACATGACATATCTAGAAACATATGCAAAATTCATCTACATATCTCATCTAGATTTTGAACTACAGGAAAAGTAGGTCAAACTGAGTTTGAATTTATTTCGAAAACTACCAGTCAAAAGTATAGTCATGCTTTGCAAAAGTTGTAGATCTAGTCACAATGAAACCAACAAAATTGGTTTGACATTTTTCTGATTTTTCTATGAATTTCTACGAATTTTCTAAGATATGATCAAACACACCAAAGCCATAAGAATCTATTATCAACAAGGTCCCTGAAAAGATCTTAGGATTCACACATATGCCCTCGATTCTACGCTTAGGTCCCTGGGAAGAACTAAATCTCACAACCATGCCCTTGCCGGCGGGGGAAGGGTCGCCGGAGGCGAGGGGTGGCCGGAGCTGGGCAACAAGCGGCACGTGGTGGCGTTTGAGCTCACCAGGAGTCGATTGGTGGTGGTGGATTGGCCGGAGAGGATGCCGGTGAGCGGCGGCGGCGCGGCCGCGGCGGAGCACCCGCCTCGGCGCGAAATTCGGCGAGGGGAGCGGCGAAGCTAGGCCATTGAGGGTTGGGGACGCTCTACTAGGACCTAGAGGAGAGGTTCGAGGGTCTGGCCGACGGCGGGAGCTGGCTGAGGAGCGAGCTCGCGGCGGCGGCGGCAATGGCGGCTCGGCGGAGTGTGTGTGCGCGCGCGTCGTTCGGGAACTCCCTTTTATAGACAGCCGAGCGAGGTAGGGGAATCGAAGCCTTCGCCTTGAAGGCACTTGCGCGGGAGAAGAGGCCCGGAGGTGGCAGAGCCATGTTGGCTGCCGGTCGACCGACCGGGGCGCGGCGGGGCTCGGCGGCAATGCGCCCGTCACGTCCACGTGGTGGTAGAATTCCTCCTCGAGCGATTCGGTCGGGGACGGGGGCGCGTGATGATGCGGTCCCCGTCCTCGCCGGATTGTGGGTCAGGGGGGTCTGGATGTCGAGGGGGCGGCGGTGAGCCGGCTGCCGCGTGGCGGCGCGGGTGCGACGCTCTGGGCACGGGAACGCGACGCGGGCGCGACGTCGCCGATTCCATGCTGACTTACCCATGTTTGGCCGGCCAAACTTCAAAATTTTCAAACTAAACTACAAACTTTGAATAGCAAAGTTGTAGAGCAACTATAGGAGAGCATCTTTTGTAAAGGCTGACCTATGTTTTGATCAACGGTTTGAGCATGAACTGCTAGCAAAGTCGGTGTCTTTCTCGGCTCGGTCAAAATGTAAAGGCCGGTGTTGACCGCATTTTTGCACATTTTCCACTCAAAATTTCAAACGCCGCCAATTATGAAAAGTGTGTCCCTCAAAAAGACGAACAACTTTTGTATTGGCCGATTTTGAAGTGTTTAAGTGAAATTTGGAGAACACGGCAAAAGTTCTGGAAAAGGTTCATGGGCACTAGGGTTTGAATAGGGTTTTAAGGGTTTGACCACAAGTCAACTTGCATGATTAGGCACTAATGATCATGTTGACTAGGTTTTTGAGGTGTTGGCCAAAGGTTGACCCAATTTGACCAAAGCCAAGATGTTTGACTTGGTTAACAAGGTCATTAGCACTAATAATGCTAATTAAAAATCTGGGGCGTCACAGCCTACCCCCTTAAAAAGAATCTCGTCCCGAGATTCAGAATTCCAAGGACAAAGGTAGGGAAGGGTGGTTTTCTAAGATTTCCAGAATTACTTTGGGAAGCAACAAGGATGTGATTATAGATCAAAGAGTCTTACCATCACCGGTTCAAGGTTAGCCTATAAGAGTAGCCCAGGGTGACAAAGTCATAGAGAGCTTTTGCAAGCAGTTTACTTGCGGATGCTAGTAGTGGAAGTATGAAGAGACTAGTCACTATAGGAATTTCAAAACAATCTTGCTCGCATGTTAATAAAATGTGACCTTTGGTGATATCCCTTTGTTACATTAACGGTGCAATGGCTTTAAAAGTTGGGGTGTGATGCACAAGTTTATGAATGCATGATGCACATACTCATGCGGTATGGTGCTCATGATGCATCTTAGCATGACTCAGTTACCCATGGAATGAGTGACAATCATAGAGTTGAGAAGGAGTATATGTGTGGCGAGTCGCATTCTCACAACCAAGATACCTAGCGCGCTCCTAGTGGTAATCATATGCCTGCAGCGCACATGATACCCTAGGTTCCGTCGTGGCACCTTTGGTTATGGGACAATAACATCACCAATCATAAGAAGGATAGAGTAGGAATGTTGAAATCTTCCATGCGTATGCACGTTAGTTCACCCAAGGTTCCGAAATGCATGTGCTATGCAAATGCATTCCCAAAAAGTTTGAAATTTTTTTCCATGTTTTTTTCAAATTGTAGTGAGCAAGATCAAGAAGAATAAGTTCAAGATTGAAAGATCGAAGTAATCAAGACAAGGATATCAATACAAAGAATAGCTTAGTGCTTCAACATGTATAAACACAAGGGGGTGGAAGGGATACATGTCGATGGAGATAACATGTTGACAGGAGAAGATTACAACTGAAGATTGAACTCTAAGATCAAGACATTACCCAACTGACATGGTAGAACAGAAAAAGTTCTTTTCTCACGCTGGGCAAAAACTGGGGTAGTCATGTGTACAAAGGTACAATCGTATGTTAGACTCGAAACGAGCATACATACCTAATGACATAAGGTTCTGGCAGTTGTGAACAAAAATTCATAACTTAAAAACCAAAGCCCCAAAAATTTCCAAATTTCTGTAGCAACTCGGCAAGGTTATGAGGCACATCTTTGGTATTCCAAGGTTTATATAGAAAGGTTAGGAATGTGCTTTAATTAAGCAAGGTTTCAGATTAGGTTCCCGGAAAAACAGCATGATAGAGGTTCACTAATCTGAGCATAACTTGAGGTATACAGAAGCTATGACCGTGAATTTTTCTGAGCAAAAACTAGATTAGACATGGAGAAATTTTGGTATAGATCATCTAGTTGAATTATTTTTAGAATATGGCGCAAAAATTCAAGCAAACAGCCCTAGCAGATTTTGGACAGCAACAACATCTAGACATGTGAGAGGCTAGGCAAGAAAACAAAATTGCACACTAGCAAAATTTCACCTAGAGAGCACACAACAATATGAATGGGTTCATTTTTAAGTTTCCACGATTTTTAACATGATGCATGACGTCCTATCCGTCCTCACAAGGCGATCAAGCCAAAAATCGAAGTTAGTGCCGGTGGCAAGGCTTTTATACGTATCTCCCTATAATAACTAGTCGAGAACTATTCGATACTCACTTAGCGACTAACGAAGCGTTGTTAGTGTACCTGCAGAAAAGAACCTTCCATGCCAGCACTCACGGAAGCGTCCCCAAATATTACCGTTCACTATAGAAACGGCACCCAAGCGTTTATCGCTGCATGGACAGCGTCCAACCTCAGACACCCTCCGTTTGAATGGAGTGTATCCTTGCCTCGCATATTCGTAATGCGGAACGCACACGTATGGTAAAACGTGGCGACATCACAACCCATGACATGTTCATCTTGAATAGAGCATGCCATCCTTCGTATGACTCGCATACGGAAAGCGCACGTATAAAACACGTGGGCATCCAACCGAGAAGGTAGGATCTGTGGAATGGATTGCCCTATCGACCCTCGCATACTCGTGATGCGGCATAGCACACGTATGAAACACGTGGCTTAAGAAGTGCTGGAAGTTAGCAAAATAAACCATAGATTTGTATGCCACCTGAAAGAACCCAAAAATTCCCTCTAGGGCTTCTCGGACTACTTCCATCCTTAACGATCCAACGTATTTTGCAAATACAAGCAATGTTGGCAAATTTTATTCAAAAACAAGTGATTAAGGTTGTTAATTAAACTCTGGTGCATATTAATCACTCTGGTACCAGCTGTGACAACCCGCCCGGGAAAATACCGTACTATCGCCTAAACCAATCCACTTTGGTCATTAAGCGATAATAAAGTATCATCCCGTCGTAAGTTGCCGGGTCAAGCCCGGTGAAATCACTTACATAGCAACAAAGGATCGACAATATGCATTAAAACTCACACGAAGGCGAGTCCAGAGTACATTACTTAAATTAAATCCGAACTTGCCCCGAAGGGTCTAATTATTACAAACCGAAGTACTTGACATGATAAAAGAGGTTCAGAGTTCGAAAACAGCGGAAATTCAACTAAGCGGTACGATAAGCATCACAGGAGGCCATCCATGATGCCTTCACTCGTCGTCATCCACCCACTCCAGCTCCCAGCCGGGTGGAATCTCTCCAGGCCACACATCACTAAAAGCATTACCTGAAATCAACAAAATTATAGCAAGGCTGAGTATACTAATACTCAGCAAGTCTTACCCGTCGGTGATAACTACAGTCATCTAATACAACTATATAATTGGTACCACTAACGATTTCTCCTGCCTCTCAACGCGCCACGTCATAACCCACTATACGTCATGTCACTATCCACTATAAGCCATGTCAACATCCACCAAGCCATGTCAACATCCACCAAACCATATATTTATGTCTTCATCGATTTTCTGTGACTAATAACATGTATTTGCGAGTAGCACGCCATAAAATTCTCGCAGTTGAAATCATGTAGGATCAATCATTTAAGAATGGTTCTCTCTCAACAAAATTAACATGCTTTCACATATAATATTGTTTACCGATGAATATCGCCATGCAATCGCTTTGGTGTTTCTACTTTCACATTTCACCTTCAAATTTTGTTTAAAAATTCCCGTAGCAACGCGCGGGGTATCACCTAGTACTTAAATAAGATAGTGGTATATTTCTTTTATCTTCACTTCTTAGTGATTGTAACCAGGGTGATTAATTAAATGAAAGCAGTTCCTCAAAAAAAAATAAGATAGTGGTATCTAGCTTTTGTGCAAGTTTCAGTGCAAGTTTCATGGACACAATTACCTAGACTGAAAACTAGGTAACTGTGCCAGTGGAGTTTCATGGTGATGAAACTCTCCTCACATCCCATGAAACTCTCACATTCTCTCTCTTTGTCACGTCAGTATATTTAATGCAATGAAACTTTCCTTGAATCTCCACTGAGACTGACCTAATATGCTTAGGAGGAAAACATCTAATAATTTCATACAATAATTGCTTGTTTTTACCTAGAATGCCGACCTTGGGAATTGAGAATTTCTCACGTGGCAGGAAAGTGTTAATTATACAAAACTATATAAGTGATCCCTGCTAAGGGACTTCTCTCCATCCTTAGTGAACCACATCAGCAAATGACATCATCTGCACTCCCTCTGCGTCCCACCCCGCACCACCACCGTCCCCATCCAACCCTCACGCTCCCCTCGAGCATCAGCTATACCTGAGCATTTTTAGCCCGGCCCGGCCCGCTGGCCCGGCCCGCCCACAGACCTTGCTGGACGGGTGTGGGCAAAGATCCTGAAGCCCGCAAAAAAAATTGGCCCGAGCCCGGCCCGAAATGCTGTTTTTAGCTATTTTACACTACAAAATATGCGGGCGGCCCGCCCGAGCCCGACCCGAAAACTGAGGCTCGACGCGTCTCATGGGGCGGTCATGGGCAGGATTTTCTCAGCCCGAAAAAATCGGGTTTTTTCGGCCTGGCCCGGCCCGTGGAATGCTCAGGTCTAGCATCAGCACCCCCACGGATTCCGCCCCGCCGCCGCCTCTCCACCAGCGCCCCCTCGCCTCCCGCCGTCTCCATAAGAAGGCCCCCACCTGTGCCTCCTCCCCACCTTACCTTCTCCGGCGCGGCGGCCCGGCATCGTCCCTCCGCCCGGCGCTTCCTCCTCCTCTGTCGGTGTGGCTTCTTCGCCGACGCCGACGCGATCCCCTCTCTCCAGCGCGGCGGCTCGACTTTCCTCCTCCGGCGTGATGGCTCGGCATCCTTCCTCCGCCCAAGCGACTCGGACGAGGAGGTGGAGAGCCCCGCAGCTTGCTCCTCCACACGACAGTCACGCGAGAGCCGGAGCCTCGCCGCCGCTCCATCCCTCTGCGCGCGAGAGATCTAGAGCCTCGCTGCCGCTCCCTCCCTCTGCGTGCGTGAGATCGAGCGGCCTCTTCCTACCGGAGCTCCAGATCGACAGTGGCGTGGTCGAGCTGCAGGTCAACGGTGGCGTCCTGGGGCACTTGATTCATCGCGTCGTCAACCACTGCCGCCACCATCTTCTCCGACCGCCGCCGTCGCCTCCAGGCTATGCTGCGGGAGAAATGGGAGCTAGGGTTTGGGGGCTGGCGCCACGTTTTTGTCCCGCGGTAGTCACGGACAACCGTCCATCGCGATGGACGACTGGGGAGGCTCGCAGGCGTCGGCAGCCATATGGGCTGAATTTGGCCCAGGTGGGAGGTGACCGCGGGCAGAATTGGCGGTCCAACCATTGGCTGTTGGGCCAAGAGCCCAGGTTCGCGTGTGGGTTGTGGGTTAATTTCTCCCGTGGGCCAAAAGAATAGATATGTTCATAAATCTTTTAAGTTAGATTAAAAGTTGATGTTGATATGTAATCACTTTGGTGTTTATATTCACATTTCATCTTAAAATTTTATTTATAAAATGCCCGCAGCAACGCGCGGGGTATCACCTAGTTCTATTAGATTTAATGTTTTTTCCTGTAACTATTCATATTTACCATTAATTGCCTTTGGACGAGTTTTGTGGTCTATCTGGTCTACGATAATACTTCTGTTTGTTTTTTGTTACTGGCCGCATCATAGCTTGTCATATTTTCATCTGCGCCTCAACTGATTCGTTTAGATTCACCCATTTTTTTTCTTGCTTTAATCAGAATCCGCAGATAACTTCCCATCATAACAACGAATTGACAAGTATTACTTTTTTTTAGCAAAAGCATGATATTTCATTAACCATGAGTAGGGTTACAATCCGTGTTCCCAATTTCCACTTCAGGGAATGGAGGGTTACAAACAAGGATTAGCGGTAGCGACCCGGTTTCCAACCTGTCAAATTTAAAATTTGAAATTTGAATTAAAAAATTGAAAGATAAAAAAATTTTGAAAAATACTTCAAGGTTTGTAGAATCTAATGGTATCAAAAATTTTCAAATATTAGTGCACTCAAATCTCAGTTGGGGAATGGAGGATGGGGCTTCACGCAGGGCAATTGTTTTGATTGTGGTAGTGCACCGATGGATAGCCCCAGTTTGCGTGGAGGAAAATCACGTTGTGGCACACAGGTGCCGACTGAAGAAAATGGATGCGGATTACTGTAGCGAACATGGCCTCATATGCTATTTGTTCGAGTTTGATTTTGGTGATTCATGACAACATGACCAATGGGACTAACCATATTGTTGAGCATATCTTTGCTGACATTTCTAGGTCCCAAGGATGCAAAAATCCCACATGTCAAAATGAGAAGGTAGTATATATTTTGAGGGTCTAAACCGAAGAACAAAAGAGAAGAACAAGGCCGTCGGATGAACCGACGGTCCATTTCCTAGATGCGCCGGATGAATGCAGGTGAAGCAGCGAAGACGAAGGCATCGGATGGACCGACGGTCCATTGGTAGGCACCGTCGGTCTATCCGGTGGTTCATTGGCGCAAGACAGTAAGGGTTTGGCCGCAGAGTCTTCAGCACCGGATGAACCGACAGTCCATTGGAAGGAGCCGTCGGTCTATCTGATGAGTCAAGAAATCAAGACAGAGAGCAGTAGGTTGCACAGGCTTAAGCACCGGATGAACCGACGGTGGATGCATCGGTTCATCTGACGACCTCGAGGAAGCTAACAGAAGGTTTTTGACCGCGAAGCTTTCAGCACCTGATGAATCGACGATTAAGTAAGGAACACGTCGGTGCAAGTGTCGGAACAATTGTGTCAAAGAATCTCAACGACTAAGTGACATGAAGGGGCACCGGATGAACCGACAATGGTGAAATTGAGACCATCGGTTCATCTGACGGTGTATTTTTCAGTGGTCGTTAGCCAACGGCTCTTTGGTTGACTTGGGCTATTTATTTCCCCTCCACTTACCCATTTGAGGTTGCTAGATTGTGTGGAAGTGCAGAGGTGTGTGAGACACATACAAGATCATATCCAAGCCATACAAGTGCTAAATTACTACTGTCCTCTCAGTAGTAATTTGCTACTGAGAACGCGCTGGCGCTGCTCAGAGCTTGTCGACCTGCTTGTCGGCCCTGACGACGGGGTTGGCGCGGGCGATGGCGTCGCGGTCGGCGCCCCTGTAGTCGAATCCGCAGTCGTGCCGGTCCGAGTAGCGGTGCGCGCCGCAGAAGACACCGCCGCACCTGCACTCGAACCCCATCAGCCCCACCTTCCTCCCGCACGCAGCGCACCGGCCGCTCCTCCCCTTCGCCCGCCACTTCCACTCCTCCGTCGCCGCCGCCGCCGCCTCGTGGTCCACGGCCGCCGCCGCCGACGAGGAAGACGGGACGGCCATCATGGCCCCCGGCGACGGCGTCACCGCCTGATGGGCCGCCTCATCACGGCGGAGGCTGTCGCGGAAGCACTTGGAGCAGAGGTTGCGCGTGGCAGGGGAGCCGAAAAAGCCGCAGTCGTTGGCGCAGGCGAGCGGCCCCTGCGTGTCTGTCTCGCTCCCCCGCTGCTCTATCGTCGTCGTTTCGTCGAGGAGGAGGAAAGAGCTACTCCTGATGGGTCGCCCCGACGCGGCGGGGGTGGGGGGTGCCGGGACGGTGGGGGTGGCGGGCGGCGGCGCGGCGGGGGGCGGGGGCGGCGCGGCGGGGGTCGACGGTGTGGGCGCCGCGGGGGTTAAGGGAGGGCGCGGAGGGGGCGGGCGGGGACGGCGCGGCGTCCCCGGGCAGGCTCCAGCGCTTGGCCAGGGCGACGCGCGCCGGGGGTCCTCCCGGTGCCGGACCCGGGAGATCTATCTGTTGGCTACAGTATTTTCGAGTGGGTCCCACAGATAGGGGGTGAATGAGAGATACCCTCTATAGAGGGGATGGAGAGGGGTTTTTAGTCAATGGAGAAAAAAGGATGGCTATACGGAATCTGCTAGAGAAGGTTTTTTTTTGCCATTTCATCCCCTATATGACTATTTTTTTCTATTGGGGAGGGTGGGGCCTCCTATATAGCTTGTGGAAGATGGTTAAGCATTGAAACTATAAAGCCCACTAAAGCCCAGCTATTTCACTCCGTTCCGTTCCGTTCGAGCGCACATCGATCGCGTAGTTGTTTTCGCGAGTGGAGCTCCTCCTATTTTTCTCGCGTTGTTGTTTCAGGGTGACTTTGACTTTTTTTTATTTTTCCAGCGTGATGTCTTTGACTTTTTTTGCCAACATGACAACAAGTCTTTGACTATTTTGTACTTTCTTTCCCACGACAGTTCCTAACTAACTTTATTTGACTTTTTTGCTGGGCATGTGGTATTAAAGTGGGATAGTAACGGGTGGGCACTTTAAAGTTAAAGTTTGAAGTCGGAAGTTGAATATATTATTTTTACATGTAATTTGCAAGATACACTTAGCCATAAAAATAAAAACAAAATTTAAAAAGAAATTTGTTATTAAGAAAAACATCAAGCATCCTAGCTTGAAATGTTTGAACCTCCAAATTTAGACAATTCTAAGGTCGATGTAACACTTTCCACCGGCCATTTTGTTCTGAGGGCGATTCTCATTGAAATCGACCATGTCTTCTCAATTGTCTTCAAGATCCATGCGCTCTGGAGAAGAACTGTAATCAATAAGTTGCTCGTCATCTTCTGGAGCAGGTACCGACGACAACTTATCATCGCAAGCCATGGGGACTGAAGAAGTGAAACTGGGCGGCGTCTCTGGTGAACCCGGTTTGACCGCCTGGTCAGCCGGTTTGACCTCCTCAGGCGGTTTGACCGCCTCCTCTAGCGGTTTGACCGCCATTGCCTGAGGTGTCGTCTTGGCTCTCCACTCCTTCCCTTGCGGTACCATGGGCCTGTAGCTGTTGAAGATCTTGTCCTCTGTTCTTCCAGCTCTTTTTCCTTCTTCTCCCGCAACCTCAAGCATTGAAGCTTCCTCCTTTGAGTGTGAGTCAAACTGGGAGGACACCATCTCGGTAGAAAGTACTTGGAGTTGGAACCACTTCCACTGGCCTCATGATCATTGGTGGCAATAGATCCCTTTTGAGCAGATGTTCCAACCTGATCATTTAAAACAACTGGTCTCTTGCTATCTTTCTCAACGGGAACGTCCATCGTCCCAATCTGGATGATATCTTGACTAGTAGTCCTCTCTGTGTCGACATCCATCTTTTCAACCTTCTCCTCACTGATCTTGGGCTTGTACACCTGTTTCGGAGGAAGTTGAACTTTTCTGGGCAGGGCGGTCTGACCGCCTGTAGGGGGCGGTCCAACCGGGTGGTCCTGGTGACCCTGTCCAGACTGACGTGGCATCCAGCGATCTCGTGTAGGTCGTGAAATCCGATCCAGAGCTGGTCTCCTTGATCCTACCCATCCAGGATGGAAGGATTGTTGATATGGCACCCACATCACTCCATTGTCATCGTAGATTGGACGAGGTGAATTTGAACTTGAAGGAGTCCAAGCTGGAGTAAAGTGTTGTCTTTGAGATGATTCACCCCTGAACCTGACAGCTGCCCTGGGAGGTGATGACGGCCTCTCTTGATGCGTGGGTGACCTCATCCCTTTTTTTAATGGTCGATCGCTTGTAACGGCCTTTTGTTTGGAGTATTTGTCGAATAGCATGTCAAATGTGACCTTTGGTTTTGGAACACTCCCCTAATTCTTTGCCACGTTGAGCTTCCAGTTTCCAATCTTCGGCCGCTTCGGAATAGGCATCTTTGGGCGACCATGGGCAGGAGCGGTCTGACCGCCTACCCCAGCCGGTTTAACCGCCCCAGCCTTTTCAGGCTCAAGTGGTTGTCGACTGACAGGCGCGGACGACCCTTGCCCCCCAAGTGCAGAAGATTTGACGGTGATCTTGAATGTTTCTCTACCATCAGGGGTCTTCTCATAAGCAACTTCTCTTGTTAACTCTTTTCCTCTCAAATCGAGCTTTGCTTCCCCGACCACCACATTCTTGCCCTTGGTTGCTTCGACTTGATGTGGCCGAACCAGAACCTTTGGTTGCTGCAATTCCATGGTGTTGATAGGAAAAGGATGCTTCTCAACTTGCTTTTCATGAAGTATCAAACGACCTTCATTTATGGCCGATTGAATCTTGCGACGAAACACATTGCAATCGTTAGTAGCATGAGAATAAGAATGATGATATTTACAATATGCACATCGCTTTATCTCATCAAGTGGAGGCATGGTATGAGATATTTTAATATTTCTAAGTCTAAGCAATTCATCAAAAATGCGATCACACTTAGAAACATCAAAAGTAAATCTTAATTCTTCTTGCCGACCTTTACTAGCCGGCTTAAGTGATGCACAAGAAAAAGATTTATCTTCAGAAGGCCACACAAATTCAGCACTATAAATTTCAGTCTCACCGTTCAAATTATTAGAAACATAATCAACTACATGAACGTCAGACCGATGAGACTCAAGTTTTTCTTTTTCTTTATTCAACTTCAATTCTTGTGCCATACCTCTCACAAGAACGGAATCAAGCGAATAAAAATCCGCACCTTCTAATCTTTCTCTAAGAGCAGATTTTAAACCTTTAGCAGCAAGATTAGCTAGGTCAGAATTAGAAAGCGACAGATTGAAACAACGGTTTTTAACCTTTTTAAAACGTTTAAGGTAATTAGAGACTGTCTCGTCTTTACCTTACTTAACCGATGTCAAATCTCTCAATTTTAGTTGATAGTCCCCACTAAAGAAGTGATCATAAAATTTTTGTTCTAATTGATTCCAAGAATCAATAGAGTTGGGGGCTAAAGATGAAAACCAAGCGAAGGCGGTACCCGTTAAAGATAAAGAGAATAAATACACTTTAAAAGAATCATGGGCACTTGCTTCACCTAGTTGAGCAATGTACTGGCTTATGTGCTCCCAAGTTGTACGATTGTCCTCACCACTAAATTTAATAAAATCAGGTACGCGCCAACCAAGGGGATAAGCCATAAGATCAAAATCGGCTTTATAAGGTTTTTGGTATAACCTAGAATTACCCATATCAATGTCGAATTTATTTTTTACCATGCTAGCTACTTCTTTCTTAAATTTATTAAATTCATTCATAGCAGCTAGTTGGGATTGCCTTGTAGCTGATAAATCAACTCTATTCACAAGAGGTGGGTTTCCTGAAACACCCATCATCTGGCCAGACGGGGCGGTCAGACCGGCCATGGGGGGCGGTCTAACCGGGGTCGGCTCCGTCAATGACGATTGTCCCGGATAGAAACCAGTCGGCATGCCATACACAGGTGTCTCAATTGAGGTTCCTGATGCTGCCAACAAGCTTGTTTGCAATATCCCTTGTGAATCTAACTGAGGGATAGAATCATTAGGAAAATTTAAACTACTACTTTTACCCTCAACTTTTTCTAAGCGAGCAATCATTCTAGCAACCTGACTATGCTGATTACTAAAAGCATGCTCGAATTTATCAGATATTTCAGTAAGCTTCATAGATAGATCAGTTTCAGGTTTGCTTACAGTGGTGATTACCTTAATCTTGTCGTTGTTGACCTTGATCGCCGGCAGCTCGAATTCTTGAGTCATCGTCACCTTGCCTGAGCGATCTTTCCTGGTGCTAGAGAGGAACTGTTGCTTGATGTACTCCTGAAGCTCAATGTACTTCCTCTGGTCCTCTTCGCTGAGTTCTTCGATGTTCACCATGATCGGTTGTAAAACCAGATCTATCCCGAGCGGAGTCGCCAAAAGTGTGTTGACGCTTTTTCCGGTCGAACACACGAGTGCGCTAGATCGCGCGGTAGTCAAATATCACCTCGTCGAGGTTCCCAGCACGGGCCGGTCTAACCGCCTGGGGGGGGCCGGTCTAACCGCCTTGGACAGGAACGTCGCCGAAAATCTAAGATCGCTGCCCCGGGAGGGACCCTGTCAGGGACAACGCGTCTAGGGTTGTTCTAAGGTCGGCAGGCCACTTAGAACGCCCTAAATCGCCGTAGAGACGAAGAAGGAAGCAAAGGGGTTGGAAAAGTAGGGTTGAAGATAAAAAGGTAAATTTGATATGTTCGATTGGGTGATAGGTCCTCAATCGGCCACGGCCCTTTATATTTATAGGGTGGGAAGGTCTTGCCCCTGCTGGAGTTGAAAGCCTAACAAATCTCGTGCTAAAATACAACTCCAACTCGGTTTACAATGTCCATACCCGGTCAAACCGCCTAGACCACGCGTCTAACCGCTCCTGAGACGTGGAGATCTTCCGGAAGCCATATCTCTCTCATCCGGACTCCGAATTGGACGTTCTATATATGGATCTTGATCTACTCGACGAGACCTATCCAATGGGGAAGTCCAAATTACCTTTTAAGGACTTTGGCCAGGGCGGTCTAACCGGGTTGGTAGGCCGGTCTAACCGGGTCTGCCCAGACCTGCCAAATTTGGGTGTCAACAAGATGGATGGGTGAAATTAAATGTTCATGGGTCTTTTTTCATACAACCTAGTTCGGCAAGTATTGGTGGCACAGTTAGGGATCATAGAGGACATGTAGTCCTATCTTTTCGCGAATCCTTTCAAAATGCCTGAAGGAGTCGAAGCTTTAGCATGTCTTAGAGGGTTTGAAGCTTGCAGCGGAATGGGCAAAAAAAAACTAAGCCGGTGGGGGGTAAGACCGCCCCCACGGTTTTCATTAAGAAGAAGAAACGTACTCCCGGCGCCAATCAGCTGAAGGAGTCGAAGCTTTAGCATGTCTTAGAGGGTTTGAAGCTTGCAGCGGAATGGGCAAAAAAACTAAGCCGGTGGGGGGTAAGACCGCCCCCACGGTTTTCATTAAAAACAAGAAACTTACTCCCGACTAAGAAAACCCCGAACCTCAGTTTCACCGGTGAGGGGATTTTTTTAAAATCAACCCCATAATTCGCTCCAACGAGGAATCGAATCTGAGTGGTTGCGACCATACCTCAGCTCCACTAACCAACTAGAACTAGAGGGCTTTGGTCAGCGGAATGGGCAAGAAAACCTGTTATCCTTGAATCAGATTGTGCTTCAGTCATAGCTTCTGTAACGTCTATAAAAATGGACAGATCCCCAATTATGCACATAGTAAAGGAGATTCAGGCTTGTATTTAGCTAATCCCAGAGGTGAAATTCAAGAAGGTTAGAAGAGGGTGTAATGTTATAGCAAATAGAACCGCACATTATGCTGTATGGAGAGATAGTGCTCCACGTTGTTTATCCTTGATTGATTAATACTGTCACTCTTTTCTCGTAAAAAACCAACATAATCCTACAGTTATGTCTCCAGGGTAGGCGATGAGTTGCAAATCCTACCGTTTAAAGGCAAACAAAGTGAAAAATAGACATTCGTGAGTACGGAATCTAACCTAAACAGCTGCACAGTTTGTCTCACCTGCTATATTATCCAATCTTACTGACCTGAGAGCAACTCTAGCAGCTTGAGTAAATTTGATCCCCTATATAAAATTATTGGGAGTGAAGTAAAAATATTTTCATCCCTAAAACACAATTTGTTCTAGCAGTTTCCCTATTCTCCTTCCCAACTCGTGGGTCCCACCATGCCACGTCATCTTCTCCTTCCCCTCCCCAAATATTCCATCTTTGGAACAACCAGTCCGCCGCCGCGCCGCCTGCACGACGCCGCTCCCTGGTCCACCGGGGCGACCTCGACGCCGCGCTCCGCTCGTCGCTCGTCCTCGCCTCTGTCCTCTCAGTAGTAATTTGCTACTGAGAACGCGCTGGCGCTGCTCAGAGCTTGTCGACCTGCTTGTCGGCCCTGACGACGGGGTTGGCGCGGGCGATGGCGTCGCGGTCGGCGCCCCTTAGTCGAATCCGCAGTCGTGCCGGTCCGAGTAGCGGTGCGCGCCGCAGAATACACCGCCGCACCGGCACTCGAACCCCATCAGCCCCACCTTCCTCCCGCACGCAGCACACCGGCCGCTCCTCCCCTTCGCCCGCCCCTTCCACTCCTCCGTCGCCGCCGCCGTCGCCGCCTCGTGGTCCACGGCCGCCGCCGCCGACGAGGAAGACGGGACGGCCATCATGGCCCCCGGCGACGGCGTCACCGCCTGATGGGCCGCCTCATCGCGGCGGAGGCTGTCGCGGAAGCACTTGGAGCAAAGGTTGCACGTGGCAGGAGAGCCGAAAAAGCCGCAGTCGTTGGCGCAGGCGAGCGGCCCCTGCGTGTCTATCTCGCTCCCCCGCTGCTCTATCGTCGTCGTTTCGTCGAGGAGGAGGAAAGAGCTACTCCTGATGGGCCGCCTCGTCGCGGCGGGGGTGGCGGGTACCGAGACGGAGGGGGAGGAGGGCGGCGGCGAGGAGGTGGGCGGGGGCGGCGCGGGCGGGGGTCGACGGTGTGGGCGCCGCCGGGGTGAAGGGAGGGCGCGGAGGGGACGGCGCGGTGTCCCCGGGCGGGCTCCAGCGCTTGGCCAGGGCGACGCGCGCCGGGGGTCCTCCCGGTGCCGGACCCGGGAGATCTATCTGTTGGCTACAGTATTTTTGAGTGGGTCCCACAGATAGGGGGTGGATGAGAGATACCCTCTATAGAGGGGATGGAGAGGGGTTTTTAGTCAATGGAGAAAAAGGATGGCTATAGGGAATCTGCTAGAGAAGATTTTTTTTGCCATTTCATCCCCTATAGGGCTATTTTTTTCTATTGGGGAGGGTGGGGCCTCCTATATAGCTTGCGGAAGATGGTTAAGCATTGAAACTATAAAGCCCACTAAAGCCCAGCTATTTCACTCCGTTCCGTTCCGTTCGAGCGCACGTCGATCGCGTAGTTGTTTTCGCGAGTGGAGCTCCTCCTATTTTTCTCGCGTTGTTGTTTCAGGGTGACTTTGACTTTTTTTATTTTACCAGCGTGATGTCTTTGACTTTTTTTGCCAACGTGACAACAAGTCTTTGACTATTTTGTACTTTCTTTCCCACGACATTTCCTAACTAACTTTATTTGACTTTTTTGCTGGGCATGTGGTATTAAAGTGGGATAGTAACGGGTGGGCACTTTAAAGTTAAAGTTTGAAGTCGGAAGTTGAATATATTATTTTTACATGTAATTTGCAAGATGCACTTAGCCATAAAAATGAAAACAAAATTTAAAAAGAAATTTGTTATTAAGAAAAACATCAAGCATCCTAGCTTGAAATGTTTAAACCTCCAAATTTAGACATCCAATATCATGCATCCATAAGCATCCTAACATGAATCATTCCTCGTGAACAACTCCTGTTAATATTAAACATAAAATGTTGGGATATAGAAAATAAATTGTTAGAAATGCACGAGCATGACAATAATGTTGGTTGCAAAATGGGGTTCTAGATTAATGGAGTACATGCAAAACAAAGTTGGGTATTATTGAAAAAATGTTGGGCTAACAATATAAGAACACAATGTTATATCCTAACATGTTGAAGTTCATTGAAGATACTGGGAAATGGGGAACCATAACAGTGAACATATTATATAATGTTGGTTAGAATTCAAAAATACCTTTGAAAATTAATGTTGAACTCTTTTAAAGAAATTGTTTGTTAGTGTCAAAAAATGTTCTGCAAAAAAGTTAATATGGAGTAACCTTTAGAAGTGTTGAGATGTTAAATTATCTTTTCATACACTTCAATAATTTATTATATATGCATAAATCATCATTTTCTATGTTTCCATACTCTCCAATAATTTATTTGACTTAAACAAACATTTATTTTCTTAAAACAACTTTTAATTTAAAAATTCAATATTTTCGGTAAACAATTTCACAATAATTTCAAAATATTTCTATTCCATGTCAACTTATATGCAAGGATACCAACATTTCCTAATCTAGTGTTCAACATTTCCATCATACACCAACAACTCCTTCACATATTCAATATTTTTTGTCAACAATTTCACAACAAATTAAATTATTTATGTTCTAAATCAAATTTTATATATGGATAATAACAATTTTGAACCAATGTCCAACATTTTTTTGCAGTCATGAACATTTATAGTTTAATTAAATGAAGCAAATATTTCTCAATATTTATCATATTTTCTCAGTCATTTGTCATTTCTCGCAATTTATCATTTGTCAGCGATTATCATTTCTCAACATTTATACAATAATAACAGTAACTTTTAACCCAAATGTCCAACCTTTTTTGTTTTTCACAAGGACGTACACTTATAGTTTAACAACATTTCTCAACGTTTATCATATCTCTAATATATTAGACAAACAAGCAATTTATTATGACAACCTTTACTTAAAATAATTTAACATATTTGTCAACAATTTCACAATAACTTTATAACATTTTTATTCTAAATCAACTTTTCTATAAGGATAGCAACATTTCCTAATCTAATGTTCAACATTATTTATTATTCAACAAACATTTCTCAACATTTTTTCTTAGATTCAAACATTGCTAATCTAATTTAACTTTTATGTTGTGCAAGAAGAATATTGTCAATATTTTTATCAATATTACTAGAAAATGTTTGTGTATGTAAAGAAATGTTAATGATTCTAACAAATGTTGGTTAGAGTCTAAAAATTGTTTGAATAACATAGAAAAAATGTTGGTGCGCGTCAAACAAATGTTGACTGATATCAAGAAATGTTAAATAAAAAGTGTTGGTAAGGATCTAAATATAGTTTATAGGAACATATGTTCTATGCTGAAAAAATGTTTGCAACAAGCAAAAAATGTTGACCTATATAATTAAATTTTGGCTTTTCATAAACAATGTTAGTGCATGTCAAATAGATTGTTGGGAGATTATCAATAAATAATTATTAATTGCAAATAGTTTTGTATATGTTAAAAGTTTTTTTCATCAAGATAATGCTAGGTGATTTGAATGGAAATAAACACAGAAAAATGTTCTGCAAAAAAATATTATTACCTATTAAAATAATGTTGAAACATATCTACAAATGCTGATGTGTCCAGAAATATGTTAAAAGAAAATTTTTGCCTTTGTTGATTGCACACGAACACAAATGATGCAAGATATATATTTTTCGAATGCGGCAATGGACTAGTCCAACAAATGTTGAATTAGTTAAACTAAATGTTTTATGTTAGTATGTGTCAATGAAATGTTAGATAGTATTAAAAACTAAGTTCAGGAAAACTGTAAATAAAAAAACTATTGATAATGGACAACTATAATGTTGGAGATTGTGAAATATTTTCGGCAATTTTCAATAAATGTTGATTTTGGGGGGAAATGTTGAGAAATGTAAAGAAATTGTTGGAGATGTGTTCAAAACTAGTTAAATATTTTCAGCATACAAGTAGCATACTTTTCATGCTGGATAATGACAAAATTAAAAAGAGAGTCCCAGAAGGAACAAATAAGAACATGCTATGGACAAAAATCTGTCAACTTTTCCGTTATATTATGCTAGTTCTTAATATTTTACACAAAGGAACAAGAGAGATTCGGATGTGAAAAGTACAATCGATGTACATTGTGGGCACGATCTAATCACACCTATTTCATTAAGTCTGCTTACATGCTACACGTCAATACTAAATCATTATGCCTGCAACTTTAAATCCAGAACCATCACTAGAATAAGTACGAGGAGCAACACCAAATGTTTGGTGGCATATGAAAATATATGAGACATATTCAAGTTAGGAATGCATTGGTAAAAAAAATTTGGCCACATAGGTGTTCTGAAAAAGACTAAAGGATTTTGGTGTTGTGCTTTTTCTAGATCTAGTATAAGAAAAATAGAGATCAAACTTTAGTTTGCTAGGGCCACTTCAAATTTCGGCGAGCAAAAGTTTTCTTCCTTGGGGCCAATATCAAAATGACTTGAAAACCATGGAAAGGTTAACGTCAAAACACTTAGTTTGCTAACCCCATCTTTGTTGTTCACTCTGTACGATGCAGCATTGAACATCATGAATTAGTAACATCATTTAAAATTATAATTAATTGGTAATGACTTAAGTACATTACTAGTATACAAGGAGAAATGAATATTAGAGAGCAATAACATAAGGTCACTGTCATAGCAAAGGGGCACATGCTGAACAACTTGTTTAATCCTATGTTCCTAACAGGAATATAGATATTGATAGTTGATCATAGCCTACACAAAAAATAGTCAAATACTCACATTTAGGTTAGAATCTCTACTATACACAGTTAACAATTTACCATATGAGAAGTACGACAACTGACATTGAAATCCCTCTAGTTTGGCATGGAACAACATGCATCTGCAATCATCAACATGCCTATAGCTGAGTTTTGTTTTTTTATAAAGTGCCTATAGCTGAGCTAGGACATCCATAGGCAATCCAACTAATTTGAAATTTGAATATCAAGCAGTGCAGTTAAAATAGGATTTGATGATATTATAATAGTCAACAAGCCATACTAGAAGTCCACAACTAAAGTTCAGCAATCCAGAACTAAGGTCCATCAATCGATTTCATGTGTTCCCTCAAAATACAAGTCAAAATCTGAAAATATCATTGTTTTATGAGCAACATAGCAAAGGGGCTCCGGACGGTTCAAAATCACACTCATATCTGTTGGCTGCAAAGTTTCAATAGCCTCATGATCAGAAAATCAGTTCTTCCTTCACCATTAAATACCAACATAATAAACATGAGATTGTTTTGCAGAAAAGTAGTAGGGATCCCAAAGTAGTATCTATTCCAATTTCCAATTATATCCCGTCTGATCGACTTCCATTGTAATCCAATCTACTGTATTCAATCACATTATCAATCGATTTATCCTACGACCATCACTTCTTAACAAATTAGCAGTGGCAATTTGCTCCTTCACCAATCTAATCATTGTTGTCCAACTATAACACATTGTAGTGCAATTCCAAACAAAAAAACAAAAGGAGCATGGGAGACATCAGTTGAGGGGGTGGTCACCGTGAAGGCCGGCATCATTGACTACTGGACAACTCTCATATTTTTTGAGCACTTATATGAAATTATTACTAAAATAATGCGCACTCCAAGTTCTTGCCACAATGTGCAATGTGCTACAATCCTACGCTCCTAGCTTCCTACATAGTGGAGTGCAAATCTACAAGCTAACCCAAACAAGTTGAGAATAATTGAAATCGATGAGCTACCTTGCCGCTTGCCTGCCAGCTTGCTGCTGGGTGTTGGCTGCTTCGCTGCGCTCCTAGCTGCAGTGTAACAGGCAGTCGGCCGATAGCACCGCTGCAAGCCACACCAGCGAGTCAACCATCTATCAGATCTCCTCCGCGCGACCGCACCTCCCTTGCCAGATGTCGGCTCGTTCTTCCTGTCCTTCCTCCACCGATGTGTCACTCGAGTTGCCGTTGCCAGATGCTCGGATCTTCCGCTCCCACCAAGGTAGGGAGGAGCCAGTGGCCCCAGCCCAAGGCATGAGCAGGAGGAAGAAGCCACCAGCCTTGGGGAAGAAGATGCCATTGCTGGGCTTGAGGGAGAACCTACCACTTAGGACTTGAGGGAGGAGGAGAAGAGCTGCCGACTTTGAGGAAGATCCGCGCGCGAAGGCAAGAAGCAGCTTGAGCGGTGTTTTCCATGACGGCGGTGGAGGCCTCTGAGCAAATTGCGATGGTGGTGGAATGGATCCTCGTCAACCCGAGCGGAGCGAGCCGGCGGCGGAGCGAGCTGGTAGTGGCGAACCGCATGCTTGCCTCCTCGAAGCCCCGAGGAAGATAAGGTTGGGATCGCAACGGAACAGGAAAAATTGAAATGAACGGGAAAAAAAGTCTAGGCAGTTGAACCTACAGATCGAGCGGTGGAGAAAAACTGCATCAATCTCAAATATTGGAAGATGACATGGAAAAAATCTTTCGGAAGATATATAGGATTTCCGGGATAGGGAAGCTGCTGAAGTTGCTGTTAAGACAATCCACGAGCCCACGGCGGCCAAGCTGGGCTGTAAATTTCCAATACGGCCCAAATAGACCGTGCCGCTCCTACTGCAAACACCTCCGCCCGTCCGTCCCTCCCCGCAATACCCCAGTACCCCACCTGCGCCGCCGCCGCGCCGCCATGGCCTCCCCCGCCGCCGCCTCCCGCGCGCGCCGGCTCTCGAGCAACTTCTACTCCACCACACTACGCGCCCCAAAATCCAAGCCTGCGCCCGCTCCTGCGCTGGCCCCAAAAGTGGCCGCCGGCGAGGCGGAGGCGAAACCCAACGTGGGCCGCAGCGACGAGAAGTCCCTCAGAAGAAGCATGAGGGCCATTTTGCAGGAGCGCGATCCGGACAAGCTGGTATCCAAGTTCATCGCCGCATCGGCCGCGTTCAAGCGCTTCCGCGAGAAGCACCGCGTGTACGAGGTGGCCGTGTCCCGCCTCACATCCTTCGGCCGCCACGACGCCGCCGCGGCAATCCTCGACTCGCAGAAGCCCTTCCTGGAGGCCTCCACCGAGGGCTTCGCCACGCGCCTCATCCGCCTCTACGGCCACGCATCCATGCCGTCCCACGCCGCGACGACCTTCCACGACCTTCCCCCAAAGCACAAGTCCGTCATGACCTTCAACGCCCTCCTCTCTGCCTACGTCAACGCCCGCGAGTTCGACGCGGTCGCCACCGCGTTCCAGCAGATCCCGGCCTCACACCCAACCATTGTCCCCAGTGTATACTCTTACAACATACTAATCAACGCGTTGTGCCAGAAGCCGGACCTCTCCGCCGCCCTCGACGTCATCCCGGTCATGGAGAAGTGCGGTCTTACACCCGATGAGATATCTTTCAACACTCTGCTTAATGGATTCTACAACAACGATCGCTTTGATGATGCCGAGAAAATCTGGGAGATGATGAAGGAGAGGAATGTTGCGCCGGATGCAAAGAGCTACAATGCGAAGCTGCGAGGTTTGGTTTCCAAAGGTAGTACTGAGGATGCAGTTGCTTTGATTGAGAGGATGCAGAAGAATGGGCCAAAACCTGATACAGTGTCCTACAATGAACTGATTCGAGGGTATTGCAAGGAAGGGAGATTGGATGAGGCCAAGAAGGTATATGATGATCTGGTAAAGAATGAATGTGCACCAAATAGTGGCACATTTCATACCCTTGTGCCACATTTTATTGAGGCTGGGGATCTTGATCTTGCTTTAAAGTGCTGTCATGAGATCTTTAGTGGGAAGTGCAGAGTGCAACCCTCGTTGCTCCAGAGCGTCGTTACTGCGCTGGTTGCTGCATCAAGGGTGGAGGAAGCTGAGAGGATTGTTGAGCTTGGGAGGAAGAAATACTATCCTCGGAAGGGTTTGGGAATGCTGCCACGCACTGGAGACAACATGGGTTTGAAGATGCCACCACCTACTGGAGAAGACATTGATGCAGAAGTCGAAACTGATTTGGAAAATTTTGCATTGGATGAAGAGGGATGTGAGGAAAGAGATGATTCTAAAAATGCTTGATGAGGATTGTAGGTTAGGCATTGATGTGTCATGGTGTAAACATCAGTTGAACTACTGTTTCGCTGCCCTGATACAGCAGAATTCCATGTACAATTGCTATCCTCTAGTACTTTAATAAGAAATGGTTTATCGCTTCTCTGCTGTAATTGATTAGTAAGAAAACAGCTAGTCATTTTACATGATATTTATATGAAGCCCTTCTTCCCTAGAATTTCTATATCTGGCATGTTTGTCACACGGCATCTAAACTGTTAGATGTATTTGTTTTAATGCCTTTTTCCTCTTAAAGCATTCTTGAACATTGTGCAAGGTTTATACTTATCTGCCTTTCATAATGTCTATTTGATAATGCCTTCGCTTTGCAAGCAAGTAAATATATAACTCATTTGTTAACTTGATTGAATACTTCAAGTTTGGAATATGAAATTCCTATCTCGTGGAGACTTCCATTGTGTCTTCAAGTTTGGAATGTCACAATGTCACTCTACATCAGCTTCCAATTTCTTTGCCATAGTGTGTCAAGCTAGAAGTAGGTATTTTATATCTCTAGATCAAAATTGTTTCACTGAATGTCACAGTATGCCCGCGGTTAGCAGTAATGCAGTATACAAAATCATCAGTTCTGAACTGGAAAGATATTTGGAAGGCAAAGGTGATTGTACAGATACTTAGACATGCCGAATGCATACTGATCATGACCCAACATTGAGGAGCACCTTAGGTTTTTTCATCTGTGCATTTTTGTTTGGGAGATAACAACACTTCTAGAAGAAATAGGAGAGGGAGGGAGGAAAGGAGGGAAACTAGCCATCTGAAAGTTGTAGAAGAACATCGAGGGTAGTGTGAGTGAGATAGCGAACAACCTTGAGGGCTTGGAATTCCTGCCATGCTTAGATACATGTCGGAGTGTGGCAGCTTATATGGTCATGGAATAGGTATGCCGGAGAGAGGCAGTGGCAACTGGCAAGGACATCTATGGATGCCAAGATGAGAAGACAAATCCCACGATGCTTGAATTTCGCAGGAAAAAGCATCCCTTGATGCCGCTCCATCAATTTCTGGATAACTCATTCACGTGCTATGCTAACCACAAAAATTGAGTAGGGGTGGCCTCCATTTTATGAAGTTAGCAACTCTAAAGTTTGTATATTGCTAGCGCAACAATAAGACAAGGGGTGCCTACACGGTTGTAGCAACTGGAGTTCGGTGAACAAAGAAAAATAATATAAGATTTGGATATGATAAGAACTAATAGAAAACCCAAGGCTCATGAAACTTTTGATTCAAACTCAAAATTAAATTATGAGTATTATCTCCGGTCGACACTGACATTGATCTTCTTTTAAAAAACCAAGGAACCTTTCACCATAACACATACTCTCAAACAAAAATGCACTTTTTTTTGTCAACAACTAAGAAAATAAATTCATGTTAAAAGTGTAACAATATTAATTACCTAAAGTATTATAACTTTTATCTTAAACCCACGTCGCAAAAAGAATATGGTGATAATCAAAAGCATAGTCAATAGCTTTAAATAGACCACAAGAATAAAACAGTCACAACAACATGGCTAAATTAGAGTAAACTAGAGATATTTGAATATTTTATTTTTAAAAAAAAACTAAATGGTAGGCTAAAAACGCTAGCTACCCGCACTATTTGTGCGGGCCAACCTACTAGTTCCTAAAACTGTAAGGCCATGTAGTTAGAATTACTAATTAGTACTCCAAGTTTTGGAGTGATTACTACGTGAATGGTGATGGTGTGTCATGCTAGTAACGGCATTGAACCTAATAAGCTTTGCTCTCTCTGCACCTCAGAGGCTCGGACCCACTAAACAAATCTAGCACCAGGCAACTAAACGCCCTGCCAATCGGCCGAAGCATCCATCAGTCAACGAGCTGTTAGGCAGCATATAGATGGGACTAAACAAAGATGGCTGCTAAGCTATGCTACCTACTAAAACCCCAGCTGAAGTGGAATTGAACAGAAGGCTCCAAACTTTCAAAAACGCTTGTCAATTGCAAGTAGGTTTGGCAGGTGGAGACTTTCGTGGGGGACACATCGCGATTAGCGAGCGCACTGCGCGGAGGAACACGGATTTGAACACGGGATTGCAGCAACGATCTCCCAACACGGAATTGTAGGCGCGTACGTGTGCGTGCGGTCAAATGCGCGCGGGGGTACATTCGTGGTCAATGGAGCGGGGATTCACGCTTGGTTGTGCTGCGTTGCGCAGCTGGTGCCCTGTCTATCCTGGACGACGACGCTTGATAGAAAAATGCAGGTGGTATTAACTCCGGCGCTTAGCACTAGGAGGTGTGTTAATACGGCGTCTGGTCAGACAGGTTCGTCGTTTGATGATCGGAGTAGTATACTATACCGTAGACCATGCTGCTGGTGCTGATGCCATGGCGAGTTTTGTTGAAGCAGATGCAAAGGTGAAAGTGAAACAGACGTTCATGGAATCACGGCCATCCCGTTTCCGGCTGCAAGGTGCTCGGAGGTCTTGAGGATGCTGGCAGCTGACATCGTCTGGCTTATCAGCCACCAGTCAGCACTTTTCTCTCAGAAAAAATCAGCAACCAGCAACTAGCCAACAGTATTTTTCTCTCAGAACAAACCAGCACCAACCACCAGCAACCAGCCAAGCGAACAGGCCGGCGCTGCCTGCAGCAGGGCAGCAGTGGCTTGGCGACTGGCGAGCGGCGGCGGGGCGACGAATTCATCAATGGCGCTCGCGCTGCAGGACCAGGCTGGGGCCGCCGTGGGAAACGCGACGGGGAGCCAGCCCAGCCAGGCGGGCAGGCCATGGCTCGCCAGAAAGCCGGCGTCGCCGTGATCCGCCACTGTTGTCGCAGACGCCGGGACAAAGGAAAGGGCGCGCGCGTTCAATGTCCGGTTCAGGCGGCCGGTAGGCATCGATGTGGCAAGGACATGGCGTCGCTGCCGTGTGGCCCCGGCGGTGGGCGCGCCGCGGACGAGGAGAACCAGCGTCAGCAGTACTCCCGGCTGCCACTGCCACTGCCACGATAAGATTTGCCGGCTCTGCTACCAGAGATTCAGAGGGTTCAAACTTCAAACACGAGTCTGGACAAATTTTGAATGAAACAAACAGAAGGTGGGTGACTGGGTGAGGGCTGTACCCAACGACCATTCAACGGGGTTGGTGCTACAAAGTTTAAACGTGAAATTGTTTTGTAACCTACTCGGAGTAGTCTAGGTAGAGACGACCGTGCCGGTTGTCAAAGTGAGTGCTCTCAAGATGTTGCTGCTCTGAACACGATGCCCACGAGCACATGAAGGCATGCAGGAGTATATCCCCACACTGAAACATGGACAATCACATCCGATCCGATCGATAGCCGCGCTGTGTTATACTACTACTAGCTGTTAGCTGAAACAAACGGCAACAGAGCAGCAACCGAGACGCACGACAAAGAGCGAAACATAACAAGGAGAAGAAAAAAAAAAGAATGGTTAATTACTGGTAACAATGAGATGGTGTGGCGTCTCTAGCTGAGCATTTCCAAGGCTACAGCTACTACGGTTTGCAGATGACCACGAAGCACGGGAGCAGCGCCCTCGGGTTCAGCAGGTACAGCTCCTCGATGTTGGAGTAGGGCCCGACCTTGCCGGCGAGCGAGTCGAAGCCCGTCTGCCCCGCGAACTCCCTCAGGTTCTCCAGCGGCTTGTGCACCCGCCCCGCGATGACCCTGCACACCAGCAGCGCCTTGCGCGGCGCCGCGGCGGCTGGGTTGTTGTCGCCCCCCTCGTCGCCACCGGCGCCGCCGGCGGAGGAGGGGGGCGGCGGCGCCTCGATGGACTCGAACGCGCGGCCGCTGGTGGAGGTGGTGAACACGCCCACGCCGGCCTTGCCTTCCTTCCGGGCTGAGAAGCCGTGCCGGATGATGCGGCACACGGCGCACCGGTCAGAGGCGCAGAGGCTGCTGCTGCTGGTGGAGGAGGAGGACCCGCCGCCGCCGCCGGAGCCGAGCGCGCACGAGATCGTGGCGCCGTGGAAGCGCAGCAGCTCGTTGCCGTCGGCGAGGCAGCGCGGGTGCTTCTTGGGGAGCTTGCTGGCCTTGAGCTTCACGGCCTCGCGGTACTCCTCGAAGCGGGACAGCGTCCGCTGCGTGTTGTGCACCTTGAACACCCGATCGATCCGCACGCAGCTGCTCTCCGACTTGAGCAGGCTCGTCCGGCAGATGATCTCCACGATCTTCCGCGACGAGTCGCCTTCCATCAACTCCGTCACTGCAAACAAGTAGCGGGGGTGAGAATGTGAGACGATAAAGAAATGCAATTCCACATGTTCAGATGTTCTCACTGTTTCTGAAGTTCAAGTTGCATGAACAGGAAAAAAATAGTATAATGTTCTTGAAAATTTAAGCTTCTGGTTACTGCTTTGCAATTAAGAATCCTATGAATGGCCTGCACAGCTTAATGAAGAAAAAGCATGGAGTCATTGAAAACTTTGGAAGCGTGCTACAGACTACGGAACGCAGAATCCAGCAGAATCTGATGCTACAGACCAGCAGTAATTGAAAAAGTTGCAAGCATGGATTCGCAAAAAAAGAGCAAAAAAGTGCTCTTGCCGGACTCTCTCTGTACCAGGTAGTTGCAACCCTTTTTGCGGTAAAGACGCGGCCGGCACGAACTAAAGTGCCACCGCCCACCGCCCGGACGGCGTGAAGATCCACGGGGGACTGTGTGTGAACCCACCAGCAAAAGCTCATCTGTACGACGGGAGATGCAGTGCAATCGCGGATGTCAGCAGCGGACGGCCTCACCTGCATGCTTGGAGAGGTGGTGCGCCTCCAGCGCCTCCCACTTGCCGAAGTGCTCGCCGCACCGGTGGCAGCTGAGCCCGCCGGCGGAGCCCTTGCCGGCGCCGGCCTTGGCGGTGTCCTCGCATGACGCGCGGTGTCCGGCCGCCGTGGAGCCGTTCCGCTCCAGCAGCACGTTGGGGGACCTCGGCGGCGTGCAGCGAAATCCGCCGCTGCTTGCCCGCATGGAGCCGCTGTACGGCAGTCCGTTGCCTGCCCACGCGGGGCCCGGCGTGCCGGGGCGGAGCGTGCCGACGAACGACGACACGACGCCGCCGTCGGCGTCGTGCCCGGCGGCGGCGGTGCCGACGGCGCCGAGGCCCCCGCAGCCGCCGAAACCCGTGATCTTGAGCTCACAGCGGGAGTTGGTGCTGAGGACGACCTCGTGCGCGATGGGGTTGAGGAACTCGCTGCTGCCGATGGACCGCGGGCTGCAGCTGGGCGGCTGCCCCGGGTGGCGCTTGCTCCCGTGGATCACGTCCCGCAGGTTAGCGATGGAGCGCGAGCAGCCCGACCGCGGGGCCGCGCGCTTGGTCACGATCGACGACAGGTTCCCGGCGCCGCCGCTGCCGCCGACGCCCGCGGCGGGGGGACCGGCGACCTTGGCCCGCGGCACGTGGACGTCCGACGGCTCGGAGCGGCAGTGCAGCGACCGCTTGAGCGCGAACCACACCGTCGGCGGCGGAGCCGGCTTCCCCGTCGACGCCGCCGCCGAGGCCTTCTCCTCCTCAGCCCGCGCGACACCACCGCCACCTCCGGGAGCAGCAGCTGCAGCTGCAGCGCTCCCGCGCCGCCTCCTCTCGCCCATGGCGTCGCGGGGCTGTGGCGCGCAGCTGCTTCGTCGGTTGCTGGCTGGCTGGCTGGGTGGTTCGGTCAAGGCTGGGCTCCTTTACCTGGGGGCGGGAAGCGGGCGCGGCAGAGCGGCATCCGAAGGTGGGGGGAGGCTTGCGGGGTGCAATTAAAATCCGCCCTGGGATAGTGTTGCGTTGGGCGGGCGGCAGTAAAGGCGCGCCACCAAACCAAACTCGCCCGTGCTTGCGCTGCTGGTGCTGGTGTTTCGCAGGCGCGGCGCCCTGGCGTGTTGCCCGCCGGGCTGAGCTCCTCACTGTAGTTATGGCGGGGGAGAGGGCGGTGGGTGCGCGCCGCGCGACGGCCTGTGACCCGGCGGCGGGGCGGGGGGGCCTCGCGGCTTGACAGCGAGTCTAGTTTTGCTTGCCGGAGGCAGAAGCCAAGCCACCCCAACCGTAGAAAAACAAGACGGGCGGGCGCCGGGACGGGGACCAGGCCCGACACGTAAGAACAAATCTTGAACTGTAACGAAGCGGCCAAGCGGGGGGCGGGTGAGGGAGGGGGACCGCGCGCGCGTCGGGCGCACAGGACAACTGGACAAGGGACCTCCCCTGGCCCCCGGCGGCCGTGAATGCGAGCGAGCAGCGGCAACCGAACGACGAGATCGCCGAGGCCCAAAAACAGCCCGCTCGCGTCGCCCCTGCGCGGGCGACCGAGCGGCTCCAACCCTAGCCGCCGCCCCCGTCGAATCCCTGTCGATCTCCGTCGCGCCGCCGCCCGAGGGGGCTCTGGAGGTCCTTGCAGTGCCCAAGGACGGCGGTGGCGCGGCCTCTTCCCCCTGGCGCGGGAGGAGCATGGCGGGCGCGGCCGTCCTGTCTCCCTGTGCGGGCTCGCCGGCGCCGGCGGTTTCCGTGGCGGCGGCGGCTGGAGGTCACAGATCCGGCCCTGCCCCGCCCAGATCCGGTGGCTGCGCGGCTGGGGCGCGCTTGTGTGCGTGGGTTGGCGCCGAGGGACCGGCGGCGGCCGGCGAAGGACTGCGGCGGCGGTAGCGGCTCCGGTCGGCGCGGGAGGCGACGACAACTGCGGCCGGTGCGAGACGTCGACGGCGACGGCATCAGCCGGTGCGGGACGGCGGTGGTGGCTGCCATGGGGGCTGGATGCGCACGGGTGTCGGCTTGTGCAGGGACGGTGGCAGCGGCGGCGGCAGTGACCTGTGTGGTGCAGGGCACTATTGCTCGGCGCCGCGGGAGGCCCTACGTGGGGGGTGTCGGTGATGCTGGTTGTGCTCTGGGTCGTGGTGACTCGGAGAAGTTGGCTGTCCTCTGCGTATGGGTGGTGGGAATGGAGGAGAGGCGGACGACGTTCTCCATCTCTTCACCTCGACGGCGATGCAGGTTCGGTGCTGCTTTTGTGGTGGGACCGGATGGTTTGTGCTGGGTTCGCAGTGCAGGTGTACACTTTGTGGTGCCGTGGTGGCAGTTCAGGATGTGCTAAGCCATCTCTCTTGCAGAGGCGTTGCGGAGGCGGCGGAGAGCGTGCCACTGTTGTTTGTCCGTGAGTGTGCAACAAACATGGTGTTAATCCGGGCGAAAGCCCTCACCGGCACCCTTGTTGGTGGTAGTGGTGGCGGCGCCCCCGTGGCGTCGCTCTCCCTGTTGAGGGTGCCATTACGGAGTACCTTGTCCTATAGCATGGGGTATCATGTGAAAACCCTATCCAGTTAATGGACAAGCGACGGCGACGCTTTTAGGGTCGTGCCCTTCTTGGAGGCGTTGCTTCGACCCGTCGCGGCTTGTGGTAGTGGCAGTGGTGGTTTGGTTGGGGGTGTTGCCTGTGCGCAGAGGCGGAGGAGGTGTGCTGGGTCCGCGCTGGCAGTGAGAGGAGGTGCAGAGGAACCATGGGTGCTGGAGGTCTTGAGTTGGCGAGCTAGAGGTGGTGGTGACCTCAGTGACGGCTGGGCGGTAGTGTTGCTCTCTTAACGGTTTCAGATATCTGAGTCTTTGGCAGAGGAGTGTGAGGCGGTGGATGAGGCGAGGCCCCCACGTAGAGTGGCCAGGATCAGCATGTTTCATTGGTGCCGTGACGGGAAGTTTTCTGCTGACGCTTTGTTGGAGCGGGGGGATCGGCGACCATGTGTGCGCGGCTTGAGGACGATGGTCCTGTGGTGGAGGAGTTTGAGTTGTCGCTTTGGCTTGCAGCGGGTCGCGACATTTGGCGTGGCACAACGTTGGTGACGACGGCGCAATTCAAGGCGGCTTTCTTTCGGCTACTCTCCCAGGTTGAGGTGGTGTAGAGTTTTGTTGGGTGTGTTTGCGTGCGTTGTTTTGTGTTGGTGGTGGTAGCTTCGGCTCGTGATGTATAATTGCTTCTTCTTCTTAAATGATATGACAGTACTCCTACTTTTAATTTTAATTTAAAAAAAAAGATCGCCGAGGCCCCGGCGGGTACAGGACAGTGGAACACGACACGACACGGCGGACAGGGACGCGCGTGTCTGTGCGAGTGGGAGTGCGAGTGCGTTCGGTGCCGTGGTGGTAGTAGGCTAGGTAGTAGCCGATTGCTCTGTTGGGGGCGGCAGCGGTCATGAGAAAGCTGCCGGTGTTTCTATTCTGGTTTCGGAATTCGGGTCTTGTTTAGTTCGGTGAAAATTTTGCCTTTTCAACTGTTGGAACTCCTGTAGCATACTGTAGCACGTTTCGTTTGTTTGTGGTAAATATTATCCTACCATGACCTAACTAAGCTCAAAAGATTCGTGTCGCAAAGTACATCAAAACTGTGTAATTAGTTATTTTTTTACCTATATTTAATACTCCGAACATATGTCTTTTGACGTATTTAATGTGATGTGATGGAGAGAGAGAGTGGAGAAAAAATTGGAAAATTTAACCAGGCCTCGGATGCGTCAGCTGGTCCGAGCGAGTCCTTCCCAATCCCAGGACTCGTGGTTGTTTTCGCCTTACCTTGCCTGTCCTCCGATGGGAAAAATCTGCGGACGACGCTGTCCTGTTGAGCTACGGTGCACGGCGTTGAATCGGCATTATCATTGCAATGATTACGATGTTGGCGCTAAAATAGCGCAATCAGCACCATGTGCGGCATAAAAAAAAAGGCAGACCAGGGGGGGTTAAGGCCTCTCCTAATCAAGACACAAACGGCCCTCTCACGAACCAAACGCGCCCACATGAACGCGCTTTCACTGCCCCCCGCCTCGCCTGGGTGTTCGCTAAACAATCCATCACGCCCGGGGCGGCGCCCAGCTGCGTCACCTCTGGCGATCTACTGCCTACTCCAGCGCGCTGCCTGCAAAAGTGCAAACTGTCTAATAAATGCTCCATGGTGAATGTAACACGGCAGCTGCATGCAGTCCACGTACTCCTACTACCCGATCAAGGTCGAGTGTCGTGACAAACCAGCGACATGTAGTGCACGGAAACACGCAACTACCGGTGCACCGTGCGTCATCATGCATGACGAGTCAGCAACGAACTGAAAAGATCACGAGGAAGCTTTTCCGTGGGGGACCATGCGTTCATCATCCCTGATGTAAAACACTAGCTTCAGCGTAGCGGGAAGGTATACGTAGTTACGCGCGTACCGTAGCGGTAAAACTGCGTGCGTGGCGTGGTCCAACCATGCATGGGAGCCACGGCGTGATTTTGTGTTGGCGGTGGCACGATTCGTTTCGCGCCATCCTCCGATCCCGTGCGTGGCCCAACAACAGTGTGTCTTAAACTCGCCGTGCAGTCTAGTACCACGCGCAACCAAAGCTCCCCGTGCCCGTGAGATCGGGAGGATTCATGAGCCGCGCCTCCTGCCCATCCACATCCACTCCACGCTGCTGGAATGATAGGTGGATCAGCTGGAACCTGTATCGATCGAGAGTCGAGACAGACTCGACTTGAGCAAGGCCGGCAATGGCAGCTCGCCACCGGTAACAACGACCGTTCTCTCGATAGGGAAGAAGGCATTCAGGTGCCAAAACCACTTCACGCTTGAGCGAGGTGAAGAACTCTATGCCAGATGTTTTTTCAGGACAGAGCGAGCGAGAAAGAAAGGTGCCCAGGTGATGTTAGCTAGGCCATTTATGCCGGGTTCAATGTGCTCTGCTTTCCATGCCTGGTACTGGGGCTCCACAAACACTGCTTCAGCAGGCGCTTTGGCACTATTTGCAGGTTAATAATTCGAGTAGCTAGCATAATAGTATTTTCCCAACTACTGCAGTACGTGTGTGGAGTAGTAAATCGCAAGCGACCAGCTTTGTGAAGTGAATGAGTTGGGCCTGGTTTAGTTGGCAAATTTTTTGTCAAAAATTTGTTACTTTTTCAACTCTCTCTCTATCACATCACATTAAATACACCAAAAGACATATATTCGGAAAAGTAAATATAGGTAAAAAATTACTTATCACACAGTTCTGTTGTACATCACGAGAGAAATCTTTTGAGCCTAATTACCCCATGGTAGGATAATATTTACCACAAACAAACAAAACGTGCTACATGAGTGCTACAGGAGTTGGAACAGTTACTTTTGCTACTTTTTAGCCATCTAAACAAGGTCTTGATGACTGAAGTCTGAAGGCACACTGTGTTTCATGAAGCAGCGCTTTCAGAGCTCCGCGCTCACTCATTCCTCGCCAGGTTTTGGCATAGTCGACGCCTCGACGGCAGGGGTAGTCCCCCTCAAGGCTCCAACCCCTGAATCCATGATAACTACTGGGTCTGTCTATGTGTCACCCGTGTGATTTGAGGTCTCTCGTCACATGTGTGATTTGAGACCTCAAATCACACAAATTTCAGAAAAAAAAAATCTGTGTGATTTTCATCATGCTATCACACAAATTTTTATTGATGTCAAATCACACAAATTTAACTCATGCTATCACACAGATTATCAAACAAGCCAAATTTGTGTGATTTTCATCATGCTATCACACAGATTTTCAGAGAAGCAAAATCCACAGATTTTCAGAGACAGAAAATTACATAATTAGATACATGAAAAATTACATAGATGTGCTGAACAATTTACATATGTTGTATGAATAAATTACATCTCACAAATTAGAGTAATA
Source organism: Cenchrus fungigraminus (assembly GCA_036936925.1). Lineage (NCBI taxonomy): Eukaryota > Viridiplantae > Streptophyta > Magnoliopsida > Poales > Poaceae > Cenchrus > Cenchrus fungigraminus. The sequence goes on along the minus strand of CM072778.1, from coordinate 17,390,987 downwards.
AAACCAATCAAGAATTGTATCACGTACACAACTATAATCAAATTACCACAGTAAATGCATCTGGAGATGGATGAATAGTTAAATATGTAGTTGAACCAATCAAACACACAGAAAACTCGAAAAGATACAACTGAACTAATCTAGATGCTACCAAAAATCAGGATATATGAAATTCACAAAAGCAAATGTGTTGCAGTAACTAGACAGATGGTTATATATGTATATCAAGTTACATCTGATTCACAGATCTTCCTATTCCTGAACAAAGACAAAAAGCATCGTTAATTCCGGCACTCCATTAATGTAGAAGCACTAGTTCATATAGCCACCACAACCAACACTGGAAGCAAACACACAAAATGCACAAGTAAAAGCTATCGAGATAATCTGACCCAACTCCTTCTGTTTAAACATAAAAACCCAAAACTAATAAGCAAATATGTGCTAATAAGAATCATATACCATGGATATGAAAAAACACCAGATGCTACCAAGATTCGCGTTCTTGAAAATCGGCACTTGACTCCTTAAACCCGTTTGACGAACACCAAACACCTAAAAAGGCTAAAATCAGATTTATCTCTAAGGAATGCAGGTTTATCAAACACATCTAGAATGAATCAATAAACATAAATAGAACAAGCTACAAGTGCATTGATTGAAATGATAGACGTAAACGTAAAAGTGCATGAGAGATTTCAGCACATGGACCTCTGGTTCAGAGGTTTAAGAATATTGAAAGAAAACAAACACTATACCCCTATTCTTATTTATATCACACTACATGTATAGATCAGTGGCAATGAATAAGAAAAATAAAACACTTTAAAGTGATGTGGCAAATACCAATTCAGCAGTCAAGAACAAACATCTCAAGTTCAGGTTGTGATGTTGCTTCATACCGATCAGCACACTAACCACATTGACCAATTAGCACACTGAACATGCTAGCAAATCAGCGCAATAACCTATTATGTATCTACAAACTGAACAAGACTCCAATTGACCAAAATCATTCATGCTTAGTCACCATGGGGTCAAAGGCTAAGAACTGCCAAACTACTAACCTTTCTGACTCCTAAATCATGGGTGCATATTGAGCTCAAACCAAATGCAATATTACTATTTGAGATTCAGCTAAAACAAAATCAAATGAACATTCAGGCTCAGATTAACCTCAAACCAAAACCAAATAAAAGATTCAACTTCAGATTCAACTCTATCAAATCCAAATGAAGATTCACATGTCAAATAACTCAGATTCTTTTTGAATGAATGCAAGTTACCATTTTAATTTGAGGTGTGACTTAAACTCTCAAATGACGGAATTATCAAATAATCAAACTTCCCCATCCGAGCTTCACTGCAAATACACTACCATCAGTTACACCTAAATGTTCGAAATTTTACTTTGGTATAGAGAAAGTAATATTAACAAGTACCTATTGTAATACAAAAGGAAACTCAAAAATGTATATTGTAATAGGAATTCAAGTTATGCTATGCTGAATAAGTAAACATAGCTTCTCATAATTTCGATCTATGAATGCAAGTTATTAACTTATGATTTTGGGGTATGACAAAGATCCACAAATTGTCAGATTCATCAAATATCAAAAAATGCAGACGACTAAAATACATAAATGAAATATGCAAAATACCAAATAAGCATATTGTTCTATATGCAATGCATGTTAACATGAAATTCTGGGGTGTGACGGAAACCCCCAAATGATAGATTTGGAAGATGACCAACATACCAAAACCAAATAAGGAAAGCAGGTTAATATTTCAATTTAGGGCGTGAGTTAACCCCCAAATGACAGATTTGCCAAATTACCGAATTTCCAAAAAGAAATGCAAATTAGGGAAATAGCTCAGATTTTTACAACTAGATGTCATGTATATTGTTATACCATGTGTTGGTATAAAAAGACTAACTGTATGTCAGAAACTATTGAAATAAAGTAGTTGAAAAAGCAGAAGAATCTATCATATTAAATATGAAAAACAAAGAGACTGAAAAGAAATGATTTAAGATTGAAAATTACCTTTGAGGAAGTTGGAGATGAAAGAATAAATCTGCAACAAAAGAGAGTAATTTAGAACAAGTGTTACAAAGATTGTTAATTACAGAGTAATACTCATGCACCATTTTTAGGAACAAGAACAAACTTTACTAAATGATAATGTCCAACTCGATCCAACTCGACCAAAGCGAATAGGACCAAGAGCTATAGTCCCAACCATAAACGATGCTTTCAAATCAGCTTGGCCTGGAAGAACTTAAATGATGTCCTACTTGAATGGAGGGAATAATTAAAATATGTAATGGCCACAGTTAAAAGTCGAGACCAAACCCACCCAGAAATCAGCACTCTCCACTAAAAGCTGGAGGGTCCACTCAATATAATTATTTGTGGAGCATTTAGAAACATTATGGACATATTTTAGCCACTTGATATAAGTCAACTTCAAAGTCGCCAAAAAAAGTTGGTTGTGAATTAAATTGTCCTATACAATCTTATTAGCATGGATGTATAGGCTACTTTACATTATTATTCTAAGGAACAACAAATTAGATGTAAGGAGAAAAACAATGATACACAATTACAACAGAATTGAAAACTGGGATGTCAAAAGAAATTCCTGAGATGCAAAAATATTACCAATTGAACACTAATAATCACATTGAGATATCGTGAGATGGCAACCAGTTCAAACAAATTGGGCATCCACCTTGCAACAGACAAATCATCATCTGCTCGAAAAGAACTGACCAGTCAGTGGTAAAATGAATGAACTCACATGCAAATAAAATCAGATATCAACACATGCTGAAGATGAGCAACCTGGGGTCTGACCAAAAGTTCTATTGGCATCTAGGCCTTCCAGGAATCCCTTGAGCAAAGCCTACAGCCGAGGACCAAAGAAGGGACGAAGTTGATGTACATTGGGCTAAGCTGCAGAAACGACGATGCATCACACAAAGATGCATCACACTAACTTATAATAGCTAAGCAGAGTGCATTGAAAAGAAACTTAACACATATTCACAATACACCTATAATGTGTCTAATGAGTAATGACAGTATAAAAACGAGGAATTGACAGTGACATTATCACTGTAAATTCAACTAATTGTCCATGTCAACAAATGGAAATGTACAAACATAGCATATTTAATATATTATCAGATGTGTTATATAGTTAGGGGGGAACATATCAGGTGGAAACCAACCCCTCCGTGCAAACTATGCAAACTTCAATCGGAGCCACACGATGTTGATCCAAGGGAAGACTTATAGAAGGTGGGAGGGGTGGTATGTAAAACTCATGAGAGGTGGGAGGGATGATTTGCAAAGGCACTTTTGCAAATCACCCCTCCCACCTCCTATGAGCCCTCCTTTGGATCAACATCGTGTGGCTCCGATTGAAGTTTCCATAGTTTGCACGGAGGGGTTGGTTTCCACCTGATACGTTCCCTAGTTAGGGAAAGATATATGTTTTGAGATTCTTACTAAAAAGGAATTGGGAGAAGCAAACGAACAAAACAAGGATATAATAGAGTGACCAAAATTATTTACTAAGAATGAATAGGGAACCAGTACGCACCCTGGTAAACCCTAACAAGCGGAGATCTAAAAACGATCCAGACATCAAGGAAAATCGCTATGACAGGGAAACCGAAAAGAATATCAGAAATACTCTACAGACCAAATGATTTTTGGAAAGGGAATAACCAAGTCTTGCATATTACAACTTTCATCAACAAATATGATGAAGAAATATCAGTCCAGGTTATGAACTACATGAAACCTATATCCAAAAACCCTAGTCTCTTAGACATCACAATTAATTAGTTTAATCTACAAAAGTCATTATAAACCCACAACCATTGTGCACTCACAGCATGATACTGAAGATGAAATGATCCAGAAACAGAGACGGGGAAAACAAGTGGAGGACAAGTACAAGCAAGAAACAGTAGCAAAAAGCTAAAAAGCTAAAGCATGCATTTATGGCTTATGGATAATAACTAAAATTGAATTCACTCAGAACCAATCATTTAAAGTACAAATTTATGGCTTTTCAACCTAGTCGCTAAAATTTTTAGAGTGAAATTGAAATACAACAAAAGGGCGGCCTAGTGCAAGTGGTAGTGCTTGCCGCCTGTGAACCGAGAGGTCACAGGTTCGAGCGGTGGCCTCTGCACATTGCACGATGTGTGGGAAAGACCTCCCGCTAATAACCTCCCCCAGACCCCGCACAATGCGGGAGCCTACGGCACTGGGTACGTCCTTTTTAAAAAAAAATTGAAATACAACAATCAAATTAATGATGCAAAGTTATCAAGTAAATCAAGGCCCCAATTGAGCCAATCGAACTCATAGATCAGATCTGTAAGGAAAATGAGAGAAACCAGTCGATGAATCAATAGCTATTCAATAGGGAAAACTAATAGACTGAATCGCATCTAGCACAAAAATAATGACTAAATGAGACTAGGGACCAAACGGATCAGATTTAGAAAAATTGGAAAAAAAAACTTTGGATTCACCTCACCTGAGGAGGTCACCTCTCATTAAAAAATGAGAAAGGGAAAAAACTCCAGGACTCATCGATCACTCAGACTAAAAGTCACGATTCCCAAAAATTAAACATTAGAGGCAGAATTACATGACCATGATATTCAAATGATAGCACAATATGCACTGTCAGATCCTACATAAAGTACTATCAAATTAAATAAATATATAAATTGTCATATCTAAGCATATACCATGTATGTCAAAATTAAAAATGTCAACCTGACAAGGGATCCACTGAGAAATCAGCATCCTCTAGTGAGATTAGGATTGTCCACATAAGCTAGGTGACTAATCACTAATAGGAATGTAATAAGAGATCAAAATCGATCCAATTGAACAAAACATGAATGTGATGGAAAGTAAAACATGCAATTAAAAGCTTAAAAGGGAGCACATAAGCAATCTGAATGTTGGATATGACAAAAAGTACATTTTTAATAAACTAAAGAAGAACATATTTATATAGTAGTAGTAGTAGTAAAAATGACATGAACATATGTAACAATTGGCAGTACACTATGAACTGTCAGATCCTAGATACAATAGTGTTTTTTTAAAAAAAACTTTATCATATAAATAAAATGGTTCCAAACAAGAGTTACAAAGATTATTAATTATGACACATTTTGATATTTGACATTAAATTCGCAAGTCTACAAAGATTTGACACTCATATCACAATAACACCTTAGGTCAATCTGAATGATTGACATGTGAGTCACAGTGTTAAATCTTGAAAGGTTGACGAATTTAGGGTTAATTTTCAAAATATATAATTAATTACACATACTAATTAATAGGAACCGGTTTTGTAGGGAAAACATTAGATTCTACTAAATAATATTCAGACCAAAGCAAATGGTGACTAGAGCTCTAGACCAAAACCGTAAATGACTCTTTGGAAACAGATCGATTTAAAAAATAAAAAGCTTAAAGCTTCACAGCCAACAGTGAAGGTTAATGCCAAACCCCAATCATAACCCTTCATTGAGAGTTGAAGGGTCCACCATATGATAAATCACTACTAGAAATGTAAAGAGACATGTTTACATGAACATGACATGCAAATGACAGTGCGGTAAACACCGTCACATCCTACATAAATTACTGTAAAAGTTTAATAATGTATATACTACTTGATATTCACTAGGAAGTAATGGCCAAACCATGAACGAGGCTTTGAATTCAGGATGCCCCTCAATCAACCTAAATCACATACATTGCAATTGCAGGGTAAGGTCGGTGATGAACGCAACCAACAAAACAAAACCAACAACTAAGAGCATGAGGGTTCAGATGAAACAGTTTAGGAAAAAAAATGTAGCTGCATTGGTAAATAAATAAACCGTTAAAAATAAAGGTGTATATGGAAAATGAAAACAAGACAAGGAAATTATTATGGAGATGAATACAGAATACATAGAAGATAGCTGCTGAACATATCAAACTCACTTTTTGAAGAACTTGCTTGCATACTACTCTTTTCATGCTATCAATATCATCAGGAGCGCTGTCACGTAAACATAGAATGAATTAAGAAACAAATTATTGAACAAATATCATATGGGTATGTATGGAAATGATAAAAAACCATGACCCAAAAAAGTTTAGAGGCAGAATCACTTTGACTTTCATTGATGGGATCAGAGTGGTCTTCAAGATGGAGCTTCGCCACTTTCCTGGGAGCTTTCAACATTGACACAAAATTTGGACCTCTTCCTAGCCAGCTACATGAAATAAAAATAAGAACACTATGAGTAACGCACTGCTAGTTTGAAAACCAGAAAGAATTGCAATATTGTGGAATAAAAATACCTAACAGTAATGCATATACAAAACATATAAAATATAACACACCGAGAAATATAATAAAGAGAAAAATTAAGAGAAACGAATAAGAACAAGACGAGGATGACTTGCATGAACAGAAATTCTAAGCCTCACGTACAGATCTTACTTCTACATTACAGTCATTTCCTTTTTCCATAGAAACCGAAATTTCTACAAATCGAGAAAATAGATTAGTTGTTCTTATACAAATGAGGCCACATAGTCAGTTTAGTTACATACCTCCAGACTGCAATCAACCTAGAATTGAAAGCCTAAAAGGAGGTTGGAAAACAGTAGCTAGTATGCATGGAATAAAACCCATCCGGTTATAAAATCATACACATAGGAATGCCAAAATCGCATGCCAAACTGCTCACAAACAGGGGTGGGTCAAAAAAAATAGCACCTGACAAATCCCCCAGTCTAATCCATCCCTAGTCCATTCACCAAATCCGCTGCGGCAAGCAACTCATAGGGGGGCTGCTAGCAAAATCGAATCAACATATTGCCACCAGCTGGGGTCCTGCGAATCAAATCTCCACCAGCACGGACGCGCGCGGCTAGGTACCAGCCTGTCACGGCATCAACAGCTCGGCCGCCCGGCCACTAGCCCATCGCGGCATGGCGCTGCGAGGTAGAGCAGCCTGGCGGTTGGGCGCAGTCCAGACCGTCGTGCGGAGCAGATTCGTAAAAATTGGCATCGCAAATCACAAATCCGCGAGCGCCGCAGCAAACGATTCACAGGCGCTACTAGCGATCCAAATCAACAGATTTACAGGACAGAAATGGATTGGAGGGAGAAGAAACCTTACCCCCTCGGCCGGAACCCTAGCTCCGCCGTGCATCGCCATGGGTCAGGGGAGCGGGAGCACCGCAGCTCGGGAAGGAGAAGATGAAGAAAATGAGGAAATGAAACGGAAAGGACGAGGCACCCAGAAATATCGGCGCGAGACAAAAAAAATCAAACAGTAGCACTGACACCCCCGGGTCCACGCGTCATACAAACAAACAAACCAAATCGGTGAGATGATGCTGCGTCGCTGGATCCAAAAGCGACGGCGGAAAAAATCGTGTGACGACCACCCTCAAATCACACGTGTGAAGGATAGCTTTCCCTTAACTATTCTATCCAGGGCCTAATCCGTCATCATTTCGCGGAGTGGTGGTAGCTGGAGACGAATTCGCTGGAACTGGCCGGCGCTCGGAAAAAGTCGAAAATCTCCTGAATCAGTGCTTAAAAGCTGCTGCGTTTTTAAGGGACAGTGCTTACAGGATGACGCAGAGCATCATTGTGCACGCAACTAGTAGTGCTGCGAAAGGAACAAACGAATATGTCACGGCGCCACGGTCAAGGTCGTCGTCGTTAGAATTGCTGGACGACTAAGAACCTGCTCTAATGATGTAGCAATATAATACACGCTGACATGACAATAAACTTTTGTCGAGTTGGCAAGTGCCGAAGTGTACTGTACCAAGAAATAAAATCCAACCTGTGCAAGTGTGGGTGCATGCGATGCGACCATTGCGACGTACCGATGCGGTATTCGAGACACGGTCGCTGGGGCTAGACTTTTGCCGCACAATGATGCGCGTACGGCGTTCAGGTGGAGTACGCAGGAGCAGCAGATCGTTTACTGCTGCTAGCGTTTACGCACACGAGCGTGAAAAAGTTCAGAGTTGTTCTCTGTTCGGGCGTAAATTATCGCGCGCTTCGTTTTCGAAACGTATCGCGCGACCGTACTCCGTATATCTATCTGGATTTCCTGTCGCGGTCCGCAAGAGTCTTGTACGCCATGCATGCCTTGGGGCGGCCCGGGCCGGGCAGGTGTCTGTTATGGGGGCAAAGCCGCAAAGGGCCAAGGGCTACCGCTGCTCGTCGGCGGCAGTGCTCCGGTCACGCGGTCACGTCACGGGGATTTTCGTTAGTGCTCGGTCGTGACAACCCCTAGCAAAACCCCAAAACGTCGGAACGTAGCGTCACCTCAGTACCGACCGTCTCAGTCAGCTAGCATCAGAGAACGTTGCAGAATGTCAGCGTCATTGGCCGGATTGTCCAGACGAACGTTCAATCTGGGCCCAAATGCCTAAGCATCAAAGGAAGGGCCCTAACAATCCAATCTGATTCGGCCTGACCCATTTTCACCGTGGACTCCGTCAAGTTTGGGCCACGATACTCGTCGTCTCCGTCCGTCTCGGATTTGGAGACAGACTCGAGGCCCATAAATATAGGAGCCCCCGCCGCCACGACACACGGATCGCACGCCAGCCATCTCCCCAGTCCCCCTCACCGGAGAGACACGACACGGCACACGGGAGCAGCAGGCCGGTCGAGAGAGAAGAGAGGACGCCGCAGCAGGAAGAGGATGCGTCGCGAGGGCCGGCAGCGCGGGGTGGGTGCGTTCCTACGTCCGCTTCTCGGGCCTGATCGACCCGGAGAAGGCGCGCCACGCGGTGCACGTCGTGGACGGCGCGGTGGCGGCCAACGGCGGCCTCGTCAGGGCGCCCAGGAAGCCCACCAACCACTCCAAGTCCACCGGCGGCGACCCCTACAAGAAGCTCGACAGGGCGAAGGCCGAGAAAGGGAGGCACAAGTTCAGGCACGACGAGATCAAGGCGTGCCGCCGCGACCTCCTCTAGGGATCGAGATCGACGATGGCGTCGGCGGTGCGCACGGGCTGCTATTGTGATTGCGACGGCGACGTGTACGTACACTCGCCGGCGTAGTTTCTATCTAGTTAGTTGTCTTGTGGTAACGTTGCGATGATTCGAAGAGGGTGGTATGTATTTGGATCCACGTGTTTTCTTGTTTCAGGAAAAAATATATTTCCGATTTTTTTTCGAATGAAACTTACACTACATTTGAGCACTTTTTCCCTATTTGTCGCTTTAAACTAACAGTTCGTTCGTCACGGTCGAAAGTCGAAACCAAAACCGTTCATCACATAGAAACCAAAGTCATGTTTTGTTCAATGGCAGGGAATAAGGATACTAATCTCATTCAACAAAAACTTTAGAACACACAAAAGATACAGCGATTCCAACTCCACGCATATCGCACACACCACAATCTAAAAATAACACACGCACAAACTAAGCAACGTCAGGCGGTGTGCACACGTCGATCTCGTCGAAGACCTCTCTGGTTCACGGTGCTAGAAGAGAAGCATGAACCCGCCGGGAGCTGCTACCGCCGCAGTGGCCTCGCCCCACGTTGCTCGCAGCACGGCGTGCCCGCCCGACGACGTTGCCGCCGGCGGCGGCGTGGTTGAGGACATGGGCGCAACCTCCGCGAACGGGAAGAGATTTTCCACGGCCTGCACTGCCGGGGGCCGTGCCGGCGCAACCAGGGTTTCAGGCGGGCATCCCTTCTTCGAGTCCTTCTTGTGCTTCGTCTTGTGCCCTGCATGTCTCGGCGGTGCAACCGCGGGCGCCGGCGCCGGCGACAGTGCCACTGTTGGCGCCATTGCAGGCGGCTTCGTCGCTTCGCGTGCCGGTGGTGTCGGCGGCATCAGCGGCGGCGAGCTGGGCGTGGTGGGCGCGGGGCGGTCGGCGACCTCGATCTGCATCTTCATGCCGCCCACGCAGTGGCCCGGGGCGCCGCAGATGAAGTAGCGCGTCCCCGGCATGGTGAGCAGGACGGTGGTGGTGCCGCTGTTGTCGAAGGAGATTGGGTTGGTCGTCGTGCACGCTTCGTAGGCGTCCTTGGTCACCTCGAGGACGTTGTGGTACGAGTTGTACTTGAAGGCTGCACGCACACGTATGCACGGTGTTGCGTGAGAATCAACACGTGTGATAAACTGATGATATGCATGGCACTTACTCAGGGTGTCTCCTGGAGCGAACGTTTGGGCTGCAGGCCAGGAGTTGTTGTTGTCGGTCCTCTCCCATCCGCCCGACGGGTTGCCGACGACGTAATCCGCCGCCGTCACGGCGTGGATCAGCGACAACGCCGCGGCGACGCACACCAGCAGTGCCTTCATCTCCGCCGCCATCCTCAGCTCACCTCAGAGTACGCGCACGATCGAGTCAGTGTGCAGTGCCGGAGCAAGGCGGTGCACAGCCTCCGGTCCTCCATATATACACACACAGACGGAGCAGTAGTGTGCTGTGCCAGAAGGCACCTTACATGCATGCACGATCGATGCATGCATGCACGGGGGTACAAACCCTGCAAAAGGAATTTCGTGGTGGCAGATCCTGGTACACGGAAACAGCCAAAGAGTTGGTGGAGGCACTCAGGCACAAGAGTATAGATCAACCTTATCGAACAGGTAACACCGCTGTATATTCGCCCGTTTCCTGCAATGGTAAGTTTCTATATGTACCTTACCGATCGAGGCCTGTCCAGGCGAAGAAGGATACATTCCCTGGGCACGCGTGCAGAGAGCTCTGCTGCTGCAACGCGGCTGCTGATCAGCTCGCCGACAGGCAGATCCGCCGGAAGGAAAGGCCATAGCGAAATTTCCCATCCCGAGAACGAGACGGGCGGTGTAAAAAACAAGGGAAAATGTTCGGAAGCCAGGCCGCAGCTCGCGCGTGCACCGACCGCCGGCCCGACGCGCGGCGGCGACCGTCATTTTGCCAACTTGCCACATCCCAGCGCCGTCATGCCGTGCTGTTCGCTGCGGGTGGAGAGCGCCCTTCCGCTTCCGGTACTCCGGCCGTCCGGCGAGCGGGGCCGCCACGAAGCGTTCCGTTGCCACAGGAACGTGGAATCTGCCGGCGCGGGATACGGCCGGGGCGAACAGTCCAAGGGGCGTAGGGACTGCGTCGAGAGAGCCCTCGGCCGCGGTCCGGCTCCGGACCTGCAGCGCATGTGCGTGCGAGCGCGAGCGGGCGCAGCGGCTGTGCGGGAGGGACACGGCCGGCATGGAGCTCCCGTGCGGGCGTGCGATGCGCGGCGCTAGCACGGGGGGAGAGGTGGTGCCAAATGGGACAACGGCTTATGCCCGAGCGCGCCCAAAAGCGACCGGGGAGCACAGCAAAGTTGGGCTCGCTTTTGGCAAAAAGCAGAGCACGCCGCACGTCGTCTGCGCGTGCCCGGCGGCGGCGCCCACCGTGCAGGGATCCAGCCAGCAAGGTGGAGGGGCGCGAGGGACCAACGGCCAAGTCACGTCGTGTTCGGCTGCTCCGAGCGAGCGACGGAGTTCCGGCGCTGGGTTTGTGCAGTTTCTACGCCAGCCCAGCCAAGAGCCAACAGCCCATCGGATGCTCGTTTTAATATGAATTTTTTTTAACATATCCCTTCTGAAAATCTAAACTGAGTGGAGTTAGTCAAACATCTTAACTCCACTTTTTTTTTTTATGTAAGCAGCTCATCTCCATAGAATTTTTTGACCTCTAGTTCATTTTGGTGGATGATCTCATTTGCAACTCTTTTTTTTTTTTGAGATCTTGTTCATGGCACCTCATTTATTTTGAAAACGCGGAAGATTCATGGCAACGCTACATTGGTCATGTTTGGATACTCTAACAGGGTTAGAGATAGAGTTAGTTTCTAACTCTAACTGGGAATGGGAGTGAAGGGAGAGGGAGACCGGAGGGAGCGGGGTCAGCGGCGCGTCGCCTCTAGGGCCGGCAGCAGATGGGGGCGTGCGGGTGCGGCCTGCCGGGGGGGAGGGGGGAGAGAAAAGAGTGGGACCCATGAGAACTAGCCCCAATTAGCACCTCTTGGGTATGCTAGTTTTTTTGTTTGAGTGGGATAATTCCATCTAACCCATTCTAACCCTTCATGTTTGGATCTTTTAGGGTTAGTACGTGCTAAACTAGCCCAAACTAACTCTAACCTATGGATCCAAATAGGGCCATTGACATATTTCAAAAATTTAAGCCGGTGGGGGGTAAGACCGCCCCCACGGTTTTCATTAAGAGAATAAAGCCTCCTCCCGGCTTAGAAAATCCTCGGACCCCGGTTTCACCGGCGATGTGATTTTTTTTAGATAAACCCCGATGAGATAAACTTGCGTCCGAGAAGATTCGAACCCAAGCCGGTGGCATGCCCAGCTGCGATGCCTACCAACCGAGCTAATGCTCGTTCTCACATTGACATATTTCCAGCAGTTTGTTTCATATGCGCCTTTTACTTTTACCGCCCGCACACAACACGTGTAAACCTACACCTCTTCAGCGGGGAGGGTTATGCACTCGACACTCCATGCGGGTGCGCTGCACCCACAAACCAGTGTCGTAGCTAGGGGGTATGCCAGGTATGCACCGACACACCCTGCAATTCCGACCAATGCAAGTATATATACGTATCTTTTAAAGAAAACATACAAATATGTTGCTGATGCACGACTGATTAACTGAAGCAGAGTTGTGTTACTTAGTGGTTAGTGCATATATACTAAATTATATTATCTATTTTACTATTATTACTGAATTGCTAAAATGGGTTTACTGAATTGTATATGATTTTTGTGAGTGGTGTACCCTAAGCTAAAATCCTAGATTTGCCACTGCCACAAACGGGCCGCCGCGGAGCAGAGTACCAAGGCAGCGCTGAGCGCCATGACGGTGGCGACCGCCAACACGATTTGTGAGGCCCTGCCAACCCAACGATAGCATGTTCGTTTGGCTGGTGGCTGGTGGGTGGTACTGATTTGTTCTGAGAGAAAAGTACTGCTGACTGGTTGATAGTGACTGATTTGTTCTGAGAGAAAAATACTGCTGACTAATGGCTGATAAGTCAGACGAACATGGTGACGGCCACGAAGGCACGAAGCAGCGCAGATGGCGTAAACCAGCGCTTCCACACGATCCCATTCACTCCATCAGCTGCAACTGCGATCTCCGTTGAGATAGTAGGTACCTCGTCGAGTGAGTCGCTCTTGCAAAGGCGGGCTGGAGGGTTTCGTATTGGGTTGTTTGCTTCATGTTGGGTATACACGCGGTTAGGCCTTAAATTTGGTTCTGCACAGATGGATAATGTGAATCCATGTGCCCTATAATGTATTAGATCCATGTGCTTCTTGTACTCTGAAAAAAAGAAGAAGAAACCATGTATGTGTCCTTGCGATGCATTTGATGGCTACAATCTGTAGAACTTTTGTATTGTTGCAAGATCATGCTTGGCTTGTCCGTATTGGTAATAAAGAAAATAATGACCATGCCTCTCTCAAGAGTAGTAGTAGTAGTAGTACCCAACTACCTAACTACTCAATTGATAGTGGTCAAATGGCCAGCAAATTCTTCCAAACTAAAGAAAACAAAATAAAACCTACCTTGTTGACCTGTCTTGTTTGCACAAGAAAACCATCACTATCTTTTGACACCAGAACATTCGTATAAGCATCCTTTCTGACAGCTCAAGTAGTGCATATATAAGTAGCAAATCACCGGTGACCAAGTGTGTGCATACTGAAAGGAACGACTCGGCAATGGCACGACAGCGAGCGACCCCGGCCCATACTACATACAAGTGTCCACAACACACGTCATTACCATATCAAGAGAGAGCACGCAACACCCCCCCCCCCCCCTGCAGCCGACAAGAGCGAAGCCCCTGTGTCATTCTGAAGACGTACGTCAGGTCAGCAGGGCAATTTGAAGCCCATGTACGCTCCGCTGGTGTACTGCGTCCAGACATCCTGCGCTCCGAAGCAGGTGACGATCACCGTGCTGAGCGCCATGATGACGGTGACGAGGAACACGATCAGCGAGACCCGGCCGGACCTCCTGATGGCCCGCTCGATCACGACGAGCCCGGCCACCGACGCGACGAAGCATATCCCCGCGTAGACGCAGGCCTGCCCGATGCCTTCCATGCCCAGCAGGACGAACTGAGCCATGGACATGGACGCGCAGAACAGGACCATGAACGACGACGTCGCTGCTGCTGTCTGCGTGCATTGCGAAAACCAAGAACGACATGTAAACATGAGCGAATGCTGTAGTGAACTGTGATACATTGGAAATTATGGAACAGCATATACCTGCGGGTTTATTCCGATCTGGAGAAGAACAGGGTTGAGAAGCAGTCCCCCTCCAATGCCGAAGAGGCCGCTGAGAGCCCCGGTGACGAAAGCCGCCAGCGGGAGTGTAAGTGACGGCATGGTCTCCATTGTAGCTGCAGCTCCCTCGAGCTCTGCCTGCTTTGGCCATGTCACGCTCAGTCCATCAAGCTTTTGCCGCGAGAACAACAAGAAGATAAAATGAAATCTGCATGCCGACCTACCTTGCCATCCTCCTGGCTTCGGACAGCGCGTTTCTTCCTCTTGGCGTATATGATGTACCCTGTGAAAGCCACGGCGGCAGGTAGCTGGGATGAGGTGATGAGCCAGTAGGCGACGCCGCAGGGTTTTATCCCGATCACACCCTGTGCAGATAAGTTGGAGACTTGGAGTTGATATGTTTTGTTGGAATGAAAATATCTCTGAATGAGGACGCGTATCTGATGACTGATGTCGCTGTCATGGCCTCATGGGTTCGTATTTTTGAGAAATGACCGCCTCAACTTGCCACTGAACATTTTCAGGGCTCTGAATTCGCATACAGTGAACGTGGTCAAGCACGATGTTAGCCCTACGGGAAAACCAAACTTTGCCGTGCGCCCGGGCGTTTGCCGTGCGTTTTTTCTCAAGCGCACGGCAAAGAGCCCACTTTGCTGTGCGTATTTTTTTACGCACGGCAAAGAACATTTGCCGCGCGTCGTCTTTTTTTGCGCACGGCAAAGAACCTTTGCCGTGCGTCGTTTTTTTCAGCGCACGGCAAACTAGTCGGCCGTTATCACTCTCCAGCCGTTACCAACTTATTTTTTTTCCGGACCCTTTGCCGTGCGTTATGAGAAAACGCTACAAAAAGTATTTTTTAAAAAATTTTGATTTTTGTACTTCTTTTTATTTCTCCACTACAAAAATATTATTTTGTACTCTATATTTCAATTTTATACATGTCTCGATAAATTTACTATTTTTAACAATTATGTGTCAATTAAAGAATTTTTGCCGTATACGTCAAATTTGAACTGCAAGTGCGTAAAATAATAGAGTAAAATTTATGAAAAAAATGATATTCATGTAATTTAATCATTTTTAAGACCTTATCCATGAAATTGGATGAAATTTTGAACATTTTGTTCGCGAATCATGAAAATCCACATGCGATTGCATTGTTTTTTAATTGTATAAAATGCAAACAAAATTTGAAAATCATGAGATTCGTCAAGGGCTCATGATATCCTATGTGAAGCTTGTGATAAATCATATAGAGTGTTTTGAGCAAGTCGTCATGGATGGTGTTTAGAAACCGAAGTATCTCACTAGAAGTTTCAGAGTGTTGAGAGCCACTTGATTAAGTTTGTAGCCGTAGTAAAGTTCAAATTTGAATTTGAATTCAAAGTTTTTTATTTAGGTAATATATAACTTATATTGTCTCATCCTAATTTATGATAATTTTTTGGATCATTTGATAATTTTAGTGCATTAACTCTAATTATGAGGGTGAAATAGATATAAATGGAAAAAGTCTTTGCCGTGCGCCAGGGGTACACAGCGCACAGCAAAACCGAATTGGCCCAAAAACCGGCCCATTTAACAGCCAGCGACCCATTTACATCACCCCCCAGCCGGCCTTGTATTTAATCCCAAAACCCTAGCTCACCCCCGCATCTCCCCCTCCCTTCGTCCGCCGCAACCCGCCTCTCCCTCCCGCCCCCTAGAACCCGTCGACCCCGCGCCCCGATCTCGCCCCGTCGCAGAGGAGAACCACGGCGGGGGAGCTCCAGCCTGTCGACCTCGTGCCGGTCCCCTCAGCCGCCTACCTCCCTCTCTCTCCACGGCGCGCTCCTCCACAGCGGCGCGCTCCCCACGGCGCCCTCCTCCACTGCGCAGTCCCCACGACACCCTCTTCCACAGCGTGCGGAGGCGGAAGCTCGAGCTCCTGGATGCGGCGGGTCATGCTCCTTCTTCAAGCGGTGGGCGCGGATCCGGCGGGGAGAAGGCGCGGGATCCTTCCCCCACGGCACGGCACCCCCTCTCCCACGGCCTGCTCCACCGCCTCCCTCTCCGACCGGATCTCGAGCAGGGGAGGGGTCCGGATTCGGTGGGCGTCCCCCTCCCTCTCCCTCTCTCTCCTCCTCCACCAGCCGTGCGGCGGCGCGGATCCGACGGGCGCCCCACTCTCTACTCTCCTGGCGCGAGAGGACCACGCCCTGCCGGCCAGCTCCATCGCCGCGGTGGCCGGTGCGTGCCCGGCGCGGTGGAGGCCGGCTCCGACGCGGTGGAGGCCCGACGGCGTCCCCGTCAGCGCGTCCCCGACGCGGTGGTGGCCGGTGGCCGGCTCCGGCGCGGTGGTGGCCAGCCGGCGGCAGGCCCCGCCCTATGTTCATTTTTTTTCTTTTTTTATTTCGTTTGCCGTGCGTCTCAACTCTGGCGCACGGCAAAGGCCGTTCGACGCCGTCTCCATCGGAGGGCGCCGTCAGTTGCTTTTTTTTGCCGTGCGCCGGTCGTGGCGCACGGCAAAGATTCTTAACCGTGCGTGCGTGAGGAAGGCGCACGGCAAAGGGACTTTACCGAGCAAAAAACTGCCGTGTGCCCTTTGCCGTGCGCCTCAGTAAAAAACGCACGGCAAAGCTTCTGCCGTGCGCTTTCTATCCTTTTGCCGTGCGCCCGCCCTGCTTCCTGTAGTGTAGGATTCTAAAGCACAATGTCCTGGTTCAGTTCAAGAGGCCATTGACCTGGATATATATACGGTTTTTCTCAATAGTGTACCAACTACCAAGTGGCACTAGACGAGGTCGGCCTGCCACAAACAGGCATGTGTGTGGATGTCGACCATTCACCAGAGATAGGCTGGACAATTCAGGATCAGCAACCTGCTCATTTCCTGTACGAAAGTGAACCTACAGGTCTACTACCTAGTTTCTCTCCAGAATGGACCAAACCATACCAATGCAGATCGAGTAAGATCTGGACATGATCTAGGCCGTTGGACGGACGCCAACGAGAGGAAAACGGAAGGCACCACCGTGTTGAGGCGCGATAAGGCCGGTTACTGTTGTTTGAATAAAACGACCGAGACCTTCCACTAGCTATCAACGGAAGAAATGCAGCCGCTACTCGCCACTATGGCGATAAAAAGGCAAATAGTAATGCAAACGTGACCTGGCAAGCGGAAAAGAAGTCTAGATTACGAAAGGCACAGTGTCACATTACTTCCTTTCTTGCTTTGTGCGACGCGACCCTATCGACCCGTTTCTCGGTTACTGGCGCATGGTGATCATGGCACTGATCGGTGCCAAAACACAAGTAGCATGATTTGATCAGTATACTCGAGTTTGATTTCTCACGAAAACGAAATTGTAGGACTAGTTTTTAAAAGTATCAACAACGTAATTAGAGTCCGAGAATGTTTCTATACCCAGAGAAGGGTTAGTTTTTATTTTTGCGATCATGGTCGTGACCATACATACCTACGCGCACCGGCGTGCCATGGGATGTGCACGTCGCGGAGGGGAGGTTCGGAGGTGAGGAGACGTACCTTTCCGTGCTTATCTCCAATGAGGACATGGAGCGCGAAGAAGCAGAGCCACACCACGACAAGCAGCGCCACGTCCTTCCACGGGAACCCCGTGACATTGCCGCCGTCCTCGCCGTCGCTCGCGAGCAGCAGGGGCTCCTTGCTGCTGGGGTGGGCATCCCCGGCCGCGGCGCCGGCGCGGGTCTCGGAGCGCCAGATCTTGAGCCCGGCGCGGCACGTCTTGGCGGTGCAGAAGGCGAGGAAGATGGAGAAGAGCACGGTGATGAGCCACTCGGGGAACATGACGTTGCACACCACCCCGATGCTCACGCCCAGGAGCAGGCACGGCTGGAACAGCAGCGCCACGTCGTAGTCGATCAGCCCCCGCCCGCCGCCGCGGCCGCCCGCGCACGCCAGGTTGTACAGCACGTTCGACGCCGCGCCGCCCGTCACCATGAAGGACGAGTAGGCCGTGGCGCGCTTCAGGCTCAGCCCGGCCACAAGGTTCAGGATGGGCAGGAACAGCGACCCGCCGCCCACGCCGCCGGCGCTCGACACGGACGCGGCGAAGAAGGAGAGCACCCACGCGGCCACGGTGTTCGGCCGGACCCCGCCGCCCGAGGGCGAGGACGGCTCGGCCAGGTGGCGTTCCCGCCATCGCGACACTTCGGCGAGGAGGACTTGGAGGCGGCCGGGGTGTGACGAGTTGGTGGTGTTGGACGCTGCCGCCGCCGACAACAAGGAGACGGCGATGGCGGCGGTGAGGAGAGGGGCCGCGAGTTCACTAGTCCTCGTCATCTCCTGCCTCTGTTTGCTTCGTTGAGAATTCAGAGTATTATACGGAGAGGTGTTGGTGACACTGCTTTTTATAGTGATGGTCCTTGTGTCTGACAAAAGACTTGGGTTAAGAAAAAGGGATTTAAAGGTTGCAGATGCAGGAAAGGGACATGTTTTGTTAGAGAAATTCGAATTGACATCATTCGCCTCAATATAATAATTTGAAAAGCCAATGCTAAGTTATTATGCTATTATTCATCCAGCATTCCTGAGGATGTAGACAATGTTTTTTAAGAAAAATAATAGTATGATTTGAGAAATTCAGCTGCTGAAAACTGAAATAATTGAAGGTAAGGAGTTGACAATAGCAACTCAGGTATGTTCTGGAATAAATTTCCCATGTAATCTCAACTTCTGGTACCAATTCGTACCTAAATTTATTTTCCTGGTCAATTTCTATCAATAGTTATTCAATACCCTTCCATTTCATAAGGCTTGTTTAAGCCCAACAGAAAAACTTCATAAGGATGCAAACACTTTACCCCCATAAATTAGGGTACATAGACTTCTACGCTCAATTTCCCCCCATAGATTACGGTAGACTTCTACGCTCAATTTCCCTGGCAACTCTTTCAATTTTCTAAATTAAGATTGCAAAAGGAAGTTTCCCGGAACAGGGAAAGCATCACAAAACGGACAGTACATGGGTTATCTCAAATGATGTCAGACGTCTTCAGTTCTTGCATTTGAAGAAACAACAGAAGCGGCATATCTGACTGGTGGAAAATCTATTGCAGCTGAGACTAGTGTTGAGTTTCAAATATTCACAAATTACGTGCTATTATTGGAAATGCAATGAACAGTCATGTTATGTACACATTCTTGTAAGATAGAAAACCCAACTCACAGCACCAAAGCTTCCATACCCTTAAGGCCATAATTCAACCTCCCTTTCTATCTTTTTTCCGGTAAATTTTCATGAATTCCTATGAATAGAACTATAGAAGAGAGGTAAAAAGAACTCCGGATGGAGAAATGAAAGAATTCAGCTACACACGCACAATGAAGACTTCAGTGAGTAAAGAGGCTCCTCCATCACATCGACGACTCCACCACATGGATCATCTGCAAGCCATGTTAGAGAGGTCATGACCATGATGAGTACCAGTGTGCAAAGAAAATCTAGGCATGGTAGGTTGCAAGCCAGGGCTAAAGAAAAACAAATATGCTAAAGCACTTACCTTGACAGAGACACAGAGTCAATATCACAAGTCTGGGAGTTGCTCTTCATCTTCACCATCCCCTTTGCTATGTACAAATCCGAGTTGGGCCTCTGACTTAAGGCTCCCGGTATTATTTACAAGCTCGGTATGGAATTTAACACTTGGATTGTTATTTACAGCAGCACTACTATCATCTACAACATATTTACAGAAGCCACCATCATCGGAGCTTTTGGGCCCTTCAGACATGCAGTCCAAAGAACTACAACTGCTTCTGCGCGAGAGTCTACCATCTTCTGAAATCCCAGACTTCTGTTGCTGAAGCAGACCATACCTGTTGTTATCAGGAGTGTTCATCCTACAGGGTACATTAGTCAGCACAGGACAAATCTAATCAGAAACACAGCAGCAATTTCTTATTTCATAATGAAGGTCTGAATTATCTAATGAAAATTAGCCAGCATTTATCAACCATATAGTTGAAATATGTTATTTAGCTGTATTGATTTCACATCAACCAATAACAAGTGCTCAAGAAATGTATGCTTTGAACATACCTTGTCTGTTGAAACCTCGATGTATGAAGGGAGTCAAAGACTGGTATGAGATTCTTTGACCTTGATTCTATGTTATGGGTCTGCATTTTTTCTACCTCAACTTCCCCCGAGGTTATATCGAGATTGTCTGCTTCTAAAGTTTCACCCTCCATAACTTGAAAGTGTATCTGGCATTAGTCAGTAAGCAGGTAATGCAATGAGCCCCATGTCAATCAACTGCAAAGCTAAATACTGCATTGAAAAGCAAAAGGTGCAAGAAAATACCCCAGATCTAGACCAGAGTGGAGTTTGCACAACATGAGTCTGCAACTCACTCTGAGATATATAGAAATTACGATTTTCATCAGCGCTGAGCTTTGGTCTTTCAGCAGCAGCACAGTCAAATGGATAGATACTTATTCCCTTTTTCATAACTTTCTGGAAAAGTTTATTATTTTCTCCATTCTCAAAATCATTGTACACAAAACTCTCAGCACTGTCTCTCCTATTTCTTTTATGACAAACATCCCACTTCTGAAGAGCTTCAATAACAAATTTTGTATCAGTTTCTCTTTCTGACCCATAAGAAATGGGGCCTGTGGGGAAATCAAACCCAGAATCTTGTTCAGTTGAAAGATGGAGAACATACTGTATTATGCTTCCTGATGGAGAAAATACCAGTAAATAGTACTTCATGCGTGAACTGTCTGAATTAAGGTCAGCATCCTTGCAATTGTGAAATGTTGAAGCGATAGCACCAGAAATTGGACTAGAAGCACCAGTTGCAAATGCTGCAGCACCGTGGACGGCACCCTTAAACAAATTACTCCCATTTCTTATCCTACTAATAACAGACAATGTGAGAGGGGGTCCAGATACAAAAAGTGTCTTCTGACTGAGACTCAAAGAAGGGGTTGATTTCTGAGACCAATGAGCAGTATGATTAACTGATGATGAATCCACCACGTAATCATTTTCTGCAGGGTTGTTATCACTGTAACGGAATCTTGTTGATCCACTATATGGAGATATTGAAAACAGATGACTAGTTCCTCTCGAAGAGCTAATCATAATCCACTCACTATCATCACTAAAGCTGATGTCTTTTATGACCTACAAGAAAAGTGATACTTTTACGGTCAACCACATTACAAATGATGAACGAGAAATAGGTATGCCAGCTTACCGCATTGGTGATGCCTCTTTGCAATTTGTACAGATGAACATAGGTTCCAATTTGACCTGTTTCTGGTGTCCCATGTGGAGGAGGTATAATGCGGAAAACATTGATGTTTTGACCATGAACAGAAGCTGTCACCAGCAAAGTTCCACTTGGATCAAAGCAAAGTGCTGAAATGGGACTCGTGTGTGCCCTGAACTGAACTATCAATAATTTAGAGACAATATCTCGCACAATGACCTGCCATTGCAAAGGGTGTTAACTGTCAACATTCTGTGAAGTAGGTAAAGACATAACATACTCATATTAATGGACTTGTAATTGCAAAAATAAAAGAACATTTTTTTGTAATTGGAAAAAGATTCAAACCACCCAAATAGCCTACTCTTTTTTTGAATTTCATCCAGGCCAAAGAAATAAACTACCCCCTTCACTGCTACACCATCTTGTATAGTATTAAGAAATAATACCGTTCTTACTTTATTCATCACTAAAATCAAACAACTCAATAATATGTTTGGTCTGTAAAGTGAAGTGGTAAACTATCATATTTCTGTAGCATCAACAGATAGTTAGGCAACGGTCAAGTGGGTTCTCAGTCCCTACTGGCCTTACAGTTGATTCATTTGTTACTATTACTAGTTTAAAGCTCGCAACAAGTCAACTGAGTTTCTAACAACCTTTGGGATAGAATTAATGATGAAAATATCTACTTTGAAGAAGTATGTACCATTCCAGCATATTCACTGTCAATGAGGTGCCCATTTGTTGCTCCGTTTACTTTGTAACTAGAACTCCTTTGCTTTACGATACCATTACCATTTGGAATGAAATCTGCACAATACTTGGATAGCTTCTTATATCCAGCATCGCCAAGTGTCACAATGCCAGCAGCCAGCTGCTTGCTTGATTCTTTTGCATAGTACGCCACCACACTGCCGTTCGAACCAGGAGGTGGAACAAAGGGAGATGGACTAAGAAGCTGAGGGCTAACCCGTCCTGTATCAGGAACTGGAACTGGAATTCCAGAGTATGCAATCCATCTAGGGCCCAGTCCAAGCGGACCATAACCTGAAATTTGTGCAACTGTAGGACTAGTGAGAACGGTGTATTCTCTCTCCATTGTTGCAGCATCAAAACAATGTATCTGCAAAAAATATTTTCTCCCATCAGGATCACTAAAGGTCCAAAGAAAAAGACTTTGGAAAGTGAAAATGGCATACCTGAGTAGCCTGTGAAACAGCTACAACTCTGGGACTGCACCTTATTGAATAAACAGCTGCTCTGAACCTCAACATATGCACGTATTCATGGGCCTTCAATGAATAAAATCGAATGACAGTAGGAAGATTTTCACTTCCTGTATTATGGAAAGCACCATTGGTTCCATCAAAAACAGGAACATTAGTGTCATGGTTGTTTCCACTTCCAGTGTGATTTCCTTCACATGCAAGAGCTAGCAATGGCCGTGCATCTGCAAATCTGTCTTCAGATTTTGTTGTGAAAATTGGATCCTTTAGCAGCTGTATGAAAGAAACAGCGCCATCGTGCCTGGATTCGAGCTGTCGTACATCATCAGCATTTTCCACATCCCATACTTGGAAGCCAGATTTGTAAGCTAGCAACAAGACTTGTCGTACCACCCCACCCCCACACTCGAGTTTATCAAACCCAGCCCATTGTACCTGCAAATCATAAAGTACATCAGAAGAGTGTTGGCATTTCAGTACATGGTAGTATTGCCTACAAGGATTACAGAGTAAATAATCAAAATATGAAAATTACCAGCCTAGGCACATCATTCACTGATCCAACTTATATGCAGCTTGCATGACTGATAGCTAATTAACAAATAGTCCATCTATTTTAAAATATGTCATATATTTAGAAACAAAGGGAGTGTATAAACTGTACTCTTTCTGTTATAATAGCTATGCAATTATAGTTGTTATATTAATTGTCAATAAAATATAAGTAAAAACAACTTGCATGGGCGGGATGCTGAACAATTTTGTCAACAAGGGACAGTAATGCAAGGTCACAATACCATAACCAAATATTATTCTCAGCATCCAGTCATTTTGCTATACTGTATTGGACCAAAATTTGAACCTCAAGTTTAATTTTCATTTCTAAACAATAATCCTTAATAAATCAGAGTATAACCTCATGTCATATTCTTGTAATCAGGTCAGATCCATTATGCATAACCGATCATTCAAACAAATAGGATATAGAATATAAGGTGGCATAATGTCCAGACCAACCAGGACTTCTGATCCAAAGAATTACAAGCAGGACTCCAAGCTAACTTGCCTAATTTCCAAATCTGCAGCTTGGCATGTCTGATAAGCACTTGCAAAGTTTTGAGCGAGTAGCAGCGGCTACTGCAATAACACATTACTAGAAGAGTTTGCAGTTCAAACATTGCAGTTCATATATTATGTACTAATGGTCGGGATATTTAATGCGGGAAAAAAAAACTTAAATCAGGCTGCATATATTGGGTGCACC
Source organism: Cenchrus fungigraminus (assembly GCA_036936925.1). NCBI lineage: Eukaryota > Viridiplantae > Streptophyta > Magnoliopsida > Poales > Poaceae > Cenchrus > Cenchrus fungigraminus. The sequence goes on along the minus strand of CM072778.1, from coordinate 17,366,878 downwards.
AACAGAATTGGAATGGCTTGCAGTTGCAGCTATAAATACACTTTCGGTCATTTTAACGGACCAACACGTGAGGCAACTAAAAAGGTGCCTTCAACAAGTCTCCGATTATTAGCGAGGCAAAAACTAAAAAGCACACTGGAACAGGGCAGTTTTAAGGCTGGAACTGGAAGCAAAGCAAAGCAAGCGAACGAACCTGGTCGCGGCTCCCATCTTCGTCGTGGCTGGCGATCGAGTTCACCAGCGACGCCCCCGCGGAGCGCAGCGTGGAGGCGGCCGTGGACGCCCCCGACGACACGATCCGCATGTAGTTGGAGAGCGACCGCGACGAGAAGAAGCCCCCGCCGCCGCGAGGCGCCTGCGCGGCGTCCCGCATGAAGCCCGGCGCGCGAGAAGAACCACCCGCGCACGCTACCTGCGCGCCGCGGCCCCGCGCCTCCTCAGATGCGAAACCGAAACGAAGCAAGCCTTAGCTTCCAAGCAAGAGGTCGAGGAGGGAGGGAGGAAGCCGAGGCCGAGACGGAACCGCACGCACGCCAACCAGAACCGAAACCGAGCTGCTCCGAATCGATCGCTGATGCCCCCGGGCTGTTTCTGTGGGGACTCGGGGGGACTCTCGCAGAGAAACAGCCCACTGACCGTATCTCAGGTGCTCGCCATGGCCGCGCGCGGAGGGGGTGGGTGGGGGGAAATCGGCACGGGCGGGCGAGAGGCCTAGAACATCCGGCGCCTGGGGAGGGAGGGGAGGGGAGGACTGGTGGTGGGGAGCGGCCGAGCCCGGTGGCCGGGTGCACGGGGGCGAGCAATTCGATCGGAGAAAGCGAGGGTTTGCTTGCGGTTTTGTTTCTTTTTTTGTTTTTTCTTCTCCTCTCTACTTTTTTTCCCTGGACGAGACGAGGACGAGATGGGCGAGGAAGGGATTTGGTAGGAGGTAAAGCGCGGTTTGGCCCCTGCTTTGGAGAGAGAAAAACAAAATTAATGGAGCCCCTGGTGCTAATTCTAATCGGTTGGCCGCTCGGAGACGAAGGGGGAAGGGATAAGCCGAGCCCGAGCAGCGACGGATTTGGAATCGGTTGCCGGTTCGCGTTTGCTTTGCTTTGCTTTGCCTTGTGGGCGATTTGGGTGAAGCCGTGAAGGAACTTGAGGCTGCTTGCCGAGGCGAAGCGGCGGGTGCCGTGCCGGTCGTTGGCTTGGCTGGGGAGATAACCAGACCAAACCAAAGGCATTAAGGCAAGACAAGCCAGCCAAGCGTTCGTTGCCTCGCCGGCTACGTTTGCTGTTCCGGTCGGGGGTGCACGACACTGCCGTGTGGCCCTCGCGTCGCTTGCTGCCGTTTACTACTTTTGACACTTCTTGATGGACGGTGGGGGGGTGTCGCCGGATCTCGACCGGACTTTTATGGCCTCGCCGTACATGCCCCGTTTGGAGCACGGATGCGGAAAGGCTAGTGTCGTGGCAGGGGGGAGGAAGGAGTCTTGGTTTCCAAGACACCCTGTGGGGAGAAAATTTTGGGTTCGTCCAAAGTGGGAAGAGCTTTGATAAGCACAGGCTGGCGCGGAGGTTGAGTTAACCCATGATGATTCTCATCCCTAGCATCCCGCAGCAGGAATGTTTCGATTGGATATGCGATGACATGATACGAGACGGCGGGAATATGCTTCTGCGGAACACGCGTGGAGATCGTGCAGGGCAGCGCTGGAACAAGCGACCTCTCTCTGCTGAACAAAAAGTTTTCCGCATCCTCCGTTCAAGAGAAAAGAAAAACATGTGGCTTTTCGCGATCCATTGCATTTGTTTTTCTTTTCTTCTTTGACTAGTCAACAGATGGGCCTACTCTGTGCGGGCCCAAACAGACAGAAGCTAGAGGGCCGATCTTCCTCAGTAGTGAGTGGGCCTACCGTTCACCATGAAGCTCCTCTTTAGTCATGGGCTATTGGGCCGTTGGGCTGCGTGTTTGCGCACCAAATTATGAATATTCCCAAATTATGATAGAACTTCGAAATCTGCTGAAAAAATTGTTCGAAGGAAAATAAAAGGAAACACCAGTTGCCATATTTACCTGGTCAGTGGTCATCGTGTGAACGAGCAACAAAACAAAGTCTCCACACACCTCAGCAAAACAGTGCCGAAGAACAAAACAGCTGACCTTTTTACATCCTACTACTAAGTGTACAATTAATTTCTTTTTCGTCGGCAAGAATAATGCATTATTATTCCTCTATCCTCCTCATGGCGACGTCAATTCTCTAACCACCCCCAACCCCAAGGAATTAGAATACCGCAAGCGCATCCCAGTTGGCTGGCTCCCAAGCTGCCCGTCCGTCGCCACGTGACGATGCATCCATCCACCACTTGCACCGTCGTTGCACGTCGTCTCAGGACCAGCTCACGGCCCACCAACCAACCAATCGCTAGCTTTCTCCACCTTCGCTTCTAGTCAACGTACGCGGCGCAGGTCTTCCTGATCTCCCCGTTGTCGCCGCCCGTGAGCACCTCGAGCCTGCCCATGTTGGTCATGGCGACCGCGTAGTCGGCGAAGAACTCGTCGGGCGACGCCGCCGCGGCCATCCGCTCCACGTACTCCCTCGTCCACCGGTCGTCCATGAGCGCCTTGTCGGAGAGGAACAGGCTCGTGTTGCTGGCCACGTCGCGGTAGTAGCCCAGGTCGAACTCGTAGGGGGTGGTGGAGTCCATGTACACCGTGGTGTCGTCGTCCTCGAGCCCGGCCTCGCACCGCTCCCGGAGCCCCGCCGCGTACGTCTTGTTCAGCGACGGGTCCTGCACGCCTTTCCCGCTGTAGTTGTAGAGACGGTCCGACGCGAACGTCGAGCACTGCGCGCTCCCGATCGTGTGGCTCCCTGCAAATTGATCGATGATCGACAAGGATTATTGAGCAATCGGTTGTTGGTTGGTTGGAAGCTTTGCTTGCACTTCCAATGGGAGCTAGGTAGTTCACAGGTTGTTTGTGAGTATAATCTATGCTACCTGATAGGACGACGAGGTCCTTCCAGCCCAAGCCCTTGACGCTGAAGTATGTCTTGAGGTCGACGATGTTGGAGAAGGGCGGCGGGAGGTCGTTGTCGGCGTCGGACATGGCCGACGCCTTGCCGTCCCGGCGCCCGGTCTCGACGGCGTAGCGCGGCCCGTTGCTCTGCAGCGAGACGAAGGGAAATTCATTAAAGCCGCTTGTCAACGTGGATTCGGAGGAAAGAAATGAACGCCACGGCGACGGCGAGCTCGATCGCCGCTCAGTCACCAATGCATTTGACCGACGGATGATGCTTCCATACCAGGTACACGGCGTCCCGGGCCGCCAAGGCGATGATGTCCGCGCACGACACGGTGAGCGGGCACGCCTCCTCCACCTTGACCTTGATATCCTCGATCTCCTGGTAGCCGCGGAGGCCGTAGCTCGGGGCGGCGTCCTGCTCCCCCTTCTTGCTCCGGGACTTGAGCATGATCGACGCGTCGCAACCCTGAAGGCAAAATCATCCAGGAAAAGCCGCGTCACCAACAGCGCCACGGCGACGCACCGGCCGGCGATCACTCGCTCGTGTTTCTCATTTCGTACACGCGACGGGACACGAGCAAGCACGTACGGGAGCGCCAAGGGGATGAACTGAACTTGAAGCTAGAGAAAGAAGCAGCAGCAATTGACGCACCCTGACGAGGCAGTCGTGGAACATGAAGCGCAGCAGCGCGGGGCCGATGGTCCTGTCCTTGGCGACCAAGACGCGCATCTCGGCGAGCACCAGATCCTCCACCTGCGGGCACGACGCGTTGTAGAACCCGACGGCGAGCCCGGCGACGGGGAGCCCCGGCAGCGCGTTCACCGCGGCGGCGGCGGCGGCGGCGGGGTTCTCTGTAGCACGAAAGTAACATTTCACATTCAATCAAACTATGAGCTACAACTGACCAAACCAAAGATCTGAACAATGACGCAGCCAAGCTGCTGATGACTGAAACCTACTAGGTGCTATTCCACATGGGTCTTTTTAGGAGTAGGAAGAATAGGACATCTAGTTGCATAAGTAGCCCCGCTGGATGGAGGTGCTCTGTCTTAGCTAGCAGTAGTACTTCAAGTTCACAAGTGCACCACTTCTTAAAAACCTAGTCCACCTGCATTTATATATAAGTATGATCCTAACATAATGCTTCTAATATTTCTCAGACTGAAACTGGACTATTTAGCTAAAAAGGAACTGGTGTCAACCTATCTAGGTATTTTCTGGTAGTTTGAAAAATAGTTTAAATACCACATACTAGCCGATATGAACCATTACACCTTAAAAAAACACTCAACAGGAGGGGATCCCCCTCCTAATTCATTTTATCTTATTGCTTTGTGGCCTGAACTGGCCCTTGTTGATACAAAAGATGGTATGCAAAGGTTTACATTTCTGATTAAAAAAGATCACACCAAAAATATACTATAAAAATCTTAACGCGGTGATAATCTATGTTTCTGTAATTGTGCATTACTTTTACAGAGATGTTAGAGGAGGTGCTTCTGCCCCAAACACTACTCCGTTCCTTCTTTTCCAAATTTGCCAGCAACACAGAGCAATGAAAGTATTGACAAGCTTCGCTGGTAGATGTGGTGGTTTGGTGACATTATGTAGTTCCAGGACCGTTGAGATGTTGACACTGAGCCAAGACCATAATACAAGGCTGCCACACACCCCCGCTGATCACATGTGATGCTGATTCTTCAGCGCTCAGCAGATATCATAACTTTGATCTTCAACGACCACGATGCTCTTCCGAAACAGCACAACATTGCACTGAAAATTCTCTCCTGCATTAGGAGCTATAGGAATGGTCATCTGGTGTGTAAAATGGGGCTGAGAAGGGTGAGGAAATGGTCAGCCAGGGTATCATCTCCTGACCAAGCATCAAACCTGAAGCAGGTGCTCTGTCCATGCCCAATTTTCACTGATGTTATGGCTTGGTATAGCGATAGCAAGGAGCATAGTATTTCCCAATGTTTTCCATAGAATAATTCTCCTAGAGTAGCCAGACAAGCGTGCTGGCATATCCACACACCACCCAAGCCAAGCTGTCCGCACTATGTTGGCGATATCAGTTTCAGTAACAAGCAGATGTTTTGCAGCCCCAGGTTCTTAACTCCTAGCCCGTTGAATTCCTTTGGCAGGCTGACTTTTTCCCAAACTACAAGGCACTCAACAGGGGTGACTTCACTGTCACCAGACCAAAGGAATGCCCGTCGCCATTTATCCATCAGGGTGATCGTCCCAGGTGGTAGTGACAGTGTGCTCATAACATAAATTGGCTGTTCAACAGGGATGCTTGCCATCCTTCTAGATGTCGATCTCTCTTCTGTATGTTGGGAGTGAAGGCTGACAGTAGCAGTTTTGTTGCTGATAGTGGTAGGCCCAAATAATTCTGTGGAAAGCATTCATTTTTGCAGCCAAATGCCAATATGCAGTATGTGATAGCTATATCTTGCATACATATGGGGGCCATAGTGCTTTTGGTATAATTGATGGTTAATCCAGTGGCTGCCGCAAAGTGGTCTAGCAGTAGCTTGAGTTCTATTACATCAATTCTCCCCTTAGCACCAGCAGTGTATCATTCGCATATTGGAGCACTGGACAGGGCGATTTGACATTCACCGGGTGCTGTATCAACATCTGTCATTGTTTGATCATGTTTTGTAAGGTGTCTACCATGAGGAGGAACAGGTATGCCGATAGCGAGCCCTTGTTTGCAGGTGATCTGCTGACCACGAAGAGGATAGTATTTGGAGCATCCAGTCATACCATGTGGTGTTGAACCCACGTGCTTGGAGGATCTTCAGGAGTGCTTTCCAATTACTGCATCAAATGCCATGGCAAAATCTAACTTGATCACCATGGCTAGACCGCTAGAGTTTTCCTTTTGAGGTAGCATTGGACCATCTCTGTGGCATACACAAAGGTTTCTGGTATTGATCTTGCTTTCAAAACGCCAGTTTGATGCAGATCGATAACACTGTTGATTTCCTGTTGGAGGCGTACTGTCAGAACCTTTGCTAGAATTTTGACACTGTAATGTTGCAAGCATCGGTCTGAATGCGTCCACCGTTCTTGCTCCTGTCTTCTTATGCAAAAGAACCATGTAGGAGCGGTTGATCCTTGTCAGATCGGTTGCTCTACAATAGAAGGCATCCAAGAAATGCACTATCTGTGATTTGACAAGTAGGACATGTTGCTTGGTAGAAAGATGTCCCAAAGCCATCTGGTCATGGCACACTGAGCCAGTTCATAGACAGCACTGTTGCCTTTGGTTCTCCTTCAGAGAAAGGAGCTGTCAGGAGTGGACTTAGGTCACTGAGTTGCTGAACAGCTGTTGTATGTCAAAGTTCCACAACGCATTACCATGAGAGCCCAACACTGATTTCAAGTAATATATTGACTTCCACACTGCAGATTTGGTTGTGACACATACACAGAGTGGCGTGGGTGTGATAGAAGGCGGTGTTGGTGTCGGCTTCTCTAATGGTATTTTGCTTGCTTCGCTGTCGCCAGTGGCCAGCTCTCAGCATTAGAGCTTGCGCCAGAGCGTGCTGGCATTCTTTCAGAACCTGCAGTTCAGCTGGTGATAGGCTGTGATCTTCAAAGAAATAAAAAAGTTGGACAAGGAATTTGCAATTTGGTATGAGACACTGTGGCGCCCTGTTACGCCTCACCAACCCCTTTACCGCAACCCGTGCCGACTTGAGGCAGCCATCCAGCGGCACCATCACAAATCACAAGGTGGAGCACCATGCCAATCCAGAAGAACAGATGGGAGAAATAGCTGTGAATCCTGCATATCCATAGTTTGAACAAAGCATTTTGCTATTGCTACAGTCTATGTTTTCACTTTTGGTTCACTAAATATAAGAATTAGACCAACGAAAATTTGTCAGATAGCTAACATTTCCAAAAGGTCTTACAGAACTCTTTTGGTCACTCACACAGTCACCCTTTCGCTCTTTATTAACAACATAAACCGCATCTACAGATCTCCCTCACGGCTTGCTTGGCTGTTCCTCAACAGCACAAAGCCATGAAGGAATGGGAGCATGCATGGGAAAATCGTGACTGCGTGGAAGAGCTATATAGATGAACTGGAAATGAACACATGTAATTGTGCATATAAATATATATTCCTTGCTTACCTGGTGGCCAGCACATGACGGCCAGGAATCAGAATTGTGCAGCAGAAACTGGTCGAAGAGTTGAAATGCAACTGGAAGTCAGGAACCTAGAGCCGATGTGTAGTGGCACTGAACCATGCTATCGGTCTGGTGGAGAGGACACCATTGCAGCTGTTGCTTGCTTCCTGCAGCAACAGACACAGACACAAATGTAGACCCTGCATGAATGGATTGGCAAATTTCCGTTATTGAGAATACAGGCCCTTCATTTTTTCCCTCAAATATGTGAAAACTGGCAGTCAGTTTCTAATGTCACCACCAAGCAAACAAAAGTAAAGCTCAATAAAAGTTGCGCAAGCACAATGAATTCACTTCACTTATAACACTAAATTTCCCAACAATGAAGCAGTGATGGAATCGAAAAAGCATTCTAATTGTTGTTAGACAAGACAACGAAAGTTTTGTTTGTTCATTAAAGCTACATCAAAGTTCATCGAGAATATTGGTTAGATGAATCCTTAGTATAATGAAAGAAATTAATCGAAGATCAAGCACAAAACAGAAATGTGAGCTTTGGTGATGGAACGGTGGATAACTCACCAGTGTACAACTGAGTTAAGAGGGAGGGTGCTATATGTTTGATGGATGAAAAGAACATCGATTATTTAACCACATTATACATGGACATGGTAATGACGAATTGACTAACAAAAGCTTAGAACTGAGAAGTTGCAGAGGCCACAGCGTGGAAGGAATCGAACCTACAGAAAAGGCAACTTATGACAGAGTGTTGGAGACCATCGCTGAACTAAGAGTAGGTAATGTTTCAATAATCAACAATATATTACCATCCGGTGATTGACAGTTCGACATAAAAATACATACGTTGGTTCCAATGAAAAAAAGACAGAAATCACCAGTAGCAAATTAGATAGCAGAGGATAAGGTTACACCACACTAGTGAGCAGACATAGGTGTAACATACACGAACACGACAGTGCTGAGCGTAGCTGGATTTCACACAAAGAAAGGCAATTTGTAAATTATTGGCACTCCCTTGGCTCTGTCCCCTAGTTCTCTGCCGTGACATCCTCCTCATTGTCAGTGACCTCACATTCATCCTCTGCATAGCCCAGGGCGTTGTACTGGTCGATCAGAGCCTGCTGGAAGTCACGCATCTTGCCATCAACAAACGTCTTCAGGGCATGGAACCGGCGGTATCGACGGGAGCGCTTTGCCAGCTGAACCGGAGTGAGATCTTCGATAGTCCTCCACGGACAGGCCACCATGTGATCGATAAGCGACTTGGGCAGCCTCTGCTTGACGACCCTCTTCCTCTTCTTCGCGGGCCCGGCTGCCTCCTCCTCCGCCATCTTGGCCTTCATCTCCAACCAGCGATCCATCCAGTTAGTACCCGCATCCAACGGGAAGAGCTCCAGAGCCGCAGTTGCCTCCTTGCTCTTCTTCAGTATACCAAACCCCTGTGACGGGGTTGCCTCCTTCTTCCTCACCAGCATCGCCTCCTTCCTCTTGAGGTGGTCACCGGCGCCCATCGCAGCAGCCTCGGTCGATGGATCCCTAACACCTGCGCCTCTGCAAACAGATCTCGACGGCGAGGGTTCCGGCGGCGGCTGTCGATTTGTGGCGGGGAGCGAGGGGAGTGAGGAGGTTGACAGGGGAGCGGTCAACGAAGAGAAGAAGCCCCGGTTTTATTGCCCCGCCATCGAAGGGCTATCCGACTCGGGATCGATTGCGCTGCGCTGCTAGGGTCCGAGTCCGACTGCCGCAGGTCCTTCTGCTAGGCCCTAGAAGCACTTAATGGGCTTGCCTAGGCCGTCACCCAGCCCGCTCGCTTTGGTGGTACGATTTTTTTTTATATTTAATTTTCTTCGATTTTACGAAAATAAATAGTCGGATTCAACATTGGCAGAAATAGCTACGAACTGCCGTTTGAAACGACGGTTGGATACCTGCCGCTATTCCAAACAGTGGCGGTAAGTACCTGCCGCCGTTTCAAGTGGCGGTAGGGTTGCAACAGTGACGGCAGGACCGGTATGGGTGGCAGCAGGCTGGCTGGCAGCTACCGCCAGTTGAAACGGCGGTTTCGTTAAGCCTACCGCCGTTTCAACTGGCGGTAGGTTTTGTTTTCTGTTTTTTCTTTTTTGTTTTTGGTTTTTTTGGTTTTTGTTTTTTCTCAATACTATAAATGCGAAATAACAGGCAACTGAATACGAAAATACATAAAATAATTAGAACAAACAAAGTACTATACACGACAAGTGTCCAAATACAAATCTAAATACGACCGCGTTTCGTCGGTCGTGGCGGATCCTGGTGCTCCTTCCTCCTCGCCGCTGCCGCCGCCCTCTGTGCAGCCCTCGTTTGGTGGGTCGGTTACGTGAGGGGGTCGCGTGGATGGCGATCGTGTCCTCCGACCGCTGGCTCGGGGGGCGGTGTCGCTAAGGAAGCACCTGAGCCCAATGGGACAGCCCCCCTCCGGTCGCTGCCTGTGGAGTCGCCAAGCCCGACGGGACGGCCCCCCGTCCGGTCGTCCGCGCCTCCGCCTCCACCGACGCTGCCGCGTCCAACGCCTCGCTTGCACGCCGTGCCGAGTCGTGGAAGTCCTACATCATCGCGCGCTGCTGCTCCTGCGTCTGCTGCGTCGGCTGCGTCGGGGCTCCTGTCAGCTGTGTACCACCGATCTCGTCGGCGCTGCCGCCCAACAAGTCGTCCAACGGAAACTCCAGCGGTGGTGTGTCGCCAGTGTAGTAGTCATCCGAAGCAGGTGTATGAAACAGTGGCTGCTGCTGAACAGGTGGCTGAAACACTGGCTGCTGGTGGTGAACAGGTGGCTCAAACACTGGCTGCTGCTGAACCGGTGAAGCTGCTGTCCACGTATCGGTGGTCTCTCTATAAAAATATTTGATCGTCATGGACCAAAATATGTCGTGGTCTCTCTAGATAATATAAGTAGCAACAAAAAACATGTACCTGTGGCGTAGAAAGCACTCGGAGCGGACGCAGTGGGCGCGAGACGTGTCGAGGACGAGGATGCCTGGTACGAAGCTGAGGTGGAGGCACAGCTGCTGGAGGAGGAGGGGTGGCGGGGAAGGAGGTAACCCTCGTCGCCGCGGAAGTTCACCGCCTGCATGATCCGCTGGCTCAGGCCCACCATCTTCTGCAGCTCTGTCCGTATCCGGTCAAACGACATCTGGTCCATCGTCGAGCCCACGTGCTGGGCTAGGTGGTACATCTCCCGAGCTGTGTCGTACTGTAAAGATTGGACGGATTGTTAGTACAACGAAATGTTAGCGAATGTGACTTAATTTGAATTAATGCAAAAGAACTTACTAAGATGCTGTGGGACTGATCCCGTCGGTAGGGGTACGTCGACGCTGGCACGAGGTCGAGACGAGGGTTCGGGGGGACGTACGTCACGCGCGTCCGGGTCCGCGCCGTGTACCACTGCAGGTACGCTCTCCAAGCGCCGTGTACCACTGCAGGTACGCTCTCCAAGCAAGAGGTCGAGGAGGGAGGGAGGAAGCCGAGGCCGAGACGGAACCGCACGCACGCACGCCAACCAGACCGAAGCCGAGGTGCTCCGAATCGATCGCTGATGCCCCCGGGCTGTTTCTGTGGGGACTCGGGGGGACTCTCGCAGAGAAACAGCCCACTGACCGTATCTCAGGTGCTCGCCATGGCCGCGCGCGGAAGGGGGTGGGTGGGGGGAAATCGGCACGGGCGGGCGAGAGGCCTAGATCATCCGGCGTCGGGGGAGGGGAGGGGAGGACTGGTGGTGGGGAGCGGCCGAGCCCGGTGGCGGGGTGCACGGGGGCGAGCAATTCGATCGGAGAAAGCGAGGGTTTGCTTGCGGTTTCGTTTCTTTTTTTGTTTTTTCTTCTCTTTTTCCTCTCTCTACTTTTTTTCCCTGGACGAGACGAGGACGAGAGGAAGGGATTAAGTGAAGTAGAATACGAGGTAAAGCTCGGTTTGGCCCCTGCTTTGGAGAGAGAGAAAATTAAATGGAGTCCCTGGTGCTAATTGTGGTAGGATCCAATTGAATTTTTAATGACTTGTATCGAATTATTTGTATTTGAACTATCAACTCACTTACGCACGCTTAATATTATTGTGTTTGGTGTGGTATTTCTATGCATAATAACTATAAATTATTGATTGGCAGTGGTATTTAACACTACTTTGTGCTAACCTCATGCCAAAATTTTCATTTCTTTCAAGCCGGAGACCCTTTTTCTTGTACACGGTTTTAATGCAATCCGTAGCGGTTTTAATTCGTACCGGAGCGGTATAAATAGTTTATACCGTGGTATACCTCTGCGTACCGTTTGTATAGGCCATTTTGGTTTGGATTTTGATTTTCGAGCGGTAAATAGCGGTATACCATTTATACCGCTGCGGTAAACCCTGGTCGCTTGCTGCCGTTTACTACTTTTGCCACTTCTGGATGGACGGTGGGGGTGTCCACAGCTGCGCCGGCGCGGGATCTCGACCGGACTTTTATGGCCTCGCCGTATATGCCCCGTTCGGAGCACGGATGCGGAAAGTGTCGTGGCCGGGGGAGGAAGGAGTACTTGATTTCCAAGGCACCCGGTGGGGAGAAAAATTTGGGTTCGTCCAAAGTGGGAGGAGCTTTGATAAGCACAGGCTGGCCGCTGGCGGGGAGGAGGTTGAGTTAACCCATGATGATTCTCATTAGCATCCGCGCAGCAGGAATATTTCATATGCGATGACATGATACGAGACGGCGGGAATATGCTTCTGCGGAACACGCAAGGGCGCCGCCGTCCCCGGTTCCGCGCACCGGCTCCTCGTCCGCCCGTGTTTAGCGTGGGTATCGTGCAGGGCACCGCTGGAACAAGCGACCTCTGCTAAATAAAAAGTGTTCCGCCGCCGGGAGCTCTTATGTAGCTTCCGCAAGATAGTTAAACGTAGCAACTATAAAGCCCATTTAGACCTAGGTACGTTGCTTCCGTTCCGTTCCGTTCGGGATCGTCCATCGTTAGCGTGCGGACGTTAAAAAAAGAAGAAAGACGATGCGACGTGGGAAAAATAATAGAAGACGCGGGAGAAAGAAAATGCACGACTTTTTTTTAGGAAGCATGATCTTTTGACTTTTTTTTTCCGGAAAACAAGATCTTTTGACTTTTTTTTTGAAGCGGCCGGATCTTATGATAAAAAGGAGTGCTGAATTGACTTTTTTTTTTACTTTTTTTGTGCTTCGCATTGCTATTTCACTTACTTTCAACTGAATTTTTTGCTGGGCATGTGGTTATAAGTGGGATAACTATGGGTGGGTACTTCAAAGTTGAAGTTTAAACTTTGAAGTTGGAAGTCAAACTTAAACTTGTATTACAAAGTTTAGGTTTATAATATATAATATTTACATGTTTATTCACAGAAAACAAATGTCAAAAGGAAATTGTTGAAGCGATTGAAGCATATGAGTAGCGCATATTGTACATGCGGATCGTTGACATATCAGAATCATTCATATATGAAAAAAAAGCTTTCAAACAGGAGAAGAATATTCATAATTCAAAATCCTCAATATCCAGAGCTCTTTTCTTGTACACTAGAGCAGCTGATATTAATAAAACATAAAGTAACCTTTAGAAATGTTGGAAAATTGAATTATATAAATAAAGTGTTGGTGCTTGTCATATTAAATGTTGGTAAAATATGAAAAATAGTAGTATCTCTCAATGTCAATTTAACTTAAAGGAAAATGTTAGTATATGTACATCAAAAAATATAAAAATATTAAAAAGATGTAGAAAGGGAATCATAATTCAACCTTTTAGATGACATATGATATATATACTTAAAAATGTTGTAGTTGAATATCAGGAAATGGTTTTGTGTTACTACCAGAGTAAGTAAAAGGAGAATGTTATTGTGTCTATAAAATGTTGGATAACATGTAAGACTTGAGTGTGAAACTTTTTTTTACAATCTTTGGTAATCTGTTTCTACATGTCAACATACTATTTTTCTAATTCAAGCAAATTGTTTCTACTAATTTTAAATGAAGTGTTGGCTACAATATGAAATTGTTAGAATAATTAATAAGTTGATCGTTGTAATAATAACAAGAATTGTTGATCAATTATATTTTAAATTTCTTAAAACTGATGAACCTACGTGAAAAGTGTAGAATAATGTTAGATTAGGATGAGAACGGTCAATTATTGATATAAACTTGAGACGTACCTGATATAAAAAAGTAATATTCCTCGTTAATGTTGGGTGGATATAAAAAAGTTGCAATTGTTTGAAAAATGTTGGAGTAAGTAAAAAATACTGGTCAAACTATTTGACAACCATTTTTTATGGTAAAACAAATGTTTTAAATATGTACATGAAATATAGGTCTACCAAGCAAATTGTTAGTGAATGTTAAATAATTGTTGTCTGATATTAACAAATGGTGGTATTTGTCCAAAACAAAAAAATAAAACTATGAAGTTAAAATTATTGATTGAATTCAATAAAATGGTGTAGATTATCTAAATTGTAGGGAAATAATTACTTAAATGTTGACTTAAAAAGAAAATTTTGGCAATCATTAGTGAAAGTTGGGTAAATTTTAATGTTAAATTTTAAAATATTGGCTTTAATCAGTAAATGATGAATGATATAAAGAAAATGTTTGGTCTACCAAGCAAAATATTGAAGAATCTATACTATAAAGAGTGAAAGGATTGTCTTACAATCTTACTCTTACATTCATCAGATCATTGATTTCAATGAACATCCAACGGTCAACATCTTATCTTATATCTTACGAGCGAGGGTGGGATTTATGTGCACAGGTGGGATCTTTGTAGAGGTTATCGGTACAGTTTCAAGAGACAAGAATAGAACTTGCGAGCAAGGGTGGGATTTATGTGCAAAGGTGGGATCTTTGTGGGGAGTTATCGATAAAAGTTTCAAGAGACAAGAATAAAACTTATGGTTTGAGATTCTTTGGAGGGCCTAAAGGCAAAATTGTCATCTAAATTGTGAGTCTACTCGGCGATTTGGTGGCAGGCAAACGACGCAAGTTGTTACATACACATGCCTGTGACACGTGCACTTCCCTAGATTTATATCAAGAAATTGTACTATGTCTAGAAAGTCAAAAGGAAAATTGTTAGTGTGAAATGTTGGTTAATATTGTGAAAAATGTTAAGCAAACATCACCAAATGTTGATTTAGGAATAAAAATTATTGTGAAATTGTTGATCACAAATGATGTTGAATTATTTGAAGAAATTGTTGGTGTATGAAAATAAATATTAGTTTATTTATTTCAAATAAATTATTGGAGAGTATAAAAACTTAAAATAATGTTGATTTATGTAAAACGAATATTGGACAATATGTAGAAGTGTTGGTAAATGGCAAAAAATATTAAATTATTTTTTGTTAATTTCTAGAAATGTTCTTCTTCCACTTAGCCGCTGATGGTTGTAAGTAAATAAAATGTTACACTATTTATTATTGTTTTCAACCTCAGCACACAATATTTTGAATGACTAGAATCAACATTTAGTTATAATTATGTGCTTTCAACATTTCGAATGACTAGACTAAAAACAATTTCACAACACAATACTTTGAATAACTAGACTCAAAATTTAGTAATAAGTACGTGCTTTCAACATTTTGAATGACCAGACTCAAAAAAAATTTACAACCCCGTTCAACAATTTGAAAAAAAAGCTTATTCAACATTTATGTCAAAAGTGTTAAATAATATATAACTATTAATCAACATTTCAAAAAAATAATTCCAACATCTTGAAGTCTCGTTCCACATTTTGAAAGATTATTCCAACACTTTCATGTAGTTGAAGCAACATGTATTTATAATTAGTTGCTCATGCAAATTGTTTCTACTCATTCTTAAAATGTTGGCTATATCATAAAATTGTTAGAATAATTAATAAGTTGATCATTGTAACTATAAGACGTTAGAAGCTAGAAATATTGGAAACATTCATCATAAAAAGTGAACATAATTTAATAGTTGTTGAATACATTTACATGTAATTGTAACAAAATTTTGAAATCAGAACACTTCAACATATTACTGCGAAAATTGTTGGACCTTCATATCTAGTGGTAACTAAAGAAGTTAGAAATAGGAAATGTTGGAAACACTCATCATAAAAAGATAAACATTTAGTTATAATTATTGAAAACATTTATTAGTCATGTAAGTGCAACAAAATGTCAACTTAGAACAATTCAACATATTCACATGAAAATTGTTGAACATTCATTTCTAATGGTAACTAAAAACAATTCTTAGAAACAATAATAATAAAAGGTGAACATGTTGTTAGAATTGTTGAAAATATTTATTAGTCATGTAATTGTAACAAAATGTTGAAATCATAACAGTTCAATATATTAATGCCAAAATTGTAGAAACTTCATATCTAGCGGTAACTAAAAAAATGTCGGAAGCTGAAAATGTTGAAAAGTTTTATCATAAAAGGTGAACATTATCTTAGAATTGTTAAATACATTTACATGTAATGTAACAAAATGTTGAAATCAAAATAACTCAACATATTATTATGAAAATTGCTGGACCTTCATATCTTGTGTTAACTATAAAAGTTGGAAATTAGAAATGTTGAAAATATTCATCACAAAAGGTGAATATGTAGTTAGAATTATTGAAAATATTAAATAGTCACGTAATTGTCCTACAAAGTAAGTTAAAAAAAATATTGGTGTATGTGATAACATGTTGACCACTCCAAAGAAAAATGTTCGAGAGTGTAAAAAAATGTTATCAAGCACCAATAAAATATTTAGTTATAACTAATGTTGGTGTATTTGATATAGTATTGAGCATTCTGAAGGAAAATAATTTTTATATATTCATAAAAAAAGTTGGTCAACATTAATAAAATATTTGTGAGTGTAATGTACATGGTGAAGCAACATTTATTTATAATTACGTGCTTTCAACATTTCCAATGACTAGACTAAATTTTTTTGAAAACTTTGTTCATCAATTTGAAAACAAAAATATATTCAATATTTATGTGAAAAATGTTGAATAGTATATAACTATTACTCAACATTTCAAAAAAAATCCAACAATTTTTTAAACCACGTTCAACATTTTGAAAGTCTATTCCAACATTTTCATGTAAATGTTAAAGCAACATTTATTTTCAGTTAGTTGCTCTCAACATTTCAAATAACTAGACTAAAAATTCTTAAATCGTTTCAACAATTTGGAAAAGAAAAACTAATTCATTTACGAGAAAATATTGAATAATATATAATTACTAATCAACATTTCAAGAATATTAGATTCAACATTTCAAGAAGAATTTGTGTTCTAAATCAACTTTTATATACGGATAATAACAAATTTTAACCCTATGTCAAACATTTCTATTTTTCGTAATTGTGAACATTTAGTTTAATTAAATGAAGCAAATATTTTGTTGAGCAATGTGGAAAGGATTGTTGAGATTTTCTACTAAAAGAAATTATCTATGAACATTATTCTCCACAATCCTTAACATTTTATTTCAATAAAAGCAATGTGGACACCAACATTTCCTAATCCAATGTTCAATATTTTTTGTTCTTCATAAGCAACATTTCCCAATATGTTTTTCTTAGTTTCAAACATTTTTATTCTAATTCAATTTTTATGTTGTGAAAGAAGAATGTTGTCAATATTTTTATCAACATTACTTGAAACTAACTATCATTTTTCTTTAAATGATTCAATAATTCTTTTCATCCACAAAACATTCTACACATTACCCAATTTTCTATATGCATAAATAAACATTCTTTGGTCAATAATTTCAGAATTATTCTAAATCAATTTTCTATACAAATATCAACAATTTTTAACCCAATATCCAATATTTTTGTTCTTCACAAACATTTATTTTCAAACAACAACCTTTCCTTTAAAAAAATCAACATTTTTTGTTTTTCACATTTCAAAACATTTCTATTCTACATCAACTTTTATGCAAGGATACCAACATTTCGTAATCCAATGTTCAACATTTCCGTCATACACCAACAACTAATTCACATAATTCAACATTTTTTGTTAATAATTTCACAACAAATTAAATCGTTTATGTTCTAAATTAACCTTTATATACAGATAACAACAATTTTTAACCCAGTGTCCAACATTTATGTTTTTCACTATCGTGAATATTTATAATTTAATTAAATGAAGACAACATTTCTTAATATTTGTCACAATTTCAGTAATTGACATCCTTCACGCGATACTGAATATCATTTTGAGGCTTTGAGTACTTCCTTTACCCAGCAATTTGTTGGTTCTTTTAGAGACTACAGTAATTTCACAGTTCATTTGTTCTTCGGTATTTTTGTCATCCTTCACGCAATACTGTGCCATTTTTAAGTAATTAGTGAAAAAAATGAAATAATTTGTTTGAGATGCATACCTTCAATAAACTCAGTAATCCGAAACACTAAGTATATTTTCACTGCATGCTAAGCTGAGTCAACTATGCCAGCATTTACTGCCTGCTAAGCTGCTACTTGGAAACGAAGGGTACAGTTTGCTCAAAATTGATGGTCCATCAATTTTAAGATTCTCGTCCGCAAATTGACTAGCTGGGGAAGGAGTTCCAAGGGGCAGTGCAGCTGTTTTCGCCACCATGTGAACCAATTGAGTGTGGCGCTGTGGGATTTGTCGATTTTTCTAAGTTGAAGATCGATTCGATGGGAACAGATCAGCTTCAGCTCATACTTTGTTGATGGGATCAGGCGGCATCGGTAACCCACCGCTCATGCTGTCCGCTCGAAACGTGATGCCGCGCTACCTGCTTGCCGCACGCAGCGCCGCCGCAGGCTGCACAGGATGGAGCTCCAGCTCCACGCTCGCCCCCTCCGGCATGCCGCGGACGCACCAAGACGGGGACCCTGGGAGCTCCCACGCAACTGCTGCCCGCCGCACCCACCACCAGACGAATATGCGAGCTTAGCGGTCGTCGAGCTCCGCCCGCCGGCAACTCACCGCCGCGCCGGGAAGCCTCGCGCTCGCCGTTCGCGGCGCTCCGCGCGCTCACGGCTCGCGCTCGCGGTGGCGACGAGGGGGGATCGGATTGGTGGGTTAACAGGTCGTGGGGGGAAGAAGAGATCGGAACGGAACGAGAAAAAAGTCTAAGCATCTGAGACGGGAATATCAAACGGTAGAGACACTTTGCACCAATCTCAAACAATAGAAGGTGGGATGGAAAAAAATCTTCCGGAAGGTATATAGGATTGGCGTCCGCCGCCTCTCTTCGAGAGAAAAGAGAAACATGTGGCCTTTCGCGATCCATTGCATTTGTTTTTCTTTTCTTCTTTGACTAGTCAACAGATGGGCCTACTCTGTGCGGGCCCAAACGGACAGAAGCTAGAGGGCCGATCTACCTCAGTAGTGAGTGGGCCTGGCGTTCACCATGAACCTCCTCATTAGATGGTCATGGGCTATTGGGCCGTTGGGCTGCATGTTTGCGCACCAAATTATGATAGAACTTCGAGATCTGCTGAAAAAAATGTTCGAAGGAAAATAAAAGGAAACACCAGTTGCCATATTTACCTGGTCAATAGTCATCGTGTGAACGAGCAACAAAACAAAGTCTCCACACACCTCAGCAAAACAGTGCCGACGTGCGATTGGGCTTGCAATCCAATCCAATGGTAGGACGGTCCAGTATGACGCTACCCACTAGGGTTTGTGCTCGCACCTTTTCCTGGATTTTCCAGGATTTACCGGCGTTATGCGTTAAGTGGTAAGCGACGTTCCCGTCGACGACGAGGCGTCATTGGTGACTTCGAGAATCTCCAGATCTGCCGGTGCTCGGTCCTTCGGAGGTGCTCATAAGGGTAGGGTTTGCGTACGTATATTCATAGGGGTGAGTGTGCGTGCGTATTGTGAGCGTCTGCGTTGTACTGTGTAATTTTAAAAAAACAGTGCCGAAGAACAAAAACAGCTAACCTTTTTACATCCTACTACTAAGTGTACAATTAATTTCTTTTTCGTCGGTAAGAATAATTATTCATCCTCATGGCGACGTCAATTATCTAACCACCCCCAGCCCAACCTCAACGAATTAGAATACCGCAAGCGCATCCCAGTTGGCTGGCTCCCACGCTGCCCGTCCGTCGCCACGTGACGACGCCATCCATCCACCACTTGCACCGTCGTTACACGTCGTCTCAGGACCAGCTCACGGCCCACCAACCAACGCAACCAACCAATCGCTATCTCTTTCTCCACCTTCGCTTCTAGTCAACGTACGCGGCGCAGGTCTTCCTGATCTCCCCGTTGTCGCCGCCCGTGAGCACCTCGAGCCTGCCCATGTTGGTCATGGCGACCGCGTAGTCGGCGAAGAACTCGTCGGGCGACGCCGCGGCGGCCATCCGCTCCACGTACGCCCTCGTCCACCGGTCGTCCATGAGCGCCTTGTCGGAGAGGAACAGGCTCGTGTTGCTGGCCACGTCGCGGTAGTAGCCCAGGTCGAACTCGTAGGGGGTGGTGGAGTCCATGTACACCGGGGTGTCGTCGTTCTCGAGCCCGGCCTCGCACCGCTCCCGGAGCCCCGCCGCGTACGTCTTGTTCAGCGACGGGTCCTGCGCGCCTTTCCCGCTGTAGTTGTAGAGACGGTCCGACGCGAACGTCGAGCACTGCGCGCTGCCGATCGTGTGGCTCCCTGCAAATTGATCGATGATCGACAAGGATTGAGCAATCAGTTGTTGGTTTTTGGTTGGTTGGAAGCTTTGCTTACACTAGTTTCCAATGGAAGCTAGGTAGTTCATTGGTTGTTTGCGAGTATAATCTATGCTACCTGATAGGACGACGAGGTCCTTCCAGCCCAAGCCCTTGACGCTGAAGTATGTCTTGAGGTCGACGATGTTGGAGAAGGGCGGCGGGAGGTCGTTGTCGGCGTCGGACATGGCCGACGCCTTGCCGTCCCGGCGCCCGGTCTCGACGGCGTAGCGCGGCCCGTTGCTCTGCAGCAAGACGAAGGGAAATTAATTTAAGCCGCTTGTCAACGTGGATTCGGAGGAAAGCAATGAACGCCACGGCGGCGAGCTCGATCGCCGCTCAGTCACCAATGCATTTGACCGACGGATGATGCTTCCATACCAGGTACACGGCGTCCCGGGCCGCCAAGGCGATGATGTCCGCGCACGACACGGTGAGCGGGCACGCCTCCTCCACCTTGGCCTTGATATCCTCGATCTCCTGGTAGCCGCGGAGGCCGTAGCTCGGGGCGGCGTCCTGCTCCCCCTTCTTGCTCCGCGACTTGAGCATGATCGACGCGTCGCAACCCTGAAGGCAAAATCATCCAGGAAAAGCCGCGTCACCAACCGCCGACGGCGACGCACCGGCCGATCACTCGCTCGTGTTTCTCATTTCGTGCACGCGATGCGGGACACGAGCGCACGCGCGCGCGAACGGACACGAGCAAGCACGTACGGGAGCGCCAAGGGGATGAACTGAACTTGAAGCTAGAGAAAGAAGCGGCAGCAATTAATTAACGCACCCTGACGAGGCAGTCGTGGAACATGAAGCGCAGCAGCGCGGGGCCGATGGTCCTGTCCTTGGCCACCAAAACGCGCATCTCGGCGAGCACCAGGTCCTCCACCTGCGGGCACGACGCGTTGTAGAACCCGACGGCGAGCCCGGCGACGGGGAGCCCCGGCAGCGCGTTCACCGCGGCGGCGGAGGCGGGGTGGGCGAGGCCCGCGCGGGAGCTCGCGGCGACGGCCGCGGCGACGACCGCCACCAGCAGCGGAAGCCTCAATGCCATCGGCAACCGAAAAGCCGCCGAGCCACCGGGATTGTTGGTGGATTGTCAAATCTCTGGTCGGTCGTCGCCGGCGCGGCGTTGCTTAGCACTCACGGAAGAAGCTCAGGAAGAGCGTTGAAACCATCTCGCGCGAACGGTGGAGAAGGCGAAGAAGAATTGGGCGCCGAGCTGGGTAGGACTGGACGGCCGCACAGGTAGTATAAAATTGCCGGGATCCGCCGGCTCCCGCAAATAAAACCCCGGGCGCGGGGCGTAAAGAATTGATGACAAGTCCTCCGTTGAAAGCGAGGCGTAGTGGTAGGTGGGTCGGCCCTCGCTTTCGGGGATTTCAGACTACGCGACTCGGGGCATCACATAAGGGCAAGTACAACGCCCGACTACGAGCCGTCTGCGAGCCGAACATTTAGCAGAAACACCCCCGCCGGTGCCGAGCGACGAGCACGTCGTCCCTTCGCGAAAGGACGACGGGGGCTCGTGCTCCCAGGCCATATCGCCAAGGTCGGCAGCGTTGTACGCCCGAGCTCGATCTCCTGCGGCCTCCGAGATTTGGCGCCCACGCGGGAAGATGCCGCCACAACTCCCTCTCCTGCAACAGCGAAAGGCCTTGGTGGCGCGGGACGGCGGCGGGGCGGAAAGGGGATGGCGGTGGCGGGGCGGAAAGCTGCTGCGAGTCGTCGACGGCGACTCAGATCCGATGCGCGCGTTTCCCCTCCAAATCGACCTCTCCACCGCGCGAGAGCTGCTCAAGGCAGAGGATTCTCGGCAGCGCAGGGCCGCTGCGCGCAAACGCGCAAGGCTGTCGTGCCGTCAGTGGGGCGGAAAGCATCGGAGGCAGCGCATCTGAAGGCCATGGGTGGAGCTGTGGCCGCACCGGAGCAGAGGACCGGCAGCGTGGTGCCTGTGCCAGAGAAGAACGGCGGAGCTTCGCCTCTCTCACTGACGGAGAGTTCAGACTACCAGATAGTGCTACTAGAGTATCTATTTGTAGGTGCTAAGATTAGTTTCAGTGTTTGGGTAAACTCTGAAATGCAATATATTGAGCAGATAGGAGTTAAATGCAAGTAATTTGACCTCGTGCTCAGACTTATTATGCTGGTTTATCAGACTTGTAATTTGGGTAATCTGGTTAATTATTTTTAATACGCAATAGGTAGGATAAGGTGATATGGCACTTTCTTAATTTGGAGTCTGTTGAAGAAAAAAATTAGGATATGATTGTATTGATATGTTCTTGCTGGATGTCTTTGCAAAACTCAATCAAGTTCTGAATGGTCATGCTCTTGCTGATAAAACTTCTATTTAGAAGTCAGCAGTTCATGAAGATGTTCTAAACAAGCTTGCTTTGTCAATCTTGCTGTTCACATTGAAGATGTTCTGAACAAGCTTGCTTTGTCAGTTAACTGTTTGAACGTTCTTTGCAAGAAGGGTGATCTGTGTCAGACCTTGCGCTTCAGTTTCAGGCCTTGCTGTTCAGTTTCAGTTTTGCTGTTCGTTTCAAGCATTCCTACCATGTGTGAAAGCTTACATGAACTTTTCAATTTCAGTACTTGTCAGAATGAATGAACTGGAGACGTTGCATTGTTCTTTCATTTTTATTTTTCAGTAACCTTTCATTTTAAAAACTGATGCGAAATTAGATTTACATGATAATTAATCAGAATGCAATTTTTTCAACTCTTTTCATTTATTTCTAGATCATATGTATATGAATATATATTTCTTACATTTTTCATGTGGCTTATTTAAATATAGCATGTATCATACTGTGCAAGCACAAATAAGGCTAAAAAAAACCAACTTCTCATTTGATCATCATGATTCATGTGTTTGTAGAGGTATTAAATGGCTTGCAGACAGCTAAATAGACAATCCATTGTATATGTTGTCTGTTTAACTGTCTGTGTATGTCAAATAGACAGCAGCTGTCTAGACTGTTGTACATGCCCTAATTCGATCGAGCCGGAGCGATAGAAGGTTGGAGGCTACGCGGAGATGAAAGAGGAAAAGCACGGCAGCCATTTCACACGGGATCGGCAGGAGGGGCAGGCGGCGGGCCAGGCATGGCCGTCGTGGCTTTTTGTGACAGTCAACGATTCTTTTAGACGACGAGCGACGATTCTGTTCGGCTTAAGCTTCTTCAACGTATTTTTCTCACAGATTAACATGTAATATTTTTTTCAGAACAAATCTATTATAAAAATCAGCCGAACACACTCTACGTTCCATGTTGTTCTGGCTGTCTGTTCATCAGGAGGCCGGAACTGTCGATTTGAAGGCTAGGCTAGTGGAATGTACCTGATGATGATAAGCACTAAGACTTGCTGGTTCTCACGAAATTAATGATGAGAGGAGCAGCGCAGCCATGATCTCATTTTGGTTTTGGCCGAGCTAAGCGCTCTGCTGACCAAGAAATGGTTAACGCACGAGCCCTACCTACACGGTTACACCAGCACAGGCACAGCCCTAGTGACAAAGCTATACTAGTTTAGGTCTTCAGCCATACCGTTTCTTGGTGAACTAGCCTACCTGCCGGAGCTCTCTGGCTAGTGGCTACGCATAATCATACGGCATACCGGGCCTATTCAAGGTCAAAGTATTTGCGTTTGACCGGATACAATTGTAAAACTAGACAAATTATCCGTGTCCACTGCAGTTAGAGGCTCCTAAACTAAAGAATGATGTCTCACTGAATCGACTATTAGTTAGGCTTTGTTCGGTTTCTCTTCTTCCAGTTTCTTGTGCTGTGCTTTTCTCTAAGAACAAATCTATCATACAAATCAACGCGTTGTAATTTTGTTTCGAACAAATTTGTCATAGAAATCAACGTAATATCTGCCGAACAGAGCCTTAGTATTAGTGTTGAATAATACTCCAGTGTTGCTAGGGCCCAGACGCCTGATGGGATGTTTCCCAAACATCTCGTTGCAAGTTGCAACATTGGAAATCTATAGGTGCAACGTAGAAAATTATGTGAAAGAACTAATTATTAAGTAGTTTAACTTCAAGATAAAAAAATTCCGCCGCAGCATTAACACTATGTCATGGAGTGAGTGTTCACTGCGAAATATGCTGAAACACAATAGCTTCAACTTCGAAGCTTAACTATGGAATATATCGGAACATCCATTTTTTTTTAATTTCGAATTGGGCGTATTGCTCTTAGCATTACCATTGCCGATAATACTCAACTTATACGACCCAGCTCGAGCTTTGCTGAGTCAAACTTAATTTTCAGCTCGTTAACTCTAGAGCCTGTTTAGTTGCCAAAATTTTTAGCAAAAAAATTTTGGTAGCCCCTTCGAAGGTCTATTAGAGGTAAAAAATGTAGACTAATTACAAAACTAATTACACGAATGGACAGGAAATCGCGAGACGAATCCATTAAGCCTAATCAATCCATCATTAGAGATTGTTTACTGTAGCATGACGTTGTCTAATCATAACATAATTAGGCTCGTTAGATTCGTATTGAAAAATTAGGTAAGGGTTATGGAATGGATTTTGTCATTAATTCACATTTAATACTCCTAATCAGTGTCGGAAGATTGATGTGACGGGTAGTTGGGAAAATTTCTGGGAACTAAACAGGGCCCTAGTTACTCGATCCAAGCTATAACGAGCTGAGCTAGTTTAGGTCTTCAGCCACCCCTAGTGACAAAGCTATACTAGTGATTGAAAGCGGCGGCGCTCGGCCTGGCCGATTGTTATTGGAATCATATATTCTGTATCATGTTCCAACCACCTTTGTTTGGCTTAAAAGAAAATTACACATTGCCACGTTCGTCGCCGTAATGTCGCAGGCTGACCGCCTACCCTGCAAGTTTTTTTTTGTTTTTTTTTTTTGACACGGCGCCTACCCTGCAAGTTGATTAGGAACACGTACGGGATGACGCTGCTAAGTGCTAAGAACTGGCCTGCGCGCTTCTGGTGGGTGGAGCAAGGGACCCATATGAGCTGCACCGCCTCAGCAGGAACGGAGCATGGACGGGGTAAGAATTTGTGTTTTTAAAAGAACTCGGTAGATTATTTAAAAAAGAAAAAGTTCATTTTTGACCATTCAATTTGCCTCGGTTTGACTTTGGCATCGAACTTCAAAACCGGGTATCTTTGACTATCTAACTCTTAAACCGTTCACAATTGGCCGTCAGGCGGTTTTGATGAGTGGCTTTAACATTTTTATTTACAATTTAGTCCTTAGATCTTAAAATGATTACTACATTTTGCTCGTACCTCCGACTTAGGTGATTCTTGCGGTCACACGTTCGTAATAGTGAGCTTTATCTTCTAAAATATTCTTTATACTTTTATCACTATTTGTTATATTATTCTTATGTTGTTGTGTAAAAACAACAATATAAGAAAAGTAACACAAACAATTACAAAATAATATGAACACATTTTAAAAGATAAAACTCATTGTTATGAACGTATGACCACAAGAATCACTTAAATCGGAGAGACGACAAAAAATAGTAATCATTTTAGTATCGAAGGACTAAAATGTAAATAAAATGATTAAAAATAGTCTTTGAACCTTAAAATGATTACTATTTTTTCTCATATCTCTGATTTAAGTGATTCTTATAGTCATGCATTCATAACGATGAGTTTTATCATTTAAAATGTTCCTCATATTATTTTGTAATTGTTTGTTTTACTTTTCTTATATTGTTGTTTTACACAATAATATAAGAATAATATAAAAAATGCTGATAAAGTATTATAAAAACATTCTAAAATATAAAGCTTATCATGATGAACACGTGACCGCAAAACCGCCTAAATCAGAGCTACGAGCAAAAATTAATGATCATTCCAAGTTCTAAGGACTAAATTGTAAATAAAAAGGTTGAAACCACTCATCAAAACCGCCTGATGGTCACTTATGAACGGTTTTAAGAGTTGGATGGTCAAAGATATCCAGTTTTAAAGTTCGATGACTAAAACCAAACTGAGGCAAAAGTTAGATGATCAAAAATAGATTTTTTCCTTAAGAAAACATAAGGAACGGTTAATGCATCTTCATTGTTCGTCAGCGTGCGTGGTTCCCGGCCAGGCGCAGCCCGTCACAGGTAGGGGTGGGCGTTCGGGTTACCCGATTAGTTCGGGTCGGGTAATTCGGGTTTTGAGAAATTCGGGTAATGAGAATCATTACCCGATATCAGCTCCAGAAAAACACTACCCGCAAATTCGGGTACCCGCAAAAATCGGGTTCGGGTTCGGGTTACCCAATTTACCCGAAATCTATAATCAAAGTATACACTCAAACACATATAATTTTGCATAGACTAGTAGTTTGTGTTGAATTTCAACTACAAGTTGAGTAGAATAATATATTATAGTCACTTGTTCAAATTAAGAGAATTATATTCTAGTAAAGTGACAATTTCAAGTATTCAACTAACAACACGTGAATAAATACAAAGACAAAGGCAAATTTCGGGTAGTTCGGGTAGTTCGGGTACCGGAGTGTATTACCCGAATTACCCAAACTAATTTCGGGTAATCACAATCACTATCCGAACTTGGGATCGGGTACCTCGGGTTCGGGTAATTCGGGTTCGGGTTCGGGTAATTCGGGTACGGGTAATGGGTATCGGGTATTTTGCCCAGGCCTAGTCACAGGGCTGTGGATATTAGTGCCACTAGGGATGTAGGTTATATATAGTCATTGGATTGACCTAAAATAGTGATAAAATGAACTAAAATGGTATATTGTGTAAATAATTTTAGAGGGGAAATAAATTAAAATAGATAGTCAACACTGTCAGGGGGTGAGTACCACCCGTCAGGTCAGGAGTACCACTCGTCGGCTTCGATGTAGGGGATCATGAATCCAGGCCGGTTGGCCGTATGTACATGGTTGGCGACCTGCTGTCTTCCTGCACGGCTGCACACGCGCGACGCGTACGCGACCAGCAGGAGGTGTGGTCTCCCGCAGCAGCAGTTGTTGCTGATAATAACTCGTGATGCCACCGCTGGTTGTAGATTGATTTCACGACGATAGTGTCGTCACGGGTGGGCGGGTGTATGCGAAGATTTCTGGTGCGCCGCCGACCTCGTGAATAGATCGGAGGGTGGCAACAAACAGGTCATTACGGAGATAACCTTTGTGTCGTCGCCAAAGAGGTCACCGGAGCGAGCTGCCATCGGTCGCGCTACACAAAAAGCTCCCGATCACCCCTACCTGGCGCGCCAACTGTCAGGGGTGAGACCTGGACAGATCCGCAAGGGGGCGACCCAAGCGGTTGTAGGTTAATGGAGGGGATCGGGAACTAAGAGCGTAGGTGGTAGTTCGCGTGTGGAACTCGGAACACGGTAAGAATGATGATGAACACGGGGGTTTAGACTGGTTCGGGCCTCCGGAGAGTGAAACCCTACGTCCAGTATGGGGTGGAATTATGCGTGGAAGGGAAGTCCCCTCGAATGGAGCTCTAGGCCGCCTTATATGGTCAATGGACTAGGGCTTCCATTCGAGGTCGGTGGACCCTCATCGGGGTCGGTTACAAAACAGAAAGACCATCTGCCTTGATTACAGGGAGTATCCCGCGATCTGCGGACCTACTGGCGGCGCCAAGCCGTGACCTAGTAGCTCGTCTTGCGCTCCAAGCCCGGCGGATCCTCCGGGATCTGGATAAGGTCTTCTGGAATCTTCCAAGGTCATCGGGGTTATGGATAAGGTCTTTAGGCCCACTTGCAGGTCGTCGGGACTTCTGGCAGGTTGGGTCCACTTGACAGGGACCTCCGAGACCCTGGGCGGTGGGGACCCATGGTGTGACAACCCGCCCAGGAAAATACCGTACTATTGCCTAAACCATTCCACTTTGGTCATTAAGCAATAATAAAGTGTCATCCCGTCGTTGGTTGCCGGGCCTAGCCCGGTGAAATCACTTACATAGCAACAAGGATCGACAAATATGCATTAAACTCACGCGAAGGCGAGTCCAGAGTACAACACGCGATTAAGTCTAAAACTGCCCCGAAGGGTTTAGTTATTACAAACCAAGGTACTTGACATGATAACAAAGTTCAGAGTTTTGAAAACAGCGGAAATAAACTAAACGGCGCGAGGAGCATCACAGGAGGCCTGCCATGATGCCTTCAATCATCGTCCTCCACCCACTCCAGCTCCCAGCCAGGCGGGATCTCTCCAGGCCACACATCACTAAAGGCATTACCTGAAATCAACACATTACAGCAAGGCTGAGTATACTAATACTCAGCAAGACTTACCCGTCGGTGACAGCTACATCACCAACTCTAGACATGAAAGGCTTTTTGGCTAGTGGGGTTCTTTTGCTGAAAAGCAACAAAGAGTATGTCCTTACTTTCAAGATTTTAGCATAGATTCTAGTTGATTATTCTTTTCTAAATGAGCAAGCTATTGCAAGCATAAGTTGTACAATACAATTAATTAAGCATCAATATTCACAAAGTTCCATCATTAGGGATATTATGGCCAGTTGGATAAGTAATCTCAGATAACGGTGAGAGGCTGACAACCAATTGATTTAAACCTTGCAAGATAGACCTAAACACACGGTAGGGTGCCCTCGCGAGGACAACCACCAGGCGGTTCCCAAAAATCCTCAGTTCGGGATAAAAGGCCACAGTCTTCGGTACAGGCTATCTGGCATACCCCGCAAGGCACCCAGAATCGCACATGCACCACCGGTAGCTAGCCGGGGGATGCATCCCAAGATTAGTTACAGTAAAATCCCTTACCGCCTCATTAAGGTACTAGGCTTACCGGTCCCATTCCCGACAAGTGCTTAGTACGTTCAAACACTTACCCCACGAAAACCATTGGACCGGAGCCCACATCCCATGCTCTTACCACATGAGCAATTCATTTATAAAGATCTTATGATTCCAACAAAAGAACCTATTCTCGCGAGTGACGAACATCACTCGACTTGTAACGGTCCTATAGCGTAGCAGCTATCGACCTAGCATACTAGTAAAAGACATAGGTACCTAGGGATCATGCATCTAGGGTTTCATATCAACTCCTGAACATAAATGCACAATCATCCATAGATAGTTGCATAAGATTTCAAAAACACTTAGGTTAATGCACCGGGGCTTGCCTTCGTCAGCAGGGTTAGCCTGAGGGTCCTCGGTGTCGTCGATCACTTCCACGTACTGCAGCTCCGCGTCAGCTCCTCCTTCCTCGGCTTCCGACACGAGCGCGTAGTTACCGTCAGGGAGTTCTACACGAAATGCAACGCAGGGTTCAGGTGGAGTGATAGATTAATTATTTCATCCAACTCTTGTTGGCCACATTCACCTTAACAAACAATTAACTACTAATTCTTTTTCGTGAAGGTTATTATAGACAAGGGTTTATTCTTTGATAAACAATTAATTAATGTTTACTTTCCTTATGGTTATTTCATTTGAAGATTTATTACTTAATCTTTTAATAGCAATTGTGTGCACATCTATGTAAATAATTTCAATTTAATTTCTCAAAACAGCAAGGGGTATTTAGAGACCCTAAATAAACTAGGCAACCATTTAAAAAGGGGTTACAAGGATAAAGGACACATTTTTCCTAATTAGCTCCTAATAACAAGCTTATGTGCACCCTAACTTTTAAATGCAAAAGGAAATATAAAACAAGGACAGGGGCCCTTGCTGGTCTACTGTTACTAAGCATACCACTGGACCAAGTTTGGACATTAAAGGGGCTACAAAACCTACACATCAAAGACGGCATTTCCTAGCTATTTAAATTAAGGGAAATGCATAAATAAATAAATAAAGTGCTCCTGTATCCAAAATCAACCCTACAGCTACTCTGGCCTAAAACAAGACCAGAACACCAGCATGTGCATCACAAACATTTTTGAAATTTAAACTATGCATTTAAATGCAAATCTAAGCATAAAACAAGATTAAATACTTCTGGCAGGGATAAAATCATGGTAAATGCAGCGAAGTTGAATCTAGTCATAACATGAGCATACCCACAAGATGAGCACAAAAATCTATTTACATTATGCTACAAAAATCAATAAGGCAGAAATATAGTAAATGCAAAGTAAATCATATAAAAGATCTGTTCAACAACTTTGTGCAAACTTTGGTCCAGAGTCTATACATGACATGTCTAGCAACATATCCAAAATTCAGCTCCATAGCCTTTCTAGATTTTGAACTACATCAAAAAGGTGTCAAACTGAATTTGAATTTTCATTCAAAATCTATAAGTCAAAACTATGGTTATGCTTTGTAGAAGTTGTAGATCTACTCTCACTGAGACCAAAAAAATTGGGTTTGCATTTTTATGAATTTTCTGTGAATTTCTAGGCTTTTTCTAAGGTGCTCGACCAACTTGCAAAGAAACTAAGTTAACTTCTATTGCAACCGAGCCCCTGGTTTACAAATGGGTCCCTGGACTTCACATCCATGCCCTCGCGGCGGCGGGGAAGCTCGCCGGCGGCGATGTGAGGCCGAGGCAGACGAACAAGCGGCACGGGGGTGCGATTGAGCTCACCCCGAGCTGATTGGTGGTGGTGGCGTGGCCGGAGGTGGCCCCGGCGAGCGGCGGCGGCGAGGTCGCGGCGGCGAGCCCGCTGCGGCTCGGGTTCCGACGAGGGTGAGGGCAATGCGGGACAACAAGCGGCGGTGGGAGCTTCACTAGGTCCTAGTGGAGGTGCTGGACTGCTAGGCCGGCGGCGGATGCTAGCAGAGGGGGGTGCTCGCCGTGGCGGCGGCGACAATGGCGGCGGCGGACGGCGTTCTTGCGCGCGAGCTGCAGCGATGGGGCTATATATAGCCAAGGCGTGCGCGGGAGGCGAGGACGCTTAGCTGCTAAGCAACCCGGCGCATTAATGCGCGGTACGGCGGCCCTCGGCGTGCGTGCGCGGCGGGCGCACGGACGGTGCCGTGGGCGCGTGCGTACGCGCCGCGTGGCGCTCGGCTTCCCCGGCCGAGGCCGTGTCTCGGGGCGCGCGCGGGGCCGATGCAAGCCTAGGCCACGCACAGACCTCAAGGGCCGGCCGTAGTATGGCGGCGGCGCGGCGGCGACGCGTGGACGTCGCGCCGGGCGCGCCCTCGGCCCGGTCCGTTCGGTGTGCCCCTGTTTGAGTGTACAATGCTCAAAAATTTGCATGTAAACTTCAAAATCGATAGATAGGAGACTTGTAGACGAGTTGATCCTCTGAATAATGGCTGCAGCCGAATTTGAATTGGATTCAAAATGAAAGAGAAATTCAAATGCCAAATTGAAGAATTTCATGCCTCGGATGAATAGTGAAAACTGAGTTTGACTGGAAGTTTTGAACCTTTTCCACTCAAAATTTGAAATGCCATCCTGAAGATGAATTGTGTTCCTGGAGATTCTGCACAACTTTTATATTGGCAGATTTTTTAGTGTTTAGACAAAATTTGTAGAACGTGGCCAAAGTTCCAGATCTAGGAGATTGACAATAGGGGTTTGACCACTCTAAATAGGGTTTTGACCAAGGAAAGTGTGTTTGACTTGCTTAGGGTGCTAATGGGTGAGTGTTGGTGAGGTTTTCGAGGTGATGACCCAGGTTGACCATGTTTTTACCCTAGTCAACAAGTTTGACCGGCAATTAAGGTTAATTAAAAACCTGGGGGGTCACACATGGGTACCCATGTCTCTCAAACACAATTAATCATCTAATCCACAAAACACTATTAGGTACCTACTTGCATCCTTAAGTGTCATACCTGCTGGTGAGGGGCTAAATTAGGGGTGGCCATTACCGCCCTTAACCTCTCAACGTGTAACCAAGAGGGCCCCGCAACGAGCAGGACCCACACCAAAGACGAACCCACTCCTATGAGCAAAAACGTCATACAAGCTTACCGTGTACTAAGCAAGCATGGTGGGCCACTTGAGTGCTAAGCAAGCATGGTACGTACACAAAACTACTCGTGTGCCTACGACTCCTACCAAGTAGCATGCATGCACACAATAGGAACTAGAGTACTAGTCCTCCACCCATGGATGTGCAGCTAGCCTTGTAGGTCCTAGCCGGCCTCACGATTTCTGCTCCCTACCAGCATGGCGTGCTGCTATCATGCATGTGCAGCGAGCCGGGCCAGCTGCCGTGTTGCATGCGGACAGGCTGCTGGATAACTCTAGGCTGCTTGAGTATATATGTACCTTGCAGTAAGTTGAGCCTGCCACTCTGCATGTTCGTCCCGACCAACCGAACTCATCCGCTCGACCTAACTCCACCCCGCTCGGGTAGCCTCCATCTCGCCCGACCAGATTTCCATTTGGTCCAACAAAGTTCCAGCGTGCACTTCCCACCCAACATATTTCTTGCATGCGCTCGCGCCCCGAAAGCTGACGAGCAGACTGAGCCCGCGTGCACATACATACGATTGGGGTCGCTTGTGTGAGTATGCGCAGGCATACGAACCTTGGAGCCATGTTACTAAGCAAAGCAACCAAACATATGTGTGTAGGCTTGTGTGTGTGCGCGTAGCACCCCAAGTGCAATGCAAGGGGTGCATGCGTGCATGCGCAGACATGCACCAGCTCATGTGGGCCCTTTGGTTCCTAGCAAATAGAGGTGCAGAGAGCTGCACATGTGCATGCGCAGCACAGCAAGAATAGATGCCCTAGGCCCTGTTTGGTTGCTAGGAAAAAAAATTCATGAAAAGAGAATCTTGCATACATGGAGCACCAAATGAAGTTTATTTGCAAAATTTTTTCACAGATCAGTGTAACTTTGCGCGACAAATCTAATGAATATAATTAATTAGCGATTTGCTGCAGTAATGCTAGGTGCACTAGGTAAGGTCGGAGGCCTCTGCTTTGCTCGACCAATTTTGCCCGTCCCGGGTGGCTTTCGACCTAGCTGCCTGAGTGGACTTCCGCCTCGAACGACAAACTGGTCAGCGACTGCTATAGATCAGAAGCTCTGCCTCGCACGACTAAATGCTCCTTCGCGGCTAAGGAACTCCCGAAGCTCTCAATTGCCTGACAAGTTTACTGTGCCAGCTACTCCCGAGAACAGCGGGGCCCATGGCATGGGCAAAAGCTTTCCCCTGTACTCTCGAAGACCGTGTACTCTCTCTTGTTACCTTCACCTGTAAGTCTTCTCTTGGCTTATAAATGCGAAGGCACCGAAGGTAACAGAGGAGATTTGGCCTTTTCTCACTCCACTCTAACGGAGCTCTCTCTCACTGTTCTTCTTCTTCCTCCAGCCGAACTTGGCTCCTACACACCACAGAGACTTGGGACCAAACTCCCTCTCTCACCAGTTTGTGTCGCCCCACTACAAACCAGTGCAAACAACATGAGTAGCGCGAACTGGACGTAGGGTATTACTCCACGGAGGCCCGAGCCAGTATAAATCATTGTGTCCCCGTTTGCACACCATCCGAGGCTCGATGCGCAATCCTTGATTTTATTTGCCGGCGGTTTCTAAACCACGACACCTGCCACGCTACAACGGTGTGGTGGATAATCAGGTAGGCTCTAAGATTATCTCTTCCGCTATTTTGCACATGTTAGTCCAATTGACTATATGGAACATATCTGGTGGAACCCACAACCTCCGGGAAAATTTGTGCAAACCATGGTAAAAAAAGTCGTTTGAATACACCAATAAAATCACACATGTAGATTATATGATGACACACAACTTTGTAGAATATTTTGTCCAAACTCAACTTCATATCATCATATCATCTACATGAGTGATTTTTTAATGAATCTAGATGACTTTTTTTGCTGTGATTTGCACGGGTTTTCGCGAAAGTTATGGTTTCCACGTGATATGTTCCCGGTTATTATCTTAGTAATTGCTAATTGGCCAAGAAAACTAGCATCACTGCAACTCTCCAAACCTATAAATTGTCACTTTGGTTAGATAAAATGCCCCTATACACCGCTTAAAAAAAAGCCCTATAGTACACATCAATAAAATTAGCCACGACATTATTCTAATATTAACCAACTCTAATATAATGAAGAAATGAAGGTTGTGCTGCAGCAGCCTAATAACTTATTTATAATGAAAAATGGCTCTAATATTGTCCAACTATATCTATAATTTTGCTGCAGCATATACTATTCATAATGAAGAAAGACCTCTAATATTATCCAACTATATAAGCGCTGCAGATTATGATGCAGCTTCGACTGCTGGGTCTGCTGCTAGAAACGAAGAAAAGCTCACCGGATGTAGCTGCTGCCGGCTGCCGCAGCCGTGCGGGCTGTTCCGACCAAGCTGAATAGCTGCATGATGTGATATCTTTACTATAATTTATTACAAGGGATGAAAATAGTTGGATCTGAAATTCTGAACGTCCTTCCATTTATTCACGGGTGAAAATAAATACTCCCACCGTCCCATAAAAAGTGCAATTCTAGTTTTTTAGACAGATTAGTGGTGGCATTAAAAGACTTTAATACCCTCATTTGTTAGCCAAATATAGTAAGTTTTGACATACAGATCTGATCTGGTTGTTTAATTAGGTAACTAATTAGATCTATTTTCTAGAATTACACTTTTTGTGGGATTTTTTTTCAAAAATTAGGATTGCACTTTTTATGGGACGGAGGGAGTAGTCTCAACTGATTTATGGGCCAAAACCAGGTGCATCCACTAGACCGTCACCCAGCCCGCTTTGCAATCTGAAACATATGGGCTTCGAAGTGGGAGAAGTGATAACAGGCCGTACCTTTTTATGGATGGATGGGTTCGAGAGGTTTTCACAATTCCATTTTCCTTTTCTTCACAAAATTCCGTCCTATTTCATTTTGGCACAATCAATGTTCACGAGAATATAATATTACTTGTCATATACAGTATTTAATCATGAAATTAGTTATTCATCGTAAATAAGCATTTCATTAAGGCTCAAACTTCTTAATACTCATGTAGCCAATCTAATATGGAGTGTAGTGAAGAGTCGCGGGTCAAGCTCGAGACATCTATTAAATGGACGAACAAATAGATTGAAATAAGACTATCAAAACAGTTTTTTCAGATTTTAAAATGATCCTATCAAAAGAGATGGAGATGGTAGTAAAGAGATTACGCGGGAAAATTATTGATCAATAGAAAGGTATCCCACACTGATCGATGCCAGAAAAATCCCAAATTTGCAGATAACACTCCAGATATCAACACAAACCCCGGAAAAAAAGTTTATAATCACTACTACAATTATGTTCCAACATTTTTGAACCGGCAATCCTGATTGATGGATGGATAAAGAGTGAAGGAAGCCTTTCCTGACTGGCGCCTTTGCTTAAACCAAAAGCGACAGCTCACATGTTTATCCCTTTTCCAGACGTGAGTTGTATTTTTCGGCGCCATTTTTAATTTCCTTTGAAGAGATTTTTTTTGAAAAATTCCTTGGAGGGATACCCAAAAAGTTAAAACAGAGGCCAGAATTTTCCTTCCCCGCTCACCCGCCGGCCCGCCCGCCACGACGTGTCTCCCGCGCCGCGCGCCTTTCCGGTGAGCGGCCGCCCTCGGCTTTCCCTCCCTCCACCCCCCTGCTCGGTTGTTCGGTCGCCATTAATTCGCACGCTGCCAAAAGCCTTCATCCCTCGGCTGCGGCCTTCGGCTCCTCCTCCCCTTCTCTCCCCAGTCAGCGAGCGAGGCTCCGCCGCAACCATCTATCTCGTCCTCGTCCCCGTCCCCGGCGCGCGGCGGTTACGGTGTCGCGTCCTCGCCTCTGGCCCTCCGCGTTCGCGGAAGACCAAGCGGCACGGGTCAAGGGCCACGACCGGTTCAAGTCAAGGCGGCGACTCGACTCCTCCACGCGGTGCCTGCTGCCTTCCGCCACCGGTGATGTCCCTCCCCGCGTTATTTGGTCGCTGCTGAGACTCGCCGAGCAGAGGGGGGAGAGCCTGCCATCCATGGAGCTCGTCCGACGGGAGGCCGACCGTGGCGCCGCGCCGGAGTTCGTGGCGCTCGACATCCGCGGCGAGGCGGAGCCGCCGGGGTCGGAGCCGGACCTGGTACGCCTCGTTTGGATAGAATTTACTTCGCTTAGACGCTTAGTATTATACAATCGCTTCGTGCTATCACCGTTTCTGATTTCGCTGTTGCGGGCGATTGGGGCCTGATGAGAAGATGATGGAGTCCTCATTCGCGGCTAAGGGGTTCTAGCGGGAGTGGAGCGGAGACGCCAATTCTTCTACCACCGGTCAGCACGTTCATACCCCCTGCTTGCTGTGTCATCTATCTACTCTGAATCCTGTGAACAATTAAAATCTCGAGCTCTTTAAAAATGAAATTGTCCAAGTTGTTTGCCCGTTTAAGTTTGGTATAGTATTAGATGCTTTAGCATCAACAATACTGTTTGGGTATCTAAGTTCGCGGATTGCATCACGCGATGTAACTTGTACTAGATGAGGAGTCCACGCACGGGTTTGGCAGGACCAGGACTGATCTCATCAAATGCCGGCCGCCCGGCCCTAATTAGTGTGTCATGTCAGATGCTTTGCGTGGGATAGCTGCATTCTCATCAATCTTTGCTCCTTGGAAATAGACGTTAGTGTTACCTGCCACCTACTCAATGCATCATGAAACGTGGCAGACCCGATGGTCCATTCTCGGTCCAGTGGGTCATACATAACCTTTTGTTTCACAGATAGATGCTACAGTCTGGAGGGAAATCTACTACCACTATTAGCAAATCCATCGCTCAAGATTGCGCCTCTTATGAGTTGTTTCTTGTGGATTTTGGAGACTAGATCACGTAACATGTTCGCAGGTAGATGTAGCTTGCGAATTAAGTGTGGTTGGTCTTCAAAAACTTTGGCCTGCTAATAGGAAGAATGTTCGCACTTGATGTACAAAAGTGTGAATAAATATTTTTAAATGAAAAGGAATTATTTCTCGTTATTTTGTTTTATATTCGTTATAAAACTGGTAATGGTTAGTGTGCATTGGAAATCAAGCCTTGCAACAGCAAGGAGGGCACACGAAGTTGTACGGTTTCACTTTGTTTTTTTTCCTGAGTGGTAGCTCATCAAAGTTTTTTCTATGCACAGGTGTGGCAGGTGTGCATGAGAAGCAGGCAGTCCCGATGCACGCAGACGGCAGCCCGAGGGAGCAGTATCTCCCCTCAACACCGAAGCGACGACGTGCGAGTCGACGTGTTCCTGGGTGGCGCGATCCCAGGAAGATCCTCTTCGCCTTTGCAGCATTGTAAGTAACCAGCTGCCCATCCTCCTCTGTCTCTGTGGCCCGGTTCCATACAAGCCATACGTTTTCTTTCATCTCCAGGCTTAATCCTTCCAGTTATCTCTCATCTGCAAGCAACACGATCAAGGTACCAAATGAGTCCCTTTAGGTGTCAATTATGTGCGTTGCATTCTGTTGCCTTGTGTGTCACGACCAGCAATTAGGAACCTTGTTGCTGTCTTCTTTTCCTTTTGATGAAAAGCTATCGATAGATTGCTGTTTAATATAGGTCCATCAATTAGAATACAGTCCCATCTGGCTATATGTGCAGTAGATTTGTTGCTGTAAACTGTACACACTTAAGGAATTTCGTCCAACTTTTATGACTTAAATATGTCAGTTTTTAATTTGTGCTGGAGGGCTGGTCACAACCGGAAATTCTAAATGCAACTCGATCTGAACACAATTATATAGGACGTGTCTGCTGGTACAATATAATTCACATGAATTCAGTACAACAAACCCTTTTTCCTCTTTTTCTTTTTTGCAAAAACGCTAATGCAAGAATTTCTTCCCCAACAGTACCATTGCCTGTTGTTTTATGAATTCGGTATGTCCAGTTTCTATTAAGTTTCAGGTTAATGTACCACTACTGTACCAAGTGAATCCTAGTTGCAATTGTCCAGCCTCAAAAGTCATTGAATCAAACCAGCAATGCTTTGCTACCGTAGGCCCCTCAGGACAGTTTGGTCCTTATCCCGACGTGTTCGCTTGGCTGGTTGCTGGTGGCTGGTGCTGGTTTGTTCTGAGAGAAAAGTACTGCTGGTTGGTTGATGGTGACTGGTTTTTTCTGAGAGAAAAGTACTGCTGGCTGGTTGCTGATAAGCCACACGAACAGGGCGGGAACGGTGGGTCTGAAACTCTGACCTGTCTTTTTTTGACTTTATTCTAGGCTTGCAGAGTTGTGCTGCCATAACTCTTTGTTGTGGTCGCCAACTTTGTCATTGGACAGATGTAGGGCAAACATTCAGTACACTGCCATAAATTGACTGCAACTAAAGGATTTATGAAAGTCTGGAACTATAAAAAAATCTCAAATGATGGCAACAACACAAATACGGAGTATTTGAATATATATAATCAGGAATTGCACAACCATATCTATGTGGATATTGTTTATTTTTACGGGCTTATTGAGTTATCCACATGTAACGCTGTTTGCAACTACTATTTGGAACATACTGTGCCATTTACTGGTTTGGGTATATTTAGTTATGCCGTAGACATATGTGAAACCTTGACTTATTGTTGATAGTGCCTAGTCTACAGAGGTACCAAACTGTTTCCTGCGTTTCCATATTTACTTTTAGTGCCATATACTTTCATTTACAGGTCCAGCGTGGGCACGTTGATACTGCTCTACTTTACACTCTCCATGGGGAAGATGACAGGTGGACAAGCTGACGGCCAGTGATGAAGTGATACACCAATACCCTTTGCTTTTGCCTTGCTTGACATCACATTACTAATGTTTGTACAGAAGAAATTGAGAAATGGGTGGATGCTAATGTAGAAAGCCATACATCAGTGCGGATACCAACATGATCTGACACGTTTTTACATAGGGACAGGAAAGGTTTTACAGATAAAGTTTTTAAGGGAAGAACCCCTTTTTTTTTCTTCCCCTTTGACATTGAACAGCTTCTCTTACACCGATGCCGTTTTGAGATGCCCAGTTGCCAGATGAATGCCTGAATCCCCATGTAATGCCCGGTGGTGATGAAAAGGAAGCTGCATTATGCATAAACATGGCCAATTATCGTTTCCTTTTTTACCTTTTCTTTTGTGGGCATCCTGGTCAATTAGTTTTCTACGCAGCACACTTGGAACCTGCAATTTGGCTGCCCCTGGACTAGCTAGCTTTGGACCTGTGTGGCGACATAAGATGAAGTGCGGTATTTGATCTTCGAAGATGTTAGTAGCCTCACACGTAGCATTCCCATATTTGTCTGTCATATTCAAACTAGAAGTAGGCAATTTGTGTAGGTGCATCAGTGCACGTGCGTCTTTTTTTCTCCCTAGAAGAGGCGTCTAGAATCTGGATGCATGATGGCACGTCAGGTGTTGGAAAATTTCCCAGGCAAAGTGGCAACTGACAAGGGCGTTTCTGGGCAAGATCATTAGATCTCGCGGAAATTAAACCTTTTGACTTTTGTGTCAATGATATTTTCTGAACTATTAAATATCAGCTGGGTTCAGCTTCGGTGCCTTTTGCCTGGCTGGCTGTATTGTTTACGCGACGCGCGCTCAACGAGTCCTATTTTTTTGGTGGCGCGACATCGTGAGTGCCAACCCTACGGAACAGCGCAGGCGCAGCGTAGCACACCGTCCGTTGACAACTTGAAACCCTAATTTAATTTCCTGTTTCTCTAATACTAAATTCTAAAGCATCTCAGCATGCGTCACCGGAACCTGACGATGTGTGGTCTACGCCTACTGGCCTCATCAGCGGATCAGCCCCTGAGGAATCCTGTTGGTCATAACAGCCGGTGCCGCGCGCGAGACTGCAAGAGCCCAACGCGATCACATTCACACCAGCGACTAGGAGCCTAACCCCGGGTGGCCGGGTTGGGCTCATCATCTTCGTTTGGACGCAGGCGAGCGTTGTTCTCACCGCCGTCGTCGTCCGGCGCGGCGTCGCCGTTTCTGCAGCGAAATCAACAGCGACGCACTATACGCCGCTCGATCAGCATTTTTCGCTGGAAGGACCCCCCCCCCCCCACCCCCACCCCAAAAAAAAAGAATGGAAAGAAAAACGCATTCTGTTGGTATCGACCTGTTCAAGTTGTCCCCGCAGGCCGTACTCTGCGTGTTTCAATAGTGTGCCACGCGCTGCACGCGATTCCAGTCGGCATCAACCCAACAACCTACCGTGCCTGGATCCTTTTGCAGATCGTCTCTCTTAACGACCTTTTTAAAGAGAGAAACGCGATCGCATTTACATTCTCCTTTTGCCGATCTTCTCACCCCTCCAAAGTTGACTCAACGGATTTGCTTTTCACAAGCCTATCCTCCCCCCTTTTTTAAGGTTTTTGTAAGCCCCATTATTGATTGTGATTAGTTTCAGTTCGTTATCGCTACTTGAACACGTAGGACCGCACCGGCGTGTCCAGCTAGCTGCACTAGCACGCGCACACGGCACGGCTATATAACAAAGGCCATCGTCTTTCTCTCTGCGCCGAGGCGTGGCTGCAGCGCCGCACACAACTACAGGTGGTCGAGCACGAGCGAGCAGCAGTGTGGTGACTCTCTCTCGAGCCCGCACACGCACCGGCGGCCTCTTCTTCGTTCTCGCCATGGGGTGCAGCAAGCAGCACATGGTGCTCGTCCATGGCGCGACCCTGGGCGGCTGGTCGTGGTTCAAGGTGGCCACCCCGCTCCGCGCGGCGGGGTACCGCGTGGACACGCCGGACCTGGCGGCCTCGGGCGTGGACCCGCGGCCGCTGCGGGAGGCGGCGCCCACGTTCCGGGACTACACGGCGCCGCTGCTGGACCTCCTCGCTGCGCTCCCCGACGGGGACCGCGTCGTGCTCGTCGGCCACAGCCTCGGCGGCGTCAACATCGCCCTCGCCGCCGAGATGTTCCCCGACAAGGTCGCCGCCGCCGTCTTCCTCTGCGCCTTCATGCCCGGCTGCGACGCCCGGCCGTCGCACGTGCTCGAGAAGGTGAGGTGACCAGACCAAACAACGCACAAAACCTGCCAAAGCTATGGCGTGCGTGTGTGTCCTGGTCATGCTATTTTCCTCGATATGATGTCATTCTCCGGGACTGGTAAAAAAAAAACGTTGTAAAAAGCAGCGGTTCATAGGCCTTGATCACCACATCACTTTGTTGCCCTCTCCCTGTCTTTGCATGGTCGCATGGAGCTTTTCCTCGAGTGGACTGACCATCGTCTGTTTCTCCTTTTGTGTATCGCTGCTGAACGAAACGAAATGAAGTTCGTGGAGGGGAAGTGGCTGGACTGGATGGACACGGAGATGAAGCCGCAGGACGCCGAGGGCAAGCTCCCCACCTCCATGTTGTTCGGGCCCCGGATCCTGCGCGAGAAGTTCACCCAGCTCTGCTCGCCCGAGGTACGCGCGCGCGCACGTTTTTTATCCTGTGCACCGATCTGACCTATTTTAATTGTTTGTCCTTCCTACGAGTCAAGTTGCAAGGGGAGCTTTCGTTGATCAGTAGTTCAGTACTAGCTAGTTCATCAGAGATAGAAGAGCAGCCATGTCGTCCATTGGCCACCCGTACGTTGATGTTAGGGCTTTGATTTCTTTTATATGAACACGTTTCAAAATTTTTTTATGAACAGCATGTGTCCACGCCGTGCTTATCTGAAGAACTACAAGACTGAAACCGTTTAGATGGTGTGCCCACCCGTTTTCAGTAACAGAATCTTCAAAATCAACGGTTCTCTTATTTTTAAATAATTGAAACCTTTTTTCTATTTGGATGGATTTATACATAATTCGTGCTCTAAAGATCCCGTCCGGGTGTCTCACTCATCACACAATCTAGCTTCTGCCTCTATACCTGACAGTAACATAAAAAGCGTAAGAAAGTTGCAGAATCCATGAGGCATTTGTGGCTACGAACCTTGGCTTGCAGTGCCAAGATCGAGCACGGGCAAGCACGCTGACGTGTGTGCCATCTGATCCTCATGCAGGACGTCACCCTGGTTTCGTCGCTGATGAGGGTGAGCTCCATGTTCGTGGAGGACCTGGCCGCCCAGCCGCCGTTCACCAAGGGCGGGTACGGCTCGGTGCGCAGGGTGTACGTGGTGTGCACGGAGGACCACGCCATCGCGGAGGGGTTCCAGCGCCTGATGCTGGAGAACGACCCCGTGGACGAGGTGAGGGAGATCGCCGCCGACCACTCGGTGATGCTCTCCAGGCCCGACGAGCTGGTGCGGTGCCTCGCCGACATCGCCGACAAGTACGCTTGATGCTGGCGGCGGAGCTTCCGGCCGGTTCCGGTCGTGCCGGAATGGCTTCGGTTGTGACTTCTCCGGTGGAAGTGGTATCTCTAGTGGCGAAATAAATTCTCCTGCACTTTCTCGATGGTTTGATGCTCTGTAGTCTGCTTGTATATTTGATGTTCTGTTTGCATTCAGCTCTTTTTTTTTAATTTTCTTCATTTAGAAAAAGGAAGCTTTTTCCACGCTGTTGCTGTATACTCTTCACGGCGTGGGATGAAATCGTGAATAATGTTTCATGAGGCTTTATATACAACCTGTCGTCGTCGTCGTGGTGGTGAATTCACAGAAAAAGATTTTGCGGGCTCTGGGCCTCTCGTTCTGAATCCGCCACGACGACGATGACTCGGGAGGCTTGTCGTCGTGGCGCTGTCAAAGCGTCCGCCATCTTATCTGTGTGATTGTCCCTGTGCGCTGGCTCCCTGTCAATTCGGGGCATCGTCGCAGAGCGCCCAACTGCTTGCTTGACCACGACTTGCACGCAGCGATCGATCGTGATGCCGCGATGCATGGCTGGCCGCGCGCGTGTGGAATTTAAGCCTCTCAAATGGACTCGAGCGCACGGCCTGGACCGTGCGCCTAGTGGCTACCGGAAACAGCAGCTCGCCGCAAGACCGCGGGAACTGTGGCGACGGCTGCTTTCTGAATTCTGAGTGAAATGCGATTGATGAAAGCGACGGGGCAGCTTTGCTGGCCCTGCCTGTGCCTGGGCATTGCCGGGGGATCCTATCTCGCTCCAGGAAGATAGATAGCGATGAGAACTTCCAATCTATTTATAGCCCATCTAGCTTCATCTTTTTCCTCACCTTCTTCTTCCTCCCGCCGCCGCCGCCGCCTCGTCCTCCACCCCGGCCGGCGGCTCCCCGCCGCCGCGCCGCCCGCCCGCAACCCACCCCCGCCGGCGACCCCGCCCTTCCTAACCCGGCGTGCATCCCCGCCCCCCCCGCCGGTCACCGGCCCACCGCCCATCTTGCCCTGCCCGGCCGGCGGCGCTCCCGCGCCGCCTCGCCCTCCGCCGCCGCCAGTCCTCCGGCTCCCCACCTCCTCCCTTCCAGGTCCGGCAAACATCCATGGCCCCGGACCCCGAACCCGAACCCCAAAACCCTAACCTTAACCCGCTGCCACCTCGACCACCACCCCGGCCGGCGGCGACCTCGCCGCCGGCCGCTCCCCCCACCTCCCACCCGGTCGCGGCGGCGACATGCAGGGGCGGCGGCGTGAGGGTGAGGGAGAGGGAGGGGCAGGAGAGAGAAGGTGGGGAGGTTAGGGTTCGAGATCCGACGGATGTAATGACTCGCACCAATCTTAAAGCAGTGGAAGTTCATTTGTTTTCTACCTTCCGGAAGATATATAGGATTCCGGGCATTGCCTGCGTCGGCGCGTCCTCCGGCCTCTCGGTCGGGCCCAGACTAGTTGGGTGGATGAGTAGTGTGGGCCATAGAGAAAAACGGGCCGTTCGAGGATTGCAACCTGGGCTTCACTAGCACTGTGGGTCGTCTCGTCGGTCGGTTGGTAACAGAACTCGCGAGGGCTCTGCTTAAAAAAACACTTACTCGCAAGGGCAAACCGCAATCCCGCAATCTCCAAAACCGAGAAGAATCTATCCAGAGCGCCGCCGCCTCGCCCCGCCCCGCCCAATCCATCTCGCACGCCGCCGCCGCCGCCCACCCCTCGCGCCGGCGGCCACCGGCGACATCCAGTCCCCAGGCGATATCATGGTGCTGATCGGGGACAGGCGCGCGCGCCTCGGGCTGCCGATACGCCTCCGCTGCGACTCCTGCGGCAGGCATCACGACAAGGGCACCATGCTGTACTCGTACAAGGAGGACCTCACCGAGGGCGAGAGGTACATCGGCGCCGTCAAGATCTTCCGCTTCTACTTCCGCTGCGTCCAGTGCCGCGCCAGGATCACCTTCAAGACTGACCCCGAGAACAACGACTACACGGTCGAGGCCGGCGCCACCCGCGAATTCGACTAGTTTTACTCGAGCATCCCAGTGTTTTCTCCCCCAACACCGTACCCTCGGGATCTCATGTATTAATCCGGATTATTAGATCACAAACTAGAACAGCAAGATTGTACTATAATGTCGCTTATTTATCTGTAGAAGATTTTTTTCCCCCACTTCGGGGGCCTTCGTTCTTCCTTCAGGCGAGACGACGAGTGGTGCTGGCCGTGCAGCACATTTGGCTCGGTCGGCGAAAGCGGCGGCG
Source organism: Cenchrus fungigraminus (assembly GCA_036936925.1). NCBI lineage: Eukaryota > Viridiplantae > Streptophyta > Magnoliopsida > Poales > Poaceae > Cenchrus > Cenchrus fungigraminus. Next base: position 17,322,523 of record CM072778.1, on the reverse strand, counting down.
GGCCCTGTCGTGTCGGTCACGAGAGGACGACGTCGGATCGCCGAAAGCGCGGCCGTTCTGCGTCGTGCGGTGACCGTGGGCAAAACTTGAGCTCATGCTCTGCTCGTTGAAACGCATGTGATGTGCCCGACATGTTTCTCCTCCCCTGCTCGTTGAACGAGCCTCTCTCGGCCTCTCCTTCCTTCCCTCGTCTTCGTGGAAGTACCTGGTGTTTGTTCCTGTTTCACGCTACTTTTGAGCCGTCAGTCCGTCTCCGTCAGACCGTCACCCGTGTGGATTCCTTGCGTGCATCTTCCGGAGGCGGTTATACTAGGTATCGGTACCTTCCTTGAACAACCAACATGCAAAAAACGTAACATACTGGTATTCGTATGTCTGTTCAGCTGGTAGATTGAACAGTGTTGTGTGAGAGGAAATAAGCTCAGATAAGCCAAGTCAAGACAAGCCGAACGGCCTCTCAAGAACGTTGGAAATTGTCCTAGACGAAAGAAGAGAAGCAGAAAATGCATGAATATATCAGCCTCCTCACAAACTAAAAACTCTTCTCTTTGGGCAAGGAATATTATTGGTCGGACGCTGCGTGCTTTTCTCTTTCTCCCTCGCCTTTTTCCTTCCATTTGAAAGACCCCTGGTGAGGAAGCCACTCTGCTTTTCCACCTCTCCCTGCGTTCATGTGGCTCCACGCACTCGCGCACGCGACCTGGGCGTGCGACCTACGCAAATATGGAAAAGAGCAAAAGCTAGCGAGCTCCATTCGACTATACAAACGGATTACCCCATAGAGGCCCATACCGTACCGCAGCAAGCACAACAGAGTAAACAGAGCAACGCGCACCCTACAAATACCGGCGCGAGGAGCGAGGTCCTCCTACTCCTTTGCAGTCGCCGGCGAAGCATCCGGAGCACGAACTGCGATGGACGGGCAGGCGGGCAACGGCGGCGGAGGAGCGGCGGTGGGGAGCGACTGCGACGTGGTGGCGAGGGCGTTCGTGGAGTACTACTACAACACGTTCGACGCCGGCCGCGGCGCGCTGGCCGCGCTCTACGGCGCGATCTCGATGCTCTCCTTCGAGGGCCACGCCGTGGCGGGCGCGGAGGAGATCGGCCGGAAGCTGTCCCAGCTGCCGTTCGACCAATGCCGGCACTCCATCTGCACCGTCGACTGCCAGCCCTCGCCGTCGTTCCCGGGCAGCATACTCGTCTTCGTCAGCGGCAACCTCCAGCTCGCCGGCGAGGAGCACCAGCTCAGGTTCAGCCAGGTTCGTACACACACACACACACATGCAACTCCTCGATCGGCAACCTGCTGCTGTCCTCCCGATCAGACTGTTTCTGCGTTGAGCTAACTGTCGCTTACGGTCTTGGAGGATCTGCAGATGTTTCAGCTGGTGCCCAACGAGCAAGGAAGCTTCTTCGTGCAGAACGACATATTCCGGCTCAACTACGGGTGAGCCCAGGCGGTAGCGTGCGGTCGCCGAAAGGAAGTGGATGCTCAGCTCGTCGGGTGCTTTTGGCGCCACGTGCACACGCCGCGCGCGCGATCCTCTGTTTTCCTTTTCGCTTTCAGTCTTCTCTGGTGTTCGTGTAGGATGTACTAGCACACCCAAAGCGTTTGCTTTCACAAAATGTAGCGTCCTAAATAAAGTTTCGTTTCGTCGGTTGTCAAGAAAAAAAAAAGTTTCGTCATGCATGTATGCGTCGTCAAATTCGATCAGTGGCCACCAAAGACGGTCGTGTTCCAAGCGAATGAATTGTCGCGTTAAAGCTCACCATGTTATCACTGGTAGTGAAAAGAGATGCCATTTCTGGCATGCCCCCTGCTGGCTTATTATTTTGCTATCATAACCCCCAATGTTGATTCGAGTGTTGTTGGAGTGCGAGAGGGAACGAAGAGGAGTGGAATGGGTCGTGGTAGAGTGATCTGGTCACTCAATTGGAAGAGGTGTGGATAAAATATTTCAAAACCACTTTAAATATTTTCGTAAGAACCAATTATAGGCTGTTTCTTAACAATGTTGAGAGGGAACGTGTCAGACTCAGTCACTCAGACATCGCAATTCGTGGACGGGATAACGCATTCGAGGTCAACTGACTCAAGATTAGTACCGGGACTTGTTTAGTTCCGTGAAAAATTTGACTTTTCAACGTTTGGAACTCCTGTAGCACACTGTAGCACGTTTCGTTTGTTTGTAGTAAATATTATCCTACCATGGTCTAACTAAGCTCAAAAGATTCGTGTCGCAAAGTACATCAAAACTGTGTAATTAATTATTTTTTTACCTATATTTAATACTTCAAATATATGTCTTTTGACGTATTTAATGTGATGTGATGGAGAGAGTGGAGAAAACGTTAGAAAGTTTAGCAAACTAAACAAGACCCTACTACTATTGAACAAGCAACTTGCATAGCTAGTACTAGTAGACCGGAAGCGACCAGCCTTTACTTCCATCACTTCAAGATTTCAATGACCATGTGCTAGGATTTGAAAACAAAAGTGTCGGTTCTATCCAACCAGTGTTTCAATGACCTGTCGGTCCTTAGGTCTTGTTTAGTTGGCTAAATTTTCCAATTTTTTCTCTACTCTCTCCATCACATCACATTAAATACGTCAAAAGATATATGTTCGGAGTATTAAATATAAGTAAAAAAATAACTAATTACACAGTTTTGATGTACTTTGCGACACGAATATTTTGAGCCTAGTTAGACCATGGTAGGATAATATTTATCACAAACAAACGAATCGTGCTACAGTGTGCTACATGAGTTCGAAACGTTGAAAAAACAAATTTTTCACCAACAAGGCGTATCATTTTGTTGCAATTAAAGGATCCAATCATTCAAACACTGGTTCAGCTTCAGCCATGTAAAAAATAAAAATCTGCTCCTCATCCTCAGCCTCTTCATATATGAACATATCTTGCAAACTCATCCGGTGGAAACAATCTCAGAGGTTCTCTACTTCACAAATCCAGTGACTGTTCATCTCGTGCTCGCAGCAGCCACCATGCGTGGGAGCGACGAGCCCCTCATCTCCTCTCCCTCCCCAAGAAACGCCTCTGCCTCTCGAGGCAAGCCGCTCTTGCTGCTGATCACGGTCCTCTCGGCCACTCTGCTCTGCGCCGTCGCGTTCTTCCTCCTCAGCATCCCGGCTCCGGACCTCTGCGCCGGCTCCCCGGACCCGGCCTCGTGCAACGCCATCGTCGAGGAAGCCGTGCTAGCGTCGTCGTCTCCCCGCGGCGCCCGTTACTTTTATAGCCGCCGCCCGGCGGCGACGCAGGTCCTCCGCGCGATCGTCGCCAGGTCCCTCGCGCAGCACGACGCGGCCGCCGCCGCCGTCGCCGGCATGCACCGGCTCGCCGGTAGCAGCAGCGGTAGCGGTAGCGAGCCGAGGCAGCGCGCGGCGCTCGCGGACTGCGTCCAGCTGATGGACCTCGCGCGGGACCGCCTCGCCGACGCCTCGGCCGCGGACGGCGACGGCGACGACGCGCGCACGTGGATCAGCGCCGCGCTCACCTTCTACGCGACGTGCGCGGACGGTGTCGGCCAGGGCTCGCTGCGCGACGACGTGGTGGCGCGGCTGGGGCCGCTCAAGTCCCTCGCGAGCGCGTCGCTCGCCGTGCTCAACGCCGTCGGCGGCGGCTCGGGTTCCCGCGGGGACGACGACGACGTGCTCGCGGAGGCCGCCGCCGCGGACGCGTCGTTCCCCTCGTGGGTGCCGGCGCGGGACCGGGCGCTCATGGAAGATGGCGCCGGCGCCGACATCGAGGCGGACGTCGTGGTGGCCCAGGACGGGAGCGGCACGTACAGGACGGTGAAGGAGGCGGTGGACGCGGCGCCCAACGGCGGGAAGAGGCGGTACGTGATCTACGTGAAGAAGGGGGTGTACAAGGAGAACGTGGATGTGGGGAAGAAGAAGCGCGAGCTGATGATCGTCGGCGACGGCACGGACGCGACGGTGATCACCGGCAGCCGCAACGTCGTCGACGGCGCCACGACCTTCAACTCGGCCACTCTAGGTACTTTCCATCATGAATGCATCGAGTACTTTCCGCTATGGAAGGTTAATGTTCCAGTTGTCGGGTGCGCGCATTTCCTGAAGAACACGCCAGTCTGGAGAATGTTTCAGTGACTGACGATTTTCAAAAGTAGAACACTTACGCTTCTCGTCCACAATTAATTTTGCACTTGAAAAGTAGAACACTTACTCTTCTCGTCCACATTTTTGCACTTGAAACGGAGAAGCCTTGGCTAAAACCTCTAGTAGTCCAATGCCATAGATATCACTTGAAACAAACAATTAATTTTGCACACGCACGTCCTCACGGATGCTCCATGACTCCACAACACGTCTTTGCATCTTTAGCTTAGATTATAGTCTGTTCGGTTTCTATGTTTGTGCCGTGTTTCTACTTTTTTACACAGTATTTTTTCTCACTACAAATCAGTCAGAAGCCACTTTAAAAATCTACCGAACAGTCTCATCCTGGGTTGGTAGCAAAGATGTGCACAAATGTATGTGGCGTTCCCCGAATTGGATTCAATGTGCGCACCAGCTGGCGTCCCCGTCACTATACTCGCAGCTGCTGTCCACGTTCACAACACATAAAACTCAGATCTACCAAATCCGGAGCCAAAAACAACGTCCTTGCATCTTTAGTCGTTGGGTTTGGTAGCAAAGACGTGCACAAATTTACGCGGCGTACCCCAAACTGGAGCTCCCGCTCGCCCTGTTCGTTTGGCTTATCAACCACCAGCCAGCAGTACTTTTCTCTCAGAACAAACCAGTCACCAGCAACCAGTCAGCAGTATTTTTCTCTCAGAACAAATCAGCACCAGTCATCAGCTACCAGCCAAACGAACAGGCCGGCCTGTTCTCCGTCACTATTCTCGCAGCTGTTAAACCCAAATCGGGAGCCGAAAACAACCGGCACGAAAACATGAAAAAGCTACACTTTGTTTTGTTTTTTTTTCTCTTTAATGACGGTGACTTTCCGACTGTGATTGCGCGCAGCGGTGGCCGGCGACGGGATCATCCTGCAGGACCTGCGTGTGGAGAACACGGCGGGCGCCGCGAAGCACCAGGCGGTGGCGCTGCGCGTGAGCGCCGACCGCGCCGTCGCCTACCGCTGCCGCATCGACGGATACCAGGACACCTTGTACGCGCACGCGCTCCGCCAGTTCTACCGCGAGTGCTTTGTCTCCGGCACCGTCGACTTCGTCTTCGGCAACGCGGCCGCCGTGCTCCAGGGCTGCGCGCTGGCGGCGCGCCTGCCGCTGCGGGGCCAGCAGAACGCCGTCACGGCGCAGGGCCGGGAGGACCCCAACCAGAACACCGGCACCTCCGTGCACCGGTGCAGCGTCGTGCCGGCGCCGGACCTGGCGCCCGTGGCCGGGACGGAGGTCAAGACGTTCCTGGGCCGGCCGTGGAAGGCCTACTCGCGGACGGTGTACATGCTGTCCTACGTGGGCGCGCACGTCGACCCCAGGGGGTGGCTGGAGTGGGACGGGGACTTCGCGCTCGCGACGCTCTTCTACGGGGAGTACGAGAACGAGGGGCCCGGGGCCGGCACGGCGGCGCGCGTCCGGTGGCCCGGGTACCACGTCATCACCGACCGGACCGTCGCCGAGCAGTTCACCGTCCGGCAGTTCATCCAGGGCGGCAGCTGGCTCAACGGCACCGGCGTGCCCTACATCGAGGGACTCTGATTCATCGATCCGTGCAGTGGCGCGCTTGATTCAATAAACAACGTTTACTTAATGTTTTCACTAATGCAATGCCCAGCCCAAACCATTCACCATTGTCAAGTCTGCAGTGGCACGTCTAGCGGTAGCAGTAACACAATGTGTTAGTACAAAATAAATTATTAAGGGTAGTCCTAATGCAAGAAACCACTGTAGTTTCTATAGCATAGGATATCACACCAAGAAACTCCTCCTACTGCAAAATATTCTACCAAACTTCGGATAAGAATTTGACAAATCATGTGTTGTATTCATATCTCTCGTCTCTCTTTTCTCAAGATCTTGTGTCCATTCCAGTCTCTGTCCGCCACCTCCTCTCTTTCCCCTTCTCTTTTTCTCTCCAATCCTCCATGGGGGAGTTGCGGGTCCGCCCCGCGTGGGGAGCAGTGGCGCTGGACCGGCCGCCAGGTGAGCTCGCCGCCACCTCCTCTCATTCCCATTCTCTTTCCTCTCCAATCCGCTCCATGCGGAAGCTGCGGGTCTGGCCCCCGCGGGGAGCGGCGACGCTGGACCGGCCGCAGGGTGAGGCGAGCTCCCCCCGCCAGGAGCGCCGACACGTGAGAACTATCTCCAGAAGCAACGCGACGGCGACCTCCAGCTCCTCAAGCATCTTCAGGCGGCGCGGCGACGACTGCCACCTTGGCCGCGACCGCCCGATTCGCATATCCTGAAGGTTGCGCCAGAGGATTCCGGGGCGGATCCTGAGCCCCGACGCGTCGGCGGAGGTCCCCGCTCCGACTCGACGACGTCCACAGCAGCCTCGATGCGACCCCCACTCCAGCCTCCCACTAGATGCGGGCCGCTATCGCGTACCTTGCTCGTGCGTGGGCTCGATGCACCGAGCGCTGGAAGAAGGGAGAGCCACGATGGCGGGCCCGATCCACGCGCATGCTCAGCCGGAGGAGGCGCCACTCAATCCGTCGGAGGTAGCGTCGTCGTCGGACCTGACCTCGCCCGTGCGTGGGCTCGACGCGTCGGTCGCCTGGCTCGCCGTATGCTCGGGAGTGGGAGGGCTTCCACGCTGCTGCCGCTGGAGAGGAGCAGCGGCCCTCCAGACGGGAAGGATGGGCGACACTGCGACAGCGTGGAGAAGGACGGACACATGCGGGAAGGAGGCGCTCGCGCGTGGTAGCCGCGGTAGATCCAGCGCGAGGGGGAAAGAAACGAGTAGTTTCTCCCTAAGGCCTCGTTCGGTTGTTCCGGAACGAGCCCGTTCCACCTGGTTTTCTTTTCAGCGGATTGAAAACCGGCCCACGACAAAAATGCTGTTCGTTTTGGATCGATTTTGGACCGGCCCGGAAACGTAGCAGACCAGGAACGGTCAATTTTACCCTCCAAGGCCCCCGGAATACATCCCCAACTCAGGACCTCCGGATCCCATCCGATTCGGCGATTCACACCCTAGCCTTCCGGCAACGCAGGCCCTAGCGCGAGGAGGAGGAGGCAGCGGCGCACAAGGCGACTCTGGGAACTGGCCGCGCGAGAAGCGACGAGGCGGCGGTGCGAGGTGGCAGCCTGGCGATGAGGTCACGGCGTGGCGGTGCGGCACCTCCTCGGCGAAGACAAGCTCCCGACCAGTGTCCACCCTCTCCACCTCCTCCCCGGTAAGGCGTCGTCCGTCCTCGCGTTCTTGTTCTCGAGTCCCCGAGGAGCCAACTTGTCAGCCAAGAACGAGGCCACTAGCCCACCACACGCCCACAGCGCCGCCACATGCAGTGCCGCGTCGCGTCGCTTTCCGGCACCTCAGATGTCCCGGCGATGTGACGAGTGAGCGGCGAGCCTACCGGACCGGAGTTCACCCACCGCGCCCCTCTTCCAAAGTTCAAATCTGAAGATCAAGTTTCGTGCTCTGTTTGGTGTTGAATTCGTGCTCCTATTCTTGTACTGCCTGATGCAAGGACAGTGGATCTATTTTAGTTTCAAGTGGGCATCGGTGTTTAGCTAACCATGTGCTGATAAAGAGATATGTTACGGATAGTGTTAAAATTGCTAAAGTCCACGATACCAGCTAACTAGTGTCTGATCTATTTACTATAACTTCGAATTGAATAAGTTGTGATTGCTGCTATATTTGCTTTCATAGTCTGATGAACTAAGCTAACTAATCATGTAGCTAGGATATGTATAGTCTGATGAACTAATCATGTAGCTAGGATTATCTTCTGCAGCTAAAAAAGCATGCTCAGGCAAACTGAGAAACAAATTCCCTTTTCTTACAATGAAAAAGGTTCAGTGGTAATGGAATGCAAAATTCATGAGACAGGCCACTAGTCACTATATAATATGTTGCCATCTTGATCTTGTTAGCCTGTCTTGTGTTGGTTCTAACATGCAAACACTTCACTTTATGTATTGTGTTGTCGTACTGACAAAATCCATATATACATGTATTGTGTTATTCACTAAATGCCCTGAAACAAAATTCAGCAGTTGTAATTGGCTTCTTCAAGCAATCTGGAGGCTTATGCTGCTTCTATTTTGTATCTTAAACATGTGAAGTCTAGGACCTAGGATTTGATCATCCGAAGTCAATTTTGTCTTCCACATTTAGCCTAGTTTGATGCTTTAATTTTTTTAGTGTTATGATCTAAAATTCTTATATTGACAGAGTGGAGGCGCAAGCGTCGGCAATGGAGCAGAGTGGGTGGAGGAGATGCAGCTGATTTTTCGAGAGAAATATGGTCCTAAGCAAAGTGTGTCTTGACAATTAAATTAGATTCCTATGTATGTGATTAGTTTTGATAGTTAAACCCAACTCAATGTACCGTACCCAAATGTATGTATGTTGTGATAGTTGTGATAATTTCTATGTATGTATGTATGTATGTGATTAGTTTTGATAGTTGTGATAATTTTCTTGTTGAGATAGAGCAATGCTAAAGAAAGACAAATTTCCTTGTACTATTATCTTTTGGTTCTAGTACAGACATTAGAGTTTTCCGATCTGACATGAATCCATGCCCAACCGAACAGCAAAAAAGATCATGGGGATTATAAAAATTAAGAGTGGAATGAGAATAGGGGGTTTGAGTGAAACAGATGGTTCCACTTGATCCTGACCCACAATGAATCCTGGGCAGGAATGGAGCATGAGCAACCGAACGAGGCCTAACGCGGATCCGCCGGTTTCTTGTTGCCTCGGTATTAGGGTAGACGTCGTTTCGAGGAGTAGAAATTATTTCTTGGTTTTCTCTCCCCCTCTCTTCATTAATACTTGTGCCACAAAAGCAAAATGTTGACGTGTCAAGGTAAATTAATAGGAGAAACTATAATAAATTCCCCATTGGGACCTAATACAATCAACAACCGGGACCTAATACAATCAACAACTATTCAATTATGGCACTATTAGGACAGTTTCAATGCAAGTTTCATAGATGATTTCATGGACATTAATTATCATATCACATCACCAATTTTGCTTATGTGGCAAAATATTTAGGGGCTATTGCGTTTCTGCCCTTGTTTTCGATTCCAATTGTGATTTTGCCCCCACTTTCGTCTTCAGTGCATTTTTACCCTCACTGTTCCAAAACGAAGCAAAGTTTTACCCCTACTCCGTGAACAGCACATAACGGCGTCAAAGATGACATTTTTGCCCTTGCGAATATACCCCTACTTTTTGTACAACTTTGTGAATATACCCTTATTTGACACAATATGTGAGCAACATCTCAGCAAATATTAACAGGAATTTAACAATATTTGACACTATTTGAGCAACATCTCATCAAATATCAACAGGAATTTAACAAAATTTTGACAGCATCATGACACAAATAAGTTCAAATCACATGCATATATATATAGACAAAAAAGTTCAAACCACATGCATCTAAGAGAGAATAACCACCAGATCACATGCCCATCATATATGTCCAAAAGAGAAGGGGCACCAACAGATCACATCCCCATCATAAATGTCCAACAAAAGGAACTAGTATATTACATGTTAAGTGATTGCATCACATTCATGCATCTATTCCTAACAATGCAGCCAGGCTTCCTCTTCCTCTTCCCCTTCCCCTTCCCCTCCCCCTTCTCTACATCCTCCAGCACTTTCTGTTCCTGTTTCGCCTGAGCTTGACCTTCCTCCTCTCCTTCCCCTTCCTCTTCCTCCTCGAGCAACACCTGCTTCACTTTCACTTCCCCTTCCCCTTCCACCTGCACTTGCACTTCATTTATGGAGGAAAAATGGTTCAGCAAACAAGTTGACATAAATAAAGGTTGATTACAGGAATAATTGAGTACCCATCAATACTCACACTGATGTTTGTGAAGATGATCCATTTTGTGAAGATGCGAGCTTCCTCTTTTGACTAGCAGTGAGACCTCCTTGGCAATACTTGGCTATATGACCTATTTCATTACATTCAGAACAAGGCTTCCTTTTTTTGCCAGTGCCGGCCTCCTGATAGGACTTGATCCTAGAGATTCTTGGTCTTCCTGGCTTTCTTCTCAATTTGGGTTTCTTGATTTTGTAGCCTAAATCAACACGTGGCCAATTATCCTTTGATGTCGTAGGATTGAAAGTACCTGCATATACCTTCTTAAACATATCCACAGAGAAGTAATCATGGACAAATTCATCCATTTGTGCATGTCTACTCAGCATAGCAATGAAAGCTAGAGCATGGGTGCAGGGTTTTCCAGTGACTTGCCAAGCCCTACAACTACATGTCTTTTGTTGCAAGTCGACCGCATGCCTAAATCTGTTCACTGTTACTTCAGCTGTTCCAGCCCCACATTTCAACACATCATGGTGCTTGATAGTCTTGGCTTCAGCATTCAGAGCATGGATGATAGCTGGGATTATTTTTCCTGACAAAGAACCTGCTGAAACATAATTCACCATTGTCATCTTTTTCAGTGTCTAGCTCAACAATGCTTCCAGGTACAACTCTGAGAAGCTCAGCTTGATATGTAGGTAGTAAGTCATAACTGTCAGCCCACTTCCCATATATGATGTCCATAGCTCTCTGTTTGCCTCTGACAACCCTATGATATGGAATATCTATGGAGTACTTCCTCTGAAGCCTATTGTGCAACTCCATTGGTGTCATTTCAGAGTCATCCCTCAATAAATCCACCACCCTTTCAGCAACCCATTTGTTTGAAGCCATTGTTTCACCACAATTGTTGAATGATCCACAAGTATGCTTTGGTCCACTTGTCTTAACCTACAATGACACAAATAGCTGCTGAAAATGATAGAAATAGCTGCTGAAAATGACAAAAATTGCTGCTGAAAATGACAGAAAAATGATGCTGAAAATGACAGAAATAGCTGCTGAAAATGACAGAAATTGCAACTGAAAATTACCTTGCAACCAATGTACTTCGGACTTGTACATGCATAAAACTTCCACTTGCAGCCCTCATTGGCTCTCTTGCATTTGGCTCTAAATCTTGTCTTGTCCTTTTTCACAGTCTCATAGGCATGATCATTCAAGATTGCATGATGAGTGACTGCAGATTTACACTGATCCGTATCTGGGAATACCACATCTACATCAATATTTGGATCATCAACATCATAAGAAAAGGGAGGAGGATCGTATTCTTCATCATCATCAATTACTTCACCATCATGATCAAACTCAGGATCTGAGCAATCATCATCAGAGTCAGATGAAGCGGCCAAATCACTATCATAGCTGCTATCACTTGGTGCCACAAGTGAGTCAGTGTCAGAATACATGCCCTCCTCATCAACCGCTACACCCTCACCATCATTTGGCTCTTTCCTTTTGGTTTTGGTGCCTCTCTTTTTGGTTGTGGATGTGGTTCTCTCATTTGTTGATGGGTCAATGGTGGCTGGCTCAATAGTGGATGGTTTAATTGGGGCTGTTTTGTTCCTAACAGAAGGGTGAAACCTACGCTTCGTTGGTGAGAACTGCAATGGGCCCTCAAAATCATTTATCTGGGCATTGATATGAACTACTCCCTTATCTAGGTTAAGTTGAAACCACTCACGCAGGTTCTCATCTGACTTTATCTCCATAGAACCACCATCCAACTCACGCCACAAAGAAATGTACTGCTTTGAACCCCACATATAGTGCTCCGCTATGAAATCAACCAACTCCATCAAGCCATAGTTATCGATGTCAACCATTTGAGTTGGCAGAGTTTTACCTTGCCGCCATGTCTTTGGTCCTCCATCAGGAAGACTGAAGAAGGACCCAACTCTAACAACAAGGTTCAAATCCATGTGATTTGGCCTACAAATCACAGTATGGTCAGCTAAATTCATCCTAAATTTGACCTCCAAGTTGAATCGAAATCGAATCGAAGATTCAAATCACAGGAATTTGAATTTACCTGTTAATTTTGCTCCTAGGGTTAGCTGTGCAGAGGACTGCGTGCCTGGCGTCTCGCGGGGACGCGCGCACGTCGGCTGCGCGCCTGGCCTGGCGGCTCGCGGGGCCGCGCGCCCGGCCTGGCGGCTCGCGAGGCCGCGCGCCCGCACGCGCACGCCGGCCGCGCGCCTGGCGGCCTGGCCTCGGCTCGCGGGGCCGCGCGCGTCGGGGACAGCCTGGGCGGGGCTCGTGCGTCGGGGCGTGGGGGGTCCTCACGTGTGGTCGCCTCCAGGTGCTAGGGTTTCGTCGGTGAGAGAGATAGGCAGGGAAAGGTGAAAGAGAAGGCAGTGAGATGAATGGATAAGGGTATTCATGTCTTTTCGTTAGATTGGGAAGAGTTTTTCTATTTTTTTGGGATCCTTTATTCAACCGGTCACTAACGGAGTCAGGAATGAGGGTAAACGGAAGCTTCGTTTTTACAAAGTGAGGGTAAAAATGCACTGAAGACAAAAGTGGGGGCAAAATCACAATTGACATTTGAAACAGGGGTAGAAACGCAATAGTCCCAAATATTTATGAGGAGAGAGAAGGGAGAGTTTCGTCATATGTGAGAGGAGTGTCATCACTATGAAACTACCGTGGCACAATTACCTAGTTCACAGTGTAGGTAACTGTGCAATGAAACACCGCACTGAGATTGACCTTAGCCATGATCATGCTCATTGCTAAATGAGACTTCCCATCCTACCTCATTCACTTGCTTGGTGACTGAAAGGAACAAGAATGCATCTTCAGCCAGTCTATAAGACAAAAACAACATACAAGATAAGCATGCTAACAATTGAAGTAAACCAAGATATATTAAGAGAAAATTTTGGGTCCACTTTTAAGTTCTATTAGGAGTATTGAATGTAGACTAGTTACAAAAGTAATTACACGAATGGATCGAAAATTACGAGATGAATCCATTAAGCCTAATTAATCTGTCATTAGAGATTGGTTACTGTAGCACGACATTACCTAATCATGACATAATTACACCCGTTACATTCGTCTCAAAAATTAAGGTAGGGGTTATGGAATGAGTTTTGTTATTAATCCACATTTAATACTCCTAACTAATATCCGAAGATTGACATGACGGGTAGTCGGTGAATTTTTTGGAACCCAAGAGGGCCATATTTAGATATTCTCTGGGACTCCTCACTGCCCCCTTTCAAACCCTTTGGACATGATCATCAGGGCACCAGAGAGGTTTTGCCTCCTACAATTTTAGGGAGATTGTGATTATTGCATCTTGGTCCATTTGGACACATCGTAACAACATAATTTTCGATGGGGGCGTCCCTTTCATTTAATAGTGATTTCATTTCGGAGTTGAACAAGGTACTCTTAGGGTCAAACCTTGTGTAAGTCAGAAGAAGATCAAGATTTGGCTAAGTAATCTTCTGTAATTTTCTCTTTTTAAGCTTGGGCGTCGGGCCTTGTACAATGTAAATATTTTTTCAAGAGTAAAATGCACGGGCGGTCCTCAAACTTGTCAGGGTGTGTCATCTCGGTCCATAAACTTATGAAACCAGGAATCTGGATCCTTAAATTCCACAAGATGTGTCATTCCGTTCCCTAAATTTATAAAATCAGAAATCTGGATCCTCCAACTTGCTAGAGGGTGTCATCATAATACACGCAACAATTAAAAGTGGTGTTTGTAGTTTTAATCCATAAAAATATCTCTAAGCCTCCCAAAAAAATTCAAAATTAAAAGAAAGACACTAAAGAAACATCATAGTAAGGGGAGCCTAAATAAAATAATTGAAACTCATGAAAATATCTAGTGAAATATATTTTTCCATTCTCTTTTGAATTTTCTGAAGGCTTAGAGATATTTTTTATGGTTTAAAAATCATATAGTGTTTGTTGAATTTTTGTAACTAAAAAATATATGGCATGGCTCAAACCACCCTCAAAACCACTTTAAACTATTGCATGGACCGTAATGACACACTCTAACAAGTTTGAGGACCCGAAATCCTGGTTTTATAAGTTTAGGGACTTGGATGACACACCATGACAAGTTTGAGGACCACTTATGTATTTTACTCTTTTTCAATATATATAAAAATAGAGGTAGGGGCCTCCCCTGCCGTTCCCTTCAAAATAAAAAAACAAATGCATGTATTCCTAACAATATTCTGATAACTTGCTCAAGCTATTGAAATGTTAGGATGTACTAAAGAAAGACTTTTAGTGAACTCATGCAAGTCACTTAAAAACAGATAAATTCTACACCAACATTACTACTGTAAGTCATCTCCAAATGAAAAGGAGCCAATTAGGAAGACTGAAGGAGGCTTCATCACATCTCCAACTCATCTTGAAAATGTATTTAATCAAGATGGTGCTATATAGGGATTTCCATATACAAAAAATTCAGTTTAACAATATAGTTGAAGCCGTATACTAGTGAAATTTAAAAAAATATATGAAATTGGAGACAAGCATACCTTTTGCTTCAATTGACATGAAGGAACTCTAATCTTAACAATTCAACTCTACAAGCTCTACAGTTAGATGATTAATGTAAGCTAACAATGATATGATTAATATAAGCTAACAAGTTATAATCAGAAATCCTGATGACAAATGAATATGATTGACACCTTCTTCAAGTGCTTCACAATTTTTATTTTTTCTTATCATTTCTTCTAGATCCACATTTCTGGGCTATGAACATAGCCAGCTTTGTCCACATATTAGTGCCTCAACCATCTGAAAATAGATCCGAAAGGGAGAAACTATTCGACCACTGTTGCTAAATGCAGACTTTGAAGCTACCATAAACACTTGTACGACAAGAACATCTTTAGCTACTTTTGACAATACAAGATATTTACTAGAGTTCACTTTCCACCAATTCAAGATCTCGAACTATTCTGTGTTCTTCTCACAATTAGCTTTCAGATATCTTGATAACTCTGAATTGATTTCCCTGGTTCGATCTCTTTGAGGTGAAGAGCAAACTATAACATTGAGGTGTGATTTCCCTGGTTTGATCTATTTGAGGTGAAGAGCAAACTGTGACATTGAGGTGTGAGAAATGTTATCGACATGCTCTTCAACATCAATTGGAAGCTGATGACTATTGTTCTAGAACCACATGATAGTACCAGCAGCAACCTAAACATAAAAATCATATAAGCGACTGAGACCTACTTCAATTGTGCTACAAAATTCCTTGGCCTTCACTTTTGTCATACATTTACCTTATCACCATTATGTAAGAAAGGTTTTAGTTCAGATATTACTGATGCGGGTACTTAAAACTTAAAAACAACATTACTACTACTTCACCTACAAAAAGTTGAAATGTAACATAATTCACACATAATACTCAAGTACAGATAACTATAGGCTGTAATCAACAGCTAGGCTGATTAATTAGGATTCATCAGAGAATAGGATAGAATGACTAGCACAGATAATCCAGGCGTATTCATTGCAATCCGACTCTGACTAAGCTAGTTGGCGACTGAGCTAGCTGGCTGTCAGCCCCTACCTCGTGGTTGCAGTGATTGTACATTTTAGAAATATGATGTTTGGAGAAGAATCACAACCACAAAGTTTTTGATATAATGTCATAAAGACACACTTAAGTATAGATAGCTATACGAAATTCAGAACAGGAAACATCAATTAGTAAGGTAGCAAGAAACATTGAATTCCCTCGGTTCCGGGATGTACTATTGTACTCACACTTCTTGCCCTAATCACCCAAATGCTAACCAATCGCTCTATTCATCAGCAACACCTAAGTTGACAAGAACTGAGCAACAAGAATCAAATGCTACTATGGATATAGCAGCAGTTTACCTATCCTAAACTGTCCTTGGGTTGCCATGTCCTTGGGTCACCACCTTGAAAACTCCACCGTGAGGCTGACAGACATATTTGTGTTTTGTGGTATCTTGGGTTGCCACATACCCTCTTCATTCATCAACTTAACTAACCACTTACTCAACAGGTATTTATTTTGGATTTCCAAGTCTACAATGCCTAACCCATCAACTGATACATCTTCAGGAAGAAATTCTAGGTGGACAAACCATTCAGGGCAATGATCAATGGATTTACAGCTTGGGGAATTCTTCTTTCTCTACAAGCAAGGTATACAAACTCCTTATGGTGGGAGAAACTGCTCATCCAGTGTATCTGTGGATTTGGGGATCGAAATGCCAAATGAAGCACAAAATATTCTTCTGGTTGTTACTCAAGGACAGGTTAAGCACTCGAGATATTCTGGGAAGGAAGAATGTGGAGCTAGACTCCCTCACTTGCGATCTTTGCATACTCCAGAAAAGAGAGACAGGTGCACACCTCTTCCTTCGATGCAATTTTGCCAAAGCTTGTTGGGAGTCACTTGGGGTTACATTTGTGTCTACTAGAACAGTCACTCAAATTTTCAGAGCAATAAAGAACAAATTGGCTGTTCCCTTCTCCATGGAAATCATTATAATCATGGCCTGGAGTATTTGGGTCACTCGGAATGACTGGATTTTCAATAATATGGATCCCTCTGTAGAAGGCTGTCGAAGAATATTCAAAAGAGAATTCAAATTGTTCCTTCTTAGAGCCAAACCAAGTCTACTTCCGGCAATGTCAGATTGGATAGAGGCCTTTCACTAAGATATGAGTTAGCTGGCTACCTTTTGCAAATCTCCTACTTTCTTTTTTAGTTTTCATTTTCGTTTTCTCTAGTTGTATTTCGATCCTTTTTTTTGCTAATAAATTTCAGTAGGGGCCCCGAGCCCCTCCTGTTCCATAAAAAAAAACCTCCAATGTTTTTAGGTTTATGGAGTATACTCCACCTAGCAAGTCTATATTTCTTTTTATGTTCATCATATTACCAGAAAAATCTAGACATGTAATAGTCCGGTCTTTCAAGAACACCTTTAGGTATTCTAAAGAAAGACATCATGTACATCGGTAGACTTGAAAGCACCGAATTAATTAAAACCAGCCTGCCTCCAGTCGAAAGCAACTTTCCTTTCCAGCTGCTAAGCTTCTTCTGAAATCTTTCCTCAACTCCCCTCCAATCTTTATTCGAGAGTTTGCGAGAACTCATCGGAATACCCAGATATTTGAAGGGTAAAGCCCCCTCTTTACAACCGAAAAGCTCCCCAAACTTTGAAACCCTCTCCTTTGTTTCCCCAAAGCTGAACAACTCACTCTTATGGAAGTTGATCGTAAGGCCTGATAACTTCTCAAAAGTACTTAGTACTAGCTTCAAGTTCTTGGCCTTCTCTAAATCGTCTTCCAAAAGGATAATCGTGTCATCCGCATATTGTAAGATGGAAAGGCCGTCCTCCACTAAGTGAGGGACCAGACCATCGAAATAGCCCAAATTCTTTGAGTGCTCAGTCAAAACTACTAGCGTATCAACTATAAGGTTGAAAAGAATTGGCGACTGGGGATCACCATACTCGGTGGTGCGCTGTGTCTGTATTTGTGCTTCAATGATCAGAATCGTTTAATCCAAAGCTAATTCAAATTCAATTACAAAATCTAATTTTAAAATCGTTTGGACTTCTGTGGCAACCTCTTCTCAGCTGTAATCCAAAGCAGGTGAGAACCAATATGTTAGCCTGAACAAATATCTTACACATGTTCTGACAACGATTCACTATTCCTTTTTATGTGTCGATTTTCCTGTTATATTTTAGATATGCATTATCTTTGTTAGCAACAAATGTATATGGAGCAAGATGGTGTATGGAAGGAAAATAAATAATTAAGACTTTTTACCATACATCTACAAATAATTTAGGTGCTATTTGGATGATGCAAAAATTTACATGAACAAATAATCCAATTAGTATGCTTCAGCTCGTTGTATGAAATTTCGCACTTTATTTCTATATAACATTAACATTTTTTTTGGTAATTTTGTTCTTGTAATACTAATATTATAAACATGTAGCAATGCACATGCATATACCTAATAAAAAAAAGGTCATCCTCATCCAGGCCGGTCCACCCTTTTCGCCTCTTCGGCCGACGGGCAGAGATCGCTAGCTGAACTTGTTTTGAATAGATCAACCGGTCAAACCTTGTCAATTTGGGACTCTGGGCTGGGGTCTGGGCGGCCAATCATTTTTATGTGCTTTTTTTTAAGGAAAAAAGTACAATTCCTACCATCTGACTTTTGTGTGTGTGTCTGGACTTTCACCGTCAGGCTTGGGTTCTTTGACAGCACAACACTCGTCCCGGGGTGTTGTCAAAAAAAAAAGAAAAAGAAAAAAAGATGAGCTATCACTGTTCTGAATTTCGTATTTAGTCACAAATGAAATGATGAACCTCCGTGCAATTCATACAAGTAAGGTTTCTTAACCTCAACTGGTTTCTCCGAGAAGCCAGAAACAGATAAACAGAGTATCATTGTATCAATCATACTGTTTTGAAGAATTGTTGATACCTTCGCTAGTTTTCAGCAGCCATACACGATACATATGTGTAGAACATGGGTTGTGCAAAAAACTAGAATCACCCAACTTGCATTTTCCTCAAGATGAGCAACACAGCCCTGAATTCCTGAACTACACAAATGATCAGATAAGCAAGATTATACCCACTGCAGACTAGCAATCTCTAAATTTTAGCAATCTCTAAATTTAGGCAATCTTTTGTATGGACGGGGAATGACCGATCTCTAAAAGAACAGAGCCTTCAGTAACCAGAAGTGAATTTAGTGCAATGGGCGGAACAGGTCCTCATATGAAGCTCTGACTTCCTCATCATCCCACTCCAGCCCATCCCACCATTCCCTTGAGCATTGTATCACATTGAGCCCTCCAGCAGAAAGTTTCAGCTTCTTCAGGTTCGGGCACTCGATAATCTTCAGGCTCTCCAGAGCCGGGAAGTGCAGCGTACATGTATTGCTGCTCAACCTCCTGAACTTTGCCAGGCCATGGAGATACAGTTCTCTGAGGTTAGGGAAGGGTGTGATAACTCTAGATGCTCCCGAAGCTTGTCCTCCATCACCTGCCACAATGTCTTGCTCTTCACTGACAGTAATCAGCTCTTCCAGCCCATGGCAATACCAGATGAACAGTGATGATAGATTCTGTATACATCCGCCTTTGTAGATGATCTTTACCTTATGGAGTCCCTGAAGGATGATATCATGTAGAGTTGGAAGGATTGGCTGCTCTTCATCTACAAGTTCAGCCCGAGCTTGCAAGATGGCATGAGGGAGTGCATTGCTGCCAACAGTTTCTTTGCTGCCATCAATTACTACCTCTGCTAAGTTGCTGCAGCTCACAATCCACACTCTCTTGAGGTTAGTCATGTTCTTCCAGAGGTTGCTGGTAGGAAGCTCTATCTTTGTCATGCTGGAACATGTCTTTAGCAGTAGATTTCTTGTGGAACCAGCAAGGCGGAATGACCGAGACAGCCGCTCCAGGGCCTCAGGCGATTGTATTGTGATGTCCAGCGCCCTGAGCCTACGCAGGTTCTCGAGCTCCTGAAAATCAACACCATTGCCACTTGTGCCAACCTTCCAATCTCCATAGCTCAGATCCATGTACAAAACTTGCAACATTGTGAGGCTGCATATAACACCACTCGGGATCATCTCCAGTGGCATATGCGAGAGAAGCAAGAACCGCAGAGTTGCTAGAGATCCCAGCTCCCTTGGCAGGGACCTGATGTTTGTGTTATACAAATCCAGGTACTGCAACTGAACCAATGAACTGATGCCTGAAGGCAATTCGCTGATAGAAGTATGGGACAAATCTAACACTCTGAGAGATGGCATGAACTGGAAGAAGCCATCGCATATCTTGTCCAACCCAGGGTTGCCTTGTAGCATCAAAGTCTTCAGTAAAGGGCAATTAGGTTTCTCATACAGCTCAAGAATGTTGTTCCGCATGAAAGAAATCCTCTCAGCGTCACTCCACTTCTCTGCGCCTGGCGCCTCCTTCAACCCAACTCCAGCACGGACAAGCCATTTGGTCTCCTTTGTGCCAAAATCTGATGCTATCCATAGAGCCATGGCACGGACCATGGGATGCATTTTGATATGATCCTCATCCTCACCTTTCTCCAGCAGAGAAGCAATCTTGAGATCACCAAGAAGGTCATGCCCCTTGTTGTATATTTCATCCATCTCAGTGTACAAGTCATCTATGAAACCTTCACCAATGCAGTAGCCTATGATCCAATCCTTGGAAATGGAGAACTCCTCTGGGAACAGTGAGCAATACAGTAGACAAAGCCTTAGCTTGTCACTGGGCAAGTTATCATAACTCTTCTTGAGAGGCTCAAGAACATCAAACTCCATGCCAAGAAGCTGCCATGGGGCAATCTTAAGCACAGTGATGGCATGCTTCCACTCTTTGGCGGTGCGCTTGCTGGCCATCGCCCGACCAACAGTAATGAGTGCAAGGGGCAGCCCCCCGCACTTCGTGGCCAGTGCCTGCGCTTGTTGCCGGATCTCTGGGCTAGCACTCATCAAGTGGTCGCCGACCTTCTCACGGAAGAGCTCCCACGCGGGCTCCCAAGGCAGACACTCCATCTTGAGCTTGCGGCGAACATCCATGCGATCGCACACATCCTCAATCCTCGTCGTCAAGACAATCTTGCTCTTGGAGTTGTGCTTGGGCACCGGGATGCCGAGCATCCGGAAATTGAGTGGCTCCCAGACATCGTCCAGCAGCAGCACGAAATTCATCTTGCTGAGCACCCTGTAGAGCACCGCGGCTCGCTCCTTGGGTGTCCGGTTGTCCCACGACACGCCGAGCCGGTCGCCGATGATCCTCTGGAAGTCGTCAAGATTGTAGTCCTTGCCGAGCTCCATGTAGATGGCGACATGGATGTCAGGGGAGTTGATGAGGAATTCGTTGTTGAACTTGTTGAGCAGCGCGGTCTTGCCGACTCCGGCAATGCCGTAGATGCCGACGATGCCCACGTCGCCGTCCCGGACGCAGGCCTCGAGCTCCTGGAGCAGCGCGTCCCTGCCGAGGACGGGCGCGCTGGGCATCTCCTCGAAGCGCAGCTGCACAAGCTCGTCGGCGACCTTGTGGAAATCGGCCTTCTCCTTGAGGGCGGCGGCCTCGGCGCGAGTCTCGTCGGCCTTCTTGCTGAGGATGTAGGTGGCCTTGATGCCGGGTTTCTGTTCCGGCGGGAGCTCCACGCGCTCCTGGAAGTCGAGGATGATCCCGTCGGCGATGCCCTCGAGGCTGCAGACGCGATCGAGCCACCACGTGACCTGGCTGGTGGCCTCCATGCCCTGGCGCTCGGCGGCGTCGACCATGCGCTGGACGTCGTCGCGCTTGCTCTTGAGCTCGCTCATCTCGTCGACCAGCAGGTCGATGTAGTCGCCGCAGGACAGGGCGTAGCCGACGGTCCGCGTGACGTAGTCCTTGAGCGGCCGGAACACCGTGTCAATGATGGACGCCAGGAACTCCATCTCCAAGAGCCCAAAGACGGGATCTTCACCAAGAAAGCGCTAATCCCCCGCTCCCCTCAGGGCCAAGAACTCAAAATCGGCACGGACCAGACACCAGAGGATCCTGCCGGTGGCGGGGGAGGAGCCGAAGCCGAGGAATGGCTGATCCCCCGAGATGGAGTGGATGCGCACAGGATCTGCCGGCCGGAGGACGAATCCACCGAGATGCAATCGGTGGGCGGCATCAAATGGGGATTCTGGGGAGCTCACAAGGTATCGACGAATCAGCTGGAAATGTTTTTGGGGGGAGGCCACGGGAAATGGACAAAATCAGTACGATTCTGAGCTCAGAGCTCAGAGGTAGGTAGGGATCAGATCGATGGACAAGTGGTAGGTATTGGTGGCAAACTCTGAACTCTTAGCAACGAAGAAACACAGTGAGAGAAGAAACTGAGAAAACCCAAGGCCTCCAGGCTGCAGCAGCGAGGAAGATGGCTGCGCTGAGCCGTTCTGCTGCCACGAGCGGCGACTAGACTCGCGCGGCGTGCGGTTTATGCGAGGAAGGTGGGGAGTGAGAGACGACTTGTTGACTTGGGCCCGGGCAGGCAAGATGACACTGACACGATCCCGATGGCGTGCCGGCGAGTTGTTTGCTCTGACGGAAGAAGAAAAAGTACTTACGCCGAACTGGCAAAACGTGATACGATCTGATCTTTGGGAGCAGGGATGAGCATGTTTTGCAAGGTGTAAATTGCAAAATCAATAAAAAAAATTGTGCTGGTTGCAGTCTTGCTGAAGCGTGCGGTTTTTTCAATCCAAGAAACAAGTGGTCCAGGAAATCCTTACCTGTTCGCGGCATGTGAGTATGTGACAGGTGAGATCGGCTCTCTGCTTGGCCGCTGCCTGAACTGGCGGATCATCTACTGAAAACCTTGGATTTTTTTTAAGATCCACATGGCTTGCTATCTGCATCGCTTGCCTGATGCATACTGAAGCTTATACGTGTCAGTTATCCACGTACTATACTGATGCTGAAAGACCTGAAGTAATGTGTAAATAAAATTATTGCTGAAGAGCAGTGCTATGTATGGGAAAGAAACAGAGGAAAAACACAGCTCGCGTCGCCCCCGCCGCGGGCGACCGAGCGGCCCTCCAAACCCTAGCCGCCGCCTTCTCTCCTCTCCGGCCACCCCCGTCGCGCCGCCGCTCGAGGGGCCTCGGGGAAGCCCATGAGGCATCAAGCCATAATCTTTTGCAACACCTACAAGTTTAACTGCACTTATGCTGATCTCATCAATAGGTTCAAGTATCCGACAGATGCATGCCATGTCAGAGTTTCCCACAACTTTACAACAATTGCTATTTCGAGCTGGAGGGATGTACTTCCCTTGAATTTTGATAAACACACTGTAATTGTCTTCAACTAATATTTTCTCTTTATAACAATTCTGCTCACTCCAAACATGATGTGCTGTAAAAATGGTAAAAACTAAGGCAAACACAAGGAGTTGAATTGTTTTAATACCCATCCTATACTAGATGTCCGAAGGCCTACAACTATTTGCAACCGGTGAATATTGATCCTTGTGCACACCTTCTTGCATTGTGTACTTCTATTTATAGCATACGAGGATACGGTCTACCCATATTAAATGTCCAGGAATCCGAAAAAGGATGGGTCGACACATTAAAATCAATGTTCTAGAGAAAGCAAAGTGTGCATCCCATTAATAAGGTTCATTTAATTTTTGATATGCTCATATCCTCAAGCTTAAAGTATTGCATTGGAATCATAGACTTGGACAAAATAAATGCTAGAAAATCTTTAAGCAAGCACACCACCATTGCTCTGGTACTTCAAAATGTTTGTGGACCGTTCATTTATGTTGATTTATGTGGTTAGGATAAACTATTGCCTACTATCTTACTGAATTGTTGCAAACCATTTCCCTATCTTGCTAAGGCCTTGTTTAGTTCGGTGAGAAACTTACGAAAATTTACTATAGCAATTGTAAATAGAAAAGGAGGAGTAAACATGATTTAATTATAAAACTAATTACACGGATGGACGGGAAACCACAAGACGAATCTATTAAGCCTAATTAAATATGTCATCATATACAACTATATAATTGGTACCCACTAATGATTTCTCTTGCCTCTCAACGCGCCACGTCATAACCCACTACACGCCATGTCGTTATCCACTATAAGTCATGTCAACATTCACCAAGCCATGTCAACATCCACCAAACCATATATTTATGTCTTTATCGATTTTTTGTGACTAATAGCATGTTGTACTTGCGAGTAGCACGCCATAAAACTCTTGCAGTTGAAATTAATACATGTAGGATCAATCATTTAAGAATGATTCTCTCTCAACGAAATTAAAATGCTTTCATATATAATATTGTTTATAGATGAATATCACCATGTAATCGCTTTGGTGTTTCTACTTTCAAAGTTCACCTTAAAATTTTGTTTAAAAATTCCCGCAGCAACGCGCGGGGTATCGCCTAGTATATCAACATGGGTGATGAAAAGATAGTCTTGTAAAATATATGTCATTAGAGATTGTTTACAGTAGCATGACATTGTCTAATCATGACCTAATTAGGCTCAATAGTTTTGTCTCGCAATTTCAACCAAAGTTATGACATGGGTTCTGCCATTAATCCACATTTAATCATCTTAATTAGTGTTCATGCTGAGAGGGCCATCGAATTTATATATATATTTTTTTCTTCGATTTTACGAAAATAAATAGTCGGATTCAATATTGGCAGAAATAGCCTCGAACCGCCGTTTCAAACGGCGGTTGGATTCCCGTCGCCTTTTGAAGCGGCAGTAGGGACCTACCGCCGTGGCATTTGGCGGTAAGCACCTGCCACCGCAGCAAAGGGCGGTAGGTTTGCAACAGTGGCGGCAGGACCGGGTTGGGTGGCGGCTGGCTGCCTGGCAGCTGCCGCCACTTGAAACGGCGGCTGCTTGCAGCCAACCGCCGCTTCAAATGACGGTTCGTTTTTTTGGTTTTTTCTTTTTTCTTTTTGGTTTTTTTGCTTTTGGTTTTTTTTTCTTTTTTTGCCTTTTCTCAATACTATAAATGCGAAATAACAGGAAACTGAATACGAAAATACATAATTTAATTAGAACAAACAAAAGTAGTTTACACAACAAGTGTCCAAAAAACAAATCTAAATACGACCGCGCTTCGTCGGTCGTGGCGGGCCCTGATGCTCCTTCCTCTTCGCCGCTGCCGCCGCCCTCTGTGCAGCCCTCGTGTGGTGGGTGGGGTACTGAGGGGGTCTCGTGGATGGCGATCGCGTCCTCCGGCCGCCGTTTCGGGGGGCGGTGTCGCTAAGGAAGCACCTGAGCCCGACGGGACGGCCCCCCCTCCGGTCGCGGCCTCTGGAGTAGCCGATCCACACGGGACGGGCCCCCCTCCGGTCGACCGCGCCTCCGCCTCCACCGATGCTGCCGCCGCCAACGCCTCGCCTGCACGCTGTGCCGAGTCGTGGAAGTCCTCCATCATCGCGTGCTACTACTCCTGCGTCGGCTGGGTCCCGACGAGGGGCGGGGTTCCTGTCAGCTGTGTACCACCGATCTCGTCGTCAGTGTCGCGGAACAAGTCGTCAAACTGAAACTCTAGTGGTGGTGTGCTGCCAGTGTTGTAGTCCTCCGAAGTAGGTGGCTCAAACACCGGCTGCTGAACAGGTGAAGCTCCTGCCCACGACGAAGGCCCCGGTCCCGTAGGTATCGGTGGTCTCTCTATAAAAATTAAGTCAGGCATGGACCAAAAAAGTATGTCGTGAAAACTAGGAAGAAAAAAATGTACCTGTGGCGTAGAAAGCACTCGGCCGCGGTAGGTACGGAGCGGACGCAGTGGGCGCGAACGGTGGACGTGTTGAGGACGAGGGCGCGAACGGTGGACGTGTGGAGGACGAGGGTGCCTGGTACGAAGCTGAGGTGGAGGCACAGCTGCTGGAGGACGAGGGGTGGCGTGGAAGGAGGCACCCCTCGTCGCCGCGGAAGTTCACCGCGTGCATCAACCGCTGGCTCAGGCCCACCATCTTCTGCAGCTCTGTCCGTATCCCGTCCAACGTCATGTGGTCCATCGTCGAGCCCACGTGCTGGGCCAACTGGTACATCTCCCGAGCTGTGTCGTACTGTCAAGATCGGACGGATTGTTAGTACAACGAAACTTTAGCGAATGTGACTTAATTTGATTTAATGCAAAAGAACTTACTAAGATGTTGTGGGTCTGATCCCGTCGGTAGGGGTACACCGACGCTGGCACAAGGTCGAGGTGAGGGTTCGGGGGGACGTACGTCACGCGCATCCGGGTCCTCGCCGTGTATCACGCGTCCAGGTACGCTCTCCAGGCGTCGTTGTCATGTAAGCGCAGCCCGATGACGACGTGCTCTGGGGCGGCGGTGGCTGCCCACACGTCCAGGTACTGCTGCAGCTTCACCAAAAAAGGGGCCGAAGTCTTCGACCCCTTCCTCGTCAACAGCCAATTGGTCAGCAAACGAACTTTCGTCACTCGTCAACAGAAACTAATGAAGTTTGCAATCAACTTACTGGTGCACGGACGGGTCGACGGTGTGTGCGACGGGCACAGGCGAAGCCTGGTAGAGGCCGAACTGCCTCATCACGCGCTCGACGTGGTACTCCTCGACGTACATGTCGTGGACGAGCGGCGTCTTCGTCATCTAGAAGTCACGGTCCCGAAAGCACAGGGACGAGAGACCCTACGGTGCACGCGTGGCGACCAAGGCGTCGGTGAACGGCTGCCAGATAACCTCGTGGTCCCTGAGGTTGTCGATCTGGCCGACGAAGTCCAGGTACGACCTCCTGGTCTGCTCCGTCCAAGATAGCTGCAAACAAGAGAATAAGTTAGCTCGATGAATTGCATTACTTTCTGATAGCTAACGAACCAAGTTAGCTCGAAGTACGAACCTGGCGGTGGCACCACATCGACCCCATGGTCGACCTGTCTGCTGGGTAGTGCCCCTCCTCCAGCGCCCGGTACGGCGATCGGTCGACCGATGGCCGACCGACGGGAAGCCGCTCGTAGCTCCACAGGTGCAGCAGAGGCGGGCGTCCGAGGAGGATCGACTGGGTGCCCGTCTTGGTGCACCCGGCGCACAGGCCCATGTACGTCGCGGCCAAAACTGCAGCGCCCCAGTTGATCTGGGGCATCTCCTCCACAGTGGCGTCGGCGATCCTCCGCGCGTGGGGGATCAGGAACCTCGACACCGCGTCCCCCTGGGACCCACAGAACATCACGTAGCCGAACAGCCACATCAGGTACGCCTCCAAGTGCCTGTTGCTCGTCGGCGTCGTCTCTCATGTACGAGGCCTGAAAAAATTCAAAATTCAGTCAGAGGCTGAAAAACGATACTATGAAAAAACGATAGATAGAATACGTACGCTGTACTTGCGCAACCAAGCGCTCGTGGGGCCGTGGGAGTTGGTGAAGTCAGGCTGGCGCGTTGGGACGGCGCACCACTCCGGCGAACCTCGCGAGGATATCGTCGCGCCACGGGTCGGGGGGGTCAACAGCCCCCATGGGCTCCCCTGAGCACGGTAGCACGAAGAGGAGGGCCACGTCCTCCAAAGTCACCGCCATCTCCCCCCAGGGGAAATGGAAGTTGTGCGTCTCGGGGCGCCACCGGTCTAGGAGCGCGCAGACGAGCTGGTAGTCGAACCCAAAGCGCGATCTGCGGTCCGCCGGGCGCAAAGCGGCCCGCATGAGGTCCCCCTCAACCAAATGCGCTAGGGGAAGAAGCCCTGCTGCGCGTAGCCTGCACCACAAAACGAAAATAAATATTAATTACGAAATTAAATGAGGAAATACAAAGAAACCAATGTATCGTATTACATACTTCGGACACCAGCCGGGGTGAAGTGGCATGTAGTGCCCCGGGCCTCTAAACGCACGGTGCCTAGCTCTGCCCCGCAGATCGCGGTGTGGTAGGACCGGTGCGCCCTGTGTGTGGTTTCGTCGAAGAGCTCGGGCAGCACGTACGGCAGCGGCTCCCGAGGAGGACGAACAGCACCAACAGGCGGCTGCGGAAAAGGCGGCGCCTGCTGCTGAGCCATAACTGCAAAAAATTGAAATATAAAGTCACACATAATTTCTAAGCATTTCCAAAGCATTTCTACAATTACTAAAGTATCTGTACAATTTTCAAAGTATTTATAGGAATTTCTACAATTTCTAAAGTATTTCTAGGAATTTCCAAAGTATTTGTACAATTTTCAAAGTATTTCTAGCAATTTCCAAAGCATTTCTAAAATTTCTAAAGTATTTCTAAGAATTTACAAAGTATTTCTACAATTTCCAAAGTATTTCTACAATTTCTAAAGTATTTCTACAATTTATAAAGTATTTCTACATATTTCTAAAGTATTTCTACAATTTCTAAAGTATTTCTACAATTTCTAAAGTATTTCTACGGATTTCTAAAGTATTTCTACAATTTCTAAAGTATTTCTAGGAATTTCCAACGTATTTCTACAATTTCTAAAGTATTTCTATAATTTCTAAAGTATTTCTAGGAATTTCCAAAGTATTTCTACAATTTCTAAAGTATTTCTACGAATTTCTAAAGTATTTCTAGGATTTCTAAACTATTTCTAGGATTTTTTAAAACTATTTCTAGGATTTCTAAACTATTTCTAGAATTTCTAAACTATTTCTAGGATTTTAAAACTATTTCTAGCATATTTCTAAACTATTCCTAGAATTTCTAAACTATTTCTAGCATATTTAAACTAACTATATGAGGAAAGTATTGGAGACATACCTGATGGACACCAAAGAAGGCCACGGAGGAGGAAAGAAGAGGAGGCAAGGCGGGGGAGGGGGAGGGCAACCGCCCGGCGGCAGGGCTGCGGCCCTTATATAGACGCGGTCCTGCCGCCGTGTGAACTGGCGGTAGGACCTACCGCCGGTTGAAGCGGCGGTAGGTCCGCAACGGTCAGTCAACCGCCAGTTCAAACGGCGGTTGGCCGCCTGCCGCCCTTGGCCGTGGCGGTAGGTGCCTGTCGAGCGGGCCACGTGGGTGAGCTTCCAACCGCCGTTTGAAATGGCAGTTAGCGGGCACTTACCGCCGATTCCTGCGGCGGTAGGTCCCTACCGGTAGGGACCCAACCGCCATTTCAAACGGCGTTTCGAGGCTATTTCTGCCGATGTTGAATCCGACTATTTATTTTCATAAAATCGAAGAAAAATATATATTTATAAAAAAATTCAGAGCCATCACACCCTGGGGGGGTTGAATCAGGTGTTCTTAAAAACTAAGTCTCAAAACACATAAAAAACCTACACAAGATATCTATCTAGATGTGCACTAGATTTTTCTGTGTTGCTATCTCTGCCGCAAAAAGGTTTGCGCCCTAGGTTCCAATCCTATCAACTACACATGGAAATTCTAGAAAAGGTAAATGCAGAAAGTAAAGGCACAAGGTAATGCAGAATGTACAGATTAGAGAATGCAGACTCCCGAGGCGACAAGGTGATTTTTCCCGAGTTATTGGGAAGCCAAGCTTCCCACTAGTCCTCATTTTTAGAGCCCCGCTCAAAGGGTTTGCCCGCGCAAGGGCATGTACTCCCCGGCCAAGTCACTCCGTAGGATAGCTGACGGGCCTTCTCCATGTGCAAGCGGGTCTCCACTTAGCCTCTCTTTGTCGTTCCTTGCCGCTTCTCTATTCGGTAGAACTTTTGGCACTAACGTCGTGGGCTTCTCCTCCCACTCACAACTCAAGGCGGCCTCTCCGATCCACAAGCTCAGTTGGAGGGTCTCGCAAGACTTTCTTACCGCCGACACTTCGCAATGGTGTGCGCAAGCATCGATAGAAACGAGGAGTGCAAACCTCGCCTAACTCTAGGCTAATCCCTAAAGCAATGTGGTAAAAAGAGCTAAACTAGCACTAATCAAGGCCTAAGCCTTATTCTAATTCTCCTAATCTATATAACTTATATAATCGGTACCCAATAAGGATCATTTACTTTGATTTCTCTGCATCCACGTTGAGCCACATCATTACTTTTGTTTCAACCGTTAGATCTTCATTAAGTATCTAGATCAGGGCCATACGTTGTGTTGTTTTTCTTCAAAGTTGAACCTATCTCTGCTACATTAATTGCATTCGGTGGATGAGTTTCGCTGCCGGCCTCATCTCCATCGCTCGCTGGTTGCGGTTGTCATCGGATCGTCGCCTCCGGTCGTCGCCCTCGTATGGTCCTCCTGGTCGCATCTTCGTTTGGCGGTCGCTGGCGGTTCTGGTGCCATGCTTGGTGGTCGGCGGCGTGGTGGTTGTGCTGGCCAATGATGTACCTTTTCAGGGTCGTCGGTGTACTATGAGGTTTTGGGGCTTGGCGAAAGTCAGTGCCTGCTTGCAGGCGGATGACGGCGACGCCTGCGGGTGCCGTTCACCTCTTGAGGCATCATTCATGTTCCTTCTCCTCAGTCCTCACCGGTTGATCTTCCTTGGCCATCTTGGTCCACTTGGTCGTGTTGTTCCCGCGGTCGATCCTGACTCTCGTGTGTCGTCGCTTCGTCGTCGTCGGGTTTGGTGGTGGCGTAGCTGGTCGCCTCTTCGAGGCTTGTCGGCAGCTTGTGGATTCATACTTTCACCTGTCTCTCTTCGCTGGTGGGATGGGAGGATGGGTCTTGTCCTCCCCCTGGTATCTTAGGCTGTCGGTGCTTCACGACAAGCTTCTGTGCTTCGGTACCCACCCTCGTCGTCTTCGAGTGTTGTTGGATGCGTAGGTCATGGAGAGTGGGGATGTGGGTGAGCTCCTTCCCCCTCTCGGTAGTTGTGGTCGCTCTTGGCCGCCTTTCCTGCAGAAGCTTTTCATCGTCGCCATCAGGAGTTGCTAGCTGCTTTTCCATCATTTGACTTCTTCTAGGCCTTTGCGGTGGGCTGTGTAAAGTTGGTTCCGGAGGCCTGCGAAAGCGTGGTCCGTTTCTTCGGGTCGACAACGGGTGCGTTGTTCGGAACGTACCTCACCTCGTTGGTGGCGTTGTTTCGGCCTCTGTCCATTTGTCCCGTCAGGCGAAAGCTTGGTCTGCTCCTTCGCGGGCGGACGGATGATGGTGGCGTTGGCGTCATATCCCTCCTTGGAGGCATCATTTTGCATGACCTTCTAGCTCGTCTTCCGTTGGCACCTAGGTGTGAGTCTGTCGGTGATGTGCTTGCGCTCTTGATGTACCCGTTCATGCAGGTTTAGGTGTTGCCGGTAGTACTGTGTTTTTCTTCGGTTGGTGTGCCTCTGACCATGTTGGTCGTCGTTGTTGTTGTTAGATATTGTGTCGAATATTTGTACAGTCCGATTACGATGGGACTTGAGTTGTATTTAGCAGTATAGGGTAGAGTCCGTGTCATACTCTGTAACCCGAGCCTCCTCATAAATATGAGAGGGGGGCTGCTGTTGTAACCATGATGACATAGCGACAGGCTCACAGGGGAAGGCGGCGTGATGCCGGGATCCTAATGCAGCCGGTGTTGCGGTTGGGGAGGAGCGCCCGTAGTCATGCCCCGGGGATGTAGGCTTCGGCTGAACCTCGTTAACAAAGATCGTGTCTCCGTTGTCGTCTATGATCGTGCAAGTTCGTCTCGGTAGATCCAATCGTCGTTCCGCTGCGTGGAGATTAGCTGGCGGCTCGTCACCGCGGAGGGCTAATTTCTTACAGTTGTTGTTTACCTTGCTTCTCCGCGCCTTAGGGGTTCTCCTAAGGTTGTTTAACTGTAATTATCTTTTTCTTAATGAAAAACGTGTTATGCACGTCTTAAAAAAAGTTAGTAGTATGCCCGTGTTTGGTTGGGAGGAGAAAAATTTTTCTCCTCCCTTTAACCACTAATTAAGGGTATTAAACAAAGTCAGTTTTCAAAACTACCTCCACAGCCCTGTGTAAAATCGCGAGATGAATCTAACAAGGTATTTGACCGCATGTTTAGGAGATGGTTACTGTAGCATTACTGTAGCAAATTATGGATTAATTATGCTCGTTAGATTCGGCGCGCAAAGTTACACTCATACGTGAAAAGGTTTTGTGAAACGAACCAGATTTCCAAAACTGGAAACCCGATCCTCTGCACCTCTGTGATAGTCCCAGGAAGTGGCTATCACGTGCAATCCCTGTCTCAAGTGGTACAAATCCATACAACACAGAAAAAAAAAGGAAATTACATTATTTTATTAATACATCAGAGTACAACATTTCGGCATGAGCCGGGTACACGTCCAACTGGACTAAACAAGAAAGGTAAATCATCTACGCAGCGGATCTATCGAAGCGAAGCGTCTCCAGCTCCACAGGCAAACTTGAGTGTAGGACCAGCTCTAGTCTTCTCATCCTTCCTCGTCGTTGTCGTAGTCGATCACCAAGTCTGAAAGCATTGCCATCTACCCGATAAGCGGGTAGGTCATGTCAGCTTCCCAACAAAGAGCAAAAGCGGTGGATGAATTCTAGTATGCATGGATAAGCCTATATATGGCTGTAGTAAGTTTATGCAAGCAGCGGTAGCAACATCAAGGTAAGCGGTCATGCAGAGAGGTCACCATCTCCGAGGAGATCCACACCTCCGAGGTCAACGCCTCCGGGGTCAACACCCCAGCCAAGGAAAGAACACCAACACACTGGATCTCAACCGAGACACAGCATCCCACTCTCATCTGCGATGTGGGGTCACCAACTCCTATCCCCACATCTCAACGGCACGAAGCCGGGCTCACACACTCGGGGGAGAGAAGCAGCACAAGAAAAGTCTAGCCAGGTGAGAGATCGCAAGGGCTGTCCATACCAGTGGACACGGACTATAGCTATAGGTTTAACACTCTGCAGAGGTTGTACAACTGGACCCGCCGGATAGGGCAGAAACGGATGCCTCCGTTCCACATCCCTACCTAACGACCGGAGACCTAGCAGTGGGTGGCACTCTCCTGCCTCTCCAAGCCTGACTCGTCCTGAACTGGGGCGCGAAACTTGCCAGCAGGGCCTCGGAGCTGTGAGACCATCCCCGGAGGAGCCGGGGCGACGTCTACTCGGGGGGTATAACCCGTCCCCCTCACACGACCACACCGGTCCGCCTACAGGCTGGATGCCATCCACCTACTAGTTCTCGGACCGAACCCCGCCCATAACAAGGCGAACGGTTTGTACGAAAATAGCCCAAAGATCAAGGTCACACAGACGATCGGTCCTTAATTGCGGGAGCAAGCACTCACCAACTCCATCCGTCCGACACGCCGCTAGGGCGGGAGGCCAGGTCGCATCTCCCCTAGACAGGCGTTCACAAGTAACCAAAGCGGCTCGCTCCCGCGGTAACACGTCAAGGATACACACTCACCCAAAACACACGCTAGAACACCGAGATATCCCAATCTCAGTCCCAACCAGAAATCCATCCATATCACGAAGCAGGTAAAATATATGGGTAGTAAATATAGGGGACTAGCTAGGGGTCTGTAGCTAGTCCCAAAGGTAGGAAGTTCAAGGAACAGGGTATATCAAATCCAAGGCATGGCTAAAAGATTGTCTATGCAATTCAAACATCCAAAGCATCATAAGTAAAGCACTAGCAACTAAATAGCATGCATGGGATCTACATGGTCGGGAGTGACATGACACCTGCGCGGTAGTCGTCGTAGAGTAGTAGAGGTTGGGCCCTTCCTTCGGGTTAACGGTCTTCCCGATCGTCATAGCTCGGGTTGTCGTCGCAGCTCGGGTCTTCAAACAAGGTTACAAACCTACACGAGATGCGATGCGGAAATAAATAACGACAATCATCTAGGCAATAACTCCAAATAACATCAATTGAGAAGAACCAAGTAAATCCGATCTAGCTACAAGCAGCACTAGTTTAATTTAAGGAAATCAAAGTAATTAGTTTTATATTAAAATAGTTTTAAGCTACTAGCTTTATATACTAGAAAACAAGTTAGAGAGAAGGGTTAGTTCAAGGTTGGGTTTGCCGATCAAGGCTAGAGGTTTGGTGATTGCGCCTGCAAGGTATTAGCGCAACCGATAGGTGCAACAAAGCGGAAGCTCGGAGGATGATGAGAGAGAAGTAAGGTGATTCGAGCTAGGTAAGGTATTATCAGAACAAGGTGTGCGACAGCAGCACAAGGAGAAGAAAGATTCAACTTGTCGTCGGAAAAAGGGTGATGAGGTGGTAAAGCGTGCTCGAGAGCGCGGTGGAGCAAGTGCTAGCAATGCGTCAATAACCACGGCGTAGTAGCTAGGTTGCAACGCGGGGTTACCGTGCTTGAAGCAGTGGCCACTGCTCATGGCACGGCCGTCCTTCACGCGCGGCATCCTTGTTGCAAGCATACGCTTCGCAGCACGAAACAAGGTAGAGCGAGAGCGGGTACGCGGGTTGCGGCACAAAGCGATGTAAGCGGTGCAAGCAAGGAAAGCAGTGTGAACACGTCTTGCGGAAGGTATTCCTGTCCGCGGCATGCCAGTGGCTAGTTGCGGGGCTCCGGCGTCCCAGACCCACAATAGCGCAGTGGCGAGCAGCGGCCACGAATTCTACACCAAGATCGTGGGCAAAAGGGGCTTGGTTCAAAAGCAAGAGCGGACAAGGATAGGGTAGCAGCGAGCGGCTCGAAATTATGAAACCAACGCAATTGGTTTCATAATTTTCGGAGCTCCGGATAATTAGTTATGAATTTTTAAAGGAAAAGAGATTTATAAAACATTTATTAAATCCTTTTAGTAAATCAGAAAATAATTTTATTAAAACAATGCTGACATCAGCATGACGTCAGCGGTTTAGTGGCCTTAGGTGGGCCGAAAGTGGTTGTGGCCCATTGGGCCGGCCCAATTTTGACCCATGGTTTAGCAAGTCTGAAGAAGCACCCTCAACTTTTATTCTGTCTGGCCCGATTAACACCTGGGCCCAGCTGGCTTCATGGGCTGAGGCCCATCCAGAGTTCATGAGGGGAAGTCTAGAGTTGCACCCTGAACTACGCAGAGAATCTGTTCGATTGGGCGCCTGCGGGATCCTCTGCGACGCTTGCGATCGAGCGTGCATGTGGCCGTGCGTGTGGTACCCACTCAGGAGCAGGGAAAAGGGGTCTCACCCAAGGTGCTCGGCAAAATGCCCAGAAGGGTGCAGCGGCGCGGCGAGGGCTGGCCGGCGGTGTGGTTCGGCTACGGCGGCGCGTTCACCTGCACAGCAAGCTCTACGGCACGAAGGCCTGTCCACAGAAGATCGACACGCGCGAGTTTGAAGCCAGCGGCCACGGGCTCAGCGTCGGCGTGCGCAGGCAGAGCGGTGCGGTGCGTGGCGAGGTAGGGCGATGCAAGGCAACGCGGCGGAGCAGCGCGGCTGCGACGCAACAAGGGGTGTGATGCCGTGCCGGGGTGCGCGTGGCCGATCGGCGAGAAGCAACGCGGCGCAACGAGAAGCGGAGCGGCGCACGGTGGGTCAGCAGAGCGCGGCGGCGCAGTCCCTGCGCGGATTTGCGGCGAGAAGCGGCGATGCGAAGCAGAGCGGCGCGAGGCTACGACACGGCCGGGCAGAGCGCGCAGCCTAGCGGCAACAAAGGCGCGGCGCGGGCTCCAGAATGGCGCGACGCGGTGAGGCAGCGCGAAGCAAGGTTGAGCAGCGCGGCGCGGTTTTCAGCAGAAGCGCGGCACGAAGCAGAACGGCATGGCGGCGCGGCGCAGCGCCTGCACGGAATCGCGGCACGATGTGACTCGGCCACCACGGCGCGAAGGCCGGTGCTCACAGCAGCTTGTCAGCGAAAAGGTGGTGGAGCAAGACGGCGAGGTCCGGCGCGGCGCGGGGGCGCACCACGGCGGCGTGCTCGCGGAGGGCATGGCACGAAGGCCAGCCGATGCATCGCAGGCAGATCAGGGTAGTGGGAAAGAGAGGCGGCAGGATGATGGCTCACAGCGAGGCGACGGTGTAGGCGTGGCCGGGTTGACGAGGACGGCGGCGCGGCGGAGGTGTTCGTGGCGCGGCGGCTCCTCTGTTTCCCCTTCCGCGTCGGGTCCTGGCGCGGTACAGCTCTCCCCGAACGGCGTCGTCCTCCGGTCTTCAGCATGAGCAGCTACGGTTCCCGGCAATGACGGCCGCCTCGGCTCCTCTCCTCCTTCTTCTCTTCGGCTCTCTTCTCCCCTTCTTCTCTCTCGGCACGGAACAGGGGAAGGAAAGGGGAAAAGATTCCCCAAGTGGTGGCGAAAGCCAATTGGGGCTTGGCCGCTGGTGTATAGGCGCGCGAGTGGTCAAGGAGACCAGGGAGGTTGAGTGGGGCACGGCTGTCCCCCACCTTGCCTTGCAGGCGAAGACGCAGCGCGGCGGAGAGAGGAGGTTGGCTTGGCGCGCGAGCAAGCGCGATGGCAAAGAGGTGAATCGGGGCGGCGTGAGCGTGGGGTCCGCCCGTGCGTGCGCACGGCCCTCGGCGTGTGGACCGGCTTGGCGGGGCGGCGGCGCGGTCTGGTTCGGGTGCGCGAGTTGCGGTGCGGTGAGGCCAGTGCTGCGGCACCAAGTCCAGCCGGGGAGGGGAAAGGGATGACGAGTGGACCCCTCCCGTCGGCGAGACAGAGGCCGCGGTGTGCGGCTGAAGCGGGCCGCCTTACTGGGCCGGGCAGAAACAGAGGGGCGACGATGTTCACGGTCCAGAAGATGAGGGAGGTTGGTTGGACTTCAGCAGAAGTTAGCAGGCCCAAGTTAGTGTGTTAGGATTCATAAATAGTTTTGAATATGGTTTGATATATATATAGTTTTGAATTTGAATAAAGTTCAAATTCAAACTCCACACAAGTTTAAACTCCAAAGTAAAATCCAAAAAAAGAACCAACTCAATTATTTAAACCATAATTTGAAAATAATTAATACTTGGTTTTAATTTATATGGAATTTGAGGTGAGAGGCTAGCAAATTAGGATCAAATTTGGTAGCACACATGTTCACACAAAAAGTTTCAATTTTTTGTGAAAATTCACACTTGGCAAAACATTCAAAATTTCGGGATGTTACATTTTGCAAATAGACTTCATTTAGTACTTCATGCACGCAAGATTCCCTGGACCTGTCATTTTCCATTTCCTCCTGTAGACGCGCGTGGCACCGGGGAAAAAATCAACTGGGAACTGGAGAGACGACAGTGGACGACAGCCTCGTCAACATTCAACAGTGACACTGACACTGTGACACACGCACCTTGAGTTCTTTCCCGACTGCTGCAACTTGGTTTAGTTCCAAAAAGTTCACCAACTACCCGTCACATCAATCTTCAGACACTAATTAGGAGTATTAAATGTGAATTATTGACAAAATCCATTCCACAACCCTACTGTAATTTCAAGACGAATCTAACGAGCCTAATTATGTCATGATTAGACAACATTGTGCTACAGTAACCAATCTTCAATGATGATCATTTTGTATGTTGGGTCCTACTTGTCAGGGTCACAAACGGAGGCATTCTAACCCAAAGGGATCTTGAGCGCGAATATTTCCGCAGCTAAGGTAAACCATGCATGTCAGGATGGCACTGTCATACAGCTGGTAACCATCATATGATGAAGACTTTTTTCAAGATGTACATCTACAAGCTCTTCTCCGGCAAGTCCACCCCTGTGTGCGGTTGTGGTACGATGGCGGCTACGCCGAGGAGTATACGATGGCTGCGGGTCTTCTAGGCGCTCATCCCGCAGTACCGCAGCATCACCACCAGTTGCCACCATGTCGGATTTCATAACCAGGCTCGAGCTCGACGATGCT
This sequence comes from Cenchrus fungigraminus, assembly GCA_036936925.1. NCBI lineage: Eukaryota > Viridiplantae > Streptophyta > Magnoliopsida > Poales > Poaceae > Cenchrus > Cenchrus fungigraminus. The sequence continues at coordinate 17,285,275 of CM072778.1, read as the reverse complement.
AGCTCGATCGGTGAGAAACCGAGGACTTCAGAGCCCGTCTACTTCCCAGTCAGGTGATGGATGCATGTAGAGGGAGAGAGAGCCTTTTGGGGGATAATAGTCAACTGAATCGGAGAAGTTGAGGGGCTCGACTCGCTCCGCTCGCGTCGCCCCCACGCGAGCGACCCGGGCGGCCGAACCCTAGCGCCGCCAGCCCACGTCCCGCCGCCACGTCTGTCGCACCACCACCTAAGGGCATCTCTGGATGCCCGTGAGGGCCCGATGAAGGTGGTGGCGCGGCCTTTTTCCCCTTCCGCGGGGGCTCCGCGGCGGGCGCGACCGTCCGGGGCTCGGTGGACCGCGCCGGCGGCGGAGACCTCTCCGGCGGCGGCGGGGGGTCGCGGATCGAAGCCGTCCCTGCCCAGATCTGGAGGCCCGCGTGGTGGGAAGCGCCCGTGCTTGTGTGGCCACGGTCGGCCGCGGTAGCCGGCGGCTTCCTCATTCTGTCTTCGTCGCTGCTGGTGTGGCGCTGTCGTGGTGGCGGCGTCAGGGGGCTAGCTGGCGCGTGTTGGTGGCGCCGTGGTGGTGCTTTCAGCTGCGCCGGGTCTCGTCCGATGGAGGTGTTGCGGAGGTGTCGGGGTGCAGCCGGCTACCTTGGTCGCGTGCGTGCGGCGGGCATGGTGCGAAATTGGGCGAAAGCCTCCACTGACGCGTTTGTCGGTGGGCATGATGGCGGTGCTTTTGGGCATCGCTCTCCCCGCTGGGGGCATCATGGCGAGGCATCATGTTCTCAGTCGCGCGGGGCTCTCAGGTGAAGACCTCGTCCTTCTTTGGACGTGCGACGGCGGCACCTTGGCGTCGTGCCCTCTCTAGAGGCGTCGTAGTTGGAGTCCCGTCCCGGTGGAGCTTCGTCTGGTGCTGCAGGTTGCGCACTTGGTTCGTGTTGCCGTGGTGGTGCAGAGGGTCCATGGGTGCTTGAGGTCTTGAGCCGTCGCGCAAGGCTTGTGGTGATCTTGGTGAAGGCTGGGCGGAGAAGATGCTCTCTTTGCGGCCTCAGATATCTGTGTCCTTGGCAGAGGAGAGTGAGGCGGTGAAAGAGGCGAGGCCCCCACGCAGAGTGGCCAGGACCAGTGGTTTTCCTTGGTGCCGAGATGGAGTGTTCTGCTGTTGTTTCTCTGGATATGAGGGCTCGACGGTCGGGTGTGCGGCTCGAGGGTGACGGTCCCGTGGTGGAGGAGCTCGTTCTCCTCTCCCATGTGGTCGTGGTGGTGGTGTGTTGTGTCGTGTGCGTTGTTCTTGTTCGAGGGTGGTGTTTGTGTGGTGGTGTCCACTTCAGCGTGTTATGTAACAATTGCTACTCCTTCTTAAATGACATAGCAGTTCTCCTACTTTTATTAAAAAAACCCTTTTGGGCGGCGGCCGGGGGGCGTGGTGCACATTCGTCGAAAGCGCTTTTTTCTTTTACTCCACAAGTTGATCGGGGGCGTCCCTTTTTCCCGACGATCCGTCGCCGAGCAGGGACGGTCGGACGGACACGGCGAGCACGAGCACGAGGGACGATGCTAAAGAAAGACCCCCACACCCCGGGGCAGCGGACGCGTGGCACGTATGGATCATACTGTTGTACTACGTCTCGTACGCACCGGCGGTGGTTGGGTCAGCCCCTGTTCTGTCCTGCTAAAACGCCCCTGCCTTGACCACGCAGGCACGGTCCCGTTCTTGACCAGAACTACTGCACTTTTGAACGGATCGGTGGTGGATCCTCCCTCCTACCTTTTTCTCCCGTCTTTCTTCTCCCATTGCCTACGTCAGCAACTCCCTACGGCAGCAGAGATCCACCATCACAAACTCTTGGCTGGACAAGAGAGACCACAGATTGTCTAGGTAATTTATCCGTCTTTTGGGTCTGTTTGGCTCCCGGCCAAACCTTGCCAAGCCACAATGCACCCCACCACGAAACAGTAAGATGAGTGTGGCGGTGGAAATGTTGGCCACTTGTTGTGGCGAGCCACACCTTGGCGTGGCGATGTGTGGCCGGCGTCCAAACAACCCCACCGTCGGCTGCCTGTCGCAGATCACTGCTGCCCTCCACTTTTATCCCCAACCTGACTGTTGCCTGTCTGTTTGTCCACCAACTCCACACCGGCTCGACAACGCTCACACGTTTGACGGAGGCTGCGCCTGGGGACGGGGGCCACCGGCGCCGCTGCCCTGTGACCGTGAGCCTAGGCCACCGCACATCATCAGCCGGATCCCAGTAACCGTGCCCCACCGCTCGCGCCTGAGCTCGGTTGCGGCACCTGCCTAGCGCTCTGAATTCCTATGACCCCGAGATCGATCCTTTTTTTTCGAGACAGTTTAGGTTGAATAACCACCTGATAGATTAATTATAGATACTTCAAAAATCACGGTGCCAAAAGTCGTCTGCCGGGATGTCGAGGACGGCGGCGTCGGGCTCAAAGACCCTCAACTCTACCCTCCTCCTTAAGCACGTCCACAAGCTCTTCTCCGGGGAATCCAACCTCTGGATGGTGGACTGGGTGCGGCTGGCTACGTGGAGGAGGCCACGCCGAGCTGGCGAGGGTTTCAGGGGCTTATTCCGCAGTACCGCGCCATCATCACGGTAGTCCTTGGCGATGAGCAGACGGGCATGATGCGTGGACGGAGGGCAGGCGGCTAGTGGACGTCCTACCCGCCCTCTGCTCCAACTGTGTCGACCCCGACATCACGGTGGCGGAAGTCGGCGGCGTTGGCGGGCTCACGCCTGACATGCTGCAGCCCAGGCTCTCCGTGACGGTCGGGCATGAGTTGGCGCTCCTAAAACAGGTGATCGGTGACGTCGCGCTCTTGGATTGCCCTGATGGACGTCGGATGTCTCCCTTGCCCACGGTCATCTGCACCTCGACGATCTATACTGCCCTCCGTGGCCACATCGGCGCCCCTCCCATGTCGGAGATCAACTGGGAGGGCTTCGCCCCGAAGAAGGTGAGGTCTTCTTCTGCAACACGGGCACGCACACGCGCGCCACCCTCCACCGCCACGGGCGATCGACGCCCCGGACTGCCCCTTCTGCCCTGGTGTCGATGAGGACTCAGAGCACCTCTTCGTCGCCTGCTCGCGGTTACTGCCGATCTGGTCATGGCTCTTCCCGAGGCGTGCGCCGCCACCGACTCCCCGAGATGCAGCTGAGTCTGTGCCCGGGAGTTCGGGCACACCGCTATGCTGGGGGTGATGTGAACGGTTTGGCAAAGCAGGAACCGCAAGGTGTTCAACGATATCACCCTCTCCGCCACCGTCATGGTTGCCCTCCTCGCCGATCACCAGCTTCTCTGGGTGTGCCGGGCGAGGCGACGAACAGACACTGCGCCTCTCGTTGATTGGTGCCACTCCTTGGCTATGTAATTTCTTTTGCTCCGCCTCGCCGCTGGGCTGCGGTTTGCTCCTCCTCCAACTCCTTGAACCTCCCTATTGTTTGTTGTAACCTGTTAATGTTGTTTTGGAAATGATTTCATTTAGGTGGGCGGCTGGCGGCTGGCGCCCTGTTGCTTTCTAAAAAAAATCAAAATATATGAACTCCTTGTGTTCATATATGGAGGAGGTGTTTGATGAATCAAGTTTCCCTTTAAATAGTGAGCTTGATGATTTCAGTCGTAAGGGCAAGTCTCACGCTAAGTCGTGTTTGAGTAAGACTTGCAAGATAAGGAGGGTGAAATTTTCTAAAAAAGGTGCCAAATGAAGGGAATCTTTTGGAATAACAGAGGTCTTAGTGACTTGGCTAGAACAAGATTTCTAAGGGAGACCTCCAAGGAGCAAAACTTGACGTTTATTGCTCTTTTGGAGACAGGCAAGAAGGATTTTTCCCAAGACTCACTAAACAATTTTAGTGGAGGGAGGAATTTCGTGTGGCACTGGACTGCCCCTCATGGGAGATCAGGTGGTATTTTGCTAGGGGTTAACCTAGATGTGTTGGACGTAGGAAGTATTGATGATGGAGATTTTTTTGTGAAATTTAGACTAAGAGATAGGAAGAGTGATTTTAAATGGGTTTTGGTGGCTATGTACGGGGCAGCCCAGCCGGAATTCAAGGAATCATTTTTGACTAAGTTGCTACAGTCTTGCAGTAATGAGAAGTTACCCTTGTGTATTGGGAGGGATTTTAATATCATTCGGAACAGTAGTGAAAAGAACAATGACAGATTTGAGGAAAGGTGGCCCTTTTTTTTAATGCGGTCATTGATAGTTTGGACCTACGAGAGATAGAGATGTCAGGTCGTAAGTTCACCTGGGCTAACTCTCGAAGGATGCCTACCTATGAGAGGCTGGATAGGGTGTTGGTTAGTACGGAATGGGAGTAGAATTTTCCATTGGCGACAGTCGAGGTCTTTAATAGGGAAATTTTAGATCATACACCTCTCCTGCTAAGTACAGGAGAAAAGGCCAAGTCCAAGAAACAACCACCCTTTAAATTTGAGCTGGGTTGGTTGTTGAAGGAGGGCTTTTTCGAGGTGGATTCTGAGGTTTGGAAAAAAGAAAACAGGGGAGGTACACCGATGCAAAGGTGGCAAAACAAGATTAGAAGGTTGAGACAATTTTTGAGAGGATGGGCAAAGAATATGAATGGAGCATATAAAAAGAGAAGCAAAAATTGTTGAGGAAAGCGGAGGAACTAGATAAGAAGGCGGAGTCTCAGCTGCTAAGTCAGCATGAATGGGACTTAAAGCAGAGCATTCATGAGAGAATTACGCAATTGCTCAGGGAAGAGGAGGTAAGGTGGTTTCAAAGGGATAAGACCACTAAAATATTAAAAGGGGATAACAATACGAAGTATTTTCAGATGGTTGCAAATGGAAAGAGGAGGAAGACTAGAATCTTCCGCCTCGAACAAGAAGAAGGGATTGTGGAAGGTGAGGAACAGCTTAATAGCTACATCACGAAATATTATAAGAATCTGTTCGAGAAATCAAAAGTTAGCAGTTTAACACTCAACGAATCTTTGGTGGAGGATATTCCTCAGATCACCAATATGGAGAGTGAAATGCTAGTGGCTGATTTTTCTGAAAAGGAAGTAAGGGGGGCCATTTTTCAAATGAAACATAATAAAGCACCGGGGCCTGATGGTTTTCCTGCTGAGTTTTATCAAGTATTTTGGAGTCTCATAAAGGATGACCTAATGGCCATGTTTCGAGACTTCCATGCTGGAGACCTACCTCTATTCTGTCTCAACTTTGGAATAATCACTTTACTTCCAAAGGAGAAGGAGGTCAAGAGGATTCAGCAATACAGGCCCATATGCATGCTCAACGTTAGTTTCAAGATCTTTACGAAGGTGTTGGCTAACAGACTCACTTCGGTCGCATGTAGGATCACCAAACCTTCTCAATCTGCCTTCCTACCTGGAAGATATATTTTGGAAGGGGTGGTTGTTTTACATGAAACTATTCATGAGCTAAAAAGGAAGAAGCAAAATGACCTTATTCTTAAACTAGATTTTGAGAAGGCGTATGATAAAGTTAATTGGGACTTCTTGCAGCAGGTCCTTAGGATGAAGGGATTCCCGAGTAAGTGGTGTTAGTGGATGGAGAAAGTAGTCGCAAAGGGTAGTGTGTGCGTTCAGGTGAATGACGACTTGAGTCACTTTTTCCAAACCAAGAAGGGTTTGCGGCAGGGTGATCCTTTGTCCCCTATTCTCTTCAATCTGGTAGCTGATATGCTGGCAGTGTTGATTGAGAGGTCAAAAAATCTGGGTTTCTTTGAGGGGTTGGTACCTCACTTAGTGGAGGACGGTCTATCAATCTTGCAGTACGCATATGATACTATTCTTTTTTTGGACGATGATTTAGAAAAGGTCAAAGGTTTGAAGTTAGTACTAAGTGCGTTTGAGAAGCTATCAGGTCTTAAAATCAACTTTCATAAAAGTGAGTTATTCTGTTTTGGGGAAACAAGAGATAGGACTGGAGAATATGTTCAGCTTTTTGGATGTAAGGAGGGCGAGTTTCCTTTCAGATACTTGGGAATTCCAATGAGTCATAAGAGACTTTCTAATAAGGATCGGAGAATGGTCGAAGAAAGATTTCAGAAAAAGCTAAGTAGTTGGAAGGGTAAGCTGTTATCGTCAGGAGGGAGGTTAGTTCTAATTAACTCAGTCTTGTCTAGCTTACCAATGTTCATGATGTCCTTCTTTAGAATACCTAAAGGTGTTTTGGAGAAATTGGATTATTATAGATCAAGATTCTTTTGACAATGTGATGAGCATAAGAAGAAGTATAGGTTGGCCAAATGGAGCATTCTTCATAAACCTAAGAGTGTGTGTGGGGGGGGATGAGCATCATTGATTTGGATATTCAAAATAAATGTCTGTTAAGTAAGTGGATTATCAAATTAATTAATGAAGATGGCTTATGGCAACAAGTACTCAAGAAAAAGTACTTTAAGGGTAAAATTTTATCAGAAGTAGAGAGAATAAAAGGGGATTCACATTTCTGGTCCGGGTTAATGGAGATTAAAAAGCTTGTGTTAGTGAGGGGTAGATTTCAGGTGCAAGATGGTTCCCAGACTAGATTCTAGGAAGATCTATGGTTAGGGATAGAAATTTTAATGGTAAAATATCCTACCCTTTATAATATAGTAAGTAAGAAGAATGTGTCGGTTGCCCAAGTACTAAGTACTACCCCGCTAAATGTCTCCTTCAGGTGTACCTTAGTGGGGGACAATTGCGATAAATGGCTCCATCTAGTGGAGAGTGTCCTTATGGTGCATCTTAATGATCACAGGGACTCCTTCAGGTGGACGGCTAGCAAGAATTTTTCAGTTAAAAATATGTATAATGACTTAGTTATAAAGTCAGGGACTCCGGTCAACTGTTGGACATGGAAAGCTAAGATCCCTTTGAAGATTAAGATCTTCCTTTGGTATCTTAGAAATGGGGTAGTGTTAACTAAGGATAACTTAGTAAAAAGACAATGAAAGGGGTGTACTAAGTGTTGCTTTTGTACAGAGTAAGAAACTATTCAGCACCTGTTTTTTAATTGTTCCGTGGCTAGACTTATGTGGGGTATTGTTTGTTTTACATTTGGGATTGCAAAACCGGTAGATGTGGGGCATCTTCTTGGTCCTTGGCTTAGAAGTTTTTCGAACAAGCAAAGAAACCTTGTACTGATCGGGTTGGCGGCACTATGTTGGGCCTTGTGGATCAGTAGGAATGATTTGGTGTTTCATAAGTCACGATATAAATCTATTTTGCAGGTGATGTTTAGGGAGACGTTCTAGATCAGGAGTTGGTCTATACTTTCTAAGGAGGATGGGAGGTACATTTTGAAGGAAGTCTGTCGGTTGTTGGAGACATTGGCGTTGGAGGTCTTTCATAAGTCTGGATGGAATGCTCTAAAGCGTATCGACATCTAGATTTTCATGTGTTTTGAATTCTTGTATGCCGTGTCTGCTATCTTGTTTAGGGAGAACTTTCTTTTGTCAAAACTAGCAGCCTAAGTGTTGCGGTATAGGTCGTGTGGTTTGAACGGTGCAGCATAGGTGCTGCGGTGTTGCTGTTTGTTGGCTGTAGACAATTCTTTGAATTGTTGAGGCCGGAACGATGTTCCATTATTAAAAAAAATGAACTCCTTGCGTATGTGTGTATGTAGTACCCAACCCAAGGTATGCATATATTCCTCGGCATTGCACAAAAGCAAAGCATAGCTTGCAAAAGCTCCCATGCCAGCCACCACACACGTATAGACAAAACCAAGCGCCACGGCACACAGGACACGGCACGTACACACACGGAGCATAAAGCAGCGCGGAACAAAAAAATATGCCTCTTCGCAGCGCTCACGTTCCCTGGCTTTTACGAAAAGAACCGTGCCGCGCGCGACCACACTTTCGACGCGTTTATAACCGTGTGCCGCCCCCGATCGACCGATCCAGCCATCCAGCGCCGCTAGTTTTTCCGCTTCGCACAAAGCCAATCGCTCACTTGTTTTTTTGTTGCTGTCTAGTACGTGCGCGCAGTTTTTTTTTTTTTGTAGCGCAGCGCAGGCACCCGAGTACCCGACCGAGTCGATGGCGTCGCACGGGCGGGCGATGACGAGGTGCGTGCTCCTGGCGTGCCTGGTGGCGGCCTCGGCGTCGTCCACCGCGTCCGCGTTCGTGTTCAAGGCGGGCGGCACGGGCGAGTGGCGCGTCCCCGCGCAGACCGCCGGCGCCAACGCCACCAACGCCTACAACGCCTGGGCGCAGCGCAACCGCTTCCGCGTCGGCGACGCCATCGGTGAGTCAACAGTCCCTGCTCCTGCAGACCATCGCATTGAATATTTGAATGGGGATAGATGCAGGCTGGCCTGCGGGTTGTGTCCACCTGTGAACGAAGGCTCTCACTCATTTGTTCTACGTACGCAGGCATTTATTTTCAAATGCTGCACATATGCTAGAAGATATTAAGATTCTTGTAACGCTCTATCTCTATCTCTAATCTTAACTTTCTATCTCCCAACCGCGCCGCTGAAATTAAATCGAGGATATCCTCCGCAATTCACCGTGCCTTCACCGTGACGCAGTCGGCGCTAATCGCAGCGCTAATGATGGCAGTAACTGAGTAATGGCAATGTTTCACCGTGCGGTAGAAAGTAAAACACGCGCTGTTAGAAACTTGCATTAGTTTTTCCTAATTTTGATTAGCGTCACCGGTTACCGTGGCTCAACTTTTTGACCGCGCGCGCTCCCGCGCTTATCCATGATGCATGCAGCTTTCACGTACCAGCCCGGCAACGACTCGGTGCTCCTCGTCGACCGGAAAGCCTACGACGCCTGCGACACGGGCGCGCCGATGGACACCTTCACCGACGGCAACACCGTCTTCACCTTCACCCGCTCCGGGCCCTACTACTTCATCAGCGGCAACAAGGACAACTGCAACCGCGACGAGAAGCTCATCGTCGTTGTCATGGGCGAGCGCGCGGCCGTCGCCAACGCCACCGCGCCGGGCGCCGGGCTGGCGCCGTCGCCCAACGGCCCGGCCTACTCCCCGCCGCCGCCCTACGGCATCGAGATCTCGCCGGCGGCGGAGTACCCGCCACCACCGAACGCCGCGGCACCCAAGGTGGCGGGAGTTGCCGGCACTGCCGTGCTCGCCATTGGAGCGTTGTTCTACGCTCTTGTTTGACATGTCTGCTTTTGCTTAAAAATGCGCGCGCAGTGGATGGAGAGGATCATACCACACGGCTGCTTCGCTAGCTTACCCACATTATATGTATGCATCGCCACATATGCCAATTGAGTTGAGTGAACTTGTTTTTAATATGTTATATAATGCTATCAAATGTTGATGTAATGTATGTATTGTTAATGAAATTCAGTGCTGTTGAAAATAATGTGATTTTTTTAGTCCAAGCTCGTGTTTCTACGGTGACAACACTGACAAGTAATATGATCTTGTATGAACAAGTAAGTAATCACAATTTCCTCTCTAGCTAATAGGCTTATATTTACATAAGTCAAGTAAACTTGGAACGCACCAATCTGCATAAAACATCTATGGAAATTAAGTTGTGTGAGTTGGACATATATTGATAGTGTTAGTCCATACAAATTCATATTGTACATATGATCTTAAAAAAGAATGTGAAAAATATTGAGTTTACACATGCAAATATTTGTACGTTTTTTCCTAAAAAAGAACCTCAACTTAGATGGAACATCAGACAACTCATCTTCTATGTCCTCGTATAATGGTGAGCCCCATATCTAATAGATTTTGGAAAGGTCATGATAAATTTTCTTTAGGGGCGTAGTCAAGCTACTAATAGTCCTCCAAATTGATGGCCCAACTACGCGACAACACGCATATGCCATTCAATAAAAACTTGTAGAGATCATTGTGCTTCCTTCAGACTTCAAAATCGTAACAGCCCAACAATTGAACCAATGACTAGCGGCCCAACATGCGTATATGTTAGATTATTCACATAATATTTCAACGTTAAGTTTCTTATATACTCTATGGTCTATGCCAACTTGGTATTAAGTAGGAACTTGTATGGGTAAGGGATCTTTAATTTTATTAGTTCATGAAACTTCCAAGTTTCTTAGTTCTCACTCGAGTCTGTTTTCTTTTATTAATCTCCACAACTCTAACACTCAAAATTGTGAACACAACTACATGTAGACAATATATGCACAACTTTTCACATCTCCCAGTACAACCTTATGTCTCTAATCATATGCAACTTTGAGCAATTTTTTTTGAGGAACTATACAGTACGCACATTCGCCTAGAATGTAATTGTGTGTAATCGCTAGCATTTCCAAAGAATCCATAACAAATTAAATCAACTGTAAGAATTTTGGTCACATTCCAGAAATTCTAAACTCGCTTTAAAACATTTCAAATTGCATATTGTAATCCCTAAGATATGCAAATCATTTTGTAATAAATACAAAATATTTTCTATTTCTAACATTAAGTGAGATATCAAGTGTGATTTACTTGATTTTATTGTCTATTCTATTATTAACTCCCCCACCTTCGCATTGCTAATTTTTCATCTTGCTATCATTTATTGAAGTTCTATAATAAGCTAGCTGGCTGTAGGACAACTAGTATGAGATAATTACAACACACCTACAACTTTATTCAAGGTGTCACCAGCTAATATAAGTTTTCCTATTTTGCTCACACCTCCAATCTTTATCAGTACATTTGTACTTTGATGATGCACGGGGTAAATGAAGCTATAATTAATTGATTCCTTTTACTATACCTTTTATGCATGGGTGCTTATAAATTGACTAAAATAAACACGAGAAAAAAATATAGTAGATATATCTCCCAACTACTTACCTTATTTTTCTCTCCTCTGGCTAGCGTTACTATATTATTATTTTATTTGCACAATCAACCAAATCACATGCTCATACACCATTAAACTAGTGTGGGGACCATAAATTGTAACAGTTTACATCCAGGGTGGCGCCTATAAATAGAGGGGAGGGCAAGGGAAAGGCGAGTCGAATGCTAGGGAAGACTAGTTGAAGCAAACACTTCAAGAAATTGTAGGTAGTGTACTTTTGAATATGAGGATGAGAATAAGTGGACCTTCAGGAGGTGATCCATCTTTGATTGGATCTACTAGTGGTATCACCGACACATCTTTGATGGGTTCTAATGGTGGTATCAGCGACCCATCTTTGATGGGACCTCCTGCTACTGGCGTTGGCTTTTCATCCAAAAAGGTATTTTCTTCCTCCATCTCTAGTATACATATATTGTTGGATTTTCTTTCTTGTTATTGAGAATGATTTTTTGCATCTTTATCCCCTAAAATAAAGGTTTTGACAAGACGGAAATATAGAAACATACTTTTTGTTTCTACATTAAGTTTGTTCAATATCACCTTATCATACAAGATATTGTAGTATATCTCTTGGATTTTCCTAGTTTGATGATTTTATTCCTTTTGATTTCTTTTTAACTCACTTCATCTTGTTTTGTCAAAGTTCATTATGAGATTGTTTTTTCAAGAAGGATAAAGATAATTAATTCTCTTAATTAATTTGGATTCATCATTTGAAATCACTTCTCAATAATCTATTCTTCTATGTTGGTCTTCAATCAATTTTTTCTTTTAATACATAGTGGAGTGCTAAAGCTACAATTCTTTTACTGTTTTTTTTTGAAATATTGATGGCATCCTTATATTCAATATATCCCCATGTTACCCAACTTTTCTACAAGCAAATCTTTTTTCTAAATATCTAAATAGTCGATGCTTTGAATATTGAATTTAATATAAAAAATCATACTTCCTAAATAATTTCTAAAGAATCAAGAAGAATATGAGGGGGCACGCTTATTTTCCAGTGTAAAAGGTTAGCTCCTAGTATTTATTTAGTTGACATTAAGGTAGTCAACAACTTTGTTTCAGAGCAAAATATAGCACTACATTTTATTTGCATTTTTGCTGGGGGGGGGGGGGGTCTTTAGACCCATCAATATTTCGAAAAGGTCGTGTTTTCATATATGTAATTGTTGAAGAATAGTTGTGTGATAACTTTAATGAATACTCCCTCCGGTTCCATATTAGAAGTCGTTTAGGACAGCGACACGGTAAGCACAACTTTGACTTCTCTTTTCTATAAAAATGTTTATTGGAAAGTTATATATGTATATTCTTATGAAAGTAATTTTCAAGACAAATCTATTTATATGATTTTCACATTTTCAAACTCAACGACTTAAAAGTTATTCATGATTTATATTCCCAATGTTTGACTCAAACCTTGTCCAAAACGACTTCTGATAGGGAACCGGAGGGAGTACATATACAACATTAAAGGAGATAGAAATAAATAAACATCTAAATAAGAGAAAATTACAAAAAATAGGATAAATGTCATTAGATGCATCGCGGTCCTGTTTGTGATTTATTTTCCCTTTTATTCCTTTTGTTGAGCCATGTAGTACATGAAGTTTTGTAAAGGTAGTAATTATCAGCGTGATTCATAAAAAGAGTGTTTATTATGTAAATATCCAAATCAGTAGAGATGGCCTACCCACATGGTTTTTCTATTCTGTATAGGTTTAAGTTAATGGTTAGTGTCTCAGTAGTCAATATAGATGTTTGGAAATATATAACACAACTTTAGATGTTGAAAGTTCAAGAATGCAAATAACAATGTGGAATACTTTCCCTGCAGTGCCTTCTGTATGTTTCTTAAATGCTCGATGGTACTATGTTTAACCTCTTCGATTATAAATTTTGGAATGCGTGAGTTTAGTGCTGAAAATATTGTTTCTTTACCAGAATGATGAAAAGAATTTAAGCAATCATTCTAAAGAACTACATGCAACAAATGGTCATGGAGAGAGCCATGGTGCTGGTGCCTCTAGAATCAATGAAGTTGACTCGAGCATCTTGGTTGGCAACAAGAAAACTCGTGAAGAAAGCCTCGGTGATGGTCATCAGGATGGTCCACAACCAAAGAAAAGGTCTCTACACAGGCTCACCAGCAAGCAGTCAGAGATACTTGAAGGGTATGGTTCAGTAAAGTAGTAAATACATCATTTACTCGAAGTTAACAGTATGCATCAACAAATGTATTTTTATTTGTTTAGAGATCCCTTTATATATATTTTTTTCACCAAAGTGCATGATGTTGGTACCATCTTTGATCGTTGTATTATTTATTTATCCAGCGCAAAATATTGACATTATTTTGATATAAATCTACTAGATATTTCTTTAAAGAAAAATAATCACTAAGTATATCTGATATTAAAACTTTAGAAGTTGACTCTACTCATTTAGATCAAAGTAAACATAGTAAGAAATATTCCCTCCGTTCCAAACTATAAGTCGTTTTGGGTTTTCTATATTCATATATATTATTATGCATCCAGACATAGTATATGTGTAAATGCATAACATCATTTATGAATCTAATAAAGTCAAAACAACCTATAATTTGGAACGGAGGGAGTACTTTATTGAAAGTGTGCCGTATCCTTGAGTTATTTCTAGGACTTCACAAATATTTTCCTTTCCATCAGTTACCTTCAGTTTGAAATATTATCATCTGTATTGTCTTTATTGTTGTTGAACAAGCAGTTTCTTTAGTGTCTGCGCACACCCTGATGAGAATCAAAGGATGCAGCTAGCTATCGCGACTGGCCTTGCTTTGCATCAGGTGAAGTTTTGGTTCCAGAACAAGAGAACCCAAGTAAAGGTCTGTTCTACACCATTGCAAGTTTCCATGATCATGACTAGCAACACATCATGCTAAGTGCTACTTCTTCTCCTTCTGTTCCAAGGTGTAGGCTGTTTAAGTTTTTTTATGTCATTTAATGAAAACTTTGATCAAGTTTATAGAAAAAAGTATTAGGATCTACAATACCAATTAAATGCACTAGCAAGATATATTTTATGATGGACTTGATGAATTTTTTTATGTTGTAGATGTTAGATAAAACTAACACAACCTAAATTTTATAATGAAGAGAGTAACTGCTAACGACCTTGCTGTACCACTAGTTCAAAGCCAGGATGATTCATGCTAGGACCAATCAGTAATACTGGTCACACAACTCAGTCATACGATCCGATTCTAGTACCTAATATACACCTCGAGTTTCCTGACATTCTGTTACATGACACAAATAGCATTCAAGTGGAAGAGAAGAGAACTACAGGTTGAAAGTGGAGAATGAAATGCTGAGGGAAGAAAACAACAGGTTCAGGCAGGGACATAACAATGCTCTGTGTCCCAGATGCACTAATGATCCAGGGCAACTCCAGATCCTCAAAGAACTGGAACGGCTGAAAGTGCATAATCAGGTGCTGCAGCAAGAGTTGCAGGTACAGCATATAACTCATTGTCTCAAGTAAACTCTTCATTTCCACTCTTCATAACCAGCGCTGTAGCTGTGTCAGCTTGCATGGCATCATATACAGATTATACTTCTTCTCAGACCGAAAGATCACATCTCTAGTTGCAAAAGATTATAAAGTCTGTATCTCAAGATCCGCTGATGTAGTGATGTTGCATCTTTTCTTTGGCAGATGCGTATGAACAATGTAACCTCTGTGAGGACTTCACCTACCCGCTTATTCAATCTCGAGTGCTCGTCAGAAAATGCATTTGTTATGCAAGATGACCTACAAGCGTTTACTGAAGTAGCCAACAGTGCAGCGCAGGAGCTTCTCATTTTGGGTGACTCTGACTGCCCTCTGTGGATGGCTGTACCTGGTGGTTCATTCGAAGTACTGAACAAGATGACCTACGCCCAGACATTTCCTGGGCAAATCAGCATCGGTGCCATTGGATTCAAGACAGAAGCTACCCGTGCCAACACTGTGGTCATGCTGGGCTCCAAAAGTCTTGTGGAATATCTAATGGATGCTGTGAGTGGGTTGTTGATACTGAAATACTGAATACCGTTGTCGATTCAGAATCTGAATGCAAATCTGAACCCAGTTTGAACTTTGAAATGACTGCAGAAGAAATATGGCACCTTCTTCCCTGGACTCATATCCGGTGCAACGACTACCAAGGTGTACAACTGGCCTAAGAATAGCGAGGAAAGCTCCGATGGGGCTATGCAGCTGGTATGAATTGTTCATGAATTTAGCAGAGAGAAGCAGCTTAGTAGTTAGTAGCTTATATGTGAAAAATACAGTGCACAGGCAGATAAGAACTGTCCTCTTAGACTCTTAGCTGTTGTCTTGTTCTTTTGCATTGAAAACGACAGCTGACTGCCGAGCTGGTGTTCCCATCACCCCTGGTGCCGGCTAGAAAATGCACCTTCTTGCGCTACTGCAAGAGGCTGGAACATGGAGCCATTGCTGTCGTCGACGTGTCTTTGGACGGCGGTGCCAAGTGCCGCAAGATGCCATCAGGAATACTGATTCAGCCCATGAGGCACAACAGCTGCAAGGTATGACAGCTAGGGAAATGCTCGAAATTAAACTTTACCTCATTATATTATGGCACTGTACCACAGCCATGCTTGATCTGTTCCCAAACTTTCTTTGCAGGTCACCGTCATCGAGCACATTCGAGTAGATGACAGTGGTGCTCATAACCTCTTCGAGCCAAGCCTGAGCGGTCTCCTCTTCGGCGCCAGGCGCTGGGTGATGAACATGGCGCGACAATGCGCACGACTCAGGGACGTGTTCCATGTCACCAACTGTACCCTGAACGGTAATGGCAGCCTGAAAAAAATGTGATTACTATCTGGCACTCTCACTACCAAACTTGAATTAGAGAAACAAACTTACCTCCTTGTGTTGTTGGTTGCAGTTCCTGCAAGGGGGAGGATGGCTGTCATGAAGCTGGCAGACAATCTGCTCACCGACTACACTGGCAGCATCTCCGGCCTCTCAGCAGATGTCTGGAGCGTCCAGTGCGGCGAAGGCACGGAGGAAGACGTCAGGATTGTTTACAAAAGGAATGATGACACCAGCAACACCGCGGTTGTGTGCGCGAGTGCGACGTTCCTGCTGGAGCTGCCTATGAGGAGGGTGTTCGACCTGCTCAAGAACAACTTGCTGCGTGTCAAGGTATGTCAACGGACACAGTCACTCAGGGCACATGGCAACAAACAGCACGACTTCTGTCTGAACTCAACTAACGTGAGTCTTACCGATGGGTGATGGCAGTGGGATGTGCTTGTGAATGGAGGCTGCGTGAAGGAGGAAGTTCGTGTAGCCAGTGGCATCGGAAGTGAAGATGCTGTCTCCATCCTGCATGTCAAGGTAACAGAACATCATCAGGCACTAACACTGGATGCAGTTTCCTTATCTCAGACTTGTGATTTCAAATCTCACTCGAGTATTTGCAATTGGTCAGCATGGCAGCGGCGCAAACAAGGATATCATGATGGTCCTCCAGAACAGCTGCTACGACGCATCCGGGTCATTCATGGTCTACTCCTCTCTAGACAAAAACGTGATGGAGATGATCACAAGCCCAGGAGGCGAACAGGCGATAAATAACATTTCTCTCTTCCCCGCCGGTTTCTCCCTTGTTCCCCTCCCTGACCCTGCAAACATAGGTGCCCCAATGGGAGAGGCTGGGGCAACTGTGATGACAGTAGGATTCCAGATTCTGATGAAACTGGCCCGTGGGACTGGCCTGTGTCCTCGGTCAGTGTCATCGGCAATCAAGATCATGTCGGAAAACATCGCGACTATCAAAGATACGCTGTTGAACAGCCACCCTGTTTTCTACAAGGGGTTCCCATCTACCAACTAGACAGTAACAAGGTACTCCTCTTCATTGATGTCTATTGTCATGTCAAACTTGACTAATGGCGGAGACACCTCTTCTATAGGAGGATACTAAATTTGCAGTCACATCTTGCTGTTTTCCGTAGGGAGAAAAGGGAGGTCCAACGCTTGTGGAGGCTGCTGTTTAAATCAAGAAATTTGAAAGGGAATCCACCAGCTTTTATCGTCTGCATTTCTCCCGGCACTACCATTTACTATATTATTAATTTAGTAGTAATTCCTCCGATTATGATGTGGAACTGCTCTTGTATCAAGAGCCTGTAATAATGTTTGTGGACCCAAACTTGTGTTATGTGGACCGGTCATGTATGCTATGTTAAAGCCTTAAATTACTTTGGTTTGGTACATGCATGCTATGTTAAAACTTAAGCTACTTTGATTTGGTATGCATGCTATATTGGAACCTTAAGTTGCTTCTATTTGATATGCATGCTATGTTAGAACTTTAAGTTACTTTGATTTGGTATTGTGTGATAACTTTCTGCTCATCTGGTAGAACACTAATAATACTGGCAATTGACCAATTTCGAGTTGTTGGTTTATTCGCTGGAGGTCGATAGCAGCAGAGCAATGTTAGAATCTTTACACTAGTAATACTAGAATGCATGGAGCTGGAGCGCTGGATCAGGGAAGAATCTTTACACTAGTAATACTAAGAAATGCAACTTATTTCAAGAGAAACTCGTTATTGAGACATTTCAGTAATACATGGTCTGGAGTCAGAACTGGACAGGCCAGTATAAATCTATAAAGTACGAAGTAAACATTCCTATAAAAAACCACAGAGAACATAAGCGGACCAATTTATCTAACCTTCCTACAAGCTGATCACAGCCAAACAGCTGCCTTACTTGGCCATCTCTAAAGATCCACAGTGCTTGCTACAGCTTCTGAAGATGATATGTTGATAACTGAGATTGTGGTGTTATGTATTGAGACCGGCCCAATTCTTGAAAGCTACCAAGGCTTCCATTTTCCTGAAATTTCGCTTTCTTAGCTTTGCCACTTTCAGTTTCTTGTGGGTTTCCATGAATGCTTGCTTGTACCTCCATTTATCAATAAATATTTTGAACTCCTGCGCCTTGTCAATCACCTGCATTGCCATATCGAAGAACCCTCCTTTCACCAAAGCATATAGAAAGGCATCAATCAACTCGTGGTTGAACTCAGCCCCCTTCCTCCTCACTTCTGTCCATAGTATGAGCACATTAAAGTACTTCTCAGCTGAGACATACCCATTGATAAGCGAAACGTATGTCTGATTATTTGGTTCAAATCTAAGGAATACCATCCTTCGGTATGTCCTTTTAGCGTCCTCTAACCTCCCGACCTTGCAGAAAGCATGTATTATCGAGTTCCAATCATGTGTAGCAATCTCTATTCTTGGGTCATCAACCACTGAGTCCAAGAACGAAGCCATGAGGCCAGGCCGGTTGTTCTCTGTCAAGCCTGTCATTATAGTGAGATAACTCGACCTAAGTTCTGGTAGTCTCGCCTCTCTCATGTCCTTGAAAAGAGCAAATGCAGACTGGAAATCATGTGCTGTCATGGAAGCATCGATAAGAGCATCATAACTACTAGCATCAAGCTGAAGCCCTGCTGCACTAATCTCTGCCACAAGCTGTGCAGCCTCTGCAGTCTTTTGCTCCTTGCAATATGCTTTCAAGATCGAGGAGTACACACCAAGCCCTACAGAAGCTCCTTGAGCAGTCATTTCATCGAGTATGCTATGAGCTTTGTTCAATAGGCCAAGCTCAACACAAGCGTTGACAATCCCAAACCCAACAGAATCCTCAACTGACATAGGTTGTTGAGTGAGCTCGATCTCCTGTGCTTGGATGATCAACTGAGCTAGTTCTCTAATCCTAGCATGATCAACAAAGCACTGAGAAACCTCACTATAGGTTTCTGCATCGAATCCATTTCCATCCCCAACTCTGTGTTCCTTCACTGCACCGAGAATGAGGGATGAAACCAACTCGAAGCTGCTGGATTTTAGGTACCCACTGACCAGATTCTTGAAAAATCCTTTCTTGCTGAATCCCAGAGCATCGAGCAATGTATCGAGCTCATCAACCCGGCTGGAAACACACCTCCAAGCATACAAGAAGGCGAGGGAACCAAAGCTCTCTACATCTGGCGAGACCCCAACGGCCGACATAGTCTCCAGCACCTTCTCAGCGTCTGCAACCGAACCAAGCCTGCGGCAGCAACCAGCAAGGACAGCATTGCAGGCAGCGAGGTCAGGGCGCATCGCTGCTGCCTCAGCAGGAGCCTTCTCCCCCACCACAAGTTTGCAGGCTTCATCGAACACCTTGAGGAATGCAGCAAAGGCGCCCGCGTCGTCCCGGGTGAGCTCGATCAGAGGGTGGCCCCAGACGGAGAACGCCGGCAGGCGTCGTCCGCAGCGCAACATCGCGCGCGCGAGCGCCAGCGCCGGCGCGGCGGAGCCCGCGGCGGCTAGCGCGGAGAAGAGCGCCCCGAGGGCGGGCTCCGGTACGGGCGCCGCGTGCGGGCTCTTCTCCAGCAGGAAGACAGCCGCGGCGAAGGCGCGCTTGAGGCCGAGCCGGTGGTGCGCGCCCGCGGCGCCCGCGAGGTGGGAGACGAGCGCCGCGGCAGCGTGGGGAGAGGGCGGGCGGGATGACGCGGCCAGGGACTTGAACGCGAGCCACGCGTCGTCCGAGCGGTCCTCGGCGACGGCGGCGAGAAGGTCGGACTCGAGCGCGGCGGCGTCCGCGGCGTGGAGCGTCTTTCTGGGGGCGGCGTCATGGGCCGGTGGTGGGGGCGGCGGCGGTGGTTGCGGCCTGGGGCGCGGCGCGAAGACGGAGGGCTGGAGAAAGGAGTAGACGGTGGGGATCTCGTGGGGCTCGGAAGAGGAGGACAGGGGCCGCGCGGTGAGGGGCAGAGGTAGCCGGTGCCGGAGGCGGAGTAGAGCGCGCATTAGCGGAGGGGTTTTGCCGTTGAGGTGTTCGACAGTTTGCCTAGGAAGAAAAGACGCGGAAGAGGATGGTGAGTCTAGGCCTCGTTTAGTTTGATAAAGTTTCCAACTTTTTCTCCACTCTCTCTCCATCACATCACATTAAATACGTCGAAAGACATATGTTCGGAGTATTAAATATAGTTAAAAAAACTAATTACACAGTTTTGATGTACTTCGCGACACGAATCTTTTGAGCCTAGTTAGGTCATGGTAGGATAATATTTACCACAAACAAACGAAACGTGCTACAGTGTGCTACAGGAGTTCGAAACGTTGAAAAGACAAATTTTTCACCGAACTAAACAAGTCCCTATTATGTGTCCTTGGTTAGCAAAGGATGGGATGGGATGGAGTGGATGGTCCGTGGGAATACCAGTAGGGATGGCAGTGGATCGGGTTTGTAGCAGATATCCGCGGATTTTAGGTATCTGGGTTGTGGGTTTGGTGCAGATTTTCGTCCACGGGTTCGCGGATTTGGATATCCGCAACACTGTGGGTTTGGGGCGGATTCTACATTTCGCCCGCAGATATCCATTGGAGCTCCGAAAAATTGATCCCAATAAACCCACATATGGAATTCTAATCACATAAGAAATATTATTGTTGTTGTTTCTTTTTATACTCAACTTGTTAATTTACAATCCTCTGAACATGTAAGTAATTTGCGATTCTATTTTTATTTCACAAGTGAAGTTGATTCCACCATAACTGATGAATGATAAATTGTCCACTATTGTTCATTTGGAAGACTATGGAAGTTGGTTTGTGTTGTTTTCCATGTGTATTGAACTTGTATTGTGTTGAATCGCATATTTTGAAGTAATCTGGACAATACTTATGTATTATGTGCTCTTGTTTATAATAATTGAACCAGGTTTTGGATTATCCGTTGGGTTTTGGATATCCGCGGATTTGGGTTTGGATCTGAATTTTCACCCGAACTATTTTTTGGGTTGGATTTGGGTTTTAGGTTTGGGTTATGGGTTTGGGTGCCCTCACACTACATCCGATCCGAATCCGACCCATTGTCATCCCTAAATACCAGTGCTTGGTTTGGAGACGTCGGGGATTGGATGAGATGGAGTGGGATGGTCCCTGGGAATACCAGTGCGGGGGCTGCGCCTGCGAGCTCGAGCTCCGCGGCGGCCGGCCCTAGGCGGCACCGGAGCGGGCGAGCGAGCCCAGCTCCGCTGCGGCTGGCCCGTGTGCTGGAGCCCCGCGGCCGAGCTGGAGGAGACGGCCGGCAGCAGGAGGCGGCGGGAAATGGCTTCCACGGGAAGAGATAAGGCTGTGGGGGAATAAGTGGCAAGGAGGATGACATGCCGGTCCCACAACTAGCAAGTGGATCCCACTTTACACTGGAGCTAACGGTGTTAAATGACCATCCATCCCATCCCATCCTTTCGATCCCTTGTGTGAAAAAAAACCTGGCCAATCCATCCCTCTCAACCAAACACAAAACGGGATGGTCCCATCCCAAAAAATGTGAACGGGATCATCCCATCCCACATTGTCTCCCAACTAAGCACATGCTAGGTGAACGGATCGAACGAGGGATGCGTCACGAGAACTGTCCGATTCGAATTTAGGCACCCTGGATCGAGAGGAAGGGATGGAAACCGCGCGTGATGAGTTGAGGATGCAAATGCAAAATGGCGGCGACATTGCCGTGATGAGTTTAGGCCGGAACGCCCGTCGGTGCCTCGAAGTGTGTTCTTGTCGCCGCCGCCCGGTGGCACGGCTGGCGCCGCTTAGTGTAAAACTGCATTTTCCCTCGCCGGAATCGGCGTGGCAGTTCGATGAACAAAGCAAGCACCCAATAGATGAAGTTGATCAACATTTGCTACCACTGTTCTTTGAAGGTTTTTTCTTTCCACTTAGGACTTGTTCGGTTATCTAAGATTCAATCCGGACACAAATGATACATATAACAAAAAAATCATGATAGATACAATAAAAAATCGGAATTTATTCTGGATCGATAACTAATTTACTCATGATAGATACAACAAGACATCGGAGTACAATCCACGGGTCGGAAGGTGTGGAATTTATCCCGGTCTCTCAGTGTACATTTTGTGAGTAGATAGTCTCCGGCTTGAAATAAATCTCGGTCTCTAGTTGTATCTATCATAAATCTCTTGTTATATTTTTATTCTCGACCTGAAACAAGTCCTAAGTAACCGAATGGGACCTACCAGGCTCCGCTTCATGTTCTGGTGAAGACTGATTTACTATACGGTGTCGCTGTTCCGGTGTCCCTCCCGTTACTAGGCATTAGAGATCAGAACAACAAATCAACAAACCTAAACTCCAAAGTCATGTTTGTGTTTAAGATTTGCTACAATGAACCCTTTCCGCCAACCAAGTGAATGGGGTGCGTCTAGCCATCACTTCGGTGATGGATTCGCACCCATCACCGAAGGCCCAATAGCGGCCAACGAACCCTGCGTGTCACACCCGGATTTAAGAGCAAATCCGAATGCAAGAATACATGTGCGCCAGGATCAAGTTACACACATGCATCGACTCAGTGAATACCAAATACAGTGTCAAAAGCGTAAAGAGAGTATTAAGCTTTATTACAGACCAAAATGTCTCATAAACGATCTAATTATTATCGAGTAGCGATGCAGCGGATAGGGTCAATACCACAGGCAGTTGACTGGTGGCACGTCCGCCTAGAAATCTTCAAAGTCTTCAGGGAAGTCTTCAAAGTGACCATCTGAGCAGCAGTCCGAGTAGTGTAGTTGCAAGAAATAAATCAACAAGCGTGAGCACATGTCGTACTCAACAAGGGAATGTAACTATAACAACATGCAAGGCTCTTTGGGTGGATGGCTGATATGGTTAAAGCGGTAAGCAATTTTAGTTGGTCAGATTTTATTAAGCAACTTATTACTAGCAGTGCAAGTATATACCAACCCAGGGAAATTATAAATGCAACAGAATCAGGATGTGATTCACAAGCTTAATTCATATTCCATAATTTACTCATGTGAGGGTCCAGGCCGCTCCATGACCGAGAGCACGGCTAATCGATTAGATTTTACACTCTGCAGAGGTTGTACACTTTACCCACAAGTCGTGTCCCCCATATATGCCCGGGTTAATTACTCCCTTAAACACTTCCGAGGTGAGTGGCATGGGTTTCACTACGAGGCCTTTACAAAGATTCCCTAGTATGAGCTGCTCGCTAGGTTTCATGACAGCGCAATGCATAACCCTCTCTCAAGACTGCGAAGCTACCACAGAGCAGATCAGCTTGAGGGCCGAGCTATACACCAACTACCGGCACCCCCTAACCCTTATCAGGTAAAGCATACTACATGCTAAGGTCTCTAATTAGTTAGCCAAGACAGAGCCATTTGTCTTGTGGTTGCACCTGGTTCCTGGGTGGTCGCTCCATGTTCCGATTAACAGGGGTAATCTTGTTTAATGAGGGTAGAGCAGAAAATAAATCAAGTTTACTTTTGTGTACAATTAAACCATCCTCAGCCCGTAATTGGCAACTGAGCATGTGCTACCCAACATAAAGTAAAACCCAGGTTAACAAGGACATGGTAAACAACACTAGTCACACCTTAGTCATAGGGTCCCATCAATTTAATGCAAGCAATAAAGTAAATAGTGTAATTAAAATGCAGTTGTATAGGAAAAAGGGCATGCATCAAGGACTTGCCTTCCACAAACTCTTGCTGCTCAAACTCTTCAACGTCTTCAAAAGCTTGAACTTCAGCGAAAGCTCCAATCGGCACGTTCTCTACGCATCACCCAATTGATACATACAAGCAAACAATGAAATAAAATAAGAAACAATCACCAAACAGTAACAACAGATCAAAACAACTACTTAAAGCTATTCTACTCTTCAATACGATCGTTTGGACATAAAGAACGCGAAAAACGGAGTTAAAACGGAGAAGATAAGGCTAAAAGAAGTTACAGGGGTCTATCTGCGAGAAAACTAGAGCTACAGGGACTTAACTGCTAAAACAGGAAAGCCTAGGGTTTAAACCGGGAAAACCAGGACCTATACGTAAGGATCTTTGAACGTGGGAGGACGAGCTTGTGAAATATAAAAGGCTAGGGGGTTTTTTGTAAAACGGCCGTGGCCAGGTGGGGTTGACCGGTACGCCGGACTTTGACTGGGGTCTGGATCTAATCGTGATCGTCCGTGGACGATCCGGCGGTCCAGGACTCACGCAGGCGGCTGGCGGCGGAGCTAGCGTCGGAGCGAGGCGGAGCTCGACCGGGAGCTCGCCGGCGGGAGCGGAACACGCGATTCCGGCCATGATCCGAAGCACGGACGGCACCAGAATGAAGCGGGCGAGACGGAGAACCTAACTAGGGTACCGGGACGGCCTAAAGGGCGACGGCGACGGCGTGGGGCTCGGTGGGGCGGAGCTCTGCGGCGGAGCAACTCCGGCGAGTCCTCACGGTCGAACCGGGACACATGAACGCCAACACGCGGCATCGGGACCTTCCTCACCTCCTTGCACACCTCTGGAGCAGTTTCCCGTCGATGAACCGACGGCGAGCAGGGAGATCAGCAGCGGCGGCCGTGCTAGGGTTCTGCAGCGGCGGCGCGGCGTCGAGGAGGGGCTAGGGTTAGGGTTTAGCGGGGGGGCTCGGGAGGACGCGGCGGCGGGGTTATAAAGGGGCCAGGGAGGGTCTTCCTTGGCGTGCGGGCCAAGAGAAGGGGAGGCGGCGCGGGCACGGGCGCAGGGGCGACGCGGTCGGACGCGAGCTCGAGCTCGGTTCGAACCGGAGGAGGGAGATGACGACCGGGGCCCGCTCGTCAGCGTCCGGGCGCGAAGGGAGGCGGGATGGGCCGGCGCTGGGCCGAGCTCTTTGGTGGGCCGCGCAAACACGCAAAGGAGGAGGAGAAAAAAAAACAGCCTGGGCTGGGGAAACGAGGGAGCTCCAGCGGACTTTGAAGTTGAACGGGCCAAACAAAACAGGAAAGAAGAGAGGAAGAGTAAAGAATTTTATTTTGAATTTTGAAACCTTTAAAACTTCAAACAGAATTTGAATTCAAACACAAATTTGAATTCCAACACTCAAAAACAATGCACCAGCATGTATGCAACTCTCAACTCCCATATTTATTTATTTTATTTATAAAAATTATTTAAATGCCTAGAAAATTCAAACAACTCCTTAAAATCCTTAAACAAATTCACAAGTTGCTAACAAAATTTTAAAATTTAGAGAAAAATGTTTATTAATTTATTTTTCTTATTCACATCCTGAAATCGGAAATTTCAGGGTGTGACAAATCTACCCCCCTTAAAAGAATCTCGTCCTCGAGATTCGGATGGATTTGGCAGGATTGAGAATACTGGGCTCCAATCTCATGGGTGAAAGATAAGGAATTAGGATAATGAAGGACGTACCAAACAGATTGGGTACTCTCTGAGTGATCCCTGCATTCATGTGATTCAGCTTCCCACGCATATAGTTCTGCCTTCCTTTGCTCTGAGGGGTCTGATTCCCACTCCTCATCTGCTGACTCTGCACTGGAGTATTCTGAACACTTCTCTGAGGACAGTGGTTGGCATAGTGACCAGTCTCTCCACACTTAAAGCATGTATTACCAACCGGAGTGCTGGGCGCACTAGGTCTCACTGGGGTTCCCACTGGGGTGTTCTGACTAGGCTGCTGGTCATTGGGACGTGGATTCTGTGGAGTGGACTGCTGCAACTCTTGAATAGGATGCTTGAACGGTTGATTGTTACGCTGAATCGGATTCTGCCCAGAGTGACCACCTGAACCTCCAACATGGGGTGTTGTCCTCTGCTGAGGAATGAAACGGGGGCGAGTGCTGCTCCCAAACTGCACAGAGGTAGTGGCCTTCCTCTTCAGATCTCCCAACTCTATGCGCTTTGACTCCAAGCAGATAGCCTTGTCCATCAGCTGCTGAAACGACGCAAAAGTGTGAGACATAAGCTGGTACTGAAGTGGTCCAGCTAGTCCCTCCATGAATAGCTCCTGTTTCTTCCCATCATCAGCAACATCTTCAGGTGCATAGCGAGACAACTCAATGAACTTATCCCTGAATTCTGCCACTGACATTCCTCCCTGCTTGAGAGAAAGGAACTCCTTCTTCTTTAGCTTCATCAGGCCTGCCGGGATATGATGGCTCCTGAAACTGGTGGTGAACTCCTGCCAAGTGATGGTGTCTGGTGTAGCATGAGCAGCAACATAGGCATCCCACCAAGCTCCTGCTGTACCCTGAAGCCGTCCTGCAGCATACAGGACCTTCTCTCTGTCATCACACTGAGCGGTAGTGAGCATCTTGCCTATAGTCTTCAGCCAATCATCAGCCTCCAATGGATCTGCAGCATGTGTAAACACTGGTGGACGATGGCTCATGAACTCCCTGTGCTTGTCCCTGGGTGCCTGCTGCTGTTGCTGCTGAGGTGGATTGTTGACTTGAGCCTGCAGGTTGGCCACAGTGTTGGTCAAGTTCTCGAGAAGCTGAGTCTGAGTCTGGAAAAACTGCTGCATGGCCGGATCCATCTGTGGTTGCTAGGGTGCACTGCCTGAGCTGCTGCCTCGTCCTTGGCGGTTCACTGCTGGTTGATCGACTCTGGATCCTGACCTGGTGTTCACCATCTGAGTGTTAGGGATATTACTTTAGATGATTGAGTCAGGAGTGAAACTCAGAAGGTAGAGTAATGAAGAATTTTAGCATTAGGCAGATTCTGTTGACTCCAGATATTCAGGTATAACTCTCAACGTGGCTAACCAAAAATTAGGAGCTTTTGGCCAGTAAAAGGTAATGAAATTACGAAACTAGTCCAACTGGAATCACCTCGATCAGAGCTCTATAACTCCAGATATAAAATAAACAAGTCAGGTATATCAGCAGTGCTAACAGATTCGAGTAGCTTCAAAGTTTCGGGCATAACTCTCTGACTATGAAATCAAAATTTCTGAATTTTGGACAGAAAAACACCCATGAAATTTCTGAACTTCTCCAACTGGATTTGCTTCAAACGGAGGTCTATAACTCCAGATATAAAATAATGAATTCAATGTGTCAGCAGAGTTTTACAGATTCTGATAGCTCCAATGTTTCGTGCATAACTCTCAGGATATATATTGGATGAGGCTGAATTTTTGAAAGAAAATCAGTTATGAAATTTGTGGACTAACCCAACTGGTTTTGCATCAATCGGGGCTCTGTAGCTCGAGATATTATCAAAACACTACTGCTGTGTCGAAGGTTGACGAGAACAGATTTGCAGCTAGATAGATTCCAAGGTAGATAAGTAAAGATTTAACAGAGGATTTAGAAGGTGTACGATAAAAGGGATGGTTGAGACAGAGTTTAAACCCACTAATCAAACTTATACTAAACCAATGTCATTGTGGTTATCAACCCACAACACATTGCACTCAATCAAAGATCCAAATCAATCATTAACACAAGATCAAGCATTCAAACACTCCACTAAGCTAGCACACCTAATCGTCGATCGTGACTAGCGATTACATAAGCATAAAGCCTAAAGATCCTAGATCCTAAGGAAGATCTTCGGGTTGAACTTAATATGATCATAAGATAACTAAGAACAACTCTGAACACGGGTAGGGTAAAGATAGGAAAAGGTTATAGAGCATAGAATGAATGCTAAAGGTTCCTTAAAACAAGAATAAGGAAGCATAGAGTGAAATGATTAGCCAAAGATAAGATAGAGAACAAGTAGAATATCAAGGATGGGGTTAAAAGTAAGGATATGTATATTAAAAATAAAATTAAAGCATAGCATGAAGTAAGAATGGCTTCTAAAATAATATAATCCTTAAGTTCGACCATTTTCTAACTAGGCTAACGTCCTACAGTCAACACAGCTCTGATACCACTTTGTCACACCCGGATTTAAGAGCAAATCCGAATGCAAGAATACATGTGCGCCAGGATCAAGTTACACACATGCATCGACTCAGTGAATACCAAATACAGTGTCAAAAGCGTAAAGAGAGTATTAAGCTTTATTACAGACCAAAATGTCTCATAAACGATCTAATTATTATCGAGTAGCGATGCAGCGGATAGGGTCAATACCACAGGCAGTTGACTGGTGGCACGTCCGCCTAGAAATCTTCAAAGTCTTCAGGGAAGTCTTCAAAGTGACCATCTGAGCAGCAGTCCGAGTAGTGTAGTTGCAAGAAATAAATCAACAAGCGTGAGCACATGTCGTACTCAACAAGGGAATGTAACTATAACAACATGCAAGGCTCTTTGGGTGGATGGCTGATATGGTTAAAGCGGTAAGCAATTTTAGTTGGTCAGATTTTATTAAGCAACTTATTACTAGCAGTGCAAGTATATACCAACCCAGGGAAATTATAAATGCAACAGAATCAGGATGTGATTCACAAGCTTAATTCATATTCCATAATTTACTCATGTGAGGGTCCAGGCCGCTCCATGACCGAGAGCACGGCTAATCGATTAGATTTTACACTCTGCAGAGGTTGTACACTTTACCCACAAGTCGTGTCCCCCATATATGCCCGGGTTAATTACTCCCTTAAACACTTCCGAGGTGAGTGGCATGGGTTTCACTACGAGGCCTTTACAAAGATTCCCTAGTATGAGCTGCTCGCTAGGTTTCATGACAGCGCAATGCATAACCCTCTCTCAAGACTGCGAAGCTACCACAGAGCAGATCAGCTTGAGGGCCGAGCTATACACCAACTACCGGCACCCCCTAACCCTTATCAGGTAAAGCATACTACATGCTAAGGTCTCTAATTAGTTAGCCAAGACAGAGCCATTTGTCTTGTGGTTGCACCTGGTTCCTGGGTGGTCGCTCCATGTTCCGATTAACAGGGGTAATCTTGTTTAATGAGGGTAGAGCAGAAAATAAATCAAGTTTACTTTTGTGTACAATTAAACCATCCTCAGCCCGTAATTGGCAACTGAGCATGTGCTACCCAACATAAAGTAAAACCCAGGTTAACAAGGACATGGTAAACAACACTAGTCACACCTTAGTCATAGGGTCCCATCAATTTAATGCAAGCAATAAAGTAAATAGTGTAATTAAAATGCAGTTGTATAGGAAAAAGGGCATGCATCAAGGACTTGCCTTCCACAAACTCTTGCTGCTCAAACTCTTCAACGTCTTCAAAAGCTTGAACTTCAGCGAAAGCTCCAATCGGCACGTTCTCTACGCATCACCCAATTGATACATACAAGCAAACAATGAAATAAAATAAGAAACAATCACCAAACAGTAACAACAGATCAAAACAACTACTTAAAGCTATTCTACTCTTCAATACGATCGTTTGGACATAAAGAACGCGAAAAACGGAGTTAAAACGGAGAAGATAAGGCTAAAAGAAGTTACAGGGGTCTATCTGCGAGAAAACTAGAGCTACAGGGACTTAACTGCTAAAACAGGAAAGCCTAGGGTTTAAACCGGGAAAACCAGGACCTATACGTAAGGATCTTTGAACGTGGGAGGACGAGCTTGTGAAATATAAAAGGCTAGGGGGTTTTTTGTAAAACGGCCGTGGCCAGGTGGGGTTGACCGGTACGCCGGACTTTGACTGGGGTCTGGATCTAATCGTGATCGTCCGTGGACGATCCGGCGGTCCAGGACTCACGCAGGCGGCTGGCGGCGGAGCTAGCGTCGGAGCGAGGCGGAGCTCGACCGGGAGCTCGCCGGCGGGAGCGGAACACGCGATTCCGGCCATGATCCGAAGCACGGACGGCACCAGAATGAAGCGGGCGAGACGGAGAACCTAACTAGGGTACCGGGACGGCCTAAAGGGCGACGGCGACGGCGTGGGGCTCGGTGGGGCGGAGCTCTGCGGCGGAGCAACTCCGGCGAGTCCTCACGGTCGAACCGGGACACATGAACGCCAACACGCGGCATCGGGACCTTCCTCACCTCCTTGCACACCTCTGGAGCAGTTTCCCGTCGATGAACCGACGGCGAGCAGGGAGATCAGCAGCGGCGGCCGTGCTAGGGTTCTGCAGCGGCGGCGCGGCGTCGAGGAGGGGCTAGGGTTAGGGTTTAGCGGGGGGGCTCGGGAGGACGCGGCGGCGGGGTTATAAAGGGGCCAGGGAGGGTCTTCCTTGGCGTGCGGGCCAAGAGAAGGGGAGGCGGCGCGGGCACGGGCGCAGGGGCGACGCGGTCGGACGCGAGCTCGAGCTCGGTTCGAACCGGAGGAGGGAGATGACGACCGGGGCCCGCTCGTCAGCGTCCGGGCGCGAAGGGAGGCGGGATGGGCCGGCGCTGGGCCGAGCTCTTTGGTGGGCCGCGCAAACACGCAAAGGAGGAGGAGAAAAAAAAACAGCCTGGGCTGGGGAAACGAGGGAGCTCCAGCGGACTTTGAAGTTGAACGGGCCAAACAAAACAGGAAAGAAGAGAGGAAGAGTAAAGAATTTTATTTTGAATTTTGAAACCTTTAAAACTTCAAACAGAATTTGAATTCAAACACAAATTTGAATTCCAACACTCAAAAACAATGCACCAGCATGTATGCAACTCTCAACTCCCATATTTATTTATTTTATTTATAAAAATTATTTAAATGCCTAGAAAATTCAAACAACTCCTTAAAATCCTTAAACAAATTCACAAGTTGCTAACAAAATTTTAAAATTTAGAGAAAAATGTTTATTAATTTATTTTTCTTATTCACATCCTGAAATCGGAAATTTCAGGGTGTGACACTGCGCTATATTTTTCTCTCCACACACGGCCCTGTTTGTTTCTGTGGCCAGGGGACGCGCGATAGGCAAACTCGCGATAGGAAGAATAGTTGATTTCCTCGCTTCGCGAATAAGCCATGTTCTAGTTCAAAAAAGAACTGTTGCCCGTGTCTGCGGTCCACATAAGCGCGTCCATCGCGAAGCGTTTGGCGGGATTATTCGCTTTCTGTCGCTGCCGCCGCAGAAATCGCGATCCCAAACAGGCCGGCAGTCTCGCAGTCACGATACCCCTATCGTCTTCCACCTCATGTCGCCCCTCTCGTCTTCCTCCGAGCTCCTCCTCGCGTGTGTCGCGTCGCTCGTCCACGTGGCGCCTCCTCACGTGTCGCTGGCGACCTCCCCTCCTCCCTCACATGCTAACCCATCTGCGCCCCTCTCCTTCATCCTCACGACTCCCCTCTCTCGTTCTTGTCCCCGCGCCGCCCTCCTCCTCTGCCCCCGGCAGCTCCCGTCGTCGCTTCCGGTGACCGCTCCCCCTCCCCCCTAATCTGGTGAGCTCTCATCGAAGAGAGCTCACCTTCCACCCCCGCCTGATCCCTGGCCCATCAACTATCACGCCGTTGGCCCCCGCCGGCGGCGTCCCTGCCACCGACCGCCCCGCCCGCATTCCGCCTCCACCACCTGGCTTCCCTCCGGCCCCTTCCACCCCATTTCTAAGGCCCGGATCCTGAAGGCCCGATCCCTAACCTCGACGGCGTAGCAACCGGAAGCCGTGGTGGCAGTCCGGCGCGGTGCGAGGAGAGGAAGAAGACGGCTCTGACAGGTGGGGCCCGAGGCGTGATAGTTTACCTTTTTGTCACTTCGACAACGTATAGTCACGGCGGGCGGAATGCACTAATCAACTCTGGACTGAGGTGAATCGCAAATCTGGCTATGCCAAAGATCAATCACTTCAATTGTGGTCCAGTGTCGCAATGGAACTCTCGATATCAGAGCTCGCAACCAAGCAATTACACAACTCAAACGATTATATACATATATAGTCAGTCAAGACATCAGACAGTTGAATAGATAAGCTGGTCGGAGGTCCAGCAGTCACTAGAGCCT
Source organism: Cenchrus fungigraminus (assembly GCA_036936925.1). NCBI lineage: Eukaryota > Viridiplantae > Streptophyta > Magnoliopsida > Poales > Poaceae > Cenchrus > Cenchrus fungigraminus. Next base: position 17,253,747 of record CM072778.1, on the reverse strand, counting down.
ACTGCTTGATGTCGCCAACACCAAGCCTCACCAGTCACCAGGACTCTTTTCCTTCTTTTTTTCACCGGCTAACTGATTGTGCTTTTCCTCTATAAATAGCCACAATCTCATACCCGTTCGTTAAAAAAATACCAGGACTTATGCACTGCATGAGGACAGATAGCACCTGGCAAAACAGTAGCACACCCCACTGCGCTCTAGAAATCATTGTCTTCAAATTCATTGTTGTCGATACCATCCTCCTCCAGGTCATTGTTGTTGCCATCTTCATTTGTCAACGCCATCCTCCAGCTTACCATCATTCCCATTTACATTACTGCCAACAGCCCAACACCATTACCCTCCAGGCCATTGTCATTGTCATCTTCATTGCTGTTTACTACACCATCCTCCAACTCCTCGTCATCTTCATCCTCTGACTCATCATCTTCATCCTCTGACAAATCGTCACCTTCATCCTCCCACTCATCATCTTCTTCATCTTCAATCCCCTCGTTATCAATATTATCAGAGTCACTCCATCCATAACTATTGTCATCTACCCATTCTGGATTTTCCTCCATTGTCTTCTCGAAGATGGTAAATTCCTTCTCCTGTTCATATCTTGAATGCATTATTTCTGTTATGATCTTCTCTGCTAAATCTTCATAGAATTTAACATTTATCTTCTCCAAGCTGATCCCGTTCGCTACCATTGCATTCACCATCATTTGAATTTCCCTATCATCCTTGGAACACCGTATTATGACCGTTTCAAGGAGTGGACACTGCAAGGTCATTCCATTGATTGGCATGACAACCACTCTCACTCCATTTGCTTCTTTGGGAAGCTGCACAGGGAATAAAGAAAAACACATTACTTTTTAATGATTCTTCTCACAGAAAAAAGGGCATTGGTTTCATAAGCAGCATACCTGTCTTTGCACTAAGGTAAGTCTTTTTAGTCTCGGTGACAGCTGGAGGAAGTGAAGTACAATGTTGAAGTTATCAGTCAAACACCAGTCACCGATTTCAAGAGTTTCGAGATTCTCAAACACCGAGCATGTGGGTAGCTGCTTTTCCAACATAACCTTGCATTTCCAGATAATGGGTCAGCCGTAAGTCCATGACTAAAGTAACCAACCAGAACCAGAACATTGCTAAGCATGCCAGTAGGCAATAGCCAACAAATAACTTGAGAAAGGTGGGCAAATGGAACTGCCACATGGTCCACACATCAAATGCCAACTATCACATAATCTTACCAATGATAAGCTTTTCTACAGCAACAGATAATTAAATTACAAGAGCAAGATACATGAAGCTACCGAATCAAAGCTTCAATAGTCAGCTACCTAAGAAAAATTACCTGTTCTTCAGTAGGGTGTAAATCACAAGATACAGATACTATACATGTTAACGCAAGCATAAATATTTAAGAGTACCGTGATATATTAGTTTACAATTTTCAAAATAATAGAAGTCATATATCCACATGTCATGTGTAAAGGTTCAAGGCCTTAAGGGTACTGTTAATGTAGCATGTGAACAGTTCACATAACAGGTTCTGTAGCACATGGTGATAAACCTCCTCCTTACTACATAGCTGATATCTTGTGTTGTTTGGTCAGGGGGTTTCTTAGAATAAATGCTTGGGTTAGGTGATTAGTTAGCTTTAAGATATGGTTTTGAGACATTCTCTGGATGGATTCATTAAGCAAGCAAGAAGAAAATTGTCCCCATCTCTTTCTCTTTCTCTTTCTCTTTCAATGTTGTTTACACTAGTGTTTGAGCCTGCCTAACCTGAGCCCACATGACACCACATGTCTACAGCATGTTTTCAAATCTAGAGTTTTTTTAAAAATAATTTCCAAACATGACCAAAATTACCATCGTCAGAAGATAACCAGACACAAGGGCCAACATGTTCAAGTAGGCAGCGACATTGCATGTATTTGTACAGCAGATGCAAGTTGAATTAAACATATAAGATTTTTCGTGTTCATTTTTTTTCCTGTGTAAATGTATGAAATGCATAAAGTATCCATATCAAACTTAACATTTTTTTACACATATGTTTCAGACTCTGGTTGTCTTAGTCATGATTGATTCAGGTCCCATTACGGTGGACATGCATGGTAAAAGCATAAAAAATAAATTGACAAGATATACAATAAGGAATATCAAAATTAACGCGTAGCAAAATGTTAGCTTGGCTTTAATACTGGCAGTACTAGTATATACAGTACCAGTACTAAGTGAATGAACAATGTGAAATCTCACTGACATTAGGTTTTCACATTAATAATTCAGTTGAGAAGCAATATACTATTGATACAACCATAACACCATATTAACACCAAGAATTAGATGACGAATTAATGGTGTGACTTTGCAATTGGAAAGTTACACAACACTTAATGCATTTCAAATCTTTATATACTAATAAAGTACATATATGATATAGTTCTTTTCCTTTTTTGGAAATGTATTGGCATACTTGTGCTAGCAGTCATTACTTCAGATAACCATCACACATGAAGTAAATCAACCATCAATCTCAACAAACTCTCGTAGTCATGTGTACTAAATTAAGAAAACCACAGCAAAGAATAACACATTTTTTATATAACTCAACTAATTTGATTCTTGCTTTTAAGTAGGTTATTGTCTCTTTTCCCTTTCGTCGAAGCTAAGTGCTAACTTTTTAGTAGAACTAAGCCGCCTTTAATGTTGTTTGCTGAAAGATGATAGTGTCCCTGACCATAAAAACATTAGTAGCAGCAACCACCGAACAGAAGATATGCAAACACGAAAATGTGCATACTATGTAAATAGTATTGTTTCCAACTAATTTTGATTCAGAGTATTGATAATAAGAGGGGGAATTCATTGTCTATTCAAAAGCATACCTTCATGTCAGAACCCTGGAAATTCAATAATGTAAGTGTTTTGGCATGCAAGAGTATTCCAGTAAAATCAGATTGGCCATCAAATGTAGACCCACAACTATCTATGTGTGCACTCTCTAAACATGGGCACTCTCTCAAAAAAATATATTCCAACGCACAACCTAAGCACTCAAAGTGAATGAGACGAGGGGCAGCAATAGTGAACCCATCATCTCCATGTATGAAACCGTCAAGAGTAAGACTTTTGAGTACTTTTGAGTCTATAAGCTTGAAATATCTTGCACAGTTTGTCAAACTCAAATGTTCTAGTCCAGGGCTGCACGCAATAATTTGGTCAAGTGACAGCTGAGACAGTTCCACGTCATAGAGAGTCAACTTTTTAAGTGAAGGAAGGCTGATTTTGTCTGGCAGCACCAATCCCACATGCCCATAGGAAGTGTCTCCCAACTGCAAATTCAGCTCTTGAAGAAAGGGGCATACGAAAACACAACGAGGCATAGAATTCTGATCGTACACCTCCAGGGTAACATCAAGCACTTTAACGTTATGCTTCACTGCATAACTAATCCACATCCTCACATCATTGCAGTCTAGAGGATTTCGACCATACCAGTGCAGCTGGAATGTATGAAGGTCCACTCTTTCTCGGAGTAGCAACAGGTTGTTAACAAAACGAGCAAACTTATCAGCCTTCCAACTTCGAAATTCTCTGTGTGTGAGACATATGAACTGCAAAGCCTCGCACACTTGCCTCCACCTCATGGACAGCCTGCGCATCCGCACAACAGTTCTGATCCTCACAAGTGATAGAATATTGTGTAGGATCTCAGTAGGCAACAGGCTGATCCGATCAATGCTACTGTCCATGTCTTGAACATCAGTTGACTCCATAGCAACCCTACCTTGGATTCTCACATAAGAAACCTGCCAATGGAAGCATTCCGAAATCAGTAGTTGAGGTGACAACCCCCAGAGACAAAAGAAATATTTCCCTTTTTTCTTAAAAAAATATCGATCACGAGGCTTGCCACTACAGAGTACAGACTACAGACTTACAGTTGAAGGCTTAGCTTGGATATCGGGGTTCAGTTGAATGATTGAATCCCAGCATTTACAAAAAAAAAATGTACCCACGCAAACTTAATCGAACTATGCATGGATGGATTGGATTGCACCAGTAGGGCAAAACTAGAATGGAGGATTTACCCATTTAGGTTTGATCGGGAACAAAACGAAACCATCACACAGGAATGAGGAATCCATCTGAGCGAGCAAGGATTACAAACCAGCACATGAAGGAACAAGCCCAAGCCTTGATGGACCTCTACCCCGATGGGCGACGGCGACGAGGAGCGGGAGGGGGAGCCGCGGAGGAGGAGGAGGAGAGCCGAAAGGCAGCCGGCGCGCCGTAGAGGATGACGAACTGGCGACTGGCGGCGTCTGGCTGCGATGCGATACGTGGGCTTACGGACATAATAAAGGCCTGGTATTGTGTATTTTATCGGAAAGACTGGACTAGGCCGGATCGCATATGCGCAACTGCACAAGCCTCAATATGTCATGGTGGTATGGCCCAGCAACCGAAACACACAAAACAAAGATTTTTATTTTAAAAACGGAGTTGTTAGCGTCCGGACGTTCGTTCCGGGCGCTAGGAACGGACAACTGACAGGCGTCATATTCGAGGCACTGTAGCCGTCAGATATATTGTAATGAAAAATTTCTCACTGCAACATCAAACCATGTTGCACGCAACATTTAAAATCAACATCCGCAACATCAAAAATTAACATCCGCGACATCAAAATCAATTTTTGCAACATCAAGGACACGATGATAATCATCAGTCCAAATGGAATGCAGAAAAATCTTGCTGTAACATCAAGTCATGTTGCGTGCAACATGGAGAAGAATTCTGCAACATTCAAAAACACATCCGCAACATTCAAAAACAACATCCGCAACATCGAGATCTAATTTTGCAACATTGCAACATCAAGGTTTGCTTTTGCAACATCGACATGAAACACTTGAAACATTCCTTCAAAACCTCTGGAACACCCAAAACATACCCTTGCCGAAACTTGTTTGCTGCTCCCGTCCGTGCCTCGACCAGGGGCGGAGGGAGGGGGACTGAGGGGGCCTGGCACCCCCAACAAGCTGCTAATCTCACATTAGATACTTAATATTCATTAGTTCATGCCTGCTAATCTCCCATTATCTACTTATTAGTATTCATTAGTTCATGTATTAAAGCTGTCTTTTCAAATTAGAACTCAACAAGTGCTTGCAATCTGCTTAGAAATTAAGTGTTTCTTTAAATCAGTTAACTAAAATGCTAATATGTGACTATGATTATAAGATCGATAAACGGTAAACCTATGGCTCTGCCCCCCCTATGGTGGATTTCTGGCTCCGCCCCTGGCCTCGACACCCCATCCATGGCCGCGTCAGGGAGGAGCGGTGGCCGTCTGACGCGTCGCCCGCCTCCCGACCGAGCGCCCACGGAGAATGACCGTGAGTCGGAGCCGGCGGCGCTCGCCCGTCCCTCCTCGTCGCGGAGTCGACGACACGCGCCTGCCCCCCTCCTCACCGCGGGGGAGCGGCGCTGTGCAGCTCGCCTGCCCCTCGTCGCCGTGGGGGACGGGACCATGGCTGCCGTGAGCTCGGCCCCTAGCCACCGCGAGCTCCTCGCCGTTGTGGCCTCTCCTCATCGCGGCCTACAGGAGCTCCCGGCCGCGGGGGAGGCGGGGAGCGCCTCCATCCGTGGGAGGGCGCAGGCGGCCCCGCCCCATCTCCGGTGGCGGCGCGGCCCGAGCGCGGGGGAGTGGCGGTCGAAAATGTAGGCGGAGCGGAGCGGCTCGCCGGTGCTGGGCTCAGGGACGAAGGGGAGCGACTCGACGGCGCTGGGCTCGAGGACGAAGGGGAGCGGCTCGCCAGTGCCCGGATCGGGGACGGAGGGGAGCTGCTCACCGGCGTCGGGCTGAGGACGGAGGGGAGCGGCTTACCGGTGCTGAACACGGGCAGAGAAAGACGTAGGGGCGACCGAATAAGGAAGGAGGAGGGTCCGACGCATCGGGGGGGGGGAGAGAAAGATCGTGGGGAAAACGATAAGAAGGGATCTCGTCCCCGACGTATGGAACACCCTGTTACTAGCATTACCGTTTTAAAAAAACTTCATCACGCTGCAAATTGGATTATGCATGTGTGCAAAATCATCATGCCACAGTTAAAAAAAAAAGAAATCATCATTCCACGGGGATGGTCATGTCCCAATTTGCAGTGCCTAAACGGTTACATAGACGGTTATCAGTTACCACCAGCATATAAGGGCACGTACAACGCGGGTCTTTTTGCCGTCTATGTCTTGGCATTTTTGCAGCGAGCCCCCCGCCCGAGCCGAGAGACGGGGCTGTCGTCGCCTCGCGAAAGGACGGCAGGCGCTCGTGCTCCGAGGCAATACCGCCCACTCCAGCACTGTTGTACGAACTTGCTATCCAAGACGACGATGGAGGTCGATCCACTGCGGCCGCGAGGAATTTGGCGCGGCCGCGCGAGAAGAAGCCGCCACAAAGTTCCCTTCCGCGCCAATTTCTCTGGAATAAAACCCGGTTCCTCCCCCAGCTCCCCAACCCTTCCACTACTACATCCAGCGACGATGCATTAAGAATAGGTAGATGCAGCGGCGGCAGCCCGTGCTTTGCTAGAGGCAGATCGCAGATGCGATGCGATGCGAGGCGGAAGGTCGCGGAGCTGCGCCAACGGAAGGGGGGTGCGGCGGGGAAATCTTGCGAAGGACGCTGCATCGACCTTGAAATCGAAGGGGAATGGCGCAGCGGTGGCAGCGAGGAAGGCCCCGGCCCATGCATCCGTCACAGTGGAGCAGCAAGGCTCGATTTCGGCAGCAGGTACTGCCGTACTGCCTTCATTCAATCCCCCAGCATCCTCCACAGCGCCCCCAACTCTGGTAGCTATTTTGCACTGGCGGCCGGCGGGCATACCTTGCTGAATCAAGCTTTGTGGACCCAAGGCGTTGGTGGTAGTCCGATTGGTCATCCATGGATGCGTCCTCAAGCTTTGGATCCATCTTAACAAATCTATCTCAATTTCTATGATTTTCCTCTAAACAATGATTGTTATAGCTCTGGTGCTCTGCATAGCTTTTTTTGGCAAGACCTCTGCAAAGCTATTGAAGTAGTAGCACAGATTTATCATATACTTCAGTACTAATTTTGATTAGTACAAGAGAGGACTGATTTTGACTGTAGATCTAGAATGCTGAATGGTGATGAATCTTAAGCCATAGATGTTAAGGTGGTGTGTTAAGATCCTGATTTACAAATCCTGATTGCTGAATGCTGATTTACAACTCCGGATTTACACAAGGCTTGATTGCTTATGAGTTCAGTGACACAAGGCATAATTGCTTAGGATCAGATTAGCCTCAGTTTGCCTGTCTTCTTTGTGCAACAAGGCATAATTGCTTAGGATCAGATTAGCCTCAGTGCCTGTCTTCTTTGTGAAACAAGGCATAATTGCTTAGGAGTTCACTTACATTACCTTAATAAGAAGCTAAATTCTTTGTCTTTTCAGTAGTTACCTGAATGTGAGTCCAGGTGCTACTGTTAACTGAATGTGATCAAACACTTGAATATGGTAGGCTTGTTTTTTTTCCCTGAATGGTGAATTTGGTAGGTCTGTTGCGAATGAAGCACTGCAGTTGTGCATAAATCCTACCAGTGCTCCACTAGTAGTTGAATGTGCTCCACTAGTAACCCATTGTGAATCAATTGAGCATCAAAATGACTACAAAGATAAAATGTGCACATGATCACCATGATTTATGTGTCAAAGGATGAATTAAATGTCTTGCAGACAGACAAACAGACGAATCATTGTACAACCTGTCTATTTAACTGTCTGTGTGTGTCAAATAGACAGCAACCGTCTACACTGTTGTACTTGCCCTAATAAACCATTTTTGTAGCTGGAGTGTACATTCACGCTGAGAATTAAAACATGATGTGTCCCACAAATAAACTAATTAATATCGCAGAAAAGATCAAACCCTGAGATCGATCGAATTAATTCAGCTTATTATCACATCATCGTCATCGATCGACCCTGCGACCGCGAGCTAAGGAATCAATCGTCATGTTCGTCTGCATACTCCTGAGCGCGCTCCATGCAGCACTGGCAGTTCATAGGGTCGGCTTTCGGCATCCGCAGGTTCTTGATCGTGTGCTGGCACCTCTCCCGCAGCCTGTACCCGAGGGCGTAACTGTTGTAGCAGCCGCCGACGTCGAGCAGCTCCAGGCGCGGGCAGTGGTCGAGCAACGCGCGCATCACCTCCGCCGGCGCATGGAAGTAGCCGCTCGACACGACGAGCCGCTCCAGCAGCGGGAGCTTCTTGATCACCCCCTGGACGAAGTCCCTTGGGGGCATCATGTAGATCCAGGACTGACGTGGATGCTCCTCAGCGCAGGCGACCTGTCGGCGAGGTAGGCGAGGAAGTCGCGGTCCGCGCGGCCGCGGAAGGACTCGCACTGGCCAGCGCTGCGGTCCACGGCGGCCCGCGCCATCGCCTTCCAGTGCGCGGGGACGTCTTCCGGCGAGACGATCTTGTCCTCGTCGGCTGAGAGGTCGATGTGCCGCCACAGCGCGGGCTCGGCGACGGCCAACCGCCGCCACGACGCGCACACGAGCCCCGCGCCGCCGCGGAGGATCTCGGCGTGAGGAACCCGCCTGAAGATGCCCAGCAGGGCGTCGTGGGGCAGTGCCGAGTAGTCCCTCGGACTCGGACTCTCCGGCGGCGAAGACGGTGCCAGCGAGGCTGGATCAGTTAGGGTTTCCTGTTTCCTCATCCTTCGCGTCCAGCCGGAGCCCAATGAAGGCGGCGTTTACAGGGTTTGTTGTTGATTCGTGTCAAATATAGAGGTTGATCAGGTCGGTCTCTCCGTGGTTGATTTTCGAAATTTAAACGTTTTATTATCAAAATTTAAACGTTCTTGCTGCATCAATGAATGCATTTTAAACTTGTCTAAATGAATCCTTGAAGATATGATGCTCTTGGCACGCAGTCCTCAAAACATGAGATGCTCTTGGTGCCTCGGTTTAATTGTGCACAATTTTCGAGTTGAAAGGAGGGTTTTGTGATAAGATCGCGCCGCCCTTCTCTCAAGGGTCGCTTTACGCTGATGGGCTGCTAGCTTCGATTTAATTTAAGGCCCAATGGTCCGGCCCAATCTGAATGTGAAGGTAGCCCATTTTCAACAGTTTAGAAAATGATCCCATACGGAATCACAACCAAGCAATTACAAATGTGAACAGTGTCAAGATATGTTGATCCAGTACCATGCAGTGAAGCTCAAAATGAGGATCCATACCATCAAAAGATTGCAAAGATATACCATCATGACTCACATGTCATTGACTCAGTGGCGGAGCCACCTATCTGGCAAGGTCTGGCTGCCGCCACACCTAGACCTTTGCAAGAACCAGGTTGGTAGACACAACGGTTCAAGAGTAAAGTCCACATAATAAGCTGATTTAGCGATAAAAGGTCATCTGATATACACATATTGATATCAAAGTTCACATAAGCTGATTTAGCCTCACAAATCAAGGATAAGATTAGTTAGAGTGAGTGATTGTGTATATCAACTCGTGAATACTCCCTCATAAAAAAATGCAATTCTAGAATTTCTAAGACAGATTAGTGGTGGCGCGAAAAGACTCTAGTACCCATATTTTTTATCCACATGCAGTAAGTTTTGGCATGCAGATCAGATCTGATTACTTAATTAGGTAGGTAATTAGATCTTTTTTCTAGAATTGCACTCTTTGTGAGATTTATTTTAAATGTTAGGATTGCATTCTTTACGGGACGAAGGGAGTATATAAGACTGACTTTGTCCTCTGATTTTCAAAGCACATTGGCCCAATAGGAAATTATGAATGCACACCGACGTAGCTTATGATATGACCCTATATCTTTAATTAGTAGTAGTAACTTCGCCATAGGTAGATTTTGATTCTGGTTCCGCCACTACATTGACTCATGTGAACCTCACAGGTAAGTGAGATAATGATGTCATGACGGTATAAATCTAAGTATCTAACTTTGTAATCTTTTGATGGTATGGATCTTATTTTCCCAAAATAAAACACTGCAAATAGTTGTATCATGCAGACTTGCAGGTGGTGCCCCCAAGGTCCAGAAGTCAAGGAGCATATCATAAACTACTTTAAACTTAAGTCACCAGCGTTTAGCTTCCCTACTTCACTACCCCTAATTTAAAGTAACCAAGAATCTAACATAGTGTTGGAGAATTGATCCAAAGATGCATTATGCAAGGATCCATGCAGAGCAGAAGGACGGATAACAGGGAGTTGACCAAACAGTGGTGCGTCCCACTGAGCTCTAGAAATCATCGTCGTCGCCTTCATCCTCAAGTCATCCTCGTCGTTTTCATCCTCAGTCATCCTCGTCGTCTTCAAAATAATTGTTGTCACTCCCTGCATTACTGTCATCTACCCTCCCCCTCTTCCGATTTTCCATCCGGGCCTTCTCTAAAATGTCATGCTCCTTCATCTCTTCCAAGCTCATACCCCACCTCTCTGCTCTTTCAATATCCTCGTAAAAAATGACTTGTATCTTCTCCAAGCCGATGCCATACCCAACCATAGCATTCACTGTCTTCTCAATTTCATCATCATCCTTGGAACATTGTATTATGACTGTTTCAAGGAGTGGGCACTTGAAGGTCATTCCAGCTATTGGCATTGGACTTGTTTCTTCTCCTTTTTTTCCTTTCTTAAGCTACAAACAGAAAGAGAAATAAATAATAAGAAATACAATTTAGTGATCTTCCACAGAAAAGAAGGCATTAGTTTTGAATGCAGCATACCGCTCTTTGCTTCAAGGTAAGTTTCTCTAGTCCTGGTGAAAGCTGGAGGAAGCGAACTACAACATACATGTCATTGGTCAAACACCATCCACCGATTTCAAGAGTCACAAGATTGTCAAACACTGGGCATGAGGGCAGTTCCTTTTCTAACATAGCCTAAAATTTCAAGAAGGCAGGTCAGTCATAACATGAATAAATAAGTTGAGAAACATAACTGCCTAATATCAGATGACACCATTGCACAACATATCATGGAAGCTAACAGATCTGAGTATCTGACAACTGAATTGTACAAAAAAAAAACACTGAAACAGAAGTTTCAGTACTGAACTCCTAACAAGATTTAGGCTTTATTTACTGGAGCACAAAGACTCTGGATTGAGATACTGCAGGTGTAGCACAAGAAGCAATAAGATCCTATCAAAACTTACATTCTTAAGAAGAAATAATTTCTTCATACCAGCAAGATTTTTCATTCCAATAACTTACATAAATTTCTTGCCAAAAAGTAGAAGCGAGATTTCTTAAATTAAATCGTCAACAAGCATAATCAGGGAGCAGAAATGTTGGCAGTATTTGTGCAATTTTCGCACCACATCAAATTACGTTCAATCTCATTTTTATTCTGCTTAAACACAATAAATTCTTAAAACATCCACATTGACCAGAAAAATTAAGCAACACTCCAAAAGTCCCATCCACAGCTGGTCCACTTCGATTAGATTTCCGCTTGAAATTTTGCAGTGTATAGAACACTACTTTTATGATGGATATGGTTAAAAGCATAGAAACCAAGTCGGGGAATGCAGTGGCGGACCCAGGCTCCAGTGAGCCAAAGGGCACTGCACCATATCCTTGCTAAAGGCACATAGCAAGAGCAAATAACACACACGACTGAAGACTGTAGCGTCTGCCCAGGCTCAGTCAAAACTGTCGACCCACCACTTAGGAAATGCATGCTGGAATACTTATAATTATCTATAGCAAAGTATTTAACTCGGCTTGATTCCTTTCCAAGAACAACATTCAGTATCAAGAGTGTTCAAAGTAAATGAAACGTGATGTACAATGGTAATACGTTGTTGCATTTTTAATCCATTTTAACAGAAAAATATAGATGAAAAGTGCCCATTACCCACACACAAACAGAACTGCTTAGTTTTAACTGAAATGTCGAATTAATGCACTTTAGTGTTTTGTGAAACATTCTACTGTTCATGTGTTTAATTGAATACAAGAGAAGCCACCAAATATGAGAATTGTGCAAAAGTCTACATACTAAGTATAGTAGCATACAAAAAAATCACCCAAGTTCCATTCAGAATATTCATAGCAACAATGAAACAGAGGAACTTGTCCTTAGTCAAGCATACCTTTATGTCGGAACCACACAATGCAATTCTCTTGGCATGCAACACAATCCCAGTCAAATCAGATTGACCATCAAAAGTGCGTTCAGAACACCACGTATCTATGTGTGCGCTCTCTAGAGATGGACGCTTTTGCAAAGTAATTTCTTCCAGTGGCCAGCCTATGCACTCAAAGTGAATCAGACGAGGAGCAGCAATAGTGAGTCCTTTGCCTCGATTAAAGAAACCATCAATAGTTAGCCTCTTTAGCACGTTTGATTGTACAAGCTCAAGATGTTGTGCACAGTTTACCAAATGCATGTCTTCTAGGCCAGGGCTCTGAGCAAAGATCTGCTCTAATGAACTCACTTCCACATCATGGAGAGTCAACCTTTTAAGAGAAGGAAGCTTGATCGTGTCCGGCAGCAGAAGTCCCTCGTGCTCAAGATCATCCTCAGGAGCTTCCCCCATACTCAAATTTAGCTCCTGAAGTGAGCGACAAGTGAAAATGCAACGAGGTAAAAGAGTCTTGTCATATCGACCCAGGTCCACATCTAGGACTTTAACTTTATGCTTCACTGCATAGCCAATCCACGTCCTCACATCCTTGAAGTTTATAAGATGGTTGCTATCAAAGTGCAGCTTGAATGTATGCAAGTAAGTATCACGGCGGAGCAACATGTCGTTGACAAAACGAGCAAACTTATCATACTCCCAGTGTTCATATTTACTGTAGTCAACATGTATGGATCCATCTGACTCCATAGCAGATCCCTAGCTTGGATTCCAGCCCCCACAAACCTGCCATGCAAGCATTCCACAGTCAATACATGCAGCATTGATGCACATTAGGGAATACACTTATGCACAGGACGCAGTTCCAACTTCCAAGACTTTACATGCTATCTTTACATTAACCTGAAAGTTTAACTTGCTTGGCTAGTCATTTTGCATAAAAGAGTGAACCTTGGTACTACCTCATAGTACTGCAGTGACCTTATCACCAAATTGGGGGCTCTAGTTCAGAGCATTTCTCTGTGCCTGAGAAACTGAAAGGGCATATGCGCTTTGCTCATTGCAACATATTGGTCCCCTTTGGACAATCTAAAGACTAAGATAGTATGAAATCTTGCCTGCCGCTATGCCATTTCTGCAAGCTTATCACAGATCCAAAACTCCAATGCATGAAATATATATTTTTTTATTAAAAAAATAGATATGCAGTACTCCGTCCATCCCTGAAAATGCAATCCTACCCTTTGAAAAAAATCTCACAAAAAGTGTAATCCTAGAAAATAGATCTAGTGCTATCCTACAAAATAGATCTAACATGGTCAAACCTGGTCTGAATACCAAAATTTCTGCATGTGACCAGCAAATGAGGGTATTAGAATCTTTTGCGCTACCGGTAATCTGTTAAAAAACTAGAATCGCACTCTTCATAAGACGTATTTACTTAACTAATGAAAAAAAGTATCTTTCTAATAACCAAGAAAAGAAAAGATATTCAGATTTCGGAGATCAAAACTTTACCAAGCAAACACTGGATTAAAAGGGGGGAAACGAGTGCGTCTTTTGGCAAGAGAGGCATTTTTCTTGTGCACTCTAAGATGAAAAATGAAACGCAACGGCGCAAAGGGGGAAGTTGCGATTTCGAGAGCAAGAACACGCTATGATACGGATGCTGCAACAAAATGCGTACAACAAGGCTGCAACTGCAAGAAGGTGGATCTACCAGCAATGGGAACTGGGGAGGATTGCTTACTGAAGACCGCCTCGATGGAAGAAGATGTCGTCGCCCACTTCAGGTTTAGGGTTTACAGTACACGGGCAAGCTCGTGTGTCGTGCCCACCGCTCGTGCCTGCCTTTTAAGATGGTCACAGAACGTGTCACCCCGTAAACACAGGAGTAGGTCATTATCTGGAAGATTTGCTAGCAAAAAAGACCACCTCCCTCCGGCGGATTATCTCGTGTTCGTTTCCTGCTACGAAGGAAAAAAGGTGGCAAATTGCACCGAAGAAGAGTAGAAAAACTACAAAATAGGCGTGGTACAACTGAAGAGAAGAAAATTTACAAAATAGTTCAAGATGATTTGAGTTTGCCTCTTATGACTTCTCTAGCAAAACGTGTGCAACCATGTTAGTCTAGAATTTTGGCATTGCATTTCATCATCAGGTACTGTTGACTTGGCAGGGTCACTAAATACCTTGCTTGGCCTACTAGATCGAGTCTACAGCACAAGAGCGACCTATCACGATCATGATTTAACCATTCAACATGCATTTCCGGGCGTTCATCCGCCACCATAGCCCATAGGTCGCTCTTAAGCACGGTTCTGAACTTGTAGGCAAGCGAGGAATTAATCAAGGCTCAAGATATCAGAGCACACAGCCAGGCGATGAGGCGATTACAGACTCAGATACCAACGTTCAAGATACAATCTTCAGAGCAGCAGTTGCCCAATCAAGCGACAGGGCGAATAATTACGTCATGCAGAGACTAGAGACTTGGTTGCTATCCAGCAACGGCACATAACAGTCACCGCCTCACCGGCATTATGTTATACACTACACTAAAATTAAGTCAACAAACCTAAGTCATTAAGCAGAGTTTTTACTATGCATAGATATATTAACCTAGAAAAATTAAAATGACTTGTAGTTTGAAAAGGACGGAGTACAAGGTAACGTTGATGACAAATATACGAGGTACTAGTACAAGATTTTTGAATACAAGGTAACATGCAGAGGTACTGGTACAAAATTAAAATGACTTGGCTGAGAGTCGAACTAGACGTTGCACGTCGAAGTTCTGGACTGAGCCCCTGTAATCTGGACAGCACAAAAGAACCTCTGATATCATGTGGTCACAACAAGCAGTTACAGAGGTGAACAGTTCGAAGATATGCCGATAAAATACTATGCAACGCAGCCTTGTTCTGAATGAGACACTACGCAACCTATCATGCGGATATTAGACATGGGGTCAAGTAGCCTGGAGTATATATTTTAAACTTAAGGTCACCAGCATCGAGCATTTAGCCTCACTACTCGGCTACCCCTAATTTGAAATTACCCTGACTTGTTGAGTCAAAGCATAGTGCTGGAGAACGGAACCGAAGAATTAGCGAAACAGTAGCACATCTCCCATTGTGCCTCTAAAAATCGTCATCGTCGTCATCCATCTCGTCATCATCGTCACTGTCTTCTTCCTCCATCTCGTCTTCATCCTCCGTCTCGTTGTTGTCATCATCACTGTTATCACTCTCTGCATTACTGTCATCTACCCTCTCTGGATTTTCCTTCCGCGCCTTCTCTAAAATGTCATGTTCCTTCACCTCTTCCAGGCTCATACCCCACCTCTCTGCCCTTTCAATATCCTCATAAAAAATGACTTAAATCTTCTCCAAGCTGATGCCATACCCAACCATAGCATTCACTGTCTTCTCAATTTCGTCATCATCCTTGGAACACTGTATTATGACTGTTTCAAGGAGTGGACACTCGAAGGTCATTCCAGCTATTGGCATTGAACTTGTTTCTTCTTCTTTTGTTCCTTTCTTAAGCTACAAACAGCAAGAAGAATAAAGAATATATAAAAAATACAGTTTAGTGATCTTCCCCAAATAAAGGCAATAATTTTGAATGCTGCCTACCTTTCTTTGCTTTAAGCTAAGTTTATCTAGTCTTGGTGAAAGCTGGAGGAAGCGAACTATAACATACAAATCATTGGTCAAACACCATCCACCGATTTCAAGAGTCGCAAGATTGTTAAAGATTGAGCATGAGCGCAGTTCCTTCTCCAACATAGCCTAGAATCAAGAAGGCAGGGTCAGCCATTACTAGGATATAGGAAATCAAGAAATGGCAAGCATGATAGTAGCAAATAAATAAGCAGCCAAATATCAAATGACATCACTGTAACAACATATCATGAAAGCTAATAGTATTAAGCTTTCATGCCACATATGCTAACTAATTTGCAGAAACAAAAGACACCAGAACACAAAGTTTCACAACTGAACTCGCGAAAAGATTTACACTTTATTTACTGGAGCACAAAGACTATGAATTGAGATACTGCAAATGTAGCACTAGTTGCAAGAACCAATAAGATCTGATCCAAAACTTATATATGATCTTAAAAGAAACAATTTTTTCATACCTGCAGTGCATTTCACAATCATTTTTTTTCATTCCAGTAAGTTACAAAATTTTCTTGACACATAGCTAAACCATCAAAAAAGGATAATGGAATGTTTCTAGCAAGCAGCAATGTTGCCAGTATTTGTGCAACCTTTTCACCTTCAACTCATCAAACTACGTTCTACCTTAATGAAAATGGAACACATCGGCGCCAGAGGGGAACTGAAGTTGCGATTTCGAGAACAAGAACAGGCTACGATACGGATGCTACCGCAAAATGCGTACAGCAACGAGGTGGATAGCTTACTGAAGATCACCTGGATGGAAGCCGGCGCCGCCGCGTGGCTTCCGCCTTTAGGTTTAGCGGTTTAGGGTTCACGCGGCCAATCTCGTATGCCGTGCCCAGGGCTCAGGCCGGTGGCCGGCGTATGCCTTCTTTTAAGATGGTCGTCTCACAGAACGGACCCCGGCGAGTAGCTTCAAATGAACAACCAGCAATTCCCGGAGGCCACGAGCATCAATGTAAATAAGCATATTAGTAGAACAAATGTGACGTGCCTTGTCTCATCTAATGTTGGTGTAGCATGTTTTATTGCTTCACCCTGAGCAATGCAATCAGGTGGGGGTCACAACAGAAGAGAAGGAATTACCTTCAAAACAGGGGTCGTACAACTTAAGAAAAACTACAGAAGCGTGGTACAACTGAAGATAAGTGCGGTCATTATTTAACCCAGCAACAATCATTTCTGGCGTTCATCCGCCGTCATAGGTTGCTCTTAAGCACGGTACTGAATTTGTCATATAAAAAAAAGCACGGTTCTGCACTTGTAGGCAAGCGACGAATCAAAGGCTCAAGATACCACAAAGCACACAACCAGGCGATTGCAGACTCAAAGACCAACGTTCAGGACAGAGTAAAATGCGCTGGCGGTCCTTAAACTTGTTGCGCTGTGTCAAGTCGGTCCCCGAACTCGCAAAACGACCACTCAGGCTCCTGAACTCCATTCGGGTCTCATTTTGGTCTCAAACAGGTTTGGATCCATATATCGGTATGACGTGGCTATCTACGTGGCCAGACTGCCCTCCTGGCCATGGCCTAGCTCGTCGGGCCTGCGCTTGAACAGCGGGCGCGGGGAGCTCCCGCCACGACCACACCCTGGCCTCCTCTCTGTCGTACCCATTACTGCGGCGGGGGCGGGGGCGGCCGCCGCGACGGCGGCGGTGGGTCCAGCAGGTGGAAGGTGCGGGTAGCGAGAGCGAAGAGCTTGCCGCCGGCGAGGATGTAGATGGGGTCGTCCGGCTCCAGCCGAGGGCCGAAGATGCAGCTCCGCATGCGGACGTCCAAGACGGTGACAAGGTGCTCGAGCACGGGAGCCTGCCACGCCGCGGGCCGGCCAGTCGTCGAAGAGAAGGTAGAGGTGCCGCTGCTGGTACTGCTTCGCCGCGCGGCCGTCGGCGCGGTCCTCGGGCCGCCGCCTCGACATCGCTGTGTTCCGGAGTACTTGATTTCGTCCTTTCTACTTTGCCGAGGCCGTTGTAGAAAAAAGAGACAAACAAATAACAGAATCCCTGACTCTATTCCGGAGACAATATATTCGCAAAATCGTTTTCCAAATCTGAATCGGGGCGCATGAGATTTCCTTATCTCCTTTCTTGCCTCCTGTTGATATGAGTTTACAAGCCGTGTTGGGGGTGGATTTAGATTTTTGTTAATTTTGTACGAGAATTGGACTGCAAGTTGTAGAACAGGGGAGGAACTTAGGGTTTGGAGGAAAACGCGACCAGGAAAGGAAAAGGACGCCATCGGGCGAGGCGACGCGGCGTCCGTCCGGCGACGCGGCGGCGGCATCTTTACCTTATCTGTGACCACTGGTCATGGGGTGGTCATGGGGATACAGATACAGCATCTGCAAGTTTGATTTGTCGTCCGCCCCAGCAGCAGACAGCTGCCATTCTAAAAAAAAAAAGCAGCAGACAGCTGCCGGTGCTGCACAGGAAGGCGCGAACGGCCGCACCGGCGAGGAAGAAGCTGGAGGACGGGCGCGACTCGCCCTCCCCACTTTTGGAGCCACATTGGTGATGACACAGTGGCGGCCACGTTGGCAAATCCCGCGCTTTCCCACCTGATTGGATGAGAATGAGACCTGAATGGAGTTTAGTGGCCTGGATGGTCGTTTTACGAGTTCAGGGACCGGCTTGACACAGCGCAACAAGTTTAAGGACCGCCAGCGCATTTTACTCTTCAGGATACATCTGCAGAACAGCAGGTGCCCAATCAAGCGACAGGGCAAATTCATGTCATGCAGAGAGACTGGTTGCTACAGGGTCCAGCAACAGCACATAACGGACTACTTTTAAAAGTCACCCATATTAGGTTCACGAATACACTACACTAAAATTAAGGCAGCAACCCGAAGTCAACGACTGCAGGGGCTAAGATGAGCTCTAGAAACTGCAGCATACCCTGATGAACTCTAGAAATAATCATCATAATCGTATTCTTCCTCCATCTCGTCGCCATCATTATCACTGTCACTTATCGCAGGACTATCATCAACCCAATCTTGTCTTATTTTCAATCTCTTCTCTAAGATGCTTCGTGCCGTCTTCCCTTCCTGACTCGCACGCTTCCTTTCAGCTAGGTTCTTTTGGATGTCTTCATCGAATGTGACATGTATCTTCTCCAAGCTGATGCCAGTAGCTACCAAAGCATCCACCGTCTTCTGAATTTCGCCATCATCCTTGGAACATTGTATTATTACTGTTTCAAGGAGTGGGCATTGGAAGTTTATTCCAGTGATTGATATTGGTTCTGTTTCTGCACCTTCGGTTGCTCTGTTACACTGCAGACAGTACCCAAATAAGGGAAAAGATATTAACTTATTAACCTTTTTTTTTAAACAAAAGGCAATAATTTGGAATGCAGGATACCTTTGTATGCTTCAAGGTAAGTTTTTCTAGTCTCGGTGAAAGCTGGAGGAAGCGAAGTACAACGTACAAGTCATCAGTTAAGCACCATTCACCAATTGCGAGAGTTACGAGACTCTCAAATACAGAGCATGTGGGAAGTTCCTTTTCCAACATAACCTTGCAGTTCAAGAGGGTGGGGTCAACCATAACTCGGATACAGCCAAAACCAGGATATTGCCAAGTATAACACTAGTAAACAAGTAGGCATAATTCGTTTAAAAAAAACAAGCATAACAGCCATTCATCAAATGATGCCACTGCACATCATAGTGTGGAACCTAAGAATTATTAGTATTTTTAACACAACTGAAAATTATGAACAGATTCACGTTTTATTATCCTGGTGTACAAAACACAGGATTGAGATGTTGTAATTGTCCCATAAGCCATAAATTACAAACAGCAATATCTGATCTTCAACTTATGATTTAAGTATAAACAGAGTTTTCATATCCACAGTACATTTACAATCAAGATTTTTCATTCCAGTAAGTTATACTACCTCCATATCGTTTTATTTGACGTTTGGTAGTTCAAAACTGAACTAAGCAATGCCAAATATTATGATTTGGAGGAGAAATTTCGAAATTTGGCACCCAAATCGACTGTCTCTCTAGATTTGGCACCCAATTCGACGCCTTTTCAAAAATTGACATCCGGACCGCGAATTCTTTCAAAAAAAGGGACTCACCCCATATTTTATCATATCCCTAGCTGCAGCCACTGTTTCCTCATGTGAACGGACCAAATTGCCCCTGCCTTATCCACACAATCACAAGCAGGAGCCTGTGCTCTCGGTCAATTAGATGCCGCAAAAAAAAAAAAGACGCCGCGGCCTTCTCCTGGTGACGAACCCAGCGAACTCGGCCGCCGCCTCCACCAGTCCGCCGCCAGCGCTGGTCCGCCTCCGCCATGTCGCAGCCGGGATCTTCATGAGTGCGCGCGCGAGGAGCTCCGCCTTCTCTACCTCTCGGCCGCCTTGCCATCTCCGTCGTGGCCCGCGGCGGCGCGCTCCTCTGGCCGGTGGGATCGAGCCCACCCCCCCCCCCCCCCCGAGGCTGGCGGCGCGGTTGGTGGGGTCGAGCTCCCCCGAGGCCGGCTGCGGCGGATCGAGCTCCCCAATGGCGCGGACGCGCGGCTGTGCCCCCGGCAGCGTGCGGTCTCCCCTGGTGGGCATCGTCGGATGTAGAAGAAGGCCAACGCGACCGGAGGTTGAAGAAGGCCCTGACGTGTGGGTCCCACACGTCAGCTTCTCCCTCGCATTTGGTCAGGGGCAATTTGGTCCGTCTACATGAGGAAACAGTGGCTGCAGCTAGGGATATGATAAAATATGGGGTGAGTCCCTTTTTTTTAAAGAATTCGCGGCCCGGGTGCCAATTTTTGAAGGGGCGTCGAATTGGGTGCCAAATCTAGAGAGACAGTCGAATTGGGTGCCAAATTTCGAAATTTCTCTATTTGGAGGGAGTATTATCATCTTGGCAAACAACCAAAAATTCTGTTAATAACCATAGCCATGCATAATGGCTGATCATGTTTCTTGTCAGATGCGAGTATTTACAGCTGGTCAAAAATCAAATGAAGCCTTAAGATTCTGAAGGTTGCATACACAGCTAGTCCACTTTTACTTATATTATCACTCAAGATTTTGATACCACAGTGAGTGCTCCCCCCGCTGTACAGGTTCAAAAAAGAAAATTGAAGTATTGTAGCACTATTCAGGGAGTACATTCAGGAATATTTAAAAATGTGAGCAGCAAAATATTAACTAAGCTTTAGTAGTGGTTTCTTTCCTAGAACAATATTCAGTATCAATACTATTCATAGTTAATAGAACACTTTGAGAAAGGAAAAAAAACTTAGCAGAACTGCATGCTGCACTCACTAGTATTAGTTTTTTCCCCATTCAAATCCATATGAGTCACAAAATATGTGAAAAGATCACATTACGTTTATCTTAATACTGCTACTAAACACTAACCTGCATAACTTTTGACAAACCTTATCTAATAATGGTTCCTGATTTCAAATTCACCTTAAGGCCAGGGTAAAATACATGACTGCACTTTGGAATGCTACACAAACCAATACTTAGTGAATCAATTTGGCTACTTATGTAGTAAATCAAGTGATGGATGTGACAGAGTAGCTTGTTTTGCAGACATGTAGTAAATCAAGTGATGCATGTGTATGAAACTTAATGCCAGAACATATCAAGGAAAAAGTAACTCGCATTCCGATCTTCATGGTTTCTGAGCAGTAAATTACTTGGTCCCGAAAAGGGTAGACAACTAATCAAAATGACATTCATCTGTGGTCATTGCTATGACTGTGACTAGTTTGTTATTGTGCTCTAAGTAGACCAGTAGTTTACTTTCCCTTTTATAGAAACGAGGTATTTCTTTAAATAAAGTGTCGGTACCAACCATCAATACAAGAAATGTGCAAAAACTCTACATGGCAAGTATAGTAGCAGGCTAAAAAATTCACAAAACTGTCATTCAGAATATTGATGGCAACAATAAAACAGGTGCACTTGTCTTTTAGTCAAGAATACCTTTATACCGGAACCAAATAGTGCAAGTCTCTTAGCATGCAAAAAGATCCCAGTAAAATCAGATTGACCATCAAAAGTGCTCCTAGAAAGAGAAGCAAATATGTGTGCACTCTCTAGAGATGGCCGTTCCCGCCAAGAAATATCTTCCAGTGGCCAGCCTGTGCACTTGAAGTGAATGAGACAAGGTGCAGCAATTGTGAGTCCTTCGCCTAGACCTAGGAAACCATCAACAGTTAGCCTCTTTAGCACTTTTGATTTTACAAGCTCAAGATGTTGTGCACAGTTTATCAAATGCACATCCTCTAGGACAGGGCTCCGAGCTATGATTTGCTCAAGACGTGATGTATCCACCTCGACATCACAGAGAGTCAACTTTTTGAGGGATGGAAGCCTGATGATGCCAGGTAGCACAAGTCCTTCATGTTCATAATCTTTATAAGGAGCCTTTCCCATCTTCAGATTTAACTCCTCGAGCGAGCGGCAGGTGAAAATGCAACGAGGTAAAACAGTCTTATCATACCGAGCCATGTTCACATCCAGCACTTTAACATTATTCTTCACTGCATAACCAATCCATGTCCTCACATCATTGCAGTTTATCACATGGTGGCTATCAAAATGCAGCTGGAAAATATGCAAGTCTACTCGATCACGGAGGAGCAACAGGTTGTTAACAAACTGAACAAACTTCTCATACTTCCAGCGTTCATATTCTCTGTAGTTGAGACGTATCGATTCATGTGACTTCATAGCAGCCCCAGATTGCATTATTTACCTCACAAACCTACAAGGCAACGAGTTCCATGATTAATACAAGAAACAACGATTCACGGGAGGGAAATCCAACTGTCCCAAACTTCAAATGTCATCGTTGTACATCAATATGAAAAATTTACTTGTCTAGTTGGTTTTTCACAATGAGCTGAAATTTGGATCTATCTCATGTTTGATCTAGTCACCAAATTGGGGGTTAGTTCAGAACAGTTGCCCCACTGTCCAGCAGTCCAGCCAGCACCCCAATGACAGATAGATCTGCTTTGCACCGCATAAATATTGCTCCATTCTGGAACACCCTAGCAAATATCTTGTCAGGCAGACGGGCGCTAAGAAATTACTGGCCAGCTTATCACCACAGAACACATTTTCAACAAGGAAGTGGAAGGGATACCGATATTTTGGTTGACCACATTAAAAAAGCTTTACCTCACAAATAGAAGGATTAGCAGACAAAGCAATCCAATACTCAAGAAACTCAATGGGAGCAAATGCCTATTTTCCCAAAACATTTCTCTTGCAGGAAGATGAAAACGAAAAGGCGTGCAGTACAGAAAAGGGGGAATATGCGATTTCCAGATAAAGAACAGATATGGTACCAATGCCACCACAAAATGCGCACAGATAGGTTCCGGCGAGGCTGATTTACCGGCAATGGTGAGGATTGCTTGGTCGAAATCGCCTCGATGGATGCCAGCGACACCGGGCGACTTCAAGGTTTAGGGTTTAGGCTAATCCCCTATCCCCGGGCACGCTGTCGGTATCGGCAAGCGAGTGCGACATATGAAGCTTGCTCCCCGGAGTTCACTGTGAAGAAATTTTACATAGACCCCCCCAACATGGATCGTGATTAATATTTAACATAAAACCCCCTAATTCGGATCGTGGTCAATAATTGCGATCCAAATATTTTCATATAGACCCCTGAAATGGATCGAGGATAACAATCGAGATCCAACTTTTTTGTATGAAAACCCCTACTAATTTTCATAATAGTCCTGCTTTTCTTCCTGCGATTCTCCGTGGCTCCCCGGTGTGAGGAACGAAACGAGCTCTGTTGCCTGACAACCCCCGGGCGAGGACGAGGGCCGCGTCGCCGCGGTGAATGGGATCCCCTGCGTCTTCCGCGCCCACGTCCGCTTCGTCTCCGGCCGCCCCTGTTCGATCTTGCTAGCACTTGCATACCTTCAACCTGGATGAGAGGGGGGCTCGTGCGTCAGGTTTGCCGTCCACCGGCAGAAAGACAAAAGAAGCCAAACGGAGAGTGAAAGAGACCACTAATGTAGCATCGACAACACCAAGTAAGTTTATCGTCGAGGCGAACTCAGGCGAATTTCCTCCTAGACAGGTCTATTCTAAAAAAAGTTCCAAAAATAATATAGATTTTGAAAAGCATTTTTAGAATACCAAGACTTGGTCGCATTTAGCATCATTTGCGTGCTTATCTAAGCAGTGTATTGTGTTTGTTAGGTTAGGTGTCATTCATTTTCTAGCAAAACCGTGCAAGTATATCACGGTTTCAAACGTGTGCAACTTTCTGCACACGCATTTCATCAGCAGCGAGCGTCCCAGGTTCAACTTGCATGGTTCGATCTCGAAAACACATACAGGCAGCATACATACGTCTTGAAGTCTAGCACCCACATCGATCTGTATGGTGGAACACAACAATGTGCTAACAGAGGCTAAAAAGAAGACCCAGGCATATTATTGAGTCACTCAGCTCAACAGTTGTGTTGATACACGGATAGTCCTAAATCTTCTTAAACAAAATTTATGCAGATATCTGCAAGCAGTACAGCACCTATCGACCTCCACCCGACATGGTTTTCTAAACCTGTTCAAATATTCTGAAGTACATATGTACACCGGCAAGGCGGCAACAGAACTGAGGTGTTTGGCCAAAGCAAACCAGTACTGGTTTTCTATGAGCACTCTAAAGCCGAAACGAGGGGGAAAGTAGCAAGCAAGAAAACTTAACAGCTACAGGAGAGAGGCCCAAGGTCTAATAATGTACAAAATCATGTGCTGGTCCTCACTTCTTCCTCCAATTTTTGCCCAAAATATTTGACTTTCAGAGAAGCCATGGGCGCGGTCAGCGGAGGACTGGAGGTGGCTACAAGACAGTCTTCCATGTGTAAAATGGGAAGTTTGCACAGCTTAAGACTCGATGCAAGCCTGATACAAGTCAGTAGTCACTGGATGCCTGTCCTCATCATCAGCGGCAAATTCATCCATGAAACAAGTGTATGCAGCAACAGTCATGGACTCCTTGGTTTGATTCGGTAGTATTTCACCCCATAACCTATCGTGGAAGTGATTGTTGTAGTAGCTACAAGCCAACTGCAGCAAAAAAAAAAAAAACATAAAACACTGCAAAAATACATAAACATCATGTTCTCAGCATAATGCTTATAAGACCTATGTTGCTGCTTCTTTTTAACAAGTGTCAGGTATCCAGATTCAAGTGTTCTTCTGCGTCAGTATTTATTGTGGATCAAAAATTGTAAATATACCACAGATTTACCGAACAAATGCTTGTCTCAGAGTTACTTAGTTGCTCCAGGTAAACCAATAGTCAATTAGTTCACCGTGACATAAGATTGCATGCAAGCACCAAAAGACAGGGACTTAAGAAACAATAGTTGGAATATGGAAAAGGGATAACCTCAGGAGTGTAATGTAATTCTGAGTTTCCTCCGTGCCAAACTCTGGCTGAAGAAGTGCAGCTGCAACTAACATTAACTGGAATACTGTGTTCACCTGCGAGCAACAATTATTATCATGCTTCCACAGATAGGCCAATAAGCTCTCAAGATCAAATGTTATGTGAACAGAGACATACCTTGCTGATGAACAGAGGTTGAACCTTTTCACGTTGAATCGCATCCAAGTTAACATATTCTGACCAACTGTTCCACTGGCACAAGAATGGTAAAGGACATTCAGCTTAATTGTAAACCTGCCACAATATATTTTGTGTTTCTATACCTTCCATCCCAGACTAGAAGCCCGTTTGTAGAAAGCGCCACCCACAAGGAGCAAGTCTCTCATAACAACGAGGCCTACAAGACCAGCTTCAAGCCAAAAAAGCGGTATACAAGTTACAATATTAATCAAAATCAGAGCCTTCAGGTAAATAGAAATATGGTGTCAAAAGATACGAGCCTATTAAGGAAAGTTTGTGATACAAAACAAGAATATTGCTGGTTGTTGATCTACTCACAATGTAAGAGATCTTTTTGAACCATGGCTACAGCAACACAGCCAATCAAAACCTAAGCACAGAACAGAACTTGCAGATCATTTTAGCAGCACAAATAATATAGAAATAAAGGTAGTGAGCATCGGTTTATACCTTGTCAGCCAGAGGGTCCAAATATGATCCGAAGACAGAATTAATGCCCATCTTCCTTGCTAAAAAGCCATCCAACTATGTCCAAACAACAAACTGAAGGAATGAGAAATTCTAATGAATTTTCATGATACCAGAACATGTAATTCTTACCCAATCACTTGCACCAGAGACAGCCAATGTGGCAAAGGCAGGAAGATACCATTCATTTACAATCATCCTAAAGTACATGAGGTTCATTAGAACAAGAATAGGGCAACCGAGAAGAATAAAAAACAATAATGTGTAGCATAGAGGGCATGCTGAAACACTAAGAACAGCAGAACTGCAAATTCATCAAAAAAATATAAAAAAACAGATAAAAAACAGAACTAAAGATGAAGATCTCTTTAACAGTGTTGCCAGATTGGCATGCTAGAAAGATGAGCAAATCGAAAACCATTCTTCAAACATATAAAATGAACTAATTTGATTTTTCACAAAGATCAGGCAGATGGAAACAAAAGCTAACAAAGAGATGGTGTGATGGCACAGTAATGAGTAAAGCATAGAGATTAATGACTCTACAACTAGAATGTCTTCAAGAATTCAAGCTATGTTGAAGCAATAAGCCAAAGGTTCAGCTGATTTCCTGAGTCTAAGTTGCAACATGTTTACACACGAGCAGAGCCATTTGCATTATGAATTTATGAAATGTAACTTTACATGCAAACACAAAACACCCCAACTACAGTGCCCCTTCCTGATATGTGCAAACTGCAAACATTGATTAGTCAAACTTAAACACATAATATATAACCATAGATAACATTGAGGAAAGTTCATCCAGTTAACGTGTTTCAACCTCAAAACACCTGATTCTCATGCCCAAACATTTGATAACGGTGTAGGCCCCAGTGACCAGATATTCTACTTAGTATCCTGGCTCGTTTTCGTTACATAATATCCTGAATCAAATTATTGCTCTGCCTCCTCTAACACCCTCCTAAACACAAATATCATCCAAAATTAACTTCACCACATGCATTGGGGGGCTAAAACTTGAAATTTATCCACTAAAAGAAGTCAAACAAGCTTAACAGTAAGTATCATCACTCAGGAGCGTTTGTTGCTTTTTCAGATCATGATACTTATATACCATCGACTACAATGAACCAATTAAAATGTGAGATGTTTCATCAATAGAGGCAAGCTCAGAACCAGTGGATCATGGTTATTTATGTGTTTTCAATTCAAACTCTCTTATTTTCAGTCCAACTGTCCACAGTGAAATCTCTAGTACGAGTATTAACAATACACATCTAGCTGAAGTAAAACAGAATGAACACTCACCATCCAATGACCGGCCCTGACACCATGCGTCCAATCGACACCAAATTGGGTGCATTCAGGAACCTCTCACCTCCACCTCCCACAATCCCCGCCGGCGCCGCGTCCTCCGCCTCACCCCCGGAGATCCGCCTGTGGTCCCACCGCACGGCGTCCGCGACGGCCTGCGCGCGGCCGCCGGCGAGGGCCTGGGCCCTGCGGAGCTTGGCGCGAAAGGCGGCAGCCGCGGCCGTGAGCGGCGTCGCGGACTGCGAGAGCATCCATGGGGGAGACGAGAGGAACAGCGGGCCTCCGGAGCGGACGGGGACGTGGGCGTGCGCGGCGCCGGAGAAGGGGGCGGCTGCGGGGGAGGCGGCGGCGGGGTTGGTGGTGGTGGTTGGGGAGAATGGGGCGAGGAAGGTGTGGAGGGAGAGGAGGGGCCTGGGGTTCGAGATCGGGGTGGTGCTCCTTCGTATGAGAGGAGGGTTCAGGGTCTTGAGGAAGGCCATGGCCGTGGATCGCGGAGCATTGCAGTGAAAGTGTGGAACGGCCTCGGCGGTCGGAGGGGAGGAAAGCAAAACTGGATCGTGTAGCTCAAAATGCGGCAAAATGGTGAATAAGAGATATTTTTCTTTTTGATTTTACAATGAATACTCTCAAAATATGAAGGATACATCTCAATTATACTCCCTCCGTTCAAAATTATAAGTCATTTTGGTATTTTAATCACCTTAATTATACATCTTAAGTCAGTTTTGTTATTTTGGTAATATATCTATATATGTAACAACAGTTATAGATTTAAGTTTGCAAAATGATTTACAATTTGAAACATATGGATTATTATTTTAGAGCGACACTACATAAATCAAGCATTCAAACACAGCAACATTTGCTTTTTTTCACCCATCCGCTTATCAGCCATCAGCCAGTAGTATTTTTCTATCACAACAAATCAGCATCAGTCACCGGCCACCAACCAACCAGCAGTATTTTTCTCTCAGAATAAATCAGCATCAACCACCAACCAGCCGAACAGAGCCTTCATCTTCAACTCTGCCTCGCGCCTCGTGTAGTCATGTCCTCTTCCTTCTGTTTTGACGATATGCTATCTCCACGATCAGTCATATTTTGTAGTCCCTCGTTGTCAATACTTTCTCCAACCCGAAAATATGCAACTCTCGTTTTTGAAAAAATCAACCAATTTTAAATTTGACTAAATTTATACATAAAGCACTAATATTTATGGTAAACAATAAATATTAATAAATTAATTATGTAAAATATTTTCATACTAATTTTGCTTGAGAGGCGTTTGTTAATATTTTTTTATAAATTTGATCAATTTTGAAACTGTTTGACTTAAAAACGAAAGTTGCCGTTTTTTTGGATTGAAAGGAGTACTAGCCACAGCTATCACATCACAAACCTTCTACTGGTACCCGCAAAAAAAAAAAAATCTACTGGTGACTACATCCACCTCCTGCACTAAAACAAAATAGCTCACCGATGGCAAGTTGTTTCATTAGATGATTAATATCTCTTAGATGATATTAGTCTAAATCTTTGCATGATTTTTTTTAGAATTAGACAGTACAACGCACAACACGCACGCACACTCACCCCTATGAATACATGTACGCAAACCCTACCCCTATGAGCACCTCCGAAGGACTGAGCACCGGCAGATCTGGAGATTCTCGGAGTCACCACTGGCGCCTCGTCGTCGACGGTAACGTCGCTTACCACTTAACGCATAACGCCGGAAAATCTCGGAATAAATCCAGGAAAAGGTGCGAGCACCAGGATTTGAACCCTGGTGGGTAGCGTCTCACTAAACCGTCCTACTATTGGACTACAAACCCATTCGATTTAGAGCGTTTTTTTGGATGATGGGCAAGCTGCGGGACATCGAATGTACTTTTTGAGTTGATGGAGAGGTACCATAATACCACTACCCTCAAGATCACACAAAACGCCGCAAGAAGATTTTCTGCAATATTTAGGCGACAGAGAGTTCTCACCGGAACGGACAACGAAGATCACTTTGCCAAATTTGGCTCGCGCCCTCCAACCTCACCTCCAGGAAAAGAACGAAGCTGCACGATTCCCGTCCACTGATTCCGGCCCTGGTCGGTGTAGAAGTATGCCCAAGAAATCCGGCCACCCTCCCCGCGCGGATCGACCCGAGGGTGCCCCCACCCTCCCGCGTCGATCCCGCTATGGGTATGCTCTCGACGGCCGCGAAGAGATGCAGCAACGGCAAGAACCTCCTCCTCAGCGCGGGCGCGTGCTGTGGCACGTTGTCCGCCTCCGGCCCCGCGTGTAGTGTCCGTGGCAACGAGGAGACGTCGACGTCCGCGCCGTCGTCGACCTCTTCCGCGCCGGATAGCAAGAAGAAGAGGTGGAGGAAGCGGAGGTTCTGGAGGAAGAGGAAGCCGAAGACGAAGGACGGCGACGGCAGCGAGCTCGCGGACCTCGTGAACAACATCTCGGCCAAGTCGGGTAAGACGATCGATCCACAATTAAGGTGGTCAGCCTGCCACACGCAGGGACGTCACGATGGCTAACGCGCCGTTAATTGCTGTGCTGCAGACGTTTCCAAGAACGTGAACGCGGCGGAGGAGATCCTCCGGGGCGGCAACCAGAACATGCCCAGCCGGGCGCTGACGTTCAGCCAGCTGGACGCCGCGACCGGCGGGTTCAGCGAGAAGAATCTGCTCGGAGAAGGCGGCTTTGGCCGGGTGTACAAGGGCCGGCTCGAGGACACCAAGGAGGTCATCGCCGTGAAGCAGCAGGACAAGGACGGGTTCCAGGGCAACTGCGAGTTCCTGGTGGAGGTGCTGATGCTGAGCCTCCTGCACCACCCCAACCTCGTGAAGCTGCTGGGCTACTGCACCGACTCCGACCAGCGGATCCTGGTGTACGAGTACATGCCCAAGGGGTCCCTGGAGGACCACCTCCTGGACCTGCCCCCGAACTGGAAGCCTCTGCCGTGGCACACGCGGATGCAGATCGCCGTCGGCGCCGCCAAGGGCATCGAGTACCTGCACGAGGTGGCCAACCCGCCGGTGATCTACCGCGACCTCAAGGCCTCCAACATCCTCCTGGACAGGGACTTCAACGCCAAGCTCTCCGACTTCGGGCTCGCCAAGCTGGGCCCCATGGGCGACCAGAGCCACGTCAGCACCAGGGTCATGGGCACGTACGGCTACTGCGCCCCCGAGTACGCCATGACCGGCAAGCTTACCAAGATGTCCGACATCTACAGCTTCGGCGTGGTGCTGCTCGAGCTCATCACCGGCCGCCGCGCCATCGACATCAACAGGCCGTCCGAGGAGCAGGTCCTCGTTCACTGGGTGAGCTCCTCATTCGATCCCCGGCCTTGTTGTGCGTTGCCAAGATCGAACGCCTTGATTTGACGGTTTCTTTCTGTGATGAATGTGCAGGCGTCGCCTCTGTTGAGAGACAAGAAGAGGTTCATGAAGCTGGCCGACCCGCTGCTGGGCAGGAGGTACCCCGTGAAGGGGCTGTACCAGGCGCTCGCCGTGGCGGCCATGTGCTTGCAGGAGGACGCGGTCAGCCGGCCGGGGATCAGCGACGTGGTCGCGGCGCTCTCGTTCCTCGCCGACCCGGCATACTATCCTCCGGAAGGCATGCTAGCCGAGCAGCCGAGGGAGAAGAGCAGCAGCCCTCCCCCTGTCGCAAGCGTGGGCCGCGCGGCTTCTGAGGTACTAAGGGCAGACGACGGAACGAAGGAGAGGTGACCGTAGGATCTTCTTTTTGTAGAGCGAAATGCTCTCTCGAGCTTCTTTTGTAACGAACACCACGTAGGCGCAGGATGTAACATCGTTCAAGGAGTTATCTTGACTGATGATGCTGATTTTCAGCAGCAATGCTAGCTGTGCAAAGTTGAATTTGCTGTCGGCACGAATCACTCAGCAATGATGCAATGATAGTGCCATTAGCCATCGTATTCAAAAGGGAAAAGTCCGATTTACAACCTTGAACTAGCACACAAGTCTGGTTTTCAACCTTAAACTACAAAACCAGACATAAAAGGCCATCCAACTATCAAAACCGTGCAAGTTTCAACCTTTGAGCGGTTTTGGAGGTGATTTTCCATTTTGTGAAAATATTAAAAAAAATGGTTTCATCTAAAAAATCATAACTAATTCATTTTAAATCAGAAAAATATGGAACTTATACCCAAAGTTTTATAAAAATGTCACCTATCTATTGGTGAACTATTTGGAGTCATCTGCATCTTATTATTCATATTCCTAGTATTTTTAGAAAAAGTAATAAAAACTAGAAACTTGAACATATAATATTTAAAAAAACTCCAAATAGTGCACCAATAGATAGGTGACATTTTTATAAAACTTTGGGTATTAGTTCCATATTTTTCTGATTTAAAATGAATTAGTTATGATTTTTTAGATGAAACCATTTTTTTTAACATTTTCACAAAATGGAAAACCACCTCCAAAACTGCTCAAAGGTTGAAACTTGCACGGTTTTGATAGTTGGATGGCCTTTTATGTCTGGTTTTGTAGTTTAAGGTTGAAAACCAGACTTGTGTGCTAGTTTAAGGTTGTAAATCGGACTTTTCCCTATTCAAAAAGGATAATCTGTGTGTGAATTGTGATGCTGTAGACCTGTAGTCCTTCCTAATCTTGCTCAAGGAGTCATGGTTCAGTAATTTTTGGGAACAACACTACAAGTAGTATTCCAGAGAGAAATAAGGCAAGGTCTAGGAAGTAGGAACTCGTTCTGTTTCTCAGCATTCCAAATCCCCGACCACGGATGGACATCAATTGTCAACTTCAACACCAATCCACTTTCTAGTTGACTATTTCAACGGAGTAAGCATGCAGCAATGCTGCTAAACTATTCGAGCTAACACATGCACTTCCACAGTTCCGTACAAATCCAGGAAGGGCAGAGCGAAGGCAGACCGCAGACGCATCACAAGTTCACAACTCGCAAGCAACGCCGCCTGCAACTCTGCTTATCATTGGAGTATAGTGGGGGTTAAGAACTGCCGAGAATCTGAAATGAGATTTTCAGTCATTTCGTTGTTAGGAGTACAAGCTAGTGCCAACGAGGCCGGGAACTGATGATCAGCGCATGAGCTCAATCCTGACGCCTCCGACCTTCACCGTGCCCTTGCCCATGCCCTGCCGGGGCACGAGGGTCACCTCCACGCTCTCGTCATCCTCGGCCTCGAGGTCCTCGAGCTGCTCGCTCAGCGCGAGACGCAGCGTGGTCTTGATCCCTATCCCCTTCTTGCCGCGCCCATGCCCGTGCCCGTTGTCCCCGTGCCGGTGCGGCACGTTCACGAAGCTCCCCGCGAGCTCCCGACCGCCGGATCCCACCGCGCCGTGGTCCGCGGCGTTCACGAACACGTCGAACTTGGCGGCCACGTTCCGGTCCACCTCGATGCCGTCGATGACGAGCACCTCCTCCTTGGACGCCTTCTCCACCTCGCTCCTCCTTGCCGCGACCGGCCTCTTCACCGTCACGCTCGTCGCCTCGTCCAGCGTGATGGGGAACTTGCTGGCCTTCTTCGCGCCGGCGCCGGCGGCCTGCGCCGCGGGCGTGAGGAGCGAATCCGCCCTACGCGACGCCGTCACGGTCGGCCTGGCCGCCGTCCACGGCAGCGGCACGTCCTGGTACCGGTACCCCAGCGCGCCGGTGTCGAGCACGTCGCGCACTCGGATGCGCACGAGCTTGGGGGTCTCGTCGTAGAAGAGGAACGAGGCGTCGAGCCAGTCCGGGTCGGTGAGGTCGGTGCGGCGGCGCCGCGCGTCGTCGAGGCCCTTCCAGACGGTCCACATGCGGTCGATGTTGGCGTGGTGCGCGTAGAAGAGCGGGTCCATCCCGGCCGAGTAGAAGTTGCCCATGTCCTCGCGGGACGGCTGGCTCGGGTCGCCGCACCAGATGTGCACCGGGCCGTGCGGGATGTTCTCCACCGGCCCCGGCCCCTGGTTCGGGTCGTCGCCGGCGCGGTATGCACCGCCGAAGAAGAGCGACGGCGTCGGGCTCAGCGACACCATCTGTCCAGTCCATCGATGTCGCCATGCACGTCAACAAATCCGATCAGCTTTATCATCTGACGAGATGCCGGTGAGGTCATCCTTTTCTGTGTCAGTTTCATATGTTACCACACGTGCGTGCACCTACCTGACGGTACATGACCCGAAGGTTGTGATCGATCTGCTGGTCGTCGGTAAACCGCGGCTCCCTCCCGTTGTAGTCGAGGTTGATCAGCTCCGGCGGCGCGTGCCGCCCGTCGCGCCTCGGGTCGTAGAGCTGCGAGGACTGGTCGGCGTACATGGCCGGCATGCGCATCCCGTCCGGCGCGTCCCAGTTCCAGAACGGGATGGCGAAGCTGGGGTCGCCGATGAGGCTGCCCAGGATGCGCTCAAAGAAGTAGAGGTAGCACCTGTGGAAGGGGAAGAAGAGCCACGAGTTGTGCACCTGGAGCTCCGCCCCGGGGAACCCCTCGGGGCTGTACGACCCGTCGCAGTAGGCGCAGTGCACGCTCGCCTGCGCCGCGAAGCTGCGCGGGTCGTCGGCCGGGAGCGCCTTCATGGCCGCGATCCCGGCGTTGAGCCTGGCGACGTAGTCCGCGGTGACCGAGTGCGCGGCGGGGCGCGTGCGGAGCGTCGACGATGACGCGGCGTCGGGCGGGGCGAAGTCCACCGGCAGCGCGTTTGAGGGCGGCGGGCAGCACGTTGACACGTTGGCGCCAGGCGGGAGGTCCGCCGGGCCGCAGGTGGAGATGTCGGGCGTCGCGACGGGGTCGGCGCCGGCACGGCGCACCGACATGAGGGTGGCGCCGGCGCTGGCGCCGAGCGCGCCGAGGC
The DNA here is from genome assembly GCA_036936925.1 of Cenchrus fungigraminus. Taxonomy (NCBI): domain Eukaryota; kingdom Viridiplantae; phylum Streptophyta; class Magnoliopsida; order Poales; family Poaceae; genus Cenchrus; species Cenchrus fungigraminus. The sequence continues at coordinate 17,219,615 of CM072778.1, read as the reverse complement.
CGAGGAGGACGTCGCGTCGGTCGTGCTTCGGGGCATCTGGCTCCGAACGTTCGCGTCTCGACGATGCACACGAGACGCGGTGGGCAGTGGCGCGGCGGGGCCTAAGGCTGGAGCCAGTTCTCTGAGAGGATAGAGAGAAGGTGGCAGGCCTAGCGATCAACTGGGACATCGAGGCCATGGCCGGTAACCTCGTAGTCGTAGCGCAATGGATTGGCAGCTGTGGAGACGATGCTATATAAGCTCTACGACCGGTGCAGCCTGTGCTCGTGCTCCGCAGAGCACGTCACTGCGCCGGCGAGCGACGCGCGAGGCAGGGGCGTGCGCATGTGGATTGGATGATGGTTGGTTTGCACGTCTACGTTGAAGATTTGTTAGTCAAGGGGTGCTCATTTTGATGCCGAATTTGACGAGTATAGTTCCTTTTTTTAACTAGTGTATTGTGCAGGCTTTGTGGTGCAGGCAGTGTGCAGCCATGCCTGTGAAGTGAAAAGAATCTGAGTGCATGCTCGTGTGTCAATTATTTTATTGTTCAGAAAAAATCTGCTAATTTTAAAACAGGAATAGACCAGTTTTCTTCTCTCCCCCCCCCCCCCCCCCCCCCCAAATATTACCATCAGTTCTTAACTTCAACAGCATAAACCCAAGTGCCAACACCAACAAGCTTACTTTGTAGCACTACCTATACAAATAGCCAAATAGTACCATCTATCATACAGATCAATTTCGATACTACAAGTACAACCCCCAGATATTTTTTAAAAAAAAATACAATGCTAGTAAAAACCTGCAGAAGCACGGACAACTGCCAAATTTTTGTTGCTTTTTTTTAAAAAAAAGGAACGGCAAGAGATTTGTCCTAATTTTTATTAGGAGAAGAAAGAAACCAAGTACAGAGCAGCGAAAAAAACAAAAAAGGAAAAACACAAGAAATCGCTACTAGGTCCCTCAGCAGGAACACAACTACGACGGCTGAAGCCAAAACAACAAGAGAACGAACCACGGAGGGAACGGCAACTACAACAGCTAACATCGGGACGAAAAATAAAAAAGACCTACGACGCCGCAGGATGAGCAGCAAGGCCAACATGGGGGTCTTTGCTTGGAGATGCTGAATGGTAGAGCTCCACGTCCATTTTGATCATTGTAGCCACCTCATCTATTTCTTTTGAGGCATTCTGAAACACTCTTCTGTTCTTTTCTTTCCAAATATTCCAACAAAAAAAGAGGATCATCCCGTCAAAGGAGCGTCTATGGCTCCTATCTGCTAGTTGCCGAAGTCGTTTCCACCAGGCATTGAGAGAGTGCGGCAGTGTCACTTGAAGGTCTTGACGACCCATCCATGATGTCAATTATCCAGACATTACGTGTGAAAGTGCATTCAAGGCAGAGATGAATTGGTGTTTCCGGGCATGAATTGCATAGTTTACAAACTGGTTCATGCGGTCATCCTCTTTTTGCTAGATTATTTGCCGTTAGAATTTTATGTTGGATGAGAATCCACACAAAAAGCTTTACCTTAGGTTCTGTCTTTGCTGCCCAAATGTGTCTAAAAGATAGTTTCTTTTGCCGAAACATGAACTGTATTCGGTAGGCACTTTGTGTGGTATATTGGCCATCTTGCGTCCATCTCCATTTAACCTCATCCTCCAAATTCTCATCTCTCGGAACATTCCTTATTTCTTCCCAAAGTGTTATATATTGTTGCAGCTCTTCAACCGTGCGGAGGGGCGAGATGTGTGCTGTCCATTTGTTGTTCTCTAGAGCCTTTTGCACTGTGATGTTCTTCCTTTTGACCTTTGTGAATAAAAGTGGTGCTATTGATTTGGGGGCACGACCATTGATCCAACTTGAGTGCCAAAAGCTGGCTTTGTCACCTTTCCCAATTTTGACTATTGTTGATGAGTTGAAAAGGTCCCGATCAGTGCTATCACATGGAATGTCTAAATTGGCCCAAGGTCTGTTTGGAGACTTCCATTTGTTCCATTGCCATCGCAACCTCAAGGCTCTCGCAAATCGGTCTAGATCTAGGATGCCCAAGCCCCCAAGGTCTTTGGGCGTGCAAACGGTCGGCCAGTTCACAAGGCAGTGACCCCCACTCACCTTGTCCGGTTCGTCTCCCTTCCAAAGGAAGCTTCTTCGTAATTTATCTATTTGCTTGATCAACCATTTTTGCATCGAAAAAATTGTCAAGTGATAAATAGGTTGTGAAGACAGCACACATTTAACCAACGTCTCTCTCCCGGCCAAGGATAGCAGTTTGCCCTTCCATCCTGGTAGTCGCCCTCCAATCTTGTCGATCAACGGCTGGACATCCACACGTCGGAGATGACGTGTATGTAAGGGTAGGCCCGAATACTTTCCAGGGAACTTGCTGATCTTGCCTGGGAAGTCCTGTAGGGCCTCTGTGATCATTGTGTCATCACATCTTATAGGAAAAATCTCAGTCTTTGCTAGATTAACTCTAAGTCCGGAGCAGTTTCCAAAGAGTAGAAGGATTTGATTTATATGATGTAGCTCAGTGCTGTTTGGATTAGCAAAAATGGCCGCATCTGCATAAAGGGAACAACGAAGCGTTGCAGCTCTTGGGAGTATCGGTTGTAGTAGGTCCATGGAGGCCGCCAGCTCAATTAAGCGGTGAAGCGGATCAATTGCAAGAATAAATAGCATTGGTGATAGAGGGTCCCCTTGTCTTAACCCCCGTGCGTGTTTGAATTTTCTTCCCGGCATGCCGTTTAGAAGGACTCTGGATGATGACGAGGCTAGCAAAGTGGCAACCCAATCTCGCCATCGTTGGCCGAAGCCCAGTGCTTGCAGGACTTCCGGGAGAAATACCCAGGAGACTGAATCAAATGCCTTAGATATATCGAGCTTTATAAAAAGCGAAGGACGCTTGACTTTATTTAGAGCTTTGACCACATTTTGAACGTAGATGAAATTATCATGGATGCACCTTTTTTTGATGAAAGCATTCTGGCAGCCGGACACTAAATTGTTTAGTCTTGGGGCCAATCTATCCGCAAGGATTTTTGTGATGATTTTCGCCAGACTGTTAATGAGGCTAATTGGTCGGAAATCTGTTACTTTGGCAGCTTCACCTGATTTTGGGATGAGGACAACATTAGCTTCGTTGATACTTGATGCAGGGAAAACTGTTATTGTAACCGAACTGTGTTTTCTAAGTTCCTTCATACTTGATGCAAAGGCATGAGAGCCTTTAAACATTCAGGAACTGCTCAATCTTCTATAACTGTTGAATTTCTTTTAGAATGTATAATGTGTAATTGATTGAGTTGAAGAACAGCTAGATACATAGATTGATTTGGGCATATCGAGTGCAACTTACTCATCTCTACAAAGTCCATGATTGCAGCTCAAAGTCACAACCCTTGACACCCTTCAGAATTGCCATCACTGGCTCAGCCTGTTTAAAATAGTACAGAACTGATTTGGTTGAATGGTAACTGCGTAGACAAATGGATGGACGTGGACGAACGGATACACGCAAAGATGTTTACGCGATAGTATTATAGAATCATTTTTAGTACGCCTACGCACCATGTGAAAGATCTTCGCAGTATGACTCCCGAATCCGAGATTCCTACTGAAGCTTGGTTAAGTCAATTCATGAATGCTGATTAAAAAAAACATGTTTCATCTATATAAGCGGTTTAACATAACTTCTGGCCACAATTCTTTCTCTACTGATCAGGGGTGAACTATGTTTAACTAGTTCATAAGTGAGGCTCTGATTTAGTAAGAGAACAGCAGGTTTAGCATTCATACTAGTATACTACATGTTTACCATCATAGAAGAAACATAGCTGGCTGCATGAAAAGTGTTGATAGACCAGGACAAGTACCATGTAAAATCTGCCCTCTTCTTCATCTGCAGATGGCAAGTTGCCAACTCACCGGAAGACTCTGAAGAAAAAAACAGAAAATGTTGTCTGCAACTGAATAATTAATATTTTTGCTAGTGGTCCCCTCAGAAATGTCTTTAAAGAACACATATCCAAGAACATGTTGAGGGGAAAGAAGTTCAGTAACTGGGAATCCATCAACAATACTCCAGATTAAAGTGAAATTCTAAGAAGTTGAACAGTTCGGTTATATCAGCATTACAGTTACATGTGAGAGTTCACCATGGTAAAGACTTAAAATGTACTACTCAAGCAGTCCAGTCAAATGGTATTTGCTATGACCGATAAAGAACTAATTGGGGCAACGCCACTGGATATACTGGAGAAGAACATAATTCAAACAATCTGAGACTTTACCAGTTTCCCGTTTCCCTAAAGACAAAAGTGTGCCTGCCTCCCCCATCTTCTTTTGCTGCCATTTCAGAGGCCCAAACAAATCCACAGCCAAAAGACAGGAGTGGGGCACAAGGGTCATCTGAACGGAGACACTGACAGGTGGGTCCGTAAGCGGACGAGAAACTCAAAATGAAATTTCACTCGCAATCACAAGCAGTTTGATATCACTCCTCCCCCAATTCTAAACCCTAAACCCGAGCCAGCCATGGCCGCCGCCGTTCGCCACCTCCTCCGCCGCCGCCTCTCCGCGGCCGCCGCCACCGCCGCGGCCCCCACTCCGGGCTCCATCCTCAACCCATCCTCGCCGAACACCCCCCTCTCCTCGCTGCAGAAGACCCGCCTCGCCATCTCCCTCCTCAAGTCCTCCCCGCCGCCGCCCCCCGACCAGATCCTCTCCATCTGCCGCGCCGCCGCGCTCTCCCCGGAGACCCACATCGACCGCGTCGCGCTGTCGCTCGCCGCGTCGAAGCTCTCCTCCGCCCCGGACACCCTCCGCGACCTCGCCTCCACCGTCCTCACTCCGCGCCACGCGCCCCACGCCATCGTGCTCTTCGGCCAGGCCGGTCTCCTCCCCGACGCCATCTCCACTTTCCAGTCCTCCCCCTCCACCCGCTCCCTCAACGCCCTCATCATCGCGTGCATTGTCGCCGGGAACCACACGGAGGCCGCCCGCATCTTCCAGACGTTCCCGGACGCCCATGGTGTGAAGCCCGACACCGAGACCTTCAACACCATCATCAAATCCTTCACCGAGTCTGGCACCATAAGGTCCTTCTATTCGGTGTTCGATGAAATGTGCAAGAAGGGTGTGAAGCCAGATGCCAGAACATTTACCACTGCACTCGCTGGTTTCTACAAGGAGGAGCGGTTTGATGACGTGGCAAAGGTGATAGAGCTCATGAAGAAGCATGGTTGTGCCGAGACACTTCCAGTGTACAATGTGAGGGTGCAGAGTTTGTGCAAACTCAGTCGGAGTGGTGAGGCGAAGGCATTAGTGGACGAGATGGTGAAGAAGGGTACAAAGCCAAGCTGGGTGACTTACAACCATTTGGTTCATGGATTCTGTAAGGAGGGGGATTTGGAAGAAGCAAAGCGGCTGTACAAGGAGATGGGAATGAAGCGGTTGTTTGGGGATTGCAAATTCTATTATATGTTCATTCATTTCCTTTGTCATGGTGGAGATTTTGATACTGCGCTTCGAATATACAATGAGATAGAACCGAAAAAATGGCTGCCATGCTTCTCGACCATGAAGATGCTTGTGAATGGGCTTGCTGGGAGCTCAAAGATCGATGAGGCAAAGGGGATTATTGAGAAGATGAAGGAGAAGTTCCCGGATAGTGAGGGTTGGAAGGAGGTGGAGGCGGCATTACCTCAATAGAGTAAGAGATCTATGGTCTCTCAGGTTTTATTTTTATTTTTTTGCTGTTACATGACAAAATGAAGTTAGGTGGAGAGTTTACTTTCCTTGTTTCGGCATTTCAACTGAATAATTTGATGGGATGGATATCCTAATTGTCTTTTTAATCTGCTGGTCCACATGAATGTTATTCTGCTCATCTGTTATATGAGATACTGACACTCATCTGATATATCAAATACTGACATTGAATCATCACGTGCACTCATTTCTTGGAATTTGCAATATAAATCCAGTCCTGGTAATCCCCAAGTCATATCTTTTTGTAGGGTTCTTGTATATTATGAGTTCTGCAAGGTAGATGTTTTTATGCATGCGGATAAAAATAGTGTGTGAACTACACTATGACACTATCCGCATCTCTTGGTCTGAGTCTGCAAGAAACTAAGAGAGAGTGGCAAAGAGAAAGAGCAGAGTACTCTATTGTCCATTCCTTTCGGTGTTTCAACATTTTTAATGTCCAAAATATAACTTGATACTTCATACTTCTTACTCATATGTTGATTGCTTCCATGATGGCATGATGTAACTGATATAGTGCTGTGGCCAACTCATGATGCATATAAATTTTAGTTAAATTGTGTTTTAGTAAGAATCTTGTATCATTTAGAGTGTATGATTGAAGGGGGTTGGATCACTGGAGGACTTCATTTGTGTTGAAAGCTGGAAGACTGAAATGATCATACACTACCATGCCTATTGTAGAATATCAGAGTGTCATAATGAGAATTAAGTATCACTATTGATCAAGCATAATTTTCTCAACTAACTTTGAAATGTTATTATACAAGATGGTGTGGTGATTTTACAAGATAAATTTTATTGTTCTAGAAGCCATCAAATTTTGAATAGAGAACAGGAAAGTAAAATTTGGTGTGCTTAGTCAGTTCGTCTGCTAGAATCTTCCTCCTAGCCGATAGCCTTGCAAACTTCTGAGATTACTTCTCAGGTTTCATAGGTCAAACTTTCACCTTGAGTATAATTTTTTGGGGGCATAACTGTCTTGAGCTAACTCTTGAGTTAGCTACTATAGTTTCTTACTTTCTTTGGGGATAGAGGCTTTTCATTAGGGGAGATAAAATCAACATATAGTTGGAGCTTGTCTTTTATGATTAAGGTTTCATTAAACCATTGTATTGCAAAGTGAAATCTTGGTATGATTTGAGTTTTTCAGCATTTAATAATTACCCCCCTATATTTAGAAATAAATGAAGTTTGGGACAGCCACAGCGTATCCAAAATATAACTTTGAAACATAGGTAAAGTGCACCTTTATGGAACCACATTTCAAGGCAAACCCAAAGGTCCAAACATCAGTTATTTGTGATTGGAGTGAGTGTATTTTGACCTTTTAAGGCCAAACTAAGCATCTCAACCCGTAATTCGAGTTATCTATCAAAATCTTAATCAAGAATATCTGTGCATCTGCTTTTGATTCTCGCAAATAACACAGGGTTTCCTTGAACTACTGTTTCATCAAGCAGAAAATGGGCTCATTATAGTGTAATCTTCCTCTGACCATTCATGAACAACAATGAAACTTTGAACCAAATCAACTAAGTTTAGTAACAAGATTTCTTAGTTTGAAATATTCACAAAAAAATCACATTGCAGTTGCCATTCCCTCCTAGCTCTTGTTTCAAAATCAGATATGAAATAATTCTTTATGCTCGTCCTTTTTAGTTAGTTTGAATTGGATTACATGCATTGTTTGTTGATCAGGCTATTCTAGGCTCTGCCAACTTGAACTTGAATTTTTTTGTGACGGCATTGTTTTCCTCTGAAATTTTATTTTATATACTTGGTTGTTTGTCTGGTGCCTGGATCTTCTACTGAAGTGAGTCTGAAACATGCTTCTTTTCTTTCGTCTCATTTATCTCAAAATTAACCAGCACTGTCATTAATTCAGTTTAGTTGTTCAACATTTCTTTTTCAGAATATTTGCCAGTGCTGAAGACATGGTTGTTGGTTAGGGGCTGGGACTGCGTTATGGAGCTTTATTCTGGATACACTTCTATATGAATGTGAAATATGCTTATATTGGATAATGTGTTTCCTCAGCCGTTTGAAGAGATTGTGGGAAGCTAATGCAAGGTGTTTTAGAGATGCTAGACTCTTCAGGGAGTAGCAACAACTTGGTATTAGTATTTCTGTTTTGTAGCTGTGTGGGGTGTGGCAGGCTCGCAGCAAAGCATGAGAAATATGTGACCAGTAACATGAGCTGATGCTTGCCATTTGGGCCGCGTGCCTGTTGGACTAGCCTTTACATACCTGCAGGTACGGTCCAAAAAAGATTTTGGACGTCCCTTTTCTTGGTGTACCTGCGAACTTTGTGATAATGATAAGCAGTGACAAACTTCAACGTACCTCCGTATCATACTCCGTACTTTTAAAATGCTACATTTTGACTTGAGTTTTAGGGTGCAGTCCAATTGATGATCTGAACGGCAAGTGAAAGTTTTGTACGGGAAAATGGTTTCTTTTTCTGTTTTCCATAGTAGCAGTTCGGTCATCATCACCAGAATACCCGATACAAAATAAAGTTTAAACGCCCATCAGGGTACATTGGTGATGCCACAGATGACAAATCAAACAGACGGTTTCAACCGTGTACAATCAGCTTTCGATACAAGAATGCACATACATTTTATCAGAGAAACTGGACGAAGCACTAGAGATGTTTCCAGGACCCTAGAGCTGCGTGACTATTGGGATGTCAGGTGTTGATCTTTACTGTACAGTCATGGCCTTCCATATTCGAGGAAGTTGACATAACTTGCCTGCAACCTATGCATTCCTTACCTAAAGTATTATGTACATCTGGAGATTATGGCTACAAGACAGCGTGCGTAAAAAGCACACAGCATATCTAGATAGCATTAGCTGTGACGAGCAAGTAAACTTCGTGCTTCAGGTTCAGTGATGCCTGACACTAGCAGCCCTTCGTCCTTTTGTAATCCGGGGGCAGGGATGGACATCTTTCATTCATGTGGGCGTATGGTTTCATGGTGTTGTATCCAGGCAGCTCCATCCTGTACCTGCCTTTGATTTGGCAAAAGGGGAGCTTTACAGTGTCACCCTTGTTGCACCACTCGGGAAGCAGAGTAGAATTGTCCTCAAAAAAGTTGAGGGTGTAAGCATCTTTTATCTGCAAAATATGAGGCAGATAGATTAAAGAAAAACAAAAAACTCCAGTATGGCTCCATGTATCATTTCTCTACTATTGGAAAAACTCGAAAGCACAATATTGACTACAGTATACAAGCTTTCCGAAACCCCCCCCCTTCTCTCCCTAAAAAAGGATTATCATGCACTTCTAGGCTATCATGCACTAGATTATGAGATAGCTGCATTTGCAAAAAGATATCCCTGCTAGATCCTTTTGTTCTAACATCAATTTCTATATATCGTACAAGGATTCAGGAGCACTTACCGTGAACTCAGTAACTTCAACAGAGTTGGTAATAGGGCCAAAGAGTCCAGCCTCCTTGTACATCATAAGGACGAAAGCAATACAAGATGCTGACTGACCATCTTCATAGACCCAATTATCTTTCTCAGGAACAGTTAGTAACTTGTCAAATGTAATCCCACGTTTCTCTGATTCTACAATGATTTCAGGTAGATCAAGACCCTGAAAGAAATGGCGTCACTTTAGAATCAAACAAAAGCACTAAATAACTTTCAAGCACAATAAAATTGTAAAGTACAAAGTCCTTCTATCTACATTAAAGAACTTAAACACAGTACAAAAGGGTCTGACAGACCTCAAAGGTAAAACTAAAATAAGATAAAGTCATTGGCAGTACCAGTTCCTAGTTGTAATACATGCAACAAGGAATGCAGATACAAATTGATCCTTCAGTACGGAACTATAAAAAAAAACATGTCTAGCACGGCAAATCATTTCTATTTATACGGTTACACCCACACAATAGTGGGCACTCTTGAGTCTTTGACCGAGTGACCAATTTCAGTACAAGCTAGTTATTGCCATAAAATTTTAAAATACTGGTGAATCACCAAAGCTGCCAGTACAACCTTATAGCTAGCCAACATAACTAATCTATGCAGGGTCCCATGCACAAATTGACAACCGGAATTGAACTTAACTTCTAACTGAATAGCTTATCAAACTTGTCTTGGTCCTTATTACCACTAATCTGCAGTATTTAAGCACTGGCCTCTATGTTCTTTGCTACCAGTGCAATAACATGTGCTATCTAGTACTGCTAAATTAACTTCACAGCGATGATAGAGTTATATAGGCAATACCACCACTGGAGCACACCTCATGTGTGCCATCTAACATAGCCTAAACATTTTGAGGCATGCCACGCAAGTGCAGGCAATGCTCACACTGGAGCACTAGAGGCACACAGGGTTGATGGTTGTATTTTCCATGTGCAAGTTAAGTTGAACTACTTGTTTGTTTGTTTGTCAGTTGCCATGTCACCTGAATTATCTAGCCCTCTCATCTTAACTAAACTCTCAAGTGATCCGAAAGTGAATAGTTGGACCTTTTTAGAAGTTAGGCCTAAAATCAGCCATCACTACATGCAGGAGTCAAGGGATCAAATTGTGCATCAATCCAAAGGTGATAAATACCCATGTAAAATAAATAACAGCTACTGGAAAACACTTAACATAGAACAGATTTAAATAAACCTTAGTTCCAAGCCGTTTGTTAAGGGCTTCATTCCACAAATTACCAGCATACTCTGGTTGAAGCTTGGTCCATACAGTCATAAAAGAAGCAACCTGGTTCATTCATTAAGATTTCAGTAATAACTAACAAAACCTTCGAAATTGCAAAGTCTAACGTAAAAAAAAAAAGGCCAGTGGGGGAAAGACCAGCATCAAGGTATTTAAAAACTAAGAGCTCGACCGGAGCCCGGAAGAGAAAGGTCTCTACCATAACTGGAACAAAAAGCACTATCAAAACCTATATGCATACAATAAGATTGGCATTTGAAATTTCGGTTGTTTGCCAAGTTCAGCAGGTAAAAAGATATTAAAAAAAGGTACATGTAGAATCATACCACATGAGCATCTAATGGTGGTGGATAGTTATCACTGATGGTATCAATCCAGCTAAATATCATATTGTGATACCCATAAGGCTTCCCACTCATGCTTTTTGCATAATTCCAAGCTGCTGTCTCATTAAATTTTGCTCGCAAATCTGGATGCAAAGGAAGCAGTGCAATCTGAGGATTTGAATCATCTTTTGTCACTTCGTACTCCCACCACTCTTCCCAGGGCAAGATAGCAATAACATCTTCTCCCTGCAATCTGCTATTTCTTAGCTTTATATAGGAAATTGAAACTGATACAAGTAACAAAAGTAAATTTTCACTATGAGGAAGGGCACCTGTTGGTATGCAATGTTCTGTTAGGCATAGTTATATAGTTTTGCATAATGGTGCGTACTATTTCAAGACAATTGAATGTAGAAAAATTCATTTACACAAATAAACAACTAGCAATGCTGGAAGCTGCCAAAGTTTTATTCCAACGGCATTTCATTTATATCCAGATTCCAGATGGAACAGCTAGGGTTGGCACTTGCAATGATATCCCTTGTTTTGTCTTCCTGGTTTATGTTTTCTGTTCTTTAAGTAGAACATATTAATGATGCATTCAAAAGGAAAAACAACATTACCCAAACACATTTACAATTATAGACACTGACCACAACAAGAACATGATTTTCTGGTTAAATGAACACATGCTATGGAAAGGGGTTGTATCCTAGTGAAATAGCGCACTACTCATTCTTTGTATTCAGTTATTTTTGCAAGAATATCATTGGGGTCACTTCAGATGTCATCTGGAATCTTTAATCCTTGGTCAAACCTCTGTGGACTCAACTCACTACAGGAGCAGAAGCTAACTGATACAGCAAAACATGTTACCGATGGGCAGGACACCTATTGCAAAAACAGTTAACAACTTAACATGATGATATTTGAGAGTTAACATTTTTTTACTTGATAATCACACATTCGCACAGCATGAGAAAATAACATTAACATACACATAAGTTACTCCACTTAAGAGCCAATACCTTTTCGTTGTCATCATTACCCGATTCCCCAACCCAAAGCTTTCCATCAGAGTCCCTAAGGCAAACTGCAGTATGGCCTGCGTAAGCGCCAGTAACCCACTTCTCCAGTGTTTCGAAACCACCCCAGCGCCCACGAATCTTGGATAAGACCAACAAATCTCCAGAGTGGATGTCATCAGTATTAAACTCTGATACCCAAGGCTTCGGCCGTTCTTCAAATGTAGCACCCATATGCTTCTTGAGAAAGTTAAGATTTGCATTCTCGCCCCATGCAGTATTTGTGAACAGAGGAAAGACCTCCCAAAGTGCTCGAAGTGTCCCAATTGTTCCAGATGGCATGAGGAAAATAGACACCCCATTACGTTTCACCTGTTTATGATGAAACAAACTAGAAATCTTGTATCCAATATGCAAATGTTGAATAAATGCCAACTGTGCTAATTAAAGCATAACTGAACACTTACATATTCATACTCAGCCTCACTTTCCCATTCTTTGAAATCAAGGGTGTGCTCTCGCCCCAAAAGGTAGTAATCCCATGTAACACGGTAAGGTGTGGCAAATACGTAGAGATCTATGCAAGTCCAGCTGTGTGCTTTGGTTGTCTGCAGGGGCAAAAACATGGGATAATGTAAAGCTAAGGAAAACAAATGCACAAGTTGGGAGCCACAATTCACAGAAAACACACAGCACAGTGTAGCACTACATAAGTGAATAAACAAGTGCACAAATTGAACTGTCCAGGCACCAGACCCATGCAAGTTACAAGACACAACTGTATGTTCGGCGAAATTTGTAGATTCGTGTGAAAGGCATGTTTTTATTGAATCCCTGGCCCAAAAAGTCACCAAACATCAACTGGTCAAGTCCACCCAACTACAATCACATAAAGAACACAACAATTGGTAGTGCTAAACAGCTAACTATAACAATTTTAGAGTACATTTTTAAAAGACGAATTGATAGACTAACTAAAAACAAATTGAATCTGCTAGCTACCATTTACCTTGTAGAAACAGTTCCATCTCTAACTTAACCAAGCAAGTTAAACGAGAAAACCAAACATTTCAATGTCAATTGCAATTTGCACAATTTGTGACACTAAATTTTGATCTAAGTCTGAGATCAAAATCACCATATCTACTGGAAATCTTCCGTCAAGTAGCTCTACCCATCCACTCAGTCGGATACAGAAGCCAACAAGGCTATTGGACCGAATTAATGTCAAATTTCAAAATGTCTCGTTGGGTCCTGTACAAGAGCTCACCTCCACATGAACCACGCCGCCTCCGAGTCCCCCTTTGGACCCGTTGCGGAACTCCACCCACGCCCGGTTCTCGTAGAAGCAGGCCCCCTTCCACTCCGCGGTGCGGCCGGCATCCCCGTCCTCCGGCGCGCGCGCGGCGCCGACGAAGGACGGGAGCAGGTCGGCGGGGCTCCGCAGCGCGAGGCGGCGGAGCAGCGGCTGCGCCACGGGCTACGGCAGGAGCGGGAGGAGGTCCCCCGGGAGGACGGGCGCGCGGAGGGGCGCCTCCAGGATCCCCCGGAGGACCCGGGACGGGCCGGCGAAGAGGAAGAAGAAGGGGAGGAGGAGCAGGATGGGGAGAGCGAGGAGCTTGCACTCGGACCCTCCCATGGCGGCAGTTACTAGTGGTTAGGGTAATCTATGCTCAGGCAGTTAGCGACGGCCGTTGGGTCCCCCCACCTAATTTCACGGCGGGGAACTTGCCGGCGGAGATGGAGTCATGGAGGAGTTCTGTTCTGATGAGGAGGGGGAGGGGAAGGGGAAAACAAAACTGCAAGGGACCAAACTGGAAAGGTCCAAATCCGGGACGGAAAAGATAAAGTAATTATCGTGTTTCTCAAGGTTGCTTTGGCTAATTTGCAGTTGCTTAAACAAGTTTCCAATCCTGCCAATGTTGACCTAATAACCTTCACACGAGGGGCGATCAGTACAAGGAGGAGGGCCCTGTTGGTGTTACTTACGGCTTGGATTCCTCATCCACGTCGATACTATTCAGTGTTCAGTTAAACAATAACTCGTTCTGCACATTAATTTTTTTTAAAAAAACAAGTATTGCACATTCTAGGGATATTCGAGTGCATACTCGGATACTCTATACGTGTCCCAATCACGAAAGTCACTGGGCCAGGCCAGACACGCAAGGCCACAGAGCAGTCACGTCGCGCGCGGTGTCACTCTCTCCCGAGGTCTGCATTCATAGCAACCAAAATGTAGCAACAAGAACAGCGTGCTCCGGGCCCAATTAAGCGAGTTTTATAATGTTCCTTAAACACGCAGCAACGAGATAGTACTACTAAAAGTTTCTTTCTAACAGTTGACTATTGGGTTGAGCAGCACGAGCGCATTTGTCATCTTCCTCCTCCGAGAAGATGGAAATTCTGCTAAACCCGTGCTCGGGCTGGCACTGGAAGACGGCGGCGTACCTTGATGTGGAGCGTGCCGCCGCCGTACTTGGACCCGCTCTCGTTGTGGAGCACCAGCCACGCCTCGTTGTCGTAGAAGCAGGCCCCCTTCCACCGCACCTTCTCGCCCCCGCTGTCGCTGCCGGGCGCCGCGCCGGGCGTTCCCGCCGACGCCGCGCCGACGAACACCGGGAAGATGTCCGACACGCCGCGGAGCGCCCGGAGCGCGGCCATGGCGACGCCGCGGGGGAGGAGGGGCAGCACGTCCGTGGGGCTGAACGGGAGCGCCGGGACGCTGGCGCCGCCCCACGGCGGCGTGCCCAGGCGCCCGAGGTACCCATCATCCTCCACCAACGAGCTCGTGGAGCGTAGGAAGAGCCGCGCGGCGAGCAAGGCTGCTGCCACGACGAGCAGCAGAGTGGCGGCGGCGGCGGCGGCGGGCCTGTTGGGGCTCGCCATGGTGTGTGGCGACTGGCGACTGCTGGCCTACTGGTCTGTTCTACGGGCTCCGGGGTTAATGGATTCCCTTCTTATCGGGAGGAGGAGGTTTTCGACGGGTTCCGTGTCAAAGCGGAGGAGCACGGTGGGGCAGAAGTGGCCGCCGGTACGCAAATGTTTGCGTTGCTTCTCTAGCTCTGTTGTTGAATTGTGTGGTTTTGGGCCGGCGAGGGCCCTCGTAGGCTCCAGAATTATTTACTTGTTTTTTCTGTAAAGAGAATTTAATGATTTGGTTACTGAGTTTGGGTGGGTGATGCAGTATATGCTGAAGAAAGTGGAGTAATTGGGCGCGAAAGTGGCTGGTCCATACTAGTACTACCTGTTTGTGCAAACTGACTCCGATCCGATGCGAAAGGGCCCTCGCAGGCTGCAGAATTAGAAATTTTTTTATATTATTTTTTTCTCTATTTTGCAAAAATAAATGGTCCGTCAGAAATTTTGCAAAACTATACATCTGCCGCCGTGGCCCACGACGGTAGGGGTCCTACCGCCGTGCGGCACGACGGCAGGGGCCGTGGCCCACGGCCAGACGTGGGCCCGTAGCGTGCGACGGACATACCGCCGTACCCCACGGCGGTAGGGACATACCGCCGTGGGCTACGACGGCAGGTCCTAGCGCCGTAGGCCACGGCGGCAGCAGGCCTGCTGCCGCCGTGCCCCACGGCGCTAGGAACTGCTGCCTATATAAGGCTGAAATTCAGCCGAAAATGTCATAATAATTCGAAAAAAAGAAAGAGAGGGGGAAGAGGAGAAGGGAGTGAGGAGGAGGTGGTGAAGGTGCGAAGCTCTGCCGGTTTTTCGTCTCGTTAGAGGTAATACTCTGTTACTTAATAGTTTGAACTGTGATAATAGTAAAAATATAGTTTTAGTGTAGATCTGCTTAGTAAAAATATAGTTTTAGTGTAGACCTGCATAGTAAAATTATAGTTTTAGTGTAGATGGATTAGTAAAATTATAGTTTTAGTGTAGCTCTGAGTAGATATATTTTGTCATTGCAGATCCACTTGTTAATAGTGTTTTTTTTCATGCTGTCAGACATGTCGGATGCACTCAGTGTCAAGTTGTATTTCGGTAATGGGCAGATTAAATATGGTGAACATGGAGTTGACTTGTCAGAATTTAATTCGGTTGACCATGTGATTAGAAGAGCAGCTGAAAGAACTTGGGGTCCATTACCAACTTTTTTTATAAGGCATTCCATGTAGATGCAGAGCAACATGACTTGTCCATTATGGCTCTAATCAACAGGAGTGAGTCAGTATATTGGGAGCTTATGCCACTTCAAGGCACTGAACATTGGAGGAGTTATATCAAAATAGCATGTGAAATTGGTTTGCCTGTGATGTTGTTTATCCAAGTTGTTCATAAGGCTGGGTCTAGTAGTCAAGTGCATGAGGAGGGTAGTGCTGCTCACCACAGTGAGGCTGAACTACAAGCAGGAGATGGTCCTGCAACTGAGCCACAAGAAGGAGATGGTGCTGCCACTGAGGCAGAAGAAGGAGATGGTGACACACCCTAAGAGGCCCGTGGTGAAATTGACGAGGGGGAAGTTAATGAAGAAGTACTCAGGCAGTACGAAATGGAGGCTGATGAGGATGAACGTGGGTTGGAAGAGGACTCCACAGATGATGAGGATGACCCGCTAGTTCCAAGGGACTGGGACAGTTACAATTTCTCACAGCTATCTGTCAATCCTAGTGAGAATGTGTCCTGGGAGTATAGAGACAATCAGGTTTCTGTTGGCGTCATGTATAAGAGCGCAGTAGAGGTGAAGGATACAGTGAAGAGGTGGGCCACCCTTACTCTGCAGAGAGAGTTCAGGGTAGTGAAGAGTTCTCCACACATATATGATGCACAATGTGTGAAGCCCAACTGTCCTTTTCGAGTGTATGCTTCCAAGGGCAAGTGGAAAAATTACTGGGAGATCAGATCTGTTGTGGATCACACTTGTGTACTTGAGCAGCTAGATGCAAGCCATCGTAATTTGTCGGCCGGTTTTGTGGCCAGCCAGATGTTTGCTAAGATTGTGGAAAATCCTGCTTATGAGCCCAAGTTCATTATCTTGGCAATTGAGGAGAAATTTAGGTACCTGATAAGTTATGGTAAGGCATACATGGCGAAGAAGAAGGTATTGGAGATGAGGTGTGGTACTTACGAAGCATCCTACGATAATCTACCTCGATTGCTGAACACAATTACCACGCTAAATCCTGATAGTTATTATGATATCAAGACTTATTATCTTGTATCAAGGCCAGGGAAGCAAGTCTTGCAGCGGGCATTTTTAGCATTGGGTCCCACTATTGCTGCATTCAAACAGTGTCGACCAGTCATTTGCATAGATGGCACATTCCTAACAGGAAAATACAAGGGCACAATCCTTACAGCTGTGGCTGCAGATGGCAACAATCAGTTGTTGCCATTGGCAATTGCTTTTGCAGAGGGAGAGAATGATGACAGTTGGTATTGGTTTCTGCAGAGATTGAAGCAGATGGTGGTGGGAGATGTGTCAGACGTGTGTGTGATACACGATAGACACAAAGGTATTTTGCAGGTCATTAATGACATCAAAGAAGGTAGTGAAGAACGTAACAGAGCAGCACAATGGCCAGATGTGCATAGCAGGTGGTGCATGAGGCATATGGGAGCAAACTTTCATAGCCAGTTCAAGAACAAAGAACTTACACAATTGTTCAAGCGCTTATGTTCGACCAATCAGGAGAAAAAGTTCTACGAGCTATGGCAAAAATTAGATGATCTGACGAAGAAAGCTTCAGAAGAAATAGCTAAGAAGCCAATAAGTACTGAACCCGGGGAAGAGCCAGTTTCTCTGGAGGACGTGGGGCTAGATGCTCCAAATGTCAGAAGGAGAAGGGGACGTGCTGTGAAGACCTTCAGCCAGTGGATTCAGAATGAGCCTAAGGAGAAATGGTGTCTCCTGTTTGATAAGGGAGGTGTGAGGCATGGGATAATGACAACAAATTTTGCTGAGGCCTACAACGCTGTTTTGCGTGGTGCCAGAGCTCTCTAATTTCAAATGAAACATGTAATGAATTATCATATTTCTCATCTTTTTTGTAGGCTTTCAATGACTTCCTCGGGTCCTGAGTTGGACTTGGAGTTGCTCACCAGTAGGAAGGACAAGGTTGCGGTGCCAAAGAGGATCCACACTCCTATGTGCTACTGCGGTGACAACTGTAAGCTTGTCAAGTGCAACATTTTCGGGTACTGCTACGGGATGAGGTTCTTCATGTGCGTGAACTACGAGCATGACCCCCTCCCACCATGTCGCAATGTTAGACCAAAAGTAAGAACAAACTGCATTACTAAATAAATAATATGTCATTGCTATTTTATTATGTGCTAACTTGTCTTTGAAAAAAGACTCCACCTCCTCTCTTTGATTTTATGCAGTGGCTAGATTGTGAGCAGTCCGAACAAGACAAGCGTTACGTCGAGGCGATGGGTCGTTCAGCACGTGAGAGGTGGCAAAGGATGGTTGAGGCAGAAAAACAAGAAGAAAAACGTAAAGAGCAGCAGGAGGAAATTCGCATTCACCGGGAGATCAAAGAATATGAAGCGGCCGCGGCCCGTGAAGCAGATAGAGAGAGGAAGAGGGAGAGAGCTCGCCGGGCTAAGGAAGCTGGGCCGGATGCTATGAGGAAGGGGAAATACCCCCGTTGTACCCAGTAGACATAGAGTACTAGACGCCGAGTGCTACTGTATCCATAAAAAATTATGATTTCATTTCATCATTCTCTAGAGTCGGGTTGTATCTTTAAGAACTTGATTTCAGATGCATTTCAGATGCAAACAGTAAAACTCGTACTAGGGTGTGTTGTCTGTGAGTCATTGCACCAAACAGTGAACACATAGGGTGTGTTTTCTGTGAGTCACTGCACCAAACAGTGTACCTAGTACTAGGGTGTGTTTCCTCCGAGTCACTGCCTGTTTTTCTTGCCCCGGATCGAATGGCCCACCGTCCAGTCTGCTTTATTGCCTACATATATGTGAGCACTATTCTCCAGTGTCACTTCACAACACAACAAGCACCAATGAGTTCCTGGACTGGAGATGATGATGACTCCCTCGGTCCAGCACTGTGGAGCCAGCAAGATCCAGAGTTCAACAGCAATTTTCCAGTCTTAGATAAGAGAGATTTCAAATCCATGCGTGATGTTAGAAAGTACGCACCAAATCGAATGGTGAACTGGCCAAGGTGTGCACACGGTGAGTTCTGTGTGATGCAGATTTACCAGGGATGGAACAACTCTGGTCGACGCTTCTGGCATTGCTCATGAGCATGGGTAAGCAAAACTCCTTGACCTCTGTCCTTCATCATTTTATGATTTACTAATGTAATCACGGTTTTTGCAGTACTCCGACCAACCAGATAACTGCGGTTTCGTGCAATGGGTGGATCCCCCAGCTATTGACCCGTATCAACAGTACATCAACTACCTCGAGGATGTTGTCATCTTCAACCTGAGGCAAGAGCTCGCGTCGGCATTGGCTTCTCCAGATCTGACATCTTCCAACGACGACGACGGACCGGTGACCGGACCAATGGTGGTGAAGACGAACACCGGGTGTGAGGACGAGTTTTGCTGCTGTCCGTGCCACGAGAAGAAGGACAACACTCCACCAGCAACTCCACCCCCGCCACCGTCTGATCCAACTCCACCCCCGTCGGGGTACTACATGCCCTCTCAGCACTCCGGCGGGTCTATGATGTCCGGGTTCTCCGGGTACTATTCGTACAACTAGACTACAAATGTTGTAATCGTTTATCTAAATTCCCTAAGGCACGTTAGTACTAGCAGCGGCACAAAGTTAGGGTACTTGTGTCGTACGTGCCATTGCTTGTTTCTGTAATTCGTCGTTAAGTATCAATGGTTCGTCGTTAAGTATCAATGCTTCAAAAAATTGAAATTTACAAAAAAAATCCTACCGCCGTAGGGCACGGCGGTAGGTCCATACATACCGCCGTGGCCTACGGCGCTACCTGGGGGCCACGCTGCCGCCTGACGGTAGGCTCCTACCGCCGTGCGCACGGCGGTAGGTCCCTAACGCCGTGGCCCACGGTGGTATGTGCCCTTGCCAGTGAGCCACGGCCCCTGCCGCCGTGCCGCACGGCGGTAGGACCCCTACCGCCGTGGGCCACGGCGGCAGATGTATAGTTTTGCAAAATTTCTGGCGGACCATTTATTTTTGCAAAATAGAGAAAAAAATAATATAAAAAAATTCCCAGAATTATTTACTCCTACTTGTTTTTTCTGTAAAGAGAATTTAATGATTTGGTTACTGAGTATGGGTGGGTGATGCAGCATATGCTGAAGAAAGTGGAGTAATTGGATGCGAAAGTGGCTGGTCCATGCTACTACCTGTTTGTGCAAACTGACTCCGATCCGATGTGGTGGTAAGGCGCTATGAATGATATAGATACGATACACATTAAGATGTAATGTGAAAGTAGAAACACCAAAGTAATTGTATGACAACATTTTTTAAACAACATTATACATGGAAATATGATAATTTTGTTGAGACAGAACCATTCTAAATTATAGATCCTACATTTTTTTATTACGGAAATTTTGTGGCATGCTACTCACAAAAACGTGATATTGACCACAGAAAATTGGTTGAAGGCATAAATAGTGGATGGTGACATGACCTATAGTGGATGGTGACGTGAAATACTTGCATGTTGAGAGAAATATATCTATGGCTTATAGTGGGTTCCATTTATATAATTGTATATAACTATGGAGCACCTCACTAATCGTTTCTCTTAACATGCAAGCAATTCACGTCAACGCCATGTCACCATCCACTAGGACTAAAACCTCAAAACCCTAAACCCTACACTATCTATTTATTTCTCATGTCGATTTTCGGTGACTAATAACATCCATACATAGACTATCTATTTATTTTTCATGCCGATTTTATGTGACTTATAACATCTATGCATACAATTTATAAGGCTTGTGAGTGTCACGTTCTCACAGTAGAATACATGAAGGTTCAATAATTTAAGA
This sequence comes from Cenchrus fungigraminus, assembly GCA_036936925.1. Lineage (NCBI taxonomy): Eukaryota > Viridiplantae > Streptophyta > Magnoliopsida > Poales > Poaceae > Cenchrus > Cenchrus fungigraminus. Next base: position 17,198,840 of record CM072778.1, on the reverse strand, counting down.
GTAATCATCTACCAATAATGTCGTTTGCAAAAGAATGTTGGCTTTCAATCATCTTAATTTTCTATTTTTAAAGTTCATCTTAAAATTTCCCTTAAAAATAATTCTCACGGCAAGGCGCGAGGTATCACTATTAAGCATAAGTTATTCGCATGTCATACTGTGATCGAAAAATTCTCTCAAATCCCACAGCAACGCACGGGAAATCACCTAATATAATGATACTAGGTGAGGGTCATGATGATTGTGACAACCCGCCTAGGAAAATACCGTACTATCACCTAAACCAATCCACTTTGGTCATTAAGCAATAATAAAGTATCGTCCTGTCGTTAGTTGCCGGGTTAACGCCCGGGAAATCACTTACAAAGCAACAAGGATCGACATATATGCATTAAAACTCACGCGAAGGCGAGTCCAGAGAACAACATATGATTAACATCCAAATCTACCCCGAAGGGTTTAATTATTACAAACCGGAGTTTTTGACATGATAACGAAGTTCAGAGTTTTGAAAACAGCGGAATTAAACTAAACGGCACGAGGAAACATCACGGGAGGCCTGCCATGATGCCTTCATTCAACGTCTTCCACCCACTCCAGCTCCCAGCCAGGCGGGATCTCTCCAGGCCACACATCAGCAAAGGCATTACCTGAAGCAACAGATTATAGCAAGGCTGAGTATACTAATACTCAGCAAGACTTACCCGTCGGTGATAACTACTTCACCAACTCTAGACATGAAGGTTTTTTGGCCACTGGGGTTTCTTTAGCTGAAAAGCAACGAAGAGTATGTCCTTACTTTCCAGATTTTAGCACAAGTTCTAGTTGAATATTCTTTTCTAAATTAGCCAACTATTGCAAGCATAAGTTGTGCAAGACAATTAATCAAGCATAATATTCATCAACTTCCATCATTAGGGATCTCATGGCCAGTGGAGTAAGTAGTCTCAGATAACGGTGAGAGGCCGACAATCGATTGATTTAAACCTTGCAAGGTAGACCTAAACACACGGTAGGGTGCCCCCGCAAGGACAACCACCAGGCGGTTCCCAAAAGTCCTCAGTTCGGGATAAAATGCCACAGTCTTCGGTACCGGCTATTTGGTATACCCCGCAAGGCACCCAGCATCGCACATGCACCACCGGTAGCTAGCCGGGGGACACATCCCAAGATTAGTCGCAGTAAAATCCCTTACCGTCTCGTTAAGGTACTAGGCTTACCGTACCCATTTCCGACAAGTGCTTAGTACGTTCAAACACTTAACCCACGAAAGCCATTGGACCGGAGCCCACATCCCATGCTCTTACCACATGAGCAATCCATTTAAGGAGATCTTATGATTCCAACATAAGAACCTATTCTCGCGAGTGACAAGCATCACTCGACTTGTAACGGTCCTATAGCATAGCAGCTACCGACCTATCATACTAGTAAAGACATAGGTACCTAGGGATCATGCATCTAGGGTTTCATTTCAACTCCTGAACGTAAATGCACAATCATCCATAGATAGTTGCATAAAGTTTCAAAAAAACACTTGGTTAATGCACCGGGGCTTGCCTTCGTCAGCAGGGTTAGCCTGAGGGTCCTCGGTGTCGTCGATCACCTCCACGTACTGCAGCTCCGCTTCAGCTCCTCCTTCCTCGGCGTCCGGCACGAGCGCGTAGTTACCGTCAGGGAGTTCTACACGGAATGCAATGCAGGGTTCAGGTGGTGTGATAGATTAATTATTTCATCCAACTCTTGTTGGCCACATTCACCTTAACAAACAATTAATTATTAATTCCTTTCATTAAGGTTATTATGGACAAGGGTTTAATCTTTGACTAACAATTAATTAATGTTTACTTTCATGATCGTTATTTCATGTGAGATTTATTATTCAATCTTTTAATAGCAATTGTGTGCACATCTATGTAAATAATTTCAATTTAAATTCTTAAAACAGCAAGGGGTGTATTTAGAGATCCTAATAAGCTATGCAACCATTTACAAGGGTCACAAGGTTAAAGGACACATTTTCCTAAATAACTCCTAATAACAAGCTTATGTGCACCTTAACTTTTAAAAGCGCAAACAAAACATACAACAAGGACAGGGGGTTCTTACTGGCCTAATTACTATTAAGCATCCACTGGATTCAAGCTTGGTCATTAAAAGAGCTACAAAACCTATACATGCAAAGGTGACATTTCCTAGTCATTTAAATCAAAGGAAATGCATAAATAAATAAATAAAAAGCTCCTGCATCCAAAATCAACCTTACAGCTACTCTGGCCTAAAACAAGACCAGAACACCAGCATGTGCATCACAAACATTTTTGAATTTTGAACTATGCATTTAAAAGTACATTTAAGCATAAAATAAGATTAAATATTTCTAACAGAGATAAATTCATGATAACATCAAGAAAGTTACTTATAGGCATAACATGAACATAGCCACAAGTTGAGCACAAAAATCCAATCATATTTTGCTACAAAAATCAGTAAAGTAGAAATAGCATAAATACAAAGTAATTCATAATAAAAGATCTATTAAACAAATTTGTGCAAATTTTGGTCCAGAGACTAAACATGACCTCTAGAAACATATCCAAAGTTCAGCTCCATAGCCCTTCTAGATTTTGAATTACAGCAAAAAAGTGTCAAACTGAATTTGAATTTTCATTCAAAATATACAAGTCAAAACTATGGTCATGCTTTGTAGAAGTTGCAGATCTACTCTCACTGAGACCAACAAAATTGGGTGTGCATTTTTCTGATTTTCCTGCGAATTTCTATGCTTTTTCTAAGGTACTAGACCAACTTGCAAGAAAACTAAGACAACTTCTATTGCAACCGAGCCCTAGGTTTACAAATATGCCCCTGGCCTTCACACATATGCCCTTGCGGCGGCGGGAGAGTTCGCCGGCGGCAAGGTGGGGCCGGGGCAGATGAACAAGCGGCACGGGGATGCGATTGAGCTAACCCCGAGCTGATTGGTGGTGGGGGCGTGCCGGAGGTGGCTCCGGCGAGCGGCGGCGGCGAGGTCGCGGCGGCGCGCCTGCGGTCACCTGTAACACCCTAAATTTCCATCACCAAAATAATGTAGCAACATGGTGTTTTAGTTTTTGTTTTCTAAGGAATAATAAATTATCAAGTAAATTTGGCCTTTTAATTATTTAAATATCATTCTGAATAATTTTAGAGGCAACAAGTGCTTGAGCATCATCTTTTTGGTTGCATGGTGTTTATGTGTGTTGTGTGAAGTTTTAAAGGTTTTTAAAATGTTTTGGAAATTTTGAAAGAGTTTTGAAAAGAGTTTAAGGTTTGAAAAGATTTAAAAAGAAAAGCTTTGAAAAAAAAAGAGAAAACCTCCCCAAACTCTCTCTCCCTCCCTTTCCCCTTTTCCAGCCCGCGGCCCACTCTTCTCTTTCCTTTTCCCCGCCGGCCCATCCTCCTTCCGGCCCAACTCGTCCTCGCGCAGCCCATCTTCTTTCCCCCCTCTTCTCTCACCGCCAACCGGGCCCCGCGCGTCGGGTTCTCCCCCTTCCTCCAGCCTCCCTCCCCTCCTCTGTTTCCGCACGTTGCGATGCCGTGATGGCCGCCGGCCGTTACCGCGCCTCTCCCGCACCCCCAACGCCTTCAAGTCGTCAATCAAGAGGCGTTAGTGCTCTCCCCTTCCGTTACCCCCCCTTCAAGGCGCCCCTTGAATTCGAATCGAAGCCGCCGGCGCCCCCTTCGGCTATTGATGGCCATTACCCCGGCCATCGCCCCTCTCCCATTCTCTTGGCCTATAAAACACGAGCACGAGTCCTTGCGCGCCCCTTTCCCTCGCCCGTGCATGCCCTGCATCCTCTCCTCTCACGTGCACACCGCCGCAAGAAATTTCCGGCTGCCTCACCATTGCCAGCCACCCGAAGCTCGTTGTCGCCGGTGAAAGGGTCCCTTCCTTCCTCTCTTTTTCCTCTCTATCGATGCACCTGTCGCTCATGGAGCTTCCCGTGCCGCGGGTTGTCATCGTCGTCGCGTCCCGGAGCCAGTTCGTCTGCCGGAGCGCCGCTCCGAGCTAGCCGCCATCGCCGATCCTCGCCACCGCAACCTCTTCCTCGCCGGCAAGCTCGTCTTCTCCGTCTCTGTGTGGTGAGCATCACCTTCCCGTCGTCTCTTGGCTCGTGAGCACACCGTAGCATCGGCGCTCGCACGCCGGCGAGGTCCGCGCCGCCCCCTTCCGGTGTAGGCTGTCACGGTCGCCGGAGCCGCCACCCTTTTGGCCTGGATATGTTCGCGATCACCCTAGCTTTGTTTTGAACCCACGCGTGCACGATCTGTAGCCTCGCAGTGCGATCTAGGGCCGCGCCGGCGAGCCCTCCGCCGTGCGCCGCCGTCTCCGGCGCGCTCGCCGCCGCTCTTCCGCTTGCACGCGTCCAGGGCCGTTCGATCACACACGGGCGGTCCAGATCTTATCAAGGAGATACCCCTTCAGCCGGCGCACCGTGGACCCGTAGACCACGCCCACGGCGCGGTCCACAGCCACATCACCGCCGCGTCAGCCCCCTCAGCCAGTAAGCGCACGCCGCGTGGCGCCGCGTCAGCACTCCCCCGCCCGTCAGCCGCAGTTTTGCGCTTAGGCCCCTGTTCTTTTCCTTTTTACATGCCGGTCCTCCCACCAGTTAAAGATCCTTGCAAACAAGTCCTTTCTTTTACGGTTAGACCCCTGAGCTTTTAAGTTTTTCCCCGGCCATCCATCAAGAGATCTACGGCCCAGATCCGTTCCAACCGGATCAGTACCGGTCAACCCCGGCCAGCCCCTGTAGTTTTGCAAAAAACACCCCTGCGCTCTTTAATATCACAGATGTACCCTTCCACCAGTGAAGATCCTTACAGTTTAGTCCTGGTTTTCACAGTTAAGCCCCTGGAAGCCCTGTTTCTGCACAGAAAAGCCCCTGAATCTTGTTTTAGCCATATCTTTTCCGTCTTTTATCCGTTTTTTAAACGTTCTTGGTGTCCACGCGACCGTCTTTTCAAGCCCGTCAGTTTTAGAATCTTGTTTTGGCTGTATCTTTTGTGTTTTAGCTCCGTTTCCACCGTTTCAAGTTGCGTTAGGTTCATATCAACTCAAACTGCGTGTTAGTGCCAATGTTGAACATGTTCTTTGTTTTATAATTTGTTTAAATATTTAAATATGATTAAATCCTTATACACACGCTTTTCTAATTAAAATCTAATTAGAGTTCAACACGTGTTTTCATAAGAAAGTTAATATGATTAATACTAGTTAAATATTTCTTATAATTAAAAGCTAATTAGATGCATACCTCGGTTTTCATAATCAAACTTAAATTGATTAATGTTTATGCAATTTGCTTTCTAAATAAAAGCAACATAGGTCTATCCCGAGTTTTCTTAATTAATTGTTAATTTGATTAATATGAATATAAATGTGTTTTTTAAATTATAATTTGATTAGAATAACTCAAAATATAAAGATAAACGCCTAGATGCCTTTACATGCTTCTTTTAAATTAAAAGTTTAATTTGCATAATTCCTACTTGAATATTTATAAATAAAATTGGACTAGGCTTATACCGTCTTTTAAGTATAAAATAACTTGCTTAATTATAAATAGGGTATTTCTTTGAAATAACCTATGCACATCTTTATTAAATTAAAAGATACTTAGCACATAGCTAGCTCTTGTATGTGATCATCCAAAGCTCCCGATAGTTCCGAGTGTTTTTGAGTTCGTGTTCCTAGAGCCAAACCTTGATATTTCTTTAAAGCTTTTCATGCTTGGTGTATTGTTTTGTTTATTGAATGTCTTTATGTGTGCTCGTAGACATCGTGCCAGTTTCAAGTGAGCAACCAGTTGAAGTGGATCAAGAGCAAGTTTTTGAAGAAGAAGAACCTCAGTGTCTAAGCAAGGAAGGCAAGTGGACTTCTCCCTCTGCATATTCCTCTTTGTCCTAAATAATTGCATGATAACTAAAATTTACTTTTAAATGTTGTATTGCATAAATTTGATGGGAAATCACCTTTTTAAGGACATGACTAGAATTTTATCCCTATTACCTTGGACAACCCTTTTAAATAAATGTTTTGGGTAGAAATGCTTAGTTGCTATAACTTGGGATGGTTAAAATGAATCTTTTACAATATGATGAATGTTGATCATGATAACTTTGGTGATATATATATATGTGTGTGTGCTTATGGTTAATAACAAGATCATATGATTTAATCAGAACATGGAGAACCACCCAGGAAAACAGTGCAACCACAGTCCATATGGCTCTGGCTTAGCCAATTAATTAGGTGTGTGATTGTACTGGTGACCTTATCCGAAAGGAACACAGGGGGCTCGGGGTTGCAGGGGTATAGCCCGGTCCTCTTGGCCGCAGCCTTTGCTAAGGTGCTGTCCACTAGGGAGGGTTATGGTCCGCCCTGAGCTGTAACTGTCGTGGGTTGTTGGTGCTTTTGCATATCTTTGTAAAGGCTTCGTAGCGTTCCTATGCAATCACACCTCGGAAGTGTGGTATTGTGCCTGATCAGCACATGCGTGGTTGGGTTCAAAGTTCTTCGGAACTTTTACGCGAGCTGTGGTGAAAGTGTGCAACCTCTGCAGAGTGTAAAACTGATCGATCAGCCGTGCTCACGGTCAAGAGCGGCCTGGACCCTCACATGATAATCAAACATAAAGATGGAATTAAATCGTGGTTCTTGTGGTTTTGAGATGAGATGCTTTCCTAAATGCTTAAGTGGGTTGGTATAAACTTACACCTAGTAAATAGGTGCTTGCTAATAAAATTTGACAAACATTAAAATGCTAACCGCTGTAAACCTTAGCCTATCCTTGATAGCCTTGCATCTTCCCCCACTTGCTGAGCTCTAACCATAAGTGTGCTCACCCTTGCTTACCCGCTGTTCAGAGGAGAACAATGGAGAAGAGTACTTCAGCGACTACGATGAGTTCTGAGGCTTGCGTGCCCCCAGTCATGTGCCTGTGGAAGCTGAAGACGGAGTTGCTTCGTCTAGTTATCGTTTGTTCGTTTAAAAGACCTTCGAGTCTAACGTCTGAGTGTAATAAAGAGATAATGTAATGGTTTAACTCTTATACATTTTTATTGCTGTTTAATGATATTTCACTCATGACGTCTATCATATGTGTGTAAACTTGATCCTGGCGCACATATGAGATGCATTTGGTTTTCTTCGGAAAATCAGGTGTGACAGAGTGGTATTAGAGCAGTAATGACTGTAGGACGCAGCCTTAAGTTAGAAATGGTCGAAAAGTAAGGATTCATGTTCTAGAAAGCCTGTCGTCCTTCAAAATTGACTTATTTACGTATAAAAACTAATTTATTCTTTGTTTCTTGTTAAAACACATCTTTTTGTTTTGATCTATACTGAGTTCGGTTCTTGTGCTATCAGCTAGATCTCCACCACCGGTGTTATCTGAAATAAGATCTTAGTTTGCCTACCTCTTATCAACTTCGATAGAAACGTTCCCGTGAGGACGATCGTTGTGTTAATGTTTGTTGTTTGAACACATGGTTGATTTGGATCTTTGCTTGTGTGAGTTGTATTGTGGAGTGATGGCCACAAATGCAACAAGAAATAAATTGTTAGGTTAATAAAGATAGTTTGGGTTCAAATCTGGGTTTTCCTTTTATACCTCCTACCTCCTTGTTATCATCCTTTCTTTGGGCTATTTCAATGGAGGACATCAAGATGGAAGGTGAACACAACACCAACGTCAGCAAGCAGATGTTATCGTCATCATCAATTTCTACATGGAAGCAAGTTGAAGAAAAAGAAGATCTTACTCTCATCTCCCTAATCACACTCTAATGAAGATTCAAGATCCATGAGGACGATGAAAGCATGGAGATTCTACTCACGACATGAAAAGATGAAAGACTATTCACTCAGCCACCAGAATCTTGTTTGACTCCCTACTCCTTGTTTCTTCTCTCTCCGAATCTCGGGACGAGATTCTTTTTTAAGGGGGGTAGATTTGTAACACCCTAAATTTCCATCACCAAAATAATGTAGCAACATGGTGTTTTAGTTTTTGTTTTCTAAGGAATAATAAATTATCAAGTAAATTTGGCCTTTTAATTATTTAAATATCATTCTGAATAATTTTAGAGGCAACAAGTGCTTGAGCATCATCTTTTTGGTTGCATGGTGTTTATGTGTGTTGTGTGAAGTTTTAAAGGTTTTTAAAATGTTTTGGAAATTTTGAAAGAGTTTTGAAAAGAGTTTAAGGTTTGAAAAGATTTAAAAAGAAAAGCTTTGAAAAAAAAGAGAAAACCTCCCCAAACTCTCTCTCCCTCCCTTTCCCCTTTTCCAGCCCGCGGCCCACTCTTCTCTTTCCTTTTCCCCGCCGGCCCATCCTCCTTCCGGCCCAACTCGTCCTCGCGCAGCCCATCTTCTTTCCCCCCTCTTCTCTCACCGCCAACCGGGCCCCGCGCGTCGGGTTCTCCCCCTTCCTCCAGCCTCCCTCCCCTCCTCTGTTTCCGCACGCTGCGATGCCGTGATGGCCGCCGGCCGTTACCGTGCCTCTCCCGCGCCCCCTACGCCTTCAAGTCGTCAATCAAGAGGCGTTAGTGCTCTCCCCTTTCGTTACCCCCATTTCAAGGCACCCCTTGAATTCGAATCGAAGCCGCCGGCGCCCCCTTCGGCCATTGATGGCCATTACCCCGGCCATCGCCCCTCTCCCCTTCTCTTGGCCTATAAAACACGAGCACGAGTCCTTGCGCGCCCCTTTCCCTCGCCCGTGCATGCCCTGCATCCTCTCCTCTCACGTGCACGCCGCCGCAAGAAATTTCCGGCTGCCTCACCATTGCCGGCCACCCGAAGCTCGTTGTCGCCGGTGAAAGGGTCCCTTCCTTCCTCTCTTTTTCCTCTCTATCGATGCACCTGTCGCTCATGGAGCTTCCCGTGCCGCGGGTTGTCATCGTCGTCGCGTCCCGGAGCCAGTTCGTCTGCCGGAGCGCCGCTCCGAGCTAGCCGCCGTCGCCGATCCTCGCCACCGCAACCTCTTCCTTGCCGGCAAGCTCGTCTTCTCTGTCTCTGTGTGGTGAGCATCACCTTCCCGTCGTCTCTTGGCTTGTGAGCACACCGTAGCACCGGCGCTCGCACGCCGGTGAGGTCCGCGCCGCCCCCTTCCGGTGTAGGCCGTCACGGTCGCCGGAGCCGCCACCCTTTTGGCCTGGATATGTTCGCGATCACCATAGCTTTGTTTTGAACCCACGCGTGCACGATCTGGAGCCTCGCAGTGCGATCTAGGGCCGCGCCGGCGAGCCCTCCGTCGTGCGCCGCCGTCTCCGGCGCGCTCGCCGCCGCTCTTCCGCTTGCACGCGTCCAGGGCCGTTCGATCACACACGGGCGGTCTAGATCTTATCAAGGAGATACCCCTTCGGCCGGCGCACCGTGGACCCGTAGACCACGCCCACGGCGCGGTCCACAGCCACATCACCGCCGCGTCAGCCCCCTCAGCCAGTAAGCGCACGCCGCGTGGCGCCGCGTCAGCACTCCCCCGCCCGTCAGCTGCAGTTTTGGGCTTAGGCCCCTGTTCTTTTCCTTTTTACATGCCGATCCTCCCACCAGTTAAAGATCCTTGCAAACAAGTCCTTTCTTTTACGGTTAGACCCCTGAGCTTTTAAGTTTTTCCCCGGCCATCCATCAAGAGATCTACGGCCCAGATCCGTTCCAACCGGATCAGTACCGGTCAACCCCGGCCAGCCCCTGTAGTTTTGCAAAAAACACCCCTGCGCTCTTTAATATCACAGATGTACCCTTCCACTAGTGAAGATCCTTACAGTTTAGTCCTGGTTTTCACAGTTAAGCCCCTGGAAGCCCTGTTTCTTCACAGAAAAGCCCCTGAACCTTGTTTTAGCCATATCTTTTCCGTCTTTTATCCGTTTTTTAAACGTTCTTGGTGTCCACGCGACCGTCTTTTCAAGTCCGTCAGTTTTAGAACCTTGTTTTGGCTGTATCTTTTGCGTTTTAGCTCCGTTTCCACCGTTTCAAGTTGCGTTAGGTTCATATCAACTCAAACTGCGTGTGGGACCCACATTATGTTTAGGTGGGACCCACGTGGATTCATGAGATATTCGTGTGGGACCCACATCAGGTGGGACCCACACATTTTGGTTTGTGGGGCCCACAATTCTATTGTGGGATTCATGGTTAAAAATTTATTTTTTCTCATTATGTAAGCAGAAAAGACCTTAACAACGATTTTTAAAATTATGTATTCCTAATTTCATTTATAGATTATATTATTCCACATTTTATCTCAAATTTTGTTCAGTTTACAAACAACTTTGTGTTCTAACTTCATAAAAATAGTGCTCTCAAAACTATATATTTGCATAAATTATATATAATATTTTACAAACTTCTTATTTATTTTATTTACATAAAATTATGATGTAAATCATTATGACCGGCGCGATGTAGCGTGTGTATCAGCCTACGTAGTATGTAATTCAGCCATCACTCAGGTAATTTTACAAAGACCCCCTCGAACTTTGTGAAAATAGTATTTGATCAAACCACCTCTCAGGTTTTGTGGAAAACACCTCGAGTTTTGAAGGAATGCCAACAGGTCTGCCACTTTTACAAAGTCATCCTAAAACTTTATCAAAATTAATATGTAGTCCAGCCCACAAAGATAATTTTACGGAAACCCCTCAAACTTTGCAAAAATATATTTTCATTCCAACCGTCTTTCAGACAGCTTTATGAAAACCGCTAGAGCTTTGAAGGAATGACAAGAGGGCTGCCAATTATATAAAACCCACTCAAACTTTATCGAAAATAAATAGTAGTCCAACCACTGCTCCAACATTTTAATTATGCCCCCTCAATTTTAAAAAAAACTAACATTTCTTTAAGCCACCTTTCAGAAAATTTGACGACACCTACCTTGATCAAGCCACCTCTCATGTAATTTTATTATAATAATTAACTCGTGATCCATGCTTTTCCAACAAACTTGAACTTTACAGGAACTAATACATGGCACATGGTCCACAGACTTTTATGGAAAAGACCATAAACTTTCTACAAATCTAACAACAACTCGAAAATTTTGCGAAAAAATCCCCTAACTCTATCATAATGAATCCACGGTCCCTTCTTTTTAACTAAGAAATACCGTAAACTCTTAAAGAATTAATCCACAACCTAAAATCATGTAAAATATCCACAACCTTCCTACCCATCACTGGGCTACATGTCATGGCGCGGCAACGCCGCGCTAGTCTTTCTAGTGGCGTCCTATTCCGGGGGGATTGGCCTCATAGCACTGAAAGATCTCCGTAAACTAGCATCGAAATAATGTAACGTTACTGGGTATAGCATTCCGTCACATTTGGAGAGACGTCGTCGCTTCCGTCGTCTCTCGGTCTCAAATCACTACTCCCTAATCGCAGATTCGCATCGTTCCCCTGGCGCGGCTCGGGATGTTGGGCTCGAAGGCCGTCGCCGGGGCCGAGTCGGTAGGCGAGCTACAGCTCCACGCGGCAGCGATGATGCCCACAGAGCGCTATACGCTCACCGCTGCTGCAGTCATCTCGGTGCTGGTGCTGCTCCCGGCGCCGTCGGCCCGAGGAGCCCTTCGCAACAATGCCAGCAGCGCCGGCCACCGACCACCCGCAGCTGGACCTCGACCTATCCATGAGCATCGGGTCGAGACGCCGCCGCCGGGGTCGTCGCCGCTCACCAACGAGAACTGGAGAGTGCCGTAGGATGGCGCACGGGGGCTGGCTATCCATTGTTGCACCCTCTTGCCGTAGTTAATCATAGTCGTAGGGTATGGTTGTGCCGCGTAGATGCCGTAGATGGTGTAGCATCCGCTTGTTTGCATGGAGCACGAACGGGTGATCACAATAGCCATCCTGCTGTGCTCGAGCTCGGCTCGCGCCACCGCTGCTCACCTGATGCTCACCGGCCAAATTCATCAATCATGGTGACTTTCGATTCAATTGCTCATGCTAGAAGCTTCCTTGATTTGATGTGAATCGATTTTACTATTCACCTTTACAAATCAATTGAAGCGAAAGTTGGAATTTTATTTTTCCTATCCGCCTATCTCCATGGAAGTGGCGGCAAGGGAAGCTCAGCCGCCGCAGCAACCCCGCCGGCCGGCCCTAGCAGAATCGAAGTGTGTACGGTACGGGTGAGCTCCTCCGACGGTCCATGTGGCTCGGCATTCGGAACGACAGGGCTCGGAGCTTCCCTGCGCCGCTTCTCCTCGATGCGACTACCCATGCCCCGTCGCTACTGGCCGTCCTCGCCCTGCACATCAGGCCCGCCGCGTCGCTCGGCCGATCAGGCCCTGTCCCGTGCTGCCCTTTTGTGCTCCCATCCTCCACTCCCTGCCCACCATGGCGCCATGGCCGAGGGGAGGAGCTTGGCAAAAGCGAGTGGCAGTGGCAACAGGTCGTCTTGGAGGGGAGGAGGTCGACGGAAACGACGGCGTATGCTACAAACGTGACAGGAATGCTATATCCCGGTAACGTTGCATTCTTTCAATGGTATTTTCCGAGACGGCGAAACTTCGATGATATTTTCCGGATATCGCGATCTTTCGATGATATGAGACCAATTTTCCCCTCTGGGAGTGTTGACAAACACGAACACCGCACGAACACCGTGTAGATGTAATGACCCTAGACTCTGAGCATGGTAACATTACCCCCACACATTGTCATTGTCATCTCATTGAACATGTTGCGGGCGAGCGACATGGGGAACGCGGAGTCACCCGCAACAGAACAGAGCAGCCGTGGTGGCTCCGCCGCGTTCCACTTGCCCTTCCTCCTCGTCTTTCTGCCGCGGCCTTGCAGCACGCCGCCGTCGTGGTCGTGGCCGGCGAGTGCGTGCGCGCCGCCTTGGCCGTGGCCGGCGAGTGCCTCGTCGTGGACACACGCCGCCGTCTTGGCCGTTGCCGGCGAGTGCCTCGAGCTCGCGCCATAGCAGCAGGATGGCGGCGCTGCGGCGAAGGACATGAGAAAGGAGGAGGTGACCGGAGGTGAGATGAGCTGGCCTCCGGTGCTCGAGCCGCTCCTGCGCTCGAGCGAGCCGTGCTCCCAGGAAACGGACATCCTCAGCGTTTCTCGGGATCCATAAGAGAAAAGACGAGTTGCACTGCAGCATCCCGACTCGCTGGTTAGTCATACTACCTCTGTTTTTTTTTACTTGACGCTAGATAGTACAAATTTAAGCTAACCGACGTTAAGTATACGAGAACAGACGGAGTAGCTCAAAAACATGAGGATTTCACGCGGATAGCGCAGCAGGGCCGTCGGGACAGGTGCGCAAACGCGCCCCCCGTGATTCGATCGCCCCGGCGCGGCGTTGCAGCGTGAACACGCAGGTGGCACGTGCCGCCGCCCTCGAGGTTCGCGTGCACGCCGCCGGGTCGCCGGCTCTCAGAAATCAGGATGCCAGCAGGCACACTCCACGAGCGCCGGCGACTCCATGTTTCGTCGAGATTTTTTTTTTAAGCAAATGTTTCGTCGAGATGCACGAACCGATGGCTCCACTCTGATCCGCTTTCAGGCCCCTCGTTCACGAGTCATGACCTCCAAGGCTCCAACTTTAATTCAAGCCCGCACGGCAGCTGTGTGGTTAGGGCCGGCCGGCCGCCCCGGTGAACGACGACGACGGGAACTATCGAGCAAGGGCGGCCACGCAATTAAAGGACCGAAAGAGCAGTGCTACAACGACAGGTCCAATATATATACACATGAACGAAGAACGAAATAAGATAGTATATATGCATGATTTTTCCTTTTCTAAAAAAAAGCATGATTTCTTGTTGTATGGTTGCAAGATTCAGTCGTGTTTTCTCATTGCTCGCGGACCGGCACCGTATAGTATATTAATTAGCATGGATGCTCGCGGATGGCGTACTGCGTGTACGAGTTCAAAGTCATATGTACGCACGATCCATACAGTATGAACAGAACTTCAGGTTCACAAATTCTTTTCCTACAGCTGACAAACTGACTTTACAATTGGAATTTCCCTACAGTTATCATGTACAGTACCGAATCGATGTCTACACAGATTAGTGATTACCCCCGGAACAAGCTGAAAACAACGACGGAAACCAACAAGACGAATAGACGATCGACATGGAGAGGTGGCAACAGAATTTCTCCTGCCGGTAGTACGTGTCATGACTCCACGGCCTCGGGGATGCTCTGCAGCGCGGGCTTCCAGTGCCAGTGCTCCTCCCTGTGGTGGTGCACCTCGCCGGAGTTCATGATGCCCGCCAGCAGCTGCTCCGTCGACCGCCGGCTGCCCAGCCCTAGCAGTGGCAGCTGCAACCCGTGGCCGCCGCCGCTGCCGGCCCTCTTCTCCATCAGCTCGTGCAGCTGCCTCTTGGTGATCCTGATGGTCACCTCCGACCCGTGATGGTCATGGTCATGGTGGTGGTGGTCGCCCTCCTCCGAGGACGAGGCCTCCTCCTCCCACTCGCCGTCGTCGGCCCACGACTCCACTGCGCGCTGCGACGCCGTGCAGTTCCCCATGGAGCAAAGCAAGCTATCCGCTTGGAGGTACCCGCCTTGATCGACGAACTGCTGCCTGGCTTGAGCTGAGAGAAGCTCCTTCCTTGTTTGCTGGATTCCCTCTCTCTTGTAGCTGTAGGTTGCCTTGAGATGAATGAATGGATAAGTAATGTAAGCAAATGGGTTTGGGAGTCTATTTATAGCCGGAGGTGGGTGCTGCGAGGAAAGAGGCGATCAGCCATGACACACTACCGCACATGCCGTCGCGTTCCTTCCGCTATTCGTCCGTGATTCACACCAGGGTTGTCGGGTTCCAGGTTCCGACGTGGCGAGCTGGTCGTGTCCCAGGTCAGAGGAGCTCATCCACTCCTGGCCCTCGGTGCCTCCAACGAGGCATTCGAGATGGATGCCTTGCCGAGTACGCGTTCCCAAGCAAGGCATCATGCTGCGTTCACCGACAACAACGCCGCCGGAACGCGGCTTGCTTTGTTTGGGTGGCTGGGTAGGTCGAGTAGTTTTGTCCGGGGAGCAGTTGGGCCGGCCTGGTGTGAATGGGCTCTGTAACGAATCTTTGGTGGCTTCAAGGGCCTACTGGCTCGCGATTTCTTGCGAGCACGAAGACACACTCCGTGGTGCGGTGCGTGCCTGCGTGGAGTTCATCAGACTCGCTTGCGTGGGGATTGCTGTGGTTAACCCACAGACTGGCGCCCTGTTCGTTTGGCTTATCAACCACCAGTCAGTAGTACTATTCTCTCAGAACAAATCAGCCACTAGTTACCAACCAGCAGTACTTTTTTCTCAGAACAAATCAACGTCAACCATCAGCCACCAGCCAGCCGAACAGAGCGTGAGATGAGTTTCAAGAGGTAGAAATGGATTATTCACCCCGCAGTTCAACAGCATGCGCAAACGTTTTCAAGCTCCGACCCTTTCTGCCGTCCCGATGGCCGGGCATAAATCCTCTCGCCTCGATCGCCCGAGTTGCCGCGCGCCCGCGCCGATTCATTTAGGGCTCGTTCGCTTCCATCGTATTCAATCCGGTCGGAATAATATATACATCAAGAAAATCATTACAGAGACTCGGATTTATTCCGGGTGGAGATTTAATTTTCCTCATCATGATAGGTAGGACAAGAGACCGAAGAGTCAAATTGATTCCACACCTCTTGACTAGTGGATTAATTCCGAGTCTCTTGGTGTACCTATCATGAATAAATTAATTTTTGACCCGGATTAAACCCGGATCTCTTATGATAGCTATCATGATTTTCTTGTTGCATTTATCAATTCCGGTCGGAATCAATCTAGTGGAAACGAATGAGGCCTAGGGCTCGGCCTCATTCGTTTTCACTAGATTGATTCCGACCGGAATAATAAATATATCAAGCAAATTATAATAGAGACTCGGATTCATTCCGGATCGAGAATTAATTTACTCATCGTGATAGGTAGAACAAGAAACCGAAGAGCCGGATTGATTCCACACCTCTTGACTAGTGGATTAATTCCGAGTCTCTTGGTGTGCATATCATGAGTAAATCAATTTTCGACCCGGAATAAATCCGGATCTCTTATAGTAGCTATCATGATTTTCTAGTTGTATTTATCAATTCCAGTCGGAATCCAATCCGGTGGAAACGAACGAGGCTTAACCTTCACACGCCAACACCACCGATGCAGTACGCGCGCACCCGTTATGCGTGACGAAGCCAAGAAGCACGCATGGCTTCTAGAGGTGTGGCTAAATGGGCACGTACTCCGTAATAAGTACGTACCACGTCAGACAACAGAGATGTTCGTTCAGGTCAATTTCCTCTCATGATAACGCGAGGAGCTCCACGTGTGGTGGTTTATTGGTATATGGACTGGGCGCTCCACAGAAGAATCTCTTCAATCAGACAGGGTGGTCCTGGTCATCAACGGTAGCCCATCGACGGGGATTCAAGATCTCTTGGATTGGTCCAACATGCCGCGCAGGGACAGGGAGGCCTCGCTCGATCTTCCACCTTGAAATATCCCGCAGGAGTACGTAATTGTTCCATGGACTGGATATTTCCGCCGACTCTCGGAATAATGGTCCGTACGTACGTGCACCTGCTGGATGTCAACCCCAAAATCAAAGGACGATCATCTCACACGGCCGGGCTCTTGTGTACCTATCTAGAACAGTAGAACTTGCAATCATGACCGTGAAATAAGTCTTGATCTTGAGTGGCTCGTGCTGGCAAATTTCTGGAACCTTAGCACAGTCACCGCGACAGACGATTCTTTTCTTCAACGGGACACACTGTTCCGGATGTTCACCGCCAGAAATGCACACGACCGTTGCCGCGCTAGGACAACGTTTGCCCCCAGGTCCCCTTTGAGTTAGAAGACTACCATTCCTATGTTCGTCTCTTTAATTTTCAGTATATGGACAGCCACAGAGTTAGAAAAGGCCAGCTAAATGCTAGTAGTACTGTGAGTTGTTAGAGAGAGATTTTTTTTCTCGCCTTACCAAAAATAAAGTATTATGAAGGGATTTAGAATACTCTTCGAGATACTCTGACATGTTGTCTAATGTGTTAGTCCTAACTAGCAGCACGCCTCGTCTCTTTATAGATTTTCCAATTGGAGGGGGAGCATCCTTGGTTCTTCTCGTCTCCATCTTTTGGGACCTTTGGCGAGCATCGAAATCTCATAGTGCTACTAGGATGGGGAGGTGCAGAACCGGCAGAGCAAGCGGTGCAAGATTGCAGTGTTGTGACAAGTCACACAAGCAGTAGGAAGTAGAGTATTGTGAAAGTGAGTTATAAATGATAAAAAATAATACCTCGAGTTCATGCCATCATATAGTATGTTACGATTTTTTGACGCAGTTTAGAAAGTTATAAATCTGTTCAATTCCTCTGTTTACGTATTTCTACTTATTCACACAGTATTTATCTCTCACGACCAAATCAATCTAAAGGCGGAGCTACGTTGTGAGCTTTGGGTGCGGCCGCGCCCATGCTTAAAAATACAATCGCTTAAAAATACAATGACGGTGTCGCACCTCTTGAATTTATCTCTAGCTCCACCCCCTAAATCAATCCTAAGTCATTTTAAGATCTGCCGATCAACCACATATCCTGTGCAGCCAATCAGCCCTGGCCTCATAGGGATAGATAAAATCATCACCGGTCTCTGGTTCTCTGTAGAATGGGCTAGTCGCCGCTCCAAATTAAACAAATGAGCGCGACAAGCCCGCACTGGTAGCAAGCGCCCATTTTCGCATCAGCTTCCTTCCGACAGTGATTTTTGGAGGGAGCTCAAGTTCTAGGTGAGCGTACATAGCGCCTGCACTGACCCAGCCTTGGAAAGTAAAAGTACTGTCAGGATCGCTCCCCTCCACCTAATCCTTACTCTTGGTTGTTGAGAACAAGTCTTACACTACTTTCTATGTAGCTGCAGCTTTAATTAGTGAAGGACCATGAACGGAACTACGAGTACGTAGCAGAAACGGAGCCAAAAAATACGCAGTAATATTTTGAGGTTCGCCGGATGATAAAAAAAAAATGGCTCCAGTAACTGCTTCCTATCAGCATTTTCCGGTTTTGCAAAGCCTGTACAGCACTACGCCCTCAGAAAGAATCGCTAAAAAACCTGCATCTTCCTACAGCAACAGCTACTATGCACATGTACAGAACTAAATCAGACAGAAAAATTCTGATCGAGCACCCTGATCTCGCCGGCTAATAGGCTCCGACAATAATCTCGGGCGCGAGCCGTCATGACGACTCCTCGGCGGCGGCCTCCGGTATGCTGTACAGCGCGGGCCTCCAGTTCCTCCCTCGCATCTCCTCGTGCTGCTGCTGGTAGCACACCCTGCCGGAGGTCATCAGCTCCGCCAGCACGTCCTCCGCCTGCTTCTGCGCCGCCTTGCCCTTGCCGCCGCCGTCGCACCCCCGGCGGGCGCCGCCGCCAGCCTTCTCCAGCAGCTCCTGCAGCTGCCGCTTCGTCACCCTGATCTTCACCTCCACCCGGCCGTGGCCCATCTTTACCGCCTCGGCGGCGGCCTTTGCTGCCTTGCTCTCCGCCGCGAATTCCTCCTCCCACTCGTCGCCGTCCGCCCACACCGCCGCGCGCCGCGGGTTGAAGCAGCAGTTCCCCATGCGCGCGCGGTGCGTACGTGTACGCGCGGCCGGCGAGCTTGTTTACGCGCGCGCCTCGCCTTGCAGCTACGTTCGAGCTTCGAGCAAATGATGGCTAGTGCTCGTTGCTTGATATTTTGCTTGGATCTGTTTTGCACCGGAGAGAGGAGAACTGGGCGAGAATCGGTGACGAAGAGCTTATTTATACGTGGTTCGAGCGGCCTTCGGCAGCGCGACGTGCCAGCTACGCGAGCCAGAGGCGAGAAGAGGAGACCGGGTCGGCTGGGGCGGCTTCGGCTTTCCATCTGGCCACGTGGATGGACACTCGCTGGTGCGCGGGCGGCGAGATTGGGAGGCGCTCGCTGCCGCACCGGGCGGGACGGCGGCGACCGCCGACCGGGCGGGGGGAGACGGCGGTGACGTGGGTGGGAAAACTGTGGGGTGAGACGGAATCTTCCGGCGTTTCTCTCTCGCTTTTCCGTTCCACGCGAGGCGCCAGTGGGTGGGGCCGTGCGTGGGGGGAAAAACGGCGGGTGTGAACGCGGCTTTGCCCGGGGATCTTCCGCTAATGAAGCCACCGGGGGGTGACGGGGTCGCTCTCGATCTCGGCCTCTCTCGCTCTCAACCATGGCCCATCTCGACGCGCCGATGGTGTGTGCGACGGAACGGGACGAAGACGAACCGTGAGCGGATTTTGGAAGGCTTCAGCTGTCCCCCGTGTCCGCGGCCATGTCTAAACCGATGCCTAGTTCTAAATTACAAAGCACGAGCTGAACACTTCGGCAAGAAGATCGTTTCTCTCTGGGATTGGCCATGCTCTTTTCACCAGAATATCGCAATGGTTCATACCATTTTGCCTTGGGTGTCTTGCAACCCACATCACACATTTGGAATTCTGAGGAGCTTGCCCCTCAAAAGATGAACATCAGCAACGTGGATGAGAATTTCCCTTTGCTTTTGCCACGAGAAATTGCGCATATATAGCCAAGGGTTGACAAAGGAACCATCAGATCAACCCTCAATTAACCCAACAACCGAGAATTTTCAGTCCAAACCAAACAACCGCCACAGTTTGATAACACAAGAACTTACACCTGTTGCTAATTGACAATCATGCATGCGTGATTACAAAATGCACATGCTTGCTTGAGTACGTTGGACTTGTGTGAAGGACAATGTCATTCCACACTTTTTATAGACGGATTATGTCAAGCAAGTAGTATAGTTATTTGCGGTCACCTCTGGCACGGGGCACGAGCATTCTTGTTTATGCAGGTACCCACATCAGCATATCTGCAGATGTAATCGCGGCAGGCAGGCAAATCAACTAAAAAAAATGCTTGAATTAAGTGTAAGCGAGGAACATCATTGCGTCATTTTAGCGTCAGCCTGGCCCTGTATTGTCCTTTTTTATTCCCTTTTCCATGGAACTATATATAATTCCTCTATCAAATAAAAGTCCACGGGAAATTCGTTTGACCTAATAATTGCTCCGCATCTGTTAACCAATACCAGCCCGGCCTGAAGCTTCAGTACACCGAAAATACGTCGTGTCAATAGT
Source organism: Cenchrus fungigraminus (assembly GCA_036936925.1). Classification (NCBI taxonomy): domain Eukaryota; kingdom Viridiplantae; phylum Streptophyta; class Magnoliopsida; order Poales; family Poaceae; genus Cenchrus; species Cenchrus fungigraminus. The sequence continues at coordinate 17,178,650 of CM072778.1, read as the reverse complement.
GGTTAGAAGACACACGTACCTGGTTGTCACGTTGCTGGAAAGGGCCACTACTCTTCCAGAGCGTGCGCGGGGGCCAGAGAGCAACGCCCCCGCGCGGTCAAAACGACATCATCAGCAACACTAGGGGCACCACTTGCGGGGTTTAATCGGATGATTGCAACGTCGAGCAAACCTTGATTTGGACCTCGTCTTGTCAACGTGTTGGTGCGCACCTACTGCTAATGCGGATCGCCCGTTTTCCATCTCCATCTTCTTGTCAGCACTAAGCGGCCGGGGGTTAGTTCATTGTAAATTTTGACCTGCGAAGTGTGTGGATCGTATTGTAGTGAGGGTGGCCCCTGATCCCCGGCAGAATGATGAGCTGAGCCATTTGGGCATTTTCGTTTGGTTTTTTTTTTTGTGTCACGTCTCACCAGAAAGATGACCCCTTTTTTCTGCTGACTAGTATTTTTTTTTAATTTACTGAATTTTCCTAACTACTACTAGCTCTTGATCGTATTTTGCACACTGCCTGGAAATTTATCTTGAAGAAGCATGAACACAGTTATTAACCGAGACGTTTCTGACCACAAAAGATAGCAAAACTGATGCGTTATAGATTATTACTCATTAAGCAAAATTTTTTAAAAAAACGTCTAACAAAACTACGAAAATGAAATGTCACATACTCTTGCCTCTTGCTTGAAGCAAGAGAAATAAACATTATTCCCTGCTGTAATAATGACATGCATAATGGCCTTGGAATGAAGCAGAATGCATCAGTACATGCCTTCATAGTACTGTGCTTAATTAATCAGTCCAGCCTCTGCATGGTATCACGGCCATACAAAGCGTAGGGGGGCATATAAAGAGTAGAATTTTACTATATCATAGTCTAGCTAACCATTATCAGGAGCCATTGATCCGTGCTCTCTGCTTTGTACTAAAAGCTTGGATAACTGCTCATGGAATTCACACTTTTGTCTCAAGTTTTGGTGCGGGCACATAACGGACGTCTCATTTACATCGTCGCACTAATCCTACTATACTGTACATCGTTCTCGTTGCGTATCGCATCCGAACTAAAAAGAATGACACGGCAACCCACCACCACCGACGGAGACTGCAGCTACGAAGAAGCAACCGGAAACTCGACGGCCTCCGGGATGCTCTGCAGCTTGGGCTTCCAGTGCGGCGCCTTGCAGTGGTTGAGGTGGTGGTAGACATGCCCGGCGTTCATGACGTCAGCCAGCAGCTGCGCCGCGGCCCGCCGGCTCCTGAGCCCCTGGAGGCCGCCGGCCCTCTTCTCCATCAGCTCCTGGAGCTGCTTCCGGGTGATCCTGATCGTCACCTCCGCCGCCGCCGCGTGCTCCGGCTTCCTCCCGCTCGTCCCCGCGGACTCCTCCTCCCCCTCGCCCGCCGCCTCCGACGGCAAGTCCCACTCGCCGTCGTCCGCCCACGACGTCACCGCGTGCTGCGTGACCGCGCAGTTGCCCATCGACGACGACGCCCGGCCCTTCTCTGTTCTCGCTGAAGCTGCTCTGTTCCCGCCGCCGCTCTCTGCGCCGGATGCTGCTGCTGGTTTCGCTTTGGTTCGGAGTGATTGGGTGGTCTTTGGGCGACCGGCACCGTCGGGAGCCGCGGTTTTATAGTTTCGGGGGAATGGGGACTCCGGCAGGCGCGACCGTGCACCTAACGTTTCGCGGCGCGGGAAGGGCTCCGACGTGGCCGGGCGCGTCCTGCGTGGACGCCGAGTTGGAAAGGGACGAGTGGGCGGGCGCCGTGGGGTCACCCCGGTCTGAACGCGGTGGCGCGGGGGGATCTCGGCCGGACAGGGGCCCCGCCGGCCCGGGCGGTCGCGGTGGGAACGCGGCTTTTCCCGGGGATTCCTCCAGCGGGGCACGGGCGCGGCACGGGCCATCATCCATCGGCCGGCGCTGGTGACACGGCGCCAGCACCCGGAGGATGCTTAGCCGCGGCGCGGCGGGCTCTGTGGGTTTTGCGGCTCGAAACCGCTGTTGCGTAGCCGCGTGCTCGCTGCGGGTCGTTGCACCTGCCGGTTTGTTTCGGTGGCGGGCTGGCGCCTGGTGGCGGCGGCGGCGGCTGCCTCGTCGGCGCCGCGCGCGCGCCGCAAACTTCTCGTTGCCGGTGCGCGCGCCGCCCCTCTGCCAGGTAGTGTAGCACGTTGTTAGCAGTTTGGGTCTTCGGGATCGACGTGATGCACCGCATAGCATGGGGCTAGGGGCCCTGGCATGCGCGTCCGAGTGGAGTAGACTTTTGATCTGCTGCTAACAGCGCGGCGGCCAGGCCATGTCCGGTGCATGTTCTGGACACGTTCCCTCGATCTTGTTGGCTCTCGGTGACTTAGCCATGAAGGTCGTCGTCTCTCCCATGTAGAAGCTAGCTGTGTGTGGATGTACACAACGGACCGTGTTCGATTATAGTATTAGTTAATCATGATCACTCCCATAAAACATTGGGATGGGATTGCAAGTTTGCAACGGCCGACCGATCTCGCCGTTTCAGAGGTATCTAACGGCGACCGGCTATCTGCGTATTGTATCACTTACCCGCAAAAAAATCTGCGTATTGTATCACGTACCACCTAGATTGGACCCCTATATTAGGCTACTAGCATCTACCAGAAAACGAGAAACCGACCGGCGAGCTACTGCAGAGGAGGGATCCACGACCTACTACCGTTGTACTTGTACAGCAGGTACCCAGGGGATCGGAGAAACCTGTCAGCAGGTCGCCAACCCGCCTCGCCGCGCGGCTACCTTGCAATTGCATTGCCTTCGCCTCAGCTCCTATAGCTCGAGTAGTGAACAGCACGTCAACGCCCTACCACGGGTCCACGCCCTATACCGACTAAATGATTGGTTCGGTGAGACGTACGTGTCGGCGCTCCTGTTCCGCTGTGACGCCATCGCGACGGCGAGGGCATTCTAGCCGCGGTGTCTGGCTGGATCGGATGGTGAACTGGCAGAGATACCATCCAGCTAGCAGCTGCTTGCCCGAGCGAGCACGCCGGACGCCGCCGGTTACAGGCACCGGAGTACGTCAGGACTCGGGAGCTAGTAGTTGACTTGGATGATTGCGGGGAAGAAAATACGTAGGTTGCGAGCACCACAGGTAGAGTAGTCCACATGCAGAGAGGATGGCGGTGCCGTTGCCACTTGGCGTGCGACTCTATGCAAGAAAGGAAAGACGTGATGGATCGGAGTTCTCTCCCACGGTGGACGGCAAGAAACCGTCAGGAAGCCAAACAAAGCTATGCTTAGCAGCCCCGGTGCTTTATGTAGCACAGAAATGGAAGTTGTGGTGCACTTTCAGTTGCTCGAGAGGAAATTTGCAGGCAATCTGATTGCCTGACGACGGCCTTGATGTCGTCACAGACCATGAAAGTGCCTACAGGCTACAGGCGACATGGGAATCGACAGGTCTGATCGAATCCCCGATCTTCTTGCTGCAACAAAATCGCTGAACATTGTTCAGGATTTATTTTTCCATAGTAGTAGCTCAGCAGGAGCATGAAAAGTGAATGGTCTGTGAACTGTGATGCACGGAAGCAGCGCACAGTAGAACGACGACCTTTGGATCTCAAAGTTTTTTTTTAATGAGATTGGATCGCAAAGTAAAGTGAACGGAATCGATCGCTGGCAGAGGCAGTGGTGTGTGAACGGGATATCTCGACCTGGTTTATTACCACTTTGCGTCCTGATTCTGCATGCGCTTAGGCGCTCTAGCGTGTCCTGGACTCATTAACTCCGTACCATTCTGGTAAGTAAACCAGGTGCCCCCTGAAGACCCCTGACTGCCCACGACTTTCTGAATTCTGCGTGCGGCGCGGCTTGTTGATTCTGTCTCTTTTGTGAAGCGCGAGTGAATTGATAGCGCCTCTAAATTGACCACCTGTTCTTTGTTGCTTGTGAACCACAGCTCTCTCGCTTCAGCTAGCGTCCCTCAAATCCCGTCACACCGAGACATCGTGGAGCCTGTGACTGTGCGACCTCTCTCTGGCTCTCCGAGTCTCGGCAGGAGCATGCGTCGTGGACTCGTGAGTTTTGACGTTTTGTTGCTCAAGCTCACGGGAGAATCGCTTGCCGTAGGAGAGCTAGCAGCAGCCTGCCTAGCACGGCTAGTCAGAACTCGCAAGGCAGCGGCAGATGCCGGGCTATCTGATGGTTCATTGTTCGGGGCGCTTTAAGATTATGAAAATGACATCGCACAACTTTACTGAAAATACAGCACGCAGAGGATGCGGTGCATTTTTTTGCTTTCGAGAAAATACGCAGAACTTGTATCGAGTAGAGTTAGTACGCCACTGAAAAGAGGGGAGAAGAGATACTGACGTTACGAAACTCATCTTTCACCGAAAGATCGCAATTGGGAAAAAGGCACAGGAAGAACAACAGGTGATGGCGGCGGCAGAGAACAAATTTGTTTGGTCGACTATGTGTAGTGTAGCAACCTAAACAAATTAATTGCCCTCCAACCGAGAGCGCTAATCTTAGCGAAATTCTCCTACTTGAGGCAACGTTAAAATTAGCACGGTGGGCTGAAATGGTTGGTCACAGATAAGTAAACTGGTGCGTCGCGTATAACAAGATGCGATCGCTATTCGCAAGCACTGAAAATTGATCGAATGTTACCGTGAATTAACTGTGATCCAGGCAGTGGAATCAAGCGTCACTCCTGGCATCACTCAAGTTGTTGACCGGCGTATGCTAAATAAAAGCTCAAATAAGCATCGTTTTCAGATTTACAAATGGTCGCATAGCGATTCAGCTTTACAGTGACATCATTTTGATCGGCAATGCAGACCACACATTCAAGTTTGTTTGTTTTTTTAAAGAAGGATGAAAGCTTTTGGGTAGAAAAAGCGTTGGCAGCTACGCCGTTCTGTGATCCTCGTGCGAAAGACGAGCTACAAAGACACACGCGGAAGCATGCTGCCGAAAGCAGCAGAGTAAGCAACTGTTAGCTGAACGATTTGGTGAAGCCCGTGTTCGTAGCTGCTGTCCCGATTTGAACTCTAAAATGTAAGCATGCAGCTGGAGTCTCTTTCGGCGCACGATTTGGTAGGCTATTTCAGCAAACTGGATTATCTTTTTTTTTTAAAAAAAAAGGTTCTGGACCTAAAATGAAGCCAAATGCCCTCACGTTTCTTTCTTTCCTTGCCATTTTCGAATCCACCAAACTAGTAGGTTTATCATTATCTTGTCGCCTAAAAAGATATAAAAGAACAGATACATGCCTGAATTTCGTAATAGACTATTCCGTCGAAGACGACAGAAGAAACCGACGGTACAAATTGCCGGGCGCTCAGCTCCTGTGTTCCACGAGCACGCTTTGAACGTTTGTCGCGTTTCTTCACAACACCTGCTCTGTACTTCTACCTATACGGCATTTTGGCAGAGCCTTGAAAGAGGTCGCGGTCAACAAAAATGCTTCAGGTACGGAAGACTCCCTCCGGAACACACCCGGCGCACGTGTGGATGGATTCAGGCGCTCGATCGAGCCAGCACTGCCTACCATTACTGAATCGGCCGGGTTGCCTCTAACGCAAAAACAATTCCTAAAATCCAGCCAGGTGCCCAGGTTATGCCAACGTTTTCAATGCTCAACCAACAGGTGCCATAAATCGCCAACTCAACCAACATGAGCAAAAAAGAAGAGGTCGCCATTCTCCATGGGATGACCTCAGAAATTCCGAGCAGGAAGGAGGCAACGACTCATCGCTGTCGTTGCCCGGGTCCTCCTCGACCTGCAGGCAGGTGAGGCGATGTGCATTGTTAACCTAACCGCGATCTTGGTCGCGGGCAAACCTGATCATAGTTTTTTTGTTTCTTTAAAAAAAATTTACCGGACAGTGACAGAGTCCTCGAACCGGGCCATCAAGCTTGAACACTTTGGGTTTCCGCAAGCGTGCGGAGATGGGGAAGAAAGTGCCAAAGTGGTGAGGAAGGAACACCGATTCCACTTTGCTTTGTGTGAACGACGTGGCGCCAGTGGAATCTCAAGGTTGCTTTGCCTGGTCAGATTCTGCAATTGACCGCCGGATCATGGCTTCATGCGTGTGCTCTGGTTGACCTCAGTGACACTGTTGTTGTTGGAAATTTGGAATGGTTATTCTGTCTGGTTCTACCTACTTTCTGGAGGGAGCAAACAAGGCCCAGGATGGTAATATAGATTAAACGGGCCGGGCTTGTCTAATAACTTAGCTTAAGATCCAATAGTAATCAATTATGATCTTCGTTTTCACTCACTGGCCTCCAGTGGGCTTTCTAGGAACAGTGATTTTGGCCCAAGATAAATATGGGCCTCCATTCAATGGGCCCGCAAGACCGATGGATCCAAAATTTGCAGAGTGGATGTTTAATCACAGTAATTGGGCCTCTTCTTTCGAGTAATCTCTTTCTTTTTGGGACTTGTTTCTTTCTCTCTCTCTTTTTTTGGGAGAGATCTTGGGACTTCTTTCGGGTAATCGGGTCATACAGTATTCATCATGCCGTGGAAACATGCATGAGCTCCACTTGAACATCCACATGATACCATGAATGAGATTCCAAGGGTGGAGAGGAAGGACTACTGGCAGTCTGGCACCGTGTTTTGATGCGACTCATTGGTCCTGGCTGGTCTGATTTTTTTGCCCACACCCGCTCGGCCGTTTCAGTCGATCGAATTTTAATTGTATACTAGTGCAGCACCCATCACGCAAGTCTTTTCTTTCCCCTCTTGAAAAAACAGCACGGGCGCACGGCACACCTCCGCGCCGGTCGTTTATGACAGGCGCGTTTCGCCTTTTGTAGTCGTCGCTTCAGCCATGATGGATCGGAGGAGCCTTTGATGATCACTGCTGGCTTTTTTTTCGTTGCGCGTTACGCCGTGAGCCGGATGGACCGTACCGTGCGTTGCGTGTGGCATACTGGTAGGAAAATTTGGGGTCGATGTGCCGTGCTATTCTTGACCCTTGGCCTTAGTTGCGACGTACTGGTACATCGGAGGAAAACGATGCGCATGAATGGGCCTAGACCGTTTTCTGGTACCACGCGTACACCTTTTTGTTTTGTGAATCGAATAGACTACTAGTGAGCTCTCACGGCACGCGCCAGCTCCGAAATTCAAATTGCAAGTTTCCATATGGTGACAACTTATAACGTGCCACGAGAGTACGAGACAAGAGATTTGAAATGGAGCCAAAGTTCTTGCACGGAGCCAAATCTCTTTCTCCCGAGCTCCAAAACTCTTGCTACTTCTCACGGTTTCCTTCCCAAATGAAAGCCTCTAACCCGGTGAAAGCCAGAATGAAAGAAAGGCCTAGTGGAAGCGTGAAGCCCACGAAGACAACGGCGGACACGACCCGCTTTCTCTCCACGTTGTGAAGCGTCTCCACAGTACTCGCACGCACCGCCACGCCACCACCAGCCGCGGCGTCGGATACCCCCCAGATCTCACGCGCCCCCACGGCCCCGCACCCGCGCTGCTGGCCCTGCTTGCCACCGCCCCCCCTGCGAGCCTGCGACCACCACCACCTCCGCCACCCATCCACAGGCCGCCCCGGCCGCTGTCTCCGCCCATGGCGCGCCCCGGCAGCCACCGGGCCCGCCGCCCGCCGCCTCCGGCCATCCCCGACCCGCAGGCCGCCGCCGCCACTCCCCCGCGTCCCGGGTCCGCCTCCCGCCGCCGCGCGGCCCGCCGGGTCCGCGTCCAGAGCCCCTGCCTCGCGGCCGCCCGCCGCGGGCCTGCCCCGCCGCCTCCGCAGCCCCCTCCGGACACCCCGCCTGTCCGGTGGCCCCTGGACGCCGGCGACGCGGGCGCTCGCTGCGCCTCCCGTCCCGGCGCGGCCCTGTCGGTGAGGGAGATCGCCGCGGCGCTGTGGCGAATGCAGCCGCCCCAGGCGCCGCCGCCGGGGCCCGGGAGGGCGCGGCGGAGGGATGAGGTGAGCATTGCCGCGAGATCTCTGTGAACCCAACTCCTTCGGCAGTTTAGTGTCGAGATTGCTGTGTTCTAGGGTTGTAGATGGCGATACTTCGGTAGAGTGGGCTGGTGTCGGCGGTGACACTTTTGGCACATAGCTCATCATTTTTTTGTGTAGTTTTGGAGAAATGTCGGTTTCGAATTGTTGGGATTTGACTTTGTCTGGTACACTCATTCTGCGTCTCTTGCCCAAGCTGCACGCGTTTTGTGCTTTTCTGATCATTTCGTGTACCATACTCATGTCAACCTGTTTAGGTATTGCTCTCTCAAGTACTAATACTGTGGCGAAAATAGTTGTTGAGGGTTTCCAATTGTAGAAAACATTCTTATGTGTGCTAAAGTGTTTTGCTCAGACTCAGAGCAAAATGCAAATGTTTGTACATCCACGGGGAACAATTTCAAGCTTGTAAGGACAAATTATGTGCACACATTACATCTAGCATAAAATTAGGCATTCGAATGGTTGCAATATCTCTAGGCCCATTGGTTGGAGGGAACAATTTTTAGGGACTTGCGGTATGGATTAAGGAACATGGAGCGTCCTCGTAGATAAGCCGTTTCATGATACTCATCAACATCGGAGTAATCCCCCGCTCCCAGATAAAACTTTGTTACTTTGCAGACCTGCTACTGCATTGCTGGCTGCGTGTAGATGTTGATATCCAGTTGACACTTTTAGAATCATGACATTCAGTTACCACGAGAATGGTATTATGGTAGTTCGTCTCACGCTAGATCTAGTTAATTCAGTTTTTGGTTTGGTCCATTTTGCCTATCTTCTTTGTTCAGGACATTGATTTTGACTTTTAGATTCATTCATCAGTTCAGCTAAAAAGATAAGGTATTGCAATCCATGATATCAGTACTCTTCTAGTCTTGTTTGAGTGCAGGCATGTAGCTATTGCAGTCCAGTGGCCCCTAGATAGCCCTCGTCAGCTGTCATTCTAATTTCTTGATTAAATTAGTTTCCCATATGAAGAATAATTTATTGAAGGCCATCAAATTCTATATCATAACAAGTAGATCTTGCTTTTTTTAATGTTGCTGTTCAGCTAATAATTCATGCTGTTGGAAACTGCAGTCCGGTTCAAAGCGCCCACACACGCCTGACCATTGTCAGCAATACAAAGCGGTTATCCAGGGCAGGACAGGAAATAGGACTGTTAGCAATGCCCCACATGAGGTACCCTACTTATGTTCTGAATGAAAATTGCCGTTGTTGTATCTTTACCAAACCCTATTTGATCTGACACGTGTATGTTTACTACAAATAGATGGAAGCTCATTCTGCAGTGCGTCAAATAGAACCAGAAATGGCAACAAAGTGGAACCATCAGTTCATGAAAGCTTCTCGGGGTGGGGACTATGATTACATCGAACACAATCTGAGGGATGCTGGTGGAGAAATCTATTCACTAAAGGAGGAGCTTATGGTGGCTCAGGACCGTATTCATGAGCTTGAAGCAGAGTGTCGATCTACAAAGAAGCAACTTGATCACCTGGTGAAGAATCTTGCTGAGGAAAAGGCTTCCTGGAAGAGTAGGGAGCACGGTAAGGTTCACCACATCTTAGATGCTGTGAAGGAGGAACTCAATCGAGAGAGAAAACAGAGACAGCGAGCAGAAATGATGAATTCTAAACTGCTCAATGATCTGTCTGAGATGAAGTTTGCTGCAAAGCGTTACTTGCAAGATTATGAGAAGGAAAGGAAGGCTCGGGTGCTCATGGAAGAGGTTTGTGATGAATTAGCAAAAGAGATTGCAGAAGACAAAGCTGAGGTTGAGGCTATGAGAAGTGAATCCTTGAAGTTCAGGGATGAATTGGAGGAAGAGAAGAAGATGCTTCAGATGGCTGAGGTTTGGCGTGAAGAGAGGGTGCAGATGAAGCTTGTCGATGCAAAGCTTACACTTGAGAACAAGTATTCTCAGCTGAGCAAACTTCAGGGCGAACTTGAGTATTTTCTTCGTTCCCAGCCAGGCAATAATCTGGAAAAGGGAACAGTAAGGGAAGCTGAAAGGCTCAGGGAAGCAATCTGCTCTATGAAGATCAATGGCATCAAGGAATTTTCTTACAAACCCCCTCCTCCTTCAGAGGACATTTTTGCTGTATTTGAAGAACTCAAGCAAAGGGAAGATACTGCTGAGAAGGTGATTGTGCAATGTAACGGAAATAGGCCCAAGAGTTGTGCATCAAAAGCCCTTACAGATAATCCTGAAACTGATATTTTCTTGGAGAATGAAGCAAACAGATATTGCAATCAACCTCGCACCCATAACGAGGAGGCAGAAGATGATAGTGGATGGGAAACAGTAAGCCAAGTTGAGGAGAATGGCTCTAGCAATTCACCAGGGGGAAGTGAACCGTCTGTAAATGGTAATGGCTTCTGTGGAGAAAACGATGCTTCAGTGAGTGGGACTGATTGGGATGAAAACTGCGACAACGACCAGGCACATAGTGAGATCAGTGAAGTTTGTTCAGTGACAGCAGGGAGGTCTCGGAGTAAAAGATCATTCGTCGGACTCTGGAGATCATCAAACAGTGTTGACCAAAAGAAAATGGGATCCAATATACTCAATGGTAGATTATCAAATGCCAGGATGTCAAATGTCGCCGAATCTCCAGACCTGAAGGACGGTGAAGTGTGTGATAGTCCGCAAAGCACAGGGCAATGGAGGCCAGAGCTGCTGAACCCGGACATTGTTCGAGCCATAAAAGGATGCATCGAATGGCCCCGAGGAGTGCAGAAGCACAGCTTTAAGTCCAAGCTTCTAGAGGCAAAGCTTGATGGCAGTAAGGTCCAGCTGCGTCAAGCATTGAAGCAAAAGATATAGGATGGTCAGTCACATTCTAGATGGAAGACTCTGCTCGTGGGGCGCCGCTTCAGCTGGAACAGACAGCGCCCCTCGAGAGGAATTGCTGCAGCAGGTGTTGGCAACCGGGTGTCATGATTTGACCCTACCTGGTTGATGGCTGACGGACCACCTACTTGCCTAAATGAAATTGTTAGCCCTGTGTAATCACGACTGTCTTGTGTAGAAGTATTTTAATCAATAAGCAATGCAATCATTCGACCACACTAACCGATATCTTCACGGTGATGAATGTAGCGTCGAAAATGGATACTGCTCTGTGTTGACAATGTTGATGTTATAATGTACTACCAATGAGTTTTACTACTACTAAAAAAATATTGTTCATTTATCACAGAGAGAGTGCTGGACAATGTAAATGTTATAAGTGCTATCTATTCATCCTTCATACTTTTGCCCTACCCTCTGAGCGTTTAGTCCTGCAAAAATGTAGCCTACTGCCGCTAACGTTCATTGTTACCAGAGTACCACCATAGAAGTCTGTCGCTGACCAAGAAGGTTACCGGCGCTGCACTTGTAAATTTCGGCAATAATGTTCCCCAAAACTCTGGTAGACTGCTGTGTGCTGGGACCTGTGAGAACCAAACAGGCCATTGGTCTCTGCTTGACGGGTGTAGGTGGAATGTGGGAACTGCAAGGTGTCCGGCCGGCCGAAGAAAAATTCTCAGGGCAGTTCTGCTGCTATATGGCCGCTTCCGAGCCGCCCATCTGAAAAGTTAGAAAGCAGACTACGAAGTCAATCGTAGTACTGACGAGTGACGAGGAATATTAGTGGCGCATACGAAAGGAAGAAGAATATGGAGCGCACTGGGAAAAGAAAACTGTAGAATGAACAGAAAGCGATGGAAGCGTTCAACCCATTACCAGTTCACGAAAATTTGCTCTCTGAGCTCAAGCTAAACATTCCTGCCACAACCGTGCCAATCAGGCCCCAGCCCAGATCAAAACATGCGACATCGCTGCTTCCTAGCAGGGTATCTGAACAGTGACGAGGCAGACTACGAATGAAGCGCATTAGTACTGACGACTGACAAGGAAATATAATGGTTCGTACGAAAGGAACGCGAATATGACACGCACAAGCACAACAGCTTCTGACAAGGGCTGGTGGGGGAAAAACTCTACAAGGAACGAAAGCGATCGCAGAATGCAGAGTTCATCCATGCCAACTTTCAACCATCATCACAAAAATTTGTTTACCGAGCTTGGAAACTATCCTACGAGCTCCGAAGAAGAACAGTGACCAGGCAGTTGGACGGCTGGTTACTGAACTGCGCACGCCTATTGTGGTTTACTACCGTTTACCACTCCACCTGTCGAGAGCCAGTCCCTCTCACGACCAGTGACCCACCCAGTCGTAGTCGTAGTCGTAGCACCGAGCTGGAGTTGAGCATATACGCTCCACACGCCTTTACGAAAAAGGCCCGGCCCGTCCACGCCTCTCCCGTTCGGAATCGCGAATGCCCCACCCAGCTGAGCGCCTGAGCCATCTCTACCCGATCTCCTTCCTCCCCGTGGGTGCCGTGGACGACCCGACCATCCGCGGACGCCCAAACAGAGGGATCAGCATCGCATCAGTTCTTCATCTCATCTCACCACGGCAGGCAGGCAGGCACCACCGCACGCGCACGGCACCGCACACCTGTCTCCGCCGGGGGAAAAAGCAGGGCGACGCGCAAGCGCAAGCAGAAACAGCCGCGCACACCTGTCCCCTGCGGTCCCGGCGCAAGCCGCAGCGGCGGCTCGTCACGACGAGCTCACCGCCGCAACAGGAGAGACTCAGCTGCAGCCCAGAGCAGCGACCACCAGCGTGCCCCCTCGCCCGTCGCCAGCGCGGCGCCTTGGCGAAAGCGATGGCCGCCTGCCATGCCGATGCCAACCAGCACCGGGAGCCCCGGGCGTGCGTCGCCCACCGCGCGCGTACGTGGGGTACGTGTCGTGGCCCCGGCGGCGGGGGGACGCGTGCGTGACAGGGGCCGTTCAACCGGACGTGACGCATCAGGAGGACGAGGCGGGTGATCAGGTACTAGGTGTTCCGTGTTCCGGTGTTCCGACGTGACGCGTCAGGGGTTTGTTTCGGAGTACAGTACTAGTCGCGTCGCACGGGCACTGCGGCCATGGCTGCGCCGGGGGACGGAGGGAGGACGTGTACCACGCGCCCCTTCTGTTGGCCGGGCAGGTCACAGGTGAAGTGAGTGGGTGACTACCGGCCCGGCTCGCGGTGGTTGCTTTGCTTCCGCTACAAGAGTTCGTCGGGTGCGCGCGTCCTGTGTGTATCCGACAAGTGTGGGGAGCAGGAGCGCCACCTGGTTGATTGGCCCTGCCGATTGATATGCAGGCCCCTCCTTTGGCAGGCTACACAAAACCGGTGGAAACCGGCCCGTTAGGTTGGTAACCGGTCTTGCCGGTCCGACCTGGTACCAAAAATTGGTCGGTTTTTTACTCTGATCGGACCTAGCAAACCAGACCTAACGGTTTACCGCTCGATTTTACCGGTAAACCAGACGGTTTTTTCGGTTTAGAAAACCGAGCGGTTCGCATTTTTTTTGGGCTGCATTTTGGAGCGGCTTGGACTGTGAATCCAGGGAAATCCCCAAAATCTCGCTAAGACACCAATTAGAGGGCGCATAAGCCAAAAAGAGTATCCCCGCGGCTTCTACTGACCTTTTGCCACTCTTGTCCTCAGGTGGGGCTTGCAGACGGTGGCGCGGTCATGGTGCCATGGTGGCGGGTGGTCCAACACTGTGGGGAAGAGCTGCCCGTTGACCGATGTTGGGGCGCCGGCTGCGGGGAGGATTGGAGGAGGCGGTGGGTGCAGTGGCACGCGTCGTCGGGAGGAGGACGCACGTGACGCGGTGCTGGGGGACGAGTGGCACCGGTGTTGGAGCCTGGAGGCCACAGGTGCGTGGCGGGACGGGGCGACGGCGGGAGGAAAGACATATTGACCCGAAGAGAGATGGGGTGGGTCTGGGCTGTTCAGTTGGATAAGGAAGGAGAAATAAAAGAAAAACTAAAAGCTAAGGGAAGGACAAAAGAAAAAGAAAAAACTTCTTCCCCTTAACTTATCCACACATTCAAATCAAAATGGATTCAAATTCTCAAATGGTATGAAACCTTCAATTTATTCACACATTTATCACTTTAATTCATCCATTCAATCAATTTAGAGAACCAAGGGCATTCTATTAGCAGTGGCGGAGCCAAGGGGAAAAAAACTAGCTGGGGCGGAGCTGCCGCCGCCACCCGCCGCATGCTTGCCGCCTGCCACCGCGTTGTCGAGCGGCCAGCACCCAGCGCTAGGGTTGGGTGCGCCTGTGCTGTTGGCTGCTGTCGTGGTCTCTGGTCTAAGCGGAATTGAGGAAAGGAGGAGATCGATTTTGGTAGGCCTTTGAGACTTTGGCCTTTTGGTGCATTACTGGCCATAGGTCTATAGTTGGGCGCTTATCTATTCTGCCTTGGCAGCATGGAGTTCACAATGTTCTGAGAGACGAGGCAGTGCTGGAGCTCAGCAAGATCGCTGGGAAAGAGAGAGAGGGGTAATGGAGCATATGCAAAGGCCTAGGCGCCTAGCTGGGCGGCCGCCCCAGCTCGCCTAAACGTGGGTCCGCTAGTGCCTATAAGTACGGGAGAAGCCGTTTCACCAAATACTTTTAAAAATAGCTTCAACTTCACCAGATAAGTTGCTTCACTAGTGTAGCACAACCAAAACCGTTTCAGCCACCACCACAACCAAAGGAGAAGCAGGAACGGTTTGGATTGGAGTAATGTGCAGGTTGAAAGGACTTGGATAGCATGCATATCCAACCAAACTATCTGAAAAGAAAATCAGCAAACGTTCGAGTGGTGGGGTTGGGGGGGGGGGGGGGGTAAAAACGTGCAGCCGTAGAGCAGCGAGAGAGGGCTGGGGTACGACTGTACCAGGAATGCAGAGACGGGCGAAGTCTCCTGGCCCATGCGGATTATAGCGGTTGAATAATTGGTTCAGATGCCGCTACCTCGGATGGTGAAACGGCTACCGATTATAATCATGCACGGTGAGACGTGGCAGCATCGAGAGAGAGCCGCAAACTCACAAACCACAATAGAGACGTGGTGTGGTAGCATCGTCCTGTGTTGTGACCTTCACAGTACAGTAGAGATCGACGGCGTCCGGTAAAGGGGACGGAGGACGAAGAGCTGAAGGAAGCCGGAGACGACACGGAAGGAAATGGTCGTCGTCAACCAACCAACCTGATTCCTCCGGTCGGCTACACACGGAATGACCGGGAGGTTTGCGTCCAACGCCCGTCGGTGCGCGCGACAAGGACACCCACATCTGATGAGAGTTCTTGATGATCGCCTGATAGCAGGCGCGATCGGAGCAGCCCCGGCAAGCGCCCGTGCCGCTCACAAAAGCAAAGACAGCAAAGACGCATTGACCCCCCCCGGCCACGCCGCTGGACGCCTCACGTGTCACGTATGCACGCGTACCCGCCGAGGCGGGGGATATGCTAGGACTAGAAACCCCCTCTGCTGGCACGCACACGGCACACGTTGATTCCCCACGGGTGGCGAGTCGACCCGGGAATCCTGCCACCCTCGTCGACGATCTCGCGCGCAGCCTCCCTTTTCTTGCTCCCTCCGACGCACCCACCACTTTAACCTTTCCGACGCCACCGTGCTCCTCGATACGCACACGGTACCCGTTGTCCGCCCCCAACTCGGCCGCGCGTCCACCCTTACGCCGCGAGAGCCGATCGAGAAGGCTAAACCAACAAAGCCTGTGCCGCGCCACGGCGGCGGAACACGTTGCTGGCCAGGTCGCTACGAAGCGACGACCCCCTAGTCCGAGTCCCTAGTCCGAGTCGCTAAATCGCGTGGCGCCGGCAGATAGAGTGGAGTAGTGGACGCACTCGACCCCGTGCGTCGTCCGTCCTCCTTTTTTGGGAGATCGTGGGAGACTCGACTCATAGATGTAAGATAAGAGTAAACATCAAAGAGCTATAGCTATTTTTAACTCTATATCTAACTCTTTATTTATCTTTAAAAAGAAATCTCCTTCATTTAGAGTCTAAGGTCTCTTCATTCCCACTCTTCAAATCTCAACAGCCACTGCACGGTATTCCACGTGTCAGCCTTCCTTTCACCTTCTTCCCCTCCCGGCCTATCTCTTCCTTGTCCACATTTCTGCTTTCACAGTCACACCTTGCACTGGCGGCTGCCTCCTACGTCCACCCTCCCCACAGGCGGTCTCCTCGACTCTTCCTCCTGCGCCGCCGCCGTCGAGCCAGCAGCACTAGGCCAACAGTGCCTTCTCCCGCCACCGCCGTTGAGTCACGGGCGCGCAAACGCTGCTCTGCTGTGCCGCAGAATCCGAGCAGCGCCACCTCAATCGTCGATTTGCCGTCGCTCCACTGACCGAGCGGTCTGTTGATGAACTCACCGGTTTATTCCGCGTGCAGTGCATTTCCGACGAGCTCGCCGGGTGCTTCGACACCTCCGCCACTGGGCGCCGGGGCTCACGGCCCTCGTGGTCAGCCCATGGAGGCGACCGCGATGGTGACGGTGCGTTCCTAGGCCATGTGTGGGCAGAGTTCTTGGTCGCGTACGACCGTCGATTCGTCGCCTCAGCCGTCGATTCGCCGTTGCTGACGGTGATTCCGCCCCGCCGCAGCCTCCAGCGCCGCCTTGACCGTCGATTCGCCGCCGCCGATTCTACCCCCATGCAGTTTGGTTCTTGCTTGCGTGGGGAGAGGAGGGGGGAGCGGGCGCTGCTCCTGCTCGCGCGGAGGAGGAGGCCGGGGGTGGGATTCACGGGAGTGCGGCCAGGGGTTAGGCCGCTAGTCAAAGATAACGAGCGAGGAGCCGATTATCACGAGCGAGGTAGCGAGGTGCTCAAGGTACTAAGGCTGCTAGCTGGAGTGTAGTTTTTGAGATTTTTATTTAAAATTTAGCTGGCTAGATGATTTTAGAGGAGCTCTTAAAACTGCTCTAACGTAGATATATACATTCAACATTTCCAAAAATTATCTTAACATTTTCTGAGCCCGTGGCCTCGTCGGGTCGTCCCGTCCTCCTTTTCCACCCACCGCACGGCAGCGCCCACGTACCCCCGCGGCCCCGCCCCCGCATAGGAAAAGGCGGGTTCCGTTGCGGCCCGGCCCCGCCCCGCCGCAGCTAGCTCGCTCGCCCTCCGCTTGACACCTGCGCCAACGCCAGCCTGCCCCCTCGACCCGCAGCCGTGCCAACACGTCCCAAGCCGAAAGGCACCGATGCGGTTAGTTTGGCCATGACCGGCGCGCGCCTACAGCGACGGGCGGGGCGAGCCGCGCGGTTGGTTCGGACTTGGAGCGCGCCCAACAAATGACGGGGACGCCCCTGCGGAAAAGAGGCCCGCCGAGAGAGCCGAGGGCAGCGGCGACTTGGCCATTTATATCTGTGGTGCCGCGCGAGGGCGCGTAGCGGACGGAGGGAGTAGAGCTGGCTGCTGCTGCCGTCTCGCGGGCCGGCTGCGGAGGCAGATTGAGAGTGCACGGCAGCGTCAGGCTCAGCAGGCATCGCCGAGCCTCCGCTTAATATCTCGGCTGCTGTGTTGGCCGGGACAGGGAAAGCTTCGGATCGGAAGAAGAGCACTGGAAGTGGACATGGCCGGAGTTCTGCTGGAGGTGGAAGAAGCACCAGAGGGTGGGGGAGGGATACGCTCCGTGCTGACCATGGGCTCGCTGGTCTCTCCCTCCGGGAACGAGGTGCTCTTTCTTTCAGTTAGCTTTGCTTGTGTTCTTCTCCTGCTTCAACTCTCTATCTCTGTCTACCCTCTGTTTTCTTCTGCGTTTTCAGACTTTCAGTAAGCTTCAATTCATCACCCTGCTTTCCAGTGAGGCTTCCTTTAACTATGTACATCAGCTTAAAAAAATTATTACAACACAAGCTGTATCAAATATGTCCACCAGATCGACCTCTACTTTTTAGTGTGTTGAAATCACGCGGGGGGCTTTGATTCGTTGAGGATATATGATCCTGGGAGGGTGCAAATATATCGAACATATATGAGGTCGCTGACACAGAAACATGCATCATGCATGCTTGTAGTCATGTTTTTTTTGGGCATGCAAGTATAATAAGCTGAGGTGCACAAATCAATCATCATCTAGCTAATTAAGATCCTTTGGAGGGCAAAATTCACGTTTAACACTCCAAGAAACTTTGGTCTCCTCTTTAGTGGTTGAGCTTTAGATAATAAAGCTTAAAGCAACTAGAAGCTTCACATCTTTTCCTTCTCTCTAGAAGGAAGTGACTCTTCAACTTTTCATAGAGTACTTCTTATGCGGACAAGCAATTTGAAATCCCTTCAAAATAGTCTTAGCCTCTACAAATTCTCAATCAAAGCACCGGCTAAATTAAAATGCAACCACGAGAGAAGTGTTGCTCTACAAAAAACTCACAAAGTTAAGGCGTCACTAGACTATCGTCTAATAAACAGTCTACTTTATCAAGGTTTCAGCACAGTTCTTATATTAGCCCGTCTCAGTTCTCAATCGAAGCACCAGCTAAAATGGAACCATGAGAAACTTCTCACTATGAACCTGCAAAGTTAAGGCCTCGTTAGACTATTTAAGTAGTTTATTAAGGTTTCAGCACAGCTGTACAGGGGTGAGGGGTGTAATAAAGAATTAAAGCACTGATGGTGAGTCTCTCTACCAAAAAGCTCACCAGTTTCATCAGAACTGCGCCACGCGCATATGTGCCAAATCCATGCGTACAAAACTCATATTTCTTTGTTCCTCAACAAACTAACCAAACCAATCTTTTCCTTTAGACCTTGCTTAATCATCATTACACGTGTGCTCATGCTGGGACCTCTCTAAACTTCTAGCCAGGTTTCCTGTTGTCACTTGTACGTCAAATCGAACCAGAATATATGCACCATTTTTTCGGTGTACTTTTGCTTTTAGGACTGTTCAGCTCATCCCGTATTCCTACACACGACCAGAACCAGAATCGCATTGTGCAGATCGCGCTTACTATCTTTCGACATGTGTCGGCAAGTCGCCCACTATTTTTCTCGTCACACATGGCCTTGCAATTGCAGTCATTCTTTATCTTTACTTTTCAATCTCCATGTCTCCATTTTTTTGTGTTACACTACACACATGATGAATTATATATAAACATATATTGGATGTATCTTGTTTACAGGTGCACTTTCCAGAGCTCGATGGCAAGATCATCGGCCTCTACTTCGCTGCAAACTGGTACCCGAAATGCGAGGCCTTCACCCCGGTGCTGGCCGCGGCCTACCAGCAGCTCAAGGAGCGCGGCGCCGGGTTCGAGGTGGTCCTGGTGTCGTGCGACGAGGACCGCCCGTCGTTCGAGAGGTTCCACCGCACCATGCCGTGGCCGGCCGTGCCCTTCGGCGACCTCCAGTGCAAGAAGCGTCTCAGCGAGAGGTTCCAGGTCGAGGGCATCCCGCGCCTGGTGGTGCTCTCCCCGGACGGCGAGGTCGTTCACCCGGACGCCGCCGACCTCGTCCACCGCTACGGCGAGAGGGCGTTCCCGTTCACGGCGGCGAGGGTGGCGGAGCTGGAGGCTGACGACCAGCGCAAGTACGCGTCCCAGACGCTGGAGAAGCTCTTCTCCATCAACGGGAAAGCGTACGTGAACGGTGGCAACCAACAGGTAAGTAGTGAACGTGTTCTTGAACAAAAGCTAGCTAGCTGGAGGGTGCCGCTAGCTGGCTAGCTTTGGATGCACTGGCGTTGCACGCGCCATTGATCCTCCATGGGCCACGGCGCCCGTCGACCATCCAGCTATTGGCCTCACCGTGGCTAAGGGCTGCAGGTTCCGGTCTCGAGCCTTGTGGGGAAGACGGTGGGCCTCTACTTCTCGGCGCACCAGTGCGCGCCGTGCATGAAGTTCACGGCGAAGCTGGCGGCCATCTACCGCAGCCTCAAGGGGAAATCGGAGGACTTCGAGGTCGTGTACATCCCCATGGACAAGGAGGAGGACGGGTACCAGCGCTCGTGCAGCGACATGCCGTGGCTGGCGCTCCCCTACGACGGCGTGCCGTCGCGGGCGCTGGCGAGGTACTTCGACGTGCGGGAGATCCCGACGCTGGTGGTGGTCGGCCCCGACGGCAAGACGGTGACGCGCGACGGCCGGAACCTGGTGAACCTCTACTTCGACATGGCGTTCCCGTTCACGGACGCGCAGATCAGGCAGCTGCAGGAGGCGGAGGACGAGGCGGCCAAGGAGTACCCGCAGTCGCTGCGCCACCGGGGCCACCGCCACGAGCTCAGCATCGTGTCGGAGAAGTCCGGGGGAGGGCCGTACATCTGCTGCGAGTGCGAGGAGCAGGGGCTTGGATGGGCGTACCAGTGCATCGCCTGCGGCTACGAGATCCACCTCAGGTGCGGCCGGAACGCCGAGGGCGGCAGCGCGGGCACCGGTTAGCGCTGGTATCTACCTAGACTAGCTAGCTGTGTAGTGTATTGGACATGGTCTGTGTTTTGCTCCCAACAAACGTCAGCTTGCTCTTGTAAGTCTGATGCTAAAATAGTAGATGAGAAAAAATGGCCTTCATTGTAAGGTTTAGGTGGTTGGCTGAGTGCAGAAGAATTGCAGGTGTTAAGCAAACTTTGGTGATGCACAATCATTCTAGTAATGCGTTTCTACTGTAATTCTTGTGCAATCAAAAGACAGTATGAGCCCTGTGCTTGAGACCTGCAATGTTCCGTAACCACACGAGCAGAAGGCGT
Organism: Cenchrus fungigraminus; assembly: GCA_036936925.1. Classification (NCBI taxonomy): domain Eukaryota; kingdom Viridiplantae; phylum Streptophyta; class Magnoliopsida; order Poales; family Poaceae; genus Cenchrus; species Cenchrus fungigraminus. Next base: position 17,158,084 of record CM072778.1, on the reverse strand, counting down.
TCGGAAGCCCATCCAAACTCGTTCAGCTAAAGCGACGGGCAAAGAAGAAAGTAAACATATTCCAGGCCCCGACACACTTGAGACGAACCTGAAAACAAGAAAGCACCACACCAGAAGCAAAAGAATATAAACGAACACAGATTGAAAAGATGATAAACGAAGCCAAACAGGAATATCTTTTGTTATTCAATACTAATAGGCAATTCCTCAGACAAACAATACTTTCATGCAGGTAACGCTTACAAACCATACTGCAAGGACAACTTGCATCAATAATAGACTTCTCAGCCAAATAGTGACACAAAGGTTCAGACAAAGATAATGACTACTGATATTATGATGACTTCCAAGCTTCAGAAACCTTCAATACTTGGTATCATATGATACCACACAAGCATTTCTATGTTGCTGCCTAAAATCCGTGAATCTTGATGCTCTCTTTCTTTGCGATTCCAGCCTAGCCGAAATGTAACATTGTCAGATTAAGCAATGTGAACTAAACAACCAGAGACAGGCGTACATAATAGAACTTACCTGGGTTAGGAAAGTAGCAACATTTTTACGCTGATCACCTTGCAGCTGAATGACCTGTAAAATACAGCAGATGGACGATCAGCTCGACATTCAGATGATAAGATAACTAAAATATGACGGAAGCGATTACTGAGTGCTACTCCATACCTGGCCTAGCTCAGGATCCTGGACTACAGTACCATTGCAGCAGAACTCCTTTTTGAGATCCTTGAGGATTTTGTTGTAGCTGTAATCTTTCTTCAAGCCCTGAACAGTTGTCAGACTCTTTCTTCCGTTGCGCTGCTGAATGCGCACATGAACATACTCCTTTGATCCAGCACCAGCGCTGGAGTCCTCAGCATTTGCCTCCGCAAACGGATCTACATAGAAAAAGATATCAAGTTCTCAACTTCTGTCTTTAGAGTGTGCTCAGGCTGGACAAATCAGTAAAAAAGCTTATTTATATTGGAGACGAAAACCAATACAACAAAGTTCATCAGACCCAGTAACACATGAATGCATATAGCCTCATTAGAAATTAATAAAAACATTTATCAGTACCATCTCAAGAGTAGGTTGCAAGTGGCACATATTCACCATTAAAAATGCATATCACAAATTAAGAGACAACTCAATTACCCTGTAGGTTATTCAACAAGAAAAGGTTACAAAAAAAAAAGACTGGAAAAGGGAGTACATACCAAAAGCAGATGGGAGCTGGACGTCAAGATCAGACATGAAACTTGTTTGTTGAGTTTGATTAGTCCCCAAACAGATTAGTGGGTTTCAGTAGTTGGTCTGGGTTTATGAGCTGCAAAGCAACAATACTGTTCCAATCAGTCACTGAGTATGCAGAGTCATGAAGGCATTATAAATTTTCAAATGCACAACTCAAGTTAATCATGCAATATTTAAAAATAAAGGCCAACCAATATTGACAACAAATGCAAGATGCTCATAATGACTTAAAACAGTAAAATACTGTAACACATAAGAACAAATCTAACAAGATAATACCAACATGAATGGACAAGGAACTATCTAGTGATAAGAAACGATAATTAGGCTGAATGGACATTTAAGACAAACGGTATTCTACATGGCTAACTGCTGGAGGTGCTCTTGGATTCATAACTAAGGGTACAATGACAGAGAAAGAAAAGAGTTCAGAGTAAATCAAATGAAAAATTTTATGATGAGGTTGCAAAAGGGACCAAACTATTTCCTATTTGATTTGTTTTAATGGGCTAGAAAGGCATATGGCACAATTAAAGTGTGACATCACCTACAGTGTAAAAGGGACCAAAACTCAACTCATTAACAAACAGGTCTATCAGGAGAAGGCTGCCTTCTAAAACTGGTTCAGTGAGCACAAACTCCCAATTCTCGGTCAGTTTAATATCCACCATTTCACAGGCTGCAACTGGAGATGTAAATTCAGCCTGGGAGTTCCTAAATTTCAAGACAATTTGGACGCAGCGTTATCATACTAAGATAACTACCCAAATCATACCACCAAACCACCACCGTAAGGATAACAAAACGCGGAATCGGATCGAATCACAGACCCTAAGGGGTGAGAGGCGGATCGTCTCCCAAAATCGAACAATCTGAAGTTCAAATCGACCCGGCCAACCCAATCGGCACCCCTCCCCGAACCCAAGCACCCGGTAGGGACAAAAAATCACTACCTCAACAAACCAACCCGTCAATTCCCCCAAACAACCCCCGAGATCCGCTCGCTACGGGGCGAGATTGTGACCGCGGAATACGACCTACCACAGATCAATCACGGGACGGAGGAGCCCATCACCAAAGCCTACACAAATCTAAGCTCGGGAAACGCGGAAAATAATCTGGGAAGAGCAGGGAGGAGGTGACCTTGGTTGGTGGCGCGGCCGGGGAACGGAAAAGCGAGGCGAGCGGAGGAGCCGAGGAGGGGAAAGGTGACGCAACGACTTGACCTCGGGAACCGCGCCCTCCCTGTTTGGTCTCTGGTCGGTTATAAAGGAGGAAGATAGAGAACGAGAGTATTCGGCCCGCAGCCCATTGGGATTATATTGTTCATAAAGTTTAGGCCCGCTAATTCTTAGCGTTAGGGTGGAACTTTTTATTTTTATATTATTTTTTTTTCAAATTTTCAAAAAAAAAAAAATGATGTATCTCAAATTTTAGCAAAACTAGACTGCAACCGCCGTACCCCATGGCAGTAGGGGCAAACCGCCATGGGCCACGGCGGCAACAAGTGCTACAGTACCCAACCGCCGTGGCCACCTGCTACGGCCGTGCGGTTAGGGTCGGTCTGTTTTTAAAAAATCGTAATTTTTTTGTATGAACTCGGATAGAGATAAACTTTATACGAAACTTATAGCTTTCGACGAGATCTACAACTTTGTAGATCAAACTTTTTCGTTTGAAGTCATCTTGGGACTTAAAAAAAGATATACTGAGATCTGGACATCATATTTTTTTCATTAACCCCGTATATCTGGATACCATTCGAGAGAGGGATAGAAGCGCGCAACGGTTGGTGCGAGTGAGCCCCCCACCGGCTCAAGCTGGAGAGGCAGGGCGGTGCCGACGTCAGCTTGGAGCAGGGGACAAGGTTCTTGGGTAGCACCATCAGAACTGACTCCAACAAATGAGAAGCAAATCGGAGAGGCAAATGGTCATTTGCCTCATGTGAACTAGTATAAGAAGATGCCGTTTCATTTCTTGTCTCCAACAAATGAGAGGCAAATTGAAGAGGCAAACAGCGCCATCGAGCTTGCACCGCGGGCATCCGCCCGGCGCTACTTTGCGCGCGCAAGTGGCGAAGTACCACATCAACAGCCGCAGGCCCTGGCAGGTGGCGTCGTCGTCCTCCCTCGGGCACGGCTTGCCGGTGCCGCCCGTCGTCGAGCACGCCTCGACGGCCAAGATGCGGTCGAGCGAATCCATGGCCTCGGCGAGCTGCCGGCACGCCTCCCGTGACGCTCGCTCCAGCGCCCATTGCTCCCTGCGTTGGTCCGTGTCCTCCAGCAGCGGCGCGTCGCGTAGCGCCGCCAGCTTCGCATGCGGAGTCGGACACGGCGTCCTCGGCCGTGCGCTTCAGCCACCCGACACGGTACGCGTGCGCCGGCGCCAGCAGCTGCGGCCTGTGCGCCGCCACCACCTCCTGCCCGCCCCCGCAGCATCGAGGAAGATGACGAGGGGGAGAGGCAGTCCGCGCCCGCCCCGCTCCATCTCGCCGCTGCGGAGCTCGATCTCACCGCTCGACGCGCTGGACAACGCGCCCGACTCCGCCTCCCTTGCTCCGCCGCACCAGGCTCCGGCTGCTGCTGCTCCGGCTTGCGGTCGCGCCTCGCCTCCTCTGCCCGCGGACGCGCTCCGCCTCCCCTGCCCCACCTCGCCACCGCGGAGGCAAATGCATCGGAGGAGAGAGGGAGCACATTTTTCCATAGCCTCTCTCCTCCGAGGCATTTCGCCTCTCCGTATGCATCTGCTGTTGGATACGTTTGCCTCCGCTACAGTAGCCGGTAGTGAGGCAAAAATGGATTTGCCTCCCCTGATGCCTCACATGTTGGACTCAGTCTCAGGAAGCTTGCAGTGGAGGCGGTTGCGAGAAGATATACCTAGAGTAAAAGGAAAAAAAATATAATAAGAGATAAGAGAATGACACATGAGACCCAAAATCGTCTAGCCAAACAGGAGATGACTGTCAAACCCATTCTATTCTACTATGTCAAACAACCAAAAAGGCAAAAATGCTAAGTGATCGCCGGCCACCATCGCCGGATGGGGCCGACGGCCATGGACCATGAGCGCGTGCTAGGCGTAGACGTCGGGTTCGTCGAGTGCTGCTGCTGCAGAACCTGAATACATTCATGTCGCCGCGTGCCGCACTCTATTAGCTGGGCCTCTCCTGCAGCTAGCAGCAAGCCGGCAACCTTGGGCGCGGCCGTGGCATTTGACTTGAAATGCACGAGGGTGTGCGCTCCTGTCCGTGGCCGTACGTGCACAGCCGCACAATGCGGACCGCCAGAGGGACGCCGTCGCAGCGCATCAAGTGCGGCAGCGCTGATGATGCATTGAAACGGCCACCGATGGGGTGACGACTATCGACGACTCGATCGACGTGATCGGCTTTACAAAGTCGTTGACGTAGAGTACATAGAAGCATGCCATAAAATTGTTGCTACCATTTGTTGTCGAGGCAATTAAGATCTTATTTAGTTATGCAAATTTACGCGAATGAATAGTGCTCAAAGTTGTGTAAAAAGACGCATTAAAGTGCGTGTTATGAGAAAAGATGTGATTCGATAGAATGAATGTATAGTTTGATGTGATGAATTTACCATGCAAATTTACGAGAATCTAATTTTCTGACCGCTTCAATCATCGGTTTTCAAGTTTCTTTCTCTGTTGTCGACAAGGTCCAGGCCTGGGTGCATGCCGTGGGGATAGAAAACCGCGACGATGACCGCAACGAAAGACAGCGCTGCAGCGATGTTGACGCAGCGCGGTGCAGCGGTTTTCTCCCTCTCGTGGCCGAGCTTTTAGAGTGGGCAGAGTCTAAACGTGTCTATAATTAGCGTGTTGAGAGTGTAAGACAAATGACAAGTGCGGACACACGAATGAATTAATTACGGAAGATATATAGTCCCCCTGTCTCAAAAAGAGTGCCTCCTGATCTTGTTCTAAGTCAAACTGTCTTATGTTTGACCAAATTTATATAATATATCAATGCTTTTGATGTCGAACAAGTTTCATCAGATTTATTATGAGTTATATTTTCATAACATACATATTTAATATGGTAAACATTGATACATTTTATTGTAAACTTGGTCACACTTCAAACAGTTTGACTGAGAAAAATCAAAATGGACACTCTTTGCGGGACGTAGAGAGTATATCCTCTTATGTGTCCTCTAACTTTGCTTGCCTCCTGCAGTCACACATGACAAATGTAATCTACTCCTTCTCCTTCCAAATTATAATTCATTTAACTTACCTCAAGTTTAACCGCTCATTTTATTAAAAAAATATGAACAAATATAGCCATTCAACTTTTATTAATAAAGTAGCAACATCAAAAGATATGATATTTTTTAATAATTTTTTGAATAAAATGAGTGATCAAACTTGAGTTAAAAATGTCAAACAGATTATAATTTGGAATGGTGGGAGTAACAAACCATTTGCTACTCTAGTACCTAGAGATGACAATTTTTCTCCACCTACACATCATTCACTTTTGGTTTTCTAATAATAATATATAGGATGTTCTTGGTTTAGAGGAATAAAATTTGTGGGCAAATTGACCATTCAATGCGAACTTGAATTTTGTTATACAAGTTGATTGACCAATTTGTACCCACCTATCAAATTGAATTGTTGTGGTGCAATTTACTCTATACTGCAAATATGACATGTATCAAGAAAAAAAAACGATTTTGGTACATATCACTTTTATATTTTCGAGGTCGAGATTGAGTAATCAGACAGGACAGAAGCAGTCAAGGCAAGGAACCACGGGATGGGAACATATTTTTTTCCCCTTGCACGTTTACACTACAGTCCTTTTCCAAACATAAAAGACATTTAGGCAGGGTCGTGAAAAAAAAACAAAGTTACAGGTCAATGATTCAATCTAATAGGATTATATTTTGTACACATTGCTTTCTCTCAAACAAGCAACAAAATAACATACAAAGATTGGTTTCATTCTTGGTCACCATAATTTAAATTCTTCATGAATCAATTAATTTATAGACAGTTTAATAGACATATCATTGTACAAGTTGTCTGTGTTAGTATATAATATGACATGGCATATATCCTTACATATAGCAGCTGTCTAAATTGTTGTAGGTACTCTTACGTGAATTGTGTCACGCGGTCACTGTCTTTCAATTCAAACCTTAATTACGAAAATAAAATAGCTTTGACGAAATACAACGATGCAGAACTACCAACTGCTTGAAACATTTATTCTCTCTTGTGGTGCGCGCTCTCTCTCTCACACACACGGCAAGAGCTAGCGCTGTCCGTAAACAATGCCTCCGGCGGCTTTCAGGTACCATCGGACGAAATTTCCTGTGCCCTTGTTGCATGGTTGATCGATCAGGTTGGTGTCGTACCGTGAACATCAGCTGCCAGGCCAACTTGTAGCTCTAGTAGAATTAGAAAGAGAGCAAATACCTATGTTTCATTAACATTTGGATGTTAGCGTGAATTCAGTTTAAGGAAGATTTAGATGGTGTTGTTTTTAGAAAATGAAAATATGTTCGGACTATGCGAAAAACACACACAACTAAATTTTAACAAAGTCTTCAACTCAAAATCTGATCATAAAAAAACATAAAGGGGAAAAAGAATATACATGAAGAGAAAATAATCTTAATATCAAACTTGCCACAAATGGTTTGAGCTGATACTCCTAATTTCAGGATGAGCTGATTCGTCGAACAAAAAGCTACTTTGTAGTCAAACTCCGTTGGACGAAGTAGAACTCTAGTTGATTCGGTCATGAGCTGTTTCTTCATTATTTGTTAGTTGGTGTATCATTGTCGAGGATGTAAACAAGTCCCGGTGTTAACGTGTTAATCCCACAAATCAATAGTATGTATTGTTGTAAGAAAGTGTGAAGGGATAAAGTGTTAAATTTAAAATCTCTGACTCTTTCTATGTTGACCAGGAGAATACAACTTCCATACAGGCCTATAAATACCTGCTCCAGAGGCACCAATGAACAACACACAAACAGCGTAGAGGGAACATGGGACTCTATTCTTCATCGCGTGCCCTTCTGGTCTTGGCACTGCTGCTTTGCTTTTGCATTCTGTTTCTTGGAGTACATGGAGATGGAGGATCCCGCAGGGTAAGCATGGGTGTTCCTGTTAACACTTCTTTCATCACTAGGTAGAGGAATTGAAGTATGAATATGCGTTAGCTGAGAGACCATGCATGTTTCCGTAATCTGAATCCTAATCTGCTGCGTTAATTTGCAGCTTTATATCGTATACCTTGGTGATGTGAAACATGGACACCCGGACGATGTCATCGCTTCACACCATGATCTACTCAGCAATGTTCTGGGAAGGTACCCTCCTCTTTCTTCAGTTTCGCCAGTTCCTTTGGCTTGGTGAGATTTTTCTGTGTAAAAATATCCCCTTTATCTTCCAGCGTATAGTAGAGATTTAATTTGTGTGTGTGGGTGGGCTCGTACTTTCAGTAAGGAAGACTCTTTGGCCTCCACGGTCCACAACTACAAGCATGGTTTCTCAGGCTTCGCTGCGATGCTCACTGAAGACCAAGCTAAACAGCTTGCAGGTCCTCAAATCAGTCACATACCCATATGACTTCTTTATAGAACTGCATATATATACAATACATAACGCGTATTAACTAATACTGATCGATAGTCAGGAGGTTACAAACCTTTAAGTGTTCGTAGGAATTAGAGCTACAAAACATTCAGATGAGATTTTGTTGTTCCTTTTTCTTTTTGCATAGAATCGATTGAAAAATTTATATGTAGCTTGTAGATTAAAAAACCACGTTTGTTCAATAAGTATATTCTAAACTTTTTTTTGTTATATATCTGCATTACAATGCATGAGTATTCTCAACTAATAAGCTAGTATAAGTGAATTAACCACGTCGATCTTTGTGGCTTACAGAGTTTCCCGAAGTCATCAGCGTCAAACCAAGCAAAACGCACACGATCGCAACTACTCGGAGTTGGGATTTCCTTGGCCTCGGGCATACTACCAATCAAATGCCCAATGAGCTGCTCCAAAGAAGCAAGTACGGAGAGGATGTAATCATCGGGATCGTTGACAGCGGTTAGTGCCCAATTTGTCTACTGAAGAAATGGTCCAGACTCCAGAGAAGTCTTTTGGCACTAGTATTTCTTTTGCAGGCCGACTACTCACTAGCTACTTCCGATATATATGCTGCGGTTGTGCTTGCGCAGGTATTTGGCCCGAGTCTAAAAGCTTCAGCGACAAAGGGTACGGGCCCGTGCCGTCACGGTGGAAAGGCGTGTGCCAAGTTGGTCAGGGCTGGGATCGCAGCAACTGCAGCCGCAAGATCATCGGTGCACGGTTCTACAGTGCTGGAGCGAGCCAGGAGGACCTCGATTCCGACTACCTGTCGCCCCGTGACAAGAACGGTCATGGCACGCACGTCGCCTCCACTGCGGCGGGTTCAGTTGCGGAGGGGGTAAGCTTCCAAGGCCTCGCTGGAGGCGTCGCTCGTGGCGGCGCGCCAAGGGCTCGCATCGCGATGTACAAGGTCGGGTGGGCTAGTGGCAACGTCAGTTCAGCTGGCGTGCTCGCGGCCATCGACGACGCCATCCACGACGGAGTGGACATCCTTTCGCTCTCCCTCACTGCGGAAGAGTACTCGTTCGGCGCCCTCCACGCCGTCCAGAAGGGGATCGCGGTCGTGTACTCCGCCGGGAACGATGGTCCAACACCGCAAACTGTTGCAAATACCGCTCCCTGGGTCATCACCGTTGCCGCGAGCAAGATGGATCGGGCGTTCCCGACCGTCATCAAGCTGGGAAACAACGAATCGATAGTGGTACGGACTACAAGTACTATAGCTCCAAAAAATCGCAATGTCAGCCAGCAATTTAATTTGTCAAACCATACAAAGTGATCCTGAGCAAACTCTGTCCGTTTTGCAGGGACAATCGCTCTACTACCAAGGGAAGAACTCACCCAAGAGCATTTTCAGAAGTCTTGTAAGCGGAGGCCAGTAAGTAAAGCCATTTATGTATGTTCAGAGCTCTTGTTGACTTTGCGGATGTGAAGCTGAGCGGATCATTTTCTCATTTTCTGTGAATAGATGTGCACTGGAAACTCTCAATGGTACGGATGTGAAAGGGAAAATTGTGGTATGTTTATCACCAGTTTCACTGAACGCTCCAAGCCCAGTCGAAGTTTACGGAACCGCGTTGGGATACATCTATAATGCCGGGGGCTCTGGTCTTGTTTTTGCTCAGTACACGACTGACCTGCTAGCTGATGATTGTAAAGGACTTATGGCCTGTGTTCTTGTGGACCGTGACACCGGAAACCAGATTATGAACTACATAGGAACCACGAGGTGCACCACCTTTTGATCATCTCACATACTGCAAATTAGTATAAGCTCATGATCAATTACTGTTCTTGAAAAAGTTGACGAATCCAATATCTGATTGTTTCAAGCAGCTCTCCTGTGGTAAAGATTGAACCAGCACGCAGCGTCACAGGTAAAGGGGTCCTGGCTTCCAAAGTGGCCGCATTTTCCTCAAGAGGTCCATCAATCGACTACACCGAAATTATCAAGGTATCTAGAGTAAAGAATTAGCATGCATTAATTTCTAGGCAAGTAGGCGTTATATTGGGAAACTATCTCACTCTTGCTTCGGCGGCAGCCTGACATAGCTGCACCTGGAGCCAACATCTTAGCAGCAGTGGGGAATTCCTACGCATTTAAGTCAGGGACATCAATGGCTGCCCCGCACGTAGCTGGTGTCGTCGCCCTGCTGAAAGCTATACATCCAAAATGGTCTCCTGCTGCACTGAAATCCGCCATCGTCACCACAGGTAATCTGGCCAACTAGCCAACTATGGAATACTTAATAGGAAATCCTATGTATTTCTCTCTTAACTTATATTTCTATTTGCATGGTGAAGCATCTGTAACTGACGAACACGGTATGCCCATACTGGCTGAAGGAGTGCCTCGAAAGATTGCTGACCCATTTGACTACGGAGGTGGAAACATAAATCCTAACAGGGCAGCTGATCCTGGCTTAGTTTATGACATTGATCCAAGGGAGTACAACAAGTTCTTTGCTTGCAGCATCAATAGGGCATCTTCATCCTGCGATATAACATCGGTACCAGTGTATCAGCTGAACCTACCCTCCATCTCCATTCCTGACCTGAGGGGTTCTGTTGCCATATTGAGAACAGTCACAAATGTGGGCAAGGTCGATACAGTCTACCATGCTATAATCGAGAGTCCACCTGGAGTTAAGATGGATGTTGAGCCATCAGTTCTAGTGTTCAATGGTACAAACAAAGTGCAAACTTTTCAGGTCAAGTTATCACCCATGTGGAAGTTACAAGGAGACTACACTTTTGGAAGTCTTATTTGGCATAATGGCCAAAAGACAGTGCGAATTCCAATAGCGGCTCGGATGACCATTCATGATCTCTATGCAGACGTTTCATAAGTATGTTGAAACGTTTATTTCGAAACGCACACTCCTTTTCCTTTTGGAAGGACATGTATATCATAGTGTTCATAGGAACAATATAGAAAAAAAAAAGCAACACCAATATCCGATGTGGCTTTAGTTGCATTTCTGTTGTTTATCTAAATTATCCAAGTAGCCAGTGCTATCGTGCCGGCTAAAATTCGAATAAAGTTGTACAACTATGCAAAAATACACATGCTCTTGCGCACAATGCTTTTTAATTGAAAAATAAGGAAAGAAGCTATGATATATCGTTGCTCCATCAAGAAGGCATAAATATGCCTCTATATAGGATAGAGCTCTTTGCAAGAATTATTATTGAAGTGACCAGCATCAAGAATTTATTTCATGAAAAAATAAGTCTTTGATCTGACTGCGGCCGATGCTTAGATCTCCACTACCCCGTGCTTGACTAAATTTCAAAAATTAAAATGTAATCACCATATACATATAGGTGTAGATCAAAATTATATCTTCTGGCATTTATTCAGGAGAACACATGCAATCATCATATGATATGGACCTCTTAGTGATGGGAAAGTAACTTGTTGTCTAAAGACTAGGTCTCAGGACAAATAAATTCTTATAAAGAACTTATTGCTGCTAATTCCTAGATCTCCATGACGTCATTTTTCAATTCCAAATCAAACTTGTAGTATATATTGCCTTGAATCCATCTTTAATTAAGAATAAATTAAATGCAATTTATAAAATAATTTATTAAAAATGCAATTTATATAATAAATTACTAAATTAACAAGGTTGTGACAAAAATGTAGCATGAGAGTAAATACTCTGAAGGAGTATACACTCTACAATATAAAATTGAGTAAATTATGCGAGATCATGCAGGGTTCTCAGCAAAAATAACAATTGTCTATGTCTGTTTAGATACATCAAATACACACAATGGTCTGGTCTAACATATTGAGTATTGGGGTATATTCTCAACCATGGAAGTTTCGTTAAAATCAGAAATAGACACATGGAAAGTCAATTAAATCGCAGCATTAAATTATGAAGAGACATGATGGATTTATGTAATTGCTGCTAAAATAAACAAGAGGAAGAGAACAAGTTTGTTGGGTCAACATAATTTTGAATGTGGCCCCACGACTTCGATCCACCAAAGCCCGTACAGAGGGATAAAAGTTCAGTGCTTCTGCAGGTTGGAGTGCTACCATGCTCTCAACCTATAGATGGATCTCTAAATATGCGTAAAAATCCATCTAAAAGTTTGACGCAAATTTTTAATCATCATGAAAAAGTTGAGGATGAATAAAAATTTGTGCAAGAAGAATTAAAAGGAAATCAATGCATGAATAGTTGTGGATCTAGCTGGACCCACACCGTTATTGTTCACACCGATTTCTCTTTGTTTCTTGAACAAATTTTTATTCATCGCCAACTTTTGCATGATAGTAAGAAGTATTCATTCAAATTTTTAGATAAATTTTTTATACACATTTATAGATGCATTCATAGGGTTGGGAGCACAGTAGAACCCTATGCCATAGGAGTGCCCGAACCTTTTTCTCTCTACATAGGTGGTTACAGCTTGTACTCCGTCCGTCCTCTAATCAGGTCGGCTCTAGGGCCGGCCATGCAGCCGAAGCGATGGCCGCGGGCCCATGGCAGAGAGGGACACGACAACTAGTACGTGCAAACGATCTCCCAGACAATCGATTGGTCCTCCTACAGCTCTGGGAGGCTACCACAACAATCAAGGAAGAGGAGTAAGAAGGCCAAGAGGCGGGAACATAATTAAATGAATGGCTTTTTTGCGGGGTAAATGGCTGAATTCTGAAATTGTGGTTCATGTGGCTGTCGAACATCTCTGTTGTGCACCCCCTCGCTGTTCGATGACTTGGGTCATCGGCCACTTACGGCTGATGGCGGTATGGCTGCATGAGACGCTCTTCATTTTTATCCTTCTTTTAACTTGCATTAGTGACATTGCTATTTAAGAATTAAGTATCAATATTATATTATTATCCCTTTATAATATATTAAATATATTTAAAAAAAGTCAATATATTTAGTTCCCTAGAGAACCCTTAAAATCATAGAGCTAGCCGGTCCTGCCTCTAATAAGTGGAATTTTTATTTTATTTTAACCCCTTTTAATCTAATATTTTAAAACTAACTCCTTCTGATTTATATTTCTAAAAACTAGCCCTTTTGATCACACCAAACGCCATGGCGTGACTAACAGTTGAGTCTCGCCACATGCTTAGGCGTGACTAATGTACACGTTGGCATAGGAGAGAAAACAACTGCGACGTGGTGCTGATGTGGCAGGCCAGTCGCGCCAAGCCATTTGGCGTGACTCACGCCGAAGGCCGTAGCGGCTCCTACTTAAGTGCACCAAAAGTGCATATCATTTGACCATATTTTGTGCTTTGTTTAATTAGTAAATGAGCTTTTGAATTTCTCAAACTCGACGTATATAATATATACAATGTGTATGTTCCATTTTAAGCATTTGCAATCCAATTCATAGTGTGGAAAATAAGAAATCCAATTTGTAAATAGGTGAAGTATTATTGGTTGATAAAGGAGTAGTGGCTGGTTCTAAGTCCCTGAAAATCCATCTCATTTAACCATATTTTATTTTCCATTGTAATTATCAAATAAACTCTTCAATTTATCAAGCTCGACTTGTATAATATATAGAGGGCATACGTTTCATTTTATTCATTTGCATTCTAAACTATGATGTGAAAAATAAGAAATTCAATTTCTAAATAAACTAAGTGTTATTGGTTGATAACGGCCACAACTCCTTTCAAAGATTAGAGAAGAGAACTTTGCCCAGTTCATTGTATAATGAGATATCGTGCCTTATCAGAAATATACTGTTTCTCTTGAATTTCCTAAGGAGATTGAGGAGATGATGTACATCAGCTAGGAGTTGAGCTGTACCAGAACATATCTTGTACTCAATCAGATCAGCAAGCATTATTCATATCCTTTTTGACCCTCCATGTTCTGCATTTCTTCAGCTTACACAAAAGAGTGTGTTTGGCCTTGATGCCCAAAATGAGTCAATGAAAAATCCGATGCATCAAAACGGCCAGCAAGCGAATGGCCATAATCTTTCAGTGCAAAAAGCCAATATAGGATCAATGCTGAAGAAATCTTAGCTGTCTCATACCATTTCAGGTACTGCTCTCCATATTTTTGACCTGGAACACTAACAGTAGAAATAGCAGGTTCTGAAGAGCTGAAGTCCTGAAAGTTTGAACACCTCTTTTCCTCCTCAAATATGAACAGTTCATACAAACAATCCTGTAATTGAAAATATTACTAGCTGATTAAACATAAAAAGAAGGTAAAAATCTGACATCTTATTGTTTCTATGATCACAACGTCACCAAACTGTCAGTTTGGAGAAGTGCTACACAAGAAATAAGCAGCAATGAAGCAGTACATAAGCAATACATCCTAAAATGCAGACTGCTTAGCAGGTTTACACGAGATGATTAGGTGGGGGTAACAGGCTTCATGTCACGTATACAGATTATATGGCTAAAACAAAGCAATTCAGGTTATATGTATTTACACACAATTTGAATACACACGCTGGCATGGGATGCAGGAGATCCTACAATTTGAATAATTTCAGGAGATTTGTTTATAGAAATACTTACTGGGAGCTCAGAGGCAATGTTGTATCCTTCATGATCAGTAACTCTAGCATGGACGCATGGTAATATAGATCTGGTGTACCCAGTAGTACTTTAAGAGCGTGCTGCCTCAACAATCTCCACGACCCTTTTTGAAATACGAATATGGTATCAAATCCACTATGGGAGCTTAAGGGATGAACAACAGTAGCAAAAGTCATTCCCAAAGAAATCAGGGTAGGCCGACCCCGTTTAGTTCGGTTGGTGAAACTTTTGGTTCCTCTTCCAAGATCTATTAGGAGTATTGAACGTACACTAGTTACAAAAAAAATTACACAAATGGACCGAAAATTGCGAGACGAATCCATTAAGTCTAACTAATCCGTCATTAGAGATTGGTTACTGTAGCACGACATTGTCTAATCGTGGCATAATCAGGCTCTTTAGATTCGTATCGAAAATTAAGGTATGGGTTGTGGAATGAGTTTTGTCATTAATCTACATTTAATACTCCTAATTAGTGTCCGGATATTGATGTGACGAGTAGTTGGTGAAACTTTGGGAACTAAACGGGGCCTAACAAGAGTATAATACTAGTAGGATTGCATAATATAAACAGTAATAGAGGCAATATTCTAATCCAATCCACTGTTGCAAAATTGCTATAAAGCGCAAGAAACCAATAACACTTAGTGCTGACTTAGTGTTATTGGTTGATGAAGTCAGCACTCATCTTTGAAAGGAGTTTTGGCCTTTATCAACCAATAACACCTAGTCTATTTAGAAATTGAATTTCTTATTTTTCACATCATAGTTCAGAATGCAAATGTATAAAATGGAACGTATGCACTCCATATATTGTACAAGTCGATTTTCGGGGACTTAGAACCAGCCACTACTCCTTTATCAACCAATAATACTTTACCTATTTACAAATTGGATTTCTCATTTTCCACACTATGAATTGAATTGCAAACTTCTTAAAATGGAACATACACATTGTATATATTACATACGTCTAGTTTGAGAAATTTAAAAATTAATTTATTAATTAAAACAAAGCACAAAATATGGTTAAACGATATGCATTTTTGGTGCACATAAGGCAGGAGCCACCAGCTAGCGAGCTGGTCACGCCACGGTGTTTGGCGTGACTAGTGCGTGAGTCACGCCAAATGGCTTGGCGCGACTAGCTTGCCACATCATCGCCACGTCGCTGTTGTTTTTCTCTTATGTCAACGTGTGTATTAGTCATGCCAAAGCATGTGGTGTGACTCAACGGTTAGTCGCGTCACAACATTTGGCGTGAACAAAATGGCTAGTTTTTGGAAATATAGATCAAAAAGATTAATTTTAAAAATATTAGATTAAAAAGGTTAAAATAAAATAAAAATTCTAATAAGTGATCGCTGACAGAATTTTTATTTAATTTTAACCCTTTTTAATCTAAAATTTTATAACTAATCCCTCTCAATCTGTATTTCCAAAAACTAGCCCTTTCGGTCACGCCAAACGTCGTGATGCGACTAATAGTTGAGTCGCGCCACGTGGGTCCAGTCGTGCCAGGCAATTTGGCGTGACTCAGTGGCGAGTCACGCCAAAGAGCGTGGCGTGACCAGCTCGTTGCTGGTTCCTACTGCCTTAGGTGCAAGGAAATGCATATTATTTAACCATATTCCGTGCTTCATTTTAATTAGTAAATAAACTCTTAAATTTCTCAAAGTCGATGTATGTAATCTATATAATGCATACGTTCCATTTTAAGTGTGTGCAATCCGAGCTATTCTACGACAACTGAGGAATCCAATCTGTAAACAGGTTAAGTGTTATTGGTTGATAAAGGAGGAGTGGCTGTCTAAGTCCACAAAAATACATATCATTTAACCACACTTTACTTTTCATTTTAATTATCAAATAAACTCTTCAATTTCTCAAACTTGACTTGTATAGTATATGGAGTGCATACGTCCCATTTTATTCATTTGCACTTCAAACCATAATGTGAAAAATGAAAAATCCAATTTCTAAATAGACTAAGTGTTATTAGTTGATAAAGGCCCAGAACTACTTTTAGAGATGAGTACTGACTCAACTTCTGTGCTTACCTTAAGAATGGGTGGTTCGTACTCTTGAAAAGATGAGTTCACTTCTGTTTATTAGGAAACTAAAACTACTGTTGTTGTTAACCTTTTTGGTGTATTTGGAACTAAAACTATTGTTGTTGGTGCTGACGCCTCATTTGGTACTTCATCTGTGGACTTCCAAATACAATGCTGGACTGAGCTAGAATGCTGGTGATTTTGTTGCTGCAGTGACTCTGTAACTGTAAGTGGTTTCTTCTAATGCTTAATAATTCTTGTTTGCAACTGTTATCTATGTGATACCCAAGGAAACCCATCTGCCCTTTAGCGGTGAGTAGTCTCTCTAGTGATTTCTATGGCAGAAAAATTGTGAGGGTCAAATATTATGTCTTGTTTCTGCTTCTTGTAATATCTTTTTTTTTTGAGAATTGCTTCTTGTAATATCTTCTACACATACTAGCACATATTTTGACAAATTTGCAATCAACAGAATTAATTTAGGGTACAGCACTAAGCTTGATTTGCATTTCAGGAACAACAAGGGAGACAACCTTGATGCTTCGTACTGCCACGGAGACCCAAGCCATTGGTCACAATCTCCATGGAGGTCGACACCAAGGCTATTGGCAAGAGCTCCAAGGTCGGACTATCCCAAGTCCTCAAGCGTTGAGGTTAGTTGTGGTCTTTATCAACTAATAACACTTAGTCTATTTAGAAACTGGATTTTTCATTTTTCACATCATGGTTTGAAGTGCAAATGAACAAAATGGAATGTATGCACCATATATTATACAAGTCAAGTTTGAGAAATTGAAGAGTTTATTTGATAATTAAAATGGAAAATAAAGTGTGGTTAAATGATATGCATTTTCGTGGACTTAGACACAACCACTCCTCCTTTATCTACCAATAACACTTAACATGTTTACAAATTGGATTTCTCAGTTGTCACTGTATAGCTCGGATTGCACACACTTAAAATGGAACATATGCATTGTATGGATTACATACGTCGAGTTTGAGAAATTTAAGAATTTATTTGCTAATTAAAATGAAGCACGGAATGTGGTTAAATAACATGCATTTCCTTGCACTTAAGGCAGCAGGAACCAGCAACGAGCTGGTCACTCCACGCCCTTTGGCGTGACTCGCCACCGAGTCATGCCAAATTGACTGGCGCGACTGGACCGGCCACGTCAGCGCAACTTTGCAGTCGTAGTTTTGTACATCAGACACGCTAATGCATGTGACGCGACTCAACTATTAGTCGCGTCACGATGCTTGGCGTGCCCGAAATGGTAGTTTTTGGAAATATAGTTCGAGAGGGGTTAGTTGTAAAATTTCAGATTTAAAAGGTTAAAATAAAATAAAAATTCTCGCCGACACGTGATGGCGCCGGCTGACGGCGCAGTGCCGCGCGAGTGGGTGAGCTTGCTGCGCTGCTCGGCCATTGGCCACGGGCGCAGGGCGCATCCGCGCGTGCTAGGCATAGACGTGATGCACACCCGCACACTGCGGCCGCCAGAGGCAGAGTTGCCGTCGCAGCGCTGATGATGCGTCGAAACGGCTGCTGGCGGGGTTACGATATCGACGACTCGACGTGGTCGGCTTTACGAAGTCGTACGTTGACGTAAAGTACAGAGAAGTATATATACAACATGTCATAAAATTGTTGCTTACCACCATTCTTGTTGAGGCAAGTAAGCATGTGCTCTTCTCTGACCACTTCATGAATTATTGGTTACCAAGGTTCTTTCCCTGTTGCCGTTTGTCGACAAGGGCCACGTGGCCTCAGGTGGGGGTGGGGGGTGGGGGGTGTGGGGGATAAAAACCCGCGACGATGACCACAAGTCCACAACGAAAAGGCAGCGCTGCAGATGTTGACTTAGCGCGGTGCAGCTGTTTTCTCCCTCTTGTATGGGGCCGAACATTTAGAGTGAGAAGAGAGAGGCTAAACGTGGATGTAATAATCAACGTGTTGACAATGGTAGACAAATGATAAGTTTGAACGCACAAATGAATTAATAAGGAAGATATCCTCTGTTGTTTTGTCTAAACCTGCTTGCCTCGTGCATTCACACATGACAAATTATAATATCTATATATATCTACATACTATAAAGAACGGGTTCGTCAACCGACCCGTTTGAATAATTGGCAAGTCAAATCACGTTGTGTTTTTAAGGGATTTTGGGGAATAATTAAGACCAAATCACGTTGTGTTTTAGAAAAGGGATACAAGCAGTGTGGCGTGTTTTTTAAGGGATTTTGGGGAATAATTGGTAACCAAATCACGTTGTGTTTTTTTTAAAGTCCCCTTTTGTCGACCGTCTCCTTTCGTCAACCTTTTGAATAATTGGTAAGTCAAATCACATTGTGTTTTTTAAGAGATTTTGGGAAATAATTGGTAACCAAATCACGTTGTGTTTTGAAAAGGAATACAAGCAGCGCGGCGTTCTTTTGAAAGGGATTTTGGGAATAATTGGTAACCAAATCACGTTGTGTTTTTTTAAAGGCTTAGCGATCAAGGTCAGCGGCCTCGGTGACACAACTGCGTTTACAGTATTACCAGTCGCATTATCACATGATAATATGGATGACTATGATCTACGAATCACGCGGTAATATGAGTTTGCACTAATCACGTATCACTACGTTCCATTCCTTTCCATCACGCGTCAATGCATGCTGCCGTGAAAGAAAAATACATGCTACCGTAAATCATGTTTATCCTATCCGTCAATCACGTTGCTCTTGTACGTCAATCACAGTTCATGCATGCACCAAATTTCCTATTGAGGACGGGGCTTTATCACCTACGTTTTACGAGCGTCCAACGTCGAGACAAGGCACTGCTGTCGATGAAGCGCCCATTGTGCTTCTAACCAGGTCAGTCCGCGATTCTCTGGCACCATTTTTCCCCTTGCCGCGAGAGGCAGCTGCTGATTTCTCCTCACCGTCATGCTGTCGTTGCAGCTTTGATTGTTTAGACATGTGCGACACTATAAAGATAGTTTTTTTATTGTGATTTTGTAGATACGTGCGTGCCGCACGTACATTTTGCTAGTACTTCCCAAATGATTTGCTACTCTAGTATTTAGAAACTAGTAAGTTGGCCCGCGCTAATAGCGCAGCTAGATTTGATAATCTATATTTTTAAAAATGCTATGTTAGTATTGTATATTTTTTATCCCTCTTAATTCGCTATTCATCCTTTTGAAATCACTAACACCGATGTAGATATTGAAGCTCAAAATTCGAAACTGGTATTTTCGAAACTGGTATTGATACACTCGAATTCTACTATTTGGATGGAGTTTTAATTGGTGGATGGAAACTGACCCAATAACGAATGTCATTCGACACTCCGCTGCACCCCTGCATACAATGTCAACCTCTCCAGCTCTGTATTGGACTGAAATTGTTTGTTCACCCTCTCATGACTTAGTACCTACCTCAACCGACAGAGCCTCGCACTCGCTCACTCTCGATGGTCGAACTTCACCTCGTTGATTTTGTGGCTCCTGAGTTTGGCTCAGTTGTTGACCTCGTGTAGAGTCAGGGTGCTCCACTTCCAGATGCGCTCCTCCGACTAGCTCGTCGTACCTTGTGGCAGGGTTGGTTATCAATGTAGGCGACCTTAAAGCTTTCTCTCGATCTGCGGTAGGCTTAAGCAACGACAACGTAGGCCCCCTCACTTTCCATCTGGGTGCAACCCGTTCTTCCTCCCATCCAACGACACCTTCTTCCTCCCGTCTGAAAGTCCCTTCTTCCTTATAATTGGCAGCCGACGCTCTTTCTTTTTCTTCTTCCTGCTCACTGGTGGCCCCTTCTTCGTTGATGATGCATGACAGTCATTTCTCTCTCTTAACTTGCATTCTCGATAAATACATATGATGTTTCTTATATATACATATTGTATAATGTCTCCTAGGACATATATTTATTGCACGAAATTCTATCTCCTTGGTCGTTGTTGTGTTCTAAAATGAAACCATTATGTTTGAAAATACCATTATAACTTCCATGATAGCTACAAATCTTTAATAGTAGGTGTCCTTATTCATTGTGCGCATACTTCTGTTCGCCATCGTGTTCATTGTGCTATTTGGTTCTTCACACATCACATACTAATTTAATTCCAAATGTTCCCAAAAGATTAGAAAATATATGACAAACCAACTTGATCTCATCACTTCCATTCTGGTTTGGAAGTTTGCTATACTTATAGATATATGCGGTCAGGAAATTATTCCTCTTTAGTTATTGTAGAGGACCTCATGTCACTAACACGTGGCCTATTCGCAAGCAAACCTATGTTCCAGGGAGACAAAGTCCCTCTACTGCAGAGCAGACTTATTCTAAATAGTGACATCATGTTAATCATTCAATTTATCTCCCTCATGTCTATTGTGCAAGATAGATATTTGCATTGGGCAGCTTAGATTTCTATCGTGCTAGGTTCTCGGTTGTATCACAATAGTTGTCCACATCACAATGATTTTGTTTTCTCTTGTTGTCCTACCCTTTCTGTCAACCTTCCACCTTCTTGTTTTTCGAGCATTTTGCCAATTTGTTGTAGCCATTTATGGCCACCTGCTTTGTCTACCATTGTTCTCTGCTACCTCAGTTCTTCTCTGACCAAAGCGGTTGTATTGCATTGGTCCTTATCTAGGATGTCATTGTCTCTCTTTTGTGTCATCATTGTCTCCAAACCCCATATGGTCGATGCCACACCATACTTAACATCTTCTTTGTCAAATTGCTACTATGCAAACATACATGCAGTGCTCATCAAATATATCTTATCATCTCCTGTGGCATCCGATTTTTTTGTCACCATCATGGCTGTAGGTTTGTATCTACCAGAATGAAGTATTTCCTCTCGCTAGCCTTCTGCCCATCTTGTATTTTTCACTGCCTATCTCCAAAAAATCTAAGAGATTTAGGTCATGCTTGGTACGCTTGTTGCCTCTTTCTCGCCTTGTTTGCTTGCCTCACGTTGCCACGCAAAACAAGGTGACCTCACATGGGAGTGCTTGCTTTCCTTGCCGTTGCTCGCCTTGTTGCTCAATCTAGCAGTGTCATAGACGCTCGATCGATAGCAGCGGAGGTCTATCAAGCCATGGTGGAGGTCAATCCGGCGGAAGTGGAGGTTGAATTGGCGACATCGGAGGTCAAACTGACAGCATCGGAGGTCGACTCAGTGGCTGAAGAGTACGATTCCGCGGAGGCAAAGCTTGATTTGGTTGTCGTGCACATGGAGTTTACGACGACAGAGCTTGTTTCGGCAGATGCGGTGTTGATTCGACTGTCTGCACCACAAGGACTTTATAGCTTGATCTAGCACGTCGTAGCTCGATTTGGCAGTAGCGAAGGTCGATCGGGTTGCGGTGGAGCGATAGCAACAAAGGTTGAATTGACAGCGGAGGTCGATTCGGTGGCTAAAGACTTTGATTCCGCAATGGTAGAGCTTGATTTTGTTCTGGTGCGCCTGGATTTGACGATGATGGAGCTCATTTCGGCAGTTGCGACATTGAGTCGACAATCTTCTGCACCAGCAAGGATTTTTTTGTGAGACGGGCAAGCTTGTCGAGCAAACAGGCGAGGCGAGGCGAGGCGAGCCACCGGCAAGCGTACTAAGTGTGCCCTTAATCCTAACATCCCTACCATATTCTAAACAATATGCTTAGTTCGTTAATTGAAATTAGAGTTGTATTTATATATGGGAAGAAACTAATAGAAGTCGTAGACGCAGAATGGTAGTGAATAGAGAAAAAATTCTTTTGATTTTCCTGTTCCTGAAAATATTCTATCTATATCCTAGAAGTAATGCCTCGTCTACGTCTAGAACAAACCTACCATCAATAGGCGTCTGACTTCTCTTTCTTCATTAGACAGACATGCTCAGATGTTTATAAATATATTATATAAAAAATTTATACAAAGTACAACTTCCAATAAGGTCGAGAGATACATATGGAATTTTTGTTCCAACGTTGGGAGGGTGAGATGGATTTTTTTAACACAGGGTACTCCATCCGTATTAGAGTTTTTATTTTCCTTTTAATTTTGAATTTGTCTTTTTTAATGTAGTTTCTTTGGATTAATCTAGACCTTCAGATCTTCATTAAATCCAAGGTGGATGTTCTTCTCTTTTTTATCCTTTTTAATGTAGTTTATTTGGATTAATCTAGACCTTCAGATCTTCATTAAATCAAATGGTGGATATTCTTTTTTTTAGATTAACGTGAGAATTTCTAGACGCTCTGGGCGAATGTGGTAGCTTCTTTTAACTCGTAGTATTAAGCATTTTTTTATCCACCTACACAACGTTCACTTTTGGTTCTCTGATAAAAATATATAGGACGTGCTTGGTCTAGAGGAATAAAATTAGTGGGCAAATTGACTATTCGACAAGAACCTGAAGTATATTATACAAGTTGGTTGACCAATTTGTACCCACCTATCAATTTCCTGTACTGTGGTGGGTGCAATTTTGACTCTATCTTGTAAATACGACATATATATGTATCAAGAGGAAAACAATTTTGGTGGATATCACTTTTATATTTAAATCATTTCCTTAAAAGAACGTGATGTCTTGAGAAAAATTACTTTGGTGTCATAAACCACTTCATCACTAATTTGTATCAGCATAAAATTTCCCCAGCTAATTCTCGTTCACCCACAGACCAAATCAGTTATTTTCTTGTTCACACGTAGGCAAACGTGTGATCTATAGAGGACTTTATGTTCCCCCCTCGAATGGTTAAAAATTCTGAAAATTAAAAAAAAATGGAGATCGCCGGAGTATCGTGGTCTTTTTTGAACAAAAGAGAACACCAGACAAACACGTCTGTTGAAAATTTCGCCAGACGCATTTTTTTAAGTCCTTCCGGATTCATATACTCCTACACATCTATAAACTAGGGGAATCTCACCCGCGCGTTGCTACGGGAATTAAGAAAAATGCAATGATCGTAAGAGAGAATTTCGGCAACCTCGTGCGTCTGATCATAAGAGAGAATTTCGGCGACCTCGGCAACCTCGTCGCCGCCGTTGGTAATTCTTTGATCTAGGTTTGAACACCACGCGTGTTGCTACGGCCCTAAACCCTAGAGTAAGCTTGTTACCGCGTGTTAGCATGATGACATACTAAAGTCACGGTGGTATTTCACCAAAATTCACCTAGTTTTATTTGCAGTTTGCACGATTTCTCTTACAATAACATACCTCTCTTACAATAACATTTCCCTTTCACGGATTGTCAGCGTCCAAAAGGAACTTTAGAAACCATAACTTACACTTTTTTTAAGCGTAATTTAGGGGTGGTGCCGGGCCTACTCACGTGTTGAATAGCTATTTAGTATAAAAATGGATATATTTCATGATGTCAAATGAAAAAAGATCTGATTGTTATGTTTCTGCTAGGACTATCTACGCTGCTATTCCTTTATATTCCTCAATTCTCTGTGCGTTGCCGCGAGTATGTAGGAGAAATCTATGAGTTAGAATATTACTATCACCCTCCTATTCTTTTTCTTTCTTCTTTTTCCTTTTCCTTTTTCTTTTTCTTTTTTTCATTCTTTTTTTTATTTTTCACTTTATTCTATACCAACTACCATTGATGGGGCCTATTTGTCATTTTATCAAAATATATTCATATGAGATCTTGTTTTGAATGATTTATTAAAAGGAATCCAATGGTGTAATCAGAATTTAATTTCGTTTTTTGATTTTTGAGTTATAACATTTTTTAGCTAGTTCAAACAATAGGGCTCACAACTCGATGTCATGATCTTAGTGGGGCTGTTGAGGTGACATGCTTGCATGTTGAGAGAACTCCCTAGTGGGGAGCTTCTATATAAGAGTTATAGATAGATACTGGCCCATTAGCTGATTAGCTGCATCCACGAGCAATAACAGCGCAACTGTGTGCTAGGTTAGATAGCACACGGGGAAAATCAAGGATGCGGTTACATTCCTCCTGTCGTGCCTCTGTGGCTCTGTTGCTGCTGCTTTGCTTTTGCATAACGTTTTTTGGGGTGTATGGAGATTCTCCTAGGGTAAGCAATCCTGCTAACATTTTAGGCGCTAGATAGTGATATCATACTGTGTAGTATGATAGCTTAAGAAGTTTCCAAAATTCAAATTATAATCCTACATACATCTATGTTTGCAGCTTTATATCGTGTACCTAGGTGACGTCAAACATGGACACCCCGACGATGTCGTTGCTTCGCACCATGATATACTCGGCACTATTCTTGGAAGGTACGTAGCTTCTTGAGTAAGCTAATTTCATCTCACATGCTGGACTAATACATGTTCATTCCGTTGTATTCTTGTACACCGTCGTAGTCTGGCAAATACTTCATCTGTTTGTTGAATCCTGAATTTTTTAGTAAGGAAGATTCTTTGGCTTCCATCACCCACAACTACAAGCACGGCTTCTCAGGCTTCGCAGCGATGCTCACCGAAGATCAAGCTAAACAGCTTGCAGGTATACCGTCGTCATTTAATACTTGTGCTCATACAAGACTTCGGTGACAGCAGTACGAGTATCCAGTAAACCTAACCTGACCATTTGCGGCTTTGACAACTAAACAACCCATGTAAATTCTGAACTTTACAGAGTTTCCAGAGGTCATTAGTGTCGAACTCAGCAGAATGTGCACAGCGACCACCACTCGAAGCTGGGACTTCCTGGGGCTGAACTACCAGATGCCCAGTGAGCTGCTCCGTAAAAGCAACCAAGGGGGGGATATAATCATCGGGGTCGTTGATAGCGGTTAGAGAAATTAATTTTATGCATATATATGGACAAACTGATTTGGATTGAAATTAAATAAAAGACATTTCTTTGGGCGCCACTCATTGTGCATCCTGTGGTGAACTACAACAGGTATCTGGCCGGAGTCGAGAAGTTTCAGCGATGAAGGGTACGGGCCGGTGCCATCACGGTGGAAAGGCAAGTGCGTAATGGGTCAGGGCTGGAACCGCAGTAGCTGCAACCGCAAGATCATCGGTGCAAAGTTCTACAGCAAGGGAGCGAGCCAAGAGGATGTCAAGGTAGACTACCTGTCGGCCCGGGACTACGGTGGCCACGGCACGCATACGGCTTCCACCGCGGCAGGCTCAGTCGTGGAGGCAGTCAGCTTCCATGGACTCGCCATGGGCTCCGCGCGCGGCGGGGCGCCCAGGGCTCGCATCGCGGTGTACAAGCCTATGTGGGGCCCCGGTAGTGGGAGAGGTAGCTCTGCTGATATTCTTGCGGCCATGGACGACGCGATACATGACGGGGTGGACGTGCTCTCGTTGTCCATCGGGAACCTCCTCAGCATCGAAGAGTCATTCGCTGCCCTCCACGCGGTTCAGAAGGGGATCACCGTGGTGTTCGCGGGCGGGAACGACGGTCCAAGACCGCAGACCGTTGGGAATACTGCCCCATGGGTCATCACTGTAGCCGCGAGTACGACTGATCGGTTGTTTCCGTAAGAAATCGGATGCTCGTAGATTAAGAGGGGGAGAGGGTGAATTAGGTTTCTAAAAACTTAACCTATGGTTTCACTATTTTTCCACAAAGATAAACTAGAACATACTATCTAGATGTGCAACTATGGTTGTTCTAGTGTGAAACTCCCATCCCAAAACAAGATTTGCAACCTATAGCCAATCCTAACAAGATACTACTCTAGGAAAGTAAAGGCAAGCAAAGATTGCAAAGATAGCAAACTCTTGACACGCGATTTATCCCGTGGTATCGGTAGGCACTAAGCCACCTCTAGTCCACGTTGTTGAAGCACTCACACAAGAGTATTGCTTCCCGGTCACCAAGTCTCTCCCAAGAGCACCACTTGACTCGCCACAAAGGCTAGCCACTTAGGCACTTCTCAAGCTCCCTTGGTCACCTTGATGCCGCCTCCACTAAGGAGCTTCTCCACCAAGGAAGGGGGTCTCCACGTCCCCCGCACAAAGTGTTCTCACCACTCCACACCAAGCCGGAGGGTCGATGACAATTGCCGGTGAGCCACTTAGACCCTAAGGCTTCCGGCGAACCTTGTACACCTTGATTCACTCAAGAATCACCTCACAAGGTTGGCACAACCTTGCACTCACTCAGCTCTAAGCTAAGCCTAGCACTAAGCACATACACTAAGCATATGCAAGTCTATGGATGAGCAATTAAGCACTTGGATGGATTGAATATGATATTCTAGGTGTCTTGCACTCTCCTGCACTTCCACACAATCCAGCAACCTCAAATGGGTGAGTGGAGGAGGTATAAATAGCCCAAGGCACTCAGCTAGCCGTTGGCTAACGGCCACTGAAAAAGGTAGCGTCGGATGAACCGATGCTATGCTTTTCCAGGGCGTCGGTTCATCCGGTGCCCTCCACGTCACTTAGCCGTTGCAGCTCTGCTGACACAACTGTCCCGACGCTATACACCGATGCACCGTCGGTTCATCCGGTGCTGAAGACTTCGCGGCCAAAACGTCTCTGTATGCTGCTTCGTGACCGTCGGATAGACCGATGCTTCCACTTGACCAAGGCGTCGGTTCATCCGGTGCTGAAGAGGTTGTCTTGGCGCGTCTCTGTCTTGATTCAAACTGAGCGTCGGATAGACCGATGGTGTCCTCTCTCAGACCGTCGGATCATCCGGTGCTACTGTCTTCGCTGCTCTTCCTCTGTAATTCATCAGGCGCATCTAGAAACTGGACCGTCGGATCATCCGACGGTGTCATCTTCATTTTGTCTGCTGCGCAGTGGACCAAGTACACCGATGCTTGCACCGATGGTACCGTCGGTTCATCCGACGGTGTGTTTTCTTTTCCTTTCTTCCGCGGTTTTGACCCTTGAAAAATAGACTATCTTCTCAATTTGGCATGTGGTATTTTTGCATCCTTCAGACCTAGAAATGTCTACAAAGACATGCTAAATAATATGGTTAGTCCCATTGATCATGTTGTCATGAATCACCAAAATCAAACTCGAACTAATGACATATGGAGCCATGTTCGCTGCAGTTTCCAACTGTGATCACGCTGGGAAATAAGCGACAGATAACGGTACAGAACACACAAACACCAGCCCAATCAATCTTACTCCTTGTAGAACTTCTTATATAGAATTATAAGTTACTAATCTTGAACGAACGAAATAAATGCCAATTTTGCAGGGACAATCTCTCTACTACCACGGGAAGAACTCATCCAAGAGCGTTTTCAGAAGTCTTGAATACGGAGGAACGTATGTTAAGCTTCACTTCTAATTCCCTGCTTGAAGTTTTCCTATCCTGTCACACACACCCCTTCAAGCTGAGCAGTTAATATTTGCTTTCGGTGATCAGATGCACGACGAACACTCTCAATGGTACGAATTGGACAGGAAAGATTGTGCTATGCTTTCCAAGTGATCGAGAACAAGCAATGACCCCGGATGGGGAATTCGTAACCGCGTTACGAAACGTCCGAAAAGCAGGGGGCTCTGGTTTTATTTTCGCTCAATATGCGAGAGATGCTCTAGATATCACCACTATTTGCGAAGGCATTGCCTGTGTCCTTGTGGACCTCGACACCGGGTACCAGATTGGAAAATACGCCACTGCAGCAGCGAGGTGCGATACCTCTGGATCAGCTCAAAAAATTTGCTGCTGGTGAATTTCTTTTTCCACAATGAGTTAAATCCTCTCTTAATAAAATTTCTGATTGTTTTAAGCAGCTCTGCTGTGGTAAAGATTGAACCAACACGCAACTATACGAGTCAAGAGGTATTGTCACCTAAAGTGGCATCATTCTCCTCGAGAGGTCCACCAGTGCACCACACTGATCTTATTAAGGTACGTAGATCAAGTACCTTGCTATGCTTCCTACTAGGCAGAGGAAGCCATCTCACTCTGCTCTTGCTTCCTCAACAGCCTGACATAGCTGCACCTGGAGCCAACATCTTAGCAGCACAGGGGAATTCCTACGCAGTTATGTCAGGGACATCAATGGCTGCCCCACACGTAGCTGGCGTCATTGCACTGCTGAAAGCTGTGCACCCACACTGGTCTCCTGCTGCACTGAAATCTGCTATCGTCACCACCGGTAATCTTGGCAACCAAATACTGCTAGATGAAAATTAACTATTGAGATTAGAGTAGGCAATGTTACAATTATCCTTATACCTTGTTTTGTTTTGCATGCTGAAGCATCTGTAACCGACGAACATGGCATGCCGATATTGGCTGAAGGATTGCCTCGAAAGATTGCTGACCCATTTGACTATGGTGGTGGGAACATTAACCCTAATAGGGCAGCTGATCCTGGATTGATTTACGACATTGATCCAAGTGATTACAATAAATTCTTTGGATGCACCATCAATAGATCATCTGCAACCTGTGATGAAACATCAGTACCCGGGTATCACATGAACCTTCCTTCTATCTCCATCTCAGACTTAAGGCGCCCGATTACAGTGTCAAGAACAGTTACAAATGTAGGCGAGGTTAATGCAGTTTACCACGTTGCAATCGAGAGCCCGTTTGGAGTCAAAATGGATGTTGAGCCATCGGTTCTAGTGTTCAATGCTACAAACAAAGTTTAGACATTTCAAGTCAAGTTATCACCTATGTGGAAGTTACAGGGAGGCTATACTTTTGGAAGTCTTACTTGGCACAATGGCCAAAAGACAGTGCGGATTCCAATAGCAGCTCGAATGACAATTTATGATTTCTATGCCGATATTGCATAACTAGCTAGGTTAAAACGTGTCCACAATATCATATCACTCCTTTTCTCCCTTTTTTTTAAAGAAAAGTACAAGTGTTCTTAGCAATATGGAGAACAATAAGCAATGCCAAGTAACATTATGGCTTGAATTGCATTTCTGTTGTTTATCAGAATTATCCAAACATTTGGCATTGTTGTGTGTGGGGGCTAAATTTGAATAAAGTTGTGCTTGTTATACAATTGTGCAAAAATGCAAGTGCTCTTGCATACAGTGCCGCTTTTTATTGAAACTGAACATGGGTTTCTCAGTGCTATAATTTACGGTCCAGATCTTTCATTTTTCTCTTGAATAATGAGGATTTGTAGGATACTTTTCACTGATATTGCATGTTTTAGATTGTTGAGGTGCCTGGGTTCATGAGGGGAACCAATTTTAAGCTTGCATCAATGCTCCGATAGAAGGATGTGTAAGCTAGAACTACAGGCCACCTCTTGCAACATGAATATTATTGTTGCTCAAATGGTGTGCCTGACGAACACGACCAAACCCACAGCGTCCCGGCTCTATGCGTGAGCTAGGTACGGTGTGCCTATGAGGCACAACAGGAATAATATTATTGAATCGATAATATAAGAATTCCACGCGTCTGGGCCATGAGTGGCAAAGGAACGCACACGGGCTGGTGCGTTGGTAGAGAGCCATAGCATGCATGACCACGGCGCACTGCGAGCGTTCCTTGTACGGAGTAGTGTGTTTCACCTGTCAGGACCATAGTGCTGGACACGTGTTCAAGACAAGCTAACGAATCAAAGACACAGTTAACAGATATAGTTGCTGAAGTGCAAATAATTTTTTTGCGTTTCTTTACTTTCAAGTTTCACCGTTTCGTGCCTTGTGTTTTTCCAGTTTGGAACTTTTTTTTAATACAATAAGCAATTCTCTTCCCTTGTTCGTTCAAAAACAAAAAAAAATCCAAGCACAATAAGTCAGATCGAGCCAGAGCGAACCCATCTCGGCACCTCTTTGCTCTCTGCAACTACAACCCTCCTAGTCATACGTTTACGAATTAGACACCTCAAACTACAAATTATACACCTCAAACGACAAATTATACACCCCAACTGATCAGGAAGTCAGGAACTCGGCATTCCTCAATGTAACTCCTCTAGGAAAAAGGTTGGCTTGGAGAGAGGCTATGATACAACAATTGAGCAATATGTTGTATGTCCCCACATGGCCACATTCGAAATGAGAAACAAGGGTTTATTATCTTATTATGCACCCATACCTTGTGCTAAAAAAATGATTTTCTCACGTAGGTCAAGAAAAACTCTGAACCCATACCCCATCAATACATAGTGGCTCTGTGATCTGTGAGAAGAGGCGGAACTGATTCTAGAACCTAAGGAGGTGCCACTCAGCCTCATAACCAAGTCAGCTAGAAGACCTTAGGCATAAAAAATATAAGTCGTTTTGACATTCATGTCCGTCAAGCTTTTATAGGTTTGACTGTCAAAAAGTAAAAAAACACATATATCGAATTACTAAATTTAATGACATCATGAAAATGCTTTCATAATGTGCATTCTAAAGCGTCCCCTCATCAGAGGTGACTAAATGTGATACAAATACCAGTCTCAGGAGGCTGGTACCACATTTATTACATCAGATGGTTCATTACCGTACAACACGTCGAGGCTGTGGGCACGGAAGCGCCACTGCCACGAGAAGCAACATAAGGACTACAAGCCACACTACTACACCGAAGGCATCTAGGATATCTTCAGAGTCTTGCGCCATGGAAGCTCCCTGTGGAGACCCTGAATCCACAGGCACGGGTTGGGTTCAGGACGGCAACCTACTCGACGTCTTCGGGGACAAAGTCAGGATCTTCCTCTGAAAAATAGTTAATCAAGCAAGGGTGAGTACATACGTACTCAACAAGTTCAACCCCACCCACGGAGGGGCTAATCAGCAGATCATGCACAGGGTATATCAAGGATCAGGATAAGGTTTATTTTGTGAAAACACCTTTACTCATGCAGAGGTTTGTTTTCGAAAAGGTTTTCGCAAACAGCTTTTATAACCCAAGTAACTCAGTTGTTTTGAGAAAACCAGTTGAGGACTACTGGACTCCCTGTCCGCAGTAGCCCAGGCACACAGCCACACACTTTTCCAAAAATCAACTCACGCCATGAAAATCATCCCAAACCCAAACACTGACTTTGTGACCACACCGTGACTCGTCCAATACCGTGGACACGGCTATTTGAATAGGTTTTACACTCTGCAGAGGTTGTACACTTTACCCACAAGTAGGGTACCACCACACGAACACCTTAGTGCCGGCGCAGATCCTATCAAAGCCATTACCCACCTTAGCTAACCCTAGTAGCCACCACGGAAGCAACCAAGGGGTTATCTCACATAACCAGGGCGTAACTCACATAGATCGTACCCCTACTCCTTGATCTCCTGCTGCTCACCCGCACTCCTGATGGCAAGTAGATTAACTAGTGGGATTTATGCTAAGCCGTTGCCACATACAACGGTCGAGTGGTTGTACGATAATTAGGCCAGGTGAGATGTCACGCAACCCGGTCCTTAACAACAAGATCGACATCTCCCAACATGCTCAACCACAAAGGTATGAGCCCACCAATACTCCTGACACACACGTCCATCCTGTCCACCCAGTTCTTTACTCATTTTCTAAAATACCCAATCCCCATTTTTAAAGCACTCACACAATTTTAAAGAAATCATTTAGGCCAAACAAGGTTCAATCATAGCAACCAAGGGTGGCTATCCTATCACGTTTTTGCAGTAAAACAATATGCAATTTATAAAACGGGTCATAGGGTTGTGTTTATTAAACTGGGACCAAAGCATGCATCAAAGGATGAGATTGAACTTGCCGTCTTCAAAGTCCTCGGGGAAGTCCTGCTAGCGGTTCAGGTCCTCGGGCTCCTGCGCACAGTACGCGGCTCCGAATTCCTCCTGGGGTTCCTCCTCGTTCACTCCGTTGGCTACGACACACACAAGCAAGCATACAATCAACAAACGAAAACACATTTTACCGGCTGAGCTCGAGGAGAGAATAAATAGAGAAAGGAGGAATATATATATTATTTATGGGAAATTGGTGAATGGTTCGGCGGGAATAATCCCGAGAATATGTGGTGAAATTTTGGATCAAATCGGGTTAACATTGGTCATAAAATGATGGCTAAAAGGGGGCTTAGGGGTAGTTTAAAAGGATCAAGGACCTATTTGTAAAGAACTTTAGAACTCCAGGGCTTTTGGTGGAAAAGAAACAAGAGAGAGGGGGCTGTGATGGAAAAGAAAGAAAGGAAAGGGGGCTCTGGCTAAACTATCCTAGAGAGAGTGAGAGGGCTTTGGGTGGAAAAGAAATAAGGGCAGGGGGGTTTTGGCAAAACAGAATAGAGAGAGGGAGGGGGCCTCGGGTGGATAAGGAAATAGGAGAGGGGGTCAAAACTGCCTTTCTTCTTCCTCCTCGACTCAGAACGACTCAGAACAGAGGAGGGAGAGGGGCGGCGTTGACCGTGGCGGGCGGTGGGGAGCTCAGGAGAGAGAGAGGAAGGCGGCCTGGGAGATGGGTGGCGGCGTGAGGAGCGGTGCCAGCTATTTATAGCTGAGGGAAAGGCGGTATCTCGGCCGGGCCGAGCACGCGAAGCTCGTGCGGCCGGCGGTAATGGAGGTCCTACCGGCGCAGAGTAAATGGCGTCGCTGCATCTTACTATTGGATGGGATGTGGCGGGCAGTGATGCGGTGGAGTGCGAGCCGGGTAGTGGCAGGCGCGAGCGGTGTCGCAAGGTGGCCGACGGCTTGCGGTGGTGGTGGCGCCGTGGAGGTGACGGCTCGGGTAGGCTGGATTAATGGCGGCCGCGGCGTCGAGTGGCAGGGAGCGGCAGCGGCGCTGTGGACGTGACTCGTCGGGCAACAACACGGTGGCCGGCGAGCTGGCAGGCACGAGGTGGCGCGAGGCGGGCGGCGTCTTGCGGCAGTGCTGAGCTCGGAGGTGACGGAACGGGCAGGCGGGATGAATGGCGGTCGCGGCGTCGAGCGGCAGGGAGCGGTCGTGTCGAGGACCAGCGAGGCGTGTAGAGGAGGGTTCCGGCGTTTGGCGCGGCGTGCCGAGCAGAGGGGGGCCGGGCGTATGACGCAGCAGGGCCGCGGGCGTGCTATGTTGGAGCAGGCCGTGGTGTCCGTGAGGAAGGGAAAAAGAAAAGGGAAAAGGAAAAGGGAAAAGAAAAGAAGGGGGGAAGGAAAAAGGAGGAGGAAAATTGGGAAAAAATTTGGGAAAATTAGGACAAATTAGGGGGGAAAGGGAAAAGAGATTTTGGTGGAATTTCCAGGTTTTGGGCGCCGACGCGACGTCGCGTGATTCCCGGGTTGGCGATGATTGCAGGGCCGGTGAATCCGAGGCGCTCGCTGGAATGAGGGCCGGAGGGATTCCCGATGTCGGCCGACTGCCGGGGTGGCTCGGGTTGAAAAGGGGAAAACGGGAATGATGATCGGTGTTTAGGAATCAATCGAACTCAGCGGAAAAGATTTTGAATATACGCGTGATTTAGAGGGTGATTTATTAGGGGTTAAAACACGGGCTAAAACGCGGGCGTTACAAACCTACCCCACTTAAAATGAATCTCGTCCTCGAGATTCGACTGGTTCCTAAACAAGTGGGGAAACTCTTTCTTCAGTGCATCTTCTCGTTCCCATGTGGCTTCTTCTATTCTGCCAACTCAGGGGCTGCAATCCTACAAGGTCTCTTGGCTATGGGAGAGGTTCCGGGGATAAGGTCAAAGACAAACTTTATATCCCTATCTGGTGGCATTCCGGGGAGTTCTTAAGGGAACTCATCTGGATATTCCCTTACTACTGGGATTTCTTCTATGGATCTGGTTTCCATGCTAAAAACAATTATGTATGATCTGCTTTCTCAGGTATGGCAGGTCACTTGTACTCCATCTGGGTTGGTTAGGTGTACTACCTTATCAGCAAAACTTATAAGGCCATGGTGATGGCTTAACCAATCCATCCTAAGAATCACATCTATCCCTTTGGACTTTAGTACTACTAAGTCCGCTAGGAGCTCTACCCCACTTAAAATGATCCTTACCCGAGAGCAACCCTGTTGACACTTAATGTCACCTCCGGGCGTTCGGGTTACCAGGGGTGTTTTTAGTAGTACTATAGGTATATTATGCTTTTCCACAAAACTTGAAGATATGAACGAATGTGATGCTCCTGAATCAAATAATATGGTTGCCAAGACTGAGCTGACCAGGAACTCACTGAGCACTACACCTTGTGCATCTTGAGCCTCCTGCGCATTGATGTGGTTGACGTGGGCTCGTCCATAGGACTGTTGGGGCTGCCTCATCTGCGAGTTGTTGTTGTTGCCAAAGTTGTTGTTGCTGCGAACTGGTATGTGGTTGGCTCCAGATACGACCGGTCTCGGCCCGTTCACTAAGTTGGAGTAGGCTGAAGTTGCGAGCTTGTTGGCGTATGGGCAGTTGGCCATGAAGTGTCCAGTTTCACGGCAGTTGAAGCATGCCCTGGTATTGTTGTTGGCAGTGACCTGGATAGCATGCTCTGTGGAGGTTTCACGGTGTTCTGGTTGTTGTACTGTTTGAATTGGATTTTAGGGTCCTGAGAGCCTGTGGCTTGTGACTAGGTTCTATACTGCATGGGTGCTTGGGACCTAGGCATGGGGTGGCTGAAGCTTTTCTGCCTCTGGAAACGCTCTTACTGCTGAGCCTTGTGCTCCATGAACTTACGCTTGTTGTCCTTCTTTTCTTCTGCTTTGGCTCTCTCAGTGAGGATAGCCATGTTCATGAGTGTGTTGAAGTCTGGGTAGATCTGAGGGGTAAGCAGAGTTCTTAGTTCGGGAGTCAAGCCCTTCTTGAACATGTCCTATTTCTTCGAGTCTTTGTCCACTTCTTCAGGGGCATAGCGGGCTAACTCTATGAATTGGTAGGTGTACTCCTCCACTGACTTGTTGCCCTGGTGAAGTTCACGGAACTCATCCGCCTTGCACTTCAGTGTGGCTTCTGGGATGTGGTAGCGACGAAACTCTTCCACAAACTCATCCCAAGTGATGGTGGAGGGATCTTTGGTCACTGCACAGTAATTTTCCCACCAGGCTAAGGCTGTTGTAGTGAGCTGGTGAGTGGCCAAAAGAACCTTGTCTTGATCCTCACAGTTAAATGGCTCTAACCCCCTTAGGATGGCCCTCAGCTAGTCATCTGCATCCAAGGGATTTACGGGCCCGCCAAAAGTGGGTGGCTTTGTCCGGAGAAATTCTATCAGCTTCTCATTCATGCCCAGAACATGGGCCTTGGACGGTTGATGGCATTGGTTATGGCTTCCAGCAACAGAGTCTGGTTGGCCATCACTTGCGCCAGGTCTACGGCAGGTGGTGGTGGTGGTGGTGGTGGTGGCTGCACTCGATTTTCTCCTCCACCTTCACCCTGATTTACTTCTTGCTCGTTAGGGCGCTCCATTCGTTCAGCTTGTGATCCTTCCACGTTTGGGTCAACACGGTTGGCAGCGCGCCTTGTGTCCATCTGTAGAGGAGTGGATTTCTAAGAGATCTAGGTTTTATGTGAAGTTTAAGTTGATTAAGACGGATTTCTTTTTGAAAAGGCGGGATCTACTCCTGCCAGCAAGCACACAACAATCACATAACAAACAAACAAGCACAGACAAACTTTATTTCAACCATGAGAGGAGGATACATCCTAAACTACTCGACTGATACAACGCTAATACACTACACGGCTTGGTACTACGACAAAAGCTAAGGGTGCGATTCTAAGCTCGGGCCATCCCGGCTTCATTCCCTAGGCAAGGGCATCTGGGACATGCTACTCGTGAGGCGAGCTATCTTCCAGGGCGGAGTGTGCTTCCAGTGGGATGAGCAGCTCTTCATCATCATCGCCCTCGAGGTTCCCATTCTCTTGGGGCTGTACGACAGTTTCTTCTCCTGCGGCTGCTGTTGGTTGCTCGGCGGCTGCAGGTGGTGCTGGCGGGGTCTCAAGAGTTCCTCCCATCCCACGAGGGGTGTCCCAAGTAGGACTTGTGCTTCTTCAATGTCCAGAATGGGTGTTCCACTGATGGTCCATTCCTGCATGTGCTGATCCTGGATTCGCCTGAGGCTTTCATGGGCAACAGTTTCACTACTTATGGCGGCCGCGGTCCTTGCTTCAGCCTGAGCTACTCGAACTTGGTGCATCCTTACTATGACTTCTGCTTGCTCGGCCTGACTGATTTGCTCCCTCGGGAGCATTCCTTGCTCGTCAAAGAGTTGGTCCAGGGAGACGAGGCAGGCTACTGCATGGTACAAAAGATCTTCTTGGTGGCGGCGCCATTCTAAGTGTCTCATGTGGGCTTGCCAGACTCGGGTCCTGATGGCGGGAGCAAAAAGCCTCATCAGTGTGGAGACGAGGTGGTCCTCGTAGATTCGGCACAGGTATCAGAGAGCTTTTCTGAGGGCCAAGGGGTAGGTATCTCGGTGTCGAAACCATGTGGCGGTCACGCGCCACGGCTCGATGTTGGGGTAGCGGTTTCTTCAGGCGATGGAGAGGACCACACTACAGCGAAGAGTGCTGAGTTGCTCATACTCTCTGCTGTAGTACCTTGGGCGCTCAGTGATACCGAGGTGCTCCAGGGAGTTGATAAGAAGGTGAGCAAAACCAGGCTCCTCCTGGCACACGTCTTAGGTCCATCCATCTTCGGCCATCTGAAAACAAGGGTAGAGTTGAACAAGTTGTGCAAAGGGTAGGGTATAAAAGCTAGATGGTTTTATTTTACAACAAGGTCGGGTACACTCCTCAGGGGTACACTTATTTTTATTAGGGCGATAGCTCTAGCCTAGGCATTCCACTCTCCTTTCATGGGGACTCTTCCTCAGACTGAATGCGACGCTTCTTTGGTGGGAGGTATTGCTCCAATATCTCATCTTCGGTTTGGGTTCCCTTATCCCAATGGGTTTCTTCGGGTTCTCCATCTAGTAACCCAGCTTCTATTCTTCTCCTGCGTTCTTGAGAAACTCCTCCCATAGGGTTTGGTTGAATTCTTCGGAGTGTTCCCTTTCCTTGGCGTAGCTTCGCTGCAGATTAGCTAGGGAAGTTTTTGCTAGTCTTGTTTTTATCTGTCCTAATTCTATCCCCTGTTCTGCCTTTTCTGCCCTGCGGATTTGGTGCTTCAGCTACGCGGCCTGCTCTTGGTAAAGGTGGTCTAAGCCATTGAGGTAAATGGACAGGTGGGAAACCGTATCTTCTAGGTCTTCTTCTTCTCCTCCAAGTCTTCTCATCCGGGCAATCCATGAGCGTCCTCTACCTCAAGAGGGTGGGAAAAATCCCATTGGAGTCTGTCGAAGATGTTGCCTATAGACCACTCGTAGGCGTCACAGGGCTTTTCGGGCAGCCTTTGGGTAAGTGTCGGGGAAGCGAAACCCAGTGGTGGAGATGAACCAAGGATCTATGTCAGGGTAGAGTGTGCTCCTTCCCACGAAGATCATCACATCACACAGAAGGGTGCCTCTACGATCGTACTCCCGATAGGTGTACTCCGATGGGTCCACCACTCTGACGCGTTCTAGGCTGAGTAGCAGTAACTTAGGGAGGCCAGGCTCTGCGGGGCAGACGCCTCCCCTCCATTCCAAGTCAGCCATCTGGAACTAGGCAAGGGTCAGGGTAAGAGATTTGTGGAAAAATGAGCTAAGCAGGGAAAAGATTTAGAGAAAGGCTTAGAAAAGGTCTCGGGTCCTAGGGATCGCGTCCTACGGCCAACCTACGGCTCTGATACCACCTGAAGCATCCCCTCATCAGAGGTGACTAAATGTGATACAAATACCAGTCCCAGGAGGCTGGTACCACATTTATTACATCAGATGGTTCATTACCGTACAACACGTCGAGGTTGTGGGCACGGAAGCGTCACTGCCACGAGAAGCAACATAAGAACTACAAGCCACACTACTACACCGAAGGCATCTTGGATATCTTCAGAGTCTTGCCCCATGGAAGCTCCCTGTGGAGACCCTGAATCCACAGGCACGGGTTGGGTGCAGGACGACAACCTACTCGACGTCTTCGGGGACAAAGTCGGGATCCTTCTCTGAAAAACAGTTAATCAAGCAAGGTTGAGTACATATGTACTCAACAAGTTCAACCCCACCCACGGAGGGGCTAATTAGCAGATCATGCACAGAGTATATCAAGGATCATGATAAGGTTTATTTTGTGAAAACACCTTTACTCATGCAAAGGTTTGTTTTCGAAAAGGATTTCGCAAGTAACTCAGTTGTTTTGAGAAAACCAGTTGAGGACTACCGGACTCCCCATCCGCAGTAGCCCAGACACACAACCACACACTTTTCCAAAAATCAACTCACACCATGAAAATCATCCCAAACCCAAACACTGGCTTTGTGACCACACCGTGACTCGTCCAATACCGTGGACACGACTATTCGAATAGATTTTACACTCTGCAGAGGTTGTACACTTTACCCACAAGTAGGGTACCGCCACACGAACACCTTAGTGCCGGCGCAGATCCTATCAAAGCCATTACCCACCTTAGCTAACCCTACTAGCCACCACGGAAGCAATGTTGACGGCTGTTAAGTGCTTACTTTAGCCGTCAATTTACTCATGGATAAAGGAGCAAGAGGCATTTCTTACATGCATTTTAGTTAAGAATAATGTAGTTCCACTTGTCCTTGGAGATTATGTGATTGCAGGAAAATAAGCACAAAAGAAGTGGCAAACTCACCTTCTATGATTCGTGCCACGTCACCTCAAGAAATGGCTGCCACCTCAGGTGCCATGCATGCAAGCCAAGCCACCTCAGGTGCCACGCATGCACGCCATGTCAC
Organism: Cenchrus fungigraminus; assembly: GCA_036936925.1. Taxonomy (NCBI): domain Eukaryota; kingdom Viridiplantae; phylum Streptophyta; class Magnoliopsida; order Poales; family Poaceae; genus Cenchrus; species Cenchrus fungigraminus. Next base: position 17,118,985 of record CM072778.1, on the reverse strand, counting down.
CAATCTAAGAGAGGCAAGCCCCGACAAATCAGAGCGTGACACATGGACTTCACATGGATCCATGGGCCCACCAGAGCGCCTAAACCGCCTCAAGAACACGTGTACACCGGGGACCGGCTTAAGGGCCAATAGGACAGCCACCCCAAGGAAGCACACCCCGAGTGGGACCCACCTGGGATCGGCCGACCCTAGGATCGGCCGAACCGACCTTGGGTCGATTGATCCTGGACTTCCACGTGGTGCTTGTCCATTGGTCCTAGAGGCCATCCCCGGGGTGTTTCACTCCTTCTTGCGCCGGTGCTCTGGCCTATAAATAGAAGGGGTGGGGGCTCATTTCTTAACAACACAACTTACTCCTCCTCTCTCACTTTTGGTTTCTAAGGCTAGGAGGTAGGCTAGAGTAGTTCTACTTCAGGTTCCAACTCTACTTTGGGATCTAGGTATGAGTCCTCTTGTATCTTTATTTTATTGTATGACTTTGATCTACTTCAGTTATTCAGCTATTTCATATAAAGTTGTGCTTGTACACATGGGTGATTTGTTCATGTGTTCTTCGCTCGTTCATCATTTAGAGGCTCCTGTTCTTGATGAACAAGGCCTTTCGATCCAGTTGACGAGTGACTTATACATGTTTTCGGTGTTTGTTCATAAGTTAGAGGCTCGTGTTCATCACGAACACGACCCTTTGATCTTGTTGAATAGACATAGGAAAGCACGAATCCATTTGTGTGCTTAGCCTAGTTTGATCTAGTTAGATCCCATGTTTGTGTTGCATGAAGTTCGTGCTCAAGCTACGGCATTCGGTGTAATTGGCCGGTTTACCTGGCGGCTCTGACCTGGGTCACAATAGCCCAGGTCGGTCAGGGTCCTGCTAACAACGTAAGCGTGGTGCTTGGGTTGCGTAGCTACGTTGCTTACGAGTGTATCCCACGGTTTGTCTTGGGGTAGGCCGCGGTGGTGACAGCCGTTGGACCCTTCTGGAATCCTCCACGTTCGGATACGCTGTAGGAGTCTAAAGTCTAACAACCAGAGTCGTGCGTAAGCGACGCGGGAGGTTAGCTCCCCGTTTGTGCCTGGGTGCTTGAGCCAGCATCATGCGATGCCAGTGTGTGACTAACTTGTCTGACTAACTTCGTATGTTTAGTACCTTAGAACCTAGAACTAACTCGTATGTTGCCTCCTAAGCCTAGGACCTTTAGGGAGAGTGTGTTTGTGTGTTCACACTACTATCTTATCTATTTTATCTTACCACTGCACTTGAGTATCTGGTTTGTCCCCGTCTATGATTTATACTCCTTACAATAGTGTTGAACTAGTTAATCTGCCCAGCCTTCCTTGGATTCGATACCCTTTGGAATACTCCTTTGGGGAAATGCTACAATGGTACTTCCGTGCGCTTGCGGACTCTTGTAATCGTTAGGATTACCATTTGGATATTTCTGGCATCGTTGCTAGGAACCCGTAACTTAGCATCGAGGTTAAGAAATATCAACAAGCAACCAAGGGGTTATCTCACATAACCAGGGTGTAACTCACACAGATCGTACCCCTACTCCTTGATCTCCCGCTGCTCACCCGCACTCCTGATGGCAAGGAGATTAACTAGTGGGATTTATGTTAAGTCGTTGCCACATACAACAGTCGAGTGGTTGTATGATAATTGGGCCAGGTGAGATGTCACGCAACCCGGTCCTTAAAGACAAGATGGAATCTCCCAACACGCTCAACCACAAAGGTACGAGCCCACCTATACTCCTAACACACACGTCCATCTTGTCCACCCAGTTCTTTACTCATTTTCTAAAATACCCAATCCCCATTTTTAAAGCACTCACACAATTTTAAAGAAATCATTTAGGCCAAACAAGGTTCAATCATAGCAATCAAGGGTGGCTACCCTACCAGGTTTTTGTAGTAAAACAATATGCAATTTATAAAACGGGTCATAGGGTTGTGTTTATAAAACTGGGACCAAAGCATGCATCAATGGATGTGATTGAACTTGCCATCTTCAAAGTCCTCGGGGAGCTCCTGCTCGCGGTTCAGGTCCTCGGGCTCCTACGCACAGTACGTGGCTCCGAATTCCTCCTGGGGTTCCTCCTCGTTCACTCCGTCGGCTACGGCACACACAAGCAAGCATACAATCAACAAACGAAAACACATTTTACCGGCTGAGCTCGGGGAGAGAATAAATAGAGAAAGGAGGAACATATATATTATTTATGGGAAATTGGTGAATGGTTCGGCGGGAATAATCCCGGGAATATGTGGTGAAATTTGGGATCAAATTGGGTTAACATTGGTCATAAAATGATGGCTTAAAGGGGGATTAGGGGTAGTATAAAAGGATCAAGGACCTATTCGTAAAGAACTTTAGAACTCCTGGGCTTCTGGTTGAAAAGAAACAAGAGAGAGGGGGCTGTGATGGAAAAGAAAGAAAGGAAAGGGGGCTCTGGCTAAACTGTCCTAGAGAGAGTGAGAGGGCTTTGGGTGGAAAAGAAATAAGGGCAGGGGGTTTTGGCAAAACAGAATAGAGAGAGAGGGAGGGGCCTTGAGTGGATAAAGAAATAGGAGAGAGGGTCCTAGGTAAAACTGCCTTTCTTCTTCCTCCTCGACTCAGAACGACTCATAACAGAGGAGGGAGAGGGGCGGTGTTGACCATGGCGGGCGGTGGGGAGCTCGGGAGAGAGAGGGAGGCGGCCTGGGAGATGGGTGGCGGCGTGAGGAGCGGTGCCGGCTGTTTATAGCTGAGGGAAAGGCGGTATCCCGGCCGGGCCGAGCACGCGAAGCTTGTGCGGCTGGAGGTCCTGCCGGCGCGGAGTAAATGGCATCGCTGCGTCTTACTATTGGATGGGATGTGGCGGGCAGCGATGCGGTGGAGTGCGAGCCGGGCTGTGGCAGGCGCGAGCGGTGGCGCAAGGTGGCCGGCGGCTTGCGGTGGTGATGGCACCATGGAGGTGATGGCTCGGGCAGGCTAGATTAATGGCGTCCGCGGCGTCGAGCGGCAGGGAGTGGCAGCGGCGCTGTGGACGTGACTCGTCGGGCAACAACACGGTGGCCGGTGAGCTGGCAGGCGCGAGGTGGCGCGAGGCGGGCGGCATCTTGCGACAGTGCTGAGCTCGGAGGCGACGGAACGGGAAGGCGGGATTAATGGCGGCCGCGGCGTCGTGCGGCAGGGAGCGGTCGTGTCGCGGGTCAGCGAGGCGTGCAGAGGAGGGGGGCGGCGTTTGGCGCGGCGTGCCGAGCAGAGGGGGGCCCGGGCGTACGACGCAGCAGGGCCGCGGGCGTGCCGCGTTGGAGCAGGCCGTGGTGTCCGTGAGGAAGAAAGGTAGAACGGAAAAAGAAAAGAGAGAAAAAGAAAAAGAAAAATGAAAAAGGGAAAAGAAAAGAAAAGGGGGAAAGAGAAGGAAAAAGGAGAAGGAAAAATTGGGAATTTTTTTTGGGAAAATTAGGAAAAATTAGTGGGAAAGGGAAAAGAGATTTTGGTGGAATTTTCCAGGTTTCGGGCGCCGACGCGACGTCGTGCGATTCCCGGGTTGGCGATGATTGCGGGGCCGGCGAATCCGAGGCGCTCGCTGTAGGAGTTGCTCTAATAAATACGTGATTTATTAGAGCAACTCCTACAGTTTGGTAAATCAACTTGGCATACATCTAATTTTGGCAAAACAAGAAAAATTGGCCTCCAACAGTTTGGCAAATCAACTTGGCAAAAATAGAAACTTGGCAAAACCCACCTCCCCGCGCGCATATATGCGCGCGCGGATCGTGGTTGCCATCGGCGTTTCCCTGTAGGTGGGAGGGTGAAAAAAGAAATAGAGAATAGAGAAGAATTACTGATGTAAGTTTTCAATAGGTGGAAGGGCACAAACATAATTTTGTTTCTTTCAGGATTCCTGATGTAAGTTAGATCTGGATTTGGCAAGTGAATTATGTCAAACTGTTGGAGATGAACTCTTTTTTATTTTGCATATCTTTTTAAAAGTTGGCAAAACACAAGATTTGCCAAGTAAAATTTGGCAAACTCTTGAAGATGCTCTTAGGGGTTAAAACGCGGGTTAAAACGCGGGCGTTACACATTCTGAGATGCACTAGAACCTTTAACTATTTGGATTCTCACCTACTCCTCACACCATAAACTCTTGAAGTGAGGATCTTGGTCCTTAATTTTTTTAAGGTTATGTTTGGATCCATCCGAGCTAAAGTTTAGCCGGTTAAAGTTCAGCTAGCGTTGTTAATTAATTTGGATCCTCTAGCAAATTGGTGTTTATTTACCATGATGTCCTTACTTTTGTTGAGCACAATACAGATACGGAAAAATAGAGGGGCAATTTTGTCTTTAAACATGTTTTAGCTGGCTTTAGTTGGATTGCAACTGCTAAATGGATTGTGTACATTTTGGCCTCCAGCTAAAGTTTAGCTCAATTTTAGCTGCTCCCATTTGGGTTCCTAGCAGCTAAACTTTAGTGAATGGATCCAAATCGGGCCCTTTCCAAGTGTTTTGAGTCGAAGGCAAATGAGGCACAAGACAAGAGTGAAAATGATTCTGTTGTATTGATCTAACGAAGTATGTACATATATATATATATATTTATTTATTTCAATTGATGTTTTGTAACATCAATTATTGGGGCGGGAAAGACCCTACCAAATACCATTCCAGAAGGTCACTAGCAGACAGTGCGAAACAAAGGACAGAGCAAAAGGAATAAACAGTACTTCTACTGTAGCCAGGACAATTATTGAAGCTCGCAGCACCGTCCACCTGTCAAGGCAACAGTGCAGAAGAATAATTGAAGGACACGGAGGCAGTCTCGAAGGCTCCACTCTTGCTATAAAAGGAGAAGCTAGTCGCCTGCATTCGACACCGGCAACACATACATCGCCATCACCACCTCCACTCCACTCCACTCCTAGCAGTAGAAGTAGTAGTCCACTATATTGTAAATTAAGGAATAAAGGAAGGTCGCCCGACTTCCTGAGCTTGTAAGGTAATCACCGAAGTTAGTGTAAGTGCTTGGGGTTTCCCGAAAGGGAAAACCGTAGTAAGCTTGTTTGCTTTAATGGAGCAGTTTTAGCTTTGATTATCCCGGCTTCCCCGTAGCACCATCTTTATAGACTGAGTCTCTGTGCTAGGGACCCTATAGGAGAAACCTCTGCGTGTGATGTTCTCGTGTTAGCCCTGGTAGCGGCGTGTGTAGAGAACCCTGTGTCCGCGGAGAAGTGTTCCCTTCGGGTGGAACTGCCTGGGGAGATGGCAGAGCCTCGTCTCGCACTACGTATCGCACAAGAGTGTCTTGGGGTTAGCGTTAGAGGGATAGGATTAGCTGCTGCTTCAGAGGCGAACCTGTGACAAATACGGTGAGTACCGAGTAGGATCAACACAACCATCTGCACGCACGACCGGCGGATTTGTTGGTCTCGCCAGCCTGCTAAAGATCCTAAGAGATATATACACGCACACATAATCCGCATACTCTGCATATTCACGCACAAATTTGCTAATCACCACTCCATTAATCACTCTGCATCCATCCACCATAAAAGCAAAGAAGGTGCCTTGCATAGTGCCCAATAGTTGGGTGAAAGTGACATATATTTTGGGTGCCTGAGTCACTCGGTGCGAGTGCTCACGCACTGTTCATATTCCTAAATTTGAATAGTGCCGAATATTTTGAATAGTGCCACGAATTTGAATAGTGTGTGCTGAATTTGAATAGTGCCATGAATAGTGACTCGAAATTTGAATTCTGAATATTCCGGAATTTGAGTACCCCTGTAATCAATTGAAGTAACCCCCGTCAACCTGGTATCAGAGCCGTGGTTGATTTAAATTTAAATTTTGCTATATTTTGGTTAATATGGAAAGTTTAGTTAGTCAGATACAATTTTATGAACAAAAGTTAAAGAAAATACCAAATGAATATAACACGTCCATGCTATGTGAATGGGCTACTATTCGAGAAAAAGAAGTATATTTTATTAGAAAGCTAGCTAGGCTCAGGGAAGAACTAAATGATAATAAGTTCAAAAATCCTATTATAAAAAAGAAACAAGATGAAATAAAGCAATCAGATAAGAAAGAAATTAGAATTGATGAAATTATACAATCACATAATAATAAGCATAAATTTGAAGAAAAACAAGGTGAAATGAATGATATGAACTTATCAGAAATTTGTGAAGAAGAAGAAAATAATTCTCAACAATACAAAGAATATATAGAGTCTCTAGATGATGTAGAATGGCATAACTTAGAAAATGCCATGGAAGTTTTAGAAATAAAAACTACAAATGAAGAAGTTAAAACTGAATTAATGGATCAAGGAGATTGTGAACATGATTGGATAAAAGGAAGAGGTGATTATAATATAAGATGCGCTTTTTGCATATATTATCCTAGTCAAGATAATAGATTTACATGTAGTATATGTTTAAAACAAGCATGTGCAGCATGTTTAAAAATATCTAACAAAAAATGGAGACAAGAAATAGAATTAGAAGCACAAGATAAAATTTTAGTAAGCTGAGTTAGAAATTTAGAAAATAGAATAAATAATTTAGAAGCAGAATTAGAAGAATTAAGAAGTATGATAGAACTTAAAGAAATAAATAAAAACAAAGAAGATGCTAGTGGTAGTATTGAATTAAAAGATCAAATGACTATCAATAAAAAAGAGGATAAGGCTATACAATTAAAAGATGCTATAGTAAATTTTGGAAGCAAATATATAGTTAGGCTACCATTTAAAGAAATTGTAGGAATAAGAATTCCAGTCAAAATAAAATTGACACCTACTATCACTTATAAAATATTAGCATTAGTAGATACTGGTTGCACAAAGAATATTATTCATGACAAATATTTTGTAAGATGTCCAGAGATAGTTCATACAATAGACCAAGATAAAGCAGATATATCAACTGATATGTCAGGAATAAAAAAGCTTCATAATCAATTAGCTTACAACATTGAGATACAAATAAATAATACAAAATACATTTTGGATGAAATTACAATAAGAGACCTATCTATGATACATGATGATATAATATTAGGATTAAGATTTTTGCAATTCTCCTTACAAACTACAATAATACATGAGCAACGAATTACATTTATTCCTCATCAAGATAATATTCCATACATAACAGAAGTAAGAAATACTATAAATTCTAATTCAGTTAATAATAATGAAGAACTCCAAAATTTTGAGGAAAGTATCATTGATAATTATATAGATGAAGAGTTAGGTGGAAATATAGAAGAATATCATGTAGAACATTCATGTATAGAGTGTATTAGTTTACAATCATTATCACCAAATTGGTATAGAGATATAAAATCTAAAACAGACATAGATAAAATTATACAAAGATTAGAAGATATCTAAATAATTGGAGAAATACCAATGAAGCACTGGGAGAAGAATGGAATAGTATGTAAGCTAAACATAATAAATCCTGAATATATAATTAAAACAAGTCCTATAGAAGCAACACCAAAGGATATAGAAGAATTTAAAATGCATATAGAAGAACTACTAAAACTAGGTGCCATAAGAGAAAGTAGGAGTCCTCATAGATCACCTGCATTTATAGTAAGAAATCATGCTGAAATAGCTAGAGGAAAGTCAAGAATGGTTATAAATTATAAAAGACTAAATGATAACACCGTAGATGATGGGTATAATATTCCAAATAAGCAAGAATGGATAAATAGGATACAAGGAAGTAAATATTTCTCAAAGTTTGATTTAAAAGCTGGGTTTTGGCAAGTAAAGATGGTAGAAGAATCTATAGAATGGACTGCTTTCACATGTCCTCAAGGACATTTTGAATGGCTAGTAATGCCTTTTGGGTTAAAGAATGCTCCTGCGTTATTCCAAAAAAAATGTAAAATATTTTTAATGAAAACCAAGAAATCATATTAGTCTACATTGATGATCTATTAATATTTTCAAAAACTTATAAAGAATATATTGCTCATCTAGAAACATTCTTTAGAAAAGTAGAGCAGCATGGGTTAATATTGTCTTAAAAGAAAATGGAAATATGTAAAGGAAAAATAATTTTTTTAGGTCATGAGATAGGAGAAGAAAAAATTTATCTGCAAGAACACATTGCAAAGAAAATATTGCAATTTCCGGATATTATGAATGATAAGAAAACCTTGCAACAGTTTTTAGGAATAGTTAATTATGCTAGAAATTATATTGAAAATTTAGCAAAATTAGATGGCCCTTTATATGCAAAGTTAAGAAAAAATGGGCAAAAACATTTTAATTCAGAAGATATAAAATTAGTAAGAGTTATAAAAGAAAAAGTTAAAAACTTAAAACCTTTAGAATTACCTTTAGATGATCATTATTTTATAATAGAAACAGATGCTTCCAAAATAGGATGGGGAGCTATATTAAAACAAAAGCCAAATAAGTATTCAAGAAAGATAGAAGAAAAAATATGTAGGTATGCTTCAGGAAAATATAAGTTAAATGCAATAAATAATACTGATAGAGAAGTTTTAGCTGTAATAAATGCAATAAATGCTTTTAGATTATATTTAGGATTTAAGGAATTTACAGTAAGGACAGACTGTGAAGCTATATGTAAATATTATAATAAAGTTAATAGTAAGAAAAGTTCTACTAGGAGATGGGTTTTATTTGAAGATATTATTACTGGAAATGGTTATAAAGTAATATTTGAGGATATTAAAGGAAAAGATAATACTTTGCCTGATATATTTTCGCGATCCACTATTTTGCAGGAATGAAGAGAGGACTGAGTCCTAATGGGTTCGAATCATTCAGCTTTGGAGCTGACAATAAGTTGAGAATTTTCCCCCCAAATACATATAAATTCAAGCCTAGAGACCATATTGTCCTAGATAAAGTACAAGAATGCATATTGGACAATTTTTGGTTTCAATATAATAATAAGAGAGAAGATAAATGTTATATGCTGGCAATACTAAATAGTCTAGCAGAATATTTCCATTTGATCAATGGAAAAATACAACCTAAAGAACCATCTACCAATATTGAAAAAAGACCTATATATGTTATATATAGAGGTAAAATACCAGGAATTTATGTGACATTTGAATCTGTTATAGCCCAACAGATAGAAAAAGAGAAAGATGGGGGAATATCATGGAAAAAATATTTAGATATTGATCAAGCTCTCTCATATGCAAGAAATATTTTAGGAATAAATTATTTCATAGAACCTGCTGCAAAGGAGTATATTCAAAAATATAAAAAAGTAAGTGAAAAGAAGATAAATTCGTTAGGAATAAATATCCAGGAAGATGGACCTTCAAATACACCCACATACAAAGATGTTTTGAAGAATGATGCACAACTATCAAAAGATGAATATATTGACAAAATCATAAAAGAAAAGTTGGACTCAATAATTCCACAACTAAAGAAAGATATACAAGAAGAAGTCATGAGAGAAGTAAAGCAAGAAATAGAAGGAAATATTGAATCTATAAAAAGAGATTATGAAGAAAATATCAAGAAGGATTATAAAATTAAAAATGAACATACCAATATCTGATGAGGATATGTTGGATATTGGTGGTCATGGGCAAAAGCCAGAATATTAGCATAAGTACATCATGAAAGAAATAATCTATAATTATAATATAATACTATAAATATATTCTCCTATATGTTGATAAAGTATTATCAACAATTCGGCCGTGGGATATATAATAAGACAGAATATTTTTATTTCAATTGATGTTTTGCATCATCAATTATTGGGGCGGGAAAGACCCTACCAAATACCATTCCAGAAGGTCACGAGCAGACAGTGCGAAACAAAGGACAGAGCAAAAGGAATAAACAGTACTTCTACTGTAGCCAGGATAATTATTGAAGCTCGCAGCACCGTCCACCTGTCAAGGCAACAGTGCAGAAGAATAATTGAAGGACACAAAGGCAGTCTCGAAGGCTCCACTCTTGCTATAAAAGGAGAAGCCAGTCGCCTGCATTCGACACCGGGAACACATACATCGAAATCACCATCGCCACCTCCACTCCACTCCACTCCTAGCAGTAGAAGTAGTAGTCCACCCCTTGTAAATTAAGGAATAAAGGAAGGTCGCCGGACTTCCTGAGCTTGTAAGGTAATCACCGAGGTTAGTGTAAGTGCTTGAGGTTTCCCGAAAGGGAAAATCGTATGTAAGCTTGTTTGCTTTAATGGAGCAGTTTTAGCTTTGATTATCCCTGCTTCCCCATAGCACCATCTTTATAGACTGAGTCTCTGTGCTAGGGACCCTATAGGAGAAACCTCTGCGTGTGATGTTCTCGTGTTAGCCCTGGTAGCGGCATGTGTAGAGAACCCTATGTCCGCGGAGAAGTGTTCCCTTCGGGTGGAACTGCCAGGGGAGACGACAGAGCCTCGTCTCACACTACGTATCGCACGAGAGTGTCTTGGGGTTAGCGTTAGAGGGATATGATTAGCTGCTGCTTCAGAGGCGAACCTGTGACAAGTACGGTGAGTACCGAGTAGGATCAACACAACCATCTGCACGCACGACCGGCGGATTTGTTGGTCTCGCCAGCCTGCTAAAGATCCTGAGAGATATATACACGCACGCATAATCCGCATACTCTTCATATTCACGCACATATTCGCTAATCACCACTCCATTAATCACTCTGCATCCATCCACCATAAAAGCAAAGAAGGTGCCTTGCATAGTGCCCAATAGTTGGGTGAAAGCGACGTATATTTTGGGTGCCTGAGTCACTCGTGGTGAGTGCTCGCACACTATTCATGTTCCTGAATTTGAATAGTGCCATGAATAGTAACTCGAAATTTGAATTCTGAATATACACACACACACACACAAGGGTGAAGGGGCAGCATGAAGGGACACGTCCGTTAGGACATGTAACCGCCTTTATCCGCACCCTTTGGAATTAGATCACACTGAAATGTTTTGTAACACTCCCCCTTGATCAATTCCAGGTTCATTTGATCATCCTTTAGTTATGTTGTTAATTCCTCCATGAAAAACCCTGTGGGAAAAATCTCAGGAATAATTATAGTTAAATATGTACCATGTGAACTCCTCAAAACCTAGTGAGATAAATAAGGACTAGAACCATGGTACTTTATTGTTCCATTAAGACTTGCAGTCCATAGAACAATAGTATGTCTGTATCCATCATCTAAAAACCCCATGGGAAAAATAATGATGAGACATATAGTTTAAATCAAAATTTCTCCAAATAATCTTGTGAGAAAATTTGAGAAATATATACATATATCATGTAAACTCCTCAAAAACCAATGGGAAAAATAAGGAAAAACCATGATATATATTGTTCCATTTGAACTCTTACGAGGTAAACTCATAATCTTCAAAAGAACAATAGTTATGTCAAAGAGTATCATCCTTAAAAACCCTATGGGGAAAATAGATGATACGACATAACACCTTGTGTTGATGTTGCCTCATTAAAAACTTTGAATGAGAAACCTAACAAGGTAAAAACTCATACAAAGAAAAGAGTACAACATGATGCAGAAACAAGTTATGGATCAAAGAGGAAACTCTCCCCCCTGATACTTGCAAAACACTAAGTTCTCTCATACCAATCTCTTAAACACATTTGAAAATGTGGAGCAAGGTAGAGACTATGTAAATAATCTGTATGATTATCACAATACTTAGATTTGCGGAATGTTTATTTCCCACTGTTAAGAATAAAACATTTCCAAGGTTGTACCTCACATAACTTGCATCTATTTAAACAACACAAAGTATATGGTCAGTGATTCATAGAACCACAACTACCACATAGTAGCACTATGTAGTTTATCATTTTGCAAAGCAACATGCAAGTGACCACTAATGCCTGTTGATAGACATCCATGAAAAGGTAGGTCCAACTTACAAGTGCAGGAAGCATGTCACTGATCTTGCACTCTGGGGATCGTATATAAAAAGCCAAGATCAGTATATCCAATCTCATAACCAGATCATGAGTTCCACTAAAGAACATAATATGATCCCATGTGCTATTGGCTAGCATATAATTTCAAAAACAATATTCAGCCAAATGCTGTTGCAAGACGCATTATTAGCACATCTCAAGGTGTATGAGAGAATCTAACAACCATATGATGTATGGATATGATTCTTTTGTATTGAACCTTTTCAATGAGATTTGGATATAGACAACTTCGTGTCCAAGATTTTTTTTTGAGATAAGATAATTTTGAATTGAACCAATCTCGTTCAAGAATTTCAATTTCATATCTTCTATCTCGAAATCCGTCAATGAGTATTGTATGTTTAGAATGTGCAACAACACATACACATAAACATACAATTCTTTGTGTATCCCTTCAACAGGAGGGATTCACTAGGTCGATGGTACCACATTCGACCAGATGCTTTAAGTCATAGGTGACTAAGCAATACACTATGTATGTTGCAAGTTTGTGTTCATGGATTAGGTATTTGGATTCCTTCAGAACTCCAAAAATGTACCGTAATCCAGTGACTACATAAGTATATGTCATCACTACATCTATCAACTACATAGATAGATGATTTTTACTGCCCATAAGTATAGTATCAGAAAATTATGACTCATAGTGGAGAATAGCATTGAGAACAATGCTTGGGTTTTGCGTAAACCCTTGTTGCTACTAGCCTTGCTTCTCACCACCTCAAATTTGTATCCATAGTAAAGATACTTTGAAGTTTTGGAAACATTCCAATACTTCTTTCAGGTGAGCAAGACTATCTCTGCTTCATTGCATCACTCAACAAGATCCAGTTTGAGCACGAAGGTACTCTGCCATGACCATGGACTATTGGATCACTTGAATGCATATACAATTTGCTGAGAAGTAAGTGTCGACACATGTAGCCTTTAAATAATGTAATTCTCCTGGACACAATGTGTGTGTCTTATGCACCCTAATGATTCATCATGAAATCCCAAAACGAGAATCTGGGGCTTCCGATATTCCAGCCTCAGTATTGTGCACCACTGAGCTAGGTGGTGAATGCTTCCATTCACAGGATAATACAATCCTTTTGGTGTCTACCAACACTCCGGGAGGAGGTTGATTTGCATTTACTATCTTAGAAGGTCAAGCCTTCAGTTGCTTGCAAGCAGCTTAATCCCAATCTGTGACCATACTTCTCCCCCTCTTATTTACAACTTCCATTGTAATAGGGAGTTGAGTGATACCACCACTCTTTCTGGCACTACATAGGATTAGCAAGATTTTATGACACCTAAATAGTAAATGTAAATGGCAGTTTATTTGCAATACAGCAAATCATTGAACCCAACTGGTTCAGCTTTGGTACGGAATCCTGAGCCTGGAATGCTTCCTGCATTCCATAAATTTCCTGGCATTATTTATGGTACTTGATATCTCCCCCTAATGCCTTGAAAAGCTCATGATTAAATTACAACCAGTGTACGGGCATAACAAGTTCCTCACAAAGAGGATACAAATGATCGACGTAGAGTGAAATCTCACATTGATCCCTAGTTTCCTGTGTGCCCATTGATGTACACTGTGGTGGTGAGAGTGGGATGTTGTGTAGCAAAACACATACCCAGAACGCAAATGGGAAATACTTCATGGATTTCCATGTACTCAAAGCTTGGGGGGACTTACACATGCAGTTAAGCACAAATCAGGAGTGTGTAAAACTACCTGACCCCAACAAACATGTTGGAAATGGCATTTCATCAGTGATGGTCATGTGATGATTTATTAAATGACTGAATCGTAGATTCATCAATAGTGTGTAGGCTAATGCGCTCAGAACTAGAGCCATTATTAATTCATGATATTGTGTTGTCAGTAGGACACACATTTGAAGCCATCATATAGATGCATCATTTAACCATGTAATGCTCGAAATGTCCATACAATCTTTGTATGAGACCACACTTGTTCACTTGAATATCCAATTCAAGAAACTTAAGACATTCAAATCTGATTTTAAGATAAGAGGGACTTGAAATCCAGTTCCATGCGATACTAGCGTATCCATGCTATGGAAAATCATGACCAATAGAATTGTGTGCCTTGAATTTTTCACTTCATTCCAATGATAGAATGGCCAAGTCGATCATACGATTGTATGCATCAACGACAGGAAAAATTGTATCAAATGCAACATGTTGTACGGAAAAATGTATGTACAATACATACAATCCAAGAGAGACTGTTTCTCAAAAACACATATGCCATATCCTTTACTATCATCTTGTGTTTCCACATGATAGAAACCTGTATGGATATCTCTATAATTTGGTAAAATATGAGTCAAAGTAGGATGTCATAAAACATCTTAGATGACTTTACCATAGGGAGCATGATTGTGGACTATCATTGCATCGCATGAAGCGATTGTCCAAATAATCCCTAATTATAGAGGTTGTGGTACAACTGAACACGAGGCACATTACCTCCTCAATTGGAACAATTCCCGTACATGTCTATACAAGACAAGAATTTGATAAGATTGTGTATTGAACAAATACCAAAGTATGATGTTCCAATACACACGGGTTTGTACAACTCAAATCTTATGAGTTCGTACTCACCCAATCATAACTAAGTTTGTAGAACTCTAGTTATGAATAAGTGTGTTCAACTCAATTCCATGAGCTTGAACATAGTACAACATCAATAAATGAGACATCAATTGCATTGAGATCATGCGAAATCTCAAAACAGATCTTTTGAGTAGTACTTAATGAGCATGTCTTCCAAGAAAGTAGCATTCTCTTGGAGAAGAGAAGCTTTGGCACATAGTTCTTAATAGGAACCACAAATAACCAACAGATTTGTTAGATGCAAGATTTGAAGATGCACTTCATATCTTGACACTCATAAGTACTTTGCATCCATCCAGACTTATAGTACATGATTAGGTGCTTTGGCATTGACAATATATCGAAAATGTATAGTGTAACCATATTGATGACAAAAACTATCATTCTCTTTTTTATGTGCATTAGACATTTGCCTTCTATATCTGCCGAGTTCATAGGACTATCAATCCATTGAACCTCATGGTATTCTCAATGTTTTCTAAACGCTATGAACCTCGCTATAGAGGCGCCACACAAATTGGCATTGATGATGATTCTTCAAAAGAAGTTCATCATATAATTCATCATGTGTTTTGAATGAGTAGAGAATAATGTTGGCAGTTTGCAAAAATCTCAACTTTGAGAAAATGTCTAGAATGGCAAGGTTGTTGTCCACACAAGGACATACATGATTCACTCATAAGACATTAGGTCTTATGATTACCTTACTATTCATTGTGTGCTTGGAGAGGAAGCCACATAACACACATGTTAAGTTCTTCTCCAATTGATACTCATGAGTGAGATCCTTATGGACGTAGTATCTTAACAGAAAGATAGCATCACATTTAGACCTGAGCATTTCACGGGCCGGGCCGGGTTCGGGCCGGGCCGAAAAAAACCCGGGTTTTTCGGGTTGAGAAAATCCTGCCCATGACCGTCCCATGGGACTTGTCGGGCCTCAGTTTTCGGGCCGGGCTCGGGCTGGGCCCGGGCTTGGGCGGGCTGCCCGCGCTTTTTATAGTGTAAAACAGCTAAAAACAGTATTTCGGGCCGGGTTCGGGCCTAGATTTTTTTTCGCGGGCTTCAAGATCTCTGCCCACGCCCGTCCAGTAAGGTCCGTGGGCGGGCCTGGCGTGGGCCGGGCCCGGGCCGGGCTCAAAATGCTCAGGTCTAATCACATTTCTTCCAAATGTGAAGAAGTTGATCCCTTTAGTGGGTTCAATAATCACGTGTAGTAGTCAATGGAATGCAAGAATGATCTTGATATCAAATGCTCATGTAGGATAATTAATCCCATATGGCGAGTGCATTTACACTATAAAAGTAATTATCCTCAACATGTCATAATCATTTATTTCAAATTTACTACAAGTAAATTTAAAACCACATTAGTGATGTTGTGACATTGATGCAAAACATAAAAGATCATATCTTCTTATGCCGGAGAATTGGCGGTGCACGAAAGTGAACCCCATAATTAATTCATTTTTGAAAAATTGGTGGACACAATGTAGATAATCTCCATGTAATGAAACAATGGAGTAGATCTCCCAGTAGTGGGCAAGTATATTGCTGCCAAAAAGCATGGATCTCAGGGCTGATACATTCTAAAAGAATATACAGCAGCTGATGCTTAGGTCTCCACTACCCTGTGCTTGACCAAATTTCAAAAATAAAATGGTAATAACCATAAAGGTGTATACCAAAATTAAATATCCGAAGAAAATCTACTTGAGATAACACGTGTAGGTAATCATCATAAGATGCAGACCTCTCAGTGATGGGCGATTATATCGCTGCAAAAGACATGGTCTCAGGGCTAATATATTCAAAATGAACATATTGTAGCCGATGTCTAAGACTCCAACACCTTGTGTTCCATTCCCAAATAAATTATTGAAGCTATGTATTCATTATTTTGCATGGAATCTATCATTAATTAAAATGACTTAATTAAGATAAGTCTAGTATGTTAAAAATATGCAATCCAATTTAATTGCAAAAATTAACATGATTTCTGGTCTAATGTATGGGAGTAAAACAACTCTACTATACAAAAATGTTAAAGCTATTTGCTAAAACATAATGGAAGACTCAGAAAATTTAGTTAAATTTTCAGCACTAAATTACTGTAAGTAAAATTGTGGCTGAAAAATGAAAATGGATATTTGTTGATCCGGTCCGAATTAACTAGCAGTGGCAGGAAACTGCTATCAGTGCGGTGATAAGCCGCTAGCATGGGTGGATGTGCCCTGCGGCCGGCACTGCGGGAAGAGTCCGAGCGGGCAACAATCCTTCGCCGCCACTGCTGTAGTTGCTGAGGCACGAGGGGGCAAGCCGCAATGAAAACAAGTTTTGCTCTTATTAATCCCAAGAATCAATAGAGTCGGGAGCTAACGAAGAGAACCAAGCAAAAGCGGTACCATTCAAAGACAATGAAAATAAGCGAACATTTAAAGAATTAAAGGTACCAGCTTCACCTAGTTGAGCAGTATATTGGCTAATGTGTTCCCAGGTTGTGTAGTTGTCATCACCACTAAATTTAACAAAATCAGGCATACGCCAACCAGGGGGAAAAGCCACATAATCAAAATCGGCCCTATATGGTTTTTGATACAATCTAGTAGTACCCATATCAACGCCGAGCTTGTTTCTCATCATGTTAGCTACTTCTTCCTTAAATTGAGCAAATTCATTCCTAGCAGCTAACTGAGATCGCATTGCAGCTGATGTTAAGTTACTCATAGGGGGTTGATTAGGATTTTGCATGCGATGCAAGTCGGTAAACACATCATTAGGCACACCATAAGATGGAGCAACGTTAGGAATAGGTGGTGATGTGTGAGCTATTGTGCTATACATTAGTGGAACAGTACCATAAACATTATTTTGACTCTGAAACAATGTACTAGGCACAATCGACAAAGGCAACGGCTGATCCGGAACCATCACCATCTGACCAGACAGGGCGGTTGAACCGGCCTGGGGGGGGGGGCAATTTAACCGGGGTCGGTTTGGGTGATGGCGACTGTCCCGAATAAAACCCCGTCGGCATACCATACACAGGAGCTTCAGGTGAAGCTTCTGGTGCTGCCGATGTGGTTGAATGCAGAACCCCTTGTGAATCTACTTGAGGGATATAATCATCAGTTATATTATTAATTACACACTTAACCTCTACTTTTACAAGGCGAGTAATAACACTAGCAACCAAACTATTCCGATCATTAAACGCACGTTCAAATCTATCGGAAATAGTAGATAATTGCGTAACTAGATCAGCGGGAGGTGTTTGTCTTATAGTGGGTATTACCTCAACCTTGTCTTTGTTCAACTTGATCGCCGGCAACTCGAAATCTTGAGCAATTGTCACCTTGCCTGAACGATCTTTCTTGGCGCCAAAGAGAAACTGCTGCTTGATGTATTCTTGAAGCTCCGAGTACTTCCTCTGGTCTTCCTCGCTGAGTTCCTCGATGTTCACCATGATCACGTTGTTCTTGTCGAGATCACAACGTGCTCCAATGCAAAGATCGAAAGATCGGTTGTAAAAACCAGATCTATCCCCAGCGGAGTCGCCAAAAGTGTGTTGACGCTTTTTCTGGTCGAACACACGAATGCACTAGCTCGCGCAGTCGTCGAAAATCACCTCGCCGAACCACCCAGCACAGGCCGGTCTAACCACCTGGGGGGCCGTTTAAACCGCCTTGGACAGGAGGAACGCCGAAAACCTAGATTCGCTGCTCCGGGAGGGACCCCGTCGGGAACAGTGCGCCTAGGGTTGTCCTGAGATCGGCAGGCCACTCAGAACTCCCTCAACCGCCGTGGAGACGAAGGAGGAGAGCAATATGGGTTGGAAAAGTTAGGGTTTGGAGAAAATAAAGGTAAAATTGATAATGACGATTGGATGATAGGTCTCAATCGGCCACGACCCTTTATATTTATAGGGTGGGAGGACTTACCCTGCAAACAATGCTTTACAATTCGGAATCAAGCCAAACTCCTAACTCTACTCAGACTCGGGGTACCCCGGTCTGACCACCTCCTGGGGGCGGTTAGACCGCCTGGCGATCTCGTGCCAGACTGGCTACAGGGCACCTCGGTCAGACCGACCGGCCTGCCTGGCCTGGGTCGGCTTTTGCCAAATTTGAGTGTCAACAAAAACATCATCGCTGATGATCCTGTGGAAGAAACGTCTTCTATGATCGCCGGTGACCGAAACTCTCGTGGGGAAAGCGTGCGAGAACAGCGGTACTGGCTCCGGCGTTAACATATTTTTTCTCATGCTCGGTGGAGAGTCACTCGTGCTGATAACGTGTTTTGAGTCGAAGGCAAATGAGGCACAAGACAAGAGTGAAAATGATTCTGTTGTATTGATCTAATGAAGTATGTACATATATATATATACAAGGGTGAAGGGGCACCACGAAGGGACACGTCCATTAGGACATGTAACCGCCTTTGTCCGCACCCTTTGGAATTAGATCACACTGGAATGTTTTGTAACACCAAGTTCAATTATGAACATCTTCTACTTGAACTGATGACGTGTCCATACCTTGAGGGTTTATGAATTTATATATCTTAGAATCAATGAATGGTTTAAGAATCCCAATTAATGCATCTCCTCGTTTATATAGCAGTGCAATGAAATCTTACAAGACTAGCCTCTAAATGCAAACAAGGGATGGATACAATGGCTGGAACTTCCTAGGACTGAATTTCTCGTCCTTTTGAGTAGTTATCAGCCTATCATCCCAATCATCCAAAGTATCTTGTGTTTGTCACTACACAGACTTGACTAACTTTTTTTTTTTGACAACTGCAAGCTATTATATTAAGCAGCCAGTTTACAGAAAGGTCCTCCGAAGAGAACGATATTACAACTTGGTCCAGAGACCAGAAAAGAACAACATCTTCTACACGAAGGCGGTCGACGGCGACCTCGCCGGCGAGAAGCAGTAGACACTACTGCAGGGCGGAAGACCGTGCTACGCATCGGTTGAAGTGGATCGACAGAGCCTTCGAGGAGGCATACACCGGGCGACTGAAGGATCCTTGTATTGTCGTCGCCGGGGATTGACGAATAGACTCGTCATCGAAAACCGGGGGGAAGGCGCAGTCGTCGATGGAGCACCTGGTGTAGGAGAGCCGCTTGAAGTCGAGATCTGCAATTTCTGCTTGACTTGGCTGCGTAGACCGGAGGCGGGGCGAAGACGGGCGTCGGTGGTGGCGATGCGGTGGATCTTGGATCTTGACGGAGTGGAGATGAAGGGGCGGGTGGAGGCGATGGGAGATCCAAGCAGAGGAGGGAGGTTATTTTATTAGCACATACCGTATCATCGGCGACGGCGGCGGCGAGCAAAGCTCCGAGGAAGACTAAGGAGACGATGTAGCCGGCGGCAGAGACGACGAGGTGGCAGTGATACGCCATAGCGGTCAGTACTACAAAGAGCAAAGGAACATCTACTAATCTACTATACGAAGCGGAGCGGAGCCGCCCTCCCCTCCCGCTGCGGCGAGGACGTCGGAGGCGGGAGGGAGGGCGGCGAGATCTAGATCTAGGAGAGGAGGGAGGGAGAGGCGTGCGGGAGAAGGGAATGTGTGACGCAAAGTGAGGTTGATCGGACGAGAATCAGACTTGACTAACTTTGGGCTCTCCACGCGAAGCTGAGAACACGTTTGATAAATGGCTGCAATTTCCTCGAAGAAAATTACTAATGGAGACAAATTATTGGACAAAATACTGGTCAAGCTTGATAACGGCTACAATTATTTCCCACGTGCAATACCATCTTTGAAGTGAATGACAAATGTAAGGTTACACTTTCATGACCTACTAATCAAATCTTCATGTTGCAAACGAAAATTGTACTCCATAAGAAGTGAATGCACAGATTTACGAAGATATATGCTCTCAGTTTTTCTCACCTACTTGCGGCATGCTCTCACACATGGCAAATCTACTTCTCAGACCATTTACTACTCTGGTATCCAGAACTGGCAATTTTCTCTACGTACCGTGCAATTTTGGTTCACTGATAATGTGATGCTTGGTTTAGAGGAATGAAATTAGTTGATGACCCTACTGGAAGTATATTGTATTTTTTTAGATACGGCAATCCTCAACTTTTCAATCCTTTTGTTTTCACAACAAGATGTCTTTTTAACGTCGTTTGTCATATCTTTATTTTTGTGCCATACATCCACAACGCACACACACTCATCCCCCCTATGAACACACGTGCAAACCCTACCCCTAGGAGCATCTTCAAAGACTGGGCTGACAAATCCTCAAGATTGACGAAGTCACCACAGGCGTCTCGCTGGCGACGGGAACGTCGCCTACTAGTGAAAGCACAAATACCGTTAAATCCTGAGAAATTCACTCCCACAGGGAGTCGAACCCAGGACCTGAGGTACTACCGAGGCTCTTATAACCACTAGGCTATATGCCCTTTCGCCATTTTTGAACTATCTAGCTTGTCCTAAATGACATATATTTAATAACGGATAGAGTTTTGATTTCTAACATCAAGGAGAAATCTAAACGGGTTGAGCCTTAATTCACCTATTTCTACACTTGACCCCTTCCACAATTCATTCACGTTCATCCACACTGACCAAACCGGTCATTTTCTTAACATGACTTGTCCTATGACAAGTTCACACTTAGGAAAACGTGTGACCTATAGATGATGGTTATCACTAGGAATAGTTACAAAATTATGAAAGGTAAAATGAGGAGATTATCACAAAAATATAAACTCTTTTTTGTGCAAATTAATTATAGATCAGTTGGTAAAGTTCCTTGTGATGTATACTGCTACTATGGTATCTAGAAATGGCAACTTTCTCAACGTACCGTGCAATTGGTTCAATGATAACATGGTGCTTGGTTTAGACGAATGAAATTATTTGGTGACACTACTGGAAGTATATTTTTTTTTGGAAGATTTGTGTTCATGCCCCTATTTTTGGATGTCAATGATGATTTTACCTTTATTTTTTCAACTCTGTGGTTTTGCTCCTACTCTTTGAAATCGAAGGGAGAGTTTACCCTATTGTGTGAAGAGTACTTAACTGTGTTAAAATTGGTAAAAAAGACAAGTTTGCCTTTGTGCTGGAGCTGAGGAGGTGTCAGGGCTAGAACCCACGCGGCCCTACGTTGGGGCCGCGCCTGGCGTCAGGGATTTGACCCGCACGCTCGAGGTCGAGCCTGGCGTCGGGGCCGTGTGCCCTCGCGCTTGGGCCAGGCTGCCGTCGTGGCCGGACGGGGCCTTCGTTCTCCTGCGGATGCGCAGGGCTGCCGCCTAGATGCTCTCCTGGCCTCCGTTCGGCAAGATCTGTTTATGACAAATTTGTTCTAAAAGAAAAAGGTACTGTGAGTTAATTTGTATGACATATTTGTTCTGAAAGAACTGCAGAAGAAGTCGAAATAAGAGAACCCGAACAGAACCGCCCCTCGAGCCGCCGCTCCCACCACCTGGATGCCCTCCGCCGGACCAATCCCCCAGTCCGTCGCTGCTGCTGTATGTCCCTAGGTTTCGTGGGTCAGAGCAATCGGTTTTTTCTTGGCCGCTTGGAACAGAACGACAGAGGGAATAGAGTACAGGGAAAATGGATAAGGCTAGGGTAATTATGTCTTCTCATCGTGTTTACATGCTTTTATTTGTTTTTAGAAGGGCTCATCACATAACAGAGTTAGATTCAGGGTAAATAGAGGCTTCGTATGCGAAAAGTAGGAGCAAAATCACAAATCTGAGGGTAAAATTAGAGTTCATAATAGAGGCAATATCACCAATCTCCTTTTTTTTTTGATACGGCATGTATCAAGAGGAAAAACAATTTTATTGAATACAATACGTTTACTTTTCAATCCTTTTGTTTTCAAAACAAGATGTCTTTTCAGCATCATTTGTCTTATTTTCTCTATGTGAAGATATATCTTTGTTTGTGTGTCATGCTCTCCATCAATAAATTTATATCAGAAAATATTAATTTCTAATATCAAGATGAAAATCCAGACGTGCCTAACCTTAACTCACCTATTTCTCCACTTTGACCCCTTCTACAACTCATTCATGTTCATCCACACTAACCAAACCAGTCATTTTCTTAACATGAGCTGTCTAATGACAAGTTCACACTGAGGCAAACGTTTGATCTATAGATGATCAATTTATTGTTAATACTTCAAATAGTTATAAAATTCTGAAAAGTAAAAAGGAGATATTGCCAAAAAAAGTAAAATATTTTCTAATGTGGATAAGCATAGGTTAGTTGATAAGATTCCTTTTCGTGGAAACTCCTACCTAAAAGTTTGGGTTCTGTGCAGGTGCTATTTTTTATTTATTAAAAATTATTTTTTAAAGACGTGCATAGCACATTATTCATTAAATTAAATAATACTATTTTCAGTGGTAGGTGTGCTTGTTGACGACAAGTTGTCTGCGATAATAACCTTGTTAGTCTTAAGATATAGCGGTTTAATCTCTTGAAGATGATAATAGAGATATGTGTTTTTTTCCAATAAGGGGTAGGTTTTTTTTTTTGACAACAAGGGGTAGGGTTATATGTGTGTATACGAGTGTTTGTCCGCGTACGTTTTGGGAAAAAAACTTTTCAGACTACTCTTCGATGTTGAACAGCAGAACACCAGTCACACACGTCTCTTGTAAACTTCCAACGCGTCTTTTTACAGTAGTTCCGATACACGTCTATAAAAACCGCCCCATTAACTGCATCGATGAGCAACAGTACACTGCAACTGTGCAAAGTAGCACGCAGAAAGAAATGGGGTTACATTCTTCCTCACGTGCCTTTGTAGCTTTAACGTTACTGCTTAGCTTTTGCATAACGTCATGGGGGGTGCATGAAGAATCTCCTAGGGTAAGCAATCCTACTAACACTTCTTTTTTTTTTTAAAAAAAAAGGGCCAGTGACTAGAGTAGCCCCTGCGTCACCTGAACGCCAGGTACCAAGGTTCAAACCTCGGCCGGACCATCTTCTACTCTAGCGAAGATGCGTCCGACGGGATTCGAACCCGGGTTGTCAAGCTCCACTCTAACTGAGCTAACCAACCCGGACCAACCCCCGCACCCATCCTACTAACACTTTTAGGCATTGTATCGTAGTATCATGTGAGTGTATGACTAGCTTAAGATGTTTCTGAAATCGAATTTATAATCTCAACATCTATATGTTTGTAGCTTTATATCGTGTACCTAGGCGACGTCAAACATGGACACCCTGACGATGTCGTTGCTTCGCACCATGATCTACTCGGCACGGTTCTCGGAAGGTATGTAGCTTCTTCGAGTAAGCTAACAACTTCATTTCGCGTGCTAGAAATGATACGACTTCGTCAAAATTTACTTCACCTTTGAGGTTTGCGGATAGAGAAATATAGTGAATTGGACAAAGCAGTAATCTGGCAATAGCGTTTCTTAGAAAGAGGCCAGCTAACTCTCTCTGTTTGCTGAATCCTGAATTTTCAGAAAGGAAGATTCCTTGGCATCCATCACCCACAACTACAAGCACGGCTTCTCAGGCTTCGCAGCGATGCTTACTGAAGATCAAGCTAAACAGCTTGCAGGTAGAGTCATTTAAAAATGTGTGCTCAAACAAGACACTCCAGTGACAACATTCCGAGTATCTTCCGGTAAAACTAACCACTGTGGCCTTGTCAACTAAATCATTCATGTAATCTCAGAGTTTCCGGAAGTCATTAGCGTCAAACTCAGCAGAACGTGCACAACGACAACCAGTCGAAGTTGGGACTTCCTGGGGTTGAATAACCAGATGCCCAGTGAGCTGCTCAGTAAAAGCAAACAAGGGGAGGACATAATCATCGGAATCGTTGACAGTGGTTAGTAATCAATTTTATCCTTACAAAACTGGAAAAATTAACTAATTTGTCTTACAATGGAAACTTATGTATCTTGCGGTGAACTACCGCAGGTATCTGGCCGGAGTCGAGAAGCTTCAGCGACGAAGGGTATGGGCCCGTGCCGTCACGGTGGAAAGGCGTGTGCCAAGTCGGTCAGGGCTGGGATCGCCGCAACTGCAGCCGCAAGATAATTGGGGCACGATTCTACAGTGCTGGAGTGCCCGATAACATCCTCAAGACCGAGTACCTCTCGGCCCGGGACGCACACGGTCACGGCACGCACACGGCCTCCACCGCGGCAGGGTCGATCGTGGAGGCAGCTAGCTTCCACGGTCTCGCCACCGGCGCAGCGCGTGGTGGTGCGCCCCGCGCCCGCATCGCAGTCTACAAGTCCAGCTGGGGAGGAGGAGGCACCAGTGCAACCGTGCTCGCCGCCATCGACGACGCCATCCACGACGGAGTGGACGTGCTCTCGCTGTCGCTCGCTCACCCCGATGAGAACTCGTTCGGCGCTCTGCACGCGGTTCAGAAAGGGATCACTGTTGTCTACGCGGCCGGGAACGACGGACCTAGTCCACAGACTATTGAGAACACATCTCCTTGGGTCATCACCGTGGCGGCGAGCAAAATGGATCGATCGTTTCCGACGGTGATCACGCTGGGAAACAAGCAAAAGATTGTGGTATGAGATACAAAAAACAAGCTCTGAAGAGTCACGAGCCTGCTATGTGGTTTTCTTCCCTTGATCACATTCTATTGGTTTTGCAGGGGCAATCGCTCTACTACCAAGGGAAGAACTCATCCAGGAGCATTTTCAGAAGTCTTGTAAACGGAGGCCTGTATGTCAAAACATTAAATTTACTGTAATTGGTTTTCTGCAAATGCGCCATAAATTAAGAAATTGGTCAGAAAGTAAACTTTTGTCCCTTTGTATGGTCAGGTGCACCCCGGATGCTCTAAATGGTACAGATTTGAAAGGGAAAACTGTGCTTTGTGCATCACCAAATTCACCAATGGATCATGGCCCGCTTGTACTATTACCAATTGCGTTGCAAAACGTCCTGAATGGAGGAGGCTCTGGTCTTATCTTCGTTCAATATACCACCGATATTCTCCGAGCAAGTGAAGGCATTCCCTGTGTTATGGTGGACATTGACTATGGTAAAAAGATCAAAGAGTACATCGGCACCACCAGGTATATCACTTCCAGAATCCTGATTAGGCCTACACACAGCACACTGCTCATTAGAAGCTCTTGAACATGCTCTGTAACGGATTCTCAGATAAATTTCTGGTTGTTCTAAGCAGCTCTCCCGTGGCAAGGATTGAACCAGCCCGAAGCATTACAAGTAAAGAGATCCTGGCACCAAAAGTGGCAGCATTCTCCTCAAGAGGTCCATCACCCGACTATGCTGATATTATTAAGGTACCAAGAGCTCAATGTAACGCTAGACACTGGACTGTAATAAGCTATGATGATCTGCCATCTCACTCTGCTCTTGCTTACTCAACAGCCTGACATAGCTGCACCTGGAGCCAACATCTTAGCAGCAAAAGGAAACTCCTATGAATTTATGTCAGGGACATCAATGGCTACCCCTCATGTAGCTGGCATCATCGCGCTGTTGAAAGCTCTGCATCCAAATTGGTCTCCTGCTGCACTGAAATCCGCCATCATCACTACAGGTAATCTGGCCAACTAGCCAACTATTGAATATTGAATGAATTGGCAATGCTATATCTCTCTTAACTATATTTCTATTTGCATGGCGAAGCATCTGTAACTGACGAACACGGTATGCCCATACTGGCTGAAGGACTGCCGCGAAAGATTGCTGACCCATTTGACTATGGAGGTGGAAACATTAACCCTAACAGGGCAGCTGATCCTGGCTTGATTTATGACATTGACCCAAGAGATTACAACAAGTTCTTTGGATGCATCATCAACAGGGCGTCTGCAATTTGTAACGAAACAATGGTACCAGGGTATCACCTAAACCTACCCTCCATCTCCATTCCAGACCTAAGGCGTTCTGTTACTGTATCGAGGACAGTCACGAATGTGGGCAAGGTCGATACAGTCTACCATGCTATAATCGAGAGTCCACCTGGAGTTAAGATGGATGTTGAGCCATCAGTTCTAGTGTTCAATGGTACAAACAAAGTCCAAACATTTCAGATCAAGTTATCACCTATGTGGAAGTTACAAGGAGACTACACTTTTGGAAGCCTTACTTGGCACAATGACCAAAAGACAGTGCGAATTGCAATAGCAGCCCGAATGATCATTCATGACTTCTATGCAGACGTTGCATAAGTATGTTCAAACGTGTAGTCTGAAAGGCAATATCATATCATTTCTTTTTCTTTCGGAAGGACATATCTTCATAGGAACAATATAGAAAAATAAGCAACGCCACTTTCCAATGTGGCTTTAGTTGCATTCGTGTTGTTTATCAAAATTATCCAAGTAGCCACTGCTATTGTGCATGCTAAATTTGAATAAAGTTGTACAACTATGCAAAAATACACATGCTCTTGTACACAATGCGTTTTAATGAAACTGAACCTATACACGTATTTGTCATAAAGTTGTAACCGCTTCAACTTTTTGGCGCTTTTGTGGCCTAGATCTTTTATTTTTCTCTCTCTTGAATAATGATAATTCCAAGGACTATTTTTCCACTGATATTGCTACTTCGAGATTGTTGAGCGCCTTGGTTTATGAGTGTGGCCAAGATGAGCTTGCTGGAATGCTTCGGTACAAGGCTGTCAGCTTCGTGTTGTTCTTTGCTTGAGGCAGGCTGGAGCTGGTTTAACTATATACTCCCTCCGTTTCAAAATACTTGTCGCTGTTGACTTTTTTTTTGCAACTTTGAACATTCGTCTTATTCAAAAAATTATCGCAAACATGTAAAACGATAAGTCAAGTTTAAAATACATACAACATTAAAACATATAGCAAACAAAATAAATTGTACTTGCACAATTTTTTGAATAAGACGAATGATCAAAGTTGCAAAAAAAAGTCAATGGCGACAAGTATTTTGAAACGGAGGGAGTACACAACTACACATGACCGGTGGTCTTCTAATTCAGTTCTTAATTACTAATGACTAGTAAAATGCATGTGTGCCACACACGTGTTTAAAAAAATTATAACTGTTATGATTATGAAGTTTCAAAATACACTATAAGAATTAAGGATAGTAGTCATACCTTCGAATAAATAATTGCTACAAAACATAGGAGTATGTACTAAAATAAGTGATGTACCAATATAAGTACCAAAAACACATTGTACCAACAGTAACATTGGTACGTATTTGTTCTTCCATTTCGCTGATTGGTGGAGCACTTGAGCAGTACATGGAAACATTGGAGTGGGTACCATGGGTGGGTGGTAAAAATTTCGGTGAGAAAAAAACAGGGGAAAATCAGTCATTTTCCTTTGTGTGTTTTTCATCCCTTTCCAACACTTTCCAACCTCCTTCAACCTGTCAAGTGGGTCCTTTGTCAGTGAGTGGACCTATTCGACACACACACATTTTTAGAAACATAAACAAAATTATATATTTATATTGAGAACAAGAACTATTGATTTAAATGATATTAAAAAAATTAACTTTTAAGGTACATCTCTTTCTAGTCCACATGAACAAAAACTATTATTAGTCAATCTATACATTTAGATATTCGAAAACTATCAAACTAACATCAAGAAATTGTATGTTCTCCATTAAAGGAGGAGACAAAAATATTTAGATTAATTTTCTCATTACAAAGTACAAATATTTTTCTCTATACATTGATTCAAAACTCATGAAATAGAGTAACAAAACTGAGATTTAAATATCTTATTTCATAACACTTTCATTGGCTAGTACATCTCTGCAATATCCCATGCCACTATGTACGAATTACATCATTGGTAGTGGTAAAACCTGGATCATGTGCTCTTATATCCTCCAGTAGTTTTCTAGATAGCAGCAACAACGACGGGTTGTTCACCCCCTCGTACATCAACCCCACCAGGAAACTCTTTACATCCCTCCCTCCTCCTCACCACTGCCCTTCAGGTATATCTTTGCCAAAGCATGACCTGGACTCTTGAACTGAAGCCCTTGTGCAAACAATTTATTAGTCAAAAGAAACAACAGCTATTTTGTTCTTTCTGAAAGACCATCATATATCTTTCTCCATTGTTGGGATATATCATAATAGGCTTGTCTGTGATCTATGGTAATGCAACAAAGCAAGTCAAATAAATGGAACTGCAGGCCCGACACAATGATGTGTGAAATGCATGGGAACAAGAATATATGTGCTTCACATGCTTAAGAGAATTGTATTTGTAATTGATGGGCATAAGGTGGTGGATACCTTTCGAATGGAGACGACATTCTTCTGCCCCATAAGTTCACTGGGTTGGCTCGGGCGGCGGAGTTTGCAGACTTGGTGGATGACACGCCGCCGCGCCCCCGGTCTTGGTCGCCGCCGCCAAGGCCTAGATCGAGGCAGCGGCCACCATGATGGTCTCCTTGGGCAAGAACTGTTGTTGCTTCTAACCTGAGAGAAATCGAACCTGATCTGTAAAGTTGCTGCTTGTGCATGTGCTGTTGAGTTGACCTACAGAGAAGAAGTGCAGAGACGAGCGTTTCAGAGAAGATGGGCTGAAAAATAATCTCATAGCATGTAGTCTATTGTACTTGAAAAGATGGAGCAGCATACCGAACAAGGATCTCCCAAAACTTATATAAAGACATAACAATGCAAAGCTAGTTCCGTACAATTGTAAGGAGCAATTAGGCTCAGCTTTTTACTATTCCATTCAAATATATGAACAGTAGTAGATCAAGATCTTCTTACAAGCTGCCTCTATTACTTGTAGACGTCAAAAATCACAAATCTAAAAATGTTGTGATTAATCGCATATAACAATTCAGCATAGCTTCTTCAGTAGGCATAGCACCTAGTTTATGCGGTTATGCCAAGCATTTCATGCATATTGAGATCACGAATTGATACATGCTAAACCGACCTAACTTTTCAAAATCAATAAGCATCGACAAAGCGAAAGCAAATACAAGAGTAGACATATATGTTCAAGATTTTGCTAATAATTGGAAAACAACACAACAAGGGACATCTTCATACTGACAAAATTAAGCACGGCAGAAGACATTGAATTAAACAAAACATATGCTCAGGCAACACTAACACGAATAATAAGTGCAGAATAGGCTTATCCATAGCAACTACGGCTATTAATTATGCATGAGCTAGCTTGAAGTATCATATTACGATTGCTTCCTATGCAGCATCTCGATGAATTCAGCAAGAGAATAGGACCTGAAGGAGCCCACGCTGTCCGCCAGGTTCTCCAGGCAGTCGCGCACAGGGCTTGCGCTGCAGGCGAGGCATGCCGTGGGCCCGCTTAGTCAGCTGCACGCGAGGGGAGCCGCGCCCCGCACTGCTGTCCTCATGCCGCTGCCAGCCGTTGACCTCCTGCGGCCGCAATCTGCAGGTTTGGAGGCCCTGGATCCCTTCGGAGAAGGACTGAAGGAGAAGCGGGCGGTGTTGCTGGCAGAGATGCGGTCAGCCGCTCGATCTCCGAGTCTCCGACGCGACCTATAGAGGCTGATTGGTTGCCCTGCTCGGGCTGTCCAAAGGCCTATTCGGGACCTTTCAGTAGCCCATGTTTGGTTGCCCTCCTCGAACCATAAGCCTGCATCCCGTTGTTCCCTTGGCCTCCTTCATTCCTGCTGAGGCCGTCTCCCCACATCGAGCTTCCCTCGCCAGCTGGGACGGATTGGTGCTTTGCAGGAAGTGGAGGGCGCTGCGCGGGAGATTATGCGGTCATGGCAATAAAAGCGCGCGCGGGTGGGTGCTAGGGTTACCGCCCCCATTCCCGCCTCCCCCGCCTCTACCGCTCTGGTTCGGCCTCTCTTCTCCTACCTCTCGGTCTCGGTTTTCCGGCACCGTTGACCATCGCCGGCGGATCCTTGTTGGTCCTTCAGTGTTTCGGACGGTATACCTCGCCTTCCCCCGCCTCATTGTTGTGTATGATCCTTGTTAGGGTTCGTGGTTATTTTGCTAGATCTGTGCAATTTCGACCCGGATCTAGATGTTTGGATATCAGATCTTCGCTTCTTGTATGTGATGATGATGAATATTTTTATGCTTATTATGAGCTTAGTGCCTAGGTCAATGATTATTAGCATTTACGAAAGAATAAGCGCTGGAGGAGCACCATTTGGTGTGGCAGCCGTGTCTACCGTTGCTATGGTTTGCGTATTGTTCACTGATAACTTTTTAGTTCACTGCATAAGTGGTTCATCCTATGCTAATTTGTGAATACCTTTAATTTGTTGGTAGAGATGGATTTTGAAGCTAAACGGCGTGTTGTCACTGCCATGGTAGCTGTTGTGGCTGCCTGGTTTTTGATGTGGTTTAGGAAAAGAGTTACTGATGCTCGATCTTTTACCTACGGTCCCATGGCAGAGAGGGACCAACAGAGGATTAATAATCTTAGGTACATCTATGAGTCCACTGATGTGCACTGTGTCAATCTGCTTAGGATGAGGAGGGCACCTTTCTTTCAACTATGTGATCTTTTTCGCACTAGAGACCTAATCAATGATAGCATTCATGCTTCTGTTGAGGAGCAAGTTGCAATGTTCTTGCATGTTGTTGGCCACAATGAGAGGTTTAGAGTTGTAGATCTCACATTTAGGAGGTCAGTTGAAACAATCAGCAGGTTCTTTCAGAGAGTCTTATATGCAGTAGGTGAATTGAGGAATGAACTGATTGCCACTCCTAGCTCAAGTGTCCCTCCTAATATCCATGGGAGCAGAAGGTGGTACCCCTATTTTAAGGGACTGGTGTTGTTTTCTTTCTCTGTTACCATGTTTGTCATCAAGCCATGAGACACTGTCAAGACTGGGATGGATGTGTCTCAAGGTTCCATGGCTGCCATGACCTTCTTTTTTTCCTTATGCTCCAAGTTGAATTTCAAGTGATAGTGCAAACTTATCTGAGGCCAATTTGTGTTGTTTGTTCTTTTTTGTGTCTTATTGCTGTCATGGTTTCCAAGGTAAGTGCTATTGCCTATGATGATACAATTTGAGCTACAACTAATATGATAACCTTGATCTTGTGAGGGACTTGGGGCTGTGTTGTATATATATGTACTGATTATGCTTCTCATGTCTCCCATCTGAACATGTGAAACATCCATTCCCATGTTTTCAAACCTGGGATGGATGTTTCACATGTTTTCATGGTTGCCATGAACCATTTCATCCTGCTAATGTTGTGGTTGTGCTTCTTCCTATCTCCCATCAAACATCAAACTCATCCATGCCCATGTTTTGAACAAGAGATGCGCTTCAGCTGCAAATCAGAGGCGATTGCATCTTATCTCGAGTTCACTGGTCAAGCTGATGTTCATGCTGCCGATGATGGTCCTCATGTGGGTGCGCCGCAATTGGCGATTAACAATACACTATGCCTTCAAATCATCATGGGTGTGTAGTTTCTTATTATTTTAGGGCTGCTTATGTTCATTTGTTGCATCTATAAATAATTTGTGTACCCAAGTATTTGTAACAATGCCACAACTATCTATATTTGATCATCTCTAGTCGACCATACATGAATTGGTGGTAAGCTCATTAAAAAAGTACATGAGTGCTTGCACCTCTAACCATGCACACAACCATTGAGGAGCCGTGCATCCAAATCATACACCAAAATTGTCTAAGCAGCAAACCAATCATGTTCACTATCGTTCGGGATGAAAACTTCAAGTGCAACCAAACACAACACCTTATATGGGGTTATCCTGCCTCTAATGAGCCTGTCGGGCCTGGCTCAAAACCTCTTGGGCAACCAATCACGCTCATAGTGTCGGGCCTGGCCTGTGCAGGCAGAGATTGTTAGATTTAATATGGGTCTGACCCATGTCATATTTAATTAAATCAAATAATTTCTAAGGTCCTATGAAATGCTAGGTGCAATAAAATAGTAGACTGAATGTAGTTGATGACTAAACTTGTAACGATCATGTTTATGGCTGCGGTTTCTAGTAACTCCCATAGTTATGTTTGAGGTTACTAGTAACTCACATATTCATGGCAGAGGTTACAAGTAATTGATGGACGTTTCATGATGTCCAAATTCATCCTCTACACTTCATCTTCTCCCTTCCTTTGTGTATAAATATCACGTGTTCGTCCTTGGTCACGTACGTGAGAGAACAGGCTGCACCTTTGTTCTTCTATTGAGTTGCTGAAAACAAGAGCATTCCCATTCCACTCCGTGTGCGCACACGCTACTAGAAGAGCAGAGCCTCCAAAACCGACATCGCTAGAGATCCTGCTTGGGATAGCGAGGCAATCTGAAGGACCGAACTAGCGACCAGAGAGGGGGGGAGTGAATGGGAGCCGATAAAAATTCTTCTCGAAGGAGATGACGACTCCAACAAGATGAACTCGGTCGGGTACCCAAAATCACACGCTCCGCACATAACCTTCCGTTTGCCAAAATCACGTAGCCACTGGAGTGCTACTGGTCCTAGGAACAAACACTACCTGCAGCTACAGCTCCTACACACACGGCAGCGGAAACGACTCAGAAGCTGTTTGGTCAGCAAGGGGCGGTTAGACCGGGTATGGGGGGCGGTTAGACCGCCTCCACCTGGTAACAGAGAAATCCTCTGAACCACCTCTTCCGAGCTCCAAAACACTTCACAGTTTCACCCACTGGATCCTCTGGTCAAGGCCAAGCTAGCTACCAGAGAATCTTGGTGAAAACAAGAACTTCACCCAAAAGGCCTAGGGCGGTTAGACCGGATCACGGGGGCGGTCTAACCTCCTGTACCCAGCAAAGAACTCAAGGCAAGAACTCCTAGCAAACAGCGCCGAAACGAACCAAGATTTCACCTGAACGCTCCTCTAATCAAGGCGAACAAACTCACAGAGGAAAATCCGGCAAAACCAAAAATTTCACTTGGAAGGCCCAGGGTGGTTAGACCGCCCCCCTATGGCGGTTAGACCGCCCCTCCCAGAAAACCTGGCCGCGGGTCAACCCTTAACTTCCCATCGCCCGATCTCCCGATTCACCCCACGGATTGCAGTGAAACTTCAGGGATACCTGGGTTACCTCCTGGGCAACCTCTACCTCAAAGGAATTGCACCGAATCGCTCTCAATCAAAGGGAATCACGGATCTTGGCCCTCTAGGTCATGAACTCGAGCAACTCGAAAAACCACCAAATCAAGGTCGATTCAAGGGAGTTCTTGGGGCAAAGTCACCAGCCAAAGAGGCACAAGGTCCTCATACGTAACACTCAACAAGAATCCCGCAAGAAATCGCCCTCAAAACTCCGTCACGAAAATCACAAGAAAAGGCTCTAAAAATCACCAAAAAGGAAAATGGGAGAGGCAACACAAGGCCTTGAGGAACCACGCCGAATCATCTATACATACCATGAAGATTCATACAAGGTCTAGCTTGCCACCCGGTCATCCATCCCTCTCTCTAGATCTCACATGAAGCTCTCAAGCTAGTCCTAGAAAAACTAGAGAAAATAGCAAACGAAAATGACAAAGGGAAATGAGCTAGGGTTCCAAGAGTTGGCTGCCATCCATCCCCTCAAGTGTTTATATGGAGGCAACCAAAAGACTAAACTACCCTTACTAGATAACTAGGGATACATGCCCCTCAAGGGCGAATTTGGAAGTCTTCAGATTTTCACCATCGGACGGATGCCCAACGACCGCAACCTTGCTTAGCCTCGACGCAAGCCTTGCAATCCCGACGCGTGTCCTCCGCTTCGAAGTTTCTCGGCGGCTGTGACTCGAGCGGTTAGACCGGCCCAGGCGGTCTGACTGCCCCTCCTCGGTGGTTGAACCGGCCTGGGTGGCCGCACCTCCTCGTCAAGTCTTCGGTCTCAGTTTTGTGGCTCAACCGAATAACCCAGTGGTTTTCTGATGAACCACTGCAAACCCCGCGAACTCGGTGTAGCCTCCGCCAATCACCACTCATGACTCGGCTCCCACGTCATCCCGGCTCGACCTTGGTTTTGAGGCTCAATCAAGAAACCGTCCACGATTTTGTCTTGCTGTTCTTTCCACCATGCGGCCCGCACTTGACTCCGCTGGCCACCGGGTCCCTCGAACCAAGCCTACTTGTCTTCTCCACACTTGGAGGCCTCACCAGCCACGACCATTCGCGCTTGTTCTTCACCTGCACCAACACTAGTCAAACCGCAACCTGCACCTGCAATACTTAGCCAAGAGTCAGTCCACACCACGTTGTCAATCACTCTTTACACCAGGAAGCGACCATCCACCGGTCCTTGAACCACACAGGTCCTCAATCTCCCCCTTGATGAGTGCATTGACAACACACACATTTGAGTAACCAAAGAGAAATGGAAAAGAACAAGATCACTTGAAGAAGGAAAGTCTCGGTCCCCTTAGGCAAGGGCAACGACTCGACACAACCGAGACAAAACAAGCTCGCAAAGAGAGCAAAGACCACCAAAGGCACACAAGGCCACAAACCACAAACTCACACAAGAGCTCCCCCTGAGCCAAAGCACACTCCCCCTGAACCAATGTAACAATGCAACATGGGAATGCAAACAAGGAGCAAACTCCTGCCTGGGCCGGTCAGACCGCCCCTCTGGGATCTGACCACCTGGGGGGCGGTTAGACCGCCCCAAGAAATCGGCCCTGCACCAAACTTTTCAAAACCTGCCCGAACCACTTTGAACACCTTCCTAGAGCTCCCAGGTGCCCAAATCATGCACAAACTTCTCCCCCTTATTGACAATGCATGAATCAAGGAAAAATGCGAAAAGTTTCAACATAGAGCTTCTCAAATATACAAAATTCATCACAAGATGCTACACATATCCAAATGAGCAAGTTAGATACTCTATAGCTTCGTATGGACATAAACTACAGATCACCAAGTTTCACAACCATTGGGCAAAGCTAAGATAGAATTGATCATTTTTGCGAAAAATTACCCTCTCATGAGCAAAGTCCTAAACATGAGCAAAACATGTCAAAATGGCAAAACCACACAAACTTCATGCTAGGACAACCATTCTAAGCATAAGACCATCATAAACACCCACAAGCACCTCATGTCATGTCAAAGCCACCGAGCCATGTGCCTACTTCTATATATGAGACTTCTCAATGGTAGGCATCATGCAACGGTTTAGCACCCAAAGCAAATTAAATTAAGCACAAATGACATGGGAGCACATTTTCCAAGCAATTTACATTTCATTTTCAGATTTATATTTGGTACATGAAATGTCTTTGCGACAAAAAGGAACTTATGCCCCTCCACAAGATAAAGCATGGGGGCTAAACATTCATGATGGCAAATGAGCCTTTGGCTCCATATACTCAAAATAAGCTATCCAACCACAAATTAAGCATAGCCAAGCCACAAAAACATGTCAAGATCATATAAAGGCATTTACTCACAAGAGAGCATATATGTGACATTTTTCAAAAAGCATAGTTATCAACCATGGATATAAATCAAGATCATCAAGAGCTAAGCCAAACTAACAATAGCTTACCAAACTAGCTCACAAGGATATATATATCATACCATGGTGAACAATGTATATAGGAGAAGCTTTTCCTACACAATGCATATGATACAAAAAGCATGCAACCTAAGATACAAAGATGCCTATACATCATGATACAAATGCAATGCAAATGTGCACAAAAGGAAAGCTATACATATGCTACAAAGGAGCTCCCACACACCCAACTCAAGAAATCAAACACACACCAAGCTCCCCCCGCAAACGAGTGAAAGTTGCTTGATCTAGGGGCTTGGTGAAAATATTGGCTAGCTGGTCATGTGTGGGTACATGGATCAAAGTGATTTTCCCTTTCTCAACGTTGTCTCTCAGGAAATGATACCTCACTTCTATGTGCTTGGTTTTGGAATGGAGCACTGGGTTCTTTGCTACACTTATGGTATTGGTGCTATCACATTGAAGTGGGACATGGGTATACTCCTCACCAAAGTCGCTCATGGTGTATGTGATCCAAAGGAGCTGAGAGCAACAACTAGCTGCGGCCACATACTCTGCCTCAGTAGTGGATTGAGCAACACTCAATTGTTTGCGGGGAAGACCAAGACACCAAAGAGGAACCCAAAAACTGGCAAGTCCCAGAAGTGGACTTCCTATCCAACCGACACCCGGTAAAATCCGCGTCCGAAAATCCATGAAGAGCCAAAGAAGAAGACGCGGAGTACCAAAGGCCGAAGTCGGGAGTATGTCACAAATACCTGAATATGCACTTGACTGCTTGCTGATGCGAAGTCCTTAGAGACGCTTGAAAACGAGCGCACAGACATACCGAGAATTCGATGTCCGGCCTCGTCACCGTCAAGTAGAGAAGTGACCCGATCATGCTTCGGTACTCCTTCTGGTACACGTGCTCACCTTCCTCGTCCGCATCAAGAGCTGTAGTCGTACTCATAGGTGTTGCCATGGCCTTGAAGTACTCCATCTTGAACTTCCTCACAATGTCCTTGGTGTACTTGGCTTGGTGCACGAATGTTCCTTCCTTTGATTGCTTGATCTGGAGGCCGAGGAAGAACTGCAACTCCCCATCATGCTCATCTCAAATTCCCTGCTCATGTCCTCTGCAAACCTTGCAACCAAAGAGTTAGACGAGCCACCAAAGACAATATCATCCACCTATATCTGCACAATTAGGATCTCTTTGCCCTGCCTGAGGAGAAACAAGGTCTGATCTACCTTCCCCATCTCGAAACCTCTCTCAAACAGAACCCCCACAACCTACCGTACCAAGCTCTAGGCGCCTGCTTCAAACCATACAACGCCATCCTCAACTTGTACACCCGGTGGGGGTACTTCTCACTCTCAAACCCCAGTGGTTGCCTCACATACACTTCTTCCTCCAAAACACCGTTCAGGAAAGCACTCTTCACGTCCATTTGGTGCAATTTGACCCCTTTTGCCACGGAAAAGGCTAGAAGGATCCTAATCGCCTCCAAACGAGCTACGGGAGCAAAGGTCTCCTCATAGTCGATCCCCTCTTTCTGGCTATACCCTTGCGCCACCAACCTCGACTTGTTTCTCACCACTTCTCCTTTCTCTCCCTCTTTATTTTTCCACACCCATTTTGTCCCAATCGGCTTACAACCCGGTGGAGGATCCACTAACTCCCAAACTTGGTTCCTCTCAAAATTCTCCAACTCCTCATGCATCGAATTAACCCAATTATGATCAGATAACACGTGTCCAATGTCTTTGGGCTCAAAGGTAGCAACAAAAGCAGCATGGACAAAGTGAGAATTGTTTCGAACCCTCGACCGTGTAGTGCGTTCATTGATGTCGCCGATGATTCTCGAAGCTGGGTGATCCACTTGAACTTGCCTAGGAGGTTCTCGCCTTGAAGCTACCTCCCCCTCAACAGCAGCTTCGCCTTGATCTGGGTTTGTCATTGTGGGTGTAAGAGAGGGCCCGTTCTCGATCGTAGTCGAAGTAGTAGGTACATGCTCAGCCGCGGGCTCCACACCACCATCTTCATCATCCCCATGTTCATGCTCCTCCTCCTGAAAGATCTCCTCGCCAAGTTCATCATCTCATGCACATTCAAAGACCAAAGAGCTACATGGCTGTGTCTCATCGAAGGTTACCTCGCAAGTCTCCACGATTTGGTTAGTTTCCAAATTGAGCACACGAAATGCTCTAGAATGAGAAGCGTAACCAAAGAAAATACCATCGACTGACCTAGCCTCAAACTTATCCAGATTCTTGCCCTTTTTCAGAATAAAGCATTTGCAGCCAAATACATGGAAATGAATCACCTTGGGAGTGCGACCGTGCATCATCTCATAGCACGTCTTCTTGAATACCCGGAGAAAAATCCTGTTTGACACGTAGCACGCGGTATTGACCGCCTCATCCCAGAACCTTCTCGGAGTCCTATGCTCATCGAGCATCGTCCGAGCCATCTCGCACAAGGTTCTGTTTTTCCTTTCCACCACGCCGTTCTGGGGAGGCGTATACGGACTAGAGAACTGGTGTTCAAGACCCAAGTCATCGCAAAAGGTTTCGAAGCGAGAGTTTTTAAATTCCGAGCCATTATCACTGCGGATCGCTCGTATGGCATCTCCGTGCCTCTCATTCCTCAACCTCAAGACAAGATCTCGAACAAAACCAAACGTCTCCCCTTCTCTTCCAAAAAGAAGACCCAAGCATACCGAGAGTAGTCGTCCACCACAACTAGGACGTACCACTTCCCACCCGCAGATCTCACACGAGCTGGGCCAACAAGGTCCATATGGAGCAGCTCGCATGGACGCTCCGTCATCACATCGGTGAGGGGCGGGTGAGAAGAGGCTACCATCTTGGCATGCCTACACGGTGCACAAACCAACACTTTCTCAAACCTCAACCGTGGCAATCCTCAGACCAAATTGAGTTTAATCAAGCGAGCAAAAGGTCAAAGCTTAAGTGACCCAACTTCCTATGTCACTTCCACAACTCACTCGAAGAACCAGCCAAAAAGCAATGAGCCACACCAGAAGACTGAGAGAAATTAGCTCGAAACACTTGACCCTCGGGAACGACCATGCAAACTAGGTCCCCTCGAGAATCCAAAATCCGAGAACCACCAGGCCGAAACAACACCTCAAAACCCTCATCCAACAGCTGGGAAACAAAAAGCAAATTGAACCCGAGCGATTGAACAAGAGCAACACGCCTGAGAGTGACCTTGTCACTTACCTTAATCTCACCTTCTGAAAGCACACGCCCTCGCCCATTGTCCCTAAAGGTGATGTATGTCTTGGACACCACCGGGACGAGACTTGAGAACCACCCCTTGTCTCTGGTCATATACCTCGAGCAACCGGAGTCAATCAGCCAAACATTCCTCAAGTCTCCCATCTGAAATTCAAAAACGGGCACGTGAGTGAACAAACGACTCAGCACTGGGGTTAGTACCAAAAGAGTAAAACTAGTGCCGAGCCATTTGCTCTAAAGTGCGGTTAGCACAATCCATATCATCACGTCTATCAAAGCTACCACCACATGAACTACCATGAAAACCACCACGAGGGAACCAACCGTGTCTCGCTGGAGGAGAACGAAAACCACGGAAGGAAGACCGTGGACCGTTCCTCCTCTCCAACTCAAAGCTACGACTCCTCCCACCATCGTATTGAGCACAAGGTGGAGAACGTCTAGCACACTGACCACCACCAGACTCACTATGCCAACCACCAGAACTGAAACCACTCGAATCGCCACCTCGAAAACCAAACCGCCAAGAATTCTAGGGGGGCGGTCTGACCGCCCTCTCCAGAAAACCTCCTCGGCTACGGGAACTCGCATCTCCCCGTGCCGGAATGCTTCTCACAATTGCCTTACCCCTGGGCAGTGGCATACAAGGCTTAGGTACACCATGAGAAGGGTGGTACCTGTCCTTGTTAGCCCACTCCTTAGCCATTCTCTCCTCACGCTTCCTCTTGAAGCAAAACTCATCCTTGTGACCATCTCTATCACAATAGTCACAATGAAACCGAATAGGTTTTGGTTTAGGCTTGGGTTGTGGCTGGTCACTCGGCTTCTCTTTTGGTTTCTCCTCACTAGGCTTCTCACCCTTCTTCTCAACGAACTCGTTCCCCAAGTCACTCTTGAACTTGATGGGTTTTTGGAAATCATTTGTTGGGTGAGGAAATATAGGAGGATCTGGGGTTGTGTCAAGTTTGTTTTTCAGTGGGTTGGGCTTAGGTGCATAAGCATTTTTGTGGAAGGTTTTTGGTGGAGCTCGGATATCACCAATTTTCTCTCCTCCCTCACCACTACACTCTCCAACCTTATCCGAACCAAGTGCTTGCCCATCATAGCACTTGTATGCCTCTATCATCATCCTAAGCTGTGGTTCATGACCCGACAACCAACCCATTATTTTTCTCAAGTCATCATTCTTATCCTACAAGCGATCAACATAATGCGCAAGTTCCAGATTATTAACCACATGCAATTCACGAGTAGAGCAAGAAGTGGGAACATGTGCTTTCAACTCAGCCTCAAGAGAAATAATGTAAGCATGCATCTCATCAATTTTTCCATGCAAAACAGGGTAAGAAGTGCAAGCACCTAGCAAAGCAGGTCTAGACTTCAGCTCAGTCACTTCAACCCTAAGCACATCTAGTTCCTCACACGTGGAGGCATGCTTATCCTTAAGAGCAGTAAGATCAGCTAGGTACACAGAGCAATCACAACAATCAATCTCATCGAAAACAACAGGTGAAGCCTTAAGCGAATCTATCTCAAGCTTAGCATCAAGATTATGTGTTTCTAACTCAGCTACTCGGTTCCTAGCATCTTCTAGTGAGGCCCTAAGCTCCTTCCTCATCTTCTTTGCCTTTCTAAGCATGTCATCACGGTTATCAAGCAACTTGCCAAGACGCTCATTCTCCTTACACAAGAAGGGAAGCTCATCACGTACCTCATTCTCGGAGTCAGAGTCCGAGTCGCTCTGGTGACTCTTCTTGCTGCCAGAGCTACGTGCCATGCCGCAGAAGCCATCTCTCGCGTAGCAGCTCAGCCCGCTCAAGTTCTTGGATGACTTCTTGCTCTTGCGCCGATCACCTTCATCTTCGCTCCTACTGGAGCTCGAGGAAGAGTAGGCGGAGCTAGAGTCGACGTCGCTCGCTCCGACCATCGCTCGGGCCTTCTTGCCGCGACCATCCTTCTTCCTCGATCATCGCTCGTCCTTGTGCTTGTTCTTGTGCTTGTTCTTGTGCTTGTGATCGCGCATTGATCGGTACTTGCCGTCTGTCCTCGACTGGTGCCTGTAGCCGTCCTTGTTCTCCACCTTCTCCGGACAGTCAGCGACAAAGTGTCCTGGCTTGTTGCACTGAAAGCATTTCCATGGGCCCTTCCTCGTGTTCACCTGGTTCTCGTGCAACCTCTCGAACCTCTTGGTCAGCAATGCCAGCTCGTCCTCTCCAAGCACGTCAAACTCCTCATCTAGCAAAGATATCAAAGAAGACAGAGAGTACATCCTGGAGGATGCGTTAGTGTTAGACTTAGCACCTTTGCCACCGATGAGAGCAAGACTATGGGAATCAGTCAGGCTCTCAAGACGGGTTGTCACACCACGATCCAACTCAGCTGACTTGAGCTTCGAGAACAGCTCGTTCACCATCAGGGTGTCATACTTCTCGGACTCAAGAATAGCCTCGACCTTTCCGTCTCATACTGTATGATCCAACGAGTGCAAGAGCTTCACGGCTCTATCATGATCATCGTACGGGAGCACAACCACATTGGCTCTCATGTTCTTCACCATGTTGACGGTGAATTTCCGTCAACCTAGAGTACTTATTATACATTGTTTTCGATTATGATTTGCAACTAACCCACCACTAGGCATACTAATGATGTAACAAGTTCACTTGTGAATGTGGCATTTGGAGTATGTTATTTACGCAGGATTTAGGCACTAAAAGGAGCACTTCCGGGAGAAGTTCAATGAGCACTTTATGAGAGGATCATGAAGCCCGGCACAAGTCAACACTCGAGGTGAACATGACTCCAAATGACCCAAGGACCACAATGTGAAGGCACAAAACTCCAGGGACCTGAACAGAAGATGGTGAAGCTTGCGCGACAAGGAGCTCTATCTAAACCGTGGAGAAGACGACGTCAAGGGCCCACATGTAGAAGGGAGCAAGTCAACAATTGACCGAGAAGCGTCGGGGAGCAAAACGGGGGCCGAACCGGGCCGAAACGGGCCTAGGCCGGTCGGCCCAGGCCGGCCGGCCTGGCCTGTTTCGGGCCCGGTTCGCGACGCCCTTTGACCTAGGTGTTTCTCTATAAATTGCCTCTGCCTCCGTCGGCTGCCACATCCATCCATTCATCAGAGAGTCGCCGACACGAAGGAGAAGCACCAGGAGGAAGACGACGGCCGCCGCGAGTCCTCGAAGTTGTCTAGGAGATGGCCTAGGCCTACCCTAGCCGCCATGGCCGCCTTGCACGGTTGAGGCATGGCGGAGTTCCGGAGCTAGTTGAGGTCATCAATGGTATGTACTCGGTGGAGATGATCTAAACACATTTATTATGTGAGTAACGTATTTCATGTCATCCGATCTTTTAGCGACTCGATTCCTCCTTTTATGATTTTGCTCTCGCTTGGCTATGCTTCGTCTTCAATCTATTCTATAGATAGATTGCTTGGGGTGCTCTTGTAGTCATGGTGGCTAGAGGTGCATACCGGATCGACCAAGTGTTTTCAACTTGTTCTTGTTGAACTCGCCCTAGGCTAATCCGTATGAATAGGAGTGCGTTGTGACAGGACGGTGGCTCCAAAAGGCGGGCGTCTTCGGATTCGGACTGGAGGATAGTAGTTTAAAGATGGCTTTGGATGAGATGCATGTCGCGCTTGCTCTTTTGGCTAGAACTACAACTAGAAGATGATAGGCCTTAGTTTCCCTTGCTTGCTCCTTACCTTGTCGGTGTTCATGGATGCGATCAACCTTATGCTATAACTCATATATCTTTAAGGTTTATCTTCTTATGCAATCAATGCTTCGTGTTAGGTTAGATCGATAGGTTAGACGGAGAATCCTGGGAGTTTGCTTCCGATCCTTGGATTGACAAATCTAGGGAAGACCCTCCTTAGTGAAAAAGGCACCAAGTCACCCGTAGGCTTGCGGTGAACTTGAGCACGGTTTTGAACCGCCAACAAGTCCCTTTTTCTAGCGCCGTTGCTGGGGATCGGCAACTCGAACCTAGGGCGATCCATCTATCTCTTTGACTAACCCTAATTTCTATTATTGCATATATGCTTGCTTTCTTGTTTGTGTCCTTGAAAGTAGGTGAAAAGCTAGACACAAGACGTTCGAGAAGTTCACAATCCACTCCGACAAGATGATGACTACATCAAGATTCACTCTTTAGTGGTAGGTGCTAACTTTTGTTAGTGGTCCATCATCGGCTATTGAGTCCACACCCTACACGAGCGATGATAAACAAGGTATGCCAATGTGTCAATTAAACATTTAAGACTAATGTTTCGTGGAGGTTTGTTTGTCCAAGCAATAAGTGTTGGAAGCAATCATGTTACGAAAGAAGTACCCGTCACTTTGGCTAAAGCAAAATCATAAAGAAGACACACCATTGCCATCATGCTACTCGCTGGTCCAGCAATGGCAATGACTTAAAGCTGAAGGAGACGCGACGTAACGCCCCGAAGACCACAAGATCAAGGTCGTCAACATCTTCGGATCGATTCGCAAGAAGTCAATGTTCGCATCAATCTCTGCACAACCTCAAGGGAGAACAACAGGATATCTTTGGATATTTAGAAGCCCCATGAAGTTACACTTCCAACGAACCAAGAATCAAGTCAATCGGAGGTCCCTACAAGCGGATATGGCCGAATTACCGAAGGTTGCGCGTTCTGAAATTTTCTGGACAGCATGCAAGAGCGGAAACAAAACGGCCATAGCTCCCTCATTTGGGCTCCGATTAAGATAAATGAGTACCCGTTGGAAAGGTAATTTTATAAAGTTTTCAATGGAATAATATTTTGGTATATGTTCTGTTATGTACACAGGGGAAAATCCACGAAAAATAGGTAGCAGCAACACGATGAGAACAAGATAGTGGAGATGAGGACGACGACAACGAAGAGGAGCTTGGGCAATGCTTCCATTAGACCACACGAGATGAAATTCAGAAGTTTGGAACAAAATAAAGACCCCAAGAGCATTGGCAAAAGAAGGCACAAGTTGGCAACATCCGACGCTAGGAGATGTTAGAAGCAAATCACGATGGATTACACACAAATGATGGCATCCAATGGCGCGGATACTCTGGGCTCTCACACGAAGGATCATGGAGTTACATGAAGATATTTGAGACATGTGTGATGTCCCGCAAATGAATAAGAAGAGTGAGTCCACACAAGGCAACCTTGATGATGTGTGGCACGAACGAAGGAATTGCGAAAAGACAATGCAAGCCACCGATCATTGAAGATTGTTTGCTTTCAACTCCGAGAGACCACTCACGATGAAAAGCTCGAAGGCCAAGGTACAAATTAACCTCTCAAGATACTTTTGGATCTGATAATATTTCTTTGATATATCTATGATTCATATCCAATAGTGAGGTTGATTCAATTCTATGCCTTGTTCTTATGATGATCATGATAGGCTAGAATTTCTTGAGAGTGATAAAGAGGCTTTGTTGTGCTTAAACTTTGTTACATGCCTAATGAACCTTTGCCTAATGAGAGCTTAGTGCTGAGCAAGAAAACTTATGCTACAATTAATCACAACTTACTTTGTCATAAATTGTGGTTATGGATGCGTTTGTTTGCGATATGATTTGTAAATCTTGGACTT
This sequence comes from Cenchrus fungigraminus, assembly GCA_036936925.1. NCBI lineage: Eukaryota > Viridiplantae > Streptophyta > Magnoliopsida > Poales > Poaceae > Cenchrus > Cenchrus fungigraminus. Next base: position 17,074,046 of record CM072778.1, on the reverse strand, counting down.
GCTTTGTGCTCGGTCAAGCTAGTGACCTGAAAAGAGCAAATCGTGGGAGAAATCCCAAGTTTCACTAACCATGTAGGGCATTAAATATAAATTAAGAGGAGAGAAGTCATACCCAAAGGAATTGCAAACCCGTGCATCACCGTCACCGAATTTGAAAAACGGACGTTGCTATTTTCATCAATTTTGAGGACCTGGTCAGATATGTTCAAGGAAGAAAAAGTTGAAAATCAGAAGCTCCATCAAGTGCCGGTTCCAACGCATCTAAGATCGATGAATTTGAAGACCCATACAAGGAGATATGGCAAAAACATTGAGCGATGTGCAGTCTGAAATCAGCTTTGGACAGATTGCAGCGCCGGAGTAGAACGGGCATAACTCACTCGATCGGAGTCCGTTGGGGGTGAATAAATACTTGATGGAAAGACAATTTCATGCGCCACGCATGGAAGCTATTGTTTTCTACATTGTCTGATCAGGACAGAGAGGAAAATTTGTGAAAGAAGAGGCAGCGATAAAGTGCGATGGAGAAGGTGATGATGATGCAAGGAGACGATTGGGCAAGCCTCTCATCGAGCATAAGTGATCGTGTCAAGCATGGAGAGTGGATCAAGGCTGCATGAACACCTTCAAATCTTGCATGAAGGATCATGGCTCCGCAACAACAAGAAGGTATGTGAGAAAGTCGAGCTCTACGACTTTAAATGAAGCGCTTTGCGGGAGGCAACCTGGTTTTTATTTATATATATATACATGACCGTCTACATTGTGCTCTTTAATCGAACCATCAAGTAACATTGTACCATTGCTCTAATAAAAACCACAACACCATGTTGTATGTTCTAATTGCTATTGAGGGAGCGCTTTGTTATTTGATCTTGGAAAACTTGTAGACCTTTTTGTGTGCCTATTAGAGTTTAGAGTCTTTTTCTTTTGTGTCTTTATAGAGAGATATATGAAGTTGGCACCATCCTTTGATTCTAAACTTGTGGCTAGTTAATTTAGGCTAACATTTGTTTTTGTTTTAGACCATCGCATATCATGTCATATCATTTTGTTCATCCACCTTGCATCGCACTGCATGTTTGATTTGATCTAACTTTTTGTCTAACCAACCTAAGCCTTCCTATAACCTCCACCAAAAACCACAGCCAATAGAGGTAGGATTGCTTGAGTTGACTGGGGGCTGTCACCCTCCGGGTCAGCCAAGTCTACCCCTATCTAACTAAAAAGAAGATGGTGCTTTGATGATTATGGCCGGCCACCATACTTTTCGGGGTGAATCATGCTCTAGCCCCTTAGAACTCATCGTCATAAACTTTGACTAGCCTCCCTATAAAACCCTTAGGAAAACTTCCCCTACCTATAGACATCCTAAAACCATAGGTTTGTAGAAAGACTCTAGCACCACCTTAGTTAGAATTTCTATACTTGACTTCTTCTCTTCAAAATCCTTGTTTGAGCCAAAAATATAAGATACCCATAACCTACCCTTAAATCTTGTTAGTTTGGTTGATTGATTCTTTTCGATGGGTAACTTCCTTGTTGACAATGCTTACTTCGTATGAAGTGTGAGATCAAGCTTTGTCCTTTGCTTATTGTAGACCACATCGAAAGTGTTTTTCAAACCTTGCTAATGCTTGTTTGTGCTAACTTTTTACATTTGCATTTTGTACCCATCTCTTTGTCATCATCCACTTTATGTTAGCTTGGAACCTTTTTGTGAAACTTTATGATGAATGCTTTCATATCTATGTTAATGCTTGTCGACATGCGTTACTACTTTTTGCAATCTTGTGTAAACATGGTGTTTAGACATGATTGGAGACCACCATCATTTAGTCTTATATCCCGAGCTATTATGTTGCATTGGTTGGTTTATAAACTTAGCAATGCGCCCTACTTTTCTTGCACTATAAAGAATTGTTGACCTTGGGATGAACATGGTGTTTTGACCTTGGTTAATAAATCTCTACGGGAATAGAAAGTTTGGCAACCACTTTGTACGCATGGAGCTTAGAATTTGGTGTAAACATTATTTTGTTTTTATACCATCCTATCATTTGCATGCACGCTTGCACTCACGTACACCCATTAGGATTTTCGCTAGATTAACTATGCCACAAGTGAAGATCTTAGGGATGTCATGGTTTGTTGGCATAGGGTGAGTATTCTCGACCGTCACCTCGGGGGTACTTTGTGCATTATAGTTATTTTGCAGGCATGGTGAATCACTCCCATGAGTTCGTAATAAAAGCTGAAATCAAGATCATCAACACCTCCAAAATCCCGAAAGGAGCACTGCTGTTTTCATCAAGATTAAGCACATGTTCAGAGATGTACAAAAGGGGAAAATTGGATATTCAAGTGCTCCGTTAAGTCTACTTTCCAATGCATCAAGAATCAACATTTTAGGAGACCCGTGCAAGAAGTTACAACCAAATCTTTGGGCGTCACACATTCTGAAATCAGCCCGGAACAGCTTGCACCAACAAAGTAAAAAGGGCGTAACTCACTTGTTCGGAGTCCGATCGGGATGAATGACCACTCGTTGGAAAGATAATTTCAAGCAATTTACAATGGAGTGATGATTCAGTACATGCTCAGTTCTGGAAGTAGAAGAAAAACTCGTGGAAGATGAACCAGCGATAAGGGACAACATGGAAGGAGGAGAAGATGGGATGAGAAACAATTGGGATCAAGGCTCGTGGCAAAGGGCGGACATTGAAGGATGAACAAAGGCAACATTGTGATGATGATCTCCTTGCATGGCGGTAGGACTTCAAGAATTTTAAGATGGTTCATCATCTTCCGTGCCTAGCAACATGCTAAGCATGGGGGAAGACTTGGTGGACGAAAGAAGACCGCATGGAGTTCAAGGATCATGGTTGCTGCGGATGCCGATCTTCCTTCTTCCATGCTAGGCACAATGCTTAAGCATGGGGGAGGGCGCGCTACATCACAAGCATCAAAGGACGGTAACAATTCCTCAACCCTCTCTTTGTCCTTGTCTTTCTAAATGCTTGCATATATGTATATGCCTTCAACAACCTTAGATGCAACTTTTGTATGTCTCTCTTGTTAAATAACATGGCTTCTAGGAGTACAACCTAGTTTTTGTTTTTGTTTATTGTCATCACCTTGTGCTAACCATGATGAAATAATTTTGGCTTGATCTTGCTCGTTGATATATGATGACCATTGCCGCTTTGTTTAAACTTTGTGCTTGTTTATGCATGATTAAGCTTTTGCTCTCTCTAATACAAATCTGAAATTAATTAAATGCTAGCTTAATCTTTTGTGGAGGTCATGATAAAAATAAAGACCCATGGTTTCTTTTATGCTCTCAACTTTGGATGGGTCGAAGGACATATTACTTTTTGCTTTTAAAAGTCATGCTAACCTTGTCATTAATACCTCTTGCATTTTGCTCTACCTATCCAAAGCCTTATATATTGAGTGCAACCATAGATTACAAGAGTTATTGTTGAGTGAATTGATTCAAGGCTCGATTCTTTGGCTCGTGACTAAGAAGCTGGTCATTCCATTTTTTGTGTAACTTATCTTTTGCTAGCCTATTCTATCTGTGCATTGTGAGCTCCCACATCGGAAGTTTTGCAAAACTCGCCGGATATCCACCCTTTAAACCAACATCATCTTTTGTGTTAACCTCCTTGACCTACCTATCACTTGAGTATGGAGACGGCACGTCACAAGGGGGTGCTTCAAAGGGAAGATTCAAGTTCCCTCTCATCAAGACATCCGGTACCTACCTTAACACCACTTCCTCTTTGCTCGGGGACGAGCAAACGTCTAAGCATGGGGGAGGAGGTAGGTACTATGCAAATTAGAGTTCTAGGGGAGATAAAAAAATGAATAAGATGAGAGGAGAAAATAAAAAAATTCAAAGCACCTCGCACCGGTCAAAGAAAAAAAAGAGAAAAAAGAAAAAAAAAGAAGGGAGAAAAAGAAAAAGAAAAAAAAGAGAGTAATAATAATCTCCCCCAGTTCTCTAGTTGCTTAAGGATTTTTCAAGGACTTCAAGATCAAGACCCATACTCATTTTTCCAACCATGTGCAATCCAATAATGAGGACTTCGTTAGGGCCTCGGGATCATTCTTTGCCATTTGCACATGTCCACCTATCTAAAAGTGTGAGTTCTTTCTCTCCCCCCTCCTTATGAACATTATTTTTCCAATGACCTTTTTGACGAGTCATGATAAGTCCATGAGAAGCTTGCCTTGTTTTGATAATAGTCTCAACTTTAACATCTTGGTAGGGATAAAAACTTTCCCATGAGCTCCAAATAAAACCCTTCCACCTACAAACATGAGAGGGAAAGGATATAGATCAAGTAGGCTTGAGAGAGTTGTGAGATGAGAGAGTTCATGAGCAAGATGCAAGAAGGTTTAAATTTTTGTACTTGGTTTAGCTTTTTTATTCACCTCGTTCTTCACTTCAAAAGTTTCTAAGACCTATTCGAATTTTGTGAAGCATGATTGATTACTTGTGGAAAGAGCTTAAATTATATCTACCCTCCATAGAGATGAAAGCTAGTTACATTATGGAATTTTGACAAATATAAACTTGGAGAGCATTATGCTTTCTCATGTGTGATCAAGGGCAGGGTATGAACAATGAAAGGCAATGCTGATATCCATTGAAAACTTACTCGAGGACGAGCAAGGTTTAAGCATGGGGGAGATGTTGACGGTGAATTTCCGTCAACCTAGAGTACTTGTTATACATTGTTTTCGATTATGATTTGCAACTAACCCACCACTAGGCATACTAATGATGTAACAAGTTCACTTGTGAATGTGGTATTTGGAGTATGTTGTTTACGTAGGATTTAGGCACTAAAAGGAGCACTTCCGGGAGAAGTTCAATGAGCACTTTATAAGAGGATCATGAAGCCTGGCACAAGTCAACACTCGAGGTGAACATGACTCCAAATGACCCAAGGACCACAACGTGAAGGCACAAAACTCCAGAGACCTGAACAGAAGATGCTGAAGCTCGTGCGACAATGAGCTCTATCTAAACCATGGAGAAGACGACGTCAAGGGCCCACATGCAGAAGGGAGCAAGTCAACAATTGACCGAGAAGCGTCGGGGAGCGAAACGGGGCCGAAACGGGCCTGGGCCGGTCGGCCTGTTTCGGGCTCGGTTCGCAACGCCCTTTGACCTAGGTGTTTCTCTATAAATTGCCTCTGCCTCCGTCAGCCGCCATGTCCATCCATTCATCAGAGAGTCGCCGACATGAAGGAGAAGCACCAGGAGGAAGACGACGGCCGCCGCGAGTCCTCGAAGTTGTCTAGGAGATGGCCTAGGCCTACCCTAGCCGCCATGGCCGCCTTGCACGGTTGAGCCATGGTGGAGTTCCGGAGCTAGTTGAGGTCATCAATGGTATGTACTCGGCGGAGATGATCTAAACGCATTTATTATGTGAGTAACGTACTTCATGTCATCCAATCTTTTAGCGACTCGATTCCTCCTTTTATGATTTTGCTCTCGCTTGGCTATGCTTCGTCTTCAATCTATTCTATAGATAGATTGCTTGGGGTGCTCTTGTAGTCATGGTGGCTAGAGGTGCATACTGGATCGACCAAGTGTTTTCAACTTGTTCTTGTTGAACTCGCCCTAGGCTAACCCGCACGAATAGGAGTGCGTTGTGACAGGACGGTGGCTCCAAAAGGCGGGCGTCTTCGGATTCGGACCGGAGGATAGTAGTTTAAAGATGGCTTTGGATGAGATGCATGTCGCGCTTGCTCTTTTGGCCAGAACTACGACTAGAAGACGATAGGCCTTAGTTTCCCTTGCTTGCTCCTTACCTTGTCGGCGTTCATGGATGCGATCAACCTTATGCTATAACTCATATATCTTTAAGGTTTATCTTCTTATGCAATCAATGCTTCGTGTTAGGTTAGATCGATAGGTTAGATGGAGAATCCTGGGAGTTTGCTTCCGATCCTTGGATTGACAAATCTAGGGAGGACCCTCCTTGGTGAAAAAGGCACCAAGTCACCCGTAGGCTTGCGGTGAATTTGAGCACGATTTTGAACCGCCAACACACCACAACCGTAAACCGCTGGAAAAGGGCGTCATCAGACTCACCGGGGAGATGAGTGAAGTTCTCGTACTCTCCCGGGTAAGTCACGTACATCCGAGCCTGAACCTGAGCATTTCCAGCGTGAGCATCCTTCAACTGCTCCCAAATTCTACAAGCTAGGTCCTCTGTCTGAACCCAATCGAATTCAGATTGACATAGAGCACGAAACAAGTAGTCGACCACCTTATTGTTGGCGTCGAACATGTCCCTCGATCCTGGAGCAAGGAAGTTAATCGGATGAACATAAGTTGTGTTCACCATAACGTCCCAAAGGATCTGACCCTTGCCACCGAGGAACGCGGCCATCCGTCTCTGCCACATCTGGTAGTTCTTCCCATCGAAATGCGGAGGACCCGATCCCCGTTCCTGGTACGCCATCTTTGGATCTTAGACTGGTTAGAGTCCCGAAAGACCCGAACCAGCTCTGATACCAATTGAAGGACCGAACTGGTGACCAGAGAGGGGGGGAGTGAATGGGTGCTGATAAAAATTCTTCTCGAATGAGATGACGACTCCAACAAGATGAACTCGGTCGAGTACCCAAAATCACATGCTCCGCACACAACCTTCCGTTTGCCAAAACCACGTAGCCACTGGAGTGCTTCTGGTCCTAGGAATAAACACTACTGCAGCCACAGCTCCTACACACACAGCAGCGGAAAAGACTCAAAAGCTGTCTGGTCAGCAGGGGGCGGTTAGACCGGGTATGGGGGGCAGTTAGACCGCCTCCACCTGGTAACCGAGAAATCCTCTGAACCACCTCTTCCGAGCTCCAAAACACTCCATGGTTTCACCCACTGGATCCTCTGGTCAAGGCCAAGCTAGCTACCAGAGAATCTTGGCGAAAACAAGAACTTCACCCAAAAGGCCTAGGGCGGTTAGACCGGATCACGGGGGCGGTCTAACCTCCTGTACCCAGCAAAGAACTCAAGGCAAGAACTCCTAGCAAACAGCGCCGAAATGAACCAAGATTTCACCTGAACGCTCCTCTGATCAAGGCGAACAAACTCATAGAGGAAAATCCGGCAAAACCAAAACTTTCACCTCGAAGGCCCAGGGCGGTTAGACCGCCCCCCTATGGCGGTTAGACCGCCCCTCCCAGAGAACCTGGCCGTGGGTCAACCCTCAACTTCCCATCGCCCGATCTCCCGATTCACCCCACGGATTGCAACGAAACTTTGGGGATACCTGGGTTACCTCCTAGGCAACCTCTACCTCAAAGGAATTGCACCAAATTGCTCTTAATCAAAGGGAATCGCGGATCTTGGCCCTCTAGGTCATGAACTCGAGCAACTCAAAAAACCACCAAATCGAGGTCGATTCAAGGGAGTTCTTGGGGCAAAGTCACCAGCCAAAGAGGCATAAGGTCCTCATACGTGATACTCAATAAGAATCCCGCAAGAAATCACTCTCAAAACTCCGCCACGAAAATCACAAGAAAGGGCTCCGAAAATCACCAAAAAGGAAAACGGGAGAGGCAATGCAAGGCCTTGAGGAACCACGCCGAATCATCTATACATACCATGAAGATTCGTACAAGGTCTAGCTTGCCACCCGGTCATCCATCCCTCTCTCTAGATCTCACATGAAGCTCTCAAGCTAGTCCTAGAAAAACTAGAGAAAATAGCAAACGAAAATGACAAAGGGAAATGAGCTAGGGTTCCAAGAGTTGGCTGCCATCCATCCCCTCAAGTGTTTATATGGAGGCAACCAAAAGACTAAACTACCCTAACTAGATAACTAGGGATACATGCCCCTCAAGGGTGAATTTGGAAGTCTTCAGATTTTCACCATCGGACGGATGCCCAGCGACCGCAACCTTGCTTAGCCTCGATGCAAGCCTTGCGATCCCGACGCGTGTCCTCCGCTTCGAAGTTTCTCGGCGGCTGCGACCCGGGCGGTCAGACCGCCCCTCTGGGCGGTTAGACCGGCCCAGGCGGTCAGACCGCCCCTCCTGGGCAGTTGAACCGGCCTGGGTGGCCGTACCTCCTCGTCGAGTCTTCAGCCTCAGTTTTGTGGCTCAACCGAGTAACCCAATGGTTTTCTGGTGAACCACTGCAAACCCCGCAAACTTGGTGTAGCCTCCGCCAATCACCACTCATGACTCGGCTCCCACGTCGTCCCGGCTCGACCTTGGTTTTGAGGCTCAACCAAGAAACTGTCCACGACTTCGTCTCGCTGTTCTTGCCACCATGCGGCCCGCACTTGACTCCGCTGGCCACCGGGTCCCTCGAACCAAGCCTACTTGTCTTCTCCACACTTGGAGACCTCATCGGCCACGACCTTTCACGCTTGTTCTTCACCTGCACCAATACCAGTCCAACCACAACCTGCACCTGCAATACTTAGCCAAGAGTCAGTCCACACCACATTGTCAATCACTCATCACACCAGGAAGCGACCATCCACCAGTTCTCGAATGACACAGGTCCTCACAATCAGGTTTTTGGGTAGTGCAACAAGTGCACTACTGCTCAACGATCTTCCTCCAGTTGCTCGTTGTACGACTACTTCCCGGCGGCGAGCGATTGGAGTACGACTACTTCCCGATGGACGCAACGACACTGCGAACATCTTCCTGCATCAACTGTGAATGACTACATCGAACAACTCATCATGATGAATGATGAGAATGGGGCCGCTGGTGCCTCCGGCACCAGTCCCTCTGCATGGTATACCTTCGTATTCTTCTTTTTATTTACTGGTTTTCTAGTTTGGTTAACCTGTAATAAAATGGAATATGTGTGTGTGTGTGTGTGTGTGTGTGTGTTTGTGTGTGTGTCATCACAATATTGCTGCTATATTCATGGATTAAATTTAATAGGAATTTGCCTAATTTTCTAATAATCCAAAAACCTGATAAGCAATTTTCTATTAGAGGTTTTGCTGCTGCTTTAAAACCGGAACCACTCAATGACACTTTTTGCAATAGGTGGCGTGCTTGGATGATACTGTGGTTGACTACTATGAACTACTATCACACTGCACAGGAAAAGCCGGAACAGTTTACTTCAGAGGAGGAGAGCTCGTTCGAGATGGTTGATAACTTGTTTCATGGTGCTGTGATTAGTGCTCTTGATGCCAAGTATATTAATTCCTATATCACGCACACTACTGCAAAGAAGTTGTGGGATGCATTGGATGCTAAATTCAGTGTTTCTGATGCTGGGAGTGAGTTGTATCTCATGCAGTAATTGTATGACTACAAAATGGTAGAGAACTGTTATGTGGTTGGACAAGCTCATGAAGTACGGTCATTGGCAAAAGAACTCGAACAATTTCCTTGTGTGTTGCATGACAAGTTTGTGGCTGGCGGTATTATCGCCAAGTTACCACCTTCTTGGAAAGATTTTTCTACTTCTCTAAAACACAAGAGACAACGGTTCAGCGTTACTGATCTCATTGGGACTCTTGATGTTGAGGAGAGGGTGAGAGCAAAAGATACACATGGAAAGGGCATTGGGTCTTCTAGTGCCAATGCGGTACAGAAGAAAATTTCCAATTGCAATGCATCTCATCAGAAGAAAAAGGAAAAGAAAGAGAAGCCAAAGCAGACAACCAATTTTAAGAAGAAAAAGGTTAAAGAATCACATGGCTGTTTTGTTTGCGGGAGCATGGAGCATTGGGAGAGTCAATGCCCAGAACGCAAATTTAAACAGACGAAGAAATCAGTGAACATGATTATTAGCGAAGCTGGAGGAACATCGGGGTACGGTAATTTATTACCTACAGTTCTTTCAGTTTGTAAGTCACCTGAGTGGTGGCTTGATACTGGTGCTAATGTTCATGTGTGTGCTGATATTTCTTTGTTTTCTTCTTATCATGCCGGCGTGACAGGGTCGCTGTTGATGGGAAACAGATCACATACGTGTGTTCTTGGTGTTGGTACGGTCAATCTGAAGTTTACTTCGGGAAAGACAGTACTATTGAAGCACGTGCAACATGTCCCATCTATCAAAAAGAATCTTGTTAGCGGCTCTCTACTGTGTAGAGATGATTTTAAAATTATGCTTGAGTCAAATAAATGTATACTTTCTAAGTATGGAACATTTGTTGGAAAAGGCTATATATGTGAGCGGAGGCTTGTTCTGCTTTTCTTTGCTTGATGATGTTTGTAATAAGGTTGTGAACAATGTTTTAAAACCTGATAAATCGATTTTGGCATTCACGGTTATGTCATGTTAATTTCGGTTGTATGTCGCGGTTAGCAAAACTAAATTTAATTCCGAATTTTGAGTTAGTCAAAGGTTCGAAATGTCATGCATGTGTGCAATCTAAGCAACCTCGCAAGCCTCATAAGGCTGCGGAGGCGAGAAACTTAGCGACATTAGAACTTATTCATACCAATTTGAGCGAAATGAATGGTGTTTTGACTAAAGGTGTCAAAAGATACTTTATGACTCTCATAGACGATTGCACTAGATTTTGCTATGTTTATTTGTTGAAATCAAAAGATGAAGCGTTCTATTATTTTAAGATTTATAAAGCTGAATAAAAAACCAAATTGAGAGGAAAATTAAACGGGTACGGTCTGATCGAGGTGGAGAATATTTTTCTAATGAGTTTTCTGAATTCTGTGCGGAAGATGGGATTATTCATGAGAGGACACCTCCATACTTACCTGAATCCAATGGGATTGCCGAAAGAAAGAACTGCACTCTAACTGATTTGGTTGATACCATGTTAGAGACCGCTGGTCTATCTAAGGAATGGTGGGGTGAGGCTATTTTGACTGCATGTCATGTCCTGAATAGAGTTCCTACAAAGAACAAAGAAATCACACCGTTCGAGGAATGGTTTAAAAAGAAAGTAAATCTCGCATACTTGCGCACCTGGGGTTGTTTGACCATGGTGAATGTACCAATTAACAAGAAGCGCAAATTAGGACCTAAAACTGTTGATTGTGTTTTCCTGGGTTATGCTATGAACAGTGTGGGTTATAGATTTTTAATTGTAAAATCTGGAGTATCTGACATGGAGGTTGGTACAATTTTTGAGTCCAGAGATGCTACATTTTTTAGACTAATTTTCCCATGAAAAATATTCCTAGCGCATCTAGTCATGACTCTGTTATTCCTCATGAGCATATAATTCCGATTGAACAAATTGAGGAACCTCATGCATATAATCCTAAGGAGGATGACAATGTAGTCACTTGAAAGAGTAAGAGGCAAAGGACTACAAAGTCTTTTGGTGATGACTTCATTGTGTACCTCATGGATGATACACCAAGAACCATTGAAGAGGCATTTTTCTCTCCTGATGCTGACTTGTGGAAGGAACCAATAAGAAGTGAGATGGATTCTATTATGTCTAATGGAACTTGGGAAGTCGTTGAACGTCCATATGGATGCATACCTTTAGGATATAAATGGGTGATCAAGAAAAAGCTTAGGCCTGATGGTACTATTGAGAGGTACAAGGCAAGGCTTGTAGTCAAGGGGTATTCAAAAAAGAGGGTGAAAATTATTTCGACACCTATTCACCTGTTGCTCGTTTGACCACAATTTGAGTGTTACTTTCCCTGGCTGCCTCACATGGTTTAATTGTTCATCAAATGGACGTTAAAACTGCTTTCCTACATGGAGAGTTAGATGAGGAAATCTACATGCAGCAGCCTGATGGGTTTGTAATAGAGGATCAAAGAGAACTGGTGTGCAAATTGTTAAAATTCTTGTACGGACTCAAACAAGCTCCTAAGCAATGGCATGAGAAGTTCGAAAGAACTTTGATATCAGACGGCTTTGTTGTGAATGAAGCTGACAAATGTGTTTATTATCAATTTGGTGGGGGCGAGGGAGTAATCTTGTGTTTGTATGTTGATGACATTTTAATCTTTGGGACTAGCCTTGATGTGATCAAGGAAGTAAAAGATTTTCTATCAAATAATTTGAGATGAAAGATTTGGGAGAAGCTGATGTTATTCTTAATATCAAGTTGAAAAGAGAAGGTAATGGTGGGGTAACTCTTTTGCAGTCCCACTATGTGGAAAACGTTTTAAGTCGCTTTGGATATAGTGATTGTCAACCTGCTCCAACACCTTACAATCCTAGTGTGCTATTAAGGAAAAATCAGAGAATAGCAAATGATCAATTGAGATATTCCCAAATCATTGGTTCATTGCAGTATTTAGCTGGCGCTACGAGGCCTGACATCTCTTTTGCTGTGAGCAAATTGAGTCATTTTGTTTCAAATCCGGGAGATGATCATTGGCAAGCTCTTGAAAGAGTTATGCGTTATCTAAAAGGTACTGTGAGCTATGGTATTCACTATACCGGGTATCTGAGGGTACTAGAGGGTTATTGTGATGTCAATTGGATTTTTGATGCTGATGAAATGTATGCCACAAGTGGATATGTGTTTCTACTTAGTGGTGGAGCTATTTCCTGGAAGTCTTGCAAGCAGACCATTTTAACAAGGTCAACAATGGAAGCAGAACTCACAGCATTAGCACCGCTAGCATTGAGGGTGAGTGGCTTCGTGAATTCCTTATGGATTTACCGGTGGTTGAAAAACCTATGTTGTCTATTTCTATGAACTGTGACAATCAGACTGTGATAGTCAAAGTGAACAGTTATAAGGATAACATGAAGTCTTCAAGGCATGTTAAATGGCAGTTAAAGTCTACCAGGAAATTGAGAAACTCTGGAGTGATAGCATTGAATTATGTTCCTACTGCTAAAAATCTGGCAGATCAATTTATAAAGGGGTTGTCACGAAATGTGATTAACAGTGCATTGAGTGAGATGGGCATGAGACCCACATGATGGACTACTCTAGTGGTAACCTGTTCTATGTTATCGGAGATCCCGTGAATTAGAATGGTGAAACAAACTAGTTTTCAGTCTAAGAGAAAAGACCATTGTTGGTTCATCTCAGATGTACTTCTTTTCTATATTGTATGGCAGGATGTTTTTTCCTTAATGTGTTCCAAAGAGCTTAAGAGAAACTAAGATATCATCCTACAGGATATTTTTTGAGGAATACACCTATATGAGTCAGACTGCTAGTCCCAGTCTATGAGATTGTGGGAATCTCTAAATACTCATGAAAGGCTCGGAGTATGACTTATATGCTCCAAACCGCGGGGATGCTTACAGCATCCTAGTATCAGAAAAGAACTTGAGTGAAACTCACTTAGAACAAAACTGTCAATTCAAGGCATAGTCCATTGTTCAGTTGCAACTGAGTGTAACTCTTCTCCTAGATGGATGTTTAACTTAACAGTCTCCATCGAAACACTGGTACATCAAAGAATAGCAGAACTGAGAGCACTACATATGAGCCATAGAAATTGGTGGGGATTGTTAGATTTAATATGGGTTACCCATGTCATATTTAATTAAATCAAATAATTTCTAAGGCCCTATGAAATGCTAGGTGCAATAAAATAGTAGACTGAATGTAGTTGATGACTAAACTTGTAATAGTCATGTTATGGCTGCGGTTTCTAGTAACTCCCATAGTTATGTTTGAGGTTACTAGTAACTCACATGTTCATGGCAGAGGTTACAAGTAATTGATGGACGTTTCATGACATCCAGATTCATCCTCTACACTTCATCTTCTACCTTTCTTTGTGTATAAATATCACGTGTTCTTCTTTGGTCGCGTACGTGAGAGAGCATTCCCATTCCACTCCGTGCGCGCACACGATGCTGGAAGAGCAGAGCCTCCAAAACTGGCATCGCTAGAGATCCTGCTCGGGATAGCGAAGCAATCAGGTTTTTGGGTTGCGCAACAAGTGCGCGACTGCTCAACGATCTTCCTCCGGTTGCTCGTTGTAGGACTACTTCCCGGCGGCGAGCGATTGGAGTACGAATACTTCCCGGTGGACGCAACGACACTGCGAACATCTTCCTGCATCAACTATGAAAGACTACATCGAACAACTCATCATGATGAATGATGAGAATGGAGCCGTTGGTGCCTCCGGCACCAGTCCCTCCGGCACCAGTCCCTCCGCAGGGTATACCTTCGTATTCTTCTTTTTATTTACTGATTTTCTAATTTGGTTAACTGGTACTAAAATAGAATATATATATATGTCATCACAATATTGCTGATATATTCATGGATTAAATTTAACAAGAATTTGCCTAATTTTCTAACAGAGATCACCCAAGGCTAGGGATGAAAGCGGTCGAGAACGGTCAAGAACACGTCTTAACCATTCTCGTTCATGTATTTTTTTTCGGAATCCAGGACGGGAACAGGAAGGCCGGTGGGACAATGAAATCGGAATTACAGTATATCAGAAACGGAATATTTCGTTCGGGAAAATGTCGATAACGGTCGAGAATTGGTTGTTAAAATCGGGAATGTTGACACAAATAAACCACTTCAACCATTCAACTCAATACAAATATTACAATATATATATATATAGTACTGTAAAGAAAAAAGAGAAAGATGAGAATGGCCGAATATGTGCTGGCTGCTGCTCTTCCGTGGTGCTCGAATTTTTTTATATATATTTTAATTATTTTGCAAAATTATAGGACCGTTTGAAAATTTATCAAAAATAAACATCAATCGCCGTAAGCCACGGCGGAACAGGCCTACCACCGTGGCCCACGGCGGCCGCACCTCTAACCGCCGTGACCCACGGCGGTAAGGTGACCACCAACGGTCGGCTGCAGGTTGTGGGCCCCACGGCACCCTACCGTCGTGGTCCACGGCGGTAAGAGCTGCGGCCGCCGTGGGCCACGGCGGTAGCTCATTCCCGCCGTGGCGGACGGCGACAGCCGCGCCTATATAAAGGGCGACGGCGGCCGCCGTCCCCCACATTCCGCTGCCGCCGCCCCGCCCCTCCTTTCGGCCGCCGATTCTCCTCCAGGTATGTTTTCTTTTTTTAATTAATTTAATTAGTGTAATTAGTGTAGAAAACTAGATTTAGATTTGGAAAATTAGTTTTTAGATTAGAAAATTTAGAAAATTAGTTTATCAGTTGTAGAAATTGTAGAAATTATAGAAATAACTGTAGCTTGTTTAGAAAATATAGAAAATTAGTTTATCTGTTCTAGATATTGTAGAAATTATTTTAGCATGTGTAGAAATTGTTGAAACTACTTTAGTTTGTTTAGAAAATATAGAAAATTAGTTTATCTGTTCTAAAAATTGTAGAAATTACTTTAGCATGTGTAGAAATTTTAGAAAATTAGTTTATCTGCCCTGGAAATTGTTGAATTTACTTTAATTTGTTTAGAAATTTTAGAAAATTAATTTATCTCGTTTAGAAAATGTAGAAAATTAGTTTATCTGTTTTCGAAATTGTAGAAATACTTTAATTCATTTTGAAATTCTAGAATATTAGTATATCTGCCGTGGAAATTGTTGAATTTACTTTAATTTGTTTAGAAATTCTAGAAAATTAATTTATCTCGTTTAGAAAATGTAGAAACTTAGTTTATCTGTTTTCGAAATTGTTGAAAATACTTTAATTTGTTTAGAAATTATAGAAAATTAATTTATCTGCTGTAGATATTGTTGAAATTATTTTAGCATGTGTAGAAATTGTAGAAATTACTTTAGCATGTTTAGAAATTCTAGAAAATTAATTCGATATATACAAGGAAAAACTACAGATGCCATTGCAAGAGGAGAGGAACCTCCTTGGGATGCTTTTTATGCTCCACCAGACATGCATCATTATTTGCAAAGAAAAACTGCAGATGCCATTGCAAGAGGAGAGGAACCTCCTTATGGTGGTCTTTATGCTCCACCAGCAGACCCGTGTGTTGCTAATCCACCAGCTAAAAAAGGTACAAGGAAAGATAAACCTTCGTCGTCACATCGCAAGAATGGCTGAAGTTTGTCATTTTTAAGATGTTGTAATCTTTTCTGCAGTGCTGTAATATTTGAACTGGATCCTATTGTGATTGTGTTGTAATAATCGAACTAGCAGTCCTTAATTTCCCTTATTAATTTTCTACTAGATTTAATAAAGTTTTATCAAAAAATTAAAATGACCCCAGCCGCCGTGGCCCACGGCGGTTGGGTCTAGCCGTCGTGGCCCATGGCGGTTGAGCCTAGCCGCCGTGGGCCACGGCGGTTAGGTCCAACCGCCGTGGAGGTTCCCCAACCGCCGTGGCCGGCCACCAATCCCCGTGGGCTACGGCGGTTGGGTTGTAAACGCCGTGGCCCAAGGCGGCCGCCGTGACGCACGACAGTTGGTGGACAAATCTGATAAATTTTCAAACGGTCGTATAATTTTGCAAAATGATTAAAAAAATATAAAAAAATTTTGTGGTGCTCCTGGCACCATGTGGGCCGCGTCATGCCCAACCCACTAGCCCAGCCACATGGCAGGCTAGCAAACAAGAGCAGTCAGCGGCTGTTCAATGCAGCATCTATGTGGGCGTGTTTGCCACCTCGGCCCAGGACGGCTCGGCCGGCCCGACTACGCCTGGAATGGCCTGGCCCAGACGATGCATGACACCGTGTTTGCGGCCTTGTACCAAATGAGCCTAGTCCAGACGAAGATGGGTTTCCCACCCATTCGGTAGCCGAGCTGAGGCCAATGACCCGACATGCCAGTCACCCGGCCCACGCGCGGGAGCCGGCCGCGTGCGCCGCGCGAACCTAGGCTTCCAGGAAACGACCCCCGCGGCGTATCCCGAGAGCCAGGCGCGCGGGTCACTTTTGGCCGCTAGGAGCCAGGCTCTGGCACAGGATGGCGACGCAAATGGCACGAGTTGCAGCCCAGGAGCGCAGTCGGGCTGCGCAGCCGGGGTCGCAGCCACACCCTATTAGTTCCACCTTGCCCAGCAACGCAGCAACACCTCCGCAGTTGAGCTAACTAAGGACTGAGGGGTACTCTCAGCTTGCGCATGGTGTGCAGCCAAACTTTGGCAAGCGAAGTGGGAAATTCCCGCAAGAAAAACAGGAGAATCCCGGCTGGAAACGGGATCCGTGAATATGGTCGGGAATTTTTCCTGTTCCTGATTTTTACTGTGAATACAATACCTGATTTTTACCGTGAATATGATATTCTTGTCGGTTCATCCCGGATATTTTCCCGTTCCTTATTTTTACCGTGAATATGATACCTGATTTGCACTGTGAATATGATATTCGGGTAAGATACGTGGTATACGGTGCCGGTCGGGACGGGAATTCTCCCGTCCTGTTTTCAGCCCTACCCAAGGCACGGTCTCCCTCACCTTGTGCCGCCACGGCACCATCCTCCTCGACGCTCACAACCCAGCTCATTACGCACGGGTGGAGCCCGGATCTGGATTCAGGCCAGCCTCGTCTGTCGCTTTGCCAAGGGCCCACCGGGGAGAGGGTCGCGGCCAGAGAAGGCGGCGGATGCGGAGGTGGGGTGTGCGCCGAGATCCATAGCCAAGTGTACCGTGAGTTCATTGTAGCCAGAAACTTGAAACTTGCGGCATTCAGTCTTCTTTAGTCAGGTGTTGTTGCCTGAGAAACCTGCTTGGCTTGCTTGGTTGGGGTCAGATGCTGCCTAGTTCAGGCAGTTTTCTCATGACTCCATCCAAACAAGCCCTGATGAGTAACTTGAAACTTGATGTGATCTTGCTTGTCTATAAATGTGATCTTGCTTTTGTGTTCGTGATGTCTCCTTGCTATGGTGGCTGCCATATCCTGACTGGTTCCAGGATGGCAGGATGCAGCCCCTAATGGCTGCCAAATCTTGGCTGGTTCCAGGATGCAGCCGGCAAGCAGACAAGTTGTTGTAGGGGTGGCCTACATATCTGTAACAGGCGTTAATTAAAGCTCGTTACAAACACAGATCAGTGAGTAACAGGATTCATTCGGAACGCCCGATACAAATATGCCAACAATGTAACGGGTAGCGTAAAAACCCATTACCAATACTGACCGGTGGGCCCCAGAACTTGGCCCGTTCGTCGAGATAGAGGAGACGGGGATTGACAGAACGCGTCTCCTTTAGTCGAGAGACAGCAGACACGCGTGAAAACAGATGCGTCTCATTTCGTCGAGACAGAGGAGACGCAGGTTCACAGCACGCGTCTTTGATGTTGAGTTCACAGTAACGGGCTCTGTTTTGGTGCCTGTTACCAAAGTTCCCTGTGGGCCCAGAGAAACAGTCATTTCACGTGACCGGTGACTAGTTGTGGTAACGGTTGTTGTTTGATGCCCGTTACCAATCCTAGCTGTGCTGAGACGCACGTGAAATAGACGTGTCTCATTTGGTCGAGACAGAGGAGATGCATGTTTACCTCACGGCTCTCCGATGTTGACTTGATGTAACAGGCTTTGTTTTGGTGCCCGTTACTAAAGTTTCCTGTGGGCCCAGAGAAATAGCTATTTCACGTGACCGGTGGCTAGTTGTGGTAACGATCGTTGTTTGATGCCCGTTACGAATATGTGTTATCAGTAACGGGCATCTGCCCGTTACCTTTCTTGGCTCATTTGTAACACTTGATCGGTAACGGGTGCTTTGCCCGTTACTAAAGGCAATCTATGCCCGTTACCAAAGTGAGTTATTCACGTAGTGGTTCCAGATCCATGGGTGGATCTGAGGAGGGGCGGACGACGCTAGGAGGACGGCGCGGGAACCCATGGGACGGCCGGCGGCGAAGGTTCCACCTTGGCATGTGTATCAGGGAAAGGAAGGGGGAAACAGATGACGGATGGCGCAAGGCGCAATGGAAGAAATAATAATTGGGCCCAATGGTTACGACGGGCAGGTAGGACAGGCAAGGGTGACAAAAGAATTATCTTTTTTTTTGCAGAAACACTCTATAAATTACGATTTTTATGGGTCTTCCACCTTATCCACTGCTTAAATATATGACGGGTGGGTCCGGCGTGAGGGGTAAGACGGATTCGAATTGGGTGAGAAAAGTTTTCAAAAAAAACTCCTTCTTTATAGTATAGATATAGAAAAAAAACTGAATGAATGAAATTTCAATAATGTAGAACTACCTACTCAAGAAAATCCAAACCAGGTCGCTTTTGCTGCTGCTTAAATTGCATCGAACCAACTTTGAGTGCATGAACAAAACAAAATAAGTTACTCACTCCAATCCAAAATAAAAGTCGTTTAAACATTCATGTGCATCAAACTTTTATACAATTATAAAATTTAGAATGCTTGAAATTAATCAGAGTCATCCATCTAACGAAATCTAACGGTGAAAGAAGTATCAAGATGTATAAAAATAGTGAAAGATTACTGTTATACCCTATTAATTATGTGTAATTCTATTGATTTCTTTTAATAGGGTAAGAAAGAAAAGTACCTGCAAGTACCATATGTACTTCCAAGTACCTTATTCCGGTACTTTAAACAAATACAAAAATTACATAGGTTGAATTATTAAATTTAATGATGTCGATCCATCATGAAAAATACTTTCGTAATGTGCAATCGTGCATGTCTCTAAGTAAAATGCATTAGAATCCTTAAACTATGATCGAACTCTTCCTATTTCGTGGATCCATAAACTCTTGAAGTGAGGATCTAGGTCCTTAACCTTTTTAAAGTGGCCCATTAAAGGTCCAATTATGAACCTAGATTTCTATTTGAATCACGGCATGTCAAGGGAAAGCATTAAGAATCCCAATGCATCTCACCATACATATTTGAAATATCATAATTTCATAGAAAATGCTAGTCAAAGTGTCACCTTTTAGACATAATAATTTTAGAGGATTTATTCTCTTATTACCCCCTCCCCTTGAAATAATACTGATTACAAAGTGAAAAAAGGAGAGGAGGGATTCAAAATGGTACAATGAGTTCTCTTTTCGAATGTTCCAAATGTTGACTCAGAAATAGAACCTTCATTGCGACCACTATAAATAGGCAAGGTTGATGCAGTTTACCACTCTGCAATCGAGAGCCCACTTGAAGTTAAGATGGATGTTGAGTCATCAATTCTAGTGTTCAATGCTATGAACAAAGTCCAAACATTTCAGGTCAAGTTATCACCTATGTGGAAGTTGCAAGGGGAATACACTTTTGGAAGCCTTACTTGGTACAGTGGCCAAAAGACTGTGGATTCCAGTAGCAGCCCCGAATGAAAATTTATGATTTCTACGCAGATATTGCTTAACTAGTTTGAAGTGTGCATAGTATCATATCACTCTTTTTTCCCTTTTTCAAGGAAAACATCATAGTGTTCTTAATTAGCAATAATATAGAGAAATAAGCAATGCCAAGTTCCCAGTGTGGTTTTATTTGTATTTATGTTTTTCATCTAAATTATCCAAACAGCAAGAGTTATTTTTTTAATGGACGGTGAGATTACATTTTCCCAAATTTTTACTAGAAGAAGAGTGTTGACCCAGTTTATAAGGAAAATCGAGTCTGAAAACCAAACAACTTCGGTCTTCAACCGCACAACTAGAGGAGTAGCAGTTCTCGAACAACTCTGGTCCTTGACCACACAACTAGAAAAAACCGGTGAGTTGGATTGAGACATCAACACGCACTGCTCTACTCAACTCATCAAAAGGCAAGAAAGCTGACGCACAACTAAACTCTACTTAACATGTGACGAGTGCATGGATATCAATACAATAAAACTAGAGTAAAATGCATCGGAGGTCCATCAACTTGTAAGGGCGTGTCACTTAGGTTCATTAACTTTGAAAATGTATTTTTAGGTTCATAAACTTGTTGAGTCGCTCACCGCGGGTCCATAACCATCCATATATGCTTCTACTGATGTCGACATGATGAATTGGCTCCAGCAACATCTTCTAGATGAGGCATTTCAACAAGTAGGTTACATACATGCGAGAGAGACTTTCCATTCCTTGAGCTAAAACAACAATAGCCTCCTCTCATGTCACCGCACGGGAGGAGGCTACTGCCGTTTAGCTCCGGAAATGTCAAGTATGTGCAACTTCGATGAAATGCCTTAGCTAAATATGCTTCTTCGAGCCAAGTCATCATGTTATGTCAGTAGTAGAAGTATATGTAGACAGTTATGGATCTACGGTGAACTACTCAACAAGTTTATGGACCTAGAAATACATTTTCGAAGTTGATGGACCTAAATGAAACATCCATACAAGTTGATGGACCTCTGGTGCATTTTACTCATAAAACTATATGCTAGTCTCCAACTACTAAGTTAGATGCATGAGTGATGGAAGACCTAAAATTTAATTTGTTGCCACGGTCTCCTATCATTATCTTTAGCGAGTAATGATGCATCATCAAATGATGCTCCGATGACTAGAGTATCCTCTAAATCTAATATGTCAGTTGGAATGACTAGATCAAAGCCTTACATTTCGCAAGAAAAGTATTTATCAAAAGGTGCAGCTTGTAGAGGTGATGTGCGTGACGTATAGACCTGAGCATTTCACGGGCCGGGCTGGGTTCGGACCGGGCCGAAAAAAAATTCGGTTTTTTCGGGCCGAGAAAATCCTGCCCATGACCGTCCCATGGGACGTGTCGGGCCTCAGTTTTCGGGCCGGGCTTGGGCGGGCCGCCCGCGTATTTTACACTGTAAAATAGCTAAAAACAGCATGTCGGGCCGGGCTCGGGCCAAGATTTTTTTTCGCGGGCTTCAAGATCTCTGCCCACACCCGTCCAGTAAGATCCGTGGGCGGGCCGGGCCAGCGGGCCGGGCCGGGCCGGGCCAAAAATGCTCAGGTATAGTGACGTATAGTGAAGGTTAGCACGTAGCACGTGTTGGGTTTAGTCCCACATCGGAAATTGATGGAGGAGGAGCACAACATATAGGTGGGGTAGTCCTCATCCAACAGGCTAGTCTTTTGGGTTTAGTTAGACCCAGAGCCTTGTTGTTGTGGGCTCCAGTGGACTGAGACCTGGTGGGGCGTCGGTTCATAGGTATAGCGGGCCGGGCCGGGCCGGATTCCGCTGCGCCACAATAACAGCGCGTGCATGTTTATGTGGGTCGAATGTGCCATGTCTGTCATCATCGGGTAAGAAGAAACGGAGCTCGTCTGACATTGGGCACAAAAGGAATCGGGTTTGAAAGCTAGTAGAATTTTTGTGGAATCGTAGCGTCATCTCGCTGACAATGGTGGTCTTTTGACGTTTTCTTTTTGAAAACTTTTAAATATGGTTTTTAACAAAAGTCTCAAGCGGTTGATAGGATTCCAGAAGTCCTCTTGCAGCGAGCTCACGGTGCACAATATTATTACTTAGTAGTGATATATAGTATATAGAGAAGATAAAACCATTCTCGGTACAAGTTTCACATTAGTTTCATTCTTATTAAATGACATGCCACATAGGCAAAAGTGATGACATGGAAAGTAGTTTAATCAAAGGAAAGAAAGAATTGAGTTTTATGGGGACGGAACTAGATGTACACAGTAACACAGTTAGCAAGAGCTAAGAAACTGGACTGAAACTCCATTGAGAGGAATTGAGTTTCATCCCAACACATGCATCAACTATTCAACTTCGTTCCATTGTTCACTTAGATGAAAGGTTTAAATGATATATGCTAACATCTGAAATCGTGAAATGAAACTTTACATTGAGAACTTAGTTTCATTCATTAGCTCAATGATTATTAGATACTCTCTCCTTGCATTTTTCTAGGGCAGATCCTCTCCTACTCCGGAGACCTTGCACTAACATTGTACTATTGGAAATCACGTAAAAAAACATTGCACTAAGAATAGTTCAGTAATTATTACATTTCTTGTAGACTTTATGCTAGTGTCAAAAAATATATTATAGTGATGTTGTCATCTATGTTCCTTCACCATGATACCCTTATATATACACTATCTATATTACTTATGCATACCACATAATTCATATGTGAATTTTTCAGTAATGTACAATTAATCTTAACCACCATACATATTTATACGAGTTCTTTTCAAATACACGTATAGTTTAGTGTGCATCTTAAAAAAAACCTCGATGTTGCCCACAAAATTGAGGAATACCCTACTCAGGGTAACGTTAGGCGAATGGTGTCACACGGTCACTTTCTTTCAATTCAAACCTTAATTACGAAGATAAAATAGCTTTGACGAATATACAATAATGCAGAAATACCAACTCCTTGAAACATTCTCTCGTGGCGCGCGCTCACGCACACACGAGTACACGACAAACCCCACCAGATCACTTATTTTAACGAGGAAACGTTAAGAGCTAGCGCTGTCCATTCACATATTTATTGGAGCTAAAGATTCCTTATGGTTAACAATGCCTCCGGCGGCTTTCGAGCGCTACATGGTCGACCAGCCGCCAGGCCAACTTGATGCTCTAGGAGAATTAATTAGAAATACCTATGTTTCAGTTTCATTAACCCCGTATCATTCGGACGTTGGCGTGCATTCCGTTTAAGGAATTAGATGGTGAATGGACATCTCTAATCTTAGTTTCGTACTTGGCACAGATAGTATGAGCTGTTAGCTTGTTACTCCTAATTTCAGGAGTTGCTGATTCGTTCGTCAAACCAAAATCTACAAATGACTTTGTAGTGAAACCCGTTTTTTACGAAGTATGTAGAACTCTAGTTGATTGGAAACTACGCCTGATGCTTCGGTCGTGGACTGTTTCTTCATTATTTGTTAATTGGTGTATCACTGTCACGGGTTTAACGTGTCAATCCCATAAATTAATGCGTATTTGTTGTAAGAAAGTGTAAAGGAATAAAGGGCGTAACACCAGTGTGCAAAGTGTTAAGAATTCTCTCTTGACTCTTTCTATGTTGACCAGGAGAATACAACTTCAATACATGCCCTATAAATACTTGCCCGAATGGCACCACAATGAACAACACACAACATCGTACTCCGTAGACAACATGGGACTGTATTCTTCCTCACGTGCACTTCTGGCCTCGGCAATACTACTTTGCTTTTGCATTCTGTTTCTTGGAGTACATGGAGGATCCCGCAGGGTAAGCATGGCTGTTAACACTTCTTTCATCACTAGGTAGAGGAGCCATGCATATGCGTATGCCTTAGCATTAGCTAAGAGATCGACCATGCATGTTTCTGTAATCTGAATCCTAATCTGCTGCGTCATTTTGCAGCTTTATATCGTATACCTTGGTGATGTGAAACATGGACACCCGGACGATGTCATCGCTTCCCACCATGATCTACTCAGCAATGTTCTTGGGAGGTACGTATCCCCTTTCTGCTTATTGTTACTTATACTGATTATTTTCAAGAACTCCTTTGAGAAGAATGATGTGCAAACTGATCATGCTTCATCGCCGTACCATTCCTCGAAGATCAGTAGCAATGTCAGCCATCAAGAGATTATTAATTGTGTTTTCGTGTGTAAATTCCTAAACTTTCAGCATGGAAGATTCTTTGGGTTCCATGATACACAACTACAATCACGGCTTCTCGGGGTTCGCAGCCATGCTTACCGAAGACCAAGCTAAGCAGCTTGCTGGTCAGGCCTCTCAGCCTTCCTGCTCAAACAACGAGGAGCATGTCTCATGCAAACCAGTGACGCGTTTGTGCCTTTTGTTCCCTGCAGAGTTTCCGGAAGTTATTAGCGTCAAACCCAGCAGAAGGTGCAGGGCAACAACCACTCGAAGCTGGGACTTCCTCGACATGAGCTACCAAAAGCCCAATGACCTGCTCAATAAAGGCAGATATGGAGAGGATGTAATCATCGGAATTGTTGACTCAGGCATCTGGCCAGAGTCCAGAAGCTTCAGCGACGAAGGGTACGGGCCAGTGCCGTCACGGTGGAGAGGCGTGTGCCAAGTCGGACAGGCCTGGGGCAGCAACAACTGCAGCCGCAAGATCATTGGGGCACGGTTCTACAGTGCTGGAACGCCCGATGAGATCCTCAAGACCGAGTACCTCTCGGCTCGGGACCTGGACGGCCACGGCACGCACACGGCCTCCACTGCAGCAGGCTCGGTCGTGGAGGGGGCCAGCTTCGATGGCCTCGCCGCAGGCATCGCGCGAGGCGGCACGCCCCACGCTCGCATTGCCGTTTATAAAGTCCTATGGGGGAGTGGCTCCAGCAGTGGAGGAACCGACGCCGCGCTGCTCGCGGCCAATCGGCCATCGATGACGCGATACACGACGGGGTGGACGTCCTATCGCTGTCAGTTGGTGGGTTCAGCGACAATTCCTTCGGAGCCCTCCACGCGGTTCGTAAGGGGATCACTGTCGTCTACGCGGCCGGGAACGACGGGCCTAGTCCGCAGACTGTTGAGAACACGTCTCCGTGGGTCATCACCGTCGCGGCGAGCAAAATGGATCGATCTTTTCCGACGGTGATCACGCTGGGAAACAAGCAAAAGATTGTGGTACGGGATGCAAACAACAAGCTCTACAGAGTCACGAGCCTACCATTTGGTTTCTTGCCTTGATCAAATTCTGTTCGTTTTTGCAGGGACAATCACTCCACTACCAAGGGAAGAACTCATCTAGGAGCATTTTCAGAGGGCTTGTAAACGGAGGCCTGTAAGTAAAAACATTAAATTTAATTTGTTTTCTGCAAATGCGCCATAAATTAAGAAACTGATCAGAAATTGAACTTCTTCCCCTTATGTGTGGTCAGGTGCACGGCGGAGGCTCTAAATGGTACCGATTTGAAAGGGAAAACTGTGCTTTGTGCATCACCAAAGTCACCAATGAGTCAAGGCCCGCGTGGACTATTACCAATTGCGTTGCAAAACGTCCTGAATGGAGGAGGCTCTGGTCTTATCTTCGTTCAATATACCACCGATATTCTCGAAGCATGTGAAGGCATTCCTTGTGTTATGGTGGACATTGACTATGGTAAAAAGATCAAAGAGTACATCGATACCACCAGGTATATCATTTCCATAATCCTGATCAGGCCTACACACTGCTCATTAGAAGCTCTTGATCATGCTCTGTAACAGATTCTCAGATAAATTTTTGGTTGTTCTAAGCGCAGCTCTCCAGTGGCAAGGATTGAACCAGCCCGAAGCATTATAGGTAAAGATATCCTGGCACCAAAAGTGGCAGCATTCTCCTCGAGAGGCCCATCACCTGACTATGCTGATATCATTAAGGTACCAAGAGTTCAATGTAACGTCACGCACTAGGCTGTAATAAGCTATGATGATCTGCCATCTCACTTAGCTCTTGCTTCCTCAACAGCCTGACATAGCTGCACCTGGAGCCAACATCTTAGCAGCACAGGGGGATTCCTACACAATTATGTCAGGGACATCAATGGCTACCCCTCATGTGACTGGCATCATCGCGCTGCTGAAAGCTCTACATCCAAATTGGTCTCCTTCTGTGTTGAAATCCGCCATTGTCACCACAGGTAATTAGACCAACCACAACTCTTGGACGAGTTTTAAGGGCAACTCGCCAAGTGCATTGCCTTTTCATATTAGGTAGACATGAATTGTGTACGCTTCATTGGAACAACTGTACTTTTAACAGCTTCAGTTTTAGAAGATAGCTTCTAATAAAGTCATGGCTAATTTACTAGGCAGTATTACATGTGTCTTACCTCTGTTTATTTTTGCACGGTGAAGCATCTGTAACTGATGAACACGGCATGCCGATACTGGCGGAAGGATTGCCTCGAAAGATAGCCGATCCATTCGACTATGGAGGTGGACACATCAACCCTAACAGAGCAGCTGATCCTGGCCTAATTTATGACATCGATCCAAATGATTACAACTATTTCTTTGGTTGCACCGTCACGAAGACTTCCGCAAGCTGCAATGAAACATCAATACCAGGGTATCTCTTGAACCTTCCATCCATCTCGATTCCAAACTTGAGGTATCCAATTAGCATACCGAGAACGGTCACAAATGTAGGTGAGGTCGATGCAGTATACCATGTTGCAATTGAAAGCCCAGCTGGTATCAAGATCGAAGTTGAACCGTCTGTTCTTGTATTCAATGCTGCAAACAAAATTCATACATTTGAGGTCAAGATATCACCTATGTGGAGGTTACAAGGGGATTACACATTTGGAAGCATTACTTGGTACAATGGTAAAAAATCAGTGCGAATTCCAGTAGCAGCCCGGGTCACAATTCATGATTTCTTCGCGGATGTTGCATAACTGGGTGAAACATGAGATGACATCATATTGTTCTTGTACTTTTTGAAAGACTATCATAGTGTTTGACTTTTGATCAGCATTTGTACAGAAAACAAAAATAAGAAATGCCCAGATTCATTATGGCCTTACTTGTATATTTCTTTTCTTATTGGAATAAGATAAGCAGCTACCATTATTGTGGCAGGCTAAATTTGAAGAAGATGTGTGTGCTATGCCGTCCTAATAACTATGTCAAAATGTGTTTAACCCACCAGGACTAAGGTCCTCTGGAGCCCATAACACCATCAGCTTTGATACTTACTTGTTAGAGTGTGCAGCAGAATCCGGCCCGACCCGCTATATCCACGAGCCGACGTCCCACCAAGCCTTAGGTCCTCCGAAGCCCACAACCAGGGGCGGAGCTGCCTTAAGCCATGGGGGTCGCCGGACCCCGATGGAATTTGACAAAACCAGTGCAAAATACTGTTTAACACTGTTCATACATGCATTTGACCTAGGTATTTAATGAAGCCGACCCCGGTGGTTCCATTTTCTGGCTTCGCCCCTGCCCACAACAACAAGGTTTTGAGCCTAACTCAACCAAAAAGACTAGCCTATTGGGTGAGGACTACCCCCACCTTTATGTTGCGCTCCTCTACCGTCATTTTCCAATGTGGGACTAAACCCAACAGAAACTACACTTATATTTGTTGTGGTAGCTTTCAACTTTTGTATGGGATCAGCCCTATATACATACTCTCTCCAGTCATAAAACTTGACACTTGTTGATTTTCTATTGTCTTCGAGTTAACTTTGGCCAATATTTTTTTCTTAATAAATATGAGATTATGAAGGTACTTTTAAGACATATCTACACGTGTGGTTTTCATGTTCCCAAACTAAGATTTTAAAATTAATGAAAATCAAAGTTTTGAAGACGGAAACATGGCCTTTAATCAAGGGGCAACCATCTCCAAGGGATTTCTCCATCACCACCAGATCGAGGCTAGCTTTGTCACAAATCTAAAGACAGAAACATGGCCTTTAATCAAGAGGGGAGATGGGAGAGGGAGAATGAAGAGCGAATAAGGAGGCAAGTGAAGGACGAGGAGAAAGACAGGCGGTGGGTTCCATTTCAGCTACACTCCACCTTCACCATCACCACAAGACGACGGCGGAGGCGTGTGTGTGCTTGGGTGAGCGGGTGGAGGTCCTATCACACCTTCCGGGAGCTTGATAAACTATATGGTGCACAGCCCATCGTGAGGCACTTTAAAGCTCCAACATAAAGAGCAACAGTACATGAATACTACACGTCGCGAAAAAGCACATGCACAGAGAGTAGCCTGTCGCAACATAGGGATAATCAGCACACGACCCTTGTTTTGTTTTTCGTTTTTATATTTTACTTGCCTACTCTAATCTTTTGTATAACTATATTCAACATTTTTAGCAAACTGATTCAACATTTGGGGAAACTAATTAAACACTTTGAAAAACTAACTGAACATGTTAAATTAGTATATAACAAATGTTTAAATGACATATTCAAAATATTGACCTAATATATGAAAATGTTGAAATGTGAAAACGGATCCCATTTTGTTGCATTAATTCAAATATATACTATGATTGTATTGGATTTGAAATTGGATGTATGGTTTAAGAGAAAAGAGCATCCAAAGTTTGAAATGCATTATCATCCCATCCAACGTCCTCCTATGGTGTTGCGCCGCTTGTCGTTGTTAGTGTGCATGGTCTTCAGTGTTCTATTGCGTGTATGTCTTAACCATCTCCATGTGATGAATCTCATTCTTCTTCTATCTTATCTTGTTTTGCATGGATCTCAAACAGTGAAATCCAAGTAAGAAAAAAATTGTGGAAGCAATCAAAACCACAACCGGTAGGTGCACCTTTTCTTATCGCGAGCCGTCCATCTTGCTTTAACGTTCGTGCACAATCCGATCTGTGTTGGCCGCGCCCGGCTGCCTCACTCACACTCGCCTGCTCAGCTCCGCCGCCGCCTTCGCCTCCGCGGCCACCTCCGCGCGCGAAGATGGCGGAGATGGCCGTGGCGGATGCTGTGGCGGCGGTGGCCACGGCGGATGGCGGAGGTGGCCGCGACGGTGGTGGAGGCGGATGTGGCGGAGATGGCAGAGGTGGCCGCGGAGGTGGTGGAGGCGGATGTGACGGAGATGGAGGAGGTGGCCATGGCGGATGGCGGAGATGGCCGCCGCGGGTGTGGCCGGAGATGGAGGAGGTGGCCGCGGCGGATGTGGCGGAGATGGAGGAGGTGGCCACAGGATGGAGGCGGGCACGAGGGCAGGTTTGAGGGTGTAGTTGACTTATGCGAATCGCGAAGCAACAACAGCCGCGGGATAAAGGAAGGTGCACCTAGCGGTTGTGCAAAAACCACTTTGCTGTACATAGGGTGAGGACTGCCGGAGGAAGTAGGTCACTCGTGGGCCTGAGGTGATTAAATTAATGATGCCCATCAATATTATGGGCTGATATTCCAAGAGTTCCTTCGTGTAACGGAGGCCCAAAGCTCTTTCTGTTCCATTTAAAAAAAAAATTGGCTCTGCAAACAAAGCCTTGAATACTCTTTTTTTTTCACGTGGCGAGAAAAGGACGGGAGGCTAGGAGTGGATGATGATGAACAATCATATATATATTTATGACTAAATCAACGTTTTAAGCGGTAACAAGGACTAAATCAAGCTTGGACTTTCCAAACAAAAATATTAGAAATATGTATACACTTGTGGTTGTAGGACGTAATCAAGATTAGCATGTAGCTCGTATACAAGATAAGAAGAAAACGAACTCGCCTTGATGTGGTTTGGTCATTGTTCCATGAACGTTCTTCGCACATAAGAAACTAATTTAAGATGTACGTACTACATATCAAACACGCGAGAATATAACTTTGACCAAGTCGAAGTGGTTGGTAACTAGGCTCCCTGCTGTTGCCAAATGCCAAAGCCTGACTCTGGCTTTGCCTTGAGAGTTGAGAGTTGAGACAAAGGCTGGATAAACTATGCTATATGATGTCACGGCCTTCTAATTTAATGCTCTCGGTTGCAAAGTAGGTTGGCTACTACTGAACATGATTAAATTTTGCAATGCAGAAATATTTGAAACCTTCTCTTGTGGAACGCGCGCGCTCACAAAGTCACAGGAATATCCATTTTAAGAGCAACTCCAACAGTTCCACATCCTAAGTTGTCATTGTTTTTTCTTTTTTGCAAAAACAAAAAAAACCTTCTTCAACAATTCTCCATCTCAGGTTGGCATATATGCGCGCAGTTATACGCGGTGCATCCTTCCGTATTAGAATAGGTGGAAGAGTGTAAAAATAATTTTGTTTTTTTCTCAGGGTTCCTGATTTAAGTTTTCAATAGGCGGAAAGGTAGAAACATAATTTTGTTTCTCTCTTTGAGTTCCTGATGTAAATTAGATCTGGATTTAGCAAGTGAATTATGTCAAACTGTTGGAGATGAGCTCTTTTTTTACTTGTCATATCTTTTTAGAAGTTGACATAACACAAGATTTACCAAGTAAAATTTGGCAAACTGTTGGAGATTTTCATCTTTTGAAGCCATGGATAAGCCTTTTCTTTTCCCGTCAACCTTGCTAATTAGTTTTACCCTGGTGATTCAAAAGGTGCTTTATTTTGAGGAATTATTAGATGGTACGGTGAATGGGTCATGCACTCATGCATATGGTCCTAAACTCCTAATTTATGAACCAGCCATTTCAGGTAAATTGAAATTGACCCATTAAATAAAAAATAAAAAATGTAAACAATTACGACCTCTACGACGCGCGTGCTGTCAAGTGTCAATCCTTGCATAATTCTCAACTCATAGGCTGATCCCAAAATAAAAAAGGAGAAGGAGCTCACAATCTAAAGGATAAACTCGAGAACAAAGTCTCTATTAGTATTTCTTCATCAGTTCTTGGTGAATTATCCCACAGCCACGTCTCAAATGCTCTAAAATACCCTTAAACCAAAGGCAACAAGTAAAATGTTGATTGCGAATTATATGCTCTCGGTGCCGGTGTATACGGAAGCGAACAAGTCTCAGAATTAGTGTAAATGCACGTCCTCCTTGAAACTACGTACTACTTCTTCAGCGCTAATCTTTGAAGCCTTCTCTTGTGGAACCCGTGGGAGTATATTGGTTTGCAACTTGTGGAGTCATTTTACAATTCTTATATGTGTTGACCAAGCAAGAGAACATATAGAGAGTCTTGTTCAATGTTCATGCATACCATGCCTATATAAACACCCCGGCCAGTTGATGGCACCTATGATCGAGCAAGACAACGACGCCGAAAAGCATGGGATTCTATTCTGCTTCATCGCGCGTCCCTGCACCTTCAGCACTACTGCTTTGCTTCTTTGTGCTGTTGTTGGGTGTACATGGAGGATCTCGCAGGGTAAGCTATCACTGCTAACAGTTGAATTAATCGTCACTACGCTCTAGCCCCTAGAGCGGTATGATATTATACTCGCTAAAGAATGTTTCAAAGACTTATTAACTAGCGAGTTGGCCCGCGCTAATAGCGCGGCTAGATTTGATAAACCATATAGATTTGATAAACCATATTTTTTAAAATGCTATGTTATTTGCATTTTTTTTATCCATCTTAATTCATTATCCATCCTTTTGAAATCACTGATACCGATGTAAATATTGAAGCTCAAAATTCAGAAATGATATTGATACACTCGAATTTTGTTATTTGGATGGTGTTTTAATTGGTAGATGGAACCTGAAGTAATAACGAATGTCATTCAACGCTCTGTTGCACCCCTGCATACAGTGTCAACCTCTGAGCTCTGTATCGGACAGAAATTGTTGTTCAACATCTCATCACTTAGTCCCCGCCTCAACCGACTAAGCCTCTTACTCCCCACTCTCAATGGTCGAACTATGCCTTGTTGATTCTATGGCTTCTGAGTTTGGCTCGGTTGTTGACCACACGCAGAGTCTGGGTTCTCCACTTTCTGATGCGCAGATCCAACTCCTCCAGCGAGCTCGTCGTACCTCGTGGCACCGTTGGTTGTCGGCGTAGGTGACCTTGAAGCTTAATCTGAGGTGGGCTCAAGCAACGGTAGCGTAGGTCATCCTCTCTTTCCATATGGGTGCACACCTTTCTTCATCTCATCCAATGATACCTTCTTCCTCTCGTCTGAAAGTCTCTCTTCCTTACGATCGACGGTCGATGCCCCTTTCGTTTTCTTCTTCCTGCTCATCGATAGCCCCTCCTTCGTTGATGGTGCATGGCGTCCGGTTCTCTCTCTTCTAACTTGCAACCCCGACAAATACATAGGATGTTTCTAACATATACATATTGTATCATGTCTCTTAGGATATATATTTATTACTCGAAATGCTATGTCCTTTGTTGAATATACCTTATGTCTTCTAAAATGTAACCATTATGTTTGACAATACTTTTATAACTTCCAAGATAACTACTGATCATCAATAGTAGGTAACATTATTCATTGTGGGCATGCTTGTGTTCATCATCGTGTTCATTATGTTGTTTGGTTCTTCACGCATCACATACCAATCTAATTCCAAAAGTTTTCAAAAGATTAGAAGATATACGACAAACCAATTTGATCTCATCACTTTCATTCTTGTTTGGAAGCTTACTATGCTTATAGATATGTGTAGTCGAAAAATTGTTCCTCTTTATTTATTATAGAGGATCTCATATCACTAACTGGTGACCTATTCGCAAGCAAGCCAATGTTCTAGGGACATAGAGTCCCTCTACAGCAGAGCATGCTTATCCTAAATGGTGACATCATACTGATAATTCAATTTATCTTCCTCATGTCTATTGTGCAAGATAAATATTTGCATTGGGTAGCTTAAATTTCTCCGCACATTGTGCTAGCTCCTTGGATGTATCACAATATTTGTTCATATCACAATGCTTATGTTTTCTCTTGTTGTCTTCCCTCTTTTGTCAGCCTTACACCTTCTTGTTTGTTCGAGCGTTGCTTTGTCCACCATTGTTGTCTACTACCTCAGTTCTTCTCTGACCAAAGCAGTCGTATCGTGTCGGTCGCTATCTAGGAAGCCATTGTCTCGCTTTTGGTCTCCAAACCCCATATGGTTGATGTCAAACCATACTTAACATCTTCTTTGTCAAATTACTGTTATGCAAACCTACATGAATTGCTCATCAAATCTATCTTATCTTATCATCTCCTGTGGCATCCAATTTTTTTTGTCTCCATCATGATTGTAGGTTTGTATGGGCCAGAATCAAGTATTTCCTCTCCTTAGTCTTCTACCCATGTTGTATTTTTCAGTGCTATCTCCAAAAAAAATTGAAGAGACTTAGAGCATACTTGGTACACTTGTTGCCGCTTGTACGCCTTGTCTGTTTGCCTAGTGTTGCTAGGCAACTCAACGTGAGCTCCCATGGGAGTGCTTGCTTTCCTTGTTGTTGCTCGCTTTGTAGCTCGATCCAGCAGTGTCATAGATGCTCGATCGATAGCAGCAAAGGTCCATCCGACCATGGTGGCGGTTAATCCAACAACAATGGAGGTCGAATTGATAATATTAGATGTCAAATTGACAGTAGTGGAGGACGATTCAGTGACCGAAGAGTTTGATTGAGTAGCTAAAGAGCTTGATTTGGTTCTCGTGCACCTGAATTTTACGATGACATAGTTTGTTTCGGTAGATGCGGTGTTGATTTGACGGTCAATCCACGTTAGTTACAATCTGAAGTATATCTAGATCGGATTAAAAACAGTATCTCGTGATATCCAAACTGATTGACGTTGTGTCTAGTGTCTTGACTTTTGCACGCCAAATCTGCCGTCGTCTCGGGCTCGCTTGCCAGGATGGGCGGACCCACCATCAAGACTTACTTCAACCCTTTGAACAAATTTGCCCATCTTCGTGTCCCTGAGCGACGACCCATTTAAATAATGGCTAATGTGCAATTGACTATCTATATAGACAAAATCCCCCATCTTCGTCTTCTTGAGTGATTGCACGGTCTCTTGTCGCTATCTCTCATGCCCATGGTTGCTTTCTCTAACTAATAGTCTACCTAGTTCGTACTATAAACATCTCTTGCCGCGCTTTATGCTCTGCTCGTGTCTTCTTCTCCGACTTTCGGCATTGAGTGAATTAAACTACTGGATGAAAATAAATAAACAAAGCAGTACATCAATTACGCTCCGCCCTCCGTGCACCCTCTTTTTCGCATGAGGATGCTGCCGATTAGATTATTTGATCGTCTTCTCAAGGGCACTGCACTATGATCCCTTACTTTGGGAGGGAACAACAGACTATATCCAACTCCCGTATTTATTTTCATCCGGCGGTTTTTTACATATATGAGTGGTTTTTCTACGAAATACAGTTTAGGGAAGAGCGTTTTGGTTGTCACTAAAGCGTGTGAGGTTCAAGAAAGAGGTTGATTTTTATTTCCTAACAGAAATTTGGAAAGAGCGTTTTGGTTGTCACTAAAGTCATCATGAGGCCAGACTTGGGGTCATGGTTCCTCTCTTCTTTATTTGAGAAACAATTTTATTTCCATCTCATATATATATTAGAGTCATGTGAGGTTCAGCAAAGATATTGATTTTTATTTGCTAACAGAAATTTGGGAAGAACGTTTTGGTTGTCACTAAAGTCATCATGAGGCCAAACATGGGGTCACGATTCATCTCTTCTTTATTTGAGAAACAATTTTATTTCCATCTCATTTATATATTAGAGTTATGAGAGGCTTAACAAAGAGACTGATTTTTATTTTCTAACAGAAATTTATTTTTACCATGTGCTATGTCTTTATCAATGTTGGCATTTAGAGCCTTGCAAGTCTACATGCTTATGTGGATAAAGACTTCATATGCTTCCTAATTAGTACTTCAGCAGGGACAAAGAACTAATTTAATACCCATTGTGTGAAACTTTTTAAATTATAATTGTATTTGTTATTTACTCTTCAGTTAGTTATTTTTTTACTTTTTTGGATTAACGTGAGAATTTCTAGACCCTCTCGACGAACGTGGTGGCTTCTTTTAACATTCAAGTATAAAGATAATAGATTTCACAATCTGCAATGTTTGTAGCTGTACATCGTGTACCTAGGCGATGTGAAACATGGACACCCCGACGATGTCATCGCTTCGCACCATGATCTTCTCAGCGATGTTCTTGGAAGGTATGCATTGCCTTTCAGCCAGCATAATTCCCTTTCTCTCGCTCTACACTAATTCCATGCACGATCGATAACACGATGATTAGCTATGTAAATTTGATACTTACTATGTACTGCTCCGATCCTAAACTTTCAGCAAGGAAGAATCTTTGGCCTCCGTGGTTCACAACTACAAGCATGGTTTCTCAGGCTTCGCAGCTATGCTTACTGAAGACCAAGCTAAACAGCTCGCAGGTCAGGTCTTTCAGTCTTTAATTTCTGTTCCAACAAAGGCCTCGATCGATCATACTCTCTCGCCCTCTTGCTTACTGCTTGATCAGATTCATTTGTGATCGCTTCGTTCCGCACCTTGCAGTCCTGCAAAATCATCACTGAACTGATGACCGTGTCTCTGGATTTGTTCTCTCTACAGAGTTCCCAGAAGTCATCAGTGTCGAACCAAGCAGAAGCTACACGGCGACAACCACACGAAGCTGGGACTTCCTTGGTCTGAATTACCAAATGCCCAGTGAGCTGCTCCAAAAAAGCAGATACGGGGAGGACGTAATCATCGGGCTCGTCGATAGTGGTCGGTACCCAATCATAGTTTAGGAAAGTGGTCGATATGATCTCGTTTAGAAAAACGTCTTTGCTCTCGATCTTTTGGCACCAAACCGTAACGTGCATCCTGCTTCAGGTATCTGGCCGGAATCGAGAAGTTTCAGCGATAAAGGGTATGGGCCGGTGCCGTCACGGTGGAAAGGCAAGTGTGAAATCGGTCAAGGTTGGAACCACAGTAACTGCAACCGCAAGATCATCGGTGCAAAGTTCTACAGCAAGGGAGCGAACAAAGAGCATCTCAAGGTAGACTACCTGTCCGCCCGGGACTACAGCGGCCACGGCACGCATACGGCTTCCACCGCGGCAGGCTCGGTCGTGGAGGGGGCCAGCTTCCATGGACTCGCCATGGGCTCCGCGCGCGGCGGGGCGCCCAGGGCTCGCATCGCGGTGTACAAGCCTATGTGGGGCCCCGGTAGTGGGAGCGGTAGCTTCGCCGATATCCTCGCGGCCATCGACGACGCGATACATGATGGGGTGGATGTGCTCTCGCTGTCCATTGGTGGCCGCCCCCAAGACCGCGAAAACTTGTTCGCCGCCCTGCACGCGGTTCAGAAGGGGATCACCGTCGTGTACGCGGGCGGGAACGACGGTCCAAGGCCACAGACCGTTGGGAATACTGCCCCATGGGTCATCACTGTTGCCGCGAGTACGATGGATCGCTCGTTTCCAACCGTGATCACGCTGGGAAACAAGCAACAAATAGCGGTACGGAATGCAACAATATACGACTCTTGCAGGATACTTGTGATGTAGAAAGAGTAAAAGTTACCGATCTTGATAGAGCGAAATATCTTCCAATTTTGCAGGGACAATCCCTTTACTACCATGGGAAGAACTCATCCAGGAGCACTTTCAGAAGTCTTGTTACCGGTGGACTTGGAGGGATGTACGTTTACACCAATTTTAATTTGTTGTTTCAAATTTTCCTGTTGTTTCGAAAATCTTAAAGCTGACGGCTATTTTTTGTTTTCTGCGTTTAGCTGCACGGCGGAGGCTCTCAATGGTACGGATTTGGAAGGGAAGATTGTGCTATGCTTCCCGTCAAATGGACAGAAAGCACTAATGCCGCGCATTGATTTCCAAGACGTATTGCGAAACGTCCGGAATGCTGGGGGCTCTGGTCTTATCTTTGCTCAATATACGGCCAACGCTCTAGAAGACACTGATAGTTGCGATGACATTGCCTGTGTCCTTGTGGATCTTGACACCGGATACCAGATTAAAGAATACTACATGACCACTGAGAGGTACTTACAGGACTTATGAACAACCTAAAAGTTGTGCATTACTAATACACTAATTGTGAATTTATATTTCTTCAAAATGAGTTGAATCCTATCTCAAATAAATATATGATTGCATTAAACAGCTCTATGGCAAAGATTGAACCAGCACGCAGCTTTACGAGCAAAGAGTTGCTAGCTCCCAAAGTAGCAGCATTCTCCTCGAGAGGTCCATCAATCCACTATGCTGATATTATCAAGGTAATCTAGAGAAAATAGTTACAATATGCTTTCTAGGCAGGAGGTGCTATGAAACCGTCTCACTCCGCTCTTTCTTACAGCCAGACATAGCTGCACCTGGAGTCAGCATCTTAGCAGCAGTGGGAGACTCCTATAGGACCTTCTCAGGGACATCAATGGCTGCCCCACATGTAACTGGAATTATGGCTTTGTTGAAAGCTCTACATCCACAATGGTCTCCTGCTGCACTGAAATCTGCCATCGTCACCACAGGTAAAATGTTCCAAACCAAATAACTGTATTGAGTATAGGTTTGTATTGTAATTGTCTTAACTCTCTTTTGTTTTGCATGGTGAAGCATCTGTAACTGACGAACATGGTATGCCAATACTGGCTGAGGGAGTGACTCGAAAGATTGCTGACCCATTCGACTATGGAGGTGGGCACATCAATCCTAACAGAGCAGCTGATCCTGGTCTGATTTATGACATTGATCCAAACGATTACAACTACTTCAGCTGTAACATCAAAACATCTGCAAGCTGCAATGGAACATTGGTACCAGCGTATCTCTTGAACCTGCCATCCATCGCAGTTTCAGACCTGAGAAATCCCGTTACCGTGCCAAGAACCGTCACAAATGTAGGCGAGGTCGATGCAGTTTACCACGTTGCGATTGAGAGCCCCGCTGGAGTCAGGATTGAAGTTGAGCCATCTGTTCTTGTGTTCAATGCCGCAAACAAAGTTCATACATTCAAAGTCAAGTTATCACCAATGCGAAGGTTACAAGGAGACTACATGTTTGGCAGCATAACATGGTACAATGACCATAGGACAGTGCGAATTCCAGTTGCAGCTCGGATCACAATTCATGATCTGTTTGCAGATGTTGCATAAGAAAGGTGAAACAGGCAAAGTTATAAAGTGATTTTTTACTCTTTAAAGGAAATGTCATGGTGTTCCTTGCACACTGTCTACGAAAAAAAAGACATGCCGAGTTCCACTATGGTTTTACTTGGATTTTTTTTCCTTTAGCCAATAAGCTAAATATGCTGCGCTACTCCACTGGCTAAAGCAGTATTGGTAC
Source organism: Cenchrus fungigraminus (assembly GCA_036936925.1). Lineage (NCBI taxonomy): Eukaryota > Viridiplantae > Streptophyta > Magnoliopsida > Poales > Poaceae > Cenchrus > Cenchrus fungigraminus. The sequence continues at coordinate 17,035,613 of CM072778.1, read as the reverse complement.
CTTAATAATCATGGCAAAATCCAGCTGGTGCTGTACAAATCCCGTTAATTGAGAATATTGGTGTGCTTCTTATATAGCTAAAATTGCTCCAATTGAAAGCCAATGTATCAGATAAGGTCACGACCCTAGCCAAAAAAAAAAAGTGGCTCATAAATTCGGAAGATCCCGCGATTTTTCAAAAACAAATGTCGGATCCAAAAAAAATTTAACCGCAGGTCCGCCACTGGAAACGACAGCTGCTACAGTAAACCCAACCCCACCCCCCCATGTGCTGTAGCAGTTCCAGCCGGCGGTAGGGACAACATCTTTTCAAAAAATCGTAACTTTTTTGGATGAACTCAGATGGAGATAAACTTTCTATGAAAATTGTAGCTTTCGTCGAGATCTACAACAAATTTTGTTCATTTGAAGTCATATTAAGCAAAAAAAAACGATTTACTACACAGATCTCAGTTTTCAGTATTCAGATCTGTATAGTATATCGAATATTTGGGCCTCAAGATGACTTCAAATGAAAAAAGTTTGAACTACAAAGTTGTCGATCTCGACGAAAGCTACAATTTCTGTATAAAATTTATCTCCATCCGAGTTCACCCAGAAAAGTTATGATTTTTTGAAGAGAGGTTGTCCCTACCGCCGTTTGAAACGGCGGCCGGAACTGATATAGTACCTGCGCGCGGGTTACTGCAACCGCCGTTCACTCCTTCCATTTTAAATTACTTGATTTTTCCAGATACATTTCATTTATTATGTATCTAGACATAATATATACTTAGGTGTATACTAAAAGAAATTACAAGTAATTTGAGACGAAAGGAGGTACATATTTCTATCTGTATTTTACTAATATTTTTGTTTGGAAAGTCTGAGCTTTATTTAGTCCATATTACTCGCTCCTTTTTTAAGACAATCCATATTACTCACTCCATTCATCTATCCAAGGCCTATTAAGAAATTGAAAAAATTCAGATTTGCAAGGCCAATTCTGATTTTACACAGGTGTTTAATGCGCTAAACACTTCATTGATCATGTTCCATTTATTCCATCGCACGACTCGCCTCAGGAAATAAACAATCGCGTCCCCTACAACACGCTTCTTTTTGCCAACCACACCTGATCAACTCACGCAACGGAGGAGGGATCGGTGGAGTAATGATAAAAAAAAATTTACCTGCAACCCCTCGCGGGCACGGGCAAAGAGTGGAGGTGCGGGCATGCTGTCGAGTGGGTAAATGACTTACCCGCACTTGCCCGGCCTACTACCATCCCTAGACCTCTGCTTCCTCCCACGGGCCTTCCTCTTGTGCCTTATGAAGACAACGATGATGATGAGGTGGTGGAAGTTCAGGGTCCTTTCACGCCAGCTTCTAGGAAGCGTCATGCCCACAAGATGAAGGAGCCCCTTGAAGCCACCTTTCTGCATCGCAGCAGGAGGCTCAGTCCAGACTTGGGTGGCTATCGTGATCGTGCTAGTGCAGATGCTGCTGCTGACCTCCAGAATGCTAATCCTCAGGAGGTTGTTGTCACTTTTGCTGCTGTTGACAATCCTGCCACCTATGTTGCAGCAGCTATGGAGGGTTCTTCTTATGCTGCTCCACATCTCTCCCTTGCAAACATCCAAGGAATGGCAACATGTTTCCTACAGATTCAGCCTGAGGCTGTTTCGATTGAAGCTCTTCTAGATCTTGATTATGCAGATGATTAATCTTCCATGTAATATGGCTAGCTTTCTTCTAGTAGCCCTCTGTCATCTGGTGATCTCTTTTGCTACTATGTCTAGCTTGCTCTTTAGTGGTTTGTGTAAACCTCTAGATGAGCTTGGTATGATACCTAAACCTCTTTTAAATCATTCTATCATGATGTGGTTCTTTCTCTTTTTGTGCTCTGTTGCTCGGTGTGCTATGTGCATCAGAATGCTTGATCTGTTGTGTTAAATGTTTTTCCCATGAATTCCTTGAGAGCTATTAAGATTCTGGTGTGGAATGTTTGAGGGGCATTAACTCCCAACATAAATGGGATGTTATCAGAGATAAAATTGGAGAGTCCTCAGCCTCTATTTTCTGTCTACAAGAAACTAAAAGGGAAAGCTTTGATTCTTCGTACTTAAGAAATTTATGTCCTAGGCACCTTAGAATTTTGAGTACTTTCCCTCGGTGGGTGCCTCTGGTGGGCTCATTATCATCTGGAACCCTACTCAGTTTGATGGCACATTGATTTTGGCTAATTCTTTCTTGGTGACTATCAAGTTGACCTGTGCTTTTACTGGGAAATGTTTTTGCTTAACAAACATCTATGGTCCCAATGCTGCTGTTGAGAGAGCTTCTTTCATTAATTGGCTCTACAATTTAGACACTTCTGAATTTGATGATTGGATTTTAGCAGGAGATTTCAATCTCTTGAGATCAACTGATAATAGGAACATAGATGGGGGCAACTTCAATGATATGGTGTTGTTTAATGATCTCATTCAACATCTTGATCCGGCTGAAATTAGATTTCAAGGCAGATCCTTCACTTAGAGCAACATGCAACATGATCCTCTTTTGGAGAAGCTGGACTGGGTTTTCGCCTCTTCATCTTCGGCTCTGTCTTATCCTGATACTTTTATGCAAGTGCTTAGTAGGCCAGTTTCTGACCATACTCCCTTTGTGGTTTCTATTGGAACTCATCTTCCCAAATCCAAGATAATCAGGTTCAAAAACTACTAGATGGACTTTGCAGACTTCCTCTCAGTGGTGGACTTGCACTGGAACACTTCACCATTTTTTGCCAATGTTGCATAAACCTTGAATGCTAAATTCAGACAAGTCAGAGCTGGTTTAAAACGTTGGAATTAGGAACTCTCTAAGCTTAGCAAGTTGATTAATAATTGCAATTTTGTTCTTGCTCTTTTGGATGGCCTGGAAGACCAGAGGCCTTTGAGTAGTCTTGAAAGGGCCTTTAGAAGTCTTGTGAAGCAGCATCTTGCTAAACTTCTTGAGGCAAAGAGAATTTATTGGAAGCAAAGAAATACTGCTAGATGGGTGAAATTTGGGGATGAAAACACAAGTCTTTTGTTGACGGTGTATATGCGTATCCACTTCGTTTGGACTTGCAAGCGGACAAGTCCTCCGTCGTAGCCAAGGGACCCTTCTTCCCTCAAGTGTGAACCCAAGGTATCGAATCTGTGGAACAAATGTGTGATGCAAGAACCAATCTATTAAAGCCGAGAACTTTGATCTTCAAAGGGGAATCTTATGCATCTAATCTGAAGAACATCATAAAAACGAATCTAATCTATGAAAATCGGAGGTAGCAAGAGATAGAGAGGGATAGGTAAAACCAATCTAGAGAGATTGGATCAAGCCCTTGTTGAAGTTCCAAGCAAAGAAGAAATAGCCAAGTCGAATCTCATAAAAAGCTTCTTTAAATCGCGGCTTCCCGTCCAACTCCGAAGACGCCCACCTTTTGGAGCCACCGTTCTGTCACAACACACTCCTATTCGTGTGGGTTAGCCTAGGGCGAGTCCAATGGACAAGTTGAAATCTCTTAGAAGGTCAGGCATGCACCTCTAGCCACCACGACTACAAGAACATCCTCTATGATCTATCTCGAGAATAGATCTTAAAGTAAGAAAAGCCAATTGAAATCAAAGTCGTAGAAGAAGCACTTGATCGCTAGAAATCGGATTGCAACTTGATAATTCAACATAATACATGATACATGAACAAGATCACCACCGGGATCCTACCTTGATCTTGCTCCTAGCTCCTGGAACTCCGATGTGGTCTTCCTTGCAAGGTTCCCACGTCAGCTAGGGAAACCCTAGACAACTAGCTCGACCCTCTCCTCTCCGGATTGGTGTCCCTCTCTTCTCTGCTTCTCGGCGGTGAATGACGAATGAGTTGATGCGTGGCTCTTGGCCGGGGGGCTATAAATAGTCCGAGAGGTGGCTAGGTCAAAGGGGGGCACGAATGGACCCAGAAATGGCCTAGGCCGGCCGGCCTGGGCCCATTCTGGCCCATCTCGTGGCCTCCTTCCTCGGTGATGCTTCCCGTGTCTTCTAGAACGTTCTCCCTTCTGCATGTGGGCCCTTGACGTCAGTTTCTCCGCGGTTTAGATGGAGCTCCTTGTCCCGCAAGATTCAGCATTTTCCGTTCAGGTCCTCGGAGTTTTCCGTCTTCACGGGTTGGTCCTTGGGCTTCTTGGAGTCATGTTCACTTCATTGCTTGACTTGTGCCGGGCTTCAAGGTCTTGTCACGAGGTGCTTGATGAACTTTACCCGGAAGTCTTGCTTTCCACGCTAAATTCCTGCATAAACATCAAACTCCAAAACCGACATGCACGAACGAACTTGTTATATCCAGGGGGTTAGTACCAATCGATAAGATATAAAATTCATGCCAACATCGAAGGTAAACTCATGGCTAGGTTGACAGAAATTCACCGTCAACATCTCCCCCATGCTTAAACCTTACTCATCCTCGAGTAAGCCTTCGATGGATATCAGCGTTGCCTTTCATTGCTCAAACCCTGCACTTGATCATACACGAGAAAACATAATGCTCTCAAAAATTTAATTCATTAGAGTTCCATAGAGTACTAGCCTTCATCCCTACGGAGGGTGGATATTAATTAAGCTCATCCCACAAGTATTAAACATGCTCCCAAAATTCAAATGGATCTCAGAAATTTTGAAATAAAGAACAAGATGAAAAAGAGCTAAACCAAGTTCAAAAATTTAAACCACCTTGCATCTTGCTCATGAACTCTCATCTCATCTTGTCTCTCAAGCCTATTTATTCTACTCCTTTCCCTCTCATAACATGCATATATGTGGTAGGCTTTATATGGAGCTTTTTGGGAAAGTTTAGTCCTACCAAGATATTATAAATGAGATGTTGTCAAAACAAGACAAGCTTCTCATGGTCTTACCGAGACTCGTCAAAAAGGTCATTGGAAAATAATGTTATATCAAGAGGGGAGAGAAAAATACACACACTTGAGATAGGTGGACATGTGCAAATGGCAAAGAGTGATTCCGAGGCACAAAGGAAGTCCTCGTTATCGGATTGCACATGGTTGGAAAGATGAGTTTGGATCTTAATCTTGAAACTTTTAAAATTCCTAATGCACTTTGAGAACCGGGGAGTTCACTTTATTCTATTTATTTTTTTATACATACTCATATATTTTTTCTCATACATATTTTTTTTCTTTATCTCTTTCTTTTTTTTCTTTTTCTTCATTTTTCATTTTTATTTTACTCCCCTTGAACTCTAAATTGCATTGTACCTACCTCCTCCCCCATGTTAGACGTTTGCTCATCCTCGGGTAAAGAGGTGATAGAGATAAGGTAGGTACTAGAAATATTTTTCCTTTAGAGAGATACTTGAAATCTTCAATCTTGGCACCATCTTGCGATCTTCCTTGAATTGACGATCCATACTCATATGATAGGTTGTGGTCAAGGAGGCAAACACAAAAGATGATATTTTTGGTTTTAAGGGTGGATATCCGGTGAGGTTTGTGAAATCTCTGATGTGGGATACACAATGCACGGATAAAAAGGCTAGCAATAAGATAGATACGCAAAAACGGAATGACCAGCTTCTTAGTCTCGGGCCAGAGAAATCAAGCCCTGAAATAACTCACCCAAAAATAAACCTTGTATACTAAGTTTTTGCACTCAAATATATATATGGCTCTGGATAGGTAGAGCAACATGCAAGAGGTATTTATGACAAGGTTAGCATTATTTTTAAGAACAAAAATAAATCATCTTTAATCCATCCAAAACTTGAGATCATATAAAAGACTATGGGTCTTATTTTTATCATAACCTCCACAAAAGATTAAGCTAGCATTAGATTAATTTCAGATTTGTATTTTAAGAGAGCATTAGCTTAATCATGCATAAAACAAGTACAAAGATAAACAAAGTGGCAACTATCATCATATATCAACATGGCACAAACTTTTTATCTTTGCCAAAGGTAAAAACAAGGTGGTGATTTTATTCATGATGACAATAAGAACTAACAAACATGCTGAAAATTAAATAATAATAAAAAACTGAAAACACTACGCATACATAGGCGTATACAAGCTGAAAATTAAAGAAAAGGGAAAAGGAAAGATTAAACTAAAGCTCCTCTCTCTAATCTTCCGCCGGTGGTTGATATTGATAATCTTGGTTGTTGTACCCTTGCTCATAATAGGATTGCACCGCTCCTCCTATGAATTGCTCCAGCGGTGCTAGGTGAAGACGTCCAAGCTCAAAAGTAATGTTTGCATTTCCTTCACCCATTTGGTTTGCATTGGTTTGGATGGCTGCGATATTTTCCATGTTTCTTGCAGCGTATCCTCCAATGATGGCAACACTTTGTTGTGGTTGAGGGAGGTGTGCATATTGCTCCGCAAAGGCTACATTGGGTACCGCAAAATTTGGTGGGGGCATGGCTGCACCACTCCCCCATGCTTGCATTGGTACACCACCGTAGTATCTCGGCGGTGCCGGAATTCCTCCAAATGGTGGCACATAATTTTGTGGTGCACCTTCTTCTTGGGCTGCGGAAGAACCTTCTTCTATAATCCTTCCTCTCTTGTTCTTCTTCGCCAGCACAAGAAGTTCTTCCTCTGACCAATCTTCTTTCCCCTCAAGAAAAAGTCTTAATCTTGCATTCGGTAGGGGTAAATTCACCTTGACCAATTTGAAGCCTCCTCTCCACTTATATATTTCCCTTGCTTCAAATAATCAAATCCTAGGTAAGTCCCAACTAGGAGGTGATCCGGGTTTCTTGGAATTCCCGGTCTCAAAGAGATAGCCAACATAGAGAGGTAGCACCCCGAACCAATATCTCCCGATCCCGATGTTGCTTCACAACACCATTGGTTGATCATAAGGTGAGTGGGGTCGATTGGCTGTCCAGCAATCAAAGTCGGTTAAAGCCAATTCACTTCCATGTCGGTTATCTTGGTCTCTTTCATTCCCCCCAAAATCCTCTTGCTCATCCATGAGTGAAACACTCGGATGATGGGGTTCCGGATACTGTTTCTTTGCCGGTTAGCTTCTCCCGCGATCATTCTCCAAAAACTTTCCAATGTGCCTCCATGCATATCTACTTGCTCTGGGGCTCCCTTTTGAAAACCAAGCAACTCCGTAATATACTCATAGGGAACTACTTGTTCATCTCCATCCAAACAGAATGAGAGACTCGGCACTCCTTCATCAAGAATAGGCGCCATGGTCATGAGAATTTCCAAGGCGAATTCCTTGTGGGTGTTTGCCGACACTCCATTGGAGAATTGCACCCAACCTAGGTGTCCCAACATATAATAAATATCCGTATGAAAACCCAACACTTGGAGAACTTGGTCGTCGAGGTCGACGTTTGCCACAAGCCTCTTCTCAAGGCGAGTGAGCTTCTCCTCCTCCTCCTCCTCCTCCTCCGTCTTGATAATAAACCCATACTTGGAATACCGCGGAGTGTATGGAGGTGGAGCGGATGATCGTGTCGAGCGACGAGGTCGGACGGGCTGCTCCTCCGTACGTCCTTGTGGTTCGGTGAACTGCATAGACGAGCTTCGTGTGGCCCTCATACCACTGAGGAGAAGAGTGTCATTCCTCCTTGGCGGTGCCGTGTCCTCCTCCATACTCCGAGGTGACTCGGAGACCGAGTGCCTCCTCGAAGAGGTTGTCGATGATGGCTTGGACGACTATGATCCCTTCTTCTTGGTGAAGAGACTTGTAGTTTTCTTCCACATGGTTGCTGCACTCTCCCTCACAAATATATATCCGGGGTTTTCAACCGGTAACAAGGCACACAAATATTATTTGGAGTATGGACTTTGAGTGGTATTAGGATGTATTTTGTTGGACGAAACAAAACGCGAAGTGGAAGCCTAAGTCTAAGGTGGTTCTGAACTAAAAGCTCATGAACACGAACAAGGAACTGGACGAATGACTTACCTGAGGAAGACGGGCACCGAGGGCTTTAAAAAGGGGTGGGGCCGGCCGGCCTGGGCCGACCGACCTGGGTGGTCTGCTACTCCTCCCAGCTTCGGTTTTCTCCAGTGCACTCATGCTTGCTTTGTTGCTTTGTGACCGCATGCTCCACGGGGTTGCACCGCCCAAATGCTCTCGTCCACTCCTTTTGCTTGCATTATTGATCCTTCCACTTGATTGTTTTTGCTTTGAGTCACTTCCATGCTCCCTTGCCTCACATGCCTCCATAAGATTCCTGCAAAACAAAGCTTTGGCTGCCCCCCCATGCTTGTCCTTTGCATGTGGTTTGATGATAAATGTTGGAGGGGCATCCCGTGATGCATCATGGTGTATGTGTGGTTGAGTTAACTCAATTGCCTCCCTCTAATCATGTTTTAATGCTAAGCACTCCTCTAATTTCGAAAAATAAAATTAAACTCAGAGCTTGCAATGAGTTCAAATATATTTAGAGGAGTTTTTAAGCATTAAAAACAAATGTAAGTCAAAAATGTTTTCCGACTACTTTTATTTTGATCTCACCGGTATTGTTTGCTTCCATTAGTTGAGAGCAAGCTTTTCCCGGCTTGACCATGGGGGCATAGGTTTAGGTTCTAATTTTGGTTAAGATTGAGAGAGATTTTGAATGAAATAAAATTGAATGAGGCTTAGAAAAATTCTAACTCTAGAGAAACCAAGGATAAGAATTTTTAAACAACCAAAAATTAAGTTTCTAGGTTCACGCGAGTCCCACCATGTGCTGAAATTTAAATAACATCTAGGTACATAGCGTGGCTCTACTCGTGTGTTTTTAGCATGTAAAACAAGTCAACCATAACATCATGAAGGGGATGAAAGGTTGAGGTAGGTTCTGAATTTTTTTTGGTTTTGGTTTCTCGAGAAGAAGCAAATAACACATAGGATGGCTCATGTAAAGGGTTTATGATCCAAATAAAATATCCAAACAAATTTATAACTCTAAACATTATCCAACCACTTTAAGTCTATGAATGTCTAGCGTAGCAAAATTTAAAACTAACTTACTTGAAAGACTCAAAAAATCTTGATCGGGTTGTCCTCCCAGTAGCTTATTCTTGACACGACGAAACGGGTTGCCTCCCGCCTAGCGCTTCGTTTATAGTCCATGGCTAGACTTCTTCACTTGATTACTTCGGATAAACGCTCTTTGCGGGCGTTGCAATCTTGGGTACCCACTTCCGCACCATCTTGGGTGCAGGCTTATTCTCCGGCTTAGTCATCTTTTTGGTCTTCACAGGCGGCTTTTGTTCCTTTATCTTGACGGATGCGACAACTTCGTTGATTTCCTTCGCTTCCTTCTTCTCCGCCTCTTCCTTCTTCCTCGGCTCTTCCTTACTAATGTGATGATGAGGTAGAATATATTTAACTTTGATCATATTACATACCCACTTCCGCACCATCTTGGGCGCAGGCTTATTCTCCGGCTTAGTCATCTTTTTGGTCTTCACAGGCGGCTTTTGTTCCTTTATCTTGACGGATGCGACAACTTCCTTGATTTCCTTCGCTTCCTTCTTCTCCAGCTCTTCCTTCTTCCTTGGCTCTTCCTTACTAACGCGATGATGAGGCAGAATATATTTAACTTTGATCATATTGCATACCTCGAAGCGTGGTCGAAACTTGAAGGAACTCCTCTCGCCGTTGATGTCGAACTTGATCTCCCCCTTCCCGACGTCGATGGTAGCTCCCACGGTCTTGAGGAAAGGCCTCCCAAGAATGAGTGGTGGCTTCTCCCTCTCTCCCATCTCGAGCACCACGAAGTCGACGGGGATGAAGTGGTGTCCGACCTTCACGGGCACATCCATGGCGATGCCCAGAGGGTAGCGAATGGAGTTGTCACCCAACTCCAAGCACATGGCCGTAGGCTCTAGCTCCGGTAGGCGTAGCTTCTCGAACACATCTCTTGGCATGACGCTCACACTTTCTCCAAGGTCGCATAATGCCTTCTCAAACTTGAATGAACCAATGGAACACGGAATCGTCGGGCATCCGGGGTCTCCTTGCTTCTCTAGTCCGTTCGCAATAGCGGTGCTACATTGCTCAGACATCTTGACATGATCCACCCCGAGTGTTGCTATCTCATACTTATTTGCAAGAATATCTTTGAAGTAGCGAGAATATGTAGGAACTTGAAGGGCGTCCAATAGCGGCATGTTGGTGCTCAACCTACGCACAACCTCCACAAACTTCTCAAAATGATTATCAAGTTTACCTTGGAAGTAGCGTGGCTTGAGTTGCGGTATTTTCGTGTCTTCACCTGACATCTCAAACTCGGGCTCTTCGGTGATGATCTCAGTAACCTTCTCCTTAGCAAATTCCTTCACCTCGGTAGATGATTTAGGCTTTCTAGCTCCCGCGGAATGCTCCGGATCTTCGGTCTTCTTCCACGAACGAGTTTGAATGGCCTTCGCCGTCTCGGGGCCTTGAGGTTGCCCCGGAAGCTTCCCTTCATTAACAGATAGGCGCCCGACGAGTTGTCCCACTTGTGTCTCGAGCATCTTCATCATGTTGAGCACTTGATGGTTGGAGCTTCCGACCTCCGTCACCTTGCTATCAATGTTCTCCAACACCTTGTCTATGGCCTTGAACTTGGTGACGGTGTCCTTGTTGATCTTAGCTTGCTCGTCCATGAAGTCCTTCAATTGCATACGAAGAGGTACCGAATTCAGAATGGATGAGCTTGCATTAAATTGAGATCTACCTTGCACGTAGCGGAAGTTCGGCAAATTTCCCTTCCTCATGTAGTCGAGCATCTTGGCTTCCTCTGGGCAATCCTTTTGGACATGGCCATATTCTCCGCACTCTTCACACGTGGATCTTGCTTCGGCAGCCTTTAAGTCTTGAGCTTCTTTCTTCTCTATCTCCATCTTCTCCAACCTCCGCATAAGCGAATCGATCTTGCCTTCGAGTAGATCTTCTTTCTCCACTTGCAAGACTCCTTTGACGTTCCCTGTGGGTTGAACCGGAAGTAAGCATCCAGATGACGCCCACGTGTCATTGTCCGCGACCTTCTTGAATAGAGTGAAAGCTTGGGTCGGTGTAAACTCGATGATGGATCCTCCCGCCGATGCATCGATGGTTGTCCTTGACGCCATGGTAAGTCCTTGATAGAACTTTTGAATGAGGTCTTCCTTTGGGAACTTGTGATGTGGAACCGCCCGAGTGTACTCATTGAAACGCTCGAATGCTTCTGATATAGTCTACGTAGGATATTGAGCAAAGGTAGCAATCTTATTGCGTAAGCTTTGAGTCTTACCCGGCGAGTAGTATTCCTTCATGAAGGCTCTCATCAAGGTATCCCAATTTTGCACCGTCTCCGCCGGTTGAGAGTAGAACCATTGCAAAGCCTTCTCGAGTAACGAGAACGGAAAGAGCCTTGCCCTCATTTGATCTTGAGTCACCCCGTCCATGTTGAAAGTTTGACAAAGTTGAATGAACGCTTGGAGGTGAAGGTTTGGATCCTCTTTACCGGTGAAGGGTGAATGTTACACCATGCGGATTGTTGAGGTCTTGATCTCGAACGGCCTTCTGATCTCCGCGAGGTTCAAGATTGGTAGGTCGATGATATCTGGGGTGTATAGCTCCCCGATCTTGCGCTCCGGCTGCGGTTGATCTCCCATCGGTTGCGGTGGAGGTTGATTCTCCCTAGGGCTTGGAGGTGGTGATTCCTTTGGAGACTCCGACGATCCTTCGGCCTCCGCTTTTGGATCTACAAATTCCAGCTTTTTAGCTTGTGCTTCACGTCTCCTTAGCCTGTAAAGTTTTTCTGGATCATCCACAAAATTTTCGGGTTTGTTGGAGAGGTAGCCGTCCATCTCCTGTTAGGGTTAGCAATAAACAAAATATATACAAAAACGAAAATAAAAACAAATCTAAGAAAGACTAGGGTTAGTCAAACTAGATTAGATTGATTTTTGAGGATGATCAAAAGTTAGTAGATGCAAAAAGAAAAACCAAAAGAAAACTGAAAATATTCACAAAAAGCAATAAAAGATCGAATCTTGATCACTTGCACCCCGGCAACGGCGTCAGAAAAAGGGGCTTGTTGATGGTGTATATGCGTATCCAACTTTGTTTGGACTTGCAAGCGGACAAGTCTTCCATCGTAGCCAAGGGACCCATCTTCCCTCAAGTGTGAACCCAAGGTATCGAATCCGTGGAACAAATGTGTGATGCAAGAACCAATCTATTAAAGCCGAGAACTTTGATCTTCAAAGGGGAATCTTATGCATCTAATCTGAAGAACATCATAAAAACGAATCTAATCTATGAAAACCAGAGGTAACAAGAGATAGAGAGGGATAGGTAAAACCAATCTAGAGAGATTGGATCAAAAGCTCTTGTTGAAGTTCTAAGCAAAGAAGAAATAGCCAAGTCGAATCTCATAAAAAGCTTCTTTAAATCGCGGCTTCCCGTCCAACTCCGAAGACGCCCACCTTTTGGAGCCACCGTTCTGTCACAACGCACTCCTATTCGTGCGGGTTAGCCTAGGGCGAGTCCAATGGACAAGTTGAAATCTCTTGGAAGGTCAGGCATGCACCTCTAGCCACCACGGCTACAAGAACACCCTCTATGATCTATCTCGAGACTAGATCTAAAAGTAAGAAAAGCCAATTGAAATCAAAGTCGTAGAAGAAGCACTTGATCGCTAGAAATCGGATTGCAACTTGATAATTCAACATAATACATGATACATGAACAAGATCACCACCGGGATCCTACCTTGATCTTGCTCCTAGCTCTTGGAACTCCGACGTGGTCTTCCTTGCAAGGTTCCCACGTCGGCTAGGGAAACCCTAGACAACTAGCTCGACCCTCTCCTCTCCGGAATGGTGTCCCTCTCTTCTCTGCTTCTCGGCGGCGAATGACAAATGAGTTGATGTGTGGCTCTTGGCCGGGGGGTTATAAATAGTCCGAGAGGTGGCTAGGTCAAAGGGGGGCACGAATGGACCCAGAAATGGGCTGGGCCGGGCGGCCTGGGCCGGGCGGCCTGGGCCGGGCAGCCTGGGCCCATTCTGGCCCATCTCGTGGCCTCCTTCCTCGGTGATGCTTCCCGTGTGTAACGCCCGCGTTTTTAGCTCCTAATAAATCACCTGCTAAATCACGCGTGTTCTCAAATTTTCCCGCTGAGCTCAATTCTAAACCCCGGTCACCATCTCCCTCTCCCACCCCCGGCGCGCGTGCCACGAATCCCGCCGGCACCGCCCGCACTCGGGCCGTCGCCCACCGCCTGCCACCCCAGCACCGCTGTCGGCCACCGCGCCGGGAATCCCGCGCACGCCGCGGTCCCGCCGGCCGGTCCGCCTCGCCATCACCGCCGTCCCGAAAATCACGCTGACACCCGAAGCCGGAAAACCCCGCAAAAATCCCTTTCCTCCTCCCTCCTAATTTTCCTAGGATTTCTCCTAATTTTCTAAACCCTTTTCTTTTTTTTTCTTTTCTTTTCCTATTTTTTCCTTTCCCTATTTTTTTCTTTTCCCCTTTTTCCTTTTCTTCCTTTCCTTTTTCTTTTTCTTCCTTCTTTTCCCTCTCCCTTTCTCCTCCCTTCGGCCGGCGCCCCTGCCTCGGCCCCGCGCTCGACCGTGCGTTCCCCCCTGCAGCACGCCACCCCCGGCCCCGCGCTGCTGCCCGCCGCGCCGGCCGTGACGCGACCGCACGACTGCCACGGCCGCATTAACTCCACCGCCAGCCGAGCTCGGCCCCGCCGCGGCCATCACGGCGGCCACACCGCCGCAAGCCGCCACCGCTCCGCGTTGACGACCACTGCCGCCTCGGCCTACCCACCCCCCCCTACCGAGCCGTCTCGTCGCCCTGCACGAGCCGTCCCGTCGCCCGGCGACCGGGATTCCGGCCGGCCACCACGGCCCCGCCAGAGCACCGCCTTCGCCGGCGAGCCCCCGCTAGAAATATCTCCCCCGAACCGCCTTACTCCGGCTATAAATAGCCCCGCGCCGGTCTCGCTGCACCACCAAGCCATCACTGCCCCTCCATTGCCTCACCGCGCTGCCACATCGAGCCACCACCATCGAGCCCCCACAACACTCCCTTGCTCCACCACCGCCACCATTTGCGCCGCCGCCGCTAACCTCCGCCGCCGCCCGTTCCTCGCCGCGGAGCCACCTCCACAGGACGTCCCCGACCAAGGTGAGAGCCGGGATAGGTAGCCCGCGTCCTCCTCTCCGTTTTCCCCTATCCCCGGCCGCCGCCGACCCCGGAGCGCCGGCAATCACCGACGCCGGCCGGACCGGCCGCTCGGTCGATCCCTCCCCTGTCTCTGTTCTGTTCGAAGGAAGAAGATGGCCGTTTGGCCGAAAGCCCCCTGGCCCTTTTTCTTTTTCCACCCGAGCCCCCTTCTCTTTATTCCCTTCTCACTTATTTCTCCAAATAAGACCCCAGCCCATAAACCAAATTACAAACTAGCCCTACTTAATTTCAAGTAGACCCCTGGATCATTCCATCTAAACCTCACCTTAATTACATTTTGCAAATAAGCCCACCCCTCTATTAAACCTATTTACTAATAGGTCCTTAGCCCCTTTAAACTCTCTTTAACCCGACATTTCATGCACAATTTTACTCCAAATTAATTCCAAACTTCACCACACCTTTCCCAGGATTATTCCCGCCGAACCATTCACCAATTCCCCATAGATCATATATATATTTCTCCTTTTTCCATTTATTCCCTCCTCGAGCTCAGCCGGTAAATATGTGTGCTTGTATTGATTGCATGCTTGCTTGTGTGTACGCTAGCCGACGCAGTGAACGAAGGAGGATACCACGAGCCGGAGCTTGAAGCCGAGTACTGCGTACAGGAGCCCGAGATCCCGAACCCCAAGCCGGAACTCCCCGAGGACTTCGAAGACGGCAAGTTCAATCTCATCCTTTGATGCATGCTTTGGTCCCAGTTTTATAAACACAACCCTATGACCCGTTTTATAAATTGCATATTGTTTTACTGTTAAAACCCGGTAGGATAGCCACCCTTGATTGCTATGATTGATCTTTGATTGCCCTAAATGATTTCTTTAAAATGAGTGAGTGCTTTAAAAATGGGAATGAGATATTTTGGAAAAGGAGTAAAGAACTGGGTAGACGGGATGGACGCGTGTGTCAGGAGTATGGGTGAGCTCGTACCTTTGTGGTTGAGCGTGTTGGAGATGTCCATCTTGTCGTTAAGGACCGGGTTGCGTGACATCTCACCTGACCCAATTATCGTACTACCACTCGACCGTTGTATGTGGCAACGGCTTAGCATAAATCCCACTAGTTAATCTACTTGCCATCAGGAGTGCGGGTGAGCAGCGGGAGATCAAGGAGTAGGGGTACGATCTGTGTGAGGTACGCCCTGGTTATGTGAGATAACCCCTTGGTTGCTCCCGTGGTGGCTCGTAGGGTTAGCTAAGGTGGGTAATGGCTTTGATAGGATCCGCGCCGACACTAAGGTGTTCGTGTGGCGGTACCCTACTTGTGGGTAAAGATGTACAACCTCTGCAGAGTGTAAAACCTATTCGAATAGCCGTGTCCACGGTATTGGACGAGTCACGGTGGGGTCACAAAACTAGTGTTTGGGTTTGGGATGATTTCCATGGCGTGAGTTGATTTCTGGAAAAGTGTGTGGCTGTGTGCTTGGGCTACTGCGGACGGGGAGTCCGGTAGTCTGCATTTGGTTTTCACAAAACAAATGAGTTACTTGAGTTATGAAAACTGGTTGCGAAAACCTTTTCGAAAACAAACCCTTGCATGAGTGAGTGCGTTTGTAAAATAAACAGTATCCTGATCCTTGATATATCCTGTGCATGATCTGCTTATAAGCCCCTCCGTGGGTGGGGTTGAACTTATTGAGTACGTATGTACTCACCCTTGCTTGATTAACTGTTTTTCAGAGGAGGATCCCGACTTCGTTCCCGAAGACGTCGAGTAGGTCGCTGCCCTACACCCAACCGTGCCTGTGGATTCAGGGTCTCCACAGGGAGCTTCCATGACGTGGTACTCTGATGAGGCTTTAGAAGCCTTCGCTATCGTAGTCTGGTCACTAGCTCTTGTGTTGTTCCTCGTGGCAGTGGCGCTCCCGTGCCCACTATGCCACCGTGATGTAAGGGAATGAACCACCTGTTGTAATAAATGTGTTACCAGCCTCCTGGGACTGGTATTTGTATCACATTTAGTCACCTCTGATGAGGGGACGCTTCAGGTGTCGAACCACCTGTTGTAATAAATGTGTTACCAGCCTCCTGGGACTGGTATTTGTGTCACATTTAGTCACCTCTGATGAGGGGACGCTTCACCGTGTCTTCTAGAACTTTCTCCCTTCTGCATGTGGGCCCTTGACGTCAGTTTCTCCGCGGTTTAGATGGAGCTCCTTGTCCCGCGAGATTCAGCATTTTCCGTTCAGGTCCTCGGAGTTTTCCGTCTTCACGGGTTGGTCCTTGGGCTTTTTGGAGTCATGTTCACTTCATTGCTTGACTTGTGCCGGGCTTCAAGGTCTTGTCACGAGATGCTTGATGAACTTTACCCGGAAGTCTTGCTTTCCACGCTAAGTTCCTGCATAAACATCAAACTCCAAAACTGACATGCACGAACAAACTTGTTATATCCAGGGGGTTAGTACCAATGGATAAGATATAAAATTCATTCCAACATCGAAGGTAAACTCATGGCTAGGTTGACAGAAATTCACCGTCAACATCTTTTCCAGGCTATGGCTACTTATTCTCTGAGAAGGAATTTTATTGCTACCCTCACCCAAGATGATGGCACAATTGTATCTGATCATGATCAGAAGGCTAGACTTCTTTGGTTGGCCTATAAACATAGATTGGGGGTTTCTGAATTTATGAAGACTTTGTATGAACTTTCAGAACTAATTCAGTCATCTGAATTGCCTTGTCTAGATGACCCTTTCACCATGGAAGAAATTCTTGTAGCGTTAAAGGATTTGCCTTCTGATCATGCTTCTGGGCCTGATGGTTTTAATGGAGCCTTTTTCAAGAAATGCTAACTTATAATAAAAGATGAAATTATCAGGCTCTGTAAGGACTTTGCATGTGGTCACTTGAACCTGGAGAGTATTAATGGGTCCTTTATAACTTTAATTCCCAAAAAGGATAACTAACAAAATGTTAATGATTTCAGGCCCATTTCATTACTGAATTATTCTTTGAAATTTCTCACTAAGTTATTAGCTAACAGGCTACAAAGTGTAATTCTTAAAGTAGTCCATGCAAACCAGTATGGCTTCATTAAGGGGAGAACTATCCAAGATTGCCTAGATTGGGCTTTCCAATTCTTTCACATCTGTCATAAGTCCAAGAGGGAAATTGTGTTGCTTAAATTGGACTTTGAGAAGGCTTTTGACAAGATTGAACATGAAGTTATTCTTCAAGTCATGAAGCACAAGGGATTTTCTAATAAATGGATTTCTTGGATCAAAGCTATTCTGACCTATGAGTCCTCATCTATTCTCCCGAATGGCATTCCAGGCAAACCTTTTAAATGCAATAGGGGGTGAGACAGGGGGGCTTTTGTCACCTACTTTCTTTGTTCTTGGTACTGACCTACTGTAGTCTGTTATAAGTGTTGAAGCTCTACTGGGAAATTTTACCCACCATTTCGGTCCAAAGTTTAGGGGTGACTATCCTATTATTAAATATGATGATGGCACTCTCATTGTTCTCCCAGCTGATCCAAGGCAGCTTACTCATCTGAAATCTGTTATGCAAACCTTTGCATCTTCAACAGGCTTAAAAGTCAACTTTGAAAAATCTTTCCTGGTTCCTATTAATGTTGTTGAAAGCCGTTGGGCTAGTTTAACTGATGCTCTTGGTTGTCAGTTAGGAAAACTGCCCTATACTTATCTAGGCTTGCCATTTGGCACCACTAGACCCTCCATTCAGGATCTTTCACCTGTTCCATCCAGGATGGAGAAGCATCTTATGGGCATCACAAGACATCTATCTTGTGCTGGTAGACTCATTTTGGTAAATTCTATATATTCAGCTCTCCCAACTTATTACATGTGCTCCATAAAATTGCCATTTGAGCTTTTGGAACAGATTGATAAATATATGAAGCATGTGCTTTGGCATGGTGGTGATTTGTCTAAGAAGGGTGGGTATTTAATAGCCTGGAAACATGCCTGTTGTAGCAAAGAGGATGGTGGTATTGGCATCATAAATTTGAGGAACCACAATTCTACCCTTTTATCGAAGTTTTTGCACAAATTTTACAACAATCTAAACTTGCCCTGGGTTCAACTCACCTGACAAAAACTTTATACTAATGGAGGGCCACCTCATGAGAGAAAGAATGTTGGATCTATCTGGTTGAGGGACATCATGTCTCTTGCTTCAATTTTCTTCCAGATTGCTAGATGCAAAGTTAATAATGGGATCTCTGTCACTTTTTGGACTGATCAGTGGGACTTGGGCAAAGTAAATATCCACAACTGTTTTCTTTTGCCAGGAAAAAGACTAGTTCTGTTAGTCAATTCCTAGCTTGGGATGACAGCAGGTCTTTTTTCTTGCCTCTTTCTTAGATTGCCTTTAATCATCTTTCATATCTGAAGGCTGAAATTGTTGCTCTTAATTTTCATCCAGAGAGGGTTGAGGAATGGACTTATACTTGGGGTTTTGGAATTTTTCATGTCATAAAGCTTATATTAGCATCCAGGGTCCCCATCCAGCCTCTCCTCTTTTCAAATGGTAGTGGAATTCAAGGGCACGAAACAAACATAAAATCTTCTTTTGGTTACTTCTCAGAGATAGGTTGAACACAAGAGAGCTGCTACATAGAAAAAACATGTTTTTACATACCTACTCCTCTGTCCTTTGTGTGGAAAATGTGGAAGAGGATAGTCGACATCTCTTCTTCTCCTGCCCTTTCAGTGATGTTTGCTGGACTTACCTGGGCATTCAATGGGACTTGTCTTTGGATTTTCAACTTAATGAAAGATTGAATTCCAACTCGGTCACCTTCAGAGAGGTTTTCATCATTGGCTGCTGGTCTTTATGATGTCATAGGAATGATACTATTTTTTATGGCTCTGCTCTTTCTTTCTCTAAATGGAGAAGTCTGTTTGTTAATGAGTTAAAGGCGGTTACCCTAAGGGTAAAACCGCAATTGAGTGAGAAGATTAATGTTTGGCTGAGTGATCTCCCGTAATTATTGCTTTTGGCCTTTGGCCTTATAACTTGTAAATATCTTTTCACACACACACACACCTATATATATATATATATAGGACCAGGATATTCACCACACTGTGTGGTGAATATTATTTAGCACTTGCCGTGAGCATGGACGGAGCTCTGGTAAGGTTGGGTAATCATAAAATTACTTCTTTCTCAGTCCTAGGGAGTAAAATGAGATCTAGATGATTTCTTGAATCTGTTTTTCAGCATGTTGCTTCTTTTACTTTAGACGGATTTGCGAGAACCATGTTGGGGGATTTCACGATGGCGCGACACCGCCGCTACCCATCGAAGAAGCTCCGGTGAACCCTTACGATCATGTAGTTACTCCGTTTATATCTCAGGCAGTAAAAATCGAATCTCATCTACACGCGCATGATTTTGCATCTGATTTTACATGCCTCGAGTCTTTGACCATATACCACGGTGCACGGAGAGTATTGTTGCTGAGAAATCGCTGTTGATTCCTTGATTGGTCCACCATCTCATATTGTGCATGGAGGGTGGCGCCGCCATGGATGCCAGCTGTGCTGGCAGGCTGCAGTAGCTAAATATAATTACTGCTTTTCGCTCATGAGTACTCCGGAGCAGTAAAAATTTCCGACATGACGGAGCGACAGAATGCATCCAGTGAATACAAAAGTAAATCGATTCCTTCGTGAACTGGAGCATCGCATGCAAGGCAATTAACCACTCACATGACATACGTTCAAACAAGTGGTTAAAGCGAGAGAAATTTCATGGTGTTGTTAAGTTGGGATGCATGTACGATAATGTAAAATTAAGGATATGCAGTTAATGCTCCATGCCAATTTGTGGCGCTTGTGCGCGAAGCAGCCAACCAGATTTAAGATGTACTGCCATTTTTCCCTAATGTTGATGTTCACACATAATAAGTCCATGACTGAAAATCAGTTTTACCTTCATGTTATTCGTAGGACTAGGGACTTCAGCAGGTAATATTGCAACAAAGAGAGTTATTGAGCCCTGTGTAAAACATGTTGACTTCTTGTATGCAAGCAAGATTGACCCATATTTAGTATCACAAAATTTATGTCCAGTTAACACTCCATGCACAACATGAGAGATTTCAGGGAGCAATAATATGGAAAATTCCCTCTAACAATAAAAGGAGAAATATTCCATTTTTAACTCCTCTTTACTGAAAAGGAATATATTGTCTTATGAACCTCCGACGAGCATCTATTTTTACTCCTCGTGACTGAAAAAGAGGATATTATCGTCAAACATGGTTTGGTGTACCGCAATATTATTTCTCTGTTGTAATCTTTACTTTCTTGAGACATATTGGAGTTATTATTCATGAAAATGGAATTTATGAATTACACAGACGTAATATTTGAGATAAGATAATTATTCCAACTACGAATATGTTTTCTAATTTTCGAGGAGTAAAAACATGTTGACTTCTTGCATGCAAGAAAGATTGACCCATATTTAGTATCACAAAATTTATGTCTAGTTAACACTTCCATGCACAAAATGAGAGATTTCAGGGAGCAATAATACGGAAAATCCCCCCCCCCCCTAACATTAAAAGGAGAAATATTCCATTTTTTAGACCTCTTTAATGAAAAGGAATAAATAGTTGTCAAACATGGTTTGGTGGACCTCCATATTATTCCCCTCTTGTATTATTTACTTTCTTGAGACATACAGGAGTTATTATCCATGAAAACGGAATTTATGAATTACACAGACATAATATTTCGAGTAAAAATTCAACAAGAAATTTACAATTGAGGATATGCAAGGAAGCAAACAACAAACAAACATTATCTGCTTAAAAATCCATCTATCTCGCTATTTCATAAATCTTCAACCAATCGGATCAACCATAAAAAAATTTCGTCAACAGAAAACAAAATTTGGAGATCCACGATCGGCTCGATGGCGGCCCTTTCCCCTAGGCAGCTCAACGACATCCTCCTCCACATACAGCGTCAATTCCTAGGGAGGGACAATGGTGGCTCCCATAGGTGGGTAGCAGCGGCTCCCGGGCGCGGCTCACCTGCACTGTGGCGGCATGCCATCAATCTTCTTACATGGGAGCACGTAGGAAGAGGTAAGAAATCCAGCAAGCCAGTGAAGGTGCCGACCAACAATCTTGTCCATGGGTGGTGCGCCGCCATCACCGAACGGTGAGCTATAGAATGCTCGACGTGAGAGGAAAAAAGAGAGTAGAAAGAGAAACAAATGACAGATAGACATGCATGGCCTATGTACTTTATATCTATTCGGCATGGATTTTTTTTTGAACGTGTGTGCATGCTGAGTTGATTAAGTCAATTAATGTGATTCCAATGAATACGTGAGACATGAATGCAGGTGGTTAAAGGAGTAAAAGATTAAAAAAACTAAGTACACTTGTGACAATTTAAGAACCATGGACGGAGGACTAACATTCTGTCCACATTGTTGAATATTATTCAGCACACTATGTGCTTAATATACATTATATATATATATGAGTTTTATCTACTCTCGGGTGTAATTACTCCTATATACCTTCGGAGTTAACGGGCATCAGCTCATCTATTTTATGAAACCCGCTAATCAGATGTGGGTCCGGTGGTCAATCACACATGTATGGCGCGGTATTTGCGGCCTCTTTGCATGGCCGCCGGCCGCGGGCTGCTACTGCCTCCTAGATTCGAGGCGTATAATTGGACAACCACACTGTTTACAACAGTAGCTGTATATTAAATTCGTATGTGCACAAATCAAACATAGACATCCAAGATCCAACAAGTGGGAGCACGCCCACATAGTACACATGCATGCGTATCAACCGGACTAATTAGATGTCTTCAAGCAAGCATATGTGTCAGTAGTATGTGCACATACTGCAACAAATACGTGAATATCCATGCATACGTTTTATTTTGTTAAGTATGTATACATACTGCACCATATCTCTATCTCTACCTAATATTAAAGCAATGATTGCTTCTGCCCTGTTTTTTCGTCCGTCAACAGGAAACCGGAAAAAAACCTGCGTGAACCGGCCAAAAGGATACGAAACCGAGTAGAAAAACACATGAACCAGCGTAAGAGTCGTAGAACCAACGAAAACCGCGTGAGCCTGACTGACTGAACTGAACCCGCCCCCTCTAAAAAACCGGAAGCGAACTCCCCCTCGGGATGTTCTTAACTGGGCCAAGCCTATTTAGCCCAACAAAAAACCCACGCTAGGCAGGCTGCACTCATTTGGGCCGCATAGCAATGGTGACAAGTCTTTCGGTTGCTTTCTCTATCTTTTTCTTATTTTTTTTTCTCCTTTCTCTTAGTTGCCATCTCATAACAGCGGCACTTGGTCCAAAACAGTTGTATTATTATTTAGGAGTATTATAGTGATTGGCTTAGGGCACGTGACAAGAGCAGGATATAATCATTATATCATACTATCTCCATTCTTAGTGTATTTCAAATGGAAACCTCATAGAGACTCCACCAGCACGCCATTCATCACAATGATTAAAGACTATAGGCAGCCACCAACCAACAGTACACCAGCTAACAGTACTTTTCTCTCCGAACAAACCAGCCACCAGCAACCAATCAGCAATATTTTTTTCTCAGAACAAATCAGCACCAGCCACAAGCCACCAGCCAAACGAACAGGCTGTTTGGAAAGAACATACATGTATCCATACAAGTTTTATTTAAAAAAGATCTATTTAAGAAACATTTTGTTGCTTAAAAATTGATATTCACGAGCAATCCAATAAGTGTTGTATCAATAAAAGTTTTTTTAAATATATATTTAGTTTCAAAATTAAAGAAATATTTTGTCGCTTAAAAAGAATATGATATTCACGAGGAATCCACTACGTGCTAGAGTAGAAAAATTACACAAGATGAAAAAAATTATCGGATGTTGACTAGCATCGATGTAGGTTGGTTGTATGCTATATACTGAAACGGGTCCACGTGTACCAACAACATGTGAAATGTGATCGCTTTATATGATAAAATATAGTTAAATATCTATTTTTCTCTAACAAACTCTCATGCTTAGATAAATGGTACAAACTTAATAAGTATTTCATTGAAAGAAATAATTAAGTCAAAATAATTTTGTTTTCTAGCAAATATATAACTATCCAAAGTTTAGTGATAGAAAAAAAAGTTTCACGAGTTTTAAAAACAAAAATTGCTATTTACCGTGGCAACGCACGGGCATCTTGCTAGTAAAAGTAAAAGTCGGAATGAAAACGAGTATGATAGCATACTGGCCGGACAAGTGTATATGATTACTTTTTGATGAGTACATCTTTTCGAGAGTATGAACGCATACTGAGAGTATGAAGGCATACTTCCCATGAAGTATGTATACCAGAGTAGGGTATGTGCACATACATGATTTTGGAAGTATGAGTACATACCTATTTGTGGGAGTATATCAATACATACACATTTATTAACGGGAGTATTAATTAATACATGGTGCCAATTAGTATTAAACTAGTATATTATAATCAGATTCTCAAAGCCTGCCATGCAGTAGTAGAATCATCGGGTATATTGCATTGAACGATATATAAATGAATAAAACATGACACATGCATCCAATTATCAACCGCCAGCCCATACTTTGGAATTTTAATTTGGATCATCATCATGCACAGAGAGGAGCATCCTTCTGGCTGGACGCTGCGCCGCCACTGCAACAAGGAGATGAGGATTAGGGGTAAACAAATCGATGGTTTTCAAATCTGCGTATGGTTTTCAATAAAATAATACTTAGCCTGGATATGAACATCGATCACCGGAATGCCCTTTAGAAAAAAAGAAGATGGCACGAGGCAGACCATACATCCTTAAATGGTAAGTTACTCATCACGATGTCAGGAGGGGACTGGGAAAGCATGCATGCGCGGATGATAATGTACACCCGTGGAGATTCAGATGAGGTGCGGTCGCGTACCTGTTCAACAAATGGAGATGCCGGATAACAGATCGCACGATCAAAGCGAAGGGCAGCGTGTCGATCACCATCGATCGTCGTCGACACATCCCGGAAAGTGGATTAACAGCTCGTACCCGCACGGCAGATAACAGAGGAGTTGGCCTGGCACCGATCGACAAGCTGTACCAGGAAGGACGACGATAATTTAATTTCATTACGCAGTTGAATTGAATCGATCCTGGGAGATCCAGAGGAGTATGGACTCATACCTGTTCACCATAGTCTCGCCGGAAGTCAGAATTGACGAGCACCCGAGCAGAACGCAGGGCTGCTCGTCACCGCCGCCGGCCGCCGGGAGAAGTCACGTCGTATGCGCCGGCAGCTTTCGTCACCGCCGCCGGCTGCCGGGAGAAGTACATCGTATGCGCCGGCAGTTCGTCACCGCCGCCAGGGTCGCCGAGAGAAGCACGCGTACGTGATTGGACGAAGATGTGCGAGTTGTTGCTCGATCCAAATTAAATGACCCGGATATTTCTCAACTAGTCTAATCCTATGAGGGATTACCATCGTCGTATAAAAATACCTGACGTATTATACGCGGCAGGGAACGCGAGTCGTAGGGATTCTACGCGCCGGCTGAGGAGGATCGCGTCTCTGGTTTCGCGACCCAATAATGACCGGAACGCACGTGTGTGAACAGAATATAGGGAAAATTCATTCTACTCCCGGGTGTAATTACTCCCACCTTTCATGAGTCGCAAAACCAGCGAACCCGATAAGCTGTTGTGTGAGACGCGATCCTCCACCCACACGTACAAACCTCACGTCTCCCGGCCGAGTATAATACTTTTATACGGCGATGGTTATCCTCCGACTTGTTGAAAGATATCCGGATCATTTGGATCGACCAACTGACTCTTCGTCCAGTCATGTACGTACTTCTCTCGGCAGCCGGCGGCGATAGCTAGATGGCGACCTACCGGCGCATACGATTGACGCGCACGTATGTACTCTCCTGGCTCCCGGATCGGAGGCGGTGACGAGCTACCGGCCGGCGCATACGACACGCACGTATACGTGCTTCTCCCGGCGGCCGGCGGTGGTGACGAGCGGCCCTATGTCTGCTCGTGCCTTCTGACATCCGGCAGGCGACCATGAACAGGTATGATACTCTATTACTCTAGATCTTGCAGGATCGATTCAGCTGTGTGTAATGAAATTAAACCGTCATCGCGTCATACACAGCTTGTCGATCGGTGTCTAGCTAGGCGCCTAGGCGTACTCTTCTGTGCTATCGTCTGCCGCGCGGGTACGCGTTCATCCACTTTCCGACATCTCCATGTCGCACAGGTACGCGACCGCACCCCATCTGAATCTCCACGGGTGTATAGCACCTTCCGCGCAATGCATGCTTTATTCCGACCTGTCTTCGTGATGAGCAACTCACCATGTATGCGACCACACCTGAATCTCCGCGGATGTATGATCTGCTTCCCATCTTTTTTTCAATCGGGCATTTGGTCGATTTGTTTATCCCTAATCCTAATCTGCTTGCTGCAGTGGCGGCGCAGCGTCCAGCCAGAAGGACACACCTCTCCGCATGATGATGGCGAGTAGGTTGATAATTGGATGCATGTGTGTCATGTTTTCTTCATATGTAGTTCAATAAAATTTACCGATGTACTCATTTAAAAAGTCTACTGGAAGGCAATTAGGCTTTGAGAATATGATTATAACATACAGCTTAATGCTGATTGGTGCCATGTATTTATACTCCCGTTAAAAAATCATGTGTATGTAATGATACTCTCACGAATGTGTATGCACTCATACCTCCAAAAACATGTATATGCACATACTGACATACCCTACTCCTGGCATGTTGTATGTGCATATTAAAATAGATGTATGCCCTCGTGTGCTCCTGATATATAGGCGCTAAATAACTCCCAAGTATGCCAACATACTCAAAAAGTATGTACGTAAGTATTATAACATTTTGTCAAAAAGTATGTCGTCATACTCTTCTAAGAAAAAGTATGGACTCAAACTCCCTTGGTATATTGCTTTTTTCATACAACGTAGTATGTATGCATTGACACATACTTCAGAAAAAAAAAGTATGCCTGCATACTCACGCATGTCATGTATGTCTACATACGGAGTACTTGCTTAGTGCAGACATATAACTCCTGCTGATATATACGAATGCATGTACTATATACGTGCATGATGCTCCAGTTAGATGTACGGATGCTCATGTATGTTTGTGCACATCCTCAATATACTATCCTAGTCCCTATAATAAGTACTGTAACAGTATGTAGTACGGTCATGAGTAGATAGCATATGGTTAAGTCCATACGTGCTGAGTTGATATGCACCGGCCAGCAGCATGTCGTCGATGATACCGATGCCGTCGTCAAATCATTTTTTTAACCCCGCATGCACCTAGCTAGTGAATGCAACCCTTTTTCTAAAAAAAAAAAAGCTAGTAAACGCAACCAGATCTGATTCAACCATCCTACGCGCATGCAGCCGAGAATACTGGAAGCTTGGCTGCGGGTCGCTATCTAGACACGTTAACATTGGTGGGGGGCGTGGGGTTGACCCCCGGTTTGTGCGATGAGTATTAGTTTTAGTGGGAGTAGTTACACCCGGTGTAGAAATATATATATATATATATATATATATATATATATATATATATATATAGTGTTTTGCTATAATACACTTGGGTGCATTCTGTATAGAGAATGCACCCACCCTGATTCTAATACATTTTTGCTCAGTTGCAACTGGACTTACTCGGGTTGCAATTGGTTCACGTCGGGCTGTAATTGGGTGGTCTAGTTGCAATTGGTTTGTATCTAGTTGCAACGGGCCAAATTTATTGTAATTAGTTCCGTCGAGTTGCAATTGATCTAGTCTCACTGTTGCAATTGATCTAGTCTCACTATTGCAATTGGTTTACACGCAGTGAGCGCCGAGTAGCAACTAGTTGGGTCTGATTGCAATTGGTCCGCATCCAATTGCAACTGGTCCGTCTAGTTGCAATTAGTGCAATTGCACATTCCTAACTACAAGATTCTGTACATTTTTTGTGCAAAGTGCTTTTTCCGTCGAGTTGCAATTGGTATGGTGTTACAGTTGCAATTGCTCTAGTCAACCTGTTGCAATTGGATGAAACTGCGGGGTCTGTGCATTTACTGTACAGATTGCACCTTGTTGCATTTTAGCCTCACCGTACACACACACGGTGAGGCTAAAATGCAACAAGGTGCAACTGCTATATGGAATACACAGACCCTATTTGCTTCCAGCCGTCCGGCCCGCAACAACAGCCAGCCCGCGGCCTCATTACTTGGACCGCGTGCGCATCCCCCCGCCCTGCGATGTCATTACTTAGGCCGCCTGCGCATCCCGCCCCCCCCCCGTTTCGAACCGAGCGCAATTTGCAACATGTCGTGTCGTGTGTTACAACACTGGCTGTACCCTAGTTGCAACGCGGGATGTGTACATGAGTTGACCGACAAAAAGAGGGAAGGAAAAGCTTCCGGACAAAAAAAAACACCTGGGAAAAAAACAAATCCAATCGGCTTCGTCCCATCTCTCGGGGCAGCCGCCTCGCTGCCACCGCGCCGCCGCCTCCAACTTCGAATCTAGTGGGAGAAGATGGGTCCGCCGTTGCAGATCGAGCCAATTTCACCCATCCCGATGATCCTTCCGGGTACAAAAGCACTGATTCGTTCGAAGGCGCTTGTTGAGCGCGTGCGTGATGGAGATCGTCGGAGAAACTCGGAGAGTGCTCGTTGGCGAGACCATGGAGACGGTCCTGCGCCGTCGTCGACACCTCTGCTTCACCCGAGCTCAACAGGTGCGAGTCCAACTCCTGCACAGATGACGCCGACCACACTACGTGAAAACCTCAAATAGGTCACGCAACATTGGTAACGGACCCACAAAGCCCGTTACAAACTATATCAACGGTAATGGGCATTAGTTACACCCGTTACAAATAAGCCCAACAGGCCCTTTCCGACATGACCACTATAACATTAGTAACGGGCCACGTTAAATAGTAACGGACCACATTTAAAGCCCGTTACCTTATTTGGAGCCCGGACCCGAAATTTTACTTCAATCCAATTACGAATGTGCTGGCGTCCGCGTCCGCGTCTCTTTTTCCGCATCCCCTTCCGACCTCCCCCCACCCTCGCATCCGCCCCGGACCCTCTCTCTCTCCCGTTGTTGGGGAATTGGGTAAAAACCTTACACCCTCGAAACTTCGGAGATGTCGAGACTCCGGCGAATTCTGGAAAGCGGTTGAGAAAGAGCCAAGTAACGTTTCTTCTTTCATGATTTCGGAAGAATTCTCTAATCCGCCACTTTTGGGCGAAATAATCGCCGAAAGAGCACGAGTTCGCGTGTCTGTTCATTATTTCAGGATGGTAAAAACTTCGGAGATCATTGCGGATTCGGGAAACTCTGGCAATGGAAGCTTCGGAAATCCTCGCAGGAATCGGGAAACTCAATTTCGAGAATGAGTTCAGCAACTTGAGTCGGGAGTTTGAGCACCTGGGAATCTTCGCAAATGTAAAGCCGAAGCCACGAATGAACCAAGTCAAAGGGGCAGTGCCAAAAGTCCGGGTTCAAGGTGTGAATAGATGGCAAGCTTGTAAATATGTGAAATTAGCCCCGCAAATCACGGGATGTAAAAGACGTTCATGTACATGTTCACACCAGGAATATTCTTTAGATTCGAGGGTAATCTCGAAATGTAAAAGTCCCTTCGTCTCCCTATAAAAGGGGGCCCGAGGGCACGTGTAAAAGGATTCACAACTTTTGAGGCGAGAACAGACTTTCGGAGATTCCTTGTCTCCGTGCTTTGACATACTTTCGCGTTCCTATTCGAGAGTCTTGCTTCACTCGTGTTTGGGGCCCCTACCGATTTCCGGACCCCCCAACACCCGCCGCTCTCCCAGACTCCTAGTCTCCCTCGTCCCGCTCTCTCTCCTTCCGCCGCCAGGCCCCTAGCCCCGCTCCCCTCTACCTCCTCTACTCCAGGCCACATCCTCTCCATCCCCTCACCTTCCCTTCCCTCCCCGGCCGTCCTCCTCTCCACCGCACGGGGCCCGCGGGGCGCATCTAGGGTTTCGCCGCGGCCCTCTCGCGTGCGTCGTCGGGGAGGAGGCCCTATTGCGGCCGCCTGTTGCCACGCGCCCACGTCCTCTCCACTCCCGGAGCCCCCTCACTCCCTCCCCTGAAAAGTATTCTTTTTGGGATGTCACTACAAGAAAATCGTTGACTAGTGACGCAACCACATTTTAGCGTCATTGATTTATGACATTCCTGGCTGATCTCGTCATAATATTTCACTTTCGAGCAAATTTAGTGACAAAAAAAACTTTCGTCATTACGGTTGGTACTGTAGCCGGGCTTTCACTGTTCCATGATGTTTTGTGACGCCATAAGCTCTGCAAAAACGTCATAAACCAACATCGGTCCCACATGTAAGCATTATTTTAAAAATAGAGTGTTCCAAGTCGTCATAAAATTTAATTGGGTCCCACATGTGAGCATTTTTTCAAAAATAGAGTGTTCCAAGTCGTCATAAAATTTTCCAGGGTCCCACATGTAAGCATTTTCGCCAGGTCAGCGGCGTCATAAACCAACTTTGGTCCCACATGTAAGCATTATTTTAAAATAGAGTGTTCCAAGTCGTCACAAAATTCAGTTGGGTACCACATGTAAGCATTTTCGCCAGATCAGCGGAGGCTAGGTTACGAAATGTTGCAAAAATAATTTGCCATGGCATGGGTTCGAACCAGGGACCTGAAGGAACAAGGTTGTGCTGTTTACCACTGCACCACTTCTTGGTTGTGCATATTTTATGGGAAACACAGCTAATAGTTCATGCGAATTCTTAACTGTGACCAGGTCCCACATGTAAGTTTCAGTTGAGTATATAATTGCCTATCGAATGGTTGGCGAGACACTTCACTCAGACTTCGCAAAGACTTTCAACTTCCGCTACGCAGATGTGCAACGACAGCTTGTGGTAGGAATGGAGAATCCTAGCGGTGATGAGAGGGTGAGTTATGAGGCACCTCCCGGCTACCAGTACCTGAGTCAGCGCGACAAGGTCAGTCTTTTGGTTTGAGCCACTACATTTTATCCTACAACCTAGGGATGGAGATTTCTAGATTTGGGGATCTTGCGGATTGATGAGCATATACAAATACAATTGATTCAGATTTCTTTGTACCCTCAGATTTGCACTTCGATTGGTGTTAGAAGTTGATAGGCTATTGACAATTCATAGGTGTTAGATTCAGTTAGTTTTCAATTTGCATCAGATTGATATGTTGTTGTATTTTACTAGCTTCTGGAGGTGGCTCGGTCCACTGATTTCGTTACATCAGGCCCTCCTGATGCTGATCTTATACTTGTGGATCGCTGTAACAAGTGCGAGCATGGGTATGCTGTCCTTGTCAAGGAACCCTTGTGCAGCCTTGGGCGCCGGTATGGAATCTTCGGTCAGGTAGACTTATAGTACTTGTACTCTTGATGTCAGTGTTGCAAATGGATAATTGTATGAACATGTATGTATTTGGTGTCTACAGCCTGAAGAACAATGATGTGGGACGTTTATTTGGATTGATCCTCAATGGGATGCTAGGACTACTGTTGTTCTGGATAGGCTGACAAAGGTTGTTGAAAATGGTCGAGAGGAAGCAATTGATTTGAAGGAAGACTGTGAAATTGCTAACAAGCAGCTTGAAGCTACTGCTGCTGAGTTGAAAAAGGTGAAGGCAAAGCTGGAACGGGTTGAGAAGGAGAAGGAATCGATTCTTTGCGAGTTAAATAAAAATAGGAAGTTACGATTATTATGAAATTTGTTGCTTGTTGATGTTTAACTACTGGTTGTTGCTCACTTCATAGTGATGAACGGCCCTGAATGACATGTAGTGTTATGAAACTTGTTGTGCTGATGTTTACTTCAGATCATGCAAACGACAAAGGGAACAACAATGGGAAGGATCGCAAGAAGCTCGCAAGAAGCTTGAAGCTACTTCTCCGCAGAAGCTGCAGGATGGAGCTATGGAAGGAGAATCAACGCCTACAAATGTAATTGATGTTTAGTTCTTGAGTGTTGAGAATGGTCATGAGTTGATGGAACTTTTTGCTACTTGGTGTTGTGAAATTTGTGGTCGTGAGTTGAGAAACTTGATGCTACCTGATCATAATATGATGTTTGTTGCTCGGTGGACAACAAAGGTCCGGTTTGTTGATGTTTTGCTGGAAGGACCTTCCTGAGTAACGATCGTGAAACTGCTTATTTCCTAATGTCGTTCCAAGTCATCATAAAATGGAGGTCCCACATGTAAGTTATGTAAGGTGAATCTTTAATATAAATCAGTAATTCGCAGGCAAAACGCTCACTGCCTTCGTAAAGACTCTTCTTTTGATACGAGCAGATCTGCAACGGCTCGTGGCAGGAATGGCGGATCCTAGAGGCGACGGGAAGATGGTTCCGCCGCCACCTTCCAGCTACAAGAAGCTGAAACGGCTCGACAACGTCAGTTCTCTGGTTTAAGCCGCTATATTTTCCCCTATCGTCCTAGGGATTTCTAGATTTGGGGATCTAACGGATTGATGAGCATATACACTAGAATCAGATTTCATCGTACCCTCATATTTGCACTTCGTTTGGTGTTATAAGTTGATAGGCTATAGACAATTCATAGGTGTTAGATTCAATTAGTTTTCAGTTTGCATCATTTGATGGATTGATAGGTTCTTGTATTTTACTAGCTTGTAGAGGTGCTTGAAGCCACTAAAGCTGGGCTGCAGGAGGTGAAGAGAGACTTACAAGAACAAGAAGGCAGAGAACTCATGGCGCAGCAAGAGGCTGTAAAATACAAGGAGCTATGTTAGCAAATTTTAAATACAACTATGCAAGAGAAGAGGAAATTCAACGAGATGGCTGAGCAATTGTTACATGAACAATTGCAACAGAACAACAACTATAAGGAGTTGTGTGCCCGTATGTTACACCGGGACAATGCCTTATTGAAAGAAATAGGTGAGATTCTTGACCAAGAGTCGAAAGACATGATACTGGACTGGAAGGCAAAACCTGAAGATGAGGCAAGGTCATGGAAGGAAGAATGCGCAAAGGCTAACATCAAGCTTAAAGCAACTACCACTGAGCTGGAAAACGTGAAGGGAAAGCTGAAACATGCCATCGATGCAATGGAAGTGTATAAGCAATCGGTTGAGCAGCTAGTTATCAAGATCGAGAAGGAGAAGCAATCGGTACAACAGAGTGTTATCCAGATGGAGAAGGAGAAGCAATGGATACTGCACGAGAAAGATAAAAATAGGTAGTGCTTGATTATTATGAAACTTGTTCTTTGTTGATGTTTAATTACTGGTTGTTCCTCCTGGTGCTTATGTTTTCTTTAGGTCAACCAAGCGAAAAAGGGATCAACAATGGGAAGGATCCTCAGAAGGTAACATGAAGCTTGAAGCTACTGCCGCTGAGCTGCAGAAGGTGAAGGGACAGCTGCAGGATGGAGCTATGGAAGGAGAATCAACGCCTACAGATGTAAATTGATGATCAGTTCTTATCGTTATGATTACAAATGGGTGGTTATGAGTATTTTGAAAATTGTAATGATGATCATCCTATGATGTTTACTACTTGGTGTTGTGAACTTTGTGGTCATGAGTTAAGAAACTTGTTGCTACTTCGTGTGATGATCATCCTATGATGTTTCCTACTTGGTGTTGTAACTTGTTGCTACTTGGTGTTATGAACTTTGTGGTCATGAGTTGAGAAACTTGTTGCTACCTGATCATAATATGATGTTTGCTGCTCGGTGAACGGCAAAGTTCCGGTCTGTTGATGTTTTGCTAGAAGGACCTTCCTGAGGAACGATCGCGAAACTGCTTGTTTCCTACTGTGGTTCCAACTCGTCATAAAATTTAATAAGGTCCCACAAGTCAGTCTGATAAAAAAATAGAGGAAAATTAAAAGGATAACTATGTCAATAGCAGGGGTCGAACTCGCGGCCAACGACTATATCAACCGCGTACCCTGCAAGGGGCTTGCCAGCACGCTCCTGTGGGTCGTTGTGGCAAATATCTAGCCTAGAGACGTTGGTGCGCAGATCTACAACCCGCAGCGGGAATGGCGGATCCTCGCATCGAAGGGTGGAGAGTGAGCTACGGTCAGGTCAGTACCCTGTTTTATGCCTCTGCTTTCCCCTTTCGTCAAAGGGAAGTGATATTTGGAATTAGGGATTTCGGTTGAAGCACGATTGTTGTTACAAGTTGATTGATAGGTTTTAGTTTAGAAAGTGCAAAACTAAGCATTGATTTCAAGTTGCAATGAATTTTTTTGAAGCATCCGTGTACTCCAGCATCTTCTTCCATTGGTAGTTACTGCTCGGAGACATCTTCCTGCAATAGTAGCCATTGGCATCCTAAAGACAAGTGCAAACACGGGTTGAGAGCTGTGGTGAAGTATGCTTGGACCTTTCTCAACCCTGGCTGCCGATTTGCTGGCTGCCCAAAGGTAATGGCTAGTTGGCTACCTGCTTATGTGGTGCCTGTGGTCAACGATTATTGCTAATGGGTCGTTTAATTTGCAGGAAGAAAAAGAGCAATGCGATTACTTCTGCTGGATTGATCCAGAATGGGATGAAATGTCGTATGCTGTTATGCTGAAGCTCATGAAGAAGAAAGCGAAAGCTGAAGAGTATGCAAAGCAGTGGGAGGGGGAATTGGGAAAAGCTAACTGTGAGCTTAGAGAGATTAGGAATGAGCTCAAAATAGCGCGGCAAAAGCTTCAGAAGGCTATCACCGAGCTGAAGTCAATTGGGAATTATAGGCACAATGTCAAACTCACGCATGTGCTGCTTGCTTTATTTGTTTCGCGGGAATGGCGGGATTGATGCTCGGTGGCAAGGCTAATTAGATGTGTCGATCATGTATTCTGCAAGTGTCACTTTGGTATTGTGAACAATGTGTTGATCATGTATTCTGAACATTGTGCCCTATGCTTCTGAGCATTGTACTGATGATGTATTGCCAAAATCGACCAAGAAATGCGCGGCAGTTAGTATCCACCACATTGTGCTGACCATTTAGTCCGACCTGTTCACATTTCCAAGAACGTAATTTCCGTTAGGTTCCCCAACAGTCATAATGAATTATTATTGTTATCCCGAAATCAACGGAGCAGCAGCGAAGGTTGTTTTGGGTGGCGAAGGAGCAGTGAATTTACAGTAAATGCGGAGAAAGGAACGGTGGATTTGTTGTAAATGGGGCATTGATCGACTTCTTCCGCCTGGGGTACAGAGAACATTTTTACAATTGCATCTCCTCCTCTCGGAAGGAAGATCCGTGAGAGTACAGTGCTCTCTTCCAAGTCTCTGTATCAATTTGAATGTGCATGACCTGGCACTCTGATGTTTGATCAAACTATTTTCAGGACGCTGGTAGGTCAGTAATCATGTCGTCGAGGCGGTTGCCGTTATCGCTGGTGGTGCTCCCTAAAGAGGTGAACATTGACATCACCGGCCACCTCGCTGCAACCTCGAAGCGGGCCATGGACGACCTCCATAGCCTACGGGCGACCTGCCGGGAGATGCGTCGCGTGTGCAATAACGCGGCCGTTGGTCGGCGCGTGGCGCTAGAGCGATTTGCCGTCGAGCTGCAGTGGAATGACCGCAAGGGCTACGACGCCCTCCTCGATTGCCTGACCCGCATAAGAAACCCAGAGGCATGTTTCCTCTCCAGGATGGACATCCTGTTCGGGGAAAACTACAGCTCCCGGTCATCCATCGCCAAGCTCGAGGAGGCCGCCCAGGCCGGGCACATGTGGCGGCCTACGTAGCCGCCATGGTCCTCTACAGGGCCAATGGCGGCGCCGGTGATGATGACACTGCGAGGCGGTACATCAGACAGGTCAAGGGTGAGGAAGAATCAGCGGCCACGACATCGATGATGATGCGGACGAACAAGGGTTGCCTGCGGTGCCGTGAGGCAGCCTCAAAGATGATCTGCCGAGTGACATGGTGCCGACGTGCAATGCTGGCGCCGCCAGTGGCGCGCGGCAATCATCAGTGCACAGGCCGCCTGTGCTTCAAGATGAGCTGGGAAGAATGGTCACATTTTTGTAACGAGGAATGTAGAATTCACGCTGAATTTGATCTGTTCTTTAGCAAAATAATTGGATATCTGCATCCAAACAAATCACCCTGACATGTGAGAGTGATTTTGGATATATTTGTTTCTAGATCAATCCACTGATATCTGTTTCTATCTCTTTTCCTTGATTCCCGTGTAGCAATACTCGCACACGCATTGACGTGATGGAAACCAACTTCTGGTCTTCCCCCATTAATTTACCACGGCTGGTAGTTGGAATAGTTCATCACAATTTAGAGAGGTGGAAATCAATATTGGACAATTAAAAAACAAATAATGTGATCTCACTATCTCAGAAACTACGAAATCTGTAATCAGGTTTGCCCAATTCAAAACAAGCAACTTTTGCCAGGAAAGGAATGAAAATTTTTGTCCGGTCTGTTAATGTTTCGTAAACCCAAACATCCAGTCGTGCTCGGGTTATATTGCCTATCTCATTGCATGCTTTCATTTTGTTGTTACCAAGCATGACTCGTCGACAAGGAAAAACGAAGTCGTGGTTCAAAGTCTAAGTCAGCTTGCTTGTCTTCACGATTCTTTCCTACTAACCAAGTCTTTGAAAAACAAATCTTTGAAAAACAAATCTTTGCTAGATGGGGTAGTGTACACTAGATAGTGTAGACACCATCCTACTGAAAGCCAATTTGTTGCCCATCGCTCCAATTTGCAATACCTAAGCCACAGCTCCACATTCGAATTGTGCACGTTTTCGGCTCTCCCTAACAAGGATGATATCATATCTCACCTTGTCCATATTTAAAACAAGCATCTTTTTGCCATCAAATGATTAAAAATATTTCTCCGGTCTTGTTGATAATTTTTAACGTAACTTCCAAAGAATGGATCTAGAAACCATTCTAAGCAATGGCGCAAGAAACGTGATTGGTATAAGAGCCTACAGAAATATTATGATAGATAATCCGCAAGCGCACAGATACCGGTGAGCATTTCACCCGGGGTGATGGGTTTTAAAATATCGTATCCACAGGGAAGATGGATGGATGTAACAACAGACATAGGGATGGCAATAGATTACTTTATGTACTTTGATGGAATGGCACATACTTTAACAGGGGTAAGCCAAATAATAAAGTAATGATAAATAGACAGGCAGAGGCACATGTGGAGCATAGCATAAACTATTCCTAGTCTAGATTAGAATTGGATTTACTTAAGAGAGACAATTCTATATAGCATACAAAGACTGAGTTTGTTCATCTATTCTAATGTAGCATATCATCATATATAGCATAGTCATGGATAAGTGTGAACACCCCGAAGATTACCCAAGAGAATCAAGGA
Source organism: Cenchrus fungigraminus (assembly GCA_036936925.1). Lineage (NCBI taxonomy): Eukaryota > Viridiplantae > Streptophyta > Magnoliopsida > Poales > Poaceae > Cenchrus > Cenchrus fungigraminus. The sequence continues at coordinate 16,998,963 of CM072778.1, read as the reverse complement.
CGAAACTTGATCTTCCCAAGAACCATTGTTCGACTAGTCTTATACTCGGGGGGTGGACTACAAAGGACTCAATAGGCCTGTCACGCCTACGATCTACCACACGACCCGGAGTATAAGGTGAATCCGCAAGTAAATTATATCTAAGCACCATGCTTACATACTTTCTACTACCTAGCATATGCGCATAAAATACTAGGAGCTCTACGAATAAGTGCGTAGACTTATCACTGATCATGACTATATCAAATATACTACTAGAATAAAGTAAGAACTTAGCAATTGCACACATAATATTGAAATAGCATAAAGTCATTGAGAAACAATATAAGAACTGAATCTTGATAACTTACAGATCTGAACTGGAGCAAAGCTCAACTCTACTCGAATCTGACTCTCTATCTAGAACTAGGTTCTTGATCTAGAAATTAGATCTTGAACTATGAAGTAGCTATCCTATCTCTGATGTATCCTCTTCTTCTCCTGTCTTGGCCTGATGATGATGATCTTCTGAGAGATGCATACCATGCCCTGGGGGGTCTGGGGTTGCTTATATAGTCCTGAGGGATAATCCGTTGCCGTAGGATCAAACCGACCTAAACAAGTGGTTTTGATTAACCCTAAGAGGCGGTGGAGGAACCTTCCCGAAGCAGGGCCTGATCGGGGCCAGGGGGCCCGATCGGCCTCCCCACTGGGCCGGTCGGCCTGGGCTGGGCCCAGGCCGGGCTCTGCCTTCGCGTGTGGGCCTCTTGTCCCTTCTAGATGCGTATTTTCTGGGAGCCCACTTCGGTTGAGTTCGGGAGCCTTCTGGAGCCTTCTAGAATTCATTCTTTTCGCATTTTCCTGAATAGTCCTTGAAAATATATAATTCACCAAAACTCGTGGAATTCATTAGTCCAAGGCCCTATACTACTGTTGATTTATCTTTTTGGTCCTTTTTCATGTATTGTTGATGCATAAAAATAAGAGTTAGTGAGCATCAACAACTCCCCCAAGCTTACCTCTTGCTAGTCTCTTAGCAAGACTCAGTGTTACCACAATAAATTCTTTTCCAAGGTAGGATGAAAAAGTCAGACTTTTAAAACCTGCTTATATCTGCTTGAGAACATGGGGCTTTTATCTGCACTTGGGTCTTGAGCAGTTGAAAGATACAACAATTAAGTCAAGCACCATGTCTCAAGTTCATGGTTTCAATAAAATTCTGGAGTTTTGCAAAAGGTATTCAAGTTAAAGCTCAGAGTACTCCTGTATGACAACTTGATATGATAAAATTTTGAAAACTTTCAACTTTAGCTTGCTTTTGCTTCTTTTGTTCCTGAAATATATCTCTCTTTCTAGCAATAATCTTAAGAGAACCTTGGGTTACATGACATTAGGAGAGGTGGGCCCTACTCGCCCCGGACTTTTGTCCATTTTTCTCTCTCCTTAGAGATGTGGGCTCTTCTCGCCCTCGGACTTGTGTCCATTATTCATCTCTAATTTATTCTTTTTAGGGAGGTAGGCCCTTCTCGCCTAGTAGAACACTTGTTCGTTTCTCTCCCTCTCTCATCTCACTTTTTCCTCTCTTTCTTTCTTTCTTTCTTTTTTTTATGTCATGCCCAAGTCTCTTTGAAAGCATAGAGAGATATAAAACTGGAACACTTTTAGCAAATTTTCAACAAGGCTTTCTCTTTTTTTTTAACAGGACATAACGTCTTATGTCATACAGGAGACTCGTTATATATAAATCTTATGATTAAAAAGTGAATCTCCAGAATTTAGTGTTACTTTGAACAAGATAAACAGCAGCTCAACTTAATCATGTCAATCAATCTATCACCTAGACTTAGATCAAGAAATTGCTCCCACAAGAATCTCAAACTCAAAGCATGTTTCAAAAATCTAAACAATTGTATCCATGTATTGGGAGAACTTCAAACGATGGTAAGCTAGGCATTTGCAGCAATGAAGAGCATTTGTTTATCATGTCCATTTAGCATACTTCTCCAGTTCTTTATTTATTTTAAACAAGGGAAATTTTTATTTTATTTTATTATTATTTCAAACTTATCGAGCTAAACAAAAACTTAAAATATAAAATATATAAAATAGATAGTGATACTTACCTTGGGGCTTCTCCCCCAAGCTGCTTGATTCTACATCCCCCACTGGTGAAATCTCCTTGCCAGTAGTTCAGCGTTTGCATCTGCGGTTTCTTGTATGTCTTCTAATCGTTGTCTCGCCTGGTCCATCCACTGTTGATGTTGACGTAACATGTTGGTGTGGATATCCTGAGTGTTCATTTGCGTCCTCATGTTGTCATGGACACCTTGGCGGAACATCGCAGTGTACTGATGGTCGAATCCTAAAAAAGAGTTACGGGCAGGTACAAAATTCGAAGATGATGCATAAAACCTGCCACTTCCAAACTCCTGTCCTCCGAGGTTGCTTGGTCCCTGCGGTGGTAAATCTCCTCCTTGGTACGCGCGACGAGGGTATGTTGGCACGAAGTTCTCATATGATCGATACGCAGCGTCTTGGGGCAGTGGGTCAGCTCCGGCGTAGTTTGACGATGAAGCTCGAGCTGTTGTTCATGGAGGTCGCTGCTTTGGCGAGGGTTCGGGACTTCCGAGTCTTCTAATCTTCAGATGCATTCTCCGTCTTCAGAGACGACGGTCCTTCTGACGATGTCTTTTCTTGATCGATTCTGTTCGCGTTGATGCTGAGCTCTGGTATGGGTTTGAAAGCAAACTTCTCCTCCCTTCCATTGATCTCAAATGTGATCTCTCCTCCGCCTACATTGATGTGTGCATTGGCGGTGCTCAGGAATGGTCGCCCGAGAATCAGTGAAACCCTGGAGTCCGGGTGCATATCCAATACCACAAAATCAACTGGCACCAAGAACTCTCAGATTTTCACTGGCACATTCTCAGCGATTCCTGATGGGTAGCGAACTGATTGATCTACCAATTGGAGACACATTGATGTTGGAACCAAGGTAGGGTGCTTGAGCTTGTCGAAGACAACCTTGGGCATCACACTGACACTTGCTCCAAGATCACAGAGTGCATTGTTGAAGTATTGATTTCCAATGGAGCACTCTATAGTGGGGCATCCTGGATCCTTTTTCTTGATGAGTGATGTGTTCTGGATTGCTTGTAACACCCTAAAATTCCATCCTAAAGGTTATGAAAAAAAAAGAAAACCAAAACCCCTTCTCAAACCCCTCTCAGCCCAGCCAGCCCCTTTTCCCCGGCCCGTTTTTCTTTTTCTTAGCCCGCAAAGCCGAGCAGGCCGCCGGCCTCTCTCCTCCTTCTCTTCCGCTTGCGGCCCAGCTCCAGCATCCGCGGCCCACCGAAGCAACCAGCAGGCCCAGCCCCTTCCCTTCCCCCTTTCTTTTTCTCTCCGGTCACTGGCAAGTGGGGCCCGGCCGTCAGGCCCTCCCCCTACCTCCCGCCGCGGGTCGCCCGCGCCTCCTTGAATGGCCGCCGGCCGTTACTGCGCCTCTCCCGCGCCCCCTTCGCCTTCAAGCCGCCATCAAGGGTGCAATTAAGCCCCGGTGTCTTCCCCTCCTTAATCTCCCCCTTCAGTTTCCTTCCGTTCCCCTCCCTAATCAAGCCACCGTGCGCCATGGCCATCAATGGCTTCTCCGCCCCGGCCGCCGCTCCCTTCCCCTCTCCCTGGCCTATATAAGCTGAGGCTGAGCCCTGCCTCGCCCTTTCCACACCCGTGCACACCCTGCACCGCTCTCCCCTCACACGCGTGCCGCCGCTGTGAAGTTCTCTGCCGCCGGGCCATTGCCGGCCGCCGAAGCTTCTTGCCGTCGGTGAAGTGCCCTACCCCTCTTCTTTCTTCTTCACGTTCATCGCTCACCCGAGCTGCTCTCTGACCCAGGACCACCTCTTCCTTCACGGGGCCGAGCCATCACCCGGAGCGCCGCCGTCGTCTTCAACCTCCAGTCACCGGCATTTGGAGCCCCCTCGTCGCCGGTGTGCACCTCCTCGGGTCCTCCTCGTCCTCGCTCGTCGTACGCGCTGCTCACTCGAGGATCCGGTGCCCCGGAGCCCCTTCTTCCCCGCCGACCGAGCCGCGCCCCTACTTCCCTCCCCGGAGCGCCGCCCGAGATCGATCTTCGCCACCACTGCCTCGCCGTCGCTGTTCGCTCACCGGTTCGTCTCCGTGTGGTGAGCATTCCCTCGCCGCCCTGCTTTTCCTTCGCGCATAGAGCCATAGCTCCTAAGCCCGCTCGCCAGAGCTCTGCCGTCCGCCTCACCGGGCATAGCGCCGCCGTAGATGCCTAGCCGCCCCTCTAGAACCCCTGGTTAGGTTCGCCATGTTCTTAGCCGCGCGTAGCACCTTTCCGCGTTGCAAATCGTGGCCGGACGCGCCTTTTTCGTGGTCGCCGGCGACCTGGCCGCCGTGCTCCGCCGTGCGCCGCCACCTCGCTGCCGCCTGATCGCGTGCGCGCATCCGCAGCCGCCCGATCCGCGATGAACGGCTGAGATCGTGTACCACTTCGCCCTTATGTAACCGGTGCACCATGCACCCGTGGACCAGGTCCACAGCGCGGTCCACGGCCGCGTCAGCCGCTCGCCCAATCACAGCGCGCTGCGTGGCACCACCTCAGCACATCCGCTCCTGTCAGCCACAACTTTGCAGAAAACCCCCTGAGGTTTCTAATATCACAACCATGCCCTTCCACCTCCAAAGATCCTGACAGTTTAGTTCTGGTTTTCACAGTTAGGCCCCTAGACTTCCTAGATTCTTCCACCAGAGGTCCTTTTCACTCTTTTTTGCATATAAACCCCTCTGTTTATATGTATAATCATGTTTTAGTCCCTGGTTTCTTGCAGTTAGGTCCCTGGAAGCCCTGTTTCTTCACAGAAAAGCCCCTGAACCTTGTTTTAGCTATATCTTTTCCGTCTTTTATCCGTTTTAAGCGTTCTTGGTGTCCACGCGACCGTCTCTTCAAGCCCGTCAGTTTTAGAACCTTGTTTTGGCTGTATCTTTTGCGTTTTAGCTCCGTTTTCACCGTTTCAAGTTGCGTTAGGTTCATATCAACTCAAACTACGTGTTAGGGCCAATGTTGAACATGTTCTTTGTTTTATAATTTATTTAAATATTAAATATGATTAAATCCTTATATACATATGCTTTTCTAATTAAAATCTAATTAGAGTTCAACACGTGTTTTCATAAGAAAGTTAATATGATTAATACTAGTTAAATATTTCTTATAATTAAAAGCTAATTAGATGCATACCTTGGTTTTCATAATCAAACTTAAATTGATTAATCTATATTCAATATGCTTTCCAAATAAAAGAAACATAGGCTATCTCGAGTTTTCTTAATTAATTGTTAATTTGATTAATATGAACATAAATGTGTTTTTGAATTATAATTTGATTAGTTGAACTCGAAATATAAAGTTGTACGCCTAGATGCTTTTACATGCTTCTTTTAAATTAAATATTTAATTTGCATAAATCAAACTTGATTATTTAAAAATAAAATTGGACTAAGTTTACATCGTCTTTTAAAACAAATATAACTTGCTTAATAATTAAATTAGGTATTTCTCTGAAATAACCTATGCACATCTTTTTGAATTAAAATATATCAAGCACTAGCTAGCTCTTGCATGTGATCATCCAAAGCTCCCGATAGTTCCGAGTGTTTTTGAGTTCGTGTTCCTAGAGCTAAATCTTGTTCTCTTTTTAAGCTTTTCATGCTTGGTGTATTGTTTTGTTTATTGAATGTCTTTATGTGTGCTCGTAGACATCGTGCCAGTTTCAAGTGAGCAACCAGTTGAAGTGGATCAAGAGCAAGTTTTTGAAGAAGAAGTACCCTAGTGTTTAAGCAAGGAAGGCAAGTGGACTTCTCCCTCTGCATATTCCTCTTTGTCCTAAATAATTGCATGATAACTAAGTTTACATTTAAATATTATATTGCATAAATTTGATGGGAAATCACCTTTTTAAGGACATGATTAGATTTTTATCCCTATACCTTGAACAACCCTTTTAAATAAATGTTTTGGGTAGAAATGCTTAGTTGCTATACCTTGGGATGGTTCAAATGAATCTTTTGCAATATGATGAATGTTGATCATGATAACTTTGGTGATATATATATGTGAGTGCTTAATTACAAGATAATATGATTTAATTGGAACATGGAGAACCACCCAGGAAAACAGTGCAACCACAGTCCATATGGCTCTGGCTTAGCCAATTAATTAGGTGTGCGATTGTACTGGTGACCTTATCCGAAAGGAACACAGGGGGCTCGGGGTTGCAGGGGTATAGCCCGGTTCTTTTGGGATAGCAGCCTTTGCTAAGGTGCTGACCACTAGGGAGGGTTATGGTCCGCCCTGAGCTGTAACTGTCGTGGGTTGTTGGTGCTTTTGCATGTCTTTGTAAAGGCTTCTTAGCGTCCCTATGCAATCACACCTCGGAAGTGTGGTATGATGCTTGGCCAGCATCGCATGGTTGGGTTCAAAGTTCTTCGGAACTTTTACGCGAGCTGTGGTGAAAGTGTACAATCTCTGCAGAGTTAAAACTGATCGATCAGCCGTGCTCACGGTCAAGAGCGGCCTGGACCCTCACATGATAATCAAACATAAAGATGGAATTAAATCGTGGTTCTTGTGGTTTTGAGATGAGATGCTTTCCTAAATGCTTAAGTGGGTTGGTATGAACTTACACCTAGTAAATAGGTGCTTGCTAATAAAATTTGACCAACATTAAAATGCTAACCGCAGCAAACTCTTAGCCTATCCTTGATAGCCTTGCATCTTCCCCCACTTGCTGAGCTCCAACCATAAGTGTGCTCACCCTTGCTTACCCACTGTTCAGAGGAGAACACTGGAGAAGAGTACTTCAGCGACTACGATGAGTTCTGAGGCTTGCGTGCCCCCAGTCATGTGCCTGTGGAAGCTGAAGACGGAGTTGCTTCGTCTAGTTACCGTTTGTTCGTTGTAAAGACCTTCGAGTCTAACATCTGAGTGTAATAAAGAGATAATGTAATGGTTTAACTCTTATACGTTTTTATTGCGGTTTAATGATATTTCACTCATGACGTCTATCATATGTGTGTAAACTCGATCCTGGCGCACATATGAGATGCATTTGGTTTTCTTCGGAAAATCAGGTGTGACAGAATGGTATCAAAGCAGTAATGACTGTAGGACGCAGCCTTAAGTTAGAAATGGTCGAAAAGTAAGGATTCATGTTCTAGAAAGCCTGTCATCCTTCAAAATTTACTTATTTACGTATAAAAACTAATTTAATCTTTGTTTCTTATTAAAAAATCATCTTTTTGTTTTGATCTTTACTGAGTTCTAGTTCTTGATATATCAGCTGGATCTCCACCACCGGTGTTATCTAAAATAAGATCTTAGACTGCCTACCCCTTATCAACTTCGATAGAAACGTTCCTGTGAGGACGATCGTTGTGTTAATGTTTGTTGTTTGAACACATGTTTGATTAGGAGTTTTGATTGTGTGAGTTGTGTTGTGGAGTGATGGCCACAAATGCAACAAGAAATAAATTGTTAGGTTAATAAAGATAGTGTGGGTTCAAATCTGGGTTATCCTTTTCTGTCATACAAGTTGGTTGGAGGATGTCAGGAGATCAAAGTCTAGAAGCAACACCAACATCAACAACAAGAAAAGATGGATATGATATCAATAATTTTACCTTGCTCTTCAATTTGTTTATTTCCAACCTCTTCTGAGCTTACCTTTATCACCCAACCAGATGGCGAGTCCCAATGGAAATCACGAAGATAAGGACAACAAAGGAAATATCGACATTCCATCTACAACCTCAGCATTTGAACGCAAGATGCTAGAGTATATGGCAACACAAACTCAGACTCTGCAAGCAATGGCTCAAACCATGGTTAATATCCATCAATATATTATAGAGCAAGCACCAAATCCTAAGAACCCCAACCTTGATATAGGTGATAACCGTCAGATTCCATCTGTTCCACCGTCGTTGGGCAAAGAAAAGCTATCAGTCATGCAAGCTCAAGTCTTACAGAGACAGAAGCAGACCAACACGTCACCCCCTCATAACACAGAGATGACCAAAGCTGGAGTTCCCAATGGACCAGTAAAGAAGCAAGTTATAGAAGCATGGAACCATCAAAGTAATAAGAGAAGTCATGGAGCACCAGAGTTGCGGATAAATGAACAACATGAACATATGAAGACTGCAGGAACATGTCAATGTTGTGAGCATTATGGTCATTCATGTCTTCAAGAAAAAGATAGCCTAATGACAGCTAAGGCTAGACAATGTTATCATTTAGACATCAATAAGAAGAGGAAGTTAGGTACCCAAGATCCAGTCCTAGAAGAAGTTGCTCAAGCTGTAGATAGTAATCAGATTATCAACCTTGAGGATTGGAGTATAACTTTCAAAGAATTTCAGCCTGATAGAATCAAACAACCCAAGAAGCATGCAAGTGAAGAAAGCCAAGACAAAAGTATTAAAAGATTGTGTTTCAAATGTGGTGAAGAAGGCCACTATGTTAATAATTGTCCAACAAAGCGTAAGAGGATTTTGTCTAGTCATGATGGATTACATTGCCTCAAGTGTGGAGAAAATGGACATCTTGCTAGTTGGTGTGCAAAAGAGGATGATAATCAACCCCAGGATCGAAGTCTCAATACCCTTACTTCTAGTCAAACATGCATTCGACAAGATACTAGAGCAAGAAAAGCGTGTTTCTATTGTGACAAAGAGGGACATTTCATAAGTCAGTGCCCCAAGAAGTTTTTGGATCAAAAGCAAAAAAAAAGGGATTTGAAGAATGATTCGAAATAGTCAAAAAAATCATGGAGTCAATCCAGCTCTATTCAAATCACTTTATCAAGACGACAAGAAAATTCTACCAAGGCAAGTCAATGAAGCTGAGGAAAGGAATGGACAGTTACAAGTGGAGTTGGGTTGAGTATCCCATGAGGTGTGATGTTTATTAAGTGAGTTGTGAAGAATAAAGAATTATGTTTATGGAGCTTGTGTAAGATGAATTATATGGAAGCAAGATAAGCAGTGTTGGATGCTAAACACCCGAACCCTTGTTTCATGCTAGCCTTTGTGAATCTCGGGACGAGATTCTTTTTAAGGGGGGGAGATTTGTAACACCCTAAAATTCCATCACCAAAATAATGTAAGCAACATGGTGTTTTAGTTTTTGTTTTCTAAGGAAATAATAAATTATCAAATAAATTTGGCTCTAAAATATTTAAATATCACTTTTGAATAATTTTAGAAACAATAAGTGCTTGTGCATCATATTTTGAAATGCATGACATATGTTTGCTTGTGTGAAGTTTTAAAAGTTTTTAAAATGATTTGAAAATTTTGAAAAGGTTTGTAGTGTTTAAAGTTTGAAAAAGGGTTTTGAAAGAAAAAGGTTTTGAAAAAAAAGAAAACCAAAACCCCTTCCCAAACCCCTCTCAGCCCAGCCAGCCCCTTTTCCCCAGCCCGTTTTTCTTTTTCTTAGCCCGCAAAGCCGAGCAGGCCGCCGGCCTCTCTCCTGCTTCTCTCCCGCTTGCGGCCCAGCGCCAGCATGCGCGGCCCACCGAAGCAACCAGCCGGCCCAGCCCCTTCCCTTTCCCCTTTCTTTTTCTTTCCGGTCACTGGCAAGTGGGGCCCGGCCGTCAGGCCCTCCCCCTACCTCCCGTCGCGGGTCGCCCGCGCCTCCTTGAATGGCCGCCGGCCGTTACCGCGCCTCTCCCGCGCCCCTTTCGCCTTCAAGCCGCCATCAAGGGTGCAATTAAGCCCCGGTGTCTTCCCCTCCTTAATCTCCCCCTTCAGTTTCCTTCCGTTCCCCTCCCTAATCAAGCCACCGTGCGCCATGGCCATCAATGGCTTCTCCGCCCCGGCCGCCGCTCCCTTCCCCTCTCCCTGGCCTATATAAGCTGAGGCCGAGCCCTACCTCGCCCTTTCCGCAACCGTGCACACCCTGCACCGCTCTCCCCTAACGCGCGCGCCGCCGCCGTGAAGTTCTCTGCCGCCGGGCCATTACCGGCCGCCGAAGCTTCTTGCCATCGGTGAAGTGCCCTGCCCCTCTTCTTTCTTCTTCTTCACGTTCATCGCTCACCCGAGCTGCTCTCTGACCCAGGACCGCCTCTTCCTTCACGGGGCTGAGCCATCGCCCGGAACGCAGCCGTCGTCTTCAACCTCCAGTCGCCGGCGTTTGGAGCCCCCTCGTCGCCGGTGTGCACCTCCTCGGGTCCTCCTCGTCCTCGCTCCTCGTACGCGCTGCTCACTCGAGGATCCGGTGCCCCGGAGCCCCTTCTTCCCCGCCAACCGAGCCGTGCCCCTGCTTCCCTCCCCGGAGCACCGCCCGAGATCGATCTCCGCCACCACTGCCTCGCCGTCGCTGTTCGCTCGCCGGTTCGTCTCCGTGTGGTGAGCATTCCCTCGCCGCCCTGTTTTTCCTTCGCGCCTAGAGCTGTAGCTCCTAAGCCCGCTCGCCGGAGCTCTGCCGTCCGCCTCGCCGGACGTAGCACCGCCGTAGATGCCTAGCCGCCCCACTAGAACCCCTGGTTAGGTTCGCCATGTTCTTAGCCGCGCGTAGCACCTTTCCACGTTGCAAATCGTGGCCGGACGCGCCTTTTTCGTGGTCGCCGGCGAGCTGGCCGCCGTGCTCCGCCGTGCGCCGCCACCTCGCCACCGCCTGATCGCGTGCGCGCATCCGCAGCCGCCCGATCCACGATGAACGGCTGAGATCGCGTACCCCTTCGCCCTTATGTAACCGGTGCACAGTGCACCCGTGGACCAGGTCCACAGCGCGGTCCACGGCCGCGTCAGCCGCTCGCCCAATCACAGCGCGCCGCGTGGCATCACCTCAGCACATCCGCTCCTGTCAGCCGCAACTTTGCAGAAAACCCCCTGAGGTTTCTAATATCACAACCATGCCCTTCCACCTCCAAAGATTCTTACAGTTTAGTTCTGGTTTTCACAGTTAGGCCCCTAGACTTCCTAGATTCTTCCACCAGAGGTCCTTTTCACTCCTTTTTGCATATAAACCCCTCTGTTTATATGTATAATCATGTTTTAGTCTCTGGTTTCTTGCAGTTAGGTCCCTGGAAGCCCTGTTTCTTCACAGAAAAGCCCCTGAACCTTGTTTTAGCTATATCTTTTCCGTCTTTTATCCGTTTTAAGCGTTCTTGGTGTCCACGCGACCGTCTCTTCAAGCCCGTCAGTTTTAGAACCTTGTTTTGGCTGTATCTTTTGCGTTTTAGCTCCGTTTTCACCGTTTCAAGTTGCATTAGGTTCATATCAACTCAAACTACGTGTTAGGACCAATGTTGAACATGTTCTTTGTTTTATAATTTATTTAAATATTAAATATGATTAAATCCTTATATACATATGCTTTTCTAATTAAAATCTAATTAGAGTTCAACACGTCTTTCATAAGAAAGTTAATATGATTAATACTAGTTAAATATTTCTTATAATTAAAAGCTAATTAGATGCATACCTTGGTTTTCATAATCAAACTTAAATTGATTAATCTATATTCAATCTGCTTTCCAAATAAAAGAAACATAGGCTATCTCGAGTTTTCTTAATTAATTGTTAATTTGATTAATATGAACATAAATGTGTTTTTGAATTATAATTTGATTAGTTGAACTCGAAATATAAAGTTGTACGCCTAGATGCTTTTACATGCTTCTTTTAAATTAAATATTTAATTTGCATAAATCAAACTTGAATATTTAAAAATAAAATTGGACTAAGTTTACATCGTCTTTTAATACAAATATAACTTGCTTAATTATTAAATAGGGTATTTGTCTGAAATAACCTATGCACATCTTTTTGAATTAAAATATACCAAGCACTAGCTAGCTCTTGTATGTGATCATCCAAAGCTCCCGATAGTTCCGAGTGTTTTTGAGTTCGTGTTCCTAGAGCTAAATCTTGTTCTCTTTTTAAGCTTTTTATGCTTGGTGTATTGTTTTGTTTATTGAATGTCTTTATGTGTGCTCGTAGACATCGTGCCAGTTTCAAGTGAGCAACCAGTTGAAGTGGATCAAGAGCAAGTTTTTGAAGAAGAAGAACCCCAGTGTTTAAGCAAGGAAGGCAAGTGGACTTCTCCCTCTGCATATTACTCTTTGTCCTAAATAATTGCATGATAACTAAGTTTACATTTAAATGTTGTATTGCATAAATTTGATGGGAAATCACCTTTTTAAGGACATGATTAGATTTTTATCCCTATACCTTGAACAACCCTTTTAAATAAATGTTTTGGGTAGAAATGCTTAGTTGCTATACCTTGGGATGGTTCAAATGAATCTTTTGCAATATGATGAATGTTGATCATGATAACTTTGGTGATATATATATTTGTGTGCTTAATTACAAGATAATATGATTTAATTGGAACATGGAGAACCACTCAGGAAAACAGTGCAACCACAGTCCATATGGCTCTGGCTTAGCCAATTAATTAGGTGTGCGATTGTACTGGTGACCTTATCCGAAAGGAACACAGGGGGCTCGGGGTTGCAGGGGTATAGCCCGGTTCTTTTGGGATAGCAGCCTTTGCTAAGGTGCTGACCACTAGGGAGGGTTATGGTCCGCCCTGAGCTGTAACTGTCGTGGGTTGTTGGTGCTTTTGCATGTCTTTGTAAAGGCTTCGTAGCGTCCCTATGCAATCACACCTCGGAAGTGTGGTATGATGCTTGGCCAGCATCGCATGGTTGGGTTCAAAGTTCTTCGGAACTTTTACGCGAGCTGTGGTGAAAGTGTACAATCTCTGCAGAGTTAAAACTGATCGATCAGCCGTGCTCACGGTCAAGAGCGGCCTGGACCCTCACATGATAATCAAGCATAAAGATGGAATTAAATCGTGGTTCTTGTGGTTTTGAGATGAGATGCTTTCCTAAATGCTTAAGTGGGTTGGTATGAACTTACACCTAGTAAATAGGTGCTTGCTAATAAAATTTGACCAACATTAAAATGCTAACCGCAGCAAACTCTTAGCCTATCCTTGATAGCCTTGCATCTTCCCCCACTTGCTGAGCTCCAACCATAAGTGTGCTCACCCTTGCTTACCCACTGTTCAGAGGAGAACACTGGAGAAGAGTACTTCAGCGACTACGATGAGTTCTGAGGCTTGCGTGCCCCCAGTCATGTGCCTGTGGAAGCTGAAGACGGAGTTGCTTCGTCTAGTTACCGTTTGTTCGTTGTAAAGACCTTCGAGTCTAACGTCTGAGTGTAATAAAGAGATAATGTAGTGGTTTAACTCTTATACGTTTTTATTGCTGTTTAATGATATTTCACTCATGACGTCTATCATATGTGTGTAAACTTGATCCTGGCGCACATATGAGATGCATTTGGTTTTCTTCGGAAAATCAGGTGTGACATTGCCGCACTACATTCTTCGGTCAACTTGATGATTTCCGTAGTTGGCAAAGGTTTCTTCTTATTCAGGATGTCTCGCATGTACTTGGCATATGTCGGAACTTGCATGGCATCCAATAGAGGTATGTTGACATAAAGCTTCTGGATGACTTCGACGAACTTCCCAAATTGATCATCAACTTGAGGTTTTCTCACTCTTCTTGGATATGGTATGAAGTTGGTGTCGTGGAAATCTTGTCTTGCTGAGTCTTGTTCTTCTTGCACGACTTCTTCTACGTTATTATCCTTCTCTGGAGCTTCGGCTGGTGCCACAGGTACTGCAGGTGTTGCAGGTGCTGTGTGTGTTCTAGCCGGTGGTCTTGCTGTGCCCTTGGGATATGGTGGATCAATTGTTTGCTTGCCACCTCTTGTTCGGACATTAAATACCTGCTCAGGGTTAGTGGCAACAGGTGTAACAGCAGACAATTTTGATAGCTTTGATTCTAGTTTAGCATTAAAGATAGCTTGATCTTTTAAGATTTCAGAAAAATTATCTATCTTAACATTTATGTCTTCTAGAATCTTATCATTAGCAACAAGCTTCTTAGAGAGATTATTGGTTATTTTATCCTGTCCTTCAATTAACTCTCGTAGCGAGGGTCACTTGGAATTATTACTTGTATACTTACCTACGTAAGTCGGTCGTGGTTGTAGGCCTTTTTCTTGGGTTGGTGCTGACTTGTGAACCACTAAGCTTGAATTTCTTGAAGTATTCATTGAATCTTGTAAAGCTTGTCGATCCTTCTTGAAGTTGGCTCGTTCCTCAAGCCTGTTCAACAGCACGTCCATACTCGTTGATAGTTCTTTCAACTCTTCATCTTCTTGTACTTCTTCACTTTGATGACATTGTTGAGTGTTCTTCTAGGTCCAGCCTTGATTTTCAGATATCTTCTGCATAAGTGTATTGGCTTGTCTCGTAGTGAGTGACAAGAATGATCCTTTAGCAGCTGCATCTAGATGCTCAGACGCTTTTTGATTTAATCCATGGTAAAAGCTTTGTAGGAGCATCCATTCTTTTATTCCATGGTGAGGGCAATCTGATATATATTCTTGCAAACGTTCCCATGCCTCTGGAATTGACTCGCCTTTCTGCTGCTGGAAATTGGTGATTTTTCCACGTAAAGCATTGGTTTTGCCTGTGGGGAAAAACTTTGATAGGAAGGTTGTAGAACATTCCTCTCATGTGTTGATTTCATTGGAGTAGAACCATTGTCTCGCCCTTCCCTTTAGTGAAAATGGGAATAAGCGGAGTAGGATTGTTTCCTTGGGAATGTCCTTGATGGAGATGGTGGCGCCTTTCTCCAAAAAGTTCTGGAGATGAGCACTTGCATCTTCATGTACCTTTCCACTGAATAAATCAGCTTGCACCATATTGATGAGGCTAGGCTTAAGCTCGAATTCATGATCGATTGTTGGTCCAATGCGAATGTTATTGATGTTTGGAGCAGAGAATTCCAACAATGTCTTTTCAGCCATGGCTTCAGAACCTGGTGCAAAGCTTCCTTGGTTGATTTGACTCGAATTATTGAAGTGTGGTGAATCACAATCAAACCTGTTAATACCCTGCAAATAAGATAGACAAAAACAAACAAGGGTAATTCTGTTTAAGCAGAGGTGCCAAATTACTAAGTCTCATTAAAGTATCTAGCCATCGATTTTCTAAAGGTAGCCATCCAATCTTCCCCGGCAACAGCGCCAGAAGTGTTTGTTGACAATTCTTAACGCAACTTCCAAAGAATGGATCTAGAAACCATTCTAAGCAATGGCGCAAGAAACGTGATTGGTATAAGAGCCTACAGAAATATTATGATAGATAATCCGCAAGCGCACGAATATCGGTGAGCATTTCACCCGGGGTGATGGGTTTTAAAATATCGTATCCATAGGGAAGATGGATGGATGTAACAACAGACATAGAGATGGCAATAGATTACTTTATGGACTTTGATGGAATGGTACATACTTTAACAGGGGTAAGCCAAATAATAAAGTAATGATAAATAGACAGGCAGAGGCACATGTGGAGCATAGCATAAACTATTCCTAGTCTAGATTAGAATTAGATTTACTGAAGAGAGACAATTCTATATAGCATACAAAGACTGAGTTTGTTCATCTATTCTAATGTAGCATATCATCATATATAGTATAGTCATGGATAAGTGTGAACACCCCGAAGATTACCCAAGAGAATTAAGGACGAAACTTGATCTTCCCAAGAACCATTGTTCGACTAGTCTTATACTCGGGGGGTGGACTACAAAGGACTCAATAGGCCTGTCACGCCTACGATCTACCACACGACCCGGAGTATAAGGTGAATCCGCAAGTAAATTATATCTAAGCACCATGCTTACATACTTTCTACTACCTAGCATATGCGCATAAAATACTAGGAGCTCTACGAATAAGTGCGTAGACTTATCACTGATCATGACTATATCAAATATACTACTAGAATAAAGTAAGAACTTAGCAATTGCACACATAATATTGAAATAGCATAAAGTCATTGAGAAACAATATAAGAACTGAATCTTGATAACTTACAGATCTGAACTGGAGCAAAACTCAACTCTACTCGAATCTGACTCTCTATCTAGAACTAGGTTCTTGATCTAGAAATTAGATCTTGAACTATGAAGTAGCTATCCTATCTCTGATGTATCCTCTTCTTCTCCTGTCTTGGCCTGATGATGATGATCTTCTGAGAGATGCATACCATGCTCTGGGGGGGTCTGGGGTTGCTTATATAGTCCTGAGGGATAATCCGTCGCCGTAGGATCAAACCAACCTAAACAAGTGGTTTTGATTAACCCTAAGAGGCGGTGGAGGAACCTTCCCGAAGCAGGGCCTGATCAGGGCCAGGGGGGCCCGATCGGCCTCCCCACTGGGCCGGTCGGCCTGGGCTGGGCCCAGGCCGGCTCCGCCTTCGCGTGTGGGCCTCTTGTCCCTTCTAGATGCGTATTTTCTGGGAGCCCACTTCGGTTGAGTTCAGGAGCCTTCTGGAGCCTTCTAGAATTCATTCTTTTCGCATTTTCCTGAATAGTCCCTGAAAATATATAATTCACCAAAACTTGCGGAATTCATTAGTCCAAGGCCCTATACTACTGTTGATTTATCTTTTTGGTCCTTTTTCATGTATTGTTGATGCATAAAAATAAGAGTTAGTGAGCATCAACAGGTCTACCCAAACATCTGACCTTGTATACCAGAATAACCGATCTCGTGGGAACTTTCGATCTCATCATGTTCAAGTGAATTAAGTTTGCTCCAAGTTCAACAAGATTGCAAGTTACGCGCTTAGGCCATTTGCCTGACACGATCCCCCATGAGACCCTGCGCCTTTCCCTTGGCAAATGAGATCTATTAATATATACTACTGGAAAACACTTTTGCATCTCCTCCTCAACGAAAGAAAACCCCATCGGCATCTCCTCCTCTCGGCACTAGAAGGCCACATCGGCATCGGCTCCTATCAGCGCAAGTACCGTCATCCTCTCCCAATTCAATCGATTTCTTTGTTCTTTCGACCTTTTCCGCCTCTTTGAGCAAACTAATTTCTATGTGCATTTCAGAGCATCTCCCCCAATGGTCGGTGACAATCATCACGTGCCTCCTGTGGAGCTCGCTCTCCTACCATCCACGTCGGCTAAAGCTCCGGCTGGGCCGAGATGCGGCGACTGTGGCAGGACAGAAACACCGCAATGGATGGCCGGGCCGATAGGGCCCGGCACGCTCTGTGCCGACTGCGGCCTTCGTCGCTGGCATGCCGGGTTGTGTGGGACATGCGTTCTCTCCTCATCTATCAAACCACGATTCCCGTCTCACCGTCGCCACTAGAAGCTGGCGTGCAGTGGGTGGAGTGCCCGAGAGGCCGGGTTGGTCGCATGTGGCAGCCGTGGCCCTCCACTCCGCCATTGATGTCAATTGCGCCCGCCGCTTGGACTGTCCCGGAGAGCTCAGGCGCACGGTCATTCCCGTCCCTGCTCCACAGGCCGGTGGCGTTACCAGCCGCTCGGCCATTGATGTCAAGTGCGCCCGCCGCTTCGACTGTCCCGGAGAGCTCAGGCGCACGGCCGTACCCGTCGCCACCAGAAGCTGGCATGCACTGGGTGGAGTGCCCAAGAGGCCGGGCTGGTCGCACGTGGTACCCGTGGCCCTCCACTCCCCCATTGATGTCAAGTGCGTCCGCCGTCCCGGAGAGCTCAGGCGCACGGCCGTTCCCGTCCCTGCTCGACAGGCCGGCGGTGTTGCCAGCCGCTAGGCTAGTGATGTCAAGTGCGCTCACCGCGCTGACTGTCCCGGAGAGCTCAGCGGCACAGACGTTCCTGTCCCTGCTCGATAGGCCGGCGGCGTTGCCAGCCGCTCGGCCAGTGATGTCAAGTGCGCTCGCCGCGCCGACTGTCCCGGAGAGCTCAGGGGCACGGACGTTCCTGTCCCTGCTCGACAGGTCGGCGGCGTTGCCAGCCGCTCGGCCAGTGATGTCAAGTGCGCTCGCCGCGCCGACTGTCCCGGAAAGCTCAGGGGCATGGACGTTCCTGTCCTTGCTCAAAAGGCCGGCGGCGTTGCCAGCCGCTCAGCCCCCGATGTTGGACTCGAACCTACTCGATGGCGAGGCGGCGCCTTTGATCCTCGACGACCCAGACTGGATGAAAAGATAATTGCCAACAATAACAAGTGTCACTTTGCTGTAATGCTTATTAGTGTATGATCAGAGAACTCTGTTTCCTCCTATGGAGTACTTTGGATGGATGTTCGTTCGAAAAATGTCCTCCAACAAATCAACAAATAATTTAGTCCGGTCTTGTCACTTTTTCTTAACAGTAACATCCGCCCGTTGCCATCCTCGTGCCACAACTTCCCATGGAAGGTGGTTCCCATCATCAAGAGATCACAGACGTGTTGGTCATACGGCGCGGGGACCCGCACATCAGCCCCTCAACGGTGGAAGATGAATGGAAGCTACTCAACAAGAGTCAAGACTCAAGAGGCGCCCGTTGCTTACCTTCTCACCGAAACGGCACAACTTCCTAGGCAAGGTGAGTAACTCTACATAAATCGCCATTCCTACCCCCCCACCATTGGCATCCTCGCCAGTTCCGAACCACGCTACCACTTCCCAAACACTCGCGCCTTACTCCTAACCGGCTGACGCAATGAAGCGATCAGGCTCCCCATCGCGCCGGCTATCCCCCACCGGTTCCCCGTCGCGCCAGCTATCCCCCACCAGTTCCCCGTCACGCCGGCTCTCACCCTCGCCCTCCAACTGATTCTTCGGCGCCACATCCTCTTCGCGCACCCGTGACTGGGTGCCGCCGCGCGACAACCAGTACTTCACCCGCATGTTCACGGAGGCGCTATGGGGCCACATCCACGGCATGCAGCCGCCGCGCTCCGACGCCGCCAAGGTCGACCCGCCGCCGCCGAGCCCCTGAGGCAGAAGTATAAGAAGAAGTGGAGCCGCCACCGCGTCGTGGCCAGGAATGAGGGATGGATGGAGTAGATGTAGTGAGGGAGCCGCGCCGGTGGAAGATCTATGCTGTTATGTTATCTGTGATGTTAATTAGTATCTTTAGATTTCGTTGGAACATTGTCTTATGTATGTGAACTTTGTGATGTTATGTATGTGAACTAAGAAGTGGACTCTGTTTCCTACTTTGGATGGATGTTCGTTCGAATAATGCGATCGTATTTTCCTAATAACAATTCAACGAACCATTTAGTCCGGTCCGCTCACTTTTGCAGATCAGTAAGATCCGGCCGTAGTCATTCTATTTTGCCCACAAAATCAACACTAAATTTAGTCCGGTCTAGTCACCTTTTCTTATCAGTAACATCCAGCCGTAGCCTTCCTCGACAGGCCGAGGCGCCCGTTGCCTAATTTCATGGAAGCTTGCCACAACGCCCCATGGAAGCTTGTAGATGAATCGCAGCCACTCGATCTAGAGGCCCGTTGCTTAGATTGTCTTGCACAACTTCTCATGGAATCTGGCCATTGTATTCCTACCACCATCGGCGTCCTTGCCAGTTCCGAACCACTCTACCCATAGTTCTCTTCCTAAACACTCGCGTTTCAGTCCTACTGCCCGTCCGACGTAATGAAGCAATCAGTCTCCCCCAGACACACAGAGCTCAGGCGCATGGCCGTACCCGCCCCTGCTCGTCGGTCCAGCGGCGTTGCCAGCTTCTCGCCCACCGCCTCCTCAGGAGCTGAATCCGGGTCCTGGCTGTCACCGCGCGGCCTCCACTTCATCCGCTCCTACTTAGAGTGGCAAGGGTGTCAATTCCACGGCACGGAGCCGCCCCGCTGCGACACCGCCAATGTCGACTCGCCAATACCCGGAGCCGCTGGTACGTCACCAGCGGATTCCCAGCCTCCTCCACCACTTGCAGAGTTGGACTCCGACTCCAATTCTAACTCCAACTCTGACACCTTTGCTCTGCGCGTCTTCCGGCGCACTACCAACACCTACGGGTGCCCTGTCTGCCCCGACCGTATGCACCGGTGGAGGAACCTGAATGAGATCAAGGACCACGTCCTTGGGATGGCCAGGTCTGAGGCCCTGAGGGAGGACAACATGAAGAAGTGGAGCCGCCACCGCGTCCTGGCCAAAAACGAGGGATGGATGTAGATGGAGTGAGCGAGCCGCGCCAGTGGAAGACCAATGCTGATATGTTATCTGTGATGTCAGTTAGTATCTTTAGATTTCGTGAGAACATTGTCTTATGTATGTGAACATCATGATGTTAATTAGTAACTTTACATTTCCATGAATCATGGTCTCATGTGTTGTCCGACCTGTTCTTGTTTCTAGACAAGAACATCCGCTCTTATTGTACTTATACATGATCGTGTTTCCTAGCTTGACACATTTTTTTCGAATCGAGGGCATCCCTCATTTCCATTGCAACAACAGAAATACCGAACAAGTCACAGAACAGGGATAAAAGAGGAGTTCACTGGCCCTTGACTCGCCCTAACCTACCTTGACTCAAGCTAGATTAGGACAACTATCGCCCCTAGGACTCCCAGGGAGAGTAAGCATCACCAGACAACGAGTCTGAACATCATCACAAGTTTCCAACCCAAAACATAGCACCACTAGACAGACCTACACCAACATCTGCCAATCGCTTGACAATGTCAGTTTCCTAGCTTTACACATGATCTGGTGAATTTGGTTATCATTTGTTTGTTGATCAATCCCCTTGTTTGAAGTTGTTTATGCTTTGTTTCCCTGACCATCTCTGTTCCTTGTCCCCCTATAAATGTTATCCTATTTTATCACTCTCATAAACTATGAAATCATAGATCACCTTTGCCCAAAATCAAAACAAGCATCTTTTACAGGTCCTGAAATATTTGTCCTTTCTGTATCTTTTTCTAGACCGAAACATCCGGTCTGTTAATGCATCACATACCCGAACATCCGGTTTAATGGCAGTAAACAGTTCATCTCTACATGTTGAAGTGCTTGTAAATATAGTTTGCTCCTAGTTCACTAAGATTACAAATTTATATAGTTCTTTTCTTTGCAAAAGACCGTTACATTATTAGAGATCGAGACGGCTCCTTGCATTAGCGTGATACAACTTCCAAAGAGACACCCCGACTTTCCCTGAAACTGAGATCTATTAATATACCGGACTCTCCCAACTCCCTCCATTGCCTTGTCTCAAACTCTCTTCCTCCAGAAAACCACAACCACCATGCCTTCTTCTCCGATTCGACTTCCCGCCTCCCCGTTCCCTTCCAACCCCTCCTCCATCGGGACACCACCCGACTCCCCCCAACCAAGCGCATGCGAGCCATCCGAGCCCTCCTTGAGTGAATCTGATGTAGAAGACATGGAAAGGCAGGAGAGCGAGGACAGCGAGGATGAGTACGACTACATGGAAGAGGATGAAGAGTAAGAGGAAGAGGAAGAGGAAGAAGAAGAGGATGAGGAAGAGACGTGGGCGGCCATTGAGAAGAAGCGATTGGCGGCCAAGAAGAGGAAGCGGGTGGAGGCCAAGAAGAGGAATCAACAGACAGAGGTGTTTGTGAGGCAGCTTTTGAAGGATGACAAGGCCGGTAAGCTTGATTCGTTCAAGGACATTCCGTCGGCGAAGAAGAACGGTGCGGAGGAGGAGGAGGAGGTGGACTCGAAGAGGACCAAGAAGAAGATGGACCTCGACGCTGGTCCTTCAAATGCCGGCCCCGCCAATCCTGGTCCCGTGGCTCCCCCAACCATTGAAGCTCACTCGACGCCAGAGTCATCAGGGAACTCCTCGGAGGGGTCGTCTTAGATTACTCGGATTTGGGTTTTCTTTTGCACTTTCAAATAGGTGGTCTTGTGGATGGAAAGATCAATTGTATGTTTTCTTTTGGATGGAAAAGATCGATCCCCTGTTTTCCTGCTCTGTGAATCTTGTAGTGGTAGGAAAATCCCCTGTTATCCATGAAGAACATGGGTGTTCTTCTTTTCCATGATCGCCTTCCTTGCTTCAGTGGATTTCCCTAGTCATGATGCGTTGCCATAGTCTGAGATGTAATGTCTTGTCATGTGATATTTTATTCTTATCCCACCGTACCGCTTTGCAGATACACACATAAATGATGACCGATTTTACAAATTTACCGTTTGACTAAATTCACCGTTTTGCCAAGAATATACATAATGTAAATGATGGTCACCTTGCCCAAATTATTCAACTTAAATATGCACATACATGATACATCCCCATAGACCTACACTCGTACAGTGGCACTAGCACAGGCGAGCATAAACACACACCCAGCAACGAATTGGCAACGAGGAAGACAACAGACACTGTCATGGAGTTGGATACGACACACGCCTATCCCGCCATACCTAATGCACGATGGAATGTAGCATAACGAGGATCCGTGCGGAGATATTCCTCCAATGCACAGTGCCTACCCCTCGACTTCATGGTACGTCCCGAGCGACCAATGCCAGAAGCATGTTGTAGGATGTCACGAAAACCCCACTGCCGGTTAGCAAGATTGCAGTAAAGGCACACATAGCGACCATGGCGAAGAACACGAGTGTAACCCCACTCCTGCAGCCAAGCCAAAGCATCTTTCTTCATCTCCTCCGTTTCTTCCTCGTCTGCTTCGTCCATGTCATACAGATCATATGGATCCATGTATCCTGGCCGCTGCGGAGGTGGCACAGCATGGAAGTTGCCGGTTCCTCCGTTCGCATCAGAAGCCATCCTCCTACACACTCACCAACAACGTAAACATGATAAGCACTGACCAGAAACAATGATTGTATCCTGTAAAAACACGATGTGGAAGCTAAGAGCTCACCTCTTTTCACAGCGCGCAGAACCAAATAGAGAGGTCTGCTAGCACAATGCATGGAGGATGAAGAGGCGATGAGCAAAGGCCTTGGGGGCACGCATATTTATCGAACCATGACCGATACTAAGGCAGCGTGCACCTCGTGGCAGAGCATGCCCTCACGGGATTACAGTAGCCATGAAAATATGTGGGATGCTCGGAATACGAAGGCCTACACTGCTGAGGAATCCTGTCACAAGTATAGGGCGGAATATGCAGGCTTTTTCCCCGGTAGGCATGCGAAATATTTGGTGGGTACACGAGTGTGCTTTGGTCCGGATAAGAACGCAGAAGGAAGATCCTTATATCTGTATGACTTAAAAAAATAGACGTGTAGGCATTGTAGTGGGAGAAGCAGCTGTTAGGTTTTGTGATCTTCGACTGGAAACGCACCCAGCTTCACTAAAGTGTGGGCCTCTTCCAGATATCCGTCTCCCGCCTATATTGTATGCCACCGGAATCCCACCCAAACTCGCTGACAATATGGGGCCGCCATTGCACGGCCTCACTTGTCAGTGGCCCCGAAGCAAGTGCAGCTTACCAAATTTTCATTTCGCGGTCAGAAAGTCAAAAGCGGGATTTTGAAATTCTGTATTCCCTCTCTGCCCCGAAATAATAAATACTCTACTCCCTTGCTACCGCGTTGCGCCACTAAACTCCCACCTTCCATTTCCAAAAAGCATCACTCTGCTCAGCTAGATCTGCGGTGGCGGTCCGACCTCACCGTCGCCGGTGGAGGGGGAGGGGTATCTCAGCAGATAGTGGGCGGCAGATATCGGTGTTCTGCTTGCGTCTGCTGTGCTGACCAAGCTGAGCAGTTGAGCGAGGATACGACGCAAGCACCGGCTCCCGATGCCCCCTCAATCCATGGGCCCCTGAATCTTGGAGCTTCACAAGTGAGAATCTCATTTCCTTTTCTTTCAAGTCCCCTAGTAGTATTTTCGTTAGCTTAGAAAGTAAATTGCTTTGTGTATTGTGTTAGTTCTGAGATTCTTCTCTTAACTTTGCCGCTCTAGATGCAGTCACTGATTTGGAACACAAGTTAATCGATGAGCCATGCGTTGAAAGTAAATTGCTTTGTGTATTGTGTTAGATTAGAGATTCTTCTCTTACCTTGGTCGCTCTAGATGCAGTTACTGATTTGTAACACAACTTAATAGACGAGCCATGCTTAGAAAGTAATTTACTTTGTTTATTGTCTTAGATTTCAGATCCTTCTCTTACCTTGACCGCTCTAGATCCAGTTCCTGATTTGTAACTTTTTGTGCAGGACCTAGCATCCCACTCCTGCATTGCTAAGATTCAATCACATGTCGTGGTATGTAATAGAACGCATGATTATCCTGCTACTTTATTCTTAGGATTATTCTTAAGTTTGTTTGCTTCGTTTAAGGTTCAAGTTTGACTTCTCCTTTCATTTTTAGGCTCAAATGTTGAGGACAATCCTTGCGGTTCAAATATCAAATTCCTGTCCCTCCAATGTGAAGTCAAAGCCATTCATTGATTACATGCCTCGAGATTATCCAGCTTTCGCTACATGCTCAAGACCTGAAGTTTCGTTGGGAGGGCTCGATGCAGCTGCTGACCTTGGTGAAATCTTTGTTGAACAGGACCAAGTTTTGACAGACTTGAAGATCAAAGTAGAAGCATCAGATGTAGCAATGAAAGTGCAGACTGATGAGATTGAGAGGTTGAAGAAACAAGTAGAAACTACTGAGACCCTCCTTCGACAACTACTAAGCTCGCGCCTTAGGTAAGGCCATTGTGTTTCTTAGTCTTCTGCTTGTGTCCTCCCAGCTAGTTGTGCTGGTTTGTGAGTACGGAGCTTTGTTATCTTAGTGGGTTCTATTTCAATACCAGCTTTATATGTGAGCATGGAGATATCATGTGTGTTGGTTTGTGAGCTCCTACTTACAATCTGCTTGTGGTTGTTCTGTGTTCATAATGTGTCATGTGTGATTCGAAACATTAATTTGTAGCAGTGGTATGGAAATATTATCTGTGATGTCAATTACTTTTTTTTGAGGATTCTGTGATGTCAATTACTTAATTGATTAGCATGTAATATGAGATTGAATTATATTTAATTAAGCGCTACCTGGAGTGCAGCCCAAAATAACAGGAAAAAAAATATGTGGGCTTGCCCCCTCGGCCCATTATTTTTTACGAATTCAAAAACGATTTATTAATAAAATGGGCTGTATCAAAAATGACGTCAGCAAATGGTGAGCTGGGTCCAATATCAGTTGGGCCTTAATCATTTTATGACATCATCGAATATTGAACTCGATCCAACCAGTACTGGACCCAAAACAAATTAATGACGAATGCAATTATTGGGCTCGGTCATACTAAAACCGGGCCTAAAACATTCTATGACGACCTCGATTATTGGGTCGGTCCAACCAGAATTAGGCCTAAAAGTGTCTATGACGACAACAATTATTGGGCTCCATCCAACCATAAATAGGCCTTACACATTCTATGACGCAAACAATATTGGGCTCCATCCAACCTTAATAAGGCCTAAAACCAATTTATGACGAAAGAAACATTGGGCTCAGCTTAACATTAAGTGGGCCAAATTCAATCTATGACGACAAGGTATTTGGACCTTGGCCCGTCAAAATATGGGCTGAATTCAATTAATGACGAAACGGTTTATCACAAAACGCCGTGCCACATCAGATTTTGGTCCGACGTGGCATGTACCTTATGACGCCTTTGTGTTACGAATTTATACGCGTCATTAAACTCATGACGCCGGGAAATAAGGTCTCGTCATTAATCGCGGTTTGTGATGCTCGATTAATGACGGCGCGTTTTCGTAACAACCGGCGTCATTAATCGTGGTTTATGACGAGAAACGGCCTTTTTTTGCGTCACTAGTCGGCGATTTTCTTTTAGTGTGTTATGGTTGAATGTTCTGAATGTCGGAACCTGTATTCCTCATTGTTTCCAGGTTCTAGTCTTGGATAGTTGTTTGGAAGTGGACAGTGTTATCTCATTCTCATGAACTGGACAGTGGTATCCATGTTTGAATAATCTGGTATGTTACAAGTGCAAGCTATATGTATTCAGTTCAGCCTGTATGTAACTTGAGCATAGATGTAACTGAGGGTATGGATGAAACTGAGTGTAAATGTGTGTATGCATGTATGTATAAAATGAAAGAATTAAGGCATTTTCATTTCTTTTTTTTGTTTTTTAATTCCACATTGGTAACGGGCATTACCATAATGCCCGTTACCAATGACTTGTATTGGTAACGGGTGTGATTAAGGCCCGTTACCAATTACTTGTATTGGTAACGGGTGTGATTAAGGCCCGTTACCTATATCTGGTTATTGGTAACGGGCGTTACCATAATGCCCGTTACTGGTGGCAGTTATCGGTAACGGGTAAAATGCCCGTTACCGATGTTAGGTTATTTGTAACGCTTGAAAGGTAACGGGCCCTATGCCCGTTACCAATGACCATCCGTGCCCGTTACAAATGACTGTTTTCACGTAGTGCTAGATCTGTTGATCCCCTCCATCATACGTCGACACTCACGCCGCCGCCGGTGTTGGCTCCGGGAGATCTGGTGACACCAGATGCAGAACGGTTGTTTTACCCGGTGAGTAACTCGACATACCTACCCTGTTCAACAATTGTGGTTGCGAATTTGGTTATTGAATGCTTGTGACGTGGTTACAGTGATTGATGTGCAAAATACAGCAGAGATTTGTGTGCTTGTGACATTGGATTAAATGCCACTCTCTGAGGATTCTAAAAAAATGTTCAAATAATACCACCCCTGAACATTGTACTATCTAGTGTTTAGAAGCCATCCGAAAATAAAAATAGCATTATTAATTTTCTCATACAGCCTATGAACTGAAGATAGTAACAGTTAAATGCTTGATGAAAAGGTTTTTACAATTATGTAACATACTTGGTTGCAACATGCTAAACAAAATGTTTGCAACACAGGGTTTTGAGTTTGAACTTTTTTTTAAGTTATGAATGATTGCTCCCGAAAGTTGGTAGGCATTTTTTATTTTTGTTGGAAAAGATATGTACACGAATGTTAATTAGTGTAGGGGCTGCATTTGGGTGGTAAAAAAGCTTGGATTCGCCATCCTAATTTCAAAAAGCTTTTGGTGACAGGATGCTGCAATAGCCGCTGTGTTTGTGCCAAGAGTGGGCCAGCAATTCAGTACAAAGGATGATGCTTACTTGTTTTACAAGGATTATGCAAAACTTGCTAGGTTCAGTCTGCAGACAGCGAGAACAAGCAAGGAAACTAATCATTGGGTCTGCAACAGAGAAGGGTGGCATGATCCCAAAAAAAAGGAAGAGCCAGCCAAGACAGAAAAGGGGTCGAAAAGATGCGGCTGCCCAGCTTATGTGAAGGTCAAAAAGGATGTGAAGCAGAATTTTTGGTACTATGACCATGTACAGGAAGCGCACAAACTCAAACCATCTGCGAGGATGACAAGGTATATGCACACCCACAAGCACATGGAAGAGGGCATTAGCGACATATTTAACTGTAACGACCCGCCTCCCTGAGGCCGGGCTCGCCTACGCCTGACAGCTCTCTAGGACCCTAAGAATATCCTCACAGACCAACACATATCTTTTCTGCGCACTTTGTCCTCACTCATGCGCACCCGGGAAGGACTTCCCGGTCGGTCACCCATCGCTCCAAGCCAAGCACGCTTAACTTTGGAGTTTTTCGAGATGGGCTTCCGGAAAAGAAGTTGCAACTTGTTGGTATGAGTATCCTTATCAATCATATTAAGCCTTGGGCCGGGATGTCACATTAACATAATGACAAAGAATGGGGTTCCGCACCAGGCTGCGTTGAACGTGATGTCATATATGTATGATGGTTGGCATATGTGGGGCTTCACTGAGAAGGACATAAAAAATTTGTACGTGCTGGTTTCCTTATTTTTTACAAATTGCAGCGTTAACATAACCCAGATTGTAACATGTAACATATCTGAATTGTGACATGTGATTGAAAAATGGTTTGTATTGTTTTTTTTGAAATGATCACAGGAAGGCGGCCAAAGCAAGGGAGGAAAGAGACAATGATCTGAACAAGCTTCTACAATTCTTCAGAGAATGCAAGGAGAACAACGAGTATTTCTATTGGGATGTGGATGTAGATCCAAAAACTGGTGTGATCAAAAACCTTTTCTGGAGCCATGCAAGCCAAAGAGTTGAGTACAAAGATTTTGGGGATGTCATAACCTTTGATACAATACATAAAACCAACAGCAAGCACATGTCGCTAGCCATGTTTGTTGGAGCCAACAACAACCTAAAGAATGTGACCTTTGGACAGGCACTGATTGGTGATGAATCAGTCGGATCATTCAAATGGTTGTTTGAGATGTTCAAAAGTTGCATGGGTGGGAAGGAACCTCATGTTGTGCTGACAGATGAGCCTTTATATGCTTTTTCTAAAAATAAAAACTGATTGCGAATTGAAATCTAGAATATTTGATGACAACAAAAATGCTTATGTATGCACTACTGATGCTATTTCCTCATGTTTTCTGCCTTTTTTCAGATGAAGATCCAGCAATGAGGATTGCCATTGAGCTGGTATTCCTCAAATCTCAGCACAGGAACTGCCGTTGGCACATCACAAGGCCTTGGAAGTTTGAGCTAGAACAGTTATACATCGAGCACAAGGATAGGAAATTGAAGGAAAGGCTTGAATCATTGATAAATTATCCATTAAAACCGACACAGTTTGAGGTTGAATGGCAGAAACTAGTTGATCAGTGCGGCATTGCTGATCATCCTGCTATCATAGCGCTGTGGCAGAAGAGGGAGAGATGGATAGCAGCTTATTTCAAGGGGATGTATTGTGGCAGGATGACGTCAACACAACGATCTGAGAGTCAAAACAGGGTGCTGAAAGAAGGTTATGTCAATGAGAGCACTAGCCTGCACATGTTTGCTAGGAGGATGTTAGATTCGCTCCATCACGCTGACCACATCGATGCCGGAGAGACACACTATGCACAGGTACAAAAAAAACTCGATATGGCATTTGCAACTGTTACTCTTGCATAGTTACAACACAGTGCATATGTCAATTGCATAAAGGAGCAGTAAAAACATATTAAAAAAACAAAAATATTGGTTATGCAGGCTGAAGTAGTGAGGGCTTGCAAGGCAAAGTTTGATGAGCAGCTATGTAGGGTCTATACTAGTGTTGTATACCAGGAGTACAAACGGGAATACAATAACATCACAGCATTTGTCATTCGCCCTGGTCCAAATCCACAAATGAAAAATGGATGGTTGGTGAAGCATGAACTAGGGTGGGGGAGCTTCTGCTGGGCACAACTTGAATTCAAGGTGCTTGCTGATAGACAATGGTGAATACAGATGTGAATGCAAGCAATGGGAACATACAGGTATGCTGATCTGATCTGAACTAAAAAAATTGTCAGAAACTACAAATTGCAGCTTTGGTATTAACCTAGTTGCAACATGAGCAGGATACATATTGCAACTTGCTGACTTGTGAGTCTGTTGTTTGTAAAAAAACAAATGCAGGGTTGTTCTGCATGCATGTTATAAGAGCCTTCACACACCTGCAGGTCAGAAAAATACATACTTAGAAGGTATACCCGTGATGCAAGACAGGAGGTACCGTGGGATAGGCATGACGGCGTGCGGATTGGTCCAACAGCAAGTCGTGAACAGACCCGGTTGTCTAGCCTTCTACCTAAGTTATTGAAGCTTGGAAGAGCAGGGAGTAGGTCAGATCGTGCTTGTGAGGAGACAAACAGACAATTGGACAGAATAATTCTAGGAATTGAAATGTTCCCAAGAAGCACGGATGCTAGGGTTCCAGCAACTGAATCAATGCCAACAGCAACACAAAATGGTAATCCTAATGCTGATTCATCAGTCATCAACCCCACATCTGATACGTCGCCTGGATGCCGGCAGTCGGCAACAGAATGCCATGAAAGAAATGAATCCCAACCATCATCAGCGTTGTTGCATAATGGCATGATGCTGATTGAGCCACCCATGTCAAAGACAAAAGGCAGATCCTCTGTGAAGAAAAGAAAAAATGATGTTGAACCTGCACAGGAGGCTAACGCATTCAGCATATATAACAAAGAAAACTATGGTAACAAGGAATGCAGCGGGTGTCAAGTCCGAGGGTCACATTACATCACAACATGTCCGTTGAACCCAAATAGAAGCAAGGCAGCAGAAATGCGTCTGAATAAAAAAAGTGCAAAACAACAAAATGCAGGGGCTCAAAGAAAGAGAGGGCGCCCATAGATAGTGAGGGATCTGCATGAAGAAATTGAGTTAGACAGTGAAGAAGTTGCTGAAACACAAGCAAGCGGTGGTCGAGGGGGTGCTTCAAGTGGGAGAGGAACAAGAGGCCGTGGGAGGAGAGCTGCACGTGTCAACTATGAAGAGTGAAAAACGTGCTGGATCAAAAAAAAATAGTGTGGCATCTTGTATAAATTATAGCTTACATCTGTATAAATTATAAACTATAGGAAACTATTTAAGCTTTAGTGTGAATTCATGCATACTTGCTAGATGTGAAACATCTTTTGTCCCTGTGGAAAATACTATGGTATTCTGGATCAGAAAATGCAAGATGGTCTGGTAACTACATGATTGCTGGAGCTATTGTGAACCATTTGCAACATGCAAGTGGAGCCAGTTGCAACCTGGTGATATGGAATTTGCAACGCGGGGGGTGCCAGAGGTACATAATGAGAATGAAAAAAGACAAAAAAAAAGGAGGGGCTGCCATTTGCAACATGGCAGTAGATCAAATTGCAACATGATAAATAGGCGTTTGCAACATGGGGGTGCCAATGCGCCAGAAAATGAGGATGAAAAATACAAAAAAAAAAGAATCTGCTGCAAATCATCTTTTAACTTTCATATTTGTATGTAGTAAACTTTAATGTAAGTATCTGTAAAAAAAAGAGCTTATAGTTTTTAAACTTTAAAGTTGTCTTGTTTCACACAGATTGCAACAAAGATGGTGTGTGAGTTACAGCACCTGGTGAAAGCGAGTTGCACACAGGAAATAACAAAGATAAAAAATAAGCAGCAGGGTCAAAAAACGTGCCAAAACGGTACACACATCATGTGGTGTGAAAAAAGCTGCACCAGTAAAATTTACATCACATATATCATTTGTTCACACATTTTAATACAGCAGTTTGCAACAAACATCAAATGTGAATTACACCAATCTGACACACATAGTTTCATACTGACACATAGTTTCATGATATCAAGACACACACAAATTTGACATTCAGTACCACACACACACAAATATAGAGCTGTAATTTGTCACAGGGAAGAATCGAGGTCTATCCTCCTTCCACTAATCCGGTAAACATCGAGCTCATCAGATAATTCAACCTGGTTCAGTGCGTGGAACATCAAATAGTGCATGAGCTCCACCCTATAGTACCCTTGAACTGAAAACATGGTTAAACAAATAAAATAAGAAACCAGTTTAGAGTGTTAAGAAAGAGAGACTAGAACATGGAAACAAATAAATGTAATGTAAGGGGACAAAAAAGAAAAAAAATGGGAGGAAGAGCTCACTGGATTAATGTCAATGTTCAGCTTGTCGCCGTCCCAAAATTCAAGATATTTCCAAACGAAAAATAGGCAATCAGAAGGCCTAGCTTGCTTTGGAACATCGATGAATGATCTGCTCCAATTCTCAAAATTAGGGAACTTCTTCTTGCTGATCTTCTGGAATGCAGCACTAATGATATGGATCTTCTCAAAAAACTGGGGCATGACGTGATTCAGGGCTGGTGTTGTTCCACTTGTAGTCGATTGAGTCGAGAATATCAACACGATCATGAATGCGGTTGATGCAGTAAATAAAATAATGCCGCTGATAACACACTGGAATAAAAATCTGCATGTGTGGTGATTATGAGGCATCAATTTGCTATCAGTTCCCATGACTTTGGAAAAAAAAAGGGAAGTGAAGGAATTAGGTGGGGTAGAAATGTACTAACCAGCTTTGCCTTATTGAAGTTGGGATAATTCTCAAACTCACTCTTAAGATGGTACGTTAGTAAAACAAATTCATCAGTCTCAGTTTTTCCATCTTCTGTGAATACACTCTTAACATCCTTTACCATCTCCTGGGAAAAAATTGCAATTCTTAAAAAATAGCATATGATGTGGAGAGTTTTATGTGTGGAAAATTCATAACAAGTTGGTACAAAAAATGGCCCCTAACAATCACAAATTACTGCTGATACCATGACACAATTGCAACAGTTCTAGTAACCAAAATGCAGAAACTACATGAATGTGCATTTTTAATTCATTCAGATAAAAGAACATTGAAGAAAAAGGACACAGCAAATTGCAACCATGAAGACACACTAATTGCAGATCCCACAGTAACCCAATTGATATATGATTAAATAAGTTATGAGAAGAATGTGTAGTGAAAAAAAATGATGAAATAAACATAAGCAGCATCCTGTGTAAATGATGAAAGCTCTTCGCACATAAACTAATTATTTAAGGTGTCCATATCAAACACGCGAGAAGATAACTTTGACGAAGTCAAAGTGTGGTTGGTAGCTAGGCTCCCTGCTGTTGCCGAAGTCTGACTCTTGCTTTGCCTTGAGAGTTGTTGCCTTATGATGTCACGGCCTAATAATTCAATGCTCCCTATTGCATTGCAGAAACTTTGCAATGCAGAAATCTTTGTAACCTTCTCTTGTGGAATGCGCGCTCACAAAGTGACACAGGAATATCCATTCTAAGGCCTTTTGCTGCGATGGATAATCCTTTTCTTTTCCCGTCAACCTTGTTTATTAGCTTTACCCCTGGTGATTCAAAAAGGTGCTTTATTTTGAGGAATTATTAGATGGTACGGTGAATGGGTCATGCACATGGTCCTAATTTTTGAACCAGCTATTTCAGGTAAATTGAAATTGACCCATGAAATAAAAAATGAAAAGTGAAAACAATTACAACATCTTCGACCGCATGCTGCTGTCAATCCTTACATAATTCTCCTCTAATTCTCAACTCATCGGCTGATCCCAAAATAAAAATAGGAAAAGGAGCTCACAATCTAAAGGATAAACTCGCACTACCGGAGGAACGCCCGACAGCCTGTTCGTCGTGCGTTTTCCACCATTACGCACGGTAAACAACGTACGACAGCTTTTTGACCGGTAAAGAATCTTTGTCGTGCGCCGTGAACCTTTGCCATGCGTTTCGCACGACCCACGGCAACAAAAAGCGGCAGACGGAGACGGACATGTTCACGGCAGGGGGGTCCTGCTTCGCCGTGCGCCACATTCACACGCATGACAAACATTTCCATAAAAAAATTGCCACCAGCACCACCGGCCCGCCGCCGCAATGCACCACCACCACTGCCACCGCCGCAATGCACCACCATCTCCACTGCCGCCACCAAGCACCACCACTGGCGCCGCCAGGCACCACCATCACCACCACCGCCACCGCCAAGCACCACCAGCACCGCCAGGCACCACCATCACCACCACCAGGTGCGCGCGTGGAGAGGAAGGCCGTCGTGGGGGGAGCCCCGCCGTGCGCCGTCGGAGCAGGCGTGCGCGTGGTGTGGGAGGGGCCGCCGCGCCACGGTCGGAGCAGGCTGCGCGCGGCCCCTCCAATGCTCCTCCCTCGAGCTCCATATCCGGCCAAGGGGAGGGATGGGGAGGTGGCCTGTCGGCCGGATCTGGGCTGGAGTGAAGTCGCCGCGCCGTGGGGGAGGGGCTGCCGCGGCCCCTCCACTACTCCTCCCCTAGCCGGCCGGAGATGTGGAGGCCGCCTCCGCCGCCGCCGCGCTGAGGGTCGATGAGGGATGGGGTGGCACAGATGAGGAGAAAGAGGGGGCGGGCGACGCACGGTGGGAGGGAGAACGGAGAATCTGCGGCGAGCTGAAGCTGGAGGAGGTGGCTGGCCGGCCGGATTCGACGGCGAGCTGAAGCTGGAGGAGGTGGCCGGCCGGCCGGAGCCGGCGGCGAGCTGAAGCGCGAAGGGGGCGGCGAGCTGGAAGAGGAGGAGGAGGGGCTGCGGGCTGCGGTGGAATGGGAGGAGGAGGAGGGTGGGTTAGGGTTGGAAAGAGGAGATCATTTATATAAAAACTTCAGAGCGAATCTCGACCGTCCGATCGCGAGATCGACGGTTCCCAGCGAACGAGGAGATGGTGGGCCGAGGTGGGCCAGTTGCTGGTGGGCTGCGGTCGAATTTTAGTACATTCGTTGTGATGGGCCAATACGCCTTTGCCGTGCGCCAGGGGTACACGCGCACGGCGCACGACAAAGATTTTTTCTATTTATGTCTCTTTCAGCCTCATAATTAGAGTTAATGTACTAAAATTATCAAATGGATCCGAAAATTACCATAAATTAGAATGAGGCAATATATGTTGTATATTGCCTAAATAAAAAACTTTGAATTCAAATTCAAATTTGAACTTTACTATGACTACAAACTTAATCAAGTGGCTCTCAACACTCTAAAACTTCTAGTGAGATACTCCGGTTTCTAAACACCATCCATGACGACTTGCTCAAAACACTCTATATGATTTATCGCAAGCTTCACATAGGATATCATGAGCCCTTGACGAATCTCATGATTTTCAAACTTTGTTTGCATTTTATACAATTAAAAAACATTGCAACCGCATGTGGATTTTCATGATTTGCGAACAAAATGTTCAAAATTTCATCCAATTTTATGGATAAGGTCTTAAAAATGATTAAATTACATAAATATTATTTTTCCACAAACTTTACTCCATAACTTTATGCACTTGCAGTTCAAATTTGACATATACGGCAAAAATTCTTTAAGTGACACATAATTGTTAAAAATAGTAAATTTATCGAGACATGTATAAAATTGAAATATAAAGTACAAAATAATATTTTTGCAGTGGAGAAATAAAACAAAGTGTAAAAATCAATTTTTTAAAAAATACTTTGCCGTGCGTTGTAGAAAAACGCACGACAAACGTATATGTTTGCCGTGCGCCAGTGGGAAACGCACGGCAAAGGGAATGTACTTGTCGTGCACCTTCTCCTAGCGCACGGCAAAGGCAACGAACAAGCTAACGGTGGTAACGTCCGGTGGGGAAAAAAATATTTGCCGTGAGCCAAGGGAAAACGCACGGCGAACTATTTGTTTGCCGTGCGCCAAGGGAAAAACGCACGGCAAACTATTTTTATGCCGAGCGTTTTTTTTTTTTTTTTTTGCAGTGCACCGTAGAAAAGACGCACGGCAAAGCTTCTCTTTGCCGTGTGCCCAAAAAATGCGCACAAAAAAGTTTCGGACGCACGGCAAAGAGGGAGTTTCCTGTATTGCGAGAGCAAAGTATATATTAATATTTCTTCATCAGTTCTTGGTGCTGAAAGTATTCCACAACCACGTCTCAAAATGCTCTAAAACACCCATTAAACCAAAGGCAACAAGTAAAAGGTTGATTGAGAATTATATGCTCTCGGTGCCGGTGTAAACGGACGAGAACAAGTCTAAAAATTAGTGTAAATGCACGTCCTCCTTGAAACTACGTACTACTTCTTCAGCGCTATTCTTTGAAACCTTCTCTTTTGTGTAACCTGTGGGAGTATATTGTTTTGCAACCTGTAGAGTCATTTAGTAAACTTTTTTTAGACACATTTAGTACACTTCTTATTATGTTGGCCAAGCAAGAGAACATATAGAGAGTCTTGTTCATGCATACCACGCCTATATAAACACCCCGGCCCGTAAATGGCAGCTATGAGCAAGACAACACCGAAAAGCATGGGATTCTATTCTGCTTCTTCGCGCGTCCCTGCACCTTCGGTGCTACTGCTTTGCTTCTTTGTGCTGTCATTGGGTGTACATGGAGGATCTCGCAGGGTAAGTTATCACTGCTAACAGTTGAATTATTCGTCACTATGCCCTAGTTCCTAGTAGAGCGGTATGATATTACTCGCTAAAGAACGTTTCAAATATTTATTAATTTCACAATCTGCAATGTTTGTAGATGTATATCGTGTACCTAGGCGATGTGAAACATGGACACCCCGACGATGTCGTCGCTTCGCACCATGATCTTCTCAGCAATGTTCTTAAAAGGTACGTATACGCATGCATGCGTGTTCTCTCTCTCACACACACACACACACACACACACACACAGCCAGCCCATTTCGTTTCTCTCTCGCTAGTCGCTACTCTATTCATGATCGAGCAACACGATGATTAGCTATGTAAATTTGCTACTTAAGTGTACTGCTCCGATCCTAAACTTTCAGCAAGGAAGATTCTTTGGCCTCCGTGGTTCACAAGTACAAGCATGGTTTCTCAGGCTTCGCTGCTATGCTTACTGAAGACCAAGCTAAACAGCTCGCAGGTCAGCGACTTTCAGTCTTTAATTTCTGCTCCGACAAGGCATCGATCGATCACACTCTCTCGCCCAGTCACACTGTTGCTTACTGCTTCATCAGTTTTGTGATCGCTTTGCTGTGCACCTGCTTGTAGTTGTGCAAAATCATCAGTAAACTGATCATAACCGTGCCTGTTTTTTTAGGAAACAGGAGGGGAGGCCCCCTACTAATTATATATTTAAATTATAGAAACAAAAGTTTACACTAAGGGCTTCAGGAAACAAAAAAGGACAAAAAGGAAATCATAAAAAATACAGGACTGTGTCTATCCATGCAGAGTTTTTAAACTTGGCTGTGTCTTCGAGCACAACTCAATGTCTCCTTCTTTATGGACATAATAATTCTTATGAGCTGGAGTATTTGGATGTCAAGAAATGATCTAATTTTTCAAGGCATTCAACCAAATGACCGTGCCTGTGTGGCTTTGTTAACTCTACAGAGTTTCCAGAGGTCATCAGTGTCAAACCAAGCAGGAGCTACACGGCGACAACCACACGAAGCTGGGACTTCCTTGATCTGAGCTACCAAATGCCCAGTGAGCTGCTTCAGAAAAGCAGATACGGGGAGGACGTGATCATCGGGGTCGTCGATAGTGGTCGGTACCCAATCATAATTTAGCAAAGTGATCGATATGATCTCTTTTAGAAACACGCCTTTGCTCTCTTCTGGCGCCAAAATTCTTGTGCAATCCTGCTTCAGGTATTTGGCCGGAGTCGAGAAGTTTCAGCGATGAAGGGTATGGGCCGGTGCCGTCACGGTGGAAAGGCAAGTGCGAAATCGGTCAGGCTTGGAACCACAGTAACTGCAACCGCAAGATCATCGGTGCAAAGTTCTACAACAAGGAAGCGGAGGAAGAGGATCTCAAGGTTGACTACCTCTCGGCCCGGGACTTGGGCGGCCACGGTACGCACACGGCCTCCACAGCGGCAGGCTCACTCGTGGAGGCAGCTAGCTTCCATGGCCTCGCCGCAGGCTCCGCACGTGGCGGGGCGCCTAGGGCTCGTATCGCAGTGTACAAGCCCTTGTGGGGCTCCCGTGGGAGCGGCAGCTCCGCCGATATCCTCAAGGCCATCGATGATGCAATACATGACGGGGTGGATGTGCTCTCGCTGTCCCTCGGTGGCCACTCCCAGGCCCGCGATGACTCGTTCGCCGCCCTGCACGCGGTTCAGAAGGGGATCACCATGGTGTTCGCAGGCGGGAACGATGGTCCAAGACCGCAGACTGTTTCCAATACTGCCCCGTGGGTCATCACTGTAGCCGCGAGTACGATTCATCGCTCGTTTCCAACCGTAATCACGCTGGGAAACAAGCAACAGATAGCGGTACGGAATACAAATGACACCTTTGAACAATCACTAATTCACTACTACTCTTGGAGGATACTCATGATGCATGTAGAAAGAGTAGAAATTACCGATCTTGAGCGAAATATCTGCCACTTTTTTGCAGGGACAATCCCTCTACTACCACGGGAAGAACTCAAACAGGAGCACTTTCAGAAGTCTTGCTACTGGTGGACTTGGAGGGATGTACGTTTACACCAAATTTAATTTGTTGTTTCAATTTTCCTAATGTTTCGGAAATCTTAAAGCTGACAGCTATTTTTTGCTTTCTCTGATTAGCTGCACGGCGGCCGCTCTGAACGGTACGGATTTGAAAGGGAAGATTGTGTTATGCTTCCCGGAAAATGAACATACAGCACTAATGCCGCGCAGGGAATTCCAAACTGTGTTGCAAAACGTCCGGAATGCTGGGGGTTCTGGTCTTATTTTCGCTCAATATACGACCAACGTTCTAGAATACACTGATAGTTGTGATGACATTGCCTGTGTCCTTGTGGACCTTGACACCGGATACCAGATTAGAGAATACATGACCGCTGAGAGGTACTAACAACACTTATGGAACAACCTAAAAGTTGCATATTACTAGTTCACTCTCTGTGGATTTATATTTCTTCAATGAGTTGAATCCTCTGTCAAAAAAATATATGATTGCATTGAACAGCTCTCCTGTGGCAAAGATTGAACCAGCACGCAGCTTTACGAGCAAAGAGTTGCTGGCTCCGAAAGTAGCAGCATTCTCCTCGAGAGGTCCATCCATCCAATATGCTGATATTATCAAGGTACCTAGTACAGTGTACAGACAGTACTACGATGCTTTCTAGGTAGTAGACACTATGAAGCCATCTCACTCCGCTCTTGCTTACAGCCTGACATAGCTGCACCTGGAGCCAGCATCTTAGCAGCAGTGGGAGACTCCTATGTGACCAAGTCAGGGACATCAATGGCTACCCCACATGTAACTGGAATTATCGCTTTGTTGAAAGCTCTACATCCACAATGGTCTCCTGCTGCGCTGAAATCTGCCATCGTCACCACAGGTAATGTTCCAAACCAGATAACTATAATGAGTATATGCTTGTATTGTAACTGTCTTAACTCTGTTTCGTTTTGCATGGTGAAGCATCTGTAACTGACGAATATGGTATGCCGATACTAGCTGAGGGAGTGCCTCGAAAGATTGCTGACCCATTCGACTATGGAGGTGGGAACATCAACCCTAACAGAGCAGCTGATCCTGGTCTGATTTATGACATTGATCCAAACGATTACAACGACTTTATCTGTAACATCAAAACATCAGCGAAGTGCAATGGAGCATTGGTGGCAGGGTATCTCTTGAACCTGCCATCCATCTCAGTTTCAGATCTGAGAAATCCAGTTACCGTACCAAGAACCGTCACAAATGTAGGCGAGGTCGATGCAGTTTACCACGTTGCGATTGAGAGCCCGGCTGGAGTCAGGATTGAAGTTGAGCCATCTGTTCTTGTGTTCAATGCCGCAAACAAAGTTCATACATTCCAAGTCAAGATATCACCCATGCGAAGGTTACAGGGAGACTACATGTTTGGCAGCATAACATGGTACAATGACCATAGGACAGTGCGAATTCCAGTTGCAGCTCGGATCACGATTCATGATCTGTTTGCAGATGTTGCATAAGAAAGGTGAACATGCAAAAACATAAAGTGACTTTTTGCTCTTTGAAGGAAATGTCATGGTGTTTTGCACACTGTCTAGGGGGAAAAGGACATGCCAAGTTCCACTATGGTTTTACTTGGATATTTCTTTTCCTTGTAGCCAATAAGCTAAATATGCTGCGCTACTCCACTGGCTAAAGCAGTATTTGTACCTTAATAATCATGGCAAAATCCAGCTGGTGCTGTACAAATCCC
Source organism: Cenchrus fungigraminus (assembly GCA_036936925.1). Taxonomy (NCBI): domain Eukaryota; kingdom Viridiplantae; phylum Streptophyta; class Magnoliopsida; order Poales; family Poaceae; genus Cenchrus; species Cenchrus fungigraminus. Next base: position 16,959,476 of record CM072778.1, on the reverse strand, counting down.
GTTAATTGAAAATATTGGTGTGTTTCTTATACCACCCCCCCCCCCCCCGTCCCTCTCAACCCCAGTGCGTACACCCTACAGATTCAGATCGACAAATCAATCCTCCCTCGAGAAGGCCCAAGTTGTGCTTGGCTTGGAGCGAGACCATGGATCAACAAGCGATCACAAATTGATCACGATCCAAGGCTTAAGAAAACCGAGTTAGGAAGCACGAAACTAACCGGTGGAATAGAGGGAGGGAGCAGAAGGTGCCTGCGGCCTGCCTGCCAGGCGCGGACGGGACGGCGAAAGCGCGCCGAGGTGAGCGGCGGCGGGGAACCGAACTGCTGAAGAAAAGGCGATCGGGTCAGAGACGACAACGGGTGTTAACTAGGGCCGACATAAAAGCTCGAGGCTCGTGAGCTAGCTCGGCTCGTTCATAGGTTTGACTCGGTTTAGCTCTCCTTGATATTTAAACGAGTCAAGCCTCAATTTATACTCGTTTTCTTACCGAACCAGCTCGTGAACCGCTTATGATATGTTCGATTAACTCGTTAGGCTCGACAAAGATGAAAATACTAAATTTATTTTTTATGAATAGAGCTCTATTACTATTATTTGGTTAAAATAATCTTATCGTTCAACTTGTAAGTCAAATCTTATACTAATTAAGTATATTTGAGCTCTCAAATATCTATATTATCCTATTTTATTGACTTATGTTACATATTTTCATAATATAATTAATCAATTAAACTTTTAAATATTGTTAGCATACTTAAACTATCATATATTGATTAATATTATTTTTATCATAACATTAATGTTCAATAATAGTAAGCTCGCATGCTTAACGAGCCGACTCGAACTGTCAAACAAACCGAGCCGAACTCCATTTTTAACTCGTTACTTTAACTAGCCAGTAAGCTGAGCTCAGCTCGTTATCATACGATCCGTAACGAGCCGAGCTAGCTCATCAGCCACCCCTAGTGCTAACTCCGTAACTCAAATCCTATCTCGAGGTGACATTGCACATCTATCTCGAATTAGGCCCACTAATAACATGGGCTCATTTCTATATGAAACTTGTGAATTTTTTATTTTTTTATTTTTTATGATTTTTCAAAAATATATAGTTCAATAAAAAATTTGCAAAATTGTACTGATGTCGTCGTTTCAAATGGCGGTAGCATTGAAACGGCGACATCGGTATAGTTTTGCAAAAATTTTATTGGTCTATATATTTTCAAGTAATCATAAAAAATAAATATAGATAAAATAAAATAAATTCTGAAAATTGTACACCAGATAGTTGGGCTTTACACTCCAGCAGACATGTGTAGAAGATCCATCGTCACCATCAATTTGAAGGGAAAAAATTTGGTGGAAACTAACATCTTGGTAAAAATGTGAAAACCATCCTAAAATTTATACTTACAAGTTTTCAAAAAACTTGAAACAATGCACATTTGTTGTGTATCTGTAGATTTAATTTGTTGCAAAAGTTGAGATGCAAACTCGGTTAGAAAAATTCATTCAACAATGACAAATTTCGAGTGCAAGTGTACTACAAGACAAATTTTTTGAGCATGTGTATTGCAATGCATATGCACTTAAATTTTGTCATTTTCATATGAATTTTTATATAATGAATTTGTACACATATAGGTGAATTACAAATGTGCATCATTTCTAAATTTTAAGACTTTTAAGTGTGTTGTTTATAATGGTTTTCACGTTTCCACTGAAGATATGGTTTGCATAGAATATCCCCCCTCCCCCATTTGAATTAGTCTAAATTCACTCAAAAAAAGAGGTTTTTGTATTAGTAAAAAAACGCCGGCCATTTGTATATAAAATTCAGTTCGATTGTAATCAGGACTCAGGACAAGCATGTCGCTAGCCCCCCATTAAAAGAAAAAAAGAAAAAAAAAGGTATACGTCGCTTGCCCGTTTCTGTCAGTAGAAGACCGAGGAGCGAATGAGACGTGAGAGCTAGCTCAAGAACTATGTCATCGCTATTGCATCGGCCGAGCATCATCGCGCGGGTAACATTCTAGGATAAAGAAAACTTAGAGTTTTCAACAAAGTTTAGAGAAAAGCGACCAATAGAAAATTTAATTCGTCTGTTGACCTTAGAGAACATTGACACCTACAAATGGGCCTTGCAGTGCACAGTGCAAGTAGGCGAGAACGGAGATGGAAGAAGAATTGTCGTGGTAGTTGTTAGAAAACAAGTTCTCTGATGCACACAAACACTCACAAGAGAATGCACTTAGCTAGGAGGAATTGGAGCTCTCTATTATTCAACACATTGTACATATACGGGCAGCGGGATTTTCTTCTATATCTTTGAGCTATCCAGTGACCCTCTATTTATAGAGGCTAAAAGCTCATGGATTTACACTGCTCATTCTCCCCCTCTACTGCTCATTTGCATTTACTGTTTCATTAGCAATTTACTGCTCAATGTCATTTACTATTCATTATTCACTCACAACAAAAGGTTTCACAACACTCCCCCTTGAGTGAACAATGTGCCCGGTGCATGCCTCGTCAAAAACTCCTCCCAAAAACCCAGTGGGAAAAAAAGGTAGGAGAAAAGGGTGCATTTCGCGAGCAAGTCGTATTGCACTTGTTGCCTCGTTAAAAACCTTGCATGAGAAAACCCAGTGGGAACAAACTCATCAAGGGAAAAAGAGTACAACAATTGATGCTCGAGTCAGGTCTTCAGGACCGATTTGTGATCTTCAGGATCACAAACATGGGCTATGATTTTCAGGGTCAGTCTCCCCCTAAACCCTACAAATCTCTAAGCTGCCTCATGTCAATCCCATAAATGCATTTATAGAAGCTGGAGGCCGGCAAAGATTTTGTGAATAAATCTGCAAGATTGTCACATGATCTTGCTAGCAGGATCTTAATCTCCCCGCTCTTCTGGAGCTCATGGGGATAAAAGAATTTTGGAGCAATATGCTTCGTGAGATTGCTCTTCACATAGCCCATATGCATCTGTGCAACACAAGTAGCATTATCTTCATAGATAATGGTGGGGGTGTTGATAACGCCCTTACCGCATGACTTCTGGATGTGGTTAATCATACGTCGTAGCCAAACACACTCTAGCGTGGCTTCGTACAGGACGATTATCTCTGAGTAGTTGGTTGATGTGGCAACCAAGGTCTGCTTTACAGACCGCCATGATATGGCTGCGCCACCACAGAGAAACACAAAACCAGTCTGTGATCTAGCATTATGGGGGTCGGACATATTGTCGGTGTTTTAACCCGGCAACCTACCAAGGGGAGTACCCGAGGTAGATGTTTGTGACCTCGCCGAGATCGGGAACTCGAAGGAGAGACACGTGGCACACAATTTAGACAGATTCGGGCCGCGAGGTGCGTAATACCCTACGTCCTGTATGCTGCGTAGCTCTGGATTGATTGGGTGTGTTTACAAGATGATGCCGATGATGAAATAGGGGTCCCTGCATCGCCTTATATAGTCCGGGGGGTAGGGTTACAAGTCGGTTTAACAGGAGAGGACTAGTCGTGTACGACTAGGAGTACTCTACATGGATCCGGACATGTCTAGCTTCCTAACCGAGTACTAGTCCTCCGTATGCCTTGTGCTTCACGCCATCTGGTGCCGTGCAGCCCAAGTCGAGTAGTCCCAGGGGCCCACGGAGTAGTCGGTCCCAATACCCACCTGAATAGTGGGCCCAGGGATGTCCGTACGACAAGCCCCCGAGTACTTTGTAGTCGAGCAGGATGTCTTCAAGTTGTATTGACGGCCTTGGTGAGTAGTCCTTGAGCGTCCCCGAGTTCCACAAGCCGAAAGTCCTCAAGAATTCTTGAATCATCCCGAGGCTGGAAGGTACTCCAGCTGATCTTTGAGTAGTCTTGAAGTCTTCTCGAGTAGTCCCCAAGCGTCTCCGAGTGCTTCTCTCGAAGGTCTTCAATAGTACTCATGTTGTCTTGATAAGAAACCATATGGAAAATGCGATTCGGAGAATCGCATTCCATATGGAATGTAGCCCCCGAGCCTTAGGTCGAATTACAGATTCAAGCTGAGGGTCAATCTGAAGTTCTGCCAATCTTATCCCGAAAAATCCAGAAAAAAACCGAAGGACACGTGGCACGGAGCCCCCGAGCCTTGAGTCGAGTACTTTCTCTCGAATTGAAGGGTCATCTTGACTGACTGTAGAATGTGTCCTGAGTAGGGTCTTGATCTGATGTAGCCCACTGAGTCCGTCGGATGTAGTCGAGCCCCCGAGACTGAGAGCATCGAGTACTGGAATACAAAGGGTCAGTCTGCCGCCGCTGAGTCACCCGCCTGGCGCCCAGCCGCCCGCTCGCAACTTAGCCGCCCGATGGCTTATAAATAACAGGTGAACCCCCTTAGGGTTTTTACTCCTAGCGGTTGCATTCCTTTGAGATTAGATCTGAAATCTCTGCCCCCTCTGCTCCTCTGCTGCCGCCGCCGCCACAAGGTAGATTGGATCTACGTTCGCCTACCGCCGTAGTCCGCCCTCCCCTGCAGCCCCCGAGCGAATGCGAGTGAAAACACCCGTGACTTGGAGGATGAAGGCATCCCCGGCGAAGAGCACGAAGACCGGTACGTCGAAGAAGAGGAGCCACGATGAGGCCGGAGATGTCGGCCAGTCGTCGTCATCGCCGCCCCCCTCCCCTTGCCCCAATCCGACGAAGGAGTGGAAGAAGGCGAAGTTGAAGATGGAGGACCTCCTCGCCCTGGTCAACAGCGGTTTCCTTCGCGAGAAGGAAATGGATCTGTGGCGCACCGCCACTAGCGATCCGTACCCGATGGAGAAGAACCCGGATGAGATTCCGATGTTCGCGCGGTTCGTGGAGCGTGGACTTGCGTTGCCGGCCAGCGACTTCTTCAAGGGGATGCTCAAGTACTACGGCATCGAGTACCTCAACCTCAACCCCAACGGTATCTTCCACGTCTCCATCTTCGTACACTTCTGCGAGGCATTTGTGGGGATCAAACCCCACTGGATCTTATTTCGGAAGTTCTTCCGGGTGAAGCCGCAGCCGAGTACGGACGACCCGTGAGTAGTTGGAGGCGCCGGAATACAGATGCATGAGGACACTGCCGGGCAGTACCTGCCGTACAAGCTGATCGACTCCAACCAAGATTGGAAGGCGAAGTGATTCTATATCAGCAACCACCACCCCGAACTGCCGAAGCCCAGCGGACGACAACCCAAGCATGCGCCATGGTGGAACACGGAGCCCACCATGCAGGAAGGTCTTCAGCTACCTCCGCTGCTGAAGAAGATTAAGGCCCTGAGGGAGGCCGGACTGAGGGCTGAGCACGTGGCCTTCAGCTTCATGAAGAGAAGGGTGCAGCCGCTGATGGCGCGAGACACCCTCGGTTACCAGTACACTGGCGACGAAGATTCTTCCCGGATGCCCGGCGAAGAGATTGAAGATGATGTTATCATCAAGAGGCTGGGCAGGATCTTCAAAGACATGCCCCCGTACGTGCCATGCCCGGTGCCAGAGTACTCCGCGGCACGGCCGCCAAATCAGGTCAGTAGTCGTGGCTAGAGCCCCCGAGTACTAATCTGCTTGTGTAGTCGCACTTATGCTTGCTTGGTGTCGCAGGACGATGTGAAGAAGTACATCTCCGTCCCACCCTCCCCTCCGCGACTTGAGGGACAGACGCAGGGAAAGGCGGAACCCAAGGCGAAGGAGTGCCGCGAAGTTGGTGACGATGATGATGCCGTTGTCATTGAAGACACCTCGGACGAGGAGGATGAGGAGAAGCTGCAGCAGCGGTTCCAGCTCCACTCGAGGTTCAGCCGAGCTGGGATGCCGCACATTCCGGTCATCGAGAAGCCGTCAAGCTTAGAGGCGAGCTTGCCAGTGCCACCCAGGAAGCCCCGCAACGTGGTGCGCAAACGCGCCGTGAAGAAGTTGAAGTTGTCAGAGGCCACCAGACAAGAAGTGAGTACCGCGACTAGAGTAGTCGAGTACTGACAATGAGTAGTCTGTTGCTTACTGCATGACTGATGTTGTTGCAGGACATCCCCTCCTCTGTTCCTGTTGACCAAGACGAGGGAGATGTCTGGGAGACCATGGGGGCGACGGCTGAGAGAAGCACTAGCCCACCTCCGGGTACTGAAGACATTGTGCCGGAAGGGGCACGGGAGCAAACCGGCGCTGTGGAGCCGCAGCCGTCGGTTGTAGAAGTACAGGGCCCTCCTCCAGCTGCGGTCGTTGGGTAGCCAGAGGAGAGAGTAGAAGAGCCTCCTGTCGAGGCCGGAGCCATTAGCGAGTCTGGCATCATGGATATTGCCAGCATACTAGGCGCCCCGACCGTCACTATAGTGCGGTCAACACTGTAAGTTCCCTGACTTCTTGAGTAGTCATGTAGTCGTCAAGCTCGTGTTGTTGACTGGATGCTTCATGATGTAGGAAATACACGGACTTGTCGTGGGATGGAGGGGAGACTAGCACTCTGGCTGATGGTGAAGACCGCTCGGCGGAGGCACGAGAACCCACTCCACCACCGCAAGTCGAAGCCGCGGTAGAGTCGATGCTTGAAGAGGCTACCCTGGTTGAAGGTACACATCTTGCCACCACGAGTAGTTATTATGTAGAGTAGTCGTAGCCGTTATTGACTTGCTTGGTTGATCCTGACAGGAGCACAAGCCGAGGGAGCTATGATCCCTGAGGCAGTAGCCATGGAGGTGGCTGCTGTGGAGACGATGGCCACAGAGCTAGTTGCCGAGGCGGTGACGGCGACAGCCCCCGGGCCAGGAACTACGATAGCCCTCGAGCCGAACGCGGAAGCGCGGGTTGACCCAGATCCCGAGGCGAGTACCAAAGTTGTCATCCGCGAGGCAATGATAGAAGATGTTGCACCGCTTCGCTCAGCGCCCATGCCAGAGACTGGATCCACGAGCCGTGGGGTCTTGAGTTGTTGGACGATGATCTCACTGACCCGGCCTTTGTGTCTCTGAGCATGGAGTCGTGGCGCCATACAGAGAACTGGATCAAGGTAGCTGCGAGTACCCTGAGTTGTCTTGCATTTTTGAGTACTGAGTACTGATTAGCTGTTGTGTCTTGCGTAGGGCTTGGTGGAGAGATCCCGCCAGAAGACCAATCTTCTGAAGGGGTATGGTGACACGGTCCTTCACGCCGAAGCCTTGGAGAAGGAGCTGGACAAGTCGAAGAAGCATTCAGCGCTGCTCTAGTCCAAGCTTGACGGCGCCTTTGCCTAGTACCACAATGAGGTTCAGGAGATGCAGGTGAAGAGGGACGAGTTGATCAAGAAGAATAAAACTCTGCGCCAGAAGAACAAAGGTATGCCATCTGTCGTGACCACCGAGTACTTGTTGTAATACTTGTGAGTAATCTGACACTGTGACGAGTTGTCTGCAGATCTTGAGGCAAAGGTCGACCAGCTGAAGGCATCTGAGACGGACCCCAAGAACATCGTGTACCGCGAGACCGACAAGAGAGAGGTACTTGAGTATGAGTACGCTCAGTTGCGCCATGAGTGTATCAAGCACATGGAGCTCCGTGAAGCCTGAGATCATGACCTTGTAAACTATTATAAATCTCTGTAGAAGCTTAATGAAGACTGCGAGAAGCTTTGAGGTCAACTGAAGGAACTCGACGAAGCCGCGCTGCCCATAGCGAGGCTGTTGGTACCACATCCGGGCGGACCCAAGATAGTCCCTCTGGTAGACAGGCTGAAAGAAGCCCCCGGGTGCCTGGCGACGTATGTCAAGCACTTGGCGAAGTCGATACCGAACCAAGTGCTTGCCTACATGAAGTCGTACTTCCCAAAGGTGCCAGTGGATGTGGTGGCCGGTGGTCTTGCGGCGAACTGCACCGACGAGCAGTACAAGACCCTTCTGAAGGAGATGGCGCCCATCGCGGAACAAGTCGCCGACAAGCTGAACCTCCAGTAGATGTACCTGTATAGGTAGCTTAGAGTAGTTGATGTAAGACAAACAAAGTAATCAGAGACTTGTTTGAAATATCAATGAAATTTGTCCACTGCTTGTGTTGTAAATGAGTACTCGTGGCCGCCACTTGCAGCGAAGTGTGCGGAGTACCAAGCCGTGGGAGGAGTGACGAGTAGTGATACTCAGTAGGAACTGCCTAGTTATAAGGCACAATAAACAAGTTGGGTAGAACCAAACTTTATTACTGATGAATAAGTACACCTAGATGGCCAGGGCCGTTACAAATAAGTAGTCGCCAGGACCCGTAGGCTGCCTACGACTAAGTGATTGCTAGGGCCTTTGGGCTGCTTACAGCTGGAGATCCGCTAGTAGCCGTGTAGGCTGGATCTGGAGAGTACATGGTCCATAGACTGCCGCCAAAGTCCTTGTGCTATGTGCGGCCCAGGATCCGTTAGTAGCCGTTGACGCTGGATCCTGGATAGAAGTAGTCTGTAGACTAGTGCTAGGACCGAAAGGCCGCTTACAGCGAGGAGTCCGTTAGTAGCCGTATAGGTTGGACTCGTAGGTGAGTAGTCGAGCGACTACGCGTAGAAGCGACACAGCTGGTCGACGTTCCACGAGTCGCTGATGTCGTCACCTTCGAGTGTTTGAAGACGATAAGAGCCTGGTCCGGTCACTTTGGAGACTAAGAAGGGACCTTCCCATGGCGAGCTGAGCTTGTGTAGTCCGTCTGTGTTCTGAATGCGATGGAGGACTAGGTCGTCGACGTTGAAGGAGCGTTCCTTGACGTTGCGATCATGGTAGCGTCGGATACCCTCTAGGTACCTTGCTGACTGGACGAGGGCAGCACAGCGGGCTTCTTCGAGGCTGTCGATGTCAACCCGTCGGCTGTCTTCTGAGATGCCTTCGTCGTACTGTTCTACTGCCGGGGATTCCCACATCACATCGACGGGTAGAATAGCTTCGAAGCTGTAGACCAGGAAGTAGGGCGACTGCCCTGTTGGCTTGGTAGGTTGAGTACGAAGCCCCCACAGTGCATTGGGTAGTTCCTTGATCCACTTGCCTCCTTTGGTGTTAGCTGCATCGTGCAATCGCTTCTTGAGGGCGTCGAGTACCATCCCGTTGGCGCGCTCCACCTGGCCGTTAGCGCGCGGGTGGGCGACTGAGACATATCGGGCGTCGATCCCGCTGTTCTCGCAGTACTCCCAGAACTGATGGTTGTTGAAGTTGGAACCCAAGTCTGTGATGATGCGATGGGGTAGCCCGTAGCGATGCACGAGTTCATCCAAGAAGTCGAGTACTATGTCGGCCTTTTGGCAGGTAACTGGCTTGACTTCAATCCACTTGGTGAACTTGTCGATAGCCACCAGGACTCTGTTGAATCCTCCTGGTGCAGTTGGTAGAGGCCCAATCATGTCGAGCCCCTAGCAGGCGAAAGGCCAGGTCGGTGGTATGGTGACTAGCTTGTAGGCCGGGACGTGTTGCTGCTTGGCGAAGAATTGGCACCCTTGGCACCTTCTGACGAGTTCTTCAGCGTCGGCCAGGGCTGTGGGCCAATAGAAAGCTCGTCGAAAGGCTTTGCTCGCCAGCGTGTGAGAGGACGTGTGGTTACCGCAGACACCTTTGTGGATCTCCTCTAAGATGTCCTTGCCTTCTTCCCGAGGTATGCACTTCATGAGTACTCTAGAAGTGGCACCCCACCTGTAGAGCTTGTCTCCGACTAGTACGTAGGTCTTGGCTCGGCGGACGAGTTGTTCGGCCTTGTTCTTGTCGGAGGGAACCTTCTGCTCGTGGATGTAGTTGATGAAGGGTTGTCTCCAGTCCACGTTGATCATCATGACCTCCCGACCGGGCTGTGGTGACCCAGGGTCAGTGGTCGTTGGCGCCGGCTCTGGGATGGATGGTGCGTGAAGCTCGTGGACGAAAACTCCGACGGGTACTTGAGCGCGAGTAGAACCAAGCTTCGACAGGACGTCCGCTGCAACGTTGTTGTCGCGGACGACGTGGTGGAACTTGAGACCATAGAATTTGTTCTCGAGCTTGCAGACTTCAAGGCAGTAGGCGTCCATGTTCTCCTTGTTGCGATCCCAAGACTTGTTGACTTGGTCTGTGGAGTCGCCGTAGACTAGTAGTCGCTTGATGCCCAGTGAGATTGCGAGACGGAGCCCATGCAGCAGGGCTTTGTACTCGGCTTCGTTGTTTTAGACCTTCCAGAAGATCTGCAGGACGTACTTGAGTTGTTCACCCTTTGGAGAGATCAGGATTACCCCTGCACCCGCGCTCTCGAGCTTGAGTGAGCCGTCAAAGTACATCACCCAATGCTCTGGTCGCTCTGTTGGAGTTGGTAGCTGATTCTCCCGCCACTCTGCCACGAAGTCGACTAGTGCTTGAGACTTGATAGCGGTGCATGACTTGAAGTCGATGTTGAGGGCGCCAAGTTCGACCGCCCACTTGGAGATTCTTCCAGTAGCATCTTGGTTATGGAGTATGTCGCCGAGCGGGTAGTCGGTGATGACGATAATCGAGTACTCCTGGAAGTAGTGTCGTAGCTTCTGCGAGGTGATGAGTACTGCGTAGAGTAGCTTCTGGATCGGTTGGTACCGTGCCTTTGACTCGGACAGGACCTCGCTGATGAAGTAGACTAGTCGCTGGACTGGGTAGGTGTGTCCTTCTTCCTGTCGCTCGGCGACGATGGCAGTACTGACCACGTGAGTAGTCGCAGCGAGATAGAGTAGTAGCTGCTCCTGTTTGCGAGGAGCTGTGAGGACCGATGGCTTCGACAAGAAGTATTTGAGCTGCTTCAGAGCTTGGTCAGCCTCCTCGGTCCACACAAACTTCTCTTGGTGCTTGAGTAGTTTGAAGAAGGGTAGTCCCCATTCTCCGAGCTTCGAGATAAATCTGTTCAAGGCCGCCATGCACCCGGTCAGCTTCTGGACATTCTTGATGCAGGTTGGAGCTTTCATGTTGGTGATGGCGGAGATCTTCTCGGGATTGGCTTCGATGCCACGATGGCTGATGATGAAGCCGAGTAGTTTCCCAGCGGGTATGCCGAAGACGCACTTGTTGGGGTTGAGCTTCCATTGGTACTCTCGCAGGGATGCGAAAGTCTCTTCAAGATCGGCGATGAGCGTGTCGAAGTTTCTGGTCTTGACGACCACGTCATCCACATAGGCTTCGACGTTCTTATTGAGCTGCTTCTTGAAGCAGGCCTGGAGAGCTCGTTGGTAGGTGGCGCCGGTGTTCTTCAACCCGAACAACATTGTCGTGTAGCAGTAGGCGCCGAACGGGGTGATGAACGCGGTCTTCTCCTGGTCTTCTTCCTTGATAGCGATCTGGTGGTACCCGGAGTAGCAGTCGAGGAAGCAGAGTAGGTCGCAGCCCACTGTGGAGTCGATGACTTGATCAATCCGCGGCAACCCAAAAGGGTCTTTGGGGAAGCGCTTGTTGAGGTCGGTGTAGTCGACGCACATCCTCCACTCATTCGTGTTCTTCTTGCGGACGAGGACGGGGTTGGCGAGCCACTCAGGATGGAAGACTTCTCGAATGAAGCCGGTCGAGAGTAGTTTGGCGAGTTCCTTCTTGATGGCGTCCCGTCGGTCGTCAGCGAAGAGGTGGAGGTGTTATTGCTTGGGGTTAGCTTTAGGATCGACGTTGAGTGAATGCTCGATCAGCCTCCTGGGCACCCCTGGCATGTCCGCTGGCTTCCACGCGAAGATGTCTCGGTTAGCCCGGAGGAAGCTGATGAGCGCGTCTTCCTATTTGGGGTCGAGCCCCGCGCCGATCATGGTAGTCTTGCTGCTATCACCAGTCCCGAGGTCGATGGCCTTCACCTATACTTCCTCTGTTGGCTGAGGCTTGTTTGAGGTGTCGGTCTTCTCAGGTATCTCGAGTTCGGTTGGCGCGAGCTTCTTGGATGCAGCAAAGATTTCCATCATTGCGTTGGGTACTTGATTAGTTGCTGCGAGTTCCACGGCTTCGGTGTCGCAGTCGTAAGAATTCTTCAAGTCCCCTTGCAGCGCGAGTACTCTGGCAGGACTTGGCATTTTGAGTACCAAGTAGGTGTAGTGAGGGACCGCCATGAATTTGGCGATGGCTGGTCTGCCGAGGATGGCATGGTAGGAGGTTTCGAAGTCCGCAACCTCGAACTTGATGTACTCGGTGCGGTAATTCTCCCTTGTCTCCCCGAAGGTAACTGGAAGGACCACTGAACCGAGTGGTATAGCCGCGTTGCCTGGGACGATGCCGTAGAAAGGCGACACGCTCTTAGTGAGCATGTCAGTGATGTCGAGCTTCATCTTCTTCAAGGTCTTGGTGAAGAGGACGTTGAGTCCGCTCCCACCGTCGATGAGTACCTTGTTGAGTCTGGAACCCGCGACTACTAGTTTCAGGACGAGTGGGAAACGTCCTGGCTCAAAGAAGCTTGTCCATTAATCTGCGCGGGAGAAGGTTATGGGTACCTCCGACCACATTAGAGGTGTCGGCACCGCTGGTTCAATGTTCAAGACTTCCCGTAGGGTGAGCTTTTGTGACCGCCTGGTGGGTAGTCCGCCGAACAGGACATTCACCGTCTTGTCGGGTTCTTGGAAGTCGTCGTTGCCTTCGTCGACTTTCTTCTTACCCTTCTTGTCTTGAGGAGGCTGTGGCTCAGGAATATCTTTGAGTGCTCGTCGAAGTTGGTAGCACTGATCGGTCGTGTGATTGTCGTCCAGATGCCACGGGCACTTCTCTTTGAGCAAGTCTCTGAAGACGCCGGTGGTCTTTTTGGAGTTGTCCTTCGCAGGGCGCTGTATAGCCGTGACTATGTTGTCTGGCTTGCGTTTGCGGTTAGGACTCGAGTAGTTGTTGTTGCGACCCCCTTGGTCCTTGTTATTGTTGTTGCCTCCCGTGTTGTTTTTGCTCTTGCCGCGAATGGAGTCGTACTTGGCGTTCGCCTTGTCCTCTTCGTCGGCCCATGAGGTGATCATGTCTTTGAGCTTGGTGATGGAACTTGGGCAACGGCGATCGAAGTCTTCGAAGGTGCGACGGTGGTAGAGCCCGTCTTGGAAGAGGTCGATGACTTCTTTGTCAGTGACGTCGACTACGGTCGCACGCTTGTCGAAAAAGCGGCGCATGTACTGGCGGAGCATCTCGCCTTGCTCCTGCTTGACCATCGCCAGGTCCATGCGAGTACCCAAGCATCCCATGGCGCCCACGAAGTTGCTGGTGAACTGGGCCTTCAGCTGGTCCCACTGGTCGATCGAGTTCTTGTCGAGCGACTCGAGCCATGTGAGTGGAGCTTCGTCCAGACAGAAGGGAAAGTAGAGGCACTTGGTGTCGTTGTCACCACCATCGTTTTCGATGGCCAGGGCATAGCACCTGAGCCACTGAACTGGGTCTTGCTTCGCGTCATACTTGGTGATCCCAAGAGGTTTGAATTTCTCGGGAAAAAGCAGGTCGCGAAGTCGTGCAGAGTAGGCGGGGAAGCCATCGTTGTCGCTGACTTCGGTAGTCTTCTTGGCGCGGCGGATCTCGTCGATCCTGTGGCAGGCGTCGTAGCCGCCGCGTGCGTTGCCGGTGGTGTGACTGTTCGCGTGGCCTCGGCCTCCGCGATCGCCGCCGCCACCAGCTCTTCTGCTGCCGCCGCCACCACCCCCACCGCTGTTGCCACCATGTGAAGGTCCTCCCGCAGAGGCTCTAGAGCGGTTGAGGGTTGGCTGGTGGTCGCCACGAATGCGGTTGCGTCCGACTTCTGCTGGGGTGCGGCTGCGACTAGTGGCTTCGTGGTTTCCGGCTCCGGCGGTTCGGTTGTTGACCCGCATAAAGTAGGCATCCTCAGCAAGCTTGGCGATAAGTTCACCTGCGTTGTGCCCCTGAGCTGGTCGTGCTATCATGATGATAGACATGAGGCATTACTCAGGGGTGGTGTGTACCCGGTTGGCGACTTGATCCAGAGCCTCATTGAGGTTCCGGATGGGGAGAGCTTCCCGAAGCCGCTTGCGTCGATCTGCTCGTTTCCTATTGCGATCGCGCCGAGCGATCTTGGCTTCGGTAGTCTCATCCGCGGGTGCATTAGCTGATTCTTCATCTTCTGAGATGTCTTCCAGGTACCGATCAGGTCGGTTCTTAGAGGTTCCAGCTTCCTCGGTTGCCATGAAGACTTCGCGGTCGGGTGTACAGAAGCCAGAGTCGGTAGTCGCCACCTCGGTAGGCGTGTGCTCGTCCTCGTCCTCGTTTGGAGCTAGCAGTGTCCCTTCCTGGAAGGGGAGTGTCTCGAGGTAGGCGACGCAGCGTGAGTCATCGTCAGTCAGGTCTGCGGGCTTGCGGTCGGGCCAGTAGACGAATCTGCCGGCGGGAGTAGATGTAATGACCAAGCCAGCAGCAGGACCTGAAAGCGGTTCCTCAATCGTGTTGAGTTCGAACTCGGATTCGATTGGGTCCGAACCGAAGTTGAACTCATAGGAGGAGTCCGAGTTGTAGTCGGGGACGGCGCTAGGGTCCGAGGAGTGTACTCGAAGACGATCTCCTTGCCGACCCGGCGTGGGACAAGCGCATCCACATAGGCTGCAGTTGCGTTGCCGAGGCCGTACGGGAAGTGCTCATGGGGGAGGACCATTCCGCACGATGGCTCAGGAGCCAGCTCGCGTGGTTCGATCCAGGGTGACGTCGAGTTCAAGTTGGAGGCAGATCCAATCTCGAAGTCGGCGGCTTGGTTGTAGAGCAAAAATTCGTCGAATTTTTCGATGAGTTGGCCCGTGATGACTTCGGGAAGTGTCACGAGTCCGATCTCCGGGTCCGGGGTCATGGTGAGGTAGCACTGGAACGAACCAGCACCGTCAGCAGTGCAGACCCAGGAGCCGAAGACGAAGGTGTCGCCGCGGTTGAAGGCGACGTTGGCTTGATGACGATTGAAGCCGTCGAGTTCGCCATGAGATCTTCGGCAAGATCCCCTGCCTGGCGCGCCAGCTGTCGGTGTTTTAACCCGGCAATCTACCAAGGGGAGTACCCGAGGTAGATGTTTGTGGCCTCGCCGAGATCGGGAACTCGAAGGAGAGACACGTGGCACACAATTTAGACAGGTTCGGGCCGCGAGGTGCGTAATACCCTATGTCCTGTATGCTGCGTAGCTCTGGATTGATTAGGTGTGTTTACAAGATGATGCCGATGATGAAATAGGGGTCCCTGCCTCGCCTTATATAGTCCGGGGGCAGGGTTACAAGTCGGTTTGACAGGAGAGTACTAGTCGTGTACGACTAGGAGTACTCTACATGGATCCGGACATGTCTAGCTTCCTAACCGAGTACTAGTCCTCCGTATGCCTTGTGCTTCACGCCCTCTGGTGCCGTGCAGCCCAAGTCGAGTAGTCCCAGGGGCCCACGGAGTAGTCGGTCCCAGTACCCACCTGAATAGTGGGCCCAGGGATGTCCGTACGACACATATAGCCAGCATCCACATAACCCACCATAGTCAGATCCCCCCTTTTTGAAAACCACAACCCAAGGTCCTGCATGCCTTTCAAATATCTGAGGATGGTTTTCACGCCAACCCAATGTCTTCTGGTGGGTGCGGTGCTGTACTTGGCCAACATATTTACTGTGAATGCAATATCTAGCCGTGTGCAATTTGCAAGGTACATTAGTGCCCCAATGGCACTAAGGTATGGGACTTCAGGTCCCAAACCTTGTTCATCCTCTTCCTTGGGTCGGAACGGATCCTTATCCGCTTCCAATGATCGGACGATCATAGGGGTTTTCAGAGGGTGGCACTCGTTCATATTGAACTTCTCAAGTACCCTCTTTGTATAAGTAGACTGGTGAACAAACACTCCTTCAGGGAGGTGTTCGAGCTGCAGGCCCAAACAAAACTTGGTTTTACCCAAGTCTTTCATCTCAAACTCCGTCTTGAGGTAACCCATTGCTTCCTCAATGTCCCTGGTCGTCCCAATGATATTCAAATCATCGACATAGACGGAAATGATGCAAAATCCATTGCTGGACTTCTTTATGAAGACATAGGGACAATCATCATTGTTGATGTAACCTCTCTGCAGAAGAAAGTTACTCAACCGGTTGAACCACATCCTTCCGGATTGTTTCAACCCATACAACGACCGCTGCAAGCGGACACTGAACATGTTGCGGTTTTGATTCGGTCCAGGGATCTTGAGTCCTTCAGGGACTCTCATATGGATCTCCGAATTAAGTGACCCATACAAGTATGCGGTCACAACATCCATCAACTGCATTTTCAAATTCAAGTTAGCTGCCATAGAAATAAGATATCGGAACGTTATGCCACTCATAACAGGAGAGTATGTCTCATCATAATCGATGCCGGGTCTCTGCGTGAACCCTTGTGCCACTAGCCTCGCTATGTATCTTACCACCTGGCCATGTTCATTCCTCTTCTGGAGGAAGACCCATTTGCATCCTACAGGGATGACTTTAGGAGGTGTTGGGATTGCAGGCCCAAAAACCTCTCTTTTACAAAGCGAGCGCAATTCTGCCTCAATTGCTGCTTTCCATTTATCCCAATCTGAGCGCTTCCGACACTCAATCATGGACTTTGGTTCTGGATCCGGATCCAATGAGTTAGCAATTTTTGAGGCAAAATATATGTCGACAACAGTGGTTTTTCTATGATATGACTCTCCTGATTCCACATAATTGGTGGCAATCTTCTCATGATCGTCCACCCACTCATCGTGATTTCCCAAAATGACTGAGTGGGGGCGTTCTGATCTCCCCATGCGATATTCTTCGCGCGACGCATTGGGGTTTCCATCTTCAGAATGGAGTCCTTCAGGGACTTCCTCAACTTCAGGTTGAGTTGCCACTTCAGGGGCATTTTCAACTTCAGGTTGAACTTCTTCAACTAATTCTTTAAGTGAGGCAAGGGGCTCAGATCCTTTCCACTGCGGATGTCTCCGCGGGACTTTGTCCTGAGCACCCGGAGGTCTCCCCATCTTCCTAGGATTAGGGGAGACAATAGAGTTGGTAGCCTTCTGGGTTACCTGAACTCTCTCCGGCGCATTTACTGCAGGTATATGCAACCTTGTCACTCTTTTGTGGTCAGTGAAGGCATCTGGCAGCTCATTTGCAAGACTTTGCAAATGTATTATCCTCCGAACTTCCAGTTCGGATTCACTGGTGCGTGGGTCTAAGGATTGCATCCTAGTTGCATTCCATTCAATTTCCCGGCATTCTTCAGGATGCCTTTCTCCCCCTAATGCTGGGAAATGGTCTTCATCGAAGACACAATCAGCGTACCGAGCCGTATGAAGATCCCCAGTCATAGGCTCTAAGTACTTGATTATGGACAGAGTCTCATAGCCAACATAGATCCCCAACTTTCGGTGGGGACCCATTGATGTACGCTGAGGCGGTGGTATTGGCACGTACACAGCACTGCCAAATATACGCAGATGGGAAATACTTGGTTCTTTCCCACGCACCAGCTGTAAGGGGGAGGATTCATGATATGCAGTTGGCCTGAGCTGAGTCAATGCTGCAGCATGCAACACTGCATGGCCCCAACAACTGGTTGGCAGCCTACAATTCTGCAACAACGGCCGGGCAATCCACTTGATCCTTTTGATCAAGGATTCAGCTAGACCATTTTGTGTGTGGACATGAGGTACTGAATGCTCTACCTTAATGCCCATGGCTAAACAATAATCATCAAAAGCTTTCGACCTGAACTCACCGGCATTATCCATCCGAATGGACTGGATGCGGTTATCAGGGAAACTTGCTTTTAGCCTGATTATTTGGGCGATGAGCTTGGAGAAAGCATGGTTTCTTGTGGACAGCAGGTCCACATAGCTCCATCTGGTAAATGCATCAATCAATACCATGAAGTACCTAAATGGGGCCGATAGGGGCTGAATAGGTCCACAAATGTCACCTTATATCCTTTGCAGGAACACAGGTGACTCATCCCTAATCTTCAGGAGGGATGGTCTAGTGATTAGCTTTCCCTTTGCACATGCAGTGCAAATAAAATCTTCAGGATTCGGGAAGCTTCTAACATCATGGCCAGCAGAATTGTTGATGATTCTTCTCATCATGCTCAACCCAGGGTGACCCAAACGGTCATGCCATATTCGAAATGATTCTGTGTTTCGAAATATGGTCTTCATTGCAACATACTCTTCTGTGGGTTTAATGTACGTATAGTACAAACCCGATGGCGATGAAGGGAGTCTTTCCACCACTCTCTTTTGGTACCCGTCGAATTTAGTAATGAGCAGGTATTCAGTACCATGCTCAATCTCGGTTTCAACATGGAAACCATTCGCACGGATATCTTTGAAACTCAAAAGCGTGCGCTTTGAGTCAGGATACAATAATGCATCCTTCACAAAGATTTGGTACCCATGGGGAGAACCAGTGTGGCACTTCCGGTGCCCACAATATGAGCATTGCTTCCGGCAATGGTCATAATATTTCCGCTTTTCTTTGCCAATGTTTGAAAATATCTGGTTTCCCTTAGAATTGTATTGGTGGTCCCACTGTCAACAAGACAGATCTCTGCTTCGGCCATTCAGTTCCCACAGGCTCTGTTAAATACCGTAACAATAAAAACAAGTATTTAACATAAAGTACATAACATAAATGAAACAACATTATATTATTCCTGGGAAATATATTACATAAGTTTGGACCTTGTTACAAATGCTCTTCAGGGGCATGGCCAAACTCTACATCGCATTGACATGATATTTTGGAGATTACTGCAGGTCCCCAAAAATATCCATGTCATCGAGAAGGTTTTCCTCACTTCCGTCCATATGGACGTTTTCATCATTTGCGCCAACGACTATGTCGTCGTGCTTCTGAGCTTCAGGCTCAGTGATGAAGTGGGACTCATATTGACCTTTCCCCTTATTTGCCCCGCTCTTCCCCACTATGGTCACCTCTTTCCTTCTCGGGTTCGAATTTACCCTTAGGCTTCCTTTTTCCCTTGCCTTTGAACAAGGAACCTCTTTTCCTCTTCCACTTTCCCTTCCCACGGCCCCATTCCCGGTTGCGAGAACTCTCGGTAACGTTAGCATGTGCTTCAGGTACAGCTATAGAACCAGTAGGCCGGGCAGAATGATTGCTCATGAGCACCTCATTCTGTTGTTCAGCAACAGATAGTACTTCACTCAACTCAGAGTACTTCTGGTACTTTGAGTTTCGGTATTGCTGCTGCAGTACTATGTTGCCGGGGTGGAAGGTCGATAGGGTCTTCTCAATCATGTCAGCGTCAGTGACCTTCTGGCCACATAGACGCATCTTAGTCACAATCATGTGTAAAGCAAAGTTGCACGCTGCCACAGACTTGTAGTCTTGGAAGCGTAGGGTGATCCAACTTTGTTGTGCTCTGGGGAGCACAATCGTCAGCTGCTGGCTGAAGCGGTCCTTCAGGGATTGCCATAGAACAAGTGGATCCCTCTCCGTCATATACTCAGACTTCAGGTCTGGGTGGAGATGGTGTCGTAGAAAATGCAACGCTTTTGCTTTATCAGGCTTTGTGCGCTCATCCTTGCCAGCTTCAGGCTGGACAATGGTATGATCGAGGCTCATACCGTCGAGTTTGATCTCGACGTCGGTAGCCCAAGTGAGGTAGTTGCTGCCGTCCACGGCAAGCACCTCGAACTCCCTCTTTGCGATGTCCGACATGCCTGCACAATGAATGTACAGGGGAGTCAGTGTCGGTGCGTAATCTTCAGGATTACGACTTTATATAGTCTTCGGGACTATACAATAATTTCCCAGGAGTAATCTTCAGGATTACTTCATTATTGAATAAATTATTGCGATAAAGTAAATACGCAAGAATTTAAATAGAACGATAAATAAGTAAACAAATTGCAAGAAATAAATAAATACAATATATATATAATAATATAGTGGACTTCAGGCCACTAATATTTTTACGGACTTCGGGTCGCGTATTTGGGTATTACAGTGGGCTTCGGGCCACTATATTCGCATAAAACAAGAGGTTTTATGCAACCCCACTCGAAAATGGGCCTTCAGGGTCCATTCGCGTGCTTGTTGGGCCGGCTGGTTAGGCCTGTTGGAGCCCGGCCATTCGTGGCCGTTCATCACGATGAACGGTTCACATTCACCCGTGACTAGGTATAAAATAAATGCCAACCCTAATTCCATCCTTATCCTCTCTTCCATGTCTCCTTTCCAGAAAAAACGAAACCAGAGGCAGGGGCGGCCGCATCGGTGCGGGGCCGCGCTCGATGGCGACGTGCGCCTGGCGCCCGCGCCTCTCGGCGACCGGCGGGGCCGGGGCCGGGCCCGCGCGCTCGCGGCCTGCAGGACGGAGCGCCCGCGCCCGTGCGCACGCGGCGGCGGGGCCGCGCGGCCGCGCCCTGCTTGCGCCTGGCCGGCGACAGGGCTGTGCGCCTGCGCCTGAGGCGTCGGGGCTTCGCGCCGGCGCACGCGGTGGCAGGACCCGCGCTTGGGCAGCGGCGGCTTCGGGGCCGCGCCCTTGTGCCTCGGCGGTGGCTGCTGGGCCGCGCCCGGCGGCGACCTGTGGGGCCGCGCGCCCTGGAGTGGTCTTCAGGACCTGCTCGTGAGCGAGCTTCCGGCGGCTGCAGGCCGGCCGGACTCCTTACGCGTCTTCAGGACGACGTCATTTTGGTACAGGGGTGTTCACCATCTTCAGGACGGTGGTGACCCGATCTGCGCGCTCGTCTTCAGGACGGCGGCGATTCGACACTTTAGGGCCGTTCCGTGGCGAGCGGAGGCAGGGCCTTCCTTGCATTGCACAAGTCGTCTCCGGCGGCGGACGGTGACGACGGCTGAGCCGCCTACATGTCACCAGGCGCTGCCGAGGTGCCAACGACATCAGAAGGAAGCGTGTTGTGATGTGTTTTGTGTATGTGCTCAGTAGAGACTTGATTTCTTACTTCTCACCTTCTTAGCTCGATAGAACTCGTGCTGATAACGTGTTAGAAAACAAGTTCTTTGATGCACACAAACACTCACAAGAGAATGCACTTAGCTAGGAGGAATTGGAGCTCTTTATTATTCAACACATTGTACATATACAGGCAGCGGGATTTTCTTCTATATCTTTGAGCTATCCAGTGACCCTCTATTTATAGAGGCTAAAAGCTCATGGATTTACACTGCTCATTCTCCCCCTCTACTGCTCATTTGCATTTACTGTTTCATTAGCAATTTATTGCTCAATGTCATTTACTATTCATTGTTCACTCACAACAAAAGGTTTCACAACAGTAGTGTAGGCTTGGAACTGTTGCAGAACTTTTGTGGGTTAGAATAGTTGCACTTTCTTACTTGGCACAATAGCTGAATTTGGCTAAGCAATAAGTCCCTCGAAGGGACATTTTGGTCCTTTCAGGATGATATGATGGAGATGGCGATCTGGAGTGCGTTCGGCAGGCCTTATTCAGACTTCTTCTACAGTGTTTTTCTCTCACAACAAATCTACCAACTTTTTCTACACATATTACTTTTCTCACACAACAATTCTACCAAAGACCTGCCCAACGCACTCCTGGAACGAGAAGACGACGAGGTCAGGCAGGGGACGAGACAGCGACAACTCGACGAGGAGGCTGCTAGGCATAACGTGGGCAAGAGACCCTACCCGCCGCAGCATAACGACTACCGAGGAGACAGCATCTTCAAGTAGTGCCGGTGGTACGCAGAAAAACGTACAATGATTGGAGTCCTTTAGATTTTGCAATTTTCTTTAGATTACATTTAGGAATTTTTAATGTTGACCCGTGACTACATCAAGGGAACGGAGCACGCCTATAAAAGCCAAGTCATCATTGATGTGGAGCGACACAAACATGGGATCCTCATCGCGTGCCTCTGTAGCTTCAGCGCTGCTGCTTTGCTTTTGCACGCTGCTATTGGGGGTTCATGGAGGAGGATCTCGCAGGGTTAGCAACTAAGCATTCTAGCTAACACTTCAGTCCATGGCTAAATTATTGGGTTATTGGGATACGGCATGAACTGAATATTCTGATCCGCTATACATATATATGTTTGTAGCTTTATATCGTGTACCTAGGCGACATTAAACATGGACACCCGAACGATGTCGTCGCTTCGCACCATGATATACTCACCACTGTTCTTGCAAGGTAAGTAGCCCCTAGCTCCCTCTTCCAGCTAGGCCATTTCCTTCCTTTCGGCTGCTGGTGTTTTTGTCACGAGTGATCATCACTGCCTTCACTTTCTAGAGAATTTAGTACTAAGTAGTAGGTAGTGGCTTACTATATAGAGCTAGTAGAGAAATTGATTGTGTGCACTGATGAAATTTCAGCAAGGAAGATGCCATGGCATCAATGGTGTACAACTACAAGCATGGTTTCTCAGGCTTCGCAGCAATGCTCACTGATGACCATGCAAAGCAGCTCGCAGGTCAGGACTTTCAGGACCATGCCATAGTTTTCAATCCGCACCATGTAGTCTATCAGTAAACTAATAACCTCTCGCAGAATTAGAAGAAACTAATTAACCATGACTAGGAGCTTTGTTAACTCTACAGATTCTCCGGAAGTCATTAGTGTCGAACCAAGCAGAAGCTGCCGGGTGACGACCACTCGGAGTTGGGACTTCCTTGGTCTCCACCACCAAATGCCCAGTGAGCTGCTCCAGAAAAGCAAACACGGAGATGATATAATCATCGGGGTTATTGACACCGGTTAGTAAACAATCTTAGTTCTGAACAAATGCGATTTTGTCCCTTTTTTTCCCTTTACCAAATGGGAGTGTGATTCCTGCAACAAGCACATGTCCATCTTGTGCAAGATCGATAAATAAAGGTTAGAGAAACTAATTAATATGCATCCTGCAGGTATCTGGCCGGAGTCAAGAAGCTTCAAAGATGAAGGGTACGGACCCGTGCCGTCGCGGTGGAAAGGTGTGTGCCAAGTCGGAGAGGTCTGGGATCGCAGCAACTGCAGCCGCAAGATCATCGGCGCGCGGTTCTACCAGGCGAGCGTGGACGAGGTCGAGAGCGACTACTTCTCGGCGCGGGACATCAATGGCCACGGCACGCACACGGCCTCCACCGCGGCAGGCTCGGTCGTGGAGGCCGCCAGCTTCCACGGTCTCGCCACCGGCGCAGCGCGAGGTGGCGCGCCCCGCGCCCGCATCGCGGTGTACAAGTCCCTTTGGGGAAGAGGCGGGGTTGGCACCGATGCAACCGTGCTCGCCGCCATCGACGATGCCATCCACGACGGAGTGGACGTGCTCTCGCTGTCGCTCGCTCACCCCTATGAGAACTCGTTCGGAGCCCTGCACGCGGTTCAGAAGGGGATCACCGTCGTGTACGCGGCCGGAAACGACGGCCCAAAACCGCAGACTGTGGAGAACACCGCTCCATGGGTCATCACCGTCGCCGCGACCAAAATTGATCGGTCGTTTCCGACCTTGGTTACACTGGGAAACACACAACATATAATGGTACAGTATAAAGATACCTGCTCTCATGCCGCGAGTCTCTCTCGGGAAGGTTACTACTGATCTTGAACGAACGCTGCCTATTTTGCAGGGGCAATCTCTCTACTACCAAGGCAAGAACTCATCCGGGAGCAGTTTCACAAGGCTTATCTACGGAGGCTCGTATGTAAATTGTAAAGCAATTTAGTTTTTGCCTGATTTTTCTGCTAATAATGTGACGGAAACTGACCGATCTTTTGCTTCTTGTGCTTAGCTGCACGGCGGCTGTTCTGAATGGTACGGATCTGCAAGGGCGAACTGTGTACTGTTCGGCACCAGTTTCTATACATGCTCGAAGTCCAGTTGAGGTTTTCCAAACCGCGTTGCACTTCATCAAGATTGCCAAAGGCTCTGGTCTTATTTTCGCTCAATTTACGGTCGATCTTCTAGAAATCACATCTTCTTGTCAAGGCATTCCCTGTGTTCTTGTGGACTTTGGCACTGGGAAACAAATCCTAAAATACATAGCTGAGGACAGGTACGGCGCGTCGGCGCGTCCCAGTCAACCCAACATTGCAAAATAGAAGCTCCCGATTAATCCTTGCTCTGTCATGAGCTGAGCCCTTTCTCACATAAATTTCTGGTTGTTTTAAGCAGCTTTCCCGTGGTAAAGATTGAACCAGCGCGCACCATTACAGGTAAAGAGATCCTAGCCCCAAAAGTGGCATCGTTCTCCTCGAGAGGTCCATCACCCGACTATGCTGATTTCATCAAGGTACCCAGGGTAAAAGGTAGCACTTAAAAGTTTATCATTTACTATTGTAATCTCATTGCAGTCTTTGATTCCTCCACAGCCTGACATAGCCGCACCTGGAGCCAGCATCTTAGCAGCAAAGAGAGGTTCCTATGATTTCTCGTCAGGGACGTCAATGGCCGCCCCACACGTAGCTGGCATCATCGCGCTGCTCAAAGCTCTACATCCAACTTGGTCTCCTGCTGCATTGAAATCGGCGATCATCACCACCGGTAACTAGGCCAACCATAACTCTAGTTTATTATTTTAAATTCGTGACTAGTTAACCTGCTGCATCTGTCTTACTTCTGATTAATTGTGCATGGCGAAGCCTCTGTCACTAATGAACACGGCATGCCTATACTGGCTGAAGGATTGACTCGAAAGATTGCTGATCCATTTGACTATGGAGGTGGGAACATCAACCCTAACAAGGCAGCTGATCCTGGCCTAATTTATGACCTTAATCCAAGTGACTACAACAATTTCTTTCACTGCACTATCAAGAACTCCGTAGACTGCAATGCTACATCAGTGCCAGGGTATCTTCTGAATCTACCATCCATCTCAGTTCCAGACCTAAGGTCTCCGGTTACCATATCAAGAACTGTCACAAATGTTGGTGAGGTTGATGCCGTTTACCACGTAGCAGTCCAGAGCCCCCTTGGAGTGAAGATAGATGTTGAGCCATCCGTTCTTGTGTTCAATGCTGCAAACAAAGTCCAGAAATTTAAGGTAAAGTTATCGCCGAGGTGGAGGTTGCAAGGGGACTACACATTTGGCAGCCTGACATGGTATAACGACCAGAGGACCGTGCGAATTCCAGTTGCAACCCGAATCACAATCTATGATTTGTTTGCAGATGTTGCATAAGAAAGATCATGTGCTTTTAGTTTTCGATGAAGAATGTATCTCGTGGTGTTCCTTGCACTAGTCATTAGGAAGAATAAGACATGCCAAGTTCCACTATGGCTTTACTTAGATGTTGCATTTCCTTATAGCCGAATAGGCTGCTACTGCGCTGTCTAAAGCTGTATTTGTAACACGACTTTAATAATCACATCAAAGATTCTAAGTAAAGCTAATGTTGTGCAAATCTCTTTGATTGAAAATATTGTTATGTTTGTTATACAAGTATATGATAACATTGCTCCAATTGAAGCCAACGTATCAAATAAGGTCATGAGACCATCTCCAGTAGTTGTTGTATCAGATGCATCTACAAAATGCAGATTGGCCTCGCACTGTAGCGGCTCCAGTAGGAGCCGCAACAACTGCTGCATTTTGCAGCGAGCGGTGGCGGTGATGCATTCTCGGGGGCTCTAGGGGCTTTCCCCATCCCAACCGCCTGTAGGCCCCACACACTGAGCTGCTCCCCGTCGCCGAGCTGCTCCCCGTCGCCGAGCCGCTCCCCGTCGCCGCCGCCTCCTCCGCACCCCGCGGATCTCGCCGTTGACCTCGAGGAGCCGCCGGATATGCAGGGGGCCGTGGCGGAGGTGCGAGGCGGAGCAGCGACGCGAGGCGCGGTAACGGATCCGGCGTGGCCTCTCTCCCTCGCCCCCGCCACCGCACGGCGGCCGTCGGCATAGATCAGGGGCGGGATCTGCGGCCGGAGCAGGGGTTGGCCCTCACTGCGCCATCTCTCCCATCTCCCCTGTGGCCCTGCAGCGCCCTGGAGAAGCGAGGTCGGGCCCACGATCGCCGGCTCTGACGCCGACCAGTGAGGTTGCCACCTCCTTCACTCCCGTCGGCCTCCTTCCTCTACACTATCCCTCCCAGCGTGAGGCGGAGCAGCGGCGACAACGAGTTGCTCGAGCTCCGTCGCACGCCCGTACTCCCCGGTGAGCTGCGTCGGTGCCGGCGAACGGAGCGGCCTCCCTCCCCGGACCTCCTCCCCGGCGCACGTGGCCGCGCGGCGGACCTCCTGCCGTGGATGCCGCGGCTCCCTCCGCACGCAGGAGCCAACGGCCCGGGTCGATGCAGCAGCTGCTGCGCGACGCCTGCTGGAGGCGCCCCTCCCCTCCTCTGCCTGGATCTTCTCTCTCCTTTCTTCAAGCCGGAATGCAGATGGGGAAACCGCTGGAGACGGTCTGACACACGAACGCAGCATTGCAACAATCCTCCCCCAGAGAAATCTCAAGTTCTGCTTAATTGGTTTGGAGCGAGACCATGACCAAAACATCAACAAGAGAACTTATTATTGGAGGCTCCAGAAATTCGAACTCGGAAAACACGAAACTATCTAGCGGAGAGGAGGGATGGATGGGGCATATGTTACCTCGGTTGGCGGTGCCAGGCACGAACGGGACGGCGAAAGTGCGCCGACGGCAGCGGCGAAACTGAAGAAAGCGATCGGGTTGGAGACGAGAGGGGCTTGGGCCAACTCAAATCCCATCTCAGGCCAAAAACTATTTCAGCAGCATTCCAGATACTTAGGCCCGCGCGAACGGGCTCATAGTCTAGTGGAGTGCGCTGGCAGTGGCCAGGCCTCCCGCCCGCGTTCGATCCCAGGTTGGGACGATCGCCGGTGTCGCATGGGGGATTTTCCCCAATTTATTTTGCTGCAGGTTCTGGACAATCACGTGGCGCCACAGACGGGATTACGATGTGAGCCCGTCGTTTGCGAAGCTGTGGAGCTTCAGTGATCTACTGAAGGAACGTGTGAGGTGTATAGGTTGTAACTTCTAGGAGTGTGCGGAACATGTGAGGTGTATAGGTTGTAACTTCTAGGAGTGTGCGGGTGTGTTGGTGTGAGTGTGCTGTGTGAGTATAGATTCTACAACTTGTATACTTAGGAGTCCAGACTAAAAAAAATGCTTAGGCACACAAACAATACGTGCTTATTTCTTTATGATGTAGATCCATTATCGTCCGTTTGTATAGAAATTTCGAGCTTTTGTCTTCTGAATCTACCATCCATCTCAGTTCCAAACCTAAGGTCTCCGGTTACTATATCAAGAACTGTCACAAATGTTGGTGTGGTTGATGCCGTTTACCACGTAGCAGTCCAGAGCCCCCTTGGGTGAAGATGGATGTTGAGCCATCCATTCTTGTGTTCAATGCCGCAAACAAAGTTCAGAAATTTAAGGTAAAGTTATCACCGAGGTGAAGGTTGCAAGGGGACTACACATTTGGCAGCTTGACATGGTATAACGACCCGAGGACTGTGCGAATTCCAGTTGCAACCCAAATCACAATCTATGATTTCTTTGCAGATGTTGCATAAGAAAGGTCATGTGCTTTTACTTTTTGATGAAGGAATGTATCTCGTTGTATTCCTTGCACTACTCATTAGGAAGAATAAGACATGCCAAGTTAGAAAGGTCATGTGCTTTTACTTTTTGATGAAGGAATGTATCTCGTTGTATTCCTTGCACTACTCATTAGGAAGAATAAGACATGCCAAGTTCCACTTCCTCAGCTGATTCTTTGCAAATGTTGCATAAGAAAGGTCATGTGCTTTTACTTTTTGATGAAGGAATGTATCTTGTTGTATTCCTTGCACTACTCATTAAGCAGAATAAGACATGCCAAGCTTCACTATGGCTT
Source organism: Cenchrus fungigraminus (assembly GCA_036936925.1). NCBI lineage: Eukaryota > Viridiplantae > Streptophyta > Magnoliopsida > Poales > Poaceae > Cenchrus > Cenchrus fungigraminus. The sequence goes on along the minus strand of CM072778.1, from coordinate 16,931,803 downwards.
TACTTGGATGTTGCATTTCCTAAAGTGTATTTGCAACACGACTTTAATAATCACACCATAATACCGTTGATGTTGCGCAATCTCTCTGAATGAAAATATGGTTGTGTTTGTTATACAACTAGATCCAATTGAAATCAATGTATCAAATAAGGTCACGACACTGAAATTTGTTTTGTTTTAAAAAAATGTTGAGAGTTTTACCTATATGTCATTAAAAAAGTTGCCTCAGACCTATATGTCATTGAAAAGTTTGTTCACACCTTCAGACCACTGAGTTAAACTTTTGTGACATGTGTGCCATTCCGTCCGATTTTCACCGTTAAGGAGCCCCGACATGTGGGACCGAGCATGCGAAATGTCCATCTTGCCCTTCCAGTCACTACAGAGTGGGTCCCATCTGTCATCACCATGTAGGCCATCTATTCCCACCTTCTCCACACCGTCGTCCCGAACACCTGCACATGAGCTGTCGGCGTCCCCTCCTCTCCTAGTCCAACTACTCACCCAGGAGGCTCTATTATCGCCATCGTGCGCACCGCGCTGCACCTGCCCTCACTGCTGCCACTCGCGCCATGTCCGGCACCGGGTGCTTCCCCGTCGCCGGCCCCGTGACCTCTAGGGTTTGTCGGGATGGCACAGAGGTGGCGCGACTCAACATAGGGTCCCTGCTGGCCATCCTCGTCACCAGCGTCGTTGGCATCTGCCTCCCCATCGTGCTCACGTAGGTGTTCCGCGGCGGGCCCAACTACGCGTGGGGACTCCTCCTCATCAAGTGCTACACGGCTAGGGTCATCCTCTCCACCTTGTTCCAGTGGGGGCACACAGTCTAGTGCGGTGTCGTGTGCAACGAGCGGGGGAGCGGGGGGGCTGGATCCGGTGGGATACCACATGATTTTTTTTAACAGTGCGGGCGGCGGCGAGCTCAGTCGAGAGGCCGCGGCCATGGAGATGGGCACGGCGGTGGGAGCTCGGCTGGCTCTATGTGGGCACGGTGGCGGGAGCTCGACCAGCACGACCACGGCCATGGCACCGGGCGCAGCGGCGGAAGAACGGCTCGACGGCCGCGGTGGCGAGAGCTTGGTTGGCGCGGCCGCGACCTTGATCATGGCGACGCGGGAGCTCGGCTAGCTCTAGTGCTGGCGTAGTGTCCCAGCTAAAGCTCAGCCAGCGTGGGCACAAAGCCCTCGACGACACTCGTGCTCCTGCGGGCCAACGCGTCGAGCAGCGGTGGCCGGGGTGAGCTCGCCACACGCGTAGCCACGACGTCCGGGGGTGAGCGATGAGATCATGAGGGAGCGGGCGGCGGCAGGAGGAAGAAGAGAAGGAGGAGGTGGCTGACAAATGGACCCACCTTTAAGGATAAAATGGTCATTTCACATGTCCATTTGACACTGTTAGGAGAAAAATTAGATTGAATAACAAACAAGTCGCAAAAGTTTAAATCAGTGGCATAAAGGTGCTAATAAACTTTTCAATGACATAAGCAACTTTTCTAATGACATACACATAAAACTCTAAAAAAAAGTTCCCTATTGGATCGAGCAACGCCACGGACGCCGTCAGTCGCCACGCTTGTCATACACATCAGGCCACGATCAAATCAAGCCATGTGCCGCCACCTCTAGTCTCAACATTAGTGCCCCTGACCGAATCGAGAACCAGCACATCAATTGTTTTAGTAACTATCTTAGTATTGTGTTAGTACTTTTGAATTAATTTACAAATACTTTTATGAATATTTTATGAATACTAGAAATATTTTAGAAATCCTTTTAAGAATATAAAAAATAGTTTAGAAACACTAAAAAATAGTTTAGAAGTACTAGAACTAATTTACAAATAGCATATTTAGTTTAGAAATACTAGACTTTTTTAGAAAATAGGAATAATAATTAGTTTAGAAATACTATAAATAGTTTAGAAATAATATATTTCTTTGGAAATACTAAAAATAGTTTAGAAGTACTAGATTTTTTTAGAAATACTAGAATTACTTTAGAAATAATAGAATGACTTTTAGTAAAGAAGTTCTTTAAAATTACCTTAGAAATACTAGGAAAAATAAATACTTTATAAATACTATATTTTCCATAAAATACTAGAATTACTTTTAGAAATATTAGAAATTGTTTAGAAATAATATAATTTCTTTAAAAAGTCTATAATTAGTTTAGAAATACTAAAAATAGTTTAGAAATACTATATTTTCTTTAGAAATACTAGAATTAATTAAAAAATTTGTAGTTTCTTTAGAAATACTACTAATAATATTTATTTAGAATTAGTACAATTTGTTTATAAATACTAGAAATAGTGTAGAAATGTTAGAATTTCTTTAGAAATACTATAATTACTTTCCAAATGCTTGAAGTGCTTCAGAAATGCTTTTTGAAGTACTAGACTTAGTTTAGAAATACTAGAAATAATTAGAAATACTAAAATTTCTTTAGAAATACTATAATTGCTTTTGAATTAGTATATTTTTTTAGAAATACAAGAATTACTTTTAGAGTTTCTTTAGAAATACTAGAATTACTTTTAAATACTATAATTTCTTTAGAAATATTAGAAATTGTTTAGGATTGCTAGAAAAAGTTTAGAAATACTATTATATCTTTAGAATAGCTTGAAAATTTGTTTTATTTTTTAGAAATGCTAAGATTAGTTAAGAAATACTAGAAATATTTAATTTTGTTTTGATGCACTAGAAATAATAGAATTTATATGGAATTGCTGGAAAATTTATTTTATTTTATTAGAAATGGTAAGATTAGTTACAAATGGTTGAACTAAATTTATCCATCTTTTTTATATCATTGTCGTACTTTTGGGAAAAAATTGCAGCTATGGCACAACCTCCTACACTGTACGTGCTCCCTGAGCTGTTCGACGCGAGATGATCGACAAGCAACACCGGTCGTACCTATTTGTTGTTTGTGATAGTGCTTGACACTGTACGTTCTCGAACACCGATGCACTTAATGCCATTACACCAGCGTTCGATTCCCAAGTATGTAGTACGATACACTGTTAATCTAACTATTAATCTATTAATATTTATTGATAATGTTAATTTCACTAACAACGATTTCATTTTGTGGACCAGGCTACACGTAGCAGGACTCCTTCCTCTAGTGTAGTTAGTTGAGGGGACTTGGTGTAGTAACTAATTGATGGCCTATAATGTATTGTCATCTTATATAGCTCAAATAAATAAATAAATAAATAGGCGGACACTGAAGCGATTGCATGGCTGGCTATGCATAGCTAACCGTGACCTCATACACATATTGAATTTGGGTCGTTCCTCTCCATCAATCATGTATTTATACTAGCTTGTGGCAATGTACTATGTTACTACTATATTTTTTTTCTGGCTAACTGTTTCATTCGGTGGAATAGATCCTGATCGTTGTCTGTTTCATTCGGTGGAATAGATCCTGATCGTTGTGACTCTAACTGACTTGTTGTGTCTTTGATCGACTTGTTGTGTCTTTCTTGTTCACGTGCAGCTCTCGTGGATGAAATAGCTTGTGAGGAAATGGTTCAACAGCAGTTTAAGGTGCAGGATTGACATGCAGATTACCATGCAAGCTAAGGTAACGCTACTGCTGTATTTTGGTAACATCCTTTTGATTCAGTGATGTTGGTACTTTTTTCATCACCAACTTGTTTTTAGCTCAGTTCTTAGCTGTTGAAAAATGAATGCCCAAGTCACAACCAGTGACCTCTGCATTTTACATTTGCTGCTTTTGTGTGATTGGCTCTCCCAAACTAGTCATGTGGTTTTCTTGCATAGCAGATTTTCCGGCCTAAGTTCCTACATTTTTGTATGTTTCTCATCTCATGGCATGGTTCCTGTCTAAGTCCACTTTCATTTCCGAGATGACAGTTGTGACTGCTCTGCTCAAAAGGACTCTAACAAGCGTAGCTTCTTCTTTGCATCTGCTCTGCATTTTTTTGTTTGGGCTAATGTTGCTTAGTGGTTCAGGAGTGATGGGCTTGGTGATGAATGGAGGACGAGCTGCTTAGAAAGTTCGAAGAACATTCTTCAAGCCTTCGAAGTAAAGTGATAGAAAAATCAAAGGTGATACATTCGTTCAGGCTTTGGTTTGATGCTAAATGACAACTTCTAATTGATGTTTTGCCTCCATAGTAATACTTTCATTTGTACAAGTATACTATAGATTTGCTGACACCATGCCCGTTTGATAGCTGTTCAGAATAGTCATTTTAGAGTTAGTTTTCCTATTATCAATGTAAATATTATTACCAATCGAACGAACAAGGTGTGCTTATATTTTGAACTATTTTCTGGATATTGAATAAAGGCATTCTTTTTTGTCATTTCCACGAAAATTGAAATAATTGCCTCTTTTATGTTTCAAAAGTTATGAAATACATCCAATTGGCTATACAAATTTTCATGAAACAAATTTCTCCATTTTATTTACCATTCAGTTTTTTGAAGCAATGCATCTAATATGAGTACATGTTTGTGTAGTGTGCATAACTTTGTTTAATTATCAAACTACAATTTCTGATGTAATTATTATCTTGTTGAATACTTCATAAATTGAAATATAAAATTTTATTGCATGTAGCAAGTCGCGGGCGCAATCCTAATACCACTTGTATTATACATGAGTGGTATATGTGGTATATGAGTATTACGGGGAAATTTATCTCTGTGGAAAAGTGAAAAACGTCGTGCGCGAAAAAATATTGCAATACCTCCAAAATAACATATTTTTTATAATGTCAAAATTACCTATTTTAAAAAATAATTATACATCATACCACCATCGATGCACTTTAAAGTGTGGTGACTATACATCACATATGTGATGGATAGCAATCCATCACGCACCCTATGGGACCCACCTGTCAGTGACATGTGGGTCGAGCCCACATGTCGGATCCGCCTTAAACTCTGCCCAGCGCCTCCACCTGCCTCGTGCGCTTCATCCTGCTCTGCCACTTCCTCTCGAGCTCCCCGGTGGATCATGGTTAGGGCGGCGAAGGCAGCTGCGGTAGCCGTCACAGCCGGAGGAGGAGGGCGGCACAGGGGCTTCGGTCGCCTCCTCCTTTCCCGCGGCTTCCTCCCCGAGCTCCCCGGCGGAGCCGAGTTAGGGTGGCGACGGCAGATGAGGTGGCGGGAGTCGCCGGAGACAGAGGAGGGCGGTGCGGGAACTTCGGAGCTCGTCGCCGTTAGGATTAGAGCTAGGATTAGGGTCCGGGGCTTCGGGTGCCGAGGTTAGGGGTTTCAGGTTGCTGGCGTTTGGGGGTCGTGTTGTGATCTTCGACCCTAGAGGGAGGTTTTGGGGGTGGCGGCGGACCGGCGACGACGATGGGTTGTGGATGGGGTGGTGTGGAGAAGAAAGCAGGCGTGGTGCAGAGAAGGGGATAAGGAAGATGATGTCACGAGGGGTTTGGGCCGTGGGCCGGAGGCGGGCCGTTGAAGGTGATGACGAGTTTTTTGTCGTTATAGTGATGCATAATCGCACCTTTAAAAGTCCACTAGTAAAATGTACGTGCGATCGCACGTGTTAACAAAAATTATGAAACACATATTTTTATATTCATAAAACACACATAATAGCATCAAATCTTTCATTAAATTTACAACAAAGTCGCATAATTTATCCTAATACATTGTTGTATCAAAGTTTATACCTGGTAGCCTAAGTTATGAACTGTACTCCAGCGGGAACAAACCACTTGTTGCGTAAAACAAAACAACGTGACTGCGATTAGGCTTTCATGCCAAGCAAGCTACAATGTTGCCGGAGAGCAATGCGAACTTGGGGCAATAACCCTGTTCATTTGGCTGGTGTCTGGTTGCTGGTGTTGATTTGTTCTGAGTGAAAAATATTATTAGGGCTGGTAGCTGATTTATTCTGAGAGAAAAGTACGGTTGACCGGTGGCTGATAAGCCAGACGAAAAAGCGAACGTTAATGTGCGTGGGAGATCTAGGCTGGAGAAGACACGACTCGCCAAGGACAAGCCCGAGGGACCTTTTAAAGGTTAAAGATATAAGCGACTTCTCAACCAAGCACACATAAATTGCCAATTCTGATTATGTATTTAACTATTTAGAAAATGACATTGAAAGTAAAAAAAGATGCATTTTTTTTGCGAAATTTACCAAGCTGGGTTGAAAAATCAAACCTTCACACCATTGATAGAACTCCAAATAAATTGAGCTTCTTGATGTCCAAATGAATCAATTGATCCAAGTTAAACTCATACATATATATGCACTTGGCTCTGCCCCACCCAATCAAGTTCCTGAAAGCCACTAAGTCTAGCTTGTTGATGGCTAATCATGTCGATTCCTCCCAAATCAAATGGCGATTGATGCCAATGTAGACATGCAGTCACCTCCAGGAACTACCGACATATACAGAAACACATGCGTACAGTCAAAACTATACTTTAATGGCAGGAAACAGCGAATTTACGGGCGGGTGCGGAGTCGGAGGGCTGCCAGCGCCGTTCTTGCCCAGCGGTTCCATGTCTTCACGCTGCTGGCCCCGCCGCTCCATTGCCCACATGGCCGGCACGGCCTTGCCAGCGGCCTTTCGCCGGGGCTGAGGCACTGCATATGGGCGTGTGTGGCGCGTCGGGATATGGGATTGGGAGGAGCACGGAGAAGGGCGTGGTGGGCGCGGCGCAACCAATGGATGCACGGGCGGCCTTCTCGTGCGGGGCAACATGGTGGCGTCAGCACTGGCAGCTACGACCGCGGACGTCCCTCCCCCTCCTCTCGTGCCGCCTCGGGCCAGGAAGTGTCTGTCTGCGTCCCGACACTAGCAGCAGTGGCGGCAGTCCATCCCCTGTGTGGCGACGCCCCCGGTCGGAGCTCCTAGGCGGCAGCACCGTCGTGGCGTCCGACTCGGGGCAGCCGGCCAGGAGGTCCTGGAGGGCTGCGGTGGAGGGGATCCGAGAGTGGGAGGTAGACCGTGGAGTTGGCGGCGTGGGGCGTGCGGGACGGTGAATGTTATGTATCGCTTCAGCGACAGAATTTTCTTCTGTTGCTGAAGGCCGGGGAGCCGCGTTGGAGGGGGGGGGCGCGGCTGGGGGTGGGGGTGTTTTTTTCCCTTTCTTTTTTGTTTCTTTTTTTATTATTCTTTTCTTTTCTTTTTCTTTTCTATTTCTTTTTTCTTTTTTATTTATAAACGCTTTTTCTGTTTTTTTTCTTTTTAATTTTTTCTTCTTGTTTTTCTTTTTATTTATATTTCCTTTCTAACATTATTTTTTTCTTTCTTTTTATTCTTCTTTTTTATTCTATTTCTTATTTCACTTTTATTTCTCTTTTCTTTTTATTTATTCATTTTTTTACTTTCTACTTTATTTTTTTGTTTTTGTTTTCATTTTTTATATTCTTTTCTTTTTAATATTTTTCCCTCCATTAATATTTTTATTGTTCGATGAGATGTAAATTTGTTCTCGCTAGAATAATAAGTTGTTCTGGCTATAAGTATCTTGTTGGGCTATAATAACAACTTGTTCTGATTTGTTCTGACAATACATCTGTTTTTGTTCGAGATGACACACAAAATTGTTCCGACTATAATAGGATTTTGTTCTAACAGTTGTTTTCATTTGTTCTGACACTTTTTTTTGTTCGAGATGACATACAAACTTGTTCTGGCTATAGTAATATCTTGTTCTGTCTATAATAATAACATGTGTCTGACCCTTGTTCTGATTTGTTCTGACACCACATTTGTTGTTCGGGATGACATATAAACTTGTTCTGACAGTTGTTCTCGTTTGTTCTGGCACTTCATTCGTTTTGTTCTAGCAATAACAGAATATATAACCGTAATTAAAAAATACGAATAAAATAAAGTTTGTCAAAATATAGTCAAGTGGGATCTTGTTTTGAAGTTTTTATTGTCAGAAATCCAATGGTGCGATCGGAATTTAATTTTGATATTTGGTTTGTGATTTATAGATTTTTTAGTTTCAATCAATGTTGCATGTGGCTGATGTCATCATTTTTGTTTTCCTTTGCATGCATGCACTCCAACCCTCTTTCCTTCAGCGACACAGAGAGAATTTGTCGCTGAAGCGACATATAACAGCACCCGTGCGGGACCGCGGCGCAGGGTGTAGGTTGATGGCCAGGGTGGGTCGTGACTCGTGCGCGGTGTGGTTAAGTGGGTTGGTGGGTCCAATGTGGGTACGCGGGGTGGGTAAGACTGCGGATGGGTGAGAAAAGAATGAACTTTCTAGCAGAAACGCTTCTCAAATTGCGATTTTATGTATCTTCCACCTTATCCGCTCATCTAATTAGAGATGGGTGGGTCCGACGTGAGGGGTATGGTGGCCTCGAATTAGGTGAGAAACATTTTTCAAATTATTCAATTTTTATAGTATTACTAGCATAGATGCTCGTGCGACACGCACGTGTTTTCAAAACATAAAAAATATAATTTACATTTTACTTTGATAAAAACAGAGCAACAATATGTATTTATTGTTATTTTGGTAAATTTGGATATTTGGAACCATAAATTGGACACTTGATCAGTAATGGTTTATGATAATAAAAATCGAATCTAAATGTGTATCTTAATGCTCTTGTAAAGAACAATTAGATAAAACCGACAAGCATTTGTCTTGTGAGGATTCTGATTAGGAAAAGCAATTATGGACTAATCGGCAACACTTAACATACATATATGAGTTTAGTAAAAGAGAGAGGGAGCTCCTGCTGTGATTCAGTCATACTACAACAAAAGGATCGTTGGTACACTACACTGATGCTAAATATCCCTTGAGTTTTTCAACCAAGAGAGTTCCAGCATTCAAACCCTCGCTCGTATCTTCAGTTTTCTAATTAGCCTATTCAGCAATTGTTATTGGCCTTCTGCAAAAGATGAGCATGATGTGGTGTGGTTTTGGTTGGAGAAAGGCAAGCCACATGAATGCATGTTCTCAATATTTCACGGTAGGTTGGTTTCCTTTTGGCATAAGGTCCTTGCATTCCAAGAGCAAATGTTTGCTGTGAACCGGGGAGATTGAAACGAATTAATATGGACGATATATAACCGACCAGGCTGATGTAAAGTTGAAATTTGGACCACCTGTAATGACTCAAGCGGATCTGTTTAAGGTGGCAAGGATCTATTTGTAAAAACCTCAAGAGTTCAGGGGTTTCGGCGGAAAGGAATAGAGGGAGGGGGGTTGTGGGTGGAAACAGAAAAGAGAGGAAGGGGCTTATGGCAAAGTTGCCATCTCCCTCACGGGAAAACAGAGGAGGCGGACAGGGGGTGGCCGGCGGCGGCTCTCGCCGGTGATTCTGGGCACGGCGGCGGCCGGGGAGTGGGGCAAAGCGGAGAGGGCACTCGATTCCTCTCCTCACCTTGGTCTATGGTGGCGCACGGAGAGAGATCGACGGCGGCATGCAGATGGCGGCGGTGGATAGTATCGCTGGGCACCTGCTCTGGTGGGTGAGGCGGCCACTGGAGGCATTCGTCGCCGTCGTGGAGGAGGTCGCTGGGTAGGTGGAGAGCTCGCGCGGACACCTGCTCTGGCGGGCGAGGCGGCCGCTGGAGGCGTTCGCCGCCGCCATGGAGGAGGTCGCCGAGTAGCTTGGACAACACGTACATGGCGGGCGCATCCGTCAGTGTGGGAGTGGATGGCGACGCCCAGGTCGGAGGCGATGGGGAGGAGGAGGTACGCACGACGGTGCATGGTCGCGTTGCCTGACAGAGAGGAATTGCGGAGGGGGTGACTGTGGTGCGGGTGGGTGGGCCCTACTGTGGGCACGGGGGTGGGTACAAACGGGGATGGGTGAGAAATTTTTTTGTTTTTAGCAGAAACGCTCTCCAAATTGCGATTCTATGAGTCTTCCACTCTATCCACTCCCCCAATTAGATGACGGGTGGGTCCGATGTGAGGGGTAAGACGAGCCCGAATTGAGTGAGAAAAGTTTTTCAAATTATTCTTTTTTTAGAATTACACAGTACAACGCAGACGCTCACAACACACACACACTCACCCTTATAAACACACGTACGCAAACCCTACCCCTGTGAGCACCTCCGAAGGACTGAGCACCGGCAGATCTGGAGATTCTCGAAGTCACCACTGGCGCCTCGTCGTCGACGGGAACGTCGCTTACCACTTAACGCATAACACCGAAAAATCCTGGAATAAATCCAGGAAAATGTGCGAGCACCAAGATTTGAACCCTGGTGGGTAGCGTCCCACTGGACTGTCCTACCATTGGACTACAAGCCCATTCGCGATTTTTCAAATTATTCGATCTTTATAGTATAATAATAGACAGTAGATAGATAGATAAACGAGGCCTGATTCCCTCGAATCTCCCAGGGGTATTTTGGTCCTTTCAGGATGATACGATTAGACCTGAGCATTCTACGGGCCGGGTCGGGTTCGGGTTGGGCCGAAAAAACCTGAGTTTTTCGGGCTGAAAAAATCCTGCCCATGACCGTCCCATGGGACGTGTCGGGCTTCATTTTTCGGGCTGGGCTCGGGCCGGGCCCGGGCTTGGGCGGGCTGCCCGCGCATTTTATAGTGTAAAATAACTAAAAACAGTATTTCGGGTCGGGCTCGGGCTAAAATTTTTTTCACGGGCTTCAAGATCTATGCCCACACCCGTTCAGTAAAGTTCGTGAGCGGGTCTGACGCGGGCCGGGCCGGGCCGGGCCGAGCTAAAAATGCTCAGGTACAGATACGATGGAGATTGCGATCTGGAACGTGAAGACGAGGAGGACGGCAGCGACGACTTGACGAGAAGGCTGCCAGACATACCCAAAAAAAAAAGGCTGTCAGGCATAACGTGGGCAAGGCAGCATCTCGAGGTAGTGCCGGTGGTACGCAGAAAAAACGTACAATGGTTGGAGTTCTTTAGGACTTTGCAATTTTCTTTAGATCATGTTTAGTATTTTTTAGTGTTGGCCCGTGACAAGATCAAGACAAAGGAACACGCCTTATAAAAAACCAACCATTGATGCGAATCAACACAAACATGGGATCCTCATCGCGTGCCTCTGTAGCTCCGGCGCTGCTGCTCTGCTTTTGCACGCTGCTGTTGGGAGTTAATGGAGGATCTCGCAGGGTAAGCAACTAAGCATTCCAGCTAACACTTCAGTCCATGGCTTTTCTCGAATTGATACGACATGAGACTAGGTTATTGGAATATTGGGATAAGGCATGTACTGAATATTCTGATCCGCTATACATATATGTGTTTGTAGCTTTACATCGTGTACCTAGGCGACATTAAACATGGACACCCGAACGATGTCGTTGCTTCGCACCATGATATACTCACCACTGTTGTTGCAAGGTAAGTAGCCCCTCTTCCATCTAGGCCATTTCCTTTCGGCACTGCCTTCACTTTGTAGAGAATTTATAGTACTAGGTAGTGCTTACTATGGGCCTATGGCATCAAGGAATTTAGTGTAGAAATTAATTTTGTGCACTGATGAAATTTCAGCAAGGAAGATGCTATGGCATCCATGGTGTACAACTACAAGCATGGTTTCTCAGGCTTCGCAGCAATGCTCACTGAAGACCATGCAAAGCAGCTCGCAGGTCAGAACTTTCAGGACCATGCCACATTTTCCAACCGGGCCATGCATGTAGTCTATCAGATTACATTAAAAGAGACTAATTCACCATGGCTAGGGGTTTTGTTAACTCTACAGATTCTCCAGAAGTCATTAGTGTCGAACCAAGCAGAATCTGCAAGATGACGACCACTCGGAGCTGGGACTTCCTTGGTTTCCACTACCAAAAGCCCAGTGAGCTGCTCCGTAAAAGCAAATACGGAGATGATATAATCATCGGGGTTATTGACACTGGTTAGTAAACAATCTTATAGTTCTGAATAAATGTGATTTGCCCCCTTTTTTTTCCAAATAGGAGTGTGATTTTGTCCTGCAAGCACATGTCCATCTTTTGCAATGTCCATAAATAAAGTTTTAAAAAAGGCAAAATAGACAAATTTATCCTCGAACTCTTACCCTGGGTCAATTAGTCCCTAAACTTTAGTAATCTCAATTTTGTCCCTCGTCCGAGCTGCCTATCCACGTAGACATGTCACATCACCTTAGTGTAGAGTTGGCTATTGTAAATGTCCTATATGCCCTTGTGCCCTTCATTTCCATTCCCTCCTCATATTATTCTCTTTCTTTTTAGCTATGACTCAGCTATGTTCTTGACTCGGTTATGACACACATAGGCACGTCGGTTCACGGTTCTGATTAGTTCTAACTGGTTAAGTTCTAACACAAGTTTTTATTTTCCCATCCTTTACTGACGCTACTTGCTTGTGTCTAGGTATTTCTAGCAACTTTATTTTTTCATGAAAAGAGGAAGAAGAGGAACCTATTTTTCTAGGGACAATGGAAGGGGTAGAAGCAACTTGTTTTTTTTCTTAGAGTTACACAATACAGCGCAGACGCTCACAACACGCACGCACACTCACCCCTATATGAATACACGTACGCAAACCCTACCCCTATGAGCACCTCCGAAGGAGTGAGCACCGACAGATCTGGAGATTCCCGAAGTCACCAATTGCGTCTCGTCGTCGACGGGAACGTCGCTTACCACTTAACGTATAACGCCGGTAAATCCTGAAAAATCCAGAAAATGTTTGTTTCAGCTTTACTTCAGATGGTAAAAATCCACAATCTAAGGAAGTCATATTTTTATGACACCTAACATTTCTCTCTCCAACCTTTTTTTTTTTGCGGGACTCTCCAACCGGATATAAACAATTTTTAAAAATAGATTTTTTTTACCGAACTTTAAGCAGGAATGGATATACAAACAGAGGGGCATCCAGCTCCTCAGGTGACGTGGCATGTCTATATAGACATCCAGCTCGGATGAGGGATGAAACTGGACCAAGATAATAGAGTTTGGGGAAAACTGAACAAAGGGTTAGAGGACGAAGTTGAGCCGAGGGCAAAAATTTAAAGACGAAATTGACTGTTTTGCCTAAACAAAACTAACATGCATCCTGAAGGTATCTGGCCGGAGTCAAGAAGCTTCAAGGATGAAAGGTACGGAGCCGTGCCGTCGCGGTGGAAAGGTGTGTGCCAGGTAGGAGAGGACTGGAACCGCAGCCACTGCAGCCGCAAGATCATTGGGGCACGGTTCTACAGCGCCGGAATTGACGCGGAGGTCCTCAAGTCCGACTACCTCTCGGCGCGGGACGTCGACGGCCATGGCACGCACACGGCCTCCACCGCGGCAGGCACGGTCGTGGAGGCAGCCAGCTTCCACGGTCTCGCCGCCGGCGTCGCGCGTGGCGGCGCGCCCCGCGCCCGTATCGCGGTGTACAAGTCCCTTTGGGGAGGTGGTGGGACTGGCACCAGTGCAACCGTGCTCGCCGCCATCGATGACGCCATCCACGACGGAGTGGACGTGCTCTCGCTGTCGCTCGCTCACCCCGAAGAGAACTCGTTCGGAGCTCTGCACGCGGTTCAGAAGGGGATCACCGTCGTGTACGCAGCCGGAAACGACGGCCGCGCCCTGTTCGCTTAGCTTATCAGCCACCAGTCAGCAGTACTTTTCTCTCAGAACAAACCAGCCACCAGCAACCAGCTAGCAGTACTTTTCTCTCAGAACAAACCAGCACCAACCATCAGCCACCAGCCAAACGAACAGGCTGCAAAACCGCAGACTGTCCAGAACACCGCACCGTGGGTCATCACCGTGGCGGCGAGCAAAACTGATCGGTCGTTTCCGACCTTGATTACACTGGGAAACACGCAACATATAGTGGTACAGTTACTACAGTATACAGATACCTGCTTTCATGCCACGAGTCTCTCTCAGGAAGGAGGCTACTGCTGATCTTAAGCGAACGCTGACTATTTTGCAGGGACAATCTCTCTACTACCAAGGCAAGAACTCATCCAGGAACAGTTTCACAAGTCTTTTCTACGGAGGCTCGTATGTAAAGCAATTAAGTTTTTGCCTGTTTTTTCTGCTAATAATGTGACACAAACTAACCGATCTTTTGCTTCTTGTGCTTAGCTGCACGGCGGATGTTCTGAATGGTACGGATCTGCGAGGGCTAACTGTGTACTGTTCGGCACCAGTTTCGATACGTGCTCGAAGTCCAGTTGAGGTTTTCCAAACCGCGTTGCACTTCATCAAGATTGCCAAAGGCTCTGGTCTTATTTTCGCTCAATTTACGGCCGATGTTCAAGAAATCACCGCCCTGTTCGTTCGGCTTATCAGCTATCAGCCAGCAGTACTTTTCTCTCAGAACAAACCAGTCACCACCAACCAGCCAGCAGTACTTTTCACTCAGAACAGACCAGCACCAGCAATCAGCCACCAGCCAAACGAACAGGCTGCACATCTTCTTGTCAAGGCATTCCCTGTGTTCTTGTGGACTTTGGCACTGGGAAACAAATCCAAAAATATGCAGCTGACGACAGGTACGGCGCGTCCCGGTCAACCCAACATTGCAAAATAGAAGCTCATCCATCCATGCTCTGTCGTGAGCTGAGCCCTTTCTCACATAAATTTCTGGTTATTTTAAACAGCTTTCCAGTGGTGAAGATTGGACCAGCGCGCAGCATTACAGGTAAAGAAATCCTAGCCCCAAAAGTGGCAGCGTTCTCCTCCAGAGGTCCATCACCCGACTATGCTGATTTCATCAAGGTACCAGAGTAAAAGGTAGCACAAAAGTTTATCATAAACTATTGTAATCTTATTGAAGTCTTTGATTCCTCCACAGCCTGACATAGCCGCACCTGGAGCCAGCATCTTAGCAGCAAAGAGAGGTTCCTATGATTTCTCGTCAGGGACGTCAATGGCCGCCCCACACGTAGCTGGCATCATCGCGCTGCTGAAAGCTCTACATCCAACTTGGTCTCCTGCTGCACTGAAATCGGCGATCATCACCACCGGTAACTAGGCCAACCATAACTCTAGTTTATTACTTCTAAATTTGTGACCAGTTGACATGCTACATCATCTGTCTTACTTCTGATTAATTGTGCATGGCGAAGCCTCTCACACTAATGAACACGGCATGCCTATAATGGCTGAAGGATTGACTCGGAAGATTGCTGATCCATTTGACTATGGAGGTGGGAACATCAACCCTAACAAGGCAGCTGATCCTGGCCTAATTTATGACCTTGATCCAAGTGACTACAACAATTTCTTTCACTGCGCTATCAAGAACCCTGTAAACTGCAACGCTACATCAGTGCCAGGGTATCTTCTGAATCTACCATCCATCTCAGTTCCAGACCTAAGGTCTCCAGTTACTATATCAAGAACTGTCACAAATGTTGGTGAGGTTGATGCCGTTTACCACGTAGCAGTCCAGAGCCCCCTTGGGGTGAAGATGGATGTTGAGCCATCCGTTCTTGTGTTCAATGCTGCAAACAAAGTTCAGAAATTTAAGGTAAAGTTATCACCAAGGTGGAGGTTGCAAGGGGACTACACCTTTGGCAGCCTAACATGGTATAACGACCAGAGGACCGTGCGAATTCCAGTTGCAACCCGAATCACAATCTATGATTTGTTTGCAGATGTTGCATAAGAAAGATCATGTGCTTTTAGTTTTCGATGAAGGAATGTATCTCGTGGTGTTCCTTGCACTAGTCATTAGGAAGAATAAGACGTGCCAAGTTCCACCGCGGCTTTACTTGGATGTTGCATTTCCTTATAGCCGAATAGGCTGCTACAGCGCTGGCTAAAGCTGTATTTGTAACACGACTTTAATAATCACTTCAATGATTCAAAGTACAGCTGATGCTGTACAAATCTCTCTGATTGAAAATATTGTTATGTTTGTTATACAAGTATATGATAAAATTGCTCCAATTGAAGCCAACGTATCAAATAAGGTCATGACACACGGACGCATCATTGCAGCAATCCTCCCCAGAGAAATCTCAAGTTCTGCTTAATTGGTTTGGAGCGAGACCATGACCAGAACATCAACAAGAGAATTTATCATTCGGGGCTCCAGAAATTCGAACTCGGAAAAAAAAATGATACTACCTAGTGGAGAGGAGGGATGGATGGGGCATAGGATACCTCGGTTGGCGTTGCCAGGAGCGGACGGGACGGCGAAAGCGCGTCGGCAGCGGCGGCGAAACTGAAGACGGCACTGCTAGCGTCCGGACGTCCGTTCCAGGCGCTAGCCGTCGGACGGGTCCGCAGCCGTCGGATCCTAAGATGCTCAATCGTCAGCTGTTAGATCTAAAGTCTAGCGAGTAAATGTTGCGAGCATGTGGCGAGCACGTTACGTTCATGTTGCGAACACGTTGCGTGCAACATCCAGCATCAGGAGTCTTTCTCCCTCCTCCCCCCATGTTGCGACTATATTGCGACCGTGTTATGTGCAACAGCCAACATCAGGAGCCTTCCTCCCCTCTAGCCCTGTGCATTGGCGGGTTAAGCTGGTTTCTTAAACCAGCCCGTTGGTAGGCGGGTTGACTGGGTTGGTTTGGTTCCTGTACTTTATTGAGAGAGTGGCAACGCGGGTTAGGTGGGCTGGTTCTCCTGTTCAACTGGTTTAAACCCAGTTAGTTTGTTCAGCTAGCTTGCTTGCTGCCACAGGCTCTGCCCCGGCCGCCGGCGAGCTTTTCCCGGTGAAGTGACAGCGCACGACCTTCTCTGAGTTTTCTTAAGCATCTCGAACTTTCACTTCCGCTCACTTTATACCCCATCCGGCCATCCCATTCCTGCACTTCATCACCGAATCGAATAACGCACAGCAGATCCATCGCCACTCATCACAATCGATTGAGTCGCAGTGTTGAGCAAGGGAGTGAGGAGAAAGGAGTCGTGACGGAGCTGTTCGACAGGGCCGTGACTAGCCTCCTCCACCTGCCGGAGGTGCTCGACCTCCTCATTGCTGCGGACGGCGACCGCCACTCGGGCGGACACCACGGCGCACACCATCACCATGGTCACGCTCATGTCCACGTGCTCGTCAGTGGCGGCGGCAGCGGCGTGCTGGTGGACATTGTGGAGACCCCCGCGTACAACTTCCTGCTCGACGTCCCTGGCCTCAACAAGTCTGACATCCAGGTGCCGCTACATCCGGCTGGAGCGGCGCGCGGTGCCGCAGTCGTTCCTGCGCAAGTTCTGGCTATCGGAGGACGCAGACACGGGTGACATCGCGGTGCGTTGCGAGAACGGCGTGATCACCGTCACCATCAAGAAGCAGCCGCACTTGCGCCCGCACTTGCCCAGCGGGCCGTGGTTCGCATCCACCGTGGCGAGTTCGCCGAACATCATAGTGTATCGTCGGCGTTGTCGAGGAACGGAGGAAGTACCCGTGTCAAAGTCGTCGTCGCCGGCTTCATCCATGGCGAGCAGCACCTCGCGCTCCAGACTCCAAACCGCGGACGCCGCCGCCGCCGCCGAGGCGGCCTCCTACTCCTTCCTGCCGGCGACCTGTACATGTTTAATTTGGGCTGTCGGGTTGAGTGGTTTCGATGGGCTCTAAACCAATAGAACCACACACCTCTCTTAAGTGAGTGGGTTGGACCCAGACACCGGCAAGCCCACTCAATCCCGATTAATTGGTTTGGTTTGGGTTGGGCTGGCGGTTTAGCTGGTTTCGGCCCAACCCGTGCTCAGGGCTACTCCCCTCCTCCTCGACACAAATCCCAACATCATATGTCTGCAACATCGAACTCAACATCCGCAACATTAAAATTTAATGTTTGCAACACCCAACATCGCGTGTCTGCGACATCGAGACTCAACATCCGCAACATCGAAAATTAATGTTTGCAACATCAAAAAAAATTAAATCTAATTTTGAAAAATTCACATGGAACACTCGCAACATATCAAGAACGCGGATGTAACATGTTCACAACGATTGCAACATGAACGAGAAACGATTGCATCGTGAAGACGACCAATTGTAACATGCCAAAAACATTGTTGCAACACCGGTATACAACAATTGCAACATCGAGATCTACTTATCGCAACATTACAAGATCTGCCGGTGAGCTCACCCCCTGGCCGCCGTGAGCTCCTCGCCACTGTGACCTCTCCTCGCCACGACTCGAGATCTACTTTTGCTACTTTTGCAACATCGACATGGAACGCTTGCAACATTGATTCGAACCTCTTAAACACCCAGAACATACACTTGCAACATACATTGAAACTATCAGCTCGCCATCGGTGCCGCTCGGAGCTCCTTCACCGGCCGGCGTGGGGAGCCATAGCCCGCGGCTTGGACACGCCACCGACGAGCTTCGCCCCTGGCTCGCTCGCCCGCCCAGTCGGGTGCGGGGCCGTTGGGAGCCATGGACGCTCCTCGGTGCTCACGTGTCCGCCTAGTATGGCGGAGGAGCTCCACCTGACGCCTAGCACCGCAGCTCGCCCTCGCTGCGCGTGGAGCGGAGGAGCTCCTCCCGACGGCCGGTGTGCCCCGGTGTTCGGGCCCACAACCCGCGAGGAAGCAGAGAAGCCTCCCATCCGAAGAGAACGAGGAAGGGCGCGGCTGCAGGCCGTCGGCGTCGCGCCCAACCGGATCTCGACCTCGCTCGCCCGACCCCGCCTGGGAGCTCCGCCTGGCCACCGACGAGCCCCGCGCAGAGGCGGCCGCCGCACGCCCGCGTACCCTGAGGGAGCTCGCCCGCCCTCCTCCCATGCTGCCGGCGAGCTCCTGCGGGACGAGCCCCGCGCAGAGGCGGCCGCCGCACGCCCGCGTGCCCTGAGGGAGCTCGCCCGCCCTCCTCCCATGCCGCCGGCGAGCTCCTGCGGGACGAGCCCCACGCAGAGGCGGCCGCCGCACGCCCATGCGCCCCGAGGGAGCTCGCCCGCCCTCCTCTCGCGCCGCCGGCGAGCTCCCGCGCCGGCCGCAGGAGGTCCGCCTGGCCACCGGCGAGCTCCCGCGCGGAGGAGGCCGCCCACACACCCCACGCATGGCCGCGCTGCCCACCAGAGGAGAGGCTGGAGATGGGGTGGGGCCGCTCGCGCCCGTCGTCGCCGGAGGAGAACCGGGGATTGGGGCAGGGCCGCCCGTGCCCCGTCGCTGCGGGAGCACCGGCCTGCGCGGCCCCGGCGGGGGGAGGAAAAGCACGGGGTCACGGGTGTGCGAATGGATAGGATGCGGGAGATGTGCTGGGCTATTCGTGGACGGAAACAAGCCACGTAGCGTCCGATTTTTTCCATCGCATCGGACGAGCATTATCGAACCGAAGAAAGCGATCGGCTTGGGCCAACTCGAATCCCAACTCGAGCCAAATGCTATTTCAGCAGTTATCCAGATGCTTAGGCCCACAAACAATATGGGCTTATTTCTTTATGATGTAGATCCATTACCGTGCATTTGTATAGAAATTTCGAGCTTTTATTGTCGTAATCACGGGCGAGCAGGATGGGCCCACGATTCTCCACTCCTAAAAAGAACGAAGAGGAGAATTTTTACGGTCGAGCTTCCCACCCCCGCGCCCGTGCGTCTGCCGCTCGCGTGTTTGCCAACCCCGCGCCTTCGCTTTGCTCCCTACACGCCCTCCCGGTCCCACAAGCCCACCGCGCCTCCCCTCGCGGCTCCACCTCAACACCTCTCCCGCGCCCGAACCCTAGCCGCGCCTCTCCTGCTCCATGCCGCCGCCCACCTCTCTCTTTCTCTCTGGCCCTCCGCCGCCACCTCTCCTCCGACCCTCCTCTTCCTTCTCTCCGCCATGCGTCCGCCGCTCTTCACCGCCCGTTCCCGCCGCTGCCAGTGGACGCCGTCACCTGTTCCCGCCTCCGTTCGTGGATCCCGTCGCCCGTGGATGCCGTCTCCCGCCCCCATGCCCTGCACCGCTGTCGCCTCGGATCGAAGCCCCGCAGAAACCCGCGGAGCCCCTACCTACAGCCACCATACAGGTCGGAACGACGGTCTCCTCCCTCCACGCCGGCGCCTTCTCCTACACCGCGCTGCCGCGCCGCTCGCTCGGATCGACGCCGCCGCCGCCACACAGGCCGGAACATCTCCTCCCTTCTCCCTCCACCGCCGACGCCCTCCCCGACACCGCGTCGCCGCGCCGCTCGCTCAGATTGACACCGCCATCACCTCCTCTCCGGATTGCCTCCCAAGCGCCCACACTCGCCATTTGTCAGAGTCCCATTCGCCGAATCCATGGCTACGAAGACCCTACCCGTGTAGGTGCAGGACAACGGGAATGATATGCAGTAACAGATGTGCCTCTACGCCGGTGCGGCGGAGGACGCCGCCACCGATCTCCCGCGCCCGCCCTCTTCGACGGCCGCGGCTGCCGACCTCCCGCCGAGGTAATCTCCAGACTCCCTTCTCCTCCGGTCCTCCCCTCTTCCGATCCACTCTGATTTGAGTACTCCAGTAGGAACGACACTGTGGGTCGTGGACTACGAGGAGATTGATGTGAGTGATTCGAACCCTAGAAAATCGATTTATCCGCAAGATCGAACTGCGACCAGGTTAGGAATTAGCACACAATTGTCAGGAATGCAGTCTGTTTTTTTGGTAACAACTCTACATTATTGTCAGTCTTGCGATGGCTGTCTGATGCCTATCTACAAGACCTTGTTACTTGTTAGCTCCTAAACTTGCATTGTTATTGTTAGCTTTCTTAATTTAATCACCGATGCCAAATTTATTGAGTTACTGACATGGTGTAGTTGTTTATATTTTCTTTATATTTATGTGCGCTATGGCTATCATAATAATGTATTAATGCAGTGCATGACAAATGACATTCTGATATGGATGCAATTTTAGTATCCAATTAGACATGCTTGCATTATTCCATAAGAACACATTCTATGGTTAGTCTGTAGCTTTTTTTCTCTTCTGGGAACACAATCTTCATTCTTAAAGCATTTTTATTCTTTGTCTTGTGGGTCGTACAGTGCATTAATGGTTGATGCTTTGTATTCTTGGCTTGCAGGCCGGATGCACAATGTGGATTTCTTACCTGTGAGGTTTCAGTTGGTGAGAGAGTTTGTGCATCATGGAAAAGATCATTGACTCCGTTTGTGTACATGAAGTCTGGTCATATATTGGAAGGAAAAAGGTTTCAGTATGTGAGATTGTTGCCAATTCGAAAGGACACATGATTATCACGAAAAAGGAAAAAGGTTTCAGTTTGTGAGGTAGTTCATTGTATGTGCAAGCCATATTAAAAAAAGAAGTGAATGTTGTAATTACGCTAACTTCTGTATATCAAATCTGCAAATTTTATGCTCTGATGGAGTCATGGAGATAGAACCAATGCTACAAGAGGTATGTGCACCCTTCTAAACTCTGCAATTCCCTTTTTCTACCCAGTAGAGATTAAGGGGTTTTTTTTGCTACTTGATATATTTACACCATGGTATGAAAAATGTTTTAGGCAAAGAGTAAGCCTCCACTATTGCTGGATGTTATTAACAACTCCGCATGCCCAAAATGAGAAAATTCATAAATAAAATTGTACTTGTTTCTCGTAAAAAAATTATGAGTATACAAGATTGACCCAAATAAACTACAGTGATAGTGCTAGGTGTGCACCTGGTACTTGGATCAGTCATCAGGCGTAGTACTAAGAGCATTCTGTTCAGTGAAAGATCGACACTTGTATTTTTTCAGAAGCATGCTTAATTATAAATTCAGATTATGATGTTGAGTTGGGGCATTGTGTGCAAGTTTATGCTGATTTTCTGTCGGTTAGCATTTATATTGTTGTTGCCAAGGCAGGTGATGTATGATGCTTTTGGTATTAGATTGCATGCTGGAAAGCAAGCAGATGTATTAATAATCTTTTGCGTGTCAACTCTACTCTTTGTTCAGTAGCTTTTCTATGTCATTAACATACATTGTTACAACCCTGTGCTAGATCTGCATGTATTATGATGAGATTACAGTTAATCTCTGTACTTATGTTGAACTTTTGTTTTCTTAAATCTTCAGGTATTGAATCAAATAGTTTGTGAACTTCTTTTGAACGTCCCTGCGTTATAGCAGCACCGCCACCGCTCCTTCCTGTGCCAACTCAGCCCACCAAAAGAAAACAGCCCCGGAAGCCGCGGCGGGCAGGCAGGCAGAAGGTAACGCGCAAAACGGCGGCCACTACCAGAATGACAAGCGCCAGAGAAAGACCCCGTCAATCGGTATGTTTTGTTCCGTCAGTGCATTTTTTATGGATCTATTGCCTACATTGTTTAGCTTCCTTGAAGAATTTAGGGCATTGGATGTAGCTATTTTAGTTTGTCATGAGCATCTATGTCTAGCAGTGCAGATCTGGTTTGACGATTGTAATTCTTCTTCTTCTTCTTATATAGTTATCTGTAAACAGACTGAGGATTGTACATGTAGTCTCGAATTGTATGGTGTTGTGCATATTAGCGTATGGTAATCTGCATCTTAGTTTAATTATGCATATATGATTTTCATTGTCATGGACATAGTGATCTTGCTACACTGTGTATGACCTGCATTTTAGTATTATAGTGATCTTGCTATCCTCTTCTTTCCAAATAATTTTGAACGCTTCTACATAGTACCTGTTCATTCACAGTCAACGTCATGGTATTGAGTTGTCAATATCTCACTTGGAGCCCGCTTAGGGAGCAAAGTGCTTCAAACATGGTCCGATAGACATCCATTAAGCAATAGGAAAGCTCTGTATTTTAAAAGCTTTTATTTTAATTTATGCATGATACATTTGCAATACATATCTCTGCGTTTTGATAGGCAGTTTTGATGAGTAGGCAATGTGAATTATCAGATTGGGTTTGGCAATAGTAGGCAAGGTGAATTATCAGGTGGGCAATGGTAATGCTCGCATCACAGTTTTTCAAAATCTGAATGGGGGCTGTGAAAACCAATTAGGTCAATCTGTATCTGTATAATGTAGAATTGTAGGGTTAGTAGTTTGAAAAGTTTCAGTAGAGGACACATGATGCCTTGCTGCATCACAGAGCTGGTTTTTGTAATTATACCACTCTAAGTGGTTCTTGGTTTGAAATTGAATCAAGAATCTAGGAAATACTTAACCTTTATATGAAGATGTATGCAGAACAACATGGAATGATCCTTCATCCTTTGTGATAAATGGGTGGCCAAATAATTTGTTTGTTACACCGCACATTCATTCTATTCAATTATCAGTGATCGATGTATCATCTAACAATTTGGCTGTTACATTACACATCCCTTCTATTAAATTAGCAGTTGTCAGCTGAGAGCTTATAGTTTTTTTTAAGGAAAGCTGAGAGCTTGTACTAGGAAGTTCACTGTGTATATAATGGTGCTAATTTTGTTGTTGGTTGATGCATGGTTGTCAGATTACATAAATGGATGGGACACATAAACAAACGGGAGACGACACACTTCATTCAGAGATCTGTCGTTTGGCTACTGCTTGACCTTCTCCTCCTCATAATCTCAAGCCCGATGAAGTTGGCATTGTGGTGGAAAGAGAAACAATTTTGTCACTGTGCTAATCATGGCCGCAAGCAATGAGTTTGCCAATCTGGAGGGAACCTGTTTCATAGTACAAGCTAAGTGCCAGTGATTTCAGAGTGCAGACTTTTAGACTAAAATCAAGAGGATGTTGCTGCAGCAGTTTCTGGATGTTTAAAGTTACTATATGTCGCATGAGAAGGGTGTTAAAACAAGTTGCAGAGAAACATCAAGATATGGTCATACTTGTTTTTTTGAATTCTACAGCTTGCTAACTAGAGGGTTTTTAGTATCAGTTTGGCATGTATGATATGGAAGATAGTGAGGTACCAATACATGCCTCCAAGCTCTGATGGCTAATTGGAGGTAAGTTTTCAAAGTTTGGCTTATTTGTTTTCAACATTTTATCCTGCCAACCAGTGTTTATTTTTTTAGTTTTTCCAAGTTCTCTAACAAAAAGGTAAAAATTGAATTTCCTTTGTTGTTGATAAATGTATAGAGCTATGCTTATGTGTTGGGTTGAAGGTTGATTTAGATGCTTTGTTTCAGCCATCAGATAAGTGAATTTTTTTTATAGAAATCTAGCTTCTACTCGTGGGTCATGCCAAAATATAATTTCTCACTCTAACTTATGGTTGGTTTTGGTCGGAAAAAGAACCCATCGGGATTTAAAGTACTCTCTTGGCATATAATAATCTGCATTGTTATTTGCTCAATTGTCTCTTATGTACATCATCCGAAGCTTAATGCATATGGAAACTGTATTATGACAAAGAATGTAGCATCCCATGATCATAGTTGCCAAATTATAAAGTGTTCTAAATAGCTAAATGTTGACTCGCAGTCAGCTATTTTTGTGAAATGCATAATTTGGCACATATGCAGATGTCAGAAGCGGGATGTAATGACATGGAGGCTGTCGCTAGCGGCATAGTATACACCATCGCGGAGCTATATAGCAACGCCCTACCTCTCAAGTTGCCACCTAATTTGTATTTCTATTATATTTATTTACTCACAAAATATGCCCAACGCGGGATGTAATGACATGGAGGCTGTCGCTAGCGGCATAGTATACACCATCGCGGAGCTATATAGCAACGCCCTACCTCTCAAGTTGCCACCTAATTTGTATTTCTATTATATTTATTTACTCACAAAATATGCCCAACAGTTCATTTGGGTACTTCGAAATATGTAAATGGAGCATCAATATTATTTAAAGTGAATTGTATATCTCTTGGTGCAGTTACTCGTATAAATATTTCATAATAAAAATTATTACTTTATTTCACTCATAGCAACACATAGGAACGAAACTATTGCACTGCAAATCTAATGTAGCCCGTAGCAACGCACGGGCACGATCCTAGTTTAGTAAAAAAGATAGACAGAAAAAAATATGTGTCGCGACTAAGACCATTCACACTCGTGTTACTTCATTTCCTGCTTCAAAACAGAATATTCCGTCCTAGTCAGCAATATTCTCTCCTTCATCTCCACTTCTCTCACTCATCATCCTTCATATCTCATCCTTCATCGTATTTTATTCAACTATCTTCAACTACCCTCTCCATATTCTTTTCTTCTCTCCTCTTCTACCTTTTCTCTCCTCCTCTTTTGCTCCGTCTCCCCCCTTCTTCCCCACAACACCGTCCTCGATCCACAAGCTCCAGCCGCGGGAGCAGGGGAGGCCCCCAAGCCGGCGGCGGAGGAGCTCCCTCCCTTCCCCGCGCCTGCTCCCCGTCCCCCTCGGCCTCGCTCCCGAGGTCTTCCGTCGCCGTGCCGCGCCGAGGCCGTCGCGCCGTCGCCGCGCCCTCTCCCCATGCGCGGCGGCCAGCTCGCCTCCGGCCAGCGGCGCTCCCCGGCCGTACGCGAGATAGACCGTGAGTGGCGGACCAAGCCGTACGAGCGCTACCACGACCCCGTCGCCATGGCCCACGTCCGCGAGTATACCCTCAAGCCGCTCGCCACCGGCGTGCCGACGTGCACGAAGAACCACTCCGTCCCCGGGTTCCTCTTCTCCAACGGCGGCTTCTCCGGGGACGGGGCCCAGGGAGGAGCTCGCCGGGCTAGCACGCGCGACCTCCGGAGAAGAAGAGGCGCGGCCATCCCTCCTCCGGTCGGCGTGCTCCTTCCCCTGCTCCTCGCGGCTCCCCAGCGACCGGCTCGATCTGCAGGAGGAGGCGGAGGAGGTCGCCGCTCCTCCCGCACCGGCGCGACGTCGACCCCTATGACCGCGCGCGCGCCAGCCCGGACCTCCTCCCGCGGCTCCCCCTCCCTCCACCGCCTCCTTCCCCGACGGATCTACGCGCGGAGCGAAGGAATCGACGAAGCTCGACTCGCCTGCTCCTTGTCCTCCGGCGGCCGCGCCCTTGCTCCCTCGCTGCGCCCCTCCTCCACCTTCCCCTGCTCTTCCTCCAGAGGTAGAAGCTCTCGGCGGCGGCAGTGTGGCCACCAGCAGAGCGCTGACGGGATGGCCGCCGGTGTCCGTCTGCGCCGGAGGTGGAAGATGAGCAGGGCGGTGGCTCCCGACGCAGCAGCTCGAGGCTCAACGACGGCAGCGACGGACGGTCAGCGCGGCGGGAGCTCCGGGCAAGGGCGCGAGGTAGTTGGGGCGGCGGCATCAGGACGCGTTGTGGGCCCTCGCGGAGCCCTCTCGCTCCTCTGGATCTGGAGGAAGCGGGGGCGCGACGCCATTTTCCCGGTCTCCTCCAGGAGACCGCTACAGCCCTTTTTCCTTCAAAAGGCGACGGGAAAAGAGATGGCGCGGTTTTGAAGGAGACCGGTGCGGGTGGTCTAAGGCCGAAGAACTACATCATACATTTGTAGAAAAAAGACTCCACACGGCCACACTTTTGAAGAAAAAAGTCCTATTTAGATAAAAATCAAACCCGTGGTCTGGAGATTTTTACAAATGAGTCCCTACACTTTTGGGAAAATGATGTTCCCGTCCACAATTTCGAAAAAAAAACCCACACTTCTCAGCAATTGGCACAAAGTCATTACCTTCTCATTAAAAAAAACTATGATTTCCCTACAAATCAACACAAAGCCTAAATTTATTAACACTCTACCCGCAATTCAGCCCCATGTTTTTTCATGAACTATCCCCACAACTTCACAAAAATTAATCCACAACCTACAATTTAACAAAAAAAACACCCCGCAACTCGCAGAAATACCCCGAAATCCTTAGCTACTCACAAGAACCAATCTGCGTCCCTCACATTTTAGAAAAACACTATATTTAAATAACACGCAACCTGCAGTTAAGGCTCGTGTTTACCCATAAAGCAACCCAAAACTTACCTATTATTACCTACTACATTAACAACATGAGGACTTGCTGTCTTTCTATAGCGGTACACATTTACCAAAAGAAAAGGGAAAAAGTCCATTTTTGACCATCTAACTCTTGCCTCTGTTTAGTTTTGGCCATCGAACTCCAAAATCGGGTATTTTCGACCATCCAACTCTAAAAACCGTTTACAATTGGCCATCGGGCGATTTTGACAGGTGGTTTAACTTTTTTATTTACAATTTAATCCTTAGATCTTGAAATGATTATTACTTTTTGCTCATACCTCTGATTTAGGTGATTATTGTGGTCACGCGTTTATAACAATGAGCTTTATCTTTTAAAATGTTCTTTATACTATTTTATCACTATTTGCTATATTATTCTTATTTTGTTGTGTAAAAACAATAATATAAGTAAAGTAAAATAAACAATTACAAAATACTATGAGCAACATTTTAAAAGATAAAGCTCATTGTTATGAACACATGACCACAAGAATCACTTAAATCAGAGATACGAGAGAAAAATAGTAATCATTTTAAGATTCAAGGACTAAATTATAAATAAAATGATCAAAATATTCCTTGAACCTTAAATGATTATTATTTTTTCTCGTATCTCCGATTCAAGTGATTCTTGCAGTCATACGTTCATAATAATAAGCTTTATCTTTTAAAATGTTGGTCATATTATTTTGTACTTGTTTATTTTACTTTTCTTATATTGTTATTTTTAGAAAACAACATAAGAATAATATAACAAATAACAAATACTGATGAAGTAGTATATAGAACATTCTAAAAGATAAAACTCACTGTTATGAACGTGTGACTGTAAGAATCGCTTCAGATGTACGGATAAAAAGTAATAATCATTTAGTATTTAAGGACTAAATTGTAAATTAAAAAGTTAAAACCACCCGTCGAAACCACCCGATTGTCAATTGTGAACGGTTTTAAGCGTTAGATGGTCAAAGATGCCCGGTTTTGGAATTCGATGGTCAAAACCAAACTAAGGCGAGAGTTAGATAGTCAAAAATGGACTTTTTTCCAAAGAAAAACCAAGCAGGGTTCATACTTTTCCAATCACATCGTTCGTCATAGTGTTCTGATCCACCAGAACTATCTTTTAATCATTTATTATCAAATCATGAGCTAAATACAAATACAACTACTTACCTGCATTAAATTCTCCAATTACCTGGCCCGTCCCGAGGCATGTGCAACTTGTGTGCATGTACAGGGCCTCCAAAAGTGTGGGGCCTCCAAAATTAGTTGAAATACTATTTACTAATGGTAGTTGTATTAGCAAAATAAGTATGGTTCAGATCTCAGATTTTCCTCATATTTTTCTTAGAAAACATCGGCAGAAAATAGCACAATAACTTTTCTTCCTCTCTCTTCCAATTTTTCCTTGAGATACAAATCATCTCCTATTTCTCTAAGAAGGACTAACAGATGTGCACCTAATAACTTTTCACTCTCCAGTTCCCAACCATTACTAATCAGATGTCCTAAAAAACAAGTACAACCTGCATATGGTCATGTAAACTCTTCTTCTTGTATTCCCAACCATGTTAATTTTTCCTTTTATATTTGTGTACCAATATTTTAATTATTATGGTTCCTTTAGAAAATTACAAAAATAGTATAAAGAACAAAAAAATAGAGGAGCTAACCATACGTGTCTACTTTATTTTAGCCCATCTGACACACGTTGAACCAGCATTTACAATCATTATACTACCTCCGTTCTTAAATATGTGATGTTTAGGACAAACAATGAACTAATTAACTTGTCCTAAACGTCATATATTTAAGAACGATGAAGTATTATTATTAGTATATTTGAAGTGGTTGTACAATGAACCATAGTTATGCTACTTTTATTCATAATCAGGGACCAAACTAAGATTTTGTGCAAGGCCTATATTTTTGTCGGGACGGCCTTGCCAATTACAATCACTACAACCAAATGGAACCATCTACGGCAGCCAACACTTAGGCCATTCGCGGCAACGCTACGACCATTTCAAGCTTTTATTGTCGTAATCGCGGCGAGCAAGTCGCTAGCTCCCGATTTTAGTAAAAAAGAAAGTCAGAAAAAAAATGTGCCGCGACTGAGACGTAAGAGCTGAAGAACTGCATCATCATTATCGTATTGCCACGGCACCATCGCGCGGATAACATTCCAAAATAAAAGAAAATCTTATAATTGTCAACGAAGTTTAGAGAAAAGCGACCGATAGAAAATTTTAATTCGTCTGTTGAACTAATGAACATTGACACATACAAATGGGCCTTGCAGTGCACACACAGTGCAAGTAGGCGAGAACGGAAATGGAAGCATCCTCTTCTTACCGGTGTCGCCGTTTGGCTCCACTGCTGCTGCTGCTCTGCTTTTGCACGCTCCTAGTCGAAGTGCACGCATCGCGCAAGAAGGTTAGCCTGCCTTACCTGATTTGCTATCTCTCTCTCTCTCTCTCGAACCCAAAGGTGTTTCTCAACTATGTTATCTACGTTCCCATAGCTGTACATAGCGTACCTGGGCGAAAGGAAGCATGGGCACCCAGGTCATGTCGTCGCCTCGCACCATGAAACACTATCAAGCGTTCTTGAAAGGTGAACTTTTTTTATATTCAGTCTGATCACTTCAACTCGACACTCGTTCCCAGCTCTGATTTCGTCTTAAGAATCTTTTGTGAACAGTAATCATACTTCACCACCCAACAAGTATTCCAGTCAACAGGGGCGGATCTACAGTGTTTTATCGGGGTCAGCTGACTCCGATAACTTCCTGAAAATAGCACTAAACATTCGCTAATTCACCTGCAAATCACTCTTAAAATAGTGAAACAATACATGTTTGACCCCGTCACTTAGTACTTGACCCCGATAACGTAATATCCTAGATCAATCACTGCCAGTCAACATGTGTACCAATGGACTGACCATGCGTAATAATCCTGAAATTTCAGTAAACAGGATATTTTAGATTCCATTATCTACAGTTACAAGCATGGATTCTCGGGCTTTGCGGCCATGCTTACGAAAGAGCAAGCACAGCAACTTGCAGGTCAGATAAGGTCTGATTGAGCTGTATGCGTGAGTTTGCGAAAAGCTCACTGAAATTCTGTTGCTTGCTCGCTTGGTCCATCTAGACTTGCCTGAAGTCATCAGTGTGCAACCGAGCAGAAGGTATCAGACGACCACCACACGAAGCTGGGACTTCCTGGGGCTGAACCTGAACGACAAAGTGCCATCCGATCTTCTCCGCGGAAGCAGATATGGAGAAGACACCATAATCGGTATTATTGACACAGGTAAATTGACTGCTCCAGTGATTTTGCAGAGGAGCATGCCTTTGGCGCCATTTCTTGTGAACGCTGACCCTGGGGTTGTCACAGGAATTTGGCCGGAGTCGAGAAGCTTCAGCGACGAGGGCTATGCAGTGTTTTCAAATCGTCCGATTTATCGTGATTTATCACCCTTATTACTCAGTGTATATCGATAAGGACCACCGACCCGAGTTGCACGATTAGAAATCATATCGTCCGATAAATCGTCCACTTATCGCGATAAATCGTCCGATTAGACTGAGGACGATAAGTTTTGAGGGACAAAATTGCAGCTTGAAATACATATGGAGATGAAGAGGGTTTTGCTTTAGATGAAACTTTATTTGCTTAAACTTTAAATGTGTTGTACTGCTAATGTGATGCCCAACTTTTGATGTATTAGACATTTAGACTTCATGTGTTATCATTTGAGACCTTGTTTAATTATGTGCTTGCTGCCTGCTATGATTGGCTAGTTACTCAGCCTTCAAAATTATATAGTATATACTATATGATATATATATTAGTTCCATACTCCTTAGGACGATTATACTACCGATAAGGTCGATTAGCCTCGATTTATCGGGCTTATCGATGACTTATCACGATTAATCATCTTATCGGTATTCTTACGATAAGATTCGATAATACGATTTGAAAACGTTGGGGGCTATGGGCCGGTGCCGTCACGGTGGAAAAGCGAGTGCCAAGTCGGGGTGGGCTGGGACCGCAGCAACTGCAGCCGCAAGATCATCGGCGCGCGCTTCTACCACGCGGGCGTGGCCGAGGAGGAGCTCAAGAGCGATTACCTCTCGGCGCGGGACGCCAACAGCCACGGCACGCACACGGCGTCCACGGCGGCAGGCTCCGTCGTGCAGGCGGCAAGCTTCCACGGCCTCGCCGCGGGCACAGCGCGTGGTGGCGCGCCCAGGGCCCGGATCGCGGTGTACAAGTCTGTCTGGGGCAGCGGCCGCGGAGCAGGGTCCGGCAACACGGCCACCGTGCTCGCGGCCATCGATGACGCGATACACGACGGAGTGGACGTGCTGTCGCTGTCGCTCGTCGTGGAGGAGAACTCCTTCGGCGCCCTGCACGCCGTCCAGAAGGGGATCACCGTCGTGTACGCCGCGGGGAACTCCGGGCCCATGCCGCAGGTGGTCCGGAACACAGCTCCTTGGGTCATCACCGTCGCGGCGAGCAGGATCGATCGATCATTTCCAACCGTGATCACGCTGGGAAACAAGCAACAAATTGTGGTAAGTAACAAAGGTTACATGCAGCCTTTGATGACTGTTCGTGACTTGATTATGAGCAATGACGATCTTGAGCCAACTCTGCTAAATTTTTTTCAGGGACAATCTCTGTACTATGAAGGGAAGAATTCGTCAGGGAGTACCTTCAGGCTTCTTGCCTATGGAGGCCTGTACGATATTTAGTTCCTTTGCTGAGTTTTCGTGAATATTCTAGTCATTTTTTATTTTTATAGTTGATTGGCTCATCTTTTCTCCATGTTTCTCCATGTGGTTAGATGCACTGATGATGCTCTGAATGGCACGGATGTGAGGGGGCAAATTGTGCTGTGTGTAGCTTTCCCAGTATCACCACTTGAGCTCTTCCCACTCGCGTTGAAGAACGTCCTTGATGCCGGGGCCTCAGGTCTTATCTTTGCTCAATACAGCATGGATGCCCTCGATTTGGCAGCTGATTGCAAAGGCATTCCATGCGTTCTTGTGGACTTCAACATGGCGAACCAGATTAGCAATTACATGGGCGCTGCAAGGTGAGCCACCAAATTGCATCCTTCTTCATACTGACTGAGCAATTAACATTGCAAGTCAGAGTTATCAGTTGACTGTATCTTTCCTGCATTGAGTTAAGCTTCTATGCCATGGATCTCTGACTGTTATAAGCAGCTCTCCAGTGGCGAAGATCGAGCTAGCGCGCTCCATAACAGGTGAAGAAGTGGTGGCCCCAAAAGTCGCAGCATTCTCCTCAAGAGGTCCATCGATTGAGTACCCTGAAGTTATCAATAAACCTATGGCATTGTTGGTGACTGAGCAATGATAATTCTTCATCTCACTGCAGTTTTGCTTGCTTCACAGCCTGACATAGCAGCACCAGGAGCCAGCATCTTAGCAGCAAAGGGAGACCCATATGCGCTCCTTTCAGGGACGTCTATGGCAACACCACATGTAGCAGGTGTTGTTGCACTGCTGAAAGCTCTGCACCCAAATTGGTCTCCAGCTGCAGTAAAATTAGCCATCATGACCACTGGTAACTGTAGCGAACATGGCCGCCATACCCATTTGTTCAAGTATGATTTTGGTGATTCATACACAACACAATCATGGGACTAACCAAAATGATTGAGCATGTCCTTGTAGGCATTCTAGGTTCCATGGATGCAACCGCACACAATGCAAAGCATGACAAAAGAAAAATATGAAGCCGGGACAAAGAGAGGAATGAATTGGACTTGCCCTGTGAATAGATTATTCTTAGATCAATCAAATGGTATGAAATGCTACAGAATCATGAAGATTATTCCACAAGCTTTCCATAGAGTCCAAGATCATCAAAATCGGAATCCGGAGTGAAAAGTTATGCCCAAAATAAGATGTGCTGAAAACAGGGCATAGGATGATCCGACGGTCAAGTTTTTGTGAGCACCGGATGAACTCCCGAGAAGAAGAAAATAAGTGTATAAGCACCGGATGATATGGTGGTACCATCGGATGAATACGTCGGTTCATCCTATGCTTTTTCAGGAAACATACAGAGAGGTATTCGCGCAGAAAAGGCTAGCACCGGATGAACCGACGCTACGACGCTCAAAAACTGCTCAAAAGCTCAGGATTTTTTCAGAATCTTGTAGAGAATTTCATAAGCTTTCCAACAAGTACAAGATCGCCCAAAACGGAGTTCGGAGCAAAGAGTTATGGCCAAAATACCGAAGGGCAGCGACGTGTGTGACAGGATGAACCTCTGGTACCGTCGGTGCAACTTCAGTAATCCGACGCTCAAAAATTGGTCAAATGCTCAGGATTTTTCCAGCATCTTGTGTAGAATTTCATAAGCTTTCCAACGAGTATAAGGCGTCGAAAACGGTGTTCAGAGCAAAGAGATACGGGCAAAATACGGAAGGGCATACGGCAGCACAGGATGATCCGACACTACATAAAATGACACCGTCGGTTCATCCGATGGTATATCTTAACTAGCCGTTAGAGCAACGGCTATATGGATGTGTTGGCCTATTTATACCCCTTCCACTCTCCCATTTGAAGGTGCTGGAGTGTGTGGAAGTGCAGAGAAGTGCAAGACACTTAGAAGATCATATCCAAGCCATCCAAGTGCTAAATTTGCTCATCCATAGACTTGCACATGCTTTGTGTGTGTGCTTAGTGCTAGGCTTAGCTTAGAGCTGAGTGAGTGCAAGGTGTGCCTACCTTGTGAGATGATTCTTGAGTGGATCAAGTTGTACAAGGTGCGCCGGAAGCCTTGGGGCCTAAGTGGCTCACCAGCAATCGTCTTCGACCCTCCGGCTTGGTGTGGAGCGGCGAGGACACTTTGTGCGGGGGACGTAGAGACCCCCTTCCTTGGTGGAGAAGCTCCTTAGTGGAGGCGGCATCAAGGTGACTAAGGGAGCTTAGCGAGTGCCTAAGTGGCTAGCCTTTGTGGCGAGTCAAGTGGTGCTCTTGGGAGAGACTTGGTGACCGGGAAGCAATACTCTTGTGTGAGTGCTTCAACAACGTCGACTAGGGGTGGCTTAGTGCCTACCGATACCACGGGATAAATCACGTGTCAAGAGTTTGCTTCGTCTCATCCCTCTTTACATTTCCGCATTACTTTCTTGCAATCCTTGCTTGCCTTTAATTTCTTAGAGTAGTATCATGTTAGGATTGGCTATAGGTTGTAAAACTTGTTTTGAGATGGGAGTTTCACACTAGAACAACCATAGTTGCACATCTAGGTAGTATGTTCTAGTTTTACTTTATGCAAAAGTAGTGAAACCATAGGTTAAGGTTTTTAGAAGCCTAATTCAGCCCCTCCCCCTCTTAGGCTACGAGCATTCGATTCCTTACAAGTGGTATCAGAGTCGGGACTCACTTCCTTCACACGGAAACGCCAATTCAATTGGCAAATTATGAAAAATCGGCTCATTGGAATGGTTAGGCTTCACCGCCTAGTGAGTTGCTCTATAGAGGTATGAAAGGGGTGGATACCTTAGGTTTGGCTCCACATTTCGATGGCACGGGCTATCCTCGGTGGAAGGTTCTCATGGAGGCCTATCTCCAAGCAAAGGACCTTGAAGTTTGGAGAGTCACCGATGACGGCATGAAAAATGGTACTAAGAAGGAAAAACAATTTGATGTGATTGCTAAAAGTATCATTTTGTCCTCACTAGATGTGGGCGTTTTCAATAGAGTTTTTAATTGTGAAAATGCTCATGAGCTATGGAAAACCATCAAGGAGCAAAATGAGGGTTCAAAAGAAGTTGCTAATGAACGCTACGGTTGTCTCCTTGAGGAATTCAATAGCTTTAAGCAACTTGCAAATGAAAATGCCGAATCAATGTACTCACGCCTAAATGTGCTTGTCAATGAGATTAATGCTTTAGGTGTGAAGAACATCACGGACTTGAACATCAACCGCAAGATCCTACAAAGTCTCCGGAAGCCCGATTATGACTTGGTGAAGGCTATCATCTATGAGAAGAAGCTCGAAGAATTGAAGTCATCTCACATCTTGAGCAAGATCATGGCACATGAGCTTCAAATCATGCCCAAATCCAAGAAGGCGCCCCAAGAAAAGCCCCAAGAACCATCTTCTCCAACCACAAGCCATGCCCTCTCAAGCCAACAAGAGAAGGTGATGAGTAGGATGGCTACTCATGGAAGCTCAAGCGAAGATGATGGTGATGATGGTTATGATGAAGACTCCTCAAGTGATGAAGAGGTCGAGTCCATGGTGGCCATGTACGTGAAGGAGATCTTCAAGTATGTGAAAAAAATCAACATGTACGGCTACAATGTCCACTTGAGAGAAGGGCGTCATCATCAACATATCAAGTTCACCAAGATCGAGTACAAGCCCAAGAAGAAGGTGGTCAAGGAAAGGAGGCCAAAGCAAGAAGCCATTGTCGCCGTCCGCGAGTGGATAAGTGGTGGAGAATCAAATTCTTGTAGCTCAAGTGATGAATCAAGAAAGAACTTCACCACCCGCTTCATGCAAGGTCCTTCATCATCACCACACATGTGCCTTATGGCCCAAGGTATGGAGAGCAATGTAAGTGATGGTGAATCCGACACCACCTCCCTTGATGATCTTATTGAGCTAGTCCATGAGCAAAAAGGAATGCTTAAGAAACAAGCTAATGAAATTAAAGAACTCAATGCTCTCAATGATCTTAGTGCAACACTTGCTACAAATTATGAACATTTGTTGTGCAAATTCAAATTGCTTAGCAAGGAGTGTGATGAGCTAAAATCTAAGTTTGAGAGCAATGAGACTAAAACAAGTGATTCCTTTGAGCTTGATGAATCATCTATCCCTTGTGCAATTCTCATCTCTAAGGTAGATGCTTCAACTTCTTGCATTGATTTAATTGATGAATCTTGCTCACCATCTTGCAATGAGAATGTTGTTGTAGAAAAATGTGATTATCTCATAGGCAAGAAAAATGATGAGCTCAAGCAAGAAGTGAAATGGCTTCGAGAGAGGTTGGCAAGCTTGATGGGCAAGAGCAAGAACAATGAGGAACAAGTGGACATCTCTCAAGACATGAAGAGCAAAGTCCAACCTTCTCAAGATAACCGTGATCCCATGGTGAAGAAGCTTGAGAAGGGTGCAATCGTGACTTGCTACAAGTGTCATGGAGAAGGGTACAAGTTCTACAAATGCCCTCAATTTGTCAAGAAGATGGACAAGGACGAGAAGAAGAAGTTGAACCCCACCATCAAGAGCTCCCTCATCTACACCAAGCCCAACCGCAAGAACAAGACCAAGAGCAACACCTACGTCATTAAGAAGAAGTCTAATGGCAAGGTGGTTACACATAAGGTTGGGAAGATGAAGGAGGAGCGGGGTTGGAACCAACCCATTTGGGTGCCCAAGGAAGTCATCATCAACATGAAGGGGCCTCAAATGGTTTGGGTTCCGAAGGCCACTTGAAGGCCTTGAGTTCGGGGACTTGGGAGGCTTGGCACATAGAAGAGATGAGAAGATTTAAGCCTAGAAGCCAAGCTTGCAAGTTGGACATGTGTTGCCCAAGATCCCCGGTTGAGGTAATAGAAACTAGAACCCATCTCATGTATCCTTGTAGCTCCATTGGCTTGTCTAGGTTTGCATTTGTTGCTATGCCTAGTTGTTTTCATATGGTAGGTTGCTTGTGCCATGTGCTAACCCATGAGCAACCTACATGGTTTGATTAGTGTGTAGGAAAGCTACACTTGTTCTTTCATGGTGCATATTTTTAATTATATCTCTTTGCATCATGAGCAAGCTATAGGGTTAGCTTCCCTTGTGTTGTCATAAACAATGTGCATACATTTGGTTGGTGATTCAAACACTAAATGCACACATTTAGGGGGAGCTCATCCTATGGTTTGGTTATGGGACTAACATTGTTTTAAGCTTATTTTGTGTAGTCCCTTGGCGACGCGTTCCGGTGCGGTACTTCATTCTAAGAGAATGCTATTTCACTCTCAATGTGATCTAACATCTCTAAAAGAGTGAATATAGCAATATGAGCTTCATGCTATTGAGTCATGTCCTTGCGAGCTTATGTCTCTATATAAGTTCAAAGGCAATGCACTCATACATTCCTACTCCTTGTGGTACCCCAAGTGTCTCCTATGCAAGCTTCTTTCAAGTGGTGTCACCTAGTGATATCATTTCCAAGTGGCTCATCTCAATGTGGTGCCAACAAGGTAGAGAGGAACAACCCCCGGAGGTATGCAATGATCAAAAGACTACAAGTGATATCTACAAGTGGTAATGTAACAAGAACCCATTTGTCTTATCTCTTGTCCTTTAAGCTACCTCCTTGCATGATATGCTCTAAGCTTTCTAGTCTTACAAGTGTTTGTAGTTGTGCACTTGATTTTCACACTATCATATTGTGCACACACTTAGGGGGAGCTTAGTTTGTATCATGCTAGTCTCATGAGCTTGTGATCCACCTTAGTTATTCGTACATGTGGTATCTTCATTGATATCATACATATGGATCATGGTTCATGTGGCTTTTCTCCCTTGTATTTAACATTTCTCTTGAGCTATGTTTGCTAGGACTTGCTAGATTTCCTTTGGAGACCCCTTTAGTTTTGGACACTTTTTGGAGATTTTATTCCAAAGGGGGAGAAATTGGAACCAAAGCAAGCTATGTGTGAACATAGGAAGAGAAGATCAAAAAGGGGGAAGTATGATCTAGGGGAGGTTGGATGATGGTAAGCATCCAAGCAAGTGTAAGTGGTTCAATTTTGTCAATTTTTGCAAATTTATGCTTACTTTGATTGTGTTGTCAAAAATCACCAAAAAAGGGGAGATTGTAGCGAACATGGCCGCCATAGCCATTTGTTCAAGTATGATTTTGGTGATTCATACACAACACAATCATGGGACTAACCAAAATGATTGAGCATGTCCTTGTAGGCATTCTAGGTTCCATGGATGCAACCGCACACAATGCAAAGCATGACAAAAGAAAAATATGAAGCCGGGACAAAGAGAGGAATGAATTGGACTTGTCCTGTGAATAGATTATTCT
Organism: Cenchrus fungigraminus; assembly: GCA_036936925.1. Taxonomy (NCBI): domain Eukaryota; kingdom Viridiplantae; phylum Streptophyta; class Magnoliopsida; order Poales; family Poaceae; genus Cenchrus; species Cenchrus fungigraminus. The sequence continues at coordinate 16,893,983 of CM072778.1, read as the reverse complement.
TAAATCAATCAAATGGTATGAAATGCTACAGAACCATGAAGATTATTCCACAAGCTTTCCATAGAGTACAAGATCATCAAAATCGGAATCTGGAGTGAAAAGTTATGCCCAAAATAAGATGTGCTGAAAACAGGGCATAGGATGATCCGACGGTCAAGTTTTTGTGAGCACCGGATGAACTCCCGAGAAGAAGAAAATAAGTGTATAAGCACCGGATGATATGGTGGTACCATCGGATGAATGCGTCGGTTCATCCTATGCTTTTTCAGGAAACATACAGAGAGGTATTCGCGCAGAAAAGGCTAGCACCGTCGGTTCATCCGACGCTCAAAAACTGCTCAAAAGCTCAGGATTTTTTCAGAATCTTGTAGAGAATTTCATAAGCTTTCCAACAAGTACAAGATCGCCCAAAACGGAGTTCGGAGCAAAGAGTTATGGCCAAAATACCGAAGGGCAGCGACGTGTGTGACAGGATGAACCTCTGGTACCGTCGGTGCAACTTCAGTAATCCGACGCTCAAAAATTGGTCAAATGCTCAGGATTTTTCCAGCATCTTGTGTAGAATTTCATAAGCTTTCCAACGAGTATAAGCTCGTCGAAAACAGAGTTCGGAGCAAAGAGATACGGGGAAAATACGGAAGGGCATGCGGCAGCACAGGATGATCCGACGCTACATAAAATGACACCGTCGGTTCATCCGATGGTATATCTTAACTAGCCGTTAGAGCAACGGCTATATGGATGTGTTAGCCTATTTATACCCCTTCCACTCTCCCATTTGAAGGTGTTGGAGTGTGTGGAAGTGCAGAGGAGTGCAAGACACTTAGAAGATCATATCCAAGCCATCCAAGTGCTAAATTTGCTCATCCATAGACTTGCACATGCTTTGTGTGTGTGCTTAGTGCTAGGCTTAGCTTAGAGCTGAGTGAGTGCAAGGTGTGCCTACCTTGTGAGGTGATTCTTGAGTGGATCAAGTTGTACAAGGTGCGCCGGAAGCCTTGGGGCCTAAGTGGCTCACCGGGAATCGTTTTCGACCCTCCGGCTTGGTGTGGAGCGGTGAGGACACTTTGTGCGGGGGACGTGGAGACCCCCTTCCTTGGTGGAGAAGCTCCTTAGTGGAGGCGGCATCAAGGTGACCAAGGGAGCTTGGCGAGTGCTTAAGTGGCTAGCCTTTGTGGCGAGTCAAGTGGTGCTCTTGGGAGAGACTTGGTGACCGGGAAGCAATACTCTTGTGTGTGTGCTTCAACAACGTGGACTAGAGGTGGCTTAGTGCCTACCGATACCATGGGATAAATCGCGTGTCAAGAGTTTGCTTCCTCTCATCCCTCTTTACATTTCCGCATTACTTTCTTGCAATCCTTACTTGCCTTTAATTTCTTAGAGTAGTATCATGCTAGGATTGGCTATAGGTTGCAAAACTTGTTTTGGGATGGGAGTTTCACACTAGAACAACCATAGTTGCACATATAGGTAGTATGTTCTAGTTTTACTTTATGCAAAAGTAGTGAAACCATAGGTTAAGATTTTTAGAAGTCTAATTCACCCTCTCCCCCTCTTAGGCTACGAGCATTCGATTCCTTACACAGGGGCGGAGGCACGTTGATGCCCCTGTATTCCTGGGAATACCCAAGATTTTTCAGGGAACATCAAATATTTACTGCTACGTATAGTTATTTAATTGGAATATACTTGACAGTTCTTGTTCTCTAGTGTAAAACGAACTTGATGCATACAGTTTGGACCATGTACTTATGATACCAGCATCATCCGTGCTAATGGCTAATTTGTTCTGTCTCAATGTACCAACTGCCATAAACACAACATATTCTCTCACAATGGATGGTATAAATATTTTTAGTTGGGAATACCCAACTCCCAGATCCTAGCTCCGGCACTGTCCTTACAGTAACATAGTTCATGCTACCCAGAATTTAGAACACTACTTCTAAATCATGTGAAGCGGACTCATTTTTTTCACTAACCTCTGTTGCAATTTTGCATGGTTGAAGCATCAATAACTGATGCACGCAGCATGCCAATACTGGCACAAGCATTGCCTCGAAAGATCGCTGATCCATTCGACTACAGAGGTGGGAACATAAACCCTAACAAAGCAGCCGGACCTGGCCTGATTTACGACATTGATCCAAGTGATTATGACAAGTTCTTTGGGTGCACCTTTAAGAAACTCGTACGGTGCAATGCAACAATGTTACCTGGGTACCATCTGAACTTACCGTCAATCGCCATTCCAGATCTGAGGCGCCCCATTACTGTATCAAGAACAGTCACAAACATTGGTGAGGTCGATGCAATTTACCATGCAGCAACTGAAAGCCCAGCTGGAATCAAGATGGATGTTGAGCCATCTGTTCTTGTGTTCAATGCTACAAACAAAGTTATCACATTTCAAGTGAAGTTATCACCTCTGTGGAGGTTACAAGGGGATTACATGTTTGGTAGCCTTACTTGGCACAATGACCAAAACACAGTTCGGATTCCAATAGCAGTCCGGATGACGATTTATGATTTCTATGCAGATGTTGCATAGTGAAGCATGCTGGCATCAAAGATTCGTAGGGTTCTTTTCCTTTCTGAAGAAAATAACAGAGTGTTGGGCTGTTGGCAACAACACATGAAAATGAGATATGCTAAGCTCCACAGTGGCTTTACTTTCTTTTTTCCATTTCTTTATCAAATGTGGCCAAACAACAGCACTACTGTATGGGCGAAATCTAGTTGTATTCGATATGCCACTCTAATGGCCCTGTTTGGATCCATGGGCTAGAATTAGTTTTAGCTAGTTGAAGCTCAACTAGCCATAAAGTATCCAAACATGAGGACTAGATTGGGCTAATTTGCATCTAACTCACCCAAAAAACTAGACTATCCCACTCAAAAAGTGCTTATTGGAGCTAGTTCAGGTTGGATCCATCAAAAAGTGACTTTTCTCTCTCACTCCACTCACACCTAATGATTGAAAAAGTACATTTAATGTCATTCTAACCATTTCATTCCAACACCTCTAGAGCTAGAGTTAGTTTAGGGTTAGAGCTAGAGTTAGAAACCAAGGCATGGTTTAGATGGCAAATTTTTTGTCAAAAATTTGCTACTTTTTCAACTCTCTCTCCATCACATCACATTAAATACACCAAAAGACATATGTTCGGAGCATCTAATGTAGGTAAAAAAATTACTAATCACACAGTTCTGTTGTACATCGTGAGCCGAATCTTTTGAGCCTAATTACCCCATGGTAGGATAATATTTACCACAAACAAACGAAACATGCTACAGGAGTGCTACAGGAGTTTGAACAGTTACTTTTGCTAGTTTTTTGCCAACTAAACAAGGCCCAACTCTAACTCTAACCCTGTTAGAGTATCCAAACAGGGCCAATAATGTCAAAGTGCAGATATTTTGTTACAGATGTGCTTTTAATTGAGATACAGTTGTGAATTTTACAACTACTATAGCTTAATCAGCATTGTTATGATTTGACCCACCAAAAAAACCGTGGATCATTCTCTTTTTCTCGCGATTAGATAGTTTCATGGGCTCCTTTCTCCAATTTTGCTAAACTTCATACGGCTGAGGCATCTTGATTTCTGACAATTTGTTTCATATATATACAGATACTCGTTCAAACAATTGAAATACGGACCTGGATCCGGGATTTGGGTAGCTTGAGAAGCTCAACCTTTCTGTTCCTGAACCGCTGATGCATGACCTTGCCTACTTACTTAGAGAAAGCACACTTAAAATTATTTTGTATTTGTTGGGTAAACGATATTCCACCAATCCACCGTCTTTCTCCGCCTAGGTGTACCGTGTTCGTGTCCCCTTTTTCCTTAGGTTTGTCTTTATGTTGCCAGCTGTTTATCCTCTCCATGTCTAATAAAAGATGTATTTCTTGCGTTGGGTAAGGAAGATGATTTTTTTCTTTTCTACTCTTCTGACATGTGGACCCTAAATGTTATAGGGATAATGAGAAATCTGGAGTTGTACCAAACATTTTTCAGGATCTCAGATCCACAGTGGAGCTGCTCCATGATGGAGCTGCGTGGATCTGCAACTCTGAAGCTGTTTTTTCAGAGCTGAAGCTCTGCCAAACATACCCTTAACTGCTCTCACTTCACAGCGATATCGGAATTTCAGCTTTGTCCACGAAGACTTTGCAGCCAGCGCGGAAGTCGGTTGGAAATCGTTGCAGATAAACTAGTATAATACTGTATCTAATACAGCAAATAATCAAGGTCAAAATGATTGCATAACCTTGATCATAAAACGTGTGACTGTCGCTCTGCAGATGAATAGAGCAACGTTGACTTCTGCCCTTTCATGAAGCTCATAACGTAGGAAGAAAAGTGTTGCCTGCTCTTGCAGCCAGAGATGCAAGCTGTTCTTTATTACTCAAGCACTCAAGTTGCAGGATTTGATATAGTTATGTGGTCACGGGCTACCGATTCAAAATTCTCTCATCATGAAACAACATGAACCGGTCTATGCTCATGACATGATACTGCTACATGAGCAAAACATAAACCATGTAAAAATATCTAAACTTAACACATAAAACGTTACATGTAATCAAAGTTTAAAGTGATTGAATGTGCACAACCTCAAATTATACTAACTTTTTATTCTAAGAACTTATTAGGGTCTATTTGGTAAAGCTCTCGAAGTAGTCGCATGGGAGAGCTCTGCCAAACGGTAGTTAGCAAACAACTCTCGGAGTGGTTTTGTGGGAGTAATTCTCCAAAATAGACTATAATGTTGATGTTGTAAAAAAGAAATGTTTTTTTCTCCATCTAAACTTCAGCACGTACGTCACATTAGATGTTTGACACTAAATAGGAGCATTAAACATAGACTAATAACAAAACTAATTATACATATGGAGGTTAATTACTTTGTGAGATGAATCTAAGCTTAATCAGTCTATGATTTGAAAATATGATGCTATAATAAATATGTGCTAATTATGAGTAAATTAGATTTAATAAATTCATCTCTCATGAATTAGCATCCATTTGTGTAATTAGTTTTTTTAATTGGATCATGTTTAATCCTAATTAGCATCCGAACATTTGATGTGACAATTGCTAACTTTAGTCCTTGTATCCAAACACCCCCATAGAGTTTATCTTAAAGATTCACTGGAAATATCTCTTCCAAACAAATAGTAATCACTTTCCTCATAGGCTCGGATAATCACTATTTTTTAATCACAGAATATACCAAAGCTCTAGCAAACATACACACACGTAATAAATCACACACAAATGCACTGAGGAACGAAGGAAAATGAAGTGCTAACCATGTGCTCGTACAAGTACGATGGAGTATCTATGAGATCAAGAGTTTTTCCCTATGCTGACTACGAAGAGGGGGCCACATAAACCCAAACACAACAGTGCAGTTGACCCTGGCCTGATTTACCATATTGGTCCAAATGATTACACCAAGTTCTTTGGGTGCTTCATCATCAAGACATCCACAATCTGCAATGCTACGGTGCTACCTAGGTATCTCCTGAACCTGCCATCCATCTCGGTTCCAGCGGAGTCTTCATCCGTGACTGCATCTACAAAATGCATTTGGGGTTTTGAAGAAGCATTTCCCCATCCTAAAAGTTGGAACACATTATCCCATTGAAAACCAAGTGAAGATACCTATTGCATCAACAGTGTTTCATAATCTGATACGAATGTGCAATGGGGATGAGGATTGGTTGGATCACCAACCAAACAACATTCCACCAGAAGATTTTGTTGATCTTCCTGGAGGAGACAATATCTACAACAATGATGTATTGTCTATTAATAGTCAAATAGGTGATGGAAATGTTCTCAGGGATATGATTGCAATAAATATGTGGAATGACTATAGTCACCGGTCTTGATATGTTGGGATAATGGAATTTCTTTTGTATAGTGCAACAACAATGTTTGGAATAGGAACTCCAAGAATCAGTATGATGCAAGCTGGATCTATCCAAAGAAAGCAATCTCCAAAGTCTGTTGTTCACATGCACAAGAAGGGGCTATCACCAAAGGTGCTAGGCACACAGAAGAAGAAAATTAGTTCACTAAATTTTACTTGTTTTGTCCAGATTTATTTTTCTATTGTTCTCAATATATACCATGTAATTCTATGACAGTTGACACTAGAGCGCATTGGAATGCTGGACTTGAAAAGACATTAGTTAAGCTTCTTCATGAGCACAACAATGACTGCTACAGAGGTCAAAAAAAGGGTGGTCATCAGAAGCTTGGAACAGAATTTGCAAATTATTCAATGAGAAGTTCTCGCATATCAAGTTCACAAAGGTTCAGATTCAATATAAAGAGAAGGATCTGAAAAGAGATTACAAGCTTCTAAAGCAGGCAAAGAGCCAAAGTGGCTACCAGTGGAATGAAAAACTGGGCAGGATTGAGTCAGACCCACCCATTTGGGCTAACATCATCAATGTAAATGTTCAATTCTTTGTTTTGGATAATGCTATTGCAGATGTTGATTCTTGCTAATTACATGTTACATTTCATACGTTGAACAGTCTTTTCCTAAAGCAAAAAAGTTCTAGAATAAATGCTTCGCACTTTTTGGTCTAGGAGAATTGTATGACGCTATGTACAAATGTTAGATCTCAATTTTCCTGCAAATTAAATATGTTGTATTAAGTAATCTTAATTTTTAAATGGAGCACACTTCTTAGTGTAGAACATAATGCTGAGGGAAACTTGAGCTTCACCTCGGTTGACCCCACTCAAGCTGATCTCGCTCAAGTCAATGGCATTGAGGAAGAAGAAATTGAGGCTAACCCCTTTGACCCTTCTCTAAATGCTACTTACCTTGACAGATCCCCTACTATTCAACATGATGAGGATGATGATGTGACATTTGTTGAGCAACCATCTGCTAGTTCATCTGCTGCTTCCTTGAGGGGCAAAAGAGTTGCTAGTTCAAGAATCAGAGATGCAACACCCACAGGCAAAAAAAGTGGAAAGGCTAGAAAAGTGGAAAGGGTTGGACAGAAAAGGAAACATGATGGCAAGGTGGTTAAAATGATGGGAAGGTTAAAAATACATTCACCATTCCTATTTGCATAGCTGTTGTGGACAAAATTGAAGATCTTTCAGATGACGAGAAGGCTGATGCCTATGATATGTTTAAAGATGTAGAGAATAGAGCCATTTTCATGGCTGCAAAAGAATCTACACGCCTTAAATTGCTATGTAAGAAGATTCACATGTAAGCAGAAAAGTTACCAGTGATATATTGAAAGTGTTAGTTACAAATTACTATTTACACTCTTAAATATGGCTGCAAAAGAATCTACACGCCTTAAATTGTTATGTAAGAAGATTCACATGTAAGCAGAAAAGTTACCAGTGATATATTGAAAGTGTTAGTTACAAATTACTATTTACACTCAAATATACAATGCTAGTTGCGTCATATTGATCAATGTTTGAAATGTCTTGTGTTCAAGCAATCAGGCAAGAGTAGAGATGGTATGCTAAATATTGCAATCTCATATGATCATTTCAGGAACATTAACTATGTTTTTGCAACCTTCTACACCTTAAAAATAAATTAATGGTAACCTGATTTAGGACCCTGTATTCACTTTGGGATTAGTTCAGTTTCACCCAGTGTCTGCTTCACTTTATTGTATCCAAATGGTTTGTCCTACTTTCACTCGTTCGACAAGATTAAACTCAATTTGGTTGTTTATGCCTTCAACTTAGTGTACATTTACTTCACAGATTATTTCAAGTTCAAGTTAGTTCACATATTGTTTGGATTATTAAGTAAGGTTTTTATTTTTTGATCAGTCACCATCCATTTTTGTTTTGAATAGATTGAACTTACTTTATTTGCTGGTTCATTGTGGGATCTATTATTGTTACATCAATGGAATTCTCTTTTGGAGGGTAGTTGTGTACTAGCTGCTATTTTGTCACTTCTTTTGTGGCTGCTATTCTGTCACTTCTTTTGTGGATGTCCTTGATAAGAACAAGGTCGTTTGCTGGTAGCACACAGTAATAGCAGTTTAACAAACACTATCTTACGCCATTTTCTTTCACTTTGCTTCCTTGTTTTTGTGCAAGAGCGTATTTTTCACAACCCAAAAAGAAAGATGAAGCACACTTACAGGCTGTAGTTTTCTATTCCCTTTATATCATCAACTCTTTCAAAATGCAATGGATTGGTATATGTGGTCACCTCTGTCGGTGTTGCTTTTTCACTATTCATCTTTCATATATGGCTTTTATCATATATCTTTCATATATGTTGTTTTCAATTAGTTGCGCAATTTTACTATGTATCTTCCTTTTATCTTCTATTACACAATTTCGCTTGTATGATCTCTAAATTAGTTACACAATTTTACACAATATGTCTCTGAATATGCCATGTCTGAATTAGTTTTTGTTTTTTATTCTTATGCTTCAGTGGCAGGTCTAGTTGGAGGTGAGAAGTCACAAAGATTCTGCAAGTTATGAGAAGAAAAAAGAATGTTTATTCGAATAGCAAGGAAGAATAATCTTATTATGTTATGATACAGGACCAGGCAGCTTTTTTTTTCATATTTCGGATCTCTTTTTAACAAATTTGAAATCATACGGGCTAACTTTTTATTTGCTTCAAACGATTATTTGCATAAGTACTACGTACTTCATAGTTAATTGACAAGCTGAGTGGATGGAATTGTTCCACATTTTTGTTCATGGATGAATTTCGTATGAAAATGGATGTTTATACTTTTATTTTTTGGTGCACATTCAATTATTTGCTCCACCTTGATATTTAACTCAACGAAATCAACCCAGCCCACCCACGTCCCTCCAAACCCACCCGGCGGCCACCAGTGGAATAATTCTACCCAACCCACATGTGACTTTGGTGGGCCGCGGGGATCACCCCAACCCCCCTGAATTCTTCTCTTGTGGGATAAATATTAGAGTTGCCAAGCCTTAATCTCGGGGTGGAAACAACACCCGGGACTAAAGGTCAGTGACAATTATTGCTGCCAGGGAGCCGTTGGCGACCAGACCTTTAGTCTCGGGTGGTTTTACCACCCGAGACTAAGGGGAGGGGGGCGTTCACGGCCATTCCAGGCCACGTCGCCCCAAACCTTTTAGTCTTGGCTCCAAAATTCAACCGGTACTAATGGGTAGGAACAAAGGTCGCCTCTCTACCGGTGATTTGATCACAACTTTTGAGGTTTGGCTGCATAAATTTTAGAGTGGCATCTTATCTATTTTAGCATAGCTCCCTAAACACGTCAGCTAAAATGTGACATGCTCCCAAAACAGGAAGTTGGTCAAACAATATTTTACATTCATATAAGTAACTAGCAAGTTGTTGCGTGCTCTTGCAGCCAGAGATGCAAATACTCTCATCATAAAACAGCATGAACTGTTCTATATAAGCTATGCATGACATGATACTGCTACATGAGCAAAACATAAACCATGTAAAAACTAGCAAGAACCCCGCGCATTGCGCGGGCATTAGATATGCTACTCGTAGTGAATTAAGAGCACGACGCGAATTCATCAGGTTTAGTAGTTTTATTTGTAGGATACTAATTTTATGTGCATTTTAGTTAAGGTCAGTAGACACTAAAAAAACAATATTATAGGACAGTTGATATACGTGTATTGTGAGTTAAATTTTGAATGTGATTTAAAATTGGAAGCATTAAGGTACTCTTATGCATTACACAGAAGGGACTGTAAGTTTTTTTGTATGGGATTGTTCATTATGAAAATTAATTCGGAAGGTACTTTTGAATTTGATGTATTTTGTGTGTTCATGTAAAGTTTTAACTTTTTATTTGTTTGCGAAATTGAAAGCATAGAAGTTTGTTAGTAGTTACCTTTAATGAATCCAAAATTTGGAAATGAATTCAATCGTTTTGAGTGCATTGTAGCAAAATGGATTCATATCAATGCAGTTTGTATTGCATTAAACTTTTGATATGTTTTGAATCAAGTTTGGGTACTTAAATTTGATGGGAGAAGAGGGGAAATGTGTTATAATTGATGGCATGAACAGTGTGCCAAGGGGTACTGTTTAATGAATAGAGACGGAGGGCCAAATTGCAGAAAGGAAATGCCTGATTTAACAAATTGCGAAGCGCTGAAAAGAAAATGCTCCATCGTCACTACAGCAGCTGCCTCCTGTTCTCACTGTTCCTGGAACAGTACTTGAGGCTGCCGTGGTGCACTTTGGAGCCGTTTGATCGAAGATCCAGCGGCCGAAATTCACCCCTGGTTACTGTAACTGGTATACACAAACCATAAGTAAGGATAGATATCCAAACTTAACACATAAAACATTACATGGAATCAATGTTTAAAGTGACTGAATGTGCACAACCTCAAATTCTACTAACTTTTTATTCGAAGTACTTATTAGGGTCTACTCCCTCCGTTAAATATTACTTGTCATTCTGGCTTTTTCAGATGCATTCCTTTTGTTATTCCTTTTTATTATGCATCTAAATATAAATATATATATTATTTCTAGATACATAACAAAGTGATGTATCTAGAAAAGTCAAAATGACAAGTAATATGAAACCGAGGGAGTATCAGATTAAGCTCTCCAAGTGGTTGCATGGGAGAGCTCTGCCAAACGGCAGTTCGAAAGCACTCTCGGAGTGGTTTTGTGGGAGTAACTCTCCAAAACAAACTATAATGTTGATGTTAAAAAAAAGTTTTTTTCTAATTCACTTCAAATTTGGATACCCCATCTAAACTTTAGCACATGTCACATTGGATGTGTCAGGGGTGAGACCTGGACAGATCCGCAAGGGGGCGACCCAAGCGGTTGTAGGTTGATTGGAGGGGATCGGGAACTAAGAGCGTAGGTGGTAGTTCGCAGGAGGAACTCGGAATACAGCGAGAATGGCTGAGGACATAGGGGTTTAAACTGGTTCAGGCCTCCGGAGAGTAAAACCCTACGTCCAGCATGCGGTGGAATTATGCATGAATGGGGAAGTCGCCTCGAATGGAGCTCTCGGCCGCCTTATATGGTCAACGGGCTAGGGCTTCCATTCGAGGTCAGTGGACCCTCATCGGGGTCGGTTACAAGTTAGGAAGGTCATCTTCCGTGATTACAGGGTGAATCCCGCGATCTGCGGACCTACTGGCGGCGTCGAGCCGCGACCTGGGGGAGAGCCTTGCGCCACAAGCTCACCGGATCCTCTGGGATCCAGATAAGGTCTTCTGGAGTCTTCCAAGGTCACCGGGGTTGTGGATAAGGTCTCCGGGCCCACTTGCAGGTCGGCGGGGCTTCTGACAGGTTGGGTCCACTTGACAGGGACCTCTGGGACCCTGGTCGGTGGGGACCCATGGGTACCCATGTCTCTCAAGCCCCCGATCGACGTGGAGGCGTAGCGGCCGAGACGAAGTCATGTCGAGGCGTGGTGAAGTCATGGCGCCGTCAAGGTCGCGTAGGGTGCACGGGGATCCAAAAAAGAAAACCTTCCCAGCGCTCACGAAGTTGAACATCAAGCTCCTGGAACGCAGATCCAGAAGTTTGAAGTGAAGACAAGGCGCTGTCGTGTTGAAGAACCACCGACCTGACTGGAGTCAGGGAAGATCGCCATGCCCTCGGGGAAGGTCCCTATGCTGACCGAAGGGATGGTGGAAGCCGGCTTCCGGTAGGTCGACGCGATGTAGAAGAAGAGGGCGTCGTAAGACGCACTCATAGAGTAGCCCCCGAGCAGTAAGGCGACCTGGAAGGCCGGGTTGATGCTCGAAGAATGAACCAAGAACCTACGGCCTTCTGAGGATGCTCTTCCCACTGAGTAAGACAAGCCATGCGGAATCTCTGCAAAGCAGTGCCAGGCGCCAGAAGGCTTGTCGCATAGCGCCCCACGGACGTACTGTACAAACACGGGACCTGCCTGAAGCAGAGATGCAGCCGCTGCCACTATGAGACAAAAACTGAAAAGTTGTCATCAGGCGGGTGGCAGACGTGGCAGCGCTCCCGGAAGTAGACAAAGACCTCGCGCTCCACGTGATAACAGTGTTGTGGATAAGAACGCCACGCCGGCTGAAGTGCAGATGACATCCAAGGCCAGACTCATTGCTATAAATAAGAGGCCTCTTGACTTGCTTCTTGGACCAAGTAGGAGCATCATGGCAAAGCAGCGTGATAATTTTGCGGTGCCCTGGTCTTGTGTTCGGCCACCAGAGCGTATTGCTAGAGAATCATCTCCTGGAGCTAGAAGAATGCTTGCAAAGTTGGGAGAACTCCATCAGCCACTCCACCCGCGCCCAGCGAGGAATCCAGGTGCAGCATGGGGCAGTACATGCCTTGACAGGCCTTGTAAGCAAGGGCCTAATGTGGCGTTGGAGACCACTATGCTGCACTGGGGAAGGCCCGAGGTGACGCTGGCCCGTTTTGGGATCTTGTGAGAGCACCCTAGCAAAAGATGGGACTCCACAGGAAACCTTCTGGGACTGGCGTAGAGGTGGCTGTGTGGCAGCCGCGACCTTGACGGCCATGGAGGTCTCCAAGTAGGTCCTGAAGCTAGAAGAAAGCTTGCGACGTGCTTCATCAGTCTAGGTTGCGCCGTAGGCACCATGTAAGGTAGACCAGGACCTATAATATGTTTGCATCTTGTAATTGGGCTTGGGCTAAAGTCTTTTGTAGCTCATGAAGCTTTTATACACATGCTCGCATGGCAAACGATGTGTCTCGACTAAAGTAGAGAGGCACCCGGGCAGCGATGGCATGGGCAAAGTCCCGACGGGGCTGTAGAAGCACACCGACCTTCAGAAGGTCATAGTAATTGACAAGAAAACCCGTGTCGACCTGGGTCAACACGGCCTCTGTGTAGTGGCACAACGCAGGGTGTCAGCCCTGAACTCTGTAGGTCTTAATCGACCTAGAAGGCAGCGGGGCCTCAGCGAGGAGCTGTGATTGGGACCGAGAGGTCGTCAACGGGCAGTAGAACCTTTAAGCACAGAGCTGTTGATAGAATTTCACCACTGTAGGTCGAGGTGACCTAGAAGGCATGTAGGCAGCTGGGCCTAGGAGACGTGGTGTGAACCCGCCGTTGGGAGGCCGAGGCGACCTAGGGGGCTGCCGGTGCCTTGACGACCTTGGATGGGCAATAGAGCTGGCCCATAGGTCGTCTGTGGGTCGTGACGACCTAGAGATATTATTTTTGGGGGACTTGAACGTGGGGCATAATAGGTCCACGTCGGCCGGAGTGCTGACTAGAGGCCGGCGGACGCAGATTCCCGTACGGAACTAGCCGTTACTGCCATTTTCCCGTTAGGCCGAAAGAGCTGTTGAGCGGTAGACCCGCGGGAGGCACCGAGCCGTTGGGTCGCCGTGATTTTCACCAAAGAGATGTTGGGTGCGGCCGCCTGTTACGCTACTGGGGCCCAACTATATAAGGCAGTCCATGGGCCAGGGACCTATACTTGCTTTCATTTCCACTTTGCACTAGGGTTCCGCCGCCAGTCCATTGCTCGAAGAGAACAGCAGCGCCGCCGCGCTTAGGTCCGCCATGCTTAGGTCCGCCGCGCATGCGAACCAAGACCCTTGTAGTGTTCAGATCCAAATCCATCGGCCTAGAGGAAGAGAAGATGGAGCCCGCGCCAATTCTGCCGCCACAGACCGTCTGGGAGCCGTCCGTGGTAACGGAGGAGCAGATCCAGGCCTTGGCGACCCGCGGGTTGCTGAGGCCCAAGACGGAGGTCGGCTGGAGGCCGGCGCGGGCGAGGAGTTCCCGACGGAGGGGACTGGCGAGACCGTCGTCTTCCTCACGCACATCGAGCGCGGGTTCGGGGTCCCGACGGGTGACTTCTTCCGTGGCCTCCTATTCTTCTACAGGATCGAGCCGGTGCACCTCGTCCCCAACGCCATCACCATCATTTCCTCCTTCATCCACCTCTGCGAGGCCTACCTCGGTATAGTGCCACATTTCCACCTGTGGCGCCACTTCTTTGAGCTCAAGAAGACGGGGAAGTCCGAGGTCGTGGGGAGCGTCGGCTTCATGCTGCGCCGGTACATGAAGCCGGAGTACATCGACCTCGTACTCCCCGACAACACCACCAGCTGGAAGCAGGGGTGGTTCTACCTCGACAACCCCGCACCGGCACTTCTGGACAGGACGGGATGCGCGCCCGTCCCCTTCCCAGAGTGGACCAACCAGCTCACCTCGCGGGAGACTGAGGAGCTGCGCCCACTGCTGGAAGACCTAGAGAGGTTGAAGGCGGAGGGGTTGACCGGCGGCGTGGTGGCTATCAGCTTCAGCCGCCGATTGATTTAGCCCATCCAGGACCGGGTCCACCCGGCCTATGAGTACTGGGGCCAGTCCGACCCCACCCGGGTCATCAAGCGGAAGGTCTCCAAGGAGGAGATGGCGGCGCGGGTGAAGGGCATCTTCGCCGGGCGCATCCGCAACCGTGAGTGCCCCAAGGCGCTCGGTGTGTATCGGCCCTCTGATGCGGTAAGTTTTCGACCTTGCTTTCCTTCTGCTTGAGAGCTTGAGCACTTGTGACGCAGGTCGTTTCATCTATCTTTTCTCTTTTCATTTTCGTGAGGACATCTACTGGTGCCCTGCACCACTGCACAATGAAGAGGAGCGCAGTTTCAAGGTCCGTGCTGCGGCGGACGTACAGGTCCCTCCGCAGCAATGCATCGAGGAGTACATCTCCGATTCGTTGGTGGGAAGCGATGATGACGCTCCCGCTGCAAGAAGGGCGCCGCCCAAGGTCGCCATGTCAGCGCCGCGGTGCACGCGGCAGATGGCGGGCAATATGTCCGCGTCCCGGGTTGCGGCCACGATCGCCGCCACCCAGACAGCGGAGGCCAAGAAGAAGAAGAGGAAGAAGACCGGGCCTGCTGTGTCGGCGGACACGGCGACGGTCAGTTCCGACATTGAAACCATCGACATCGAGGAGGAGGAAGATGACGCCAGGTCGCCCAGCGCGGCGACAGTTCCAATCGTCGGAACGCCCCGCAAGGCCGCGTCGACGGGAGAGCGGGCGACGAAGACGCCCCGGAGGGCTACCACGACGGAGGAGCACCCCAGGTCTGGCACTGAGTCGTTGGGCGACGCCGGGTCGCAGAAGAGGGCGAGGAAGGCCCCTACTAAGCCCTGCAAGCCCGGGCTAAGTGTAGCGACCAAGTAAGTCACAAGACCTACACCCATTCTTGTTTTGCACATCGAATTCTCTGCTGCTTCTGATCGGTTAAGGTCGCTGCTTGCGTGCAGGGTGACCCCGGCCACGTCGGAGGGTGCCAGGAATGCCTCAGGCCAAGAGGCGTTCAGGCGCAAGGGGAAAGAGGCGCCGGTGGAGCAGTCGCCGGCGGTTTTGACGGCTAATGTCACGAGCTCGGCCGCCGGGGCCGGGGCGACGGCGGCGTCTGTGGCGGAGAAGGACGGGGCCAGCACTGCTCCGCCCGTTGGAGGTCAACAGGACGACCTCTGTATGGCCGACCCGCAGCCGACGTCGGAGCAGCAGGCTGCGGAGGTAGGCGGCGCCAACATCGAGGATGATAATGACCGATGCCTGTACATCGGGACCCCGTGGGAGGACGACGTCATTGCCGACCGTCGTGACGTCGACGACTTTAAGGAGGTGTCGCGCACGATCGCGCGAACACTCGTGGTAAGGACTTGTACCTCGATACCTTCATCTTTGTCGTGCATCCCAAGCGTCTTGCGAAGTCTTAAAACAAAACCTGCCTTCCTTCGTTGCAGTCGCTTGCCGAGCGGGCTCAGGCTCGGGCGGGCTTGGTGAGGGAGGCAGCCAATGTCCACGCAGAAGCTACTGCAGCTCGAGAGGCTTCGCTGTAGGCCAAGGTCGAAGCCGCACAGGAAATCAAGCGTGTGAAGGAAGCCATGGCCCGCCAGGCGCAGAGGGAGGTGGCCTCTTTGAAGAAGATGCTGGAGGTGGTAGAGCGGAAGGCGAAGGACGCGGCTGACGACCTTCAGGCCGTGGTGGAAGGTAAGTTTGCTAGGTCGCTGGGCGTGGACTCCATGCATCTCCTGGGTCTTTTCCTGATTTTTCAACCTGTGATGAGTTCAGGCGCCAAGGAGACGAAGGACGCTCTGAAGAAGGAGCTGGCAGAGACCAAGGATCAAGTAAGGATCCTTAAGGAGAGGACCACGGAGGTCCAGGAGGGTGAGTAGTTCTTTCACCGCAGCAAGGCGCTTTGACTTGCCATGATTAATCCGAAGAGATGACGAAACTCCCCAATGCAGGTCTGGAGAAGGAGCTCGCCGACCTCAAGGAGGCTGCCCAGTATGTGATGGACATCTACGTCCCTCAAGAGGAAGGGGCGGAGCCAAAGGGGCTGGTCGATCGGCTAGATGAGGCCGAGAATCGGATCAGGGTCCTGCTGCTGGACACCGCCAAGCTTCCGGCAGCTGCTGCGTTGTTGACGGTGAAGTATCACGAGCCGTCATTCGACCTGCAGAAGGTCGCGGAAGATGTCGATCTGTCTGGCTTGGTGAGGCGCGAGGACATCCAGACTGCCGCAGAGGAGGTCGTCAACAAGTTTGACTTCTGAAAATCAAAGGTCGGGTTGTATCAATTTGTAGATGTAAGTTAGGCCAGGGGCGTAGCAATGTAAACAGTCTTTTGCCGTAATAAAAACTTGCAAACTATATGGAATGTGTGCTCCACTTAAGTAGCAAGAACAATCGTTATGTAAGCTCGAAAGTAACCAGATTGCGAAGTGCACCCTCCGCTAACCCAACTCAATGGAGGAACGGCTTACCGACTGTGTGGCTCAGCGTGGAGGCTTAGGCACAGCCGACGCGCGGAGGGGGGTCGTGGACCCTAGGTCTCGCAACCTAGCAACTTAGGAACTTTCATAAATGGAGTAGGGGCTAAACATGTGGAGAACGCGTATAAACATAAGACATGAAAAACCCCTTCAGGTCGCAAGACCCTTAGGTTGGCGAAGTCAAGCCCCCGAGCGCTTCGGAGCCCGACCTAGACCAAGCCCCCGAGTGTTTCGAGGGGGAAGGGTGAACACAACAGAAAATAAAGGGAGACCCAGGTGCAGGTCGACAGAAGGGCTACCGAAAGGAATCTCATTCTTTATTAAATAGAAATTACAAAAGAAGAGAGTACATAGCTTTTATTTTGGTATACGTCTTCTAAGGATAGAAGCGATGCAGGTGCTCGATGTTCCAGACATTCGGGACGCCTGGACCGTCGGCCCACTGGAGGCAATAGGTCGCTGGTCCGACGACTTCCATCATGATGAAGGGGCCTTCCCAAGGTGCAGAGAGCTTGTGCATTCCCTTGGTGTCTTGGATGCGCCGCAAGACTAGGTCGCCCACGTTGAAGGATCGTTCACGCACGTTGCGGTCGTGGTAACGATGTAGTTGCTGCTCGTGGCGAGTGTGCCGCATCAGCGCAGCCACACGATGTTCCTCAATGCTGTCAAGGTCGACCTTGCGCGTCTCCTCGGCTGTCCCTTCTTCGTAGTGTTGGATGTGTGGGGCACCAAAAGTGAGGTCGGTCGGGAGGACGGCCTCCGACCCGTACACCAGGAAGAATGGTGAATAACCCGTAGCTGAACTGACATGGGTCCGGAGACCCCAGATCACATGCGGCAGCTCTGCTAGCCACCTGGTGGCGTATTGGGAGGCATCGTCGAAGATGCGGTCCTTGATGCCTTGAAGCACCATGCCGTTTGCGTGCTCAACCTGGTCGTTGCAGCGTGGGTGCACCACCGAGGCATAGTAGACGTCGATGAGGCTGTCTTGGCAAAAGTCCCAGAAGTCGGATCCTGTGAAGGCCGAACCTAGGTCGGTGACGATCCTGTTGGGGACCTCGAAGCGATGGGTGATGTCTTCGATGAACTTTGCCGCCTCCTTCGACGTGACGGTGGCGACGGCTCGGACCTCGATCCATTTGGTGAATTTGTCCACCGCCACCAGGATGTGCCTGTAGCCACCAGGGGCCATTCTGAAAGGTCCCACTGAGTCCAGGCCCCATATAGCGAAAGGCCAGGATGGAGGGATTGTTCTCAGGGCTTGTGCCGGCATGTGCTGCTGCTTGGCGAAGAACTGGCACCCTTTGCATCGCCGGACTAGGTCTTGAGCGTCGGCCAGGGTGGTGGGTCAGTAGAAGCCCGACCTGAAGGCCTTTCCCACTAGGTTGGTGGAGGCTACGTGATTGCCGCATTCTCCACCATGAATTTCCTGCAGGAGCTGGAGACCTTCAGATCTGAGGATGCACTTCATCAGTACACCATTGGAGGCGGACCTCCGGTACAGCTCTGAGTCGATAACAACGTAATTGGCGCTACGCCGGATGATCTTCTCCCATTCGACCTTGTCTTCAGGCACTCGTTACTCCAGGATGTAGGCGATGAAGTCGAGGCGCCAATCATCTTCGGCTTCTGCCATGAGGACGTCACGGACGCCTGGAGGGGGCACGTCGCCAGACGACGTATCTGGGTCGCTGAGGAGCCTGATCGACAGCTTGCGCAGATCTTGGACGAACACGCCGGCTGGGACCAGTGCACATTTGGACCCCAGCTTGGAAAGGACGTCGGCCGCTACGTTGTTGTCGCGGCAGACGTGGAGGAATTCTAGGCCCTCGAAGTGGGTTCGAGCTTTTGTACCTCGGTGCAGTAGGCATTCATCGTATCCTTCTTGATGTCGCACGCCTTGTTGACCTGGTCAATGATGATCTTGGAGTCGCCGTAAGCGATGAGCTGCTTGATGCCCAGGGAGACGGCGATGCGCAATCCGTGGATCAAGGCCTCGTATTCGGCGCCGTTGTTGGACGCCTTGTAGTGGATCTGTAGGATGTACTTCAGGTGATCACCCTGGGGGGAGATGAAAAGTATGCCTGCACCCGCTCCTTCGAGGTTCAAGGAACCATCAAAGTACATCTTCCAGTGCTCCGGCTTCTCCGTCGGTGGGGGTTGCTGGGTCTCTGTCCATTCAGAGACGAAATCTGCAAGGATCTGGGACTTGATAGCCTGTCGTGGACAGAACTCAATCTCGAACTCGCCTAGCTCGACCGACCACTTGACAATGCGCCCTGTAGTGTCGTGGCTGCGTAGGATTTCTCCCAAGGGGAAGCTTGACACGACCTTGATCTTGTGCGACTTGAAGTAGTGCCGGCGGTTGCGCGAGGTGACGAGAAGGGCGTACAACATCTTCTGAGGTTGCGAGTACCTGATTTTGCTGTCGGAGAGGACCTCGCTGACGTAGTAGACAGGTCACTGGACGGGGTAAGGTTGACCTTCTTCAGGTCGTTCCGCCACCAGGACCGCGCTGACCACCTGGGTGGACGCGGAGATGTAAAGCAGCAAGGTCTCTTTTGGCACGGGGGGCACCATGACTGGAGGCATCGTGAGGAAGGTCTTCAACTCTTCTAGCGCCTGGTCTGCCTCGTCTGTCCATACAAACTTGTCAGACTTTTTCAGCAGCTTGAAGAAGGGCATGCCTTTCTCCCCAAGCTTGCTGATGAAGCGACCTAAAGCGGCCATCATACCGGTGAGCTTCATGACGTCTTTCTTCCCGGTGGGTCTCTTCATTCTGCGGATGGCGTCGACCTTGGTGGGGTTCGCCTCGATGCCCCGGTGGCTGACCATGAAGCCTAGGAGCTTGCCAGATGGGACGCCAAAGACACACTTCTCCGGGTTGAGCTTCCAGCGGTAGCGCCGGAGGTTGGCGAAGGTCTGGGCGAGATCAGCGATGAGATTGTCCTCCACCGTGGTCTTGACAACTACGTCGTCGACGTATGCTTTGACGTTGTCGCCGATCTGGGACTCCAAGCACTTCTGGATGGCCTTCTGGTAGGTCGCTCCAGCGTTCTTGAGGCCGAACGTCATGGCAGTGTAGCAGTAGATGTCGTGCGGCGTTATGAACGCTATTTTGTCTTGGTCAGAGACCTTCAGGGCTATCTGGTGATACCCTGAGTAACAGTCGAGGAAGCATAGCAGGACGCTTCCGGCTGTGGAGTCAACGACCTAGTCGATATGCGGTAGAGGGAAGGGGTCTTTAGGGCAGTGCCTGTTGAGATCGGTGTAGTCGATACACATTCTCCATTGACCGGTTTTCTTGGGTACAAGCACCAGGTTGGCGAGCCAAACCAGATTTTTACACTCACGGATGAATCCGGCAGCTAGGAGCTTTATTATCTCTACCCTAATGACCTCCTTGCGATCCTTCGCAAAGCGGCGTAGCTTCTGCTTGACAGGCTTGGCCGTCTTGCTTACATCCAAGGAGTGCTTAGCCAGCTCCCTTGGAACACCCGGCATATCCGATGGGGTCCATGCGAATATGTCGGCGTTGTCCCGGAGGAAACTGGTGAGCGTGAGTTCCTATTTCTCCCCGAGGTTGTCGCCGATGACCACCGTCTTTTCTGGGTCGGTAAGGCTGAGGAAGACCTCCTTTGTCGCTGGCGTGGCGTCGAGGGCTGTGTCGGTGCGCTTCTGCTCCGGGATGGTGAGGTCGCTCGGGGCGACCTTCGCAGCCTCGGCGACCATAACTACCGAGGCGTCGATGCAGGCGTTCGTCGTGGTGATGTCCAAGGCCTCGTTGTCGCACTTGAATGAGACGATGAGGTTGCCGTAGACAGTGAGGATCCCATTGGGGGCCGTCATCTTCAACACCAAGTAGGTGTAGTGCGGGACAGCCATGAACCTGGCCAGCATAGGGCGACCTAGGATGGCGTGGTACGAAGACTTGAAGTCGACGACCTCGAAGCTGAGGTACTTTGTGCGGAAGTTTTCTTCCGTGCCAAAGGTCACCGGGAGGGAGATCCGACCCATGGGGTAGGCCGCCTTGCCAGGGACGATGCCGAAGAAGGGCTCGTCACACGCTGTCAACCTCTTGAAGTTGAAGTCCATTTTCTTCAAGGTCTCGACGAAGATGACATTGAGCCTGCTTCCTCCGTCGATGTGAGTCTGAGGGAGCAAGGCGCCCTCGACTATTGGCTCAACGACGAGGGGGTAGGACCCAGGATCTGGGATATGGACCCAGTGATCGGCCCTGGAGATCATGATTGGCTGCTCCGACCAATGCAAGGGCTGCGACGGCTTGGTGTGGATGAGCTGAATCTCGCGCTTGTCCTTGCGATACTGCCTCCTGCTCATGCTGGACTTCAGGGCACCAACAATCATGTTGATCGACCTCTTGGCCTGCTGGAAGGGGCCGTTGGGGTTGCCCGTCACCGGCGGTGGAGGTAGGTCGCGCTCATCACGACGGTCCTCCGGCTGTGGGTCATCGCGACATCATTCATCACGGCGGTTGTCGTCACCACGGCCACGTCGATCGTCGCGGCGGTTGTTGTTGTAGCGACGTGATGACGACCGATCGCCATCACCTCTAGGTCGCTTCGGGTCTTCTGGGGTACGGAACGCCCTCTTGAATTGCAAGCACTCGCGAACGGTATGAGTGGCTCCCTCGTGGAACGTGCAGGGGCTATCGAGCACTGCATTGAACTCCTCGACGTTGAACATCAAGGCTCGACGTCCCTCCGTAGCGAGCACCTCTGAAGGCCGCTTGCGCAGCTTGGAGCTTGGGTCGCCAGTGGTGCCAGAGGTGCCTACATCGCGCTTGGTGTCGGAGTCGAACTGGTTGTCCAGCGCCTCATCCGTGTCGATGAGTTTGTTCACGACCTCCATGAGGGCCGCGACCATGGTGGCCCCTGACTCGTGGATCTTCTCAAAGATCTTGCGATCTCTGATGCCCTTCTTGTAGCTGTCGACGACTTGGTCGTCTCGGACGCCGACACAAGTGTTGCGGTTCTTGAAGAACCGGTTGGTGTAGTCGCGAAGCCGCTCGTTGGTCTTCATGGTAACCCTCCCGAGATTGAAGGCGTTCCCAGGGCGATTGTAGGTTGCCTGGAAGTTGGACGTGAAGGCCTAAGATAGGTCGGCCCACGACATGATGCTGCCTACCGGGAGGTTGTTGAGCCAGAGTGACGGTGTGTTGCCCATCACCAGCGGGAAGTAGGATGCCATGTGGTCGAAGTTGCCACCCGCCGCCTTGACGGCGACGTAATAGGTCGACAGCCAGATGTTGGGGTCGGAGCGGCCATCGTACTTCTAGATGTTCGGCTTGAAGTTGTTGGGGGCAGGTGACCGATCTGAGGCGAGGGGCCAACGCGGGGAAAGCGGTGATGGCCATGTCGTCGCCGCCATCCCCAGCTTGGGCACCGCCCCGGCTCCGAGCAGGGGCAACGACCTGGGACCTGGGCTGGCGATCCGGATTTGGGACACCGCCCTCTGGGTGGCCGTAGTCCGCCTCGTATTGAGCACGACGCCTGTTCTCGACGTCGTGGCGGTCGCGTTCCTCGCGCTCCATGATACGATGAACAGCGTCGGGGGGGAGGGCGTACTCTGCGCGATGCCGCAGCTCCCGCTCTTCGCGCTCACGGTGGCGCTGGTCGATGTAGCCGCGGGCGTCGCGCGCACGTCTGTTCTTGTCAAGGTTGGCGCGGAGGTCGCCGTCTCTCGCGCCGTTCACCCGAGGCTGGTCAGGGTTGTTCTGGTCGACCTCCACCTGAATGGTGGGGAGTTTGCTGTGCGCAGGACGATTAGATCGACTGCGCGAATGCCGCCTTGATGAGGACGCCGCAGGCTTGGATGCCGCGCTCTTCTCTTCTACCAGGGCTGTAGCGACCCGAAGGTAGGCATGGCTGCTTCGGCCTCGGGTGAGGGGTTGGCTTGTTGGAGACGTGCCATGGCGGCGCCTAGGTTGGCCTGAGGTCTATTGAACGTTGGTAGCACTGCTTCCTCGAACTCGAGACGAAGGTCTCGGGCACAGGGGGTACCGCGTGGTGTTGCTCTTCTGCTCGTCCCTGAGCGCGATTGGCGTTGCCTTGGATCAGATGTGCTTCCTCGGAATCCATTGCACCGCGACGTGGTGGTTCGTTCTCCGACACCACCAGGACTCGCCGCAAGATCGAGCCCTGGTCGTTGGGGGAGACGTGGATCCGGACCTTCTGGAACTCACCACCGTCTGGAGACGTGGGAGCTCACGTGGTACGGGGAGCGGCACGCTCCTGGTCAATCTTCTGCCGCAGCCGGCAGCCGCGGAGGGTGTGTCGTACGCCCTTGTGGTAGGTGCACGGTACGTCGAGCGGGTCACGGCGAGCGCGGAGCTCGGGCTTTAGGTCGCCAGATGACTCTCGCCGCCCAGATTGGATTTGGGAGGACTTGGTCGCCTGACAGGTGTAGACATCGCTGGATGGTCACAGACCGAAGGGGAAGGTCTTGCGGCGCGACGCGGTCTGTGTTGAGCGCTGGGCTCTCTCGCAGATCTGGAGGGTCTCCTCCATCATGTCGATGACGCACTCCATTCCCTGAACAATGTCATAGGGTTTGGGCGGGTGGGTCTTCGACGCCAGATCGGAAACGAGGGTGGCGACGGGTGTCACCGGGGCCTTCACAGCAACCGACGGAGAGGTCGTGGCCTTCAGTGCAGTCGAGGTCACCGTGAAGGAGCCGAAGCAGATCTCCATAGGGTTGGCGAGGATGTCTGCCATGCTCGCCGGGAAAACAACACCGGATCGGGCCACCATGCTGCACAACGAGCTCCCGATCACCCCTACCTGGCGCGCCAACTGTCAGGGGGTGAGACCTAGACAGATCCGCAAGGGGGCGACCCAAGCGGTTGTAGGTTGATTGGAGGAGATTGGGAACTAAGAGCGTAGGTGGTAGTTCACAGGAGGAACTCGGAATACAACGAGAATGGCTGAGGACACAGGGGTTTAGACTAGTTCAGGCCTCCGGAGAGTAAAACCCTACGTCCAGTATGCGGTGGAATTATGCGTGAATGGGGAAGTCGCCTCGAATGGAGCTCTAGGCCGCCTTATATGGTCTACAGGCTAGGGCTTCCATTCAAGGTCAGTGGACCCTCATCGGGGTCGGTTACAAGTTAGGAAGGTCATCTTCCGTGATTACAGGGTGAATCCCGCGATCTGCGGACCTACTGGCGGCGTCGAGCTGCGACCTGGGGGAGAGCCTTGCGCCACAAGCTCGGCGGATCCTCCGGGATCCGGATAAGGTCTTCTGGAGTCTTCCAAGGTCGCCGGGGTTGTGGATAAGGTCTCCGGGCCCACTTGCAGGTCGGCGGGGCTTCTGACAGGTCGGGTCCACTTGACAGGGACCTCTGGGACCCTGGTCGGTGGGGACCCATGGGTACCCATGTCTCTCAGGTTGTTTGACACTAAATAGGAGCATTAAACATAGACTGATAACAAAACTAATTACACAAATGGATGCTAATTCATGAAATGAATCTAAGCTTAATCAGTCTATGATTTGAAAATATGGTGCTACAATAAATATGTGCTAATTATGAATTGATTAGATTTAATAGATTCATCTCTCACGAATTATAGCCTCCATTTGTGTAATTGGTTTTTGTAATTAGCTCATGTTCAATCCTAATTAGCATCCAAATATTTGATGTGACAATTGCTAACTTTAGTTCCTGGATCCAAACACCCCATAGAGTTTATCCTAAAGATTCACTAGAAAATTAGAAATATCTCTTCCAAACAAATGGTAATCACTTTCCTGGAAGAATATAGCAAAGCTCTACCGAACATGCACACACGTAACAAATCACATATGAATACACCGAGGAACGAAAGAAAATGAACTTCTAACCATGTGCTCATACAAGTACGATGGAGTATCTATGAGATCAAGAGTTCTTCACTTTGTTGACTATAGAGAGGGGGCCACATAAACCCCAACACAATAGTGCAACTGACCCTGGCCTGATTTCGACATTGATCCAAATTAGGAAAAGGTCTACATCACCCCCAACATATGAGGGGTGGACTACATGACCCCTAATCTATGAAACGGTCTATATCACCCTCGAATAGAGATGGCAATGGGTGCTCGAAACCCGAAACTTGATGGGTTTTTCTCTATTAGGGCATGGGCGTGGGTCGATTCTTCTACCCGTGGGTCTATTAATGGGCAAACAATGAGACCCAGTGGTTTTGTGGGCATGGGTTTGGGCACATTAAACCTGAACCCGTGAACCCATGTGTTTTTTTAGACCCGACTATATATCACCAAATAAACCAACATTCTTAGCCTACACCTCAATTTTAATGGATAAATCCCAACTCTTATATGTATGTACTATTTCTTATCATGAGTTTAATTGTTAAACGATCTATACTATGCTTTATGTCACTCATATGAAGTGCTTTTGTTAACATGTGATGTTATGATTGGATATCTAATATTATCACTAGTAGAAATGTTCACATCCATGACAAAACACTTTCGTCACGGAACAAGCTAAATTCATCATTGAAAACCTTCTGTGACGAATTTATGACGATTTTGAGCTCGTCATAGAAAGCGCGTCACATTTGTCGCACCGTGACGAATCAGCCATTTTCGTCACAGAACTGCTCCTTTTCAGTGATGGACACGTTTTTCGTCATGTAACCGCTCGTCTTCTATGACTAGTGAGCATCGTCACTAATTTCGTCATGGAAGTGACCGCCACGTGGCGCCATGCATGCTGGTAGCTGACGTGGCTTGTTGCCACGCTGGCTGCTGACGCGGTCCGTTGCGACGCTGGCTGCTGACATGGCTCGGTTCCACGCTGGACGCTGATGTGGCTCGGTTCCACGCTGGACGCTGATGTGGCAACATGCACTCGAACGATGATGTGTCTTGACCTGATTGGTCCACATGTTGTCGTTTGATTCGTCCACGTGCAATGATCAGGTTGGTCCACGTGTTGCGATCTCATTAGTCCACATGTCGTGATCTGATTGGTTATCGAAATTTCATCATAAAACGATGTTTATGACGAAATTTGATAAAAGTCATGTATATATACACAGCCCAAAATCATCATATTACACAGCCCATTCCAAATTCAGCCCAACAAGCCCACGTTACAATAATTACACAACCCAACATGGCAATAAATACACAACACATAAAATTTAACCCAACAAGCCTAGAAATAAAAAAATAGATCAACCATGTTCTTGTAGCATCAAAGATGTCAATTGCTTGCTGATCCAATCACTCATAATGACTTGCTTCTTGAGGCATCTAATCCTCAACCTGAAAGAGGACATTGCCAAACACTTGTCAATGCACAATATTTGAGATAGAAATTACTAATATGCTATGTATAGAGAACTGCAAGTACATGCATATGTTATATCATACAAACATATAGTAGGCAAGATTAGAAGTTCTGGAATGAGAGGCTGTATGTAGCAGGTGGTAGTATTTAATTGGATGTGTTCCAATTGAGTCATAGTAGATTGTAGTTTAGCAAATTCCAAGTGATCCCTAATCTAAGCACACTGCTCTAAAATGTAAGATTCTGAAGGTGTCAATCAGGTCCCTTGTCCAGAATGTCAAAAAATTGCTATACTCAGTTAAGCTTCATCTTTTCATTTAATTAAGATCATATATGTCCAAATAAAAACAATTATGTATCAAAAAGGATAATATCAAATTATCTCAGCACAAAACATACGCAAACATATCAATTCATCTCTAAGCAGATTCTAAAAATTGATCATTGATGGAGACTTGGTTTCATACACAAACAAATGGAAAGTTGTTTTTCAACGATCCGCAACACAAACAAAAAGCTCATGCATTCAGGACATTTAACTAATCATTCCACATAATAAGCACATTGTCCCAAATCAACAAGATAGAATCGAACAATTGAGAAACATTTCTACTCCAGAAATACTAACCAGGCAACCAGGTGCCTATACAAGTAAGTGTAGGTTGATCAGGAATAAAATATATACATACTCTAGGACATAAGCACAGACCGTTAAAGGCAAGGCATCACTCACTTGATGCAGCTCCAGGATTCAGAGTTGCAATTCTAGGATTCAGCTCTCAGCTGCGCCACAGCACCTGCACAACATAAAACTCAAAAAGATCAGTCAGACAGTGCTCAGTCCAAGCTGACCACAACACCAGATATTCTTTAAAATCCATTCACATCCATCGAAGATATAACAAAGAAATAGCAATAACAGTGCTCAGTCCAAGCCGTCCAAGACCTAGAAACCTAGATTTAATATAAATCAAACAACCAAAAAGGAGATATATGTACATAAATTATCGACTCACTGAACAAACAGGACACACAAGGTTTTGTGCTGCGTGGCCTTAACAGGACACAACCTGGAGATACCAAACTGTATGCAAAAAGTTCTAGTAACCAGACATACAGAGTCGATGTCGCTGCACAGTGTAAGAAAAAAACTGACCTGAGCACTGCTTTAAGCAGAATCATCATGCACATGGATCCCTTCTCCCAGCACATTGACCCATCCATTTAGCTGCCCAAAGAGCCCAGAATCAATCCTATAATGTTAAATAAAATTTGTCAACACACTTCCTTTGGTAATCCTAATTCAAATTGAAGAATCCAAATTCAAATGGAAGATGCTTCCTCTTCTATTTACGCACCTACAAGGACAGGAAGCTAGTCTAAGCAGAACATATCAGCCACCTTGTTCCATGCTAAGCTAAAGCTTTTTATATTGAATCTTTCGGTCAACGTCCCTACAAAATGCAAACACCCTAACAATTACTTTCTAGTTTCTAGAAATGCTCAACTTTTTAATCCCACCAACATAATACTCCGCTGCTTTGTGTATGGCCAAGCTAGACCAAATACTATAACATTTGTAGAAAGAAACCGACATTCGATGACACAATAATGAAATAGGTGTAAGAAGTCCTCACTGGGGCAAAATGCAAATATGCAATCAACAGCACTAGCAACTTATATATATATACTATAGGTGAGAGTCATGGTATATGCAAGTACCATCTGGGCAAAGCACAATAGAGATTAGAGAGCAGTACTCAATATCATATAGATACATGGGATTCCTAAAAAATAAGATATATGGGCATCCTTTGGGCATACTACTATGGAGTACTAGTGTATTACTCGGAACCCAGAATGGAATCAAGCAGTATTGAATAAAAGCACACGAGGGGAGGGGATTTGGCGGAATGGGAGTCGAATCGACTGGATAACGACAGATTGAAAATGGGGGGAGGACCTCGGGCGAGTAGGTGAAGCAGGCGTAGGGAGGACCTCGGGCCCCTGCAACTGTGCCGTCGTCGTCCTTGGCGGGCGCGGGCGGGGGTAGGGTTGTCCCGTGGTAGTGGTAGGGCGGTGCATCGGCCCAGCTGAGCGGGTGCGGCGACACCATGGCCGCCGGTCAGTGTTGGTGGGGGTGGCACGAGGCGAGCGCGGAGGGCGAAACCCTAGCCAATGAATCAATCAGTGATGAGCTCGTGAGCCACCCTAGCCACAAATCAAATCACAGCAAAATCGAGAACTCGTGAGCCACACTAGATGGATTCGGAGGGGATGCAAAGTGACGGCCGAAAAGACAGCCTGGATCCCCCTCACCTCGCGCCGACGCGGCACGTTCCTCCTGGCGCCTCACTGCAAGATGGTGACCCGGCCGCCGTAGATCCAACTCGACAACATTGTCCACCCCTCGACCTGGATTCGTCTCGGGACCACCGGGGAAAGGAGCAGCGGAGGCGAGGCGGGCGCGGGGAGCGGAGGTAGGAAGCGGCGGGCGCGGCGAGTGGCGGGCGCAAGGAGCGGCGAGCGTGGCGGGCGCGGTGGGCGTCGGGAGCGGCGAGCGGAGGTGGGAGGCGGAGGGCGCGAGGGGGAGAGCCGAGTGGCTAGCGTCATGGGAGGCGGCAGGCAAGAAGAGGTGGCTGGGACTGGGAGTGGCGGCGGATCTGAGAAGGTGGCTGAGGAATGGGGACTTAGGGTTTGGCTGCCCCCCTTTTATTCATCTCAATATCAATATGAACCGTTTGATTGAAGATGGATGGTTGGGCTAAGTTGGGCTAATTGGGCCGACGTGGGCTTCTCAGCTTATCATTTTTCTTTTTCTTTTTTCTTTTCATTCCACCATTGTGAAGTAACACCTAAAACTAATTATCTTATACACACAAATATATTTCTTATATATAATAGTATGCATATAAGTTGCCACCTAGGAGTTTCAAGAATTTTAAAGTAGATTTGCTATTTTCTATCATTTAAATGAATTTCTAGATGTTTACCGAAAGTAATTCCAAATCGACCTATATGTACCTCTAATAAGATTCAAAAAATTCAAAACAAACTATATTTAGACACTTATGGCCCATTCTAGGCCACATCTAGGAGATTGACGAAAAATTTAATTGAATTGTAGGGAAAACTCAAACTTCTACTAGTCACCTTGTTATAAAATAATGATAATAATATTTAAATTTGTTCAAAACATTCTACAAATTGACATGGAACCATATTTTAAGCATATAATGCTGCTATAGAAAATTCAGATGATTTTAATAAAGTGAGATTATAGATGTTCACAAATAGTAACATCTCTCACATAGTTTCTTATAACTATACTCAAACCTTTGAAGTCTGAACACCTCATAACATTATTGAAGTCGTATGCAGCTAAAATTTGGTCACAATCTTATTTTAGTCTTAGTAGGATAAAATATGAAGGTACACTACCACTTGTTATGCAAAAAAGTTTTTTTCTATTTTTTTAAACACCTAAATAACACACCCTTTCAAATAACTCAAAATTTAGTTGTCTTAAATACCACCAATCCATCTTTCACATGTAGCAGACAACAAATAAGTTGTAATCTAGGAGTTTCAGAATTTTTGGAATAGATTTGCTATTTTCTATCATTTAATTGAATTTCTGCGTGCTTACTGAAAGTAATTCGAAGTTGACCTATGTGTACCTCTAATAAGACTGGAAAAATTTCACAAAAATCATATTTAGTCTTCTATGTTCCATTCTAGGCCATATTTTGGAGATTGATGAGAAATGCAATTTGAGTTATAAGGAACATTCAAACTTTTATGTCAAAAGTACAACATAATAATCATAATAATATTTGAATTTGGTCAAAAAAATTCTACAAATCGGCATAACAACATGCTTTTGGTCCACAATCTTGCCATAAAAAATTTAAGTGATTTCAAGGAAGTGACGACATACACTGCTCACAAATAGATACATGGGTGACATAGTTTCTAATAACTCAACACAAACTTTGAGATTTGAGTGGTGATATACATTTTCAAAGTCGTACGCATGTCAAACATAGCTACTACCTTATGTTTATCATAACATTAGAAAATATGAAGTTATGTTACCATTTATTATGCAAAAATATCTTTTATTTATTGTCTTTCGGTAGAAGGAAAGAAGATATATAAAAAGATAAATGAAATTGCAATTAATATGCAAACGAACGACATTACATGAAAGATCATGATTTTAGAAAAAATTAGAAAAAAGAATCAATGAATTTGAAGTTACTATGACCGAGAAACACCAGTTTCAAATTTTAATTGTAGATTAAAAAGAAAAACGATGGGGGAAACAAGCTCAGCGTGCGCCACGTGGTCCCGGCGAAGCAACCCGACCATCCCAGTGCTGCCACGTGGTCCCGAAACTCCATCGCTCAGTATATGAAGTGAACTATCATCAAACCAGTACAACTGACGAAGTGGTGCAGTGGTAATAGTTGCACTCTTGATGTGCGAGGGCGCGGGTTCGAGTCCCGTCTCCTCCGTTTTTTTGCCCCCTCCCCGCTACGAATTAAATTCAGGCGATGTGGGCCGGTGTGGTCGGGTGACTGGGCGCGGAGGGGTCTGATAACGTGGGCCAGGTGGTTGGATGATGTGTACCAAGGTACAAAAGCAACGAAATCCTTGACAGAATCAGAAACAATGAATTAGCGTAGTGGTAAGGTGTTGTTCTT
The DNA here is from genome assembly GCA_036936925.1 of Cenchrus fungigraminus. Classification (NCBI taxonomy): domain Eukaryota; kingdom Viridiplantae; phylum Streptophyta; class Magnoliopsida; order Poales; family Poaceae; genus Cenchrus; species Cenchrus fungigraminus. The sequence continues at coordinate 16,863,167 of CM072778.1, read as the reverse complement.
TGTAACTAGTGGGTCTGGGGTTCGAATCCCCGTCCACCCCAATTTTTTGCGCGGGATTAACTTGTGGGCCGCGTTGGCCTGGTCGCTCGCACCATTCTGGGCCACGTTGGCCTGGTGGCCCGCATCGTGCTGGGCCGCTCTGGCCGTGGTGGGCTGCATTGGCCAGGTGGCTCGCACCATGTTGGGCGGCGTTGGCCTGGTGGCCCACGTCAGCTTGGTGGGTGCCTTGCTGGGCTGCGCGTGGTCGACTAGCCTAGCCAGAGCGGAGGGGAGTGGGACTAGGCACTGGTGGGGCCCACAAGTGGGACCAAGTTCTGGTGATGCCCACATGTGGGACCATGCACTGGTGGGGCCCACATGTGGGACCATGCACTGGTGGGGCCCACATGTGGGACCATGCGTTGGTGGGACCTTATGTGGGACCCGGACCCACAATCACACGTGGTTGCATGTGGGACAAGATCCTTGTTTTCTTTTTTCAAATTGTTTTGTGACGATAATGTTGTTGTTCCGTGACGCTAGTTTACTTTCGTCGTTGATTCCTCACGGGCAGAACTGGAATGATTCATCTGTGATGAAACAGGTTCGTTGTTCGGTGACCATCCTCTGAGCTTCGTCATTATTTTGAGTGGCTTGGTACCGTCACTCGTTATCCATGACGAAGTTACAAAATTCGTCATGGTAGAGACCACTTCCATGATGAAGAGTATCTTGGCCCCCTAAGTGGGTTTTGGTGATTTAATGACACACGCTTAAGTGGCTAATGATTTATCTAGTGTATGAGCAGGAATTAAAATTATATGTGGCATCAAGTGTTGTTCATTGAGTAAGCAAAAAGGAAGTGATGCTACAAAGGGTTCCTATGAAGGCTTATTTATTTTATATTTTGAATTTGAGTCCTAGGAATGCCGTACTATAAAGAGGGACAGGAAATGTATCTTCCAAGAGTCGAATAGGTGCTCTAGTTGCCAAAACAAAACCTATGAGAGACACCTTTGCACCAGCACGTTCACGGGGTTGACTTTTTGGGTGCTGACCTTGGGAGGCCGGAGTTTCCGGGTTTTTCCCGGAGTCTCCGGACTTCCCGGAGTTTTCGGAGTTTTCCCAGATATTCCGGGTCTTAGAGCTGTAACGGCTCTTTTCTGTGTGAGGGGGTATTAAAGCCCCCTCCACCCTTTCCTTTCTCTCTCTCTTGCCCATTTGCGACCTGCAACAACTCAGAACCCTTTCACTCCCCTCTTTACTCCCCTTGGCCTTGGTTTGGTGAGATTTGTTGGGGATTTAAGGAGGGTTTGAGAGCAAGAGCTTGGAGAGTGCTAGTGACCTGATTTCCCATCTCTAGAGCACCTCGTTCTTCGCTTGGTTGGCACATTTCGTGTTTGTTACTCTTGGAGCCTTGACCTCCTAGCCGGCTTGGCGTTGCCTTGGAGCATCCAAAGGTTTGTGGCTGCCCAAGGAGGTTTGTATCACCCCAAAATTGCGTAAGTAACTCTAGCTTGATCTTTGTGGTCGCTAGAGGAAGGAAAGCGACCTAGGTGTAAAAGTCCACCCTTTGTAGGTTCCTCAACGGAGACGTAGACCTCAAGGTGTGAGGTTGAACTCCGGTAACAAATCCTTGTGTCTCTTGTGCTTGTTGCTATTGTTGTTTGCTTGTATCTCTCTTGAGCACATTTCTAGGGTTTTGTGCCGATCTACTCCGTGTTGAAGTTCCTGCAGGTTCTAGGTGGATAAACAGGCTTGTCTCATCCCAGTGCATAACCTATTTTCATAGATCTATGTTTGAGCAAGTTTAATTTCTGTCGAATTTGATTCCCCCCTCGTAGGCCGGACTATCCGGACATTTTCCCGGATTCTCCGGATTTCCCGGAGTATCCGGAAAAATATCCGGAGACTCCGGACCTGGACTGACAGCTGTGTAAAAAGATTGTAAATTTCAGGTTCGACTATGTAACAACCCAGAAAATTAAGTTATGAAAATGTGAGAAAATTTGAACTTTTCATTTGTTGATGATGTGTCACCGTATTTAAACCCTCTCTAGCCTCTCTTCCTAAATTCCTAAATAAATAAAACCAAATATATAAAAATATATTTCCAAAATATGGTAAAATATGTGATTTGGATTTTATGGATTTTATTTGGTTTTTATTTGAGTGTGTTTTGAATTTGAAAATATTCAAATTCAAATCTATAGATTGAACTAAATTTCAAAATTAAATTCAAAACCCTTTCTTCCAACCTGGGCCAGCTATCTATCTTCTAAGTCCAGCTGTTCCCCTCCGACTCTAAGCCCGCAAACAAACCTTCACCTCGGCCTTCTTACCCCGCTTAGGAGACGGCCCAGTGTGGCCCAGCTAACCTACCCCGCGCCTATGTCGCAGACAGGTGGGGCCGTCACCTCGATCCCCTGTTCTTCGTTCTCCCCCGGGTCAAAGCCGCTCCGCCGCCGCGCTCGCGCGTGCGCGCACGCCTCGACCAGGGGACCAGCCCCCGATCGAGTCCGTGGCACGGACGCCGAGCCAGGCGGCTGCGCCCGCGCACTCCCAGGGCCTTTTCCCCTTTTGCCCCCAAGACGTGACACAACGCGCGCCCCGCCAGCCACTGCCGCACCGCCACATCAGCAACCCACCTCTCAGCAGCCAATGGACGCCCATCCGTGACCATTCTACCCTTGCGTCGTCGTGCATAAGCTTCTAATCCCCCGGGCGAGCCCCCTACTGCAAGGCAGCAAGCATTTGGGGTTTTCCCCCTTGGCTCTCTCTCTCGCCGCCGGAAGAAGGGGGAAGGGGGAAACGGAGGAGAGAAGGAGAGGGGAGGAGCAGCGAGGCGCGTCGCCGTCGCGCCGTCACTCGGAAGCCGAAGCCATACCTGCTGAAGCCGCTCGTGACCGGAGGAGTGCTGTCCGCGGGAGCACGGGACCGGAGCAGAGGAGCCGAACGCGTCGCCGCCGGGCTTTGCCGTCGTCGTCAACACCTTCACCGCCGCGACCTTCTCTGCAACGCCTTCACCTTCGCCCCTCGGTGAGCCAGACCGCGCCCTCTCTCTTCTTCACCCGTGGGAGCGCACCCCTGCGCCGCGCCGCCGGCCTTTGTGCCGTGCACCGTCCGTGCGTTCACCGCCGTGGCGTACCCCAACGCCGTGCCGGTCATCACCGTCCTTTTCGCCGTGCTGTCAAGCGTCTGTGTCCGGCCTTCGTGCCGTGGTGTTCCTTGCAGGTGCCACGCTGCGGTGCCGCTTCGCCGTCGTGCCGCGGCCCTGGGTTACCAGGAGCCCGCTTGCTAGTCCAGGTTGTGGCGTGCCTGCGCGCGCACGCACCCAGGCCGAGCGCACCCACGCGCTTAGTCACGGTTGAAGCGCTGCTTGCTGCTGATCTTGTTCACGCTCGCTTTTTTGCGTAAACCGAGCCGCATCGTCTTGCGTCGCCGCCGTGCTGCTCGCCACGCCGCGTCTCGCCCCGCCGTGGCAACAGGCCGAGCCGGCTCTAAGGGTTCCCGTCGGGCACCCGGCCGCACAGTAAAGCCCCTCGGTTAGCACAGCACCACCGCTTCGCATCATTCTGTTTCCGACCATCGACGCAGCGCTGCTCGCCGCACGCCGCGACGCCGTCGTGCACCTCGCCGCGCCACGCTGCGCAACGGCCACACGGGCCCAACCCAGGGCCGTGGCCGCGTCAAGTTCTTCCCGAGGTCCTAGAGCCTCCCCCTGTGCGCTTGCCTGGACGCCAAGGCAGTCGCCGCCGTCAAAGCGTCGCTCGCCGTCGCTGCTGGGCCTGCACCAGAGCACGCCGGCGCGCGCGTGCGTGTCGAAGGGGTGCTAACGCACCCCAGTTTTCCTCAAGGGCCCTCACCAGACTTCTCTGGTGCGGGACTGAGATGGATGTGGGCCGCACAACCCAAGTCGGTCTGTTACGGCCCCTTTTCCTTTAACGAGTGCACTCTGGAATTTTTGTCTAGGGAGCTCTGTTAGACTTGGTCCGGTAGGCCCATCGGGCCGAGCCTAATGGGCCGAATCTGGCCCACTAACCTCTTTCGGCCCACCAAGGCCCACTAACCGGTGACGCTGATGTCACGATGACGTCATGCTGACGTCATCCCTATTTTCAAAATATAAAAATCCTTTTCTGTTTTAAAAATAATTTTAGAAATTATTTTATAAATCCTTTAATCTTTGAAAATTCATAACTAATTATTTATAACTCCGAAAAATATGAAATCAGTTTCTATATTTTTCTAAAAATGAGACGGTGCTGTTTGTAGGTAGTATGGTTCTATTTGAATCTTCTAAAATTGGGTTTCTTTGGATTTATTGCTTAGTTGTTTGTCGGTATCTTAGTGTCTCATATCTCGTGCTGCACAGACCCGAGCTTCAACCAGGAGGAGGCCTACGACCCCGACTACAACCCAGATCAGGACTTCGGATGCCAGTCAGGTGTCATGTCACTCCCAACCATATAGATCCCATGCTTGCTTTAGTTGCTACTGCTTAATTACTTTTGATGCATGTTTTGAAATTGCATAGACAATTGATTAGCCGTGCCTTGAAATTGTTTACCTTGTCCTTGGAACACCTACTTTCGGAACTAGCTACAGACCCCTAGCTAGTTCCCGGCACTTCTCCGTCCATATATTTTACCCTTAGTTATGGATGGATCTCAGGTTTGGACCGAGGTTGGGATACCTCGGAACTCTTGTGTGTGTTTTGGGTGAGTGTGTATCCTTGACGTGTTACCGCGGGAGCGAGCCACTTTGGTTACTTGTGAACACCTGTCTAGGGGAGATGCGACCTGGCCTCCCGCCCTAGCGGCGTGTCGGACGGGTGGAGTTGGTGAGTGCTTGCTCCTGCAATTAAGGACCGATCGTCTGTGTGACCTTGATCTTTGGGCTATTTTCGTACAAACCGTTCGCCTTGTTATGGGCGGGGTTCGGTCCGAGAACTAGTAGGTGGATGGCATCCAGCCTGTAGGCGGACCGGTGTGGTCGTGTGAGGGGGACGGGTTATACCCCCCGAGTAGACGTCGCCCCGGCTCCTCCGGGGATGGTCTCACAGCTCCGAGGCCCTGCTGGCAAGTTTCGCGCCCCAGTTCAGGACGAGTCAGGCTTGGAGAGGCAGGAGAGTGCCACCCACTGCTAGGTCTCCGGTCGTTAGGTAGGGATGTGGAACGGAGGCATCCGTTTCTGCCCTATCCGGCAGGTCCAGTTGTACAACCTCTGCAGAGTGTTAAACCTATAGCTATAGTCCGTGTCCACTGGTATGGACAGCCCTTACGATCTCTCACCTGGCTAGTCTCTTCTTGTGCTGCTTCCTCTCCCCTGTGTGTTGTGAGCCCGGCTTCGTGCCGTTGAGACGTGGGGATAGGAGTTGGTGACCCCACGTCGCAGATGAGTCTGGGATGCTGTATCTTGGTTGAGATCCAGTATTTGGTGCTTCTTTCCTTGTTGGGGCGTTGTCCCCGGAGGCGTTGTCCTCGGAGGTGTGGATCTCTTCGGAGATGGATACCTCTCGGCTTTTCTGCTTACCTTGATGTTGCTACCGCTGCTTGCTTAACCTTCTACAGCCATAAATAGGATTATTCATGCATAGTAGAATTATTCCCTCTTGCTTATGCTCTTTGTTGGGAAGCTGACATGACCTACTCGCTTATCGAGTAGATGACGGACTTTCAGACCAGGAGCCGGACTACGACTTTGAGGACGATGGCTGGGAGGACTGAAGCTCGCCCTACACTTGAGTTGCCTGCGGATATGGAGTCTACTTCGCTACATGAGAGCCGCTGCGTAGATGATTACTCTGCTTGATTCAGTCCTGTTGGACTTGTACCCAGCATGTGCCGAAATGATGTACTCAGATGCTTAATTATTAAATTATATTATGGACCCTCATGTATTTATTCTTGTTGTACGGTAGTTTGCTTTACTTTCTGAGACAGGGATTTGCACGTGATAGCCTCCTGGGACTATCACAGAGGTGCAGGGATCGGGTTCCCGTCTTCGGAAACCCGGTTCGTTTCAGATGGTATCATAGCCGTACTTGACTGTAGGACGAGCCTAGGAACGGACGATAGTATAGGAAAGCCCGAACACCTTGTGCTTTATATACAATCCATGAAACTTTATATAAATACCTTGCACTTTACTATATACTACCTTGATTAACAATACTAACTCTTACTAACACCCCTAACAACGTGCAGATGGACCAGCTGACGTGGATCCCCCTCAAGACCGACGGCCAGTGGGCCAGAGGGTTCTGCAAGATCCATAAGAACTGTTTGGAGACCGCAGGAGTGGAGACAAGTGAGGTGTTCTACGAAGGACGCACCACGGCCGTCGTGGACCAGTCGCCGACGGAGCTGACTTTGAAGATACCGGCTGACCCACGCGTGCCAGAGTTCGAGGAGGTCAGAGTCACGTGCTTCGACAACTCTACCCTGGAGGCTCACCAGTGTTGTGCTAGACTCGCGCTGAAGAAAGTGTGTTGACAGTTGGAGCAGAGGTTGAAGGATACACCCTTCGAGGTTCTTCCGACAGCACTGTACGACCACAGCAGGTGGCACACAGACGAGGCAGCTTACACTGAGGAGAACACAAAGGGCAAGGATGAGAAGAACCAGTTGGCCAGCAAGTTCATTCAAGCTCAGGATCAGGCACTCTACTGGGCAGATTCAGAGATCATGTTTCTGCGACAGAAGTGGGACGACACCTTGGGACGGAACGCCCAGCTGGAGAGAGAGAATAGCCAGTTGGTGTACCTTCTCAACGAAGCGCACAGGAGGAACATCCAGATCACAGAGTGGGGACTCGCGGCCGCCAGAGCCAGCACTGAGAGAGATGCGCTTGAGATCGCCATGCTGAGAGCCAGACTAGAGGAGACACAGACCGCCTTGCGGGAGTCAGAGGCAGCGACCAGAGAGGAGCGGTTGAAGCTGCGTGAGAAGGAGTACTTGGTAGAGCCTCTTGGAGCAGCTTGCACCGACTACCAGCTGCGGTTGTGGGAACACGAGGAGAGGCTGACCCAGAACTACGACCACCTCTGGTACTTGGGAGGCAGAGTGTACGAGGCACAAGATACAGCCAGCAGGACCAGCTCAGCTTGGAGGGACTCCGACCTACGGCGAGTGGCAGAGTTCAGTGAGTTGGCAGAGATGCTACCACCACAGAAGAGGCCCAGGGTGAGGACAGAGACGTTTGAGCTACCCCCTACTCTACTTCCGTCACAGCGACCTTACCCACGAGGCAGTTCAGACACCCCAGAGATGAGCAGAGCTTTGAGGAGCTTGGCAGGCTACTTCAACCTACCAGAGATTGAGATACCAGACTACCCAGGAGTGAACGACCCGCCGTTCTACTCGGTTCCGCCCAGTCCGAAGACCGTGTCACCACCGTACTCTCTAGCTACTGTTCAGGAGCAGGCACCTTGAGGGGATGATCCTGTAGTCAGATAGGATAGAGTTCTTCATGATGTTCATGTTTAGTTGACCACCGCTTATGTATCGCGATGTAGTTCTCATGCTTCTGTGTAATCTCGAAGGTTGTGGAGTAGGCCTCGAGATACACACCTTTTGTATGATGATCTTGCATGAGTGATTGGAGTTATCGATCTTTTGCTGGTTTTCATGCTTCTTATATGTTTATGTGAAATTGTTTGTTGTTAGCTAGATACTCCTTATATGCATAAGTACCTTAAAGTTAATTTTTGACAACTCGTTTCTCACGATCTCGAACTCTTTAAACAGATGTCGGTGGCAAGGAGGTCGGGACGGCTCCTACGCCGTTTCGAGGAGGCAGCCAGGGAGGACGCCGAGCAGGAGGACGTCCCTCTCCCCGCTGGAGGTCGAGGTCGTGGCCGCCGTGGAGGCCGTGCACCACGTGGCGGACGCCGTGGTGGATGCCGCGGCGGGCGAGGAGGTCGAGGAGACCAAGGAGGAGGCCGAGCACCAGCTGACCCCGAGGAGGAGCTCGAGGGGGAGGCTGAGCCTGAGCCAGAGCAGGAGCCCGAGCAGCCGGCACCACCGCCCAACCTAGCAGCCGTGATGGCGCTTCAGACCCAGCTGATGCAGGCGATCGCCGATGCTGTGGTTCAGAACAACAACAACTGGAGGAACGTCAGGAACCAGCCGGAGAGCTTGCAGAAGATAGTGGAGGGTTTCACCAAGCTGCGTCCACCTACCTTTGACAACTCTCCAGACCCACTCATGGCAGACAACTGGTTGAGGGAGATTGAGAAGAAGTTGGAGCTCACCGAACTTTCTGAGGAGGAGTGCGTGTACGTCGCCGCGCACCAGCTGGTCGGCACGGCAGGGGCTTGGTGGGACAGTTATTGTGACTCACACGCAGACCCTACCCGCATCACTTGGGAGGAGTTTGTGGAGGCTTTCAGAGCGTTCCACATCCCAGAGGCTGTGATGGACAGGAAGGCAGACGAGTTCAGGCACTTGAAGATGGGATCGATGACAGTGCAGGAGTACACGAACCGGTTCCAGGAGCTGATGCGGTACGCCCCAGACGACTCCAACACTGAGAAAAAGAAGATGTACTGGTACCGCAAGGGACTCCACAGAGGGATGGCGCACCACTTGGCAGCTCACGACTGTGACACTCTTCACGCCCTGGTGGGCAAGGCCTTGGTTGTGGAGAAGTCGAGACTGGACTACGTGGAGGTCTGCGGAGAGAAGAGACAGCGTGCAGAACGTGCAGGGTACCCAGGGTCACACCAGCGACAGAGGTCTGCTCCGCCACAGTACTCACAGCAGTGACAGCGTCCTTACCCTCAGCAGCCGCAGACTCAGTTCACTCAGCAGGGCAAAGGACACTCCGGAGGCAGTGGAGGTTCGAGTCAGTGGAAGCCCAGGCCGCAGCAGCCGCCAGCGTACGACAGCTCACAGGTCACTTGCTACCACTACCGTCAGCTAGGCCACAAGTCCAACGTGTGCCCGCAGAAGTTTCAACAGGGAGGTCAGAGCAGGAACACCCAGTACCAGACACCGGCGAAGGCACCAGTTCCAGGAGGACAGCCTTAACAGAACCAGCAGAAGAGCGCGCCCCCACCGACTCGAGGCAGACTGAACCACCTGACCGCAGAGGAGGCAGCTGCAGCGCCAGATGTGGCTCTCGGTGAGTTTTTAGTCGATTCAGTTATGGCTACCATTCTGTTTGACACCGGTGCTCAGCTTTCGTACATCTCTACTAAGTTTGTAAAGGAAAGGTCATTACCAACTAAGCCCAGACCACGGCCTATAGTTACCAGCTCCCCGCTAGGTGAGAAGCGGAGTACGCTGGAGTGTAGAGGAGTGAACATGGTGTTTGAGAAGTAGTTGTTCGTGGCAGACCTGACCGTTCTGGAGTCGACCGGGATCGACGTGATACTTGGGATGGAGTGGTTAGCTCAGCACAAAGGATTGGTGAACTGCAACCCAGTGTACGTGCAGTTGGAGCACCCTAGTGGAGTCAGGGTGTTGATCAAGCCACAGGGCCAGAGGTCGACGCCGATGTTGTGCAACATGAAAGGAAAGGATTTGGAGGAAATCCCGGTGGTGAGGGAGTACCCCGACGTGTTTCCAGAGGAGTTGACCGAGTTACCACCAGACAGGGATATTGAGTTCGTGATTCAGCTGATGCCAGGAGCTGGACCCGTGGCTAAGAGCCCGTACAGGATGTCCGCAGATGAACTAGATGAGCTGAAGAAGCAACTCAAGAAGCTGCAAGAGCAAGGTTTCATTCGACCGAGTGCCTCACCTTGGGGTTCGCCAGTTCTGTTTGTGGACAAGAAGGATGGCACCAAGAGGATGTGTGTGGACTACCGGACACTCAACTCGATGACGATCAAGAACCAGTACCCTTTGCCCAGGATTGACGATTTGCTAGACAGGCTGCAGAAGGCAAAGTTCTTTTCCAAGATTGACTTGAGGTCAGGTTACTACCAGATGAAGATTTGGGACCAGGATATCCCGAAGACGGCTTTCACGACTCGGTACAGCTTGTACGAGTTCGTAGTGGTTTCCTTTGGACTGACCAACGCACCTGCCTACTTCATGAACATGATGAACAAGGTCTTCATGGAAGAGCTGGACAAGTTCGTTGTGGTGTTCATAGATGACATTCTGATCTTCTCAGAGACAATAGAGGAGCACGAGGAACACCTTCAGATTGTGATGGAAAGGTTGAGACAGCAGAGTTGTACGCAAAGTTCAGCAAGTGTGAGTTCTGGATGGAGGAAGTTGCTTTCTTGGGACACATGTTGTCAGCAGAGGGAGTTGCGGTTGACCCTTCGAAAGTGGAAGCAGTTACCAAGTGGGAGCAGCCACTCACAGTGATAGATATTCGGAGCTTTCTTGAGTTGGCAGGTTACTACAGGAGGTTCATAGAAAACTTCTCCAAGATAGCGAAGACAATGACAGAGATGTTGAAGAACGACAAGAAGTTCGTGTGGTCAGAGGCCTGTGAGAGGAGTTTCCAGGAGTTGAAGAAGAGGCTCACGACAGCTCCGATTCTTACCCTGCCAGACGTCAAGAAGGATTTCGTGGTGTACTGTGATGCCTCGAAGCAAAGATTGGGTTGTGTGCTGATGCAAGAGGGCAAAGTTGTTGCTTACGCGTCGAGGCAGCTTAAGAAGCACGAGGAGAACTACCCCACTCACGACTTGGAGCTAGCAGCAGTCGTTCACGCTCTGAAGATTTGGAGACACTACCTGATCAGCAACAAGTGTGAGCTGTACACCGATCATAAGAGTCTGAAGTACTTCTTCACTCAGTCAGAGCTGAACATGAGGCAGAGAAGGTGGCTAGAGCTGATCAAGGACTACGACTTGGAGATTCACTACCACCCTGGCAAGGCAAACGTTGTGGCAGATGCACTGAGCAGAAAGTCCTATTGCAACAACTTGATGGTGAGGCAGGAGCAGCCAGCACTTCATGACGAGCTAGAGCAGCTTCAGGTTGAGATTGTGGAGCAAGGACAGCTCAACACACTGCAAGTGTCCTATGACTTGGAAGGTAGAATTCGGGAAGCTCAGAAAGATTGCAAGGAGATTGGAGCACTACGAGAGCTGATGTTGGAAGGAAAAGCTGAGGATTACCGGGTTGATGAATAGGGAACCATGTGGTTGAAGGACCGGATCTGTGTTCCACAGAACAAGGAACTCCGAGAGCAGATACTGAAAGAAGCCCACGATTCAAGGTACTCCATTCACCCAGGAAGCATAAAGATGTACCAAGATTTGAAACAGAGGTTTTGGTGGAAGGATATGAAGAAGGACATAGCCTACTATGTGGCTTGTTGTGACACTTGCAGCAGAGTGAAGATCGAGCACCAGAGGCCTGCAGGGCTGTTGAAACCGTTGGATATTCCTCAGTGGAAGTGGGATGACATTTCCATGGACTTTGTGGTGGGGCTACCCAGGACACAGAAAGGCAACGATTCCGTTTGGGTCATAGTGGATCGGCTGACGAAGGTAGCTCACTTCGTACCCGTGAAGACCCGTTACACGACAGACCAGTTGGCAGACTTGTACGTGTGTCACATACTCTGGCTACACGGAGCCCCGAGGAGCATAGTGTCTGACAGAGGGTCCCAGTTCGTAGCAAAGTTTTGGCAGAGTTTCCACGCCCGGATGGGAACTACACTCAGCTACAGCACAGCTTTTCACCCTCAGACGGACGGGCAGACTGAGAGAGTAAACCAGGTGTTGGAGGATATGCTGAGAGCTTGTGCTTTGACTTACGGCACAGATTGGGAGAGCAGCTTGGCCTATGCAGAGTTCTCTTACAACAACAGCTTCCAAGCAAGTCTCAAGATGGCACCCTTCGAGGCACTCTACGGGAGGAAGTGCAGGACACCTTTGATGTGGTCAGAGGTAGGAGAGAGGATGATCTTTGGTCTGGACATTCTCGAGGAGGCTGAGGAGAAAGTAGAGAAAGTCAGGGACAACCTAAGGATTGCTCAGAGCAGACAGAAGAGCTACGCCGATCGTCGCCGGAGAGACTTGTCGTTCGAGGTGGGTGACTTCGTCTACTTGAAAGTGTCACCGATGAGAGGAACTAAGAGGTTTGCTGTGAAGGGAAAGCTTGCCCCAAGGTACGTGGGACCATACCAGATCACTTAGAGAGTTGGGAAGCTCGCTTACAGACTTGCACTACCAGCAGAGATGTCCGCTGTACACCCTGTGTTCCACGTGTCACAGTTGAAGAAGAGTGAAAAGGAAGTGGAAGCAAAGCAAGTCCCGGTGGAGATACTCGACCTGCAGAACACCCTGGAGTATGCAGAGTACCCCGAGAGGATCTTGGATAGAGCAACAAAGCAAACCAGGAGGACCACAATTCCTTACTGCAAAGTGTTGTGGAGTCACCACACGGAGCGAGAAGCAACCTGGGAGAAGGAAGCCGACCTCAAGAGAGAGTTCCCTCACTTGTTCGAGGGAGAGGATGGAGCTTAAATCTCGAGGACGAGATTCCCGGTGGTGGGGGAGAATGTAACAACCCAGAAAATTAAGTTATAAAAATGTGAGAAAATTTGAACTTTTCATTTGTTGATGATGTGTCACCGTATTTAAACCCTCTCTAGCCTCTCTTCCTAAATTCCTAAATAAATAAAACCAAATATATAAAAATATATTTCCAAAATATGGTAAAATATGTGATTTAGATTTTATGGATTTTATTTGGTTTTTATTTGAGTGTGTTTTGAATTTGAAAATATTCAAATTCAAATCTATAGATTGAACTAAATTTCAAAACTAAATTCAAAACCCTTTCTTCCAACCTGGGCCAGCTATCTATCTTCTAAGTCCAGTTGTTCCCCTCCGACTCTAAGCCCGCAAACAAACCTTTACCTCGGCCTTCTTACCCCGCTTAGGAGACGGCCCAGTGTGGCCCAGCTAACCTACCTCGCGCCTATGTCGCAGACAGGTGGGGCCGTCACCTCGATCCCCTGTTCTTCGTTCTCCCCCGGGTCAAAGCCGCTCCGCCGCCGCGCTCGCGCGTGCGCGCACGCCTCGACCAGGGGACCAGCCCCCGACCGAGTCCGTGGCACGGACGCCGAGCCAGGCGGCCGCGCCCGCGCACTCCCAGGGCCTTTTCCCCTTTTGCCCCCGAGCTGTGACACAACGCGCGCCCCGCCAGCCACTGCCGCACCGCCACATCGGCAACCCACCTCTCAGCAGCCAATGGACGCCCATCCGTGACCATTCTACCCTTGCGTCGTCGTGCATAAGCTTCTAATCCCCCGGGCGAGCCCCCTACTGCAAGGCAGCAAGCATTTGGGGTTTCCCCCCTTGGCTCTCTCTCTCGCCGCCGGAAGAAGGGGGAAGGGGGAAACGGAGGAGAGAAGGAGAGGAGAGGAGCAGGGAGGCGCATCGCCGTCGCGCCGTCACCCGGAAGCTGAAGCCATACCCGCTGAAGCCGCTCGTGACCGGAGGAGTGCTGTCCGCGGGAGCACGGGACCGGAGCAGAGGAGCCGAACGCGTCGCCGCCGGGCTTCGCCGTCGTCGTCAACACCTTCACCGCCGCGGCCTTCTCTGCAACGCCTTCACCTTCGCCCCTCGGTGAGCCAGACCGTGCCCTCTCTCTTCTTCACCCGTGGGAGCGCGCCCCTGCGCCGCGCCGCCGGCCTTCGTGTCGTGCACCGTCCGTGCGTTCACCGCCGTGGCGTACCCCAATGCCGCATCGGTCGTCGCCGTCCTTTTCGCCGTGCTGTCAAGCGTCTGTGTCCGGCCTTCGTGCCATGGTGTTCCTTGCAGGTGCCTCGATGCGGTGCCGCTTCGCCGTCGTGCCGCGGCCTTGGGTTACCAGGAGCCCGCTTGCCAGTCCAGGTTGTGGCGCGCCTGTGCGCGCACGCACCCAGGCCGAGCGCACCCACGCGCTTAGTCACGGTTGAAGCGCTGCTTACTGTTGATCTTGTTCACGCTCGCTTTTCTGCGTAAACCGAGCCGCATCGTCTTGCGTCGCCACCGTGCTGCTCGCCACGCCGCGTCTCGCCCCGCCGTGGGAACAGGCCGAGCCGGCTCTAAGGGTTCCCGTCGGGCACCCGGCCGCACAGTAAAGCCCCTCGGTTAGCACAGCACCGCCGCTTCGCATCATTCTGTTTCCGACCACGACGCAGCGCTGCTCGCCGCACGCCGCGACGCTGTCGTGCGCCTCGCCGCGCCGCGCTGCGCAACGGCCACACGGGCCCAACCCCAGGGCCGTGGCCGCGTCAAGTTCTTCCTGAGGTCCTAGAGCCTCCCCCTGTGCGCTTGCCTGGACGCCAAGGCAGTCGTCGCCGTCAAAGCGTCGCTCGCCATCGCCGCTGGGCCTGCACCAGAGCACGCCGGCGCGCGCGTGCGTGTCGAAGGGGTGCTAACGCACCCCAGTTTTCCTCAAGGGCCCTCACCAGACTTCTCTGGTGCGGGACTGAGATGGATGTGGGCCGCACAACCCAAGTCGGCCTGTTACGGCCCCTTTTCCTTTAACGAGTGCACTCTGGAATTTTTGTCCAGGGAGCTCTGTTAGACTTGGTCCGGTAGGCCCATCGGGCCGAGCCTAATGGGCCGAATCTGGCCCACTAACCTCTTTCGGCCCACCAAGGCCCACTAACCGGTGACGCTGACGTCACGATGACGTCATGCTGACGTCATCCCTATTTTCAAAATATAAAAATCCTTTTCTATTTTAAAAATAATTTTGGAAATTATTTTATAAATCCTTTAATCTTTGAAAATTCATAACTAATTATTTATAACTCCGAAAAATATGAAATCAGTTTCTATATTTTTCTAAAAATGAGACAGTGCTGTTTGTAGGTAGTATGGTTCTATTTGAATCTTCTAAAATTGGGTTTCTTTGGATTTATTGCTTAGTTGTTTGTCGGTATCTTAGTGTCTCGTATCTCGTGCTGCACAGACCCGAGCTACAACCAGGAGGAGGCCTACGACCCCGACTACAACCCAGATCAGGACTTCGGACGCCAGCCAGGTGTCATGTCACTCCCAACCATATAGATCCCATGCTTGCTTTAGTTGCTAGTGCTTAATTACTTTTGATGCATGGTTTGAAATTGCATAGACAATTGATTAGCCGTGCCTTGAAATTGTTTACCTTGTCCTTGGAACACCTACTTTCGGAACTAGCTATAGACCCCTAGCTAGTTCCCGGCACTTCTCCGTCCATATATTTTACCCTTAGTTATGGATGGATCTCAGGTTTGGACCGAGGTTGGGATACCTCGGAACTCTTGCGTGTGTTTTGGGTGAGTGTGTATCCTTGACGTGTTACTGCGGGAGCGAGCCGCTTTGGTTAGTTGTGAACGCCTGTCTAGGGGAGATGCGACCTGGCCTCCCGCCCTAGCGACGTGTCGGACGGGTGGAGTTGGTGAGTGCTTGCTCCTGCAATTAAGGACCGATCGTCTGTGTGACCTTGATCTTTGGGCTATTTTCGTACAAACCATTCGCCTTGTTATGGGCGGGGTTCGGTCCGAGAACTAGTAGGTGGATGGCATCCAGCCTGTAGGCGGACCGGTGTGGTCGTGTGAGGGGGACGGGTTATACCCCCCGAGTAGACGTCGCCCCGGCTCCTCCGGGGATGGTCTCACAGCTCCGAGGCCCTGCTGGCAAGTTTCGCGCCCCAGTTCAGGACGAGTCAGGCTTGGAGAGGCAGGAGAGTGCCACCCACTGCTAGGTCTCCGGTCGTTAGGTAGGGATGTGGAACGGAGGCATCTGTTTCTGCCCTATCCGGCAGGTCCAGTTGTACAACCTCTGCAGAGTGTTAAACCTATAGCTATAGTCCGTGTCCACTGGTATGGACAACCCTTACGATCTCTCACCTGGCTAGTCTCTTCTTGTGCTGCTTTCTCTCCCCTGTGTGTTGTGAGCCCGGCTTCGTGCCGTTGAGACGTGGGGATAGGAGTTGGTGACCCCACGTCGCAGATGAGTCTGGGATGCTGTATCTTGGTTGAGATCTAGTATTTGGTGCTTCTTTCCTTGTTGGGGCGTTGTCCCCGGAGGCGTTGTCCTCGGAGATGTGGATCTCTTCGGAGATGGATACCTCTCGGCTTTTCTGCTTACCTTGATGTTGCTACCGTTGCTTGCTTAACCTTCTACAGCCATAAATAGGATTATTCATGCATAGTAGAATTATTCCCTCTTGCTTATGCTCTTTGTTGGGAAGCTGACATGACCTACTCGCTTATCGAGTAGATGACGGACTTTCAGACCAGGAGTCGGACTACGACTTTGAGGACGACGGCTGGGAGGACTGAAGCTCGCCCTACACTTGAGTTGCCTGCAGATATGGAGTCTACTTCGCTACATGAGAGCCGCTGCGTAGATGATTACTCTGCTTGATTCAGTCCTGTTGGACTTGTACCCGGCATGTGCCGAAATGATGTACTCAGATGCTTAATTATTAAATTATATTATGGACCCTCATGTATTTATTCTTGTTGTACGGTACTTTGCTTTACTTTCTGAGACAGGGATTTGCACGTGATAGCCTCCTGGGACTATCACAGAGGTGCAGGGATCGGGTTCCCATCTTCGGAAACCCGGTTCGTTTCAGACTATTCACCCCCCTCTAGTCGACATCTTGATCCTTTCAATTGGTATCAAAGCCAAGTTTCCGAATTTGAAGCTTAACCGCTTGGAGTCAAGAAGATGTCGGGTCCAAATGCTCAATCTCCACCTCTTCCCGAAGGTGGAGATCCCGCCAACAACGTCATTAGTACACCTCCCGTTCTACCTCAAGGAGGTGGTACTCTTGGTGCAAGCACAAGTCATCAAGCACATGGAGATGATGCGGAGTCCTCTGATAGTGAGGATGAAGAGTTTGATGATGCAAGGTCCAACCGCTCCACTTGACGCCCGTCATCATCAAGGGACTATACTCGGACCTCTTTCGATTACTCTCACTTATCTTTTAACCATCCATCGGGTTCTAGCCACATTGGGAAGATACCCCAATTTGATGGAACCGGCTATTCCAAGTGGAAGAACTCGATGGAGGAGTATTTGATGGCGGTAAATCCCGCACTTTGGACTATTGTGAACAGGGGTATTACTTTCCCTAGTGGTGATGCAACGCTAACTCAAGATCAAGCAAATGAGATACAAAGAAACTATCAAGCCATACGCATCATCAAGAGTTCACTCACGTCCGAAGAGTATGACAAGGTGGATGGACTTAAGTCCGCCAAAGAAGTATGGGACACATTGTTCATCAATCATGAAGGAACAAAGCAAGTGAGAGAAGGAAGAATCCGTGCTCTAGAAAGTGAGCTCAACCACTTTGTCATCAAGGAAGATGAATCTCCACAAGACATGTACAACCGCTTGAACAAGATCATCAACTAGATCAAGTCCCTTGGAAGCACAAGATGGGGAAGAAGAGAAGTGGTTGATAAGATCCTCTACGCATATATGGCTAGGGATGTGCAACTCCCAACACTCATAAGAGAGAAGAGAGGCTTCAACAAGTTCACTCCGGTGGATGTGATTGGAAGAATTGAAGAACATCTTATCACCGTCAAGGAGTCAAACCTTTCACAAGAAATGTCCAAGATGCATGAACAACTTGAGAAGAACAAGGGAGTGGCCCTCAAGGCATCTAACAAGGAGAAGAAATCTAGCTCATCAATCTCCAAGACCGTGGTCAAGGAAGATAGTGATGAAGATAGTGATGAAAACATGACTCCCAAACAAATGGCACTCTTCATAAGAAAGTTCAACAAAGTGATCAAGAAGAGTGACTTCTTCAACAAGAACAAAGACAAAGACAAGATCAAGACCAAGAGAACTTCCAAGAGGTCATGCTTTGGGTGTGGCAAAGAGGGTCACTTCATTGCGGAGTGCCCCAACATCAAAGTGAGAAGAAGGGACACCAACAAGAATGACAAGAACAAGAAGAAGGAAGTTGGTGAAGCACATTTGGGTGAAGAGTGGGACTCAAATGATGATAGCTCCGACTCCGATGATGAAGTGGGTCTTGCCACTATTTCTATTGGAGAACCAATCTACAAGTCATCACTCTTTGAAGATCTCACCGACGATGAAGATGACTTCACCCACACATGCCTCGTGGCTAGGGGCTCTAAGGTAGACACTCCCACCCCGCCCCTAGATGATGATAGTGAAAGTGATCTTGAATTTGAAAAGATGATAAATGGCTTTGGTAAAAAGGCAACTAAGAAAATCATGTTTTTAATGAAAGAAATAGAGAATAGAGATGGGACTCTAGAGGTGCAAGAAGAACTCTTTAGACTTGAGCGAGAGAAAACCATTGCCCTTGAGAATGCCCTTGTAATTGAAAAGAAGGGTTTCAAGGTGCAAGAGGACTTGCTTAAGGAAAAGGAGCTAGAAATTCTTAGCCTCAAGAAATCCCAAGCTAAAGATGAGTTGATAGTAGATGAATTAACTAGGGAATCTTTCCTAGCTAAGGATGCTTGCAAGAAACTTGAGGGCGAAAAGATTGAACTTCAAAAGAGCTTTGAAAGCTTAAAGACTAGTCACATAGCACTAGAAGTTCAACTTGACAATCTCAAGAATAATGCTACAACAACCTCTAATGATGCTCTCTCTAACTCTAAAGCCTCAACAAGCAATGGTTGTTCTCGGTGCTATAAAATTGATATAAATGCTTGTGCTACTAACATTGCCAAGATGAATGCTATGAAGAAAGAGATTGCTAGGTTATCAAACTCCCTCATTGATGGGAAGAAGAAAGAACCCAAAAGAGGTGAGTTTGAGAACCACACCAAAGGCTTTGGGTCAAGCTACATGAAGAAGTTTGGCTTTGCGGATGGGAAGGGTCTAGGTTAGCAAGAACAAGGAACAAAGGACCCCATCCCATTCATCAAGAACTACCACACTAAAGGTGTGGGAACAAGGAATGTGGTGCATGGCATGAAGCAATTGGGTGCCAAGAACTATGACAACCAAGTCAAGTACAACTCACCTATCAAGTTCAAGGGCACTCAAGACACAACACATGCACCACAAGCTAAGGCAAAGGCCAATCCAATCAAGTCAAGCAAGAAGCCCAAGCCACATGCCTCACAAGATAACTTCTATGCCGATTATGTGTTAACTTGGGACCACAAGGGTAAGGTGGTTGCCAAGTATGTGGGACCCCGCACAAAAGGGACATTGGTCAAAAGGAATGTGTGGGTGCCCAAGGTTCTTGTGACTAACGCTCTAGGACCCAAACCTACTTGGGTACCTAAAACACAAGCATAATTTGTTTTGTAGGCATACTCCTCCGGTGGAACCAAATGGGTGATTGATAGTGGATGCACAAATCATATGACCGGAGAGAAGAAAATTTTTACATCTTGTGATATGATTGAAAATCCTACGAAAAGAATTGCCTTTGGAGGCAATGGTGGAGGAACGGTTGTTGGTCTTGGTAAAATTGCTATCTCAATCAATCATTCAATTTCCGATGTTTATTTGGTTGAATCATTGGACTACAATTTGTTGTCCGTTTCACAACTTTGTGAGATGGGCTACAATTATTTGTTCACCAATGAGGGTGTGACCGTCTTTACAAGGGGCGATGACTCCGTTGCCTTTAAGGGTGAACTCAAGGGAAGGCTTTACTTGGTGGATTTCACATCAGATAAAGCCCAACTTGATACATGCTTATTGGCAAAGTCTAGCTTGAGTTGGCTTTGGCATCGCCGGCTAGCTCACGTTGGGATGAACAATCTCAATAAGCTTCTAAAGGGGGAACACATCCTAGGACTAACAAACGTTCATTTTGAGAAAAACAGAATTTGTTGTGCTTGTCAAGCCGGAAAGCAAGTTGGTACTCCTCATCCCGCCAAGAATGTACTTACCACTACAAGGCCATTGGAACTACTTCACTTGGATATCTTTGGTCCGGTGGCTTATGTTAGCATTGGAGGGAACAAGTATAGTTTTGTTATTGTTGATGATTACTCTCGGTACACTTGGGTATTCTTTATGAAGGATAAGAGCAAGGTTCATGAAATATTCAAGAAGTTTGCCACAAGAGCCCAAAATGAATTTGATGTGAAGATCAAGAGAGTAAGAAGTGACAATGGCACCGAGTTCAAGAACACCAACATTGAAGAGTATCTTGATGGAGAAGGCATTGGTCATGAGCTCTCCGTCCCATACACTCCACAACAAAATGGGATAGTGGAGAGGAAGAATAGGACTCTCATTGAAGCCGCAAGAACCATGCTTGATGAGTACAAGACTTTGGATAGTTTTTGGGCAGAAGCAATCAACACGGCTTGTCATGATATCAACCGATTGTATCTTCATAAGCTTCGTCACAAAACCGCCTATGAACTTCTAACCGGTAAAAAGCCTAACGTGTCTTACTTTAGAGTTTTTGGTTGTAAGTGCTTCATCCTTAACAAGAAGCCCAAAAGCTCTAAGTTTGCACCTAAAGTTGATGAAGGTATCTTTCTTGGTTACGCCTCAAACGCTCATGGCTATCGTGTCCTCAACAAAACCACTGGTTGTGTTAATGTCACGTGTGACGTGACGTTTGATGAATCTAATGGCTCTCAAGTGGAGCAAGTTGATGAATTGTGTGTAGGCAAGGATATACCAGCTGAAAAGGCTATAAAGAAGATGGCCATTGGAGAAGTCAAGCCTCAAGAAGAAGATGATGAGGACTGCGAAATACTAGAAGAACCAGCAAGTACACCTCCCGCTGCGAACCCCGGAGTGTCCGGAGAAAAATCCAGAGATTTCGGGATTCCCGAAAACTCTGGAGAAAACTCTGGAAATTCCGGACCTTCTGCTGGTGATTCCCAAGGCAGTCAAGAAGATGAGGAATTGATTCAACAAGAAGTCTCTGACCCACATCCAAGAGTTCGTCAAAGTGTTCAACGAGATCATCCCGTCGACAACATTCTTGGAAGCATCCGTAGAGGGGTAACAACTCGTTCAAGATTAGCAAATTTTTGTGAACATTACTCGTTTGTTTCCATGTTGGAACCTCTTAGGGTTGAAGAAGCACTTGAGGATGCTGATTGGGTAATGGCCATGCAAGAAGAACTAAACAACTTCACGCGAAATGAAGTCTGGTCCTTAGTGGAATACCCCAAGCAAAATGTGATAGGCACTAAATGGGTCTTCCGCAACAAACAAGATGAGAATGGCGTGGTGACCAAGAACAAAGCAAGATTGGTGGCAAAGGGATACACTCAAGTAGAAAGCTTGGACTTTGGAGAAACTTATGCACCGGTGGTAAGGCTTGAAGCAATCCGCATGCTCCTAGCCTTTGCCACACATCACAATTTCAAGTTACATCAAATAGATGTCAAGAGTGCTTTCTTGAATGGCGCAATATCTGAAGAAGTCTATGTTGAACAACCACCGGGCTTTGAAGATCCACAATTTCCCAACCACGTCTACAAGCTCCATAAGGCACTCTATGGGCTCAAGCAAGCCCCACGAGCATGGTATGAATGCCTTAAGGAATTTCTCTTAAAGAAAGGCTTTGAAATAGGCAAAGCCGATCCTACTCTCTTCACTCGTAAACAAGGCAATGATTTATTTGTATGCCAAATATATGTCGATGACATTATATTTGGTTCTACTAATCAAATTTGGGTTGATGAGTTTAGTAGGATTATGACCAAAAGATTTGAGATGTCTATGATGGGCGAGTTGAAGTTCTTTCTCGGATTTCAAATCAAGCAACTCAAAGAAGGCACATTCATAAGTCAAACCAAGTACACCAATGATATGCTCAAGAAGTTTGACATGAATAATGCCAATCCCATCAAAATACCTATGCCATCAAATGGACATCTTGATCTAAATGAAGAAGGAAAAAGCATCGATCAAAAGGTATATCGCTCCATGATTGGATCTCTACTTTACCTTTGTGCATCTAGGCCCGATATCATGCTTAGTGTGTGCATGTGTGCAAGGTTTCAAGCTAATCCTAAGGAGTGTCATCTAATGGCCGTTAAGAGAATCTTTAGATACTTGGTTCATACTCCTAACCTTGGTTTGTGGTATCCTAAGGGCTCCACTTTCGATCTACTTGGCTACTCTGATTCGGACTATGCCGGTTGCAAAGTAGATAGGAAGAGTACATCCGGGACTTGCCAATTCCTTGGAAGGTCCTTGGTGTCTTGGAGTTCCAAGAAACAAAACTCCGTTGCCCTTTCCACCGCCGAGGCCGAGTATGTTGCAGCCGGCGCTTGTTGTGCTCAACTACTTTGGATGAGGCTCACTTTGAGAGACTTTGGTTGTAAGTTTAGCAAGGTGCCACTCTTGTGTGATAATGAGAGTGCCATCAAGCTAGCTAACAATCCCGTAAACCACTCAAGAACAAAGCACATAGACATAAGACACCATTTCTTGAGAGACCACGAAGCCAAAGGAGATATCACTTTAAGCCATGTGAGCACCGATAAGCAACTAACCGATATCTTCACAAAGCCTCTTGATGAACTAAGGTTTTGTGCTTTGAGGAGTGAGCTAAATATCTTGGATTCTCATAACTTGGCTTGAGATCATGCACATATTTAATTGACCTAGAATAAGTCTTTTGAAAAGAAATTGATTTGCAAAACTTGTGTTCATTTGTTTTTGAAATACTTGGATCTTATCTTGGTACAACACTTGGGCTATTGTTCTCATTGCTTGATTGTGGCTAGACTCAAGTGTTGATACCTCTCAGGCTCACATATATTACATGTATAGCCATCCAAATCTATCTCAAATCAAATTCCTTGCAAACCTGCCCGCTGGTCTCAGGGGGAGCGGAGTCTCCGGACAAATTTCCAGAAACTCCGGGTTTCCCAGAGATTCCGGACCTGGTCCGGACATTCCGAATCTTTAAGGTATAAATACCTTTTCACCGCGGTAACTTCTCTCTTTCATCCTTTACCGCGTTGACCGGCTGCCTCTCACTCCCGTCGCTTTCCCCCCTCTCTTCCCCCGTCACCCCCAAGGAGATTTTCGGTTCCAACCTTCCAAATCGAGTGAGAGCTAAGGATTGAGGGCTCCAAGGTGCGGAGAACACGGATCTACAACGCATTTGAAGTTTTGAAGCTTCCTCCCCTCTCTCCCCAAGGTATCTCCTGGAGTTCAACCCCGATCTATTTTCCTAG
Organism: Cenchrus fungigraminus; assembly: GCA_036936925.1. Classification (NCBI taxonomy): domain Eukaryota; kingdom Viridiplantae; phylum Streptophyta; class Magnoliopsida; order Poales; family Poaceae; genus Cenchrus; species Cenchrus fungigraminus. The sequence goes on along the minus strand of CM072778.1, from coordinate 16,840,103 downwards.
TCGTTTTCTTTCGATATCCTCTTAGGGAATAGATGGAACAGACTCTATAGGCTCTAGATCTGCAATATCTCTCAGTTTCCATGGTTGATTTGTGCAGCATTGTGATTTAGGGTTTCGGCTGTGAAACCCGGACACTCCGGAAATCACAAGCCCGGACATTCCGGACATCCCGGAGTATCCGGACTTTTTCCCGGAGTCTCCGGGATTCACACTGAAAACCCTAAGTGACAGTGTTTTGCATCTCTTCCATTGCTCATCTCTCATATCCATATCCTTCTATGTCTTTAGATCATGAGGGTGAAGATCCGACGCGACACGGATGAGCCCTCCACTCAAAGGAGGGCCAAGGCAAGGCATGACCCCGCCACCTTGAGGGTCGGGCAAGAGACCTTGGGTCAAGAGTCCTCTCAGCGCAGTGCCAGGCCAAGAAGGGGTGATCCCCCTCCATCTTATGCAGAGGGCAGTGATGAAGGAGAAGAGATTGAGGAGGAAGAAGGGACTGAGAGTGATGATGATGAGGTTGAGGATGATACCTATGAGCAGCCCCCTGAGCCCCCTCGCCGCCATGGAAAGGGGCCTACTAAGGAGAAAACTCGCTACAAACCTCACCCCAAGAAGAGCCACCAAGCCCCCTACATCCAACAAAGCCGGGCTGCCACTCGTGCACCTCCCAAGCATAAACAAGGAGTTGCAGCCCACATTTGTCCTAAGACCCCTCCTAGGCTCATTCCAACACTCCCATCAAATGTCCGGGTGGTCAACACTCCTATCAACATTAGAGAGCTCGGATCGGTTCTTGGTTTTGCTGAGCACATGTTTAGGGACTACTCCAAGAATGATCTAGCTGTGAGGGAGCAAAGGGAAGACATTGGCTATCGCTATCTCAAGGGAGAGGGGCTAGAGGCAAGGTTTTGGTGTGATTTCCATAGGGATTTCTACCAAACGGTCATAAGGAATCCCAAATTGGTTGCTAAGAACATGGTGCCCATTGTGAAGATGAGGTACATTGATTGGAAGTATTATGAAGATCTCAACAACACCGTGTTCAACTCCGTCATTGAGAAGTGCAAAGAAGTGGGGCTCTATGACATTATGGGTTTTCGCTACAATTGGAACAAAGAGATCCTAGCTCAATTTCATTGCTCCTATTACTATGATCCATATGACAACACCATCACATGGACAACTCAAGGCAACAAGTGCACAATCGACTACATGACCTTCTCTAGGTTGTTGGGACTTGGATCAAAGGATGAAGACCGCACTCCCATTCACAATGAGATCAAATACAAGCCAAGGGACCTCCCCTACATGTTTCCTAGTTGTGACTTGGCTATTGAGGACAAGGCGGATCAACTCAACCCCTACTACTACTATCTCAATCAATTCTTCTGAGCCACCATTGATCCCAAGCAAGGAGATGCTACGGCTTTGAGGTACTATGCTCCAAATCTCCTCAATAGGATGGCACCGGATGAAGAGGGGTTTTGCATATTTGACTTTATTTGGAATGAGTTGAGGAGGGCTATGAATGATCCAATGAAGTATCTTCCCTATGCACCCTATCTTATGTACATGATTGAGAGAGTCACCAATGTCCGCTACCCCAAAGATGTTGTCCATGAGCCCTTCCGTCACCTCCGTGATCGAGCCAAGAAAGCACCCAAGGCTTGCAAGTTTGTTGGCTCATCTAGTGCAGCTCCTCGCCATGATGACGTGCCCGCTGCCCCTTCTCCACCTAGGCCTCCCCGTCGGCACCGTGGCTCCATGATCAAGAGGGTTCTAAAGAGTATCTTTAGCATGTGCAAGACTATGACCACGGAGACAAATGAGAACCGTCGGGACATCATTGAGATCAAGTCTCATCTTGGCCTCCCCACCGATCCCTACCGTGAGCTCCCTATCTTTGATGATCCGTTTGCGGAATGGGACGCCCAAGATGAAGAAGAAAGGCAAGAAGAGGAAGAGGAGGAGGAGGACAACAACGAGGAGGAGGAAGAGGACGACGAGGACTCCGAGTGATCCAGCTGCTACCACACTTCCTTTTTGGTGCTTGATGCCAAAGGGGGAATGAGACTTTTATCTATCTATCTAGTGTGGAACTTTATGGAGTTAAATTTGGAACAATGGCTTGTAATAACTTTAAATTCGTATGCGTGTAAGACTATGTGAGCTTGAGACTTATGGTTGTGTGCTTGTGGTTGTTTGCCCAGTTTTTACTTTCTAAAGATGCTATATGTTAGATTGAAAATTCTTGATGAATATTGTTTTTCACTGGTGATCAGCAAGCCCGGAGAGTCCGGACTTTTTCCCGGAGTTTCCGAATTTTCCGGACATTCCGGGTCTGGCTCGGAGTTTCCGGACTTCTGAGCACCAGATTTCTTTTACATCCTTTTGAGTGCATGAACTGTCATATGCATTTCACCATTATCTGTTGCACATCACAAGCACCCCACTATTCTAATACTCTCTTGTCTTCCTTCCTTGTGCAAAATTTGGCCCTAATAGGACCATTGATATTCAAAATCGATATGCACATATTAAGGGGGAGTATTGCAAATTGTCTTTAATATTCATTGATTATCTCTTGTAAGACTTAAATGTGTTGTCATCAATCACCAAAAAGGGGGAGATTGAAGAGTATCTTGGCCCCCTAAGTGGGTTTTGGTGATTTAATGACACACGCTTAAGTGGCTAATGATTTATCTAGTGTATGAGCAGGAATTAAAATTATATGTGGCATCAAGTGTTGTTCATTGAGTAAGCAAAAAGGAAGTGATGCTACAAAGGGTTCCTATGAAGGCTTATTTATTTTATATTTTGAATTTGAGTCCTAGGAACGCCGTACTATAAAGAGGGACAGGAAATGTATCTTCCAAGAGTCGAATAGGTGCTCTAGTTGCCAAAACAAAACCTATGAGAGACACCTTTGCACCAGCACGTTCACGGGGTTGACTTTTTGGGTGCTGACCTTGGGAGGCCGGAGTTTTCGGGTTTTTCCCGGAGTCTCCGGACTTCCCGGAGTTTCCGGAGTTTTCCCGGATATTCCGGGTCTTAGAGCTGTAACGGCTCTTTTCTGTGTGAGGGGCTATAAAAGCCCCCTCCACCCTTTCCTTTCTCTCTCTCTTGCCCATTTGTGACCTGCAACAACTCAAAACCCTTTCACTCCCCTCTTTACTCCCCTTGGCCTTGGTTTGGTGAGATTTATTGGGGATTTAAGGAGGGTTTGAGAGCAAGAGCTTGGAGAGTGCTAGTGAGCTGATTTCCCATCTCTAGAGCACCTCGTTCTTCGCTTGGTTGGCACATTTCGTGTTTGTTACTCTTGGAGCCTTGAGCTCCTAGCCGGCTAGGTGTTGCCTTGGAGCATCCAAAGGTTTGTGGCTGCCCAAGGAGGTTTGTATCACCCCGAAATTGAGTAAGTAACTCTAGCTTGATCTTTGTGGTCGCTAGAGGGAGGAAAGTGACCTAGGTATAAAGGTCCACCCTTTGTGGGTTCCTCAACGGAGACGTAGACCTCAAGGTGTGAGGTTGAACTCTGGTAACAAATCCTTGTGTCTCTTGTGCTTGTTGCTATTGTTGTATGCTTGTATCTCTCTTGAGTACATTTCTAGGGTTTTGTGCCGATCTACTCCGTGTTGAAGTTCCTGCAGGTTCTAGGTGGATAAACAGGCTTGTCTCATCCTAGTGCATAACCTATTTTCATAGATCTATGTTTGAGCAAGTTTAATTTCTGTCGAATTTGATTCCTCCCTCGTAGGCCGGACTATCCGGACATTTTCCCGGATTCTCCGGATTTCCCGGAGTATCCGGAAAAATATCCGGAGACTCCGGACCTGAACTGACAGCTATGTAAAAAGATTGTAAATTTCAGGTTCGACTATTCACCCCCCCTCTAATCGACATCTTGATCCTTTCACATGACGAATAAACGGAATGTCACTACCAAATCGTTATAGATATTAACATTTCTACTAGTGTATATTTTTGTTAATTTACATCAATGTTGAATGGGTATGTTTTAAATTGTGAAGATATACATGTACATTATTTTTTCTTGTTCAATTGTGAACATATGTACACACATATATGCCAATTTTGTTGTTCGATTTGGTACCCACGGGTGACGTGGGTATCCGTTAACCCGATGGGCATGGGTTTGGGTACAAAATTAAACCCATCACGGGTCACGAGTTTTTTAATGGGCGGGTTTTGTATTCGCGGGCACGAGTTTGGGATGGCAAAACCCAACGGGTTTGTGCTCGTTGCCATCTCTACCCCTGAACTTTTCAAAACCGGTCAAATTACCCCCTAAAACAGTTTTGAAAAATCATACTAAATAAAAAAAATGTAAATTGGAAAGTCTAATTGTGTTGGACTCCAAATGATATTATCTTTGATGGGGCTTCTTTATCTTTCTCAAAATGGAGATCATTTTTTATTAAGGAGTTGGATTCTGTTACGCTTAGGGCTAAACTTAGGGTGGGTGAGAAAATCAAGACTTGGCTGAGTAATCTCTTATAACCTTTTCTTTTTTCACTTGGACCAGTGGCCTTGTAACTTGTAAATATTTTTTCATATATATAAAAAAAGAGGTAGGGGTCTCCGAGGCTGATTCCAGTTAAAATAATATGGTATGCTTTAATACTTTTTTATTGCTATGAAGAAAAGTATAGATCTAAAGCTACAACAAAAAATATACTAAAGCATACCATATTATATATTCACTGTGTAGATCTACTCATTTTGGAGTCCAACACAATTGAATTTTTCATTTTATGATTTTTTTGTGATTTATTATAATTTTTCAAAACTGCTTTATGGGGTAATTTGACCGGTTTTGGGAAGTTCAGGGGTGATATAGACCGTTTCGTAGCTTGGGGGGTTATGTTGTGATTTATTATGATTTTTCCAAACTGGTTTATGGGGTAATTTGACTGGTTTTGGAAAGTTCAGGGATGATATAAACCATTACGTAGGTTGGGGGGTTATGTAGTCCACCCCCATAGGTTTGGGGTGATGTAGACTTTTTCCATCCAAATTATTACACCAAGTTCTTTGGGTGCTTCATCATAAAGACATCCGCAGTATGCAATGCCCCGGTGCTACCTGGGTATCTCCTGAACCTACCACCCATCTCGATTCCAGACCTAAGGTACCCGGTTACCATCTCGAGAATAGTCACAAATGTAGGCGAGATGCAGTTTACCACACTGCTTTTGAAAGCCCAGCCGGAGTGAAGATGGATGTGGAGCCGCCTGTTCTCATGTTCAACGCTGCAAACAAAGTTATCACATTTCAGGTGAAGTTATCACCTCTTTGGAGGTTAAAGGGGACTGCACTTTTGGTAGCCTTACTTGGCACAATGGTGAAAAGACAGTGCGCATCCCAATTGCCCGGGTGACAATCCATGATTTATATGCTGATGTTGCATAAGTAGGTGAAACATCCTCCGGGGGCTCTTAGTTGTGTTTGTAGTCGTTTTCATTTCTTTTGTTCTTCCTGGAGCTGCCTCTTCGGAGCTGCCACCCTCTGTTTGTTTTTTTGTTGCTTCTTCTTCCAATAAAAATTTGGCAAAACTCTCGCTGTCCGTTCAAAAAAGAAACGTGCAGCCAAATGTCATAGTGTTCTTACCAAAATCATGGGGCTCATACCGACAGTCTGAACATGACCAGCTGAACTGTCCACAGTTCTGTAACTAAACTTGACAGAAGTTTTTTGTTCTACAACCACAACGTTTATGATTGAAACTACAGCTGTATTGGCACATAGGGCCTATTTGGGACTGCTGCTCCACGTTTTACAGCTCTGCTCCCGTTTTATCCCGCCAAACATGTTTAGCTCGTGAAACTCTGCTCCAAGAAAAAGGTGGAGTTCAAAGCCAACTCCATGTTTTCCTAGAGCACCTCAAGAGGTACTCCAGAAACACAAGTTTTGAACATCCTCACATAGTTGTGGTAATATTACCCACCAATGTCGATTCGCTCTTTCTTTCTGTGCCCTGTCCGCCCGTCTTCCTCCCGTCGTTCTCTTCCCTCAGCAGCGGCTCCCAGTTGCGCTTGGCCCGCCGGCACTGGTCGCGGGTGCTCCTCCCTCCCTCTGAGCTCTGGAGCGCTGCCGCCGGCTGTGCCACCACCAGTCACCAGTAGCGCTCGGTCCCGCTGTCGACGGTCGCGGCACTCCTCCCTCCCTCCGCCCTCTGCAGCGCTGCCGCCAGCCGCCGGGGGGGGGAGATCCGATGAGGACGAATTCGCGCCGCCGGCCGGGCGGCCGCATCCCTCTTCTTCCCTTCCGGACGTGCGCCACTCCTTCCCCATGGCTACGCCTCTCCATCCTCGTCGAGCTCCACCCATGGTCGCACCCCTCTTCTTCCACGTCGAGCTCTGCACATGCCATGTATCTCTTCTTCCCCGTAAAGATCTACCATGGACGTCGGCGGTGTCCTGTGCGCCGGCGGCCGCGGAGGGAGGCGTCAACGGAGTCCTGCGCGGCAGGCACGGAGGGAGGTGCCGACGAAGTCGTGCGCAACGGTAGGCACCGATGGTGTCCTGCACGACGGCGGAGGGAGCAGAGGAAAATGGGTGAAGGAGAAGAGGGAGGAAGAGGAAAGGAGAAGAGATTGACATGTGGGCCCATCTATTAGGGGTATATTAAACTTTTTACAGGGAAATCTTGTGTCTTTGGAGCTGGAGTTAGTTTGCGTGCCAAACATGAACTTTGCTCCCAAAACTCCACAGTAGAGCTACTCCATGGTGGAGTTGGTGGAGTAGAGCTGAAAAAATTGGAGCACAGGCCCATAATTCTAGTGCTTTTGGTTGAAATATGCTTGTATTCATTAAATAACAAAATCATGCACCATACATTATTTGGCTTGGGTGAGTCAAGCTTGTTGGTTGAGTCAGTCCGTGTTTGTTTGGGTGATTTTTGGCTTCTCCACAGCTTCGTATTGCCAGGCAATCTGGGACCTTTTGGTTTCTCATAAGCGGGCTGCTCTGGTTGCCCGCTACTGGGGCCTCCTATGTAGCTACCGGAAGTTACGTAAGAGTTGGAACTATAAAGCCCATTTAAGCCCAACTGTTTTGGTCTGTTCCGTTCCGTCACAATCTTCAGCCCGCGCGAACGAGGTGGTGGACACAGGAAAAAAGTGGACGCGAACATGGGAAAAAAAGCAGACACGAACGACCTGTTTGACTTTTTTGACTTTTTTTTTGAACTTTTGGACGCGGGAGAAAAAAGTGGACGAGGACGTTTGCTTTGACTTTTTAACTTTTTTTGACTTTTTTAGAACGCGGGAAAAACTGATACAGTATTAGTATTTAATTAACTTTCAGTTGAATTTTTTGCTGGGCATGTGGTTATAAGTGGGATAATTACGGGTGGGCACTTCAAAGTTGAAGTTTAAACTTTGAAGTTGGAAGTCAAACTTAAACTTGTCTTACGAACTTGAACTTATCTTACGAAGTTTAGGTTTATAATATATAATACTTACCTATTTATTAAAAAGGCACATATCAAAAGGAAATTGTTGAAGACAATTGGAGTATGTAAGTAGTGCTTATTGTACATACAAATATCATTGACAGATCATAACCATTCACAAATGAACCGAAAAACTTTCCAAGAGGAGATGAATCATTCAGAGATCAATATACTCATATCCAAAGTTCTTTTCTTGTAAACTGATAATAATAAACATAGAGTAACCTTTAGAAGTGTTGAAAGGTTGAATTATGTTTCCATACTCTTCAATAATTTCTTATATATGCATAAATCAACATTTTTTATGTTTTCATACTCTCTAATAATTCATTTAACTTGGACAAATATTTATTTTCTTATAACAACCTTTACTTTAAAAAATTCAACATTTTTCAGTCAATAATTTCAAAACATTTCTATTCTACATCAACTCAAGGATACCAATATATACTAATCCAATGTTAACATTTCCATCATAAACCAACAACTACTTCACATAATTCAATATTTTTTGTCAATAATTTCATAACAAATTAAATTACTTATGTTCTAAATCAAGTTTTATGTACACATCATAATGACTTTTAACCCAATGTCAAATATTTTTGTTTTTTCAATCATAGACATTTATAGTTTAATTAAATGAAGCCAACATTTCAAAAAGTAATTATCATATTTTTCGATCATTTATCATTTCTCAATATTTATCATTCCTTAGTAATTATTATTTTTAAATATTTCTACAATAACAACAATTTTGACCCATTTTGGATTATTTATCATTTCTCAATATTTATACAACAAGAACAACAATTTTTAACCCAAATATCCATTGTTTTTTTGTTTTCCATAACCATGAACACTTACAGTTTAACCAACATTTATCATATTTCTCAAATATTAGACAAACATATAATTTATTACAATAACCTTAGATTAAAATAATTCAGCATTTTTTGTTCAACAATTTCAATATTATTTTCTAAATCAACTTTTATATGAGGATACCAACATTTCCTAATCTAATGTTCAATATTTTATGTTCTCCATAACCAACATTTTCTTCTTAGTTTCAAACATTCTAATACAATTCAATCTTTATGTTGTGAAAAAAGAATGTTGTCAATATTTTTATCAACATTACTTGAAACTGGCCAATATTTTTTTTAAATGATTCAATGATTCTTCACATCCAAAAAACTTCTACACATTACCCAATATTATATATGCATAATCAAAAATTTTTGGTCAATAATTTCACAACTATTTTAAAACATTTCTATTCCAAATCAACTTTTCTATACAGATATCAACCATTTTTAACCCATTGTACAACATTTTTGTTCTTCTCAAACATTTATTTTCATACAACAACCTTTAGTTGAAAAAAGTTAAACATTTTTCGGTCAACAATTTCAAAATATTTCTATTCTACATCAACTTTATACAATGATATCCAGTATTCAACATTTCCGTCATACACCAACAACTACTTCACATAATTAAACATTTTTTTGTCAACAATTTTACAACAAATTAAATTGTTATGTTCTAAATTAACTTTATGTACGGATTTTTAACCCAATGTTCAACATTTATGTTTTCCATAATTGTGAACATTTATAGTTAAGTTAAATGAATCCAACATTTCAGAACATTTATCATATTTTTTGATCATTTATCATTTCTCAATATATATCATTTGTCGGCAATTATCATTTCTCAATATTTATACAACAAGAACAACAATTGTTAACCCAAATGTCCTACATTTTTTGTTTTACATAACCATTAACACTTATAGTTTAACAAAAGGAAGCCCAACATTTCTCAATATTTATCAAATTTCTAAAATATTAGACAAATATGTAATTTATAACAACCTTTGCTTAAAATTATTCAAAATTTTACGATCAACAATTTTTCAAAAATTTCTATTCTACATCAACTTTAAGCAAGGATATCCAATATTCAACATTTCCGTCATACACCAACAACTACATTACATAATTAAACATTTTTTGTCAACAATTTTACAACAAATTAAATCTTTATGTTTTAAATCAACTTTTATATACGGATTTTTAACCTAATGTTCAACCTTTATGTTTTTCATAATTGTGAACATTTATAGTTAATTTAAATGAATCCAACATTTCAAAACATTTATCATATTTTTCGATCATTTATCATTTCTCAATATTTATCATTTGTCGGCAATTATCATTTCTCAATATTTATAGAACAAGAACAACAATTGTTAACCCAAATGCCAACATTTTTTGTTTTCATAACCATGAACACTTATAGTTTAACTAAAGGAAGCTCAAATATTTCTCAACATTTACCATATTTCTAACATATTAGACAAACATGTAATTTATAACAACAACCTTCACTTAAAATAATTCAACATTTTTCAGTCAACAATTTTTTAAAAATTTTATTCTAAATCAACTATTATATAAGGATACCAACATTTCCTAATCTAATGTTCAACATTTTCTGTTCTTCGTAACCAACATTTTCTTCTTAGTTTAACATATTCCTATTATGATTCAACCTTTATGTTGTGCATAAATATTGTTGTCAATATTTTTATCAACATTACTTGAAATAATCAATATATTTCTGTAAATGATTCAATAATTCTTTTTAACCAAAAAACTTCTACACATTTCCCAATATCATATATGCATAAATCAATATTTTTGGCTCAATAATTTCATAACTATTTTAGAACATTTCTATTCTAAATAAACTTTTCTATACCGATATCAAAAAATTTTAACTCATTGTCCAACATTTCTGTTCTCCACATATATTTATTTTCTTACAACAATATTTACTTGAAAACATTCAACATTTTTCGGTCAGCAATTTCAAAACATTTTTGTTGTGCATCAACTTTTATGAAGGATACCAACATTCCCTAATCCAATGTTCAACATTTTCGTTATTCACCAACAACTATTTCTCATAATTAAACATATTTTGTCAATAATTTTACAACAAATTAAATCATCATGTTCTAAATCGACTTTTATATATGGATAAAAACATTTTTTAACCCAATGTTTAACATTTATGTTTTCAAAATCGTGACCATTTATAGTCTAATTAAATGAAGCCAACATTTCAGAACATTTATCACATCTTTAAATCATTTATCATTTCTTAATATTTATCATTTGTTGACAATTATCATTTCTCAATATTTATACAACAAGAACAATAATTTTGAACAAACGAAACCCAACATTTCTCAACATTTATCATATTTCTAAAATATTAGACAAAAATGTAATTTATTCAACAACCTTTGCTTAAATATTTCAACATGTTTTGTTTAATAATTTCACAATAATTTTAAAACATTTTTATTCTAAATAAACTTTTTTATGAGGATATCAACATTTCCTAATCCAATGTTTAACATTTTATGATCTTCATAATCAATATTTCTCAACATATTCTTCTTAGTTTCAAACATTCCTATTATAATTCAACCTTTTTGTTGTGAAAATGTTGTCAATATTTTTATCAACATTACTTGAAACTAACAATTTTTTTAAATGATTAAATAATTCTTTTCATCCAAAAAACTCTGCACATTTCCCAATATTATATATGCATAATTTCACAACTATAATAAAATATTTCTATTCTAAATCAATTTTTTTATACAGATATCAACAATTTTTAACCCAGTGTCCAACATTTTTGTTCTTCACAAATATTTATTTTCTTAGGACAACCTTTCGGTCATCAATTTTACAACGATTTTAAAATATTTCTATTGTACATCAACTTTTATGCAAGGATACCAACATTTCCTAATCCAATGTTCAACATTTTCGTCATACACAGACAACTACTTCACATAATTACACAACAAATTAAACAGTATGTTCCAAATCAACTTTTTATACACGGATAACAACAAATATTTAACCCAATGTCGAACATTTATGTTTTTCACAATTCTGAACATTTATAGTTTAATTAATTGAAGCCAAAATTTCTAAATATTCATCACATTTTTCGATCATTTATCATTTATGAATATTTATGATTTGTCGATAATTATCAATTCTCAACATTTACAAAACAAGAACAACAATTTTTAACCCAAATGTCCAACATTTTTTGTTTATCATAACCATGAACATTTATTTTTAAATAAAAAAAGCTCAATATTTCTCAACATTTATTATATTTGTAATATATTAGACAAACATGTAATTTTTACAACAACCTTTGCTTAAAATAATTACACATTTTGTCAACAAATTTAAAATATTTTTATTCTAAATCAACATTTATATAAGGGTACCAACATTTCTCAATCCAATGTTCGTGATTTTCTATTCTTCATAACCAACATTTCTTAATATTTTTCTTAGTTTCAAACATTCTTATTCTAATTCAACTTTTGTGTTGTGAATGAAGAATTTTGTCAATATTATTATCAACATTTGAAATAATATTAAGAAAATATTGGAGACATATTCAAAAATATGTTGATCAAATTTCAAATGGTGGAATGCTAACAAAATGTTGTCAACCATCAATAAATGCCGAATTATGTGGAGGAAATGTTGGCAAGCATCAAATGTTAAATTAAAATGTTGTTGAATGTCAGATTGTGTTGTCAATACAAAGCACAGTCAAGCTTAACTTTTAGAACATTTTGGGTGAAGATGGTTTTCAGAATATAATCGAGAAGACTATTATTGCTCAACAACTCCAAAAAAAAACAATCGAACATATTTTAGCTATACTTGAATAAACAAAATCAGTTTTAAAATCAGGTTGAGTAGTTGGAGAAGTTAAAGAAAAATATTTGTTGAGCAAATGGTGTAGAATGTGTAAAATGTTGAGCAATCATCACTAAATATTGATTTCAAAAAAATGTTTAGAAATATAAATCAAATGTTGAAGATGTGTTTAAACATAATATGAGCATGTTAACAAAATGTTGATAAGAGCTTAAAAATTGCTTTAAGAAAATTTTGGTACATACTGAAAAAATGTTAGCATCCATCAATAAATGTTGAATGATTTAAAAGAATTCTCAGGGTATGAAAAAATATTGGTGTATGCCAAGTAAATGGAAAGTGTGGAAAATATTTAACATAGAATTCCCAAATAAATTTGTTGAGCTTTAAGAAATGTTGGTGGATGTGGAAGTTATGTTTGCTTCGGGAACAAACAGACCCCCCCCCGCCCCCCCCCCCTAAACAAGACCAATAAATAGCAAAGACTAATCACATCTCACATGGCACAACTATTCCTTTCAAACACATTGATCATAAGTCTCTTGACCACATCAGCTGTTGAGATGTCTACAAACAGATTCAAAAAAATGTGCTATTCTATCACTTTTAACTTAGAAAGTTACCTTACAAAAGAAATGAGGCGAAAAGCTTTATTGGTGTTCTTCAAAACTGCATTAGATCTTGGCACCTAGTTATTCCTTTGCTCCAAAAAATCAAGGGCATTCTTCATGTGTTGAGTTTACCAGACATCCTTTAGTAGAATTGTTTCAACATTAATGAACACATGCATATAAGTGTCATTTTAAAAGGTTCATATTATATGCTGAAACATTAAACCTACACAAAAGTTTTTGCTCTCTCCTTCCTTTTTCCGAACCTTCTGCTTTACATTTTTATTCCTTAAGAGTCTGATGAGAAGGTTTACCATAAAAAACAATTGAATTGCTACTCATATCAACACTAGTAGAATGTTCAACATAATGGACATTGAATATCCTAATTAAATGCACAAGTAAATTGAATATCCTAAGAAAATGCACTAGTAGAGTGTTCAACATATATCGACACAAGGAAGATCCTTTGTGTATTACATCCAACTTAATTCTCCACTCAGACTCCCTTTGCAAAAGTAAATTAAATCCAATGCTTGTAAACTATACTATTCAAGACATTTCTAGTAAACTAAGAATTATGTTCTCTTTTCAAACTAGGAATTGCATGACATATTTGTGCAATATAGGATGACAAAAGAAGAAAATTTGCTTTCATTTGGTTTACTACTTTCATTTGCGAGGTGTATCAATATTTACAATGAACAAAAACCACAGTCCAACTGCTGAAAGTACCTTCATACAAGGCCATAAGTATCTGAAAGCTTCGTTTGGATAATGAGATTTGTAAATTCAAGAAGCATGCAGATGTAAATTGCTGTGTAAGATATGATTGACATGATCCGACATCAATTAAGTTTTTAATAATTTTGAGTGATTGGTGTGCTCCATTTATGTTCAGTTCCCTGTAAAAGTTGAATCAAGCATCTGCTCAAATTGGAGACTTGACATGATGAAACTAGGAGAAAGACTTCTGCTGAGTGAATGCCATATAATATTCTCACTCAAATATTCTACCTGATGTCATGCATTTAGACAACACAATGTTTTATAGATTAGAAATTACCACAGAACTGATGTAAAAATATTAGTGCGCATACATTTAAAGTGATGTAGATGAAACCCTAGGTTAGAAAATGACTCTAGTACCCTTGACTACTATGCCCTCAAAACACAATAAAGGGTAAGCATCATTTTGGAAAAATATTTGCATCACAACCCCATTACTTTGGGTTAGTCATTTTCTTTCTTCACAATTTCAGGAGAGAAAAATATCAGAACAGCCTTTGTGTATGTAGAAGGAAATCCATCTTGCTTGGTAATTGTACTTATAGTTTGCAAGCAATGGAAAAACTGAGGTGAAATAAATTATTATTTTGTACAAAAGACAATACTTTCAAGTGAAATTAAATATGTACGCTACAATTTCGCGTTCTTCAGTGCTTAAGAGGAATACAATCACATCATGGGGTTTGTAAAATTCATATTCTATTCTTTCGATAGACACACAGCTCAAAAAGCTAATGGGCAATGGTTGTGTTACCAACAATCTAACTGTAGCAATTATCTTTCCTTACCGTTTCTGATTTCGAACAAAAATAAACTGTCTGATGCTAAGATGGCCCTCATGTATAAAGCATAAAATAAATAACAACAATTTTTTTCTTTAGTACCGGTGCTTGTTGAGAAAACTGATACTGTCGAAACCATGGAGACTTATAGTAAGTTACAAGAAGAACAAGGAGTGGCTTAGAGAGTCTGAAAAGGCTGAAGATAACAGCGACTCGGTCTGTTATAAGATAACTACTCCAGTTCTGCTAAGTTGTTAGAGCATAACAAAGCATCTTCATTTCTGAATTCGGTCAATTCCTAGCTAAAAACAGAACATGGTACCTTTTCACGAGATGGCTTGATGGGTACAGATGCATGGATGTTGGAATACTGTAATTTGCGAGATCTTGTATCATTTTTTTATTGATTGAGAAATTTAATGGTCGTCAGCGTACCCTACAATAGCTTGGAAAACATTGCATTTTTACCTAACACGATTACACATGTATTGCTAGTGTGAAGTGTCGAGTGAGAAATGCTCCTGAAAAACTCTGAATATACTTCCCTGAATATACTTGCATTTTTATAATCTTTGTGAGATCTCATTGCAAACAGAGATAATGAACCAAAATTTTCCACCTGCACATGTTCTCTCGGTGCTCTTGTGATCTAAATTAAATTATATAAATACCTGACGTCCTAGACATTTTCTGGTAAAAAATTTGAAAAGCTATTTTTCAGATAACATGAAGAGACAACACAAACTAATGCATCTCAGTGAGGTTTCGTGGGGGAGTGAGGGAGAGCCGGAGGGGAGCACAAACCTCACAGCTGACGGAGTTGCCAATGGTGTGCTTGAGGTAGCTGATGATGTCCTGACGGCGACGCTTTGCCTCCTTGGTGGGGGTGGACGCGCATCACCTCCTCGTCAGCTGGCTGCCGCCGCCGCCACCGCCGCATCGCGCTGCGCATCATGTCTGACCGGATTGCCACGGCGTCGGCGCCCTCCTACCATCACCACCACCGGAGGAACCCTATCCCAGTTAGTGCTGGAGGGGCTCCAAGGGAGGCCCCAAGCGAAGCGAGCCGGCAGCAGTGGACGCGGTGGTCACTTCCTCATAGCCCTGGGCGGAGGAACTCGGGTTGAGATCGGAACGGGACGGGAAACTGAGATGAACGGAAATAAAAAAGTCTATGCGTCTTATGCAAGAGATCGGATGGTGGAGAGAGCGTGCACCAATCTCAGACATCGGAAGGTGAGATGGGAAAAAACTTCCGGAAGATATATAGGAATTCCGGTTATAAAGGAGGAAGATAGAGAACGAGAGTATTCGGCCCGCAGCCCATTGGGATTATATTGTTCATAACGTTTAGGCCCGCTAATTCTTAGGGTTAGGGTGGAATTTTTTTTAAAATTATTTTTTTTCAATTTTTCAAAAAATGAAGATCCCAAATTTAGCAAAAATTAGATTACAACCGCCGTGACCCATGGCGGTACGCCATACCGTGGCCCATAGCGGTTAGAGTCAGTCTGTTTTTAAAAAATCGTAACTTTTTTTGTATGAACTCGGATAGAGATAAACTTTATACGAAACTTGTAGCTTTCGACGAGATCTACAACTTTGTAGTTCAAACGTTTTTCATTTGAAGTCATCTTGAGGCTAAAAAATATATATTGAGATCTGGACATTATATTTTTTCATTAACCTCGTACATGTGAATACCATTCGAGAGAGGGATTGAAGCGCACAACGATCGGTGCCAGTGAGCCCCCCACCGGCTCAAGCTGGAGAGGCAGGGCGGCGCCGACGTCAGCTTGGAGCAGGGGACAAGGTAGCACCATCAGACTGACTCCAACAAATGAGAGGCAAATGGTCATTTGCCTCCTGTGAACAGTATAAGAAGATGCAGTTTCATTTCCTATCTCCAACAATGAGAGGCAAATTGAAGAGGCAAACATCGCCATCGAGCTTGCACCGCGGGCATCCGCCCGGCGCTACTTTACGCACGCAAGCGGCGAAGTACCACATCAACAGCCGCAGGCCCTGGCCGGTGGCGTCGTCGTCCTCCCTCGGGCACAGCTTGCCGGTGTCGCCCGTCGTCGAGCACGCCTCGACGGCCAAGATGCGGTTGAGCGAATACATGGCCTGGACGAGCTGCCGGCACGCCTCTCGCGACGCTCGCTCCCGCGCCACAGCTCCCTACGCCGGTATGCGTCCTCCAGCAGCGGCGCGTCGCGTAGTGCCGCCAGCTTCGCATGCGGAGTCGGACACGACGTCCTCGGCCGTGCGCTTCAGCCACCCGACGTGGTACGCGTGTGCCGGCGCCAGCAGCTGCGGTCCGTGCGCCGCCACCACCTCCTGCCCGTCCCCGCAGCATCGAGGAAGATGACGAGGGGGAGAGGCAGTCCGCGCCCGCCCGCTCCACCTCGCCGCCGCGGAGCTCAATCTCACCGCTCGACGCGCTGGATGACGCGCCCGACTCCGCCTCCCCTGCTCCGCTGCACCAGGCTCCGGCTGCTGCTGCTCCGGCTTGCGCCGCGCCTCGCCTCCTCTGCCCGCGGACGCGCTCCGCCTCCCCTGCCCCACCTCACAGCCGCGGAGGCAAATGCATCAGAGGAGAGATGGAGCGCATTTTTACATTGCCTCTCTCCTCCGAGGCATTTTGCCTCTCCGTATGCATCTGCTGTTGGATACGTTTGCCTCCGCTACAATAGTCGGTAGTGAGGCAAAAATGGATTTGCCTCCCCTAATGCCTCACCTGTTGGACTCACTCTCAGGAAGCTTGCAGTGAAGGCGGTTGCGAGAAGATATATACCTAGAGTAAAAGGAAAAAAGAAAATATAATAAGAGATAAGAGAATGACACATGAGACCCAAATTTGGAACTGACTCATCGTCTAGCCAAACATGAGATGACTGTCAAACGCATTCTATTCTACTATGTCAAACAACCAAAAAGGCAAAAGTGCTAAGTGATCGCCGGCCACCATCGCCGGATGGCGCCGACGGCCATGGACCTTGAGCGCGTGCTAGGCGTAGACGTCGGGTTCGTCGAGTGCTGCTGCTGCAGAACCTGAATACTTTCATGTCGCCGCGTGCCGCACTCTATTAGCTGGGCGCCTGGGCCTCTCCTGCAGCTAGCAGCAAGCCGGCAACCTTGGGCGCGGCCGTGGCATTTGACTTGAAATGCACGAGGGTGTGCGTTCCTGTCCGTGGCCGTACGTGCACAGCCGCACAATGCGGGCCGCCAGAGGGACGCCGTCGCAGCGCATCAAGTGCGGCAGCGCTGATGATGCATTGAAACGGCCACCGATGGGGTGACGACTATCGACGACTCGATCGACGTGATCGGCTTTACAAAGTCGTTGACGTAGAGTACATAGAAGCATGCTATAAAATTGTTGCTACCATTTGTTGTCGAGGCAATTAAGATCTTATTTAGTTATGCAAATTTACGTGAATGAATAGTGCTCAAAGTTGTGTAAAAATACGCATTAACGTGCATGCTATGAGAAAAGATGTGATTCGATAGAATGAATGTATAGTTTGATGTGATGAATTTACCATGCAAATTTACAAACCTAATTTTCTGACCGCTTCAATCATCGGTTTTCAAGCTTCTTTCTCTGTTGTCGACAAGGTCCAGGCCTGGGTGCATGCCGTGGGGATAGAAAACCGCGACGATGACCGTAACGGAAGACAACGCTGCAGCGATGTTGACGCAGCGCGGTGCAGCAGTTTTCTCCCTCTCGTGGCCGAGCTTTTAGAGTGGGCAGAGTCTAAACGTGGCTGTAATTAGCGTGTTGAGAGTGTAAGACAAATGACAAGTGCGGACACACGAATGAATTAATTACGGAAGATATATAGTCCCTCCGTCTCACAAAGAGTGCCCCCTTGATCTTGTTATAAGTCAAATTGTTTTATGTTTGACCAAATTTATATAAAATAGTATATCAATGTTTTTGATGTCAAACAAGTTTCATTAGATTTATTATGAGCTATATTTTCATAACATACATATTTAATATGGTAAACATTGATACATTTTATTGTAAATTTGGTCACACTTGAAACAGTTTGACTGAGAAAAATCTAAGTGGACACTCTTTGCGGGACGTAGAGAGTATATCCTTCCTCTAACTTGCTTGCCTCCTGCACTCACACATGACAAATGTAATCTACTCCTTCTCCTTCCAAATTATGATTCATTTAACTTTTTTTATCTCAAGTTTAACAGCTGGTTTTATTAAAAAATATGTAGAAATATAGTCATTCAACTTTTATTAATAAAGTAAGCAACATCAAAAGATATGATTTTTTATAATGTTTTGAATAAGACCAGTGATCAAACTCGAGGTAAAAAAGTCAAACAAATTATAATTTGGATTGTGGGAGTAATTCCCAAACCATTTGCTACTCTAGTACCTAGAAATGACAATTTTTTCCCCACCTACACATCATTCACTTTTGGTTTTCTAATAATAATATATAGGATGTTCTTGGTTTAGAGGAATAAAATTTGTGGGCAAATTCAATGCGAACTTGATTATGTTATACAAGTTGATTGACCAATTTGTACCCACCTATCAAATTGTTGTGGTGCAATTTACTCTATACTGCAAATATGACATGCATCACGGAAAAACGATTTTGGTACATATTACTTACTTTATATTTCCGAGGTCGAGATTGAGTAATCAGAGAGGGGACAGAAGCCGTCAAGGCAAGGAGCCACGGGATGGGAACATATTTTTTCCCCTTGCACGTTTACACTACAGTCCTTTTCCAAAGATAAAGACATTTAGGCAGGGTTGTGAAAAAAAAAACAAAGTTATATGTCAATGATTCAATCTAATAGGATTATATTTTGTACACATTGCTTTCTCTCAAACAAGCCACAAAATAACATACAAAGATTGGTTTCATTCTTGATCACCATAATTTAAATTCTTCATGAATCAATTAATTTATAGACAGTTTAATCGACATATCATTGTACAAGTTGTCTGTGTTAGTATATATGACATGGCATATCCTTACATAAAGCAGCTGTCTAAATTGTCTAAATTGTTGTAGGTACTCTTACGTGAATGGTGTCACGCGGTCAGTCTTTCAATTCAAACCTTAATTACGAAAATAAAATAGCTTTGACGAAATACAACGATGCAGAACTACCAACTGCTTAAAATATTAATTCTCTTGTGGTGCGCTCTCTCTCTCACACACACACGGCAAGAGCTAGTGCTGTCCGTAAACAATGCCTCTGGCGGCTTCAGGTACCATCGGACGAAATTTCCTGTGCCCTTGTTGCGTGGTTGATTGATCAGGTATTCAGGTTGGTGTCGTACCGTGAACATCAGCTGCCAGGCCAACTTGTAGCTCTAGTAGAATTAGAAAGAGAGTAACCCCCTATGTTTTATTAACCCCCTATATCATTTGGATGTTAGCGTGCGGTTTAAGGAAGATTTAGATGGTGTTGTTTTTAGAAAATGGAAATATATTCGGACTATGTGAAAAACGCACACAACTACATTTTAACAAAGTCTTCAACTCAAAATCTGATCATAAAAAAAAACATAAAGGGAGAAAGAATGTACATGAAGAGAAAATAATCTTAATATCAAACTTGCCACAAATGGTTTGAGCTGATACTCCTAATTTCAGGAGGAGTTGATTCGTCGAACAAAAAGCTACAAATGACTTTGTAGTCAAACTCCGTTGGACGAAGTAGAACTCTAGTTGATTGGGAACTCTAGTTGATTCGGTCATGAGCTGTTTCTTCATTATTTGTTAGTTGGTGTATCATTGTCGATGATGTAAACAAGTCCCGGGGTTAACGTGTTAATCCCACAAATCAATAGTATGTATTGTTGTAAGAAAGTGTGAAGGGATAAAGTGTTAAATTTAAAATCTCTGACTCTTTCTATGTTGACCAGGAGAATACAACTTCCATACAGGCCTATAAATACCTGCTCCAGAGGCACCAATGAACAACACACAAACAGCGTAGAGGGAACATGGGACTCTATTCTTCATCGCGTGCCCTTCTGGTCTCGGCACTGCTGCTTTGCTTTTGCATTCTGTTTCTTGGAGTACATGGAGATGGAGGATCCCGCAGGGTAAGCATGGGTGTTCCTGTTAACACTTCTTTCATCACTAGGTAGAGGAATTGAAGTATGAATATGCGTTAGCTGAGAGACCATGCATGTTTCCGTAATCTGAATCCTAATCTGCTGCGTTAATTTGCAGCTTTATATCGTATACCTTGGTGATGTGAAACATGGACACCCGGACGATGTCATCGCTTCACACCATGATCTACTCAGCAATGTTCTGGGAAGGTACCTTCGTCTTTCTTTAGTTTCGCCAGTTCCTTTGGCTTGCTGAGATTTTTCTGTCTAAAAATACCCCCTTTATCTTCCAGCGTATAGTAGAGATTTAATTTGTGTGTGTGGGTGGGCTCGTACTTTCAGTAAGGAAGACTCTTTGGCCTCCACGGTCCACAACTACAAGCATGGTTTCTCAGGCTTCCCTGCGATGCTCACTGAAGACCAAGCTAAACAGCTTGCAGGTCAGGCCTTTCAGACATGGTCCTCAAATCAGTCACATACCCATATGACTTCTTTATAGAACTGCATATATATACAATACATAACGCGTATTAACTAATACTGATCGATAGTCAGGAGGTTACAAACCTTTAAGTGTTCGTAGGAATTAGAGCTACAAAACATTCAGATGAGATTTTCTTGTTCCTTTTTCTTTTTGCATAGAATCGATTGAAAAATTTATATGTAGCTTCTAGATTAAAAAACCACGTTTGTTCAATAAGTATATTCTAAACTTTTTTTTTGTTATATATCTGCATTACAATGCATGAGTATTCTCAACTAATAAGCTAGTATAAGTGAATTAACCACGTCGATCTTTGTGGCTTACAGAGTTTCCCGAAGTCATCAACGTCAAACCAAGCAAAACGCACACGATCGCAACTACTCGGAGTTGGGATTTCCTTGGCCTCGGGCATACTACCAATCAAATGCCCAATGAGCTGCTCCAAAGAAGCAAGTACGGAGAGGATGTAATCATCGGGATCGTTGACAGCGGTTAGTGCCCAATTTGTCTACTGAAGAAATGGTCCAGACTCCAGAGAAGTCTTTTGGCACCAGTATTTCTTTTGCAATCCGACTACTCACTAGCTACTTCCGATATATATGCTGCGGTTGTGCTTGCGCAGGTATTTGGCCCGAGTCTAAAAGCTTCAGCGCTGAAGGGTACGGGCCCGTGCCATCACGGTGGAAAGGTGTGTGCCAAGTCGGTCAGGGCTGGGATCGCAGCAACTGCAGCCGCAAGATCATCGGTGCACGGTTCTACAGTGCTGGAGCGAGCCAGGAGGACCTCGATTCCGACTACCTGTCGCCCCGTGACAAGAACGGTCATGGCACGCACGTCGCCTCCACTGCGGCGGGTTCAGTTGCGGAGGGGGTAAGCTTCCAAGGCCTCGCTGGAGGCGTCGCTCGTGGCGGCGCGCCAAGGGCTCGCATCGCGATGTACAAGGTCGGGTGGGCTAGTGGCAACGTCAGTTCAGCTGGCGTGCTCGCGGCCATCGACGACGCCATCCACGACGGAGTGGACATCCTTTCGCTCTCCCTCACTGCGGAAGAGTACTCGTTCGGCGCCCTCCACGCCGTCCAGAAGGGGATCGCGGTCGTGTACTCCGCCGGGAACGATGGTCCAACACCGCAAACTGTTGCAAATACCGCTCCCTGGGTCATCACCGTTGCCGCGAGCAAGATGGATCGGGCGTTCCCGACCGTCATCAAGCTGGGAAACAACGAATCGATAGTGGTACGGACTACAAGTACTATAGCTCCAAAAAATCGCAATGTCAGCCAGCAATTTAATTTGTCAAACCATACAAAGTGATCCTGAGCAAACTCTGTCCGTTTTGCAGGGACAATCGCTCTACTACCAAGGGAAGAACTCACCCAAGAGCATTTTCAGAAGTCTTGTAAGCGGAGGCCAGTAAGTAAAGCCATTTATGTATGTTCAGAGCTCTTGTTGACTTTGCGGATGTGAAGCTGAGCGGATCATTTTCTCATTTTCTGTGAATAGATGTGCACTGGAAACTCTCAATGGTACGGATGTGAAAGGGAAAATTGTGGTATGTTTATCACCAGTTTCACTGAACGCTCCAAGCCCAGTCGAAGTTTACGGAACCGCGTTGGGATACATCTATAATGCCGGGGGCTCTGGTCTTGTTTTTGCTCAGTACACGACTGACCTGCTAGCTGATGATTGTAAAGGACTTATGGCCTGTGTTCTTGTGGACCGTGACACCGGAAACCAGATTATGAACTACATAGGAACCACGAGGTGCACCACCTTTTGATCATCTCACATACTGCAAATTAGTATAAGCTCATGATCAATTACTGTTCTTGAAAAAGTTGACGAATCCAATATCTGATTGTTTCAAGCAGCTCTCCTGTGGTAAAGATTGAACCAGCACGCAGCGTCACAGGTAAAGGGGTCCTGGCTTCCAAAGTGGCCGCATTTTCCTCAAGAGGTCCATCAATCGACTACCCCGAAATTATCAAGGTATCTAGAGTAAAGAATTAGCATGCTTTAATTTCTAGGCAAGTAGGCGTTATATTGGGAAACTATCTCACTCTTGCTTCGGCGGCAGCCTGACATAGCTGCACCTGGAGCCAACATCTTAGCAGCAGTGGGGAATTCCTACGCATTTAAGTCAGGGACATCAATGGCTGCCCCGCACGTAGCTGGTGTCGTCGCCCTGCTGAAAGCTATACATCCAAAATGGTCTCCTGCTGCACTGAAATCCGCCATCGTCACCACAGGTAATCTGGCCAACTAGCCAACTATGGAATACTTAATAGGAAATCCTATGTATTTCTCTCTTAACTTATATTTCTATTTGCATGGTGAAGCATCTGTAACTGACGAACACGGTATGCCCATACTGGCTGAAGGAGTGCCTCGAAAGATTGCTGACCCATTTGACTACGGAGGTGGAAACATAAATCCTAACAGGGCAGCTGATCCTGGCTTAGTTTATGACATTGATCCAAGGGAGTACAACAAGTTCTTTGCTTGCAGCATCAATAGGGCATCTTCATCCTGCGATATAACATCGGTACCAGTGTATCAGCTGAACCTACCCTCCATCTCCATTCCTGACCTGAGGGGTTCTGTTGCCATATTGAGAACAGTCACAAATGTGGGCAAGGTCGATACAGTCTACCATGCTATAATCGAGAGTCCACCTGGAGTTAAGATGGATGTTGAGCCATCAGTTCTAGTGTTCAATGGTACAAACAAAGTGCAAACTTTTCAGGTCAAGTTATCACCCATGTGGAAGTTACAAGGAGACTACACTTTTGGAAGTCTTATTTGGCATAATGGCCAAAAGACAGTGCGAATTCCAATAGCGGCTCGGATGACCATTCATGATCTCTATGCAGACGTTTCATAAGTATGTTGAAACGTTTATTTTGAAACGCACACTCCTTTTCCTTTTGGAAGGACATGTATATCATAGTGTTCATAGGAACAATATAGAAAAAAAAAGCAACACCAATTTCCGATGTGGCTTTAGTTGCATTTCTGTTGTTTATCTAAATTATCCAAGTAGCCAGTGCTATCGTGCCGGCTAAAATTCGAATAAAGTTGTACAACTATGCAAAAATACACATGCTCTTGCGCACAATGCTTTTTAATTGAAAAATAAGGAAAGAAGCTATGATATATCGTTGCTCCATCAAGAAGGCATAAATATGCCTCTATATAGGATAGAGCTCTTTGCAAGAATTATTATTGAAGTGACCAGCGTCAAGAATTTATTTCATGAAAAAATAAGTCTTTGATCTGACTGCGGCCGATGCTTAGATCTCCACTACCCCGTGCTTGACTAAATTTCAAAAATTAAAATGTAATCACCATATACATATAGGTGTAGATCAAAATTATATCTTCTGGCATTTATTCAGGAGAACACATGCAATCATCATATGATATGGACCTCCTAGTGATGGGAAAGTAATTTGTTGTCTAAAGACTAGGTCTCAGGACAAATAAATTCTTATACAGAACTTATTGCTGCTAATTCCTAGATCTCCATGACGTCATTTTTCAATTCCAAATCAAACTTGTAGTATATATTGCCTCGAATCCATCTTTAATTAAGAATAAATTAAATGCAATTTATAAAATAATTTATTAAAATGCAATTTATATAATAAATTACTAAATTAATAAGGTTGTGACAAAAATGTAGCATGAGAGTAAATACTCTGAAGGAGTAAACACTCTACAATATAAAATTGAGTAAATTATGCGAGATCATGCAGGGTTCTCAGCAAAAATAACAATTGTCTATGTCTGTTTAGATACATCAAATACACACAATGGTCTGGTCTAACATATTGAGTATTGGGGTATATTCTCAACCATGAAAGTTTTGTTAAAATCAGAAATAGACACATGAAAAGTCAATTAAATCGCAGCATTAAATTATGAAGAGACATGATGGATTTATGTAATTGCTGCTAAAATAAACAAGAGGAAGAGAACAAGTTTGTTGGGTCAACATAATTTTGAATGTGGCCCCACGACTTCGATCCACCAAAGCCCGTACAGAGGGATAAAAGTTCAGTGCTTCTGCAGGTTGGAGTGCTACCATGCTCTCAACCTATAGATGGATCTCTAAATGTGCGTAAAAATCCATCTAAAAGTTTGACGCAAATTTTTAATCATCATGAAAAAGTTGAGGATGAATAAAAATTTGCGCAAGAAGAATTAAAAGGAAATCAATGCATGAATAGTTGTGGATCTAGCTGGACCCACACCGTTATTGTTCACACCGATTTCTCTTTGTTTCTTGAACAAATTTTTATTCATCGCCAACTTTTGCATGATAGTAAGAAGTATTCATTCAAATTTTTAGATAAATTTTTTATACACATTTATAGATGCATTCATAGGGTTGGGAGCACAGTAGAACCCTATGACATAGGAGTGCCCGAACCTTTTTCTCTCTAGATAGGTGGTTACAGCTTGTACTCCGTCCGTCCTCTAATCAGGTCGGCTCTAGGGCCGGCCATGCAGCCGAGGCGATGGCCGAGGGCCCATGGCAGAGAGGGGCACAACAACTAGTACGTGCAAACGATCTCCCAGACAATCGATTGGTCCTCCTACAGCTCTGGGAGGCTACCACAACAATCAAGGAAGAGGAGTAAGAAGGCCAAGAGGCGGGAACATAATTAAATGAATGGCTTTTTTGCGGGGTAAATGGCTGAATTCTGAAATTGTGGTTCATGTGGCTGTCGAACATCTCTGTTGTGCACCCCCTCGCTGTTCAATAACTTGGGTCATCGGCCACTTACGGCTGATGGCGGTATGGCTGCATGAGATGCTCTTCATTTTTATCCTTCTTTTAACTTGCATTAGTGACATTGCTATTTAAGAATTAAGTATCAATATTATATTATTATCCCTTTATAATATATTAAATATATTTAATCTAAAAAGTCAATATATTTAGTTCCCTAGAGAACCCTTAAAATCATAGAGCTAGCCGGTCCTGCCTCTAATAAGTGGAATTTTTATTTTATTTTAACCCCTTTTAATCTAATATTTTAAAACTAACTCCTTCTGATTTATATTTCTAAAAACTAGCCCTTTTGGTCACACCAAACGCCATGGCGTGACTAACAGTTGAGTCTCGCCACATGCTTAGGCGTGACTAATGTACACGTTGGCATAGGAGAGAAAACAACTGCGACGTGGTGCTGATGTGGCAGGCCAGTCGCGCCAAGCCATTTGGCGTGACTCACGCAAGAGTCACGCCGAAGGCCGTAGCGGCTCCTACTTAAGTGCACCAAAAGTGCATATCATTTGACCATATTTTGTGCTCTGTTTAATTAGTAAATGAGCTTTTGAATTTCTCAAACTCGACGTATATAATATATACAATGTGTATGTTCCATTTTAAGCATTTGCAATCCAATTCATAGTGTGGAAAATAAGAAATCCAATTTGTAAATAGGTGAAGTATTATTGGTTGATAAAGGAGTAGTGGCTGGTTCTAAGTCCCTGAAAATCCATCTCATTTAACCATATTTTATTTTCCATTGTAATTATCAAATAAACTCTTCAATTTATCAAGCTCGACTTGTATAATATATAGAGGGCATACGTTTCATTTTATTCATTTGCATTCTAAACTATGATGTGAAAAATAAGAAATTCAATTTCTAAATAAACTAAGTGTTATTGGTTGATAACGGCCACAACTCCTTTCAAAGATTAGAGAAGAGAACTTTGCCCAGTTCATTGTATAATGAGATATCGTGCCTTATCAGAAATATACTGTTTCTCTTGAATTTCCTAAGGAGATTGAGGAGATGATGTACATCAGCTAGGAGTTGAGCTGTACCAGAACATATCTTGTACTCAATCAGATCAGCAAGCATTATTCATATCCTTTTTAACCCTCCATGTTCTGCATTTCTTCAGCTTACACAAAAGAGTGTGTTTGGCCTTGATGCCCAAAATGAGTCAATGAAAAATCCGATGCATCAAAACGGCCAGCAAGCGAATGGCCATAATCTTTCAGTGCAAAAAGCCAATATAGGATCAATGCTGAAGAAATCTTAGCTGTCTCATACCATTTCAGGTACTTTTTTTTTTGAGACATACCATTTCAGGTACTGCTCTCCATATTTTTGACCTGGAACACTAACAGTAGAAATAGCAGGTTCTGAAGAGCTGAAGTCCTGAAAGTTTGAACACCTCTTTTCCTCCTCAAATATGAATAGTTCATACAAACAATCCTGTAATTGAAAATATTACTAGCTGATTAAACATAAAAAGAAGGTAAAAATCTGACATCTTATTGTTTCTATGATCACAACGTCACCAAACTGTCAGTTTGGAGAAGTGCTACACAAGAAATAAGCAGCAATGAAGCAGTGCATAAGCAATACATCCTAAAATGCAGACTGCTTAGCAGGTTTACACGAGATGATAAGGTGGGGGTAACAGGCTTCATGTGACGTATACAGATTATATGGCTAAAACAAAGCAATTCAGGTTATATGTATTTACACACAATTTGAATACACACGCTGGCATGGGATGCAGGAGATCCTACAATTTGAATAATTTCAGGAGATTTGTTTATAGAAATACTTACTGGGAGCTCAGAGGCAATGTTGTATCCTTCATGATCAGTAACTCTAGCATGGACGCATGGTAATATAGATCTGGTGTACCCAGTAGTACTTTAAGAGCGTGCTGCCTCAACAATCTCCACGACCCTTTTTGAAATACGAATATGGTATCAAATCCACTATGGGAGCTTAAGGGATGAACAACAGTAGCAAAAGTCATTCCCAAAGAAATCAGGGTAGGCCGACCCCGTTTAGTTCGGTTGGTGAAACTTTTGGTTCCTCTTCCAAGATCTATTAGGAGTATTGAACGTACACTAGTTACAAAAATAATTACACAAATGGACCGAAAATTGCGAGACGAATCCATTAAGTCTAACTAATCCGTCATTAGAGATTGGTTACTGTAGCACACCATTGTCTAATCGTGGCATAATCAGGCTCGTTAGATTCGTATCGAAAATTAAGGTAGGGGTTGTGGAATGAGTTTTGTCATTAATCTACATTTAATACTCCTAATTAGTGTCCGGATATTGATGTGACGAGTAGTTGGTGAAACTTTGGGAACTAAACGGGGCCTAACAAGAGTATAATACTAGTAGGATTGCATAATATAAACAGTAATAGAGGCAATATTCTAATCCAATCCACTGTTGCAAAATTGCTATAAAGCGCAAGAAACCAATAACACTTAGTGCTGACTTAGTGTTATTGGTTGATGAAGTCAGCACTCATCTTTGAAAGGAGTTTTGGCCTTTATCAACCAATAACGCCTAGTCTATTTAGAAATTGAATTTCTCATTTTTCACATCATAGTTCAGAATGCAAATGTATAAAATGGAATGTATGCACTCCATATATTGTACAAGTCGATTTTCAGGGACTTAGAACCAGCCACTACTCCTTTATCAACCAATAATACTTTACCTATTTACAAATTGGATTTCTCATTTTCCACACTATGAATTGAATTGCAAACTTCTTAAAATGGAACATACACATTGTATATATTACATACGTCTAGTTTGAGAAATTTAAAAATTAATTTATTAATTAAAACATAGCACAAAATATGGTTAAACGATATGCATTTTTGGTGCACATAAGGCAGGAGCCACCAGCTAGCGAGCTGGTCACGCCACGGTGTTTGGCGTGACTAGTGCGTGAGTCACGCCAAATGGCTTGGCACGACTAGCCTGCCACATCAGCGCCACGTCGCTGTTGTTTTTTCTCTTATGTCAACGTGTGTATTAGTCATGCCAAAGCATGTGGTATGACTCAACGGTTAGTCGCGTCACAACATTTGACGTGAACAAAATGGCTAGTTTTTGGAAATATAGATCGAAAAGATTAATTTTAAAAATATTAGATTAAAAAGGTTAAAATAAAATAAAAATTCTAATAAGTGATCGCCGACAGATTTTTTATTTAATTTTAACCCTTTTTAATCTAAAATTTTATAACTAATCCCTCTCAATCTGTATTTCCAAAAACTAGCCCTTTCGGTCACGCCAAGCGTCGTGACGCGACTAATAGTTGAGTCGCGCCACATGGTTCAGTCGTGCTAGCCAATTTGGCGTGACTCAGTGGCGAGTCACGCCAAAGAGCGTGGCGTGACCAGCTCGTTGCTGGTTCCTACTGCCTTAGGTGCAAGGAAATGCATATTATTTAACCATATTCCGTGCTTCATTTTAATTAGTAAATAAACTCCTAAATTTCTCAAAGTCGATGTATGTAATCTATATAATGCATATGTTCCATTTTAAGTGTGTGCAATCCGAGCTATGCTACGATAACTGAGGAATCCAATCTGTAAACAGGTTAAGTGTTATTGGTTGATAAAGGAGGAGTGGCTGTCTAAGTCCACAAAAATACATATCATTTAACCACACTTTACTTTTCATTTTAATTATCAAACAAACTCTTCAATTTCTCAAACTTGACTTGTATAGTATATGGAGTGCATACGTCCCATTTTATTCATTTGCACTTCAAACCATAATGTGAAAAATGAAAAATCCAATTTCTAAATAGATAAGTGTCATTAGTTGATAAAGGCCCAGAACTACTTTTAGAGATGAGTACTGACTCAACTTCTGTGCTTACCTTAAGAATGGGTGGTTCGTACTCTTGAAAAGATGAGTTCACTTCTGTTTATTAGGAAACTAAAACTACTGTTGTTGTTAACCTTTTTGGTGTATTTGGAACTAAAACTATTGTTGTTGGTGCTGACGCCTCATTTGGTACTTCATCTGTGGACTTCCAAATACAATGCTGGACTGAGCTAGAATGCTGGTGATTTTGTTGCTGCAGTGACTCTGTAAGTGTAAGTGGTTTCTTCTAATGCTTAATAATTCTTGTTTGCAACTGTTATCTATGTGATACCCAAGGAAACCCATCTGCCCTTTAGCAGTGAGTAGTCTCTCTAGTGATTTCTATGGCAGAAAAATTGTGAGGGTCAAATATTATGTCTTGTTTCTGCTTCTTGTAATATCTTTTTTTTTGAGAATTGCTTCTTGTAATATCTTCTACACATACTAGCACATATTTTGACAAATTTGCAATCAACAGAATTAATTTAGGGTACAGCACTAAGCTTGATTTGCATTTCAGGAACAACAAGGGAGACAACCTTGATGCTTCGTACTGCCACGGAGACCCAAGCCATTGGTCACAATCTCCATGGAGGTCGACACCAAGGCTATTGGCAAGAGCTCCAAGGTCGGACTATCCCAAGTCCTCAAGCGTTGAGGTTAGTTGTGGTCTTTATCAACTAATAACACTTAGTCTATTTAGAAACTGGATTTTTCATTTTTCACATCATGGTTTGAAGTGCAAATGAACAAAATGGAATGTATGCACCATATATTATACAAGTCAAGTTTGAGAAATTGAAGAGTTTATTTGATAATTAAAATGGAAAATAAAGTGTGGTTAAATGATATGCATTTTCGTGGACTTAGACACAACCACTCCTCCTTTATCTACCAATAACACTTAACATGTTTACAAATTGGATTTCTCAGTTGTCACTGTATAGCTCGGATTGCACACACTTAAAATGGAACATATGCATTGTATAGATTACATACGTCGAGTTTGAGAAATTTAAGAATTTATTTGCTAATTAAAATGAAGCACGGAATGTGGTTAAATAATATGCATTTCCTTGCACTTAAGGCAGCAGGAACCAGCAACGAGCTGGTCACTCCACGCCCTTTGGCGTGACTCGCCACCGAGTCATGCCAAATTGACTGGCGCGACTGGACCGGCCACGTCAGCGCAACTTTGCGGTCGTAGTTTTGTACATCAGTCACGCTATTGCATGTGGCGAGACTTAACTATTAGTCGCGTCACGATACTTGGCGTGCCCGAAAGGGTAGTTTTTGGAAATATAGATAGAGAGGAGTTAGTTGTAAAATTTCAGATTTAAAAGGTTAAAATAAAATAAAAATTCTCGCCGACACGTGATGGCGCCGGCTGACGGCGCAGTGCCGCGCGAGTGGGTGAGCTTGCTGCGCTGCTCGGCCATTGGCCCTGGGCGCAGGGCGCATCCGCGCGTGCTAGGCATAGACGTGATGCACACCCGCACACTGCGGCCGCCAGAGGCAGAGTTGCCGTCGCAGCGCTGATGATGCGTCGAAACGGCTGCTGGCGGGGTTACGATATCGACGACTCGACGTGGTCGGCTTTACGAAGTCGTACGTTGACGTAAAGTACAGAGAAGTATATATACAACATGTCATAAAATTGTTGCCTACCACCATTCTTGTTGAGGCAAGTAAGCATGTGCTCTTCTCTGACCACTTCATGAATTATTGGTTACCAAGGTTCTTTCCCTGTTGTCGTTTGTCGACAAGGGCCACGTGGCCTCAGGTGGGGGTGGGGTGGGTGGTGGGGGATAAAAACCCGCGACGATGACCACAAGTCCACAACGAAAAGGCAGCGCTGCAGATGTTGACTTAGCGCGGTGCAGCTGTTTTCTCCCTCTTGTATGTGGCCGAACATTTAGAGTGAGAAGAGAGAGGCTAAACGTGGATGTAATAATCAACGTGTTGACAATGGTAGACAAATGATAAGTTTGAACGCACAGATGAATTAATAAGGAAGATATCCTCTGTTGTTTTGTCTAAACCTGCTTGTCTCGTGCATTCACACATGACAAATTATAATATCTATATATATCTACATACTATAAAGAACGGGTTCTTTTGATAGGTTTAACCCCATTTCGTCAACCGACCCGTTTGAATAATTAGCAAGTCAAATCACGTTGTGTTTTTAAGGGATTTTGGGGAATAATTAAAATCAAATCACGTTGTGTTTTAGAAAAGGGATACAAGCAGTGTGGCGTGTTTTTTAAGAGATTTTGGGGAATAATTGGTAACCAAATCACGTTGTGTTTTTTTTAAGCCCCCTTTTGTCGACCGTCTCCTTTCGTCAACCTTTTGAATAATTGGTAAGTCAAATCACATTGTGTTTTTTAAGAGATTTTGGGAAATAATTGGTAACCAAATCACGTTGTGTTTTGAAAAGGAATACAAGCAGCGTGGCGTTCTTTTGAAAGGGATTTTGGGAATAATTGGTAACCAAATCACGTTGTGTTTTTTTAAAGGCTTAGCGATCAAGGTCAGCGCCCTCGGTGACACAACTGCGTTTACAGTATTACCAGTCGCATTATCACATGATAATATGGATGACCATGATCTACGAATCACGAGGTAATATGAGTTTGCACTAATCACGTATCACTACGTTCCATTCCTTTCCATCACGCGTCAATGCATGCTGCCGTGAAAGAAAAATGCATGCTACCGTAAATCACGTTTATCCTATCCGTCAATCACGTTGCTCTTGTACGTCAATCACAGTTCATGCATGCACCACATTTCTTATTGAGGACGGGGCTTTATCACCTGCGTTTTACGAGCGTCCAACATCGAGCCAAGGCGCTGCTGTCGATGAAGCGCCCATTGTGCTTCTAACCAGATCAGTCCGCGATTCTCTGGCACCATTTTTCCCCTTGCCGCGAGAGGCAGCTGCTGATTTCTCCTCACCGTCATGCTGTCGTTGCAGCTTTGATTTTTTAGACATGTGCGACACTATAAAGATAGTTTTTTATTGTGATTTTGTAGATACGTGCGCGCCGCACGTACATTTTGCTAGTACTTCCCAAACGATTTGCTACTCTAGTATTTAGAAACTAGTAAGTTGGCCCGCGCTAATAGCGCAGCTAGATTTGATAATCTATATTTTTAAAAATACTATGTTAGTATTGTATATTTTTTATCCCTCTTAATTCGTTATTCATCCTTTTGAAATCACTAACACCGATGTAGATATTGAAGCTCAAAATTCGAAACTGGTATTTTCGAAACTGGTATTGATACACTCGAATTCTACTATTTGGATGGAGTTTTAATTGGTGGATGGAAACTGACCCAATAACGAATGTCATTCGACACTCCGCTGCACCCCTGCATACAATGTCAACCTCTGCAGCTCTGTATTGGACTGAAATTGTTTGTTCACCCTCTCATGACTTAGTACCTACCTCAACCGACAGAGCCTCACACTCGCGCACTCTCGATGGTCGAACTTCACCTCGTTGATTTTGTGGCTCCTGAGTTTGGCTCAGTTGTTGACCTCGCATAGAGTCAGGGTGCTCCACTTCCCGATGCGCTCCTCCGACTAGCTCGTCGTACCTTGTGGCAGGGTTGGTTATCAATGTAGGCGACCTTAAAGCTTTCTCTCGATCTGCGGTAGGCTTAAGCAACGACAACGTAGGCCCCCCTCACTTTCCATCTGGGTGCAACCCGTTCTTCCTCCCATCCAACGGCACCTTCTTCCTCCCGTCTGAAAGTCCCTTCTTCCTTATAATTGGCAGCCGACGCCCTTTCTTTTTCTTCTTCCTGCTCACTGGTGGCCCCTTCTTCGTTGATGATGCATGACGGTCATTTCTCTCTCTTAACTTGCATTCTCGATAAATACATATGATGTTTCTTATATATACATATTGTATAATGTCTCCTAAGACATATATTTATTGCACGAAATTCTATCTCCTTGGTCGTTGTTGTGTTCTAAAATGAAACCATTATGTTTGAAAATACCATTATAACTTCCATGATAGCTACAAATCTTTAATAGTAGGTGCCCTTATTCATTGTGCGCATACTTCTGTTCGCCATCGTGTTCATTGTGCTATTTGGTTCTTCACACATCACATACTAATTTAATTCCAAATGTTCCCAAAAGATTAGAAAATATATGACAAACCAACTTGATCTCATCACTTCCATTCTGGTTTGGAAGTTTGCTATACTTATAGATATATGCGGTCAGGAAATTATTCCTCTTTAGTTATTGTAGAGGACCTCATGTCACTAACACGTAGCCTATTCGCAAGCAAACCTATGTTCCAGGGAGACAAAGTCCCTCTACTATAGAGCAGGCTTATTCTAAATAGTGACATCATGTTAATCATTCAATTTATCTCCCTCATGTCTATTGTGCAAGATAGATATTTGCATTGAGCGGCTTAGATTTCTATCGCGCTAGGTTCTCGGTTGTATCACAATAGTTGTCCACATCACAATGATTTTGTTTTCTCTTGTTGTCCTACTCTTTCTGTCAACCTTGCACCTTCTTGTTTTTCGAG
This sequence comes from Cenchrus fungigraminus, assembly GCA_036936925.1. Classification (NCBI taxonomy): domain Eukaryota; kingdom Viridiplantae; phylum Streptophyta; class Magnoliopsida; order Poales; family Poaceae; genus Cenchrus; species Cenchrus fungigraminus. The sequence continues at coordinate 16,805,832 of CM072778.1, read as the reverse complement.
CATTTTGCCAATTTGTTGTAGCCATTTATGGCCACCTGCTTTGTCCACCATTGTTCTCTGCTACCTCAGTTCTTCTCTGACCAAAGCGGTTGTATTGCATTGGTCCTTATCTAGGAAGTCATTGTCTCTCTTTTGTGTCATCATTGTCTCCAAACCCCCATATGGTCGATGCCACACCATACTTAACATCTTCTTTGTCAAATTACTACTATGCAAACATACATGCAGTGCTCATCAAATATATCTTATCATCTCCTGTGGCATCCGATTTTTTTGTCACCATCATGGCTGTAGGTTTGTATCTACCAGAACGAAGTATTTCCTCTCGCTAGCCTTCTGCCCATGTTGTATTTTTCACTGCCTATCTCCAAAAAATCTAAGAGATTTAGGTCATGCTTGGTACGCTTGTTGCCTCTTTCTCGCCTTGTTTGCTTGCCTCACGTTGCCACGCAAAACAAGGTGACCTCACATGGGAGCGCTTGCTTTCCTTGCCATTGCTCGCCTTGTTGCTCAATCCAGCAGTGTCATAGACGCTCGATCGATAGCAGCGGAGGTCTATCAGGCCATGGTGGAGGTCAATCCGGCGGAAGTGGAGGTTGAATTGGCGACATCGGAGGTCAAACTGACAGCATCGGAGGTCGACTCAGTGGCTGAAGAGTACGATTCCGCGGAGGCAAAGCTTGATTTGGTTGTCGTGCACATGGAGTTTACGACGATAGAGCTTGTTTCGGCAGATGCGGTGTTGATTCGACGGTCTGCACCACAAGGACTTTATAGCTTGATCCAGCACGTCGTAGCTCGATTTGGCAGTAGCGAAGGTCGATCGGGTTGCGGTGGAGCGATAGCAACAAAGGTTGAATTGACAGCGGAGGTCGATTCGATGGCTAAAGACTTTGATTCCGCAATGGTAGAGCTTGATTTTGTTCTGGTGCGCCTGGATTTGACGATGACGGAGCTCATTTCGGCAGTTGCGACATTGAGTCGACAATCTTCTGCACCAGCAAGGATTTTTTTGTGAGACGGGCAAGCTTGTCGAGCAAACAGGCGAGGCGAGGCGAGCCACCGGCAAGCGTACTAAGTGTGCACTTAATCCTAACATCCCTACCATATTCTAAACAATATGCTTAGTTCGTTAATTGAAATTAGAGTTGTATTTATATATGGGAAGAAACTAATAGAAGTCGTAGACGCAGAATGGTAGTGAATAGAGAAAAAATTCTTTTGATTTTCCCGTTCCTGAAAATATTCTATCTATATCCTAGAAGTAATGCCTCGTCTACCTCTAGAACAAACCTACCATCAATAGGCGTCGACTTCTCTTTCTTCATTAGACAGACATGCTCAGATGTTTATAAATATATTATATAAAAAATTTATACAAAGTACAACTTCCAATAAGGTCGAGAGATACATATGGAATTTTTGTTCTAACGTTGGGAGGGTGAGATGGATTTTTTTTAACACAGGGTACTCCATCCGTATTAGAGTTTTTATTTTCCTTTTAATTTTGAATTTGTCTTTTTTAATGTAGTTTCTTTGGATTAATCTAGACCTTCAGATCTTCATTAAATCCAAGATGGATGTTCTTCTCTTTTTTATCCTTTTTAATGTAGTTTATTTGGATTAATCTAGACCTTCAGATCTTCATTAAATCAAATGGTGGATATTCTTTTTTTTAGATTAACGTGAGAATTTCTAGACCCTCTGGGCGAATGTGGTAGCTTCTTTTAACTCGTAGTATTAAGCATTTTTTTATCCACCTACACAACGTTCACTTTTGGTTCTCTGATAAAAATATATAGGACGTGCTTGGTCTAGAGGAATAAAATTAGTGGGCAAATTGACTATTCGACAAGAACCTGAAGTATATTATACAAGTTGGTTGACCAATTTGTACCCACCTATCAATTTCCTGTACTGTGGTGGGTGCAATTTTGACTCTATCTTGTAAATACGACATATATATGTATCAAGAGGAAAAACAATTTTGGTGGATATCACTTTTATATTTAAATCATTTCCTTAAAAGAACGTGATGTCTTGAGAAAAATTACTTTGGTGTCATAAACCACTTCATCACTAATTTGTATCAGCATAAAATTTCCCCAGCTAATTCTCGTTCACCCACAGACCAAATCAGTTATTTTCTTGTTCACACGTAGGCAAACGTGTGATCTATAGAGGACTTTATGTTCCCCCCTCGAATGGTTAAAAATTCTGAAAATTAAAAAAAAATGGAGATCGCCGGAGTATCGTGGTCTTTTTTGAACAAAAGAGAACACCAGACAAACACGTCTGTTGAAAATTTCGCCAGACGCATTTTTTTAAGTCCTTCCGGATTCATATACTCCTACACATCTATAAACTAGGGGAATCTCACCCGCGCGTTGCTACGGGAATTAAGAAAAATGCAATGATCGTAAGAGAGAATTTCGGCAACATCGCGCGTCTGATCATAAGAGAGAATTTCGACGACCTCGGCAACCTCGTCGCCGCCGTTGGTAATTCTTTGATCTAGGTTTGATCTAGGTTTGAACACCACGCGTGTTGCTGCGGCCCTAAACCCTAGAGTAAGCGGTGTTACCGCGTGTTAGCATGATGACATACTAAAGTCACGGTGGTATTTCACCAAAATTCACCTAATTTTATTTGCAGTTTGCACGATTTCTCTTACAATAACATATCTCTCTTACAATAACATTTCCCTTTCACGGATTGTCAGCGTCCAAAAGGAACTTTAGAAACCATAACTTACATTTTTTTTAAGCGTAGTTTAGGGGTGGTGCCGGGCCTACTCACGTGTTGAATAGCTATTTAGTATAAAAATGGATATATTTCATGATGTCAAATGAAAAAAGATCTGATCGTTATGTTTCTGCTAGGACTATCTACGCTGCTATTCCTTTATATTCCTCAATTCTCTGTGCGTTGCCGCGAGTATGTAGGAGAAATCTATGAGTTAGAATATTACTATCACCCTCCTATTCTTTTTCTTTCTTATTTTTCCTTTTCCTTTTTCTTTTTTTCATTCTTTTTTTTATTTTTCACTTTACTCTATACCAACTACCATCGATGGGGCCTATTTGTCATTTTATCAAAATATATTCATATGAGATCTTGTTTTAAAGGATTTATTAAAAGGAATCCAATGGTGTAATCAGAATTTAATTTGGTTTTTTGATTTTTGAGTTATAACATTTTTAGCTAATTCAAATAATGGGGCCCACCACTGGATGTCATGGTCTTAGTGAGGCTGTTGAGGTGGCATACTTGCATGTTGATAGAACTCCCTAGTGGGGAGCTCCTATATAAGAGTTATAGATACTGGCCCATTAGCTGATTAGCTGCATCCACGAGCAATAACAGCGCAACTGTGTGCTAGGTTAGATAGCACACGGGGAAAATCAAGGATGCGGTTACATTCCTCCTGTCGTGCCTCTGTGGCTCTGTTGCTGCTGCTTTGCTTTTGCATAACGTTTTTTGGGGTGTATGGAGATTCTCCTAGGGTAAGCAATCCTGCTAACATTTTAGGCGCTAGATAGTGATATCATACTGTGTAGTATGATAGCTTAAGAAGTTTCCAAAATTCAAATTATAATCCTACATACATCTATGTTTGCAGCTTTATATCGTGTACCTAGGTGACGTCAAACATGGACACCCCGACGATGTCGTTGCTTCGCACCATGATATACTCGGCACTATTCTTGGAAGGTACGTAGCTTCTTGAGTAAGCTAATTTCATCTCACATGCTGGACTAATACATGTTCATTCCGTTGTATTCTTGTACACCGTCGTAGTCTGGCAAATACTTCATCTGTTTGTTGAATCCTGAATTTTTAGTAAGGAAGATTCTTTGGCTTCCATCACCCACAACTACAAGCACGGCTTCTCAGGCTTCGCAGCGATGCTCACCGAAGATCAAGCTAAACAGCTTGCAGGTATACCGTCGTCATTTAATACTTGTGCTCATACAAGACTTCGGTGACAGCAGTACGAGTATCCAGTAAACCTAACCTGACCATTTGCGGCTTTGACAACTAAACAACCCATGTAAATTCTGAACTTTACAGAGTTTCCAGAGGTCATTAGTGTCGAACTCAGCAGAATGTGCACAGCGACCACCACTCGAAGCTGGGACTTCCTGGGGCTGAACTACCAGATGCCCAGTGAGCTGCTCCGTAAAAGCAACCAAGGGGAGGATATAATCATCGGGGTCGTTGATAGCGGTTAGAGAAATTAATTTTATGCATATATATGGACAAACTGATTTGGATTGAAATTAAATAAAAGACATTTCTTTGGGCGCCACTCATTGTGCATCCTGTGGTGAACTACAACAGGTATCTGGCTGGAGTCGAGAAGTTTCAGCGATGAAGGGTACGGGCCGGTGCCATCACGGTGGAAAGGCAAGTGCGTAATGGGTCAGGGCTGGAACCGCAGTAGCTGCAACCGCAAGATCATCGGTGCAAAGTTCTACAGCAAGGGAGCGAGCCAAGAGGATGTCAAGGTAGACTACCTGTCGGCCCGGGACTACGGTGGCCACGGCACGCATACGGCTTCCACCGCGGCAGGCTCGGTCGTGGAGGCAGTCAGCTTCCATGGACTCGCCATGGGCTCCGCGCGCGGCGGGGCGCCCAGGGCTCGCATCGCGGTGTACAAGCCTATGTGGGGCCCCGGTAGTGGGAGAGGTAGCTCTGCTGATATTCTTGCGGCCATGGACGACGCGATACATGACGGGGTGGACGTGCTCTCGTTGTCCATCGGGAACCTCCTCAGCATCGAAGAGTCATTCGCTGCCCTCCACGCGGTTCAGAAGGGGATCACCGTGGTGTTCGCGGGCGGGAACGACGGTCCAAGACCGCAGACCGTTGGGAATACTGCCCCATGGGTCATCACTGTAGCCGCGAGTACGACTGATCGGTCGTTTCCAACTGTGATCACGCTGGGAAATAAGCGACAGATAACGGTACAGAACACACAAACACCAGCCCAATCAATCTGTTATGTCCTGGATGGCTAAATCACTCAATTGACACGAATAGAAGGTAGTTTGTGGCAATAGAGTACAATTTGGATACAAATCAGAGGTAGGATTGGAGAGAAATCAGAGTATAGAAGGGAGAACAGCAAGAACTAGGGTTCAGGGACGGAGGTAGAAGGACCAAGGAGGAAGACGACTTCTCTCTGTTCTGTTCGATCCCTCTTTCTCCCATTCCTCCTCTCTTTTATCTGCAGCTAGTTGCTTCCCTCTCAACCGGCCCACTGGCCCACTAGTGACTCCAGCCCATTGGCCCATTGGCGGCCCAGTCCATGACATTCCCCACCGCTTGAAATGCGGCTTGCCCTCAAGCCGCTGTTGCAATCCACCTGGATCCCATAACTGTGACTGCTCCTGAAAATATTTATCTGATGGCTGTAGTATGGATAATAACTCCTGGAATTCTTGACTGAAAATCTTCAATTTTGCACTTGACTGAAAACTTGCAGCAGCATTTTGCAATTCACCAGGATCTGAACTGTGCAAAACAGCAGTCCCAGTATAGCAGACAAGTACTCCAACCACAGTCACCAGCAAGGCAATCAGATTCTGCATATCCTGGAGCACTTCCTTATTGTGGCTGGTGGCATCTTGCTTGCTAATCTCACTCCATACTAGCACCTCTGTACCACTCAAGCCTTGTACTGCTGAAAAAGAGTAAGACATGAGGTCCATGCCCAGATGCAGATCAGACAACTTTTTCGCACCAGATATCTTTGTAGTAGTCTGTAGAATTCCCTCAGTTGGATGTGTCAAACATTTATGCAGCAACCACTTTCTTTCACTTCTTGTGCTCATGATCTGTTGTACATTTGTAACTTCCCAATTAATTGCCCTTATGTGCCAGACTAGTATCAAGGTCAAAAGTCGTAACCAGAGCAGACTGTTACCAGCCATGAACTCCATGTACCAATCATGATCTTGACCAACAGAGGAGGCAAAAATCCATTTCTCCAAGTAGCCTTGAACAACACCAAACAACTGTAATATGGCTGTCATAGCAATGAAACTGAGATAGAACTCCAACTCAACTGAAAACTGAGAGAACACATGTGTCTCCCTGATGTGCAGTCCAATGTCAGGAAGCAAAACAAACAGCTGGCTCAGAAATTTGGATTTATGTTGCCATCCGTCAGAAATTGCATTTGATACCAGCAGTTGATGTTCAGACACTCAGCCAAAAACATTCACATTCAGTAGCCTTGTCATTTGCTTCAGGCTAGAACAGAATACTTCACTCATCCAGGGTTTAGCCACTTCACAGTATGAGGTCCAAGGAGGCTTTGGTTGTTTATCGATCAGCCAAATACTGTTTTTGCTAATGGTAGATAGAAAAACCACTGAAAGTAACAATTTGTGACATGCAGCTAACTTTCCCAAATCATGGATGCAGGCCACAAGAAAAGAATTGGCCAAGAAATATCCACAATGCAAAAGCTGATGGTCCATGGATAATGCACATGGCAATAAAGTGGGTGACTGAATCCATATTAGCAGGCTGATATCCATAATAATCTGAATTGCAAAAGCCATGAGCCAACTGTAACACCACTTGGAGGTCTCAACTTCAAACTCAATAGCATTATGATATGTCTGACATATACCAACTGTGTAGCTATGAATTGTGCCTTTCCGTATAAGAATGGCATCAACCCTTTGCATCAACTTATGACATGAGAGCCAAGGAGGCTTGGGTGGTTTGCAGAGTTGCCCATGACTGATTTTGCTAATGGTAGAGAGGAATGCTACTGAATGTAAGATTATCAGGACAGCGACCCATTCAGAGATGCAGAATACCATGTTATAGCTATTGTCACCCTTGTGACTGACATGATTGCACTGAAATATGACTTGGCGTGATGCAGACTGAAATAAAGCACAATTAGAGCTGCAGGCGAGTTCAATTGTGTCAGTGGTCAGATCAGCAAAGTGACTACTAACCAAACTGCCCAATATCTCATAAGTGATGCCTGGCCAAGGTGGCGTCCCAGACATTGCTGAATTTGGCTCAGTCAGCTCACTAAGCACTTCACAGACTTCTCCCCATGAAAGCAATTTGATTTGCCAATTCTCATTGCTCTTGATATGAATATGTGAGATATGATGGCAAAGAAAATTCCCAATCAATTGCAGTAGTAACTCCTCATCCCAACTCACTAGTGCAGAACAAACCAATTTCTTCTGATGCAAAACTATTGAAACTGGCCAAGTGATTTCCCACATTACTAGATCACTTGTGAAGGAAAGCTGAGGTATTGTGCTGAGCTGGCAACTATCAAAGAGGAATGTGTTCCATGGGGGTTTTGGTAGAATGCCAACCTGTTGAACATCCAGAATAGGTTGTCTTGGTCCTCTGTCAACTACCATAGTAGGCCAGAGATCCAACTGTATAAGTGGAGTAGACAGGATGATGGTGGTGACAGTGTTCAGACCTGAGCATGTTGAGTTAAACTTGAGTATGTTGTTGTCGCGGTTCAGGAAAAATGTCGAACACCTGAGGGGCGTGGTGAAGATGACGCCCTCCTCTGTGTCCAGAGCAGCCGAGGACAACAATGGCGTGCTCGAGGACGGGGGCGTTCGCTGGGGTGGCGGTGCAGGAGAAGGCGCAGCGCGACCTGCACTCAGCCCGCCCTCCACCGGTGGTGGCGCGATCCTCGAACGCGGCCCCAACGCCCGCGACTCCTGGTGCTGGCGCGCCTGCTTCGTGCGGGTGGGCGCAGATGCGACGCTCGGCATGGGCGCGCCCGCCTCACGCGGGCGGATGTGGCCCCGACACGCGCTGCTCCGGCGAGACGCCCAGGCGCGGTTGGACGCGGCCGACGCGGGCGCGACACCCCGGCGCGGACGGGCGCGGCCCCGGCACACGCGGCCTCGACGCGACGCCCCGATGCGTGAGGACGCGGCCCTGGTACCACCTCGTGCAGCCCCTGGTGCGGTTGCTCCTGTCTTGCGCGGGCAGACACAGCTCTGGCGCGACACACAGATGCTGGCACACATGCACGCTCGGCCCTGACACGGCGCCCTGGTGCGAGTGGACGCGGCCGCCGTGGACACGGCACGCCTGCGCAGGCAGACGTAGTTGACGGTTGTGGCCGAGCTCGTCGAGTCGGTGGTGGTGGTCGATGGAGCAGAGGCGACCGGTGCACCCTCCAGCGGCGGCGACGTGAGTCTCGGATGCGTCCGCTGCGCGCGCGGCGCTCTGCGCACCATCCTCGCTCGGGCGGACACTGACGCGGATGTGGCTCCAGGAGACCCGGACGAGCGCGAGCGGCTCGCCTTGCCGATGCGGTGCTCACGAACGCCCAGGAAGCCGCGAACCAGCTCGTTCTCCAGCATCTTCCGCAACAGCATTCCCACGAACACCTTCTGGGCGCCATCGGAGAGGGTGGGCGGCTTACAGGAAACGGCCACCAAACTTAACGAAGACGCTCTCGGAGGTGAAGAGGAGGGAGGTGGAGGCGCCGTCGTGGTGCTGGTACCCGAGAACGCCACAGGCTCGGTGTCGCCCACCATCTTCTCCAGCTTCCTCAGGATCTCCTCTGCCAACCACGTGTAGCGGTCGACTGACTTGGAGAGGGTACCCATGGCGGCATGCGCGTGGTCGACAGCAGCATGGAGATCCGCGACCGCACCCATGGTAGGATTCGATTTTGAGGAAAAATTTGGGGAAATTTTGTGGGAAGGCTCTGAATACCAATTGTTATGTCCCTGGATGGCTAAATCACTCAATTGACACGAATAGAAGGTAGTTTGTGGCAATAGAGTACAGTTTGGATACAAATCAGAGGTAGGATTGGAGAGAAATCAGAGTATAGAAGGGAGAACAGCAAGAACTAAGGTTCAGGGACGGAGGTAGAAGGACCAAGGAGGAAGACGACTTCTCTCTGTTCTGTTCGATCCCTCTTTCTCCCGTTCCTCCTCTCTTTTATCTGCAGCTAGTTGCTTCCCTCTCAACCGGCCCACTGGCCCACTAGTGACTCCAGCCCATTGGCCCATTGGCGGCCCAGTCCATGACACAATCTTACTCCTTGTAGAACTTCTTATATAGAATTATAAGTTACTAATCTTGAACGAACGAAATAAATGCCAATTTTGCAGGGACAATCTCTCTACTACCACGGGAAGAACTCATCCAAGAGCGTTTTCAGAAGTCTTGAATACGGAGGAACGTATGTTAAGCTTCACTTCTAATTCCCTGCTTGAAGTTTTCCTATCCTGTCACACACACACCTTCAAGCTGAGCAGTTAATACTTGCTTTCGGTGATCAGATGCACGACGAACACTCTCAATGGTACGAATTGGACAGGAAAGATTGTGCTATGCTTTCCAAGTGATCGAGAACAAGCAATGACCCCGGATGGGGAATTCGTAACCGCGTTACGAAACGTCCGAAAAGCAGGGGGCTCTGGTTTTATTTTCGCTCAATCTGCGAGAGATGCTCTAGATATCACCACTATTTGCGAAGGCATTGCCTGTGTCCTTGTGGACCTCGACACCGGGTACCAGATTGGAAAATACGCCACTGCAGCAGCGAGGTGCGATACCTCTGGATCAGCTCAAAAAATTTGCTGCTGGTGAATTTCTTTTTCCACAATGAGTTAAATCCTCTCTTAATAAAATTTCTGATTGTTTTAAGCAGCTCTGCTGTGGTAAAGATTGAACCAACACGCAACTATACGAGTCAAGAGGTATTGTCACCTAAAGTGGCATCATTCTCCTCCAGAGGTCCACCAGTGCACCACACTGATCTTATTAAGGTACGTAGATCAAGTACCTTGCTATGCTTCCTACTAGGCAGAGGAAGCCATCTCACTCTGCTCTTGCTTCCTCAACAGCCTGACATAGCTGCACCTGGAGCCAACATCTTAGCAGCACAGGGGAATTCCTACGCAGTTATGTCAGGGACATCAATGGCTGCCCCACACGTAGCTGGCGTCATTGCACTGCTGAAAGCTGTGCACCCACACTGGTCTCCTCGTAAGGAATCAGATGCTCGTTAGCCTAAGAGAGGGAAGGGGTGAATTAAGCAATCTTAAAATCTTAACCTATGGCTTCACTACTTTTTCTCAAAGTAAACTAGAACATACTATCCCAAAACAAGGTTTGCAACCTATAGCCAATCCTAGCAAGATACTACTCTAGGAAAGTAAAGGCAAGCAAAGATTGCAATAGAGTAAATGCGGAAACGTAAAGGGGATGAGAGGAAGCAAACTCTTGACACACGATTTATCCCGTGGTATCGGTAGGCACTAAGCCACCCCTAGTCCACGTTGTTGAAGCACTCACACAAGAGTATTGCTTCCCGGTCACCAAGTTCTCCCAAGAGCACCACTTGACTTGCCACAAAGGCTAGCCACTTAGGCACTTGCCAAGCACCCTTGGTCACCTCGATGCCGCCTCCACTAAGGAGCTTCTCCACCAAGGAAGGGGGTCTCCACGTCCCCCGCACAAAGTGTCCTCGCCATTCCACACCAAGCCGGAGGGTCGAAGACAATTGTCGGTGAGCCACTTAGGCCCCAAGGCTTCCGGCGCACCTTGTACACTTGATTCACTTAAGAATCACCTCACAAGGTTGGCACAACCTTGCACTCACTCAGCTCTAAGCTAAGCCTAGCACTAAGCACATACACAAAGTATATGCAAGTCTATGGATGAGCAATTAAGCACTTGGATGGATTGGATATGATCTTCTAGGTGTCTTGCACTCCTCTGCACTTCCACACAATCCAGCCACCTCAAATGGGTGAGTGGAGGGGGTATAAATAGCCCAAGGCACTCAGCTAGCCGTTGGCTAACGGCCACTGAAAAAGGTAGCGTCGGATGAACCGATGCTATGCTTTTCCAGGGCGTCAGTTCATCCGGTGCCCTCCACCTCACTTAGCCGTTGCAGCTCTGCTGATACAACTGTTCTGACGCTATACACCGACGGTGCGTCGGTTCATCCGGTGCTGAAGACCTCGCGGCCAAAACGTCTCTGTATGCTGCTTCGTGACCGTCGGATAGACCGATGCTTCCACTTGACCAAGGCGTCGGTTCATCTAGTGCTGAAGAGGCTGTCTTGGCGCGTCTCTGTCTTGATTCAAACTGAGCGTCGGATAGACCGACGGTGTCCTCTCTCAGACCGTCGGATCATCCGGTGCTACTGTCTTCGCTGCTCCTCCTCTGCAATTCATCCGGCGCATCTAGAAACTGGACCGTCGGATCATCCGACGGTGTCATCTTTATTTTGCCCGCTGCGCAGTGTACTAAGTACACCGATGCTTGCACCGATGGTACCGTCGGTTCATCCGACGGTGTCAATTTCCTTCATTTTCTTCCGCGGTTTTGACCCTTGAAAATAGACTATCTTCTCATTTTGGCATGTGGTATTTTTGCATCCTTAGGACCTAGAAATGTCTATAAAGACATGCTAAACAGTGTGGTTAGTCCCATTGATCATGTTGTCTTGAATCACCGAAATCATACTCGAACTAATGGCATATGAGGTCATGTTCGCTACACTCCTGCTGCACTGAAATCTGCTATCGTCACCACCGGTAATCTCGGCAACCAAATACGTACTGCTAGATGACATTAACTATAAAGAGTAGAGTTGGCAATGTTACAATTGTCCTTATACTTTGTTTTGTTTTTGCATGGTGAAGCATCTGTAACCGACGAACATGGCATGCCGATATTGGCTGAAGGATTGCCTCGAAAGATTGCTGACCCATTTGACTATGGTGGTGGGAACATTAACCCTAATAGGGCAGCTGATCCTGGATTGATTTACGACATTGATCCAAGTGATTACAATAAATTCTTTGGATGCACCATCAATAGATCATCTGCAACCTGTGATGAAACATCAGTACCCGGGTATCACATGAACCTTCCTTCTATCTCCATCTCAGACTTAAGGCGCCGGATTACAGTGTCAAGAACAGTTACAAATGTAGGCGAGGTTAATGCAGTTTACCACGTTGCAATCGAGAGCCCGTTTGGAGTCAAAATGGATGTTGAGCCATCGGTTCTAGTGTTCAATGCTACAAACAAAGTTCAGACATTTCAAGTCAAGTTATCACCTATGTGGAAGTTACAGGGAGGCTATACTTTTGGAAGTCTTACTTGGCACAATGGCCAAAAGACAGTGCGGATTCCAATAGCAGCTCGAATGACAATTTATGATTTCTATGCCGATATTGCATAACTAGCTAGGTTAAAACGTGTCCACAATATCATATCACTCCTTCTCTCCCTTTTTTTAAAGAAAAGTACAAGTGTTCTTAGCAATATGGATAACAATAAGCAATGCCAAGTAACATTATGGCTTGAATTGCATTTCTGTTGTTTATCAGAATTATCCAAACATTTGGCATTGTTGTGTGTGGGGCTAAATTTGAATAAAGTTGTGCTTGTTATACAATTGTGCAAAAATGCAAGTGCTCTTGCATACAGTGCCGCTTTTTATTGAAACTGAACATGGGTTTATCAGTGCTATAATTTACGGTCCAGATCTTTCATTTTTCTCTTGAATAATGAGAATTTGCAGGATACTTTTCACTGATATTGTATGTTTTAGATTGTTGAGGTGCCTGGGTTCATGAGGGGAACCAATTTTAAGCTTTCATCAATGCTCCGATAGAAGGATGTGTAAGCTAGAACTACAGGCCACCTCTTGCAACATGAATATTATTGTTGCTCAAATGGTGTGCCTGACGAACACGACCAAACCCACAGCGTCCCGGCTCTATGCGTGAGCTAGGTACGGTGTGCCTATGAGGCACAACAGGAATAATATTATTGAATCGATAATATAAGAATTCACGCGTCTGGGCCATGAGTGGCAAAGGAACGCACACGGGCTGGTGCGTTGGTAGAGAGCCATAGCATGCATGACCACGGCGCACTGCGAGCGTTCCTTGTACGGAGTAGTGTGTTTCACCTGTCAGGACCATAGTGCTGGACACGTGTTCAAGACAAGCTAACGAATCAAAGACACAGTTAACAGATATAGTTGCTGAAGTGCAAATAATTTTTTTGCGTTTCTTTACTTTCAAGTTTCACCGTTTCGTGCCTTGTGTTTTTCCAGTTTGGAACTTTTTTTTAATACAATAAGCAATTCTCTTCCCTTGTTCGTTTCAAAAAAAAAAAAATCCAAGCACAATAAGTCAGATCGAGCCAGAGCGAACCCATCTCGGCACCTCTTTGCTCTCTGCAACTACAACCCTCCTAGTCATACGTTTACGAATTAGACACCTCAAACTACAAATTATACACCTCAAACGACAAATTATACACCCCAACTGATCAGGAAGTCAGGAACTCGGCATTCCTCAATGTAACTCCTCTAGGAAAAAGGTTGGCTTGGAGAGAGGCTATGATACAACAACTGAGCAATATGTTGTATGTCCTCACATGGCCACATTCGAAATGAGAAACAAGGGTTTATTATCTTATTATGCACCCATACCTTGTGCTAAAAAAATGATTTTCTCACGTAGGTCAAGAAAAACTCTGAACCCATACCCCATCAATACATAGTGGCTCTGTGATCCGTGAGAAGAGGCGGAATTGATTCTAGAACCTAAGAAGGTGCCACTCAGCCTCATAACCAAGTCAGCTAGAAGACCTTAGGCATAAAAAATATAAGTCGTTTTGACATTCATGTCCCTCAAACTTTTATAGGTTTGACTGTCAAAAAGTAAAAAAAACACATATATCGAATTACTAAATTTAATGACATCATGAAAATGCTTTCATAATGTGCATTCTAAAGCGTCCCCTCATCAGAGGTGACTAAATGTGATACAAATACCAGTCCTAGGAGGCTAGTACCACATTTATTACATCAGATGGTTCATTACCGTACAACACGTCGAGGCTGTGGGCACGGAAGCGCCACTGCCACGAGAAGCAACATAAGGACTACAAGCCACACTACTACACCAAAGGCATCTAGGATATCTTCAGAGTCTTGCACCATGAAAGCTCCCTGTGGAGACCCTGAATCCACAGGCACGGGTTGGGTTCAGGACGGCAACCTACTCGACGTCTTCGGGGACAAAGTCGGGATCTTCCTCTGAAAAATAGTTAATCAAGCAAGGGTGAGTACATACGTACTCAACAAGTTCAACCCCACCCACGGAGGGGCTAATCAGCAGAACATGCACAGGGTATATCAAGGATCAGGATAAGGTTTATTTTGTGAAAACACCTTTACTCATGCAGAGGTTTGTTTTCGAAAAGGTTTTCGCAAACAGCTTTTATAACCCAAGTAACTCAGTTGTTTTGAGAAAACCAGTTGAGGACTACTGGACTCCCTGTCCGCAGTAGCCTAGGCACACAGCCACACACTTTTCCAAAAATCAACTCACGCCATGAAAATCATCCCAAACCCAAACACTGGCTTTGTGACCACACCGTGACTCGTCCAATACTGTGGACACAGCTATTCGAATAGGTTTTACACTCTACAGAGGTTGTACACTTTACCCACAAGTAGGGTACCACCACACGAACATCTTAGTGCCGGCGCAGATCCTATCAAAGCCATTACCCACCTTAGCTAACCCTAGTAGCCACCACGGAAGCAACCAAGGGGTTATCTCACATAACCAGGGCGTAACTCACACAGATCGTACCCCTACTCCTTGATCTCCCGCTGCTCACCAGCACTCCTGATGGCAAGTAGATTAACTAGTGGGATTTATGCTAAGCCGTTGCCACATACAACGGTCGAGTGGTTGTATGATAATTGGGCCAGGTGAGATGTCACGCAACCCGGTCCTTAACGACAAGATCGACATCTCCCAACATGCTCAACCACAAAGGTATGAGCCCACCAATACTCCTGACACACACGTCCATCCTGTCCACCCAGTTCTTTACTCATTTTCCAAAATACCCAATCCCCATTTTTAAAGCACTCACACAATTTTAAAGAAATCATTTAGGCCAAACAAGGTTCAATCATAGCAACCAAGGGTGGCTATCCTATCAGGTTTTTGCAGTAAAACAATATGCAATTTATAAAACGGGTCATAGGGTTGTGTTTATTAAACTGGGACCAAAGCATGCATCAAAGGATGAGATTGAACTTGCCGTCTTCAAAGTCCTCGGGGAACTCCTGCTCGCGGTTCAGGTCCTCGGGCTCCTGCGCACAGTACGCGGCTCCGAATTCCTCCTGGGGTTCCTCCTCGTTCACTCCATCGGCTACGACACACACAAGCAAGCATACAATCAACAAACGAAAACACGTTTTACCAGCTGAGCTCGAGGAGAGAATAAATAGAGAAAGGAGGAATATATATATTCACTACTAGAAAACCCCCCCTTTAGCTACGTTATAGTAGTAACGCACTCCAAAAGCGTCTCTATGCCGGTGTGTAAAGATGTTTTTTGACACGATTTTGAGAACATATCAAAGTGTCACGACATTAAACATGCTTACATCATTAGTAGTCGTATAGAGATACTTTTGTATCACGCTACGGAAATCATCTCAAAAGAAACGACGTTAGACACGATTTAAAGTGTTATTATTATCTAGACACGCTAGAAAGCGTATCAAACAACGTCTATAGTCATGTAAAGATACTTTTTGACATGATTAAAAAAACGTTTCAAATTGATACATGGTTAGACATGCTTTGAATTGTGACTAGCATGTAGGAACGTCATAAAGCGTTTCAAATAAGTGTACTAATGGTTATTCATAGGCAAACTCAAAAGTAAAACATACTTATGTAAGTCACATTTGTTGTGTAGGTGAGATGGTAAGGAAGATATGTGTGAGGTGAGAGGTCTTGGGTTCGAATCCTACACACTACACATATTACACATAAATAATCGTGTATACGTGTCATTAAATCCAAAATAATTTTTTATTTTTTTAAATTAGTAGACATGCTTTATAGATGTATCTAGGAATTTGTCTCTATGTTTTTAAATATACAATGAAGCGTTCCTATACTACGTAACTACACCACTAAGCATGTTATAAATGTGTCTCTAAAATTGTATCAATGCGAGTAGACATGCATCAAATGTGTCAATGAAACGTTGTTTTCTTTCATAGACACGCTTAACGAATTCATCTCTGCAAAGCCTAACACGGTGACTGGGAAGACACTTCTAACACGCTTTTTGAAAGTGTATCTACAAAGCCATAGAGACGAAACAAAGCATGTCTAACTCTAAATATAGCGTAGCTATAGGTGGGGTATTCTAGTAGTGATTATTTATGGGAAATTGGTGAATGGTTCGGCGGGAATAATCCCGAGAATATGTGGTGAAATTTTGGATCAAATCGGGTTAACATTGGTCATAAAATGATGGCTAAAAGGGGGCTTAGGGGTAGTTTAAAAGGATCAAGGACCTATTCGTAAAGAACTTTAGAACTCCAGGGTTTCTGGTGGAAAAGAAACAAGAGAGAGGGGGCTGTGATGGAAAAGAAAGAAAGGAAAGGGGGCTCTGGCTAAACTGTCCTAGAGAGAGTGAGAGGGCTTTGGGTGGAAAAGAAATAAGGGCAGGGGGGTTTTGGCAAAACAGAATAGAGAAAGGGAGGGGGCCTCGGGTGGATAAGGAAATAGGAGAGGGGGTCCTAGGCAAAACTGCCTTTCTTCTTCCTCCTCGACTCAGAACGACTCAGAACAGAGGAGGGAGAGGGGCGGCGTTGACCGTGGCGGGCGGTGGGGAGCTCGGGAGAGAGAGAGGGAGGCAGCCTGGGAGATGGGTGGCGGCGTGAGGAGTGGTGCCGGCTATTTATAGCTGAGGGAAAGGTGGTATCTCGGCCGGCCCGAGCACGCGAAGCTCGTGCGGCCGGCGGTAATGGAGGTCCTACCGGCGCGGAGTAAATGGCATCGCTGCATCTTACTGTTGGATGGGATGTGGCGGGCAGTGATGCGGTGGAGTGCGAGCCGGGTAGTGGCAGGCGCGAGCGGTGTCGCAAGGTGGCCGGTGGCTTGCGGTGGTGGTGGCGCTGTGGAGGTGATGGCTCGGGTAGGCTGGATTAATGGCGGCCGCGGCGTCGAGCGGCAGGGAGCGGCAGCGGCGCTGTGGACGTGACTCGTCGGGCAACAACACGGTGGCCGGCGAGCTGGCAGGCGCGAGGTGGCGTGAGGCGGGCGGCGTCTTGCGGCAGTGCTGAGCTCGGAGGTGATGGAACGGGCAGGCGGGATGAATGGCGGTCGCGGCGTCGAGCGGTAGGGAGCGGTCGTGTCGAGGACCAGCGAGGCGTGTAGAGGAGGGTTCCGGCGTTTGGCGCGGCGTGCCGAGCAGAGGGTGGCCGGGCGTACGACGCAGTAGGGCCACGGGCGTGCTATGTTGGAGCAGGCCGTGGTGTCCATGAGGAAGGGAAAAAGAAAAAGGAAAAGGAAAAGGGAAAAGAAAAGAAGGGGGAGAAGAAAAAAGGAGGAGGAAAATTGGGAAAAAATTTGGGAAAATTAGGACAAATTAGGGGGGAAAGGGAAAAGAGATTTTGGTGGAATTTTCCAGGTTTTGGGTGCCGACGCGACGTCGTGTGATTCCCGGGTTGGTGATGATTGTA
This sequence comes from Cenchrus fungigraminus, assembly GCA_036936925.1. Lineage (NCBI taxonomy): Eukaryota > Viridiplantae > Streptophyta > Magnoliopsida > Poales > Poaceae > Cenchrus > Cenchrus fungigraminus. The sequence continues at coordinate 16,788,260 of CM072778.1, read as the reverse complement.
GGGCCGGCGAATTCGAGACGCTCGCTGGAATGAGGGCCGGAGGGATTCCCGATGTCGGCCGACTGCCGGGGTGGCTCGGGTTGAAAAGGGGAAAACGGGAATGATGATCGGTGTTTAGGAATCAATCGAGCTCAGTGGAAAAGATTTTGAATATACGCGTGATTTAGAGGGTGATTTATTAGGGGTTAAAACGCGGGCGTTACAAACCTACCGCACTTAAAATGAATCTCGTCCTCGAGATTCGACTAGTTCCTGAACAAGTGGGGAAACTCTTTCTTCAGTGCATCTTCTCGTTCCCATGTGGCTTCTTCTATTCTGCCAACTCAGGGGCTGCAATCCTACAGGGTCTCTTGGCTATGGGAGAGGTTCCGGGGATAAGGTCAAAGACAAACTTTATATCCCTATCTGGTGGCATTCCGGGGAGTTCTTAAGGGAACTCATCTGGATATTCCCTTACTACTGGGATTTCTTCTATGGATCTGGTTTCCATGCTAAAAACCATTATGTATGATCTGCTTTCTCAGGTATGGCAGGTCACTTGTACTCCATCTGGGTTGGTTAGGTGTACTACCTTATCAGCAAAACTTATAAGGCCATGGTGATGGCTTAACCAATCCATCCTAAGAATCACATCTATCCCTTTGGACTTTAGTACTACTAAGTCCGCTAGGAGCTCTACCCCACTTAAAATGATCCTTACCCGAGAGCAACCTTGTTGACACTTAATGTCACCTCCGGGCGTTCGGGTTACCAGGGGTGTTTTTAGTAGTACTGTAGGTATATTATGCTTTTCCACAAAACTTGAAGATATGAACGAATGTGATGCTCCTGAATCAAATAATATGGTTGCCAAGACTGAGCTGACCAGGAACTCACCGAGCACTACGCCTTGTGCATCTTGAGCCTCCTGCGCGTTGATGTGGTTGACGTGGGCTCGTCCATAGGACTGTTGGGGCTGCCTCATCTGTGAGTTGTTGTTGTTGCCAAAGTTGTTGTTGCTGCGAACTGGTATGCGGTTGGCTCCAGATACGACCGGTCTCGGCCCGTTCACTAAGTTGGAGTAGGCTGAAGTTGCGAGCTTGTTGGCGTATGGGCAGTTGGCCATGAAGTGTCCGGTTTCACGGCAGTTGAAGCATGCCCTGGTATTGTTGTTGGCAGTGACCTGGATAGCATGCTCTGTGGAGGTTTCACGGTGTTCTGGTTGTTGTACTGTTTGAATTGGATTTTAGGGTCCTGAGAGCCCGTGGCTTGTGACTGGGTTCTATACTGCATGGGGGCTTGGGACCTAGGCATGGGGTGGCTGAAGCTTTTCTGCCTCTGGAAACGCTCTTGCTGCTGAGCCTTGTGCTCCATGAACTTACGCTTGTTGTCCTTCTTTTCTTCTGCTTTGGCTCTCTCAGTGAGGATAGCCATGTTCATGAGTGTGTTGAAGTCTGGGTAGATCTGAGGGGTAAGCAGAGTTCTCAGTTCGGGAGTCAAGCCCTTCTTGAGCATGTCCTATTTCTTCGAGTCTTTGTCCACTTCTTCAGGGGCATAGCGGGCTAACTCTATGAATTGGTAGGTGTACTCCTCCACTGACTTGTTGCCCTGGCGAAGTTCACGGAACTCGTCCGCCTTGCGCTTCAGTGTGGCTTCTGGGATGTGGTAGCGACGAAACTCTTCCACAAACTCATCCCAAGTGATGGTGGAGGGATCTTTGGTCACTGCACAGTAATTTTCCCACCAGGCTAAGGCTGTTCCAGTGAGCTAGTGAGTGGCCAAAAGAACCTTGTCTTGATCCTCACAGTTAAATGGCTCTAACCCCCTTAGGATGACCCTCAGCTAGTCATCTGCATCCAAGGGATTTACGGGCCCGCCAAAAGTGGGTGGCTTTGTCCGGAGAAATTCTATCAGCTTCTCATTCATGCCCAGAACATGGGGCCTTGGACGGTTGATGGCATTGGTTATGGCTTCCAGCAACAGAGTCTGGTTGGCCATCACTTGCGCCAGGTCTACGGCAGGTGGTGGTGATGGTGGTGGTGGTGGTGGTTGCACTCGATTTTCTCCACCACCTTCACCCTGATTTACTTCTTGCTCGTTAGGGTGCTCCATTCGTTCAGCTTGTGATCCTTCCATGTTTGGGTCAACACGGCTAGCAGCGCACCTTGTGTCCATCTGTAGAGGAGTGGGTTTCTAAGAGACTAGGTTTTATGTGAAGTTTAAGTTGATTAAGACGGATTTCTTTTTGAAAAGGCGGGATCTACTCCTTCCGGCAAGCACACAACAATCACATAACAAACAAACAAGCACAGACAAACTTTATTTCAACCATGAGAGGAGGATACATCCTAAACTACTCGACTGATACAACGCTGATACACTACACGGCTTGGTACTACGACAAAAGCTAAGGGTGCGATTCTAAGCTCGGACCATCCCGGCTTCATTCCCTAGGCAAGGGCATCTGGGGCATGCTACTCGCGAGGCGAGCCATCTTCCAGGGCGCAGTGTGCTTCTAGTGGGATGAGCAGCTCTTCATCATCATCGCCCTCGAGGTTCCCATTCTCTTGGGGCTGTACGACAGTTTCTTCTCCTGCGGCTGCTGTTGGTTGCTCGGCGGCTGCAGGTGGTGCTGGCAGGGTCTCAAGAGTTCCTCCCATCCCACGAGGGGTGTCCCAAGTAGGACTTGTGCTTCTCCAATGTCCGGAACGGGTGTTCCACTGATGGTCCATTCCTGCATGTGCTAATCCTGGATTCGCCTGAGGCTTTCATGGGCAACAGTTTCACTACTTATGGCGGCCGCAGTCCTTGCTTCAGCCTGAGCTACTCGAACTTGGTGCATCCTTACTGTGACTTCTGCTTGCTCGGCTTGACTGATTTGCTCCCTTGGGAGCATTCCTTGCTCGTCAAAGAGTTGGTCCAGGGAGACGAGGTAGGCTACTGCATGGTACAAAAGATCTTCTTAGTGGCGGCGCTGTTCTAAGTGTCTCATGCGGGCTTGCCAGACTCAGGTCCTGATGGCGGGAGGAAAAAGCCTCATCAGTGTGGAGATGAGGTGGTCCTCGTAGATTCGGCACAGGTATTAGAGAGCTTTTCTGAGGGCCAAGGGGTAGGTATCTCGGTGTCGAAACCATGTGGCGGTCACGCGCCACGGCTCGATGTTGGGGTAGCGGTTTCTTCTGGCGATGGAGAGGACCACCCTACAGCGAAGAGTGTTGAGTTGCTCATACTCTCTGCTGTAGTACCTTGGGCACTCAGTGATACCGAGGTGCTTCAGGGAGTTGATAAGAAGGTGAGCAAAACCAGGCTCCTCCTGGCACACGCCTTGGGTCCATCCATCTTCAGCCATCTGAAAACAAGGGTAGAGTTGAACAAGTTGTGCAAAGGGTAGGGTACAAAAGCTAGATGGTTTTATTTTACAACAAGGTCGGGTACACTCCTCAGGGGTACACTTATTTTTATTAGGGCGATAGCTCTAGCCTAGGCATTCCACTCTGCTTTCATGGGGACTCTTCCTCAGACTGAATGCGACGCTTCTTTGGTGGGAGGTATTGCTCCAATATCTCATCTTCGGTTTGGGTTCCCTTATCCCAATGGGTTTCTTTGGGTTCTCCATCTAGTAACCCAGCTTCTATTCTTCTCTTGCGTTCTTGAGAAACTCCTCCCATAGGGTTTGGTTGAATTCTTCGGAGTGTTCCCTTTCCTTGGCGTAGCTTCGCTGCAGATTAGCTAGGGAAGTTTCCGCTAGTCTTGTTTTTATCTGTTCTAATTCTATCCCCTGTTCTGCCTTTTCTGCCCTGCGGATTTGGTGCTTCAGCTGCGTGGCCTGCTCTTGGTAAAGGTGGTCTAAGCCATTGAGGTAAATGGACAGGTGGGAAACTGTATCTTCTAGGTCTTCTTCTTCTCCTCCAAGTTTTCTCATCCGGGCAATCCATGAGCGTCCTCTACCTCAAGAGGGTGGGAAAAATCCCATTGGAGTCCGTCGAAGATGTTGCCTATAGACCACTCGTAGGCATCACAGGGCTTTTCGGGCAGCCTTTGGGTAAGTGTCGGGGAAGCGAAACCCAGTGGTGGAGATGAACCAAGGATCTATGTCGGGGTAGAGTGTGCTCCTTCCCACGAAGATCATCACATCACATAGAAGGATGCCTCTATGATCGTACTCCCGATAGGTGTACTCCGATGGGTCCACCACTCTGACGCGTTTTAGGCTGAGTAGCAGTAACTTAGGGAGGCCAGGCTCTACGGGGCAGACGCCTCCCCTCCATTCCAAGTCAGCCATCTGGAACCAGGCAAGGGTCAGGGTAAGAGATTTGTGGAAAACTGAGCTAAGCAGGGAAAAGATTTAGAGAAAGGCTTAGAAAAGGTCTCGGGTCCTAGGGGTCGCGTCCTACGGCCAACCTACGACTCTGATACCACCTGAAGCGTCCCCTCATCAGAGGTGACTAAATGTGATACAAATACCAGTCCCAGGAGGCTGGTACCACATTTATTACATCAGATGGTTCATTACCATACAACACGTCGAGGTTGTGGGCACGGAAGCGTCACTGCCACGAGAAGCAACATAAGAACTACAAGCCACACTACTACACCGAAGGCATCTTAGATATCTTCAGTCTTGCCCCATGGAAGCTCCCTGTGGAGACCCTGAATCCACATGCACGGGTTGGGTGCAGGACGACAACCTACTCGACGTCTTCGGGGACAAAGTCGGGATCCTTCTCTGAAAAACAGTTAATCAAGCAAGGTTGAGTACATACGTACTCAACAAGTTCAACCCCACCCACGGAGGGACTAATCAGCAGATCATGCACAGAGTATATCAAAGATCATGATAAGGTTTATTTTGTGAAAACACCTTTACTCATGCAAAGGTTTGTTTTCGAAAAGGTTTTCGCAAGTAACTCAGTTGTTTTGAGAAAACCAGTTGAGGACTACTGGACTCCCCGTCCGCAGTAGCCCAGGCACACAACCACACACTTTTCCAAAAATCAACTCACACCATGAAAATCATCCCAAACCCAAACACTGGCTTTGTGACCACACCGTGACTCGTCCAATACCGTGGACACGACTATTCGAATAGGTTTTACACTCTGCAGAGGTTGTACACTTTACCCACAAGTAGGGTACCGCCACACGAACACCTTAGTGCCGGCGCAGATCCTATCAAAGCCATTACCCACCTTAGCTAACCCTACTAGCCACCACGGAAGCAATGTTGACGGCTGTTAAGTGCTTACTTTAGCCGTCAATTTACTCATGGATAAAGGAGCAAGAGGCATTTCTTACATGCATTTTAGTTAAGAATAATGTAGTTTCACTTGTTCTTGGAGATTATGTGATTGCAGGAAAATAAGCACAAAAGAAGTGGCAAACTCACCTTCTATGATTCGTGCCACGTCACCTCAAGGAATGGCTGCCACCTCAGGTGCCATGCATGCAAGCCAAGCCACCTCAGGTGCCACGCATGCACGCCATGTCACCAATCTAAGAGAGGTAAGCCCCGACAAATCAGAGCGTGACACATGGACTTCACATGGATCCATGGGCCCACCAGAGCGCCTAAACCGCCTCAAGAACACGTGTACACCGAGGACCGGCTTAAGGGCCCACAGGACAGCCACCCCGAGGAAGCACACCCCGAGTGCGGCCCACCTGGGATCGGCCGACCTTAGGATCGGCCGAACTGACCTTGGGTCGGTTGATCCTGGGCTTCCACGTGGCGCTTGTCCATTGGTCCTAGAGGCCATCCCCGGGGTGTTTCACTCCTTCTTGCGCCGGTGGTCTGGCCTATAAATAGAAGGGGAGAGGGCTCATTTCTTAACAACACAACTTACTCCTCCTCCCCCACTTTTGGTTTCTAAGGCTAGGAGGTAAGCTAGAGTAGTTCTACTTTAGGTTCCAAGTCTACTTTGGGATCTAGGTATGAGTCATCTTGTACCTTTATTTTATTGTATGACTTTGATCAACTTCAGTTATTCAGCTATTTCATATAAAGTTGTGCTTGTACACATGGGTGATTTGTTCATGTGTTCTTCGCTCGTTCATCATTTAGAGGCTCCTGTTCTTGATGAACAAGGCCTTTCGATCCAGTTGACGAGTGACTTATACATGTTTTCGGTGTTTGTTCATAAGTTAGAGGCTCATGTTCATCACGAACACGACCCTTTGATCTTGTTGAATAGACATAGGAAAGCACGAATCCGTTTGTGTGCTTAGCCTAGTTTGATCTAGTTAGATCCCATGTTTGTGTTGCATGAAGTTCATGCTCAAGCTACGGCATTCGGTGTAATTGGCCGGTTTACCTGGTGGCTCTGACTTGGGTCACAATAGCCCGGGCCAGTCAGGGTCCTGCTAACAACGTAAGCGTGGTGCTTGGGTTGCATAGCTACGTTGCTTACGAGTGTATCCCACGGTTTGTCTTGGGGTAGGCCGCGGTGGTGACAGCCGTTGGACCCTTCTGGAATCCCCCACGTTCGGATACGCTGTAGGAGTCTAAAGTCTAACAACCAGAGTCGTGCGTAAGCGACGCGGGAGGTTAGCTCCCCATTTGTGCCTAGGTGCTTGAGCCAGCATCATGCGATGCCAGTGTGTGACTAACTTGTCTGACTAACTTCGTATGTTTAGTACCTTAGAACCTAGAACTAACTCGTATGTTGCCTCCTAAGCCTAGGACCTTTAGGGAGAGTGTGTTTGTGTGTTCACACTACTATCTTATCTATTTTATCTTACCCCTGCACTTGAGTATCTGGTTTGTCCCCGTCTATAATTTATACTCCTTGCAATAGTGTTAAACTAGTTAATCCGCCCAGCCTTCCTTGGATTCGATACCCTTTGGAATACTCCTTTGGGGAAATGCTACAATGGTACTTCCGTGCGCTTGCGGACTCTTGTAATCGTTAGGATTACCACTTGGATATTTCTGGCATCGTTGCTAGGAACCCGTAACTTAGCATCGAGGTTAAGAAATACCAACAAGCAACCAAGGGGTTATCTCACATAACCAGGGTGTAACTCACACAAATCGTACCCCTACTCCTTGATCTCCCGCTGCTCACCCGCACTCCTGATGGCAAGTAGATTAACTAGTGGGATTTATGCTAAGTCGTTGCCACATACAACAGTCGAGTGGTTGTATGATAATTGGGCCAGGTGAGATGTCACGCAACCCGATCCTTAAAGACAAGATGGAATCTCCCAACACGCTCAACCACAAAGGTACGAGCCCACCTATACTCCTAACACACACGTCCATCTTGTCCACCCAGTTCTTTACTCATTTTCCAAAATACCCCATCCCCATTTTTAAAGCACTCACACAATTTTAAAGAAATCATTTAGGCCAAACAAGGTTCAATCATAGCAATCAAGGGTGGCTACCCTACCAGGTTTTTGTAGTAAAACAATATGCAATTTATAAAACGGGTTATAGGGTTGTGTTTATAAAACTGGGACCAAAGCATGCATCAATGGATGAGATTGAACTAGCCATCTTCAAAGTCCTCGGGGAGCTCCTGCTCGCGGTTCAGGTCCTCGAGCTCCTGCGCACAGTACGTGGCTCCGAATTCCTCCTGGGGTTCCTCCTCGTTCACTCCGTCGGCTACGGCACACACAAGCAAGCATACAATCAACAAACGAAAACACGTTTTACCGGCTGAGCTCGGGGAGAGAATAAATAGAGAAAGGAGGAACATATATATTATTTATGGGAAATTGGTGAATGGTTCGGCGGGAATAATCCCGGGAATATGTGGTGAAATTTGGGATCAAATCGGGTTAACATTGGTCATAAAATGATGGCTTAAAGGGGGATTAGGGGTAGTTTAAAAGGATCAAGGACCTATTCGTAAAGAACTATAGAACTCCTGGGCTTCTGGTTGAAAAGAAACAAGAGAGAGGGGGGCTGTGATGGAAAAGAAAGAAAGGAAAGGGGGCTCTGGCTAAACTGTCCTAGAGAGAGTGAGAGGGCTTTGGGTGGAAAAGAAATAAGGGCAGGGGTTTTTGGCAAAACAGAATAGAGAGAGAGGGAGGGGCTTTGAGTGGATAAGGAAATAGGAGAGGGGGTCCTAGGTAAAACTGTCTTTCTTCTTCCTCCTCGACTCAGAACGACTCAGAACAGAGGAGGGAGAGGGGTGGTGTTGACCATGGCGGGCGGTGGGGAGCTCGGGAGAGAGAGGGAGGCGGCCTGGGAGATGGGTGGCGGCATGAGGAGTGGTGCCGGCTATTTATAGTTGAGGGAAAGGCGGTATCCCGGCCGGGCCGAGCACGCGAAGCTCGTGCGGCTGGAGGTCCTGCCGGCGCGGAGTAAATGGCGTCGCTGCGTCTTACTGTTGGATGGGATGTGGCGGGCAGCGATGCGGTGGAGTGCGAGCCGGGCTGTGGCAGGCGCGAGCGGTGGCGCAAGGTGGCTGGCGGCTTGCAGTGGTGATGGCGCCATGGAGGTGATGGCTCGGGCAGGCTAGATTAATGGCGTCTGCGGCATCGAGCGGCAGGGAGTGGCAGCGGCGCTGTGGACGTGACTCGTCGGGCAACAACACGGTGGCCGGTGAGCTGGCAGGCGTGAGGTGGCGCGAGGCGGGCGGCATCTTGCGGCAGTGCTGAGCTCGGAGGCGACGAAACGGGAAGGTGGGATTAATGGCGGCCGCGGCGTCGTGCGGCAGGGAGCGGTAGTGTCGCGGGTCAGCGAGGCGTGCAGAGGAGGGGGGCGGCGTTTGGCGTGGCGTGCCGAGCAGAGGGGGGCCCGGGCGTACGACGCAGCAGGGCCGCGGGCGTGCCGCGTTGGAGCAGGCCGTGGTGTCCGTGAGGAAGAAAGGTAGAACGGAAAAAGAAAAGAGAGAAAAAGAAAAAGAAAAATGAAAAAGGGAAAAGAAAAGAAAAGGGGGAAAGAGAAGGAAAAAGGAGAAGGAAAAATTGGGAATTTTTTTTGGGAAAATTAGGAAAAATTAGGGGGAAAGGGAAAAGAGATTTTGGTGGAATTTTCTAGGTTTCGGGCGCCGACGCGACGTCGCGCGATTCCCGGGTTGGCGATGATTGCGGGGCCGGCGAATCCGAGGTGCTCGCTGGAATGAGGGCCGGAGGGATTCCCTATGTCGGGCGATGGCTCGGGTTGAAAAGGGGAAAACGGGAATGATGATCGGTGTTTAGGAATCGATCGAGCTCAGCGGAGAAGATTTTGAAAATACGTGTAATTTAGAGGGTGATTTATTAGAGTAACTCCTACAGTTTGGCAAATGAACTTGGCATTCATCTAATTTTGGCAAAATAAGAAAAATTAGCCTCTAACAGTTTGGCAAATCAACTTGGCAAAAATAGAAACTTGGCAAAACCCACCTCCCCGCGCGCATATATGCGCGCTCGGATCGTGGTTGCCATCGGCGTTTCCCTGTAGGTGGGAGGGTGAAAAAAGAAATAGAGAATAGAGAAGGGTTACTAATGTAAGTTTTCAATAGGTGGAAGGGCACAAACATAATTTTGTTTCTTTCAGGATTCCTGATGTAAGTTAGATCTGGATTTGGCAAGTGAATTATGCCAAACTGTTGGAGATGAACTCTTTTTTATTTTGCATATCTTTTTAGAAGTTGGCAAAACACAAGATTTGCCAAGTAAAAATTGGCAAACTCTTGAAGATGGTCTTAGGGGTTAAAACGCGGGCGTTACACATTCTGAGATGCACTAGAACCTTTAACTATTTGGATTCTCACCTACTCCTCACACCATAAACTCTTGAAGTGAGGATCTTGGTCCTTAATTTTTTTAAGGTTATGTTTGGATCCATCCGAGCTAAAGTTTAGCCGGTTAAAGTTCAGCTAGCGTTGTTAATTAATTTGGATCCTCTAGCAAATTGGTGTTTATTTACCATGATGTCCTTACTTTTGTTGAGCCCAATACAGATACGGAAAAATAGAGGGGCAATTTTGTCTTTAAACATGTTTTAGCTGGCTTTAGTTGGATTGCAACAGCTAAATGGATTGTGTACATTTTGGCCTCCAGCTAAAGTTTGGCTCAATTTCAGCTGCTCCCATTTGGGTTCCTAGCAGCTAAACTTTAGTGAATGGATCCAAATCGGGCCCTTTCCAAGTGTTTTGAGTCGAAGGCAAATGAGGCACAAGACAAGAGTGAAAATGATTCTGTTGTATTGATCTAACGAAGTATGTATGTATATATATATATATATATATATAGACACACACACAAGGGTGAAGGGGCAGCACGAAGGGACACGTCCGTTAGGACATGTAACCGCCTTTATCCGCACCCTTTGGAATTAGATCACACTGAAATGTTTTGTAACACTCCCCCTTGATCAATTCCAGGTTCATTTGATCATCCTTTAGTTATGTTGTTAATTCCTCCATGAAAAACCCTGTGGGAAAAATCTTAGGAATAATTATAGTTAAATATGTACCATGTGAACTCCTCAAAACCCAGTGAGATAAATAAGGACTAGAACCATGGTACTTTTTTGTTCCATCAAGACTTGCAGTCAATAGAACAATAGTATGTCTGTATCTATCATCTAAAAACCCCATGGGAAAAATAATGATGAGACATATAGTTTAAATCAAAATTTCTCCAAATAATCTTGTGATAAAATTTGAGAAATATATACATATATCATGTAAACTCCTCAAAAACCAATGGGGAAAATAAGGAAAAACCATGATATATATTATTCCATTTGAACTCTTACGAGGTAAACTCATAATCTTCAAAAGAACAATAGTTATGTCAAAGAGTATCATCCTCAAAAACCCTATGGGGAAAATAGATGATACGACATAACACCTTGTGTTGATGTTGCCTCATTAAAAACTTTGAATGAGAAACCTAACAAGGTAAAAACTCATACAAAGAAAAGAGTACAACATGATGCAGAAACAAGTTATGGATCAAAGAGGAAACTCTCCCCCCTGATACTTGCAAAACACTAAGTTCTCTCATATCAATCTCTTAAACACATTTGAAAATGTGGAGCAAGGTAGAGACTGTGTAAATAATCTGTATGATTATCACAATACTTAGATTTGCGGAATGTTTATTTCCCACTGTTAAGAATAAAACATTTCCAAGGTTGTACCTCACATAACTTGCATCTATTTAAACAACACAAAGTATATGGTCAGTGATTCATAGAACCACAACTACCACATAGTAGCACTATGTAGTTTATCATTTTGCAAAGCAACATGCAAGTGACCACTAATGCCTGTTGATAGACATCCATGAAAAGGCAGGTCCAACTTACAAGTGCAGGAAGCATGTCACTGATCTTGCACTCTGGGGATCGTATATAAAAAGCCAAGATCAGTATATCCAATCTCATAACCAGATCATGAGTTCCACTAAAGAACATAATATGATCCCATGTGCTATTGGCTAGCATATAATTTCAAAAACAATATTCCGCCAAATGCTGTTGCAAGATGCATTATTAGCACATCTCAAGGTGTATGAGAGAATCTAACAACCATATGATGTATGGATATGATTCTTTTGTATTGAACCTTTTCAATGAGATTTGGATATAGACAACTTCGTGTCCAAGATTTTTTTTGAGATAAGATAATTTTGAATTGAACCAATCTCGTTCAAGAATTTCAATTTCATATCTTCTATCTCGAAATAAGTCAATGAGTATTGTATGTTTAGAATGTGCAACAACACATACACATAAACATACAATTCTTTGTGTATCCCTTCAACAGGAGGGATTCACTAGGTCGATGGTACCACATTCGACCAGATGCTTTAAGTCATAGGTGACTAAGCAATACACTATGTATGTTGCAAGTTTGTGTTCATGGATTAGGTATTTGGGTTCCTTCAGAACTCCAAAAATGTACCGTAATCCAGTGACTACATAAGTATATGTCATCACTACATCTATCAACTACATAGATAGATGATTTTTACTGCCCATAAGTATAGTATCGGAAAATTATGACTCATAGTGGAGAATAGCATTGAGAACAATGCTTGGGTTTTGCGTAAACCCTTGTTGCTACTAGCCTTGCTTCTCACCATCTCAAATTTGTATCCATAGTAAAGATACTTTGAAGTTTTGGAAACATTCCAATACTTCTTTCAGGTGAGCAAGACTATCTCTGCTTCATTACATCACTCAACAAGATCCAGTTTGAGCACGAAGGTACTCTGCCATGGCCATGGACTATTGGATCACTTGAATGCATATACAATTTGCTGAGAAGTAAGTGTCGACACATGTAGCCTTTAAATAATGTAATTCTCCTGGACACAATGTGTGTGTCTTATGCACCCTAATGATTCATCATGAAATCCCAAAACGAGAATCAGGGGCTTCTGATATTCCAGCCTCAGTATTGTGCACCACTGAGCTAGGTGGTGAATGCTTCCATTCACAGGATAATACAATCCTTTTGGTGTCTACCAACACTCCGGGAGGAGGTTGATTTGCATTTACTATCTTAGAAGGCCAAGCCTTCAGTTGCTTGCAAGCAGCTTAATCCTAATCTGTGACCATACTTCTCCCCCTCTTATTTACAACTTCCATTGTAATAGGGAGTTGAGTGATACCACCACTCTTTCCGGCACTACATAGGATTAGCAAGATTTTATGACACCTAAATAGTAAATGTAAATGGCAGTTGATTTGCAATACAGCAAATCATTGAACCCAACTGGTTCAGCTTTGGTACGGAATCCCAAGCCTGGAATGCTTCCTGCATTCCATAAATTTCCTGGCATTATTTGTGGTACTTGATATCTCCCCCTAATGCCTTGAAAAGCTCATGATTAAATTACAACCAGTGTACGGGCATAACAAGTTCCTCACAAAGAGGATACAAATGATCGACGGGGAGTGAAATCTCACATTGATCCCCAGTTTCCTGTGTGCCCATTGATGTACACTGTGGTGGTGAGAGTAGGATGTTGTGTAGCAAAACACATACCCAGAACGCAAATGGGAAATACTTCATGGATTTCCATGTACTCAAAACTTGGGGGAACTTACACATGCAGTTAAGCACAAATCAGGAGTGTGTAAAACTACCTGACCCCAACAAACATGTTGGAAATGGCATTTCATCAGTGATGGTCATGTGATGATTTATTAAATGACTGTATCGTAGATTCATCAATAGTGTGTAGGCTAATGCGCTCAGAACTAGAGCCATTATTAATTCATGGTATTGTGTTGTTAGTAGGACACACATTTGAAGCCATCATATAGATGCATCATTTAACCATGTAATGCTCGAAATGTACATACAATCTTTGTATGAGACCACACTTGTTCACTTGAATATCCAATTCAAGAAACTTAAGACATTCAAATCTGATTTTAAGATAAGAGTGACTTGAAATCCAGTTCCATGCGATACTAGCGTATCCAAGCTATGGAAAATCATGACCAATAGAATTGCGTGCCTTGAATTTTTCACTTCACTCCAATGATAGAATGGCCAAGTCGATCATACGATTGTATGCATCAACGACAGGAAAAATTGTATCAAATGCAACATGTTGTACGGAAAAATGTATGTACAATACATACAATCCAAGAGAGACTGTTTCTCAAAAACACATATGCCATATCCTTTACTATCATCTTGTGTTTCCACATGATAGAAACCTGTATGGATATCTCTATAATTTGGTAAAATATGAGTCAAAGTAGGTTGTCATAAAACATCTTAGATGACTTTACCATAGGGAGCATGATTGTGGACTATCATTGCATCGCATGAAGCGATTGTCCAAATAATCCCTAATTATAGAGGTTGTGGTACAACTGACCACAAGGCACATTACCTCCTCAATTGGAACAATTCCCGTACATGTCTATACAAGACAAGAATTTGATAAGATTGTGTATTGAACAAATACCAAAGTATGATGTTCCAATACACACGGGTTTGTACAACTCAAATCTTATGAGTTCGTACTCACCCAATCATAACTAAGTTTGTAGAACTCTAGTTATGAATAAGTGTTTTCAATTCAATTCCATGAGCTTGAACATAGTACAACATCAATAAATGAGACATCAATTGCATTGAGATCATGCGAAATCTCAAAACAGATCTTTTGAGTAGTACTTAATGAGCATGTCTTCCAACAAAGTAGCATTCTCTTGGAGAAGAGAAGCTTTGGCACATAGTTCTTAATAGGAACCACAAATAACCAACAGATTTGTTCGATGCAAGATTTGAAGATGCGCTTCATATCTTGACACTCATAAGTACTTTGCATCCATCCAGACTTATAGTACATGATTAGGTGCTTTGGCATTGACAATATATCCAAAATGTATAGTGTAACCATATTGATGACAAAAATTGTCATTCTCTTTTTTATGTGCATTAGACATTTGCCTTCTATATCTGCCGAGTTCATAGGACTATCAATCCATTGAACCTCATGGTATTCTCAATGTTTTCTAAACACTATGAACCTCGCTATAGAGGCGCCACACAAATTGGCATTGATGATGATTCTTCAAAAGAAGTTCATCATATAATTCATCATGTGTTTTGAATGAGTAGAGAATAATGTTGGCTGTTTGCAAAAATCTCAACTTTGAGAAAATGTCTAGAATGGCAAGGTTGTTGTCCACAGAAGGACATACATGATTCACTCATAAGACATTGGGTCTTATGATTACCTTACTATTCATTGTGTGCTTGGAGAGCAAGCCACATAACACACATGTTAAGTTCTTTTCCAATTGATACTCATGAGTGAGATCCTTATGGACGTAGTATCTTAACAGAAAGATAGCATCACATTTCTTCCAAATGTGAAGAAGTTGATCCCTTTAGTGGGTTCGATAATCATGTGTAGTAGTCAATGGAATGCAAGAATGATCTTGATATCAAATGCTCATGTAGGATAATTAATCCCATATGGCGAGTGCATTTACACTATAAAAGTAATTATCCTCAACATGTCATAATCATTTATTTCAAATTTACTGCAAGTAAATTTGAAACCACATTAGTGATGTTGTAACATTGATGTAAAACATAAAAGATCATATCTTCTTATGCTGGAGAATTGGCGGTGCACGAAAGTGAACCCCATAATTAATTCATTTTTGAAAAATTGGTGGACACAATGTAGATAATCTCCATGTAATGAAACAGTGGAGTAGATCTCCCAGTAGTGGGCAAGTATATTGTTGCCAAAAAGCATGGATCTCAGGGTTGATACATTCTAAAAGAATATACAACAGCTGATGCTTAGGTCTCCACTACCCTGTGCTTGACCAAATTTCAAAAATAAAATGGTAATAACCATAAAGGTGTATACCAAAATTAAATATCCGAAGAAAATCTACTTGAGATAACACGTGTAGGTAATCATCATAAGATGCAGACCTCTCAGTGATGGGCGATTATATCGCTGCAAAAGACATGATCTCAGGGCTAATATATTCAAAATGAACATATTGTAGCCGATGTCTAAGACTCCAACACCTTGTGTTCCATTCCCAAATAAATTATTGAAGCTATGTATTCATTATTTTGCATGGAATCTATCATCAATTAAAATGACTTAATTAAGATAAGTCTAGTATGTTAAAAATATGCAATCCAATTTAATTGCAAAAATTAACATGATTTCTGGTCTAATGTATAGGAGTAAAACAACTCTACTATACAAAAATGTTAAAGCTATTTGCTAAAACATAATGGAAGACTCAAAAAAATTAGTTAAATTTTCAGCACTAAATTACTGTAAGTAAAATTGTGGCTGAAAAATGAAAATGGATATTTGTTGATCCGGTCCGAATTAACTAGCAGTGGCGGGAAACTGCTATCAGTGCGGTGATAAGCCGCTAGCATGGGTGGATGTGCCCTGCGGCCGGCACTGCGGGAAGAGTCCGAGCGGGCAACAATCCTTCGCCGCCACTGCTGTAGTTGTTGAGGCACGAGGGGGCAAGCCGCAATGAAAACAAGTCTTGCTCTTATTGATCCCAAGAATCAATAGAGTCGGGAGCTAACGAAGAGAACCAAACAAAAGCGGTACCATTCAAAGACAATGAAAATAAGCGAACATTTAAAGAATTAAAGGTACCAGTTTCACCTAGTTGAGCAGTATATTGGCTAATGTGTTCCCAGGTTGTGCAGTTGTCATCACCACTAAATTTAACAAAATCAGGCATACGCCAACCAGGGGGAAAAGCCACATAATCAAAATCGGCCCTATATGGTTTTTGATACAATCTAGTAGTACCCATATCAACGCCGAGCTTGTTTCTCATCATGTTAGCTACTTCTTCCTTAAATTGAGCAAATTCATTCCTAGCAGCTAACTGAGATCGCATTGCAGCTGATGTTAAGTTACTCATAGGGGGTTGATTAGGATTTTGCATGCGATGCAAGTCGGTAAACACATCATTAGGCACACCATAAGATGGAGCAACGTTAGGAATAGGTGGTGATGTGTGAGCTATTGTGCTATACATTAGTGGAACAGTACCATAAACATTATTTTGACTCTGAACCAATGTACTAGGCACAACCGACAAAGGCAACGGCTGATCCAGAACCATCACCATCTGACCAGACAGGGCGGTTGAACCGACCTGAGGGGGGGGGGCAATTTAACCGGGGTCGGTTTGGGTGATGGCGACTGTCCCGGATAAAACCCCGTCGGCATACCATACACAGGAGCTTCAGGTGAAGCTTCTGGTGCTGCTGATGTGGTTGAATGCAGAACCCCTTGTGAATCTACTTGAGGGATATAATCATCAGTTATATTATTAATTACACACTTAACCTCTACTTTTTCGAGGCGAGTAATAACACTAGCAACCCAACTATTCTGATCATTAAATGCACGTTCAAATCTATCGGAAATAGTAGATAATTGCGTAACTAGATCAGCGGGAGGTGTTTGACTTATAGTGGGTATTACCTCAACCTTGTCTTTGTTCAACTTGATCGCCGGCAACTCAAAATCTTGAGCAATTGTCACCTTGCCTGAACGATCTTTCTTGGCGCCAAAGAGAAACTGCTGCTTGATGTATTCTTGAAGCTCTGAGTACTTCCTCTGGTCTTCCTCGCTGAGTTCCTCGATGTTCACCATGATCACATTGTTCTTGTCGAGATCACAACGTGCTCCAATGCAAAGATCGAAAGATCGGTTGTAAAAACCAGATCTATCCCCAGCGGAGTCGCCAAAAGTGTGTTGACGCCTTTTCTGATCGAACACACGAATGCACAAGCTCGCGCGGTCATCGGAAATCACCTCGCCGAACCACCCAGCACGGGCCGGTCTAACCACCTGGGGGGGCCGTTTAAACCGCCTTGGACAGGAGGAACGCCGAAAACCAAGATTCGCTGCTCCGGGAGGGACCCCGTCGGGAACAGTGCGCCTAGGGTTGTCCTGAGATCGGCAGGCCACTCAGAACTCCCTCAACCACCGTGGAGACGAAGGAGGAGAGCAATAGGGGTTGGAAAAGTTAGGGTTTGGAGAAAATAAAGGTAAAATTGATAATGACGATTGGATGATAGGTCTCAATCGGCCACGACCCTTTATATTTATAGGGTGGGAGGACTTGCCCTGCAAACAATGCTTTACAATTCGGAATCAAGCCAAACTCCTAACTCTACTCAGACTCGGGGTACCCCGGTCTGACCGCCTCCTGGGGGCGGTTAGACCGCCTGACGATCTCGTGCCAGACTGGCTACAGGGCACCTCGGTCAGACCGACCGGCCTGCCTGGCCTGGGTCGGCTTTTGCCAAATTTGAGTGTCAACAAAAACATCATCGCTGATGATCCTGTGGAAGAAACGTCTTCTATGATCGCCGGTGACCGAAACTCTCGTGGGGAAAGCGTGCGAGAACAGCAGTACTGGCTCCGGTGTTAACATATTTTTTCTCATGCTCGGTGGAGAGTCACTCGTGCTGATAACGTGTTTTGAGTCGAAGGCAAATGAGGCACAAGACAAGAGTGAAAATGATTCTCTTGTATTGATCTAATGAAGTATGTACATATATATATACAAGGGTGAAGGGGCACCACGAAGGGACACGTCCGTTAGGACATGTAACCGCCTTTGTCCGCACCCTTTGGAATTAGATCACACTGGAATGTTTTGTAACACCAAGTTCAATTATGAACATCTTCTACTTGAACTGATGACGTGTCCATACCTTGAGGGTTTATGAATTTATATATCTTAGAATCAATGAATGGTTTAAGAATCCCAATTAATGCATCTCCTCGTTTATATAGCAGTGCAATGAAATCTTACAAGACTAGCCTCTAAATGCAAACAAGGGATGGATACAATGGCTGGAACTTCCTAGGACTGAATTTCTCGTCCTTTTGAGTAGTTATCAGCCTATCATCCCAATCATCCAAAGTATCTTGTGTTTGTCACTACACAGACTTGACTAACTTTTTTTTTGACAACTGCAAGCTATTATATTAAGCAGCCAGTTTACAGAAAGGTCCTCCGAAGAGAACGATATTACAACTTGGTCCAGAGACCAGAAAAGAACAACATCTTCTACACGAAGGCGGTCGACGGCGACCTCGCCGGTGAGAAGCATTAGACATTACTACAGGGCGGAAGACCGTGCTACGCATCGGTTGAAGTGGATCGACAGAGCCTTCGAGGAGGCATACACCGGGCGACCGAAGGATCCTTGTATTGTCGTCGCCGGGGATTGAAGAATAGACTCGTCGTCGAAAACCGGGGGAAGGCGCAGTCGTCGATGGAGCACCTGGTGTAGGAGAGCCGCTTGAAGTCGAGATCTGCAATTTCTGTTTGACTTGGCTGCGTAGACCGGAGGCGGGGCGAAGACGGGCGTCGGTGGTGGCGATGCGGTGGATCTTGGATCTTGACGGAGTGGAGATGAAGGGGCGGGTGGAGGCGATGGGAGATCCAAGCAGAGGAGGGAGGTTATTTTATTAGCACATACCGTATCATCGGCGACGGCGGCGGCGAGCAAAGCTCCGAGGAAGACCAAGGAGACGATGTAGCCGGCGGCGGAGACGACGAGGTGGCAGTGATACGCCATAGCGGCCAGTACTACAAAGAGCAAAGGAACATCTACTAATCTACTATACGAAGCGGAGCGGAGCCGCCCTCCCCTCCCGCTGCGGCAAGGACGCCGGAGCCGGGAGGGAGGGCGGCGAGATCTGGATCTAGGAGAGGAGGGAGGGAGAGGCGTGCGGGAGAAGGGAATGTGTGACGCAAAGTGAGGTTGATCGGACGAGAATCAGACTTGACTAACTTTGGGCTCTCCACGCGAAGCTGAGAACACGTTTGATAAATGGCTGCAATTTCCTCGAAGAAAATTACTAATGGAGACAAATTATTGGACAAAATACTGGTCAAGCTTGATAACGGCTACAATTATTTCCCACGTGCAATACCATCTTTGAAGTGAATGACAGATGTAAGGTTACACTTTCATGACCTACTAATCAAATCT
Source organism: Cenchrus fungigraminus (assembly GCA_036936925.1). Lineage (NCBI taxonomy): Eukaryota > Viridiplantae > Streptophyta > Magnoliopsida > Poales > Poaceae > Cenchrus > Cenchrus fungigraminus. The sequence continues at coordinate 16,768,839 of CM072778.1, read as the reverse complement.
TCATGTTGCAAACGAAAATTGTACTCCATAAGAAGTGAATGCACAGATTTAGGAAGATATATGCTCTCAGTTTTTCTCACCTACTTGCGGCATGCTCTCACACATGGCAAATCTACTTCTCAGACCATTTACTACTCTGGTATCCAGAACTGGCAATTTTCTCTACGTACCGTGCAATTTTGGTTCACTGATAATGTGATGCTTGGTTTAGAGGAATGAAATTAGTTGATGACCCTACTGGAAGTATATTGTATTTTTTTAGATACGGCAATCCTCAACTTTTCAATCCTTTTGTTTTCACAACAAGATGTCTTTTTAACGTCGTTTGTCATATCTTTATTTTTGTGCCATACATCCACAACGCACACACACTCATCCCCCTATGAACACACGTGCAAACCCTACCCCTAGGAGCATCTTCAAAGACTGGGCTGACAAATCCTCAAGATTGACGAAGTCACCACAGGCGTCTCGCTGGCGACGGGAACGTCGCCTACTAGTGAAAGCACAAATACCGTTAAATCTTGAGAAATTCACTCCCACGGGGAGTCGAACCCAGGACCTGAGGTACTATCGAGACTCTTATAACCACTAGGCTATATGCCCTTTCGCCATTTTTGAACTATCTAGCTTGTCCTAAATGACATATATTTAATAATGGATAGAGTTTTGATTTCTAACATCAAGGAGAAATCTAAACGGGTTGAGCCTTAATTCACCTATTTCTACACTTGACCCCTTCCACAATTCATTCACGTTCATCCACACTGACCAAACCGGTCATTTTCTTAACATGACTTGTCCTATGACAAGTCCACACTTAGGAAAACGTGTGACCTATAGATGATGGTTATCACTAGGAATAGTTACAAAATTATGAAAGGTAAAATGAGGAGATTATCACAAAAATATAAACTCTTTTTTGTGCAAATTAATTATAGATCAGTTGGTAAAGTTCCTTGTGATGTATACTGCTACTATGGTATCTAGAAATGGCAATTTTCTCAACGTACCGTGCAATTGGTTCAATGATAACATGGTGCTTGGTTTAGACGAATGAAATTATTTGGTGACACTACTGGAAGTATATTTTTTTTGGAAGATTTGTGTTCATGCCCCTATTTTTGGATGTCAATGATGATTTTACCTTTATTTTTTCAACTCTGTGGTTTTGCTCCTACTCTTTGAAATCGAAGGGAGAGTTTAACCTATTGTGTGAAGAGTACTTAACTGTGTTAAAATTGGTAAAAAAGACAAGTTTGCCCTTGTGCTGGAGCTGAGGAGGTGTCAGGGCTAGAACCCACGCGGCCCTATGTTGGGGCCGCGCCTGGCGTCGGGGATTTGACCCGCACGCTCGAGGTCGAGCCTGGCGTCGGGGCCGTGTGCCCTCGCGCTTGGGCCAGGCTGCCGTCGTGGCCGGACGGGGCCTTCGTTCTCCTGCGGATGCGCAGGGCTGCCGCCTAGATGCTCTCCTGGCCTCCGTTCGGCAAGATCTGTGCTGATTTGTACGACAAATTTGTTCTAAAAGAAAAAGGTACTGTGAGTTAATTTGTATGACATATTTGTTCTGAAAGAAAAATACTGCAGAAGAAGTCGAAATAAGAGAAGCCGAACAGAACCGCCCCTCGAGCCGCCGCTCCCACCACCTGGATGCCCTCCGCCGGACCAATCCCCCAGTCCGTCGCTGCTGCTGTATGTCCGTAGGTTTCGTGGGTCAGAGCAATCGGTTTTTCCTTGGCCGCTTGGAACAGAACGACAGAGGGAATAGAGTAGAGGGAAAATGGATAAGGCTAGGGTAATTATGTCTTCTCATCGTGTTTACATGCTTTTATTTGTTTTTAGAAGGGGTATCACATAACAGAGTTAGATTCAGGGTAAATAGAGGCTTCGTGTGCGAAAAGTAGGAGCAAAATCACAAATCTGAGGGTAAAATTAGAGTTCATAATAGAGGCAATATCACCGATCTCCCTTTTTTTTTGATACGGCATGTATCAAGAGGAAAAACAATTTTATTGAATACAATACGTTTACTTTTCAATCCTTTTGTTTTCAAAACAAGATGTCTTTTCAGCATCATTTGTCTTATTTTCTCTATGTGAAGATATATCTTTGTTTGTGTGTCATGCTCTCCATCAATAAATTTATATCAGAAAATATTAATTTCTAATATCAAGATGAAAATCCAGACGTGCCTAACCTTAACTCACCTATTTCTCCACTTTGACCCCTTCTACAACTCATTCATGTTCATCCACACTAACCAAACCAGTCATTTTCTTAACATGAGCTGTCTAATGACAAGTTCACACTGAGGCAAACGTTTGATCTATAGATGATCAATTTATTGTTAATACTTCAAGTAGTTATAAAATTCTGAAAAGTAAAAAGGAGATATTGCCAAAAAAAGTAAAATATTTTCTAATGTGGATAAGCATAGGTTAGTTGATAAGATTCCTTTTCGTGGAAACTCCTACCTAAAAGTTTGGGTTCTGTGCAGGTGCTATTTTTTATTTATTAAAAAATTATTTTTTTAAGACGTGCATAGCACATTATTCATTAAATAATACTATTTTCAGTGGTAGGTGTGCTTGTTGATGACAAGTTGTCTGCGATAATAACCTTGTTAGTCTTAAGATATAGCGGTTTAATCTCTTGAAGATGATAATAGAGATATGTGTTTTTTTCCAATAAGGGGTAGTTTTTTTTTGACAACAAGGGGTAGGGTTATATGTGTGTATACGAGTGTTTGTCTGCGTACGTTTTGGGAAAAAAAAACTTTTCAGACTACTCTTCGATGTTGAACAGCAGAACACCAGTCACACACGTCTCTTGTAAACTTCCAACGCGTCTTTTTACAGTAGTTCCGATACACGTCTATAAAAACCGCCCCATTAACTGCATCGATGAGCAACAGTACACTGCAACTGTGCAAAGTAGCACGCAGAAAGAAATGGGGTTACATTCTTCCTCACGTGCCTTTGTAGCTTTAACGTTACTGCTTTGCTTTTGCATAACGTCATGGGGGGTGCATGAAGAATCTCCTAGGGTAAGCAATCCTACTAACACTTCTTTTTTTTAAAAAAAATAGGGGCCAGCGACTAGAGTAGCCCCTGCGTCACCTGGACGTCAGGTACCAAGGTTCAAGCCTCGGCCGGACCATCTTCTACTCTAGCGAAGATGCGTCCGACGGGATTCGAACCCGGGTTGTCAAGCTCCATGAGCTGACCAACCCGGACCAACCCCCGCACCCATCCTACTAACACTTTTAGGCATTGTATCGTGGTATCATGTGAGTGTATGACTAGCTTAAGATGTTTCTGAAATCGAATTTATAATCTCAACATCTATATGTTTGTAGCTTTATATCGTGTACCTAGGCGACGTCAAACATGGACACCCTGACGATGTCGTTGCTTCGCACCATGATCTACTCGGCACGGTTCTCGGAAGGTATGTAGCTTCTTCGAGTAAGCTAACAACTTCATTTCGCGTGCTAGAAATGATACGACTTCGTCAAAATTTACTTCACCTTTGAGGTTTGCGGATAGAGAAATATAGTGAATTGGACAAAGCAGTAATCTGGCAATAGCGTTTCTTAGAAAGAGGCCAGCTAACTCTCTCTGTTTGCTGAATCCTGAATTTTCAGAAAGGAAGATTCCTTGGCATCCATCACCCACAACTACAAGCACGGCTTCTCAGGCTTCGCAGCGATGCTTACTGAAGATCAAGCTAAACAGCTTGCAGGTAGAGTCATTTAAAAATGTGTGCTCAAACAAGACACTCCAGTGACAACATTACGAGTATCTTCCGGTAAAACTAACCACTGTGGCCTTGTCAACTGAATCATTCATGTAATCTTAGAGTTTCCGGAAGTCATTAGCGTCAAACTCAGCAGAACGTGCACAACGACAACCAGTCGAAGTTGGGACTTCCTGGGGTTGAATAACCAGATGCCCAGTGAGCTGCTCAGTAAAAGCAAACAAGGGGAGGACATAATCATCGGAATCGTTGACAGTGGTTAGTAATCAATTTTATCCTTACAAAACTGGAAAAATTAACTAATTTGTCTTACAATGGAAACTTATGTATCTTGCGGTGAACTACCGCAGGTATCTGGCCGGAGTCGAGAAGCTTCAGCGACGAAGGGTATGGGCCCGTGCCGTCACGGTGGAAAGGCGTGTGCCAAGTCGGTCAGGGCTGGGATCGCAGCAACTGCAGCCGCAAGATAATTGGGGCACGATTCTACAGTGCTGGAGTGCCCGATATCATCCTCAAGACCGAGTACCTCTCGGCCCGGGACTATAGCGGCCACGGCACGCACACGGCCTCCACCGCGGCAGGGTCGATCGTGGAGGCAGCCAGCTTCCACGGTCTCGCCACCGGCGCAGCGCGTGGTGGTGCGCCCCGCGCCCGCATCGCAGTCTACAAGTCCCTCTGGGGAGCCGGGTTTGGCACCACTGCAACCGTGCTCGCCGCCATCGATGACGCCATCCACGACGGAGTGGACGTGCTCTCGCTGTCGCTCGCTCACCCCGATGAGAACTCGTTCGGCGCTCTGCACGCGGTTCAGAAAGGGATCACTGTTGTCTACGCGGCCGGGAACGACGGACCTAGTCCACAGACTATTGAGAACACATCTCCGTGGGTCATCACCGTGGCGGCGAGCAAAATGGATCGATCGTTTCCGACGGTGATCACGCTGGGAAACAAGCAAAAGATTGTGGTATGAGATACAAAAAACAAGCTCTGAAGAATCACGAGCCTGCCATGTGGTTTTATTCCCTTATCACATTCTATTGGTTTTGCAGGGGCAATCGCTCTACTACCAAGGGAAGAACTCATCCAGGAGCATTTTCAGAAGTCTTGTAAACGGAGGCCTGTATGTCAAAACATTAAATTTACTGTAATTGGTTTTCTGCAAATGCGCCATAAATTAAGAAATTGGTCAGAAAGTAAACTTTTGTCCCTTTGTATGGTCAGGTGCACCCCGGATGCTCTAAATGGTACAGATTTGAAAGGGAAAACTGTGCTTTGTGCATCACCAAATTCACCAATGGGTGGTCATGGCCCGCTTGTACTATTACCAATTGCGTTGCAAAACGTCCTGAATGGAGGAGGCTCTGGTCTTATCTTCGTTCAATATACCACCGATAGTCTCCCAGCAAGTGAAGGCATTCCCTGTGTTATGGTGGACATTGACTATGGTAAAAAGATCAAAGAGTACATCAGCACCACCAGGTATATCACTTCCAGAATCCTGATTAGGCCTACACACAGCACACTGCTCATTAGAAGCTCTTGAACATGCTCTGTAACGGATTCTCAGATAAATTTCTGGTTGTTCTAAGCAGCTCTCCCGTGGCAAGGATTGAACCAGCCCGAAGCATTACAAGTAAAGAGATCCTGGCACCAAAAGTGGCAGCATTCTCCTCAAGAGGTCCATCACCCGACTATGCTGATATCATTAAGGTACCAAGAGCTCAATGTAACGCTAGACACTGGACTGTAATAAGCTATGATGATCTGCCATCTCACTCTGCTCTTGCTTACTCAACAGCCTGACATAGCTGCACCTGGAGCCAACATCTTAGCAGCAAAAGGAAACTCTTATGAAATTATGTCAGGGACATCAATGGCTACCCCTCATGTAGCTGGCATCATCGCGCTGTTGAAAGCTCTGCATCCAAATTGGTCTCCTGCTGCACTGAAATCCGCCATCATCACTACAGGTAATCTGGCCAACTAGCCAACTATTGAATATTGAATGAATTGGCAATGCTATATCTCTCTTAACTATATTTCTATTTGCATGGCGAAGCATCTGTAACTGACGAACACGGTATGCCCATACTGGCTGAAGGACTGCCGCGAAAGATTGCTGACCCATTTGACTATGGAGGTGGAAACATTAACCCTAACAGGGCAGCTGATCCTGGCTTGATTTATGACATTGATCCAAGAGATTACGACAAGTTCTTTGGATGCATCATCAACAGGGCGTCTGCAATTTGTAACGAAACAATGGTACCAGGGTATCACCTAAACCTACCCTCCATCTCCATTCCAGACCTAAGGCGTTCTGTTACTGTATCGAGGACAGTCACGAATGTGGGCAAGGTCGATACAGTCTACCATGCTATAATCGAGAGTCCACCTGGAGTTAAGATGGATGTTGAGCCATCAGTTCTAGTGTTCAATGGTACAAACAAAGTCCAAACATTTCAGATCAAGTTATCACCTATGTGGAAGTTACAAGGAGACTACACTTTTGGAAGTCTTACTTGGCACAATGACCAAAAGACAGTGCGAATTGCAATAGCAGCCCGAATGATCATTCATGACTTCTATGCAGACGTTGCATAAGTATGTTCAAACGTGTAGTCTGAAAGGCAATATCATATCATTTCTTTTTCTTTCGGAAGGACATATCTTCATAGGAACAATATAGAAAAATAAGCAACGCCACTTTCCAATGTGGCTTTAGTTGCATTCGTGTTGTTTATCAAAATTATCCAAGTAGCCACTGCTATTGTGCATGCTAAATTTGAATAAAGTTGTACAACTTTGCAAAAATACACATACTCTTGTACACAATGCGTTTTAATGAAACTGAACCTATACACGTATTTGTCATAAAGTTGTAACCGCTTCAACTTTTTGGCGCTTTTGTGGCCTAGATCTTTTATTTTTCTCTCTCTTGAATAATGATAATTCCAAGGACTATTTTTCCACTGATATTGCTGGAATGCTTCGGTACAAGGCTGTCAGCTTCGTGTTGTTCTTTGCTTGAGGCAGGCTGGAGCTGGTTTAACTATATACTCCCTCCGTTTCAAAATACTTGTCGCTGTTGACTTTTTTTTTGCAACTTTGAACATTCGTCTTATTCAAAAAATTATCGCAAACATGTAAAACGATAAGTCAAGCTTAAAATACATACAACATTAAAACATATAGCAAATAAAATAAATTGTACTTGCACAATTTTTTGAATAAGAGGAATGGTCAAAGTTGCAAAAAAAAGTCAATGGCGACAAGTATTTTGAAACGGAGGGAGTACACAACTACACATGACCGGTGGTCTTCTAATTCAGTTCTTAATTACTAATGACTAGTAAAATGCATGTGTGTCACACACGTGTTTAAAAAAATTATAACTGTTATGATTATGAAGTTTCAAAATACACTATAAGAATTAAGGATAGTAGTCATACCTTCGAATAAATAATTGCTACAAAACATAGGAGTATGTACTAAAATAAGTGATGTACCAATATAAGTACCAAAAACACATTGTACCAACAGTAACATTGGTACGTATTTGTTCTTCCATTTCGCTGATTGGTGGAGCACTTGAGCAGTACATGGAAACATTGGAGTGGGTACCATGGGTGGGTGGTAAAAATTTCGGTGAGAAAAAAACAGGGGAAAATCAGTCATTTTCCTTTGTGTGTTTTTCATCCCTTTCCAACACTTTCCAACCTCCTTCAACCTGTCAGGTGGGTCCTTTGTCAGTGAGTGGACCTATTCGACACACACACATTTTTAGAAACATAAACAAAATTATATATTTATATTGAGAACAAGAACTATTGATTTAAATGATATTAAAAAAATTAACTTTTAAGGTACATCTCTTTCTAGTCCACATGAACAAAAACTATTATTAGTCAATCTATACATTTAGATATTCGAAAACTATCAAACTAACATCAAGAAATTGTATGTTCTCCATTAAAGGAGGAGACAAAAATATTTAGATTAATTTTCTCATTACAAAGTACAAATATTTTTCTCTATACATTGATTCAAAACTCATGAAATAGAGTACCAAAACTGAGATTTAAATATCTTATTTCATAACACTTTCATTGGCTAGTACATCTCTGCAATATCCCATGCCACTATGTACGAATTACATCATTGGTAGTGGTAAAACCTGGATCATGTGCTCTTATATCCTCCAGTAGTTTTCTAGATAGCAGCAACAACGACGGGCTGTTCACCCCCTCGTGCATCAACCCCACCAGGAAACTCTTTACATCCCTCCCTCCTCCTCGCCACTGCCCTTCAGGTATATCTTTGCCAAAGCATGACCTGGACTCTTGAACTGAAGCCCTTGTGCAAACAATTTATTAGTCAAAAGAAACAACAGCTATTTTGTTCTTTCTGAAAGACCATCATATATCTTTCTCCATTGTTGGGATATATCATAATAGGCTTGTCTGTGATCTATGGTAATGCAACAAAGCAAGTCAAATAAATGGAACTGCAGGCCCGACACAATGATGTGTGAAATGCATGGGAACAAGAATATATGTGCTTCACATGCTTAAGAGAATTGTATTTGTAATTGATGGGCATAAGGTGGTGGATACCTTTCGAATGGAGACGACGTTCTTCTGCCCCATAAGTTCACTGGGTTGGCTCGGGCGGCGGAGTTTGCAGACTTGGTGGATGACACGCCGCCGCGCCCCCGGTCTTGGTCGCCGCTGCCAAGGCCTAGATCGAGGCAGCGGCCGCCATGATGGTCTCCTTGGGCCGGAGTGGCCGTCACGGATGCTGGCAGCGGCCGTCCCTCACCCTCCCATGCCCGCCCACCTCATGTCGCTAACTCAGCGAGGAGGCTGAGGGTCAGATCATGCCCCCCCCACCCCCGAGACCAGGGTTCCTAGGTGGCGGCGCAGCCATGGCATAACTGAATGGACAGGACCGGGGTTCCTAGCTAGCCGTGACGAACGGACGGGATTGTGTGGCGGGGGAGGCGGATTGATGGATTCAAGCGGTGCAGGTATGCTTGGTGGGTAAGGCCGAGAGAAAAAAGTTACTTTTCGCTCTAACTCACGATTTTTATGGGTCTACCTTTTATCCGCATTCTCAATTAGATGACATGCGTCCGACGTGAGGGGTACGGTGACTTCGATTTGAGTGAGAAACGTTTTCACGAACAAATGAATAAAAAAAGCTTGATCTAGTACAGATACTATATGCAATGGAAGCTATATGTACTTTCATGTAAAAGGGCTAATATGCTGCTACCGAAACCAATAGAAAATTGAGGGGAGGCAAGAACTGTTGTTGCTTCTAACCTGAGAGAAATCGAACCTGATCTGTAAAGTTGCTGCTTGTGCATGTGCTGTTGAGTTGACCTACAGAGAAGAAGTGCAGAGACGAGCGTTTCAGAGAAGATGGGCTGAAAAATAATCTCATAGCATGTAGTCTATTGTACTTGAGAAGATGGAGCAGCATACCGAACAAGGATCTCCCAAAACTTAGATAAAGACATAGCAATGCAAAGCAAGTTCCGTACAATTGTAAGGAGCAATTAGGCTCAGCTTTTTACTATTCCATTCAAATATATGAACAGTAGTAGATCAAGATCTTCTTACAAGCTGCCTCTATTACTTGTAGACGTCAAAAATCACAAATCTAAAAATGTTGTGATTAATCGCATATAACAATTCAGCATAGCTTCTTCAGTAGGCATAGCACCTAGTTTATGTGGTTATGCCAAGCATTTCATGCATATTGAGATCACGACTTGATACATGCTAAACTGACCTAACTTTTCAAAATCAATAAGCATCGACAAAGCGAAAGCAAATACAAGAGTAGACATATATGTTCAAGATTTTGCTAATAATTGGAAAACAACACAACAAGGGACATCTTCATACTGACAAAATTAAGCACGGCAGAAGACATTGAATCAAACAAAACATATGCTCAGGCAACACTAACACGAATAATAAGTGCAGAATAGGCTTATCCATAGCAACTACGGCTATTAATTATGCATGAGCTAGCTTGAAGTATCATATTACGATTGCTTCCTACGCAGCATCTCGATGAATTCAGCAAGAGAATAGGACCTGAAGGAGCCCACGCTGTCCGCCAGGTTCTCCAGGCAGTCGCGCACAGGGCTTGCGCTGCAGGCGAGGCATGCCGTGGGCCCGCTTAGTCAGCTGCACGCGAGGGGAGCCGCGCCCCGCACTGCTGTCCTCATGCCGCTGCCAGCCGTTGACCTCCTGCGGCCGCAATCTGCAGGTTTGGAGGCCCTGGATCCCTTCGGAGAAGGACTGAAGGAGAAGCGGGCGGTGTTGCTGGCAGAGATGCGGTCAGCCGCTCGATCTCTGAGTCTCCGACGCGACCTATAGAGGCTGATTGGTTGCCCTGCTCGGGCTATCCAAAGGCCTATTCGGGACCTTTCAGTAGCCCATGTTTGGTTGCCCTCCTCGAACCATAAGCCTGCATCCCGTTGTTCCCTTGGCCTCCTCCATTCCTGCTGAGGTCGTCTCCCCACATCGAGCTTCCCTCGCCAGCTGGGACGGATTGGTGCTTTGCAGGAAGTGGAGGGCGCTGCGCGGGAGATTACGCGGTCATGGCGATAAAAGCGCGCGCGGGTGGGTGCTAGGGTTACCGCCCCCATTCCCGCCTCCCCCGCCTCTACCGCTCTGGTTCGGCCTCTCTTCTCCTACCTCTCGCTCTCGGTTTTCCGGCACCATTGACCATCGCCGGCAGATCCTTGTTGGTCCTTCAGTGTTTCGGACGGTATACCTCGCCTTCCCCGCCTCATTGTTGTGTATGATCCTTGTTAGGGTTCGTGGTTATTTTGCTAGATCTGTGCAATTTCGACCCGGATCTAGATGTTTGGATATCAAATCTTCGCTTCTTGTATGTGATGATGATGAATATTTTTATGCTTATTATGAGCTTAGTGCCTAGGTCGATGATTATTAGCATTTACGAAAGAATAAGCGCCGGAGGAGCACCATTTGGTGTGGCAGCCGCGTCTACCGTTGCTATTGTTTGCATATTGTTCACTGATAACTTTTTAGTTCACTGCATAAGTGGTTCATCCTATGCTAATTTGGTAATACCTTTAATTTGTTGGTAGAGATGGATTTTGAAGCTAAACGGCGTGTTGTCGCTGCCATGGTAGCTGTTGTGGCTGCCTGGTTTTTGATGTGGTTTAGGAAAAGAGTTACTGATGCTCGATCTTTTACCTACGGTCCCATGGCAGAGAGGGACCAACAGAGGATTAATAATCTTAGGTACATCTATGAGTCCACTGATGTGCACTGTGTCAATCTGCTTAGGATGAGGAGGGCACCTTTCTTTCAACTATGTGATCTTTTTCGCACTAGAGACCTAATCAATGATAGCATTCATGCTTCTGTTGAGGAGCAAGTTGCAATGTTCTTGCATGTTGTTGGCCACAATGAGAGGTTTAGAGTTGTAGATCTCACATTTAGGAGGTCAGTTGAAACAATCAGCAGGTTCTTTCAGAGAGTCTTATATGCAGTAGGTGAATTGAGGAATGAATTGATTGCCACTCCTAGCTCAAGTGTCCCTCCTAATATCCATGGGAGCAGAAGGTGGTACCCCTATTTTAAGGGACTGGTGTTGTTTTCTTTCTCTGTTATCATGTTTGTCATCAAGCCATGAGACACTGTCAAGACTGGGATGGATGTGTCTCAAGGTTCCATGGCTGCCATGACCTTCTTTTTTTCCTTATGCTCCAAGTTGAATTTCAAGTGATAGTGCAAACTTATCTGAGGCCAATTTGTGTTGTTTGTTCTTTTTTGTGTCTTATTGCTGTCATGGTTTCCAAGGTAAGTGCTATTGCCTATGATGATACAATTTGAGCTACAACTAATATGATAACCTTGATCTTGTGAGGGACTTGGGGCTGTGTTGTATATATATGTACTGATTATGCTTCTCATGTCTCCCATCTGAACATGTGAAACATCCATTCCCATGTTTTCAAACCTGGGATGGATGTTTCACATGTTTTCATGGTTGCCATGAACCATTTCATCCTGCTAATGTTGTGGTTGTGCTTCTTCCTATCTCCCATCAAACATCAAACTCATCCATGCCCATGTTTTGAACAAGAGATGCGCTTCAGCTGCAAATCAGAGGCGATTGCATCTTATCTCGAGTTCACTGGTCAAGCTGATGTTCATGCTGCCGATGATGGTCCTCATGTGGGTGCGTCGCAATTGGCAATTAACAATACACTATGCCTTCAAATCATCATGGGTGTGTAGTTTCTTATTATTTTAGGGCTGCTTATGTTCATTTGTTGCATCTATAAATAATTTGTGTACCCAAGTATTTGTAACAATGCCACAACTATCTATATTTGATCATCTCTAGTTGACCATACATGAATTGGTGGTAAGCTCATTAAAAAAGTACATGAGTGCTTGCACCTCTAACCATGCACACAACCATTGAGGAGCCGTGCATCCAAATCATACACCAAAATTGTCTAAGAAGCAAACCAATCATGTTCACTATCGTTCGGGATGAAAACTTCAAGTGCAACCAAACACAACACCTTATATGGGGTTATCCTGCCTCTAATGAGCCTGTCGGGCCTGGCTCAAAACCTCTTGGGCAACCAATCACGCCCATAGTGTCGGGCCTGGCCTGTGCAGGCAGAGATTGTTAGATTTAATATGGGTCTGACCCATGTCATATTTAATTAAATCAAATAATTTCTAAGGCCCTATGAAATGCTAGGTGCAATAAAATAGTAGACTGAATGTAGTTGATGACTAAACTTGTAACGATCATGTTTATGGCTGCGGTTTCTAGTAACTCCCATAGTTATGTTTGAGGTTACTAGTAACTCACATGTTCATGGCAGAGGTTACAAGTAATTGATGGACATTTCATGATGTCCAAATTCATCCTCTACACTTCGTCTTCTCCCTTCCTTTGTGTATAAATATCACGTGTTCGTCCTTGGTCACGTACATGAGAGAACAGGCTGCACCTTTGTTCTTCTATTGAGTTGCTGAAAACAAGAGCATTCCCATTCCACTCCGTGCGCGCACACGCTACTAGAAGAGCAGAGCCTCCAAAACCGACATCGCTAGAGATCCTGCTCGAGATAGTGAGGCAATCTGAAGGACCGAACTAGCGACCAGAGAGGGGGGGAGTGAATGGGAGCCGATAAAAATTCTTCTCGAAGGAGATGACGACTCCAACAAGATGAACTCGGTCGGGTACCCAAAATCACACGCTCCGCACATAACCTTCCGTTTGCCAAAACCACGTAGCCACTGGAGTGCTACTGGTCCTAGGAACAAACACTACCTGCAGCTACAGCTCCTACACACACGGCAGCGGAAACGACTCGGAAGCTGTTTGGTCAGCAAGGGGCGGTTAGACCGGGTATGGGGGGCGGTTAGACCGTCTCCACCTGGTAACCGAGAAATCCTCTGAACCACCTCTTCCGAGCTCCAAAACACTCCACGGTTTCACCCACTGGATCCTCTGGTCAAGGCCAAGCTAGCTACCAGAGAATCTTGGCGAAAACAAGAACTTCACCCAAAAGGCCTAGGGCGGTTAGACCGGATCACGGGGGCAGTCTAACCTCCTGTACCCAGCAAAGAACTCAAGGCAAGAACTCCTAGCAAATAGCGCCGAAACGAACCAAGATTTCACCTGAACGCTCCTCTGATCAAGGCGAACAAACTCACAGAGGAAAATCTGGCAAAACCAAAAATTTCACCTGGAAGGCCCAGGGCGGTTAGACCGCCCCCCTACAGCGGTTAGACCGCCCCTCCCAGAAAACCTGGCCGCGGGTCAACCCTCAGCTTCCCATCGCCCGATCTCCCGATTTGCCCCACGGATTGCAGCGAAACTTCGGGGATACCTGGGTTACCTTCTGGGCAACCTCTACCTCAAAGGAATTGCACCGAATCGCTCTCAATCAAAGGGAATCGCGGATCTTGGCCCTCTAGGTCATGAACTCGAGCAACTCGAAAAACCACCAAATCGAGGTCGATTCAAGGGAGTTCTTGGGGCAAAGTCACCAGCCAAAGAGGCATAAGGTCCTCATACGTGACACTCAACAAGAATCCCGCAAGAAATCGCCCTCAAAACTCTGTCACGAAAATCACAAGAAAGGGCTCTGAAAATCACCAAAAAGGAAAACGGGAGAGGCAACACAAGGCCTTGAGGAACCACGCCGAATCATCTATACATACCATGAAGATTCATACAAGGTCTAGCTTGCCACCCGGTCATCCATCCCTCTCTCTAGATCTCACATGAAGCTCTCAAGCTAGTCCTAGAAAAACTAGAGAAAATAGCAAACGAAAATGACAAAGGGAAATGAGCTAGGGTTCCAAGAGTTGGCTGCCGTCCATCCCCTCAAGTGTTTATATGGAGGCAACCAAAAGACTAAACTACCCTTACTAGATAACTAGGGATACATGCCCCTCAAGGGCGAATTTGGAAGTCTTCAGATTTTCACCATCGGACGGATGCCCAGCGACCGCAACCTTGCTTAGCCTCGATGCAAGCCTTGCGATCCCGACGCGTGTCCTCCGCTTCGAAGTTTCTCGGCGGCTGCGACCCGGGCGGTCAGACCGCCCCTCTGGGCGGTTAGACCGGCCCAGGCGGTCTGACCGCCCCTCCTCGGTGGTTGAACGGGCCTGGGTGGCCGCACCTCCTCGTCGAGTCTTCGGTCTCAGTTTTGTGGCTCAACCGAGTAACCCAGTAGTTTTCTGGTGAACCACTGCAAACCCCGCGAACTCGGTGTAGCCTCCGCCAATCACCACTCATGACTCGGCTCCCACGTCGTCCCGGCTCGACCTTGGTTTTGAGGCTCAACCAAGAAACCGTCCACGACTTCGTCTTGCTGTTCTTGCCACCATGCGGCCCGCACTTGACTCCGCTGGCCACCGGGTCCCTCGAACCAAGCCTACTTGTCTTCTCCACACTTGGAGGCCTCACCGGCCACGACCTTTCGCGCTTGTTCTTCACCTGCACCAACACCAGTCAAACCGCAACCTGCACCTGCAATACTTAGCCAAGAGTCAGTACACACCGGTCCTTGAACCACACAGGTCCTCAATCTCCTCCTTGATGAGTGCATTGACAACACACACATTTGAGTAACCAAAGAGAAATGGAAAAGAACAAGATCACTTGAAGAAGGAAAGTCTTGGTCCCCTTAGGCAAGGGCAACGGCTCGACACAACCGAGACAAAACAAGCTCGCAAAGAGAGCAAAGACCGCCAAAGGCACACAAGGCCACAAACCACAAACTCACACAAGAGCTCCCCCTGAGCCAAAGCACACTCCCCCTGAACCAATGCAACAATGCAACATGGGAATGCAAACAAGGAGCAAACTCCTGCCTGGGCCGGTCAGACCACCCCTCTGGGATCTGACCACCTGAGGGGGGGGGGGTTAGACCGCCCAAGAAACCGGCCTTGCACCAAACTTTTCAAAACCTGCCCGAACCACTTTGAACACCTTCCAAGAGCTCCCAGGTGCCCAAATCATGCACAAACTTCTCCCCCTTGTTGACAATGCATGAATCAAGGCAAAATGCGAAAAGTTTTAACATAGAGCTTCTCAAATATACAAAATTCATCACAAGATGCTACACATATCCAAATGAGCAAGTTAGATACTCTATAGCTTCGTATGGACATAAACTACAGATCACCAAGTTTCACAACCATTGGGCAAAGCTAAGATAGAATTGATCATTTTTGCGAAAAATTACCCTCTCATGAGCAAAGTTCTAAACATGAGCAAAACATGTCAAAATAGCAAAGCCACACAAACTTCATGCTAGGACAACCATTCTAAGCATAAGACCATCATAAACACCCACAAGCACCTCATGTCATGTCAAAGCCACCGAGCCATGTGCCTACTTCTATATATGAGACTTCTCAATGGTAGGCATCATGCAACGGTTTAGCATCCAAAGCAAATTAAATTAAGCACAAATGACATGGGAGCACATTTTCCAAGCAATTTACATTTCATTTTCATATTTATATTTGGTTCATGAAATGTCTTTGCGACAAAAAGGAACTTATGCCCCTCCACAAGATAAAGCATGAGGGCTAAACATTCATGATGGCAAATGAGCCTTTGGCTCCATATACTCAAAATAAGCTATCCAACCACAAATTAAGCATAGCCAAGCCACAAAAATATGTCAAGATCATATAAAGGCATTTACTCACAAGAGAGCATATATGTGACATTTTTCAAAAAGCATAGCTATCAATCATGGATATAAATCAAGATCATCAAGAGCTAAGCCAAACTAACAATAGCTTACCAAACTAGCTCACAAGGACATATATATCATACCATGGTGAACAATGTATATAGGAGAAGCTTTTCCTACACAATGCATATGATACAAAAAGCATGCAACCTAAGATACAAAGATGCCTATACATCATGATACAAATGCAATGCAAATGTGCACAAAAGGAAAGCTATACATATGCTACAAAGGAGCTCCCACACATCCAACTCAAGAAATCAAACACACACCAAGCTCCCCCCGCAAACGAGTGAAAGTTGCTTGATCTAGGGGCTTGGTGAAAATATCGGCTAGCTGGTCATGTGTGGGTACATGGATCAAAGTGATTTTCCCTTTCTCAACATTGTCTCTCAGGAAATGATACCTCACTTTTATGTGCTTAGTTTTGGAATGGAGCACTGGGTTCTTTGCTACACTTATGGTATTGGTGCTATCACATTGAAGTGGGACATGGGTATACTCCTCACCAAAGTCGCTCATGGTGTATGTGATACAAAGGAGCTGAGAGCAACAACTAGCTGCGGCCACATACTCTGCCTCAGTAGTGGATTGAGCAACACTCAATTGTTTGCGGGGAAGACCAAGACACCAAAGAGGAACCCAAAAACTGGCAAGTCACAGAAGTGGACTTCCTATCCAACCGACACCCGGCAAAATCCGCGTCCGAAAATCCATGAAGAGCCAAAGAAGAAGACGCGGAGTACCAAAGGCCGAAGTCGGGAGTATGTCACAAATACCTGAATATGCACTTGACTGCTTGCTGATGCGAAGTCCTTAGAGACGCTTGAAAACGAGCGCACAGACATACCGAGAATTCGATGTTCGGCCTCGTCGCCGTCAAGTCGAGAAGTGACCCGATCATGCTTCGGTACTCCTTCTGGTCCACATGCTCACCTTCCTCGTCCGCATCAAGAGCTGTAGTCGTACTCATAGGCGTTGCCATGGCCTTGAAGTCCTCCATCTTGAACTTCCTCACAATGTCCTTGGTGTACTTGGCTTGGTGCACAAATGTTCCTTCCTTTTATTGCTTGATCTGGAGGCCGAGGAAGAACTGCAACTCACCCATCATGCTCATCTCAAATTCCCTGCTCATGTCCTCTGCAAACCTTGCAACCAAAGAGTTAGACGAGCCACCAAAGACAATATCATCCACCTATATCTGCACAATTAGGATCTCTTTGCCCTGCCTGAGGAGAAACAAGGTCTGATCTACCTTCCCCATCTCGAAACCTCTCTCAAACAGAACCCCCACAACCTACCGTACCAAGCTCTAGGCGCCTGCTTCAAACCATACAATGCCTTCCTCAACTTGTACACCCAGTGGGGGTACTTCTCACTCTCAAACCCCGGTGGTTGCCTCACATACACTTCTTCCTCCAAAACACCGTTCAGGAAAGCACTCTTCACGTCCATTTGGTGCAATTTGACCCCTTTAGCCACGGAAAAGGCTAGAAGGATCCTAATCGCCTTCAAACGAGCTACGGGAGCAAAGGTCTCCTCGTAGTCGATCCCCTCTTTCTGGCTATACCCTTGCGCCACCAACCTCGACTTGTTTCTCACCACTTCTCCTTTCTCTCCCTCTTTATTTTTCCACACCCATTTTGTCCCAATCGGCTTACAACCCGGTGGAGGATCCACTAACTCCCAAACTTGGTTCCTCTCAAAATTCTCCAACTCCTCATGCATCGAATTAACCCAATTATGATCAGATAACACATGTCCAATGTCTTTGGGCTCAAAGGTAGCAACAAAAGCAGCATGGATAAAGTGAGAATTGTTTCGAACCCTCGACCGTGTAGTGCGTTCATTGATGTCGCTGATGATTCTCGAAGCTGGGTGATCCACTTGAACTTGCCTAGGAGGTTCTCGCCTTGAAGCTATCTCCCCCTCAACAGCAGCTTCGCCTTGATCTGGGTTTGTCATTGTGGGTGTAAGAGAGGGCCCATTCTCGATCGTAGTCGAAGTAGAAGGTACATGCTCAGCTACGGGCTCCACACCACCATCTTCATCATCCCCATGTTCATGCTCCTCCTCCTGAAAGATCTCCTCGCCAAGTTCATCATCTCATGCACATTCAAAGACCAAAGAGCTACATGGCTGTGTCTCGTCGAAGGTTACCTCGCAAGTCTCCACGATTTGGTTAGTTTCCAAATTGAGCACACGAAATGCTCTAGAATGAGAAGCGTAACCAAAGAAAATACCATCGACTGAGCTAGCCTCAAACTTATCCAGATTCTTGCCCTTTTTCAGAATAAAGCATTTGTAGCCAAATACATGGAAATGAATCACCTTGGGAGTGCGACCGTGCATCATCTCATAGCACGTCTTCTTCTTGAATACCCGGAGAAAAATCCTGTTTGACACGTAGCACGCGGTATTGACTGCCTCATCCCAGAACCTACTCGGAGTCCTATGCTCATCGAGCATCGTCCGAGCCATCTCGCACAAGGTTCTGTTTTTCCTTTCCACCACGCCGTTCTGGGGAGGCGTATACGGACTAGAGAACTGGTGTTCAAGACCCAAGTCATGGCAAAAGGTTTCAAAGCGAGAGTTTTTAAATTACGAGCCATTGTCACTGCGGATCGCTCGTATGGCATCTCCGTGCCTCTCATTCCTCAACCTCAAGACAAGATCTCGAACAAAACCAAATGTCTCCCCTTCTCTTCCAAAAAGAAGACCCAAGCATACTGAGAGTAGTCGTCCACCACAACTAGGACATACCACTTCCCACCCGCAGATCTCACACGAGCTGGGCCAACAAGGTCCATATGGAGCAGCTCACATGGACGCTCCGTCATCACATCGGTGAGGGGCGGGTGAGAAGAGGCTACCATCTTGGCATGCCTACACGGCGCACAAACCAACACTTTCTCAAACCTCAACCGTGGCAATCCTTGGACCAAATTGAGTTTAATCAAGCGAGACAAAAGGTCAAATCTTAAGTGACCCAACTTCCTATGCCACTTCCACAACTCACTCGAAGAACCAGCCAAAAAGCAATGAGCCACACCAGAAGACTGAGAGAAATCAGCTCGAAACACTTGACCCTCGGGAACGACCATGCAAACTAGGTCCCCTCGAGAATCCAAAATCCGAGAACCACCAGGCCGAAACAACACCTCAAAACCCTCATCCAACAGCTGGGAAACAAAAAGCAAATTGAACCCGAGCGATTGAACAAGAGCAACACGCCTGAGAGTGACCTTGTCACTTACCTTAATCTCACCTTCTGAAAGCACACGCCCTCGCCCATTGTCCCCAAAGGTGATGTATGTCTTGGACACTACCGAGACGAGACTTGAGAACCACCCCTTGTCTCCGGTCATATGCCTCGAGCAACCGGAGTCAATCAGCCAAAGATTCCTTAAGTCTCCCATCTGAAATTCAAAAACGAGCACGTGAGTGAACAAACGACTCAACACTGGGGTTAGTACCAAAAGAGTAAAACCAGTGCCGAGCCATTTGCTCTAAAGTGCGGTTAGCACAATCCATATCATCACGTCTATCAAAGCTACCACCACATGAACTACCACGGAAACCACCACGAGGGAACCAACCGTGTCTCGCTGGAGGAGAACGAAAACCACGAAAGGAAGACCGTGGACCGTTCCTCCTCTCCAACTCAAAACTACGACTCCTCCCACCATCATATTGAGCACAAGGTGGAGAACGTCTAGCACACTGACCACCACCAGACTCACCAAGCCAACCACCAGAACTGAAACCACTCGAATCGCCACCTCGAAAACCAAACCGCTCAGAATTCTGGGGGGGCGGTCTGACCGCCCTCTCCAGAAAACCTCCTCGGCTACGGGAACTCGCATCTCCCCGTGCCGGAATGCTTCTCACAATTGCCTTACCCCTGGGCAGTGGCATACGAGGCTTAGGTACACCATGAGAAGGGTGGTACCTATCCTTGTTAGCCCACTCCTTAGCCATTCTCTCCTCACGCTTCCTCTTGAAGCAAAACTCATCCTTGTGACCATCTCTACCATAATAGTCATAATGAAACCGAATAGGTTTTGGTTTAGGCTTGGGTTGTGGCTAGTCACTCGGCTTCTCTTTTGGTTTCTCCTCACTAGGCTTCTCACCCTTCTTCTCAACGAACTCGTTCCCCAAGTCACTCTTGAACTTGATGGGTTTTTGGAAATCATTTGTTGGGTGAGGAAATATAGGAGGATCTGGGGTTGTGTCAAGTTTGTTTTTCAGTGGGTTGGGCTTAGGTGCATAAGCATTTTTGTGGAAGGTTTTTGGTTGAAGCGTCCCCTCATCATAGGTGACTAAATGTGACACAAATACCAGTCCCAGGAGGCTGGCAACACATTTATTACAACAGGTGGTTCAGTCCCTTACATCACGGCGGCATAGTGGGCACGGGAGCGCCACTGCCACAAGGAACAACACAAAAGCTAAAGACCAAACTACGATAGCGAAGGCTTCTAGGGCCTCATCAGAGTACCACGCCATGGAAGCTCTCTGTGGCGACCCTGAATCCACAGGCACGGGTTGGGTGCAGGACAGCGACCTACTCGACGTCCTCGGGTACAAAGTCGGGATCCTCCTCTGAAAAACAGTTAATCAAGCAAGGGTGAGTACATACGTACTCAACAAGTTCAACCCCACCCACGGAGGGGCTTATAAGCAAATCATGCACAGGATATGTCAAGGATCAGGTCAAGGTTTATTTTGCAAACACATTTACTCATGCAGGGGTTCATTTTCGAAAAGGTGTTCGCAAACAATTTTTTTTTATAACTCAAGTAACTCAGTTGTTTTGAGAAAACCAATTAGGGACTACCGGACTCCCCGTCCGCAGTAGCCCGGGCACACAGCCACACACTTTTCCAGAAAACAACTCACGCCATGGAAATCATCCCAAAACCCAAACACTGGCTTTGTGACCCCACCGTGACTCGTCCAATACCGTGGACACGGCTATTCGAATAGATTTTACACTCTGCAGAGGTTGTACATCTTTACCCACAAGTAGGGTACCGCCACACGAACACCTTAGTGTCGGCGCGGATCCTATCAAAGCCATTACCCACCTTAGCTAACCCTACGCGCCACCACGGGAGCAACCAAGGGGTTATCTCACATAACCAGGGCGTACCTCACACAGATCGTACCCCTACTCCTTGATCTCCCGCTGCTCACCCGCACTCCTGATGGCAAGTAGATTAACTAGTGGGATTTATGCTAAGCCGTTGCCACATACAACGGTCGAGTGGTAGTACGATAATTGGGTCAGGTGAGATGTCACGCAACCCGGTCCTTAACAACAAGATGGACATCTCCAACACGCTCAACCACAAAGGTACGAGCTCACCCATACTCCTGACACACGCGTCCATCCCGTCTACCCAGTTCTTTACTCATTTTCCAAAATATCTCATTCCCGTTTTTAAAGAACTCACTCATTTTAAAGAAATCATTTAGGGCAATCAAAGATCAATCAAAGCAATCAATGGTGGCTATCCTACCGGGTTTTAACAGTAAAACAATATGCAATTTATAAAACGGGTCATAGGGTTGTATTTATAAAACTGGGATCAAAGCATGCATCAAAGGATGAGATTGAACTTGCCGTCTTCGAAGTCCTCGGGGAGTTCCTGCTCGTGGTTCGGGATCTCGGGCTCCTGCTCGCAGTACTCGGCTCCAAGCTCCGGCTCGTGGTACCCTCCTTCGTTCACTCCGTCGGCTATAGCGTACACACAATCAAGCATGCAATCAATAAAAGCACACACAATTCTTCCGGCTGAGCTCGAGGAAGGGAATTAGATAAAATAGGGGAATAAATATCATGCAGGGGGTTTTGGGTGTCGGATGGGTGGCGGTATACCCGGTACGGGTGTGAGGAAGTTTGGGCACGATTTGGATTAAAATCGCGCATGAAATGACGGGTTAAAGGAGGTGTTTAGGGTTAATTAGGGGCTTGTTAGTATTTTATTTTAAAAGAAAAGGACCTAATTATAATATTTAAACCTAGTGGGGGTTTAATTATAAAGGAACAGGGTTGTTTTGGTGAAATATCCTAAGGGTTAGGGTCTGATTTGAAAGAAAGAGAGAGAGGAAATAGAGGGGGGTTCGGTTTTGGCAAAGGTGGAAAAGGGCAGGGGGGTATGGGCAAAACAACCATCTTCTACCTCCCTCCCTCACGATACAGAACAGAGGAGACAGGAGGCCGACCGGTGGAAGGGGGGGGAGGGGCGCCGGCGACCCGGTGCGCGGCGACGGCCGGGATGTGGGGCGAAACGAAGAGGAGCTCGAGGGCAACCGATTCCGCTCCTTACCTTGGTTGGGGACGGACTGTGGAGGGAGATCGACGGCCGGTGGTGGGGCTGTTCGCGGTGGTGGCCGGGGCGGCACTGGTGGTGGCGATGGAGAGCTCGGGAAGGAGGGGGAATTGGTCGTGGAGGTGCGGGACGAGGTGGGGAGCCGGTCCGGCCCTTTTATAGGCGCGGGAAGGTCGGTTCGGTGGAGATATTTGAGCTCCAGGAGCTTCGATGGCCGTCAATGGCGGTGGGGGGAAAATATCCTGGAATTGAAGGGCCGGCGAGCTTCCGGGCGGCGCAGCGCTGTGGATGGGACTCTTCGTGCAGGCGGCCGCTGTGGCTGTGGGGGAGGAGACCGACCGGTCCGGTGGCGTGTCCGGGCGAGCACGCCTTAATGGCGGTCACCGGTTTGCCAGTGGGGGGGTGCTGCCGGCCTTTGCTGCAGGCGCGGGCCAGCCCTGGCGTGCTGTCTTGGTGGTGCAGGAGAGAGAGGGGGGCGGCGCTGTCCTGGAGGGGGGCGCGTAGGGGGGGTCGCGGCCTGCAGGTCGCGGCCTGGAGGCGCGCGAGGGGGTCGCGCCCTGGTTCGGCCGAAGGAGGAAGAAAGGTGGGGAGGAAAAGAAGAAAAGAAAAAAAAGAAAAGAAAAAGAAAAGAGAAAAAGGAAGAAAAGAAAAAGAGAAATAGAAAAATGGGAAAGAAAAATAGGGAAGAGTTTTAGAAAAATTAGGAGAATTTCACGGAAAAAAAATTAGGGGAAGGGTGTTTGTGGGTTTTCCGGTTTTTCAGGCGTCAGCGGGATTTTCGGGACGGCGGTGATGGCGAGGCGGACCGGCCGGCGGGACCGCGGCGGTGCGGGATTCCCGTCGTAGTGGCCGGCCACGGCGCTGGGGCGGCACGCGTGGGTGGTGGCCCGGGTGCGGGCAGTGCCGGCGGGATTCGCGGCACGCGCGCCGAGGGAAAGGAATCGACCGGGGTTTCGAAAGGGGGTTAAATGAGCTCAGCGGAAGGTTTGAAAACACGCATGATTTAGTAGGTGATTTATTAAGAGCTAAAAACGCGGGCGTTACATTGGTGGAGCTTGGATATCACCAATTTTCTCTCCTCCCTCACCACTACACTCTCCAACCTTATCCGAACCAAGTGCTTGCCCATCATAGCACTTGTATGCCTCTATCATCATCCTAAGCTGTGGTTCATGACCCGACAACCAACCCATCATTTTTCTCAAGTCATCATTCTTATCCTGCAAGCGATCAACATAATGCGTAAGTTCCAGATTATTAACCACATGCAATTCACAAGTGGAGCAAGAAGTGGGAACATGTGCTTTCAACTCAGCCTCAAGAGAAACAATGTAAGCATGCATCTCATCAATTTTTCCATGCAAAACAGGGCAAGAAGTGCAAGCACCTAGCAAAGCAGGTCTAGACTTCAGCTCAGTCACTTCAACCCTAAGCACATCTAGTTCCTCACACGTGGAGGCATGCTTATCCTTAAGAGCAGTAAGATCAGCTAGGTACATAGAGCAATCACAGTAATCAACCTCATCGAAAACAACAGGTGAAGCCTTAAGCGAATCTATCTCAAGCTTAGCATCAAGATTATGTGTTTCTAACTCAGCTACTCGATTCCTAGCATCTTCTAGTGAGGCCCTAAGCTCCTTCCTCATCTTCTTTGCCTCTCTAAGCATGTCATCGCGGTTATCAAGCAACTTGCCAAGACGCTCAATCTCCTCACACAAGAAGGGAAGCTCATCACGTACCTCATCCTCGGAGTCAGAGTCCGAGTCGCTCTGGTGACTCTTCTTGCTGCCGAAGCTACGTGCCATGCCACAGAAGCCATCTCTCGCGTAGCAGCTCAGCCCGCTCAAGTTCTTGGATGACTTCTTGCTCTTGCGCCGATCACCTTCATCTTCGCTCCTACTGGAGCTCGAGGAAGAGTAGGCGGAGCTAGAGTCGACGTCGCTCGCTCCGACCATCGCTCGGGCCTTCCTGCCACGACCGTCCTTCTTCCTCGATCATCGCTCGTCCTTGTGCTTGTTCTTGTGCTTGTGATCGCGCATTGATCGGTACTTGCCATCTGTCCTCGACCGGTGCCTGTAGCCGTCCTTGTTCTCCACCTTCTCTAGACAGTCGGTGACAAAGTGTCCTGGCTTGTTGCACTGAAAGCATTTCCGTGGGCCCTTCCTCGTGTTCACCTGGTTCTCGTGCAACCTCTCGAACCTCTTGGTCAGCAACGCCAGCTCGTCCTCTCTAAGCACGTCAAACTCCTCATCTAGCAAAGATATCAAAGAAGACAGAGAGTACATCCTGGAGGATGCATTAGTGTTAGACTTAGCACCTTTGCCACCGACGAGAGAAAGACTATGGGAATCAGTCGGGCTCTCAAGACGGGCTGTCACACCACGATCCAACTCAGCTGACTTGAGCTTTGAGAACAGTTCGTTCACCGTCAGGGTGTCATACTTCTCGGACTCAAGAATAGCCTCGACCTTTCCGTCTCATACTGTATGATCCAACGAGTGTAAGAGCTTCACGGCTCTATCATGATCATCGTACGGGAGCACGGCCACATTGGCTCTCATGTTCTTCACCATGTTGACGGTGAATTTCCGTCAACCTAGAGTACTTGTTATACATTGTTTTCGATTATGATTTGCAACTAACCCGCCACTAGGCATACTAATGATGTAACAAGTTCACTTGTAAATGTGGTATTTGGAGTATGTTGTTTACGCAGGATTTAGGCACTAAAAGGAGCACTTCCGGGAGAGGTTCAATGAGCACTTTATGAGAGGATCATGAAGCCCGGCACAAGTCAACACTCGAGGTGAACATGACTCCAAATGACCCAAGGACCACAATGTGAAGGCACAAAACTCCAGGGACCTGAACAGAAGATGCTGAAGCTTGCGCGACAAGGAGCTCTATCTAAACCGTGGAGAAGACGACGTCAAGGGCCCACATGCAGACAGGGAGCAAGTCAACAATTGACCGAGAAGCGTCGGGGAGCGAAACGGGGGCCGAACCGAGCCGAAATGGGCCTGGGCCGGTCGGCCCAGGCCGGCCGGCCTGGCCTGTTTCGGGCCCGGTTCGCAACGCCCTTTGACCTAGGTGTTTCTCTATAAATTGCCTCTGCCTCCGTCGGCCGCCACATCCATCCATTCATCAGAGAGTCGCCGACACGAAGGAGAAGCACCGGGAGGAAGACGATGGCCGCCGCGAGTCCTCGAAGTTGTCTAGGAGATGGCCTAGGCCTACCCTAGCCACCATGGCCGCCTTGCACAGTTGAGCCATGGCAGAGTTCCGGAGCTAGTTGAGGTCATCAATGGTATGTACTCGGTGGAGATGATCTAAACACATTTATTATGTGAGTAACGTACTTCATGTCATCCGATCTTTTAGCGACTCGATTCCTCCTTTTATGATTTTGCTCTCGCTTGGCTATGCTTCGTCTTCAATCTATTCTATAGATAGATTGCTTGGGGTGCTCTTGTAGTCATGGTGGCTAGAGGTGCATACCGGATCGACCAAGTGTTTTCATCTTGTTCTTGTTGAACTTGCCCTAGGCTAACCCGCACGAATAGGAGTGCGTTGTGACAGGACGGTGGCTCCAAAAGGCGGGCATCTTCGGATTCGGACCGGAGGATAGTAGTTTAAATATGGCTTTGGATGAGATGCATGTCGCTCTTGCTCTTTTGGCTAGAACTACAACTAGAAGATGATAGGCCTTAGTTTCCCTTGTTTGCTCCTTACCTTGTCGGCGTTCATGGATGCGATCAACCTTATGCTATAACTCATATATCTTTAAGGTTTATCTTCTTATGCAATCAATGCTTCGTGTTAGGTTAGATCGATAGGTTAGACGGAGAATCCTGGGAGTTTGCTTCTGATCATTGGATTGACAAATCTAGGGAAGACCCTCCTTGGTGAAAAAGGCACCAAGTCACCCATAGGCTTGCGGTGAACTTGAGCACGGTTTTGAACCGCCAACAAGCCCCTTTTTCTGGCGCCGTTGCTGGGGATCGGCAACTTGAACCTAGGGTGATCCATCTATCTCTTTGACTAACCCTAATTTCTATTATTGCATATATGCTTGCTTTCTTGTTTGTGTCCTTGAAAGTAGGTGAAAAGCTAGACACAAGACGTTCGGGAAGTTCACAATCCACTCCGACAAGATGATGACTACATCAAGATTCACTCTTTAGTGGTAGGTGCTAACTTTTGTTAGTGGCCCATCATCCGCTATTGAGTCCACACCCTACACGAGCGATGATAAACAAGGTATGCCAATGTGTCAATTAAAGATTTAAGACTAATGTTTCGTGGAGGTTTGTTTGTCCAAGCAATAAGTGTTGGAAGCAATCATGTTGCGAAAGAAGTACCCGTCACTTTGGCTAAAGCAAAATCATGAAGAAGACACACCACTGCCATCATGCTAGTCGCTGGTCCAGCAATGGTGATGACTTAAAGCTGAAGGAGACGCGACGTAACACCCCGAAGACCACAAGATCAAGGTCGTCAACATCTTCGGATCGATTCGCAAGAAGTCTATGTTCGCATCAATCTCTACACAACCTCAAGGGAGAACAACAGGATATCTTTGGATATTTAGAAGCCCCATGAAGTTACTCTTCCAACGAACTAAGAATCAAGTCAATCGGAGGTTCCTACAAGCGGATATAGCCGAATTACCGAAGGTTGCGCGTTCTGAAATTTTCTGGACAGCATGCAAGAGCGGAAACAAAACGGCCATAGCTCCCTCATTTGGGCTCCGATTAAGATGATTGAGTACCCGTTGGAAAGGTAATTTTATAAAGTTTTCAATGGAACAATATTTTGGTATATGTTCTGTTATGTACATAGGGGAAAATCTACGAAAAAGAGGCAGCAGCAACACGATGAGAACAAGATAGTGGAGATGAGGACGACGACAACGAAGAGGAGCTTGGGCAATGCTTCCATTAGACCACAAGAGATGAAATTCAGAAGTTTGGAACAAAACAAATACCCCAAGAGTATTGTCAAAAGAAGGCACAAGTTGGCAACATCCGACGCTAGGAGATGTTAGAAGCAAATCACGATGGATTACACACAAATGATGGCATCCAACGGCGCGGATACTCTAGGCTCTCACACGAAGGATCATGGAGTTACATGAAGATATTTGAGACATGTGTGAAGTCCCGCAAATGAATAAGAAGAGTGAGTCCACACAAGGCAACCTTGATGATGTGTGGCACGAACGAAGGAATTGCGAAAAGACGATGCAAGCCACCGATCATTGAAGATTGTTTGCTTTCAACTCCGAGAGACCACTCACGATGAAAAGCTCGAAGGCCAAGGTACAAATTAACCTCTCAAGATACTTTTGGATCTGATAATATTTCTTTGATATATCTATGATTCATATCCAATAGTGAGGTTGATTCAATTCTATGCCTTGTTCTTATGATGATCATGATAGGCTAGAATTTCTTGAGAGTGATAAAGAGGCTTTGTTGTGCTTAAACTTTGTTACATGCCTAATGAACCTTTGCCTAATGAGAGCTTAGCACTGAGCAAGAAAACTTATGCTACAATTAATCACAAGTTACTTTGTCATAAATTGTGGTTATGGATGCGTTTGTTTGCGATATGATTTGTAAATCTTGGACTTGCTTTGTGCTCGGTCAAGCTAGTGACCTGAAAAGAGAAAATCGTGGGAGAAATCCCAAGTTTCACTAACCATGCAGGGCATTAAATATAAATTAAGAGGAGAGAAGTCATACCCAAAGGAATTGCAAACCCGTGCATCACCGTCACCGAACCTGAAAAACGGATGTCACTGTTTTCATCAATTTTGAGGACCTGGTCAGACATGTTCAAGGAAGAAAAATTTGAAAATCAGAAGCTCCATCAAGTGCCGGTTCCAACGCATCCAAGATCGATGAATTTGAAGACCCGTACAAGGAGATATGGCAAAAACATCGAGCGATGTGCAGTCTGAAATCAGCTTTGGACAGATTGCAGCGCCGGAGTAGAACGGACATAACTCACTCGATCGGAGTCCGTTGGGGGTGAATAAATACTTGATGGAAAGACAATTTCATGCGCCACGCATGGAAGCTATTGTTTTCTACATGGTCTGATCTGGACAGAGAGGAAAATTTGTGAAAGAAGAGGCAGCGATAAAGTACGATGGAGAAGGTGATGATGATGATGCAAGGAGACGATTGGGCAAGCCTCTCATCGAGCATAAGTGATCGTGTCAAGCATGGAGAGTGGATCAAGGCTGTATGAACACCTTCAAATCTTACATGAAGGATCATGGCTCCGCAACAACAAGAGGGTATGTGAGAAAGTCGAGCTCTACGACTTTAAATGAAGCGCTGTGCGGGAGGCGACCCGGTTTTTATTTATATATATATATATATATATATATATATATATATATATATATATATATATATATATATATATATATATATATATATATATATATATATATATATATATATACATGACCGTCTACATTGTGCTCTTTAATCGAACCATCAAGTAACATTGTATCATTGCTCTAATAAAAACCACAACACCATATTGTATGTTCTAATTGCTATTGAGGGAGCGCTTTGTTATTTGATCTTGGAAAACTTGTAGACCTTTTTGTATGCCTATTAGAGTTTAGAGTCTTTTTGTTTTGTGTCTTTATAGAGAGATATATGAAGTTGGCACCATCCTTTGATTCTAAACTTGTGGCTAGTTAATTTAGGCTAACATTTGTTTTTGTTTTAGACCACCGCATATCATGTCATATCATTTTGTTCATCCACCTTGCATCGCACTGCATGTTTGATTTGATCTAACTTTTTGTCTAACCAACCTAAGCCTTCCTATAACTTCCACCAAAAACCACAGCCAATAGAGGTAGGATTGCTTGAGTTGACTGGGGGCTGTCACCCTCTGGGTCAGCCAAGTCTACCCCTATCTAACTAAAAAGACGATGGTGCTTTGATGATTATGGCCGGCCACCATACTTTTCGGGGTGAATCATGCTCTAGCCCCGTAGAACTCATCGTCATAAACTTTGACTAGCCCCCCTATAAAACCCTTAGGAAAACTTCCCCTACCTATAGACATCCTAAAACCATAGGTTTGTAGAAAGACTCTAGCACCACCTTAGTTAGAATTTCTATACTTGACTTCCTCTCTTCAAAATCCTTGTTTGAGCCAAAAATATAAGATACCCATAACCTACCCTTAAACCTTGTTAGTTTGGTTGATTGATTCTTTTCGATGGGTAACTTCCTTGTTGACAATGCTTACTTCGTATGAAGTGTGAGATCAAGCTTTGTCCTTTGCTTATTGTAGACCACATCGAAAGTGTTTTTCAAACCTTGCTAATACTTGTTTGTGCTAACTTTTTGCATTTGCATTTTATACCCATCTCTTTGTCATCATCCACTTTATGTTAGCTTGGAACCTTTTTGTGAAACTTTATGACGAATGCTTTCATATCTATGTTAATGCTTGTCGACATGCGTTACTACTTTTTGCAATCTTGTGTAAACATGGTGTTTAGACATGATTGGAGACCACCATCATTTAGTCTTATATCCTAAGCTATTATGTTGCATTGGTTGGTTTATAAACTTAGCAATGCGCCCTACTTTTCTTGCACTATAAAGAATTGTTGACCTTGGGATGAACATGGTGTTTTGACCTTGGTTAATAAATCTTTATGGGAATAGAAAGTTTGGCAACCACTTTGTACGCATGGAGCTTAGAATTTGGTGTAAACATTATTTTGTTTTTATACCATCCTATCATTTGCATGCACGCTTGCACTCACGTACACCCATTAGGATTTTTGCTAGATTAACTATGCCACAAGTGAAGATCTTAGGGATGTCATGGTTTGTTGGCATAGGGTGAGTATTCCCGACCGTCACCTCGGGGGTACTTTGTGCATTATAGTTATTTTGCAGGCATGGTGAATCACTCCCATGAGTTCGTAATAAAAGCTGAAATCAAGATCATCAACACCTCCAAAATCCCGAAAGGAGCACTGCTGTTTTGATCAAGATTAAGCACATGTTCAGAGATGTACAAAAGGGGAAAATTGGATATTCAAGTGCTCCGTTAAGTCTACTTTCCAATGCATCAAGAATCAACATTTTAGGAGACCCGTGCAAGAAGTTACAACCAAATCTTTGGGCGTCACACATTCTGAAATCAGCCCGGGACAGCTTGCACCAACAAAGTAACAAGGGCGTAACTCTCTTGTTCGGAGTCCGATCGGGATGAATGACCACTCGTTGGAAAGATAATTTCAAGCACTTTGCAATGGAGTGATGATTTTGTACATACTCAGTTCTGGAAGTAGAAGAAAAACTTGTGGAAGATGAACCAGCGATAAGGGACAACATGGAAGGAGGAGAAGATGGGATGAGAAACAATTGGGATCAAGGCTCGTGGCAAAGGGCGGACATTGAAGGATGAACAAAGGCAACATTGTGATGATGATCTCCTTGCATGGCGGTAGGACTTCAAGAATTTTAAGATGGTTCATCATCTTCCGTGCCTAGCAACATGCTAAGCATGGGGGAAGACTTGGTGGACGAAAGAAGACCGCATGGAGTTCAAGGATCACGGTTGCTGCGGATGCCGATCTTCCTTCTTCCATGCTAGGCACAATGCTTAAGCATGGGGGAGGGCGTGCTACATCACAAGCATCAAAGGACGGTAGCAATTCCTCAACCCTCTCTTTGTCCTTGTCTTTCTAAATGCTTGCATATATGTATATGCCTTCAACAACCTTAGATGCAACTTTTGTATGTCTCTCTTGTTAAATAACATGGCTTCTAGGAGTACAACCTAGTTTTTGTTTTTGTTTATTGTCATCACCTTGTGCTCACCATGATGAAATAATTTTGGCTTGATCTTGCTCGTTGATATATGATGACTGTTGCCGCTTTGTTTAAACTTTGTGCTTGTTTATGCATGATTAAGCTTTTGCTCTCTCTAATACAAATCTGAAATTAATTAAATGCTAGCTTAATCTTTTGTGGAGGTCATGATAAAAATAAAGACCCATGGTTTCTTTTATGCTCTCAACTTTGGATGGGTCGAAGGACATATTACTTTTTGCTTTTAAAAGTCATGCTAACCTTGTCATTAATACCTCTTGCATTTTGCTCTACCTATCCAAAGCCTTATATATTGAGTGCAACCATAGATTACAAGAGTTATTGTTGGGTGAATTGATTCAAGGCTCGATTCTCTGGCTCGTGACTAAGAAGCTGGTCATTCCATTTTTTGCGTAACTTATCTTTTGCTAGCCTATTCTATCTGTGCATTGTGAGCTCCCACATCGGAAGTTTTGCAAAACTCGCCGGATATCCACCCTTTAAACCAACATCATCTTTTGTGTTAACCTCCTTGACCTACCTATCACTTGAGTATGGAGACGACATGTCACAAGAAGGTGCTTCAAAGGGAAGATTCAAGTTCCCTCTCATCAAGACATCCGGTACCTACCTTAACACCACTTCCTCTTTGCTCGGGGACGAGCAAACGTCTAAGCATGGGGGAGGAGGTAGGTACTATGCAAATTAGAGTTCTAGGGGAGATAAAAAAATGAATAAGATGAGAGGAGAAAATAAAAAAAATTCAAAGCACCTCGCACCAGTCAAAGAAAAAAAAGAGAAAAAAGAAAAAAAAGAAGGGAGAAAAAGAAAAAGAAAAAAAAGAGAGAGTAATAATAATCTCCCCCAGTTCTCTAGTTGCTTAAGGATTTTTCAAGGACTTCAAGATCAAGACCCATACTCATTTTTCCAACCATGTGCAATCTGATAATGAGGACTTCGTTAGGGCCTCGGGATCATTCTTTGCCATTTGCACATGTCCACCTATCTAAAAGTGTGAGTTTTTTCTCTCCCCCCTCCTTGTGAACATTATTTTTCCAATGACCTTTTTGACGAGTCATGATAAGTCCATGAGAAGCTTGCCTTGTTTTGATAATAGTCTCAACTTTAACATCTTGGTAGGGATAAAAACTTTCCCATGAGCTCCAAATAAAACCCTTCCACCTACAAACATGAGAGGGAAAGGATATAGATCAAGTAGGCTTGAGAGAGTTGTGAGATGAGAGAGTTCATAAGCAAGATGCAAGAAGGTTTAAATTTTTGTACTTGGTTTAGCTTTTTTATTCACCTCGTTCTTCACTTCAAAAGTTTCTAAGACCTATTCGAATTTTGTGAAGCATGATTGATTACTTGTGGAAAGAGCTTAAATTATATCTACCCTCCATAGAGACGAAAGCTAGTTACATTATGGAATTTTAACAAATATAAACTTGGAGAGCATTATGCTTTCTCATGTGTGATCAAGTGCAGGGTATGAACAATGAAAGGCAATGCTGATATCCATTGAAAACTTACTCGAGGACGATCAAGGTTTAAGCATGGGGGAGATGTTGACGGTGAATTTTCGTCAACCTAGAGTACTTGTTATACATTGTTTTCGATTATGATTTGCAACTAACCCACCACTAGGCATACTAATGATGTAACAAGTTCACTTGTGAATGTGGTATTTGGAGTATGTTGTTTACGTAGGATTTAGGCACTAAAAGGAGCACTTCCGGGAGAAGTTCAATGAGCACTTTATGAGAGGATCATGAAGCCCGGCACAAGTCAACACTCGAGGTGAACATGACTCCAAATGACTCAAGGACCACAACATGAAGGAACAAAACTCCAGGGACCTGAACAGAAGATGCTGAAGCTTGCGTGATAAGGAGCTCTATCTAAACCATGGAGAAGACGACGTCAAGGGCACACATGCAGAAGGGAGCAAGTCAACAATTGACCGAGAAGCGTTTGGGAGCGAAACGGGGCCGAAACGGGCCTGGGCCGGTCGGCCCAGGCCGGCCGGCCTGGCCTGTTTTGGGCCCGGTTCGCGACGCCCTTTGACCTAGGTGTTTCTCTATAAATTGCCTCTACCTCCGTCGGCCGCCACATCCATCCATTCATCAGAGAGTCGCCGACACGAAGGAGAAGCACCAGGAGGAAGACGACGGCCGACGCGAGTCCTCGAAGTTGTTTAGGAGATGGCCTAGGCCTACCCTAGCCGCCATGGCCGCCTTGCACGATTGAGCCATGGCGGAGTTCTGGAGCTAGTTGAGGTCATCAATGGTATGTACTCGGCGGAGATGATCTAAACGCATTTATTATGTGAGTAACGTACTTCATGTCATCCGATCTTTTAGCGACTCGATTCCTCCTTTTATGATTTTGCTCTCGCTTGGCTATGCTTCGTCTTCAATCTATTCTATAGATAGATTGCTTGGGGTGCTGTTGTAGTCATGGTGGCTAGAGGTGCATACTGGATCGACCAAGTGTTTTCAACTTGTTCTTGTTGAACTCGCCCTAGGCTAACCCGCACGAATAGAAGTGCGTTGTGACAGGACGGTGGCTCCAAAAGGCGGGCGTCTTCGGATTCAGACCGGAGGATAGTAGTTTAAAGATGGCTTTGGATGTAATGCAAGTCGCGCTTGCTCTTTTGGCCAGAACTACGACTAGAAGACAATAGGCCTTAGTTTCCCTTGCTTGCTCCTTACCTTGTCGGCGTTCATGGATGCGATCAACCTTATGCTATAACTCATATATCTTTAAGGTTTATCTTCTTATGCAATCAATGCTTCGTGTTAGGTTAGATCGATAGGTTAGACGGAGAATCCTGGGAGTTTGCTTCCGATCCTTGGATTGACAAATCTAGGGAGGACCCTCCTTGGTGAAAAAGGCACCAAGTCACCTGTAGGCTTGCGGTGAACTTGAGCACGGTTTTGAACCGCCAACACACCACAACCGTAAACCGCTGGAAAAGGGCGTCATCGGACTCACCGGGGAGATGAGTGAAGTTCTCGTACTCTCCCGGGTAAGTCGCGTACATCCGAGCCTGAACCTGAGCATTTCCAGTGTGAGCATCCTTCAACTGCTCCCAAATTCTACAAGCTAGGTCCTCTGTCTGAACCCAATCGAATTCGGATTGTCACAGAGCACGAAACAAGTAGTCGACCGCCTTATTATTGGCGTCGAACATGTCCCTCGATCCTGGAGTAAGGAAGTTAATCGGATGAACATAAGTTGTGTTCACCGTAACGTCCCAAAGGATCTGACCCTTGCCACCGAGGAACGCGGCCATCCGTCTCTGCCACATCTGGTAGTTCTTCCCATCGAAATGCGGAGGACCCGATCCCCGTTCCTGGTACGCCATCTTTGGATCGTAGACTGGTTAGAGTCCCGAAAGACCCGAACCGGCTCTGATACCAATTGAAGGACTGAACTGGCGACTAGAGAGGGGGGGAGTGAATGGGAGCCGATAAAAATTCTTCTCGAAGGAGATGACGACTCCAACAAGATAAACTCGGTCGGGTACCCAAAATCACATGCTCCGCACATAACCTTCCGTTTGCCAAAACCACGTAGCCACTGGAGTGCTACTGGTCCTAGGAACAAACACTATTGCAGCCATAGCTCCTACACACACAGCAGCGGAAAAGAGTCGGAAGCTGTCTGGTCAGCAGAGGGTGGTTAGACCGGGTATGGGGGGCGGTTAGACCGCCTCCACCTGGTAACCGAGAAATCCTCTGAACCACCTCTTCCGAGCTCCAAAACACTCCACGGTTTCACCGACTGGATCCTCTGGTCAAGGCCAAGCTAGCTACCAGAGAATCTGGTGAAAACAAGAACTTCACCCAAAAGGCCTAGGGCGGTTAGACCGGATCACGGGGGCGGTCTAACCTCCTGTACCCATCAAAGAACTCAAGGCAAGAACTCCTAGCAAACAGCGCCGAAACGAACCAAGATTTCACCTGAACGCTCCTCTGATCAAGGCGAACAAACTCACACAGGAAAATCTAGCAAAACCAAAACTTTCACCTGGAAGGCCCAGGGCGGTTAGACCGCCCCTATGGCGGTTAGACCGCCCCTCCAAGAGAACCTGGCCGTGGGTCAACCCTCAACTTCCCATCGCCCGATCTCCCAATTCACCCCACAGATTGCAGCGAAACTTTGGGGATACCTGGGTTACCTCCTAGGCAACCTCTACCTCAAAGGAATTGCAACGAATCGCTCTCAATCAAAGGGAATCGCGGATCTTGGCCCTCTAGGTCGTGAACTCGAGCAACTCGAAAAACCACCAAATCGAGGTCGATTCAAGGGAGTTCTTGGGGCAAAGTCACCAGCCAAAGAGGCACAAGGTCCTCATACGTGATACTCAACAAGAACCCCGCAAGAAATCACCCTCAAAACTCTGCCACGAAAATCACAAGAAAGGGCTCCGAAAATCACCAAAAAGGAAAACGGGAGAGGCAACGCAAGGCCTTGAGGAACCACGCCGAATCATCTATACATACCATGAAGATTCATACAAGGTCTAGCTTGCCACCCGGTCATCCATCCCTCTCTTTAGATCTCACATGAAGCTCTCAAGCTAGTCCTAGAAAAACTAGAGAAAATAGCAAACGAAAATGACAAAGGGAAATGAGCTAGGGTTCCAAGAGTTGGCTGCCATCCATCCCCTCAAGTGTTTATATGGAGGCAACCAAAAGACTAAACTACCCTAACTAGATAACTAGGGATACATGCCCCTCAAGGGCAAATTTGGAAGTCTTCAGATTTTCACCATCGGACGAATGCCCAGTGACCGCAACCTTGCTTAGCCTCGACGCAAGCCTTGCGATCCCGACGCGTGTCCTCCGCTTCGAAGTTTCTCGACGGCTGCGACCCGGGCAGTCAGACCGCCCCTCTGGGCGGTTAGACCGGCCCAGGCAGTCAGACCGCCCCCCCTGGGCGGTTGAACCGGCCTGGGTGGCCGCACCTCCTCGTCGAGTCTTCGGCCTTAGTTTTGTGGCTCAACCGAGTAACCCAATGGTTTTCTGGTGAACCACTGCAAACCTCACGAACTCGGTGTAGCCTCCGCCAATCACCACTCATGACTCGGCTCCCACGTCATCCCGGCTCGACCTTGGTTTTGAGGCTCAACCAAGAAACTATCCACGACTTCGTCTCGTTGTTCTTGCCACCATGCGGCCCGCACTTGACTCCGCTGGCCACCGGGTCCCTCGAACCAAGCCTACTTGTCTTCTCCACACTTGGAGGCCTCACCGGCCACAACCTTTCGCGCTTGTTCTTCACATGCACCAACACCAGTCAAACCGCAACCTGCACCTGCAATACTTAGCCAAGAGTCAGTCCACACCACATTGTCAATCACTCATCCCACCAGGAAGCCACCATCCACCGGTTCTCAAATGACACAGGTCCTCACAATCAGGTTTTTGGGTAGCGCAACAAGTGCACTACTGCTCAACGATCTTCCTCCAGTTGCTCGTTGTACGACTACTTCCCGCGGTGAGCGATTGGAGTACGACTACTTCTCGGTGGACGCAACGACACTGCGAACATCTTTCTGCATCAACTGTGAATGACTACATCGAACAACTCATCATGATGAATGATGAGAATGAGGCCGCTGGTGCCTCCGGCACCAGTCCCTCTGCATGGTATACCTTCGTATTCTTCTTTTTATTTACTGGTTTTCTAGTTCGGTTAACCTGTAATAAAATGGAATATATATATATGTGTGTGTGTGTGTGTGTGTGTGTGTCATCACAATATTGCTGCTATATTCATGGATTAAATTTAATAGGAATTTGCCTAATTTTCTAATAATCCAAAAACCTGATAAGCAATTTTCTATTAGACGTTTTGCTGCTGCTTTAAAACCGGAACCGCTCAATGACACTTTTTACAATAGGTGGCGTGCTTGGATGATACTGTGGTTGACTACTATGAACTGCTATCACACTGCACAGGAAAAGCCGGAACAGTTTACTTCAGAGGAGGAGAGCTCGTTCGAGATGGTTGATAACCTGTTTCATGGTGCTGTGATTAGTGCTCTTGATGCCAAGTATATTAATTCCTATATCACGCACACTACTGCAAAGAAGTTGTGGGATGCATTGGATGCTAAATTCGGTGTTTCTGATGCTAGGAGTGAGTTGTATCTCATGCAACAATTGTATGACTACAAAATGGTAGAGAACTGTTATGTGGTTGAACAAGCTCATGAAGAACGGTCATTGGCAAAAGAACTCGAACAATTTCCTTGTGTGTTGCATGACAAGTTTGTGGCTGGCGGTATTATCGCCAAGTTACCACCTTCTTGGAAAGATTTTGCTACTTCTCTAAAACACAAGAGACAATGGTTCAGCGTTACTGATCTCATTGGGACTCTTGATGTTGAGGAGAGGGCAAGAGCAAAAGATACACATGGAAAGGGCATTGGGTCTTCTAGTGCCAATGCGGTACAGAAGAAAATTTCTAATTGCAATGCATTTCATAAGAAGAAAAAGGAAAAGAAAGAGAAGCCAAAGCAGACAACCAATTTTAAGAAGAAAAAGGTTAAAGAATCACAGGGCTATTTTGTTTGCGGGAGCATGGAGCATTGGGAGAGTCAATGCCTAGAACGCAAATTTAAACAGACAAAGAAATCAGTGAACATGATTATTAGCGAAGCTGGAGGAACATCGGGGTACAGTAATTTATTACCTACAGTTCTTTCAGTTTGTAAGTCACCTGAGTGGTGGCTTAATACTGGTGCTAATGTTCATGTGTGTGCTGATATTTCTTTGTTTTCTTCTTATCATGCCGGCGTGACAGGGTCGCTGTTGATGGGAAACAGATCACATATGTGTGTTCTTGGTGTTGGTACGGTCAATCTGAAGTTTACTTCGGGAAAGACGGTACTATTGAAGTGCGTGCAGCATGTCCCATCTATCAAAAAGAATCTTGTTAGCGGCTCTCTACTGTGTAGAGATGGTTTTAAAATTATGCTTGAGTCAAATAAATGTATACTTTCTAAGTATGGAACATTTGTTGGAAAAGGCTATATATGTGAGCGAAGGCTTGTTCCACTTTTCTTTGCTTGATGATGTTTGTAATAAGGTTGTGAACAATGTTTTAAAACCTGATAAATCGATTTTGGCATTCATGGTTATGTCATGTTAATTTTGGTTGTATGTCGCGGTTAGCAAAACTAAATTTAATTCTGAATTTTGAGTTAGTCAAAGGTTCGAAATGTCATGCATGTGTGCAATCTAAGCAACCTCGCAAGCCTCATAAGGCTGCGGAGGTGAGAAACTTAGCGACATTAGAACTTATTCATACCAATTTGAGCGAAATGAATGGTGTTTTGACTAAAGGTGTCAAAAGATACTTTATGACTCTCATAGACGATTGCACTAGATTTTGCTATGTTTATTTGTTGAAATCAAAAGATGAAGCATTCCATTATTTTAAGATTTATAAAGCTGAAATAAAAAATCAACTTGAGAGGAAAATTAAATGGGTACGGTCTGATCGAGGTGGAGAATATTTTTCTAATGAGTTTTCTGAATTCTGTGCGGAAGATGGGATTATTCATGAGAGGACACCTCCATACTCACCTGAATCCAATGGGATTGCCGAAAGAAAGAACCGCACTCTAACTGATTTGGTTGATACCATGTTAGAGACCGCTGGTCTATCTAAGGAATGGTGGGGTGAGGCTATTTTGACTGCATGTCATGTCCTGAATAGAGTTCCTACAAAGAACAAAGAAATCACACCGTTCGAGGAATGGTTTAAAAAGAAAGTAAATCTCGCATACTTGCGCACCTGGGGTTGTTTGACCATGGTGAATGTACCAATTAACAAGAAGTGCAAATTAGGACCTAAAACTGTTGATTGTGTTTTCCTGGGTTATGCTATGAACAGTGTGGGTTATAGATTTTTAATTGTAAAATCTAGAGTATCTGACATGGAGGTTGGTACAATTTTTGAGTCCAGAGATGCTACATTTTTTAGACTAATTTTCCCATGAAAAATATTCCTAGCACATCTAGTCATGACTCTGTTATTCCTCATGAGCATATAATTCCGATTGAACAAATTGAGGAACCTCATGCATATAATCCTAAGGAGGATGACAATGTAGTCACTTGAAAGAGTAAGAGGCAAAGGACTGCAAAGTCTTTTGGTGATGACTTCATTGTGTACCTCATGGATGATACACCAAGAACTATTGAAGAGGCATTTTTCTCTCCTGATACTGACTTGTGGAAGGAACCAATAAGAAGTGAGATGGATTCTATTATTTCTAATGGAACTTGGGAAGTCGTTGAACGTCCATATGGATGCATACCTATAGGATATAAATGGGTGTTCAAGAAAAAGCTTAGGCCTGATGGTACTATTGAGAGGTACAAGGCAAGGCTTGTAGTCAAGGGGTATTCAAAAAAGAGGGTGAAAATTATTTTGACACCTATTCACCTGTTGCTCGTTTGACCACAATTCGAGTGTTACTTTCCCTGGCTGCCTCACATGGTTTAATTGTTCATCAAATGGACTTTAAAACTGCTTTCCTACATGGAGAGTTAGATGAGGAAATCTACATGCAACAGCCTGATGGGTTTGTAATAGAGGATCAAAGAGAACTGGTGTGCAAATTGTTAAAATTCTTGTACAGACTCAAACAAGCTCCTAAGCAATGGCATGAGAAGTTCGAAAGAACTTTGATATCAGACAGCTTTGTTGTGAATGAAGCTAACAAATGTGTTTATTATCGATTTGGTGGGGGCGAGGGAGTAATCTTGTGTTTGTATGTTGATGACATTTTAATCTTTGGGACTAGCCTTGATGTGATCAAGGAAGTAAAAGATTTTCTATCAAATAATTTGAGATGAAAGATTTGGGAGAAGCTGATGTTATTCTTAATATCAAGTTGAAAAGAGAAGGTAATGGTGGGGTAACTCTTTTGCAGTCCCACTATGTGGAAAACGTTTTAAGTCGCTTTGGATATAGTGATTGTCAACCTGCTCCAACACCTTATGATCCTAGTGTGCTATTAAGGAAAAATCGGAGAATAGCAAATGATCAATTGAGATATTCCCAAATCATTGGTTCATTGCAGTATTTAACTGGCGCTACGAGGCCTGACATCTCTTTTGCTGTGAGAAAATTGAGTTGTTTTGTTTCAAATCCGGGAGATGATCATTGGCAAGCTCTTGAAAGAGTGATGCGTTATCTAAAAGGTACTGTGAGCTATGGTATTCACTATACCGGGTATCCGAGGGTACTAGAGGGTTATTGTGATGCCAATTGGATTTCTGATGCTGATGAAATGTATGCCACAAGTGGATATGTGTTTCTACTTGGTGGTGGAGCTATTTCCTGGAAGTCTTGCAAGCAGACCATTTTAACAAGGTCAACAATAGAAGCAGAACTCACAGCATTAGCACCGCTAGCATTGAGGGTGAGTGGCTTTGTGAATTCCTTATGGATTTACCGATGGTTGAAAAACCTATGTTGTATATTTCTATGAACTGTGACAATCAGACTGTGATAGTCAAAGTGAACAGTTATAAGGATAACATGAAGTCTTCAAGGCATGTTAAATGGCAGTTAAAGTCTACTAGGAAATTGAGAAACTCTAGAGTGATAGCATTGGATTATGTTCCTACTGCTAAAAATCTGGCAGATCAATTTACAAAGGGGTTGTCACGAAATGTGATTAACAGTGCATTGAGTGAGATGGGCATGAGACCCACATGATGGACTACTCTAGTGGTAACCTGTTCTATGTGATCGAAGATCCTGTGAATTAGAATGGTGAAACAAACTAGTTTTCAGTCTAAGAGAAAAGACCATTGTTGGTTCATCTCAGATGTACTTCTTTTCTATACTGTATGGCAGGATGTTTTTTCCTTAATGTGTTCCAAAGAGCTTAAGAGAAACTAAGATATCATCCTACAGGATATTTTTTGAGGAATACACCTATATGAGTCAGACTGCTAGTCACAGTCTATGAGATTGTGGGAATCTCTAAATACTCATGAAAGGCTCGGAGTATGACTTATATGCTCCAAACCGCGGGGATGCTTACAGCATCCTAGTATCAGAAAAGAACTTGAGTGAAACTTACTTAGCACAAAACTGTCAATTCAATGCATAGTCCATTGTTCAGTTGCAACTGAGTGTAACTCTTCTCCTAGATGGATGTTTAACTTAACAGTCTCCATCGAAACACTGGTACATCAAATAATAGCAGAACTAAGAGCACTACATATGAGCCATAGAAATTGGTGGGGATTGTTAGATTTAATATGGGTTACCCATGTCATATTTAATTAAATCAAATAATTTATAAGGCCCTATGAAATGCTAGGTGCAATAAAATAGTAGACTGAATGTAGTTGATGACTAAACTTGTAATAGTCATGTTATGGCTGCGGTTTCTAGTAACTCCCGTAGTTATGTTTGAGGTTACTAGTAACTCACATGTTCATGGCAGAGGTTACAAGTAATTGATGGACGTTTCATGACGTCCAGATTCATCCTCTACACTTCATCTTCTACCTTTCTTTGTGTATAAATATCACGTGTTCTTCTTTGGTCGCGTACGTGAGAGAGCATTCCCATTCCACTCCGTGCGCGCACACGATGCTGGAAGAGCAGAGCCTCCGAAACTGGCATCGCTAGAGATCCTGCTCGGGATAGCGAAGCAATCAGGTTTTTGGGTTGCGCAACAAGTGCGCGACTGCTCAACGATCTTCCTCCGGTTGCTCGTTGTAGGACTACTTCCCGGCGGCGAGCGATTGGAGTACGAATACTTCCCGGTGGACGCAACGACACTGCGAACATCTTCCTGCATCAACTATGAAAGACTACATCGAACAACTCATCATGATGAATGATGAGAATGGAGCCACTGGTGCCTCCGGCACCAGTCCCTCCGCAGGGTATACCTTCGTATTCTTCTTTTTAT
Organism: Cenchrus fungigraminus; assembly: GCA_036936925.1. Lineage (NCBI taxonomy): Eukaryota > Viridiplantae > Streptophyta > Magnoliopsida > Poales > Poaceae > Cenchrus > Cenchrus fungigraminus. The sequence continues at coordinate 16,726,614 of CM072778.1, read as the reverse complement.
TTACTGGTTTTCTAGTTTGGTTAACCGGTAATAAAATAGAATATATATATATATACATATACATATATATATATATGTCATCACAATATTGCTGCTATATTCATGGATTAAATTTAACAAGAATTTGCCTAATTTTCTAACAGAGATCACCCAAGGCTAGGGATGAAAGCGGTCGAGAACGGTCGAGAACACGTCTTAACCATTCTCGTTCATGTATTTTTTTCGGAATCCGGAACGGGAACAGGAAGGCCGGTGGGACAATGAAATCGGAATTACAGTATATCAGAAACGGAATATTTCGTTTGGGAAAATGTCGATAACGGTCGAGAATTGGTTGTTAAAATCGGGAATGTTAACACAAATAAACCACTTCAACCATTCAACTCAATACAAATATTACAAAATATATATATATAGTACTGTAAAGAAAAAAGAGAAAGATGAGAATGGCCGAATATGTGCTGGCTGCTGCTCTTCCGTGGTGCTCGAATTTTTTTATATATATATTTTAATTATTTTGCAAAATTATAGGATCGTTTGAAAGTTTATCAAAAATAAACATCAACCGCCGTAAGCCACGGCGGAACAGGCCTACCGCCGTGGCCCACGGCGGCCGCACCTCTAACCGCCGTGACCCACGGCGGTAAGGTGACCTCCAACGGTCGGCTGCAGGTTGTGGGCCCCGCGGCACCCTACCGCCGTGGTCCACGGCCGTAAGAGCTGCGGCCGCCGTGGTCCACGACGGGCCACGGCGGTAGCTCATTCCCGCCGTGGCGGACGGCGACAGCCGCGCCTATATAAAGGGCGACGGCGACCGCCGTCCCCCACATTCCGCTGCCGCCGCCCCGCCCCTCCCTTCGGCCGCCGATTCTCCTCCAGGTATGTTTTCTTTTTTTAATTAATTTAATTAGTGTAATTAGTGTAGAAAACTAGATTTAGATTTGGAAAATTAGTTTTTAGATTAGAAAATTTAGAAAATTAGTTTATCAGTTGTAGAAATTGTAGAAATTATAGAAATAATTGTAGCTTATTTAGAAAATATAGAAAATTAGTTTATCTGTTCTAGATATTGTAGAAATTATTTTAGCATGTGTAGAAATTGTTGAAACTACTTTAGTTTGTTTAGAAAATATAGAAAATTGTTTTATCTGTTCTAAAAATTGTAGAAATTACTTTAGCATGTATAGAAATTTTAGAAAATTAGTTTATCTGCCCTGGAAATTGTTGAATTTACTTTAATTTGTTTAGAAATTTTAGAAAATTAATTTATCTCGTTTAGAAAATGTAGAAAATTAGTTTATCTATTTTCGAAATTGTAGAAAATACTTTAATTCATTTCGAAATTTTAGAATATTAGTTTATCTGCCGTGGAAATTGTTGAATTTAATTTAATTTGTTTAGAAATTCTAGAAAATTAATTTATCTCGTTTAGAAAATGTAGAAAATTAGTTTATCTGTTTTCAAAATTGTAGAAAATAATTTAATTTGTTTAGAAATTATAGAAAATTAATTTATCTGCTGTAGATATTTTAGAAATTATTTTAGCATGTGTAGAAATTGTAGAAATTACTTTAGTATGTTTAGAAATTCTAGAAAATTAATTCGATATATGCAAGGAAAAACTGCAGATGCCATTGCAAGAGGAGAAGAACCTCCTTGGGATGCTTTTTATGCTCCACCAGACATGCATCATTATTTGCAAAGAAAAACTGCAGATGCCATTGCAAGAGGAGAGGAACCTCCTTATGGTGGTCTTTATGCTCCACCAGCTGACCCGTGTGTTGCTAATCCACCAGCTAAAAAAGGTACATGGAAAGATAAACCTTCGTCGTCACATCGCAAGAATGGCTGAAGTTTGTCATTTTTAAGATGTTGTAATCTTTTCTGCAGTGCTGTAATATTTGAACTGGATACTATTGTGATTATGTTGTAATAATCGAACTAGCAGTCCTTAATTTCCCTTATTAATTTTCTACTAGATTTAATAAAGTTTTATCAAAAAATTAAAATGACCACAGCCGTCGTGACCCACGGCGGTTGGGTCTAGCCGTCGTGACCCATGGCGGTTGAGCCTAGCCACCGTGGGCCACGGCGGTTAGGTCCAACCGCCGTGGAGGTTCCCCAACCGCTGTGGCCGGCCACCAATCCCCGTGGGCTACGGCGGTTGGGTTGTAAACGCCGTGGCCCACGGCGACCGCCGTGGCGTACGACGGTTGGTGGACAAATCTGATAAATTTTCAAATGGTCGTATAATTTTGCAAAATGATTAAAAAAATATAAAAAAATTTGTGGTGCTCCTGGCACCATGTGGGCCGCGTCATGCCCAACCCACTAGCCCAGGCACATGGCAGGCTAGCAAACAAGAGCAGTCAGCGGCTGTTCAATGCAGCATCTATGTGGGCGTGTTTGCCACCTCGGCCCAGCACGGCTCGGCCGGCCCGACTACGCCTGGAATGGCCTGGCTCAGACGATGCATGACACCGTGTTTGCGGCCTTGTACCAAATGAGCCTAGTCCAGACGAAGATGGGTTTCCCACCCATTCGGTAGCCGAGCTGAGGCCAATGACCCCACATGCCAGTCACCCGGCCCACGCGCGGGAGCCGGCCGCGTGCGCCGCGCGGACCTGGGCTTCCAGGAAACGACCCCCGCGGCGTATCCCGAGAGCCAGGCGCGCGGGTCACTTTTGGCCGCTAGGAGCCAGGCTCTGGCGCAGGACGGCGACGCAAATGGCACGAGTTGCAGCCCAGGAGCGCAGTCGGGCTGCGCAGCCGGGGTCGCAACCACACCCTATTAGTTCCACCTTGCCCAGCAACGCAGCAACACCTCCGCAGTTGAGCTAACTAAGGACTGAGGGGTACTCTCAGCTTGCGCATGGTGTGCAGCCAAACTTTGGCAAGCGAAGTGGGAAATCCCCGCAAGAAAAACGGGAGAATCCCGGCTGGAAACGGGATCCGTGAATACGGTCGGGAATTTTTCCTGTTCCCAATTTTTACTGTGAATACAATACCTGATTTTTACCGTGAATACGATAGTCTTGTCAGTTCATCCTGGATATTTTCCCCATTCCTTATTTTTACCGTGAATATGATACCTGATTTGCACCGTGAATATGATATTCGGGTAAGATACTTGGTATACGGTGCTGGTCGGGACGGGAATTCTCCCGTCCTGTTTTCAGCCCTACCCAAGGCACGGTCTCCCTCACCTTGTGCCGCCACGGCACCATCCTCCTCGACGCTCACAACCCAGCTCATTGCGCACGGGTGGAGCCCGGATATGGATTCAGGCCAGCCTCTTCTGTCGCTTTGCCAAGGGCCCGCCGGGGAGAGGGTCGCGGCCAGAGAAGGCGGCGGATGCGGAGGTGGGGTGTGCACCGAGATCCATAGCCAAGTGTACCGTGAGTTCATTGTAGCCAGAAACTTGAAACTTGCGGCATTCAGTCTTCTTTAGTCAGGTGTTGTTGCCTGAGAAACCTGCTTGGCTTGCTTGGTTGGGGTCAGATGCTGCCTAGTTCAAGCAGTTTTCTCATGACTCCATCCAAACAAACCCTGATGAGTAACTTGAAACTTGATGTGATCTTGCTTGTCTATAAATGTGATCTTGCTTTTGTGTTTGTGATGTCTCCTTGCTGTGGTGGCTGCCATATCCTGGCTTGTTCCAGGATGGCAGGATGCAGCCCCTAATGGCTGCCAAATCCTGGCTGGTTCCAGGATGCAGCCGGCAAGCAGGCAAGTTGCTGTAGGGGTGGCCTACGTATCTGTAACGGGTGTTAATTAAAGCTCGTTACAAACACAGATCAGTGAGTAACAGGATTCATTCGGAACGCCCGATACAAACATGCCAACAATGTAACGGGCAGCGTAAAAACCTATTACCAATACTGACCGGTGGGCCCCAGAACTTGGCCCGTTCGTCGAGATAGAGGAGACGGGGGTTGACAGAACGCGTCTCCTTTAGTCGAGAGACAGCAGACGCGCGTGAAAACAGATGCGTCTCATTTCGTTAAGACAGAGGAGACGCAGGCTCACAGCACGCGTCTTTGATGTTGAGTTCACAGTAACGGGCTCTGTTTTGGTGCTCGTTACCAAAGTTCCCTGTGGGCCCAGAGAAACAGTCATTTCACGTGACCGGTGACTAGTTGTGGTAACGATTGTTGTTTGATGCCCGTTACCAATCCTAGCTGTGCTGAGACGCACGTGAAATAGACGTGTCTCATTTGGTCGAGACAGAGGAGATGCATGTTTACAACACGGCTCTCCGATGTTGACTTGATGTAACAGGCTTTGTTTTGGTGCCCGTTACTAAAGTTTCCTGTGGGCCCAGAGAAATAGCTAGTTCACGTGACCGGTGGCTAGTTGTGGTAATGATCGTTGTTTGATGCCCGTTACGAATATGTGTTATCAGTAACGGGCATCTGCCCGTTACCTTTCTTGGCTCATTTGTAACACTTGATCGGTAACGGATGCTTTGCCCGTTACTAAAGGCAATCTATGCCCGTTACCAAAGTGGGTTTTTCACGTAGTGGTTCCAGCTCCATGGGTGGATCTGAGGAGGGGCTGATGACGCTAGGAGGACGGTGCGGGAACCCATGGGACGGCCGGTGGCGAAGGTTCCACCTTGGCATGTGTATCAGGGAAAGGAAGGGGGAAACAGATGACGAATGGCGCAAGGCGCAATGGAAGAAATAATAATTGGGCCCAATGGTTACGACGGGCAGGTGGACAGGCAAGGGTGACAAAAGAATTATCTTTTTGGCAGAAACACTCTATAAATTATGATTTTTATGGGTCTTCCACCCTATCCACGGCCTAAATATATGACGGGTGGGTCCGGCGTGAGGGATAAGACGGGTTCGAATTGGGTGAGAAAAGTTTTCAAAAAAAAAACTCCTTCCTTATAGTATAGATATAGAAAAAAACTGAATGAATGAAATTTCAATAATGTAGAACTACCTACTCAAGAAAATCCAAACCAGGTCGCTTTTGCTGCTGCTTAAATTGCATCGAACCAACTTTGAGTGCATGAACAAAACAAAATAAGTTACTCACTCCAATCCAAAATAAAAGTCGTTTAAACATTCATGTGCATCAAACTTTTATACAATTATAAAATTTAGAATGCTTGAAATTAATCAGAGTCATCCATCTAACGAAATCTAACGGTGAAAGAAGTATCAAGATGTATAAAAATAGTGAAAGATTACTGTTATACCCTATTAATTATGTGTAATTCTATTGATTTCTTTTAATAGGGTAAGAAAGAAAAGTACCTGCAAGTACCATATGTACTTCCAAGTACCTTATTCCGGTACTTTAAACAAATACAAAAATTACATAGGTTGAATTATTAAATTTAATGATGTCGATCCATCATGAAAAATACTTTCGTAATGTGCAATCGTGCATGTCTCTAAGTAAAATGCATTAGAATCCTTAAACTATGATCGAACTCTTCCTATTTCGTGGATCCATAAACTCTTGAAGTGAGGATCTAGGTCCTTAACCTTTTTAAAGTGGCCCATTAAAGGTCCAATTATGAACCTAGATTTCTATTTGAATCACGGCATGTCAAGGGAAAGCATTAAGAATCCCAATGCATCTCACCATACATATTTGAAATATCATAATTTCATAGAAAATGCTAGTCAAAGTGTCACCTTTTAGACATAATAATTTTAGAGGATTTATTCTCTTATTACCCCCTCCCCTTGAAATAATACTGATTACAAAGTGAAAAAAGGAGAGGAGGGATTCAAAATGGTACAATGAGTTCTCTTTTCGAATGTTCCAAATGTTGACTCAGAAATAGAACCTTCATTGCGACCACTATAAATAGGCAAGGTTGATGCAGTTTACCACTCTGCAATCGAGAGCCCACTTGAAGTTAAGATGGATGTTGAGTCATCAATTCTAGTGTTCAATTCTATGAACAAAGTCCAAACATTTCAGGTCAAGTTATCACCTATGTGGAAGTTGCAAGGGGAATACACTTTTGGAAGCCTTACTTCGTACAGTGGCCAAAAGACAGTGTGGATTCCAATAGCAACCCCGAATGAAAATTTATGATTTCTACGCAGATATTGCTTAACTAGTTTGAAGTGTGCATAGTATCATATCACTCTTTTTCCCTTTTTCAAGGAAAACATCATAGTGTTCTTAATTAGCAATAATATAGAGAAATAAGCAATGCCAAGTTCCCAGTGTGGTTTTATTTGTATTTATGTTTTTCATCTAAATTATCCAAACAGCAAGAGTTATTTTTTTAATGGACGGTGAGATTACGTTTTCCCAAATTTTTACTAGAAGAAGAGTGTTGACCCAGTTTATAAGGAAAATCGGGTCTGAAAACCAAACAACTTCGGTCTTCAACCGCACAACTAGAGGAGTAGCAGTTCTCGAACAACTCTGGTCCTAGACCACACAACTAGAAAAAACCGGTGAGTTGGATTGAGACATCAACACGCACTGCTCTACTCAACTCATCAAAAGGCAAGAAAGCTGACGCACAACTAAACTCTACTTAACATGTGACGAGTGCATGGATATCGATACAATAAAACTAGAGTAAAATGCATCGGAGGTCCATCAACTTGTAAGGGTGTGTCACTTAGGTCCATTAACTTTGAAAATGTATTTTTAGGTCCATAAACTTGTTGAGTCGCTCACCGCGGGTCCATAACCATCCATATATGCTTCTACTGATGTCGACATGATGAATTGGCTCCAGCAACATCTTCTAGATGAGGCATTTCAACAAGTAGGTTACATACATGCGAGAGAGACTTGCCATTCCTTGAGCTAAAACAACAATAGCCTCCTCTCATGTCACCGCACGGGAGGAGGCTACTGCCGTTTAGCTCCGGAAATGTCAAGTATGTGCAACTTCGATGAAATGCCTTAGCTAAATATGCTTCTTCGAGCCAAGTCATCATGTTATGTCAGTAGTAGAAGCATATGTAGACAGTTATGGATCTGCGGTGAACTACTCAACAAGTTTATGCACCTAGAAATGCATTTTCGAAGTTGATGGACCTAAATGAAACATCCATACAAGTTGATGGACCTCTGGTGCATTTTACTCATAAAACTATATGCTAGTCTCCAACTACTAAGTTAGATGCATGAGTGATGGAAGACCTAAAATTTAATTTGTTGCCCCGGTCTCCTATCATTATCTTTAGCGAGTAGATGCATCCATCAAATGATGCTCCGATGACTAGAGTATCCTCTAAATCTAATATGTCAGTTGGAATGACTAGATCAAAGCCTTACATTTCGCAAGAAAAGTATTTATCGAAAGGTGCAGCTTGTAGAGGTGATGTGCGTGACGTATAGTGAAGGTTAGCACGTAGCGCGTGTTGGGTTTAGTCCCACATCGGAAATTGACGGAGGAGGAGCACAACATATAGATGGGGTAGACCTCATCCAACAGGCTAGTCTTTTGGGTTTAGTTAGACCCAGAGCCTTGTTGTTGTGGGCTCCAGTGGACTTAGACCTGGTGGGGCGTCGGTTCATGGGTATAGCGGGCCGGGCCAGGCCGGATTCCGCTGCGCCACAATAACAGCGTGTGCATGTTTATGTGGGTCGAATGTGCCATGTCTGTCATCATCGGATAAGAAGAAACGGAGCTCGTCTGACATTGGGCACAAAAGGAATCGGGTTTGAAAGCTAGTAGAATTTTTGTGGAATCGTAGCGTCATCTCGCTGACAATGGTGGTCTTTTGACGTTTTCTTTTTGAAAACTTTTAAATATGGTTTTTAACAAAAGTCTCAAGCGGTTGATAGGATTCCAGAAGTCCTCTTGCAGCGAGCTCACGGTGCACAATATTATTACTTAGTAGTGATATATAGTATATAGAGAAGATAAAACCATTCTCGGTACAAGTTTCACATTAGTTTCATTCTTATTAAATGACATGCCACATAGGCAAAAGTGATGACATGGAAAGTAGTTTAATCAAAGGAAAGAAAGAATTAAGTTTTATGGGGACGGAACTAGATGTACACAGTAACACAGTTAGCAAGAGCTAAGAAACTGGACTGAAACTCCATTGAGAGGAATTGAGTTTCATCCCAACACATGCATCAACTATTCAACTTCGTTCCATTGTTCACTTAGATGAAAGGTTTAAATGATATATGCTAACATCTGAAATCGTGAAATGAAACTTTACATTGAGAACTTAGTTTCATTCATCAGCTCAATGATTATTAGATACTCTCTCCTTGCATTTTTCTAGGGCAGATCCTCTCCTACTCCGGAGACCTTGCACTAACATTGTACTATTGGAAATCACGTAAAAAAACATTGCACTAAGAATAGTTCAGTAATTATTACATTTCTTGTAGACTTTATGCTAGTGTCAAAAAATATATTATAGTGATGTTGTCATCTATGTTCCTTCACCATGATACCCTTATATATACACTATCTATATTACTTATGCATACCACATAATTCATATGTGAATTTTTCAGTAATGTACAATTAATCTTAACCACCATACATATTTATACGAGTTCTTTTCAAATACACGTATAGTTTAGTGTGCATCTTAAAAAAAACCTCGATGTTGCCCACAAAATTGAGGAATACCCTACTCAGGGTAACGTTAGGCGAATGGTGTCACACGGTCACTTTCTTTCAATTCAAACCTTAATTACAAAGATAAAATAGCTTTGACGAATATACAATAATGCAGAACTACCAACTCCTTGAAACATTCTCTCGTGGCGCGCGCTCACACACACACACGAGTACACGACAAACCCCACCAGACCACTTATTTTAACGAGGAAACGGCAAGAGCTAGCGCTGTCCATTCACATATTTATTGGAGCTAAAGATTCCTTATGGTTAACAATGCCTCCGGCGGCTTTCGAGCGCTACATGGTCGACCAGCCGCCAGGCCAACTTGATGCTCTAGGAGAATTAATTAGAAATACCTATGTTTCAGTTTCATTAACCCCGTATCATTCGGACGTTGGCGTGCATTCCGTTTAAGGAATTAGATGGTGAATGGACATCTCTAATCTTAGTTTCGTACTTGGCACAGATAGTATGAGCTGTTAGCTTGTTACTCCTAATTTCAGGAGTTGCTGATTCGTTCGTCAAACCAAAATCTACAAATGACTTTGTAGTGAAACCCGTTTTTTACGAAGTATGTAGAACTCTAGTTGATTGGAAACTACGTCTGATGCTTCGGTCGTGGACTGTTTCTTCATGCTTTGGTCGTACACTGTCACGGGTTTAACGTGTCAATCCAATAAATTAATGCGTATTTGTTGTAAGAAAGTGTAAAGGAATAAAGGGCGTAACACCAGTGTGCAAAGTGTTAAGAATTCTCTCTTGACTCTTTCTATGTTGAACAGGAGAATACAACTTCAATACATGCCCTATAAATACTTGCCCGAATGGCACCATAATGAACAACACACAACATCGTACTCCGTAGACAACATGGGACTGTATTCTTCCTCACGTGCACTTCTGGCCTCGGCAATACTACTTTGCTTTTGCATTCTGTTTCTTGGAGTACATGGAGGATCCCGCAGGGTAAGCATGGCTGTTAACACTTCTTTCATCGCTAGGTAGAGGAGCCATGCATATGCGTATGCATTAGCATTAGCTAAGAGATCGACCATGCATGTTTCTGTAATCTGAATCCTAATCTGCTGCGTCATTTTGCAGCTTTATATCGTATACCTTGGTGATGTGAAACATGGACACCCGGACGATGTCATCGCTTCCCACCATGATCTACTCAGCAATGTTCTTGGGAGGTACGTATCCCCTTTCTGCTTATTGTTACTTATACTGATTATTTTCAAGAACTCCTTTGAGAAGAATGATGTGCAAACTGATCATGCTTCATCGCCGTACCATTCCTCGAAGATCAGTAGCAATGTCAGCCATCAAGAGATTATTAATTGTGTTTTCGTGTGTAAATTCCTAAACTTTCAGCATGGAAGATTCTTTGGGTTCCATGATACACAACTACAAGCACGGCTTCTCGGGGTTCGCAGCCATGCTTACCGAAGACCAAGCTAAGCAGCTTGCTGGTCAGGCCTCTCAGCCTTCCTGCTCAAACAACGAGGAGCATGTCTCATGCAAACCAGTGACGCGTTTGTGCCTTTTGTTCCCTGCAGAGTTTCCGGAAGTTATTAGCGTCAAACCCAGCAGAAGGTGCAGGGCAACAACCACTCGAAGCTGGGACTTCCTCGACATGAGCTACCAAAAGCCCAATCACCTGCTCAATAAAGGCAGATATGGAGAGGATGTAATCATCGGAATTGTTGACTCAGGCATCTGGCCAGAGTCCAGAAGCTTCAGCGACGAAGGGTACGGGCCAGTGCCGTCACGGTGGAGAGGCGTGTGCCAAGTCGGACAGGCCTGGGGCAGCAACAACTGCAGCCGCAAGATCATTGGGGCACGGTTCTACAGTGCTGGAACGCCCGATGAGATCCTCAAGACCGAGTACCTCTCGGCTCGGGACCTGGACGGCCACGGCACGCACACGGCCTCCACTGCAGCAGGCTCGGTCGTGGAGGGGGCCAGCTTCCATGGCCTCGCCGCAGGCATCGCGCGAGGCGGCACGCCCCACGCTCGCATTGCCGTTTATAAAGTCCTCTGGGGGAGTGGCTCCAGCAGTGGAGGAACCGACGCCGCGCTGCTCGCGGCCATCGATGACGCGATACACGACGGGGTGGACGTCCTATCGCTGTCAGTTGGTGGGTTCAGCGACAATTCCTTCGGAGCCCTCCACGCGGTTCGTAAGGGGATCACTGTCGTCTACGCGGCCGGGAACGACGGGCCTAGTCCGCAGACTGTTGAGAACACGTCTCCGTGGGTCATCACCGTCGCGGCGAGCAAAATGGATCGATCTTTTCCGACGGTGATCACGCTGGGAAACAAGCAAAAGATTGTGGTACGGGATGCAAACAACAAGCTCTACGGAGTCACGAGCCTACCATTTGGTTTCTTGCCTTGATCAAATTCTGTTCGTTTTTGCAGGGACAATCGCTCCACTACCAAGGGAAGAACTCATCTAGGAGCATTTTCAGAGGGCTTGTAAACGGAGGCCTGTAAGTAAAAACATTAAATTTAATTTGTTTTCTGCAAATGCGCCATAAATTAAGAAACTGATAAGAAATTAAACTTCTTCCCCTTATGTGTGGTCAGGTGCACAGCGGAGGCTCTAAATGGTACCGATTTGAAAGGGAAAACTGTGCTTTGTGCATCACCAAAGTCACCAATGGGTCGTGGCCCGCGTGGACTATTACCAATTGCGTTGCAAAACGTCCTGAATGGAGGAGGTTCTGGTCTTATCTTCGTTCAATATACCACCGATATTCTCGAAGCATGTGAAGGCATTCCCTGTGTTATGGTGGACATTGACTATGGTAAAAAGATCAAAGAGTACATCGACACCACCAGGTATATCATTTCCATAATTCTGATCAGACCTACACACTGCTCATTAGAAGCTCTTGATCATGCTCTGTAACAGATTCTCAGATAAATTTTTGGTTGTTCTAAGCGCAGCTCTCCGGTGGCAAGGATTGAACCAGCCCGAAGCATTATAGGTAAAGATATCCTGGCACCAAAAGTGGCAGCATTCTCCTCGAGAGGCCCATCACCTGACTATGCTGATATCATTAAGGTACCAAGAGTTCAATGTAACGTCACGCACTAGGCTGTAATAAGCTATGATGATCTGCCATCTCACTTAGCTCTTGCTTCCTCAACAGCCTGACATAGCTGCACCTGGAGCCAACATCTTAGCAGCACAGGGGGATTCCTACACAATTATGTCAGGGACATCAATGGCTACCCCTCATGTGACTGGCATTATCGCGCTGCTGAAAGCTCTACATCCAAATTGGTCTCCTGCCGCGCTGAAATCCGCCATTGTCACCACAGGTAATTAGACCAACCACACAACTTGAACGAGTTTTAAGGGCAACTCGCCAAGTGCATTGCCTTTTCATATTAGGTAGACATGAATTGTGTACGCTTCATTGGAACAAACTGTACTTTTAACAGCTTCAGTTTTAGAAGATAGCTTCTAATAAAGTCATGGCTAATTTACTAGGCAGTATTACATGTGTCTTACCTCTGTTTATTTTTGCACGGTGAAGCATCTGTAACTGATGAACACGGCATGCCGATACTGGCGGAAGGATTGCCTCGAAAGATAGCCGATCCATTCGACTATGGAGGTGGACACATCAACCCTAACAGAGCAGCTGATCCTGGCCTAATTTATGACATCGATCCAAATGATTACAACTATTTCTTTGGTTGCACCGTCACGAAGACTTCCGCAAGCTGCAATGAAACATCAATACCAGGGTATCTCTTGAACCTGCCATCCATCTCGATTCCAGACCTGAGGTATTCAATTAGCGTACCGAGAACGATCACAAATGTAGGTGAGGTCGATGCAGTATACCATGTTGCAATTGAAAGCCCAGCTGGTATCAAGATCGAAGTTGAACCGTCTGTTCTTGTATTCAATGCTGCAAACAAAATCCATACATTTGAGGTCAAGATGTCACCTATGTGGAGGTTACAAGGGGATTACACATTTGGAAGCATTACTTGGTACAATGGTAAAAAATCAGTGCGAATTCCAGTAGCAGCCCGGGTCACAATTCATGATTTCTTCGCGGATGTTGCATAACTGGGTGAAACATGAGATGACATCATATTGTTCTTGTACTTTTTGAAAGACTATCATAGTGTTTGACTTTTGATCAGCATTTGTACAGAAAACAAAAATAAGAAGTGCCCAGATTCATTATGGCCTTACATGTATAATTCTTTTCTTATTGGAATAAGATAAAGCAGCTACCATTATTGTGGCAGGCTAAATTTGAAGAAGATGTGTGTGCTATGCCGTCCTAATAACTATGTCAAAATGTGTTTTACCCACAAGACTAAGGTCCTCTGGAGCCCATAACACTATCAGCTTTGATACTTACTTGTTAGAGTGTGCAGCAGAATCTGGCCCGACCCGCTATATCCACGAGCTAGCGTCCCACCAAGCCTTAGGTCCTCCGAAGCCCACAACAACAAGGTTTTGAGCCTAACTCAACCCAAAAGACTAGAGCTTATTGGGTGAGGACTACCCCCACCTTTATGTTACGCTCCTCTACCGTCATTTTTCAATGTGGGACTAAACCCAACAGAAACTACACTTATATTTGTTGTGGTAGCTTTCAACTTTTGTATGGGATCAGCCCTCACTACGGGAAAACGAACGAATGCCGTGCGTTACGATGTTTGCTGTGCGCTTTCTATCGGGCGCACGGCAAAGCCTCTCTTTACCGTGCGTTTTCTGATAGACGCACGGCAAATATTAACGCACGGTTTCTAATTTTTTTGCCGTGCGTTTTCCAACCGACGCACGGCAAACACAAATATTTGCCATGCGTTTTCCTAGGGACGCACGGCAATCCTTGTTCCCTGACGTCCACACCGCCGGACCGTCACTTCTGTTGACGGACGTCAACCTTTGCCGTGCGCCTTCGCACGACGCACGGCAAAGACACATTGTTTGCCGTGCATTTAGAGCAGGCACACGGCAAACATGTGCATTTGCCGTGCGTTTTATGTTGGCGCACGGCAAAAGATTTTTAAAAAATGACTTTTCGTACCTTCTTTTAATTTTTTCTCCACAAGTACATTATTTTGCACTCTATATTTCAATTATGTAATCATATCTATCTTTTTGCTACTTTTAACTAATTTTTTTGATTGATAGGATTTTTTCGTATAAATCAAATTTGAACTGCAAGTGCATAAAATAATAAAGTATATTTCGTGGAAAAATGATATTCGTGTAATTGATACCTTTTTAGGACCTTACCCATGAAAGTACTTGAAATTTCAAACAATTTGTTCCCGAGGAATGAAAATCCACGTGTATTTGAAATGTTTTTTAATTGTATTAAATGCAAATGAAGTTTGAAAGTCATGAGATTTGTCGAGAGCTCATGATATACTATGGGAAGGTTGTGAAAAATAGTACAGAGAGGTTTTGAACAATCCGTCACGTATAGTGTTTAGAAACCGAAGCATCTAACTCGAAGTTTCATAGTGTTTAGAGTCATCTCACTTGGTTTGTAGTCTTAGTAAAATTTGATCTTGGTTTTTGACTTGAAAACTTTTTCTCTAGTGAACATACAACATACATTGTCTCATGTTAGTTTATGGTATTTTTTCGCATCCATTTGCTAATTTTCGTATATTAACTATAATTAAGTAATTTAAATGGACATGTATTGAATTTGAGTAAAAACTTCAAAGAAAAACGAGTTGTAAAAAAGACATTCATATTTTTGACTACAATGTAAAGCTTCATCTGATTTTGGATATCGCATTCACGAAAATTTGAATTTTCTATTCATGGAAACACAAAAAAAATTGAATTTTACTTGCCTTTGCCGTGCGCCGTGGTCAAAAACGCATGGCAAACAGCCATCATTGCCGTGCGCTAACCTAGGCGCACGGCAAAGACTGCGGGCCCCATCTTTTTTTTACGCTCTCCACCAGCCGGCCCAAACAAAGGCTGCGGAAAATTTGAATCCAAAAAAATTGAATTTTACTTGTCTTTGCCGTGCGCCGTGGTTGAAAACGCACGGCAAACAGCCATCATTGCCGTGCGCTAGCCTGCCTAGGCGCACGGCAAAGACCGTGGGCCCCACTTTTCTCCACAAGCCGGCCCAACCCAAACTCAGACTTCATCCGCCATCTCGCAACAGTCAAACAAGCCGCCCCTGTTCGTTCGCCCGTCGCGCGCCCCCGAGCCCCGTCTGCCGCGCCTGCCCCCAGCTCCAGCGCCGGCCGCGCCCGCCCCCTCCTCCGGCGCCGGCGCGCCCGCCACCCGCCCTCCCCCGCCCGCCGCCCCCGCCCGCACCCCTACCCGCCCCCAGCTCCGGCCCCTGCCGCGTCCGACCCCGGCCGCCCACGCCTCGTCCGCGCCAGGCGGGTCCGGCGGCGCCCTCAGGCGGCCCGGATTCGGCCCCATCCGCCCGCCACTCGGCCGCCCACGCCTCGTCCGCCCCAGGCCGCCCACACCTCGTCCGCGCCAGGTGGGTCCCGCCACCAGCGCCGGCCGCGCCCTCAAGCGGCGCGGATCCAGCCTCCCTGCACCCCTGCCCCACCGGCGACCGCCCCGCCCTCTGCCCCGGTGCCACCTCCCATGCTGTACTCTGTCCCGGCCAGAGGAGAAGAAGGAGGAGGAAGGGAAGTAGAGGCAGAAGGAGGAGGGGGAAAAGGGAAGGAGGGCAGGGGAGAAGAAGGAGGAGGAGATGGAGAAGGGGTAGGAGATGGAGATGGAGAAGGGGTAGGAGACAGCCGAGGAGGAGAAGGAGGAAGGGAAGGAGAGGGCCGGAGAACAAGGAGGAGGAGAGGGAGGAGGCCGAGGGTGAACAGGGAGGAGGGGTGTGCTCCGGCCGTGCTCAAGCACCTCGCTGCCTCGACACCTTACACCATCCGGTCGGTAATCAATCTCTCGGCCTTTCTCGAATTTTGAGATTAAATTAGTATGATGACCTACACTTTTCGTAGTAGTGATGCATAAGTATGTTAGAATTAGATCAAATGAGTATGAAATTTAGTTAAAATTAGTGATGCATAAGTATGTAAGGTATCGCCACACGGTAGACTACCTGTCCCAAACAATGAAGATTACAACATAAACCCAGATACATATGAGGGAGAGTTCTTCCAAGAAGATGGGCTACCAGGGGATTTTGTGATAGACTTAACCGAAGCATTCGGAACAATGGAAGTAGAAGATGACGATGGAGATGAGGTTGACGATGAGAGGGACGTAGAATTACTTGAGAAAGTTGCAGCCGGGCTTCATGTAGACGCTCCTCCATCGGAGGAATACCTGGACATGCGTGATAGTGATGATGAGACTTATGATCCTGATAATCTCCATGAAGATGTTTATTACTAATAAATGTATGCTCTGCACTTATTGTATTAATATTTGCAATATCATGTTATTTTTAATTATGTCTTACTTCTCTTTTGAAATATCATGTTATTTTTAATTATGTCTTACTTCTCTTTGTTATGTGTTTCTCCGTACTGACTGGTTTATTGTTTTACTTTCAGGTGATAGAACAAATATGGTGGGCGGCTCCCTTCAGCGTACGTGCTCATCTATCTTCAGAAGAGCCGTCGACGTACCTCCGCCGTTGCCAGTGGGCACCAGAGGCAGGGGTCGAGGGAAGGGTGGCCCCAAGAGGGGTAAAAGGTCCAGGAGAGCGCGGCAGTAGGAGGAGGAGCAGCACCAGGAGGAGGAGGAGGAGGAAGAGCACCAGGAGGAGGAGGAGCAGCCCCACGAGGAGGAGTATGTGCCGCCGTCGCCTGAGGAGGCTAGTGGGGGGAGAAGGAGGATGACACGACAGGTGGTGACTCTAGTGGTACCGTTTGGCAGCGAGGTCGCTCACGACTCCCGGATAGGCCGATACCTGTTTCCGGACGCCCACTGATTAAACCCAGTGGCAAACGGTAAGTAATTTTAGATGTTGTTAATATTTTGTCCTTTGAGAACTTGAAATCACAATAGAGACTAATATTTCATCTTTTTCACTTTCGGCAGGAGTTGGGAGGTCATCGAGGCGGTTGGTCACAACCGCCTGGTCAACGGCATCCTAGGCCTTTTGTGCAGGTTGCACTTCCCAGGCATAGTTCGGATGGGTCAGGGTGATGCTACCATGTACGAGCCGGCCTGGACGTAGGCACACTACAAAAAAGCCACCGACACTATCGATAGAGACGACAGATGCTTCGACAATAAGGCAGAGCGAGTGAAGGCCGAGCTGTGGGTAAGTCTTTCTCGCATACACTGCTCAATTCATCGTAATCATTGGACATTTTTGCAATATTGATTGTAGATCATCTAGTTTATATGCAGGATTTCTATAGGTTGGTGGGTGGATTCGAGGAGAAGGCAAATAAGGTGCAGGAGACGGTATGCAAGAAGCTTGTGCTGGACATGCATTACGAGGCGCAAATTCAGTGCGTCATAAACTACTCCGCTTCAAAGCTTGCAAAGAAGATGTCAAAAGTAGAAGCAAGAACCTATAGGCTGACCCGGGAGCAGTACGAGGAGGTACAATTTTATTTCACCTTTAAGAACAATGCTTAATATGAGATTCTTACATGTGGTTCACTTGATTTCTTGTAGATGCCTGTGTGGTGGTGCCGCAACGATTCTGACTGCTGGAAACTCATAGTGGACAAGTGGTTCACACCGGAGTGGATTGAGAAGCATGATGCTGGCCGACAGAAGCGTTTGTTGATGGGAGGCCCATCACACCACCAAGGAAACCTTTCCAACTCACAGTACAGGGCTAGATGGGTACAAAGATCCATTTCTTTGTTGTTAAGCTCAATTCTGCATAATTTCTAATGAACTTGTTTTTTCAGTCTCGGGCACATGGAGATACTGAGTGCAGCGAGGTGATGGGATGGATCTTGTCCCACAAGGGCAAGGCGACCGCGTCCGAGACCACCTACAACCCCGACGATCCGCCGGAGGCGTATAGCAATCCCTGCATCCACTCCTGCATCAATGCATACACGGAGACGGGACGGCAGATCCATGGGCCAGAGTGGGATCCACTCCGTGCGCCGTTTGATGGAGAGGCGGTCATGAGGATGGGTCATGGAAAGAAGCATGACCATTACTATATGGGTGACAGCATTTTGGACACGACCACTACTCCCACTCTAGCGATGCTAAAAGCAAGGGACACGGGCAATGCCCCTCCCATACTCCCACGGCCGGCCGCGGCACTGGCCCACATGGAGCGACTTCAGGTTATTTCTGTTTTATTCATCCTTAATGAATTTCTACATATGTTTCCTTTCAATTGTAACACATGGATGACCAATTGCGGACGGCCTTAAACGCGGTTGAGCTGCGTGTGGTCGACCAGCAGCAGCAGATGATCCAGCAGCAGCTGCTGATGACCCAGCAGCAACAGCTTTTTGCCACACAACAGGTGCAGATGCAGCAGTGGATGGCATTGCAGCAGCAGATGATGGCCGAGCACATGCAAGCTTGCATGCTAGCTGTCCAGAACGGTCAACTGATGCCCCCGATGCCCCCGATGCCCGTGATGCCCCCGGTCGTAATCCTTCCGACTCCGGGTGCAGCTCCTGAGACTCCTGTGGTGAGTTACTTGACATCTTTGTTCTTTCATTTCAATAATTACAGACTTAGAGAACGTAGAGACTTAGACTCACTTAGAAATCTAGAGAAAGTAGAGACTTAGAGAACTTAGATTATAACATAGAGAACTTGATTCTGGTCTCACATGCAATTTACTCTTTTTATTGAAAGAATCAATCGGCGGCTTCGAATAATCTACATGAGTCCCCGGGCATGTCACCGCCGATGGCCCCACAGCAGCTGTTCCCTCCTCCTCAGTGAGTTGCGCATGTTTATGTCATTTGAGTTTCTGGACTTTGTGGACCTTTGTCGATGAACTTGAATAATACTTGTGGTTGAACTTGTGGACTTGTTGATGAACTTGGATGTACTAGTGGACTTGTCAATGAACTTGGATGTACTAGTGGACTTGTCGATGAGTAACTTGTGGATTTATCTATATGTGATGTCTGTGATGATTATTGTGATATATATAATACCTGTGATGAATATTATGATATATATGATGTCTGTGATGAATATTATGGAATGCATATTATTCCAGTGATTTTTGGGGATTTTTAAACGTGAAAAACAAAAAAATAATAAATTGCAAAGGTCACTTTGCCGTGCGTTTTTGGTAGGCGCACGGCAAAGTGACCAGAACCGCCAGCCAGAATAGTGCCTTTGCCGTGCGTTTATTGGGGCGCACGGCAAAGGCGTCATTAATTGCCGTGCGTTTGTAATTGTGGTGCACGGCAAAGGCCTATCTTTGCCGTGCGTTTTTAATTGTGGCGCACGGCAAAGATCCATTAATTGCCGTGCGTTTTTCGGCCGGCGCACGGCAAAGGCCGTTACACGCCGTTTGGCCCCGGCGCCGTCAGTTGCTTTTTTTTGCCGTGCGCCTCCCCGTGACGCAAGGCAAAGATAGTTCACTGTGCGTTGTCAGACAAGACGCACGACAATAGGACTTTACCGTGCAAAAATCTACCGTACGCTGTTTGCCGTGCGCCCCGACGAAAAACGCACGGCAAAGGCGTTTTCGTGCCTTTGCCGTGCGCCCAAACCGCGTCTTTCCCGTAGTGCCTATATACATACTCTCTCCAGTCATAAAACTTGACACTTGTTGATTTTCTATTGTCTTCGAGTTAACTTTAGCCAATATTTTTCTTAATAAATATGAGATTATGAAGGTACTTTTAAGACATATCTACACGTGTGGTTTTCATGTTCCCAAACTAAGATTTTAAAATTAATGAAAATCAAAGTTTTAAAGACGGAAACAAGGCCTTTAATCAAGGGGCAACCATCTCCAAGGGATTTCTCCATCAACACCAGATCGAAGCTAGCTTTGTCACAAATCTAAAGACGGAAACATGGCCTTTAATCAAGAGGGGAGATGGGAGGGGGAGAATGAAGAGCGAATAAGGAGGCAAGTGAAGGACGAGGAGAAAGACAGGCGGTGGGTTCCATTTCAGCTACACCCCACCTTCACCATCACCATCACCACGATACGACGGCGGAGGCGTGTGTGCTTGGGTGAGTGGGTGGAGGTCCTATCACACCTTCCGGGAGCTTGATAAACTATACGGTGCACAGCCCATCGTGATTCGTGAGGCACTTTAAAGCTCAAACATGAAGAGAAACAATACATGAATACCAATGGCGGAGTCCGAATCAAAATCTACCTATGGCGAAGTTACTACTAATTATAGATATAACCACCAAATATGCATAAATATACTAGAGATCCTCGTGTGAATCATACAATATCATAATTGTATAAAAATTTGAAACATTGATAAGTGGATAGTTGAGTGAACATATTATAGAAGCACGCTAAGTGTGACGAGATGTATGCACTATTCTAATTTCTTTCTAATCGAATTTTTTTATTTTTTAACCCTTTTTAAACTAAAATTTTAAAAATAACCCACCCTAAACTATATTTTCAAGAAGTAGCACTTTTGGTCGCGCCACGCTCCGTGGCGCGACTAATACTTGAGTCGCGCCACATGAAGTGGCGCGACTAATGTACACGGTGGCGTTAGAAAAAGTTGCACCTTACGTGGCGGACTCAGTCGCGCGAGACAGCTTGGCGCGACTCAGGACTCATGTGCACGTACTGGGTTAGGCCCTCCTCCTACTCTCATTTAGCCGTGTTTCCTTATTCCTTTTAATTAGCAAATGAGCTACTAAATTTGTGAAACTCGTGATGTATGATCTATAGAGTGCATACATTCCATTTTAACTATGTGCACTCGAAACCATGGTGTATAAAATGAGAAATCTAATTTTGAAATAGCCTAAGTGTTATTAGATCAACACATGAAAATTGCTGAGTATGAAAATAAAGTCAACTAGTCAACTTTGGGCATACTTTTTGAGAAATTTTACACTAAGACCCTAAATACTTTTGGGCTACAAGTGAATTTCGATGTTCATAGGAAAGTTTGGACAAGTTGTTGGCCAAATATAACAAAGAATTCATAGTTTAAAGGAGGCTTAAAGTTGGAAAGTTGTGCTGTTTTCTAAGTTTGTCAGCTAAGTATAAAACAACACAACTTTACAACTTTAAGCCTCCCTTAAACTATGCATTCTTTGTTATATTTGACCAACAACTTGTCCAAACTTTCCTATGAATATCCAAATTCACTTGTAGCCCAAAAGTATTTAAGGTCTTAGTGTTAAATTTGTCAAAAAGTATGCCCGAAGTTGACTAGTTGACTCTATTTCCAGACTAGGCAATTTTCATGTGTTGATCTAATAACACTTAGGCTATTTCAAAATTAGATTTCTCATTTTATACACCATGATTTCGAGTGCACATAGTTAAAATGGAATGTATGCACTCTATAGATCATACATCTCGAGTTTCACAAATTTAAGAGCTTATTTGATAATTAAAAGGAATGACGAAACATGGTTAAATGAGACCTGGAACTCCCAGTTCAGGGAGGAGAACGATGGTGACTCCTCGGTGAGTCACGCCTGGCACGTGTGGCGCGAATCAGTCTGTCACGTAAGATGCGATTTTTTTCAATTTCATTGTGTACATTAGTCGTGCCACTTCACGTGGCGTGACTCAACTATTAGTCGCGTCACGCGACTTGACGCCACCAAAAAGGTTACTTCTTCAAAATATAGTTCGGTGTGGGTTATTTTTAAAATTTTAGATTAAAAAGGGTTAAAATAAAAAAATCACCTTTCTAATATGGGGATGCCCAGTCGTGTCTGTCTACTCTTCTATCCCCTCTAACCGTTCGTTGACAGGCTCCCAGCTCCCAGCAATAGTGCAGCGTAGGGGACAGGGGACTGCAGTAGCCCAGCAGGCAGTAGAGGTCAGGTGTGGCGGCTGCCAGAGCTCGCCATGTTGGTGGCTCCGCCACTGATGAATACTACACGTCGCGAAAATGCACATGCACAGAGAGAAGTAGCCTGTCGCAACATAGGGATAATCAGCACACGACCACTGTTTTGTTTTTCGTTTTTATATTTTACCTGCCTACTCTAATCTTTTGTATAACTATATTCAACATTTTTAGCAAACTGATTCAACATTTGGGGAAACTAATTCAACACTTTGAAAAAACTAACTGAACATGTTAAATTAGTATATAACAAATGTTTAAATGACATATTCAAAATGTTGACCTAATATATGAAAATGTTGAAATGTGAAAACGGGTCTCATTTTGTTGCATTAATTCAAATATATACTATGATTGTATTGGATTTGAAATTGGATGTATGGTTTAAGAGAAAAGAGCATCCAAAGTTTGAAATGCATTATCATCCCATCCAACGTCCTCCTATGGTGTTGCGCCACTTGTCGTTGTCAGTGTGCATGGTCTTC
The DNA here is from genome assembly GCA_036936925.1 of Cenchrus fungigraminus. Taxonomy (NCBI): domain Eukaryota; kingdom Viridiplantae; phylum Streptophyta; class Magnoliopsida; order Poales; family Poaceae; genus Cenchrus; species Cenchrus fungigraminus. Next base: position 16,704,576 of record CM072778.1, on the reverse strand, counting down.
AGTGTTCTATTGCGTGTATGTCTTAAGTCTTAACCATCTCCGTGTGATGAATCTCAATCTTCTTCTATCTTATCTTGTTTTGCACGGATCTCAAATAGTGAAATCTAAGTAAGAAAAAAATTGTGGAAGCTATACATAGCAAAAAATCATAACCACAACCCGTAGGTGCACCTTAAACCCGACCCCGTCCGCCGCGTCGCCCCTGAGGGCGACACGGGCGGAACAGACGCCGTCGCCGGTTCCTTGCCACTGCCGCCTCCCGCCTCCGGCCCCGTTCTCCCTCGTCCCCGGCCTCCTAGCCGGTGGCAAGGAGAGCGGGGGTCCATCCTTTAGTAGATCGAGTGTTTAATCGAGTCCTCTTAGGTTTAGGGTTTGCTCGCCGCCGATGCTCGGTGGAGGAGTTAGGTTTTGCCGGTGGAGCGTGGCTTCTCTGCGGCTTGGTTTTCCTGGCGTCGCCGGTGATGCGGAAGCGACGGCGTTGCAGAGGAATAATTTTTCCCAGCTTCTTCCGTTCTCCGATGGCGATCTACTCCGACGTCAACGGAGAGGCTGGGGAGACCTGTCCAGGAGTCGAGGGCCGACGCATCGTCGTCTTCTTCAGGTGATGATGTTGTTGACCCTGTTAATCTCAAGGAAGATGATCTTTGGAAGAAATCTGAGCATTGCTCGGGTTACCGGTGGTGGAAACGAAGGATACGTCGTGGGTACTGGAGTTGGCTGATACGCTTGGGAGGCAGTGTACTCGGCTGATTCGCCTAGAAGTAAGCCCTCCTCTGCGGCCTCCACTTTGTGGAGTTTGGCTCTAGTGCCCGGCGACGATTGGGAAGCGGCTTCGACGGCGGCGACGAACAGATCGCTGAAGGCTTCGAGGAAGGTAAACAGGAGTTTTGAACTTCTTTGTAATTTTTCTTTTCTTTCGGGTCCTGTTTGTAAACAGACCGGTGTAATGCGCTAAGATTAATACATGTTCCTTCTAAAAAAGGTAGGTGCACCTTTTCTTATCGCGAGCCGTCCATCTTGCTTTAACGTTCGTGCACAATCCGATCTGTGTTGGCCGCGCCCGGCTGCCTCGCTCGCACTCGCCTGCTCAGCTCAGCCGCCGCCTTCGCCTCTGCGGCGAAGATGGCGGAGATGGCCGCGGTGGAGTCGGGCAGACATGGCCATGGCGGATGCTGCGACGGCGGTGATGGAGGCGGTGGTGGAGGTGCGGATGTGGCAGAGGTGGCCGCGGCGGATGGTGGAGGTGGCCGCGACGGTGGCGGAGGCGGCCGCGGCGGATGGCGGAGGTGGCCGCGGTGGTGGTGGAGGCGGATGTGACGAAGATGGAGGAGGTGGCCGTGGTGGGTGGCGGAGATGGCCGTGTGGCCGGAGATGAGGAAGTGGCCGCGGCGGATGTGGCGGAGATGGAGGAGGTGGCCGCGGGATGGAGGCGGGCGCGGGGGCAGGTTTGAGGGTGTAGTTGACTTATGCGAATCGCGAAGCGACAACGGAGGCCCAAAGCTCTTTCTGTTCCATTTAAAAAAAATGGCTCTTCAAACAAAGCCTTGAATACTCCTTTTTTTTTTCACGTGGCGAGAAAAGGACGGGAGGCTAGGAGTGGATGAATAGATGATGATGAACAATCATATATATATACTTATGACTAAATCAACGTTTTAAGCGGTAACAAGGACTAAATCAAGCTTGGACTTTCCAAACAAAAATATTAGAAATATGTATACACTTGTGGTTGTAGGACGTAATCAAGATTAGCATGTAGCTCGTACAAGATACGAAGAAAACGAACTCGCCTTGATGTGGTTAGGTCATTGTTCCATGAAAGTTCTTCTCACATAAGAAACTAATTTAAGATGTACGTACTACATATCAAACACGCGAGAATATAACTTTGACCAAGTCGAAGTGGTTGGTAACTAGGCTCCCTGCTGTTGCCAAATGCCAAAGCCTGACTCTGGCTTTGCCTTGAGAGTTGAGAGTTGAGACAAAGGCTGGATAAACTATGCTATATGATGTCACGGCCTTCCATTTTAATGCTCTCGGTTGCAAAGTACGTTGGCTACTACCAAACATGATTAAATTTTGCAATGCAGAAATATTTGAAACCTTCTCTTGTGGAACGCGCGCGCTCACAAAGTCACACAGAATATCCATTCTAAAAGCAACTCCAATAGTTCCACATCCTAAGTTGTTATTGTTATTTTTTTGGTAAAAACAGAAAAAACCTTCTCCAATAATTCTCCATCTCAAGTTGGTATATATGTGCGCAGCTATCCGCGGCGCATCCTTCCGTATCAGAATAGGTGGAAGGGTGTAAAAATAATTTTGTTTTTATCTCAAGATTCCTGATTTAAGTTTTCAATAGGCGGAAAGGTAGAAACATAATTTTGTTTCTCTCTCAGAGTTCCTGATGTAAATTAGATCTGGATTTAACAAGTGAATTATGTCAAACTGTTCGAGATGAGCTCTTTTTTTACTTGTCATATCTTTTTAGAAGTTGGCATAACACAAGATTTGCCAAGTAAAATTTGGCAAACTGTTGGAGATTCTCACCTTTTGAAGCCATGGATAAGCCTTTTCTTTTCCCGTCAACCTTGCTAATTAGTTTTACCCTGGTGATTCAAAAGGTGCTTTATTTTGAGGAATTATTAGATGGTACGGTGAATGGGTCATGCACTCATGCATATGGTCCTAAACTCCTAATTTATGAACCTGCCTTTTCAGGTAAATTGAAATTGACCCATTAATTAAAAAATAAAAAATGTAAACAATTACGACCTCTACGACGCGCGTGCTGTCAAGTGTCAATCCTTGCATAATTCTCAACTCATAGGCTGATCCCAAAATAAAGAAGGAGAAGGAGGTAACAATCTAAAGGATAAACTCGAGAACAAAGTCTCTATTAATATTTCTTCATCAGTTCTTGGTGAAATTATTCCACAGCCACGTCTTAAATGCTCTAAAATACCCTTAAACCAAAGGCAACAAGTAAAATGTTGATTGCGAATTATATGCTCTCGGTGCCGGTGTATACGGAAGCGAACAAGTCTAAGAATTAGTGTAAATGCACGTCCTTCTTGAAACTACGTACTACTTCTTCAGCGCTAATCTTTGAAACCTTCTCTTGTGGAACCCGTGGGAGTATATTGGTTTGCAACTTGTGGAGTCATTTAGTACAATTCTTATATGTGTTGACCAAGCAAGAGAACATATAGAGTCTTGTTCATGCATACCATGCCTATATAAACACCCCGGCCAGTTGATGGCACCTATGATCGAGCAAGACAACGACGCCGAAAAGCATGGGATTCTATTATGCTTCATCGCGCGTCCCTGCACCTTCAGCACTACTGCTTTGCTTCTTTGTGCTGTTGTTGGGTGTACATGGAGGATCTCGCAGGGTAAGCTATCACTGCTAACAGTTGAATTAATCGTCAGTCGTCACTATGCTCTAGCCCCTAGAGCGGTATGATATTATACTCGCTAAAGAATGTTTCAAAGACTTATTAATTTCACAATCTGCAATGTTTGTAGCTGTACATCGTGTACCTAGGCGATGTGAAACATGGACACCCCGACGATGTCATCGCTTCGCACCATGATCTTCTCAGCGATGTTCTTGGAAGGTATGCATTGCCTTTCAGCCAGCATAATTCCCTTTCTCTCGCTCTACACTAATTCCATGCACGATCGATAACACGATGATTAGCTACGTAAATTTGATACTTACTATGTACTGCTCCGATCCTAAACTTTCAGCAAAGAAGAATCTTTGGCCTCCGTGGTTCACAACTACAAGCATGGTTTCTCAGGCTTCGCAGCTATGCTTACTGAAGACCAAGCCAAACAGCTCGCAGGTCAGGTCTTTCAGTCTTTAATTTCTGTTCCAACAAAGGCCTCGATCGATCATACTCTCTCGCCCTCTTGCTTACCTGCTTGATCAGATTCATTTGTGATCGCTTCGTTCCGCACCTTGCAGTCCTGCAAAATCATCACTGAACTGATGACCGTGGCTCTGGATTTGTTCTCTCTACAGAGTTCCCAGAAGTCATCAGTGTCGAACCAAGCAGAAGCTACACGGCGACAACCACACGAAGCTGGGACTTCCTTGATCTGAATTACCAAATGCCCAGTGAGCTGCTCCAAAAAAGCAGATACGGGGAGGACGTAATCATCGGGCTCGTCGATAGTGGTCGGTACCCAATCATAGTTTAGGAAAGTGGTCGATATGATATCGTTTAGAAACACGTCTTTGCTCTCGACCTTTTGGCACCAAACCGTAACGTGCATCCTGCTTCAGGTATCTGGCCGGAATCGAGAAGTTTCAGCGATAAAGGGTATGGGCCGGTGCCGTCACGGTGGAAAGGCAAGTGTGAAATCGGTCAAGGTTGGAACCACAGTAACTGCAACCGCAAGATCATCGGTGCAAAGTTCTACAGCAAGGGAGCGAACAAAGAGCATCTCAAGGTAGACTACCTGTCCGCCCGGGACTATGGCGGCCACGGCACGCATACGGCTTCCACCGCGGCAGGCTCGGTCGTGGAGGGGGCCAGCTTCCACGGACTCGCCATGGGCTCCGCGCGCGGCGGGGCGCCCAGGGCTCGCATCGCGGTGTACAAGCCTATGTGGGGCCCCGGTAGTGGGAGCGGTAGCTTCGCCGATATCCTCGCGGCCATCGACGACGCGATACATGACGGGGTGGATGTGCTCTCGCTGTCCATTGGTGGCCGCCCCCAAGACCGCGAAAACTTGTTCGCCGCCCTGCACGCGGTTCAGAAGGGGATCACCGTCGTGTACGCGGGCGGGAACGACGGTCCAAGGCCACAGACCGTTGGGAATACTGCCCCATGGGTCATCACTGTTGCCGCGAGTACGATGGATCGCTCGTTTCCAACCGTGATCACGCTGGGAAACAAGCAACAAATAGCGGTACGGAATGCAACAATATACGACTCTTGCAGGATACTTGTGATGTAGAAAGAGTAAAAGTTACCGATCTTGATAGAGCGAAATATCTTCCAATTTTGCAGGGACAATCCCTTTACTACCATGGGAAGAACTCATCCAGGAGCACTTTCAGAAGTCTTGTTACCGGTGGACTTGGAGGGATGTACGTTTACACCAATTTTAATTTGTTGTTTCAAATTTTCCTGTTGTTTCGAAAATCTTAAAGCTGACGGCTATTTTTTGTTTTCTGCGTTTAGCTGCACGGCGGAGGCTCTCAATGGTACGGATTTAGAAGGGAAGATTGTGCTATGCTTCCCGTCAAATGGACAGAAAGCACTAATGCCGCGCATTGATTTCCAAGACGTATTGCGAAACGTCCGGAATGCTGGGGGCTCTGGTCTTATCTTTGCTCAATATACGGCCAACGCTCTAGAAGACACTGATAGTTGCGATGACATTGCCTGTGTCCTTGTGGATCTTGACACCGGATACCAGATTAAAGAATACTACATGACCACTGAGAGGTACTTACAGGACTTATGAACAACCTAAAAGATGTGCATTACTAATACACTAATTGTGAATTCATATTTCTTCAATGAGTTGAATCCTATCTCAAATAAATATATGATTGCATTAAACAGCTCTATGGCAAAGATTGAACCAGCACGCAGCTTTACGAGCAAAGAGTTGCTAGCTCCCAAAGTAGCAGCATTCTCCTCGAGAGGTCCATCAATCCACTATGCTGATATTATCAAGGTAATCTAGAGAAAATAGTTACAATATGCTTTCTAGGCAGGAGGTGCTATGAAACCGTCTCACTGCTCTTGCTTACAGCCTGACATAGCTGCACCTGGAGTCAGCATCTTAGCAGCAGTGGGAGACTCTTATAGGACCTTCTCAGGGACATCAATGGCGGCCCCACATGCAACTGGAATTATCGCTTTGTTGAAAGCTCTACATCCACAATGGTCTCCTGCTGCACTGAAATCTGCCATCGTCACCACAGGTAAAATGTTCCAAACCAAATAACTGTATTGAGTATAGGCTATTATAATTGTCTTAACTCTGTTTTGTTTTGCATGGTGAAGCATCTGTAACTGACGAACATGGTATGCCAATACTGGCTGAGGGAGTGCCTCGAAAGATTGCTGACCCATTTGACTATGGAGGTGGGCACATCAACCCTAACAGAGCAGCTGATCCTGGTCTGATTTATGACATTAATCCAAACGATTACAACTACTTCAGCTGTAACATCAAAACATCTGCAAGCTGCAATGGAACATTGTTACCAGCGTATCTCTTGAACCTGCCATCCATCGCAGTTTCAGATCTGAGAAATCCCGTTACCGTGCCAAGAACCGTCACAAATGTAGGCGAGGTCGATGCAGTTTACCACGTTGCGATTGAGAGCCCGGCTGGAGTCAGGATTGAAGTTGAGCCATCTGTTCTTGTGTTCAATGCCGCAAACAAAGTTCATACATTCCAAGTCAAGTTATCACCAATGCGAAGGTTACAAGGAGACTACATGTTTGGCAGCATAACATGGTACAATGACCATAAGACAGTGCGAATTCCAGTTGCAGCTCGGATCACAATTCATGATCTGTTTGCAGATGTTGCATAACAGCATAAGAAAGGTGAAACAGGCAAAGTTATAAAGTGATTTTTTTACTCTTTGAAGGAAATGTCATGGTGTTCATTGCACACTGTCTAGGAAAAAAAGACATGCCAAGTTCCACTATAATTTTACTTGGAAATTTTTTTCCTTGTAGCCAATAAGCTAAATATGCTGCGCTACTCCACTTGCTAAAGCAGTATTGGTACCTTAATAATCATGGCAAAATCCAGCTGGTGCTGTACAAATCCCGTTAATTGAGAATATTGGTGTGTTTCTTATATAGCTAAAATTGCTCTAATGAAAGCCAATGTATCAGATAGGTCACGACCGTAGCCAAAAAAAAAAAAAGTAAAATCAGCTCCTCTTGGATTCATCATCGTGGAACAAAACGTTGCTCATAAATTCCAGGCAGTCGGAAGATCCAGGGCCAGACCTCTTACCGCCCCCCACTCAACCCCAGTGCCTACAGAATCAGAGAACAAATCGACAGAGCAATCCTCCCCCGAGAAGCCCCAAGTTGTGCTTGGCTTGGAGCGAGAGCATGGATCAACAAGCGATCACAAATTGATCGCGATCCAAGGCTTAAGAAATCCGAGTTAAGAAACACGAAACTAACCTGTGGAATAGAGAGAGGCTGCCGGTGCGTGAGGCCTGCCTGCCAGGCGCGGACGGGGCTGCACCCAACCGCAGGTCCGCCACTGGAAACGACAGTTGCTACAGTAACCATGTGCACAGGTACTGTAGCAGTTCCAGCCGACGGTAGGGGCAACATCTTTTCAAAAAATCGTAATTTTTTTTGGATGAACTCAGATGAAGGTAAATTTTCTATGAAAGTTGTAGCTTTCGTCGAGATCTACAACAATTGTTTTTTCATTTGAAATCATCTTAAGGCAAAAAAAATGATTTACTCCACAGATATCAGTTTTCAGTATCCAGATCCGCATAGTATATCGAATATTTGGGCCTCAAGATGACTTCAAATGAAAAAAAATTTGAACTACAAAGTTGTCGATCTCGACGAAAGCTACAATTTTTATATAAAGTTTATCTCCATCCGAGTTCATCCAAAAAAGTTATGATTTTTTGAAGGGAGGTTGTCCCTACCGCCATTTGAAACGGCGGTCGGAACTGATATAGTACCCACACGGGTTACTGCAACCGCCGTTCACTCCTTCCATTTTAAATTACTTGATTTTCTAGATACATTTCATTTATTATGTATCTAGACATAATATATGTTAGGGAATTGGGTAAAAACCATTCACCCTCGAAACATCGGAGCTAACAAATTCGTGAAAGTGTTCGTGAATAAATCACCGGGTCGCTGCTCTGCTTCGTGGCGATAAAGTATTCACGAAGGTGTTTCGTTATTTTTGCATAATTCACTGACCCTCTGATGTTATGCGAAACAATCGCCGAATAAGTGTTGGATCGCAGGTCTGTTCCTTGTTTCAGGACAGCAGGAACCTGTCGAGTTCGGGGATAACGGCGAGGGAAACTTCGGAGATCGTTGCTGATTCAGGGAATTCTGGTGATGGAAACTTCGGAAATCTCCGTGGGGTCGGGAAACTTCATTTCCGACTACGGCTTCAAGGATCTCTGCGGTTTCGGAGAAATTTTACTTCGGAATTAACTTCGGCGATCTGAGTTGGGAGTCTCAACAACTAGAAGTCTTCGCGGATATGAAGCGGAAGCCACGAATGAGCCGAGTCAAAGGGGCGGTGCCAAAAGTCCGGGTTTGAGGTGTGAATGGGTGGTAGGCTTGTAATTATGTGAAATTAGCCCCGCAAATCACGGGATGTAAAAGACGTTCATGTACATGTTCACACCATGAATATTCTTTAGATTCGAGGGTAATCTCAAAATGTAAAAGTCCTTTCGTCTCCCTATAAAAGGGGACTCGAGGGCACGTGTAAAGGGATTCACAACTTTTGAGGCAGAGACAGACTTTCGGGGATTCTTTGTCCCCTCTCGCGTTCTTACTTTCGTGCATTCGTTCTGGAATCTTGTGTTAGGGGATCCCATCCGATTTTCGGACCCCCCAACATTGGCGCCCACCGTGGTCTCAGCCGAAAAACAACTCACGATGCCTCCATAGAAGAAGTACAAGAAGAACACACCCACTGAAGCTAACCAGGAAGATCACCACACTGAAGAAGACAATGGAATCTCTCTCACTGCAGAACCTTCGCAAATCACAGATCAAGAAAGGAGGGCAAAACTTGAAGCTTTTCAGAAGGCACGAGCTGAGAAAACAACGCATACTCTGCAACCATTCACTGAAGAAGAAGCTGATGAGGAAGATGATCAGACTGTTGACAGAGAACTAGAAAGAGTGCACCAAAAAGTACTGCAACTTCAGAAAGAGAAAGAGAGATTTGCGAACCAGCTAGAAGCAAAAAGAAGAGCTTCGGAGAAGCTGGAGAAACTTAACCAGGCAAAAGAACAAATAGAAAGAATGCAAAGAGAAATTGGTGAAATGAAAGAACAAGAAAGCAGTTCATTATGGCGCGATTCGCCACTTCAGAACTCTGGCCAGAACAAAAGAACTTCAAGAGAAAACTTCTTCGCGGGTAACGGAATCTCGCAGTTCACAGATCCAGATTCACCACTCTCACTTGGGTTGCAAACAGCACCAAGGCCACCAAAATTCAAACCAGTCTCTCTCCCAAAGTACAATGGGTATGGAAACTCTAGACAGTTCCTCATGAGTTATGAAGCAGCTATGAATTCAGCAGGAGGAGATGATGTCGCACTGGCTAAATCCTTCATTATTGCTTGCGAAGGCCCAGTCCTCAACTAGTACTCCTTGCTACCACCACACTCAATTTGCAGTTGGATTGACCTCAAGACAAAGTTCATCCAAGCTTTCCAGATATTCCATGAAACTGCGGCAAAATCATCAGACCTGTACAATTGCAAGCAAAAAGATAGAGAGCCATTGCAGAACTTCGTAAGAAGATTTATGCAGCAAAGATCTCAGATCCCGGAAGCAGATGACAAGACAACAATACAAGCACTGATCAAAGGTTTGACTCCGGGACCAACAGCTTCGCACTTGACCCGAAAGGAGCCTAAGAGGATTGATGAACTCTTTCACGAACTTGAAGAATACATCAAGTCCGACGAAGATCATCGAAGAAGAGTTGCTGAGCGAAATCAAGCAAGGCAAGGCAATAGAGCAACAGCATGGAGACATCATTCTCAAACCCCACGAAACATCAACAATGTGGAAAATCCTCAGTTCAACCAGGACAGCAGACCGAGCACAAGAGGAGGTTTTGCGTCAAGAGGAAGGGGAAGGGGAAGAGGACCCCCGAAAGTTCAGAACCATGATCCAAGAGATCCATACTTCTACTGCCGATATCATGGAAGAGGCCATAGCACCAAAGCGTATCCAGAAACCAAAAAGAACATAGCAAGAATCCAACAAGAAAAAACCATGATGAGTATTGCCTCCACAATGCCGAGCCAATTCCGTCCAAACTTCTGGCAACCACAATTCATGGGTCCCCAACCAAATCCAGTCTCAATTCAGCAGTTTCAGCAGGCGTAGTCATCCTGGCAGCCTTCCCAACAGTTCTATCCTCAGTCTCAGGCAATTCAAACTATTCAGCAACCACAACCGATCCAAGAAATGTTGCCGCCACCACCAGATAGTTCATCAAGACCTGAGTCGAGTTCAAGAAGCCATAACCCGAAAGCATTGCCCTCTTTCGGAACTATCATGCCTATCACAGGAGGCTCAGCCATGGAGTTCGAAACAAAGAGGCAAAGAAACAACTATTTCAGATCTGTGAACACAGTCATCAATGATGGTCCAACAGCGCGACCAGAGTGGGCCAAAGTACCAATCACTTTCACCGAACAAGATTTCAGATTGAAGTCAACAGACCACAATGATGCCATGGTCATCGAGGTGAACATAGCTGGATGGGTCATCGGAAAAGTTCTGGTGGATAATGGAAGTTCGGCAGATATTCTATTCATGAAAACTTTCGAGAAAATGAGCTTGAGTGAACACATGTTGCAGCCACCAGAGTACCCATTACTGGGTTTCGGAGGAAAGCCAATCAAGCCGGCAGGAAAGATATCTCTTCCAGTATCCTTTGGGGATCTGGACAAGTTTCATCACTCCTTTCGGAACCTTTTGCTTCGTCAGAATGCTAGAGAGTCTAAAGAATGCAGGATGCACATTTTCAAGAATGATAGCAATAGTGCTTCATCCTCAGCTTCGGAGAAATATTCTAGCATATGTCGATGACATAGTCGTCAAAAGCATTCAAAGAAGAGACCACATCAGTGATTTAGCAGAAACCTTTGCGAACCTCAGAGCAGCAAATCTTAAGCTGAATCCTGAGAAGTGCGTTTTCGGCATTCATAAGGGAAAAGTTTTGGGGTGCTTGGTTTCGACAAAGGTATTGAGGCAAATCCTGACAAAATCAAGGCTCTAGTTGAAATGCAAGATCCTGTTTCGGTGAAAGATGTGCAAAAGTTGACAGGGAGTGGCCGCCCTTAACAGATTCATCCCTAGAGCTACAGAGAGAAGTTTGCCCTTCTTCCAAGTTCTCCGAAGTTCTAAGAACTTTTAGTGGTCCGAATCTCAGAAACAAGCCTTCCAAGAACTCAAAGACTACCTGTCAAACATGACCAAGCTATGCCCTCCAGAGCCAAAATCGCCACTCCTGCTATATTTGTCTGCTTCTAATTCGGCCGTGAGTGCTGTACTAGTGCAAGAGAAAGAGGAAGAAGGAAAATTGAAACAAATTCCAGTATATTTTGTTTCGGAAGCTCTTTCGGGATCCAAACTTTTCTACTCTGAATTAGAGAAGATAGCGTATGCAGTCATTATGGCTGCAAGAAAACTAAGGCACTACTTCGAGGGTCACAGAATAAGGGTTATCACGAATCAACCACTGAATGACCTGTTCACAAATAAAGAAGCATCAACCCGAATCATCAAGTGGGCTGCTGAACTATCAGAATACACAGTTGACTTCGAAAGAAGAAGTGCAATCAAATCACAAGTCTTGGCAGATTTCGTCATGGACTGGACATCGCCAACGCATAATCCCGGCGAAGATATAGTCACGCCCTGGGTGGTGCATTGTGATGGGGCTTGGTGTGACAAAGGTGTTGGCATAGCAGCAATCGTAACATCTCCAACTGGAGTTGTCATAAGATATGCAGCTCGACTTGATTTCGCAGATGATGTGCATTCTACAAACAACACAACTGAATATGAGGCTCTACTCCTATCTCTGAGAAAGATGAAAGCTCTGGGTCAGCAAACTTTTATCATCAAGACGGATTCCAAAGTCATTCAAGAACATATCGAGAAAGAGAGCGAAGCAAGGAATCCAGTTCTGATGAAGTATCTTGAGAAAGTCAGAGAAATGGAGAAGCATTTCAAAGGCTACTCAGTCCATCATATACCAAGAAATGACAATAATGAAGCAGACAAACTGGCGAAAGCAGCAGCTCAGAACCAGGCAATACCTCCGGATGTGTTCTTCGAAATCATCGAAGAACCGTCTGTCAAAGATTTAAAGCCAAAAACTGTGAACATTGTAGACACTTGCGATTGGAGAGCCGAAATCGTGGCATACTTGAGAGGTCACTATGAACCACAAGATGAATTGGAGGAAAAAAGACTAAGGCAAAGGGCAAGGGGCTATGCTGTAGTGGACGGAGAGCTCTACAAGTCCGGAATTACCGAACCATGGTCAAGATGCATAACCTCCGAAAAGGGTGTAGAACTTCTCAAGGAAATCCATAGTGGATTTTGTGGTGCACACATAGGCACAGGAGCTCTAGCAAGCAAAGCAATAAAGCAAGGATTTTTCTGGCCCTCCATAAATGCTGATGCAAAGAAGCTTGTTCAGGAATGTGAAGCATGCCAAAAAATAGCGAATCAGCAGAATCTACCATCTATGCCAGTTCATCTAATTCCACCATCATGGCCTCTGCAAAGGTGGGGAATGGATTTGGTAGGCCCATTGCCGACAGCTCAAGGAAACTGCAAGTTCGCAGCAGTAGCAGTTGATTACTTCACCAAGTGGGTGGAAGCAAAGGCATTAGCGAATATCACAGCACCAACAATTCAGAAATTCTTCTGGCAAAACATAATCTGTAGATTCGGAGTACCAAGAGAGTTGACTGTTGACAATGGAAAGCAATTCGACTGTTATTCTTTCAAAGAATACTGCAAAACTCTGGGCACTCATGCGAAGTTCTCTTCAGTTTATCATCCGCAATCTAATGGGGCTGTTGAAAGAGCAAACGGGCTAATTTTTTCGGGAATCAAGAAGTGTCTATATGATCAGAAGAAAAGCAAGTGGACAGATGAACTGCCGAAGGTGATTTGGTCCCACAATACAACAGTGTCGAGAGCAATAGGTTTCACGCCTTTTCGCTTACTATTCGGCACTGAGGCAATGACACCAGAAGAAATCAAGAATGAAAGCTTGAGAGTACAGAAAGCAAAAGAGATTGAAGAAGTTGACATGAAGGTAGAAAAAGACATGATCGAACTAACAATCCTCGAAGCTTCGGATAACATTGAAAAATACCAAAGAGAAACCAAGGCGTGGAAGGATAAGAAAATAGTCAGGAAAAATATCAAGAGTGGTGACTTAGTGCTGAAAAGAAAGAAAAATTGGGAGAACCCCGGGAAACTTCAAGAATCCTGGGAAGGGCCATACATAGCAAAAGAAACAAGCATGCCAGGAGCTTTCCGCTTAACAGACCAAACCAGTGAAGAGCTGCCGCATTCATGGAATGCAGATAGTCTGAAAAGGTACTACCCTTGAAAATCATGAAAAGTAGCTAGATTTTTTATTCAGCATTTCTTTTCGCAAGTTTAGATTCCATAAAACTGTAAAAACCCGAACCATGGAACTATAAGTGGTTTCGGGAACAAAAAGATTTACTTCTCGCATTTAATTTAGAATAAGAAGGACCGTACTCTTTTCCTTGCAAAGGGGGCCCTAAATCAAGGGGCAAGGTTTTGAACGAGGCGGATCCTATGTAAATACTCTTTGTGATATATATGAAAAGAGTCTTCCCCCAAATTATGTGTCTTGCGAAGTTCCATCGTGAGAAAGAAAAAGTTCGTGAAAAGGCTCCGTGATAGCCTAAGTTCCATCGTGAGAAAGAAAAAGTTCGTGAAAAGGCTCCGTGATAGCCTAAGTTCCATCGTGAGAAAGAAAATTTTCGTGAAAAGGCTCCGTAATAGCCTAAGTTCCATTGTGAGAAAGAAAAAGTTCGTGAAAAGGCTCCGTGATAGCCTAAGTTCCATTATGAGAAAGAAAAAGTTCGTGAAAAGGCTCCGTTATAGCCTGAGTTCCACCATGTGAAGGAGAAATTCGTGAAAGGCTCCGTTATAGCCAAATTCCAGCTATGTGAAAGAAAAGTTCGCGAAAGGGCTCCGTGATAGCCGAGATTAAAGATGAGAAAGAGAAGTTCTGTGAAAAAGGCTCCTTGATAGCCGAAGGCTCCGTGAAAGCCTATATCCCACCTTAAGGGGATATCCTAACGAAAGGCCTGAGGCAACAACAAGTTGTGGCCTAAATCCCACCTTAAGGGGATTTTCTACCGAAAGGCCTGAGACAACAACAAGTTGTGGCCTAGATCCCACCTTGAAGGGACATCCTACCAAAAATATGGGAACAACTGAAGGTTGTGGCCCAGAAAGTACAAGCGTCTTTGCTCAGGATTTTTTGTGTGAAAAATTATAAAGTAAAAGTTAATGTTTTTTCGATCGCAAGAACAAATCAGCATGATAGCGAACATTCATGAAGAATTATACGAAGTTTTTTAGGGAAATTGTTTTAGTCGAAAACCTTATTCCAAGGGCCAAGGGGCTCAATCATCTTCGAGAATTAGTAATTGCACAAAACGGTTGAAGCAACTGAGGGTTGCGATATCAACCTAGGCAAATATGCCAAGAGGGCGCAAGTCCACAAAATTCGTTTAACAAATTTTGTGGACTTACACTGCAATGAATCGCAAACCTTAACGCGTTGAAGGAAAAACAAGAGCAAAACAGAAAGTCACCAATCCTTGGGAATTCATGAAATTTTGCATGAAAACAGCAAGGTGGGAAGGGTGACGTTTTTTCTTAAAAAACGAATTTATTGCCTTAGTTTCATACAAAATTTCATAAAAGTAAAATTACACAGCTTCGAAGAGCTGAGAAATTCAGAAAGGAAGTTCGACGATACGGCCCGGCTTACGGCCCCTTTCTTCGGTAGTGTCGCTAGCATAAGCAAAGCTGCAGTCGCCAGTCATAGGGCTAAGGGGCTCCGTCTTCACGAAGGACCGCGAACTTGAAGCTTCACTGGTAAGAGCATAACCGTCTCGTTGAAGAAAAAACCAGCTAAGTTGAAAACTACGCATCGAGAAATGCTGGCAACATTCAAGCTAAAAATCAGAGAATTTGCATCCAGGATTAGCTTCTTTATACAATCACCAAGCTTCACCGCTAACTACTTGATCCTGACGATGGATTCGCAAAGGTATCACATCCTGCACAGGCCCACCTTGCAGGACCTGCGCAGGTTAAAAATTTACAAAACAAAAGTTCAGAAGGGGGGTCGCAGCCCACAAATATACAAGTTTGTAGTCTTCAACTTCAAAAGCAAAAATTCAGACAAGTGTAGTCTCATCCAATGATGTCAACCTTTGGGGAACTGGTTTGACGATCAGAGCTTTCTTCACCTCCGTCATCTTGATCGTCACTGCTGCTGCTGTCACCGCTGCCCTTGCTCCCCGAACCTTCCTCTCCATCGTTGGTATCGTCATTCTCCTCAGATTCAGAAGATGATTCTTGTCTCTCCGCAGCTTTAGCGCGCTCCTCCTTTTGAATCATCTGAAAAAACATGAAAGAAGTTGATAAGAATCAAGAAAGGGATGCTCGTAAGGTGTCAGAACTTCAACAAAGTCTACAATATCAACCTCCTCAAGTTTGTCGCGAGCAATCTTCTTCGCGAATTCTTTTCCGCTTGCAATCCAAAATTCCCTCGCAAACTTAATTTTTACAGCACGGACATCCTCGTTGGGTCGGATAGCCGAAGTACTCGCAGCGTTAGGAAATTGCGAAAGCGCTCCACGAAACTTTGGAAGGTTGACACAATCGAAATTACAAAGAAGCTTCAAAAGACTTTCCACTAAAAAAAGAGCAGCAAAATCGCTAGCTCCTGAGAAAATGTTTGGGAGAGCCTGAAACTCTTTCAGCATCCAATCCATCAAATCAGAAATTTCTTCACTTTCAGGCAGCGGGCTTGGACGGGTGCCAAATTGCTCCAAGGCTCCTTTGTATTCCTCAAACAGAAGTTTCAGATTTTGCTTGATTTCATCAACATCTTTACTTGAAGTCTGACTTCGTTCAGACAGAGCTTTCTCGAGATCCTGAATCTTCTGTTCTTTTGCGCTCAAAGTCTTCGTGAGATTAGAATTTTTTGATGAAAGCTCAGCATTGGTAACATGAAGCTCGTCAACAATTTTTGCGTTCTTGTCAGATTCCTTGTGAAGACTCTCAATCATTTTCAGGTCATCTTCGTGAGTCTTGTTAAGCTTTTCAAGGTCCTTCTTTGAATCGCGAAGATCGGCTTCAGCAAGACCTTTCTCGTCTTGGCATTTCTTCAAAGAGTCCAAATCAAGGCCCAAAGCCTGAGCCTTATTCAATTTACGCTTCAACTTCCGAGATTCGCCAGTGAGCTTCTCAACAAGCTCCTCTTTTTCGAGGAGCTGTTCGGAGACAACCTTGCCAACGATGGATGCCTTCAAATCGTAAGTTTTCTTGAAACTAGCAAGGTCTGATGATGAAAGTTTCCGAGCATTTTCTTCAAAACCTGCGAAAATCAGAAACGTTATAGCAACGAAAAATGTAAGAAAAACAAGAAGATCAGCAGAGTGTAAAAGATGAAAGTAATGTGCAAACCTGTTTGATTAAGTCTCCTTAAGGGAATTTGGTCTGCGGGGTCAGAAATCGCCAAAGATTTCTGGAGAGAGGAAGAAGTGTGCTTTTCAGCAGCAGAAGTTATTTTGCCGGTCAATCGAAGTCTCTTCTTCGGAGCATCTCCTCCTGTTTCACCCACAAATTCAGGGGATGTCCATAGCAAGGAAAACTTAGGAACATCATCATCCGTGTCAACCACCTCACCGCTAACACTCAACAGTTCACCTCTAAAAGACGTACCAAAACTCTCGTTGTAAGCAGTGACTGAGGGCGGGGGATCCTGATCTTCGGGAATTTCTTCACGATTTTCAATTAGAGAGGGGTTTCCAACCAAATCACCGCCTCTGCTCATCGTGCGCTCCAACTCTTCAGCGAACTTTGGAGAGGCTTCATCCTTAGTAGCAGGAGCTTGGGAAGAACCAGCTTCGGCTTCAGCAGGAACTACAGAATCAATAGGAGTTCCCCGAGCTTCGGGAACAATGTCTGAAAAAGTTTCAATATCAACAAATTCATTCTCAGAACTTGGAGTATAGATAGGACGAACTCTGAATTTCAATGCACAGCACAAGCAAGAAGAGAAACCTGTTTGGTGAGGTTCATCAGTCGTCTCGTCATCAGAAAAAGCCGAAGGAACGTGCTGGACAACAGCAGCAGCAACCTTCTTCACGGCCTTCTTAGCTTTTTTCTTGCCCAGTTGCGCAAGACTTGAAGCCGCTTGATTCTCAGCATCGGAAATATCTTCGGAAGCTTTCCTCTTCCTCTTGCTGGACTCCAAAGACTTAGTCCTTCCTGGGCGAACGGAGGGAGAAGAAGTATCGGCCGCGCTGCTTTTTGCCTTGTCCTTCTTCGAAGCTCTCCTTCTTGGAGCTTTAGGTGCAGCAGCCGAGCAAATCGCTACAGCAACAGCCAGAATTTTCTTATCCACGCCTGGCGGGTGAGATCGAAGAGCAGTCTCGGCACCGAGTTCTGAGAACACACGATTCACTCTTTTCCTGTGCTTCACGATGTTCTTGAAAGATTTATACTCGTTAAGAGTAGATTCGCCAACCATTGCATTAACTTTCTCTTCAACTTCAAGAATGAAGTCTTCAAGGCTCTGACCATCTTTGAGTCGCAAGTTAAATCGTGGAAACGGCACCTTCTGAGAAGCCCAATCCACATCAAGGAAAACAATATCTGAAGGCTTCCAACCATCTGATAAGGGCCAGACCCCAGCTGCAACAAACTCCTCAATAGCATCGCAGCCTCCGAGAATGGTGCTGGCCAAGAAGAAAGCATTTTCACAGCTCTTAAAACCAAGATTTCGGCTGTTATAAGAAGCAGTGCAAACAGCGGTAACCGGTGCCATCGGTGAGTAGAATGGATAGGCTGGTCCAGTGTATCCAGAAACTTTGGACATATCAACCTTCACATAAAACCAAAATGAGCCCCAGTCTTCAGAAAAGTTCGTCTTACTGCAAGGTGCAAGCTGAATACGGGTAAGGCCTTGATGCGAATTTTTCCTTCGGGTGTTAAAGGTACAGCAAGCATAGTGAGTCTTGTAGTATTTCCCATCGTCAAGCTTAAGAATGTCTTTCTCGGTCACAAGCTTGAATAAACGTGCGAATATGTCAGCACCAGCTATACACTTGAAAGTCTTCATTTTCCAAAAGAACTTCGACAGTTCCAGAAAAGAGTTCGGTGTTAATTGGTGCATTTTCACAGAAAATCTCTCAAGAATGGAAGGTAGATGAGGATCACAGGGAAATCTGAGTCCACAAGTGAAGAAATCCTTGAAAACAACGACTTCGTCGGCTTCACGGGTAGGGACCTCTTCACCAGAAGGAGGGCGTCCATCACCAGCAGGGAAAAATCCAGCCTCCTCAAATTCTTTAATGATTTCGGCCGTGACCTTCGACTTGCCAAAGACAAATGCCAGAGCATAAGATGTGGCCTTAGCACCAACAAGCTCACTCAAGTCAACTTCAACATTGGAGATATCTTCATCACCACCAGATTTACTTTCGAACCTTATCTCTCCATCTTCGCGACTGCCGGAATCGCGAATGGCTTCGGCAGCCGGATCATTTGTACTGGGAGGAGCATTTTCTTCGATTGGCGGAACACCAGTGGCAGCCAACTCTTCGGAAGTCATTGGCCTAGCAGTACTTTTAGTGCGAGCCACCTTTTCGAAGGAAAAACAAATGCGAAATGCGTGTCAATTTACAAGAAGCAAAAATCTTCGAAACAGTTGGCTAATGACCAAAAAATGTAAGAAAGACGAATAGAATACCTTTGAAAAAGAAGTCGTCGAACTTCGAACGCCTTGAAAACTTTGCACTGCAAAAACCTCAGAAAATCAGAGAATGCGGCGAAGCGGTGAAATAAAGTTACCACGCCCGCCCTCTATTTATAGGGTGAGAGGGGGGTAGTTTCAAGAAACCGCCTCGAGATGACCGTTGCGCGTTTTAGGGGGGACGCGTGTATACTCCGACGTTCGGAGGGTGACGTTTTTTACCGAAATTCTGAGAATTGTTCATGGAAACAGATCGTCGGAGTCAACCCGCTTCCCCGAGGGGCTAGTGTTGGGAAATTGGGTAAAAACCTTTCACCCTCGAAACATCAGAGTTAACAAATTCGTGAAAGTGTTCGTGAATAAATCACCGGGTCGCTGCTCTGCTTCGTGGCAATAAAGTATTCACGAAGGTGTTTCGTTATTTTTGCATAATTCACTGACCCTCTGATGTTATGCGAAACAATCGCCGAATGAGTGTTGGATCGCAGGTCTGTTCCTTGTTTCAGGACAGCAGGAACCTGTCGAGTTCGGGGATTACGGTGAGGGAAACTTTGGAGATCGTTGCTGATTCAGGGAATTCTGGTGATGGAAATTTCGGAAATCTCTGTGGGGTCGGGAAACTTCATTTCCGACTACGTCTTCAAGGATCTCTACGGATTCGGACAAATTTTACTTTGGAATTAACTTCGGCGATCTGAGTTGGGAGTCTCAACAACTAGAAGTCTTCGCGGATATGAAGCGGAAGCCACGAATGAGCCGAGTCAAAGGGGCGGTGCCAAAAGTCCGGGTTTGAGGTGTGAATGGGTGGTAGGCTTGTAATTATGTGAAATTAGCCTCGCAAATTACGGGATGTAAAAGACGTTCATGTACATGTTCACACCACGAATATTCTTTAGATTCGAGGGTAATCTCGGAATGTAAAAGTCCCTTCGTCTCCCTATAAAAGGGGGCTCGAGGGCACATGTAAAGGGATTCACAACTTTTGAGGCAGAGACAGACTTTCGGGGATTCTTTGTCCCCTCTCTCGTTCTTACTTTCGTGCATTCGTTCTGGAATCTTGTGTTAGGGGATCCCATCCGATTTTCGGACCCCCCAACAATATATACTTAGGTGCATACTAAAAGAAATTACAAGTAATTTGAGATGGAAGGAGGTACATATTTCTATCTGTATTTTACTAATATTTTTGTTTGAAAAGTCTGAGCTTCATCTAGTCCATATTACTCGCCCTTTTTTTGGGACAATCCATATTACTCACTCCATTCATCTATCCAAGGCCTATTAAGAAATTGAAAAAATTCAGATTTGCAAGGCCAATTCTGATTTTACACAGGTATTTAATGCGCTAAACACTTCATTGATCATGTTCCATTTATTCCATCACATGACTTGCCTCGGGAAATAAACAATCACGTCCCCGACAACACGCTTCTTTTTGCCAACCACACCTGATCAACTCCCGCATCGGAGGAGGGATCGGTGGAGTAATGATAAAAAAATTTACCTGCAACCCCTCGGGCACGGGCAAAGAGTGGAGGTGCGGGCGTGCTGTCGAGCGGGTAAATGACTTACCTGCACTCGCCCGACCCGCTACCATCCCTGGACCCCTGCTTCCTCCCACGGGCCTTCCACTTGTGCCTTATGAAGACAACGATGATGATGAGGTGGTGGAATTTCAAGGTCCTTTCACACCAACTTCTAGGAAGCGTCATGCCCACAAGATGAAGGAGCCCCTTAAAGCCACCTTTCTGCATCACAGCAGGAGGCTCAATCCAGACTTGGGTGGTTATCATGATCGTGCTAGTGCAGATGCTGCTACTGACCTCCAGAATGCTGATCCTCAGGAGGTTGTTGTCACTTTTGCTGCTGTTGACAATCCTGCCACCTATGTTGCAGCAGCCATGGAGGGTTTTTCTTCTGCTACTCCACATCTCTCCCTTGCAAACATCCAAGGAATGGCAACATGTTTCCTACAGATTCAGCCTGAGGCTGTTTCGGTTGAAGCTCTTCTAGATCTGGATGATGTAGATGATTAATCTTCCATGTAATATGGCTAGC
Source organism: Cenchrus fungigraminus (assembly GCA_036936925.1). Classification (NCBI taxonomy): domain Eukaryota; kingdom Viridiplantae; phylum Streptophyta; class Magnoliopsida; order Poales; family Poaceae; genus Cenchrus; species Cenchrus fungigraminus. The sequence continues at coordinate 16,683,714 of CM072778.1, read as the reverse complement.
TTTCTTCCAGTAGCCCTCTGGCATCTGGTGATATCTTTTGCTACTATGTCTAGCTTGCTCTTTAGTGGTTTGTGTAAACCTCTAGATGTGCTTGGTGTGATACCTAAACCACTTTTAAATAATTCTATCCGGATGTGGTTCTTTCTCTTTTTGTGCTCTGTTGCGGGTGTGCTATGTGCATCAGAATGCTTGATCTGTCGTGTTAAGTGTTTTTCCCATGAATTCCTTGAGGGCTATTAAGATTCTGGTGTGGAATGTTCGAGGGGCATTAACTCCCAACATAAATGGGATGTTATCAGAGATAAAATTGGAGAGTCTTCTGCCTCTATTTTCTCTCTTCAAGAAACTAAAAGGGAAAGCTTTGATTCTTCGTACTTAAGAAATTTATGTCCTAGGCACCTTAGTAATTATGAGTACTTCCCTTGGTGGGTGCCTCTGGTGGGCTCATTATCATCTGGAACCCTGCTCAGTTTGATGGCACATTGATTTTGGCTAATTCTTTCTTGGTGACTATCAAGTTGACACGTACTGTTACTGGGAAATGTTTTTGCTTAACCAACATCTATGGTCCCAGTGCTGCTGTTGAGAGAGCTTCTTTCATTAATTGGCTCTACAATTTAGACACTTCTGAATTTGATGATTGGATTTTAGCACGAGATTTCAATCTCTTGAGATCAACTGATAATAGGAACATAGATGGGGGCAACTTCAATGATATGGTGTTGTTTAATGATCTCATTCAACATCTTGATCTGGCTGAAATTAGATTTCAAGGCAGATCCTTCACTTGGAGCAACATGCAACATGATCCTCTTTTGGAGAAGCTGGACTGGGTTTTCACCTCTTCATCTTGGGCTCTGTCTTATCCTGATACTTTTATGCAAGTGCTTAGTAGGTCAGTTTCTGACCATACTCCCTTTGTGGTTTCTATTGGAACTCATCTTCCCAAATCCAAGATTTTCAGGTTCAAAAACTACTGGATGGACTTCGCAGACTTCCTCTCAGTGGTGGACTTGCACTGGAACACTTCACCCTTTTTTGCCAATGCTGCACAAACCTTGAATGCTAAATTCAGACAAGTCAGAGCTGGTTTAAAGCGTTGGAGTTAGGAACTCTCTATGCTTAGCAAGTTGATTAATAATTGCAATTTTGTTCTTGCTCTTTTGGATGGCCTGGAAGACCAGAGGCCTTTGAGTAGTCTTTAAAGGGCCTTTAGAAGTCTTGTGAAGCAACATCTTGCTAAACTTCTTGAGGCAGAGAGATTTTATTGGAAGCAAAGACATACTGCTAGATGGGTGAAATTTGGGGATGAAAACACAAGTCTTTTCCAGGCTATGGCTACTTATTCTCTGAGAAGGAATTTTATTGCTACCCTCACCCAAGATGATGACACAATTGTATCTGATCATGATCAGAAGCCTGGATTTCTTTGGTTGGCCTATAAAGATAGACTGGGGGTTTCTGAATTTATGGAGACTTTGTATGAACTTTCGGAACTAATTCAGTCCTCTGAATTGCCTTGTCTAGATGACCCTTTCACCATGGAAGAAATTCTTGTAGCGTTAAAGGATTTGCCTTCTGATCATGCTCTTGGGCTTGATGGTTTTAATGGAGCCTTTTTCAAGAAATGCTAGCTTATAATAAAAGATGAAATTATCAGGCTCTGTAAGGACTTTGCATGTGGTCACTTGAACCTGGAGAGTATTGATGGGTCCTTTATAACTTTAATTCCCAAAAAGGATAACCCACAAAATGTTAATGATTTCAGGCACATTTCATTGTTGAATTATTCTTTGAAATTTCTCACTAAGCTGTTGGCTAACAGGCTACAAAGTGTAATTCTTAAAGTAGTCCATGCAAACCAGTATGGCTTCATCAAGGGGAGAACTATCCAAGATTGCCTAGATTGGGTTTTCCAATTCTTGCACATTTGTCATAAGTCCAAGAGGAAAATTGTGTTGCTTAAATTGGACTTTGAGAAGGCTTTTGACAAGATTGAACATGAAGTTATTCTTCAAGTCATGAAGCACAAGGGATTTTCTGATAAATGGATTTCTTGGATCAAAGCTATTCTGACCTATGAGTCCTCATCTATTCTCCCGAAGGGCATTCGAGGCAAACCTTTTAAATGCAATAGGGGTGAGACAGGGGGGGCTTTGTCACCTCTTTTATTTGTTCTTGGTACTGACCTACTGCAGTCTATTATAAATGTTGAAGCTCTGCTGGGAAATTTTACCCACCCTTTCGGTCCAAAGTTTAGGGGTGACTATCCTATTATTAAATATGATGATGACACTCTCATTGTTCTCCCAGCTGATCCAAGGCAGCTTACTCATCTGAAATTTGTTATGCAAACCTTTGCATCTTCAATAGGCTTGAAAGTCAACTTTGAAAATCTTTCCTGGTTCCTATTAATGTTGTTGAAAGCCATTGGGCTAGTTTAACTGATGCTCTTGGTTGTCAATTAGGAAAACTGCCCTATACTTATCTAGGCTTGCCATTGGGCACCACTAGACCCTCCATTCAGGATCTTTCACCTGTTCTATCCAGGATGGAGTAGCATCTTATGGGCATCACAAGACAGATGTCTTGTGCTGGTAGACTCATTTTGGTAAATTCTGTATATTTAGCTCTCCCAACTTATTACATGTGCTCCATAAAATTGCCAGTTGAGCTTTTGGAATAGATTGATAAATATAGGAAGCATGTGCTTTGGTATGGTGGTGATTTGTCTAAGAAGGGTGGGTATTTAATAGCCTGGAAACATGCCTATCGCAGCAAAGAGGATGGTGGTCTTGGCATCATAAATTTGAGGAACCACAGTTCGGCCCTTTTATCGAAGTTTTTGCACAAATTTTACAACAATCTAGACTTGCCCTGGGTTCAACTCACCTGACAGAAACTTTATACTAACGGAGGGCCACCTCATGAGAGAAAGAATGTTGGATCTATCTGATGGAGGGACATCATGTCTCTTGCTTCAATTTTCTTCCAGATTGCTAGATGCAAAGTTAATAATGGGATCCCTGTCACTTTTTGGACTGATTAATGGGACTTGAGTATCATTAAAGACAAATATCCACAACTGTTCTCTTTTGCGAGGAAAAAGACTTGTTCTGTTAGTCAATTCCTAACTTGGGATGACAGCATGTCTTTTTTCTTGCCTCTTTCTCAGATTGCCTTTAATCAACTTTCAGATCTGAAGGCTGAAATTGTTGCTCTTAATTTTCATCCAGAGAGGGTTGATGAATGGACTTATACTTGGGGTTCTGGAATTTTTCATGTCATAAAGCTTATATTAGCATCCAGGGTTCCCATCCAGCCTCTCCTCTTTTCAAATGGCAGTGGAATTCAAGGGCACGGAACAAACATAAATTCTTCTTTTGGTTACTTCTTAGAGATAGGTTGAACACAAGAGAGCTGCTACATAAAAACATGTTTTTACATACCTACTCCTGTGTCCTTTGTGCGGAAAATGTGGAAGAGGATAGTTGACATCTCTTCTTCTCCCGCCCTTTTAGTGATGCTTGCTGGACTTACCTGGGCATTCAATGGGACTTGTCTTTGGATTTTCAACTTAATGAAAGATTGAATTTCAACTCGGTCATCTTCAGAGAGGTTTTCATCATTGGTTGCTGGTCTTTATGGTGTCATAGGAATGATATTATTTTTTATGACTCTGCTCTTTCTTTCTCTAAATGGAGAAGTTTGTTTGTTAAGGAGTTAAAGGCGGTTACCCTAAGGGTAAAACCGCAACTGATTGAGAAGATTAATGTTTGGCTGAGTGATCTTATGTAATTGTTGCTTTTTGCCTTTTGCTTTGGCCTTATAACTTGTGTATATATATATATATATAGTATAATACTAATCAGTACTCTGGGTATAGAATAATATTCAATACCCGAGTGCACCGCACCGCACCACGCGTCTGGCACCTGCTCCGGTTTTTTTTTTCTCCGACAGTTTTTCCCCAGCATTTAATTAATTCATTTTAATTAAATGCAATCGAGATCGTGGGAGGTGGGATCTGGGATTGGACGAAAATGAAACCAGCAATTTTTTTTGGCCGCACTCGTCTCTATCTGTCCGCTCCCTCCTCCGTTCGACGCCGGCGGCACCGCACCGGCACCGGTTTCGCCACCAGTCCTAGCCCATCCCGCCTGTATGGTCAGCTGGCGCGGGCATCGTCAGCTTCGTCGCCAGCCCCTCCACTTCTTCAGTCAGGCTCGCCATCATCATGAACCGAGCCTCCGCCGCCGTCGATGGCTCCCTCGACTGGTTGCGGAAGAGGTGAAGAGGAGGCGGAGCTACCGCCAGCGGTGTGCAGGCGCACCTCAGGTGAGAGCGCGGGGCCCGTCTGCTCGTGAGGCCCTCTTCAATTTCACCGGCTCCGACCAAGCGGTACCACCATCCTGCACCATGTCGGCCGCTCCTCATTATCCCTAATTGTGTTTTCGTTTTGTGCTTTCAATTTAATTTTCCAATTTTTTGTCATCTGGACAAAGGCTGAATTTGGTGCCTCAAGCAGTCGATTCGTTTGTCAGGGATTGTTAACAATGCCGGCATAAGAGATCCATGTGATAGCTGCAGTATTTTGCTTGGTTCTCTTCGATGCAGTCATCCAGTGCAGGGGCATGTCTTCCTTTGCTACATGAAGCACTGCAACGTCAGATCAGCACAGGACGAAGCAAGAGGTTTTTATTTCTAGATCGTATCCCTAATTTCCCTTCTTTGATGTTTTGAGTGATGAGTTAGTATCCTATCCTAATTTTCCGGATTCGTTTAGATTTGGTGGTGACCAAAATGTGCCTCATACACATACTCAGGATTGTGAATTGTTTTTTTCTTGTGATTTCCAATTAGTAGTGCTGATCAAACCATATGTTGTTGGGTAGGATAAAATTTGTTTAAATGTTCATATGATATTTTCTTCTTTCAGTCTTTCCTGTAGCTAGTAAATGGTTTTTAGGATTATCTCATATGAATGAATAATAATCGATTTCTCGCATGGATGTACTCGTGGCCGGGTATAGGTTCCAAGAGCTTGGGTAGGGACTGGCCATCATCAAGTAGTAGTGCAGGGCATGTTCTTGTCCGCTTACTTGGAGGCGGCCGGCCGGCCGCGGTACCACAACCATGGAACCTTTTGCCTCGGCAGCAACTTCTCCAAGGTATGGAACCAAATGGCCCTCTTGGAGCACCATGATGTTCATTTCAGGCATGATGTTTCTTTACTTTGAAGTTCGATGCAATGCTAAATGAGCTAGCCATTGACTTCAAAATTAATTCACTTGTACAATATCACCAATTCTCTTTTTAAGAAAAATGGTTAGATTTATGTTATTCCTGTCTTGCAAACATATATCTGATAAGTTTTCTTTCATGAGATTTATAACCATCACTAGCTTTTCAAATTATCTTGGTGACAATTTCTATAGATAAATGTGTGCAATATGCTTGTATTAGAATAATCATGACAATTTATTTCTGCCACAACTAAGATGCACGATTGATCACAATAGACTAACCAGATGAATCCAAAATTTGGTGATACGAGGATGCTTAATGTGGTTTGATTCCCTAATGCCCCTATACAAGACTGTGTTTCGGCCAATATACTCTGCTGACCATTACAAATGTTCAGAAGCTTTGGACTTGCTAATATTATGGTTCATGATTCTAATTTCTCTGATTAATATGCCTTATGTTCTATGATGCTGCTAGTGATATAATACAACCTACTTCCTGCTGGCCTTGTGGAATGGATAGTCAATCAACAAAGAAGCCAACAGAGTGAGGTTAGATTTCAAGTCAGCTTCCTCTAAACCGAAACAGAATGGTCGGATCTTACCCTTGTGCTTGCTCAACCAAACTCTTATGTCATTCATGGAATGCGTAATTCATTTCAGGGATAGTGTCAAAGGGGAGGATGTGAATTCAGTTTGTTATATATCAATCATGTTTGCTTTTTTGTGCAGTGGGCCGGTCGTGAGGACTGCTTGCTGGCGATTGCATGTGCTGGAGGAGTTGCTTGCTGAAAATCGCACACACATGAATGCTATAACCTGGAAGAATTGTTGCTGGCTGGAGCCTGAAGAGTCGCATCCTTAGATCCTTGCTTGGTTGCCACTTCCCCGTTCAGGAGGATCTGCTTGCTGGAGAGGGCAGGCGCTGGCCAACCGCAAGCATTAATCAGCGGGCAGTGGATCACGATGATCGTGGAGGGTGGAGCGACGGATGATGGCTTTGAATTTCAATTTGCTTACGTGTGAGGTTGCGCCGGGTGGATCATGCTTGGCTTGTACAGCTTGATGCTTAAATTTAGAGGAGTAGAAGTTACCTTTTGTTGGTTTAAGATAAAAGTCACTGTCGTGAATCATAAAGGCTCAATACTTTTTTTTTATGACAAACGAGTTTCATAGTCCAAATATTTGTTGGCCCCTTTTAAACACTTATTCGGAACTTGGGGCAATAATCAACCATGAGAGAGGTAGGAGAACGTCAAGCACAAGCGGAAAAGGTTGGCTTTGGATCATAAATAATTCACATTTTTACAACAAGTTTGATCAATCAGATCATAATTTTTATCATTTTTTTACGAACACAGTCTCATACGGCAAATGTTATATGACATTGATTAGCTTATTTTTGAACTGAGCAACGTCAATATTAAAAGATGGAGGGAGTAGTATCTTAGCTAAATGTTGAATGCGTCATGAATGAATTGAGCATGTGCTGGCAATATTTGTATTTTGATGACTTTTTTCTTTGTTAAAATTAGGAATTCGGTACTGATTATGGTGCTATTTGACTACTGAGGTATTGTTTGTTGGCCATGAGAAATGACAACCAGGCATGAGTTTTTTGATTAAAAAATAGTATACTACGTAGCTACTCTTTTGTTTTGCTGGAGGCAATCTCGTCACATGTCAAAAAAATGAAACGCACGGACGTATTGTTCCGCGCCCACGATTGGTGCACCGGACTGCGGTTTCCCCCAGGAGAAAAAACCAGCGCCGGATGTTGCTTTGACTCGGAGCCACGCCGCGCGTCAGAGAGCCTGGCTCCTGAGTCCGACTCGGGTATGGAATAGCTATATATATATATATATATATATATATATAATACACCTGGGTGCATTTAATATAAAGAATGCACTCAGGCCACCGACGCGCCAGATGAGGGGCCAGTCTGCGCAGCCGCACCCAATCGAAAGCACACCCACACGGTCACACCCGCGCCCACCAATTCCACCCGGCCCCACTCCCACCCCAACCCTCCTCCTTCCCTATCCCTTTCTTTTCTTGACTCCCGATCCAAATCCCAGCTTCACCGGGGCAGGCGCGATGGGGTGCGGCGGAGCCATTGGGGGCCAGCACGCCGCCGTGCCGGTGCCCCGCTCCACCCGCCGCGCGCGTGCAGCTCACGCTGGCCGCGCTCTACGGCGCCCTCTCGGCGTCATCCACATGCGCCACGTCGCGCCGCTGGGCGCGGACGCACCGCGGGGGACTTCTCCGTGGGCCGCGTGCTCCGCCACCTCCACCGCCTCGCCGTCGACATCCCTGGCTGCCAGGGAGGGCAGCCCGGGGTTGGAGGCCGCGGCGCAGTACATCAAGGGGGAGCTCGAGGGCCTTGCCGCGCGTGCGGGCCCGACGTACAGGTGAATCTCCTCCCCCGTCGCCCCTCGCCGCTCGCCATCCGCGCCCCTTCCGAATCCTCCACTTCCTCCTCTCCCCACCTCGGCTCCCGCCAGCTCGCGCGTCTCGACGACAGCGGCGCCGCCGCCGAGGCTGAACCCCCGCTCCCCTCCCCCCTTTCACCGTGCCGCATCCGATGGCCCCCAGCGTGCCGCCGTACCGGCCACGCTCCACCCGCCGCGCGCGTGCTGCTCGCGCTGGCCGCGCTCTACGGCGTCCTCTCGCTCGTTGCGTACCGCGTCATCCACATGCGCCACGTCGCGCCGCTGGGCGCGGACGCGCCGCCAGGGGACGGGCCGCGTGCTCCGCCACCTCCACCGCCTCGCCGTCACCAAGCATTATTTGCCGTCCATTTCAGAGTGCATTCACCGTCTCAGCGCCCTCATCCTTAATCGACTACAAGGCAAGTCATCTTCAATCTCGCCACCATCTCTTCCTCCCCCTCACCCCTGCACAATTCCATTACAGCTGCGGATATGACCCCAACAGGGGATTTAATTATTGTAGTTGTATCTCGAGAGTCGTATTTGGAACATTAATTCACACAAATGTGTTTCTCCCGATGGCTATGTGGCCTCACACATTTAGTGATGTTTGATTCATGTTGCATTTTTGCGCTAGTTTTTGGGGCTGCAAATTTCCTATAGGCGCCCGTGGCTTTTTCACAAGTTGAGATATGAAATTCAAATTTATTAATATGATAGAATCACCATTTTGTCCCAAATTTGTCATCGCACACTTTTCTGCAATGATCTCGTGTAGAAACTAGGTTACCAATGGACTTGCAATTGTTATGTCTCTATGGTTGCAATTGGTCTCACGTTTTGGTTAGGGTTATGGTTAGCAATTGTTTTATTTTGTACGACTAGCAATTGGTCTCATGTCTGGTTTTGGTGGTGATTTTTATCTTTTCAGTTTATCAGTATCATTTAAACATTTGATACATGCATCTTAGATTTGACTGAACATTTCTGCTGTTATGAATGAACTAAAAATGCACATGCATTCTTTAATATTTTAGCATCCCGAAACCATGCTTTTGGATAAGGGTATTTCTCTATCAAATGCTTTACATTCCTTTTATTAAGGTACATCTGTTTCACTCCTGACAAGTGTAGACAAGTAAGAAATTATAATAATGCACTTCTCCCTGGAAGGCTAAAATTGCATGTTGATTCTATACAGATGATTTGTGTTTGTGCATCCCTAACTATAATCCTTCACATGTTGACGAGTCATTGCTTTCATATATTTTTGTTATGCTGATTTCTTGGTTATGTCTTGGCTGATCCTTCATGTTTGATTATGAACCCTAAACCCCACACATTCATGTGTTGCAACTCTACCCATGTACATAGTAGTAATTGTTTTAGTAGTTTTGTTGCAACTAGTCGATGACACCAGTAGCAATTCGGTTCACTTTGACTTATTTTTTTACAAAGCTCAACCAACACATTCACGTGTGTCGAACTGTGCCCATATACACAGTAGTAAATGATTTATATTTATTGTTGCAACTGGCCCACTTCTTGGATTTAGTGCCACATCTTTAGTAATATATATGGGGTGTGAATTGGTGCATTTTTATTTAATTTAGTTTTTCCTTAAGAGCCGCCCCAGCTATAATTTCATCCTAGCTACGCCACTAGGTCCACTTTGACTATTTTTTTATCGGTGCTCAACGTACCCACACATTCATATATCTTGGAAGTGTGCTCATACACACAGTAGTAAATGATTTAGATTTATTGTTGCAACTATCACATTGCATCAGTTGCAATTCATTTCACTTTGATTTTTTTATTGAATTTCAACCCATCCATATTTCTGATGGTTAGTCCCTTCCCCCCATTACTCGTGCTAATTTTATTTAAGCACCTTTTTTTATATCATTGCAGCTGCCATATACATAGTAGCAATTAGTTTAGTTTTTCTGTTGCAATCGGCCTATGGCACCCGTTGCAAATTGAGTTAATTTCACTGATCAGGTCAACACTATTTTTTTGTTCGACCTTTTTATTTTGTGTGTGTTATAGAATGATAATACTATGTGGAGGATGATACTGACAACAGGAAGGCAGTTGGAGACACGGACACAAATGTAGTTGTAAGATTTTCTTTCTATTTTTGTAGCAACTCACACAACAGCAATATGCAATCGACTCACCGACTAGTTCCAATATGTGTCTTTTTCTTTTTTGCAGAATGAAACAACTGAGCAGGAAGATGTATACACAAATGTTGTTGTAAGTTTTTCATTCTCCATATATTTTCTACCACTTGATATATCCACAACACTCTACTCACTTTTTTAACCTTTGTTCTTTTTATAGAATGAGATGGGAACATTTTACTATCAGAAAAGATGCGGGCAAAGAAGTCATTGTAAGTTTTTAATTTTTTGTTTCATACAGTAGTAGTTCGCACAACATCATGTATGCAACTGGATTGATTGTGTGGTTGCAATTTGTATGTTCTGATAGAATGAAATGACTCACACGGAAGATGACTCTCAAAACAAGGTTCTAGATACTGTAGTAATTCAAACAGTACTAATATGCAACTCCAACTACTCACTGGCTCTTTTTTTTGTGCTTTTCATAGAATGAAATAACTAAGATTGAAGATGACCGTCAAAACAAGGATCCTAGCAATAAACACTCCAGTAATAATGATTCTGCCCTTTTTTATGCTATATTCAATATGAATTTTTTTAATGTTACAATCTGCATGCATATGCTTTAATTTTCTTCATTATGTAGTAATCCACACACCAACGGTATGCAATTGGATTCACTGGGTAGTTGCAATCTGTTTCCTATGTATTTCCATATATATCAACCCAGACCTTTTTTATGCTATATTCAATATATGACTTTTTTAATGTTGCAATCTGCATGAATATTGTTACTATTTCATTCATAATCATGATAAATTATATTCATGGACATTGTGATTCTATTTTCCCCCCAGTCCTTTTGGTTTCAGATTGCCGCACAGCATGCTCACCCTTCTAACCTTGATAGCAAATGCTAGAATGACGCTTTAGGTGATTGGGAGGTGGAGTTCTTCCTTTGTCATCCAAAAATTCATGTATGAGATGAGGCTGTCAAAATTCAGATTTTTTTGAGACATTTGATCTCAATTTCTGCTATGATGGCGATGAATTTTTGTGATTGTAATTTAAACTATTTGTCCTTCAACTATTATGCTGCAGGGTTCAACCAGGAAGAACTCTCTTGCTTATAAGTGGTATGATGTAGAGGAAGTGATTATCGGGAAGAAATGAGCGTGTGATATATAAAATTGGGTCATTGTTAGATTGGCAATTGCACTAGAGCCATGGTTGCAATTGGTTTTATCTACAGGTTCCCCGCGTACACGATGGGAAGCGGCGGCAGCAGTGGCCGAGCAGCTCCTCCAGAGGCGCGCGGCACCTAGGCAAGCTTGCTCCAGGCAGCAGCCGCGTTCTACCGTGCATCCAGATGGATTTTGCAACACAACACAGGTAAGCAAGCAAATTAAGTTGATTCAATTACATGGGTCAATCTAGAAAACATTTGGTCATGGAAGAGGAGAAAACTCACCCACTCTATTCTGTTTTCAGAAGTTGCGAGCAGTGCAGACATGGGTGCTGGGTCATTGCCCAGCTGCGGTGAGGCCTTTGGCTGCCACCGTTGCCACAACAACGCCAAGGTCCGGCCCTTTTTGATCCATCCATTTTGTTTGCCCCTCCCTGCTCTCCATCATCCAATCATACTTCTGTTCCTTTCTCTTTCTGAGATGATTTTGTTAAATAACGAAACTCTAAAGACATTAGGATTTGCCCTGTGCCGCAGAACAAATCTCCCAATGGCTTTTCTGGCCTCGGGCGCTTGGCGATGTTTGATTTATATTGCAGTTATGCACATGATTTTTTGGGGGCTGCAAATTCCTACAGGTGCTCGTGTCCTTTTCATGCTTTGAGATTTTGAAATTTTAGGTTTATCAATATGCTAGCATCAGCCCTTATCCCAAATTTGTCATCACAATTTTTCTGATTGGCCTCATGTAGAAATTGGGGTAAATGCAGACTTGCAATTGTTGTGTCTTCATGGTTGCAATTGGTCTCATGTAGTTTGATTTATTTTTTATCCGAGCTCAACCCACACACTCATATAGTCATATGCGTTGCAACTGTGCCCACACACTCATATAGCAATTGGTTTAGATTTATTGTTGCAACTGACCATTGCATTAGTGGCAATTCGTAACGTTGTTTATCAGAATTTTAGCAAAAAACGCACACCCTTTCTCATGCAGTCATGCTGCAACTTAACCGCCCAATTAGTAGTAATTTGTTTTTAAGGTTGTGTTGCAACTGGCAGGTTGCAATTGGTTCTAGTTTTCTACCTCATTTTTTTCTTTTTTTAACATGGATTGATTGTATGACTGACAATTGTAGTAATTTCAAAATAGTAGCACCATGAAACTTGAACACTCACTGCCTTTTATGTTCGTGCTTTCATAGAACGAAATAATCGAGACTGGAGATATGCTTCAAAAAATACGGAGGAAGGAAGCTTCTGATGATATGGCAGAGCTATGTTTGGTATGTGGTTTGTCCAACAGGGCACATCTGCAGGCATGGGTCATCTTTAAGTTTTTTTTTCATAGTGCAGGCTTTTTTTTATCCCCATATCCAATATGTGACTGCTTTTAGTGTTGCAATCTGCATGCCTGTGTTATGTCAAATTGTTTATAAATGTCGCAACTCACTGTTTTTATCTTATGCGACTCACAGCAGCAAAATGTTGCAACTGGTACACACCCTGAAGGAACAGCATGAAGAACCACCCGAGCATGAAGAACCCATGAACAGATGATGATGAAAGGAGGCATTAAATCTGCTTGTTTTCAGCTCACTAAATGGTTGTACATAGGAATGAGCTGAAGGATGTAAATACCTAGTAATTGTTGTACATAGGTATCGATTATAGTCCTAGTTGCAATTGGAGTATCCAGCTGGTTGCAATTGGAGTATCCAGCTGGTTGCAATTGGAGTACCCAACTAGTTGCAATTGGAGTACCTAACTAGTTGCAATTGCTCTGGATCTGACTGAATCTATTGTGGTTACACTTTTGAGCTGCAAGCAACCAGACTGGTGGAAGATACACGCATTTACAAAATCGGAATCAACCAAAGATTCTACGTTGTCCACTGATGCAATACAAGTGATTCATGCAAAAATGCAATGCCATGATGCTCATTATGCTGTAATGAAGTTCTCTAATGCATAGATTGACACTGAGGTGTTGCACATGCATTGTGTTCTCTTTTTAGTTTGGTACCCCAGGTGCAACTGGTTTTGAGCTGCAACTGGCCAATGAGCGAAGTTGCAATTGGTCCACAACAGAATTTCCAATCGGCAGCTTACCATGTTGCAATTGGTTTCTCTAATGACAAAGGAATATTTTATCTAGATGTAAGTTTTTGGTTATTATCATAGCTGTAATTTTAGGACCCAGCCTTGCAGTTCCTCCTGCCGTAACTAAGTAATTAGTGCTCCAACTGCAATAGTGATGGTGTGTGCATAATTTTACTAGTGAAGCTGTAACAGGATTATTTTTTTATTTGCAATTGAAGGGTCAAGGAGTTGCAAATGTGATGGCAAGTGACCAATCGCAGCTCAAGTGCTCATCCTATCCTGTCACACGCAGACTACAGGCCACAACTGCAAATCAGAGCAGCTAAAAAAAATTAAAAAACCGGGCGCAGTCTTCCATTCCTCCTTCCTGCTTTCCGTCTCCAGCGGCCTCCACAGCAAACGGCGGCATGGCCGCGGCCCCGGCGCAGCAGGACGCACGGAAGAGGCAGCTCCTCTTCGTCTGGCATAGCCCTGAGCCCCCAACGCGCACCCCAGCCAGGTCTCCCCCAGCAGCGCACGGCGGCATGCCCGTTGACCCGGCGGAGTAGGACCAACGAATTCGACAGCGGCGCCTCGTCCACAGTGCGCCCCCGGCAAGGTTACCCCCCAGTGGCGCCCCTAGCAATGCCGGCACGGCCGCGGCCCTGGCGTGGCATGCCCGGCCTCCAACGCTCTCCCCGGCCAGTTCTCCCCTAGCTGCACGCCTGCACGGGCTCCCTCGGCGGCGCGTGGCCTCCCGGGGTGCACGGCAGCCGCGCGCGGCTTGCCTGGCGCTCGCTCGATGCGGACGGGAGAGGCGCGCGGTCGATTTGCGGGATGCGTGAGGCCCACGTGCGGGAGGTGCGTGGGCTGGGATTGGAGCGCGGGGACAATGGACGCGGGTTCATGTGGGTCTGTGCATTTTTCATAACAAATGCACCTTGTTGCATTTTAGCCTCGCTGTATATATATAGATATATATATATATACACACACACCTTGGGTTAATATTCCATACCCGAGTCAGGCGCCGGCGAAACCTGACCCAACCCGCCTCCGACCATCCATCCCACGCACCGGTTCTTTTTTCCTAATTTTTTTTTATTTTCTCAAATTTTATGTGTGGAGAGCCGGAGATCGTGGGCAAACATCGACAGTTCTGCATCGGCATGACGACATCTCTCTCATGCTCGACCCCACGCCGCCGCTAGTCTCTCTGCGCAGACTGCAGCACTGGATCCGCCCATCCCAATCAACCCTTCCATTATCCCGCATACCTAAAGCTATATGACCAGGATAAATGCATAGTCTAGCCATGGCAATCCTCCTGTTGACCGGAAGAAGCTGCGATGGTGGCGCTGTTGACGGTGTATTTTGGTAACATGTTCATTACAATTTGGTTTGAGCTTGATTATGGAACTAACCTGCCACTAGGCACACTAATGATATAACAAGTTCATCTTTGTATGTGCATTTGGAAGTGTTATGTTTTTGCAGGAAAACATGGACAAAAAGGACGGAGTCACAACGAGTTCAAAGGAGTAAATGAGGAGTCCCGTTCGTGTTCAAGTGCATGATGAAATCACTCCCAAAGGTGGCAAGGACCGAAGTGTTACAAAGGAACACCCCCCAGGATTGAAGCGTAAAAGAGCGAACTTCATGCGAGAAGACCCTTGACTTGGACGCCAGGATAACTTCGCCAAAATCATTCAAATCAGAGGGGCCAAATGCAAAATGTCAAAAGAATCAGCGTGGGCTAAAAGGGAGACCGAACCGGGCCAAAGTGGGCCTGGGCCGGCCTGGCCCACCCAGACGCCGGTTCGGTCCCCCCTTTCTTGAGCTTGAAGAAGATACAACCCTAAAGACGTGGAGGCACCGCCATTCGCAGAGAGAGAGCCATTCGCCTGAGAGGCCATCCAGAAGCTAGAGAGGAAGGAGAGTAGAGAGATCATTCGCGAGGAGGATCGCTCTACTCGAAGGAAGCAACCACAAGTGGAGGAGGACGTCGAGGCCTTGCCACGACACCCCCAGAGGAGAAGGAAGACACCGTCGGAAGCGTCACCATGATCAACGGTGCTATGCCTAGCACCTTGATGGGGTAATCTTCTCATTTGTCCATGGGTTGTAATCGATCTTGAGATGTAATCGCAACTTGTATGGTTTCAATCTATCATCTAGTGTTGAAGATGCTTTCATGTTTAAGGTTAGCTACCATGCCTTGTAGGGAGTATAGATCTCACTTCTCCCTTAGAACCCTTCAATACACCGTGATCATCATAGGTCTAGTCACGAATACCTCCGTGTAGTGACAGTACGGGGGGAGGGAAAGGGCGAAACCGTGGTCACAACCCCCGGTAGATTAGATCGGTTTTGTATCTTTAAGCGGTTGCATGTTCAAGTATCGTAGACCCTTGGGCAAGTGTCTTTTATATATCTTGTGAGTTTAATCGCTCTCTCTAGTGTAGCGTAGTAGTTCTCTAGATTAACCGTAGATTAGGGTTTGGCTAAGTTAGTTAGTAGTGCTAGATCAAACGCTTGTAATCCCCTTGCTCTGCGGATTGACAAGAACCTAGGGAATCCCCGTGGTGAAAAAGGTGTAGGTCCGTACGCTTGCGGATCGTAGGCGGATACGAGTTTTATCTGTCAACAAGCCCCTTTTTCTGGCGCCGTTACCGGGGAGCAAGCCAGTTTACATCGTTTGGTTTTGCATGTAATTTTGTTTTTGTTTATCGTTTATCGCTAACATCTAACCCCTATTACCTAGATTTTGTTGTCTAGATGGCGTTCACCAACCACCCCGTAGAAGAACTGGAGAAATCGTTATGGGATTACACTAGCCCTCGATGTGAAGAGATAAAGGTGCAAGAGTCGGATTCGAAGCTCGAAGCGACCAAGTATGAAATCAAAGCTAGGATCATCGAGATGGCGGCGGCAACCCCATTTAGAGGGATGGATACGGAGAACCCATATAGACACATAAAGAATTTCACAACGCTATGCAACACGGTGCGCCAAGAAGGAGTTCCCGATGCATGGTTCAAGTGGAATCTCTTTCCCTACTCTCTTGCCGGCGAAGCAAAGACGTGGTACTTGTTTGCGTCCTTTGATGTTGAAGGGAATTGGAACAAGTTGAAGAAGAAATTTTGCGAGAAGTTTTTTCTAATAAGCAAGGTTCAACATCTAAGGAGGCAAGTGTTGCCTTCACGCAAGGAGAAGAGGAAGGGATAGACCAAGCTTGGAATAGATTTAACGAATTGATTGAACAAGGACCAAGACTCGGCTTCTCCGGTGACGTACTCTTGCATACATTTTTCTTTTCCCTAACCCCTAGTTGCATGGAACATGTTCAAATGTGTGCAGGTGGGGATCTCATGGAGAAAACACTCACGGAAGCCGCTCAACTTTTGCAAAAGATTAGCAAAGCGGTGGCCATGCGAAAAGATTGGGAAACACGACTTTCGGGAGAGCCGGAACACGATTCAAGGATGAAGACATGTGCTGAAATTTCCAAAAAGGCAGCCCCGGGAGACAAGAAAGAGAAGCCAATCCCGGAAAAGCTTGAAGAAGTACACACCGAGACAAGAACTACCCCAAGCGTTGACTTCGCCAAGTCAAATGAAACAAACAAAAGGAGTATGTCAAGCACGGAGCCATTAAGGGAGTTCGAGCAAATGGATTGGGTTCCAATTGATTATGAAGAAGTATTCGACAAGAGAAGATTGTTCCCTAATCAAAAGGGGATGGCAAGAGCATTGGAAGTAGACTTCCCACCGGAAAAGCAAGCGGAAAATTCGTACGATCTTGAAACCACCGGTGAGATCTTTCGAAAGCTCTTTAGTGATGACGAAGTGGATATGGATCACATAGCTGAGGTGAAAAGAATCATGGGGATCAAGCCCGAAGCATCGCCATACGCTCACCTCGCCGAAGTTTATGCAATAGGATCCGACCAAGAGGAGAAGATGACACCACACTTGAGTTGCGAGATCAATGGAATTCAATGCAAGGCTTTATGCGACATCGGAGCTCAAGTAAGTGTCCTATCCTCCAAGATTTACAATAAAGTTCAAGACCATAACCTAGAATTAGCTCCAACTTCAACAAAGTTAATCATGAGAGATGGTAGAACTATTAAACCTCTAGGTATTGCTTGCAACATTAATGTAATCATCTCCGGAAAGTGCATACCAACCGATTTCTTTGTTATAGATGCCTATTATGATAAACATCATCACATAATCTTAGGTTGGCCTTTCCTTAAGTTGGTTGATGTCGTGTTGGATGCCGGAGAAGGCAAAGTAACAATAAACCTTAATGGAGATAAGTACACATATAGTTTTCTTCGCGCTTCTAGTCATCCCTCACTCTTTCCTCCAGAGGATGAAGAAGAAGAGGAGGTAGGTAGTCTTTGTTTTGTTGAAACCCTTAGAGACCCGCTGCAAAGGGCGATAGAGAATCAATCCAATGATCAACAAGACGAGGAACTAGAGGAAGCAACGAAGGGATTAGAACCACAAGATGGAAGCGCGGAGGAAGAAAAATTCGAAGACATAGGAGACACTAAACCCGAAGAGCCACAAGTGCCCGTGGTGGATCTCAAACCTTTGCCCAAAGGATTAAAGTACGAATTTTTGGGCCCAGACAAGACTTATCCAGTCATCGTGAGCGACAAGTTGAGTCCCGAAGAAAAATGAGAAGTTGCTGAATTTATTGAAAAAGCACAAGAAGGTGATTGGATATTCGATCAATGATCTCAAAGGACTTAGCCCAGCCTTTTGCACTCATCGTATACCAATGGAAGACCAATGTAAGCCCGTAGTGGACCATCAAAGGAGGTTAACCCATGCCATGCGAGAGGTAGTGAAGAAGGAGGTTATCAAGTTACTTGATGCATGAATCATCTACCCGGTGCCGCATAGCGAATGGGTGAGCCCGGTACATTGTGTGCCGAAGAAAGGAGGTTTGACCATGGTGAAGAATGAGAAGAACTAATTAATACCGCAAAGAACCGTGACAGGATGGTAGATGTGTATCGATTATCGAAAGCTAAACAAAGCAACGAAGAAAGATCACTTCCCCCTTGTTGACCCCTACCGTTCATTGACGAGATGCTCGAGAGGTTAGCAAAACACGCTTATTTTTGCTTTCTCGATGGATACTCGGGGTTCATGCAAATTCCCATTCACCCGGATGATCAACACAAGACAATATTTACTTGCCCTTATGAAACGTTTGCATATAGAAGGATGCCCTTCGGTTTATGCAACGCTCCGGCCTCTTTTCTACGTTGCATGATGGCGGTGTTCTCGGAATTTATCGAGGAAATTGTCGAGGTGTTCATGGATGATTTTCCATTTATGGGAAGACATTCGTGGATTGCTTGGCAAACTTGGACAAGGTTCTCACGAGGTGTGTGGAGGTCGATCTAGTGCTAAATTGGGAAAAGTGCCACTTCATGGTAAGGCAAGGCATAGTGCTCGGACATGTTATATCCGAGAGAGGAATTGAAGTGGACAAGGCTAAAGTAGAGACGGTTGAGCAACTCCCACCTCCAACAGATGTTAAGTCTTTGAGGAGCTTTCTTGGCCATGCCAGATTCTATAGAAGATTTATTAAGGACTTCTCGAAGATCACTAAGCCTTTGACACAACTTCAAAAAGATGTGGCTTTTGACTTTGATGAGAAGTGCTTAGCGGCATTCCGGACCTTGAAGAACGCTTTGGTGAGTGCTCCCATCATTCAACATCCAGATTGGAGTCAACCTTTCAAGATCATGTGCGATGCAAGTGACTACGCCGTAGGGGCGGTTTTAGGTCAAAGAAAGGAAGGCTGAGTTCACGCCGTATACTACGCTAGTAAAACTCTTAGTGAGGCACAATTAAATTATGCCACTATGGAAAAGGAGTTGCTAGCGGTGGTGTTTGCCTTCGAAAAATTCAGATCTTACATTGTGAACTCGAAGGTCATTGTTTACACCGATCACGCGGCCATCAAGTATCTTTTGGCTAAGAAGGATGCTAAACCAAGATTGATTCGTTGGATCCTTCTTCTCCAAGAGTTCGATGTGGAAATTCGTGATAAAAAGGGGGTGGAAAATGTTGTGGCCGATCACTTGTCTAGGATGAACCATGGACAAGATGACGAAGAGCCCATAGAGGATAAAATGAGAGATGACCACCTCTACCGAATACTCGACAAGGATACTTGGATGATTGATATCATTCGAGCAATTCGGAGAATGCCTTTTGATCACCTAGATAAAAACACTCAAAGGAGGATAATCTTTGAAAGCCGAAAATATTTTTGGGATTCACCTTACCTCTTTAAACTTGGGAATGATGGAGTAATGAGAAGATGTGTACCAAGAGAAGAGAGGTAAGAAATTTTGAGGAAGTGTCACTCGGCGGAGTATGGTGGACACTATAGTCATTTTCGAACCCAAGCAAAAGTGTGGTCTAGCGGATTCTTTTGGCCAGAGATGCATGAAGATACTAAAAGATATGTTGCATCATGCCCCGAATGCCAAAGGACCGGAAACATATCCCAAAGGAATGCTATGCCCTTGAATTATAATCTACAAATCGATTTATTCGATGTTTAGGGAATAGACTTCTTGGGGCCTTTCAAAAACTCACATGGATTTGAGCACATCCTAGTTATGGTTGATTATGTATCCAAGTGGGTAGAGGCCATTCCATGTCGTAAAGCTTCCACGGAAGAATCCATTGCGATGATTAAGAGTGTGATTTTCCCTCGCTTCGGTACCCGGAGAATTTTGATAAGCGATGGAGGAACTCACTTCACCGGAAAGAACTTTAAGAAATGCTTGTCCAAGTTGGGAATTGAACATAGAGTCTCTACGGCTTATCACCCACAAACTAATGGACAAGCAGAAATATCGAATAGGCAACTAAAGAGCATCCTTAGCAAGACTATAGAGAAGGGAGGCAAGGATTGGTCAAAGATGTTGGATGGAGCTTTGTGGGCATATCGAACGGCGTTCAAGACACCGATAGGTATGACCCCATATCAATTTGTTTATGGCAAGGCTTGTCACCTTCCGGTTGAGCTAGAACACAAGGCATATTGGGCAATAAAAGAGATGAACCTCGATCTAGACGCCGCGGTAGTAAAACGGAGAATCCAAATTAGCAAGCTAGAGGAGATGAGGTTGAAAGCTTATGAAAACGCAAGCATCTACAAAGAGAGAATCAAAAGATGATACGACAAAAGATTAAAGAAGAAAGAGTTTAAAGAAGGAGATAAGGTCCTCCTCTATAATTCGAGATTCAAAACTTTTGGAAAGGGGAAATTGCAAAGCAAGTGGGACGAACCTTACATTGTTCATTCCGTGCTCTCCAATAGAGCGGTTACCATCATGGATATGAAAGGAGATCAATTCATGGTGAATGGTCAACGGCTTAAGGTATATTTCAAACCCGACGTTGTGCCCCTTCACCATATTGATATTTTCATCATGGAGGATGAGCCCGAACGTCAAACCTAGGACGTAAAACAAGGTGAGCTTTTTGTAAATAGCTCTTATTTTATTTTTCTGGAGTTTCTCATGAAGTTTTACCAAGCCAACTTTTCTACATGGGCTAACAATTAAAAAACAGTGGAGTACGCGAAAAACCGGACCGAACCAGCCCGCGAACCAGGGCAGGCCAACCGGCCCGGTACGATCAGCCCAGGAGGCCCGGGCGGCAGTTCGCCCCCATTTTTCTTTGGGACACGCGTCTTCGACTTCCTTGTTTGGTCAGAGAATTTTAGGGAAGTCAAGAAAAGGAAAAGATGGGTTCTAGGACATTCCTTCTCGGACTTTTTAAAGGAACGAGATTGGAGCTCGGGAATCCATCCCAATTCACATCCTTTTGCACCCAAGCAGCAGCCATGGCGTCCCTAAGGAGCAAGGAGATCAAGCTAGGCGCCGAGAAGCCTTTGAAGCCGAAGGAGGCGAAGCGATGCGAGCTCAAGCCTACAATGGAGATCAAGAGGACCGCCTGCATCCGTTGCGGAGGATGTGTCCCGACCGGGCTGATTGCATCTCGCCACCATGTCAAGGAGGAGGTCTCAACTCCCATCCGTAGATCGGAGTGACTCCGGGGCATGAAGAGGAAAGACTACAAGGAGGAGTCACCCGAACCGAAGGATTACGGGGGGAGTGATTACTCCGACGACCGCAGCCCGAGCTCGTGGGCAGCCACCAGAAGGGACGACAACGACCTCTTCTATTGGGAGGAGGTGCCTAAAGAGAAGACCCCCGAAGGTCCAAACGGCGGCGGAGATCCCGACGACGGCGGCGACGGTGACAACGGCGACGACCCCGGCGACGACAATCCATTCGGGATGCATCCGTTATGTTGTGCGGCTTGCCGTCACTCCATCTCGGATCTTTACACGTCGGTCGAGGAGTGTTTCGAAGCTATGGAGGCGATGAGGCAGAGAATGGAGGATTTGGAACGAGTAGTCGATGACGACTACAAGTTCCTTAGTAGGAACGTGAGGAAGTTATTCGGGATGGTCGGCAACTTGAAGAAAAGGTGGTGCAAGGACTGTGGGAAGTTCCACTAGAAAGTTAGGGTTTCCCCCCTTAGGATTTTTGTAAGATACGACGAGGACGTCGTATGGTTTTAGCGTGGGGGAGAGCTAGCTAGATCTTAAAATTTTTGCCTTAGTGAGTTTAGTTTGGTTTGGTTTAGAGTTTGCGAGAGTTTGTGAGTTAAATTTTTTAGGTGTGTTTTTAATTTTTCAAGTTTGAAGTATGTTAATTTAGTGTTCGAGTCGAAAAATCAAATAAAAAGTGTCTTTTAATTTTTGTCTCATGCGATGTTTTTTCTTTCTTTACTCATATGTTTTCCTTTAATTTTGATATATGAGCATGAGTTTTTGGTTTGAAACGTTTACCGTGGTGCTTAGTGGAGTTTTTACCTTTAAAAGTGCCCGCACCATACTTTCATCTAGAACCTCGTTTCGGTTGTGCTAAGTTTGATGCCAATGTTGGAGGAGTTTAATTCTGAAAATTATATGAAAACTGTTGTAATAAAGGTTAGCAAACTCTCTTTTTCCAAGTTGAGAGACAAAGAAAAATCCTATACAAGGCCAACTCGATATCCGCTCCACCATAAGTGCGGTTAGCATGATGAGTTGGGCTAGGATCCTTCTCTCTTAGAAGTTTTAATTTCGAGCAATGATCATGTCCTTGTATATATATTTTATTGCTAGCCTCGTCATGTATTCGGTAACGAGACTCTCACATCGAAAGTCCCGTACAACGCCGAATTCCATACCCAGACCATAATATCTCTTTTGTGCATCGTATTCCTTGAACACAACCTATGTTCAAAGTTTCGTCTCATCTCTAGCGTGATTTTTATTTAAAATTCAGATTGTGTTTATGCAAGAAGAGATGAGTAAAGAGCTTTGAAAGAGAGGTAAAGATGTCAAGAGAGAGAAGTAAAAAAAAGAAAATATATGTGTATGGAAAAGAAAAAAAAGAGAAGAAAGTAAGAGAAAAAGAAAAGAAAAAAAGGAGAAAGAAAGAAAGAGGAAAAGCAAAAAAGATATGAAGAGGGATGAATCAAGTGAAGATTAAATAAAGTGTAAGAAAGGATGCCACGTTGTTGTTAAGAGACTGTTGACACCGGATTTTGGTAAATCCCATGTCACGTAAAATGACGAGATTGACAGTGTCGGTGAGAGTGGCAAAAGCATGCGAAGGGCAATCGGCAAGAGCAAGTGGCGAATTTAATTGTTAAAGATGTCCGGAGCAATCGGCTGCTAGCATATCGGCAGGGATTACACACAGCTATATGCTGGGAGGATCGGCTGCCGACGTGTCTATTGGGGCCAGGAGATCGGCAGGGAGACAAGACGATGGTTTTGCTTACCTTTCCAAAGCATGCAAGTACGTATAGACGACTTGCAAGGATGCCGGCCTACGTGGAGGTTTAATGCTCGTGCATGTGGAGTCCGATAAACAGGCCAAGCAATACAAATTAATAAAGGAAGGAATAAATGTTGAAGAGAAGGAGACCGCGTGTAGAGGCAATGCAAGAGGTAATTAAAGAAGGCATACGTGATTGTTTTTCCCCTTGCGCGTGTCAGGAGAATCCAAGTTAAACACGTACTCCCTCCGGTTCCATATTAGAAGTCATTTAAGACAGCGACACGGTCACCAAAGCATAACTTTGACTTCTCTTTTCTATAAAAATCTTTATTAGAAAGTTATATATGTATATTCTTATGAAAGTAATTTTCAAGACAAATCTATTTATATGATTTTCACATTTTCAAACTTAACGACTTAAAAGTTATTCATAATTTATATTACCAATGTTTGACTCAAATCTTGTCCAAAACGACTTCTAATAGGGAACCGGAGGGAGTACGCAGGCTGGACGGATAGACGATAAGCTTGATCAGCAAGAATTCTATACAAGGAAAATTAGAGTCCATGTATTTTAGTATTTCCTTTTTGTTTAGATATTAAATTAGAAGAGTCTACTACGTTGGTTAGCTGGTATAATCTGTTAGGAGTCTTAATTAGGCAAGTTTGGTATGGTTCAGCTAGGAGTCATTAAGCCCGGGATATAAATATGTGCCCTCGGCCATTGTAATAATCATCACACGATCAATATTAAAACCGCCTCCGGGCAAACCCCTTTACCAATTCTAGCATCTACTTTATTGCATCTACTTTTCGGTGACTTCACCTTCGTACCTTTTCTTCTTTTCACGAGTTCTCGCAAACTCGCCGGGCTGCATCGCCTCGATCTCCGGCTTGCTGGTGAGTTCCGTTTTACCGAATAATATCTAGGCTTTAACCTCCGGACGCATCACTGTGGTTTCGTCTAGATTTATTCACCAGTTATCGATATCAGCTAGATTAGCAAGTTTTATCCTAATTCTTGTTACTTTAGCTTTTATCACAATTATCCAGCTTGAGACTGCTTACTGTCGGCTTTATCACATTATTATTATTATTATTTTGATTATCATATAGCCAGTTAGATCTGTTTCAAGTGTTGCTCATGTAGCTCTGTTTAAGTTGCCTCTGGTAGCTTACGCTCTGCCTACGTCATCATATCAGCAGATCTGGCCGATCTGTTCTACCCCGTATCGGCTACCTAGCTGTTACGATTTTATCAAAAGACACATCAGCTCTCTATTCGATTTTTCTTTGTCAATCAACAGGTCAGATTGGTTGGCACGCCTCGCTACAGATCGGGGAGTCACGTGTGCTGCGCGCAGAGGTGACGTCCTATTTTCACGTTAACACACTTTTGGCACGCCCGGTGGGACTCGAAGATTAAATCCCTATTATTATATCGTCTGGTGAGACACAAAGACAATATCCACGTTGAATCAATAAAGTTCAAGGAGTACATTCAGTGCGCCATGGATAATCAATCTGGAATATTGGCGAATATTATAAGCAAAGCAATTGAAGGTGCATTCTCTGAGTTTGCCCGTCAACGAAGTTATGAGCAATCATATTATCAACAGCCGAGATCATCGGCTAATACGGCAGTACCTATTTGCTGTCCGTGGGAACTTCCTAATCAAGTGGCATCTCAATATTGTGATATGCCACCATTGATAGCTACGCCAGCACAAAGTAATTTGTTTAATACCTCAAGCACTCATGGTACAACTCAGATCCAACAATTTGATATGCAGTCAACACAGCCAACATTTCTGTATACTCAACAATTGGCTCAACCACAAGAGATGAGGATCCATCATGCACCAGCGTCTGCTCCTCAGATTACACCAGTCCTCCCTGCCTCCTTGCCGCCGGTACGGGAAGATTTATTCAGCGTTCTTGGATATACGCCACAGCCGCTGACACAGAGGGATTTGTTAAGCACTCTTGGATATACGCCTGCAGACACTACTCAAATTCAAGGATCGACAGGCTGTCAAAGTGGTGTTCTGGAATCACAGTTTGTTCCCCAAAGTTCACAGCGGAGATGGGTTCAAGAATCGGCTCCTCAGCCGATAGCTTTCCGGCCACATGTGCAAGCTCATCAACCAATGGTTCAGCAAGCAGGTTGGCCGATGGTGCAAGAATTACAACAAACAATTCCTGTAGCTCAGCCTCAAAAACCAGAAATTTGTCAGCCACAAGCTATGGACGAACAATTGATGATTCAACAGCCAGAACCAATAGCTCTACAATCTTGGCCTGGGGAGCTGCAATCGCGACCGGTAACTCAGCAGCCTTTGCCTGGGGGCCTGCAATGTGCCCAGATGTCAGTTTTGCCACAACAACTAGAAAATTATTGGTCGCAAGAATCGGTTTCACAGTAGGAAGCATGTCAGCCGGAAGCATTTATTTCACAGCCGATTGTTCACCAATCATATCAATTAATGACCAATCAGTCTGTTTTAGAAAAATCAAAAGAGCTTGTGCATCCAATGGAGACTATGGAGATCTCTGTCCAACTGATATGGTCAAAGTGGGCAACCAAGATGAAGAGACTGATTTAAAATTGTCAAGTTCACGGGTAACTAATGGATCAGAAGTCGCAAGTCACAAAGAGCATATTCTAGTTGACGAGATCAAGGATGAGGGCCAATATGGAACAGAATATTATTTGGGAAAGGCTGACAAAGAGAAAAAGCCAGCTGATAATAAAAAGAAACATTTATGTGGACATCTCAAGCGTCAGCTCAAAATCAAGAGAGGTGTCAACTGAAAGCTGAAAATACTCCGTCGCAGCTTACTCCTCAGGAATCACCTCCAATAGCTCATCAGTCCATTCTAGTACCACCACGTGAGTTCAAGAATAAAGGTCGGTATGAAGAGAAAAGCAGCTCTGAGGAAATTCACGTGGAAGAAATCCCAGCCAACTACAAGGATAGAGAAAAACAAGCTGGTGAGCCATTAAAAAAAGATGAAGTGGCCGATAGAAGGATAACAGAAGCTGGGCAATGGATGGTTTCTCAAAATTTTTTTTGCTCGCTGCCCAAAAATATTTCCCAGGAGTATCGGCGGTTTGGAGCTTATTTTTCATGGGAGCCAGGCGATCAAGAGCTAAAAATTATTACTTTAAAGATCTAGCTGATCGGAGTTTATGATCCCTGGGATCCAGGCGGACAAAAATTACGTATGTAATTTTAAAGCTGATGTCTCTAATCGGCTAGATGGCACATGGGACAAATCACTGTAAAAAAAATGATGACGAGATACATCGGCTCCTTTATTTAAAATATAGCCGATAGAGGTAGAGGTTGACCGCGAGAAGAGCAACAGAGTCAGCCAATGGAGCACGACCGCCCTTCGTTGATCTCGCCAAAAGAGTCGCCATCAAGCTCGACGCCGACGATTTGCACCGACTCGTCATCAAGCAGGCATGTCTATGACAATGCCTAATGCCCTACACGGTATGTATCTACTGATAACTGCCCTACGCGGCAAGTGGAGTAGATCAATTGACACCAAAACGAATGTAAGTGCATGCATCAGATGGAGAATTATTGTTGGCTTATGCTCCTCCTTCGGATGAAGTTGTTTTATTCAGTCGATGAAGGAGACAATTTGTCAGTATAATTGGCAATATGATCTTAACCAAAACGATATGATCTTAACCAAAACGAGCTCTACCTCAGCTGACACGTCATCGGCAGGGTTATACGCGTGCCACGTATACGTGCTGCAGAAGGAAAAGCCAATGAAGAAGTGGCCGATCTACTTTTTAGCAACGAAAAGAATAATGGAGTAGCCGGTCTGAAATATTGGTACTGCTATAATCATTATCTCGGTGACTTCACATGGCCGATGATTCAAAGCTGATTGGTCTGATGCCAAGGAATTTAAAATACTTCTTTATTACACTTTCACATCTAGCTCTCTCCTGGATCCACAATCGGCTGCCTGTTACTCTGTAATACATGCTAGATACCCGATGGAAAGGATAAAGTAAGAGATGTCTTCATCAGCTGATGAGTAAAAGTGCTAATCAACAACTGGAAGGCAGGCAATAGCTAAGAAATCAGAGGAGTCAGGCAAGTATTATGTCCGGCAGCCGATGCAATGATGGCAAAAGCTTGTTAACTGCACCGACGACCAAGACCAAGAATCGGCTACGAGATGAAGTTGCCTGACAATTCTTTCTGTACACTGCCGATTTTTTCTGTGCATGGCCGGTGGACTGCAGAGTAGACTTGGGCAGGCCAATGAAATTAATGGCCAGTGGACAACTTTGTCAACCAATGAATGGCCACTACTACAGCATGATCGGCTGATAAAGCTATTCGCTACATGGCTTTGTGGTTAATGATCGATGGCAATAACGGAGTACCTTATCACTCATGAGGAAGCAGAGGTCTATTTTTTGCCAGCACGCCATTGCTGGTCTTTAAGAATAAAATTATCATTCTGTCATAGGCCGATCCGAACTAATATGTTAAGACACGGGACACAGCTAGTCATGTCACTGACATTGCAACCATGCCATGACGACATGCTATACGAGCTGCAAGATTGCGGAGATTCTGGAGCCAAGAGATAAGCCCACGAAGCTGTCAGATGATCAGCGGGATCAAAGGAACGACATTGCAATATAGTTTATCTGAAGCAAGCGTCAGTTCTTCGCACGTCAAATGGCAGAAGGATGGCCATTATCTAATGAAGATATTCATGAGGCCAAATGATCAGATGAAGCAGTAAATCGGTTGGGTTGAAGTATTCCATTGAAGGCCATGGAAGTATCGGCCAATCGCTCCAGACTTGTAAAGGGCTGATGGAGGTACAAGTGCTAATCGGCTACTAAAAAGTCAATCAGGCTCATTCTTCACAAGCAGCTTCAGAGGTTATAGAGAGGGACAGCCAACTTGCAATCAAATCGACCACCAGCTAGTGAACCAGAATTGAGCCGATAGAAAGAAGAGTGAATCAGCCAGTGGTGTTTATCCGAGGTCTTCATATTCGCTACATGATTGGCGGGTGATCCAGTCAGTTTTTCTTTACAGCGATGCGAACACCACATCATGCATGAACGCAACCGAAGAGGGTGACATCACAGGCCATGAAGTAATCCATATCACCAAGATGCACCACGAAACCGGCGAGATGGAGTTGATGATCGATAATAATGACAGCATACAGTTGCTATAGTGAAAGTTGGATATTGGGCATGGGGAAACGACGGTGACGCACCATTGGTACATCAACACTGACCTGTCCAGTACCATATTCTCCGCGGATCATCGGTTGATGATTATATATCAGCTAGACTTGATACACTTACCAGTAAGATTAGCTGCACACCTATTGATCTGGGACAAAGTGGAGTCCATCTCCTTAACAAACTCACCCGATCAGACTATTTGGAGGTGGACAAGGGATGGCGCTTTTACTACTGCCTCAGCTTACAGGCTGTTCTTCAGCGGCCAACACGCCATCCCGGGGGCTAAGCTTCTGCACAAGACAAGGGCGCCGGGCAAATGCAAATTCTTCATATGGCTGGTGCTTCATATCAGGGTTTGGACGGCAGCGAGAAGGCGGAAGCACCAACTGCAAGTTGATGACCGTTGCTCTTTATGTGACCAGGAACCTGAAACTATTTCTCATTTGCTCATTGCCTGTCCCTACAGCAGGGAGGTTTGGTTCACTCTTTTCCAAAAATGGAGGATGGTGAATAGGTGGCCGTCGGGCCGAGAGCTGGGCTTGGCTAACTGGTGGGTGAAGGCCCGGAGGGGTTTTGACAGAAATGGAAGGAGAGCTTTTGATTCGGCTGTCATTCTGATATGTTGGATGCTTTGGTTAGAACGTAATGCTCGTGTGTTCAACCATAGATCTCAGTCCGCGGTGGAGTTAGCTGCCCAGGTTTTAGAACAAGTTGAGTTATGGATTAGCGTTCGCTATCACTCCCTGCTGCCGTTGGGTTCTGTAGCTGCTGGTCGCCAAAACGGGGACATGGCGAGTGGGCTGTAGTTTTTGTTTCGCTCCTTTTTGCCGCGTCATCAGTCCGTTGACGACGTTGTCGTTTGTAATACTCTTCTTCCTCTTAATGAAACACGTGCTAAGGCACGTTCGCGAAAAAAAAATATTACTGCACACAACCGGTTCAAGGAAATTCCATTCGAAGCCAATAATGATTTAGCTCAATCAAAATACATTAGCTTCCGCGAGAGCTGATACATTCGAAATAGTGTGCATATTGAGCAAGCAAGTGGAAAGTCCCACACAGCCATTGCCGCCATGCTATATCTAGAGAGATTCTCTCACCTTCTATCATGCTCCTTGCCCACCTTAGCCGCTTATGAGTCAGACTCTTTATCGGCTCAAGAAAAATATTGCAGAGGCTAAGGCGACCGAGACAATGACCAATGGAGCATGCATCAGAATAATGAATGTTCCACCAATTATGCGGTTGATAAAAGACGGAGATGCAGATATATAGTTCCATACGTGAAGTTTGAAAGATCAATCACATGGTGGATAACTAAGCTGCAAGGATAGCTAATATTTTCTTGATCAAGTATCAGCTCAATCATATTTCACCTCAAGATTATTTTCAGTATTGGCTTGGGAATTCGAAGAATGAGATGATCAGGAGGCTAGCAAAAGTTCTGTACATGGAGTTGCATATAAAAGTGTTGCCACTGTGAAGCTGTTGGCATGACCTCCAGAAACAAAGATATTGCTGATGACAACATCACAAGCATATCCGAGGAAACTCCAGCATCTCCTAAATTGGCAACAGATGAATCCTTGGGCGATCTATTTTTGTATATCGGCTATTGATGCTAGAGATGAGCCAATACAAAGACATGGATCTATCATCACATTACTAGACTTCAGCTCTTAGCGGAATCACTGACGTCCTCAGATCCAACGATTTTATATACTATGGAGCAAGGACTGAAGATCACCAAAATTGTGCCACCATTGCTGCTGCATGGCTGCTAGTACAAAGTTATGCGGCTGATTGGAGATCCCATTCTAAACCAAAGATAATCTGGGGGACTTCATTCCAGGGTTCAGCACACAATCGTTTTGATGATGGAAACAACAATCCTGCCAGAGAAGTCACATGAGAGTGCATCGGTTAATACGAGATGGGTCGCATCGGCTGAGAAGCATCAGCTGTCCAGTCCTGCGTACATTCATCAGCTGATCAATCATTGGCTTATGGAGCCGGTGGCACAAGCCGCAGGGAAGCTGATAGAAGAAATAAAGAAAGATGCCGATATGAATATTGAAGCGGGGAACGATATCAATTACTAAGTCAGGCGACAAGAGCACATCATCTGCATGGATGGCCTCGAGCCATATAAGCATATCAGCAAAATTATTTCAGTAACCCAGACAACAGCAGGACCATTAGCAGCATCAATGATTGACAGTACAAGGAGCAAGCTGTACTAAACAGCAATCTCGAGAGCCGATATGTGAGGTCTATCGGTTAACAATCAATCCAGTCAGAATTTGAAAAGATCTCGCTCTAAGTCACCAAGCATGGGGACTGGTACTGAGACGATGACAAGGCCGCATAGCCAATGAAGCCAGTGAAATCGGCATCAAGGAAATGAGATCGAGGGGCCAGCAAGATAATGCCTGCATGCAACAACAATGAAGACTTGCGAATTGGCTACAAAAGCATGAACATGGTGCTCGGACCCAGCAGCAATTCTTCATCAGGCATGATACCTCATCACCGTCGGTCTCTCAACCAATGACATGACTGTCTTTCTTCATCGACCACAATGCTGCCAAGCAACCGGCTGAGTGTCGTGGACAACGACGATATCATACTGACCAGACTGTGACAGTGTTGTGCCATCAAGTGACACGCACACGCCAGAAGTATGACAACTAGAAGGTGAATGCCTTTATGCATACATGCCCATAACAGGACACAAAGTTGTGCACAATGCATGGAGGATGGTGTTTGGAAAAGTCAGAAACCACCGTCGAAAGTGGATTCAAAGGGCAATAGGACAACTTTGTCGATAAGCGTGGCGCTATGAAAACATCAATGGAGAGATGGCCGAATTATTTTTCGGTTATTAATAAGCCGATGGCATATCGGCTAAGAAATATTTAGCAGATTGGCAACAAGAATTAATGAATAATGGCCGATATTGCTAGCAATTCAACCAGACAATGGTACCGAAATAGACAGCCAATGGAGATGTTACAAAGGTTGGGCATCAACATAGACCTCTCAGCTCCTGCAAAGTCAAGCATGTTAGAGACACAAAAGAGGAAGCCGATGAAATTGAAATAATCAATCGGCTTGACACTTACTGTTAGCAACTCATACAAAAACAGGGGACATGCTGCAAGAAGATTTGTCAAAAGAACCGAGATAGAGCTACATCGATCTTGTTTCAAGATGACTGATGGGTTTGAAAAAACAATTAGGCTCATCATAGCCAATCAAGTTGCAGGATGCATCGGCTGAAAATATAATACAGGGACATATGCAGAAGAGCTAACGTATCGTCGTTACCGCTGATGCCGTAAGTCCACTGGAACGAGGGAATTACACCTGGCTTATCCAATCAAGAAGAAGAATTTAGAGTTTTGGCTTACAAGCAACATTGATTCTGAAGAGTCCCGGATCAGCCAGGAGGAGCAGAGTTGTCATAATTATTCATGTTGGCCAAGATATTGTGATTGATATCAGCTATGAAAGAACACTGCCGAAAAAGATTGAGGTATTGAATCCATGGAGCAGTTTGTCGGGAGATAAAGGTTCTGGAGTTATAGAATTTCGAAGCATGAATCCTTCATACTCCGAAACTGGGGGGGCTTGTGTTGACACCGGATTTTGGTAAATCTCATGTCACGTAAACTGACGAGATTAACAGTGTCAGTGAGAGTGGCAAAAGCAGAACAGAGGAGAATCAAGCATGCGAAGGGCAATCGGCAAAAGCAAGTGGCGAATTTAATTGTTAAAGATGTCCGGAGCAATCGGCAAGAAACAATCGGCTGCTAGCATATCGGCAGGGATTACACACACAGCTATATGCTGGGAGGATCGGCTGCCGACGTGTCTATTGGGGCCAAGAGATCGGCAGGGAGACAAGACGATGGTTTTGCTTACCTTTCCAAAGCATGCAAGTACGTATAGACTTGCAAGGATGCCGGCCTACGTGGAGGTTTAATGCTCGTGCATGTGGAGTCCGATAAACAGGCCAAGCAATACAAATTAATAAAGGAAGGAATAAATGTTGAAGAGAAGGAGACCGCGTGTAGAGGCAATGCAGAGGTAATTAAAGAAGGCATACGTGATTGTTTTTCCCCTTGCGCGTGTCAGGAGAATCCAAATTAAACACGTACGCAGGCCGGACGGATAGACCAGAAGCTTGATCAGCAAGGATTCTATACAAGGAAAATTAGAGTCAATGTATTTTAGTATTTTCTTTTTGTTTAAATATTAAATTAGAAGAGTCTACTACGTCGGTTAGCTGGTATAACCTGTTAGGAGTCTTAATTAGGCAAGTTTGGTACGGTTCAGCTAGGAGTCGTTAAGCCTGGGATATAAATATGTACCCTCGGCCATTGTAATAATCATCACACGATCAATATTAAAACCGTCTCCGGGCAAACCCATTAACCAATTCTTGCATCTACTTTATTGCATATACTTTTCGGCGACTTCGCCTTCGTACCTTTTCTTCTTTTCACGAGTTCTCGCAAACTCGCCGGGCTGCATCGCCTCGATCTCCGGCTTGCTGGTGAGTTCCGCTTTACCGAATAATGTCTAGGCTTTAACCTCTGGGCGCATCGCTGTGGTTTCGTCTAGATTTATTCACCAGTTATCGATATCAGCTAGATTAGCAAGTTTTATCCTAATTCTTGTTACTTTAGCTTTTATCACAATCATCCAGCTTGAGACTGCTTCCTGTCGGCTTTATCACATTATTATTATTATTTTGATTATCATATAGCCGGCTAGATCTGTTTCAAGTGTTGCTCACGTAGCTCTGTTTAAGTTGCCTCTGGTAGCTTACGTTCTGCCTACGTCATCATATCGGCTGATCTGGCCGATCTGTTCTACCCCGTATCGGCTACCTAGCTGTTACGATTTTATCAAAAGACACATCGGCTCTCACTACCACAGAATGGAAATTTCGTGGGAGTCGAAAACCCTCACGAAAATAGCGAATACCCTCACGGTAGTATTTCGCGAGTGAAGCTCTCATGAAAAGTCTCCCACTAATATGGCATCACGAAAACACGATTTTCGTGGGAGTTCACTCCCAGGATACTTTTTCGTGAGTTTATTTCGTGTCAGTGCCCTCCACGAAATATGTTGTGCCACCAGGTCCCCAAATGCATTTTCGTGAGACTGAACTTCACGAAAAGTCCGCCACTATTAGTTTCCCCGGGAGCCTCAAACTCTCGTGAAAACCAAAACACGCCGCCACGAAATAGTTCGAAAGCCAAGTGGTACATCTAATTATCATGAGAGTCGAACATCACGAAAAGTCCGCCACAATTGTTTTTCCTGAGAGCCTCTGACTCTCATGAAAATTGTACAGGCCACCAAATGGAAATTCTCATTTCATGAGAGGTACCGTCATGAAAATTGTGGCATTTTCATGAGAGTTAGTGCTATCACAAAAATGGACCTTTTCATGAGAGTTTCATGCTTCCAGTAATATGATCCACAACAGAAATACAACTCACATCCATCACATTTATGATCCACAACATACATACATGCATTAAGCTGTCCATATAGATGCTATAGCCTAACAATCCATATATGTTAATAAAGCTACAGCAATTAGATCCTACAAGTTCCTAGATGCACAAGTCCATAGATACATACATTTGTACCATAGGTTGGCATACAAATCTTACTAGTCCAACACATCAGACAGATGTTACTATCACTCAAAAGGTTAGGCAATCACTATGTTGGAACCAAAAGTAGTGTTGCCTCAGTTGAGTTTGAGTCAAAAGATCTCCCTGCAATCAATTGTTGTCAAGATTTTCACTACTAGAACTATTCTCACCATCCATGTGATCACTGGTCTCACCACCCATGTCATCACAGCTCTCCACGTCGTCGATATGGTAGTCGCCATCATCACTGTCAGTTTGCATGTCATCTTCGTTGTCACGCACGTCATCTTGGCAAGAGCCTACACCTGATGAACAAGTAAGCTGCAAAAAGGAAAACATATAGTCAAGCACTATAATGCAGCACTAAACAACATTAAGCAAGTTACTACAACCATTCAGTAGGCATTCAGTAGGCATGTACAACCTGTTTTTTTATGCATTACCAAGCATTCAGTAGCAGATTTGTTATACTATACTATGAAGCCATAAAAATAACAACAGATCAGATTTAGTAGGCATGTACAACCTGTTGTTTTATGCATTACCAAGCATTCAATAGCAGATTTGTTATATACTATGAAGCCATAAAAATAACAACAGATCAGATTCTTGCTAAAGATTTGTTATATACTATGAAGCCATAAAAATAACAACAGATCAGATTCTTGCTATGCTACAGGTTTGGGCATACATGTTCTAACCTTATTACGACGTTCTTCCAAATTTGCTAGACGAGCTACCAAATCAGGAGGCGCTTGTTGGTTTAACTTCTCATAAAGCCTCTGCAATTTAAGGGTAGTCAGATGAAGGTATGGTAATTAGACAAAGATGTAAGCTAGGAAAAAATTGTACCAAGGAAAGATCACGGCCAACACTATTTTCCTCATTGAGTATCTCATTTGTACCAAGTGTTTTTGTGCTTTCCTATTGCAGACTGGGGCACTTCTTCCAGTACTGTCCAAATTTTTGAACCCAGATTTCATTGCAGCATATGTGTTTAGAGTTCCAGCTCTCTCAGCACCAAATTTATATTCCTACAGGACCATACACTGAAGTTAAATCATGTTCTAAATTGAGGGAACAATTTCTAAGGAAGCAAAATGGTTTCATACCAGGTACTGCTGTGCCTCTGACCATGGTCTTGAACCTCCCTTATTCTGGGCAACATCTTCACGATCAGGCTTCTTGCGTGCTCCTTGAGCTGCTAACCTCCTATCTAAGAACTCTTTAGATGTCCAGTACTTAGCTAACAGGGCCCAAGCAGGCAATGGGCACCAATCAGGCACAACGGTTAAGTATTGTTCTTCTGTCAGTAATATATTACGTGCTTGGTCATCATTGCAACCCTCATGGTCCTTTACAGCATCCAAACGGGCTTGATACATGATGTCAGATACTCTTTTGGCTAAATAAACCTCAAGATTACGGTTTGCTTTTCTTGCATTTTGCCGTGTAACTGTAATAGTACCTTCATTGCAATTATGACCAGCACCAGTACTCATGTTGGAGTTAGTAGAAGCACCAACACCATCAGCAACAGGTCTCAGAGAGTTAGCAGAGGCAGCAACTACTTGGGAGTTGACATGATCAGCATTGGCACCATGTCCTTGGGAGGTAACAGGATCAACATTGGCACCATGTCCTTGGGAGGTGACAAGATCTGCATCGGTACCATGTCCTTGGGAGGTGGCAGAACCAGTATTGGCCCGTTGGGAGCTCCCACTGGTGGCTGCAAGTGATTTCTGTCTAAGTTTTTTGTGTCGAAGGCCGCTCATATCCTGCATTAACACAAAATAGTAAGTCCAAAGAATATTGTACATCAAATAAAAAAGGCATGAGAATTGACATTGAAACATTAAAGTCAAATGACAAGGATGGTACTCTGATTTCATTATCATGGATGGTGGCAAATTCAATGGAGTAACAAATACGGGCCAACATGAGTAAGGAGCCGCATTCAAACTAAAGGGTGTAAAACCATCTGTTGCAAAAGCAAGCCGCACATTTCTAGGGTCTTTGGAGAATTCTGGAAAATCTTCATCAAATTGCTGCCATGCTTCTTCATCACAAGGGTGGACTATCATACCAGAGGTACAAGGGTGGGTGGTGTGACCTCATTAGCTTTGCTGTGGCTGGATGTGCATATAACATCTGCAGCCTATCAAGAATGGGAAGATACCGCAGCACTTTACGTGGGATTCGGTTATGACCTTCCACATAGCGAGAGGTACCACAAACATCACACTTGTCTTTGCCTGCATTGTCTTCGTAATAAAGCATGCAGTTGTTATCACAAACATCAATTTTGATATATGGCATACCAAGGCCCTCAAGTAGTTTCTTTGACTGGTAGAAGTCCTTGGGTAACTTAGACTCCGAAGGTAAAAGTTCATGGATAAATTGTAGGTTTGCTTCAAAGTGTGCAATTGACATGTTATATTGTGATTTTAGAGCAACCAGGCGTGCTACAGCTGAAAGAGATGAGTGTTTAGTGTTCTCGTGAACTGCTTGATCTGCACTAGCAACCATCCTATAAAAGGCTTTGGCATAGCCTGTTGGCTCCTCCTCAATTTCAGGTGGATGGCAACTGCCTAGTTCAGCTAACATGTCATGCATACGATCAGGTTCACAAAATGCCACATCATGCACAACTTCGACCTCACTGTCAACAATTCCCTCACCATGTGCTGTCCACAATCTGTAGTCATCCTTAAATCCAAATCTACACAAGTGCATCTCTACTGTAAACCGTTTTTGCCTAACACAATTCCGACATGTGGCACAAGGACATTTAATTGTACCACTTTCAACTAGATTAGGCATAGAAAAGGCACGGTCTAAGAATTGGTTGGTGTTTTGAACCCAATCATTAGAGGGACCTTGTGTACGGGACCAACCAGTATACATCCACTCACGGTCTTCCATTGTTCAGTTCTGCTTTTTTTAAAAAGAAGAAACTTAGACCCACAATAATTTGGCACAAGTATAAGGCAAATGCTACAAGTAATTGCTATAGCTGTTTACTAAATTAATCTTAGTTTATACCATTACCCATAGTCACCAGATCCACATTAGGTTAATTATCCTCAAACATGAAAAGCACAGCACAACATATACCAAGATCTGGAGAAAAAACTGTGCTTTAATACCTTAGATGGATTGGAGGCAGCTAGCGCAAATGGTTGTCGACGTGGGAACCTCCTCAGACCTCAGGTGTTGCTGCAACAGGGATCCGTCTGGCTTCAGCATCACGAGCAGCTTCGGCGATGATGGGATCTGTTAATAGCAGAGATGAGAGTGAGGAAGAAAGGAGGCCTGCAGAGTGAGGAGAGGCGAGAGAGGGAGAGGCGAGCGTGTACCTGCCAGGGAAGCACGGCCGGCGAGACAGGGAGAGCCGCGCGCAGGAGAGGAGGGAGGCGGGAGAGAGCGGCGGGAGCTGGGAGAGGGCGGCGGGGCCGGGAGCTCAGAGCGGCGGTAGAGGGTAGCGGGGTCGGGAGCCGGGAGCGGGGGGGGAGGCGACTCCGTCGCCTTCGTGCGGGAGGGAGAGGCCGAGCGAGGGGCGTGTGTGCGGGGCTGCGGCCGGCTGTGGCCTCTGTGGCGGCTGGCAAGGGGATGGAAGCAGGTCGCTAGGGTTCCGGCTGTGAATTGGAACCGTTGGATCGGATGTGGACACCTTGGATGAATTGGGCCGTTGAAGGCCCAGCGAGAGCAAAGAAAAAAACACTTAGGTCCAGTTATTTGGGCCTGTTTAACAAGACTATGAGCTGTTTTTATATTTCTTTACAGTTTTTTCTTTTTCATTTTGTTGCAATGTTGAGGATTAACACACAAAAATAATTATCTTCTATACATAAAATAGGATAAAAAAATTGAAAATTAATCTATTTAGTATCTTATGTTCCATTTGAACCCATGTTCGGGAGATAGATAAAAATTAATTTGTCTTCTAGGGACAATTCAAACTTTTAACTCCAGATTACCACACAATAATTATGATAATATCTAAATTTTGTCAAAAATTTCTACAAATTGATGTGACAACATATATTTGGTCCATAAAATTGACATAAAAATCTTAAATGATTTTAATAAAGTGAGACCATTCATTGTTCACAAAAGGATACAACTCTCACATAGTTTCCTATAACTCATTTAGACTTTGAGATTTGAATACAACATAATGTTTTTGAAATTGTATGCATCTAAAAATTTGTCAAAACCATATGTTTTATAATAATCTCATAAAACATGAAGTTACATACAAACTTATAAGTGAAAAAACATGCTTGTTTATTCTTTATTTCGATGGAAAAAACAATTCATATGTAAAAGTTCTAAGAAATAGAGATTAACATATAAAAGGACATCATTAAATGAAACATATCATGATTTTAGAAAAATTCAGAAAAAAGAACCATCAACTTTCAAGTTCATATGAGGGAGAAATACCATTTAGAAGTTTTAATTCGAGATTAAAAGAAGAAAGTTGAATCTTGCACTTGTTCTTCAACGGGAATATTTCATGAGGGTTAAGCCTCTCATGAAAAAAATTGAGCCCATGAAGTGCAAAACTGGTGTGCATCCTATTATTTCGTGAGTGAACCCCTCCCATGAAAATGCAACACTCTCATGAAAATGTTCATTTTCGTGGGGGTTAGCTGAGTACCCCCCATGAAAATATGTTTTCGTGAGGGTTCGCTGAGTACTCCCATGAAAATGTTCATTTTTGTGGGAGTTTGCTGAGTACCCCCACGAGAATTCTGCCCCTCCCACGAAATTTCGGTTTTCTGGTAGTGTCTCTAGCCGATTTTTCATTATCAATCAGCAGGTCAGATTGGCTGGCACGCCTCGCTACAGACCGGGGAGTCACGTGTGCTGCGCGCGGAGGTGACGTCCTATTTTCGCATCAACAGAGACGAAACTTCCATTTTCCCAACCATGTGCAATCCGACAACGAGGACATCATCGGTGCGTCGTAGTTTTATTTTGTTTTGCCCTTGCACATGTCCACCATTCTATATCTTCTTATCCTTGACATCCTCACATCATGGTTTAATTCTCATGATCATTGGCTTTGAAAGGTAAACAACCATTAGAGGAATTTCTTAGCTTGACAATACTTGTGTTGATTACACTAGCCATACCTATAGCTCCACTTTACATGATATATGAGAGACTTGTGGGAGGTGAGAGTTTATGAATTGTTTAGGATAGCCACTTCATATGAGCGACATGTGAGAACTTGGAGAAAGGTTTTTGTCTAATACTTGTTGCAGGAATTTTATTTTTGAAAAATGATGAAAACCCTCCGATGGAAGCAAAGAACTAAGCATGGTTGGAATTGAGGACCTCGAGTGAAAGGTATGAGTCGTGGGGTAAATCTCGATTTGGTAAAAATTCTAAACGCCCATGTTTATGTATCATGATCATTGCTTCATGTTTATTATATTAAAGATAAAGGATTGACTAACTTGTGAAGCAAGAACTAGCGGAGTATGTTTTCAACACCATGGACAAAAGTTCTTTTGCAAGGAACTTGCTCGAGGACGAGCAAGATCTAAGCATGGGGGAGATGTTGACGATGTATTTTGGTACACCAAACATGTTCATTACACTTTGGTTTGAGCTTGATTATGGAACTAACCCGCCACTAGGCACACTAATGATATAACAAGTTCATCTTTGTATGTGCATTTGGAAGTGTTATGTTTTTGCAGGAAAACATGGACAAAAAGGACGGAGTCACAACTAGTTCAAAGGAGTAAATGAGGAGTCCCGTTCGTGTTCAAGTGTATGATGAAATCACTCCCAAAGGTGGCGAGGACCGAAGTGTTACAAAGGAACACCCCCGAGGATTGAAGCGTAAAAGAGCGAACTTCATGCGAGAAGACCCTTGACTTGGACGCCAGGATAACTTCGTCAAAATCATGCAAATCAGAGGGGCCAAATGCAAAATGTCAAAAGAATCAGCGTGGGCTATAAGGGCGACCGAACCGGGCCGAAGTGGGCCTGGGCCGGCCGGCCCAGCCAGCCTGGCCCACCCAACGCCGGTTCGGTCCCCCCTTTCTTGAGCCTGAAGAAGATACAACCCTAAAGACGTGGAGGCGTCGCCATTCGCAGAGAGAGAGAGAGAGAGCCATTCGCCCGAGAGGCCATCCACAAGCTAGAGAGGAAGGAGAGGAGAGAGATCATTCGCGAGGAGGATCGCTCTACTCGAAGGAAGCAACCACAAGTGGAGGAGGACGTCGAGGCCTTGCCATGACACCCCAGGAGGAGAAGGAAGACACCGTCGGAAGCGACACCATGATCAACGGTGCTATGCCTACTTGCCTAGCACCTTGATGGGGTAATCTTCTCATTTGTCCATGGGTTGTAATCGATCTTGAGATGTAATCGCAACTTGTATGGTTTCAATCTATCATCTAGTGTTGAAGATGCTTTCATGTTTAAGGTTAGCTACCATGCCGTGTAGGGAGTATAGATCTCACTTCTCCCTTAGAACCCTTCAATACGCCGTGATCATCATAGGTCTAGTCACGAATACCTCCGCGTAGTGATAGTATGGGGGGAGGGAAAGGGCGAAATCGTGGTCACAACCCCCGGTAGATTAGATCGGTTTTGTATCTTTAAGCGGTTGCATGTTCAAGTATCATAGACCCTTGGGCAAGTGTCTTTTATATATCTTGTGAGTTTAATCGCTCTCTCTAGTGTAGCGTAGTAGTTCTCTAGATTAACCGTAGATTAGGGTTTGGATAAGTTAGTTAGTAGTGCTAGATCAAACACTTGTAATCCCCTTACTCCGCGGATTGACAAGAACCTAGAGAATCCTCGTGGTGAAAAAGGTGTAGGTCCGTACGCTTGCGGATCGTAGGTGGATACGAGTTTTATCCGTCAACAGGCGCACGGCGGCAAGAATCGTGGGTGCTCCAGGTGAGGTGGTGTTGGTATTTCTTAACCTCACCACTATGGCGCTGGGATAGCGTGAGCGTGTAAGAATCACCCGGGTATACTGACGGGTGAGAATGAGTCCGCAAGCGTGACGTGACAAATTAATCCATGACGGTCACCTTCGTCACAGATTTTGGGCTTTGGGCTGGATTTAATGGGATTTAGACAAATCTATGACGGCTTGAGAACATCATGGATCACGTTAATCTATGACCAAAACGTTAGTACGTCACGGCACTTAATCTATGACGCTCAATACATGACGTTCTGAAATTTCGTCATAAAAGCCATTTTATGATGAATTTTCGCTAATCCATGGCTAAAAGTGACCGTCATAGACCGCAAAGATTATTTTTCAGTGTGCATTCAAGAGAAGCACATATTTCCAGGCAACAAGGTTGCTCAACAGATGAAGGGAAGTACCAGGCAGAACAATACTGAGCATCAAAGTCTATATATACCGGCTCAATCTAGTTGTTCCACGAAAGCTCTTCGCACATAAACTAATTTATTTAAGGTGTCCATATCAAACACGCGAGAAGATAACTTTGACGAAGTCGAAGTGTGGTTGGTACCTAGGCTCCCTGCTGTTGCCGAAGTCTGACTCTTGCTTTGCCTTGAGAGTTAGTTGTTGCCTTATGATGTCACGGCCTTATAATTCAATGCTCCCGATTGCATTGCAGAAATTTTTCAATGCAGAAATCTTTGTAACCTTCTCTTGTGGAATGCGCGCGCTCACAAAGTCACATAGAATATCCATTCTAAGGCCTTTTGCTGCGATGGATAATCCTTTTCTTTTCCCGTCAACCTTGTTTATTAGGTGATTCAAAAGGTGCTTTATTTTGAGGAATTATTAGATGGTACGGTGAATGGGTCATGCACATGGTCCTATTTTTTGAACCTGCTATTTTAGGTAAATTGAAATTGACCCATGAAATAAAAAATAAAAAATGAAAACAATTACAACATCTTCGACCGCATGCTGCTGTCAATCCTTACATAATTCTCCTCTAATTCTCAACTCATAGGCTGATCCCAAAATAAAAATAGGAGAAGGAGCTCACAATCTAAAGGATAAAAACTCGAGAGCAAAGTACATATTAATATTTCTTCATCAGTTCTTGGTGCTGAAAGTATTCCACAACCACGTCTCAAAATGCTCTAAAATACCCATTAAACCAAAGGCAACAAGTAAAAGGTTGATTGAGAATTATATGCTCTCGGTGCCGGTGTAAACGGACGAGAACAAGTCTAAAAATTAGTGTAAATGCACGTCCTCCTTGAAACTACGTACTACTTCTTCAGCGCTATTCTTTGAAACCTTCTCTTTTGTGGAACCTGTGGGAGTATATTGTTTTGCAACCTGTAGAGTCATTTAGTAAACTTTTTTTAGACACATTTAGTACACTTCTTATTATGTTGGCCAAGCAAGAGAACATATAGAGAGTCTTGTTCATGGCACCACGCCTATATAAACACCCCGGCCCGTAAATGGCAGCTATGAGCAAGACAACACCGAAAAGCATGGGATTCTATTCTGCTTCTTCGCGCGTCCCTGCACCTTCGGTGCTACTGCTTTGCTTCTTTGTGCTGTCATTGGGTGTACATGGAGGATCTCGCAGGGTAAGTTATCACTGCTAACAGTTGAATTAATCGTCACTATGCCCTAGTTCCTAGTAGAGCGGTATGATATTACTCGCTAAAGAACGTTTCAAATACTTATTAATTTCACAATATGCAATAATATTTGTAGATGTATATCGTGTACCTAGGCGATGTGAAACATGGACACCCCGACGATGTCGTCGCTTCGCACCATGATCTTCTCAGCAATGTTCTTGGAAGGTACGCATGCATGCTCTCTCTCTCTCTCTCTCTCTCTCTCAGCCAGCCCATTTCCTTTCTCTCTCGCTAGTCGCTACTCTATTCATGATCGACCAACACGATGATTAGCTATGTAAATTTGCTACTTAAGTGTACTGCTCCGATCCAAAACTTTCAGCAAGGAAGATTCTTTGGCCTCCGTGGTTCACAACTACAAGCATGGTTTCTCAGGCTTCGCTGCTATGCTTACTGAAGACCAAGCTAAACAGCTCGCAGGTCAGCGACTTTCAGTCTTTAATTTCTGCTCCGACAAGGCATCGATCGATCACACTCTCTCGCCCAGTCACACTGTTTCGCCCAGTCACACTGTTGCTTACTGCTTCATCAGTTTTGTGATCGCTTTGCTGTGCACCTGCTTGTAGTTGTGCAAAATCATCAGTAAACTGATCATAACCGTGCCTGTTTTTTTTTTGGAAACAGGATGGGGAGGCCCCCTACTAATTATATATTTAAATTATAGAAACAAAAGTTTACACTAAGGGCTTCAGTAAACAAAAAAGGACAAAAAGGAAATCATAAAAAATACAGGGCTGTGTCTATCCATGCAGACGTTGGAGTTTTTAAACTTGGCTGTGTCTTCGAGCACAACTCAATGTCTACTTCTTTATGGACATAATAATTCGTATGAGCTGGAGTATTTGGATGTCAAGAAATGATCTGTTTTTTCAAGACATTCAACCAAATAACCGTGTCTGTGCGGCTTTGTTAACTCTACAGAGTTTCCAGAGGTCATCAGTGTCAAACCAAGCAGGAGGTACACGGCGACAACCACACGAAGCTGGGATTTCCTTGATCTGAGCTACCAAATGCCCAGTGAGCTGCTCCAGAAAAGCAGATACGGGGAGGACGTAATCATCGGAGTCGTCGATAGTGGTGGGTACCCAATCATAATTTAGGAAATTGATCGATATGATATGATCTTGTTTAGAAACACGTCTTTGCTCTCTTCTGGCGCCAAAATTTATGTGCAACTGCTTCAGGTATCTGGCCGGAGTCGAGAAGTTTCAGCGACGAAGGGTATGGGCCGGTGCCGTCACGGTGGAAAGGCAAGTGCGTAATGGGTCAGGGCTGGAACCGCAGTAACTGCAACCGCAAGATCATCGGTGCAAAGTTCTACAGCAAGGAAGCGGCCCAAGAGGATCTCAAGGTTGACTACCTCTCGGCCCGGGATTTGGACGGCCACGGTACGCACACGGCCTCCACAGCGGCAGGCTCACTCGTGGAGGCAGCTAGCTTCCATGGCCTCGCCGCAGGCTCCGCACGCGGCGGGGCGCCTAGGGCTCGTATCGCAGTGTACAAGCCCTTGTGGGGCTCCCGTGGGAGCGGCAGCTCCGCCGATATCCTCGCGGCCATCGATGATGCAATACATGACGGGGTGGATGTGCTCTCGCTGTCCCTCGGTGGCGACCCCCAAGACACCGACGACTCGTTCGCCGCCCTGCACGCGGTTCAGAAGGGGATCACCGTGGTGTTCGCAGGTGGGAACGATGGTCCAAGACCGCAGACTGTTTCCAATACTGCCCCGTGGGTCATCACTGTAGCCGCGAGTACGATGGATCGCTCGTTTCCAACCGTGATCACGCTGGGAAACAAGCAACAGATGGCGGTACGGAATACAAATGCCACCTTTGAACAATCACTAATTCACTACTACTCTTGCAGGATACTCGTGATGTAGAAAGAGTAGAAGTCACCGATCTTGAGCGAAATATCTGCCAATTTTTCAGGGACAATCCCTCTACTACCACGGGAAGAACTCATCCAGGAGCACTTTCAGAAGTCTTTTTACTAGT
This sequence comes from Cenchrus fungigraminus, assembly GCA_036936925.1. Classification (NCBI taxonomy): domain Eukaryota; kingdom Viridiplantae; phylum Streptophyta; class Magnoliopsida; order Poales; family Poaceae; genus Cenchrus; species Cenchrus fungigraminus. Next base: position 16,639,190 of record CM072778.1, on the reverse strand, counting down.
GGAGATGGAGGGATGTACGTTTACACCAATTTTAATTTGTTGTTTGAAAATCTTCTAATGTTTCAGAAACCTTAAAGCTGCCAGCTATTTTTTTTTCCGCGATTAGCTGCACGGCGAGCGCTCTGAATGGTACGGATTTGAAAGGGAAGATTGCGTTATGCTTCCCGTCAGATGAAGATACAGCACTAATGCCGGGCAGGGATTTCCAAGACGTGTTGCAAAACGTCCGGGATGCTGGTGGCTCTGGTCTTATTTTTGCTCAATATACGACCAACCTTCTAGAAGACACCGCTAGTTGCGATGGCATTGCCTGTGTCCTTGTGGACCTTGACACCGGATACCAGATTAGACAATACTACTACATGACCACTGAGAGGTGCTTACAACACTCGGAACAACCTAAAAGTTGCAAATTACTAATACACTCCATGTGGATTTATATTTCTTCAATGATTTGAATCCTCTCTCAAATAAATATATGATTGTATTAAGCAGCTCTTCAGTGGCAAAGATTGAACCAGCGCGTAGCTTTACGAGTAAAGAGTTGCTGGCTCCGAAAGTAGCAGCATTCTCCTCGAGAGGTCCATCCATCCAATATGCTGATATTATCAAGGTACCTAGTACAGAGAGTACTACGATGCTTTCTAGGTAGTAGACACTATGAAGCCATCTCACTCCGCTCTTGCTTACAGCCTGACATAGCTGCACCTGGAGCCAGCATCTTAGCAGCAGTGGGAAACTCCTATGAGACCAAGTCAGGGACATCAATGGCTACCCCACATGTAACTGGCATTATCGCTTTGTTGAAAGCTCTACATCCACAATGGTCTCCTGCTGCGCTGAAATCTGCCATCGTCACCACAGGTAATGTTCCAAACCAGATAACTATATTGAGTATACGCTTGTATTGTAACTGTCTTAACTCTGTTTCGTTTTGCATGGTGAAGCATCTGTAACTGACGAATATGGTATGCCGATACTGGCTGAAGGAGTGCCTCGAAAGATTGCTGACCCATTCGACTATGGAGGTGGGAACATCAACCCTAACAGAGCAGCTGATCCTGGTCTGATTTATGACATTGATCCAAACGATTACAACGACTTTACCTGTAACATCAAAACATCTGCAAAGTGCAATGGAACATTGGTGCCAGGGTATCTCTTGAACCTGCCATTCATCTCAGTTTCGGATCTGAGAAATCCAGTTACCGTACCAAGAATCGTCACAAATGTAGGCGAGGTCGATGCAGTTTACCACGTTGCGATTGAGAGCCCGGCTGGAGTCAGGATTGAAGTTGAGCCATCCGTTCTTGTGTTCAATGCCGCAAACAAAGTTCATACATTCCAAGTCAAGATATCACCCATGCGAAGGTTACAGGGAGACTACATGTTTGGCAGCATAACATGGTACAATGACCATAGGACAGTGCGAATTCCAGTTGCAGCTCGGATCACGATTCATGATCTGTTTGCAGATGTTGCATAAGAAAGGTGAAACAGGCAAATTTATAAAGTGATTTTTTACTCTTTGAAGGAAATGTCATGGTGTTCGTTGCACACTGTCTAGCTAAAAAATAAGATATGCCATGTTCCACTATAGTTTTACTTGGATTTTTCTTTCCCTTGTAGCTAATAAGCTAAACATGCTGCGCTACTCCACTGGCTAAAGCAGTATTTGTACCTTAATAATCATGGCAAAATCCAGCTGGTGCTGTACAAATCCCATTAATTGAGAATTTTGGTGTGTTTCTTATACAGTAAAATTGCTCCAATTGAAAGCCAATGTATCAGATAAGCGTAGGGAAAAAAAAACGAAATCAGTTCCCCTTGCATTCATCATCCGGGAATAAAACGTTCCCCATAAATTCCAGACAGTCGAAGATCCAGGGGCAATCAAGACCTCTACCCAACCCCAGGCCCAACACTGTTGTGCTATGGCAAAGTCTAACAAGAACAATGAAATGAAAGGACTCAAGTATAAAACACGAAGGGTGGCAAAGTAAAACTCTCAACAGTGTAATTCTCAAAAGACGATTCTCTTTACAAGTGCCGGTCGGCCTCCTTTTATAGGGAGACGAACGAACTTTTTACATACCGAAATTGGCCTTGTGTAAAACAGATCAAACAAGAATGTACTAGGCTAATTTTGAGAATTCTCCGTTGGGTCTTCACGTAATCGGCGCTTTCCTGATTTCGCGCCGCATATCACGGCGTTTTTTCCGGCATAACCACGTGCGCCTGTCGGGTGAAGACCTTCGACTTTGGAGACAACCCTTCGCCCAGCGAGTCCCATCACCTGAAACTTACGTTAAACAAGATGTGAAGAAACAAACCGTCAGCGGCAGCGAAACCCTGAGCGAAAGTAAAGCTGAGAGTTATTGTGAATGACGGATTCGACTCCTGGGCTTCGTCCTGTAAAAACTGATAGCGTTGAATCAGAGATTAAGGAAATAAAGTCTTTTGCACCGTTGTATCTTTCGGGTGGCGAAGGGTACCCGGCGAAAGCTGGGACATAAAAGAGAAAGGAAAACGATTGGCTTTAGGGGTTTCGTTGTTGGTTTTTGGATTGCTCGTGAAGGACACGACAGCCTAAAAGTATTAATCTTGTTAAACTCGATTCTGAATCCCCCAACAAACACCCTACAGATTCAGAGAACAAATCGACACATCAATCCTCCCCCGAGAAGGCCCAAGTTGTGCTTGGCTTGGAGCGAGACCATGGATCAACAAGCGATCACAAATTGATCACGATCCAAGGCTTAAGAAATCCGAGTTAGGAAGCACGAAACTAACCGGTGGAATAGAGGGAGCGAGCAGAAGGTGCCTGCGGCCTGCCTGCCAGGCGCGGACGGGTCGACGAAAGTGCGCCGAGGTGAGCGGCGGCGGGGAACAGAACTGCCGAAGAAAAGGTGATCGGGTCGGCGAGCGGAAATCGTATATATCTTTCGGAAGATTTTTACTTAACCATCTATAACCCACCAGAAGCCCACATAAAAGCCCAAGCAGCCCAACATCGTGAAACCCTAGCACCAGCTTCCTTCAACCTCTTTCCGCCGCCGCCCGTCCACAGTCGCACAGGACTGGCCGCGCCCGCCGCCGTCTGCGCGCCCTCCTCGCGCCGTCGCGCCCGCCGTGCACCCCGCGCGCTCCTGCTGCCGCCGGTGCCGGAGAAGAAGTGTGAAAAAATGTTGAAATGTTTTCCAATATTTTAAAAAAATGTTGCAACATTTTGCAAAATGTTGACAAAAAATCGTTGACGAAACCAACATTTCTTAAAAATGTTGTAACATTTCTGAAAAATGTTGAAGGAAGTCTCAAAAAATGGAGGAAAATGTTGTCTAACATTTTTAAAAAAGGTGCAACATTTTACAAAATGTTGACAAAAATTGTTGACGAAACCAACATTTCTGGAAAAATGTTGGAAGAAGTCTCCAGAAAAATATTGATTAAAAAAAAGGTTGGTCCGAAAAATGTTGGAACATTTTTGTAAAATGTTGACGAAAAATTACTATAAATGTTGAAGAAAAAAATGTTATAACATTTTTGAAGAACGTTGGAACAGTTTTAATTTAATAGCCATGAAGTGAGCTGGTGGGGAAATAAAAAACATCATGTAGATGGGCTTTAGTGGGCTGGAAGTTCGTATGCTTATCCATCTTCCGAAAGGCATATAGGATCCCCCGTCGGCGAGAGGACAGGGCGAATCAGCTATCCAGATAATTAGGCCCACTAATAATATGGGTCATATAAACTTGTTATTTTTTATTTTATATTTATTTTCTTACTTTTTTCAAAAATATATAGTGCAATAAAAATTTTGTAAAACTATACCGATGCCGCGGTTTCAAATGGCGGTAGCATTGAAATGGCGACATCAGTATAGTTTTGCAAAAACTTTATTGGGATATATATTTTGAAAAAATCATAAATAAATAAATAAATAATCCGAAACTTGTACACGAGATAGTTGGGCAAAATATTCGGTGGAAACCAACATCTCGGTAAAAACGTGAAAACCATCCTAAAATTTATACTTACAAGTTTTTTAAAACATTGCAACAATGCACATATGTTGTGTATCTGTAGATTTACTTTGTTGTAAAAGTTGAGATGCAAACTCAGTAAGAAAAATTCATACAACAATGACAAATTTTGAGTAAGTGTACTACTAGAAAAAAAATTTGAGCATGTGTATTGCAATGCATATGCACTTAAAATTTATCGTTTTCATGTGAATTTTATAGAACGAATTTGCATCTCCTTTTGTAACAAAGTACATATATAGATAAATTGCAAATGTGCTTCGTTTCTAAATATTAGAGACTTGTAAGTGTGTGGTTCAGAGTGGTTTTCACTGAAGATATGGTTTGCAACGAATATTTCCACCATTTGAATTAGTCCAAAATCACTCAAAAAAAGGTATTGTACATTAGTCAAAAACACCGCCCATTTGTATTGAAAATTCGGTTCGATTGTAATCAGGATACAACCAGGTCGCTAGCCCCCCCCCCCACACACACACCACCCCACACACACTACAGGAAAATGTGTTTTTGTTGTGTGCTAAACACACACAGCAAAGTCTCAGAAACGCACGGCAAAGTATTTGCCATGCGTTTTTCTCCGTCGCGCGGATAGCGATTTGCACGGCAAAAGGCCTTCGCCATGTGCTTTTTATCGACACACAGGGCGAACACTTTGCCATGCGCTAAAGTTGACGCACGACAAACATTTCCGAAATGCATTAAAAATCACCGTGCGTCAAAGTTAAGGCACAGCAAGCATTTTTACAAGGAATAAAAAAAAATCCTCCATTGTTGAGGCCCCTGCCACCACGCCGTCGGGCCCCAGCCGCCTTCCCCACGCCAGTTGTGAGGGGGAAGGAGAGGAGGCACCCTGCCGGATCTGGATCTGGTGCCTCCGCCGCTACTGCCGGGACCCCGAGCTCGGGCCACCACCGCCGGGAGCCCTGAGCTCGGGACAACGCCGCTACTGCTGGGAAGACGAGGCCGCGCGCGGATCGGCGGTGGGAGGTCGGGATCCACCTCGCCGAGGAGCCAGAGGAGGGAGGGGGGCGGCGGGGTTGGTGGAGCTCTGGGCCGCACAGATCCATGCCACCGCCACCGGGAAGATGAGGCCGCGCACGGATCTGGCGGAGGGAGGTCGGGATCCGCCCCGCCGAGGATCCAGAGGAGGGAGGGGCGGTGGCGGGGTTGGCAGAGCTCCGGGCCGCGAGGAAGAGGGACGGAGCGTGGCCCTCCTCCACGCCGACGGATCTGCAACCAGGGGAGCGTTGTGGCCTCCGAGGCCGGATCCACCACCGAGCCCCTGCGCGCCGGCGCGAGACGGACGGAGCTGCAGGGACCCTCCTCTACAACACCGAATCTGCGACCTGGGCAGCCTCACCAGCCGGAGGCCGTGGCGCATGGAGGAGGCGGAGGCCGCGATGCATGGAGGAGGGAGGGAGGGGGTCGCGCCGCTGTCGCTAGGGAGAAGCGAGCTGCGGCGCATGGAGGAGGGAGGGAAGGATGTCACGCCGCCATCGCCAGGGAGAAGCGAGCTGCGGCGCATGGAGGAGGGAGGGAGGGAGGCCGTGGCGTAGAAGCGAGCTACGACTGCGGGGGGAGGGGGTGGAGAGGGGAAGTTGCGCTGTGAGGGGTAGGGTTTGAGGGGGTAGGGAAGGCTTTATATCCAATACCTCATTGGATTTGGACCCTCAGATCGCGGATCTACGTCTCACAACGCCCGACGTGCTGGTGGGCCGGGGTGGTTAGTTGGGCCAGGCTAAAATTGCCGTGTGGGCTGATATGGGCGCACAACAAACTATTTGGCTTTGTCGTGTATAGCTCTATGGCGCACGACAAACTCTCTTTGCCATGCTCAGCGCACTACAAACTTTTTTCGACAATTTTAAATAATTTATGGAAATTATCAAATAAATTTGAAAAAAATAGAAAATTAATGCAAATTAAGTTGTGTTGTATATTGCTTATAGAAACAAGTTTTGAAGTCAAAACTTAATTTGAATGTCATGTCACCTACAAATCTAACCATATCTTTAATAACCCCATGAAACTTCATCGGACATGTTTCGATTTCTAAGCATTGTACATGACAAAATGTTCAAAACTCATTCATATTTTTTACTACAGCCTTCACATATGATATCATGAGATATTTACAAATCTCATAATTTTCAAACTTTATTTGCATTTTTTAAAATTTTTAAATCATTTGGACGCACGATCATGGTCGTGTTTCCTGGTCAATATGTTCAAAATTTCTTTTAATTTTATGGAAAAGGTGTTAAATTTGACTAAATAAAATAAATATAATTTTCCCACTTACTTTATTCTATTATTTGAATCACTTGTAGTTCAAATTTAACTTCTTTCAAAAAATTGCTTGAAATGCAATTAATTAGTTGAATATAGCAAATAACTACAACAATCTACCAAATTTGAACATGATGTATCACATGTTGTATGTATAGAGTAGAAAAATATTTCAAAGTGAGGAGATTTTTTTAGAAGCAATTAGATTTGGGACTTAGGAAAAAAGTAAAAAAATACTTTGTCGTGCGCATCAAAGAAAGCGCACAGCAAACTCATAAGTTTGTCGTGCATCAGAGAAAAGCGCATAGCAAAGTTTTTTTAAATAATGATACTTCATTTATTCGGGGTAGGGAATGGAGGGGGAAATACTTTGCCCTGCGCAGACGAAAAAATGCATGGCAAACTCATGTGTTTGCCATGTGTTTTTCCGGACGCACGACAAACAAGTCCTTTACCGTGCATTTTTTCTTTACCATGCGCCTTATAAAAAACGCATGACAAACAAGCTTTTTGCCATGTGCCCGAAATAAAGCGTGGCGAATATCCAGGCGCACGGCAAAGAGCTAGTTTCCCGTAGTGCCAGAAGAAGAATTGCCGTAGTAGTGTAGGCTTGGAACTGTTGCAGAACTTTTGTGTGCTAGAATAGTTGCACTTTCTTACTTGGCACAATAGATGAATTTAGCAATAATTCCCCCGAATCCCCCTCAGGGACATTTTGGTCCTTTCAGGATGATATGATGTAGATGGCGATCTGGAACGAGAAGACGACGAGGTCAGGCAAGGAATGAGACAGCGACCACTCGACGAGGCGGCTGCCAGGCTTAACGTGGGCAAGAGTAGACTGCAAGAGACAGCATCTTCAGGTAGTGCCAGTGGTACGCAGAAACACGTACAATGATTGGAGTCCTTTAGGATTTTGCAATTTCTTTTAGATTATTTTTGGGCATTTTTAATGTTGACACGTGACTCTACATCAAGAGAACGGAACACGCCTATAAACACCAGCCATTGATGTGGAGCAACACAAAGTCACAAACATGGGATCCTCAGCGCGTGCCCCTGTAGCTCCAGCCCTGCTGCTGCTTTGCTTTTGTTCGCTGCTATTGGGGGTTCATGGAGGAGGATCTCGCAGGGTAAGCAACTAAGCATTCTAGCTAACACTTCAGTCCATGGCTAAATTAAACTGATACGATATGAGAATAGGATATTGGGATACGGCATGGACTGAATATTCTGATCCGCTATACATATATATGTTTGTAGCTTTATATCGTGTACCTAGGCGACATTAAACATGGACACCCGAACGATGTCGTTGCTTCGCACCATGATATACTCACCACTGTTCTTGCAAGGTAAGTAGCCCCTAGCTCCCTCTTCCAGCTAGGCCCTTTCCTTCCTTTCGGCTGCTGGTGTTTTTGTCACGATTGATCATCACTGCCTGGGCCCGTTTAGTTCGCGAAGTGAAACTTTTGGGTCCCTTTTCAAAGTCTATTAGGAGTATTAAACGTAAATTATTTATAAAAATAATTACACGAATGGACTAGAAATTGCGAAACGAATCCATTAAGTCTAATTAATCTGTCATTAGAGATTGTTTACTATAACACGACATTGTCTAATCATAGCATAATTAGGCTCGTTAGATTCGTCTCGAAAATTAAGGTAGGGGTCATGGAATGGTTTTTGTCATTAATCTACATTTAATACTCCAAATTAGTAGAAAGAAGATTGATGTGACGGGTTGTTGGTGAAACTTTTGAGAACTAAACTGGCCCTTTCTAGAGTATTTAGTACTAGGTAGTGGCTTACTATATGGAGCTAGTAGAGAAATTGATTGTGTGCACTGATGAAATTTCAGCAAGGAAGAAGCTATGGCATCAATGGTGTACAACTACAAGCATGGTTTCTCAGGCTTCGCAGCAATGCTCACTGAAGACCATGCAAAGCAGCTCGCAGGTCAGGACTTTCATCAGGACCATGCCATAGTTTTTTTCAAACCGCGCCATGTAGTCCATCAGTAAACTAATAACCTCTCGCAGAATTAGAAGAAACTAATTAACCATGACTAGGAGCTTTGCTAACTCTACAGATTCTCCGGAAGTCATTAGTGTCGAACCAAGCAGAAGCTGCCGGGTGACGACCACTCGGAGCTGGGACTTCCTTGGTCTCCACTACCAAATGCCCAGTGAGCTGCTCCAGAAAAGCAAACACGGAGATGATATAATCATCGGGGTTATTGACACCGGTTAGTAAACAATCTTAGTTCTGAACAAATGCGATTTTGTCCCTTTTTTCCCTTTACCAAATGGGAGTGTGATTCCTGCAACAAGCACATGTCCATCTTGTGCAAGATCCATAAATAAAGGTTAGAGAAACTAACATGCATCCTGCAGGTATCTGGCCGGAGTCAAGAAGCTTCAAAGATGAAGGGTACGGACCCGTGCCGTCGCGGTGGAAAGGTGTGTGCCAAGTCGGAGAGGTCTGGGATCGCAGCAACTGCAGCCGCAAGATCATCGGCGCGCGGTTCTACCACGCGGGCGTGGACGAGGAGGAGGTCAAGAACGACTACCTCTCGGCGCGGGACACCAACAGCCACGGCACGCACACGGCCTCCACCGCGGCAGGCTCGGTCGTGGAGGCAGCCAGCTTCCACGGTCTCGCCACCGGCGCAGCGCGAGGTGGCGCGCCCCGCGCCCGCATCGCGGTGTACAAGTCCCTTTGGGGTAGAGGCGCGACTGGCACCGATGCGACCGTGCTCGCCGCCATCGACGACGCCATCCACGACGGAGTGGACGTGCTCTCGCTGTCGCTCGCTCACCCCTATGAGAACTCGTTCGGAGCCCTGCACGCGGTTCAGAAGGGGATCACCGTAGTGTACGCGGCCGGAAACGACGGCCCAAAACCGCAGACTGTGGCGAACACCGCTCCATGGGTCATCACCGTCGCCGCGACCAAAATTGATCGGTCGTTTCCGACCTTGGTTACACTGGGAAACACACAGCATATAATGGTACAGTATACAGATACCTGCTCTCATGCCGCGAGTCAGGCTACTGTTGATCTTAAGCGAACGCTGCCTATTTTTCAGGGACAATCTCTCTACTACCAAGGCAAGAACTCATCCGGGAGCAGTTTCACAAGGCTTATCTACGGAGGCTCGTATGTAAAGCAATTAAGTTTTTGCCTGATTTTTCTGCTAATAATGTGACGGAAACTGACCGATCTTTTGCTTCTTGTGCTTAGCTGCACGGCGGATGTTTTGAATGGTACGGATCTGCGAGGGCTAACTGTGTACTGTTCGGCACCAGTTTCTATACATGCTCGAAGTCCAGTTGAGGTTTTCCAAACCGCGTTGCACCTCATCAAGATTGCCAAAGGCTCTGGTTTTATTTTCGCTCAATTTACGGTCGATCTTCTAGAAATCACATCTTCTTGTCAAGGCATTCCCTGTGTTCTTGTGGACTTTGGCACTGGGAAACAAATCCTAAAATACATAGCTGAGGACAGGTACGGCGCGTCCCGGTCAACCCAAACATTGCAAAATAGAAGCTCCCGATTAATCCTTGCTCTGTCATGAGCTGAGCCCTTTCTCACATAAATTTCTGGTTGTTTTAAACAGCTTTCCAGTGGTAAAGATTGAACCAGCTCGCACCATTACAGGAAAAGAGATCCCAGCCCCAAAAGTGGCAGCGTTCTCCTCGAGAGGTCCTTCATCCGACTATGCTGATTTCATCAAGGTACCCGGAGTAAAAAGTACCACTTAAAAGTTTATCATATACTATTGTAATCTCATTGCAGTCTTTGATTCCTCCACAGCCTGACATAGCCGCACCTGGAGCCAGCATCTTAGCAGCAAAGAGAGGTTCCTATGATTTCTCGTCAGGGACGTCAATGGCCACCCCACACGTAGCTGGCATCATCGCGCTGCTGAAAGCTCTACATCCAACTTGGTCTCCTGCTGCACTGAAATCAGCAATCGTCACCACCGGTAACTAGGCAAACCATAACTCTAGTATATTACTTCATACTCTAGATAGGCAATGCTACATCTGTCTAACTGTCTTACTTGTGATTAATTGTGCATGGCGAAGCCTCTGTCACTAATGAACACGACATGCCTATTCTGGCTGAAGGATTGACTCGGAAGATTGCTGATCCATTTGACTATGGAGGTGGGAACATCAACCCTAACAAGGCAGCTGATCCTGGCCTAATTTATGACCTTGATCCCAGTGACTACAACAATTTCTTTCACTGCACTATCAAGAACTCCGTAGACTGCAATGCTACATCAGTGCCAGGGTATCTTCTGAATCTACCATCCATCTCAGTTCCAGACCTAAGGTCTCCGGTTACTATATCAAGAACTGTCACAAATGTTGGTGAGGTTGATGCCGTTTACCACTTAGCAATCCAGAGCCCCCTTGGAGTGAAAATGGATGTTGAGCCATCCGTTCTTGTGTTCAATGCTGCAAGCAAAATCCAGAAATTTAAGGTAAATTTATCGCCGAAGTGGAGGTTGCAAGGGGACTACACCTTTGGCAGCCTGATATGGTATAACAACCAGAGGACTGTGCGAATTCCAGTTGCAACCCGAATCACAATCTATGATTTCTTTGCAGATGTTGCATAAGAAAGGGTCATGTTGTGCTTTTACTTTTTGATGAAGGAATGTATCTCGTTGTATTCCTTGCACTACTCATTAGGAAGAATAAGACATGCCAAGTTCCACTATGGCTTTACTTGGATGTTGCATTTCCTCATAACTGTTTCTTTGTGGATGTTGCATAAGAAAGGTCATGTGCTTTTACTTTATGATGAACAAATGTATCTCATTCTTTTCCTTGCACTACATTTTTTTTTCCGAATTACACAGTACATTGGAGACACTCACAATGTATGCACACTCATCCATATGAATACACGCGCGCAAACCTTACCCCTAGGAGCATCTTCGAAGATTGGGCCGGCAAATCCTCAAGATTGACGAAGTCACCACAGGCGTCTCGCTGTTGACGGAAAAGCACAAACGTCATCAAATCCTGAGAAATTCGCTCCCACATGGAGTCGAACCCAGGACCTGAGGTGCTTCCGAGGCTCTTGTAATCACTAGGCTACATGCCCTTTCGCTCCTTGCACTACTCATTCGGAAGAATAAGACATGCCAAGTTTCACTATGGCTTTACTTGATGTTGTATTTCCTTATAGCTGAATAGGATGCTACTGAGCTAGCTAAAGCGTATTTGTAACACAAATTTAATAATCACACCAAAATACCGCTGATGTTGTACAATCTCTCTGATTGAAAATATTGGTGTGTTTGTTATACAACTAGCTCCAATTGAAATCAACGTATCAAATAATGTCATGACACTGAACTTTGTTTTTTTTAAAAAAAGTTGAGGGTTTTACCCGTTTGTCATTAAAAAAAGTTGCCTCGTCAGACATATATGTCATTGAAAAGTTTGTTCACACCTTCATGCCACCGAGTTAAACTTTTATGACATGTGTGCCATTCCATCTGATTTTCACCGTTAAGGAGCCTTGACATGTGGGACCGAGCATATGAAATGTCCATCTTGCCCTTCTGGTCACTACAGAGTGGGTCCCGTCTGTCATTATCTTTTTAACTATTTTCTTTTCTTTTCTTTTTCCCCTTCTTCCTCCACGTAGGCCATCTCTTCCCACCTCCTCCACATCGTCGCCCCGGACACCTACGCATGAGCTGTCGACGTTCTCGCCTCTCCATTTCCTCCTCTCCCAGTCCAACTACTCACCCAGGAGGCTCCGTTGTCACCGTGCCGCGCTGCACCTGCCCTCACCGCTGCCACTCGTGCCATGTCTAGCACCGGTTGCTTCCCCGTCGACGGCCCCGCGACCTCCAGGGCTTGTCGGGACGGCGCGGCGGTGGTGCGGCTCATGACAGGGTCCCTGCTAGTCATCCTCGTCGCAAGCGCTGTTGGCATCTGCCTCCCCATCACGCTCACACGGGCGTTTCGCGGCGGACCCAACTACGCGCGGGGGCTCCTCCTCGTCAAGTGCTACGCGGCAAGGGTCATCCTCTCTACCTTGTTACAGTGGGGGCGCACAGTCTAGTGCGTTGTCGTGTGCAACGAGCGGGGTGAGCGGTGGGGCTGGATCTGGTGGGATACAACATGATTTTTTTTAACAGTGCGGGCAGTGGCGAGCTCGGCCGGGTGGCTGCGGCCATGGCGACGGCGCGGCGGTGGGAGCTCGGCCGGCTCGATAGGCGCGGTGGCGGGAGCTCCGCCGGCGCGACCACGGCCATGGCGTCGGGTGGCGGTGTTGGTATTTCTTACATCACGAATAAATCCGCAAGCGCACGGAAGATACCGTTGTAGCGTTTCACCCGTGAGTATTCAGGGTACCGTATTTCCCCAGGGAACGGAAGCGTAAAAGTCTACTAGCTAGTCCAACCCATGGATAACAAGAGGAAGAATGGCCTAGGTAGAGAGGCTATCTAAAGATAGAGATCAAGGAAGCATAAACTTAGCTACTACGCGTTTACTTCGGGCACCGATTTAGCCCTGGTCTGCCAGGTGTCTCCGGCCTTGTAGCCCTACATCATACCCAAGTGGGGAGGATAACGAAGGACGGACAGGGTTGTCACCACCTGCTGCCTACCTCATCGAACCAGTTGGGCAAACCTCTAGCCTAGACACCACGTCTATGCTATCGATTACTACTCTAGCGTCGATCAGGATTTATTCGTCTTTATCAGGAGTCCTCTACTAGAGCATCCGCTACGAGAACGGACAATGATCCCGCAAACGAATAATAACATAAGCATAGCCAAACCAAGGTACTCACAACAATATATGAGCTTGGATACTTACTCAAGTGCTCGTATCCGACGAGGTGTAGGCCGAGGAAGGTCGCCGACAAGCCCGACACTCCTCTAGACTACATCCTCACTCTCTCCTCATCCTATGCTACAAAGTAGCTACATGGTGGAATCCTCTCCTCTCCTCTTGCTTGGTGTAGAATGGTGTGTGGAATGAGGAGGGTGGAGGCCTCCTTTTATAGGGTGGAGAGGTGCCTTGAGAGAGTGGAAATCCTATGAAATATTCCTTAGGATATGCTTGGGAATCTACCCCCACCGCCTTGGGAGCTTCCTTGGTGCCAACTCTGCCTCCACTGCCATGGGGATTGCACGGGGGATCTTGACGCAAAAATTGGGCACGAACTGCGCTCTCCCTGGGTCAGCCGAACCAGTGGGTCGACCAACCCAGTGGTGGCCCGCCTCGCCACCGCCTTTGTCAGGTGGCTCTCTGGTTGGGCCTTGTTGCAGGTACGTGGGTTTTGGGTGATTCTAGCCTGGATAAGAGTTGGTTGTAGGCCTTCTTTCTTGGGTAGAGTGGGCTGGCGTGTAGATGTTGTGTTTGTCTTCTCTTTTTGGCCCATTCCACCTTTGTTCTCTGAAATCACATAATCACCAAAACTCATGGAACCGGTTAGTGATAAACCCCTATGTCTATGATTTATTAGATAAAGTTGACGGTAAATATTTGCTATAAGAGCCGTCAACAAACACCCCCACACTTAGCCCTTTGCTCGTCCTTGAGTGAAGGTAGGGGACTAAGGTGGTTGCATCTCCATAGAAGAAAACCTGCATACAAGTTATTTCCAAGCTTTTACATGCTCCTGTGAACTTTTTAGTGGCTACCATGCTTATCTTGGGCGATTGAAAGATGGAATAGCATAGACATCAGGTTCCCATCACCTCTTGCTTAGAAACTTGGGTTTTTAGATTTTTGAAAACAAAGAATAGACCTACGTACTCCTCAAGTTATTCTCTTGAGTCACTCTTTTTTTCTATATCTATATCCTTAGCAAGGCAAATGTGTTTCCTTTTATTCACCTAACATTCTAAAGGCTTTATCTAGAGCTTTGGGTAGGGATAGATGTAGTGAACATGGCCGCCATAGCCATTTGTTCAAGTATGATTTTGGTGATTCATGTGCAACACAATCATGGGACTAACAATATTGTCTAGCATGTCATTATAGCTATTTTAGATCTCATGGATGCAACAACACACAATACAAAGCATCACAAAAGAAGGATACGAAGCCGGGACAAAGAGAGGAATGAATTGGACTTGTCCCATGAATAATTATTCTTGGATTAATCAAGTGGGAAGGAATGCTACATAATCATAAAGATTATTTCACAAGCTTTCCATAGAGTCCAAGATCATCAAAATCAGTGATGAGGGCCTGGATTAGGGCCCCTTAAGCGGCAAGATAATCACCCTTGAGACGGAGTCTTCTGACACCATCGATAGCGTCAAGGCTAATATCCAGAACAGCGAAGGATACAGATCTTTGTCAAGACCCTCACTAGCAAGACGCCTCACCTCCGACTGGTAGGTGGCTTCCATGACAAGGCTCCGTCTCGCACGACTAGTTCTTGTCCCGCACGAGGACTTTCCGCCTCGCACGAGGAGTCTCCGCCTCGCACGACAAGGCTCCGCCTCGCTCGACCAGTTTCCGTCCCGCACGAGGAGTCTCCACCTCGCCCGGCAAGTCTCTGCCTCGCACGAGAACTTTCCGCCTCACCTCCGACAACCCGCTCGCACGAGGAGTCTGCGCCTCCGACTACTCGTTCGCATGAGTAGTTTCCGTCTCCGACTAAGACGGGGCCCACACGTGGAGGTCAGAGCATGGGATCCGGAGCCCCACATGAACGTGGTGCTGCCCCGACGCGCGAGCTCCCCCACAACGACACGCAAGGCCCCGGTTCTCCATGCCATGCAAACGCCCTAGCTGGCGGCACGCGCGGGCGTCCGGCTCTGACAGGAGCCGTAATGCTGCACTGTTCGTCCGCGCAGCTCCCAACACGTTGTCCCGTCCGACCTTTGCAGCACGGTAACCCCGTCAGAGCAAGCACTCAAGTACCCTCCACGTGCGGCGCCTATCTACATTTAGGCCGTAACGTGGCGGGCCTAATCCACACTCAAGAGAGCTGAGTCACTCATGGAAGAGCTCGGAGAAGGCGCCAAGCACCTGGAATAAATAGTACCTCCTAGACACGCGGCAACCACAAGCTCCACCACAGCTCAGCACCCTTCAATGCCTCCTGGCAGACAGCGACGTGGGAAAAGACCTCCCGACTCCATAGCACTGTAGCACGAATTTATATTCCTCTTTTGCCCCCCACACTTGCGTCTATAAAAGGGAGAGGAGGGCATCCATCGCAAGGGCTGACGAACCGAACACTCAACACCACAGGGACTTGGGCTCGATACCCTCTCCTGACCAGTTTGTAACCCCTACTACAAACACTCTTGGAATAAGAACACAACTGCTCGACACTGGACGTAGGGTATTACTCCTCGGAGGCCCGAACTAGTATAAACCTCTGTCTCTCGTGTTAACCATCCGGGTCTGATACACGGTCTGATACAAATTTACTGCCGGCGGTAGAGAACCCCGACAATCGGAATCCAGAGTGAAAAGTTATGCCCAAAATAAGGTGTGCTAAAAATAGAGCACCGGATGATCCAACGCCCTATTTTTTGTGAGCACCGGATAAACTCCCGAGAAGAAGAAAACAAGTGTATAAGCACCGGATGATATGGTGGTACCATCGGATGATTGCGTCGGTTCATCCTATGCTTTTTCGGGAAACATACAGAGAGGTATTCGCGCGGAGAAGGCTAGCACCGGATGAACCGGCGTTACCATCGGTTCATCCGACGCTAAAAAATCGCTCAAATGCTCAAGATTATTTCAGAATCTTGTATAAAATTTCATAAAATCTCCAACAAGTACAAGATCACCGAAAACGGAGTTCGGAGCAAAGAGTTATGACCAAAATACCGAAGGGCAGCGACGTAGGTGACAGGATGAACCTCTGGTACCGTCGGTGCAACTTCAATCATCCGATGCTCAAAAATTGGTCAAATGCTCAGGATTTCTCTATAATGTTGTGTAGAATTTCATAAGCTTTCCAACGAGTATAAGCTCGTTGAAAACGGAATTCGGAGCAAGGAGATACGGGCAAAATACGGAAGGGCATATGGCAACACAGGATGATCCGACGCTACATAATATGACACCGTCGGTTCATCCGACGGTATATCTTAACTTGCCGTTAGAGCAACGGCTATATTGATGTTGTAACATCTCGTATTTTTACGAGGTGTTTTAAATTGTGAAAATTGTGAATTTCAAATTTTTTGGTGAAATTGTGTGCACGTTTAAAATTTATAAGATTGTCTTCTCACCTCATCCCAATTTCCTAGATTTATTTTGTGCTAAAATATAAATTGTAGGAAGTATAAATGGTAGTGTGATTTATTTTGGAGTTCAATGGATTTTATTTGGTTTTTATTTGAGTGGAGTTCAAATCTGAATTTAAATTCAGATTTGAATTGTTATTTGTTGGTGTAAAGGAAATAGGAAAAACCTTTCTCTATCTGCTGGGCCTAAACTCCTCTTAACCCAGTCCGTTGAAGTTCACCATTACACCTCCAGCTACCGTCGTCGGTCTGCTACCCGCCGGCCCACCTTCACAATCGGCCCACCTAGGCCTATCAGCCTTTCCCCTCTCTCTTATCTCTATGACACCCGGGCCCCACAGGTCAGCACCTCACCCTGTACACCTTTCTTCTCCCGTGACGCATCGCGTGGGGCAGGAGACGCCGCGCGCTCGCGTCGGCTCCCATGGCCGCCGCCCCGCGGATGGCCTCCACGTGCTCCCGCGCGCATCCCAGCCGTGCGCCGCGCCTCGCAACCCTAGCAGCCACCCTACAAAACCCCAGCCGCAGCCGCCTCTCCCTGCACCGCGCCGCCGCCAGGGGAATGTACCCCGTCTCCATCCACCACCGCCAAGGGGAGAAGAGAAGGGGGAAGAGGAGAAGGAGGGAGGAGGGGAGCACACCTGGAGAGAGGAGCACCGCCAGAGGCCTGGCGCACCAGAGCTCCTCTGCTTGGCCGCCTTTGGGGAATTTTTCCCCAATCTCGATCCGCGGCCACCAGAGAAGAGAAGAAGGAGAAAGAAGAGGGGGGAGCCGCCGGCGCGCCGACCTGAAACTGGAGCCGTCCGCGCGGAGGACATTAACGTCGCGGAGCTGCTCTGTTTCTGCTTCGACTTGCGCCGCCATCTCGAGCCGTCGGAGCGCCGCCCGCAGTGAGTTGTTGACACCACGGGGGAAAGGCCGAAGGGAGCCGGAGGCCATCACCGCCGAGCAGGTCGTGGACCACAACGCCATCCCGGAGCCGCCGCATCGCGGGAACATCGACACCACCACCTTCGACTCTAGGACCGGAGAACCGCTGCCGCCGTGGACGACCTCAGTGTCGTGAAGCAGAAGCCGAAGCCGCCCGTGTGCTGGGAGCTCTAGTACCACGACATCGACCACCACCTGTTCTGCAGAATGCCCGAACCGTGAACCGGCCTGCATCCTCTTCACCACTGCTACTGCTGCGTCCCAGAACACTACGTGAGCCTCCCTACTTATCCCCGTCGCCTGAAGAGGAGACCGACCTTTGAGCCGTGTAGATGATGTTGCTTTGCTTGCAATGCGCCGCCGCGCGAACCGCCGTCGCCTGTGTTGCCGGCCATCGAGCTGTGCCTTACGCCTGTACGTGCCGCTGCCGTCAACTGCGCGCACCGCTGTCTGCTAGCTGCCATGCCGAGCCGTCGTCAAGGCCATGCCCTGTCGTCATGCTTGTGCACACACATCCGTCACCGTCGAGCACTCGTGCACAACTCGTAGCGGGACCTTGTTCCTTGCCCAGCCGCTGCCAAAACCCGGCTAAGGCCGTGCCTTCCTGCATCCTGGGAGCATGCTACTGCTTGTTGGGGGATTCAGAATCAAGATTGACAAAGTCAACGTCTTGGACCCATCGAAACACGCTCACTCAATCCAATGGCATCACTGGTACAAGTGACGAAGCCCCCGAAGCCAATCGGTTTGTCTTCCCCATTAACCTACGAGTTTTCGCTGGGCACCTTTCGTCGCTCGAAAGCCATAGTGATATAGGAAGTGCCAATCTCTAACCCGTAATATACTAGTTTTCTATGTCAGCTTTCGTGTGGCACCCTTCGTCGCCCGAAAGGCTCAACGCGGGGCGAAGGGTTTTATTCCTCATACATCGGACTTGGTGTTATTAGTTTTTTGCGTGACGAGACCCCAGGGCTGAATCTTCTCTGTCCAGCGAGTGTTAGTCCATATGTCGCTCGGGGGTTTCGTCACCGCTAACAACTTATCTGGTCGTATCTGTTTTTATGTATATTTCAGGTACGGAAATTCACTAGGCGAAAGGGACATCTCCAAAGATTGAAGGTCTTTACCCGACAGGCGCACGTGCTGATGCCGGAAAAAGCGCCGTAATATGCGGCGCGATCTCAGGAAAGCGCTGATTACGTGAAGACCCAATGGAGAGTTCCCAAAATTAGCCTAGTACATTCTCATTTGATCCGTTTTACACAAGGACAATTTTGGTATGTAAAAAGTCCGTTCGTCTCCCTATAAAAGGAGGCCGACCGGCACTTGTAAAGGGGATCGTCTTTTGAGAGTTACACTGTTGAAAGATAGCTTTTGTCTTCCTTTGGTTTGGCATTCCTTTGAGTTCATTGCTTGAGCCCTTTCATTTCCTTAATTGTTGGTGTTAAAGCTTTGACATAGCACTACAATTGGCGCCACCGTTTGTGTTTGGCTCGAGTAAGAAACCCAAGATGTCCACAAGGAAGAAGAGGACCACTGTTAATTCCAGCAAGGGGGCTTCGTCATCCCTTGACGAGGAGTTGAACCCGTCCAACTTGCTCACTCAGGGAGAGGAGCTCCCAGAACCGAATTCTACTCACCCTAGGTCAAACCAGGATGCTACTGCGGCTACGACCAAGGCAGCATACGAGGCCGAGCTGGCTAAGCTGCGGAAGGAGGTCGAGGAGCTGGCCAAAACTAAAAAGAAGCTTTTAGCGGTGCAACAAGAGGCTGAGGCAGCCAAGGAAATCCAAAGGCAAAAGGCCGAAATCGCCAAACTGCAAGAAGAGTTGCGTGTCATAAAAGCCAAACAGTCCTTAAGTTTCAACCAGCCTTCGTCTGAATATTCCGTACCCATCCAATCCACATATACGGAGGGCAACATGCCTTTCACTCAACCTCCTCCGTACACCACTTTCAGCCGTAATCCTTTCATCAACCCTTTCGAGTCTGGCCCTTCGAACCATGACACCCGCACCATCCGCACGAGATCCTGGGACCCTAAATCGCCTCTGTCTCAAGAGATCCAAATCACTCCGTGGCCATAGTCTTACAGGCCGATACCACTCCCTAGGTTTTCGGGCCAATCGGATCCTAGGCAATTCTTAATGAGCTATGAGGCTGCCATCCTTTCGGCCGGGGGCGATGATTCAGTGCTGGCAAAGTCATTCATTATCGCTGCGGATGAAGCGGCAGCGCAATGGTATTCTCTCCTGAGCCCTGGAGTGATACATGGATGAGAAGATTTGAAACAGCGGATCCTCTCGAATTTTCAGGGTTTCCAGCGTCCAGAGCTTACTGAGAGCGATCTTTTCTCTTGTAAGCAAAAGGACAAAGAACCTCTTCAAAATTACTTCAGATGATTCGTTCATCTCAGAGCCCAGGCACCAAATGTGTTGGACACCGTCGCTATCAATGCTGCAATCGTGGGTTTGAGGGTAGGTCAATTTCGCTCGCATCTCATGCGCGAGAGGCCCAAAACAATCTAGCGTTTGTACGAGGAATTTGAGAAGTACAGTCGCTCAGACAATGACTTCAAAATGTGTATGGAGGAGCAGTCTCAGCAAAAGAAGTCTGCCAAAGCTAACCAGTCTAGCGAAAGGGAATGGTCCAATCCCAGGAACGCCTCGCACGCTAACCCCAGAAATGTTTTTGGCCTAGAGGGAGAAAATGCTCAGGAGAGCTGCAACCCTCAGAACGACGTTCCAAACCAAAACACTAGCCCACCCAGCCCACCACATCAAAATCAAGGGGGAGGCCACAGAGGTGGAAGGGGAGGCGACAGAGGCAGAGGTCGCGGCAGGGGCCGAGGACACCAAGAGAAAAGAAAGTGGTACTGCATTTTTCCCAAAGAGAATGACGACCATAGTTCCAACTACTATCCGGATAAGAAGAGGTTCGAGGCCATCTTAGAAGAAGAGAAAAAGGAGAAAGAGAGAAGCAGCTCTGTCAATCACTCCGCCCCAGCTTGGCAAAACCCAAACTTTGGGTGGAATCCTTTCACCAACCCTTTTCAGCCACCTCACTCCTCACCACCTATCCCAAACTATACTCAACCACAACCTTGGCAATCCCAGGTTTTCCAAGCTCAAAACGTTGAGCGCAGATCCATTGATCAACACCCTATCGCTCCCCCTCCTCCCCCATACAAAGGCCCTACCGCTCCACCTTTACCAGCAAAGCTTGAGGGCCAAAACGACCCATTACCATCTGTCGGAACCATCCTTCCCATTTCGGGTGGCTCCGCTCTGGAATTTGATTGCAAGAAGGATAGGAAGCATTATTTTCGCGAGGTCAGGAATATTTGTGTGGAAGGGAGAGTGGAAAGAACAAGATGGTCTCATATTCCGATCACCTTTTCAGAGGAGGATGTGAGATTACAAGGTTTTCCTCACAATGATGCCTTGGTAATCGAAGCCAACATAGCAAGCTGGACTTTGGGAAAGCTCCTAGTCGATAATGGTTTGTCAGCAAACATAATTTTCGCCGATGCGTATGACAAAATGGGGCTGAGTAGAAATCTTTTACAGCCCCCCGACACACCATTGTATGGTTTTGGAGGGCGTGTCATTCATGCAATAGGAAAGGTTTCGCTTCTGGTATCCTTTGGCACTGTTCAGAATGCTAGGACAGAGTATTTGTCCTTTGATGTGGTGGAAATGTACTACCCTTACAACGGAATCCTTGGGAGAGGATTTCTCAACAAGTTCGAAGCTATCATTCACCAAGCCTATCTGTGCGTGAAAATACTTGCGACGCAGGGGGTCATCACAATCTGGGGTCACCAAAACGATGACCGAAATTTAGAGAGAGGCAGAACTCCAGGCCAAAGAAATGTCAATGCTCTTGACGAGGCAGTTAAGGCTAAAGATGTGGAGAAACAACCGAAAGCAGACAGGGAAAAAATCAATGTGCAGCCAGATTGTGACACTAAGAAAGTTTTGTTGGATGAAATGGTTTGGGATCAGGCCATCGTCATTGGGTCAGATCTCACATCAAGCGAAGAAGCGGCGTTAATCCAATTCCTCCAAAAGAATAGAGATGTGTTTGCCTGGTCCGCTAAAGATCTGATGGGTGTGGATCGCAATTTCACTACAAAAAACTATTTATTCTGTGACGGAACTTCTACGACGTTCTCAGAGAACATCACGAAGAGCACTGCGTCTACGACGTATTCCTGTTTTTCATCACGGATGTGCACTGATGGATATTCAAGCCCAGAACACTGCGACGTTTTCCTGTTTTTCATCACAGATGTGCACTGATGGATATTCAAGCCCAGAAAATTGCGATGATTTGTTAAATTCATCGCAATCCGACCCAACACGCTGCGACGACATTTAACAGATTCATCGCGATCAACTAATAAAAAATCCAAAATTGATAAAAATCCGACCAACAAATAAAAAATAGTCCACAAATTGATAAAAATCTCAAAAAACTAGAAAAAGGAGGACAATCAAGAATTGAACCTTAGATCTCATGGAAGGGAAGGAGGGAAGTTTACCACCAAGCTAGCTCTCCTCTTTCAATATAGTTTAAGTATTTTATTTTTTTATACAGTTTTGGGGGAGTGGTGATTAAGTGGCAACCCCTACGTGGACGCCCCGCCACCTCATCGCTAGATGCCACCTGAGCCTTCTCAGCTGGATGGTGGCGTGGCAGCTGACATGGATGATGATGTGGCAGCCACATGGCAGACGATGTGGCAGCTGACGTGGATGATGATGTGGCGGCCACATGGCAGCCACGTGGCAGACGATGTGGCAGCCACGTGGAAGATGATGTTGCAGCCACGTGGCAGACGATGTTGCAGCCACATGGCAGATGGCGTGGCAGCGACATGGAAGATGACGTGGCATCCAAGTGGCAGATGACGTCATCCGTGCAATTTTTAAGCTGACAAAATTTAGAATGAGACTAAAATTGGGTAGCTTTTTCAGCCCATATAAATTTCACAACATACATATACAGCCCAGCCTAAATAAATCAGTCGCAACCCATATACATTTCAGCCCAACAATTTTGTCCCAACAGATTCAATTCTG
Organism: Cenchrus fungigraminus; assembly: GCA_036936925.1. Taxonomy (NCBI): domain Eukaryota; kingdom Viridiplantae; phylum Streptophyta; class Magnoliopsida; order Poales; family Poaceae; genus Cenchrus; species Cenchrus fungigraminus. Next base: position 16,616,568 of record CM072778.1, on the reverse strand, counting down.
GCAAAACAAAAAATACATCCATGAATCATGTTTATGCCCAACATGACATCAAAACACCATAACAGATCACCAGAAAAAACAATCACTTCCTTCAACACCAGATCACCAGAGATCACCATAAATAGCATCACTACATCCACTATTTGGAACAAGCCACATCAAAATTACATCACTACATCCACCAGAATATCACCATCAAAACACTAATAAGGCAGTATAGACAAGTTGCAGTCACTGATAAGCTCAGCGTTGCCCTCTTCTCCACATCTGAAAACTGCTGCTCCCTGTGTGCTCTGAATCAAACTGCTGAAAACAAATTGTACAAAAGAAATGGTTTTTATTACACTACTAACAGACTATTTTCAGTGAGCACTAAAGCATGCATTGCATTACCTTGTAGACCAGCCTATGTGTGCCTTCAAATAAAAACCTGGAATGTGGAACAATTGATATAAGAAAGGAACTGATGCATTAAACAGTCTCCCCAATTACAAATTTTAGAAAAAAATTGCAAGGCACTTTGCAAGAGAACCAGAACCTTGTCCAGGACTAACACTAATATCATGTAACATGAAAATAATGTCACACAAGATTAATTCACATGCAAAGTCAGATCAGTAGATCAATTAACTAATCTATCTGCAAGATTATAATATTTGTATGGTTTATATCCAACTATCAGATTTTGGCATCCATATAAAACTACGATGAACAGATAGCTTAATTTTCAGAAACTGACAAAAGCTAGTTGTTTTAGGAGCCAATGCATTACATTGTCGTGTTATAATTACTTTCACTATATGCAAATGAGTAAGTCATGCATGCATTGTATATGACCAGTCAGAGGTGAAAAAGAGTATAAACTGATCTCATAGGGATAGATGTGGTGCTGCACATCGCCATACACAATGTTCATACATTCAGTTTTTCAGAGCATAACAACATTATTTGTATATTTGCAAGTAGTACTGACTATGATGTACTTGCACACAAACACCCTTAGAAGATAGGAGCTTCAAGTGTATAGCTATTAGATATCTCTTGGCAATTCATAAGTTCGAAATAACAACCAATTATTCACTCAACGGGCAAGTGCATAGCTATCAGATATCTCTTGTAAATTATATAGGGACATTAGTCAATCTAGCAACTACAAGGTGGAGAAATAAAATCAAAGCTATGTATGTGGGTATTAGAATGAAAACTGACACTGAGTTAATCACTCATAAAACCAGCTTTTCCACTAATAACATGTTGTTGCCATCTTTGGAAAGCTAAAGAGAAGGCTTTGCTCTCAGCTTCTGTCCTAAGAACAACGCAGGAAAAATAAATTACAGCCAATCAAAAAGGCTACCACAGCAATGCTCAGTTTATTTTAGAAGCATTCATGACTCCTTTTATTTTATAGGAAGACAGGAAAAGCAGAAAACTGAAAACTTGATTTAGGAGAAGTGTCTACTGAACAAAACATCCATTAGAATGTGGCCTGGAGCCAAATTAGGAAAGTACGCAACACGTATTCTTATGAGTCACACCTAAAACAATTCATGCTCAGTGGAGTTTTGAACCAATTTACGCAGGAACCAAATCATGGAAAGCACACATCTAACATAGTCATGTTATTCACAGGGAAAAGGCACTGCATGAACTCACCCTGAGACCCTCTTGCTTACATGATCCAAGAAGCTCACTGCAAGCACAGAGAAGAGAAGCATACTACATCAGATAAAGCTTGGGTTCGTAACCAAGCTCGAGAGGAGGAATGAAGCAGAGAAAGGGCAAGGATGGGGAACTTATCTCCACATGCATCGAATCCAGGAGCACGCGATGGGACTCACCATCTGCTCTGACGAGGGGTGTCCTGGCCATGCCGCGTGGCGCCCCTTGGGTTCGGGGATGCTCCGCAGACGTGCCACCCCCGTCGCTTGAGGCGGCAGGATTTGAGGGCCGGGGAGGTGACAGATCGACGGATTTGTCGCCGGCCAGCGCACGCGTGCCGCCTCGGCCTGGGCTCCGCGCCGACGAGTGGCTCGGGGCTGGTGAAGGGGGTGAGGAGGAAGAGGAGGCGAGGAGGGCGGCGGGGGCGGGCGGGCAGCTAGAGACGAAGCCCACAACGTGGAGTCACGGCTCCACCCCGTCCGACGAGGAGCGCGGCGGATGTCCATGGTCCTGGTGGGGGTGGGAGAGCGGCGGCGAGGGTTTGAGACTTGGGAGGGAGGTCGCCAGAGTTCGCGCGTGATGGCATAGTGGGGAGGAGGCGGCGCTGTGTGGGTGATGCCACATCGGGGGAAGGAGCGGTGGCCTGTAGGGAGGGGGCAGCGGATCTAGGAGTTGGAGAATGGAGAGAGAGGGAGCAAGGCCACGACAAGGAGGGGCGGCGGAGGGGAGGAGGGAGCCGCGGTGTGCTGATGGAGGAGTTAGGGTTCGGGATGCAATACCTTATATAAGATCGTAATGCGATCAGAGACATCCATTTCGCGATGAACGATCGGAAGTAACTGGGCCGGAATGGGCCTGTTTCATTCCTCCACTTTAACCATTTTTATTTTTCTTTTTTCATTTTATTGCAACATGGAAATAAATCACAAAACCTACTGTCTTATAAATACCAATGCATTTTTACGTGAACTAGTAAAGTGCACGTGCGACACGCACGTGTTTTCTCTAAATTGTTATTAAACACATGTTTTATATATCATAGAAATCACATAGTAGTACCAAACTGTTTATAAATTGATGTAAATGGAAACATTATGTAATTTGTGTGAACACATTTTTGAATGTGTATAAGTGGACTTTCATTTTGAATATCATGATTTTATAGGTTTGAAATCTATTTTCACAAGCAAGCACGGTGGTTTAATTTTATTGGGCGGCTGAGTAATGAATTTCCTGTGAAGTAAAAAAACATGTGAAATTAGTTGTACCAAATAAGTGCCACAATATGATGGAGTATCAAGGACATGAAAAAAACTCAATGTCTAATATTCAAAAAATCGAGAAATTAAATGGGAAGAAGATTCATGTTTTTTTTCTCAAACATGAAGAGAAGAATATCCATCTGTATCGATGATGAGCCAAGGGTCAATGCGTTCCAGCACAGTTTCCATGGGGTACGAGGCATCCAACGGAAAGATCTTTTTTCAAGAAATTTTCACTTTTCTAAAATTTCTTTATTCAGTATCACCAAGAAGATTTGTACCTTCTACCCATTCTATTGGCATTATACAATTAAAGCATTACAATAGTTATTTCACAAGGATCACAACTCAAACAAAAGATGCTTTTATAATTCTATAAAAAACATATAAACTGAGTAGTCTTTCATTTCACATATGTACAAAAAGTACAAATTTATTAGTTGACGTATGCATTCAAATGAACTTTCCTCACACACTTCTGACGCATCAACTTTAAAAAGGTATCATCCAGAAACCTAGGTAGAGGACATGATGAAATTTCCTTAGTTGTAAGATCTCAATCTAAAAACTAAGTGATCAACATGTACCAAACAAAAAATGAATTCTCTTACCTACCTTCAACAGAAGAACAACTATTCCAAACTTGAAATCCTACGATTATGACCTTGTTTGTGAATAATGGATAAAATTATTAAAAGTATCCAAATAATTCTTAAACAACAATAGTTCCATAAAATAAAATTTAGTGTGACCTTGTGTAAGCATTGATCACTTAAATCTTAGTAGACCTCTGTTCAATCTTACCATAACTTTACTAAGATTTAACTGATCATAAATCTTCAGATACTACTGCTAGGATAGAATGAAACAACCTTTGGGTTGAAGCACACATATGAAATTGATGTCACTGAATAGCATTTGTACAAATTGCTCAGTGTTATTGATTTCCTTGTCAAGGCAATATGTAAACATCCTTCTTTTGTAACCTAAATTTTCCCTTTTCAATATATTGTAATCAGTGTAGGGGCTTTGCCCCTCTCGTTTCTTAAGAAAAGGTAATATGTAAACTACATGCAAGCAACCCATCCTGAGCAGAATGACTACATTATGGTTCTGTGTTTAATTAATAGCATCAGAAATACGATGAATGCAATGCCATGGCCAACATTCATTGATCAGCCAAAACATCAAATAGGTTACGGGCAGTACGTTGCAGTGGCATACCTCGCCGAGCTTTTCTGTCATCCACTCAAGGACCCAAGCAAGGACATACGGAGGCACCTCCATGGGTGAGGCGTTGACCCAGCACACGGGCACGACTGTGAATGGCCTCGTCGCAGCGAAGGCGACCTCCTGCTGCTGCTGCTAGTGCTCGAGCTCGACGAGGCCCCCGTGCGTGCAAGGCTGCCTACTCCGGCGGGTGGCGAGGCAGCCAGGCAGGGGGTGGGGTGGCAGGGTGAGGTGTGACTCTAGCCACACGTGCAAGTGCGTTCGATTGGAGCGGCGACTCCAGCCACCACGCGCGGCAACAACAATCTGAACCACTACTTTCATTCTCTCTATCGTCCCTCACCTTACCTCCATACCCTGACAGAGGCACGAATGCGACGACCGCCATATCGCCATTGCGTGCGCCGTTGCAGGGGCATGGCGTCCTCCATTTTAGGTGGTCGTCGCGTTCTCATGCCTCCCTTCCATTGTGGTTTTCACCTGTTGTCCTCTGGTGCTTCCTCCAAAACTTACTTCGTCCTCTTGCTCTTCTTTCTGCGCTCGGTCCCTTGGATCTGCCGGGATCCATTTTTCCTTCGGCCGACGTAGGTGCCCGTGTTGTCGCATGCCACTGATCCACGTCGCTTTTCCTTCTATTGCATGTTCACCTCTTTTCTTGTTGCGGGTTTCTTTCCGCGCGGGTTGCCATGGAGGTTGGTTAGGTTCCGCTTCCGGATCTGCGTCCCCGGTTGGAGGTGTTGATGGTTTGGTGGACTGTGAGAATTAATACAGTGCACCCGGCGTACTGTGAGAATTAATACAGTGCACACGCACACTCTGCTGGACGTACGGTTCCATGGCCGGAACCAGGATAAACCCGTGTCTCTGTGTTAGTATCCGCACCAACCTACTAGTTAGTGTCGGGACTAATCCTAACACCAACAGATGTTATGGGATTGTCTCTGTGTCAGTTGCCGGAGGAGATATGAAATCTTCACTCTGTAATAGGCTTAGGCTTATAGAAGATTGTGTTGGTTATCTTTCTACATTTGTTTAGAAGAACACTCAATGGTTCAGTTTGTCATATGAAAACAAGTACCTAAATAAACACTATGCATTTCTTTGTTTGCCTCTGTGCCGGTCTGTCTGTCGGCGATGTACTCAACAATGTATACTCCAATTTTCACAAAATGTTATGAAATTTTTTTTGTCAAGGTGACTAGTAGAAGTTCGAGTTTTCCCTATAAGTTAATTTAAATTTTCATCAATCTCCGTGATGTGGCGTATAATGGTCCATAAACGCCTAAATATAGTTTTTTTATTTTTTTGAGTCTTATTAGAGGTACATATTGGTCAATTTGGAAGTACTTTCAGTAAACACACGTAAATTCAACTAAATGATAGAAATAACAATTTTATTCGAAAATATTGAAACTCCTAGAAGGAAACTTAAATGTTATCGTCTACATGTGAAAAATGTATTTGTGGTATTTAAGATTACTAATTTTTGGGTTGTTTCCAAGGGTGTGTTATTCAGGTATTTAAAAAATAGAAAAACAACTTTTTTGCACAACAAGTGGCAATGTAACTCGCTAAATGTTATGATAAGCTAAACACAAGGTTACGATCAAGTTTGAATTGCATATGAATTCGAAAATTTTGAAAAGTATGATACACTTCAATGTTCAAGTAACATTGCATGAAACTATGTCACACATGTATCGATTTGTAAACAATGTAGGTTCTGCTTTTAGCGAAATCATTTGAATTTTTTTGACAAGTTTAGAGACCAAAATTACGTTACCATGTCAATTTGTAGAACCATCAGACCATTTTATGATATCATTTGAATTATTATATTGTAAATTTGTGATGCAAAGTATAAATTATCCCTAATAAACTTTTGAATATTTCAAAGATCTCCAAGACATGAATGATAATGAATTTTTTCTACATTTTTTGGAATCGTATTGGACATACACATAGTACAACTTTACAATTATTTTGAATAAACTCAGAAATTCACTTAAATGACCAAAAGTACCAAATTTTTTCAAAAAATCATGAAACTCCTTCATGACACCTTAGATGTCATCCTTGTCATGACAAAATTTTACTGGTGATGTTTAGTTTTTTTTGCTGTTTACTACACAAGATGTGTTAATTATCTATTTAGAAAAAATAAGAAAACAAGTGGTAGTCTAAAAAAATAAATCCCGCCAGGAAATTATGAATCCCCCGCGCAACCAAAAATCCCGCCAGGAAATGACTATAATACCCATAGGAGTCCCACCGTCATCGAGTAACAAATGGTCACTCTGGTCATTTCCCATAGCTAAATCACTCCAATATATGCAGCGTTCCAGCAAACCCTAGAGGAATTCCCCACCTCCCGCAGCCTCCTCAGATCTGCCTCTCTCCCACCCGACACCCTTCCCGTTCCCTCTACAGATCCACTGCCGCCACCCACACCGCTGCGACCCACGCCACTGCGACCCGTGTTCCTCCCCCGATGGCGCCGTGTCCTCTTCCACCACCTCCCTCCCAGCGCCGCTCCTACCCTCTCCCCATACTTGGGTGCCCCACGGCGCGGCCGACCGGCGGCGCTCAGATGCGACACGCTCGACCGGGGCTGCTCAGATCCGGCGGCTCTCCAGATCAGGCGTGGTGGCGTCGGCATGAGGGGCGAAGGGGCGGGTTCCGTGGCGAAGCTTGCTGGCGGTGTGCGGGAATGGCTCCGGCCGCCGTGCGGAAGTCGCGCACCACAACGAGGGGCCGTCGTCGAAGAACTTCCCCGTGGACGGTGCGACGACGAAGTGGGCGAGGAGGCAGCAGGGGCCGGTGGTGATGATGTACGACTACTCGTCGGGGCGGTTGGGGTCTTGGTGGGTGCCGTGGCCCGCGCCGTCCGCCTCACTGTTGCGCTTCGCCGGACAGCTCTGCCTTCCTCGCCGTCGAGCTCCCCGCGTCCTCTGAAGTGTACGCTCGCCTCACCGCACTGGTGCCTCAGGTAAAAGAATCGATTCCCCCCCTGCTCGTGCTATCTATCGTCTCTAGCATAACTGACCAAAGTGGACTTTGATGAGTAGTTCTGCAACTGTCGTCACCAAACAAGTTGGTGTCGCTGCTAAGATATTGCTCCTCCACAAATTGGCAACATCTAATAAAATAACACATGTTTGACCCCTTCTTGTTTTGTAGTCTGTAGTTAGACTGAGACACACTAATGCACCATTTTGTATGATAATAGAGTAAAAGAAGAAAAGTCTGAGGTTCTTTTCTTTTATCAATCAAGCACGGCCTCCCTGAAAATGTCCAATGCTAATTTGAAACAATATAGAATCCTCCGCTTGTCTCTTTGTACATACAGTCTGATTGGTTCATTAGGAAGTAAAATTGGCAACTTATTTTATAGTTTGATGAATCAAAATATGTGCTTAGTATTCTTCAGTTTACCACTAGGTTAGCTGCACCAAATGCTGTAAAGATCTATTAATTGTCAAATGGTTTCTGTACTTATTAGCTGTCCTATCTCATATAGGCTCTCAAATTAATTTGTTTATTATTCTCCAGCACCGGCAAGATGTTCGAGTACTGCAGCCCTGCATGCAGGTTAGATCCACATCCTATCCCTGAACCACCAATCGATCAGTTTCTTGTTTGTCAAACGCAGTTTATTTGTTCAGGCTTTTCTTCCTTGTTTTATTAGCCTTTTAGGGCTGCACGCGCCTGCACAAGTGCAATCAGTTAACCTTTCAGATTTTCCCTTGGCTTTTAATTCTTTGGCTCAAGAATTTCAGATCAATGGTGATCTATATATGTGCAGATCTCATGAAAGATTTCCCCTTTTTCTTTGATTCTCCCAGTGATCTGTATGTATAGAGAATGGAGTGTGTCCCTTGATTGTTTTGTTTGTTTGCTTGGGATATTGCAAAAGAGTTCATGGTCAAAATAGGCAAGGACACAATAATTAGTACTGATGTATCACAAATCCTCCTGCTCACTTTAGTTCTCTTGCGCTTATATACTTACAGAAAATGGCCTCTACCTTTTTATGATCTGAATCATATTGACCAGTAATCAGTAACATTGCTCCTTGTTTGTACTTAGTAACATTGCTCCTTGCATGCATTATAGTATTGTTTATTTGTTTCACTCATCTTGCTTTGACTGAAGGTTATCTTTCAATTGTTCATCAGCTTATGTTTTAAGGTTAAACATCCAAATGATTTTTTTCATTCAATCTGTAGGTTTTGCATTCGTCAATCTGCCCTTGTTGCCACTGATTGAGACAATGCTTGTCGATTTTGAGGGCCGGAAATGGTGTTGATTGGTGTACATTTGTGTGCTTCTTGCAGGTACTGGGCAGTTCCTGAGCATCCCGGTTGCCCAGACAAGGAGTTAGAGAGGCGGACCGGAGTGCCGGTGCGAAGCCCATGGTGGAGGCAGTGACTGCTGAGGCTGGGTGGCGGAGTAGTGGTTCAGCAGCAAGGATGAGAAGGTGGACGCGATGTCCTGCTCGATCTGATCGTCTCTCTCTCTTTCTCCTTCCTCCTGCAGCGTGTTTATCTGTTTGGTCATTGCATTTCGTGTCTGAATGACTACTTGTATGTCTTAATAGGTGATCTCTTGTTGTCAGTTAGTGTGTGCTAATAAGCCCTTGTTTATCGTTGATATATTAGTTGCGTTACATCTAGTTGAATACATTGTTGTTATTAGTTCTATAACATGTATGCTCGTCAGCCTGTCATTTGTTAGTTTTGGATTTGTTAACAATTTTAACAATTTGTTGCTTGTGCAAGCATCTAGTCTATTCCGGGGTACCACTAATTTTCATTTTCCTCTCTTGTGTTGACAGAGTTGGTTGACCTTGTGTTCCTTCAATTAGGAGGCTGATGACATGTTCAGGTGGTTCCTTGCATTCTGCCAGCTTGAGGCCAAACAAGAAGCCAATGAACATCCAGGTTCCTGTGCCGATTCCCCCTTTTTCTTCAGATGTTGTGACTTGCAACGTTGTTCTGAATGTCACATATGCTAGTTGCGTTAGTCATTACTTTAATAATTAGATGCAGATTAAAATCAAAGATGTGCTCAAATACTACTGTTTACTACTTGGATTGTAAAGATAAAACATGGATATGGCATGCCTTCATTCATCCATCCCTTGTTGTTTTGTCATTAATTTCAACCTGTTATGCAATATTAATTTAACCTCTTATGCAATTCAAGTAGTCCATTGGATTTACAATTCTTTTTATTGCAAATATTGCCAGACCCAAAGTATTTGACATTTTGACAATGTGCTCTTTTCAGGCTAAGGATCATATGGAAGGAACAAAGATGATATTTTATCTCCATATTTTCTATGCTTCTAAGTTTAACATGTGATGCTAGATCTGGTGTAATTTGCTGGATTTGATTGCCTGTGAGTTCTGTTTACAAAACATGTGCACAATTATGATGTCATTATGGTTTACTATTGTTGTGCTGGAAGTATAAATCTGAAATGGGCTTCGTGGGCTGTATTTGGGCTGAATTTGATTGTATTTGGGCTGAAATGGCTGTTGTATTTATTTTATTGGTTAAAATGTGATTGGTATTTTTGGTTTGCTGAAATGGTTTCGATGGGCTGAAATTCTGTGTTACAATGTGGCCCACTTCTAAAATGGGCCCATTAGCCCAGGAGTTCTAAAATTCCACGTCAGCAAGACATGTCATTGGCCACGTCATCTCTCTCATCCAGTCAGCAGCCACGTGGCATGCCACGTCAGCACCCACGTCAGCAGCCACGTGGCATGCCACGCCAGCATCCACATCAGCAGCCATGTGGCATCCACGTCAGCAGCCACGTGGCATCCACATCAGCAGCCATGTCACATCCAAGTTAGCAGCCATGTCACATCCAAATCAGCAGCAATCGTGACGATTTATTTCGTCACAGATAGTGGCTTAGGTGTTGGGCTGCATGGGCCTCGGGCTACTCCGTGACGATCCAGATACGTCACAGACCGTGACGTTTATTAAGAAATGTCGACTGATTTAATCAATGACGCCCATTCCACCACGAAAATTTAAATCGTCGCGGACACTGATTTGCGATGAATTTTCAACGGTCCGTGACAGAATGATTGTCACAGATTAAATAGTTTCTTGTAGTGTTCATCGAGCACAAATTGAACATTGACGCTACAATCAAGCCGCGAAGGCAAAAGCTCAGAAAGATGTCTGACGACAAAGTGGTAGCAGTCAAGTCTGAAGTTCAGAGATTGCTAGACGCTAGTGTCATTCGCGAGGTCATGTATCCCAAGTGGTTGGCTAACACCGTGCCAGTTAAAAAGAAAAATGGAAAATGGAGGATGTGCATAGATTTCACAGACCTCAACAAAGCCACACCCAAAGACAATTACCCACTTCCGAGAATGGATCAGGTCATTGATTCAGCTGCCAGTGCTGCCATCATGTCTCTTTTGGATTGTTTCTCTGGCTACCATCAATGCTGGATGGCGAAAGAGGATGAGGAAAAGACCAGCTTCATCACGCCTTTCGGTACTTTCTGTTTCGTGCGAATGCCCGAAGGTTTGAAGAATGCCGGCCCAACTTTCACCAGAATGACAGGGGAAGTATTCAAGCCACAAATTGGCAGGAACATACAGGCCTACGTCGATGACCTCATAGTCAAAAGCGGGGAGAGGTCCAACCATATCAGTGACTTGGCTGAAACTTTCGCCAACATGAGAAGAGCGGGACTGAAATTGAATCCGGAAAAGTGTGTATTTGGAGTCACAAAGGGAAAGATATTGGGATGCCTGATCTCAGCCAAGAAGATTGAGGCGAATCCGGACAAAATAAAGGCCATCAGGGAAATGGAGGAGCCAAAAACGAAGAAGGACATTCAGAAGTTGAATGGTCGAGTTGCGGCTTTGAATAGATTCATTTCCAGGTCCGCCGAGCGAAGCCTTCCATTCTTCAAAGCATTGAAAGGCAAAGGCAAGATTGAGTGGGGACCTGAGCAGAGCAAAGCTTTCGCTGAGCTAAAGGCTTACATCGAGGAGATGGCAATACTGTCACCACCTCTCCCGTCTGAGCCACTCTTTCTATACGTAGCTGCATCCAAAGCAGAAGTCAGCGCGGCCCTTGTGCGAGAGGTTGATGGTGAAAAAGGGAAATACCAAAGCCCAGTGTACTTTGTTTCAGAGGCTTTATTAGGTTCCAAACTGTTGTACTTGGAACTGGAGAAAATTGCTTATGCGGTGGTCATGGCCACAAGAAAGCTCAGGCATTACTTTGAAGCTCACAAAGTCACCATGCTCACTGACCAGCCTCTCAATGATCTCTTCATCAACAAAGAAGCTTCGTCTAGAATCGCCAAATGGGCAACAGAGCTATCGGAGCACACAATCGATTTTGGAAAAAGATCAGCAATCAAATCTCAAGTCTTGGCAGATTTTGTGGTGGACTGGACCTCACCAAGCAACACCGCTGGGGATGAGGAGCTGGTTCCTGTATGGGAAATCAAGTGCGACGGAGCATGGGGGCGCAAAGGCGCCGGAATTGCAGCTGTTGTCACTTCACCAGCAGGAGTCAAGCTGAGATACGCCGCTAGGCTGGATTACTCAGATCCATCCGACAGGTGCACCAACAATACCACCGAGTATGAGGCACTCCTTTTCGGCCTCAGAAAGGTGCGAGCCTTGGGAGCAAGCAATTTTCTAGTCAAGTGCGATGCTGAGGTCATCAAGGATCATGTCAAAAAGGAGAGTGAGGCCAAAGAGCCGGAGCTTGTCAAGTACCTTGCAGAGGTACGAAAGATGGAAAGGCATTTTCGGGGTTTCACTGTTGAGCACCTGCCGAGAAAGAGGAATGGGGAAGATGATGAATTGGCAAAGAAAGTCGCGAAAAGGGAGGCGATGCCTCCAGATGTATTCTTCGAGATTCTCACCGCCCCATCTATCAAACCAGATAAGCAACCCCTCAGTACGGTCAATGCAATCGCAAGTATAGATTGGGGAGCTCCCATCATTGCTTTCCTTCGTGGGCATTATGAGCCAGTCGAAGCCCATGATATGAAAAGGATGCAAGCTCGAGCGAAGGGCTACGTCCTCAAAGATGAGAACCTTTTCAAGTTGGGAGTGTGTGCACCGCTACTGAAGTGCATTACACAAGAACAAGGCATTGAGCTCATGAAAGAAATTCACAGTGGAATGTGTGGATCTCACATCGCAGCAAGAGCTTTAGCCGGAAAGGCTTTCAGGCAAGGTTTCTATTGGCCAATGGCAATAAGAGACGCTGAGTAGATTGTCAAGACTTGCAAGGCCTGCCAGTTTGCAGCAAAGCATCAGCGAAGGCCAGGGGCTCTTTCGCAGCTCATCACACCTACTTGGCCATTGCAGCATTGGGGCATGGACATCATGGGACCATTACCTACGGCTCAAGGCAATTTCAAGTTCGCCGTGGTAGCGGTCGAGTACTTCACCAAGTGGATTGAAGCGAGGCCCGTCGCTACGATCACCTCAACCACCATTAGAAAATTCTTCTGGCAGCAAATCATCTGCAGATTCGGCGTACCCAAAGAACTCACAGTTGACAATGGGAAACAATTTGATTGTCAGGATTTCAGAGAGTACTACCGTATGATTGGGACGAAGCTCCGTTTCGCTTCCGTGTATCATCCTCAATCCAACGGCACAGTCAAAAGAGCCAACGGCCAAATATTCTCAGCCGTAAAGAAATGTCTATTTGATCAGAAAAAAGGAAAATGGGCCGATGAGTTGTCCAGAGTGATTTGGTCGCATAACACCACCGAGTCTAGAGCCACCAAGTTCACCCCATTCAGGCTGTTGTACGGAGCCGAAGCCATGTGCCCAGATGAGGTAGCCAATGAAAGCACCAGGGTTTTGATGGGGAGCTCTCGCGAAAATGAAGAAGTGGACAAGGACCTGGTAGAGATCAACAGGCTAGACGCGGTGGCAAACCTACTAAAGTACCAGGAGGAAACCAGAAAATGGAGAAACAAGAAGGTTTCTTTGAAGAACATTCAAGTCGGAGACTTTGTCTTGAAAAGGAAAAAGAACGCTGACTCAGTGGGCAAATTGCAGTTCGCTTGGGAAGGGCCTTACATCATCACGAGCAGCGTTAGAGACGGAGCCTTTCGTCTCAAGGATGAGGAAGGTGTCGAGTTACTGCATTCGTGGAATGTGGATAACTTATGCAAGTTCTTTCCGTAATGTAAATTGGTAGGAGTCGGCCGCATGGAATTATAAATGTGAACGACTCGTAAGTTTTACTTTTTCTAGTTTTTACTTTTGCGCAATTTAAATTCAATAACAGGGTTGTACTCTTTTCCTCACATAGGGGGGACTCCATCCTGGAGCGTGAGGTTTTTAACGAGGCAACCTTGATGTAAAATTTCCCTTCCTCAATGAATGGAATAATTCCTCCCTACATTTCCTGCTTTTTCATTTTCATGCATATTTTAAAGTGCTATCTACGAATAGCCCACTCCAAAAGCGAGTGAATTAAAGTGCTACGCTACGCGAAAGTAGCCCACCCACAAGTGGTGAAACATAAATGATTCACAAGAATCAATATTTTTAAAGAGCTGTTTTCGCAACAGCCTGTCCGCAAAGGATGCATCAAAAGCGATTCAACTTTGAATCGAAACAGCATAAATGATTCACAAGAATCAATATTTTTAAAGAGCTGTTTTCGCAACAGCCCGTCCGTAAAGGATGCGTCAAAAGCGATTCAATTTTGAATCGAAGCAGCAACGAAAAGTTGCCAAGAGCCTGTTTAGTTGGCCAAAAATTTTGGCAAAAATTTTTGGGCCCCCCTTCGAAGGTCTATTAGAGGTAAAAAATGTAGACTAATTACAAAACTAATTACACGAATGGATGGGAAATCGCGAGACGAATCCATTAAGCCTAATTAATCCATCATTAGAGATTGTTTACTGTAGCACGACGTTGTCTAATCATGGCATAACTAGGCTCGTTAGATTCGTATCGAAAAATTACGTAGGGGTTATGGAATGGGTTTTGTCATTAATCCACATTTAATACTCCTAATCAGTGTCGGAAGATTGATGTGACGGGTAGTTGGGAAAATTTTTGGGAACTAAACAGGCTCCAAGTATCAAATCAATTTTTAGTTTTCACGTAAGCGAAACCAGGCTTCGCACCGAGACACCAAGGTCAAGTAAGGGAAAACTTTCGTTGTCAAAAAACAGCTTCGGGGCTGCAATATTCGACATTTTTTATTCGGATCCTAGTCCTACAATGCGTTCCATGCCTAGGCGGCGCATAGTAGGCTAGCCTTTTTCACAATGAAAGAAAGCAATCGGGAAAATAAACGATTTCATGCAACATCTTTCGTCAACATAAAAATTATTAAGCAAAACTATGTTTATTACAAAGCAATGAACAGAATTTAAAGTCTGAGGTTTCCCTCGACGGAACATGATGTTTTCAGCTTACATTCTCCCTACTTTCGAAGGGGGGAAGACGTTTTCTTTCAGAAACATCGATCGAAATCAGCGAGAATGCTAATCTAAGTGCATCATTTTCACGAGAAAGGTAGCTCTATGCAACTACCATCTGAATACCATCCCCCGCGACTCCTAGCCATATCATACACGAAGCAATGATCTGTGTCTTCCTCTTCATACGGTTCTTCTTTTACTTCCGGGGCTTCGTAAGTTTTCGGTTCCACCAAAGCAATCTTGCTGGTGTCATTCATGGTCATAAAATAGCGAAGGGGATAACTGTGCAACGAATGGTATTGACAACAAAATTCACAAAACTCTTTGAAAGTTTTCTTAGGGTATCGGTGTTGAAAAACCTTCCAAGATGCACCGCTGACGCAGGTGTTGGCACGGCTTAAAGTCCTAGGCATCACATCCAATACTACACCTTCGCCCGATTTCTGTGAAAACAATTCACGCAAAGTTTCACATCACATCCTTAGAGCATCAACAAATTTACATTGAAGCAATTCCTAAGAATTCCTACACATCTACACCTCCGAGGGCGGGTCGGTAGCTGAATTCGGAGCCTGCCCTTCGTGCTGTAAGGGGGCAAGGGTCTCGCCAGTAACCGGATCCTTGATATCTTTCTCAGTGTCGACCGCGCCTCGTGCAGGAGCATTAGGCACTGCAGCCTCAGCATCATCGCCATCAGTTTTCGGAGGCCAGTCTTGATACGGTCCATAAGGTCCAAGAGTCGCATTTGCACCGTGCACAGCCCGGTGTTCACGAAGTTCCAAAGCTTGTTTTGCCTGGCCAAAATACAGCTATGAGAAAAGAAATGTATCAAGAATACAATATATCCAAGGTCAGCAGCATCAATAAAGAAAAGCGGAGGTCACGAAGCGCAAACCTTAGCGAGTCGATCGGCTGCTTTCTTTCATGCATGCTCCCGACCGCTTTCCGCCCATAACTTACGAAGTATGATCTTGGTAATCGTGTCAACAGGCTTGCTGGGGGTTGGCATTTCTCCTGAAGAGGGAAACTCGAATCCACGAGTCCCAAAAGCTTTGAAGTGATCACAACCGCGTGCTTCCAGGAGTTGAAGAATAGCCTCGAAGCTTGTTGCTGCTCCATAGTCTCCAACCTTAGACATGGTATTCGGTAGGATTTTCAGCTCGTCGTTCATCCAAGTATAATAGCTAGCAATATTGTCGGTAACCCGGAAGGTTTGGGTTTCAGTGCCGTATCGCTCTAGCATGCGGCGATAGGCATGAGCGAAATGAACTCCCCACTGGTGACAGTAAGATTCGTTATCCTATAGAGTTTTTTCCAGTTCAGCCTTCGACTTTTTCATCACGAGAGTCATTCACGATCTTCTCGTAGCCTTCTCGACCAGCAACTATTCCCTTAGAAAGAAAGGACTGCATAATGTCTAGCAGTTGCTTGCCGTCAAGGTTCTCCAAAGAATTCAGAAAATCTGCACCCACGAAAGAAAAACCCATAGGCAGAACAAAATTCATTAGTATAGGAAAATCTAAACACAGACCATCGGTAGTAAAGGAGAGTCAAGGTACGGAGCTAAAAGAAGCGTACCAGGCTCAGAAGCTGAAGGATCAATGTTCAATTCATTTGCTTCTCGCCCTTTCGGCGCGGGATTCTTGCCTTTGGTCCCCATCACAACCAGAGCAGTGGCCACTGAAAAACCAAACAAGTGGTAAGTTAACCATCGAAAGAAATTTGGCAAAAATGAAGAGAAAGTTTTCAAGATTGAGGTACCCGTGGTTTCCAAAGGCACAGGGTCGTTCCCTCTGAATCCTGGCGTACCGCTGTCTCCGATCAGGGCTTGAACATTTGGTTCAGCCTCGTCGAAGGTAGGAGGTGGCGAGCGAGACAAATCCTCATTACGGCCACCCACATTGCCTTAATCCAAATCAATGGGGCTCTTTGCTTCCGAGCCTTTCGTTAGGTCAGTTTTCTCAGTCAAACCCAAGTCATTTTTCTCAAGGGCCGAAGCCTGAGGGTCAGTCTTATCAGTTTCCACAAGAGCATCTTTGTCAATATAGGATAATTCCTCTTCCTCATTGATGATATCAATCAGCCCAACTACCGCTTTGATAGGATCATACTTGGGAAAATCAGGGCCACAAAGCTCACTAGTCTTTTCATAGTGATCCCAAAACCTTTTACTCGCTGCTTCTTCCTCCGGGGTTTGTTTCATGGGTTTCTCAGGCAGACAAGTTGCTGAGAAAGACGCTCGTGCACTCTCATTCTTGGCCTCTACCTCGGTTTTCTCAACAAGTTCAATTAGAGCAGTTTCTGGTTGATCTTTCAGCTCTTCAGTTCCTTTAGCTTTCAGAGGATACTTCCTCGTCAGCTGAATTTGTGGCGTGGCTAGGACATCTTCATTCTCATCTCCGCGTGTCGGCGCTTCGACCCGTGATTTTTTATCTGAAGGTTTCGCAAGTTCAGTGTGTTTCTCTTCGATAGGATTTTCTTTATTTTTACCAGTGTCATCAGGGGTTTTCCTCTTGGAAGACGTTTTCTTCTCAAGATTAACAGCCGGAGGCACGTCGTGAATTTTCTTTTTCTCTTTCTCCGCGGCTGCCACTTTCGCTGCCTCAGTTTTTTGACGAATCAAATTTTCATTGACGTTCATTAGTTTAGAGGACTTCTCAGCAAGAGGAGGCAACGTGGTTTTGGCAGCTTCAGCCTTACGCTGTGCCAAAACTTCGGTAGCTTTCGCACCTTTAGACGTGCCCTCCGTCGTAGCAATTGTTTTGCCCGTCTTGCCCTTTTTAGAGGTTTCCACCGGCTCAGATCCAATATTTCCGGGCGGTTGCATCTTTTTTCCTGGGGCTGTAGGTTTCGGACGCGGCGGGCACGAAACTTTCATCTCTTCCAGAACACGATTGACACGGCCCTGGTGCTTCAAAATCTTTTGGGTGCACTCCCACTCCTTGTGAGTGTAGTTCCCAATCATCAAAACAACTTTCCTCTCAATCTCAGCCAAAATCTCCTCGTCGGTTTTCCCTCAGGGCGTTTAACATTGAACTTGGGGCTTCGTGTCTCGAAGTGCAGCCCGGGCAACTTTTTCATTCTGAAAGCCCATGAACCCCACCGAGGCTTGCAGGGCCAAATATCAGCCGCCACGAATTCTTCAAGAGCGTCTCGTGTGGTGATCACGTGGTTGGCTTGGAAAAAGGCACTCGTGCTAGCAGAGCTGCGGCTGGCTTTCGTAAGCTCTGGGGCCAAATCAACATTTAAGTCAATCATACAACTGGCCAAATCATAAGTTATTACTTCTTCACCCTTCGTATCAATACCAACCACTGGAATGGTGGCATAAAACCAGTAGGAATTCCACCGGTTGGCCCACTTGTTCTTGTATGCAGGGGCTAGCTCACAGGCACCTGGTTTTGGTTAACCCGTCGGGTTTGGAAGGTGCAGCAGCCATACTGAGCCTCTTTGTCCTCATCATCAACGGTAACGGTCCTTTTGGCCCAATGAATCTCAAAATGACGAACGAAGGTATCCACATCATTGTCACCAGCAAAGGTCCGACAAGCCCACAAAAACTTCATAATCTGAGGGAACGAGTTAGGTGTCAGTTGATGAATCTGGACTCTGTAAGCAGCCAGGATATCAGCAAATCTCTTTGACACTGGCAGTCGCAGACCCGCAGTAAAGAAGTCATGAAACACGACGCTTTCATTCTTCTTGGGATTCGGCGTAGTCTCTTTTCCGGGCGGTCGACAGCTGCCAGGCTCAAAGCAACCTTCCGAAGCCATGGCGTCCAAATCAGTTTGGGTCATCAAAGACCGACCCATAAAGCAAGTGCTCGGTTTGACCAAATCTTGAGGATCGGCATTCACGCCTGCCAAGTTCTCTCCCGACTCCTCAGCAGCCACTGCGCCACTCCCTTCACCAATTTTGCCCTCCTCAACACCAGCAGTGCATTTTTTGGCATCTGTGTCGCTCAACATTATTTCCACATCACCTCCACTATCGGAATCACTACTTTCATCGCTATTTGAGGTGGATGAAGAACGGTCGCTCTCGCGAGAGCTAACAGACCCATCCA
This sequence comes from Cenchrus fungigraminus, assembly GCA_036936925.1. Classification (NCBI taxonomy): domain Eukaryota; kingdom Viridiplantae; phylum Streptophyta; class Magnoliopsida; order Poales; family Poaceae; genus Cenchrus; species Cenchrus fungigraminus. The sequence continues at coordinate 16,597,895 of CM072778.1, read as the reverse complement.
AGCCAGAAATCTTACCAGATTCCGAGCTGGATGACGACAAGGAAGAAGCCGCGGCAGCCTCCACAACTTCAGGGGAAGCAGGTCGGTCTTCGCGGTTTGAAGGGGAGCCTTCGTCCTCCATTGCTTTCGCAGTGTGCCTAATGCGAGCCATGTGTCTATAAAGTCCCAATCTAAAAACACACCATGACGAAAGATAGGTGATCAAAAATATCACCCATCGAAGATAAGAACTAACCTTTAAAGATGGTCAGCTTCTGTGGAGCGCGGCTCGTAAGAGGCGAAGCCCAAGAGTTGAATCACAAAATCTAAAAGAGACAGGAGGTGGTGAAAGCGACAACAGTATGAATACGGTGTTGACCCCCTCTATTTATAGGCAGTGGACGGTAACGGTCGAAATTTTGAACCTAACGGCTAAAAAGTAGGGGCATTTTGGTAACTCGCGCGGTTGCCTCGGGAGTCGACACCGTGTAAGACGTTTTCTTTTGCCTCGATTCTCGAATCTTAGGTTTCGGTGGCTCAAGTCTTTGGTCTCACAAACGTTTCGCCACCGAGGGGCTTCTGTTGGGGGATTCGGAATCAAGATTGACAAAGTCAACGTCTTGGACCCATCGAAATGCGCTCACTCAATCCAATGGCATCACTGGTACAAGTGACGAAGCCCCCGAAGCCAATCGGTTTGTCTTCCCCATTAACCTACGAGTTTTCGTTGGGCACCTTTCGTCGCTCGAAAGCCATAGTGATATAGGAAGTGGCAATCTCTAACCCGTAATATACTACTTTTCTACGTCAGCTTTCGCGTGGCACCCTTCGTCGCCCGAAAGGCTCAACGCGGGGTGAAGGGTTTTATTCCTCACGCATCAGACTTGGTGTTATTAGTTTTTCGCGTGACGAGACCCCAGGGCTGAATCTTCTCTGTCCAGCGAGTGTTAGCCCATATGTCGCCCGAGGGTTTCGTCACCGCTAACAACTTATCTATTCGTATCTGTTTTATGTATGTTTCAGGTACGGAAATTCACTAGGCGAAAGGGACATCTCCAAAGATTGAAGGTCTTTACCCGACAGGCGCACGTGCTGATACCGGAAAAAGCGCCGTAATATGCGGCGCGATCTCAGGAAAGCGCCGATTACGTGAAGACCCAATGGAGAGTTCCCAAAATTAGCCTAGTACATTCTCATTTGATCCGTTTTACACAAGGACAATTTCGGTATGTAAAAAGTCCGTTCGTCTCCCTATAAAAGGAGGCCGACCGGCACTTGTAAAGGGGATCGTCTTTTGAGAGTTACACTGTTGAAAGATAGCTTTTGTCTTACTTTAGTTTGGCATTCCTTTGAGTTCATTGCTTGAGCCCTTTCGTTTCCTTCATTGTTGGTGTTAAAGCTTTGACATAGCACAACACTGCTTTCGCCCGCATCGCATACGACCTGTTCGACACAATGTCAAAATAGTAACAGCAAGCCTGTAGGTGAGCCAAGTCCCCACCTTGCTGTCCTCTTGTGTGCCGGCCTTTGTGCTGAGGAGCTGTGTCGCCGCGCGCCGCTCACCTTTCCGCCTTGCTGCTTGCAGCACCTTGTAGGTCGTTGCGCCGCCGTGGCCCTGGAACGCCGGGATGCCACGCGCGGGCGTAATCGTGTCGCGGCCGTGGAGTGCCACTAGCTCGTGCACGCGCACACACGTTCAGACGGTCCAAAAGTTTTGCCTTGACCCCCTCGCTGTTTCAGCTCCACACCGGCAAGACGCCGTTTTAAACCTGCCACCTCGCCGTCGTGCGAGCATCTTCACCATAGCCTCCTTAGGATCTCCGGAGCCTTGTCGTTGACCTCTCTTGCAAGCCGACGCCAAACTCATCGCCGGCCAGCCGTTCCCCATCGCGGAGTGCCACCAGCACATTCTGTTGAGCTCTTGTTGGGCGCCCAAGCTTTGACCTTGGGCCACGGCAAATCACAGCAGCCGCTCGCAACTGTTGCCTCACGCCAAGTCGCGGCCTTACCAACCTTTGGTGTGTCGCTAAGCGTTGCCGCCGGTTTTCCATCTCTGAGCCGTCGGCCGTTGTGTCGAGTCCTTTTCTTCCAGGAGACGTTCACCCAAGAATCGGTCGAGGATGTGCCCTTCCTCTCCACCCGCACACCTAGCACATCCCACTAGCCTTTCATGTCCCCGCCATCGTCTCGCTTTACCGGCCGTTTAGCGAGCAGGACCACGCGCAGGCATGCGATACAGTCACTGAGAGCCTTGCCTTGTGCTGCTGCCTTATGCTCGCCTGTACTATGTTCTAGGTTCATCCATGGCTCTACAGCCCCCTTGCAAGAAAGCTAGCAAACGTGAGGCCAGTTTATGTTGGACTTAGAGTTTTGTTACACCTTAGCTCAAGTGTGTGCTAGCTGAGAAGAATTATGCTAAATAATTCTTTGTGCCATGTTTCTATGCAATCATCAGACTGTCTTGATCTTATATCCAAAATCATATGCAAGATCGACCCTTTTATCCATGTTCTGCATAATCTGCACTTCCAACATATGCAAGAGCAAAGCTTTGGTTGCACGGTCATATCCTGAGCCTGTGCGTTCGATAGTCCCATCCACCTAAGTCTTCCAACATCCCCCTGCAAGCAATCTGTACACCTGCACAAACCTGTAGGTGCTCAGTGGACAGCCACCTCCTCCCTAAAGCCGCTTGCTGCAGCTACCTGCAGCCAGCTTGTAGATATATTAGAGGTAACTAGAGCTAGCCTATATCTAGCTATGAGATGAATGTTTTGTTTATGCGTAATTAAATTTCAGAAATGGTTTTGATCTTTAAAAATACATAATTAATTATTCTGAGCTCCGAAAAATATGAAATCAGTTTCATAATCTTTCTAAAAACATGACGCACCCGTTAGTCTAGTATTTGCTCTCTTTTTGGTTCTTATTGCTTCTCTTTGGAGTTTATTTGCATTAGCTTCGATATTTATTTATTTATGCGAATCTAGGAGTTACCGGAGCCGAGGAGTTGAGCCAGAAGATCGAGTACGACTACGGTGACTACGACGACTACTCGCTCACAGGTGTTCACGCCCATCCGACTTTGAATACCTATTAGGCATTGCTTAATAGAATGCTATCGCTTTATTTATTCGCATGATGATGATGAACCTTGCATAGCCTATTTTGATATCATGTCCTTGATTGACCTACTACTACTATACTATATATATGTGTGTATATACGCTGAGCTTCGCTATGCATGTGTTGGGACTAGATGTGGTTTTTAACCTCTTGGTGTGAGTTGTGGGTTGGGAAAACTTGGAGAGTTTCGAACCCTCGGCTGGAGTAAGCAGACAACAACCGACTTTCGGGTCGGGGACAGGAGGTGACCTTGGACGCCTCCTACTGTTACGGGATGAGGAGTTTGGAGCGGTGATACCAGTGATGGGTGCCGTAGCGGACCACGTGGTGGAGACACATTGGTAGACTTGCTGCTCTGGTCTAGATGTATCGATGGAACCTATGCTTCGTGGGAATATGTTGACGTGCGCACCACTTACCCTATGGGAAGGGTTCCATCCATTCTCTAGTTAGGCGGTACCAGCTCTGCGGGAGAAGCGTGTTAGGATTGGGCTTGCCGTTTCACGAGGGTGTACGGAGCCTGGCTGCTGTTCAGCCCTTGTTTCCGAGACCCTCGACACCACTTTTTACCAGGTTAGAGGTTCACGATCCCGGGGCCGTTCGGTCTTCCGAATGGGTCCAGACCCGGGAATACAGTCTGGTAGCGTTCTGCTAGAGAGTCTTGGTTGTGGGCTGTCTCAAGACGGGTGCACACCGTCTGCAGAGTTTTGATCTATACGTATAGCCGCGTCCTCGGTTATGGACACTCCTACATTCTGTTACACTGATTAGTGTTTTGGGATTTCTATCTCCCCCTCTTCTAAAACTATAGGTTGGGTTGTGAGAGCTACTAGTTCAGGAATAGGATCCGGCGTTGGCCGTTGAGATGGGAAGGATAGAAGCTTTCCCATCGACTCGAGAGGAGCTTTGGAGGCGAGTTTGAGACGGAGCCCTGGAATGCCAGGGAGAGCCGTGGTGTTGTGATATAATTGGGATGATGAAGATTTACTCTTTGTTATGTTGCTGTTGCTGCATAGGAAACCTGAGCCTGCTCCTTGACTACTTTTCACACCTTTAGCCTTAGGTCACTTAAAGCTTGCATACGGTTGGTGATGTGAACCTATCCCAATCCTTGGGGATAGTTTGTGAGTGTGCAGGATCGGACTTGGAGTGAGTTCCGAGTCTACGGATTCCGTGAAGGAAGGGTTGCGATGCTTCGCTCAAGGATGCCTGTGGTGGAGATCGAGGATGAAGACATGAAGCCCTAGTTACCGCTGCGCAGGATTTCTACTTGTCGTTTAGCCCAAGGGGCTTGTACTAAAATCGTTTACTGAGTTGTTTCGGATGTATTATATTTTATTTTGTACTCTGTTTTCATTGTATAGAAATGATATTATACTGCAATGAGTTCTGTATGTGATAGCTACTGATCCAGGGACTATCACATGGGTACAGGGAGTCGGGTTTTTCTCACTGAAAACCCGGGTCGTTACAGGTGGTATCAGAGCCGTACTTGATCGTAGCATGCAACCCTAGGTTGGTCGTTAGCCTAGGAATTTTCTAAACGCTCTATTTTATATATACCCCCTTGAACTATTTTAAATTTACCTTCCTTTCTTCGAAAAACTCTTCTATCTTACCTGCGTCAAAGCAATCTCTTACGTGGTCTAATCAGAAACCATGAACCAATATGATTAGATTCCACCCCGTTTGTCATGCCATGAAGTAGCTACCGATTAGTGTGTGAGATCTCAATGGTTAGTGGAGTCAGCCTTGAGATAGCACTGCTATAATGTAATGAATGTTTGAGTGCTTGCATCTTATTGAGTTTATTTGAATCTTATGGCTCTTATTATTGAGTGTAGGATAATATACTCAGTAAATATTTTCATGTTTGTATAAGACCCCATTTGGTTGGTGAGTGACATGATCTAAAATCTCTTTTCCTTAATCGTGCTTTCAGAAATATGTCCATGAGAAGATCAGGACGTCTACTGGCACGCCTCAATGCGGTTGCCGAAGAAGAAGAAGAGTCTGAGCCTGTACAACAGGCTCATGGCCGTCAACCAGTAGTGCAACCACCACCACCATCGCCTGACATAGCTGAGGTGCTGGCAAATCAGACTCAGTTGTTGCAGAGAATGGTTGAAGTCGTCAAACGCCGAATCAACAGTGAAAATTCCCAAGGTCCGCCAGAGGAAGACCCCATGCAGAAGATCGAGAGGTTCATCCGACTGAAGCCTCCTACCTTCAGTTACTCGGATGATCCGCTTAACACTGATGATTGGTTGAGGGTGATCGACACCAAGCTCGACCTCACCCACTGCACCGACGAGGAGTGTGTCGCCATCGCCGCACACCAACTCGAGGGATCAAGTAAATCCTGGTGGGATAACTACTCCAATAGCCATCCGAACCCAGCCCACATCACTTGGTTGGAGTTCTGCGAGGCTTTTCGTGAGCAGTTTCTGCCCAAGGAGCTAATGATCCGGAAGGCGCAAGAGTTTCATACCATGACTCAAGGTAACATGATGGTGGTACAATATGAACGACACTTCATGAAGATGATGCGCTATGCTGAGGATGACACCAAGACTGACGACCAGAAGCAATTTTGGTTCATGCGAGGCCTCCACTACGGCCTTCGCAAAAGCTTGAAAGTAAGTGAGCACAAGTCGCTCCATCACCTGGTGAATAGGGCCATCACCTTGGAAGAAGAAAGAAAAATACATGAAGAATGCATGAAAGGCAAGAAAAGAATGAGAGGTTGAAAACACCGTGATTGGTCGACCCAGGGCCCGAGCAGTGACATCCAGCAAGACTTCTATCAACTTCAGGAAAGAAACACCTTGGAGCATCAACCTGAGGAGATGGGTACCATTGGAAGCTCTGTGATTAGATGTCGTAACTGCAGAAGACTTGGACACAGAACGTTCGAATGCCCTGGAAAGAACCGAAGGAACAAGTCTAAGTCAACGAAGACACCAAGACCCACTACGAAGACAACTCAGCCACATGACAAGGCACCTGAGAGAGCGGTTCAAGAAGGATTGAACCAATTGATAGAAGAAGATGGAAATGATGCGCAGATGGTGTACCACAACACCGGAAGAACCATGGAAGAACTACCCATGGGTTGTGAGTATCCGAGTGTGTTTCCACACCAGATGCCCACGACTGAAGAAGAAGTTGTGAACCCTGAGCCGGTTGAAGCAATGACAGAATGGCAACGACCGAAGGATGTAACTGAGATCAGAAGTTTCCTTCGAATGGCTAGTTGCTACAGAGGTTACATTGAGAACTTCTCGAAGATCGTAAAGCCAATGATAGATCTGCTCAAGAACAATGTACCATTTGTATGGACAGACAAGTGTGAAGCCAACTTTCAAGAGCTCAAGTCCCGACTCACCACTATTCCAGTGTTACCCCAACCTGACACCCACAAGGGCTTTGTGGTGTTTTGTGAAGCTTCAAGGGACTTGGATGTGTGCTGAAGCAAGATGACAAGGTCGTCGCATATGCTTCTCGCCAGCTGAAGAAACATGAAGAGAGCTACCCCACTCAAGACTTGGAATTGGTGATAGTTGTTTATGCACTGAAAATTTGGAGACAGTACTTGCCTGGCAACAAGTGTGACATCTACACTGATCATGAGAATCCGAAGTACTTCATCACTCACTCGATGCTAAATTTGCAGCAGAAGAGATGGTTAGTGATGAACAAGGACTATCAACTGGAAAATCACATAAAAGGTTATAGCAACAACCTGAGGGTGAATGAGAGTCAACCGGAATTGTATCGAGAGTTTGAGAAGTTGAAGCTAGAGATAGTCGAAGAAGGTCAGTTGAATGAGATGAAGGAGCAAGATGACCTCGAGGATCGCATCAGGCAAGCACAAAAGCAATGCCCAGAGACTAAGGAGTTGATTGAATCGATCAAGAAAGGAGTAGCCCCTGACTACCGCATCGATGACCAAGGAACAGTTTGGCTGAAAGATCGGATATGTGTACCTCAAGGTGAAGAGATTAGAAACATGATCTTGACAGAAGCCCGCAACTCGAAGACCTCCGTCCACCCAGGATGTACCAAGATGTACCAAGACATGAAGAGTCGATTCTGGTGGAAGGAGATGAAAGCAGAAATTGCGAAGTTTGTTGCACATTGTGACACATGTCAGAGAATCAAGGCCGAACACCAAAGGCCCGCCGGATTGCTCAAACCGCCAGATCTCCCCATTTGGAAGTGGGATGATGTCAACATGAGCTTCATTACGGGATTGCCCCGAACTCAGGAAAAGAATGATACTATTTGGGTCATCGTGGATAGATCGACAAGTGCAGCTCACTTCATACCTATTAAGGCTACACATCCCGTGAGTAAACTAGCTCAGCTTTACATCGAGAAGATTCTGAGGTTGCATGGAGCACCAGGAAGCATAATATCATACAAAGGACCAAAATTCATCACACAGTTCTGGCAGAGTTTGCAAGATGCAATGGGAACTTCTTTGGAGTACAATTCAGCTTACCATGAGATTGGTGGTGAAACAGAAAGAGTGAATCAACTAATGGAGGATTTGCTAAGAGCATGTGTTCAGACCTATGGTTTAGACTGGGAGAAGAGCTTGTCATATGCAGAGTTCTCCTACAACAACAACTACCAAGCTAGCCTGTGAATGACTCCATTTGAAGCCCTTTATGGAAGGAAGTGTTGGACCCCATTGATGTGGTCTAAGGTGGGGGAGAGGACCTTCTTCGGTCCAGCCTCCATTGTTGAAGCAAAAGAAAATGTGGTGAAAGTGAAAGAGCACTTGAAAATAGCTCAAAGCAGACAAAAGAGCTATGCTGATCCAGAAAGAAAAGATGTCTCCTTTGAAGTCGGTGATTACGTCCATTTGAGGGTATTCTCGCTCAGAGGAACGAAGAAGTCCCATGTGGATAGCAAATTGTCACCAAGGTACATTGGACCGTACTTGATCACACGGAGAATTGGGAAATTGGCATATGAGCTTGATTTACCTCAGGAGCTCATCGGAGTGCATTCCGTGTTCCATATATCTCAACTTCGGAAGTGTGTCAAGCCGGAAAAGAAAGTTTCCACTGAAGTTCTGGATTTGCAAGACACTCTTGAGTACTTAGAGTTTCCCTTCAGGATTTTGGACACAGCGGAGAAGTCGACAAGAAACAACACGACTCGCCTTTGAAAGGTGCAATGGAGCAATCACACCGAACAAGAAGCAACTTGGGAGAAGGAATCAGTTATGAGGGAGAAATACCCTCACCTCTTCAACCGGAAGTAAGCTCTTAATCTCGGGGACGAGATTCTTATGAGGGGGGAGTCTGTAACATCTCATATTTTAACGAGGTGTTTTAAATTGTGGAAATTGTGAATTTCAAAATTTTTGGTGAAATTGTGTGCACGTTTAAAATTTATAAGATTGTCTTCTCACCTCATCCCAATTTCCTAGATTTATTTTGTGCTAAAATATAAATTGTAGGAAGTATAAATGGTAGTGTGATTTATTTTGGAGTTCGATGGATTTTATTTGGTTTTTATTCGAGTGGAGTTCAAATTAAATTCAGATTTGAATTGTTATTTGTTGGTGTAAAGGAAATAGGAAAAACCTTTCTCTATCTGCTGGGCCTAAACTCCTCTTAACCCAGTCCGTTGAAGTTCACCGTTACACCTCCAGCTACCGTCGTCGGTCTGCTACCCGTCGGCCCACCTTCACAACCGGCCCACCTAGGCCTATCAGCCTTTCCCCTCTCTCTTATCTCTATGACACCCGGGCCCCACAGGTCAGCACCTCACCCTGTACACCTTTCTTCTCTCGTGACGCATCGGGTGGGGCTGGAGACGCCACGCGCTTGCATCAGCTCCCATGGCCGCCACCCCGCGGATGGCCTCCACGTGCTCCCACGCGCATCCCAGCCATGTGTCGCGCCCCGCAACCCTAGCAGTCGCCCTACAAAACCCCAGCCGTAGCCGCCTCTCCCTGCACCGCGCCGCCGCCAGGGGAATTTACCCCGTCTCCATCCACCACCGCCAAGGGGAGAAGAGAAGGGGGAAGAGGAGAAGGAGGGAGGAGGGGAGCACGCCTGGAGAGAGGAGCACCGTCGGAGGCCTGGCGCACCAGAGCTCCTCTGCTTGGCCGCCTTTGGGGAATTTTTCCCCAATCTCGATCCGCCGCCACTAGAGAAGAGAAGAAGGAGAAAGAAGAGGGGGGAGCCGCCGGCGCGCTGACCTGAAACTGGAGCCGTTCGCGCGGAGGACATTGATGTGGCGGAGCTGCTCTGTTTCTGCTCCGACTCGCGCCGCCATCCCGAGCCGTCGAAGCGCCGCCCGTAGTGAGCTGTCGACACCACGGGGGAAAGGCCAAAGGGAGCCGGAGGCCGTCACCGCCGAGCATGTCGTGGACCACAACGCCATCCCAGAGCCGCCGTTGTCGTCCTCGACACCGAGAAGACTGGAGCCGCCGCATCGCGGGAACATCGACACCACCGCTTTTGACTCGAGGACCGGAGAACCGCTGCCACCGTGGACGACCTCAGCACCGTGAAGCAGAAGCCGAAGCCGCCCGTGTGCTGGGAGCTCTAGTACCACGACATCGACCACCACCTGTTCTGCAGAATGCCCGAACCATGAACCGGCCTGCATCCTCTTCACCACCGCTGCTGCCGCGTCCTAGAACACTAGGTGAGCCTCCCTGCTTATCCCCCTCGCCTGAAGATGAGGAGACCGGCCTTCGAGCCGTGTAGATGATGTTGCTTTGCTTGTAATGCGCCGCCGCGCGAACCGCCGTCGCCTGTGTTGCCGGCCATCGAGCCGTGCCTTACGCCTGCAGGTGCCGCTGCCGTCGGCCGCACGCGCCGCTGTTTGCTAGCCGCCATGCCGAGTCGTCGTCAAGGCCGTGCCTTGTCGTCATGCTCGTGCACACACATCCGTCACCGTCGAGCACTCGTGCACAACTCGTAGCCTGACCTTGTTCCTTGCCCAGCCGCTGCCAAAACCTGGCTAAGGTCGTGCCTTCCTGCATCCTGGGAGCATGCTGCTGCTTTCGCCCACATCACATACGACCTGTTCGACACAATTTCAAAATAGTAACAGCAAGCCTGTAGGTGAGTGTTGGTATTTCTTAACCTTGATGCTAAGTTATGGGTTCCTAGCAACGATGCTAGAAATAACCAGATGATATTCCTAACGATTACAAGAGTCTGCAAGCGCACGGAAGTACCATTGTAGCATTTCCCCAAAGGAGTATTCCAAAGGGTATCGAATCCAAGGAAGGTTGGGCGGATTAACAAGTTCAACACTATTGTAAGGAGTATAAATCATAGATGGGAACGAACCAGTCACTCAAGTACAGGGTGAGATATGATAGATAAGATAGTAGTGTGAACACACAAACACACTCTCTCTAAAGGTCCTAGGCTTAGGAGGAAACATATGAGTTAGTTCTAGGTTCTAAGGTACTAAACATACAAAGTTAGTCAGACGAGTTAGACACACACTATCATGGCATGATTGCTGGCTCAAGCACCCAGGTACAAACGGGGAGCTAACCTCCCGCGTCGCTTACGCACGACTCTAGTTGTTAAACTTTAGACTCCTACAGCGTATCCGAATGTGGGGGATTCCAGAAGGGTCCAACGGCTGTCACCACCGCGGCCTACCCCAAGACAAACCATGGGATACACTCATAAGCAATGTAGCTTCGCAACCCAAGCACCACGCTTACGTTGTTAGCAGGACCCTGACCGGCCCGGGCTGTTGTGACCTAGGTCAGAGCCACCAGATAAACTGGCCAATTACACCGAGTACCGTAGCTTGAGCACGAACTTCATGCAACACGAACATGGGATCTAACTAGATCAAACTAGACTAGGCACACAAACGGATTTGTGCTTTCCTATGTCTATTCAACAAGATCAAAGGGTCGTGTTCGTGATGAACACGAGCCTCTAACTTATGAACAAACACTGAAAACATGTATAAGTCACTCGTCAACTGGATCGAAAGGCCTTGTTCATCAAGAACAGGAGCCTCTAAATGATGAACGAGCGAAGAACACATGAACAAATCACCCATGTATACAAGCACAACTTTATATGAAATAGCTGAATAACTGAAGTAGATCAAAGTCATACAATAAAATAAAGATACAAGAGGACTCATACCTAGATCCCAAAGTAGACTTGGAACCTGAAGTAGAACTACTCTAGCCTACCTCCTAGCCTTAGAAACCAAAAGTGAGAGAGGAGGAGTAAGGTGTGTTGGTTAGAAATGAACCCCCTCCCCTTCTATTTATAGGCCAGAGCACCGGCGCAAGAAGGAGTGAAACACCCCGGGGATGGCCTCTAGGACCAATGGACAAGCACCACGTGGAGGCCCAGGATCAGCTGACCCAAGGTCGGTTCGGCCGATCCTAGGGTCGGCCGACCCAGGTGGGCCCCACTCGGGGTGTGCTTCCTCGGGGTGGCTGTCCTGTGGGCCCTTAAGTCGGCCCCCGGTGTACACGTGTTCTTGAGGCGGTTTAGGCGCTCTGGTGGGCCCATGGATCCATGTGAAGTCCACGTGTCACGCTCTGATTCGTCGGGGGTTGCCTCCCTTGGATTGGTGACATGGCATGCATGTGTGGCACCTGAGGTGGCTTAGCTTGCATGCATGGCACATGAGGTGGCAGCCACTCATTGAGGTGACGTGGCATGAATCATAGAAGGTGAGTTTGCCACTTCTTTTATGCTTATTTTCCTGCAATCACATAATCTCTAAGGACAAGTGGAACTACGTTATTCTTAACTAAAATGTGTGTAAGAAATGCCTCTTGCTCTTTTATTCATGAGTAGATTGACGGCTAAAGTAAGCACTTAACAGCCGTCAACAACTCCCCCAAGCTAGCCTCTTGCTCGTCCCGAGCAAGATACTTAGGACTTAGGTTGGTCGATCAGGAGTTGCTACGATGTTGTATTCCTAGTTTATGACAAGCATACGACTAGGTACTCTATCAAGGATTGAATGAGTTGGCATTGATCTTAACTTACGCTTAATTGCTATGGGGCTTTTAGCTTCACTTGCCTTGAGCAGTTGAAAGATAGAACGGTTGTATAGAAATTACTAAACACAAGTGCCTTGATCTGTCGTCGATCCGGAGGTTTTGCTAATTTTTATAAAGAAATCAAAGTTCCTCGAATGATACCCTCGGATTGCTCACTGTGTATGATTCCTCACCAAGGCATTAATTTGCCTTCTTTCTCCACCTACTCCTAATAAGCTGATATGTGGAGCTGTAGGTAGGGAAAACATGTGGCATATCTGTTTCTCATATATTGTTGAGTCCAAAACCGAATCCGTGGGAGCAACAAGTCATACAACCTGATCAAGGTGTGTATGGTGGATGGATGAAGAACTCCATTTTGGATATGATTCTCTCTTCTCCCTTGAAATTTTTGAGACTTGGGCTATGTCTCTTTATTCTTTCTCTTTCTTTTTTATATACTTCTCTCTTTTTTTTCTTTTTTTTCGCATAGCCCATAGTCCTTGCTGAATATTTTTGGAGAGAGAGTTATCATAGAAATGCGCAGAGCTTTATTTGTGAAAAGGATGGGGGATGGATGAAATGATGGGTGCCAACTTCCGGTGTAGAAGTTTAGCATATAGTGGCTGTGTACGTGATCTTGATCATGGGAGCATGACAAGTTTCTCGCCGAGGGTCACAACAATTCGACAAGACTCAATGAAAAAAACAAGTAGCATATATGGAGGCTAACAACAGCTAGGATCTACATATGGCTTTGGATAGGAATTTCTCATCATTGAGGAACTTATCATCTTATCATTTTTCAAAAGAAAACTCCGGATATCAAACATCACTTAGCACAGGCTCATAGCAACCTTATTTTACCATATCATACCTCACAACAACCTAGGCAAGGGTCATGCTTTTTGCTACCCACAAGCTTCAAGCTAAAGTTTGATCATACAAGCCAACAAACTCAAAACTAAGTTAGGATACTAAGCTGTAAGCAAGGCACACAAGAGGAATAAACAGAGCAATTATTCATCATTTCGACTATGAAGAACAGAAAACATTCTTACCGCGCATGTGAAAGCAAACTAATTTAAGAAAGCAAATAGATATTTTTGGTCTTTTTAATTTTGCAGATTTCTATGTGTTTTTAGCATATGAGATTCTGAAAATAAAGATACAAGTTACATCAGAGTGGGGGTCCTCCCCCAAGCTAGCTTCAGGCTCACTACTGTGGAGGGGGAAATCCCATCCAACGGTAGTAGGCCCTCTGCTCCTCCAGCTGCTGCTGCTGTGCCAGCTCGATGGCGTGAAGTCTCTCGCCAGACATCCGCTGCCAGTCCCGAGTGGACTCGACGTGTTGGTGCATGGTCTCCTCCATGTCGCCGACTCGGATGTTGAGCTCGCTCATCTGCTGAGTGAGGGTGGCCCCACGAGATGACGAGCACAACCCGGACGACGAAGACGTCGCATCTTCGTAGGCAGTACCAGCAGGGACGGCCCACTCGCCACTGCCTGCGCTAGCCCAAGCCGAGCTACTCGCACCCTGCTGGTACATGGGCTGGTCCCAACCGAGAGCATATCCGGGAGTAACTCCAGGCATGTACTCGGTAGAGGTCCATGTACCAGACAGAGGTGTGGTAGGCTGAGGCTGTGGCTGAGGCGACAGCCGCGGAGCTGGCTGTGGTGGCGGCTGTTGTGCTCCGGCTGCTCTCCTCGATGCACTCCTAGTTACCCTTTCACCAGAGACACTAGAACGACGAGGTTCCTCAAGAGGAACGGTCAGTGGCCCCTAGCCATACAACCTGAAATCCGGGTTAGGTAACTGGATCTGGTTTGTATGGCCCGAGTAAAAGAAAACCAAAGAATCATTCGGGCCCTTTTTAAGAATATGCCCCTGAGTCAAATAGGCATCATCAATCTGATTCCCGGGATTAGCAATGGAGGGCACGTTGGGCCCCTGCGTAATCCCATGATTTGTGACGATGCGAGAGATCAGAGACGTACACTCAATAGAACTCGTCATCTTAAAATTCGTTAACCACTGTCGAATCATAGCTTGCACAGGGGAGATCTTGATTCGTCTGACAGCGGCATATAAAATCATCATCTCGTCAGTGCGCACGGGCCGCACGTCATCCCTTGGAAAGAGAGTGACGGCGAGCCACTTGTGCCACAGTCGGAGAGTGGGATGCAAGATATCGTTGCACCTAGGTATCAACTTGCTGTGAACAGGCCGACCAGAGATCTCTTCCCAAAAAGTCTCACGATTAAAACCAGCGCAAGCTTGCTCAAGAGAAATAGCGCAACGACGATGAAAACCGAGGGTGCGACTAAGATCTTTCCATGAAACTCGATACGGAACTCCATGAAATCGGAATGAAATATTGGACGCATCCTCTTGAAGAGTGCAAAGGAACTGGATGGTGGTAGGTCTAGAACCAACCTCCTGAACTGGGACAAAATCCTCCCATCCTAGATCTTGCCAAATGGAATTGAACTCGGAGTCCGTGCCTGTTTTCTTGAGAAGGTCCGGGTTGAACTCCTTGGTGTTGGCGAAGACTCGGTCCTTGATGAGAGCGTAGGCTTGTCTCTCGCGATCACTCCTCAAATCGATGAAGGCGGTGTCGACGGTATACACTTCCTCGGCTTGTGGCGTGGGTAGCTCTTCCTCTCCTTCCTCTTCACAGTCGGTTGACATTGGGCTTGGTGCAGCTTCGGAATGATGAGACGAGCTCCCCCCGTCACGTGAATGGCGTGAGTGAGTCAACTTCCGGAATGCGCCGGAGGCCCAACTCATCTTGCACAACGATCAGACAACACGAGCAACTCGGTGATGGGTTAGTGAAACCGAATGAAATCCTTACCGAGTATGCTCCACCAAAAAGATCAATATTTCAGCAGCACTTGGAGAGAATACTTGGCACCTCAATCTCGAGCGAGAAATCCACGAAAACCAGAGAGCAAGAGCAAGAGAGGGAGAGAGTGATGCAATGGGTGAAGACACCCCTCAAACCCCCTGGTATTTATAGGCAATGAAGCCGGGCACCGAGACATGGGCCATGTGTAACGGCTAGGAGTCGTTGGAGGAAGGAGGGCTGGGCTAGCCGTTAGGCTGGGTCGGCCGACCTGTGGGGTCGGCCGAACCCACCTCGGGTTCGCCCGCCTCTAGCTTTTTGCAACGGCTCTCTAACGGTCGCATGCGGGCCTGCCTAGGTGTCCCGGTCCAAATTTACCCGGAGACTTGCTCAAATGAATTTTCAGGGATTTTCCAACTCAAAATTTTATTTTTAGAATTTTTATTGAAAAAGGGAATTCTAGCTAGAAAAATTCTAGAATGCAAATGCAAGAATGGAAAATTCAAATATGCATTGGGAAAAATTAAATTAAATTTTTAAAAAAGGGAAATATGAGATAACTACCAATTTTACCTTTTGGCGAAAGAACTCATCCTTTTTAAGTCCGAGAGCGGGACTTTTCTCGGTGATCAGTTCCACTCGTCACCCCACTCCCGAGAAGTAGAGGGGTGTGGTCTCTGTACCTTCCGCCACACCTTTCGTGTTTTTCTTGATTTTCTTGGTGCGGTTAGAGGTTGTGTGAGCTGGGGTTGTGGCTCCGTCCATCCCCAAGTCTGCTCATCATTTCCTTGCACTAAATAGCATTGCTCTTCTGTTGGTCGAAATCGGAACATCAAGTTCTTCTTCCCAATGCGGAAACGGATGGTCCCATTTTCCACATTGATCCTTGCCCGAGCGTCACTTAGGAACAACCTCCCAAGAATGAGTGGCATTTCCGCATCATCTTGCATATCAAGGACCACGAAATCCGTGAAGATGCAAGAACCCTGGACAAATACCAGTAGACTCTCCACAATCCCCTCCGGATACCGGATCAATGCATCAGCAAGTTGAACTATCCTCGAGGTTGGGGTAAGAGCAGGATATCCCAATCTTTCAAACATCGCCTTGGACATGAGGTTAACACTTACGCCAAGATCACAGAGAGCATTTCTAATTTTCTGGTAGTATATCATGCAAGTGATAGCCGGATAGCCAGGATCTTTCCTGTGCACAATTGCTGAAGATTCCCATGGATCAAGAACCTGCTGTATGGGTCTCCCTGCATAGTCAGTAGCTCGTGCCCTACCAGATGGCTTACCCCATCTGGTGGACACTGCGCAAACATTCTCACAAGAAGACACGGGTTGCCCCGGAATCTTCCCGTCTTCAGCAGAAGGAACCAAAGCAGCTAACTGAGCCAACTGGGTTTCTATCATTTTGTTAAAGCTCAGCTGGTTCTTAAGAGCAGAAGAAAGGCTATCAATTTCAGCATTGAGGCTTTCTAAAGCCTTATCATAGGCAGTTGTTTTCTTGTTAAAACCATCATTAATCTTAGCTTGCCCGAAAACCAGATCTTTCAGGGAAGGTTGGTTCAGATTGTAAGTATTACCTTGATTACCTCCCTGATAGTAAGGGTGTGATTGATTCCACGTTTGACCTCCTTGTGGACGATAACCATTGTTGTTGCCATTCATGTACATCACATCCTCCTGGGTAGCAGGGCAGTAATTCCCTGAATGCCCAATGTCACCACAGACTTCGCAGGTCATACGAGCATCCATAGCTTGAGTAGTGATAGCCATGGCAGCCTTCTCACTTGTCAGAGCATCCATTCTCTTCATAAGTAGGTCCATCTTGGCGTGCAGCATATCCGCTTCCTTGACGGTATGTGTACCCCTCTGATGTGGCTGGAGTCGATCATCACTCCACCCTTGGTTGGAGACATCTTCTCAATACGTTTAGTTGCTTCAGCGATAGTGAGAGAGAAGAAAGCCCCTCCAGCGGCAGCATCAATATGGCCCCGGGCTGTTGGAGTCAGCCCATTGTAAAAACTCTGCAGAATAAGCTAGTTGTCCATCCCACGATGGGGACAAGCCAGGATGTAGTCCTGGAGCCTTTCCCAAGCTTCTGGAATGGTTTCATTTGCTGCTTGCTGAAGGCTTGAAATTCTTCCCCGGAGAGCATTGGTCCTGCCCAACGGAAAGAACTTCGCGAGGAATGCTGCTAAGCACTTTGCCCAGGTGTCAATATCTGCACGGTTCGCATAGAACCACTGCTTCGCCTTTCCTAGAATTGAAAATGGAAACAGTCGCAGACGAATGGCATCTTCCTCCACTCCTCGTATAGTGAAGGTACTGCACAGCTCCAGGAACTGTTGCAAGTGGGCGCTCGCGTCTTCATTAGGCTTGCCACATAATGGGCTAGCCTGTACCATCGTAATGAGGCCAGTCTTGATCTCGAAGTTTCCGTTCTCGGTGTTGATCTCGAGGCCAGTAGGCACCTGATCAGCAGAGGGAGCAGAGTATTCGCGAAGAGTCTTCTCTTGATTGGCCATAGGAGTTGATGTAGATGGCACAAAGGAAGCTAGGTCGACTTTCGTACGTACACGCTGGGGAGAACCGAAATGAGTTCTAGCTCTCCTTACGAGTGACTCAGGATCTTCAGTGAAATTCGGCAGTAAGTCGAAACCAGTCATACACTACCTGTCTTCATCATCGAGGGACAAAGAAGACATTCAAAGTTAGCCTGCATTGAGAACTGTTTTATTCCTGTCATGATTATAGACATTGCAAAGTGTTGACATGTTATCCTTAGCCTTCCCTGGCAACGGCGCCAGAAATGCTTGTTGGTCTTTCTTAACCTCGATGCTAAGTTATGGGTTCCTAGCAACGATGCCAGAAATAACCAGATGGTAATCCTAACGATTACAAGAGTCCGCAAGCGCACGGAAGTACCATTGTAGCATTTCCCCAAAGGAGTATTCCAAAGGGTATCGAATCCAAGGAAGGCTGGGCGGATTAACAAGTTCAACACTATTGCAAGGAGTATAAATCATAGACGGGAACGAACCAGTCACTCAAGTACAGGGGTGAGATATGATAGATAAGATAGTAGTGTGAACACACAAACACGCTCTCTCTAAAGGTCCTAGGCTTAGGAGGCAACATACGAGTTAGTTCTAGGTTCTAAGGTACTAAACATACAAAGTTAGTCAGACGAGTTAGACACACACTATCATGGCATGATTGCTGGCTCAAGCACCCAGGTACAAATGGGGAGCTAACCTCTCGCGTCACTTACTCACGACTCCGGTTGTTAGACTTTAGACACCTACAGCGTATCTGACGAGGGCCCAGATTAGGGCCCCCTTTGACGGCGAGGTAATCACTCTTGAGGTGGAGTCTTCTGACACCATTGACAACGTGAAGGCCAAGATTCAAGACGAGGAGGACTGAAGGCCCCTGTCAAGACCATCACTGGCAAGACGTCTTGTTCCCGACTAGTTGGGAGTTTCTCCGTCAAGTTCCCTACTAGAGGAACCCCCTCCGACCAGTCTCCGCCTCGCACGACAAGTCTCCGCCTCGCACGACAAGCTGCTCGTTCGCACGAGCACTCTCCGCCTCCGACCAGGACGCAAAACTGTACCACGTGGCGCGACCCCGGCACGTGAACTCTTCCACTATGATGCGTGGGGCGCCGGTTCCCCATGCCATGCAAGCGCACCAGCTGGCAGCCCGCGCGGGCAGCTGGCCCCGACAGAAGCCTTAATGCGGCTCTGTTCAGCCGCACAGCCATCAAGTCGCCGTCACATCCGACCCTGCAGCACGCTAACTCCGCCCGAGGCACTCGAGTGCCCCCTACGACGAGCGCAGGCCTACAATTAGGCCTTAACGTGGCGGGATCATCCCGTGCTCAGACGTGTTGAGTCGCCGCCAAACTACTCGGAGGAAGCGCCAGGCGTCCCAAAGTGAATAGCTCCGCCCGGCCACGCGGCGGCCTCTACGACAGTGTAGCATGACTCCTCTTCAATGCGCCCTGACGGACAGCGACGCATGAGAGGACATCCCAGCGGCCAAGCACTGTAACTTTTCTCTTATTTCCCCTTTTGCCCTTCCCCCTTGCGTCTATAAAAGGGAGAGGAGGGCAACCATCACAAGGGCTGACGAACCGAACACTCGTACTAAGGGACTTGGGCTCGACACCCTCTCCCGACCAGTTTGTAACCCCTACTACAAACAACCCTAGCACGGGAACACGGTAGTTCGACACTGGACGTAGGGTATTACTCCTCGGAGGCCCGAACCAGTATAAATCTCATTGTCTCCTGCGCTAACCATCCGAGCCCGACACATGATCGATACAAATTTACTGTCCGGCGGTAGAGAACCCCGACAGTTGGCGCGCCAGGTAGGGGCACATCGTGTGTCTCGACGAACTTCATCAACGACTCGGATGGAGGACCGCAGGGTCTCGTTGACCCCTGGGGCCACCATGCGCTTTGGCTCCCTTGGCTTCGTCTACACCGGGCTGGCGGAGTCCGTCGCTGGGCGCACCTTCGCCCGGCCGGCCCGTCCCAATGTCCTGACGGGGGCGGCGGGATGCGCAGCGTTCGTCTGAGGCTTCTCGGACGGGATGATCATGGCCATGTTGGGGCCAAACCCAACGCAGGAGCGTTTTAGGCTCGCTGTCTACTACCTCACCGACCTCGCCTTCCAGGCTAGCGGAGCCGAGCCGCTCGCCTAGGGGGAGTTCACAGAGCGGTACACCGCCATGTACCCCCGTGCGCAGCCAAGCCTACCGAACGACCCGGTGACGGCCTACGTGAACGACCTATGAGCGACCCGCATCACCTCCGGCACCGCGACGGCTCGGAGGGCACCTCGAGCGCCCACGCGCGACGCCACGCGTGAGTGCTTCGTTTGTGTGGCGTCGACTTCAAGCAGCTCCACACACCCAGAGCCAGCACCACGCCACCGCGCCACCGACGCCCAACGCAGGGCGCGCCTTGACGAGCTCGCCCAGGCCAGGCGCCAGCTCGATGAGGAGCTGGCCAACCTCCATCGGGAGCTCGGGGAGGACCATGAGCCCCGCAACCGGCAGCCCGCTCCGTTGTCGGCCCCACAGCAGGTCCCGGTGCAGGAGCAACGCCGTGAGGGAAACGGCAAGCGGCAGGAGCGCCGTCCTGCAGCTGAGCAACCCGAGCCTGCGCCCCGACGCTGCCGGCTCGAGGACACACGCGCGATAACGACCGACGTGCTAACAAAGGTGCAAATGTCGACGCCAACGCCGACAGTGATGCCCCGCCGCTCTTTAGACGGGCGTCGCACAACCTAGCCGCAGCGGCCATGCTGCTGCGCGGCTGCCCGGAGGCAGCGACCTCCGAGGAGAGACGAGTGCGCCAACAACTTAAGGCGCTACTCGAAGCGGCGGCGGCACAGCAGGCGGAGAGCTCCGCCTCACGCCAGCAGTCGGAACGTGACCGAGGGGCAGCGCCTTCCGCGCATCGCCCGAACCCGCCCCCCTCCCGAAATCAAGATCGCGGAGCTGGGGCCAGGGCCGCAGTATCGGCGTTCAAGAGCCGGCTCGGGCCCAACCGCGACGCCCGGGACACCATCGAGGCTCGCCGACGGGCTGCGAGCGTCGACAACCAACGCGACCGCGACGACCGCGATCGCCGCGACGAGCACCGCTCGCGCCACCACGACGACCGAGGACGCGGATGACGCTACGACAGCGACGACGACCGCGACCGCAGCTGGTCGCTGAACCAGAGGGGCCCGCAAGCTTTCGGCCAGGGCGTACGGGATGCGAGGTTCCCCTCGCGTTTCTGGGCTCCGACCAATGTTCCCAGGTACGATGGGGACACCAACCCCAGCGTATGGCGGGAGGACTACCGGCTCGCATGCCATGCGGGAGGAGCGACAGACGACCTCTTCATCATCAAGAACCTGCCGCTCTACCTCGGGGACTCTGCGCGGACGTGGCTCGAGCATCTGCCCCGCAACAAGATCAACGACTAGACCGACCTACGCCGGGTTTTCGTCGGAAACTTCCAAGGCACTTACACCCGCCCTGGCAAGCAGTGCGAGCTACGCAACTGCAAGCAAAAGCCGGGGGAGAGCCTACACGAGTACATCCGATGCTTCTCCAAGCGCTGCACCGAGCTTCCCGACGCGACGGACAACGATGCCATCTCGGCGTTCCAGAACGGCACGACTTGCACCTCCCTCATCCATCGACTCGGGCGCCGCACACCCCGATCCACGCGGGAGCTCCTCGACATCCTGAGCAACCATGCAGATGGCGAGAAGGCGGTGGCGGCTACCCTCAATACTCCCCAGGGAAAGGGGAAACAAGTCGTGGACCATGGCGAGGGGACGTCCTCGCGCTTCAAGAAGAAGAAGAAGAACGACAAGCGCCGTCATGACGACAACTTGGTTGCGGTGGTAGAGCGCAAGGCGTCGCGCCCTAAGGGCAACCCGGCCAAGGCCGGCCTTCTAAAGGATCACTTCGAGAAGCTCCTGGATGTGCCGTGCCCACACCATGAGGTCCCCGTGAAGCACACACTCAAGGACTGCCGTTTGATCAAGAACTATGTCAACGGCACCCTCAAGCCAAGGGCGGCAGATGCACCGAAGAAGGCGGCGCCACCTCCCAACAACGACGACGACGACGCGGGGGCTCAGTACCCAGGCGAGGATGGCGTGGTCCACATGATCTTTGGTGGTTCACCGGCGCGACCCTCAAGACGTCGCGAGAAGTTGATCCGACGAGAAGTCCTCAACGCCGACTCCACGACGCCGTCCTACCTAAAGTGGTCGGAGGTTCCGATAACCTTCGACCGCAAGGACCATCCCGACCACGTGCCACAGCCGGGATCCTACCCACTAGTGGTAGCTCCTTGTTGACATTGCTAACGTCATCGACTAGAAATGGATATAAGATCCATCTCTATCGACGACACCAGGAATGCAGAGGTATATCTTAACATGATGCTAAGTGTATATCGGATGTTGCTTTCAGATAAACTAAAAGATGAATTCCGACACGATTCATAGCACAACTCGATATAGGTTGTCAGCCTGACAGGTGTGCCTGAAAACGCATGGATATGGTACTCTTACTTATGCCTTGGATCTCTAGAAAAGAATATATATATATAAACAGGGTATCCGCAAGCGCACAGATATGAATATACCATTGTAGCATTTTAACCAGGAGTAAAACCAGGTATCATATTTATATTCTACCACAGGGAAAGAAGTCTTTCTAATCCATAATAGCTAATACATGCTCATCTCTCAGTTTTATAATGTAGAGTGGCCAAAATATATCAATTGCTATAAACAGGGGTAAGTCACATAAAATATAGAGAATGATAGCACTGTTCAAGTCATAACTTCATGAGCAGCTAGAAAGTGTCATTATAGCAAGAGAAACGTAGCAAAGCCTAGCTAGAGAGGATACTCCTAGGTAATTCTAAACTATATGTCAATGCAAACTATGATTAGTGCAAACATTTAGCAATCACGGAAGAAGAACTATTATATTAATGCATGGGGAGACTATCCAGGAGGATCAAGGCCGAAACTTGAAACAACCCAAACAGTATAAGGCTCCACTAGTCCTATACACGGGGGGTGGACTACAAAGGACTCAATAGTGCTGTCACCACCACGATCTACCACACGACCCGGCATATAGGGTGCAATCGCAGATAAATACTATATAAGCACCACGCTTACACTGTCTTTACCATTCACCCATGCTAACAAATGATCTAGGTGAGGGCTATACGACTCCATACATGAATATAAAGGCAAATCAACTATGCTAAACATGTAATCATAATAAACACCAAAGCATATAATGTCGAATATAATCATTAATAAGAACATATGTCTATATAACAAATGTAAAGAACTAGATAAGAACTTACAAGAGCGAAGCTAGATCAGCCTCTAGACGATCAGGAGCCAAGTAGACGCCTTGCCTCCTCCTAGATCTAAATTAGCTAGCTACTCTGCTATATGGTGTTTCTAGGGCGTAGAGTCTCTGACTTGATGACTTGATTTGATGTATGACAGATTCAGATGCCTCTGCCAGGGGGCAGGGGGGCTGCTTATATAGTCCAGAGGGGTGGACGTGCGCCGTAGGATCAAACCGACCTAAACATGTGGTTTAGATTGATCTTCATAGGCGGTGGAGGAACATTCCAGAAGCCGGGCCCATTTGGCGCCAGGGGGTGGCCGACCGGCCCTACCACTGGGCCGGTCGGTCTGGTGTGGGCCCCACTCGGGGTCCACTTCGGCCAGGTGGGTCCTTGATCCTTCTAGATGCTTCTTTTTTAGGTGCTAAGCCACGTTGAGTTCCGGAGCCTTCTGGAGTCTTCTAGAGTGGTTTCTTTACATAATTTCTGAATAGTCCCTGTAAATTCATAGATTCACCAAAACTCGTGGAAATTGTTAATATAAACCCTAATAAGGTGATCTAATTATATTTTAGTCCTTTTTCCAATGAATGTGAGGGATAAAATGCATAGATAAAATGTGTCAACAAACTCCCCCAAGCTTACCCTTTGCTAGTCCCTAGCAAAGATATGCTTTAGCAGGATCAGGAGTTGCTACAACGCTTTCACACCTCAAAAGTACTATGGTCTTCAAAAACCTATTCTCCTCAATAAGATTACTCTCTTTTACCTTCAACCTTTAAGCACAGCCTTTTCATAAATCTTTAGCAGATAAAAGACAAAACAATCAAGTCAAGCAGTATATCTCAAATTCTTTGATCAGCTATCATCCTGGGGTTTTGCACATTTTTTCAGATAAAACTCAGAGATCCTGTGTATGACCTTCTCAAGCATGGAGTCACACTTAACAAGATATGGATGATAGTGTTGAATGGATGAGGGTGAAAGGTGGTAAGCCTTTTAGCCTAGCTCTTGGACTATATCTCTCTTTCTAAGATTTTTTTAAGATCTGGGCTTTCCATTCTTTGAGAGGTGGGCTCTACTCGCCCCGGACTTTTGTCCATTTTTCTCTCTCCTTAGAGATGTGGGCTCTACTCGCCCTCGGACACGTGTCCATTATTCATCTCTAAAATTTATTTCTTTTAGAGAGGTAGGCCCTTCTCACCTAGTATGACACTTGTCCTTTTCTCTCCCTCTCTCTTCTCACTTTTTCCTCTCTTTCTCTTTTTTTCGAATGTAGCCCCAGAATCTCTTTTTTTTAACATTGAGAGAGATATATCCTAGAGTTGCATGAGCTGTATGGCTTGATGGAAAATGCGTACTTCCATATCAGAAGCAGCATAAATGGTGGAATGGAATGATCTTGATGTGTATGACAAGCTCTTAAGGATCATTGACACAGGAACTCATCATATAAAATTTCATGATTTTTCAGATAAATCCAGGAATCAAGCTTCTCTAGGAAAATGATCAATAGCAACTCAACTTTTCATGAATCATCTTTCAAAGCCTAGACTCAGATTAAGCATGTACTTGCACAGGTTTTGGGTTTAGAGCAAATTAAGCATTTAAGCTTCAAGAGAATCTAGGTCTGAAAACTAAGCACTTTAAAAGGGATTACGGCGGAGCAACTATTCATCATCTCCAAGCATATATCTTCTAGATCATTATTAAAGAGAAAAGCCAACTAGCAGACTCTAGCATTTTATTCAAACTAAGACTTTTAACTAAAACTCAACTAGCTAAAAACATAGGATAGTGATACTTATCATGATAACTAGGGGTGCTCTCCCCCAAGCTGGATCTTGAAGTGATTCTTGATTCATCCTTGGAACTTGTTTACCTTCAGGTTCTTATTAAATTCTCCCTGTAAATATTAGTCTCGCACATACCCGAAGGAACAGATTCTAGGATTATGCTGTGAGCCTTCATGTGCCCACTTCTTTTTGTGAATTTTTATATGAAAAGGGATGCTAAATGCAAAAACATGTGAATGCAAAAATTTATTTATTATTTTTTTATATTTATTTTTTTATATGCCACCACGGTACGGAGTACATGGGGCCTTAAAGAATGCGAAAACAGAAAATATTTTTATGATTTTTTTCAATGCAGGTATAGGGAAATAAACATGCTAATCTAAATATGCAGTGCAGAATATAAAGATAAATACTGAGTTACCACTCGGCGAGAGCTTAGAGTACTTACTCCCAAGGCGTAGATGTAGTGGCCATTGATTGATCAGTTGATGACGCGGGTAGTGATTGGTCTTCCGAAGGTGTACTTTGATCTTTCTTCCTCCAAACTTGTTTCTTCGGTGGAGACCTTTCTGGAGTAACGGGTTCAGAATACTGGGCTGGCAGAAGCTGAGCGGACTTCTCCTTAATCTCTTCTTCAATGTTCTTGACATCCGTCAACTTTGTGTTCAGCTTGCGTTGTAATCTCTGAAGGCGTCTCCGCGTCTTGTTCTTCTTGGGCTGCTCAGGATTAGTGTAAGTATTGAAGTAGTAGCGTACCCTTTCAGTTCTGAACTGGAAGTGGATCTCGCCAGTCCTGATGTAGATGATTGCTCTTGTTGTGTTCAGGAACGATCTTCCAAGCACGTTGGGAGGATCTTGCTCATCTCCCATGTCTATGACTAAAAAGTCAGTCAGGACATAGTTGTCCTTTATCTTGACAGGTACATCTCGTGCAATTCCTTCCGGGAACCGTTGTGATTGATCCGCCATCTGCAACATTATATATGTGGAATACAAAGGCAGGTCACCATATATTAATTCATAGGTTACCTTAGACATTAGGTTAACGCCTGATCCCGTGTCGCAGATAACTCACTGGAAGTTCCATTGATTGATGGAGCAGTGGATTGATGGAACTCCAGGGTCTTCAAGCTTTCGCAGTAATGGTGAAGGGAACAGGTTCTTATTCTCTGATTGAATCGTGTTGATCATCCAAACTTCCTTCACATGCGATTGAGGTTGATTATTCTTCTTATTCCTCCTTCTATCTCTTCTCTTCTTCTCGACAACTGGCTCGTGTTCTTGAGGGTAAGGATATCGGGGGTGCGCAGGAGCTTCTAGGATTTTGTTCTTGAAATTGAATCTCTCCTTCCTCCCATTGATGGAGAAGATGATCTTAGCAGTGTCGGCGTAGATGATGGCTTTGGCTATGGCAAGGAAAGGACGTCCCAAAATGATTGGAGCGTTCTCACTTCCCCCAGTCTCGACAACAACGAAGTTGGCAGCCACGTAGGAGCGTCCTATCCCCAGACATACGTCGTCTAGGATACCCTCGGGGTGGCATAGTGACAGGTCTGCAAGCTGCAAGCACATGGTTGTATACAATAAAGGTGAACCATTAATTTTCTTATATATTACCTTAGGCATTATGTTGACGCTAGACCCAAAGTCACAAAGTGCATTCTTGACGGTGTAGGCTCCAATAGTGATGGTGATGACGGGCCTTCCTGGATCTCCTCTTTTGGCAGGCATGCCCCAGTCAGTCCATCTTGGGCCTTCTTCTATCTTATTCGAACACAGATCAGCAGAATAGATATCGACAAGATTTGCAGATTCTAATTCTTCCAGCTGGCCCGGAATCTTACCTGGGTTAGCCGTGGGAACAGATGATGCCAGCTGAGAAATCTGAGATTCTAGCATCTTATTAAAGCTATGTTGGTTCTTGATGGCAGAAGAAAAACTTTCCATTTTATTACTAATAGTTTCGAGCATTTTATCATTGGAAGCTAACTTCTTAGACAGATTATCCATAATTCTACCCTGGTTTTGGACTAAGTCTCTTAATGGTGAGAAATTATTGGAAGAATTATTACCTTGATAATTACCTGAATAGTTACCTGGGTAGTTGGTTCTCTGCTGAGTCCATCCTTGATTCTGCTGGGGACGATATTGGTTGTTGTTGTTGATGTAGTTCACGTCCTCCTCCAGCTAAGGGCATTGACTCCCTGAGTGTCCAGTGTTTCCACATTCTTCACAGGTCATGCGGGATTCGAAGAGTTGCATGACTTCCTTCTTCTCAGGGGCTCTGTCTTCAAGCCTCTTCATCAGTAAATCCATTTTGGCAGACAACATGTCTACCTCCTTGAGCTGGTGCATTCCTCTTTCTTTCTTGCGGGGTTGACGTTCCTCGTTCCAAGCTTGATTGGACGCCATCTTTTCCACAAGGTTAGTAGCTTGAGTAAGTGTAAGGGACAGGAAAGCACCTCCAGCTGCAGCATCCATCGTTTCACGGGTGTTGGTAGAGAGCCCGTGGTAGAAGGTCTGCAAGAGCAACCAGTTTTCCATTCCATGATGTGGGCAATCTGCAATGTAGTCTTGAAAGCGCTCCCATGCTTCGGGAACAGATTCCTCATGTTGCTGCTGGAAACTCGAAATTTTCCCCCGTAAGGCATTGGTTTTGCCTATAGGAAAGAACCTTGCCAGAAAGGCAGTAGAACACAATGTCCAAGTTGTAAATTTGTCTTTGTTGGAGTAGAACCATTGCTTCGCTTGCCCCAATATTGAGAATGGGAATAAACGAAGTAGGACTGCATCACTTGGAACATCTTTGATCGTGAAGGTGCCACATATCTCCAAGAAATTTTGAAGGTGTTTGTTGGCATCTTCATGAGTTTTTCCACAAAATTGGCTAGCTTGTACCATGTTGATCAGCGCAGGCTTGAGCTCAAAAGCAGCATCTCCTACAGCGACTGTCGGACCAGTACGAATGTTGTCCAGGGTCGGTGCGGAGTATTCACGTAGAGACTTGTTTGCCATTACTTCAAACGTGGGTGTTAAGCTTCGCGCTGTTGAATCTCCCAAGGCAGAAGTCGTGGGCCGAGAATCACGAGACCTGAGCTTTGACCTTGCCTTCCTTAAGATTTTCTCTGGATCTGAAACGAAGTTTTCTGGAAGATTCTTATTCATACATTACCCTGAAATAAGATAGACAAAAGTGTAAAGAACAAGGGTAAGCCTGTTTAAGCAATGATTATTTGGATTCTCGATACATTATATGTGACAGATGCATGCATGCTATTACTAAATTTTTTTTTTCATCTAGGCTATAGACTTTCTTTCCCCGGCAACGGCGCCAAAAATGCTTGTTGACATTGCTAACGTCATCGACTAGAAACGGATATAAGATCCATCTCTATCGACGACACCAGGAATGCAGAGGTATATCTTAACATGATGCTAAGTGTATACCGGATGTTGCTTTCAGATAAACTAAAAGATGAATTCCGACACGATTCATAGCACAACTCGATATAGGTTGTCAGCCTGACAGGTGTGCCTGAAAACGCATGGATAAGGTACTCTTACTTATGCCTTGGATCTCTAGAAAAGAAGATATATATATAAACAGGGTATCCGCAAGCGCACAGATATGAATATACCATTGTAGCATTTTAACCAGGAGTAAAACCAGGTATCGTATTTATATTCTACCACAGGGAAAGAAGTCTTTCTAATCCATAATAGCTAATACATGCTCATCTCTCTGTTTTATAATGTAGAGTGGCCAAAATATATCAATTGCTATAAACAGGGGTAAGTCACATAAAATATAGAGAATGATACCACTGTTCAAGTCATAACTAAATGAGCAGCTAGAAAGTGTCATTATAGCAAGAGAAACGTAGCAAAGCCTAGCTAGAGAGGATACTCCTAGGTAATTCTAAACTATTTGTCAATGCAAACTATGATTAGTGCAAACATTTAGCAATCACGAAAGAAGAACTATTATATCAATGCATGGGGAGACTATCCAGGAGGATCAAGGCCGAAACTTGAAACAACCCAAACAGTATAAGGCACCACTAGTCCTATACACGGGGGGTGGACTACGAAGGACTCAATAGTGCTGTCACCACCACGATCTACCACACGACCCGGCATATAGGGTGCAATCGCAGATAAATACAATATAAGCACCACGCTTACACTGTCTTTACCGTTCACCTATGTTAACAAATGATCTAGGTGAGGGCTATACGACTCCATACATGAATATAAAGGCAAATCAACTATGCTAAACATGTAATCATAATAAACACCAAAGCATATAATGTCGAATATAATCATTAATAAGAACATATGTCTATATAACAAATGTAAAGAACTAGATAAGAACTTACAAGAGCGAAGCTAGATCAGCCTCTAGACGATCAGGAGCCAAGTAGACGCCTTGCCTCCTCCTAGATCTAAACTAGCTAGCTACTCTGCTATATGGTGTTTCTAGGGCGTAGAGTCTCTGACTTGATGACTGGATCTGATGTATGACAGATTCAGATGCCTCTGCCAGGGGGCAGGGGGGCTGCTTATATAGTCCAGAGGGGTAGACGTGCGCCGTAGGATCAAACCGACCTAAACATGTGGTTTAGATTGATCTTCATAGGCGGTGGAGGAACATTCCAGAAGCCGGGCCCATTTGGCGCCAGGGGGTGGCCGACCGGCCCCACCACTGGGCCGGTCGGTCTGGTGTGGACCCCACTCGGGGTCCACTTCAGCCAGGTGGGTTCTTGATCCTTCTAGATGCTTCTTTTTAGGTGCTAAGCCACGTTGAGTTCCGGAGCCTTCTGGAGTCTTCTAGAGTGGTTTCTTTGCATAATTTCTGAATAGTCCCTGTAAATTCATAGATTCACCAAAACTCGTGGAAATTGTTAATATAAACCCTAATAAGGTGATCTAATTATATTTTAGTCCTTTTTCCAATGAATGTGAGGGATAAAATGCATAGATAAAATGTGTCAACACTCCTCTGTTCAAATCCAAACGGATCCACAAGGTCCTGATGGATGGAGGAAGCGGGATCAACGTGCTCTATGCGTCAACACTTGACGACATGGGCATCCCGCGGTCCAAGCTGCGGCCGTCAACCGCACCGTTCCACAGGGTCATCCCTGGAATGGAGGCTCTCCCGATCGGGCAGATCGATCTGCCCGTCACGTTCGGGGACCTGCAAAACTTTCGCACAGAAATCCTCACCTTCGAAGTGGTGGGGTTCTCGGGGACGTACCACGCCATCCTCGGGAGGCCAGCTTACGTGAAGTTCATGGCCATGCCCAACCATACGTACCTGAAGTTGAAGATTCCCGGTCTGAAGGGGATCATCACAGTAGGGACCATGTACCAGCGCGCATTCGAATGCGAGGCTGAGTGTTTCCAATTTGCGGAGGCACTGATCCGGTCCGAGAGGCTCCACGCCGAGCCTCCATCCGAGGACCAGGACATCCCCGAGTCGTCCAAGCGAGTGGCTTGCTCTTTCGAGCCCGCCAAGGACGTCAAGGATACGGCTATCTCCAACGATGGCCGTACGCTCCGTATCGGGACGACGCTCAATCCTAAATAGGAAAGCGCGCTCGTCGACTTCCTCAAAGCGAACCTCGACGTGTTCGCATGGAAACCCTTCGACATGAAGGGAATCCCGAGAGAGGTTGCCGAGCACAAACTAAACATCAAGCCGGGATCGAAACCGGTAAAGCAACGCCTTCGGTGCTTCAACGACGAGAAGTGTAAGGCGATCGGCGAGGAGATCAAGAAGCTCCTTAGTTTAGGGTTCATCCGAGAAGTATTCCACCCCGAGTGGCTTGCTAACCCTGTACTTGTAAAGAAGAAGAATAAGAAATGGAGGATGTGCGTTGACTACACGGGCCTTAACAAGGCATGTCCCAAGGATCTGTTTCCTTTGCCTCGCATAGATCAGGTAGTCGATTCGACAGCTGGGTGCGAAACCCTCTGTTTTCTCGATGCGTACTCCGGGTACCACCAGATAGCGATGTGCATAGCGGACCAACTCGTAACCTCGTTCATCACTCCGTTCGACGCTTACTGCTACAAGACGATGCCTTTCGGGCTCAAAAACGCGGGCGCTACGTTCCAAAGATCCATGCGACGCGTCTTCGGGGAACTTATAGGACGCATCATCGAGGCTTACGTCGACGATATCGTGGTCAAGTCAAAAAAGACCGGCAATCTAGTCCCAGACCTCACGGAGGTCTTCGCAAAGCTGAGACAGCACGGGGTAAAGCTTAACCCCGAGAAATGCATTTTCGTGGTTCCGAGGGGCATGCTCCTTGGCTTTGTCGTGTCGGAAGGCATAGAAGCAAACCCCGAGAAGATCTCGGCCATCACGGACATGGGGCCGATCCAGAACTTGAAGGGCGTACAGCATGTCACGGGCTGCCTCGCGGCTCTGAGCCGTTTCATAGCACGACTCGGAGAGTGCAGCCTGCCATTGTACCGCTTGATGAAGAAGTCCGACCACTTCGCGTGGACCCCTGAGGCTTAGGAGGCACTTGACTCCCTCAAGAACATGCTGAAGAGTCCGCTGATCCTCACGGCTCCGACGCCTGAAGAACCGATGCTCCTGTACATCGTCGCGACAACCCAGGTGGTCAGCGTCGCGCTGGTGGTCGAACGAGAAGAGCCCGGAAGGTCGCTAAAGGTGCAGTGCCTAGTGTACTTCGTGAGTGAGGTATCATCAGACTCCAAGACTCGCTACTCGCAGATGCAGAAACTGGTGTACGCTATCTTGATGACCAAGCACAAGCTCCGCCATTACTTCGATGCACACCCCATCATTGTGGTGTCCAAGTACCCGCTCGGAGAAGTCATCCAGAACCCCGAGGCCGAAGGAAGGATAGCCTTGTGGGCACTCGAACTGATGGGGCAGAACATCTCGTATGCACCCCGCAGTGCCATCAAGTCCCAAGTGCTGGCAGACTTCATTGCTGAGTGGACGGAGATCCAAACTCCGTCGGCACCGATCGAGCACGAGATGTGGACTATGTACTTCGACGGCTCAGTCATGAAGGAAGGAGCGGGTGTAGGCCTTGTCTTTATCTCGCCTCTGGGCGTGCGCATGGAGTACATGGTCTGACTACATTTCCCGGCCTCAAACAACGTCGCTGAGTATGAAGCGCTCATTAACGGCCTCCGAATAGCGGTCGAGCTCGGGATCCGTCGTCTCGAGATCAGAGGAGATTCAGAGCTCGTCGTGGATCAAGTCATGAAGGAGAAGAACTACGTTGACCCGAAGATGGCGGCGTACTACCAGGCCGTTCGTGACTTGGAACGCAAGTTCCATGGGCTCGAGCTTCATCATGTGTTGCGTGACTACAACAAAGCCGTTGACGTCCTCGCCAAGACTGCATCAAGTCGCAAGCCGGTGCCACACAGGGTCTTCGCGAGCGACCAACATGCGCCCTCCGTACGAGCAGAAGGGGAGAAGCCGCCAGAGGCTGAAGGACCAGAAGTCATGGAGATCGACCAGCCGCCCGAGCCGAACCTCGAAGACCCGGATTGGCGCTTTCCTATCCTCGAGTGGCTTATTGAGGGGAAGCTGCCCTCTGACCAGATGGAGGCACGCCGCATCGCGCGACGAGCTAAGGCATTCGTCCTCATCGAGGGCGAGCTCTACAAAAGGGGCGCGGCAGGCATACTCATGCGGTGCATCCTCGGAGATCAAGGCAGGGAGCTACTTCACGAGATCCACGCTGGCACGTGCGTGCATCACGCCGGTCCGAGGACTCTTGTTGGGAAAGCTTTCTAACAAGGGTTCTACTGCCCTACAGCTGTGGCGGATTCCAAGGACATCGTGCGCCGTTGTGAGGGGTGCCAGTTCTACGCTCGACAAACTCACCTCCCGGCGCAAGCGCTGCAAACCATCCCCATCACATGGCTTTTCGTTGTGTGGCACCTCGACATGGTGGGGCCACTCCGACAAGCGCCCGGGGGCTTCACGCACCACCTCGTGGCGGTTGACAAGTTATCCAAGTGGATTGAAGCTCGGCCCATTGTGAACGTCCGCTCCGAGGAAGCCGTAGCATTCTTCACCGACATCATCTATCGCTTCGGCATACCCAACACGATCATCACCGACAACGGCACCCGGTTCACGGGGAAGAAATTCCTCAACTTCTGCGACGACAACAACATTCGCGTGGACTGGTCTGCCGTGGCGCACCTGAAGACGAATGGACAAGTCGAGAGGGCGAACGGCATGATCCTACAAGGGTTAAAACCTCGCATCTTCAAGTGCCTCGAGAAGTTCCGAGCAACATGGGTAGCCGAGCTGCCGTCCGTGCTATGGAGCCTGCGCACCACGCCGTGTCGGGTGACTGGCTTCACGCCTTTCTTCATGGTGCACGGGTCGGAGGCGGTCCTACCCATGGACATCGACTACGGCAGTCCACGAGTGTGAGCCTACACTGAAGAAGGCAACCAAGTCGCGCTCGAGGACGCGATCGACCAGCTCGATGAGGCGCGAGACGTGGCACTCCTACGCTGTGCCAAGTACCAACAAGCTCAACGACGCTACCACGAGCGCAATGTGCGCCCTCGCGAGTTCCAAGTCGGAGACCTGGTCCTCCGACGAGTTCAAGGCAGCAAGGATCGACACAAGCTCTCGCCTCCTTGGGAGGGGCCGTTCATCGTCCACCAGGTGCTCCGACCCGGAACATACAAGATCCGATACGAGGACGGACGAGTCGTCTCCAACGCATGGAACATCAAACATCCGCGGCCATTTTACCCTTGAGTAACTATTTAAATCTTATACATCAGTGAATAAATGCCGCATGCTTTGTTCATATGTCTCTAAGTTCGAAAAACTTCTCGATTGCCATGTTTCCGTACGTCGCAACTTCCCTGAAGGCTGAGCGGCGAGCGTCCCTGCACCCGTACGGAAACGCTCCCCGCTCGGGGGCTACCCAGGGCACGATGCCCTCCTTCCCTCCTTCCATTTTTTATGATTTTTTCAATAAAAAATCCTGACATCTATGTCGTAACCGATCGCACGAGCTAAAGGTTTTTTGGCGGAGGGCTCAACCTGATGAGAAGTAAAGATGATGGCCTGCGTGGGGCACGACGTTGCTGCTCATTCAAAGTTCCTAGCGCCTACGACTCCGCGGCTACGGTGTGAAGACTTGCGAGCACGGCTCAAGTCCTCAGGCCTTCATCCGACCTCTTTTCAAAAGCGTGCGAGCAGCCGCCCTGACTCTGGTCTAAAACGATTTTCATGACAAACCTCGCGAGTTACTTCTCGAACTCCACCATGTACTCGGGGGCTGTGAACGTGTGGCACCCCTTAGCGGTTCGAGAGGGCCGAGCTTCTCGACTCCTACGCCCCTGCGGCTCCAGAGTAGAGCTTGGTCGTCATGAGTTCCTAAGGTCTACTACACGTTTTAGCGGTCGACCCTGGGTGCTCGGGAGCATTCGAGCTGTAACGCTTTTCGAATAAGTTCTCAATAACGCGATGATGTTTCATGGTGTTGCACGTGCGAACTATTCTTAAATTACATGCACCTAAAAAAGATACATCTAAGACGAAGGCCTGGAGCTTTCCGGGTCTTCTGGTGCATCTTCTGACAGCAGGTCCAGGTCCTTCAAGGCGGCGTCGACCATGTCGCGGGCGAAGGCAGCGCAGTCTTCCTCGAGCTCATCGCACTGGGCGTCGGAGATGCCAGTGGCCCAACCGCCGCTCAGCGCCATGTGGTCCAACCCCTGGTAGTGCGACTCGAACATGGCGAGCACCCGGTGCACCGCCCTCCGAGCCGTCGACAACTCCCGCTCCTTGATCATCTCCGGGAGACGACCGACATCTTCCAGAAGCCTCTCGGCGAGCGTCAGGCCGCCGGGAGTACCGAACTCCGACAAGACCATGCCAATGGCCCTCCCGAGCTTGGCGTGCTCCAAGATGCTCGCTCTGCGGGACTCCTCCGTCTCGCGCTGCGCGGTCTTAGCCTGCTCCAACTCAAC
This sequence comes from Cenchrus fungigraminus, assembly GCA_036936925.1. NCBI lineage: Eukaryota > Viridiplantae > Streptophyta > Magnoliopsida > Poales > Poaceae > Cenchrus > Cenchrus fungigraminus. The sequence continues at coordinate 16,563,215 of CM072778.1, read as the reverse complement.
CGCGACCTGCTCCCGAGCCATCTGGGACTGCTCGAGCTCGGCTCTGGATTCTGAGAAGGCCAGCAAGTCGAAGTCAACGAACATGTCACAACTGGTTCAAAGGAAAAGCGAGACCCGAATTGAAGTGAAGGGCTTACTCTCGAGTTGCTCCGACAGCCGCTCGATCGAGCTGTCCTTCTCGATGACCTTGAGCAAGGCGGCGTTCAGCTCCTGCGTCTTCTCCATGAGTTTCACGGTCATCCCGGCGCGGTATGCGCGCATCCCTGAAACCGCGAGAAGACAAGTCAGCACAGGCAAAGAACGAACAAGAGGAGAGGAAGTTGTGGATGGAAGCGTCAGGCCTCACCGTCGATGTCTTGTGACAACTTGGAGTTGTCCTCCCGAAGACGGGTCCCTCCTCCGAGACCACCTGGAGCCTGTTGGTCACCCCGGAGAACTGTCGGTTGGCCGTCCTGAGGTCTGCTCCGGCGGTGACCAAATCCAGTTCCAGCTCCGCCACCTTCGCCTCGAGCACCGCTTTCTCCTGGGTGGCGATCTGGGCGGCGTCCCGGGCGGCAGGCTCGGCAGTGGCGGTGGTGGTGGTGGCCTTCTCGGCGGCATCGTTGGCGGTCGCCACGGTAGCCCACAACTCTTCGATCTCCGCCTCCGCCTGAGCCAACCTCGTCGCGAGAGAGTCCCGCTCCGTCATGGCGGTAGCAGCAGCAGCTTGTGCGGTCGTGGTGCGGTCCTCCGCGGACTGCTTGGCGGCCTCAAGCGCGGTCCTCGACGATGCCTTGCTCACCACCGCCGTAGCGGCGGCCACGCGGGCAACTACCAGCTGCATCTCCAGCTGGGCCCTCTCTGCTCGGAGCTCGTCGACGGCGCGCGCCCTCCTCCTGCCGGACTCCGCGAGCGTCTGTTCCGGGCAAGGAGTACATCGACCATGAATTTCAGAAGAACAGAAAGAGACAAGAGTGGACTACCGCATCAAGAGGACTTACCGTTGTCGCAGGAAGAATGAGTTCGTCGAACACGCGGCGCGCCCACAACAGCCCGCGCTCGAGGTTGTGACGAGCCGCGGACTCTTCATCCTCATCAACATGCGTGTCCAACTCAAAAGCGGCCGCCCACGAGAAGCGGGCAAGGTCGGAAATCTGTGCGTCGCCTTCCTCAAGCTCCGGCGGTTGGGTCGCGCCAGAGCCCTCCCCGGCCTCTTGGATCTCCGGGGAGGTGACCCCCGCCACGCTCCCGAGAGCATCGTGTTCTTGCGGAGCCGGGAGGGATGGGCTCGCCATGGGCGCCGTCTCGTCGACAGGAGCGGCAGGCCGGAGAGACGACGACTCCGAAGCCTCAGCTGCGGCCGAGTCCACCCCCGCGGTCGGGGGCGAAGGCGCGACCAAGGTCAACTCTGCGCCGGTCGCGGGATCCCCGAGGACCACCTCAGCTGCCTCCGACGCGGTTGAGGGCTCGGGACCTCTGACACCTCTGGCCTGACCCGGCGTCAGCTATCCCGCCGCAGTGGCGCCAGATGTGGGCTCTTCATTGGCGAGCTCCGCCGCCTCGACCGAGGCCGCGGCCACGGGTGCGACGGACCCAGAGGCCTCGACCCCCGACTCCACCGGATCGGCCAGCATGCGCTCCAGCACGGCCTCGTAAATATCCCTATCATTGCTCGGCAGGTCGGGAGCGTCAAGGTTGATGATCTCGAGGATGCTAGCGGACATGGCGTCGGTCGTCGACACCTCCACCACGTCCCCACCCGCCTGCGCCGCCGCGGGCACTGGAGTTTCCGCCGCTGCCGACGCCTTGACTTCATGTTCCCTGGCCGGCGGTGGCAGGGGTGCGATCTGCTCGGTGGACGCCGCCACAGCGTCGCCACCCCCGGAGGTAGCTTCGACCAATGTTTCCGCCGCCGCCTAGGCAGCGGTCGCCTCCGTAGCCATTTGCTCCCCACCCGAGTTGTCGGCGCCCGACGGAGACGGCGGCACCACCGGCCCAACCACCTCGGTGGCCACGACTAGCCCACTCTGGGCCTGCTCTGACAAAGGCTCAGCGTAGGGGGGCAGTGAGCGGGGCTCGGACTGCGAACCGCGCGCGCCCAGAGCTACACGTTTCAGGGGCGCGATACTGAGCACGCCGGTGTCGGCACGGCTGAGGCAAACACGAACCAAGATCGAGAAATAAACAAGATGAAGGGATCAAGGACGACGAAAGCACGATGGGCAGCAGCTTACATGCTGGAGCAGACGCGGGCCCGTTTCGCCGGCCTGTCTGACGAGCCCTGCTCGGGGGCTGATCGCTTGGCGCCGGCCGACTCGGATGCCAACCCCCGGCGCTCCATCGACTCGGGGGCTGGCCCGCCTCTCCCCGCCGACTCAAGGGCGGCACTCTGCTCCCTTGCCGGCTCGGGGGCTGTTCCCTCGACCTCCGCCATGTCGGAGGCCAGCCCCTGACTCTCGCCGACGGAGAGGGGAATTTGCACGTCCGGGGCCCCACCGCCCCGGATGATTAAGGATTGAAGGTGCCGTGGGGGGACGCTCGTGTCCGCTCCCTGCGGCGCGCTCGGTGCGGACGCCGGCGGGGTCGATCTCGCCTTCGACAAACGCCTCTTCAGGGAGTCCGTATCCAGGCAGTCGGAGCTGTCGAAGAGATAATGGGGAGAGGGCTCGTGCTCCGCCGGCCGCTTGGGCGGATCATCCCGGCGTGGAGGATCCCTCCGCCCCTCGGAGGCGCACGGGCCGCCAGGCGTCGCTTGAGAGCGGGTCACTCTCTGATCTTCTCGGGCGGGGCGGGCCCCCGACTGCGAGCTCGAGCCCGCACCCTTCTCACGCGCGGCCGGCTCTGGCCGCCGCGACGAGCTCACCTCCACCGCCCGGTGCGGCGAAGGCGAGGGTGACCCGGACATGTCACTCCAGTCGATCGTGACGCTGGGCTCATCTCCGCTCCACGCCGGCGGCGGCGACGGATCTTCATCGGAAGAGACATTGCGCTCCCCCGCCTTGCGACGCTTGATGCAGTTGTCATTCCGATCGCGCTTGGCGATCTCTTTTTCCTTGTGCTGCTCCTTGCGCACTGCCCGCCGCCTTTCCGCGGCCGCTTGGTTGCATTTGAAGATCGCCTCCTCCGGGAGAGGCGCCTTCGCGGGCACAAGATGAGAGCACTTCAACTGGAAGAATGAGGGACGGAGGAGTCAGCGTTCGTCGAGAGCCTCTGAGAAGATCAACATTGATTGAAGGCACCAAGCTTGTTGGAAATCTTGTCGAAAGAAGAAATCACTTACGAGTTTTTCAGTCCCCTCGTTGGGGAGCATTGGAAGAAGCCGCAGTGGCGGCCACACGAAGGTCGACTTCCCGATCGCCAATGCCACGCGGCGCTGGATCTCGTTCAGCGACGGGAACTCGGGCGTGGTCACGGTCCCTACCCAAGGGGCCCTGTTGGCTGTCATCTCGCAGAGGCGCAGCGGCCGCCTCCGGAGCGGGACGACTCCCCGGGCGTGGTACTGGCCGATGACGGTCGCCAGGATGACCCCGGCGTCATGGAGGCGGGCCAGCACCACCTAGTGGTCCCTGAACATCCTCTCCTGCTCCGCCTTCGGAGGACCATCAGTCTAGCTCCTTAGCGGATTCCCGATAGAGTTCCCGGTGAACGCCGGCAGCGCGAACTCGGGGTCGTTCCTGAGATAGAACCACCCCTTGTGCCAGCCGCTGTTCGAGCTGGTCAATGAGGAAGGGATGTACTTGTCACCCCAGCCTTGCTTCATTCGAAGGTTGGCGCAGCCGATCGTCGCCGCCTTGGAGCCGTCCTTCACGCACGCGAACATGAAGAAGTACTTGAAAAGGTGCCAATGGGCACTGATTCCCAAGTACCCCTCGCACAACGCCTCGAACGCCGCCATCTGCTAGATGTTGTTCGGGTTGAGATGCTGCAACTGGAGCCCGTACTCATAGAGGACTACTCGGATGAACCGCCCGGCGGGGACGGAGAAGCCGCGCTCGTGGAAGGCCACGAACGAGACGACGTACCCCCTAGGCGGGCGCGGCATGGACTCTTCTCCGGGCACCTTCCACTCTACGGCGTCGGTGAGCGGAGGAAGCTGCCCGGCTTCGACGAGGCGGCGCAGCATCGAGCGGGTCACATTGGAGCGCGTCCAGTTCGACATGGCGATGGCGAGCTTTCATGCGCGACTCCGGCAAAAGCGGTGGTGGCACTGCGGGCGCGAGGAGAGAAAGAAGCGGGAGGCAAGGGCGGAGGAAGAAGGCAAGGGAGTAAAAGTCCCAAACCTTTGGCCAACGCGCGGTTAAAAAGGAAGGGGCACGGTCACCCGCCTTAAATGCTGGGCCCACCGCGTCAAGGAAACGCTCGCCCGCGTGCGTGTGCCCCGGCGTGACAGGCGCCCGCCCGCGCGACGCCTCGATTCTCGCTGGGCCCTGGAGCCTGAACCGTCCCCGCTCTGTCCCTTCAAACCGTCTCGTCCGCCGCATCGGCCGAGACACCCGCGCTACCCGCGTCGTCCGCGCCGCCCACGTCGTCCACGTCGACCACGTCATCCACGTCGCCCACGACGCCCAAGATGCCCACGACTACCTCAACAGAACAATCTAAGGCCACAACAACACTACTGAAGCTTAAAACCCCACGAGTGAGTCTACAACTCACTCATGGGCTCGGGGGCTACATCAGGCGGATCCGCTCGCGCGCACCCACCGGGAAGATCAAGAACAAAGACCGACGCGAAGCCTTTTCGACTGAGCCTGCACGCGAGTCCTTGACTCCCTCACAGGCTCAGGGGCTACTGACGAGGGCCCAGATTAGGGCCCCTTTGACGGCGAGGTAATCACTCTTGAGGTGGAGTCTTCTGACACCATTGATAACGTGAAGGCCAAGATTCAAGACGAGGAGGACTGAAGACCCCTGTCAAGACCATCACTGGCAAGACGTCTTGTTCCCGACTAGTTGGGAGTTTCTCCGTCAAGTTCCCTACTAGAGGAACCCCCTCCGACCAGTCTCCGCCTCGCACGACCAGTCTCCGCCTCGCACGACAAGTCTCCGCCTCACACGACAAGCTGTTCGTTCGCACGAGCACTGTCCGCCTCCGACCAGGACGCAAAACCGTACCACGTGGCGCGACCCCGGCACGTGAACTCTTCCACTACGACGCGTGGGGCGCCGGTTCCCCATGCCATGCAAGCGCACTAGCTGGCAGCACGTGCGGGCAGCTGGCCCCGACAGAAGCCTTAATGCAGCTCTGTTCAGCCGCGCAGCCATCAAGTCGCCGTCACATCTGACCCTGCAGCACGCTAACTCCGCCCGAGGCACTCGAGTGCCCCCTACGACGAGCGCAGGCCTACAATTAGGCCTTAACATGGTGGGCTCATCCCGTGCTCAGACGTGTTGAGTCACCGCCAAACTACTCGGACGAAGCGCCAGGCGTCCCAAAGTGAACAGCTCCGCCCGGCCATGCGGCGGCCTCTACGACAGCGTAGCACGACTCCTCTTCAATGCGCCCTGACGGACAGCGACACACGAGAGGACATCCCAGCGGCCAAGCACTGTAACTTTTCTCTTATTTCCCCTTTTGCCCTTCCCTCTTGCGTCTATAAAAGGGAGAGGAGGGCAACCGTCACAAGGGCTGACGAACCGAACACTCGTACTAAGGGACTTGGGCTCGACACCCTCTCCCGACCAGCTTGTAACCCCTACTACAAATAACCCTAGCACAGGAACACAGCAGTTCGACACTAGACGTAGGGTACTACTCCTCGGAAGCCCGAACCAGTATAAATCCCGTTGTCTCCTGCGCTAACCATCCGAGCCCAACACAAGATCGATACAAATTTACTGTCCGGCGGTAGAGAACCCTGACAGTATCCGAACGTGGGGGATTCCAGAAGGGTCCAACGGCTGTCACCACTGCGGCCTACCCCAAGACAAACTGTGGGATACACTCATAAGCAACGTAGCTTCGCAACCCAAGCACCACGCTTACGTTGTTAGCAGGACCCTGACCGGCCCGGGCTATTGTGACCCAGGTCAGAGCCACCAGATAAACCGGCCAATTACACCGAGTACCGTAGCTTGAGCACGAACTTCATGCAACACGAACATGGGATCTAACTATATCAAACTAGGCTAGGAAAACAAACGGATTTGTGCTTTCCTATGTCTATTCAACAAGATCAAAGGGTCGTGTTCGTGATGAACACGAGCCTCTAACTTATGAACAAACACCGAAAACATGTATAAGTCACTCGTCAACTGGATCAAAAGGCCTTGTTCATCAAGAATAGGAGCCTCTAAATGATGAACGAGCGAAGAACACATGAACAAATCACCCATGTATACAAGCACAACTTTATATGAAATAGCTGAATAACTGAAGTAGATCAAAGTCATACAATAAAATAAAGATATAAGAGGACTCATACCTAGATCCCAAAGTAGACTTGGAACCTGAAGTAGAACTACTCTAGCCTACCTCCTAGCCTTAGAAACCAAAAGTGAGAGAGGAGGAGTAAGGTGTGTTGGTTAGAAATGAACCCCCTCCCCTTCTATTTATAGGCCAGAGCACCGGCACAAGAAGGAGTGAAACACCCCGGGGATGGCCTCTAGGACCAATGGACAAGCACCACGTGGAGGCCCAGGATCAGCCGACCCAAGGTCGGTTCGCCCGATCCTAGGGTCGGCCGACCCCAGGTGGGCCCCACTCGGGGTGTGCTTCCTCGGGGTGGCTGTCCTGTGGGCCCTTAAGTCGGTCCCTGGTGTACACGTGTTCTTGAGGCAGTTTAGGCACTCTGATGGGCCCATGGATCCATGTGAAGTCCACGTGTCACGCTATGATTCGTCGGGGCTTGCCTCCCTTGGATTGGTGACATGACATGCATGCGTGGCACCTGAGGTGGCTTAGCTTGCATGCATGGCACCTGAGGTGGCAGCCACTCATTGAGGTGATGTGGCATGAATCATAAAAGGTGAGTTTGCCACTTCTTTTATGCTTATTTTCCTGCAATCACATAATCTCCCAGGCCAAGTGGAACTACATTATTCTTAACTAAAATGCATGTAAGAAATGCCTCTTGCTCCTTTATTCATGAGTAGATTGACGGCTAAAGTAAGCACTTAACAGCCGTCAACAGTGAGCCAAGTCCCCACCTTGCTGTCCTCTTGTGTGCCGGCCTTCTTGCCGAGGAGCTGTGTCGCCGCGCGCTGCTCACCTTTCCGCCTCGCTGCTTGCAGCACCTTGTAGGTTGTTGCTCCTTCACGGCCCTGGAACGTCGGAATGCCGCGTGCGGGCGTAATCATGTCGCGGCCGTAGAGTGCCACTGGCTCGCGCACGTGCACACACATTCAGACGGTCCAAAAGTTTCGCCTTGACCCCCTCGCTGTTTCAGCTCCACACCGGCAAGACGTCGTTTTGAACCTGCCACCTCACCGTCATGCGAGCATCTTCACCATAGCCTCCCTAGGATCTCCGGAGCCTTGTCGTTGACCTCTCTTGCAAGCCGACGCCAAACTCATCACCGGCCAGCCGTTCCCCGTCGTGGAGTGCCACCGGCACATTCTGTTGAGCTCTTGTTGGGCGCCCAAGCTTTGACCTTGGGCCACAGCAAATCACAGCAGCCGCTCGCAACTATTGCCTCACGCCAAGTCACAGCCTTACCAACCTTTGGTGTGTCACTAAGTGTTGCCACCGGTTTTCCATCTCTGAGCCGTCGGCTGTTGTGTCGAGTCCTTTTCTTCTAGGAGACGTTCGCCCAAGAATCGGCCGAGGACGTGCCCTTCCTCTCCACTCGCACACCTAGGACATCCCTCTAGCCTTTCATGTCCCCGCCATCGTCTCACTTTACCGGCCGTTTAGCAAGCAGGACCACGCGCAGGCATGCGATACAGTCACTGAGAGCCTTGCCTCGTGTTGCTGCCTTATGCTCGCCTGTACTGTGTTCTAGGTTCATCCATGGCTCTACAGCCCCCTTGCAAGAAAGCTAGCAAACGTGAGGCCAGTTTATGTTGGACTTAGAGTTTTGTTACACCTTAGCTCAAGTGTGTGCTAGCTGAGAAGAATTATGCTAAATAAATCTTTGTGCCATGGTTCTATGCAATCATCAGACCGTCTTGATCTTATATCCCAAATCATATGAAAGATCGACCCTTTTATCCATGTTCTGCATAATCTGCACTTCCAACATATGCAAGAGCAAAGCTTTGGTTGCACGGTCATATCCTGAGCCTGTGCGTTCCATAGTCCCATCCACCTAAGTCTTCCAACATCCCCCTGCAAGCAATCTGTACACCTGCACAAACCTGTAGGTGCTCAGTGGACAGCCACCTCCTCCCTAAAGCCGCTTGCCGCTTGCCGCAGCTACCTGCAGCCAGCTTGTAGATAGATTAGAGGTAACTAGAGCTAGCCTATATCTAGCTATGAGATGAATGTTTTGTTTATGCGTAATTAAATTTCAGAAATGGTTTTGATCTTTAAAAATACATAATTAATTATTCTGAGCTCCAAAAAATATGAAATTAGTTTCATAATCTTTCTAAAAACATGATGCACCCGTTAGTCTAGTATTTGCTCTCTTTTTGGTTCTTATTGCTTCTCTTTGGAGTTTATTTGCATTAGCTTCGATATTTATTTATTTATGCGAATCTAGGAGCTACCGGAGCCGAGGAGTTGAGCCAGCAGATCGAGTACGACTACGGTGACTACGACGACTACTCGCTCACAGGTGTTCACGCCCATCCGACTTTGAATACCTATTAGGCATTGCTTAATAGAATGCTATTGCTTTATTTATTCGCATGATGATGATGAACCTTGCATAGCCTATTTTGATATCATGTCCTTGATTGATCTACTACTACTATACTATATATATGCGTGTATATACGTTGAGCTTCGCTATGCATGTGTTGGGACTAGATGTGGTTTTTAACCTCTTGGTGTGAGTTGTGGGTTGGGAAAACTTGGAGAGTTTCGAACCCTGGCTGGAGTAAGCAGACAACAACCGACTTTCGGGTCGGGGACAGGAGGTGACCTTGGATGCCTCCTACTGTTACGGGATGAGGAGTTTGGAGCGGCGATACCTGTGATGGGTGTCGTAGCGGACCACGTGGTGGAGACGCATTGGTAGACTTGCTGCTCTGCTCTAGATGTATCGTTGGAACCTATGCTTCGTGGGAATATGTTGACGTGCGCACCACTTACCCTATTGGAAGGGTTCCAGCCATTCTCTAGTTAGGCGGTACCAGCTCTGCGGGAGAAGCGTGTTAGGATTGGGCTTGCCGTTTCATGAGGGTGTACGGAGCTTGGCTGCTGTTCAGCCCTTGTTTCCGAGACCCTCGACACCACTTTTGGCTAGATTAGAGGTTCACGATCCCGGGGCCGTTCGGTCTTTCGAATGGGTCCAGACCCGGGAATACAGTCTGGTACCGTTCTGCTAGAGAGTCTTGGTTGTGGGCTGTGTCTCAAGACGGGTGCACACCGTCTGCAGCTCGAGTGGATCCAGGTGTGCACACTTTGCAGAGTTTTGATCTATACGTATAGCCGTGTCCTCGGTTATGGACACTCCTACGTTCTGTTACACTGATTAGTGTTTTGGGATTTCTATCCCCCCATCTTCTAAAACTATAGGTTGGGTTGTGAGAGCTACTAGTTCAGGAATAGGATTCGGCGTTGGCCGTTGAGATGGGAAGGATAGAAGCTTTCCCATTGACTCGAGAGGAGCTTTGGAGGCGAGTTTGAGACGGAGCCCTGGAATGCCAGGGAGAGCCGTGGTGTTGTGATATAGTTGGGATGATGAAGATTTACTCTTTGTTATGTTGCTGTTGCTGCATAGGAAACCTGAGCCTGCTCCTTGACTACATTTCACACCTTTAGCTTTAGGTCACTTAAAGCTTGCATACGGTTGGTGACGTGAACCTATCCCAATCCTTGGGGATAGTTTGTGAGTGTGCAGGATCGGACTTGGAGTGAGTTCTGAGTCTATGGATTCCGTGAAGGAAGGGTTGCGATGCTTCGCTCAAGGATGCCTGTGATGGAGATCGAGGATGAAGACTTGAAGCCCTAGTTACCACTGCACAGGATTTCTACTTGTCGTTTAGCCCAAGGGGCTTGTACTAAAATCGTTTACCAAGTTGTTTCGGATGTATTATATTTTATTTTGTACTCTGTTTTCGTTGTATGGAAATGATATTATACTGTAATGAGTTCTGTACGTGATAGCTACTGATCCAGGGACTATCACAAGGGTACAGTGAGTCGAGTTTTTCTCACCGAAAACCCGGGTCGTTACAGATGTGTTGGCCTATTTATACCCCTTCCACTCTCCCATTTGAAGGTGCTGGAGTATGAGGAAGACCTGAGGAGTGTGAGATACATAGAAGATCATATCCAAGCCATCCAAGTGCTAATTTTCTCATCCATAGACTTGCACATGCTTTGTGTGTGTGCTTAGTGCTAAGCTTAGCTTAGAGCTGAGTGAGTGCAAGGTGTGCCTACCTTGTGAGGTGATTCTTGAGTGGATCAAGTTGTACAAGGTGCGCCGGAAGCCTTAGGGCCTAAGTGGCTCACCGACAATCGTCTTCGACCCTCCGACTTGGTGTGGAGTGGCGAGGACACTTTGTGCGGGGGACGTGAAGACCCCCTTCCTTGGTGGAGAAGCTCCTTAGTGGAGGCGGCATCAAGGTGACCAAGGGAGCTTGGCGGGTGCCTTAGTGGTGAGTCAAGTGGTGCTCTTGGGAGAAACTTGGTGACCGGGAAGCAATACTTTTGTGTGAGTGCTTCAACAACGTGGACTAGGGGTGGCTTAGTGCCTACCGATACCACGGGATAAATCGTGTGTCAAGAGTTTGCTTCCTCTCATCCCTCTTTACATTTCCGCGTTACTCTCTTGCAATCTTTACTTGCCTTTACTTTCCTAGAGTAGTATCATGCTAGGATTGGCTATAGGTTGCAAAATTTGTTTTGGGATGAGGGTTTCACACTAGATCAACCTTAGATTGCACATCTAGATAGAAATGATCTAGTTTACTTTATGCAAAGTAGTGGAAGCCATAGGATAAGTTTTAAGTTGCCTAATTCACCCCCTCCCCCTCTTAGGCTACGAGCATCCGATTCCTTACAATAGATGTGCATACTTGCTTTGCATATATTCCTAAGTGAAAACCGGATCCAAGAAGAAATAAGTCATGCAACTTTGATCAAGATGTGCAAGTGTGTGGAATGGTATAATAGTGTGCAAGGTGGGCGCTAGGCCTGGAATAGGTGCTAGCTATTGCCACACATGAATACTCGAGATTACGGTAAGGTGGATGCTAGGCCCGGAACGGGTGCTAGCTTTCACCGTAAATGATGAGTATGATGTTTATGGTAAGGTGGACACCAAGCTCGGAATGGGTGCTAGTTATTACCATATATGTGAAGCACTATGGTGATGGCAAGGTGGACACTAGGCTCGGAGTGGGTTCTAGTTATTGCCATCTATGAGAAGTGCTTTTGAGGTGTCACAGTAAGGTGGACACACTAGGCCTGGAGTGGGTTCTAGTTTTTACCGTGTACCTTTATTGACGACTCCATGTGCTGATGTACATGACTCTCTCTTTTATTTCTCCTTGGGATATGGGCTATCTTTCTTTTTTTTTCTTTTTTTCTTCATGGACCATGATGCGTCCATTATTTCTTTGTCTCTTTCCTTCTTTTTTTCATGGACTATGACCGGTCCATTTTTCCCTTTTGCATGGACTTGAACTAGTCCATCTCTTTTCTTTTAGTTTTCCCACATGCATATGAGCATGGAATTTATTTCTCTCTTTGTTTTTTTCATAGCCCATATCCTTTGGAATGATGAAGAGAGAGGAGTCATGACATAGGGATGGAGTGTACGGAAAGGATGGATGGATGATACATGCCCAACTCCCAGTGTAGGAGTTTAGCAAATTGTATGTGGATGGAAAGGAAGGTGTAACTTCCAGTGTGGAAGTCAGCATGCATGTGTGGGTGTACATGATCTTGATCAAGAGAGCATGAAAAGTTTCAAGCACGAATCACAACGTTTGACAAAGCTCAAATTGAAGACAAGCAACGTTTGTGTTGGTTTTCCTATAACTATCCTAATTGGCTCTAATATGAATTTATATAACTTGAGGAGACAAGCTATTGCATTTTTTTATTTTTGAAAAGAAATCCCAAGTACTTTACAAGAGAGATCAAGGTTCCATCTATCTTAACTATATCACATCCGTCAATAACTTAGATAGCATGGGGACCCTAATGATAATTTGTCCACAAGAGTAGGAAAAACAGAGAATAAAGAGTATGCAATTTTTTTATCATGGGTGAGCATGGAGAGCATGAGGGGCAGACATGCTTCATTGAGTTTCATTTTAGTGATTAGCATGGAATTGGTTCAAACTCAAGAACATAGTAAATGAGAGGGTTGTGTTGCGCAAACGGCTGTTTGGAGAGGAAGAAGGAACGAAAGGGCGTTAGAGGTGGTCAGGTGAACCAAAGGTTCGACCCCCTCTCTGAAACTCGTCGATCTTTCTTCTGCGTGTTGGATTGAGTGAGGTTGTGCAGTATGTTGGTGGGGGATCTCGAATGAGTGTTCGTCTCGCAATCTTGAGAGATCTCCCCCACACTTATTCTTGTACCTGCTTCATTCATCAAAAACAAGGTGGAAACAAGCAGGGACTCTACTGGTTGTGAACACCCGGGAGTCTATGAGGCGCATGGAGAATGAAGCAATTGTGATTCTGTTTTTTATTCTTTTTATCATGGCAAGATGAGCATGATGGGCAACCTTAGCAAGGAGACAGCATGAGGAAAAGATACATCAGGTTCATGTGATACTTACCTGGTGGATCTTTCCCAAGTTCAGAATAAGATGCAAAAGTTTGAAGTTCATACGCGTGAGGCAAAGTATTGTGCCTGTTCTGCTGGGCTCCTTCTGCATCTTCCTTCCCATGGGATCAAGGAGTGTTGCCTGTTGGAAATATTGCACAAGGTTCCTTGTTGTTTTTATTTTATCTCCTGCAAAAGGTTAGTGCACAACAAATACTCGAAAGACACTTGAAGATTTTTGAAAGGGTTTGTTGTTACCTTGTGATTTGTTGTTCACATCCATGCTTAAGATCATATTTAAAGCTCAAGAAGCATGGATCCCAAAATGTTTGTCAACTTTTATTTTAAAGTTTTTTCTAGAGAGACTTTTTATTTGAGAAAAGGTTTTTATTTTATGGTTCACCAAATTTTATTCTTTTTGCAAAGCTTAACCAAGGAAAAGATAAAGCTTCATGAACGGAACAAAGGGGCATATAGAAAATACTCACGGTGCACATTGAAAGGTGATTTACGCCTTCCCTGTATGTTGCACAACTTTTTTGTTGAAGTGTATCTCGGGCCTTGACTCATCTCCCATATACACTTAGCTTGAGGACTTGCCCATCATTTTTTTGAAAGTTTTTTTCTGCATGGGTTAGTCCACAAAAGATATATGCATCAAATGTCTATGATCATATTAACTTATTGGTTCATTAATCAAACAAGACACCATGTCTTATTTGATTAAAGATGGCTATTTCAACCTAAGCACCACACTTAATTTGAAAAGCCAATGGATGTGCCTATATCTGCAGCTATAGGGGACATCCAAACCAGAGCATACGAAAATAAACAAAGGAAGCATGAATTTGTATGTTCAAGCTATACTCTTATGGGGATGAAGCAATGATTGGTGAACTTGGGTTACCTTGCTTGTACTCGAGTGAGCTTACCGACAATATTTGAGGAAGTATACCTTGGAATTGTTGCACAAGTGTCATGGCCTCTCATGATTATAGATGATTCCTCCATTCAGTGAAGGAAAGCACTTGACCATCTCAACATGGGTAAGCTACCAGCTCGGTCTCACAAGAGTCTAGTGTGCAAGACTCATGGGAATTCACGATATGATCTGTTGGCACATTGATGTAGGGTTGGAGATGCAAAGTGCACCTCCTCTCATGCATGTGAGAAAGTGCCAAATAGAGCAGAGCAGCAAAGTCCAGGAAAGGAAGAGGAGCATTCCTCTTGCTTATATGTGCGCATGAGCTACTAGAGTGAAGCTAAGCAAAGCCACGATCAGATGAAGCCTAAGCCATGGATTTGCAAGCATACACGAGAGCAAGGCTGGTTGGCGTAGCAAGGCTTGGCAAAGGAGAGGAGCATTCCTCTTTCTCGTATGCACACAAGGGCTCCTAGAGCGAAGGTATGCAAAGCTGGAAATGGATGTGCACTGAGCCAAAGCTTGCATGCATGTGCGAAAGCAAGAATAGGCAGAGAAGTAAGGCCTGAAAAGGATGGAGCAACAATGTTATGTAGAGCCTAGATTGGATGGAGACTAAGGCAAGGCTTGCATGCATGCGTGAGAGCAATGATTGGTGGAGCTGAGCTGCAAAGTGGTATCTAGCAAAGTGCCTCATCTTGAAGACATGCTTTGAAAGCTGCCTTTGATCCATGAGGAGCGTGTCAACTCTCTCTTGCTCTCTTCTCTCTTTTTTTAATCTCATCCATCTTTCCATCTTATTCTTCCTTCTCCTTTTTTTCCTTCCCTTTTTCTCAACATTCTTTTCTTTTTTTCACCACTCTCCTTTTTTTTGTCACTTTTCTTTTTCCTTTTTTTAGCAAGTAGAACTAGCACCATCTTTGGTGAAGATCGATCCTGTCGCAAGGTGCTAACCAGTCTCCCCCACACTTGGACCTTTGTGTCTTACGACACCAAAGATCAAGTGTGTGGTGTTGGAGTTGCGTCAGAATGCATCCCGTCACCAAAGAATACCACGTTTTTGGGCATGATATGACCCCCGTTCTTTTGAACTTCAACTTGAAATGGTTAGTGACCAAAATACCTGAACGTGCATATAATCATAAAAACATGTTCTTGCATTTATTGAAAAAGAGAGAATTAATTAGAAAAGGAAAGTGATAATCCAGGCTATCTTCCGGCACTGCTTTGTTTACGGTCATAAGCTCGACCATGGGGGGACATCACATTGCAGCTACCAATGGTGGTGTGATTCCCCAGTTTCACCACCATTTGTGGATATATCATTGAGGTTCAAGCTGCAAGGTTAGTGTCATAGTGCAACGAGTTCTGCATAGATGTTATGATAAAGCAGAGGCACAAACAACCATATGCTCCAGGTTTTGTAAAAGCACACCCTATGGTGATGGGAGAACTAAAAGAGCCTTGGCTGAACAAAATATGAAACTCAGAGATATGAAGGATGAGCATGGTCCTTGAGATGAATGGGGTGTTCGTGCTCATAGAGTGGGTACGTGATCTCCGGAAAAGATGGCTCAAGGATGTTCATGGCCCCTAGTGATGTGAGAGTGAAACTCTATGGGGCAAGAGAAACATCCGAGCAAGGGATGAGGGGCATGAGTTTCTTTCAACTCATCCCCTCCTTAGGTGGAAGGCCTTATGTTCATCAAAGATGAATGAGGAGGCAAAACAATCCAGCCTAAGCTTCCAATAGAAGTTCATTTGATAAGAATTATGAACAAAACTTCTATTGGGCATCAATCAGTAATCAAGGATGAAGACGTGAGTTTGAATCACTGGACTTGATCGTCATAAACAAAATGATCCCTTGACCTTTGAAGGAATGAGTCCAAAATACTATGATACAAAGGTTAATGCCAGAGGTATATTCCTTGGTGTATACGAAACACCTTGGATCTTACCTTGATAATGGGGATAAAAAGGGATTCATACGGCTGCACATCTGGGAAGCTGTAGTTCAGAAATGTTGATCTTTTAAGAACAACCAGCTTCTCGCAAACATTTCTTTCTCTCATTCTCCCTCGAGATAGGGTTTCGAGGGGGAAGATCAAAAGAAACGACCGCAAGGGGATTCGAGAAAAAGGATGTGATCATGCTGACTATCCTCTCGAATCTTATGGATCAGGAGAGGTTTCAACAACAGAGCTTTTAGAGTTAGACAAGATGAAAGCTCGAACTTTGTTGATGAGGGACCTCGGATGGTCGACATGCTTTTTTCCCGGTGGGGCATCGTTATGAGAATATAAACGAGCCATGGGAGCGAGTGTTGAGACCTAGGGCAGCATTCTTTGAAATGCCCAACTAGAAGTGTGATATCACACATGGTCGGGTAAGAGAAAAGCTGGGCGGATTTGCATGAAAGTGGAAACTCGAGCCCATGCTGCACCTAGAGGTTCCTTCTCTTGCTGCCAAAAGCTGAGGAACAAAACTTGCAAAGAGGTGATGCGGGATAGAGGAAAGAAAGGGGTAGTCAAGCCTAGCCCATAATCTCCCCAACTATCGGTCACACTCTCCTCTATGCGAAAGCACCATCCTCTTGACCTCCAAAGAGAGAATGGTGAAAGCTTCTTCATGAGAGGAAACTTGTGTCAAGCCTGAGAAATTCAGGCAAGAATACTATCACTTGAACTGTCACAGCTGATGGAAAGGATTTTCAAAAATGATCTTAGAGAAAGATTTTTTTCAAGACGAAAACTGTAGCCGGATGAAGAAAGAGGATAGCTCTAAGGATTCATCCTGCGGAGTTGGAAGGTATAGACAAGGATAACCTTCCTAAAGGTAGCGGGGGTAAAGGTAGAGATAAAGAAAACAAAAGATATATGAAGTTGAAAGGTTTTTGGTATAGGTGTAAGGTGACAAAAGGATAAAATAAAGAGAAAGATAAAATCAAGAATACACGGGTAGACTAGGTTCGAGGACAACTACAGCAACCGTTCACCAGCAACGGCGCTAGAAATGCTTGTTGGTATTTCTTACGTCACGAATAAATCCGCAAGCGCACGGAAGATACTATTGTAGCATTTCACCCGTGAGTTTTCAAGGTACAGTATTTACTTAGGGAACGGAAGCATAAAGGTCTATTATCTAGTTCAACCCAAGGATAACAAGAGGAAGAATGGTCTAGGTAGAGAGGCTATCTAAAGATAGAGATCAAGGAAGGATAAACTTAGCTACTATGCGTTTACTTCGGGCACCGGTTTACCCCTAGTCGGCCAGGTGTCTCCGGCCTTGTAGCTCTACACCATACCCAAGTGGGGAGGATAACGAAGGACGGACATGGCTGTCACCACCTGCCGCCTACCTCATCAAACCAGTTGGGAACATATCAATCAAGGGTAACCTCTAGCCTAGACACCACGTCTATGCTAGCGATTACTACTCTAGCGTCGATCAGGATTATCCGTCTTTATCAGGGTCCTCTACTAGAGCATCTGCTACGAGAACGGACAATGATCCCGCAAATAGCGATGAAAATGGACGGACAAAATCCTGTTACCGCCCGACTGTTTTCCCATATTTGTCCCATATTTTGACCTAAACGAAAACGAGACGGTTTTTCCGGTAACGGTACGGGATACGGGATGGGAGGTCGCGGGAGTGGTACGGGATACAGTTGAAAGGTTTTCTGTCCATTTTAGCAGTACCCCGTTTTCAACCGAGATATCTCGTATTCGTCCCATTTTCAAACTAGCGGGATAAGCCCAGTAGAGCACAACCCAAGCCCACAAATTCATCAAGCACTCCAGCCCAACATCGAACACGTATAAAAGCTCACCCCTAACCAGCTAACCCTAATCCCCAATTCGATTCAGAGCCCCCACCCCACCCACGCCGCCTCTGGCCCCTGCGCCGCACCGCGCTGATCCTCGCTCCTGCGTCGCGCTGCTCCACTGCTCCTCGCCTCCTCCTGAAGCATGGACGCGGCCAGCGCTCAGCGGCCACGCGCGGCGGAACACACACCAGGATGTCGTGCTCACACAGTGGAGCTGGAGCACAAGGACGAAGCCGCTGGTCGCAACATCCTTTACAATTGAGTATTTATTTTGTTGTGGGGCATTGTAGTTTGTTCCCGTACGAACCATGTCCTGGTAATCTAGTTGAGCAAAAGTTCCAAGTAATTGTTTCACCAATTCCCATAAATACATTTCCCTCTATTGCAGGAAGAAGGAATTTTAAGTGATCCGGACGAGATGGATGATGAGGACGAGATGTGATAGTTTGGTTCATTTGTGATGTCGGTCGTCGATCTGTTAATCTGTCAACATGTTTCTTAGTGAACTCTGAATTGGTTCCTCAAATGTGTTGTGAACTTCTGGTCTTTTTATTTGTCTTGTAATGAACTAAAACTACTGTGGACATGTGGTTGTGGACTTGTGATCTGTGAACTGGAATTACTCTATGTATTCTATGTGATTTGTGAACTGGACATGATGGTGCTGGACTGCTGGCTGCTGCCGTACTGGATGTTGTTGCAAGTGTGCAACCAGCAACCGTGCAGGTGCAGTATGCGACATATGGTGGTGGGCTGGTGGGTGGTGCCTTTGTATTTTGTTGTAGGATGGTGGATGCTACATGCATGTAGTTTGAAATGTTTGTGTCATCCCGGTGTATGGTCCCGCTTCCCGCCCATTTCTGTTGAATTTTCGTCTGTATTTGTTCGTTTTCGTAAAATTACTTTTCCCGCTTCCCGTCCCGTTACCGGCTGTCCCGCTCCCATTCCCGTTACCCGTGAAACAATATGGGACAGAACGCCGTTAAGGCATTTTCCGTCCGTTTCCGTCCGTTTTCATCACTACCCGCAAACGAATAATAACATAAGCATAGTATTGACGGCTGTTAAGTACCACTTTTAGGCTGTCAATTCCTGCATAAAATAAATGGAAAGTGATCATCAACACTACAATAGGGGTTTATACAGACAATTTCCACAAGTGTTGGTGTTTCTATCATTTGTTGCAGGACATATCGAAATGCACATGGAATGATACAATTGAGAGCAAGTAAACAAATGGTATAGATATGGCATCATCATAAACAACCTCAAATGCCAAATTGGTCTGCGCCAGTGCAACGGGCTCGTCGAGACGATTGAAATGGATATATCAATTTCCTACTTTGGAGTTCGGATGAAAGAGATATGCACAAGATATCATGTGGGCCCGGTGGAACCCACATCAGGCCACATGGCGACGTGCTACCACACAGGATCCCATGTGTCCATGACACCTCATCGATCCAAGGAAACACACCTTCGACCAATTAGGAGCCAGTACGCGGATCCAAGGGCCCACTTCCCCATGGGAATGGGCTAAAAACACCGCATACACCCCCATACCCACCTTGGGACCCACCTAGCAGTCACCCAGACGAAAGGCGGCGCAAACAGAACTGACTTGGGATCGGCCGACCCCACAGGTTGGCCGACCCCAAGGTGAGGTGGTTCGTCCCCATCTTCCACATGTCGTCTCCCCATTGGATCCTAAGGGCATTCCCGGGGTGCTTGGGGTGTTCTCGCGTGGTGACCCGTGCCTATAAATAGAAGTGGAGGGGGTTAGAATAGAGACACATTCCAAATCCTCTCCTCTCTCATTTTCTCACTTGGAGAGGTGAGTTCTCACCTCTCCATGTGTAGTTGGGCGTAGGTGCTATGTAGAGAGTGGTGTGGGTGAGAAGCCCCACTTGTTCTTCATTTAGAGCAAAGTGAGTATTTATGTATTTTCCATTTAGACTAAAGTGATATTCATGCATAGATGATATGTTCATGAGTTCTTCATCTGTTCATCATTTAGAGGCTCGTGATCTTCGTGACACGATCCTTTGATCTTGTTGACTAGGTGCTTAATTCTGCGTATCTATTTGTGTGAATTATCTCGTTAGATCTTGTCGGAGTACATTAATCAGTGGCAAGTCGTTCTTCTTGTTGCCTATATGATTCCATGATAAGTGAGATCAGTCTCGTACTCGCGAGTTCGTCACTCCGTATTTATACGGAGTGTTATAGTGTTGCTACGGGTATACAGACGTAGTCGTGCTATAGTAGTGATCGGTGGTGTGGACGTGGTGTCTACGCTGCGGGTTATCCTTCGTTTGCCCCCGTATCCCACGGTTTGTCTTGAGGTAGGCCGCGGTAGTGACAGTCATTGGACCCTTTGTACTCCTCCACGTTCGGATACGGCGTAGAGCTTTCGGCCGGAACCAACTGTTATAGCCAGGAGGGAACCGGTGCCCGAAGCGAGTAGTTACGACGAGTCTGCTCCTCCTTTAGAATCAATACCCATAGGAAGCACCCCATCATTTCCCTACCATAGCAGGGGCTTGGTGTCCTTGGACCGCTCTGCTAGGATAGAGGTAGTGCACACCGTTCCTTGGATTCGATACCCTTTGGAATAATCCTTAGGTGAAGTGCTACAACGGTGTATCCGTGCGCTTGCGAATTCGTTCGCACCCGTCAGTGTACCCGAGTGTTCCTTACACGCTCACGCTAGACGTGCCACTAGTGGTGAGGTTAAGAAATACCAACACATAGCCAAACCAAGGTACTCACAACAATAGATGAGCTATGATACTTACTCAAGTGCTCGTATCCGACGAAGTGTAGGCCGAGGAAGGTCGCCGACAAGCCCAGCACTCCTCCTCCGGACTACATCCTCACTCTCTCTCCTCATCCTATGCTACAAAGTAGCTACATGGTGGAATCCTCTCCTCTCCTCTTGCTTGGTGTAGAATGGTGTGTAGAATGGGGAGGGGGTGCATGCCTCCTTTTATAGGGTGGAGAGGTGCCTTAGGAGAGTGGAGATCCTATGGAATATTCCTTAGGATATGCTTGGGAATCTTCCCCCACCGCCTTGGGAGCTTCCTTGGCACCAACTCTGCCTCCACCGCCATGGGATTGCACAGGGGATCTTGGCACCAAAATTGGGTGCGAACGACGCTCTCCCTAGGTTGGCCGAACCAGTGGGTCGGCCGACCCAATGGTGGCCCGCCTCGCCACCGCCTTTGGCAGGTGGGCCCCCTAGTTGGGCCTTGTTGCAGGTACGTGGATTTTGGGTGATTCTGGCTTGGATAAGCGTTGGTTGTAAGCCTTCTTCCTTGGGTAGAGTGAGCTGGCGTGTAGATGATGTGTTTGTCTTCTCTTTTGGGCCCATTCCACCTTTATTTTCTGAAATCACATAATCACCAAAACTTGTGGAACCGGTTAGCGATAAACCCCTATGTCTATGATTTATTAGATAAAGTTGACGGTAAATATTTGCTATAAGAGCCGTCAACAGGTGGCGGGAGCTTGGACGGCTCGACAGGCGCGATGGCAAGAGCTCGACCGGCGCGGCCGCGACCATGGTCATGGCGACGTAGGAGCTCGGCTGGCTCTAGCACTAGCACAGTGTCCCAGCTAAAGCTCATCCAGCATGGGCACGAAGCCCTCGACGGCGCTCGTGCTCCCGCGGGCCAACGCGGCGAGCAGCGGTGGCTGGCGTGAGCTCGCCATGCGTGCAGCCATGACGGCCGGGGTGAGCGATGAGATCGTGAGGGAGCGGGTGGCGGCAGGAATAAGAAGAGAAGGAGGAGGTGGCTGACAAATGGACCCACTTTTAAGGATAAAATGGTCAGTTCACATGTCCATTTGACACCATTAGGAGAAAAATTAGACGAAATGGCACACAAGTTGCAAAAGTTTAAATTGGTGGCATAAAGGTGCGAAAAATTTTGTCAATAACATAAGTAACTTTTCTAATGGTATACATGTAAAACTCTAAAAAAAAGTTCCCTTCAGATCGAGCAAAGCCACGGACGTCGTCAGTCGCCACGCCTGACACACGCCTCAGGCCAGTAGGCCACAACCAAATCAAAGCCATGTACTGCCACTTCTAGTCTCAACATTAGTGCCCCTGACCGAACCGAGAACCGACACAACAATTGTTTTATTACCTATCTTAGTACATGTATTTAGGATAGTAAAAATAGTTTAGAATTGTTTTAGTAGTTTAGAAATAATTTATAAATGCTTTTATGAATATTTCAAGAATACTAGAAATATTTAAAAATCCTTTTAAGGATATAAAAATAGTTTAGAAACACTAGAAAATAGTTTAGAAGTACTAGAATTACTTTACAAGTAGTCTAATTAGTTTAAAAATACTATACTTTTTTAGAAGTATTAGAAATAGTATAATAGTTTAGAAATATTATATTTCTTTACAAATACTAAAATAGTTTAGAAGTACTAGATTTTTTAGAAATACTAGAGTTACTTTATAAATATTATATTTTTTAGAAATAATAGAATTACTTTTAGTAATCTATATATATATATATACTATAAAGATCGAATAATTTGAAAAACCTTTCTCACCCAATTCGGGCCCGCCTTACCCCTCACGCCGGACCCACCCGTTATCTAATTGGAGTGGATAAGGTGGAAGACCCATAGAATCGTATTTTGGAGAGTGTTTCTGCCAAAAAGCTAAATATTTTTACACCAATTCGTTCCTACCCGCCTATCGTACCCATGTCCACAACTTCCATGTTCCTACCCTGCGCTCGCTGGTGTCCGTATCTCATACGCGTCCCTCCGGCCAGTCGCCCCTTCCTTCGGGCAAGCAGCACCGTAGCATTGCCGCCGCGCGCACGGAGGCCACGCCGGCAGCACCCCGACGCGAGGAAGCTGGCCGCGTGCTCCCGCCGTGCTCGGTCTGCGCTGGCCGCGTTGGGAGAAGCTGGCTGTCGCCCCTCCCAGCAAGATTCGACGGAGAAGCTTGTGTATGCAAGACTGTAAAGAGATGACAGGGAGCAACAACGATTCTCGTGGGGAACAGATAAGGTCGGAAGGCAATGATGTCTTTCGTCTCTTTATTTCTTCCCTTTTTAATTCTTCAATTTAATTTAACTAAATCTACGACGAACTAACCAAAAATGAATGATATATAAATATTGACATATATTATACATTCTCCTTTTTATAAAGTAAGAAACTGCAGCATACAAAGGTCCTGTTTAGTTCCCTAAACTCTCCCCAACTACCCATCATATCAATTTTCGAACACTAATTAGGAGTATTAAACATGGATTAATGGCAAAATTTGTTCTATAACCCCCACTTAATTTTTGAGACGAATCTAACAAACCTAATTATGACCACTTAATTTTTGAGACGAATCTAACGAGCCTAATTATGCAATAAACAGACAACGTCGTGTCGTGCCACAGTAAACAATCTCTAATGGATTTCTCTCGATTTCCAGTACATCTGTTAGTTTTGTAATTAGTCTATGTTTAATACTCCTAATAAATTTTGAAAGGAGATCAAAAAAAAATTCTCCCAAAAATTTCACCGTTCCTGATGATAATTATCATTGATCACCATAATTTATATGCATACTCGTGGAGCAAGTCGTGACGTCGCATGACTCGCATCATTGCGTCGGATGGTGACAACACGTGGGGCATTATGGAGAGAAGGTTCGAGGGCCACGCGATGCGAGGATGTGAACGACGACGATGCGCGCCGCGACGGTAGGAGTGGAGTGCGTTGACGATGGAAGGAAGCTGCCACCGGTGGCGAACATCATGCTCCGCTTGGAGGTGACATCCACTTATGGTGTTGGTCATATTAAGAGGCCAAGAATGGAGTCTAACACAACACAAGTTGGTCGAGCATGGAGAAATTTATGATGACGCGAAAGGTTAAGTAAGTTAAATTGGCTGTGGAACCCCAAATGTGAGCTGATAGTGTTATTCTGAACCTTAGTAATAAGTGAAGGATCCATTCTGTGGAATCTTTTGCTGGAGGCGACAAGTTCAAAAGCGAACATGGTTGTTTTATTGGTTTAACTTCAAACGTTAATTCAATAATGTGTGTTCAACACTAAATGAGTGATACAAGTATGAAACACCTACATGTTCAATTTTTTTTCTAAAACACGTGCGTGTCGCACGTGCATTTTACTAGTATCATATTAGAAATATAAGGAGCGAAGACAGTTGAAAACTTTTCTCACATAATTCGGGCCCGCCTTACTCCTCACGCCGGACCCACCCGTCAGGTTGCATGATGACCAAAAATGTAGAACGACCATAGAAATCGCAATTTGGGAAGCGTTTCTGCCAAAAACATAATGTTTTTTTCACCCACCCCGCGTCTACCCACGTCTTGTACCCACGTCGTCCGCTGGCTAAACTATCGAGTCCGCGGGTTAAACCCTCGACCAATGTACGAAACCAAGCTAAACTCGAACAGCTGGCACTTACGTAACCCAGCCATACTCAAATGCCAGAAGTTATTAGCACACTCGCGTAACCAAACTCGAATAGTAGAGTAAGGTGGACTCCGTAGTCTGTCGTCCCTTGCATAACTTTTTCATCGAATCGCACTGTGCTGTGTGCCCTAGCTAGCACCATGAAATCACCGGCCGCCGGCCATCACGTCGTCGATCTACACCATGTCGCCATCTCCATCCTCAACAACTCGAGGTGCACCGGATTGCCGTATAAGAGATCGATGTTGGGCTTCATGTCAGATCATCATTGGATATATATATATATATATATATATATATATATATATATATATATATATATATAAATAAACACACACACACACACACACACTATACCTGCATGCACATGCATATATACATATAGAACGGCACTCTTAGTTAATCAATGTCTGTAGTGTAACAAAAGCTTGTTTTAAACGAATAACATCCATGTCGCCGCATCGGCAATTGGTACAATGAGGCCAATGATCAATCAAATTAAGGATACATATGCAATGTTAATAATGTATATGACAGTTTTCTTTCTTCTTTTTACATGTACAAATAATGCTATCTACTTTGTAGGTGGCTTCTTCGAAACAATCCAACAACTACACTCGGCTGAGAGCTACCACCATTACAAGTAATATTTTATTCATCAACCATCATTATCTATAAATGTTCAATGCTTCTGGTACTACATAGCTTAATAGTGCTTATTTTACTTGTTTAGATGGTGACATCATTATCAATGAAAATTGTTCCACCGCATCAAGTGACCAGCCACCACTTACAGATCCTAGAGAACATAAGAGGCAGCGAGAAAGAGACTGATATGTAAAACTGTCTATAAAGAGGAAAAGGATGAGTTGCTAAAAAAATGTCGTGAAGCTCGTCAACAAAAGAAAGTTATAGCTGAACACTATGGTAAGATAGGGTCAGGACAATTTGTGCAAGAAGAATTACTATCCACACCCAAGCAAATTGAAATAAGACATGCAAATGCGAGAGCTCGTTATGCAACATTAACACTTGAGCAAAGGCAGGCAATATATATGCGATCGTCAGAGATTACGCTTGTACTCGATGGTAAAAATATATGTTTGGGCATTGAGCTTATATCATATCGTATCATATCATATATATTTGTATGATCGGCAATTTTTATTTTGTGCAGAAGAAGATTTGGTACTACAATAATAATTTCCAATGAAGTGTAACTTCCACATGTATGAACAACGGGGCTAATCGTTGTGATGCACGTGAACAGGGTATTTGGGAGCCAGATGAGGACGACATTGCTTTAGAAGGTTAGCTCAACTTCTATTTCATTATTGCGAATTTGAGAAAAAAGTGGTACTGTAACAATTGGTATTATACCGTACTGCTTGCCTTCCATGGTAGAGGAGGATCTAGACTGCCACCAGCCTAATGAGGGCTGCCTAGAAAATTACAAAGATGATGATCCGAGGGTATTCCAAGATCGAGGGCCCGTTCAGTCCCTTAAAATTTCGGGACCCCTTTCAAGACCTAGAGTTAATAAACGTAGACTAATTATGAAAATAACTACATGAATAGACGAGAAATCATGAGACAAATCCACTAAGCGTAATTAATCCACAATTAGATATTATTTACTGTAGCATGATATTGTCTAATCATAATATAATTCCGAAAGAGTGGACTGCCACACGAACATTTCTTAGATACGTGCGTGTCGCTCGTGCATTTTACTAGTATTAGAAATAGTTTAGAAATACTACAAATATTAGAATTTCTTTAGAAATATTATAATTAGTTTAAGAATACTAGAAAAAAGAAATAGTTTAAAAATACTATATTTTGTTTAAAAATACCAATTACTTTTAGAAATATTAGAAATAGCTTAGGAATACTATAATTTCTTTAGAACTAGTATAATTTAATTAGGAATACGAAAAAAGTTTAGAAATACTATATTGTATTTCAAAATACTAGAATTACTTTAAAAAAATTTATAGTTTCTTTAGAAATACTACAAATAATATTTATTTTGAAATAGTACAATTTGTTTAGAAATACTAGAAATAGTGTAGAAATATTAGAATTTCTTCAGAAATACTATAATTACTTTTTAAATGCTTAAATTAATTTAGAAATGCTTTTAGAAATACTAGACTTAGTTACTAGAAATAGTTTAGAAATACTAAAATTTCTTTAGAAATACTAGAATTACTTTTGGAATACTATATTGTTTTAGAAATACAAGAATTACTTTTAGAATTTCTTTAGAAATACTAGAATTGGTTTTGAAATACTATAATTTCTTTAGGAATACGAGAATTACTTTTAGAAATATTAGAAATTGATTAGGATTGCTAGAAATAGTTTATAAATACTATAATTACTTTAGAATTGCTGGAAATTTTGTTTTATTTTTTTAGAAATGCTAAGATTAGTTTAGAAATACTAGAAATATTAAATTTTGTTTAGATGCACTAGAAATAATAGAATTTCTATAGAATTGCTAGAAAATTTATTTTGTTTTTTTAGAAATGGTCAGATTAGTTACAAATGGTTTAGTTACAAATGGTTGAAGTAGTTTTATCCATCTTTTTGATATTACTGTCATACTTTTGGAAAAAAATTTGCAGCTATGGCACAACATCCTACACTGTACGTGCTCCCAGAGCTGTTCGACGAGACGATCGACAAGCGACACTGGTCGTACTTGTCTGTTGTTTGTGATAGTACTTGGCACTGTACGTTCTCGGACACCGATGCACTTAATGCCACTACACCAGCATTTGATTCCGAAGTATGTAGTACGATACACTATTAATCTATTAATATTTATTGATAATGTTAATTTCACTAACAATGATTTCATTTTGTGGACCAGGCTACACGTAGTAGGATTTCTTACTCTACTGCGGTTAGTTGAGGGGGACTTGGTGCAGTAACTAATTGATGGCCTATAATGTACTGTCATCTTATATAGCTCAAATAAATAAATAAATAAATAAATAGGTGGGTACTAAAGCGTTTGCATGGCTATGCATTGCAAACCGTGACCTGATACACATATTGAATTTGAGTCGTTGCTCTCCATCAATCCTGTATTTATACTAGCTTGTGGCAATGTACTATGTTACTACTATATTTTTTTGGCTAGCTGTTTCATTCGGTGGAATAGATCCTGGTCGTTGTGACTCTGACTGACTTGTTGTGTCTCTGATCGACTTGCTGTGTCTTTCTTGTTCATGTGCAGCTCTCGTGGTTGAAATACCTTGTGAGCAAATGGTTCAACAGTAGTCTAAGGTGCAGGATTGACATGCAGATTACGATGCGAGCCAAGGTAACGCTACTTCTGTATTTTGGAAACATCCTTTTGATTTGGTGATGTTGGTACTTTTTTTCATCGCCAAATTGTTTTTAGCTCAGTTCCTAGTTGTTGAAAAATGAATGTCCAAGTCACAACTAGTGACCTCTGCATTTTACATTTGCTGCTTTTGTGTGATTGGCACTCCCAAACTGGTCATGCGATTTTCTTGCATAGCAGATTTTCCGGCCTAAGTTCCTACATTTTTGTATGTTTCTCATCTAATGGCAATCTTCCTGTCTAAGTTTCCACTTTCATTTCCGAGATGACAGCTGTGACTGCTATGCTCAAAAGTACTCTAACAAGTGGCTTCTTCTTTGCATCTGCTCTGCATTTTTTTTGTTTCGGCTAATGTTGATTAGTGGTTCAGGAAGGGATGGGCTTGGTGATGAATGGGGGACCAACTGCTTAGAAAGTTCAAAGAATGTTCTTCAAGCCTTCGAAGTAAAGTGATAGAAAAAACAAAGGTGATACATTCCTTTAGGCTTTGATTTGATGCTAAATGACAACTTCTAATTGATGTTTGCTCTTTTGTTCTGTTGTCCTCCATAGTAATACTTTCATTTGTACAGGTACACTATAGATTTGCTGACACCATGCTCGTTTGATAGCTGTTCAGAAAAGGCATTTTAGAGTTGGTTTTCCTATTATCAATGTAAATATTATTACCAAACAAATGAACAAGGTGTGCTTATATTTTGAACTATTTTCTAGATATTGAATAAAGGCATTCTTTTTTTTGTCATTTCCATGAAAATTGAAATAATTGCCTCTTTATGTATTGTTGGTATTTCTTAACCTCACCACTATGGCGTCGGGATAGCGTGAGCGTGTAAGAATCACCTGGGTATACTGACGGGTGCGAACGAGTCCGCAAGCGCACGGATACACCGTTGTAGCACTTCTCCCTCGGGAGTATTCCAAAGGGTATCATATCCTAGGAACAGATGGGGTACTCTACGAGCGACTTATCCAAGGACACAGGATCTCTGCTGAGATAGGTGAGAGGTATGGAATCTCTTGTAGGTGCTCGGTTCTAGGGGGGTACAAGCTGCAAAGGATCTCGCTTCGGACATCGGACCCTTCTGGCTATAACAGTTGGTTCACGGCAAATGGTTGACTACACCTGTATCCGAACGTGGGGGATTCCGTAAGGGTCCAACGGCTGTCACTACCGCGGCCTACCCCAAGACAAACCGTGGGATACAGGGCAATCGAAGGATAACTCGTAGTCTAGACACCACGTCTACACTACCGACTACTACTATAGCACGACTATGTCTGACGTCCCGTAGCAACACTACAGCACTCCGTATAAATACGGAGCGACGAACCCGCGAGTACGGCTAGACCTTGCCCATCATGGAATCGAGACGATACTAAGAGGTATGAATGACACTTTGATCTAATTCAAATATGCATGAGTCTCACTATATTCTAATTGACAGGCAGTCACACAAACGGATAAGTTTACCATGTAACTCCTCCGCAAGATCAAATGAGGTTATGCTACTAGAACATAAAGCCTATGATCAAGAACAGGCGAAGAACACTAGAACATATCACCCATGTATGAATGCAACTTTAGTCTAATTGGAATATAATGAAATGCTCACTTTAGTCTAAATGAAGAACGGCGTCACCCACGAGATACAAGGGGATGGTGGATGAAGAACGGATCATCACACCTCACATCTACTCATCCACACACTCCCTCTCTACCTAGCACCACCTAAGCTAGATCCTCCTCACACTCACACTCATAGTGGGATGAGGTTTCACCTCCACCAAGAGGGGATGAGAGGAAGAGAAAGAGGCTAAGGTGAGAAGTTGCCTTCAAGTGTGTTGTCCTCTTCTTACCCCCCCTCCTCTTCTATTTATAGGCCAAGACATTGGCGAGAGGACACCCCGTGCACCCCCAGAACGTGACCAAGAGCCAACCAAGAGCCAGCACATGGAAGGCCAGGATTAACCGACCCAAGGTCGGTTCGGCTGATCCTGGGGTCGGCCGACCTCCAGGTGGGCTCCCTCGGCCTGTGCTTTCTCTGAGTGACTGCGTGGTGGGTCCTGAGGTCGGTTCCTGGTGTACACATGTGTTTGAGGCGGTCTAGTCGCCCTGGTGAGCCATAGGATCCTTGTGATGCACACGTGGCGGTTCCTAATTCGCCGAGGCTCTCTCTCTTGCATTGGTGATGCCATTGATCCAGGGGATGCTTGCATGGCAGCCCCTCATTGGCCGAGCCTGAAGTGCTAGGATCATGGAGGTGTGCTTTCTCTTCATTTCTTATGCTAAACACCTGCATTCATCTTCATACAGCCACTTGTGGAAATTGTCAGTTTAAGCCCCTATTCTACTGTGGATGCATGGTTCTCATGATGAAATGCAGGGATTGACGGCCTTGAATTAGGTACTTAACAGCCGTCAACATGTATCAAAACTTTTGAAATACATCCAATTGGCTAATACAATTTTCCATGAAACCAATTTCTCCATTTTATTTACCATTCAGTTTTTTGAACCAATGCATCTAATATGAGTACATGGTTGTGTAGTGTGCATAGCTTTGTTTAATTATGTAACTACACTTTCCGATGTAATTATTATCTTGTTGAATACTTCATAAATTGAAATATAAAATTTTATTGCATGTAGCAACTCACAGTCACAATCCTAATACCACTAAAACTTGCACTTGCCCTATAGGTGGTATACATGAGTGATATATGTGGTATATGAGTATTATAGGAAAATTTATCTCTATGGAAAAGTGAAAAACGTCGTGCGTGAAAAAACATTGCAGTACCTCCAAAATAACATATTTTTTATAGTGGCAAACCTATTTTAAAAAAGAATTATACATCATACCACCATCGATGCACTTTACAAGTGTGGCGACTATACGTCACATATGCGATGGATAGCAATCCATCGTGCATCCTATGGGCCCACATGTCGGATCCACCTTCAACCTCTGCCCAGTGCCTCCACCTGCCTCGTGCACTTCCTCCTGCTATGCTGCTTCCTCTCGAGCTCCCTAGTGGAGCCGAGTTAGGGCGACGAATGTAGCTGCGGTAGCCGCCACAGCTGGAGGAGGAGGGCGGCACGGGGCTTCGGGTGCCTCCTCCTTTCATGTGACTTCCTAGCTCCCTGAGCTCCCCGGCAGAGTCGAGTTAGGGTGGCGGCGGCAGATGAGACAAAGGAGGGCGGTGTGGGGGCTTCGGAGCTCGCCACCGTTAGGGTTAGGGTTAGGATTCAGGGCTTTGGGTGCCGAGGTTAGGGGTTTCGGGTTGCTGGGGTTTAGGGGTTGTGCTGTGATCTTCAACCCTAGAGGGAGGTTTTGGGGTGGCGGCTGACCGGCGGTGGTGATGGGTTGTGGACGGGGCGGCGTGGAGAAGAAAGCGGGCGGCGGCGCAGAGAAGAAGGGGAGGAGGAAGATGACGTCGTGCGAGGTTTGGGCCGTGGGCTGGAGGCGGGCCGCTGAAGGTGATAACGAGTTTTTTTTTTTTTTTTTGGCTATAGTGATGCATAATCGCACCTTTAGAAGTCCATAAACGAAGTCTGATTCCCTCGAATCTCCCAGTGGCATTTTGGTCCTTTTAGGATGATATTTTGGAGATTGCGATCTGGAACGAGAAGACAATGAGGAGGGCAGCGACGACTTGACGAGAAGGCTGCCAGACATACCCGCAATAAAAAAAAAGCTGTCAGGCATAACGTGGGCAAAACAGCATCTCGAGGTAGTGCCGTTGGTACGCAGAAAAAACGTACAATGGTTGGAGTTCTTTAGGACTTTGCAATTTTCTTTAGATCATGTTTAGTATTTTTTAGTGTTGGCCCCTGACAAGATCAAGACAAGGGAACACGCCAATAAAAAACCAGCCATTGATGCGAATCAACACAAACATGGGATCCTCATCGCGTGCCTCTGTAGCTCCGGCGCTGCTGCTCTGCTTTTGCACGCTGCTGTTGCGAGTTCATGGAGGATCTCGCAGGGTAAGCAACTAAGCATTCCAGCTAACACTTCAGTCCATGGCTTTTCTTGAATTGATACGACATGAGACT
This sequence comes from Cenchrus fungigraminus, assembly GCA_036936925.1. NCBI lineage: Eukaryota > Viridiplantae > Streptophyta > Magnoliopsida > Poales > Poaceae > Cenchrus > Cenchrus fungigraminus. The sequence continues at coordinate 16,531,745 of CM072778.1, read as the reverse complement.
AGGTTATTGGAATATTGGGATAAGGCATGGACTGAATATTCTGATCCGCTATACATATATGTGTTTGTAGCTTTATATCGTGTACCTAGGCGACATTAAACATGGACACCCGAACGATGTTGTTGCTTCGCACCATGATATACTCACCACTGTTGTTGCAAGGTAAGTAGCCCATCTTCCATCTAGGCCATTTCGTTTCGGCACCGCCTTCACTTTCCAGAGAATTTAGTACTAGGTAGTGGTTTACTATATATATAGCTAGTAGAGAGAAATTGATTGTGTGCACTGATGAAATTTCAGCAAGGAAGATGCCATGGCATCAATGGTGTACAACTACAAGCATGGTTTCTCAGGCTTCGCAGCAATGCTCACTGAAGACCATGCAAAGCAGCTCGCAGGTCAGAACTTTCAGGACCATGCCACATTTTCCAACCGCGCCATGCATGTAGTCTATCAGATTACATTAAAAGAGACTAATTCACCATGGCTAGGGGTTTTGTTAACTCTACAGATTCTCCAGAAGTCATTAGTGTCGAACCAAGCAGAATCTGCAAGATGACGACCACTCGGAGCTGGGACTTCCTTGGTCTCCACTAGCAAAAGCCCAATGAGCTGCTCCGTAAAAGCAAATACGGAGATGATATAATCATCGGGGTTATTGACACTGGTTAGTAAACAATCTTATAGTCTGAATAAATGTGATTTTGTCCCCTTTTTTTCCAAATAGGAGTGTGATTTGTTCCTGCAAGCACATGTCCATCTTTTGCAATGTCCATAAATAAAGTTTAAAAAAAAGGCAAAATAGACAAATTTATCCTCGAACTCTTACCCTCGGGTCAATTAGTCCCTAAACTTTAGTAATCCCAATTTTGTCCCTCATCCGAGCTGCCTATCCACATAGACATGTCACATCACCTGAGTGTAGAGTTCACTATTGTAAATGTCCTATATGCCCTTGTGCCCTTCATTTTCCATTCCCTCCTCATATTCTCTTTCTTTTTAGCTACTCCCTCCGTCCCACAATATAAGGACCTGAACGGTTCAAACTCAAAAAACAACACCGAGAGGAAATGACTCCTATACCCCTCATTTTATACTACCCACCAACTCACCAACCCTTTCAATTTTGTCCTATCATTTCAAGTCCTTATATTTTGGTACAAAATTTGAACTCTCCAGGTCCTTACATTTTGGGACGGAGGGGGTATGACTCAGCTATGTTCTTGACTCGGTTATGACACAAACATAGGCACGTCAGTTCACGGTTCTGATTAGTTCTAACTTGGTTAATCTAACACAAGTTTTTATTTTCCCATCCTTTACTGACGCTACTTGCTTGTGTCTAGGTATTTCTAGCAACTTTATTTTTTCATGAATAGAGGAAGAAGAGGAACCTATTTTTCTAGGGACAATGGAAGGGATAGAAGCAACTTGTTTTTAGAAAGAAATAGTAGGAACTATGAAACAAAATGTTTGTTTCAGCTTTACTTCAGATGGTAAAAATCCACAATCTAAAAAAGTCACATTTTTATGACACCTAACATTTCTCTCTCCAACTTTTTTTTTTTTTGCGAGGACTCTCCAACCGGATATAAACAATTTTAAAAATAGATTTTTTTTTACCGAACTTAAAGCCGGAATGGATATACAAACAGAGGGGCATCCAGCTCCTCAGGTGACGTGGCATGTCTATATAGACATCCAGCTCGGATGAGGGATGAAACTGGACCAAGATAATAGAGTTTGGGGAACTAAGCTGAACCTTTGAAGGGTTAGAGGACGAAGTTGACCCGAGGGCAAAAATTTAAAGACGAAATTGACTATTTTGCCTAAACAAAACTAAGAGGCTGTTCGGCTGGTAGGAAGTATAGTGTTTGGCTGGTAGATTGAATAGTGTTATGTGAGAGAGATATAAGCTGAAATAAGCCGTAACAAGTCGAGAATAGCCAGCCGAACAGCCTCTAACATGCATCCTTAAGGTATCTGGCCGGAGTCAAGAAGCTTCAAGGATGAAGGGTACGGAGCCGTGCCGTCGCGGTGGAAAGGTGTGTGCCAGGTTGGAGAGGACTGGGACCGCAGCAACTGCAGCCGCAAGATCATTGGGGCACGGTTCTACAGCGCCGGAATTGACGAGGAGGTCCTCAAGTCCGACTACCTCTCGGCGCGGGACGTCAACGGCCATGGCACGCACACGGCCTCCACCGCGGCAGGCTCGGTCGTGGAGGCAGCCAGCTTCCACGGTCTCGCTGCCGGCGTCGCGCGTGGCGGCGCGCCCCGCGCCCGTATCGCGGTGTACAAGTCCCTTTGGGGAGGTGGGACTGGCACCAGTGCAACCGTGCTCGCCGCCATCGACGACGCCATCCACGACGGAGTGGACGTACTCTCGCTGTCGCTCGCTCACCCCGAAGAGAACTCGTTTGGAGCCCTGCACGCGGTTCAGAAGGGGATCACCGTCGTGTACGCGGCCGGAAACGACGGCCCAAAACCGCAGACTGTCCAGAACACCGCACCGTGGGTCATCACCGTGGCGGCGAGCAAAACTGATCGGTCGTTTCCGACCCTGATTACACTGGGAAACACGCAACAAATAGTGGTACAGTTACTACAGTATACAGATACCTGCTTTCATGCCACGAGTCAGGCTACTGTTGATCTTAAGCGAACGCTGCCTATTTTGCAGGGACAATCTCTCTACTACCAAGGCAAGAACTCATCCAGGAGCACTTTCACAAGTCTTGTCTACGGAGGCTCGTATGTAAAGCAATTAAGTTTTTGCCTGATTTTTCTGCTATTAATGTGACACAAAGTGACCGATCTTTTTTTTGCTTCTTGTGCTTAGCTGCACGGCGGATGTTCTGAATGGTACGGATCTGCAAGGGCGAACTGTGTACTGTTCGGCACCAGTTTCGATACGTGCTCGAAGTCCAGTTGAGGTTTTCCAAACCGCGTTGCACTTCATCAAGATTGCCAAAGGCTCTGGTCTTATTTTCGCTCAATTTACGGTCGATCTTCTAGAAATCACATCTTTTTGTCAAGGCATTCCCTGTGTTCTTGTGGACTTTGGCACTGGGAAACAAATCCAAAAATATGCAGCTGATGACAGGTACGGCGCGTCCTGGTCAACCCAACATTGCAAATAGAAGCTCATCCGTCCATGCTCTGTCATGACCTGAGCCCTTTCTCACATAAATTTCTGGTTGTTTTAAACAGCTTTCCAGTGGTAAAGATTGGGCCAGCGCGCAGCATTACAGGTAAAGAAATCCTAGCCCCAAAAGTGGCATCGTTCTCCTCGAGAGGTCCATCACCCGACTATCCTGATTTCATCAAGGTACCCAGAGTAAAAGGTAGCACTTAAAAGTTTATCATATACTGTACTATTGTAATCTCATTGCAGTCTTTGATTCCTCCACAGCCTGACATAGCCGCACCTGGAGCCAGCATCTTAGCAGCAAAGAGAGGTTCCTATGATTTCTCGTCAGGGACGTCAATGGCCGCCCCACACGTAGCTGGCATCATGGCGCTGCTGAAAGCTCTACATCCAACTTGGTCTCCTGCTGCACTGAAATCGGCGATCATCACCACCGGTAACTAGGCCAACCATAACTCTAGTTTATTACTTCTAAATTCGTGACCAGTTGACATGCTACATCATCTGTCTTACTTCTGATTAATTGTGCATGGCGAAGCCTCTGCCACTAATGAACACGGCATGCCTATAATGGCTGAAGGATTGACTCGGAAGATTGCTGATCCATTTGACTATGGAGGTGGGAACATCAACCCTAACAAGGCAGCTGATCCTGGCCTAATTTATGACCTTGATCCAAGTGACTACAACAACTTCTTTCACTGCGCTATCAAGAACCCCGTAAACTGCAACGCTACATCAGTGCCAGGGTATCTTCTGAATCTACCATCCATCTCGGTTCCAGACCTAAGGTCTCCGGTTACTATATCAAGAACTGTCACAAATGTTGGTGAGGTTGATGCCGTTTACCACGTAGCAGTCCAGAGCCCACTTGGGGTGAAGATAGATGTTGAGCCATCCGTTCTTGTGTTCAATGCTGCAAACAAAGTTCAGAAATTTAAGGTAAAGTTATCACCAAGGTGGAGGTTGCAAGGGGACTACACCTTTGGCAGCCTAACATGGTATAACGACCAGAGGACCGTGCGAATTCCAGTTGCAACCCGAATCACAATCTATGATTTGTTTGCAGATGTTGCATAAGAAAGATCATGTGCTTTTAGTTTTAGATGAAGGAATGCATCTCGTGGTGTTCCTTGCACTAGTCATTAGGAAGAATAAGACATGCCAAGTTCCACTGTGGCTTTACTTGGATGTTGCATTTATTATAGCCGAATAGGCTGCTACTGCGCTGGCTAAAGCTGTATTTGTAACAGGACTTTAATAATCACATCAAAGATTCAAAGTACAACTGATGCTGTACAAATCTCTCTGATTCAAAATATTGTTATGTTCGTTATACAAGTATATGATAAAATTACTCCAATTGAAGCCAACATATCAAATAAGGTCATGACACACGGACGCAGCATTGCAGCCATCCTCCCCCAGAGAAATCTCAAGTTCTGCTTAATTGGTTTGGAGCGAGACCATGACCAGAACATCAACAAGAGAACTTATCATTCGGGGCTCCAGAAATTCGAACTCGGAAAAAATAACGAAACTCATTTGTATAGAAATTTCGAGCTTTTATTGTCGTAATCACGGGTGAGCAGGTTGCGCCCACGATTTTAGTAAAAAAAGATAGACAGAAAAAATATATGTGCCGCGACTAAGGCCGAAGAACTACATCATACATTTGTAGAAAAAAAGATCCCACACGGCCACACTTTTGCAAAAAAAAAAATCCTCCTATTTAGAAAAAAATCAAACCCGCAGTCCAGAGATTTTTACAAATAAGTCCCTACACTTTTGAGAAAATGATGTTCCCGCCCACAATTTCGCAAAAAAACCCCACACTTCTCAACAATTGGCACAAAGTCATTACCTTCTCATCAAAAAAAAAAAACTACGATTTCCCTACAAATCAACACAAAGCCTACATTTTTTAACACTCTACCCGCAATTCAGCCCCATGTTTTTCAATGAACTATCCCCACAACTTCACAAAAATTAATCCACAACCTACAATTTAACAAAAAAACACCCCGCAACTCGCAGAAATACCCCGAAATCCTTAGCTACTCACAAGAACCAATCTGCGTCCCTCACATTTTAGAAAAACACTATATTTAAAAAACACGCAACCTGCAGTTAAGGCTCGTGTTTACCCATAAAGCAACCCAAAACTTACCTATTATTACCTACTACATTAACAACATGAGGACTTACTGTCTTTCTATAGCGGTACACATTTACCAAAAGAAAAGGGAAAAAAGTCCATTTTTGACCATCTAACTCTTACCTCTGTTTGGTTTTGGCCATCGAACTCCAAAATCGGGTATTTTCGACCATCCAACTCTAAAAACCGTTTACAATTGGCCATCAGGCGATTTTGACAGGTGGTTTAACTTTTTTATTTACAATTTAATCCTTAGATCTTGAAATGATTATTACTCTTTACTCATACCTCCGATTTAGGTGATTATTGTGGTCACGCGTTCATAACAATGAGCTTTATCTTTTAAAATGTTCTTTATACTATTTTATCACTATTTGCTATATTATTCTTATTTTGTTGTGTAAAAACAATAATATAAGTAAAGTAAAATAAACAATTACAAAATACTATGAGCAACATTTTAAAAGATAAAGCTCATTGTTATGAACGCATGACCACAAGAATCACTTAAATCAGAGATACGAGAGAAAAATAGTAATCATTTTAAGATTCAAGGACTAAATTGTAAATAAAATGATCAAAATATTCCTTGAACCTTAAATGATTATTATTTTTTCTCGTATCTCCGATTCAAGTGATTCTTGCAGTCATACGTTCATAATAATAAGCTTTATCTTTTAAAATGTTGGTCATATTATTTTGTAATTATTTATTTTACTTTTCTTATATTGTTATTTTTAGAAAACAACATAAGAATAATATAACAAATAACAAATACTGATGAAGTAGTATATAGAACATTCTAAAAGATAAAACTCACTGTTATGAACGTGTGACTGTAAGAATCGCTTCAGATGTACGGATAAAAAGTAATAATCATTTAGTATTTAAGGACTAAATTGTAAATTAAAAAGTTAAAACCACCCGTCGAAACCACCCGATTGTCAATTGTGAACGGTTTTAAGCGTTGGGTGGTCAAAGATGCCCGGTTTTGGAATTCGATGGTCAAAACCAAACTGAGGCAAGAGTTAGATAGTCAAAACTGGACTTTTTCCCAAAGAAAAACCAAGGGTTCATACTTTTCCAATCACATCGTTCGTCATAGTGTTCTGATCCACCAGAACTATCTTTTAATCATTTATTATCAAATCATGAGCTAAATACAAATACAACTACTTACCTGCATTAAATTCTCCAATTACCTGGCCCGTCCCGAGGCATGTGCAACTTGTGTGCATGTACAGGGCCTCCAAAAGTGTGGGGCCTCCAAAATTAGTTGAAATACTATTTACTAATGGTAGTTGTATTAGCAAAATAAGTATGGTTCAGATCTCAGATTTTCCTCATATTTTTCTTAGAAAACATCGGCAGAAAATAGCACAATAACTTTTCTTCCTCTCTCTGTCTCTTCCAATTTTTCCTTGAGATACAAATCATCTCCTATTTCTCTAAGAAGGACTAACAGATGTGCACCTAATAACTTTTCACTCTCGAGTTCCCACCATTACTAATCAGATGTCCTAAAAAAACAAGTACAACCTGCATATGGTCATGTAAACTCTTCTTCTTGTATTTAGGCTTGGGCAAAATACCCGATACCCATTACCCGTACCCGAATTACCCGAACCCGAATCCGAATTACCCGAACTCGAGGTACCCGATTCCAAGTTCGGATAGTGATTGTGATTACCCGAAATTAGTTTGGGTAATTCGGGTAATACATTCCGGTACCCGAACTACCCGAACTACCCGAAATTTGTCTTTGTCTTTGTATTTATTCATGTGTTGTTAGTTGAACACTTGAAATTGTCACTTTATTACAATATAATTCTCTTAGTTTGAACAAGTGACTATAATATATTATTCTTCTCAACTTGTAGTTGAAATTCAACACAAACTACTAGTCTATGGAACATTATGTGTGTTTGAGTGTATACTTTGATTATATATTTCGGGTAAATTGGGTAACCCGAACCCGAACCCGATTTTGCGGGTACCCGAACTTGCGGGTAGTGTTTCTCAGGAGTTGATATCGGGTAATGATTCTCATTACCCGAATTTCGCAAAACCCGAATTACCCGACCCGAACTAATCGGGTAACCCGAACGCCCACCCCTACTTGTATTCCCAACCATGTTAATTTTTCCTTTTATATTTTTTTTAGATAATGGATAATTAAATCCGGCCTCTACATCCGAAGATGTACACAGCCAATTATTACAGAGTTCAAATAATAGTCAAAAAGAGCAGACAGGCAGCTACGGGCAACATGCCCCCACCTAAGGTAAACGATAAAAAACATTCCATCCTTCATTGGCAAACTGTAGAGCAATGACTTCTAATTTCCTGCTCATGGCGATGAGGATGTCCTTGGTCTGCTCCTTACGCTGCAACTGGGCCCAGAAGCGTAACCAGTAAGCTCCCCTGAAAATAACCTGCAGAATCGAATTAAACTTCGACTTTTTGAAAACAATATCATTCCTGCATTTCCACATAGCCCAGCAGATGGTCGCGACACCAACCCAAATCAGTTGCTTAAAGTCTTTATTTTGATTATTAAGCCAATTACCAAACATATGGTTAATAGATCTAGGTTGGCTCAGATTAGTCGCATAGAAAATAAACCTCCAAATCATCTTTGCTAAGGGGCAATCTATAAAGAGGTGCTGAATAGTTTCATTCAAATTGCAGCAGACACACTTCTGACTCCCTTTCCAATTTTTCTTCGCAAGGTTGTCTTTTGTCAAGACGACGCCCCTCTGAAGAAACCAAAGAAAAATTTTGATTTTAAGAGGTAATTTCCACTTCCAGATCTTTCTATGCTGAAACGGTGGATGAGTATCTAAAGCATCAAGATACATCGATCGGACAGTAAAAAGGCCATTTTTCGTTAGCGGCCATTTAAAATGATCTTTACCATCCACCAAATCAACATTAGAGACCTGAGCAACTAGGTGAAGCCAATGTCTTAGGTTATTGTCCACCAGAGACCGCCTGAAAGAAATATTTAGAGGTACAGAGGACATGACCTTAGAAACCGTTATCTTCCTATCCCGCGCAATATGGTATAAGGAAGGGTAAGTATCCTTGAGCGGCTTATCACCTAACCAAGTATCCTCCCAAAATCTTGTGCTGGTTCCATCATTAATAATGAAAGAGCCTTTAGAAAGAACCTCCTCTTTAATATGCATGAGGCCTCTCCAAAAGTGGGAGTCATTTGGTTTGGCTGATACTTGCGTCAGGGTCTTGGTTCTCAAATATTTATTACTTAGCAAAGATTGTCAGGTCCCTTCGGAGTTCAATAGGTTAGCTAACCATTTAGCCAAAAGGCATTTGTTTTGAAGTTGTAAATCCAAGATCCCGAGGCCACCCTGATCCTTGAGCCGGCACAAGATGTCCCATCTGGCAAGCCTGTATTTGTATTTTTTATTAGAGCCTTGCCAGAAAAATCTTGATCTGAAATGATCAAGGTTTTTAAGAACTCCCTTAGGGATCTCAAAGAAGGACATCATGAATATGGGAAGGCTACTTAACACCGAGTTAAGCAGGACCAGTCTCCCCCCATAAGATAGGTATTTTGCTTTCCAACATGAGAGTTTTTGCTGAAAGCGCTCTTCAACTCTACTCCATTCAGAATTGAGGAGTTGTCTGTGGTGCATCGGGATACCTAAATACCTGAATGGGTAAACCCCCGAATTACAACCAAAGAGAGAAGTATAGAAAGGCTCCATCTCTTTGGCTGCACCATAGCAGAAGATTTCACTCTTGTGGAAATTAATCTTCAGTCCCGAAAGCTGCTCAAAAGCACATAAAAGGAGCTTAAGATTTTTTGCTTGCTCAAGGTCATGGTCTAGAAAGATAATGGTGTCGTCTGCATATTGCAAAATCGAAAGACCATCATCTACTAAATGGGGTATGACACCTCTAACTTGTCCAGCCACTTTCGCTCGATTAATAAGTAGAGCTAGCATGTCCGCGACAATATTAAACAAGATAGGTGACATAGGATCGCCTTGTCTTAGCCCCCTTTTCGTTTGGAAGTATGGGCCAATGTCATCATTGACTTTGATTCCCACACTCCCTCCCGTTACCATGTTGTGAATCCTTTTATATTTGTGTACCAATATTTTAATTATTATGGTTCCTTTAGAAAATTACAAAAAGAGTATAAAGAACAAAAAAATAGAGGAGCTAACCATACGTGTCTACTTTATTTTAGCCCATCTGACACACGTTGAACCAGCATTTACCATCATTATACTACCTCCGTTCTTAAATATATGATGTCTAGGACAAACAATGAACTAATTAGCTTGTCCTAAACGTCATATATTTAAGAACGACGAAGTATTATTATTAGTATATTTGAAGTGGTTGTACAATGAACCATAGTTATGCTACTTTTATTCATAATCAGGGACCATACTAAGATTTTGTACAAGGCCTATATTTTTGTCGGGACGGCCTTGCCAATTACAATCACTACAACCAAATGGAACCATCTACGGCAGCCAACACTTAGGCCATTCGCGGCAACGCCGACCATTTCAAGCTTTTATTGTCGTAATCGCGGCGAGCAAGTCGCTAGCTCCCGATTTTTAGTAAAAAAGAAAGTCAGAAAAAAAATGTGCCGCGACTGAGACGTAAGAGCTGAAGAACTGCATCATCATTATCGTATTGCCACGGCACCATCGCGCGGATAACATTCCAAAATAAAAGAAAATCTTATGATTGTCAACGAAGTTTAGAGAAAAGCGACCGATAGAAAATTTTAATTCGTCTGTTGAACTAATGAACATTGACACATACAAATGGGCCTTGCAGTGCACACACAGTGCAAGTAGGCGAGAACGGAAATGGAAGCATCCTCTTCTTACCGGTGTCGCCGTTTGGCTCCACTGCTGCTGCTGCTCTGCTTTTGCACGCTCCTAGTCGAAGTGCACGCATCGCGCAAGAAGGTTAGCCTGCCTTACCTGATTTGCTATCTCTCTCTCTCTCTCGAACCCAAAGGTGTTTCTCAACTATGTTATGTACGTTCCCATAGCTGTACATAGCGTACCTGGGCGAAAGGAAGCATGGGTTCTTGAAAGGTGAACTTTTTTTATATTCAGTCTGATCACTTCAATTCGACACTCGTTCCCAGCTCTGATTTCGTCTTAAGAATCTTTTGTGAACAGTAATCATACTTCACCACCCAACAAGTATCCAGTCAGTCAACATGTGTACCAATGGACTGACCATGCGTAATAATCCTGAAATTTCAGTAAACAGGATATTTTAGATTCCATTATCTACAGTTACAAGCATGGATTCTCGGGCTTTGCGGCCATGCTTACGAAAGAGCAAGCACAGCAACTTGCAGGTCAGATAAGGTCTGATTGAGCTGTATGCGTGAGTTTGCGAAAAGCTCACTGAAATTCTGTTGCTTGCTCGCTTGGTCCATCTAGACTTGCCTGAAGTCATCAGTGTGCAACCGAGCAGAAGGTATCAGACGACCACCACACGAAGCTTGGGACTTCCTGGGGCTGAACCTGAACGACAAAGTGCCATCCGATCTTCTCCGCAGAAGCAGATATGGAGAAGACACCATAATCGGTATTATTGACACAGGTAAATTGACTGCTCCAGTGATTTTGCAGAGGAGCATGCCTTTGGCGCCATTTCTTGTGAACGCTGACCCTGGGGTTGTCACAGGAATTTGGCCGGAGTCGAGAAGCTTCAGCGACGAGGGCTATCCGGCTATGGGCCGGTGCCGTCACGGTGGAAAGGCGAGTGCCAAGTCGGGGTGGGCTGGGACCGCAGCAACTGCAGCCGCAAGATCATCGGCGCGCGCTTCTACCACGCGGGCGTGGCCGAGGAGGAGCTCAAGAGCGATTACCTCTCGGCGCGGGACGCCAACGGCCACGGCACGCACACGGCGTCCACGGCGGCAGGCTCCGTCGTGCAGGCGGCAAGCTTCCACGGCCTCGCCGCGGGCACAGCGCGTGGTGGCGCGCCCAGGGCCCGGATCGCGGTGTACAAGTCTGTCTGGGGCAGCGGCCGCGGAGCAGGGTCCGGCAACACGGCCACCGTGCTCGCGGCCATCGATGACGCGATACACGACGGAGTGGACGTGCTGTCGCTGTCGCTCGTCGTGGAGGAGAACTCCTTCGGCGCCCTGCACGCCGTCCAGAAGGGGATCACCGTCGTGTACGCCGCGGGGAACTCCGGGCCCATGCCGCAGGTGGTCCGGAACACAGCTCCTTGGGTCATCACCGTCGCGGCGAGCAGGATCGATCGATCATTTCCAACCGTGATCACGCTGGGAAACAAGCAACAAATTGTGGTAAGTAACAAAGGTTACATGCAGCCTTTGATGACTGTTCGTGACTTGATTATGAGCAATGACGATCTTGAGCCAACTCTGCTAAATTTTTTTCAGGGACAATCTCTGTACTATGAAGGGAAGAATTCGTCAGGGAGTACCTTCAGGCTTCTTGCCTATGGAGGCCTGTACGATATTTAGTTCCTTTGCTGAGTTTTCGTGAATATTCTAGTCATTTTTTATTTTTATAGTTGATTGGCTCATCTTTTCTCCATGTTTCTCCATGTGGTTAGATGCACTGATGATGCTCTGAATGGCACGGATGTGAGGGGGCAAATTGTGCTGTGTGTAGCTTTCCCAGTATCACCACTTGAGCTCTTCCCACTCGCGTTGAAGAACGTCCTTGATGCCGGGGCCTCAGGTCTTATCTTTGCTCAATACAGCATGGATGCCCTCGATTTGGCAGCTGATTGCAAAGGCATTCCATGCGTTCTTGTGGACTTCAACATGGCGAACCAGATTGACAATTACATGGGCGCTGCAAGGTGAGCCACCAAATTGCATCCTTCTTCATACTGACTGAGCAATTAACATTGCAAGTCAGAGTTATCAGTTGACTGTATCTTTCCTGCATTGAGTTAAGCTTCTATGCCATGGATCTCTGACTGTTATAAGCAGCTCTCCAGTGGCGAAGATCGAGCTAGCGCGCTCCATAACAGGTGAAGAAGTGGTGGCCCCAAAAGTCGCAGCATTCTCCTCAAGAGGTCCATCGATTGAGTACCCTGAAGTTATCAATAAACCTATGGCATTGTTGGTGACTGAGCAATGATAATTCTTCATCTCACTGCAGTTTTGCTTGCTTCACAGCCTGACATAGCAGCACCAGGAGCCAGCATCTTAGCAGCAAAGGGAGACTCATATGCGCTCCTTTCAGGGACGTCTATGGCAACACCACATGTAGCAGGTGTTGTTGCACTGCTGAAAGCTCTGCACCCAAATTGGTCTCCAGCTGCAGTAAAATCAGCCATCATGACCACTGGTAACATAGTTCATGCTACCCAGAATTTAGAACACTACTTCTAAATCATGTGAAGCGGACTCATTTTTTTCACTAACCTCTGTTGCAATTTTGCATGGTTGAAGCATCAATAACTGATGCACGCAGCATGCCAATACTGGCACAAGCATTGCCTCGAAAGATCGCTGATCCATTCGACTACAGAGGTGGGAACATAAACCCTAACAAAGCAGCCGAACCTGGCCTGATTTACGACATTGATCCAAGTGATTATGACAAGTTCTTTGGGTGCACCTTTAAGAAACTCGTACGGTGCAATGCAACAATGTTACCTGGGTACCATCTGAACTTACCGTCAATCGCCATTCCAGATCTGAGGCGCCCCATTACTGTATCAAGAACAGTCACAAACATTGGTGAGGTCGATGCAATTTACCATGCAGCAACTGAAAGCCCAGCTGGAATCAAGATGGATGTTGAGCCATCTGTTCTTGTGTTCAATGCTACAAACAAAGTTATCACATTTCAAGTGAAGTTATCACCTCTGTGGAGGTTACAAGGGGATTACACGTTTGGTAGCCTTACTTGGCACAATGACCAAAACACAGTTCGGATTCCAATAGCAGTCCGGATGACGATTTATGATTTCTATGCAGATGTTGCATAGTGAAGCATGCTGGCATCAAAGATTCGTAGGGTTCTTTTCCTTTCTGAAGAAAATAACAGAGTGTTGGGCTGTTGGCAACAACACATGAAAATGAGATATGCTAAGCTCCACTGTGGCTTTACTTTCTTTTTTCCATTTCTTTATCAAATGTGGCCAAACAACAGCACTACTGTATGGGCGAAATCTAGTTGTATTCGATATGCCACTCTAATGGCCTTATTTGGATCCATGGGCTAGAGTTAGTTTTAGCTAGTTGAAGCTCAACTAGCCATAAAGTATCCAAATATGAGAATTAGATTGGGCTAATTTGCATCTAACCCACCCAAAAAACTAGACTATCCCACTCAAAAGGTGCTTATTGGAGCTAGTTCAGGTTGGATCCATCAAAAAGTGATTTTTCTCTCGCACTCCACTCACACCTAATGATTGAAAAAGTACATTTAATGTCATTCTAACCATTTCATCCCAACACCTCTAGAGCTAGAGTTAGTTTAGGGTTAGAGCTAGAGTTAGAAACCAAGGCATGGTTTAGATGGCAAATTTTTTGCCAAAAATTTGCTACTTTTTCAACTCTCTCTCCATCACATCACATTAAATACACCAAAAGACATATGTTCGGAGCAGTAAATGTAGGTAAAAAAAATTACTAATTACACAGTTCTGTTGTACATCACGAGCCGAATCTTTTGAGCCTAATTACCCTATGGTAGGATAATATTTACCACAAACAAACGAAACATGCTACAGGAGTGCTACAGAAGTTGAAACAGTTACTTTTGCTAGTTTTTTGCCAACTAAACAAGACCCAACTCTAACTCTAACCCTGTTAGAGTATCCAAACAGGGCCAATAATGTCAAAGTGCAGATATTTTGTTACAGATGTGCTTTTAATTGATATACAGTTGTGAATTTTACAACTACTATAGCTTAATCAGCATTGTTATGATTTGACCCACCAAAAAAAACCGTGGATCATTCTCTTTTTCTCGCGATTAGATAGTTTCATGGGCTCCTTTCTCCAATTTTGCTAAACTTCATACGGCTGAGGCATCTTGATTTCTGACAATTTGTTTCATATATATACAGATACTCGTTCAAACAATTGAAATACGGACCTGGATCCGGGATTTGGGTAGCTTGAGAAGCTCAACCTTTCTGTTCCTGAACCGCTGATGCATGACCTTGCCTACTTACTTAGAGAAAGCATACTTAAAATTATTTTGTATTTGTTGGGTAAACGATGTTCCACCAATCCACCGTCTTTCTCCGCCTAGGTGTACCGTGTTCGTGTCCCCTTTTTCCTTAGGTTTGTCTTTATGTTGCCAGCTGTTTATCCTCTCCATGTCTAATAAAAGATGTATTTCTTGCGTTGGGTAAGGAAGATGATTTTTTTTCTTTTCTACTCTTCTGACATGTGGACCCTAAATGTTATAGGGGTAATGAGAAATCTGGAGTTGTACCAAACATTTTTCAGGATCTCAGATCCACAGTGGAGCTGCTCCATGATGGAGCTGTGTGGATCTGCAACTCTGGAGCTGTTTTTCAGAGCTGAAGCTCTGCCAAACATACCCTTAACTGCTCTCACTTGACAGCGATATCGGAATTTCAGCTTTGTCCACGAAGACTTTGCAGCCAGCGCGGAAGTCGGTTGGAAATCGTTGCAGATAAACTAGTATAATACTGTATCTAATACAGCAAATAATCAAGGTCAAAATGATTGCATAACCTTGATCATAAAACGTGTAACTGTCGCTCTGCAGATGAACAGAGCAACGTTGACTTTTGCCCTTTCATGAAGCTCATAACGTAGGAAGAAAAGTGTTGCCTGCTCTTGCAACCAGAGATGCAAGCTGTTCTTTATTGCTCAAGCACTCAAGTTGCAGGATTTGATATAGTTATGCGGTCACGGGCTACCGATTCAAAATTCTCTCATCATGAAACAACATGAACCGGTCTATGCTCATGACATGATACTGCTACATGAGCAAAACATAAACCATGTAAAAATATCTAAACTTAACACATAAAACGTTACATGTAATCAAAGTTTAAAGTGATTGAATGTGCACAACCTCAAATTATACTAACTTTTTATTCTAAGAACTTATTAGGGTCTATTTGGTAAAGCTCTCGAAGTAGTCGGATGGGAGAGCTCTGCCAAACGGTAGTTAGCAAACAACTCTCGGAGTGGTTTTGTGGGAGTAATTCTCCAAAATAGACTATAATGTTGATGTTGTAAAAAAGAAATGTTTTTTTCTCCATCTAAACTTCAGCACGTACGTCACATTAGATGTTTGACACTAAATAGGAGCATTAAACATAGACTAATAACAAAACTAATTATACATATGGAGGTTAATTACTTTGTGAGATGAATCTAAGCTTAATCAGTCTATGATTTGAAAATATGATGCTATAATAAATATGTGCTAATTATGAATAAATTAGATTTAATAAATTCATCTCTCATGAATTAGCATCCATTTGTGTAATTAGTTTTTTTAATTGGATCATGTTTAATCCTAATTAGCATCCGAACATTTGATGTGACAATTGCTAACTTTAGTCCTTGTATCCAAACACCCCCATAGAGTTTATCTTAAAGATTCACTGGAAATATCTCTTCCAAACAAATAGTAATCACTTTCCTCAGAGGCTCGGATAATCACTATTTTTTCATCACAGAATATACCAAAGCTCTAGCAAACATACACACACGTAATAAATCACACACAAATGCACTGAGGAACGAAGGAAAATGAAGTGCTAACCATGTGCTCGTACAAGTACGATGGAGTATCTATGAGATCAAGAGTTTTTCCCTATGTTGACTACGAAGAGGGGGCCACATAAACCCAAACACAACAGTGCAGTTGACCCAGGCCTGATTTACCATATTGATCCAAATGATTACACCAAGTTCTTTGGGTGCTTCATCATCAAGACATCCACAATCTGCAATGCTACGGTGCTACCTGGGTATCTCCTGAACCTGCCATCCATCTCGGTTCCAGCGGAGTCTTCATCCGTGACTGCATCTACAAAATGCATTTGGGGTTTTGAAGAAGCATTTCCCCATCCTAAAAGTTGGAACACATTATCCCATTGAAAACCAAGTGAAGATACCTGTTGCATCAACAGTGTTTCATAATCTGATACGAATGTGCAATGGGGATGAGGATTGGTTGGATCACCAACCAAACAACATTCCACCAGAAGATTTTGTTGATCTTCCTGGAGGAGACAATATCTACAACAATGATGTATTGTCTATTAATAGTCAAATAGGTGATGGAAATGTTCTCAGGGATATGATTGCAATAAATATGTGGAATGACTATAGTCACCGGTCTTGATATGTTGGGATAATGGAATTTCTTTTGTATAGTGCAACAACAATGTTTGGAATAGGAACTCCAAGAATCAGTATGATGCAAGCTGGATCTATCCAAAGAAAGCAATCTCCAAAGTTTGTTGTTCACATGCACAAGAAGGGGCTATCACCAAAGGTGCTAGGCACACAGAAGAAGAAAATTAGTTCACCAAATTTTACTTGTTTTGTCCAGATTTATTTTTCTATTGTTCTCAATATATACCATGTAATTCTATGACAGTTGACACTAGAGCGCATTGGAATGCTGGACTTGAAAAGACATTGGTTGAGCTTCTTCATGAGCACAACAATGACTGCTACAGAGGTCAAAAAAAGGGTGGTCATCAGAAGCTTGGAATAGAATTTGCAAATTATTCAATGAGAAGTTCTCGCATATCAAGTTCACAAAGGTTCAGATTCAATATAAAGAGAAGGATCTGAAAAGAGATTACAAGCTTCTAAAGCAGGCAAAGAGCCAAAGTGGCTACCAGTGGAATGAAAAACTGGGCAGGATTGAGGCAGACCCACCCATTTGGGCTAACATCATCAATGTAAATGTTCAATTCTTTGTTTTGGATAATGCTATTGCAGATGTTGATTCTTGCTAATTACATGTTACATTTCATACGTTGAACAGTCTTTTCCTAAAGCAAAAAAGTTTTAGAATAAATGCTTCGCACTTTTTGGTCTAGGAGAATTGTATGACGCTATGTACAAATGCTAGATCTCAATTTTCCTGCAAATTAAATATGTTGTATTAAGTAATCTTAATTTTTAAATGGAGCACACTTCTTGGTGTAGAACATATTGCTGAGGGAAACTTGAGCTTCACCTCGGTTGACCCCACTCAAGCTGATCTCGCTCAAGTCAATGGCATTGAGGAAGAAGAAATTGAGGCTAACCCCTTTGACCCTTCTCTAAATGCTACTTACCTTGACAGATCCCCTACTATTCAACATGATGAGGATGATGATGTGACATTTGTTGAGCAACCATCTGCTAGTTCATCTGCTGCTTCCTTGAGGGGCAAAAGAGTTGCTAGTTCAAGAATCAGAGATGCAACACCCACAGGCAAAAAAAGTGGAAAGGCTAGAAAAGTGGAAAGGGTTGGACAGAAAAGGAAACATGATGGCAAGGTGGTTAAAATGATGGGAAGGTTAAAAATACATTCACCATTCCTGTTTGCATAGCTGTTGTGGACAAAATTGAAGATCTTTCAGATGACGAGAAGGCTGATGCCTATGATATGTTTAAAGATGTAGAGAATAGAGCCATTTTCATGGCTGCAAAAGAATCTACACGCCTTAAATTGCTATGTAAGAAGATTCACATGTAAGCAGAAAAGTTACCAGTGATATATTAAAAGTGTTAATTACAAATTACTATTTACACTCTTAAATATGGCTGCAAAAGAATCTACACGCCTTAAATTGCTATGTAAGAAGATTCACATGTAAGCAGAAAAGTTACCAGTGATATATTGAAAGTGTTAGTTACAAATTACTATTTACACTCTTAAATATACAATGCTAGTTGCGTCATATTGATCAATGTTTGAAATGTCTTGTGTTCAAGCAATCAGGCAAGAGTAGAGATGGTATGCTAAATATTGCAATCTCATATGATCATTTCAGGAACATTAACTATGTTTTTGCAACCTTCTACACCTTAAAAATAAATTAATGGTAACCTGATTTAGGATCCTGTATTCACTTTGGGATTAGTTCAGTTTCACCCAGTGTCTGCTTCACTTTATTGTATCCAAATGGTTTGTCCTACTTTCACTCGTTCGACAAGATTAAACTCAATTTGGTTGTTTATGCCTTCAACTTAGTGTACCTTTACTTCACAGATTATTTCAAGTTCAAGTTAGTTCACATATTGTTTGGATTATTAAGTAAGGTTTTTTATTTTTTGATCAGTCACCATACATTTTTGTTTTGAATAGATTGAACTTACTTTATTTGCTGGTTCATTGTGGGATCTATTATTGTTACATCAATGGAATTCTCTTTTGGAGGGTAGTTGTGTACTAGCTGCTATTTTGTCACTTCTTTTGTGGCTGCTATTCTGTCACTTCTTTTGTGGATGTCATTGATAAGAACAAGGTCGTTTGCTGGTAGCACACAGTAATAGCAGTTTAACAAACACTATCTTACGCCATTTTCTTTCACTTTGCTTCCTTGTTTTTGTGCAAGAGCGTATTTTTCACAACCCAAAAAGAAAGATGAAGCACACTTACAGGCTGTAGTTTTCTATTCCCTTTATATCATCAACTCTTTCAAAATGCAATGGATTGGTATATGTGGTCACCTCTGTCGGTGTTGCTTTTTCACTATTCATCTTTCATATATGGCTTTTATCATATATCTTTCATATATGTTGTTTTCAATTAGTTGCGCAATTTTACTATGTATCTTCCTTTTATCTTCTATTACACAATTTCGCTTGTATGATCTCTAAATTAGTTACACAATTTTACACAATATGTCTCTGAATATGCCATGTCTGAATTAGTTTTTGTTTTTTATTCTTATGCTTCAGTGGCAGGTCTAGTTGGAGGTGAGAAGTCACAAAGATTCTGCAAGTTATGAGAAGAAAAAAGAATGTTTATTTGAAAAGCAAGGAAGAATAATCTTATTATGTTATGATACAGGACCATGTAGCTTTTTTTTCATATTTCGGATCTCTTTTTAACAAATTTGAAATCATACGGGCTAACTTTTTATTTGCTTCAAACGATTATTTGCATAAGTACTACGTACTTCATAGTTAATTGACAAGCTAAGTGGATGGAATTGTTCCACATTTTTGTTCATGGATGAATTTCGTATGAAAATGGATGTTTATACTTTTATTTTTTGGTGCACATTCAATTATTTGCTCCACCTTGATATTTAACTCAACGAAATCAACCCAGCCCACCCACGTCCCTCCAAACCCACCCGGCGGCCACCAGTGGAATAATTCTACCCAACCCACATGTGACTTTGGTGGGCTGCGGGGATCACCCCAACCCCCCTGAATTCTTCTCTTGTGGGATAAATATTAGAGTTGCCAAGCCTTAATCTCGGGGTGGAAACAACACCCGGGACTAAAGGTCAGTGACAATTATTACCGCCAGGGAGCCATTGGCGACCAGACCTTTAGTCTCGGGTGGTTTTACCACCCGAGACTAAGGGGAGGGGGGCGTTCACGGCCATTCCAGGCCACGTCGCCCCCAAACCTTTTAGTCTTGGCTCCAAAATTCAACCGGTACTAATGGGTAGGAACAAAGGTCGCCTCTCTACCGGTGATTTGATCACAACTTTTGAGGTTTGGCTGCATAAATTTTAGAGTGGCATCTTATCTATTTTAGCATAGCTCCCTAAACACGTCTGCTAAAATGTGACATGCTCCCAAAACAGGAAGTTGGTCAAACAATATTTTACATTCATATAAGTAACTAGCAAGTTGTTGCGTGCTCTTGCAGCCAGAGATGCAAATACTCTCATCATAAAACAGCATGAACTGTTCTATATAAGCTATGCATGACATGATACTGCTACATGAGCAAAACATAAACCATGTAAAAACTAGCAAGAACCCCGCGCATTGCGCGGGCATTAGATATGCTACTCGTAGTGAATTAAGAGCACGACGCGAATTCATCAGGTTTAGTAGTTTTATTTGTAGGATACTAATTTTATGTGCATTTTAGTTAAGGTCAGTAGACACTAAAAAAGCAATATTATAGGACAGTTGATATACGTGTATTGTGAGTTAAATTTTGAATGTGATTTAAAATTGGAAGCATTAAGGTACTCTTATGCATTACACAGAAGGGACTGTAAGTTTTTTGTATGGGATTGTTCATTATGAAAATTAATTCGGAAGGTACTTTTGAATTTGATGTATTTTGTGTGTTCATGTAAAGTTTTAACTTTTTATTTGTTTGCGAAATTGAAAGCATAGAAGTTTGTTAGTAGTTACCTTTAATGAATCCAAAATTTGGAAATGAATTCAATCGTTTTGAGTGCATTGTAGCAAAATGGATTCATATCAATGCAGTTTGTATTGCATTAAACTTTTGATATGTTTTGAATCAAGTTTGGGTACTTAAATTTGATGGGAGAAGAGGGGAAATGTGTTATAATTGATGGCATGAACAGTGTGCCAAGGGGTACTGTTTAATGAATAGAGACGGAGGGCCAAATTGCAGAAAGGAAATGCCTGATTTAACAAATTGCGAAGCGCTGAAAAGAAAATGCTCCATCGTCACTACAGCAGCTGCCTACTGTTCTCACTGTTCCTGGAACAGTACTTGAGGCTGACGTGGTGCACTTTGGAGCCGTTTGGTCGAAGATCCAGCGGCCGAAATTCACCCCTGGTTACTGTAACTGGTATACACAAACCATAAGTAAGGATAGATATCCAAACTTAACACATAAAACATTACATGTAATCAATGTTTAAAGTGACTGAATGTGCACAACCTCAAATTCTACTAACTTTTTATTCGAAGTACTTATTAGGGTCTACTCCCTCCGTTAAATATTACTTGTCATTCTGGCTTTTTCAGATGCATTCCTTTTGTTATTCCTTTTTGTTATGCATCTAAATATAAATATATATATTATTTCTAGATACATAACAAAGTGATGTATCTAGAAAAACCAAAATGACAAGTAATATGAAATCGAGGGAGTATCAGATTAAGCTCTCCAAGTGGTTGCATGGGAGAGCTCTGCCAAACGGCAGTTCGAAAGCACTCTCGGAGTGGTTTTGTGGGAGTAACTCTCCAAAACAAACTATAATGTTGATGTTAAAAAAATGTTTTTTTTTTTCTAATTCACTTCAAATTTGGATACCCCATCTAAACTTTAGCACATGTCACATTGGATGTGTCAGGGGTGAGACCTAGACAGATCCGCAAGGGGGCGACCCAAGCGGTTGTAGGTTGATTGGAGGGGATCGGGAACTAAGAGCGTAGGTGGTAGTTCGCAGGAGGAACTCGGAATACAGCGAGAATGGCTGAGGACACAGGGGTTTAGACTGGTTCAGGCCTCCGGAGAGTAAAACACTACATCCAGTATGCGGTGGAATTATGCGTGAATGGGGAAGTCGCCTCGAATGGAGCTCTAGGCCGCCTTATATGGTCAACGGGCTAGGGCTTCCATTCGAGGTCAGTGGACCCTCATCGGGGTCGGTTACAAGTTAGGAAGGTCATCTTCCGTGATTATAGGGTGAATCCCGCGATCTGCGGACCTACTGGCGGCGTCGAGCCGCGACCTGGGGGAGAGCCTTGTGCCACAAGCTCGGCGGATCCTCCGGGATCCGGATAAGGTCTTCTGGAGTCTTCCAAGGTCACCGGGGTTGTGGATAAGGTCTCCGGGCCCACTTGCAGGTCGACGGGGCTTCTGACAGGTTGGGTCCACTTGACAGGGACCTCTGGGACCCTGGTCGGTGGGGACCCATGGGTACCCATGTCTCTCAAGCCCCCGATCGACGTGGAGGCGTAGCGGCCGAGACGAAGTCATGTCGAGGCATGGTGAAGTCATGGCGCCATCAAGGTCGCGTAGGGTGCACGGGGATCCAAAAAAGAAAACCTTCCCAGCGTTCACGAAGTTGAACATCAAGCTCCTGGAACGCAGATCCAGAAGTTTGAAGTGAAGACAAGGCGCTGTCGTGTTGAAGAACCGCCGACCTGACCGGAGTCAGGGAAGATCGCCATGCCCTCGGGGAAGGTCCCTATGCTGACCGGAGGGATGGTGGAAGCCGGCTTCCGGTAGGTCGACGCGACGTAGAAGAAGAGGGCGTCGTAAGACGCACTCATGGAGTAGCCCCCGAGCAGTAAGGCGACCTGGAAGGCCGGGTTGATGCTCGAAGAATGAACCAAGAACCTACGGCCTTCTGCTTGTGCTTCAGGATGCTCTTCCCACTAAGTAAGACAAGCCATGTGGAATCTCTGCAAAGCAGTGCCAGGCGCCAGAAGGCTTGTCGCATAGCGCCCCACGGACGTACTGTACAAACACGGGACCTGCCTGAAGCAGAGATGCAGCCGCTGCCACTATGAGACAAAAACTGAAAAGTTGTCATCAGGCGGGTGGCAGACGTGGTAGCGCTCCCAGAAGTAGACAAAGACCTCGCGCTCCACGTGGTAACAGTGTTGTGGATAAGGATGCCACGCCGGCTGAAGTGCAGATGACATGCAAGGCCAGACTCATTGCTATAAATAAGAGGCCTCTTGACTTGCTTCTTGGACCAAGTAGGAGCATCATGGCAAAGCAACGTGATAATTTTGCGGTGCCCTGGTCTTGTGTTCGGCCACCAGAGCGTAGTGCTAGAGAATCATCTCCTGGAGCTAGAAGAATGCTTGCGAAGTTGGGAGAACTCCATCAGCCACTCCACCCGCGTCCAGCGAGGAATCCAGGTGCAGCATGGGGTAGTACATGCCTTGACAGGCCTTGTAAGCAAGGGCCTAATGTGGCGTTGGAGACCACTATGCTGCACCGGGGAAGGCCCGAGGTGACGCTGGCCCGTTTTGGGATCTTGTGAGAGCACCCTAGCAAAAGATGGGACTCCACAGGAAACCTTCTGGGGCTGGCGTAGAGGTGGCTGTGTGGCAGCCGCGACCTTGACGGCCATGGAGGTCTCCAAGTAGGTCCTGAAGCTAGAAGAAAGCTTGCGACGCGCTTCATCAGTCTAGGTTGCGCCGTAGGCACCATGTAAGATAGACCAGGACCTTTAATATGTTTGCATCTTGTAATTGGCCTTGGGCCAAAGTCTTTTGTAGCTCATGAAGCTTTTATATACATGCTCGCATGGCAAACGATGTGTCTCGACTAAAGTAGAGAGGCGCCCGGGCAGCGATGGCATGGCCAAAGTCCCGACGGGGCTGTAGAAGCACGTCGACCTTCAGAAGGTCATAGTAATTGACAAGAAAACCCGTGTCGACCTGGGTCAACACGGCCGCTGTGCAGTGGCACAACGCAGGGTGTCAGCCCTGAACTCTGTAGGTCTTAATCGACCTAGAAGGCAGCGGGGCCTCAGCGAGGAGCTGTGATTGGGACCGAGAGGTCGTCAATGGGCAGTAGAACCTTTAAGCACAGAGCCATTGATAGAATTTCGCCGCTGTAGGTCGAGGCGACCTAGAAGGCGTGTAGGCAGCTGGGCCTAGGAGACGTGGTGTGAACCCGCCGTTGGGAGGCCGAGGCGACCTAGGGGGCTGTCGGTGCCTTGACGACCTTGGATGGGCGATAGAGCTGGCCCATAGGTCGTCCGTGGGTCATGACGACCTAGAGATATTATTTTTGGGGGACTTGAACGTGGGGCATAATAGGTCCACGTCGGCCGGAGTGCTGACTAGAGGCCGGCGGACGCAGATTCCCGTACAGAACTAGCCGTTACTGCCATTTTCCCATTAGGCCGAAATTGCCGTTGAGCGGTAGACCCGCGGGAGGCGCCGAGCCATTGGGACGCCGTGATTTTCGCCAAAGAGACGTTGGGTGCGGCCGCCCGTTACGCTGCTGGGGCCCAACTATATAAGGCTGGTCCATGGGCCAGGGACCTTTACTTGCTTTCATTTCCGCTTCGCACTAGGGTTCCGCCGCCAGTCCATTGCTCGGAGAGAACAGCAGCGCCGCCGCACTTAGGTCCGCCGTGCTTAGGTCCGCCGCGCATGCGAACCAAGACCCTTGTAGTGTTCAGATCCAAATCCATCGGCCTAGAGGAAGAGAAGATGGAGCCCGCGCCAATTCCGCCGCCGCAGACCGTCTGGTAGCCGTCTGTGGTGACGGAGGAGCAGATCCAGGCCTTGGCGACCCGCGGGTTGCTGAGGCCCAAGACGGAGGTCGGCTGGAGGCCGGCGGTGGGCGAGGAGTTCCCGACGGAGGGGACTGGCGAGACCGTCGTCTTCCTCGCGCACATCGAGCACGGGTTCAGGGTCCCGACGGGTGACTTCTTCCGCGGCCTCCTCTTCTTCTACAGGATCGCGCCGGTGCACCTCGTCCCCAACGCCATCACCATCATTTCCTCCTTCGTCCACCTCTGCGAGGCCTACCTCGGTATAGCGCCACATTTCCACCTGTGGTGCCACTTCTTTGAGCTCAAGAAGACGGGGAAGTCCGAGGTCGTGGGGAGCGTCGGCTTCATGCTGCGCCGGTACATGAAGCCGGAGTACATCGACCTCGTACTCCCCGACAACACCACCGGCTGGAAGCAGGGGTGGTTCTACCTTGACAACCCCACACCGGCACTTCCGGACAGGACGGGATGCGCGCCCGTCCCATTCCCGGAGTGGACCAACCAGCTCACCTCGCGGGAGACTGAGGAGCTACACCCACTGCTGGAAGACCTGGAGAGGTTGAAGGCGGAGGGGCTGACCGGCGGCGCGGTGGCTATCAGCTTCAGCCGCCGATTGATTCAGCCCATCCAGGACCAGGTCCACCCGGCCTACGAGTACTGGGGCCAGTCCGACCCCACCCGGGTCATCAAACGCAAGGTCTCCAAGGAGGAGATGGTGGCGCGGGTGAAGGGCATCTTCGCCGGGCGCATCCGCAACCGTGAGTGCCCCAAGGCGCTCGGTGTGTATCGGCCCTCCGATGCGGTAAGTTGTCGACCTTGCTTTCCTTCTGCTTGAGAGCTTGAGCACTTGTGACGCAGGTCTTTTCATCTATCTTTTCTCTTTTCAGTTTCGTGAGGGCATCTACTGGTGCCCTGCTCCACTGCGCAATGAAGAGGAGCGCAGTTTCAACGTCCGTGCTGCAGCGGACGTACAGGTCCCTCCGCAGCAATGCATCGAGGAGTACATCTCCGATTCGTCGGTGGGAAGCGATGATGACGCTCCCGCCGCAAGAAGGGCGCCACCCAAGGTCGCCACGTCAGCGCCGCGGCGCACACGGCAGATGGCGGGCAAGATGTCCCCGTCCCGGGCTGCGGCCACGATCGCCGCCACCCAGACGGCGGAGGCCAAGAAGAAGAACAGGAAGAGGACCGGGGCTACTGTGTCGGCGGACACGGCGACGGTCAGTTCCGACATTGAAACCATCGACGTCGAGGAGGAGGAAGATGACACCTGGTCGCCCAGCGCGGCGACAGTTCCAATCGTCGGAACGCCCCGCAAGGCAGCGTCGACGGAAGAGCGGGCGACGGAGACACCCTGGAGGGCTACCACGACGGAGGAGCACCCCAGGTCTGGCGCTGAGTCGTTGGGTGACGCTGGGTTGCAGAAGAGGAGGAAGGCCCCTCCTAAGCCCTGCAAGCCCGGGCTAAGGTCACCGACCAAGTAAGTCACAAGACCTACACCCATTCTTGTTTTGCACATCGAATTCTCTGCTGCTTCTGATCGGTTAAGGTCGCTGCTTGCGTGCAGGGCGACCCCGGCCACGTCGGAGGGCGCCAGGAATGCCTCAGGCCAAGAGGCATTCGGGCGCAAGGGGAAAGAGGCGCCGGTGGAGCAGTCACCGGCAGTTTCGACGGCTGATGTCACGAGCTCGGTCGCCGGGGCCGGGGCGACGGCGGCGTCTGTGGCGGAGAAGGACGGGGCCAGCGCTGCTCCGCCCGTTGGAGGTCAGCAGGACGACCTCTGTATGGCCGACTGTTGATGCTCACTAACTCTTATTTTTATGCATCAACAATACATGAAAAAGGACCAAAAAGTGGACTAATGAATTCCACGTGTTTTGGTGAATTATATATTTTCAGGGACTATTCAGGAAAATGCGAAAAGAATGAATTCTAGAAGGCTCCAGAAGGGTCCCGAACTCAACCGAAGAGGGCTCCCAGAAAATACGCATCTAGAAGGGACAAGAGGCCCACACGCGAAGGTGGAGCTCGGCCTGGGCCCAGCCCAGGCCGACCGGCCCAGTGGGGAGGCCGATCGGGCCCCCTGGCCCCGATCAGGCCCTGTTTCGGGAAGGTTCCTCCACCGCCTCTTAGGGTTAATCAAAACCACTTGTTTAGGTCGGTTTGATCCTACGGCGACGGATTATCCCTCAGGACTATATAAGCAACCCCAGACCCCCCCAGGGCATGGTATGCATCTCTCAGAAGATCATCATCATCAAGCCAAGACAGGAGAAGAAGAGGATACATCAGAGATAGGATAGCTACTTCATAGTTCAAGATCTAATTTCTAGATCAAGAACCTAGTTCTAGATAGAGAGTCAGATTCAAGTAGAGTTGAGCTTTGCTCCAGTTCAGATCTGTAAGTTATCAAGATTCAGTTCTTATATTGTTTCTCAATGACTTTATGCTATTTCAATATTATGTGTGCAATTGCTAAGTTCTTACTTTATTCTAGTAGTATATTTGATATAGTCATGATCAATGATAAGTCTACGCACTTATTCGTAGAGCTCCTAGTATTTTATGCGCATATGCTAGGTAGTAGAAAGTATGTAAGCATGGTGCTTAGATATAATTTACTTGCGGATTCACCTTATACTCCGGGTCGTGTGGTAGATCGTGGGCGTGACAGGCCTATTGAGTCCTTTGTAGTCCACCCCCCCCCCCCGAGTATAAGACTAGTAGAACAATGGTTCTTGGGAAGATCAAGTTTCGTCCTTGATTCTCTTGGGTAATCTTCGGGGTGTTCACACTTATCCATGACTATGCTATATATGATGATATGCTACATTAGAATAGATGAACAAACTCAGTCTTTGTATGCTATATAGAATTGTCTCTCTTAAGTAAATCCAATTCTAATCTAGACTAGGAATAGTTTATGCTATGCTCCACATGTGCCTCTGCCTGTCTATTTATCATTACTTCATTATTTGGCTTACCCCTGTTAAAGTATGTGCCATTCCATCAAAGTCCATAAAGTAATCTATTGCCATCCCTATGTCTGTTGTTACATCCATCCATCTTCCCTGTGGATACGATATTTTAAAACCCATCACCCCGGGTGAACTGCTCACCGGTATCCGTGCGCTTGCGGATTATCTATCATAATATTTCTGTAGGCTCTTATACCAATCACGTTTCTTGCGCCATTGCTTAGAATGGTTTCTAGATCCATTCTTTGGAAGTTGCATTAAGAATTGTCAACAAGCATTTCTGGCGCTGTTGCCGGGGAAGATTGGATGGCTACCTTTAGAAAATCGATGGCTAGATACTTTAATGAGACTTTGTAATTTGGCACCTCTGCTTAAACAGAATTACCCTTATTTGTTTTTGTCTATCTTATTTGCAGGGTATTAACAGGTTTGATTGTGATTCACCACACTTCAATAATTCGAGTCAAATCAACCAAGGAAGCTTTACACCAAGTTCTGAAGCCATGGCTGAGAAGACATTGTTGGAATTCTCTGCTCCAAACAACAATAACATTCGTATTGGACCAACAATCGATCATGAATTCGAGCTTAAGCCTAGCCTCATCAACATGGTGCAGGCTGATTTATTCAGTGGAAAGGTACATGAAGATGCAAGTGCTCATCTCCAAAACTTTTTGGAGAAAGGCGCTACCATCTCCATCAAAGACATTCCCAAGGAAACGATCCTACTCCGCTTATTCCCATTTTCACTAAAGGGAAGGGCGAGACAATGGTTCTACTCCAATGAAATCAACACATGGGAGGAATGTTCTACAACCTTCCTATCAAAGTTTTTCCCCACAGGCAAAACCAATGCTTTACGTGGAAAAATCACCAATTTCCAGCAGCAGAAAGGCGAGTCAATTCCAGAGGCATGGGAACGTTTGCAAGAATATATATCAGATTGCCCTCACCATGGAATAAAAGAATGGATGCTCCTACAAAGCTTTTACCATGGATTAAATCAAAAAGCATCTGAGCATCTAGATGCAGCTGCTAAAGGATCATTCTTGTCACTCACTACGAGACAAGCCAATACACTTATGCAGAAGATATCTGAAAATCAAGGCTGGACCCAGAAGAACACTCAACAATGTCATCAGAGTGAAGAAGTACAAGAAGATGAAGAGTTGAAAGAACTATCAACGAGTATGGATGTGCTGTTGAACAGGCTTGAGGAACGAGCCAACTTCAAGAAGGATCGACAAGCTTTACAAGATTCAATGAATACTTCAAGAAATTCAAGCTTAGTGGTTCACAAGTCAGCACCAACCCAAGAAAAAGACCTACAACCACGACCGACTTACGCAGGTAAGTATACAGGTAATAATTCCAAACAACCTTCGTTACGAGAGTTAATCGAAGAACAGGATAAAATAACCAATAATCTCTCTAAGAAGCTTGTTGCTAATGATAAGATTCTAGAAGACATAAATGTTAAGATAGATAATTTTTCTGAAATCTTAAAAGATCAAGCTATCTTTAATGCTAAACTAGAATCAAAGCTATCAAAATTGTCTGCTGTTGCACCTGTTGCCACTAACCCTGAGCAGGTATTTAATGTCCGAACAAGAGGTGGCAAGCAAACAATAGATCCACCATATCCCAAGGGCACAGCAAGACCACCGGCTAGAACACACACAGCACCTGCAGTACCTGTGGCACCAGCCGAAGCTCCAGAGAAGGATAATAACGTAGAAGAAATCGTGCAAGAAGAACAAGACTCAGCAAGACAAGATTTCCACGACACCAACTTCATACCATATCCAAGAAGAGTGAGAAAACCTCAAGTTGATGATCAATTCGAGAAGTTCGTCGAAGTCATCCAGAAGCTTTATGTCAACATACCTCTATTGGATGCCATGCAAGTTCCGACATATGCCAAGTACATCCGAGACATCCTGAATAAGAAGAAACCTTTGCCAACTTCGGAGATCATCAAGTTGACCGAAGAATGTAGTGCGGCAATCCTGAACACATCGCTCATCAAGAAAAAGGATCCAGGATGCCCCACTATAGAGTGCTCCATTGGAAATCAATACTTCAACAATGCACTCTGTGATCTTGGAGCAAGTGTCAGTGTGATGCCCAAGGTTGTCTTCGACAAGCTCAAGCACCCTACCTTGGTTCTAACATCAATGTGTCTCCAATTGGCAGATCAATCAGTTCGCTACCCATCAGGAATCGCCGAGAATGTGCCAGTGAAAATCTGAGAGTTCTTGGTGCCAGTTGATTTCGTGGTATTGGATATGCACTCGGACTCCAGGGTTTCACTGATTCTCGGGCGACCATTCCTGAGCAACGCCAATGCACACATCAATGTAGGCGAAGGAGAGATCACATTTGAGATCAATGGAAGGGAGGAGAAGTTTGCTTTCCAACCCAGACCAGAACTCAGCATCAACGCGAACAGAATCGATCAAGAAAAGACATCGTCAGAAGGACCGTCATCTCTGAAGACGGAGAATGCATCTGAAGATTAGAAGACTCGGAAGTCCCGAACCCTCGCCAAAGGTAACCTGTAAAAACACAAAAATATATTTTTGAATTTCACATTTGCTATAGTAAAAACTTTTTCACGTCCCGTGGTAAATAATTTTTACGGTGTGTCAAAACCCGTATAATAATTTTTCGTGGTGGCATAAAAATATATTTTTACTACCATATTTTTGCTGTTATATTTGCTATTACCCTTACGCTTGGGACCCACATGTCATAGGAATACACATCAAATCTTTACCTACCTTATCTTATCACTTCTTCCACTAGCACCTCTTTTTACCACTCACAAGGCATTTATTCTAGCGTTGGAAGACAACAGGAAATGGATGGAGGAGAGAGCACCCGAGTGGAGGGCAGGTGGGGCCGACCGGCCCCACCAGCAGGCCGACCGGCCACCCCCCTTGGCCCTATAAAAACAGCCACCTCCTGCCCAGTTTTTCACACACTCAACAGCCCAGAAAACCACACCTTCGAGCCTTTGCAGTTCTGCCTCAAGAGAAAGGAAGTTTAGGAAGAGAGTGGAGAAGAAATCTAAGGGAAGTCTAGCTCTTAACTTTTCTTGAAAACCTTAGACACCATGTTCGGGAGAATCCTTGGACGCTCTAGCTCCAGAGCCAGCTCCCGACGGTCGATGAGTGTAGACTCTCAGGAGTCTCCCTCACCGGTCTCTAACCCCTCTCCGTCAGCATCGCAATCACAAGGAAAGATCCTAACTGCTGATGTGCATTTGCACATCAGGAGAGGAGAAGAGAAGGAACGGTATGAGAAACTGAAGAAACGTTCTTTTGTCCTTACACCCATGTTTAGCGAAGAATTTATGCAAGAAGCAGGCTTGGACTCTGAGTTCAACCAAATTCTTGCTTTGTTGGGGTGGACCTCTTTTTATAACACTTCTGAAAGGGGTAGCCGGCTCCTCACTTAGAGTTCCTTTGCACTTTGAAATCCTCTAACGATGGGGTAACCTTTCGGTTATTCCGTCAAGAGCACACTCTATCTTGGAGAAAGCTGAGCAACGCCTTAGGGTTCGCAGAAGGATGTGCCTTAGATTTAGACTCATCTCTTGAAGATTTTGATAGGCTAATCCTCTGGACGGACATTACAGGGAAAGAGAACACACACAAACCGCGCACCAATGACATTCAGCATCCCACTCTCTGATTCTTTCACAAGTGGATAAGCCTTGTTCTTTTTCCACGCAATGATAATATCAGCGTGAGAGTAGGGGATATGCAGCTGATTTATGCTGCCCTGAAAAGACAAGCTGTGTCCCCTGTCAAGTTGCTAGTAGAGCACTGGCTTTCGTTCCCCAACCTAGTTGGAGACGTAAGCTGCACCTCTCTGATCACCCGGATAGCCGATGACTTGGGCATCCTTGGAGATGCCACTATCATCGACATTGACACTCCTCGTGAGATCATCGGCTACGATTACTTCCGCCAAGGAAGATGGGTCGAGAGAATTCAAGAAAAATTGCATTACATCCACCATAAAAATGCAATCCCGTTACCTAACCCGGGATTGGGTATATATTCTGTGCAATCTTTTCTGATTGATGAGCAGGCATAACCGGTTCAGCAGTGACCTCCACGAACGACAGCTCGAGCTTCATCGTCAAACTACGCCGGAGCTGACCCACTGCCCCAAGACGCTGCGTATCGATCATATGAGAACTTCGTGCCAACATACCCTCGTCGCGCGTACCAAGGAGGAGATTTACCACCGCAGGGACCAAGCAACCTCGGAGGACAGGAGTTTGGAAGTGGCAGGTTTTATGCATCATCTTCGAATTTTGTACCTGCCCGTAACTCTTTTTCAGGATTCGACCATCAGTACACTGCGACGTTCCGCTAAGGTGTCCATGACAATATGAGGACGCAAATGAACACTCAGGATATCCACACCAACATGTTACGTCAACATCAACAGTGGATGGACCAGGCGGGACAACGATTAGAAGACATACAAGAAACCGCAGATGCAAACGCTGAACTACTGGCAAGGAGATTTTGCCAGTGGGGGATGTAGAATCAAGCAGCTTGGGGGAGAAGCCCCAAGGTAAGTATCACTATCTATTTTATATATTTTATATTTTAAGTTTTTGTTTAGCTCGATAAGTTTGAAATAATAATAAAATAAAAAATTTCCCTTGTTTAAAATAAATAAACAACTGGAGAAGTATGCTAAATGGACATGATAAACAAATGCTCTTCATTGCTGCAAATGCCTAGCTTACCATCATTTGAAGTTCTCCCAAGACATGGATACAATTGTTTAGATTTTTGAAACATGCTTTGAGTTTGAGATTCTTGTGGGAGCAATTTCTTGATCTAAGTCTAGGTGATTGATTGATTGACATGATTAAGTTGAGCTGCTGTTTATCTTGTTCAAAGTAACACTAAATTCTGGAGATTCACTTTTTAATCATAAGATTTATATATAACGAGTCTCCTGTATGACATAAGACGTTATGTCCTGTTAAAAAAAAGCCTTGTTGAAAATTTGCTAAGAGTGTTCCAGTTTTATATCTCTCTATGCTTTCAAAGAGACTTGGGCATGACATAAAAATAAAAAAATAAAAAAAAGAGAAGAAAGAAAGAAAGAAAGAAAGAAAGAAAGAGAGGAAAAAGTGAGATGAGAGAGGGAGAGAAACGAACAAGTGTTCTACTAGGCGAGAAGGGCCTACCTCCCTAAAAAGAATAAATTAGAGATGAATAATGGACACAAGTCCGAGGGCGAGAAGAGCCCACATCTCTAAGGAGAGAGAAAAATGGACAAAAGTCCGGGGCGAGTAGCGCCCACCTCTCCTAATGTCATGTAACCCAAGGTTCTCTTAAGATTATTGCTAGAAAGAGAGATATATTTCAGGAACAAAAGAAGCAAAAGCAGGCTAAAGTTGAAAGTTTTCAAAATTTTATCATATCAAGTTGTCATACAGGAGTACTCTGAGCTTTAACTTGAATACCTTTTGCAAAACTCCAGAATTTTAGTGAAACCATGAACTTGAGACATGGTGCTTGACTTAATTGTTATATCCTTCAACTGCTCAAGACCCAAGTACAGATAAAAGCCCCATGTTCTCAAGCAGATATAAGCAGGTTTTAAAAGTCTGACTTTTTCATCCTACCTTGGAAAAGAATTTATTGTGGTAACACTAAGTCTTGCTAAGAGACTAGCAAGAGGTAAGCTTGGGGGAGTTGTTGATGCTCACTAACTCTTATTTTTATGCATCAACAATACATGAAAAAGGACCAAAAAGATAAATCAACAGTAGTATAGGGCCTTGGACTAATGAATTCCACGAGTTTTGGTGAATTATATATTTTCAGGGACTATTCAGGAAAATGCGAAAAGAATGAATTCTAGAAGGCTCCAGAAGGCTCCCGAACTCAACCGAAGTGGGCTCCCAGAAAATACGCATCTAGAAGGGACAAGAGGCCCACACGCGAAGGCGGAGCTCGGCCTGGGCCCAGCCCAGGCCGACCGGCCCAGTGGGAAGGCCGATCGGGCCCCCCTGGCCCCGATCAGGCCCTGTTTCGGGAAGGTTCCTCCACCGCCTCTTAGGGTTAATCAAAACCACTTGTTTAGGTCGGTTTGATCCTACGGTGACGGATTATCCCTCAGGATTATATAAGCAACCCCAGACCCCCCAGGGCATGGTATGCATCTCTCAGAAGATCATCATCATCAGGCCAAGACAGGAGAAGAAGAGGATACATCAGAGATAGGATAGCTACTTCATAGTTCAAGATCTAATTTCTAGATCAAGAACCTAGTTCTAGATAGAGAGTCAGATTCGAGTAGAGTTGAGCTTTGCTCCAGTTCAGATCTGTAAGTTATCAAGATTTAGTTCTTATATTGTTTCTCAATGACTTTATGCTATTTCAATATTATGTGTGCAATTGCTAAGTTCTTACTTTATTCTAGTAGTATATTTGATATAGTCATGATCAATGATAAGTCTACGCACTTATTCGTAGAGCTCCTAGTATTTTATGCGCATATGCTAGGTAGTAGAAAGTATGTAAGCATGGTGCTTAGATATAATTTACTTGCGGATTCACCTTATACTCCGGGTCGTGTGGTAGATCGTGGGCGTGACAGGCCTATTGAGTCCTTTGTAGTCCACCCCCCCCCCCCCGAGTATAAGACTAGTCGAACAATGGTTCTTGAGAAGATCATGTTTCGTCCTTGATTCTCTTGGGTAATCTTCGGGGTGTTCAGACTTATCCATGACTATGCTATATATGATGATATGCTACATTAGAATAGATGAACAAACTCAGTCTTTGTATGCTATATAGAATTATCTCTCTTAAGTAAATCCAATTCTAATCTAGACTAGGAATAGTTTATGCTATGCTCCACATGTGCCTCTGCCTGTCTATTTATCATTACTTTATTATTTGGCTTACCCCTGTTAAAGTATGTGCCATTCCATCAAAGTCCATAAAGTAATCTATTGCCATCCCTATGTCTGTTGTTACATCCATCCATCTTCCCTGTGGATACGATATTTTAAAACCCATCACCCTGGGTGAAATGCTCACTGGTATCCGTGCGCTTGCGGATTATCTATCATAATATTTCTGTAGGCTCTTATACCAATCACGTTTCTTGCGCCATTACTTAGAATGGTTTCTAGATCCATTCTTTGGAAGTTGCGTTAAGAATTGTCAACACCGACCCGCAGCCGACGCCGGAGCAGCAGGCTGCGGAGGCAGGCGGCGCCAACATCGAGGATGATAACGACCGGTGCCTGTACGTCGGGACCCCGTGGGAGGACGACGTCATCGCCGACCGCCGTGACGTCGACGACTTTAAGGAGGCATTGCGCACGATCGCGTGAACACTCGTGGTAAGGACTTGTACCTTGATACCTTCATCTTTGTCATGCATCCCAAGCGTCTTGCGAAGTCTTAAAACAAAACCTACCTTCCTTCGTTGCAGTCGCTTGCCGAGCGGGCTCAGGCTCGGGCGGGCTTGGTGAGGGAGGCAGCCAACATCCACGCAGAAGCTGCCGCGGCTCGAGAGGCTTCGCTGCAGGCCAAGGTCGAAGCCGCGTAGGAAATCAAGCGCGTGAAGGAAGCCATGGCCCGCCAGGCGGAGAGGGAGGTGGCCTCTTTGAAGAAGAGGCTGGAGGTGGCGGAGCGGAAGGTGAAGGACGCGGCTGACGACCTTCAGGCCGTGGTGGAGGGTAAGTTTGCTAGGTCGCTGGGCGTGGACTCCATGCATCTCCTGGGTCTTTTCCTGATTTTTTGACCTGTGATGAGTTCAGGCGCCAAGGAGACGGAGGACGCTCTGAAGAAGGAGCTGGCAGAGACCAAGGATCAAGTAAGGATCCTTCAGGAGAGGACCACGGAGGTCCGGGAGGGTGAGTAGTTCTTTCACCGCAGCAGGGCGCTTTGACTTGCCATGATTAATCCGAAGAGATGACGAAACTCCCCAATGCAGGTCTGGAGAAGGAGCTCGCCGACCTCAAGGAGGCTGCCCAGTATGTGATGGACATCTACGTCCCTCAAGAGGAAGGGGCGGAGCCAAAGGGGTTGGTCGATCGGCTAGATGAGGCCGAGAATCGGATCAGGGTCCTGCTGCTGGACGCCGCCAAGCTTGCGGTGGCTGCTGTGTTGTCGACGGTGAAGTATCACGAGCCGTCATTCGACCTGCAGAAGGTCACAGAAGACGTCGATCTGTCTGGCTTGGTGAGGCGCGAGGACATCCAGACTGCCGCAGAGGAGGTCGTCAACAAGTTTGACTTCTGAAAATCAAAGGTCGGGTTGTATCAATTTGTAGATGTAAGTTTGGCCAGGGGCCTAGCAATGTAAACAGTCTTTTGCCGTAATAAAAATTTGCAAACTATATGGAATGTGTGCTCCACTTGAGTAGCAAGAACAATCATTATGTAAGCTCGAAAGTAACCAGATTGTGAAGTGCACCCTCTGCTAACCCAACTCAGTGGAGGAACGGCTTACCGACTGTGTGGCTCAGCGTGGAGGCTTAGGCACAACCGGCATGCGGAGGGGGGTCGTGGACCCTAGGTCTCGCAACCTAGCAACTTAGGAACTTTCATAAATGGAGTAGGGGCTAAACATGTGGAGAACGCGTATAAACATAAGACATGAAAAATCCCTTCAGGTCGCAAGACCCTTAGGTTGGCGAAGCCAAGCCCCGAGCGCTTCGGAGCCCGACCTAGACCAAGCCCCCGAGTGTTTCGAGGGGGAAGGGTGAACAGAACAGAAAATAAAGGGAGACCTAGGTGCAGGTCAACAGAAGGGCTGTCGAAAGGAATCTCATTCTTTATTAAATAGAAATTACAAAAGAAGAGAGTACATAGCTTTTATTTTGGTACACGTCTTCTAAGGATAGAAGCGACGCAGGTGCTCGATGTTCCAGACGTTCGGGACGCCTTGACCGTCGGCCCACTGGAGGCGATAGGTCGCTGGTCCGACGACTTCCATCACGATGAAGGGGCCTTCCCAAGGTGCAGAGAACTTGTGCATTCCCTTGGTGTCTTGGATGCGCCGCAAGACTAGGTCGCCCACGTTGAAGGATCGTTCACGCACGTTGCGGTCATGGTAACGACGTAGTTGCTGCTTGTGGTGAGTGTGCCGTATCAGCGAAGCCACACGATGTTCGTCAATGCTGTCAAGGTCGACCTTGCGCGTCTCCTCGGCTGTCCCATCTTCGTAGTGTTGGATGCGTGGGGCACCAAAAGCGAGGTCGGTCGGGAGGACGGCCTCCGACCCGTACACCAGGAAGAATGGTGAATAACCCGTACCTGAACTGACCTGGGTCCAGAGACCCCAGATCACATGCAGCAGCTCTGCTAGCCACCTGGTGGCGTATTGGGAGGCGTCGTCGAAGAAGCGGTCCTTGATGCCTTGAAGCACCATGCCGTTTGCGCGCTCGACCTGGCCGTTACAGCGTGGGTGCGCCACCGAGGTGTAGTAGACGTCGATGAGGCTGTCTTGGCAAAAGTCCCAGAAGTCAGATCCTGTGAAGGCCGAATCTAGGTCGGTGACGATCCTGTTGGGGACCTCGATGCGGTGGGTGATGTCTTCGATGAACTTTGCCGCCTCCTTCGACGTGACGGTGGCGACGGCTCGGACCTCGATCCATTTGGTGAATTTGTCCACCGCCACCAGGATGTGCCTGTAGCCGCCAGCTGCCGTTCTGAAAGGTCCCACTGAGTCCAGGCCCCATATGGCGAAGGGCCAGGATGGAGGGATTGTTCTCAGGGCTTGTGCCGGCACGTGCTGCTGCTTGGCGAAGAACTGGCACCCTTTGCATCGCCGGACTAGGTCTTGAGTGTCGGCCAGGGTGGTGGGCCAGTAGAAGCCTGACCTGAAGGCCTTTCCCACCAGGTTGGCAGAGGCTGCGTGATTGCCGCATTCTCCACCGTGAATTTCCTACAGGAGCTGGAGACCTTCAGATCTGAGGATGCACTTCATCAGTACAGCATTGGAGGCGAACCTCCGGTATAGCTCTGAGCCGATAACGACGTAATTGGCGCTGCGCCGGACAATCTTCTCCCATTCGACCTTGTCTTCAGGCACTCGCTGCTCCAGGATGTAGGCGATGAAGTCGAGGCGCCAATCATCTTCGGCTTCTGCCATGAGGACGTCACGGACGCCTGGAGGGGGCACGTCGCCAAACGACGTATCTGGGTCGCTGAGGAGCCTGATCGACGGCTTGCGCAGATCTTGGACGAACACGCCGGCTGGGACCAGCGCACATTTGGACCCTAGCTTGGAAAGGACGTCGGCCGCTACGTTGTTGTCGCGGCAGACGTGGAGGAATTCTAGGCCCTCGAAGTGGGCTTCGAGCTTTTGTACCTCGGCGCAGTAGGCATTAATCGTATCCTTCTTGATGTCGCACGCCTTGTTGACCTGGTCAATGACGACCTTGGAGTCGCCGTAAGCGATGAGCCGCTTGATGCCCAGGGAGACGGCGATGCGCAATCTGTGGATCAAGGCCTCTTATTCGGAGCCGTTGTTGGACGCCTTGTAGTGGATCTGTAGGACGTACTTCAGGTGATCACCCTAGGGGGAGATGAAAAGTATGCCCGCACCCGCTCCTTTGAGGTTCAAGGAACCATCAAAGTACATCTTCCAGTGCTCCAGCTTCTCCGTCGGTGGGGGTTGCTGGGTCTCTGTCCATTCAGAGACGAAATCTGCAAGGATCTGGGACTTGATAGCCTGTCGTGGACAGAACTCAATCTCGAACTCGCCTAGCTCGACCGACCTCTTGACAATGCACCCTGTAGTGTCGCGGCTGCGTAGGATTTCTCCCAAGGGGAAGCTTGACACGACCTTGATCTTGTGCGACTGGAAGTAGTGCCGGAGCTTGCGCGAGGTGACGAGAAGGGCGTACATCATCTTCTGAGGTTGCGAGTACCTGATTTTGCTGTCGGAGAGGACCTCACTGACGTAGTAGACAGGTCGCTGGACGGGGTAAGGTTGACCTTCTTCAGGTCGTTCCGCCACCAGGACCGTGCTGACCACCTGGGTGGACGCGGAGATGTAAAGCAGCAAGGTCTCTTTTGGCGCGGGAGGCACCATGACCGGAGGCGTTGTGAGGAAGGTCTTCAACTCTTCTAGCGCCTGGTCTGCCTCGTCTGTCCATACAAACTTGTCAGACTTTTTCAGTAGCTTGAAGAAGGGCAGGCCTTTCTCCCCAAGCTTACTGATGAAGCGACCTAAAGCGGCCATCATGCCAGTGAGCTTCATGACATCTTTCTTCCCGGTGGGTCTCTTCATTCTGCGGATGGCGTCGACCTTGGTGGGGTTCGCCTCGATGCCCCGGTGGCTGACCATGAAGCCCAGGAGCTTGCCAGATGGGACGCCAAAGACACACTTCTCCGGGTTGAGCTTCCAGCGGTAGCGCCGGAGGTTGGCGAAGGTTTGGGCGAGGTCGGCGATGAGATTGTCCTCCACCGTGGTCTTGACAACTACGTCATCGACGTATGCTTCGACGTTGTCGCCGATCTGGGACTCCAAGCACTTCTGGATGGCCTTCTGGTAGGTCGCTCCAGCGTTCTTGAGGCCGAACGTCATGGTAGTGTAGCAGTAGATGTCGTGCAGTGTTATTAACACCGTTTTGTCTTGGTCAGAGACCTTCAGGGCTATCTGGTGATACCCTGAGTAACAGTCGAGGAAGCATAGCAGGACGCTTCCAGCTGTGGAGTCAACGACCTGGTCGATACGCGGTAGAGGGAAGGGGTCTTTAGGGCAGTGCCTGTTGAGATCGGTGTAGTCGATACACATTCTCCATTGACCGGTTTTCTTGGGTACAAGCACCGGGTTGGCGAGCCAAACCGGATTTTTACACTCACGGATGAATCCGGCAGCTAGGAGCTTTATTATCTCTACCCTAATGACCTCCTTGCGATCCTTCGCAAAGCGGCGTAGCTTCTGCTTGACAGGCTTGGCCATCTTGCTTACATCCAAGGAGTGCTCAGCCAGCTCCCTTGGAACACCTGGCATATCCGATGGGGTCCATGCGAATATGTCGGTGTTGTCCCGGAGGAAACTGGTGAGCGCGAGTTCCTATTTCTCCCCGAGGTTGTCGCCGATGACCACCGGCTTTTCTGGGTCGGCAAGGCCGAGGCAGACCTTCTTTGTCACTGGCGTGGCGTCGAGGGTGGTGTTGGTACGCTTCTGCTCTGGGATGGTGAGGTCGCTCGGGGCGACCTTCGCAGCCTCGGCGACCATAACTGCCGAGGCGTCGATGCAGGCGTTCGTCATGGCGATGTCCAAGGCCTCGTTGTCGCACTTGAATGAGACGATGAGGTCGCCGTAGACAGTGAGGACCCCGTTGGGGGCCGGCATCTTCAACACCAAGTAGGTGTAGTGCGGGACCGCCATGAACCTGGCCAGCATAGGGCGACATAGGATGGCGTGGTACGAAGACTTGAAGTCGGCAACCTCGAAGCTGAGGTACTCCGTGCGGAAGTTTTCTTCCGTGCCAAAGGTCACCGGGAGGGAGATCCGACCCATGGGGTAGGCCGCCTTGCCAGGGACGATGCCGAAGAAGGGCTCGTCGCACGCTGTCAACCTCTTGAAGTCGAAGTCCATTTTCTTCAAGGTCTCGACGAAGATGACGTTGAGCCCGCTTCCTCCGTCGATGAGAGTCTGAGGGAGCAGGGCGCCCTCGACTATTGGCTCGACGACGAGGGGGTAGGACCCAGGATCTGGGATATGGACCTAGTGATCGGCCCTGGAGAACGTGATTGGCTGCTCCGACCAACGCAAGGGCTGCGACGGCTTGGTGTGGATGAGCTGAATCTCGCGCTTGTCCTTGCGATACTGCCTCCTGCTCGTGCTGGACTTCAAGCCGCCAACGATCATGTTGATCGACCTCTTGGCCTGCTGGAAGGGGCCGTTGGGGTTGCCCGTCGCCGGCGGTGGAGGTAGGTCACGCTCGTCGCGGCGGTCCTCCGGCTGTGGGTCGTCGCGACGTCATTCATCGCGGCGGTTGTTGTTGTAGCGACGTGATGACGACCGATCGCCATCGCCTCTAGGTCGCTTCGAGTCTTCTAGGGTACGGAATGCCCTCTTGAATTGCGAGCACTTGCGGACGATATGAGTGGCTCCCTCGTGGAACGTGCAGGGGCTATCGAGCACTGCATTGAACTCCTCGACGTTGAACGTCGAGGCTCGACGTCCCTCCGTAGCGAGCACCTCTGATGGCCGCTTGCGCAGCTTGGAGCTTGGGTCACCAGTGGTGCCAGAGGTGCCTACATCGTGCTTGGCGTCGGAGTCGAACTGGTTGACCAGCGCCTCGTCCGTGTCGATGAGTTTGTTCACGACCTCCATGAGGGCCGCGACCGTGGTGGCCCCTGACTCGTGGATCTTCTCAAAGATCTTGCGATCTCTAATCCCCTTCTTGTAGCTGTCGACGACCTGGTCGTCTCGGACACCGACACAAGTGTTGCGGTTCTCGAAGAACCAGTTGGTGTAGTCGCGAAGCCGCTCGTTGGTCTTCATGGTAACCCTCCCGAGATTGAAGGCGTTCCCAGGGCGATTGTAGGTCGCCTGGAAGTTGGACGTGAAGGCCAGAGATAGGTCGGCCCACGACGTGATGCTGCCTGCCGGGAGGTTGTTGAGCCAGAGTGACGGTGCGTCGCCCATCACCAGCGGGAAGTAGGCCGCCATGTGGTCGAAGTTGCCACCCGCCGCCTTGACGGCGACGTAATAGGTCGACAGCCAGATGTTGGGGTCAGAGCGGCCGTCATACTTCTGGATGTTTGGCTTGAAGTTGTCAGGGTAGCGACCGATCTGAGGCGAGGGGCCAACGCAGGGAAAGCGGTGATGGCCGTGTCGTCACCGCCGTCCCCGGCTTGGGCGCCGCCTCGGCTCCGAGCAGGGGCAACGACCTGGGACCTGGGCTGGCGATCCGGATTTGGGACACCGCCCTCCAGGTGGTCGTAGTCCGCCTCGTATTGAGCACGACGCCTGTTCTCGACGTCGTGGCGGCCGCGTTCCTCGCGCTCCATGATACGATGAACAGCGCCGGGGGGCCGTACTCGCGGTAGTACTCCGTGCGATGCCGCATCTCCCGCTCTTCGCACTCACGGTGGCGCTGGTCGATGTAGCTGCGGGAGTCGCACGCACGTCTGTTCTTGTCAAGGTTGGCGCGGAGGTCGCTGTCTCTCGCGCCGTTCACCCGAGCCTAGTCGGGGTTGTTCTGGTCGACCTCCACCTGAATGGTGGGGAGTTTGCTGTGCGTAGGTCGATTAGATCGACTGCGCGAATGCCGGCTTGATGAGGATGCCGCAGACTTGGATGCCGCGCTCTTCTCTTCTACCAGGGCTGTAGCGACCCGAAGGTAGGCCATGGCTGCTTCGGCCTTGGGTGAGGGGTTGGCTTGCTGGAGACGTGCCATGGCGGCGCCCAGGTTGGCCTGAGGGCTATTGAACGTTGGTAGCACTGCTTCCTCGAACTCGAGACGAAGGTCTCGGGCGCAGGGGGGTACCGCGTGGCGTTGCTCTTCTGCTCGTCGCTGGGCACGATTGGCATTGCCTTGGATCCGACGTGCTTCCTCGGAATCCGTCGCGCCGCGACGTGGTGGTTCGTTCTCCGACACCACCAGGACTCGCCGCAAGATCGAGCCCTGGTCCTTGGGGGAGACGTGGATCCGGACCTTCTGGAACTCACCGCCGTCTGGAGACGTGGGAGCTCGCGTGGTACGGGGAGCGGCACTCTCCTGGTCAATCTTCTTCTGCAGCCGGCAGCCACGGAGGGTGTGTCGTACGCCCTTGTGGTAGGTGCACGGCACGTCGAGCGGGTCACGGCGAGCGCGGAGCTCAGGCTTTAGGTCGCCAGATGACTCCCGACGCCCAGATTGGATTTGGGAGGACTTGGTCGCCTGACGGGTGTAGACGTCGCTGGATGGTCGCAGACCGAAGGGGAAGGTCTTGCGGTGCGACGCGGTCTGCGTTGAGCGCTGGGCTCTCTCGCAGATCTGGAGGGTCTCCTCCATCATGTCGATGACGCACTCCATTCCCTGAACAATGTCATAGGGTTTGGGCGGGTGGGTCTTCGACGCCAGATCGAAAACGAGGGTGGCGACGGGTGTCGCTGGGGCCTTCACAGCAACCGACGGAGAGGTCGTGGCCGCCAGTGCAGTCGAGGTCGCCGTGAAGGAGCCGAAGCAGATCTCCACAGGGTTGGTGAGGATGTCTGCCATGCTCGCCGGGAAAACAACACCGGATCGGGCCACCATGCTGCACAGCGAGCTCCTGATCACCCCTACCTGGCGCGCCAACTGTCAGGGGGTGAGACCTGGACAGATCCGCAAGGGGGCGACCCAAGCGGTTGTAGGTTGATTGGAGGGGATTGGGAACTAAGAGCGTAGGTGGTAGTTCGCAGGAGGAACTCAGAATACAGCGAGAATGGCTGAGGACACAGGGGTTTAGACTGGTTCAGGCCTCCGGAGAGTAAAATCCTACGTCCAGTATGCGGTGGAATTATGCGTGAATGGGGAAGTCGTCTTGAATGGAGCTCTAGGCCGCCTTATATGGTCAACGGGCTAGGGCTTCCATTCGAGGTCAGTGGACCCTCATCGGGGTCGGTTACAAGTTAGGAAGGTCATCTTCCGTGATTACAGGGTGAATCCCGCGATCTGCGGACCTACTGGCGGCGTCGAGCCGCGACCTGGGGGAGAGCCTTGCGCCACAAGCTCGGCGGATCCTCCGGGATCCGGATAAGGTCTTCCGGAGTCTTCAAAGGTCGCCGGGGTTGTGGATAAGGTCTCCGGGCCCACTTGCAGGTCGGCGGGGCTTCTGACTGGTCGGGTCCACTTGACAGGGACCTCTGGGACCCTGGTCAGTGGGGACCCATGGGTACCCATGTCTCTCAGGATGTTTGACACTAAATAGGAGCATTAAACATAGACTAATAACAAAACTAATTACACAAATGGATGCTAATTCATGAAATGAATCTAAGCTTAATCAGTCTATGATTTGAAAATATGGTGCTACAATAAATATGTGCTAATTATGAATTGATTATATTTAATAGATTCATCTCTCACGAATTATAGCCTCCATTTGTGTAATTGGTTTTTGTAATTAGCTCATGTTCAATCCTAATTAGCATCCGAATATTTGATGTGACAATTGCTAACTTTAGTTCCTAGATCCAAACACCCCCATAGAGTTTATCCTAAAGATTCACTAGAAAATTAGAAATATCTCTTCCAAACAAATAGTAATCACTTTCCTGGAAGAATATACCAAAGCTCTACCGAACATGCACACACGTAACAAATCACATATGAATACACTGAGGAACGAAAGAAAATGAAGTGCTAACCATGTGCTCATACAAGTACGATGGAGTATCTATGAGATCAAGAGTTTTTCACTATGTTGACTATAGAGAGGGGGCCACATAAACCCCAACACAATAGTGCAACTGACCCTGGCCTGATTTCGACATTGATCCAAATTAGGAAAAGGTCTACATCACCCCCAACATATGAGGGGTGGACTACATGACCCCTAATCTATGAAACGGTCTATATCACCCCCCGAATAGAGATGGCAATGGGTGCTCGAAACCCGAAACCTGATGGGGTTTTCTCTATTAGGGCATGGGCGTGGGTCGATTCTTCTACCCGTGGGTCTATTAATGGGCAAACAATGAGACCCAGTGGTTTCGTGGGCATGGGTTTGGGCACATTAAACCCGAACCTGTGAACCCATGTGTTTTTTTAGACCCGACATTCTTAGCCTACACCTCAATTTTAATGGA
The DNA here is from genome assembly GCA_036936925.1 of Cenchrus fungigraminus. Classification (NCBI taxonomy): domain Eukaryota; kingdom Viridiplantae; phylum Streptophyta; class Magnoliopsida; order Poales; family Poaceae; genus Cenchrus; species Cenchrus fungigraminus. The sequence goes on along the minus strand of CM072778.1, from coordinate 16,487,515 downwards.
TAAATCCCAACTCTTATATGCATGTACTATTTCTTATCATAAGTTTAATTGTTAAACGATCTATACTATGCTTTATGTCACTCATATGAAGTGCTTTTGTTAACATGTGATGTTATGATTGGATATCTAATATTATCACTAGTAGAAATGTTCACATCCATGACAAAACACTTTCGTCACGGAACAAGCTAAATTCGTCATTGAAAACCTTCTGTGACGAATTTATGACGATTTTGAGATCGTCATAGAAAGCGCGTCACATTTGTCGCACCGTGACGAATCAGCCATTTTCGTCACAGAACTACTCCTTTTCAGTGACAGACACGTTTTTCGTCATGTAACCGCTCGTCTTCTATGACTAGTGAGCATCGTCACTAATTTCGTCATGGAAGTGACTGCCACGTGGCGCCATGCATGCTGGCAGCTGACGTGGCTTGTTGCCACGCTGGCTGCTGACGCGGTGCGTTGCCACGCTGGCTGCTGACATGGCTCGGTTCCATGCTGGACGCTGACGTGGCTCGGTTCCACGCTGGACGCTGACGTGGCAACATGCACTCGAACGATGACGTGTCTTGACCTGATTGGTCCACATGTTGTCGTTTGATTCGTCCACGTGCAATGATCAGGTTGGTCCACGTGTTGCGATCTCATTAGTCCACATGTCATGATCTGATTGGTTATCGAAATTTCATCATAAAACGATGTTTATGATGAAATTTGATAAAAGTCATGTATATATACACAGCCCAATTCATCATATTACACATCCCATTCCAAATTCAGCCCAACAAGCCCACGTTACAATAATTACACAACCCAACATGACAATAAATACACAACACATAAAATTTAACCCAACAAGCCTAGAAATAAAAAAAATAGATCAACCATGTTCTTGTAGCATCAAACATGTCAATTGCTTGCTGATCCAATCACTCATAATGACTTGCTTCTTGAGGCATCTAATCCTCAACCTGAAAGAGGACATTGCCAAACACTTGTCAATGCACAATATTTGAGATAGAAATTACTAATATGCTATGTATAGAGAACTGCAAGTACATGCATATGTTATATCATACAAACATATAGTAGGCAAGATTAGAAGTTCTAGAATGAGAGGCTGTATGTAGCAGGTGGCAGTATTTAATTGGATGTGTTCCAATTGAGTCATAGTAGATTGTAGTTTAGCAAATTCCAAGTGATCCCTAATCTAAGCACACTGCTCTAAAATGTAAGATTCTGAAGGTGTCAATCAGTTCCCTTGTCCAGAATGTCAAAAAATTGCTATACTCAGTTAAGCTTCATCTTTCCATTTAATTAAGATCATATATGTCCAAATAAAAACAATTATGTATCAAAAAGGATAATATCAAATTATCTCAGCACAAAACATACGCAAACATATCAATTCATCTCTAAGCAGATTCTAAAAATTGATCATTGATGGAGACTTGGTTTCATACACAAACAAATGGAAAGTTGTTTTTCAACGATCCGCAACACAAACAAAAAGCTCATGCATTCAGGACATTTAACTAATCATTCCACATAATAAGCACATTGTCCCAAATCAACAAGATAGAATCGAACAATTGAGAAACATTTCTACTCCAGAAATACTAACCAGGCAACCAGGTGCCTATACAAGTAAGTGTAGGTTGATCAGGAATAAAATATATACATACTCTAGGACATAAGCACAGACCGTTAAAGGCAAGGCATCACTCACTTGATGCAGCTCCAGGATTCAGAGTTGCAATTCTAGGATTCAGCTCTTAGCTGCGCCACAGCACCTGCACAACATAAAACTCAAAAAGATCAGTCAGTCAGTGCTCAGTCCAAGCTGACCACAACACCAGATATTCTTTAAAATCCATTCACATCCATGGAAGATATAACAAAGAAATAGCAATAACAGTGCTCAGTCCAAGTCGTCCAAGACCTAGAAACCTAGATTTAATATAAATCAAACAACCAAAAAGGAGATATATGTACATAAATTATCGACTCACTGAACAAACAGGACACACAAGGTTTTGTGCTGCGTGGCCTTAACAGGACACAACCTGGAGATACCAAACTGTATGCAAAAAGTTCTAGTAACCAGACACACAGAGTCGATGTCGCTGCACAGTGTAAGAAAAAAACTGACCTGGGCACTGCTTTAAGCAGAATCATCATGCACATGGATCCCTTCTCCCAGCACATTGACCCATCCATTTAGCTGCCCAAAGAGCCCAGAATCAATCCTATAATGTTAAATAAAATTTGTCAACACACTTCCTTTGGTAATCCTAATTCAAATTGAAGAATCCAAATCCAAATGGAAGATGCTTCCTCTTCTATTTACGCACCTACAAGGACAGGAAGCTAGTCTAAGCAAAACATATCAGCCACCTTGTTCCATGCTAAGCTAAAGCTTTTTATATTGAATCTTTCGGTCAACGTCCCTACAAAATGCAAACACCCTAACAATTACTTTCTAGTATCTAGAAATGCTCAACTTTTTAATCCCACCAACATAATACTCCGCTGCTTTGTGTATGGCCAAGCTAGACCAAATACTATAACATTTGCAGAAAGAAACCGACATTCAATGACACAATAATTAAATAGGTGTAAGAAGTCCTCACTGGGGCAAAATGCAAATATGCAATCAACAACACTAGCAACTTATATATATATACTATAGGTGAGAGTCATGGTATATGCAAGTACCATCTGGGCAAAGCACAATAGAGATTAGAGAGCAGTACTCAATATCATATAGATACATGGGATTCCTAAAAAAATAAGATATATGGGCATCCTTTGGGCATACTACTATGGAGTACTAGTATATTACTCGGAACCCGGAATGGAATCAAGCAGTATTGAATAAAAGCACATGAGGGGAGGGGATTTGGCGGAATGGGAGTCGAATCGACTGGATAACAACAGATTGAAAATGGGGGGAGGACCTCGGGCGAGTAGGTGAAGCAGGCGTAGGGAGGACCTCGGGCCCCTGCAACTGTGCCGTCGTCGTCCTTGGCGGGCGCGGGCGCAGGCGGGGGTAGGGTTGTCCCGTGGTAGTGGTAGGGCGGCGCATCGGCCCAGCTGAGCGGGTGCGGCGACACCATGGCCGGCGGTCAGTGTTGGTGGGGGTGGCACGAGGCGAGCGCAGAGGGCGAAACCCTAGCCAATGAATCAATCAGTGATGAGCTCGTGAGCCACCCTAGCCACAAATCAAATCACAGCAAAATCGAGAACTCGTGAGCCACACTAGATGGATTCGGAGGGGATGCAAAGTGACGGCCGAAAAGACGGCCTGGATCCCCCTCACCTCGCGCCGACGCGGCACATTCCTCCTGGCGCCTCACTGCAAGATGGCGACCCGGCCGCCGTAGATCCAACTCGACAACGTTGTCCGCCCCTCGACCTGGATTCGTCTCAGAATCACCGGGGAAAGGAGCAGCGGAGGCGAGGCGGGCGCGGGGAGCGGAGGTAGGAAGCGGCGGGCGCGGCGAGTGGCGGGCGCGAGGAGCGGCGGGCGCGGCGAGTGGCGGGCGCGAGGAGCGGCGGGCGTGGCGGGCGCGGCGGGCGTCGGGAGCGGCGAGCGGAGGTGGGAGGCGGAGGGCGCGAGGGGGAGAGCCGAGTGGCTAGCGTCATGGGAGGCGGCAGGCGGGGAGAGGTGGCTGGGACTGGGAGTGGTGGCGGATCTGAGAAGGTGGCTGAGGAATGGGGACTTAGGGTTTGGCTGCCCCCCTTTTATTCATCTCAATATCAATATGAACCGTTTGATTGAAGATGGATGGTTGGGATAAGTTGGGCTAATTGGGCCGACGTGGGCTTCTCAGCTTATCATTTTTCTTTTCTTTTTTTCTTTGGGGCTATTGCATTCTTGCCCCTGTTCCGAAGTCCAATTGTGATTTTACCCTCACTTTTCTTCACGTTGCATTTTTACCCCCATTTTTTGAAAGCGAAGCATCAGTTTACCCCTACTCTGTTAACGGCACATAACGGTGTCTAATGAAGTGAAAAAAGACAAGTTGCCCTTTTGTTATCTTCCTCTTCCTCCCTCTTCTTCCTTCTGTGCTCTTGACAGGCGGCCACCGACTGCAGCGAGGATGTGGCGGCCATGGCGACGGCGGGCAGGAAGGGGAGAAGGGGCGGCGGCGCGGCAGGGTCGGCTCCGAGGGCGGCGCATCCATGGCCAGGGGGTGCTCCGGGGGTGGCGGCGCGTCCATGTGCAGGTGGTGCCGGATCCAATGGCGGCGCGTCCAAGGCCAAGCGGTGCTGGATCCGATGGCGACGGAGGACGAGCGGCCGCTCGTCCCGCACCAGGCCTCCAGTCCTCGCCCCACCTTCCCCGCGGGGGGCGTCATGTGAGCCCCGAGGCACAGGGTGGGGGTCCTTTGTGGCGGCGCTGCTACGCGACGCCGACGAGGTCGCCACCGCCACGCGCCGGGTCACGCCTCCACGTCGTGCCTCCTGGCTGGGTTGCTCGGCGGCGGCGGCGGCGCCTCCGCGGGCGTGCAGGACGCCAGCAGGGCACCTCAGCCACACGGCGTAGTGGGAGAGCACGCGGCTCGAGGCCGAGGCGCGCCTCGCGCGCGAGGCCAGGATGCGCGCGTTCGCCGCCTCCGCGTCCGTCTCAGCGCCGACAGCAGCCCACAACTCCTCTGCGGCGCACGGCGGCTTCGAGTTGCCCGCGTACACGCTGAACTTCTCTGAGAGCGCGGCACCCTGAACCACCAGTAGGACCTGCGGCCGGCGGTGGCCAAGCACGGACCAGCAGGACATGCGGTCGGCGGCGCCGCCGCGTCAGTCCTGGCCGCCGCCTGGAGCTTGCACCACGCACGGGCCCGGTGAGAGAGAACGGGTGGCAGAGGGGACGATGAGGAGAAGGGATAAAGGGTATTTGGGTCTTTTCGCCCTATTATGAAGGATTTTTGTATTTATTTTATTTCGTTTAATCTAGATTCAACAGACGGTGTTGAGAGTAGGGGTAAACGGATGCTTCGCTTTCAAAAAAACGGGGGTAAAAATGCAACGTGAAGAAAAGTGAGGGTAAAATCACAATTAGACTTCGGAACAGGGGCAAGAATGCAATAGCCCCTTTTTCTTTTCGTTCCACCATTGTGAAGTAACACCTAAAACTAATTATCTTATACACACAAATATATTTTTTATATATAATAGTATGCATATAAGTTGCCACCTAGGAGTTTCAAGAATTTTAAAGTAGATTTGCTATTTTCTATCATTTAAATGAATTTCTAGATGTTTACCGAAAGTAATTCCAAATTGACCTATATGTACCTCTAATAAGATTCAAAAAATTCAAAACAAACTATATTTAGACACTTATGGCCCATTCTAGGTCACATCTAGGAGATTGACGAAAAATTTAATTGAATTGTAGGGAAAACTCAAACTTCTACTAGTCACCTTGTTATAAAATAATGATAATAATATTTAAATTTGTTCAAAACATTCTACAAATTAACATGGAACCATATTTAAGCATATAATGCTGCTATAGAAAATTCAGATGATTTTAATAAAGTGAGATTATAGATGTTCACAAATAGTAACATCTCTCACATAGTTTCTTATAACTATACTCAAACCTTTGAAGTCTGAACACCTCATAACATTGTTGAAGTCGTATGCAGCTAAAATTTGGTCACAATCTTATTTTAGTCTTAGTATGATAAAATATGAAGGTACACTACCACTTGTTATGCAAAAAAGTTTTTTCTATTTTTTTAAACACCTAAATAACACACCCTTTCAAATAACTCAAAATTTAGTTGTCTTAAATACCACCAATCCATTTTTCACATGTAGCAGACAACAAATAAGGTAATCTAGGAGTTTCAGAATTTTTGGAATAGATTTGTTATTTTCTATCATTTAATTGAATTTATGTGTGCTTACCGAAAGTAATTCGAAGTTGACCTATGTGTACCTCCAATAAGACTGGAAAAATTTCACAAAAATCATATTTAGTCTTCTATGTTCCATTCTAGGCCATATTTTGGAGATTGATGAGAAATGCAATTTGAGTTATAAGGAACATTCAAACTTTTATATCAAAGTACAACATAATAATCATAATAATATTTGAATTTGGTCAAAAAAATTCTACAAATCGGCATAACAACATGATTTTGGTCCACAATCTTGCCATAAAAATTTTAAGTGATTTCAAGGAAGTGACGACATACACTGCTCACAAATGGATACATGGGTGACATAGTTTCTAATAACTCAACACAAACTTTGAGATTTGAGTGGTGATATACATTTTCAAAGTCGTACGCATGTCAAACATAGCTACTACCTTATGTTTATCATAACATTAGAAAATATGAAGTTATGTTACCATTTATTATGCAAAAATATCTTTTATTTATTGTCTTTCGGTAGAAGAAAAGAAGCTATATAAAAAGATAAATGAAATTGCAATTAATATGCAAACGAACGACATTACATGAAAGATCATGATTTTAGAAAAAATCAGAAAAAAGAATCAATGAATTTGAAGTTACTATGACCGAGAAACACTAGTTTCAAATTTTAATTGTATATTAAAAAGAAAAATGATGGGGGAAACAAGCTCAGCGTGCGCCACGTGGTCCCGGCGAAGCAACCCGACCATCCTAGTGCTGCCACGTGGTCCCGAAACTCCATCGCTCAGTATATGAAGTGAACTATCATCAAACCAGTACAACTGACGAAGTGGTGCAGTGGTAATAGTTGTACTCTTGATGTGCGAGGGCGCGGGTTCGAGTCCCGTCTCCTCCGTTTTTTTGCCCCCTCCCCGCTACGAATTAAATTCAGGCGATGTGGGCCGGCGTGGTCGGGTGACTAGGCGCGGAGGGGTCTGATAACGTGGGCCAGGTGGTTGGATGATGTGTACCAAGGTACAAAAGCAACGAAATCCTTGACAGAATCAGAAACAATGAATTGGCGTAGTGGTAAGGTGTTGTTCTTTGTAACTAGTGGGTCTGGGGTTCGAATCCCCGTCCACCCCATTTTTTTGCGCGGGATTAACTTGTGGGCCGCGTTGGCCTGGTGGCTCGCACCATGCTGGACCGCGTTGGCCTGGTGGCCCGCATCGTGCTGGGCCGCTCTGGCCGTGGTGGGCTGCATTGGCCTGGTGGCTCGCACCGTGTTGGGCGGCGTTGGCCTGGTGGCCCACGTCAGCTTGGTGGGTGCCTTGCTGGGCTGCGCGTGGTCGACCAGCCTAGCCAGAGCGGAGGGGAGTGTGACCAGGCACTGGTGGGGCCCACAAGTGGGACCAGGTTCTGGTGATGCCCACATGTGGGACCATGCACTGGTGGGGCCCACATGTGGGACCATGCACTGGTGGGGCCCACATGTGGAACCATGCGTTGGTGGGGCCATGCGATGGTGGGACCGTATGTGGGACCCGGACCCACAATTACACGTGGTTGCATGTGGGACAAGATCCTTGTTTTCTTTTTTCAAATTGTTTTGTGACGATAATGTTGTTGTTCCGTGACCCTAGTTTACTTTCGTCGTTGATTCCTCACGGGCAGAACTGGAATGATTCATCTGTGACGAAACAGGTTCGTTGTTCGGTGACCATCCTCTAAGTTTCGTCATTATTTTGAGTGGCTTGGTACCGTCACTCGTTATCTGTGACGAAGTTACAAAATTCGTCACGGTAGAAACCACTTCCATGACGAATAAACGGAACGTCACTACCAAATCATCATAGATATTAACATTTCTACTAGTGTATATTTTTGTTAATTTACATCAATGTTGAATGGGTATGTTTTAAATTGTGAAGATATACATGTACATTATTTTTTCTTGTTCAATTGTGAACATATGTACACACATATATGCCAATTTTGTTGTTCGATTTGGTACCCACGGGTGACGTGGGTACCCGTTAACCCGATGGGCATGGGTTTGGGCACAAAATTAAACCCATCACGGGTCACAAGTTTTTTAATGGGCGGGTTTTGTATTCGCGGGCACGAGTTTGGGATGGCAAAACCCAACGGGTTTGTGCTCGTTGCCATCTCTACCCCTGAACTTTTCAAAACCGGTCAAATTACCCCCTAAAACAGTTTTGAAAAATCATACTAAATAAAAAAATGTAAATTGGAAAGTCTAATTGTGTTGGACTCCAAATGATATTATCTTTGATGGGGCTTCTTTGTCTTTCTCAAAATGGAGATCATTTTTTATTAAGGAGTTGGATTCTGTTACGCTTAGGGCTAAACTGAGGGTGGGTGAGAAAATCAAGACTTGGCTGAGTAATCTCTTATAACCTTTTCTTTTTTCACTTGGACCAGTGGCCTTGTAACTTGTAAATATTTTTTCATATATATAAAAAAAGGGGTAGGGGTCTCCGAGGCTGATTCCAGTTAAAATAATATGGTATGCTTTATACTTTTTTATTGCTATGAAGAAAAGTATAGATCTAAAGCTACAACAAAAAATATACTAAAACATACCATATTATATATTCATTGTGTAGATCTACTCATTTTGGAGTCCAACACAATTGAATTTTTCATTTTATGATTTTTCTGTGATTTATTATAATTTTTCAAAACTGCTTTATGGGGTAATTTGACCGGTTTTGGGAAGTTCAGGGGTGATATAGACCGTTTCGTAGCTTGGGGGGGTTATGTTGTGATTTATTATGATTTTTCCAAACTGGTTTATGGGGTAATTTGACTGGTTTTGGAAAGTTCAGGGATGATATAAACCATTACGTAGGTTGGAGGGTTATGTAGTCTACCCCGTAGGTTTGGGGTGATGTAGATTTTTTCCATCCAAATTATTACACCAAGTTCTTTGGGTGCTTCATCATAAAGACATCCGCAGTATGCAATGCCCCGGTGCTACCTGGGTATCTCCTGAACCTGCCACCCATCTCGATTCCAGACCTAAGGTACCCGGTTACCATCTCGAGAATAGTCACAAATGTAGGCGAGATGCAGTTTACCACACTGCTTTTGAAAGCCCAGCCGGAGTGAAGATGGATGTTGAGCCGCCTGTTCTCATGTTCAACGCTGCAAACAAAGTTATCACATTTCAGGTGAAGTTATCACCTCTTTGAAGGTTAAAGGGGACTACACTTTTGGTAGCCTTACTTGGCACAATGGTGAAAAGACAGTGCGCATCCCAATTGCCCGGGTGACAATCCATGATTTATATGCTGATGTTGCATAAGTAGGTGAAACATCCTCCGGGGGCTCTTAGTTGTGTTTGTAGTCGTTTTCATTTCTTTTGTTCTTCCTGGAGCTGCCTCTTCGGAGCTGCCACGCTGTGTTTGTTTCTTTGTTGCTTCTTCTTCCAATAAAAATTTGGCAAAACTCTTGCTGTCCGTTCAAAAAAGAAACATGCAGCCAAATGTCATAGTGTTCTTACCAAAATCATGGGGCTCATACCGACAGTCTGAACATGACCAGCTGAACTGTCCACAGTTCTGTAACTAAACTTGACAGAAGTTTTTTGTTCTACAACCACAACGTTTATGATTGAAACTACAGCTGTATTGGCACATAGGGCCTATTTGGGACTGCTGCTCCACGTTTTACAGCTCTGCTCCCGTTTTATCCTGCCAAACATGTTTAGCTCGTGAAACTCTGCTCCAAGAAAAAGATGGAGTTCAAGGCCAACTCCACGTTTTCCTAGAGCACCTCAAGAGGTACTCCAGAAACACAAGTTCTGAACATCCTCACAGAGTTGTGGTAATATTACCCACCAATGTCGGTTCACTCTTTCTTTCTGTGCCCTGTCCGCCCGTCTTCCTCCCGTCGTTCTCTTCCCTCAGCAGCGGCTCCCAGTTGCGCTTGGCCCGCCGGCACTGGTCGCGGGTGCTCCTCCCTCCGCGCTCGGAAGCGCCGCCGGCGTCGCGCTCCTCCCTCCCTCTGAGCTCTGGAGCGCTGCCGCCGGCTGTGCCACCACCAGTCACCAGTAGCGCTCGGTCCCGCTGTCGACGGTCGCGGCACTCCTCCCTCCCTCCGCCCTCTGCAGCGCCGCCGCCAGCCGCCGGGGGGGGAGATCCGATGAGGACGAATTCGCGCCGCCGGCCGGGCGGCCGCGTCCCTCTTCTTCCCTTCCGAACGTGCGCCACTCCTTCCCCATGGCTACGCCTCTCCATCCTCGTTGAGCTCCACCCATGGTCGCACCCCTCTTCTTCCACGTCGAGCTCTGCACATGCCACGTATCTCTTCTTCCCCGTAAAGATCTACCATGGACGCCGGCGGTGTCCTGTGCGCCGGCGGCCGCGGAGGGAGGCGTCGACGGAGTCCTGCGCGGCAGGCACGGAGGGAGGTGCCGACGGAGTCCTGCGCAACGGTAGGCACCGACGGTGTCCTGCACGACGGCGGAGGGAGCAGAGGAAAATGGGTGAAGGAGAAGAGGGAGGAAGAGGAAAGGAGAAGAGATTGACATGTGGGCCCATCTATTAGGGGTATATTAGACTTTTTACAGAGAAATCTTGTGTCTTTGGAGCTGGAGTTAGTTTGTGTGCCAAACATGAACTGTGCTCCCAAAACTCCGCAGTAGAGCTACTCCATGGTGGAGTTGGTGGAGTAGAGCTGAAAAAATTGGAGCACAGGCCCATAATTCTAGTGCTTTTGGTTGAAATATGCTTGTATTCATTAAATAACAAAATCATGCACCATACATTATTTGGCTTGGGTGAGTCAAGCTTGTTGGTTGAGTCAGTCCGTGTTTGTTTGGGTGATTTTTGGCTTCTCCACAGCTTCGTATTGCCAGGCAATCTGGGACCTTTTGGTTTCTCATAAGCGGGCTGCTCTGGTTGCCCGCTACCACTCTAGAGGAAGCCCAAGCAAACAGGGGCAGTCCATAACAATCCAAGCCCGAGCAGCTCTGAGACTCAATCTTTTGTGCCTATATATGGAGGACTGCAATTGTCAAATGGAATACGACCTCTATTTTGGCCACATTCATTATGCTGAAAAAGACACTAAATGAGGGGGGAAACTTAAACAGAATGGTCCACATTTGACCATCCTTAGCCAATGACATCGCCACGCAGTACAGTGTACAGGTGCCTAGTCGGCCACGCACTTTGAAGACATTCTTGTCAAGAAAGGTTGCTGAGGGCATATCCAACAAGCTTTGGATCCAAGACATCACTAGTACGCTCACAGTGCAAGTACCCGCCTATCTTGACCTCTGGCACCAAATTCAGACAGTGCAGCTGTTAACAGGCATGGAGGATAGCGTTATTTTACCAGAGCCTTGTTTAGATGGTTAAAATTTCTAACCTTTTCTCCACTTTCTCTCCATCACATCACATTAAATACGTCAAAAGACATATGTTCGGAGTATTAAATATAGGTAAAAAAATAACTAATTACACAGTTTGGATGTCCTTTGCGACACGAATCTTTTGAGTCTAGTTAGACCATGGTAGGATAATATTTACCACAAACAAACGAAACGTGCTATAGGAGTTCCAGCAGTTAAAAAGGCAATTTTTTCAACTAACTAAACAAGGCCCAGGTATGGAGGAAAGAGTACGTGGTCTCGTGGAGGTCTGGAGGAAGAGAAACTCTGTGACGCATGCAGGAGCCAAGCAGCTTGCAGCTCTGGGAGACTGGGATTGCCAAGCCACTAGGGTAGCCTATGATCCTTGCCTTGAACTGGTTATTCTGTTATTTGTACAAGTAGCCTCTAATGCTCTTGGGCTTGTGAGTTTCCCCTCAGACTGGCATTGTAAACTCTTAATTATACTTCCTCTTAATGCAACAATATGCATCTCACATGTGTCTGGAAAAGGAAAAAAAAAAACACAGTACAGCGTACAGGTGATGTGTAATACCTGATACAAGTTCAGTTTTTTTACTTCTTTAATCTTATATAAAGGTATACTGCATCAGGTTATGGCCTTTCCTGTCATACTTCAACTCGAATGAAACAGATTATTCCAGCATGAGGCTGAGCCTTTTCCTCTTCTACTTCGTCCCAAAGAAAGAAAAGGTAGACTGAAGACTCTGAAAGTCTCTGATGGCATATATGAGATCACATTAGAAGAGCCAGCATCATTGCATAGTCATCCTTTAGTGAGACCATGGAAGGTGACTACATGTGATGTTATGCAGTGACCTGGTGACAAAATCATGTATGTGGGTTGTCAAGATTCCACAATGGTTGAGAAACACAAAATGGACTGGATTCAGAGAAACTACAGTTAGCACAAAACAGAACAGTCTTTGGCTATTGCCCAGAGTTTTTGTAGTGCAAACCTTATTTCGAATCTGTATTTCTGTCCTCCACATCTACACAAGTTTAATTTCTTAGTTTAACACGTGTGTAGCAAAGATGAAAAAAATTATAGCATACCTCTGGTAGTGCTCTAAAGAAGCCAAGTATGCTCCAATTAATGAATATTATGTATAGCAAGCATGCAGGATTAGCTGGAGGTTGTAGCTACTGAACTGGAGCAGGGAGAAACAGCAATCCCATCAAATTAAGTATTTATCAGAGGCTCCATGGAGGAAGCTGAACCACCAAGAAGCTTACTAAGCAAATCAGATGTCGTTTTGTCTTGCACAGTGATAAATGATGACAAGATACACACAGTGATAGTGAGAGATGAATTTTCAAAGATTGACTCTTCAAACATATCCTATCTCTGGCGTTTCTTCCAAGACATAGCCAAATTTCTGACCCTTTTTTTCCTGGACACAGCCACCTACAAGAAATGAAGACCTCATAGCCTACAAATAGTGTAACCCGCTGGATCGAATTAGCATGTACTGGCAACATGGCTTTTCACTCTCACCTTCAGCGTCTGTCAGCTTGCCTCCTGATTTGCTTTAGTTTCATGATCAGAGCAGATGGATCTCGCAAGGTACGAATAAAGTGTTAAACTTTTTTTTCATAGTTACATTCAATTGGAAGATATTTGGTACACAAGAACCGCGGTTCAAAGCAAATTCATCCTTCTAATTTCTTCTAATATACTCAGTTCAGTATTCAAATTTCAAGGGAGGTATGTCTAGAGTTTTAATTTCAAAATTGTTTTGAGATTTGAGGTCTGCAAATATAATTAGCCCTATTATCCGTTAAATGATGTTTCGGGTATCTCTGTATGCATAGTTATACATTGCCTACCTGGGTGACAAGAAACATGATGACCCTAGTCTTGTCGCTGCTTCGCACCACGAAATGCTCAGCACCATCCTTGGAAGGTAACCATTATATATTGTTTTGTTTTTTGAGTTCCAGTCCATAGCATCAGAAACAGTTTGTATGTTCATATTTGCTTGGCCTCCAACTGTGTTTGTATTTGTTTCTCATCAATGCTTGCTAGCTGAGTTTCAGCAAGGAAGAGGCAATAGACTCCATTGCTTACAGCTACAAGCATGGCTTCTCAGGATTTGCAGCAATGTTAACTGAAGATCAGGCTGAAAACCTTGCAGGTGCGCTGGCTATGCTAAGAAATTTAGCTCACTGCTAAGTCTGCTATTGCCAGTTGGGATCGCCAAACTGAATATATGTGATCCTATTTGCTAACTGAATAGAGTACTCTTACAAACATATATTGCGTTATTAGTGGTTGAAAGAATGTCCTCTGTCAGAAAATAATTCACTTCCATTAAATAATACCCTCGACAGGAGGAACGCTGAGTGTTCTCTGATGTGTTCTATATGATCTCTATAACTGTGCATACTTTCCCAGGAAGAATATTATAAAGTTCTCTCTGATCTCTTCAATAGAAGATTGACTTTACATATTTTTTATGTTCAGAGTTACCTGAAGTAATCAGTGTTACTCCAAATCAGAAGCATGAATTGTTGACCACGCGAAGCTGGGATTTCCTAGGGCTGAATTACCAACGACCTAGTGAACTTCTGCAGAGAAGCAATTATGGAGAAGACATAATTATTGGGATAATTGACACAGGTCAGTCCTTCAGTTTACAAAGGCAGCTCTCAGCTGTATACTTTTGGCAATAAATTACTTAAAACCTTAATGAATGGTGTCATGGGTGTAGTTAAGCAAGAAAATTGATGCAGGGATCTGGCCTGAATCAAGAAGTTTCAGCGATCAGGGATACGGAACAATACCGCCACGATGGATGGGTGTGTGTCAAGTAGGACAAGAGTGGGGGCATACAAATTGCAGCAGGAAAATCATCGGCGCAAGGTATTATGCTGCAGGTCTCGACAAAGCCAGCGTCAGGCTGAATTACATGTCTGCTCGAGACATGAATGGGCATGGAACGCACACAGCATCCACAGCAGCTGGATCAGTGGTAGAGGGAGTCAGCCTCCATGGCCTGGGGGAAGGGGTAGCACGTGGTGGTGCACCCAGAGCGCGCCTTGCAGTGTATAAAGTTGGGTGGGAGGAGGAGAATGGGGTATACCTTACTAATGCTGCAGTGCTAGCAGCAATGGATGATGCAATACATGATGGAGTTGACATCCTGTCTCTCTCATTAACCGTCGATGAGGATTCTTTTGGTGCACTCCATGCCATCCAGAATGGGATTACTGTTGTTTATGCTGGGGGAAACGGTGGTCCAAGATCACAAGTTCTCTTTAACACAGCTCCTTGGGTCATTACAGTCGCAGCAAGCAAGATTGATCGATCTTTTCCAACTACCATCACCCTGGGAAACAAGCAGAAATTAATTGTATGTAGTAGAGGCCTTCTAGGCTTCTATTCCACTAATGTCTAATAGTCTCTTATATATATGCAGGGCCAATCACTATATTACATGTTGAAGAACGAATCCAGTAGCAGATTCCAGACACTTGTAGACGGTGGCAAGTATGTTTGAGTGCTGTTCAGTTTATTAATTAAAATTTTCAATATATGCCGGATCTAAGTTGGAAGTACTTTTGAGCAATCATTTTCATTTTTCTGTTTACAGCTGTTCAAGGGACGCGCTAAATGGCACAAATATCAAAGGAAAAGTTGTTCTCTGCATTGAAATAACTTTTGGCCCAGTAGCAAAAATTTTCAAAGATGCCTTAGCAAATGTCCATAGTGGTGGCGCTTCTGGCCTTATTTTGGCTCTATATACCACAGATGTTCTTGTGAGCACTGAGGGATGCCAAGGCATGTCCTGTGTTTTAATTGACATTGATATTGGGTTTCAAGTTCTAACATACATTGGCAGTCAACGGTAAGATTATTTTGTGAGCTAACAAGCTTAGTGGATATATTTCCTCCACAACCACAAAAAGTCTTAAATAGTCTAGCAATGTTATTATGTAGATTACCAATTGTAAAGATTGAACCAGCAAGCAGCGTTACAGGAAAACAAGTTCTGGCACCAAAGGTTGCAATGTTCTCCTCAAGAGGCCCATCCATCAAATACCCTACAATTCTTAAGGTACTCAAGCTGAACACAATCAATCCATTTTGTATAGACAATCTAAATTGTTTTGGGGAATGTCATCTACATTTTACCTGTGCATGCATCTTGTGACAGAAATATAGAACATAAGGATCTAGGGAGGGTATCAGGTGGAAACCAACCTACCTATGAAAACTATGCAAAATCCGATCTGGAGCGTTGGATCTGGATCTAAAGGCCGCGGATAGGGGTGAGAGCATTTTACAAACAGCCCCCACCCCCCCCCCCCCCCCAATCCTCTATGCGTTTTGCAATTACACCCCCGCCCCCAATCCCCTAGGCGCCCCTCGGCCCCATCGCATCGAGCTCAAGGCAGCACGCGGGCGAAGGAAACGGAGACGGCGAGGCGGCAGGGGCGGAGGCGGCCGTGGGCGCGCGCACAAGCAGCCTGCTCCCGGTGCAGCGCGCTGGCTCCGCCGATCTTCGTCCTCCCTCGTCGCACCGGCCCCGTCGGACCTCCTCCTCCCCGGGCACGCTGGCTCCGCCGACCTTCATCCTCCCTCGTCGCGCGGGCCCCAAAGCTTCGTCCTCCCTCGGACGACGCGGAGATAGGGAAGGGGAGGAGGTGGAGGTCAAGGCCACCGTTGCGGCACCAGTGCGGCGGCTGGCGGCGCCTCCACGGCCGATACTGCGGGTTGCAGGGAGCCCCGTAGCCGAGGACGGCGGACCCAACACGCATGGTCACATCGACCTCCCACCGCCCCTCCTCAGCTCCTACGCGGGAGCTCGCCGCGAAGGCCTCGAGGGGGGGTAATTGCAAAAAGCATAGAGGACTGGGGGGCCGGCGGGTTGTAAAATGCTCCCACCCCTGTCCGCGGCCTTTAGATCTAGATCCAACGCTCCAGATCGTAGTTTGCATAGTTTTCATAGGTAGGTTGGTTTCCACCTGATACGCTCCCAAGGATCTAGGCTGATATTTAATTTATTACATAAGTTAGCTATGATTTATTGCAACAGCACTTTTCTGATCTTGGCATTACCACTTTTAACAGCCTGACATAGCAGCCCCAGGAGTCAACATTTTAGCAGCCACGAAAGATGCATATGTATTTAGCTCGGGGACATCAATGGCAGCACCACATGTAGCAGGTGTTGTGGCATTGCTAAAGGCTCTACATCCCCAATGGTCTCATGCTGCCCTAAAATCTGCAATTATTACCTCTGGTAATTATCTCATCCTCATGAAATGCTATCTCGGTGATCTCATAAGCACCACCTTACTTTTGATTTACCTACTGCATGGAAAAAGCATCAACCAAGGATGGACATGGCACGCCAATTTTAGCAGAAGCACTGCCCAGGAAGTTAGCTGACCCATTTGACTATGGAGGGGGGAACATAAATCCTAATGGAGCTGCTGACCCTGGCCTCATTTACGACATTGATCCAAGGGAGTACAACAAGTTCTTCGAATGCCAGATCAAGAAATACGAGATTTGCAACATCACGACAAGGCCAGCCTATCACCTAAACCTGCCATCTATTTCTATTCCTGAACTGAGGCACACAATTAAGGTGGAGAGAACAGTAACAAATGTTGGCAAGGTCGACGTGGTTTTTCGATCAGACATTCAGTCCCCCTTAGGAGTCAAGATCAGGGTTGAACCAGAAACACTAGTCTTCGATTCCACAAAGAAAGTGTGCACCTTCAAGGTTAGCATAAAGCCACTGTGGAAGGTGCAAGGGGACTACACATTTGGCAGCCTGACTTGGTACAACGAGCAGCATACAGTAAGGATCCCAATAGCGGTCCGGATCACAATACAAGATTTCTATGCCGATGTTGCATGATCTGAAGCAGGTGGCCGGAGAATAAATATCGGTAGCCCATACATTACTTTTTATGCGCATCATAACTCATAAATAAGATGATTACTTGTAATTGGTACTTAGAATGCATATATTGGCAATAAGAAGACTTTTGGGCTGTTACGAACTTATACGATTAGGTTAACCGGTTCCTGGTGAGGTCCAAACCTTTGTTTTATACCGCGGTTAATCGAAGTACGGAATCGATGCGAGGATAGAGAGGAGGATGGGACGTACGCGTACCTGGCGGCGCAGGACGCTGAGGGGTTCGCCGGCCTGGCCGTGGCGCGGGCGGCGCTTCTTCCGACCGTCGGATGAGGGGAAAGGCAACGAGTTTGGGACGGCGCTGGTTGTTGGGCTTTGGAAGTTGCATTGTGCAGTTATGCAGGTGGCCGTATTCTGCTGATTTACCCTGCCAGTGGCCGTGGCCCATGGGCCGTTGTCGTGAATTGGCTGGCCTCACCTCACTCAATTTGATTTTGATCAACATGGGCCCACATTTTATTCCCTTATAAAAAAAAGTAAATGAAAATGGGCGCCTTTTTTTTACAAGCAGCCGATACTATTCACCGGCTGCGGACACGATGATGTCCTTTCTTTCGGCTTTGACCTCATCTTCGGCAGCGCACAGATGCTTGTCGAGTCTTCATTGCATAAAACGACTCGCCGGGTTTCCATTTCGATCCTAAAGAGCGTCACTTTCACGCTAGTCGCCCTTTTCGTCTGGCTTATCAGCCACTAGTCAGTAGTACTTTTCTCTCAGAAAAAGTCAGCCACCAGCAACCAGTCAGCAGTACTTTTCTCTCAGAACAAACCAACATCAGTCACCAACAACCAGCCAAGCGAACAGGTCAAGCAGCAACGTGCACCAGCGGCGAGCGCGGGCGGGACAACCTCGCCTGTGCCTGGACCGCGTTGTAAAGGCAGCAGCACGTTCCGGCTGGTGCGAGCCAACAATCAATCTGTCGATCGACTCGGCCACGTGCACGTAGACCGAGTCGACCGGTGAGAAGCGTACCAGGGAACTACATGCCCAATCGCTGTCCAACCTGTTGTGAAATATTGATTAGTGATCGATTAGCATAATAATGTAATTAGAAGAATCATTAGTGATGTAATTAGGTAGTTATAACCGCCTTCTCCAAAAGCCATCTCAAAGGGGTGCGGCACTCCCGAAGGGGTGCCTACACACCCTTTTCCTGTGTATATATTCATGGGGTCCACCCCCCTCATCAATCAATGAATACATTTGCTCTCATTCCAGTTTTTGTTTTTCAACACGTTATCATGCACTCGCTCTTCCTCTGAGCGCAAGACAGAGGCTGAAGGCGCCGGAAGGCCTCAACATCACCGACAGTAAAACGCAGGAAGAGAAGGAGGCCTCGACTCCAATGCTAGATAAGCCTAGACTCTGCATCCTTCTATTTCTTTGCTATAGAAGAAGGTTTCTTCGTTCTTCCTCTACATGCCTACCGGCCATGGTTCCGTGGACGGCACCCCAGATTTTGCTTCTGCAACAGTGGGCACCAATCCCATGCACGCCATGACCACAGTCCTGCAAGACATCATGGCCACCATGACTGACAATCATAAAGGAAGAACAGAAGAGAGAAAATGGTTTCCACACAATGGAAAATGTCCCTGCAGGATACCATGACTGCCCTAATCAGAGGCGTCATGCTCTCTGACTCACCTCACCGTGTCCGTGTATGCTTTCTCACGGGAACAAGACAACGGTCAGATCCAGTACTACCGATGTTTACATGTCGGCCATACCACCGGGTTCCATTTCATCTGCAAACAAAGTGAAAAGCGAACAAACATGTTCATACCTTGCTCACAAAAATGGAATATGCAATTTCTATCATCAACGTGTCTTCCGACGCCAACACCACCAGAGCATCAGCCTTGGTCCATCGCATTCGCCGACCGGGAAGCACTGCACAAGGCATTGGGGTCATCCCCGACATGAACGTACCTACAACGGTGATATGGCAGCGACAGGCATCGCCGGATTTGGCCCGCATGCCGGTCCTCCCTCCACTGCCACCATCAACTCCTTCACCGTTGTCAACATCATCTCCGGCTTCATCGGACCTTCCACAACGGCTTGTCGAGGAGCACCGCTGCTCCTCGAGGATGCCGACGAGCCTCCATCCACATCCTCGGTGGCGGCTCAGAAGGCGGTAACCGCCGCACCCAGCACCCTCGGCGCGTCGCTTGGAGCCCCGCTGCCCTTGGGCTCTCCTCTGACGAGCGACGGTCGGCCAGCGGCCGCCGGCCGGCGCAAGCTGGCGTTTTTGGGGTGGCGGAGACAAAGGAGAAGGAGGAGGGGTGGGCGAAGTTGGATCCGCAGCTATTGGTGGAAAGGGTCGACACCGGCCATCCGGCCGGCTGGGCCACCGGCGCCGGCGGGTCGCCACACAAGCGGCGGCGGTGGCGGTTCTGGGGGTGGGAACCCTAACCGCCCGCCCCTCCATCTCTTTTATACGGGTCACACCCATGGGCCGCCGTGGGCCGCCATGAGCTAGTCAACACAGGCCGCCCGCAGGCCATCACGACGCGGCCGAAACCGGCCCAGTAACCGGTCGCAGCCCGCAGGCCTTGACCGAACCGGGCCACCCCACCAGGCCGCTAAAGTCTGCTTTACCCCCTCGAATTTACAGATTAGCCCCCAGGCTTTTACCTATTTAAATACTCAGAATAATCAGTTCTGCATATTTATGTTTTAGACCCTGAATTGTTCTGTAAATATGTGTTATCAAGCACATTGTAATATGTACCCTTCGGTATTTACATGTATGTAATTTGGATGTTATAATTACCGCAGTAATTATCCATATTTATGATCCGCAGATCATTTTTAGATGTTAGAACAATTCTTACATATGCAATTTATTTTATTTGCATGGTTTAAATTAATCAAAATTTTCTACATCAAGTGGAACATCAAGCAAAATTAAAATGAAGGTCTATTCAAATGATTGGGAATAACACAAGGTGATGTGACCTAGGCGCTGGCTGCGATAAGTTCTTTCTAAGAGCTTATTTGCCCTGAGATCCGCGCTTTTAGGCAGCTTTTGCTCGTCACTAAGAGGTCTACATCTTTATGATGATTACCTTCAAAGTGTATATCCACATTTCATATAAAAAATATTTAAATGACTATCAAGTCAAAATATTCCTACAGGAATTAAAATATAAGAATCATCTTACATTCATTATTTTGCTTATTTTACAACAGTAAATTAAAATTTTGGTGCAAGAATCATCTTGCCTTCACTACTTTTGCATAATTATAACACAGGGTGTAAAACATGAATAACACTAAATGACCTCCTAGTATTACTAGTGTAACACAAATACGTGGAGTCTAAGGTATTTATTACAATCATGCAAATTATACCTATAGCAACGAGTTCCTTGTCCACCACTGCAAATTTTACACCATACTGGTCATTATATTTTGATGTGTTAACTCACTAGTATGTGAAATCGAGTCACACTCGATAGTAATAATTTCATCGTACATCAAGAATGAGGTTCACACTAATTGTAATTCAAATCGCAATTTGAATATACATGATTTTATATAGAATTATTCAAGACTCATCTTGGAATCAAAATTTAAGCATAAATTTTGGCTTAAACAAATAGCAGAAAAAGTGCAACGTATTTTATTGACAATACTCTATCATATATAAAGAGAGTATGTTTTGGTAATGATCATCAAATCATTTATTCTCACAAGAATAGAACCCAAAAGCATATGCAACGACCTCTGTCGCTTGTCAATTATAAGAATAATCCACTTATAATCAAGTATCAACTTGATTTAAATATTTTTTGCACTACAATATATTTCATGCTATATAATTTACTCATCGAGTAAATTCATTCAAATAAATGATCAACTCATGTAGGACATGACTAATGTTTCCAAAATGGAAATTTTTGAATTCGCATTGGATTGAGTTTACTATCTAATTTGGGTACATGATATCAACGATATCATTGGGAGATTCATGGCATCCAAGCCACCATCATTATACCCACATGCAAGTACCCAATCAATTATTAACATTACCACACATGCACCTTTGTGTGTTACTACATTTCCTCAATTCCGATTTTACAAATCAGAATAACCAAATGAGGAAGATCTATTTATTCTTTAAACTCTTAGAAGAGTTACCAACAAAGAATAGAACTTTCAGTTCATGGAATTTACAACACAATGGATCTCATTTATAAAATGTCACTTTCCTTCAAATCAAGTGACCATAATGACTAACCTCATATTTGTCTATAATGTGGTTGTACATTCATGTACACATGATTTTCAAATAAAATATTTGGTTCAAACAAAACCTCCACCCCAGTGGAGGAAAGCGAATTCAAGGAGATCAATTTGAAGCGCACTTCAATAAATTAATAAATTAGATCTCTATATGTTTCCATATAAATTCATGAAATTATCATTAGTTCAATATTATACTACATGTGTAGTATATTGTGCATCATCAATATCATGTACTTCATACATGGTATTTACTCGGGATACACCCAGAAAGAAAAGGAATTCCATTTAGTGGATCACCACTATCACAATTGTGAGAGATTTACTCTCCTCATGGGTACTCAATTATTTATTGTAGATGCACTCATGTATTCTACAAATACCCCCAATTTTGTGACATCCATTTGTATATGGTTTCATACTGAAACCCATTACCAAGGATAATGATGAAAAATCAGCACTCAACTTAGTCAAATGGATAAGAAAATTCAATATTCACACAGTTCTTTTCATATCATCTGGGACATGTTATATTTACATACATAAATCCCGTATGACATGTTGAGTATCAAATAATTTTTCAATCTTGATTATATCAAGAATTGGCATCATAGCCTTGGTCATCCTAACTCATGGATGATAAGAAAAATTATTATCAATTCTATTAGTCATAGCATACATTCACAAAATCCTCAGATTTTGTGCACCGCATGTATCACTTGATAATTAATTTTAAGGCCCTCTTACCTTAAAATTCTAAACAATAAGCCACACAAATTCTTGAATGCATTCAAGATAAGTTGGCATATTCAGCCATTTATGGATTATCTAAGCACTATCAAGTGCTCATAAAGTCATTTATGAATAGTTCCATTTGTGTCCCTAACTGATCATAAGGCATAGCAAATTACCAAATTAATTGTTCTAGTTTTCAACTTTGAGCAAAATTTTCTTGGACGCAGGATCACATCCATTCATATGGAATATTTGGTTTTGAGAACTATATCACTTGTCCATATCAATTATGGCTTAATTGAATCTCTTATTGAGATAACTTATTTGTATGACCACCAAATAGAATTCAATATATCAACATCAAGTTGGTAATATGTGGATTTACACACCACATATTTTTACATTCATCAAACTGCAATCATACGGCTCCCTCCGTTGCAGTTAGTACGTGAAAGCTTGGCCACAGCCAAATATTTCCCATCTGTGTATCGGTTATGTCTTGCACATACCGATATCACCACCTCACAACATACATCATGGGCATTAAGGACCTACATAAAAGGTATTATCCGTCATTCATATAATACCTTAGGTCTCTATGGGGATTTAAACAAAAAGCTCGTATGTTGATCACACCTTGAGGATAATTCCAGGCATTAGGGGGAGATTAATACCACATATAGAATGCCAGGAATACAAAATGAATATTACACATCACATCCAATCCTCACATTCACATACATACAAAAGAATATTTGAACTATCAGTTCAGAACATCTTATATATTTGTAGCATATTACAAATATTCTGCCAAATGCATTTACTTATCAAAAGTGTCATCTTATTCAATCCCTACAATTTATTATGCCAGAAAATAGTGGAAATCTAACAAGATCACTCAACTCCCAAATTAAAATAAGAGGGGGAGAAGTATGGTCACTAGGGTTGAAGCTTGTTAATAAGCATCCGCGGAAACAGGGGGAGATATTCTCTAAAATAGTAAATGCAAATCAACATCATGCATGTTGTTAGACACTCTATGGATAATTGGAAATCCAAAGCCTATGAATGTTTAACATTCAAAAGCCCAGTACATGTGCACAAGGCACTGGGTCATCATTGGAACATCCAAACTCTATCGTCTTGGGAAATGAGATATGAGTTATAAAAAGAATTAATATTTCACATGCTATATTGGTTCCATTGAATCAATCATACAAAGTCTACAAAATGTCGACATATACTCCTCAACATTTGTTATACACCTTAAACTGGATCCAGACCAAAAGTCCTAGGCAGAGTGTATCAACACTCAAATTGGGTCAAATAAAAAGGTGGCAATTATGGAGAATTTCTCTCATTCACTAGTGAGAAGTATTTACCACAGTAATATCATCTTCTCACAAATGCATTCTTTACGAAAGCAAGGTGGTGATATAATGAGATATTGTAGTAATGGTTTCACGCAGAGACCGAGCGGCATACCCTTGTGGTATATGTGAAAATTATGTTCCTATACTTTAACCATTGGCAGATCGAACAACTTTCATAGATTTGGATATACAAGTCTTCAACTTATTCCATATTCTAAATCTAAATATAAATCGCAACATATATTGTGTATCACTCAAGTCACTCCATGACTTGAAATAGTCAAGTTGACTGTGGTACAACTGACTGAGTATCTTTCATAGAAGGATTACTCTTATCACTATGATTACATGTGTGTTTGTAAACAAATCCAATATGGATTTTTCCATCATCTTTAACACACATAAATAAACAAGCAATCATTTTATGATGGAATTTGAGATGGAAATTTGGGCACAGCCAAAGTATGCTCGAGTTTACAACTTATGCATATATATCAGTTTATCAATATTCAATTGATAATATGAACCAATATTTAAATAATATTGGACAAGCATATCCATAAATACTTATGGTCATTCAATCCCTAAAGATGGATCAATATCCATTTAGACCCTGGGATGATGATGAATTTAGTTCCAACAAAGTGCTCGTGTATCATACATATTACAACATGCTTAATATTGCAGTTGTAGATACCTTGCTATAATTCAACTCTAACAACACCATGCTGGTGGGAGTGAAAAATGATATCCATAGATATCAAATGGTACTAAAAGTCTTGATTAATATTTTGAGACTTTACGAAGTAGGATATCAAGATACTGGCTAATTCATCCCTATGTATGTTGCCAGATCATAGACAGATACAAATGATAAAGTTTCATGGTAGTCATCATAATGGACACCACAACATAAACTTTTATCTATCATTCTGAAGCATCATATTCATATGCTTGACTTCAATGGATGATAAAATGTGATTCCATATAATCACTAACATTATCCATAAATGATAATGCATCTTGTATTGATCAAAATGTTTATCCTCATTTTTACAAAATGAGAGAATAAATATCTTGCAAAAGACACTCACTAATGTGTTTATCCACCACTACATCATAGAATGGTATTCATGGTAAGTGGTGAGTGACACCTTAAAATTTTGCAAGGTTCAAGAGGATATATCCTCATCAATTATAAAAGAAAGGTGAGATAGAAATCTTGCAAACCAAATCATGTCGTAATCTTATAGATTTATTCACAAAGTCCTTACCAACAATATTATTCCAGAAATATGTTTTTTGGAATAGGTAGGAGACAACTCAAAGATTTGCAAGAATCAGGGGGAGACATTCCTTTGATATAACCTACACATAATCATCTGATTATGAATATTGTGCTCTTTTTCCTATATGAGTCTTTCCTTACAAGGTTTCTCATATAAGGTTTCAATGAGGCAATATCAATACAAGAACATATCACATATCACCTAATTTTTTCACTAAGGTTTTAAGGGTGGTATTCAAGGCATATTATATGTCATATCTTCTATTTTCTCTAAAAAGAGTTTTTAAGAAGATATAGAATCCCTTCTCATATTTTTCTCATTAGGTTTTTGGGGAAGGTTATTTGAACAATGATCCTCAGATCATAATATTATTAATCTCCAAACTTATTTATGAGTTTTCCTTACAAGGTTTCTCATATAAGTTTTCAATGCAATAATCAAATATGCCATATCATTTTCTCCTTATATTTTCGCACTGGGTTTAAAGGAGTTTTAATGGCATATACACATACAAATTGGTTTCTCCTCAATATTTTTCCCATAGGGTTTTTAGAGGAGTTTTACAAGATAATATTCAAGGATGATTGAAGAAGAATTACATCAAGATCACATGGAGCAATTGATCAAGGGGGAGTGTTATGAAATATTGATTAGTGATCAATTAGCGTAACAATGTAATTAGGAGAATCATTAGTGATGTAATTAGGTACTTACAACCGCCTTCTCCAAAGGCCATCTCAAAGGGGTGCGGCACTCCCGAAGGGGTGCCTACACACCCTTTCCCTGTGTATATATTCATGGGGTCCACCCCCTCATCAATCAATGAATACATTTGCTCTCATTCCAGTTTTTGTTTTTCAACACAACCCATCCGATATGCAACCGTATTCCAGCAAACCTCTAAAGCCAAATTTTTATTTTTTTTAGATAAAGGAACAAGAGTTCCGGCCTCAATAGTTCAGGGAACTGCCTGCAGCCAAACAGATACAACTCACACACCCATAACAGCACATAGACCGCACAGTTCACACCGACTCGACCATGCACCCTTATAATGCACGACAACAGTCAAAGTACGCAGAGTACATCACAAAGAAAAACTAGTTTCCAATACGCTTAAGAGCATTCCACTCAGACTTATGAAATATCTCCAAAGCCGCAGCCTCTAATGCACGACAACCATCCTTCAAAATAGCTCTCCCATCTTGTTTAGAAAGGACAGACCAACCCCTGATCCAGAACGTCCCCCTAAATATCACCTGCAAAATAGACTTAAATTGTGATTTTTGAAATACCAAATCATTCCTACTGATCCACAAGGCCCAGCATATCGCCGCCAAACCGATCAGCACAAGGTTCCTTTGCTTACTCGAAAAACTTCTAAGCCAAGGACCAAAAAGATGCTCCACTCCCTCCGGTTTTTTAACCCCAAACGTAAAACACACACTTCCCCACGTAAGTTGAGCAATGGGACACTCAAAAAAGAGGTGTTGAATTGTTTCCTGCCCAGCACAAAAGCAGCATTTTGTACACCCCTTCCAATGTCTTTTAACTAAATTGTCCTTAGTTAACACAACCCCATTTCTAAGATACCAAAGGAAGATTTTAATCTTCAAAGGGATCTTGGCTTTCCACGCCCAACAATTGACCGGAGTTCCTTCTCTCAAAACTATGTCATTGTACATGTTCATCACCGAAAAATTCTTATTGGCTGTCCAAATGAAGGAGTCCTTGCGATCATTAAGATTCACCATCAGGACATTCCCCACTAGCTCGAGCCACTTGTCCCAACTGTCCCCCACTAAGGCACGTCTAAAAGATACATTCAGTGGGGTAGTACTTAGCACTTGGGCAACCGGCATATTTTTCTTTCTCACTATTTTGTAGAGACTTGGATATTTTACCATCAAAGGATCTTTCCCTAACCACAGATCCTCCCAGAATCTAGTCTGCGAGCCATCTTGAACTCTAAACCTACCTCTCTGTAGCACAAGATCTTTGACCTCCATTAGACCTGCCCAGAAATGAGAGTCCCCCTTCTTTTTCGCTACCTGTGATAGCGTTCTTCCCTTAAGGTACTTTTTCTTGAGCATTTGCTGCCACAATCCATCTTCATTGAGTAACTTGACAATCCACTTACTCAACAAGCATTTTTTTTGGGTATCCAAATCAATAATACCCATCCCCCCTACACTCTTTGGCTTATGCAGAATGCTCCACTTGGCCAACCGATATTTCTTTTTGTGCTCATCACATTGCCAAAAGAATCTGGATCTATAATAGTCCAACTTCTCCAAAACACCTTTAGGTATTCTGAAGAAGGACATCATAAACATTGGTAAGCTTGACAAGACCGAGTTAATAAGGACAAGCCTTCCTCCTGATGATAACAGCTTACCCTTCCAACTACTAAGCTTTTTTTGAAATCTCTCTTCAACTGCCCTCCAATCCCTATTGAAAAGTCTACTAGGACTCATAGGGATACCTAAGTATCGAAAAGGAAACTCACCCTCTTTGCATCCAAAAAGCCTCACATATTCCGCAACCCTCTCCTTTGTATCCCCAAAGCAGAATAATTCACTTTTATGGAAGTTGATCTTAAGACCAGATAACTTTTCAAAGGCATTTAGTACTAATCTCAAGCCTTTGGCCTTCTCTAGGTCATCATCCAAAAAAAGAATCGTATCATCTGCATATTGCAATATTGAGAGGCCATCCTCCACTAAGTGAGGAACCAGCCCATCAAAGAACCCCATGCCTTTTGACCTCTCAATCAACACTGCCAACATATCTGCAACTACATTGAAAAGAATGGGGGACAAAGGATCACCCTGCCTTAAACCTTTCTTGGTTTGAAAGAAGTGACCCAAGTCGTCATTCACTTGCACACATACACTTCCCTTTGAAACCACTCTCTCCATCCATTGACACCACACACTCGGGAAACCCTTCATCCTAAGGACTTGCTGTAAGAAGTCCCAATTAACCTTATCATAGGCCTTCTCAAAATCTAGCTTGAGAATAAGGCCTTTCTGCTTTTTTCTTTTCAGCTCATGGATGGTTTCATGCAAAACTACCACTCCTTCCAAAATATATCTTCCAGGTAGGAAAGCTGATTGCGAAGGTTTGGTAACCCTACATGCCACCGACGTAAGTCTGTTTGCCAAGACCTTTGTAAAGATCTTAAAGCTAACATTAAGCATACAGATGGGCCTATATTGTTGAATTCTCTTGACCTCCTTCTCCTTTGGAAGTAACGTAATTGTTCCAAAATTGAGACAAAAAAGAGGTAGATTGCCTGTATGGAAGTCTCGGAACATGGCCATGAGGTCATCCTTTATGAGACTCCAAAACACCTGGTAGAATTCAGCCGGAAAACCATCAGGTCCCGGAGCCTTATTATGCTTCATTTGAAAAATGGCCTCTCGGATTTCCTTTTCAGAAAATTCAGCCACTAGCATCTTACTCTCCATATCGGTGACTTGAGGAATATCCTCCACCAAAGACTCATTGAGTGATAATCTGCCAGCTTCTGAACTTCCAAAAAGATTCTTATAATATTTAGTGATATAACTCTTAATTTGTTCCTCCCCTTCAATAACTCCTTCCTCTTGCTCAAGGCGGAAGATTCTAGTCTTCCTCCTTTTTTCGTTTGCCACCATATGGAAATACTTCGTATTGTTATCTCCTTTTAAAATTTTAGTTGTCTTAGCTCTTTGAAACCACTTTATCTCTTCTTCCCTGAGTAATTGCGTAATTCTTTCATGAATACTCTGTTTTAAGTCCCATTCACGCTGACTTAGCAGCTGAGACTCCGCTTTCTTATCTAGCTCCTCAGCTTTCCTCAGCAATTCTTGCTTTTCTTTCTTATAAGCTCCATTCATATTCTTTGCCCATCCCCTCAAAAATTGTCTCAATCTTCTAATCTTGTTTTGCCACCTTTGCATCGGGGAGCTACCTCTGGTCTCTTTATTCCAGACTTCAGAGACCATTTCAAAAAAGCCCTCCTTCAGCAACCAACCCAGCTCAAACTTGAAGGGTGGTTGTTTCTTGGGTTTGGCTTTTTCTCCTGTACTTAGCAGGAGAGGAGTATGATCTGAAATTTCCCTATTAAGGGCCTCCACTGTCGCCAGTGGGTAGTTCTGCTCCCATTCTGTACTAACCAACACCCTGTCCAGCCTCTCATATGTAGGTACCCTACGAGAGTTAGCCCAAGTGAACTTACGACCAGACATCTCTATCTCTCTCAGATCTAGGCTATCAATGACCGCGTTAAATAAGAAGGGCCATCTACCCTCAAATCTATCATTATTTTTTTCACTGCTATTTCGAATGATATTAAAATCTCCCCCAATGCACAAAGGTAGCTTCTCAATATCGCACGCTTGCACTAGCTCAGTAAGAAATGATTCCTTGAATTCTGGTTGAGCTGCCCCGTACACAGCTACCAAAACCCATTTAAAATCACTCTTCCTATCTCTCAAACTAAATTTCACAAAAAAATCCCCATCATCAATACTACCTACATCCAACTCATCTAGGTTAACCCCTAGCAGAATACCGCCTGATCTCCCATGAGGTGTCGTCCAATGCCACACGAAGTTCCTCCCTCCACTAAAATTATTCAGTGAATCTTGGGAAAAGTCCTTCTTACCTGTCTCCAAAAGAGCAATAAACGCTAAGTTTTGCTCTTTGGAGGTCTCCCTTAGAAATCTTGTTTTAGCCAAGTCACTAAGACCTCTGCTATTCCAAAAGATTCCCTTCATTTGGCACCTTTTTTAGAAAATTTCACCCTCCTTATCTTGCAAGTCTTACTCAAGCACGACTTAGCGTGAGACCTGCCCTTACGGTTGAGATCATCAAGTTCACTGTTTAAAGGGAAACTTGATTCATCAAACACTTCCTCCATAAGATCACCACATAAACTTCTTAGAGCTTTTTTCTCCATGTTCTCCCAACTCTCCTCCTCACTATCGTATTCTCCTCAATCCTGTTCAAACCCCACCAACTCACTTACTTCCCCTTCCGACTCAAGCTCCAACAGGTTATATAGATTAATGTCTTTTTCTACACTAGAAACTCCTAGGTTGATCCTTATGTTTTGTAAACAATCTAAAGCTAGGTCTTTATTTACCGAAAATAAAGATGTGGAACAAGGATTACCTTCATTGAACTCTAGGTTCTTCCTGGCAACCCTCTCCTCAGCCTTAGCTAAGATATGCTCATCCTTGGACCGCTGGAGTCTTGGACTAGTCCTGACCTGCACCTTGATAGCCTCAGACACCGTCGCTGCCTCCCTGATACGATCCCCTATCTCCACCTCCATGTCCCTACCTGACATCCCACCATCTCCTAGCACCTCCTTCTGCAACTGACCATCCTCCTCCTCACCCATCACTCTCTCCACCACCTCATCAAGAACTCGATCAGCTGCCAGGTTCGCGATCTCATCCGCCTTAGCTCTCAGAAAGGCCTCAAACTCCCTCTTTGTCATGTTCTGAACCTGCTCCTTCCATGACAAGACATCATCCTCACCACCCGGGGCGTCCTTTGCCGCCCCTCAACTCCAGTGCTATCCACACCTCTCTTCGATTTCTTCGGCATCCTCTCTAGCCCCTCCTCCTCACCAGCCTGTCCGTCCTCAAAAGAGCCCTCTCTACCTTCTCCCTCACGCCCCCTATGTCAATCAAACTCCGCCTCCTCACCATTCTCATCAATACCCACCTTCTCCACCTCAAACTCCAACTCAAAATAGTGATCACCAATAACCACATCCAGCTGCTCAGGGATCAAGCTCGGATTAAGGACCGCCACAAGAATGCGTCCAAAATCGTTCTTCCTGGTAGTCTCCATATCCACAATCTGAGTAGAGCCAAGCATAGACCCAACAGCCCACAGCTCCAGGAACTCGTAGAGCTCCTTCCTCAAACCGAACACCCTCACCCACACCTTAGGCAACAGAAAACTCACCTCCTTCCCCTGCCACAGCTCAAACTTCATCCTAGCCCCCGCCGGCACCCCCTCTCCCTTAATGTCGGCGCCCCCAAAAGCGATCACCCTCTGCAACTCCACCTTTGAAGGAAACCTGGCCAAAAAGGAGTTGTCCTCAAGAGCCTTAAGCTCCCAAGTCCACTTTCCCGAAAACAACCTCTCAAGCTGTCGCTTCACCTCCTCCATAGGCACATGCCCCCCCTCAACCGAGATGCGCGCCGTCCTAGAATCCTTTTTAGCTCTAGGCAAAGGAGGTCGTGGGATGTGGTAGAACCCAAGACCATGCACCGCATATCCAACAGTATGCGCCACGGGCCTCGGCATCTTCAAAATGGGGCACTTGTAGTTGACATGATCGTTGTGCTTATCACAAATCACACAATATATCTCAGCCGTGCAACTAGCAGCAAAGTGCCCTCTTTTGGCACATCGAGAGCACTTCACCCCTGCCATTGCTTCTCCTCCAGCATGATCATCCCCCACTCCTGCCTCCTTCATCTCCACATCACCGCCATCCTGTTTCTGTTGTTGAGTCTTCATCATCTCTTCCGCCCTTTGTACACTGCGCCCATATCTCTCTCTATTCTCCTCAAACTTGGCATTCACTCTGAACTGCGCAACCGCCTGAGCATCCAACCTGGCTGTTTCCCTATGATTCCTCATCTCCGCTGCTGCATCTTCATGGTGTGCATGGGGACGCCCCGGCCCTCCGACATGGTGTCCACGGCCACCAAAGCCTCTGCCGCCGCCGTCGCGGCCACGATAGAAGCCATGACCACGAACCCCATAGTCCTCTGCCCCTCTTCCATTGAAGCTTCGTTGAAATCCGGAACCAACAGCCGCTTCCCTGCCAACCTGCTGCCCCCTGCGGCCACAAGCACCAACAGCGAACTGCGTCGGTCTCGGCCTCCTGCTGTTTTGAAACTCCCTCTCCGGCCGGTCTCCTCCGACCCTGCCCCAGCTACCCTCACGCCACCGCTCCGCCATGACCCCTTCGTGCGCCGCCTCACGGACCTGGACGCGATGCGAGGAGCGGACGGATGAGGCACGGGATAGAAGTTGAATCGGTTTGCCTTCCCGTAGGAAGAGGCGCCCTAATTCCTTAGGAAAACGAAATGACCTCTGGAACCCCACTTGGCCCAACTTAGCCTGTAAACCCGGCCCAATAAGCTGAGCCACTGGCACATGCAGTTTGAAATTTGAAACCGGATCTAGCCAGTGCTCTTCCTTCTTCTCTGCCTCCGGCCGCTCTACGAGCGGCGGCGGCGGCGAGCTCTTCCCGTTCACAACTTCCGACAGCTTGGAGCTCACACCCTTCCTGCCATTCCGACGGTCATCCGCCCAGAGGTCACCTAGTGCCCAAACCTGGACTGCTCTCGCCGGCGGCAAAGGCCCTTTCCATGGCCGGCCATTCTTAAAGCTCCTCTGCATCAACTTAGGATGCACTCTCGGTGCTTTCCGGGCCTTGTTCATAATCGACACCGTTGCCATAGCCTTATCCTGTGTTTCACTTGACAAAGCTTCCCCCTGGCCGGCAGACGGCGACCTAGACAGGTCACGACATGTCTCCCCGACGGAGGAGAAAACCTCGTCCACAGACTCCTCGTCAGAGCTTTCTTCAACGGCGAGCGCCCAAAAACGAGAGCCCCCCACCACCTGTTTGAACTCGGACCGAATATCCGACGAGGAGCCCACACTCGAGCTCGCCCATCCTACCTCCGACCCGCCCACGACCTCGCCGTCGCTCCCACCTGAGTCTGCAAAAAAGGCCGGACTCACCTTCGCCTCTCGCTCGCCGCGCCTCGCCGTAGCCCACGGCCGTGGAGCAAGAGTCAGACGCCGCCGCCTTCCCCCGCCGGCCGGCTTGCCCTCGACGCCCTCACTCATAGCCCTGTCCACTCTGCCAGCCAAATTTTTATTTATGTTTGGAAAACATGATGAATAACTCGTCAAACATGACCGTGAATTTATATCGCATTTCATTTCCAGATATGGATGTCCAACCACCATGTTATTATCTTGTGGTCAACACAGGTCAGGGCCGATCAGCTCCGGATCGTGATCGTGCATAAATAGACCCGAGCGAGGACGAGTGCGAAGAAGAAAATCATCGAGATAGGCGCAGAGGCACTCACCGAGCAGCACTCTCATCGCGAGCCGTCGTCCCCCGAACTCATCATCCCAGTGAGGCTACTGCTAGCACCGACCGACCCGGAGATTACACGAAACATGATGACGAGGCGGTTCGTGCCCATGTGCGCGCTCCTCCTCGTCGTGCTCCTCTGCGCGGCGGCGAGCCTGGCGGGCGTCGCGGAGGCGAGGCGCGGAGGCAGGACAGGGTTCCGCAACCGCAACACCTACTACCCCGGCAGCGGCAGGCACGGAGCCAGGAGAAACTACACCCGCAGCGCCAACGGCGCCACCTGCTCCCGCGGCCTCAGCGGCGGCACCTGGACGGCGTGCCTCGGCTCCTCGCTGCTGGCCGCCGCGGCCGTGCTCTTGTAGCCTGGCTCCGGCCCCGCTGTATGCTGCATCAGCGTACATTAGTGGAGCGCGTAGGCGTAGCTAGCTGCTGCGTGTATGATCGATTTGGGTAATTGGGTGCTTGGGGTGTTGGGTGTGCGTGGACATGGTTGGCAGGCAGTTTGCCACGCAGGGGGAGACACTCTGAATGTAAATTTGTGCTTGGGTGTTGGGATCCCCGGAATGATCCAAAATTTGTGTAGTAGTAAATATTTTTTATGGTGCTTACGAAGTAGTATTAGGAAGTACTTGGAAGTACTATGCATTTTGATTTTCCCACCGGCCACCTCCTAATTAATTAAAAGATTAAATTAATTAATAAAAGGGTATTAGGGTAATTTACCTTCTCCTCTCTCACCTCCTCT
This sequence comes from Cenchrus fungigraminus, assembly GCA_036936925.1. NCBI lineage: Eukaryota > Viridiplantae > Streptophyta > Magnoliopsida > Poales > Poaceae > Cenchrus > Cenchrus fungigraminus. The sequence goes on along the minus strand of CM072778.1, from coordinate 16,453,744 downwards.
CCCTCACGTGGCCTGTGCTTCCCTTGACCTTAATCCTAGTAATCTCCGGACGCTCCTAGTTGTCGCTTCAGCGACAAAATGGCATCGCGACGCCGAAGACCACGGAAGAAAGCATGTTTCGGTGGGTCTTTTCTTCTTTGCATGCACCTCATGTACTTTCCCATTAGTGATGACGTGAGTGTAGGATTTGAAATTAAAAAATCTATATATCACAAACCAAATATCAAAATTAAATTCCGATCACACCATTGGATTTCAGACAATAAAAACTTCGAAACAAGAACTCACTTGACTATATTTTGACAAACTTTTTATATTTATATTTTTTAAGTAAGGTTATATATTCTGTTATCGCTAGAACAAAACGAATGAAGTGCCAGAACAAACGAGAACAACTGTCAGAACAAGTTTATATGTCACCCCGAATAATAAATATGGTGTCAGAACAAATCAGAATAAGGGTCAGAACATGTTATTATTATAGGCAGAACAAGATATTACTATAGCCAGAACAACTTATTATTATATCCAGAACAATGCAAGTTTGTATGTCATCTCGAACAAAACAAAAAAATGTCAGAACAAATGAGAACAACTGTTAGAATAAAATCATATTATAGTCGGAACAATTTTGTGTGTCATCTCGAACAAAAACAAAATTAGTTTCAGAACAAGGGTCAGAACAAGCTATTAATATAGCCCGAACAAGATATTTATAGCCAAAAACAACTTATTATTATAGCGAGAACAAATTTACATCTCATCTACAAATATTAATGGAAGAGAAAAATATTAAAAAGAAAAGAATATATATAAAAAGATGGAAATACAAACAAAAAAATAGAAAATAAATAAATAGAAATAAAAGAGAAATAAGATAAAAGAAATAGAATAAAATGAAAGAAGAATAAAAAAGAAATAAAAATGACACAGAAAAATACTATTGGAAAGGAAATATAAATAAAAAATAAAAAGAAGAAGAAACAAGAAAAATAAAAAAGATGCAAATAGAAAAAAATAAAAATAGAAAGTAGAAATAAATAAGAAGAAATAAAAAATAAACAAGAAAAATTAAAAAGGAAACAAATATTCACCAAGAGAAAAATATAAAAAAGAAAAGAAACAAGAAATAAAAAATAAAAATAGATAGTAGAAATAAATAAATAAATAAAAAGAAACAAGAAATAAAAAATAAACAAGAAAAATAAAAAAGGGAAAATAGAAATAGAAAAAGAAAAGAATAATAAAAAACGAAATAGAAAAGAAGAGAGAGAAAATGAAAAAAGAAAACAACCCAGCCCCCGCCCCGCGCCCAGCCCTACGCCCCTTCAGCGACAGTTGGTTAATCTGTCGCTTCAGCGACAGATAGTATTACGGGTAATCTCCGGTGATCAACATGAGAACATTGCCACCATAGCCACTCCTGCGGGGGTTCCGTACAACCAGCAGATCGCCAACTGCTGCCGCAGCGGCGTCAACAGCGCCTACGACCAGGACCCCAACACCGCCGTCGCCGCGTTCCAGATCAGCGTCGGACAGGCCGGCACCACCAACCGCACCGTCAAGGTGCCCAAGAACTTCACCCTACTCAGCCCCCGGGCCCAGTTACACCTGCGGCCCTGGGAAGATTGTCCCCTCCACCGTCTTCCTCGGTCCCCCACCCCCGACCGCTGCCACAAGACTCAGGGCCTGTTTGGCTGGCCGCCACAGCCCGCCACGCCCGTGCTGGCCGCCACACCCTGTGGCGGACGATTCGTCGGCCACACCGAGATCACTGTAGTGTGGCGAGCACACGCGTGGCGAGGCGGGGTGCGGCCGGCAACCAAGCAGCCCTTCACTTCCTGTTCCTGACGAACGCAAATCCATGCCTGTAGTGACGTGGAACGTGACATGCACCTACTCGTAGCACCTGGCATACCCGTCGTGCTGTGTCTCCTCCTCCTTTTACAACGACACCATCGTGTCGTGTGCCAAGTGCGCCTGCGTCTGCGACACGCGCTGTCGCTCGGATGGCAGCACTGAACTAGCAACTGAAGTAGCCACACTTGTCGTCTTGAACTCATTAGGAGATGATCTTCAGAGAAACTGATGGCATGGCGGTGCTCATGGAGTGGACCCTATAGGCCCGCGACGTCCAAGCGGACTGGCCAAAGCACCGCGAGCTCGACGAGGTCGTCGGCCGGAGCACACTGGCCACCGAGTCCGCGGCGTCGTCGCTGCCTTACCTGCATGTGCACTTTAAGGGGGCTCTCCGGATCCACCCGTCGGGCCCGCTCCTCTCATGGCGCCACAAGACCCTATCCGACACGTACGTCGACGACCACCTCCAGGCGGGCACCACCGCCATGGTCAACCAGTGGGCGATCAGCCGCGACCCGGAGGTCTCAGACGCGCGCGCTCAAGTTCCAGCCTGAGAGGTTCCTCTTCCTCCCCGACGGCAAGGCCCAGGACGTGTCCATGCTCGGCGCCGACGGCCGACTCGTACCGTTCGGGTCTGGCCGGAGGAGCTGCCCGGGCAAGTCACTAGCCATTACGATCAGACTAACCAAGCAAAATTATCTATATGCCCTTTCTGAATTAAAATAGTAATAATTAAAATTTATTGTGGGTCCCACCAAGTTGGTACTTTCTGGTACTTCTCTATAGAAACTTCCTAATACTTCCCGATACTTCCACCGTTAGAATTCGTCGGGTGGACGGTTGAAAAAAACACTTTAAAATTTCTCTCTGTGTAAATGTAATTAAGCGCGCAGAATTGCGAATTCGAAGTCCGTTTTTTATATATGACGTTAGTCATTGCAAATCTAAGCTACTTAACACTATAAAAGCCGTGTGAAACGACATCTAATAAAAACGGAGGTAGTACATTGTTAACTGAGATTAGGATGTCTCTTCTATTTTACACTTGTAAATTTAAAAAGTACAATCTCTAGTGAATGGAATTGTTAAGAGCATGTGGATGAAATTTTCATGGCAAGTCCGCTCGTTTCGTTTTAAAAGTACCAAACCCCGTCCGGATCATTTTGTGTTCACCATTTGATCAAAGCTTTTGAAATTTGGCTGCATAAATTTTAGAGTGGCATCTTATCTATTTTAGCATAGCTCCCAAAACAGGTCAGCTAAAACGTGACATAGCTCCCAAAGCAGGAAGTTGGTAAAACAATATTTTACATTTATATAAGTAATTCTAAATTGATTAATTATTTAAAATGAATTAAAGGACCGGGGTCAAATATGAACTAGGTGATTCCCCGCGCGTTGCTGCGGGATTTGAGAGAGATTTTCGGTATACATTTATGTAGTTCTTGAAATTTTAACATCATACTACTAAGGAAGCCAACACAATAATATAAGATGTGGTAGTGGCTCAAACCTGGTTGGGTTGGTTCTGGAACATTACGCGGGAAGACGTACAACTGCCAGAGACCTGCAAAAGGGGGAAAATCCACTGCAACGGCTCGATTAGCTACCAGAACTGCTAGCTTTGTTTTTTAGAGCCAATTGCGCGGAATATGTTGCTCTTATGGTTGATATTGTTAACGTTAACTACAGGCATTGTCAAAAAAAAAGTTAACTACAGTATTTTGTGGGTCCCATCTTTAATTAAAGGGCTCACCTACCATCCTGTGGCGTTTTTTTTCCGGCCTTCTTGTTCCCAGACGGAAGGTTGCCGCCCGCACATCCGGCTGCCCCTGCTCGTACCAATACATGGCCGTCGTGGGGGAGGGTGGGTAGCGAGGGCCGAGGTCGAGCGGTCGGCCGGGTGGGCGTCGGCCATGGAGGCATCTCCTGTGCCCGGAGCTCGCCCCTGCCCCGCGCCTATAGATTGCCTCCGCCCCACCACCGGCCATGGGGGTTGCTCGTCCCGTCGGCTATGGACAGTGAAGCACGACGCCGCCGGGACCCCACCGCGTGGTCGCGGTGAGGACGTCACCGCCGGGACCCCACCGTATCTTCGTGCCATCGCAGGGAGGCCGCTCCTCCACTGCGTTCCCCACCTCCGTGCCGTCGCTGGGGAGCGCGCCTGCAGGGGAGGCCGCTCTGCCGCTGGGCTCACGCGTGCTCGAAGGGGAGCGTGTTGTCGCCGCCGCCGCCGCTGCCGCACCTCCGCCGCCCATCGCAGGGAAGTGTGCCCGCCGAGCTAGGAAGACGGCTTGCCCCACGCGCCGTCAGGAGGCGGGCCTGGCCCAGTGCCTCCACCGGGCTCCCGCAGTGGAGGGCGCCGCCGACTTGTCCTCCCTGCAGAGATCGAGAGGAGAGGAGATGGCCTTGTCAGCCATGGATGCAAGTGCTGGCGATGAGTTTAACTAAGACTTTTTGCCTCTTGATCTGCCGCCACTTGATCTGTTTTGCCTCTTGATCTGCTAAGTTAATGGAGTCATTTCAGCTGATCATTCAATTCTTGTGTTGTTGCGCGAGTCAGTGGGCAGGCGAGTGGTGTCAGGGGGTGAGACCTGGACAGATCCGCAAGGGGGCGACCCAAGCGGTTGTAGGTTAATTGAAGGGGATCGAGAACTAAGAGCGTAGGTGGTAGTTCACGTGTGGAACTCGGAACACGGCAAGAATGACGATGAACACAAGGGTTTAGACTGGTTCGGGCCTCCGGAGAGTGAAACCCTACGTCCAGTATGGGGTGAAATTATGCGTGGAAGGGAAGTCCCTTCGAATGGAGCTCTAGACCGCCTTATATGGTCAACGGGCTAGGGCTTCCATTCGAGGTTGGTGGACCCTCATCGGGGCCGGTTACAAATCAGGAAGGCCATCTGCCTTGATTACAGGGTGAATCCCGCGATCTGCGGACTTACTGGCGGCGCCAAGCCGCAATCTAGTAGCTCGTCTTGCGCTCCAAGCTCAGCGAATCCTCCGAGATCTAGATAAGGTCCTCCGGAGTCTCCCTAGGTCGCCGGTGGTGTAGATAAGATCTTCGGGCCCACTTGCAGGTCGGCGGGTGCTTCTAGCAGGTCGGGTCCACTTGACAGGGACCTCTAGGACCCTGGTCGGTGGGGACCCATGGGTAGGGCTGGATATCGAGCCTGGCTCAGCTCGTTAGGGCTCGGCTCGTTATAGCTCGGCTCGTTCTAACCCGTTATCTTAGCGAGCTAGAAACCCAACTCGGCTCGGCTCGTTAAGAAGCTCGAGTTGGCTCATTAGGCTCGTGAGCTAGCTCGTTAGCAGTTAAAAATTCAAAAAATCATAGCTAACAAGTAAGTATGAAATCAACAAATACAATATGTTTACAAGTCAACAAACCATGAAACCACATAGCCAACAAGCAATCTAGTACTTAAGAAAATTACAACTCTAACTACTCTGTCAACAAGCAATCAACTCGTTTGCTGGCTGTTGCACTGGCTTGTTAGGGCTCGCGAGCCAGCTTGAGCTCGGCTCGTTATCATAGCGAGCTAAAACGTGAGCTCGGCTCGGTTCAAATTAACTAACGAGCCGAGCCGAGCCGAGCCACTAACGAGCGAGTTCGAGCGAGCTAACGAGCTTTGAGCTTTTCGTCTAGCCCTACCCATGGGTACCCATGTCTCTCAAGTCCCCGATCGACGTGTAGGCGTAGCGGCCGAGGCAAGGTCTTGGCGTCGTCAAGGCTGTGTAGGGTGCACAGTGATCCAAAAAAGAAAGAAATCCCCTTCAGCGCGCACGAAGTCGAACGTCGAGCTCCTGGAATATAAGTCTAGAAGGTCGAAGTGAAGGCAAGGCGTTTTCTTTGAAGAACCGCCGACCTGACCTGAGTCAGACAATTAGGAAGAGATCATCGTGACCTCGAAGAAGGTCTCTCTACCGACCGAAGGTAGGTCGAGCGAGGAAATGGTGGAAGCGGACTTCCAGTAGGTCGTCGCGACGTAGAAAAAGAGGGCGTCGTAAGACGCACTCGTGGAGTAGCCTCCGAGCAATAAGGCGACCAGAATGGTCGGGTTGATGCTCGAAAAGTGAAAGAATGAAGAACCTACGGCCTTCTGTTCCCCTCGAGATGCTCCGACGATCGGATCGTGACAAATCACCCAGAATCTTTGGGGAAAGCACTAGACACCAGTGGTTGTCGTATCTTGCGCCCCAGAAGCACTGTACGGTCACGGGACCTGCCACCGGGCAGATCTGCAGTTGCTGCCCGCAGAAGACAAGTGCTGTCATGATGTTGCCAGGTAGGGGACAGGTGCACCAATGCTTCCCACGGGTGAACAGGGACCTCGTGCTTCACATGGTAACAGTGACTGGATAAGGACACCATGCCAGCTGAGTTGCAGATAGGATCCAAGGCCGTGCTCCGCGGCTATAAATAAGTGACCATGCCACCGAGCTTGTCACTTGAGTCAACCAGTAGAACCATGGCGAAGCTGCATAGTAACTTTTCAGTGCCTTGGGCTTGTATTCGTCCACCAGAGCATAGCGTTAGGTTATTAGCATCCGGAGCTAGAAGAATGCTTGCGAAGTTAGGGGAACTCCATGAGCCGCTTCCCCCGTGCCCAGCGAGGAATCCAGGTGCAGCATGGGGCAGTACATGACTTGACAGGCCTTGTGAGCGGAGGCCCGAGGTGATGCAGGAGGTCGTCATGCTGTGTCTGGGAAGGCCCGAGGCGACGCTGGCTCAATTTGGAGTCTGGTGGGGGAACCCAAACGTAAGTGTGGGTGCCACAGGAAACCTTCTGGGGATAGAGTAGAGGTGGCTGTGTGGCAGTCGCGACCTCGGCAGCGATGGAGGTCTCCAAATAGGTCCTGAAGCTAGAAGAAAGCTTGCGACGCGCTTCATCAGTCTAGGTTGCGTTGTAGGCACCATGTAAGGTAGATCAGGACCTTTAATGTGTTTGCATCTTGTAATTGGCCATGGGCCATAGTCTTTTGTAGCTTGCGAAGCTTTTATACACATATTTGCATGGCAAACGATGGGTCTTGAGTGTTGTGTAGAGGCGTCTGGGTAGCAATGGCGTGGCCAAGGTCCCAGCAGGGCTGTGAAAGCACACCGACCTTCAGAAGGTCATAGCAATCGACGAAAAGACCCGTGCCGACCTGAATCAACATGGCCGTTGTGTAGTGACACAACACAGGGCGTTAACCTGAGGGATGTAGGTCTTGATCAACCTAGAAGGCAGCGGGGCCTCAGCAAGGAGCTGTGATTAAGACCAAGAGGTCGCCAACGGGCAGTAGAGCCTTTAAGCACGGGGCCGTCAGTAGCATTGGCCGCTGTAGGTCGAAGCGACCTAGAAGGCATATAGGCAGCAGGGCCTAGGAGACGTGGTGTGAACCCGCCGTTTGTAGGCCGAGGCGACCAAGGAGGTTGTCGGGCTCTTCGCGACCTCGAGGAGGTGGTGGAGCTGGTCCATAGGTCGTCTGTAAGTTGTGGCGACCTTGAACTTGTCATCATAGGTATCATATTTGGGGGGCTTATTTGTGGGGCATAACGAGTCCACGTCCACCGGGGTGTCGACCAGAGGCCAACGGACGCAGATTCCCGTACGGAACTAGCCGTTACTGCCTTTTTTCGTTAGGCCGAAAGAGCCGCTGGAGATAGACCCGCGGGGGCGCAGATCCGTTGGGTCGCCGTGACTTCCGCTGGAGAGACGTTGAGCGCAACGGCCCACAACGCCGCTGGGGCCCAACTATAAAAGGCCGATCCGCGGGCTGGGGGTCTCCACTTGCTTTCATTTCCGTTCCGCGCTTAGGGTTGCGCTGCCGCTCGATTGCTCCAGCTTGATCAGCAGCGCCGCCGTGCTTAGGTCCACCACGCCGCGCACCCTCGCATGCGAACGAAGACACTTGTCGTGTTTAGAGCCAAATCCACCGGAGTAGAGGAGGAGAAGATGGAGCCCACGCTTGTGCCGGCGCCGGAGACCGTTTGGGAGCCGTCCATGGTGACGGAGGAGCAGATCCAGGCCTTGGCGACCCGCGGGTTGCTAAGGCCCAAGGCGGAGGTGGCCTGGAGGTCGGCGGCAGGTGAGGCGTTCCCTACCGAGGGGACCGGAGAGGCCGTCGTCTTCCTGGCGCACATCGAGCGCGGGTTCGGGGTCCCAGCCGGCTACTTCTTCCGCGGGCTCCTGTATTTCTACAGGATCGAGCTGGTACATCTCGTCCCCAATGCCATCACCATCATCTCTTCCTTCATCCACCTCTGCGAGGCCTACCTCGGGATACCGCCGCACTTCCATTTGTGGCGGCATTTCTTCGAGCTGAAGAAGACGGGCAAATTCGACGTCGTGGGGAGCGTCGGGTTCATGCTGCGCCATTACATGAAGTCGAAGTACATCGACCTAGTGCTGCCCAACAACACCACTGGCTGGAAGCAGGGGTGGTTCTACCTCGACAACCCAGCGTCGGCGCTCCCCGCCAGGTCCGGGCGCGCTCCCGTGCCGTTCCCGGAGTGGACCAACCAGCTTACGTCGCGGGAGACGGACGAGCTGCGGCCGCTACTCGAAGACCTTGAGAGGTTGAAGACGGAGGGGCTGACCGGCAGCGCAGTGGCGATCAGCTTCAGCCGGCGATTGCTGCAGCCAATTCAGGACCGGGTACACCCGCCCTACGAGTACTAGGGGCAGTCTGACCCCACTCGGGTCATCCGGCGCAAGGTCTCCAAGGAGGAGATGGTAGCGCGGGTGAAGAACATCTTCGCTGGGCGCATTCGCAACCGAAGGTGCCCCAAGGCACTCAGCGTGTACCGGCCTACCGATGTTGTAAGTCTCCATCTTTGATTCTTTACCATCTGAATACTTGGACAACTTTGACGTAGGTCTCTTTCCTTTTCAGTTTCGTGAAGGGATATACTGGTGCCCGGCGCCGTTGCGCAATGAAGAGGACCGGAGCTTCAAGGTCCGTGCCGCGGGGGATGTGCAAACCGCTCCGCGGTAATGCATCGAAGAGTACCTCTCCGACTCGTCGGTGGGGAGTGATGATGAAGGTTCCACCGCGAGGAGGGCGCCACCAAAGGCCGCCGCTCCACCGCAGCGGCGCACGCGGCAGACCGTGGGCAAGATGTCCGCGTCTCGGGCCGCGGCAACGGTCGCCGCCCCCCAGGCAACGGAGTCGAAGAAGAAGAAGAGGAAGAGGGTGGCCCCAGCCGTGTCAGTAGACACGGCGACAGCCAGCACTGATGTCGAAACCATTGACATTGATGAGGAGGACGACGCCAAATCGCCTGATGCGTCGACCGGGCCGGCGACGCAGACACCCCGCAAGGTCGCGGGAGGAGAGGAGCGCTCGAGGTCGGGCGCGGACGTCCCTGGCGACGCAGGGTCGCAGAAGAAGGCGAAGAAGGCTCCGCCTAAGCCCATCAAGCCTGGGCTAAGGTCTGCGAGCAAGTAAGTCACGAAACCTCTCCTGTTTTGCTTGTGGCGTCGGATTTTCTGCCATTCCTGTTATTCAAGGTCGTTATTTATGCACAGGGCGACCCCAGCGACGTCGGAGAGCGCCATGAATGCCTCGGGTCAGGAGGCGTTCGGGCGCAAAGGGAAGGACGTGTCGGTGGAGCAGTCGCCGGCGGCCTCAGCTGCCGACGTCTCGAGCCAGCCCCTTGGAGCTGGGGTGACGGCGGTGTCTGAAGCAGAGAATGGCGGCGCCAGTAATGCTCAGCCCACCGGACGTCACCAGGAAGACCTATGCATGTCCGACCCTCCGTTGGTGCTGAACCAGCAAACTGCGGAGGCGGGCGGGCCCGGCCTCGAGGGGGACAACGACAGGTGCTTGTACGTCGGGACCCCGTGGGAGAACGATGTTATCGCCGATCGCCGCGACGTCGACGACTTCAAGGAAGCGTCGCGAACAATCGCGCGGATGGTCTCAGTAAGAGCTTGGCGCTGTTGCTGTGATTTTTGACGTCTACTCTGACTATTTTCGAGGTCTTGATAATAGGTGCATCCTCTTCTGTTGCAATCGCTTGCGGAGCGGGTGCAGGCTCGGGCGACCTTGGTGAGGGAGGCTGCCAATGCCCACGTAGAGGCGGCCGCTGCTCGTGAGGCTTCGTTGCAGGCCAAGGTCGAAGCCGCGCAGGAAGTCCAGCGTGTGAAGGATGCCCTGGCCCGTCTGGCAGAAAAGGAGGTGAACTCCTTGAAGAAGAAGCTGGAGGCTGCCCAGCAGAAGGCAAAGGATGCCGCGGACGACCTCCAGGCCGTCGTTGATGGTACGTTCGTTTGGTCACTGGGTGTCGCCTTCGCGTCTCCTTAGGTCTTTTCTTGATTTGGACCTTTGATGCATCCAGGTGCCAAAGAGACGGAGGACGCCCTGAAAAAGGAGCTCGCGGAGACCAAGGACCAAGTGAAGGTCCTCAAGGAGAGGACCGCGGAGGTCCAGAAGGGTGAGCGACCCTTTCTTCCTGTGGTCTTTGTGCGTCGTTGCACCAAGGATGTACATGAATCTTCTCTCGTTTGCACAGGTCTGGAGAAGCAGCTCACCGACCTCAGGGAGGCCGCCCAGTACCTGATGGACATCTACATCCCTCAGGAGGAGGGGGCGGAGCCGAAGGAGCTGGTTAACCGCCTAGACGAGGCCGAAGGTCGGATGAAGACCTTGCTGCTGGACACCAGCAAGCTCGCTGCCGCCGCGGCGTTGGCGACGGTGAAGTACCACAAGCCGTCGTTCGACCTGCAGAAGGTCGCGGAGGACGTCGACTTGTCCAAGCTGGTGAACCGCAAAGACATCCAAGCTGCCGCGGAGGAGGTCATCAAGAAGTTCGACCTCTGAAAGTCAATGTTTAAGCTATATCAGATTGTAGATGCAGGTTTAGGCCTAGGGCCTATCAATGTAAAAAGACTTTTGCCATAATAAAAATATGCAGCTTTAAAGTACGCATCCCACTTGAATAGCGAAAGCGCTGGTTATGTAAGCTCAAAAGTAACAAAATTGCGAAGTGCGCCCTCCGCTAACCCAACTCAGTGGAGGAACGGCTTACCGACTGCACGGTTCAGCGTGGAGGCTTAGGTACAGCCGGCGCGCGGAGGGGGGGTCTTGGACCCTAGGTCTCACAATCAAGTAACTTAGGAACATGCACAAAGAGAGTAAGGGCTACACAGAGGAGGAACGTGTAAAAACATAGAACATAAGAGACCCCTTCAGGTCGCGAGACCCTTAGGTTGGCGAAGCCAAGCCCCCGAGCGTGTCGGGCCTAACTTAGACCAAGCCCCCGAGCGTTTCGGGGGGGGAGGGTAAACAGAACAGAAAGTAAAGGGAGACCCGGATGCAGGTCGACAGAAGAGTTGCCGAGGGGGAATCTCACTTATATTAACTGGAAATTACAAAGAGGGAGAGTACATAGCTTTTATTTTGGTACAGATCTTCTAAGGATAGAAGCGACGTAGGTGCTCGACGTTCCAGACGTTCGGGATGCCCTGGCCGTCGGCCCACTGGAGGCGATAGGTTGCCGGTCCAATGACCTCCTTCACGATGAAGGGGCCTTCCCAAGGTGCGGAGAGCTTGTGCATGCCCTTGGTGTCTTGGATGCACCGCAGGACTAGGTCGCCGACGTTGAAGGATCGTTCCCGCACGTTGCGGTCATGGTAACGACGTATATGCTGCTCGTGGCGGGTGTGCCGCATCAGCGCGGCCACGCGGTGTTCTTCGATGCTGTCGAGGTCGACCTTGCGTGTCTCTTCCGCTGCGCCCTCTTCGTAATGCTGGATGCGGGGGGCGCCAAAGGCAAGGTCGGTCGGAAGGATGGCCTCCGATCCATAGACTAGGAAGAACGGTGAATATCCTGTAGCTGAGCTGACCTGGGTCCGGAGACCCTAGATCACATGCGGCAGCTCCACTAGCCATCTGGTGGCGTATGGGGAAGCGTCGTCGAAGATTCGGTCCTTGACACCCTGGAGGACCATGCCATTAGCACGCTCGACCTGGCCGTTGCAGCGGAGGTGCGCCACCGAGGAGTAATAGACATCGATGAGGTTATCTTGGCAGAAGTCCCAAAAGTCGGCTCCTGTGAAGGCCGAGCCTAGATCGGTGACGATCCTGTTGGGGACCCCGAAGCGGTGAGTGATATCCTCGATGAACTTCGCCGCCTCCTTCGACGTGACGCTGGCGACAGCCCAGACCTCGATCCATTTGGTGAATTTGTCCACCGCCACAAGGATGTGCTTGTAGCCGCCAGGGGTGGTTCTGAAGGGTCCTACTGAGTCCAGGCCCCATATAGCGAAGGGCCAAGACGGAGGAATTGTCCTCAAGGCTTGAGCAGGGACGTGCTGCTGCTTGGCGAAAATCTGGCATCCTTTGCATCACCGGACTAGGTCCTGCGCGTCAGCCATGGCGGTAGGCCAGTAGAATCCCGACCTAAAGGCATTTCCCACCATGTTAGCAGAGGCCGCGTGGTTGCCGCATTCACCACTGTGGATTTCTTAGAAGACCTTGAGGCCCTCGGACCTTAGGATGCACTTCATCAGCACGCCATTGGAAGCGGACCTCCAGTAAAGCTCTGTGCCGATGACGACGTAATTGGCGCTGCGCCTCGTGACCTTCTCGCGTTCGGCCCCTTGTCTTCAGGGACCCGATGCTCCAGGATGTAGGCGATGATGTCAAGGCGCCAGTCGTCTTCGGCCTCGGTCATGAGGACGTCGCGGCTGCCTTGCGGGTGTACGTCGCCAGGCGGCGGCTCTGGGTCGCTAAGCAGCTTGATCGAAGGCTTGCGGAGGTCTTGGACTAACACGTCGGCCGGGACCAGCGCGCGCTTGGAGCCTAGCTTGGAGAGGAAGTCTGCCGTCACGTTGTTGTCATGGCAGACGTGGTGAAATTCCAGACCTTTGAAGTGAGCCTCGAGCTTTCGGACCTCAGCGCAGTAGGCATCCATCGTGTCCTTCTTGATGTCACACGTCTTGTTGACTTGGTCGATGACGACCTTGGAGTCGTCATAGGCGATGAGCCGCTTAATCCCCAGGGAGACGGCGATGCACAGCCCGTGAATTAGGGCCTCGTACTCGGCACTGTTGTTGGACACCTTGTAGTGGATCTGTAGGACGTACTTCAGGTGATCGCCTTGGGGGGAGGTGAAGAGTACGCCTGCCCCTGCTCCTTCGAGGTTCAGGGAACCGTCAAAGTACATCTTCAAGTGCTCAGGTTTTTCCGCCGGCAGAGGTTGCTGGGTCTCTGTCCACTCAGAGACGAAGTCCGCGATGATCTACGACTTGATGGCCTGTCATGGACAGAACTCGAGGTCGAACTCGCCTAGCTCGATTGACCACTTGACGATGCGTCCGGTGGTGTCGCGGCTGCGTAGGATCTCTCCCAGGGGGAAGCTCGAGACGACCTTGATCTTGTGCGCCTGAAAGTAGTGCCGGAGCTTGCGCGAAGTAACGAGGAGGGCGTACAGCATCTTCTGAGGTTGTGAATATCTGATCTTGCTATCAGAGAGGACCTCGCTAACGTAGTAGATGGGTCGTTGGACGGGGTAAGGTTGGCCTTCCTCAGGTCGCTCTGCCACCAGAACCGCGCTGACCACCTGGGTGGACGCAGAGATGTAGAGCAGCAAGGTCTCTTTTGGCCTCGGGGGCACCATGACTGGGGCTGTCGTGAGAAAGGTCTTCAGCTCTTCTAGTGCCTGGTCAGCCTCGTCCGTCCACATGAACTTGTCTGACTTTTTCAGCAGCTTGAAGAAGGGCAGGCCTTTCTCTCCTAGCTTGCTGATGAAGCGACCTAGAGCGGCCATCATGCCTGTGAGCTTCATGATGTCTTTCTTCCCGGTAGATCTCTTCATCTTGCGGATGGAGTCGACCTTGGTGGGATTCGCCTCGATGCCGTGGTGGCTGACCATGAAGCCTAGGAGCTTGCCAGATGGTACACCGAAGACACACTTCTCTGGATTAAGCTTCCAGCGGTAGCGTCGAAGGTTGGCGAAGGTCTGGGCGAGGTCAGCGATGAGGTTGTCCTCCGCCGTGGTCTTGACGACTACGTCGTCAACGTAGGCTTCAATGTTGTCGCCGATCTGAGACTCTAAGCACTTCTGAATGGCTTTCTGGTAGGTCGCGCCAGCGTTCTTGAGGCCGAACGTCATGGCCGTGTAGCAATAGATGTCGTGCGGCGTTATGAACGCCGTTTTGTCTTGGTCAGAGACCTTCAGGGCTATCTAGTGATACCCTGAGTAGCAGTCGAGGAAGCATAGCAGGACGCTTCCAGCCGTGGAGTCCACGACCTGGTCGATGCGCGGAAGAGGGAAGGGGTCTTTAGGGTAGTGCCTTTTGAGATCGGTGTAGTCGATACACATTCTCCATTGACCGGTTTTCTTGGGTACAAGCACCGGGTTGGCGAGCCAACCCGGGTTTTTACATTCACAGATGAATCCGGTAGCTTGGAGTTTTATTATCTCTATCCTAATGACCTCCTTGCGATCCTTCGCAAAGCGACGCAACTTCTGCTTGATAGGCTTGGCCGTCTTGCTTACATCCAAGGAGTGCTCAGCCAGCTCCCTGGGAACACCCGGTACATCCGATGGGGTCCATGCGAATATGTCCGCGTTATCCCGGAGGAAACTAGTGAGCGCGAGTTCCTATTTCTCCCCGAGGTTGTCGCCGATGACCACCGTCTTCTCTAGGTTAGGCAGGCCGAGGCGGACCCTCTTCGTTGACGGTGTGGCGTCCAGGGCGGTGTTGGTGCGTTGCTACTCTAGGACGGTTAGGTCGCTCGGAGCGACCTTCGCAGCCTCAGCGGCCATGACGGCCGAGGCGTCGGCACAGGCGTTCATCGTGGTGATGTCGAGAGCCTCGTTGTCGCAGTTGAACGAGACTATGAGGTCGCCATAAACGGAGAGGACCTCGTTTGGAGCCGGCATCTTCAACACCAAGTAGGTGTTGTGCGGGATGGCCATAAACCTGGCCAGCATGGGGCGACCTAGGATGGTATGGTAGGAGGACTTGAAGTCAGCGACCTCGAAGCTGAGGTACTCCGTGCGAAAGTGGTCCTCCGTGCCAAACGTCACAGGGAGGGAGACCCGACCCAGGGGGTAGACCGCCTTGCCGGGGACGATGCCGAAGAAAGGCTCGTCGCACGCTGTCAGCTTCTTGAAGTCGAAGTCCATCTTCTTCAAGGTCTCAACGAAGATGATGTTGAGCCCGCTCCTTCCATTGATGAGGGTCTGGGGAAGTAGGGCTCCCTCCACTATAGGCTCGATGACGAGTGGGTAGGACCCAGGATCTGGGATATGGACCCAGTGATCAGCTCTGGAGAACGTGATCGGCTGCTCAGACCAATGCAGAGGCTACGCCGGCTGGGTATGAACGTGATCTGGGATATTGTCCTTGTGGTAGCGCCTTCTGCTCACGTGAGACTTGAGGCCTCCGACGATCATGTTGATCGACCGCTTGGCCTGCTGGAAGGGGCCGTTGGGGTTGCCCGTCTATGGTGGAGGAGGCAGGTCGCACTCGTTGCGGTGAGCCTCTGGCTGCGGCTCGTCGCGGCGGCGTTCATCACGGCGGCTGTCATCGCTACGGCCGTGTCGGACGTCACGGCGGTTGCTGTTGTAGCGACGTGAAGACGACCGATCGCCGTCGCCTCTAGGTCGCTTGGGGTCTTCAGGGGTACGAAACGCCTTCTTGAACTACGAGCACTCGCGGACGGTGTGGGTGGCCCCTCGTGGAACGCGCAGGGGTTGTCGAGCGCTGCGTTGAATTCGTTGACGTTGAACGTCAAAGGTCGACGTGCCTCCGCCGCAAGCACCTCTGAAGGTCGCTTGCGCAGCTTGGAGCTCGAGTCTCCAGCGGTGCCGGAAGTGCCCGCGTCGCGCTTGGCGTCGTAGTCAAACTGGTTGACCAACGCCTCGTCGGTGTCGATGAGCTTGTTGACGACCTCCATGAGGGCCGCGACGGTGGTGGCCCCTGACTCGTGGATCTTCTCAAAGATCTTGCGATCCCTGACACCTTTCTTGTAGCTGTCGACGACCTGGTCGTCCCTGACACCAACACAGGTGTTGCGGTTTTCGAAGAACTGGTTGGTGTAGTCGTGGAGCCACTCATTGGGCTTCATGGTGACCCTCCCGAGGTTGAAGACATTCCCAGGGCGATTGTAGGTCACCTGAAAATTGGACGTGAAGGCCTGGGACAGGTCGGCCCAAGAGGTGATGCTGCCAGCCGGGAGGTTGTTGAGCCAGAGTGACGGCGCGTCACCCATCACCAGCGGGAAGTACGCCGCCATGTGGTCGAAGTTGCCGCCGGCCGCCTTGACGGTGACGTAGTAGGTCGACAGCCAGATGTTAGGGTCGGAGTGGCCGTCGTACTTCTGGATGTTAGGCTTGAAGTTGTCGGGGTAGGCCACTGACCTAAGACGAGGAGCCAGCGCGGGGAAGGCGGTGATGGCTATGTCGTCAGCGCCATCTCCGGCTTGAGCACCGCCTCTGCTCTGTGCAGGGGCGACGATCTGGGACCGGGGTTGCCGATCTCGATTCCGGGCACCCTCCTCCGGATGGTCGTAGTCCGCTTCGTACTGAGCGCGATGCCTGTTCTCGACGTCGTGGCGGTCGCGCTCCTCATGTTCCATGATGCGGTGGACGGCGCCAGGGGGCCGTACTCGCGGTCGTACTCCGCACGACGTCGCAGCTCACGTTCTTCGCGCTCACAGTGGCGCTGGTCGATGTAGCCGCGGGCGTTGCGGGCGCGCCTGTTCTTGTCGAGGTTGGCGCGGAGGTCGCCATCCTTGGCACCATTCGCCCGAGGTTGCTCGGGGTTGTTTTGATCGACCTCCTCCTGGATGGTAGGGAGGTTGCTGCGCACTGGTCGATTGGATCGCGAATGTCGGCTTGACGAAGACGCGGCGAACTTGGCTGCCGTGCTCTTCTCCTCTACCAGGGCCGTGGCGACCCGAAGGTAGGCCATGGCTGCTTCCGCCTCAGGTGTAGGGTTGGCTTGCTGAAGGCGCGCCATGGCAGCACCCAGGTTGGCCTCGGGGCTGTTAAACGTCGGCAGCCCGGCTTCTTCGAACTCGAGACGAAGGTCCCGAGCGCAGGGAGGGACCGCGCGGCGTTGCTCCTTCGCACGTCGCTGAGCGCGGTTGGCGTTTCCCTGGATCTGCCGCGCCTCCTCGGAATCCGTCACGCCGTGACGTGGTGGTTCATTCTCGGAAACCACCAAGACGCGGCGAAAGATGGAACCCGAGTCGTTGGGGGAGACGTGGACCCGGACCTTCTGGAACTCGCCGCCATCCGGAGACGCGGGAGTTCTCGTGGTACGGGGAAGCCGCTCTTGGTCGATCTTCTTCCGCAGGCGGCAGCTGCGGAGGGTATGTCGTGCGCCCTTATGGTAGGTGCACGGTACGTCGAGTGGGTCGCGGCGTGCGCGAAGTTCAGGCTTGAGGTCGCCAGAGGGTCGCCGCCGCCCAGATTGGATCTTGGAGGACTTGACCACCTGGCGAGCGTAGACGTCGCTGGGTGGCCGCAGAACGAAGGGAAAGGCCCCAGGGGGCGGTGCCGCCCGCGTTGAGCGCTGGGCTCTTTCGCAGATCTGGAGGGTGTCCTCCATCATGCTGATGACGTGCTCCATTCCCTGAACGATGTCATAGGGTTTGAGCGGGTGGGTCTCCGATGCTGGATCGAAAACGGGTGTGGTGACGAACGCCGTCGTGGTCTGCGTAGTGGCCACCGGAGAGGTCGTGGCCGCCAGAACGGTCGAGGTCGCCGTGAAGGAACCGAAGCAGATCTCCACGGGGTTGGCGAGGATGGCCGCCATGCTTGCCGGGAAGACGACACCAGATCGGGCCACCATGCTGCACAGCGAGTTCCCGATCACCCCTACCTGGCGCCAACTGTCAGGGGGTGAGACCTGGACAGATCCGCAAGGGCGCGACCCAAGCGGTTGTAGGTTAATTGAAGGGGATCGAGAACTAAGAGCGTAGGTGGTAGTTCACGTGTGGAACTCGGAACACGGCAAGAATGGCGATGAACACAAGGGTTTAGACTGGTTCGGGCCTCCGGAGAGTGAAACCCTACGTCCAGTATGGGATGGAATTATGCGTGGAAGGGAAGTCCCCTTGAATGGAGCTCTAGACCGCCTTATATGGTCAACGGGCTAGGGCTTCCATTCGAGGTTGGTGGACCCTCATCGGGGCCGGTTACAAATCAGGAAGGCCATCTACCTTGATTACAGGGTGAATCCCGCGATCTGCGGACCTACTGGCAGCGCCAAGCCGCAATCTAGGGCCTGTTTGGCAGGGTTCCGGCTCCTCCGAAAACGGCTCCGGCTCTGGCTCCTTCGGTGGAGCGGCTTTTTTGATGGAGCTGGAGCCGTTTTGAAAAACGTTTGGCAAAACGGCTTCACTTATTAGATTGAGTTGTAAAATGTCTAAATTGCCCTTCTTTTATTTTTTTCCATTTCTTTTTCTCTTTTTTTCTTTTCTTTTTTTATTCTTTGCTCTCCTTTTCTCCCCCTTCCTTTTCTTCCCTTTCATTTTCCCCTCCCATTCTCTCTCCTTATCCATCCAGGCATCCACCGCCCATTCCTCATGGCCTTCCCCGGCGCATCAGAGGAGAGCAGAGGACCTTCGCCTCCGGCCCGCCCCGCCGGCCGCCTCCGCCTCCGGCCCGCCCCGTCCCGCCGCTGCCGGCCGCCTCCGCCCCGCCCCGTCTCGCAAGCCGCCTCCGCCCCGCCGCCGCCGGCCGCCTCCGCCCCGCCCCGCCTCGGGCCGTCTCCCTCCCGCCCCGTCTCGCCGGCCGCCTCCGCCCCGCCGGCCTCGCATCCACGGGCGCCAGCCGCCGGCCGCCTGCGCCCCGCCCCGCCGGTCTGGCATCCGCGAACTCCCGCCACAGCGGCATCACCGGGAAAGGGGAGGCGGAGCCGGGCAGAGCCACGAAAACGTGGCTCCACCTCCTCTGTGGAAGCCGTTTTGGGCTTCATGTGCGGCTTCGGGGGTGGAGCTGCTCCAAAATCACCCGTTTGGCAGGGCTCCGGGTGGAGCCGTGGATGGAGCCGGAGCCGGAGCCCTGCAAAAGAGGGCCCTAGTAGCTCGCCTTGCGCTCTAAGCTCAGCGAATCCTCCGGGATTTGGATAAGGTCCTCCGGAGTCTCCCTAGGTCGCCGGTGGTGTAGATAAGGTCTTCGGGCCCACTTGCAGGTCGACGGGTGCTTCTAGCAGGTCGAGTCCACTTGACAGGGACCTCTGGGATCCTGGTCGGTGGGGACCCATGGGTACCCATGTCTCTCAAGTGGAGAAGGGTGGCAGGGTATCGGGCGGGTGGGGACTGAGGTGGGCGATGCCGTGGATGGCTGAGAGACCAGATAATGAAACCGAAAACAAAGTTTTGTATGATAAATAAAATTCAGGCCGGGGATTCACGTAGACCGAGTCGGAGAGGGAACCTATCAGGGAGCTTCGGCATCAAGAGTGATTAGAATGGCTTGTCCAGTCAACAAGACGTGACATAAAAAAAAATCGTTTTCGTCAACACAGAAACGAAACGACTCGCAAAATTCAACAAAACTGTTCGAGATATAAAAGCAAAAAAGAACAGGCGGCGCAAACGCGTTCCTGTGCCGACTTTTCAAACCAAGGCCACGTTTAGATGGCTAAAAAATAGCAAAAGTAACTGTTTTAACTTCTGTAGTGTTCCTGTAGCACGTTTCGTTTGTTTGTGGTAAATATTATTTTATCATGGGGTAATTAGGCTCAAAAGATTAGTCTCGTGATGTACAACAGAACTGTGTGATTAGTAATTTTTTTACTTACATTTACTGCTCCGAACATATGTCTTTTGGTGTATTTAATGTGATGTGATGGAGAGAGAGTTGAAAAAGTAGCAAATTTTTGGCAAAAAATTTGCCATCTAAACGAGGTCCAAATCAACAGCAACGAAATGTCAACTACCATGCTCTGCCGTGGTTTCGTGGCGCCTTGCTTCGCACGCGCAGAGTACTTGTTTACACGTCAGGAGTGGATCGAGCATAAATACACCCAGATGCAGCTGCCACCCAAGAGCCCAAGACACAACCGCCTGAACCGAGCGAAGAAACCATTCACCACAGTCCACAGCAGAGCGCCACCATATGAAGACGATGAGACGGGCCCTGCCGCTGTGCGCGCTCCTTCTCGTCGTCCTGATCTGCGCGGCGAGCCTCGCGGACGTCGCGGAGGCGAGGCGCGGCGGGGGAAGGGGCGGCCGCGTCTTCGGTGGCGCCGGCGCAGGCAGCAGAGGAAGCCGCAGCGGCGGCTCCCGCGGCCTGAGCGGCGGCACCTGGACGGCGTGCGTGGGGTCCTCGCTGCTGGCCGCCGCGGCCGTGCTCCTGTAGACTCTTCTCGCGCTGCATCGACGAGCGTCTATGGCGTAGTGGGGTACATGGTTTAATTTTTCTCTTATCCTTGTTTCATTCTTTGGGTTTGGAGTACGTACAGTGCCGTGCATGGATCCTGTTGCCGTATTGGCATGGATAAAATGTAATTAGTGATTGCATTATGGATTTTGAGTTTTGTACAGAGACAACTGATTTTTTTAGAGGTCAAATGTACGTGTAATTCGATAACCGGAAGCAATTGGCAATCGTAATTACAGAGTATATGTTGTCAGGCTTTCGGACACTTATTACTAGAAAACACTCACCAAACCCTCCAAGCACCATCAACATTAGGTGAACTACGAACTTGCATTGCGGTGCGCACAAGCAAACTCCCTGCTAATGCTGCGTGTTCCAGTTCCAGCGAGTGCGTAGCCTGGTCCGCGTTGTAAAGTCGTCGAGTCTTTCTAGCTAGTGCGAGCTAACAATCGATCTAACCTGGCCACGTGCACGTAGACCTAGTCTCTCCGCTATCAAGAATGCTGGAGTATTCAAATATCGCAGGCCAGTTCATCTGATAAACTCACGGCTAGGGCCTGTCGATCCTCAATTTTATTGTGGACTGACTCACTGACAAAATGAAATCCGCATTATCACTCCTCAGAAGAAGGCTAATTAGATGGCCTGCTGCAAAATTGGACGCTGAGCTAGAACAGCGGTGGTCGTGATCCGCGTCCCCTCTGAAGGCAGCCAATGCGTTACCGTGTGTTTGGTTGGAGAGCGACGGGAGCGGAGCGGAGCCGACTCTCGTTTTGGCGACGGTTCCAACCCTTCTCAAGTTTGGTTGGAAATATTGGGTTGGAGTGGCTCCGACCTTTTTTTTTTGTTTGGTTGGAGGAATGAGATTGGGGATGGATGGCAGTTTTCACTCCGTTAGTGAGTCCCACTTGTCATAGGGTTAGGGTTTAGTGGGTCCCACGTGTCATACTTATCCTCTTTCCCAAGCTCTGGATCGGGTCGCCGGCGCGAGCTCCCGCTGGCCACAAGCACCGCCGGGCGCGCCGTCCGCGAGCTCCCCCGGGGCGCGCTTCGCCGCCCCCAGGCGAGCTCCCTCGCCGTGGGCGCACTCCGCCACCGCGCGCGCGCCGGTCGCGAGCTCCCCCGGGGCGCGCTCCGCCGGCCCTAGGGGAGCTCCCTCGCCGCGGGCGCACTCCGCCGCCGCGCGCGAGTTCCGGCACCGCGGGCGGGCTCCGGCGCCGCGGGCGCGCTCCTTGCCCAGACGCGCCGCCGCCCGCCATGGGGATCCAGGCGCGCAGCTTGAGCCGGCCTCGTCTTCGCCGGCCGGAGGCAAGCTCCACCGCCGCCCTCACGGGCGCGAGCTTAAGCTCAGCCACCACCGCCGCCCTCACGTGCTCCGCCCGCGGGAGAGCACGCCGCCGCCGCCGCCTTCACCGCCTTCACGAGACACGAGAGAGACGGGAGGGAGACGGACAGAGATGGAAGAAGAGAAACGGGAGCGGAGCGGCTCCGTCCCTCGAATTTTGAGGGACGGAGCCAACCCGCATCTCACAGGAATATTCTATCTGGAGCCGCTCCGCTCCCGCCGCTCCTCATCCAAATACCCGCAGGCGGCTCTCCAACCAAACACACAGTTAGGTGCCGTTCAAGTGTTCCTGCAAACTTCTCAAACCAAATTCTGTAAAATGACTATGCGCCAAATAGAGATACACATGCCCCAAGTCCAAGAACCGTGTCCTCGGAACCTATGGCGTATACTGGTCAGAGCTCAGTTCGGGGGTCAGCTCCGGATCGTGCCTGAGCGGACCCAGACGCGCAGCAGCTGCTCACCGCATGCATGCCGTCCCGCGTGTCGCTAGCACCAGCACGAAGATAGGCGCCTGCGCCTGTGTACGCCCACCACTCCACCAAGAGAATCTTCTGCAAGGCGATATACGTGCGGCGGTAAAGAGCCCTCCAATTTATCTATCTATTATCTTTATATGCCACTACCACGTTTGCTGGGAGAGTCTAAAAATTCCCACGTTATTAATCTAAAAAAGAGAAGAATATACATCGTTAGATTATCTGAAGGTCTAGATTAATCCAAAAAACACATAAATTCAGAATTAAAATAAGGAAATCCAAAGAGTCCACATTCAATACAAATATAAGTAATAAATACATAAATTCGAAATTAAAAATAAGAAAAATATTATTTAATGTTTACACAGATTGGGAAAGCAAAAAAATAACTGAAGAGTAAATAACAAATACAATTATAATTTAGAAAGTTTCACACGATAAGTATTAAATTAGTTCTCTGTCTCTGCTGAAGTACTGATTAAGAAGCTCATGAAATATTTATCCGCATAGACATGTAGCCTTGCAAGGCTCTAAATGCCAACATTGATAAGACATGGCACATAATGAAAACAAATTTCTGTTAGGAAATAAAAATCAATCTCTTTGTTGAGCCCCACATGACTCTAATATATATATATTAGAGATGGAAATAAAATTGTTTCTCAAATAAAGAAGAGAGGAACCGTGACCCCAAGTTTTGCCTCATGATGACTTTAGTGACAACCAAAAAGCTCTTCCCTAAACTATACTTCGTAGAAAACCACTCATATATGTAAAAAACTGTAACGACCCTCCTCCCCGAGGCCGGGCTCGCCTACGCCTGGCAGCTCTCTAGGACCCCAAGAATATCCCCACAGACCAACACATGTCTTTTCTGCGCACTTTGTTCTCACTCATGCGCACCCAGGAAGGACTTCCCGGTCGGTCACCCATCGCTCCAAGGCAAGCACGCTTAACTTTAGAGTTTTTTAGTGATGGGCTTCCGAAAAAGAAGTTACAACTTATTTGTATGAGTATCCTTATTAATCCTATTGAGTCTTGAGCCGGGATGTCATGTACACCTAGGGGTGGGCATTCGGTTTAAACCGACAAATCGGTTCGGTTTGTTCGGTGTTGAAAAATTTCGGTTTTGCAAAATCAACAACCGATCGGTTTTCTAGAAAATCGAAAACCGACATTTCGGTGTTGGCATTTTCGGTTCGGTGTTCGGTTTTTACCGAACTTCAACCGAAGTTCATGCCTTCTTCTGTTCTTCTCCCAAATCTCACTCGAATCCTCCATCCAGGAGCTACCAAGGTCCAAGGCAAGGAAACGAAAGGGAAGTCTTACCTGTAGTAGCCCTTGCGAACCCACTCTATGAGCGCCGCCGGCCACAACTTTGCTGGCCACCTGGGATCCCGCTTGCCGCCGTCCTCCCGTCCATGTTCATCGATTCGCCGAGTCCTAAAGCCACGATCCAGGAGGCAGCAGATCCGGTGTCGCCCCTCTTCCCTCGCCATTTTTTTCTCGTGGTCGTAGAAGACTGGAAGCGGCGAAGCGCTGAGCGGATGCATCCGCCGCCGCCGCCGTTGCCGAGCTGCCCGAGGGAGCTGACGGGATAAAGTCCACCAGAGGAAAGATAGAATTTTTTTTATATTTTTTTTCTTTGATTTTCGAAAAATAAATAGACGAACCAAAAATTTCGAGAAATATACATCTGCCGCCAAACCCCACGGCGCCGTGTCGCACGGCGGCAGCGATGCTGCCGCCATGCCCCACGGCGATAAGTCCCTGCCGCCGTGGGGTACGGCGGCAGGAGAGCACCTCTGGCGGCAGGGCCGCGTGGCACGGCGCCAGGACCCTGCCGCCCAGCGCCACGGCGGCAGGCCCCTACCGCCGTGCCACGTGGCGGTAAGGCCATTTTTATTTTATTTTTATTTTTTCATTTTTAAAACACTTTTAACCTTTTTAAAAAACAACAAACTGATAAGTGTAAGCATAATCACAAAATCATATCATAATCAACGAGTAGATGCAAATAGTTTATACAAAATCATGGTAAAAGTACTACTACATCTAAATGCGTCGATGCCTCTTCGGCCTAACAGCTCTAGCGCCAGTCCAGGTGTGGTCCCGGTCGTACGTCCAAGGGTCAGGTGCCCTGACCACCCGCAGTCCGAACTGGTCGGGAGACGGTGTCGCCATGGCGGCCTGCGACGAGCCTGCAGCATCCGGTGTCGCTCCGCCCGCCGGTGATAGTTTATACAAAATCATGGTAAAAGTACTACTACATCTAAATGCACCGGTGCCTCTTCGGCCTAACAGCTCTAGCGCCAGCCCAGGTGTGGTCCCGGTCGTACGTCCAAGGGTCAGGTGCCCTGACCACCCGCGGTCCGAACTGGTCGGGAGACGATGTCGCCATGGCGGCCTGCGACGAGCCTGCAGCATCCGGTGTCGCTCCGCCGGTCGGTGTCGCTCCGCCGGCCGCCGGGGTCGCTCCGCCCAGTGGCTGTGTCGGCTGAGTCCCAACCGGTGCCTGTGTCAACTGTGACGGGCCAACCTCCGCGGCCTGTTGCGGGGCATCCAGGGTCGCGAGAATGTCGCCGTACCTAATCTCATCCCAGCCCAGCTGGTCCTCGGTGGTCGCGTCGAAAGCAGGCTGGAACATAGGCGGAGTGGACGAGGAAGGAATATCTACCGCCGCAAACTGAAAGGCCGGCGGTCTGAAACCTCCTAGCGGAAAGATCGACGCTCTAGGTGCCGTCGTCTCCGGCTGTCGAGGCCCAGCTGTCGGAAAGAGCGGCGGTCGCCCTGTACGATTAGAATATAGTATAACCACAAACACACAATAATTGCGTGCATTAGTTGAAAATAAGGTCCACTGAAAGTACCTGCGCCGGGGGGAACAAACGGCTGCTGCACGTAGGTGTACGGGCCCTGCGCCTGTGGCTGCTGCTGTGCCGTCGGAGCCGAGAAGCCGCCGGCAAAGGTGGAAGGCGCCTGCTGCGAAGCCGCTGTCGAGGCGGAGCTCGAGGACGACGCTGGGTGGCGCGGAAGGAGGGGAATCTCTGCGGCCCCGGCGTAGTTCACGACGGCGGAGTACCTCGTGGCAGCATCGAGGATCCTGTCGTACGTGCCCTGGTGCTGGTAGGCCCCTAAGTAAAACACTGCTCCCTCGCGAACGATACGAGCCGCACGATCTCAGCAAGCACGTCGTGCTGCTCACAAAATTAGTAACACATCTTATAATAAAAAGTCATATGAATGTAATATGTTTGCAGTATCGTAGCTTACCGCTGTGTCGGCGGTCTGGTCTCGGCGCACCGGGTACGTGGTGTCCGGCAGGATCCTGTCGTGGTCCGGGACCGGTGGCGGGGTAGCAGGCACGTACGTCACCCGCGTCCGCGTCCTCGGGAGGTACCATTGAAGGTACGCTACCCAGGCCGCGCCGTCGTGAAGGCGGTGCTCGATGACGACGTTCTACTCATGCGCCGCGGACGCCCACTCGTCCACGTACGGCTGCAGCTTGCCGACGAACGACGTCGCCGCAGCCACGCCCTTACGCGTCCACCTAGCATAGATGAAACATAAAATTATTGGCAACTGACTATTTGTAACGGAAAATAATTATAACTGACAAATGGTAGCTCACCTGTGCGCTGTAGGCGGCAGATATGGCGCAGCGGGTACTGGCGCCTCCTGGAAGAGGCCGAACTGCCTCATCACCCGGTGGACGACGTACTCCTCGACGTAGACGTTGAAGACCAGTCGTCGCCGCGTCATCTAGTACGCCTGGTCTCGGGAGCACAGGGACGAGAGCCCCTGTGGTGCGCGGGCAGCGACCATGGCAGGAGCGTATGGCGTCCACCGGATCTGGGCATCGACCATCCGGTCGATCTGACCTACGAAGTCCTTGTACGCCTTCTTCGGCTGCTCCCCAGCCCAAACGTGCTGCAAAGAACATGAAAAGTTAATTGAATCGAACTAAAGAACTCATAACGCGAAGAAAACGATAAGGGAGGTCATTACCTTCCGGAGGCACCACAGAGAACCCATGGTGGGGAGGTCCGCTGGGTCGGTGTCTTCGGGCAGCGTCTGGTACTCCGAGAGGTCAGCCGATGTCGAACCGCTCGTGGATCCACATCTGCAGCAGGAGAGGGCACCCTAGGAGGATCCCCTCCTTACTCGCCGGCCTCGACACTGCCGAACACAGCCCCCTGTAGGTAGCTGCCAGAACAGCGCTGCCCCAGCTGATCTGGGGCATCTGGTCGAGGGGTGCGTCGGTGATCTTCTGAGCCCAGGGGAGCAGGTACCTTGACACCGAGTCTCCCGCTGACTCGCAGAACAGCACCCACCCGAACAGCCAGAGCAGGTAGACCTCCAAAAACCTGTCTGACGTCGGGTCGTCGGCCTCGTCCGCCATGTAGTCAGCCTGCACACACACAAAGGTCCATCGTCACATTCGTTTAAAATGCATACAAATGTTGAAAATAAGAGTTAGAATCACGTACGTTGAACTGCTGGATCCAAGTCCAGGTGGGCCCGTGGGTGTCGGCGAAGGGCACGTACGGCGCTGGCGCGTGATCGTTCCGAGGAACGTTCGCGAACCGAGCAAGGAAGTCAGCGTGCCACGTCGTGGGGATGTCGATCGGCCCCATCGCCTCGCCAGCACACGGCAGTCCTCCCAACATCGCGGCGTCCTCCAGACTGAGCGTCATCTCGCCGACGGGGAAGTGGAACGTGTGTGTCTCTGGTCGCCACCGGTCCATGAACGCGGCGATCAGCGGGGCGTCGTAGCTGAACCGCGTCAACCGCTCCGCCCGGGGAACCTCAGCTCGTAGCATGTCCCCCTCGACCAACCGCGCAAAAGGGAGAAGTCCTGCAGCGCGTAGCCTGAAAAAAATAAAATTAATTTACTTAACGTAATTACTATTGTAAAGAAACAGACATAAATAATAAATATGAATTACGTACTTCGGAATCCACCGCTGGTGTATCGGCATCAACGTGCGGGTCGTCCGGCAACGTATGTTGCCGGGCGAACGTCCAAGAACAGCCGACACGTCCGAGCGGTGGTGCCGGACCACTGCCTCGTCGAACAACTCCGGCCGTACGTACTCCAACGGTGCAGCCATAACTGCAAAAAAATAACATAATTTAATCAATTAGTCGAATTATACTAATTAAAACGAATTATGTGAATTTAAACCATTTTCTACGAATTTTATATCAATTTAATCTAATTATGTGAATTATAACCATTTTCGAGGAATTTTAAATGAATTAAAACGAATTATGTGAGTTTAAACCATTTTCTACGAATTTTATATCAATTTAATATAATTATGTGAATTATAACCATTTTCTAGGAATTTCAAATAAATTAAAATGAATTATGTGAATTTAAACTATTTTCTACGAATTTTATATCAATTTAATCTAATTATGTGAATTATAACCATTTTCTAGGAATTTTAAATGAATTAAAACGAATTATGTGAATTTAAACTATTTTCTACGAATTTTATATCAATTTAATCTAATTATGTGATTTATAACCATTTTCAAGGAATTTTAAATGAATTAAAACGAATTATGTGAATTTCAACTATTTTCTACGAATTTTATATCAATTTAATCTAATTATGTGAATTATAACCATTTTCTAGAAGTTTAAAACCAATTTAAACGAATTATGTTAATTAAAATAATTTTATAATACTTTTATACTAATATAATCTAATTATTTAAATTATAACTATTTCTAAAATTTTTGAAATTTCTAAACTAAACTAAACTAAGTTAACTAAACTAACTAAACTAAAGTAACTAAACTAAGTTAACTAAACTAACTAACTAACTAAACTAACTACACTAACTAAACTAAACTAAATTTAGAAACATACCTCAGTCAAAAGTGCTCCGAAGGGTTGAAAGCCGAAGATTTAGAGCAGAGAGGGAGGGAGGGAGGGGTCGGTGGCGGCAGCCGTCGCCCCCTTATGTAGGGGTGACGCTGCCGCCGTGGGGCACGGCGCCAGGACCCTGCCGCCGTGGGGCACGGCGCTAGGGCTCCTGCCGCCTTGGGGCATGGCGCTAGGGTTCCTGCCGTCGTGCCCCACGACGGCAGGAATCTGGCCTCACCTGGCAAGTCAGCCGACCGTTGGCGGCACCCCTACCACCGTGCCCCACGGCGACAGGAACTCCTGCCGCCGTGGGGTTTGGCGGCAGATGTATATTTCTCGAAATTTTTGGTTCGTCCATTTATTTTTCGAAAATCAAAAAAATATATAAAAAAAATTCGGAAAGATAGAAGGGCTCGGTGGTAGTTCGTATGTGTTTGTGGGCTGTAGCGTTTGGGCCAGGAAGACATGGGCCGAAGTGGAGAATTGACTGACGGAGAAGGGATAGGAGAATATTTCGGTTTTACGGTAGTTCGGTTCGGTAGGGGTTGAAAACCGACACCGAAACCGACCACCGAAGTTGTTAAAATCAGAAACCGATGACAAACCGAAAAACCGAAAAAATCGACAATTCAGTTCGGTTTGGCTCGGTTCGGTTCGGTCATCGGTTTTCGGTAAAAAAGTGCCCACCCCTATATACACCCCCACTTAGAAGATCGATGTCCTCGTCGATCAACCCCAAGCCAAGAATGTTCTCTCTTGGCCACGTACGTGAGCCCAGTGCCAGCGCATGTGCCACACTGTGTGACCACTCAGGGTCCACACCAGCTATGCACACCATGCCTGCGCAACTGCAACCACACACGTCCGTGAAACCGCGAGAGTCGGCTATGATACCATTTGTAACGACCCGTTTCCCCGAGGCCGGGCTCGCCTACGCCTGGCAGCTCTCTAGGACCCCAAGAATATCCCCCACAGACCAACACATGTCTTTTCTGCGCACTTTGTCCTCACTCATACGCACCCGGGAAGGACTTCCCGGTCGGTCACCCATCACTCCAAGCCAAGCATGCTTAACTTTAGAGTTTTTTGGTGATGGGCTTCCGGAAAAGAAGTTGCAACTTATTTGTATGAGTATCCTTATCAATCCTATTGAGCCTTGTGCCACAAAAACCGCCAGATGAAAATACATACATGAGTTGGATATAGTCTGTTGTTCCCTCCCAAAATAAGGAATTATAGTGCGGTGCCCTCGAGCAGGCAATGAAATAATCTAATCGGCAACATCTTCATGGAAAAAGAGGATGCAAGGAGGACAGAGTGTAATTAATGTAGTGATTTGTTTATTTATTTTCATCCAGTAGTTTAATTCACTCAATGCTGAAAGTCGGAGAAGAAGACACGAGCAGAGCATAAAACGTGACAAGAGATGTTTAGAGTATGAACTAGGTAGACTATTTAGAGAAAGCAACCATGTGCATGGAGAGATAGTGACAAGAGACTGTGCAATCGCTCAGGAAGACGAAAATAGGGGATTTTGCCTATATACACAGTCAATTGCACATTAGCCATTGTTTAACTGAGCCATCGCTCAGGGACATGAAGATGGGGGAATTTTGTTCAAAGGGTTGAAGTTAAGTCTTGATGGTGGGTCCGCCCATCCTGGCAAGCGAGCCCGAGACGACGGGAGATTTGGCGTGCAAAAGTCAAGACACCAGACACAATGCCAATCAGTCCGGATATCATAGGATACTATTTGTAATCCGATCTAGATATACCTGACGTGGACTGACCGTCGAATCAACACCGCATGTGCCGAAACAAGCTCTGTCGTTGTAAAATTCAGGTGCACGAGAACCAAATCAAGCTCTTTAGCTACTGAATCAAACTCTTCGGCCACTGAATCATCCTCCACTACTGTCAATTTGACATCTAATATCGTCGATTCGACCTCCACTGTTGTTGGATTAACCTCCACCATGGTCGGATGGACCTTTGCTGCTATCGATCGAGCGTCTATGACACTGCTGGATCGAGCTACAAGGCGAGCAACAGCAAGGAAAGCAAGCACTCCCATGGGAGCTCACCTTGATTGCCTAGCAACGCGAGGCAAGCAGACAAGGTGTACAAGCGAAAACAAGTGTACCAAGCATGCTCTAAGTCTCTTCAATTTTTTTTGGAGATAGACACTAAAAAATACAACTTAGGTAGAAGGTTAGGGAGAGGAAATACTTAATTCTGGCACATACAAACTTACAACCGTGATGGAGAAAAAAATTAGATGCCACAAGAGATGATAAGAGAAGATAGATTTGATGAGCAATTCATGTAGGTTTGCATAGCAGTAATTTGACAAAGATGTTAAGTATGATTTGACATCAACCATATGGGGTTTGGTGACCAAAAGCGAGACAATAGCTTCCTAGATAGCGACCAACGCGATATGACTGCTTTGGTCAAAAAAGAACTGAGATAGTAGACAACAATGGTGGACAAAGCAAGTGGCCATAAATGGCTACAACAAATTGGCAAAATGCTCAAAAAAATAAGAAGGTGTAAGGTTGACAAAAGAGGGAAGACAACAAGAGAAAACATAAGCATTGTGATATGAACAAATATTGTGATACATCCGAGAAGCTAGCACGATGTGTGGAGAAATTTAAGCTACCCAGTGCAAATATCTATCTTGCACAATAGACGTGAGGGAGATAAATTGAATTATCAGTATGATGTCACCATTTAGGATAAGCATGCTCTGCAGTAGATGGACTTTGTGTCTCTAGAACATGGGCTTGCTTGCGAATAGGCCACCTGTTAGTGACATGAGATCCTCTATAATAAATAAAGAGGAACAATTTTTCGACTACACATATCTATAAGCATAGTAAGCTTCCAAATAAGAATGAAAGTGATGATATCAAGTTGGTTTGTCGTATATCTTCTAATATTTTGGAAACTTTTGGAATTAGATTGGTATGTGATGCGTGAAGAACCAAACAACAGAATGAACACGATGATGAACACAAGTATGCCCACAAATGAATAATGTTACCAACTATTGATGACCAGTTGTTATCTTGGAAGTTATAAAAGTATTGTCAAACATAATGGTTACATTTTAGAAGACATAAGGTATATTCAACAACGATTAAGGACATAGCATTTCAAGCAATAAATATATATCCTAGGAGACATGATACAATATGTATATATAAGAAACATCCTATGTATTTGTCAGGATCGTAAGTTAGAAGAGAGAGAACCGACCGCCATGCACCATCAACGAAGGAGGGGCTATCGATGAGCAGGAAGAAGAAAAAGAAAGGGGCATCGACCATCGATCGTAAGAAAGAGAGACTTTCAGACGAGAGGAAAAATGTACTATTGGATGAGATGAAGAAGGGGGTGCACCCATATGGAAAGAGAGGAGGACCTACGCTACCGTTGCTTGAGCCTACCCCAGATCAAGCTTCAAGGTCACCTACGTCGACAAACAACGGTGCCACGAGGTACGACGAGCTCACTAGAGGAGTTGGATCTACGCAACAGAAAGTGGAGAACTCAAACTCTGCGTGAGGTCAACAACCGAGCCAAACTCAGGAGCCATAGAATCAACAGGGCAGAGTTCGACCATCGAGAGTGGGGGATCAAGAGGCTCAGTCGGTTGAGGCGGGGACTAAGTGATGAGAGGATGAACAACAATTTCAGTCCAATACAAAGCTCGGAGGTTGACACTGTATGCATGGGTGCAACAGAGCGTCAAATGACATTCGTTATTAGGTCAGGTTCCATCCACCAATTAAAACACAATCAAAATAACAAAATTCGAGTGTATCAATATCAGTTCTGAATTTTGAGCTCCAATATTTACATCGGTATTAGTGATTTCAAAAGGATGGATAATGAATTAAGATGGATAAAGAAAATACAATGCCAACATAGCATTTTAAAAAACATAGTTTATCAAATTTAGTCGCGCTATTAGCACGGGCCAACTTGCTAGCTAGTCTAATAATTTGAAGATCGAACCATGTAAAGATCGAATTATAATAATATACAATTTTGAATTAAAAAGTAGTAGAGTTTAGTTCAATTGTGAAGAATGTATTAGGATCATTATCTATTACCACCCCTAAATATACGTCCACAAGATTGGCTGATAGCTGGTGGATGGTGCTAATTTTGTTCTTACACGCATACCACTCCACCGTTGAGGCTTGTATAGGATACGAAGATTACGCGCGTGCCAACACGCTTCCTCGTCCTGTTCCTTTGCCGCAGTAAAGCCTGGTGGAGTGGTAGGGGCTGGCTGTGTCCCGGAAGCGAAGCCGGCAGCGGCGCCAGAACCAGGGGAAACTACGCCCACTGCGGCTGCGGCTGCCACCGCGGCCTCAGCGGCGGCACTCGGCATCTGGACGGACTGGGTGGCGTGTGTCGGGCTATCGGCTCCTCGCTGCTGGCCGGCGCGGCCGTCACTACAGCATGTATGACATTTGGTGGTGTTTTAAATCGCCTCGTAAGGCCAAGGAAACGCCTCAAAATAGTTTAGGAGGCCAAACTAGGGAAGGAGGTGTCGGGCTCAGACGAGGATTAACATCTGGATCCCCAAACCTGATGATGCGGGGCAAAGCTCAGGCCGGGGAGCGGGGCTGTGGGGAGGCGAGGCAAGTCGCCGGAGTCGGAGTTCGCAGAGCTCAGCATGTCGGCCTAAGGAGTGAGAAGGAGGGGAAAGAACTAGGGCCTGTTTGGCTGGCCGCCACAACCCGCCACGCCCCCGTGCTGGCCGCCACACCCTGTGGAGGACGATTCGTCGGCCACACCGAGATCACTGTAGCGTGGCGAGGCGGGGTGCGGTCGGCAACCAAGCAGCCCTCTAGTATCGTGGGTAATTTGGTCCAACGTGCAGGGGAAGACTTATTGACCCAGGCAGGTGGAAGGGTGCTAATTCTAACATCACATTGCTAAAGGGGTTTTTTTTTTGCATATGTTACATGCATTTCGAGGCGTTTTTTTGAAATCGCAAAAGGTGCGGCGTTCCTTCAAATCGCCTCAGTCAGATCTCTATGCTTTTAAGGCGTTTTCCTACTAACGCCTTCATTCTTTTGGACAGAAAGGCTTTTCCCTGAAACGCCACTGTGAAAACACCTTCTAATGCCTACCGTGTCCTGTTCCTAGCTATATGAAGCACAGCCGCCGCTGACTTGCCCTCCGTCGCCGAGCACAGGAGCTGAGAAGTGAGAACGAGAGGAAACAGAAAACAGCGCCAATGACTTAACATGTGTGGCTGTTCGCACATGGTTAGATAAGGATGGATTGATGGCGTATATAAGGCTTTTTTAATTAATGATTAAGTGCTGTTAAAAACTGTGCTAAAAGTATTTTATTATTTTACATTTAGCGATTCATATGTTATGGTTTTTTTTTCCAAACACCTACTTTTATCCATTCCTATATTTTCCCACAACATTCATATTCCTTTCGTGTGTTTTTTTCGCTTTCTCTGTTTTCAATTACTTATCCATTCCTACGTTTTCCCACAACATTCATATTCATTTCCTGTGTTTTTTTCCTGAGTTCTCTGTTTCCAATTCCTTCATTCCACACATAGCCCTTAGGCCAGTCTCAGTGGAAGGGTCATGGGGGAGTTTTCAAGAATGACACATCATATTTACTGTATTGGTTTGCGGGATGACCTACCCTCTCTCAATGCACAGGGTCACAGCACAGTTTCATAGGTTCTTGTACATATTTAATTGTTGCATGTTAGTTGGTCAATTGTGCTTAAAAATTGTGTCAACTTGTCTCAGTGGGAGGGTCGTGGAGGTGTCATTCCTAGGACTCTGCGCCGACCCGGAGTCATGAGGATGACCCTTGTTTCCTCTCTCTCCTATTAAATCTTATGTCATGTCATCTTGTTTGCATATGTGACACCCTATTTATTACCTATGACCCTCCCATTGAGAGTGGTCTTAGTCAATTTGCGGAAATAGACAAATGAGAGGAAGAAAGGCCTAGCAAGGCATATATATAAGGCCATGATAACGATGTATTGGCCCAGTAACTGAGAGGTCCACCAGCAGGTTACGATGTATTAATTGGCCATGATGAAGATGTATTGGCCATGATAACGATGAGTTTTATTTTCTAAATGATATCATATTATTTTGTAACGGTTCATTTTACTTTTCTTATCTCACTCTTATGAATGTGTGACCGTAAGAATCACCTAAATCGGAGACAAGAGTAAAAGATAATAAATTAAATATTTTAGGATTAAATTGTAAATAAAAAATTAAAACTATCCATCGAAACAACCTGATGACCAAATTTCAACGGTTTGATAGTTGAATGGCCAAAGATACCCGATTTGAAGTTGGATGGTCAAAACCAAACTAAAGTAAGAGTTGGATGATAAAAAAATAGAGTTTTCTTATATTTAAATACTCTAGCATTCTTGATTTCACTCTTTGTCGCCATGGTTTCGTCTCCGGGGAAGTGGTCGGGCTTGTCGTCTACAATATTCGTCTTCAGATACTTCTGAGCTTATTTAGGTTGTCAAAAGTGGTGATGATGTGACAGGTGAATAGTAAAAAGTTATCTAGGGTGTTTTAAAATGGGCTTAGGGCTAAAGGGTGATTTTAAATAATCACTAGTGTATTCAAAATCAATTAATAGTATGTGTGCAAAGGTCCCGTTTGGTTGGAGAGACAAAAAGTTTACCCCTCCCTTTGACCACTAATTAGGGGTATTAAATAAAGTCAATATTCAAAACTACCTCCTACCTCCACAACCCCTGGGTAAAATCGCGAGACGAATCTAATGAGATCTTTGACGGTATGATTAGAGGAAAGTTATTGTAGTATTACTGTAGCAAATTATGGATTAATTATTCTCATTAGATTCGTTGCGCAAAGTTGCACTCATCTGTGAAAAAATTTTGTAAATAGACTTAATTTAGTACTTCATGCATATAAGATTCCCAGGGACAAAAATTTCACCTTCTCCAACCAAACGCTAGCAAATCGATACAATCACCGGTCATAGTTCCTCCATTCGAAATACAACCACAAATCACCACAACCTCAATAATTCTCAATATCCATGCATAAGAATAACACACACATGCAACCTGCAAACCCACTTTCATTCCTGCACAAGTCACAGTTCAAATATATTAAAAAAACTTCCAATCCAAAGAAAAAAGGCCCACACACTCGCATTCCTAGTTTCCCACACACTACTACACAAAGTCGGCCAGTCCCATACTCCCATAGACGTTCCTCAATGCAGCGTGCATCAGGAAGTCTATACGAGCATGACCATTGCGGCCTGTGCAGCATGAGGAGATCCTGCGGAGACTACATGAGCATAACCGCCGCCGCGGCTAGCAGGGAGGACCCAACGCACGTCGTCCAGGTGCCGCCGCTGAGGCCGCGGGGGGCATCGCTGGAGCCTCCGCCGGAGCGGACCCGGCCGCCTCCGCCACGCTTCGCTTCCGCGAGGCTCGTCGCGCAGATCAGGAGCACGACGAGCAGCAGCGCGCGCAATGGCAAGACCCGTCTCATCGTCGACATCTGACGATACTGCTACCCTCACGGAATGGCAATGACAACCTGTTGTGTTGTGGCTGTGGACTCACCCTTGCATTGTGGACTTGTGGTGGTGGCCAAGCTGCGCACCCACCTGGGGGTATTTATATTACATGAGCGATCTCAGGAGTTGACCAGCAACGTGTTAACAACTAACGAGCAGTGCTCGGTACCACGAAGGTCGTTGCAAATTCTGTACTTTTTTTATGTTGCTGATGATCAATGCTGGGCTTGAAAAGTCTGCAGGGACAATGTATGGGACACGTATTGTTGTTATCTTCGACATTCTGTTCATCTGTTGTACTTATTTTGTTAGTCGTTTCGCCTCTGTATTCTACAGGGATTCTAACACGGTAACACCGGATCGTTGGTGCTATCAACTTCAATTCCTGTTGGATTTGCAAGCCGTCTCGCCTCCGTATGGAAAGAACGTACGATATAGGTGTGTACATTCGATCTAATTGACTTGGATAGGATTTATCCGACAACCTTGATGATACCGCTCCTGCTCTCAATCAGATGACGTATAATTATGCAGTCAAATTAATACTCAAACCTGAGAAACTTTGATCACTGTTGAAAAACGACACGATTAGACTTTGAAAGCATCTATGTCCCGATTCTCAGTCTTGATGATTATCGATATCCCTATCATTGTAAATAACATGTATTTTGCAAGGTAATTTAAAGGTAAGTTGTATTACAAGGGTTTGTTAGATATTTGTGGTCCCTATGCTGATTACCCCAGTATGTGTTGGAGGCTAAGGACAATATATAGTTCCAAGTGTTTTTTTAGTCAAGAAATATACTAGGATGTAGTGTAATCTAAATACTGGTGTGTGGTGATCACTTGTGAACTGTAGCATTAATTGAGTAGCTCAGGTGAGGTCACAAGATGAATTTTTTTATTTTTTTGTAACATTTTCCAAAAATATACTATCCTAGAAGAAAATATCAAAATTATACTACAATTGCCATATTATGGCAGCCGCCCTATTATTGGGCGGTTGCAGGGCCAACCGCCGTATGGTACGACAGTTGGGCAAACCCCAGCAAAAAATGGTTTGTAGGGC
This sequence comes from Cenchrus fungigraminus, assembly GCA_036936925.1. Classification (NCBI taxonomy): domain Eukaryota; kingdom Viridiplantae; phylum Streptophyta; class Magnoliopsida; order Poales; family Poaceae; genus Cenchrus; species Cenchrus fungigraminus. Next base: position 16,417,182 of record CM072778.1, on the reverse strand, counting down.
GGAGGGCTGAACCGCCGTATCATATGGCGGTTCCTTCAACCACCATGTGATACGGCAGTTGCAGTCTCAACCGCCGTATCATATGGCGGTTGGTTCTCAACCCCTACAAAGCGCGAAAATTGGCCAGAAATGTCATAAAAATTCAGAAAAAAAAGAAAGAGGGGGTGGAGAGGAGAAGGGAGTGAGGTGGATGTGGTGCAAGGAGCGAAGCTCTGCCGGTTCTTCGTGTCATTGCAGGTATTACGCTAATTTCAATACTATTAGTACATGTACTTAGATATAATGATGACATAGTTAGTATTTATCCACTAGATTTAAGTAGATCTAAGGTATCAGATGACATATTTTTAGTGTAGATTTTACTAGATAGGTTTGTTATTCACTAGATTTATTTATTAATAGTGGTTATTGCCTTGTATGCTGTCAGACATGTCGGAGACAATTCGTGCCTAATTGTATTATGGATTAGATATGGTCGAGAAGGATTTGACTTGTCAAATTTTAGTTCAGTCGTGAAAAATGTTAAAAGAGCAGTAGAAAGAACTTGGGGGCATAACCAACTGGCTGTACAAGGCATTCTCACTAGATTCAAAGCAAACATAGCCTGTCGATAATGGCACTAATCAATAGAATTGATCCAGTATGTTGGGAGCTTGTGCCACTTGAAGGCACTCGACATTGGATAAGTTATGTCAGACATGCATGCCAAATTGATTTGCTCGTGGTTTTGCTTGTCCAAGTTTTTCAAATGGGTGGAATGTTGTTATCATTATCTAAATTCCCTAAGGCATGTTAGGACTAGCAATGGCGCATGGTTAGGTCAGTAGTCGCGTCGTACGTGTCTTTTGCAAATTTTTGTGTTGATGTGCAACCGATTCATGCAAAAATAAAATATTTTCAATTTCTTTAAAAAAGAAGAAAGCATTCTACCGCCCTATGATATAGGGGCTGGGCACAACCGTCGTGTAATACGGCGGTTGCCTTAACCGCCGTATGAAACAGTGGTTGCTTACCCTGTGTCGCGCCACGTCAGCAACCACTCAATGATAGAGCGGCCGCCGTATGATACAACGGTTGTAGTATATTTTTGATAAACTTTCTCAACATCGTATAATTTTATAAAATCTTTAAAAAGTATATATATAAAAAAATCTCACAAGATGCCTGTTAGTCAATTTGCGGGAAGAGACAACTGAGAGAAGATAGGAGGAAAAAGGTCTAGCAAAGCATATTATAAAAAAAAAACTCGGCCTGCGGGGAGTAAGACCACCCCCACGGTATTGTATTAAGAAGAAGATCTTCTCACACAGGTCGAGAAAATCTCCGAACCCCTACCCCACCCATACACAGCGACACCGCAGCACACGTGAGATAAGACTGACCTTAGACCTGTGCTTTGACGTGGGACAGACGAGGAGATTTTTTTACAACAGCAGACTACTGGGAGGGCCATCCGGCCGCTCAACCACCGCACACATGTGCGTCTGCTGGGGAAATAAATTCCCCCGGTAGGACACGCAGGTGCAATTCCTGAGAATTGAATCTGAGTGGGCAGCCCCACCACCGTGAAGGCTTGCCATCCGAGCTACGCTCGGTTCCTAGCAAAGCATATTATAGGCCGTGATAAAGATGTATTGGCCCAGCAACTGACTGAGAAGAGGAAAGAAGGCCCAGCAAGTTACAAGGCGCAGCTGCGACAAGCCGGGCAATTGATACGCAGACGCAGCTGCTCATTCCATCACACCACGAACGTACAGTACGCTGATACAGTCATACAAGGCTACAAGAACACGCACTGCGCGACATGAATCTGCTGAGGGACGAGCGATAGCAGCAGGCAGCCTTCTGCCGGTGGTGACGATGGGAACAAATCTTGCGTTCTTCAGGCGAGCCCTTTTTTTTAAGAGGTGCAAAGCACGTTTTTCATTAAGAGGAAAAGAAAAACAACAAGCAACTTGAGGAGGAACCCAAATCGCAGAGGGTACAGAACGACCAACTGGTCAAAACAACCGGAAAGAGAATGAAACTTCCGCACACCAACACCACACCGAACAAGAAACTAAGAGAGATGCCTAGCCTGCTACAAGAGACACCAAGAGCACATGCTCATCACCGGGAGCCTAACAACCAGAGCCTACGGAGGTAGAACGAAGATGTCTTGCAGGACGATGCCACCAAGGAGGGGACGACGTGAGCGCCGCCATCATCCGTTTGTTCGAACGAGGGCAGACCTAGTCTTCACTAGGCAGACCAAATGACATTGGGGCCGCAAGGACAACGCCTCCAGCGAGGTAAGCTACACAAACAAGTGCAGCCGTTGTCGGCACGGACCGAAGTCGTGCCGGGCTTTCGCCAAGCCCCAGAGCCAACTCCTCGCAGCCAGCCTAGGCCAGGGCGGTAGAAACCGATGGGAAGGATGCAAGTGACCCGCGGCGACGTTAGCAGGGGAAACAAGCAGGCCGGCGACCGAAGATCTCCACAGGCGAAGACGAAGGCAGGCGACCCAAAAAGAAAGAAGACGACGACGACCGATGAACACATCTCCGAGGCAGCGGCAACCAACAAGGCCAATGGCCGGCGACGGCGCGGAGGCGATGGGCCGACAGCCAGCGGTGGAAAGAAGGTGGAACCGGCGGTCGGCGGCGAGGGGAGGTTGGCGAAGACGGGTCGGTGGCCGGTGAAGAAGCCGACGGCCGGCAACGGCAGGCCCCCCTGCAACACCTGACGCGGTCGTCGACGTCGGTGGGAGACGTGGCGCGCATCAGGAGCAGGGGCGAGCTAGGCCGCCAGTAGCAGGTGCTGAGGCCGGCCCCGCCCACGACGGAGGGCCTGACGACGGAGGCGCCCGACAGGGCCGCGGCACGGAAGCATCCCACAGCACCGCCCGTCCCGCACCAGCGCCGAGAGGAAGGGGCGCCGGGATGGGCGCCGCGGCTGCCAGCGGGGAGAAGAGCTGCAGCCGGCGGCGGGAGGCAACGGGGCCGCGGGCCACGACGAGGTGAAGAGGAGGCCGCAGCTGGTGAAAAGGTGGTGCCGCTGGAGACGTTGCCGGAGAGGAGCGGTCACGGCCGCCGGAGACGCTGATGGAGAGCGGTCGCGGCCGCCGACGCGGGGAGAGGGAGCCGCGGCCGCCGACGAAGGGAGGGAGCCGCGGCCACCGCGCCGGAGCCGGTGGCAGAGGTGGCCCCTCACCTACCCAGATCTAGGGTTAGGTCGGGCGCCACGACGACGGTCGGCGAAGGGAGGGAGGCGCACCGCGGCGGGGGGAGCCGCGGCCGCCCACGCCCAGCCGCCGGGGCCGACGGAGGAGGCGGTCCCGTCCCCGCCCAGATCTAGGGTTGGGCCGGGCGGGAGGGGGAAGGGGAGCCGAGGGATGAGAGAGGGGGATGGGCGGGGGAGGCCGGCGGCAGCCACAACGGTGAGAACCGCGTCGGAGAAATGTCGGGCGGGCCCCAGGCGGTGGCCGGGGACGACGACCATGGCGACCGGTGGTGTACTGGTGTGGTGAGGGAAGGAGAGAGAGAGGGAAGGGGAGGAAGGGAGAAGAGGAGAGGCGCGCGGACGGAAGCCTATTGCGGCGCTGCCGCTGGCCGCCGCCTCCGCCGCCGGCAGGGGCGGCGGCGGCGGCCGTCGAGGGCCGTGGCAGCGGGCTCGGGCGGTCGGGGTGGGGAGCCCCCCGAGTCACCCTCCAGGAGAGCGATGCGAGGGAGACGCGAGTTGGACCTGACAATTGACCTTAGCCTTCTTGATTAATACACCATTTATCTCTTATTTTCTCCTGCCTAATCGGATTTGAATCACGAGAAAAAGCTTCTCCATCGTCTCTTTGCCTCGGGCTTCGACGAATGCTTTAGCTCGGACTGGATGTTTTATTTCCTCTTTTTTGTCAAGAGGAATTATCCTTTCCAGAGAAATCGGCGGAAGCATTCCTCCTACGGCTGCCATTACGGAGGGCATGCACCAATCTACTCTTATTCACCAAATTCAAATAATTATTATCCACTTCTTAGAGAAACTCTAGTAGCCTAGCTATCCTGGCTTGGTTAACTTAAAAATATGAAAAATTTCGGAAAAAAAACTTGATCCAACAGGTTCTGTAAACATCCACTCGCGTTGTGTCGCTAGCTATTCCCACGAATGCGCTAGCCATCTTTGACGAGCCGTTGCGCTCGGTACCCCGCCGCACTGTGCTATCCGGTTCCACGGCCTCCCTCCACCTCCCGCGCGCCCCTCGGCTCCCGCCCCGACCGGCTGGAGCGCACCCCACCACTGCTCGGAGCTCCGTCCCAAGGTCCGGCGAGCTGACCCCCGAGCCACCGGAGGGCCGCCGGCCATGGCCATCGCCACCGCTGCTCCAAGCTGGCAAGCTCCCTCCCGAGGCGAAAATGAACTCTGCCGTCCGTGAGCGCCGCCACCTCCGCTCCAAGCTTCCTCTCGCGTCCCCACCCCGTCCGTGCCCGCGTTGCAACCTCGTGGCCATGCAAATGCCGACGCCAACGCTGCCTGCCATGCTCCGCGCCGCCGACATCGCCGCCGGCCGCCCTGCTCCGCACCGCCATGGCCGAAGCTCGGCGTCGCATGGCGCCGCCACAACCGGAGTTTGGCGTCGCGTGGCACCACCGGGGCCGGGTCGGAGCTCCTCCCCGCGCCGTGTGGCGACGCAGGCACGAACAGCATGGCCACCGGGTGGCGGCGCGGGGCAGGGCGGGCCGCGACAGCATGGCCACGGGTGGTGACGGCGCTGAGCTCCCTCGCGAGGCGCGGCGAGGATGGGCGACAGTTGCTGCCGGGACGACATTGCAAAGATCTATATCTTTTTAGGGTGTTTTACGCTAAAATCAGAGACCTGTTTAATTGTAAGACACAAAATTGTTGGTTTCCACGTGGAGCTCATTTGAATTTTACATTCTCAAGATTTAGTTAGTCTATTAGAAAGCTCTTTATTTTTTAGAGAGTCGAAAATTTTTGAATTTAGCTAGAAGTATAGCTATTCTCTTGAGTTGCTTTTACCCTCCTCATATCCGATAGATAATTAATTTTGTACTAGATTTTATACATATCTAATTGATTATCTGTACCCTCTCCACACCCACCCTCCTCTTTTGAGGTGGGTGTGAATTTTGATATGAATAATGGATAAAAATAACATGTAGAGCATCTTCAAGAGACTCTGTAAAACTCAAAGTCTAGCTAAAATTCGGAAAAATCCACGAAAACTGAAATCCAACGGACTCGCTATGCGGGTCAGCTCGCCATCGTGCTCGGAAGAAATCGCTCCTGCCTCGGTACATTTAACATCCGCATCCGCTCGCCATCTCTCCACTTGCACCCCTGCGCTTCCCTCACGTCCCTCCCGCGTCTTCCTCCAGGCGGGCCTGCTGTCCAGGCGCGGCCGTCCCGGCGGAGGGCGGACTCCGGCGAAATGCTTCGTCCAGGTTGAGGGCGAGATCCCGGCCGGCGTAGGGCGGCGCTAGGCGGAGTGGGCTGCAGCGGAGGCGCAGAGCGAGCTGGGCTGCGCGGGGGTGGCGGAGCGAGCGGCGCTGGGGCGCGGAGCGAGCTGCGCAGGGGCGGCGGAGCGAGCAGCACGAGTCAGCGGAGCGAGCTGCGGCGCCCCTCGGCGGCGGTAGCAGGGTGCTCCGGCGCTGTGACAACCCGCCCGAGAAAATACCGTACTATCGCCTAAACCAATCCACTTTGGTCATTAAGCGATAATAGAGTACCATCCCGTCGTAAGTTGCCGGGTCAAAGCCCGGTAAATCACTTGGATATCACACAGAGGATCGAACATATGCATTAAAACTCACACGAAGACGAGTCCAGAGTACATTACACAAATTAAATCCAAATTACCCCAAAGGGTTTAATTATTACAGACCATGATTCATGACATGATAAGGAAATGTTCAGAGTTTTAAAACAGTGGAATAATAAACTAGCGATACGGTAGACATCACAGGAGGCCATTCGTGATGCCATCACTCGTCGTCATCCACCCATTCCAGCTCCCAGCCAGGTGGAATCTCTCCAGGCCAAACAACACCTGCAACCACATTTATATAGTAAGGCTGAGTATACTAATACTCAGCAAGACTTAACCGTCGGGTGATAACTACATCACCAAACTCTAGACATGATAGGCTTTTTAGCCGGTGGGTTCTTTTGCTGAAAAGCAACAAAGAGTAGGTCCTTACTTTCAATATTTTAGCTCAATTTCTAGTTAATTACCATTTCTAAGTGAGCCATCTATTGCAAACAAGAATTGTACAATACAATTAATCCACGCAGTAATATTCACATAGTTCCATCATTAAGGGATATCATGGCCAGTTGATTAAGCAGTCTCAGATAACGGTGAGGGGCCGACAATCGATTGATTTAATCATTGCAAGGTAAACCTAAACACACGGTAGGGTGCCCTCACACTGTACAACCACCAGGCAATTCCCAAAAGTCCTCGGCTTGGGATCGAAACTTACAGTCCTGGGTACAAGGCTATCTGGTATGCCCCACATAGTACATCCAGCCTCACACATGTACCCTCTCTCGGTGGCGAGCCGGGCAGGTGAATACTCAAGATTAGTAATAGTAAGATCCCACACCGTCTCATTAAGGTACTATGCTTACCGGTCCTATTCCCGACAAGTGCTTAGTACATTCAAAAGCTTAGCCCACGAAAGCCACTGGACCGGAGCCCAAATCCCATGCTCTTACCACATGAGCAATCCATTTATAAAGATCTTATGATTCCAACATAAGAACCTATTCTCGCGAGTGACGAACATCACTCGACTTGTACCGGTCCTATAGCATAGCAGCTATCGACCTAGCATACTAGAAAAAGAACATAGGTACCTAGGGATCATGCATCTAGGGTTTCATTCAACTCCTGAAACGTAAATACACAAACATAGCAAGGTAATTGCATAATTTTAAAAAGAAGGGTTAATGATCCGGGGCTTGCCTTCGTCGGCAAGGTTGGCCTTGGGCCCTTCTGGACTTTGGTCCAAGTCTTGCTCTACAGCGACGTAGTGCACGTCTTCGTCAGCTCCTCCGTCTCCTCCTTCCGGCACGAGCGTATAGCTACCGTCGGGAAGATCTACACGAGGATGCATATGCAAGATTTAATTGGTGATTTTAATTTAATTAATTACAAAACAACATATGACAACCATGAAGTGCATGGTTGACCACATTCACCTAGATAATACTACATTCAGCATACTCTTCCACTAAAGGAACAATATGTGGCTCTTTATTAATTATTCTTTTTGACAGTGATTGTGTACATATTGAAGGACCGAAACTGGCGACCAGAGAGGGGGGAGTGAATGGGAGCCGACAAAAATTCTTCTCGAAGGAGATGGCTTCTCCAACAAGACGAACACGGCTAGCCAAACCACGTCTCCGACTCAACTACCCAAGTTGGCCAAGACCACGTAGCCACTGGAGTGCTACTGGTCCTAGGAACCAACACAACAACCTTCCGAACCAAACACACCAAACGTACAGTGGAAACCTGCACGGCTTGCTGCCTGTGCTGCACCGGTCAGACCGATGGTCTGCGCCGGTCAGACCGGTGACACCAGTCAGACCGGTGGACAGGGCCGGTCAGGCCGGTGACTACAACAACCGCACAGAAAACGTTCCAGGAAGCCTCAGTGATTACTCTAGGCCCTGGAACAAAACCACCTCAGAAAACACAACCTGCGAGGGAAGAAAACCCTACACAAAACCTAGCCAAACTCCTCGAAACCTGTCAAGAGCTGACCAGCAGCAACACACGACAACAGGAGACACACCAAGACGTTCACCCGAGACAAATCCCACAAAGGGCTCGCACTGGTCAGACCGGTCACGCCTGGGCAACTCGGGATGAACAGGAACTCGTGGGTCAACTCCTCCAAATCCAACTCCCGATCTCCCGATTCGCTCTACGGATTCGCACAAGACTTTGGGGATAGTAGGAACACCTCATGGGCACTCCATAGCCAAGATTTGGTCCACCAAAACTTGCTAGAACGAGAGGAATCGAAGAAATCCCACCAAGAACGCCTCTAACCCTAGAGAAGAGAAAACCCCAAAATCGAGCCCCTTTGCTCACGGATTTGGGAGGGGAATCAAAGGGAAAAGAACCACGAAGGGTTCATGCATACATCCCCCACCAAATCCCAAAGAGAAAGGTCTCAAATCCGCCACAAGAAATTCGCCAAGAAAAGGCTCCGAAAATCACCAAAAAGGAAAAACGGGAGAGACACAACCAAGCCTTAAGGAACCACACCGAATCATCTATGCATACCATGAAGGTTCATACAAGGTCTAGCTTGCCGCCCGATCATCCTTCCCTCTCACAAGATCTCACCATGAAGCTCTCAAGTTAGTCCTAGAAATTCCAAAGGAAAAAATGAAAGAGGAAAGTAGCAAAAACAAAATGAGCTAGGGTTCCAAGTGGTGGCTGCCATCCTCTCACCACTTGGGTTATACGGAGGCAACCGAAAGACGAAACTACCCCTAAGGCCTAACATTAGGATACACACCCCCGAAGGGCCTTTTGGGAAACTTTGTCGTCGCACCATCGGACGGATGCCCAGCGACCGCAAAATTGTTTAGCCTCGACGCAAGCCTTGCGATCTCGACGCGTGTCCTCCGCTTCGAAGTGTCCAGACTGCGTCGTCGCACACCGGTCAGACCGGTGCTCTTCACCGGTCAGACCCACCGGTCAGACCGGTCCGATGCTGCTGCACCTCCGTCTTCGGTCTTCGGTCTTGGCTTTGTGGATCAATCAAGGAACCCAGTGGTTTTCTGGTGAACCACCGGAAACCCCGCGAACTCGGTGTAGCCTCCGCCAATCACCACTCATGACTCGGCTCCCACGTTGTCCCGGCTCGACCTTAGTTTTGAGGCTCAACCAAGAAACTGTCCACGATTTCATCTTGCCGTTCTTGCCACCGTGCGGCCCGCACTTGACTCCGCTGGCCACCGGGTCCCTCGAACCAAGCCTACTTGTCTTCTCCACACCTGGAGGCCTCACCGGCAACGACCTTTCGCGCTCGTTCTTCACCTGCACCAACACCAGTCAAGCTGCAACCTGCACCTGTAATACTTAGCCAAGAATCAGTCCACACCACGTTGTCAATCACTCATCACACCAGGAAGCGACCATCCACCGGTTCTCGAACCACACATGGCTCTCACATATTTATATAAATAAATTAATTTAATTTCACAAAACAGCAAAATGAGTGGTTTCAACCTTCTTAGCATGTTTCACATGACAACCATAGGGTCTTTAGGTGTGGTGTTGGTGGTTTTCCAATTTAACTTAATATTAAGCTTAAATTGGCCTCCATAGCTTTTATTCATAAATAAATTAATAAAATACAGCGAGTGGTGTTTCTGAAGCTCTATAGACCTAAACAAAGCCACTGCACAAAACTTCACCTTTAATGGAGCTATAAATTAATTATATCACAAATAACAATTTCTAGCTACCAAAACAAGATAAATGCATATAAAAATAATTAAAGCACTTTTGGATCCAAACTTTCTCTCACTTATTCTCTGGTCCAAAACTGAGCTATGCAACCAACATATACACCTAGGGCTACTATAGATCTTGAGCTATGCAAAAACATTTAAAACTAAGCATAAAACAAGAATAAATATTTCTGGTAATTATAAAATCATGATTAATTCACCAGAGGTGTATTTAGGCATAAAAAGATCATATCCAGAAGTTGGGCACAAAAACATATTTATTTTAGCTACAAAAATCATTTGGACAGATTCATCTTAAGTACAAAATAAATCATATGAAAAGATTTACTCAGTAACTTTGTGCAAATTTTTGGTGTAGAGCCTAGACATGGCATATCCAGCAACATATCCAAAATTCAACTTGAGCTCACTTATAGATTTTGAACTACATCAGATCTAGGTTAAACTGATTTCAATTGTTCATGCAAAAACTATCACTCAAAAGTAGGGTCATGCTTTGTGAAAGTTGTAGATTTTGTCACAAGGAAACCAACAAAATTGGTTTGGCATTTCTCTGATTTTTGTACAATTTTCTATGAATTTTACAAGATCTGGTCAAATCAAACAAAACTTAAAGAATCTAATTGCAACGGAGCCCCTGGAAAGATTTTAAGATTTACACAAATGCCCTCGCTTCTCACATATATGCTCTCGAGCCCAAAAACCTTCACAGGCATGCCCTCAGCGGCGGCGGCGGCTCGCCGACGGCGATGTGGGGCCGGGCGTGGCAAACAAATGAGCCGTGGGTGTGATTCAACTCACCTAGGCTCGATTCGTGGCCGGAGTTGGGGTCGGGGGTGCACCGGCGGGCTCTGGCGGTGAGGCCGTGGCTGTGCGGCCGCCGCGGCCCGAATTTCGGCGAAGAGCGCGGCGGAGCTGGCCAATGCGCGAGTGCTAGAGCTCGATTGGGCCCTAGGGACGGTGCTAGGTGTAACACCTCAGGTGTTTAAATAGCATTAATTAGTGCTAATACACTCGCTAATCAAGTCAACACTCGTTAGTGGTCAAACCCGAGACAAACCGCCGGTCAAACCCTAGTGTCCATTCCACACTTCTAGAACTTTTGGCGCGTTCTCCCAAAATTTCTTAAAGACTTCACTTTTGGCCAATATAAAAGTTGTAGGTTAGATCCTAGGACACAACTTTCATAATTGACGGCGTTTCAAATTTTGAAGATTCGAAGCTCAAAAACTCAGACAAAGGCCATTTGAATAGTGCCTTGAGCCGTGCAAAAGCTGAATTTCGTGACGCGTTCCAAGCAAAACCAATCACCAAACCATATGTCGGCCTTTGCAAATGTTGTAGAGGATAGTTGGAACTTCAACTTTGCTATTCAAAGTTGTTGCTGCACAGTTCAAAATTTTGAAGATACTCAGGGTCAAACTGGCATTGACCGGTGGCTTTCCAAGCCCAACCGCGCCCTGGCGCTCTGGGGCGCCGGTGCGCGTCGCGCGCACACGCCGCACCTGGTGGAGCACCGGTTTTCGCGCTGCAAACCCGGGGCCCGGACGACGAGACGGCGAGGTCGACGCGTGGCAGGCGAGCGCGTACCGGGACCCTTCCCCCTCACCATGTGTGCCACCCTTCTCGCCACCGCCGGACCCCCCACTGCGCCATCGTACCGCGCCACTGCCGTGTCGAGCACCGCGCGACGCGCCCTTCCGGCTCTCCCCCAACTCTTGCTTAGCTTCTAAGCGAGCTCATCCGTCTATAAAGCCGCCCCTGTGTGCCTCTCCCGCGTGGGCAATTGCGCCGCCGCCGCACAGGGCCCCCGCCACCTCCGCCTTTGCCGCCGCCGCCTCGAGCTCTCGCCTCCAGCCACTCCCGCCGTCTTCCAGCGCCACCAGGAGCTCCCCTAGGCCCCACTCGATCTCCTTAGCCCGCTTGTTGCCCAGGGTGTGCCGCCCCTTCGTCGGGAGACCGCCCGCAGCGGCCGCCGCCAAGCCCCCTCGCCGGCCCCTTCCCCGACCCATCCGAGCCACGGAATCGAGCCCTGGGTGAGCAAGGACCGCTTCCCGCCCTTTCCCGGCCTTGAGCGCCGGCGAGCTCGCCGGATTCCGACCACCCGCACTGTCGGCGGCCCCTGGGGACCCAATTGCGAGGCCTTGTTTCTTTCCAGGGGCTAATACACAAAGTAAGGGCCTACTTGTAAGAGAAAGAAAAGATCCAGGGACCTCCATTCAAATAGATTCTTTAATCTTTATGTGTTTTGCCTGAATCTTAGAAAAATCATAGAAAATCGTAGAAAAATGATAATAATTTAAAACCAATTTTGTTGGTTTCCTGGTGTGTAAATATACAACTTTTACAAAGGATGACCATACTTTTGACTGATAGATTTTGCATGAAATATTGAAATTAGTTTAGACTACATCTGCTATAGTTCAAAATATACAAGTGATCTCATCCTGAATTTTGGATATGTTGCTAGAAATGCCATGTTTAGGCTCTGCTCTAAAATTTGCACAAAGGTACTGAGTAGATCTTTTAATATGATTTATTTTGTATTTATGATGAATCTGCTTAAATGAATTTTATAGCTTAAAATAAATATGTTTTTGTGCCCAACTTCTGGATATGATCTTCGTATGCCTAAATACAGATTTGGTGAATTAATCATGATTTTGTAACTAACAGAAATATTTAATAGTTATTTATGCTTAGGTTTAAATATAAATGCATAGTTCAAGATCTAGAGTAGCCCTTGATGTATATGTTGGTTGCATAGCTTAATTTTGGACCAGAGGTCATGTGTGAGAAAGTTTGTATCCTTTTGTTGCTTAATTATTTTTATATGCATTTATCTTGTTTTGGTAGCTAGAAATGGTCATTTTTGGTGTAATTAATTTATAGCTCATGTAAATGTGAAATCTTGTTCAATGGCCTTATCTAGGTCTAGGGAGCTTCAGAAGCACCACCCACTGCATTTTATGAATTTATTTATGAATAAAAGCAATGGGGACCAATTGAAGTTAATATTAAGTTAAATTGGAAAACCACCAACACCCCACCTAATGACCCTATGAATGTGATGTGAAGCATGCTAAGAAGCTTAAAACCACACCCTTTGCTGTTTTGTGAAATTAAATTAATTTATTTGTATAAATGTGTACACAGTCACTATCAAAAGGAATAAATAATAAATTACCAAGTGTGGTTACTTTATTAGAAAGAATATACCAAATATGTGTTTGTCAAGGTGAATATGGCCAACTATACACCCCATGGTTGTCATGTGTTATTTTGTAATTAATTAAATCAAAACCGTCAATTAAATCTTGCATATGCATCCTCGTGTAGATCTTCCCGACAGTAGCTATACGCTCGTGCCGGAAGAAGGAGACGAAGGAGCTGACGGTGAGCTGCAGTACGTGGACGTAGCTCAGGACCTGGACCAAAGTCCAGAAGGGCCCAAGGCCAACCTTGCCGACGAAGGCAAGCCCCGGATCATTAACCCTTCTTTTTTTAAATTATGCAATTACCTTGCTATGTTTGTGCATTTACGTTTCAGGAGTTGAATGAAACCCTAGATGCATGATCCCTAGGTACCTATGCTCTTTTACTAGTAGGCTAGGTTGATAGCTACTATGCTATAGGACCCGGTAAAAGTCGAGTGATGTTCGTCACTCGCGAGAATAGATTCTTATGTTGGAATCATAAGATCTTTATAAATGGATTGCTCATGTGGTAAGAGCATGGGATTTTGGGCTCTGGTCCAGTGGCTTTCGTGGGCTAAGCTTTTGAACGTACTAAGCACTTGCCGGGAATGGGACCGGTAAGCCTAGTACCTGATTGACGCAGCGAGGTAACCTTTCCCTACTACACCTGGGGCACAAGGATGTGTCCCCCTGCTTGCAACAGCGTGGTACCTGTGTGAGTCTGGACGTTCGTCTGGGAGCGATCCAGTAAGCCTTGTACCAAGGAATGTAGGTTCCGATCCCGAGCTGAAGATCGACGGGAACCGCCTGGTCGGTGCATACCCCGTTTCGCTTTTGTTTGGACTTTCTTGGGGTATGCATTCTTCCGTGTGTTTAGGTCACCTTGCAAGGTTATTAATCGATCGATCGTCGGCCTCTCACCGTTATCCGAGACTGCGTAATCAACTGGCCATGATACCCCTTAATGATGGAACTATGTGAATATTCTGTGTGGATTAATTGTATTGTACAATTCTTGATTGCAATAGTTGGCTCACCTTAGAAATGGTAATTAACTAGAATTTGAGCTAAAATATTGAAAATAAGGACCTACTCTTTGTTGCTTTTCAGCAAAAGAACTCCACCGCCAAAAAACCTCTCATGTCTAGAGTTTGGTGATGTAGTTATCACCCGACGGTTAAGTCTTGCTGAGTATTAGTATACTCAGCCTTGCTTTCTAAATGTTGTTGCAGGTGTTGTTTGGCCTGGAGAGATTCCACCCGGCTGGGAGCTGGATGGGTGGATGACGATGAGTGATGGCATCACGGACGGCCTCCTGTGATGTCTATCGTATCGTAGTTTAATTTTCCGCTGTTTTCGAACTCTGAACCTTTACGTATCATGTCATGAACCATGGTTTGTAATAATTACCCCTTAAGGGTCGAATTGGATTTAATTTGTGTTTGTACTCTGGACTCGCCTTCGTGTGAGTTTTAATGTATATGTTTGATCCTCTGTGTGTTATCCAAGTGATTTACCGGGCTTTGACCCGGTAACTTACGATGGGATGGTACTTTATTATCGCTTAATGACCAAAGTTGATTGGTTTAGGCGTTAGTACGGTATTTTCTCGGGCGGGTTGTCACAGCTGGTATCAGAGCGATTATATGCACCGGAGTTTAATTAACAACCTTAATCACTTGTTTTTGAATAAAACTTGTCAAGATTGGTTGTATTTGTAAAATACGTTGGATCGTTAAGGATGGAAATAGACCGAGAGGCCCTAGAGGGAATTTTTGGGTTCTTTCAGGTGGCTTACAAATCTATGGTGTATTTTGCTAACTTCTAGCACATTTTATTCTTGTCAAAACTTACTTTCTTGTACAACCATACTAGTTCATCACGTTTTGCCATACGTGGTGGTGCCACAGGAAAGTCCTGTGAGGGATGAATGGGACCTATTCCAATGGGAACCCATGTCGCGTCTGTGTCTCGCCACGTTTTGCCATATGTGTGCGTTCCACATTATGAATATGCGAGGCAAGGATACACTCCATTCAAACGGAGGGTGTCCGAGGTTGGACGCTGTTCATGCAGCGACAAATGCATGGGTACCGTTTCTATAGTGAATGGTAATGTATGTGGACGCTTTCGTGAGTGCTGGCACGAAAGGTTCGATGTGTTCTGTGATCTTCTACAAGTACACTAACCACGTTTCGTAAGTTGCTAAGTGAGCACCGAATAGTTCTCGACTAGATATTATAGGGAGAAATGTGTATATGCCTTACCACCGGCACTAACTCCGATTTGGCTTAATTGCTTAGTGAGGACGAATAGGTCGTTCTTGCATCATGATAAAAACCTGCTGAATGACAAAAAGATCACATGTGTTGTTCTCCTTAAATAATGATAATAATAACAACAATAACAATCTTTAAATCAAGCCTAAAGAGTTGTGTTGTTGGAACGTCTAGTTGACCTCGTTGACGTGACCTTTTCTCAGACCCGTTCTGCAGAGTTTCCGTATAGGCGATCTATCCCCAAGTACTCTATATCTATCCAAGTTTCTGCTGAAAAATCATTTCATGATCATAGGATTTCAGATCTCAAGCTATGCTCAGATAATGAACCTAGGTCTTGTCATTTTTCTGGAACACATCACTCTGAATCTTGCACCTTTGGACCTTGATCCTAGCTAACCTAGCTTAACCCTTGAATGCCAAGTTTTGTCTCACGAACTTACCAAGTTGCCAGAAAATTTTGAAAATTTTTGGGAACTTTGGTTTTGGAATTTTGAAATTGTCAATTCAATGCAGTGCGACTGTCTCGAGTGTGACTATTTGGTCAATTTGAGTTTTCGTCGTACATGTTCTACTTGTTGAACAAGCTTACCAATGTGTGACTAATGAAAACTCAAATTTTTTAGATGGTGGGATCGACACGTAGCACTACGAATGGTTTTGGTGATTCTAGTGGCCGCAACCAGCCGCCACCACCACCGGACACGACATCAATTGCTACTCAAACCGAGATGATGCGCCAAATTCTTCTACACCTGCAGCAGCAATCGCAGCAGCAACAGTTCCATGGGAATCGAATTGATGCCCAAAGTCAAGTGACCAAGTACAAGCACTTTCTGGATATGAATCCACCGCAGTTCACTGAGGCGAAAGAACCCCTTGATGCTGATGCTTGGATTCGGGCCATTGAAGCCATGTTCGCGGTGTTCACCATGCCATGTTCAGAAGGACGCAAGGCTAAATTCGCGACATTGCAGCTTTGTGGTTCTGCCTTGATGTGGTGGGAACACTACAAATCCATGCAACAGCCTGGGTATGAAATCACTTGGGAAGAATTCAAAAAGGCTTTCAGAGACCATCACATTCCTAAGGCACTTACCGATAGGAAAATGAGAGAGTTATTAGCTCTCAAGCAAGGGTCAGACACAGTGTACCAATATGCGCAGAAGTTTAATAACCTCTGCCAGTATGGAGGATATCATGTGGATACAGAGATGAAGAAGATGGAGCTTTTTCGCGAAGGCCTTAATAGTGAATTGTGTGGATGGCTGAATCTGGTAAAATTTGACAGCTACCACATGCTAGTGAATAAAGCTATCTCACAGAAAGATGCCATGAAGAGGGCCCAAGCCGAGAGGAAGAGAAAGGCTAACTCCATGCCCAATAATGCGCAGCTTCGCAAGTTTCCCATGGTACAGAAGACTCCACCGGACTTCCAGCAAGCATTACACTCGGAAAGATGGACTAAGCAGTCCCAGGATCGGCCTCAAGAAAATCTTCACTTCCCCAACACTCAACATCAGACTCCAAAGCCTATTGTACCCATCCCTCGTAGTGGTAGCAGTGGGCGTCGTTGTTTCAAATGTGGTGATCCCGGACACTTCGCTAAGGCATGCATGCAACGTGGCCAGACCAATAAACAGCACCAGCTAACTCAGCTGAATTAGGGACCAGTTTCCAAACCCAGCAACAAGGACAAGAAGAAGATTGCTCAAGCCAGGAAGGGCAGACTCAACTTCACTTCTATGGCTGATATTCCAGAAGGAGCACCAGTAATGATGGGCACATTCTCTATTCGAGGCAAACCTATCCGGATATTGTTTGATTCTGGTGCTACACACAGTTTCATGAATGGAAAGATGCTGAACAAATTAGGACTAAATTCTTGCAATACCAATAAGGCATTTACGATTAAAACAGCGGGAGGGAACATCTCTTCCGAGTTGGTGACCAGGGGAGTACCCTTGGAATTAGGCAGCAGAACAGTTGACACGGACCTTATCATTTTGGGATTGGAAGGCATGGATGTCATTCTAGGAATGGAATGGATGAACCGGCATAAGGGTATACTGGATATTTCTGAGCGAATGGTAGAGATCAACTCACCAATTGTTGGGGCCACGACTCTATACCTACCTTTCAAAGATGGTGTGAATCCTTGTTCTTATGTGGAAATCACTTCTCATCTGGAAGAAATTCCAGTGGTTCGAGAGTTTGCGGATGTTTTCCCCGATGAATTGCCGGGTATGCCACCTGACAGAGATGTCGAGTTTTGAAAGAACCTTGATGTCGCCTAGAGGGGGGTGAATAGGCGAGACGACCGATTTAAACTTTCCTTACCCGAAAACTTGAGCTGTAAGTGTCCGTCGGTCAGACCGATAGTGGTGACCGGTCAGACCGGTCGCTCACTGGGCTTCACAGGAGGCACCGGTCAGACCGGTGCGTATCACCGGTCAGACCGGTGTAGCACAGAGCACCTGCAAAAACAACTTCAAGCTCCTCTTGACTTCTAGCGCGAACCAAACTTGGTGAGTGGCCTTTGTAGATGATCACAAGCAGGGTAATGAGCCCTGCACACACAAGTAGCACACCCAAGTAAATCGAAGCGGAAGCAAATCAAATGTGCTAGAAAAACAACTTAGAGAGGCAAACCACACGAAGAAGCAAGGATTTGTTTCCCGAAGTTCACCGCCCACTAAGGAACGGCTACGTCTCTATTGAGGAGCTTGTAAGGGACAATTCCCACAACAAGCCGGGTCTCTTTCAACCACTTTCCTCCTTTCCACTAAGGGATCTTTTCCACGAAGAGGCAAGATCACAACCCTCACAAACTTCCCGCTGCTCACCACAACCTTGGGAGCTAGCCGGCGACGTCTAGCCGTCTAGGAGGCAAACCTCCAAGAGTAACAAATGCTTCAAAGCTCGTAGACGTGAAACCGAAGTGCTCAAGCTATGGGAATGCTCTTGTTAGCTCACAAAGTCGCTCTTGAGCTCACTCTCTCAACACAAAGAGTATGGCTTGAATCCACAAATCTCACAAAGAGAGGGTTGGGGAGAGCCACTAAGGCTTAGGGCTTGCAAGAAATGGCTTAGGACCTCAGCACAAGCACTAGAAACAGCAACCTTCAACTGAAGAAGGCTTGGGGTATTTATACCCCTCAAAGGAGAAAACTAGCCGTTAGCCCTCGGGTGGCACCGGTAAGATCAGTCTTTGAAAAACTAGCCGTTGGGGCTAGCGGCACCGGTCAGACCGGTGCCCCTGACCGGTCAGACCGGTCAGGCCCGAGTCACCCCCAAAACCCTTTCTATGATTCTAACACTTCACCAAAGAGATGAAGTGGCTCAGGTTAGGTTAGGAGGGTTTGTTAGCACACTCTAAGGCTCTCAAGGCTAGATCTCACTTAGGTCAACTAATGAGCACTTTGACTTGGTCAACTCGCTAATGTTGCATCCCTCTTGATAGTACGGCATACCTATACTCAAGAATAAATAAAAACACCTTGTTGATCTCTTGAGCTTGAATGTCTTCAATCTTGCCATACTTGAGCAATATCCGCTTGAGGGCTTTCAACATAGCCTTTGACTTGAGCACGTCCATACTTGAGCTAATGACTTTGGATCTTTCCATCTAGCATAGGAATGCACACTTGGATCCATAAGTCACTTCATATTGCCAATCATAACATGTTGATGACTTGCATTGCTTCCCTCGATTAAGGTTTGGATATGATACTTGGAGACCCCACGGATGCTAGAACTTCACCTTAGCAAAACACTAATGGCGGCTTAGCTACGGCCCTAAAGATTGCTTAGTCCCTCACCCTAAACATCTCGGTTGATCTCTTCATCACTTATCCAATCCACTTTTGAGTTCCACTTTGCTTCATACATAATTAACCTTCATTTGAAAACCCGCTTCAAATGCTTGATCTTGATTGACAACGAATGTGCAAGCTTCCAAATTAGAACCATAACGTGTACACTCATCCTTGTGTCCTCTTTCAATAAACACATGAAGCCTTGCACTTGACTTAGAGAATTACTATCTTTTCTTTTATGATCCTTGTAATTTTAATCAAGCCATGTCTAGTATGGGAGACAATGAATTGACCTTCTCAAATTGTCCCAATATTTATCTTCCTTTATTGCTTGATATTTGTCACTTATGCATTAGGATCATCCATATATTTGTCTTCTCCAATGTGAGCCATATAATATTCATCCACAAATAAATACTCCAATAATTACTCATGAATATATAAATAAAACCTGCTCACAATCTTAGACAAATACATTAGTCCTTTAATCGCTTTGTCATTCAATTCACCAAAATCCACTTAGGGGCCTAGATGCACTTTCAATCTCCCCATTTTTGGTGATTGATGACAACTCGATTAAAGCTTACAAATAAAACGTTAAAGCGCATTTAGAATCTTAGATATAGCTAGAGCTCCCCCTTAATTTGTGCTTTGAGTTGAATTTCAAAATTTTGGCCTCAAATGCCAATAGCGCAAATTTGGGAGAAAGCGCGTGTGAGCTCCCCCTATATCTTAGAATCAGTGGAGTGCAACATGTGTAAGCGACAAATAAAAATCTGTGATGCGTATGACAAGTTATGCACAAAGCAAAGAACAAGTGTACTGACTAGGCAGCACCGGTCAGACCGGTGCCCCTGACCGGTCAGACCAGTCAGGTCCAGCCACTACACAAACTGGGCGGCACCGGTCAGACCGGTGCCCCTGACCGGTCAGACCGGTCAGGTCCAGTCAGAGCACAAAGCAAAGGTGTGTGTGCTATTTGGTCCAAACTGATCAGGCCAGGGTTGCAAGCTGGCTTAGATTAGTTTGCTCCATTTAGCCAACACAAACAATACATCAAACAACACATGCATCACAGTCTCGCAATAAAGTCACTTAATTATTACAATAAAGGTTCAAACACTCAGTAGCACTCACACAAATGTTCTCAAGTCCACTAAGATAAAGTTCTAGAATTATTACAGACTGCTCTCTTCAGCCAACAGGCACCGGTCAGACCGGTGCAACACAGACAGACAGGGCAACTAGATAATGCTGAAGCTTTAATCCTTTCTTCTCCCCCTTTGTCATCAGGCAGCAATAAAGGTCTGGAGAGAAGATGTTGTTGCCGATCACTGGCCCTGCCACGAGTCCCACCCCGGACCACCGCCAGGGTGCGAGCTCCCTCCTATGCAAGAATAAGGAAATGAGACAGTGTATAGGAGAGATACGCTAGATATGGTGAAAAGAGAGATAAGAACATGAAGATCATCATCCATACCACTATATGGAGGAGGATAGCCTGACCAACTGAAGATCTCCGTAGAAAAGCGACCCGCCCAATCCGGAGGAGCCTCTGTCTCCTCTGCATCATCCGGAGGTGGAGGTGGGGCAACTGGGGTGCCGAAGGGAGGAGGGTACACTGCTGGTCCCATCTGAGCACCGAAGGGCTGAGGGGCCTCCTCTGAACCAGGTGGAGGAGGAGGTGCAGCTGAGGAGGAGCTACCCTCGCCGGACTTGAAGAACATAGACCCATACTCGTTGATCATGTTTGAGTTTATCATGGTCCTCATCCTCTGATCAAATGAAGGGATCTCAACCTCAGGAGGAGTGGGAGAGATGGGTGAACGGAGCGGCTGAAATCCAAAGTGATTATGGAGCTGCTTCATGGTGTCCCGTTCCTTCTTCCTTTCTATCCTCGTCCGTTGCTGCTCCACCTCTATATCATACTGGCTCTTACACATGCCAAAGAGAAAATTTAGGAATCGGCGGAGCAGAGAGGTGGACTTCTTCGGTCGGCCATACTGTCCAGGCCCCCACCGGTCAGACCGGTGTCGGCCTGGGCAGTAGGCTGCTGCTGAAACTGCTGCCAATCAACTCCTACCTCTTCTCCTTCTTCCGCTGTGATTTCCGACTCACGCTCAGGAGAAGGAACACTGGGATTCTTCACTGGATTGGGCCTCAGAGGCTTGTGAGTGACATCCTTTGGAAACTCCACTCTAGTCACCCTCTCGATCATAAACATGATGTACGGGCTGTAGCTGCAGATCTTCTTTGGATCCTCTGATAAGTACTTGATCTCCTGCCAAATATAATCCCCCACACTAAATGGAGGTGCCCCTGGTCTCAAAGCAATCATCAGGTTCTTCATGAACTTAGAAATATCAGAGGGATTTCCATCCCTAGGAGCAATGGACGCCCGAAGAAGCCTGTTAAGCACTTAGTAGTAAGTGTATAGCCCCTTCACGTGTCCAACATTAGCCCTCTGATCACTAGGGTACATGAAATACAACAACTCTGGCTCAAGTAGACCACCATCATGCAACTTGGGATAAGTCTTATCCTTCTGCCCTAATCCAAAGAGCGACAAAAACCGGGAAAAGCGAATAGCATACTTGTTCCCATTGGTCATCCACTGCATAGCTCTCTCTTCCTCCACGTGGCCAAAGTGAACCGTGACATAGAACTGAGCAATAATTTCCCTGTTCCAATCCTGCCTAAAGCCCATGAGCTCCTTCACCCACTGGTGTCCACACACAGTGCTGAGCTCAGTAAAGATAGGGTCATTCTTGCTCTCCATGTAGGTCCAATCCACGTATTGTGCCAAGTGGGTGATCTTAGGCTTCTTTATGATCACAGTGGCGTAGTAGTCCTGCTGGAATGTAGCCCAAAACCTCCTGTCTGTGGCTGTCCTCTCACTGGCACAGGGATTTTTATCCCTCAACTTCTGCAGTTTCTTTGTCATTCCTATACCATGATAGTTCACTGCCTTGTGTGGAACATGTAAATAGGTTTGACAACTTTCAGCCTGCATGCACCATCATCCTCATCCTCATCCATAGGATCTTCATCCTCATCCCTTTCCTGACCACCTAGATCCTCTTCCTCATCCTCATCATCACCCTGATCTGTGGCTGGCCCCTTTCCATGATGCCTCACATGAAAAGCACCGGGATCGACATAATTTTCATCCTCCACATTATCATCACTGCTCGTCCCCGTGTCACCACCCAAATCCTCCTGTTCCTCATTCCTCCTTTTAGGTGCATGCTCTCTGAGATTCCAACCAGCTGCACTGCCGCTGCCACTTGCCTCACGATCATGCGGGAGCTCTCTAGGAGTTAATCTTGTTTTCTTGCTCCCGGACTGCTTCATCTTTGGCATGGCGACTGTCCTGAGTCACAAAGGATATAACAAGATTGTGTAAGACACCAGGATTGAGATTTGAATTGAATAGAAATTGAAATTCACAAGTTGGGGCAACTGGGTCGGTTCTGTGTGTCACCGGTCAGACCGGTGAGGGACACCGGTCAGACCGGTGCCGTCCAGAACCGAGCCAATGGCCTCAAATGCCAATCTTAGCAGCTGGAGTGACAAGATATGAAATTTGATGAACTAGAAGCTTTCCTATATAGATATGTGTCGAAAACACGAAGAAAACAGGACTTAGGGTTGGACAGCCTCCACTGGTCAGACCGGTGGGGTGCACCGGTCAGGCCGGTGGAAGCCGTCCGCCCCCAAATCTTGAGTTCTCACAATGTGTCCAATAAAAAGCTATGGATCTATAGGTATGTCTTCTAGGGGTTCTCAGATGATGTTCTACCAAGGGAAATTCAAATTTTTGCTCGGAGTAAAGAGATTGGGCAAAACGAAGATTTGAATACCTTTGGAGAGAAGAACTTGAGAGGAACTCCAAGAACTCGATGGGGGATCAGTAGAGGGACCTTGGGAGAGTGTTTTCCATCCAATCTCGAGCCTTCTCCTTGGTTGAATCCTTAGGTCTCCATGGAGAGAGAGGGAGGCGATTTTGGAGAAGGGAGGGAGAGGAGCTCGGGATAGAGAGGGGAGGAGCCTAGGTAAAATGATAGGAGAGAGAAAGGAGGTAGGGTAGAAAGATAGATTCTTTTACTGTGGCCCCACGGGTTGCTCCCGGGCGACACCAGTCAGACCGGTGACCCCCCAGGTCCAGCCAGTGAAGCTTTATCGGTAGTTCCGACATGGGATCGGTAGAACCGAAGATTTTGATAAATTCAACAGAGAAACCCTATCGGTAGAACCGACCTAGCCTCGGAAGTTCCGATCCTTCTCTTCCATTCTTGAGATTTTGCTCCTTAAAACTTCTCCAGATATTATTATGAGCATTTTCCTTCCACTTCAACCTTAGAAGAGAAAAGATGTGACTTAGGGGTGTCACCGGTCAGACCGGTGAGCTACACCGGTCAGACCGGTGCTCCCCTGAGACACACTTTGAACAACTTTTGCTTCTCACTCCTTCTTAAAGATTGGATAAAAGATGTTGAGGTGATAATGATCCATATTTTTCCATAACTTGAAAGAATGGAGGATAATCCAATAAATGATAATTCTTGATTCTTCCAAGAGAGAGAGATAGATAAAGATAGATTTTATGGACTTGAGAACATCTTCTTAATTGTGACTAGCCAACAATCAAACAAGGGTAACTATAGTCACAACTAAGTTGATTGGGTCACAAAGACCAAGAATCAAATATTTTTCAAAATGAGCACACTTCCTACACATGCTAGTTGATTTTTCGAAAAGTCTATCCTATGTCACAAAGTGCATGCATCCACTTCAAATGAATAGCTTTTCAAGTATATTTGGCTCATACCCTCAACCACGAGACACAAAGTCGAGTGAACGCAAAGGTATCAACCAAATATCTAGAGAGGCACACAAAAAATCACTCGAAGCAATTACATGCTAAGGATGGCACACTAGTATGGTATTATGGCCTAGATGCATTACGGTATTCAATAAGGTTCATGGGAACATACCTTTGCCTTAAGACCATTTCATTTGTGCATATATTTAAATTTTGAAAAGTGCTAGCTCTTACTTGTTCTTTTGAGAGTTCTACTTATTAAGAGATTGCATATGATGCACAAATGATCAAGACTACAAGATCACTCGAAGAAATTGTTAGTCCCACAAGTGACACAAGTGTTGCAATGAGCTCCCCCTTAAATAGTGCTAGAGATATTTGAATTTCTCGAACAAAGCACTTTATTCAATTAAGAACTTGGTGAGGCCCATTCCAAACTTGGTCAACACACATAAATGATTTGTCAATTGAAATGTGTCGAGTGTCTCATTACCTAAGATGCCAAATCACCATTTTTCATGAAAAACGGTTCACTCCCGGGTCACCCGGCTATAGGGGCCGGGTCACCCGACAGCAGACAGAGACGTACCGGGTCACCCGGGCATAGGGGCTGGGTCACCCGCCCACTTGACTCACAGGGCCGACACCGGTCAGACCGGTGACCCCCAGTGGTCACTCCTTTGGTGATTTTTCCCTTCTTGTCCCTTATTTGTGTGAACACATCACTAATTTGATATCTGCAATGGGGACAAGACAATGCTCTACTAGAGAGCCATTAAAAGCATCGAATGGCATGAGAGAGTAAATTTTCATAAAAATGTCAAAGTCACTACCTCATGTTTCACTCGTACAAGGTAAGTGTCACATGAGTGTTCACGAATAAGTAAGAGTGACTTAGACTCAATCAAAGAGCACTAGTTACCGAGATGTTATTGATTTCAAGATTTATATGAATTTGCCCTTCACATGGCCAATAGATCAAAAGTGATTTCCTTGTCTTCTAACCATGTGTTCAATGCATCTCTTTCAACCTACAAGCTCAGCAAGCATTTCTTGGTACCCAACACTTGTTGGGTCCTACAAGGTTAGCCACAAGGTGCTTAGGAACCAAAATGGCTCTCATGCTAGATTGAGGTGAACTAATCTCCCTCATAGCACAAGTCCCATTCTTATCGTTCCTAAGCTTACGGAAATCATAATGGACAAGGTTCAATTTAGGAACATTACCATTTGGGCAATCTTTGCCCATGTGACCCTTTTGTCGGCATTCATAACAAATGCGGCTTTTGTTCTTGTTGGTCACACCACTCCTTGCAATTTCTTGTCCATGCTTGCTTCTGAGCCTTGTTCTTGGTGAGGAGGTCATCTTTGACTTGTTTACTTGAGGGGTGGCAGGCCTGGCCGGCACCGGTCTGACTGATCACGGTCAGTGCCACCACCCATCGTCATACTTGGGCAAGCGTCGGCAAAGTGACCCTTCTCTCTGCACTTGTAGCACACTCTCCACTTGTTTGAGCTTCTAGGCTTCTTGGAGAGCGATTCTTGTGCCTTGTGCTTGGTTGGGCAATGTTGGGACTTGACTTGCCCAACTTTGCTCTTTTCTTGAATCTTGTGCTTATGGGTCTTTATGTGTTGTTGAGGAGTTGAGCTAGCGACGGTTGATCCCTTCTCAAGCTTCTTCACCATGTCTTCACGGTTATCTTGAGAAGGTTGCACTTTGCTCTTCTCTTTCAACACATACAAGTCTTTTTGAAGCTTTTCAACCTATTGCTTGAGTTCATCATTTTCTTTAGCAATGAGGTCATCACAAGATTCTACAAGTACATGCTCAATGCTAGATTGGCTTGCTTGAGACAAACAATCATTAGCGCAAGATAAATCAATTTAAACTTGTGAGCATGTGCATGTGTGAGATAGAGGTTGCATAAATTTTACCGATGAAAGCACAACCTCATGGGCTATCTCTAGTGTTGCATAAGAATCGACAAGCTTCTCATAGGAACACTCAAGTCCCTTGTGATCGGCTTGTAGAGCCATATTCTCACTAGTGAGTTTCGCTAGTTGAGCTTCTTGCGCATCATTGGCTTCTTCTTCTACCTTAGCTCTATATGAAAAGGATTTGATATCATGATCATATTTGTTAGCCAATGATTCATACTTACAAACCAAGGATGCGAGCTCAGATTTGAGAAGTTCAAGTTCTCTTGTCGGAGAGCTTGAGGCTTCAATCTTCTGGCTCTTCGCTCCCTTGGCCCGCCTCTTCTTCTTGCTCTTCTTTTCCTTCTTGGCCATCAAGCAAGTTGTTGTGCCCCTGCCGGCACCGGTCTGACCGGTGTGCGTCATCGGTCTGATCGGTCCCTGCAGAGGGACAGCGTCTTCGCTTCTTTGATCTTCTCCTTGCTTGAGAGTTGATGCTTGATGATCAGTGGATGTTGTAGAGGTTGTGGGACATATCTCCACTGGTTCATCTTCCTCATCACTCTCAACTTCATCCCATGTGGTGTGAACTATCTCAAATAGCAATTCCCAAATGAGATGAGCATCTTCACTAATTTCTTTGCTCTTTAGGATGAGATGCTTTAGTTCTCTACATACACAACTACACAAAAGGTTAGTAATAACGGCATTGAGTCGCTTATTCTCCTATTCCTTTGGAGAGACACAAGTCTCATCCTCCGGAAGGATACTCGCAACCATAATGCCCTCAGCAATGGGACCCAAAACCTTAAGTGCAATGAGAACATTGGAGCGCCAAGAAGAGTAGTTTGAGCCATCTAGAGCTACAGGCTCAAACGGTACCTCACGAGTTGTCGACATCGAAGAACTCCAAGCGATAAGCTCGAATCGGAGCACCAAGCTCTGATACCAATTGAAAGGACCTTGATGTCGCCTAGAGGGGGGGCGTGAATAGGCGAGATGACCAATTTAAACTTTTCTTCCCCAAAAACTTGAGCTGTCAGTGTCCACCGGTCAGACCGGTGGTGGTGACCGGTTAGACCGGTCGCTCACTGGGCTTCACAGGAGGCACCGGTCAGACCGGTGCGTATCACTGGTCAGACCGGTGTAGCACAGAGCACCTGCAAAAACAACTTCAAGCTCCTCTTGACTTCTAGCACGAACCAAACTTGGTGAGTGGCCTTTGTAGATGATCATAAGCAGGGTAATGAGCCCTGCACACACAAGTAGCACACCCAAGTAGATCGAAGCAGAAGCAAATCAAATGTGCTAGAAAAACAACTTAGAGAGGCAAACCACACGAAGAAGCAAGGATTTGTTTCCCGAAGTTCACCGCCCACTAAGGAGTGACTACGGCTCCGTTGAGGAGCTTGTAAGGGACAATTCCCACAACAAGCTGGGTCTCTTTCAACCACTTTCCTCCTTTCCACAAAGGGGATCTTTTCCACGAAGAGGCAAGATCACAGCCCTCACAAACTTCCCGCTGCTCACCACAACCGTGGGAGCTAGCCGGCGACGCCTAGCCATCTAGGAGGCAAACCTCCAAGAGTAACAAATGCTTCAAAGCTCGTAGACGTGAAACCGAAGTGCTCAAGCTATGGGAATGCTCTTGTTAGCTCACAAAGTCGCTCTTGAGCTCACTCTATCAACCCAACACAAAGAGTACGGCTTGAATCCACAAATCTCACAAAGAGAGGGTTGGGGAGAGCCACTAAGGCTTAGGGCTTGCAAGAAATGGCTTAGGACCTCAGCACAAGCACTAGAAACAGCAACCTTCAACTGAAGAAGGCTTGGGGTATTTATACCCCTCAAAGGAGAAAACTAGCCGTTAGCCCTCGGGCGGCACCAGTCAGACCGGTGTTTGAAAAACTAGCTGTTGGGGCTAGCGGCACCAGTCAGGCCGGTGCCCCTGACCGGTCAGACCGGTCAGGCCCGAGTCACCCCCAAAACCCTTTCTATGATTCTAACACTTCACCAAAGAGATGAAGTGGCTCAGGTGAGGTTAGAAGGGTTTGTTAGCATACTCTAAGGCTCTCAAAGCTAGATCTCACTTAGGTCAACTAATGAGCACTTTGACTTGGTCAACTCGCTAATGTTGCATCCCTCTTGATAGTACGGCATACCTATACTCAAGAATAAATAAAAACACCTTGTTAATCTCTTGAGCTTGAATGTCTTCAATCTTGCCATACTTGAGCAATATCCGCTTGAGGGCTTTCAACATAGCCTTTGACTTGAGCACGTCCATACTTGAGCTAATGACTTTGGATCTTTCCATCTAGCATAGGAATGCACACTTGGATCCATAAGTCACTTCATATTGCCAATCATAACATGTTGATGACTTGCATTGCTTCCCTCGGTTAAGGTTTGGATATGATACTTGAAGACCCCACGGATGCTAGAACTTCACCTTAGCAAAACACTAATGGCGGCTTAGCTACGGCCCCAAAGATTGCTTAGTCCCTCACCCTAAACATCTCGGTTGATCTCTTCATCACTTATCCAATCCACTTTTGAGTTCCACTTTGCTTCATACATAATTAACCTTTATTTGAAAACCCGCTTCAAATGCTTGATCTTGATTGACAACGAATGTGCAAGCTTCCAAATTAGAACCATAACGTGTACACTCATCCTTGTGTCCTCTTTCAATAAACACATGAAGCCTTGCACTTGACTTAGAGAATTACTATCTTTTTTTTATGATCCTTGTAATTTTAATCAAGCCATGTCTAGTATGGGAGATAATGAATTGACCTTCTCAAATTGTCCCAATATTTATCTTCCTTTATTGCTTGATATTTGTCACTTATGCATTAGGATCATCCATATATTTGTCTTCTCCAATGTGAGCCATATACTATTCATCTACAAATAAATACTCCAATAATTACTTATGAATATATAAATAAAACCTGCTCACAATCTTAGACAAATACATTAGTCCTTTAATCGCTTTGTCATTCAATTCACCAAAATCCACTTAGGGGCCTAGATACACTTTCAAGTTTGTCATCGAACTTCAGCCTGGCACAGCTCCTATCTCCAAAAGACCTTACCGTATGCCACCCAAGGAATTGGCAGAATTGAAGACACAACTCCAAGAATTGCTAGATAAGGGTTATATTCGCCCAAGTTCTTCACCTTGGGGTTGCCCAGCTCTATTTGTGAAGAAACAAGATGGTAGCTTGAGGTTATGTGTGGATTACCGACCTCTCAATGCGGTAACAATCAAGAATAAATATCCTTTACCCCACATCGATGTTCTTTTCGATCAGTTGGCTGGAGCCAAGGTTTTCTCCAAGATTGATCTTCGATCAGGGTATCATCAAATAAAGATCAGGCCATGTGATATTCCCAAAACAGCTTTCTCCACCCGATACGGTCTTTACGAGTATCTGGTGATGTCCTTTGGTCTTACCAATGCACCCACCTATTTCATGTATCTCATGAATTCCGTATTCATGACGGAACTGGACAAGTTTATAGTGGTATTCATTGATGACATCTTAATCTATTCAAAGAACGAAGAAGAACATGCAGAACATCTTCGAATTGTTTTACAACGTTTGCAAGATCACAAGCTTTATGCCAAGTTCTCCAAATGTGAATTTTGGTTGGATAGTGTGAAATTTTTGGGGCACACTATTTCCAAGGAAGGCATATCTGTGGATCCTAGCAAAGTACAAGAGGTTATGGATTAGAAACCACCCAAGATCGTACATCAAATCCGCAGTTTTCTGGGTTTAGCAGGCTATTATCGCCGTTTCATTCCGGATTTTTCCAGGATCGCTAAACCTATGACTGAACTATTAAAGAAGGGAGTCAAGTTTGTGTGGAGCGAAGATTGTGAAAAAGCTTTCCACACATTAAGGCAACATTTGACTATAGCCCCAGTGCTAGTGCAGCCGGATAATTCTAAACCGTTTGAGGTCTTTTGTGATGCTTCGGGCACTGGTCTCGGGTGTGTTCTTATGCAAGAGAATCGAGTCATTGCCTACGCCTCACGATCGCTTCGACCCCATGAAGTGAATTACCCGACCCACGATCTTGAGCTAGCAGCGGTTGTTCATGCTGTCAAGATTTGGAGGCATTATCTTATGGGAAACTGCTGTAATATCTTCACCGATCACAAGAGTCTTAAATATATCTTCACCTAATCGGATTTGAATATGAGGCAGAGAAGATGGTTAGAATTGATAAAAGACTATGATCTAGAAGTACACTATCACCCCGGAAAGGCCAATGTTGTTGCAGATGCTCTTAGCCATAAGGTTCACTGCAACTGCTTAACTGTGGAATCGTATAGTGATACTTTATGTGAAGACTTGAGGAAACTTCGATTGGAAATTGTAGAGCAAGGAAATTTAAATGCTATCTCTGCTGAGTCCAATCTATATGACAGAATCGTTTTGGCTCAACTCAATGATGAAGGCGTCCAGCTAATAAAATAGAAATTAGCTGAAAGAGACCCCAAATATAGTTGGTTCCATAAGGATTAAAAAGATGTAGTATGGTTTGAGCAACGTCTTGTAGTTCTTGCTGATCCGGAACTCAGAAAGGAAATTTTTGACGAAGCTCATCTTTCCAAATTCTCTATTCATCCCGAAAGCACCAAAATGTATCAAGATTTGAGGAAAAACTTTTGGTGGTCAAACATGAAGGTAGACATAGCTAAATATGTGGCAGAGTGTGATACTTGCCATCGAGTCAAAGCCAGCCATTTGAAATCAGCTGGTGTACTTCAACCGTTCACCATACCTTTATGGAAATGGGATGACATACGTATGGATTTTATTGTGGGTTTACAACTGACTGCCAGAAAGAAGGATTCTATCTGGGTTATAGTGGACAGACTGACCAAGACTGCTCATTTCATCGCAGTGCACACCACTTACTGTCACACCTGTTTTTCCAAAGAAAACCAAGTGCCAACCTATATGCATGCCAGGATCAAGTTTCATGCATATAGTGACATATAAGTGAATATAGAAACAGTATCACGTAAGAAAAAGAAAGATTATCAGAGTTTACGCTTAATCCTGGAAACGAAGACACCATACTCCACAAGCAGTCGACTGGGGGTTGCGTACGCCTAGAACTCCACAACATCTTCACGTCATCTTCATGTAGCAACTTCCTCTTTCTGAGCAACGTATATAGCAAGGGTGAGCACATGTCGTACTCAGCAAGTGTGAGGAAAGGATGAATGCAAAGGCTTTATAGTGGACTGGGCTCTAAGCATTTAGCATTTTAGTTGGTCAAATTTTATTAGCACCTGATTACTAAGTCATAAATATATACCAACCCACATTAAGCATAAAGGATAAGAGATACGCCATAAGCATATGGCTAACATAACCAGAGAGCACGATTTAAGTCCATCTTCAAGTTCAATTATCATGTGAGGGTCCAGGCCGCTCTTGACCGTGAGCACGGCTAATCGATTAGTTTTACACTCTGCAGAGGTTGTACACTTTCACCACAAGCAGCGTAAAAGCTCCGAAGAACTTTGAACCCAACCATGCGATGCTAGCTAGGCACCATACCACACTACCGAGGTGTCGTTGCATAGGGACGCTACGAGGCCTTTACAAAGGTTCCCCAACAAGTTGTGACCCACAAGGTCCGGATCAGTTAGCAAGGTATAAAGTCCTCTAGCAGGTCAATACCCCACCATAGAAAAATAACTCACCCAACCCCCTGCTAGAGCGAGTCCATACCCCGCAGTACCGCCGATCCCTTGTCCTTATCAGGTAAGATCACCCCAAGCTAAAGTTCCTAATTAATTGGCCAAGACCAGTGCCCGTTTAGTCCTTGTGGTTGCACTGTTTTCCTGGGTGGTTCTCCATGTTCCGATTAACATAGCAAAGGTGGTCTTGCAATTAAAATTAACATAAAGGAACATAGAGCATAAAGGTAACCATGTTGATTAACACCATCCCAGTTAAGCAAACTAAGCAGCATCTACCAACAGGATTAATTTAAGCAACCGGTTTATACAAGGCAATGGTAAAAAAAATACTAGTCATCATCCTTAATAGGAACCCATCAAAATTAATGCAAAGCATATGCAATGTGATTAAACATAGTTCTTAGGACAAAAGCACAAGGACACACTTGCCTTTAACCACACAGTAGTTGCTCAGAATTCTTCATCTTCATGCTCTCCAAAGCTTCTCGAACCACGTTCCTTCTACTCGCATCAATCATTGGCACAAGCACACATAGCAAACAAACAAACACACTAAGAACAATGCACCAATCAAATCAAAGCTTTAAAGAACGCACTAAAGGATAGGCTCGATTCTAGGGATCATTAAAGCACACCAAACCGTGCTGAGAGAAAGAAAGGCTTGGTTAGCTCTAAAGAGATGGCTGTGGAAGATTGAGCAAGGATCGGAAAGATCACACTGAGAGAGAGCTTGGTTAAGAACGTCTAACGAACGATTAGCATATATGAACACAAAAGACTATAAGCTTAGGTTCGTTTTAATTAGCAAAACATATGTAAAGGATATTTCATAAAGAAAATACCCTAAGTTGAATTAATGCAAATTACATTTTATTTGCAAAACCAAAGTAAGAACCTAGTCAAATTTTATTTATAAAGATTCATGCATCAATTATACCAATTAATCATTTAATTTGAAAAAGATAAATTACATGAATAATCTAAACGTAACTTTATGATTCGTGTAGACCATATTATTATTTGAAAACATCATTACATTGGTATTAATCAAATTAACATTTGTTTATAAAGCCGGAGTAAAAGCCTAATCAACTTTTAATTAGAAAAGATTAATTAACTATTAGACAAATTAATAATTTGTTTATGAAAAATCGAGATAAAGATCTAATTAGCTTTTATTCAGAAAAACATGTGAAATAACATTACTCAAATTAATTTTGATAAAGAAAAACAGTGTACAACACTACATAGATTTTATTTAGGAAAGACATGTTCAAAAGACATTAACAAAATTAATACCAAATTTATTTTCAGAAAACATACATGGTGAAAACATCACTGCTAACGTGTACTTTACATTATTATGAGCCTAACGCAATTTGAACGGATTAAAACGGAGCTAAAACAAAGAATCTATGAGATAAACAAGATTGGAGGACCTAGTTGTGATTAACTATAGATCTCAGGGGTTAGCAGAGAAGATCCGCAAGACACATTGAATAGTGCTCGCGAAAAGATAAAAGACCAGGGTTAGATCTGAAAAAGAACGTGGGTGGGCTTTATGTGTGAAAGTGGAATCTTTCTGGGGGGTTTTCTGTAGATTTGCCAAGACACAAGAATTAAACTAAAGATTTACAGCTTCTTCTAGGGACTTAAACGAAAAACAGCCGGTCTTCTTCTTTCTCTGGACAGAACACGCACAGGCGGACAGGGAGGTCCTGGTCGTGAGCGTCGCCGGCGCTGGGGACCTTGAGGGACTTAGCTAGGGCACAGAACGGAGAGAGGAGGCGAGGGCGAACTCAAGGGAGTGCTCACCGGCGTGGAAGACGGAGGGACGCGACCGGAATCGACGAAGACCGACGACAGCAGCCTGCAGCTCGGGTCTCCACGGGCGAAGCTCCTGGCGGCCAAATCGCCGGCGACCGGCGGGGAGAAGGACGGGAGACGGCCGGAATCGACCGGCGGCAGAAGACAGCGGCGCCGGCTTCGGGTTCGCCATGGATGGCGGCGCCCCGGTGCTCGGCTGGCGACAGGGACCGGCGGAGGAGATGCGGCTCGGCAAGGTGGAGCTCCTGGCGGCGTCAACCTCGTCCGGCAGAGCTCAGACGCGGCGAACGGCGAGCGGCCGGCGGTGGTGCTCGGTTTCGGCGACTCAGACGGCGGCGGCGCAGGGCACAGGGGCGAGCCGAAAGGCGGCGGAGGGAGCAACAGGGCTAGGGCACGCGGAAGCTCGGCGGCGCGGCTTTATAAGGCGCGGGACACGAGAGCCTGGCCGTGGCGCGCACGCCAAGGAAAGCGGCGGCGGCGGCGCAGTCGTGGTGCTCCTGGAGAGCTGCCGCGGTCGGGCCTAGATGGGCTCCTGCGGCTGGGCCGGGGCGACTGGGTCGGGCCACGGGCTCGGCCCATGAGAGAAGGATAGTTTTGTTTTTTTTTTGAATTTATTTCCAGTACGAAGAATAATCCCAGAAAAATCTGTAAATTATTTTTTTAAAGTACGAAAAATACTCAGAAAATCCCAAAAATTTCAGGAAAATTCCCAGAGGTAGATTGAAGCATGAACAATCCAAATAAAGTATTTGGAGCTCATGAAAAAGATTTTAGAGCCTTCTAATAAATAGAAATAGCTCGAGGAAAGTGAGAATAAATTCCAGAAAAGTCCGGAAAATTCTCGGAAGGATTTGGACAGCACCTAAACGTATTTTTTAAACCTTTTGCACTCAAGAAACACCAAATGCATCGACATGAATGTAACACTCACAACCTTTTATTTGATTCAGAAAAATCAATCAAGGATTTTTCCTATACCATATTTCCTGTAAAGAAAAATAAATGTTGGAAAAGTTTTAAAATTATGAGAAAATTGTTGTTTTATTATTCTCTCTATTCACATCCTGAAATTGGAAATTTCAAGGTGTGACACTTACTCCGTTCAAGATTATGCAGAACTCTATGTCGATCAAATCAAGCGCTTGCACGGGATTCCCAAAACCATTGTTTCTGATCGAGGTACCCAATTTGTGGCTCGTTTCTGGGAACAATTGCATGAATCCTTGGGAACCAAATTGATTCGTAGTTCAAGTTATCATCCTCAGACCGATGGTCAGACCAAGCGAGTCAATCAAATTGTGGAGGACATGCTGAGAGCAACCATCATGCATTTCGACAAGAGTTGGGACAAGTGTCTATCTTTAGCCGAATTCTCTTATAACAATAGTTATCAAGCTAGTTTGAAGATGGCACCATTTGAAACTCTTTATGGACGAAGATGTCGAACTCCTTTGAATTGGTCAGAAGCCAGAGAGCGAACGCTCTTTGGCCCAGATTTAGTTAAAGACGCAGAAGAGAAAGTGAAAGTGATCAGGGAAAATTTGAAGTTAGCTCAAATGAGACAAAAGAGTTATCATGACAAAGGGACAGCACCCCGACATTATGAAGTGGGTGATTACGTATATCTCAAGGTGTCACCAACCAAAGGTGTACAGAGATTTGGCGTCAAAGGGAAATTAGCCCCACGTTACATGGCCCATACGAGATCATCGAGGTATGTGGACCAGTCGCTTATCGCATCCGACTTCCGGATCGATTCTCGGCTGTGCACAATGTGTTTCATGTGACACAATTGAGGAAAGGTGTGAAGGTACCCGAGACAGAGGTAATCACGGAAGCGAATGCTTGGATCGAGCCAGATTTTTCAGTTGTCAAGCATCCGTTGAGAGTGCTAGATCAAAAAAAAAGAAAAACCAGGAGACATACCATGAAGATGTACAAGATACAATGGAGTCACCATACTGAAGAAGAAGCGACTTGGGAGACCGAACATTTTCTCAACACCAAGTATCCGGGTTTTCTTCAATCGCGAAACCGTAAGAACCTTACCCCTGCTTTTGTCTTTAATCAAGAGAGTATAGTGTACAGTAAAAAGAGGGAGAAAAGCACTTGTCTACGTCGCGGGCCCGGTGTCTTGACTTTTTGTGGGTGACGTTGGAAACCTGCAACACCCATCGGCCAGTAGTCGTGCGAGGCGGAGCCTCCGACTTGCAGCAGGCACGTCTCCTCGGGCAGCTCAGAGCCATCTAACAGCCCCTGCACACGCTGTACACCTGCCGGTCATGCACGTATAGCTGCTGCGTGAGGAGGACGGGTGGCAGGACAACCCCCAAATATCCACGAGATTTGTAGCTGCCAATTTATGGCTGCCAGCACCACTACATGCATGCCTGCATGCATGCATGCCCCCGAGGGAGCAGGCTAGCATATAGAATAGCCATCATTCACCTGCTACAGGTCGTGTAGTACTTTCTCATGCACACAACGGATTAGCACGCATGCGCTGCACTCCCGTTCACACTTAAAGTCAGCCTGGGCAGGTGAAGGGTGAGCCTGAAACCTGTCAGACAAGCCTGATCTTCGTACGTGGTTTTTATCCCTCGTGGGTAAATTTACCAGGGATTATCATTCTTAATCCGCTGTATTTGGGGTCCCTAATATAGGAACCCGACAGTAGCCCCCGAGCTCGGGAAGGAGTCGCGGACTCGTTCCCGGGCTCAGTGGTCGCAGTGTAGACGAAGTTGTCGTTTTTCGGTGGGGGCGCGCGAGCGCACCCGTCGGGTGTAGCCCCCGAGCTCGGGAAGGAGTCGCGGACTCGTTCCCAGGCTCAGTGGTCGCAGTGTAGAGAAAGTTGTCATTTTTTGGTGGGGGCGCGTGAGCGCACCCGCCGGGTGTAGCCCCCGAGCCCGCGGGGGAGTCAGAGACTCGCTAGCGGGGTTAGTGATTTTGGAGTCGATTATCGCTTCATTAGGGACGTCGTCGCACCTGAGCTTGCGAGAGGAAGGTGGATTTTTGGTGACCTCGCACGGCACGGGGGCACTAGTCGGGGAGTTGGTTCCCCTTGTCGTTGCGTCTCCCTCGCTCATCCTTTTCGTTAGGAAGGAAGGGTTGGGTGACGTCGAAGCTTGCCTCGTTGGCCGAGCCCCGGCACCCCATGAGCTGCGTGCGGGTGAGCTTGAGTGAAGCCTCGGAATCCCATTCGCCGGGTTCCGAAAGGATCAGCTGGTGATCGACCTCAGATTCCTGATGGTGAAGTCATCTAGTTACCGAGCCCGTTCGGTTGGACTCGGCGGCTCGTCGCCTTTCCGTCGGGGAAAAACCATGACCTCATTTTTCAACAAGACTCGAACGTAGTTCAGGATGCCCGTGGCACTCGTGTGCCCGAGTTCTGGCAGCTGGGGCCCATCCCTCACTGCCCCCTCGCTCGGGTGTCCAGGAGCGGCTGTCGAACCATTCGACGGGCCAGCCTTCGAACTCCTAGTCGTCGGTGTGTGGCGCCGGCCCTCGGGTGCCGAGCCGCGAGCGGCCGATGGGGCCATCGGAGGAATGCCATGTGGTCGTTGTGACGGTCGATTATTCGTCGCCCAGCCCCCGAGCGCGAGGGTCGAGTAGTCGTCTAGCCCCCGAGCGTGAGGGCCAGGTGGTGGTTGTCGTCTCCCAGCCCCCTAGCGCGAGGGCTGAGTCTGCGGACGTGTTCCTGCAAAAGGAAGTCGGAGGACAACAGTACGTGGTGCGACAAATACCAATTCTGAGGAAAAATCATTTGACAATTTACAACAAGAATTCTAAGTCCAACTCTTTTAAGTCTATTTAATTTCCTCGAGTAGTGTTCCTGTTGCGTTTAAGCACCTGACCCCAGACAGCCGCATCCATAGCATAGGGAGCTGGCCGCATGCACACGTGGGAAGTGTAGGCGTGGGGTCGAGGTTTCACGGTTTAAGGCGTGTGCTCCCTGAGTACTTTTAGCGACTTATGCGAGAGAGGAAAAAGAAAGTACGCTGATGAAGGAAAAGTGCACGCGCGTGCTACGCCCGTTGGCTGTGGCCCGACTGCTCATGTAGCGTTCAAGGTGTGTATGCAGTCGGGGTCATGCCAAGGGTAGTCGGCAGTTACCCGGGGACACGTGCCGAGGTATGTAGTAATCGGAAAATGATGGTATTAAAATAATACTTAGTTCGATTTATATTCACGTCGGAGAAGCCGGCGTGTCGTCCCCGAGCCTGGACTGTCGAGCCCCCGAGTGCGTGTTGCTCGTTGTGCTCGAGCGTGGAGGAGGCAGCGGGACGCCACGTCGGGCCGCCATGCGTCGAGGAAGCGGGCAGGGCCCCGCACCGCCGCGCGCGGTTGGTCGCAGGTTGAGAATCAGAGCATACCTCATTCCAGGAACTTGATCTTGTCTTTCCTATTCTTGCGTGCTTCGTGGTTGTTGATCCTTTGCCCGGAACAGGTGCTCTCGGAATGCAGCGCGAGGAAGGTGCGCACCATTGGCGAGCTCTGGGCGGAGAAGACCCAGCTGGAGATGCAGCTGGTGGTCGCTCGCCTGGCCGCGCGCCGGGGCGGTGGCGAACGAGGCGTCGTCGAGGGCCAAGCTCGAGGCCTCGGTGAAGTCTGTGGAAGACCGCGCCACGACCGCAGAAGCCACGGCCGCCAACGCCACGACAGAGCGGGAGTCCCTCGAGGCGAGGTTGGCCCAGGCGGAGGCAAGGATCGAGGAGTTGCGGGCCGCCGCGATGACCGCTAATGAAGCCGCTGAGAGGGCCACAACTGCTGCCTCCACCACCGAGACCGCCACCCAGAACGCTGCCCAGGCCGCCGCCCAGGAGAAGGCAGCGCTCGAGACAAAGGTGGCGGAGCTGGAGCAAGACTTGATTGCTGCCGGAGCGGACCTCAGGACGACCAACAGACAACTCTCCGAGGCAACCAACAAGCTCCAGGAGGTCACCGACGAGGTGACCCGGCTTCGAGAGGAGCGGGCCTTGACACTTCCTGTTGCGCCCGCGCCAGGGTAGGGGCACATCGTGTATCTCGCTGAACTTAACCATGATCCGGATGGAGGGCCGCGGAGTTTCGCTAACTCCCAGGGCCACCATGCGTTTCGGCTCCCTCGGCTTCATCTACACCAGGCCGGCGGAGTCCGTCGTCGGGCGTACCTTCGCCCGTCCCGACGCCCTGACGAGGGCAGCGAGATGCGCGGTGTTCGTCCGGGGCTTCTCGGACGAGACGATCATTGCCATGTTGGGGCCAAATCCGACGCAGGAGCATTTTAGGCTCGCCGCCTACTACCTCACCAACCTCGCCTTCCAGGCTAGCGGAGCTGAGCCGCTCGCCTGGGGGGAGTTCATGGAGCGGTACACCGCTATGTACCCCCACGGACAGCCAGGCCTCCCGGACGACCCGGTGACGGCCTACGTGGACGCGCTGCGAGCGTCTCGCACTGCCCTGGGCTCCGCAATAGCCAAGAGGGCACCTCAAGCGCCCGCGCGCGACTTCACGCGCGAGTGCTTCGTCTGTGTGGCATCAGCCTCGAGCAGCTCCAGCGACGCGGAGCCAACGCCACGCCATCGCGCCACCGATGCCCAGCGCAGGGCGCGCCTCGACGAGCTCACCGAGGCCAGGCGCCAGCTCGACGAGGAGCTGGCCAACCTCCACCGGGAGCTCGGGGAGGACCGTGGGCCCCGCAACCCGCAGCCAGCTCCGCTACCTGCTCCGCAACAGGTCCCGGTGCAAGAACAACGCCGCGAAGGAAACGGCGAGCGGCAGGACCGTCGTCCTG
The DNA here is from genome assembly GCA_036936925.1 of Cenchrus fungigraminus. NCBI lineage: Eukaryota > Viridiplantae > Streptophyta > Magnoliopsida > Poales > Poaceae > Cenchrus > Cenchrus fungigraminus. The sequence goes on along the minus strand of CM072778.1, from coordinate 16,378,314 downwards.
CCGCGGAACAATCCAGAGCCCGCGCCCCGACACCGTCGGCTCGGGGACGTGCGCGCGAAGACAACCAACGCGCCAATGAGGGCGCGAACGTCGACGCCAACATCAGCGCCGAAGGTGACACCCCGTCACTCTTCAGGCAGGAGTCGCAGAACTTTGCCGCAGCGGCCATGCTGCTGCGCAGCTGCCCAGAGGCAGCCACCTCCGAGGAAAGGCGAGTGCGACAACAGCTCAAGGCCCTCCTCGAGGCGGCGGTGGCACAGCAGGCGGAGAGCTCCGCGTCGCGCCAACGCTCGGCGCACGACAGGGGGGCCGCACCCTCTGGGCACCATCAGAACCCATCTCCCCCGCGGCATCGAGGCCACGGGGGCGGAGCCAGAGCCGGAGCCGCAGCGTCGGCGGTCAAGAGTCGTCTCGGGCCCAACCGCGACGCCCGGGACACCATTGAAGCTCACCGACGAGCCGCGAGCGTCGACAACTACGGCGACGGCGACAAACGCAACCACCGCGACGAGCACCGCTCGCGCCGACACGACGACCGGGGACGCGGGCGCCGCTACGACCGTGACTGCGACCGTAGCTGGTCGCCGAATCAGAGAGGCCCGCGGGCTTTCGGACAGGGCGTGCGGGACGCGAAGTTCCCCTCACAATTTCGGGCTCCGACCAACGTCCCCAGGTACGACGGGGACACAAACCCCAGCGTGTGGCTGGAGGACTACCGGCTCGCGTGCCACGCGGGCGGAGCGACAGACGACCTCTTCATCATCAAGAATCTGCCGCTCTACCTCGGCGACTCTGCGCGGACGTGGCTCGAGCACTTGCCCCACGGCAAGATCAACGATTGGACAGATCTGTGCCGAGTCTTCGTCGGCAACTTCCAGGGCTCGTACGCCCGCCCCGGCAAGCAAAGGGAGCTGCGCAACTGCAAGCAAGGAAAGCCTGTGCGACTACATCCGACGTTTCTCCAAGCGCTGCACCGAGCTTCCCGGCGCGACGGACAATGACGCCATCTCGACGTTCCAGAACGGCACGACCTGCACCTCCCTCATCCACCGACTCGGGCGCCGCACGCCCCGAACTACTCGGGAGCTCCTCGACATCGCGAGCAACCATGCAGACGGCGAGGAGGCGGTTGCGGTGACTCTCAACACCCCTCCGGTCAAGGGGAAGCAAGTCATGGACCATGGCGAGGGGTCGTCCTCGCGTTTCAAGAAGAAGAAGAAGAACGACAAGCATCGTCGTGACGACAACTTGGTCGCGGCGGTCGAGCGCAAGGCTTCACGCCCCAAGAGCAACCCGGCTAAGGCCGGTCCCCCGAAGGACCACTTCGAGAGGCTGCTCGAGGCGCCGTGCACCCACCACGAGGTCCCCGTCAAGCATGCGCTTAAGGACTGCCGCCTGATGAAGAATTATGTCAATGGCACGCTCAAGCCAAAGGTGGCAGATCCGCAGAAGAAGGTTGCGCCCCTCCCCGACAACAACGACGACGATGCAGGACCTCAGTACCCGGGCGAGGATGGAGCGGTCCACATGATCTTCGGCGGGTCCCTGGCGCGACCCTCAAGATGCCGGGAGAAGCTGATCCGGCGTGACGTCTTCAACACCGAGACCTCGACGCCGTCCTACCTAAAGTGGTCGGAGGTTCCGATAACCTTCGACCGCAAGGACCACCCCGACCACGTACCACAGCCGGGAGCCTGCCCACTAGTGGTAGCTCCTCTGTTCAAGTCCAAGCGGATCCACAAGGTCTTGATGGACGGGGGAAGCGGCATCAATGTGATCTACGTGTCGACGCTCGACGATATGGGCATCCCGCGGTCCAAGCTCCGGCCTTCGACCGCGCCGTTCCATGGGGTCGTCCCTGGAATGGAAGCACTCCCGATCGGGCAGATCGATCTGCCCATTACGTTCGGGACGTCGCAAAACTTTCACACAGAAACCCTCACCTTCGAAGTGGTGGGGTTCCCGGGGACGTACCACACCATCCTCAGGAGGCCAGCTTACGCAAAGTTCATGGCCGTGCCCAACTACACGTACCTCAAGCTGAAGATTCCCGGCCCGAAGGGGATCATCACAGTGGGGACTATGTTCCAGCGCGCATTCGAATGCGACGCTGAGTGTTTCCAGTTTGCGGAGGTACTGATCCGGTCCGAGAGGCTCCACGCCGAGCCTCCATCCGAGGACCGGATATCCCCGAGTCGTCCAAGTGAGTGGCCTGCTCTTTCGAGCCCGCCAAGGACGTCAAGGATGCGTCCGTCTCCGATGATGGCCGCACACTCCGTATCGGGACGGCGCTCGATCCTAAATAGGAAAGCGCGCTCGTCGACTTCCTCAAAGCGAACCTCGACGTGTTTGCGTGGAAACCCTCCGACATGAGGGGGATCCCGAGAGAGGTTGCCAAGCACAAGTTGAACATCAAGCCGGGATCGAAACCGGTGAAGCAACGCCTTCGCCGCTTCAACGACGAGAAGTGCAAGGCGATTGGCAAGGAGATCAAGAAACTCCTTAGTTCAGGGTTCATCCGAGAAGTATTCCACCCCGAGTGGCTTGCTAACCCTGTACTTGTAAAGAAGAAGAATAAGAAATGGAGGATGTGTGTTGATTACACGGGCCTTAACAAGGCATGTCCCAAGGATCCGTTTCCTTTGCCTCGCATAGATCAGGTAGTCGATTCGACAGCTGGGTGCAAAACCCTCTGTTTTCTCGATACGTACTCCGGGTACCACCAGATAGCGATGTGCATAGCGGACCAACTCGCGACCTCATTCATCACTCCGTTCGGCGCCTACTGCTACAAAATGATGCCTTTTGGCCTCAAAAACGCGGGCGCCACGTTCCAAAGATGCATGCAACGCGTCTTCAGAGAACTCATAGTGCGCATCATCGAGGCGTATGTCGACGATATCGTGGTCAAATCGAAAAAGACCGGCGATCTAGTCCCGGACCTCACGGAGGTGTTCGCGAAGCTGAGAGAGCACGGGGTAAAGCTTAACCCTGAGAAGTGCGTTTTCGGGGTTCCGAGGGGTATGCTTCTCGGCTTTGTCGTGTCAGAATGTGGCATTGAAGCTAACCCCGAGAAGATCTCGGCCATCACGGACATGGGGCCGATCCAAAACCTAAAAGGCGTACAGCACGTCACGGGCTGCCTCGCGGCTCTTAGCCGATTCATTGCACGACTCGGGGAGCGCAGCCTGCCACTGTACCGCCTAATGAAGAAATCCGACCACTTTGCGTGGACTCCCGAAGCTCAGGAAGTCCTCGACTCCCTCAAGAACATGCTAAAGAGCCCACCGATCCTCACGGCTCTGGCGCCTGAAGAACCGATGCTCCTGTACATCGCCGCGACAACCCAGGTGGTCAGTGCCGCGCTGGTGGTCGAGCGGGAAGAACCCAGAAGGTCACTCAAGGTGCAGCGCCCGGTATACTTCGTGAGTGAGGTACTTTCCGACTCGAAGACTCGCTACTCACAAATGCAAAAACTCGTGTATGCTGTCTTGATGACCAAGCGTAAGCTCTGCCACTACTTCGACGCACACCCCATCACGGTGGTGTCCAAGTACCCGCTCGGAGAAGTCATCCAGAACCCCGAGGCCAAAGGAAGGATAGCCAAGTGGGCACTCGAGCTGATGGGGCAGAACATCTCGTATGCACCCCGCAGTGCCATCAAGTCCCAAGTGCTGGCGGACTTTGTTGCTGAGTGGACGGAGATCCAAACTCCGCCGGCGCCTATCGAGCACGAGACATGGACGATGTACTTCGACGGCTCGGTCATGAAGGAAGGAGCAGGAGTAGGCCTCGTCTTCATCTCACCTCTGGGCGTGCGTATGGAGTACATGGTTCGACTACACTTCCCGGCCTCCAACAACGTCACCGAGTACGAGGCACTCATCAACGGCCTCCGAATAGCGGTCGAGCTCGAGATCCGTCGTCTCGAGATCAGAGGAGACTCAGAACTTGTCGTGGATCAAGTCATGAAAGAGAAAAACTGTGTTGATCCGAAGATGGTGGCATACTGCCAGGCCGTACGTGAGCTGGAAGGCAAGTTCCATGGGCTCGAACTTCATCATGTGCTGCGCGACTACAACAAAGCTGCAGACGTCCTCGCCAAGACTGCATCGAGTCGCAAGCCGGTACCACATGGAGTCTTCGTGAGCGACCAACACGCACCCTCTGTATGCGTTGAAGGGGAGAAGCCACCAGAATCCGAAGGTCCGGAGGTCATGGAGATCGACCAACCACACGAGCAGAACCTCGAGGACCCGGATTGGCGCTTCCCCATCCTCGAGTGGCTTGTCGAAGGGAAGCTTCCCTCCGACCAGACGAAGGCGCACCGCATCGCGAGACGGGCTAAAGCGTTCGTCCTCATCAAGGGCGAGCTCTATAAGCGGGGCGCGGCAGGCATACTTATGTGGTGCGTCCTCAGAGATCAAGGCAAGGAACTGCTTCGCGAGATCCACGCCGGCACGTGCGGACATCACGCCGGTCCACGAACACTTGTCAGGAAAGCTTTGCAACAAGGGTTCTACTGGCCTACGGCGGTGGCGGACTCGAAAGACATCATGCGTCGTTGCGAGGGGTGCCAGTTCTACGCTCAACAAACTCACCTCCCGGCGCAAGCACTTCAAACCATCCCCATCACATGGCCCTTGGCTATGTGGCACCTCGACATGGTGGGGCCGCTCCGACAAGTGCCCGGGGGCTTCACGCACCTCCTCGTATCGGTCGACAAGTTCTCCAAGTGGATCGAGGCTCGACCCATCGTGAACGTCCGCTCCGAGGAGGCCGTAGCGTTTTTCACCGACATCATCTACCGCTTCGGCATACCCAACACGATCATCACCGACAACGGCACCCAGTTCACGGGGAAGAAATTCCTCAACTTCTGCGACGACAACAACATTCACGTGGACTGGTCTGCCGTGGCGCACCCGAAGACGAACGGACAAGTCGAGAGGGCGAACGGCATGATTCTACAAGGGCTAAAGCCTAGCATCTTCAAGCGTCTCGAGAAGTTCTGAGCAAGATGGGTGGCCGAGCTACCGTCTGTTCTATGGAGCCTGCGCACCACGCCTTGTCAGGCGACTAGCTTCACGCCTTTCTTCATGGTACACGGGTCGGAAGCGGTCCTACCTACGGACATCGACTACGGTAGTCCACGGGTACGAGCTTACACCGAAGAAGGCAATCAAGTCGCACTCGAAGATGCGATCGACCAGCTCGACGAGGCGCGTGACATGGCACTCCTACACTCCGCCAAGTATCAGCAAGCCCTGCGACGCTACCACGAGCGCAACGTACGCGCCCGCGAGTTCCAAGTCGGGGACCTGGTCCTCCGACGAGTTCAAGGCAGCAAGGATCGGCACAAACTCTCACCCCCATGGGAGGGGCCATTCATCGTCGACCAAGTGCTCCGACCCAGAACATTCAAGATCCGATACGAGGACGGACGAGTCATCTCCAACGCATGGAACATCGAACATCTGCGGCCATTTTACCCTTGAGTAACTGTTCAAACCTTGTAAATCAGTGAATAAATGCCGCATGCTTTGTTCATATATCTATAAGTTCGTAAACATCTTGGTTGCCATGTCCTTGTATGTCGCAACTTGTCTAAAGGCTGAGCGGCGAGCGTCCCTGCACCTGTGCAAGAATGCTCTCCGCTCGGGGGCTACCCAGGGCACGATGCCCTCCTTCCGTTTTTACGTTTTTTCAAAACAAAAATCGACAACTATGTCGCAAGCGATCGCACGTGCGAGAGGTTTTTTAGTGGAAGGCTCGACCTTATGAGAAGTAAAGATGGCGGCCTGCGTGGGGCACGACGTTGCTGCTCGTTCAACGCTCCTAGCACCTACGCCTCCGCGGCTATGGTGCGAAGACTTGCGAGCACAGCTCGAGTCCTCAGGTCTTCATCCGACCTCTTTTCAACAGCGTTCGAGCGACCGCCCAGACTCCGGTCTAAAACGATTTTGACGACAAATATCGCGAGTTACTTCTCGAATTTCCCCAAGTGCTCGGGGGCTGCGAACGCGTGGCACCCCTTAGCGGTTCGAGATGGCTGAGCTTCCCGACTCCTACGCCCCCGCGGCTCCAGAGTAGAGCTTAGTCATCTCAAATTCCTATGGTCTACTACACGTTATTGTGGTCGACCCTGGGCGCTCGGGAGTGTTCGAGCTGTAACACTTTTGAGCAGGTTCTTGATAACATGAAACTGTTCATGAGTTCACACATACGAATTGTCCCTAATTACCTACGCCTAAGTATGATACATCTAAGATGAAGGCCTGGAGCTCTCTGGGTCTTCTGGTGCATCTCTTGGTATTAGGTCCAGGTCCTTCATGGTGGCGTCGGCCATGTCCCGGGCGAAGGAGGCGCAGTCTTCCTCAAGCTGATCACAGTGCTCGTCGGAGATGCCAGGAGCCCAGCCGCCGCTCAGTGCCATGCAGTCCAGCCCCTGGTAGTGCGAGTCAAACATGGCGAGCACCCGGTGCACCACCCTCCGAGCAGTCGACAACTCCCGCTCCTTGATCACTTTCGGGAGGCGGCCAACCTCTTCGAGAAGCCTGTCGGGGAGTATCGGCCTGAAGGGAATGCCGAGCCCTGACAGGACCCTGCCGATAGCCCTCGCAAGCTTGGCGTGATCCAGGATGTTCACCTTGCGAGACTCCTCTGACTCGCGTCGGGCGTTCCTGGCCTGCTCCAGCTCGACCGCGACCTGCTCCCGAGCCATCCGGGACTGCTCGAGCTCGGCCCTGGACTCTGAAAAAGTCAACAAGTCGAAATCAACAAACATGGCATGACTAGTTCAGGAAAAAAGTGAGATCAGAGTAAAGAAGCTTACTCTCAAGCTGCTCTGACAGCTGCTTGATCAAGCCGTCCTTCTCGAGGATTTTGAGCGTGGCGGCGTTCACCTCCTGCGTCTTCTCCGTGAGCTTCACGATCACCCCGGCACGATACGTGCGTAGCCCTGAGACCGCGAGGAGACAAGTCAGCACCGACCAGAATGAATGAAAGGAGAGGAGGACGCAACTGGAAGTGTCAAGGCCCGCTCACCATCGACATCCTGCGACAACTTAGAGTTGTCCTCTCGACTACGGCGGGGGACGAGGAAGTGGCCGGGGTCAGCTCTGCGCCGGCGGCGGGGTCCCCGAGCACCTGCCTGGCTGCCTCCAGCGTGGCTGAGGCTTCGGGACCCCCGGTGGCTCCAACCAGGCCCGGTGCCGGCTGCTCCGCCGCGGCCGCATCGGGCGTGGGCTCCTTGACGACGGGCTCCGCTGCTCCAACTGGGATCGCGGCCTCGGGAGCAGCCGACTCGGAGGCCTCGACCCCCGACTCCTCCGGCTTGCCCAGCATCCGCTCCAGCACAGCCTCGTAGATGTCCCTGTCATTGTCTGGCAGGTCGGGCGCGTCAAGGTCGATGATTTTGAGAGGGTGGACGGCTGTGGCGTTGGCCGCCGGCGCCTCCGCCGCATCGCCGCCCGCCTGTGATGCTGCAGGCACCGAAGCTTCCGCTGCTGCCGACGCCTCGACTTCATCTCCGCTGGCCGACGGTGGCGGGGGCGCGATCTTCTCGGAAGACCCCGCCGCGGCATCACCACGTACCGCGGTGGCTTCGACCAGTGGCTCGGCCGCCGCCTGTGTGACGTCCGCCTCAGGGGCCACCCGCCCCTCGGCCAAGTTGCCGGCATGCTGCGCCGGCGGCGGCGCTGCTGACTCCACCACCTCGGTGGCCACGACCAGCCCGCTCCTGGCCTGCCTCGCCAACGGCTCGGCGAAGGGGGGCAACGGGCGGGTCTCGGGCTGCGGGTCACGGGCACCCAACACTGTGTGTTTCAGAGGCGCAAGGCTGAGCACGCCGGTGTCGGCACGGCTAAAGCGAATATGAATCAAGGTCAAGAAACAAGCAAGATGAAGAACAGAAAGACAACGAGAAGAAGGGAGCGAAAGCTTACATGTTGGACCGGACGCGGACTCGCTTCACCGGCCTGTCCGACGAGCCCTGCTCGGGGGCTGACCTCTTGGCTCCCGCCAACTCAGAAGCCGACTCCCGGCGCTCCGCTGGCATGGGGGTTGGCCCATCGTTCCCCGACGACTTGGGGGTGGCGCTTCGATCCCTCGGCGGCTCGGGGGCTGTCCTCCCGACCTCCGCCGTGTCGGAGGCCGGCCCCTGACTCTCGCCGACGAAGAGGGGAACTTGCATGGCCGGGGCCCCGCCGCCCCGGATGATTAAAGATTGGAGGCGCCACGGGGGAACGCTCGTGTCCCCTCCTTGCGGCACGCTCGGTACGGACGCCGGCGGGGTCGCCCTCGCCTTAGATGATGAACGCCTCTTCAAGGAGTCCGAGTCCGGGCGGTCAGAGCCGTCGAAGAGATGGCGGGGAGAAGGTTCTAGCTCCGCCGGCCGCTTGGGCGGATCGTCCCGGCGTGGGAGATCCCTCCGCCCCTCGGAGGCGCGCGAGCCACCGGGGGCCGCCTGCGAGCGGGTCACCCTCTGATCTCCTCGAGTGGGGCGGGCACCCGACTGCGAGCTTGAGCCCGCACCCTTCTCACGAGCAGCCGGCTCTGGCTGCCGCGATGAGCTCACCTCCGCCGCCCAGCACGGCGAAGGTAGGGGTGACCCGGACATGTCGCTCCAGTCGACCACCACGCTTGGCTCATCCCCACTCCACGGCGGCGACGGCGATGGGTCTTCGTTGGAGGAGATGTTGCGCTCCCCCGTCTTGCGGCACGTGATGCGATCGTCGTTCCGATTGCGCTTGGGGATCTCCCTCTCCTTATGCCGCTCCTTGCGCTCAGCCCTTCGCCTGTCCGCGGCCGCTTGGTTGCGCTTGAAGATCGCCTCCTCTGGGAGGGGTGCCTTCGCGGGCACGAGATAGGGGCTCTTCAACTGGAAGAACGAGAAGTGAAGAGAAGTAAGCGGTCGTCAAGAGTCTCCGAGAAGATCCAGATCGATTGAAGACACCAAACTAGTAGGAAAACTTATCGGAAGAAGAAGCCACTTACGAGCTTTTCAGTCCCCTCGTTGGGGAGCATTGGAAGAAGCCACGATGGCGGCCACACGAAGGTCGACTTCCCGATGGCCACCGACACGCGGCGCTGGATCTCGTCCAGCGATGGAAGCTCGAGCGCGGTCACGGTCCCTTTCCAGGGGGCCCTCCTGGCTGTCATTTCACAAAGGTGCAGTGGCCGCCTCCGGAGCGGGACGACCCCCCGGGCGTGGTACTGGCCGATGACGGCCTCCAGGTCGACCCCGGCGTCACGAAGGTGTGCCAGCACTGCCCAGTGCTCCTCGAGCAACTTCTCCTGCTCCGCCTTCGGAGGTCCATCAGTCCAGCTTCTCGGCGCCTGGGTGATGGAGTTTCCGGTGAACTCCGGCAGTGCATGCTCGGGGTCGTTCTTGAGGTAGAACCACCCCTTGTGCCAGCCACTGTTGGAGCTGGTCAGCGAGAAGGGGATGTACTTGTTGCCCCGGCCTTGCTTCATCCGGAGGTTGGCGCAGCCGATGGTTGCCGCGATGGGGCCGTCCTTCAAGCACGCGAACATGAAGAAGTACTTGAAAAGGTGCCAGTAGGCACCAATCCCCAAGTACCCCTCGCACAGCGCCTCGAACGCCGCCATCTGTTGAACGCTGTTCGGGTTGAGGTGCTGAAGCTGAAGCCCGTACTCGAAGAGGACCGCCCGGATGAACCGCCCGGCGGGGATGGAGAAGCCGCTCTCGTGGAGTGCCACGAACGAGACGACGTACCCCTTCGACGGGCGCGGCACGGACTCCTCCCCGGACACCTTCCACTCTACGGCATCGGTGAGCGGAGGTAGCTGCCCGGCGGCAACAAGGCGGTGCAGCATCGTGCGGGACACGTTGGAGCGCGACCAGTTTGACATGGCGACGGCAAACTTTCGCGTGCGGCTCCGGCGAAAGCGGTGGCGGTGCTGCGGGCGTGAGCGGCAAAAGAGGTAGACGGCGAGGGCAGAGGAAAAGGCAGGAGAGTAAAAGTTCCAAACTCTCCGCCGACCCACGGTTAAGAAGGAAGGGGCACGGCCAGCGGCCTTGAATGCTGGGCCCGCCACGCCGAAGAGACGCCTGCCCACGCGCACGCGCCCTAGTGTAACTGACGCCCGCCTGCACAGCGTCTTGATCCTCGCTGGGGTCAGGTACTTGAACCGCCCCCCCCCCACTCTGTCTTTTCGAACCGTCTCATCCGCCACGTCGGCCACGATCTCCACGGCTCCCATGACGCCCACGACCGCCACGACTACCTCAACGGAACACCCCAGAACTACGACAATGCCACTAAAGTTCAAAACCCCACAAGCGAGTCTACAACTCACTTGTGGGCTCGGGGGCTACATCCGGCGGATGCGCTCGTGCGCACCCACTGGGAAGATCGAGAACAAAAATCAACACGACGCCTTTCGTCCGAGCCTGTGTGCGAGTCCTTGACTCCCTCTCAGGCTCGGGGGCTACTGACGAGGGCCCAGATTAGGGCCCCCTTTGACGGCGAGATAATCACTCTTGAGGTGGAGTCTTCTGACACCACTGACAACGTGAAGGCCAAGATTCAAGATGAGGAGGACTAAGGACCCCTGTCAAGACCATCACTGGCAAGACGTCTTGTTTCCGACTAGTTGGGAGCCTCTCCGACAAGTCCCCTACTAAGTGGAAGCTTCTTCGACAAGTCTCCACCTCGCACGACAAGTCTCCGCCTCGCACAACAAGTCTCCGTCTCGCCTCCGACAATCTGCTCGTTCGCACGAGCAGTCTCCGTCTCCGACCAAGACCCAGTCCACGCAACATGGAGACATACCGACGCGCGGACTCCCCCGCGATGACACATGGGGCGCCAGTTCCCCATGTCATGCAAGCACACCAGCTGGCGGCACGCGCAGGAAGCCGACCCTGACAAGGGGCGTAATGCAACGCTGCTCAGCTGCACAGCCATCAACACACCGTCACATCCGACCCTGCAGCACGCCAACTCCGACCGAGGCACTCGAGTGCCCCCTACGATTAGCACTGGCCTACGATTAGGCCTTAACGTGGCGAGCTCATCCCGTACTCAGGCGGGTTGAGTCAGCACCAAACTACTCGGAGGAAGCGCCAGGCGTCCCAAGTGAACAGCCCCGCCCAGCCACGCGGCAACCTCGACGACAACGTAGTGCGGATCCTCTTCAATGCACCCTGACGGACAGCGACGCACGAGAGGACATCCCAGTGGCCAACACTGTAACATTTACCTTATTTCCCTTCTTGCCCTTCCCCCTTGCGTCTATAAAAGGGAGAGGAGGGCAACCGTCGCGAGGGCGCACCCGCCGGGTGTAGCCCCCGAGCCCGGGAAGGAGTCGCGGACTCGTTCCCGGGCTCAGTGGTCGCAGTGTAGAGGAAGTTGTCGTTTTTCGGTGGGGACGCGCGAGCGCACCCGCCGGTGTAGCCCCCGAGCCCGCGGGGGAGTCAGAGACTCGCTCGCGGGGTTAGTGATTTGGGAGTCGATTATCGCTTCGTCAGGGACGTCGTCGCACCCGAGCTTGCGAGAGGAAGGTGGATTTTTGGTGATCTCGCACGGCGCGGGGGCACTAGTCGGGGAGTCGGTTCCCCTTGTCGTTGCGTCTCCCTTGCGCATCCTTTTCGTTAGGAAGGAAGGGTTGGGTGACGTCGAAGCTTGCCTCGTTGGCCGAGCCCCGGCACCCCATGAGCTGCGTGCGGGTGAGCTTGAGTGAAGCCTCGGAATCCCATTCGCCGGGTTCCGAAAGGATCAGCTGGTGATCGACCTCAGATTCCTGATGGTGAAGTCATCTAGTTACCGAGCCCGTTCGGTTGGACTCGGCGGCTCGTCGCCTTTCCGTCGGGGAAAAATCATGACCTCATTTTTCATCAAGACTCGAACGCAGTTCAGGATGCCCGTGGCGCTCGTGCGCCCGAGTTCTGGCTGCTGGGGCCCATCCCTCACTGCCCCTCGCTCGGGTGTCCAGGAGCGGCTGTCGAACCATTCGACGGGCCAGCCTTTGAACTCCTGGTCGTCGGTGTGTGGCGCCGGCCCTCGGGTGCAGAGCCGCGAGGGGCCGATGGGGCCGTCGGAGGAATGCCGTGTGGTCGATGTGATGGTCGATTATTCGTCGCCCAGCCCCCGAGCGCGAGGGCCGAGTCTGCGGACGTGTTCCTGCAAAAGGAAGTCGGAGGACAGCAGTACGTGGTGCGACAAATACCAATTCTAAGAAAAAGCATTTGACAATTTACAACAAGAATTCTAAGTCCAACTCTTTTAAGTCTATTTAATTTCCTCGGGCAGTGTTCCTGTTGCGTTTAAGCACCTGACCCCCGACAGCCGCATCCGTAGCGTAGGGAGCTGGCCGCATGCACGCGTGGGAAGTGTAGGCGTGGGGTTGAGGTTTCACGGTTTAAGGCGTGTGCTCCCCGAGTACTTTTAGCGACTTATGCGAGAGAGGAAAAAGAAAGTACGCTGACAAAGGAAAAGTGCACGCGCGTGCTACGCCCGTTGGCCGTGGCCCGACTGCTCGTGTAGCGTTCGAGCTGTGTATGCAGCCGGGGTCATGCCAAGGGTAGCCAGCAGTTACCCGGGGACACGTGCCGAGGTATGTAGTAATCGGAAAATGATGGTATTAAAATAATACTTAGCTCGATTTATATTCACGTCGGAGAAGCTGACGTGTCGTCCCCGATCCTGGACTGTCGAGCCCCCGAGTGCGTGTTGCTCGTTGTGCTCGAGTGTGGAGGGGGCAGCGGGATGCCACGTCGGGCCGCCATGCGTCGAGGAAGCGGGCAGGGCCCCGCACCGCCGCGCGCGGTTGGTCGCTGGTTGAGAATCAGAGCAGAGGCCACCGGTCGTGGTTGTGGCCGGTGGGCATGGCGATGCGCCGCCGCCAGCCGTGGTTGTGGGAAAGCTGCGCCGGCTCGGTTCGCACGACTCCTTTTACGTTCTCGAGTAATATTGGTTGAGTAGTAATTTCCCATGGGGCTGCTTGATTCGCACGAGTTCCGTCCGTCTCCGAGTAGACGTCCGAGGCTCAACTCGCACGAGTACCTTTCCGCTTCCGAGTAGCCTTCCCGAGTGGCGAACTTGACTCGCACGAGATGCTGTTCGGAAGCTCGTACATGCATGCACACAAGAAAACATTAAAAATCTCCACATTAGCTCGCGTGGGCATATAGACGTAACAAGCTTGTGTAATAATTTTTTTAAAGTTGTTGCTCCAAGTGGCTTCTTGCTTCCGAGCGACTCGCACGAGTATTTGTCCGGCTCCGAGTTACAAACTCGTCTCGCTCGAGTCGCTTCTCAGCCTCCGGACAGCACTTCCGACTTGCTTGACGAAGAGGGCGCGACAGCCGGGAGGATGCGGCGCTAGGCAGGAACGTCGGCCGGAGAGTGCATGATGTTGTGGAGGACGGACTGCCGGCCGGAGAAGGTCGTCGATGGGGAGAGCGCGGTGCCGCTGGCGTCGCGGGAGCAATCGGCGCCGCATCCGCCGTCGTCGCCGCCGAAGAAGTTGTGGTTGCCGTTGACGTCGCCCCAGCCGTACGCGCCGTGCCCGCCGTCGTCGTCGTGGCCAGCGGAGGCGCGGTTGCCGTTGGCATTGTCGCGGCCGTCGGTGCCGCAGCCGCCGGTGGGTCGCAGTTGCCGTTGGCGTCATCTCGGCCGTCGGTGCTGCGGCCGCCGTCGTCGTCGTGGCCGATGACGCCGGGAACCATGGCAGAGTAGAGGGCATCCTCGTGCCGTGGAAGTCGGAGCGCATCCGAGTAGTTCACGACTCGCACGAGTAGTTGTGGTGCTCCCGAGTAGTTTACGACTCGCACGAGTAGTTGTAGTTCCTAGTGGTTCACTGCGTGCCGCATGCGAGCCTTTTTGCGCTCCCGACTAGTTTGTTGCATGCGAGCCTGTACTTGATTCGCTTGGCTAGTAGGAGTCTCCGAGTAGCTTGCATGCACGACTAGATTGCTGCATGCACGCAAGCCGTCCCCGAGTAGCCTGGTTCGCACGGGTAGCGGACTTGGTCTGCACGACTTGTTTTGTCTGTCCCCGAACAGTTTTCCCGAGTAGCCCGCTCGCACGACTTGTTTCCGTCCGCTCCCGAGTGGTTTCCGATTCGCACGAGTAGACGTCCGTCCGGCCCCGAGTAGCTGCGTTCGCACGAGTGGACGTCGGTCCCCGAGCTCTCCGAGTAGTTCCTCCGACCAGCCTTTCCAATCCGCGCGCTCCACTCGCACGAGTAGACGTCCGGTTCGCTCGCACGAGTGGTTCCGCGGCTCCGAGTAGTTGCGAGCAGCTCGCCATGATGCTCGAGCACTAATCCTGCAAAAAGAGGAAAAAAAGAAACGCATCTCCCGAGGGGAGGACAGCTCGCCGCAGGGGCGAGATGCGGAAGCGAGTTCGTCCAGCCGTCGGGGTCCGCGCTGCTCATGCCGCCGCCGGGGTCTTGCTCCGCACGTCCTGCCGCGGTGCTGCGGCCGCGCAGCCAGGTCTTCCCGTCCCCGGCCTGGAGTCGCGGGGGAGGTGTTGAAGGAGGCGGCCGCTGGTTGTGCTCGAAGCAGGGGCGCACCGCCGCCATGGTGGTACGTGCTAGAGGACACGCCGCGCTGGAGGGAGAAAAAAGAAAACCGCGCCGCCGGTCGCGTCGGAGGAGAGCCGTGGATGCTCGCGCCGCTGCGCCGTAGCCGGGCGAGGTTCGCGCCGCCGCGCAGTGGGCCGCGCCGCGGTGTCGTAGTTTGTAGAGGCTTGCGGCGTTGGGCGCGGAGGGATAAGGGCAGCAGAGCCGTGCCGACCGTGATGGATTTCAGGGCGCCGTGCCTGCATGGGGCTTGGAGCCGAAGGGGAGGAGAGCCGCCTTGAAGCCTCGAGCCCACCGCGTCGGTCACCATCAAGCCCCATCCGTTCCGGTGCCGGCGCTGTCCTTTTCCCTTTTTTCGTTGTAAAAAAAAGAGAGCAGTGCCGCCGTGTGCTCAATTTCTTGAGCCGTGCTACCTCGTGATCCAATTCCATCTTCCCGTGTGGAGCTCCCAAGTGGAAGATCGTCATTGCTACCGCGTTCCGTCAGCCATGATTGGAACAGAGGTCGTCGCGCCACCTCGTCGCCGGAGTCCGGAGGTGAAGTCGCTGCACCGCTGGGCGTCGAGGAAGAGGTGAAGCCCGCAGCGGTAGTGGCCCGCGTCGCACTGCTGGCCGTGCCGAAGAAGAAGGCGCCGTGCTGCTGTGGTGGAAGGGGCACCACCGACCGTCACGGTAGAAAGGTGCGCCGACGTCCGCCATGGAAGGGGAGCGGGGCAGCGCGTGCCACCGGCCGCCGTGGAGGTGCGCCGCGCCAGATGCAAGTCAGCCGCGCCCCCGCACGCGCAGCGCCGGATGCGGGGCAGCCGCGCCCCCGCATGTGTCGCGCTGTCCCGCGTCCTGCTGCCGTCGGGAGCTCGCCGCCGTCCGTCGTAGAAGAAGGCGGGGGAGACGTCGCGACGCCGTGTGCCACGCCGCCGGGCTCCGAGGAAGGAGGCGGAGCTGCGCCTCGCCGCTGCTGAGCATCGAGGAGGTGGAGGTGGTCGCCATGGTTTCTCGCTCTCGGCAGCCCACGGCCTTTGAGAGCCTTGGTAGCGGCGGTGGCGTTGCCTTCGTCGTCGCCGTGGGCGGTGTGTGGCCGTCAGTACCTTTGTCGGTGACGGCAGCACTGTAGCAGTTGCAGATGTCGCCACGGCTGCCGGCGCCGCTGCCGTCGTCGCGATTGCCGGTGTCGCTGCCAACGCGCCGTATCTGCGTTTTTTGGAGGTGTCGCGGGTGCCGTCGGAGGTGCCGCGGACGCCGTCGACGCCGTCAGAGGTGTCGCGGATGCCGTCGGCGTCGCTGCGACCGTCGGCGTGGTCGGAGGTACCGCAGGTGCCGTTGGCATCTTTGAAGGTGCCGCAAGTGCCGTCGGTGTCGCTGCGACCGTCGGCGTCGCAGCGACGCCGCCGTCGATGCCATCGTTGGAGCCGTGGCCGTCGTTGGTGCCATTGTTGGAGTCGTGGCCGTCGTTGGTGCCGTGGATTATGCACACGCAAGTGCCAATGCAAGTGACCAGCCAAGCACTCGTGATGTGCATGCATGTTGCGGCTCCACCCAAACTTGCATCGTGCATGCATGCTCCGAGGGTGTCGTGGCCGGTGTTGAAGCAGCCGTCGGTGCTGCGGCTGCCGTTGTCGTTGTGGTTGTGGTTGGCCATCCGAGATCTGAAAAAACGTCGTGACACGCAAATGTCATCTACCTGGCGCACCAACTGTTGGGGTTCTCTAACCGCCGTCCAGTAAATTTCTCGGATTGCGTGTCGGGCTTCGGATGGTTGCGCAAATGGAGACACAAGGATTTATACTGGTTCGGGCCTCCGGAGAGTAATACCCTACGTCCAGTTCGTGTTGCTCGTGTTATTTGCACTGGTTTGTAGTAGGGGGTACAAACTGGTGAGAGAGGGACGAGTTCCCAAGTCTCTGGTGTGTAAAACTAGCGCAGTCCGGTGACTGCCTGGGGGAAGAAGAAGAACAGAGAGAGAGTGCTCTTCTGGAGAGGAGGAAAAATCCTCTCTCTCGCGCAGGAGGCCAGACTCCCCTTTTTATGTCTCAAAGGGAGGCTGTAAATGAGTAAAAAATGAGAGAAAGTATAGTGTACAGTAAAAAGAGGGAGAAAACCTCTTGTCTACGTCGCGGGCCCCGCTGTCTTGACTTCCTGTGGGTGACGTTGGAAACCTGCAACACTCGTCGGCCAGTAGTCGTGCGAGGCGGAGCCTCCGACTTGCAGCAGGCACGTCTCCTCGGGCAGCTCAGAGCCATCTGACAGCCCCTGCACACGCTGTACACCTGCCGGTCATGCACGTATAGCTGCTGCGTGAGGAGGACGGGTGGCAGGATAACCCTAAATATCCACGAGATTTGTAGCTGCCAATTTATGGCTGCCAGCACCACTACATGCATGCCTGCATGCATGCCCCCGAGGGAGCAGGCTAGCACATAGAATAGCCATCATTCACCTGCTACAGGTCGTGTCGTACTTTCTCATGCACACAAAGGATTAGCACGCATGCGCTGCACTCCCGTTCACACTTAAAGTCAGCCTGGGCAGGTGAAGGGTGAGCCTGAAACCTGTCAGACGAGCCTGATCTTCGTACGTGGTTTTTATCCCTCGTGGGTAAATTTATCAGGGATTATCATTCTTAATCCGCTGTCTTTAGGGTCCCTAATATAGGAACCCGACAGCGGGCGGGGCACAGTGCGGGCGCGCTGGGACGCGACACGCGGCAGGAGCGCGGGTTCCAAGGCCAGTGGCTCGGGCGGCGTGCGGCCAGGAGGGCGGGGTGGCCTCGGGAGGCGTGGGCCGGTGTGGGGGCCCAGACGCCGAGGTGGGGCGAACGTCGCGTGGCGGCGTGCGCGGGCGCGCTCTGGAGCGCGGCGCGACACGACGTCGCGGTCTCCGTTTCGTTTAACACTGTTTGGTCGGGTTTTTCTCAAAATTTTCAAACCAAACTTCAAAAACTGTGAATACCAAAGTTGTAGAGCATCTATAGGAGAGCAACTTTTGTAAAGGCTGACCTATGTTTTGATCAATGGTTTGAGCACAAACTGCTGGCATAGATGATGTCTTTCTCGGATCAGGTGAATAGAACTCAGCTGCAGTTGACCAAGTTTTTCACTATTTTTCACTCCAAATTTGAAATACCACCCAAAAGCAAAGTTGTGTCCCTCGAAAAACTGGACAACTTTTATATTGGGAGAATTTGAAGTGTTTAGGTGAAATTCGGAGAACGCAGCAAAAGTTCCAGGAAGGGTTCTTGGACATGAGGGGTTTTGACTAGGGTTTGGCTAGATCTTGACCAAGTTTGACCATTAGTGGGTGTTGACTTGATTAAGATAATCATTAGTGATTGTTGGCTAGGTTCTCGAGGTGATGACCCAGGTTGACCAAGGTTTGACCAAAGTCAACGTGTTTGACTCGGTTGACTAGGTCATTAGCACTAATAATGCTAATTAAAAACCTGGGGCGTCACAGGCGCCCTGCCGCCATGGGCGGGGAGCAGAAGGGGTGGGGGAGTGGATGAGGTGTTGCCCGGTGAGGAAGGGACAGATGGGTTGGCCGGGGGAGCAGAGGGGACAGAGCAGAGATGTTGCGGCCCTTGCGGGAGAGAGCTGAAAGCGAAGGGGGTGACGGTGGGACCTACACATCAGGGTGAGGGGGAGGGAGAGTTTTAGATAGTCTCTTGGAGTAGTCCATAAAATTAGATGGTTTTGTATTTTTATAAGATGCTACAAACTTCAAATTTAACTAAAAAGGTGCAGATTTCTCCGTTCCAAACGACAGTGACGTAAGCAAAACACATAAATCCTTTCCTTTGAAATTCCAGACGGGGCCTGTCCTCTCCAACAATAAAAGCTACCTGCTAGCTCAAGAGTAGGAGAGTAAAGAATAGGAGGCCGAAGGATGCTGTGTGAGCTAGCACCAAAGGAAGCGCTAGCACAGGAATTTTACAACTACTTATCTAATTTTTTTTGAATAAAGACAACTACTTATCAAATACTAGAAAACTCCATGAGCCAGCTCAACACTGCCCATTGGAGAGGGCCTAACAAGCATCTTGTGAGCTCACCTGAGATACGTATACGTAACGCTAGATTTCACAAGTAGTCACCACACCAGAATTCTAATAAGCTCACAAGGTGGCTTAGGTATTATAAATCTAGAGGTACAAAATATTTGTCTGCTTTGGCTATTTAAATTAATAAATGAAGATAGGGTATGGCAAGAGCTTCTTAGGAATAAGTACTTAAAAAATAAAATAATTGGTGAAGTTCGTTGGAAGCCGGGAGATTCACATTTCTGGTCACGCCTTATGAAGGCTATAGACCATTTTCTGGAATCTTCTACTTTCAATATTCATAACAAATTAGGTTTTGGGAGGACAAGTGGTTGAAAAACTTTACTCTCAAAGAACAATACTCATCTTTATATAACATTGTAAGAAAGAAGCACATATCAGTTGCTCATGTTTTTAGGTCTGCACCACTAAACATAATGTTTAGAAGAGCATTAGTGGGGGACAAACTACGAAGGTGGAATGAGTTAATCGCAAAAGTTGCATTTGTGCAATTAGATGACCAATGTGACTCCATTAAATGGAACCTTACAAAACAAGGAACTTTTACAATGCAATCAATGTACCAAAATCTGGTAAACCAGATTGCTTTTCCTATAAATAAATCAGTATGGAAACTAAAAATACCCCTCAAAATTAAGGTATTTCTTTGATTTGTGTTAAAGGGGGTCATTTTAACTAAAGACAACCTGTTAAACAGGAATTGGCAAGTGATGACAAATGTTGTTTCTGTAACAACAAAGAAACCATCCATCACTTATTCTTTGATTGCCATGTTGCGCAATTTGTTCGGAGAGTGGTTCAGTTTGCTTTTGGTTTACAAGTACCAACTGATATAGCGGATATTTTTCGGAGTTTGGCTCCAACAAATAAACTGAAAAATAAGACCTCAAGTTTGTGCGGGAGTATGCGCAATTTTCTGGTCTATCTGGTTGTGCCGCAATGATGCGATTTTTTATGAGAAAAGATTATATTCTTATTTGCAGGTTATTTTCAAGACTATTTATTGGACGTGGTTCTGGACCATCCTTTAAAAGGAGAAAGACAGATCGAGTTTGAAGTATGCATGTCGCATGTTGGAGACTGTGGCTATGGAGGTTTGCGCCAAGCACAGTTGGTTGTCATATAGTAGGCTTAGTTTGTAACTGGCCTTATCATTTCATTTGTTGGTATTGTTTTTTGAAACCTCGTTCTCAGTCAGCTGGAGGCTGAGACTGTAATAATGAATGGTTAGGTGCATAACTTATGCAGAGGTCAGAATAAAAATTGCTTTTTTCTAAAAAAGAATTCTAATAAGATCATGCAAGGTGTTATAATTTTTGCTCTCTTTACAGTATGATCAATCCCTCTGTTCTCAAAAGAGTGTCACCGTTGGTTTTCGTGCCTTAAGTTTGACTGGATTTATAGAAAATACGTGCAATATTTGTGTCTCAAATAAATTTTATAGAAAAACTAGATTTATATATCTATCTAATGGTATTGATTTTGTATCATAAATATTAATATTTTCTATATACATTTAGTCAAAGTTGTTTCTCGGGAAGCGAAGAAACTGACAATTATTTTGGGACGAAAGGAGCAGACTACATCTAAGTATTTTGCGACTAAAAGAACATTTAGAACTACTATTCTTAAGCCTCCACACATATCCATTAATTTGCACTAATAATGAGATTATCAACTTACCTTTAAATTACCTTGCAAAACACATGTTATCTACAATGAAAACTGACAATAGGGACATATATAGATGCTTTCAAAGTCTACTCGTACGTATCATTTTTCATGAGTGATCAAAGTTTTTGAGATTTGACTGCATAATTTTAAGACGTCATCTGATTGAGAGCAGGAGTACGTGAGTGTAGATAGAAACCGTATGCCGATCGAGTGGGATAGGGAAGGGCTTCGGTTTCATCAAGATTGTCAGACAATTTCTATATCTGAGTCAATTATAGATCGAATAACACGCCTATCGTTCCCTTCCTAATACGGAGGCAAGACGACTTGCAAATCCAACAGAAGTTGAGGATATAGCACCAACGTCTAACGATCAGGTGTCTTACGTGTCCCCTTCCCCTGCAGAATAATGAAGTGGCGAAACGACTAGCAAAATACAACAGAATGTCGAAGATAACAACAATGACGTGTCCCCTGCAGACTTTTCAAGCCAATAAGCATCAGCAACATAAATAAAAAAATAAACGTCTGGAAATAAGGAATTTCCAACGACCGGGCTGTGCCGCCGCCTGCTTCGTTGTATACCGAGCACTAAACGTTACTGTAGTTGCTAACACGTTTGCTGGTCAACTCCTGAGATCGCGCATATAATATAAATACCCCCAGGTGGGCGCGCAGCTGGGGCCATGACAACCTGAACTGAGAGGGAAGAAGAAACCACTCTACCGCAAGACCACGACCACAGCACAGCAGGTTGCCATTGCGGCACTGCCATTCCGTGAGAGTAGCAGTAGTAGCCTGCGTGCTGGGAGATCTCGGATGTCGACGATGAGACGGATCCTGCCGCCACTGCGCGCGCTCCTGCTCGTCGTCGTGCTCCTGATCTGCGTGGCGAGCCTCGTGGACGTCGCGGAAGCGAGGGGCCGCGGCAGACGAGGGGTCCACTTCGGCGGAGGCTCCAGCGATGCTCCCCGCGGCCTCAGCGGCGGCACCTGGACGGCGTGCGTCGGGTCCTCCCTGCTGGCCGCGGCGGCGGTCATGCTCCTGTAGTCTCTGCAGGATCTTCTCACGCTGCAGAAGGCTGCAGCGGTCATATGCTCGTATAGGCTTCCTCATGCACGCTGCATCGAGGAACGTCTATGGGACTGGCCGACTGGGTGTCTTGTGTAGTGTGTGGGAATGCGAGTGCGTGGAATCCTTTTTCTTCTTTGGATTGGAGGTTTTTTTTATATATTTGAACTGTGTGACTTGTGCAGGAAGGGTTTGCAGTTGCAGGCTGCATGTGTGTTTTGCATGGATATCGAGAATTGGGGTGCATGTGGTCGATATGCGTGGTTTGTATTTGGAATGGAGAAACCGTAAAAGGTGATTGTATGAATTTCTAGTTTTGCACAGATACTGTTGATTTTGATTTTTTTAGTACACTTGTGACTATTTAAAATCACCATATTTGTATTGGACTAATTGCCTTCAACATTACGAACGGTATATTGTCTCTAGAGCGACTTCAAAAGACCGCTAAACCAATATCTTCTTTAGGGAAAAAAGAAGAGACAAAGAAAAACTTCAAACAATCCACCTAAAACTTCCCCAAAAGATCGCCGACGCGAAAAAGTCCCCCTGCACATATATTCGCGACGAGCACTCCTCCCCAATCCGCCCCTGATCTCTTTACCGCGCACGTTTTTTTCTCGGGCGCATGCGCCAGCGCCAGCCACCGCCACTGCACGTATCTGAAGTAAGGGATCCTTGTCGACGAGGAAGAAGTGGGTTGATTCTTTCCACCAGATGAAAGGGATGGTGGTGATGGCCGGAAGATTGGCCTGGTCGCCGATGACAGGGTTAGCCATCCTCAGCTGCGCCTCCGTGGCGGCCGTGACGAGCCACCTTGCCGAGGAGCCCGGCACGATGGTCGACGAATCTGAGGCGCGCGCGGCGGCGGCGGTGGCATCACGCTGATCGGACAGGGAGCCGCAATCCTTGTAGTCGATACGGGGAGGAGGCAAGATGGCTCTGGTTTGAGTAGCAGTAGGTGCCACCGTGACGACGTGCCGCAGGCCGCGACGAAGGGGAAGCCGGGAAGCGGTCGACCAAGCGAGGCGGCAGTGGATCTCGACCAAGAGCTCTGGTGGCAGGTGGTAGACGATGTTGCTATGGTGGCTGCGCGTGTTGACCATCGATTCCGGCTGGAGGAGGCTGCGCCAGGCCGGCCAGGCGGTGGTATGCGTGCGTCCTGTTGTCAACACTTTATTTCTTTGTTTAAGATGCCATATAAAACTTGTTGCGCATGTTTTTATTATTTTGCTGAATGTAGAATAAAAGGCTAGAATAATAAATATTTCTATTTCTCTTCATTAATTTGTTTATGAGAATATTGGTATCAAAATGTGTAACAAATGAATTTTATTAGTGTTTTATAGGATGATGTTCTTGCAATGCGTGCAAATTTTTTATATCAACTTTGCATCAGCAAATTTAGCAAAGCTAAATCAGACTTCATCTACAAATTTTTTTATGAAATTGTAAGTTAATGCACCACTCTTTATATATTGTTCATCTACACATTTTGTAGAATTTGTTCCACAGATATTTGGTCAGATCATGTAATTTGTTCGTACGTACAAAATTTTTGTTCATGTAGCTTGTAGAATTTGTTCCACGATTGTATATTGCACAGAATATAAAACGTTAATTAAAAAATATGAATAAAAAAGTTCATCAAAATATAGTCAAGTGACATCTTATTTTGAAGTTTTTAATATCAGAAATCTAGTGGTGCAATCAGAATTTAATTTTGATGCTCGACTTATCATTTATAGTTTTTTAAAAATTTGAAACACATTTGCATGTGGATGATATAATTAGTTTTGTCTCTATCCGTATGCATGGAAGGAAAAAAAAGCAGTCTCCTGCACCAAACTTCCCAATGCGTCCAAATTTCCTCCTCAGCGTCTCGTGACCCGGCGCCTCGTGGCTCCGACGTGACATTCTGTTTTTTCGCCACAGTGATGCATAGACGCACCCAGCAGGCGACAATGTGGTGGCGCGGCGTGCGCGAGAGGAGGATGGACGGGTCTCACTGACAGACAGGGCTGACAAAAAAAATAAAGGTTTGAGTTGATTTCCCTTTGAGTGCTAATTTTGAGCCTCTATTTTTTTATTCCGACCTGCAAATAGATTTTGAATGTCTCAATTTCAGGCATCATTGGAGTTGCTCCTACAAAGCCAACACAAGGTCGAAGATAACAACGATGACGTGCCCCTGCAGACTTTTCGGGCCAAGCATCATCAGCAACACATAAAAACACATTTCCACGACTGTGATGTGCGGCCTGCTTCGGACGTAGTACCGCAAGTACCCTTTGTGAGTATTGGTTGTTAACACGCTGCTGCCTTGCTGGTCAACTTCGGAGATCGCTCATAATAATAAGGGACAGGGCTAGAGGGGTTTGTTGATGTCAGTTGACATCTACGGTTTACTGTAAAATCAGTGAGAAATCACTGTTATGCACTGTTCGTTCAAGGAACAACGATGTTTAATAGAGCCGACATCGGTGGGCTGCCTATGCTACTGGCTTCACCATATAAATACCCTAGATGGGCGCTCAGCTGGCCGTGCGATAACGGGAAGAAACCACTCAACCACCACAACACAACAGGTTCGCCATTGCCATTCTGTGGGAGTAGCAGTAGCCTGCCTAAGAGAATCAGATGTGATGCGCGTGCTCCTGCTCGTCGTGCTCATGATATGCGTGGTGAGCCTCGCGGACGTCGCGGAAGCGAAGCGCGGCAGAGGCGGAGGCGGCTCCAGCGATGCCCCCCGCGGCCTTAGCGGCAGCACCTGGACGGCGTGCGTCGGGGCTTCCCTGCTCGCCACAGCGGTTATGCTCGTATAGACTTTCTCAAGCAGCGCTGCATCGAGGAACGTATATGGGACTGGGTGATTTTGTCATTGTGTATAAGAATGCCGAATGCGAGTGGATTCTTCTTTGGATTGGAAGTTTTTCTTTTTGAACTGTGTGACTTGTACAGGAATGCAATTGGGTTTGCATGTTGCATGTATGTTATGCTTATGCATATATATTGAGAATTGGGTGCATATATGTGGTCGATTATATATTTGTGGTTGACTGTTGTATTTGGAATGGAGAAATTGTGACCGGTGATTGTATGAATTTCTAGTTTTACACAGATGCTAAATGCTATTGATTTTGAGGTGACTACTCGATTCGGCAGATCTTCAACCTTTGTATGATAAATTTGTTGTGAGATAAAAACATTACATGTATTTTTACAATAAATTTTTATAATAGAAAAATATTGCAGAAAAAGTCAAATTAAAGGAAGCCGAACGGACTCTTAAAATCACTATATTTGTCCCGGACCTAATTGCCTTCAACATTACGAACGGTATGCAGAATGCTGCATTCGGCCTAGTAGGCCATCACAGCATGTGGAATCTTGCTAGCCTAGCCTACGTAACATAGCGGGAGAATGGATTCTAAATTTTTATGCAGCGAAAATGACTTGAGTTAATAATCTTCGTAATTTCGGAACAATCTATTGCAATTATTCGTCATCAGAGGAAAAAAGAGAGTCGCATACCAGTAGAAAAGCACGAGACGTCACGAAAAGTGTTTTGCTTGCTTCGGCTTGCGAACTCCTGTCTGTAGTGGTCAGAGGCTCAGAGCTCAGAAGGATCCGAAGACGAATACTGCCCGACCGCTTCCTGGGAGACGAAACCATGGCGACAGCGAGTGAGATTGCGGCGGTGGGCGTGATCGGCGCGGGGCAGATGGGCTCGGGCATAGCCCAGCTCGCCGCCGCCGCCGGCTGCGCCGTCCTCCTCCTCGACACCGACTCCGCCGCCCTTTCCCGCGCCATCGCATCCATCTCCTCCTCCCTGCGCCGCATCGCCGCCAAGGGCCACCTCTCCCAGGTGAGCGCGTTGACCTCCCAGAGCACCCTTCCCAAATCAGCCGCTTTCTGGTTTCTTCTTCACAAAAGTTTGTGCTTGCTTGGTCTCCAGGCCGCGTGCGAAGACTCCATCAGACGGATAAGGTGCGTCTCCGCCGTGCAAGATCTCAGGGATGCGGATCTTGTGATTGAGGCCATCGTTGAGAACGAAGATGTCAAGAAGAAGCTGTTCGTGGAGCTCGATAAGATCACGAAGCCCTCCACCATCCTTGCGTCCAACACCAGCTCCATCTCTATAACCCGCCTGGCTTCAGCTACCAAACGCCCCTCTCAGGTGATGAGCAATCCGGCACTATCTGCACATGCCAAGAGTCTGAATTCAGTCTTCAAGGTTGTAAAGCTAGCTACTTACTGCAGGTGATAGGCATGCACTTCTTTAACCCTCCTCCAATAATGAAATTGATCGAGATTATCCGAGGAGCTGATACATCAGATGAGGTGTTTGTTGCGGTCAAATCTTTTTCTGAAAGGTAAAGATTTGTACTATGTGCTAAGTGCTTTCACCTGAATCAGTTTGTTCATAGATACTGGCACAAAACAAGTGAATTGGTGTAAAAGACATTGGGTTTGCTTCTTTTCAAAGTTCCGGTGAAGTTCATGTCCTGAATTGACACTACCAGCAGTATTTACCTGATCGAAACTTCTGACAGTTCTAGCAGGTAACGTAGTGTATTAGTGGCCATCCCTTCAGCACAAATATTTCAATACCCGCATGATTGTTCCACCGAACAATTTCCCCACAAATGGCACACAGCATTAAAGCAACAAGTACCTTGCACAGCACTTCCCCCTATCTTTGTTGTTGACAACACCTGTCTAATATGTAATGTCAATGTCAGGGCGGTCACAATGGAAGAAACTAACACGGTTTTCATAGTATAAGAAATCATCTATATAAACTATTATTCACAGTGGTAGTGTCTTCGAGTAATAATTATTTTTCTCTTTCTCTCTCCCAATTTCACCAATGGGGAGTGTTGCATTAAACTTATAGAAAGTAATGGTTTCTTCCCAATGACAAATTCATAGTTTCTTGTGCATTGGGTCAAGAGTAAACATGGTTTCTCCATGAGGAAACCATTTCTATGATTTGTGCTTTCTTTCCTCATTAATTAGCCTGCCGCATCACCATTTTGCTCAGTTGACAAACTATTTAATATGAATAGAAACTACCATTAATACTACTCCATTAGGAGTGCCCTTACTGGACTTGTTATATTTCAAATTGCCTGATGATTTCAAAATTAATTTGCAGGCTTGGTAAGACTGTCATATGCTCGCATGATTACCCAGGATTCATTGTGAACCGCATTCTCATGCCTATGATCAATGAGGCGTTCTGGGCGCTGTACACCGGAGTGGCCACCAAAGAAGACATTGACACAGGGATGAAGTTGGGCACAAATCACCCGATGGGTCCTCTGCAGCTTGCCGATTTCATTGGGTTGGACGTTTGTCTTTCAGTACTTCGGGTACTTCACAATGGCCTTGGAGACAACAAGTACAGTCCTTGCCCTCTTCTGGTTCAGTATGTTGATGCCGGCCGGCTTGGGAAGAAACGTGGACTAGGTGTGTATTCGTACGGACAGAAATCTTCATCCTCCAAACCAAAGTCATCTCTGTAAACACCAGAGAACTGTTGTGCAAAAAGCATACGAATGTTATTTTGTATATCGAGGAAAAAATAATGCAAAACACGAGCAGTTCTGATGTACGCGGTGAACACTAACAAGTTTTCAAATCACAGTGAAAGGCCTATGCAGGCTTTGCTGCTCTATATAGAAATAAATGGTTCTTGGGCTGTTCGCTTGGCAAGTGTGCTGATTTGCTGTGAGAGAAAATACCGCTAGCTGTAGATGTCATATGGTTGTTGTTGATTTGTTATGAGATAAAAGTACTATTGGGCTGACGAAATTTTCAAATATATTCAAAAGATAGGTCCAACTGTCTAGATGACGCCTCCTGGGCTGAACTTCCTAATACCTCCATCCATAAATATATGACGTTTAGGACAAGCAGTTAGTTTACAAATGAACTAATTTACTTGTCCTAAACTACATATATTTAAGAACATAGGGAGTATGTATTATGAATTTTCATATTTTCAGAAATCCGCTATACCTAACCTCAGAATAATAGCACTAGATCAGTATTAATGCAAAAAATTCACACAACGTGACAAAATACCATGGAGTACGGAAGGGTGGCGACTGCCGAGAGCCGAGACGACGAGACCTGATAGACTGATAGACACCCGCAGCGTTCCTGCCGCTGTACATTTGCCAACCAATGGCACACGGCAAGGGCCATGGGCGACAATGAACGTTGATGTTGATGGGTACTGAACTGCATAAGCTATTACTGTATGTTGGGAGATGCACGCTGATACTATCATGCAGCAAGGAACCAAGGACTAACAAAGAATGTTCATACACAGGATTATCAAAAATATATTTCCCTGAATTCCATTCTGCTAAAACATAGAAAGAACAGAGAATCTCTACACACCATATATTCTCCCTTGACCCTTGTAATCTTTTCAGCAACGAACACCTCTCCACACTTGCTGATCCGGAGAAGAGAAACCAATGAATTTCTAGTATCAGCACAGATCATCACACTATCCTCTGGTTGTAACTTAGTCATCATACGGGTCAAATTTCACGATGCTTCTCACATCTGGGAGCAAAGGATGCTTAATGGGTTTGTGCCCCTTCTTGTACCAATAGCTGATGAGGTATCCTTCCAGTTTCCTAACCTGAGAAAGCAGAATATTATCACAAATCAGTAGTTCAGTACAACTACGCTACAGGTGGTCATCAGGCATCACAGAATAAATAAATAGTCAGAAACACCATATGCTCGAGCATTATATTTAATAAAAATAATCAGCAACAAATACTTTAAAATGTCTAAACTTCTAATCCACAAGCTAATGTTGAGGACCCTTATATCTATTTGCCAAATCTGGTGACTGAATAAAGAATATGATCAGGAACCATGGTTTAAGACCATGAACAAGTCATTTTAATTGCAACTTCTATGGAACATGACACTGAATTGTTGTTAGAAATTTCCAGCTACTGACAAACAGCATTCATAAATGAATGGTAGAAGAGCACATTGGGTGCGATTTGCGAGATAGGCAGTTAGTAGAGTAGTTGTTGGAACAATTTCCATGATGCTAGACTGACTATTATGCTAAAATACAACAATCATCGCAAGGTATGGTGTATCACCCCCAAGAGCTTGGTTTCCATATTAATGTGAAAGTTATGACAATATCATGCAGCTTCATATTAGGACACAAAATCCATGAACAAAGCTGCTCATTAGTGCCTTAGCAGAGTATAGTTTCAGCATTAAGATTATGTAAATAATACCACCCAGCTTTTTTTTCCCTTTCGCGGTTATAAATATCATCTCAGCTTCAAAGGAGAAATAGGAAATATACCCTTTTGACAATGAACGATTCATCAGAAACGTTTAATGGTTCTGTAAACACTGTAAGAAAGCCATTCCTGTTACCATAGACCACGTCAGTGAAGTATCTGTCACCAACCTGAAGCAGTAACAAATTAAAGTTAGAAAATGTATACATGTTATGAGTAAATGGCTCATAATTAAACTCGTACCATCACAAGATTTGAGGCTGAACAACCAAAGTAACTCTCTATTTCCTTAGCTGCTCCACCAGGTTTCTTTGTATCTGCACTCAACAGAACAAATGCATAGATACATTATCTTCATTATCTATAGGAAAAATCAAATTATGGAAGAAAAGTACACACATATAAAATAATTGTGAGGTGCATTTCAGTGTCCAATATTTCAATATAAATGACACGATCAAACAAAGTGATGGTGTGGGTTAATGTTGAAATGTAAATGGGCATTGTTCAAAAACAAAATCCATATGGACCATCAGGCAACAAATTAGCTCCATCCAATGAGTTTTCTTCCAAAAACCAAGGGATTTTGCTGAAGATTTTAACAAGTTCCATAGATAATGCAGGCATTGGATTCCTAAAGTTTGCAATATAGCCATTAGGCCATTGTTACCGTGAACAAACCCATTTCCACGCAGTGCAAGATTATAGGGATATAACTAGCAGGCGAACCAAATTAAGAACTAAAGAGGATTATCCAACAATCCTAACCGAAATCATGATAAACTACGAGCTATTTAGGCTATTGGTCGTGTGTTTCGGAGGACAGTGAGTCTGCACTTGCCATGCCTGATCACATGAACACCCTCGATAGCCGCCTCGATTGCCCGCGCATCCACACCATCTGGATCGTACTCCTTCAATCCTGCGAACACCCACCAACGGTTCGATCACATCAGCAGATAGCTTTTCCCCCAATTGAACGGCTCCCGAGCGGAGCAGCCAGACCTGCGGAGTTGCTGTAGATGGCGAGGGCGTCTGGCGGGAACGCCGCGCGGCACTGGTCGAACGCGGCGGCGAGCGGCGGCCACAGCGCGGGCGCGTAGGGGGCCGTGAGCGTGTTGTCCTTGTCGAAGACGACGCCGCGGAAGCCGGCGCGGCGGAGCTCGGCCCAGTCGAGCCACCGGATGTCCCGCACCAACACGTGAGGCAGCGCCAGGCGCGGCTCGGACGCGGCGACGGACGCCACCGCGGCCACGCCGGTCGGGTTGAACCGCTGCCCCACAGCGCGCCGCCACCACGCCGCCGCGCCCATGTTGGCCGCCGCTTCGCCCGCGGCGGCGGTGGTGGTGGTTGTGGAGTCGGTGTTAGGGTTTGCCGCTCTGGGGGGCGGAAGCGGGGAGGCGCGGGGAGTGGAAGGGCGTAGTGGCGCTGGCGCCGACGGCGGCCGTAGTAGCATCAGAGCCTGGTGCTGGCTTGTTGCCTGGTGCTGGCTTGTTGCCTGCTGCTGCTGCTGATAGGTGTGGGGAAAAAAATCGATTGGATATTCGTCAACTGTGCTATTGTGTGCTGTGCGAGAACGGACACGACGGCTGAGCTTATTCACGGGGAAGCAAATTGCAATCTAATGCCATTGTGAATTTGGAGTGATTGGTTTAAAATTTTCAATATTTGATGGAGTATGCAGGATTACTTACAACAAAAGACATTTAAATACAAAAGGGGTGAGATTCGAACCATCGATAGTTCCTATAAATATAGAGGTTATTAGTATTGCTTTGTTGTTGTTTGTGTCTGTGAATGTAGTGATGTCTGCGACGGATAGATCTACTGTGGTTGCATCGCGGACAAACTTTCATTTCTGCATATTTACTGCTTTTACATTGTCATCTGTCGTGGTTGCAATGCGAACAACATATCATTTTTGGATATTTACTATTTTTACATTGCCATTTGTATATCCATAATGCACTACTACAATGGATGATAGTTCATGTTGTCTTGGGAACTCAAACCATGTAACTAGTTTTTCGCATATTTTTAATATTGCACCTATAGATTTTTTATGTTGTAGACGCTTTTTTCCGATGTTGCAACGGAGCGTCCCATGAGAAACTTTCCATCGGACGTCTGATCGCTAACAGCATTGATAACTTTTTTTCCTTCTACCATTGGAT
This sequence comes from Cenchrus fungigraminus, assembly GCA_036936925.1. Lineage (NCBI taxonomy): Eukaryota > Viridiplantae > Streptophyta > Magnoliopsida > Poales > Poaceae > Cenchrus > Cenchrus fungigraminus. The sequence continues at coordinate 16,347,491 of CM072778.1, read as the reverse complement.
TGTTTTAGTAAAATTTGAGTTTCTTTTATGTGTTTCACGCCCAAATCAAGGTGTTGCAGAAAATCAGGTAGTCCAGAAAAAAAGTTTTCAATATGCAAAATTTGGTTTCACCATGTATTTACATAGATTTTTTTAAAAAATCACTATAACTCTATTACTATAAATAAATACAAAACTTTTTTTGTCATAACCCTTTCCTAAAATCTAAACTATGATTGCCAAAATCTCAATTATATCATCCATTTTTACTGACTTTATGATCAACCAATGAAAAAGAACCTAATTCTGCGATTCTGGTCACTAAGTTTCTTAGTTTACATTTTAATCTTGCCTAAATTACCTTCTATTCGACTTACACCCCCTTTGGATGTAGGTATTGAAGCTTAGAATTCGAAATTGGTATCAAGTACTTGAACCAATACTTGTTGTTTCTATTAGGGCGTGATTGGTTGCTCTAGGGGTAAGGAGCCGGGATGGATGAGCCGTACAGGCTCCTAGGAGGCGGTTGAGAAGATACAAGGTGTTGTGTTTGGTTGCCTTTGAGCTTGTCGTCCGGGACGACAGTCGTCGTGATTGGTTAGCTGGACGGACGATTCAGTTGTATGAATTGGTCGAATTGCTTGTGATTGGTGTGGCGCATGGATGGTGGTGCAAGCACCCATGTACCAGTTTGGTGAGTTTACCACCAATTCATGCATGAGGTCCTAGACATGATCAAATGTAGATAGTTGTGGCATTGTTACAAATACTTGGGTACACAAATTATTTATAGATGCAACAAATGAAAACAAGCAGCCCTAAAATAATAAGAAACTCCACAACCACGATGATTTGAAGGCATAGTGTATTGCTAATCGCCAATTGCGCACCCACATGAGGACCATCATCGACAGCATGAACGTCAGCTTCACCGGTGAACTCGAGATAAGATGCAATCGCCTCTGATTTGCAGCTAAAGCTCTTGTAGCAACAGTTGTGAAAACCACTGACCTGCTGATGACATGCCCAATTGTCATACACCCCCGGCTTCCTACCTCGGTACACCACGTACCAGGCCATTGAGCCTTAAAATGAGAACAATAAATGTATTAATTTGAGTACAGTGAAGTGAAAATATTTGCCTTAAATAAGTTTGGAGGAGAATGGCTTCATAACAAGCATGGAAACATGAAACTCACCCAGCCTAGTGTTGAAAACATGGACCATGGATGAGTTTCATGTTTTGATGGGAGCCATGACAAGCATTAATCAACATTATATCATCACCATAGGCAAGGATGGAGGGAAGTAATAAATGGCCTCAAACTAGTTTGCACTATCATTTGAACTTCAACAAGAAGGGAAACAAGAAGGGCATGATAGCCATGGAACCATGTGAGCCATCCATCCCAGCCTTGACAGCATTGCCTGGGAATGGATGTCTCACATGGTTTGATGACATACATGAACAAAAAACAGAAAATAGCATAACAGATTCACAAGTTGAAGTTCATCAATTATTTGCAAACATATGTATCATCATAGGCAATAAGTAGCACAGTAGGATTGGAAAACATAGGCCTCAAATTTTTGGACCTGGAGCATAAGAAGAACAGTAGGAGTAACAAAAGGTTCATGGCAACCATGGAAATATGGGACACATCCAGCCCAGGATTGGAAAACATGGGCCATGTTTCCATGCACCTCATTGTGTTGTGGAGTCCTCATCAAAATACCCAGGTCAGCATGCACCTCATTGTGTTGTGGAGTCCTCAGGGCCTCCCCAACAGACTCCACAGCCTTGATCATGCCACCCATCATCTCCATCTCATCAGACCCTAACTTCCTCTTCTTCCCAACCTTTTCCTTCTCATCAGAACCCTTAGAGCTCCTAGCATTGGACTCCTTTCCCTTCCCTGATAAGACTTCAGGGGATGCTAAGTCACTTTTGTCCTCAGCAATTAGAGCATCAACTGGGCTCATGTCAGTGCCTAAAGGTTCATTTGATCTCATTGCATATCTCCCAGTAGCCAGGCTCCCACCATAGATAGCTTCCATCTGAACATTGTTCTCAAGGGGTGTATTCAAGAACTTTGCATCAGTTGGGTGATCCTAGGTAGTGAAAGACAGTTAACTATTAGATATAGGTTAGGATAGGGGAAGGAGGAATAGATGTAATAACCAATAGGTTTCTAACCTTAGTGTGTCCATTGAGGTGCTCATCATCTAGCACTATCATGTGGTGCTCCTCACTCCAGAGAGCACCACTGAGGTCCTTGAGCCTAACAATTTTAACCCATCTTTGTCTCCACTTCCTCAGGTGATTGTAAATCTGCTAGGTGGACACATTCACCCCAGCAAAATTAGACAACAGTTGTGTCACCTGCCTAACATGAATCTCTTTGAAGCCCTTGTCAGTTTTGACACCCTGCCCAACTAGGTCATGGAACCTCCTAAGCATGAAGGAAGACAGAACAGGAGTCCAGTGCATAGGCCAATTGGGTTGAGGGGCTGCAGCACCATCATCAAAACCTCCAACTACAACAGGGTTCTGGTTTCCCCCAGCAAGGAGGTCACCCTCATCAATGATGTTAATCTGCTCACCCAAGACCCAACCTTGCCATAGCCTATCCACATAATAATAATAACAACCATGAACAAATGCATAATAAATAAATCAATAGGAACTTAAATTAAAAGAATTGTGTATCACATACAAGTGGTTCATCATTGCCCAGTGCCTTAGGTCTCATACATAAATAAGGTTCACATCAGAACAAATAAATAGAACACAAAGCAGAAGTGGTTCATCACAATGCACCCTAAACTCTAGAGGACCCCTGTTCTGCCACATTTGAGCAGCCCATTCATCCCTCTTTGCTGCCCATTCCCTAGAAAATTGAAGATACATACAATGCTTAATTGCTAATATATACAAGTGTACTAAAATACCTAGGATGTGGTTTCAATTATACCTGCAGGGACCCTAAGTCCATCACTTCGCTGAAGTGCATCAGACAAAATAAGGACATCATGTGCAGAACCCCCCAACCAGCTAGAACATAAGTGAATCTCAAGTCAAAGTCCACTGCAGTCATAACATTTTGTGTGATTGTATGCTTCCTGCCTCTAAAGGCAGCTTGCATTTTCTTGGGCACCCTAGCTAACACATGAGTTCCATCAATTGCTCCTATGCAATCCTAGAAAATAACAGAGAAGTTGGCTGTCAAATTTAACAATTACAGATGGGCTACCTACAGGCACAACTTGTGCATGAAAAGAAGAGGAACCAACCTTAAAATAGGGGTACCACCTTCTGCTGCCATGGATCTTAGTAGGGACATTAGAGCTAGGACTGACAATAAGTTCATTCCTCAATTCACCTACTGCATATAAGACTATCTGAAAAAACCTGCTGATTGTTTCAACTGATCTCCTAAAAGTGAGATCTACCACTCTAAACCTCGCATTGTGGCCAACAACATGCAAAAACATTGCAACTTACTCCTCAACAGTAGCATGAATGCTATCAGTGACCATGTCTCTATTGCGAAAAAGATCACACAGTTGAAAGAAAGGTGCCCTCCTCATCCTAAGGAGATTGACACAGTGCGCATCTGTGGACTCATAGATGTACCTAAGGTTGTTAGTCCTCTGTTGGTCCCTCTCTGCCATGGGGCCGTAGGTAATAGATCGAGCATCAGCAACTCTTCTCCTAAACCACATAAAAAACCAGGCAGCCACAGCAACTACCATGGCAGCGGCAGCACGCCGTCTAGCTTCAAAATCCATCTCTACCAAGCATAGGATGAACCACTAATGCAGTGAACTACAAAGTTATCAGTGAAGAATACGCAAACAATAGCAACAGTAGACGCGGCTGCCACACCAAATGGTGCTCCTCCAGCGCCTATTCTTTCATAAATGGTAATCATTGACCTAGGCACTGAGCTCAGAATAAGGAATCAAAATATCCATCATCATCACATACAAGAAGCGCAGATCTGATATCCAAACATCTAGATCCGGCTCCAAATTGCGAAGATCTATCAAAAGAACCACGAACCCTAACCACAGTGCTCGTCAAAAATCATGAACAAAAACGAATCAACAGATCAACGAGGCAGGGGAAGGCGAGGTATACCGTCTGAAACACCGGAGGAACAACAAGGATCCGCCGGTGTTGGTCAACGGTGTCGGAAAACCGAGAGCGAGAGGTAGGAGAAGAGAGGCCGAACCAGAGCAGTGGAGGCGGGGGGACGCGGGAATGGGGGGCGGTAACCCTAACGCCCACCCCCACGCGTGCTTTTATCGCCAGCACCGCGCAATCTCCCGCGCAGCGCCCTCCTCTTCCCGCCAAGCACCAATCCGTCTCGGCTGGCGAGGGAAGCTCGACGCGGGGAGATGGCCTCAGACGGGATTATACCTAAGCATTTTTAGCCCAACCCAGCCCGGCCCGAACCCGGCCCGCCCACAGACCTTACTGGACGGGCGTGGGCACAGATCTTGCAACCCGAGAAAAAAATCTTGGCCCGAGCCCGGTCCGAAATGTTGTTTTTAGCTATTTTACACTATAAAATACGCTGGCGGCCCGCCCAAGCCCGGCTCGAAAATTGAGGCCTGACGCGCCCAGTGAGACGGTCATGGGCAGGATTTTCTCAGTCCGAAATAACCGAGTTTTTTTGCCCGACCCGAACCCGGCCCGGCCCGAAAAATGCTCAGGTCTAGCCGGGTTGGAGGAGGCCAAGGGAACGAGGGATGCAGGCAAATGGTGCGAGGCGAGCAACCAAACATGAGCCAGTTGCACCGAAAGGTCCCGGATGGGCCTTTGGACGACCTCATGAGGGCAACCAATCAGCCCCTTAGAATCTATGATTTGACAACCATACTATACGTTCTAAGCACTGTCTTTCAGTGCTGCCACTTGCTATAAAACAACGTGAACGAGAATCAGATTTAGCCACTATTCGTTTGACTTATCAGCCACCAGACAGCAGGCGATTGGGCTTGTAGTCCAATGGTACGACAGTCCAGTGGGACGCTACCCACCAGGGTTTAAATCCTGGTGCTCGCACCTTTTCCTAGATTTTCCAGGATTTACCGGCGTTATGCGATAAGTGGTAAGCGACGTTCCCGTCGACGACGAGGCGCCAATGGTGACTTCGGGAATCTCCAGATCTGCCGGTGCTCGGTCCTTCGGAGGTGCTCATAGGGGTAGAGTTTGCGTACGTGTATTCATAGGGGTGAGTGTGCGTGCGTGTTGTGAGCGTCTGCGTTGTACTGTGTAATTTTAAAAAAAAGGCACCAGCCAGCAGTACTTTTCTCTCAGATCAAACCAGCCACCGGCAACCAAACAACAGTACTTTTCTCTCAGAATAAATCAGCACTAACCACCAGCCACCAGCCAAACGAACTGGCTGTAGCTAGCTCTACTGTGCGTAGCAAAAGGAATGACGCGCGTGTACTGCTGTCATTGAACGAGCATTGCAGCTCTCAGCTCAGTGGAGCAGCCGCGTACGGTACGACGGGAAGAGCACTGGAAGCAGCTTCAATTCCGATGGTGCTGAAGAATACCATCGTCGAGAGCATCAGGACCGTGGAAGGACGGCTGGTGCGCGTGGAGGCCTTCGTCGCGGCGACAAACCCTTCCGCTTCCTCGTCTGAGTGGCGGTCTACCGTCTACTCGCTCCCGCCGTCCTCGATCGTCTACACCATCGGCCTGCTAGAGGCCAGCCCGTTCCACGACCAGATCTTCTTGCTGTGTGGACGCCGGTTTTTTTTTTCGCGCCGCCCTCCTGGTGCAGGCCGGCGCCGCCGGTCGACTCACCACGGCGTAGTAATGCTTTTTCGCTGCGCGACGTCGAGCGGTGGAAGCGGGCGCTGCTGCGGCAGGGCATGCAGATCCTGATGATGCTGTAGCGCCTGTAGGGCTGTAGGTGATCGAGAGTCCGCTGCACTGGCGCAACCAGGGGGCCAGTAGGGGCCATGGCCCTCATGATCATGAAAATTTTTTAACCCCTCCTATTATTTGGTCAACAACTCAACACACATAATTAATTAATGTAAACAACTCTTTCTTGCATGTGATGCTCCTTTAGCTAATACTAGCAGGTACTCAGTCAACAGTTCTAACACCAATGACCACAAGACTTAACGTTATGGTCTACAGGGTATGGGTGTCTGAGGAACTGTTAGACATTCGTTTATGCATGACAATTTACAGCTTCTGCCTTCGAACTGCGAGTGCAGACCGCAGTAAGAAAGGCATGCACACCAAGCAGTATACAATGCAGTCATTTGGCAATTATGCAAAGCACCTGCATCAGGAGACTTTGTTGTACCTCCTCCTCCTCCCCCCGCTCTCTCTCTCATCCTGTGGTTGCGCCACCGCCCGCCACTCGAGGCCGCCAGTGTACACTTACATTGGCCCATGTCGGAGCCCACCGCGTGGCCGCATTATCGGAGTTTCATAGGATTATTGGAGAAGACGGAGGTGTAGTGAAACAACTGCAGCGCGCGGTAGCTGGGGCGGTTGCCCCACTCTGCCTATAGAGTGGCTCCGCGCGGTGCATGTACAATGAGTTGTCGATAGTGTTTGGTCGGCCCCCTACTCAAAATTCCTGGTTCCGCCACTGCGTACGGCCTCATGAAAACGTACACCAAGCAGGGAGGACCAGAGCACGTAGGGATCGAGCTCAAGTCCGGCCATGTCTTCCGACACCGCCGCGGCGCCACCGTACAATATTCCACGGTGATTCGGCGAAGACCTCACCCTCCCGTACTTCTCCAAGCCGGACTACACGGTCCTCGTGTAGCACATCCGGATGGCCACCTGCGAGGCCACGACGCCGCGGCAGGCGGCGCCGCTCGTCGGCTACCATCTGGTGGCCAAGTACCTGACTGTGACTACTGCGCCTACCTGGTGGCGTTCCTCCCGGGCATGGCACGGCTACGACACAAAGCGGATCTTCGGTACGGTGGTCATGGAGGCATGGCCGCCTGGGAGCACCTTGCCCGGTGTGGCGTTATGAGAGGCAGGCGCGTCAAGCTGCTGGAGAAGAAGTGCGGCGAGTTGCCGAGCTTGGGAGTGAGCTCAGGTACAGAGCCCCGCGGTGAAAGGTGGTGTTGGCCGACTTCTGGGCGGAGCTCGTCCTCTTCCTCGCGTCGCGCCGTCTTCTGATGAGCAACCGAATCTTTTTTGCAGCTTCGTCCTAATTACGCCGTGATCTTTAACATCGGAAGAAGTCCATTTTTGACCATCGAACTATTGGCAGAGTTTGATTTTGGCCATCCAACTCTAAAACTAGATATCTTTAGCCACCAAACTGTCAATACCGTGTACATTTGACCATTGAGCGGTTTTGAATGGTGGTTTTGCTGAGGTGGACGCCACATGTCAGCACATCTCTCATCTCCCTCTCCCTCTCTTCTTCGCCGGCCACCGCCCTCACTCTCCTCCCCTGCCTCCCGGTCAGGCGGTCATGGCGCCTCCTCCCTCCATGCGCCGGTCGTAACGCGATCGTCCCTGTGCCGGCCGCGGCGCACCCCTCTCTCCCTGCGCCGGCGCGACAGATCTTGCGGACGGTGCGGGCCTCTGCGCGGCGGCGGAGGAGGGGCAGCGCACTGCAGCGGGCCTTTGCGCGGCGGTGGAGGAGGGGCTGCGCATGGCCTCGGAGGAGTGGTAGCGTACGGCGGGGAAGCAGCCCGCCGGCCGTGGAGGAGGAGGGGTAGCAGCAGGCGGCGCCTGGAGCAGCGCGGCCCCGTCGAGCTCAGGCGGATCTCCCTGCTGCTGCCTGTGGTGCTCTGCTTTTCTCGGCCGGTCGCCCTCCGACTACTCCGCACCGCACCGCCCGCCAGCTCCTCGATGCCCGCTCACCTGCTCCGTGCAGGCCGCACCGCAACGCCCGCCGCCTAACCGCCTGCTCCGTGTCGGCTGCGCCGCGTTGAGGAGGGGTAGCACACTGCAGCGGGCCTCTGCGCGGCAGTGGAGAAGGGGCTGCGCATGGCCGCGGCGGAGGGGCAGTGCACGACAAGGAAGCAGCCCGCCGGCGCCCGGAGCAGCGCGGCCCTGTCGAGCTCGGGCGGATCTCCCTACGCTAGCCGGTTGAGCAGGGGGCCCGCCGACGGTCCTCCTCCGTGCTCTGCCTTGTCTTCCGATGCCTAGCGAGGTAGCGGCGGCGGCGGAAAGGCGTGGTGACGACAGAGGAGAGAGAGAGGAGAGATGTGCTGACATGTGGGTCCCACCGCCATGTGGCGTCCAACTCAGCAAAACCACCCTTCAAAACCGCTCAATGGTCAAATGTGCATAGTATTGACAATTTGATGGGTAAAGATATCTGGTTTTAGAGTTGGATGGCCAAAATCAAACTCTGCTAATGGTTCGATGGTCAAAAATGGACTTCTTCCTTACACATTCATGGTTCATCTCTCTGCTTGGGTAATTGATTGTTCATGGCCCCAGATCCTAATTAAATTTGTGTACAACAGCGTGCCCACTAAAATGAATTTGAAATGTGTTTGGTGTTTATGTCGCTAAGCCGTGCATAGTTATTGGAGAGGGACGACTGAGCAGGGTACAACAACTGAACTGGAAAACCCATGCCGTGTCATATTTGACCAAGGGCCAGGCCAAAGTTCGCAATCAACTCAAAAATCAGAAGTAGAGAAGCAGATGATGGAGGACTTATGAGTTGATTTGATCTTAATCAGCAACCACAGCTTCCCGTTATCCCACCAAGGCACCAACTGATATAAACGAACAGTAACGAGGACAGCTTAATTCACCTACTGCGGACATCAGCTAACCAGTTCTTTATATATTACAGAAATGGTAAAATAACATAAGAAACTCATGAGTTAAAAACGATAGCTTCACCATTTTTGCACACTAAATACTTTTAACTTTTTTTACATGCAGATGCTGATCTCATTTGCTGCGCCACCATATGGACAGTGACCTCATAAATTGATATCCGAGGACCAAAATTGATCTACTTTCCAGTTTTCAAAGCATAAAGCAACTCCTGGCAATTAAAGAGAAGAGCACAGTATCACTATAGGTGCAACAATGAGCAAGCATAATCTCAGTAAATCTATTTCAAGACTGGATCTTACGCTTACCAGATCACCGTTACTTGAGGCAAATGAAGGGTGAAGGTCCGAAAGAAGTTTATCTCCCCTCAGTCTTTCCAAGCCATCAAACGGACGTGGTTCTGCCCCACCTGTACTGGAAGCCTTTGAGCTAACACTTCCATTGCGGTGGTCCATCCTTACGTACATCTCAAGTTCTTCGTCTTTCCGAGACAACTGAGGAGCAATGAGCTGAAAGAATGCAAATTTTAGTCTTTCTTGCATTGTCAAAAGCCAAGAAGATATATATTGAGACAAAGCAATCACCTTTACAAGATGTTGAATGGACAAAGTTGGTCGACAACTTAGATAGGGCTTTTCCAAGTTAGGTGTGCTTTGTCCATCGATAGGAAGGAGAACAAGATACAAGTGGAACTGCAAAACAGAAATATGGACAATTCAGCACAATAGAGGCATCTGATGTGACAAAAAGGTTGGCAACCCTTTCCTACTCCCTTGAAGAGAAGGGGAAGAAGAGTAAAAAGACAGCAACACTGGGGAAACAGTGTGAAACTTGCAATTCTGTCCCTCTTTGAAACATGGTTTTCCAAACATGTTTCAGTTCATAAATAATTCCTAAATTCTAAAGTATAACTGTGAGAATATGACTATGTCCAGAAGAGTATAAATACAAAATGAAATTCACGTTCACTATCTGATCACATGCAGTTTTAAAATACCTCTTTATCCATTTCATCAGTAGTACGGAGGTGATCGACCAATTTTGCAATGCGCCCACTCCTCCCTATTCTGCCATTTGAACTAGCATTGCCATGTCGATTCTGGCTCCGTGTACCATTTTTTCCCCATGCAAGCATCTCTCCCCGCAGTGGGGATGTGGCCAAAATTTCTTTGCCACCAACTACTTCGTTTTCTTCAACGCTTTGGTCACTACTGCCAATGGTTCTAGCAGGTGAAGCTAGTGATGCAGACCTCTTCCTGCGCCTTCTCTGTCTTAAATCTGGAGAATGATCATCAGCAGAAGATGGCTCTTTGGTGACCTCATTGGCATTTTCTTCTTGTCTATCCTCATCATCAGAGCCAGTAGGGGCAATATCGGGGGTCACGGTTCTGCCTCTGCCCCGTGTTCGCATATTTCTCCTGTACTTCCATGCAAAAGCAGTAGCGGTTGCTTTTGCTGTGGGACGCTTCTTACCAATTGCCTCGGACTGTCTTCGAAATGTTTCCTCGATGGTTTCTTGAATCTTTTTAATGAAACAACAACAGTGCATTGATGTTGATGGTCAAATATAAGATTATAAAGTAAATGAATTTTGCATAAGCATATAAAGTGCTGGTAGTTCAAAAGCATATGAGCACACCTTTTTATTCCGAGTCTTCTCCTGTTCACTGAAAGCAAGCTCCTGAAGTGATAAGTATATTAGAAGGACTTTAAAGAAGAGCTAAATGAGGCTAAGAAAACAAATAACTAATGATGATGGGGCTCATAGACATCACCTCTTCCTCGTACTTGTCAATATCTGGATATAAGGCTGTAATCAGTGCATCATAATTAGGATCATCCCTCAAAGAACGTCTGCTTGCGCAATGAGTGCGACACGCTGGGCATTCATTATTTCTGCAAAATTAGACCATGGATTCACTCCATTTTATGATCTGGAGGCAAAATTAGGCTGTAAATTCTGCATTTTAAGATTGTTACTGTGACATGATTTCAGAAATATGGTGTCTGGCTGTCTGCTACCATACCCTAGTCGCATAGATTTATCAATGCAGTCTCTACAGAACCGGTGCAAACATTCCATAACTGTCCTTGTCTTCCGGATAATGCCTGCAAATTAGAAGGATTATATTCTTAAACTTGAAACTTGTAAATTATTGTAAATCTGACAGAAATATATTGCTTGATTTGCATCATCATCTGACAGAAAATGATGCAAAACAAGCAATATGTTATATATTCTCAAACTTGAAACTTGTAAATTATTGTAGTAACAGATTTTCTACTTGGATATGCTAGGGTTTAATCCAAGACCTTCCTTAGCTTAGATTAATACAACCACTTAGCATGTTTTGTGAAATGACGAGACAATAAACAGCACTATATGCCTCTACTGAAAAGGAAATGATACTATCAGATGTGACACATCATAGCTGGTGAAATTAGAGATGAACCAACTCCAGAATCAGCAAGGGTGCAGCCACAGTGGACACGAAATATTACAAGGGTCAGAAAGTGAATCACATGCAAACATACAGCATGATTTACATTTGGCATAATCCACCAAAAACAGTGTCGAGTATATGATACAAGGAAGCCACATTATCATGATAAAAATAACTGGAGGATGAGTTCCGCTTAACAGATTGCTAGTGCTGACAATTCAATGTAGAAACACAGCTCCTACAAATCCAATGCTTCAATGTAGATATGCTACATAATAAAACAAAAATCCTATGCATGAGGAATATGTCAATGTAGCAATGCTACATATTACACCAGGTGAAAGAAAACTAATGCATGTGCACAGGTATGCTTCAAAAATGTCTTGGCTGAAAAATAGATGGAACTAGTTGACACCAATAAATAGCATAGTCTTATCAACAATAGTGTGCAGATCGCCATTTTACTAACGACACAGAATACACAATTGCATCAATGAAACAATCTGGTTGTTTAATATTCTAAGGTTAAATAATGCAGTGAAACCAATAAAAAAACTTCAGATATGTACACAAGTATAAGGGCCTCATACCATGTCCAGGTTTCAATTTTCAAGTGAGAAATCTGAAGAACGAAAACATAATATCAAAAGCTCTAAGCAAATTAAGAAAGGATATTCTCACCTAAACAGATAGGGCACTGTACCTCCTTTCGTATCTCTGCTAATTTCACAAGCATAAACCTGAGAGAGGAAACAGTTCAGATCTTCAGATCATGTAAAACATCAAATCTTTCGAAAGCACGTGAACCTCAATAATGATCTTGAACCTATGTAGTGCAGTGAGATGCAGCTAAAATATACTAAATATAGCTATTTTCTATTGAGGTAACAAAAGTATAGCTATTTTATGATACTATACAAAGATCACATACAGAAGGTGTAAGCAACCGTCGGTATTTAAATAAAAAGCTGAAACGTTTGAGCATACTTAAGTATTCAACTATCCAGGAGGTATCAGCACTGTAATAGGTGTAGTAAAGACTTGCTTACATGCTGCGATGAATATATTGACAGAGGCACCTAACAAAAAAGAATGCCAAATTGGTCTTGACACTGAAACCGATCTGTAGTATATGTCACATTTTATTTCCAAAGTACTATGTGCATTGCTGATTGGAAAACATGGTTTGCATTTCTAAGAAAGAATCATGTGTGTGAGGGGGTGGAATCACAGGGAAAAAGAAATCTTCTATACCGAACAGAGTTAGAACACCTAAGGCAACATCAATCAGGATCGTCTATGCCAGGGAAACAACAATTTCAAAATAGAAACTCGCAAGCTGCTATAGATTATCAACATTACAGTCAGAACTGGAAGCTGTTCCAACGTAGCTAAAACCATGGCAGACAGAGCAGTTCAGAGAACTTCAGATGAAAGCACTGACTCGAGCGTAACAGTACCACGAGCACGACACAAACAGGTTGCTGCTCAACTGAAACTGATAGGACCAATCTCCATCGCGGACATACCAGCATCGTGATGGAAGCATGCACCCCGCACGTAGAAGACGGTCCCTAGCAACAGGGAGACATGATGACAATCATCCATGTCGTCCCCTCTGCGATCGGTGCGGTTGCATAGACGCGACCCGATCACAGGAACTAAGCAACCATGCCCGAAACGGACAGCTCATCAAGCACCAAGCCCACAGGCTCCAGCAGACACCGCCTCGGACGAGTCACCGGCGCCCGGCGGGTCGGGACTCGGGAAACGAGGAACCCGAGGGCGAGGTGCACGAGGCGTGGGCACGCGAGACGGCGGCAAGCCATATCGCACAGGCAACTGCACGGGATCCACGAGCCCGGACGGGGTGGGAGGGAAAGAACGCGCAGGAGGGGAGGAAAGCTCACTCGTCGTTGCCGCCGCCGCCGTCGCTCTGCGAGGACTCGCTGTCGCCGTCCGCGTCGCCGCCATCCTCCGCGTCCGAATCTGCCAAACCCATCGAAGCACACACAAGCCTCTCAGCCATATCCGCAGGGAGATACAGAACGCGACATGCACATCGCGAGAGCGAGCGGCGCGGGAGGGCGGCCCCGATGCCGTCGTCAAGCTCACCGTCTTCGAGTCCGCGCTGCGGCTTTGGCTCGGTCAACCTCCGCTTGGCGGCGCCCCCGCTAGGCAGCGGCGGGCGTCCTCCTCTTCCTTCTCCTGCGCCTCCGCTGGCGGCGGCGGCGTCAGAGCCGGGAGCCGCGACGTGGTCGCGGGCTCTCGAGGAGGCCGATGAGAGCCGGCGCTTCTGCGCGGGCATTCTGGCTTTCTCCGCCCCTAGGATCTTGGCTATGGGATTGCGGCGGGGGCGCGGGGCGTTGGTTGCCCACCCCCGCGAGGTGTCCGAGGCTTAGGAGGAGGGGCGGCGGTGAGGGTCGACGGGGAGGATGGGGGAGGAGGGCAGGAGTATATGGAGAGGTGGGAGGTGGCCAGGTGGGTTGCGGCCTTGCGGGAGCCTCTCTGCGAAGGAGGGAGGCGGAGAGAAAGAGGAAAATAAAGCAGGGGCTCACGAGGGCGGAGGGGTGGCCTGCAGGTTTGGGTCTATCCCTCTGACAGCCTACCCAGTGGGGGTCGGCGCCTGATGCTTCCTCTCTGACTGGCTTAGGAAGTCGGGCGGCGAGAGACCAGGGCGAGGCAGCAACAGCAAGCGACGCGCGGGGCATGCAGGCCGCCTCGCCTGCCGCCTTCCGCGTTCCTGGGCTTGGTGGCTGGCGGCGGCGACTCCGGTGGTCCGATCCCTCCTGAGGAGAAACCGAGGAGGCCGCGAGGGCGGTTCTTGCATACCGCTCGGAGCTCAATCTATACGTGAGAACACGCAGGTGTTCTTGTTTCTAATTGAGGCGGAGATTGCAGAACACGCGTCAGGCAAATCGCTCCTGCGTTGCCGGCTTAGCGCGTGTTGTTTCCCGTAGAAGCGGCATCGTCGTCGTCGTCCCCGGCCGGCTCCCCTCTGCAGCGAGCAGCCCGAGCGCCCGACCTTTGCCGGCGGGCGGCTGCTATAGTTTCGTATAATCAATCTTCAATGCTCGCGCTGCCGGCTGCCGGCAATCCGCCAACCTTTCCAGTCTCCAGCGGCCGGCGGACTGGCGCGCGGAGATCAGCTCAGGAGATCCTTCATGGTCCAGCTTATAGCCGGGCGCCGGCGCCTGTAATCTGCTCGGCTTCTCTAACCGCGCGCTGCTGCCAGTTGTGTATAATCATCTTCAACGCTCGCGCTGCCGGCAATCTGCCAACCTTTACAGTCTCCAGCGGCCGGCGGACTGGCGGAGACGATCGGTCCAGAGATCTTCCATGGCCCGCTCTTATAATCTCTGTTCGTCAGTTTGTCCACCACATTGAAAGGAAACCATCCAGGACGAAAACACAGCGTAGACTCTTCACTTTGCATAGCTTACAGCAGGGGAGTGGCCAATTTTGATAGCAAGGCAGCAACGGTGGTAAGTGGAACTGCAACCTGAGCGAGTCACCACCGACGTACTAGCAAGGTAATAAGAGAACTGAAAACAAAAGGGCCACTATTTGAGTCCAATCAAAACCAAGTGTTCCCACGATGGAATGGCACTACTTTATCGGACAAAGGAAGCGTATATGCACAAGTCAATTGCACTGGAACCATACAATACTGAAGAAGCTAGGCATGCAAAAGAATGTTTCAGAAGATGCAGCACAAACTAAGATATGTTCAGTTATTCACGCAGCTCTACTACTGATGGAGCGTTGAAACTTCTAGTTATGCTGTGATGGAGAGGTTACAACCTACAAGGGCTAATAGCAACTCTTCAGTTCATTAGGATACAAACGGTCAGGCTGTCTGATAACGATATGCTAATTTTATTAGGTCCTGTTAGTTGCTTGCTGTGATTGGTACAAAGTTGCAAGTTATATGTCTGTAAACGTGTGTCCCTCATACTTTCGACTTAAAATAAGAACACTGAAACTGTTAGTCCACGGTTGCAGGAGGAACAGATATGGAGTAGCTAGCTATTCGGGAGAGAAAACAAAGAAAACGCTTTAGGCTCAGAGCAAGGATCCAGACTCTAGAAGTATTCTGTCGACAGAAGTCATAAACTAGAAACCAATTTGGTAGAGCAATCCGCATATCAATTGTGGTGGCGCAAGGAAGATCAGGTTCTTGCGTTCCACAGCCGCCTGCCTGTCTACAAGCTACATAGAGAACCTGAAGTGGACGTGAGCTCGAGGGACAAGTAGGAGATCTGGCCCGGCCTCAGCGGCTACGCCATGGAATGGAACTATATGGAACCATCACGGTAACAATGGCCAAAGAAAAAGGATCAATGCTGGCATAGTATAATTCGCCGCGACAGCCATGCCGTCCACATGAAAATAGTTACCACGGCGGCAACATGCACACCATCGAGAGCTCAGCCGAGACGCCACTATTGTTCAATATATGCTTCTAGGCTCTAGCAGGGATCCATATGTCTTGCTGGTAACTGGTGATCAGCTCGCCCGACGCCACGAGCAGAGAGCAAAACGAACGAAGCAATCGTGGTCGAGGCGCACATTGTTCTACCAACACTTGCCTAAGCTCGCCGCGGGTGCGCACGTGCCTCGCCGGATGCCAGCGTGCAGCAATTACGAGCCGGAGAGCTAGCGGCTAGCACGCTAGACACGAGGCGGCGACAAGGTCGTCGGATCGCCTCGACGGCCACGCGATACGATCTGGGAGAGGTGGGAGAAGGTGGGAGATGACAGGTGACAGGTGAGTCGTGAGTGGGGCTTACTCATCCATGTTGCCGGCGCTCACGGTCGACTCACTGTCGGTGTCGCTCCCGTCTCCTCCTCCTCCGCCGCCGCCGCCGTCTTCGTCGTCTTCGGGATCTGCCAAACCATCCAGACAGAGACGAAACCGCTCAGACCCTCAGGCACACCCACGGACCCAGGGCATCGAACGCGAGGCAGAGGCGCGCGGCGGCTTCGCTCGTCTCACCGCCGTCTCGAGGATCCTGGTGGTGCGGCGCGCTCCCCCGGCGCGCGGAGTTGTCCCCGTCCACCTCACGAGACTCCACGCCCCGACATCCGCCGCCGCCAGCTGCGGCGTGCCGCCCCGCGACGATGCCGTCGGGATCGTCGGGGTCGAGCGACGGGAGCGGGCGTTTCTGGGCGGGCATTTCGCGTCGGGGGGCCCCGCACCCACGGACTCCTCCCCAGCAGCGTTCCCTCGCGATGCGCTGGAGGGGGGGCGGGGGCGGTGGCGGTGGCGGTGGTTTCGTGGAGAGGGGGGGGGAGAGCGTGAGGGAGAGGGAGGGAGGGTGGGTGGGTGCTGCGGTGCGGAGGCAGAGGCGAGGGAGAAAGGACGGGAGAGGAAAGAGAGGAGGGGTGGGAGGGACGCGACGCGCCCGCGTTGTTGTGCGCAGCGCGCAGTGTGCGTGCGTGTTCGTGTGGCCGTGTGGGGGCGCCGGCTTGCGGCCGCTCTGACCGGATTCGACGAGGGCTCGACGCGACAGAAGACGGCCAGCCGGCCAGGGGAGAGGACAGGGAAAGCGAGGGGCGTACGGGGCGTGCAGGCCGGCGGCGGCGGCCGGGGCGCTGGTGAATCCCCGTCCGGCGCGGCGGCCTGCGGCCGTGGTTCATCACGTGTGGAAGTGGTTGAGTGTACGGTTGAGATCCAGTTCCCGTTTCTTTTGAAAAGCGAGATCTGATTTCGAAAATTCTTCGGCGTCGCAGCCAAGATAACATTGCGTATATACTGGAGTATTTATGTATGTAGGAGTATAGTCCAGTGATGAGGCCGTCTCTAAAAAAATATAAACGGGCAAGATTCTACGTTCCTTTTTTATTTTATTATTTTCCTTCTCCAGAGAATGGATTCTAGGTGGGCCTTCTTATATCAATAAGGCCGAGGATATGTGGGTCGTGCGTGTAGCAAAATTTGCCCAAGGCCTACAAACCAACAATCACCCTGTTCGTCTGGCTTAACAGCCACCAGCCAACAGTACTTTTCTCTCAGAAAAAATCAGTCACCAGCAACCAGCCAGTAGTACTTTTCTCTCAGAACAAACCAGTACCAGCCACCAGCAACCAGCCAAGCGAACAGGCCGATAATGACTGAGACTGTGTACCACCACATTGGGCTAATTCAAGGCTAGACCTGAGCATTTCACGGGCCGGGCCGGGCCGAAAATTTTTTGGGTTTTTCGGGTCGAGAAAATCCTACCCATGACCGTCCCATGAGACGTGTCGGGCCTCAATTTTCGGGCCGGGCTTGGGCGGGCCGCCCGCGCACTTTATAGTGTAAAAGAGCTAAAAATAGCATTACGGGCCGGGCTCGGGCCAAGATTTTTTTTCGTGGGCTCCAAGATCTCTGCCCACGCGCCGTCCAGTAAGGTCCGTGGGCGGGCCTGGCGCGGGCCGGGCCAGCAGGCCGGGCCGGACTGGGCCAAAAATGCTCAGGTATATTCAAGGCATCGCGTGCACTGAATTTTTTTTATATTTTTTTCTTCGATTTTACGAAAATAAATAGTCGGATTGAACATTGCAGAAATAGCCTCGAACCACCGTTTGAAACGGCGGTTGGATTCCTGCCGCCGTTTGAAACGGCGGTTGGATTCCTGCCGCCGTTTGAAACGGCGGTAGGAACCTCCCGCCGCTTCAACTGGCGGTAAGGACCTGCCGCCGTTTCAACTGGCGGTAGGATTGCAATAGTGGTGACAGGACCTTTTTGGGTGGCGGCAGGCTGGCAGGCAGCTACCGCCAGTTGAAACGGCGGTTTCATTAAGCCTACCGCCGATTCAACTGGCGGTAGGTGTTGTTTTTGGTTTTTTTCTTTTTTGTTTTTGGTTTTTTGGTTTTTGTTTTTTCTCAATACTATAAATGCGAAATAACAGGAAACTAAATACGAAAATACATAAAATAATTAGAACAAACAACGTAATGTACACGACAAGTGTCCAAATACAAATCTAAATACGACCGCGTTTCGTCGGTCGTGGCGGCCCTGGTGCTCCTTCCTCCTCGCCGCTGCCGCCGCCCTCTGTGCAGCCCTCGTGTGGTGGGTCGGATACGTGAGGGGGTCGCATGGATGGCGATCGCGTCCTCCGACCGCCGGCTCGAGGGGCGGTGTCGCTACGGGAGCACCTGAGCCCGACGGGACAGCCCCCCTCCGGTCGCTGCCTGTGGAGTCGCCGAGCCCGACGGGACGGCCCCACCTCCGATCGGTGCCTGTGGAGTCGCCAAGCCCGACAGGGCGGCCCCCCGTCCGGTCGCCCGCGCCTCCGCCTCCACCGACGCTGCCGCGTCCAACGCCTCGCCTGCACGCCGTGCCGAGTCATGGAAGTCCTCCATCATCGCCACTGCTGCTCCAGCGTCTGCTGCGCCGGCTG
Organism: Cenchrus fungigraminus; assembly: GCA_036936925.1. Lineage (NCBI taxonomy): Eukaryota > Viridiplantae > Streptophyta > Magnoliopsida > Poales > Poaceae > Cenchrus > Cenchrus fungigraminus. The sequence continues at coordinate 16,328,865 of CM072778.1, read as the reverse complement.
GGTCACGGGCGGGGCTCCTGTCAGCTGTGTACCACCGATCTCGTCGGCGGTGCCGCCTAACAAGTCATCCAATGGAAACTCCAACGGTGGTGTGTCGCCAGTGTAGTAGTCATCCGAAGCAGGTGGCTGAAACAGTGGCTGCTGCTGAACAGGTGGCTCAAACACTGGCTGCTGCTGCTGAACAGGTGGCTCAAACACTGGCTGCTGCTGAACCAGTGAAGTTGCTGCCCACGACGAAGGCCCCGGTCCCGTAGGTATCGGTGGTCTCTCTATAAAAATATTAGTCAGTCATGGACCAATAAAATATGTCGTGGTCTCTCTAGATAATATAACTAGGAACAAAAAATATGTACCTGTGGCGTAGAAAGCACTCGGCCGCGGCAGGTGGACGTGTCGAGGACGAGGGTGCCTGGTACGAAGCTGAGGTGGAGGCACAGCTGCTGGAGGAGGAGGGGTGGCGGGGAAGGAGGTAACCCTCGTCGCTGTGAAAGTTCACCGCGTGCATAATCCGCTGGCTCAGGCCCACCATCTTCTGCAGCTCTGTCCGTATCCCGTCCAACATCATGGTCCATCGTCGAGCCCACGTGCTGGGCCAGGTGGTACATCTCCCAGCTGTGTCGTACTGTCAAGATCAGACGGATTGTTAGTACAACGAAACTTTAGCGAATGTGACTTAATTTGAATTAATGCAAAAGAACTTACTAAGATGCTGTGGGACCGATCCCGTCGGTAGGGGTACGCCGACGCTGCCACGAGGTCGAGGCGAGGGTTCAGCGGGACGTACGTCAAGCGTGTCCGGGTCCTCGCCGTGTACCACTGCAGGTACGCTCTCCAAGCGTCGTCGTCGTGTAAGCGCGGCTCGACGACGACGTGCTGCGCGGCGGTCGCCCACGCGTCCAGGTAGTGCTGCAGCTTCCCCAAAAAAGGGGCTGAAGTCCTCGACCCCTTCCTCGTCCACCTACAACAAGAAACAGCCAATTGGTCAGTAAATTAACTTTCGTCACTCGTCCACAGAAATTATTTAAGTTTGCAATGAACTTACTGGTGCACGGACGGGTCGACGGTGTGTGCGACGGGCACAGGCGAAGCCTAGTAGAGGCCGAACTGCCTTAGCACACGCTCGACGTGGTACTCCTCGACGTACATGTCGTGGACGAGCGGCGTCTTCGTCATCCAGAAGCCACGGTCCCGAAAGCTCAAGGACGAGAGACCCTGCGGTGCACGCGCGACGACCAAGGCGTCGGTGTACGGCTGCTAGATAACCTCGCGGTCGGTGAGGGTGTCGATCTGGCCGACGAAGTCCAGGTACGACCTCCTGGTCTGCTCCGTCCAAGAGAGCTGCAAACAAGAGAATGAGTTAGCCCAACGAATTGCATTACTTTCAGATAGCTAATGAACGAAGTTAGCTCGAAGTACGAACCTGGCGCTGGTACCACATCGACCCCATGGTCGGCCTGTCTGCTGGGTCGTGCCCCTCCTCCAGCTCCCGGTACGGTGATTGGTCGACCGACGACCGACCGACGGGAAGCCGCTCGTAGCTCCACAGGTGCAGCAGAAGCGGGCATCCGAGGAGGATCGATTGGGTGCCCGTCTTGGTGCACCCGACACACAGGCCCCTGTACGTCGCGGCCAAAACCGCAGCGCCCCAGTTGATCTGGGGCATCTCCTCCACGGTGGCGTCGGCGATCCTCCGCGCGTAGGGGATCAGGAACCTCGACATCGCGTCCCCCTGGGACCCACAGAACATCACGTAGCCGAACAGCCACAACAGTTATGCCTCCAAGTGCCTGTTGCTCGTCTGCTCGTCGCCGTCGTCCCTCATGAATGAGGTCTGAAAAAATTCAAAATTTAGTGAGAGGCTGAAAACCGATACTATGAAAAAACGATAGATAGAGGTACGTACGCTGTACTTGCGCAACCAAGCGCACGAGGGGCCGTGGGAGTTGGTGAAGTCAGGCACCTCTGGCGCGCCGGGACGGCGCACCACTCCGGCGAACCTCGCGAGGATGTCGTCGCGCCACGGGTCGGGGGGGGTCAGCAGCCCCCATGGGCTCCCCTGAGCACGGTAGCCCGAAGAGGAGGGCCACGTCCTCCAAAGTCACCGTCATCTCCCCCCAGGGGAAGTGGAAGCTGTGCGTCTCGGGGCGCCACCGGTCCAGGAGCGCGCAGACCAGCTGGTAGTCGAAGCCAAAGCGCGACCTGCGCTCCGCCGGGCGCAAAGCGGCCCGCATGAGGTCCCCCTCAACCAAGCGCGCTAGGGGAAGAAGCCCTGCTGCGCGTAGCCTGCACCACAAAACGAAAATAAATATTAATTACGAATTTAAATGAGGAAATACAAAGATACGAAGGTGTCGTATTACATACTTCGGACACCAGCCGGGGTGAAGCAGCATGTAGTGCCCCGGGCCTCTAAAACGCACGGCCCCTAGCTCTGCCCCGCAGATCGCAGAGTGGTAGGACCAGTGCGCCCTGTCTGTCCGCTCGTCGAAGAGCTCGGGCAGCACGTACGGCAGGGGCTCCCGAGGAGGACGAACAGCACCAACAGGGGGCTGCGGAAAAGGCGGCACCTGCTGCTGAGCCATAGCTGCAAAAAAATGAAATATAAAGTCACACATAATTTCAAAGTATTTCTACAATTTCTAAAGTATTTCTAAGAATTTACTAAGCATTTCTACAATTTCTAAAGTATTTCTAGGAATTTCCAAAGTATTTCTACAATTTCTAAAGTATTTCTACAATTTCTAAAGTATTTCTATAATTTCTAAAGTATTTTTAGGAATTTCCAAAGTATTTCTACAATTTCCAAAGTATTTCTATAATTTCTAAAGTTTTTCTAGGAATTTCCAAAGAATTTCTAGAAATTTTCTAAAGTATTTCTATATTTCTATAATTTCTAAACTATTTCTAGATTTTTCTAAACTATTTCTAGAATTTTCTAAACTATTTCTAGAATTTCTAAACTATTTCTATATTTTCTAACCTATTTCTAGATTTTTCTAACCTATTTCTATATTTTTCTAAACTATTTCTACAATTTCTAAACTATTTCTTGATTTTTCTAAACTATTTCTAGATTTTTCTAAACTATTTCTAAGATTTCTAAACTATTTCTACCTTATTTACTAAAGATACGAGGAAAGTATTGGAAACATACCTGATAGACACCGAAGAAGGCCACCGAGGAGGAAAAGAAGAAGAGAAGGGGGGAGGGGCAGCCGTCGGCGGTAGGGGCTGCGGCCCTTATATAGGTGCGGCTCAGCCGCCGGTTGGTTTGGCGGTAGGACCTACCGCCGAATCAAATGGCGGTAGGTCACCAACGGTCGGTCAACCGCCCTTTGAACCGGCGGTTGGACTGCTGCCACCGTTGGCCGTGGCGGTAGGTGTCTGGCCAGCGGGCCACGTGGGGGATCTTCCAGCCGCCGTTTGAAATGGCAGTTGGCAGGTACTTACCGCCGTTTGAGGTGGCGGTAGGTTCCTACCGCCATTTCAAACGGCGGCTGGTGTCCAACCGCCGTTTCAAACGGCGATTCGTGACTATTTATACCAATGTTGGATCCGGCTATTTATTTTCGTAAAATCGAAGAAAAAATATATAAAAAAATTTGTTTGCACTCGTGCTGTGTGTGGACTTCTTTCAGTAACGCACGAGAATTGATTCTAATTGGGCTTTCTGAGATCAGTTAAGACTAAAGAGGCCTTGCGTGTACTCTGAATGTTGCCCATCCAAACAAATGCTGGGCTGCCCAATGAATTCACCTGAAAAAATGGCATATGCGAAATTTTTTATATATATTTTAATCCTAATTTGCAAATTTATACTACCATTTTGAAATTTATCAAAAATATACATCACCGACGTAGGCCACGGAGGATAGAGCCTACCGTCGAAGGCCACGGCGGCAGCACGTCCAACCGCCGTGGCCCACGGCGGTAAGGTCACCGCCAACGGTCGGGTCCAGGATGTGGGCCCCGCGGCACCTTACCGCTGTGGCCCACGGCGGTAGGACCTAATCGTCGTGGCGGACGGCGGCAGCCGCCCCTATATAAAGGGCGACGGCGACCGCCGTCCCCCATGCCTGTCGCCGCCCCCTTGCCTCCTGCCGTCACACCCTTCAGGTAAATCTTCTTCCTTTTTATTTAATTAGTTTAATTAGTTTAGGATGGTGTAATTAGTGTAGAAAATTAGTTTTTAATTAGAAAATTTAGAAATTAGTTAATTTAATTAGTTTAGATTTAGAAAATTAGTTTTTTATATAGAAATTTAGAAAATTAGTTTTTCATTTAGAGAATGTAGAAAATTAGTTTATCTGTTCAGGAAATTGTTGAAATTACTTTAGTTTGTTTAGAAAATCTAGAAAATTAGATTTTCTGTTCTAGAAATTGTAGAAATTACTTTAGCATGTTTAGAAATTATAGAAATTACTTTAGCTTCTTCAGAAAATATAAAAAATAAGTTTATCTGTTCTAGATATTGTAGAAGTTACTTTAGCATGTTTTGAAATTCTAGAAAATTATGTTATCTCGTTTACAAAATGTAGAGAATGTAGAAAATTAGTTTATCTGTTCAGGAAATTGTCGAAATTACTTTAGTTTGTTTAGAAAATCTAGAAAATTAATTTATCTTGTTTAGAAAATGTAGAAAATTAGTTTATCTGTTTTAGAAATTGTAGAAATTACTTTAGCTTCTTTAGAAATTCTAGAAAAATACTTTATCTCGTTTACAAAATGTAGAAAATATATAAAAATAGTTTACCTATTTAGGAAATTGTCGAAAATTACTTTATCTTGCGTAGAAAATCATGAAAATTACTTTACCTTGCTTAGAAAATGTAGAAAATTTTGAAAATTAGTTTATCTGTACCAAAATACTTTAGCTTCTTTTGAAATTCTAGAAAATTACTTTACCTCATTTACAAAAATGTAGATAATGTAGAAAAATATTTTACCTGTTCTAGAAAATGTAGAATTTACTTTATCTGTTTTTTTAATTGTATATTTAATTTTTGTATGCAGCTGCATCTATGGATCAAGCTCAAGACCAGGCTCAGGCTCAGGCTGCTCGTGCTGAGGTTGACGCGTTCGTGACACCAGAGTTGTTGGATAGGGAGGTCGACCGCAGGCACCGCTCGTTCCTGTCCGCCGTCCTCGGAGAGGATCTTGGACACGTGCGTTCTCGCACTACGCGCACGTTGTTGCCGATCCACGACCTTTGGGTTCCCAAGTACGTGAACTGATGCTATGTTATTGTTTGTACCTTCATTTATCCTCTTGTTGTAACTAATAAATTTACCTTATTTGTTTCAGACTACGCGCTGCAGGACTCCTGCCTGTAGCGCGGTTAGTCGAGGGGGACAGACAGCGGGACGCGATTCCTCGGAAGGATCGCATGACACGTTCCAGTACGACTTCTCCCTCCTCAGCGCGCTTCTGGACCACTGGAGGCCGGAGACCCACACGTTCCACTTCACCGTCGGCGAGATGACGCTGACTCTTCAGGATACGTCCCTATTGATGGGCCTTCCTTGTGCGGGCGAGCCACTGGGGGCTGTGGACATCTCCGACGAGTGGCGTACTCAGTTTCTCGCTCGGTTCGCGAACGTTCCTCGGAACGATCGCGCCCCCGCCACGTACCAGGAGTTCGCGAACTCTCACGGACCCACCTTGACCTGGTTGCAGCAGTTCAGCGTACGTACGTTTACCTCATATTTTTCTTCATTTTTTAAGATATGGAGACAATGTAACTAACGTTTGATTTTGTTTGTGCAGGCTGATTACCTAGTAGATGACGTCGAGCCCGAGACAGTCAACAGGTTCTTCGAGGCGTACATGTTTGTGGCTGTTTGGGTTTGTGTTGTTCTCCAGTTCGCAGGGTGACGCGGTGGCGAGGTACTTGATCCCCCACGCTCGGAGGATCGCCGACGCGCCCTTGGACGACGTGCCCCAGATCAGTTGGGGCAACTCTGTTCTTGCGGGCACGTACAGGGGCTTGTGCTCGGGGGTGTTGAAGGGTCGTTCGGCGGAGGCGATCCTTCTCGGCTGTCCTCTCCTTCTTCAGCTCTGGTGCCACGAGCGGTTTACGATTGGTCGGCCAGTCGTCCCCCTCTACACGTACGAGCCCCTGCCAGAGGGCCACGACCCCCTCGACCGTTTCACTATGGGCTCGTTGCCTCCGGACGGTAATTTCTTACCTTTCACTTTCAATTTGTCTCTCTATTTTGTCTAGTTTGTTCAATCCACATTTAGGGTTCACATATCGTTTGTATGCAGACCTCGTACGCTCACGACCAGACGAAGAGGGCGTACAAGGACTTCGTAGGTCAGTTCGACGCTCTCACAGACGCGGACATCAGGTGGACGCCGTACTCAGAGGCGGCTGTCGCGACCCGCGCACCACAGGGCCTCTCGTCTTTGTGCTTCCGAGACCAGCACTACTGGATGACGAGGACACCGTTATTGTTCGACATGTACGTGGAGGAGTACGCCGTCCATAGGGTGCTGAGGCAGTTTGGCTGCTACCAGGAGTCGCCTGTGCTTGTGGTGCACACTGTTCCTAGCGCCCTGTTGGGTATTTTAGCGTCACACGAATAAATTCGCAAGCGTACGGATACCGTTGTAGCTTTCACCTCAGAGTATTCTAAGGGTATCGAATCCAAGAGAACGTGTGTGTACTAACTTCGTATAGTCAGTCCAAGGACACACCCAGATAAGAGGCAAGGATAGAGAGGATTCCTAAAGATAGCACTATAGACGAGATTAAAGGTCGATCTCTAGATAGAACTTGGCTCAGGATACCGATAGCCCTAACTTAACAGGCGACTCTGGTATGCGGATCTAAGTGGAACGAAGCTATGACTATATCCAGCTGCGGAGGATCAACGAGGGCCAGAAGGGCTGTCACCACCTCCTAGACTGCCTCTACCTAACCTTGGGATAAGCCGAACGGATGATAACCGGTAGTGTGTCACAACGTCCACGCTGTGGTTACTGCTGTAGCCAACGGACTATGGCACCCTGTACTGATAGAACTACGACCACGGAAGAGAACTGATCTCACTCACTATAGGTACTACTAGCTTATGCTAAAGGCATACGAGAGAGCACTCGGTCTTGTACTATATCCAACGTATACGAACGACTTGCAGTAGACGAACGTATAAACCCAGGATCTACACACTAGCAGAGGAAAAATGCTACTCATGCAACCTATCATAAACTATTAGAAAGGAATCAAGAACACACTTTATTCTAATCAGAGCATGCAAGCATATCCACTTTATTCTAAACGGCGAACATGAATACAGACGGGATACAAACTTGTGCACCTAATCAACTAGATCGAGGAGGCGTGTTCGTGAAGAACACGCGCCTCTAAATGATGAGCAGGCGAAGAACACAAGAACATATCACTTGCACTTTAGTCTAAATAGAAAATACGAAAATACTTACTTTACTCTAATAGAAGAACAAGCATCCGTAGAAATACAACTCTCTCTCTCTCACTCTCCTACTCTCTAATCTATCAAGGAGAGGTCACTCCTTTGAAGGGAAGCACTCATCCTTGGGTGAAGTGGTGTGTCTCTAAATGACCCCCTCCCCTCCTATTTATAGCCTATGGAAGGTTGGAGCTTGGAGGTGTTTCAACAATGTTTTGGGCGCCCATGGCACTGTAGAGTACTGTAGAAGGAGGCTTTAGGTCGGTGGAATGGAAAAACGGGCGAGAACCGCGCAGGAACGGCCTGAACCGGCCTAGAACCGTAGTCTGTGTTGCGAACCGGGCTTTCTGTACGTCGGTGAAGGAAAAACTGGCGTCCCTAGGGCGCCACGTGCCCAACCTGGGCCGGCCCGGCTCCCACTCCCGCGTGTGCGAGCACGTGGGGCGCGCGGTTACCCGCGACGGCCACTGGCCGCACGCTGCGTGGCCGGCCTCCCCGTGCGGGACGCATGCGCTCGCGAGGCAACGCGCGGCACCGCAGGCAGCCTGTGGTGCACCGCCACGTGGGCCCGGCAGATGGCCTCCTGCCGCTGCACGCCTAGGCGCTGGCGTGGCGTAGGCCCACATGACGTCAGCCTTGCATTAGCAGCTCTCGTCCTTTTGTATTTTCGATATCTTTTTCATCCGAGCTCCAAAGTTGCCAAGTAATATATCCATTTCGATCGTCTCGATGAGCCTGTCGCAATGGTGTACTCCAATTTGGCATTTGAGATTGTTTATGATGATGCCATATTCATGTCATTAGATCAGTTGCTCTCAACTGTACCATTTAGCACGTATTTCGGTGTGCCCTGCAACAAAAGCTAGAAACACTAACACTTATGGAGATTGTCAGTATAAAGTCCTATCCTAGTGTTGATGCTCACTTTTTATTTATTTTATGCAGGAGTTGACGGTGTAAAAATGGTACTTAACAGCCGTCAACAACACCCCCACACTTGACCTTTGCTCGTCCTCGAGTGAAGGAGAAAGGATCAAGGTGAAACATGATATCCAAAGGTATGAAGCGAGCATAAGAGATATTTCAAACCATACCTTAGACTTGTGAACTTTGTGGAGTGTCTATCATGCCGTCTTGGGTAGTTGAGGAGTGGAATGGTCATGAATCAAATCACCTCTGCTCACCATGTCAAGTAACTCGGGGTTTTGTAATAAATTTTCGAAACAAACCTTTGCTTAGCTCCTCATTTGATTCTCTCAGATCATTCAATGTGTATATGTCCTCACTAAGGCATTAGATTTGCCTTTCTTTCATCTTGTTTCTAATGATGGCTATATGTGGAGCTCAGGGTAGCATAAACGATAAGGCATACTTGCATTACATCTATTGCCAAGTTAAAAACCGGGTCCAAGGAGAAAATCAAGTCATACAATCAGATAAAGATGTGCACGTGTATGGATGTGATGGATATGGTAAGGTGGATACTAGGCTCGGAGCGGGTGCTAGACATTACCATATATATGATGAATGTTGTGGTCATGGTAAGGTGGACACTAGGCCCAGAACGGGTACTAGTTATTACCATCAATTTTATTGAAACTCCTTTTTGCGTGATCACATCTCTCTCCTTTTCCTTCTTTATTCTGGACATGGGCTATCCTTCGTTTTTTTCATGCCTTAGGCATTTTTTCTCACTCATGCTTTGAGCATGGTGTTTTTTTCTCTTTGTTTTTCATTTTTTTCATAGCCAATGTCTCTTTTTTCAAGAATACTTTTGGGAGAGAGAGGTCACACTACACATGGAGCTTTATTTTTATGGAATGAATGAACGGTACAATGCTAACTTCTAGTGTAGAAGCATAGCAAGGGGAAAATGGAGTGCACATGAATCTTTATCATGAAAGCATGAAAAGAATTCTCACAAGGGTCACAACAATTTGACGAAGCTCAATGCAATGACAAGCAACATATGAGTATAAGGTTTTCAAGATAACTTATCATATGGTTTTGGTAGGACTTTGGCATATCAAACAGAAGCTTTGCAAAGGGTTTTCAATTTTCAAAATAAAATTCCCAAGCACTCAAACAATTAGAGAGAAGATCATATCATCAAACCATATCACAAACACCAACTACTTAGATAAGCATGAGTTCCCTAATGATATTTGTTCACAAGCCTCAAGATGATAAGTATGGAATAAAACATATGCAAGCCAACCACTGGAAAACATGTAGAGCAGGTAGAGCACGATTCCATGAGTTTGATTCAGCAGATAAGAATTGAAACTCATTCAAACTCATGAATCAGGGAGAACTGAGAGTGAGAGTAGTGTACCTCTTGTTGCTTTTATTCCTAGGTTGTGGGAGTCGGGTGACTCCCCCACACTGATTTCTTACCTGCATTATTAGAAAGCACGAAGAAGAAAAACAAAAGGAGTCTAGGAAAGGAAGGTTACTTACCTGATTATCGTTGGAGTTGATTTTAGTGCTAGGTTTCCTCAATGAGGTTGATCTCATCATACACTTTATCATCGGGTTCAAGGAAGACTTTTAAACGGTGACCGTTTACCTTAAATGTCTTGCCTTCTTCATCTTGGAGGGTGATGGCTCCGTGAGATGCAACATCAACAACAAGGTATGGTCCTTCCCATTTGTTTCGAAGCTTCCCATGTCCAAATAACTTGATTCTGGAATTAAAGAGTAGTACCTTATCTCCTGGTTTGAATTCTTTCTTCTTGATCCTCATGTCATGCCATCTTTTGGTTCTTTCTTTGTAGATTCTGGCACTGTGGTATGCTTTTTCCCTCCATTCTTCTAGTTCTGAAATTTGTTGTTTCCTTTGTTTCCCGGCTGTTGTGAAGTCCATATTGAATTTCCGAATGGCCCAATGAGCCCTGTGTTCCAGTTCGACTGGCAGATGGCAAGATTTTCCGTACACAAGCTGATAAGGAGACATTCCTATTGGGGTTTTGTAGGCGGTTCTATATGCCCAAAGTGCATCGGGTAGCTTTGTCTTCCATGCTTTCCCCATCTCATCTATAGTCTTCTGCAAAATGTTCTTAATTTGCTTGTTCGATGTTTCTGCTTTACCACTTGTCTGGGGATGATATGGAGTCCCAATATTGTGTTGTATTCCTAGTTCTCTCAGGAAGTTCCGGAAGGTCTTATCAATGAAATGAGACCCACCATCACTTATCACCATCCTAGGTGTACCGAAACGAGGAAATATGACCTCATGGAACATCTTTTTCGCATGCTTGGAGTCCACAGCTCGACACGGTAGTGCTTCTACCCATTTGGACACATAGTCAACTGCCACTAGGATGTACTCACGGTCATTGGACTTTGGAAAGGGTCCCATGAAATCAATCCCCCACACATCAAACAACTCAACTTGTTGATTATTCTGTAGAAGCATTGCATCTCTTGCTGTGATTCCCCCTTGCAGTTGGCATCTCCGACACCTTCGAACAAAATCTTTGGTGTCTTCATACATGGTTGGCCAAAAAAATCCACTTTGATATATTTTCTCTTGAGTACGGAATGCACCATAGTGTCCCCCATATGGTGTTGCATGACATTTCTCAATAATCTTCATTCCTTCGGCTGCAGGTACACATCTTCTCAGTTTGCCGTCGGAACAAATTCTGTAAAGGTACGGATCATCCCAATAGTGGCATTTACTATCCCTGATCAACTTCTTCTTGTCTTCACCTGGTGGTACATATCCTGCAACCATAAAGTTAACAATTTTGGAATACCAGGGGTTGGAGTCTGTGACCTTGAACAACATATCATCCCGCATGAAGTCATTTATTGGCAGCTCCTGCATGTTAGTGAAGTGCATACGGGACAGATGATCTGCTACAGAATTCTCTACTCCTTTCTTATCTTTTATTTCAATGTCAAATTCTTGGAGTAAGAGGATCCAGCGTATCAAGCGGGGTTTGGCATCTTTCTTAGTGAGCAGATATTTTAACGCAGCATGATCAGTGTAAACAATAATCTTAGCTCCTACTAAGTAAGACCTAAACCTGTCTATAGCAAAGACAACAGCAAGGAGCTCTTTTTCAGTAGTAGCATAATTAAGCTGAGCTCCGGACAGTGTCTTGCTGGCATAAGTGATCGCATGATGCTTCTTATCCTTAGTTTGGCCTAGGACGGCCCCTACGGCATAATCACTAGCATCACACATGATCTCGAAAGGCAGCTTCCAATCTGGGGGTTGAATGATTGGAGCTGAGATGAGTGCCTTTTTAAGAGTATTAAAGGCAGCCATGCACTCATCGTTGAAGTCAAAGGGGGGCATCCTTAGCTAAGAGGCTTGTAAGGGGTCTCGCGATTTGAGAGAAATCCTTGATAAAGCGGCGGTAGAATCCGGCGTGGCCTAGGAAGCTACGGATTCCCTTAACATTGATTGGAGGTGGAAGCTTCTCTATTACTTCAATCTTGGCTCGATCCACCTCTATTCCTCGCTCAGAAATTCGATGCCCTAAGACAATGCCCTCACGGACCATGAAATGGCACTTTTCCCAATTAAGTACCAAGTCCTTTTCGTGGCATCATTGCAAGACCTTATCTAGGTTCTCAAGACAATGATCGAATGTTTTTCCATAGACGGTGAAGTCGTCCATGAAAACTTCCATGATTTCCTCAATCATGTCTGAGAAGATAGACATCATGCATCTTTGGAATGAGGTGGGTGCATTGCACAACCCGAAGGGCATTCTACGATAGGCGTACGTTCCATAAGGGCATGTGAAGGTGGTCTTGCTTTGGTCATCAGGATGGATGGGTATTTGATGAAAACCGGAATACCCATCAAGGAAACAAAAGAAGGAATGGTTTGCAAGCCTCTCCAACATTTCATCAATGAAAGGCAGCGGAAAGTGATCCTTCTTTGTGGCCTTGTTGAGTTTCCTGTAGTCAATGCACATCCTCCATCCAGTGGGGGGACGTTGGGCGATCGGCTCACCATGCTCATTAGGAACAACCGTCATCCCTCCCTTCTTGGGCACAACCTGAACGGGGCTAACCCACTCACTGTACGGCACAGGGTATATGATCCCAGCGTGCAGGAGTTTCAGGACTTCCTTCTTGACAACCTCCCGCATCGCGTTGTTTAATCTCCTCTGAGGCTCTCTTGAAGGTGGGATTGTGGAATCAGTAGGAATGCGATGGGTACAAAGAGTTGGGCTTATTCCCTTGAGGTCTTCGAGGGAATATCCAAGAACAGATCGATGTTTCTCTAAGACGGTGATGAGTCTCGCAGATTCTTCATCTGAAAGTTTGTAGCTAATGATCACAGGAGACTCAGTATCACCATGGAGGAAGGCGTAATGGAGGCCTGCGGGTAAAGGTTTTAACTCAATCGGAGGCCTAGGGGGAGTTTCAGACTCAGATAGATCTTCAGGTTCGACGGAATCGTCTACTTCCTCGATGAAATCTACTGCATATCTTTCAAGGAGGGATTCTGGTGAGTCAAAAAGGAGAACTCCTTTCACCTCTTCGATTGGTTCAGAGTCACAGGGAGGTTCTGTCATGGTGTTTTTGGCTCTAGCAATCTTGACAGAATAGACTTCCTTCCCTAGACGGACGTCAAGTTTTCCTTGAGTCGGGGCATCTAAGAGCAATTTCTCGATGGGATGCCCGATCATGAGATCGAAATCTCGGACGTCGAAAACATGAAAGTCAAGGATTATATCAACATCTTTGTGTTTGACAGACACGTTTCGCAAAATCCCACATCCTTCTAGGAGTTCCCCATCGGAAGTCCGAAGGATTTTGTGGGTCGGAGCCAAAGGCATGTCTATTAAAAATTTGTATGCATATTCACCAGAGACAATGTTGGCTCCAACGGTGGGATTATAAAGGGCTTCCACCGGGGTCCCTCCTATGACACAGGGAATGACCGAGGAGGGGGAGCTAATTCGAAGATCCTCTGGCGATAGCTCCAACTCTTGTGACCATTCGTTAGTTATAATGGATGTCAACTCCTTCATATTTTCTCTAAGTGTGGTGGTTTCTAAGGGATCTGGAGGAGACGTGGGGACCGGCAGTTTCCTTATGCAATCGTGGTTCGAGGTGTTTCCAAAATCTTCAAGATGACCTTCCTCGAATTTGAAAGGGAGTTGTGAAGGTTGAATTTCTTCTTCCTTTGAAACTCGTGGTTCAGGAGAGGATTCTAGAGCTGGCTCTGAAGATGTGGAAGGTAAAGGATCGGGTCCAACTACTAGAGTGTCCTTATGGTTCGTCACACTCTCTTCTCGGGAGGGTTTAAACTCAGCTACGAAGTCGGTGTTTTCAGCGATACGATCTAGGATTTCCCTCCCTTCGTTTGGAGTTTTGTGGGAAAAAGACCCTGCGGAGGCGTTGTCAAGATAATGGGCAGTGTCCTTATCGAGACCTAGGTAAAAGTGCTGAAGTAACATCGGATCGGGTATCGAAAGGTTAGGGTCGGATTTCACCAAAGACGAGAACCTATCCCAGGCTGCACCTAAAGATTCTTTCTCATTCTGCCGAAAGCTAAGGACATCCATCCGTAGTGCGGCGATACGAGCCATGGGGAGGAACTTGAGACAAAATTTGCCTACAAGGTCGTCCCAGCTGCCGTTCGTGCGACCTACGGTTTTCGTGTACCATTGTTTGGCCTCCTCTACAAGAGAGAAGGGGAACAACTTCCACTTAAGGGTGTCGTGTGACATGCCCGCGATAGTGATGCCTGAGCACACTCGTTCGAACTCCCGTAAATGGTGGTAAGGGTTCTCACCACCCAAACCAGAGAAAGGGGCTTCCTGAACCATAGTGATATATCTGGAAGGGATTTCATAGCTAGATGTGAGAATTGGGTGCTCAGAAGGAGGTGGCTCAAAGTCTTTCCCTTTCGGAGCGGAGAAACTTAGAATGGTGGGTTGATCAATGATAAAGGGGGTAGATGTAGAAATAAAGAAAAGTGAAAAGATACGAGGACCACTGGGTACGAAGATAGATCAGCAACCGTTCCCCGGCAACGGCGCCAGAAAGCTTGTTGGGTATTTTAGCGTCACACGAATAAATCCGCAAGCGCACGGATACTGTTGTAGCTTTCACCTCAGAGTATTCCAAGGGTATCGAATCCAAGGGAACGTGTGTGTACTAACTTCGTATAGTCGGTCCAAGGACACACCCAGATAAGAGGCAAGGACAGAGAGGATTCCTAAAGATAGCACTATAGACAAGATTAAAGGTCGATCTCTAGATAGAACTTGGCTCAGGATACCGATAGCCCTGACTTAACAGGCGACTCCGGTATGCGGATCTAAGTAGAATGAAGCTCTGACTATATCCAGCTGCGGAGGATCAACGAGGGCCAGAAGGGCTGTCACCACCTCCTGGACTGTCTCTACCTAACCTTCGGATAAGCCGAACGGATGATAACCGGTAGCATGTCACAACGTCCACGCTGTGGTTACTGCTGTAGCCAACGGAACAGAACTGATCTCACTCACTATAGGTACTACTAGCTTATGCTAAAGGCATACGAGAGAGCACTCGGTCCCGTACTATGCTTCCAACATATATGAACGACTTCCAGCAGACGAACGTATAAACCCAGAATCTACGCACTAGCAGAGGAAAAATGCTACTCATGCAACCTATCATAAACTATTAGAAAGGAATCAAGAACACACTTTATTCTAATCAGAGCATGCAAGCATATCCACTTTATTCTAAACGACGAACATGCATACAAACGGGATACAAACTTGTGCACCTAATCAACTAGATCGAGGAGGCGTGTTCGTGAAGAACACGCGCCTCTAAATGATGAGCAGGCGAAGAACACAAGAACATATCACTTGCACTTTAGTCTAAATAGAAAATGCGAAAATACTTACTTTACTCTAATAGAAGAACAAGCATCCGTAGAAATACAACTCTCTCTTCTCACTCTTCTACTCTCTAATCTATCAAGGAGAGGCCTCTCCTTTGAAGGGAAGCACTCATCCTTAGGTGAAGTGGTGTCTCTAAATGACCCCCCTCCCCTCCTATTTAGAGCCTATGGAAGGTTGGAGCTTGGAGGTGTTTCAACAATGTTTTGGGCTCCCTGGCACTGTAGAGTACTGTAGAAGGAGGCTTTAGGTCGGTGGAATGGAAAACCGGGCGAGAACCGCGCAGGAACGGCCTGAACCGGCCTTGAACCGTAGTCTGTGTTGTGAACCGGGCTTTCTGTATGTCGGTGAAGGAAAAACCGGCGTCCCTAGGGCGCCACGTGCCCAGCCTGGGCCGGCCCGGCTCCCACTCCCGCGTGTGCGAGCACGTGGGGCGCGCGGTTACCCGCGACGGCCACTGGCCGCACGCCGCGTGGCCGGCCTCCCCGTGCGGGACGCGCGCGCTCGCGAGGCAACGCGCGGCGCCGCAGGCAGCCTGTGGTGCGCCGCCACGTGGGCTCGGCAGATGGCCTCCTGCCGCTGCACGCCTAGGCGCTGGCGTGGTGTAGGCCCACATGACGTCAGCCTTGCATTAGCAGCTCTCGTCCTTTTGTATTTTCGATATCTTTTTCATCCGAGCTCCAAAGTTGCCAAGTAATATATCCATTTCGATCGTCTCGACGAGCCCGTCGCAATGGTGTACTCCAATTTGGCATTTGAGATTGTTTATGATGATGCCATATTCATACCATTAGATCAGTTGCTCTCAACTGTACCATTTAGCACGTATTTCGGTGTGCCCTGCAACAAAAGTTAGAAACACCAACACTTGTGGAGATTGTCAGTATAAAGCCCTATCCTAGTGTTGATGCTCACTTTTTATTTATTTTATGCAGGAGTTGACGGCGTAAAAGTGGTACTTAACAGCCGTCAACACGCCCACCACAGGTGAGTTCTCGTCAATTTTTAAATTTAATTCAGCATTCGAAGCCGCTGACAAATATGTTTAATTCGTCGTAGGTGGTCTCGGAGGGGAGTTGCGGGGCGTGTTTCCCGGGTTCAGAGGGTGCAGACGTACGTGGACGGTTGGGCTACCGCGTCGGAGAACCTCATCACGGAGGACCGCCCCCAAGACGACACGGCGTGGGAGACGTACATCCAGTGGTACACCCCGAGGACTCGGTCGCGTGTGATGTACGTTCCACCACAGCCACCAGCGTCGGTTCCGGACGAGGCGAGGGCGATCGTTCCTACTGTCCTGTACTCGGTGCGACGGGATCACCACTACGACGCGGCGGTGAGTTTGAAACTGCAACTAATTTTTCTAATGGTACTTAACATTATAACATTTACTAATAATTTCTTTTGCAGTTCAACGTGATTGCGGACCTTTCACGTATTATAGGGGAGTCGAAGGCGAGGCTGAAGATCATGTCACACCAGGAGATCGAGCAGACGTGGGATAGGACGCAGGCCATCACCACGAGGTTTCTTGCCGCGGTCAACTACCGCGACAACCCGGCTGTACCCCTGTTTCCACGGTACCCCCAGTCGTCCTCCAGCTCCGCCTCGACTGGTCGTTCCTACACGGCACCGTCGTCCTCGTCACGGCCACCCTACCCAGCCACTTTCTACACGCCGCGCCCTCTGGTGCATCCTCCCTGGAGGATGTCTCCTCTAGGGGGCCTCGTCTCCCAGTGGTCCTACACCTGCACGAGGACCAGCACCAGGAGGACCTGCAGCAGCAGCAGCAGCAGGAGCACGAGTGGCACCACTAGTACCACCGGTTCCTTCCTCGTCCACCGGCGTTGTTCTTCCGTCAGGTAATGACCACAACTCTATCTCGAACCATATACAAATACTAAATTCTATTAATTATGATATGTGATTTAATAATACTATTTGTTCCAGCTTACGTCGGCAGCGGCGGCACTCCTGACTCCACCCTAGAGGACCAGGCGGCAAGGTCTGGGTTCGAGAACTACGACTTTGACTTCTTGCATGGTCTGCAGACGCATGACGAGCTCGAAGGGTCGTAGCTAGGAGGCGCGCCACCCACGTGGACACAGGAGGGAGCAGGGACGCAGCCAGGAGGGTCGCAGCTACCAGGCGCGAGTGGTGGGACGCAGCCAGGAGGGTCACAGCTGCCAGGCGCGAGCGGTGGGGCGCAGCCATCTCCAAGAGGGTTGCCAGGGTCGGCGGCGGTGATGGCGACACCGCAGGCCACTGCTGATGCTAGGCGTCGGCAGATCCACCCACGTGACCCATTGATGTACCCTCGTGAGCAGACGCACGCCACAGTCTGAGCAGACAGGCTGCACAAGAAGACCAGGCGATGCTAGATTAGGTCGCATATTGTTTATACAGCAGCACTCTTATATGTGATCATGACTATTTTTTATTATGTCACTTTGCTTTTCGTTATTACCACCTAGTTTTCTTTGTCATAAAGTTAAAAAACACAAAATAAATCGTTAAGTTAAAAAAAACAACCCGCCGAAAAGCAACCGCGGCGGTAGGCGCTAGGTTTCAGATAGAGTATTATTATATCACATAGTATTAAAGTCGAAAAGCAACCGCCGTGGACCAGGCGGTAGGTCCAACCGTCGTGGACCACGGTGGTAGATCCAACCGCCGTGGCGGACGGCGGTGCCGCGCTTATATAACGGCCGACGGCACCAGCCGTCCTGCCCGACCCTGCCGCCGCCTCCATCTCCCCACGGGCTGCTCCTCCCTCTTAGGTAACTTTCCTCTCTTTATTTATTTTATGTAATTGAGAGACATGGGTACACATGGGTCCCCACCGACCAGGGTCCTAGAGGTCACTATCTAGTGGAACCAACCTGTTAGAAGCCCCATCGACCTGCAAGTGGGCCCGACGACCTTATCCATAACCCCGGCAACCTTGGAAGACTCCAGATGACCTTATCCAGATCCCGGAGGATCCGCGAGACTTGGAGCGCAAGGCGAGCTACCAGATCGCGGCTTGGCGCCACCAGTAGGTCCGCAGATTGCGGGATACTCCCTTTAATCAAGGCAGATGGCCTTCCTGTTTTGTAACCGACCCCGATGAGGGTCCACCGACCTCGAATGGAAGCCCTAGCCCGTTGACCATATAAGGCGGCCTAGAGCTCCATTCGCGGAGAGTTCTCCTTCCACGCATAATTCCACCCCATACTGGACGTAGGGTTTCACTCTCCGGAGGTCCGAACCAGTCTAAACCCTCGTATTCATTGCCATTCTTGCCGTGTTCCGAGTTCAACACGGGAACTACCACCTACGCTCTTAGTTCCCGATCCCCTCCATTAACCTACAACCGCTTGGGTCGCCCCCTTGCGGATCTGTCCAGGTCTCACCTCCTGACAGTTGGTGTGCCAGGTAGGGGTGATCGGGAGCTCTTCGTGCAGCGTGATGGCAGTTCGCTCCGACGATTATCTTCGGCGATGGCACGAAAGACTCCCTCACGATGCGCTGGAAATTCTTTCACGCCCGCCCACCCACCCGCGGCGACATGATTGTGGCGGAATTGATCTGTTACTCGGCGAGATTCAATTGACCACGAGCTGATCTCTGGATCGGGCTGAGCATCACCGGACGTCACGAGCATGGGCGGCGGCGGCCTCTCAGTTACGTGTTCACCGCTTTCAAGCGAAGGCGAATCCATCTACGTAAACAGGGAAGCTTTCCCTTGTATTATTATTATTATTATTTCTTTCTTTCATATCCGATCTTGTGCATGACGGGCAAGGCTATTCTAATCTGTTGTTTCTCATGTATTGGTGCATGGCTGTCCTATGACACTCGTCATGGGTTCGTTGACCTACTGCATCGAAGATCGGCGTCTTGCCCAACTGCCCCAGGCGGCAGCGACCACTCCGACCTCATCAACAACTCTTCGCTGCCCTCCGCGATAGGTCGGCATGCCATTCTCATCCCGACCGTGAGCGCTAGCTCATTGTCGCCAACTAGCTCTTCGACGTCTTCACAGCCCGGCGCAGATTCAGATCTTCCGACCTAGTGCGCCGCGCACCGCTGATCCTGCGGCCAGCGCCGCCGACCACTCCATCGACTCATCGCTGACCTTTTCGGCGTCTCGAGCTCGCCACATCGACCTCGGCCACAGCGACGCACAAGTTAAGTTTTATTTATAATTAAATAATTTACTGCTCCAATTTCTTTCGTAGACATGCTTTACATGTTTTATCCCTGCTTTATTTTCCCTCCCGCTTCGACACGCTCGGGGGCTTGGTATAGCCGACCTCAGTACGCTCAGGGGCTTGGCTTTGCCAATCTAAAGGTCCTTCGACCTGAGGGATTTTTAATTTAATTCTGTGTGTTCTTCCTTTAAATGATTTTTACTCGCTATGCGCATTCATAGTTGTGTGGTTGCAAGACCTTGAGTCTCTGCCTCCCCCCGCGCGCCAGCTACACCTAAGCCTCCATCTGAGCAGTGTAGTCGGGTAAGCCGTCCTCTCTACTAGCAGTGATTAACCCGTGACCCTGCAGTCTGCGGAGGGATAAGACTAACTCTGTGTCAGATGGCTCTGCGTCTTGTTATATCTACGGACGACAACGACGATCAAATGCATCCTTTACGGCTCTGCGTCTTCATTGCACCCGTTAGGGTCTGCGTCCTAGTGCACCCGCTATGGCTATGCACATAAACAGACCTATTACAATCAGCCTATATTTCTGCTTGCTGAGCAGAATGGTCATAGGTTCGATTGAAGACCCTCCGGGGTAGGCGTGCCTAGCTGCTCTACCAGATCCGTCTGGGCGTCTGGAGTCCAGTCTATGATTTCGTCGGGCCCCGAGGTCGGTGTGCCCGTTACTTAGGTCATCAATACCGTTGTACCATGGCTCCGCTGGATGATTGGCAGCTATACTGGTCATCTGTTTCCTGAGGTCGGCGTGCTTTCATACCTAGGTCTTGCAATACCTCGGTATGTCTACGGCTCTACCAACCTAGTTGGGCGCCCTGGATGTGTGACCCCCTTGAGCTCGATGTGCTATTATAGCCCTGCCAGCCTGTTCTGGACGTCCCCTTTGCTTTAGCATGAACGCCTCCCTGTGGGGTGCGCGCCTAATGGCCCTGCCAAGCATCTCCGGGTGCTTGAGCGCTGCTAACTTGAGACCTTCCTGAGGTCGGCATACCTCGGGTGACTCTGCCAGACTCTTTGCAGCCATGCAAGATATCTGGGTGTCTCTACACTCTGTTTGTTCAAGACCAACACCTTCCTTCGACTCCGTCGTCGCCCACTTAAGGTCGGGAGACCTTCCCGCGACTCTGTCATCGCCGACTCAAGGTCCTGAGACCTTCCCGCGACGCCGTCGTCACCGACTCAAGGTCCTGAGACCTTCCCGCGACCCCGTCGTCCCGACTCAAGGTTCTGAGACCTTCCCGCGACCCCGTCGTCGCCCACTCAAGGTCCTGAGACCTTCCCGTGACTCCGTCGTCACCCACTCAAGGTCCTGAGATCTTCCCGCGACTCCGTCGTCACCCACTTAAGGTCGGGAGGCCTTCCCGCGACTCCGTCGTCGCCCACTCAAGGTCCTGAGACCTTCCCGCGACTCCGTCGTCGCCGACTCAAGGTCCTGAGACCTTCCCGCGACTCCGTCGTCACCCACTTAAGGTCGGGAGACCTTCCCGCGACCCCGTCGTCGCCTACTCAAGGTCCTGAGACCTTCCCGCGACCCCGTCGTCGCCTACTCATGGTCCTGAGACCTTCCCGCGACTCTCTCGTCGCCTACTTCATGTCGTGAGACCTTCCCGCGACTCCGTCGTCGCCCCTCTGTAGGTCTACGGACCTCTAGGCAGCTCCGTCGTCGCCCTTCTGTAGGTCTTCGGACTTCTCAGCGGCTCCGTCGTCGCCCTTCTGTAGGTCTTCGGACCTCTCGGCAGCTCCGTCGTCGCCGTCTTTAGGTCTTCGGACCTCCCGGCGGCTCCGTCGTCGCTCTCTGTAGGTCTACGGACCTCTCGGCGGCTCCGTCGTCGCCCTCTGTAGGTCTAGGGACCTCTAGGCGGCTCCGTCGTCGCCCTTCTGTAGGTCTTCAGACCTCTCGGCGGCTCCGTTGTCGCCCATCTGTAGGTCTACGGACCTCCCGGCGCCTCCGTCGTCATCCTCTTCAGGTCATTAGACCTCCCGGCGTCTCCGTCGTCATTCACTTCAGGTCGCCAGACCTCGCTGCAGCTCTGACAGTCGGCGCACCTTTCCCCTACCTGACCACATCCTGGTGCTTTTGTCCCTTGCGAGTGGACAGCAGCTTGTGCCTTACGAGGGAGTAGAAGGCCGTATGTTCTCTTTTTCTTCATTTTTGGAGCATCAAACTGGCCATCCTGGTCGCTTTACTGCTCGGGGGCTACTACACGAGTGCGTCTTACGACGCCCTCTTCTTCTACGTCGCATCGACCTGCTGGAAGCCTGCTTCCACTACTCCTCTGCTCGACCTACCTACGGTTGGTGTTGCGACCTTCCTGAAGGTCGTGGAAGCTCCTTTGTGTTACCTGATACAGGTCAGGTCGGCGGTTCTTCAAGATTGGCGTCTCGTCTTCACTTCGACCTCCTGGACCTACACTCTAGAAACTTGATGTTCGACTTCGTACGCGCATTGGAGGGGTTTTTCTTTTTTGGATCCCCGTGCACCCTACACGACTTTGACGACGCCATGACTTCGCCAAGTCTCGACATGACCTCGCTTCGGCCGCTACGCCTACACGTCGATCGGGGGCTTGAGAGACATGGGTACCCATGGGTCCCCACCGACCAGGGTCTCAACCGTCCCCGACAAGCGGGCCTGACCTACCAGAAGACCCGCCGACCTGTCAGTGGCCCCTGCCCGACCTGACATGTGGGCCCAAGGACATGAAGACAGCTTGGAGTATAAGACAAGACAGACCAGCTCGGATAAGCTTTCCCTGTTGTAACCGACTAGGATAGATGGAAACCAACTTGTAGCCCAAGGTCGTCGGCCAATATAAGGCGGCCTGGGACGCCCTCCTCGGGGGAGATGGCTTTCGCATAATTCCACCACCAAACTGGACGTAGGGTTTTACTCTCCGGAGGCCCGAACCAGTATAAATCGCCATGTTTCTCGTGTCTCGCCGGGATTTCCGTGCTCGTCCTACGTGCAACCATCTACGCTCTTAGTTCCCTGATCCCTCCAATAACCTACAACCGCTTGGGTCGCCTCCTTGCGGATCTGTCCAGGTCTCATCCCCTGACAGTAATCAGTTAAATTAGTTTAGAATAGTGTAATTAGTTAAATTAGTTATGATTTTGTGTAACAGTAACTAGAGATGTCTACTGCTGCCGCCGGAGGGGGTGAGGATGGTAATGGTGGTGGTGATCCGAAGGGGAAAACACAAATGCGCCACCTGATCCGAAGAAAATGAGCACGTTCGAAAGAGACATGCTTCGTCATTTGCAAGGAGTAACTGCAGATGCCATTGCAAGAGGAGAGGAACCTCCTTAGGATGTTCTTTTATGCTCCACCAGACATGCATCATTATTTGCAAAGAAAAACTGCAGATGCCATTGCAAGAGGAGAGGAACCTCCTCCGGGTGGTCTTTATGCTCCGCCAGCAGACCCGTGTGTTGCTAATCCACCAGCTAAAAAAGCTACCAAGAAAGATAAACCTTCGTCGTCACATCGCAAGAATGGCTGAAGTTTGTCATTTTGTAAGATGTTGTAGTCTTTTCTGCAGTGCTGTAATATTTGAACTGAATCCTATTGTGATTGTGTTGTAATAATCGAACCAGCATTCCTTTATTTCTCTTTTTTAACTTTCCTAATGGATTTATTATAATTTAATAAAGTTTTAAAAAAATAAAATGAGCCTAACCGTCGTGGGTCACGGCGGTTAGGCCCAGCCGCCGTGGCCCACGGCGGTTAGGTCCAACCGCCGTGGAGGTTCCCTAACCGCCGTGGACGCCCACCAACCGCCGTGGGCCACGGCAGTTGGAGTGTAAACGCCGTGGCGTACGGCGGCTGCGGCTAACTGCCGTACGCCACGGCGGTTGATGTATATTTTTGATAAATTTCAAAACGGTCGTATAAATTTGCAAATTGAAACAAAAAATATAAAAAAAATTCGGCATATGCTGTCAGTCCTTCAGCCGGCGCTTCGCACCCTCTCTGTTAGTATGACACTATCTGATCACCCTGTGCTTGCCTCAATTTCCGATTCGATTCCAGCATATATATTGCAATGCTCTTGGTCTTGGGTGTTAGATTTATGTAGGGAAGGCTCACGTGCTAACAGACTGAAATTTAAGTCTCCGTTGTTGAAGCTCTAGCGTGTTGCATGATGTTTTGGTTTGTTGCTGGTGCCTCAAATGACATGGAGAACTTGTGGACTGTGGTGTCCTCGAGTTTTTAGTGCAGTCTCATTATTGAGTACATGTTGTTTAGAGTTTGGCGTTATGCTGTTCCTGGTCACCACTTGATCTTGTTTAGAGTTTGCGAGCTTGTGAGGCCTTTTTGCGCCACTATACTTTGACCTTTTGGTTTACGAACTTGCATGGATGGTTACTCAAGGAAACACCTGGTGCTATTTACCACCGTACCAAACGTGGTTGATACTGTGTTTTAGACAGATGCTTAAAGATAGAAATTACAAACCACCCATAGCCTCAGTGCTCAGTCTCTCATGGAAACAAAATGATTTTGGTTCCTTAGAAATGATTGAGCTGAACACAGTTCCTGGGGAGACTCTTGCAAGCATCCGAACGCCTCGTTAGGCGGCGACACCTTGTGAGAGCTCATGCTGAGATCCACGGTCGAGAGGGAAAATGAAGGAATCGCCTCCAAGCACCTGCTAAACATACATCTGTGTTGTCACTTGTCAGTGCCCCAATCAATGAAACTGTTCCCCTAACAAATGATGTGCATGATTTTTTTTTTTGCTGATACAGGAACCTTTTCAACCGAATTATTCATTTTCATGCTGTTTGATTTTTGGAATATTGAACTTCAAATTGGGCAATAGATTTGGTTTCTAGATAGTATTTGAGAGAAGCAATAGTCCGTAACCCGAGTACATATCTTCATCAGCCAACTGGTTGCCCATGATGTGTTTGCTCTGGGTGATGATTTTGACGCAGAGTTTCTGCATGAAATTTTGAAGAGTTGGCGTGGTAGAACCACTTTGCCCTGTTGGTACTTCGTACTTGACCGCTTGTTTTAGTGAACACCCTGATTTCTCGTATTGATAATCTGTTTACTTCACAAATGACTTCCTCTTGATACGCTTTCTAACAAGCTGCATTTGGGTGGGTGGGTGTGTGTGGGGGTGGGGGGTGGGGGGTGGGTGGGGGTCTGACTTACGAGAGGGGGCCCCTTGCGTCGTCTCCCCCGCGAGGTGACTCGAGGGCGACCGCCCCCGCCGCCGCACCCAGCCCCCAAATCCCCCACCTCCGGTCACCGCTGCTGCCGGACTCGCGGCGGCACCGAAAAAAGGTGTCCGCGGCGTCCTTCTCTCCACTCTCCCACGGCCTCCCTTCTTCCCATTCTAGCACCTGTGCAGCTGCTTCGATCCGAAGCTCCGGCGACACTGTCCATGCTCCCCTAACCTCTCCCTCGCCGGATCCGGCCGTGATGCTGGCGGATCTGGTCGTTGTGGGAAGGATTCTGTCTGGGCCGTGACGGGGGAAGCCACTCCGGCGCCATGGGGCCGTGTCGTTGTCGCGGCAGCGGTCGGTGATGCTCGTGCCACCGGTGGCCGGATCCGGCAGTAGTCGTCCTTCTCTCCTGCCCCGCCTTCCTCTTCGTCATGGCATCCATGTGCTCTATGTGGGTCATCACCGGCGTCGAGCCTGTTGGCGCTCCCCTCCAAATCCGGCCTCCACCAGGTGCCTTTGCTCAGATCCGGCCTCCATAGGGCTAGACCAGGAGTGCCCCTCGGTGGAGGGGCTTGGTCTTCACCTGGTGCCCCATGCTCTGATCCGGCCTCTGGAGGTCCAGATCGGGAATCCGCCCGGGTGGAGGAGCTTGTGCCTGGCTGGATGCGTCACTGGATTATTCCTGCAGCTTCAGGTCTATGCTCTCAACTCTCAAGCCTTGCTTCCTCTCTTGGCCTTACCGGATCTTGGCTCGACGTAGCGGTTACGTCAGCTACTCTCCTCATCGCCCGGGGCGGCGAATGTGCGGTCGTGGTGGCCGTTTTGTGTGCCACCCTTCACCGCTGTGCAGAGGGAGGCGACTTGTTCAGTTTTGGTCACGTCGCTCTGGTGGTCACCGCCGTCATGCAGCGAAAGTTTTGCACTCGGTGTGCGGGGAGCTGATTCAGCTCCGCAAGGCATGGCAGCGTCGTCCTGGCCTCCTTCCTGAGTTGTGCAGCGAAAGCGTTGCGCCCGGTGCATGGGAAGGTGTTCCTACCTTCGCACAACTCATGGTTGGTCGTCCTCTTCGTGCTCTCCATCGTTCTTGCTTGGATCTTTGAGTGCAGGGCCTGTGAATGTTTGTGCCCCTTCTCCTCCTTCATGTCGGCGAGCTTGGATGGCATTTGTCGTTGGCTGCCACTGTGATTTGGCGTGTTACTCCTTGGGCGCCTCTACTTCGTCGTCGCTCTTCTATCAGTGGTGCATCAAATCAAATGTCGGGTGATCATCAACAACGGTCCCCTCCTTTGTGGCTTCCTTCCCTCGAAGGTGTGGGTGACAATTGGTGGAGCTCGGATGTGCTGTAAAAGGTGTTACCATTGGCTTAATGGAAGGTCGTCGCCTTCAGCAAGGCTCGGTCTGCCCTGCTTCCGCTGCCATTAGTCCCCACTTTGTTGGGCGTCCCTCAACGGAGGGCGACAACGGAGCGACGTAGCTACGAAGGGTGGCATAGGCACTATGATCTTTGCTTTCCTGACAAGTATGTTGCTTGATTGAGTTGCTCATTAGAGACCGGTTGGTTGTTCTTCGGTTGGTGTCGCCACCCCCCCCCCCCCACCCCCCATGTGTTCCTGTCTTCTTCTTGTTCATGCTGAGCTGCGCTAGCGGCTGCTGTTGTAATATGTGGTTTGCCACACAATATAATGAAAATGTTCAGGCCGGCTTCTCGATGGCCGTAGTGACCCTAAAAAAAACAAGCTGCATGTCACGGTCTTCCTGGTCATACTCTATTGGCTTTCAGGCTTCCTAGATAATGACATGCCATGCTATTACTACAAAGCCTATTCTTCAATTCAGGCAACGTTTTCCGCAACCAAGTCATACTTGCCAGGTTTACTTCTCCAATGGATTGACGCGTTTGGCGGATTTTTCTGCATTTACGAAACTGGTGGTATTGGTGTTCTGATATGATTACTTGCAACAAATTCTTAAGAAGGACTAGAGGGCAGTTGTTTGCTGGGCTCAGTCCCATCTTTCATCTGAGAGTTTAGCTTTCTTGCAGTTCATCATTTTTAGGACGTTAGGCATTGGAGGCTCCAGAAGCAATGACTTCGGCAAAATATAGATGTCAGCGAAGCCTGTTCTTTCTGCAATCTTCACCTTGTACGACCATTGCTACAACAATCCATAAATATGGAAGTATTAATTCTAGCTTTACAGTATTTGTGTCCAAATTCAGACAGGATGACGACTGATCGAAACTTGAAAGGCACACGCGGTGCAACATGGGCCAGACAGCCCAAATAAGGCCTGATCCGTGTACGATCATGGACACATTTGATGCGCCCGCCTTGGAATGTAAGACTAGGCCCAAGGTCCATGTGGGAACATTTGTATCAAAATCAATATTAGAAAAATATTTTATAATTATGTCATCATTAATTTTTATATAATTTTATATTTTAATAATAAATTTTATTGTTAAATATACTACTCTACTTTAAAACATGTCTTATGTTGTATGCTATCATCTTGCAAATTTGGACTTAAAACTTGTGCATGGAGAAATAAAAAAATTAACTGTTTTTAGAGGTAAATTAAACCAAACTGTATTTTTTAGGGGATGAACTAAACTAAGAATTAGTTTAAAGGGTTATCCAGACTTTGGTTATGTTTGAGGGGAGTAATTTGTACTTTTTTCTTATTTTCTTTCTCCGGTTGTTACATTAAGTCCATTCGTCCCAAAGTGAGTGTTTTTTGGCATTCAAATTTTTCCCACAAAGTATACTATAGAAAACTCCATGATCTAGAAAAAAATATTGCAGCTTCTATTGTGCCGTTACCCAAGGCTCAGTTGGGCGAAAGAAGAAAACGAGACGTTCGGCCAAAAGCCCACAAGGCCCACAGCCACCTGCGTTTGTCAACCGTGGCCGGCCACCCGTGGGAACAGGTAAACCCAGCCGCCCCTTCTCCTGCACCACCCAGCGTCGTCAAATCCCGGGAGAGCGAGAGATCCGGCGCGATGCCGAGATCCTTACGCCAGCGAAACCGCGTCCACGTACGCCAGCAAGCGGCCGGTGGAGGGAGACGTCGTCAAGTGGGTGTGTGGGGGTGGGGCGGCCGCGCGCAGCTGCGGAGAAAGCGACTTGGACCCGGGAGGTGGTGGTGGTGGCGGCACGGCCGCACGGCAGGCGGAGACGTACGTGTCGCTCCCGCCCCACCACCCCGCGCGCCGCGCGCTGCGCGCCGGCCACCCGCCCGGCCCGGCCCGCCGCCTGTCGCCGTCACCCACCATCACTCGCCCCCGGGCGAAAACAAACAAGGCGGGCGCCGGCGCCGCGGGGCAATCCACTCCCCGCGATCCGTCCGTATCTCCACTTGGCGCGCCGCGCCGCTCGCGTGCCCGGGACCCACGGCGACGCCCCCACGACTGTGATTTGGAGAGGCGGCACGTAGAAGGCGCCGCACACCAGGACGGGACGTCCCCCACCCTCTCTTGCTCTCTCTCCCGCCCGTCCTCCTTTTCGTCTCTCCCCCTCCCGGCCGGCCGGCTGTCTCTCTCTATCATGCCGTCATTTTCTACGGCTGATGCGAGGAGGAATTCGGAATCATTTTTCCGCCAACAGGTCCACGAACGGACGGGACGCACACGCACCGGCACCCGCCAGCTGGGGTGCGGCTGGGCGGTGGGGCCCGCGGCGCACGTAGCTGTCAGGTGCGTGCGGTATTTGTGGGCGCTGTCGGGTACCAGTACGTGCAGGTCGAGCGTGGTGAGATCGGATTTGGTTTACGTTGACGTGCCCGGGGGGGTTAAACCGCCGGCGTCCACACCAAGTGGCGTGGCCGTGTGGAGCGGGCGCAGCCCACGAGAAGGAGACGCCAACTCCACCACCCCGGCGGCGGCGGCTCGGCGCCATGATTTCCTCGCCCAATAATTGCGTCCCCAGAGTGGGGTGCATCCTGGGCTCCGGCCCGCCCCGCGCCTAGCCAACGAAATTTCTTGGCCGTCTGGAGGATTCCTGACCGTGACATGACTCTGCACAGCGAGTTAATACGATCACTGGTCACTGATTTTCACGTAACCACACGTGCCTCACGCTTCGGTTCTGTAATCCACACTGGAGTACTCCGAGGATGCCAACGGTGAAATTTCTTGCCGTGCCGTCGGAGGAAGCACCGCCCCGGCCCGGGTATCCCCGTCGGCAAGGCGCTGCCAGCCAGCCAACCGTCCGTGGTCCTCTCCTGCGCATAAATGGACGGCAGCGGCGCCGGGTACACGGTCGGGCGTACGTGCAGCAATTCGGCGGGCCATCAGGAAAGTGGCAGTGCCGCTGCCGCCGCCCCGGCCCAAGCGTGTGATGGAAGCGGCGCGGCATCACGCGATCCGCGGGCAACCGGCGCGTGCCGGTGCCTGCGGTGGTGGGGCCGCGCGGCTGTACCGCCTGTCGGTCCAGCGCCAGCGCCTAAAAAGGGGCCGGCGGCCGGTGGCGGGTGGGGCGCGCCTCGGTGGGTGCCCCACGTCCCCGCGATCCAAGCAACACGCCCGCGGCGCCCGGCTGATGCCGACAATTCCGTGGCGCCCACCGCGCGGGCGCGGTCCCTTTTGCGCCGCACGCGGAGGAGCCCTGCCTCGCCGTTAGCGCGCGCGCGGGGGGGCGCGGCCGGCCGTCCAGCGTCCACGCCCCTCATGTGATCCTGCCGCGCGCGGGTCGGGGACTCGTGGGTCGGGCTCGGGCGCGTCCGGTTGCTTTCCTTTGGATGACCACCATGCACCATCTCCCTCTCCCGTTCGCGGGCGCGTCTCCTTCGCCTTTGGGTGTTTTCCTCCTTGGATGTGATATGACCTCACCCGACCAGCTTCAAGCTGAGCTCGAGCTCACCGCACGTACAACTGTACGAGTAGTAGTTCACTGCTGAAAAGTAGCGGCTGCTCCGTCGCATTCGCAGGGGATCGTCGGATCGCGGCTGCTTCTTATTCTGTCGAGTCGCGACGACTCAACCGGCCGAGAGCTATGGAAAGCGGAGTAGACGATCAGGTTTGGTGATTTCAGATTTGTAGATTATCCTGATGGATTCTAGTTCTAGAGGGTGGTACGGTATGTGCGTGTTATCCTCGCCAAGAAGCACAGACGTGCATGCAAACACGATCGATAAAACTTTGCTCGATTTATGTCGTCACACGATCACTGGCTGACGAATAACCATGGCGTGCGCCGTTCGTCTATCCGATGGAAAGGCAAGAAATTCGGTCCACCTTTCCTGCCATCAGCACGCACCTTTCACCCACCAAGGACTCGAGGAAAAGAAAACATCAGCTGCGCCCTCCAATCGAGAGCGCGTCTTGTCCGCGAGCGCCGTTTCTTCCGGCACCGAGCTTCCCCGCGCGACAACTGACAAGGTTCCTCCCCTATCCCGCCCCGGGTTTCGCCCAACAAGTTGACGATCCGTTACCGGCGCGGCGCGGCGCGGCGTGGGGTAGGGAAGGGAGGCGCATGCGCGGGATGGACGGGAACGCAACGACAGCTCGGCGGTGGAGGCCGCGCGCGCGGCCCCACGTGTCTTTACGCCTGCTGCGTCTGCGTGCGCGGCCGATGCCGACGCCGACGCCGCCCCGGGCGCGGCGCGCCACTGCCTGACCCCAGCTCGGGACGCACAGATCGTGATGCGTCGTCTTCCTCGCCCCCGCGGGGCCCGCCGCGCGCGGACCGCGACGTGCTCCTCCTCTCGCTTCGCTTCGTGGCGTGGTGCCGTGCCGCTCCCCTCGCCCCCGCTCCAGGTGGGGCCCGCAGGCGGCGGCTCTCCCTTTGCTGTAGCTACAGTAGTACTGGAGCTACAGTAACATTGTGTGGGGCCGTATTCTGGGTTCTTAGGTTTTTACACTTGCCCTTTGCTACAGTAACCAGTTGCTACAGGAAATCAGTCGCTGCAGTACTTTTATCTCACAACAAACCAACCATTCATCAACCATCCCGTCCGTCCGAACAGGGCGGTCTCCTCCTGTCCGCCGCTCTCGCCCCTCGCTTCGCTTTTGGGATATATCTGACGAGTTTTCGTTCCAGCCCTAGCGCCTCCGGTTATTTGTTCGGTGTCCCTGCTCAAGTGCTTGCCGCGTCGCATACTCGCATTCAGCTTCCGGCAGGTAAACTAGCAGCTTGCTCCATTGATTTGGACAGAATTGCTCTGCTGTATAGTGCCGCGGCGCATATTTAGAAACTTCTAACAAAATTGCAGCGAACAATTTTCAATAAACACAGATCAAAACGTATGAACAAGCTTCGGTGATAAACGGAAAGTTAATGAGTATCCCAAATGTCATCCGAGGCTTTGTAAGTTTTAATTTCATCACATGAATTTTAGCAATGAAATGATTCTATATGTGCCATAATGAATCAGAAGTAAACAAGTCAATCCTTATTAGGTGATTTGGGAGTAGGAGGCACTGAAAGTTCTATGAAGCGAAAACAAACACCGGTAGAGGTTTCAACCTCCATATACATGAAAGACATTTGGCAACATATCGGGTGGAAACTAACGTCTCTGTGCTACTGAAGTGTCACAAAGGGACAGGTTCGATGGAAGAAATCTTTTTTGGGGCTTCAATAGAAGAAAAAAAATCAGAATGCAAGAACAATAAATCCTCATTTGTCCGGGGTTAAGGGAGTATGACATGCTATTTTACTACTTGTTAGTTGATGTTTGGTGTCACCAAAATGACAAAAGAACATATGCTTGAATTGAACTTGCCCGGAGAAACACAATACCATAAAATCATGCTACTACAAGATAAGGAGCAAAATAAAAATGCATTCCCGATCAATAATGATCAATAAAAATACATTCAATACCTGAACTACTGAAGTACTAGACCATGAACAAGAGTTGATATGGTCTTCCTTTTATCATAATGATCAAATCATGGTCACAAATTCTTGAAACACTACTACTCTACGTAAGATCAGCTAAAATCAAGTTTTATGGAGTCTTATGTATTTATTTTTGCTAACGTGATGATGAGATAAAAGGAGCCAGTTTCATGGGATGAAACTCCACTAGCAAATACTCCCTCTGTCCCAGAATATAGCTTCGTTTAGATTTTTCCAAAGTCAAATTTTTTCAACTTTTACCAACAATAACTTTTAAAATAATTTATTTTAAATAGAAAAGATTACATATTTTGATAGTTTGTTTCATGATAAATCTACCGATATCATTTTTATGTTATTAGCATTTATGATTATTTCATTATTCATGGTGAAAGTTGAAAAAAATTGACTTTGAAAAAGTCTAAACGAAGCTATATTCTGAGACGGAGGGAGTACTACTAATGAAATTATGCACTTCTAGCAGTTCATTGAAACCCATTGTTCGTGCAATTTGAACCAGTTTCTCTTTTAGGAAGAAGGCCCAGCAACTTTTTGCGCAAAACTTGAAGACTCCGGGTATCTGAAAGGAAAACGCCACTCCGGCCGTACGTTAATTTCGCAGGGCGGCAGGTGGCGGAAGCGGAAAAAACGGCTGCCTAATTTTAATGGCCGCCTCGCTAAAGACGAGGGGCGGCGGCGAGGAGAGGACAGTCAAACCGCTCGCTGACTGCGCCGAGTTTTATTCCCTCTCGCCGCTCCACCACTCGCGCTCGGCTTCCCCCCTGCCTGCTCCCCTTTTTTAACCCCCGCGCCCGCCTATAAATGCCGCCCCCTCCCCCCTCACCTTATCCTAGACGCCACACACACACACCCGCCCGCAGCACCTCGCTGAACCGGAAGACCCGCACACACACGCCACTTGTATGGCGCCCCGGACGGCGGACAAGTCGCTGGTGCCGCCGGCGACCGGCCTCGGTCTCGGAGTCGGCGGTGGAGTCGGAGGCGTGGGCATGGGCCCGCACTTCAGGGGCGTCCGGAAGCGCCCGTGGGGTCGGTACGCCGCTGAGATCCGCGACCCGGCCAAGAAGAGCCGCGTGTGGCTGGGCACGTACGACACGGCCGAGGAGGCCGCCCGCGCCTACGACGCCGCCGCGCGCGAGTTCCGCGGCGCAAAGGCGAAGACGAACTTCCCGTTCGCGTCGCAGTGCCCCGTCGCCGCCGGCGCCGGCAGCCCCAGCAGCAACAGCACCGTGGACTCGAGCGGAGGCGGCAGCGGCTGCGGCGTCCAGGCGCCTATGCAGGCCATGCCGCTTCCCCCGGCCCTCGATCTCGATCTCTTCCACCGGGCGGCGGCCGTGACCGCGGCCTCCTCCGGCGGCATGCGGTTTCCGTTCAAGGGCTACCCTGTCTCGCGCCCGGCGGCGCACCCGTACTTCTTCTACGAACAGGCGGCCGCGGCCGCGGCGGCCGGCTACCGGATGTTCAAGGTCGCACCGCCGCCGGTCACCGTGGCCGCCGTCGCGCAGAGCGACTCCGACTCCTCGTCGGTGGTCGATCACACCCCTTCGCCGCCGCCGGTGACCGCAAAGAAGGAGGTCTCCGTCGATCTGGATCTGAACTGGCCGCCGCCGGCGGAGAACTAGGGACACCGGAGGTTTTAGCTGACGACTTAGTAGTTTCTTTCCTTTTTGCCTTTGATGAGGAATATTACTTGTGTTGTTTTTTTGGTCCTCTAGCCTGTATTTTTGTTCAGTAGCCTGTGAGAGACGGAGGAACCTTTGTGTAAATAGTTTTTCCGCCGAGGACGGAATTGATCAGAGATCTGTTCGTCTGTCTAGACAGATCAAGCCGGCGTTTGATATCGAGTAAATTATGTACTACTACTAGTATTTCATTATATCAGTCCTCTGAGGATACTTTTATCCAGAAACAAAAAAACACAGCAGAATTATGTCCAGAAGATCTTGTTGATACGTTTCCTTTCGATCTTTCCATTCAAGAAAAGGTGTCTCGCTTGGTTGGGAAACGCCGGCGTCCATTTATTGGCCGCCGTTGTGTTTGCAACCTAACCATCCAGCTCTCTCGGTATTTTGTTGCCGTCGTCGCGACAGGACAATTAATCGTTGCTGGATCAGCGGGCCTAATGACTCGGCAAAGCATGGTTTGTCCTTGATGGTGGGGCTGATTGGGAAGCAAACGACGTGCTGTGCTCCCGCCCCGCTGATCGGCTGGCCGAGGGAGGGAGGAGAGGCTACGTGTTTCCACGCCTTTCCCCGCTGAATAACGACAGTAATTATCGTTGTCACCGTGGCCAATTTGCGGCGACGAAATGATTTTAAAATCCATGGCAGCGTCGGGGAGACGGCAGGGCCGGCGGGCGTTTAGATCTTTGGGCGGAAAAGAGAAAAAATAAGAAGGAAAAGGAAGATGCGACGGAGCGGGCGGAGTCGTGGGCCTCGGGCGGGAGGCAGGTGTGGACGGGACGACTCCTCGAGCAGTGGGGGGAGGTGGTGGCTGGATCTTTCCGCAGCGGCGACGATCTGTTCGTACGACGGAATCGCGGCTGCGTTGTGCTACTCGTGACCTTGAGAATAACGTGTGCGTGTGGGGCGGGGGGGACACGTGTGCGCGGCGGCTGGCCCCGTCGCTGCCGGCCGGCGGGCGGGATCGCCTGCGCGCGTCGCTGCCTGCGGCCGCTCCTGCTGCGGGTGGGCGGTCGCGTGTCGCGGGAGGCGCGCCGGATCCGGCGCGCGTGGTGGGGCGCCCGGAGCCGTGTCCCGTGTTCTGGGCGGCCGCGTCCGGATGCGGCGCGAGGACCGGGCGTGGTCTCGGCCGACAGCTGTGGGCCTGGCGCGGCGGGCGGGCCGGCATCAGGGGGCAGTGATTCGCGCGGCGGCAGCTTCTCCTCTCGCCCGTGGGGCCCGCCGCGCGCCGCGCCTCCGGAAGGTTGCCGCTTTCCGTCGTTTTACTACTACCTGCTCGCCTGCATGCTTTGGTTTTCTTGGTGCACCCGTAATTCTTTATGCTGCGCGCATGCTTTGGGCTACGGCTACACGTAACCTTCACAAAATTACGTACTTCTAAGATGTGCTGCACAGTACTAACTCATGTACAGTACTGTGCGTCTGTCACAAGATAGCCTGGTTAGATTGAATTTTCACTTATATATTTTTTTAAAGTAACACTTTTAATTAGTTGTAGGGTTTATTTACAAACTGACTGGTCCAAATTAAATTTTGGATTTTTAGATGTATTGTGTAACACCCCAGGTGTTTATTAAAGATAAATACCTCAATTAGTTGTGTTAATCAAGTTTAATTAGCTCCTAATCATGTTTGACATGTTTTGTCACCCTTTTGCACAAAGGCCCTTGGTCAAAGTTCAAATTCCCGGTCAAACCCCTGTAGATCCTGAAAGGGTGATTTGGTTTTCTTGCACGTTCTCCAAATTTCTCTATAGAAGTTCAAAATCGGCCAATATAAAAGTTGTTCCTTATTTCCGGGAACACATTTTTCGTACTTGGCGGACATTCCAATTTTGAGTGCAAAGCCGCGTAAACTCGAGATGAAGTTCCTGTGCACAGTAATTACGGGGCCGAGTTTTTGCTAAAGTTCAACGCGTTTTTGCCACAAATCCGTTGATCAAAACATATGTCGCCCTTTGGGAAAGTTGTAGGTCTATAGCTCCTCTACAACTTCTAGTTTTGGATATTTTCAAGTTGGTTATCACTTTTTGAAGTTTGACAAATTTGAATACGGGTTCAGGAAACTGAAAACAGGGCCGGGCGACGTCGCTGCCGTCCTCGTGCGCGTCGCGCCCGCGCGCTCCCGCCGACCGTGGTCAATCCACGTGGCGCCCGCGCGTCTTTCCGGCGTACGGATCCTCGGCGTCTTCACGGTGGACCCGAAGTCCACACCGGACCCTCCGCCTCACTCCTTTGCCCGTACACCGCGCCCAGGCAGCACGCGCGACAGGCCGCGGGCCCAGGCCGGCCACGCGCCGTCGCACGGCCGCGCAGTGCCGCGCGCCCGCGCATGCAGCCGGCCAGCTGGCCGAGCTGTGCCTTAAGGCCGGTCCACTGCCTCGTCCGCGTCGTTCGCTTACGCGCGCCACGAAAACGCGAAGCTGTGCTCGCCGCGAGCTCCTTTTCCATCCGCCGGCCGCCATAGCCGCCACCACCGCGGAACCTCTTCCTCCAAGCCGAACCGCCGCCGCCTCAAGCCTCCTACACCTTCCTTTGGGCACACCTGAACCTCCACCACCTCCTTTGCCCCGCATTGTGTCGCGCCGAGCCGGGGGTTCGAGCGCCGGCGGGCCGCTCGGCCACCTCACCGCCGCCGGCCGTCCCAAAGCCATCTCTGCACCAACCATCGCCGGGGGAAGGTCAAGGGTGAGCACGCACGCCTCTCTAGCCCCTCACCCGGCCAACTCCGGCGGCCAATCATCGCCGGCGAGGTCTCCATGGCCGCCGGAGACCTAATTGCGTGGATTGAAATCTTTCTAGGGTCTTTTCCGTGAACTAAGGGCCTATCCGTAATTCTGAAAAGAAAGTTCAAGGGTCCCCCTGTAAATGTGTTATTAGGGTTTTCTCTGCAACTTCAAAAATTCATTAAAAATTGTAGAAAAATCAGACAAATGCAAATCCAATTTTGTTGGTTTCCTGGTGAATAACTCTACCTTTTCTAGAAAGGGTCTATAGAGTTTTTCTATGTATTTTTTGAATTAAAAATTCAAACTCAGTTTGAGGTATTTTTAGTGTAGTTTAAAATATACATATGCTATGGAGTTGAATTTTGGATATGTTGCTCTTTTTGGCATGTTTAGATTTATGACCAAAGTTGGAATGAGTTGGATGTGTAGAACTTTAATTATGATTTATGTAAGCTCTTTGCTAGATTAAGCTTGATGCTTTTTATAGCCCCTTTAGTAAACTTTTCTTTAAGCACAAGTGCACCCTAGGGCTTTTTCTTGATGAATAGTGCCTCTGGTAGAATTGATGTGATTTTAGGAAATTGTTTAATAGGTGTTTCAGATTTAATCTTGTGTAGGGTGATAAATTAATAACTCAATATATAAATAAGATCTATACTTGAGCTTTGGCCAGAAACTTAGTTTTGACCTAGAGGATGGCTAGGAGAAAGTTGAGATCAAAAAGTTTAGTAAATCTTTTTATATGAATTAATGGTGATTTACTAGGCTAAAATTTGTCTTTTCGTATAAATTAATTTATAAATGTTCTTAATCTAAATTTTAGTTTGTGAGCTTAAAATAGGCATGTGTTGCTATGTGCAAAAGCTTAGGTTCATTTGAGGTATTTTTTTTAATATGGATTTATTGTTGTAAGGCTTGTTTTAATTAATTAAATAAAGAAAGGGCAATTAAGGTGTTAAATTGTGAAAACATGTCAGTTTCTATTTTTGAATTTTAATCACACTCCCTTACTGTTTTGTGAAGTTAAATACTTTAGTTTGCTTAAATATGTACACAATCACCATCAAAATAGTGTTTAGTTCATCATCGCACCACCCTAATAAATTTTGTGAGAAATTATTAATGTTTAGTTGAATATGGCCAACAAGAGTTGGGTTGGTGGTAATTCTCACACCCTCACCATAATTTAATGCATATGCATGTGACGTGTAGATTTACCAGACGGGACGTACACGCTCACCCAGGAGGGAGACGGGACCGTAGATAGTGAAGTGAACGAGTTGGGCGTTCATCAAGACCTGGACGAAAGTCCGGAAGAGCCCAAGGCTGTTGCTAACTTAGAACAAGGCAAGCACCGGTTGCATTAACCCAATTTCCTAGCTTGCAATTTATTTTCGTATTTATGTTATGTTATGTGCGTTTAAGTTTCAGGAGTTGCTTTGAAACCTAGTTGCATGATCCTTAGGACTCCTATGCTCTTTTACTAGTATGTTAGGAACGCTAGTGCCATGCTCTAAGGATACGGTAGAAGTCGAGTAATGACTCATTGCTCGCGAGATATAGGATGCTTATGTTGGAATCATAAGTTGATTAAATTGACTCGCTCATGTGGTAAGAGTAATGGGTTCGGTCTCGACCGAGTAGCATGGTGCTGGTCTAAACTATTGAACGTACCAAGTACTTGTCGGGAATGGGACCGGTAAGCCTAGTACCTAATGAACCAGTGCGGGGACTTTATGGCTACTAATCTTGAGATGCGTCTCCCGGTTTGATTCCGGTAGTGCAAGTGTGAGTATGGGCGTGCCGTGTGAGGGCGTCCCAGTAACCTTGTACTTAGGACTGTGGCATCTGTCCCTAATCTGGGGAGTGACGGGAACCGCCTGGTCGGGGTAGACCCCGCATTTGTTTTTCTTTGGATTCTTTTGGGGTCTACCTTCTTCCGTGTATCTTGGGTTTACCTTGCAAGGATATAAATCGATCGATCGTCGGTCACTTGCCGTTATCTGAGTCGGCTTGACCACTGGCTACCCCATGTTTATTTATGAAACATTTTGGATTAATTGTGATGCTTGATTAATCTTATTTGTACAACATGCTTGTTTAGTACAGGTGCTCACCTAGAATGGTTAACATACTAGAATATGAGCTAAAATTTGAAATTAAGGATCAACTCTTAGTCGCTTTTGGCAAAACAAACCCACCAGCTAAAAAGTCTTTGCATGTCTAGTCTTACTTTCTTTTTGTCAGGTAAGTCTCGTTGAGTATTAGTATACTCAGCCTTGCTTTTGTTGTTGTTTTCAGGTAATCCCATCTGGCCTGGTTCTATTCCAGATGGTTGAGAACTTGAGTGGGAGAACGATGTTGATGAGTGATACTCTATGGATGGCCTCCCGTGTGTATCTTCCGCTAGTTTTATTTCCGCTGTTTAAACTCTGAAACACCTTTACTTTTATGTACTGAAAAACCTGGTTTGTAATATTAAGTACTTATGGACCTTTTCGTAATGTAATGTTGTACTCTGGTCCCGCCTTCGTGTGGGCTTAGCGCATATCTCGATCCTGTATAAGTGATTTACCGGGCATGACCCGGCAAAGACGACAAAATAGCTCTTGGTTATCGCTTATGAGTCAAGTGGACCGGCTTAGGTGATAATCCGGATTTATTTTGAGCGGTTCTGTCACATACTGTAGTTTGATTTCTGCGTCTAGTAGGAGTATAATAAAATACAATTTTAGCTTCACAGCTACAAAAATTAATTAGCAAACCAGAAAAATTGTCCTTGGGTTTACAGTTTATTGAAGAAAAAAAAAGTCTAAAATATGTCAAAATCACCGGTACTGCTACTACTCCTACCTTGCCGGGTGCCTGTGCGCGCTGTACCATTTTCTTTGCTGGACGGCGGGGAACCCACGCGAGACGGCGAGAGGGCACGGTAGGAA
The DNA here is from genome assembly GCA_036936925.1 of Cenchrus fungigraminus. Taxonomy (NCBI): domain Eukaryota; kingdom Viridiplantae; phylum Streptophyta; class Magnoliopsida; order Poales; family Poaceae; genus Cenchrus; species Cenchrus fungigraminus. Next base: position 16,289,969 of record CM072778.1, on the reverse strand, counting down.
TCAATCAGCGACGGGGGCGGCCGGAGAAAAGCAATGGTGCACGTAATGGGGGGATGTGGACGTGTGAGGGAGGGAGCGGGGAGGTGCGGTGGGGGCATTGACTGGGACGTGCGTGCACGGAGGGGGGCACCGATCGGCGGTGATGGCAGGGCCGGGACCATCGCATGCAAGTGCTCGTACAAGGGTGGGGGAGTAGCGGCGGATGGCGTGGCGGAGCAGCGCGGACACGGACGGAAAAGGGGGTGCGGCGCGGCGCGCGCTCTCCTGCGCCGAGCACCCGGTGCGGCGCCACCTGCGGCTTTGGCTTCCCCTTGCCGGATCGGCGCGGTCGCTTTGGATCCAAGCAAAAGCGAGGGAGCCGCACGGGAAGCTACGGGAGAGCCGGGGCGCAGAGGAACCCCGCGCGGGCCGGGGTCAGGCAAGGACAGGACAGGCGGTCGCGGTGGGCGTGGGCGTGCGTCGTTGAGAAGTGGGGACACTGGCTGGAGGGGCGTCCTGGCGAGTCCTCCCCGCCGCTACGCCACGTTTGGCGCTGATAGGAGTTGAAATTTTTTTCAACCCCTTTTGACCACTAATTAAAGGTATTAAATAAAGCAGTTTATAAAACTACTTCCACACCTCAATGTAGATTTCTGAGAGCAATCTAATGAGGGCTTTGACCACACGATTAGAGAATGGTTACTGTATCATTACTATAGCAAATCATTAAATTAATTATACTATTAGATTCATCATGCAAAGTTGCACTCATATGTGAAAAGGTTTTGCAAATAAATTTTATTTAGTACTTCATGCATACAAGATTCCTTTCTCCGAAAAAATTTTAGAGGGAATCTAAACAGGGTCGGATCGCGCGACGGGCGGCGGATGTTCTCCAGATAACGCCTCCTTTTGCGTGGGGGTAGGAGGCCGGGCAGCAGCGCCGATGGCGGATGGATGGCGCGCCTGCCGCTGCTGCAGTGCCGCCGCGCGCTGGGCGGAAAACGTACGGGTTGGTAAATTGGTGGCGGGGTCCACGGACCTCCAGTCCCCGTCCGGCCTCCGCCGCGAGGATTTGTCGAGGCTGGCTCGGAGACTCGGAGGCAGGGTTTTTTATACCGCCCGGTATATTTATACCGCTACCCAGCGGTAACGGTATACCGGAGCGGTATAAATGGTATACCGCTTCTTACCGCTCGAATTCAAAATCCAAACCAAAATCGCTTATACAAACGGTAACCAGCGGTATACCGCGGTATAAAGTATTTATACCGCTGCGGTAAGGATTTATACCGCTCGGTAATGAATTAAAACCGGTGCAATGAAAAAGGGTCTCCGGCTTGAAAGAAATGAAAATTTTGGCATGATGTTGGCACAAAGTAGTGTTAAATACCACCCCCAATCAATAATTTATAGTTATGCATAGAAATACCACACCAAACACAATAATATTAGGCGTGCATAAGTGAGTTGATAGTTCAAATACAAATAATTCGATACAAGTCATACAACACAATAAAAGTTCAATGGTAGAAAGGAAAGACCCCCATTTGGGACGCGGAGTTGTACTCGGCGATGGACATGACATTCAAGCCTCTCACCCTAAGCAACTCAGCCTTGTACTGTTGCCAAGTTAGACCCCCATTGTCTACCTGCATAAATGCCAACATAAACAAAAGACTTACTTAATCGTATACCTAAATAAAATGTACCTAAATCTGAAACAAATCCTAACTAAAATTGGATCCTACCACAAATCCTACATTCCTACCACAAATTATCCTACCTAAGGCAACAATTCTATTTCTACCTAAAGCAACAATTCTATTTCTACCTCTACCTCACATCCTAAATTCCTACCTAAAATCCTAAACCAAAATAAACCTAAATCCTAACACAAATCCTAAATCCTAACACAAATCCTAAAGCCTAAAGCTACACAAATGAAAAAAAATTCATACCTGTCCGCGGTATACCGCGGCGAGGCCGGCGGTATACCGCAACTCCCACGCGGTTAGCCGCCCCCGCCGAGCGGGAGCGGGCGGATCCGGCCGCGGGGCGGCTAACCGCTGCTACCGCGCGGTATACCGCGCTCTGGCCGCGGTATACCGCCGGCGGCGGCGCGGACGGCGGCTCGCGGCGGCGGAACGAGCTGGAGAGGCTGCGGACTGAGGAGAGGGGTTCGAATGGAGTCACGGGGTGTCGCGGTTGAGATGCTTCTAGGTCATCCAGGTGATTTGGGCTTCATGGGCCTTAACGGGCCGGCCCATGAATTTTCTTTTTCTTTTTTTTACAACTTCTAAACCTCGAAATAAATACCAAATGCACTCAAATTTGAAAACTTTCAACACCATCAGACTCTACAAATCATGAACTATTTTTTGGAGATTTTTATTGATTTTTTTATTTTTTAAATTCAAATTCAAATTTGAAATTTGGCACCGGTTGCTACCGCTCGGTACCGTTACCGTACCCCAGCGGTAGCAGCGGTAACCGCGGTATACCGCGCGGTAAGAAACGGTAAAAAAAACCCTGCTCGGAGCAGCGGGGAGGGAGAGAATTTATTGGTGGCCGCGCACGCAGGATCAGGCAAGCGGCCGCCGCTACCGACACGCTTCAGCATTCATGCTGTCATCACGGCTTGTTGCTGGGGTCTTGTGTGGCTTCGCAATTTTCTCCTTTTTTTTTTGTGTGTGGGCTTTGAGATTGCTAACCGTGTGTTATCGAAACAACAGCTCGTTAGATGATGATCCTGATTCTAGACCGAACTTTGAGCTGCAAAACATGCTTTGGGTCATCAGTGCTACAGATTCAAACGGTCAAACACTACAAGGACCAAGTAGTAGGGGCTACCTAATTGAATTAATAAATCAGTCTAGACGGCGATCTGTCATATACTACCCCGTCCCAGAAAGAGTGTCGTTGGGAAGCGTGTCTGTGAGACAAACACGGTTTTCTAGCGACACTCTTTCTGAGACGGAGGGTGTAGACGCTTGGCGATTGCTTCTCTATAGGGATCGGAGGCTGTACACTACACTGTCCCAAGTTTGACGGCCGTACCGTCACAGGACCATGCTTCGCGCTCTGAGCATAGAACATCCCCGTTGATCATGCATGCCGCGCTTCGGTGGGTGGGGACTGGGGAGGGGCAGGACCACACGTTTCGTAGCCGTTCGATCAAACAAACACCCCCCGAGCTGCTTGCAGCTGATGGATCGGCGCCAAGAAGCTACTCCGTAGTACCTTGCTTGCGGGCAGAGGTGTCTGCGCTGCAGCCGGGAATCGGCGCCCTTTGTGGAACGACAACACGGTGGACGAGTGGAGCCGTGGAGGCCAGGCCACTGAGCATTTCTCGCCAACCCACCCAACCAAACCAAACCAACAACATCCAGTATCAAAGAGCGCCTATGATCAAGGACGGAACCGGAATAAAAACGTTATGGATTCCACTCTCCCGCAAGTTTTTTGAGCTGGTGAAGCTCGGATCCGGAGCTTATCAGCCCCTTTGTTACGTCTGCGAAGACGACGCAAACCTGGGGGGTTGACGGATGACGAAGACAGGGCAACGGCGACACCGCACGACGGCACGGGGTCTACAGTCTACTATATGGGACAATGGAGACGACGCAGACCACCGGGGGTGTGAAGTGTGATTGCGGGCGGAGAGGTGGTGGACTGGTGGTGATTGACACGCCCGCGACCCTAACGGCGTAGGCTCGGCTCACACAGAGGCCTGAGCGTGACGCATCGACGCCGCCTCGGCCACGCATCCGGTCAAAAACCGTCGGCGGCGTCGCGCTGGCCCCCCGAATTTTCCCACCACGTGCGGCACGGGCCGAGCTGCTCCCATCACCGCGACACGGCATCTCCCGCCCGAGCCGTGCCCCGCCGCCGTGGTCCCACGGGGACGACGGATGACTCTCCCCGCGCCCGGCCCAAGGCCACGCACCCACCCGTCTCCATCCGCGCTTTGCGGGACAGCCGGCGGGGCGACGACGATTCCCTTGGATTCGCGCCCCGCCCGCCGCACGGCGCCGCTGCCGGCCTGCGGCGCGCTGGACGACGGGTGGAGTACTCTACCGCCGGATAGACAACGCTGCCCGCCTGCCGCCGCCGCGCTCCACCTTTAGACCATCCATACTCGTCGTCCTTCAAAACCTCCTTCAAAACAGAATATTCCGTCTTTGTCATCAAAATTCTCTCCTTCATATCCACTTCTCCCGCATCTATCTTCCTTTATATTTCTCCTTCATCCCAACCACCAACCTGTGGGGCCCACGTTTTCTTTTCTTTTCTTTTTTTCCAACCTCATCTCCACTCATCCGCCTCACCAACCACTCCTCATCCCCACGTCTCTCTCTCTCCCGGACGCCGGCAGCCGCTCCTCAACCCCACGTCCCGGCCTCCGGCGAGGGGAGGGGCGGAGGCGCATCCCGACGGGCGACGGCCTCCGGCCTCCGCCACCTTTCCCTTCTCCATTTGCCGCTGCCTCCTCCTCCCCTGCTCGCGGCGACTCGAAGCGGCGTCCATGGCGGTCGAGCTCGGGCGGTGGCGCCGGCAAGGGGACGACGACGACGACGGCAAGGCGCGAAGCAGCTACATCCGGGGCCTGATCCCGGCGCTGCACAGAAGCAGAGCAGGAGGAGGGCGGGAGGAGCAGGGGCGGGCGCGGGTGCCGCCGGACGCCTCGATTCGGCGGTCGGTGCCCACTTGGAGGTGGAGCAGACGAAGAGACGCAGCGGCCTCGAGCGCGTCGCCCGCCTCCTCTCCGCCGCTCTCGCTGCCGGCCGTCCCTCCCTGTGCCGGTGCGCGTGCCCGCCTCCTCGGAGGTGGACCCGATGGCGGTGGAGATCTCCTCGGCGGCGGCTCCCTGCTCCACATCCGGCGGGCGCACGGTCTGCGGCGGTGTGAGGTGGAGGGGCAGCCGCAGCTCGTGCGGGTCGGCGACGAGGCGAGGTCAATCTTGGCGCCGGCGAACAGAGCTTCTCCCTCGCCGGCAGGTGATCCGAGGCGGGGCGCGGCGGCCTCCTCCCTCGCCGGCCTCTCCTTCCGAGCCGGCGGAGGATGCGAGGCGGAGTGCGGCGGGGCGGCCTCCTCCCTCGCCGGCCTCTCCTTCCGAGCCGGCGGAGGATGCGAGGCGGAGCGCGGCGGGGCGGCCTTCTCCCTCGCCGGCTTCTCCTTCCGAGCCGGCGGAGGATGCGAGGCGGAGCGCGGCGGGGCGGCCTTCTCCCTCCCCGGCTTCTCCTTCCGAGCCGGCGGAGGATGCGAGGCGGAGCTCGGCGGGGCGGCCTTCTCCCTCCCGGGCGGCGGGCCGCGGCGCGAGGTCGTTGGGGCAGCACCAGCGGGTCCCGTGGTGGGGCCAGGCGCAGGCTGGCGTACCCTCCTGGATCCCCCTGAATCTAAAGGAGAGGGAGGCCGACGCCATTTTAGCGGCGTCCTGCAGGACGACCGCTGTAGAGAAAAAAAGGGATCCGTCTCCTCCAGGAGACAGATGCAGGCCCCGGTGTGGGTGGTCTTAATTCTGGTTCTCCGTGCCGCGGCGCCTTTCGTCGTCCTGCGGCGCGGACCAAAGGCAGGCAGGCAGACAAAGGCCGCACGGCGCGTGCCAGGTCGTGGCAGGCGCCGCTCGGCACAGAATACGGCGGGGCCGGCTTTTTCAAACGGTGCGGTGCGGGCGGCGCCGAGCGCGCGGCGGGGCTTTTGTGGTCCGATGACATCACGGCGCCGCGCACGGTGCGGCACGTGACGCGGTGCAGTGGCCTGGGACGGGGGCTACGGCATGGTACGTCAGTCTGTGCCAGCGGCGCGGGGTCATGTCGGGTGACCGCTGGATCGACGGGACGCTTTACGGCCAGCGGAAAATGAGGAGATGCACGGGCGCGGCCTGCCGACGGTCTCGCTTTCCGAAACGAAAGATGCAGATGCTGGTTACACAGAGTAAGCTCCACCCAATAAGGTCAGTCTCTCAGAAGTTTCAAGTAGAATATCATTCCATTAAATATATTGACGTGGCGAAAAGAGATAATGTGAGACTTTCATGAAATATGAGAACTGAGAAGAGTGTCATCACTATGAAACTCCACTGGCTTACCAAGTTTTCATCTTAGTTAATTGTGCCTATAAAACTTGCACTGAGATTGGCCTAAGCCTCAAATAAAACTCATTGATCCACAATTAGAATATACTTAATGAAGAGAATGAATGAACTAATTAGTTTAATGATTCATCTCACGAAAAAAAATATTTTTAATACTCTTAGTAAGCATCCAATCCAAACATCCAAAGAGATGAAACTTATAACGCAAAATCTGCATTTAGGCTTAAATGGATAGCCCTCTCAGGTTACCTCATGCGACACAAAAGTTACTTCTTTCATGTTGTCGCGGGAGGTAACTTTGTGTCGCAGAAAATAACCTGAGAGGGCACACCATGTATGACTAAAAGTTACTTCCTTGTGCTTCTTTCCGTTGGGAGACGTAATTTTATGTCGCAGGAAGTAGATTGAGAGGGCTCTCCATTATGACTAAAAGTTACTTCCTCATGTGTGCGCATCTTTCTGTTGAGGGGAAGTAATATTGTGCCGTAGGAAGTAACTTGAGAGGACTCTCCATGTGTGACTAAATGGAAAGGCCTCTCCATGTAGTCGCCTCCAAGTTATAGTCCCATCCGAACCAAACAACACCGCTTTTCAAGTCTCTCTATAAGTCCTTTTTAAGTACGAATAGACGAGACTTGTATTATATGAGCTCCACCGAGAAAACAACACTTTCCAACCCTACCCCTCAAGAACTGTATAAATGGTGGCGGAGCTTAACAAAGAATCCAGAGGAGCCCACCTAGTGTTCCTTAAGTAATTAAGCAAATAAACAGTGCCAAAATTTGTTTCCAGGTCCACCGTGACAATGTCTAAGACTAGTCTCAATGCAGGTTTCAATGCACAAGTATCTAGACAAGAAAACTAGGTAATTGTTCCAGTGAAGTTTTATAGGGGCGAAACTCACTCATTCTCTCTCATTGACACGTCAACAAAAATTGATGCACGAAACACTCTCATGGAAGTCCATTGAGACTAGCCTAAGCTTTATCTGTGCTTATCCAAGGTATTAATGAAGTGCACAAAAGTCATTTACTGCTAGAGAAGCTTGTTATAAACCCGTGCAACCATACATCTAAGTTTATTATAAGCTTCTTCATGTAAGAGGCTTATGAACTTATAATTAACCTCAACCTCATGTCACAAGAAAAAAGCATTTGCACGATGGATGGATGCATGGATGGATGATGGATGGTAACAAGATGCTTAATTTGTTTCCGACACACCTGTGTTTGAGCCGATATGCGCTTTCGTCGTAAAAAGAATGGAACATGTTAAAGTAGTGTTACCAATAAGCAATGGTGGAGGAACATCACCTCTACACCGGATATACCGCGGAAAGCGTTACGCACCGTTACCTTGCTAGTCATGTGGGAGATCTGGAAGGGGCGAAACGACCGAGTCTTTAACCGCAAAGAGACGTCGGCGCCATCCACTGTGGCAAGAATAAAAAATGACGCATCTACCTGGATCGCAGCGGGAGCGAAGGACCTCGCGGTCGTGTTACTCTGTTAGTGAGAACGTAAATACGTCTGTACATACTCTTTAGCCGGATCCCGGCATGTAAACTCGTTTCTTTATCAATGAAATAGACACATTCCGTGCTCGTTCGTTAAAAAAAATAGTGCAATTTACCATTCACGCCTAGTTGCAGGAAAGGTTTTGCGCTAACAATCGATGCGCTCATATGCCTGGGTTGGGCACCTGGCAAAGCAAATCCCAACGAAAAACCCTCGCGTCGCCCCCCGCGCGGGTGACCCGGGCGGCGCGAACCCTAGCGCCGCCGCCTCCCTCCGTTGCGCTATCGCCCGAGGGGCCCTCCGGAATCGCGAGACCCTCAAGGAAGGTGGCAGGGCGGCCTTCACCCCTTCCAAGAGGCTCTGCGGCGGCGGGCACGGCCGCCATGGCCCCTCTTGGAGCTCGCCGTCGACGACGACCAAGGCAGCGACGATGGGCTTAGGGTCTCAGATCTGGGACGCCCCCGTTTGGATCTGGTGGCCACGAGGTCGGGGGCGTGGTTTGGTGTGTCATGTGGAGGTGCGAGGGACGGTGGCGGCGGTGCATGTGGGCGGGCTCGCAGTTGCGACGACGGTGGCGACGGCTACCCGCGCGGGGGCGCGCGGGGCGGTAGCGGGGGCCTGTGGGGGCTGTGACTTTGGCCTGTGCGGGCTGCCAACTTCGGCACCGGTGGCATGTGCAGGATGCTTTCGACGGCGGATGTGGTGGCCGTGGCCGACGGCGTCTGCGGTCGGTCCAGACCTTCGGCTGCGGCCAGCCCAAGCCAAGGCCGGCCACGACAGTCAACGGTTACTTCCATTCTTCTCTCCTCGTCGGCAAAGTTGGTTTGGCGTCGCCATGGTGGTGGGGTCAGGGGGCTGACTGGTGTAGACTGGTGGCGTTGTGGTGGTGTTCAGGGCTGTGTCGAGCCTCTTCCAATGGAGGTGATGCAGAGGGGACGGGAAGCGGGCTAATGCCTTGGCCACAAGCGTGTTGCAGGCATGGTGCAAATTGCGCGAAAGCCTTCACTGACGCGTCTGTTGGTAGGCATGATGGCGGCGCCCTTGGGGCGTCGGTCTCCCCGTTGGGGGCATCATGGTGAGGCACTGTGTTCTCTGCCTCGCGGGGCTCTCTCGTGAAGACCTCATCCAGTTATGGATGTGCGACGGCGCCGCCTTGGCGTCGTGCCCTCCCCGGAGGCGTCGTGTTTGGAGTCCCAGCTTGTGGTAGTGGTGGTGGAGGTCATTTGGTGCTGTGAGATGCGCGCATGGTTCGTGTTGCGTGGAGGTGCAGAGGTGAACTCGGTGACGGCTGGGCGGAGGAGATGCTCTCAATCCGATCTCAGATATCTGAGTACTTAGCAGAGGAGTGTGAGACGGTGGAAGAGGCGAGGCTCCCACGCAGAGTGGCCAGGATCAGTGTTTTTTCCTTGGTGCTGAGATGAGTGTTCTGCTGAAGTTTCGCTGGAGCAGAGGGATCGACGGTCGTGTGTGTGCGGCTTGAGGGTGACAGTCCCATGGTGGAGGAGCTCACGGGGGCGTTCGGGTTTGCAGCGGGCCACGCCTTCGGCGTGGCACATCGTTGGTGACAACAGCGTAGGTGTCGACGACTTGTTTCGAACTCCTCTCCCAAGTGGTGGGGGTGGTGGTGTGTTGTGTCGGGTGCGTTTGTTTGTGTTGGGGTTTGTTCGTGTGTGGTGATATCCGCTTCGACGCGTTATGCATTATTATTTTTTTTCTTAAATGACATAAAAGTGTTTTTTTATATAAAAAAGCAAATCCCGCGCTGCGGGCCTGCGGCTGGCGTACCGAAAGCAAAAGCGGCCGCTTGCCCCTCGAGGCCAGCTCAACCAAACGCCGTAGCGCACACGCCCGCCCACGACTCCTGGGACCGCCGCTATTGATGAGCGGCGATGCGCCGCACCCGGCCGCAGTAGCCGTAGAGTCTCCCAGTCCCATCCCCCGCACCCGCCCGTGCTGTCCCCCACCCCACGACACGCTTCCTCCCACGTGAACCGGCGGCCAACGGACCCTTGACACGTCGCGGTGGTCGTGTCCTGTTCAAGCGGCGTCGTCGTCAGGCCGCAGGTCATGAGTCACCACCACCATGAGTGCCTGAGCACGACTGTCTAGCTGACAAGATGGGACGGCTCTAGTGTGGCCCCACATGTCATGTCTGTTCGCGACTGTGTCGGTCCTGCCTCCGCGCACCTTTGTTGCTAGCGGCGAGGCCACGACAAAACAGTCCGAGGGAAAGCAAAATGACAAAACAGTCCGAGGGATTTGCGTCTTTGCGTGTGTGCAGGGCTCACTGATATGTGGGCCCCATCGGCAGCGGCGTGGAAAAGTAGGAGTCGTGATCTGTTCGGCGCCGCTCGCTCGCACGACGGATGGTGGCAGGTAGTAGAGGCCCCGGCCGGCGGCAGCTGTGTCCTGTGCGTGGACGCGAAGTTGTCAGGAGACGGCGGACGGCGCAGACCGGAGAGGGAGAGCGCGCTCGTACAGTACAGCGTCGCGCAGAGCTGGCGTCATGCCGGACGCGAGAGTGGAGGCGGCGTGCGCACAGTGTTTCTGGTGGCAGGACCTGCGGTCCCCGGCGACACGTCAAATCTCGCGGCGGCTGTGCCGTGCTCCCTCCTGCCACGCCGGGGGCAGCAGCGCCCCCAGACGCGACTTTTTTTCGTTTTCTAACCCTTTTGTTGAAGATTCTCACAAATACATCTTTTTTGGAAAATTTTCAAAAAATAGACCCTGAGCTCGGCGCCGTGAACTATGACGCCGAGGTAACACGTCTCGGCGCCGTGGATCTTAACGCTGAAGTTGAACGAGCTGGCAACAAATTGAGCTGATGTGGAGCTAACGTGGTAGCCGAGCTCGGCGCCGTGATCTGTGGCGCCGAGCTCGACGCCAAGATCTGCGGCGCCGAGGTCCCTTGCTTCTGCCGGCCTGCCATCATGTGGCGTAGGAGCCTAAGGTAGTCGGCGCGGCACATACACGCACACGCCCGTCGCATGCACACGTCCTAAGCATAGTAACCGGCCGCCGACCGCATGCCGTGCAAGGAATTCCGCCATGCAAACGTCCGCATGCAGGCGCACACACACGCACGCCATGCACGCACACACAAGTTACACGCACATGCACGCCATGCACGCACACACGCGTAATGGCTGACCACATGCACCGCATGCCGCACGGAGACCGTGCCTCGGAGCCATGGATCAGGGCGCCGAGCTCGGCGCCGTGATCTGTGGCGCCGAGCCTGGCACCACATCAGCTGCCACGTTTGCCCACGTCGGTCGCGAATCCTATACCCTCGGCGCCGAGACGTGCTACCTCGGCGCCACGGGTCACGGCGCCGAGCTCGGGGTCTATTTTTTCAAATCTTTCCAAAAAGGGTGCATTTGTGAAATTCTTTCGCCAAAAAGGTTAAAAAGCAAAAAAAAGTCAACCCCCCCCGACCCCCAATCCACCAGGTAATCTCTCTACCTCCCTCTACCGTTACGGCGTTACGCCCCTCGCACGGCCCCGTTTCACGAGGCCGGGCAACCATCGCTCACAAAAAGCCACACATCCCCACCCGCTATCTATCCATCATTGGGCCTTTGCGTTGTGCCAGAGACACTCCCGAGCGGACGCTGCCGCACACCCAACAAACCCTACTACACCTCCCTGCTCTTAGAAGTCCGAATGGACATGGATCCCACGTTAAGGGCAGTGTTGAGCCATGGTGGAGCTGGTGGCGGGCCGGCGGTGGTGGGAGGAGGGGACGGCATCGGCGACGCGCACTACAGGGGCGTGAGGAAGCGGCCGTGGGGCAGGTACGCGGCCGAGATCCGGGACCCGTGGAAGAAGACGCGGGTGTGGCTGGGCACGTTCGACACACCCGTGGAGGCCGCCCTCGCGTACGACCGCGCCGCGCGCACCCTCCGCGGCGCCAAGGCCAAGACCAACTTCCCCGACCACGACGGCGGCTATCTGCACCGCCACCACCAGCAGCAGCAACTACTCCACCTGGCGCGGCCGCTCACGCGCCAGCCCCTGCCGCAGCAGGCCCTCCCGTTCGGCGACGTGGGCGGCCTCGACGACTGCCCTTCTCCCCCTTGGCATTTCGTCTGCCAGCAGCTGCAGCCGCAGGAAGCCGAGGCCGCGCTCCCCCTCGCCGCGACGCAGCCGGCGGCCGCACCGTCGCCGTCGACGGCGCTCGAGCTCGGCACGGGCCGAACGCGTGGCGGCGGCCTCCCGTTCGACCTCAACGAGGCACCGTCGTCGTGCTGATGCAGTGATGCCGGGCCGGATCGCGACGCGGCATGCATCTAGCTGCAGAAGTGTAGCGAGGCTGCTTGACGAGATCAGCCAGAGGTCGCGAGCAGGTGAGGTGAGGCCCGGGCCTTCTGGTGCAAGGGGAGTGCTAGCTAGCTGTACGCCTGTACATACCTATTTAAGGAAAGATGAGCCATGTCTTTGTTGGGGTCGCTCCTTTGTTCTCGTGTTAAGCGTCGCCATTTCCGGTGCCCTGTGTCCCGGAATGGTGAGGGCGGCGTGGAATCCCTGGGACTCAAGGAGCGGATGATGCTTTGTTTAACCGCGGTGGTGTTAATCATTTTTTATCGCCGTAAGTAGGGCGGTGGATTATTCGGCTTCGTGTGGCCTCCACGGCTCGCCGCGCGGCCGCGAGAAGGAGAGGAGGCGCGCTCGTGCGGTCGTCGTGCTCGTGCGTGCCCACTACCCAGGCTGCTGTACTTTTTGGCCAGGAGATGATCGCCCTTTCCACTTGCACATGCTCTTTTTTTCGCCCGGATAATGCTTCCGGGCCAAAATCCACTGCGACAGTGGAGTGGACGGATTCGGTCACGCTGCCGCTGCCTACGCGACATGATATGGGTTTACTGTCGCGATCAGTCTCTCGATTGATACAGGCCGAACCCGTTTTTTAAATAGCGGTGTCTACGGAGATTGCTGCGTTTGCATGTCTCTTGTTCACGCGATCAGGCCCAGCAGCCAGCACCCAGCAGGGAAGTGTCCTCTTTAAGTTATGGTTGTGTCAGGGTTAGCGTGGTATTCATTATTGTCTGGCAGTGCCATGAAATATCATATGGATATTCAGTCGGTGAATCAGAAACCCAACAGACCTAGAGAAATCGAGGAGCAGAGGGAACAGTGCGAGTTAAAAACGAAGGTCCCCTCTCAGAGAGGAGAAACTAGACTAGCAGCAGCACATGGCTTCTGCGAACGCGAGAGGAGAATAGAAGTCGGACGGAGAAATGTGAAGGGACCGTGGGACACATACAGCGGCAGCGCAACAGAAAAGTGCTTGGGAACGAGAGGAAAATCAGAAGATCGGGCTGTAATGTGGCGGCCTTTTAGGCTAAGGCTCATTTAAATGTTGTGCCGCCTTTTTGCCCTTTTAAGCTAACTGGGCTAATAATATGGGCCAGAAATTGATCTCCAAGTTGGCTCCCCCTTTCTCCACACTCCGTGTGACCCATCTACACAGACTATTTGGTTTGAGGCCTTTATGTTGAGTCATATGGGCCTAGCCCATTTTATAAATTCATAGAAATATAGTAAAAAGTAACTTCACGCACGAGAAAAATAAAAAATATATATTTCTTTAGTCTTCACCACCTTATATTAGTACATGTGAAGTCAGGCCAATTTAAAAGGTAAATTGTTCTTTACCATATTAGCTCCCTACGGATGGGAGGGAGGAGAAAGAACACATGCACGAGAAAAAAGCATGGCAAATAAAATTTTAGGAAGCCTTCCGTGTTATCACGGCCCATCTTAATTTGAAGGCACTCAAAGAGTATGCTTGTTTACTTTGTATATGTAAATAAATTTCCAGAAAAAAGTTTCCAAGATTGTAAGCCGAAACATATGGGTCAGTCTTGACGCTTGTAAGCGTATCGTCCAACTGACCAACTCCCAAAGTTAATTATGTGCCGGCGCACACATTGTTTATCGATCATCGTCCTGGTTGACACACGAGTAGTATGTGCACTGAGTTCCCTCAAGGGTCATGAACACTACGGAGTCCGTACATATAATAACTTTGGGAATTTCATAAATAAAATTTTAAGATGAAATGTGAAAGTAGAAACACCAAAGTGATTGCATAGCAACATTATTTTGTAAATAACATTATATATGAAAGCATATTCATTTTGTTGAAAGAAATATTCTTAAATGATTATTAGCCTATATGTATTTCTACATAGTGTGGGAACTTTTTGGCGTGCTACACACAAAGGCATGCAATTAGTCATAGAAAATTGGTTCAAGACATAAATATATGGTCTAGTGGATGGTGACGGTGTATAATGGATGGTGATATGGATAGGTTGCATGTTGAGACAAATAGGACTATGACCCTTAGTGAGGTGCTCTTATATAGGTATAGATGATGCACTACCTTTTTTTTGCCAAATTGTAAGTTATTCTAATACTTTAAAATCACAAATATTTATGATAACATATAACTAATATTATAGTTTTTTATTAAATATTTTTTAGTTATCTTTTTGGTACCATAAATCTTCGTAATTCTCTCTAATTTTGATCAAATATATATTGATTTCACTCTAAAAAAATCAAAACAACATACAATTTAAAATAGAGGAAGGAAATGCTAATTTCCCATGTGAATAACTGTGAATGTCAACAAAACTTCAGGGCAGTTCCAGTTCGAGTGGGTACACGTTTTGGCAGAGCATGGCCGAATCGGCCACGTTACGCTGATGCTGGACTGACTGCAGAGTGCAGACTCGCACTGCATTCTTGGATGACTTTTGGACCTCCATTGACATTTTGCAGCACACAGTTGTCGACTGGATTCTCAGGCTTGCCATGTGGCTGCTGGCTTGAATCACGATATTTGTATAAATCGTATATATATGATTTTCGTTCAAATCTCCGCTTATAATTTTTGTATTTGTGCAAGCACGAAGGATTCAGAAAATCATACCAGTTTCAAAGGAGTTTCATGGGGAGTTTTATACATTAAATTTTGCTAATATGGTGATGAGACAGAATGATGAAGTTTTATGAGGTGTGAGGACTTTTTTTAGTGAAACTTCATTAGCACATAGTTTTCTTAATTTAGATAACTGTGTAGTGAAATTGTGCATTGAGACTAAATCTGAAAAGAAAAGGTGCGAAACCAGAGGAGTGGCCACAGATAATCCTATCTTGGTCAGAGGGCTGCAGGCAGACGGTCAAAGCGGTGGCCGTGGACGATTAGTTTAAGCAGCGTGTGTCACGGACAGAAGGGGACACCTCCCCCGCGATCCGTGCGCCAACGTTTACATCTCTCTAGTTTTCATGATTCACTTTGCTGCAAGCCTGCAACTAGCAACTTGCAAGTTGCGAAGTTGTGGCTAGTAGTACACTTTAATCACGCACCCAGGCCAAATCCTCTGGATTATACAACTTCACAGGCTTTTCACGGTGCCTTTGTTACCCAAATTATTGTCCATCCATGATCAAAATTCAAAATAGTTCATCAGCTTGACGATCTGCTACAAAAAGGCTATGCAAAATGGAGTAAAATATAGTCTCTCGTAAGAAAAAAAATCCTAAATGTAGTTAAACTGCATGGGAACTTTCAAAATAAAAGTGGCCAATTACCAAGATATACACAAACAGGTAAATATGCAATTCAAATTTGTAGAGGTGTTTCCATCAACCCGGTTCAAGAATTTTCAAAGGGCTTTGTACGTCTTCCCACTTGTATACAAGATCATCATCCCTTGCTGCTGATGTCAAAGTAACTTTCATTAAGCCCACCATTAGTACGGCTAAGCAATTGTTTACAGGTGCCGACTGAGGAATCACCTGCTCTCTCAGCTGCCACGCACGTGCGCACGTAGCACCCCTGTCCTAGCTAAAGCCATTATTGCCAAAGCAATGTCCTAATCAGGCTTTTTTTACAAGCACACCTCATAATTACCAGCCTCCACGCGAAGCTGACAAGCCCCGTGGTAATGTTGCATAAATAGCTGTTGGGAAGAAGGTAGATTTACCATGGGGTTAATCAAACATAGCCAGCAGTACGGATAAGTTCGAATCAAATGCACCAGGGTTTTTTTGTACAGTGCAGCTTGACGTACATCTTGTACAGTCCCTCACTAATTAATTTACTACTGTTTTTGAACCTGAAGTGAACTGACGATAAATATGTCCGTGCCAGCTAGTTTGAGTGTAATTTTTTAATAAGACAAATAGTCAAAGTTGTAGAAAAAAGTCAATGTCAACAAGTATTTCGATACGGATGAAATACTTATGTTTGCAATCGAAGAGAGTGTACATAGCCCTTCACTTTATTAGTAGTATGTTTGTGCAGTAGTGTGCGTGCCTTGCCATATATACTCAGTAGTACGGTATATTCTCAAGTTATGTCTCGATACGAAGACGTACAGTTTTCTTGTGTATTTAATAAAAAAATCATGTTCGTTTAGCTGAATTTTGATCCGTAGTATTTTATATCATTTGTTAAAAATTCCTTGTTACGGTAGGACCTTAAAATGTACTAGTTGATGATATGCCTCACAGCAAACTGAAGTAACAAACGAGTAAAATTAGATACTTCATTGTGGATGATCTTAAATACACTCCATGTTGTTTAGGACAAGTTAGTTTGTAGTTACTGACACCACTCTTATGCAACGGATAACCCTTGCCACTTGAGCGACAAGGTATCTCTGCCCTTCATTTTTGTACTCGTTCTCCAAGAGGTCGTCCTAGACATCTAGCGCCTCCAAATCCACTCTCGCACCCTTCTCTAGGTTTAACGGAATCGGCAAGAAAGAGAGCCTCCAACACCTACCGCATCATGCACTGTCCTAGTACTTTGTTTTGCATGGCAAACTACTGTCAATAGCAGTATATGAACAAACTAAACCCTCCAAATTTACATTACAATTACGTACTAAACTCTAAGCAAGGAGCTTCTTGACCATGGTCAGACGAGGCTCAGAGCTCGGAAGAGAAAAGCAGGTGTTACCCCGATGCAAAAGCTACCACTTTAGATGGCGCAGGCATTATATGCGACTGATGCCACTTTTGACCCGACTCACTGACACTACCGCTGTCGTCGCTTGTGGCTCCTTGACGCTTGACACGCAAGCTTTTTGGGTTACTGCTGGCGACCATGCATGCACGGCCCATTCCGCCTTCGTTCTCTATTCTCAAGACTCGCCCTTGTATCTTTACATCGGACGGCGTTAATGCTTTTGTACACACACACGTCCTTCGTATATCAAGGTTGCAATGGAAACACTACTACTCACACCTCTCGTTTTTATACACGTACATGCAGGCAGCCTCTGATCTCTCGCGTCCTGTCTGAAATGGCTCGGCTACTGCCCCTCGTCCCCTGCTTGCTAATCTTTTTATGTCGTGAAGCTCGTACCACCAGTGCTGCGCCCAGCTGCTACTGGCTCCTGGGCCTGCTTGTCAGGGCAGTTCCAGCCCGAGACACTAAGTCACTAACTGCAGTTTTCATAAGCTTTACATAATCAAGAAAGAAATATAGTTAGTACTAGACACTACTCTTCCAATGCAGACATCATTATTTCATACTTGAATTAAACACTACTGGAAAAAGGGGCAGTTGTACCGGTTCAAAACCCTCATTTGTACCGGGTATTGAACCGGTACAAAGCATCCGGTACAAATGTGAAGTCACATTTGTACCGGGTATCTCACCCGGTACAAGTGTGAGCATTTGTACCGGGTGATATTACACCCCGGTACAAATGTCTCCAGTCCCCTACGCATGTTTCCTCCTCTTTTCCTTTTTCTTTTCTTTTCTTTTCTTTTCTCATCTCATCTCATCTCAAAATTCATCTCATCCCAACACAAGATTCACAAAATTCATCTCATCACAATACAAGATTCATCTCATCCCAACACACAAATTCACAAAATCCATCTCATCTCAGCACAAGATTCATCTCATCCCTAACACAAGATTCACAAAATTCATCCTATCTCAGCACAAGATTCACAGCACACAAATTAACACAACACATAACGAACCAAGCCCGCCGTGCGTCCGACCGGCACCGCACCGCCCCGGCCGCGCGCGCCCGCGCCCGCCTGGCCTCGCCGCCTGGCTGCGCCCGCCCCGCCCCGCCGGCCCTGCCGCGCCCCTGCGTGGAGATCGAGGGGTCATCAGTACTCAGGAAGAGGAAGGAGAAAGGAAGAAGGAAGAGAAAGAAGGAAGAGAAATGAGAGAGATAAGGAAGGAGGGGCTGGTGGAGAATTAAAAGGATGGCTGAGAACGAGAGGCGCCCGGAGAGAATTTCTCTAAGTCCCCGCTAGATCGAAGGAATGATATTTGTACCGGGTTTTCTTTTTACCCGGTACAAATGTGCCTACATTTGTACCGGGTGGTGTCTTGGCCCGGTACAAATGTGCTGGCCTCACATTTGTACCGGGGGGAGCCACTAACCGGTACAAATGTGTTGGGTTGGATCAGACCCCGCCGAGCCTCTGTGAGAGGACATTTGTACCGGTTGGTGGCTCCAACCGGTACAAATGTCCCCATTTATACCGGTGGGCAAAATACCCGGTACAAATGAAAAATCAGGCCTAGGATATATGTGCGATTCTCTAGTAGTGAAATACTACACATCTCATATTATGTCTTGAGTATGTTGAAACTAGGTCTCATGCAAGACATGTTTGTGTCGATCTCCCTCCGATGCAGTCTAACAACCTAGTTGGGCCCTTGAACTCAGCTCCGTGATCAGGGAAGCCCAAGCCAACAGGGTTAATGGCTCATGTCGCGTTGGCACTATATAGAGGAGGTGAGGCTGCAGTAGCACGCACGTAAGGCAGACGAGTGCTCACTCACCCACCTTTACACCGCACAGGGGTGCCGGTTAGTGATAGGAAGCCCGCCACCCGAGAAACTGCCGCGATCGTCAATGTGCCTTTACTGGCGGTCTTCTGTAACACCCCAGGTGTTTATTAAAGATAAATACCTCAATTAGTTGTGTTAATCAGGGTTAATTAGTCCCTAAGCATGTTTTGCTTGATTGTGCACACTTTTGCACTTAAACCCTTGGTCAAACTCTCAAATCATGGTCAAACCCCTAGAGCTCCAAAAGGTTGGTTTGGTTTTCTTCCGCGTTCTCCAAATTTTGCTATAGAAGTTCAAAATCGGCCAATATAAAAGTTCTTCATTATTTCCGGGAACACATTTCTCATAATTGGCGGACATTCCAATTTTTAGTGCAAAGCCGCGTAAACTCGAGATGAAGTTCCTGTGCACAGTGTTACAGGGCCGAGTTTTTCCTGAAGTTCAACACGTTTTTCCCGAAAATCTGTTGATCAAAACATAGGTCGCCCTTTGTGAAAGTTGTAGTGCTATAGCTCCTCTACAACTTTCGTTTTTGGAGATTTTTGAGTTCTGTTCAAGAAAAGGGTGTTACACATTCTTGAACTCGGCTAAATGAAATGAAACAGACGCAATCGACGACGTTGCCGCGCTCTCGCGCTCCATAGCGCCGCGCCGGTCACGTGTCACGCACGCGTGTCGCGTCCTTGCTGTGGACCCGTTCATGCGCCGTGGACCCTCCGCCTCACCCTCGGACCCGTGCGCCGCGCCCACGCCAACCGCGAACGCCGGGCCAGCCACGCGCCGCACGCTCGCGCACGCCGCGCGCGCGTGCCGCGCATGCATGGCGGCCACTTGGCCGAGCCGCGGGCTAAAGGCCCTGTGGCCGTGCCCAGGTCAGCCCGACCTCGTCACTCTCGCCACCTTTTCCCCTCGCACGCGCCGAGTTCCGCCCGAGCCAGAGCGAGCCGACGCCGGTCTTCTGTGCCGCCGCCGCCCGTCCCTGGGCAAGGCCGAGCCGGACCAAGCCGGCAGTTCTGCTTCCTCCACGTCGCGTCCTTCCCCTTCTGCTCCTTCCTTGCTGCTTCCTCTACACCGCCACACCGCCGCCGGTCTGCCCAGCCGCGCCGCCGCCGGTCTGCGGTGTGCCGCAGCGGGCGCACAGGGGCGTCACGCCGCCGGCCACCGACGGCACCCTTCCAAGCCCGTGCAATACCCCAAGGCAGCCCGTGAAGGTACAAATCGGCCCTAGGGCCGCTCACCGTCGAGCTCCGGCGACCGGACCGCCGCCGGCGAACTCCTCCCGCCGGCAGGGACCCAATTGCAGCGTTTTGATTCTTTCTAGGGTGTTTTCCGTGAAATAGGGACCTGTGCGTAATTACGAAAACTTATTCCAGGGACCCGGCTGTAAAAGGTATATTAGGGTTTCGGCTGTAACTTTAAAAATCAATTAAAAATCGTAGAAAAATCATAAAAATGCAAATCCAATTTTGTTGGGTTCCTGGTGAAGAAATCTACCTTTTCTAGAAAGCATGTATAGGGTTTTTCTGTGTAGTTTTTGAATGAAAATTCAAATTCAGTTTGAAGTGTTTTTAGTGTAGTTTAAAATATACACATGCTATGGACTTGAATTTTTGATATGTTGCTCTTTATGACATGTTTAGATTTGTGACCAAAATTGGCATGAGTTTGATGTATAGATCTTTAGTTATGATTTATGTAAGCTTTATGCTAGATTAAGTTTGATGCTTTTTATAGCCTCTTTAATGAACTTTTCTTTGAGCACCAGTGCACCCTAGGGCTTTGCCTTGTTGAGTAGTACCTCTGGTATGATGGATGTGATTTTAGGGAATTGTTTAATATGTGATTTGGATTTAATCTTGTGTAGGAGCTTAAATTCAAAATCTGAAAAATAATTTGAATCTGCAAGCATGCTTTGGTCAGAAACTCATTCTTGGCATACATGACCTGTAGGAGAAAGTTGAGATCAAAAAGTTTATTAAATCTTTTTATATGAATTAATGGTGATTTACTAGGCTGAAATTTGTCTTTTTCGTATAAATTAATTTATAAATGATCTTAAGCTATATTTTGGTTTGAGAGCTTAAAATAGGCATATGTTGCTGTGTGCAAAAGATTAGGCTCATTTGAAGTGTTTTTGATTTAATTTGGATTTATGGTTGTAAGGTTTGTTTTAATTAATTAATTAAAGAAAAGGCAATTAAGGTGTTACTTTGTGAAAACATGTTTGTTCCTGTTTTTAATAATTTATTTAAATACACCCCTTGCTGTTATGAAGTTATTTATTTTACTTATGTTTAAATATGTACACAATCACCATCAAAATGGTGCTTAATCTTGTTCAAAACCACCTAGTGCTCTTATAGGTTAAGTGTGTTGCAAATTTCTTGTCAAGGTGAATATGGCTAACATTACACCCAGAGTTTATTTCAGTTTTCAGAAATGCAATTTATTTCCTTTTGATCAATTAAATTTATGCATATGCATATCGTGTAGAGCTGTCGAGCGGTAGCTATACGCTAGTCCAGGAGGGAGAAGGTGCAGCGGACGGCGAAGTGAACTACACCTGTGTTCACCAAGACCTGGACCAAAGTCCGGAAGAGCCCAAGGCTAGTGTTGAGTCAGAGGAAGGCAAGCCCCGGATACATCTAACCTTTTTCTAAACTCATATCTTTACTTTTCGTATTTATGTTATGATTTGTGCATTTAAGTTTCAGGAGTTGCTTTGAAACCTAGATGCATGATCCTTAGGACTCCTATGCTCTTTTACTAGTATGTTAGAAACGCTAGTGCCATGCTTTAAGGACACGGTACAAGTCGAGTAATGACTCATTGCTCGCGAGATATAGGATGCTTATGTTGGAATCATAAGTTGGTTAAAATGACTCGCTCATGTGGTAAGAGCAATGGGTTCGGTCTCGACCGAGTAGCATTGTGCTGGTTTAAGCTATTGAACGTACCAAGTGCTTGTTGGGAATGGGACCGGTAAGCCTAGTACCTTCTGAACCGGGGCGGGATCTTTCTAGCTACCGGCTTGGGTTGCGTCTCCGGGCTAGCTACCCGTGGTATAGTGTGTGAGTCCGGACTGGTCGGGTTAGACCCTCCGGATAACCGTGTACCAGAGTTTGTAGCGTCTGATCCCAAACTGTGGGATGTTGGGAACCGCTTGGTTGGGGTAGACACTGCACTTGGTCTACCTTCTTCCGTGTATCTTGGGTTTACCTTGCAAGGATATAAATCGATCGATCGTCGGTCACTCGCCGTTATCTGAGTCGGCTTGACCACTGGCTACCCCATGTTTATTTATGGAACATTTCGGATTAATATTGATGGATGACTAATCTTGTTTGTACAACCATGCTTGTTTAGCAAGGTGCTTACCTAGAATGGTTAACATACTAGAACTTGAGCTAAAATTTGAAAGTAAGGATCAACTCTTAGTTGCTTTTGGCAAAACAAACCCACCAGCCAAAAAGCCTTGCATGTCTAGCTGTGTCTTTTATTTTTGTCGGGTAAGTCTTGCTGAGTATTATTATACTCAGCCTTGCTTTTGTTGTTGTTTTCAGGTAATCCCATCTGGCCTGGATCTATTCCAGATGGTTGGGAACTTGAGTGGGAGAACGATGTTGATGAGTGATACTCTATGGATGGCCTCCCATGTGTATCTTCCGCTAGTTTTATTTCCGCTGTTTAAACTCTGAATCACCTTTACTTTCATGTACGAAAACCTGGTTTGTAATAATGTGAACTTATGAACTTTTATGTAATGTAATGTTGTACTCTGGTCCCGCCTTCGTGTGGGCTTAGTGCATAAATCGATCCTGTGTAAGTGATTTACCGGGCATGCCCCGGCAGAGGCGACAGAATAGTTCTTTATTATTGCTTAATAGCCACGTGGACCGGCTTAGGCGATAATACGGAATTATTTTGGGCGGTTCTGTCACAGCTGGCATCAGAGCGAGTTATGCACCAGAGTAATTAAAATAACTTAACAAACTTGTTTTTGGAATAAAATTTGCCAAGATTAATAATCTTGCTAAGTGAGTAGGACGTTAAGGTCTTATCTAGTCCGAGAGGCCCTAGAGGGAATTTTTGGGTTCTTTCAGGTGGCTAGTACTCTATGGTGTATTTAGTCTAACTTCCAGCACATTTTATTCCTGTCAAAACTTACTTTCATGCACAACCATACTAGTTCATCACGTTTTGCCATACGTGGTGGTACCACAGGGAAGTCCTGTGAGGGACTAGTGGGACCTATTCCAATGGGTGCCACGTCGCGTCTGCGTCTCGTCACGTTTTGCCATACGTGATGGTGCCACGGGAAAGTCCGTGAGGGATGAGTGAGGCCTATTCCAATGGGCACTCACGTCGCGTCTGTGTCTAGCCATGTTTTGCCATACATGTGCGAACCCGCAATAGGCGGAAAGGACAACTCCATTCAAACGGAGGTGTCCGAGGTTGGACGCTGTCCATGCAGCGGCTTTACGCATGGATACCGTTTCTATAGTGAACGGTAATGAATGTGGACGCTTTTGTGAGTGCTGGCACAAAAGGTCTTGAATATCTGTGAATTTCTGCAGGTACACTAACCACGGTTGTTAGGAACGGTAATTTAAGAAACGAATAGCTTCCGACTAGCTATTATAAGGAGAGACGTATATTTATGCCTTGCCACCGGCACTAACTTCGTTTTTGAGCTTAAAAGCTTTGTGAGGAAGTTTAGGACGCTTTTTGCATCATGTAAAAACTACCAAACCTAACTCTGAACTTAAATCATGTGTTGCTTGGTCTCTATCAGTTGAATTTATAGTTCTTAAGGACCATTCATGCTAGTTTGGTAAATTATGTGATGTGATCAAAAGTATGTCTAGTTGCTGTCCAAATTTTTCTAAGGATGATCTAGAAAGTATTTGGTTAGGTGATCTTTAGGAAAATTGCTCATCACCTAGTTATGATTGCTCTCTGAAATTCTCATGATTTTAGGATGTTTAAAACTGAAGTTAGGATCAATTTTGTTAGGCAAGGTCATGCTGAAATGCTGTTGAAATTTCTGAGTTAATCTGAAACTCGAATTTTTACACCTTGTTCCGAATAGATTTTGCTTAGACAATCTATACCAAAAATGTTCCATTGATAGCCTACTTTGTGCTGTCAAAATCTCATGGTCATAGGGTTCTTAGTTTTTGAGATATGATCTTTTTAGTGTAGCGCTGTCTTGCTGAAAATTTCTGGGCAACAGCACTCTACAACTTGATCAGTTAGACCCTTTTCCAAGCTGATTTGGTTCTACCTTTGAATACCAAAAATGCTCCTTAGGTATCTATCTACCTCCTGTAGAAATCTCAAGGTCACTAGATTTTTAGTTTGGGAGTTATGCACAAAACATTAGGTCTCTGTCCTGCTGAATTTCAGAACTAGTGATCTCTGAAATTCAAATTTTTAGGTCATCTTCCTTTGAAATCCAGAGCAAACCTTGAATACCATATTGGTTCATAATTTTGTGATGGAAATGCTCACAAAATTTCAGCATTTATGCATGTGTATATTGAGAAATATCAAATTTTTGGTAAGCCCTGTTTGCTGTAAAAACTGCTAGACAGAGCTTTGGTAACGAATCTTTCGACCCCTGTAAGAGTTGAATCTGTTCTGGAGTTGAATACCAAAGTTGTGGCTTATAAAATTCTACACATGCTTACCAAAATTTAGAAATTTTCGACACTTGAGCTGAGAGATATGGAATTTTTAGTGACCCTCGGCCTGCTGTCCAACAGCCCTGACAGCAAAGCGATATCTGAATTTTCGGGCATGATAGCCTCAGCATTATCTCTAAGTTCAATACCAATATTGGAAGACACGAGATTTTACATCCCCTGCCTAAAGATGATGATATTTAGGTGGTGGAAGAATGCTCCACGTATGTTTTTGAAGTTTCTATCTACAGATGAACACAATCAGTGCAAAATACATCTATCTCCATCTTCTCTTAGGATGGTTTCTAATAGAAGCATACCCATATCCTTGACGAGTCAAGTGGAACCCCGTTGTACTCTCCTGATTGCTTATACACCTTTCTTCAATTTAAAGGCGATCCACCAACTTCCTATGGCTATGTAAAGGTGATCACTCCACTTTCTTTGCATCGATATCCCTACATTGATCACTATAAATTCTCAGCCTTGACCTAAAAATCCTTATGCTTGCTCACAAACAAATAAATGAGAACATGGTTACAAGGCATCAAAAATCTGTTGGTAAGCACGTGAGCATCATCACCGCATGCATATCTTGCGACCTTAATAACATAAATCATGAGCATGGAAAATGCATTGCACAACATGTGCATTTGGGACATTGGATGAACTAACCTGCATATGTCCTGACAGTTTCCCACCTTTCTACTCTATCGCCCTTTTTGCTGGTGATGTTGTTGTTCCATAAACGAAGGTGCTGCGACGGAACCTAGGGTATCATGTGTACTGCAGCCATGTGATTACCACTAGGAGCGCGCTAGGTATCTTGGTTTGTGAGAATGCGACTCACCGCACCTATTACTTCTCAACTCTATGTTTATCCTCTCTACCTTGACTAACCTCATGGGTGAAGCAAGTCATGCTGACATTGCATCATGAGCACCATATCTCATGAGCATACGCATCACGCATTCATAAACATGTGCATCATCATGCATGCACCTCATCATATACATATCATGTGCATCTCTCACTATGCACCATGACATATACACTGTAAGTTCATATGCATAAACATCATATGCTCATATACATGTACATCATACTATATGCACTTCATCATGAGCATCCACATGTGCACCATCCCATTGTTGCACGAGTCATTTCCCATATGCATAAGCATTGTCATCCCATGACTCATCAAGTGCATGAGTTTCAACTCAAAATCATTACGTCCTGGTGTGGTGCATAAAGTAATTAAAATACTTCATTAAGATAAACCTTGAGCAAGGGTATTTTCCTCACTCCCTTCCCAATTTTGTTTCCAAAATCTTGTCACTTGCCATTGACAATTGTACTTTCCAGGATACTCTAAGAGTTGACCTTTTTATTGATCTCCTAAAAACAAATTCAGGAACCTCCGTAAACAAATTTACCCAAATATTTGAGGTTTCCCTTCTTTATGGGAATCTTTTTGGAACCTTTCAACTTGGTCTTCTTCCTTCTAAATTTCAAAATTCACTTGGTAGTGACTCAACTAAGCTGGTTGAAGGAGTATGAGCAAGTTCTCCAAAAGTTAAGATAAGAAGAGCCTTCTACTGAGTCAGTAATCTTTGGTCCTTTAGCACGTTTCCTCCTAATCAAAGGAACCGGGATACCAGTAAATAAAGGATGGGCAAAATCCTTTGATAGGTTTTCCTTGGTACAATCCCAATTTAGGATGGTAGTTACTCCAACTCTTCTCTTTCTCCCAAAGTCACGGTCAATCCTCTCGAGGGCCAATTTGACTCCTCCATATCCATGCTTCGCCTGTTCTGTGCTGCGGCTGATCGTGGCCGTCTTGTCGTCAAGGCATCCAATGCCGGCCACCATCGTGCCACATGCCGCCACCACACCTCCTTGCCACCGGCCCTAACCCAAGTGGTGAGAGCACCACTGCCACTACACCATGGTGAGCATCATTAAAAGGAGCACCTCCCCGTCGACATTCACCGCTCAGAGTTGCATCCACTTGAGCCACCATATCTCGTCACCCTCCCTTCTCTCTAGTTGTTTTCTTTGAGCACACACCGGCTACTTTCGCCGCTTACAGTATTCCTCGTCGATTAAGCTCTTTCCTCTATCTTCCCCAGCAATGTGAAGGAGATTCAAGCTCCTCCAGCTATAGGTGTCAAGTCCTAGCCTTTCCCTGAAGCTCGTCCACCGAAGGTTGGTGCCAACATCACAAAGAAGAAGCTCGAGAAGAGAGCCACAAGAGGGAACCAACCCCACATCATCAACTATGGGTTATTTTCTGGAGATGTTTGATTCCATCTGCTGGACTCTAGTAGGACTGTACGTCTGCTTTGCGATCCAGTTCTTGAGGGTTTTAGCTTTTCATGTCTACATTCGTCGCCCGCTTCCTCACGAGCGACATTGATGATGTGTGAGGCAGCCCATGTACCTTTTATCATCCTTGAGATTTAGATACGGAAGAGTTTATCTTTGCTCTGTGGTTTCCTCATGAAACCAGTTATCTCCCCAAGAGGTTTTCCTCTAATCTTGTGTTGAATCTCGGGACGAGATTCCTTTTAAGGGGGGTAGACTGTAACACCCCAGGTGTTTATTAAAGATAAATACCTCAATTAGTTGTGTTAATCAGGGTTAATTAGTCCCTAAGCATGTTTTGCTTGATTGTGCACACTTTTGCACTTAAACCCTTGGTCAAACTCTCAAATCATGGTCAAACCCCTAGAGCTCCAAAAGGCTGGTTTGGTTTTCTTCCGCGTTCTCCAAATTTTGCTATAGAAGTTCAAAATCGGCCAATATAAAAGTTCTTCATTATTTCCGGGAACACATTTCTCATAATTGGCGGACATTCCAATTTTGAGTGCAAAGCCGCGTAAACTCGAGATGAAGTTCCTGTGCACAGTGTTACAGGGCCGAGTTTTTCCTGAAGTTCAACACGTTTTTCCCGAAAATCTGTTGATCAAAACATAGGTCGCCCTTTGTGAAAGTTGTAGTGCTATAGCTCCTCTACAACTTTCGTTTTTGGAGATTTTTGAGTTCTGTTCAAGAAAAGGGTGTTACACATTCTTGAACTCGGCTAAATGAAATGAAACAGACGCAATCGACGACGTTGCCGCGCTCTCGCGCTCCATAGCGCCGCGCCGGTCACGTGTCACGCACGCGTGTCGCGTCCTTGCTGTGGACCCGTTCATGCGCCGTGGACCCTCCGCCTCACCCTCGGACCCGTGCGCCGCGCCCACGCCAACCGCGAACGCCGGGCCAGCCACGCGCCGCACGCTCGCGCACGCCGCGCGCGCGTGCCGTGCATGCATGGCGGCCACTTGGCCGAGCCGCGGGCTAAAGGCCCTGTGGCCGTGCCCAGGTCAGCCCGACCTCGTCACTCTCGCCACCTTTTCCCCTCGCACGCGCCGAGTTCCGCCCGAGCCAGAGCGAGCCGACGCCGGTCTTCTGTGCCGCCGCCGCCCGTCCCTGGGCAAGGCCGAGCCGGACCAAGCCGGCAGTTCTGCTTCCTCCACGTCGCGTCCTTCCCCTTCTGCTCCTTCCTTGCTGCTTCCTCTACACCGCCACACCGCCGCCGGTCCGCCCAGCCGCGCCGCCGCCGGTCTGCGGTGTGCCGCAGCGGGCGCACAGGGGCGTGCCGGCGTCGGCCACCGACGACATGCTCCCAAGCCCGTGCAATACCCCAAGGCAGCCCGTGAAGGTACAAATCGGCCCTAGGGCCGCTCACCGTCGAGCTCCGGCGACCGGACCGCCGCCGGCGAACTCCTCCCGCCAGCAGGGACTCAATTGCAGCGTTTTGATTCTTTCTAGGGTGTTTTCCGTGAAATAGGGACCTGTGCGTAATTACGAAAACTTATTCCAGGGACCCGGCTGTAAAAGGTATATTAGGGTTTCGGCTGTAACTTTAAAAATCAATTAAAAATCGTAGAAAAATCATAAAAATGCAAATCCAATTTTGTTGGGTTCCTGGTGAAGAAATATACCTTTTCTAGAAAGCATGTATAGGGTTTTTCTGTGTAGTTTTTGAATGAAAATTCAAATTCATTTTGAAGTGTTTTTAGTGTAGTTTAAAATATACACATGATATGGACTTGAATTTTTGATATGTTGCTCTTTATGACATGTTTAGATTTGTGACCAAAATTGGCATGAGTTTGATGTATAGATCTTTAGTTATGATTTATGTAAGCTTTATGCTAGATTAAGTTTGATGCTTTTTATAGCCTCTTTAATGAACTTTTCTTTGAGCACCAGTGCACCCTAGGGCTTTGCCTTGTTGAGTAGTACCTCTGGTATGATGGATGTGATTTTAGGGAATTGTTTAATATGTGATTTGGATTTAATCTTGTGTAGGAGCTTAAATTCAAAATCTGAAAAATAATTTGAATCTGCAAGCATGCTTTGGTCAGAAACTCATTCTTGGCATACATGACCTGTAGGAGAAAGTTGAGATCAAAAAGTTTATTAAATCTTTTTATATGAATTAATGGTGATTTACTAGGCTGAAATTTGTCTTTTTTGTATAAATTAATTTATAAATGATCTTAAGCTATATTTTGGTTTGAGAGCTTAAAATAGGCATATGTTGCTGTGTGCAAAAGATTAGGCTAATTTGAAGTGTTTTTGATTTAATTTGGATTTATGGTTGTAAGGTTTGTTTTAATTAATTAATTAAAGAAAAGGCAATTAAGGTGTTACTTTGTGAAAACATGTTTGTTCCTGTTTTTAATAATTTATTTAAATACACCCCTTGCTGTTATGAAGTTATTTATTTTACTTATGTTTAAATATGTACACAATCACCATCAAAATGGTGCTTAATCTTGTTCAAAACCACCTAGTGCTCTTATAGGTTAAGTGTGTTGCAAATTTCTTGTCAAGGTGAATATGGCTAACATTACACCCAGAGTTTATTTCAGTTTTCAGAAATGCAATTTATTTCCTTTTGATCAATTAAATTTATGCATATGCATATCGTGTAGAGCTGTCGAGCGGTAGCTATACGCTAGTCCAGGAGGGAGAAGGTGCAGCGGACGGCGAAGTGAACTACACCTGTGTTCACCAAGACCTGGACCAAAGTCCGGAAGAGCCCAAGGCTAGTGTTGAGTCAGAGGAAGGCAAGCCCCGGATACATCTAACCTTTTTCTAAACTCATATCTTTACTTTTCGTATTTATGTTATGATTTGTGCATTTAAGTTTCAGGAGTTGCTTTGAAACCTAGATGCATGATCCTTAGGACTCCTATGCTCTTTTACTAGTATGTTAGAAACGCTAGTGCCATGCTTTAAGGACACGGTACAAGTCAAGTAATGACTCATTGCTCGCGAGATATAGGATGCTTATGTTGGAATCATAAGTTGGTTAAAATGACTCGCTCATGTGGTAAGAGCAATGGGTTCGGTCTCGACCGAGTAGCATTGTGCTGGTTTAAGCTATTGAACGTACCAAGTGCTTGTCGGGAATGGGACCGGTAAGCCTAGTACCTTCTGAACCAGGGCGGGATCTTTCTAGCTACCGGCTTGGGTTGCGTCTCCGGGCTAGCTACCCGTGGTATAGTGTGTGAGTCCGGACTGGTCGGGTTAGACCCTCCGGATAACCGTGTACCAGAGTTTGTAGCGTCTGATCCCAAACTGTGGGATGTTGGGAACCGCTTGGTTGGGGTAGACACTGCACTTGGTCTACCTTCTTCCGTGTATCTTGGGTTTACCTTGCAAGGATATAAATCGATCGATCGTCGGTCACTCACCGTTATCTGAGTCGGCTTGACCACTGGCTACCCCATGTTTATTTATGGAACATTTCGGATTAATATTGATGGATGACTAATCTTGTTTGTACAACCATGCTTGTTTAGCAAGGTGCTTACCTAGAATGGTTAACATACTAGAACTTGAGCTAAAATTTGAAAGTAAGGATCAACTCTTAGTTGCTTTTGGCAAAACAAACCCACCAGCCAAAAAGCCTTGCATGTCTAGCTGTGTCTTTTATTTTTGTCGGGTAAGTCTTGCTGAGTATTATTATACTCAGCCTTGCTTTTGTTGTTGTTTTCAGGTAATCCCATCTGGCCTGGATCTATTCCAGATGGTTGGGAACTTGAGTGGGAGAACGATGTTGATGAGTGATACTCTATGGATGGCCTCCCATGTGTATCTTCCGCTAGTTTTATTTCCGCTGTTTAAACTCTGAATCACCTTTACTTTCATGTACGAAAACCTGGTTTGTAATAATGTGAACTTATGAACTTTTATGTAATGTAATGTTGTACTCTGGTCCCGCCTTCGTGTGGGCTTAGTGCATAAATCGATCCTGTGTAAGTGATTTACCGGGCATGCCCCGGCAGAGGCGACAGAATAGTTCTTTATTATTGCTTAATAGCTACGTGGACCGGCTTAGGCGATAATACGGAATTATTTTGGACGGTTCTGTCACATCTTCATTGCACAACACTACATCGTCAGACTCCATCTACACCGACGAGATGTCATCCTCTACTTGCCTAACAGACGGTCAACCCCTTCATCTCTTTGTCTTGAGTTTCTCCTTCTCTTTGTTAACCTCAAGAACAACATGATTTCAACACTTTTAAAGATAAAGCCCCGCTGATATGGTTTCCTTCTCTTTCTTTATTTAGTCTCTTGCCACATCATTTTATAACCTAGATGACAGCTTATTTAATTATATGAACACCATCTTTGTCATTGAAATGGGACTGCCTTAAGCCTATATGGCACCACCATCGGACCTGAAAACCAGAAAAACATCGCCCTTGTTGGTCTGTGTGGCAGTACATGTTTATAGGGTTGGCTAATTGATTTTTCGGTGCTCAAGTCTACATATAGCGCTAGGAAATGGATCTGCTGTAACGGCACTAACTAATGGAGGAGCTCGAGTATATACGTGCGTGTACTGTGCAGCATCGCAGCTCGCCGTTTATGTGTGTGGCACGGCTAGTACAAAGTCACCGATAGTTTAGCGGGACAAGACACAAATAGTAATACAGACAAAACAGTCGCTATCCGGAGCATACTTACACACACACGAAATTTCCCAACGTATAGTATACCAACAAAACATTTCAAACTAAACTACTACTATATCAATGGCATTGAAGTAAATATCCCGTGGACTTTTCTCCACACGAGGACCACGGAACGGAAGCGCATCCCCACTCCACTAAAAACTTTGAGTAGTACCACAGAAAGAATTCATGGAAATTCCGGCGCTGGACGCTGCTGCTTCCGGGGCTGAGCTCGTCTCGCGCGCTCTCCCCTGCTGCTCGCCGGCCGCACCGCACCGCACCGCGCCAGTCCGCAACAATACCGAGGCTGGGGGGCTCTCGCTGCAGCGTGGGCAAGCGGCAGAGAGAAGATAAAGCTGGGCATAGAAGAAGGGAGGATGGGGGACCCGGCCCGGGCCGCTTTTACTTTTGGCGCTGCCAACTTCTGGGCCGCCAATGCAATTCTCAGAGTGGAGAGAAAAACACGCATGGGGTGCCGTGAGCAGCGGACCTCGCTCGCTCGCTCGCAGAGTCGCCGTCCGTCCGTCCGTCCGTCCAACGCTGGGCAGCCGAGGCCGTCGCCTTTCGGTTTACCCTCCCCCCTGCCCAAGTTAAAAACAGCAATCAGAGAGAGACTGCCAGGCCAGCAGACGACGCAGCGTAGTCTAGAGGGAGTGGAGAGAGGAGAGAGCTAAGCTAGGCAAGGCGCCCAGTCTCTCACTCTCCGGCCGGCCGGTCTCTCGGCTGGGAAGAAAAGACCAGGCCGGGGGCGATCAAAAGGGGGCCGGCCGGGTAGCAGCTATCTCAGAGACGCCTAGCTGCTGCTACAGCCGCCGGGCGACCGCGCGCGTCGTCGCAGAAGGGTGAAGACTGAAGAGCTAGCTTTTACCCGCGACGCTAGCTCCAGCTACTAGCGTCCGAGGGAAAGAGAGAGCAGGGTGGGCGGGTGGAAATAACTAGAGAGAGCTAGCAGCGCGCGCGAGCGAGCTCGAGCAAGGGAGAAATGGTGGGCTCGGGCGGCGCGGCTGGGGGCGGCGGGGATCACGCGCGGAGCAAAGAGGCCGCGGGGATGATGGCGCTCCACGAGGCCCTCCGCAACGTCTGCCTCACCTCGGACTGGACCTACTCCGTCTTCTGGACCATCCGTCCCCGCCCGTATGTGCTTCCCTGCCCTGCCCTGCCCTGTCCTTCCTTCCTTCCTTCCTTCCTTCGTCATGTCCTCCTCTCCTTTGCTTCTTCATTCCTATTATTGCTTGCTCCGAGTTTTACCACGGCGAGTGATTTTCTTTTCCCTGAGCTCTCTCTTCTACTGCGTGCCTGCAGGCGGTGCCGCGGCGGCAACGGGTGCAAGGTCGGCGACGACAACGGCAGCCTGTGAGTGCTTGATCTCGATTAAATTTCCTGCTTCATTAATCATTACGTTGCCGGTGCTCATCGAGCACCACCGATAATTAACCCGGCCCGCTGCCTGCTCCGGGCACGCACGCATGCAGGATGCTGATGTGGGAGGACGGGTTCTGCCGGCCGCGGGTGGCGGAGTGCCTGGAGGACATCGACGGCGAGGACCCGGTGCGGAAGGCCTTCATCAAGATGTCCATCCAGCTCTACAACTACGGAGAAGGGTGGGTACTGGGTAAGGTGCAGTGCAGTGCAGGCAGTCGTCGTTCGTGCGCGTGCGTGCCGTGCGTCTTGTGCGATTTCTGATTTCTCCCCCTCACTACAGTCCGCCGCTAGCTTGGCTATGGCTGTTAGCTAGCACGCTAGTAGGCTCGACGACGACGACGACCAGGAGTATAGCTAGCTAGCTGGGTGACAGGACACCGGCTTCTTCCTCTGATTAGCCCGGCAAATTTGGGCGCGGCCGTTCCCCCGGCTGTCCCCTGTCCTCCGATTAGGACACTGATTGATGCTAATGCTCGAGCTCCTTCATTAGTGCCGTGGTTGCAGCTTGATTTGGACGGAGGAAAGAGACGGGTGGACGGAGAGAAAAGAGGAACGGGGATGGGATGGGTGCGTGTGCTTTCATCTTTTCACTTTGTTCTGTCTTATTCTTACAGCAGAGAGGGCTTTTCAGTTTTACTACACCTGTGCGGTAATTAGTACTACCACTGCTGATCGCGTGGTAATTAACGAGAGAGCTAGGTTATAGTATCAGTATAGTACCTAGTAGCACGCGTGGAGTGTAGTAGGCGGTAATTATGCGGGTGGTGTAGGTGAGCTTAACGCGGCCATGCAATTTTTTGAAGTCGTGGCTGCTGCTTTTGGCGAGAGAGGACTAGACGGACCGGGGGCGCTGTCACGTGCGGGGCACGTTGGTTGGAGTGGGGCGGTGCCTCGTGAGGCATAAACAAATCCCCGCGCGTCAGTGGGGTTAATTGCCGGATCAACCCGTGATTAACAAATCCCAGATTAAGCTACGCTACGCTCACAGCCAGATGCTACACAGCAGCAGTGATTTCTTCGGTTTCGAGAGTATGGTAAAACTTTTTGTTGTAGTAGTAAAAGATAAGAGCGAGAGACATCGTCAGAGATCGATGCGTGTCACGACGTTACCTGTCTCTCTCTGCGCGCCTGTTCGTTTCGGTCTCCTTTGATCGCTTTGTTGATGTGCCGAGCTGAGCTTTTGGAGCATGCATGCATATCCATGAGTGACCATGGGGTTTTTGATCTTGGCTCTTTGGACCCTCCTCACCATCTCTCCTCTTCCTCTGCTGCAGGCTGATGGGAAAGGTGGCCTCTGATAAATGTCACAAATGGGTCTTCAAGGAACCTTCTGAATGCGAGCCCAACATCTCCAACTACTGGCAGAGCTCTTTCGACGCTGTACGTACCGTCACCAACTGTGCCCCCTGCACCCTCTCTCCTTTCTCTTTCTGCGGTTCTGCCCCCCTGCTTTGGGTCACTGCTCAACCAGCAGCTCCATCCCTGCTCATCAAATGGCTAGCGTACTCTGCTGCCATGGCTTGTACCTGTTGGCAATGGCCATGCATGGACCATTGGTGTGGTAGGTTTCGATGTTTTACTCGGCACTGTTGGCACTTGGCACGCGCTAACAGGAAAACAAGCAGCAAGTAGTAGGATAGAGACACGACAACATCCCTGGGAGGTCTCTCATCCTCAGGCTTCGCATCAGATCTGCTCCACGAAAAGAAGAGAAGAATGGGATGCTCGATCTGATAGCCATCCCCTTGTGTGTGTGTGTGTCTGTCGCCAAGAATTAACGCCACGATCGCAGTAACCTTTATTCCTGCATGCGGTTCTCTGTCGTCTCACCCTATTCCCCCTCCCGGCTTTTGCTTTTGCAGCTTCCTCCAGAATGGACCGATCAGTTCGCATCAGGCATCCAGGCAAGGATCATCAGCTGCTGCGAATTTTTTTGTCATCTTGCTAATTAGTCTGGAATTAATCGGAGCTCCTCTAACCATGGCGATGACTCTTTTCTCTCTGTTTATTTTTTCTGCAGACCATAGCTGTGATCCAAGCGGGGCATGGTCTCCTGCAGCTGGGCTCTTGCAAGATTGTGAGTGCCAAATTGAAGGCCCTTCTTCCCATGGCCACCTGTTTTCTTTTAATTTCGCTGTGACTTTTCGTTTGTCGTTTCGTGTGGTCGCCGAGGACCGGCGGACGTGGACGTCTCAGCGGCGTCTCACGGAAGCGTAGGCCAACAGGCAGCTAACAGCGACGTGACCTCGCGCAGATACCCGAGGACCTGCACTTCGTGCTGCGGATGCGACACATGTTCGAGTCGCTGGGCTACCAGTCGGGCTTCTTCCTGTCCCAGCTCTTCTCCTCCTCGCGGGGGACCTCGCCGACGCCGCCGTTCCCGCTCAAGCAGCCGGCGCCGGCGGCCGCGCGGCCACCGCCACAGCTCTTCAACTGGCCGGGCCACCAGCCGCCGCAGCTCCCGCCGGGCGCGGGCGCGTCGCCGCTCTTCCCGCCTGGCCCCGCGGCCGCGTTCCACCCGTCGACGGGGCGCCCGATGGCGCCGTTCCCGGGCGGCAAGCAGGACGAGGGCCACATGTACCACCTCCCGCCGGCGCACCACGGCGGAGGCAAGCCGCCGCACAGCATGGACGAGCAGCACCAGCAGCAGGCGATGGGGCCAGGCTGCGGGGAGGCGCCCGACGGCGACCTCCGGTGGCCCAACGGGCTGTCCTTCTTCACCGCGCTCACCGGGCGCGCGGACGACGCGAAGCTGCTGTTCGGCGGGCCCGGCGGAGGCGGAGGTGGCGCCGGCGGCGGCGCGGACGAGGAGAAGGCGACGCAGGACGCCGCGCAGGGCGGGGCCGAGAACGTGGAGGAGTATCTCAGCCTGGAGAGCCACTCGAACAAGGCGAGGAGGGTGGAGAGCGCCGCCCAGAGCACCAAGTTCAAGAGGAGCTTCACGTTGCCCGCGCGGATGAGCTCGCCGGCGTCGACGTCCCCGTCCGTGTCGGCCTCCACGGCGCCGCCGCCTCCACAACAGCAGCAGCAGCAAGGGATGGAGTACCGAGGCCCGCACGAGGGCGGCGTCTACTCGGACCTGATGGAGACGTTCTTGGAGTAGCCCGTTCGTTCGTAGCTCGCTCGTCCGTGGTAGCAGCATGCACCATGAATCCATGATCTCGACCGGTTCAAGATCACTAGCTACGAGAAGCCGCCCACGTTTTGTTTCATGCTCTCCCTGCCCCCACAAGCTATGTTTCAAGATTGGCGTTTTAATCGCGTATGTTTAATTAGATTTTTATTTTCTCTGTCTCCTCTTCTTCTAGCAGTAGTTGTAGCAGCTAGCAGCTCGATCATCAGGCGTAATGCAGGAAAAAACCTTGATGGATATTACATGCATGCATGCAAAGAAGGGCATGAGTTTGCTTCCATGATGGCTGGCAGCTTATGTGGTGCATTGCAGCGCCACCACGCAATGATGGCGGGAACAATGATACTGCCACTTTACTGCCGAGGCAGCCTCCGTTCTGCACCCCGCGCGTTTCTGTCGTCGTAGTACCCAGCAGCTGCGTGAACAGGAGTAACAAGGACGAAACCATCTCGGTCAAACCATGTACAGAGGGCCACCCAACTGCAGCGGCAAATCCTTAATCCTCCTTGATTTGCATCACTGCATGGATTAACATTAACAGTTTACTAATAATTGGCAGTGATCACACGGTTAGCCAGGCTAGCTCGTATAAGTGTATTTCCTATTCGCGCTATACGTACGGAACGTACGGCCAAAGCGAGTGGTCGGTACGTACATACGTACTAGTGTACGACGTATACCGTGTGACATGGACATGTGGGGCCTAGCGAGCTTCCATGAAATGATGACACAGTTTGGAGTGTGGGATGATCTGAGTGTGAGATCGAGCGCATAGTTTCCCAGAGGAAGAAAAGAAGCGGCCGGCCCGGGACGCATGCTGCACGCCCTCTGCACGCGACAGGGAGTGATAGCGAGAGTGCCAAGACACTCGATTGCCTCGCTAGCTCTCGTCCCTGTGGTGGTGCATGACAGTCGGGTTGCATTGGCTTGGCTTCGTGCAGTTTTTCCCTGGCAAGATGATCATGCCGATTGCCGAGAACATAACGGTATGGCCGTATGGGTAATGCGCGATTTGACTCGCCCCGAGTAAGAGCACAGAAGTGTCGTCACTCGATCGGATGGTCGTAAATTGCTTGTGCCGATGCTGAAAAGGGAACGGATCGGATCTGGTAGCCATTTGTTTAGTCCCGTGTAGGTCAACCACGAATAATCGCACTTATTGTGTTGCCCGATATGATCTCCTGACAATATGAACATTTTCTAATCCCTTTGTCAGTAGATATACTATATTATCAACCTGTTTAGATTGTTCACATCTACTTCCTCCGTTTCATATTATTTGTCCCTCCATTTCATATTACTTGTCGTTTGACTTTTATAATACAGTACTTTCTTATGTTTAGCTACATAATAAAATGATGTATCTAGAAAAGCCAAAATGATAAGTAATATGAAACGGAAGGAGTATATAGTACGGCTCGGTTTGTTATGCAAAATAGTTTCTAAATCCACGCTGCAATGTTGGGTAAAATAAAAGCCCTACACCAGCTAAGATGTGCACAGAGTAATATTTCATCCAAAAGTTCACTAATTATCTGTTTCAAATTTTAGATTGTTTTGAGTTTTTTTAGATGTATAGGTTTTGCTATGCATCTAGACATAACCTCTATGTAGATGCATAGTAAAAGATATATATTTAGAAAAAGTAAAATAATCTAAATTTGGAACGGAAGAAGTTCCATGTGACTTGCGTATAGTCGTAGTAGTAGTAGATATAAAACGAAGAATTTGGAATAGACAAAAAGCTCTCGGTATCTGCTGCATATATTGCATTTTACTGGGCTCTTCGTCTAGAGAAACGATCCAATGGGCTACAATTTCGACAATTTCGCGTTAGACTGGGCTTGGTAAGATGACTAGACGAGTTTAGCCACAAGCCCATTAAGAGGGCCCATTCGCGCTCTATTATCAGACAGAAAGCGGCTTCCTGGTTCTAAAAAAAGGAAAAAAAGAAAAGAAAGCGGCTTCCTTCCTTTCCGTGCCTTTCTGCCGCCAGGGCCCACGGAGAATCCACCCCTCAACCGTGCGGCCGCGAGCTGGCGGGATGCCGCGACCCGAACAGATAAGCCGCCACCGCCGCTGGCCGGAGCCGAATGGCGCTGCTCACGCCACCGCTTGCTCCCCTCCTCTCGCCGGCTCGCCACCGCGCCGCGTCTCCACCGCTCCTGGCCGCCGCCACAACCCCTAGCCCTCTCATTTCTATCTTCCCCCACGGCCACCGCCACCTCGACGCACTCTGCACCAACGGCAGGCCGCTCCGCCGGCGCCGGCGCTGGGGTGCAGCCGCCTCCCTCGAACAGGAGGAATCTGGCGCCTCTGAAACCACCTTCGCTCCACAGGAAGACCCAGGACCGCCGGTTCCCTCGGATGATGGTGCTGAGGATAGCGTCACGGCTTCCGCCGCGCAGGCGGAGGCGAGCCCTGAGGACCTGGAGAATATCCGCGAAATCAAAAGGGTCTGTCGCTTGCATGCTTCGTTGGCTCATTTTGCTTCTCTGTAAGTAGTGCCTATTGACTTGGTTTTGGTTTGGCCGTATTGGCGTATTGCTAGGTACTGGAGCTGCTGAAGAAGAACAGGGATATGACCTTTGGCGAGGTAAGCAGATTGCCTTTTTTTTTTGTGTGTTCGATACTGGAAATTAATTGTGCAACAAAGCTTGTCTGCTGGGCTTATGTATGCAAAGAAGTGTTGCCATCTTCCATGCAAGCTGTGATTTTAGTGGTTACACTCTCAAATAGTTAGCTTGATGCATCTTTGTTATTGCTGACGCTATTTTCCTACTTCTGTTGCTGCATCACAGGTTAAGCTAACCATCATGATTGAGGACCCTAGAGATATAGAAAGGAAGAGGACACTCGGGATAGAGGATCCTGATGAAATTACAAGGGATGATTTAGCAGATGCTTTGGTTGAGGTACATCACCATTTCCGTGTAACTGTCTGCTAAAGTGAAAATTATTGTTCTTTCCATTTGCATTTTGCAATTGTTGAATTATTCTGGCTTGGACACTGGTCTCCTTATCCATCTTTATGACCTAGCAAATATGTTTAGCATTCTACCGCCATGTGATGCTCCATTATAATTAAACTAGAAATCTAGTGTAGTTGGTATTTGAGTGATTGTGCGAAGGCAAAGCTTAAGTATGTCATTTCCTTATGTCATGCAAGCCACATTGTCTTTCTTTCCACTCAACATTTGAATTGATAATCTAAATGTTCTAAAACATTATAACATTAATTAATTTGCAATAAATACCAGTATCAATATTTATAATTGCGTACATGGATGAGCTATTCGCTCTCTATTTTAGTTCCCTATGTTTTTCTTTAAAAAATCTGCTAATCATCTCAAGTTTATATTGTCATATAATCAACTGCATGATAAATTTCGCAATTTGATCTCTATTTCCCACCCTGAAATAAAAGAAAATAGCAAGATGGCTTCTTTTATAAACTGCCAATAACATATTCATATGGAAACAGTCACCAGACTGTTACAAAGTTCATAGCCATCTTCTCAACAAAGACCTCATGATTCTAGTTTTATGGTGTTCCAATTTATAGAAATGAAACTGTCATGTTTTTACCTTCAAACTGTGGCACTTCACATGAATTGCACTTGTCTTGGGCAGTTGGTTGGTAACTGATTAAATCAATTTGTGATGAAGGTTTTTTTTTTTGTAAAATCCTGAGCCACTAATACGCTGCTTGCATATATAGGTTAATGAGGGACGGATTCCGGAGAACCGTATTGCACTTCAGTTGCTTGCCAAGGAGATGGCAGAATGGCCCGATGTTGAGGTAATATCAAGAACCCAATTCTTCACCTTCCTCCCCACTAAATTACCACAACGAGTCGACTACTGTCATTTTACCTGATTATAGATAGTTTCACTTTTCACCCATAGTTGATTCTTACCTTATTTTATGTATTTTTTCAGCTTTCAGCATTTGCTTAATTTCTTGCATCATTTCTCTCTCAATCACTGAACATTCGAAGTAGGACTGTAAATTATCTTGAGTTCCGTTTTCATATCCATCGTGCAGGTAGAAGCTCCAAAAGGGAAGAGCAAACCTGGGAAATCTATCTATGCAAAGGCTACGGATACTGGCATCGATCCTGAGACAGCTGCTAAAAGACTTAACCTTGACTGGGACACAGCCGCTGATATAGATGGCGAAGAGGAAGAGGAGGATGAAACTGAAGTGCCTGCTGCAGTGGTAAGCTATTGTTTTCGAAATACTCCAATAAATTTGTTATATCTATGGGTGCAACAAACAAATTGAACAACTTTAACTAAATGTTCATACTTTAATGCTCTTCTACCATGTATTTCAGTATTTGAACAACAAACATTTGAACAATATATTCTTTTGTTCTGTTCTGCAGGGATATGGTGCTCTGTATTTGTTAACGGCATTTCCCGTTATTATTGGAATCTCAGTTGTTCTAATTCTTTTCTACAATTCGCTGCAGTAGCGAACCCATGTGCCCCTTCCCTTCTTTAGTGAGATGTTGCCTCTTTGTAAATCTGAGGTTCAATTCTAGTTAATCAGTATTTTTGTCCCATTTTTCCACCTTACTCTCACAGTTCCAGATATTTAAAATAGTAACGACAAGGAAATGACGAGATGTGAAATTGCAACTTTAAATAAGCCTCGAGGATAGTTTTTCTTGTGTGAAACCAGAAACTTCACCGTTCATCCTTTTCTGCACCACTTTATTCTTTTTCTTTGGTTACCATACACTTAAAATGTGCAGATAATGTATTCTCGAGATAAATATAACCTGTTATTTCATTGCTAATAATGTGACCAGTTTTTTCTCCTTAAGAACATCTTTGAATAAAGGAAGTTTTGTTTACATTTGATTATCTGGGTTATGTTGGAAGATAATAATCAACTTAGTAGCAGGCACAAACACGAATCCATGATTTCAGGCATCTGGTAATGTGTGAAGCACCTACCCAACAGCTGCTGACGATGACCATAGTTGCATAGGGGGGTGATGAAGTCAGAGGTCAACCGACCGACACAGCATGGTTTGGAGACAACGCAGGAGTGCACGACGGCACGACCTCTTATGTGCTCTCCACCATTTCGTCAAGCCCACCCCGTGTGTTCTTCTCATGGACGCACGACTAGAGGGACCTCCGGTCGCAAGCTCACTTCTTGTGCCATGATGAGTCTAGAAGAAGCTTCGTCATTCAAGAAAGAAGCTGCTGAAATCCGGCCGGTAACCGGCGATGGAGATCATCAAGGGCATGCGGCGACAGCGAGAGACCCTACCGCCGGCCGGCCGTTGCGTTCCGGCTCGTCGGCCACCGAACTCTCGAGCACCGCGTCGTCGATCAGCTACCGGAAGGCCCGGCCCGACAAGATCGGCGGCGGCAGCGACGGCTTCTGGTGCGGCGTCCTGTGCATGCACCTGCCGGGCCTGTCCAGGAGGCGGTCGATGCAGCAGCGGCAGTCGTCCATGAGCCCGAGCGAGGCGGACGCCCGGGCCAGCACGGCCGGAGCCGGCGGGGGCCGGGCCAGCACGGTGTCCATGGAGGGGTTCAAGTACAGCTCGTCGTCGGCCGGCATCGTGTTCGAGCGCGCGGACAGGGAGGAGGAGGAGGAGGAAGAGGAAGAGCAGCAGGAGGAGGTGTCGGCGTACTTCGACCTGCCGCTGGAGCTGCTGCGGATCAGCAGCGTCGACACGGAGTCGCCGGTCACGGCGGCGTTCGTCTTCGACGGCAGCCGTGGCCGCCGGGGCGCCAAGAAGGTCGTCCCCGAGATGCAGGACCTCGATTTCAGCTTCCCCGCGCCGCCGGATTTCTCGAGCCCAAACTACGCGCTACGCGAGAGGAGGTGCTCCATCACACTACCACAACAAGTCAACGACTACTTATGAGCGCGCGGATCACGCGACAGCGTTTGCGTTTTCCACCATTGACGTTGCTTGTTTTCGTATACATTTTGTCGTCTTTTTCTTCCTTCCTTGCGCTGCATTTGATCATGGTTGCAATTGCGTTGGTCGGGTGATTTGATCAGCTGATGCATCAATTCTATGTCCGATCGACTTCATTCACGACAATTCTATGTCCGATCGACTTCAATCACGACAAACATGAACCATCTAAAAATTTCGGCCCTCCGCAGCTCCCATCGAAAAATTTCCCCACCGACAGCAACGACTCTGTAAGTCGGTTGACATTGCACTCCTCTTCCTCCTCTCCGCGGATTTGAGCTTCACCATCTCAAACAACCACATCCAAAACAACTCCCACATGTTGTAAATTGTAATCTGACAGGGATTGTAATCTGATTTGAGTCCTGCAAGGACCTGTGCTGGATAACATGAACACCGAGCACAGCAAAACAGGCAACATGACTGACCAGCAACATAGGGTATAGTATAACAGATTCATCTATCTTTTGCCAATTATACAAGGAAAAAAGACCAATTGTTTCAAGACATATAATCCATTAATCTTCTGACAGTTGTTTCCAAAACACTCTTCTCGGCACATCACGAACAAGCAAGCGGATATAGTAACCGACTACGACACAAGATGCTACTAGAGTCAGCCGCAGCAGCTACAACAAAAAAAAAGACAGGAAAATACTACATAGATGATAACCCCCTGATAGGGTCAGGGGGGGCGCGCCAGCCTAGCACTTGATCTCCTTCAGCCCGTGTGCAAAATAGAGGAAGGTCGGGTCGGCGGCTCCATCCTTATAGTAGGCGAACACCAAGCTTCCATCATCATGCATGCTCTCACCAACAAAGCTGAAAAAAATCAGGACAAACATTTAGTACGGGCTATCACAGAAATTAATTGTGAAGCGATATAGAACAATAATGCAGACAGCACACCCTATCATATTAGCAAAAGCAACACAAATTGAAATAACACATTGGCAAATAAGTTCATAGAAAGCAAACATCAAATTTGATGCCACACTGCTTAAGAATATAGGTACTTCAAACTAATAACATATTTTTAAATTAACCCAGAGCAGTTCAAAAATTAGTTTTGCACAATGGTGTCTGCAAATATATTACAATTCAAGCTCCATGCATAATCATAAGTTCAACGATAAAACAAGCAACGTCAATCTAAGTAACAAAAGAAAACTATGTGAAATCCAATGAGATACAGTTTTCATGAACATCACAATGGTAGTTCAGAGAGGTATTGGACAGTAGATATAAAATATATAGCCTGATTTGAGTGCAGAACTTACAACTGCAGGTCCTTGAGCTTGCCAAGAAGGTACTTGGTGGCACCCTCAATGCCCTTCTTGAATTCTGCTTGCTTCTCAGGCTCCAGCTTGGCAGTCAGGTTCTTGATGTAGCGCTTCATGAAGGTCACAAACTGCTTCTTGTCAAAAGCAGGTTGCTCCTGCAAAGGAATAGAGGAATAGAGGGTTAGTACAAAAAAACTTTTACAACCAGCACAACAGAACTGCAGATGAGTCAGCAACCTGAAGACGGAAGGTGTCAACAATGTCAACAACCTTCACCGCCTGATCATCAACACCCTCATCCTCACCACCACCCTCAGCAGACGGGTTGGCGCCGATGTCGACATCAACAGCTCCTTGGACGACCCACTGCAAGCACCCATCCAGTATTATGATGACAGCAACAAATCAAACAAACCAACACAGTAAACTTGCAGAAAGCAAGACAATCTGGACATCACTACTAACGCTAAGGTTTCAACAGTAGCAGGCTTATGGGGTTCTCTAAAGCAACCAACACAAAATCCCAAGCTACTAGGAGTATCAGACTATAAGTTTAAATTTGCCAACATGGTGCGCCACAGCAACCTCGCACAAGACCAAAAGGTCATTTAGAAGGATACTAATTCAAACAAGGTACGGCAACAAACAATTCTGAACGAGCACATCAGAAACAAAAATTCCATCTGATTAATTAATATAGCTACTATCCCATCGAGAAACCAGGAGTGCAGCACACACAAGACACCCATTTTGAACTATCGATTTGCTGCCGCCACAAAGGCCCAAACTAAATTGCTGCTGCATCAAACAATACGGATCTAATGGATCACATAGCACAGACAATACTTGAAATCTACACTTGGGGCATGCTAACCCACAAACCACGGTATAAATCGACCTTAAAATTTCTACTGCAGCATCAATTCAATAATTCGGATTAAAGCTCGGACTAAACACGCATTCAGCCAAACGAAAGTTTCATAAAT
Source organism: Cenchrus fungigraminus (assembly GCA_036936925.1). Lineage (NCBI taxonomy): Eukaryota > Viridiplantae > Streptophyta > Magnoliopsida > Poales > Poaceae > Cenchrus > Cenchrus fungigraminus. The sequence continues at coordinate 16,246,037 of CM072778.1, read as the reverse complement.
CTTGTCTACTGCAGGGCGTTGGATGGCACAGGGCGCGAGCGTACCTTCCCTTCGACCTCCCAGAGGATGCCGTTCTCGATCTCCTTGTACGGAAACGAGTCCGAGAGGAGCTCGTCGCCTGCAAACAACACCGCAAACCAATCGGTTAGCCAGGAAAATCACAGCACAATTCAGTAAAACAACAGCTGCAGAAACAAATCCACGGGCAGATCTGCCCATCCGAGCCCCCCAAAACGAAATCTTTCACCCCGCTATTCCGAATCGGACACCGGAAGCCGGAGCTTGAGCTCGCCCTCGTCCGGGCAGATCTGACCATGGCCACCCCCAAATTTCCCACTACCCCAACAGAAACCCCACCTCTCCAAACCATTGAGCAGAAAAGATAAGAGGGAAAAATCGGGGAAATTCCAGAAAATAAAATCCCAGAAGGACATGGTTGCGCACGCACCGGTGAGCAGATCCTGGTAGACCAACATAGCGCCGCCTCTCGTGGAGAACCCTAGCCTGCACGAGCGAGGGAGCGAGGAGGAGACGGGAGCGGCGGGCGGAGATTAGGGCGCGAGGGTTTGGGCCGGAGGCGGCCGCAGCGTATTTATAGGCCCGGGGAAATATCCGGCCCGCGCCCGTATCCGTCCGATCGAGCCGAATATTTCCCTCCGACGGTCCAGATGCCACGATCCCGGGATTGTAGAATTCGAATTCTTCTATGTCTGATTAACATTTCGATCATCAGAGAAATACAACCTGTTCGGCTTATCTCGACTTGGCTTGTTTCGGTTTATCTCATCTCACACAACACTATTCAATCTACCAGTCGAATACTATTCTTCGTATCAGCCGAACAAATAATATTATTCTTCGCATCAGCCGAACAAACTCATAATACAGGCAAAGTTAACACGCTACTAACAAAATCCACACGCAATCACACCATGCCGCTCGTCACAAATCAAATCACACACTAAAATCGAGAACTTGTGAGCAGTGGATGGATTTGGAGGGGATGCAGGGTGGCTAGGGTTAGGGAGAAGGTCAGTCCAAGGAGAGATGTGATTACCTGGGTGATGAGGTGATCTGTGGAGGGGATTACCTCGCCGTGAAGGGTCTGCTTGCCGGCCATCCTCATCGCTGCGAGGAATCAAGCGGTAGGGCTCTGCAACGAAGAGTCGAGGACACCTGAGGTCTGGGAGCAATGGAACTCTACGGCCAGGGTCGAGCTCGTCGGGGGGAAGGATCTCCGCGGGGAGGAGGAAGAGGAGCGCAATGACAACGACGAGCTGGAGCGGCGGCAGCAGCGGCGGTGCAACGGTGAGACCGATGCGTCGGTTTCGAGATTCGTTGTTGTCGGTGGGGAAATTTGGAGGGCCGGCCTCCGGTGATGATGTGACAAGATTAAAGTATAGAGAGGATCATATGCTTGCAGAATTCGAATGAGCTCCATACGCCCAAAAAAAACGTTATTTTGCGATTCAAAATTTATTAAAGAGACATATACTCAATTTGACATTTATCTTAAATTGTTTACTGATTCAGATTAACTAGTCAAACACACTAAGTTTCCTGCAATTACTTATCCTTCAAAACTGAATCCTAAGTCCAAGCTCATAATACACAATACCATGTCGTGTGCAAATATTAGCCGTCGGATCATAAACTATGGTCCAACGAGGGAGCGTATGCGCGGGCCGTTCCCTTCCTTAGCCCATCTTCTCGACGCTTCGCGCAGGCGCAATAGCCCTCTTCCTCGCCAGTTCTCTTCTTGCGGGTGACCAGCGGTGCGACCATTCACTTCCCCGCCTATGTCCATGGAACCAGTGACGGAGCCAGCTTCAACTCTAGGGGGGGGCTGTTCTTCTTCCTCCCTCATCTTCTTCCTCTTCCTCCCTCCTTTTTCTCTCTTCTTCTTCCTTCTTTCTTCTCAAAAATGGAGGAGGGGCTCAAGGAGGGTCTCCATGGTTGGACCAGCGGTAGGGGGCCTTGAGCCCCACCCGCCCCACCACTGGATTCGTCCCTGCATGGAACTAGCTGATCCGCTCCTGTTGAGCTGTTGAGATGCAGACCGTAAGAGATGGTGACGGCAGTTGCGGTACCGCTCTGCTGCCTGTGGTCCTCCACCTCTCGGCGCCGCGGTGCGGCCTCGTGGATCCGCATGGCATGATGCGTTCGTCGGATCTCCGGCAGTGTTTCCTTTCGCGAGAGCCACGCGGCGGCCAGCGCCTCAAGAGTCCCCCACCTCTCGCAACCTCCACTACTGCACCTCTTATTGGCTTCCTGGCCGCGGCCGCGGCCGCGCCTAGTACCCCACCCTACGCAGACTTACGCAAGACCCGTTCGACAAAATGCCACACCAAGCTGCAGTCAAGACAGCATCAATCAATGCTCAATCCATTGTGTTGGGGGGGGTCAAAGGATCGGATGGGACCCCCAAACACAAGTGAAGAAAGATTCCTGAACGAATACGCGAAAGTGCGTAGGAGCGCGGAGACAAGGAATCTCCGAAAGTCTGTTCTCGCCTCAAAAGTTGTGAATCCCTTTACACGTGCCGTCGAACCCCTTTTATGGGGAGGCGAAGGGACTTTTACATTCCGAGATTACCCTCGAATCTAAAGAATATTCCAAGTGTGAACACGTACATGAATGTCTTTTACATCCCGTGATTTGCGGAACTAATTACATATATTCACAAGCCGGTCACCAGTTCACACTTTGAACCCGGACTTTTGATGCCTCGCCTTTGACTGAGTCTTCCCTTGACCTTCGACTCTTCATTCGCGGGAGTCATCAGTTATCGAGATTCCTGAATCGGGTTTCCGAAGTCACAGCCGAAGTGAAGTTCTTCAATCCCGCGGATATTTCCGAAGTCTTCGTTGCCATAGCTTCCCGAATCTGCGATATTCACCGAAGTTTCCGTTGCCATAGTTTCCCGAATCTGCGATATTCTCCGAAGCTTCTGCTGTCCTGAAAACAAGAAACAGACTTGCGATCCTGTGGTCATTCGGCGATTATTTCGCCAATAAACAGAGGGTTAGCGAATTTCTTTAAAAATCATGAAAGCGAGATCTTCACTTGGCTCTTTTCTGTACGTTTCTGTGAATTCGCCGGTGTCCTGACATATCCGAAGTTTCGAGGGTGAAAGGTTTTTACCCAATTCCCCAACACTAGCCCCTCGGGGAAGTGGGTTGACTCCGACGATCCGTTTCCATGAAAAACTCTCAGGATTTCGGTAAAAAACGTCACCCTCGGAACGTCGGAGTGTACACGCGCCCCCCTGAAACGCGCAACGGTCATCTCGAGACATTTTCTTGAAACTACCCCCCTCTTCCCCTATAAATAGAGACCCAGCGCGGTAACTTTATTTCACCGTTCTGTCATCTCCTCCGAACTTTCGTGGCATTTGTAGCACGAAGTCTTTTGCCTCAAAACCTCTGAAGTTCGGTAGTTTCTTCGCTTTAAAGGTAATTTACTTATTTTTCTTGTATTCTTGGTTTTCGTATATGTTTTCCTGGACTTTCGTCTCCCGATTGATTAACATGCTTTTGGCGCCTCTGTTCTTTGGAAGGTGGCTCGCACGAAGAGTACAGCTAGACCAATGACTTCTGAAGAATTGGCCGCTGCCGGTGTTACTTCAACGTCGGAGAACGTTCCTCCCAGTATAAGTACTCAGGTTGCCGAAGCTGTTCGGGAATCTGGTAGCCGCGAGGACGGAGAAATCAGGTCTAGGCGCGAATCTAGAGATGGTGAAGATCTTTCTAACGTCGAGGTCAATCTTAATGAGCTGATTTCTTCAAAAGCTTCATACCCCCCCCCCCCCCGCCTTTGTTTTCGGGAAATCCAAAGTTACCACCGAACTTATCAAGGAATACAAAGAGGCTGGTTTCTTCCCTTCTGGTGATGGTCGTCCACCTTCTGACGAAGAGACCCCTTCTCCTGAGGCGGATGAGATTGTTATTTTTAGGGATTTCTTCGTTTGTGGTCTCAGATTTCCCTGTGATACTCTTCTTCCCTCTATTCTTGATAAGTTCTCCGTGAAGATACATCAGTTGACACCTAATTCTTTCCTCGAACTCTCAAAGTTTTTCTGGATCATGAAGACTTTCAAGTGCACTGCTAGTGCTGATGTTTTCGCACGCCTGTTCGAGCTTGTTACTGAGAAGGATATCCTCAAGCTCAATGATGGGAACTTCTACGAAGCCCACTATGGTTGCTGTACCTTCAACACTCGAAGAAAAAATTCATTTCAGCATCTTACCCGTATTCAACTTGCCCCTTGCAGTAAGAGCAATTTGCCCGAAGATTGGCGATCCTATTGGTTTTATCTGAAGGTTGATATGTCTAAGGTTTCTGGCTACACTGGACCGGCCTACCCATTCTATTCGCCAATGACCCCAGTGACCGCTGTTAGCACTGCTACATTTAACAGCCGGGCTCTTGGTTTCAAGAATTGTGAAAATGCTTTCTTCCTTGCTAGCACCATTCTTGGTGGCCGTGACGCTATCGAAGAATTTGTTGCAGCTCAAGTTTGGCCCTTGTCACACGGTTGGAAACCTTCTGATGTTGTCTTTCTTGAAGTGGATTGGGCTTCTCAGAAAGTGTCATTTCCGCGATTTAACTTGCGACTCGAGGATGGTCAAAGCTTGGATGATTTTATCCTCGAAGTCGAAGAAAAGGTCACGAATATGGTTGGCGAATTTACTCTAAATGAGTATAAGGCCTACAAGCACATTGTGAAGCACAAGAAGAGAGTGAACCGCGTGTTCTCAGAACTTGGTGCTGAAACTGCCCTTCGATCTCGCCCGCTGGGTGTAGACAAGAAAGTTCCAGCTGTTGCTGTGGCTGGTTGTTCAGCTGCCCCTCCTAAGGCTCGGAGGAAAAGGGCTTTGAAAAAAGAAAAGGCTAAAAACAATGCTGGCGACACCTCTTCTCCTGCCATTTGCCCATCGAAAACTAAATCGCTGGAATCTAGCAAGAGGAAGAGGAAAGCCTCCGAAAGTACTTCTGAGATTGAAGTTCAAGCAGCTTCTTGCCTTGCGAAGCTGAGCAGGAAAAAGTCTAAGAAAGCTGTGAAGAAGGTCACAATTATTCAGCGCGTGGCTCCGGCTTTTTTCTGATGATGAAGCCGAAGATGAACTGCGTCAATCAGGTTATCCTTTTTGTTTTTGCTGCATGTTGAGGTGGGGGCTTCGTTCTGTTCGCACTCCTAGTTCGGAGACTGAATTCGTAGATATTGAAACTTTTTCAGATGCATTGCCTGAGGCCCAGGACATTACCGAAGATCCCATTACCGTTGCTTCTTCCGAAGTCGTAGCAGCCAAGACTCTTGTTGCTACTGGTGAAGCATCGCAAAAGTTTTCAGAAGAGTTGGAGCATGCGGTGGATCGTAGCGGTGGGTCCCTCGAAGCTCCCCTTTTGATTGGTAATCGCGAAGCTATTCCTCACGATCAGGATCCTTCTCCTGAGGTTGCCGCATACAACGCAAGCTTTGGTACGTCCTTCAGGGGTGAACTTCTAAGTGTTGAGTGTCCGGTGACTGATGAAATTGGTGGCAATCATAGCCTTTCTGTGCTGTGGCATTCTCCTAAATTTATGACTAAATCAATGAGTGGAACAGGAGGAGACGCTCCGAGGGGGATGCCTCTTGTTACTGACAAGGCGGTTATTGCTCATGAAGGACGTACTTCTTCTGCTTGTCAGAAATCTGTGGATATTGCTGATACTACTGATGATACATCTCTGATGACTTTTGATTCGGAAGGTTTGGTTTCTAACTTCCTCTCTCTTTGGTTTTCTTCTTCGTGAATTCTTATTGTTTCCCTGTTTTCTTCTCCAGCATTTGAATCATCTATTCGAAATCTCTCTGCATCAGAACTCTCCCGATTCAACGCTATCTTAGGATTAAAATCTTTTGATGCCGGTAAATTGCTTTCGGCAAAGTTTAAAGATGAAAAACAACAAGCTGCCGTCCTGAAGCAGGACTTAGAGAAAGCTCAGTTCTCAAATCGCGAGTTAGTGTCTAAAGTTAAAGATCTCTCTGAGGCTTTGAAGTCTTTGCAGAATGAAAAGAAACTTGTTGATGTTGCTCATCATACCTTGAAGAAAGAACATGACAAACTTCTTGACGCTCGAAACAATGATGTCCAGGTTATTGAAGAACTTCGCAAATCAGTTGACGAAGGGGCCACTGCTATTACAGAGTGTCGCGAAAGAAACGCGGATCTTCTTAAGCAAACTTCCGAACTGGTTGGCAAGATTAGCGACTGAGACACCAGGATCCTCGAACTTGAGAAGATGGTTGACGAACGAGATGACGCGCTGAACAGAGGGGCTGACGGGATTGAAAAGCGTTTTCGGACTATGTTTGAAAAATATAGCGAAGCTCTGGGTCAGTTTGGTGCTCGGTCGCAGCCTTTTCCCGAAACCTTTGGTGCGGAGGAAGTGATGGAGTGGATGCTGTCAGAATTTGAGGCCCTTCCTGAAGTTATATCTAACGCCAGCGACTTTGCCGCTTCCTTTAGCGTGGAAAGTTTGCTAAAGCTTCTGGAGAACTGCGATAGCATAGATTTTGAGAAGTTCAAGAATGCTATGCAGAAGTTTCCCGATGCTGGCAGCACTTCTCTCATCCGAAGCCACAAAGATGTTCGGGCTTTGAAGATAAAATTCATGAAAGAGTTCTGGGTTGCCAGTGGCAAGGAATTCACGAAGAAGGTCGCTCGTGATAAACTCGAAGAAGTAAGTAACTCTCTGAGTTCTAAACCTTTTTCATTTTCTGCTACACGCCAACTTCGTGTATTGAATTCTTTTTATATCTGCTTTTCGTTGTTCATCTTTTTCAGTTGATAAGGAAAGAAATGAGCGCGGAGATTCGCGATGCTCTTGAGACGAGTTCTAAATCCGACGGTCGAGCTGGTGAAAGTGAAGAAGTTGAAGATGATTCAAGAAGTGGCAGCAGCAGCAGCGGTGACGGAGACAACGATGAAGAGGATGAGAACTCCGAACAGCGCAATAGTTCTCCGAAGGTCGATGTTGTTGGATGAGATAGAACTTTTCTGAACTATTGCTTTTGATGTTCGGAAGTTGTAAACTTGTATACTCATGGGTTGCTGCCTTTTCTAAACTTTTGTTTTGAAACCTTAACCTACGCAGGTCCTGCAAGGTGGGCCTGTGCAGGATGTCATACCTTTGCGAATCCATCGTCAGGACCAGATAGTTAGTGGTGAAGCTTGGAGGTTGTATAAAGAAGCTCATCCTGGATGCCGGTTTTCCGATTCCTGGCTTTATTGTTGTCAATATTTCTCGATGCGTAGCTTCCAACTAAGTTAGTTTTTTCTTCACCGCGACGGTTATGCTCTTGCGACTGAAGGTTCAAATTCGCACCCCTACGTGAAAACGGAGCCCCCTAGCCCCTTAAGCGGCGATTGCAGCTTTGCTTATGCTAGTGATGTTGCAGAAAATCGTGGCCGGAGTCCGGGCCGCATTGTCGAACTACCTTTTTGACTTTATAGCTCTTCAAAGCTGTGTAACTGTACTTCTATGAAATTTTGTATGAAACTAAGGCAATAAACTCGTTTTTTAAGAAAAAACGTCACCCTTCCCACCTTGCCGTTTTCATGCAAAATTTCATGCGTGTTTCCTTCTGCTTACTTTGGTTCTCTCTTAACGCGTAAAAATTTGTACTTCATTAGAGTGTAAGTCGACAAAATTTGCTTCGCGAATTTTGTGGACTTACGCCTGAACGGCGAACTTGCCCAGGTTGATATCGCAAGTTTCAGTTGCTTCAACCAGTTCTCGCACTTTGGTATTCTTATGAAGATATTCGAGCCCCTTGGCCTATAGAATAATATTTTTGGTTAAAAAAGTTTCCTGGGTAGACATCACTTCATAAGTTTGTTCGGGGATGTTTACCACTATGCCGATTCATTTTCACAACTGGAAAATTAAGTGTTACTTCATAAATTTTTTCACGAAAATCTTATGCGAAGACGTTTAAACTTCTCAGGCCACAACCTTCTGTTGTCTCTGCCCTTTTGGTAGGATATCCCTTTGCTCTGGGATTTAGGCCACAACTTGTCATTGTCTTCAGGCCTTTCGGTAGGATGTCCCTTTACGGTGGGATATAGGCCACAACTTGTTGTTGTCTCAGACCTTTCGATAGGATATCCCTTTTACGGTGGGATCTAGACCACAACTTGTTGTTGTCTCAGGCCTTTCGGTAGGATATCCCTTTACGGTGGGATCTAGGCTTTCACAGAGCCCTCGGCTATCAAGGAGCCTCTTCTCAAAACTTTTCTTTCACTTTTGAAATCTCGGCTATCAGGAAGCCCTTTCGCGAACTTTTCTTTCACACAATAGAATTTCGGCTATCACGGAGCCTTTCATGAACTCTCTTTCACACTTTGGAATTTTCGGCTATCACGGAGCCTTTCACGAACTTTCTCTTTCACACTTTGGAATTTTCGGCTATCACGGAGCCTTTCACGAACTTTCTCTTTCACACTTTGGAATTTTCGCAAGACACAAAGCTTGGGGGAAAACTCTTTTCATATATATCGCAAAGAGTATTTACATAGGATCCGCCTCATTAAAAACCTTGCCCCTTGATTTAGGGCCCCCTTTGCAAGGAAAAGAGTACGATCCTTTTTATTCTAAGGTAAATGCGATAAGTAAATATTTTTATCCCCGAAACCACTTATAGCTCCGTGGTTCGGATTTTTACAATTTTTGTGGAATTTTAAATTTGCGAAAGGAAATACTGAATACTAAATCTAACTACTTTCATGACTTTCAAGGGTAGTACCTCTTTAGGTTGTCTGCATTCCACGAATGCGGCAATTCTTCACTGGTTTGGTCTGCTAAGCGAAAAGCTCCTGGCATGGTAGTTTCTTTTGCTATGTAGGGTCCTTCCCAAGATTCCTGAAGTTTCCTGGGATTCTCCCAATTTTTCTTTCTTTTCAACACTAAATCACCATTCTTGATGTCTTTTCCTGACTATTTTCTTATCTTTCCATGCCTTGGTTTCCTTTGGTATTTTTCAATGTTCTCTGATGCTTCGAGGATTGTGAGCTCAGTCATGTCCTTCTCTACCTTCATGTCAACTTCTTCAATTTCTTTTGCCTTTTGGACTCTCAAACTTTCATTCTTGATTTCTTTCGGTGTCATTGCTTCAGTCCCAAATAGCAAGCGAAAGGGTGTGAAACCTGTTGCCCTTGACACTGTTGTGTTGTGAGACCAGATTACCTTCGGCAATTCATCTATCCACTTGCCTTTCTTCTGATCATATAGACACTTCTTGATTCCCGAAAAAATCAGCCCGTTCGCCCTTTCTACAGCCCCATTGGACTGCGTATGGTAAACTAAGGAGTACTTTACTTGAGTGCCTAAAGTTTTGTAATATTCCTTGAAAGAATAGCAATCGAATTGTTTTCCGTTGTCCACTGTTAGCTCTCTCGGGACTCCGAATCTGCAGATTATGTTTTGCCAGAAGAACTTCTGAACTGTCGGTGCAGTGATATTCGCCAGTGCCTTCGCCTCTACCCATTTGGTGAAGTAATCAACTGCAACTGCTGTGAACTTGCAATTTCCTTGAGTTGTCGGCAATGGCCCAACCAGATCCATTCCCCACCTTTGCAGAGTCCATGATGGTGGAATTAAGTGAAAAGTTCTGCTGATTCACTGTTTTTTGGTAGGCTTCACATTCCTGAACCAGCTTCTTTGCATCAAGGTTTATGGAAAGGCCAAAAGAATCCCTACTTTATCGCCTTTCCTGCTAGTGCTCTTGTGTGCTATGGATTTCCTTGAGAAGTTCTACACCTCTTTCGGATGTTATACACCTTAGCCATGGTTCAGTTACTCCAAACTTGTATAGCTCTCCATCCACTACGGCATAGCCCCTTGCCCTTTGCCTTAGCCTTTTTTCCTCCAACTCATCGTGTGGTTCATAGTGACCCCTCAAGTAGGCCATGATTTCAGCTCTCCAATCGTGGCTTTCTATGTTATTCACAGTTTTTGGCTTCGGATCTTTGATGGATGGTTCTCTGATGATTTCGAAGAACACATCTGGAGGTATCGCTTGCTTTTGTGCCGCTGCTTTCGCTAACTTGTCCGCCTCACTATTGTCATTTCTTGAGATGTGCTGGACTGTGTAGCCCTTGAAGTGCTTCTCCATTTCTCTAACTTTCTCAAGATACTTCACCAGAATCAGATTTCTTGCTTCGCTTTCTTTCTCGATGTGTTCTTGAATCACTTTCGAGTCTGTTTTGATGATGAAAGTTTGCTGACCCAAAGCTTTCATTTTTCTCAAGGGTAGCAGTAGAGCTTCATATTCTGTTGTGTTATTCGTGGAAGGGACGTCATCCGCGAAATCAAGCCGAGCAGCATATCTTATCACGGCTCCTGCTGGAGATGTCACAATCGCTGCTATTCCAACCCCTCTATCACACCAAGCCCCATCATAGTGCACCACCCATGGTGTAGTTATATCTTCGCCAGAGTCTTGGGATGGCGATGTCCAGTCTACGACGAAGTCCGCTAGGACTTGCGATTTGATCGCGTTTCTTCTTTCGAAGTCCACAGCGTATTCTGATAGCTCGGCTGCCCATTTGACGATTCTGGTTGAGGCTTCTTTGTTTGTGAACAGATCGTTCAGTGGCTGATTCGTGATGACTCTTATTCTGTGACCTTTGAAATAATGCCTCAATTTTCTCGCTGCCATAATGACTGCATATGCTATCTTCTCTAGTTCAGAATAGAAAAGTTTGGATCCTAAAAGAGCTTTCGAGGCAAAGTACACTGGGATTTGTTTCAATTTTCCCTCTTCTTCTTTCTCTTGCACTAGTACAGCGCTGACGACTGAATTGGAAGCAGACAGGTATAGCAAAAGTGGCGATCTTGGCTCTGGGACATAGCTTCGTCATGTTTGACAAATAATCTTTGAGTTCTTGGAAGGCTTGTTTCTGAGATTCGGACTACTGAAAATTTTTGGAGCTTCGGAGAACTTGGAAGAAAGGCAAACTTCTCTCTGCAGCTCTGGGTATGAATCTGTTAAGGGCGGCCACTCTCCCTGTCAATTTTTGCACATCTTTCACCGAAACAGGCTCTTGCATCTCAACTAAAGCCTTGATTTTGTTAGGGTTTGCTTCAATACCCTTTGTCGAAACCAAGCAGCCCAAGACCTTTCCCTTGTGAATGCCGAAGACGCACTTCTCAGGATTTAGCTTGAGATTTGCTGCTCTAAGATTCGCGAAGGTTTCTGCTAAATCGCTGATGTGGTCTCTTCTTTGAACACTCTTGACGATTATATCGTTGACATATGCGAGAATGTTTCTCGGAAGTTGAGGATGTAACACTATTGCTATCATTCTTGAGAAAGTGCATCCTGCATTCTTTAACCCTTCTGGTATTCTGACGAAGAGGATGTAACACTATTGCTATCATTCTTGAGAAAGTGCATCCTGCATTCTTTAGCCCTTCTGGCATTCTGACGAAACAATAAGTTCCGAATGGTGTGATGATGCTTGTCTTTTCCTCGTCCTCTCTTCGCACTCTGATTTGATGATACCCCGAGAACATATCCAGGAGTGAGAGCATTTCGCTGTTTGCAGCGTCATCCACAACCTTGTCCACCCTTTCTAAGGGGAAATCATCTTTCTTGCAAGCCTTGTTCAGATCTGTGAAATCCACACACATTCTCCATTTCCCATTCTTCTTCTTTACCGGGACAGTGTTAGCCGGCCACACAGGGTACATGACTTCCCTGATCACTTTGGCGTCCTGAAGCCTTTGCACTTCGGCCTCCACTGCTTTGGCCTTTTCTTCAGACATTTTCCTAAGTTTCTGCTTCTTCAGAGCTATTTTTTCATCCGTGTCCAGGGCATGTTCAATGATATCCCTGTCGACACCTTGCAAGTCTTTCGCTGACCAGGCAAAGACATCTTTATTCTTGTTCAGGAATTCGATGAGTTCTTTCTCTTCTTCGGGACTAAGATGAGCCCCTATCACGACTGCTCTGTCTGGCATGTCATCTAAGTACACTTTCTTCGTTTCGCCATCGGCACTTATTTCCACTTTCTCTTTGTCTCTTTTGGCTTCAACATACGGTTCTTTCTTTTCTTCGGTAGAGTTCAAATGGTGCACATTGCTTTGACCTGGTGTATGACCCTTCTCTATGTTTCTGGCCTCTTGCTGATCACCGAACACTGTGATGACTCCTTTTGGTACCGGGATTTTCATGCATAGGAACTGTTGCCTTATCATAGCATCGAACTTATTAATGAATCCTCTGCTAAAGATTGCGAGGTACGGATGATACATGTCAACCACGTCGAAAATGAGAGTTTCGGTTCTAGCATTGTCAAGATCTCCGAAAGATACTGGAAGAGCTATCTTTCCCGCTGGCTTGATCGGCTTTCCTCCGAAGCCTAGCAGTGGGTACTCTGGTGGCTGCAGCATGTGTGGACTCAAACTCATTTTTTCGAAGGTTTTCATGAATAGAATATCAGCCGAACTTGAAAGTGCATCTAGACCCCTAATTATTTTGGTGATAATGACAACCACAATTTGGGTATTTGATGTTTTCAATGAGATGTGTGCAGGGATAAAAGAAAAGAAATGTGAACAACAATGGATGACCCCTCACTTTTCTATTTTTGGTGTTGGAGCTCAAATGGTGGTTTAATTTAATTTTCGGTTCGAATTTGAGTTTAGGAAACACCGTACTATAAAGAGGGACGTGGTTGATTGATCTAGGTTTGTCATAAGTGCTTTTGAGGAGATCTAACAACCTATGAGAGACACATCGCACTCACGAACACATTTTCTTAGCTGTCCTGTGTGGGGCGGGTGACCCTGACCCTGTGTTAGGGTGACCCTGTGTTAGGGTGACCCGCCCTCTGAGTCAGGGTGACCCATTTTGCTACTGAGTAGGTGTGACAACCCCATCCGAGATAATTCCGTACTATCACCTAAACCACTCCATTTGGTCATTAAGCGATAATAAAGAATCATCCCGTTGAGTGTTGCCGGGTCATAGCCCGGTAAATCACTTGAATCACACACAGAGGATTGAAACGTATACATTAAAACTCCCACGAAGGAGAGTCCAGAGTGCATTACACAATTTAAATCCAAATTCACCCTTAGGGGTTTAATTATTACAAACCATGGTTCATGACATGATAAGTAAAGGTTCAGAGTTTTAAACAGTGGAATTTAAACTACGATACGATAGACATCACAGGAGGCCATCCGTGATGCCATCACTCGGCGTCATCCACCCATTCCAGCTCCTAGCCGGGTGGAATCTCTCCAGGCCAAACAACTTCACCTGAAAGCAACAATTATAGCAAGGCTGAGTATACTAATACTTAGCAAGACTTACTCGACAAAAGTTACCTCTAGACATGTAAGGCTTTTGGCTGGTGGGTTTGTTTTGCCAAAAAGCAACTAGGATCATGGATCCTTACTTTCAATATTTTAGCTCAAATTCTAGTGAGTTACCATTACTATGATAAGCAACTATTACAATCAAGAATTGTACGATACAATTAATTCACGCAGAAGAATTCACATAGTTCCATCATTACGGGATATCATGGCCAGTTGATTAAGCAGTCTCAGATAACGGTGAGAGGCCGACAATCGATTGATTAAACCCTTGCAAGGTAAACCTAAACACACGGAGCGGTGCCCCAACAGAGCTGACACCGACCAAGCGGTTCCCATCGATCCTCGGTTCGGGATAGATATTACAGTCCTGGGTACAAGGCTATCTGGTATGCCCCTACTCAGTACATCCAGCCTCACACATGTACCCCCCTCCTGGTAATGAGCCGGGCAGGTGAATGCTCAAGATTAGTAATGGAAAATCCCTTACCGCCTCACTTAGGTACTAGGCTTACCGGTCTCATTCCCGACAAATGCTTAGTACGTTCAAAAGCTTAGCCCACGAAGCCACTGGACCGGAGCCCAAATCCCATGCTCTTACCACATGAGCAATCCATTTATAAAGATCTTATGATTCCAACATAAGAACCTATTCTCGCGAGTGACGAACATCACTCGACTTTTACCGTGTCCTTAGAGCATAGCATCTAACGACCTAGCATACTAGTAAAAGAACATAGGCACCTAGGGATCATGCAACTAGGGTTTCATATCAACTCCTGAAACGTAAATGCACAAGCATAGCAAGGATAGTTGCATAAATTTAACTAAAACATGGGTTAATGATAAACCGGGGCTTGCCTTCGTTGGCAAGGTTGGCCTTTGGCCCTTCTGGACTTTGGTCCAGGTCTTGCTCTACAGCGACGTAGTGCACGTCCCCGTCAGCTCCTTCGTCTCCTCCTTCCGGCACGAGCGTATAGCTACCGTCGGGAAGATCTACACGAGGATGCATATGCAAGATTTAATTGACGGTTTTGATTTAATTAATTACAAAACAACACATGGCAACCATGGGGTGCATGGGTGACCACATTCACCTAGATAATAATACATTCGGCATACTCTTCCAATAAAGGAACAATATGCGGTGCTTTATTAATTATTCCTTTTGATAGTGACTGTGTACATAGTTATATAAATAAATTAATTTATTTGCACAAAACAGCAAGGGGGTGGTTTTAAACTTGTTAGCATGTTTCACCTCACATACATATGGTCATTAGGTGTGTAGTGATGGTTTTCCAATTATACTTATCATTAAACTTAAAATGGCTTTTCCATTTTTATTCAACAAAACAAATTATAAAACACCATGGGTGGTGTTCACTGAGCTCACAACTCTAATTTAAGCCACTGACCACACATGCATACTTGCTTGAGCTATAAAAATAAATATACCAAAAATAACAACTTTTATTTACCACAAACAAGATAAATGCATATAAAAATAAATAAAGCACTTTTGGATCCGAACTTTCTCTCACTGATTCTCTGGCTAAAAACAAGGCTATGCAACCAACATATACATCTAGGGCTATTATATATCTTGAGCTATGCAATTTCATTGTAAACTAAACATAAATCAAGAATAAATATTTATACTAGTTATAAAATCATGATTAATTCACCAGAGGTGCATTTAATCATATTAAGATTATATCCAGAAGTTAGTCACAAAAATATATTTGTTTTTGGCTACAAAAATCATTTAGGAAGATTCATCATAAATACCAAATAAATCATATTAAAAGATTTACTCGTCAACTTTGTGCCAATTTTGGTGTGGAACTCACAAATTGTATTACTCACAATATATCCAAAAATAAGCTCATTATCACATGTATATTTTGAACTACAACAGATCTAGGGTAAACTGATTTCAATTTTTCATGCAAAAACTATCACACAAAAGTATAGTCATGCTTTACAAAAGTTGTAGAGTTATTCACAAGGAAACCAACAAAATTGGTTTTACATTTTTTTGATTTTTCCTTGAATTTCTACGAATTTTACAAGCTCTGGTCAAAAACTAACAAAAGGATAGAATCTAACTACACATAGGTCCCTGAAAAGTTTTTCAGCTTCACAGAAATACCCTCAGAACTAACAACCAGGCCCTTGCACACGAAAAACCTCACAACTGTACCCTCCGGCGGCGGGGCGAGCTCGCCGGCAGCGAAGGGTGGCCGGAGCAGGGCAACAAGCGGCACACATGTGCGATTTAGCTCACCACACGCCGATTCATGGTGGTGGATCGGTCGGGGAGGTCGCCGGCGAGTGGGTACGGCGAGGTGCGAAGTGGTTCAGGGAAACAAATGAGCGTGTAGGCTCTAGTGTGTCCTAGGGAAGCCTCTAGGGTGGTCGGTCGGCACTGGGAGCGAGCGGAGGGGGAAGCTTGTCGGTGGCGGCTTCAATGGCGGCGGCGGCGCTCGGTGCTCGCGCGAGGGGAGCGCGGCGAGGTTTTTATAGGCGGTCGAGGCTCGTGAAGGCGGTTGCGCGGGCGTCAAGTCGACACATGGTCACGGCATGGGCACGGTGTGGCCCCAAGGGTGGTGGCGACGTGCGCGGCGCCGGGCGGCCAATGGCGGGCGGCGGTGCAGCCGTCCAGCGCGTGGGGGCGCGGCGCGTGGCACCGGCCAGGGCCCACCTGCGTCACGCACAGGAGCGGAAGGCACAGTGCAAGGACCGGCGGTCGCATCCCTGCCTCGGCGTGCGTACAACGGCGTACGGCGGCGGCCGACGTGGTGCGCGCCGGCGACGTCGCGCGCGGGGGCGCGTGCTGGCTCAGTTTTGTTTAGTTTGGCCCTGTTTGACTGGCTCAAACACGGGATTTTGCTATAGAACTGTACCAAGGCATAATTAGCAAAGTTGTAGATCGATTGATCCTCTACAACTTTTACAAAGGTCGATGGGTGGTTTGGTCAATGGATTTCACATAAACTGCTGACCAACTTTGCACTTTTCATTGCGCCGGTGAACAGGAGCTGCTGGCGTTGACCACAGTTTTACACAATTTTCCACTCCAAATTTCAAATGCCACCCAACATGAAAGTTATGTCCCTCGAAAAACTAGACAACTTTTATATTGGGAGAATTTGAAGTGTTTAGGTGAAATGTGGAGAACGCGACAAAAGCTCTAGAAGGACTAGGAATGTCAAAGGGTTTGACTAGGGTTTTAGCCAGGGTTTGACCAAGCTTTGACCAAAGGTTGACCATTAGTGATGTTGGCTAGGTTTTCGAGGTGATGGCCCAGGTTGACCAATGTTTGACCAAGTAAACGTGTTTGACTGGATTGACTAGGTCATTAGTGTCAATTAACCTTAACTGAAAACTTGGGGCGTCACAGTAGGGGCGGGTGACCCGCCCCTCTATGGACGGGTGACCCTAACAGGTCGCAGCAAGCCCATAACGGCTAGTTCGGGGCAAGTGGTATTTATACCCCTTCTCTCTTCTTTCTAGGGTTCCGCCTTCTCCTCCATTGAAACACCTCTCAAACTTTCTTTCCTCTCCCCAACTCCCTTCCAAGCTCTTCTAGCAAGGATTCCTCCTAGGGTTTGGGTGTGAGAGACCTTTGAGGTGTAGGATTAAGCCCCTTTGTGAGAGCTCTTTACTCGTTCATCTCAAGAAGCACTTGTGGCGGTTTTGGTTCATCGATTCGCGTTTGTTACTCTTGAAGCTTGCTTCTAGACGGTTAGGCGTCGTCCGTTGAGTGCCCTCTCCGTGTGGAGCACCCGGGAACGTTTGTATTACCCCTCCTTTGTGGAAGTTCTCTTAGTGAGCACCAATCTTCCTTTGTGGGGATTGGGTGAGACAAGTGGCTCTTCGTGATAGCCCACCCTTAGTGGGTACCTCAACGGAGACGTAGCTTCCTTTGTGGGAGTGAACTTCGGATTAAATCGCTTGTCTCTCGCTTTGTTTGAGTTCATCCCTCTCTCTAACCCTAGAAGCTTGTTTTGGATCGATCTCTATATTTGTGTTGTTGCTTGGTATATCATCTTGTGCAGGTTGTTCCTATCCTCCATAGTGAACTTTTGATTCAAAGGATTTCGGTAAATTCACTTAACTCTTGAGTAAATCATTTTCGTTTTCCTGCCTCAGGGTGACCCTGCCTACTAGTTAGGGTGACCCGCCCCGCGGGTGACCCGAACATAGAGTTAGGGTGACCCGACATTTGATCCGCTGCTAAGTTTGTGCAGGAATTTTTTAAAAGTGATCCTATTCGCCCCCCTCTAGGCATCACAAGATCCTTTCAGAACTTCCGTTGTCCACCAGGATTTTTCCGATCACCCATCCGGCGATGTTCACTTCGATGACCATGGCGTCATTGTGGTCAGTGGATTTCAGCTTGAAATCTTGTTCGGTGAATGTTATGGGCACTTTGGCCCATTCTGGACGCACTGCCAGACTGTCATTAATGACTGTGTTCACAGATCTGAAGTAGTTGAGCCTCCGGTGATAGGCATGACAGTTCAGAAGGAAGGTAATGCTTTCGGATTATGGCCTCTTGAACTTGATTCTGGCTTCACTGAATTATCTGGCGGCGGCGGCAGTATTTCCTGGATTGGTTGCGGTTGCTGGATGGTTTGAATTGCCTGCGACTGAGGAAAAAATTGTTGCGAAAGCTGCCATGATGACTGTGTCTGTTGAAATTGCTGAAACGGGATTGGGCTTGGCTGAGGACCCATGAGCTGCGGTTGCCAGAAGTTTTGACGGAACTAATTCGGCATTGTGGAGGCAATGGTCATCATGGTTTTCTCTTGTTGGATTCTTACTATATTTTTTCTGGTTTCTGGGCAAGTTTCAGTGCTGTGACCTCTCCCATGATATCTGCAGCATAAGTATGGATCTCCTGTGTCATGATTTTGGATCTTCGGAGGTCCTCTTCCTCTTCCTCTTGATGGAAAGCCCCCTCTTGTGCTTGGCCTATTTGTCTTGGTTGAACTGAGAATTTTCCACATTGTTGATGTTTCGTGGAGTTTGAAACTGAGGCCTCCATCCTGTTCCTCTATTGCCTTGCCTTGCTTGATTTCGCTCAGCAACTCTTTTTCGATGATCTTCATCAGACTTGATGTATTGTTCTAGTTCATCAAAGAGTTCTCCAATGTTCTGTGGTTCTTTTCTGGTCAAGTGCGAAGCTGTTGGTCCTGGAGTCAGACCTTTGATTAGTGCTTGGATTGTTGTTTTGTCATCTGTTCCCGGAATTTGGGACTTTTGTTGCATGAATCTTCTTACGAAGCTTTGCAGTGGTTCCCTGTCTCTTTGCTTGCAACTGAAGAGGTCCGATGGCTTTGCAGAAGTTTCATGAAACACTTGAAATGCCTGTATGAACTTTGTCTTGAGATCAATCCAGCTGCAGATTGAATGTGGAGGCAACAAGGAATACTAGTTGAGAACTGGACCTTCGTAAGCAATGATAAAAGATTTGGCCAGTGCAACATCATCTCCTCCTGCTGAATTTACAGCTGCTTCATAGCTCATAATGAACTGCCTAGAGTGTCCATATCCATTGTATTTCGGGAGAGAAACTGATTTGTACTTTGGTGGCCATGGTGCCGTTTGCAATCCGAGTGAAAGTGGCGATTCTGGATCCGCGAATGGTGAGATTCCATTGCCCGAGAAGAAGTTTTCTCTCGGGGTTCTTTTGTGCTGACCAGAGCTCTGATATGGCGAATCGCGTCAGAGTGAACTGTTTTCTTGTTCTCTCATTTCATCGATTTTTTTGCATTTTTTCCAGCTGTTCTTTCGCCTGGTTGAGTGTCTCCAGTTTCTCCGAAACTTTTCTCTTCGTTTCCAGCTGACTCGCGAATCTTTCTTTTTCCTTCTGAAGCATTAGCACCTTTTGGTTCATTGCTTCCAGTTGTCTGTCCACAGCCTCATCATCTTCTTCTTTAGCTTCTTCTTCGGCAAGTGCTTCTAGAGTATGCGCAATTTTCTCTGCCCATGCCTTCTGGAGGGCTTCAAGTTTTGCTCTTCTTTCCTGGTCTGAGATCTGCGAAGGTTCTGCAGCGAGAGAGTTTTCATTGTCTTCTTCGACGTGGTGATCTTCCTGGTCTGTCTCAGTGGGTGTGTTCTTCTTGGACTTCTTCTGTGGAGGCATCGTGAGTTGTTTATCGGCTGAGACCACGGTGGACGCCAATGTTGGGGGTCAAAGGATCGGATGGGACCCCCAAACACGAGTGAAGAAAGATTCCTGAACGAATACGCGAAAGTGCGTAGGAGCGCGGAGACAAGGAATCTCCGAAAGTCTGTTCTCGTCTCAAAAGTTGTGAATACCTTTACACGTGCCCTCGAACCCCCTTTTATAGGGAGGCGAAGGGAGTTTTACATTCCGAGATTACCCTCGAATCTAAAGAATATTTCAAGTGTGAACACGTACATGAATGTCTTTTACATCCCGTGATTTGTGGAACTAATTACATATATTTACAAGCCGGCCACTAGTTCACACTTTGAACCCAGACTTTTGATGCCTCGCCTTTGACTGAGTCTTTCCTTGACCTTCGACTCTTCATTCGCGGGAGTCATCAGTTATCGAGATTCCTGAATCGGGTTTCCGAAGTCACAGCCGAAGTGAAGTTCTTCAATCCTGCGGATATTTCCGAAGTCTTCGTTGCCATAGCTTCCCGAATCTGCGATATTCGCCGAAGTTTCCGTTGCCATAGTTTCCCGAATCTGCGATATTCTCCGAAGCTTCTGCTGTCCTGAAAACAAGAAACAGACTTGCGATCCTGTGGTCATTCGGTGATTATTTCGCCAATAAACAGAGGGTTAGCTAATTTCTTTAAAAATCATGAAAGCGAGATCTTCACTTGGCTCTTTTCTGTACGTTTCCGTAAATTCGCCGGTGTCCTGACATATCCGAAGTTTCAAGGGTGAAAGGTTTTTACCCAATTCCCCAACACATTATTCGTGGAGGACGACGTGTGCCCTGAAGAGACAGACGAGGACGAGATAGCCACAATTGAAGATGAATTGAGGAGACGGTCTGACGAATGCAGACACTGACAAGCAGAATGCGTGCCGCTCTGCAATTCGCAAGTGCGCCGTCGGCGCTGGGAACTAGCTGCAGCTCAAGCGACGGGATCCTATTCGGCATCTTCTATACTGAGACTAAGAATTTCATGCTTGCTAAAGGTCCCTAGGTGGCTAGGTGACATACTATCAAGTATTAATCTAACAATCTAGCACGTACTGGACTATATCATGAGTCTCAAAAGCAAGAGGATAGGAGATGAAGTCTATGATTTATGTGCTTGAGCAAACCAATAATTGGCCTGGCAAGCTTCGGCTACATCCGAAGCTCCCTGCAGTGCCCAGAGAGATGATTTGCACTCTGCACGACTGACATCAAACAAACTATATCTTCATCAAGTTGAAGAAGCTTCAAAGCACGGCTGGAAGTTGAAATTGATGCATACATGAATGAATGGATCACGGACAAAAAGCAATCTGTCCAAGCAACTCCAGAAGCCTCACATTCAAAATCTGGTGCTGGAGATTGTAGCTGATTGTACATTTGTACTCCTATTGATTGAAAATGGTAAATTGTTGAAAGTATAATCATATACATAACCCGTGATTCTAACATAAAAATGTTGGTACAAGGTCCATTTAAATCCGATCATTCATGACTTTACACAACTTGTTCTTAGCTGACCTTCCAAATGCTAAAGTGCGCTACTAATCAATGCTACATGTCAGTGATCATTGGTTTATATCAAAATCCAACATTTCCAGCGGATTGTAGTGTAGTTGCATATTGACATATGATTACATGAGGATGAAATTGTACTCCAGTCATTTTGCTGTTGACTGGTTGGCTGCTCAAACGAGGACGCGGCAAAGCCGCACGTGGTTTCTAGTTACATACTGAATCAATGAACAATTGGTTATTCCTGAATCGACACTGCTAAACAGATGACGAAGATTTATGTATTGTACATTAATTTTGGCCATGAAGACACGGGCTAGTTCGTTTTCCTCTCTTAATCAATTTATGAAGATTGATCTCCCTCCCCTTGAGCAAAATCTAAGGTTAATAAGTGCATTGTATATATCATGCCACTTGTCATATAAATACAAGTATTATACATACGTACACCCAATGTATTTTGTTTTTTAGGAATTCCAAAGCAATTAGTTATTTGGATGCATTATATCCATGGCAATGGGCCAAATACATTTACACTATTTTCATAGTTTTAGGCGATATCGAGCCAAAGTTGCATCTTCATGAAGGGCGCATTTAATAGCCAACCACAGCATGCCACGCCGCACCTACTGTGCCAGTTAAGAGCATCTTTAAGAGTTTGCCAAATTTTACTTGGCAAATCTTGAGTTTTGCTAACTTCTAAAAAGGTATGCAAAGTAAAAAAAAGAGTTCATCTCCAACAGTTTGGCATAATTCACTTGTCAAATCCAGATTTACGCCCTGTTCGCTTGGCTTATCAGCCACCAGCCAGCAGTACTTTTCTCTCAGAACAAACCAGCCACCAGCAACCAGCCAGCAGTACTTTTCTCTCAGAACAAATCAGCACCAGCCACCAGCCAAACGAACAGGCCGTTAACTTACATCAGTAATCCTGAGAGAAACAAAATTATGTTTGTGCCCTTCCACCTCTTGAAAACTTACATCAGGAATCCTTCTCTATTCTTTATTTCTTTTTTCACCCTCCCACCTACATGGAAACACCGATGGCAACCACGAATCCGCGCGCGCATATATACGCGCGGGGAGGTGAGTTTTGCCAAGTTTTTATTTTTGCCAAGTTGGTTTGCCAAACTGTTGGAAGTTATTTTTTCTTGTTTTGCCAAAATTAGATGGATGCCAAGTTGATTTGTCAAACTGTTGGAGTTGCTCTAAGGTAAGCAGTAAAAAATCAGGTTAAGGGGAGAAAAACGTGAGAAACAATATCTTGTGTGTCGTACTTAATAAAACTAAAACAGCAAACAAGATCCAGCTTTTTTGCGGCGGCACCCTACTTTAGGCGTGGCAAAGTCTAACGTAGAACCAAACGCGTTCCATACCTCTTCCCTTTGAGAGGAAACGCACCCACCGTTTCCTCTACTCTTCGTTAACTTCATACCCTATCATCAAACATTCTATTCGACACTCATTTAGTATTGATAATACTATGCACTGAGATTAGCCTTACATTATATGCATGGATTTATAAGAACCATTCAAGATAACTCTCGAGTCCCTATACTTATCAAGATGCATACCCGCCTTTTCTCCCATAAAAATAGGAAAAACCATCCCAACAAGAAAAACAGTTCCCACAGCATTTTGTTGCCTTCGTTGAGCACATACCACGAAATCCCAACCTCTCCACGCGGCATTTGCAGCCAAGGCTCTTATGTCGCTCATCAAGACATGGCCACAGGAGATCACCGGCGGTCCGCTTTCTCCGCCCCCGCGACGGCTGAACGCGGCCACCGGTGGCGAGGCCGACGACGGAGTCGCGTGCACGGCCGTGTGCTTGCCCCTCCCGCGATTCTCGAAGAAGAAGAAGCTGCCGGCCGTGAAACCCAGGAGAAGCGTGCGCAAGGCGGAGACGGCGGGCGCCCGCCGCGCCACCTCATGGTGGCCGTGGTTATCGTCTCGTCTTGCCACTCCCGTCGTCGACGCCGCCGCGGCCGGGGCGTCGACGCCGGATGACGATGATGGGTCGGCTTCGTTCAAGCACTGGGGCCAGTCCCCAAGCCAGTCTCAGCTGTCGCCCCTGGTGACGCCGCGGGTGTCGTCGTCTTCGTCGACGTTCTCGTTCCCGTCGTCGCCGGCGTCCGCGTGCTCATTCGCGAGCACGCCCAAGATAGGCCCCGGTAGTTGAGCAGAGACTGCAGGGGGAAGTATTGTTCGTTCTGTTTCAGGGTGATGAAAATTGAAACCCACCGATGCCTCATGCCTGTAAATTTTGCGCATTTGATTTCTGGAGCACTTGATGTGCAGTCGTTTCTTGTTTCAGTACGAGTCGTCCAACTCCGACTATAAATCGTTTTTTTTTATAATGGAATTAACATTCCGGCCTCTGCGGTAACGCACACAGCCTAAAGCCTCTGCGTGACCACACACAGTCAAACTTATTACAAAAACTAAGAATAACAAAACTTTAGTACATGAAGGTATATGTACTAAAGATCTACTACATCAAAAAAAGAATTGAGTTTACTACTCAAGACAGTGCTAAAGATATCGATAGCTTCATGACGGTCTTCGAATCAACCACCACACCTTGAACAACGTACACTAAAATGAACTTGAAAGAAACTCATTGGATGTCCCCCACTGCAGCTGGCAAATCGGGCCACGCTTGAAATCATGTGCTCTCGCCGTTGCCCCTCCACCTTGATGTATCGGTAGCGTTCGAAATAGCCACCATCGATCTTTTGTGCGGGAGGAAGATCCCGAACTGTCTTCGATCCACCGACTCTGTGCGTTCCCGGGTCGTCGAGGTGCATCGCGACACCAAATATTGTCGCCAATGGAAAATCATCTGCCCCCGGCGAAAGAGAGGTCGTTGCTCACTGTTAGAATGCGTGAGGAACGACTGCCATCATCGTGGCGGCGAAGACGGGTAGTCGCCACTGGATCTGCGACCCCATCCTCTCCTCCTCGACCTTCTCGATCCTTGGGCACCCCCGCCTGCCGCTCGTGCGCTAGCGGCGTGAGGTGTTTCAACAAGGACATGGTATGCAATGCAAGAACACCTCCGCAACGCCTTCAGGAAGGGACATGACGCCTATAGGCGTCATCGTTGCAAGCTTTCGCCCGATGATCTTGCATGCTATGGCAGCACCATCTGCGGCAGCCAAGGGAGGTGGCGAAATGCAAGGCCCCCCGGATCTGGCCATGCCTAGCCACCAGACGTCGTCCGTGGGCTACGCGCACGTCAGGGAGCTCCGCCATGTCGTGCTGCACCAAGAGGTGGACACCACCAGGGTAACGGGCGCTGCCTCCTCCGTAGCTCTGGAGGAGTAGCGCGCCGGCGTGGACCGGGAGTCGGCGCCGCACGTACAACGGGGGCCCACGCCAACCATCTCCATGGGTGCCGTCCTCTGTAGAATGGAGGACGCACACTGCCGCTCCAGCCATGGGAAAGTTGGATCCGGAGAGGGTGGGGTGGGCGTTGGTGGCGAACATCTTGAGCTCGTGGCGGAGGCCGGGTGAGGCAGCGATGTGGAATTGCTCGCCAGCCAGATCGATGCTCGAGACGTCGGGATCGCGATGGGAGGGACGGCGAGTTCGTCGGGGCGCCGCACCGGCGATGTCCGTGGCCAAGGTTGCGCGTCTGGCGACTGGAGGCCATGGATCCGGCCTCTAAGCCGCCGAATCGGTGAGAGGCAGAGCAGGGCCGCCGGCCAAAGAGCGCACTGACGTCGGCGTTTGGGATCGCCGCCTCACGAGAACTCGGCGAGGAAGGCCCAGCCGTCACCCTCACGGCCGTCCGCCGGGTTGTGCCAGCGTTGGGCTCCGGCGACGGCCGAGGAAGCGAGGGATGGGGGTGGCTGCGAGTGGCGGCGCTCCGTGGATGCCGCCCGAGTCGCCCTAGGGTTGGGCGACGTGGGGGCCGGAAAATAGAATGTTCATTAGTCTGTTGAAGCCTGTGTCCCGATTTGCATGGTAGGACGCTGCGCGAAGCAACATGTCGTCGCCGGCGCGCCCTTCGCCGTGGCAAGAGGCCCAGATGGATATCCTCGGTGTCGTGCGGCGTCAACTCGCTCCGGACAGCGCCCGCGCCGCCGCCGCCTGCCGCGCGTGGCGCCGCGCTGTGGTGCCTCTGCCTCTCTCCGGCGCCACGAACCCGCTCCCAGATCTCTGCCTCTCGGGGCCTGGCAAATGGCTGACCATCCCCGGCCTCGCAGTCACAGCCGTCGCCACCACGCAAATTTGTGCCCGACTCGTCATGCATCATCACCGGCATCTCAGGTCCCGAGCCACGTCCGGATAATAAGAGCAACTTCAGCAGCTTCACTATCCCCTCCCCAATAAAAAAAAATAGTTATACAGGGGATGAAATGCTCAAAAACCTTCTCCAGCAGATTCCCTATAGCCCTTCCTTCTTTTCTCTATTGACTAAAAATCTCTCTCCATCCCCTATATAGAGGGGACATCTCTCCTCCATCCCCTACTCCGTGGGAAGGAGAATAGGGAAACTGCTGGAACAAATTGTGTTTTAGGGATGAAAATATTTTTTCTTCACCCCCAATAATTTTATATAGAGGATGAAATTTACTCAAGCTGCTATAGTTTGCCGTAACGACACAGATCGCGCCACGCTCTTCCTCTGCCGGCCGGGTGTCGCCACGTGGACCCGTGGTCCGTGACCGCCGTCCACAGCGGCACAGCTTATGGGCGCAGAGCGACATTGCCTTCCACAACGGCAAGCTCTACCTCTTGGCCTTGGTTATCGGGGAAGACGCCGATGGCGTGCCCAATGTCACGCTCGCCAAAACGTTCCTCGGACCGCGGCCGTTGTACGGGGCCGGTCGACACCGTCCGTGGGGTGCGTTCGAGTTGCGGGTGAGGCTGCTGCTGGTGAGGACGGCCTTCTCGTCCAGCGAACGCAGGACGCATGCGGTCGCGGTCTTCGCGCTGCACGAGGCCCAAGGGTACGATTCGGCCCGAGTGGCCGAGCTTGGAGAGCTTGGGCGGGGAGATCATCTTCCTGCGCGAATAGCTCCGTGTCCGTGCCGTCGTCCCGCGGCGTGCACGGCGACCGCATCCGCCGGAA
Organism: Cenchrus fungigraminus; assembly: GCA_036936925.1. Lineage (NCBI taxonomy): Eukaryota > Viridiplantae > Streptophyta > Magnoliopsida > Poales > Poaceae > Cenchrus > Cenchrus fungigraminus. The sequence continues at coordinate 16,219,869 of CM072778.1, read as the reverse complement.
AGGACTGCCCTCATCAGCAGTTCAGCACTGCGAGGTGTTGGACATGAGGACAGGCATGGCCGAGGCGCTTAATTTGCACGCCGACGACGGCGGCGCCCGGTCATTAGAGATAGTGTCTACTGTGAATGTGAGTGTTCTGCAATCTATTATCCTTTGTGCATGGCTCGATGCAATCACGACTTGAGTTACATTATTAACGAGAAAATTACCGAGCATTTGGAAAAGAAAGACGGAGACGTCGATTTCGCACAGCAAATACACGGACAGAATGAACTGATCATGCGTGCAGCGTCAAGCCAGCTGCCGTCACGCGACGCTCTCCCGCGGCAGCTTGCCGTCAGCCGTTGCACGCAGGCACCACCACCGATCGAGCTCAAAGTCCCCGTCAACAGCCTTCCATCCCCTGCGGCGCGCCGCGGGAAGGCATCACCATCACGGGAGGCCGCGCCACGCTAGAACGACCCGACACGCCGACAAGAACCGCACGAGGTGCGGCGGCTCGCCGCCGCCCGGCGCCCCGGGCGCAGGCACGACGCCATCTTCTGCAGAGCGCCGCCCCCTCGGTGCCCGCCGTCGCCGTCGAACACGAACGCGGCCGTGACCGGCGCATCGCTGTCACCGCCGCCGCCGGCGCCAAACCGTTGGCCAGCCCTTATCATCTCCACCGGCAGGTCGAAGCACGGCGACGGGCAGTACCCGTGGACCGCCCGCTCGCTGCCCTGCTCCTCCCGACGATCCACGCCTCCCCCCACCACGAAGTCGAAGACGATGTTGCTGCCGGAGTAGGGCGACGCGCACTCGGACTTCTCCAGGGACGCGGCCCGGCTCGGCGCGTCCAGCGGGGTCGCCTGCTCGGCCGCGGCCGGCTCGTTCGGCGCCGTCTCCGCTGTCCCGCTCGCGGCGGTGGACACCTCCACCTCTGGCTTCTTCTTGGAGAGGCCTAGGAGGTAGAGGCACATGAGCAACGCGCCGCACGTGAAGCCCGGGCTGTCGGAGCCGGCGTCGGGCGTTCCGGACATGGCCCTGCGTTCTCGCCGGCTCGATGCTGCCAGCGCCTTGATGCCTTGACGGGCGCAGGGGACGTGCGCCTATATTGATCGCGGACTCACTCACGAGTCACGACGGTGGTGAGTGGTGGTGGAGGACCATACCGCCGCCCCGCTGGTGGCCAGTGGGTGCTGGGTGGGGGGATAGTGTGCTTCATGTCGTTCCGATTTTCGTGGGTAGGAGTTGGCACCCAGACAAGCCTAGATTTGGGGGGTTAGATCGTTGACTCCATTGGCGATCTACGTGCTGCTAGTTTGATTGAGATCTTCCACTCGTGAACTATAGTCTGACCGTTCTTGCCAGTCGCTAGGAGACGGCGGTGTGGGCTTAGGCCACAGACTGTTACTTTCCGCAGCAACGACGTTGGCGGTGGAGTTAGCGGCCGGCAGGAACGCGCCGGCGCGGCGAGGCCCTCGACATTTGCGGGCACGCCGCCGTCTGCGTGCTGGCAAGTGGCAAGGTCCCAGCCGGAGGACCCCATGGAATCGGCGCATCGATCATAGGAGTTCGCCATGAGCACGGTTGGACGACCGCGTCCACCTCCAGCTCCGGTCAGCAAGCCGGCGCACGGCGGTGGCCGAGGGGAGCGCATCAAGCGTGGTCAGTATTTCGTTCACCGACAAGAATCGTCGGATTGAGAACAAACGGCAGGATCTGAGGACGCGGTGACTAGCGGAGCTTCGTGTGGGCCGATATGTGGCCGAATCGACTCGGCCCAGTTTGATTTCTAGGCCCGTAAAAATCAGTTGCCCAGCCTTTTTACTCTCGCGCGGCGCCGTCCGTGAGCCCGCCCGGCCCGTGCTCGGTTGACGGATGACCGCGCCGCAGGAAAGGGAGGAGATTCCAGCCGTGGTGGATCTGTCCTGAGTTCTGACGCCGACAGGGCCTTGCCGCCGGCAGGAACGAACGGCGAGGAGCCGAGGACGGTATGATAGTGCTACAACGGCCCTGGCTGGAAGCATGGCGGAGGAAGGACGGAAGTCACGACGCTGAGACCCGGGATACTACTCATCGCCGCGCGGCTGATGCCGTTGTTGCCGAGGCGTCGTTTCTGACGCCCATCTTGACCTCCCCGCCGTTGTTGCCACTCCGCTGCCTCCGCACACCGCACTGTGCCGCAACGCAGGGCAGAGGGCGACTCGTCGTCCGCCGTCTCCTGTACGCTCCGCATCGTAAAATTGAATGTTCCGGGGGCGTCTCCTGGAAATCTTCCCGGTGGTGCTAGCGCAGCGGTGCCACGGTGGGAGAGATCGCGCCGGCGCGGCGAGCCCCTCGGCATCTACGTTTGCAACCTGCTTTTGCTGCTTGTCTCCGATCGGAAGATACCAGCCGGAAACTAACTGGTCGAGCTGAATCTTCGAGACGCCTGCTTTCCGTGCGGCAGGACGACCGCGTTTGTCTCACTCCCGGGTCCCGGCACGGCGGCACCCTGTCCCGGCGGGCGGCGGTGGGGGAGGACAAGTCCGGCGTGACGGGGGAATCGGGGGTGGATGGCATTTACCGTCCACCCATGGGGTCGTTTCGTCCGTCGGATCGCGAACGAACGGCTGGATCCGAGCAGGCGGAGGCGAGCGTTTAGCGTTGCGTGGGCCGATTTGCAGAAATGGGCCCAATTTAGTGCCACGCCCAGAAAATGAAACCGGTATTTTGTCACCGTCGTCTCCGCAGCAACCTTTCCGTTCGTTTTCCCGCACGACGAACGCAGGAGACACGAAGCACACAAACCCGCAGTACTCGACAGAGCTCTCTCGAATCCTCTCGTCCAGCTACAGTTGCGAGGGGAGAAAAAAGGCCGCGCGGTCGGCGTCGGCGGGGCCGGCGGTCTCCTCCGCTTCCTATGGCCTGAAGGCCGTCGCGAGGTGGCGGAGACCGCGCGGGTCTTGCCGGCGGGTGGTGTACAGGGTAGCTTATGTTGTGTACTCACGAAGGAGCCGTGCACAAGCCTGAAGGCAGAGCACGACGCAGGGATCGTGGGAGCGTCGGCGCGCGTAGCTTCGGCAGTTCAGTTGTGTTTCGGTGTTGTTTTCAATCACGTGTGTAGTCAGTTAGAGATTTAGGCTATAAACCAGGACTCTTGTATCGTAGGGAAAAGACAACTGGAGATTGATTCAATCTCTCCGGTCAGGTTTCAGTAAAGAAAGCTAGCAGTTCAGCAACTCCCCTACGCCCCCTGCTCTTCCGCCCGTCGCCTGCCTGGACGCCGGCCGCCAGGACGGCGTCCGAGCGCCGCCGCCGCCGGGGACCTTCGCCTCGCCCTCCTGTCCAGCACTCTTATTTCCTCCGAAGATCCCCAAGCTCTGACAATCTGGTATCCAGAGCCACCATCGACGCCATGGCCAACTCCTCTGCCACGTCGTCGAGCTCCCACCCACCTCCGCCGCATCCTACCTCGGGCTCATCCACCACGACGTCGCTGTCACTGTCGGCGCCCGCCTCCGCCGCGCCAACCTCGTCAGGTACTCCGCCGGATACCCTCACCGCCGCGATTTCTGGACTGCAACGGCAGTTGGGGCAAATGGCGGCTCGCCTCTCCTCCATGGAAGACCGATTGCCCCTGCCGCCGCCTTCTGGACCACCGCCGTCCCAGCCGCTCTATGGCATGCCAGGCTATGGCGGTTTGCCATCTGCGTCGCTCACCACCTCAACCATCATTCACACAGCGCCTTCCACCCGCCCAATCCCGATCCATTCCATCCCCTTCCCGCACTCGCCGTCGCCACTGCCGTTCCAGACGTCCTCGCCGTCACACCATTATCCACACGACGACGACGAAAGAACCGCCGTGCCGCGCTACTACAAGCTGTCGTTCCCCATGTTCGATGGCAAGGAGGACCCGCTTGGGTGGCTGAACCGCTGCGAGCACTTCTTCCGAGCGCAACGCACACGCGACGCCGACAAGGTGTGGCTCGCCTCGTTCCACATGACCGGGCCGGCGCAGCACTGGTACTACATGCTAGAGCGCGACGCCGGCGACGTCCCCTGGCACACGTTCAAAGCGCTCTGCCAGCAACGGTTCGGTCCGGCCGTGGGCATCAACCACCTCGCCGATCTGGCACGATTGCCATTCCGCGGCTCCGTCAGCGACTACCAGGACGCGTTCCTGGCCAAGATGGCCCACACCGGGTACCTTTCTCCAGAGCAGCAAGTTCGTCTGTTCACGGGAGGTCTTCCCGACGCCATTCGTGTCGACGTCGAGCTCCAAGCTCCTCAGGATCTGCAACGCGCCATGGCGCTCGCGAGGGCATATGAATAGCGCTCCTCAGCTTTGGCCGCTGTCACATCAGGACGACCACCGCGACCGCCGTCGCGCTTCCACCATCAGCTCGGCTCGTCGTCATCAGCATCATCCCTTGCAGCCCACCACACCACTACGCCCTCCGCTCCACAGCCTGCTGCAGCTTCGTCAGCTACACCAAACAACAAACAGTTCAAGAAGCTGTCACCAGCAAAGATGTTGGGACGACGTCGCCTCGGCCTTTGCTACAACTGTGACGAGCAGTATGCCCGTGGGCACAAGTGTGCAAAATTGTTTTACCTAGAGGTCACTGATTATGAAGAAGCAGACCCATCTGATCAGTTGCCACCGCTTGAAGAGGAACCTCTGATTTCACTTCATGCCATCACGGGCGTACGCACCGACGACACGCTTCAGGTCCATGTCCAGGTCGGCGAACAGGAATTCACCGCCCTCATCAACACGGGATCGACTCACAATTTCTTCAGCGCACAAGCAGCTCAAGCCGTCGAACTTCAGTTTCAAGCAAACACTGGCACAAGCGTGGTAGTGGCAAATGGAGATCGTGTTCCCTGCAGCGGTCTTGCCAGAGACGTGGACATCAAAATTGGGCAGGATGTGTTCACCATCAACGCCTACTCAATCCCCCTGGACTGTTTTGACATGGTGCTGGGAGTTTCCTTCCTTAAACCTCTGCGCACAATTTTGCTTGACTTTGATGACTTGGTCATGGCCTTCACTTATAATGGAAAGCGTGTACTATGGAAAGGGTTGGGATCTGCACGATGTGACATCCCCTCTACCTCACGTCTGAATTCCATCCGGCAACAGGAGGACACTGTTTTGGATCAGCTGCTGCAGTCTTTTGCTGATGTGTTCCAAGAACCCAGGGGTTTACCTCCATCTCGAGAGTGTGATCACCGTATACATCTCAAGCCAAACACAGAGCCCATTGCAATCCATCCGTACAGATACCCACAGTTGCAGAAGAATGAAATTGCGACCCAATGCATCACAATGCTTAATCAAGGCATCATCAGAGCTAGCACTTCCCCTTTCTCTGCACCGGTTCTGCTGGTTAAGAAACATGATGGCACTTGGCGCTTTTGTGTGGATTATCGAGCTTTGAATGAAGCCACTGTCAAAGACAAATTCCCCATTCCTGTAGTCGAAGAGCTACTTGATGAGCTCCATGGAGCAAAGTTTTTCACCAAGCTGGACCTACGGTCAGGTTACCACAAAGTTCGTGTTCACCCTGAAGATATTGCCAAGACAGCTTTTCGGACGCACCATGGTCACTTTGAATTCCTCGTCATGCCATTTGGTCTCTCTAATGCTCCTTCAACTTTCCAAGCCCTAATGAACTCAGTACTTGGGCCATTCCTCCGCAAATTCGTCCTTGTCTTCTTTGATGATATCCTCATCTACAGCCGGTCTTGGACAGAACATCTTCACCATGTCAGAGTTGTCCTAAATGTTCTGAGATCTCACAACCTCCACATCAAAAGGTCAAAGTGCTCCTTTGCAACATCCACAGTTTCTTACCTTGGCCATGTAATTTCTTCGGAAGGCGTTGCCATGGACAGTGCTAAGGTTGCATCAGTAGACTCGTGGCCACAACCTCGATCAGCAAGGGGGCTTAGAGGATTTCTTGGCCTAGCGGGATACTACCGTAAATTCATTCAAGGTTTTGGATCAATCGCTGCACCCCTAACTCAGTTGCTCAAAAAGAATTCATTCAAGTGGACTGATGAGGCTACCTCTGCATTTCTGTCACTGAAGAAGGCCCTCACATCTGCACCCGTTCTCCACTTGCCGGATTTCCAACAGTCATTCGTCGTAGAGTGTGACGCCTCTGGATCGGGGTTCGGAGCTGTACTTCACCAAGGGTCAGGCCCAGTAGCATTTTTCAGCAAACCATTTGCACCTCGACACCTGAAGGTTGCAGCATACGAACGAGAATTAATTGGCCTTGTTCAGGCTGTTCGCCACTGGAGACCCTATCTCTGGGGCAGAAAGTTCACCGTGCGCACTGATCATTACGCTCTCAAGTTCATGTTGGATCAAAGGCTGTCCACAATCCCTCAAACCCAATGGATCAGTAAACTCTTCGGCTATGACTTCAGTGTGGAGTACAGACCGGGCAAGTTAAACATTGTTGCCGATGCACTCTCACGACGGGACAGCGAGGAAGTCAGTATACACACAATCTCAACACCTACCTTTAAGCTATTTGATCAGATCAGAGAGGCCATCACTGCATGCCCCAACCTCTCGGCCTTACGCAACAACATTGTTGCTGGCCTCAAAGATGCCTCATGGAGTGTCAGAGATGATCTTATACTCAAAGAGGGCAAGGTGCACATTCCATCTGACTCTGATCTGTTACACATAGTGCTACAGCTAGCTCACTCAAATACACATGAAGGCATACAAAAGACCCTACACAGACTTCGTGCTACATTCCATGTTGAACATGATCGTCGTCTGGTCAGTGACTTTGTCAAAACCTGCTCCACCTGTCAGCGTAACAAATCTGAATCCTTGCACCCAGCCGGCCTACTCCAGCCACTACCCGTCCCATCTCGTGTCTGGGCAGACATCTCAATGGACTTCATTGAGGTATTGCCCAAAGTACATGGGAAGAGTGTGATTCTTACGGTGGTTGACCGATTTTCAAAGTTTGCTCATTTTATCCCCCTTGGCCACCCATACACTGCCACCTCGGTTGCTCGGGCATTTTTCAACGACATCGTTCGCCTTCATGGACTGCCTGAATCAATTGTATCTGATCGTGACCTAGTATTCACCGGACATGTTTGGAGAGATCTGTTCAAGTTCTCAGGGGTTTCCTTGAAGTTAAGCACAACATTCCACCCGCAAACTGATGGACAATCAGAGGCTGTTAACAAAACCATCAGTATGTATCTGAGATGCATGACGAGCGACAGACCACGGGCGTGGTTAGACTGGCTCCCTTGGGCAGAATTTTGCTACAATTCACCGTACCACTCAGCTCTCAAAGCCACACCATTTCAGGTGGTTTATGGCAGAACACCTCCCTCCATTCCTCCTTACCAAGTCGGCACTGCCCAAACGGAGACTGTGGACACAATGCTAGCTGATCGGGACGAATTCCTGCTCGAAGTGAGGACACGGCTGACTCAAGCGCAAGAATATGCCCGTCGGTACTATGATACACACCACCGAGACCTCGAGTTCATGACAGGAGACTGGGTTTGGCTTTGCTTGCTCAACCGGCCTACTCATTCCCTAGTACCAGGTCCTCATACAAAACTTTCGCCCAAGTATGCAGGACCCTACCAGATCAAGGAACGCATTGGCCAGGTAGCATATCGCCTCGACTTGCCAGAGAATGCACGCATTCATGAGGTTTTCCATGTTGGTCTCCTCAAGCCGTTCAAGGGCACGCTGCCGGCATCAACACCTCCACTGCCTCCTCTTCATAATGGTCGGGTTCTGCTCAAGCCACATCGTGTGCTAGGATCAAACATCAGCTCGACGACGTGGCAGAGGAGTTGGCCATGGCGTCGATGGTGGCTCTGATACCAGATTGTCAGAGCTTGGGGATCTTCGGAGGAAATAAGAGTGCTGGACAGGAGGGCGAGGCGAAGGTCCCCGGCGGCGGCGGCGCTCGGACGCCGTCCTGGCGGCCGGCGTCCAGGCAGGCGACGGGCGGAAGAGCAGGGGGCGTAGGGGAGTTGCTGAACTGCTAGCTTTCTTTACTGAAACCTGACCGGAGAGATTGAATCAATCTCCAGTTGTCTTTTCCCTACAATACAAGAGTCCTGGCTTATAACCTAAATCTCTAACTGACTACACACACGTGATTGAAAACAACACCGAAACACAACTGAACTGCCAAAGCTACGCGCGCCGACGCTCCCACGATCCCTGCGTCGTGCTCTGCCTTCAGGCTTGTGCACGGCTCCTTCGTGAGTACACAACAGCTTAGGTCCTAGCTTGTCTAGGGTTTGGTGTCTAGGCACCGACGACGAGGCGACGGCGGCGGCGGCGCGTCGGAATAAGTCCTCTCGGACTCTTCCTCGCCCCGGTGGTGCTCCACTCCGGCGCCAGCGGCGGGTCCGTGGAGGTGGTGCTCCCATGGTGGAGCCTTTGTACAGGAGTTGCCCGGCGACGGCTCATCGTCTTGGAACCGGAAGGGAGGTGAGTCCGTTGTGCTTTTGTTCGGTGGATGGAGAGGCAATGCTGGTGTTTGTGGAAGATATGAGAGTGGAGCAGATCCATTCATGCGGCGGCGCCAGCACGGCGCATCCATCTTCTGGAAGCCGGCGGATCTGGATCCATGGCCACCGGATCTCGGGGTGCGTCCCCGACCGACGAACTTCCAGCGACAGCTTCTGCTTGTCCATGGTGGCGAGCTTCTTCTGCGGCTCCTTTCAAAGCCTGATGGCGATGGAGGTCTGGTGGACCAAGGGCTGGTGACGATTGGCTCGGGAGTTCGCCGACGGTGACCGACGGCGGCGGAACCCGGCCTGCAAAGGTCTCAGGGACCCGAATGTAATTTTTGTTTTCTTAGGGACCTTTGTGTAATTAGTATGGTGGAATAGCTGTCCTCTGTATCCTACCAGGATGTACCTGTATGTGTTCTCGTCCTTGTACGGTACTCTTCAGTTTAATACAGGTATGTTTGTAAAAAAAAACGCAGGAGACACGACCGCGACGTCAACCCCTCATCCTCCACCGGACCGGTCCACCCCAACCTTGTCTTGTCGCGGTGCTTCTGCTCGCCGGAGCGAGGGCGACGAGGAGAAGTTCCGGATCGGAGATCTCAAGCATATTACCGCCGTGCAGACCGTCGGTGGGCGGCTATCGCGCCCAGCAAGCAGATCCATCGTCTCGGCGCGCCTGAAGGCGCTTCACCCTCCCCCCGGGCCCGACAACGAGCTGCGGAAGTGCGCCTCCAGCGGCCCAGGGGGGAGCGCCTGTGATGGCTCTGTAGGCCCTGGCACTCTGGCAGGCTGGCGCAGAGGAGGCTGTTACCACTTACCAGTAAGCCGCAAGTCCACCGCAACCCTCTTCGAGCCGTCCGGTGAGTTCAGTTATTTAAGTAATTCAACTCCGGCCTCCAATAATGGCCTACGTTTTCAAATTTCACCTCTGACTCTTGCACATCAGATTTAGAGCTCCACAGTGATATTATTAGGCGTATGTAATGATGTCATGACTCATGAGATTTCTATTTGGTGGTACTGGTGGACTTGCTGATGCAAGCTCGACGGCCTTGCCGGATTGGCCAATTTTAGATTAGACCTTGATCAATACTTTACCTGTGGAATTTCTTTTGCAATTGCGTGGATACATCCTAATACAATGGCACTCACTATCCAACGTAGATGTTTTTATGCAATATATTTGTAATACCAATATGTATATGTAGTTTGGATTGATGTTGCAATTATCAAAGAATTCTAGAGCCAAGTTTATACTTTATGGTTTAAGTTTAACTACATCGTTTAATCTAGATCCACGTACATAACTATGCATGCATTTAATTTATGTTCTTGTCATAGTAATTTCTAGCCCACACAGTGAACTTACCTTTTCTCTCAACCGAGGCAAAAGTTTGCTAAGTTTGCGTTGCATCTTAGTGGAATTTACACAATAATGTCACCTGTGCAAACACCAGGATTTCTGCTTCGTATCTGTATGGGAGAAACCCAGCCTGTGCTGTTTTACTGTATGGCAAATCACATTTTCACGGGTACACAAACTGACAGTAATCAAGTTAAACTCGTTGTAAGGTTAAAGTAACCATGAAATGACCTGTCTTTACGCTGATCCTAACAGTCACATGCCTATGCTTTCTGAACTTTGATGACTACCACTCTGCATTTTGACTCACTCTTGCAACACCTGCTGCTCACATATGCATCCATCGCGTACATGGGTGGACAACTACTGCGCTTTGCACCTTTGTATGCTTATTACTGAGACTATGGTTGCTTATTGGCCTCATTAGTAGTTGGATGCCAGACTGCAAAGAATCTATTTGCAATACAGCTGCCTGTAAACTCCTAGAATTGGTTACCGCTAACTAGATGTCTCTATTCCAGTCTATAAACTTGCTCTGTAAGTAACGAGGCCTATTGGATTGCTAGAAAATATATCAATGCTAGAAAATTTCCTCTGAAAATATAAAACAGTGGTACCTCCTAATATTATTCGCTAAAATAACACAATAATACACAATGGAATAGCTTGATTCAAGTTTATACTCAAGGTTGCAGGAAGAAAAATGAAGTAGCTAGATTCAGAACATGCATCGTAAAAAGAAAATTTCTAAGTATCGTTGAAGCCAGGACATGAGTTTTTTTTTCAGTGGCTTCCTTGCAGGTGATTGCAGATTGCTGAAACTAGCATGTCACAGGAGCGGACATTGGAGGAAGTCATCTCTCCATTTTTAATGCAACTGGAAAAGGCAAGAGTTGTTCCTTTGGATTTAGATGAGGATAGTTCACATTCAGATATTACTCTTCTGTTTGAAAATATCAAGAAAGAAGCATGTGAAGTGAAGAATATACTGCAGAGAGTGTCTAAATGGGAAAATGAGATTATAGATGACTTTGGGGGAATAGCTCGACATTTGGATGAAATCATAGAAGACAGCCAGCTTGATTCAATATGTTCCAAGCTTCAAATTGTCAACACTGAAATGTCCAAGTTAAAAGATCGAATGCAACTTCCCCTCCATGTTCCTGTGATCAAGTCAGCAGCTCCCACAACCTTGCCGTCAGCAGTACTGTCTAAATGGGTTCATGCAAAAGTTTCGGATCAGTGGAAAAGACTAGAGATTGAGAGGAAAATTCTTGAGAGCTCAACCATGTCTAATTTGCAGCTTAGCTATGATAATCTTGATTTGCAGCTGAAGCTGTGCTTGTTATGTTTCTCTATCTTCCCAGATAATTCCATCATCAGCAAGAGGGCCATGATCCATTGGTGGATTGGCGAGGGGTTAGTAGAAGCCACAAGAAATCAGACAGCTGAAGATGTCGGGATGGAGTGCTTTGAGAAGCTGATTGCTCAAGAGATGATTGAACCGGTGTATCATAAACGCAGCTATGGTGTCAACCAATGCAGGTTGCACCCTTGGATTCGACGTATGTTGATTACTGTTGCAAAACAAGCACGTTTTTTTGAGTTTGATTCTGATGGCAATGCAACATGGGATTGTTCAGCTACTCACCGTGCCTGTCTAGTTGAAGAGCACCAACTGGAAATAGATCAGGCATCACTCAGAAACCTTCTGACAATATTTAATGTGAATGAACGATACCTCCAATTTGAGAAGAGTTGGTTCTTGGATTTGAGGAAGATTGCGGTTCTCCAACTAGGAAGATGGCACAATTTATATCGACACCATATTGAAGTTGACAGTACCGAATTTTTGGAAGGGCTCCAATCATCCAATCAATTGAAGTATCTTTCGCTGAGGGGCATCTCTAGAATCACTGAACTTCCTGCTTCCATTGGTGGGCTCTCAAATCTCAGGATCTTGGATCTTCATTCTTGTCATAACCTTGAGAGGCTGACTGCAAGCATCACATCTGTTCAGATGCTCACCCACCTTGATGTGTCAGAGTGTTACTTGCTGGAAGGCATGCCGAGGGGTATCAGTTTGCTTACTGAACTTCAAGTACTCAAAGGGTTTGTCATTGGTGGTTCCACTGGCAATTACAATTGTCGGGTAGCAGAGTTGGCCAGGCTGGACAAGTTGAAGAAGCTGAGTGTATATATTGGAAGCAAAGTTACAGTGATACAAGACGAATTGATTGAGCTTGAGAACATCAAAGGCCTTTGCGTGCTGAAAATTACATGGGCTGTATCAGTTTCAAAGGAGGAGCGAGTTCATCAAACTTATGATTCAACATCATTGCTAACTTCACTTTCCCTACCTCTAAATCTCGAAAAGCTAGACCTGCGCTGCTACCCTGGAGAGAAGATACCAGATTGGTTAAGTCCAAGTAAGCTGTTGAGACTGAAGAGACTCTACTTCACTGGAGGAATGCTAAGCACCTTTGGTGAAAAAAACATGTCGGAGGTGTGGAACATTGAGGTATTGCGCCTGAAATTCTTGAATGATTTATCAGTGCAATGGATCCAGGTGCGTGACATATTTCCAAAACTGACCTTTTTGGAGGTCTTCAGATGTATGAAGCTAAAGTCTTTCCCTTGTGACAAGGATGGGGTGTGGATGAACTATGACATGCAGGAAGTCAGCAAGTAGGAGCGTAGAAGGGAGGGTTGAATCAATCAATTGAGCTTTTATTATTTACTATCACAGTGTCACTATATTTTGCCTCTCAGTATCAGTAACAGTGTTCTGTGAAGAAAGAAAGCGGACCAAGCAATAGTCCCAGTAATACCATAGTATATAAGCACATTAGCCCAGTATTATTGACAGATTTGAGCAGTTCTTATTGTGCACATACACCCCTTTTTCTCAAATGTTTACGAGAACAGCAAAGAATATTCTTTCATTCTGAATGAACACTTGAAGTCACTAGTGCCAGATACCATTGGATCTCCTATACATATGTGTTGCCTATTTCAGATTTGCGCCGTTACCAGTGATGATGCGGTCACTCTTGATGAGTTCCTGGCTCGTAGATGTTGATGCTGGCGATGAGAAGCTGCTTCTTGCCAAGATGTCTCCCATTGTCTTGGCCGCCAACGGGAGCCTGCCGCAGGTCTGAAGGATCTCCTGTTTCATGCTGTTAACAGTGGCTAGGTCGACTGTCCCTTTCTCCTGGGAGAGGGCATCCATGAAAATTTCCCAGCAGCTTTCGGTGTCCGTCAATGGCTGCACACGGTGCAAACAGCTCTTCCCCACCATCGCCTCTGCCGCCTGCTCCAGTCTGCTGGTGACCACCACCAGGCCACCCCTATCTTTGGGCAGCCCGAACGCCAGGCGTTCCGACCAATCATCGGCTCTCTGCGGGGCTTGGTGACCGCCGACAACGTCGGCGTACCAGAGGTTGACGTGCCACACGTCGTCGAACACTATGAGATAACTCTTCCCCTTGAGCTGTTCGTGGACGGCGACCACCAGCTCTGCCAGGCTATTGCTGCCGTCCATGGAAAGGATGACATCCTCCTCATGTCCGAGAGCCATGAGGATGCCCTGCAAACAGGGGCGGAGCTACATTGGCTGATGTGGGTGCAGCCGCACCCACGTCCAAAACGAAATTAAGTGATTGCTAATATTTTTTTACCCTTTATGCACCTCCTCAGATCAATGTGATGCACCCACGACTCAGCAAAATCAGCACAAAACTCAGCTAGAGAAGCTTTTTAATGAAGTGTTGCACCCTCCACAATTTTACTCTAGCTCCGCCCCTGCCTGCAAAACTTCCTTGCGCCTGTCTGCTCCGGCGCAGGCTGTGCGCGACATGCACATCCATATCCTGGGGAAGAAGCGGCCTCGAGCGCGCGGGCTGCTGAACAGGAGCTGTGCGAGCGCGGTCTTGCCGCTGCCGCCCATGCCGACGATGCCGACGCCGTTAAGCCTCCCCGCGCCGCAGTCCCTGAACGCCATGGACTCCAGCTCCGACAGCTGCTGGTCGAAGCCGTGGATCCTGCTATGCTCGAGCCAAGACGTCGTCCAGCGGTCCAACCCGGCGGTGACGGCGGCGCCGTCTTCCTGCGACGCCGCAGCGTTGCCGTCGGAGTTGTTCCCGACGCACTGGAGGACTCTGCGCCGGACCGCGGCCACCCTCTTCTTGGTCTTGGAGAACCGCCATGTGTCGGGCTGGGTGAAGAACCTCCGTCGGTTCGGGCGGTTGGTGAGCGTGCGGCACTCCGCGAGCAAGTCGTTGAGTTCGTAGAGGCACTCCCGGAGCTCATCGGCGTTGGCGGGAGAGACGGCCGCCTTCTCCAGCTCCAGCTCGGCCTTCAGGTCGTGGAATTGAGCGCTGAAAGGGAGCTCCACGGCCACCACCGCCTCCTCCGTGAGGTCCACGAACTTCCTGACCAGGAACTGAACGACCTCAACCGCCATCGATGCCGTCGGCCTCTCCCACCGGAGGTGTGGATTGTTGAGTTCTCAGCTGTTGTTGCAGGCGAGCGCGGACATCATCGACCTTGCTTAGCGGTTTCACATCAGTCAGTGGAAGCTGGAACCCACTAACGCGTCGCCACAAGGTCAGTCAATGGTCACCGGTCGTCAGTCACAAGTGACCAAAGTGCTCCTACTCTAATACTCTATCAGTCGATGACATGGAAATAGATTGGAGAGAGGAGAATATCACAAGGTGAGTGTTGACCCCAAAGACGACTTACTTTTCTTAGGACAGTTAGGCAAAGGCAGAGGTGGAAAGTGGAAAGAGTGAGGCACAGATGGGGATGAACGGGACGCACATCGTAGCCGCGGAGAGCTTGCTAGCAGTGTGGAACGAGTGGGAGATCCGCATGCTCGTGCTCACCAGCCTCGCCCTCCAGGTGTTCCTCCTCTTCTTCGCCGGCATCCGCAAGCGCAACGTCTCCGCCGTGCTGAGCCTGCTCCTGTGGCTCGCCTACCTGCTCGCGGACTCCATCGCCATCTACGCCCTCGGTTACCTCTCCCAGACGCGCGTGCCCAAGGGCGTCGACCCAGACTCCTTCAGGCGCACCCACCGCATCCAGGCCTTCTGGGCGCCGTTCCTCCTCCTACACCTCGGCGGCCAGGACACCATCACCGCCTTCTCCATCGAAGACAACGAGCTCTGGAAGCGCCACCTGCTCAGCCTGCTCTCCCAGGTACCCACCGTGCCCGTGCGTGCTTTGGAAAAAAACAAAAACTTGTGTCCTTCCCTCGAACTAACGGGGGCTCCATTTCTAACAGGTTGCCCTCGCCGTGTATGTCTTCACCAAGTCACAACCCGACTCCGATATCCGAACCCCCGCCGTGTTCATGTTCTTCAGTGGTGTCGTCAAGTATGGAGAGAGGACATGGGCGCTCAAATGCGCGAGCATGGACAACCTGCGCAGCGGCATGGTCACGACACCGGACCGAGGCCCCAACTACGCCAAATTCATGGAGGAGTACCGGTTCACGCGTGAAGCCGGGCTCCAAGCAGAAATAGTCATTGAGCAGGAACGGCGGGCTGAGGTCGCTGCTGTTGACATCGCCGAATATAGCGTGCCTTACACGACGGTCATCACCGACGCCGGCCGCTTCTTCGTCATCTTCAAGCGCCTCTTCGTCAACCTGATCCTCAGCTTCCAGGAGCGCACCCGAAGCCATGCCACGTTCCTGCGGCTCACGCCAGAGAAGGCCTACAAGGTCATCGAGGTCGAGCTGTCACTTATGTACGATACCCTGCACTCCAAGGCGGCCGTGATACACACCTGGTACGGCCGCCTGTTCCGCTCTCTGACGCTCCTCTCGACGTCGACGGCGTGCATCCTCTTCAACGTGCTTCACAAGGGTAAATTCCAGTCATACAACCACATCGATGTCTGCATCACTAACATCCTGTTCGGAGGAGCGATTTGCTTAGAGGTTTATGCCATAGGAATGATGCTTATATCCTACTGGACATACGCCGCTCTTCAAGGTTGCAATTGCCAGTCACTGAGCAGTCTGATCTTCCGGAGCATCAAGTATTTCCGGCCGGAAATCCGGCCGAAGTGGTCCAATCTGATGGCCCAACACAATCTCATCAGCTTCTGCCTCCTGGACAAACCAACCATGCTCACCAAGGTCTTGAGCTCCCTGGGGCTCAAAGCACACTGGGACAGTTGGCTGTACATCCGGCACATCGACGTGTCGCACGAGCTGAAGATCTTGGTGTTCAGGGAGCTCAAGGATAAGACGGTGAGCATCGTGGACGCTGAGAGCTACCGCAAGTTCAGCAACCACCGGGGACAGTGGGCGCTGCAGTGCAAGGGCTACTACAAGGAGCTCGGCTGGAGCGTGGAGGTGGAGTTCGACGAGAGCATCCTCCTCTGGCACATAGCCACGGACCTCTGCTTCCACTCCGACGATGGCAACGACGCCGCCAAGATCGCTCAGTACGTCGAGATCAGCCGGGCGATCTCAAACTACATGCTTTTCCTGCTCGTGGCGCGACCCTTCATGCTGACGGCGGGAATCGGGCAGATCCGGTTCGGCGACACCTGCGCGGAGGCCAAGAACTTCTTCGAGCGGGCCGAGATGGCGCGCCCGGACGCGGGGGCCGCGGCGAGGATGGTGCTGGACGTGAACGCCGAGATCGCGCCGAGGGACGTGAAGGGGGACCGGAGCAAGTCGGTGCTGTTCGACGCGTGCCGGCTGGCCAAGTCGCTGCTGGAGCTGCAGCCGCACAAGCAGTGGCGCGTCATCCGCGTGGTGTGGGTGGAGATGCTCTGCTACGCGGCGAACAAGTGCCGGAGCAACTTCCACGCCAAGCAGCTGAGCGGCGGCGGTGAGCTGCTCACGGTCGTTTGGTTCTTGATGGCGCACCTAGGGGTGGGGGAGCAGTACCGGATAGAGGCAGGGCATGCCAGGGCGAAACTAATTGTAGAAAAGAATTGAGATTACCACAAAAGGGTAATGTGCTGCCTTGGAAATCCTTGCAAATATGTGCACACATGTAATTTCAATTGGACCATTCACATCTGTTGCGCAAGTGATTTTTTTAATGAACGCCGCAATTTTGCAAGCCAAATAGCTTTGGACCTCTGCTTGCTTAATTCTTAACTTTTACTCCATCTATTCTAAATTATAGTTTATTTTGACTTTATTAGATTTATGGGAAATTTGGATCATATCATTAAAAAATCCCAAAGTTAGATATATATCATCACAAGTCAATGACATGTGGGGTTCACATGAGTCAATGACATGTGGGGTCAATGGTATATATCTAACTTCTGGATCTTTCAATGGTATAGATCTAATTATTCCTAGATTTATAGATGTTGTTGTGCATTTAGATATACATATCTAAGAATTTAGAAATCCAAAACGACCTATTATTTAGAACGGAGGGAGTAACGTGTTACAAATTTTCAATAGGTTTTCAATAACTTTTCCCGCTACTCTTCCTGTTCCCAAATTATAGGTTGTTTTGGCAAATCTAGATTCATACTCCGTGTGTATCGAAATATTTGTCGCCGTTGACTTTTTTTCACAACTTTGACTATTTGTCTTATATAAAAAATATGCAAGTATCATCTATTTTGTTTGCTACATGTTTTATTGTTGTAGATATTTTAATCTTGACTTATCCTTTTACATATTTATAATGATTTTTTAATAAGACAAATGGTTAAAGTTGTAAGAAAAAGTCAACGACAGCAAATATTTCGATACCGAGTAGTTTTTAGTAGACATAATTATATACCTAAATTCATAACAAAAAATTTGAATCTTAGCATTTCAAAACGACCTACAATCTGAAACGGAAGAGAACAGGAGAGTACACGCTTGAATAACCAAACTTGGCTAGCAAAACTAGCTTGCTAAGTGTGGCATGACGGGCGAGCCCACGTGTCAGTGTCTGGAGAAGAAAAGTTGAATGTAGCTGTTGGGAGTTGAGTGTGATGTCCAATATGAAATGAAATATGCACAGAGAAACAAATAAAAAGCAAAATAAAATGTTGAAAATAAAAGGTGTCTCTACATAAATTTGTGTCATATCAGCGATTTTGTAAATTTGTGTCATATCAGCAATTTTGTATATATGGCACCTAATTAATTGCTGACGAAACTAACAATTAGAGATGAAAACAATCGGAAACGAAATCACACTATCGGAAACGAAACTCGGTCGAAAGATAATTATCATATTTTGAAAATCAACTATTCTATGAAAAATGCAATTTAGAGTAGTAATTAGAAATACTAAGTTTTATATTTAGGTTGCATCGGAAATGATCGGAAACGAAATCATTTTCCCGGAAATGAAGCTCGGTTGGTTGGGAATTTCCATCACCATTTTCATCCCTGCTAACAGCGACACTGACCTAAGATGCTCGCTGGTGAAGGGTTCGAAAATGAGGTCTGCATTTCACTGGCTGGACCAATACGAACTGGACCTGAAGGTCTTTCCGTGTTTGGCTTTTGACGCCTATACACGGGCATTTGACTGGCCGACGCGGCCGGCGGCCGGCGCGGTACCCGGTTTTCTACTTCAACAGCCGTGTGTCAGTGTCAGTGGCCGCTCTCCTCTCCTGTCCGAGCTCCTCCCTTCCTAGCCGCCCGCCTTTCTCCGGAGTCCGGACGACAGGCCACCGGCGAGCTCCCTTGCGGCCTCGCCCCTAATCCAGCGGATGAGCCTGGGTTCTGGTGGGTTCGAGGTGGATTATTGTTCTCCTTCCTCAATTGTCAATTCCTGCATCTCTCCCGTTACTCCGCGCTGCCGGGAAATAGCTGAAGCCGGCCTTGCTGCCGCCGGCGACGAACCCCCCAGCCCCCCTGGGGCACGTCATCTCCAGCATCTTTGAGCTGCACAGGAAAGGAGGTGAATGATTTCTATTTTCTACTGTGTGCTTAGGAGTAATACTTACGTGCTTTGATTTTTCTCCCATGTTCACCTACAATTTAGCGCATGGCATTTCACGAACTGCGATTAGAGATGCATCATGTATAAATATGCTTATCGAAATGAAGAAAACACCATACCAAGTTACCAACAATCTTCTGTATTATCGAACACAGGAGGAGCACAATGGTGTACTACAGTTGCTTTTCGTACCCAACGCCGCCAACGAATTTTCCTACCGTGCGAATTAGTGGACTTGCAGACACGGAGGAGTTAATTTCATTTCAAGAGATGCTCGGACTGCTTGTTCGTCAAGATGTTGGAGTAGTTGTCATCGAGGGAATTGGTGGCTCTGGAAAGACATGGGCTGCAAAGGCTGCATACCAGGAGGCAATGACCTCGAACATATTCAATGCATATATCTGGGTTTCACTGTCCATAAGTTGTAGCTTGAGACAGTGTATCAATAAGATCGCAGCATCTCTTTCATGTGGGGTCAGGGACAATTTGTCTGTAGAAAGAGCTAAGACCATAATCAATGAATATCTCACGCAACGGAAGTTCCTACTAGTTCTTGACAATGCTTATTTCACTGAAGAAAGTATCTTAGAGTCCTTGGGAGTTCCTAATCCTCAACGACAAAATCTCGGTTCAAAAGTCTTGGTGACTACAAGAACTACAAGGACACGGGGTGTCATGGACCCAGATATACTTATAATACCACAGCCTCTCACTTCTGCGGAGTCACGCGACCTACTGCATGAGAAAATTGGAACACATGCCAATTTTGAACACGGCTTTTTCAGAAATTTCTATGGTGTCCCACTCCTAATCATTTTATTGGCTGGGGTGTTGTGTGATGCACCAACTCAAGATGTGTTTAGTGAGTTGATTGCAAATGTGCTTGTTTCTCTAGGAACCTGGGTATCAGTTTTCCACACAATGCAGCGCATGGTAGAATTTGGATATCATCAGCTTCCTAGCAATAATGCAAGGCACTGCTTGCTCTACTGCTTACTCTTCCCAGAGGATCAAGGAATTCCAGTCAAAGAGTTAATCCAGCACTGGATAATGGATGGCCTACTCCAAGAATATATTGCTTTTGATGAGGCTAACCATATTGGCAAGGAAATTATCGATGTTCTTATAAATCACGGTATGGTATATTTGGAGGATAATGATCATGTACGCATGCATGATGTCATCAGGGAAACTGTGTCAAAATTTGGGAAGGACAAGGATTACAAAGAGCAACTTGACTGGTATTTTGAGAATTCTAGTATTACCAAACTAGAGCATCTTGCCAAGTCTAGCAACAGAGTTTCATTAATGTACACTGAAATGGAATGCCTTCGTGGAAGCCCAAGTTGCTTATTTCTTTCATCCCTACTTTTAAGAGGAAACTATCTTTTGAAAGTTATTTCAGAGGATTTTTTTTGCCATATGGGAGCACTAGGGATACTAGACCTGTCATTTACTCGAATCAAAGTACTGCCACCTTCCATCTCCTGTTTGGTTAGGCTGAGAATGTTATTGCTGATTGGATGTGATCATTTGGAGAAAATTCAACACATAGGCTCATTGGTGCAACTCGAGGTACTGGATGCATCAGGTTGTGTTTCCCTGAAAAGTATAGATCCCAGGTCCTTTGAGCATATGGTGTTGCTCAGGATCCTTGACCTTTCTAAAACTTCCATCACTTCGTTGACCTCAATTCCAGCCCATATGGCGGTTAACCACCTGAATCTCCCGGGTTGGTCATTTTTTGGTTCTGACTCTGCCTTCCCTTATGGGATGTCAAAAGGTGGTGTTGTTCAGAACTTGCAGCTAGGAAGCATTGAAAATTTAACAGATTGGATGGGCATGCAGTGGTTGCCTTGTGGACTGATTTTCCAGTTGTCTGGTAGGTTTGGCATGAAAGTATCATCTGGTGTTGACCGGTATAGGAAAACATATGTTTATGCCAGTGATGCCTATTTCTTTAACTGCTTGGAAAAAGATTCTCCGTTATGGTTTAACTGCTTTCAAAAGTTTCATATCATCATTTCCCCTTCGATGGATGACCAAAACATGGACATGGATACCCAAGTAACTGAGACTGATTTCATCTTTCAAAATTCCTGCTTTAGGACAACGCATTTCACGCATTCCACTGATCTCAAGAGATACCTTCAGATAAATGATACTGATGGTGTTCCTTCTGATCTAGACAACGTTCTTTATCATGCCGAGTTGATATCATTAAATAGATTAACAGTGACCGCCCAGTTTTCTGACCTGAATATTAGAAGTATGAAAGCAGTAAGAGAACTCTGGATTGAGAATATTGACCAGTTGCAGAGTCTTATGTTAGCAGACGAAGTCCATGCATTGTCTGCAGTGGGCAATTTGCACAACCTATGGATCTCCAACATGGAAAATTTATCATCCTTCTGCAAAGGGTTGGAAGATGTGACTAGTTTCGATTGTCTAAAGCGTCTGGTCCTTGATTGTTGTCCAAATATCTTATACCTCTTTCCTTCAGAACTACGCCTTCCGAATCTTGAAATGCTGCATATCAGGTTTTGTGACACTTTGGAGAGGGTGTTTGACTGCTCGGTATTGGGGCAGGATGCTATTCCAAGGTTGCAGTCGCTGCAACTGTGGGAGCTTCCTGAGCTAACATGTGTGTGTGGTGGAGTCTTGCCATCTCTGAAGAACCTCAAGGTGAGAGGCTGCAGAAAACTGCGGAAAATCCCAGTTGGGGTGAATGAAAACAGCCCGCTTGTCATTACGAATGGGGAAAGGCTGTGGTGGGACAATTTAATGTGGGATGACGAAAGCATTAAGCGGTGGGTGCTGTTCAGAGGATGGGGGCCTTTGCTACCTCAATTTGCAACTGAAGGATGAACTGATGAAGACAACCTCCATATATTTCCAGCAGATTTTTGAAAATGAAGAATTTCCAGCAGCATTTGCCAGTCTTCCTATGGTTTCTCAAAAAAAAAACATGTTGCCATATAGCACGAGCGTGTTTGTGTTATATGGCACAGTGCTAATTGTTCACCTTACCACGTCATGGCTGGTACAAGCTAAACTGTTTAACGGTTTGGAATAGGATTATCCGTGCTGGTTGAATTTTGTTTCAGAAGTTTCAGATTGTCATCTCCCCTTCGTTGGACACTAACACCAAAAAAGAAATGAAGACAGGTATCATATTTCAGCATTCCTACTTTAGGACAAAGCAATTCGCAAGTTCGTTGTTCCCAAGAGATATATGGAGATAAATGGTACTATCGGTGTTCCTTCTGATCTTGATGGCATTTCTTATCATGCTCAGTTAATATCATTAAAGAGATTAACAATGAAGAATTCGGATCTGAATATTAGAGTTATGGAATCAGAAGAGAGCTCCAGCTAAAGAATTTTGAGCAACTGGAGAGTCTTCAATCAGTGAAACAAGATCAGGCGTTGCCTGAAATGGGCAACTTGCACAAGCTATGGATCTATAACATAGAACATCTAACGTAGAGCATCCTAACCTCTTTAGTTTACGGATTGAATTTTAATCATGTGTGACGAAAATATAAACGATAGTCATGCTCACATATAGGCAAGCATACTAGGTGTAATAATTTGTGAGTTGATTCCTCCTCTACGAGGGGGTTGAAGCCGGATTTTTATCCATTATCTAAAAAAGAGAGCATCCTAACCTCTTTGTATGGAGTCTTGCCATCTCTGAAGAACCTGAAGGTGTAAGGCTGCGCAAAGCTGTGTGGAGTTTCTATTGGTATGTGTGAATGAAAAATAGTGTGGTGGTACAGTTATTATGGGACAACGAACCCATTAAGTGGGAGTCGCTTTTCATAAATTTTGGGGCTATCTTGCAACTAAGGGTGTTTCCACAGCATTTCGGTCGTTCCATGTTTTATCAGACAACATATTCTTTGTTTTGACCTTATCTATTTCAATATGTTATGGTCGCTACACGCGTCGTACAAATTCTCTGAATTGATCTTGTAGCAAAAGTCTTTAGTCTGCTATGTAGCTGTACCTTGAGTCTGTAACAACACGAAGCATATTGAGTCTTTCGGCATGCTAATAATTGAACAAGTTTTAGCAATTAATTGCTATATATTTGGTTTGCATCAAACAAGATTCTTTGCATCGTAGATATGCGAACTGTTTCTGCATGTAATTGCAACTTCTACTGCACTTTGTTCATCGTGATACCGTGAAGGCATTGATCAGCAGGGATTCTACAAAACGATGTTTAAGGTAGCCGTGTGTTAGCTGTTTCTTGAAGTTGTACCTGAGATCTGAATGCGCGGTGGCCTGACACATCACCCTCCATTTCTGACACGGCGTCTTCAGTCGAGCAAGGCACCAGTGATTTGAGGTTATGTCGCCGTAGATGGTGAAACTGAATTTAGGACCTGTCGAGGTTTCCAGTAGCACACCTTCTGCCTGAGTGCTGAGAAGTTCCTTTCTTGAGGAAAATCAGGATATCATTATTGGTTAGTACTCCATACTAACGAAAGTATGGAGTACACACTGAGGAACAAAAGAAAAGATTGATGGCTGAAGTTTGCAGGTTATTTGAGACAATATCTGCCATAAAACCCTAGCATGCACCAGCACAGCCAGTTCTCCTGCATCGGCTATGCAGGAGTTGTGCAGGCCGCACCCTGGCGTTCGTCCAGGCCGCACTGTCCCAGGAACTGGTTAAAAGTTTGGCCTAATTTACTCTTCACAATGACACCACGCTGTGACTCCAAACTCCAAAGTGCGAAGCCGAGGCCTCAATCTACCATGAAGCTCCAGACATGGACCAGGCTATAGGTACAGCGCGCTGCCGCCTCGCCGTCGTCCCCCGGCTCCCTCCCTGCACCAGCTAGCCGCTGTTCAAGAGGCTGTGGGCTGTGGCAATCCACCAACCTGGCGCCACGATCGGGGTCCATCCACCCGCGTGGCACGCCGGCCGGCCGCCCCGGACGGGCCACCCCGTCCCAACCTCTGCGCGAATTGACGCCGCATCACCCCTCTCCAACCCAACATCCGCCCGCCAGCACGGCAACGCAAGCCATCGACCGGCCGGCGCACGCACCCGAGAAGGCCGAGACCCAAACCCCCCAGCCCCGGCCGCGACGCCTGTGCCTGGCCGCGACCGCGACCGCCCCGGCCCCCGCAGCAGGCAGGCCGGCAGCTAGCTCCATCGGCCGGCACGGGCACGGGAGGAGTGGGCGCGCCTCCGAGGGACTCCCGGCGCTTTCCTGCGAGACTGGCATCCGAATAATGGGCGTGCCGGGGGCGGCCGCACATGCCATGTCCCCCACCGGCGCGGCCACCACCCGGGCTCGCCCGAATCGAGTTGGTTGGTTGCGGGGATTTATGCGTCGCGCACCCGCCCGCGACCGTGTCGTGCCGGGGTTTCGTTCGGATCTGGCGGGGTGAATCGAGCCGAGCAGGGGGGGTTTAGTGCGGTGCAGGACGAGCGAGGCGGCGGATGGTCTGGCCAGTGATGGGTTACTCCGATCCGGCGCATGCCGAGGAGCCAGCCCCAGGGAGGCCCCAGGCGTCCACGCAGCCAAAGCTCTTGTTCACGGCCGTTGTGCAGTGACTAGCTAGAGCTAGTGAGGGCACCCGCAGTGGATGTCTTTATGCTCTCCACAAGATTCTATGTAGGAGAGAGAAGAAGTTCCACGTAGGAGAGAGAGTAGCATGTCGCCAGAGCTGGCGAGAGCCGCTACACGGCTTTTCACACGCGGGTGGGTCCCACCACGGACGCGCTCCTCGCTCCCCGCGAATCTCTCTGCTCTCTTCGGCCTTCCCCTCCCTCGGACTTCTCTCTCCGCCGGCGTGCCAGCTCGGTGAGGCGAGGCAGGAGTGGCCGCCGGCGCAAGGGGTGGAGCGCGCGCCGCACGGGGACGTGGGTGCGCTCGGCTGGCACCTCGCAGGATGCGGCCTCTGCCACTGCCGCCGCATGCGGGCGGGGGGAGCGGCTGGCGGTGCGGACGCCACCGACGGCTGGGGGCTCGGCAGCGTCGCGACCAGGGCACGCAGCTGTCATCGCGGACCCAACCAGAAGCAGGTGCGGAGGCGGGGGCCATGGTCGTTGGCGTGCCGCGCTGGGCAGGCGGATGGGCCATGGGGTCAGATGAATCTCAGCCTCAGTGCATACGGAGGTGAGCTCCAGGCCGTCGTCGCGAGTCCCGGTCTCCCGGTGCGCCTGAGTCCACGGTCGCCGCTGCGGGGAAGCCAGCGATTCGGCGCGGCGACACGGGAGGCAGCCATGGCCGGGGAGGACGGCGCATGGGCGAGGACCAAGGAGGCAGTCCGCGAGTGGACCTGGGCGCCTGGCAGAGGGGCAACACGGAGGGGGTGGTGCGGAGCTGGTGCGTGGTTGCGGCTGCGGCTGCCGGCTGGTCGGCGTCCAAGCCTCGCCGGTCGGAAGCTACAGGCTGCGGCCAGACTGAGGAGCCGGCCATCCGTGCGGCCACGGACGAGCACAAGGAGGAAGATGTGATTAAAAAAAATCTGAAATCATGGGGCCCGCACTACTTTGGAAAAGTAGGTGTAAAAGATGATCTATTGGATGACTTATCTTTACTGCTCTCTATAGCTGATGTGTCTCAAGTTACAGAGAGTTGGTATCTTTAACCACTGCGGCTGCCCTGGCCACGGCCGGCTAGCCAGCCAAGCCATGATTATTGCTGCTTTGTTGCATCCGAGCTTTGTGGTACCAAGCTAGCTAAAATGATTGGTAAAGGCCAATCGGTCCCTCGTGTTCCTGTGTCCCCCGCGCAGCTCGTGGACTGGACCCGTGCGATTCGGTGGTTACGCAAAGCAAAGCTGCTTGTGTACGATTTGCTGGGGCTCCCCTCCAGGCTCCAGTGTCCAGGCCAAAGTGGTGTCCGGCTGCTCTCAACCCGTGCCTGTGTGGTAACTCTGACAACACTTTCAGTGCAGGGGATCCGTTTCACTGCACAGAAACGACAAGTAAACATGGACAACGGAACAGCAGTGTGAGTAGTGACAGAAGCAGCCCAGGTTTCATCTGCCCAGTCCGGCTTGTCATTTGCAGCCGGCGTTAAGGTGGAACCCGTGGAAGAGGACATTGAACAGTGCATCCGAAAACGACCGGTGCACTGACAACATCGGCACCCTTCAGCTGCTAGCCTGGTGCATTAGTGCATATTGCCCCGTGCCCCGGGGCAGTCAGCCATCCATGAACCGATGAACGAGCTCCGTGACCATGAATCTTCATCCATATTCCTGGCAATTTGCCAAGGAACCATGCGATGGGTGGGCTTTAAAGCTCGAATCATTCATGCGGAGTACTACTCTCCAATGCAAGCAGCATGAATTTCTCATCATAACATATTTTGTAGGGACTAGTCGGCGGCAAGCTAGCTCGATCGGGAACCTCTGCAATCAGGTCTGATCAGGTTCATGCAACCCATGACCGGACACACACGCCGCGGGCCGCCGCGGGGAGATAGGCCCGGCGCGGCCATCGCTGCTATCTACAGGTACACGGCGGCATCCATCAGCTGGCTGGCTGGCTGGCCTTATTGTGGTAGGGCAAGGCGGACGCATGGCGTCCCTGCAGCGCCATAAGGTCCGTGTCCGTGGTGCATGCACGCACCCCCCCCCCCCCCTGTAACTGTTGGATGGGATGCCCATGTCCCCGATCCCCGCCCGGCAGCGCTCCGACACCGTTGAGGCCAACGGCGCTGAGCGCTGCCGCTGCTGCGGATCACACACACGTCTCGTTCGTAACACTGCCACACAGTACAGCAGCCCGTGCCGATGGCTGGCCGGCAGCCCAGAACATGTGCCCAATCCAGAGAACCGAATCGGCCGGATCGCGCTGCCAAACAGTGGAAGATATCCTATCTCGGGAGAAGGAGAACGGAACAATTGGCACAGCACCGCCAACCGAGATCGGATAGCACGAAGAAAAGAACCGCGCGCACGCCTGCCTGTATCTCTTTTGTTTTGCAACCACCAGATTTGGCGCATCTCGATCGTGCCAGTTCACCCCGTGGGATGATCCAGAACCACCGCCCGCCGATGATATTCCAGCCGTACGTATCCGAGCTCCTCCCCGCGACACGAGCGTCGACGAGGGGCGGGAGGTAGCCGACGAGCTAGGACGATGACGACGGCACGGGCTTTATCCGGCCGCGCATGTGCGCGTCGTATCATGACAAACACGGCGATCCGCCCCCAACCTACACGGGCGAAAGCAAGAGCGAACCCCCGGGCGCAAAGCGGCCGGATGATTCCGGGGCGATGCGTGGGTTACCCACAATTAATCCAATTATTATCGCGTACTACTAGTATATGCCCCCTCGCGCGATCGAGCTGCTCAATGATTCGTCGCCATCATAACTGCTGTGATTGCGACCAGTTGCAACGGCACGGCACGGGAGATTAGATTCGATTAGATTAGACGAGACGAGACGAGACGAGACGAGGTGATCGGGTTGCATGCAGTGGCGAGCAGTAGGGATGCATGATTCCGCAACCCCCTGCCTGACGATGATCGATGATGATCATCGATCGGGTTGCTCGACGGAAACGGACTGGAAAGCGGGATTGGATTGGAGATTGGACGGAGCACGGCAGCAGAAGGGGGGAGGGAGGGAATGAGCACAAGATTCCCTGCCAGCTCGAAAGAGGCGCGAGAGAACGTGGGCAGGGCCGGGGTGGCCAGCCTCGCCTCCGCCCGCCCGCCGGTCGCCATCCTTTCCTTCTCCCCCACTCTACACGCGCAGGCAGGCAGGCGCGTGCCACGGCTACGGGACGGATGGCTTCCTTGTCGGACCGAGCCGGGGGTACAGGCCGACCACCGCCGCAATCATACGTACGTACACGCGCGAGGCGTGGGCCCGTATGCCAGTAGGATACTCCAATCGTTGCGCGATGGCGATGCCACCCCCCGCCATGACGCCCTCCCGCTCGTGAATGCAGCGACGTGTCATCTCGTGTCATGTCACGCCGGTACACCGTACGCGTACGCGCTTTGGCATGTGACGAAGAAGACCACCGGGTCCGGACGAGGAGCTACTGGATCCGGTCGAGAGCGTCGTGTCAGGGCGCAGTGAGAAATTGTACCGCCGTGTACGGCCAGCGCCAGACTTTTGGAGTAAGCTGTTCGTACTACTCTGACATGGGTGAAACGCGTTGCGTCAGCTTGCAGTGGTTTGGGCTCGATCGGTTAAGGAGCCGAGGTATCTCCACACCCTGTACGTTAAGGTATCTCCGATGGTCGGCGGTCTGAGGTTGGGTGCTGATTAATGGGTTTAGGGACAATTGGCGTCTGCTTAATTGTTAATTTGGTCGGTCATGAACGAATTGTTTGATTGTTCTCTCTCTACCCCATGTTTGTTTAGAGTATGGTACATGCACATCCACATTTCTGAGGTAGTAACTTGGTTGCGACTTGCGAGCACCACGCTAAGTCGCTAACCACCGAAAAGCACCTCCTATCATCTCGCGCACTGTTACCTCTCACCTGCATTTGGACTTGGACTGACACACAACGCACGGAACGCTCGGTGGTTTCCCCAGGTCTTCGGGGTTCGACCATGCCACTGTTCCTCCCGATAACTCTTCGTCACCAGCGGGAGTCGCCATCCTTGCATGGGCGAGCCACGACTCGATCGGGACCTTTTTTCTAGTCGCGCAGCTCACTTTCAAGTTTCAATGGACCAGCGGCGTTTTCTACTCGCTGTCAGTCCGTTGCTTCTTCATGCACCGCGTTTCCTACAGTCTCATTAACGTTTTCCCGGCCGAGGCGGCGAATCCGTCATCCATGTCCATGGCCTTGACAGCCCATCTGAGCGTCCCCTACCCTACCGGCTACCGACCCACGCCCGTTCGATCCAACGGGAACGTGAAAGAGCAACGGCCACGCAGGACTCGCAGAGACGCAGCTAGCACAGCCGATGCAGGAGCTCGGCTCCGTCCCTCCAATGGCGAGCGCACGCATACGCAGCACCTGTGACCTGTCGGGCCTACCTACCTGACCCACCACCTTCCTCTTCCTTTCCCGCGCGCATCGGATCTGCTTATATATACCGCCCTCGCGCCACCCACACTTCATCATCCCAGCTTCATTCATCCGACGGACGCCACAGCTCACACAACACCCCCGCAAAGCAGAACCACTTGAGATTTGAGAACCGGCTGGCCAGCCAACTAACCGGCGCCGGGAAGGAAGGCTCTCCAGTCTCGGCCAGGATGTGCAACTCCAACGTCAAGTCCGCGGGCGTCGCCCAGATCGACGGCCGCCCGGTGCTGCAGCCGGCGGGCAACCGCGTGGCGCCGCCGGAGGCGGCGCGCCCGCTCAAGAAGTCCCTGCACAAGTCGCTCTCCATGCCGGCCTCCTTTGACAACAATGCCGCCGCCGCGGCCGCGCGACCTGCGCCCGAGAACACCCGCGCGGCGGCGGCTTCCATGCTGCCGCCTGCGACGCCGGCCTCGGTCACCGCGAGGGCGACGAAGGCGGCGGCGGCGGCCGTGGCCGCGGAGAAGAGCAGGGTCAAGGCCAGGAAGCCCGGCGCCGTGCTGCCGGTGATCACGTTCGCCGCGCTGGAGGCGTTCGAGCCCGCGGGGAGCATCGCCGCGGCGCAGCGGGAGCACGCCTCGCAGGCGCAGGCGCAGCGCAAGATGCGCATCGCGCACTACGGCCGCACCGCGTCCTTCTCCCGCGTCGAGGGGAGGGTCGGCGCCACCGCCACCGCCACCGCCGCGGCCGCCGGCGAGCACGTCCCCGCCTCCCCCACCGGCCACGACGAGAAGCGCTGCAGCTTCATCACGCCCTACTCAGGTAGCCACAAGCTTCTGCTTTTCTTGACAAAATCACGCTGGTTCCCCAAGCTGTGATCACTAACTTGAGTGCTCTGTTCCATGGCGTGCAGACCCCCTGTATGTCGCGTACCACGACGAGGAGTGGGGAGTGCCCGTGCACGATGACGAGTAAGCCGCCATTCCTCCTCCACTGTTGGAGCCACGCATTGCTCCTTTCGCATCATGTTCTTGCAACAGTCTCCTCACGTTTCGCGGCGCTGGCAGGTTGCTGTTCGAGATGCTCACCCTGTCTGGCGTGCAAGTCGGGGCAGATTGGACCTCCATCCTCAAGAAAAGACACGTCTACAGGTTCGGAGCAGAGCAATTCCAATACCCTCGCAGTAAAAGCTGCTACATTCCTGAAACATTTGAGCTGATTTCAATCTGAATTTGCCTTGTCACAAACAGGGAGGTATTCTCCGGCTTCAACGTGGACGCGGTCGCCAAGTACACCGAGAAGCAGATGGCGTCGCTGAGCGCCGACTACGGCCTCGACTTGGGCACCATCAGAGGGACCGTCAACAACGCCTGCCGGATTCTCGAGGTACGCACCGTCCATATTATCAGCATACTTTTACTTCAAACACTCTCATTCTCGATAGCCGTTGTCAGAACTCTAATTGCCATGGCAGAGACGTTTGTATTAGAATGACCTAAATCTGAGCTTCTAACTCTCAGAATCCAAAACCAGCGTGTTGTTTTTGGAACTAGTTGGTAGTGCTTTTTTCGATCGGTTGGGCGGTTGGGCCTGACCACTTGACAAGATAGTAGTAGCAGTTCAAACAAGTTCCAGGACCATCTCGCAACTGAAGCATGCATAACCGAAAGATGATAGGAGGCGGTCAATGAATGAAGGCCGCCTACGAAACGGAACCCGTTATATTAGCAAACAAGTGAAAGCGAAGCCTAACAGAATCCCTGATTGGTAGACAGCTCAATGAAGCAGAAGCAGCTATGCTAAACTTAAGCTAGCGTCGCCCCCCTTTACTAAAGGTGACCACGTTGCCGATGCAGGGCAAGTGCGTCGTCAAGCAGCTGGACACAGCCAAAAAGAGTGAGAGAGCCCTTTCCTAGTGGCCGTTTTTGGTTGCAAGGAGAAGATGCTAATCGTACTTGACTGTCATATATGCCTTTTAGTAGTTTATTAACAATGCCAGCTCTCTTCACATTCTCTCGAAATGATATCCTCAGCGACTGGTAGGTGTGGTAGAGTAGTAGTGCATGCACACTAATCCGTTGCTGACACTGTTCCATTTTCCAAAACGGGACAGTTAGCCGCCGGTTCTTACTAACTAACCACCAACATACGAATTCGTAGAAATATACTATACAGTAGCTTGTAGCAATATACAATTATACATGGCAGTGGCAGGGGAATGTGGGTGATGGAAAATGCGATGGTTGTGTTTGCAGGTGCGAAGGGACTTCGGGTCGCTGGACAAGTACGCGTGGGCGTTCGTGAACAACAAGCCGCTGTCGCCGGGGTACAAGTACAGCCGGAAGATCCCGGTGAAGACGTCCAAGTCGGAGTCGATCAGCAAGGACATGGTGCGCCGGGGCTTCCGCTTCGTCGGCCCCACCGTCATCCACTCATTCATGCAGGCCGTCGGGCTCACCAACGACCACCTCGTCTCCTGCCCGCGCCACCGCGCCTGCTCATCGTCCGCCGCCGCCGCCGCCGCCGGCGGCCGCGCAAACTGACTCTTCTTCGTTCTGACCACCGCGACCGAGGCCAAGCCAGCGGCAGGAGGACACGATCGAGGAGGAGGAGGACGACGAGACGGACTCCTCTAAGTAAGGACAAGACGAGAGTGAGTGAGGTAAAAAAAAAGAAAAAAAGAAAGAAAGATAGTAGCATCGAGTAGTACGGCTAGTATACGAAAAGAGAGTGTGTTGGTTTGCAAGTGTGTGTGTATGATGATGAGTGTGCTTGTGTAGATTATTACTACTTACCACCCCCCTCTAATTAGCCAGTCAATGAAAGATCAGAGCTTGCTTGCTGTTAAGTACCGCCCATTGATCAAGCACCACTTGTGTAACCATTAGTGATGATCGACGTGACGTGAGTACCACCACTGGAGTCATTGTCTGCGTGATGGCATTGGTAGGTACTCCTCTCCTAGGTGCTCGTGCTGCATGTGACGTGCTGGCTGTAGCTCTCGCTTTGCACAGCTGCACGCGGCACGCCTCCGGTCTCCGCGAGCTCTCGACGAGCTAGCCGGATAGGGATGGATCGGATGAGGGAGGGGGACGACGATGATGATTAGGGAGGGGGATCGAAGAGAAGCCCCCCCGGCCGTGTGGGCTACCGGCGGCATGTGCCTGATTAAAGCGAGATAAACAGCGCACTCAGGGCAGGCCATGTGGTGTCGCAGGCAAGCGCATGTGCAGGAGAGAGAGAGGGGGTGTTGAGGGCACGACGAGGCCCCGCGCCCGCCCGCTTTGCCGGCGCATGTGATGAGGAGTCCCGGCCTGCAGCTCGCGCACTCTTCAATCCTCGCGCTGTGTGGACTACATTCCGTTTTAAGTTGCCTTTTCCCCCTCGCGGAAGGATTAGGCGACTCCGCCTCCTCCACTGCAGCGGCCCCCGCTCCCTCACCTCCGGCCTCGCTGCCGGTGGTGACGAGGAGTGGGGGTCCGTCCCTCCAACAGTTCCATTGTTTTTAGTTGAATCCTCTTAAGTTTAGGGTTTGCTCGCTGCCGATGTTCGGCGGTGGAGTTAGGTTTTGCCGGAGGAGTGTGGCTCCTCTGCGGTTTGCTTTTCCTGGTGACGTCGGCGATGCGGAAGCGACGGCGGCGCAGCGGAATAACTTCTCCCAGCTTCTTTCATTCTCTGATGACGATCTACTCCGACGTCAATGGAGAGGCTGAGAAGACCTGTCTAGGAGTCGAGGGCCGGCGTATTGTCGTCTTCTTCAGGTGATGATGTTGTTGACCCTGTTAATCTCAAGGAAGATGATCTTCGGTGAAAATCCGAGCTTTGCTCGGGTTGCTGGCGGTGGAATCGATGGATGCGTCGTGGGTACTAGAGTTGGCCGATGCGCCTGAGAGGCAGTGTACTCAGCTGATTCACCTAGAAGTAAGCTCTCCTCTGCGGCCTCCACCTTGTGGAGATTGGCTCTGGTGCCCGGTGATGATTGGGAAGCGGCTTCGGCGGCAACGACGAACGGATCTCTGAACACTTCGAGGAAGATGAACAGGAATTTTGAACTTCTTTGTAATCTTCTTTTTCTTTGGAGTCTTGTTTGTAAAAGGGTCAGTGTAACAGGTTAAGATGAATGCATCTCCCTTCTAAAAAAAAATCCTCGCGCTGTGTGCGTGTGTGCTGCGTGCAGAATGGTAGAACAACCGGACCGGACGGAGCGGGGCGTGACCGTGACCGACGCACGCCACTATCGGCCGTGCCAGTGCCAGCAGTGATGGCCGCCACTGAATTTCGGCCATCGATCTGTTACCCCTCTGCCACAATAGTTGTCTACAGGTCGCGCACAATGTGACCATTTCCCACTCGAATTTATAGCATTTTTGCGTGTGATGGCTGATGACGACTTTTGCGATGCGTCCTGCAATACTGTATGTCAGCATTGGCAGGCAGACAGCGATGAACAATGGAAATAAACGCAGTGCTGCTACGAACACGAGCGTACAAGGCTGTACGTGTTCTCGTCTGGTGTGATGCTTCTTTCATGTTGGGAGATGCCCCCCTCCTCACATCTCCTCCCATTGCACCTTGGTCGGTTGATGCCCAAATCTTTCTTTCTCGAACAGTTTGGTTCCGGTGCGCACATCTCCGCGGGAATCTAAGCATGTGCGCGCTTGCCAGTTGCGGCTTTCTTTTTGCGCTCTTCTCTGTTTGGTTGTTGGTTTACGTGTTCTGTGAGGTCGGTTAAGCTGGCGCCTTCGGTTTCTTGTCATGCCAATGGTTCAACTGCAATGTCACGGTTTTTCCTTCTTATTAGTCCAAGGTTTTTTTTTAGGAATCAACAGGGGGTAAGAAGCCCATCTGAAATTTTGTATTCCATCAAGTGGCTACATTGTTCGAGCAAGCACGGCGCTCGTTAGGAGGAAAACATTGGGGGGAGAAGAGAGAGAGCGAGCATAGGCTAATTTACATCAACAACCGTTTGTCACCAGAGCTTGAGTGGTTCGACGTCGAGCTTGCTCGGCGCCCTGCAGAACCAGAGGTGGAGGTGAGCTTGTAGCTGTCGAGTGATGGTCACGGCGTCCTGGTGGTCGGCATTGAAGACCATGGCGTTCCGGGTCTTCCAGATGACCCAGAGGACGGCGACGCTCGCAGTGTGGGCAGCTGCTCTAAGAAGAGTAGGGAACAACGCCCCGAGAGCCTCGGCGGCGTGTTTCACAGTGGTGGGCGGTGCATGTCCTGGCAACAGACGAGCCCAGAGCTGCCCCAAGCGGGGACACGTCGCGAACAAGTGGTCTTCATCCTCAGGTGTGCCCGGGCAGCCGGGGCGTCGAGGACACCGTGGTGATGGAGCGAGGCTCGGGTGCGTGTTCGACCGTGTCGAAGGATCCAGAAGAACACCTTGACCTTCTTCAGCGCAAAGCAATCCCAGTTCATCTCTGAGAGTGGTGGAGCCGCAACCGGCGTCCGAAGGGTGGCGTAGAGATCGCCGGCACCAACCTTGGTGGAGCGGTGTCCCTGTAGCCAGCGTTCGTCAGGGTGCGGTTGTAGGGCCACAGTTGCAAGAGCATCGTCGAGGAGGGCGAGTTCGGCGCTGGCCGCTGTCGTGAGTCGAGGCTGGAGGTTCCCAGCGGTGAAGCCGCCGACGGCCATCATCTCCGCCACCGTGATGTTGGTGTCGAGGCAATGTGAGTACAGGGCCGGGAGGGCATGCCGCAGGACCCCGGCCTCTGACCAAGTATCATGCCAGAAGGATGTGGTTTCCCCATCCCCAAGAGCGACGGCCGTCAGCCGCCGGTACTCCGGAATGAGCTTCTTAATGTCGCGCCAGCAAGGTGTGTCGTCATCGGCTCTACCTTCATCATACCAGAAGCGGATCCAATCTGTCCAAGGATTGCTTTCTCCGGTGAATAGTTTGTGAACGTGCTTCATCATGAGGCTTTTATTGAGGGTGGCGAGGTCCTTCAAGCTGAGGCCACCATCTTCCTTGGAGTGACAAGCGAGCTCCCATGCCACCTGGCAAGCGCCGCCGCTACACTTGGGGGCGCCAGCCCAGAATAGCCCCTTGCGGGGACGGTCGAGCTTGGCCAGCACTGTGAGAGGGAAGGGGAGGACAGACATGGCGTAGACTGCCTGCGCCGTGAGCACAGATTCCACCAAAGTAAGGCGCCCAGCTTTGGAGAGGAGCGACGTGCGCCAGCCTGGTACCGCCCGCTCGGCTTTGATAGCGATGGCATCGAGCGTCGCGGCAGTGATTTTGGAGGTGGAGAGCGGGAGCCCCAGGTACGTTTGGGGGAAGGCAGAGATGGGACACTCCAAGATCAAGGCGAGTTCCCCGGCCCGGTCTGCGTCAACGCCAATGGGGACGAAAGTGCTCTTGTGGAAGTTGATGTGAAGGCCCGTGGCGGCGGCAAAGCTGTCGAGGAGGCGCTTGAGACGACGCACTTGGTCTTCTTCGGCGCGGAGGAGAAGAAGCGTGTCGTCCGCGTATTGCACAACAGGGCATGGAAGATCGTCGACGAGCGGGTGCCGGAGACCGCTATCAGGGTGCGCGATGAGACGGTGGAGCAAATCCGCGACAATGAGGAAGAGGTACGGGCTGAGAGGATCTCCCTGGCGGAGCCCGCGCTTGCATTGAATCCAAGGTTCGGGTACACCATTGAGGAGGACAGCGGTCTTACCGGTGGAGAGGAGGGAGCGCACCATCGCACGCCATTGTTCACCGAATCCACGCGCGGCGAGGATGTCATCGAGCGCACCCCAGGCGATCGAGTCAAAAGCTTTGCGGAAGTCGAGTTTGAGCACGATCGTGGGCGCGCGACGCTTGTGGCAGCATTGGACGAGTTCAGTGGCAAAGAGAAAATTGTTCGTGATGCACCGCCCCTTGATGAACCTGGTCTGGAGCGGCGCGACGAGGTCAGTGATGTGTCGTTGGAGTCGTGTTGTCATGATCTTGGAAGCGATCTTGGGCGCACAATTTTGCAGGCTCACCGGCCGAAAGTCATTGGCTTTGGTGACGACGTCCTTCTTCGGGAGGAGAACGAGGAATGCACGGTTGAGTGCATCCATGTCCGCTGTGCCTGCCTGGAATGCGGCAAGGAAGGCAAGAACAGCATCCTTGACCACAGGCCAGAACGTCTTGAAGAAGGCTGGCCCGAAGCCGTCCGGCCCAGGGCTAGAGCCGGAACGCATGCGCCACAACGCGTCCCGCGCCTCATCATCGGAGAAAGGCTCATCCAGGCCGCGGAGATCGGCTACCGGGGGGAGCATGGAAGCTAAGTCGAAGTCACATGAAGTGTGTTGTTGTACCCCCTACAGCTCGGAGTAGAAAGCATGGAGCAGGCGCTCTTTCCCCTGGTGTGTGTACACTGAAACGTCGCCGTCCCGAAGCATGGCGAGATGGTTCCGGCGCAGACGGGCAGAGGCGGAGGCGTGGAAGAACTTGGTGTTCTGTCGCCAAGCTTGCATGCGCGGAACGTGTACCGCTGCCTCCAGTACACCGCGAGTTCTTGGTTGGCGGTAGAGAGTATTCCAAGGTTTAAGATCTCACTGTTGAAGAGTAGGAACGGGCCGCCAAGTGGTTTGGTCGAGACGTCATACTCGTTTGTATCGCCATGGTCATGATGCTAGGGCCTGGCCCTGGCGCATGCTTGATGCTTCTCTGTGATCGGCGTCGTCTTCCTGTGCATTTTCAGCATCAGAGGCCATATGATGGGGTGAATGGGGGTGACCGGGTGACGGGTAGTGGATTTGGCTGCGCTCATCCATCATTCTACTCCTTCATTATTCTTCTTTCACAAGTCTGCGCAAGGCCAATCCCCTCTACCTCCTAGTTGGCACTCCTCTAAAATAGGAAAATGGATGTGGGATGCGAGCTCACGTCGGTACTTTGGATCTGGAGGCCAAGCAAATCGTTGCTGATCCTCAGTTGTGCGTGTATGTTACATTGTCCTATATTTTTTTTTCGCAATCCTGTTTTGAGGAGGGAACCAAAGGTGTCCCTCTTTGAGTTATCCAAAAAAAAAAGTGTCCCTCTTTGTTTGGGACATTTCAGAATCATGCGCTGCTGATGCGCAGGCAGGTAGGAGTTGTGTTGTCTCTAGCAGTATTTCTTATTACTATGGAAGGTTCCTCTGCTCACGCAAGCAGTCTGAAATAAGAAAGAAAGTACACTTGTACGGAGTATCATGTACTCTGTACGTATAATTCAGGGATCCACATCCATATTATCTCACACAGACACTCACAGCTAAAGATGATGGGTAGGACAGTCTTGTTCCGGTTGATACATGTGCTACAGCAATGGGAAAAAAATGTCCAAGGGAAAAGCAATCCATCCTCAACTGCATTCAGAGAATTAAGATCCGGTCCCAGTCCTAGCCTCCTAGGCTGAGGATTTTGGGCTTGCCGATACCTGAATCCGCAGTTTGCATGTCTCAGTTGTGGTCAATCTGTGTCTTCTATCAGGACGAGGTATTCACCGGACAATCACGCTGGCGCATCAGTTCAGAATTCAGATACCACATGCTGTCCACGTCAACTTTCTGCAGCAAACACGACACGAGTCATCCGTCGTGAATTCTTCAGAACTTCTCAAGCGATCACCCACGTTGATCTAGGGTCCTTATTTGCCATTCCTCATCTCGGAAACACCACAATTTGGCCTAGTTTCGTGACAACGTAACAAACTTCATTAGTACAGCTTCGATCTAAAAATGGACAAGTGGAAATATGAAAATGGAATCCGAATTATCCGATATCCGTATCCGCTAAAACATAAATATGGATATCCGTATTCGAATTCAAATTCAAATGTGGTAGTAAAGTAGATACATCCGAATTCGTTTTTGTCGATTTTTTCTCTATCCAATTCCATGCGTATTCGGCAATATCTGGCACTATCCGTATTCGACTATATAAAACTGTAAGCTATGCCTATAACTAATGACAATTATATTCAATGGAATACTAATAATGATAGTGTATAATTGAAAAAAATTATATCCATAACTAATGGTTATGACATTAATTTTAATATTAAAAATATTGCATCCATAAATCAATTTAAAAGTTATATTTAAATTTAATGACCAATATCATTATTTTTTAATAATAAAATATATTAATATAAAGTTTAATGTTAATTACTCTGGTTTATTTATGTATTGATGAAAATATTTTTTATTATTTGTTCGATAAATGTGTGTATATATATATAAATGTATTTATTAATACTTTTATTAATTATATAATTAATTATTAAAATAAATATGGATGATTGTGATATTCTTAATGAGCAATCTTTACTATGTATTAATATTTTAGTCTTCACATGATTTTGTAATTGTAAATTTCCAATAAAGGAAATTGGTAAATGCTGTCCTCCAAATCGAGCAGATATCCGAATGCGTTTCCGAATTCGAGACATCCGTTTTGTATTCGTATTCGAGAACATTCGAATCCGTATTCATATTCGAATAAAAATATGGTAAAAAGTATTATCTTAATCCGATTCCATGCGAATTCTATCCGCGTAGTAGATGAGAGGGCGTGGTCAGAAATTCAGAATCCGTGACGCGCTGACGGCAGCAGGTCTCTGGGTGTAGCCGACACTCCAATGGACGCGGCGAAACTTTCAGCTCCTCTCCCAGGGAGTGCTGGTGGTGTAGCGTGGTGTTGTGTGAGTTTGGTTGTGTGGTGTTGGTGGTGGCCGCTTCGGCGCGTTATGTATGGATGCTTCCTCTTCTTATATGACAGAGCGGTGCTCCTGCTATATTTTTTTTAAAAAAAAATTTGCCACCCGGGCACGGGTGCCCCCGCACCAATCCCGAGCCCCCACGAGCCAGATCGACGCGGACGCGACCAACCAGCCCTCCACCAGAAAGGCCAGACCATTTCCCCGATCACCGGCCCGACGAATCCCGCGCCCCGCTCGACTGCTCCTCCGGCGATCCGGCTCCGTCCAGCCCCACACCGGCGCCCGCGAACAGATCCGAGCCGGCGCGAACGGCGGCGATGGGCGGCCGCAAGCGCGCGCTCCTGGTGGGCATCAACTACCCGGGCACCAAGGCGGAGCTCAAGGGCTGCCACAACGACGTCGACCGCATGCACCGCTGCCTCGTCGACCGCTTCGGCTTCGACGAGGACGACATCCGGATGCTCTCCGACAAGGACCGCTCGGGGCCGCAGCCCACGGGGGCCAACATCCGCCGCGCCCTCGCCCGCCTCGTCGGGGACGCCCGGCCCGGGGACTTCCTCTTCTTCCACTACAGCGGCCACGGCACGCGGCTCCCCGCCGAGACCGGGCAGAACGACGACACCGGCTACGACGAGTGCATCGTGCCCTCCGACATGAACCTCATCACAGGTGCGATCGGGGGATCGATTAGCCTTCTTCTTCTTCTTCCCCTGCGCGCTTCATTCTCCCTGTTTTTAAGTG
The DNA here is from genome assembly GCA_036936925.1 of Cenchrus fungigraminus. Lineage (NCBI taxonomy): Eukaryota > Viridiplantae > Streptophyta > Magnoliopsida > Poales > Poaceae > Cenchrus > Cenchrus fungigraminus. The sequence continues at coordinate 16,180,678 of CM072778.1, read as the reverse complement.
AATTGATTATGAAATGGTGAAGTACTGAAGTGGTAGGATCAGCAATTAACCTGGTGCCTTGGGATGTGAATTCAATAGCGGAACAGATTGGTCAACGCCTGTCTGACGCGGATCTGTTCTAATATTGGTTGTGAGCAGTCTACAATTTGGATAATTCCATACTGCGTTGTGATCTGAAAGCTATGGTTCAGATTTACTAGGCTTCCTTTGGTCTCTTTGCCCTGCAGCGAGTCTAAGCGCATCTGATTTTGATAATGTCTACCTATTAGAATGATCTGATTGAATCCGTAATCTAAAGAAAAATCTTAGAATCCGGAGCTCATTTAAACAGCTGAAACTGTTACTGCAGGAACTTAGCTGCATTATGTTATTGACCACTTTTTATGCTGTTGTACCATGCACATATTTGTGATGCACGGAACCACTTTTTATGCAATCTAAGTGAACACTTAACAATATCAAATGTTTTTCTTAAGGATGACTAAATGCTGCAGCCAAATTTTAGGTAGCCTGTTTTAGCATGGGTTATATATGTTCTTGTTATCTTTTTTTTTTCTTGTAGCCAGTAGGCGATGTGTAGTTTAGATGATTCCCCGCTGCCAATTTTCTAGGATGGCTTGCAGATTTTATTACTTCATTAATTTCACTCATTCCTGAAGCATGTTTTCACTGTTATTTTTGGTATCATTTGGAAGATAGTATTCTCTTGTGATGATCAGTCTAAATAAAGGCTGGCACTTATCAAGTTTGCAATGTTATGTGTTCTGCAGATCAGGATTTTAGGGAACTTGTGCAGAAGGTTCCTGATGGCTGCCTATTTACCATCGTCTCTGACTCATGCCACAGTGGTGGTCTGTTGGACAGTGCTAAGGAGCAGATAGGTAATAGCACCAAGCAGAATAAGACCCAGTCCCGTGAACCTGAAGAGCGACCTGATTCCGGTTCTGGCAGCAGCTTCCGGTCATTTCTCAAGGAGACCGTTCGTGATGCGTTTGAATCTGAGGGAATCCGCATCCCTCATAGCCGCCATAGCCATAGCCACCATGGAGGTGACGATCAGGATGAGGCTTACGGACAGTCAAGTGGTGATGGTCGTATAAAAAACCGCTCCTTACCACTCTCGACACTGATAGAAATGCTGAAGGAACAAACTGGAAAGAATGACATCGATGTAGGTTCAATCAGGATGACACTGTTCAACATCTTTGGTGACGATGCAAGCCCAAAGATCAAGAAGTTCATGAAAGTCATGCTCGGAAAGTTCCATCAGGGCCAGTCAGGTGAGCAAGGTGGTGGTGGTGGTGGTGTCATGGGCATGGTCGGTGCCCTTGCTCAGGAGTTCCTGAAGGCTAAGCTTGAAGGCAATGAGGAGGAAGCTTTCAAGCCAGCGATAGAGCAAGAGGTTCACAGTGTTGATGAGGTGTATGCTGGGACTAAGGCCTGGGCACCCAACAATGGCATTCTGATCAGTGGGTGCCAAACCAACCAAACATCTGCCGATGCAACCACAGCACAGGGTGTCTCATTTGGTGCTCTCAGCAATGCTATACAGACCATTCTTTCAGACAAGCACGGGAAGGTCACAAACAAGGATCTAGTGATGAAAGCACGTGAGATGCTGTCTAAGCAAGGGTACACTCAGCAGCCTGGGCTTTACTGCAGTGATGAGCATGTTCATGTGGCTTTCATATGCTGAGACATGTTTTCTTCTTCCCTCCTTTTTTGTTGAGCTGTGCTCCAGAATTTGAAGCTTTCCATGTTTCCCTTAGTGTTAATGTTGGTTGAGGATATGATTGAATGTTGGACGGTGTCTATACTGAAATAACTATGACAAAGGTTCTATATACGAATAATATGTATGTATACTTGTATCATGAATGTATCAGACTGTAAGCTTCAATAATATGTATCAGTTAATTCTCAAAAAAAAAAATGTATCAGTTTATATATGCTTCTGTTATCCCAGAAAAATTAGTTCACATCAATTCCAATGGTGGTTCAATTCTGCTTGTCTATTTCAAATTGTGTTTCCAGCTTCTGTTTATATAGGCTACTTACAAATTACAATTACTATATTGCAGGCCCTATGCTTTTCCTGTGTGAAAAATATATGGGTGCATAGACATGATGCTGATTCTCGTTCGCTTGCCAAGTTCATGTGCTAGATACTCCAAATCACATATTGCAATTTTGGAGATCATGATGGATTTTTTTCTTGGATGAATGGCGGAAGACGTGCATGTTTTATTGATGTAGCAAGAAAAAAAAAAGGATAGCCAAACAAGAAAGAGAACTGCCTACAGTAATAGAACATACAGCTTTGCACTTTGAGCGGCCAAACTACTGCACGTTCATCACAGTCGGCTAAAATCACGGGTTTGCAGCCTCGAAGGAAAAGGAAAGGAAAACGGTGATGTATTCTAACAGAATAAGTGAATAACAGAGTAGCATAGCATGATTAGCAACATCTTCAGTACTGCAATCTGCAAGCATAGAATCCACTGCATGTCTCAACGTCTCCTTGCCGACAAAATCTTCAGAATCACTGAACCAAACTGTATCTCAGCTCGTTTAGTCATGGGATCACTGAACTCGGGTATTCAGTTTGGCCTAGCCTCTGAAGCAGGTAGCCCAGGTTCAAATCCCCGCGTTGTCGTTCTCGCTAGAATTCAAACCATTCAGTCTCTGTTTTTTAAGCAGTATAGAAGAGGGAGAAACACGTAAGGAGCTGCTAAATGAACTGAACACAAGCAGGGCACGACTAATTAGCGGCCGCGCGCTAGGACGGCGACTAGCGATCGATTCAGACTATACTCCACTCCCCCTTGCGAACTTTCCTTCTTTTGAAAAATTCTTTCCACAACTTTCTATTTCTGAAATACTATACCTTATACACATAACTTCGAAGCATAACTTTGAGCTATAAATTTTGATCAGATATTTTAAGCATAATTTTGACACTAGCTCACGCGCAGAACTTAGGGAAAATTGGTTTCATAGCACCGAAAGATGACGACTTCCGGAAAATACCACTAAAAGATCTCGCCCTCGTAAAATACCATCAAATATTGCAACTGTGAACTGAAACTAGCACTCTGTTAAATTTTGCACAAACGGTGTCAAATAGGACAAAAGTTAAGTACCCCCGGATACACCAGCTTGTCTTCCTGAATCCTGACCTATCCATGCTCACCGAATACACCAGCTTGTCTTTATGCAGTTCGATCGAAAAAGAAAGAAGCATATCAATGAGAAAAAGCAATGCCCTGAATTGAGGAAGGGAAGGACAAACGTTGTCCCAGAATCGTCCATTCTACCTCCATTACCGGCAACAAAAAAATAGAGGGAAGGAAGGGCATCTTGCAGTCGCACAACACTACAACAGTCAACAGGAACCTTGAGGTGCGTCTCATGGCCTCCTGGGCAGCAACTCACGATGAAGGTTTGTGGCCCATTCGGATGCAGCTTTCGGCTATCACGAACGCCGCAGATTCAGGCGAGAGCAGCATGCCTAGCGGATAGCTTGCGGTGAGGATGGTGTCGGCGTGCCGTTGGTGGGGCTACTGGAGACGGGTGGCGGCGCCCTGTGGGGAAGGGGTGGAGGCGCCATGAGTCGCATGCGGGGAGCACGGCGACGGGATGACCGGAGGAGCTCTCGAGCGACGCCTACCTCGGATCCGCGAGCGAATGGATAAGGCAGGAATGGATTCCTCCCATGGAGAAGACAAGGGTAGAAGTGTCATTTCAAGTCTATTTATGTTTGTCAAATAGATGAAAATAACTGTTCAGTGCACAAAATATAACGGAATGGTAGTTTTAGGTAACGTTTGCATCATTCAATGGTATTTCACGGGGATGAAATCTTTTAGTGGTATTTTCCGGAAGTCGTCATCTTTCGATGCTATAGAACTAATTTTCCCCAGAATTTATGCATACAACTTGTATGCATAATTTTTTTAAAAAATAGGTTATACATGTATTTTTTTTCAAACATCAGTTTTATTTTTCATGTTTGGAACTTATACACACAACTTTAACATATAACTGTGAACTATAAATTTTTGTAAGATAATTTTTAAGCATAAGTTGGATGGCGCCTAAAACTTATGTGTACAACTTGTACGCACAATTGTTTGAAGAATAATTTGTGAGTATAATTTTTTTTCTCGAACAATGAGTTGTGCGCATAACATTTTTCGCAATGACTAATTATATGCCTACCTTATATGGAAAAAAATTGTTGACGGAAGAACAAAGGAAAAAGAAAAAAGGAATAAAAGAGAGAGAACGTGTGGGATCTGGACACGTTGGAAGCAGGACCCCGGTCGGACCGCGCGCTCCGCGCGGCCGATCGTGGAATTGGTTGTTCGACACAAGCACATAATCTGACCTGAATCAAACTCATCCCTCCCATTTTATTAGGCATGAGAACAATACAATGACGGAGCTAGAAACATCATCAGTGAAATACATGCAAACAATATTCTCCGTCAACCACGTTAGATCACCAAGAGGAGACGGTAAAACTACCGGCCAGGGTTTGGCGCCGCCGCGAAGGCGTTGGCCTGGACCTGGCAGCAGTCGGGGCGGTAGAGGCAGCACTCGGGCGCCGACTCCAACCCCGGCACCGACCTGCCCTGCACCGCCGACGTCGCCATCGCCACAAGCAGGCAGACCTGCGCGAGGAGGAGAACCAGGAACACGCGGAGGCTGTCGTTCGCCATAGCCTCGATCTGCAGGGAGTGCCGTGGATGTGTGCGCCATTCCCTGCGCCTTCCACGGTTACTTATATTCTACGGTCACAGTAAAAAGACAGATCCTAGTGACGCGCTAAGAGCGCCAAGGAGAAGCGACCTGGTGCATTTGCCTGCATTTAACCACAAAGCTGGTAGCCTGGTACGCGTAAGCTTGGCTGTTCGCGTCTAGCGTAATATTATGTATTGATGATTGATGAGTTGTTTTGAAACTTCCTGCTTATCTTGATTCTTGAGCATATACTATATTTAGATATCATTCCAGTTATGGTTGGATCATCAAGAAATTGAGTCGGGGATAAGTCACCGAAACATGGGGGAGGCGCGGGCCGTTTTGGGTTGGTGTGAGCCGAGTGTGTGAGAACGACGGGGAGTGGACCGGGCCAAAAGGAGAAATGGGCCAGAAGAGGAATTTTTTTTACGAAGAAGTCCATTTTTGACCATCGAACTATCGACAAAGTTTGGTTTTAACCGTTAAACTCCAAAACCTTATATTTGGCCATTGAACTCTCAAAACCGTTCGTTTTTTTTTTTGACCATTCAGCGGTTTTGCAGGGCTGTTTCGCCGACATGGACGCCATGTGGCGGTGGGCCCCACATGTCACAACCATGTCCCCTCTCTCTTTCTTCTATTTTCTCCGCCTCTTCTCTCTCCTCCGCCGACGCCCCCCTCGTCGCTACCATCGGCGGCCCTCGCAACGTAGTGGCAGGTCTCCTCTACCTCCGACCCTCGGCCTCTCCTCCCCACCAACGCGGCGACCGCTGGTCCGCCTCCGACCCCCAAGCCCCTCTCCCCCACCGGCGCCGTTTCCACGACAGCCGAAGTCATTGCCGGAGTTTCCTTGATCCGCCGACTAGGAACCCTCCCGGAGCAAGCCGCCACTTCCAAGAGCCGTGTGACGCCAAGATGCGTCCGGTGAGCCCCTTCCCTTCGCCAGAGATCTGCTAGAGCACCGCCAATCGAGTTCGCCAGAGCGAGGAAGCTGCAGCCGCCTACGTGCTTCCTCGCTAATTCGCCGAACCAGGATGACGCCGGCGCAACCCGATGCCCCTCACGAGCTCCGCGAGGCCCGGCTGCACGTCCGTCACCCGTTCTCATTAGGGATGAAAACGAAAACGATATTTTTCGATTACCGGCTATCGTTTTCGAGATTTTACCGGGTAATGAGGCTAAACGAAAACGAAATCGATTACCGGAAAAACGAAATCGAAATCGGTAAAAAAATCCGAAATCGAAAACGAAAACGATTTTGGCTTCTTCCGATCGTTTTCCAAAATTCACGTATTTTGTCGGTATTTTACCGCGGTAAAATACCGTATCCCTCGTCTGCAAGTGGCAGCGTGGATGGAGACACGGAGTCGAGGGCCACTGGGCGCACATCACCAGCTTGTAGTTGCAGACTTGCTTACCGCCGCTCCCGCCCCACTAGTCTGCGCACATCGCTGCTCCTGCTGCATGCCTGCATCACCGCTAGCCCGCATGCGACGTGCCTGCTTTGCCCAACGCCAAATCTGGATCTGCTGCTCACGGAATACATAGACACGGGAGACAGACGAGAAATGAGAGCGATGGCAGATAGGGGAGAAACAAGAGAAGCAGTGATGCCTGCTAGCAGGAGTTTGGGACGGATGCTACCTGTGGATCCAGTGGCAACAGTCTGAGCGTTCGTGAGCAGATAAAAAGATTTGAGTCGATGAGGCAAGTGAGTGGATAAGAACATTGAGGAAGATGAAGCAGATAACTATGGATGACATGTGGGCCTCAGCCCAAATGCCAGTGTCTATCTGCGTAATTCTTTGTAAGTACGTACGGAGAGGAAAATACTAGTACTACTAAGAATTAATTAAAAAACTGATAATCAAGCTATGATTTCTATCAATATTTGTATATATTATTTACATGTCTCAACGTTGTTTAGAGTTCAAATTTAGAATCGAGTTAATGGTTCAATTATTTGTGTTTCTTGATCTCTTGACTCTTATCGAGGGTCATCACATCAATTGATTATTTGGAATTTGTAGGATAATATGTGATGGTTGGATACTTTATTAATATCTTAATTTTGACACTAGGGTATAAGATGGTCAATTGACATGGTTAGTGTTATGCTCTATTGTTCAATGTAATTTATCGCTTTTGAAATATCATTTTGTTAGGTTCCGATCGTTATCGATGTGTTTCCGATCGTATAGTCTCGTTTCCGTAATTATCGAAATATCGTTGCCGTTCTCGTTTTCGACAATACCGTATCATTTTCGTTTCCGAAGGAAAAATGTGAAAGTGAAAGTGGTGGAGCCTTCTTCCGATCGTTTCCGATCGTTTTCATCCCTAGTTCTCATCACTTCCCTGTTGCCGGAATGTTGCCGCCCGCCAGTGTGGGGGAACCTGCATGAGGCCGCGCGTGGGGAACTTCCAGGCGACCGCGCGTGGGGCAGCTGCAGGCAGCCATAGCGATAGGGGGAGAGAGAGGGGGAAGGGGAGGGGCGCTCCAGGCGGCCGCGCAGAGGATCTGCAGGTGGCCACGGCACGCGGAGGGGCGGCCGGCGGAGGAGAGATAAGAGAGGGAGAGAAAAGAAGAAAGAGAGAGGAGAGAGATATGTTGACACGTGGGGCCCACCTCCACGTGGGCCCACGTCGGCGAAACCACTCCGCAAAACCGCCGAATGGTAAAAAACAAACGGTTTCAAGAGTTCGATGGGCAAATATAACCGGTTTTGGAGTTTAATGATTTACGGTTTTAGGGTTTCGGGTTTTAATAGTCAAAACCAAACTTTGTCAATACTTCGATGTCCAAAAATGGACTTATTCCTTTTTTAATACCATTTTTTTTCTGAAATTTCAAAATTATACCTTAAATTGACAAAATTACAAAGATATACCTCAATCTTGCGGACGAAATCTAAATTTCGTCCAACCGGTGGACGAAATCACTAAATTTCGTCCAACCAGCAGCGAAATTAGGATTTCGTCCAACCACTCTGGCACGCGGGGGTCGGCGGGCGTTCCGGCAACCTCTCGGCCAGTTGCTCAAGTTCTAGATTACTCCAAATCACATATTGCACTTTTGGAGATAATGACGGATTTCCTTTTTCTCGGATGTATCTAGACATAGTGCATTATCAATATAGCAACAAAAATATAAAAAGATACCCAAACAAGGAAGAAAACAAAACGAGAACTGCCTGCAGCAACAGAACCTACGACTTTGCACTTTGAACGGCTAAACTGAAAGTGCATCGCCCCTAAGTGGATTTTTGTGAATTGATTGACAAAGCGATTAAAGGTTCAATATATTTGTCTAAGATTGTGAGCAGGTTTTATTTATATATTCATGTTGGTGAATGGATATTACATGGCTCACATTGGAGAAGACAAATATATGAGTGATCCTAAGACATAGTGGCAAATATCAAGTAACAAAGGAAGACAAATATTGGAGATATTTTGAGAAGGTCAAATTATAGTCTCCGGTAAATATGGTAGCTTGATGAAAGTACAAGGATCATAGAAAGAGAAGATGGTAATTCACTAAACCAAGTGCAAGTCTTCATGTGGTAATTGGGAGAGGACACAAGGATGAATGTAAACTTTATGGTCCTCAAGTTGGAAGCTTGCATATTAGGTGTTAATCGAGAACAAGCATTTGAAGTGGGGTTTCAAATGGAGATTAATTGTGAATGAAGCAAAGTGAAACTCAATGTGGATTGGGTAAGTGATGAGGAGATCAACCGAGATGACTAGGGCGAGGGACTAAGCAATCTTTGAGGCCTTAGCTAAGCCGCCATTAGTGTTTTGCTAAGGTGAAGTTCTAGTATCCGTGGGGTCTCGAAGTATCATATCCAAGCCTTAACCGAGGGAAGCAATGCAATTCATCTACATGTTATGATTGGCAATATTGAGTGATTTGTGGATCCAAGTGTGCATTCTTATGCTAGATGAAAAGATCCTAAGTCACCAGCTCAAGTATGGACGTGCTCAAGACATAGGCTAAGTTGAAAGTCCTCAAGTGAATATTGTTCAAGTATGGCAAGATTGAAGACATTCAAACTCAAGAGGTTGACACGGTGTTTTTTTATTTAATCTTGAGTATAGGAATGTCGTACTATCAAGAGGGATGCAACATTAGCAAGTTGACCAAAGTCAAAGTGCTCATTAGTTGACCTAAGTGAGAATTAGCCTTGAGAGGCTTAAGAGTGTGCTAACTAACCCACTTAACCTAACCTGAGCCACTTCATCTCTTTGGTGAAGTGTTGGAGTGAAAGAAAGGGTTTGAGGGTGTCTCGGGCCTGACCGGTCTGACCGGTGCCGCTAGCCCAACGACTAGTTTTTCAAACACCGGTCTGACTGGTGTGAGGCACCGGTCTGACCGGTGGTGCCCGACAGCTAACAGCTAGTTTTCTCCTTTGAGGGATATAAATATACCAAGCCTCCTACAGTGGAGGGTTGTCATTCTTGGTGATTTTGCTGAGCTCCTAAGCCATTTCTTGCAAGCCCTAAGCCTTAGTGGCTCTCCCCAACCTCTCTTTGTGAGATTTGTGGATTCAAGCCATATCCTTTGTTGTGCTATGGCGAAGCCTAACACGAACAATAAATCGAAGGACTCAAGTAGAAAACACTAGGAAGACAAAACGCTAACTCTCAACAGTGTAATTCTCAAAAGACGATCCCCTTTACAAGTGCCGGTCGGCCTCCTTTTATAGGGAGACGAGCGGACTTTTTACATACCGAGATTGACCTCGTGTAAAACGGATCAAACAAGAATGTACTAGGCTAATTTTGGGAATTCTCCATTGGGTCTTCACGTAATCGATGCTTTCCTGACATCGTGCCGCATATTACGACGTCTTTCCCGACATTAGCACGTGCGCCTGTCGGGTGAAGACCTTCAATTTTTGGAGACATCCCTTTCGCCCAGCGAATCCTCGTACCTGAAATATACACAAAACCAGATGTGAAGAAATGGGCTGTCAGCAACGACGAAACCCCCGAGCGACAAATGGTCTAACACTCACTGAACAAGGAGGATTCGGCCCTGGGGTTTCGTTCCGGGAAAAACTGATGACATCAAGTCCGAAGTTTGGGGCATTAAACCCTTCGCCCCATGCTGAATCTTTCGGGCGACGAAAGGTACCAGGCGAAAGCTAGTGTAGAAAGGGTGTAAAGGCGTTGATTGACTTTAGGGGTTTCGCTATTAGCCTTTTGAATTGCCCCTGCCGAACGCGGCAATCTTATGATATCAACCTTATTAAGCAAGATTCCGAACCCCCCCAACAGAAGCCCCTCGGGGGTGAGACGTTTGCGAAACCGAAAACTCGAGCCGTCGAAACCTAAAATTCGAGAATCGAGGCAAAAGATAACGTCTTCCACGACGTTGACTCCCTAGAAAACCGTGCAAATTACCGATATGCCCTCGCTTTTAGCCGTTAGGTTTAAAAATTCGACCATTACCGTCCGCTGCCTATAAATAGAGGGGGTCGACGCCGTATTCATACTGCTGTCACTTTCACCACCCCCTTTCTCTTTTAGATTTTGGGATTGAGCTCTTTGGCCTCGTCTCTTACGGACTGCATTCCGCGAAAGCTGATCATCTTTAGAGGTTTGTTCCTATCTTTGATGGACGGGCTTTTCAATCACCTATTTTTCGTCGTGGTATGTTTTGAGATTGGAACTTTATAGAAACATGGCTCGCGTTAGGCACACGGCGAAAGCAATGGAAGGCGACGGCTCCCCGTCAAACCATGAGGATCGTCCTGCCTCACCCGAGGCTGTGGATGCTGCCGCGACTTCTTCCTCTTCATCATCCAGCTCGGAATCTGGTAAGATTTTTGGCTTGGATGGGTCTGCCAGCTCTCACGAGAGCGGCAGTTCTTCATCCACCTCGAATAGCGATGAAAGTAATGATTCCGATAGTGGGGGTGATGTGGAAATAATGTTGAGCGATACAGATGTCAAAAAACCCGATGCTGGCGTTGAGGAGGGCGAAATTGCTGAGGGGAGTGGCGCTGCGACTGCCGAGGAATCGGGGGAAAACCTAGCCGGCGAAAGTGCTGGTCCTGAAGATTTGGTTAAACCTAGCACCTGCTTTATGGGTCGGTCACTGATGAAGCAGTCAGATTTGGACGTCCTGGTTTCGGAGGGTTGTTTTACACTTGATAACTGTCGTCTACCCGGCAAAGAAACCACACCGAAACCCAAAAAGAATGAAAGCGTCGTGTTTCGTGACTTTTTTACTACGGGTTTACGCTTGCCAGTGTCGAAGAGGTTTGTTGATATTCTGGCTGCCTACGAGGTGCAAATTCATCAACTGACACCCAATTCATTCCCCCAAGTCCTGAAGTTTTTGTGGGCTTGTCGAACTTTCGCTTGCGACAACGATGTAGAAACTTTCGTTCGCCACTTTGAGATTCATTGGGCGAAAAGGACAGTGACTGTTGATGACGTAGATAAAGAAGCTCAATATGGCTGCTGTACTTTCCAGACTCGCCGAGTCAATAAGAATCAGGCTCCGGTGGAATTAGCCCCTGCTTACAAAAACAAGTGGGCCAACAGATGGAATTCCTATTGGTTTTATGTCACCATTCCGATGATTGGTCTGGATACGAAGCGTGAGGAAGTAACAACCTTTGACTTAGCCAGTCGCATGGTTGATTTGGATGTTGATTTGGCCCCGGAGCTCACGAAGGCAAGTCACAACTCCGCTAGCACTAGCGCTTTTTTCCAGGCCACTCACGTGATCACTACGCGAGATGCTCTTGAAGAATTCGTGGCAGCTGAAATTTGGCCCTACAGGCCTCGGTGGGGCTCATGGGCTTTCAGGATGAAACAACTGCCCGGGCTAGACTTTGAGACTCGAAGCCCCAAATTCAATGTTAAACGCCCTGAGGGAAAGACTGATGAGGAAATTCTAGCTGAAATCGAGAGGAAAGTTGTTCTGATGATCGGGAACTACACTCACAAGGAGTGAGAGTGTGCCCAGAAGATTTTGAAGCACCAAGACTGTGTCAATCGCGTCTTGGAAGAAATGAAGGTTTCGTGCCCGCCGCGACCAAAACCTGCAGCCCCAGGCAAAAAGATGCAACCGCCCAACAATGTTGGGTCTGAGTCGGCGGAGACTTCAAAAAAGGGGAAGACAGGCAAGATGGCTGTTACGACGGAGGGCACTTCTAAAAGTGCGAAAGCTACTGAGGTTTTGGCACAGCGCAAGGCTGAAGCTGCCAAAACCACATTACCTCCACTTGCTGAGAAATCTTCCAAACTGATGAAGGTTAATGAAAATTTGATTCGTCGGAAAACTGAGGCAGCAAAAGTGGCTGCCGCGGAGAAGGAAAAGAAGAAAATTCATGATGTGGCACCAACCACTGGCCTTCAGAAAAATACGTCCTCCAAGAGGAAAGCCCCAGATGATGTGGGGAAAAACAAAGAAAATCCTACTGAAGAGAAACAATCTGAGGTTGCGAAACCTAAGGAGAAAAAGTCACGGATCGAAACGTCGACACAAGGAGATGAGAATGAAGATGTCCTGGCCACGCCACAAATTTAGCTGTCGAGGAAATATCCTCCGAAGGCTAAAGAACTTGAAGAGCCGAAAGATCAACCGGAAACTGCTCCAATTGATCCAGCTGAGAAGGCCGAGATGGAGGCCAAGAATGAGCGTGCACGAGCATCTTTCTCCGCGACTTGTCCTCCTGAAAAACGCATGAAACAAACTCCGGAGGAAGAAGCCGCGGGTAAAAGATTTTGGGATCACTATGAGAAGACTGGCGAACTTTGTGGCCCTGATTTCCCCAAGTACGAGCCTATCAAAGCGGTAGTTGGGCTGATAGACATCATCGATGGGGAAGAAGAGTTATCCTATATTGACGAAGACGTTCTGATGGAAACTGATAGGGCTGACCCGCAGGCCTCGGCGCCTGAGAGAAGTGACATGGGTTTGACGGAGAAAGCTGATTTGACGAAAGGACCGAAGGCAGGGAGCCCCATCGATTTGGACTCGGCTGATATAAACGTTCGTGAGGAAGGTTTGTCCCGCTCACCGCCTCCTACTTTTGACGAGGCTGAACAAAATGCTCAAGCCCTGGTCGGAGACAGCGGTGCGCCAGGATTCGGAGGGAATGACCCTGTGCCTTTGGAGACCACATGTACCTTAACTTGAAAACTTTCTCTTCATTTTTGCCAAATTTCTTACTTTCGAAACTTAACTTACCACTCGTGTGGTTTTTCAGTGGCCACTACTCTAGTTGCGATGGGGACAAAAGGCAAGAATCCCCAACCAGAAGGGCAAGAGGCATATGGATTGGACACTGATCCTTCGGCTTTTGAGCCTGGTACGCTTCTTCGCTCTGTATCTTGTTGTTTTTACTGTCGGTGTTTTGTACTTAAATTTTTCTATGCGGCTGAATTTTGCTCTGCCTTTGGGTTTTGACTAATGACTTTACTTTTCTTTTGCGGATGCAGATTTTCTGAACTCTTTGGAAAACCTTGACGGCAAGCAACTGCTATACATTATGCAATCCTTTCTTTCTAAAGGAATAGCTGCTGGTCGAAAAGGCTGCGAGAGAATCGCGAATGACTCTCGTGATGAAAAATTGCGTTTGGCGGAAGATAATCGAAAGCTGCGGGAAGAAAATGAAAGACTGAAAGAAAAATCCAAGCGTCTCACTGGCCAAGTTCAAGATCTGACGGGGCAATGTTCTAAACAGAAAACTGCTATGGACGCTTTGAAACAGGAGCTGGAAAAGAGTTTACAATGCTACGAGGAATGCAGAACTAAGCTTCGAGATGCTGTTGATCAAAACGATGCAAATCAAGTTCATATTAAAACTCGAGATTCTCTAATTGTTGTGCTATGGCGAAGCCTAACACGAACAATGAATCGAAGGACTGAAGTAGAAAACAATAGGAAGACAAAAAGCTAACTCTCAACAGTGTAATTCTCAAAAGACGATCCCCTGTACAAGTGCCGTTCGACCTCCTTTTATAGGGAGACGAGCGGACTTTTTACATACCGAGATTGACCTCGTGTAAAACGGATCAAACAAGAATGTACTAGGCTAATTTTGGGAATTCTCCATTGGGTCTTCACGTAATCGGCGCTTTCCTGACATCGCGCCGCATATCACGACGCCTTTTCCGGCATCAGCACGTGCGCCTGTCGGGTGAAGACCTTCAATTTTTGGAGACATCCCTTTCGCCCAGCGAATCCTCATACCTGAAATATACACAAAACCAGATGTGAAGAAATGGGCTGTCAGCAACGACGAAACCCCCGAGCGACAAATGGTCTAACACTCACTGAACAAGGAGGATTCGGCCCTGGGGTTTCGTTCTGGGAAAAACTGATGACATCAAGTCCGATGTTTGGGGCATTAAACCCTTCGCCCCATGCTGAATCTTTCGGGCGACGAAAGGTACCAGGCGAAAGCTAGTGTACAAAGGGTGCAAAGGCGTTGATTGACTTTAGGGGTTTCGCTATTAGCCTTTTGATTTGCCCCTGCCGAACGCGGCAATCTTATGATATCAACCTTATTAAGCTCGATTCCGAATCCCCCCCCAACATCCTTTGTGTTGGCTTGAGAGAGTGAGCTCAAGAGCGTCTTTGTGAGCTAACAAGAGCATTCCTATAACTTGAGCACTTCGGTTTCGCATCTACAAGATTTGAAGTATTTGTTACTCTTGGAGGTTTGCATCCTAGATGGCTAGGCGTCGCCGGCTAGCTCCCAAGGTTGTGGTGAGCAGCGGCAAGTTTGTGAGAGCTGTGATCTTGCCTCTTCGTGAAAAAGATCGCCTTAGTGGAAAGGAGGAAAGTGGTTAAAAGAGACCCGACTTGTTGTGAAAAATTTCCCTTACAAGCTCCTCAACGGAGACGTAGCCTTTCCTTAGTGGGAGGTGAACTTCGGGAAACAAATCCTTACATCTCTTTATGGTTTGCCTCTCTAAGTTGTTTTTCTAGCATATTTGATTTGCTTTCGCTTCGATCTACTTGGGTGTACTACTTGTGTGTGCAGGGGTCATTACCTTGCTTGTGATCATCTACAAAGGCCACTCACCAAGTTTTGTTCGTGCTAGAAGTCAAGAGGAGCTTGAAGCTAATTTTGCAGGTGCTCTATGCTACACCGGTCTGACCGATGCAAGGCAACAGTCTGACCGGTGCATCCTGTGAAGCATAGTCAGTGACCGGTCTGACCGGTCATCACCACCAGTCTGACCAATGGACACTGGCAGCTCAAGTTTTCGGGGAAGAAAAGTTCAAGTTGGTCGTCTCGCCTATTCACCCCCCTCTAGGCGACATCAAGATCCTTTCACAAACCATGTAAAATCACGGGTTTGAAACCTCTGCGGAAAAGGAAATTAAGGAAATGGTGATGTATTTTGATAGAATAGGACAGTAGCATAGTATGATTAGTAAAATCTTCAGCGCTGCAATCTGCAAGCATAGAATTTACTATATGTCTCAAATTCTCTTTGTACTGTCTTGTTTGCTCAACTGAACTGGGGTATTCATTTTGGACTATTTTGCACTCAGGTTCGAATCTCCAGGGATATTTAGTTATTTGTCATCTTCCTTGAAAAGCCATTATTAGAGGCACTTACAAATTTGTCACCGGAAAGATAATTAGTCAACATATTTGTCATTTTTGCTGATGTGGCAAGTCACCTTCCTATGCCAACGTGGATAAGTGATGTGAAATGACATTGCTGCCTCTAATCACTTTCTGTGTTTGCTCCCTTCGCCCCTCTCATTTCGATGACTGGTGGGACAGACCCTTCTTCCACCTCCACACTCTCCTCCATCGACAAGCCCAACAAGCTCCTGTCGGGCAAGCTCTCGCCGTTGTCTCACTCCTGCAAGCACCACAAATAATTAATGCCAGGCTGGCCACAATCATCCGGCGCGGCTTGCCGATCGCCGCTAGAGGCGGTGCCCTGGATCCGTTGTGGACTGCCACGGCGAGCCCACTTGCGTCGACAGCCGACGCCCCACCACGAACCCCGACCTGCCCCAGCCCGACAACACCCTAGTTTGTTTAGTTCCGCAAATTCACATGAATAAAATAGTGTATTAGGATGTAAAGTTGTGCAAAAAGTGTGTATTGGGACGCATGCTGTTAGAGAATATGTGACTCGATGTGATGAGTGAATAGTTCAATGTAATGGATTTGCGGTGCAAATTTACGAATCTAAACAAGTCAGCATAGTTCAGTCTCTGGCCCTATTTTTTTATATAAAAAGGCAAACGACAGACACAAGTAGCTGCTGATTCAGAACACAAGAACCTGCCCTGAAATCAAACACATTGCTCCCATTATTTTATTATGCAAGTGAAGAGTACAGTGGCGGAGCTAGAAACACCAGCAATGAAGCACACAATTGCACAACATTCTCCGTCAACCTACTGCTTACTGATCACGCTAGATCACCGGGAGGAGATGGTAAACTACGGCCCAGGGCTTGGCGCCACCGAGACGGCATTGGCCTGGACCAGGCGGCAACAGTCGGGGTGGTAGGGGCAGCACACCTCGGGCATCCACTCCACCATCAAAGGCCCCACCCCCAACCTACCCTGCACCGCCGATGCCGCCATCGCCACGAGCAGGCAGACTTGCACGACGAGGAGAACCAGGAACATGCGCAGGCTGTCATTCGCCATAGCCTCGATCTGCGTAAGTGTCGTCGTTGATGTGCCAACCCTTAGCCTTCTACTACTTATATATTCTACTCAGATTCCAGTGACATGCTAAGACGGTAAGTGAGCTGGTGCATTCTTTAGAGGCTATAGGCTGGGTTAGCCTCCAGGTTCATTTAAGATGGTTAAGAAGTGAGCTGGTGCATTTTGTAAGGCTATAGGCTGGGTTAGCCTCCAGGTTCATCGAACCTTAAGGCGTTAAGATGGCCAAGGAAAAATGAGTTGGTGTATTTTTTTAGAAGCCATAGGTTGGGTTAGCGTCTAGGTTCATTTAAGATGGTCAAGAAGAAGTGAGCTGGTGCATTTTTTAGAGGCCACAGGCTGGGTTAGCCTCCAGATTCATCGAACCTTAAGGCGTTAAGATGGCCAAGGAAAAATGAGCTGGTGCATTTTTTAGAAGCTAGAGGCGAACCTTAAGGCGTTAAGATGGCCAAGGAAAAATGAGCTGGTGCATTTTTTAGAAGCTAGAGGCTGGGTTAGCCTCTAGGCTTATCGAACCTTAAGGCGTTAAGATGACCAAAGAGAAGTGAACTACGTATAATCACCAACCTCCCAGCGACATGTGCCACCAGATTCGAACCTGGCCCTCCAGTTCTGGAGTTTGGCATGGAAAGTTGGAAACCAGCCGAGCTATCCACCCGCCCCAATGAGCTGGTGCATTTGCCTGCATTTAACAACAAATGAGCTGGTACGCGTAAGCATGGCTGTCCGCGTCTAGCATATTATGTATTGATGATTTGTTCTGAAATTTCCTGCTTATCTTGAGCATATATATTTAGATATCATTAAGAAATGAGTTGGAATTTGCAGCATAGCATCACCAGCAAACTCTCTATTTTTTAATCCCCATTTGACTCTTCAAAATGATTTTTGTACATACTGAGTTACTCACTCCAATATATTTTTCCATTTCACACTCTCCAAATTCAAACAGATATATTCAACTCTTCATCACTATACATGATAACATATGAGTTCCACGCGCCAGGTCTGGCGAGCAGCAGAAGAAATTTGGAGAGCCGGATGGGATGGCGAGGAGGATGGAGAGGCTGTCGGAGCCTCGGAGGCTTGCAACGTCGGCTTGGCGACAGGGATGGCAACGATGAGCCTGATACTATATCCAAGGCTGTTGGAGACACTACCAAAACAACACTATGCATCGGTGACACTTACTAATAGTATGCTTACGAACATTCTCGTGTTTACAGGATAGGGTTACTAATAAGTCACAAAAATAGACTTGTGAGTGAGTAAAATGTATGTCAATTATACCTGTAATTTGATCGTCATTATAGAGAAGTGTAATCACGGCCATGAAGCTCACCCTTTTTTAGTCCACATACGTGTTGAAGAGAAGTGGGTACATGGACCGATACCTTCGGATACACAGTGAGGAAAGGACTAAATACATACTTGATCACGGTTAAAAAAACCGCTACCGAAGCGGTTTTTTTACCCCGAAAAACCGGCCCGGTTAACTGGCGAACCGGACCGGTTAACCAAGGTATGGGTTTTTTTAGTTTCGGTCATACGCGATAAAACACCGGTTTACCAGTCTTTTTCTCTACCGAGCTGCAGCGGCAAGAGCGGTTACCGCGAAACTTGATCCATCCATATCCGAGTTCTGTAAAATGTTGAATTAGCATATACGAAATACTAAGTTAGGATTCATCCATTGTTGAATAAGGTGTAAGAAAGTATTGAAACATCACCCCTGAACAAAACAAACTGAAGGGGATCCAAACATGATGTTAATGGGGAAAGCTATCAGTCACCCATGCAATTTGTAGGTGCTGCTCACACGATTTTTCTGTTCGTTGGATCTGCTTTGTGCGCCTAGATGAGCTCCCACCGATCCTCCTTTGTATTTGTCTCTGACATGCGGGCCCCATCTGCACTGTTTGATTTTTGGTAGTCGCGCCTTATCTCTTCTCCTTCCTCTGTCACTTCCACTTTGCCTTTTCATTTCCCTGCATCCCTCGGTGGGTAGTCTGGAGGCCTGGAGCTCGCCTCTGCGAGGCGATTCTAGGGTTCCTGCCTTCACGGTGAGTCCTCCCGCTCCTCCCTCACTGAATCGCTTATGGATCCATCGTTCCCTTTGCTTGATGTCGTTGTTTTTTCCGTGCTTGGGTTCTCTGCTCGATTCCCCATCCCCCATCTATTTTTTTGTTCTGATTTCTGTGTGATGTTAGGCTGCAGCTCGGCGAGACGAGGTGATTCTAGGGTTCCGGCCACCGTGGTGAGTTCGCCTCCGTTTTCCTCGCTCAATCGATTATTTGTTCCCTTTGCTTGAGGTTGTTGTTCCTTCTGTGCTTGAGTTCTCTACTCGACTCCCCCCTCCCCTTCCATTTTCTGTTCTGATTTCTCTACGACGTGTAGCGCGTTGTTGATACTGCCTTCAATTTTTCGTTCTAGGGTTCATGGCATCCTCTATTTGGTCATATGTGGTCTGGTCGTTCAGGTCATTCTAGGATTTGGGGGCTGGGAGGTTGCTTGATTCAGGTCGTTTAGGAGTTGGAGCATCTAGGGTTTCCTGCCTACTTGACAAATTGTTTGTTTGAGTTCTTCATCTTCAGTTAGGATGGCGCGAGGTGTGTTTGATTGATTGTGTACTAATTTAAGATTGTACTAGTTTTAAGGGAACATCATATATCATTTTTGATTCGTTTCACCTGCCGTGAGGTGATATTATGTCCTGTATAGAGATTCGAGTTGTTCTATGAATTTGATAAAGGCTATCCACAGTTCTTGGTAAATTTTGGTACTCATTTAGTTGTCTCCTCATAAGTTTAATTCCATAGTTCTTGACATTGTTGATATGTTGGTTAAGTTCTGTAGATTTGCATTTCCCATAATTTTGTCGGCACTATTATTCCTCATAAGTTTAATGTTATAGTAGTAACTCTTAATTTATGTTAGATGAGGCTGCTACTATTTGCGCTGGAAGTGGAATGCTGCAGCCTGTCACTTTAATGTTTGGTACAGGGTCCCAGATTTTACAGTCTCGACCCTATTGATACGTAACTTAATTTCTGTAGATTTGCTATTTTTCCCATAATCTGTTGGAGCATTATGAGGTTGGTGATTGTTTTTATTTAAAACTTAGGTTGAACTGTTAGTTTGTCAACCTTTGGTTTATTTAAATTAGGAATTATGACCATATTTTGTCATCATCAATTGCTGTTTATTTATCTTCATACTAACTTTTGATTTTATAGAAATGTTAGGGTGAATTGTTTAGTCTGTATAAACATTTAGGGTTTATAGTTTAAAAGTATAAGTATGACATGTTTCACTTTCCTATTTTTTAATTTTTTCTAGCTGTTACCAGTCATTATCAGTTCTGGTGTTTCTAAGATTTTATTTACCAGTCATAATGTGCAGTGAGATACATAATTTCTCTGAACAAGTACTCTATAGGCTAGGTTGTCCTAGTGGCTAATAATCTTCTGATGTTTGTTGCATTAACATTTCTTTATAAACATGCTACTTATGGGTAATCTGAGACATATGTGCTATTTGCCCTTTTATTGCAGTAATATCCTAATCTTGTTTATGCCCCCTTGTCTGGTGTTCGTATGCATAGAGAACTGTCCATATATAGTTGTGATGAATTGTATATATTAATTTTAGCTTCTATCATTAGCATTCTAGAATTTATTAAGCTACTATGTTTTTCTCTCTCTAACTTTTTCTATCTGGGATGCATGGGCATTATTTGAATTCATTAGGTTATTAGTATGCCTTTTCAGATTCGATATGGTCATATGAGCACTGATTTTTGTATTATTTATGTTGTCTTTGCTATTGCTTAGTGCTTACTAGACTTATAATTCTTTTTCTCTACTCATCTCAATAGGTATGTACTATGCAGCAATAGCTCAGTAACTTGTACGTTCATGCATTTTCTTACTAGCGTTTACTGTAAATATTCTTCACCCAGTCTACTATCTGGTATTGCATCTATTGTTATAGTGTGGGTTCAATTCAGTTTGCCATTTACCTTAACAGTACTCCATCTTGATTTAATTATTTTGAAAGGTTGCTTTTCTTTGAATTAGTGTATTAACCAACTTATTTTGTTTTGGATGTATTCCATGATAACTGATATCAAACTTTTATGTTTCTAATTTCAGATAGCTTGGAAACGTTCCATGATAAAAGATACCAAACTCTCATGTTTCTAGTTCCACTGGGGTGCTGATCTCTAGTGGCGGCCAGCTTCCTGTCCCCAAGGCCATTACCAACTGCCGCAACACCGGATTGACGGCGTCATAGCAGTAGCAACTGAGAAACCTATCAGCTCACACGGGTCCATATAAGAGGTATGGAGATACCAGGGACCTCTGATTTTGCGTGCACTGCAACCATTATCCATTATTTTTTTATCAGTTCCAGAACTATATGTTATATGTTGTTTGATGATCTGTGATTTGTCTTGTTTTTCTATCCCTGATTTATGGTAGTAAGTCCTTAGATGAGCAAGGATTCCTGTAGGCTGGTAGTGTATTTTTTATTGGAGTTGGTCTAGGTGATTGTGTTGATGCCCAGGTCGAATTTTCAGTCAATTGTCTGATATTTTTTTGTGCACCTTTCCTGTTTCGATTGGGACCTTCTCCACCTCCTTTTTGAGAATAGAATTCTAAGGACATTCTGGTTGGATGGGTGATGTTTTCTGGGAGGGGGGGGGGGCGTGTTTGGATTGGGATCCCTTTAATTTGTTTCTGATGGCTAGTCAGATTTACTCCTTCACACCTCTAGTTAATGAGCTTTTTTCATCTACAAAATTCATATGACAATGACAGCGAGAGTGATGGTTTTCATGAATCTCTGATGTAAGGAGTTACCTTTTTTTTCCCTCCCGTGATGTTATCTTGAGAATTTTAAACTCTTCATGCCAAATTAATTGCATAGGTGAAGTTACATGAAAAAATTATTGTTATGATAGTATGTATTCAGGTGTCATTTATATATCTGTCACATGTAATTTCTATATATTTGAGACTTATATTCTTTTTTGTCAATTTTCCTATTGTATCCATGTCATAGGAGTACAATTAAAAGCTGACTGGCTGTTTGTTTTTATAGGAGTATGATTAAAAACCGATTTGATGCTCATTTTTTAAATTCCACTACATTTATTCATTGACTGCATGCACGCTTAACAATGATTAACAATTAATGAGTTTTCCATTTGCATTTGTGGGGTTCCAATAGCTCCTCAAATCTATAGTTTTGGAAACCTACAAAGTTTTTGAATTAGTCAGACCTTTTTTTAATTTTTGTCATCTACATCGTCTGTGTGGTTCAAATACCTCCCCATCATCCCCAATATAACTGTACACAACACATAGTATTGGATTTGTATTGCTATTCATGTCACCTACTATTAGCAAATAACCTGACACCACTTTACAAAAGCCGCTCCATGACTCTTGGCACCCTGCTTGTTGTCCGTACTATTTCTTTTTAAGTATGTTTCCTTGAAAACATTTATGTATTTCTGCCTGTAAGGTTATATTCCATTGATACTTGTAGGAATGAATGCTTTTAAAAATTAAAATATATTGCTTTATAGCCACTGAGACCTAATGATAACACTTTGATTTTGATATAGTAGTCCCTGGACAGACCTTGCTCAGGAAGTATTTCAAGTTTCCACATGTGCTTTTATTTCTCAAGTATTTTGGTTCGAATTTTTAGAGAAAACATGGTCTACTGTTTGTCTAAACTGTGTACCTGGCTGTGACCAACTAGAACTTTGCATTCTGGTGCTAGTTGTGTTAATCCGCCTGTCTATTTGATGATTTTTGACATATATTGTTGTCATACTGTTAGGTTGGGGATTGTGTATATTTGATAATTCAAAAACTCAGAGTGAATTGATAGTGCTAAGAAGATTTCCGGGGAAAGGTTCGCTCTGAGAATGAAATATGATGGTGAAGATGGTTCCTCTAAGAAGAAGATGTGATTGGGGTATGTGCTTTTTTTATCCCCCCATCCCACTTGTCATGGGTGCTCTGATCCGTTTTTTTAGTCCTTAATAAATTTCATTAAATCTGAGTTACATCATGTTATGACTAATCTAACAATAATTTATCAGGTGTAAATTTTGCCTTCATTACATGTACATTGGCTTGATGTTAGAATTTCAGAATTTAAGTTGCTTCGTTTTTGTATGTGCAGCTCACAAACTGGGTTAGATTAAGATAGGTCATGTTGGTGGCTTTGACGTTAGAATTTGTATGCATATTTTAATTTGATTTCAGGTGAACCTCAATATGTAATATGGTGGTTTAAGTGAGACCCCAAATTAAGATGTTAATATGCATTCCTTGGAGAAAAATATGAGTTATTTGACAAGTCTGTATTTTTTAAAATTGTGGAAGTTTGATCATTTGATAGATCTGTAATTTGGGGGTTAAAGTCACACCCAAATGAACATGTAACCTAAATTCCGATGAGAAAAATCTGAATTTTATTTTATTTCATATTTGGACATATGATTCTTGTTTTCTGCATATGCTTTCTGGTTTCTTTCAAACATTTCAGCTATTCGCCTTTTTTTCTAGTGACAATGCGATATTTGTCTAATCTTGATTACGACAAAGAGAAACCTTAGCCATTTGATTAATAGTCATAGATATAATGTGCCTGACACACTTTTCAGTTTATCGCTGTATTTGATTACATAGTCTTTTTTTAATATTTGTTATAGGTTTAGTGTATTGCTGCATTTTCACCAATGTACATGTGTCCCTTTTTTTGGCGCTATATTTGCTTACTCAGCGGAGCATAACATGAGTTCCTGTAGCCATAACTCAGTTTTTTGTGTTTCGTTTGGTTGTTCTGTTCCGCAATAGCATTTGGCCTTTCTTCCATCTTTCACTACACTTTTACCTTTTTACTGTTCAGTAATAGCAAGATCTTACTTCTTGCTTGTCTGAATTCATACACCCTGAATCTGTTAGGCTCCACTAAGATCTGCTTATTTGTTTTTGGTATTTGGTCATCTGTTAATTTGTCATTTGAGGGTTTCCGTCAAACCACAAAATAATAAGTTAACATGCATTACATACAGAATAATTTACTTATTTGTTTTTGGTAATCTGCTAAATCTGTCCTCTTTTCTGCTGTCTCTGGAAATTTGCTTTTAATAAAGTAATAACTTCATTCATTACAGGTGAATCTGGTTTTAGCCTAGGTATTTTTTTCAGGTCCATGGTATATGTAGCGGTATCCTAGTGCTGGTTTGTTGCAGGTTATATGTAGATGTATTTAACATGTTAGCATGCATAGGTTCCAGTTATGCTCCAGGTCTGATATTTCCGGTTTCTCTTTTCTGTTGTATGCATAGTAGTTACCTTCTCACTAGTAGTTAGCTTAGACAATTTGCCTATTTTTAAATATGTACACTAATTTCTCACTAGTATTACCTTCTCTATAGCATTGTAAAATTTTAAATATTTAGTTGTAATCATCTTCTGGCAGTATATAATTTGAGTTATTTTTTGTTTGTATTTTTTCTAGATTTGTTATTTTCATCTGTTAAATTTGTCATTTGGGGATTTCCGTCACACCTAAAATATTATGTTAACATGCATTACATATAGAATAACTTTTGTATTTGGGACATCTGTTGAATCTGTAATTTGGGGGAGTTAAGCTAGTTTGGTGAGTGAAAGTTTGGTAGCATCTGGTGTTTTTTCAGATCCACGGTATATGTTTCTTATTGGTACATATCTGTTTAAACAAAGGAGTTGGGTTAGATTAACATAGGTCATGTTGGATGGTGGCTTTTTAGTTTATTCTCATAGCTTTTTACTGGTGCACTTTATGTGTTTTGCTTCCAGTGCTGGTTGTGGTGGATTGCACTACACTTGTTCTTAGCAAGTTAAATCTATATGCATTTAATCTAATTTTTAGCATGCACCTGTACCCTACTAGGATCTATGGCCTTCCAGTTTTGTCTCAGGTGAAATTACCAGAATAAATATGGATTCATTTCTCCTGCTTTGCATGCACTGGCATTGTTATGATGTTTGTGCTGTCATTTTTAGTTTATTCTAGCCTATATGAACTAGTGATTTGCACATTATTATATACCTTAGTGCAGCTAGTTGGCATTTCAAGTTTGGGCTGTTACTCTTATTTCAAGTTTCCGATCTGAGGTACTGAAAATGTATGTTTGCAGTTCATTTTTTTTGAAATTTTCAGCTATCATGAATAGGCATTATCAATTTTAGTCAATTGTGATGACTAGTTCATAAAAACTAGTGATTAGGAACGGAGGTATTTTGTAGTCTATATGAACTAGTGCTTGTACATTAATGTAGTGCCGGAAATAAGGATCAATGCTTTTTGTCTTTGTTCACGAATAGCAAGATGTGACTTTTGTTTCTGTGAATCACATATAACCTGATCTGTCTAGTTATTGCAACATCTTTTTTGCTTCTGTGAATTTCACATATCCTGATTTTTTTGTTAGCATCCAGATTAGTTCAGTTGTATCTTTTCAAGTTTTTTGTGTGTTTGATTGGTTCAGCTACATATGTGATTGGTTCAGCTATATATTGGTTCAGATACAGTTCTTGATTGGTTCAGCTACATATGTGATTGGTTCAGATACAGTTCTTGATGGGTCTTATTACTCTAATTTGTAAGATGTAATTTATGCATACAACATATGTAAATTGTTCAGCACATCTATGTAATTTTTCTTAGATCTAATTATGAATTTTTCCTATTATTTTTCTGTCTCCGAAAATCTGTTTGAAATTGCTTCTATGGAAATCTGTGTGATGGCATGATGAAAATCACACAGATTTGGATTGTCTGATAATTTGTGTGATAGCATGAGTTAAATCTGTGTGATTTGGCTTCTTTGAAAATTTGTGTGATGGCATACCCAAAATCACACAAATTTTTTATCTGCCTAGATTTGTGTGATTTGAAGCTTCAAATCACACATGTGACAGGAGACCCCAAATCACGCGGGTGACACATAGACAGACCCTCCGAAATGTTGACAAGAAATTCATATGTTAGTAAATTAATTAATGTTAGAAAATATTCGATGACACCCGCGGTATGGGATTGATGGGCTCGCCATGATTAAACTAGATGAATCTAGTTCCAAAGAAAGATAGCCTAACAATCTTATACAGAACATGTACGTATACGAAGCCCCGACGAAAGGTCTTTTGACATTGTGGATTTCTCATTTTCTGATCCAATCATGAATGGAATCGTATCTAGAGATAATGCTCACTTACATCGGCAAGGCGAGGCACTGTACTCTTGCACGGTTGCTGTTAATCATCCAGTTTTCATGAGACTAACATCGGCAACCGTGTGGTCTGCTGGCTTCAGTGAACACACAAACTACACCGTGTGGTTTGTAGCCGACCAGCCGTACACCAACGTAGATGGCCGGGGCTCTAGTTGCTTAACTTTCGACAACCGCAACCGATCTCTTAAGCAACGCCCCACCGTAACCGAGTTCACGTGCCGCACCCTGCTCCGCTCTCTCGTGACGGGACGCAGCTTCCGCTCTCTCTGCCTCACCATCTCCGCCGGCGGCGGCCGGAGGCGGGGGCAGGGTCCTCTCCGCCGGAAGCACAATTTGGGCTAGCTTGTCCGCGGCCGCTCTGACCTTGACGAGGTCGCCCTCGGCCGCCGCTCTCCAGCCGCGGACGATGTCGCGCGCCAGGGCACGGACGCGCTCGCACTCGTGCTTCCTCAGGGCGCGGACGGCCGGGACGAGCTCCGTCCTCGCCAGCGTCGCCGGCGCGACGGGGACCACCTGCAGCGTCAGGAGTGACTGGACCATCGCGCGGTCGAGGCTCCGGCACAGCTTGTCGCTCTCGTCCTCGTCCGGCGCGTCGCAGAGCCTCTCCACGATGGCGCACCTCGCGCGCCGGAACTCGTCGCGGGAGATGCCGAGCCCGCCGGCGGCCTCGATCGCCGCGTCGATCATGCTGAACGCCGCGAGGAAGGGCTTCCACCGTCGCAGAGGGTGATCGTCCGCCATGCCGCCGGAACGTGCAGATGACGGCAGGGAGCTGCGGCGGGGAGGAGCCGTCCGTTGATAGATGCGGATGGAGACGCAAACAAACGCCAGTGAATCGCGTTGAGAACTTTTTGATGGACACGACACGATGATTTGTTGCTCCGTGAGACCGTCTCCGATATTGACGCGGTGTAGGTGTAGGTGTAGCGCACCGACTCGGAATCCTTCCGCGCGCGGTAGAGGGGGACAAAGCTACCTGGGCCGATTTTTCCCGGAATTATTCTCAGCGTTCGATTACGTAGTGGGCCAGTCGCCTGGTTTCGGCCAGCGCAGCTATTCACATGGCCCATTAGCACTCGAATTTTCATTTCTAAACAACTTTCGTCGTGTCAAGGAATAAAATTTCCGTTTATTCCAAACTTCGCAGACCAGCCAGCCTGCCAGTGGCCTTTCCCCTCGAATCCTCGATCGCGGCGGCGATCGGCGAAGACTCCACCACTGCCTTGCGCTTCCACCGCAAACCCCGCCCTCTAGCACAACCCCGTGTCCCCGTCCCACTCCATGCCAATGGCGTCGGCGGCTGCGGCCTCTTTCTCCTGGCTCGCCCGGCCGCACGCCGGGCCATGGCCTCGGCCGCCGCCGCCACCGTGAAGTTCCACCGAGCAGACCTCGCCGCCACGTGCCTGCCGGCGCGGTCGCTGGGCTCCGCTTCCCTCGGCGCCGGTGCCGACCGGCGTCTGTCGGGCCACGCCCCGTCTCGCTGCAGCTCGGCGTCGTCGGCGGGGTGCGAGGCGCGCGCCGTGGCGACGACGGCTAAGAAGAGCGTGGGCGACCTCGCCGCCGCGGATCTCGAGGGGAAGCGCGTGCTCGTGCGCGCCGACCTCAACGTGCCCCTCGACGACAGGCAGAACATCACCGACGACACGCGCGTCCGCGCCGCCATCCCCACCATCAAGCACCTTATCAGCAATGGCGCCAAGGTCATCCTCTGCAGTCATCTGGTAAGCCTCGAACCATATAATGTCGTTCACGCACACACTCTCTCAAACGAAACGAGTGAACATAAAACTCAAATTGGTCCACATAAACTCATGGAGGCTGATGCAGATTTCAACTGTGGATTCAGTCAGATTTAGTAAATAGCAACGAAACATATGCCCTGTACTGAGTGGTTGTATAAATATTCTTCGATGTTTTCAGATAGGACATCACTTTGATGTTATTCGCTTATGGGCATATGGCATTCGAAAATTCCTCATTACATCTGGGACGCACAATTGAATGACCATGTAGATGTAGATGTAGTAAACCCTCCATCAGGACTTCAGGCGAAGCCAACTTTCAAGTTTACACTGGCATAACTTCTCAAGTGATGTGAATATACTAAGTCATAGGACCGGTACAGATTCTGAAATTCAAGCTCTGGATTCAGAGTTACTAACGGCGCACTGGGACCTGTATGAGTAGGTGCTTTCGCCACTAAGTTATACGAGTACATGTTCTTCAGTGCTTTAAGCTAATATGTCCATCAATTTAAAATTTTTAATTTGCTTGTAACATATTCGACAGCATTATTTTTTAATTTATCTCTATCTTCTGAGATAATTGGACCTGACTATTGAATTACCATGTAGATTTACTTAACTCTGCATCAGGAGAAGTTAACGTCCACGTTTACATGTCATGGATCTGACATATATTTTGAGTGACGTGGATGTACAAGTTCATTGTGTAGGGATTAGGGACAGCACCTTTTGTCCTGGAACTAGAAATTTACACTGTGTTTCCTGGTGAAACTTCTTATAGACAACATTTATCATAATGCAAGTTTGATGAGGAGCTCCTTATGGCTACTTGCCAACAAAATCTATCTCAGTTTCATGTGCTTTGTTTCCCCCACTGTGGATGTGCAGGGTCGTCCTAAGGGTGTTACTCCCAAGTTTAGCTTAGCATCCCTTGTACCAAGGTTGTCTCAACTTCTAGGTATACAGGTACCTTTTGCTTTTACTGTGTTGAAATTAATGCTTGTCTACTGCTTTATTTATTCTGATGAGTATATGTGCATATGAGCAAGCAGGTGCAAAAGGCAGATGATGTTATTGGACCAGGAGTTGAGACATTGGTGTCTGCACTACCAAATGGTAGCGTTTTACTCCTTGAAAATGTTAGATTCTACAAGGAGGAAGAGAAGAATGACCCAGAGTTCGCGAAGAAGCTTGCCTCCCTAGCAGATCTTTATGTAAACGATGCCTTTGGAACTTCTCACAGGGCACATGCGTCAACTGAGGGAGTTGCCAAGTTCTTGAAGCCCTCAGTTGCAGGATTTCTTTTGCAGAAGGTTTGTATTTTAGTTTTGCATCAACATACAAATTCCAAGATGTTATCTCTTACATGAACAAGCCAATCTATTTGATTTCCTGATTTGTTTAAAAAAATGAAATCACAGGAGCTTGATTACCTTGTAGGCGCTGTTTCAAATCCTAAACGACCATTTGCTGCCATTGTTGGTGGCTCCAAAGTATCATCTAAGATCGGAGTTATAGATTCACTATTGACGAAATGTGATATCCTTCTTCTGGGTGGCGGTATGATCTTCACGTTTTACAAGGCACAAGGATTCTCAGTAGGCTCTTCCTTGGTCGAAGATGACAAGCTCGAGCTTGCAACCTCTCTCCTTTCAAAAGCTAAGGAGAAGGGTGTCTCCCTTATGTTGCCAACTGATGTGGTCGTTGCCGATAAGTTTGCTCCTGATGCTCGAAGTCAGGTTTGTTCCATTTAATTTCTCATAATTATGAAGACATGCCTGAAGCTTTATGGTTACGAATATAGTGATGGCTTGACCATGAGATTGCCTTTCAGGTTGTTCCAGCGTCTGCAATTCCTGATGGATGGATGGGTCTAGATATAGGTCCAGATTCGATTTTAGCGTTCAGTTCTGCCCTGGAAACTACTCAGACGGTCATTTGGAATGGACCCATGGGTGTTTTCGAATTTGAGAAGTTTGCAAATGGAACTGAGGTAATTACACCATTTATGCTATGCTGATTTCTGAGGAAATTGGGTATAAGAAAACTTGACCTTGAACACTCTTCTGTAGGCAATCGCAAAGAAGTTAGCAGAGCTTAGTGGCAAGGGCGTCACTACAATAATTGGAGGTGGTGACTCTGTTGCAGCTGTTGATAAGGTAGGAGTCGCCAACGCTATGAGCCACATTTCAACTGGGGGCGGTGCGAGTTTGGAGTTGCTGGAAGGGAAGGAACTCCCAGGAGTAGTTGCGCTGGACGAAGCTTAGTTCTTGCACTGCAACTTGAAACGTCGAGAACATTTTGTGATTTCTTTCAGTTTCTGTAGATTTTATCTAAACTGTGTGATGTTCCTTGAACAATCTGCTAGCACTTCTGTGTTTACTGACACCATGACATTGTAGAGTACTTAAATATGAAGAACAACATTTCTGTCTATTCTTCTCTCAACAACATTTCTGTCTATTCCTCTCAAGTTTACCATACTCTAGTAGTTGTAACCCAAGCAGCAGGGATATTTGGATTTTGCTTTTCTGATCGACGTTGGTGAAGTGAAGTCATGTTTTTACAAGAGTGAATGAAATTAGGTGGTTTATATGTGCAATCTGAGACTCTAACCACAAAATTCAGTTAATGTTATCAGACAACAGCCCAACCGCGGCATTGAAACATGATGATGAGCACATTCTCCACAATACAGCATCTGATCTGATATCTTTCAAGAGGGATTACAGACATGGAGGCAGTAACCAAAAAGACCATCATGGAGGCAGTAACAACCAAAAAGACCATAAACTGCTAAATCAGAAACAACTGACTAGCGCTTCATCGTCAGCATCGCAGAAGAAAACAAAGGAATACACTTATTTTAGCAGAGAAGTCCGGTGGCAAGAACCTGCAAGTGCAAGACGGCTACATGGCCATTTTACTTCAGTGAGTAAAACAAGATAACATTTTCAGGCCACGACATATGAATAATGCATTCTGACACGGCATCAACAAATTATAGCAGCCAAACATATGACCTATAGAAAGTTTAACAACACACGTGGGCTGGGGCAAAAGCAGCACAATGGAAACGCACTAGATTCCCATTATGAATGAACTCTGAATGCTGAAATCTGAACTCTGCAGAAAACAGGACAACACGTTCATAGAGCAGTGCTAGATTACCCAGTTCTGGGGAGCTACCTAGAACCCTGGTTCTAAAGAAAAGACAGCTGAGATATACCTTTTTTTTCATGATGGGCTGCCTTCCCATAGTCACATAAAACGGGGTCGATGGCATCGACCCTCGACCCGAGAACGTCGATCCCGACCCGGGAATGCGGGGTCATTTTCGTCCCCGCCTTGTAAAACTCACTCAAAAGTATCGACCCTCGATCCACGACCCCGTTCCTCGACCCATTCGACCCGAAAACTTTGTGACTATGTGCCTTCCCCGTGGATTGTCTTTTTCTTTAAGCATCGTTCTTGCAACTAATAGGTGTCTCTTTCCTCAAGGATGTGATCAGATGTAGGAGTACCTGATTGGTCAGAAACCACTCATATTGCTTCACAGATTGAGTGATCTGTGGTTTTCACTTAAAGCTCCATGTGTATGGCTCATGGCCGTATGGTTTTGTCTGATTACAACACTATGCACCAGATATAGCTTACTAGTAACAAGAAAGCCCAAACACTACCTACATACTAGTTTGTGATGTCAGAAAGGTTGGAAATCGCGGACAAACATATCCTGCATAAAAAGAGGACCAGTATACCAATTCAAAGTAATCAGGAAACATACATAGCAAGTAGATAATAGAGAGCGGAGTTCTAAAATTCATCAAGGTTTTTGCTATATGGTGTAGAAATGAAAATCATGATGCTGGATTTATTTAAGTCAAATGAAGTATGAGAAAAACATGATCACAGGTATTAATATACAGAATAAGAACCAATAGAACATAGATATCACATGAATGTTTCAAAACATATTCCAAACACAACAGTTATAGAAATCCTGAGAGAAAACCCATGATCATGATGAACAGTTTGTCTACATTATCAATATAATCAGCATAGATTTAACAAAATTTCTTAACAATTGTTACTGGGCACCAGAAAGGAAGACATTCCACTCCACCAAGTAAATCAAGAGCACCGGCGGACATTAGCAGCTTGTCACATTAGCAAAGAAAAACCCAAACTATACATGGCTAACCTCCGCTCATGAATCACAGTCGGCATCAATAGAAATAGCATGACTAGCAGACAAGCAAAGCAATCAAGGACATGGTTTTGCTAGACGAAAGATAACCTTGTTCATACATCTCTGTTCCATTCCATAGAGTAGTTCCATACTGCGCACTATAACTTACAGATTACAAACTATTACACTGAAGGAGCAACAGGAGAACTAAGTAGCTGCTAGTAAACCACTCTTGCTTAGAGTAAGATTCACCAGACACTGCAAGTAGGAAGCAAAGAGGTGAGCAGCTTACCCTTCCCTTAAGCTCCGATCTCAAGGTTCTCCAGCTGGATGTTGCTCTTGAGCGGGACGTACTCCCCAAGGTACCCTCCAAGGTGCTCGTACAGCGCGCTCCTGTCAATCTGCTGGTTGTGGAATGCCTTGCAGGCGTAGTAGAAGACGCTCTGCACGAGCAATCCCAGCAAATTGACGCAGACAAGGACGCACACGAGGAAGGCGCCGACGAGCAGGCGGCCGGGCAAGGCCAGGCCGAAGCTCCCCTCCTCGCCGCGGGCCTTGACGACGGCGGCACGGAAGAGCAAGGAGGTGACGCCGCAGACGGCGAAGTAGGAGACGACGAGCGTGGCGGCGGTGCTGGTGCGGCCCTGGAGCAGCTGCTTGCTCTTGGCCATGGCGGCGAGCCCGCAGAGCGGCTCGAGCACGGAGACGACGCTGGCGAGGTGCCAGAGCGCGGAGATGTAGACGTGGACCCCGAGGAAGACGAAGACGACGACGATGAGGAAGAGGACGAAGGAGAGCGATGGCGGG
This sequence comes from Cenchrus fungigraminus, assembly GCA_036936925.1. Classification (NCBI taxonomy): domain Eukaryota; kingdom Viridiplantae; phylum Streptophyta; class Magnoliopsida; order Poales; family Poaceae; genus Cenchrus; species Cenchrus fungigraminus. The sequence continues at coordinate 16,148,204 of CM072778.1, read as the reverse complement.
GCGGACTCGGACGCGGCGCCGGTGAGGAAGACGACGATGAGGAGGAGGACGGCGAGGGCGAAGACGAGGTGGTAGGCGAGCATGAGGAGGGAGACCCAGAGGAAGGTGCGGAGGAGGCGCGGCAGGATGGGGGGCAGCGCGGAGAGCGAGGCGGAGATGGAGGCGGGTTTGGCGGCGTAGAGCGAGGCGACGGTGAAGACGGCGGCGGCGGTGGAGAGAAGGGAGAAGGTGAAGAGGACGATGAGATAGAGGAACTGGTAGGCGAAGAGGCGGAGCCACTGCGCGGGCTCGGCGCCGGAGCTGGCACGCTGGATGCGGAGGAGAACGGGGTGGGTGAAGAGGGAGTGCGCCAGCACGGCGAAGGAGAGCGGGAAGACGAGGCAGGCGGTGAGGAGCGCGAAGGTGCGCGGCGCCGCGCGCGGGATCGACGCCGACACGCGGACCAGCTCCGCCGCCCCCAGCGCCGCCAGGTCACCCGACGCCAGCTCCATCTGGCTCCGGCGGCAGTTACCGTCGGCCGGCCGCTCCAGGCTGATTCGGCTGGGAGATCCCTTTGGCTGGGACCTGGGAGGATGGATGCTTTGCGGGGTGGTCCGGCCCGCCGACGGTGCGCTGGGTTTGGGGGAGTTCGGCGGGGTTCGGGCGGTTTCTCAGGCGCGAAGAGCGGTGGAGGAAAGCACGGCCGGTGGAAATGGAATTGGGGAGAAAGGCAAGGGGTGGAGGATTTGGGTGGGGATCCGCCGTGGGTTGGCCGTAGCGGACCGCGTGTCGAGTGCGTGCGGCCAGCCGGCGGGCGGTGCGGTGCTCGGATCGGGGGGCAGGGGGCGCGTGCTTCACGCGGATCGTCGTCGGCGGCGTCGCTATGCGGCTTCAAGAGGTGGCCCCGGCCGTGAGAGTTGTGGGTGCCTTCAAGAGGTGAGACTTCAACATGAAGTATCTGAAGGAGTAAACCACGGTCCACGAGCGCTTCGTGGGCTGCCACGACCATCTCCACAGCAACCAACAACAAATCAGGGAAGGGAAATGCGGCGGCAGGGTGAGAAGTTTTCCATTTTCCATTTCAGTTTCACAAACAAAAATCATCTGCAGTTCAGCACTTCTCAATCCCATCGACAAGCCGTCTACAGCACACACAAGTCAACCTTTTTTTTTCAAGTCTGTACAATCTACACAGATGGCAAACAAAGCTCAAGTTCCTCGACGCATTGCGAGAAGAAACACAAGGCCGGGCTTTTCTGAGCTTTTGTTTGCTGGCGGGGTTCGCCTACTGTACTCGCTTTCGTTTCGGTTCCGGAGTCGCTGCAACCGAAACGTACTCGTTCAGCAGGCTCTTGTATTGCTCCTGCGCCTTCTCGATCTCCAGCCGCAGGTTCTGCTCCTGTTGATGAGCACAAGCAGATCAAAGGTTGTTCGTCAGCACGGTGTAATCAGGTCGGATGCAGTGTTTCTGTGCATTAAATGATCATGACAACCAACTACACAGGGTGGTCAGAGAGATTACCTTGGCCAGCAGCTCCTTCTCCGTCATCTCGAAATGCGAGCACCTACACATAATGCGAAACAATGTTGTTACACGCTTTGCCCAGAATCAACCGTATGATGAAAATGGAAGCAGAGGATTTTGGTGCCGGCCGGACTCACTCTTCACGGAGCATCCGATTCTCCAGCTTCAGGAAGGAAATTTCCTTGAGCTCTCGCTCCCCCATGTATCGGCACACCTGTGCGACATCCAGAGGCCATAGTTTTCAGTACAATACATTTCGCAGTTGCATTTGATTAAGGTGAAAAGAGTGCATAAACAGGGCATGCAGCATGGATGAGCAGCAAGATCCCTTTTTGTACTGACCTGATCATTACCGGAGCTGCTGCCAGCCAAATCATGCGTGGCTTGCTTTTTAGACGACGAAGCAGGCGGAGCTTCATCGTCATTCTTCCTCTTTCTTGTCTCCACAAAATCGGCGCCAGGACCGCTGGAAGATGGGGTCGTCTGGTTGACTTGAGTGGCTTCTGTAACTGGCGGGGAGTAACCGATAGGTGTTCTTGGTGCAGCACCCTCTGTTCCGGCAGGTGCTGCGTGGAAACTCGCCGGCGCAACAGCAATTGGAACTGCATTCAGGTAGGTGCTGTCGGAGCTCAAGGGTGGCACCGAAACTGCAGGAGCAGGGAGTGCACTCCCCTCTGATGCTTCAGCAGGACCATGCGCTATTGGCAGCATCGCTGGAGGAGCACGAGGAACGGGAGCTGCACGCACACGCGGTGTTTTCACGTATCCAATCTTGTGACAGTAAATATCCCTGAGGAAGAATTGAAACATCGCGTGGTGATCATTCTCTGAAGCAAAAAAGCCTTGGTGCATGGTAGATTTGGGAGGGAGAGCTATCATGCAAGGAAACAGAATCTGGACCTTACCAGTACTCGTTAGTCATCTCTTTCAAGCGGTTCATCAGCCTCTGAAATATCTGTGACTTCTCGAAGTCCTGTTTGTCATGAGTGGGCTTGATGAAGTCCGCCTCCAGTACTCCAGCGACGCCTCTACCCTTACTGCTCGCAGAACTCAGAGCTCGATGAAACGGCTGCAATAGATACATTTATTTTGGGGGAAAGACAAAGGTCAGACAAAGATGTCTTTGAATCCTCATAGAAAGTGAATGAATGCAAGGGACCAGAAGCTCACCAAAATAAGGCGATTCTTATGATAGATATTAAATCCGTGCACACTAATAGTTGGAGCGCCATCTAAGAATCCAATGGTTGTAACAACCTCAGCCTGAATCAATCAAAGCAAGTGCAAAAACGAGAAATGAGAACCAAGGGTATTGAAACTACTCCATGTTTGTTCCTATGTAAGTAATAAGCGAGCAAGCAATGTGGTGCTAACAGAATGTTGTTCTTGTTTAGAAGACTAACCTCTTGCCTTCCGCCAATTTGGGGTTTATAACTGATGCATTCAGGATATATTATGTCAGCAGCAATGCTGTGACGCTTAACTTCTTGCCCTCGAAGTACGATCCTGAAGTAATCAGGTAGTTGCAGATACAAGACAGAAACATAGACCTGCAGGATGATGGATGATATGTCAACAACAAACTCACGAGTATTGTGCAAGAGTTGCAAAGCGTATGACGCTCACCCTAAGAGAATAGCGCAGTCTATTAGCCAAATGATTTTCATTAGCCCTTTTCACAGCAGTACTAAATTCTTCTGGATTTGGCGCACCACTTATCATAATATCCTGAAATGCAAACCAACATCAAAAACTTTGATGATCAGTTCAACGTAGTAAAACACACAAAAAAAAAACTTTAAGAAAGCACTGTGGCAATGTGACAATTTGAAAGAAAAAACTAAATCTTTCATTTCTAAAAGAATGTACAAGATAAAGCAAGATTTAAAAGGTTAATATTAGATTAATGGTAACTGTTGTCCGATAGAAGGCAATTACAAGTTCAGAGTTAAGAGTGTTACTTTAGTAAGAAGCAGTAATCACACACTGATTCATTCAAGTTATATATTTGATGGTTACCTCTGGGTTTGTGTCAAAGTCGAGCTCCAAATCACCGTCATCATTGGACCACAAATTGAACACTATAATCTTGGTGCCGTGTGGACCAATGTCCTTGAACTGTTCATCAACCACAGATTAAAATAACCATTAGCATTTTTGAACTGTCTTTGAACGATATTACTGATACTAGATGGGGTTGTGCTAGCTACACCCAAAATTCATTTCTGTACATGGGGTGTGACAAGTATTTAAACAGCAAGGATTTTTTTTCCAACTTGTAGTTCTGGAAGGTCTAAGTTAGTCAACTTAGCAATGTAATTCTTTCTTAGAGTAAATCAAATATTATCTCTAGACTTGAAATGGATGGCAGGTTTACCGTACATTTTGCATCAGCTCTTCTTCAGTTGCAAAAGGGGACCATTTCAACAACACTGCCAAATTTGCAGAAAACTGCTCTGGACCATGTCGCTCCAATCGTGTAGTTTGCCCTCTTAATAGATTGCATTTGTAGTCCACCTAAAAAGAGATGACGAACAATCAGAAATAATGAAAGTGGTGCACACACACACTGTCTTACACACACACAGACAGAGAGGAGGGAACGTACCACAGGAACTATAACATTTGTCTGGCCAGTTTCCACCAAGAAAGTGTAGGAGAGGAGACCAATGGATTGTGTAGGCACACTGAAACCAACAAGTAACGCATCATTATTTCGATTGAGAAAGAAAAGTAGTTTGCAGAAGGAAAGAAATATAAGTGAGTTTGTACCCGCTCTTTGTGCAGCGGCTGAAAACAATAGCATCTGCCCCAAGCCTCATTGTGCTAGTCTTGAATCCATTTCCATCTGATCAAAGTGGTCAATGCCAAGTGTTAAACAGTGGATTTTTGGGAGATGACTAGGTGATTATAAAACAAAGTTAGTAGGCATACATTGACCGATCATGGATCCTGATTGTTTCTCTGAAAATCCAAAGCTCATGCAACGCCTCAAGGAATCAGGATCCATGCCTCCACCATCATCTATATAGTAATCAGAAAATATGCACTCTGTTAGTTTCAAATTACAGACATGGTATGCATACCCAGATTTTTCAAACACAATGCCATTATAACTCGTGCAAACTCCATAGAAAAGGATCAGGAGATTTTACAAGTTTGTGGTCTAGGTCCTTATTATCCAGATCAAATATCAGTTCAACATGTTGTTAGATTAAGTGAAGGGAACAAGATTAATATGATAGTACTAAGTACCTTGAACTAGTAAAGCTGGTGATCCGTTCCGGTTGTCGGTGACTTTGTCCACCACTATTCTTGTAGCACCACTAGTTTCTATCTGTTTGACAAAAATACAATCCAATCACATATTCCAGCCTGAATAATCAAAGCATGCCACTGAACAATGAAGCTGTTTAATTACCTCATCAACCGCGTTGTCCAACAACTCCGCCACGGCTGGAACAAGGCAAAGAGAGTGTAAAGACACAATGCAAGGGTAACATTGTAGTCCAGAAAAAAAAGTATGCACACAAAAGCTTAACCTCCAAATGGCCATTTGTGCGAAGTCGCGTTGGAGTGTAGAAATTCAGGATGGACGCACATACGGTTTTGCAAAGCTGCAACGGAGCAAAGTGGATAACATCGAGTGTTAGAGGAACATTTCGTCCAAAAAGAGTGTTAGAGGCACACTACATAGAACTAACAAATTTTGCACGAAACACTTCAGCATTGTGCCGTCGTATACGTACTCTGAGGCTGCCGCGCAGAGCTCCCGGCTCCCGCGTCATAGTCGCCGGCGCCCCAGAACTTCCTGCTAAACCGTGGTGTCGGGCAAGGACGGCGAGCCGAGGTGCCCTCGAGTGCCTCGTCAGCGCCGCTGGTACGGTAGCTGGTGCCACCCGACAGCTCCGAGGCGGCCCGGTTGAGGACGCACGCCGCCGCCTGTGGTTGCAGTGGCAACGCCGTCGCCTGAGATTGAGAGGTGCTGCCCCCCTGGAGGCCCCGCTGGATTGGGGTGGCGGTGGTGATCGGGGACAAGAAGGGCTTGATGTCTAGCTGCTCGTCCATGGCGTCGTCCGTCGTCACGTCGGTGCGGCGGTTGCTGTTCCTGACATGAGTACATGACAAAGTGGAGGGAGCTGTTAGTGGGGGTCGATGGTATCGAGAATGTCAACAGGAACACAGCGAGGATGCTTTGGGAAAAAATGCATTCTTAAACTAGAAAATACAATCAACTGAATCAAAACTTCTGCTTAAGTGTTTAATCGTCAAAGTGAAATTCTCAGGGAAATGGAGAAAAGAATCGAAGAAATTTGAAGCGGAAGAAATACGTCTCGCCGCTCAAGACTCTCGTCGAACAGGTTGTGTGCGCGTGCCTTTCTTGTGTGTCAGCGCGAACGTTGCCACGAAGGGCCCTTGTGGGCCCGCGATGCTGCACGAACTTCCCGGTCACCGCGGCCCGAGCCATACGGTACTGTTTGTCTCACCCAAACCCACGGGGGGCTGAGCTCGGGAATCCTGTATATCGTTTAGAAGATTTTTTACAAACGAACTTTCAATGTTTGAGATTCGTGCAACTAATCATAGCCTTTGGATACCACTGCTAACTCTAGCCTCACCCCTCTCCCCTACCTTCTCCCTCTCGTGTACCCGCGCCGTCACACCTTCCTCCGCACCGCGGACCGCCGTGGGGCTGCGCCGCCACGGGCTGCGCCGCCGCGCGCCTCCTCCGTTGATGCCCGCGGCCGGCCGGCGTGCCGCCGCCACCGCTGGTGCTGGAGAAGAAGCAGTTCCAAAAAACTGTTGCAACATTTTTTTAAGAGGTGTGATGGTTGGAAAATAAAAAATATACATTTAGATATGCTTTGGTGGCCTGGAAGTTCATACTCTTGTCACCTTCCGGTAACCATATAGGAGCCCCCGGCTGAGCTCCGTATTTGTAAGAGAAATTAATTACTAAAATTGTCAAGTGCCGTCTGTTCTCTAAAAAAACACCTGAACAGTCTAAATAATATCGGTTTATTATAAATCAATTCAATATTGATCTTTTGTTTTTAGTTTTTTAGATCGGAATCCAACACCTCATTCATACCCTTGCCCATTTTCCAATCTCTCCACTTTTGCTGTCAAATTCTGATCGCTAAATTCGAAATTCTCCACTATGTCGCCGAGTTGTACTCTCTCTTACATGATACGACTCTATCACTCCACGGGCCAAACACGCCTCGTGGATGTGCTTCTACGACCCAACCCGCTACACTATTATTGCTATGCAGATCTATTTCTCTGTTCTTCCCTTTGAACCCTAGAAATATGGCGAACCCGACCTAACCCTAATGACCCCTAACCCTAATGACGTACAAACACTAGCATTGAATACTTACCTTTTGATGAGGAAGATGGAGTCTACGACCGCCAAAGGTAAAGAAGATGGGATCAATCTCGTCGAGTTTGGAGAGGAGGGTAAGACCACAAGAATCAATTGAAGATCCGGTCGAAGCTAGCCAAAGATGGAACAGGGAATCAGATCTAGTTGGAGTTTGAGATTAGGGCAAAAGGCGGCGGCGATGGGGGAAGGAGGGGGTGGGGGAGAAAAATATATAAGAGGATAAAGGATAGAGAAGGATGTTCGGAAGATATCTCATGATAAATAAGCTTATTTTTTATCATTGATTGAGAGCATCTCCTTCTATTCTCCAATCTCCAGTCCAACTGTCATTGGGAGAGTTACCGAAAATAAGTGCTACCGTATGCGTTGATCTTTATCTTTTTCCAATAATTATTGAAACAAACCAATAATTCATCTAAACTCTCTCCCTCCTCCCCCAGAATAAAAATAAATAAAGATGAGTTGTGTCTCTCCCATTACAGTAGTTGAATTGGGATGTAATTATTGGGAGAATGCAAAAGCAAATCTCCCGATACAGTTTTTTTAGAAAAAGAATCTCCCAACAACAATGGAAATGATATTAGGACGTTCCAATTAACTTAGTTATTGGGAAATATTTATTGGAAGATTGCCGGTCGGATTAGATTAAGATCCATCTCCTCTAAAACATTAAGAAACTTGGGCTAAGAAATAAGAAAAGTGCGTCAAGTTCTATGGAAAGAATTAGTATATACTCCACGTCTCCACATAAGTACTAGCTGCAGATACAGTGTCCCCATTTAAACTACCCCTGTATCCCATGAGAATTTGGAACGACAAATTAAAGATTAACCAACGCCACTACTAGAGCTACTCAATTCTCATAATCGCTGCAACTGTAAGCGTGCATTGTGCACGGGAGGAGATTAACGGGCGCGGCGACCGGGAGATGGAACGTTTGGTATGTGCTTGCTGCTCATGCGGGATGAATCCACTTGAAAAAATGGTTTGGGGGAATGGGAAGACGGATAGAATCGGTTTCTAATAAAAAAAGATAAAAGAACAGAGAGAGACGAGAAATAATATCTGAAGAAGGAGAACATCCAGATCATGTATGCATCCAATAGATTAAAACAGATACCAAGACGGTAAAGCACTCTATTAACATACCTTTGGAATTGCAATTCAATCTTGATCTTTCCTTGCCTTCTAGCTGCAGGTTGATATAGATCAGATCAAAGCACCTCCAAGGCTTTGATGTGATCAAATCTTTTCCCTTGTTGCCTTCCAACTACAGGCCTCACTTTTGATATGGATCAGATCAAGCAGCCCAAAGGTTTTTGAAGGGTTCTTGATATGAGCAAGATCAAGTCCCTTCAATGCCAATTTCTTTTGGCACTTGATCACCTTGACTTGATGACAATGGCAAAACCCTAGCACCACCTTTGATTATGGGGAGGGAAAGGGCACCATGGGGTCCAATCTTGCATATTTATAGGCCAGGAAACCACCCATAGATTTGTTTTTTTAGGGAAAAAACTATCTCTAGATCTGAGAATCCTATACCAACTAGAATTAGTATCCTGAAGCCTAAAGAAGGAAGTTTATCTTCAAGAAAGAATCTGATGGGCCATGCCTAGAGTCCAAGTCCAACACATGATGAAACCTTGAGGAAGAAGGGTAGTTTCTTGACATGCATAGCCCTTTTTTGTTGGGATCTGATGTCAACCATACCATATAAACAGATCATAACAGATTCCAGTTCAACTGCATGTATCTATCTGAATTCCACAAACGTGTACGGCAAGGACATGTATTTTCTACCCGACTCTGAACCGGGTTCGGCGGAGATACTGGATAGGAGTAAAACTGAACCGACCGAGGGTCACAGGAGAGAAACCGACGGGGTTTTTTTAGGGGGAAACCGACGGTTAAATGGGCCTTCTCTTGTAGCAGCAGTTCGGCCCACATGTAGCCCAACCTGCCCGACCCAATAATGCCATTGCTGGGCCCACCCGGCCTCCCGCGCTCTCTCTCGGGAATTATTTTTATATATTTTTTATTTCAATTTGCAAATTTATACGACCATTTTGAAATTTATCAAAAATATACATCAACCGCCGTGGCGTACGGCGGTTAGCCGCAGCCGCCGTACGTCACGGCGTTTACACTCCAACCACCGTGACCCACGGTGATTGGTGGACGTCCACGGCGGTTGGGGAACCTCCACGGCGGTTGGACCTAACCGCCGTGGGCCACGGCGGTTAGGTTCATTTTAATTTTTTTGTAAAACTTTATTAAATTATAATAAATCTAGTAGGAAAGTTAAACAAGGGAAATTAAGGACTGCTGGTTCGATTATTACAACACAATCACAATAGGATCCAGTTCAAATATTACAGCACTGCAGGAAAGACTACAACTTCTTAAAAAATGACAAACTTCAGCCATTCTTGCGATGTGACGACTAGTGTTTATCTTTCCTGGTAGCTTTTTTAGCTGGTGGATTAGCAACACACGGGTCTGCTGGTGGAGCATAAAAACCACCCGGAGCATAAAGACCACCATAAGGATGATGAGGACATCACCATGCTGAACACACATACGCCACGACCTTTCCCATGTTGGACTTCGTCTCCGACTCAGCTGCCACGTCCATCTCGGATTCAGCATACACTTACGCACGGTTTCGGCGATAACTCCATCATACGACGTCGAAATGAGGCGTATAAGTACTCGTTGGAAAGAGGACGACGACACCGTCGATTTGGTTCTGGTCCTAGCTCCAGAAGTCGCGTGGATCATGCTGTGTGACCACGACAAGGTGCTGCGCCAGCTATTTTGGGCCAACTTGGTCGTGTATCGAGTCGGGCCCTTGGCCCAAGTCGTGGGCGCCCCCTCCTGGTCTCCCACAACCCTAGGACGACCCTCCCTCTCCATAAACTCAGTAGTCGCCGCCGGTTTAGAGGCGGGTTTTGCTTAGAGTTTTCTGTCGTCGAACAGTCGCCGTTATCGGTTTGTGAAACCCCAACTTTCGTGTGTTAATCATTCATCTGCAGAGTCACTATTTTGAGAGCTGCTTCTTTCGAGTTCTTGCTTGTGTTCTTCGTTTCGCAGGCAGGGATTAGCCTTCGCGGCGAGGTCAACCGGATTGTGACACGGTTGATAACCAGAGGAATCGTGGTGCTAAGATTGCAGGGGTCCAGGTCTTTGGATCTGAAGCCGGATCGGTGCGTCACATCCGCCCTAAATGAGTTATCTTTCATCTGACGGAAGATCGGGCACCCACGTCCCCATCAAGTGGTAATCAGAGACTCAGGTATTCCCGTCAGGATTATCCCCAGTTTAGATTTCACCTTCGTCCTATAGTCCACAAAAATCCTACAAAAAAAAATTTCGCTGTCCTAGAACCCTTGTGTTAGCCTTGCAATTTCGTTTCAGTTTCGCATTGTTGAGTTTGTGTCCGTGGTCGAGTCTTGTTGCTGGTTTAGATTTTGTCTTGGTCGTAGTTCAACTGCACCGTCGCTGTGTTTGTTTCCGCCGCTATCCCATCCACCGTCATCCAGATTACAAGTCGTGCCACTACACACTCGACTTGCCCTCGCTAGCCGCCTTGTGTGAATTCTCGCCGTGCAAGCCCTAGATAGGTTGCGAGCCGCCTTGTGTTTTTTGCCTTGCATCGCAGCCCCCCATTGTTTCATCATCTGGCAAATACCTATTGCAAATACTAGGGAAGCTTTGCCCTAGCCGCCGCTGAATTTCCTGCCGAGTTGTGCCTCTCAAAAACGTAACTTGAGGTACCTTCAGTAAACAGGGCATAACTTTTCGCTCGGTGCTCCGATTGAGCTCAATTTTTTACAGCAGATTCGTGACTCCATTTGGGGTAGGGTCCAAATCGACAACGTCGGTTTGGCATTCTCAAAAAATTAAAAAAAAATCAGGAAGATAAAAAAAAAATTCATTCAAGTTGATTTAGGGTTTTCGGTGAACCTTGCTGTTTTTTCCCTAGGCCACAATACACTTCTATTTAAGGTGAATTTTTGTGAGCTTCTATCTTTTGTGATAATTGTTCAGTGGTAAAAAATTCAGAAAAAGATCAGGTTGTTTGATTCCTTTCTTGGAGGTCACTATCAGCAAAAATAGTGAAAACGTGTGCATTGCTTGCTTCTTTGCTAGTTCTTTGAGCTTTTTCCATTGTTCTTTGTTCAACTTGTTGTGCTACGCCTAGGATATGTCTCAGCCAGCAATTGTGACTTGTACTTTGGATACTTATTGAACTTTGCTACTCTGTATTCGATAATTGTTCCACATATACTACATATTGTGCCATCCTAAGCTCCACATACAGATTCTTCGGATCAGTACAGCGAAGGGCCCTTGCAATCTTGGTACCACGTGCTCACAGGTATCACGACCAGCCACCGGTTGTACCATCCCTTGCTTGCATTGGTAAGAACCTGGTAAGAACTTGGTAAGACGTGTGTGAGCGTGTGATTCCATTAGCCAACCACCACATAGTACATCGGGTCTTTACTAATCCTTAACCATGCCAGACGATATTCCTGTGTTGTCTAGTCAATTGCAGGAGATGCAGAATGAGATGAAGGACTTTTTCATGAAGGAGTTGAGCAAGCTCACTAAGGAGGTCCAGAACAACAACCATACTGTTGAGAGTGTGAACAAGCGCGTCTCCACACTGACCACAAGAATTGAGCAGCTTGAAAGCAACCCTCCCAAGCATGATGGCACTAAGGACGAGGAGGACACCTTCGATGATGCTGACCATCCTGAGGATACTGTTTATTTCCCTGATGGTACGGTCGACCACAAGATGACAAGTGAGAACCGTGCACGCCGCATTCTTGCATTCAACACTCGCAGTATGAAAGGTCAAGGTTCTCGACATAATTATGGTAACGATGACCCTTATGCTAAAGTTAAATTTACCATACCTACTTTTTATGGGAGATATGATGCTGAGGAATATCTTGATTGGGAGATGACCGTAGAACAAAAATTTGCTTCACACCTTGTTCCTGATCGTCATAAAGTTAGACAAGCCACTAGTGAATTTAAAGATTTTGCTATTATCTGGTGGCAAGAATGTGCTTCATTAAATATACAACCTACTACCTGGGATGCTCTTAAAATTGCTATGCGTGATCGTTTTGTTCCTGCTTCTTATAAGCGTGATTTGCGTAAGAAATTACAATGTTTAGAGCAGGGAGATTTGTCTGTGCAGGATTACTATGCTGAGTTACAGAAGGGTATGATTCGTTGTGGTGTAGTTGCGGATCCTGAGGATAAAGTTTGTCGTTTTTATGGTGGTTTGAGACGTGAAATTCAGGATATTGTTGACTATAAAACTTTCACTACCACCAACCAGTTGTTCCAGCTTGCTATACTCGCAGAAAAAGAATTGCAGGGACGACGCAGGAGCTCATCCACGCCTACGACCTTCACGCCATCAGTAGCTCGATCGCCAGCTACCTATTCTTCCACGCCACCAGCAGCTACGACGCCTTCTTCTGAGGTGAGCAAAGTGTCTAATGTGCAGGTCCAGCAGAACAAGACCCAACCTACTTCCGCTAAGAGTTCTTCGAGTAAATCTGCCCACATTGTGTGCCACCGCTGCAAGGGGATGGGCCATATCAGCAAGGACTGTCCAAGTACTCGTGCTTTCATCGCTTCACCGGATGGAGATGGCTTTGTAAGTACTAGTGACGTTGAAGATGATGATATTTTTGCCGCTAACACTGCTGCAGGTTCGGATACGAGCAAGGTGAACGCCATTAACTCTGAAGATGCATCCGCTGGCTTTCCTAGCCTTCTTGTGCAGCGTGTGCTCTCCGCACAGGAGCAACATGAGGACGACACGAAGGCCCAACGCAACAACTTGTTCCACATGTTTCTTGTCGTTCAGGAGCGACGTGTTCTCACCATTATTAACACTGGGAGTTGCAACAACTTGGTGAGTTCAGATTTGATCCGCAAGCTTGGTTTGGAAACTCGACCTTTACGCTTTCCGTACAACATTGAATGGTTCAATAATTCTGGTAAGGCGAAGGTAACTCACTCCGCACGCATACACTTTTCAGTTGGCTCTTATCATGATTATGCTGATTTTGATGTCGTACCTATGGAAGCATGTTCGCTTTTATTAGGACGTCCATGGGAATATGATAGAGATGCTGCACATCAGGGTAGAACTAATACATATACCTTCACACATAAAGGCCAGGACATTACTTTGCTTCCTTTATCACCTGCTGCTATTAGGAAACATTTTAATGACCTTGCTGAAAATAATAAGAAAGAACCAAGTGACACTGAATCGTCTGATGTTAAACATGAAGGAATTAAATTAAAAGGGGGTGCTTTTCTTGCTACTACATCTGCTCAAGCTGAACTTTGTGATAATCCTGATGCACCTTGCTATACTATGCTTACCTGAGATGTTTCTTTCGCCAATACACCTATGTCTATATCTCGTACTTTGCATCGTGCGGTTCCTAACCTTTTGCAGGAGATTGATGATGTGAAGGAGTCGAGGACGACTCAGATTCAAGAAGGGGGGATGATGAGGACATCACCATGCTGAACACACATACACCACGACCTTTCCCATGTTGGACTTCGTCTCCGACTCAGCTGCCACGTCCATCTCGGATTCAGCCTACACTTACGCACGGTTTCGGTGATAACTCCATCATACGACGTCGAAATGAGGCGTATAAGTACTCGTTGGAAAGAGGACGATGACACCGTCGATTTGGTTTTGGTCCTAGCTCCAGAAGTCACGTGGATCATGCTGTGTGACCACAACAAGGTGCTGCGCCACCTATTTTGGGCCAACTTGGCCGTGTATCGAGTCGGGCCCTTGGCCCAAGTCGTGGGCGCCCCCTCCTGGTCTCCCACAACCCTAGGACGACCCTCCCTCCCCATAAACTCAGTAGCCGCCACCGGTTTAGAGGCGGGTTTTGCTTAGAGTTTTCTGTCGTCGAACAGTCGCCGTTATCGGTTTGTGAAACCCCAACTTTCGTGTGTTAATCATTCATCTGCAGAGTCACTATTTTGAGAGCTGCTTCTTTCGAGTTCTTGCTTGTGTTCTTCGTTTCGCAGGCAGGGATTAGCCTTCGCGGCGAGGTCAACCGGATTGTGACACGGTTGATAACCAGAGGAATCGTGGTGCTAAGATTGCAGGGGTCCAGGTCTTTGGATCTGAAGCCGGATCGGTGCGTCACATCCGCCCTAAACGAGTTATCTTTCATCTGACGGAAGATCGGGCACCCACGTCCCCATCAAAGGAGGTTCCTCTCCTCTTGCAATGGCATCTGCAGTTTTTCTTTGCAAATAATGATGCATGTCTGGTGGAGCATAAAGAGCATCCCAAGGAGGTTCCTCTCCTCTTGCAATGGCATATGCAGTTACTCCTTGCAAATGACGAAGCATGCCTCTTTCGAACGTGCTCATTTTCTTCGGATCAGGTGCCACATTTCTGTTTTTCCCCTTCGGATCACCACCACCATTACCATCCTCACCCCTCCGGCGGCAGCAGTAGACATCTCTAGTTACTATTACACTAAATCATAACTAATTTAACTAATTACACTATTCTAAACTAATTTAACTAATTACATAAAATAAATAAAGAGAGGAAACTTACCTAAGAGGGAGGAGCAGCCCGTGTGGAGAGGGAGGCGGCGGCAGGGTCGGGTAAGATGGCTGGTGCTGTCGCCCTTTATATAAGCGCGGCATCCGCAGTCCTCCACGGCGGTTGGACCAACCGCCATGGTCCACAGCGGTTGCTTTTCGACTACTCTATCTCGAACCAACTTAACGATTTATTTTTTGTTTTTTAACTTTATGACAAAGAAAACTAGGTGATAATAAAGAAAAGCAAAGTGACATAATAAAAAATAGTCATGATCACATATAACAGTGCTCCTGTACAAACAATATGCGACCTAATCTAGCATCGCCTGGTCTTCTTGAGCAGCCTGTCAGCTCGGACTGCGGCGTGCGTCTGCTCGCGAGGGTACTACGGGTTACGTGGGTGGATCTGCCGACGCCTAGCATCAGCAGTCGGCTGCGGTGTCGCCATCGCCGCCGCCGACCCTGCAACCTCGTGGGACGACCCTGGCAACCCTCCTGGAGACGGCTACGCCCCACCGCTCGCGCCTGGCAGCTGCAGCTGCAACCCTCCTGGCTGCGTCCCACCGCTCGCGCCTGGCACCTGCGAGCCTCCTGGCTGCGTCCCTGCTCCCTCCTGTGTCCACGTGGGTGGTGCGCCTCCTAGCTGCGACCCTCCGAGCTCGTCCTGCGGCGGCAACCGTGCAAGAAGTCGAAGTCGAAGTCCAAGTCATCGAACCTGGACCCGGACCCTCCCGCCTGGTCCTTTACGGTGGAGTCAGGAGTGCCGCCGCCGCCGACGTAAGCTGGAACAAATAGTATTATTAAATCACGTATCATAACTAATAGAATCTAGTATTTGTATATGGTTCGAGATAGAGTTGTGGTCATTACCTAACGGAAGAACAACGCCAGTGGACGAGGAAGGAACCGGTGGTACTAGTGGTGCTGCTTGTGCTGCTGCAGGTCCTCCTGGTGCTGGTCCTGGTGCAGGTGTAGGACCTCTGGGAGACGGCCCCCCTAGAGGAAACATCCTAAAGGGAGGATGCACCGGAGGGCGCGGCGCGTGGAAAGTGGCCGGGTAGGGTGGCCGTGACGAGGACGACGGTGCCGTGTATGAACGACCAGTCGAGGCGGAGCTGGAGGACGACTGGGGGTACCGTGGAAGGAGGGGTAGAGCCGGGTTGCCGCGGTAGTTGACCGCAGCAAGGAACCTCGTGGTGATGGCATGCATCCTATCCCACGTCTGCTCGATCTCCTGGTGTGACATGAGGTTCAGCCTCGCCTTCGACTCCACTATATAACGTGAAAGGTCCGCAATCACGTCGAACTGCAAAAGAAATTATTAGTAAATGTTAGAATGTTAAGTACCATAAGAAAAATTAGTTGCATTTTCAAACTCACCGCCGCGTCGTAGTGCTGATCCCGTCGCACCGGGTACGGGACACTAGGAACGATCGCCCTCACCGCGTCCGGAACCGGCGCTGCTGGCTGTGGTGGGACGTACATCACACGCGATCGAGTCCTCAGGGTGTACCACTGGATGTACGCCTCCCACGCCGTGTCGTCGTGGGGTCGGTCCTCCGTGACGACGTTCTCCGATGCGCTAGCCCAACCGTCCACGTACGGCTGCACCTTCTGAACCCAAGAAACACGCCCCACAACTCCCCTCTGAGACCACCTACGACGAATTAAACATATTTGTCAGCAGCTAAAATCTTCGAACGCTGAATTAATTTTTAAAAATTGACGAGAACTCACCTATGGTGGGCGCTAGGAACAGTGTGCACCACAGGCACAGGCCACTATTGGTTGCAGCCGAACTTTATCAACACCCTGTGGACGGCGTACTCCTCCACGTACATGTCGAACAGCAACGGCGTCCTCGTCATCCAGTAGACCTGGTCTCGGAAGCACAAAGACGAGAGTCCCTGTGGTGCGCGGGTCGCGACAGCCTCCTCTGAGTATGGCGTCCACCTGACGTCTGCGTCTGTGAGAGCGTCGAACTGACCGACGAAGTCCTTGTACGTCCTCTTCGTCTGGTCGTGGGCATACGAGGTCTGCATACAAACGAAATGTGAACCCTAAATGTAGATTGAACAAACTAGACAAAATGGAGAGACAAATTGAAAGTGAAAGTCAAGAAATTACCGTCCGGAGGCACCACAATGAGCCCATGGTGAAACGGTCGAGGGGGTCGTGGCCCTTGTAAAGCCCCGGATTTTCAGAAGAAAACCCGAATCCCTGTACCTTCGCGATAGTCCCTGGATCAGTGGCTATCGCGTACAGAACGCATCATAGATAGTAAAACATAGCCATACATCGCATCACACAAATATTAGTACATAAATTTATTACATGTCCATTATGGAGTACACCATTACAAGCCTCTTGGCTGAATCAGAGTGAAATTCTACGCAGCGGTAGCTAGCATCTCAGAAGGGTCTCCATCTTTTATTCTTCTCGCCCACAGGCATCCTTGAGCGAAGCAACGCATCCCTCAGTCGTACCATCCGTCGGCGTTGTTGTCGAAGTCGGACTCGTACCCTGCACACCCAAAGTCTATCCCCAAGGAGTGGGATAGGTCCACGTCACCAACTGTATGCAGCTTTAAGTGGCCTAACTTCTAAAGGGAAGAAAAGAGACAAGGTAGAAGCTCGGGTTTCCTATGCAGCAGCAGCAGAGTAACAACAAGATATCTCCATCAAGATCCCAACCCCAAAGCTCTCAGCATAGCTCGGAACCACCTGGTAACCCAGGGCCCCGTCTCCACAACCTACCTCCATCTAGGGTCGATGCGAGAACTTCCTCTCCTCGCACCTCAATGATTGCAATCGGATCTGTGAGGTAGAGGGAGCCACTCTCCTCTCCCTGACTGCAACCACGGCTCACCACACTCTCACTACAGGGGGAAGGTAGAAATCCCAAAACATGAGGAACGAACATGTCTTCTAGGTATGTCCATGACCGAGGACGCGGCTATAGCTATAGATCGAACAACTCTGCAGAGCATGTACACCTGTACCCAACCCAGAATGGCACCCGGCCGGTGTACGACCGACTGAGCCCATCCTACTGTGCAAACTCTCGATAGTTACGGTCCCATCCTGCATCCGGCCCTCAAAACGATCCCCCCGCAGAAGGAATTGCACCAGAACTGTGAAATGCTCCCGTGTGGCCACACGGGAGTCGCTCTGAGAGAAGGTGGTCTCACTCCCACCTCTCCCCCACTGATACCCCGCTATCCTGCTGGCAGGTATGGTTCCGCACTTGCCGAGCTCAACTCGGCCCTAACCCCACGCTCGGCGAGGTGGTGTGTACGAAAGTCCTATCGATAAGTTGATCCACTCGCTTTCAGACCGAGGCAAGCTCATGTCCTCGAAGCGTAGTAAAAACCCCAACACCTGGGCCCCGAAAACCGTAAAAGTGGGAGCACACTGAGGAGTGCACCCCGTCCCCGATCCCATATCGGTTGTTTCGAGCTCACCCCCGCCAAGGTACCCAAAATGCCTTCTCCTGCCGGTTTTTACCCCACTCACGCCAAGAACCACTATTCCCATCCCAACACATGCATCGCGAAGCTCAACATATATACACGTGTATATATTTATATATAGTAGTAGGGCAATCAAGGACAGGGAATTTAAAGTAGGCAGTGCAAGGTTCATCAACATGCATTTAAAGTAAAGCGCTAGCATACTACATAGCAATGCCTAATAGGTATTTCAGAATCAGTCGGGCGTGAACCTGGGGTCGGGTAGTCCTCAACAGCGTAGTCGTCGGCGTAGTCGTACTCCGGGTTCAGCTCCCCGGCTCCAGCTGCTCCTATTAACGCGTAAATTAAAATAAAGACGGGTCCTATAGGAATTAACTCCAAAAGAACAACGATTAAGAGCCAAAAGAGAGCAAACACTAAGTCTACATAGAGTTTAAGATTTTAGAGAATTTCCGGAAAAGGTTTCATAATTTTCGGAGCTAAAACGGATTTATTATGATTTTCCAAAGGTAAAATAGTTTTCTGGAAATAAAATACGCATACACAATACAGCCTACTATAAACTGACTATTGGCCGACTCTAGAGGTCTCTACGCTAACTACAAGCTAGCTGCAGGTTGGCTCTAGGTGCACTTGTGGCGGCCACCTAGACGGCTATAAGCCAGCCATTGCCCATGTGGCTGCCCACATGGCCGCTGGGGTGGCGGCCGCAAATGATCCCGCAGGATCGGATGCGGCGCAGCCTAGTGCGGGCGGCGGTGCGGTCAGGACGTGATTGGCAGGGTGCAAAAGATCCGGCGGATTGAGTGTGGATAGGCTCGGTGCAAGCGCGTGTGTGGTAGGTTCCTGGTTGGTCGGGCACACGGGATCCTGTGGGATCCGCTGCGATTGAGATGGCGTGTGCACCGGCGGGATTTGGACAGGGACGCCAGGTGCTCGATGATATGCCCCAGAGGGGCGGCGGACGAACAGGAGCTCGCGGCGGCGAGGCGATCCAGAGCCTGGTCAACACGTGACATGGTGTGCGCGGGGAAAGGCTAGGGCTGCGACAGGGCAAGGAAAAAGGACACCTTGGCTTGGGAACTCGGGTCCACGGCGGCGGAACACGGCTCGGCACGCGACAGCGGAAACAAAGGATCTCGGCGGCGCGGTTGGGGTGGCCCTTGCCGGCGAGGTGTCGCGCGTGCGAGCGCGTGGACGGGTGCGCGTGCGCAAGGTCAACCTGGCGCTCGCGTCCCCAGGGTTGAAAGATTCCCCGGCGGCGAGGTCTTGGCTCGCGGCGGACAGGGCACCGGCGGGGTCCGGCTTAGGATGGCAAAGGGCCGGCCTTGGCTCTGCCAGGCGGGCGTGCGTGCGTGCGTGGGTGCACGAACGTGCGTGTGCACGCGAGTGCGCGGGTGTGTGCAAGTGAGAGCGCGTGCGCGCACCGGCGGCTCGGCCACGGCGGCGGGCCGGAGCGGCGGCGTACGACACGGCGGCTCGGGAGACAAATGATCCATTCAGAGCAGCAAGGCGCGCGCGTGGTGGGGAAGGCAGCGGCACTTGCATGTTCATCCGGCTCGGCTCGATGGCCGGCATCACAAGCGACGGTGGGACGTGCGGCGGCGCGGTGCAGCACACGTTCGTTCATGGCGCACAAGGCCGGTGAGCGCACAAGGCTCGATACGCGTCCATGGCTCGACGGCCAGGCGCCACAGAAGGAAGGGTAGGCGGTGCTCACCTAGGGCTGCAGGAAGGTGGCATAACGGCGGTGAAGAGACGCGACGGCGCGGTTCGTTCCGGAGCAGGGGAAGCAAAGGAAGATGGGGTGCGCGGCGACGGAAGGTCCGGCTCCTCCTCACGGACGGCTCCGGCGGTGACGGCAGACGGCGCTCCCTCGGACGGCCTCCCCGCCTCCTTCTCCTCCACTCCTCCTCCCCTGACATCACCGGCGGCAGAAATGGGGAAGGGAACCCCAAACTGGCTAGGGTTAGGGTCGGCACCCGCGGTGGTGCTTATATAGGGGTTGGTAGGCGGCACGGACAGCGAGATGCGCCTCGGGACGCATGGATTGCATCCGGCGGCGGCGGGCATGGCAGCACGACCGGCCTTTCCACGGCGGCACGCGCGCGAGAGAGGGGAAAAGAGAAAAAGAGAAAAGGCGTGGGGGAGACGACGGCTGACGGGTGGACCCCTCCTGTCGGCGTCTCGTGCGAGGGAAAGGGTAAGCAGGTCGGCTGGGCTACTCGGCGATGGGCCGACGCTGGGCTGAGGTGGCCAAGCGCACCGGGTGGAAGGGTTAGGGGACGTCCAAAGGACTTGCTCGGCTGGGTATCGGCCCACGCAGGGTTTAGAAGGTTTCCCTATTAACTTAACCTATTAACAACTATTCAAACCTTGGTTCAAATTTGAAATAGGATTCAAATTTGAACCTCACACATTGAAAAATCAAATAAACCCCAAATAAACCTCAACTTCTCACACTAGCATATTTATAAGTCCTAAAATTATTAGTTGACTTAAAATAAATCTAGGAAAAAGGGAAGAGGAAATGAAGGCAACCTTATATTATTTCATAAGCACTCATGATCAAAGCAAAAATTTTGAATTACACTTTTTTGCATTCAAACAATTTTCTAGGATGTTACAGAACTCCCCCCCCCTCACAAGAATCTCGTCCCCGAGATTAAGAAGTTACCTCCGGTTCGAAGAGATGAGGGTATTTCTCCCTCATGATCGACTCCTTCTCCCACGTCGCTTCGCGCTCGGAGTGGTTGCTCCAGAGCACCTTGCAGAAGCGAGTGGTGGTCTTCCTGGTCGACTTCTCCGCCCAGTGTAGGATCCTGATCGGGTACTCCAAGTACTCCAGGGTATCCTGCACGTCGAGTGCCTGAGCGGGCACTCTCTTCTCAACAACCACACACTTTCGGAGCTGAGACACGTGGAACACCGGGTGAACTCCGGCAGCTCTGGTGGTAGCTCGAGCTTGTAAGCCACCTTTCCGACCCTCTTCACGATCGGGTATGGACCAACATACCTCGGAGACAACTTTCCCTTGACATGGAACCTCTTGGTACCTCGGAGGGGTGAAACCCTCAAGTAGACGTGCTCTCCCACTTCAAACGAGACGTCTCTCCTCTTTGGGTCGGCGTAGCTCTTCTGCCTGCTCTGGGCTATCTTCAGATTCTCTCTGACCTTAGCAACATTTTCCTCGGCTTTAACAATGGTGGCGGGACCGAAGAAGGTTCGCTTCCCCACCTCGGACCACATCAACGGTGTCCGACATCTTCTACCGTAGAGAGCTTCGAAAGGTGCCATCTGTAGACTAGCTTGGTAGCCATTGTTGTAAGAGAACTCAGCATAGGACAAGCTCTTCTCCCAATCTGACCCGTAGGTCAACACACATGCCCTCTGAAGGTCCTCCAGCACCTGGTTCACTCTCTCCGTCTGCCCATCAGTCTGCGGGTGCAAAGCTGTACTGTAGTTCAACTCGATTCCCATAGAAGCATGCAAACTCTTCCAGAACTGAGCAGTAAACTATGGGCCTCTATCAGACACAATGCTCCTCGGAGCTCCATGAAGCTTCAGAATGTTATCCACGTAGAGCTCAGCAAGCTTGCTCACACTGTAGTTGGCTTTCACTGGCAAGAAGTGTGCTACCTTGGTCAAGCGGTCGACAATCACCCAAATGGAGTCATTCCCTTTCTGTGTGTGAGGCAAACCCACTATGAAGTCCATGCTGATATCATCCCATTTCCAGACGGGTATCTCCAGCGGCTGTAGCAAACCAGCAAGTCTCTGATGTTCTGCCTTCACTCTCTGACACGTGTCGCATCGAGCGATGTACTCTGCAATGTCTTCCCTCATTTTCTCCCACCAGAAACATACCTTCAGATCTTGGTACATCTTCGTGCAACCAGGGTGAATCGAGTACCGAGAGTCGTGAGCTTCCTTCAGAATCAAGTCTCGGATCTCCTTGCTTCGGGGTACACAAATACGATCCTTCAACCACAGAGTGCCTTGCTCATCGAGGCGGTAGTCAGCTGCTTTGCCTCTTGCCATCAAGTCTTTCACTTCTTCAATTTCTGGACATCCATTCTGAGCTTGCCGAATCTGATCTTCTAGGGTGTACTTCACTCTCAGTTCATTCAGCTGCCCCTTCTCTACTATCTCCAGTTTCAGCTTCTCCATTTCCTCGTACAGTGCCGGTTGCTATTTCTGTACCATCAGATTATTGTAGTAGTTCTTGCGACTCAGGGCATCGGCCACGACATTTGCTTTACCAGGATGGTAGTGGATGTTCAAGTCATAGTCCTTGATCAGTTCGAGCCATCTTCGCTGCCTCAGGTTCCACTCGGACTGTGTGAAGATGTACTTCAGACTCTTGTGGTCGGTGTAAATGTCACATTTGTTGCCCATCAGATAGTGCCTCCATAGCTTCCAAGCGTGAACGACAGCAGCTAGCTCGAGGTCATGTGTGGGGTAGTTCTCCTCGTGCTTCCGAAGCTATCGCGAGGCATAAGCAACGACCTTGCCTCCCTGCATCAGCACGCAACCGAGTCCTTGTCTCGATACGTCACAATATACCACGAAGTCCTTGCTCGCATCGGGAAGAGTCAGGACCGGCGTAGTGGTGAGGCGTGTCTTGAGCTCTTGAAAGCTGGTGTTGATGGTGTATATGTGTATCCAATTTCGTTTGGACTTGCAAGTGGACAAGTCCACCGTCGTAGCCAAGGGACCCTTTTTCCCTTAAGTGTGAATCCAAGGTATCGAATCCGTGGAACAATGTGTAACGCAAGATCCAATATAATAAGCGGAAAAGCTTTGATCTCAAGAGGTTGTTTTTGTATCTAATCTACTAGATCATCATCAAAACTAATCTAATCTACTAAACACCGGAGGTAGCAAGAGAAAGAGAGGGGAGAACCAATGTAGAGATTGGATCGGGTCTTTTGTTGAAGTTCCAAAGTAAAGAAGAATGTAGCAAAACGAATCTCATTGAAAGCATGGCTCCCGTTCCGACTCCGAGGACTCCCGTTTTTCTCCTTTACCGTACTATCACTACGGGGGATAATCTTACAGGTTGGTACTACTCGGCGGGTTCAAGAAGAACAAGTTGAAAACGTTTGGTAGATCGGGTATGCACCTCTAGCCACCATGGCTACAAGAACATCCTATGCAATCTACCCGCGAGATAGATCGGGGAGGAAAACACCCAAACAAAGACAAAATCACAATGAAAGCACTTGATGCTAAGAATCGGATTTAATCTACTAATTCAACATAAAGCAATACATGGACAAGATCACCATCGGGATCCTACCTTGATCTTGATCCTAGCTCCTGGAACTCCGACGTGGTCTTCCATGCAAGGTTCCCACGCCGGCTAGGGGAACCCTAGTCAACCATCTCGACCCTCTCCTCTCTGGAATGGTGTCCTCTTCTCTGCTCCTCGGCGGCGGATGACGAATGAATTTCTGCGTGGCTCTTGGCAGGGGGACTATAAATAGTCCGAAGGGCGGCTAGGTCAAAGGGGTGCCGAACCGGGCCCGGAATGGACTGGGCCGGCCGGCCTGGGCCGACCAGCCTGGGCCCATTTCGGCCCGTTTCGCCGCCGTCTTTTGTCCCGAAGCTTCTCGTGAGATTCCCCATTTGTGTGCACTTGCATGTGGGCTTTTGACATCGTTTCCTTCGCGGTTAAGGCTTGAATGCTTGCCATCCAAGCTTCGCTGTTTTCTGGTTGAGTCCCCGAAGATTTGCACGTTGACGCTTCGGTCCTCGGGTCATTCGGAGTTATGTTCATCGCGTGTCTTGACTCTTGTCGGGCTTCATGATCTTTTTCCAAAGTGCTTGATGAACTTATCCTGAAAGTCTCCTCTTTAGCGTAGATTTCCTGCGTAAACAATAAACTCCAAAATCGACATGCAAGAGTGAACTTGTTATATACGGGGGGGGGGGGGAGGGAGGGTTAGTTCTAGTGGTTAGAATAATAAATCAATGCCAACATTATAGGTAAACTCATGGCTAGGTTGACGGAAATTCACCGTCAACATCTCCCCCATGCTTAAACCTTGCTCGTCCTCGAGTAAGCCTTTAATGAATATCAGTGTTGCCTTTCATTGCTTATACCCTGCACTTGATCATACACGAGAAAACATAATGCTCTCAAGGATTTAATCATTAAAGTTCCATAATGTACTAGCCTTCATCCTTATGGAGGGTAAATATTAATTTAAGCACTTCCCACAAGTAATTACCTCATGCTCCCAAATTTCAAATGAATCTTAGAAATTTTGAAATTAAGAGCGAGATGAAGAAAAAGAGCTAAACCAAGTTCAAAAATAAACTTCCTTGCATCTTGCTCATGTACTCTCATCTTGTCTCTCAAAACCTATTCATTCTACTCCTTTCCGCTCTCAATATATATAGTGGAAGGCTTTATGTCGAGCTTTTTGGGAAAGTTTAGTCCTACCAAGATATTATAAATGAGATGTTGTCAAAACAAGGCAAGCTTCTCATGGTCTTACCGAGACTCGTCAAAAAGGTCATTGGAAAATAATGTTATATCAAGGAGGGGGAGAGAAAAATACACACATTTTGAGATAGGTGGACATGTGCAAATGGCAAAGAGTGATCCCGAGGCACAAAGGAAGTCCTCGTTATCGGATTGCACATGGTTGGAAAGATGAGTTTGGATCTTAAATCTTGAAACTTTTGAGATTCCTAATGCACTTTAGAGAACCGGGGGTTCACTTTATTTTATTTTTATAAACTCATTTTTTTCTTTTCTCATACATATTTTTCTTTATCTCTTTTTTTCTTTATACTCATTTTTTTCTCTTTTCTTTTTTTCTTCTTTCATCATTTTTTTTATTTGCTCCCCATAAACTCTAAATTGCATTGTACCTACCTCCTCCCCCATGCTTAGACGTTGCTCGTCCTCGGGCAAAGAGGTGATAGAGATAAGGTAGGTACTAGAAATATATTTCCTTTCGAGAGATACTTGAAATTTTCAATCTTGGCACCATCTTGCGATCTTCCTTGAATTGATGATCAATACTCATATGATAGGTTGTGGTCAAGGAGGTAAACACAAAAGATGATATTTTTGGTTTTAAAGGTGGATATCCGGCGAGGTTTGTGAAATCTCCGATGTGGGGATACACAATGCACGGATGAAAGGCTAGCAAAAAGATAGATACGCAAAAATGGAATGACCAGCTTCTTAGTCTCGGGCCAGAGAAATCAAGCCTTGAATCAATTCACCCAAAAATAATTCTTGTATACTAAGGTTTATGCACTCAATATATATATGGCTTTGGATAGGTAGAGCAAAATGCAAGTAGCATTAATGACAAGGTTAGCATATATATTTTTAAGAACAAATCATCTTTAACTCATCCAAAATTGAGAGCATGAAAATAACACTATGTGTCTTATTTTTATCATAACCTCCACAAAAGATTAAGCTAGCATTGAATTAATTTCAGATTCATATTAAAGAGAGCATTAGCTTAATCATGCATAAAACAAGTACAAAAGTTGAGCAAAGTGGCAACTTTTCATCATATAATATCATGGCATCAACTTAATATTTTTACCAAAGGTTGATCAAGGTGGGAAACTTTATTCATGGTGATCTTAAACTAACTCTACTATTATCACACATGCTGAAAATAAATAAAAACAGAAAATGCTACACATATATAAACTTGCACAAAAGCTGAAAATAAAGAAAAGGAAAAGGAGAAAATCAAACCGAATTTTAAAGCATTATTATTTTCTTTACTTCCTCCTTCTTCCTTTATTTTCTGGTGGTTGATATTGATGGTTCGACGCGTTGTACCCTTGCTTGTATTATGATTGTGCCGGTCCTCCTCTAAATTGCTCCAATGGTGAAGGCGACCAATTTGATAGGCAATGTTTACGGTCCCTTCTTCTTGCATTTGTTGGATGGAGCGCCATGAAAACTTCGTGAGGAACATGTATGGTGGAGGATGTGGTGGCGTGGCTGCCCCACTCCCCCATGCTCGCATTTGACATACTTCCTTCATATGGTGGTGGCATTGGAATCCTTCCATGGTTGTTTATTAGCTTCATGCGCAGCCCCTCCTTCGTTTTAGGCTACAGAGGATGATCCCTCTTACACAATTTTCCTTTTTAATCTCTTTTTTTCTCGGTACAAGAAATCCTTCCTCTAACCAATTTTGTCTTCAAATGAACTCAGCCTCTCATTGGTAAGAGGAATATTAACCTTCGTCAACTTGTACCTTCTCCTCTCATCTCCACTTTCCTTGCTTCATGTACTCGATCCCAAAGAAATCCCGACAAGGAGAAATTTTGGGTTCCTTGTAATCTTCTCTCGAAATCATTCCCCAAAAATCCTTCTAATCATTTTTTCTTGGACATCAACTTGCTCTGGGCTTCCTTCTTGTAACCGAGTAGTTCTCCAATATATCCATAAGGAACTAGTTGCTCTTCATCAAGGCGGAATGAGAGGCACGACACTCCTTCATTAATGACCGGTGCTAATGTCATAAGAACTTCCAAATCAGGGTCCTTGTGAGTATTCACACCAACTCCATAAAGAATCACACCCACCCAAGGTTGCTCAAGATTTGATATCCGAGTAGAATCCAACACTTGGAGGGCGTCATCGAAATCAACATTTGGCTCGAGCCTCTTCTCAAGACAAACAAGCCTACCCTCCTCCTCCTCCATCTTTGTGATGAATCCATTGGGACGCCTCGGAGTGTATGGTGGTGGAGAGGATGAACGAGTTGAGCGTTGTGGTGGAACGAGTGGCTCCTTCGTGTGTCCTCACGGTTCGGTGTACCGCACGCACGAGCTTCGTGTACTCCTCATGCCACCGAGGGGCAGCATGTCGCTCCTCGGTGGTGCCACATCTTCCTCCATGCTTCGGGGAGACTCGGAGACCGAGTGCCTCCTCGAAGAGCTCGATGATGGCGCCTTCGGTGATCGTGTCTTCTTGGGGAAGATATTGGTGGGTCTCTTCCACATTGTTGCTGCACTAACCCACAACGAGTGCACTGGGGGTTCCTTGCCGGTGGGAAAAACACACAAGAGAAGTATATGGAGCGATGGAAATTATGGTGAATTTTCTTTATTATTATTGTTGGAGGGTGGTGAGTGAGGTGCACAAGTTTGGATGGATATTAGCCCATAGGGTTTATGGATATTTGATCATGCAACCGCCTATCATGGTGAAGCTAAACCAATTTATTAAGGCGTGAATCGTGAGGCCACTTTAGCTAAACCTACAAAAGATATGTTGATGGGATCTACGGGAGTAGTGAGACCTATACTCCCGAAAAGCATGGTGGCTAACCTTAGGCATCAAAACATTATCACATAAACAAAAGATTGAAACAAAAGAATCGGCGATAACATGACAAGATCCTACAACACCATGGAACTCAAATTTTTCTAGGTTGTTTCTGAAACTTATGGGCTATGAACTCAAGAACACAAATTAACAAATGCATAAATTACTTACCAGGCGAAGGGGAGCACCGGGGGCCATGAGAGGATGCCAGGCCGGCCGGCCTAGGCCGATCGGCCTAGGGGGCCTCCTGCTCCTTTCACTTTGATCTTTCTCCGAGATGCTTCTTGCTCCCTTCTTGCCTTGTGTCCGCGTGATCCACAAGATTCCATTGCCCGAACCGTTCACAACTACTCCTTTGCTTGCGTGATTAATCTTCCACCTCCATTGTTTTGCTTTGTGCCACTCCCTCTTTTTTTTCTTGCCTCTTGTGCTTCCACTAATTTCCTGCAAAACAAAGCCCTTGCTTCCCCCATGCTTGTCCTTTACATGTGCCCAAGATGCCAAAAGATGGAGGCTTCCCGCGATGCATCATGGGGCACTATATGTTAATCAAGCTCAAAAACCTCCCCTTAATCAAGTTTAGATGCTAATCCCTCCTCTAATATTGAAAATTTAAAAATTAACTCAGCGCTAGTGATGAGTCCAAATATATCATTAAAGGAGATCTTAGGCATCAAAAACAACTGTAAAATCTATTTTGGTTACTCCGGGATCGATTGCTTTCATTAATTGATAGCCAGCTCCTCCAGCTTGACCGTGGGGGCATAGGTTTAGGTTTTAATTTTGGCCAAACATGAGAGAGAGAGATTTTGAAAAAAAGTAAAGTCCATGGGGCTTAGAAAAAATCTAAATCTAGAGAAACCGGTGGATGTCAAGTTGAATGAAACCAAAAATAAAGTTGCTTAGGTTCACGCGAGTCCTACCATGCAAAAACATTAAAGAACATAGCAAGGCTCTACCCGTGTGTTTTTAACATGTGAAACAAGCCAACCTAAACATCATGGAGAGGATGAAAGGTTGGGGTAGGTTCTGAATTTTTGGTCTTGGTTTCTCAAAAAGAAGCAAACAAAACTTCGGATGGCTCAAGTCATTGGTTTATGATCAATATAAAATTCAAGTAAAATGACCGAGCAATTATAATGTCTCTAAAAATTATTCAACCACACAAGAGTTTATGGTATGTATTGCGTAGCAAATTCTAAAACAAACTTACCTTGAAAATATGAAAAATTCTTCGGGTTGCCCTCCCGGTAGCTTGACTCTTCAACGGGTTGTCCTCCCGGTAGCTTATTCTTGACTTGATGAACGGGTTGCCTCCCGCCAAGCACTTCGTTTATAGTCTATAGCTAGACTTCTTCTCTTCGCTCCGGATCAACGCTCTTTGCGGGCGTTGCAATCTTGGGGACCCCACTTCTACACCATTCTTGGCTTCAGTGTAGGTTTATTTTTCGGCTTAGTCATCTTTTTGGTCTTCGCAGGCGGGCGTTGATTCATGATCTTGACGGATGCAACATCTTTTCTTCCTTGGCTTCGTTCTCCTTTGGCTCCTCCCTTCCGATGTGACGATGAGGTAGAACATAATTTGCATTGATCATGATACATACCTCGAATTGTAGTTGACTTGAATGCACTCCTCACGCCATCGATGTTGAACTTGATCTCCCTCTTGCCGACGTCGATTGCTCTGATGATCTTGAGGAACGATCTCCCTAGGATGAGTGGCGGGTGACGGGGTGAGGTTGATCTCCTTTCGAGCTTGGAGGTGGAGTTTCTCTTGGAGATTCCGATCTTCGGCCTCCGCTTTTAGATCTTGTGTTGCACATCACCTTTACCAGCAAAGTTTTTCTAGACCATCCACAAAATATATGTTTTTTTTGTTGGAGATGTAGCCGTCCATCTCCGGTTAGGGTTAGCAACAAACAAAATAAAGAAAACTAAAAGAAAACTAGGGTTTAGCAAAACCCTAGATTGATTCTTTTTGTTTTGAGGATGATCAAAATTAAGAGATGCAAAAGAAAAATCAAGAGAAAAACTGAAAATATTCACAAACGCAATACTAGATTGAATCTTGACTACTTGTTCCCCGGCAACAGCGCCAGAAAAAGGGGCTTGTTGACAGTGTATATGCGTATCTAATTTCGTTTGGACTTGCAAGCGGACAAGTCCACCGTCGTAGCCAAGGGATTCTTCTTCCCTTAAGTGTGAACCCAAGGTATCGAATCCGTGGAACAATGTGTAACGCAAGATCCAATCTAATAAGCGGAAAAACTTTGATCTCAAGAGGTTGTTTTTGCATCTAATCTACTAGATCATCATCAAAACTCATCTAATCTACTAAACACCGGAGGTAGCAAGAGAAAGAGAGGGGAGAACCAATCTAGAGATTGGATCGGGTCTTTTGTTGAAGTTCCAAAGTAAAGAAGAATGTAGCAAAACAAATCTCATTGAAAGCATGGCTCCCGTTCCGACTTCGAGGACTCCCATTTTTCTCCTTTACCGTACTGTCACTACGGGGGTTAATCTTACGGGTTGGTACTACTCGGCGGGTTCAAGAAGAACAAGTTGAAAACGTTTGGTAGATCGGGTATGCACCTCTAGCCACCATGGCTACAAGAACATCCTATGCAATCTACCCGCGGGATAGATCGGGGAGGAAAACACCCAAACGAAGACAAAATCACAACGAAAGCACTTGATGCTAAGAATCGGATTCAATCTACTAATTCAACATAAAAGCAATACATGGACAAGATCACCACCGGGATCCTACCTTGATCTTGATCCTAGCTCCTGCAACTCCGACGTGGTCTTCCATGCAAGGTTCCCACGCCGGCTAGGGGACCTAGTCAACCATCTCGACCCTCTCCTCTCCGGAATGGTGTCCTTCTCTTCTCTGCTCCTCGGCGGCGGATGACGAATGAATTTCTGCGTGGCTCTTGGCAGGGGGACTATAAATAGTACGAAGGGCAGCTAGGTCAAAGGGGGTGCCGAACCGGGCCCGGAATGGGCTGGGCCGGCCGGCCTGGGCCGACCGGCCTGGGCCCATTTCGACCCGTTTCGCCGCCGTCTTTTGTCCCGAAGCTTCTCGCGCGATTCCCCATTTGTGTGCACTTGCATGTGGGCCTTTGACGTCGTTTCCTTCGCAGTTAAGGCTTGAATGCTTGCCATCCAAGCTTCGCTGTTTTCTGGTTGAGTCCCTGAAGATTTGCACGTTGACGCTTCGGTCCTCGGGTCATTTGGAGTTATGTTCATCACGTGTCCTGACTCTTGTCGGGCTTCATGATCTTCTTCCAAAGTGCTTGATGAACTTATCCCGAAAGTCTTCTCTTTAGCGTAGATTTCCTGCATAAACAATAAACTCCAAAATCGACATGCAAGAGTAAACTTGTTATATACGGGGGTTAGTTCCAGTGGTTAGAATAATAAATCAATGCCAACATTATAGGTAAACTCATGGCTAGGTTGACGGAAATTCACCGTCAATAGCTGGCTTCACATTTGTCCGACCATACAAACGGTGTGTTGCTCTTCAACAGTTCGGTCATAGGCTTCGCAATCTTGGAGAAGTTCTCGATGAACCGCCGGTAGTACCCGGCTAAACCGAGAAAACTGCGGATCTCTGTCACTGTCTTGGGTGACTGCCACTTGGACACTGCTTCTATCTTGCTCGGGTCTACAGCCACTCCTTCAGCTGACAACACGTGACCGAGAAAGGCGACTTCCTCCATCCAGAACTCACACTTGCTGAATTTGGCATACAGCTGCTATTGCCTGAGCTTCTCCAACACTATCCTCAGGTGCTCTTCATGCTCTTCCGCGGTCTTGGAGAAGACTAGTATGTCGTCAATGAAGACAACGACACACTTGTCCAACTCCTCCATGAACACCTTGTTCATCATGTTCATGAAGTACGCCGGGGCGTTCGTAAGACCGAACGATACGACAGTGTACTCGTACTGTCCGTACCGGGTCACAAATGCGGTCTTGAAGATGTCTTCCGGCCGTATCTTCATCTGGTGGTAGCCTGATCGGAGATCAATCTTGCTGAAGAACTTGGCTTGCCTTAGCTGATCCATCAGGTCATCGATCCGGGGTAGCGGGTACTTGTTCTTGATGGTTACCGCATTGAGTGCGCGGTAATCAACACACAGACGCTGAGTCCCATCTTTCTTTGGCACAAATAGTGCTGGTGAACCCCATGGTGAAGGACTCGGTCGAATGAACCACTTCTCAAGCAGTGAATCCAACTCTGCCTTCAACAGCTTCAGCTCCACTTCTGCCATTCTATACGGACTCTAAGCTATAGGTGCAGTCCCCGGTACTAAGTTGATCACGAACTCCACGTCGCGGTCTGGAGGCAAACCCGCAGCTCTTCTGGAAACACATCTGAGTACTCACAAACCATTGGTACATCTGAGATAGTTTTCGTGTGAAGACTGTACATAGCTGGTATGTCTCGAGACCTCATCGGCTTGAAGGTGACCCTCGATCCATCGGGGTGTACCAAGGTCACAAGACGCGGTGAAGTGGAGATAACACCTTTGTGGGCGGTGATCCAATCCATCCCCAGAATCACGTCGATGCCATTGAAGGGTAACACTGTCAAATCCCCCAAGAACTTGTGGTCCTGAATGACCACTTCCACACCTTTACACAGTAGGGTGCATCTGATATCTCCGAGAGGTGAACTCGTGATGATAGGAATTGATCAGGTGGTTGTAGGGAGGGAGAGTTTGTTTACGAACCTAGAGGTGATGTACGACCCGGTTGCGCCGGTATCGAAAAGAACCAAAGCAGTAGTACCACAAACCAAAAACTCACCGATCACGACGTCAGGAGCGTTGACAGCCTCCTCCTCTGTGAGGTGGTTAAGCCTCCCACGGCCAGCAGTCGGCGGTGGTGCAGCCTGATGTGACAGAACCGCCCAAAATAATTCCGTATTATCGCCTAAGCCGGTCCACGTGGCCATTAAGTAATAATAAAGAACTATTTTATCGCCTCTGCCGGGACATGCCCGGTGAATCACTTACAACAGGATCGCTGATATGCGCAAAGCCCACACAAAGGTGGGACCAGAGTACAAGTTCAACATTACACAAAAGTCCACAAGTTCACATTATTACAAACCAGGTTTTTCGTACATAAAAGTAAAGGTGTTTGAGAGTTTAAACAACGGAAATAAAACTAGCGGAAGATACACATGGGAGGCCATCCATAGAGTATCACTCATCAACATCGTTCTCCCACTCAAGTTCCCAACCATCTGGAAAAGAATCAGGCCAGATGGGATTACCTGAAAACAACAACAAAAGCAAGGCTGAGTATACTAATACTCAGCAAGACTTACCCGACAAAAAATAAAATAAGACTAGACATGCAAGGCTTTTTGGCTGCTGGGTTTGTTTTGCCAAAAGCAACTAAGAGTTGATCCTTATTTCCAAATTTTAGCTCCAATTCTAGTATGTTAACCATTCTAGGTGAGCACCTGCACTAAACAAGCATGTTGTGCAAACAATATTAAACAGGCAACAATATTAATCCAACTGTTCCATAAATAAGTGGGGTAGCCAGTGGTTAAGCAGTCTCATGTAACGGCGAGAGACCGACGATCGATCGATTAAATCCTTGCAAGGCAAACCCAAACACACGGAAGAAGGTAGACCCCAAGAAATCAAATAAAAGCAAATGCGGAGTCTACCCCGACCAGGCGGTTCCCGTCATTCCCCAGATTAGGAAAAGATGCTACAGTCCTAAGTACAAGGTTACTGGAACACCCTCACACGGCACGTCCAGGATCACACTTGCACTTCCGGGATCAAACCGGGAGAAGCATCTCAAGAGTAGTAGCGATAAAATTCCCGCACTGGTTCATTAGGTACTAGGCTTACCGGTCCCATTCTCGACAAGTGTTTGGTACGTTCAAAAGCTTAACCAGCACATACTACTCGGTCGAGACCGATCCCATTGCTCTTACCACATGAGCGAGTCCATTTAAACATATCTTATGATTCCAACATAAGAACCCTATATCTCGCGAGCAATGAGACATCACTCGACTTCTACCGTGTTCTTAAAGCATGTCATCTATCGAGCCTATCATACTAGTAAAAGAGCATAGGAACCTAAGGATCATGCATCTAGGTTTCAAAAACAACTCCTGAAACTTAAATGCACAAAACAAAACATAAATACTGAAAAGTAAAAGATATGAATTTATCCCAAAAAGGTTATATGCACTCCGGTGCTTGCCTTCTTCTAAGTTAGCAACAGCCTTGGGCTCTTCTGGACTTTGGTCCAGGTCTTGATGAACACCCAACTCATTCACTTCACCAGCTACCGTCCCATCTCCCTCCTGGGTCAGCGTGTAAGTCCCGTCCGGTAAATCTACACATACACATGCATATGCATTAGGTTATGGTGAGAGTGGTTAATTAAAAGTCAACTTTGATGGTGACTGTGTACATATTTAAACAAATTAAATTACTTAACTTCACCAAACAGTATGGGGGTGTGTTTAAATGATTACAAACAGGAACTAAGCATGAAATCCTTAATTAAACTTAAAATGAGGATAAACATATTTATTCAATTTCTATCTAGCTTTTCATCCAAAAAATCATATAAAATTAAATACACATCCATTGGTCTTAAATTTTGGTACACAGCAACATATACCTAAACTAAGTTCACATGCCAAAATTTAGCTCCAGATCACATATAAATTAATTTATATGAAAAAGACAAACTTCAGCCTAGTTTAACTTAATTAAATCCTATAAAAAGATTTACTAATCTTTTTGATCTCCACTTTCTAATACAACTCATACATGTCAAATCTAAGCCTCTGACCAAAGCATAGGTGCAGATTCAAATTATTTTTAAAATTTTTAATTTTAAACTCCTACACAAGATTAAATCCAAAACACATACCAAAACACATCCTAAAATCATATCCAACCTACCAGAGGTACTAATCATCAAGACAAAGCCCTAGGGTACACTTGTGCTTAAAGAAAATTTTATTAAAGGGGTTATAAAAAGTATTAAGATTAATCTAGCATAAAGCTTACATAAATCATAACTAAAAATCTACACATAAAACTCATGCCAACTTTGGTCACAAATCTAAACATGCCATAAATATCAACATATCTAAAATTTACTTCCATATCATGAGTATATTTTAAACTACAACAAAAACACCTCAAACTGAGTTTGAATTTTTAATTCAAAAACTACACAGAAAAACCCTATACAACCTTTCTAGAAAGGGCCGTGATACACGGAGAGGGCTCTCTTGTTAAGGCAAACGCGAGAACCCCGCCACAAAAGATCCCGACGTGGGCCCCACCATCATTGCCTTATCTTCCCACCGCGTTGCTCCCGCATCGTCTTCCTCGGTTCCTCCCGCATCGTCTTCCTCGGTTCCGAGCTTCGACCTCACGCCCCGCCCTCCCCTCCACCGCCGGCTTCCACCACCACCCGCGGCCGGCGGCGACCTCGCCACCGCCCACCAACCTCCCCCCTCAACCCCGCCCTTCCTAACCTCTCTCGTTGCTTGCCCCCGCCGCCGACCCGTCCCTCCCAGCTCCGGCGGCGCCTCCGCCGCCGGATCCGCCGCCCAGGAGCTCAACGCCACCGGATCCGTCTCCACCGACCTCCCCGCCACCGGTTCCTCTCCCCCGCCGCCGACCCTGCCCAACCGGCCTCTTCCGCCACCACGGCGGGCGGCGCCGCCGCCGCCCGCCGTTCCACCCACACCCCGCCACCACCGCCGGTCCGGCAGCCGCCCCTGACCTCCCTCTAGGTCCGGCGGCCATGGAAGACACCCCAACCCTGAAACCCCAAACCCGAACCCGAACCATAAGGCCGCCTCCCTCCACCGCCGCCCTCCACCGCCGCCCGCGCCCGACGACGACCCGCCGTAGGCCGCCCCGCCCACCAACCACCGGAGTTGGAGAAGATGGCCGGTGCTTCATCTGCTCGCGACCCCAGCAACCTCTCTTCTTCTGCAATGATTTACTTTGTTTGTTTGAAGAGGTTACTTTCTTCACTATGGCCATCGATGTAACAAAGAGGGCTCTCGATTTAAGGCTAAATCGAGAGGCCTCTCGATCTAGCTTTCGCGTTCTAGAAAAGGTAGATTTCTTCACCAGGAACCCAACAAAATTGGATTTACATTTTTATGATATTTCTACAATTTTTAATGATTTTTCTAAGTTGCAGCCGAAACCCTAAAGAAGCTTATTACAACCAAGTCCCTGGATATTGCAGGTAGGCCCCTAGAACGAAAACTCCAATTGTAATGTGGTCCCTGGCGCGACCAGCGGCGGAGATGGCCGGATTCCGGCGAGGAGAAGGCCGGGCTTGGCCGGGAAAGGGTGGGGAAGTGGTGTAGGCTCACCTAGGGTCCCATTTGAGGTGGTCCGGAGGTCGGAGGATGCTCCGGCAATGGAGAACGGCGGTGCGGCGGATCTGAGGCCGCCTCAGCCTTTGCTCCGGCGTGCGTGCTCGCAATGGAGGCGAGCTGGTGGCCGGGGAGGGAGAAGTGGAGCCGTGAGGCGGCTCAGGTGAGGTCCTGGGATGGTGGTGGCAAGCAGAGGGTGGAGCTCCTCTGCGGCGCGGTAATGGCGTCCTCGGAACAGAGCTGATGACCATGCGACTCGGTTCGTTTCGCTGCGAATGAGGAAGGGAAAACAGGAGGCGGCGACCAGGAGGACTCCAACTCGCAGGCTGGACCAGGTAGCGCGGATAGCTGCCCGGCAACGGCGACGCGAGGGCACGGAGGCAGGGTACGGTGTCGGCGGCTCCGCGCGGCGCGTGGTGCACGACGCTGGACCGGTCGGTCCTGCCTTTCTTGGGCACGACGCAATGGCCTACGGCCT
Organism: Cenchrus fungigraminus; assembly: GCA_036936925.1. NCBI lineage: Eukaryota > Viridiplantae > Streptophyta > Magnoliopsida > Poales > Poaceae > Cenchrus > Cenchrus fungigraminus. Next base: position 16,111,994 of record CM072778.1, on the reverse strand, counting down.
TCGGAGTCCTCATGGCACGTGTGGTCCACCACGGAGACGCCGAAGCGTCTGTACGCCGGAGGGAGGCGCGGGCGACACGTGGCAGGGACGGTGCGGGCGGCGCCGCGCTCTGGAGCGCGCGGGCGCCCATTTCATCTCGTTTGCGCCTCTTCAAAAATGTGAAACTCACTTTTCTTGTATAGAACTTGAAAATCTCCAAATACGAAAGTTGTAGAGCAACTATAGGGGTATAACTTTTGCAAAGGGCGACCTATATTTTGGTGATTCGTTTGATGGGAAAAACGTGCTGAATTTGCTGCAAAAGTCGACCCCGAGACACTATCCACAGGACCTTCAACTCAATTTTTGGCCAATTGGCACTCAAAATTTGAATGTCCGCCAATTATGAAAGTTGTGTTCCCAGAAACGATCTACAACTTCTATAAGGGTCGATTTTGAAGTTGTTATATGAAATTTTGAGAACGTGCAAGAGTTCTAGAGAGAGGTCTAGAGTGAGCAAGGGTTTGACCAAGGGTTCTTGGGTAAAATTTCCTTTCGTTAGCCTAGAGAATGATTTGGGCTAATGAAACTCCTTGGTTAACCTAAAACTCCAATTGGCCTCATCATTTCAAGTGATTAGATTTTTTTAAAAAAATATTGAACCCTATCATGTTGATCAAACAATTAGAGGTTTGACTAGGGTTTCTTTTGCAAACTTGGCTCTGTTTAGGCTAACAAGGGATTAGATGCCTAACACTTGATTGGTTTTCCTAATTCTTGAAATTAGGTTAATTAAACACCAGGGGTGTTACACCTGAGGAGGTCTTCCTCCTGGAGCAGGAGCTCTCGCGGGTGTAGCAGCGGTCTTCTTGTCCGGGCAGTCGTAGGACTTGTGCCTAGGCTTGCCGCAGGCGAAGCAGGTCACTGTGAAGGCTCCAGTGGTAGGTCTCGTGGCGCTCTGCAGCGGACGGTTGTAGCCTCCTCTCTGCTGTGGGTAGCCGGGGTTCCTCCCTCTAGGGAACTGCCCACGGCCTCCTCCGAAGCTGCGCCCAGGCTGGTTGTGCCCCGGGCGGTAGCTCCCCCTCAGCAGGTTGCTCTGTCCGCTCCTCGGCTTCTGGAAGGATCGGTCATGGCGATCCCGATCTCCCATCCTCTTCTTGCCCTTCATGCGCTCCTCGTGGCCCCTCCTCTCCTCCTCGACCGCGATGGCGCGGTTGACGAGGTGGCGTAGGGACTTGTGCTCGCTCGCCTTCAGTCCCTGGCGAAGGCCGTGGTGAAGGCCTCGCAGAAACCAGAACTACTTCTTCTGGTCGGTATTGGTGTCGTCGGGGGTGTACCACATCATCTTCATGAAGTGGCACTCGTACTCCTCCACCCTCATCGCACCCTGCGTCATGGTGCGGAACTCCTGAGCCTTCTGGATCATCAGCTCGCTGGGCAGGTACTGCTCGCAGAACGCCTCGCAGAACTCCAGCCAGGTGATGAAGGCTGGGTTCGGGTGGCTGGCGGAGTAGTTGTCCCACCAAGACTTGGCAGGACCCTCCGGCTGGTGTGCGGCTATGGCGACGCACTCCTCGTCGGAGCAGACGGTGAGGTCGAGCTTGGTCTCGATCACCCTCAGCCAGTCGTCAGCGTCGAGCGGGTCATCCGAGTAGCTAAAGGTGGGGGCCTTCAGGCAGATGAACCTCTCGATCTTCTTCGTGAGGTCCTCGTCTGGCGGGGCGTTGCGGTTCCCACCGTTGCCTCGGTGCTCCATGGCTTCCGCCATCCTCTGCATCAGCTGAGACTGAACAGCCATCACGTCCACCAAGTTGGGCGGTGGCGGTGGCGGCTGCTCCGGCTCCGGCTGGTCTTGCTCCAGCTCTTGTTTGGCTTCTCCATCCTCGGCTTCAGCTTCAGGGTCCTCGGGTGGCGGTGGCGGCGCTCCGGCACCCCGGCCTCGAGCTCCCTGAGCTCCTCCACGAAGGGGCGGGCGTCCACGGCCACGGGCAGGTGCACGACCGCGTCCACGAGCGGCGGCACGGCCATGACCGTGGCCACAGCCCTGTGGGGCTTCCTCCTCCTCGGCAGCCTCCTCGAGGCGTGCCAGCAGACGACCACACCTTCGGATCGACATCCTTCTGAAAACACGACCAGGGAAGAAAAGACTTTTACACAGCGTCATTCACCAACACATATGAGTCTGAGACAAGCATGAAAATAAAACTAAATATATAACCAACACTAAATGAGAAAATGCATTAAGACACAAATAACTCCATTAAGATCCAAGCATACAACAAGCATGAGTAGTACATATGCTTCCCCGAGGCTGACTCAGACCTTAGGGGTAGCAGCTCAAATCAATGCTCTAATACATCGTTACATGCTCAAAAGGGGTGGTGCCTACATGGTGTGACATGACTCTCTTCATGCACCAGAACATGCTCGTGGCTGCATGGGACAACTCATGGAAACTACTATCTTACAACTCTACTCTCAGGTCATGCTCTCGCTCTGCACTCTACTCGGTGCGAGCCCTCTTGTACGAGACAGGGTAGCGGTCCTCTGTGGGGTAGTCCGGAGGGAAGATCCGAGACACCAAGGCGTGTGCCTCATGTACCTCCTCGGTCTCGACGGGGGTCGGCATCTGAGCCATCGGACACAAGTGCAGCTTGAGCCTGGACTGGTGCAGCTCGAAGGTCTCCGTGCGGATCGCACGCTGGGACTCGAAGGGCAGCTCTCCATTGAGCTCCATGAGCTCGGCCACCCAGAGGGAATCGGTGTCCTCCCAAGTCCTCCTCAGTCTCTCGGCCTTGTCTCTCAGGTAGACGGCCGTGCCCGTGAGCCACGCGAGGTTGGCGATGTTCTCCGCCCTGTTCTTCTCCAGCTTCTCCACCTTGTTCCGCTCACAGCCGAGCAGGTGGGCGCGCACCGTGAGCAAGTCGTCCTTGCTCTGAAGCCTGTCTCTCAGTCGGCTTTGACTCACGGTCATCCTGCGAAGGTCCTCCTTGACGTGCAATAGCTCCTCGCATGTATCCACATGCTCCCTCTCAGACTGCAGTAGTGTGGAGTTCGCGCGGCTAAGCCCCTGCTCAAGCTGGCAAACACGGTAGCAAAGCGCGCTGTTCTCCCTCTCCAACTGGAGGCAGCGGGGTAGATGAAGGCGGGACTCTCCAGTGGCGTCCTTGATCTCGCGGAAGAGGGTCCGCGATTCGTCCGCCAGGCGGCGGGTGTACTTGTCGAGGTCGACGAAGTAGTTGGCTGTCTCCACCAAAGTCTCATCGGACTCGCGGAAGGGTGCGGCGTCGACGTCGTCCTGGATCCCCTCGTGCGAAGGGACTCCGTCCACAAGCGGTGCCAGACGCCAGTAGTCGCGAGGTAGAAGGCGAAGCGTCCTGGACTCGAACGTGGCGCAGTACTGGGCGAGAAGGCAGCCCAGTGCCTGGCGGTAGGCGAGGTCCATCGCAGTCGGGATGGTCAGGGCGGTGCTATAGCAGACCTCTCCCTTGAAGCCTGGAAGCTTCGGGTGAGGAAGGACGGCAACTGTGCAGAGTACCAGCTGCCCCGTCATGGCGGGCACATACTCAGCGCGGTTCGTGACGTAGGTAGGAGGGACCCCGAGCCTGAGAAGGGCCCTCTCCAACCAGTGGCAGAGCTCCCCGCACGTCTCAGGGGTGATCTCCGCAACTTGGCGCTCCATTTCCTATGACACGTAAGAAATTTTAGTTAGCGCAGGTAAGGAAGAAGTTTTAAAGAGAGATAAGTTTTTATAACATAGCTCAAGGGTATACATATAGAAATAGAGCGAATAGAGTCCTATTTCTATCGACCATTTCTAGGGATACGTGCTACGGTCAAGTATGGCTCTGGTACCACCTGTAAAGCCCCGGATTTTCAGAAGAAAACCCGAATCCCTGTACCTTTGCGATAGTCCCTGGATCAGTGGCTATCGCGTACAGAACGCATCACAGACAGTAAAACACAGCTATACATCGCATCACACAAATATTAGTACATAAATTTATTACATGTCCATTATGGAGTACAACATTACAAGCCTCTTGGCTGGATCAGAGTGAAATTCTACGCAGCGGTAGCTAGCATCTCAGAAGGGTCTCCATCTTTTATTCTTCTCGCCCACAGGCATCCTTGAGCGAAGCGACGCATCCCTCAGTCGTACCATCCGTCGGCGTTGTTGTCGAAGTCGGACTCGTACCCTGCACACCCAAAGTCTATCCCCAAGGAGTGGGATAGGTCTACGTCACCAACTGTATGTAGCTTTAAGTGGCCTAACTTCTAAAGGGAAAAAAGAGACAAGCTAGAAGCTCGGGTTTCCTATGCAGCAGCAGCAGCAGAGTAACAACAAGATATCTCCATCAAGATCCCAACCCCAAAGCTCTCAGCACAGCTCGGAACCACCTGGTAACCCTGGGCCCCGTCTCCACAACCTATCTCCATCTAGGGTCGATGCGAGAACTTCCTCTCCTCGCACCTCAATGATTGCAATCGGATCTGTGAGGTAGAGGGAGCCACTCTCCTCTCCCCGACTGCAACCACGGCTCACCACACTCTCACTACAGGGGGAAGGTAGAAATCCCAAAACATGAGGAACGAACATGTCTTCTAGGTATGTCCATGACCGAGGACGCGGCTATAGCTATAGATCGAACAACTCTGCAGAGCGTGTACACCTGTACCCAACCCGGAATGGCACCCGGCTGGTGTACGGCCAACCGAGCCCATCCTACCGTACGAACTCTCGATAGTTACGGTCTCATCTTGCATCCGGCCCTCAAAACGATCCCCCCGCAGAAGGAATTGCACCGGAACTGTGAAATGCTCCCGTGTGGCCACACGGGAGTCGCTCTGAGAGAAGGTGGTCTCACTCCCACCTCTCCCCCACTGATACCCCGCTATCCTGCTAGTAGGTATGGTTCCGCACTTGCCGAGCTCAACTCGGCCCTAACCCCACGCTCGGCGAGGTGGTGTGTACGAAAGTCCTATCGACAAGTTGATCCACTCGCTTTCAGACCGGGGCAAGCTCATGTCCTCCAAGCGTAGTAAAAACCCCAACACCTGGGCTCTGAAAATCGTAAAAGTGGGAGTACACTGAGAAGTGCACCCCCGTCCTCGATCCCAGATCGGTTGTTTCGAGCTCACCCCCGCCAAGGTACCCAAAACGCCTTCTCCTGCCGGTTTTTACCCCACTCACGCCAAGAACCACTATTCCCATCCCAACACATGCATCGCGAAGCTCAGCGTATATACATGCGTATATATTTATATATAGTAGTAGGGCAACCAAGGACAGGGAATTTAAAGTAGGCAGTGCAAGGTTCATCAACATGCATTTAAAGTAAAGCGCTAGCATACTACATAGCATTGCCTAATAGGTATTTCAGAATCAGTCAGGCGTGAACCTGGGGTCGGGTCGTCCTCAGTAGCGTAGTCGTCGGCGTAGTCGTACTCCGGGTTCAGCTCCCCGGCTCCAGCTGCTCCTATTAACGCGTAAATTAAAATAAAGACGGGTCCTATAGCAATTAACTCCAAAAGAACAATGATAAAGAGCCAAAAGAGAGCAAACACTAAGTCTACACAGAGATTAAGATTTTAGAGAATTTCCGAAAAAGGTTTCATAATTTTTGGAGCTAAAACGGATTTATTATGATTTTTCAAAGGTAAAATAGTTTTCTGGAAATAAAATACGCATATACAATACAGCCTACTATAAACTGACTATAGGCCGACTCTAGAGGCCTCTACGCTAACTACAAGCTAGCTGCAGGTTGGCTCTAGGTGCACTCGTGGCGGCCACCTAGACGGCTATAAGCCAGCCATTGCCCATGTGGCTGCCCACATGGCCGCTGGGGTGGCGGCCGCAAATGATCCCGCCGGGATCGGATGCGGCGCAGCCTAGTGCGGGCGGTGGTGTGGTCAGGACGTGATTGGCAGGGTGCAAAAGATCCGGTGGATCGAGTGTGGATAGGCTCGATGCAAGCGCGTGTGTGGTAGGTTCCTGGTTGGTCGGGCGCACGGGATCTCGCGGGATCCGCTGCGGTTGAGACGGCGTGTGCACCAGCGTGTGAAGGAAAACCCCAGGCGAGTTTTGGACAGGGATGCCAGGTGCTCGATGATATGCCCCAAAGGGGCGGCGGGCGAACAGGAGCTCACCGGCGGCGAGGCGATCCAGAGCCTGGTCAACACGTGACATGGCGTGCGCGGGGAAAGCCTAGGGCTGCGACAGGGCAAGGAAAAAGGACACCTTGGCTTGGGAACTCGGGTCCACGGCGGCGGAACGCGGCTCGGCACGCGACGGCGGAAACAGAGGATCTCGGCGCGCGCGGCTTGGGTGGCCCTTGCCGGTGAGGTGTCGCGCGTGCGAGCGCGTGGACGGGTGCGTGTGCGCAAGGTCAACCCGGCGCTCCTGTCCCCAGGGCGGAAAGATTCCCCCGATGGCGAGGTCTTGGCTCGCGGCGGACAGGGCACCGGCGGGGTCCGGCTTAGGACGGCAAAGGGCCGGCCTTGGCTCTGCTAGGCGGGTACGCGCGCGTGCGTGGGTGCACGGGCGTGTGCTTGTGCGCGAGTGCACGGGTGTGTGCAAGTGAGAGCGCGTGCGCGCACCGGCGGCTCCGCCACGGCGGCGGGCCGGAGCGGCGGCGTACGGCACGGCGGCTCGGGAGACAAGCGATCGATTCAGAGCAGCAAGGCGCGCGCGCGGTGGGGAAGGCAGCGGCACCTGCATGTTCGTCCGGCTCGGCTCGATGGCAGGCATCACAAGCGACGGCGGGACGCACGGCGGCGCGGTGCAGCACACGTTCGTTCACGGCGCACAAGGCCGGCGAGCGCACAAGGCTCGATACGCGTCCATGGCTCGACGGCCAGGCGCCACAGAAGGAAGGGCAGGCAGTGCTCACCTAGGGCTGCAGGGAAGGTGGCGTAACGGCGGTGAAGAGACGCGGCGGCGCGGTTCGTTCCGGAGCAAGGGAAGCAGAGGAAGATGGGGTGCGCGGCGACGGCAGGTCCGGCTCCTCCTCACGGACGGCTTCGGCGGCGACGGCGGACGGCGCTCCCTCGGACGGCCTCCCCGCCTCCTTCTCCTCCACTCCTCCTCCGCGTTGGTAGGTGGCGCGGACGGCAAGATGCGCCTCAGGACGCGTGGATTGCATCCGGCGGCGGCGGGCATGGCCGCACGGCTGGCCTTTCCACGGCGGCGCGCGCGCGAGGGACAGGAAAAGAGGAAAAGAGAAAAGGCGTGGGGAAGACGACGGCTGACGGGTGGACCCCTCCTATCGGCGTCTCGTGCGAGGGAAAGGGTAAGCAGGCCGGCTGGGCTGCTCGGCGATGGGCCGACGCTGGGCTGAGGTGGCCAAGCGCACTGGGTGGAAGGGTTGGGGGACGTCCAAAGGACTTGCTCGGCTGGGTATCAGCCCACGCAGGGTTTAGAAGGTTTCCTTATTAACTTAACCTATTAACCACTATTCAAACCTTGGTTCAAATTTGAATTAGGATTCAAATTTGAACCTCACACATTGAAAAATCAAATAAACCCCAAATAAACCTCAACTTCTCACACTAGCATATTTATAAGTCCTAAAATTATTAGTTGACTTAAAATAAATCTAGGAAAAAGGGAAGAGGAAATGAAGGCAACCTTATATTATTTCATAAGCACTCATGATCAAAGCAAAAATTTTGAATTACACTTTTTTGCATTCAAACAATTTTCTTGGATGTTACAGCCCTCTGGCAGGGGCTCGTACGCGTAGAGGGGGACGACTGGCCAACCAATCGTAAACCGCTCGTGGCACCAGAGCTGAAGAAGGAGAGGACAGCCGAGAAGGATCGGCTCCGCCGAACGACCCTTCAACACCCCCGAGCACAGGCCCCTGTACGTGCCCGCAAGAACAGAGTTGCCCCAACTGATCTGGGGCATGTCATCCAAGGGTGCATCGGCGATCCTCCGAGCGTGGGGGATCAAGTACCTCGCCACCGCGTCACCCTGCGAACTGCAGAACAACACGAACCCAAACAGCCACAACAGGTACGCCTCGAAGAACCTGTTGACTATCTCGGGCTCAGCGTCATCTGCTAGGTAATCAGCCTACACAAAAAATCAAACGTTAGTTACATTGTCTCCATATCTTCAAAAATGAAGAAAAATATGAGGTAAATGTACGTACGCTGAACTGCTGCAACCAGGTCAAGGTGGGTCCGTGAGCATTCGCGAACTCCTGGTACGGGGCGGGGGCGCGATCGTTCCGAGGAACGTTCGCGGAACCGAGCGAGGAACTGAGTACGCCACTCGTCGGAGATGTCCACAGCCCCCAGCGGCTCGCCCGCACAAGGAAGTCCCATCAACAGGGACGTGTCCTGAAGAGTCAGCGTCATCTCGCCGACGGTGAAGTGGAACGTGTGGGTCTCCGGCCACCAGTGGTCCAGAAGCGCGCTGAGGGGGGAGAAGTCGTACTGGAACCGTGTCATGCGATCCTTCCGAGGAATCGCGTCCCGCTGTCTGTCCCCCTGGACTAACCGCGCTACAGGCAGAAGTCCTGCAGTGCGTAGCCTGAAACAAATAAGGTAATTTATTAGATACAACAAAAGGATAAATGAAGGTACAAACAATAGCATAGCATCAGTTCATGTACTTGGGAACCCAAAGGTCGTGGATCGGCAATAACGTGCGCGTAGTGCGGGAACGCACGTGTCCAACATCCTCTCCGAGGACGGCGGACAGGAACGAGCGGTGCCTGCGGTCGACCTCCCTGTCCAACAACTCTAGCGTCACGTACGCGTCAACCTCAGCACGAGCAGCTTGAGCCTCAGCCTCAGCCTGATCCTGAGCCTCGGCCTGAGCCTGAGCCTGAGCCTGGTACTGAGCCTGATCCATAGCTGCAGCTGCATACAAAAATTAAATATACAATTAAAAAAGCCAGATAAGTAATTTCTACATTTTCTATAACAGATAAAATATTTATCTACATTGTCTACATTTTTGTAAACGAGATAAAGTAATTTTCTAGAATTTCTAAACAAATTTAAGTAATTTCGACAAATTTCTGAACAGATAAACTAATTTTCAAGAATTTCTAAACATGCTAAAGTAATTTCTATAATTTCTACACATGCTAAAGTAATTTCTACAATTTTTAGAACAGATAAACTAATTTCCTATATTTTCTAAACAAACTAAAATAATTTCGATAATTTCTACACATGCTAAAGTAATTTCTACAATATCTATAACAGATAAACTAATTTTCTATATTTTCTAAAGAAGCTATAGTAATTTCTACAATTTCTAGAATAGATAAACTAATTTTTTATATTTTCTAAACAAACTAAACTAATTTCGACAATTTCCTGAACAGAAAAACTAATTTTCTACCTTCTCTAAACTAAAAAACTAATTTTCGAATTCTAAACTAATTAAATTAACTAATTTCTAAATTTTATAATCTAAAAACTAATTTTCTAATTAAAAACTAATTTTCCAAATCTAAACTAATTAAATTAACTAATTTCTAAATTTTCTAATCTAAAAACTAATTTTCTAAATCTAAACTAATTAAATTAACTAATTTCTAAATTTTCTAATATACAAACTAATTTTCTACACTAATTACACTAATTAAACTAATTAAAAAAAGAAGAAAACTTACCTGAGAGAGGCGTCCGAAGGGAATGAGGGGCGGCGACAGCGTGGGGGGACGACGGCCGCCGTCGCCCTTTATATAGGGGCGGCTGTCACCGTCCGCCACGGCGGAAAGACCCTACCGCCGTGGCCCACGGCGGTAAGGTGCCGCGGGGCCCACATTCTGCACCCAACCGTTGGCGGTGACCTTACCGCCGTGGGCCACAGCGGTTGGACGTGCGGCCGTCGTGGCCTACGGCGGTAGGCTTTTTCCGCCGTGGCCCACGGCGGTTGATGTTTATTTTTGATAAATTTCGAAACGGTCGTATAAATTTGCAAATTAGAATAAAAAAATATAAAAAAATTCCTCTCTCGGCCTGCCTGATTCCAATCCAAACCCGCCGCATCGCCGCCGGCACCGGCTCGTCCCATGCTGCCTGCCCCATGTTCCTTTCTACTACTTACCACCACACCACCCGCGAGCTCCTCGACGCCCTCCGCGGGGTCGGGGCCGCCTGCCCGTCCTCGGCACTCCACCTCTACTCCCAATTCCGCCTCCGGCTCCGCCCCTCGGACCGATCCCGCCTCGCCTGGCGCGCCGCCGTGGCCACCCTCAGGCCGCTCACGGCCGCCTCCTCCCTCCCGCTCATCTCCCACCTCCACGGCCACCTACTCAGGTCCAACCTCCTCGCCTACCCCCAAGTCGCCTCCTCGCTCCTCCGCTCCTACTCGCTCTTCTCCCCGCCAGCCGCCCACCAGCTGTGCGATCAAATACCCCCCCCACCCCCCCCCCCCCCCCCCCGGCAACATCTACGTCCTCAACGTCATGTTGTCGTCGTTGTGCCGCTCCACCGACCTCGATTCCGCGCGCGCATTCTTCGATGACATCCCCGACAAGGACGTCGTGTCTTGGTCGACCATGCTCGCTTGCTATTTCTCACGTGGTCGCCTCGCTGACGGACTTGCCTTCTTCCGTTCGGTGACATTCACTACCGACATTTCTGTGGATGAGGCCATGCTCGCCACCCTCCTCACAACCTGCACTTCAGTTGGCTTGCTGCCGCCGTTCTGCAGGGCCATTCATGGTTATGCTATACGCTGTGCCCTCCCTCCTACTATGCACCTCGGCACGACACTCATTGATTGCTATGCCAAGGCTGGCCGTCTTGACTATGCTACCCGTGTGTTTGCTCTGGTGCCTCATAGGAATGTTATGCACAGGATAGCTATGATCAGTCGTATGGCTTCACATTTGTACAATAACGAGGCTGTTCAGTTGTTCGAGGAAATGTGTCAAAGAGGAGTGCAACCAAATGAGATGGCATTCACAGCCGTGCTCAGGGCATGTTTGAATGCTGGGCTGGTGGAGAAAGGGAGGGATTTCTTTAAACTTATGGTTGACAGATATTGCTTTGAGCCAAATATACATCACTATGGGTGCATGGTTGATCTCTATGCGAAGGCAGGACTGTTGGAGGATGCTTCTAAGGTTATAAAAAAGTAAAAAACATGAAAGTGGAACCAAATGTCATCATCTGGACATCATTTCTGGTGGCATGCAAGAAGTTCAAGAATTTTGAGATTGCTGCCGAGGGAATTGAGAAAGCATTGACACTGAAGATATCTGATGAAAATGCTGGATTATATATGTTGATATCAGACCTTTATGCTATGGGTGGACGGTGGGATGGTGTCTTGAATATTAGGAGGTTGATGGAGGAGCACAATGTGTGGAAGAACAGAGGCTTGAGCTCTATCAAGGTGAATGTATCCCAGAGTTTGCCATCTGCTGCACCCAGTTGAATTCTTGACTTGGTTTCATACCTTTCAATTTTTTGGTGGAATGGTGAAGACTAGACTCTTTGATTTGTCTTGTCAGGGTGGTATTCACTATTCAGATTCAAATCCTTGTGATTGTACTAAGATAGTTGATTGTACTTGGTACGGTCCAGTTGGCTGACACACTGAAACATTGGAAGAAGGATCTAGGTTATACAGATGATCCGTGTGCATATGAAACACACTCAATAATTTATCTGAGCAGGCAAAGCTCATTGTTGAATTCCTTGGCTTTTGGATGACTTTGTATGCACTTCTGCAGTCATAGTTCTGTAATTATGGGCTTCACTCTTCTTACAAGACCACAGATGATAGATAAGGAAATTTAAGTGAGTTGCTGCTTGTGATTTTTGTAAGCTTTTGCCGATGTCAATGAATAACTGATGGAAATCAGCACTTGGGTCTCATCTCCCGCTATTGCCAATAAAATACACAATCATTTATTCAGGTGATTTTGTTGCTAACAGTTTCCAATTGCCATTGTTAGTAATAATACTCTTTCCAAGTGCCATCTGCCCATCTCTGCTACTCTGTCTTTTGAACAATAGGGTAGTAGGTTACAAATTTTTTTCATGGTTAGTGATCTGCAGTTCACAGCCTGCAGTTTAGCTGGCAAATCTGATCATCTTTCCCAAGCGAACACTTTTCACCAGTATTCGTATATGCTACTCCCTCTATTCCAAATTACTTGTCATTTTGGCTTTTAAGTTGTTCCTCGTTTGCATTTTAAAGTTGATTCAATTTTGTGCACAACTTCTTAGTAGCTTATGCTGACACATATTCTTGTTTCTCTTCAGATTCTGATAATATCTGGCTTTGTATTGTCTGGTAAGTGCCATTTCCTTCCCTGCTGATTTTGATACTATCTGGCTTTTTCCCCTTTGGTTATATCTGAAACTGACATTCAAAATTTCAATCAAAATCTTTGATGTCCTTAGTAAGCCAAGACTATTTTTACAAAAATCTTGGCTTTCTGTGCATCAGCATTGTGTAAATACAATCTTATTTTTGAGCCATTCTCCTTGTCACTGCTCCTGAACTATAGATAGTTCCAGAATTTATCTTTGGTCTGAACTTGCATATTAGAAACCATGGGTCCTAGGAGATTCAAAACATACTTGCTATTGATTTCCAAATCGTCATATAATTAAGGAACAACACCGCATGCTGATTGTAGAGACTAGGGATTCTGTATATGGCCTGATTATGGATGGATGACTGATGAGATGACATGTCGACATGGCTTCAGACCTTGAGGAGCATGTAAAATTGGCATTTATTTAACCGACTTTAATTGCAATTCTAGATCTTTGGGAGTTGGGACCAGGCAGAAATGAATCCACACTTACAAAATCCAGTCTTATTAACAGATGCTCCTTAAATAGCTAGATAACAAACATAGATGCTTTCAACTCTAGGCCTTCATTTCAGAGGCTGTGGATTTTATCTCAGGCTTTGCAACATTATGTGTCCAATCCCTTTTGTTTGAAGCAATGTTGAAGAGCATTACCTTATGTGCAAAGTTCTCCATTATTGTCTTGCATTACCTTTCAATATTGTCCTGCAGTTGTCTTGATTATCTGCGTCACAAAAGTTGCAAAATTGTCTCTGGAGAAGGCATTGGCTGAGAATGGAGAGCTCGACGTTGGAACCTCACAGCTTCCTGTTGTAGCCTCTCCCTCGGATCTACAACAACCTCTTGTAATCAAGATTGACACATCAAACGAAGATCATGAGAAGTAAAAGTGTTGTTCACAACTTCAGATGTACATTCTTTGGCTGTCGAATCTGTAGTACTATATATGTATACCCGTAGCTCTTGTTTGAGGTCAATTGGGGAGGTAAAAGGGTCAAAAGCAGACCAAAAAGAGAGAACCATGATGCGTTTGACTGATAGTAGGCAATAGTAACACAGTATTAAATCCACGTGCCTACCTTACATTTGATGAAAAAGCTATCATAGTCTTCAGTGTTTCTTTTGTTCACTGACGTGACAAGCTTCTGGTGGGATTACGCGAATAGACGAATTTGCAGCCGAGTACATACCGCTTCGTATAATCAAAAAATTTCAGATGCACACTGTGTCAACGAAATCATGCGCCACACTGCCAAATGACCCCAAGAAAGTATCATGCACCACACTGCTAAATGACCCCAAAAAAGTACTTGACCCCTAAAGACTCAGCCTGTTCGTTTGGCTGGTGCTGAAGAGAAAAGTACTGCTGACTGCAGTGGGGGAGCTGGTGATTTTTCACGCCTAATGCCACTATCTACATGCCTAAACACACAGACTTTTTTTAAATTTTGATCTGTCTTAATGAATTATTCTTATCCATCTTTCGGTACAACTTGTAATGTTAAATACATTTACGTGATGTTTACTTTATTTCAATTAAATAATTTAATTAAGAATAAACATTTGAAACCTCTAATATATAACACTGCATCATAAGATATATTTATTTCATTTAAAATATAATTATTTCATCAATCCTATACTATTGATCCTATTCAGTTTGAATTAACCTATATGTCTCTCTATTACTGGACACGGACACTATCGATCACTGATATAAATTTAGTTCCTAACATCCATCCACCCATTTATGCATGCACACTATTGTATATACTACGATATACTTCAAAGAACACACGGTTTCTAACCTATACATCTTTAACTCACTAGCATATACGTATTTTACGGTGAATACCAAAATTAGATGGTGTATCGTGTGATTGAGAATCTTCTTCACTTAATCAAACTATGTTGAATGGATGTTTCGACTATTATTACACAATCCCAATTTATAGTGTCATACTATCATGGTTTCGAACTTAAAAGATTTCATATTATATGAAGATATAATGGTAGAACAATCTACAATGTAGTCTTATTATAATTTTAAAATATCTAGGCTTCTTTAAAATTTTCAATTGAAAAAAATGTCCAAGTGAATTTATTTCACAGTTGCAAGCTTTCCTAAGCGAGAGATGAATAATATAGGCGGAACAGCCGAATTCATCCCTGAACTATCAGCGAAAGCTCACTTTCGTCCCTGAACTACAAAAAGTCCAATTTCGTCCCTAAACTATCCAAATTGGTCCAATTTCGTCCCATGCTCACACCGTTCACCTTCCGTCGCTCCCCGTCTTCCACACGAGGAAGAGCAAGCATAGGAAAAGCGGAGGAAGCAGGGGGGGGGCGTTGCTGTGCCGCCACCGACGCCAGCGCCTGGTCATGTGCAGCTTCGGCGGGAGCACCGACGCGCGCGATTGTCGACCCCCACCACCGCCGGCCTAGGGATGCAGAGAGACACCATCTCGTCGGCGCGGAGCATGGACGCGGCCGCGCACCCGCCGAGGAGGAACTCGAAGTCGGCGCCGGAGCTGGGCCCAAGCTTCCCTCCCGTCACCGCCGGCTCCCTCCCCTGCGTCGCCTGCGCGCTGCTCATCGCCAACTCTGGCGGTCCTCACCGGTCCTCACCTCCTCCCATGCGTCGCCTGCTGCGCTGGGGTGCGCAACCTCCACCGAGGCGCGGCGCGGCATGGTGTGGGTCAGCGCCGACCCCCACGCACGATGGAGCATCTCGCTGCCCTCCGTCGACCGACAGTCGCTGCGGTTGAAGGCCGTGTCAATGTTGGGCACCCTCGGCCTCGCCGGCAGCGCCCGCTTCTCCGGCGCGTACAACGACGACCGCGCCAAGAACGAGGCGCTCCTCGCCAAGAACGTCGTGCGCCGTGCACCAGAGCTTGTTCTTCGACGAGTCGCTGCGCGGGTGGGTCGTGGAGGTGCCGAGATGCAGCCGTAGTGGATGCAGAATCACGTGGACATGCCGCTCTTTGCCTTGGAGTTTGATCCTAGGATACAGGAAGGACGTGGATGCCAGCTGCGACACGCCAATATCCCCGGCCGCCAGCGACATGCCAGAGCTCTCCGGCATCGTCCGTGCCCGCATCAACGCGTTCCAAGAGAGGATCGAGCGAAGGTGGCGGTGTACTTCACTAGCCTCCGCCCCTGCGTCGCCTGCCGCGCTGCTCATCGCCAACTCCGGCGGTCGCGCCCAGCGATAGCCGCGCACCATGGCCCAGGCTTCCTCCGGCGGCTGCGCCATGGTTTGTATGGATGGCGTGGTTCGGCCAGCCGCCAACGCCTTGTCTTGGCACCTCTCGCCTCGTACATTTTCGTAAGTAGGCACATGGCAGCTGGGTTTTACCCGGACGGCGGCCAGTGACGGCGTGTGCGCACGGGGAGTGACGGACGGGGAACGGTGTGAGCGTGGGGACGAAATTGAACCAATTTGGATAGTTTAGGGACTAAATTGGTCCTTTTTGTAGTTCAGGGACGAAAGTGAACTTTCGTCGATAGTTCAGGGACAGATTCGGCTATTTCGCCAATAATATATAGCTTCCGTTGAAATTATATATTTGAAAATATGTAGCACTTGGATTTCTACATGTTAGTAAAATGAGACCTTTAAACTTTCTACTATGTTTATGCCAAATTTCATGGCATTCAAAGTTTAAATGTTATTTTATTAAGACACCCTCAAGTTTATAACCATTTAATAAGAGCCCTAAGTGCGATATAGGGATAATACATAGCCTATTTTGGTAGACCTACCGCGCCGGTGCATGTGGTGCGACAACGTTTTTGCCGCGCGTGGGCCGGCGCGGCCAAAAGGGTCATATGTGTAAATAATGTTTCGGTGGTGTATTTTTAAAATATATTTTTAAAAAAGGTTAAAATTAAAAAAAAGTCCTAAACACACCCATATAGTGGGGTGGGACAAGCTACTAACCGCTGGGCTGACCCATGCCGCATGCCCACATAGGTCTATATGCATGTTCTACTAAATCAATGGTGTTGTCCTAGCATCATAAGAAATTATGTATTTCCATTATTTTAAATGGTGAACATTTTCCATTGTTAAGCATAGGTATATATATACTTTCTCTGATGAAACTAGTTACAATATATGGGTGGTTTCATAACATTGATATATTGAAATCAATAATCAAGAAATATAAAATGAAGAATCGGTTCCTCATTTTATCATTTTGTATTAAGTGTGCCGTAGGAAAAATTATTACCAATTTGTATTGAGCTTAAAATGCTTCCACCATGTCGATTCCTAATTTCATACGAAGTTGGAGCTGGTGTATTAACACTCATTACTTAACCATATTTCATTTATACATAGAAAAATTAGCGGTACTGTTAAACGAAAATAAGTAAAAAAAAAGTTGGGGAAATACATTGCAGCAAAAGCTGGCGTGTTGCTGATCTTTTGTGTGCCTGTGCTCCCAACACTGCCCTTCGCAACTCACGTGCATGAACAAACAAGGAGAGGACCTTCCTTCGGACCTTTGCTGTTGTGTTGGGCCACCTAAGTCTTAGGATCAGAATGGGGACAACTACTTGGGTCTTGGATATAAGGAGGGTTTTGGGCCACGCCTAGGACCATGGCCCTAGTGGCCCTAGGTCCAAATCCGCCCCTAGCTGACTGGTTGCTGGTGTCTGGTTTGTTCTGAGAGAAAAGTATTGTTGGCTGGTGGCTGATAAGCCAAACGTGTGCTAAGACATGCATTAGATGTACTTGACTACTTGAGTCAACATTTTTGTTTGTTTTTTCATACGAAACCTGGTTGACATTGCTTTGGTAGAAAGAATGTGCGTGTGTGGTGGCATCCCAGTATTAATGGGCCGCAAATCGTGAAGGGAGCCAATCAATACCATATCTGCCGGCCTGTTACACCTAAAGCCCAAAGGCTGCGATAACCCTCAAGAATTTCGGCAATTGCTTTGAGATTTATGAATTTTTTTTATATTTATTTTTTCGCGATTTTGCAAAAATATATGGTCCGTCACAAATTTTGCAAAAATATACATCTGCCGCCGTGGGCCACGGCGTCAGGGACATAAGCGTGGGCCCTTAGCGTGGGCGAAACATAGCGCCGTACGCCACGGCGTTAAGAGCCTAGCGCCGCGGGCCACGGCGTTAGGTCCTAGCGCCATGGGCCACGGCGGCAGCAGGCCTGCTAGCGCCGTGGGCCACGGCGCTAGGGTCTAGCTGCCTATATAACACCGAAATTCAGCCGAAAATGTCATAATAATTCGAAAAAAAGAAAAGAGAGGGGGAAGAGAAGGGAGTGAGGAGGAGGTGGTAAAGGTGCGAAGCTCTGCCGGTTTTTCATCTCGTTAGAGGTAATACTCTGATACTTAATAGTTTTAGTGTAGATGTGCTTAGTAGATATATAGTTTTAGTGTAGATCTGCTCAATAAATACATAGTTTTAGTGTAGATCTGCTTAGTAAATACATAGTTTAGTGTAGATCTGTTTAGTAAAATTATAGTTGTAGTGTAGATCTGCTTAGAAAAATTATAGTTGTAGTGTAGATCTGCTTAGTAAAATTATAGTTTTAGTGTAGCTCTGAGTAGATATATTTTGTAGTTGCAGATCCACTTCTTAATAGCGTTTTATTTTTTCATGCTGTCAGACATGTCAGATGATCTCAGTGTCAAGTTGTATTTCGGTAATGGGCAGATTAGATATGGTGAACATGGAGTTGACTTGTCAGAATTTGATTCGGTTGACCATGTGATTAGAAGAGCAGCCTCAAGAACTTGGGGGTCCATTACCCAGTTTTTTTAGGGCATTTCATGTAGATGCAGAGCAATATGACTTGTCCATTATGGCTCTAATCAATAGGAGTGAGTTATTATATTGGGAGCTTATGCCACTTCAAGGCACTTAACATTGGAGGAGTTATATCAAAACAGCATGTGAAATTGATTTGCCTGTGATGCTGTTTATCCAAGTTGTTCATAAGGCTGGGTCTAGTAGTCAAGTGCCTATGAGTGATGCTCACCAGGGTGAGGCTGAACTACAAGCAGGAGATGGTCCTGCAACTGAGCCACAAGAAGAAGGAGATGGTGGTTCCAGTGAGGAAGAAGAAGGAGATGGTGACACACACTTTGAGGGTGCAATTGACGAGGGGGAAGTTAATGAAGAACTACTCAGGCGGTACGAAATGGAGGCCAATGGGGATGAACGTGGGTTGGAAGAGGACTCCTCAGATGATGAGGATGACCCGCTAGTTCCAAGGGATTGGGACAGTTACAATTTCTCACAGCTATCTGTCAATCCTGGTGAGAATGTGGCCTGGGAGTATAGAGAAAATGCAGTTTCTGTTGGCGTCATGTATAAGAGTGCAGTAGAGGTGAAGGATGCAGTGAAGAGGTGGTCCACCCTTACTCTGCAGAGAGAGTTCAGGGTAGTGAAGAGTTCTCCACATATATATGATGTACAATGTCTGAAGCCCAACTGTCCTTTTCGAGTGTATACTTCCAAGGGCAAGTGGAAAAATTATTGGGAGATCAAATCTGTTGTGGATCACACTTGTGTACTTGAGCAGCTGGATGCAAGCCATCGTAATTTGTCATCCGGTTTTGTGGCTAGCCAGATGTTTGCTAAGATTGTGGAAAATCCTGCTTTTGAGCCTAAGTCCATTATCTTGGCAATTGAGGAGAAATTTAGGTATCAGATAAGTTATGGTAAGGCATACATGGCAAAGAAGAAGGTAATGGAGATGAGGTGGGGAACTTATGAAGCATCCTATGACAATCTGCCTCGATTGCTGAACACAATTGCCACGCTAAATCCTGGTAGTTATTATGATATCAAGACTTATAATATTGTATCAAGGCCAGGGAAGCAAGTCTTGCAGCGGGCATTCTTAGCATTGGGTCCTGCTATTGCTGCATTCAAACAGTGTCGACCAGTTATTTGCATAGATGGCACATTCCTAACAGGAAAATACAAGGGCACAATCCTTACAGCTGTGGCTGCAGATGGTAACAATCAGTTGTTGCCATTGGCAATTGCTTTTACAGAGGGAGAGAATGGTGACAGTTGGTATTGGTTTCTGGAGAGATTGAAGCAAATGGTGGTGGGAGATGTGTCAGACGTGTGTGTGATACACGATAGACACAAAGGTATTTTGCAGGCCATTAGTGACATCAAAGAAGGTAGTGAAGAGCATTACAGAGCAGCACAATGGCCAGATGTGCATAGCAGGTGGTGCATGAGGCATATGGGAGCAAACTTTCATAGCCAGTTCAAGAATAAAGAACTTACAAAATTGTTCAAGCGCTTATGTTCGACCAATCAGGAGAAAAAATTCTTCGACCTATGGCAAAAATTAGATGATCTGATGAAGAAAGCATCAGAAGAGATAGCTAAGAAGCCTGTAAGTACTGAACCCGGGGAAGAGCCAGTTTCTCTGGAGGACGTGGGGCTAGATGCTCCAAATGTCAGAAGGAGAAGGGGACGTGCTGTGAAGACCTTCAGCCAGTGGATTCAGAATGAGCCTAAGGAGAAATGGTCCCTCCTGTTTGATAAGGGAGGTGTGAGGCATGGGATAATGACAACAAATTTTGCTGAGGTCTACAACGCTGTTTTGCGTGGTGCCAGAGCTCAACCTCTTGTTGGTATCATTGAGTTCTTCTTGTACCGCACAATGAAGTACTTTCTTGACCGTGCTAATGCAGCACATGCAGCAATGCAGGACCCTCAGAAGGTGTATTCAACATGGATGACTGAGTACTTGAACAAAAAACAGAAGGCTGCTCTCTCTCACAGAGCTTACCCACAACCTCTACGTCGTGATCCTGGCGAGGAAGTGCAGTGGAAATATCAGATAAGTTGTCAGTCCAAATCACAAAAGGCAAATGGTGAAATAACAATACAGAAAACAGTGATTGGGAATCAGACATGCTCATGCTCTTGCCAGAAGCCACTGCTGCTACACTACCCCTGCTCACATGTGATCGCTGCATGCCTTGCAACAAAGAATCAGCATTGGGGCCGCTACGTGCCTAAATACTTTCTGAAGCAAACCGTTCTAGACACTTGGAACCACACTATTGAGGGTTACCTGCATCTTAGAATTTTCACTCAAGACCCCAAAGACAGTGCGTTGTACATACCAAATCCAGATCCAACCATGTGTCAAGGTGTCGGTCGATGCAAGAAGAAGAGGATTAGGAACAACATGGATGAGGCTGAAGCTGGACGTCAGGGGCAGATATGCTCCAAGTGCAACAATCCTGGACACTCCTACAAGAAATGCACCGAAGCATCTTACTTTTCCACTCCCACTTCTACACCACCTGCAGCTAGTGCACGTGGTCGTCGTTTCAGTCGCTACAACGAAGGAATGCAGTGACCGTACTTGTTTGTGCTACCGTGTTGTAATAATTGAACTACTTATGCATGTTGTCGTCTTGTAATATTTGAACAATTTTATCTTGCAAGGTCTTGTAATATTTGAACTTATGCATGTTATCGTGTTGTAATAATTGAACTACCTTTTTATTTGCTTGTTGTTTAATTCTTGCCTTCGAATTTCTTATCATATCCGGTTATGTTTTGTTCTATAATTTCAAATGAAACAAGTAATGAATTTATCATATTTCTCATCTGTTTTGTAGGTTTTCAATGGCTTCAGCGGGTCCTGAGTTGGATTTGGAGTTGCTCACCAGTAGGAAGGACAAGGTTGAGGTGCCAAAGGGGATCCACACTCCTATGTGCTACTGCGGTGACAACTGTAAGCTTGTCTAGTGCAACGTTCTCGGGTACTGCTACGGGATGAGGTTCTTCATGTGCGAGAACTACGAGCATGACCCCCTCCCACCATGTCGCAATGTTAGACCAAAAGTAAGAACTAACTGCATTACTAAATAAATATTATGTCATTGCTATTTTATTATGTGCTAACTTGTCTTTGAAAAAAGACTCCACCTCCTCTCTGTGATTTCATGCAGTGGCTAGATTGTGAGCAGTCCGAACAAGACAAGCGTTACGTCGAGGAGACGGGTCGTTCAGCACGTGAGAGGTGGCAAAGGATGGTTGAGGCAGAAAAACAAGAACAAAAACGTAAGGAGCAGCAGGAGGAAATTCGCATTCGGCGGGAGATCAAAGAACGTGAAGCGGCCGCGGCCCGTGAAGCAGATAGAGAGAGGAAGAGGGAGAGAGCTCGCCGGGCTAAGGAAGCTGGGCCGGATGCTATGAGGAAGGGGAAATACCCCCGTTGTACCCAGTAGACGTAGAGTACTCGACGCCGAGTGCTACTGTATCCATAAAAAATTATGATTTCATTTCATCATTCTCTAGAGTCGGGTTGTATCTTTAAGAACTTGATTTAAGATGAATTTCAGATGCGAACAGTTAAACTCGTACTAGGTTGTGTTTTCTGTGAACTGCTCCAAATATTGAACACATAGGGTGTGTTTTCTGTGAGTCACTACACCAAACAGTGTACCTAGTACTAGGGTGTGTTTCCTCTGAGTCACTGACCGTTTTCTTGCCCCGGATCGAATGGCCCACCATCCAGTTTCCGCCTACATATATGTGAGCACTCTTCTCCAGTCTCACTTCACAACACAACAAGCAACAATGAGTTCCTGGACTGGGGCTGATGATGATGACTCCATCGGTCCAGCACTATGGAGCCAGCAAGATCCAGAGTTCAACACCAATTTTCCAGTCTTAGACAAGAGAGATTTCAAATCCATGCGTGATGTTAGAAAGTACGCACCAAATCAAACGGTGAACTGGCCAAGGTGTGCACACGGTGAGTTCTGTGTGATGCAGATTTATCAGGGATGGGACAACTCTGGTCGCCGCTTCTGGCATTGCTCATGAGCATGGGTAGGCAGGCAAAACTCCATGACCTCTGTCCTTCATCATTTTATGATTTACTAATGTAATCACGGTTTCTACAGTACTCCGAACAACCAGATAACTGCGGTTTCGTGCAATGGGTGGATCCCCCAGCTATTCACCCGTATCAAGAGTACATCAACTACCTCGAGGATGTTGTCATCTTCAACCTGAGGCAAGAACTCGCGTCGGCATTGGCTTCTCCAGATCCGACATTTACCAACGGCGACGACGGACCGGTGACCGGACCAATGGTGGTGAAGACGAACACCGGCTGTGAGGACGAGTACTGCTGTTGTCCGTGCCACGAAAAGAAGGACAACACTCCACCAGCAACTCCACTCCCGCCACCATCTGATCCAACTCCACCCCCGTCGGGGTACATGCCCTCCCAGCACTCTGGCGGGTCTATGATGTCCGGGTTCTCCGGGTATTATTCGTACAACTAGACTACAATTGTTGTAATCGTTTATTTAAATCCCCTAAGGCACGTTAGGACTAGCAAGAGCGGCACAAAGTTAGGGTAATTGTGTCGCACGTGCCATTGCAAATGTTGTAATCGTTTATTTAAATTCGTCGTTAAGTATTAATGGTTCGTCGTTTTATCAATCCTTCAACAATTCAAACTTTAAAAAAATAAAAAAAAATTCCTACCGCCGCAGCCCGCGGCGGCAAGGAACAGATAACGCCGCGGGCCGCGGCGTTAGCTCAGCGCCACGCTGCCGCCTGGCGTTAGACCCCTAACGCCGTGGCCCACGGCGTCAGGGTCGTAACGCCGTGGCCCTCGGCGTTAAGGGTACGAGCCCACTCCTAGCGGCTCCTACCGCTGTGGGCCACGGCGTTATGTCCCTGACGCCGTGGCCTACGGCGGCAGATGTATATTTTTGCAAAATTTGTGGCGGACCATATATTTTTGCAAAATCACGATAAAATAAATATTAAAAAAATTCGAGATTTATACCACATCGCTCACGTGAACAGAACTGAACGTGGTGATAACCCACCCTCTACGCTCCTTCTTGCACCTCGTGGTAACCGGGGTCAGCAATTCAAACAAAAGTTAAAACATCAGGAAATCAAAAGCGCAGTACATGTTGTGCTTAGCCCTTTGTTTTTTATTGTTCCCTCTATATTTCCAAAAAACATTTAATTTTTGCATACGTGAAGTACGAGATACTTCCTCCGTCCCAAATTACTTTCGTTTTGATTTTTTAGATAAATTTTTTATTATGCATTTAGATATAATTATATGGGACAATTGTGTTTTTACCCTCACTCTGAATTCTAATTGTGATTTACCCTTATTTTTTTCAACTTTGTAATTTTACACTCACTTTTTCAAATCGATGTGTGACGTTGCCTCTACTGGGGGTAAACTCACAATAAAAATACTGTGATTTTACCCCTGGTAGGGGCAAACTGAGGCTTCACACTGAAAATGTGAGGGCAAAATCACAAAGTTTAAAAGTGAGGGTAAAATCACAATTAGAATTCAGAGTGAGGGTAAGAACACAATTGCATAACAAAAAAGATGTATCTACAAAAGCTAAAATGACAAGTAATTTGAAATGGATGGAGTACTTTCAAACACATCTGAGCTAAAAAGTTTCAGTGTAGCAATTGTGAGTCCCACAAAAAGTTTCAGATTTTGGGCTAATTTCAGTCCTGTTCAAGTTCAAAGTTTCTATCCAGTAAAGTTTTGGCTAAATTTCAAGTCTAGATCTTGAGCCTCACGAATCAGGAATAATTGCCTCATCAAGATTCTTGAACTAAATATACAAAAGAGAATTTCAGGCAAGGAACTAAATAGCGTTTGTAGTGCCCGCAATAGCATTGCTATAGCGGTAGCGGTACTTTGCCGCTACCGTTATAAGTAGCAGACTCAAGATAGCATGTTTGGACTTAGCAGCCGCTATTACCCGCTATTAGATTTCCGCTGGACGTTCACAAGAGATGTACGTGAGTATGATTACACCAACGTACAACTACTTCAGCTACTCATCTCTACTAGAAACTAGTCGAGGGCGGGTACCACACGCTACCAACAATTAGTCCAAATCAGTTGATTTTTTTGAAATGGAAGTTGACGATTCAAGATTACCCTAATCCTGATAAGCTACACCCATCAGTCTGATAAGCTACACCCATCTCTATATCTCTTAGAATAAGTTTGTTTGCATGGCATATTTATATTTATACATGTATCAAACATATTTACAAGTGATTCGAGTATCCGACCAGTGATCTATGTTAACCTCTATTCTTAGCTTTATTTTGTTTTGTTTAGATTAGAAAAGTTATATGCAAAAAATAGCTCCAATAAATGACAACTAAATTTATTCTTAAGATAGGTATACTTCCATAATCAATCTAGATATGGTATTATATCCAAACATGACATAGTGCTATCAATGAGATTGATGGAAATTGTATTAATAATTGCATCAGTTGACACCTCTCAGTAGAGTTTGTACCAATTTCAAGAATATTCATATAATAATATTTTTTTGGATGTTTGTGGACATAGAAGCGCTTTTATTGACACTTGTGCATCTACTAGCTTTGATTATGCCACTTGTCTATGTAATGAGTATCATTTTCTACACCTGTCTTACACGCAACTATAAAATTGACACTTGTCTAACATGCAACTTTAAATTTGACACTTGTCCATGTAGCTATCTCCACATCAATCCTTACCATCAGTTACATATCCACTAGCTATCCTGCATAGTCTGCAATATACGAGTAGATCCCCTCAACTCTTCAATATAAACCGGGTGCCATTCTTACAAAACTCACATACAAACCAACACAACTCTTGTGTTAGCATCCAATAGGCCAAACCATTGGTAGATCTGATAGCAATGGCGAAACTCTTCAGCCTATTGTTGATCCTTGCTTTTGCAGTAGCCATGTCCATCGAGGGCACCCAAGTTGCTTGTGACGACAACCTCCCAGCCCTAATTATGGAATGCCAGCAATACGTGATGCCACCTAAGGAACCATTAATCCCTCCTTCAAATAGTTGTTGTAGTGCGGTCCAAAAGGCAGATATTCCGTGCTTGTGCAAAAAGGTCACCAAGAAAATAGAGGAGATTGTGAGCACAGAGAAGGTTGTGTATGTTGCCAAAAAATGTGGGATAGAAGTTAAGTCTGGCTTCAAATGCGGAAGTAAGTGTTATATGTGGATCTTTACATGAGTATGAAGTAGACTATGAACTATACATAAAATCACTGCAGGTTATTATGAAACTATCACGGTAACCGTTCTAACTTGAATTAATTGTTTATTTGCAGGCTTCACAGTTCCAGCAAAATGAATATACACAAAAAGAGGGGAGATGCTGAATGTAGTCCTTATTGCTCAACTACCTAGCTGATTTACCTTTTTGGAAAAGTGAGCAATATGAGGTTGTGTTGAGACATTGTAAGGTTCGAGAGATAATGATGTATCGACAATAAATTGATGAGCTAACGAAGGCCTCCCTTCAAATTTCCTAATCGCTAGTCGTAAATTCATTTGTTATGCATATTCCTCTTCAAACGTGAACGAGAAGAAAAGAAAATAAAGTGAAAAGAAATAAATCAGAATAAAAGAAAGTGACATCTGACCGACACATCGTCTCAAGGAATGAATTGAATAATCCACTAAATGCATGGAAGCCTTGTAAATATAATAGATCGAAGACGACGCCACCTTTTTCAGCCTTGATTGGTGTTTTAAGTGCACATTTGAAAGGGTCTTGATGTTGCCTAGAGGGGGTGAATAGGCGTGATGACCCACTTGAACTTTTCTTTCCCGAAAACTTGAACTGCCAAGCGTCACCGGTCAGACCCGTCGCTGGCTCTGCTTCACAGGAGGCACCGGTCAGACTGTTGCCTAGCACCGGTCAGACCAGTGTAGCATAGAGCACCTGCAAAAACAACTTCAAGCTCCTCTTGACTTCTAGCACCAACCAAACTTGGTGAGTGGCCTTGATTGATGATCACAAGCAGGGTAATGATCCCTACACACACAAATAGCACACCCAAGTAGATCGAAGCGGAAGCAAATCAAATATGCTAGAAAACAACTTAGAGAGGCAAATCACAAGGAGATACAAGGATTTATTTTCCGAAGTTCACCTCTCACTAAGGAAAGGCTACGTCTCCGTTGAGGAGCTTGTAAGGGAACTTTCCCACAACAAGCCGGGTCTCTTTCAACCACTTTCCTCCTTTCCACTAAGGCGATCTTTTCCACGAAGAGGCAAGATCACAGCCCTCACAAACTTGCTGCTGCTCACCACAACCTTGGGAGCTAGCCGGCGACGCCTAGCCGTCTAGGAGGCGAACCTCCAAGAGTAACAAATGCTTCAAAGCTTGTAGACGCGAAATCGAAGTACTCAAGCTATGAGAATGCTCTTGTTAGCTCACAAAGCTCTCTTGAGCTCACACTCTCAACCCAACTCAAAGATATGGCTTGAATACACAAATCTCACAAAGATATAGCTTGGAGCCGTTATTGCTCATGTTAAGCCGCTATTTGTTACATTTATGGTTCGAATGATATATGAATATGAATTAAATGACTGATAATATTTTGATTAATTATTTATGTAATGTAGAAGAATTATGAAATGATAAATGAATTCTTTAGTCATGAATATGATAATTTAATATTATATGTATTCATAAATCATAATTATATCTATTTATTTGTGATTCTTTCCAATTGTCTAACTTAAAACTTTAACATTTTCATGTAAATTTGATGTTAATCTTCATATATGCACTAAAAATGTGATTATTTTTGAATTCCGCTATTTGGACTTAGCAACCACTATAGCATCCGCTACAGTGAAAATAATCTGCTACCATATCGTTAAATGCTATTTAGTAGCTTGATTCCAGGTCACCATATGATGCTACGCCCTAAACCTGAACCTGCACGCGGCTGGTCAGTTCCCTATGATCCTGTTGATGTTGATAGTTTGAATGTTTGATACCAACAACCTTTGGTTAAACACATCTCGCCCTGGTGTTGTGCTACGCTTGCACGTCAGTTCCGATCATCCTCGGCTGATATGTACCGGTGGACAGTCGCTCCCCCAGGGGCGACCCGAGGGCCCCCGGCCGCACCGCCCAACCCCCGCCGCCGCTGCTTCCGACGGCCGTCGGCGCCATCTCCGTCGGCGGCGGCGGCCAGCAGAGGAGCCGAACAACCGGCTTCCCCCACGTCCTCCTCTCCCCCCTCCTTCCTCCCCTTCCCTCACCTCACCACCGCCACGACATGGTCCTTCTTCGTGGTTGTCCCGTGCGCCGCTCTCTCAGGGCCTACCCCGGCGTCCTCCACCACGGATCCGGCCACCCCCTCCGCGGTGTCACCGGCGCCTTGCCCAAACCCTAGATCTGGGTCGGATGTGAGCCGACGCCGCCGCCCTACTCCGGCACGTCTCCTCTCGCGGGGCCGCTCCCGCTCCGGCGGCGGTGTGGGGCGCGCATCCCGTGGACGTTGGTGGAGGCTCCGAGCCCGCCTGACGCGCCGTCGTGCGACGTCTGCGTGACCTGCCGCGCGGGCCTGCTGGTTCGTACGGTCCCTCCCCGACGCCTTCGCCACCACCACGGGTGGTCCGGCGCAGCCACCGCCCACGCCCCACGCCGATCCAGCCGCCCCCTTGGGCGGCGGATTTGGGGTTGACCTAGGTCACTCCCCGGCCGATAGGGGTCGGCGGGGCCCTCGATCCGGTCGCCCCGGGCGCGGATCCGGTCGTCCCCCGTGCGGATCTAGCTGCGGCGGCGGCTGCAGTGTGGGATGGGGTTCCTCCTCTCCTCTGCTGGCGCTTGCTGCTGGTTCTGGTGGGGGTTCGAAGGCAGGTCCTTTTGGTCATTTCGTTGTTGGTGGAGGTCGTTGGGTCGCTCTCGTTGGCCATTGTGGGGGCCTCACGCCGCCGGTGCTGCCTGCCGTGGGCTAGGTGGAGGCATGTCTTCTTCCCCTCAGGATGCTCGGGCGAAAGCTTGCCCAGTTCTGTGCTGGGCCAACAACAATGGCGCCTAAGGGTGTCGCTCCCTTCATGGAGGTGTTGTTGTGAGGTCTCGAGGGACGTCGCCGTCCTTCCCCACCATTGCTTTGCGTCGCATCGTTCGTTGAGGGCTCCCCGGTGTCCTGGTCGTCTTCACTGGCCTACCTCGTCGTCGCTGGGTTGGTTGTTGGATATTGGTTGTCACCCGGGGGATCTCGCTTCTCCGGCTGTCTTCTTCGCTGGCGAATTGGGAGGACGGGTTTTCGTCCTGCTCTTGATCCCTTGGTTGTCATTCATTTTCAAAGAATGGGCTCAACGGTGATGTTGGGTTGGTCGGTCGTAGGGAGTGGGGATGTGGATATGGGCTCCTTCCCCCTCCTGGTAGTTGTGGTCGCTCTTGGCCGCCTTCCTTGCATGCAGAAGCCTTTCGTCGTCAGCTCGTCGCCATCAAGGGTTGCTTGCTGTCTTTCCATCGATTGTCTCCTTCTAGGCTTTGGCGGGGGTTGTATGAAGTTGGTTCTGGAGGCCAGCGAAAGCTTGGTTCGAATTCTTCGGGCCGACAAAGGGTGCGTTTTTCGGAACGTACCTCACCTCGTTGGAGGCGTTGTTTCGGCCTCCGTCCAGTTGTCTTGCCAAGTGAAAGCTTGGTCTGCTCCTTCGTGGGCAGACGGATGTTGGCGGCGTTGGCGTCGTTTCCCTCCTTGGAGGCCTCATCTTGCATACCTTTCTGGCTCCTTCCCCATTGGTGTCTAGGTGTGAGTCTGTCAGTGATGTGCTTGCACTCTTGTGTTCGCTTTAGTGCAGGTTTAGGTGTTGCCGGTGGTGCTGTGTTGTTCCTATGTTCTTGTTGGTCGTCGTTGTTCTCCGTTTTGTTTCAAGTTGATTTGTCTGTACCTCCGCGCCTTTAGGATTCTCCTAAGGTTGCTTAACTCTAATTTTTTTTAATAAAAAACGTGCTATGCACGTCTTGGAAAAAATGTACCGGTGGACACAGCGTTCACGTCAAGCCACGACTTCAATTTTGATCCAGTGACTGCAAGGTTGTTTTCAGCATAATATGCCCGAGATATTCTGCAGGATCGTCGAGCCGTGCCGAACCCAGTTGATACTCGCCAACGGAAACTCCGCCTTCAATTGTGTCCCCGTCTGAAAACTACCGTCCGTCGCGGAGACACATTAATGCGCGCCTCCCGGCTCGTTCCGCGGCCAAACGTTGGCGCGCGCACCGGCCGCGGTGCACCACCGTGCACGTGCTCCGCCCTCGACCGACCGCGCGTTCGGTTGAGACATCGCCAAAGCCGGCCGGAGCCGCGCACGGTTACAGCTAGCTGGGGTACACGTGCAACCTTTTGAACGTAAATTTTTTTTTGAACGTAAACGCCATGCAGATCATGGTTTCTGATCAGGCCTCATGGCTCATATCATACTGTAGTTGGTTACCATGCCTCATATGTTTTCTTCCGTCCGTCGTCTCACCGGCCACGCCATTTATGTCGCTGGCCGTAGGATGATCCAACGTCGTCGTAAAGGCTGTGGCTTGCTGGCTGTGCGATCCGGTGGTTCATATAAGGCCTCTCTGGAGGTGATGGCGACGGCCGGACAAGGAGAGAGGGCTCGGCAGGTCCGCCAGTTCCCACGGCGCTCGCTCGGCGCGACGTGCAGCAGCTACACCACCGTACCCCCATCCCGCGGACGCCGCTAGAGAGATCGCATCGTATCTCTCAACGCCTCCACTCCCGCGCCGAGACGACGACGACGCGTCCGCCGTGACGCCTCGCTATTTGCCGTACGTCCACACACGGGCGCGAGAGAGGGGAGACGTGCCGTTGGCGTCGCTGCGTCCCGGGACCCGCGCGGTGCAGTTGCTGCGTGCGATGGGTCGTTTCTTCATCAGCTCCGGCGGCGTCCCGCTGCGGCTTGTGCTCCTCCTCGCCCTGCACTACCAAGCCGCGGTCTCGAGCTCGTCGGCGCCGCCGCCGGAGATGCTGCACGGGAGCTACGCGGGGAAGTCGGAGTTCAGGACGGTGAACAGGAAGGAGCTCGAGTCGTGCCTCAACCCGAGCCCGTACCTGGCGATCAATGTAAGCGGTAGCACCGGCGGCGGGGCGGCGAATAACCTCCCCGACGAGGCGTTCCTCCACGTCACCGTCGCCGGCGTCCTCAAGCCCAGCGCCTCCGACTGGGTCGCCATGATCACGCCTTCCAACTCCAGGTGCGTGCGGTGTGTCTATTCATTCAGTCCGATCGTTTTCGTGAAATCGCTCTCGCCGTGATCAACCACCGATATGATCGTCGATGCGTGCACGCGCGCAGCGTTTCTGGATGTCCTCTGAGCGGACTGAACTACGTGGAGACCGGAGACCTGGCGAATCTCCCGCTTCTCTGTCACTACCCTGTTAAGGTGAGCTTGACAGCTTGTTCTGCAGCTTTCGTTTTTGTACTCGCTGGCTGTTCCTTAACGTACGAGCCACTAACGGTACTGCTAGTTCTGTACGAACCTCGTCTTCCTGTCATGTTCAAGTTTTCCTGATTTAAGAGGTTGCTGAGTTTGTGAGAAGACAGTGCTAGCTTAATTAAAGTATTGACAACGAGATAATCCTCTATCCAGTGCAGCATGTCTACGCTTTTTCGGGCAAACAGCAAGGCTAATCAGGATCTAGCGTGACAGACGAATTGTGTATGTGGCATGGTTCAAACGGGCAAACACGTTGTTTAGGGCCGTTCCTATATCATTGGGCTGAACAAACATGGGCTTCTGATCATCTTCAATCTTTTTAGCATTTTTGAAAAAAAATATATATCAAAATAAAAAATTGCAAATATATACTCGATCGTACCTTTATTTGAAACAGATGTAGCCAGTGCAACTAGCGGAAGGTACAACACCGGTTCAGCTGACGGAATTTCCCTTCTCTGTATAGCGTATCTTTAAAAATTATAACTAATTAATATAAATTGAGATAAAGATAAATTTTATATAAAATTATAGTTCTTGACGAGATTATATGAATTATAGTTACGAGTTTTTAAAGACGTGTTGTCTAAAGGAAAATCTGAATATTGTATCGATTATTTGAGTACCAATATAAGTTTAAATAATAAAAATTGAACATAAATCTGTAGATCGCGTCGAGGTTTACAATTTTCATATAAAATTTATCACCATCTTGAGTTCATATAAATTAGTTATGATTTTCTAAAAATAAACTATCTAGAGAATGAAAATTCTACCTATCGAACCGACATTAAAGTTCCTACAGAGCACCTTTCCGTGAACTGGCTATAGCCATTTCAAATGCCGGTATGCATATAGACTTGCAATTTGTTATTTAGATATATATTTTTGCAAAATATTAGAATAAAATATATAAAAATCCTAGTATTCTTCATGACGCGGAAATGCAGGCCCAGTACCTGACAAGCGACCCCGGCTACATGGGCTGCAAGAACGCCGGGTGCGGGGAGCGCGACGCGTCCGGCGCCTGCACGGCCCGGACCTGCGCCGCCAAGCTCACCTTCCACGTCGTCAACTTCCGCACCGACGTCGAGTTCGTCCTCTTCTCCGGCGGCTTCAAGACGCCGTGCCTCCTCAAGCGCTCCGGCGCGCTCCACTTCGCCAAGCCCGCCAGCCCGCTCTACGGCCACCTCTCCAGCACCGACTCCAAGGCCACCTCGGTGAGCAGAGCACACAGCCATCCCTGTCCCACCTTGCCCTCTCTGCGGCTCTGCCCCTCACTGCGAATGCAGGCGTGAGCGGCGCTCGTACCTGACTCAGAAAATCTGAGCGCTGAAAGATTTGGTCTGTATCAGATGAGGCTTACCTGGGTGAGCGGAGACGGGAATCCGCAGCAAGTTCAGTACGGAGACGGCAAGTCTTCTACCTCTGAAGTCGCAACCTTCACGCAGGATGATATGTGCAGTGAGTAGAGTAATCCATATGTTCTTCTTATCGCGGAAGAAAAACACTGTATAAGGAAATGCCACCGTGTTTGATTCCGCGTTTCCTGGGACAAAATTGGCTGCTTACAGGTATCTCCGTGTTGCCGAGCCCTGCCAAGGATTTCGGGTGGCATGACCCCGGCTACATCCATTCGGCCGTCATGACTGGGCTCCAGCCATCTCAGTCCTACACTTACCGTTACGGGAGGTAGAGACTGAGTTCTCCTGCTCCGGCAACCAGATCCTTGCAAAAGAAATCGATCAGCAATTAGTGGCTTTCTTCTTTGTGCAGTGATTCAGTGGGCTGGAGTGACATGATCAAATTCAGAACTCCACCAGCTGCGGGTTCAGATGAGCTGTCCTTCGTGATCTATGGTGACATGGGAAAGGCTCCATTTGACACATCAGTGGAACACTACATTCAGGTAGCTGAAGTTGTTACCTCGAAGCTAGAAATGCTTAAGCCTGGTAAAAAGATGCGCTGTTTATCAATATGCCACACATTTGCAGCCTGGATCGATTTCTGTGGCCAAGGCAGTGGCTAAAGAGATCGAAAATGGAAATGTCGACTCCATCTTTCATATAGGAGACATCAGCTAGACAGCTACGCTACGGGCTTCCTGGTGGAATGGGACTACTTCCTTCACCTCATAACGCCGCTTGCTTCTCAAGTTTCATACATGACTGCTATTGGCAATCACGAAAGGTAGATTCTGCAGATTCGCGATGTTGCACCTACAGCGCAATTTGAGTAACAGTAAGTTTACATCTTCTCAGGGATTACGCGAACTCTGCATCTGTGTATATCACTCCTGATTCAGGTGGCGAATGTGGAGTCGCCTACGAGTCATACTTCCCCATGCCTGCTGCCAGTAAGGACAAGCCATGGTATTCAATTGAGCAAGGGAGTGTTCACTTCATCGTGATATCTACGGAGCATGAGTGGTCGGAGAAGTCAGAGCAGGTATGCAATTATCTGCACCTTTTTTTCCTTCTGTTTTAAGTCTTGGAAACATAAAATGTTCTCTTACAATCTTGTTGTTTGATTAGTACAATTGGATGGACGAAGATTTGTCATCGATTGACAGATCAAGAACACCATGGGTAATCTTCATCGGGTGAGTACACTACTCATTTTTGTTCTAACAATAGCCTGGCTAAAGATTGATCAGGCATCGAACGAGGCTGCAGTATGAGACTTGACCTTTCATGAGATTGATCTGGCATTTCGCTGTCCATTGCAGGCATAGGCCAATGTATTCCTCCCATGGTGGTATACTGCCCAATGTGGATTCCAACTTTGTTGCCTCTGTTGAGCCACTCCTGCTCAACTATCAGGTAAAAAACAATTCTAAAAATTCAGAATAGATTGCGCCATATCATTATAAAAACACACAATCACAATATGTCTTGGTTATACACGGTAAGTAGGTGGATTTGGTTTTCTTCGGCCATGTACACAACTATGAGAGGACCTGTGCAGTATACCAGGAAAACTGCAATGGCATGCCAGTGAAGGATGCAAACGGAATTGACGTCTATGACAACAGTAACTATACCGCACCTGTTCATGCCATTGTTGGAGCAGGAGGGTTCAGCTTGGACAATTTCCCTAACAATGTAAGAGTCACAAGTCATGTATGTTCTTCAAAGCAGGAGTTGTTGGCTGTTAACAATGATCCAATTAGCTTTAGGAATTGGGAATTTATAATCTGAATTGAAGTGGTTGTTAACATTCTATATATCATTGTTCAAATATTTAGGGGGAGGCCTGGAGCTTAGCGAGGGTTTCAGAGTTCGGCTATGCCAGGGTTCATGCCACAAGAACCGACATGCTGGTTCAGGTGTGTTGCTCCTGTGTGGTGTCTTTCCCTTTATGTTCGAAAGAATCAATAAAAAATTTAAAGTGGTTAGATCAAGAAAATGTCATCGTTAAGGACTAACACAAACAACTCCAAAAATGTGGTAAAGCCATCTTTTTTGGTTCTGCATTTCTCGTTGAAGTCTGAGCAACTGACACACTGTTTTATTCAGTTTGTAAACTCAACTACCATGGAGGTCCGGGACCAATTTAAGATTGTGAAGGGATCTTCAGCAAAGAAGTCTCCAAGCCTGACAATTCAACAATAGCTGCAGCTCATGAAAAAGAAGATTAAACTGAAGCTACTCCTCTCCTTTTTTTGTTATACTGTAAATAGGTGCTGAATTACACATCCCTGTATTATTCTACGAACACGTGTACAATGATGTTTACATCAATAGAAGTTCATTTACATGTTGTAGTGGCCAATACCCTTGCAAAAGGTTTGCTGCTATACAGTTGTTCTGCTATACAGTTCAAGCTTGTATGTTGAAAACAATGAATACACTGACTAGTACGCAAGCAATTCTAGTAACGAAAAGAATAGGCACGGCACTATCGAAATGAATTTAAGGGAAAGCTATATCTCATTTTGAGCAGATTATTTATACATCTCTAACACCACAAAAACTACTCCAGGCGTGACCAAAAAAAAAAAAAAACTATATATCCCCATCCCCAAATACCAAAAGGCTGCCATTTGAGGATTATTTTAGTATGCTGAAGAAGTGAAGATGCTCTGATAAGCTTTGATGTTTTTCCTTTGCTTATTTTTTTAGGACAAAAATAGTGTTGCTGTAGTTGTGTATATAATCCCCTCTAGGCTACAGGCCAACAGCCAAGCCACGCGCGCGCCTCATCTCGCAGTTTCTCTGCGTACATAAAGCTTAGCTTGGGGCACATTTTGTGCGCTGCCACACTCGCGCTCGGGCAGTTGTGAATCGCGATGGGTCGTCGCCTCCTCGGTTCCGGCGTCGCGATGCTCGTACTCCTCGGCGTCTGCGCCGCTGCCGTCTCGCGCTCGACGCCGCCGCCGCCGCCGCCGCCTCACGATCTGCCGCCGCCGGAGATGCTGCACGAGAGCTTCGCGGGGAAGTCGGAGTTCAGGACGGTGAACCGGAAGCTGCTGGGCTCGTGTCTGAACCCGAGCCCGTACCTGGCGATCACCGTCAGCACCGGCGCCGCGCCGCTCCCCGACGAGGCGTTCCTGAGCGTGACCGTCTCCGGCGTCCTCAGGCCCGACGGCGACGACTGGGTTGCCATGATCACGCCTTCCAACTCCAGGTAAATTTAGCAATAGTTCATGACTTGGTTTGGCTGTTTCGTGATCGGTTTGATCGATCGATGGAGCTCTCCGTGAATGGCTGCATGCGCATTGCAGTGTCGCCGGGTGCCCTTTCGCCGGCGTGAACTACGCCCAGACCGGTGATCTAGCGCATCTCCCGCTCCTGTGCCACTATCCTGTCAAGGTATAGTAGCTTCTGCAAGCATGGCTCTGTTTCCATTTTCATTTTCATTTTTGCTGGTTTTGCTAGTTGCCATGAATTGCAATGTGAACTTGTTTTTGTCATGTTCAAGTTTTCCGTTCATTAAAAAGGTTGCTGAGTTTACGAAAAGGCACTGCTCGTTTGAGTATCCGTGACAAATGTAGTCCGGTACACCAATGCAACATGTCTCAGTGTTGGCAGCCTCGCTCAAGAATCGCCATCCATGAATGAAGCAAGCCTAAGCTAGCGTGCAAACATCGGCAACTGGTAGGGGCGTAGGGCTGTACGTTGAAGTGCCATCACAAGCATGACGTGCGTTGCATGGTTCAAACGGGCAAGCTTCGAAAGTTTGGTAGCGTGTAGACGACGAATCGCACAACTTGATGATGATGGATGATCGCTAAGGGATATTTGGGCCAATTCACAACCCAGCTTGTATGAGTGGCCTACTAAGTATGTGGTTGTTTAGGCCCAGCACCTGACGCGCGACCCCGGCTACCTGGGCTGCAAGAACGCGGCGTGCCAGAAGCGCGACGCGTCCGGCGGCGGCTGCCGCGTCCGCACCTGCGCCGCCACGCTCACCTTCCACGTCGTCAACTTCCGCACCGATGTCGAGTTCGTGCTCTTCTCCGGCGGCTTCGGGACGCCGTGCGTCCTCAAGCACTCCGGCCCGCTCCGCTTCGCCGACCCCGCCAGGCCGCTCTACGGACACCTCTCCAGCACCGACTCCGCGGCCACCTCGGTGAGCAAAGGAATCCCAATCCCACCGTGCGCTTTGATTTCCTTCTGGTGCGTGGGCTGTGCCTGTACGGCGGCGCTCGTTACTGCTGACTCCTGAGCGCTGCACGCGTGGTGGTTGCAGATGAGGCTTACGTGGGTGAGCGGCGACGGGAGGCCGCAGCAGGTTCAGTACGGAGTCGGCAAGTCCGCTGTTTCTCAAGTCGCGACGTTCACGCAGAAGGATATGTGCACTAAGTACTGATCGTCTATTGGTGTTCATCGCAGAGAGGGCATTGTTCAACGAAATATGACCATGTTTGGTTCTGGCCTCTGGGTTCTCGTTCGATAAACTTCTCCTCGTGCAGGTATCCCAGGGTTTGCAAGCCCCGCCAAGGATTTTGGGTGGCATGACCCTGGCTACATCCACTCGGCTGTGATGACCGGTCTCCAGCCTTCTCAGTCCTACACCTACCGTTACGGAAGGTAAGCTTCTCTTGTGACTGATCCTTGCAAACATTTGATCAGAAACTTCAGAATTAGAAAATGCCATGGATATCAGTAACATTCTGATGACTAAGGATTAATTGACCGAGATGAGTGAGTTCTCAGTTCTCACAGCTTTTGAGTTTGTGCTTGTGCAGTGATTCTGTGGGTTGGAGTGGCACAAACAAATTTAGAACTCCACCAGCTGGGGGTTCAGATGAGACATCCTTTGTGATCTATGGTGATATGGGGAAGGCTCCGCTGGACCAATCAGTGGAACACTACATTCAGGTATACTGAATGTTGCCTGTGTGCAAAAAATGTTTAGTGCCAGATCCCTTGTATGCAGATTGTAACTTTCCATATGAGATTCTCTCATCGCATTAAGTCTGCAAATTACATACCAATGTAAATAGTAACACTCACAGGTCATGGTCATGGCACACGTTTGCAGCCAGGATCGATTTCTGTGACCAAGGCAGTGGCTAAAGAAATTGAAGCAGGAAATGTCGATTCGATCTTCCATATAGGTGACATCAGCTATGCTACAGGCTTTCTGGTTGAATGGGACTTCTTCCTTCACCTCATCAAGCCACTTGCTTCTCATGTTTCGTACATGACCGCTATTGGTAATCACGAAAGGTATCTGCTGTCATTAGAACTTATACTGCCAAAGCAATCTGAGCAGTGTATTTGCATTGTGAAATGCGCCATCATTGGCCGTGAATTATGATGTCTTCCTCAGGGATTATGCACAATCTGGATCTGTGTATGGGACCCCAGATTCAGGTGGCGAATGTGGAGTTGCATATGAGTCCTACTTCCGCATGCCTGTTGTCGGTAAGGATAAGCCATGGTACTCAATTGAGCAAGGGAGTGTTCACTTTGTTGTGATGTCGACTGAGCATGACTGGTCAGAGAAGTCGGAGCAGGTATATAATCAACTGCAATCTTTCATTTTTTCTTTTCTGACTTCTATGTTTTGTTTTTCTGAAAAGTTTGTTGTTTAAACAGTACAAATGGATGAATCAAGATTTGTCATCAGTCAATAGATCGAGGACACCATGGGTGATTTTCATTGGGTGAGTTACATTACATACTCATGTTACAAAAATACCTTGGTTACAGTACAGACAGACCATACAGATTAAAAAAAGTTGCAACCTGGGCCTTTCCATATTGTACTATGCATTTATGTTTCTCTTGATTATGAAATATGTGCCGTTCAGATACAAGAAATGAAATCACCAGCTACATCAATGACAATTGCAGGCACAGACCAATGTATTCCTCCCATATCGGTATTCCAGTTAATGTGGATCTAAGCTTTGTAACCTGTGTGGAGCCACTATTGCTCAAATACCAGGTATGGAATCACACTTCAAAACTGAAAGTTGCCTGCAGAAATGGCATCAGAATATGCTGACTATACTAGCATGTTTTGGTTTTGGGGTGAGCAGGTTGATTTGGTTTTCTTCGGCCATGTACACAACTACGAGAGAACTTGTGCAGTATATAAGAACAATTGCAAAGGCATGCCAAAGAAGGATGCAAGTGGAATTGATACTTATGACAACAGCAACTATACCGCACCAGTTCATGCCATTGTTGGAGCAGGAGGGTTCAACTTGGATAAATTCCCTTTGATTGTGGTAAGACCGTAAGAGTAGTAACAAATCTTTTGTATGCTCTCCAAAGCAAGCAGTGCACAATCTTGAAGTAATAGGGCAATTGATGTACATACACTCGTTAACAATCTTGCTTGGGTTTCCAAATATTCAGTTGAACAAGTGGAGCTCATCAAGGGTTGCAGAGTTCGGGTATGCCAGGGTGCATGCTACAAGAGCTGATGTTTTGGTTCAGGTCAGTATTGTCTTTCCTTTCTCGTTTCCAGTCCTTCTCTTCTCTTTTCGTGTGTCTGAAATTGAACTTCAGAGATTGGAAGTGGCAGTACAAAGAAGAAAGAACACTCCATTACCAGCACGAGTTGTAACATAGCTGATTCATTGTGGATTGTGGTGTTTCTCTGAACAACTGCTACTCTGTTTTCTTCAGTTCGTAAACTCAGGTACAATGGAGGTACGGGATCAGTTTAGAATTGTGAAGCGTGCTCCGGCGAGGAAGCTACAGAATGTGACCATTCAAGGGTAGCTGCAGCTCATGAAAAGAAGCTAAAACTGAGGCTACAGCCTTTTTCCCTTTCGAATAAACCTTTTTTGTTATGCCACAAAGTGGTGTGAATTATACATCAGCGCACAGCGTGTATATTCTATGGTTTGAGAGTGTATGTTTTGACATCCTTGTTTCCTTTCGTGCCATTTTATAGCAACAAGCTTCTGAACTCTGAAGGTTTCTTGTACTTTTTTGCTAGTTTGAAATCTGTTGCGGCCAGTATGCCGCTACAAGGTGCTCGGTTTACAAATTACAAGACAGCAATTTGAAAAAAAAATATATTTTTTTTAAAAAATCATGTTGCTGCTAGAGGATTTTGGAATTAGCGTGATGCATACAGGTCGCTGCCATGTTAGGGGACACAACTCATGAATGAATCGTCACCGTGCCACAACAGAATCAAATCATTGAAATTAATGGACTGGAGTTTGTTTCGGCATGAGGCATGGTAAACCAGTACGGCAACATCTAAGAGCTGCATGATTTACAACAATATTCAGCTGGATCGGCTAGCCTAGCTGACAATCAAAAGAAGAAAGCGAAAGATGTCTACATCGTGTCTCCTGGAGTGGACTGAATAATCCAGGGAATGCATCGACGCCTTGTAAATATAGCAGATCGATGGCGCTCCGTCGTCGTCTCGACGCCAAGTTGACATCCTTTGATTAGTGTTCTAAGTACTGAGTTGCAACGACAAGTTAAGTGTCAATTTCAGAAGTTTAATTTGGGTAGGCGTTTCTTCTCATGGCGGATATTCTTCACTTTCTGAGAAAATCACTATATTGTATTGTAGCACGATGCATTTTTTTTACTGGATTCTAGGAACTATTATATTTATGTGCGTGCCTTGCCGTGACTGGACGGCTGACGGGAACGTACGGTAAAACCAATGTATACATGTCATGCAAAATTGCAAACCCATTGTACGTACTTTGTCCCGTTACGGACCATGATGCCTACATAATCCGTTCGGACGTTCGCCAAAGCACACAGCCACACACCAAGCAACTACTGCACAACCTGACGGTTGAAGCAGCAGGGGTAGGAAGAAGTTCGCTAGTCCGTCGTAGCAACCAGCGGCCATGGCGACAAGGTTGTTGCTCGCATGCGTAGTTCTGCTCGGCATAGCAATGGCCGCGGCGGCGGTGAGGCCGGGCACCACCACGACGATTGACGACACCCGCCGGCCGATAGGGGACTGCGACCAGGACCTGCAGGACCTGATCT
Organism: Cenchrus fungigraminus; assembly: GCA_036936925.1. Lineage (NCBI taxonomy): Eukaryota > Viridiplantae > Streptophyta > Magnoliopsida > Poales > Poaceae > Cenchrus > Cenchrus fungigraminus. The sequence goes on along the minus strand of CM072778.1, from coordinate 16,071,948 downwards.
CCAACTGCCAGGACTACGTCAAGTTCCCGGCCGATCCCAAGATCCCGCCGTCGGCGGCGTGCTGCGCCGTGGTCCAGAGGGTGAACATGCCGTGCCTCTGCTCCAAGGTGACCCCGACGGTGGAGACGCTCATCTGCATGGACAAGGTCGTGTACGTCGCCGGCTACTGCAAGAGGCCCCTCAAGCCCGGGTCTCACTGTGGAAGTGAGTTTTTGAACGCTGGATTACTACCTCTACGTGCTAAATTAACACGCCCGGATATTCATGACTTATCAATTGTGGTGTTTTTTTACAGGCTATCCCGTTCCCGGTGGTTCTCTCCCCTGATGCTCGTATGACGAATGTGGAGCGATCATTACGAATAAAATTGACATTTCGTTTCCTATGTACCTTATGCACTGTGTACATCCTTGTGTTATATATGTATTGTTTGTCCGTCTGCCACGAGAGATGTTGCTTGTAGTCTATCTACTGCTGTGGGATTGTATCTCAATGTCTTTTAGAATAAGCTTTGTTTATTTGCATGGCATATTTATACATGTATCGAACATATTTACTAACAACAAGCAATGTGAATATTCGACCATCTACCTTTGTTGATGACGTGATCTATGTTAACCTAATAGCTTTATTTTGTTTTGTTTAGAAAAAACATATGCAAAAATATCATTGATAAATTTATACTTAAGATAGTTATACTTTAATCAATATAGATTTTATAATATTGTATCCAGCAAGACATAGTGCTATCAATAAGAGGATCCATATAGTGGTGTCAGACGTCGTCATAAATATGTATCACCAATCTTGGCACCTGCCAATATAGCATGTACCTGTTTCAAGATATGTATGCATAATAATATTATTTTGGATATCTGTGACTATTCTTGACACTTGGGTATCTGCTAGCTTCTATTATGCCACCTGGCTATGTAATGAGTATCATTTTCTACACGTGTCTTACATGCAACACTAAAATTGACACATGTCTTACATGCAACACTAAAATTGACACTTGTCCATGTAGCCATCCCCACATAAATCCTTACCATCAATTTTATATTCAATAGCTAGCATGCACAATCCGCAAGATAGGAGTACAATCTGCAAGATAGGAGCTGCGTACAATCGGCAAGATAGGAGTAGACCCCCTCAATGCTTCTATATAAACCAGGTACCATGAGTAGAAAACTCACATCAAAACCAACATAATTCTTGTGTTAGCATCCAAGAGAGGCCAAACCACTAGTAGATATCATAGCAATGGTGAAACTTTTAAACCTGTTCTTGGTCCTTGCTTTTGCAGTAGCCATGTCGATCGAGAGCACCCAAGCTGGCTGCAATGATAACCTCGCAGAACTAATTAGTGAATGCCAGCGATATGTGATGCCACCCAAGGAAAAAAAGATCCCTCCTTCACCAAGCTGTTGCAGTGTGGTCAAAAAGGCAGATATTCCATGCCTGTGCTCCATGGTCACCGACTTCATCGAGTCGCTTGTGTCCATGGAAAAAGTTGTGTATGTTGCCAGAGCATGCAGAAGGGAAGTTAAGCCTGGCTTCAAGTGCGGGAGTAAGTGTTTTATGTGAATCTTTACATGAGTATCATGTAGACTATGAACTACATAGTCATCACTACTAGTTACGAACTATCATGGTAATTGTTCTAACATGAATTAATTGTTTATTGCAGGCTATACAGTTCCAACAAAATGAAATATACACAAAAAGATGGGAGGTGCTGGATTTGGTTCTCATATCTCAACTACCTAGCTGATTTACTTGTCTGGAAAAGTGTGAAATGTGACTATATGAAGTTGTGTTGAGATATTGTAAGGTTCGAGAGAGATAACAATGTATCCAAAATAAATTGATGAGCTAATGAAGACTTCCCTTCAAATTTCCTAATTGCTCTTGTGAATTGATTTGTTATCCATATTTCTCTTCAAAAAGGAAAGAGAAGAAAAGAAAGCGAAAAGAAAATAAAGCAGAAAAAAGAAAGTGAAAAGAAATAAATCAAAAGAAAAGAAACTAAGACAGTGAAAGCAACATCGTCTCTTCGAGTGAATTGAGTAATCCAGTGAATGTTCGTCTGTCGTCCACCATGAGAGATGTAGTTTGTAGTATGCTACCGTTGACTCGGTGTCGGGGATAGACCCCTCTACCCGCAAGGAAGAAAGGATGCAGACTTATACTAAAATTTTTCTATATTTTTTACTAGGATTCATACTATGTAATCTTATTAGAACTACTTTCTAACTGACTAGTAACCCGCCTCCAGAGTGAAGTATATCAAGGAGGGCAATGGTACCTAGATCGGTAGAATCCTCTAGGGAGAACCACTAAGGGATCAAATCCTCAACACCAAACAACACCCAATGCATGGCGCGATATACAACACCCCAGACATGATGTAAGGTATTAACTCGTGTAGTATGAATTTGTATAAATTCGTATCATGTGTCTTCGCTTTTATCTTCGAGTTACAGGTCCAACATTGTCCACCGCACAATTTACTACCTCCATGTTAAGGTCAAGAGCCTTACTTGCTTGAGTATTCTCTCAGTAGGTTGTCGGTATATAAAACACCGACATCTGACGTGTAAGGTAGAGGTGATCATCATCAAGCAAACTTAGGACCTCATCATAAGATCAATCTACTTGGATTGGCGCGACGATGCTCCGTACATAGGTCAATCGGCGGATCAGCGCGCATACGTTGAGTTCAAGGCACTTGCATTGGATTTTGTATCCCATCGGACTTCATGGATAGTGCGAGGCCAATTGTTGTCGAGTCCGAGTTCAAAGCGACTACTCTCTCCGTCCCTAAAAAAGTATCACCATTAGTTTTCGTGCCACAAATTTAACCAGATTTGTAGAGATTACGTGCAATATTTGTATCTCCAAATAAATTTAATAAAAAAATTAGATTCAAATATCTATCTAACGATATTAATTTTGTGCCATAAATATTAATATATTTTATACATACTAGCAGTTATGGTTGTGCCTTACAATGGGGAGAAAAAAATTGCTCGTCTCGCCGTCATCCACCCTGTCAAGCTATCACCCCGCAGCTTCCTGACTTCACTGCCGTAGCTTCCTGACTTCACTGCCGTCCCCATTTTTTGTGCCTGCCTCCTGTGCCACCCTTATATCATTGCCGTATGCACCTTCCGTACCTTATGCTCGAGCTCACCTTTCCCAGTCACATCGCGGTTCCTATTGCGCTTGCGGTCTTGACTGCACGGTGAGTACGTAGTAAGGCATGATTCCATGTTTCCAACAATTCATTTGTATTTATATGTAAAAATTAAGACTTACTGAAGTAGAGGGCCAGAGGGACTCAGTGATCTCTACATGAGTGCATGACGCTTGGAGGAGCTCTCGCGAGGTAGGGACAAATATAATATAGCTCAAATCATCGAACTTACATCTTGATGATAAGCAACTCCAATAGTGATGTGTTTGGTTAAAAATTAAATGTTTTCTTTTCTCACTTGAGAAAAAATCAAGTGAGCGAGAGGCTCGGGCACAGAACACCGTAAACTTTAATTTGACTGATGACGAGCTTGCGGCTTCATTGTTTTTGCTCCCATGCATGCGCTGCAAACCTAGAGGCTCACGGGCGGCTCACATAATCTTTTCAGTTGTAATCAACAACAAATAAATAGTTGAAACAATCCAAAAAAAGATGTTGTAGCTTTCAGCAGCAAAAACACATGATGCGTTGTTTCTCCGTTTTGTTGAGCTCTTGCCGTGCAGGTTGCTGGGAGAATTCTGACAAGCAACTTGTATATTATTTGCAAGCAAATGTAGATGTTCTAGATTTATATGTATTTCATGTGGGAAAATTAACTTTGTGATAAAGCTGACTGCTCTGTTGCTTATTCAGTAGAAGAGACAGTGTGGTAAGATTATCTTTTCTAGTACCGATGTTATTGGCGCAAGAATGAAAATAAGAAATAGATGCGGAGAAGGGATAGAATGATCAATTTGTTTAGGATAGAAAGAGAAAATGGGAAGGAAAAAGAGGAAATAAGTAGAGAGACATCAAAACATAAACTATAGCTGTGTAAATACAATCTGCACCCGTAGCAACACACAGGCATATTTGCTAGTATAAATAAAAGAGCCAAATAGCTTCTCTTCGTGCGTTAGATTCTAGCACCATGCATGTGGGCCGCGTCTTGTGCTCTTCCGATGCCCAGCCCAGGCACATGGTAGGACGGCAGAGAGCATGACACAATGTGTTGTGCGGAGGCATATGTATTTAGGGTGCGTTTGGTACGGCTGTGGCTGTGGCAGCTTCAGCTGTGGCTGTGCTGGTGAAGCGGATTTGCTGGTGAAGCTGAATCAGTTTTAGAGAAACGTTTGGCAAAACAGCTTCTCCTGGCTGTGTCACATGGATAAAAGGGTGAAATACCCATAATACCCTCCTCTCATTTCTTTTTTTCTATTTTCCTTTTTTCTTTCCTATTATTTTTTTCCTTTTCCCCTCCTTTTTTTTCTCTCCCTTTTCTTTCCCCTCTCTCTCTCACCTTATCCTTATCTCTTTTCTTCCACCCGCCGCCCCCTGCCTCGCAGCATCGCGGGATGCGCCGGCCTCTGATCCTCCTCGCCGGCGCCTGCCCCCGCCAGCTGCGCCGGCCGCCTCCCCCGCCGCCTGCGCCGGCCGCCTCCCCCGTTGCCTGCGCCGGCTACCTACCCCCCCGAGCTCCCCCGCCTCCCCCGCCGAGCTCCCCCGCCGCCTGCGCCGAGGTCCTCCGCCGGCGTCCCGCGGAGATCCGTCCAGCCGCGCCGCGCCGCACCTTGGAGCTCCTCCGCCTGTGCTCCACCACCACCGCCGTCACGCCCCAGGTACGCCGCCTCGTCCCCGGCCACCGCCGACCGCCACCTCCCCGCGGGCCCTACCGGGGGCAGGCTTGGCAAGGGGCATGGCGAAGCGGGTGAAGCTGGCCTTTTGCAGCTTCGCCCCGGCCGAATCGCTCTAGAGAGCGGGAATCACGGGAGGCGGCGAAGCGATTCGTCGACGAAGCTGTTTTGTGCTCGCGTTTGGCACAGCTTCGTGAAAAACGGCTGCCGAAGCGGCTGCCGAAGCTGTGCCAAAGGCACCCTTAGTCCCACATCACCGAGCCATGCTGCAGTGCCGCCGCTGCTGTCCTATAATTGGGACCGATGAAGGCTGGCTATCTATGGAAGCTTCCGGTTGAGACTTGGCAGGTAAAAACGAGAATTTTCCGCAAAGGTGGAACGGGAAAATCCTGACAAAATACGGGATCCATGGATAAGGTTGGGAAATCACCCCAACCGATCCCGGTCCTGCTTTCTTCGGTTTATCTCGGTTTTTTTCCCTATTTTTTGTTTATATTGGCCCAACCGATCCCAGTCCTACTTTTGCCGGTTTATCTTGGTTTTTTCCCTACTTCTGGTTTATACCAAAAATTTTGTATTCTGACGTGACACACGATATATGGTGTCGGTTGGGATGGGTTTTTCCTGCTCCCGCTTTCATCCCTAGTAATATGTGATGCCCCCTGAGGAAGAAAAGATCCCTCCTTCAGATAGCTGCTGCAGTGTGGTCCGAAAGGCAGATATTCCATGCCTATGCTCCAAGGTCACTGAGTTCATCGAGGGGATTGTGTGCATGAAGAATGTTGTGTATGTTGCCAAAGCATGCGGACGAGAAGTTAATTCTGGCTTAAGTGTAGGAGTAAGTGTTTTATGTGGATCTTTACATGAGTATATATATCATTTAGACAATAAACTACATAGTCACTACTAGTTATCATGAATTATCATGGTAATTGTTCTAACCTGAATTAATTGTTTATTTGCAGGCTACATAGTTCCAGCAAAATGATAGACAAAAAAAGAGGAGAGGTGTTGGATGTAGTCCTTAGATTTCAACAGCCTAGCTGATTTAACTATCTGGAAAAGTGTGCAATAGGACTGTATGAGGTTGCGTTGAGACATTGTAAGGTTCGAGAGATAATGATGTATCCAGTATAAATTGATGAGCTAAGAGCAACTCCAATAGTTTGGCAAACCAACTTGGCATCCATTTAATTTTGGCAAAACACGAAAAATCGACCTCCAACAGTTTGGCAAACCAACTTGGAAAAAATAGAAACTTGGCAAAACTCATCTCCCTGCGCGTATATATGTGTGCGCGGATCGTGGTTGCCATCGACGTTTCCCTGTAGGTGGGAGGGTGAAAAAAGAAATAAAGAATAGAGAAGGATTCCTGATGTAAGTTTTCAAGAGGTGGAAGGGCATAAACAAAATTTTTTTTCTCTCAGGATTCCTGATGTAAGTTAGATCTGGGTTTGGCAAGTGAATTATGCCAAATTGTTGGAGATGAACTCTTTTTTTACTTGGCATATTGTAACATCCCAGAATTTTAAATGTTTTCTCAAGTATGAATTTTCACAAAAATTTAAAACTTTTTGATTGCATTTGTGTGTTACCAAAATTTATCCCAAAAATGCTAACCTCTCATCTTAAATTTCCAAATAAAATAAAACCATATAAAAATTATTTTCAACTTATGGTATAAATATGATTTGGTTTTTCTTGGATTTTATTTGGAGTTCAAATTGTGTGGTGTTTGAATTTGAAAGTGATTCAAATTCAAATCTATATATCAAACCATTTTCAAAACCTATTTTAATATCTAACACCTAACTTGGGCTCAAACCCCGTAGTCAAAGTCTGCCCGACACCCCTTATCTCTTTTCTCCAACCAAGCCCGCTAACCGGACCATCTCTGCGGCCTGCTAGCCCACTTAAGCAACCAACGCCTGCCTCTTTGCTCCCTCTCGCTGACCCGTGGGGACCACATGTCAGCCGGCCCTGTTGACCTTCTTCCTCCTCTTGACCGCAGCCTCCTCACACGCATCGCGCGCGAGCACCCGTGACGGGATGGCCGCGCCGCGCCCAACCCGGCTGGCCCGCACGTCGAGACCACCCCGCACCCCGGTCGACTTCGCCTCGTGCACTCCGCCCGGGGAAATCCCCTTCATGCCCCTGCACCGCGCCCAATCGCGCCCAGCTGGGCACAGCCATGAGCCGGCCGTGGCACCCCACTCTCTCCGCCAGGGTGAGGGCAAGACCGGGAGCTCGCGTCGCCCGGCTTTGGCCACCTGTATAGGACCTCGGTGCCGTGCCGTAGCCGCCCATCCCTCAAGAGTTTTCCCCTTTTCCTCTACTTTCCAATCCGCCTCACCGCTCCATGCTTCTTTCCCCAAACCCTCTGCTCTGCGCCGACACGCTCCGCCTCGGCCCTTCGTGCCTCGCCAAGCACGAAATTATCCTCTCTTGCCCTGCTTGGTTTCATAATTTCGAGACGCTCGCTGCTACCCTATCCTTATCCTCTCTTGCCCTTGAACCAAACCCCGTTTTGCCTGCGTACTTGGAGTAGGATTCATGGCCGCTACCGCCACTGCGCTATTGTGGGTCTGGGACGCCGGAGCCCCGTAACTGGCCACTGACGTGACGCGGACAGGAATACATCCCCGAGTCGTGTTCCCATTGACTCCTTGCTAGCACTTGCTCCGCCATGCTCCCGAGCACGCCTTACCGCATCACCATCCTTTTATCGACCTCAAGTCAATCCTTTCCTTCTCTCGGTGCTGCCGCCGCACACCTTGTTCTGGTAATGCCTTGTCTAACTCGTTTCGCCTTACTCCTCTCTCTTCACCCTCTGAGCTCCCGCTTCGTTGCACATATCTGTTGCGCTAATGCCTTGCCGGCGCAATCACCAAGGCCCTTAGCCTTTGATCGGCAACCCAACCTTGAACTAACCTTCTCTCTAACTTGTTTTCTAGTATAGAAAGCTAATAGCTTAAGACTACTTTTATTATAAAACTAATTTCTTTAATTTCCTTAATTTAAAACTAGTGCTGCTTGTAGCTAGTTCGGATTTATTTGGTTCTTCTGAATTGATGTTATTTGGAGTTAATGATTAGATGATTGTCGTTATTTATTTCCGCGTCGCATCTCGTGTAGGCTTGTGATCATATTTGAAGACCCGAGCTGCGACGACGACCCGAGCTGCGATGATAGGGAAGACCTTCGACCCGAAGGAAGGGCCCAACCTCTACTACTCTACGACGACTACCGCGCAGGTGTCATGTCACTCCCGACCATGTAGATCCCGTGCATGCTATTTAGTTGCTAGTGCTTTATTTATGATGCTTTGGATAATTGAAATGCATAGACAATCTTTTAGCCATGCCTTGGATTTGATATACCCTGTTCCTTGAACTTCCTACCTTTGGGACTAGCTACAGACCCCTAGCTAGTCCCCGATATTTGCTACCCATACTTGTTACCTGTTTTATGATATGGATGGATCTCTGGTTGGGACTGAGATTGGGATATCTCTGTGTTCTAGCATGTGTTTTGGGTGAGTTTGTATCCTTGACGTGTTACCGCGGGAGCGAGCCACTTTGGTTACTTGTGAACGCCTGTCTAGGGGAGATGCGACCTGGCCTCCCGCCCTAGCGGCGTGTCGGACGGGTGGAGTTGGTGGAGTGCTCGCTCCTTGCAATTAAGGACCGATCGACTGTGTGACCTTGATCTTTGGGCTATTTTCGTACAAACCGTTCGCCTTGTTATGGGCGGGGTTCGGTCCGAGAACTAGTAGGTGGATAGCATCCAGCCTGTAGGCGGACTGGTGTGGTCGTGTGAGGGGGACGGGTTATACCCCCCGAGTAGACGTCGCCCCGGCTCCTCCGGGGATGGTTTCACAGCTCCGAGGCCCTGCTGGCAAGTTTTGCGCCCCAGTTCAGGACGAGTCAGGCTCGGAGAGGCAGGAGAGTGCTATCCACTGCTAGGTCTCCGGCTGTTAGGTAGGGATGTGGAACGGCTGATCCCCGTTTCTGCCCTATCCGGCGGGTCCAGTTGTACAACCTCTGCAGAGTGTTAAACCTATAGCTATAGTCTGTGTCCACTGGTATGGACAGCCCTTGCGATCTCTCACCTGGCTAGTATTCTTTTGTGCTGCTTTCTCTCCCCCGAGTGTGTGAGCCCGGCTTCGTGCCGTTGAGATGTGAGGATAGGAGTTGGTGACCCCACATCGCAGATGAGAGTGGGATGCTGTGACTCGGTTGAGGTCCAGTGTTTTGGTGTACTTTCCTTGGTTGGGGTGTTGACCCCGGAGGCATTGGCCTCGGAGGTGTGGATCTCCTCGGAGATGGTGACCTCTCTGCAATACCGCTTACCTTGATGTTGCTACCGCTGCTTGCATAAACTTACTATAGCCATATATAGGCTTATCCATGCATACTAGAATTCATCCACCGCTTTTGCTCTTTGTTGGGAAGCTGACATGACCTACTCGCTTATCGGGTAGATGGCAATGTTTTCAGACTTGGAGATCGACTACGACCTCGACGATGAAGGATGGGAAGACTAGAGCTGGTCCTACACTCAAGTTTGCCTGTGGAGCTGGAGACGCTTCGCTTCGATAGATCCGCTGCGTAGATGATTTACCTTTCTTGTTTAGTCCAGTTGGACTTGTACCCGGCTTATGCCGAAATGTTGTACTCTGATGTATTAATAAGATTATGTAATTTCCCCTTTTTCCTGTGTTGTATGGATTTGTACCACTTGAGACAGGGTTTGCATGTGATAGCCACTTCCTGGGACTATCACAGATGTGCAGAGGATCGGGTTTCCAGTTTTAGAAATCTGGTTCGTTTCAGGTGGTATCAGAGCCGTACTTGACCGTAGGACGAGCCCTAGCAATGGCCGATAGTTAGGATAGCCTGAACATCCTTGATTGAGTATATACTCCTTGACTCTTATATAAACCCCTTGAATTCTACTATTACATTCTTGACTTCTCACTAACTAACTAACTTACTAACAACGCTTCTTCGAGTTTGCTGACCTTGGAGAACAACGATTGTTGCTTGATCAAGACCGAGACATACTCGGAAGGATGCCCCGTACAAGACAAAGGCAACACCTGTAAAGGCAGTGATGGAGATTGGGTACAGGAAAAAGATGAAGATGACTCTACAGGACTTAACTGGACTATCCCCTGTTGAACCCTCAATACCAGATTACACCATTACAGTTGCCCTACATTGGAATTCAGACTACCGAAGATGGAATAGACTGCCCCTCCTTAATGCCGCAGGAAGACTACATACCAGAGAAGCAATAGGAACAATATGCACCCTTACAACCCCCATCTCCGCTCAGGACAAAGCGTGGATGACACCACCTTGAAGATAATGATGAGTTAAGATTCTAATTCCACGTACGCCCACAGAAGGAACTGGTTATCTGCTATATGGATGTGGCACACGTAAGCTTGGATGCAGGAGTCAGAAACTCCTGGGATGCCCGTGGCTCAGCATTTGGATAAAGACCTATCGACGAAAAGCTACACGAATAACTGAGTCGCCAAGGATTAAGATACTACAACAAGCTGCAGCTACCAAAGGCAAATAATGGATTGAACAGTTAAGTACAGAGAAAACATCACATATATGGAGCGAAGAGTTGCTAAACCATTATATGGAATACCTTAAACGAGAAGTGTGAAATATGGATGCCTGGATTTGAATCTCCCTGACCGACCAGAATCAACGCGGGATTATAATGAACAAATGAGAAACACAGGGCACAGATGTAATGATAAACATAGAGCACCCCCTTTGGGAGGACAATGCCACGAGAACCATGGACGAAGAAGAGTAGTCCAACTAAGAAGGAGTATCTGAATTGGAAGCATTGGACTAAGATCAAGAAGATTTTAGCTTTCTCCCACGGAACCCCATGCTCCTCATAGGCTACGTATGGAACCTCCTCAGTCAGAAAGATAATTTCGTTAATTAGACCCTATCCCGGAGGATCGTGAAGGAAGCAATAGCTACCGGATACAACATCAGTACTATGCGAGTCGAATGGATAACAATAAGACATGTGACTCGAAGAGGAATATGGAACACAATTTACCAGATCTCAATTAAGCCAGCACGGAGAAGAATTTCACCAGCCAGTTGTGGAGAGGTCAGCACCAAGACATCAGATGGTTATATCCTTTCAAGTGAAAGAACACTAATCTTAGTGAAATCCCTCAAGTAGCCACGATACACTAGTATGCTTTTCCCAGGTGTACTCTCGGAGGACTTAGGAGTCAGCCTCGAGATACACATTTGTTTGGTGCATTGCTTGAGTGATTGGATCTTAATGGTCTTATGGTTATTATGCCTCTTCTTGTTTTTGTGAAATTGTATTGTATGCTCATGCTTGCTAGATCCTTTAGATGACTCCTTTAGAAGCCCTAGCTTCCCATACAGCAAGACCAAGAGCTTGAAGAATGAAGACTGAGGAGTCAAGCTTATCCGCAATACCAATCATCAGAAGAAGAGGAGAATTTCATGGAACCTCCACAATTAGACCAAGGCTTCAGATGAGTTACCCGATGATCATTGGAATCGAGTCCGCAAACCAGAAACTGAGTACCCGAGAATTTGAAACCTCGAAAGCTCAGAAGAGTATAAACCTCCATGGAAGCATATATTGGTTAAGAGCAGTTAAGTACCCTAAGACGTCGGCAACGTATTTTGGATAAGTTCAGTCAATCCCACTTTTGGAATAAGCAATTAATAAGGAAGCTCTACTGGACACGTATGTTGAACTAGTGGGAAGAACTACCTTGGCAACTACTGGACACAGGTTATCTGTTCATCCTCATAGTTGGAACCTACCTATTGGAGAATAAGTCAGAAGAGTTTGCTAAGCATACAAGAGTAAGGTAGGTGTGACTTCCCTGTGAAGATCCATCCCAAGAAATTGGGACCAAATTGACTAGTGTGAGATTTCGGACGGGAAGAGTCACTCGCACAATCGAGGGTGTTGCAGCTGACCCCTCTTAACATGGACTATCATGAATGAGAAGTGACCATTCATAGTGTCTACGACCAAGAGCAAATTGGACATGTTGGGTGTTGCTAGCCCTCTGACGAGAATCATTGGAGATGTGCTAAACCAACAAATGAATTACTATAAGAGTCGCACACAAGAATTGGAAAAGATTACAAGACACTCGGAGAAGTTCTGGAAGTTGTGAAATCACCCTGGACTTTGAGGTTGATTAACCGCACGAGACCCTATGATGGAATCCTAGTATTACAGCAAGGTAAACTATTTGGATGTGCTTAAACAAGAAGCTGAGATATTTTCTAAGCCACGAGATGGCTGAGTAAGCAAAAGGAAGTTATGTTCACCTAAGTACAGCTAGTTGCTGAGAGTGCACGCCCTAAGAGGTGCGACTGCACTAATGTTTTGGAAAAACCAGTATATCTACTTATGGATCAAGAGATAATATTTTATATCCTCAACATATCCGAGATGGATATGGCTTCAAGAAGATTTCTTGGATAAACTAGGGAAACCTAGAGGATATATGAAAATATGGATGAAGAAAAGATATTTATCAGACTCAACTTCTGCTTAGCGTAACTCTTTTGGATAAGCGGCCAAAATTTGGACAAAGATAATAATATACTTATGGGTACGCTAAGAATACAAGTTTCGGTAAATGACGACCAATTGGATAAGAGCTTGCTGTATGCATACCAACTATTTACTCGCAGCGAGATAGGCCCAGAGATATCACCAGAAATGCAGACCCCTGCTAGGCAAAAGTATACGACTCCCTCATATGGAAAGAAGTGGGAGACTCGTGCCTAATTGGATTAAAAGTACAAATGGACGCCATGAGAATACGGCCAAGTTCATACGGAATAATATTGGAATAAGCTTAGTTGATAAGAAGAATGTAACCTCGAGTGAGAGGATTGGAATAATATGAAACTGTCATGCTCCAACTTGCTCTAAGTTTACCAAGCTTGAGTGACACGGCTAGAAGAGATAGATTAAGTTAAAGGAAGCTCTGGCCAACGACTGAATTTCTCACGGACTTGGACAAGAGTAAAGTTCTTGGAGATATATGGATTGAATCTAGCAAGTGCTGATGAATGCTAACGAAAGACTCACATGAGAACGATATATGATAAGACTAAACACAAGCGGAAGCCAAGGAAGAAAGTAAAGACACAGAGGTGAAGACATTCCGAAGGGAAGACCCTCGCCACCCCCGGTACGAGCTTAATCTCGGGGACGAGATTCTTGTGACGGGGGAGGAATGTAACATCCCAGAATTTTGAATGTTTTCTCAAGTATGAATTTTCACAAAAATTTAAAACTTTTTGATTGCATTTGTGTGTTACCAAAATTTATCCCAAAAATGCTAACCTCTCATCTTAAATTTCCAAATAAAATAAAACCATATAAAAATTATTTTCAACTTATGGTATAAATATGATTTGGTTTTTCTTGGATTTTATTTGGAGTTCAAATTGTGTGGTGTTTGAATTTGAAAGTGATTCAAATTCAAATCTATATATCAAACCATTTTCAAAACCTATTTTAATATCTAACACCTAACTTGGGCTCAAACCCCGTAGTCAAAGTCTGCCCGACACCCCTTATCTCTTTTCTCCAACCAAGCCCGCTAACCGGACCATCTCTGCGGCCTGCTAGCCCACTTAAGCAACCAACGCCTGCCTCTTTGCTCCCTCTCGCTGACCCGTGGGGACCACATGTCAGCCGGCCCTGTTGACCTTCTTCCTCCTCTTGACCGCAGCCTCCTCACATGCATCGCGCGCGAGCACCCGTGACGGGATGGCCGCGCCGCGCCCAACCCGGCTGGCCCGCACGTCGAGACCACCCTGCACCCCGGTCGACTTCACCTCGTGCACTCCGCCCGGGGAAATCCCCTTCATGCCCCTGCACCGCGCCCAATCGCGCCCAGCTGGGCACAGCCATGAGCCGGCCGCGGCACCCCACTCTCTCCACCAGGGTGAGGGCAAGACCGGGAGCTCCCGTCGCCCGGCTTTGGCCACCTGTATAGGACCTCGGTGCCGTGCCGTAGCCGCCCATCCCTCAAGAGTTTCCCCCTTTTCCTCTGCTTTCCAATCCGCCTCACCGCTCCATGCTTCTTCCCCCAAACCCTCTGCTCTGCGCCGACACGCTCCGCCTCGGCCCTTCGTGCCTCGCCACACCGCACCGCCGCTCCACGCCATCGTCGTAGCCGAGCCGCGCGAGGGAGACCACTTTCCCCGTGCGTGTGCCGCCGCCGTCGCGGTTTGCCACGGCGCGCAATCCCTACACTCGCGTCGCGCCACGTCGTGCTGCACCGCGAAGCTGTCGCCGCGCCGACGCCAAGGCCCTGGAGGACCAGAAGCCGACGCCGGAAACGCCAAGGACGACGATGGTCTCGAAGATCAGGAGCCGAACTCCAGGAGTACCACGACGCCGCGAACGCCGACGACCGCGAACCTGAGGGAGCCGAGCAGGAGATCAACATCGTCGCCATGAACCTCGCCGCGGCCCGCCTCACTTCCTGCCTCGCCGCAATCTCCGGCGAGCCCCTGGTGAGCATCACACCCAGTCCACCTCCTCTCGCTCTGGTCTCGTACTGGATCTCTTGGTCTCTGCTTCATAGCAACATAGTCGCCGCCGAGCCGTCCTCTTCGGCTTTGAGCCTGTGATCTACTCTGCTCTGTGCATCGGCCTTCGAGCCGAGGGAGCCGCGCCGCTTCTGCCCAGCCATCGCGCCGCCGCCACTGCTTCGTGCCGCGCTGCTCTGCCCCGCCTCGCAGCTACTGCGCGTCGTGCCGCGCCGCCGCGCACGTCTTCACCACGCTGCGCACGCCATCGCGCTCCCGCGCCTCGCCGCGCTCTGCGCTACCACTCCACCACGCGCGCGCCTTGTTTTCCCGTGCCGTGCCGCTCCGCTTTGCCTTGCCGCGCCGCGCTGCTCCACCTCACCGCGAAGCTGCTGCGCCTCGCCGCGCACGCCCTCGCCTTGCCGCCGCGAACGTCTTCGCCTCGCCGCGACGCACCCACGCCGCCCGTCGCGTTGCTTTGCAAGCCTGCGCTGCTCCATTTTCGCGCAAGCTCGTCGCGCACCGCGCTGCCGCGAAGCCCTACTTGGTCACCGCTGCGCATCGCACCGCTCTGCCTGCACACACCGGTGCCAAGACCGTGACTGCCGACATCAACTCGTGCGTGCTGTTATTCTGTGGCCAGGCCTTCGTGCCGAGGCGTTTTCGTTGCAGGTGAAAGCACGCCCCCGCCGTCTTAGACAAACCTCGCCGCCGGCCAACCTTGGCCGCACCGCCGTCCTTTTCTGGCAATCTGCCGAGCACCTGGAGCGCACCTTGTTTTCCTGAGCCTTGAGTGGAGCCACATGCCAGGCCACACGCACACCTGGCCACACAAGCCACAAAGAATCCTTTAGCCGCCCAGACGAACGAACTCCAAGAGAGTTTGGGGAGAAAAGCTGGACTTCTGCAAGGAACCCCTGCTGGGCTTGGCCCACGAAGGTCTTTTGGGCCAAAGGTTATACAGGCCAGGCCGAAAGAGAGCTAAGGGAGTGTTCCTAGACTTCTAATTCTTGGGCCACTCTGGGCCGGCCCAATGGGCCACAACCACTTTGGGCCCAACTTCGGCCCACTAACCTGCTGACCGCTGACGTCATGTTGACGTCAGCATTACTGTAATAAAATTATTTTCTGATTTAATAAAAGGATTTAATAAATGTTTTATAAATCCCTTTTCTTTAAAAATTCATAACTAATTATCTGGAGCTCCGAAAATTATGAAACCACTTGCGTTGGTTTCATAATTTCGAGACGCTCGCTGCTACCCTATCCTTATCCTCTCTTGCCCTTGAACCAAACCCCGTTTTGCCAGCGTACTTGGAGTAGGATTCGTGGCCGCTACCGCCACTGCGCTATTGTGGGTCTGGGACGCCGGAGCCCCGCAACTGGCCACTGACGTGACGCGGACAGGAATACATCCCCGAGTCGTGTTCCCATTGACTCCTTGCTAGCACTTGCTCCGCCATGCTCCCGAGCACGCCTTACCGCATTACCTTCCTTTTATCGACCTCAAGTCGATCCTTTCCTTCTCTCGGTGCTGCCGCCGCACACCTTGTTCTGGTAATGCCTTGTCTAACTCGTTTCGCCTTACTCCTCTCTCTTCACCCTCTGAGCTCCCGCTTCGTTGCACATATCTGTTGCGCTAATGCCTTGCTGGCGCAATCACCAAGGCCCTTAGCCTTTGATCGGCAACCCAACCTTGAACTAACCTTCTCTCTAACTTGTTTTCTAGTATAGAAAGCTAATAGCTTAAGACTACTTTTATTATAAAACTAATTTCTTTAATTTCCTTAATTTAAAACTAGTGCTGCTTGTAGCTAGTTCGGATTTATTTGGTTCTTCTGAATTGATATTATTTGGAGTTAATGATTAGATGATTGTCGTTATTTATTTCCGCGTCGCATCTCGTGTAGGCTTGTGATCATGTTTGAAGACCCGAGCTGCGACGACGACCCGAGCTGCGACGATAGGGAAGACCTTCGACCCGAAGGAAGGGCCCAACCTCTACTACTCTACGACGACTACCGCGCAGGTGTCATGTCACTCCCGACCATGTAGATCCCGTGCATGCTATTTAGTTGCTAGTGCTTTATTTATGATGCTTTGGATAATTGAAATGCATAGACAATCTTTTAGCCATGCCTTGGATTTGATATACCCTGTTCCTTGAACTTCCTACCTTTGGGACTAGCTACAGACCCCTAGCTAGTCCCCGATATTTGCTACCCATACTTGTTACCTGTTTTATGATATGGATGGATCTCTGGTTGGGACTGAGATTGGGATATCTCGGTGTTCTAGCGTGTGTTTTGGGTGAGTGTGTATCCTTGACGTGTTACCGTGGGAGCGAGCCACTTTGGTTACTTGTGAACGCCTGTCTAGGGGAGATGCGACCTGGCCTCCCGCCCTAGCGGCGTGTCGGACGGGTGGAGTTGGTGGAGTGCTCACTCCTTGCAATTAAGGACCGATCGACTGTGTGACCTTGATCTTTGGGCTATTTTCGTACAAACCGTTCACCTTGTTATGGGCGGGATTCGGTCCGAGAACTAGTAGGTGGGTAGCATCCAGCCTGTAGGCGGACCGGTGTGGTCGTGTGAGGGGGACGGGTTATACCCCTCGAGTAGACGTCGCCCCGGCTCCTCTGGGGATGGTTTCACAGCTCCGAGGCCCTGCTGGTAAGTTTCGCGCCCCAGTTCAGGACGAGTCAGGCTCGGAGAGGCAGGAGAGTGCTATCCACTGCTAGGTCTCCGGCCGTTAGGTAGGGATGTGGAACGGCTGATCCCCGTTTCTGCCCTATCCGGCGGGTCTAGTTGTACAACCTCTGCAGAGTGTTAAACCTATAGCTATAGTCCGTGTCCACTGGTATGGACAGCCCTTGCGATCTCTCACCTGGCTAGTATTCTTTTGTGCTGCTTTCTCTCCCCCGAGTGTGTGAGCCCGGCTTCGTGCCATTGAGATGTGGGGATAGGAGTTGGTGACCCCACATCGCAAATGAGAGTGGGATGCTGTGACTCGGTTGAGGTCCAGTGTTTTGGTGTACTTTCCTTGGTTGGGGTGTTGACCCCGGAGGTGTTGGCCTCGGAGGTGTGGATCTCCTCGGAGATGGTGACCTCTCTACAATACCGCTTACCTTGATGTTGCTACCGCTGCTTGCACAAACTTACTACAGCCATATATAGGCTTATCCATGCATACTAGAATTCATCCACCGCTTTTGCTCTTTGTTGGGAAGCTGACATGACCTACCCACTTATCGGGTAGATGGCAATGTTTTCAGACTTGGAGATCGACTACGACCTCGACGATGAAGGATGGGAAGACTAGAGCTGGTCCTACACTCAAGTTTGCCTGTGGAGCTGGAGACGCTTCGCTTCGATAGATCCGCTGCATAGATGATTTACCTTTCTTGTTTAGTCCAGTTGGACTTGTACCCGGCTTATGCCGAAATGTTGTACTCTGATGTATTAATAAGATTATGTAATTTCCCCTTTTTCCTGTGTTGTATGGATTTGTAGCACTTGAGACAGGGTTTGCACGTGATTGCCACTTCCTGGGACTATCACAGATGTGCAGAGGATCGGGTTTCTAGTTTTGGAAATCTGGTTCGTTTCACATATCTTTTTAGAAGTTGGCAAAACACAAGATTTGCCAAGTAAAATTTGGCAAACTCTTGGAGATGCTCTAACAAAGGCTTACCTTCAAATTTCCTAATTGTTCTCATGAATTGATTTGCTATCAATAGTCCTCTCTAAAAAGGAACGAGAAGGAAATGAAAGAAAGTGAAAGTGACATCGTCTCATTGAGTGAACTGATAAACTAAGTAATCAAGTGAATGTTTGTATGTCTGCCACAAGATATAGTTTGTAGTATGCTACCATTGGCTTGAGTAATCCAGTGAATGTATGTCTGTCACAAGATGTAGTTTGTAGTTTGCTACCATTGGCTTGGTGTCAGGATAGATCCTTCGTACTCGTACTCGCAAGGAAGAAAGAAGGCAGACTCCTACTAAATTTTGCATGTATTCCTACTAGAACTCATACCATGTAATCATATTAAGATTCTTACCTTGTAACCAACTAGTAACCCACCCTATAGTATATAAAGGAGGACAAATGTACTTAGATAGGAAGAACCTGTTCGGGAAGAACCACCAAGCAGGGGATCAAATCCTCAACACCAAACAACGCCCAACGCAGAGGGCAATATACAACACCCCAAACAAGACATAAGGTATTACACTACTCGAGCAGCTCGAACTTGTATAATTTGTATCATGCATGTGTCCTCACTTTTACCTTCAAGTTACAGGTCTGGTGATTTCCCACCATACAATCTACTACCTCGGGTATCCTCTCGGTAGGTTGTCAGATATGTAGAACACTTATATCTGACGTGTATTGTAGGGGTGATCATAGAGGTCATCAGACTATGACAACCCCGCCCGGGAAAATACCGTACTATCATCTAAACCAATCCACTTTGGTCATTAAGCGATAATAAAGTATCATCTCGTTGTAAGTTGTCGGGTCAAGCCCAGTGAAATTACTTACATAGCAACAAAGGATCGAACATATGCATTAAAACTCACACGAAGGTGAGTCTAGAGTACATTGCACAAATTAAATCCAAATTCACCCCTAAGGGTTTAATTATTACAAACCATGGTTCATGACATGATAAGTAAGGTTCAGAGTTTGAAAATAGTGGAAATTAACTAGCGATACGATAAACATCATAGGAGGCCATCCATGATGCAATCACTCGTCATCCTCCACCCATTCCAGCTCCCAGCCAGGTGGAATCTCTCCAGGCCAAATATTCTCACCTGAAAACAACATTTACAAAGCAAGGCTGAGTATACTAATACTCAGCAAGACTTAACCGTCCGAAAAAATGCCTCTAGACATGTAAGGCTTTTGGCTAATGAGTTTGTTTTCCAAAAAACAACTAAGATCATGGATCCTTACTTTCAATATTTTAGCTCAAATTCTAGTGAGTTAACCATTACTAAAATAAGCAAACTATTGCAATCAAGAATTGTACAATACAATTAATTCAAAGCATCAATATTCACATAGTTCTATCATTAAGGGATATCATGGCCAGTTGATTAAGCTGTCTCAGATAACGGTGAGAGGCTGATGGGATCCAATATTATGGGTACCGAAAGACAGTAAATACGAGCGAATCTCACAGCCACGATGGCCCTTGGAGTATTTCTGGTGGCTTTCTGGATTTATTTCTGTAAAGGAAAACAACCACAAGTCAAGTGGTATTCCCGGGTTTATTTTCTGTGAGGGAAAACGACCACAAAAGCAAGCCATGACACCACATGACCTCCAGCCAAGCATCTTTCGACTAGTTCTTTGCCCTCCCGAGTACATTTGGGCTCCATACTGCCCATGCATGTGCCAGGGAAACCGTGAAACCTCGACCCACACCTACACTTCCCACGCTTGCATGCGGCCAGCTCCCTGCGCTATAGATGCGCCTGTCAGGGGTCAGGTGCTTAAACATAACAGGATAACTACCCGAGGAAATTAAATAGACTTAAAAGAGTTGGAATTAGAATTCTTGCTATACACTGTCAAATGCGTTTTCTTCTGAATTGGTATTTGTCGCACCACATGCTACTATCCTCCGATTTTCTTTTTCAGGAACAAGTCACTAGACTCGGCCCTCATGCTCGGGGGCTGGGAGACGACAACTACTTGACCCTCGCACTCGGGGGCTAGACGACAACTGCTAGGCTGTAACAATGACCACGTGACATTCTTCCGATGGCCCCAACGGCCCCTCGTGGCTCTACACTCGGGGGCTGGCGCCACACACCGACGACCCGGAGTTCGAAAGCTGGCCCGTCGCGGGGTTCGACAGCCGCTCCTGGGCACCCGGGCGAGGGTCGGCGAAGGATGGGCCCCAGCAGCTGGAACTCAGGCGCACGAGCGCTATGGGCATCCCGAACTGCGTTCGAGTCCTAATGGAAAATGAGATCGTGGTTTTTCCCCGACGGAAAGGCAACGAGCCGCTGAGTTCAACCGAGCGGGCTCAGTAACTAGATGATTTCACCATTAGGAATCTGAAGTCGATCACCAGTTGATCCGTTCGGAACCCGATGAACGGGATTCCGAGACTTCACTTGAACTCACTCGCACGCAGCTCACTGGGTGTCGGGGCTCAGCCAGCGAGGCAAGCCTTAACATCACCTGACCCCTCCTTCCTAGCGAAAAGGACGCGCGAGGGAGACACAGCGAAAGGGAAAACCGACTCCCCGACTAGCACCCCGCGCCATGCGGGGTCCCCGAAAATTCGCCTTCCTCTCGCAAATTCGGGGTCGACGACATCTCCGACGAAGCAATATACAGCTCCAAAATCGCTAACCCCGCGAGCGAGCCTCCGACTCCCCCACGGGCTCGGGGGCTACACCCGGCCGGTGCGCTCGCGCGCCCCCACCAGACGAACCACAATCTACCTCTCCCCTACGACAACTGAACCTGGGAACGAGTCCGTGACTCCCTCCCAGGCTCGGGGGCTACTGACGAGATCTAATATTATGGGTACCCAAAGACAGTAAATACCAGCGAATCTCACAGCCACGATAGCCCCTGAAGTATTTTTGGTGGCTTTCTGGATTTATTTCTTTGAAGAAAAACGGCCACAAGTCAAGTGGTATTCCAGGGTTTATTTTCTGTGAGGGAAAACGGCCACAAAAGCAAGCCATGACACCACGTGACCTCCGGCCATGCAGCTTCCGACTAGTTCTTTGCCCTCCCGAGTACATTTGGGCTCCATACTGCCCATGCATGTGCCAGGGACAGCACAACCAGGCGTTAGAGGCATTCATTGCCCGTGCCACTTGCGTGGAAAAGCACGGCACCAGGACCAGGACAAGCAACCACGCGCAACAATAGTGGCGAACAGGAAACACGGACGGCGGACCCACGGCATGGGCAAAAGTTCCTCCCTGTACACCTTTTGACCGAACGCTCCAGCTCTCTCTCTGGCTCTCTTTTTTACTCCTAGCTTTTACTATCTCATTCATGTAACCTGCTCCCCTTGTCATATAAAAGGGAGAGCAGGGACGCCCCACTGTGGGAGGACTTTTTTTATTTCTTCCCTCTCCTCTGCGGAGGAGCTCTCTCTCTCTCTCACTGTTCTTCTTCTACCTTCGGCCAGACTTGGCTCCCACACACGTACACAGACTTCTGCTACAAGAACCACGTATACACACCACAGAGACTTGGGATCAGGCTCCCTCTCTCGCCCATTTGTACCCCCTACTACAAATCAGTGCAAATAACACAAGCAACGCGAACTGGACATAGGGTATTACTCTCCGGAGGCCCGAACCAGTATAAATCCATGTGTCCCATTTCGCACACCATCCGAGGCCTGGCACACAATCCGAGAAATTTACTAGCCGACGGTTACAGAACCCCGACAGAGGCCGAGGATCAATCGATTAATAACCTTGCAAGGTGGACCTAAACACACGGAAGAATGCATACCCCAAAAAAGTCAAAACAAAAGCGAAACGGGGTATGCACAGACCAGGCGGTTCCCATCTATCTCTGGGTCGGGATCAGACCTACAATCCTTGGTACAAAGCTTACCGGCACGTTCACGTCGGACCGCCCAAACTCGCACATGTACCCCACTGTTGTAGGCAGGGGGGACACCTCTCTGTGTCCTAAGGGTAGTAGGGAAAAGTTCCCTTGCCGTGTCCATCGGGTATTAGGCTTACCGGTCCCATTCCCGACAAGTGCTTAGTACGTTCAAAAGATTAGCCCACGAAAGCCACTAGACCAGAGCCCAAATCTCATACTCTTACCACTTGAGCGATCCATTTATCAAGTCTTATGATTCCAACATAAGAACCTATATCTCGCGAGTGACGAACATCACTCGACTTGTATTGTGTCCTTAGAGCATGGCAACTATCGACCTAGCATACTAGTAAAAGAGCATCGGTACCTAGGGATCATGCATCTATAGTTTCAATTCAACTCCTGAAACGTAAATGCACAAACATAGCAAAGATAGTTGCATAATTTAAAATAAAACATAGGTTAATGATCCGGGACTTGCCTTTCAAGGGAGTGTTAGTTCTAACTAGGCCTTGGGCCCTTCTGGACTTTGGTCCAGGTCTTGATCTACTGCCACGTAGTACACTTCACCGTCAGCTTCCTCGTCTCCTCCTTCCAGCACGAGCGTATAGCTACCGTCAGGGATTTCTACACGAGGATGCATATGCAAGAATTAATTGGTGATTTTAATTTTATTAATTGCAAAACAACACAGGACAATCATGGAGTTTATGGTTGGTCATATTCACCTTGACAACAATATATTAAGCACATTTTTCCTATAGAACACATGGTGGTGTTGGAAAAATTAATTACTTAAATTAATGGTGACTGTGTGCACATTTATGCAAATAAATTAAATTAAATTCACAAAAACAATGAGGGGGTGATACTAAGCTCTTTATTCCTATTCCAAGCCACTGAACAAAGATTCACACTTAATTGAGCTATACATTAATTATAACAAAAATGACAAAATCTAGCTACTAGAATATGATAAATTCATACAAAAATAAATAAACATCCTCTAGATCCAAATTTTCTCAAACTTATTCTCTGGCCCAAAACTAGGCTACACAGACAACAAATAGCTCAAGGGCCTTTCTAGATTTTAAACTATGTAATTACATTTAAAACTAAGCATAAATCTAGAATAAATAATTACAATAGTCCAAAAATCATGATACATTCACCAATGGTGTACCTAGGCATATTAAAACTATAACCAGAAGTTGAGCACAAAAATCTATCTATATTTAGCTACAAAAATAATTTACTCAGATCTAGCATAAATACAAAATAAATCATAATAAAATATCTACTCAGTAACTTTGTGCAAATTTATATCCAGAAGCTACACATGCCATAACTAACAACACATCCAAAGCTCAGCTCAAGATCTTATCTAGTTTTTTGAATTATGACAAAAGTTGGTCAAACTGAGTTTGAATTTTCATTCACAACCTATCAGTCAAACATATGGTCATGCATTACAAATGTTGTAGATCTGATCACAAGGAATCCAACAAAATTGGTTTTGCATTTTTCTTATTTTTCTGTGATTTTCTACGATTTTTCTAAGATCCAGCCAAAGCCAACTAAAACTTAAGAATCTATTTTTCAGACAGGTCCTCGGCTGATATG
This sequence comes from Cenchrus fungigraminus, assembly GCA_036936925.1. Taxonomy (NCBI): domain Eukaryota; kingdom Viridiplantae; phylum Streptophyta; class Magnoliopsida; order Poales; family Poaceae; genus Cenchrus; species Cenchrus fungigraminus. Next base: position 16,048,250 of record CM072778.1, on the reverse strand, counting down.
CCCTCGGTTTCATAAAACTCCCTAGAAAGAAACAAGGCTTCGCAATGTGGCCCTTGGCCATGGGAGCGGCGCGGCTCATCGGAAATCCGGCGGTTCCGGCGGCATCCTTGGTCGGGGAAGAGGTTTGAGGGGAGGAGCTCACCCTGACTCGTTTTGTGGCCGGAGTTGGGGTCGGTAAGGCCGGCGGTGAGCTGGGGTGGCGGAGACAGGCGGCGGCGGTGGGCGCAGGAGTGGTTGCTCCGGCGAGCGCTAGGCTGGGGAATGAGAAGGGGCGGCGTGGATGGCTCCAGCGGGTCCTAGGGGAGGCGCTGGGATGGTCGAGCGGCTGGAGAAGCGAGTGGGAAGGGGAACTCCGCGGCGGCGGCAATGGCAGCAGCGACGGGTGCTCTGCCTTGCGTGCGAGGTGAGGGCCGGCTGGTTTTATAAGCGGTGGCGGTTGCTTCCCTTCGAGGCGAAGGCATCGCTGTGGAAAAAAAGGGGGGCAGGCAGCGGCGCACGCGTGGCCACCTCGCGGCCTTGGCGTTCGGGCCCTGGGGCAGCGGCGCGGGCGCCGGCACTCCAGAGCGCCGAAGAGTGTTTTTGGTTTCAGTCAACGCTGCTTACAACAATACGTTCTCCAAAATTTTGAACTAAACTCAAAAACCTCCAAATATGAAAGTTGTAGAGTGAAGTACGGGCTACAACTTTTACGAAGGTAGCATATGTTTTGGTGAAAGATGTGACCAAGAACACGTGGCAAAAATGGAGATTTTCTTGGCCTGAAACACTATTCAAAAGAGCTTTGACCAAGTTTTTGAGCATCTTGCACTCAAAATTTGAAATGCCACTAATTATGAAAGTTGTGTTCCCGGAGAAGACAAACAACATTTATATTGGCCGATTTTGAAGTGTTTTAGTGAAATTTGGAGAACGTGGCAAAAGTTCTAGGGAAGGGTAGGGACAGTAGGGCTATGACCAAGAGTTTGACTAGGCTTTTGACCATTCATGATTGTTGACTTGGTTAAGGAGTTAATTAGCACTAATTAAAAACCTGGGGTGTTACACAGACGATCTTCGTTCAAGGACCTCATCATAAGATCAATCTACTTGGATTGGCATGACGATTCTTCATATAGAGATCGGCACGCATCTGCATCTATGTAGATTACGTATCCCATCAGACTTCTTGCGCAGTGCGAGCCCAATAGTTGTTGAGTCAGAGTTCGAAGCAACAACGCTCAACCAACAGATTCATCGTTGTCATCATCCCACACCAAAGCTTAGTCAAACAAGCAAGAGATCCCATCCGCATCCGTTGTCATGCCGCAGTTCTGTCCAAATCGGATTAGAGAGACAAAATTGGAAGTCCATCCATGGACCGAAAACAAGTCAGGTTGGAGGACATCTCAGCAAAGATTTTTTTCTCCTAGAGCATCCAGTGCGGAGAGTAGACCTCGGGCTAGTACTGTGCTACACGCACAAAAAGAAGCTACCAAGGCACTTCAAGATTTCTGCTTGACGTTCACAAGAGATGTACGCGATGATTACACCAACATACAACAAGTTCAAATACTCATCCCTACTAGAAACTAGTCGAGGGTGGGTACCATGCTATCAACAATTAGTCCAAATCAATTGATTTTTTCGAGATGCGAGTTGAAGCTTCAAGATTCACCCTAAGCCTGATAAGCTACACCGATCTCTACAAGCTACACCCATCAGCCTGATAAGCTACGCCCATCTCGATATCGCTTAGAATAAGTTTGTTTGCATGGAATATTTATATTTATACATGTATCAAACATATTTACGAGCGATTCAACTATCCGACCATCTGCATCTGTTGCTAATGTGATCTATGTTAACCTATATTCATAGCTTTATTTTGTTTTGTTTAGATTAGAAAAGTTATATGAAAAAAACAGCTTCAATAAATGACAAATAAATTTATTCCTAATATCGGTATACTTCCATAATCAATCCAGATATGATATTATCCAAACATGACATAGTGCTATCAGTAAGATTGATGGAAATTATATTAATAGTTGCATCAGTTGACACCTCTCAATAGAGTTCGTACCAAATTCAAGACATGTACGCCATGATAATATTATTTTTGGATGTTTCTGAACATAGAAGCGCTTTTATGACACTTGTGCATCTACTAGCTTTGATTATGCCACTTGTCTATGTAATGAGTATCATTTTCTACACTTGTCTTACATGCAACTATAAAATTGACACTTGTCTAACATGCAACTTTAAATTTGACACTTGTCCATGTAGCTATACCCACATCAATCCTTACCATCAGTTACATATCCAATAGCTATCCTGCGCAGTCTGCAAGATAGGAGCAGACCCCCTCAACGCTTCTATATAAATCGGGTGTCATTCTTACAAAACTCACATACAAACCAACACAACTTTTGTGTTAGCATCCAAAAGGCCAAACCGTTGGTAGATCTGATAACAATGGCGAAACTCTTGAGCCTATTCTTGATCCTTGCTTTTGCAATAGCCATGTCCATCGAGGGCACCCAAGCTGCATGTGATGACAACCTCCCAGCCCTAATTAAGGAATGCCAGCAATACGTGATGCCACCTAAGGAACCATTAATCCCTCCTTCAAATAGCTGTTGCAGTGCGGTACAAAAGGCAGATATTCCGTGCTTGTGCTCCAAGGTCACCAAGAAAATAGAGGAGATTGTGAGCATGGAGAAGGTTGTGTATGTTGCCAAAAAATGTGGGATAGAAGTTAAGTCTGGCTTCAAGTGCGGAAGTAAGTGTTTTATGTGGATCTTTACATGAGTATCATTTAGACTATGAACTACATAAAATCACTACTAGTTATTATGAAACTATCATGGTAACTGTTCTAACCTGAATTAATTGTTTATTTGCAGCCTTCATAGTTCCAGCAAAATGAATAGACACAAAAAGAGGGGAGATGCTGAATGTAGTCCTTATAGCTCAACTGCCTAGCTGATTTACCTTTCTGGAAAAGTATGCAATATGAGGTTGTGTTGAGACATTGTAAGGTTCAAGAGAGAGATAATGATGTATCAACAATAAATTGAAGAGATAACGAAGTCCTCCCTTCAAATTTCCTAATCGCCTTTCGTAAATTCATTTGTTATGCATATTCATCTCCAAACGTGAATGAGAAGAAAAGAAAATAAAATAAAGTGAAAAGAAATAAATCAAAAGAAAAGAAAGCGGTGTCGACACATCGTCTCCACTCTCCACAAGTGAATTAAATAATCCAGTGAATGTATGGAAGCCTTGTAAATATAACTGATTGAAATTAATCCAGTCAAAAACATATTGCATAACAAAAATAAAATCTCATGGCTATTCTTCAAAATTAATGATCCCAATAGATAATTAACACCCAAACATGGAACAAACAATTGAGTAATGTCTAACCTGCTAGATTTTGCTACCGGAATAATTAAGAATTCAAGATTCAACTCGGAGGCTCACACGTCGCGGCCGAACTACAAATTGCAAAAGGTTAAGCAAATCGTTGACGGGCTGAACTGGCTCCCATGAGGCCACACAGTGAGTAATTAGCCTTCACTAATTTCCCCTTTCCCCCACTGAATATTAATGTGTATTTACTTGGAACTCTACAACCTTGGGTGCGGCCATGGCCCCTGCTGGCCACCCCCAGCTCCGCCCCAGCCTGGTTCCTAGTCGATCCCAAATTTCCCGCTGTCGGAGACCTCGCTCCAAGTTCACCTCGACAGTGCTAGAGGCGCTCATGATTGTCTACGTCGCCAGCTACTGTGCAAGAGCCCTCTCGATCAAGCCACAAACGCTCTTAATGTGGAACTAAGTTTGATATATAGCTTTATGTAGTAATAACTTGAGAGAGTACCCATGGGTCCCCACCGACCAGGGTCCCAGAGGTCCCTGTCAAGTGGACCCGACCTGCCAGAAGCCCCGCCGACCTGCAAGTGGGCCCGGAGACCTTATCCACAACCCCGGCGACCTTGGAAGACTCCAGAAGACCTTATCCAGATCCCGGAAGATCCGTCGGGCTTGTGGCGCAAGACTCTTCCCCAGGTCGCGGCTCGGCGCCGCCAGTAGGTCCGCAGATCGCGGGATTTACCCTGTAATCACGGAAGATGACCTTCCTAATTTGTAACCGACCCCGATGAGGGTCCACCGACCTCGAATGGAAGCCCTAGCCCGTTGACCATATAAGGCGGCCTAGAGCTCCATTCGAGGGGCCTTCCCCATTCACACATAATCCCACCGCATACTGACGTAGGGTTTTACTCTCCGGAGGCCTGAACCAGTCTAAACCCTTGTGTCCCTCGCCATTCTCGCCGTGTTCCGAGTTCCATCTACGAACTACCACCTACGCTCTTAGTTCTCGATCCCCTCCAATTAACCTACAACCGCTTGGGTCGCCCCCTTGCGGATCTGTCCAGGTCTCACCCCCTGACAGTTGGCGCGCCAGGTAGGGGTGATCGGGAACTCACTGTGCTGCATGGTGGCCCGATCTGGTGTCATTTTTCCGGCGAGTGTGGCGGACATCCTCGCCAACCCCGTAGAGATCTGCTTCGGTTCCTTCACGGCGACCTCAACTGTTCCGGCGGCCGCGACCTCTCCGGTGACCGCAGTGAAGATCGTGACAGCACCCACCGCCGCCACCGCTACCGATCTAACGTAGGAGACCCACCCGCCCAAACCCTATGACATTGTTCAGGGAATGGAGCGCGTCATCGACATGATGGAGGAGACCCTCCAGATCTGCGAAAGAGCCCAGCGCTCAACGCAGATGGCGTCACGCCGCAAGACCTTCCCCTTCGGTCTGCGACCATCCAGTGACGTCTACGCCCGCCAGGCGACTAGATCCCCCCAGATCCAATCTGGGCGGCAGGAGTCATCTGGCGACCTTAAGCCCGAGCTCCGTGCTCGCTGCGATCCGCTTGACGTACCGTGTACCTACCACAAGGGCGCACGTCACACCCTCCGCGGCTGCCGGCTGCGGAAGAAGATCGACCAGGAGCGTACTGCTCCCCGCACCATGCGAGCCCTCACGTCTCCAGACGGTGGCGAGTTCCAGAAGGTCCGGATCCATGTCTCCCCCAACGACCAGGGCTCCATCCTTCGACGGGTCCTGGTGGTGTCGGAGAACGAACCACCACGTCATAGCGTGACAGACTCCGAGGAAGCACGTCGGATCCAGGGCAACGCCAACCGCGCCCAGCGACGGGCAGAAGAGCAACACCATGCGGTACCCCTCCCCTCGCCCGAGACCTCCGTCTCGAGTTCGAGGAAGCAGGGCTACCGACGTTCAATAGTCCCCAGGCCAACCTGGGCGCCGCCATGGCACGTCTTCAGCAAGCCAACCCCTCACCCGAGGCCGAAGCAGCCATGGCGTACCTTCGGGTCGCCACAGCCCTGGTAGAAGAGAAGAGCACAGCATCCAAGTCTGTGGCGTCCTCATCAAGCCGGCATTCGCGTAGTTGATCCAATCGACCTGCGCACAGCAAACTCCCCACCATTCAGGAGGAGGTCGACCAGAACAATCCCGACCAGCCTCGGGCGAACGACACGAGAGACGGCGACCTCCGCGCCAACCTCGACAAGAACAGACGTGCGCGCGACGCCCGCGGCTACATCGGCCAGCGTCACCGCGAGCGTGAAGAGCGGGAGCTGCGGCATCGCGCGGAGTACGACCGCGAGTACGGTCCCCCGGTGCTGTTCATCACATCATGGAGTGCGAGGAGCGCGACCGCCAAGACGTCGAGAACAGGCGTCGTGCTCAGTACGAGGCGGACTACGGCCATCCGGAGGGTGGTGTCCCAAATCCAGATCGCTAGCCCAGGTCCCAGATCGTCGCTCCTGCTCGGAGCTGAGGTGGCGCTCAAGCCGGAGACGGCGGCAACGACATGGCCATCACTGCTTTTCCAGCGTTGGCCCCTCGCCTTAGGTTGGTGGCCTACCCCGACAACTTCAAGCCGAACATCCAGAAGTACGACGGCCGCTCCGACCCCAACATCTGGCTGTCGACATACTACGTCGCCGTCAAGGCGGCCGGCGGCAACTTCGACCACATGGTGGCGTACTTCCCGTTAGTGATGGGTGACACACCGTCACTCTGGCTCAACAACCTCCCGGCGGGCAGCATCACGTCGTGGGCCGACCTATCTCAGGCCTTCAAGTCCAACTTCCAGGCGACCTACAATTGTCCTGGGAACGCCTTCAACCTCGGGAGGGTCACCATGAAGACCAACGAGCGGCTCCGCGACTACACCAACCGGTTCTTCATGAACCGCAACACCCGTGTCGGCGTCCGGGACGACCAGGTCGTCGAAAGCTACAAGAAGGGCATCAGAGATCGCAAGATCTTTGAGAAGATCCACGAGTCAGGGGCCACCACGGTCGCGGCCCTCATGGAGGTCGTGAACAAGCTCATCGACACCGACGAGGCGCTGGTCAACCAGTTCGACTCCGACGCCAAGCGCGACGCAGGCACCTCCGGCACCGCTGGCGACTCAAGCTCCAAGCTGCGCAAGCGACCTTCAGAGGTGCTTGCGGCGGAGGGACGTCGACCTTCGACGTTCAACGTCGACGAGTTCAACGCAGTGCTCGACAGCCCCTGCACGTTCCACGAGGGGGCCACCCACACCGTCTGTGAATGCTCGCAATTCAAGAAGGCGTTCTGTACCCCCGAAGATCCAAAGCGACCTAGAGGCGACGGTGATCGATCGTCTTCGCGTCGCTACAACAACAACCGCCGCGACGATCGACGTGGCCGTGGCGACGACAACCGCCGTGATGAGCGACGTCGCGACGACCCGCAGCCGGAGGACCGCCGTGATGAGCGCGACCTACCTCCGCCACCAGCGACGGGCAACCCCAACGGCCCCTTTCAGCACGCTAAGAGGTCGATCAACATGATCGTTGGCGGTCTCAAAGCCAACATGAGCAGAAGGCAGTACCGCAAAGATAAGCGCGAGATCCACCTCATCCACACCAAGCCGTCACAGCCTCTACGGTGGTCGGAGCAGCCTATCACTTTCTCCAGAGCTGATCACTGGGTCCACATCCCAGACCTCGGGTCCTACCCCCTCGTCATTGAGCCTACAGTGGAGGGAGCCCTGCTCGCCCAGACCCTGATCGACGGAGGGAGCGGGCTCAACGTCATCTTCCTCGAGACCTTGAAGACGATGGATTTCGACTTCAAGAGGATGACAGCATGCGACGAACCGTTCTTCGGCATCGTTCCAGGCAAGGCGGCCTACCCCCTGGGTCGGGTCTCTGTGACCTTCGGCACGGAGGATAACTTCCGCACAGAGTACCTCAGCTTTGAGGTCGCTGACTTCAAGTCCTCCTACCACGCCATCCTAGGTCGCCCCATGCTGGCCAGATTCATGGCCATCCCGCATTACACCTACTTGGTGTTGAAGATGCCAGCTCCGAACGGAGTCCTCACCGTTTATGGCGACCTCATCGTCTCGTTCAAATCTGACAACGAGGCCCTCGACATCGCCACGACGAATGCCTGCGTCGATGCCTCGGCGGTTATGGTCGCCGAAGCTGCGAAGGTTGCCCCGAGCGACCTCACCATCCCGGAGCAGAAGCACACCGACACTGCCCTCGACGCCACACCGGCGACAAAGAAGGTCTGCCTCGGCCTTGCCGACCCAGAGAAGATGGTGGTCATCGGCGACAACGTTGAGGAGAAATAGGAACTCGCGCTCACCAGTTTCCTCCGGGACAACGCCGACATATTCGCATGGATCCCATCGGATATGCCGGGTGTTCCAAGGGAGCTGGCTGAGCACTCCTTGGATATAAGCAAGATGACCAAGCCTGTCAAGCAGAAGCTGCGTCGCTTTGCAAAGGATCGCAAGGAGGTCATTAGGGTAGAAATAATAAAGCTCCTAGCTGCCGGATTCATCCGTGAATGTAAAAATCCGGTTTGGCTCGCCAACCTGGTGCTTGTACCCAAGAAAACCGGTCAATGGAGAATGTGTATCGACTACACCGATCTCAACAGGCACTGCCCTAAAGACCCCTTCCCTCTTTCGCGCATCGACCAGGTCGTTGACTCCACAGCCGGAAGCGTCCTACTATGCTTCCTCGACTGCTACTCAGGGTATCACCAGATAGCCCTGAAGGTCTCTGACCAAGACAAAACGGCGTTCATAACGCCGCACGGTATCTACTGCTACACGGCCATGACGTTCGGCCTCAAGAACGCTGGAGCGACCTACCAGAAGGCCATCCAGAAGTGCCTGGAGTCCCAGATTGGCGACAACGTCGAAGCCTACATTGACGACGTAGTTGTCAAGACCACGGTGGAGGACAATCTCATCGCTGACCTCGCCCAGACCTTCGCCAACCTCCGGCGCTACCGCTGGAAGCTCAACCCGGAGAAGTGTGTCTTTGGCGTTCCATCTAGAAAGCTCCTAGGCTTCATGGTTAGCCACCGGGGCATCGAGGCGAACCCCACCAAGGTCGACGCCATCCGCAGGATGAAGAGACCCACCGGGAAGAAAGACGTCATGAAGCTCACCGGCATGATGGCCGCTCTAGGTCGCTTCATCAGCAAGCTCGGGGAGAAAGGCCTGCCCTTCTTCAAGCTGCTGAAAAAGTTAGACAAATTCGCATGGACAGATGAGGCAGACCAGGCGCTGGAAGAACAGAAGACCTTCCTTACGACACCACCGGTCATGGTGCCCCCGGCGCCAAAAGAGACCTTACTGCTCTACATCTCCGCGTCCACCCAGGTGGTCAGCGCGGTCCTGGTGGCAGAACGACCTGAAGAAGGTCAACCCTACCCCGTCCAGCGACCTGTCTACTACGTCAGCGAGGTCCTCTCTGATAGCAAGATCAGGTACTCGCAACCTCAGAAGATGCTGTACGCCCTTCTCGTCACCTCGCGCAAGCTCCGGCAGTACTTCCAGTCACACAAAATCAAGGTCATCTCAAGCTTCCCCCTGGGAGCAATCCTATGCAGCCGCGACACCACATGACGCATCGTCAAGTGGTCGGTCGAGCTAGGAGAGTTCGAGCTTGAGTTTTGCCCGTGTTGACAGTGAATTTCTGTCAACCTAGTGTGACAACCCGCCCAGGAAAATACCGTACTATCGCCTAAACCAATCCACTTTGGTCATTAAGCAATAATAAAGTATCATCCTGTCATTAGTTGCCGGGTTAACACCCGGTGAAATCACTTTACATAGCAACAAGGATCGACATATATGCATTAAAACTCCCGCGAAGGCGAGTCCAGAGAACAACACATGATTAACATCCGAAACTACCCCGAAGGGTTTAATTATTACAAACCGAAGTTTTTGACATGACAACGAAGTTCAGAGTTTTGAAAACAGCGGAATTAAACTAAACGGCACGAGGAAACATCACGAGAGGCCTGCCATGATGCCTTCATTCATCGTCTTCCACCCACTCCAGCTCCCAGCCGGGCGGGATCTCTCCAGGCCACCCATCAGCAAAGGCATTACCTGGAGCAACAGATTATAGCAAGGCTGAGTATACTAATACTCAGCAAGACTTACCCGTCGGTGATAACTACTTCACCAACTCTAGACATGAAAGGCTTTTTGGCCACTGGGGTTTCTTTAGCTGAAAAGCAACGAAGAGTAGGTCCTTACTTTCAAGATTTTAGCACAAGTTCTAGTTGAATATTCTTTTCTAAATTAGCCAACTATTGCAAGCATAAGTTGTGCAAGACAATTAATCAAGCATAATATTCATCAACTTCCATCATTAGGGATCTCATGGCCAGTGGAGTAAGTAGTCTCAGATAACGGTGAGAGGCCGACAACCAGTTGATTTAAACCTTGCAAGGTAGACCTAAACACACGGTAGGGTGCCCCCGCGAGGACAACCACCAGGCGGTTCCCAAAAATCTTCGGATTGGGATCAGATGTTACAGTCTTAAGTACAAGGCTTGCTAGGCTACACCACCAAGGTCACCTAGCTTCACACATGTACTCAGGTGGCGAGCCCGGGGCCGCAACCCTAAGATTAGTAGCGCAAAGTTCCCGCACCGCCTCATTTAGGTACTAGGCTTACCGTACCCATTTCCGACAAGTGTTTAGTATGTTCAAACACTTAACTCACGAAAGCCATTGGACCGGAGCCCACATCCCATGCTCTTACCACATGAGCAATCCATTTAAGGAGATCTTATGATTCCAACATAAGAACCTATTCTCGCGAGTGACGAACATCACTCGACTTGTACCGGTCCTATAGCATAGCAGCTATCGACCTAGCATACTAGTGATAGAGCATAGGTACCTAAGGATCATGCATCTAGGGTTTTCAATTCAACTCCTAAAACGTAAATGCACAATCATAGCAAAGATAATTGCATAATTTTAAAAGGAAGGGTTAATGATCCGGGGCTTGCCTTCGCTGGCAAGGTTGGCCTTGGGCCCTTCTGAACTTTGGTCCAGGTCTTGAGCTACGTCCACGTACTGCAACTCTTCGTCAGCACCTTCGTCTCCTCCTTCCGGCACGAGCGTATATCTACCGGCGGGAAGATCTACACGAGGATGCAAATGCAAGATTCAATTGACGATTTTTAATTTAATCAATTACAAACAACAACTGACAACCATGGGGTGCATGGTTGACCACATTCATCTAGATAAGAAATACATTCAGCATACTCTTCCAAAAAGGAACAATATGCGGTTCTTTATTATTTATTCTTTTTGATAGTGACTGTGTACATATTTATGTAAATAAATTAATTTAAATTCCACAAACAGAAATGGGTTGGTCTTTATCTTTTTTAAATGATTTGCATCACACACATAGGGTTATTAGGGATGTGGTTGGTGATTTTCCCAATTAATTTAATATTAAGCCCTAATTGGTCTCTATTGCTTTTATTCATAAAATAAATTAATAAAATTCAGTGGAAGGGTTTATTAAGCACTAAACATCTATACCAAGCCACTGAACACACATGCGTGCTTAGGATAGCTAGGAAATTAATTATACCGAAAATAACAAAAGCTAGCTACTAAAGCAAGATAAATGCATACAAAAATAAATAAGCAACAAATGGGTTCCAACTTTCTCACACATGGCCTCTGGTCCAAAATAAGCTAGGAATGCAACAATTATACCTAGAGCTACTATAGATCTTGGGTTATGCAATTACAAAGAAAATCAAGCATATTTCAAGAATAAATATTTATAACAAATATAAAATTGTGGTTAAATCACCAGAGATGCATTTTGTCATAAAAAGACAACATGCAGAAGTTGGGCACAAAAATATAATTATTTTTAGCTACAAAAATCATTTAGACAGATTCTGCATAAATACAAAACAAATCATATTAAAAGATCTACAACATAACTTTGTGCAAGTTTTGGTACAGGATCTAGGCAAGACAAAACACACAACATATCGAAAATTCAGCTCCAGAGGACTTGTATATTTTGAGATACAACAGATCTAGGTTTTTCATATTTCTTTTTTTCATGCAAAAACTATCAGGAAAAACTATGGTCATACTTTACAAAAGTTGTAGTGTTTTGCACGAGGAATCCAACAAAATTAAGTTTGCATTTTCAGATTTTTCTATGATTTTCTACAGAATTTACAAATTTCAGCAAATCTGCTTTACTATTTAAGAACTGATTTGCACCGGGGTCCCTGGAAACTTTTGATTCTTTACAGATGTGCCCCTGGTTCGCACAAAAGACCCTGGAAATTCTCCCAGGCTTGTAATGCGGCCCTTGGGGCATGGCTGGTGGCGGCTCTGGCCAAATTCCGGCGAGGAGCTCGCCGGGGAGGGTCGGGGACGGGTGGAGGAAGGTCAGGGGCTTACCACGGGCCGATTTGTGACCGGAGGTGAGGCGGACAGGGTGCCGGTGAGTGGGCTCGGTGGTGCCCGGCGCCGGCGGCCGCGGCGGTGACAATCCCGGTGGGAAGACCGGCTCAGCGGCAATGGCGCCGGCGAGGGAGCTTGGGTGCGCGCGAGGAGAAGTGCGCGGCTCCTTAAATAGGCAAGCGCGTGGGGAGAGAGGGACCTTGCCTTCGCCGCGAAGGATGCCCCGGCGTCAATGCTGCGGTACGGCAGCCGTACCTCGGTAGGCGCACGTGGCAGGGGGGCACGGGCGGACCGGTGGGTAACACGGCGGGTGGCCGGGCGGCGAGGGAGGGCACGGCGCGTGGTCGGGCCTGGGTCCACCTGCGTCACGCGAGGCGCGGCGCACAGACCGGCGGTCGCGGGCCCGCCTCGGTGTGCGTACGGCGGCGTATGGCGACGCGTCGACGTGGCGGCGCGCACGCGGGTGCGCTGGAGCGCGGCCACAACGCCGTGGCGCGGCATCGCCAAATATGTTTCGGGCAGCCTCGTTTTGACCACGTTTTTCTCGAAATTTTGCAACCAAAGTGCATCAAGGTGTTTATACCAAAGTTGTAGATCTCACTACCCTCTACAACTTTTACAAAGGCTCAAAGGTGTTTTGCTCGACGGATTTTGCATAAACTGCTCGCCAAGTTCCTGTTTTTCATGGCGCCGGTGAACAGGAGCTGTTGGCGTTGACCGAGCTTTACACCATTTTCCACTCCAAATCTCAAATGCCACCCAACATGAAAGTTGTGTCCCTCACGAAACTAGACCACTTTTATATTGGGAGAATTTGAAGTGTTTAGGTGAAATTTGGAGAACGCGGCAAAGTTCCAGAGGAGGTTCAAAGACATTGGGGTTTGACCAGGTTTTGACCGCATCTTTGACCAAGTGTTGACCACAAGTGTGTGTTGACTTGATTAAGAGGGTCATTAGTGATCGTTGACTAGGTTTTCGGGGTGATGACCCAGGTTGACCAAGGTTTGACTAGAGTCAACGCGTTTGACTCGGTCATTAGCACTAATGATGCTAATTAAAAACCTGGGGCGTCACACCTAGCCATGAGTTTACCTTCGGTGTTGGCATGAATTTTATATCTTATCCATTGGTACTAACCCCCTTGGTATAATAAGTTCATTCGTGCATGTCGGTTTTGGAGTTTGACGTTTATGCAGGATTTTAGCGTTGAAAGCAAGATTTTCGGGTAAAGTTCATCAAGCACTTTGTGACAAGACCTTGAAGCCCGGTACAAGTCAAGCAATGAAGTGAACATGACTCCAAGAAGCCCAAGGACCAACCCGTGAAGACGGAAAACTCCGAGGACCTGAACAGAAAATGCTGAATCTTGCGGGACAAGGAGCTTCATCTAAACCGCGGAGAAACTGACGTCAAGGGCCCACATGCAGAAGGGAGAATACTCTAGAAGACTCGAGCTAGTTGTCTAGGGTTTCCCTAGCCGACGTGGGAACCTTGCAAGGAAGACCACGTCGGAGTTCCAGGAGCTGGAAGCAAGATCAAGGTAGGATCCCGGTGGTGATCTTGTTCATGTATCATGTACTATGTTTAATTATCAAGTTGCAATCCGATTTCTAGTGATCGAGTGTTTCTTCTACGACTTTGATTTCGATTGGCTTTTCTTACTTTAAGATCTATTCTCGAGATAGATCATAGAGGGTGTTCTTGTAGCCGTGGTGGCTAGAGGTGCATACCTGACCTTCCAAGAGATTTCAACTTATCCATTGGACTCGCCCTAGGCTAACCCGCACGAATAGGAGTGCGTTGTGACAGAACGGTGGCTCCAAAAGGTGGGCATCTTCGGAGTTGGACGGGAAACCGTGATTTAAAGATGCTTTTCATGAGATTCAACTTGGCTATTTCTTCTTGCTTGGAACTTCAACAAGAGCTTGATCCAATCTCTCTAGATTGGTTTTACCTATCCCTCTCTATCTCTTGCTACCTCCGACTTTCATAGATTAGATTTGTTTCTTTCGATGTTGATTAGATTAGATGCAATAGCATCCCCTTTGAAGATCTAAGTGTTCTCGGCTTTAATAGATAGGTTCTTGCATCACACATTTGTTCCACGGATTCGATACCTTGGGTTCACACTTGAGGGAAGAAGGGTCCCTTGGCTACGACGGAGGACTTGTCCGCTTGCTAGTCCAAACGAAATTAGATACGCATATACACCATCAACAAGCCCCCTTTTTCTGGCACTGTTGCCGGGGAACAAGTGATCAAGATTCGATCTTTTATTGCTTTTTGTGAATATTTTCAATTTTCTTTTGGTTTTTCTTTTTGCATCTACTAACTTTTGATCATCCTCAAAATCAATCTAATCTAGTTTGACTAACCCTAGTTTTCTTAGATTTGTTTTCTATTTTCGTTTTGTATATATTTTGTTTATTGCTAACCCTAACAGGAGATGGACGGCTACCTCTCCAACAAACCCGAAAATTTTGTGGATGATCCAGAAAAACTTCACAGGCTAAGGAGACGTGAAGCACAAGCTAAAAAGCTGGAATTTGCAGATCCAAAAGCGGAGGCCGAAGGATCGTCGGAGTCTCCAAAGGAATCACCACCTCCAAGCCCTAGGGAGAATCAACTTCCACCGCTACCGATGGGAGAACAACCGCAGCCGGAGCGCAAGATCGGGGAGCTATGCACCCCGGACATCGTCGACCTACCAATCTTGAACCTCGCAGAGATCGGAAGGCCGTTCGAGATCAAGACCTCAACAATTCGCATGGTGCAACATTCACCCTTCACCGGTAAAGAGGATCCGAACCTTCACCTCCAAGCGTTCGTTCAACTTTGTCAAACCTTCAACATGGACGGGGTGACTCAAGATCAAATGAGGGCAAGGCTCTTTCCGTTCTCGTTACTCGGGAAGGCTTTGCAATGGTTCTACTCTCAACCGGCGGAGACGGTGCAAAATTGGGACACCTTGATGAGAGCCTTCATGAAGGAATACTACTCACCGGGTAAGACTCAAAGCTTGCGCAATAAGATTGCTACCTTTGCTCAATATCCTACGGAGACTATATCGGAGGCATTCGAGCGCTTCAATGAGTATCAGGCGGTTCCACATCACAAGTTCCCGAAGGAGGATCTCGTTCAAAAGTTCTATCAAGGACTTACCATGGCGTCAAGGACAATCATCGATGCATCGGCGGGAGGATCCATCATCGAGCTTACACCGACCCAAGCTTTCACTCTATTCAAGAAGGTCGCGGATAATGACACATGGGTGTCATCCAGACGCTTACTTCCGGTTAAACCCACGGGGAACGTCAAAGGAGTCTTGCAAGTGGAGAAAGAAGATATACTCGAAGGCAAGATCAATTCGCTTATGCAGAGGTTGGAGAAGATGGAGATAGAGAAAAAAGAAGTTCAAGATCTAAAGGCTGCCGAAGCAAGATCCACATGTGAAGAGTGCGGAGAATATGGCCATGTCCAAAAGGATTGCCCAGAGGAAGCCAAGATGCTCGATTACATGAGGAAGGGGGATTTGCCGAACTTCCGCTATGGGCAAGGTAGACCTCAATTTAATGCAAGCTCATCCATTCCGAATTCGGTTCCGCTTCGTATACAATTGAAGGACTTCATGGACGAGCAAGCTAAGATCAACAAGGACATCGTCACCAAGTTCAAGGCCATAGACAAGGTGTTGGAGAACATCGATAGCAAGGTAACGGAGGTCGGAAGCTCCAACCATCAAGTGCTCAACATAATGAAGATGCTCGAGACGCAAGTGGGACAACTTGCCGGGCGCCTATCCGCTAATGAAGGGAAGCTTCCGGGACAACCTCAAGGTCCCGAGACGGCGAATGCCATTCAAACTCATTTGGGAAAGGAGACCGAAGATCCGGAACGTTCCGCGGGAGCAAGAGAGCCTAAACCATCTACCGAGGTGGAGGAATTTGCTAAGGAGGAGGTTACCGAGATCATCACCGAAGAGCCTGAGTTTGAGATGCCGGGTGAAGACACGAAGATACCGCAACTCAAGCCACGCTACTTCCAAGGTAAACTTGATAATCATTTTGAGAAGTTTGTGGAGGTTGTGCGTAGGTTAAGCATCAACATGCCGCTATTGGACGCCCTTCAAGTTCCTACATATTCTCGCTACTTCAAAGATATTCTTGCAAACAAGTATGAGATAGCAACACTCGGGGTAGATCACGTCAAGATGTCCGAGCAATGTAGCGCCGCTATTGCGAACGGACTAGAGAAGCAAGGAGACCCCAGATGCCCGACAATTCCATATTCCATTGGTTCGTTCAAGTTTGAGAAGGCATTATGCGACCTTGGAGCAAGTGTGAGCGTCATGCCAAGAGATGTGTTCGAGAAGCTACGCCTACCGGAGTTAGAGCCTACAGCCATGTGCTTGGAGTTAGGTGACAACTCCATTCGCTACCCTTTGGGCATCGCCGTGGATGTGCCCGTGAAGGTCGGACACCACTTCATCCCCGTCGACTTCATGGTGCTCGAGATGGGAAAGAGGGAGAAGCCACCACTCATCCTTGGGAGGCCTTTCGTCAAGACCGTGGGAGCTACCATCGACGTCGGGAAGGGGGAGATCAAGTTTGACATCAACGACGAGAGAAGTTCCTTCAAGTTTCGACCACAATTCGAGGTATGCAATATGATCAAAGTTAAATATATTCTGCCTCATCGTCGCGTAAGTAAGGAAGAGCCAAGGAAGAACGAAGAGCCGAAGAAGAAGGAAGTGAAGGAGATCAAGAAAGTTGTTGCATCCGTCAAGATAAAGGAACAAAAGCCGCCTGTGAAGACCAAAAAGATGACTAAGCCGGAGAATAAGCCCGCGCCCAAGATGGTGCGTGAAGCGTCCCCTCATCAGAGGCGACTAAATGTGATACAAATACCAGTCCCAGGAGGCTGGTAACACATTTATTACATCAGATGGTTCATTACCGTACATCACGTCGAGGCTGTGGGCATGGGAGCGCCACTGCCACGAGAAGCAACATAAGAACTACAGACCAAACTACGATAGCAACAGCATCTAAGACATCTTCAGAGTCTGGCGCCATGGAAGCTTCCTGTGGAGACCCTGAATCCACAGGCACAGGTTGGGTGCAGGACAGCAACCTACTCGACGTCTTCGGGGACGAAGTCAGGATCCTCCTCTGAAAAACAGTTAATCAAGCAAGGGTGAGTACATACGTACTCAACAAGTTCAACCCACCCACGGAGGGGCTAATAAGCAGATCATGCACAGGATATCTCAAGGATCAGGATAAGGTTTATTTTGCAAACGCATTCACTCATGCAGGGGTTTGTTTTCAAAAAGGTTTTCGCAAACAGTTTTTATAACCCAAGTAGCTCAGTTGTTTGGTGAAAACCAAATGAGGACTACCGGACTCCCCGTCCGCAGTAGCCCAGGCACACAGCCACACACTTTTCCGGAAAACAACTCACGCCATGAAAATCATCCCAAACCCAAACACTAGTTTTGTGACCACACCGCGACTCGTCCAATACCGTGGACACGACTATTCGAATAGATTTTTCACTCTGCAGAGGTTGTACATCTTTACCCACAAGTAGGGTACCGCCACACGAACACCTTAGTGCCGGCGCGGATCCTATCAAATCCATTACCCACCTTAGCTAACCCTACGAGCCACCACGGAAGCAATCAAGGGGTTATTTCACATAACCAGGGCGTACCTCACACAGATCGTACCCCTACTCCTTGATCTCCCACTGCTCACCCGCACTCCTGATGGCAAGTAGATTGACTAGTGGGATTTATGCTAAGCCGTTGCCACATACAACGGTCGAGTGGTAGTACGATAATTGGGTCAGGTGAGATGTCACGCAACCCGGTCCTTGACGACAAGATGGACATCTCCAACACGCTCAACCACAAAGGTACGAGCTCACCCATACTCCTGACACACGCGTCCATCCCGTCAACCCAGTTCTTTACTCATTTTCCAAAATATCCCATTCCCGTTTTTAAAACACTCACTCATTTTAAAGAAATCATTTAGGGCAATCAAAAGATCAATCATAGCAATCAAGGGTGGCTATCCTACCGGGTTTTAATAGTAAAACAATATACAATTTATAAAACGGGTCATAGGGTTGTATTTATAAAACTGGGATCAAAGCATGCATCAAAGGATGAGATTGAACTTGCCGTCTTCGAAGTCCTCGGGGAGTTCCTGCTTGCGGTTCGGGACCTCGGTCTCCTGGTCGTAGTACTCGGCTCCAAGCTCCGGCTCGCGGTACTCCTCCTCGCTCACTCCGCCGGCTATAGCGCACACACAAGCAAGTAGGCAATCAATACAAGCACACAAAAAATTTACCGGCTGAGCTCGAAGGGAAAAATAATTAAATAAATAGATAATGAAGGAGTAATTATTATTTAGGGGTATATGGCTGGGCGGAAAATAAGTGAAGGGCTGGGGCAAGAGCTGGGATCGATCGGGCGAAAAAATATGAACATGAAATGACGCGTTAGAGGCGTCATTAGGATTAAGGATTTAGTTGTAAATAGGTTTAATAAAAGAAGGACTTAATTATAACATGTAAATAAGGTGGGGTTCAAACAAAATGGCCTAAGGACCTATTTGTTATAGACTTTGGTATAGCAGGGGTTGGTTCGTGAATTAGGTTTATTGGATAGGGTTTATTTGGAAGAAAGAGAGAGAGGGAATAAAGAAGGGGGGGGTTCGGTGTAACAAGGATAGAGGCAGGGGGCTCTGGGCAAAATTGCCCTTTCTTCCCCCCCGAGTCAGAGCAAAGGAGGGGGCTGACCGGGCGGCCACTCCGGCCGGCGGCGGCGATTACCGGCGGCCTGAGGCACGGCGGCGACCGGGGGATGGGGAAAAACGGAGAGGGGGATGAGGGGGATCGATTCCCCTACCCACCTTGGGCTGTGGTGGCGCGCAGAGGCGGATCGGCGGTGGCGGGCGGAGAAGGGCGGTGTTGACTACGGGCGGCGGCGCCGGGAAGCTCAGGGGAGAAAGGAAAGCGGCTGGGGAGGTGTGGGGTGCGACGAGGAGCTGCGCAGGGCCCTTTATAGGCGCGGGAAGGCGGTGACTCGGCCGGGAGTCGAGCACGCGGACCACGTGCGGTCGGCGGTGGCAAAGGCGGTTCGGTCGGCCGGAGTAAATGGCGTAGGCGTCCGGGAGCGGCAGCGTGCTGTGGGAGATGACCCGTCAGGCAGTGATGGCTTGCGGTCAGGCGGTGGTAGGCGCGGCGTGCTGCGGGGCGTCCGGTGGTATGCGGTGGCGCTGTTGGCGTGGAGGTGACGAGTCAGCGTGGTGGAGTTAAGGCAGCCAGGGTGTAGACATGCGGTCTCGTCAAGGGGCCGGCGCGGCATCCCAAGGAGAAGAGCCGGCGTGCGGTGTGCCAGAGGGAGAGGCAGGCCGGCGGGGCTGGGAACAGCGGCGCGGTGGCGAGGTGGTGGCAGGCGGCGTTGGCGCGGAGAGGGCGGCACTTGCGGTGGCGCTGTGTGTGGAGGTGACCGGTCGGGGCAGGGGAAGTAATGGCGGCCGGCGGACAAGGCCCGTCGGGCAGGGGCAAGCCAAGCAGTGGCAGCAGCAAGTGGCGATGCGGAACGGACGACAGCTTGCGGCGGTGTGGGGTAGAGGCGCTCTGGCGGGTGGAGTTAATGGCGGCCTCATCGTCGTTCGGCAGCGCGCGGTCACTTCGTGGAGCCGGCATTGTGGAGCGCGGCAGCAGTGCGGGGCCGGCGTCGTGGCGCGTCAGGCAGCGCGGCAGCAGTGCGGGGCCGGCGTCGCGGCGCGTCAGGCAGCGCTGCAGCAGTGCGGGGCTGGCGTCGCGGCGCGGCGCGCGCTTTGCTTGGTGCGGCGCAGCCGCGCGGCCGGAGCGCGCGCGTGCGGGTGCGCGGGCAGGGGGAAAGCGGCGAGGCGCGGCGCAGCGGTGGAGGAGGAGGGGAGGCCGTACAGCGGCCAGAGGCTGATCAGGGCGCGGGGCCGGGGTGGCCCGGGGAAGAAGAGGAGGAAGGAAAAAAAGAAAGGAGGGAAAAGGAAAAGGAAGGAAGAAAATAGGAAAAGGAAAGGAAAAAGAAAAAGCGAAGGGAGAAAAAGGAAAAGAGAAGGAAAAGGGGAAAGAGGAAAATTGGGAAATTTTTTTGGGAAAAACAAGGAAATTAGGGAAATGATTTTTTTGGTGGGATTTCTGGGTTTGTCGGGTGTCGGCGGACTTTCCGGGACGGCGGTGATGGCGAGGCGGGCCGGTCGGCGGGACCGTGGCTGGCCCGGGATTCCCGGTGCGGTGGCCGACAGCGGTACGATGCGAGTGGTGGCGTGCGGGACTGGTGGTGCCGGCGAGATTCGCATTGTGTGCGCCGGGGAGAGGGAAAAGGAAATGATGATCGGGGTGATCGAGCTCAGCGGAGAGGTTTTGAAAACACGCGTGATTTAGAAGGTGATTTATTAGGGGCTAAAAACGCGGGTGTTACAAACCTACCCCACTTAAAATGAATCTCGTCCTCGAGATTCGGCTAGTTCCTAAACAAGTGGGGAAACTCTTTCTTCAGCGCGTCCTCTCGCTCCCACGTGGCTTCTTCCACTCCGTGTCTGCTCCATTGGACTCTGCACACCCGTACTTCTGATGTCCTTGTCCTTTTTACCACCGTGTGCAAAATCTTGACGGGCACCTCCTGGTACCTAAGATCTGGCTGCAAATCAATTGTTTCTACCGGCACTCGTTTCTCTTCGATCACTTTCAAACACCTCCGCGGCTGAGAAACGTGGAACACTGGATGTATATCTGCCATTTCCTCTGGTAGCTTCAACCGTTATGCTACTGCTCCAACTCTCTTCAGCACTTTGTACGGTCCAATGTACCGAGGGGCCAATTTCCCGTGCACTTGAAATCTTCGAGTCCCTCGGATAGGTGAAACCTTGAGATAAGCAAAGTCTCCTGGACTGAAGCTTACTTCTCGCCTCTTCCTATCTGCATAGCTCTTCTGCCGGGATTGAGCAGCCTTCAATTTTTCTCGGATCTCAGCTACTCGTTCCTCTCCTTCCTTTATAAGTGCGGGTCCTACCAAGGCACGTTCTCCTACTTCTGACCACATTAAAGGTGTTCTGCATTTCCTCCCGTATAGGGCTTCAAATGGTGACATGCCTAGGCTGGCTTGATAACTGTTGTTGTATGAAAACTCTGCATATGGTAGGCTCTGTTCCCAATCTTTGCCATAGGTAAGGACACACGCTCTCAACATGTCTTCCATAATCTGATTCACTCTCTCAGTCTGTCCGTCCGTCTGCGGGTGATAAGCCGAACTAAAATCCAACTTGGTACCCATGGCTTTAAGCAAACTTTCCCAAAGCCTAGAGGTGAACTAGGTCCCTCTATCTGAAACTATCCTGCTAGGTACTCCATGCAGCTTCACTATGTTTGCTATATACAGCTTGGCCAACTTCTCTCCGTCATAATTATTACGTACGGGTATGAAGTGAGCGACTTTAGTGAGTCGGTCTACTATTACCCATATGGAATTATATCCCTTCTGTGTCTTAGGCAAGCCTACTACAAAGTCCATGCCTATCTCATCCCATTTCCATACCGGGATGGGTAAGGGCTGCAACAGTCCTGCGGGCTTCTGGTGTTCTGCTTTAATCCTCTGACAAGTATCACAGTGGGCGACGAACTGTGCAATGTCTACTTTCATTCCATTCCACCAATACTTCTGCTTTAAATCCATATACATCTTAGTGGATCTCGGGTGGATGGAATACGCTGAGTTGTGTGCCTCATCCATGATGGTCTGCCGAAAATCTCCGTCTTCAGGTACGCATATCCTATTCTTATACCATAGTGTACCGTGACTGTCCACCCTAAAATCTGGGGCCTTATTCTCTCCCGTGTGCTTGCCGATCTTCATCAACTCCTTATCGGACCCTTGGGCTTTTCTGATTCTGTCTTCCAAGGCGGGTTGGACACTTAGTTGGCGGACGTAGCCCTGGGGAACAATGTGCATGTTGAGTCGTGCTGTTTCTTCTTGCAACTGGGCACTCTTAGGTACTGCTTTTCCATAGGACTTCCTGCTTAAGGCGTCCGCCACTACATTGGCTTTTCCTGGGTGGTAATGGATTTCTAGGTTATAGTCCTTGACTAATTCCAACCACCTTCTTTGCCTTAGGTTCAGGTCAGGTTGGGTGAAAATGTATTTCAGGCTCTTATGGTCCGTGTAGATCTCGCACTTATTCCCAATCAGGTAATGTCTCCAAGTCTTAAGGGCATGTACTACGGCTGCAAACTCCAAATCATGGGTGGGATAGTTCTGCTCATGGGGCTTGAGTTGGCAGGAAGCATACGCCACTACTTTCCCATCTTGCATAAGGACACATCCTAGTCCTTGTCGGGATGCATCGCAATAGACGACAAAATCCCGTTGAATGTCCGGCAAGGTTAGCACTGGGGCGGTTGTCAGTCTTCTTTTCAGTTCCTGAAAACTTTTCTCACACGACTCGGTCTAGACGAACTTCTTCTCCTTCTTGAGCAACTCTGTCATGGGTCGAGCAATCTTGGAGAATCCTTCAATAAACCTCCGGTAGTATCCCACTAAACCAAGAAAGCTTCAGATTTCGCTCACATTGGTTGGTTGTCGCCAGTTGGAAACTATTTCGACTTTCCCAGGGTCTACTGCTACTCCTTCTGCTGTCAGAATATGTCCAAGGAAGGATATTTTCTCCAACCAGAATTCACACTTGCTGAACTTAGCGTACAGCCTGTGCGCCCTCAGTTTCTCCAGTACCACTCGAAGGTGTTGCTCATGTTCCTCCACACTTTTGGAGTAAACAAGTATGTCGTCAATGAAAACTACGACAAACTTGTCTAGCTCCTCCATCTTCGCCTTGATTCACTTCCTGGTTGTTATGGCGCTCCCTTCGTTCCGCATGCGATCCTTCCGCGTTTGGGTCCATACGACCGGAGCCTTGGAAGCTCCTGGCGGGACGCCTTGAAACCATCCATGAGATCTAGGTTTTATGTGATGTTTAAGTTGATTAAGGCGGATTTTTGAAAAGACAGGATCTGATTCCTGCCGTCAAGCACACAACAAGCACACATGACAAACAAGCACAAACAACTTTATTTCAACCCTGAGAGGAGGATACATCCCGAACTACTCGACTGGTACAACGCTGGTACACTACACGACTTGGTACCACGACAAAAGCTAAGGGTGCGACTCTAAGCTTGGACCAACACGGCTTCATTCCTTGGCAAGGGCTTCTAGGCATGCTACTCGTGGGGCGAGCCATCTTCTGGGGTGGAGTGTGCTTCCAGTGGAATGAGCAGCTCATCACCGTCATCATCCTGGGGGTTCCCGTTCTCTTGGGGCTGGTCGGAAGTTCCTTCTTCGACGGTTGATGTTGGTTGCTCAGCGGCTACAGACGGTGTTGGAGTCTCAGGAACTCCTCCCCATCCTATGAGGGGTGTCCCAATTAGGACTTGTGCTTCTCCAACGGCCGGAACGGGTGTTCCACTGTTGGTCCATTCCTGTATGCGCTGATCCTGGATCCGCCTGAGGCTCTCATGGGCAACAGCTTCACTACTTATGACGGCCGCGGTCCTTGCTTCAGCTTGGGCTACTCGAACTTGGTGCATCCTTACTGTGACTTCCGCTTGCTCGGCCCGACCAATTTGCTCTCTTAGGAACTTGGCCTGATCATCAAAGAGTTTATCCAGGGAGACGAGGTAGGCAACTACATGGTACAAAAGATCTTCTTGGTGACGGCGCCGTTCCAGGTTTCTCATGCGGGCCTGCCAGACTGGAGTCCGGATGGCGGGGGGATAAAGTCTCATCAGTGTGGAGACAAGGTGCTCCTCGTAGATCCTGCACAGGTAACGGAGAGTTTTCCGGAGGGCCAAGGGATAGGTATCCCGATGTCGAAAACCTGTGGCGGTCACGCGCCACAGCTCGATGTTGGGGTAGCGGGTGCTTCTGGCGATGGAGAGGACCACCCTACAGCGAAGAGTGCCGAGTTGCTTGTACTCTCTACTGTAGTACCTTGGGCGCTCAGTGATGCCGAGGCGCACCAGGGAGTTGATAAGAAGGCGAGCAAAACCAGGCTCCTCCTGGCACACGCCTTGGGTCCATCCATCTTCGACCATCTGAAAACAAGGGTAGAGTTGAACAAGCTGTGCAAAGGGTAGGTTACAAAAGATAGACAGTTTTATTTATCAACAAGGTTGGGTACACTCCTCAGTGGTACACTTATTATTATTAGGATGATAGCTCTAGCCTAGGCACTCCATTCTCTCCTTATGGGGATTCTCCCTCAGGCTGAATGCGACGCTTCTTCGGTGGGAGGTCTTGTTCCAACATCACATCCTCGGTCTGGGTTCCCTTATCCCAGTGGGTTTCTTCGGGTTCATCATCCATCAACCCAGCTTCTTCTCTTCTCCTACGTTCCTTGTGGAGCTCATCCCATAGGTTCTTGTGGAATATTTCAGAGCGTTCTCTTTCCCTGGCGTAATCTCGCTGCAGGTTAGCTAGGGAAACCTCCGCCATTCTCGTCTTTATCCTTTCTAATTCTATCCTTTGTTCTGCTCTTTCTGCCCTGTCGATTTGGTGCTTCAGCTGCTCGGCCTGTTCATGGAAAAGGTGGTCCAAGCCATTGAGGTAAATGGACAGGTGAGAAATCGTATCTTCTAAGTCTTCTTCTTCCCTTCCAAGTCCTCTCATCCGGGTGATCCATGAGCGTCCTCTTCCTCCAGAGGGTGGGAAAAATCCCATCGGAGTCCGTCGAAGGTGTTGCCTATAGACCACTCGTAGGCGTCGCAGGGCTTTTCGGGCAGCTTTTGGGTATGTGTCGGTGAAGCGAAACCCAGTGGTGGAGATGAACCAAGGATCTATGTCGGGGTAGAGTGTGCTCCTCCCCACGAAGATCATCACTTTAAACTGAAGGGTGCCATTGTGTTCGTACTCCCGATAGATGTACTCCGGTGGGTCCCTTACTCCGATGCGCTCTAGGCTGAGTAGCAGTAACTTAGGGAGGCCAGGCTCTGCGGGGCAGACGCCTCCACTCCATTCCAAGTTAGCCATCTGGAACCAGATAAGGGCCAAGGTAAGAGGTTTTGTGGAAAGGGAAGTTAAGTAGGGAAAAGGTTTAGGAGAAGGTCTCGGGTCCTAGGGGTCACGTCCCACGGCCAACCTACGGCTCTGATACCACCTGAAGCATCCCCTCATCAGAGGTGACTAAATGTGATACAAATACCAGTCCCAGGAGGCTGGTACCACATTTATTACATCAGATGGTTCATTACCGTACAACACGTCGAGGCTGTGGGCATGGGAGCGCCACTGCCACGAGAAGCAACATAAGAACTACAGACCAAACTACGATAGCAACAGCATCTAAGATATCTTCAGAGTCTTGCGCCATGGAAGCTTCCTGTGGAGACCCTGAATCCACAGGTACGGGTTGGGTGCAGGACAGCAACCTACTCGACGTCTTCGGGAACGAAGTCGGGATCCTCCTCTGAAAAACAGTTAATCAAGCAAGGGTGAGTATATACATACTCAACAAGTTCAACCCCACCCACGGAGGGACTAATAAGCAGATCATGCACAGGATATATCAAGGATCAGGATAAGGTTTATTTTGCAAACGCATTCACTCATGCAAGGGTTTGTTTTTGAAAAGGTTTTCGCAAACAGTTTTTATAACTCAAGTAACTCAGTTGTTTTGTGAAAACCAAATGAGGACGACTGGACTCCCCGTCCGCAGTAGCCCAGGCACATAGCCACACATTTTTCCAGAAATCAACTCACGTCATGAAAATCATCCCGAACCCAAACACTGGCTTTGTGACCACACCGTGACTCGTCCAATACCGTGGACACGGCTATTCGAATAGGTTTCACACTCTGCAGAGGTTGTACATCTTTACCCACAAGTAGGGTACCGCCACACGAACACCTTAGTGTCGGTGCGGATCCTATCAAAGCCATTACCCACCTTAGCTAACCCTACGAGCCACCACAGAAGCAACCAAGGGGTTATCTCACATAACCAGGGCGTACCTCACACAGATCGTACCCCTACTCCTTGATCTCCCACTGCTCACCCGCACTCCTGATGGCAAGTAGATTAGCTAGTGGGATTTATGCTAAGCCGTTGCCACATACAACGGTCGAGTGGTAGTACGATAATTGGGTCAGGTGAGATGTCACGCAACCCGGTCCTTAACGACAAGATGGACATCTCCCAACACGCTCAACCACAAAGGTACGAGCTCACCCATACTCCTGACACACACGTCCATCCCGTCTACCCAGTTCTTTTACTCATTTGCCAAAATATCCCATTCCCATTTTTAAAACACTCACACCATTTTAAAGAAAACATTTAGGCTAAACAAGGTTCAATCATAGCAATCAAGGGTGGCTATCCTATCAGGTTTTTGCAGTAAAACAATATGCAATTTATAAAATGGGTCATAGGGTTGTGTTTATAAAACTGGGACCAAAGCATGCATCAAAGGATGAGATTGAACTTGCCGTCTTCGAAGTCCTCGGGAAGTTCCTGCTCGCGGTTCGGGACTCCGGTCTCCTGCTCGCAGTACTCGACTCCAAGCTCCGGCTCGTGGTACTCCTCCTCGTTCACTCCGTTGGCTATAGCGCATACACAAGCAAGTAGGCAATCAATACAAGCACACAAAAATTTACCGGCTGAGCTCGAAGGAAAAAAATAATTAAATAAATAGATAATGAAGGAGTAAATGTTATTTAGGGGTATATGGCTGGGCGGAAAATAAGTGAAGGGCCGGGGCAAGAGCTGGGATCGATCGGGCGAAAAATATGAACATGGAATGACGCGTTAGAGGCGTCATTAAGATTAAGGATTTAGTTGTAAATAGGTTTAATAAAAGAAGGACTTAATTATAACATGTAAATAAGGTGGGGTTCAAACAAAATGGTCTCAGGACCTATTTGTTATAGACTTTGGTATAGCAGGGGTTGGTTCGTGAATTAGATTTATTGGATAGGGCTTATTTGGAAGAAAGAGAGAGAGGGAAATAAAGAAGGGGGGGGGTTCGGTGTAACAAGGAAAGAGGCAGGGGGCTCTGGGCAAAATTGCCCTTTCTTCCTCCCCGAGTCAGAGCAGAGGAGGGGGCTGACCGGGCGGCCACTCCGGCCGGCGGCGGCGATTGCCGGCGGCCTGAGGCACGATAGGCGCGGGAAGGCGGTGACTCGGCCGGGAGCCGAGCACGCGGACCACGTGCGGCCGGCGGCGGCAAAGGCGGTTCGGTCGGCCGGAGTAAATGGCGTAGGTATCCGGGAGCGGCAGCGTGCTGTGGGAGATGACCCGTCGGGCAGTGATGGCTTGCGTGCAGGCGGTGGCAGGCGCGGCGTGCTGCGGGGCGGCCGGCGGTATACGGCGGCGCTGCTGGCGTGGAGGTGACGGGTCGGCGCGGTGGAGTTAAGGCGGCCAGGGCGCAGACGTGCGGTCTCGTCAAGGGGCCGGCGCGGCATCCCAAGGAGAAGAGCCGGCGTGCGGTGTGCCAGAGGGAGAGGCAGGCCGGCGGAGCTGGGAACAGCGGCGCGGTGGCGAGGTGGTGGCAGGCGACATTGGCGCGGAGCGGGCGGCGCTTGCGGTGGCGCTGTGTGTGGAGGTGACCGGTCGGGCAGGGGAAGTAATGGCGGCCGGCGGACAAGGCCCGTCGGGCAGGGACAAGCCAAGCCGTGGCAGCAGCAAGTGGCGACGCGGAGCGGATGACGGCTTGCGGCGGTGTGGCGTGGAGGCGCTCTGGCGGGTGGAGTTAATGGCGGCCTCAGCGTCGTTCGGCAGCGCGCGGTCACTTCGTGGAGCCGGCACTGTGGAGCGCGGCAGCGTTGCAGGGCCGGCGTCGCAGCACGTCAGGCAGCGCGGCAGCAGTACGGGGCCGGCGTCGCGACGCGTCAGGCAGCGCTGCAGCAGTGCGGGGCTGGCGTCGCGGTGCGCGCGGCGCGGCGCGCGCTCTGCCTGGTGCGGCGCAGCCGCGCGGCCGGAGCGCGCGCGTGCGGGTGCGCGGGTAGGGGGAAAGCGGCGAGGCGCGGCGCAGCGGTGGAGGAGGGGGAGGCCGTACAGCGGCCAGAGGCTGAGCAGGGCGCGGGGCCGGGGTTGTCCGGGGAAGAAGAGGAGGAAGGAAAAAGAGAAAGGAGGGAAAAGAAAACGGAAGGAAGAAAATAGGAAAAGGAAAGGAAAAAGAAAAAGAGAAGGGAGAAAAAGAGAAGGAAAAAGGGGAAGAGGAAAATTGGGAAAATTTTTGGGAAAAACAGGAAAATTAGGGAACTGATTTTTGGTGGGATTTCTGGGTTTTTCGGGTGTCGGCGGAAATTCCGGGACGGCGGTGATGGCGAGGCGGGCCGGTCGGCGGGACCGTGGCTGGCCCGGGATTCCCGGTGCGGTGGCCGACCGCGGTACGATGCGAGTGGTGGCGTGCGGGACTGGTGGTGCCGGCGGGATTCGCATCGTGTGCGCCGGGGAGAGGGAAAAGGAAATGATGATCGGGGTGATCGAGCTCAGCGGAGAGGTTTTGAAAACACGCGTGATTTAGAAGGTGATTTATTAGGGGCTAAAAACGCGGGCGTTACAGTGCGGAAGTGGGTACCCAAGATTGCAACGCCCGCAAAGAGCGTTGATCCGAAGTAATCAAGTCAAGAAGTCCAGCCATGGACTATAAACGAAGCGCTAGGCGGGAGGCAACCCGTTTCATCGAGTCAAGAATAAGCTACCAGGAGGACAACCCGATTCAAGATTTTTCGAGTCTTTCAAGTAAGTTAGTTTTAAAATTTGCTACGCAAGACATTCATAGATTTAAAGTGGTTGGATAATGTTTAGAGTTATAAACTTTGTTTGGATATTTTATTCGGATCATAAACCCTTTACATGAGCCATCCTATGAGTTATCTGCTTCTTTTCGAGGAACCAAAACCAAAAAAATTCAGAACCTATCTCAACCTTTCATCCTCTTCATGATGTTATGGTTGACTTGTTTTACATGCTAAAAACACACGAGTAGAGCCACACCATGTACCTAGATATTATTTAAATTTCATATCATTGGTTTCTCTAGGATTAGAATTTTTCTAAGCCTCATTTAATTTCATCTCATTCAAAATCTCTCTCATTTAACCAAAATTAGAACCTAAACCTATGCCCCCATGATCAAGCCGGGAAAAGCTTGCTCTCAACTAATGGAAGCAAACAATACCGGTGAGATCAAAATAAAAGTAGTCGGAAAACATTTTCGACTTACATTTGTTTTTGATATTTAAAAACTCCTCTAATTATATTTGAACTCATTGCAAGCTCTGAGTTTATTTTTATTTTTCGAAATTAGAGGAGTACTTAGCATTAAAACATGCTTAGAGGGAGGCAATTGAGTTAACTTAACTATGCATGCACCATGATGTATCACGGGATGCCCCTCCAACATTTTTCATCAAACCACATGCAAAGGACAAGCATGGGGGGGCAGCCAAAGCTTTGTTTTGTAGGAATCTCATGGAGGCATGTGAGGCAAGGGAGCATGGAAGTGACTCAAAGCAAAACCATTAAGTGGAGGGATCAATCATGCAAGCAAAGGAGTGGACGAGAGCATTTGGGCGGTGCAACCCCGTGAAGCACGCGGTCACAAAGCAACAAAGCAAGCATGAGTGCACTGGAGAAAAACCGAGCCAAGTGGAGCAGCGAGGCCCCCAGGTCGGTCGGCCCAGGCCGGCCGGCCTCCCCCCTTCTTAAGCCACCTGGTGCCCCTCTTCGGCAGGTAAGTCATTCATCCAATTCCTTGTTCGTGTTCATGAGCTCATAGTTCAGAACCACCTTAGACTTAGCCTTCCACTTCGAGTTTTGTTTCGTCCAACAAAATCCATCCTAAATCCACTCAAAGTCCATACTTCGAATAATATTTGTGTGTCTTGTTACCGGTTGAAAACCCCGGATATATATTTGTGAGGGAGAGTGCAGCAACCATGTGGAAGAAAACTACAAGTCTTTTCACCAAGAAGAAGGGATCATCGTCGTCCAAGCCATCATCGACAACCTCTTCGAGGAGGCACTCGATTTCCGAGTCTCCTCAGAGTATGGAGGAGGACACGGCACCACCGAGGAGGAACGACACTCTTCTCCTCGGTGGCATGAGGGCCACACGAAGCTCGTCTACGAGGTTCACCGAACCTCAAGGACGTACGGAGGAGCCGCCCGTCCGACCTCGTCGCTCGACATGATCATCTGCTCCACCTCCATACGCTCTGCGGTACTCTGAGTATGGGTTTATCATCAAGACGGAGGAGGAGGAGAAGAAGCTCACTCGCCTTGAGAAGACGCTTGTGGCAAACGTCGACTTCGACGACCAAGCTCTCCAAGTGTTGGGTTTTCATACGGATATTTACTACATATTGGGACACCTAGGTTGGGTGCAATTCTCCAACGGAGTGTCGGCAAACACCCACAAGGAATTTGCCTTGGATATTCTCATGACCATGGCGCCTATCCTTGATGAAGGAGTGCCGAGTCTCTCATTCCGTTTGGAGGGAGTTGAACAAGTGGTTCCCTATGAGTATATTAGGAAGTTACTTGGTTTTCAAAAGGGATCGCAGGAGCAAGTGGATGTGCATGGAGGCACATTGGAAGGTTTTTGGAGTATGATCGCGGGAGAAGCTAACCGGCAAAGAAATAGTATCCGGAACCCCATCATCCAAGTGTTCCACTCATGGATGAGCAAGAGGATTTTGGGGAGAATGAAAGAAACCAAGATTACCGACATGGAGGTGAATTGGCTTTACTCGGCTTTGATTGCCAGGCTGCTAATCGACCCCACTCACCATATGATCAACTGGTGGTGTTGTGAGGCAACATCGGGTTCGGGAGATATTGGCTCGGGGTGTTATCTCTCCATGTTGGCTATCTCTTTGAGACCGGGAATTCCAAGAAACCCGGAGCATCTCCTAGTTGGGACTTCCCTTAGGTTTGATTATATGAAGCAAGGCAAATATATAAGTGGAGATGAGAGAGGAGGCTTCAAATTGGCCAAGGTGAATTTGTCCCTTCCGGATGGAAGATTAAGACTTTTTCTCGAGGGGAAAGAAGATTGGTTAGAGGAAGGACTTCTTGTGCCGGTGAAGAAAAATAAGAGAGGAAGGTTTATAGAAGAAGGTTCTTCCATGGCTCAAGAAGGAGGTGCGCAACAAAATTATGTGCCACCGTTTGGAGGAATCCCGGCGCCGCCAAGTTACTACGGTGGTGTACCGATGCAAGCATGGGGGAGTGGTGCAGCTATGCCCCCACCTTTTGCGGTACCCAACGTAGCCTTTGCGGAGCCGTATGCACACCTCCCTCAACCACAACAAAGTGTGGCCATCATTGGAGGGTACGCTGCAAGAAACATGCAAAATATCGCAGCCATCCAAACCAATGCGAATCAAATGGGTGAAGGAAATGCAAACATCGCTTATGAGCTTGGACGCCTTCACTTAGCACCGCCGGGACAATTCATAGGAGGCGCGGTGCAATCCTATTATGAGCAAGGGTACAACAATCAAGATTATCAATATCAACCACCGGCAGAAGGTTAGAGAGAGGAAGAGCTTTAGTTTAATCTTTCCTTTTCCCTTTTCTTTAATTTTTAGCTTGTATGCGCCTATGTATGCGTAGTGTTTTCAGTTTTTATTTAAATTTTAGCATGTGTGTTAGTGTTTATTTTCATCATGAATAAAATCACCACTTTGTTTTTACCTTTGGTAAAGATACAAAGTTTGTGCCATATTGATATATGATGATAGTCGCCGCTTTGTTTATCTTTGTACTTATTTTATGCATGATTAAGCTAATGCTCTCTTAAAATACAAATCTGAAATTATCTAAATGCTAGCTTAATCTTTAGCGCAGGTTATGATAAAAACAAAGACCCATAGTGTTCTATGTGCTCTCAAGTTTTAGATGGGTTAAAGATAATTTATTTTTGTTCTTAAAAGTAATGCTAACCTTGTCATAAATACCACTTGCATGTTGCTCTACCTATCCAGAGCCATATATATATATATATATTTGAGTGTAAAAACTTAGTATACAAGGTTTATTTTTGAGTGAGTTATTTCAGGCCTTGATTTCTCTGGCCCGAGAGTAAGAAGCTGGTCATTCCGCTTTTGCGTATCTATCTTTTTGCTAGCCTTTTTATCCGTGCATTGTGTATCCCCACATCGGAGATTTCACAAACCTCGCCGGATATCCACCCTTAAAACCAAAAATATCATCTTTTGTGTTTACCTCGTTGACCACAACCTATCATTGAGTATGGATCGTTAATTCGAGGAAGATCGCAAGATGGGGCCAAGATTGAAGATTTCAAGTATCTCTCCAAAGGAAAAATATTTCTAGTACCTACCTTATCTCTATCACCTCTTTGCCCGAGGACGAGCAAACGTCTAAGCATGGGGGAGGAGGTAGATACAATGCAATTTAGAGTTCAAGGGGAGCAAATAAAAAAAAGAGTATAAAGAAAAAATATATGTATGAGAAAAAAATATGAGTATGTATAAAAATAAAATAGAGTGAACTCCCCGGTTCTCTAAATGCATGAGGAATTTCGAAAGTTTCAAGATTAAGATCCAAACTCATCTTTCCAACCATGTGCAATCCGATAACGAGGACTTCCTTTGTGCCTCGGGATCACTCTTTGCCATTTGCACATGTCCACCTATCTCAATGTATGTGTATTTTTCTCTCCCACTCCTTGATATAACATTATTTTCCAATGACCTTTTTGACGAGTCTCGGTAAGACCATGAGAAGCTTGTCTTGTTTTGACAACATCTCATTTATAATATCTTGGTAGGACTAAACTTTCCCAAAGAGCTCCACATAAAGCCTGCCACTTATATATATTTTTTGAGAGGGAAAGGAGAAGAAATAGGCTTGAGAGATAAAATGAGAGTTCATGAGCAAGATGCAAGGTGGATTAAATTTTTGAACTTGGTTTAGCTCGTTTTCATCTCATTCTTTATTTCAAAAATTCTGAGATCCATTTGAATTTTTGGGAGCATGTTTAACACTTGTGGGATGAGCTTAATTAATATCCACCCTCCGTAGGGATGAAGGCTAGTACATTATGGAACTTTAACAAACTAAACTTTTGAGAGCATTATGTTTTCTCATGTATGATCAAGTGCAGGGTTTGAGCAATGAAGGGCAACGATGATATCCATCGAAGGCTTACTCGAGGACGAGCAAGGTTTAAGCATGGGGGAGATGTTGACGGTGAATTTCCGTCAACCTAGCCATGAGTTTACCTTCGGTGTTGGCATGAATTTTATATCTTATCCATTGGTACTAACCCCCTTGGTATAACAAGTTCGTTCGTGCATGTCAGTTTTGGAGTTTGATGTTTATGCAGGATTTTAGCGTTGAAAGCAAGATTTCCGAGTAAAGTTCATCAAGCACTTTATGACAAGACCTTGAAGCTTGGTACAAGTCAAGCAATGAAGTGAACATGACTCCAAGAAGCCCAAGGACCAACCCGTGAAGACAGAAAACTCCGAGGACCTGAACAGAAAATGCTGAATCTTGCGGGACAAGGAGCTTCATCTAAACTGCGGAGAAACAGACGTCAAGGGCCCACATGCAGAAGGGAGAATACTCTAGAAGACTCGGGAAGCATCACGAGCAAAGGAGGCCACGAAATGGACCAGAATGGGCCCAGGCCGGTCGGCCCTGGCCAGCCGGCCCGGCCCATTTCTGGGCCCATTCGTGCCCCCCTTTGACCTAGCCGCCTCTCGGACTATTTATAGCCCCCTGGCCAAGAGCCACGCATCAACTCATTCGTCATTCACCATCGAGGAGCAGAGAAGAGAGGGACACCATTTCGGAGAGGAGAGGGTCGAGCTAGTAGTCTAGGGTTTCCCTAGCTGACGTGGGAACCTGGCAAGGAAGACCACGTCGGAGTTCCAGGAGCTTGAAGCAAGATCAAGGTAGGATCCCGGTGGTGATCTTGTTCATGTATCATGTACTATGTTGAATTATCAAGTTGCAATCCGATTTCTAGCGATCGAGTGTTTCTTCTACGACTTTGATTTCGATTAGCTTTTCTTACTTTAAGATCTATTCTCAAGATAGATCATAGAGGGTGTTCTTGTAGCCGTGGTGGCTAGAGGTGCATTGTTGACGGCTATTAAGTGCTTACTTTAGCCGTCAATTTACTCATGAATGAAGGAGCAAGAGGCATTTCTTACATGCATTTTAGTTAAGAATAATGTAGTTCCACTTGTCCTTGGAGATTATGTGATTGCAGGAAAATAGGCACAAAAGAAGTGGCAAACTCACCTTCTATGATTCATGCCACGTCACCTCAAGGAATGGCTGCCACCTCAGGTGCCATGCATCAAGCTAGGCCACCTCTGGTGCCATGCATGCATGCCATGTCACCAATCCAAGAGAGGCAAGCCTCGACGAATCAGAGCGTGACACGTGGACTTCACATGGATCCATGGGCCAACCAGAGCGCCTAAACCGCCTCAAGAACACGTGTACACCGGGGACCGATTTGAGGGCCCACAGGACAGCCACCCCGAGGGAGCACACCCTGAGTGGGGCCCACCTGGGATCAGCCGACCCTAGGATCAGCCGAACCGACCTTGGGTCGGTTGATCCTGGGCTTCCACGTGGTGCTTGTCCATTGGTCCTAGAGAACATCCCCGGGGTGTTTCACTCCTTCTTGCGCCGGTGCTCTGGCCTATAAATAGATGGGGAGGGGGTTCATTTCTTACCAACACATCTTACTCCTCCTCTCTCACTTTTGGTTTCTAAGGCTAGGAGGTAGGCTAGAGTAGTTCTACTTCAGGTTCCAAGTCTACTTTGGGATCTAGGTATGAGTCCTCTTGTATCTTTATTTTATTGTATGACTTTGATCTACTTCAGTTATTCAGCTATTTCATATAAAGTTGTGCTTGTATACATGAGTGATTTGTTCATGTGTTCTTCGCTCGTTCATCATTTAGAGGTTCTTGTTCTTGATGAACAAGGCCTTCCGATCCAGTTGACGAGTGACTTACATATGTTTTCGGTGTTTGTTCATAAGTTAGAGGCTCGTGTTCATCACGAACATGACCCTTTGATCTTGTTGAATAGACATAGGAAAGCACAAATCCGTTTGTGTGCTTAGCCTAGTTTGATCTAGTTAGATCCCATGTTCGTGTTGCATGAAGTTCGTGCTCAAGCTACGGTACTCGGTGTAATTGGTCGGTTTATCTGGCGGCTCTGACCTGGGTCACAATAGCCCGGGCCGGTCAGGGTCTTGCTAACAACGTAAGCGTGGTGCTTGGGTTGCGTAGCTACGTTGCTTACGAGTGTATCCCATGGTTTCTCTTGGGGTAGGCCGCGGTGGTGACAGCCGTTGGACCCTTCTGGAATCCCCCACGTTCGGATACACTGTAGGAGTCTAAAGTCTAACAACCGGAGTCGTGCGTAAGCGACGCGGGAGGTTAGCTCCCCGTTTGTACCTGGGTGCTTGAGCCAGCATCATGCGATGCTAGTGTGTGTCTAACTCGTCTGACTAACTTCGTATGTTTAGTACCTTAGAACCTAGAACTAACTCGTATGTTGCCTCCTAAGCCTAGGACCTTTAGAGAGAGTGTGTTTGTGTGTTCACACTACTATCTTATCTATCATATCTTATCCCTGCACTTGAGTATCTGGTTTGACCCTGTCTATGATTTATACTCCTTGCAACAGTGTTGAACTAGTTAATCCGCCCAGCCTTCCTTGGATTCGATACCCTTTGGAATACTCCTTTGGGGAAATACTACAATGGTACTTCCGTGCGCTTGCGGACTCGTGTAATCGTTAAGATTACCATTTGGATATTTCTGGCATCGTTGCTAGGAACCCGTAACTTAGCATCGAGGTTAAGAAATACCAACAAGCATTTCTGGCGCTGTTGCCGGGGAAGGCTAAGGATAACATGTCAACACTTTGCAATGTTTATAATCATGACAGGAATAAAACAGTTCTCAATGCAGGCTAACTTTGAATGTCTTCTTTGTCTATCGATGATGAAGACAGGTAGTGTATGACTGGTTTCGACTTGCCGCCGAATTTCACTGAAGATCCTGAGTCACTCGTAAGGAGAGCTCGAACTCATTTCGGTTCTCCCCAGCGTGTACATACGGAAGTCGACCCAACTTCCTTTGTGCCATCTACATCAACTTCTATGGCCAATCAAGAGAAGACTCTTCGCGAATATTCTGCTCCCTCTGCTGATCAGGTGCCCACCGGCCCCGAGGTCAACACCGGGAATGGAAACTTTGAGATCAAGACTGGCCTCATCACGATGGTACAGGCTAGCCCATTTTGTGGCAAGCCTAATGAAGATGCGAGCACCCACTTGCAACAGTTTCTGGAGCTGTGCAGTACCTTCACTATACGAGGAGTGGAGGAAGATGCCATTCGTCTGCGGCTGTTTCCATTCTCACTCTTGGGAAAGGCCAAGCAGTGGTTCTATGCAGACCGAGCAGATATTGACACCTGGGCAAAGTGCTCAGCAGCGTTCCTCGCGAAGTTCCTTCCGTTGGGCAGGACCAATGCTCTCCGGGGAAGAATTTCAAGCTTTCAGCAAGCAGCAAACGAAACCATTCCAGAGGCTTGGGAGAGGCTCTAGGAGTACATCCTGGCTTCTCTCCATCATGGGATGGACAACTAGCTTATTCTTCAAAGTTTCTATAATGGGCTGACTCCGACAGCCCGAGGCCATATTGATGCTGCTGCTGGAGGGGCTTTCTTCTCTCTCACTATCGCTGAAGCAACCAAACTTTTTGAGAAGATGGTCTCCAACCAAGGGTGGAGTGATGATCGACTCCAACCACATCAGAGGGGTACACATACAGTCAAGGAAGCGGATATGCTGCACGCCAAGATGGACCTACTCATGAAGAGAATGGATGCTCTGACCAGCGAGAAGGCTGTCATGGCCATCACTACTCAAGCTATGGATGCTCGCATGACCTGCGAAGTCTGTGGTGATACTAGGCATTCAGGGAATTACTACCCCGCTACCCAGGAGGATGTGATGTACATGAACGGCAACAACAATGGTTATCGTCCACAAGGAGGTCAAATGTGGAATAAATCACGCCCTTACTATCAGGAAGGTAATCAAGGTAATACTTACAATCCCAACCAACCTTCCCTGAGAGATCTGGTTTTCGGGCAAGCTAAGATCAATGAAGGTTTTAATAAGAAAACAGCTACCTATGATAAGGCTTTGGAAAGCCTTAACGCTAAAATTGATAGCCTTTCTTCTACTCTTAAGAACCAGCTGAGCTTTAATAAAATGATAGAAACCCAGTTGGCTCAGTTAGCCGCTTTGGTTCCCTCTGCTGAGGACGGG
Source organism: Cenchrus fungigraminus (assembly GCA_036936925.1). NCBI lineage: Eukaryota > Viridiplantae > Streptophyta > Magnoliopsida > Poales > Poaceae > Cenchrus > Cenchrus fungigraminus. The sequence goes on along the minus strand of CM072778.1, from coordinate 16,011,018 downwards.
AAGATTCTGGGGCAACCCGTGTCTTCTTGTGAGAATGTTTGTGCAGTGTCCACCAGATAGGGTAAGCCATCTGGGAGGGCACGAGCTGCTGACTATGCAGGGAGACCCATACAGCAGGTTTTTGACCCATGGGAATCTTCAGCAATTGTGCACAGGAAGGATCTTGGTCATCCGGCTATCACTCGCAATATATACTATCAGAAAATTAGGAATGCCCTCTGTGATCTTGGCGTGAGTGTCAACCTCATGTCCAAGGCTATGTTCGAAAGATTGGGATATCCCGCTCTTACCCCAACATCGAGGACAGTTCAACTTGCTGATGCATCGATCCGGTATCCGGAGGGGATTGTGGAGAGTCTACTGGTGTTTGTCCAAGGTTCTTGCATCTTCGCGGATTTCGTGGTCCTTGATATGCAAGATGACACGGAAATGCCACTCATTCTTCGGAGGCCGTTCCTAAGTGATGCTCGGGCAAGGATCAATGTGGAAAGTGGGACTATCCGTTTCCGCATTGGGAAGAAGAACTTGATGTTTCGATTTCGACCAACAGAAGAGCAACGCTATTCAGTGCAAGGAAATGATGAGCAGACCTGGGGGTGGACGAAGCCACAACCCCAGCTCACACAACCTCTGACCACACTGTAGGAGTCTAAAGTCTAACAACCGGAGTCGTGCGTAAGCGACGCGGGAGGTTAGCTCCCCGTTTGTACCTGGGTGCTTGAGCCAGCATCATGCGATGCTAGTGTGTGTCTAACTCGTCTGACTAACTTCGTATGTTTAGTACCTTAGAACCTAGAACTAACTCGTATGTTGCCTCCTAAGCCTAGGACCTTTAGAGAGTGTGTGTTTGTGTGTTCACACTACTATCTTATCTATCATATCTTACCCCTGCACTTGAGTATCTGGTTTGTCCCCGTCTATGATTTATACTCCTTGCAACAGTGTTGAACTAGTTAATCCGCCCAGCCTTCCTTAGATTCAATACCCTTTGGAATACACCTTTGGGGAAATGCTACAATGGTACTTTCGTGCGCTTGCGAACTTGTGTAATCGTTAGGATTACCATTTGGATATTTCTGGCATCGTTGCCAGGAACCCGTAACTTAGCATCGATGTTAAGAAATACCAACATGCATGCCTGACCTTCCAAGAGATTTCAACTTGTCCATTGGACTCGCCCTAGGCTAACCCGCACGAATAGGAGTGCGTTGTGACAGAACGGTGGCTCCAAAAGGTGGGCGTCTTCGGAGTTGGACGGGAAACCATGATTTAAAGATGCTTTTCATGAGATTCAACTTGGCTATTTCTTCTTGCTTGGAACTTCAACAAGAGCTTGATCCAATCTCTCTAGATTGGTTTTTCCTATCCCTCTCTATCTCTTGCTACCTCCAGCTTTCATAGATTAGATTCGTTTCTTTCGATGTTCATTAGATTAGATGCAATAGCATTCCCTTTGAACATCTAAGTGTTCTCGGCTTTAATAGATAGGTTCTTGCATCACACATTTGTTCCACGGATTCGATACCTTGGGTTCACACTTGAGGGAAGAAGGGTCCCTTGGCTACGACGGAGGACTTGTCCGCTTGCAAGTCCAAACGAAATTGGATACGCATATACACCGTCAACAAGCCCCCTTTTTCTGGCGCCATTGCCGGGGAACAAGTGATCAAGATTCGATCTTTTATTGCTTTTTGTGAATATTGTCAGTTTTCTTTTGGTTTTTCTTTTTGCATCTACTAACTTTTGATCATCCTCAAAATCAATCTAATCTAGTTTGACTAACCCTAGTTTTCTTAGATTTGTTTTCTATTTTCGTTTTGTATATATTTTGTTTATTGCTAACCCTAACAGGAGATGGATGGCTACCTCTCCAACAAACCCGAAAATTTTGTGGATGATCCAGAAAAACTTCACAGGCTAAGGAGACGTGAAGCACAAGCTAAAAAGCTGGAATTTGAAAATCCAAAAGCGGAGGCCGAAGGATCGTCAGAGTCTCCAAAGGAATCACCACCTCCAAGCCCTAGGGAGAATCAACTTCCACCGCTACCGATGGGAGAACAACCGCAGCCGGAGCGCAAGATCGGGAAGCTATGCACCCCGGACATCGTCGACCTACCAATCTTGAACCTCGCGGAGATCGGAAGGCCGTTCGAGATCAAGACCTCAACAATTCGCATGGTGCAACATTCACCCTTCACCGGTAAAGAGGATCCGAACCTTCACCTCCAAGCGTTCGTTCAACTTTGTCAAACCTTCAACATGGACGAGGTGACTCAAGATCAAATGAGGGCAAGGCTCTTTCCGTTCTCGTTACTCAGGAAGGCTTTGCAATGGTTCTACTCTCAACCGGCGGAGACGGTGCAAAATTGGGACACCTTGATGAGAGCCTTCATGAAGGAATACTACTCACCGGGTAAGACTCAAAGCTTGCGCAATAAGATTGCTACCTTTGCTCAATATCCTACGGAGACTATATCGGAGGCATTCAAGTGCTTCAATGAGTACAATCAGGCGGTTCCACATCACAAGTTCCTGAAGGAGGATCTCGTTCAAAAGTTCTATCAAGGACTTACCATGGCGTCAAGGACAATCATCGATGCATCGGCGGGAGGATCCATCATCGAGATTACGCCGACCCAAGCTTTCACTCTATTCAAGAAGGTCGCGGATAATGACACATGGGCGTCATCCGGACGCTTACTTCCAGTTCAACCCACGGGGAACGTCAAAGGAGTCTTGCTATTGACGCAAAAATAGGACGTCACCCTTGCGCGCGACACACGTGACTCCCCGGTCTGTAGCGAGGTGTGCCAGCCAATCTGACCTATTGATTGATGATGGAAAATATTAGGGATTAGCTAGAGAACCGATGGCCTTTCAGCGACACGTGTACCAGCCAATCGGCCGATACGGATGAAGCGGGATCGGCCGGCTCGAAAGCGATCGAAGCGCGGATGCGATCGGCTGGATCGGCCGATCGTGATGTCAGCGCTCGAGTAGGTCGGAATCGGTTGCGGTGTTAGAAGCCGATAGGATCTAGATCGAGCGGATGATAATGATAATAGCTAAAACTACAAGAATTTGGTACGAAAACTTGTAGATCTAGCTATTATCGGTAAGGGGTGAATAAAGAACTAGACGAAACCTCAGCGATGCACCCGGAGGTTAAAGCCTGGGATTATTCGGTAAAACAGTACTCACAAGCTTGCCGGAGATCAGCTGATGCAGCCCGACGAACCCGAAGCACGGTGTTGTAGAAAAGAGAAAAAACGCAATGGCGAAGTCGCCAAAAAGTAGATGCTGTAAAGGTAGATGCTGTAAAGTAGATGCAGTAAAAGTAAAGGGTTTGCCCAGAGGCGGTTTGTTTGATATTGGTGTGTACAGTTTTTCCGACCACGCAGGGTCGCTATTTATGTCCTGAGGACAAACCCGACTCCTAGCCGATCACGGCACTGCTTACTTGCATCTAAAGACAAAAACTACGAAAAATAGAAAAGGACTCTCGCAGGAGTCAAAGACCTTCTAAGAACCGACTCTTGACCCATTGTCAATAGTGGACTGACCCGCCTCCACCATGCTTTCCTTTTGGAGTATTTCTTTTGAATACCGCCTCTTCTTTCCTCCGTCGGCCGATCTTCTATCTGACCATCGGCCGATCGCTTTGACCAGCTGGCCCACCGTCAGGGTTGAATCCCTTTGACCATCAGCGGTCCGTGTTGACCGTCTTTCTCTCCCTTCAATCGGCTGATTGTACTTTGTTTTTCATCGGCTATTTCTCCTTATTCCTCTTTGACCTGTTTTTCCAAAAAACGGTGTCAACACATGCCCCCCAGTTTCAGAGTAAATAATCTTTTGCTTCGAAATTTCCTCGAATCCGTTATCTCTATTGATTCGAAGTTGGCCGCAGAATCTCAACAAATCTTCGAGGTCATAAATACGACCGCCTTGGTTCTTTTTCCTCCCCAAAATCTTGTTGTTCCAGCAGCTCGAACCTTCAAGCGACGAACCCTAAGCTCCAAAACTCTTGCTATTCCATGGCATCCTCAAGCTCCGCTGGAGTTTCTGGCTCTGCTTCTGCACCTCCGAAGGCATCTCTTTCTTCAGTTCCTCTGGTATTTCCTTCAATCTTTTGCTTTTATTCGTCTTTAAATACCGCCGTCTTTCCTTGCCTGAAGCTTAGATTTATTCATCTCTCCAGGAACTTAGATCTCATCTCACCATCCCTGTTGATGATAAGCCCGGGCTCACCTTTCTTGGACCAATGGGTGATATCGACCCCATTGAGATGATCAACTTTGAAACAGGCCGAATTCCCTTTAAGCATGCTTCTTTGAATTTGGCCGATTGGGATAGCTGTTTTAGGTCCTGGACAGGTTATGTCAAAGGGTGGAGAGATTGGTATCTTAGGATTTCTGCGCAGAACAAGGGGTCTTGGAAACAGTACAAAATTAGTCAATGCATCGCTTTATCTTTGTCTGAGATGTCTCGGAATGAGTCTCTTTTGATAGCTGCTTCTTATTTTTGGTCTGATGCACTCAATGCTTTCTTGTTCAGCCATGGGCCGATGGCTCCAACCCTGGCCGATGTCCTCGTGCTGACTGGTCTAGATATTTCCTCCCCAGATACCCTTTTCAGCCACCGTAATGACAAACTCTCTCATCAGTTGAAGACCAAGGGCATAGGTGGATGGTCTGGCTATATCGCTGAGCACAAGAAAGAAGGAACCATGGGACAGAGGGAACATGTTGCTTTCCTAAACATGTGGCTTGAGAAATTTGTCTTCTGTGGCAAAACTTTTGGCCCTACCACTAATTACCAGATAGTGGCTGAGCGGTTGGCTGTCGGCAATCATATCCCTCTTGGAAAATATCTTTTAGGTGCAGTTTACCACCTCCTTCATCAAGTAGCAATCAGCTTGTCAACCAATTCTCCCATAGGTACTCCGGGAGGTCCCTGGTGGTTCATTAACATGTGGCTGAACCTTCATCTCCGAGATAGGTTAGAGCAGAATATTTTTACCAAGACTTTCCCAGGAGATCAACCAGATGGTGTTCCAATTGTAAGGTGCCGATGTATGAATTTTGGAGAAGCTGTCTCTGTCTTCCCAGGACACAAGAGAACCCCTTCCCGTATAGCATAGCACTTCAGAAGTTTCTACCTCGGCTTCAACTCAAATTCCATCATCTGGTTTGCATATAAAGATGACGAGCCCCACTTTGAGACCACATTCAGCTTTGATGATATTCACAAAGATGATGAAGATAGGCTTGTTTTCGTAGAAATCATCAAACCGGGGCTTCTTCCTTCTTGCGTTTTTGGAAAAGATCAATCGGCCACCTACGAATTTTATAACCCTTCAGTATGTGCACGTCAGCTGGGGTTTGGCCAATTGCCGATTGGCCTTTACTTCTCTGATCTGATTAAACCAAGGGAGATCATTCCTAGCGGCACCTGTTATCAGCGCATTTTGGATCGGATTCCTGATTCTGCCACCATTAACCTTGACTCTTGGAGATTCTCTGGTTTTTCTCCCCCCTTTTTAATGTTTGGTGGGCAGAATGGTGTGATCACCTTTTCTGCGTCTCTCCGAGAATCTACTGTGAGCAGTTGGATCCTGATTATGTGGCATCGACCGATGAGGTACTTCTTTTATCTGTTTACTTTATGTATTGCTTGGCTATACCCAGATTTGTTATATCCTCTTTTTCCTTTTCAGCCTGAAACTATAGAGCCCCCCGTTGTCAGCAAAAGTGGCAAGTCGATTCGATATTGGCCACCAAGACAGGCACCCTACATCGGCCATAAAGCTCCTTCAATTTCTTCAATCATGCAGGGTCCCAGAACTAATCTTGTCTCGGACAATCTGCCTTTGTCGACACTCAAGAGGAAAAGTGGACTTAGCAAGACCCTTGCTCGCAAAACTAGGAGGAAAATTGACACCGCAGTCGTTGATATTTCTGACATGGCCGGGAAGTTGGCGAGTGCTTTCGAGGTGCTGTTTCTTCTCATCACTCTCCTTTCCCTCTTTGAGTTTCTTACTGATTATTTCTTTGCAGTCTTCGGGATTAACTGGTCGACCAGTACAGATCAACATTGCAGATTCTGATAAAGGCCCAGCATTGGAGCCTATTCAAGAAGCTTCAGCTGATGATACCTTGGTTGAGTCTTCTGAACAAGCCGAACTAGATAAAGCTGTGGAGGATATAGTTGATGCTGTCTTGATTAAACAACCTGATCCTCAAAGAGTCAATATCTCAGATGCTCCTGTTGGTCAGCCTCAGCGTCCTCTTGAACAAGCCGATCTTCAACCAGCTGAGGTACAATCTCCGTTGGCTGTTCCTTCGCCACTCTCATTCTCTGACTCCTTGTTTCTTGCTCCAGGATATTACTCATGACAGGTCTTCGGGTGATCTTCAACAAGGTGTCGGTGATCAATCACAGCTGCCAATTGTCGAAGCTCCTGAACCATCATCGGCCAAAAATCTAACTGCTCAGATTCGAGCAACACCTTCTGCTGTAGAGGTAAATTCCTTGACACATTTCTCTTTTATCTCCCGTGCTTCTTCTGCATACTTTAATAAACTTGCTTTCTTTTCAGGGTACGTTGGCAATCACCCTTCCAGATGAAGTGAAAGCTAAGCTGGTCGAAGTATTGCCATTGCTGAACCAAGATATTGGTCTACTTGTACAAGATGCTGAGCCGATCAGGACCATCTTTAAGCAAATTCAGGGCCAGTTGCCTAGAGACCTCAAGGCGAAGATGCTTCAAGTCGCTTTCATCGAGAATCGGCAGCTCGTAGTCCAGGAAGCCCAAGATCGGCTAGCAGAAAGAAGACATCAAGAGCAACTTATTCAGGACAGGGAGAAATTGGATCACAGTATGGCCGATCTTGACAATAGGATTGAACTCCTATCTTCCTCGCGTCCTGATATTGTCAGCAATATCGATCGCTTGAAAAAACGTCGTGCTGAGTTGATGAAGGAGCTTGATCAGATCGGTCAAGACTTGATGGCTGAAGAGCAGAAGCTAGTCGACCTCCCAGGCACCATATCCACTATGCAAGAACAGAGGAACTCTGTTGCATGCCAAGCTCAAGTCCTACGTAGTCAGGAGCAGCCGATTCCTGGTTCGACCGATGCCGACCGTCAGGAGATAGAAGCAGTTGACCAGCTGCGCCTGGATCTCATCAATGCCATCCATCTCTTGGGCATAGTTTAAACTTTATTTGTAATTTGTAAACTGTGATTGGCCCTTACTGGCCAACTTCCAACGCTCCGTGTTGAACGCTTTGACCGAATGTTTCAATCGGTCTTTATATATTACTGTCCTCTTTTTAGTCCTTTAGAACTATCATCTTTCTTGTGTAATGGCTTCCTCTTCTTCCTCCTCTGTGAACCAGGTTGGTTTCTTCTTCCTTCTCTTTTTTTTCACAATTTCCTTTTCCTGACATTTTTTCTTTCTCTTAGTCTCCAGACCGTGATACCGTGGAGAAGATCACCTCGAGCATCAACGCTTTTGGTGCAAATCGGCCAAACCACTCATCTAGGCAAGAATGTGGTCTCCGTCTGGTGATTGTCAACAAGGAAGAGAAGTTGGAGGTCCTTGAAGCCAGGAGGACAGCTCTTCTTCAAGAACTAGATCGTATAGGTGAAGAGATAGCTCAAACTAGGGTAGAACTAGATAAAGTCAAGAGCCTCCTTTAAACTTTGACGTACTGCTAGCCGATGCAATCGGCCTTTTATGAATGAGAATTTCCTCCTCTTGATTGATTTAATGTACCACTTTCTGGTAATGAATTCTCATCCATATTTGTGGGTGCTATTTTTATGACTTGGTCCAACTTCTTTTCTATAAAAACTCATCTTGTTCTTTGTGTAGCATCACTACTTTTACGCATGAACCAAATCATCCTTCTGTTAGGAATGAGAGGCATGTTCCTTCGAGAGAATCCTCAGGAAAACACAATTATTTTCACTCCTTGCCAAGTTTCTTTTCAAAGATTTCTTGTATCCTAATGATGCATTGAAGCTTGTTGTTGTTGCTGGAAGTGTTGAGGGAGAGATATCAGGACGGCCTCCTCTTCTGGAGTACATAGTAGGACCACACATTATTATTTAATTCTCTTTCAAAGCCAGCCCTTGAATTTTGGAAAACGTATCACTGCATGCCTGCCCACTGTCCAGTCTGAGACTTTCATGGGGAAACTGTTCTTGCTTTGACTGCATCAGATGCTCTTCATTTCCCCTTTTCAATTCCCTCTTGTAGTTATCCCTTTGGTATCTTGAGGCTATAAATAGGCCAGAAGCGCGATAGAGGAAACTCACTCTCATCGGCTATGTCTCAATCAACTCAGATAGGTTATAGGCTCTTGCTGTATGACTGTTCTTCTCTTCCTTTTCTCCCTTTCATGGCTAGAAGAATTCTTGTGAAGTAGTGTAGCGGCCCCTCTTCTTCTTCATCTCCTTTTGAAAAGCCAGGAAGCGCCATAGCTAGAAGAATCCTTGTGAGGATCTGGCTTTGGAGGGAGAACACAGGTAGGGTGTCTTGCTACACATTTATCAGAGGAAGAGTGTGCCAAAGGAATGGCCATCGGGCTCCTTCCGACGGAAGATTGAAGATCTTAATCTTTCGTTTCCTCTTCGCGTGTGTCTTTCTCCCATTCATCGATTCAATATCCTCATCACACTGGGAGTTAGGACAACGCCCTTCTTGTAACCTCTTGAGAACATATGTAATCTGTAGATTTGAGTTGTAATCCAAAGCAGAAGAGATATATATTTTTTGTTCTGAAGGCGATATATGTATCGGCTATAACCGAATATATTGATTTTGTACATCGGTTTTACATTTTTTGTACTAAAGGCGATTCTTTACAGATGTCAGCTATTCTACTATTACATTCGCAATCGGTTGCAGCTCGAAAACTCAATCGGCCGATAGGCATGATAGGACAATCGGCTGATACAACTGTTTGTACACTTGGGCGACCACTCCGTCAGCTGCTGTGACTCTGAGCCCAAGCTTCCTTTCGTCTTCAATGAATTGATTCATTAAGCCTCGTCATCAGAGCCGACTGCTTGAACCGGCTTTAGTCCAAAATCAGACACTCTGAGATATTTGGTATCCCAGGCTTTTCCAGATATGCAGCTCACTTGATCATAAGTCCATCCTTGTGCTTCTGTAGCTGCTACTGTCAAGGAGGTTTCTCCTTGCACCACCTCCACTGAATCTCCAATCCATTGGATGATGCATTGATGCATTGTAGATGGTATGCAACAATTGGCATGTATCCAATTCCGACCCAGTAGTAGATTATAAGATCCCCTCCCTTTAATGACAAAGAAAGCGGTTGGAAGGGTCTTACTGCCGATGGTGAGCTTCACGCAAATTGCTCCTTGAGCTAGAGAGACGTTGCCTTCGAAGTCCACCAACATCATGTCGGTTTGGGTTAAATCTTCATCAGATTTCCCAATCTTGCGCAGCACGGTGTACGGCATTAGGTTAACTGCTGCTCCTCCATCTACGAGCATCCTGGTGACTGGCTTGCCATTGACAAATCCTTTGAGAAACAAGGCCTTCAAGTGTTGTCTTTTCTCATCTTCTGGTTTCTCAAAGATGGCTTGTTTAGGTTCCAGTGTCAATTGAACCATGCCAAGCTCCTCATCGGACACATCCGAATCAACCGGAGCCATGAACTCTTTCGGTAGGAAGACAACCATATTTATATCAGCTCGGCGTTTGTCATCTTCCTCACCATCGGCCTTGGGCTTTGGGCGCCAAACTTTAGACCGAACCTTCTTCTTGTCCAGCACAAGTCTCTATGCTTCTTCATGCTGTTCTAGCTGACGTAGGCGCTGGACTCTTCTCTTCTGGGATTTAGTCAAGCCATCTAGACACCACTGTGGATTAGGCTTCTTACGTGTTTGGCTTGATCCTTCATCATCCAGTTGTAATGTGCGTCGACGCTCAGGAGCTCGGCACATGATGTCCTTGTCAGGGACCAGAGAATCAGCCATCTCTTCCAGCCGATTGTTTGACTCTTCATTGACTCGGCTTCCCAGCTGATCATGAACGCTGGCCTTGCCCCCCAGCCGATCGTGGACGCTGGTTTTGCCCCCCAGCCGATCGTGAACCGAGACTCGTTGATTATTGAATCCACGGTGATCCTTGGCTGCAGGTCTTCTGTCATCAAAGCAAATCCTTTTGGATGAATTGCCATTATTGTAAGCCCCGTTGCACTCTGGACAGTTTTCTGCCGTCGGCAGTTTGATCCCTTCTTCCCAACAGTACTTGAAGAACGGACATCTCCAATGTCCTTCATTACGCCGTGCCCACTCCTCACTTTCCTTTGCCTTCTCTTGTCGGCGCTGGAACTTGTTGATCAACATTTGTGATGTGACGGGTCGGCGTGGCTTTGATTCTCCTTCTCCAAGCAGTAACCCTTTTCCTTTGACATCGGCAGTGGTTACTTGTACTTTGGGGTCAACGGCTCCTTTATTTTGAGCCGAATCAGATGTCAGCAACTTAACTCGTGACGTGTCTTTGCTAGACACGTCAACTGTGTTAGTTGGGAAGGGATGCTGATCAATCTTCATCGGCTTTTCAGCTTTGGTGGGAGTTTCAATTTTAAGCCTCCCTTGCTCAATAGCTGATTGGATCTGTTATCTGAAGATCTTGCAATCATTGGTGTCATGCGATGTTGCATTGTGCCACTTGCAATACTTCATCCTCTTTAGCTCTTCTGCAGATGGTATAGTATGGAACTGGGAGAGTTTAATCTGTCCTTGCTGAAGCAACAGATCAAATATCTTATCGGCCTTAGTGATATCAAAGCTGAATTTCTCTTGCTCTTTCTTGCCAAAAGGACAGGACACTGTCTTCTTGCCTTTGACCCATTCTGCGAGCCCTATCATGTTGTCTTCATCTTCTGAGTCGGAGTAGTCCACATATGACACCTTCTTCTGAAAGTTTCTTCTAGGCTCATAGAACTTTGCAGTTTCCTGACTCATCCGACTAACTAACTGGCTGAGGCTTTCAAAATCATGTGATGCATATTTCTCCCTCAAAGTCGGCAAGAGACCTTGGAAAGCTAATTCAGCCAATTGCTTGTCTCCCAAGTTCAGACTATAGCATTTATTCCTGACCTCTCTGAATCTTTGAACGAATCCAGCTACTGTTTCATCATTCCTTTGCTTGAGCCTGGTCAGATCAGTGATCTTCATCTTGTTGATGCCAGAGAAGTAGTTATGGAACTGCTGTTCCAGATCGGACCACTTGATGATGGAGTTAGCTGGCAGTGATGTAAACCATGAGAATGCCGGCCCTGACAGAGATGAAGAGAACAACCGTATTCTGAGTGCATCAACATTCCCTGCTTCTCCACATTGGATGATAAACCGAGTGATGTGTTCCATAGTGGATGTTTCATCTTGTCCAGAGAACTTGGTGAAGTCTGGCACTTTGAATCTTGGAGGGAATGGTATCTGATCATAGCCAGAGGGATACGGTGTCCTGTACATGCAGGATTGCTGCTTGCGTTTTATCCCATATTGCTTCGATAGCATCTCCGAGAAGTGGTCGATCAACTCCTGCTTCACATGAGATTTCAACTCTGTAGCCACTTGCTCAATTGCTTGTATCTCAGCTGAAGTTTCTGGAGGTCGTTCTTCTAAGATTCTTGTCTTTAGATCTGGAACTGTCCTTGCCTCAGTAGAACCTTGAGTGTTTGAATGACCTATAATAGGTGTAGCCTGTTCAATCGGCTGACTAGCCGATGGGACTGGTTGCTGCGTATTCAACTGGTTTGAAATAGCTAATTGATTTAGAAATATTTGCAGCAATTGCGCTGAATCCACTTGTGGAAACACTGGCTGCCCTGCTGCTCCTTGGTTGATCGGCTGTTGAGGTGAAGATCTTGTATGAGCCACCGTATTAGCTGGGGTTAAGACAGCTTGCATTGACGTTGATTGCTGTAATGGGGCAATCTGTATGGGCATTCCCAGCGTTGGCTGCTGTAGTGGAGCAGTTTGCACAGGCATCCCGAGCATCGGCTGTTGAGCCGATCTCTGAGGTGGAGTGGGATTTGGCCTCTGAGGTGGAATAGGAGCCCTTTTCTCTGTTGGTATGACCATATGAGCATGAGCTGGGCTAATCTTGACTCTCTCAAAGGCTTTGCTCCCATGATTAAAGTAGACAAACACCACTCCTTCCCCATTCATGTGCACAGTCCCTGGAGTACCTCCAAATGTAGCTTGGTAAGACTGTGGGTATTTTACTTCTGGGACTTCCTCAGGCACAGGCTCAAAGAAATTTGAGATGTTAGTCTCAAAGTGATCACGAGGTAAATCCCATCCTGCAAGCTTCCCATCTTGATCTCTCATCGCAGGATATTTTTGCTGATTCTACACTGGAAACACCTGGTCCTGGACGAAAGATTGCACTAGTGATGTGACGGCAGGATCTTTAGCTTTACCATCGCCACTTTGATTCTGAATCGGCTGAGAGTTCGATGAAGAACTGGTGGTAGCTTGTGGAGATGGTGTAGCTTTTGCTGTTGGATCATCAATCGGCGGGTTGGCCGATTGGTTTTGCTGGAACACAGGAGGAGTACGCCTTGGTTGAAAGTATGCAGGTCCCAGATATCTTGCCTCTGCTCCTTGCTTGAGTGCATCAATTATGGCATTCTGAATAGTATTTACGAATACCTTGGATTGATCAATCATTATTGGATGCATGGCTTTGGTCATCATGCCTTGAAGCCCTTCAGGATCGGCTGAAAAGGTGACTTGTTTAGGCGTTGGTAGCAGATTCTTCTTGAAGACTCCACTTTTAGTCTGACCGTATGATGCTAGACAAAGCTCTTCATAATGCTTCATGTGAGCCTCTAACTCAGCTTTGTCTGAATCTTTCAGCTGATCCTTAGTGATTGGTTGGACGTTGTCCGGATCGACTTCAGAAGGACCAGCCTTCGTAGGCTTCACCATTGTTGACTTTTTCGTGTCCCACTGGGCGTGCCAAAAGTGTGTTGACGCAAAAATAGGATGTCACCCTTACGCGCGACACATGTGACTCCCCGGTCTGTAGCGAGGTGTGCCAGCCAATTTGACCTGTTGATTGACGATGGAAAATATTAGGGATCGGCTAGAGAACCTATGGCCTTTCAGCGACACGTGTACCAGCCAATCGGCCGATATGGATGAAGCGAGATCGGCCGGCTCGAAAGCGACCGAAGCGCGGATGCGATCGGCTGGATCGGCCGATCGTGACGTCAGCGCTCGAGTAGGTCGGAATCGGCTGCGGTGTTAGAAGCCGATAGGATCTAGATCGAGCGGATGACAATGATAATAGCTAAAACTACAAGAATTTGGTACGAAAACTTGTAGATCTAGCTAATATCGGTAAGGGGTGAATAAAGAACTAGACGAAACCTCAGCGATGCGCCCGGAGGTTAAAGCCTAGGATTATTCGGTAAAACGGTACTCACAAGCTTGCTGGAGATCAGCAGATGCAGCCCGACGAACCCGAAGCACGACGTTGTAGAAAAGAGAAAAAACGCAATGGCGAAGTCGCCGAAAAGTAGATGTTGTAAAGGTAGATGCTGTAAAGTAGATGCAGTAAAAGTAAAGGGTTTGCCCGGAGGCGGTTTGTTTGATATTGGTGTGTACAGTTTTTCCGACCACGCAGGGTCGCTATTTATGTCCTGAGGACAAACCCGACTCCTAGCCGATCACGGCACTGCTTACTTGCATCTAAAGACAAAAACTACTAAAAATAGAAATGGACTCTCGCAGGAGTCAAAGACCTTCTAAGAACCGACTCTTGACCCGTTGTCAATCGTGGACTGACCCGCTTCCACCATGCTTTCCTTTTGGCATATTTCTTTTGAATACCTCCTCTTCTTTCCTCCATCGGCCGATCTTCTATCTGACCATCGGCCGATCGCTTTGACCAGCTGGCCCACTGTCAGGGTTGAATCCCTTTGACCATCGGCGATCTGTGTTGACCGTCTTTCTCTCCCTTCAATCGGTCGATTGTACTTTGTTTTTCATCAGCTATTTCTCCTTATTCCTCTTTGACCTATTTTACCAAAAAACGGTGTCAACACTTGCAAGTGGAGAAAGAAGATATACTCGAAGGCAAGATTGATTCGCTTATGCGGAGGTTGGAGAAGATGGAGATAGAGAAAAAATAAGCTCAAGATCTAAAGGCTGCCGAAGCAAGATCCACATGTGAAGAGTGCGGAGAATATGGCCATGTCCAAAAGGATTGCCCGGAGGAAGCCAAGATGCTCGATTACATGAAGAAGGGGGATTTGCCGAACTTCTTCTATGGGCAAGGTAGACCTCAATTTAATGCAAGCTCATCCATTCCGAATTCAGTTCCACTTCGTATACAATTGAAGGACTTCATGGACGAGCAAGCTAAGATCAACAAGGACACCGTTACCAAGTTCAAGGCCATAGACAAGGTGCTGGAGAACATCGATAGCAAGGTGACGGAGGTCGGAAGCTCCAACCATCAAGTGCTCAACATGATGAAGATGCTCGAGACGCAAGTGGGACAATTTGCCGGGCGCCTATCCGCTAATGAAGGGAATCTTCCGGGACAACCTCAAGGTCCCGAGACGGTGAAGGCCATTCAAACTCATTCGGGAAAGGAGACCGAAGATCCAGAACGTTCCGCGGGAGCAAGAAAGCCTAAACCATCTACCGAGGTGGAGGAATTTGCTAAGGAGGAGGTTACCGAGATCATCACCGAAGAGCCCGAGTTTGAGATGCCGGGTGAAGACACGAAGATACCGCAACTCAAGCCACGCTACTTCCGAGGTAAACTTGATAATCATTTTGAGAAGTTTGTGGAGGTTGTGCGTAGGTTAAGCATCAACATGTCGCTATTGGACGCCCTTCAAGTTCCTACATATTCTCGCTACTTCAAAGATATTCTTGCAAACAAGTATGAGATAGCAACACTCGGGGTAGATCACGTCAAGATGTCCGAGCAATGTAGCACCGCTATTGCGAATGGGCTAGAGAAGCAAGGAGACCCCAGATGCCTGACAATTCCATGTTCCGTTGGTTCGTTCAAGTTTGAGAAGGCATTATGCGACCTTGGAGCAAGTGTGAGCGTCATGCCAAGAGATGTGTTCGAGAAGCTACGCCTACCGGAGTTAGAGCCTATGGCCATGTGCTTGGAGTTAGGTGACAACTCCATTCACTACCCTTTGGGCATCGCCGTGGATGTGCCCGTGAAGGTCGGACACCACTTCATCCCCGTTGACTTCATGGTGCTCGAGATGGGAGAGAGGGAGAAGCCACCACTCATCCTTGGGAGGCCTTTCCTCAAGACCGTGGGAGCTACCATCAACGTCGGGAAGAGGGAGATCAAGTTCGACATCAACGGCGAGAGAAGTTCCTTCAAGTTTCGACCATGATTCGAGGTACGCAATATGATCAAAGTTAAATATATTCCGCCTCATCGTCGCGTAAGTAAGGAAGAGCCAAGGAAGAAGGAAGAGCCGTAGAAGAAGGAAGCGAAGGAGATCAAGGAAGTTGTTGCATCCGTCAAGATAAAGTAACAAAAGCCGCCTGTGAAGACCAAAAAGATGACTAAGCCGGAGAATAAGCCCGCGCCTAAGATGGTGCGGAAGTGGGTACCCAAGATTGCAACGCCCGCAAAGAGCATTGATCTGAAGTAATCAAGTAAAGAAGTCTAGCCATGGACTATAAATGAAGCGCTAGGCGGGAGGCAACCCATTTCATCGAGTCAAGAATAAGCTACCGGGAGGACAACCCGATTCAAGATTTTTCGAGTCTTTCAAGTAAGTTAGTTTTAAAATTTGCTACGCAAGACATTCATAGATTTAAAGTGGTTGGATAATGTTTAGAGTTATAAACTTTGTTTGGATATTTTATTCGGATCATAAACCCTTTACATGAGCCATCCTATGAGTTATTTGCTTCTTTTCGAGGAACCAAAACCAAAAAAATTCAGAACCTATCTCAACCTTTCATCCTCTTCATGATGTTATGGTTGACTTGTTTTACATGCTAAAAACACACGAGTAGAGCCACACCATGTACCTAGATGTTATTTAAATTTCAGCGCATGGTAGGACTCGCGTGAACCTAAAAACTTGACTTTTGGTTGGTTTAAAATTTCATATCATTGGTTTCTCTAGGATTAGAATTTTTCTAAGCCTCATTTAATTTCATCTCATTCAAAATCTCTCTCATTTAACCAAAATTAGAACCTAAACCTATGCCCCCATGATCAAGCCGGGAAAAGCTTGCTCTCAACTAATGGAAGCAAACAATACCGGTGAGATCAAAATAAAAGTAGTCGGAAAACATTTTCGACTTACATTTGTTTTTGATGCTTAAAAACTCCTCTAATTATATTTGAACTCATTGCAAGCTCTGAGTTTATTTTTATTTTTCAAAATTAGAGGAGTACTTAGCATTAAAACATGCTTAGAGGGAGGCAATTGAGTTAACTTAACTATGCATGCACCATGATGTATCACGGGATGCCCCTCCAATATTTTTCATCAAACCACATGCAAAGGACAAGCATGGGGGGCAGCCAAAGCTTTGTTTTGCAGGAATCTCATGGAGACATGTGAGGCAAGGGAGCATGGAAGTGACTCAAAGCAAAACCATCAAGTGGAGGGATCAATCATGCAAGCAAAGGAGTGGACGAGAGCATTTGGGCGGTGCAACCCCGTGAAGCACGCGGTCACAAAGCAACAAAGCAAGCATGAGTACACTGGAGAAAAACCGAGCCAAGTGGAGCAGCGAGGCCCCCAGGCCGGTCGGCCCAGGCTGGCCGGCCTCCCCCCTTCTTAAGCCACCTGGTGCCCCCCTTCGGCAAGTAAGTCATTCATCCAGTTCCTTGTTCGTGTTCATGAGCTCATAGTCCAGAACCACCTTAGACTTAGCCTTCCACTTCGAGTTTTGTTTCGTCCAACAAAATCCATCCTAAATCCACTCAAAGTCCATACTCCGAATAATATTTGTGTGCCTTGTTACCGGTTGAAAACCCTGGATATATATTTGTGAGGGAGAGTGCAGCAACCATGTGGAAGAAAACTACAAGTCTTTTCACCAAGAAGAAGGGATCATCGTCATCCAAGCCATCATCGACAACCTCTTCGAGGAGGCACTCGGTTTCCGAGTCTCCTCGGAGTATGGAGGAGGACACGGCACCGCCGAGGAGGAACGACACTCTTCTCCTCGGTGGCATGAGGGCCACACGAAGCTCGTCTACGAGGTTCACCGAACCTCAAGGACGTACGGAGGAGCCGCCCGTCTGACCTCGTCGCTCGACACGATCATCTGCTCCACCTCCATATGCTCCGCAGTACTCCGAGTATGGGTTTATCATCAAGACGGAGGAGGAGGAGAAGAAGCTCACTCGCCTTGAGAAGAGGCTTGTGGCAAATGTCGACTTCGACGACCAAGCTCTCCAAGTGTTGGGTTTTCATACGGATATTTACTACATATTGGGACACCTAGGTTGGGTGCAATTCTCCAACAGAGTGTCGGCAAACACCCACAAGGAATTCGCCTTGGAAATTCTCATGACCATGGCGCCTATCCTTGATGAAGGAGTGCCGAGTCTCTCATTCCGTTTGGAGGGAGTTGAACAAGTGGTTCCCTATGAGTATATTAGGGAGTTACTTGGTTTTCAAAAGGGAGCCCCGGAGCAAGTGGATGTGCATGGAGCCACATTGGAAGGTTTTTGGAGTATGATCGCGGGAGAAGCTAACCGGTAAAGAAATAGTATCTGGAACCCCATCATCCAAGTGTTCCACTCATGGATGAGCAAGAGGATTTTGGGGAGAATGAAAGAAACCAAGATTATCGACATGGAGGTGAATTAGCTTTACTCGGCTTTGATTGCCAGGCAGCCAATCGACCCCACTCACCTTATGATCAACTGGTGGTGTTGTGAGGCAACATTGGGTTCGGGAGATATTGGCTCGGGGTGTTATCTCTCCATGTTGGCTATCTCTTTGAGACCAGGAATTCCAAGAAACCCGGAGCATCTCCTAGTTGGGACTTCCCTTGGGTTTGATTATATGAAGCAAGGCAAATATATAAGTGGAGATGAGAGAGGAGGCTTCAAATTTGCCAAGGTGAATTTGCCCCTTCCGGATGGAAGATTAAGACTTTTTCTCGAGGGGAAAGAAGATTTGTTAGAGGAAGGACTTCTTGTGCCGGTGAAGAAAAATAAGAGAGGAAGGTTTATAGAAGAAGGTTCTTCCACGGCTCAAGAAGGAGGTGCGCAACAAAATTATGTGCCACCGTTTGGAGGAATCCCGGCGCCGCCAAGTTACTACGGTGGTGTACCGATGCAAGCATGGGGGAGTGGTGCAGCTATGCCCCCACCAAATTTTGCGGTACCCAACGTAGCCTTTGCGGAGCCGTATGCACACCTCCCTCAACCACAACAAAGTGTGGCCATCATTGGAGGGTACGCTGCGAGAAACATGCAAAATATCGCAGCCATCCAAACCAATGCGAATCAAATGGGTGAAGGAAATGCAAACATCGCTTATGAGCTTGGACGCCTTCACTTAGCACCGCCGGGACAATTCATAGGAGAAGTGGTGCAATCCTATTATGAGCAAAGGTACAACAATAAAGATTATCAATATCAACCACCGGCGGAAGATTAGAGAGAGGAAGAGCTTTAGTTTAATCTTTCCTTTTCCCTTTTCTTTAATTTTTAGCTTGTATGCGCCTATGTATGCGTAGTGTTTTCAGTTTTTATTTAAATTTTAGCATGTGTGTTAGTGTTTATTTTCATCATGAATAAAATCACCACTTTGTTTTTACCTTTGGCAAAGATACAAAGTTTGTGCCATATTGATATATGATGATAGTCGCCGCTTTGTTTATCTTTGTACTTGTTTTATGCATGATTAAGCTAATGCTCTCTTAAAATACAAATCTGAAATTATCTAAATGCTAGCTTAATCTTTAGCGGAGGTTATGATAAAAACAAAGACCCATAGTGTTCTATGTGCTCTCAAGTTTTAGATGGGTTAAAGATAATTTATTTTTGTTCTTAAAAGTAATGCTAACCTTGTCATAAATACCACTTGCATGTTGCTCTACCTATCCAGAGCCATATATATATTTGAGTGTAAAAACTTAGTATACAAGGTTTATTTTTGAGTGAGTTATTTCAGGCCTTGATTTCTCTGGCCCGAGACTAAGAAGCTGGTCATTCCGCTTTTGCGTATCTATCTTTTTGCTAGCCTTTTTATCCGTGCATTGTGTATCCCCACATCGGAGATTTCACAAACCTCGCCGGATATCCACCCTTAAAACCAAAAATATCATCTTTTGTGTTTACCTCCTTGACCACAACCTATCATTGAGTATGGATCGTCAATTCGAGGAAGATCGCAAGATGGGGCCAAGATTGAAGATTTCAAGTATCTCTCCAAAGGAAAAATATTTCTAGTACCTACCTTATCTCTATCACCTCTTTGCCCGAGGACGAGCAAACGTCTAAGCATGGGGGAGGAGGTAGGTACAATGCAATTTAGAGTTCAAGGGGAGCAAATAAAAAAAGAGTATAAAGAAAAAAATATATGTATGAGAAAAAAATATGAGTATGTATAAAAATAAAATAGAGTGAACTCCCCGGTTCTCTAAATGCATGAGGAATTTCTAAAGTTTCAAGATTAAGATCCAAACTCATCTTTCCAACCATGTGCAATCCGATAACGAGGACTTCCTTTGTGCCTCGGGATCACTCTTTGCCATTTGCACATGTCCACCTATCTCAAAGTGTGTGTATTTTTCTCTCCCCCTCCTTGATATAACATTATTTTCCAATGACCTTTTTGACGAGTCTCGGTAAGACCATGAGAAGCTTGTCTTGTTTTGACAACATCTCATTTATAATATCTTGGTAGGACTAAACTTTCCCAAAGAGCTCCACATAAAGCCTGCCACTTATATATATTTTTTGAGAGGGAAAGGAGTAGAAGAAATAGGCTTGAGAGATAAGATGAGATGAGAGTTCATGAGCAAGATGCAAGGTGGATTAAATTTTTGAACTTGGTTTAGCTTGTTTTCATCTCATTCTTTATTTCAAAAATTCTGAGATCCATTTGAATTTTTGGGAGCATGTTTAATACTTGTGGGATGAGCTTAATTAATATCCACCCTCCGTAGGGATGAAGGCTAGTACATTATGGAACATTAACAAACTAAACTTTTGAGAGCATTATGTTTTCTCATGTATGATCAAGTGCAGGATTTGAGCAATGAAGGGCAACGATGATATCCATCGAAGGCTTACTCGAGGACGAGCAAGGTTTAAGCATGGGGGAGATGTTGACGGTGAATTTCCGTCAACCGAGCTATGAGTTTACCTTCGGTGTTGGCATGAATTTTATATCTTATCCATTGGTACTAACCCCCTTGGTATAACAAGTTTGTTCGTGCATGTCGGTTTTGGAGTTTGATGTTTATGCAGGATTTTAGCGTTGAAAGCAAGATTTCCGGGTAAAGTTCATCAAGCACTTTGTGACAAGACCTTGAAGCCCGGTACAAGTCAAGCAATGAAGTGAACATGACTCCAAGAAGCCCAAGGACCAACCCGTGAAGACAGAAAACTCCGAGGACCTGAACAGAAAATGCTGAATCTTGCGGGACAAGGAGCTTCATCTAAACCGCGGAGAAACTGACGTCAAGGGCCCACATGCAGAAGGGAGAATACTCTAGAAGACTCGGGAAGCATCACGAGCAAAGGAGGCCACGAAATGGGCCAGAATGGGCCCAGGCCGGTCGGCCCAGGCCGGCCGGCCCGGCCCATTTCTGGGCCCATTCGTGCCCCCCTTTGACCTAGCCGCCTCTCGGACTATTTATAGCCCCCTGGCCAAGAGCCACGCATCAACTCATTCATCATTCGCCGTCGAGGAGCAGAGAAGAGAGGGACACCATTCCGGAGAGGAGAGGGTCGAGCTAGTTGTCTAGAGTTTCCCTAGCCGACGTGGGAACCTTGCAAGGAAGACCACGTCGGAGTTTCAGGAGCTAGAAGCAAGATCAAAGTAGGATCCCGGTGGTGATCTTGTTCATGTATCATGTACTATGTTGAATTATCAAGTTGCAATCCGATTTCTAGCGATCGAGTGTTTCTTCTACGACTTTGATTTCGATTGGCTTTTCTTACTTTAAGATCTATTCTCGAGATAGATCATAGAGGGTGTTCTTGTAGCCGTGATGGCTAGAGGTGCATGCCTGACCTTCCAAGAGATTTCAACTTGTCCATTGGACTCACCCTAGGCTAACCCGCACGAATAGGAGTGCGTTGTGACAGAACGGTGGCTCCAAAAGGTGGGCGTCTTCGGAGTTGGACGGGAAACCGTGATTTAAAGATGCTTTTCATGAGATTCAACTTGGCTATTTCTTCTTGCTTGGAACTTCAACAAGAGCTTGATCCAATCTCTCTAGATTGGTTTTACCTATCCCTCTCTATCTCTTGCTACCTCCGGCTTTCATAGATTAGGTTCGTTTCTTTCGATGTTCATTAGATTAGATGCAATAGCATTCCCTTTGAAGATCTAAGTGTTCTCGGCTTTAATAGATATGTTCTTGCATCACACATTTGTTCCACGGATTCGATACCTTGGGTTCACACTTGAGGGAAGAAGGGTCCCTTTGCTATGACGGAGGACTTGTCCGCTTGCAAGTCCAAACGAAATTGGATACGCATATACACCGTCAACAGCCCGCGATAGGCCATCAAGTCACAGATCCTCGCGGACTTCGTCTCTGAATGGACAGAGACCCAGCAACCCCCACCGATGGAGAAGCCGGAGCACTAGAAGATGTACTTTGATGGTTCCTTGAACGTTGAAGGAGCGGGTGCAGGCGTGCTATTCATCTCCCCCCAGGGTGATCACCTGAAGTACGTCCTACAGATCCACTACAAGGCGTCCAACAACGGCGCCGAATATGAGGCCTTGATTCACGGATTGCGCATCGCCGTTTCCCTGGGAATCAAGCGGCTCATTGCCTACGGCGACTCCAAGGTCGTCATTGACCAGGTCAACAAGACGTGCGACATCAAGAAGGACACGATGGACGCCTACTGCGCCGAGGTCCGGAAGCTTGAGGCCCACTTTGAGGGCCTGGAATTCCACCACGTCTGTCGAGACAACAACGTGGCGGCCGACGTCCTCTCCAAGTTGGGGTCCAAACGTGCGCTGGTCCCGGCCGGCGTGTTCGTCCAGGACCTACGAAAGCCGTTGATCAAGCTCCTCAGCGACGCAGAGGCGTCGCCTGGTGACATGCCCCCACAAGGCGGCCGCGACGTCCTCATGACAAAGGCCAAAGATGATTGGCGCCTCGACTGCATCGCCTATATCCTGGAACACCGAGTCCCTGAGGACAAGGTCGAATGGGAGAAGATCGTCAGGCGTAGCACCAACTATGTCGTCATCAGCACAGAACTCTACCGAAGGTCTGCCTCCAACGGCGTACTGATGAAGTGCATCCTCAGATCCGAAGGTCTCCAGCTCTTGCAAGAGATCCACGGTGGAGAATGCGGCAACCACACTGCCTCCACTAACCTGGTGGGAAAGGCCTTCAGGTCAGGATTCTACTGGCCTACCGCTTTGGCCGACGCTCAAGACCTAGTCCGGCGATGTAAAGGGTGCCAGTTCTTCGCTAAGCAGCAGCACGTCCCAGAGCAAGCCCTGAGGACAATCCCTCCATCCTGGCCCTTTGCCATATGGGGCCTGGACTCAGTGGGACCCTTCAGAGCGGCCCCTGGCGGTTACAGGTACATCCTTGTGGCGGTGGACAAATTCACCAAATGGATCGAGGTTCGAGCCGTCACCAGCGTTACGTGGAAGGAGGCGGCAAAGTTCATCGAGGATATCACCCACCGCTTTGGGGTCCCCAACAAGATCGTCACCGACCTAGGATCGGCCTTCACAGGATTCAACTTCTGGGACTTCTGCCAAGACAGCCTCATCGACGTCTACTATGCTTCGGTGGTGCACCCACGCTGCAACGGCCAGGTCGAACGCGCAAACGGCATGGTACTTCAAGGCATCAAGGACCGCATCTTCGACGACACCTCCTAATATGCCACCAGATGGCTAGCGGAGCTTCCACACGTGATCTGGGGTCTCCGGACCCAGGTCAGCTCAGCCACAGGGTATTCCCCATTCTTCCTGGTGTACGGGTCGGAGGCCGTCCTCCTGACCGACCTCACCTTCGGCGCCCCCCGCATCCAACATTATGAAGAAGGAACAGCTGAGGAGACGCGCAAGGTCGACCTCGACAGCATTGAGGAGCACCGCGTGGCTGCGCTGATGTGGCACACTCGCCACGAGCAGCAACTACGTCGTTACCACGATCGCAACGTGCGTGAACGATCCTTCAACGTGGGCGACCTGGCCTTGCGGCGCATCCAAGACACTAAGGGCATGCACAAGCTCTCCGCGCCTTGGGAAGGCCCCTTCATCGTGATGGAAGTCATTGGACTAGCGACCTACCGCCTCCAGTGGGCTGACGGTCAAGGCGTCCCGAACGTCTGGAACATAGAGCACCTGCATCGCTTCTATCCTTAGAAGATGTGTACCAAAATAAAAGCTATGTACTCTCCCCTTTTGTAATTTCCATTTGATAAAGAATGAGATTCCTCTCGGTAGCTCTTCTGTCGATTCGCACCTGGGTCTTCCTTTACTTTCTGTTGTGTTTACCCTTCCCCCTCGAAACGCTCGGGGGCTTGGTCTAGGTTAGGCCCCGAAGCGCTCGGGGGCTTGGCTTTGCCAACCTAAGGGTCCCGCGACCTGAAGGGGTTTCTCATGTCTTATGTCTGTGCGCGTTCCCCACCTGTTTAGCCCCTACTCTCTTTATGAATGTTCCTAAGTTGCTTGATTGTGAGACCTAGGGTCCATGACCCCCCTCCGCGCGCCGGCTGTGCCTAAGCCTCCACGCTGAGCCGCACAGTCGGTAAGCCGTTCCTCCACTGAGTTGGGTCAGCGGAGGGAATACTTTGCAATCTGGTTATTTTCGAGCTTACATAACGACCGTTCTCGCTACTCATGTGGAGCACAACTTTATTTAACTTGCAAGTTTTTATTACGGCACAATACTCTTTACATCAATAAGCCCTCGGCCTAAACTTGCATCTACAGTTTGATACAGTTCAACTTCCTATTTCAGAGGTCGAACTTCTTCACGACCTCCTCTGCGGCAGCCTGGACGTCTTCGCGCTCAACCAGCTCCGACAGGTCGACGTCCTCCGTGACCTTCTGCAGGTCAAAGGACGGCTCGTGGTGCTTCATCGCAGCCAACGCCGCAGCCGCAGCGAGCTTGCTGGTGTCGAGCAGCAGGGTCTTCATCCGGCCATCAGCCTCATCGAGACGTTCCAGTAGCTCCTTTGGCTCCGCTCCCTCCTCCTGAGGAACGTAGACGTCCACCAGGTATTGGGCGGCCTCCCTGAGGTCGGTAAGCTGCTTCTCCAGACCTGCGCAAGCTAAAGGAGGATCACTCACACCCTCCGACCAACAACAATGAAGACCCATGGGAGATAAGATCACTCACCTCGCTAGACCTCCGCTGTCCTCTCCTTGAGGACCGTCACTTGGTCCTTGACCTCGGTGAGCTCCTTCTTGAGGGCGTCCTCTATCTCCCTGGCACCTGCGCTCATCCAAGGTGGATAATCAGGAAAAGACCCAGAAGATGCACGGAGTCAATGCTCAGCGACCAAGCAAACTTACCTTCCACCACGGCCTGGAGGTCGTCAGCGGCATCCTTCACCTTCTGCTCGGCCACCTCCAGCTTCTTCTTCAAGGAGGCCACCTCCTTCTCCACCTGGCGTGCCATGGCCTCCTTTACGCGCTTGGCCTCCTGTGCGGCTTCGATCTTGGCCTGCAGTGAAGCCTCTCGAGCCGCGACAGCTTCTGCGTGAGCATTGGTGGCCTCCCTCACCAAAGCCGCTCGAGCTTGCGCCCGCTCCGCAAGCGACTGCAACTCAAGACGACGTGCCTCGCATCAAGACCTCAAAAGTAGTCAAATCAAAGGACAGAAATCATAAAGGCATGTCTGAGCCCTTACCGAGAGTGTCTGCGCAATCGTCCGCGCCGCCTCTTTGAAGTCGTCGACGTCGCGGTGGTCGGCGATGACGTCGTTCTCCCACGGGGTCCCGACGTACAGGCACCGGTGGTTGTCGTCCTCGACGTTGGCGCCGCCCGCCTCTGCAGCCTGCGGGTCCGGCGTCGGCTGTGGCTCGGTCACACAGAGGTCGTCCTGCTGACCTCCAACGGGCGGAGCAGTGCTGGCCCCGCCCTTCTCCACCTCTGACGCTGCAGCCACCCCAGCCCCAAGGGCCTGGCTTGAGACCTCCGCAGCCGAGGCGGCCGGTGACTACTCCACTAGCGCCTCACTCCCCTTCCGCCCAAAGGCCTCCTGACCTGAGGCATTCTTGGCATTGTCGGACGTCGCTGGGGTCGACCTACATCCAAGCAAAGACCTTCATCAGTGAAAACAGCAGTAAAGCAAAATCAACAATCGAAGCCAGAACACGGCCATGACTTACTTGCTCGCGGACCTAAGTCCAGGCTTTGTGGGTTTAGGCGGGCCTCTTCGCGCCCTCTTCTGCGACCCTGCGTCGCCCAAGATGTCCGCGCCCGACCTCGAGTGCTCCCCCGCTGTCACGACCTTGCGGGGTGTCTCTGTCGCCCGCTCCTCCATCGCGACGGCCTTGCGGGGTGTCTCCGCGGGCGGGACCGTCACCGCGCTGGGCGACTTGGCGTCATCCTCCTCCTCTTCGACGTTGATGGTCTCAACGTCGGAGCTGACCGTCGCCGTATCTGCCGACACGGTGGGGCCGGGCCTCTTCCTCTTCTTCTTCTTGAACTTCGCCGTCTGGGTGGCGGCGATCGTGGCCGCGGCACGGGACGCGGATATCTTGCCCGCCGTCTGCCGACGTGGTGACCTTCGGCGGCGCCCTTCTCGTGGTGGGACCTTCGTCGTCGCTGCCCACTGACGAATCGGAGATGTACTCCTCGATGCACTGCTGCGGAGCCATCTGCACGTCCTCCGCGGTGCGGACCTTGAAGCTCCGCTCCTCTTCATTGCGTAGTGGCGCAGGGCACCAGTAGATGCCCTCACGAAACTGAAAACAAAAAGAAAGATGCAAAGACCTACGACCAAGCTCTCAAGCAGAAAGGAAACAAGGTCGAAGACTTACCGCATCGGAGGGCCGATACACACCGAGCGCCTTGGGGCACTCCCAGTTGTGGATGCGCCCGGCGAAGATGTTCTTCACCCGCGCCGCCATCTCCTCTTTGGAGACCTTGCGCTTGACGACCCGGGTGGGGTCGGACTGCCCCCAGTACTCGTAGGCCGGATGGACCCGGTCCTGGATGGGCTGTATCAGCCGGCGGCTGAAGATGATAGCCACCACGCCGCTGGTCAGCCCCTCTGCCTTCAACCTCTCCAGGTCTTCCAGCAGCGGGCGCAGCTCCTCAGTTTCCCGCGAGTTGAGCTGGTTGGTCCACTCCGGAAACGGGACGGGAGCGCGTCCCGACCTGTCAGGAAGCGCCGGCGCCGGGTTGTCGAGGTAAAACCACCCCTGCTT
This sequence comes from Cenchrus fungigraminus, assembly GCA_036936925.1. Lineage (NCBI taxonomy): Eukaryota > Viridiplantae > Streptophyta > Magnoliopsida > Poales > Poaceae > Cenchrus > Cenchrus fungigraminus. Next base: position 15,984,398 of record CM072778.1, on the reverse strand, counting down.
CCAGCCGGTGGTGTTGTCGGGGAGCACAAGGTCGATGTACTCCGGCTTCATGTACCGGCGCAGCATGAAGCCGACACTCCCCACGACGTCGGACTTCCCCATCTTCTTGAGCTCGAAGAAGTGGCGCCGCAGGTGGAAATGTGGCGTTATCCTGATGTAGGCCTCACAGAGGTGGATGAAGGAGGAGATGATGGTGATGGCATTAGGGACGAGATGCACCACCTCGATCCTGTAGAAGTAGAGGAGGCCGCGGAAGAAGTCACCCGCCGGGACCCCGAACCCGCGCTCGATGTGCGCGAGGAAGACGACGGCCTCGCCGGTCCCCTTGGTTGGGAACTCCTCGCCTACCGCCGGCCTCCAGCCAACCTCCGTCTTAGGCCTCAGCAACCTGCGGGTCGCTAGGGCCTGGATCTGCTCCTCCGTCACCACGGACGGCTCCCAGACAGTCTGCGGTGACGGAATCTGCGCGGGCTCCATCTTCTCCTCCTCTATTCCGATGGATTTGGATCTAAACACTACTAGGGTCTTGGTTCGCATGCGAGGGTGCGGCGCGCGGCGGACCTAAGCACGGCGGCACTGCTGTTCTCTCCGAGCAATGGAGTGGTGGCGGAACCCTAGTGCGGAGCAGAAATGAAGGCAAGTAAAGGTCCCCAGCCCACGGATCGGCCTTATATAGTTGGGCCCCAGCGGCGCAACAGGTGGCCGCACCCAACGTCTCTTTAGCGGAGATCACAGCGACCCAATGGCTCAGCGCCTCCCACGGATCTACCGCTCAACAGCTCTTTCGGCCTAACGGGAAAATGGCAGTAACGACTAGTTCTGTACGGGAATCTGCATCCGCCGGCCTCTGGTCAGCGCTCCGGCTGACGTGGACCTGTCATGCCCCACATTCAAGCCCCCCAAGCATAATATCTCTGATACCAAATTCAAGGTCGTCGCGACCCATGGGTGACCTATGGGCCAGTCCTATCGCCTATCCAAGGTCGTCAAGGTAGCGGCAGCCTCCTAGGTCGCCTCGGCCTCCCAATGGCCGGTTCACACCACGTCTCCTAGGCCCAGCTGCCTACATGCCTTCTGGGTCGCCTCGACCTACAGCGGCTAAACTCTACCAATGGCTCCGTGCTTAAAGGCTCTACTGCCCGTTGGTGACCCATCGGTCCCAATTACAGCTCCTTGCTGAGGCCCCGCTGCCCTCTAGGTCGATAAAGACCTATAGACTTCAGGATTGACACCCTGCGTTGTGTCACTGCACAGCGGCCGTGTTGACCTAGGTCAACACGGGTTCTTTCGTCAATTTCTATGACCTTTTGAAGGTCGGCGTGCTTCCACAGCCCCGCTGGGACCTTGGCCACGCCATTGCTGCCCGGGCGCCTCCACACATTGGTAAAGACACATCGCTCGCCATGCAAGCATGTGTAAAAAAGCTTCGTAAGCTACAAAGCACTATGGCCCAAGGCCAATTGCAAGATGCAAACATATTAAAGGTCCTGATCTACCTTATATTGTGCCTACGGCGCAACCTAGACTGATGAAGCACGTCGCAAGCTTTCTTCTAGCTTCAGGACCTACTTGGAGCCCTCCACCACCACCGAGGTCGCGGCTGCCACACAGCCACCTCTACTCTAGCCCCAGAAGGTTTCCTGTGGAGTCCCATCTTTTGCTAGGGTGCTCCCACAAGATCCCAAATCGGACCAGCGTCACCTCGGGCCTCCCCTAGCGCAGCATGGCGGTCTCCAACGCCACATTAGGCCCCTGCTCACAAGGTCTGTCAAGGCATGTACTGCCCCATGCTGCACCTGGATTCCTCGCTGGGCGCGGGTGGAGCGGCTGATGGAGTTCTCCCAACTTCGCAAGCATTCTTCTAGCTCCAGATGGCAATAACTTAGCGCTACGCTTTGGTGGCCGAACACAAGACCAGGGCACTGCATAATTACTAAGCTGCTTCGCCATAATGCTCCTACTTGGTTCAAGAAGCAAGCTACGAGGTCTCCTATTTATAGCAGTGGAGTTTGGCCTTGGATGCCGTCTGCACTTCAGCTGGCGTGGCGTCCTTATCCACAACACTGTTACCACGTGGAGCGTGAGGTCCTTGTCTGCTTCCGGGGGGCGCTGACACGTCTGTCCCCCGCCTGATGACAACTTTTCAGCTTTTGTCCCATATAGGCAGCGACCGCATCTCTGCTTGGGGCAGGTCCTGTGATCATACAGTGCGCCTGTGGGGCGCCACGCGACGAGGCTGCTGGCGCCTGGCACTGCTTTACAAAGATTCCGGATGGCTTGTCTTATTCGGTGGGAAGAGCATCTTAAAGCACAAGCAGAAGGCCGTAGGTTCTTTGTTCATTCTTCGAGCATCAACCCGACCTTCCAGGTCGCCTTACTGCTCGGGGGCTACTCCACGAGTGCGTCTCACGACGCCCTCTTCCTTCCACGTCACATCGACCTACTGGAAGCCTGCTTCCACTACATCTTCGTTCGACCTCACTTCGGTCGGCAGAGGAACCCTCTTCAAGGTCCTTACGACTTCTTGGCGGTTACCTGACTAATGTCAGGTCGGCGGCTCTTCAGAGGACGGCGCCTTGTCTTCGCTTCGATCCCCTGGACCTACGTTCCAGGAGCTCGATACTTGACGTCGTGCGCGTTGGAGGAGTCCATTTCTTTTTTGGATCCCCGTGCACCCTACACGACCTTGACGATGCCATGACTTCGCCAAGCCTCGACATGACTTCATCTAGGCCGCTACGCCTACACGTCGATCGGGGGCTTGAGAGACATGGGTACCCATGGGTCCCCACCGACCAGGGTCCCAGAGGTCCCTGTCAAGTGGACCCGACCTGCCAGAAGCCCCGCCGACCTGCAAGTGGGCCCGGAGACCTTATCCACAACTCCGACGACCTTGGAAGACTCCAGAAGACCTTATCTAGATCCCGGAAGATCCGCCGGGCTTGTGGCGCAAGACTCTTCCCCAGGTCGCGGCTCGGCGCCGCCAGTAGGTCCGCAGATCGCGGGATTTACCCTGTAATCACGGAAGATGACCTTCCTAATTTGTAACCGACCCCGATGAGGGTCCACCGACCTCGAATGGAAGCCCTAGCCCGTTGACCATATAAGGCGGCCTAGAGCTCCATTCGAGGGGACTTCCCCATTCACACATAATCCCACCGCATACTGGACGTAGGGTTTTACTCTCCGGAGGCCTGAACCAGTCTAAACCCTTGTGTCCCTCGCCATTCTCGCCGTGTTCCGAGTTCCATCTGCGAACTACCACCTACGCTCTTAGTTCTCGATCCCCTCCAATTAACCTACAACCGCTTGGGTCGCCCCCTTGCGGATCTGTCCAGGTCTCACCCCCTGACATAACTTATATATAACACCTAAATATTCAGACATCACATATGGCGTATATCCAATTCCATAATACTTATGACAGAAACTATATGTCTATATCGTACTAGTAGACCGTAGACGATAGCCATGACTTACCAAACAAGACGTAAAGTATTACACTACTCGAGCAACTCAAACCTGTATAATCTGTATCATGTGGTCCTCGCTTTTACCTTCGAGATACATGTCTGGTGATTTCCCACCGTACAATCAATTACCTTGGGTACCCTCTCGGTAGGTTGTTGGATCGGATATATAAAACACCTATATCTGACATGTAATGTAGGGGTGATCGTACAGATCATCATATGAGCTTCAAGGACCTCATCATAAGATCAATCTACTTGGATCAACATGACGATGCTTCATACAGAGATCAACATGCATTTGCATCTACATAGATTCCGTATCCCATCGGACTTCTTGCGTAGTGTGAGCCCAAGTGTTGCCAAGTCAGAGTTCAAAACAACTACGCTCAACCAGCAGATTCACTGCTGTCATCGTCCTACACCAAAGCCAAGTCAAAGAAAGAGATCACATCCACATATGTTGTTGTGCCACAATTATGTCAAAATCAGAGAGAGAGAGAGAATTGAAAGCCAATCTGTGAGCCGACAGCAAGTCAGGTTGGAAAACAGCTCAGCAATAATTTTTTCTTCTTTTGGCGCATCCAAGGTGGAGAGCAGACCTCAGGCTAGTACTGTGCTATGCGCACAAAAAGAAGCTACCAAGGCACTTCAAGATTTCCGCTAGACGTTCAGAAGCGATGTACGTGAGTATGATTACACCAATGTACAACCACTTCAACTACTCATCTTTACCAGAAACTAGTCGAGGGCGGGTACCACACACCATCAACAATTAGTCCAAATCAGTTGAATTTTTTCGAGATGGAAGTTGAAGATTCAAGATTGACCCTCAGCCTGATAAGCTACACCCATCAAGTCTGATAAGCTACCCCCATCTCGATATCTCTTAGAATATGTTTGTTTGCATGGCCTATTTATATTTATACATGTATCAAATGTATTTATGAGAGATTTGGGTATCCGACCATCTGGATTTGTTGCTAATGCAATCTATGTTAACCTCTATTCTTAGCTTCATTTTGTTTTGTTTAGATTAGAAAAGTTATATGCAAAAAATAGCTCCAGTGAGTGACAACTAAATTAATTCTTAGGATAGGTATACTTCCATAATCAATCTAGATATGATATTATATCCAAACATGACATAGTGCTAACAAAAATATTGATGGAAATTGTATTAATAGTTGCATCAGTTGACACATGTCAATAGAGTTTGTACCAATTTCAAGACACGTATGCATATAATAATATTATTTTGGATATTTGTGAACATTGAAGTGCTTTTATTGACACTTGTGCATCTACTAGCTTCGATTATGACACTTGTCTATGTAATGGGTATCATTTTCTACATCTGTCTTACATGCAACTATAAAATTGACACTTGTCTAACATGCAACTTTAAATTTGACACTTGTCTATGTAGCCATCCCCACATCAATCCTAACCATCAGTTACATATCCAATAGCTATCCTGCACAGTCTGCAAGATAGGAGCAGATCCCCTTAACACTTCTATATAAATCGGGTTCCATTCTTACAAAACTCACAAAAATAAAGGCCAAACCGTTGGTAGATCTGATAGCAATGGCGAAACTCTTGAGCCTATTCTTGATCCTTGCTTTTGCAATAGCCATGTCCATCGAGGGCACCCAAGCTGCCTGTGACGACAACCTCCCAGCCCTAATTAAGGAATGCCAGCAATACGTGATGCCACCTAAGGAACCATTAAACCCTCCTTCAAATAGCTGTTGCAGTGCGGTACAAAAGGCAGATATTCCGTGCTTGTGCTCCAAGGTCACCAAGAAAATAGAGGAGATTGTGAGCACGGAGAAGGTTGTGTATGTTGCCAAAAAATGTGGGATAGAAGTTAAGTCTGGCTTCAAGTGCGGAAGTAAGTGTTTTATGTGGATCTTTACATGAGTATCATGTAGACTATGAACTACATAAAATCACTACTAGTTATTATGAAACTATCATGGTAACCGTTCTAACCTGAATTAATTGTTTATCTGCAGCCTTCATAGTTCCAGCAAAATGAATAGACACAAAAAGAGGGGAGATGCTGAATGTAGTCCTTATAGCTCAACTGCCTAGCTGATTTACCTTTCCGGAAAAGTGTGCAATATGAGGTTGTGTTGAGACATTGTAAGGTGTGTGTGTGTGAGAGAGAGAGAGAGAGAGAGATAATGATGTATCAATAATAAATTGATGAGCTAATGAAGTCCTCCCTTCAAATTTCCTAATTGCCCGTCGTAAATTTATTTGTTATGCATATTCCACTCCAAACGTGAATGAGAAGAAAAGAAAAGAAAATAAAGCGAAAAGAAATAAATCCGAAGAAAAGAAAGTGACATCTAACATCAACACATCGTCTCCGGAGAATGTATGTAAGCCTTGTAAATATAATAGATCCAAGACGATGCCACCTTTTCCAGCCTTGATTGGTGTTTTAAGTGCACATTGTAATGACAAGTTAGTTTCAATTTCACAAATTTAATCTGGTAGATGACGGAGTTTGCTTCTCGTAGTGGATATTCTTCACATCCAGATAAATCAAATAGAGCAATCAGTATATTTTATTACAGTATAATAGTTTTACTGAAATCTTGATTTTATTTTGTTCATGTGTGTGCATGGCACTTTTGTTTTGACACGGTGTGCATGGCACTGCTACCATAGTACTCCCTGTAGATAATTGCCAGGACTACGTCAAGTTTCCGGCAGGGGCCGACAGGCGACAGCCAACTCTTGTGACTTGGTGTTCGACACTTCGACCTACATATCACTCAAGTAATGCACGCGACTAAGAAGTCAAAAACATACTACATAACAAAATTAAATCTCATGGTTATTCTTCAAAATTAATAATCCCAGTAGATAATTAATACCTACACGCAACTGGCCTAACGCAAACAAGGAAAACAATTGAGCAATGTCTAACCTGCTAGATTTTGCTTCTGGAATATTAGAATAATTAAGAATTAAATTAAGAATTAAATACCCAACTCGGTGGTGACACGTCATGGCCGAACTACAAATTGCAAAAAGCTAAGCAAATCGTTGACGGGCTGAACTAGCTCCCATGAGGCCACGCTGTGAGTAATTATACATTCACTAATTTTACTTTTCCTCCACTGAATATTAACGTGTATCTATAACTCCTATATATAGAAGCTCCCCACTAGCCCTCCTTAAGGAGTTCTCAGACCTCTGATTGGTTGATGTGAGTGGTAACTAAAATTCCACGTCAGCAGATGACGTCATCGGCTCACAGGACCTCCCTGCCGTGCCGCCCCCTCGCCTTCTCTCGGAAACTCAACAGGCTAAGCATGCAGGAACTGAAGCACCTCGGCGGCTCATCTGGGCAACTCAACTATAGCTAGCAACTGAAGCACCTAGCGCCATCCAGGCATGCATCTGTTGTCCTCTTTTTTTAACCTCCCTCTTCTTTACTCCCACCACGGCAGCTCCTCTTCTTTACTCTCAGCAGCTCAACAGGGTCAGCAAACAATTGAACAACTCAAGCGCCATCCAGGAACAGGAACAGAGGCATCTCTTTTTCACCATGGAGCATCGCAGAGGGGAACTTCCAATTTGGAAGGCGACTTTCACGGCGCACTCACAGGATGAGCTCCCCTCGATGTGATGCTTCTGGCTGCTGCGATAGTGCAGGAAATGGCGATGATGAAGCTGTTCCGGCACCCTGGAGAGTCGGGCGCAGGTAACAGGAGATCCTGCAGCTTCTGTACCACCCATTTCGAGGCGGCCATGGATGGGAGACGGAAGCAGCTAGCCGCTGCGAACCCCTGCGGAGGTGGCAGCGACGACCTCCTCCTGCTCCTCCGCTGCGTCACGGTGACTGCCCGCCTCCCCGACCTCTGCTGCTTCCGGCACCCATCTGCCTCTCACCTCCACCGCTCCACGACGTGCGGCCGGCAGCCCGATCTTCTTCTCCGCGCGGCACGGCATGTCCTTGCGGGAGGAGCCGAGGAAGAGTCAACGACTCCACGAGCGCTTGGATCGCTGCCTCTGTTTCCTGGTGAAAAGAGCATCAAGTCGTAAATGTTGTTGGATCCAGTATTGACGTTTTTTTTTGACAACACAGTATTGACGTTGGATATAGGGGAAAGGCACGTCATGACTTGATGAAGGCAAATCACTGAATCTGAGTCCCTCTCCTCCCTCGCTATTTGCCATCATTTGATTTTTCGCACTTGCAACTTCCACATTTCCATTAAGTTTCATGCACTCAGTATGATTGATGTATTGCCCCTTCAAAAGTCAAAACTAATGCATACACTATCTTGAAATTTTAAGGTTCTTATGAATTTGTTTCGTCTCGGGAAATATCAAGCATATTGGCATACCGAGTCCATCAGGTAACATCTGATCCTCTGCTCCACTTTATTACCATTTCTAAAACATTAGTTCATAGTTTTATTGAAAAACTCTTAAATCCCACGGTTTGACGTCCGTAGTTCAGTGGAAAACCATTTCTCATTTTTGCCCCTAGATTTGGTAAAGCCTACTCCCATCGGCGGCTCAGCCTCCGCCCGTCCGCCGCGGCGCGCTGTCCGTGCATCGTCATCCTCACGTCCGTGCCTCCCACCTCCCGTTCGTTGTGCTATTCTGCCTCCCACACACCGCCGCCGCCACCGTTGCCCTCCTCGCGGATCGCATCGATCTCCTCATCCAATATGTCGCCTAAGGTTGCGGTCCACAGCCTGGTCTCCTAGCTTCATGCCCAGGTACATCTTGAACACGAGCGGCGGCAGGGCTCACTGGTAGCTGCAAGCTACGGTGGGCTGGTGGCCGGTGGTAGATAAGTACGAGCGCACGCCATGGCGGCACTTCGATGACTATAGGACCGGCGGTCAAATCTCCTACTTAACGAGGGTAAAAATGTACTTTCCTGCCCATTGAGAGGTACTTCATAAAATATTATACTCAATAAAGCTCCAAATATTCAATCAAGTATAATATCTGACATCTATAATATACTCACTATTCATACAGGTAACCCTTAGAAATTATTCTCAACATAAAACATGGAGAACGGACAAGATAGAATTATCTATGCTACCAAGGACTCACTCTAATAAATAATTACATGTTCTTTTTTCAAGATACACCATGTGATCGTTATGAATATTTGTTTATACTCGGATAAGAAACTTCAGTTCAAATAGCTTGCCACTTTGGTTTAAATAAATAGTGATACTCATTACCCGGGTATTTCAACTTTACATAATATGCTCATGTCCTTATCGTCGAGAGATGACATCATGGTAAATTTTCCTTAAAATCATTGTATTTTCTTAATTCCCGTAGCAATGCGCGGGTGAGGTTCCCCTAGTTTACTGAACTCTGCAACCTTGGGAGGGGCATGGCCCCTGCTGGCCACCCCAGCTCCGCACATGGTTCCCGGCCGATCACAAATTTCTCGTCGCACTCCAAGTTCACCTCGACAGTATTGGAGGCGCTCATGTTCATGAGAATGGTTGTCTACGTCGCCATCTACCGCGCAAGAGGCCTCTTGATCAAGCCACATACTCTTAATGCGGAAGAAAGTTTAATAGCTTTCTGTAGTGACTTATATACAACGCCTGAATATTCATACATCACATATGGCGTAGTATATCCACACTGGTAGAAAAAACTTCCGGTACGTCTCTTTACTCCCAATTCAACTTCGGAGCCGGGACTAAAGGGGTTGCGTCGACGTGACCACTAATGCCAGGAGTGCTCCAACCCTTCAGTCTCGGTTGGTAACACCAACCTAGACTAAAGGGGGCATTTAGTCTGGGTTTGTAACACCAACCTAGACTAAAGGGTCTCGGGGCTTTAGTATGGGTTGGTGTTACGAATAGAGATTAAGGGTCTCCCACGAGTTACTATAAGAGGATTGCATCCTCTACTCAATCAGATGTGCTATGTAGGTGTGATGGTAAGGAAGCTACACACGAGGCTAGAGGTTAAAAGTTCGAATCCCCACACCATGCATGTGAATATTTTGCCTGAAAAATGTGTAACTTCAAATATTTAAAAAAAAATTTGCTTGTGTGCCCCACTTTAGTCCGGACTAAAGAGGGCCTTTTGTCTATCACCTTTAGTCTCAGTTGGACTTTAGAGCCCTATGACTCTTACCAACCAGGATTAAAGCCCGTCTCTCTACCAGTGTCAATTCCATAATACAAGCTGCAACAGAAAACTATACGTCTATACCGTATTAGTAGACAGTAGCCATGCTAAATATATGCTTATGATATTATATCCAGACGCAATGCTATTAATAAAACTCATGGAAAATGTATCCAAAGTGACCTCAATTGTCATAAATGTGTAGCACCAATATTCTTGACACTTGTCAATATAGTCATACCAATTTCAAAATATGTATGCATAGTAATATTATTTTTCATGATGGTTACTCGGCTTTGCTGGACCATCCGGTGATGTGGTACAACGTCGGAAGACGGCGCAAGCAACTTTCTTAGCTTGTTAGCATGGTGGCGAAGTTCTTGTGAGCAGTTGAAGCGATGAGGTTATGTCGACCTTCGATGGTAGATTGGTTGTTTGATGGGAGAAGTGGGGACGACACTGCTTACCATATTGGTGGCGACTATGTATAAACGGAATTGAATCCGTGACATGCGAGGTGGAGTCCAACGGCGGATGTGCCCCCCGCGTGTTGTCAAGGCGACTGCGAGGAGGCAGCGTGCGAGAGGTTTGGGTTCGGTGCTTTCACTTCATCAGATGGTGCGTGGTGTTCGGGACTATGGTGAGGGATCCCCCATGGCGGTGGCCCTCTGGGTAGTGTGCTTCTTTTGGATTCTTATCGGCAGCAGGTTACCCTTGGAGGTTTTCAACGACAACATGTAGTTTTGTGTTGTTGTCAGGCGGAGTAATATCTGCTTTAAATGAGAGTTCCAACACATGTTGATGTCCCAATCCAACCGTTCTTGTTTGTTGAGTTGAGTGTGTTGGAGTGGCGTGACATGTGTTGATGGACCAATTCAAGCTCTCGACGTGTGTTGTTTTTTCGTTTGGTTGTTTTGCTCAGTCTGAACTTCATCTTCTTTTAAGAGTAAAGTGCAACTTTGGTCCACAAACTTTCTGTGTTGTGTCATCCTGGTCCATAAACTTTTAAAGTGTGTCAAAACTATACCTAAACTCAATTCGGGTTTCTAATCAACCCACTAACGGGTATTACCCACAGCAGCCTATCGTCGATTCAGATTCTGAAACCCTCACGCGACCATCCTCTGTCGCGTGACTCCTAGCGCAGACGGCGCGTCCACGGCGGGCGTATCCCGCGGCGATCGGACTTGGCTGCTGAACGTGAAGGGGTGAACGCAAAGGGTGTCTATTGACTAATGGCGGCGCACTGGTCGGCCGTCGCGTGGAAGGTTGGATGCGGCGCGAGGCAGAAGGGCGGCGGTGCGAGGCAGTAAACGGATCCAGAAAGAAGAAGGATGGGAAATGAATTAACAAAAGGGGATAGGGTTCCAGTTGTAAATTTGCAACAACTGTTCGGCACCATGGACCCGTTAGCGGGCTGATTAGAGACCCGAATTGAGTTTAGGTACAGTTTTGACACACTTTAAAAGTTTATAGATCGGGATGACACATCACAGAAAGTTTGTGGACCGGTGTTGCACTTTACTCTTTTTTTAATATAATCGGTAGCTCTCCTGTCTGGTTTGTTTAAAAAAAATTCAAAAAACTCTCTCTATATCTGTATATGAAAAGTACAATTCTAGCATTTGACAAATCCCGCCAAAAATTACAATCTAAAAATAGATCTAATTAACTGCCTAATTAAGCGATCAAATCTGATTTGCATCCAAAACTTATATATATATATATATATATATATATATATATATTAACGAACTGCATAAGATGGTGTGTGTTCCATTGATATAGCAGAAAAAATACAAGACTACGACCCTGAGAGGCCATAACCAGGAAACAAAAAAAAGAAATAAAAAACAACTATACTCGCTCGGTTGGATTGGGGCATCAACCCGGGTTACCTCTCGCCGGCCGGTTGGATTGCGACTTCAACATGGCCAAGCCACTACACAACTCAACAACAAAGAAGACGGAAACATCTGTAGCACCCACCTACAAACTGCACACTTGCAGTCATCGAACCATCGATGGGGTCCAGCGTCGAAAGAGAAACAAAGGGGCGGACACCACCACACTGAGAATGCCACCGCCATGCAGGGCCCTACGCCGCAGCGTCGCTGCATCAAAGAAAACCATCTGACAGAATGAAAACACCGAGGCTGAGCAACCACAATACGCGGGGGCCTCGCCTCATCCGCCGTTGGACTCCCCCTCTCCTGTGCACGGGGGCGTCGCCATGCCCGCCACAAAGCTCCATGCTCCGATCTCATTTCAAAAGTTGTCGTCAAAACACCGAGCCGAGATGCCCCACCCACAAAGATCCTCCTCAAACAACCAAACCGCCGTCATAGGTCGACTTCCATCGTAGCTTCCCCAACGCTTGTAGTTGTCGCTGTCGAACCAGCAGACCAAGGTTGTCGCTTGCGCCGTCTGTCGACGTTGTACCGCACTGGGTGGTTCCAGCCATGCTGAAACAACCTGCCACCGGGGGCGGGCTAGAGTGAAATCAAGGGGGGTGCGGCATCATTGTAGAATTGGTAGAGAGTGAAGTTTATATGGTGAAAGTTAAAATTTGATAAGGGATTATGAAATCTTTGTGGGTGCGGCCGCACCCACAACTCCCAACGTAGCTCCGCCCCTGCCTGCCACGATCCGCTGCAAGCCGAGACGTCCCCAGTAGCTGTTGCCGCAAGCGCCGTCCATCGAAGCAGTCCCGCACCGCACTGGCTATTGCAGAAGCAACACCAGCCGTCGTGGTCCGCTGCAAGCAGTCGAACCGCAACAAAAAGACGACCCATGTCCGCCACAAGAAAGTAGCCACCTTGGTCATGAGGTAGCCAACACCCTTCACACCTGCCACACGACGGAAGTGCCAGCACCGAACGAAGCTGCCATAGGCAGTGCACCGGCAAAGGCACCGAAACTAAGCGGGGTCTCTAGAGACGACGCCTCCAAGGAGGGCACGACGCTAATGGCGCCGTCGTCGCTCGTCCAAAAGCTAGACAGGGTTTTCACCCAGAGACCCCGTGTGGTAGGGTTGTAGCTCCATCATGACGCCTCGAATGAGGAAAGTGACGTCCGAGGACGCCGTCATCATGTCGCCAGCATGAAGCTGACAAAAGCTTTCGCTTAGAGCATCCAACCCCGTTGCACGCGCACGGCATGGCACAGCGGCACCACTGCCATGACCACCTCACTACAGGCGATGCCTCCGCTGCGTCCCCATGCACTGCACTGCTTTAGCTCCGTTCCTCTGCTGGTCCTCCCGGCCGCCAACTGTCACGCCTCCTGACACCACGCCGGTCAGCGCGCAAGCTCCGTAGCACCTCCTCACTGCAGCTGCCCGCCGTCGCGCAATGCCGACGGACGCCACAGCCCAGCCGCTTCGCGCACTCCTTGCGCCTCCACGCCGACGCCGCCGCGCCCGACGTCCACCGAAGCCGCGCAGCCCGGCACCGCGTCGGTCAACGCGGCACCACACATCGTCTACATTGCCGCCACCCGCAAGGAGGCGACACAGCGCAACGCCTGCACCACCGCTAGCCGCGAGGGGGTCGCGCCCGCACGCAGGGCAGACCATGGCGTCGGTCCCCACGCCCGCCGTGTTGACCCGCAACCCCGCCGATGCAGCGCCGCCCGCTGTAGATCCGGGCAAGAGGTGCCCGGATCCACCCTTCAGTCCGCCAGATCCGGAGCTCCGAGCCGCCGTCGATGCCCCCGCAAGTGGAGCCTCGCCGTGTAGCTTCTCCGCTAGGAAGTTGTGCCGGCAGCCGGAGAGAAGCCCCACCACCGCCGTCTTGGAGGGCCGCACGGACCTCCGGCGGCGGCAGGGGAGGGGAAGGGAGGGGAGGGGGCGGCGAGGCCGGTTGGGGGAGGCACCTCCCGAGTCGCCCTGAGCGGGGGCGACACGGGGTCGGGGGAGATCCGTTCGCTGTTTATACTATATCCAAAATTTATATGTGCCTAACAAATGAATGTATTAGAACCTTTTCACGCCACCACTAATCCGTTTTAAAAAAATTCACTAATCTGTTTAAAAAAATTGAGATGGCACTCTTCATGAGACACGACGGTAGGAGTATATATATGAGAAAAATACCTGAAGTGTTGTGTTAGAGAGTGTAGGGAAAAGAACATCTGTCGGCCCAACCAGTCCTTCGAACCAACAACAACACTTTGGATGGGACGTTGATGAAGTTACCGACGAACGACAACCTCGTGCCCGTCCCTTCTGGAGGCCGGAATGGCGCCGTGGGCCGCCCTCTCGGCACGCTCCATTCGAAGGCGTCTCCCCGCGCGCCACGCGCCGTGCACACGCCGCGCCACCGAAATCCTCCCGAACCACGTGTGCTCCACCGGCGCGCGCACACCGGCACCGCCCAGGCGCGCCCAGGCTCCTGCCATCGATAGCCGTTCCCTTCCCAGCAACCCTTGCCGTGCTTCGACGTGCGTACGCGCCACCAGCGATATAAGCGCACGGCGCAGTGACGCGCACGGATCATTCAATCAGCGCAAGCCGAGACACCACCGAGATGCTTCCGGTTACGAGCAAGCAAAGGCACCAACCTGAGATGCGCGAGGGCGAGGCGACGGCAATGCCGGCGCGGCGGGCGTCGCCGCCCCCTCCACCGTGGGAGGCGCTCCAACTCGTCGCGCCGTTCCTCGATGCCGCGTCGCTCGCGGCGGCCTCTTGCGCCTCCACGTCCTGGCACGCCGCCTTCGCCGCCGACTACCTCTGGGCGCGCCTCTGCGCGCAGCACTACCCGTCCGCGCTCGGCCTCCTCCGCCACCTCCCCGACACGGACGCCAACGGCGCTATTAGCGGCCGGCGCCAGTGCTCCTCCTCCCCTCACCGTCGCCTCTTCGCGCTGTTCCGCTCCGCGTCCACCCGGTGCCGCGCGCTCCCGGCCCCGCGCCTCGGCCTCGCGGACGTCGCCTTCGCCATCGACATCCTCACGGCCAGGGGCGAGAACGTCCTCTCCTTCGCGGTGGCTGCCGCCGAGGCCGCCGGCTGCGTCAAGAACGCGGCGGGGCTGTTCCTGTTCGGGGTCGACGTGAGCGACCGGAGCGCGGCGATCGGGCCAGGGGAATGGCGCGTCCGCTGGACGGCGGTGCGGACGTGCAACCGCGGGGACGGCAGCGTGCCGGCGGCGATGCTGATGATGGACACCAAGGTGCCGGCGGCGAGGGCGGCGAGCGCCGTCGTCGGCGGCAGAGGGGAGGCCGGGGTCACGGCGGTGCTGCCCGCGCCGGGATGCGGCGGCGCGAGGCTGGAGGCGGAGGTGGTCGTGGAGCTGGCCGGGGAGGAGAAGCTGGTCGAGAAGGTCAGGCTCGGGGTGATGTGCGAGTGCCGCTACGTGAGCGCCGACGAGGGGCTCAGATACCTGCAGCATTTCCTCCTGTAGAATGCACGGCTTCCTTTCGGTGATCTCGTGCGCGGTCGAATCAGAGCTCCGATAGATCCAGATTAGAACATGTAGTGCAACAAAAACTGTTTGTTCTTTCGTTCAATGAATTAATCTTGTGAATTGTGTACATGGTCGTGTAGTGATTGTCCAATGAGCAAGTTTCTCCTCTTGTGATTTGGAATTTTGGATAATGCATCGACCAATCCAAAGTCTCATCACGTGGTGTTCACGTGTTAGTTTGATGTATCGTGTGCAATTAGAGATGCAAAGCGAAAATTATCAAATCCAGAAGTTGCTCTGAGATTCGGAGTAGTTTAACCAAACCAGTTTGGGTATTTCCTTTGCTTTGAAATACGTTTGGTTTAATCGAATGAATTTTCGGGTCAGCACAAATCACCGAAGAAGTTTTGTCTCGTGGCTCCGTTATGACAAATGACATGGTTCCTCCCATTAACAGTAAGAGGAAGAGGTGAGGTGAGATGAGTCAAATGAATCATGATACTAAGTGAGTTTAACTCACCTGGACGGATCAACAAGTTTGACAACAACGGAAGCAAGATTTTGAGGTTAAGTGAAAAAAAAGAATGTAAATAATCTCGATGAAAAAAGAACTGGATGCGTGCTACTGGGCCAACATATGTAACTGGAGTATCTGAGAAGAGGAAAAAGTCCATTCCACAACCCTCATCTATAGACGTTGTCTGAGTTTCAACCCCCAACCGCAAAATCAGGTATTGAACACCTATGAACTATCGAAACCGTCCGATTTACCCCCCTCGGCGGTTTCTGAGGTGGTTTTGTGCTGACGTGGCAGGTTTTGAGGTGGTTTTTGCTAATGTGGTGCCACATTATTGATATTTACTGCCACAGTGTACAAATATTTACTCATTACACCCTAAACATCTATTCTCCTCGCAGAAAGGTCCCTCGTCTTCTTCTACCTCCGGCTTCTGGCGCGGTGGAGGGACGGGGTCGGATCTGGCCAATCATGGCGCTCTGGACTCCGGCAGCGGCTGGATCTGGGGCCCACCGCTGCTCCGCGCTGCCTCTCCCTCCCTCTCAACGTCCCTCGACCTCGCGCGCACCGGCATCGAAGACAGCCATACCGGCGACACCTTTCCCCTGCCCTCATTGATTTGGTCGCCGGCGAACACAAGGAAAGGGCCACGGCGGGGCGGATCCGAGCGAGGAGCACGATGGCCAATCTGTCACAGCTTCCTACGCGCATAGCAGGCCGGCAGCCCATCCCCGCGCACCTCTCCTCCCCCGCGGGGCTCCTGGCCGGCCTTCTCGCCTACCCCTGCTCCACGTCGCCGTCCATGGCGTCCACGCATGGTGGTAGCGAGCCTCGTCCTCCGCGGGGGTGCGACTGCAAAGGAGGGGCGTGACGACGAAGGTGGGGGTGCGAGGGCGGCTTCCGGCACGGTGGAGGAATGATGGCCGGATTCAGCCAACATGGCGCTCCAGACTCCGACGGCGGCCGGATCTGGCGATGCGGTGGAGGAGCAGGGAAGCGGCTCGAGCTCCTCGCCAACGCCCGGACCTCTCTCCCCCAACACGACGCCCACGCGCTCTCGCTTCCTGATGGGCAGCCAACCCCCGCATGCTCCCCAGCTCGTTTTCCTCCGGGGTGGGAGGCGGTGGTTGGAGCGGAGGGCAACAGGCGGCGGCGGCTCATTCTCCGCCGCGGGAGGTGGGAGGCGGCGGAGCTCTAGCTTGGGGACGCGGGAGGAGCAATAAGGGGAGAGAGGGAATAGGAAGGGAGGGGAGTGGTGGATCGAGGGAGCTCGCCCCGACCGAAGAGGATGGGAGGGACCAAGCCGGAGGTAGAAGAAGACGAGGGACCTTTCTGCGAGGAGAATAGGTGTTTAAGGTGTTATGAGTAAATATTTGTACACTGTGGCAGCAAAAATCGATGATGTAGTGCCACGTCAGCAAAAACCACCTCAAAAACCCGCCAAGTCAGCAAAAACCACTTCAGAAACCGTCGAGGGGGGTAAATCAGACGGTCTTGATAGTTCGTATGTGTCCAATACCTGATTTTGCGGTTGGAGGTTGAAACTCAGACAGCGTCTATAGATGAAGGTCGTGGAATGGACTTTTTCCCTGAGAAGATCAAGCTGTGCTTACAAGGCAGGCCGGGATTGGGGTGCAGCCCATCAGTATTAGCCTCACCCACACAACCACCCACCCACGGCCCACTTGGTCACTCCACGCCCCACGAGGCTCCTCCTTCCTTTACCGCTCCACGTCGCGGCGCCTCCGCTCGCCGTCCGATGCCACAGCTGCTGCGCGGCGCCTCCCTCCTCCGCCTCTGCCAGTACGGTGCCTATCTTCTCCCCACCTCCCTCCTCTCCTATGCGCATTGGCGACCCTTGGGTCGGTTTAGCCCATCCGGTCTGTGTCGATTCGGTTCTTCCGCCATTGGAGGAGCAGCAGCTCAATTGGGGGGCCAGGGTTTGGTCGCCTATGGAAATCCCTATTTCTTTTACTCGTATGCTTTCAAATGTCAATAGCATCCTTTATGTGGATTACGAAATTTAGTCAAGACATATGGTCACGAAACATATGGCTCGCTGGTGGGCTTCAACCTTCAGTCAGGTTTTATTCTAGATAATTGCTTAACCTCAAACTGATTTGAAGATAGCGTGAAACCCTACGTCGATCTAGAAATCTCCAACGATGCTTTGCGCTTGTTTACCCACAGTTATCACTTCAGCTTGTAGTAAGAGTTCATTAATAGATGGTGAAAGTCGTCTTTTCCTTTTAATAGGTGTAGCTGTGGGCTCCGAGGTGCGAATTTTAGTTCCAGAAAGCCCGTGCTGACAAATCTGAACTTCTTGAGGGACGGAATGCGGGCTACATATTCGCGCAGAGCTGCCTTTAAGAACACTGAGGTCAAGAAAGATGAGAAGTCAGTCATAGAGAAGGTTCGTCTTTTCCATTTAGTGCTCATATTCTCCTACTGCCATTTTATACATATCTGTTTGGACTCTAGGAAGATGCTTCTGAAAGTGATTTGGAGATAGAGCAAGTGAGGAGTGACCCTAGTCAGCTCCAATCAATGACGGTGAAAGAGCTCAGGGAGCTCACAAGGTTTAAACTCTCCCAGTTTTGCCCTTATTTCGTATTAGTGGAATTGGTCTTCCCTATTAACTCTTTTGTGAACTAAACTTGAAGGAGGATGGGTGTTTCTGTGAAAGGCAACAAGATAGATTTAGTATCAGCACTGATGGATTCTCTGGGTGTGATACGAAATGGTATGGATTACTTCACACTTGTAGCAGTAGATTTGAATTGAATTGTTGTTTTTCTTCATTATGATGAACTCCTTAGCTTCAGTTATACCCCTCACTGATAGGGTAGTATAATTGGCCAGATTTGCCCCCCTTGAAGTTACACTGTAGTCTGTAGGTAGCAAGTGAAATAGTGAACCAAACATGTCATTTTCTTAAACTGTTTCTTGCATGAGTTCTTTTGAAACTCTTGTGAGTTTTGACTTTGCCATCAACACCCCAAGGCAATATTTATATGATGGAGGGAAGACAGGGGCATGAAGGCATCTTTAATAGCCATTATTTCATATGCTGTCCTTTTTAAATACAATGTTATTGAGAATCTTCTTAGCTTAGCTTGTTTCCTTTCCACAGGTAAAGAGGGTAAGTCATCTGCTGAGCTGGTTAGCCCCTTGGAAGAACCTGTAAAAAGAAAAGGTGGTGTTTCAGTTGTGGTTGAACAAAAACTAGAAAGTTCTGAGGCAATTTCTGAAACTCCTAGCAAGAAAAGAAGTAGAACAAAGCAGAAGTCAACCGAGAGCACCACTGTTGAGGAGAATTCTGTGAGAAATGTCAAGATAAATAAGACTTCAATCAAGAAGGAAACACTTGTTGGTATGCTCAGTTTTTACTTGTCTTTACTTGGCACTTCCTTTCTGTTGGAAAATTACTTTCCTCTTAGCTAACGGTTGGTTACTATATTACAGTCCAAGGTGCTGTTCCTAAGGCAGGATTAGGCACTAATGATGATTCAGAGCCTTGGACTGTACTTGTACATAAGAAACCACAAGCTGGTTGGATTCCATACAACCCTAAGACTATGAGGCCCCCACCTCTAAGTAAGGATACTCGGGCTCTGAAGATTCTGTCATGGAATGTCAATGGATTGAAAGCTTTGCTCAAATCAAGAGGCTTTTCTGTGCAGCAGTTAGCAGAGAGGGAGGATTTTGATGTGCTATGCTTACAAGAGACGAAAATGCAGGTAAGACCTGAGTTATTTGATTATTTGCTGCAAAAATAGTAATAACAAGATAATTTGCTAACATGTCTCCTTTTATCCCCTCTGAATTGTTTCCCGCTATTTTATTCAATATATTTGCTTTTGTTGAGCAGGAAAAGGATGTTGAAGTTATTAAAGATACTCTGGTTGATGGGTACACAAATAGTTTCTGGACATGCAGTGTGTCAAAGCTTGGCTATTCAGGAACAGCAATAATTTCACGAGTATGCATCACCTGCTTAATGCTTCATGCATACGACTAGTAGAGACATAACATATATGAGGACCTGATTAATCACCGTTCAATGTTTTCTGATTTTTAGATCAGTACTAGATATCGTATTGTGATACTGATCGGATCTTTAGTAAACTTTCTTATGCTCCAATTGATAACAAAGCCTCCTTAAGCATACACTCCTGCCTCAACAAATACAATACCACGATACTTTTCTGAACATCTTCGTGTCTTTTTTTCCATTGATTATGTGCCCTGTGTTGCCTATAGGTGAAACCCCTCTCTATCAAGTATGGGCTTGGTGTACCAGACCATGATACTGAAGGGAGGGTTGTGACTGTTGAGTTTGATGACTTCTACTTACTAACTGCTTATGTGCCGAATTCTGGTGATGGTCTAAGAAGACTGGTAAATCATTGTTTTTTCCTTCTTTAGCATATAATTCACTTGAGGTTAAAATCTGAAATCCATGGGGATATATCTGTGCAGACTTACCGGGTCACTGAGTGGGACCCATCCCTTGGTAACTACATGAAAGTATGTCTTTTATTTCACTCTGATTATTTCGAAGTATTTTTCTTATACTACCTATCGTCTTCATTTTTCAATTATGTCTTTACTGGAACAAAACTATTTGTGCTGTTTACTTGTATGTCATTTTTTCACTCCATTGATTCCTTCCCATTCCTCAGTCCTTACTGTTTGCATGACATGTTCCTCCCAGGGACATCTGTTTTATTGTGTATTAGCGCTTATTTTGTTAAGATAAATCAGACCCAAATTTCAAATAAATAGGACTTGGTGCATATGTGAACTAGACTTCAATTACTTAGCACGTCCATAAAAAAGTGCATCAAAATGTCCCAATTTTATTAGAGTGGCAAATTTAAAAAGAAATTGGGATCATTTCAGTGTTCATCCTCTTACTTTAGCTATCATCTCTGATTCTCTTCCTGTTTCTTTACCTGTCAAGCTAGCATATCTGAACATCTTTCATTTTTTTGGTGGAATGTGTTGCTAGTTACTAAAATAAATGACTGTTTAAGTTTCTAAACCCTAGGCTTCTTTACTTTCTCCACATCTGTTGTCATGTGGTGCTGTGCAACATTACCATGCTACTCAGATGCGCATTATTCTTCACACATAATTTTACCTTCTGCGTTTGTAGATTTTGCTAGCAACCAGCTGCTAATGTCTTTTTTTTTAAACCAAAACATGCTTCTGTGCTTCTAAATAACCTTACATGTTTCTTATGATTGTTCAGGAATTGGAAAAATCGAAGCCTGTCATACTAACCGGTGATCTTAACTGTGCCCATCAGGAGATTGATATCCATGATCCTGCTGTGAGTAACCATCTGTTTGAACTGTTTTATTCAGAATGTATTGTAGATTGCAACAACCTTAACTGTATGCTTACTTGGCTATTGTTATGCTACAGCCTACAAACACCAAGATCCGTATAGAATGCTCTATTTGGCTATTTGTTTTATGCTACAAAAAGTTACCATCCTTGTAAGAAAGTAAAATGCAGAGTAATCCTTGTTTCAAACTATAAGAAGAACTAACATTTATTTTTAGATTAGATCAGGGAGTTGCATCTGGTCAATTTTTTAGAAAGCTTGAAGAGTAAAGAGAAATTATTGCCCAAGTTGTGAGAAATAGATAAACCCACGTTGCATTATCAGCTGTATTTAAGCTACTTGTACACCCTTGTGCTCATGTATATATGTGGCTTCTGGTCTCAAATCACATTATTAATCTTCGACGAATTGATGAACGATATCAGTTCCACTTTAGCTTCTTCAGAGTTTTCATTTCAAGGCAGTCTTCACTGATGTCTAACACATTTTTATCCAGGGGAATCGTAAAAGTGCTGGCTTCACAAACGAAGAAAGAGAATCATTTGAGACCAATTTTCTGTCCAAAGGGTTTGTAGACACATTTCGGAAACAGCACCCCAACGTTGTTGGATATAGTTATTGGGGGTACAGGCATAATGCCCGTAAAACAAATAAAGGTATGTACTATGTACTTGTTGATATGGGCCTTGCCACCAAGTATTGTGGGTTTATGAAATGTTTAGGCAACTATACTTGAGATTATGTGCCACTTACGAGCTTACCTACAATTTTCAGCATTTAATGCCACGAAACCAGAAGGCTTCTGTAATTCACCATAGTTATTTTTATCATACCATTTTGCATGGTTGCTGGGCAATCTCTTACATCTATCACGCATAGGCTCTATGTCAAAACTATAATATTCTTTCATTGTTTCAACATAACTGAAGATCACGCTAACTGTTTCACTTGCTGTTCCTGTCTGTTCATTGGATTGAAGGTTGGCGCCTGGATTACTTTCTTGTATCAGAGTCTATCGCGGAAAAAATACATGATTCGTATATTCTTCCGGACATCTCTGCCAGTGATCACAGCCCCCTTGGCCTCATACTGAAGCTCTAGGAGGCATCACAGGCCATGCTAAGCATTCAAACTGAAGCCATGGCCTCAAGTTTCAGATAACAATGCTTCTTCTTCAGGGTTTTGGTTTGCCAGATAATCTGGCAGAACCCGTAACTTATATCGGACTATTAGTGAAACAATTAGGCTTGCTGTAACAAAACTTGGCAGGGTGCCAGCGCAGATTTGAATATTCAGAAATCAGAAGTCCAGTAGATGGCTTGCTGGCATTGATGCTGCACCATGTGATCGATGGATCATAGCCCGGGTAAAAGTTGTGGCTCAGTATGAGCAGGAGGTTGAGCTCATTGTCTGGTTGTGATGTACTCCGTATGAACTTGACAAGTTTGAGCGAATCAGCTCCTGTTAATGTTATGTGCTGTGCTGCTGATGGCGTCAGAAAAACTCCGCGATTTTTTTAGCGTGACGTGTGACTTGTATATATAGGACGGAAAGTATGTGCTGGGTAAAAATGGATCAGCTTCACAATTATACTATGTGTTTGGCAGGCTAGAACATAAAAATGTTTAGGTCTCTCAATGCGGTGAGACAGAACCGGGTCGTTTTGATGTGGTAACTTCGGCAAGACGGGGCCCACATTGCAGTTAGCCAAAACCCGGGAAGTTGGTAACCGACTTAGAGTAACTCCAACAGTTTGGTATATGAATTTGACATCCATCTAATTTTGGCAAAACAAGAAAAAATAGACTCCAACAGTATGGTAAAACACCTTGACATGCCATCGTGATTTTCCATCCGGCTTTTTTCGCCGGCGGCACGCTTCCCGTGCGCGCCTCGGAGTCCCGTGGCCCCGCGCCCTCTTTTTTCCTCTCCCGCACGGCTGTAATGATGCCCCCCGCACGTGCATGAGACTGAGAGAGATCTGTAAACATTACCTACATGATGGTGCAGCACTTCTATTTGTTTACTGCATGCAATTGCTACTGGTAGCTCCAACAATTACTCACAGCCTGACGAGTGTGGAAGTGGCAGACATCATGCAATGCATGCTTATTACTCAGGACAACAGGGACACGTACGGGTGCTGCCGCGGTCAGGTGCTGATCACCAGCGCCGACTGCTCCTTCCAGGGACGGTGAAGGCCGGCGGCAATCGCCCCCAATCGCGGCGGCGGCCATTGGCGCGAGGTGAGGTCGCGGGAAAAAAAAACGCGAGGAAAGGCAGAAGATCGCGGGGAAAATAGGAGCGTGGGTCGCGGGGAAAATAGGAGTGTGGGTCTCATTTTTAGTTTTGCTAAGTTAATTATTTCAAACTGTTGGTGGTGAACATTTTTTTCTTTTGCCATAATATTTAGAGAGTTGCTAAAACTAAAATTTGCCAAATAAATTATCTCAAACTGTTGAAGTTGCTCTTACTACATTTGGTAATGCTTATATTAGTCGGTTCAGAAAATTAACGCCGAGGCCTACAAATATCTGCGATCCGCTTCCGCCGGATCCCCCCGCGGGTTAAGCCCCGCGGGTTTAACAAGACCTAGGTTAAAATCCACCTGCTCGGCGTCTCGGCGGAATCATCGGCAAGACGGCGGGGCTTTGCTCCAATCCCCGGCTGTGCGTCTCTCTCTCTCTCTCTCTCTCTCTCTCTCTGCGACTGCTTGCTTGCCTTTTTCTTTTCGGATTTTCCGTGAATGCTGGTTGGGAAACGATGGCGCTGGATTTTCTCTGTATCTGCCTTGGATACCTAACCAAAAGCAGACGCGATTTGTTTCTTTCTCGCTGCGTGAGGGTGCGAAACCGTGTGAATTTTGGATTAGGAACGATTGAGATCAAACCCCTCCGTGAATCTGGAAGGGAGAACGATGTCGGTGGATTTTGTTTGTGGCCTCATGAAAGCCAGCCTTGAGTAATTTCGTTCATGCGTGAGCTCTTGTGAATTCGTGCGGATTTTGGATTTGGGCCGAGTATTGTGATGAAACCCCTACACCGCCTGGTGCCGATCGGAGGCATTTTGATGAGGTCTTTGTGTTATTGTTTGGGGGATTCCGTAGTGGATGTTGCACCTTTGGTCGCAGAACCATGTGTGTCTGACTAGTTGTTTTATTTGATCAGTGCTGCATTTGTTCAGATTTCTCCGAGGGCTTAAGATGTTATGCATGAAATTGCCTTTCGCCACTGGATTCTTCTGTAGAATCGCTAGATTTTAAATCAGTAAAGTTCCAATACAAATGATAGCTACATAGTTTTTTCGAGAATTTTCCTGTGCAAGCATTTCATTAAGAAACGTCACCTACATACATTGTTGTCTTATTTGCACGTTAGCCTTGTCAGGTACACAATCAAATTCCTTGTCATTGAACCTCCTTGCATACATCACATTGTTCCAACTTAGGACCTAGCAGCAATTTGAACTTGAATTTTCCTTATCAACTCCTTAGAAATATTTCACTTGTCATTAAGGTTAGGTTAATTTTTCTGTTTCTATTCTTGACCCCTTTTTTGTGGGATGTGTCCATTGATGAAAATGTTCCTGGCTTTGGCAAGTTAGTTAAGTTCAACTTCATATGACCAGTCAGTGAAATATCCTGAACTCTCTGTTTCTGTAGTCGTGGCTGCCTGATTCCTGAAATCAAGCACATCATGTCGAACATGAGCAGGACAGCTTCTCATCGTGGATATCATGGCCGGAGCTCTGAGCCTTGGACTCGCCTTAGCCACAGAGAGAGGAAACCTCAATGGTTTGCGTACAATCCAAGGACCATGAGGCCTCCACCACTTAGCAGTGATACCAATTCTATGAAGATTCTGTCCTATAATGTTAATGGACTGCAAACTGTGGTAGAGTCTGGATTTTCTGCAGATCAACTTTTCGGCCGGGAAAACTTTGACGTCCTGTGTCTTCAAGAGACACACTTGAAGGCAAGTCTTGGTGCTTCTAATCTCTTCATATATACAGCTTCCTTCTGTTTTCTGATGGGTTGTGGATTGCTTCAATGTGAACACAAGATTTCTTCATGGCCCAGCATGATATAGTGGTCTTTTATGAAGGTGCACATGTCCATGTTGTGACCAGGTTTTTATTCTATTTTCAGGAGGGCAATGTTGACCGTTTTAAGAACCTGGTACAAGACTTCGATAACAGCTATTGGTCATGCAGTGTCGCAAGGCTCGGTTACTCAGGAACTGCAGTGATTTCACGGGTATGTTCTTGCTGTGGTTAATGCCCAGGACCTCACTTTTATACTAACCATAAAATTAGTAGATCTAACCTTCTTCCATTACATTATCAGGTAAAACCAATCTCTGTCCAGTATGGAATTGGTGTACCCACCCATGATCAGGAAGGCAGGGTTATTACTTTGGAGTTTGATGGTTTTTACTTGATCAATGCTTACGTCCCAAATTCTGGACGCGGTTTAAAAAGATTGGTAAAAACTGATCTTTGATTGTATTATTTATTTATTATGATGTACTGCTTCTTTAACACTATATCATTTACTTCTTCTATCTTCAGAATTACAGGGTCAATGACTGGGCTTTGTGTTTTAGTGACTTCATAAAGGTACATCCACTCAGTTTTCCAATGTCATTTTACATTTGACACCTAGAAATGTGTTGTAGATGCACACTAGTTTGCTGTTCACTTTTTATATCAATTGGGGAATCTGTATTATGCTATTCCCGCTGTTCTACATCGTTTCTCATATTCCATATGTTTTTATTGAAATGCTACTTTTCAAAGTGCAACTGAGGCATGCTTTTTGGTTTGCAGAAACTGGAATGTTCCAAACCAGTAATTGTTGCTGGTGATCTCAACTGTGCTCGCCAAAGTATTGACATTCACAATCCTCAAGTAAGCACAACAGTTGAGCATGCTACTGTTCTTTTTATATGGTCCTCATGTTATGGCTAGATTAGTGGATGCTTAGGCAAGGAATGGCACAATAAACAGGACTCATCCTCTGGAGGGAGGCTCTGAGCTTTACGTTTATCTTTTCTTAATCTCATATACATATATATAAAGCTCCCAGCCTCCCAACAACTTGCTAACAACTTAACCAAATATCTAGCTGTCTAGTTAATCCAATCCGGTGCCCAAACAAACTCGCAAATACCATGAACCAACTCCTAGCCACATGATGACGCCTTGTCCTTCTTGCTCTGGTATTTGCGGAAGAATGTGGCGAGCACTTTCTGTAGCTTTTAGGTGGATGATGAGTTTTGTAGCATTGATCAACGGTTTGAGAGATCAAATTCTCTGAACTTTAGGATTCTCCTGTCAGTACCAAACTTCTCATTTTGATTGAACTTGTTCAAAGTGTTCATGTAAAATTCCTCAAAATTTTGGGCCAAAGTTATCAGGCTTAGAAATTTCAGGGATTTATAGGATCGACCCTGTGTCCCTTCTTTTATTTTTGAGGGGAGATGCCACATGTCCTTTTCTTTTATTTTTGAGTGGAAATGCCACCTATTTTTGGTACACGTTTTGACAAAAGATTTGTTTTACCATGCAAACATATATTCATATATAGGCAGCTATGAATTGTCAAGTCAGAAAGTTCCTCAATTAGTCAAGATTTGTTTTACCATGCAAACATATATTCATATATAGGCAGCTATATATTGCAAGAGAACCACAAGTAGGAATATGAAATGAATGCCTTGTGAAGTCCTTTCGAGCATTCATTCTCTAATTTTTTTGGTCGTATACCTTGAATGATAGGTCCTCAATTCTTTAAGTAATGGGAAATCCCTAGAAAATAAAACATATATATCGCCTTGAATCAGATAAAAACACCTCTACACGTACTCTGAAATGCTTTGAGTTGAGCATTCCACTGCTATATTTCACAAGAAAATATAACAGGAAACTCTGATATTTTTTTTTAAATGAAATGTTTTTTGTCAAGTCTAGATCCTGACTGACATCAAAACATGTGCACTACTGCTAAAAGTTTCTTAAAAAGAAATTCTCATTAGGATAATATTCGGGAGCAAATCAGTTAATATTATTTCAGAATTTCCTTTTGGACTTTCGTTTTGCTTTCTTGTTACACCAGTCCCTTGCTGTAGCCTTTAGATGGATGATGACTTACGACTTATCTCAATGGTTTTTTTTTCAGGCAAAAACTGAGGCTGCAGGTTTCACAATTGAAGAGAGGGAGTCATTTGAGGAGCACTTTACAAGCAAAGGCCTCATTGATACTTTCCGGAAACAACACCCAAATGCTGTGGCCTACACCTTCTGGGGTGAAAACCAGCGCATTTCCAACAAAGGTATGGTGCTGTATCGGATTGGCGTACAACCTAATTCCATACATGTTATCTTTGCATTTCCTGACCTTCCTTTTTGAGATCATCAATTCAATCCACAACAAAGGAACAGTTCCCTATTTTGAGATCAAATGATCAATCATTATTATTTTGAACAACCTGCTATGATAGGCTACCTTGCTACTAGTAAAGACTACCTCTTTGTTTCCTAGGGTTTTTCTATTCGTTGTTGGAAATGTAGGATGACATGTTTTCATCTTTACTTCAAAACAGGCTGGAGACTGGATTACTTTCTCGCGTCAGAATCTATTGTGGACAAGGTCCATGATTCGTACATTCTACCAGATGTATCGTTCAGCGATCATAGTCCAATTGGGCTTGTGCTGAAGCTGTAGGCACTGACGCGCGTCTCAGTTGAAGACTAAATAACATAGCATCCTCCTCGACAAAAGACTTGTACAGAATTTGCTTGTTCAGGCTGGAAATAAATATTCTCAGTTGAACTCAGAAGGATGTCTACTAAGAGCGATTTGTTAATGTTTCCGGGATACCTTGACCAAATACAAAATTCATTTTCGTGTCCGCTGGTTCTCAAATTTGCATCATACATTAACAGTGATATCTATATTTTTTCTTGAGAATGAAATCTGTGCAAAGCGTGCTCCCCGTGCATTGATCACGATTCACGAATATATGATCAGAGTATGGGTCTCCTTAGTGGTATGACCGAGACGCTCTCCGCACACGGCGTTGATATTCGAGAGTTGCTTTTGTCAATTTTTATTCCTATAACAAACAGCTGGTAAGGCTCAGACAGGCTACTCTGCTTTGTTGTTGAGGATTCAGGTGAAGTTTTCAAACAACTTCTGGTCGCATCGAGCTTTTTAACAAAATCACAACTAGCAACTGACATCAAAATCAAGTATTGGGCAATGCAATTGTAAATGCCTAACATGTTTCCTCATCCACCCAACATAAAAATGCCTGAATCATTTGCTATCACACAGGAGTACAGGACTAGCCACCTTCTCGGTTAAATTACAAGCTGCAACTGTTGTTCTGAACCAAAACACTTACATTTCTTTTTACAACGCACATCAGATCACAGGAAATGGGTAAAATGAGAATAGAAAGGAAATCAAAGCAGCCAGCAGTGCAGATAGCTGAACAAGACAGGTTATAAGCCTTTACTCCTGCCACTAGGAGCAGAACATCCTGGCTTACAAATCAGTCAAGACATTTGTTCACAACTCTGAAGATATAAATATAAATTAAAAAGGCGTCATCCTCATTTCTCATTACTGCAACCCTGAAGCTGTAATACAGCCAGTAAACACAAGCTACGGAGCTCGACACATATATACACACATGCACACACGAGACGGGCGCCAATGGCTCAACAAAACTGTCACTAGGCTGGTAGTCAGTACTATCTACAGCAGCTTCAAGGAGGGAACATAACCTACACGATGATCCAAGCTCTACTCTACCTTATCCAAAGATGTCCACCATTACTATTCATGGTGTAAAATAAATGACACCTCCGAGAGAAGTGCCGGCAGAGGGGGTCCGGGGTACCTTGGCATCTTCTCTCAATGCTGCAAACCCCAATAGCTTCTTAATCACATAGCTAGCGACTGCTTGGCATAACCAGCCTGCTCACAGGAGTAATAATGCATGTCATTTCTTACTCGGCAGTGTCTCCAGCCATTATTCGTGCCACTGTGCTCATCCGCCTGGTACTTTGATTTCATTGGCTTTGCGCTGATGGGTCCTCCTCTCTCTCTATTATTGCTGTTCCTTCCTGGCTCATTGTTTCGCCTTCGCCAGTGAGTCCAGTGTCCATATGACACACCCTGACTGTTAGGCACTTCGTAGCTGTCTTGATGGCTCTCCCATGGATGGGTCTGAGTGGCTGCGGAACCCCAGCCGGAATCATGTTTCCATGTATCCTGGTAGCCATCTCCCATGTTCCAGTTGGTGATGCAGGGATTGGTCTCCTCCCTCCAGCTGCTTGTTTGACCTGGCTGTTCCTCAAACAAGTCCCAATTGCCTGAGCTTTGTTGAACATTTGTTTGAGCGGGCTGCTCAACATAACAGTCCCAATTTCCAGAGATCTGCTTACAATTTTCTTCGACGGGCTGTTCCAAATGACTATCCCAGTTTACAGAGAGCTGCTGGCCGGCAGTATTGCTTGTCTCTGTGTCACCCCATCCTGTAACTGGAACTGGCTTGTCTGAGAAAATAAAGGAGTCCCAGACATCAGGAATACCATTATCCTTTCTAGGAGCACGACGGCGCGACTTCTCCAGATCAGCCACCAATTCAGGATCAACATATTCATCTGGGTTAACTATATCGATAAACATGTCTGGGTCAGGCAAAGGGATATCACAATGTTGACCATGATATACAGCACAGAAGCGTGCCTTTGCATCATTGAAGGCTTCTAATGCAGCTGAGTCCTCCCAATCCACAACATTTTTGTACAGAGACATCAATCTCTTTGTCTCGCACAGTTTACCCCAGGGGATGGCGCAAGCATCAGTGCAAAATTTCTTCTCCCACAGTGGAACTGAGAAATTCCCCCCGCCTGAAAATCACACATAAAGCATGTAAGTTAATTTATGCAGAGGCATAAGAATACTACTCAGAAGAAACACTACATCAGGAATACTAATCAGAAGAAACACTACATCAGGAATACTAATCACAAGAAACACTACAATGGGAATACTAATCAAAAGAAATACTACAAAGGGAATAGGGCAGCAACAAATAACAGAACAAAAGAACAAAACAAGTCGGTGGTCAGCAAAAGGGCTGGCAGTAATTTATGCAAACAGAAAAGTGTATGACAAAATATTGTTTGACACACACAAAAAAACAAGATACCAAATAATAAAACTAGATCCCAAAACAAATATGTACTAATAAACTGTAGGACATCTCCAAAGTAGGGATTAGAGGTTGCATGAAAAACAGAGTGCAGGTTCAGCTTAGTCAGTACGAGAGACCAAAGTGGAGAATTTTTCACCGGTTGATTAGCTTGAAAAGCAAGCTCCCATTATTTTTTTATCATGAGATGTGTTTTCTAAGAAGCAACTAACATGTAAACATGATCTCAGCTTCTCAAAACTGTGCTCAAAAACCACAAAGGATCATCCAGAGATTTTAATGTCAGACGAGAAAAGAATAGTTTGTTTTCAGAGGTATGATGGAATTTAAGGGTACTAGCAAGCTCCTGAAGACAAAGAGGAGACTTTCTAAAGATGAGGCCATCCTTACAATTTGTTTCATGTTCAAGCTCTGGCAGCCGTGTAAGTCAGCAGATAAACAATGATAACTGTAGATAAAATGCTCGCCAAATGACTAACACTATATAATATTTCTACCAAATAGTGCACCAACTTAGCAAATTGTGTTATTATGTCAGCATTCTTGCAAATATAGAACAGCTTCACCTTTTTTTTATCGATGGATTAGCTTCACCTTACAAGTGTGCATTATAAAATGCAATGGTAAAGAATACAAAATAAACTTGTCAACTAGCTGATCAAAATTACTACCGGGCTCCAGAAAAACACTAAATCCACAGCTACAGGTTACTTTTTCTGAATCAAAGGAGGTAGAGGTGGCGCACATAAATGACTCCGTGCAATTCCTCCAACAACCTCTATGAATTCAATGTGAGTTCCCTGAAAAACAATTCTTACCCTGGCACGTCGTTTTCGTAGCAGAGCTGCATCCTCCTTGAGAAATAGAAAATGTACCTAGACACCAACATCACCAGAAACGGCATGAGGTACTGACACGAGAGCCAGATTTACACGAAGTGCTGCCGGGTGCCAGCATTGCCAGGGACGCACGGATCAAGAAAAGAGGGGGATTCGCTACCCATTTAGGAATTCCAGACGCAGTTTACATTACCGTGAAATTCCAACGCAGGAACCCACTACAGGAAATCAAAAGACGAGCAGCGGCGCGACGCGTGGATACAAGTAAACAGAACGGAAAGCGATCGAGGAACGCACCGTGAGAGCGCGGGGGTCGCCGGGGCTTGCCGGGCTCCCTGTAGATCGACCGCCTCTCCGCCATGGACGGCCACCGGGGACCCCTTCCTCTCTCAACCCCCACCCTCCGGAACGCGCGGTAACGGCGCCCGCGCCCCCGCAACAGGACTCGCTCCGCAGCGAAGCGGTCGGGGCCGGAAGTCCGTGACCGGCTAACCGCAGCGCGCGCGAACGGAACCCGCGGAACGACCCGAAAGGCGCGGTTGAGTCGGCGGCTGAAGCGGTGGGAAGTGGGAGCTGGAACGAGTCGGCGACCGGCGAAAGGGACGCGAGCACGGCCCGCGGGAGGGAGGCGGGGGTGGGGAGAGGAGGCGGCGGTTTGCCGGTTTGGGTGGCGTCGTTGGTTTCGCCCGCGGCCGGCGCCGAGGAGCGAAAGGAGGGGACTAAAAAAGGGGCGGAAAAAAAAGCAGGGATTTTTATCGTGCGGGAACATACAGGTGTCTACCGCCGGCGAGAGCTCTCTCTGCCGCTGGGATTTTCTCCATGTGGTTTACTTCCGTCCGCCTCCGTCGTGTGTGGGTTTGGGCTTTTCTGACCCTTTTCGAACTTTTTTTTTTACGAAAACCACTTCATATATTAAGGAGTCATATTACAAAACGAACCTTCAAAGAACGTCGTATTACAAATAGATCCTTGGACCTGAGCAACATGGAAACCACCTAGAAACAGCCGGTGAAGAAGCCGCCGGCGGAGAGCTGAGATATCGCCTATGGCGAGAACAACAGGGTGGGATGACCGCGCCTTGCGTCGGTTGAAAAGGGGCCGACCGAGTTGTTGAGGAAGACCGCACCAGACGACCGATGGATATGTAAGTTTCTCGTCGTCGGCGATTGAAGGAGCTCGGAATCGAATCCCCCGTGGAGGCGAGTTTTTCTGGCTTGCTCCCTGTGGGTACATGCTCAGGCGACCATGGATCTGGAGTTGTAGCGGCTGCTTGGACTTGGGGTCGGAGTGGAGCGGCGGAGATGGCGAAGCGGTGGCGAGCAGATCTCGGGGGTGCGGCGGAGAGGGCGGCGGAGGTGAAGAGGAGACGAGATCCGCGAGGCGAAGGAGCTGTAGATTATTTAAACACACCTGAGCGACGGCGGCGACAGCTACGAGATGGCCAAGGAGGCCAACGACGACGACGGCGGCGGAGCGACCAAGGAGGTACTTACCACAGAGGGCTAAAGTCATAAAGGCTACTACTAATCTAGGTACTACTAGATCTGTACCGATGGGGGGCTCCCAGCCCTTCTCGCCGCCGGCGAGGAGAGAGGGAGGGGCCCCGAGGAGAGAGGCGGAGAGAACGAGGGAGAGGAGAGAGGCGGAGAGGGAGCTTGGCGTGTTGTTTTTGACACGCTGAAAATCCACAGTTTTCAGTTTGCTATTTTCGTTATATTTTTATTTTTCTACCACTTTTTTTTACACATTAAAGACACGCTTTCTGTATCGTCAAAGATAAAGTAATTCGACGGGAAATAAGAGCGGAAAGGATGTGCGGTTGGAGAATATGAAGAGACAGTAAACAAATTAGGTTCGACAATCCGTAGATTTATTGGGAAAAAAAGCATACTACATATAAGATAAAGCTTGTCCTCTTATATCAAACATTGAACCTTTGCTCAAGTGTAAAACTATGATTCGTTATCTTTTGGGGTTTCTTCAGAAAAAAAAAATCAGGGCATTCTTACCCCTGTTTTGAATCTCAGTTGTAATTTTACCCTTATTTTTCTTCCACTTTACAATTTTACCACTGCTTTTTGAAAATGAAATTTGTGTTTACCCATTCTTAACTCTATTACTGGTTGCCTGAATAAACATTCCATTCGTGTAATGCAATATGAGCCAAGGATGTCAAACAAAGTTGCTATTTGCTCTATTTCAAGTTTTTTCACTCGGTGAGGCATTAGGATTGGTATGTGGAGCAATTTTATAAAACTGATGGCATGAGTCTAACATTATAAATGTAATTAAAAATATTGGAATCGTATACACTGACATGATTTTTTGATAGAAATAAGAACACCGATAAACTGTTACTGAGGATAGGCAGATAGCATCAAAACATATAACCAACCATACTAGAAATTACGAATGGAGGAGGAGGATGAAGGCGGCCAAGGTCTTTAGGTCCAAGGACGACATTGACATTTGACGATGCTAGATAGCAGTGAGAGTGTGAGACAGGCTGAGGAGGATAACAACGTCAACAAAGGCAAGCAGGTATGGTGCTTAATTAACTAACTTATTTAGAGACATTAATCTTATGTTGGCAAATGATTATTGCATGTCAGGGTTTAAAAACATATAGTGTTAAGACCATGATTTTAAAATAACTTTTGAATGGAGATAAAAAGAATTCAAAAGACTTCCATTTTAGCAATGATAGGGTTCTTAAAACTACAAGATTTGTGTCATTCAAAACGCCTTATAACTTTTAGAAAACGAAGTATTTTTCTAACCCCAGAAATTGTAGAAAAACTTATTTTTTATTGATTTCATTTTCCTCTAACTTCGCAATAAAATAGAAATTCTAGAAAAAAGGAATACCTTTATTTCTTTGTTGATTTCAATTTCATCTAATTTTTTTCTAACAAGACTAGATATGACACGACAGACATCAAAGCCGTAGGTTGGGCTATGTGTCTAGCTTTCCTGCCTCTTTTCTTCCTCGTTGGACCAGCCGAGCTGTTTCTTTTTAGTTCCCACTCACGGCCATGTGTCAGTATCAGAGGTACAGTTGCTACGGGCAAGTTGGCTATCCACCCGACTTTTTTGCTTTTTGGCCCTTTTGGTGAAAGAAGTTCACAAATAGACCCCTGCCGGAAAGAATTCCAAAAATGGACCCTAAGGTCGGCGCCGTCATTCGTGGCGCCGAGGTAACGTGTCTCGGCGCCGTAGATCTTGGCGCCGAGGTGGGAGCCTGCGCTACACGCGTGGCAAGCCGTGGCGGTCGACGTGGCGCGCGGGTCGGCGCCCTGATCTGTGGCGCCTACCTCGGCGCCGTGATCTGCGGCGCCTACCTCGGCGCCCTGATCTGCGGCGCCGAGCGTGGTGTACTTCAAAAGCCGCGCAGCCGCCTTCGTCTTCTCCCGAACGTTATTTCTTTCCCCCCTTCTCTCGGTTCCTTCTCTCCTAGTACGTAGGTCAAATTAGATTCGAAAGATTTTACCGTAGAAAGTTGTATTTGATCCGTAGATCGTCAAGGGCAAGGTATTTTCTATTCCCTGATGAATTTTGACCTTATGATTTTGTTTATATAAGTTCTATTAAGGAAATTGTTGATATTTTGCTTGTTTGAGTTTGAAGCAATGTGTTGCATAAGTTTGGATTTTAAGCAATGTGGTGTATATGAGTTGTATTATAGAAACTTTGCTAGTTAGGATTTGAAGCATGATGTATATGAGTTTTATTATGGAAATTAGTAGGTAGGGGTATGAATTATAAGAAATGTCAATTGCTATAATATTATAAGCATGGTGTATATGAGTTGTATTATGGAAATTGCTAGGTATGAATTATGAAATAGCATATTGTTATTATTTTCAAATACCTAAATGGTAATGTAAGTTAGTTAATCCTAAAGTTAGTAAACGGTATTGTTATTATTTTGAAATAGCATATTGTTTATTTACAATTAAGTATCTTTTTTTTAGATCACAATGGCTTCCTCAGGTCCAGAGTTGCAGTTGGAGTTGCTCACTACAAGGAAGGAAAAAGTTGATGTGCCAAAGGGGATCCACATTCCTATGTGCTACTGCGGTGACAACTGCAAGGTTGTCAAGTGTATGGTTCTCGGGGATTTTTACGGGATGAGGTTCTTCATGTGCGCCAACTATGCGCACGACCCGATCAAGCCATTGAACCGCAATGATAGACCCAAAGTAAGGTTTGTCTACATTTATTGATAATTGTTTTATTATTGTTGTTTTATTATGTGCTGACATGTCTTTCCAAAAAGACTCCACCTTGTTTGTGTGATTTCATGCAGTGGCTAGATACGGAGCAATCTGAATTCGACAAGCGCTACGTCGAGAGCTCGGGCCGTGATGCAAGGGAGATGTGGAGGCGCATGGTTGAGTCGGAAAAAAGAGCGGAAAAAAAGAAAGAGCAGGAGGAGGAAATTCGCATTCGTCAAGAGATGAGAGAACGTGAAGCTGCTGAAGCCCGTGAGGCAGATAGAGAGAAGAAGAGAGAGAGAGCTCGTCGGGCTAAGGGAGCAGGACCTGAGGCCATAAGGAAGGGGAAATACCCCCGTTGTACTCAGTAGATCTATAGTAGTAGACGTGGAGAGTGGTTGTATGACTCCAAAACTTTATTTGGAACCACATTGTATCATGAACAATTTTAATTGATTGGAGCATTAGTGAATTAAGCACTGATTAAAATGATCGAAAGAAAATCACCATTTTAAGACTTGGGAAATTTGCTATTGTGAACAGAAAAAGATTCAAAGTTTAAGGCTCCATCAAAAATACTTATCCTTCATATCTAGTCCAACAAATGAAAACATAAGCTCTCCATAGTGTCAAGATTCCAATTTGCACATAAAATTCCATAGTGCATATTGAAAAATTTTCGGAAACTGTTTGCAAACATAGCTAATCACACTGTTTTCAGGACTTTGGGTGATTTGCATCTGAGACCGAAATAGAGCTATTGGCCCACTTCAACCACTGATTAAAATGATCGAATGAACTTTTTTTTCTTGAACCAGTAGACCAAATCAATCTTTGGATCTCAAAGTTCATTTCTCACCACTTATGCTCAATATTTCCCAAATAAAAATATTTATAAAGCAGTCTCACATTTCCTTGAAAATCACCATTTTAAGACTTGGGAATTGGCTATTGTTAACAGAAAAAGATTCAAAGTTTAAGGCTTCATAAAAAATACTTATCCTTCATATCTAGTCCAACAAATGAAAACATAAGCTCTCCATTATGCCAACAACCCATATTGCCACCGAGGAGCCACTATCTTTTAAGAAAATTTCGCTGAAATCGCTTGCAAAGATGGCTAATCATTTCTGAAAATCCTCACTTAACCATTTCCTGTTTTCATACCGTCAATAGTAACTTCTCTTATTTTCCTTCCAAGATTTAATTGAGGTACCTAGGTCTCAACTTTGGTTCCACAAGTTTCACCACCAAGTTTCAATTGCCTCAAGCTTCACATTCCATATTTCGGTCAAATTTATCCAAATTTAAAATTCAAAATGTTGACTCGGTCAACTTTGGCTCAAAATAACCCTACCTCAAAATGACTAATTTGCATCCATATTTCCTTCTTATTTCCATGTCATTCCAAAAGAGCATCGAGCAATGCATGAAAAAAATTGGCAGAACCTCCCCTGTATTATATACATTCCAACCAACATGACAATAGATAAACGATGAATATCATTGTAATACCAACACATAGTCCATAAGGCTTACAATCAATAAGGCATAAAGTCCATAATACAGTCCATATTACAGTCCATAATACATAGCAAATATATATAGTTGATACATGCAATACATCGAGCGTGAACTCAGGTCCTCCTCTTAGTCTTACCCTTGCCCTTCCCTAGAGCATCGGTGCCTGGAGTGTACCGGTTTGGCGGGTGGGTTGATCGACGTGGTGAAGGCTGTGTGAAAGGGGCATCTTGTAGCTGAGAAGAGCCAATCACATCGTGAAGGGGGTCGTTGTCATCCTGCAAAGGCGTGTCGTGCCCTCCGAGACCTGTACTTGTGGATGTCTCATGAACATCATCCATCGTGGCAGGCCTACAACCACAACGGGCGGCCGCAAGCCGTAGGCGCTTTTTCAATCTCTATGGACAAAAAAAATCAAGTTAGTTCATAAAAATAATAATATGATGATTCAACATGTGTAAAAGCCGTAGGCGCTTACGAGTAGGAAGGAATGTGTCCTCTTGTCGCTAACTCCCGTACTGAAGTTCTCAATGTCCTCTACGGAGCGTCTGAGGGTCGACATTAGGGAACCAGGGGCGACGAGGAAGAACCTGTGGACGACCAACCGGTAAACGAGACCACATCCACAGCTGCAGTAGAAATGTGCAACCACCAATAGAGCCTGTGGTTGAAGTGCGTCTGCACGCCTCGCACAACTGACGGTACAAGAAAGACAACACTGCAGAGCCCCAACTATACTGTCCAGCCTGATCCCAATCCGTGAGGCAGTGAATGTACATCCATGAAGCTGCATCACCCGTCGCGTCCGGAAAGAGAATGCAACCAAACAGGTGAAGAATCCATGCCCTACAGAAGAACCCAACCGTCTCCAGGTTTGCATCTTCAGGGCAGTGTCCGAAAGCTTCACGTAGCCAACTAAGTAGAACTCCAGAAGTACGAGATCCTTCCTCAGCAGGAGGTAGCTCACGACCAAGGAAGGCCTGCACTCGGTCTCTCCAACCATCAGACCTGCAAGGCCCAATCACAGCTCGACCAGAAACCGCCAAACCAAGCATCTTCTGACAATCCTCAAGTGTAACTGTCATCTCCCCAAACGGTAGATGAAACGAGTGAGTCTCAGGCCGCCACCTGCATTTTTGGAAAGTTAAGTTAGTCTCATTGTAATGGGGTAGCAATTAATATACCATACATATGTGAAACATATTGTGTTAGAAGTGCACCTGTCAATCAGTGCAGTGAGAGCTGCCGGGTTCAACTTAGGCAAACCACGGCGAACTTGATAAGAGATAACATCCAGGCCTGCGTTATTACCAATATCAAAGTGCCCAACAGGAGAGATAGTATGTGGTTGATGGCTGCGACCATGAAGCAATGGACGCACTACCACGTCCAAACATTGCAACTGACTCTTCATTGCCAATCTCACATAATTATCCCATTGATTCTCACACCCAATTGAGATGATGCACCTTAGATTGTTAGGTGGAGCACCTATGTTGATTACACCCTCCACTACAATGTCAACATCAGGACCAGGACAATGTAACTCCTCACGAGCCCTTCCAATCACCTCATTCAAACTTGGTCTATCATTGAATAGCACAGGCACACAATGCATCTCTACAAACTCAACATTTCCATAACGATCTCTGTCCACAGTACCTCCATGATATATGGTCACTAAGTTGTCCATCTATATTGCAATCATAAATTCAAGTAAAAGTAAGTTGTAAGTCTCTAAATTCCAATATATGACAAACACTACCTACCTTATTGCCTAATTCTATGAAATCCCCTAATCTCTAAATGAAAATATATATTCTCCAAGTCTCTAAATAGATATCTCTAAGTCTCTATACATATAGCTATAAGTCTCTAAATATAAATATATATCTAAGTCTCTAAGTACCTAAATATATATATATATGTCACTATGTTTAAAAAATCTATAAGTAGTTTATCTATAACATATAGTAGCTAATTCTCTATATAATGCACCTATATTCAATTATCTAAGTTAAAAAAAAATGGACTTACTTTTGCTAACAGAGGAGAGGAAGGGAAGACCACAGCCTCGGCACGCAGGAGGCCGCGCCGGCCCGTGGCCGCGCCGCGCCGCGCGCTGGCCCCGGCCGCGCCGGCCCGTGGCCGCGCCGCGCGCTGGCCCCCGGCCGCGCCGCGCCCTCGACCCCGACCGCGCCGCGCGCTCTCCCCGGCCGCGCCGCGACGCGCGCTGGCCCCCGGCCGCGCCACGCCCTCGACCCCGGCCGCGCCGCGCTAGATGCGGTGCCGGCGGTCCGGCGCTGGATGCGGGCAGATGCAGATGGAGAGAAAGGAGAGCGCGCGTTCTTGCCAACTTGGTGGCCAGCAATCTTGCCAACTCGGCGCCGCGGATCACGGCGCCGAGGTCGGCGCCGCGGATCACGGCGCCGACCCGCGCGCCACGTCGACCGCCACGGCTTGCCACGCGTGCAGCGCAGGCTCCCACCTCGGCGCCAAGATCTACGGCGCCGAGACACGTTACCTCGGCGCCACGAATGACGGCGCCGACCTTAGGGTCCATTTTTTGAATTCTTTCCGGCAGGGGTCTATTTGTAAACTTCTTTCGCCAAAAGGGCCAAAAAGCAAAAAGGGCGCGCTATCCACATGGTCTTTCCCACTCAAATTCACTATTCATTCGTCACATTATTGTCACATCTAGAGACAAATTCAGATCGGATACCCATGGATACGAATTCGAATGTCACTATTTGCCACATTTTATTTTGAATTCGAATACGAATACAAATATTATCAAATACGAATACAACATGGATATTTGAATTCGGATTCGCATTCGAATACTTACTCGATTTATAGCATAGAGTCATAATGAGTATCAATTTCATTTGTCGATGGTTTTATAATCGATCAAATCATGTTACAAGTAGAGAGTAAGTTATGATTATTATACATAATAGATATCTTATTGCAAATAACATATTAATTAATTAATATATCACAATAAATACAAAATAAGTAATTTTGCAAATATAAACATCTTTTAATAGTAAAAATAAGTACATAAATACATTTATGTAAAATTTATTTATTTGCTAAATAATATAATGTAATTAAAATTACTATGATTAGAAACATTAAATTAATTAAAAAAGAGCATTATATAATTTAGCAATATTAGGTTAACATAATTAATTAGTTGTCATATATATAATTTTTAATTGTTAAATGGTGTAAATAATTATTTTACTAGCAATATTAAAATTAGCATAATTCGTAATTAGCATTTAGTAATATAAATAAATTTTAGATGGTTTCTACGGGTACTTCATTTTTTCGATACGAATAATGTCCACATTAGATTTTTGTCGGATAATTCGGATAATAATATCTGTCGGGGTTTGATACCGCCGGCAAGTAATTTTTGGTATGAATCGTGCGTCTGATCCGGATGGTTGGGCTTAGAGACATCGGGATTATA
This sequence comes from Cenchrus fungigraminus, assembly GCA_036936925.1. Taxonomy (NCBI): domain Eukaryota; kingdom Viridiplantae; phylum Streptophyta; class Magnoliopsida; order Poales; family Poaceae; genus Cenchrus; species Cenchrus fungigraminus. Next base: position 15,944,218 of record CM072778.1, on the reverse strand, counting down.
CTGGTTCAGGCACCGAGGGGATGCCCTACGTCCAGTTCGGGAAAGTGTTCTATATGCCCACAGGGGGCTTGTAGTAGGGGATACAAGCTTAGGTCGAGAGAGGGAAGAAGTCCCAAGTCTCTGTATGTGAGTGAGAGCAGCTGATGCTTGGTGAGTGTGGTGTGTTGTTTTTCGTCTTGCAGAGTTCGTCTCCCCAAGTTCGTCTCGCCCTGTTACCGATGCCAACCTCCCCTTTTATAGTTCAAGGAGGGCCGGCGTACAAAGGTTAAGATGGCAAAAACCCGTTCTGCTGCAGTGCTGCAACAGTGCCATGCCGTGGGCCTTCGTTTCCCGTTGGCGCCGTACACTGCCCCAGCATCGGTAGCCTTCGTAGGGCGGCGTAGCTTCGGCCTCCATCCCGAGGCGGCTTCTTTTCGACCCAGGAGCCTGCTGGTCATGCTAGGTCGGGGCTTCCCGTGCAAGCCTCGACCGTCCCTCTGATGCTTGATGGGTCGGGTCACGCTGTTCGATGTCTTGCAGGCGAAGGATTCGCGTGTCCTTGGCCAACTATTCAGTATCAGGTGATGGGACGCCGGGACAGTCCGCCTCCCTAGATTCAGTTTCTTTGCCTTACTAGATTGAATCCTTGCATTGCACATTGTTCCATGGATTCGATACCTTGGGTTCTCACACTTAAGGGAAGAAGAGTCCCTTGACTACGACGGGGGATTTGTCCGCTTGCAAATCCAAACGAACTTTGATACGACAATCAACCGTCAACAAGCCCCTTTTTCTGGCGCCGTTGCCGGGGAACAAGCAATCAAGATCCAATCTAGTATCGCTTTTTTGTGAATATTTTTTCAGTTTTTCTTTTGATTTTTCTTTTGCATCTCTTAATTTTGATCATCCTCAAAAAGAAAAAAAATCAATCTAATCTAGTTTTTGACTAACCCTAATTTTTCTTTTTTAGATTTTTTGTTTATTGCTAACCCTAACCGGAGATGGTTGGCTACCTCTCCAAGAAACCCAAAATTTTCTTTTGTGGATGATCCAGGAAAATTTTACAGGCAAAGGAGACGTGCAATACAAGCTAAGGAACTAGAAACCCTAGATCCAAAAGCTGAGGTCGAAGGACCGTCGGAATCTCCAAGGGAATCACCGCCTCCAAGTCCAAATGAAGATCAATCTCAATCGCCACCCATGGGAGAACAACCGCAACCGGAGTGCAAGATCGAGCTATGCACCCCGGACATTGTTGATCTACCTATCATAAACCTTCAAGACGTCGGAAGGCCGTTCAAGATCAAGGTCTCAAGTATCTGCATGGTGCAACACTCGCCTTTCACCGGTAAAGAGGATCCAAACCTTCCCCTCCAAGCATTTGTTCAACTATGTCAAACTTTCGATAAGGATGGGGTGACCCAAGATCAAATGAGGGCAAGGCTTTTTCCGTTCTCACTACATGGAAAAGCTTTGCATTGGTTCCACACTCTACCGGCGGAGTTGAAACAAGATTGGGAAGCGTTGATGAGGAACTTCATGAAGGAATTTTATTCGCCAACCAAGACTCTGAGTTTGCGTAACAAGATTGATACATTTGCTCAATTCCCAACGGAGACGATTGCGGAAGCTTTGGAGCGTTTCAATGAATACAGGCGAGCTGAAGTCCTTGAATGGCATATCGGTTTACTTAAGAGAAGGACGAGGAAGATGGAGATAGAGAGAGAAGCTCAAGACCTAAAGGCTGTCGAGGCAAGATCCACATGCGAGGAGCGTGAGGAGTACGGCCATGTCTAAGGTAAACCCCGATTTAATGCAAGTTCGTCTATTCAAGATTTGGTTCCTCTTTGTACACAATTGAAGGACTTCATGGACGAGCAAGCTAAGATCAACAAGGACGTCGTCACTAAGTTCGAGGCTATGGACAAAATATTGGAGAACATAGATGGCAAGGTGACGGAGGTCGGAAGCTCAATCCATCAAGTGCTCAACATGATGAAGATGCTAGAGACGCAAGTGGGACAACTTGTCGGGCGCCCGATGAAAGACGAAGGAAGATTGCCGTGACAACCCCAAGGTCCCGAGACGGCGAAGGCTATTCAAACTCATTCGGGAGAGATGGAGGATCACACTAAGGAGACCACGGAGATCAAGACCGAAGGACCGGAGTTTGAGATGCCGAGCCAAGATATGAAGATGCCTCAATGCTACTTCCGAGACATGCTTGCCAACAAGCACGAGATGACATTATGCGACCTTGGAGCAAGTGTGGGAGTCATGCCAAGAGACGTGTTCGAGAAGCTACGCCTACCGCTCAAGCCTATGGCCATGTGTCTAGAGTTGGGAGACAACTCTATTCGCTATCCCGTGGGAATCGCCGAAGATGCACCCGTAAAAGTTGGAGAGATCAAGATCGACATCTACGGCGAGGGAAGTGCATTCAAGTTTCAACCACGTTTCGAGGTATGCAACACGTTCAATGTTAAAAATGTTCCACCTCATCGTCGCTTTATCAAGGAAGAGCCAAAGAAGAAGGAAGAGCCGGAGAAGAAGGAAGCGAAGGAGATCAATGAAGTTGTTGCATCCGTCAAGACCGAAGAACAAAGCCAGCCTGTGAAGACCAAAAAATGACTAAGTCGAAGAATAAGCCTGTGCCCAAGATAGTGCGGAAGTGGGTACCCAAGATTGCAACGCCCACAAAGAGCGTTGATACGAAGTGAAGAAGAGAAGAAGTCTAGCTATGGACTATATACGAAGCGCTTTGGGGGAGGCAACCCGTTCGTCAAGTCAAGAATAAGCTACCGGGAGGACAACCCGATCAAGATTAAAAGCTACCGGGAGGGCAACCCGGAAGATTTCCGAATTCCAAGTAAGTTGGTCATAGAATTTGCTACGCCAGACATTTTATTAATTCTTAAGTGGTTGAACATGTTTTTAGAGAACCTTTTATTTGCTCAGTCATTATATTTGTATTTTTCTATCTTAAACCGATGACATGAGCCATCCCATGTTTTATTTGCCTCTTTTCGAGAAACTAGAACCAAAAATTCAGATCCTATTTGAGCCTTCCATCCTCTCCATGATGGTAGGTTCAATTTTGTTTTGCACATTAAAAAAACACACGAGTAGAGCCTCGCTATGTTCCTTAATGTTTTTAAATCTTTTGACGCATGCTAGGACTCGCGTGAACCTAAGGAATTCGATTTTTGGGTTGATTTCACTTAACATCTACCGGTTTCTCTAGAGCTAGAGTTTTTCCAAACCCCTTTGTTTTTTTATTTATTCAAAATCTCTCTCTCATGTTTGGCCAAATTTAGAACCTAAACTCATACCCCACGATAAAGCCGGAGGAGCTTGCTAACAATTAATGAAAGCAAACGATCCCGGTGCAACCAAAATAAAGGTAGTCGAAAAGTTTTCGACTTACAAATTGTTTTTGATGTTTAAAAACTCCTCTAATAATATATTTGGACTCATTGCTAGCTCTGAGTTAATCTTTAATTTATGAAATTTAGAGGAGTAATAAGCATCTAAACATGATCAAGGGAAGGATTTGAGGTTTATTTCACACCATGTGCTTGATTATGCATCACGGAAAGGCTTTATCATCAAAACATCTTGGGCACATGTAAAGGACAAGCATGGGGGAGGGCAACATGACTTTGTTTTGCAGGAAATAAATGAAAGCACAAGAACCATGGAAGACAAGAGGTGACATAAAGTTAAGGAGGGAGGCATTGATCTCATCATTCAAAACAAAGGAGTGGCCGAGGGAGTTTGGCCGATGGAATCTTGTGGAGCATGAGGACACAAGGACATGATGCAGCAAGGAGCAAGTGGGAGAAGAGCTGACGCGATTGGGACAGCAGGGACCCCTGGCCGGCCGGCCTGGTCCGGTCGGCCTGGCCTCTTTTTGTGGCCCCCGACGCTCGTCTTCTTCAGGTAAGCCTCTCGCTCATTTGCAAGTTCATGCTCCCAAGTTCTTAATCCAGAGACCTTATGAACCACTCAGAAAAAAAAATCATGCCTCGCTTCCTTCTCTAAAAATTTCCGAAAAAATTCGTTACAATTCTTGCCCTTCCATACACTTTTTTGTGCATTTTTCTACCGGCGAGAAACCCCCGGGAGATTTGTTTGTGGATTTATGCAGCAAGGCATGATGAAAAAGGCCATGAACATCGTCCTCGGAAGAAGGATATCATCATCGTCGGAGGCGCCATCTAACTCTTCGCGGAAGCACTTTTTCCGAGTCCCCGCGAAGCATGAAGGAGGACGTGGCACCGTCGAGGTGTGACACGCTGCTCCTTGGAGGCATGAGGAGTACACGAAGCTTGTCCATGTGGGACAAACCACATGGGCACATGGAGGAGCCACCCGTTCGACCTCGACGCTCAACTCGTTCATACACTCCGCCACCATATACTCCGAGACACTTCAAGTTTGTTTTCATCATAAAGACGAAGGATCAACCACCGGAGAATGAAGAATGAAGAGTGAAGGAAGGAAGAAGAAATAATGCTTCCAATTCGGTTTGAATTTTCCTTCTCCTTTCCTTTATTTTTCAGTTATGTGCAAATTTGTGTGTGCGAGCATTTTCTATTTTATTTATTTTCAGCATGTGTGCGGTAGTAGTAGTTTTTTGTTTTCCATCACCATGAATAAATTTCACCATCGGTTTATGATAATTAATATAGATGGAAAATTATGCCAAGTTGATATATGATGACCGTTGCCTATATGTTCATCTTTGTACTTGTTTTATGCATGATTAAGCTAATGCTCTCTCAAAATGCAAATCTGAAATTAATTTAAATGCTAGCTTAACCCTTTACGGAGGTTATGATAAAGATAAGACCCATAGTTTTCTTATCATGCTCTCAATTTTGGATGGGTTAAAGATGATTTATTTTTGTTCTTAAAAGTAATGCTAACCTTGTCATTAATACCTCTTGCATGTTGCTCTACCTATCCAAAGCCTTAAATTTATTTGAGTGCAAAAACTTAGTATATACAAGATTTATTTTTGGGTGAATTAATTCAGGGCTTGATTTCTCTGGCCCGAGACTAAGAAGCTGGTCATTCCGTTTTTGCGTATCTATCTTTTTGCTAGCCTTTCTATCCGTGCATTGTGTATCCCCACATCGGAGATTTCACAAACCTCGTCGGATATCCACTCTTAAAACCCAATATATCGTTTTGTGTTTACCTCCTTGACCACAACCTATTGTTTGAGTATGGATGAATAATTCGAGGAAGGTCACAAGAATGATGGTGCCAAGGATTGAAGTATAATTTTGGGAGACCTCTAAGATGTTGCGTGAAGGATCCCTAGAAGATTTCAAGTGTTTTTCTCTAGGAAAATATAGAACTTTTAGTACCTACCTTGGCACAAAAAATTTTTCACCTCTTTGCCCGAGGACGTGCAATCGTCTAAGCATGGGGGGAGTTGCCAAGGAGGTAGGTACAATGTAATCTAGAGTTCAAGGGGAGTATAAAAAAATGAAAGAAAAAGAAAGAAAAGAAAAAAATGTGTATATATAAAAAAATAGGGAAAGAAAAAAAATAATATAAATAAAGCTCCCTGGCTCTCTAGATGCATTAGGGGTTTCAAGAGGATTTAAGATCAAGACCCATACTCATCTTTCCAACCATGTGCAATCCGATAACGAGAACTTTGTTTGTGCCTCGGGATCACTCTTTGTCATTTGCACATGTCCACTTATCTCAAAAAGTGTGTGTTCATCTCTCCCCCCTCCTTGTAACATTATTTTTCCAATGACCTTTTTGACGAGTCTCAGTAAGACCATGAGAAGCTTGTCTTGTTTTGATAATATCTCAATAATAATATCTTGGTAGGACTAAACTTTTCCCTAAAGCTCCAGATAAAACCTACCACTTATATATGTTATAAGAGGGGAAAGGAGTAGAACAAATAGGCTTGAGAGACAAGACGAGATGAGAGTTCATGAGCAAGATGCAAGGTGGTTTAAATTTTTGAACTTGGTTTAGCTCTTTTCTTCATCTTGTACTTTATTTCAAAATTTCTGAGATTCATTTAAAATTTGGGAGCATGACTAATTACTTGTGGGAAGAGCTTAATTGATATCCACCCTCCGTAGGGATGAAGGCTAGTACACTATGGAACTTTAACAAATTAAAATTTTGAGAGCATTATGTTTTCTCGTGTATGATCAAGTGCAGGGTTTAAATAATGAAAAGCAACACTGATATCCATTGAAGGCTTACTCGAGGACGAGCAAGGTTTAAGCATGAGGGAGATGTTGACGGTGAATTTCCGTCAACCTAGCCATGAGTTTACCTTCGGTGTTGGCATTGATTTAATGTCCAAACTAATGATCCTAACCCTCATGATATATCATGTTCGCACTCGCATGTGGTATTTGGAGTTTAGTGTTTACGCAGGGTTTTAACGCTAAAAGGGAGACTTCCTGGGAAAGTTCATCAAGCACTTTGTGAGAAGATCATGAAGCCCGACACAAGTCAAGACACGAAGTGAACATGACTCCAAGTGGCCCAAGAACCGAAGCGTGAAGCCGTGAAACTCCGAGGACCTGGACAGAAAATGCTGAAGCTTGCGCGACAAGGAGCCCTATCCAAACCGCGGAGAAACTGACGCCAAGGGCCCACATGCAGGAAGTGGAAAGTTCCAGAAGACACGAGAAGCAACCGGGAGAAAGCTGGGGCCGAACTGGGCCGAAACGGGCCCAGGCCGGTCGGCCCAGGCCGGCCGGCCCAGCCCATTCCGGGCCCGGTTCGGCACCCCCTTTGACCTAGACGCCATTCGGACTATTTATAGTCCCCCTGCCAAGAGCCACGCATCAATTCATTCGTCATCCACCGCCGAGGAGCAGAGAAGCTAGAGAGACACCATCTCGGAGAGGAGGGTCGTGCTAGTTGTCTAGGTTTCCCTAGCCGACGTGGGAACCTTGCATGGAAGACCACGTCGGAGCTCCGGAGCAAGGATCAAGATCGAGGTAGAATCCCGGTGGTGATCTTGTTCGTGTAATCATTCATGGTGAAGTTTTTATAGTGAATCCGATTTCTAGTGATCAAGTGCCTTCTCGATGATTTTGTTCTCCCTTGGTTTTGCTTCTTCCACAATCTATACTTAAGATAGATTGCATAGGGTGCTCTTATAGCCGCGGTGGCTAGAGGTGCATACCGGACCGACCAAGTGTTTTCAACTTGTTCTTCTCGAACTCGCCCTAGGCTAACCCGCACGAATAGGAGTGCGTTGTGACAGAACGGTGGCTCCAAAAGGCGGGCGTCTTCGGAATCGGATCGGAGGCCACGGTTTAAAGATGCTTTTAATGAGATTCGCTTTTCTATCTTCATCTATCTTGTTTGGAGCTACAACATAAGCATGATCTAGACTCTCTAGATCGGTTATCTCTTTGCTTTCTCTTGCTACCTCTTTAGTAGATTAGATTAGATTAGATGTGTTTTCTTGATGATCTCTTAGATTAGATGCAATTTGCTTCTTCAAAAGAAAGAGTTTCTTTGCCTTACTAGATTGAATCCTTGCGTTGCACATTGTTCCACGGATTCGATACCTTGGGTTCTCACACTTAAGGGAAGAAGGGTCCCTTGACTACGACGGAGGATTTGTCCGCTTGCAAATCCAAACGAACTTTGATACGACAATCAACCGTCAACAAGCACTTCCGGAACTGGCTCCTCGGCGAGCTCGTTGGAGCGGATGAGAGAATCCGTGAAGTGAAAGCACTCAGCGTCGCACTCGTACGCGTGCTGAAGTTTGGTGCCGATGGTGATGACTCCCTTTGGTCCGGGCATCTTCAGCTTGAGGTAGGTGTAGTTGGGGACTGCCTTGAACTTCGCGTATGTCGGCCTTCCGAGGATCGCGTGATACGTTCCCGGGAAGCCGACGACCTCGAAGGTGAGCGTTTCCTTGCGGAAATTCCCCTCGTCGCCGAAGGTGACCGGTAGGTCGATTTGTCCAAGACGGACCGCCTCTATCCCGGGAACGACTCCATGGAATGGGGTCGAAGATGGGCAGAGCTGGGACCGCTGGATCCCCATGCTGTCGAGGGTGGACATGTAGACGATGTTGAGGCCGCTTCCTCCGTCCATGAGCACCTTGTGCACCCGCTTGGTGCCGAAGAGCGGTGCCACCACGAGGGGGTAAGCCCCCGGCTGTGGAATGTGGTCGGGGTGATCCGCCCGGTCGTACATGATGACCGTCTCGGACCACCGGAGGTACGAAGGCACGACCGGCTCGGTGTGGTAGATCTCCTGCAGGATGCGCTTATGCTTACGCCTCGGAGGGCGAGCGGGCGTCCCGCCGAAAATCATCATGACGGCGCCATCTTCCTTGGGGAAATCGTCACGCTCGGCGTTCTTGGCGGCGCTGGCATCGGCCGCGTCTTGCGGCTTATTCTTCCCTCCGAGGTATCTCTTCATGAGGTTGCAGTCCTTCATGGCGTGCTTTACCGGGGTCTCGTGGTAAGGACAAGGTGCCTCAAGCATCTTCTCGAAGTGATCCCTCGGGGGACCAACCTTGGGCTTGGACGGTCGTTTGTCGGCCGCCGCCACCAGATTGCTGTTGTGGAGCTTGCGTTCCTTCTCCTTTTTCTTCTCCGGGCGGGTAGCCGAAGCTTCGCCCTGCTCATCCTCGGGCTTTCTCTTGCTGAAAGCAACGGCTTCTTCCCCATCGGCGTGGTCCATGGCCAGGTCAAGGAGCTTACGGATGATTTTCGACTTGACTCGCCCTATCTGGTGGACAAGGGTCTCGTACGTGGTACCATCTTGGAAAGCGGTGATGACCTGATTGTCAGCCGTGTCGGGGAGTTCAGCGCAGCGCTTGGAGAAGCGGCGAATGTAGTCACGGAGACTCTCGCCCTTCTTTTGCCGGCAATGGCGAAGTCCGCACGCATTGCCAGGCCGCGCATAGGTGCCCTGGAAGTGTCCTGTGAAGGCGTTCCGGAGCTTGGCCCAACTGTTGATCCTCCCTCGAGGGAGGTGCTCGAGCCAGGTACGTGCCGAGTCGGCGAGGTACAGTGGGATGCTCTTGATGACGAACATATCGCTGGTTGCGCCACTGTTGTGGCAGGCAAGGCTATAGTCCTCAAGCCATACGCTCGGGTTGGTCTCCCCATCGTACTTCGCGACGGTGGTCGGAGCACGATATCGAGCTGGAGGGGCTGCAGCGAGGACGTTGGTGCCGAAAGCCCGCAGACCTCGGGGGTTGGGCGTCGGACTCCGGCTTCGATCCTCACTGCTGTCGTAGCAGCCCCCGCGCCTCCGGCTGTACACCCTTCGCGGCCGGCGTTCGCCGTCCGATCCACCTCGGGTCATCGTCCTCCCACGTGCCGAGGATGCACCTCGGGCCTCGTGGTTGGAGTCGGCCTTGCGGCCGGCGGGCGAGCGTACACTCTCCGCGCGGTTCGGCTGCCCTGTGGGGCGCGAGGACCCGCGGTGAACCGAGCGTTCTTTGTCCGGGGCCCGCGCCTCGCGGCGTCGGGACGCCGAACTTTCCGCCTGCTGCTCGGCGGCCACGTTGAGGAGGGTCTGGAGGCGGCCACAAGGTGCTCGTTGGCTCGGGGCCAGCTCGGAGGAGTACGACCGCCGCGCCAAGGTTCTGGGAGGCCCGTTTGGCGACGGGAGTCCCGTAAACATCGTCGATGATGCAGCGGCGTACCTCTTGTGCGCGCTCACGCGCGGGTGTTGCCGCGGCCTCCGTGCCGAGCACATGGTGGAGCCTCATCTGCTCGTCCTCGAGAGCCTTCTGAGCCTCGTCCAGCTCGTCGAGGCGGGCTTGCTGTCGCTCACGGTCGTACTCGTCCTGCGGAGGTTCCTCACTAGCGGATGCGTCAGGCGAAGTGGGCTCACCTTCCGCGGAGCTGTCGTCAGAGTTGGTGGAGTGGACCGCGTCAGGCTGCTGCTGGAGGACGAAGCACTCGCGCCACGGGTCGTGTGGCGCTAGTGCCTGCTTGCCAGAGGGCGCGCTTTCGGCCTCGTCACAGCTTGCTTGAGAAGCCCCCGAGGGAACCGGCCGTGCGTCTCCAGTGGCGGCGGGAGCTTTCGCCCCGTCGTAGGGGAGCGACGCCTGCCCCTCAGGGTACACGGAGTCGTAGCAGAGCCTGAACTCGTCCCAGGTCAGCGCCTCCTCCTCCTGCAGCCCGAACACGAGCATGGAGGTGGCGAACGCCGCAAAGCGGAAGAGCTCCTGGGACGGGTTTGGGCCCAAAGCGGCCACCATGCTGCGGCCGACTAGGTCCCAGACACGGTCAGCAGCAGACTTCACCGCCCGCGGCTCCTCAGGCGGCTGGCCCTGAGGTGGCGCAAGCATGTCGGGTTGGGACCGAGAGAACACGGCCCCAACAGGCGACTCGACTGGACCATCGAAAACGAAGTCCAGAGAGCCGAAGCGCAGCACGGTGGTGCGCGCCGGCTGTTCGTCGGAATGGGCCATCCGGACCCTTGTTTGGCGTCATGACACACGAAGTGCCCCTACCTGGCGCGCCAACTGTCGGGGTTTGATACCGCCGGCAAGTAATTTTTGGTATGAATCGTGCGTCTGATCCAGATGGTTGGGCTTAGAGACACCGGGATTATACTGGTTCAGGCACCAAGGGGATGCCCTACGTCTAGTTCGGGAAAGTGTTCTATATGCCCACAGGGGGGCTTGTAGTAGGGGATACAAGCTTAGGTCGAGAGAGGGAAGAAGTCCCAAGTCTCTGTATGTGAGTGAGAGCAGCTGATGCTTGGTGAGTGTGGTGTGTTGTTTTTCGTCTTGCAGAGTTCGTCTCCCCAAGTTCGTCTCCCCAACCTCCCCTTTTATAGTTCAAGGAGGGCCGGCGTACAAAGGTTAAGATGGTAAAAACTCGTTCTGCTACAGTGCTGCAACAGTGCTGGAACAGTGCCACGCCATGCCCTTCGTCTCCCGTTGGCGTCGTACACTGCCCAAGCATCGGTAGCCTTCGTAGGGCGGTGTAACTTCGGCCTCTGTCCCGAGGCGGCTTCTTTCCGACTCAGGAGCCTGCTGGTCATGCTAGGTCGGGGCTTCCCGTGCAAGCCTCGACCTTCCCTCTGATGCTTGATGGGTCGGGTCACGCTGTTCGATGTCTTGCAGGCGAAGGATTCGCGTGTCCTTGGCCACTGTTCAGTATCAGGTGATGGGACGCCGGGACAGTCCGCCTCCCACGCCGGGGAAAATCTCATCATTACCCGAGCCTCTGACAAAGCAGATCCGCGTGCTCCGCTGCAACTGCACGTCCCGTGCGGCGCGGGGCAGCTTCCGCCACGTTGCGGCCCGCCCCTGGGGGCCCCGGGCGTCGGATTACGGTGGAAGGAGCCTTAAGTCGTGCGAGGCGGAGCCTCCCGCAGAGGTAACCGGGTTGGCTGCTTGAGTCGGAGGTGGCTCTGCGATGGGGGCCGAGCTGCTATTCTTTAAAGGAAAGGAGCTAGGCCTGGCCTTGCCGGCAGTCGGTGTTGTGCCTCTGCTGGCGCGGCCCACCATTAGTCTTCCTGATTTGGGGTTTAGGGGTTAAGATGATTACCCCCGGTTTATCCCCTCTTCAATATCGAATACGGATAATGTTGCAAATCAGATTCGAATACATCCATTTGACATCTATATTAAAAACGAATACAAATACATATTCCATATTAACATTTTTAGCGGATACGAATACGGACAATTCAGATTTCCAGACATCTGAATCCATCCTTAGTCACATCTTCTCCCACCACACACGTCTCAACAAACATTTTTTCACAACTTTTCACACTAAGGCCCGTTTAGTTCGTGAGGTGAAACTTTTGGGTTCTCTTACAAAGTCTATTAGGAGTATTGAACATAGTTACAAAAATAATTATACGAATGAACCGGAAATTACGAGATGAATCCATTATGTCAAATTAATCTGTCATTAGAGATTAGTTACTGTAGCACGATGTTGTCTAATCATGTCATAATTAGACTGGTTAGATTCGTCTCGAAATTGATGTGACGGATTTTGTCATTAATCTACATTTAATACTTCTAATTAGTGTCTGGAGATTAATGTGATGAGTAGTTGGTGAAATTTTGAGATACATACTAGTACTCCGGGCTTGTTTGGTAGGGCTCCGGCTCCTCAGAAAATAGCTCCGGCTCTGGCTCCTTTGGTGGAGCGGCTTTTCTTGTGGAGCTGAAGCCATTTCATAAAATGTTTGGCAAAACGGCTTCATCGAGTGGAGCCCTGAGTAGAGCTGCGTGGAGCTACGTTTTTTGGCTCCACCTCCAAGTGGAAGCCGCAAATGGCTCTAGGTGCGGCTCCTGATCTGAAGCTGCTTGATTTCGTACCGTTTGGCAGAGAGTCGGTTTTGGAGCCGGTTATGAAGCCCTGCCAAACAGACTCTGTGTGAGAGCACGTAACGTGACGAAGAGCCGAGGAGGCAACTTCCACAAGCTTGCAAGTTGAGCGCTCACCCGTACGGCCGTATCCGTATGCGTGCTTGTTCACTGTTCACGAACTCCCACTGTTCAGGCCGGAGTCCCCGACCCGGGCGTTGATGCTAGCGAGCACGCCTCCCCGGGTCCCGATAAAGCCGGCGATGTCGACTGGACTTGGTACTCGCCCTGCCCCTGCCGTACTTGCCTCGAAACGAGCGGCGTGGCAGAGCTCCCTGTCCGCCGACTATTCGCGGCCGGATCGTACGCCGTCTGCAGATGTCAGAACTGATGGGCCGGATCGTACGTATTGTTGTTCTCCATCAGTTGAAAGGATGAGCAGACGCGAGCAACGATGAAGCTCCACGCAGGGATTCACGGATGCCAGCAACTATCGTTGTGTTCATCTCGATTATCAGTCACTAATATTTTTTTAGAATAAATCAGCATCAGCTACCCGTCATTATTCTACTAAAAGTTTTTCTCTCAGAATAAATGAGCACAACCACTAGCCACAAGGCGGTCGCACAAGCTGTATCTCGCATATGCGTGGGTTCCTTTTTTTGTCACTGACGTGTAGGGTGGAACTCATTTGTCAACTCTTTTCTTTTGCCATGCCTGACCCCGCGCGGGCGCCGGCGCGATGAAGATGACGCCGACGACTTGGCAAAGGCTATGTCAGCGGCTCCGACGAGGACGGTGGCGGTAGACGACAGTTAGGATTCCGACGAACCTCTTCCCTTTCTTCTCCAATTCCGCGATCATAAAAGGGTGTCGTCGCAAAAGACAGGCGGTCCATGCGGTGGGGACGGTGGCGGGATGGCTCAGAGCCCTGGCAATGGCTCAGGACTCTAGCAGTGGTAGCAGCGGCCGGGTCAATTCGGGGTGGGGGAGCCTCACTGGAGTTGGTGGTGGCTAGGGTTCCGATGAGGCTCTCTTCTCCAACTTCGACAACGATGGGGGAGGAGGAGGAGGCCGCCGTGAGCAGCTGCGGAGCTCCGACAAAACTCTACCACACCACAGTGAGTGGCAGAGTGGTGGGCGGAGGAGACGAGGAGGAGCGACGACGCTGAGGCAGAGGACAAAAGAGAGGCGGAGGACGAAGACGACAGGACCAGAAGGCTCATAATCCAAAGTTTGCATACATGGAACGTAACAAAATCTGTAACTGATCGCCAATGCAAAACCTATCGTCCCGTGCACTAGTGCTGCTGCTACTAACGAACTGCGACGACTAACCCCTACTACTACTAGCTAACTCATGCAAAATAGTAAATGCCGACAGCCGACCCATATATCCCTGACCCAACGCAAGCCCTACGACGATGACCCCACCGCCGTGAAGTCGACGTGGTACACCTCCGTCATGTCCGGCTGGAACAGCCCGAAGTGCTGCTCCACGCCCTCTGGCTTCTGGTTCTCGTTGAACATGGCGAAGATGAACGCCTCCATGGCCTTCCCTGGCCGCCGCGGCGTCCCGCGCCCGCTCCCGACGTGCCGCACCACGTTGTTCACGTACGCCGCCGCGTTCCCCACGCTGGCGCCGGTCCCCCCGCCGCCCGACGGCCAACCCGTCTCCGACACCACCACCTCCGCGCCCTGCCCCTCCGCGCCGGCCACCCTGTCCAGCGCCGCGTGCACCGCGTCCACGATGGCGTCGAACATGTTGGTGTACGCCACGCCGCCGTCTGTCACGGCCGCCGCCGAGGCCGTCTCCAGGAGCGCGTAGTCGAGCTGCACCGACGACGTGTCGGCCGCGTAGGCGAAGTAGGGGTACACGTTCACCAGCAGCGGCGTGGACCGGGACGCCAGGAACGACGCGATCGGCCCCACCGTCGGCAGCGCCGCCTCCGAGAAGGCGCCCTGCGACGGCGGGTACGAGGAGCCCAGCACCGCCGTCGACACGGCCGTCGTGACGGCCACGCCCGAGATCCCCGCGGCGCGGAGCGCGGACTCGAGGTTCCGCATCGCCGGGAGCACGTACGCGGCGAGGTCGCCCGGGATCACCTCGTTGCCGGCGGCCACGTAGCGGAAGCGGACGGCGCCGGCGAAGGGCTGCACGTAGGACTGGACCCAGGACGCCGCAAAGGAGGTGTCGGAGGCGAGGCGGGCGAGGTCCTCGTTCAGCGTGCCGAGGACGACACCGAGGCCAGAGCCCTGGAGCGCCGCGAGGACGGTGGTGTTCGGGTGGAAGAGGCGCACGTCGGTGATGCCCCTGGCGCGGTACAGCGCGATCACCTTGTCCGGGGACGGCAGGTTGTTGGCGATCATGCCATAGTTCACGCCGATCCCTTCAACTCCTGCAAGAAGAGACCACAAGCGTGTTACAACAATAAGCACAGAACAAACGATCACGCTCTTAAGTCTGTTGGATCGTCGTGATTGTCAAAATGCAAGGGGAAAAAAGTGGTGAAGCTAGGATAAAAAATGGTACGGGGCCTATGGGCTTTGCCCGGGTAGGAGGGGCTTGAGCCCCCATGGTACGGGGGCCTATGGGCTTTGCCCGGGTAGGAGGGGCTTAAGCCCCCCTATATAGGAACCCCATTGATTTTGTTTTTGCCTTTCATTCAACCAGCTAAAACCCAACCTGACGAGAGAAATTTCATTCAATTTGCAATTGTGATAACAAGGGGAATAAATTAAAATTCTATTATTTGGACGCTCTTAAGTAACTATCACCACTTAAATGCGTGCACCGTATAGGAACGACCTAACATTAGGTCGCCTGTTCATGAGGTACTGAACTTGGATCATGCCTCACTATCGTCATAGCTGAAACAGGACAAAAAATCTCTGCAGACTGACAGGGAGCTAAACGAAGAGATATGGCATCAAGAAAACAGAAACCAAACGACGCCAACTTGTCCGTGGTCCGTGCAGACCATTGTCAAGAAGACAGCCGACCATGCGTTAAGACGAAACAGAGAGGTAGCAACCCCACGTCCCAGCAGCAAAAGCTGTGGAAAGACACAAGTTCACAACTATAGGTTTCTGACAGATACGTATAGTAGACAGGAAAATACACCGGCAGAGCCAGATAAACCGGAATACATGCAAAAGGTATAGGAGCTTTGCCACAGATCCCGTGAAACAAAAAGGCTAGGTAAAGCAAACAGTAATCTTCAATGTGTCGGCAGAAGCCCTGCTCCTCCCGTTCAAAGGGAAACATAAAGCAACTAACATACCCAAGATCTATATCATCTCTGAAAGTTAGCTTTGTATGATTGTATCCTGTTCTTAATTAGGATCAGCTAATACGGCATGCGATGAAAAACAGCTAGCTATGCATATCAATCAACATCGTATATATACCAAGTAAACAGAAGATAAGCTCGATCATAAAAACGGACGAGTAATCAAGCGATCGACCTGTGAATTAAGAGCAAGAAGCTAGCTGATCACCTGAGGACGACGACAGGAGGATCAGCAAGCTGCAGCAGGCGGCAATCCACAGGGCACTCGTCATCTTCGACTACTAGACGGCTACGCCCTTGAGGGTTGAGGCTCGGAGGCGCAACGGCACACGAGTTTGTCTGCAAATCTCTTGTCTTCCTTCTGATCCTCATGGAGATGGAGCTCAATATATAAGGACCAGGGGTTCAGGGGGGTCCTGGCTCTGCGAGACCCGGCAACCACCGATCACGATCGGCCACAACCCCTAGAGCCCCGCGCGGGTCCATGTCGTACGGCCTCCTCAACTTCTACCTTCTACGTGGTCACGGGAGTCGCGCTGCGGTGGGTCAGTTGATGGCGGTGATGGAAACTGCACGTCCGCCGGCGGGAAAGTGCTGGGGCTACCGCGTAGACTTTCTGTTCGTGTGGTCTGCCTCCAGATTAAGGGCGCAGGGTCGGTTGCTTTCCTTGCTTCGACGGAAAACTTACTCCATTATCATGGGCAATGATTTGGGATGCGCATCGTCCTGCTGGAACGAATCATATCATTCAGAGGCTTAGTTTCGGAAAATAACTTTTAGGACTTTATTACTGCGTTCTGTTGTTGGATTCAATCTATCTGTATATCCTTCCCATACTTGTACATTGCCATAGACAGCACATCAGACCGGCATAACATCCACGATTGGGTTGAAAATGTACCAACAACGCGTGTTCGGTCTACAGGCAATTGGAGTACGTATCAACAAGACAACAAATTATCACCCACAACAGCTATAATCCTAGGGTACCCATAATCCTATCGTCTGGGACAAAGCATTCTTAAAAAATTTTGGGTCAAACAGAAGTATAATGCATCTTCCCCCCTTGCGAAGCACAAATTATTGCCATTGAATCAACACACATGTTATATACACAAGGAAGGCTTGAAACACATCAAAGCAGCTCAGTGAATATCCTCTCAGATTTCACTCATGTTACAACAACATGAACATCGTGCATAAGCACAGAGCGACATAGATCTTAGATCGTCCAAATTCTACCCAATAACACACGGTGGGAAGGTTAATTCTAGGCTTTTACATCTTTTGGTTGACCGAGAAGAGATGGTCGGTAAAGTGAGTGACCCTGTGCCATCTCAATTCTTTCACGTGGATCATACATTGTCTCATCTCTTATAGCCTGAAGAATCGAATCAGCAGGACGGTCCCTGTGCATGTACGAACAGGTCAATCAGTTGAATTTAGCAATTGGTTGCCGACACATGTAATTCAGTAAAAAAGTAATTGGTGCAGAGCGGGTGGCCTCAGACCTACAACTGCAATTAAACACTCAGAATTATAGAAAGAGGGAGAGAGAAGTGTTCTAACCTCTTAATCAAGATTCTATGTAGTGCTTTTAAAATTGGGCACATCTCAACCGGCGCAACAGATCTGTTGGCTTCTGGATGCATCACACTTAAGCTATCCTGACTAAGAAGCTCATAAAACGCATCAACTGCAGAGACACCCTGAAATGAATGACAGCATGACAATTCAATACACGAACCATTTAGGCATATTCCTGCAGTTCTTGGAAGTTCAAATGGTAACTAAAATCAAAGGGCATACCTGAATGGTCCCTTTGCCTTTTATGCTGTCACCCATTTCTAATGTCAATTCCCCTTTAGCTAACTTGTGCCCATACCATGCGTTACGACCTTTCAACAATGTGACATATGTGTCTGCTAACAATGGTCCAGCAAGTTTTTCAGGTTCTTCTTCCAGAAGGTGTGTGATGTAGATCATCTCAGACGTGCAAAGTGCAAAGTAAACAGATTTGCTTGTTGCACTTTCATTTGTTAGTGCTGCTACCATACCTGCAAGATAACAGAATGATCAGAAAATTAATGGAAAAGTTACAGAGAGGTGTAGCGGAGCACCTATATTGCATTAAAAGTTCACTGAGGCGTGCATTTCTCATGACTTGTTGCCCATTGAATTGTTCTCATGGGTAATAACATCAGTAAAGATACTAGTCTAATTTTATTTTAGGACATTGAATTTTGTAGGAAGCAGATCATGACAAAATGCTAAAAGAGGGTGGTGCTGACTATCAAGAACATTAATTCAAGTTGGATGGAAGTTGTAAATTTCCGACATAAAGGTGCATGCGAACACAACACCATATGCTTAAGTGGGAACAGAACATAAGAAAACCAGCGAGACAAGCAGATAGTAATTACCAGCACCGATAGCATATACATTTTTCAAGCCTCCCATGACCTCATGAGTGATGAGGTCACTATTATCCCACACAATAAAATGAGGCTGCCTCAAAAACTTCGCAAGAGGTTTTCTCCATTTGTCAGCTCCACAAATACGTGCATTTGCATATTCTTTGTTGTAAATTTCAGAAGCGATATTTGGGCCACCAAGATATAGAATGTTTTCCAGAGGAACCCCAGCTGCATTAAAGCGACATATATAGTCTATAAGTCACAAGAACAAGTCAAAGAGTCGAGCAAAGAACTTCGGTGTCAAATGCAGGCATGGAACACATACACCATAGGAAATGAAATTCGAACGTACGAACATGAATTGGCATAATTAAAAGCTGTAAAAATACACCGCGTTGCTCTCTATGCACAAACAGGAAACTAGCCAATGCTACTCATTCAGGCAAGGGCGCAGGGCCAGGTAATAAACTACTCTGTGACAGTAATAGAGGCACACTAAGCAAAACCATATCTGGAGTTATTGGGAACTCTGAATAAAGAGGCATTCATTCAGATGTGAATTATCTTCGAAAACAGAGCTGGATAACAAATTCTCAATTTGAATACACAAAAAAAAAAAGTTGTAACAATGGTCAGAGCTCTAAGTTCGATATAACCGAGGAGAGTCTCAAATAAAAACAGAGCACAGGTTGAATTCAACAAAGAAATAGCACAAGTGAATGGTTATGTAGACAACAGGAAGAGGGATCTCACTTGCATTGCTAATCATCTGCGTGGGAGTAATGATCCGTGGCAGCGGATCCAGGGAGGCCTCTATCCCCTTGGCGAGGGAGATGATGATGGGGGGAGTAATCCTCTCCTTCCAGTACCTGCCAATCTCCCCGAACACCTCCCTGGTGTCGGTGGAGGGCAGGCCGTTGACGACAATGTCGGCGTCCCAGACGGCCTCCTGCAGGTTGGTGACGACCTTGAGCGGGCAGAGCGGCGTGTCGATCATGTTGAGGCAGAAGCCGTCCCTGAGTATCTCGTCGGCGTAGAGCGTGCGGTCCCCGAGCCGCGCCTCGACGTACTTGAGGTAGGCGCAGCGGCGGATCAGGCGGCGCAGGACGTCCTCCCGCGCGTTGATGACGTCGAAGAGGTGGCCCGCGGTGGCGCGGTCGACGGCGCGCCCGGGGCGGCGCCAGATGCGGACCTGCGCCTTGTCGCGGAGGTGGCCGTACGCGTCCTGCAGCAGCGCGCAGAAGACGCTGCCCCAGGCGCCCGCCCCGACGCCGGCGATCCGGAGCGGGTCCCCGTCCGCCTTCCCCAGCTGCCGCCGCAGCTCGTCCAGCTTCTCCTCCGCCACGGACCCGTTCGCGTGGCCGTTGGGGTGGTGGCCCGGCCCCTCCGCTCCGCCCATTGCCTCCGCCGCCGGCACCCTCGCGTCTCGCCGCGAGCAACAAGGGGAAGCGCAGGTGCGCAAGCTACACCACCACCACCACCCAGCGGCCCGGCTTGAGTCGTTCGGGAGGGGAGACGGGCGGGGATGGATTTCGCGACGCGAGCTATAACTAACCGGGGGAGAGAGAGAAGGAAACGGACGGCTTTCCTTTCGGAGAACCAGCTCGGATCGACGCGGATTCGGGTGGGTTTGGCCGCCGAACCGCGGCGAGGTGGCAGGAACAAAGCGCCGGCCGGAGAGACCGAGGAGGGAAGCGGAGGAGGAGGCGGGGCCGGCCGCCTCTGGAGCGGTTGCCAGTTGGGTTGGTGCGCGGGCACACGGCGCCTCGGCACCCTGCAGATCAGCGCTGCTGCGCACGAGGCGGAATAGTGACACCCCCGGCCGGGGTGAAAGCGAGGCGGCGGTGGTGTGATTTGCGTTTACGGCGCGGCACCGAGGCGAGGTGGCAGGTGGTGTGACGGCGGGTCGGGTGGGGGCGGGTGGGGAAGACCGAGTTCGAGGATTTGGAGATGGTGACGGCGGCGGATTGGGATGCTTCTGCAGTTCTGCTGTTCTGAAGTGTTGACCTCATTTTTCCCTCTGATTCATCGAAAACGATTTGCCACATCTGCAAATCCAAAACCTATCCACCCCTCGCTAAAAACATCAAACACTAATGAACATGGTCAAAGTGCGGTGTGTAAACAATGTCTCCAAGGTGAAACTTGCACGAAATCATGTAGCCCTTCTCTCCTACAATGGTAATGATAGGAATGGAGGGGCAATATGGCCAGGGCCCATGAACCGCATTAAAAATGCGGTACAGCAGTAGTTGATCATATATACTCACAGCCGTAGTTGATCATATATACTCCATCGTCATATGCGGTCATGCGGAAGCAGATTGCTAGTTCACCAACCGTGCTTGCCAGGACAAATTTCCTGAGAGCCACTACACCACCAAACACCTGGAGGCATTGGATAACCAGAGATGTTCCAATACCCAGAGTTGGTCAGCATTCAGCAATTATGCTAACTGAATACAAGGTTTTTTACTTCGGCGTGCACTGAACACATAGTTACAATTATGCGAACTGAATCACAAAGTTAATTTCCAGTTGAGAATATGCACTTGAATGTTAAAACAACGACATACCATTTTACCCCCAAGCTGAGGCATTGAGGGCACATGAAACATGAAAAAGAATTTCAAGACTCCTCAAATGACAAGTGCCAAGAGCCCAAGCTACAAAAAGCTAGGATATGACATAGTGACTACAAAGTGTGTCACCTCGCAATTCAGGATACTGAACAATGCACCTAGGAAATGAGTTGTTTGGCAATGTATGACGATGGAGGCACACCGACAGTTTGAAAGATGATTATTCAGCTGCCTAAATGTGGGAAATGAATCTTTGTTACAAAAGACAAATACATCAAACCACCTACTGTGCTGCGAAAACACAGGACCCGTACGGTTTAAGCTTCAGCCACCCTGGAGAACGTCAAAAGACAGTTGAGAAATTTTGCTTTGAAACAAACAGTTATCCCCATCACTTGTATGGTGCAATTATCCTCCTCCGCCGTTTTGGGGTCTCCCTCTTCACATACATCTTCTCCATATCATTTAGTGGGCGGGTAGAACCATCTGGTAGGCTCATGAACTTCCAGCCCCCTCCTGTACCACGCTTTCCATGTGGCCCAAGCTTCTCCACCATGTAGTTCCATCCATCATCTGGTCTGCGTCTGCTGTACTTGTGACACTTAACTTCCCCGGCCACCTGCAGTCCAATATATCATTGGTCTCAGTTTGCCACTTATATTTAAGCAGAATATAGTACATGTAATTAACAACATAGTGATGTAGTTTCAGCTGAAATTTTGTAGCCATGACATGGACAAAAATAATTTTTTAGGAGTACAAAATTAACCACACATATGTACTTAAGCCATCAGGTATTCAGGTTGCTATATGAAAATGTATGGCAGGCCCAATAGAAGATGACCAATGAAAGTCCTTACCTTCTTTTTGTTGAACTCCAAGCGTTGAACGAATTCTTCATACAACATCTGATCTTCCTTCATTGAAATTTCATACAGAACCTCATCAGGATCTCGTGTTGTGCCATCCCAACCCTCAGGCATCACTTTGAAATCAGGTTTATACGGAAGGGTTGCAACATGAAATTCCCTGTCATGGGAATTGAAGAACCTGCAAGAGAAAACTCAAGAGGCTCAATACACAGATCGTTGATCACCCAGAAATAAAATATTATAATGAAGGTGCAGGACTTAGCAATTGCAGATGTTGCTAGTTGTTGATCTTTTTTAAAAAAATATTAATAAGAAAATGCAGCACACATCAATTTCATGCATTTGTCCTCAGAACAATATATTGAATCTTTCTTCGCATGAGAGAAATATAGGAAAATTTTGTACCAGAGATGTCAACGTCTATAAACTATATATGAAGCATACATGTACATGAAAAGTAGAATGTTGCTAAAAATCAGTAGATCTGCAAAGGATTTTTTTTAAGACGATGAGACATGTAACAGTTTAGCCCTTGATCCAATCAGTAGTCATGCATGGAGATATTTTCAGAAATTAGTATGAACAGCTCAGATAACTCATAACATATATAACGTCAAATATCTAAGGGATTTTGGTGATTCTACCCCTATGTTGAAGCTTAATGGTGATTTTACCCTTCTTTTTCTAACTTTGCGTTTTTACCCTTACTTTTTTTGTCTGAAGCTACCGTTTGCCCCTGGTTTGAAACTCCGTCAGATGAAGCCTGATTAAATGAATTAAAAAAATAAAAAATATTTGCAAAATAAAGAAAGGACCTAGCCCAACTACCCCCTGACATCTCCTTTATCCATTGAGTCTTGTTCCTGATCCAAATGTGAGGTCGGAGGAGCCCCAGGTCCCGGCGTGGGTATGCTGCCCGCACGAGCGCTGTTCATCAAGGAGTCTGGAGGCGGCGGTATGGGGGCTGGGAGCGCCAGCGGCTGGGTCGGGGCAGCGTAGGTTGCCCGCGGCGTATCGATGGGGAGAGGCCAGCGATGGTGGCGCAATGGAGGAGGCGACCAGGGGCGACGACATGAGTGCATGACGGGCGGCACCGCGGAGGAGGGATGGGTGGAGCACGCGCTGCAAGACACTAACGATGGTGCGTGGGCGCGGCGCAGCTGCGCGTAGCTCGGGTCGAAGCCCGATTCTGCGCGGGTCCTGTTCCTGGAGGAGGAGGAGGCCGGGGCGGCGGATTGAGGGTCTGGAGGCGCCGGCGGCCGAGTCGAGGGTGGAGCAGGTGGCCGGCGTGTGACGATGGGGAGGAGGCCGGTGACATTGGCGGAATGGAGGAGGAGCGGCATGACGGGCGACATCGCAGTGGAGGGAGGGTAGAGGGCGCCGGGGGCGACGGAGTGGGTGCTGGGAGGCGTTGCCGACGTTCGGCTCGGAAATGGCGCAGGTAGTCGGCGGCACGTCGACAGGGAGGAAGCCGGTGGCGGCGGTGGAGTGGAAGCGGAGGCCGACGACTGGCTCGGAAGAACCGCGGGGAAGGAGAGCGAGCCCATGTGGGGCCACTAATTAGTATGGGCAAAATTGTCTTTTCACAGCCAGATCAACACTGTTAAGGTCTCCCAACAGAATAGGGGCAAACTCAATCTTCGTTTTGAAAAACTGAGGGTAAAATCACAAAGTTGAAAAAATAGGGGCAAAATCACCATTTGCTTTCAAAGTAAGGGTAAGATCACAAATGCCCCAATATCTAATCAAGTGCATCCTATTACCCTGAACAAGAACTTTTCAGATAACTCATAACAAATCTAATCACAGTCAAGGCAAGGAACTCCAAACTACACCATCCATTTAGAAACAGGCACAAGTCTCAGGTTTCTGTTTCCAGATCATGTAGGTCTAGGTTCTAACTACACCTTGCAAAAGTGGTTGTGCCTCAGAGCACTTGAAAATTCTATCCGGCGAGAATTCGTTAGTAGCAACAACTCAGAGGGCATTTCTAACAAATTGATGCAGTTACCTAAGTACACAACAGTATCTGTATGTTTCTAGCTTATTTACAGTTCAGTTGTTCCTGAAGTTTAACATGACTGAACTATGAGAACCTGATCTATGCATATTTACACTAAAAAATAGCAAACGAACACTTTGACATACTCTGGGCAGCTGTCTAGCAGGATCTCGATGGAGTCGTCGAGTGGCTCGCCCCTCTTCCGCTCCTCCTCTTCTTCCATCTCCTTGAGCCACAGGATGGCGTGCACGCGCTGCCGCATGACGCGGAAGTCCTTGGCGAGCCGCTCCACGGTGTACGTCGCCGGGTCCTCCTTGTGCAGCCGGTACATCTCCTGCTTTTCCGAGTCCTTGAGGTACGAGCCCCGGGCGCCCGGCTCCCGCACCTGCTTCAGGAGCTCGAAGGTCTGCTCCATCCGGTCGTCCCAGGAATCCACGTACACCTCGGACTCGCGGTTGTCGCGCTCCAGGTCCCGGATGATTTGGTCCTCCTCGTCCATGGCGCGGACGGCCGCCAGCTCACGGGAGACGGGCGCGGACGGGGACGGGACCGGGCTGCCGACGGAGGGCGAGGACCCGTCGAAGTGGTCCTTGGTGAGGCCGGTGGACCAGGTGGAGCCCCACTCGTCCCCACCCCCGCCCCCGCTGGGTAAGGAGGATCCGCCCCATTCGTCCCCGCCTCCGCTGCCCCCGGTAGAGGAGGAGGAGGAGGAGCAGAGGAGTCGGAGGATGGAGGAGATCCGAGACGGGGCGGCCCCGGCGGCGGCCGGCGGCGCAGCGAGGCGGCCGTGGAGGAGGGTTTTGCGAAGGGCGAACATTTTCGGGTTCAGCTGGTTTGAGTGGGCTATTGCGCTTCCACGGTTTCAATGGGAGGAGGGAGATGGCTTTGGGCAGGGCAGTTACCGAGCAGGCCTGGGCTTAGCACGAGGCCCAATTAATTCGGCCCACATCAAAACGTTTCGTTTCCGAGACAGTGTGCATGTCTTATTCATCATCCATTCATCCGAGTATATTCACATCTGATAGATAAGAAAACAGTTAAACTTGATATATTCTGGACTCGTATTGTGGGGTTTGTGAGCTCTTGTTCTACCTCTCTTCTAGGAGTGTGTTGTGTTGAGTTTTGTAAAGTGCTGAACATTATGTTTTATTGAGCTTGCAAGAAGCTCTATCAATGAATCTAGGTGGAGATTCTCTCCCCTTGATCTCAAAAAAAGAAGAAAAAGGAATAAAATTATATGGGTATTGCCAAGTTCCTGTCACAGTATAGAACTATAGGAGTCGTTAAGATTTGTCGAAGATATTTCAACTTGTTGGAGTGCTGGCTGAATCGCACCTGGCCAAATGTTGCAGATTGAAGTGAGTAGAGGAAGAGAATCTCGTAGGAGAGAATCACGGCGAGGAGAGAATAGTGGTGAGGAGCCGAGAACTAGGATTCGCTCCTTTCCTATCCTCTCCGCCGCCTCCGATCCGTTAACGTCACTCTCCTAGTCTCTGCCGCTCCTCTCCCTCTCTATCTCCTGAGGTTCTCCTCCCACCGAGTTTCCTCCGGAAAGGGAAGGAGAAAGGAGAGCCAACACCAACATAAAAAAGATTGGTCGAGAGGCGAGACGAGGCGGACCCGACAGTGAAAAGGGTCAGAGGAAGCCTCCTTCTTGCAAGAAGCAGCCCTGTATTAGGAGGTCTTCCCGCAGTTCCAGACCCCCTTTCCGCCATCAAGGTCAGAATTTGAAGCACTTCGTCAGTTTCGGTAAATTTTTTTGGGTTCCCTCAACAGGTTTAATCCGTTATAAGATGCTGTTTATCTGATGTGGATGCTGATCACCTACGCAGGAAGTTCTTGCCCTTTCCTGGATATTGTGAGGTTGTGCTGTTTATCGGTGAGAGTTTTCCATATGATCATGCTCCTGGCCATCATGGAAATTTGGTACTTATTACATGATCCCTTGACTATTCAATCACTAACCAGTAATCTAGGGGTTACTTGAATATCTTGTGCTTTTGCAAAAGGCAAATTTCTTTTGAATAATTTTCAACTTAAACTGAGACGACCTGGCTAAATCAGTGAGCTTTACCCAGTTCTTGAGTTGTTGCGAGTGCCTTGGCACCTCTATTCTACTTGGGCCACTTAACCGTAGAGGGGAGAATTTTTCTGGCACTTTTTGTCACAATGGACAATGGATTAGAACTTCCAAGCCACCTTCTGTTATCACATCCTGAGATGATCTCTCATGGACTTGACGATTTCCTGAAGAGTACAACTGCATGTACTCATACACACACTTGCAATCCACCGGGTCCGGCGGCAGCTATGCATACCCACACATGCCTCCACACGCACACGCAAGTTGTAGCCTCTGGCGAGGAGCAGAGGAAGCCTCAGAAACCTCTCGGAAACAGAGAGGCTGTGCGCAAGTACCGGGAGAAGAAGAAAGCGCATGCAGCCTTCCTAGAGGAGGAGGTCAAGAAGCTACGCGCAACCAACCAGCAGCTGCTGAGGAGATTGCAGGGGCATGCAGCACTGGAGGCTGAGGTGGTGAGGTTAAGGGGCCTCTTGCTTGATGTCCGAGGCAAGATCGATGCGGAGATCGACTCCTTCCATTTCCAACAGCATAGCAGTGTTGATTCTGCTATCTGTGCAGACGCTCCCCTTTGCTTCAACACCAATGCAGAGGTAGCTGCCCCAGAGACCAGCTCCGGTGGACCAACAATTTTGGATTTTGAGATCGATGAAAGTGGCTGTGTTTCACGAGAATTCGATATTCCTGAAGTGGTTAATTCGATGGATGCTGCTGCAAGCTTGATGAACTCAGAATTATTGGTCGAATGACTTTGGCCAAAGCTACTTCTGAGTTTTGAGCTTATAGTTATACCCTGTTTGAATAATCGGTGGCTATGGGTATGTAGGCGTGTGAAGTTGATATACCCTGTCTAGAAGCTGCTGGTTATAAGATCTAGTTCTACTTGTCAGTTGTAACTGCTCAGTGTGTACGTACTGTGCTTGTATGATAGTACTAGTCTGAAAGAAGTGCTGTTCTGTTTTTCTGCAGAATTGCACTGCTAATGCAGTATATTGGCCTAAAATGTTTCCCTCTGTCAGTCCTCAGTATGTCTATGCAGCTATTGACTTACTGGCAGCAGCAGCACTGTTAAAATGGTATCTGACTCGCTGCAAGATGACAATGAGCATTTCTGCATCGCTTTTCAACTAGTTCTAAATGTAAACAGCTTCGAAATTTTGCTTTTCAGATATAGTTCTATACTAGAAATATAGTTTTCAAAGCAGAGAGGGAGCTGAGCATCGTTATCAAACAAGCTCAAAATATAATTTCAAATGTAATCGGTATTATTTGATCGATCTGAACCTAAGAACAAGCTAAGTGTAATTTCCAATCAAAGGTCATATGCTTGTACCGTATCTCATGATCTCATCTACTAACGAGAGAAGACGGCTCACGAACAGCGCCACGTCTCGGCCAGCCGGTCCTCCTCCACCCACCGGGTTAACGAGGCCGAGGCGGCCGCCCCACTGTGGCGCGGTGGCGCCGGCAAACTCGGCGATGGTCTCGCCTCGGCGGTGCGTGGCCGTGGATAGGAACGCGAACAAGCGCGGCGCGGGGTGCGCCGTGCGCCAGCTGGCGGGAAGGCGATACCGGGCAGACGGCGGTGAGGCGCGCGGATCCGAGCGCGCTCGGGTACCACAGGATGCAGTCGGCGAGGTGGGGAGGGAGAGAGACAGTGCCTTTACCGGCGGCGGCGTCGAGGGCTGATTTGTAACAAATAGGGACCTTTCTGAAGAATATCGGATCGCAATTTTTAGCCGCAATACAAATTAGGGTCCTGTATGGAAATAGTAAATTTACTATTACCCAAAACCCCCTAATGTGGATCGCGATTAATGGTCGCGATCCAAATTAGGGTCCTATTTAAAAATGTTGCAACTCATATTTTGTTCAAAACACTCTATTTTGGGTCGCGATTTTAGGTCGCTATCCAAACCAGGGGTGTTTTGAAAAATGGCTCCGCCGGGATTCTTCGGTTCTTCCCCCGCCTGTTGTGGCTTCCGGCATCGCCATCCACCGCGGCTGACCGCGCAGTCCCCCTCCATGCCTCCTACCTGCTGACATGCGCAGCCGCCACTCGTGGTTGCATCGCGCAGCGCTCTTCCGGCCCCTGCGGCAGATCTGCAGCACCTCCGCCCAACCTATCTAGAACATCGACCTCGCCGCCGGAGCCCCGGCCACCGACGAGCCCGCGGCCAAAGTTTCTGTCTTCACATGAACTTCAGCTCACACCGTTGGCCATTACAATCCCCGTTACGTTACATGTCCAGGGCGAGCGGCATGTCACGATCACAATCAATCTGAAGAATTGCCTCAATACTGATAGTTCAGAAAACATTGAAACAATATTCAGGAGTGTTGCAGGTTTCGAATCTCTGCCGGTACTGAAGGAATTTGATAGGAGGTTTGATGAGATATGGTATACATATGAGTTATGACCATTGATTGGAAATTACCAGCACTTAGCTTGTTCTCACCATTTATGTTTGAAGCTTACTTTGAGCTTGTTGGGTGATGATGCTTGCTCGCTCTGTGCTTTCAACGGAGCTTTGAAACTATTACATTTCTAGTTGCTCGGTATCTCACGGCATGCTGCAATAATAATCCGATTTGAGCTTTAGCAAGTGTATAAACTGTACATTCAGAACCACTCACATGTAATCGTCTGAACCAACAGGAAAGAAGTTGGTTAAAGCGGTGACTGCATAAACTACTCTATCGATCCCACCGAGCTTGAGCTAATTAACAAGTGCGTGAAAGAAGTGGTGAAAAAAACATTGGGTCAAAAGAGAGAATTTTCCAGATTCAGAACATTCAAAAGCAGATTCAGGAATAGTACTCCACAAGTTTACCCCGGCAACTTTCAGCACGTTTGTGGAGGTTACCATGCGAACCCTAAAATCCGGCCGGCCCATCCTGCCCGGCTGGCCACTTCTCGCCCAGCAAACATGCCGACGCTCGCGACCTGGTAGTGGACTGGTGGTGTGGAATTTTTTTTATATATTTTTTTTTCTTTGATTTTCGAAAAATAAATGGACGAACCAAAAATTTCAAGAAATATACATCTGCCGCCAAACCCCACGACGGCAGGTACCTGCCGCCGTTCCCCACGGCGTTAAGTCCCTGCCGCCGTGGGGTACGGCAGCAGGAGAGCACCTCTGGCGGCAGAGCCGCGCGGCACGGCGCCAGAACCCTGCCGCCGAGCGCCACGGCGGCAGGCCCCTACCGCCGTGCCACGTGGCGTTAGGACTTTTTTTTTAAAAAAATTTATTTTTAAAACACTTTTAACCTTCTTAAAAACAACAAACTGATAAGTGTAAGCATAATCACAAGGCAATATCATAATGAACGAGTAGATGCAAATAGTTTATACAAAATCATGGTAAAGTACTACATCTAAATGCGCCGGTGCCTCTTCGGCCTAACAGCTCTAGCGCCAGCCCAGGTGTGGTCCCGGTCGTACGTCCAGGGGTCAGGTGCCCTGACCACCCGCGGTCGTAGCTGGTCGGGAGACGGTGTCGCCATGGCCGCCTGCGACGAGCCTGCAGCATCCGGTGTCCATCCGCCCGCCGGTGTCCCTCCTCCCGCCGGTGTCCCTCCGCCGGCCGGTGTAGCTCCGCCGGCTGCCGGGGTCGTTCCGCCGGCCGCCGGGGTCGCTCCGCCCTGTGGCTGTGTCGGCTGAGTCCCAACCGGTGCCTGTGTCAACTGTGACGGGCCAAACTCCTCGGCGTGCTGCGGGGCATCCAGGGTCGCGAGAACGTCGTTGAACTCCATCTGATCCCAGCCCAGCTGGTCCTCGGTGGTCGCGTCGAAAGCAGGCTGGAACATAGGCGGAGTGGACGTGAACGAGGAAGGAATATCTGCCGCCGCAAACTGAAAGGCCGGCGGTCTGAAACCTCATGGCGGAAAGATCGGCGCTCTAGGTGCCGTCGTCTCCTGCTGTCGAGGCCCGGCTGTCGGAAAGAGCGGCGGTCGCCCTGTACGATTAGAATATAGTATAACCACAAACACACAATAATTGCGTGCATTACTTGAAAATAAGGTCCATTGAAAGTACCTGCGCCGGGGGGAACAAACGGCCGCTGCACGTAGGTGTGCGGGCCCTGCGCCTGTGGCTGCTGCTGTGCCGTCGGAGCCGAGAAGCCGCCGGCAAAGGTGGAAGGCGCCTGCTGCGAAGCCGCTGTCGAGGCGGAGCTCGAGGACGACGCTGGGTGGCGCGGAAGGAGAGGAATCTCTACGGCCCCGGCGTAGTTCACGACGGCGGAGTACCTCATGGCAGCAGCGACGATCCTGTCGTACATGCTCTGGTGCTGCTGAGGCCCCCAGGTAAAGCACTGCTCCCTCGCGGCCGATGCGAGCCGCACGATCTCAGCAAGCACGTCGTGCTGCTCAGAAAATTAGAAACACATGTTATAATGAAAAGTCATATGAATGTAATATGTTTGCAGTATCATAGCTTACCGCTGTGTCGGCGGTCTGGTCTCGGCGCACCGGGTACGTCGCGTCCGGCAGGATCCTGTCGTGGTCCGGGACAGGTGGCGGTGGCGGGGTAGCAGGCACGTACATCACCCGCGTCCGCGTCCTCGGGAGGTACCACTGAACGTACGCTACCCAGGCCGCGCTGTCGTGAAGGCGGTGCTCGGTGACGACGTTCTGCTCGTGCGCCTGAAAGGATCGAGGCAATATGGCCTAGAGGGGGGTGAATAGGCCTGCACACAAATTTAAACTTTTTCTGCAGAAAGACTGTCAGGGTCCGGAACTTCTGAGATTATCTCCGGAACCTCCGAACGAGGCAGCCTCCGAGAATAATCTCAGAACTTTCGAGAACTGTTAGAACAGAGCAAATATGAAATAAGCTGCAGATTACTTGATGAACAACTGATCTACCAAAATCTAGGAGATACTTAGGACCTAGCAAGAAGATTTCTAAGCAAAGTACCGGCTAGAAAGCTACCACAAAGTAGATCAGAGACAAACCCTAATAGATCTAGTCAAGATCAAGCATGAACATGGACAAGCAAGAATATAAATCACAGCACACACGAGACAAGGATTTATCCCGTGGTTCAGCTCGCCACAAAGGCTTGCCTACGTCCACGTTGTTGAGAAAGCCACAAAGGCTAAGGACCACAAAGATCCACTCCTCTCTCTCACCTATCACTTTGGGTAATAGGTGGAGACTTTCCACTAGATTCACAAAGGGTAATACAAACAGCTTGGAGCTTCCACAATCGGGTTGGAGAGCTTCCAAGAACCTCTATCCGTCTAGGAGCAAGGCTCCAAGAGTAAAAGATCCACCAAGCTTGCTAGGACTTCTCCAAGTGCTCAAGAACAAGGAATGGAAGGTTTTGCTCACAATCTCACTTCAATTTCCACTCTCAATCAATGCTAGGCAAGAATTTGGAAGAGAGTAAATTTGAAGTCAATGCAAGGTGAGAGAATGAAGCTTGAACGCGTCACTGTTCGGGGGAGAAGAGCAGATGACCGTTGGGGGACCAAGGGATATAAATACCCCCAGATCCAGAACTGTAACGGTCATATTTCAAAGTCCGGAACCTCCGAGAAAAATCTCGGAACTTCCGAACCCTGAAACCTCTGCTGACTGAAGCCCGTACGGTCGGAACCTCCGAGATTAAACTCGAAACCTCCGAACAAGGAAACAACAGGGGCAAAACAGCAGCAGGTCTCTCTCCTCAAGGAATGTGTTAGGATTAGGATAGATGTTCTATGAGCACTTGAATCCACCCTAACTCACCATTAGTATCCCTCTTGATAGTACGGATTGTCCTATACTCAAATTCAAAAGATAAAATAAATAAACTTCTCCAAAGAGCATAGGTATCCTTCTTCATGTAATTGAGGGGTTTCCTTTCTTTCTTTTGCACCTGTAAAACATTCTTGTACTGCACAATAAACTCAAAGGCTCATTAGCTCTTTAATTGTGTGGTCAACATCACCAAAACCCTCATAGGGCTTGATTGCACTTACAATCTCCCCCTTTTTGGTAAATGTTGACAACCCAATTAAAGTTTACAATTTAATTTGAAAGATTGAGCTTTTGATGATTTGAATACAAGTCTCCCCCTCAATGTATGCATGTCCTTTTTGAATAGAGTGATATGTCTCTTATGACATTTGAATTGCATACATTGTGAGTAAAGTGACAGGATATGTTGTATTCACATCATCGAGGGGTGCAAAAGAAGTGTAACAAGTAATACGTGATGCATATGGCATGTCATACACACAGGGAGTTATCTGTTAACAGAGTTCGTAACCTCTGAGAAAGTTTCCGGAACCTCCAGGATGAACCCAGAGTTGGAGCCTCCGGAAAAATTCTCAGAACCTCCGAAGTCTGCAACAGATACTCTAACAATCAATCAACCACAATTAAGCCAATAACATGTACCAGTAATAGCAGCTAGATACAGATAAAAATAATTTAGCACCTCTAGCCCTATTACACACATCACTCAAGAGTTTTAAAGTTTTCTTCACATCCCAAAGTTCAACCATGACCAGACCATACTTGCCAACAGAGGCAAGCTTAAAATGTTTACAGAGGTTCATCAACAATACCACCAGGAGTTCATGAGAGGCCCCAAAGAACAGTTAGCACTCTCATCTCACCAAAAGAACAAAAGATTTTTGTTAGCCCCCTAAGCCAGCCAGCTAGGTCAATAGATCATCTCAATCTTCATCTTTCTCCCCCTTTGTCAACACTTAACAAAAAGGGAAGAAAAGAAGAGAGGAAGTTAGATTGGGACCTGCAGGAAATCACTCATCACTGAAGCCAGACTCCTCCTCTTCAGCCTCAGGAACAGTGCTGTCAGACTCTAGTTCAGTGTCAGATCCAGAAGAGAGATCAGCAGGCCTTCTGACAGGTCTTCCAGCAGTGGCTTTCTTCCTTGCTCTGACAGGAGTGGAGGTCCCCATGGCTTTCTTTCCAGCAGCTTCTTTCCTCAGCCTGGCCATCTTAGCACTAAGGGGCTCAACATCTTCTTCTTCTTCAGATTGAGCAGCAGGCATATCTTCTTCAGCCAATGGGCTACCAGTGTCCTTCTTACCCTCATCTTCATCCTCACTAGTAGTATACTCAGGGAAATCTGGAAAGATGGGTGGAGGAGGGAGCATAGCATTAAAGGACAGCCCCTGATGCTTTAGCATCCTGTTCATGTCTTGCCTCAACTCATGCATTTGTGTTGCTGTCCAGTTGCAGAACCTCCAGGTGTCCCTCACCATGCCTCTCAGCTTGTGCAGACCAGCAGGCATAGGTGCCCTGCTGGGTTCCTCTTGCTGCTCAGACCCTGCTGTCTTCAAGATGTAATCTTCAACTACCTGCTGCTTCTTCTGATGCTGCCATTGCTTCACTTGATAAGAGGCATGCTCCACATCCTTCTTGAAGCTAATGCCTGACACCATCTCAATCATGTACATAATGTAAGGTGCATATGGCAGATTGCATTTGCCACTCTCAGTCACCTCTATCAGATTGAACCAGATGAACCTACTGACAGAGAAGGGCTTTGCCCCAGGCAGCATCCTAGCAAGTAGATTTGGAGCAAATCTTCTGAGACTGGTAGAGTCACTCCCACCTTTGGGATAGATGGTCTCTCTGAACATATTGTTCAGCACATAGTAGACAGACTTGAGAGCTGTAGTAGAGCCATCTGCAAGGTCTTCATACTCATAAGCTGATGAGATCATACTGTGGTTCAAGTGCTGCTCATAGTGAATCACCTCAGCATCTCTGTCTTCCTTGCTGAACCCAAACAACCTGGCAAAGGTGATGAAATCAATCTTGTAGTGTACCCCTTCAGTCATCCAGTGCATGGTCTCTCTTGTGTCTTCATGGAAGAAAGTAGCATGGAACTGTGTCAACACTTCTATGTTCCAGTCATACTTGAAACTCATGATATCTCTCATCTTGTATCTGTCAACCAAGTCAAGCACATCCTTCCTTTTAGGTTCCTCAGCAGCCTCCAGATGAGTGAAGTCAATCCACTTCATTTTGATCAGCTTCATCTTGATGTTCAGCACAGTCTCATAGAATTTGAAGTGAAATACTGACCAAAACATATAGTCTGTAGCAGCCATCTTTGGGTTGACATAGGGATTCTCTTCTCTTGCTTTCTTGACAAGGTATCCTGCTCCATCATAGTTGGTGTGCTCAATGTACACTGAATTGTCATACTTGGTTGGGGGATGTCTCTTGAGCAGCACCTTGTGATACTTCAAATAAGTGGAGTCAATCTCTCCAAGCAGCATGCCATCTTCAAGCTCAATGGGGATGGTCTTCCCTTCTGTCCCCCCATTATCCTCAACATGAGCTGCAGATCCAGATCCTCTTCCTCCTGACAGACTGCCCCTTTTCCTCTTCTGGGGGTTGCTTTTCCTCTGCTGCCACTGCCAGATGCAGTTTTCCTTGCTGCAATCTTGAATGCCCTCTCTCCAGCAGGAGTCTCAAAAGGCTGCCTCTGCCTCTTGGCATAGGTCTTGTCACCAGGGGTTCCAGACATCTGCCAGAAAGGGTGTAGGCAACAGATAAGGAATAGATCATGATAGATAAAGACTGAGGATCACAGATAGAAATTGATGTTCAATTGATTAAGATTCAGTGGAATTTTGAATCACAGACTGTCTTTTGTCAGTACAGACTTCGGAACCTCCAAGGATTTTCTCGGAACCTCCGAGGTCTGGGCACTGACAGAGGACAGTTTGTTGATTCAACCTTCAACTGAAACTTAACCAATGGAAGCAAACTTGAGGGAATTGAACTACAGAGATAAGATGAGGTGTGCAAGTGAATTTATAATTTAGTGGAACTTTGAATCAAAGTCAGCCTACAATAGGTTACAGAGTTCGAAACCTCCAAGAATTTTCTCGGAACCTCCGAGACTCTTTGAACCTTACTGCATTCTGAACTTCGATTCAACTTTCAACTGAATCCAATCTACACATGCATCACATCATACAGAATAAGGCACATGATAGCATTTCTACACTAAGAAAACCTAGAACCCTAAGGTAACCGACAGATCTGGAAATTAGGGTTAAGATTAGGGGTAGGGTTACCTTGGATTAGAGGGAAGAAGGATGAATCCGACGAGATTGAGAAGCTTTTGACGCCAGGGGACGTAGTCCAGAGGTCCCCTCCAGATCACAGAGCGATCTGGTGGCGCTGAGGAGGAACAACTCGCCGAAGTGGATTCGAGCGGTGCAATGTCGTTCCCCTCTGCTTCACAAAGATGTCGGCGAGGAAGGAAGGGTTGATGCAGATCTGGACGTCCTCCTTCTTCTCCTTCACTGGAACAGGATGGATCTGGGTCGAAACCCCGAGCGGCTCCCCCTCCATCTTCAGCTTCCGCGGCCCGTCGATGAAGGAAGGATGCGCGACCTCTCAAGCGCGACGCACGAGGATGTGCGGTCACCAGCGGCGTGGAAGAAAGGCGGCGGCGCGACGGTGGAGAGAGAGAGAGTAGGCGATGCGGGCGCCGTCGAGAGAGAGAGGGAAAGGTTGCGGTGAAAAGAGGACCTGAAAGAGTAACCGCGTGGTGAAAGGGAGAGGCGAGTTAACCCTAGGGGTAAAAAGAATATTCCAGGGGAGATGCCTGATTCCCTTTAAACTGCCCCTCTGACAAACTGAATGCTGAGTCAACAAAGATTGGAAGTTCCGAAGATTTTCTCAGAGCTTCCGAGGCTCGGAACCTCCAAAGATTTTTCCGGAGCTTCCGAAACTTGAATTCCAGAGACTGTCAACTTTTGCTCCTTTTGAGATTTTGAACCTTTTATCAACTGAGATCTTTAGGTCATGGTTTCCTTGACTCAAGTGGCTAGAAAACAAGCAATCACACATACAACTATAGCCACTTAAGACAAGTTAGGGATATGAAAATAGGTTTTAAAGCACTATTAAGTCAAAGTTTTCACAAAAGCTTTTTCAAAAGAATTTTCAGAGAATATCAACCTTTTTGAAGCAAACAACCAAGGCATACTAGAGATCAAGCCACGCAACGAGAATCAAGAATATTTAGTTCATTCCTTAAACTACAAAACCTTGACTCATCGAGAGGTTTAGTGAAGATATCGGCTAGTTGTTTATCGGTGCTCACATGACTTAGAGCGATATCTCCTTTGGCTTCGTGGTCTCTCAAGAAGTGATGACGGATGTCTATATGTTTTGTGCGAGAATGGCTTACGGGGTTGTTTGCAAGCTTTATGGCACTTTCATTGTCACACAAAAGTAGGATTTGGGTAAAGTGACATCCGTAATCTTTTAAGGTTTGCTTCATCCAAAGTAGTTGAGCACAACAAGCGCCGACTGCAACATACTCGGCCTCGGCGGTGGAAAGGGCTACTGAGTTTTGCTTTTTAGAACTCCAAGACACTAGAGACCTACCAAGGAATTGGCAAGTCCCCGATGTACTCTTTCTATCTACCTTGCAACCGGCATAATCGGAATCCGAATAGCCAAGTAGATCGAAAGTGGAGCCCTTAGGATACCACAAGCCAAGGTTAGGGGTATGCACTAGATATCTCAAGATTCTCTTTACAGCCATGAGATGGCATTCTTTCGGGTTAGCTTGAAATCTAGCACACATGCACACACTAAGCATAATATCCGGCCTAGATGCACATAAGTAAAGAAGAGAACCGATCATGGAGCGATATACCTTTTGGTCCACGGATTTCCCTTCTTCATTGAGGTCCATGTGTCCATTGGTAGGCATTGGGGTCTTGATGGGCTTTGCCTTGTCCATGTCAAACTTCTTAAGCATGTCCCTTGTGTACTTGGTTTGACATATGAACGTCCCTTCCTTTGCTTGTTTGATTTGAAATCCAAGAAAGAACTTGAGCTCACCCATCATGGACATTTCAAACTTCTTTGTCATCACCCTACTAAACTCTTCACAAAAAGTTTCATTAGTACTACCAAATATTATGTCATCGACATATATTTGGCACACAAAGATATGACCATCAACTTTTCTAGTAAAGAGAGTAGCATCGGCTTTGCCTATCTCAAAGCCTTGCTTGAGCAAGAAATCCTTAAGGCATTCATACCATGCTCTTGGTGCTTGCTTGAGCCCATAGAGCGCATTCATACCATGCTCTTGATTAGGATGCTTGAGATCTTCAAAACCCGGTGGTTGCTCAACATAGACTTCTTCGGAGAGTGGTCCATTGAGAAATGCACTCTTGACATCCATTTGATATAGCTTGAAGTCATGATGGGCAGCGAAAGCAAGTAGAAATCGAATTGCTTCAAGTCTTGCCACCGGTGCATAGGTTTCTCCAAAGTCTAGTCCTTCAACTTGAGTGTACCCTTGAGCAACCAATCTTGCTTTGTTCCTAATCACAATGCCAAACTCATCTTGCTTGTTTCGAAAGACCCATTTGGTGCCAATGATGTTCGTCTTCGGTCTTTCCACCAACTCCCACACTTGATTTCTTTCAAAGTTGTTCAACTCCACTTGCATAGCCACCACCCAACCCGGATCCTCAAGAGCTTGCTCTACCTTGATAGGTTCAAGAGAGGAAACAAACGAGTAAAATGCGCAAAAATTCTTAATACGAGATCGTGTTGTTACCCCTCTCCTTATGCTCCCAAGGATATTGTCAACGGGATGATCCCGTTGTATAACTTGATGTACACGAGGATGTGATGGTCCAAGAGGTTAGTGTAGAGGTTGGTCTTCATCATCTTCATCAGCTTGAGGCTCAGATGTACTTGCTTGAGCAGCCCCTTGCTGATTAGATTGCTGGTTCACAGTGTCTTGTGGTGCTGAGTTTCCAGACCCCGGAACCTCCAGAGAATTTCCCAGAGGTTGAGTTCTAGTGTCAGTTCCCGGAACCTCCGGAGATTTTCTCGGAACCTCCGAAGTCTGCACATCTGCTGAACCAGTGACTTCAGGCCCTTCGAGTGGTGTTGAAGCTTGGAGTTGATCCTCATCTTCCTCTTGTGCTTCAACTGGTCTAACATCACCTATGGCCAATTCCTTGATTGCTTCACAAGATGGCTTCTCATTACGTACAACATTTAAGTCAACTTGCTCCACTTGAGAGCCATTAGATTCATCAAAAGTCAAATCTACCGTGACTTCAATCCTCCCGGTGGTTAGATTGAAGACTCGGTAAGCATGCTCATTTGGACCATAACCAAGAAGAAATCCTTCGTCAACCTTTGGTGCAAACTTAGAAGTTCGGGACCTCTTGTTTAGAATGAAACATTTGCACCCAAACACTCTAAAGTAAGACACCTTAGGCTTTTTACCGGTAATAAGCTCATAGGAGGTCTTCTTGTGAAACTTGTGAAGATAGAGGCGGTTGATAGCATGGCAAGCCGTGTTGATGGCTTCGGCCCAAAAGATGTCTTGAGTCTTGTACTCGTCCAACATGGTTCTTGCCATCTCAATAAGAGTCCGGTTCTTCCTCTCAACCACCCCATTTTTTTGAGGGGTATAAGGAGCTGAAAATTCATGCTTGATGCCCTCTTCATCAAGAAATTCTTCAACATTAGTGTTCTGGAATTCCGAGCCATTGTCACTTCTCACTTTCTTGATTGGTAGCTCGAACTCCCTTTGTGCTCTCCTTATGAAGGTCTTCACCTTCCCTTGTACTTCACTCTTGTCAAACACAAAGAACACCCACGTGAAGCGAGAATAATCATCAACAATAACCAAGCCATATTTGTTACCACCAATACTTATGTAGGCCACCGGTCCAAATAGATCCATGTGAATGAGCTCCAACGGGCTTGATGTAGTGAGGATGCTATTTGGTGGGTGAGGTGCTCCTACTTGCTTTCCGGCTTGGCATACTTTGCATATCCTATCTTTCTCAAAATGTACATTTGTTAGTCCAAGGATATGTTCATCTTTCAAAAGTTTGGCCAAGTTCCTCATGCCAACATGGGCTAGTCGGCGATGCCATAGCCAACTCATGCTAGATTTTGCCACTAAACAAGTCTTGGGAGAAACCTTACTTTTGTTGAGATCAACTAGGTAAAGCCTCCCCCTCAAGCGACCCGTAAGGACAATAGAGGAATCTTCCCTTCTTATGATGGACACACTCTTATCCGAGAAGTGACAATCAAAACCAATCTCACTAAGTTGTGAGACCGATAGTAGATTGTAACCTAACGGATCAACATGTAAAACATTGGTAATCGAATATTTTTGAGAGATAGGGATATCACCTACACCGATGACTTCTCCTTTTGTATCCCCTCCATAGGCAATTGTTTCTTTTGGTCCTTCCAAATGGAGGTAGGATGAAAACATACTCCTTTCTCCGGTCATATGATGTGTACATCCGCTATCAAGCACCCAACTTGATCCACCGGAGGAGTATGCCTACAAAACAATTTAGTTCCTTCTTTTAGGTCCCCAATTTGACTTGGGGCCTTCAACGTTAGCAACCAAAATTTTAGGAACCCATAGTGATCTTTTCACATATATGTTAGACTCATTTCCAACATACGTGGCAACAACTTTACCAAGATTGTTGCGTCTCAACACATAGCTAGGGGGTATGTCTCTAGATGCATGAGCCTTGTTCTTGTTGAGGGACAAGTTCCTTCTAGGCATGATTGGATGGTTCTGAACCTGCAAATGAGTGTTAGATGCCTTGGAAGCTTGCTGAGGTTGAGTCTTGCCTTTCTTCTTGGTTCTGTCTTTGCAGACTCCGGAACCTCCGAGAATTTTCTCGGAACCTCCGAGTTCTGCTGTCTGTGTGGCTCGAGGCTTCCAGACTTCGGAACCTCCGAGCTTTGAGCTCAGAACCTCCGGGGTCTGGGTAAACAGAAACCCAGTACTCTTGAATTCTAGGCACTCTTTTTCCTTGATGATCTTTCTTTCATTGGTCTTGCCACCTTCAACATAGCCAAAACCTGGTTTCTCAGTTTTCTTCAACATCTTTCTTTTGGAGAACTTTCCCTTCTTGTTCTCTTCACTCATGCATCCTCTAGCTATGATTGAGTTTAACCTAGCAATTTCCTTTTTCATAGCTTCCATGTTAGCAAGATTAGTAGCATAGGATTCAAGATCAATATTGAAGCATTTATCACAGCCCTTGCTAGTAGAAGCACTAGAGTCACCCTTTAACTTCGAAGGATGTGAGGTGCTACTCCAAAGGAGACTATATTGCTCCTCAAGCTCTTCATTCCTCGACTTGAGAGAATTACATTGAGCTTGAGAGGCAGCAAGGTCTTCCTTGAGAGTAGCTATGACGCTCTCCGCTTGGCTCACTTCCAAACGCAAAGCCTCAAGCTCACTTCTTTCGGATGCAAAAATATCTTGGTTTTTCTCTAGTTCCACTATCAACCTAGCCATAAAATCTTTAGATTGCTCATCCATCTTACTAACAAGTTGGTTTGCTTCCTCATCACTAGATTCATCACTAGAGTCTATTTCTGACTCATCACTAGGTGGAGGAGAGGGTTTTGAGCTAGTTTTTACCTTCTCACCCTTGGCCATGAAGCAATGAATGGATGAGCTCTCTTCATCATCGGTCAAGTTGTTGAACAACCTTGAAGTGGAGGGAAGCTTCTTGATAGCCACGGTTGCAACCTTCTTCCCTTCTCCTTCACTAGAGCTCTCATCTCCGGAATTCCATTCATGACCAATATGAGTTTCTCCACCATAGTTTCTTCTCTTGTGATGTGGTTTTTGATCTTTCTAGTAGCTTCCCTTGCCTTTGTCATTCTTGTTTTCTCTCTTCTCATTTGGGCAATCCGCTATGAAGCGCTCGGTGCTTCCACAATTGTAGCAAGTTCTCTTTTTCTTCTTGGGGAACCTTCTCTTAGCAAATTTGTAACCTTGTTTCTTCAAGCCTCTTTTGTATGTCTTCATGAACAAAGCCATGTCCCCAATCTCAATATGAGAGCTTTCATCTTCATCTTCACTTGAGTCACTTGTAGAGCTCTCTACTTCCACTTTCTTTGATTTTGACTTGGAGGGCTTGGATGAAGTAGAGTGCTTGGATGAAGTAGTGGGCTTGCTTGACTTGTGGGAGTGGAGAGCAACCTCTTTGACCTTCAAGTTGTTCAACTTAGCTTCTAGCTCACCAATCTTCTTTCTATATTTGATTTCCTTATCCATGAGCTCATGAGTAAGAATTCTCCCAAGAACATCATTTGGAGAGAACTCCTCAAATCTCTTCTTCTCTCTAATCAAGGTGACTAGAGTAGGATTTCTTGGAGCAAAGGCCTCCAACATCACCTTCACAACAAAGTGGTCATCCAACTCATCACCACCTAAACCTCTTATCTTCCCAACTATGACCATCAACCTATCAAACATCTCTTGTGGCCCTTCTCCATCAAAGATAGTGAATCTATTAAGTTCGGCCATCAATATGTTGATCTTGGATTTCTTGACCTTGTCAACACCCTCATGAGCAATGTGGAGGATGTCCCAAATCTCTTTGGCAATCTCTAGTCCACTAACACGATTGTACTCTTGGGCATTCAAGGCACTAAGGAGTATGCTTGTAGCTTGAGCATTCCTCCTAATGTTACGACGATCACGTGGTGTGAGGTTTTCAAAGTCTTCGGGATCATCAAAACCTACACACACAATATTCCACAACTCCAAACTTAAACCGGTTAGGTAAGCTTTCATCATGTGCTTCCATTTAGCAAAGTTGGTCCCATCAAATTGGGGCAACTTGCCAATGGGCATAGTGATATCATCCTTAGATTTAGTCTCCAAAGAATCATAGTTAAAGGATACTCTTTTATACTCATTCTTTGACTTGGCCTTGGGCTTGGGCTTGATTGTTCTCTTGGGGATTCTTGTGCTATAGTACTCATCATCCCCATCTCCATTCTCACTAGATGAAGATGACGATGAGGATGATGAAGATGGTGATGGAGATGGTGAAGGTGTTCTCTTTCTTCTCTTCTTTTCTTCCTTCTTCCTTTTCTTCTTCTTTTCTTGCTTGCTGTCATCTTTCTTCTTTTCTTCTTCTTTTTCTTTCTTCTTATCTTCCTTCTTGCTTTTCTTGCTGTTTTCCTTAGAGCTTTCTTTGACAGCCCTCTTTAGCTTGTCGAACTTCTCTTGAGCTGAGGTGTTGCCTACCTCCGAGGCATCACCTTCAACTTCACTTGGCAAGTCTTCAAATTCCTCCTCCTCTTGCTTGTCATCTCCACTTGCCATATCCTCACACGGTTAAGTGTTTGCAAGGATAACCTTGCTCTGATACCAATTGAAAGGATCGAGGCAATATGGCCTAGAGGGGGGGTGAATAGGCCTGCACACAAATTTAAAACTTTTTCTGCAGAAAGACTGTCAGGGTCCGAAACTTCTGAGATTATCTCCGGAACCTCCGAACGAGGCAGCCTCCGAGAATAATCTCAGAACTTCCGAGAACTGTTAGAACAGAGCAAATATGAAATAAGCTGCGGATTACTTGATGAACAACTAATCTACCAAAATCTAGGAGATACTTAGGACCTAGCAAGAAGATTTCTAAGCAAAGTACCGGCTAGGAAGCTACCACAAAGTAGATCGGAGACAAACCCTAATAGATCTAGTCAAGAACAAGCATGAACATGGACAAGAAAGAATATAAATCACAGCACACACGAGGCAAGGATTTATCCCGTGGTTCAGCTCGCCACAAAGGCTTGCCTACGTCCACGTTGTTGAGGAAGCCACAAAGGCTAAGGACCACAAAGATCCACTCCTCTCTCTCACCTATCACTTTGGGTAATAGGTGGAGACTTTCCACTAGATTCACAAAGGGTAATACAAACAGCTTGGAGCTTCCACAATCGGGTTGGAGAGCTTCCAAGAACCTCTATCCGTCTAGGAGCAAGGCTCCAAGAGTAAAAGATCCACCAAGCTTGCTAGGACTTCTCCAAGTGCTCAAGAATAAGGAATGGAAGGTTTTGCTC
Source organism: Cenchrus fungigraminus (assembly GCA_036936925.1). NCBI lineage: Eukaryota > Viridiplantae > Streptophyta > Magnoliopsida > Poales > Poaceae > Cenchrus > Cenchrus fungigraminus. The sequence continues at coordinate 15,901,795 of CM072778.1, read as the reverse complement.
ACAATCTCACTTCAATTTCCACTCTCAATCAATGCTAGGCAAGGATTTGGAAGAGAGTAGATTTGGAGTCAATGCAAGGTGAGAGAATGAAGCTTGAACGCGTCACTGTTCGGGGGAGAAGAGCAGATGACCGTTGGGGGACCAAGGGATATAAATACCCCCAGATCCAGAACTGTAACGGTCATATTTCAAAGTCCGGAACCTACGAGAAAAATCTCGGAACTTCCGAACCCTGAAACCTCTGCTGACTGAAGCCCGTACGGTCGGAACCTCCGAACAAGGAAACAACAGGGGCAAAACAGCAGCAGGTCTCTCTCCTCAAGGAATGTGTTAGGATTAGGATAGATGTTCTATGAGCACTTGAATCCACCCTAACTCACTATTAGTATCCCTCTTGATAGTACGGATTGTCCTATACTCAAATTCAAAAGATAAAATAAATAAACTTCTCCAAAGAGCATAGGTATCCTTCTTCATGTAATTGAGGGGTCTCCTTTCTTTCTTTTGCACCTGTAAAATATTCTTGTACTGCATAATAAACTCAAAGGCTCATTAGCTCTTTAATTGTGTGGTCAACATCACCAAAACCCTCATAGGGCTTGATTGCACTTACAGCGCCGCGGACGCCCAGTCGGCCACGTACGGCTGCAGCTTGTCGACGAACGACGTCACCGCAGCCACGCCCTTACGTGTCCACCTAGCATAGATGAAACATAAAATTATTGGCAACTGAATATTTGTAATGGAAAATAATTATAACTGGCAAATGGTAGCTCACATGTGCGCTGTAGGCGGCAGACGTGGCGCAGCGGGTACTGGCGCCTCCTGGAAGAGGCCGAACTGCCTCATCACCCGGTGGACGGCGTACTCCTCGACGTAGATGTCGAAGACCAGTCGTCGCCGCGTCATCCAGTACGCCTGGTCTCGAGAGCACAGGGACGAGAGCCCCTGTGGTGCGCGGGCAGCGACCATGGCAGGAGCGTACGGCGTCCACCGGACCTGGCCATCGACCATCCGGTCGATCTGACCAACGAAGTCCTTGTACGCCTTCTTCTGCTGCTCACCAGCCCAAATGTGCTGCAAAGAACATGAAAAGTTAAGTGAATCGAACTAAAGAACTCATAACGCGAAGAAAACGATAAGGAAGGCCATTACCTTCCGGAAGCACCACAGAGAACCCATGGTGGGGAGGTCCGCTGGGTCGGTGTCTTCGGGCAGCGGCAGGTACTCCGAGAGGTCGGCCTTGGGCCGACCGATGTCGAACCGCTCGTGGATCCGCATCTGCAGCAGGAGAGGGCACCCCAGGAGGATCCCCTCCCTACTCACCGGCCTCGACACTGCCGAACACAGCCACCTGTAGGTAGCTGCCAGAACAGCGCTGTCCCAGCTGATCTGGGGCATCTGCTCGAGGGGTGCGTCGGCGATCATCTGAGCCCAGGGGAGCAGGTACCGCGACACCGAGTCTCCCGCTGACTCGCAGAACAGCACCCACCCGAACAGCCAGAGCAGGTAGACCTCCAAAAACCTGTCTGACGTCGGGTTGTCGGCATCGTCCGCCATGTAGTCAGCCTGCACACACACAAAGGTCCATCGTCACATTCATTTAAAATGCATACAAACGTTGAAAATAAGAGTTAGAATCACGTACGCTGAACTGCTGGATCCAAGTCCAGGTGGGCCCGTGGGTGTCGGCGAAAGGCACGTACGGCGCTGGCGCGCGATCGTTCCGAGGAACGTTCGCGAACCGAGCAAGGAAGTCAGCGTGCCACGTCGCGGGGATGTCGATCGGCCCCATCGCCTCGCCAGCACACGGTAGTCCTCCCAACATCGCGGCGTCCTCCAGACTGAGCGTCATCTCGCCGACGGGGAAGTGGAACGTGTGTGTCTCTGGTCGCCACCGGTCCATGAACGCGGCGATCCGCGGGGCGTCGTAGCTGAACCGCGTCAACCGCTCCGCCCGGGGAACCTCAGCTCGTAGCCTGTCCCCCTCGACCAACCGCGCAACAGGGAGAAGTCCTGCAGCGCGTAGCCTGAAAAAAAATATTAATTTAGTTAACGCAATTACTATTGTAAAGAAACAGAAATAAATAATAAATATGAATTACGTACTTCGGAATCCACCGCTGGTGTATCGGCATCAACGTGCGGGTCGTCCGGCAACGTATGTTGCCGGGCGAACGTCCGAGAACAGCCGACACGTACGAGCGGTGGTGCCGGTCCACCGCCTCGTCGAACAACTCCGGCCGTACGTACTCCAGCGGTGCAGCCATAACTGCAAAAAAATAACATAATTGAATCAATTATTTGAATTATACTAATTAAAACGAATTTTGTGAATATAAACCATTTTCTACGATTTTTATTTCAATTTAATCTAATTATGTGAATTATAACCATTTTCTAGGAATTTTAAATGAATTGAAACGAATTATGTGAATTTTCCCATTTTCTACGAATTTTATATCAATTTAATCTAATTACGTGAATTATAACCATCTTCTAGGAAATTTAAATGAATTGAAACGAATTATGTGAATTTAAACAATTTTCTACGAATTTTACATCAATTTAATCTAATTATGTGAATTATAACCATTTCTACAAGTTTAAAACCAATTTAAACGAATTATGTGAATTTAAACCATTTTATACGAATTTTATATCAATTTAATCTAATTATGTGAATTATAACCATTTCCTAGAAGTTTTAAACCAATTTAAACGAATTATGTGAATTTAAATAATTTTCTATGAATTTTACATCAATTTAATCAATTTAAATAATTTTTTACGAATTTTATATCAATTTAAACGAATTATGCGAATTTAAATAATTTTCTACGAATTTTATATCAATTTAACTAACCTAAGTAAACTAAACTAAATTTAACTAACCTAAGTTAACTAAACTAAATTTCTAAACTAAACTAAATTAACTAACTATACTAACTACACTAGACTAAATTTAGAAACATACCTCGGTCAGAAGTGCTCCGAAGTGTTGAAAGCCGAAGTTTTAGAGGAGGGAGGGAGGGGGCCGGCGGCGGCAGCGGTCGCCTCCTTATATAGGGGGGACGCTGCCGCCAAACCCCACGGCGGCAGGACCCTGCCGCCGTGGGGCACGGCGCTAGGGCTCCTGACGCCGTGGGTCGGGGCGCTAGGATTCCTGCCGCCGTGCCCCACGGCGGCAGGAATCTGGCCCTACCTGGCAGTAGAGCCGACCGTTGGGGCCACCCCAAACGCCGTGCCCCATTGCGGCAGGAACTCCTGCCGCCGTTGGGTTTGGCGGTAGATGTATATTTCTCGAAATTTTTTGTTCGTCCATTTATTTTTCGAAAATCAGAGCACAAAAAATATAAAAAAAAATTCGGTGGTGTGCGGTGCGGGAGGGCGCCACGCCGCCTCGCGGCTTCGCGCACGCCACCACACAAACCGCGCGCGTGGGCCCGTTGCGCGCTCATACGCCGATCGGCGCTCTGCCCACTCCGGATTAGCAGCACACCTGCACACGCAGTTGCCGCAAGACTGCGGGGGCGGAGGCTATATGAAAGCGAGAGATCAGCGGCCGCTCTCACTCCCACTCCCACTACCACGCCCCCGAACCGGCGGGGGGACGCTTCGCGTCACCCTCCTCGTCACTTTCCTATCTCCCCGACGCCGCCCCCAATTTCCCCGCTCCAGGCAGCAAGGTACTCTCGCTTCCACTCCGGCACTCCCACTCCCACTCCGTCGTCGTTCCCTGGTGGATTGCTGTGCGCTGCTGGGTCGATCGATCGCCCTCCCGTGTCCGATTGGGCGCGATTTGGTGGGATTGGTGAGGAATTGGGTTGAGGGTGGGTGGGTGGTAGGTTTGGTAGATCCATGCCTTGCATGGCAGTTCCCGTCTCCTGTTGGATGTGTTCCCCGGCTAGGATCCGACCTTTCCCCCAATTTTACTCTATGCGATTAGAGGAACACTGGACATTAGTATGAGCCGAAACTTTCTGCTGCTGCAAAACCCCATTTCCGCGCAGCAACGGATGGGAATCAGTTGGTTCGCATTGGATCAGCAGTAGATTAACTGTTACATTCAGCAACTGCTTTTATAAGGGCCTCGTGATGGGCAGCACAATGTTCTCCATCATGAGTTCGCCGGTCCATGAGTCGAATTGCAAGTAATCACATAAGTGGAGTCTAGATTCCTTAAAAAGGCAGTATCAGTTGGAACAACCTCACTGGTCACCGAAGGTAACTGCAATTTAGGATTGACTGATTTTTTTTCTGAGGGAGTTTCATGCAGCCAATCTTTCGGAAATGCGAATTGGCATTTCATGGAATTTAGCCACAAACTGAAACCAGGCAATTTACAAAGGCGCTCTTTAGGTTAGGCCTCCTGAGTTTTCCAGTTTGCCCCTATTTATTCGGAGAATACCATGCACTAATCTGAATGAAAACTTTTGATCCACTGTGCATGGATGAACCATGATAAATCATAGATCCTAAAAGCAAATTATTTATTTATTACTGAATCCTGGGGTCATTATCTGGAACTGGCCAGTTCCAGATCCTAGGGCTCATTAAATAGTAACGAGTGTCTCCGAACCCTAATTGTAACTGGGATAATATTTAGTCAGACATATGAGTTCTTCTCTGCCTCCTTATTTTTATCGCTAAGAAAAATGAACCTTGAAATGTTTACCTACCCCTTTTAAAGGTGTACTATCTCAGACCTTAATAAAGAGTAGAGGCTTAGGCATTTGAGAAGTGTGCATTGAATACAATTCTGCTAATTCATAACAAATCATCTTGCCAGAGAATCACATTTTTCTATTGGTGACATGTTGAAAGTATGAAATGGTCACTTTAGCAGCAGCTGGAACTTAAGACCAAATTCTCATGGTTCCTTTCGGACATGTTTTTGTACCAACACTATTGCACTGTATGTATGCATGCTTCACTTGAAATTGTAATGGATCAAAAGATGGTATAACATCTGCAGCAAATATACACAGCTTTACTTCATGAGATGCATGATATGTATGCGCCTTCTTACCATTCAATTAGTTACAATTTACGTGTCTATGTAGTGGTAGATTAGTTGCCAAGTATAGTTTGTTTATTTCCAGTTACTTCTTCTGCAGTGCTTTAATATAATAATAATTATTGTCCTTAGTGCTTTGCTTATTGAAATTTTCTACTATGCTGAGCGCTTAATTTGTCACAGGAACAAGATGTCAAATAGGGCCACACATTGGTGTTATGCCTGTCGGAGACCAATTCGCCTCCGTGGACAGGATATCACATGCCCCAACTGCAATGATGGTTTTATCCAGGAAATCAGTGAGATGGGTGGCGCACTGAACACTTACGGACTAGTTGATCCAGACTTCGAAGAGCGCCGAGCTAGAAGATTTGGGATGATGGAGGCCATGTCTTCCATTATGCGGCAACGAATGGCATTAATGGACAGAGATAGTTTTTTTGATAGCCATGGCAGACAAGGGACCAGTACTGAACATGGAAGGCGTCCAACTTCTGTTCCTACGCTGATATTTGGTAGCAACCCTGCTCCTAGAGCTGACAGTGGCAATGTTAATGTTGTCTTCAGTGGAGGCCGCAGACTTGGCATCGACCGTCCAAATTTCAGTCGTTTCCTTGTCGGTCCCAGCCTTGAAGCTCTATTTGAACAGCTACTACTCCAGAGTAACTGCCAAGGCCCAGCTCCTGCCCCACAGTCAGCTATTGACTCCATGCCTGTGGTCAAGATAAACCGCAGACATCTCAACGACTATGCGCAGTGCCCAGTTTGCAAAGAAAAGTTCGAGACTGGAGCGGAGGCGCGGGAGATGCCATGCAAGCACTTGTACCATACCGACTGCATCATCCCCTGGCTTGTTCAGCACAATTCTTGCCCTGTTTGCCGCCATCCGTTGCCACCACAACTATCAGGGAGTACCAACAGCGTCCGCGCACCTTCAGCCTACTCCAGCGAGGCTGCTGTTGCTAGTGTCACTGAAGCAGATCCTGAACCTGTGCCAATAAACAATGGTGGTGCAAATCAGGAAACACACAGCTCCTTCTCGTTTCTCTGGCCATTTGGCCCGTCAAGTTCTAATCCCGCTTCTTACCAGTATGAAGAAACTGTTGATGAGCCTGCAGTATATGATCCAAATAACCAGATAGGATATTCTGAGTGGTACTATGACCACTGACCGAACACCTGCTCCAAGTCCAAGCCATCAAAGCAAGTACTGCCTCAAACCTTCAGCTTTTGTGCGGCATTCCTCAGTTCCATGTGGATGTAGGGCCTGCAATGGTTGCTCTCCGGGTAAAAAAAAAGATGCCACTTGCCTGTAGTCTTGTGTTCACTTCAGTGTATACCTTGTTTTTCATGTGGACCTGTGTAAGTGTGTATACAGAGACTACTTGGCGCAATGAACGCTTCTCTAATGCCTGTAAATTCCTGTTCGGTATATCAAAGGATGCTTCTTGCCTGTCCAATCTGAAGCTGTGCTTAAGATTCCTTACCAGCCTACCAGGGGTAGCCGATGAGCATTCAGTTTGATACCTGTCTATTTCGATGCCAACATAGCATTGAAATAACATTCATCAGTTTCGAAACTTTGCTTAAACTGAAGAAATTCCAATATACAGCTTTTTGCTTACAAAACTCGTTGCTTGCTTGCGAGTTGATGCTTACTAATTGCTTATAAGATCTTTGATACCTTAGCAGTTGATACCATGTCTGAGAGCCTGTTACATGCCAATTCCCTCACATGAAACACTGCCAATTTCCATGCTAGAAAACGAGAAGCATGTTCTGTTGAACTACTACCAATTGGAGAATGGATGGTGATTTCCACGTCTTCCACGAGTCCTGACACGAGGGAGGAGGCACGACATCTTTGGCGTCCATTTCGTCATCGGCAGACTGCAGACGGACAAAATCAACTAAACCCGCAGAAATTTCCAAATTTCCAAACACATGTCGATGACGAGGAGTACGACCGCTTGACCGGGGCATATCCGTCCTCATATCCAACTCCGAAAAGCAAGCGCAGGCAGCGCACCACTCCGGGCAGGGGCAGCGGCCATGGGTTGCTCCGCGCACCTCCTGTCCCAGAGCCTCTACTCGTCCCACCGCGCCAGCCCGGCCGCGCCCAGGAACCTGCGCTCCCAGGCCCGGCCGCCGGCGCGGGCGTCTCCCGCGGCGAGGTCCCGCGCGAGCGCCAGGGGCTGCCGGGGTGCCAGCCTGAGGGTCGCCGCGTCGTTCGAGCAAGGGAGGAGGCAAGTGGAGGTACGCGCCTCTGCTAAACCATCAATTACGCGTGGGGATTGGAAAATTTTGGTGAAGGCTGTCCTGATTGCGGGAGAACATGGTGGAGAACCGTATGATTCGGGGCGCTGTTGGTCCCCGTTTCGGTTCGTGGGAATTCACGAAGCGGGAAACATGAGAAGGATTTCCGTTTCTGCGGTGATTCTATACATTCCCGCCGCTTCTCTAGGTCGCCGTTAGCGGCCCTGCCGTCGCGCGGCGATGCCACCGCTCACCGTTGACTGTTGGCTGTTGCCTGCCCGCCCCAGGCGAGCGTCTCCTCTCTTCCCCGTAGCGTCCGTCCCTCACATCACAGGAGAGTAGATGGTAACCACTAACTAGACCATGCAAAACGTCCTCTATAGTCACTTCTCTGCGGCTATGAAACTTGTTTTAGGCCTCAATTTTTCAACTAACCTGAGATTACATGAATATACTACATTTTCGTGAAAGATGATAGTGTGTAATGCAAACTTTTAAAGAAATAAGGCCTGCATTAATATGTTACTATACTCCGCCGGTGATTTCTAAAGGGCTTGATCCATTTTAATTTTTCCCCTTTTTTGTAGCTTTTACCAGCTCGGTTCCCGAATTCTTGTATGATTATTTTTTTTCTTGGAATTATGAAAATTCTTCTGCTGACTAGGGAAATCAAGAAAATATGCTCCATTTTTCCTACTATTGTGAGTAATGATGGTGTATGTTTTAGGTCTCGTATGACCCACAAGAAAAGTTTAACCAGCTAGCGGACCAAATTGACAAGGATGCAGGGATGACACGGCTCAATCTATTCTCACCTTGCAAAGTATGCTACTATCTTGTTTCTGATTACTGATAAGTATTGAGACATTTTTGCTTGCTTCTTTTGTGCTTCAGATTAAGGCTCATGTCATCTTTGCAATGCAGATTAATGTGTTCTTGAGGATAACAGGGAAGAGACCAGATGGGTTTCATGACCTGGCTTCTCTGTTTCATGTGAGCCTTTTTGTGCCTGATTTTCTTTTCTTGCATGGGTGTTATACAAATGGTGCTTTTGTAAACTCGTGTGTTGCCCAGCCTTGTTCATGGAGTCCTACCAGTTTAAGAAAATTATTAACATTCTAGGGCTTTGGAAAGAAAGAGTAGGTTTATTATGTTCAAAACAGTAGAATAGATATGGTGTGAAGGAATTTTGCATCAGCAATTCAGCATGTAACTTAAACATCAAAAGGATAAAGGATAAAATTCACATAATACTATAGTCGACAGCAAAGTGAATACCATTGAAATAATGTACATGAATTTTTGTTCAAAGGTTCTTGTTATGTTTGTGTGTTGCAATCGACTCAACTTCCATGAAGCTCTGATTCTTCTTTTTGCAAGACTGTGGATCCAGAGAATATGTTTTGATGTTGTAGCTTTACGTGAACCTGTATATGTTTAGACAGTCTAGTCTGAATGGCAATTGTGGTGAAGTATGATCTGTATGCACTAGTTCTAACAATGAACTCTCAGGTCATAAGTTTGGGTGATACAATCAAATTCTCGTTGTCACCAAGTAAGAGCAGAGATCGCCTGTCAACCAATGTTCCAGGTGTACCAGTTGATGAAAGCAATTTGGTATGATGGCCCTATATATTTTGACATATTGCTAATAGTATAATAGATGCACACTTGATATTTTCAGCTTGTCTGACTTTACTATGAACCTGCAGATCATCAAGGCGCTCAACCTTTATCGACAGAAAACTGGGACTGATAACTTTTTTTGGGTACTGTTAATTGTGCATGCCCTTTTGTCCTGAGAAATTTCCCATTCTTTTGGCATTAAAGTAATTAATTTTTTATTGATATTTGACTGTTAGGTTGGGTATTAAATTAATGTCATTTACATCTTAACGTAGATACATCTTGATAAGAAGGTCCCTACTGGTGCTGGTCTCGGTGGTGGAAGCAGTAACGCTGCAACTGCACTATGGGCTGCTAACCAGTTTGCTGGCTGCATAGCTTCAGAAAAGGATCTTCAAGAGTGGTCTGATGAGATTGGATCAGATATCCCCTTTTTCTTTTCACGAGGAGCAGCATATTGTACGGGTAGAGGAGAGGTATGTTTCATGTGGCATCTAGTAAATTCCTAAAGATTTTTTTTGTTCTTGGTAATAAATGTAAGCTCTTCCAAGTTTAGTCCCTCTGAACCTGTGGAAGAACCAGGATTAGAAGATGACGGGCCCAAATAAGCTACAAACATCTAATTTCATTTTATGACAAGGGCCTAATATTGTAACCTCTAGCAAAATTCTCCACAGCTGGAAAGTGGTGTGATAAAAAAAATGGTGCATACATACCTTCTATAGTTCCATAAATGCTCTGGTGCAATCTGCTTCACGAAGGCATTAATGACTTTCCCAACCCTTTGCTCTGGTTCTACTGATTGTGTCTTCCAGAACTACTGTAGTTCTAGTGAATGTTAATAGTTCCAGCAGTTTGCTCTGTGTTTCTATCCATAAAACTCTATGTTAAAGTCATAGGATCAGATTATGAATAAGAAATGGTTTACCACAAAATACTTATCAGTAATACATATACTTATATGTTCTTATAGCCGGTATTATCCTTGGTGGCCATTCTTTGAAGGTAGATACAAGTGCATCTGTAATTATATATCATATTTTACTACATAGTGAAGTTGAGTTAGCTGGTCATGCATTCACACTATTGCTGTTTAGCTTATCCTGTGTTACTAATTCTTTTTTATACAAGTCACCTTCTTAAACTTTGACCAAGTACTCTTCTAAAAAAATTGATTAGCTACCTGTTTTAATAATAACTACACACTATATGGTGACATGTACATCCGTGTGCAATGTTTAGCTCTGTGCAATGTCTGATCGTAATATGTAGATTTCAACTTAAATGTAGATTGTCGAAGATATCCCAAATCCCTTGATGGAAAGTTTACCAATGGTTCTTGTAAAGCCGCCTGAAGCATGCCCAACTGCCGAAGTTTACAAGGTAATTAGTGAACACTTACTTTCTTACTTTGAATTGAAGTTCTTGGGGGTCTCTCATAAGCTTCTTCTTCTTCAGAGATTCAGGTTGGAACAAGCTAGCAAAGCTGATCCTTTGACCTTGCTCAAGGAAATAACTCAAAACGGGATATCACAAGATGTCTGTGTTAATGACCTAGGTATGCATATATTATAATAGTATATTTAGTTTTAGCATCATTTGTTTAAGAACTTAAGTTTCATCAGTACCTGTGCTTCTGTTTCTTTTTTCCAGAGTCTCCAGCTTTTGAGGTGCTACCATCACTTAGGAGGTTGAAGAAACGAATTATTGCAGCTAGCAGGGATGATTACAATGCTGTTTTTATGTCAGGAAGGTAAGGAGGGCTATTTTTGTTAAGCTCCTTGAAGAATCTGTTTGTAGTACACATGTTTTCAAATATGCATTGGTGCTTATTGCCATCATCGTATCATTTTGCCTGGGATGTAGTTAGTACAAAGGGTGTGTCTGGAGAGCACCAACTGTACATTATTGCCATTGTCTAAGCTGTGAACCTGTGACACCATACTTTCGATATCTCATGCAGTGGAAGCACAATTGTTGGAATTGGTTCTCCAGATCCACCTGCGTTCGTATATGATGATGAGGACTATAAGGATGTTTTCGTGTCAGGTATGCTGATCGTTCTACTCCACATCATTTTCATTTCCGTGCAGGCAAGAACAATTCAGTCACTTCTGAGTTGTCAAACGAACAGGAGAAAGCTAGTTGTGTGAGTTTTAACACATTGGAACCATCATTTTGAAAGGGTTGGTGTGTTTTTGTGCAGAGGCTTGCTTCCTCACTCGCGACGATAACGAGTGGTACAGGGAACCAATCTCATCCAAAGCCGTGTTCAACAAAGACGACTTACCAGCCTCGGTTATAGATTGAATTCTGATATACTCTGGTTCTGCATTTGATCTCAATTTTGTGGGTTATACAGGTGAGCGTTTACTGTGGTGTTAGGGAAAAAATTTCACAAGATCACTTTGTTAATAAGACAATCTGATCCCATGAAATGGGTATCATTTTTTCAGTATAGTAACCATTAGCTCTGTCAACAGACAGTTACCAAATGGCCCCAGATGAAGTTTCTTGGTTACATATAGTAGCATGAGTATCATACAGACAAAATGGATTGCATTTTCTAACTTTTAACATCGTAAAAACTTGTGATAGCAAAACATCAATAATCATGTATAGAAATCTCGAAGTGGTACAGGGAACCAATCTCGTCCAAGGCCGTGTTTAGCAAAGAAGGTTCGCCAGTATTGGTTACAGTATGCTTTCAGGCGGGTGATAGTGATACGCGAAGCCGGTATCAGGTTAGGTTATTGCGGCTGGTGGAATGGGCTGCGGCCTAGAGTACGTCCTAAGTCATTCTGTAGTTTTATACAAGGGCAGTGATGTTTTCGTCTCCAAGTGCCCATAGGATGTTATACTGAGAGTTACCAATGCAAGACAGCAAGAGGAGCTAGCGGCGAAAAGCCGAAAACACCACAAACGGCATACCCGTACCACAAGATCTTATGCGTATGCCATACGGTGCCGTGTGGTGGCAGCAAAATTTATTTATATTTTTTTTATATAAAGGAATCATGAAAAGGAATCATCTTCGACCTCTCTGCAACCGCGCAAAGCCAATTTTCAAATTGAAAATAATGTCGCTGCCGCACTGGTTTATCTCTTTGAAGATGTTCGCAGGCAGACGTGCTACATACATCTTCGACCTCTCTGCAAGCAGAGGTCCAAAGCCGAAGCTCAGTAACACCGGCCTGCTATATCTCAATTTTGTGGGTTATATACATGTCTGTCAAGCAAACAGCTATCGATTTCAGACAAAATAGGTTGCATTCCTCGACCATTAACAATGTAAATACACGTGATTACAGAAACAGTGGTCATGCACAGAAAACATCTAGGACTAGGAGGGCAATAGCGAACAAAGCAATCTTCTAGCTCAAAGTAGAAGCAATCTGCTTGGTACAACTAACAGTCAAGCAACATCCATGTCCAAAACCAAAGCCACCGCCGCTCATGTTCGGACCTGGCCATCGACCTCGTCGCCGCTGACTACCTGGGCGCTCCCGTCTTTGCCCTCCGCCCCACGAGCCGACGCCGAGGGGGCTTCGTCGTCCGCCTCCCGCGAACCCTCCCCGCCGGCGCCGCGCTCCGCAGGGTCCAGATCGAGGTCCCCCAGCTCGGCGTCTTCCACCGGCGGGTTGAAGGATCCGAACTTGGGCGTGGTCTCCGGCGCCACGAACCCGCCCCGGGCGTGGTGGAACGAGAAGGGCGCGCCGCCGTCCGCGTCGCCGCCCGAGCCTGGCGCGCCCGCCCCCGTCCCCGTCCCCTCAGCGGCCGCCGCCGAGGGGACGCTGTCGAGCGCGGCGACGGACGCGCGCCTCCGCTTCGGCTCCGGCGGCCGCCGCCGCCGCTCTTCCCCCTCCTCCCCGCCCCCGGCGCCGAAGTCGTCGTCCCCCGGCACCGGGAGCGCCCGCTTCTCGGGAGAAGCCGAGGAGCTCCCACGCGGCGGGGGAGGAGGCGGCACCGGCCCGGGGCTCTCGGCCTGGGTCTCCGCCGCCATTCCGGCTAGAGAGCTGGGGAGGCAGGGACGGCGGAGGGGGTCGGGGAGTCCGCGCGGTGCGTGGGATCTGGGATGTGGAGGCGAATTTTCTGTTGCGGGCGATCGATCCACCCGCGCGCGTGCTCCGGGCCTTTTGGCTTCGCTTTGGAGTTCGGCCTTTGCCTGACGACGGACGATGACGGGACGACACCGCCCGCCAGCCAACACGCACGCTCTGTCACGCTCGCGCGGCAACTTGCCGTGCCGGCACGCAGGCCATGTGCTGCCGCTTTTTCAGCCTTTGCAGGTGCTGTCGGGCCGTCGGTCGACTGGACACCTCGAGGCCCATACTGCGAGCAGGTGACAAGTGGGCTTGCTTGGTCACGGCCCATGTTCGGGAGCTTACACCTATCCAAACAAGCAGCATCGATCATTGTCTGTATGATATAAAGTGATTCCTTCACTCATTAAAAGCCCGCTCGAGAGCTTCTATCCCTCATCACCAAGACGTTTTCAGAAAAGTGAAAACTTTTCTCCTACTCAGGTGTAGTATAGTAGGGGAATAAAAATACAAATCACCATCACGCACATTTCTCCTTCGCGTGGATCGTCGCGCAGTCGCGCTAACGTGTCGGTCTGCGAGCGTGAGCGACACACGCTAGATGTTTCCCACGCCACATTCCCCATCAGGCATCTCAAGCCACATTCCCCATCAGTTGGAGCAAGAACGAAAAAGCGAAACACGATGCCGAAATGCTCAACCCATACGAGCCATGCCATGCCACGTAGTAAGTGTACGGCCGGGATGCCCTATCCGCGCCCACCAAACCGCCGCACGAGCTCCTCCGGCGTGTCGACACGTGTCCCTGTCCCCGACGTCACGCTCGGCGAGATATTTTCGTGCCACGCGGGCAGGGCTCCACGTGTCGCTCTCCGCGCCCACCACCTGACGGAAAAAAAAAGCCCCGAATCGGAGTGAGGGCCTGTTTAGTTGGTGAAAAATTTGCCTTTTTAACTGTTTGAACTTCTGTAGCACGTTTCGTTTGTTTGTGGTAAATATTGTTCAATCATGGACTAACTAGGCTCAAAAGATTCGGCTCGTGATGTACAACAGAACTGTGTGATTAGTTAATTTTTTTACTTACATTTACTGCTCCGAACATATGTCTTTTGATGTATTTAATGTGATGTGATGGAGAGAGTTGAAAAAGTAACAATTTTTTTCTAAATTTCAGCAAACTAAACAGGCCCGAGATAAAACCCGGCGCGGCAACCCGGAACGGGGACGTTTGGGAGGCAAAAAGAAAAAAAAAAGGCGCGCTTGGGCGCCCGCCACGCGTCTCCCGCGAGGGGCACGCGTCGGCCGGAGGCGCGGGCCGAGGTGCTGGGGCGGGTCCGCTCCCCGGGATTCGGCGGGACACGTGTGCGCCCCCAACGGCCTGGTCTTCCGGCACGTGTCCCCCGGTCGCCACACGCCCACACGATCACAGTCTTCACTTCCCCTTTGGAGCTCGTCGAGGGCCGCCGGACGGGCAGTCAGTCGGGCATGGCTCGATTGGGAAAGGTGGCTGGATTTAAGTAATCCCACGGATAGGTCCCCGTGCTATAAACAATGCGGCCGTAGAGCCGTCGAGCGACATGGACGTCCCAAAAATAAGCCCGGACGCGTATAGAAATGGCAATGGCGTGCCAGATCTACTGTCAGGTAGCTCTCGACACTACTCGTCTTTGGGTACAGAGATGGGGGAGGCTGGGACTTGGGAGAGAGAGAGTAGGTGATGACTGCGACTGAGGATGCCGCGCCGTAACACATCAGCTGAGATCCATCCTTACGTTAATTAGCCAGTGGTAGAGAATACTTTACGTAGTATATTGTTAGCAATCCGAGCAGAGATATTTGGGTTGTCCGATCGAGTTTTTTAGCAATCCGAGCAGAGATATTTGGGTTGGCCGATCGAGGAGGGAGACCATTGACAGGATGGTTCTCGAGCTGGTCGCACCTGCAATCCAGCTAAGCCCCATAACTAATTATTGGCGCGCGACGCCGGAGTGGTCCAGTTGTCAACCGGCCGCCGGCGCCACGACGCCCCCCTCCCGGCCGGTCGTGCCCTGCCCCGACACCCACGCCTTTCGGGGAGCACGAGAAGTGCCCGCCGGTGCTCGGCGCAGCGCATATATCCTCCCCTCGTCGTCCCCCCTGGCACTGCCACCCCCTCCCTGCACGCGCTCCCGCATCGCCCGCCTACTACGCTCCTCTGGCGCTTCCACGACCTTCTTGGCTGACCGATCACCCGAGCTCGAGCTGCCAGTTTACCACGTCCTGCTCCTTCAGCTGCAGCTGCGCCACGCAAACAACCCATAACTCCCACGGGGTTGCCGCGCGATGAGCGAGGGCGCGCGTAACACGCGCCGGTTCTACGGCGCGTCGAGCAGCGGCGCGGCCGGGAGCGGCGCCGACGGCGCGGGCTACCGGGACGGAGGCGGCGGCGGCATTGTGCCGTCGCGGAGCAGCGACGTGAACACGGGGATCCAGGACGAGAACGTCCTGGCGTTGGTGTTCCGCTGCCTCAACTTCGACCCCAAGGCGCTCTGCACCGTGGCCTGCGTCAGCCGCCGGCTGCGCGCCGTCGCGGAGCGCGTGCTGTGGCGGGAGCTCTGCATCTCCCGCGCCCCGCGGATGGTGGCGTCGCTGACGGGGGTACCCGTGGGCGGCCCGCCGCCGCCCGGGCGCATTGTGGGCGGGTGGCCGGCGCTGGGGAAGCTGCTCCTCTTCTGCTGCGGCGCGGCGTCGGCGTCCGTCCCGGGCCACTCCACGGGGGTGTCCCGCTTCTCCAAGACCTCCGGCCGGAGCTTCCTGGCGCGGCGGTGCCGGGGCGACCTGCTCTACGTGTCGGACCCCTGCGAGCACGCCGCGCCGGGCGCCGACGACGACGTGGGCGCCTACCTGTAGCGAACATGGCCTCATATGCCATTAGTTCGAGTTTGATTTTGGTGATTCATGACAACATGATCATTGGGACTAACCCTATTGTTTTAGCATGTCTTTGTAGACACTTCTAGGTCCCAAGGATGCAAGAAAACCATATGCCAAATTGAGAAGATAGTGTATTTTTCAAGGGTCAAAACCGAGCAAGAAAAGAAAAAGAAAAGACACCGTCGGATGAACCGACGGTCCCTCAAATACAAGCGTCGGTGCAATCGTCGGACGAGTTGGTACACAGGGTCAAACCCTAGGTACCGTCGGATGAACCGACGGTCCATTATTTAGTAGCGTCGGACGAGTTGCAGAGGAAGAGCAAGGAAGACAGTAGCACCGGATGATCCGACGGTCTGAGTGGGGACCCCGTCGGTCTATCCGACGCTCAGTTTGAATTCATACAGAGACGCGCCAAGACGAAGCCTTCAGCACCGGATGATCCGACGCCTTGGACAAGGAGAAGCGTCGGTCTATCCGACGGTCGATTGGAAGCTAACAGAGGCGACTTGAGCGCGGAGTCTTCAGCACCGGATGATCCGACGCACCGTCGGTGCATAGCGTCGGAGCAGTTGTGTCAGAGAACCTCAACGGCTAAGTGACGTGGGAGGGGCACCGGATGAACCGACGCCCTGGAAAATATAGCGTCGGATCATCCGACGGTACCTTTTTCAGTGGACGTTAGCCAACGGCTAGTTTGATGCCTTGGGCTATTTATACCCCCTCCACTCACCCATTTGAGCAAGCTGGATTGTGTGGAAGTGCAGGAGAGTTCAAGACACCTAGAAGATCATATCCAATCCATCCAAGTGCTTAATTGCTCATCCATAGACTTTGCATATGCTTAGTGTATGTGCTTAGTGCTAGGCTTAGCTTAGAGCTGAGTGAGTGCAAGGTTGTGCCAACCTTGTGAGGTGATTCTTGAGTGAATCCAGTTGTACAAGGTTCGCCGGAAGCCTTGGGGCCTAAGTGGCTCACCGGCAATCGTCATCGACCCTCCGGCTTGGTGTGGAGCGGCGAGGACACTTTGTGCGGGGGACGTGGAGACCCCCTTCCTTGGTGGAGAAGCTCCTTAGTGGAGGCGGCATCAAGATGACCAAGGGAGCTTGACAAGTGCCTAAGTGGCTAGCCTTTGTGGCAAGTCAAGTTGGTGCTCTTGGGAGAGACTTGGTGACCGAGAAGCAATACTCTTGTGTGAGTGCTTCAACAACGTGGACTAGGGGTGGCTTAGTGCCTACCGATACCACGGGATAAATCGCGTGTCAAGAGTTTGCTTCCTCTCATCCCCTTTACGTTTCCGCATTTACTCTATTGCAATCTTTGCTTGCCTTTACTTTCCTAGAGTAGTATCTTGCTAGGAATGGCTATAGGTTGCAAACCTTGTTTTGGGATGGGAGTTTCACACTAGAACAACCGTAGTTGCACATATAGATAGTATGTTCTAGTTTACTTTTGTGTAAAATTTAGTGAGCCATAGGTTAAGGTTTTTAAGTTGCCTAATTCACCCCCTCCCCCTCTTAGGCTAACGGGCATCCGATTCCCTACAAGTGGTATCAGAGCCGGGACTCACTTCCTTCACAAGGAAACACCAATTCGATTGGTATATTGTGAAAACCGGCTCATTGGAACGGTTAGGCTTCACCGCCTAGTGAGTTGCTCTTTAGATGAATGAAAGGGGTGGATACCTTAGGTTTGGCTCCACATTTCGATGGCACGGGCTATCCTCGGTGGAAGGTTCTCATGGAGGCCTATCTCCAAGCAAGGGACCTTGATGTTTGGAGAGTCACCGATGAGGGCATGAAAAATGGTACTAGAAAGGAAAAGTAATTTGATGTGATTGCTAAGAGTATCATTTTGTCCTCACTAGATGTAGGCGTTTTCAATAGAGTTTTTACTTGTGAAAATGCTCATGAGCTATGGAAAACCATCAAGGAGCAAAATGAGGGTTCAAAAGAAGTTGCTAATGAACGCTATGGTTGTCTCCTTGAGGAATTCAATAGCTTCAAGCAACTTGCTAATGAAAATGCCGAATCTATGTACTCACGCCTAAATGTGCTTGTCAATAGAATCAATGCTTTAGGTGTGAAGAACATCACGGACTTGAACATCAACCGCAAGATCCTTCAAAGTCTCCGGAAGCCTGACTATGACTTGGTGAAGGCTATCATCTATGAGAGAAAGCTCGAAGAATTGAAGCCATCTCAAATCTTGAGCAAGATCATGGCACATGAGCTTCAAATCATGCCCGAGTCCAAGAAGGCGTCCCAAGAAAAGCCTCAAGAACCATCTTCTCCAAGCACAAGCCATGCCCTCTCAAGCCAACAAGAGAAGGTGTTGAGTAGGATGACTACTCATGGAAGCTCAAGTGAAGATGATGGTGATGATGGTGACGATGAAGATTCCTCAAGTGATGAAGAGGTTGAATCCATGGTGGCCGAGTACGTGGAGAAGATCTTCAAGTATGTGAAGAAAGTCAACATGTACGGCTACAACGTCCACTTGAGAGAAGGGCGTTATCATCAACACATCAAGTTCACCAAGATCGAGCACAAGCCCAAGAAGAAGGTGGTCAAGGAGAGGAGGCCAAAGCAAGAAGCAACTATCGCCGTCCGTGAGTGGACAAGTGGTGGAGAATCAAGTTCTTCTAGCTCAAGTGATGAATCAAGAAAGAACTTCACCACCCGCTTCATGCATGGCTCTTCATCATCACCACACATGTGCCTTATGGCCCGAGGTATGGAGAGCAATGTAAGTGATGATGAATCCGACACCACCTCTCTTGATGATCTTGTTGAGCTAGTAAATGAGCAAAAAGGGATGCTAGAAAAACAAGCTAATGAAATTAAAGAACTTAATGCTCTCAATGATCTTAGTGCTACCCTTGCTACAAATTATGAACATTTGTTGTGCAAATTCAAATTGCTTAGCAAGGAGAATGAAGAGCTAAAATCTAAGCTAGAGAGCATTGAGATTAAAACTAGTGATTCCCTTGTGCTTAATGAACCATCTATCCCATGTGCAATTCCTATCTCTAAGGTAGATGCTTCAACTTCTTGCATTGATTTAATTGATGAATCTTGCTCACCATCTTGCAATGAGAATGTTGTTGTAGAAACATGTGATTGTCTCATAGGCAAGAAAAATGATGAGCTCAAGCAAGAAGTGAAATGGCTCCGAGAGAGGTTGGCAAACTTGATGGGCAAGGGCAAGAATGATGAAGAACAAGTGGACATCTCTCAAGACATGAAGAGTAAAGTCCAACCTTCTCAAGATAACCGTGATCCCATGGTGAAGAAGCTTGAGAAGGGTGCAACCGTGACTTGCTACAAGTGTCATGGAGAAGGGCACAAGTTCTACAAATACCCCCAATTTGTCAAGAAGATGGACAAGGACGCAAAGAAAAAATTGAAGCCCACAATCAAGAGCTCCCTCATCTACACCAAGCCCAACCGCAAGAACAAGACAAATAGCAACACCTACGTCATCAAGAAGAAAGCAAATGGCAAGGTGGTTGCACACAAGGTTGGGAAGATGAAGGAAGAGCGGGGTAGGAACCAACCCATTTGTGTACCCAAGGAAGTCATCACCAACATGAAGGGGCCTCAAATGGTTTGGGTTCCAAAGGCCACTTGAAGGCCTTGAGTGCGGGGACTTGGGAGGCTTGGTACAATCAAGATGAAAAGATTCAAGCCTATAAGCCAAGCTTGCAAATTGGACATGTGTTGCCCAAGTTCCCCGATTGAGGTAATGGAAATTAGTACCTATCTCTTGTATCATTGTAGCTCCATTGCCTTGTTTAGGTTGCATTTGTTGCAATATTTACATATGGTAGGTTGCTTGTGTCATGTGCTAACCCATGAGCAATCTACATGGTTTGATTAGTGTGTAGGAAAGCTACACTTATTCTTTCATGGTGCATGTTTTCATATATATCTCTTTGCATCATGAGCAAGCTATAGGGTAAGCTTCCCGTTGTTGTCATAAACAATGTGCATACATTTGGTTGGTGATTCAAACACTAAATGCACACATTTAGGGGGAGCTCATCCCATGGTTTGGTTATGGGACTAACTTTGTTTCAAGCTTATCTTATGTAGTCCCTTAGCGACGCGTTCCGGTGTGGTGTTTCATTCTAAGAGAATGCTATTTCACTCTCAATGTGATCTAACATCTCTAAAAGAGTGAATATAGCAACATGAGCTTCATTCTATTGAGTCATGTCCTTGCGAGCTTATGTCTATATAAGTTCAAAGGCAATGTACTCATACATTCCTAATCCTTGTGGTACCCCAAGTGTCTTCTATGCAAGCTTCTTTCAAGTGGTGTCACCTAGTGATATCATTTCCAAGTGGCTCATCTCAATGTGGTGCCAACAAGGTAGAGAGGATCAATCCCCTGGAGGTATGCAATGATCAAAAGACTACAAGTGATATCTACAAGTGGTAATGTAACAAGAACCCATTTGTCTTATCTCTTGTCCTTTAAGCTACCTCTTTGCATGATATGCTCTAAGCTTCCTTGTTTTATAAGTTTGTAGTTGTGCACTTGTCTCTCACTACCCTTGTCTTGCAAGTGGTATTCTTTTTATGCACACACTTAGGGGGAGCTTAGTTTGTATCATGCTAGTCTCATGAGCATGTGATCCACCTTAGTTATTCTCACATGTGGTATCTTCATCGATATCATACATATGGATCATGGTTCATGCGGCTTTCTCCCTTGCATTTAACATCTCTCCTTTGAGCTATGGTTGCTAGATCTTGCTAGTTTCCTTGGACCTGTTTGCTTTGGACTTTTTGGAGATTTTATTCCAAAGGGGGAGAATGTGAGACCAAAGCAAGCGTGTGGCTTAAGCTTACAAGTGGGCTCAAGGATGCTTACAAGTGGTTTCAAGGATATGAGACCAAAGGGGAAGAATGTGAACATGAAGATCAAAAAGGGGGAAGTTTGATCTAGGGGGAGTTTGGATGATGGTAAGCATCCAAGCAAGTGTAAGTGGTTCTAATTCTGTCAATTCTAGCAAATTTATGCTTGCTTTGGTTGTGTTATCATAAATCACCAAAAAGGGGGAGATTGTAGCGAACATGGCCTCATATGCCATTAGTTCGAGTTTGATTTTGGTGATTCATGACAACATAATCATTGGGACTAACCCTATTGTTTTAGCATGTCTTTGTAGACACTTCTAGGTCCCAAGGATGCAAGAAAACCATATGCCAAATTGAGAAGATAGTGTATTTTTCAAGGGTCAAAACCGAGCAAGAAAAGAAAAAGAAAAGACACCGTCGGATGAACCGACGGTCCCTCAAATACAAGCGTCGGTGCAATCGTCGGACGAGTTGGTACACAGGGTCAAACCCTAGGTACCGTCGGATGAACCGACGGTCCATTATTTAGTAGCGTCGGACGAGTTGCAGAGGAAGAGCAAGGAAGACAGTAGCACCGGATGATCCGACGGTCTGAGTGGGGACCCCGTCGGTCTATCCGACGCTCAGTTTGAATTCATACAGAGACGCGCCAAGACGAAGCCTTCAGCACCGGATGATCCGACGCCTTGGACAAGGAGAAGCGTCGGTCTATCCGACGGTCGATTGGAAGCTAACAGAGGCGACTTGAGCGCGGAGTCTTCAGCACCGGATGATCCGACGCACCGTCGGTGCATAGCGTCGGAGCAGTTGTGTCAGAGAACCTCAACGGCTAAGTGACGTGGGAGGGGCACCGGATGAACCGACGCCCTGAAAAATATAGCGTCGGATCATCCGACGGTACCTTTTTCAGTGGACGTTAGCCAACGACTAGTTTGATGCCTTGGGCTATTTATACCCCCTCCACTCACCCATTTGAGCAAGCTGGATTGTGTGGAAGTGCAGGAGAGTTCAAGACACCTAGAAGATCATATCCAATCCATCCAAGTGCTTAATTGCTCATCCATAGACTTTGCATATGCTTAGTGTATGTGCTTAGTGCTAGGCTTAGCTTAGAGCTGAGTGAGTGCAAGGTTGTGCCAACCTTGTGAGGTGATTCTTGAGTGAATCCAGTTGTACAAGGTTCGCCGGAAGCCTTGGGGCCTAAGTGGCTCACCGGCAATCGTCATCGACCCTCCGGCTTGGTGTGGAGCGGCGAGGACACTTTGTGCGGGGGACGTGGAGACCCCCTTCCTTGGTGGAGAAGCTCCTTAGTGGAGGCGGCATCAAGGTGACCAAGGGAGCTTGACAAGTGCCTAAGTGGCTAGCCTTTGTGGCAAGTCAAGTTGGTGCTCTTGGGAGAGACTTGGTGACCGAGAAGCAATACTCTTGTGTGAGTGCTTCAACAACGTGGACTAGGGGTGGCTTAGTGCCTACCGATACCACGGGATAAATCGCGTGTCAAGAGTTTGCTTCCTCTCATCCCCTTTACGTTTCCGCATTTACTCTATTGCAATCTTTGCTTGCCTTTACTTTCCTAGAGTAGTATCTTGCTAGGAATGGCTATAGGTTGCAAACCTTGTTTTGGGATGGGAGTTTCACACTAGAACAACCGTAGTTGCACATATAGATAGTATGTTCTAGTTTACTTTTGTGTAAAATTTAGTGAGCCATAGGTTAAGGTTTTTAAGTTGCCTAATTCACCCCCTCCCCCTCTTAGGCTAACGGGCATCCGATTCCCTACACTACCGCGGCGTGTTCCGCGGGTTCATGCGGTCCCGGACCCGGGCGTGCCTGGTGGGGCGGCAGGCCGCGCTGGAGGCGCGCGTGCGCTGCCCCTACTGCGGCGCGCGGGTGTGGAGCATGGTGGCGGCCGGGATGGTGCCCCGCGCCGCGTGGCGGAGGCTCGGCGCCTACGAGGGCCGCCTCGAGTACTACGTCTGCGTCAGCGGGCACCTCCACGGCAACTGCTGGCTCGCGCGACTCACGTCCAGCGACGGCGAGCACGGCGGCGGCGGCGACGACTCGGAGGATGACGACGCGTCCACGGAAGGCGGCAGCGATGATGGCCGTGCCGCGTCGTAGCTCGCGGCATTCCAGGTCCACGACCATAGTACCACACCATAGTAGATTGGTAGCAGAGAGGCCTAGCTGTCCTACTGTAGCAAGATGCTGTAGCAGAGATCGGTGTCGATCCCTGACCTGTGCGTTGGGGTAGCCAGCAACAGCAGCATGCGCGCTCTCTGCTCTGCTATGGCCCACTGGCCGGAGCTGGATGAAAGGCCCCATGTTTACTGTTCCGGCGAGCAGTGCGCGCGGCGAATGGAGCCTTTTTGTGATGTGAGCTGATACTCGTTTTCCGCCGGTACGGCTTTGTCGGTTGCCGGCCCTGTTGTACTCTGCTCTGTTTTCTCGATTTCAAGCTGTCGCGTGTAGACTTGAAGAGGCGCTCGAGTCTGCTGCTCCCTTGGCCCCGGGTCCCGGCTGCAATCTGGCCTTCCGTCTCATCCGTCTTTTGCTTGGTTGGTTATATACGCGCTTCCTCAATTCCAAATTATGTAAGATCGTTTTGACATTTCAAAATTTACATTTTTGATATATACATACATCTACATATATAATAACTATAAATTTAAAGGCAGAATCAAGGTACTAAATAGCGTTCGTAGCGGCCGCTATAGCGGTAGCGGACCCAAGATAGCATGCTTGGACTTAGCGGCCGTTGTTGTCCGCTATTAGAGCCGCTATTGCTCGTGTTAAGCCGCTATTTACGACATTTATGATTCAAATAATATATAAATACGAATTAAATAGTAACAAATATTATTTTGATTAATTATTTAGGTAATGTACAAGAATTATAGATTGATAAATGAATTCTTTATTTATGGATATGATAATTTAATATTAATATGTATTCTAAATAATAAATATATCTATTTTTGTGATTCTTGTCGTCAAATGTAATTGACTAACTTAAAATTTTAATATTTTCATGTAAATTTGATGTTAATGCATTAAAATTGTGACTATTTCTTGCATTCCGCTATTTGGACTTAGCACCCGCTATAGCACCCGATATCCGCGATCCGCTACACCGACACTAATGCGCTACCATACCGCTAAATGCTATTTAGTACCTTGGGCAGAATAGTCAATTCAGTCCCCGAACTATCACTCAAAGCTCAATTTCGTCCTTGAACTACGAAAACAGTCGTTTTAGTCCTCAAACTTTCGCAACTAGCTCAATTTCGTTCCTGAACTACGAAAATAGTCATTTTGGTCCTCAAATTTTCGCATCCGGCTCAAATTCATCCCTGGCCGATAGCCAAATACCCTTTTTACCCTTCTCCTATCTCTACGCACCGCTCGCTACTTCTCCTAGCCAGATGGTGGATCTGGACGAGCCAGTGCCGACAGAGCTTCACTACTTCTCCCCCACCTCTCTTTCTTTTTTCATAATTTTTATGAGAACTCCGAGGAATTTTCGAGCTTATAGAGAGAAGGAGAACTAACTGCCGTTTAAACCGACGGCTGCAACCACCGTTTCAACCGGTGGTTGGTCCAACCGCCGTTTGCAGTGGCGGTTGCTGCTTGGACCGCGGTCCCAGCAATCAACTGTCGCTGCCCACGACGGTTGCAGCCTGGGGCCCACGTGCTCAGGCCAGTCGCTGGTTGTGCCTACCACCGTATCAAACGACATCAAGACTTGCAACGGCGGTTGGGACTTGCCGTCGTTGCAAATAGCAGCGGTGGTCTGGTTTTGAAAATTTTTGGGATCGTCATCTAATTTTGAAAAATCGTGAAAACAATTCTCCAATGACACGGCCGCGTGCAGCGTCTTCTGACCAAGAGAAAAAATAGGGCAGCCAATCCGCCGGCCTCCTCCCTCTGTCCTGAACCTCGCAGCCATAGCCAGTGAGTTTGGCAACGACGACGCAGCTCCGCGTTCCACAATTTATGTGAGCTCAGGTATGTTTGCGCACTGGATTTTTCATTCCTTTTCAACAAGGGTAGCATGTGGCGGAGCCAGGATCAAAAATTACCTATGGCGAAGTTGTATAAATACAGTCATCAAATATGTATAAATACAGTCAATATCACAATCACAATTATATGAAAATATGCATAAATATATTCACACAATATGCATAAATATACTAAAAATCATCATATAAATTGCTCATATAAATTGTAGTTGTATGGAAATTTGCATAAATATAATTAGATTCGCAGGAGGTTAGGTGTGGCGGCTGCCGCACCTTGCCGTATTGGTGGCTCCGCCACTGAAGGCAGTACACAGCTCGCGGAATCGCGCTGCAACAAGCGACTCGCCTGCCGTTTCGCTCGCGGGTACATCGAAATGCTTCAACGACACACGAGCTCTAGCTACCGTACGACTCTACTACACACACGGCTTTCTTTTGCGTTCCTTGCTGTATATTGGAAAAAAGCTTTAACACAAGCTACCCGGGGATCGAATAGGACAGCGGCAGCGGTTGGATTGCTGGCTGGTGGCCACCATGCAACTGGACCACCTTCTCTTCATCTAGGCGTCCGTCCACCTGACCTCTATCGATCAGACGGTTCAGACAATCACAACCCCAGCACTATGTAGTACACGATCGTGACCGGCAGCGATATGAATATCCCGAGAATAACCCTGCATAATAAAGACACGAACAAACGAATCAGATTCATTCTCGGTCAGATGGAATATAATTCACAGGGGAACCAGCGGAATTCTAAAGTGCAGTCGAGTCTACAAATTAAGGTTGACGGCAGTAACAAGTGGTAAAGAGGCACAAACCCGGTGCTCATGATGTCGGCGTGGACCTTGTACTCCTCCGCGTACACGAACGAGGTTACGGCCAGGGGGAGCGCCGCCTGCAGTCGCACACGCATGTGCAAATTGTGAGCTCGTCTCAGATGATTTAACTGCTCATATTTTTTTCAAATAAAATTGTGTCGTTGAGAATTGTGAGCTCGTCTCAAATAAAATTATATCTCTTTAGTACTTTATATAGTAGTACTATGGTTAGGAATTTGTTGGCAGATGTGTTCTTCTTCTGTACCAAAATAAACGTGAAAACGGTGCAGTGCAGAGATCGGGTTTCAGCCTTTCATCAGGTCAAGCGAACGAGGAGTCCAGGACATGATCGTTGCACGAGCAAAGTACTCCCAGACGACCTACTTGGAAGCTGACTTTGCTTTGTCTGATGACTCAGTTGCTCTGCCACAACTCACAACAACCATGCCCACACTGTTACTAGCCCTGCCCTACGTACACCTGATTTACTAGAAACGTGTGCAGTTCAGCATCTGTTCATTGTGCAACAACTGAAAGTTGCGGCTGCATAGCTAGGCAAACGACGTCACCGTCTTACTGTCAGTGTGCACGTTTCTGTCTCATAGATTTGTGTCGTTGAGAAAGAGCGTCGAATTTGTCTTCGTTCTCCCTTTTAAAAGGCTCGTGCTTTAAATTTAAGTTTGTTCATAAACAAGTAATCTAAGCAAAGTAAAACGAATAAGGACGTGTGTTCGTGTGTGTTGGCTTAATTATATTACCTGTACGACAGAAATGTGGAGGAGGGTGCCGTGCATCCCGATGGCGAGCGACACGAGCAGCATCAGCACCGGGCCGATCAGGAACTTGAGGACCATGGACAGCGACGCGATGGTGTACCCGCATGGCACGAACCGTGACTGCCGCGCTATGAACGTCCCTGGAAATCAACAACATTCATGTGTAAGTTTAGCAAGTTTTTTCCCTAACAGAAAAGTTTAGCGAGTCCAAAACAAACAATTATTCCAGAAGAAAGGGTACGGTGGTCAGAGTAAAGACCTGAAGCGAACATGCTCAACCCAACTGCAGTTGTGTGGATGGTGAACAGAGAGTCGTTGACAATTTTCGGCATCGAGAATCCAATCCTGATTGATGCAGAGGAAACAAAACAAATTAATCAAGGCAACCACTAGGAAACGAAATTGATAGAGGGCAATAGCCAAAGTGATTGATTAAAAAAATGAAACTAGAATGGAAGGGCGGCGCACTTGAATGCCATGAGAGACCAGATGAGGCCAAGGAAGCTCGCGTAGGTATTGGGAATCTGCAGAAGCTTCTTCACCGCCATCCATACGACGTGCATCACCGGCGGCTGCTGGGCCGGCGGCGGGACAGCCGACGACTCCTCGGCCGCTGCCGCCGTCTCTTCGGCCCGGCTTTCTGGTGGTGCCGTCGGCGACGCATCCGCCGCCACCTCGGTGATCTCAATGTTGACGACCACCTGGTTGTGACTACGCTCGGCATGAATGCTCCCGCCGTTCTCCGCCGGAGGCGCCGCCGCCGACACGGGGCTGATCTTGGTGGTGCTGACGTCCCGCGCCGCCATGAACTCGTAGAGGAAGATGACGACGTTGTACCAGATGCAGAACTGCATGACGACGATCTGCTTCATGAGGCCACCCGACACGGAGCCGTACATACCGTCGAGGAGCGGCACGCCCATGATGATGGTGTTGGGCAGCGACGCGACGGAGAAGTTGGTGACGACCCACTTGATCGGCGACGCGGACGCCGCCGCCGCCTTCCCGTCGGGGCTGCTTCTCCGGCGGCGGAAGTGGGCCCAGAAGGCCCACGCAGTGAGGGCGAGCAGGATGACGGCCTTCTGCAGCGTGTCGGCGGCGATGAGGCGCTCGTTCATGTGGTAGGGGTCGTTGGTGGAGACCATGTGGAAGATGAGCACCGGCACGGCGTAGAGCGCGACGAAGTGGTTGATCCCCGCGCACTGCTCGTCGGAGAAGGCCTTGAGCCACCGCACGGAGGCGTAGCCCAGCAGCGCCGCCGTGTACAGAGGCACCATCGCCTCCACCACGTGGTACACCGCCGATCCCGGGATCATGGTGCCGGCCGCCGGCGGCGCTTAGCTGCACACCAGCTGTTTTGTTGACAACAAATTGAATTGTAAGCAGCTAGCAATCAGCTAGGAACCTCACTAATGTAAACCCTCGCTCGTCGATCTTGTGAGCGATCGATACGGTGGAATGGAATGCAAAAACTGCAAAGTGTTGTAGTGTGGGAGAGCCTAGGTTTTGGCTTGGACGTGTATATATAGTGTGTCGTGAGATCATTGGGAGGTGTTGGGTGCTTGGGGCTTCGTCGCGGGTTGACGCGGAATTTGATCGATCGGTGGCGCGTGACTGCATGGTGGTGTCAGGTTCGTAGGTTCCGTGCGCAGATGGTTTTGGATCGCGGAAAAGGACGGCACGAAACCGGGAACTGAAAGCCAGATATGCAGTGCTAGGTGCTAGCGATGCGCATGCACGCACGCACTGCAGGCGCATTGGGGTTTGTTAATGGAAATTAGCTGGGTGCTGACACCACTAACATCTCAACAAAAGTGAGTTAACAGGTACTCCCTCTGTCCCAAAAAGAATGTCATTTTAGAAATTTTAGAACAGATTATTAAGGAGGTGAAATGACCTCGATTGCCCCTATTTATTTGCCATATTAGGTGCTGATTGATTGTTGCATGCCTACATGCACATGCACACATGCCAAATTAAGTAAAACGTCATTCTTTTTGGGACAAATTTTGAATCTAAAAAGTCATTCTTTTTGGGACGGAGGGAGTAGCTGTATACGTACTCTGTGCATGCAGCATGTTGTTCTTCGCACAATTAACTCATTCTCAATTGGAGTTTTATTCTCTATAAATTAATAATTAATGTGCCACGTAAGCAAATAGTATTGTGTCTTGGAGTATTATGGTTGTGTTTGGTTGCTTGGCTAAATCTCTAGGCAGTCCAACCAAATGCAGTTTCTACGTGTTTGGTTACATGCATAAGGAGATTAGACAGGTCAGCATAATGCTGAAAATGACTCCTAGCCAGGCTGAGCTAGTACACACAAATCGAGCATACTAACTCGGTCTTCCACATACCTCTCGATTATTTTCATTTTAAACGAACTTATGTCCATTTAAACGCTTGTGCATACATCGTGCATGTTGACGTACGGGTAGATGCTCATCCAGAGCTCCACACAACAAGCCTGCTGCCTTGTTTTTTTTTTTTTTGAACGAACTCCTGCTGCCTTGTTTGAATGGTGTAGTGAATTGAAGTGGAATGAAAGCGGTCGATTCAAAAAAAAAAAACTCCAAACACACCTAGCACTACATGACAATAATCAGTGCATTTTATTTGGCGCCTTCGTAATTTGCAGAAGAAAAGTCATAGAGCAATTAGAAGTCATTGGGTCGTATGTACCATGGATCTGTAGATCGATTTGATTCCCGGGTCGCGACTGCATGCAGGTCAATCCGGCCGTGCACATGCGCTGCTGCTGTGTGTTGAATCACATGCGTGAGAATGGGAATCGCGAAAACAGGCGAAGCCCATTAACGGTTTCGCTAATTTCCATCTCTGTGTGGCCGGCAGGCAGGTGCAGCGTGTGTGTGTGCAATTATTTGCTGTTTCATTCCTTCCCAGACAATCAGAAATTAGGTGTCAAACAGCTAGCATTGGTAGATGGTATATAGGTACCCGTGGCCCGTGGAGTACTTGGACTCTTGCAGTCCCTTGCATACTGTATCACCTTGACGCGCACCAATGCAAGCGCTGGAAAATTGACCTCAAACGTTGGCATATGGCCACAGCTATTTTTTTCAACCCTTACAATTCCCCTGCTGCTGGCTCTGGCTGGTACGTGCTGCCAAATTTGTGCTCTCCAACTTCTTCTTCTTCTTCTTCTTCTTCTTCCTCTTCTTCTTCTTCTTCTTCTTCTCCTTCTCATTCTATATGTCCGGCCACCCAATATGCATGAGTGACCTGCTGGGCATGCATGCATGATGCGTCGCCGTTCCAAAAAGCATGAGGCGACCACTAGAACAACTTTACTTTAATTTCTTTTCTGTTGTGCCCCGGTTTGTGATAATTCTTGACCAGATATAGAAAAATCGGCTTTCGATCTAGTTTCACTGACTCACCATGATGATATGATCCTGCCTAATACTAACACTGCTTGTTGTCTTCCTTCAAATCTGTTACTGTGAAGAAGCTTCTCTGTTATACACACTAAACCATCATCGTCATCAGCACGTACCGTACCAGATTGATCGGTCGTTGACCAACCGTTGCTGCTGGTAGTGGACATGCCAGTAGCTCCTTAATAACAAACGAGCTGTAAACAACGGAATCCTGCAGGTGCAGTGATGCCCGCCGTCCGCCGATGCGTGCCGACGTGTTTTCAACCCAAGTGCCTGGCCAGGCCTAGCCTTTTTCGCCTCGGCGAGAGCTGTTTCGCGGCCGCCGCCGCCGTTTCTCCCGCCGGCCCGGTCAGCCGGCGGCCACTTGCATGGGCACTATGGCCGGCTGGGACGACGAGGCTGCTGGGTGCGGGCGGACGGGCGGGTCCAGTCTGCCGTCGCGAACCAAGCCGGCAGATGCCGAGAAGTGACCTAGATCGATCGTGGCCGCACCTTTTACGGTCTGCCACTGCCTAAGACCACTTTGATCTTATTTGAGTTCAAGAATCCAGAGAGGACGGGAGAAAGATATCACCCGGTTCACACACACTAGTATATGATTTCTTTATTTTTTTCTTGCAGGTGGAGCACGTAATTTAATTTGGTCCCAAACGGCGTGAGATATACCAAATTCCTTTTGCATCACTGGTTATATATTGCTACTCCAAGGAAACCATGCAAAATTGCAGAGTAAACATAGAAACGCTTGCGCATGCTGCATGCATAACCATAGCAGTCCAGTGACTCCAGTAGCACCAGCCACCAGCTGGGCAGTGATTAGCACAGGCGGCAGTGAATTTCACATGTATTTCCTGAAATGTATTAACCAAAGCAGCTTTAGACGACACGGGAGTACTTCTCGAGGCCGTGCAAGAGGACGCCTTTTTTACTTTGTGTGAAAAAAATGTGAACGGAAATTCCGCTCCTTTTTTTTTTTTTGGTCAAAGCGAACCATGGCATGCAGATGCAGAGCCTTGACGGAGTTCATGGATTCATACTCGAGAAAAGGACTCGGAAACCTTACTGGGACATGCAGGACCTGGATTTGGAACTGACGTTGGGTTTGGACACGGACGGAGCACAGTCAGTACGTGTACCGCAGAATCTTGAACGGGCCGCGTTAGGCTTTCTCAATCTTTCCGTGTTGCTTTTTTTTTTGTTGGTCTTCGATAATTGGGCTACGATATCCTTTTTGGTTCAGAGTTTAGTAGGCCAGTTCGAACAGCTAGGTAAGGCCTAGATGGGGTGGGAAGTTTTATTGGACCTCCAACATTAGTAAAGCCTGCTAATAAATCAGACGTGCTCGGCCCATAGGCCCATAAATAGAACGCGCCAGACGACGCTTCTTAATAGGAGGCAGAAAATCCCCCTCAAAAAAAAAGGAGGCAGAAAATGACGCTCAGAAAAGGAAAATGGCGACGCTTTCCCGAAATGACACGCAAAGTTCTCGCACTCGCATAGACAGTCTCACGCATTGAAAGCCTTCCTCAACAATGCCGTCCCGTCCGTTCCGTCAAGGTCTGTCCCCAACCGCCGCTGGGACGCAACGGGGGTCACAGCGCGGCGCGGATCACGTGAGCGGTGAGCCGCGCGGGTCCGTGCAACGACCTGCAGCTCTGCGGGCGCGCCTTCCCGTTCCGTTCCCAGCAGGCAAGTCGCAACGCGGCTGGTAGAAATCTTGCTTTTATACGGTGTATGTATACACCATACAGTACTCCAGTGGGCACATGCTCATGTACCGTAGTACCGTACAGTACATCTGTGTTGCCGCCGGAATTGATTGAAAAAGGCCTAAAAGCCCTCAATTGAACTGTGCTCGCTCACTCACTACCCGAAAATCGTCAGAAGGCGTTGTTCAATTTCCCCTCTGGTTCGTGGTTCCTGAAGAAATTGAGCTAATGATGGCTTGGCTGCGAGTGCTTGGGACTGATGAACTGTATGTCACTGTTTACATTTGGTAGACGTACACTAGACAAATAGTATGCTACACGTAGACGAGCTAGTAGAGCACCAGTCTTTGTTAAACTTTATTTGCTTCTGTTGGAGCATTGGAGGGCGCAATCCTACGATAAGAGGCTGCTACCAACCACAGCAAGGGCTGGTGTCGGCAGGAACAAGGCAAGGGAACCTAAGACCATCCGCACCGGAGCCTTTATCCTCCAGGAGAACGGGTAAAGGTCTTCCCCCCCGTAGCGGTCTCCTCCAGGAGAACGGGGAAATCCCGTCACCCCCGCTTCTCCTTCATATCCCCGGGAGAAACGGACTCACGGGAAAGGACGATCCGCGGGACCCACGGGAGGCCGTTCTTGCTCCGCGCCAGCAGCAGGAAGGGGAGGAAGAGAAGATGAGCTGCCGCCGCCGGCCGAGGAGGGGAGAGGAGAGGGAGCTCCAGGCCCGGCGCGGGAGGAGAAGCCAGGCTCGAGCTCGCCGTCGTCCCGAGATCCACGACGGCGCAGACCTCCACAGGCGGTTGACGGAGCAGAGGGAGCTTCGCACGAATCCATGGCGGCCGTCCCTGCTCGAGCACCGATGGATCCGCCGACGGAGAGGCCGCCGCGCCGCCCGCTGCTCCTCCCACGCGACCGCGCCCTCGAGGCCACCGCCGCCGCCGAAGCTCCTCCCGTCGCTCCTCAAGGCGGCCTCCCCTCGCCGTCCACCGCCGCCGCATCCGCCGGTCGCCGAAGTCGCCTGTACCTCGCCGCCGCCGCATCGTCCCGCCGCCGCCGCATCCGGCCGCGAACGGAGCAGGGGAGGACGAGCCCCGACCTCGCAGGGGAGCACCTCCACCGCGCCTGGGAGCAGGGGAGCACCTCCACTCCACCGCGGCGGATCCCGCTCGCCCCGACCTCTGCTCCTCGGCTGGATGGCCCGCGCGCAGGGGTTCGCGCCCGCGGCCTCCTCCGAGGCTAGCGGCTGCCCCGCCACCGGCGCGCCGGTGAGGGAGACAAGGGGAGGGCGGCGCGAAGGAGATTGAGGAGGGAGGGGATGCAGCACGGAGGAAACTAGGAGGCAGAGAGAGAATGGAGAGGTGGGTGGGGGTAGAGAAGGGAGGGGATGACATGTGGGCCACGCGTGTGGTAGTTGAGATGTAGTGGAAGATATAAAGAATGACGAGTGCGGGAGAAGTAGATATAAATGAGAGTATCTTGTTGACGAGACATGAATATTCTGTTTTGAAGGAGGAGATAAAAGGATGACGAGTGTGGATGGTCTAAAACTTGGGTGCCGGACATTGTACATCAGTACATGTACCGGAGGTGAGCTGCTGTCTGTAGCAGGTAATGTGAGTTCTGTAGCATCACAAGTCACAACCAAACCCTGGGACAAGGGTACAGTTGTATTGGTGAACCCTGCTCATTAAGGATATCAAAAAAAAAAAACCTGCTCATTAAGGAATGGCGTCACATGACGACGCAAAGGAACAAATATACTGCAATTTAAGATCAACATACTCCCTCCGGTTCTCTATTAGAAGTCGTTTTGTACAAGGTTTGAGTCAAACATTAGGAATATAAATCATGAATAACTTTTAAGTCGTTGAGTTTGAAAATGTGAAAATCATATAAATAGAGTTGTCTTGAAAATTACTTTCATAAGAATATACATGTATAACTTTTCAATAAATATTTTTATAGAAAATAGAAGTCAAAGTTGTGCTTTGGTGACCGTGTCGCTGTCCTAAACGACTTCTAATACGGAACCGGAGGGAGTATGTAGAAATTGCTATTAGGCATTTGTGCTATCGTAGAGTTTCACTACACTACATGAATGAACCATGGCATCAAGGTTTTCAATGGAGAAATAATAACAGTAACAGCGTAAGCTAACAGAGTTTCTTCTGGTCCTGCTCCTGCAGGTAGATGAAGATGATGGTGCTGATTGATGCTCCCCAAACAACCAATTCTTCAGACTTCAGACTCCCCCATAGGATATTTGGATCCAACAAAATGGACAAAGCGTGAAAATGCACCAAATGCGGGTCCAGCTCCACGGAAAGCAACCCAAGTTACCAATTCACAGGGTGTTTGCATTGACACCAAATCTCCTGTCCGATATCCCAACATAATTAGAACCATACTGTATAAAAGATAAAAGATTCACCTATTCAATAAAAAATTAACTACTCTGAAGACTGATCAAGATTTTGGACCAGTGGATCTAATGTTTCATGATTTAGTAAGACAAGACACATTATCCATAGCTGTATAAAATCAATTTTGAGTACTGTCAATGCAGTGTAACTACTACAGCTGGACAAAAGGACAAAAACTGCTCATATATTTTTTCACATGTTCGACACAAAGCTTGCATCTTTCCCGTGCTTATTTGCCTTGCTACCACCAGACCAAGACAAGAAATGAACAAATTTTGCATCAAACTTGTAAGGATTGGATCACACTTTTGGAGTACACTAGTGGATTCAGAACCGACCGAATCACGTACGCGAGAGCGGTTGGATCTTCAGATCCGTCACACTCGCTAGGCCTGGTTGTCAGTCTTGCGGTCGCCGTGCGAGTCGCGCTCCTGCAGCAGCGAGCCGGCCTCCTCGTCGGCCTGCGCCGCCTTCTTCTGCGCCTCCTTGGCCTTGAGCGCCTGCAGCTTGACGTGGTTGTAGTACCCCACGCCGAGGAAGGCGATCCCGTAGCCGAAGAGGTTGATTGGGGTGACGGTGTCGCGGATGACGGACCACGAGAAGGCGATGAGCAGCCAGTCCTTGACGACGCCGGCGACGTTCATGGTGAGCGCGGACGTCTTGCCGACGAGCAGGAAGACGGCGAGGTTGAGCGCGAAGGCGCAGAGCGAGTTGGTGCCGAAGACGAAGAGGTCCGGCTGGAAGGTGCCGACGGCGCGGAGCCTGGGCAGCTCGACGAAGACCCAGGGCACGACGAGGAAGGCGAGGCAGCACGGCGCGACGTAGTAGAGCGAGGTGATGGGGTTGAGTGAGATTCCCTTGGAGGTGAGGAGGATCTGGATGAGGACGAGGCGCGTGGCCTCGAAGGCGACGGCGGCGAGCTGCAGCGCGACGCCGCGGACGTCGAAGCGGGCCTCGCCGTAGGCGGCGATGGCGACGCCGAAGGAGATGGAGAGCATGTTGAGCATGGCGGAGGACTTGAAGTTCTCCTTCTTGAAGAGCACCCCGATGGAGTAGACGGCGACGGGCATGAGCGCCTTGAGCATCTGGATGAAGGAGACGGAGAGGTAGATGTAGGCGGAGTTGGAGAACCAGAGCGAGAGCGAGTAGAGCGCGCCGATGGGGAGCACGGAGGCGACGTAGAGCTGCGGCGTCATGGCGGGTGACGAGGGCAGGTCGACGACGCGGAGGACGCGGACGAGCGCGACGGCGAGGGAGGAGCAGAAGGCCATGTGCACCATGGTGAGGGAGATGGGGAAGGGCCAGTTGTACATCTTGGGGTCGAGGATGTACTTGTTGTAGACGATGACGGAGAAGGAGAGGAAGATCCACACCGCCACGTACATGTACGAGACGAGCACCTTGCGGATCACCGACTCCGACATGCCGCCGTCGCCACCGCCGCCGCCGGCACCCTCCTTCGCCATGGCTGCGGCTCCTGTCCTGTCCGGCCCGGCCGCCTCTGCCCCCCCGGAGCTCGCTCGCGCTCTCCTCCTCCGGTGAAGGGGGCGCGCGTGGAGTCGGTGGATCTCGCGCGCAGGGGAGCGGGAGGGAGGGAGGCAAGGGAGGAGGAGGAGTCGGATCTGGGAGGCGGGGGCGGAGGAGGTAGGTGACGGCCTGACGGGGGGATTTGGAGCGGGTGGGCAGGGGGTTCTTGCAGGCTTGTGAGGATGGCCACGTGGACAATTAAGTTGCTGCTTTGGGGGACGTTTTATAGGAGCTTCTGTTTAGCGAGGGTGCTTTGACTCGTTTTGTTGTGCCCCCCTCTCGGTCCCGGCTCGGGTTCAGAGCTTCCATTCCGTGGCCGCCGTGTCGACCCGATGGCGTGCGTGCGTGGGAACGGAACGGGGAGTTCGGTCTCGTGTACCGTGCCGAGCAGCATCTGGTGCATTATGGATGCGTTGAGATTGGTACGAGTACGAGATGCTCGTGATATCAGCGAGGGTGCTGGCATCGCACGTCAAGATTGGCCTGTTGAATGGCACTCCTACCTTCGAGTGTTGTTCGTTTACTGACAGCCGTTTTTTTTAAAAAAAAAATTCTAAACAGCATATGATACTGTGTCTAAACAAACGACTAGATGTGGGTCGATTTTCTTCTATTTTGTTTTTCTCATCATAGATTATACTATTCAAATTAGTAGTGCAGAGCACTAGAGCTGTGAGCTGATCAGTATACACTTGACACTAGTAGTAGCATGCTGGGCTAGTGAGTGAGCTGCAGAGGAGAGGTTATTTTATTTTCTTAAGAAAGCAAGTCACATGCCCAAGTCCTATCATGGCCGCACACAGTACAGCTGTGCATTAGATCCATGACCTTTGAGCTTACTGTGGCCTGATCGTAGCAGCACCGACAACGCGGTTAGCTCATTGCAGTTTGACGAAAAAAACTACAGTAAAGGAGGAAAAAGAGGATTTCTAAATAAAGAAAGCTTTCCAGGGTTCGGTCTGTCAGTGGCAAAAAAAACGGTTCCAAGAGCGAGCTTACTAGGTGACTGTTACAGTTGCAACAGTGATTCTCGACAACGCATCGCCACCGGACCGCCGGTCGCCGGACCCGAACCCGACTCAAGATGCCCGCCGTCGAAACCGGACTCTTGCCTTCCCACCATCTTCTGTTCTTCTCTCGGGAAGGTCCATCTCCACCGCCCAAGAAACAGATTCCACAGAAGAGTCATGGCTCGTTTTAGACTTTCTGACGCCATGAGCGTAGTCCAATGTGATCGGAACCTGCGTCCGGACAATCTTTGTTTGGCCAGGTCTGACTCTTGATGCGGAGATCACAATGAAAATGGAAACTGAGCGAGAAACAAGAGAGTCCGGACTGGACGAGACCGTCGCCAAATCAATTTGCCGCCGTGCCTTCACCTTCAGGGATGCAAAAGAATGTGGCCCTCACCTAATTCAGACGGGAACAATCCTTCCGTCCCAACCAAAAGCGCGGGGCCTCACCGAATCGAACCCATCGAGCGACCTCTCCGTCCCGTCTCCATCCTCCCTCCTCCGCGCCCACCGTGCCGAACCCGCGGAGTGGACCATCCAGCAAGCGGCGAGTGAACGAAAGACTCCAAGGACGACCAAGAGGCGACGCTGACGCGCCGTGTGGAAAAAACGGCGACCAGTTCGGTGCGGTTCGGCGAGGCCCCAGCACGCAGGGGCGCCGCGCGGCGCGGGTGACGCCGACGGCGGCGTTGGAGCGATCTGAGGCTTCCACGGTGGTAGTGCAGTGCAGCGCGTTCTTCTTGGCTCGGTGCAGGAACGAAAACGATGGGGATTGAATGGGGGCGCGGGGAGGTTGGTGACCTGAGCCTGAGAGCTCGTCGTCCGGCGAGCGTGGTGTTCATGTGGGCGGACCGCTCCGTTCCCGGTGAGATCTGGTCCGGAGCATCTCTCTCCAGACTCCAGCGCCTGTGGCGGCATATTCCCACGTGAACCGCACCGGCCTGCCTCTCTCGCTCTCGCAGTCGCAGGTCGCCGCCGGTACGGAGCGCCTGTGCGTCGGGTGATTATATTGGTTAAAGACTTGTGCGAATCGGTCATCGCTGGATGCAGAAATCAGAAATGTGCCCGATCTGGAGCATGGAGCCCCGGGAAAGACGTCAGGCTGCAGCTTTTGGTTCGCCGGAAGCTTCATCACAAGGGCCGCACGCAGGGAGCGGAGAGCTTTTGGTTTATCTTTTCATGGACAGGACAGGCAATCCACGATCCAATTTTGGGCGCGACGGAACAACCGCAGATCGCCAAAATGTAACGTGCGCCGGAAGGAACAAGTGATGGAAGCCGAGTACCGAGATGGAGCTTTTGTTATGGTTGACACCTGCTGCTTGTGGATCTAAAGCTTCCTGGAGACCCGCTTGGGCTGGGCAACTGAGACGGTGACGATCGAGCTCTTGTTTTCCCCTGATATGCGGCCTGTTCGCTTGGCTGGTGGTTGGTGCTGGTTTGTTTTGAGAGAAAAGTACTGCTGACTGGTTGCTGGTGACTGGTTTTTTCTGAGAGAAAAGTACTGCTGGCTGGTGGCTGATAAGCCAGACGAACAGGGCGATGCACCCTGTTCGGCTGGCTGGTGGCTGATGACTGACGCTGATTTGTTCTGAGAGAAAAGTACCGCTGACTGGTAGCTGGTGGCTAATTTGTTCTGAGAGAAAAGTACTGTTAGGAGTGGCTGATAAACCAAACGAACAGCGCGACAGAACACCCGGATCCTCCTCCCGCTGCTGCTGATGCAGTCAAGTTGCCTTCGGCAGCTACCAACTCTGTACCGCATCGTTTCCGTTGGCTGCTGCACAGTAGCACTTGGTGCGTGGCAAATAAAGGTAGCACTAACTACGAGTCTACGACTTTGTTGGTTGTTTACTTTGAGCTGATGATGATCGACGATCCTTTCGTTCGTAGTAATATCTTCAGTCTGCACGACTACACGGGGCTAGCTGCTGCGTTCTTTTCCTGTAAGGCGGCGCGGCGTGTCATGTCAGGAGGACCGGGACAAGCAACATGCGCGGCCCGCTCGCCCGCATGGTTTCCGCTCGACTGTTGAGTCCGGAGAGAGCAGAAAGGGACGTCGGAACGGCAGCGAAAACGATCGATCATACAATCACGAGCTAGCCCCGGGTCTCTCGTACTGTACTAGAATTGTTGGCAAAAGTGAGCCCCCCTTTTCTGTATGCCGTGTAGTAATCGGTGGCTTTTAACGAGTGACGACGGTGCGCAATCGAAGCGCAGGCCTTTGCAGCCTTGCCGTGGAGCCGTGGAGGAGGCCGTATGCTAGTGCCGGCGCTGTGGTGCTGGTGCATTGAGTCGTACGTCGTCGTGTCCGGGCTAAGCCACACGCGCGCGGGCGTCGGAGTTGGTAGCTACCGAGCGCCGGAGCGAGCAGGAACGTGGGCCTCAGGGCTGGGAAGGTTGGTCCACAGCAAAGGTAAAGGTGGGCTCGCCGCCTCGGTGCCAGGCCGGCCTTTCGGCCGAACACCGTTGCTTTGGGCTGGAGGAGGGAATGGGTCCGTGGACGTGTTGTTTGGCGCTATCTATTATGGTCTGCGCTTTTCATGAGTTCGGCAGCTTTCAATTTTCCGGGTGCTTTAATTACCAAAAAAACAATCTCGTTTTAAAATAAAACTATTTCCTATTTTTATCTTCAGCCACAGTGAAGGGACCATAATGCCCTTATTATGCCTCTATATCTTCTCCCCACCAACCCTTCTTCTGCTACTCGAAGCGCCGCCGACCACCTATGTCGTTGCACCAGGTCGCCTCCGAGGAGGACCTCGTCGGCCCCCTCTCGCTGCCGGCCACACTGAACAGGAGGTTGAAGATGACCCCGACGTCCAGGTCCCACAGGTCAGTTCAGTTCGGACTGGAGAAACAAATGAGAAATAAAATGGGGGGGGGGGAGTCCCTCATATTGAAGCAATTTGTGGGTATGGTGTCAAAATTTGAAGATGCCAACGGAAACAGACGCTCGGCTCGAATTGGGTGTTAAATTTTCAAATTTCTCCATGCAGATCCGTTGGGTTCCTCTTCTATCCACGACGGATTCGATGCGTCGCACGGAGTGACCAAGTGGTAATTCATTCCCTCTGCCGAGAATTCGAGATTTATCTTGGGCGGCACGACGGTTGACTCTCTCCTAATCCTTGTCAAGGGATGCTCTAAACCACGGTGGACAGTGCTTTAGGCCTTGTTGAGTTGTTAAATTTTGTTTAGGAACTAAAACAAGTCATTAGAAGTAATAAATATATACTGATTACAAAATTAATTACATGGATGGATATACTGATTACAAAATTAATTACACTGATGGACAAAAAATCGTGAGATGAGTCCATTAAGCCTAATTAATTTGGTATTAGCTATCGTCTAATTATGATATAATTAGGCTTGTTGGATTCGTTTCACGATTTCAGCCAGCTGTTATGAAATGAAATTTGTTATTAGTTCACATTTATTAGAATTTTTTTGGAACTAAACAGCGTCTTAGTTGCGTCGTGCCTGGGCACAATACTTGTTTCGTAGACACGGCTGCGGCTTGTTGCATAAACTACGCTCGCGATAACGTAGTGTATTTTTTAGGGCAATAACGTAGTGTTCTTGACAGGGCGCATGCATTCATGCAAGGGGTCAAGTTCATCGCTAAACTTCCAAAAGGTTCATTATAGTCCCTCAACTATCGTTTCTAGGTCAAATACATCCTTGTGATGACGCGGCACTGCATGTGGCATGAGATGAAAGTGAAAAGTCCGTTTTACCCTTCTCCTATGCACAATGACAGGTGGACCTTCATGTCAGGAGTTTTGCAATGAATTATAAATGCAGTGCCCTTGCCATGGTAATTTCTAAGTTCCAACACGGTTGAAGAAGATCAAGTTAGAGAGAACACATACACACATACACAACCTCACTCTGCATACATTGTAAAATATTTTTGCAACATATAGGTCTCATATGTTATTATGCATAAGACAAGGGTAAAACAGACATCTCACATTCAACCCATAGCATGATGCAAGTGCACATCATCACAAGGACACATTTGAAAAAAAAAACGAGAATTGAGAGACTAAATTGACCATTTTAAAAGTTGGAGAACGAATTTGACCTCTTGCGAAAAAGTTGGAGGATCATTTTGGTTCCTTTGCCTTTTCCTTGTTGTGCGTGAGACATGTCTTTCAGTGCAGCAGTGGCACACATGCTACGATTCATCCAAGGGATGCAGCCAGCGTCAACGAGCACATGTGCATTGCCGCGTGCACTACAGTGGTTGTGGATCATATCGATCACAAGTCCTTCTCAAACTTAGGATTCGAACGTTTTATATTACTTAATTCACATAGGATTTTATTGGGTGGTTTCTCATTTTCCAGAATTTTAAAGGTTTTGGTTATATTAATTAGTCAAAGTGCCATACGAAGCCCATCACGATGCCTAAACTCCAGCCAGAATGGTCACATCTTAATTATCACACTAGAACGGCCGACGCGCGTTGCGCGCCCTACAGTGTATATAAGTAAAAGATGGAGACCGAATGAAAAAACATATCAAATACAATATAAGCATGCAACGACAACATATAAAGCGCTCAAGATCCATATATCATAAAAGCAAATGAGTACCATGCAATCCTAAGCATCATCAAAGGTGTCTGACTGTTTGTTTGTCATCTACATATATACTACATCACACCCATGCATCTTAACCTCTCGTCAAAGGTGTTTGTTCGAAATATAATATGACAATATTACAACACATCCATCTACCTTGACTGCATGTCAGAGTTGTTTGTTCAGCATGAAATGCATCAATATTACAACACAACCACTGTCATCCACCCTAACCACCATACCCATGAAATTAGGCGTTTGATTAGCAATTAAACCTTTAAATTACAGCACATTTGATCGCCATAAGAGCCACAATCATTATCCATAGCTACCAACCAACACAGCTGGTAGCTACCAATACTATGCGGAATGGGTTTTGAATCAAACAGATTACCAAAACGCTACACAGATTGTAGACACAACCTGGAGCGGCAAAAGAAGCATGAGCTTGACTGCTCGTGCATTGTTGGTTGGGCTGCAAAAGGACAGCCATCAGTCTTAAAAAAATCAACATAAAGCAAAGAAGAGGGGCAATGACAACTATGTGTGACATAGACTTTCAACCAGCCGAAATTCAGTTATGTAATACACTAAACATTTCCATGACAGAACTGCCTTCTACCACAGGTTAATAGTAGAGCAATGTTTGAGCAACAGAATGACGCTATATATCATCAAGGATGTTTAAATAGTCAATCTCTCATCATCAACAATGATGAACATAATCTATCCTAGCAAGACAATATGTTAGCCCCTACACAGCAGTCTATCTAGTGCAAAAAAACAATAGATTACCATGCTCTGAATCAATCACAGAACTGAATCATCATGCAAAAAACAACAGATCACAATGCTCTTAATCAATCACAAAGCCAAACAAAATTAGAGATCTAAGTAGTCAAATTCAGAAGCAGCACCTGAGCTGATCCGCGGCGTTCTCATCCTTGCCGCTGCCAGCATCACTATCTTCAGTTTCTGCATCGATGTTCAGCTTCTTTGATACTTTTTTGCTAGGCGATGAACGGGACCTACAACCTTAGATGTTAGTTTTTTTGTGAATCTGTGAGGCAAAAGGCAAAGTGGAGTATGGTGTAACCTTTTTTTGGAACCACTTTTCTTGGGAGAACCATCTTTGCCATGCGCAGTCACTTGAAAAATTATTTGCATGATTAAGCAACTAAGATAGTAGGAAAACCAGCTTGAACAGGAGAAAGGAGGAAGGTACCTCTTCATCGGCTCTTTTCTTCACACTTTGCGAAGAGTCTGGTACCACAGGGACAGGTAGAGTTGCCCTGGCCGGTGTACCAGCTGAGACTTGGCTTGCCCCAGAAGCAGCACGCATCGGGGACAAAGCAAAGGCATGGCCCTGCGTGCTGGTGCTTGGACCTGGTGATAGCATGATTGAAGACGCCTGTGATCCTGCTGGTGTTGCTGGAAGCACAACACCCTCTTTAGTGACTCATCCCAGAATTGCGTTAACTTGCAAGGTAACAATGCCTGAGTCTGTTGTGCTATCCGTGAAACTGACATTCCAGTTGTAGGTCCTCTCAAGAAGCTTTGTCAGCTCGTCCGGGATAAATTCAATTGGGTTCTCAGCAATAAGGGTGTCAGCTGACTTTCTTGTAAGGTGTTGAGCCTGCTTTCCAAATAAGATGAAATCAGCATCACCTGTCTCATCTCCGGTAAGTACACACAGTTTGAACCTACATATAGAACGATGGTTAGAGTAGATAAAAAAAGGCAGATGGTGGAGCAGAGCTAGGAAAAATAGCTAGGGACAAATCTTTGCTGCGGCGCTCCAATGGTATTGCATTCAGGATAACTGCACTTGTATGAATCGCCGTAGCGTTTTGCTGTTCTCTTACATTTACTGCAGGCGTTGTACCACCATGAACTGTCAATCTTCTTTATTGTCACTTTGACCAGGAACTCTGTTTTCTGCACAAGGGAAGTATAAGAAGCGACTTAGGCACTGTCGTTTTTTGTAAGATGACAACAAGTAAAATGATGCATGGACATATATAAAGAGTATATATGTGAGCTTAGGAGTTTTAGCCTTTAACTTAAGTTTTTGTGATATACTGTACAGAGCACTAAGGAATAGCAGTATCACCTGGCATTCAAATGGATTAAGGTCTGAGAACTCAGAGATCTTTTTCGCCTCAGCGGCTTCCTTTTGTGTGGAACTGCCAACAAGCTCAGTCCAGGTAATTGGTTTGTGTATTTCTTTCGCACTGTGCACGGAACAAGGGTGATATGTTTATCGAGTCAAATGAAAAATGAATTTATATATGGATCGCAACGAAAGAATGACATGTTACCTAGCCATAAGCGTCTTTGCTTCAGGGACACCAGGGTTTATGTACCACTTGCATGATGGACCGCCAGATAATGACATACCTAAATAGCTTTTGACAAGGGTACCAACAAAGATAACGACCTGCGGAGAGTCTTGTCCAGCCCTGTGAATCTCCTCTGCTGGGAACGAAGTGGCTCGTTCTGACCAAAGACTAACATCTAGGATGAGATTGCTGCGAGCAACTCGCTCAGCCATCACCAAAAGGCAACACAGGAAACCAAACTACCAGCCAACACCGCACAATAAAGTGAAGTACTGAGGGCAAATCAGCAAGAGGGCCATAACAGTAACAGGATAATAACACAGAAGAAACCATATAACTGCCACACACATGCACCAGGAAAAGGCATTTTTGTATAGCAACAAACAAACACCAAGAAGCTAAAACCAAGTAGAAAACAGATGGGAAACCTGCATACGCAAGTCTGAACATCAAACTCACCTCTGAAACTCCTTGCCAGCAGAAACAACACCAGGAC
Source organism: Cenchrus fungigraminus (assembly GCA_036936925.1). Taxonomy (NCBI): domain Eukaryota; kingdom Viridiplantae; phylum Streptophyta; class Magnoliopsida; order Poales; family Poaceae; genus Cenchrus; species Cenchrus fungigraminus. The sequence goes on along the minus strand of CM072778.1, from coordinate 15,857,941 downwards.
CCTTTTGCGAAGCAACCTCCCTTAACCTAAGAAGACATCAAACACAAAAGGTGATGAGAATACATGGTTTGACAGCCACCAGTGCGAAATGAACTGTACAGGAAAATTTAGCAGGTTCTCAAACTACACTAACATTCAAACCTCAGGAAATTGCTATCACAGAGAATCCAAGGTATGAACCACACTTAGCAGACCTCTAAAAATAACAAAATAATGGACGCATCTCATTCTAAGGCAGGTATGTGCATCTCGCTAAACACCAGCTCTAAAAAAGATTTAAATCCCATGAACACAGGTTAGTAAACTCACTTCTGAAAGCTTTTGTCAGCAGAGGCAGCAGCAGAAACTCTTGATCAACCAACTTCCTTTCCCCTAACAAAACAGGAAATATAGAAACCAATAAGAATGCTTGGATCAGCAGAGTCAAACACAATAGAGCTGGAGCATAGCCATGGCAGCAGCATCCGGTAAGAAGCCAACCAGCATAAAGAATAGCTTTAAAAAAATAACAAAGGACAGCCACACATGATCCCTAAGCAAACCTATCTGCAAAAGACAGTCACAAATGATCCCGAGCAAAGGTCTTCCCCATCAGCCCACCAACACCCAATGCACAGCAACTAATCCTACGATTTAAATCCCTAGGCACCTTCTAGATCCGGTCACATAGCTTCTCAAACCAAGCACTAAAGACACACGGAGCACGCAAAAAAAATCCTAGTAAGCACAAACTTACCCCAAGATGCAGATGACCAAACCCAAACTCACTGTAGGAAAAAGGAGCAGACAAGAAGCAGTCACCCACTGATGAAGGGCACAATAGAAGATCAAGAGGGAGGGACAAACTCACCTTTAGAACCTGTTGACCAAATCCCCGGAGCTCACTGCAGGCACACCAAAAAGCATCAGACGCAAGAAATCAAAGGCCACCGAGGGATCGAAATCCAGGCCAGGTAACTCACCTTCGTGCACCACCGACCATCGCTCCTCGCAGCCTATGTGACGAACTCCATAGCGGACTCACTGGCACCTACATAAGAAAACCAAAGATCCGCTCATTAGAGAAGGAAAAGTGAATCCAAAGCTGCTGAAAGGAAAGGAGGTACAGAAAATGTGCTGAAAGGAAAGGAAGTACAAAAAATGGGCTCTGCGCGGCACTCGAGCGGGGAACCGCGAGCAGCGCTAGGGTTTGGAACAGGGACGAGATGCAGGAGCAAGGGGAGGGAACATATAAGAAAAGAGGGGAGGGGAAGAGGAGGGAGGCGCTCTTATCTTCACAGGGCGGAGCAGCACATGGACCGCCGGTAGGACGCGAGGCGCATGGACCGCCGGTAGCACGCGAGGTTCCGCCCGCTGCGACGGCGCCCTCGCCGAGGCAGAGATGGCGGCCACTCCGGGATGGGCGACGCGGCGGTAGACATGACGGCGTGCTGATAGAGTAGGCGCGTGTCACCGCCGCAATCGCTCCGAGGTGGGGAGGAGGCCACTGGGCCGATGCGACGGCCGCGCGAGGCAGAGCGAAACCGGGGTGCAGGCGGGCGGTGGGCGCGGCCGCGAGGGAATCCCGGGCGCGGGGAGAGAGAGAGAGGGGAAAGATCGAGGCGGACGAAGGGAGCGGACGGACGGTGCCCACGACACACGACCGAAGTCCACCCTCGCCACCTGACAGCGGGCCACCTGCCCACCGAGGGGACCACCTGCAAGCGACTCCGAAGCGGGGGAGCGGCGCACGCTCTGGCGCGGTGCGCTCGGCCCCCTCCCGCGCCGTGGCCCCCACCTCCTTTTGACCGCCTTTTCAAGGGCCACATCCACACATGCATGTTGGCCACCCTTAGGAGCTTACAGCGCGGGCCATATTTTATCGTGGACCATCTGTCAGGGACACCGAAGAGGAAAAGGAGCGCCGAACACCTCCCGCGTGTGCCGCTGCCCGCCCAACGCGAAGCGCTCATGCTGCGAGCCCGCGAGGCCTCCGGGGTGACACGTACCCCCGGGAGTGCGGAGAGGCGAGGAAAGGGGGTGGGGTTTTAAGAATTAGCAAGCACGAAACTGCCACCGCGTGCGCTTCTAGAGCGAGCACGAGGCCATCCGGACTTCCAGCTCGCGTCTTTGCGGTGAAGGGCAAAGACGTCAGGATCCAACAGTCCCGTTCCCTCTTTCCCTGTCCGGGCTGTCCCTTTCCATTCCCCACCCCGCAATAATATCGTGCCGACGGATCTTGCCCTCATCGTCGTCCACCCCCCGCGCAGCGTCTCCTCCGGGCTATAAATCCCGACCCCGAATCCACCCTATCTACCCAGATGCGCAAGCATCGAATCGCCGGACTCGTCGCCGCCCCCGCCCTGCTCGTGCTCGTTGCCCTCGCCGTCTCCTCGTCCTCCCGCAGCGCGCACGAGGAGCCATCCATGGCGGACCGCGGGAAGCTCGTGGGCGGCGTCACGGAGGTGCCGCAGGGAGAAAACGACATCCACTTCCAGGAGATCGCCCGATTCGCCGTCGACGAGCACAACAAGAAGACCGTAAGGACCCCCTGCCCCCTTTCCTTGCGCTGCTGATATGTCCCGTTGTCTGCGACGCGTAAAATAATGGTCAAACTTAATCGGTGTTCTGCTGCCTAATTGTGCGGGTGCTCTGATCGCGAATTCATATTTGGGAGATGCCTCGTTTTTGGTCCGATCTAACTCTCTGTTGGCCAATCTACCCAGTCGTGTAAATCTGAAGAATTATACCGAGGCAAGAGATTGAGCAGTTGCTAGCCATATAGATCCAAGAGAAAATTCCTTCATTGCCATCAAAATCTATACCCCATTCCCTCATTGTCATCAAAACTTACGCGTTCCCTTTACTGCCATCGATCTCTATTATTTGCCAGTATACCATAACCGGTATGCAGTCACAAAACCGATTGTACTAATTTACTGTTTGTATGTGTGAGGCGTTAGTTTGTTCTAGTATGATGACCTTTGCCGTGTTGCTCAGTAATTGTTTTTTTTTTGTCATTCATCAGTAGTACCATAGTAGTCACCTTAGCTGTTAGAAGGTATTCTGACGCTTGCCAAATGAATTTTCGGACTGCAACCAATCTCTTTGTTGCCCTCTGCAGAATGCTCTTCTAGCTTACGATAATCTTGTGAAGGCGAAGACGCAAGTGGTTGCTGGTACCATGTACTATCTCACTATTCAGGTAAAGGACGGGGAATCCAAGAAGCTCTATGAAGCTAAGGTCTGGGAGAAGACATGGGAGAACTTTAAGGAGCTGCAGGAATTCAAGCCCGTTGAGGAGAGCAGCGCTTAAGGTAGATTTATGCATGATTTACATGGATTTCAGCCTAAGAAATTTCATCTACTTCATGCAGCAAAGTATTATCTCCGTTCCTTGGTCAAATTGAGCAGGCTGTTGATAACTGTGCTTATTGAATAGTTCTTGCCGTGATGGACAATTTTGTGTGCAGCCATATGAATTCTGCAAACAGTTGCCATGGAACCCATTTGTTGCTTAGTTTGTATGCTAATACTTAATTTCTTTTTTGCCATCAGTACTGTTGGCTGCTGAATCATGTCTGTTCCATTCATCCAAGAGTTTATCTTCTGACAGGATTCTTTGATCAATATATACCAATTGCAGGATCTCTCTTGACTTCCACGCCCAACTGCTACGTGAAGCATGAGGCAGACCTGCAGAATAAGGAGCTGGTTCAGATATAGCTGTGTCGCAAGCTCCCTTTGTGTGATATCCTAAAATTACCATGCCCTTTGTGTAATATCATAAATAACAGTACCTTTTGTGTAATGGTATGAATAACGGTGCTGCATATTCCAGTCTTCAACTAGAAGTGCATTGGTCAAGTCGTCATTATCTTGTTGGAGTTTCTCATGCAGAATTTTCTACTGGGATGACAGTCCCATCCCACCTCAGGGTAGACCATTCGGTTTTTGGGCATGCTTGGATCCTCAGGCAAACCTTGCCTCTCCTTGCCTGGCAAGAAATTGGATGTGGTTTGGATGTTTGGGACTAGTTGAAGTCTTTTGTTAGCTTGTTGGAATCTTGTGTGCAGAATTTCTACTACCATGACAATTCGATCCCATCTCATCTTGGACCATTCTGATTGTTATTTTGAAAACCAAGCAAGCGGCATCACCCCGGACCCGGAGAATAATATGCTTGGGCCATGCAGATTTTTTCTTGGTAAAATGAGAACAATATGCTTGTCATCAGTTCATTTTTTTCTTAGTAAAATGAGAACAATATGCTTGTCATGAGTTCATCACCCTTTAGCTAACGACTTCTGGCATGCCATATACTTCCTCCGTCCCATAAAAGAGTGCAATTTTAGTTTTTTAGGACAGATTAGTGGAGGAATGAAAAGACTCTAATACCCTTATTTATTTACCAAATGCAGTAAGTCTTGCCATGCAATAGATCTAATCACTTAATTAGGAAGATAATTAGATTTATTTTCTAGTATTACATTTTTTGTGAGATTTTTTTCAAAAGCTGGGATTGCACTTTTTTATGGGACGGAGGGAGTACCCGTCCCATCTGATTCCTCTTTGTTCGGTCACTAGTCGGTGCTCTGAATTTTTTTTTCTATGCTGTTTCATTTATGTGATGATATCCTCGTAGGATTGTGCTCTTGAAAAGAGGTGAGTCTGTTACCAGAAAAGAGATTACAAACGCGCCAAAAGTCCAAACTGCTGCAAGCAAGAGCTGACGGGCCTAATAAAGGCCCAAAGTGGGTCCGAAACATTGTCCAACTGCTGCAAGCAAGAGCTGCGGGCCTGATGATGGCCCAAAGTGGGTCCGAAACATTGGGTTATTTGGACATGCTTTCTTCGCACGGCAGGTTTCTTCGGAAATCCTATATATCTTCCGGAAGAAAGTTTCTAAATGAACTTCCACTGCTTTAAGATTCGTGCAACCCACACCATCAATCGGATCTCAACCCTATCTACCTCTCTTCTCTCCTCCTCAACCCGCCGCCGCCGCCCCGAGCCGCGCGCCATGGATGCGAGCCGCGGAGCTCCGGAGGGGCGGGAGGTGGGGGGAGCGGCCGGCGGCGAGGTCGCCGCCGGCCGGGGTGGTGGTGGAGGGGGGCGGCCCTTAGGGTTTGGATTCCCTGGGGGGGGTCGGGTTCCCGGAGGAGCTCCTCCATCTCCGGCGACCTAGAGAAGGGAGGGGTCGGGGGTGGCGCATCGACAGGCGGTGGCCGCGGTCGGCCGGCGGTGGAGGCGAGGCGGCGCGGTAGTGCCGCCGGCCGGCCGGGGGTCGGATGGCCGGTGGGTAGGGACCGGCAGCGGGGGAGGAGCAGGCCGCCGGGTTAGGAAGGGCGGCAGCCGCCGGCCGGGGTGGTGGAGGAGGCGGCGGGGGTGGTGGCCGGCCGGGCGCGAGGAGCAGCTCGGTTAGGGAGGGTGGGGTTGCCGGCGGGGGTGGTCGGCGGGCGGGCGGCGCGGCGGGAGGAAGAAGAAGGTGGAGATGGGCCTAGTGGGCCGGAAGATGGAACCCTTATCCATCTTCTGGAAGCCATATAGGAGCCCCGAGGTTTCTTTCCCCTTGTACATGAAATTCAGAGGGATCAATGATATTTTCGTCCACCTTGTGTATCCTGGCGGCAATTTTCTCGGCGGCATCGCGGAGGTGCCGCAGGGAGAAAACATGATCCACTTGCAGGAATTCGCCCGCTTCGCCGTCGACGAGCACAACAAGAAGACCGTAAGGACCCTTGCCCCTCTTTGCGCCGCCCCCTTTATCTGCGACGCACAATGGTCGAACTGAATCGGTGTTCGGCTGCCTAAATTGGCGGGTCGGTTTGGTAGAGCTCCGCTCAAAAAAAAAACAGCTCCACTCCATAAAAAAATATTCAAACATATCAACCAACTCCACTCCACTCCAATAAATTTTAGCTCCACTCCAATTTTTTTTAGCTCCTCAAGAGGTGCTCGACAAATTTTGGGAGCTGGTGGAGTTGGAAATAATTACCCACTCCACTGGTTACACACCTTATACCCTTTCAAAAAAAAAAGAAAAGTCAACACGTCGGCTCGCCTCGCTACTCCCCGCCGCCATGGCCTGCTGACCCTGCCCACCACTGGCCGGCAGCGCCCCGCCTCCCCGCCCCCTTCCTTGCCGGCAGCCGAGCCAGCGATCCCGCGCCCTCCCCGGCGGCTGCTCTGCCCTCCCTCTCTTCTCCTCTCCTGCTCCATCCATCTGTGCGCCGCCCCATCCCCTCCTCCATGGCCGGCGCGGCGAGCACGGTCGAATCGACGACGGCGAATTGACGGCCACGAATCGACGAATCCGGCGGCCGTGGCGGCGCGGGACGCGGCGTCGTGCGGCGGAGGGCGGGAGTGGACAAGGAGCGTCGGCGGAGGAGCCGCGGCGTGCGCGCGTGCCGAAGTGGGCTCGCCGCCCTCCGCACGGTCCGGATTGACGTCCCCCAGCTCGGCGTCTTCCACCGGCGGGTTGATGGATCCGAACTTGGGTGTGGTCTCCGGCGCCACGAACCCGCCCGAGCGTGGTGGAACGAGAAGGGCGCGCCGCCGTCCGCGTCGCAGCCCGAGCCGGGCCCGCTTGCCCCCGCCACCTCAACGGGCGGCCGCTGAAGGGACGCTGTCGAGCGCGGCGACGGATGCGCGCCTCCGCTTCGGCTTCGGCCGCTGCCGCCGCTCTTCCTCCTCCTCCCCTGCAGCTGCTGTGGGTTGAAGATAACCTGACAAGCGGGACCCGTGTGGAAGTGAGGGAAATTAAGATGGGCCGAGCTGGGCTGCTATTTGCTAACTGGGTTGCAGGGGTGTAGAAGTTGGGCCTACAGGATTTGTGGAGTGAAGCTCTCCCAAACATGATTCTCCAAATTACTGAAGTGGAGCCGAGTTTATAGAGTGAAGTTTATGGAGCAGAGTTGATATTTTTAGAGCAGAGCTCTCCCAAACAGCCCCTTGAAACCCTCTGGTGGCCGATCTCGTAAATTTGAACAACTTTACCAAAGCATGAGATTGAGCAATTGTCATCCATACAGATCCGCAAACAGACCTTCCCTTCAATGGACGTGATGGATCAATTATTTTTTTCCAAGCGGGTCAGTAGATAATCTTGATTACGTGACGAATCCTGCCGTCCATTGAACTTTATCCGGCTGCTTGGATTTATATCTACCTCCTAAACCAAGAGGTCGTCCGACATGTTGAATTAGCATTACTGTAACTCAACTTTGTAGCCAGTCTTGAGTCTTGACATACTCCCTACGTCTCACAATATAGCTTCGTTTAGACCTTTTCAAAGTCAAACCATTTCAATTTGGGAATTTCGGGTTTTAGAAAAGTGAGGACCGAAATTTTAAAAAGAATAATAGGAATCGAACCCGAATATACCAATTATTTCAGTTTGGTCTATTTGGTCCACGGAATTACTCGAATTTTCATAGGTATCCTTGTCACATCTCAAAACTATATGGTAGAAATTCAAATTCCAATCTCATTTGAACTCTATGGATTTAAGGACTACAAGACTAAAGCATTCCCATCTCATTTCAACTCTATGGATTTAAGGACTACAAGACTAAAGCAAGTAACTAACAAGTTCATGGAAAAATTCAAAAAATAGTTTAAAACACAAAGTTGTAACATCATAGTTTGAATCAAAATACGCAGCTATATTGAATTTCGGGTTATTTGGTCTATTCGGGTTATAGACCACAAGAACCGAACCGAACTCCGAATTATAAATTTATCTGGACCGAACCCGAACCCCGAAACCCGAATAGACCGACAATTCGAGTTATTTGGGTTCTGTTCGGTTCGGGTTTCAGGTTCAAAGTGCCCATCCCTAACAATAACTCTTAAAATAATTTATTTTAAATAGAGAAGATTACATATTTTTGATAGTTGGTTTCATGATAAATTTACCAATATCATTTTTTTGTTATTACCATTTATGATTATTTTGTTAATAACGGTCAAAGTTCAAAAAGTTTGACTTTGAAAAAGTTTAAATGGAGCTATATTCTGGGACAGAGGGAGTTTTAAATTTGCGAGGCTTCAATGTTTTAGGAGTTTTAAATTGCGAGGCTTCAATGTTTTAGTGTGATGGAAAAAGGGTTTGTAGGAATATTCACGCGTTACCATTATCCGTATGGTCACAAAAAATAATTGTATGTGCGGTGTTTGTTTTACAGTATGATGACCTTAGCCGTGTTACTCCGTAATTGTTGTTTTTGCATTCAACAGTAGTATCATAGTAGTCACCTACTCACCTTAGCCCTTAGATTCATATTCTCAGGCTATCCGCAGCAGCAGACTCTAAAATGTACCTCCTAAAAACATATATGGAGCAGTGGCGGAACCGGAGAGAAAATTTGGGGGTGGGGGTGGGGGGGTTCAATAATTTGCTAATCCGCCCCTATTTTTCAAGCATACAATAGCTAGTTAATTATGCAATGCTAACACAGCCAAAGTGATTAGTATATCTTACTCATTTAAATTTCACTGCACATTCTTTCACCATATTGAAATCATCAATAATCGAATTCGTCGTGACCTTCATTGTCGAAATAAAATTGAAGAAGTTTTGAATTGTTGATATGAATACGTATTAATTACACAGATGGACGGGAAATCGCGAGACGAATCCATTAAGCCTAATTAATCTACCGTTAGAGATTGTTTAATATAGCACAACATTGTCTAATCATATAATATAATTAGGATCATTAAGTTTGTCTCACGATTTGAGCCTAGTGTTTCAAAATGGGTTTTGTTATTAATCAATGTTTAATACTCTAAAGTCCTAATTAGTGTTGCTAGCTTTGATGTGCTGATGAAAATTTATGAAAGAGAACTAAACGTAACCTATGCAAACTGCTGCTGGCTGCACGCTACCTGTGCGATTTAGTGTTGAGCACTTAAGCTAAAAATATGTATAGATGCATACTAGAGGGAAATAAATTTGTTGAGGGGGCCATGGGCTCGGCCAGTCCCCCCCACCCCACCCACCCCCACCCCTAGTTCCGCCACTGATATGGAGGGTCCTATAAAAAAGTTCAACCTCCAATAACATTCCACTGCAGCAACCCCCTATCTTCATCCTCTACTTCTCTAGTGGAGGCCTGCAAATTGAAACCTCTACGACCTATTTGCAGGCCGGATTGTAAAAATAGAGGTCCGGAATTAGTTCTCAACTTCAGTAGGAAATCAACTCATGCCTCTATTTTTTATGGACCCTGTTTGTCAGTATACCTGAGCATTTTTAGCTCGGTCCGACCCGGCCCGCTGGCCCGGGCCCGGTCCGACCTTACTGGACGGGCCTGGATATAGATCTTGCATCCCGAGAAAAAAATCTTGGCCAGAGCCCGGCCTGAAATGCTGTTTTTAGCTATTTTACACTAGAAAACGCATGGGCGGCCCGCCCAAGCCCGGGCCCGGCCCGAAAATTGAGGCCTGACGTGTCCAGTGGGACGGTCGTGGGCAGAAATTTCTTGGCCTGAAATAACCGGGTTTTTCCCGGCTCGGCCTGAACTCGTCCCGAAAAATGATCAGGTATATTTGTCAGCAAGAAAGAGAGGCTCCCAGCTTCGTTCGGCCACTCCATCTCCTTCCCACTCAGCCCGATGCGCTCCTCCAAGCCCCGCGCCACGCCGCCAACAACGTCCGCTCCATCAGCCTCCCCTACCGCTCCCACCTACTGCTCGCCAACCTCCACACCCACACCGCCGCCGCCCGCGCCTGGGCACTCAACGCCCAATGCCCTCCCCCTCCACTTCCTCCTGAGGAGCGTCGTTGGTTGGCGCATGCTCCCCACCGCGCTTCCACGGGATGGCTCCTCGTCGACAGCCCCGGGAGGTGCGTGCTCCTCGCGGAGGTCGGCGAGGCCGCCGCCACCTTGTCCCAGGACCACGTGTGGATGAGCATGACGCCCCTAATGAGGTTGTTGCCTGCGGCTGTACGGCAGCGGACGTCCGGGTGCATGGCGAGGTGGTGGCAGAGGTTGCCGCCCTCGCTGTCCCCAGCCAGGAACACACGTGACGGGTTGCCGTGCGAGGCGAGCCATGGGTCGAACACAGACAACACCCACTAGAGCGCCGCGAGGGAGTCCTCGTACGCGGCGGGGGCCGAGTGCTTCAGTGCGAGGTGGGACTGTGGGAGTCAGTGGAAATGGCCACGGTGGGGCACACCGCGGTGAGATTGTTGAGGCGGCGGTGGTACGCGGTGAACCCGACCGATCCCATCACGAAGGCGCCATCGTGGAAGTAGACGAGCATGGGGAGCCTCTTGCCGGAGCTGCTGGCGGCCACCGTGGCAGGCAGGAGGTAGAGTCACGCGAAGGAGTCCGGGGACAGGGTCACCTCCCTAGACATGGCGTTTGTGGCGGCGTCGTGACCGGGTGGATGAGTGGATCACCTCATCATCGTTGTCACCCGCAGCGCGAGCGGTCGTGGCACTCTACATCGTGTTACCTGGGCGTCAGCTGTGTGTGTCCGCGTCCGCCACGGCGCTCGCGCATGCGCTGCGGCAAGGAGCCCATCGACGGACAAGCGCAACGTCGAGTGCCCGCTTTGCGGTGACCGGATCACCGTGGAGGTCAAGTGTGCTGCCAAGGCCGGCGACGACAAGGGTTCTTCCGCACGGCAGGATGCGGTGACGAGCTATGCCATCATGGATGACCTCGTTGTCAGGCCCATGGCCGCTGGCCTGAGTGGCGCCGTGCTACTCTCCGCCCTCGGCATCATGGTTGACGCAGATGACGTTGTGTCGCGGGAGACCAGCTCCGCGTGCCCTTGCGACCCTCCGTTCTGCGCCACCGCCGCCACCGCCAAGCGCGACGCGGAGCTCCACTTCTTTGAGGCCTGCTTCTACCGCGACAAGGACTGCCACGACGCTAGGCGGAATGGGGACACCTTGTATCGCTGCCGCGTGCGCGATGAGAGGCGCGCCCGACGACATCTTCTCATGTCGTTTCCGCATCACGAATGAGCATGGTGTCGAGTGCCTGCTCTGCGGCTGCGGCCGGGGAGGTCGATGTGCCATCGGGAGGCCGCTGCGCCAGGGAGGCCGTGGCCTCGTCGCGCTGCTAGGGCCTAGCGGGGACGACTAGGTCTGGCGTGCTCCGTGTGTGGCGGGCTGGCAGCGTGGCCATGGCGGAGACCACGATGTCCGGCAGAGAGGAGGAGAGGAAAAGGAAAAAATAAAAATGGTGGGACCCATGTTTTTGGGGAGAATTGTAGGCTCTCTAGGAATGGAGGCTTGGACCTAAAATTTGGAGGGCCATGAAAAATACATGGTCATTTAGAGGCTTTGCTACAGTTGAATTTTTGCATCAAAACTCTAAACTTTATAGTAGAGGCCCATTTGCATGTTGCTCTTATCTATCCACTTGGTCCCACTCTCATCCATTCCTCTTCCTTCCTGACTCCGCCAAACTCCGTCGGCTCTCATCTCTCTCTCTCTCTCCAACCTGACGCCGCCACTCCGCGCCGACACGGCGGCACCTCCTCCCCCGAGGACGCCGCCACTCTACGCCAGCACCTCCTCTCCGCGACGCCGCCGTCCTCTTCTCCTTGCCGTCGCCGCTGCCTGTGCTCCGCGACGCCTCCACCTCCACCTCCAACCGCCGCCGCAAGAACTGGAGTCTACGGAGCTACGCGATGGGGAGCTTCACCATGAACGGCGCCAGCTGCAGCGGCATCTTGGTCGTTGGGTAGTTTAGCTGCGGCTTGAGCTGGTGGCCGAAGTTGACAACGAAGGTGCCGGGAACAATGTGATGAGGTTGCGGTCGCAATGTTCCGAGTCCGGACACGGGGGGTAGTGGTTGACGTTCACCACCACGTCCCCGCCGGTGAGCTCCCTCTCGAAGTATTCCGACCGGAGCCCCACACCCTCGCACAGCAGCCGAAGCAGCTCCAGCCCCAACGCTCACGCCGCCACTACGAACGCCTCAACTGCCGGCTGGAGGCGCTCGGGCTTGCCCGGTTACACGCATAGTCACCGGAGTTCCCGGAACGACGGATCGAGGAACGACGAACCGGGAACGGGAACGACGTTTTAGATGCAATTTTTACACTGTGGGAACGATTTCGTTCCCGCGTTCCCGTCCCGAACGGTCGTTCCCGGAACGTGGAACGCTGCATCGTTCCCGTTCCGCGGTGACTAGGGTTACACGTCCCTGTTGGCAGCGTTGTCGAGGGGGAAGGGGCAGACTAGGTGAAGGCAGTCGCTCTAGTACCGAGGTGGTTGGGCTTGTCGGTGTCCTCGATGTAGAAGGCTGCCTTGTCCTGCGTGGGGAGGCGGAAGAAGTCCTCGCAGCTGGACTCCATGTCCCGCATCACCAGCGCCAGCATGCCGTGGTTGACCACCTGAGCGATGTCGTTGAGGAGTGAGAGGAAGCTGAGCCAGCGAGCCGAGATGGAGGCGGAGGAGGAGGGTGGGAGAGAGGTGTGGTACCTGGAAGAAGCCAAGCTCCTTGCCGGCTTCGAGGACGGCCCGACGGACCTCGTCGCGGGGGCGGGAGAGGTCGATGACGGGAAACGCGACGACGACGGCGGACTCCGGCGGGCGCTGGTCCGGCGGGAACACGAAGTTGTCCGGGAGCACCTCCCGTGTTGCTCGTCCAAGATCCAGAGGAGGAATTTCTAAAATTGACACTAAGAGCATCTTCAAGAGAATGCTAATCCCACCCCTAATACCTATTTTAGGGGGGAAAACAAAAAAACCTCGTTCCAACAGATCCCCAAAATCGCCCCTAACCTTTTCGCGGCGCGAAAAAGAAGCTCGCCGTCCCGCATATCTTCGCGTCCTCCGCTCGTCCCCAATCCGGCCTCCACAAGACTTCCCGCGCGCGCGCAATTTCCCCGCGAGATTTCCCACGCCGCGGCATCCTCCGCAGCGGCGGCAGACCGTCTACAAGCGGCGGCGACGGCGGGTCTACAAGCGGCGGCGGCAGCAAGGAAGAAGCGGCACGGGCAGAGGCAGATGCAGCCCCCACGGGGTCCTCTCCGGCAGGCCCAAGGAAGACGTAGCGGCGGGGTGCAGCAATGGCGGGTGGTGGCCATGGGCGGTGTGCTCCCTGAAGCGCCCGACGGCCTGCTCGCTGAAGCTCCCGGCGGCAGACACCGCGGTCAATGGACCGGCGGCGTGCTGGCCGTCCGCGGCGGGCACCCTCGAGCGCCCGTTGGGGAACACATGGGGCAATGGACCGGCGGGGGCGGCGATTTGCAGAGGAGCTGCGGCGAGGACCTAGACTCGGCCGGTACTGGTGATTTGCAAGCTCGAGGACAACCCATGGCAGTCCATGCCGGCGACGATTTGGATCCCCTTTCAGCGGCGCCGTACAATTCCAGTGACACTCAGAACCGCTACATCAATGGTATGAATCATAAGCTCATGATTTCAATTATCTGCGAATTGAGATGGATCTATAGTGTCAATGGTATGAATCATAATGTATTGATTTAGAGGTCTGGGTCATGTTATATGTGTGAGCAGTAATATGTGGGATGCCATATGTGTGAGCAAAGAAAATGATTTTTACATTGATAAAAAATGGCCTTTAAACTTCAGTGGATACAGAACAGCAAAGACCATGAGCATATTGGAACACCATATCTCATTACAAATCACCAGATAAGATAAGATCCGAGAACATCATATTCTTTTTGTTAGTTAGATTTCTGGGAATGGGTATTGTTTAAAGAAAGCTGATAAAGTGATATCCAACCAATAATATCTGGAACCAATGTTTTATATAAATGGAAGCATAGAGTAGCTGATAATTATACACCTAAGTAAGAATGCAAATTGGATTTGATCGACCACACAACCATCACAACCTGGGTCTATGAAACACAAGTATTGGTATAAGATTTCAGTTTATATCATAAACTTGTATGGATATATGGTCTGCTTTAGGCCACTAGATTACGGAAGCAGGCAGAGGAAAGGGGTAGCAGAGGATACATCAATATATATATATTGTGATAATCCATCCAAATTAACACAAACAATTTAAACAATGTCAAAATGCAATTCCACATTTCAAATGACCTCTGGGAGAATTCTGGAGTGTTCTTCCTCTTGGACCTCTTCAGATTCCTATATAGAAAGACAGAAGAAGCAGACAGTGTGTTTGTTCTGCTCTCTAAACATGTGTACACAGATACATTATACATGACTGACTCAAAAATATATGCATGTTATTATTCTTTACAACAATGTATATTCATTTATAGGAATCTGAAACAATGTATATTCATTCTGCTCTCTAAACATGTGTTCAGATGTATTGATCTATAGTGTCAATGGTATGAATCTTGGGGATAATAAGATAGACCACAATAAGATGTTCAGGTGTGCTTGATTATAGATAGTAGTATTTTTATAGGGCTTGTTTGAAAAGAAATTCCCACCTCACCTCATAAAAGCTTATTTTCTTCCAAAGTCCTATTGGAGTTCTGACACTGAAAGAGGACCTTAGCGTGGTACCCCAAGAGATGATTCAAAGTTGTTCTCCAAAGCTAATAGCGTGGTACCTTGGCTGTGGCAAGATTCTGAATTAGAACTTTCACCCAAGCTAATAGCAAACGTCTCATATCTTGAACAATAATATGGCATGAGTCTGATCCTTTTGTTCTCAAGAACTGCAAATTCATCTGAACTTGCTTCATAGTAGGTCTCTCTGAACTGCTCAGTGTCAAACACAGCTCCGCAAGAGAGGCAACACTGTTAATTTCTTCCTTGGTTGCTTCCTCACGAACTTAATTGGCTACTATCTCTTTAATTGGCCTTGCCTTCAGCTCCCAAAGGAAGTAATTAGACAAGTTCTGCTCGGATCCTGACTTATTTGTAAAAATAGGCTCCCTTCTCAGAAGCAGTTCCACAATTACCACACCAAAACTGTATAAGTCACTCTTCTCATTTAGCTGCCCAGTATGATAATACTCTGGATCTAAGTACCCAAATGTGCATTGGACATTTGTAACAACATGAGTTTGATCAATATGAACCAATCTAGAAGCACCAAAGTCTGAAACTTCATATGTGCATAGATACTGAGTGCTAAGATGCATTTCAGCGTTTTCCATATGTGCATTCATGGTAAATGATTTTGCCTATAATATCATGGCTGACCTTCATAAAAGATGTTATAATTCATGAGATGCTGGAACATCTAGCATTCAGAGAATAAACAATGAAATTAGAATTATGCGGCACTGTCAACAGAGCCGGAGGCGCTTTTGCTGTTCCTGCAGCTGCAGGCGTGCTCTTGGCACCCATCCCAGACTTTACTGAGAAGGGCTCCAAGGTCTGCGCCTTCTTGAAGCGGTCAAGACCGCCACGATACATCTCCCTTGATCTGTGGAGTTGAAATTTTGAAAGTGTCCTTTTTGTCTTATAAAATGTCGATGCTGAATCCACTATTGCTTATATTGTCAGTTTCCTTTTCTTTGTTTCTCTTGCTAGCTTCAGTTCATGCATAATTTTAACTGATGGCTTTGTTAATTATAATTATTTCACATTCATATTCGGTGCCATGTTAATCCACTAATAAGTTAAGATGTTGCTTTGTGATAGATAATCAGGCTTAGTTCTTGCAAGTGTGATGTGTGCAGGCTGTAACAAGTTCAAATGTTAAATTCTTGCAGAAATGAATATTACTCTAACATGATGACGGATGAAACCAATCTATATGATTTTGATAATTTTGACAATGCATATGTTGACCAACAGTCACAAGCAAATCAAGTCCGTCCAGCAGCCCCGTCTGCGAGGCCAAACCATAAGAGACAAAAGAATTTCAGTGACCACGAAGATGATGTTTTGGTTTCAGGGTGGCTGAATATAAGCCTGGATCCGATCGTGGGCAAAGATCAAAAAGGTGGCAGGTATTGGTCTCGTATCGGTGAGTATTTCCATACATACAGCCAGACACAGCGTACCATAAGTTCTCTCATGCACCGGTGGGAGACCATACAAAAATGTGTGAACAAGTTTTGTGGGTGTTTATCACGGATTGAGATGAGACCTCAGAGTGGTACTACACTGAAAGACAAGGTACATTCTTGGCAATATCTAGATTTAAGTCAGCTATTTTAATTTTATAACTCATAAATGAATATCCCTTGGATGTTGATGTATGCAGGTTGCAGAGGCATGTGCTTTGTACAAATCCGAAGACGAACATGAAAAAGCATTCCAGTTCATGCATTGCTTGAATAAACTGAAAACACAATCAAAGTGGCTTGCTAAACTTGATGAATTGGTTGTCCCTAAAACATCTAACAAGAAGCAAAAAAGAAGTTTCTGTAATGCTGAAACCAATGCATCTTTACCAAGTGAAACATGACAAGATGATGTTGAAGGTCAAGAGGCTAATGCATTGATAAGGCTAATAAGTAAGAAGAAGGCAAAAGTAGTACTGATACAAGAGAAGAAAAAAAGTGTGATATCAACTTTAGAAAATATGTGGGCACAGAAGAAAGAAAGTGATGAGGAGAAAGAGGTAAAGAAAGAAGAGAGGTTCAACAAAGCATTTGCTCTTGATCAGGAACGTGTTGCAAATGAAAAAGTAGCACTTGCTCTTGATCAGGAACGAGCGGCAAATGAAAAATTACTTCTTGAGGCGAGGATCCAGGAGGTCCAGTTGCAGAAAAAGAGGGATGAAGAGAGGATTATGATCATGGACCTCACTACCATGCCTGATGAGCAAAAGAAATACTACATGTGCTTGCGGGCTGAGATTATGAGTCGATATTCTATGCCTAGTACTTAAGGACTGTCTTGTTTTTTCCATATAGACTTTGCCATTTTGTTTCCAATTTACTTCTTGATCAGTGTGTTTGGAAAAAAAAACATTGTGCCAATGTTTGGCTGCCAAATAATGAACCTTGTTTCTTGTTGCTAAATATGATCAGTTTGGTTGTGTTGAAGTTGTGACAATTATTTTCAAAAGGAAGATTTGCCAAATTATGAATGTATGCTTCCTGTTGCTATTTTTCAACTGTCATGCTTAAGGACCCAGACATGTACTATTCATGCTGCTTTGGCCAACAATCATAATTATTTCAAAAACATAGACAATATCTTTGAATTGAAGTTCAACATGCCTGGTGATACATCCAATTACTTAAACATAAAGGAAAAATAATAAACTTTACAAAGATTATTGAAAGTAAATAAAATAGAAACTCTAGTAAATCACTTATAGAGGTCTGGATGATGCTTATTGAAAGTATTAAAATGTGAACTCTAGTAAATCTTTTTATAGAGGTCTGGATGATGCTGTCACATGTGCTCAATCAGGTCATCTTGAAGCTAATTGCGAACGTCTTTGTCCTTTATACTTAGATAATTTTTAATAAACTCCTTAAATTCAGGTGTTCTTTTGTGAGAAGGCTTCACTTGTTCTCCCATTTGATCATAATTGAAATCATCTTCTTCATCGCGCTCATCCTCAACTATCATGTTGTGCATAATAATACAAGCCCTCATGATTCGTCCGAGGGTGTCTTCATCCCAAAATCGAGCTGCCCCCCTCACGATAGCGAATCGAGACTGTAAAACTCCAAATGCTCGTTCCACGTCCTTCCTACAAGATTCTTGGGCAAGTGCAATATATTTCTTCTTGTTACCTTGTGGCTCAGATGTGGTCTTCACAAATGTGGCCCACGAGGGATATATGCCATCTGCAAGATAATAACCCTTTGTGTATTCAGTGTTATTAATGGTATAATTCACCTCTGGAGCTTGACCTTCGGCTAGCCGCGCAAATAGAGAAGACCGGTGCAAAACGTTGATGTCATTGTGCGAACCAGACATCCCAAAGAAAGCATGCCAAATCCAAAGATCTTTATCTGCAACTGCTTCTAGTATAATTGTAGGCTCATGCACATGCCCAGTGTACATACCTTGATGTGATGAAGGACAATTTTCCACGGCCAACGCATACAAGCAACCGACCCCAAATTACCGAGGAAACCTCTACGTTCGCCAATTGCAAGTAATCTCGCAGTATCAACTTCATTAGGTTCCCTCAAGTACTCATCTCCAAAAATCTCCACAACAGCAGTGACAAATCTTCTCAGACTCTCAATAGCAGTACTCTCAGCAATACAAACATACTCATATGTAGCATCTGCTGCTACTCCATAACTTAACATCCGAAGTGCTGCAGTAATCTTTTGCAGACTAGAAAGACCAAGTATAGCAGTAGCGTTTCTTTTCTGCACGAAATATTCATCGTGTTGTTCTACAGCTTTCCATATACGTACAAACAATGAACGCCTCATTCGAAACCTGCACGTCAAAAGTAATGAGACACACAAATATGAATTTATATAAAAATGCTGCCTATCAATATATTATTTACATACTGACGTCTGAAATAAACATGTCCGTACGTAGGATTTTTTGAAAAATAATCTTGGTACAACCTCTGATGTCCTACTTCTCTCTCGCCGAAGTACTTGATGCCCTAGGATAGAACCACGCTGTTTTGGTTCATCATCTGACTCATCCGCATTAATGGCAACATGAGTAACACCGAGTAAGAAATCATCATCATCATCATCATCTGACGATGAATCCAACACCATCTTCATGGAAAGGCTTCGTCGACTCATAGCGAATCCGTTTTACCTATCTCCAATTGGAATTGTAGAAGGCAGGGAGGGCAGCAGTGGCACAGGGAGGGCGGCGGCGGAGGGAGGGCGGCGGCGCAGGGAGGGGCGGCGACGTAGAGAGGGGCGACGTACGTGACGAGGGGGATGGTGCGTGAGGGTCGGATTGGAAGCCGGCCCAACTGATGGCCCATTAGAATGACGTGGCAAGATTTAAAATTTTGGGAAGGTAATTATTGGGAAACTGATGTGGGAAGCAAAATTTTTGGGACAACATAATTTTTAGCAAACCCCTAATACATGGTTTTTTGGGATAATTTTTTCGCATTCTCTTGGAGATGCTCTAAGTTCGCAAGCTTTTCAAGATTTGACCCTGTGACTCACATGTCAATGACTCAGAGTGACTCCACGTATCATTGTGATAGCAGGGTCAAATCTTGAAAGGCTTGTGAACTTAATGTCAAATTTCAAAATTCCTGGTTCCAGAGGGATGGTGCTTGGACCACGGGATGAGAGCGACGCCACGGTCGAAGACGGGCGGACACTGAGCACTGTCTTGTTCTCTAGCGGTGGCGCGACGGCCAAGACCTCGAGGGCGGCGCGGTGGCCAGGACCTCAGGGACGGCACGGGCGGCCGAGACCAGCGCTGCAGCCGCCTCGCCGTGGAGGGAGTGAGCAGAGACAGCGCCTCGCCAGGGAGGGAGCAGAGGGATTGAGTTTGGGAGAGGAAGAGGTCTCCCCCAGGTTTGTGGGATGGGAGGGAACTCCCGAAAATTAGGGGATTGTTGGATTCAGTATCCTTTATTTTAAGGGTATATGATCATGTATAGAGATACGGTTGCGGATAGTCTGATAAATGAATTTTCGGACTGCAATTAACCTTTTTATCACCCTCTGCAGAATGCTCTTTTATCTTACGAGAGGCTTGTGAAGGCGAAGACGCAACTGGTTACTGGCTGGATGTACTATCTCACTATTGAGGTGAAGGATGGGACAGCCAAGAAGCTCTATGAAGCTAAGGTCTGGGAGAGGCAATGGGAGAACTTCAAGGGGCTGGAGGAATTCAAGCCCGTTGAGGAGACCAACGCTTGAGGTAGATTTATGATGCACATGGATTCCAACAAAATAAATTCGGTATACTTCATGCAGCAAAGTATTATTTGTGTTCCTTGGTCAAATTGAGCAGGATGTAGATAACTGTGGTTATTTTCCATCCTCAGTGGTAACACTGAACAGATTTTGTGTGCAACCATATGAATTCCGCAAATAGTTCCATGGAACCCATTTGTTGCTTAGTTTGTATGCTTATACTTAATTTTCTATTCGTCATCTATACTGTTGGCCGCTGAATCATGTATGTTCCATTCATCCAAGAGTTTATCTTCTGACAGGATTATTTGATCAATACTGTATCTACAAATTGCAGGATCTCTCTCCACTTCCACGTCCAATTGCTGCCTGAAGCGTGAAACAGACCTGCAGAATAAGGAGCTGGTTCAGATATAGTTGTGTCACTACAAGCTCCGTTTGTGTCATATCATAAAATTACCGTGCCCTTTGTGTAATATCATAAATAACAGTGCCCTTTTGTGTAATATGATGAATAACGGTGCTGTGTACTCACCACGCCTCATGATGGATTTCTTATATGAGTTTTCAACTAGGAGCACATTTCTTCTGTTAGCTTGTTGGAGTTCCGTATGCAGAATTCACTTCCGGCATGACAGTCTCATCCCACCTTATTTTAGAGTGTTTCCAAGAGACTCTCCATGTTCTTTCTAAATGTTAGAATAGAGGTTTTGGTGGAAAACTACCCTTCAACAGTTTATCTAAATGGTCATCTAAATATGGATCTTCTACTTCGAATTTTTCGCTAATTAAATATAGAAGACGAGAATGACTATCTAGAATGCACATTAGAGATAGAAAAACCGTTGGAAAGTGAAAAGATGTAAAATGATATACAAATGACTTTCTAATTGATGATTTAGGGAGTGAAATTTAGAAAGAATCTTAGAGATGCTCTTAGACTATTCACTTTTTAGTTGGAGTGGTGATAAATTTTGTGACGTCACATCGGATGTTTCATGAGATGTCGGAAGTGGTTTATCTTGAAATTGAAGTAGTTTTCAACTAGAACTACATTGTTCAAATCTTATGTTAGCGTGTTGGAATCTTGCGTGCAGAATTTCTACATCCATGACAATGCCCATCACATCTCATCTTGGACCAATAAGATTTTATCTTGAAAAACCAAGCAATGCAAGCGCCTGGAACGAAATTGTCAGGTGCACCTGTGTCCTGTGGTAACCTGAGGATAATACGCTTGTCATCACCCCGGAGCTAACGACTTCTGGTTTTGCCGTCTGAATCCATCCCTCTTTCGTCCGGTCACTTTTTGGTCGGTGTTCTGATAAATGTTTTTCTAACGTTTATAATGTTATCCTTTAGGATTGTGTTGTTGAAAAGAGGTGCGCCAAAGTCCAAACTGCTGCAAGCAACTGCGGAACTGCTGCAAGGAAGCAAGAGCTGACGGGCCTGATGGGGCTGTGAAAAGAAAGATGGGCGGGGGCGATCGCGTCGTAAAGCGATTTTTCGGCGCAGATAAGGCCAAAGTGCGCCCGAAACATTGGGTTATTTGGACCTGCTTGCTTCGCATGGCATGTTTCTTTCCCCTTGTACACGAAATTCCGAGGGATCGATCAATTATATTTTTCCGTCTACCTTGTGTATCTCGGCCCTGATCTACCCCGATCGAGCGCCGCGGTCCACGTACGCGCAGATGCGAGTCTTTGTGACGCTCATGCGTGCGGTTGGGTCGCGGTTGCCGTGGCGCGGCCGCCGCGACGACTTGATTTGCGGCGGCATCCATGAGGTGCCCCAGGCAGGAATAAACGACATCCGCTTGCTGGAATTCGCCCGCTTCGCCGTCGACGAGAACAACAAGAAGACCGTAAGACTGTCTCCAACAAGCAGACCCAAACCCAAAAATGGGTTCGGCACATTACATTTGGGTGCAAATTCGTCCTCCAACAGACGACGCAAACAGGGGAGGCAGTTTGCATCCCCTGTGCCGCGCGAGGCAAAACTGCATTGCCTGGGACGCGCGAGGCATTCCTCTGGTGGTGGGCCCACGACATGCTCTTGGCAGGAAGCTCACCGCTCGGCGGGAGGCGCGGCGGGAGGCGGGGATGCCGGCGGTGCGGGCGGGCGGCGGGAGGTGCGGCGCTCGGCGGGGATGCCGTCCATGGCGCACGCCCTACCGGTGAAGAAGAAGCAGGGGAAGGAGGAGGGTGGAAGGGAGAGAGAGAGAGAGAGAGCGGTGATGCGCGGCCAGGCGGACCTCGGCGGGGAGCCTTCGCGGTAGGCTCGTCGTCGGAGAGTGGGGCGCGGTCGTCGGGGAGCGGCGCTCCTCGCCAGCGGCCGGCCACCGGATCCGAGAGGGAGGGTGCGGCCACTCCATGGACACCGACCGTCGGGGAGCGGCGCTCCTCGCCTGCGGCCGGCCGCTGGATCCGGGAGGGAGGGTGCGGCCGCTCCATGGACGCCGACCGCTCCATGGACGCCGGACAGGAGGAGGTGCGGGATTGGGTATTGTTGTTGGAGGCGGCTGATTTTGGGTGCGTGACCCAGCTCCTGTGCGTGACCCAATCCACCGATTTGGGTCTTGGATTTGGGTTTTATTGTTGGAGTCAGCCTAAGGACCCTTTGCCCCCTCTTTGCGCTGCTGATATTTCATCTGCGACGTGTAATGGTCGAACTGAATCGGTGTTCTGCTGCCTAATTGTGCGGTCCATTGAACTTTATCCGGCTGCTTGGATTTATCTCTACCTGCTAACCCAAGAGGTCGCTCGACATGTTGAATTAGCATTACTGTAACTCAACTTTGTAGTTAGTCTTAATGACATGTTAAATTTGCGAGGTTTCATTGTTTAAGTGTGATGGGAAAAAAGTTTGTAAGAATAATCACGCGTTACTATTATCTGTATAGTCACAAAACTAATTGTACTAATGTAGTGTATGTATGTATGTATGTATGTATGTGGTGTTAGTTTGTTTTACAGTATGATGACCTTAGCCGTGTATAATTCTTCTTTTTTCATTCATCAGTAGTAGCATAGTAGTCACCTTAGCTCTTAGATTGATATTCTGATGTTTCGTCCTGACAAATGAATTTTCGGACTGCAATTAACCTTTTTGCTGCCCTCTGCAGAATGCTCTTCTATCTTACGAGAGGCTTGTGAAGGCGAAGACGCAGGTGGTTGCTGGCCGGATGTACTATCTCACTATTGAGGTGAAGGATGGGACATCCAAGAGGCTCTATGAAGCTAAGGTCTGGGAGAAGCCATGGATGAAGTTCAAGGGGCTGAAGGAATTCAAGCCCGCCAAGAAGCTCTGGGAGAACTTCTAGGGGGCTGGAGGAATTCAAATTTAACAGGCTGTAGATAACTATGCTTACTTTCCCATCCTTAGTGATAGCACAAAGAACTGTTCTTGCCGTAGTGGACGTTTTGTGTGCATCCAATCCATATGAAGTCTGCAAATAGTTGCCATGTGACATATTTGTTGCTTAGTTTGTATTTTTACACTAAATTTTCTATTCGCCATCAGTAGTGTTGGTTGCTGATAATGTTTTTTTTCCATTCATCCAATTGCAGGATCCCTCTCCCCTTCCACGTCCAATTTGCTGCCTGAAGCGTGAAACAGACCTTCAGATATAGCTGTTTCATCGCGAACGAGCTCTCTTTGTGTGATATCATAAAACTGCCGTGCCCTTTCTGTAATATCATAAATTGCCGTGCTGCTTATCCAGTCTTCAACTAGAAATACATTGGTAAAGTCTTCAGATCTTGTCAACTAAACGAGCCCTGACAGATCTCAATTAGTGTTGAAAAATTGGCAACTAAACGAGCCCTGACAGATCTCAATTATTAGTCAAAAGTTGGGTTAATTGGTTCTGTGCCATTAGAACTATTGCGTTTCTGCCATTACTATTCAACTAACCGCGTCAGTGTCATTACAATTTCCCACTTATTTGAAAGATGTCATTATGTACGCGAACACCGTATCAGGCCCACTTGCAGGTGTATCGGAGGCTGTGTATTCTCGTATAGACAAGATTGCCCCTTGCTTTCCTCTCTCTCATTTCACTTACGTGTGGGACCCACACGGCAGGGTCATCTTCAACCTCCCGCCGCAGCAGCCCCTGGACGACAGCGCTCCCGGGTGCCCCAAGCACAGCCACCCGCCGCCGGCGAGTGCGGCACTCGAGCGGGGACCAGCGCGATGCGGCACCACCACCCCATCTGTCCTCATCCCTCCTAGCACCCACACAGAGGCCGCCCGGCGGCGGCGCCCCAGTCTCCCTGTCCGGCAGAGGAACCGATGGTGATGAGGGGCTTCTCACGGAGATCGAGGCAGCGCCCTCCTCCGTCCCCAAGCTCGTGCGGAGCCTCAAGCTCGGGCGAAGCCTGTCGCGGCGGCGGTGGCGGTAGTGCGCGGAGGTCGGCACGGCGGAGGCCTCGAAGGCGGAGCATGGCAGGACGAGCTTGGCGTGGAGCACGGGCGGACGAGCTCAGCGGCGGTGGACGAGCTCAGCGCGACGACAGCGGACGGGCTTCGCGGCGGCTCCCGCGCCATGGACCTTCCTATCGGGGCGTCTCGGAGCAGCGACCCCTTCTCCACGCACCGGCAGGCGGCAACAGCTGGCACCTCCTCCACACGTCGTCGAGCTCCGCCGGCCGACTCCCTCACTCGTCACTCCCTTGTGGCAGTGTGGCACCGCAGCAGCAGAGCAAGCAACCACGGCGAAGGGGCTGGATCCCGATGGCCTCCCAACCAGCGAGCTGTGGCCCGTGAGCGCCCGTCGATTCACTGCCTCGCATTGATTCCGCGGGCAGCTCCACCGCGAGCAGTTTGGGCGGCGGTGGGTGAGGAGGAAGAAGAAGGACCGACAGATGGAAAGAGGTTGAAGATGAGGGTAAAAAGGACATTTCTCCCCCCTTCTTCAATCCAATACGTCTGCAAGTGGGCCCGATACGGCGTTTCGCGTACATAATGACATCCTTCAAACAAGTGGGAAATTGTAATGACACTGGTGTGGTTAGTTAAATAGTAATAGTATTCTTCAAAAACATAATATTTATAATGGCACAGAACCAATTAACCTTCAAAAGTTTTGCAGTCTGATCCCTCTTCGTTCGCGTTCCGTCACTGGTCGGCGTTCTGAAAAACAAGTTTCTACTGATTCATTTATATATTGTTATCGGATTGTGTTGATGAAAAAAGATGGGTCTGCCACCAGAAAAGAGATAACAGACACGCAAATTTGCAGCATCTCCGTCCGTCATCATGCGCCAAAGTCCAAACTGCTGCAAGCAAGAGCTGACAGGCTTGACGGGGCTGAAAAGAAACATGGGTGATCGCTGCAATTCAAATTTAAACTTCACACAAATGAATTCCAAATAAAATCCCAAAAAGATCCAAATCACAATTAACCCATAGTTTGAAAATGATATATATCGTTTTATTTATAGGGAATTTAGATGAGGTGCTAGCATTTATTTCAAAATTCGGGTGTCACTTTAATTCAAACAAAAAGTTTTAAGTTTTTGGGAAATTCACATACATATAAACATTATAAAATCTTGATCTGTTACAGTGGGTTTGATGGGGCTGCTGAAAAGAAAGTGCGATAGCTGCAAATAAAGGCCCAAAGTGTACAATTCTAAAAAAAAAAGGGCCCAAAGTGCGCCCCAAATTTGGAACTGCTGCTTCAGGCGCAGGCTTCTTCTTCTTCTTTCCCCTTGTACACGAAACTCGGAGGGATCAATTATATTTTCGTCCACCTCGTGCGCATCGTCGTCTCCCACCGTCCACCGAGGCCGAGCCGCCGAAATGTTTGGTTCTGGGTGCCGCACCTTCATCCGTCCGACCACCCACACCCCGACGAGCGGCGACCATGAGCTCCAAGGGGGAGAATGAGTGGCAGGCAGCCAGAAAGGCTATCATGAAGGCAATGGAGGAATACGAAAAGCCGAGGAACCACACCTGCCGCAAGACGCTGCAGCACAAGAACGTCCACCACACCTGCTTCGCCGTCTCCGAGCCGAGGACCACAAAATGGCCGGAAGCTACCTGACCCCTTCAGCACGATCCAACCGACTCTGCCCTCATCACGATCCAACCGAATCTGCTTTGAATCTTATGGTGAGTCATTGCGAACTTGCAGTGCCAACCGGAGCTTTTCTTGATCTGGACGTACGGGATAGCCGATCACTGCTTTGTGTTTGTTAGATACTCTCTCCAGTTTGATATTAGAAGTTGTTTAACATAGCGACATGGTCACCGAAACACAACCTTCAATTTTGACTTCTCTTTTGTATAAAAAAATTTACTGAAAAATTATATATGTATAATTTTATAAAAGTAATTTTCAAGACAAATCTATTTATATGATATTCACATTTCCAAACTTAACAACTTAAAAGTTATTTATGATTTATATTTCTAATGTTTAACTCAAATCTTGTCCAAAACGACTTTTAATACTAAACTGGAGGAAATAACACCCTTTCAAAAATGATTCATCGATCGGTCGATCCATCTGAAGAAAAGTTGCCCTTTAATTTGCAGAATAATCACATGAAGTTCCAGAAGGCTGGTGCTAAGGTGGAGGAGAATAATCGGTTGGAATTAATGGAGAAGCCTATCAAGGTGGAGGAGAAAGCGGCTGGTAGTGGTGGCATGATGTACTCTCTCGAGAAGGTCTATGAAGCTGTGGTCTGTGACAAGGCGCCATGGATGAGCTTCAAGGACATGGAGGGCTTTAAGCCTGTTGAAGACGGTGTTAGCGCCTAGATAGTGGTAGATTTGTGCGCCTAAATACTGAACATTCAGTCAAAGAAACTTGTTCTATCTCAGCATATTGCTGCATTTCTATCGGCTATCGCCACACCTTAAACTGCTTAGGCTGTACTACTTCCAGATTAAAATGTCTACTTTTTATTCTTGTTGATGTTATTGTTCGTTCTAAGTTTGTAATACAATGGGCGTTTCCAATTTATGATTGGCTTATAATTCCCAAACAAAGCTTGTGGACAGTTTGTAGTACTTTTTTGCAAGGGCGAATCTAGGGGTGGTTTGTGGTGCCCACAAAAATGGGAAAAAACTACTGTTAAAGATAAAATTTTATCATATTAGCATATTACATCTTCATATCTACAAAAAAAAAAGACACCTATCTCTAACTTGCTCTAGCTTTGCCCCTGCTTTTTTGCGCCCCCTAACGAAATCTGTCCGCAGTTTACATGCACCCCGCTGTCCCGTGGCGTGCTGTGCTACCCGATACGTAGAGAAGGGTGTCGTATCCATATCGGATACGTATCAGATGTCGATACATCACGAATACACCACGGATATATTGAGCTACTCCCTCACCTTTCGCGCAGATCAGTGCCTCCTGGCTTTTCTTTTATCCCCTCGTGTAGCCTCTTGACTCAATGTTGTGCTTTAATAGGATTGCATACTTAAACTTAGTGCAAAAGGATATAATCACAACCTTATTTATAGTTTCTGCCATTATACGCACTATATTAATTATTTTAAAAAACATATCCACGTATTGGTTTTTATGAGGAAATGAAGTATCCCCATATTTGTATCGGGCTGATATCGATACATTTCGTATCCATAACCATGCAACATATAGCTGGCGTGATGCCAATCGCGCCCGCCGCCGCACCAGCCCACGCGTCGCCGGCTGCCGCTCCCCGAGCTTGCGGGCCACGCGCTGTGCACCAATATGATCCTACCGAGTTTGAAGCAGATAAGAAAAAAATGCTGATCCTTCTTTACAAAAATTTAAATTAATTTTGTCCATATGTTGACAAATGCAACGAAAAATGTTGCATGTTTTATTTTCTTTAAAAATGTTGATCTCTTTTTTCAAAAACATTGAATCTAGTATTTTTTTTCCGAACAATTTCGGGGATATTGAATCTATTATTTTTAAATGCCGATCCGATTTATAGAAAAAAATTGTTGAATCTTTGTTGAACGGGTTTGTTAAAATGTTGGTTTGAACTTCAAACAGGGGCCAATGGGCTTTACAGTGCCTTCCGGTAGCCCATTGTGTGTGACACACGCAATCAAATGAATATATATAGTCGTATTTGTAGCGAACATGGCTCCACTTGGCCATTTGTTCGAGTTGATTTTGGTGATTCATGCTAACACAAGCAATGGGACTAACCACATTGTCTAGCATGTCCTTATAGATACATATCATGAATTAATTATGCTCATTAGATTCGTCGCGCAAAGTTACACTCATACGTGAAAAGGTTTTGCAAATATACTTCATTTAGTACTCCATGCAAGCAAGATTCCCTGGGCGCAAAAAAGTGCGCTCCCCAACCAAACACGGGCATAGATGTCCAAAAAGCACGCAGCCCGTCAGCCCGTCCGAAAACCCGGTTTTTTGGCCCAGTCCGAACCCGGCACGGCACGAAAATCAACGGGCCCGTGCTGGCCCGGCCCGTACCCTCGTCCGTGCGTGAGCCGCCCCCCTGGCACGCCGGGCGCCCTGAGCCCGGCACGGTCAGAAGAGATGGCCCGTTAAAAGCTCGCTACCCTTCCACCTCATATAAAAGCAGCCAAAAAAACCCTAGATCCACTACTCCTCCCCTCCCTCGGATGCGTGCCGCCACCTCCCGTCCCGCTCCCTTTCTCCGTCTCCCGCTCACCCTCTCCCCGCCGATCCCCCTCCGCCTGCGCCCCTGCCCTACGCCGCTGCCGCTCCTCGCCTCGTCCCCTGAGTTGCTGCCCTAAGGGCTGCGGCGGACCGGGATTCCCCTCCTCTCCCCACCGCTGGAGAGCGCGCCCGCCAGCGCTCCCCCTCATCTTTCTCCACCACCGGCGCGGCCGCCTGCACTCCACCACTCCCCCTCCTCTTCTCCACCTCCACGACCGGCGCCCCCTTGTCTCCTCCACGACCGGCGCGCGCGGGCCGGCGGCGCCCTCCATCTCTCCGCTTTGGTGACTGGCGAGCGACGCGACGACGCGATGTGGTGGCCACCGCGGCCTCCAGCCAGGTGCCGCGGAATGACGACGCAGGGAGCTGGAGCAGCGGCCTGCGGCGTCATCGAGGAGTGGGGCGGGCTGCGGGCCGCCCGTGTGCGCGCGTGTTGACATTTCTTAACGCAACTTCCAAAGAATAGATCTAGAATCCATTCTAAGCAATGGCGCAAGAAATGTTGGTTGATATAAGATAAGTCTACAGAAATATTATGGTAGATAATCCGCAAGTGCACGGATACCGGTGAGCATTTCACCCGGGGTGATGGGTTTTAAAATATCGTATCCACAGGGAAGATGGATGGATGTAACAAAAGACATAGGGATGGCAGTAGACTACTTTATGGACTTTGATGGAATGGCACATACTTTAACAGGGGTAAGCTAAATGATAAAGTAATGATAAATCAGACAGACAAAGGCACATGTGGAGCATAGAACATACTATTCCTAGTCTAGATTAGAATTGGATTTACTTAAGAGGCACAATTCTATATAGCATACAAAGACTGAGTTATTCATCTATTCTAATGTAGCATATCATCACATATAGCATAGTCATGGATAAATGTGAACACCCCGAAGATTACCCAAGAGATTCAAGGACGAAACTTGATCCTCCCAAGAATCATTGTTCGACTAGTCTTATACTCGGGGGGTGGACTGCAAAGGACTCAATAGGCCTGTCACGCCCACGATCTACCACACGACCCAGAGTATAAGGTGAATCCGCAAGTAAATTATATCTAAGCACCATACTTACATACTTTCTACTACCTAGCATACGCGCGTAATATACTAGGAGCTCTACGAATAAGTGCGTAGACTTATCATTAATCATGACTATATCAAATATACTACTAGAATAAAGTAAGAACTTAGCAATTGTACACATAACATTGAAATAGCATAAAGTCATTGAGAAACAATATAAGAACTGAATCTTGATAACTTACAGATCTGGAACTGGAGCAAAGTTCAACTCTACTCGAATCTGACTCTCTATCTAGAACTAGGTTCTTGATCTAGAAATTAGATCTTGAACTATGAAGTAGCTATCCTATCTCTGATGTATCCTCTTCTTCTCCTGTCTTGGCCTGATGATGATGATCTTCTGAGAGATGCATACCATGCCCTAGGGGAGGGTCTGGGGTTGCTTATATAGCCCGGAGGGATAATCCGTCACCGTAGGATCAAACCGACCTAAACAAGTGGTTTAGATTAACCCTAAGAGGCGGTGGAGGAACCTTCCCGAAGCAGGGCCTGATCGGGGCCAGGGGGAGCCCGATCGGCCTCCCTATAGGGCCGGTCGGCCTGGGCTGGGCCCCGGCTGGGCTCCGCCTTCGCGTGTGGGCCTCTTGTCCCTTCTAGATGCATATTTTCTTGGAGCCCACTTCGGTTGAGTTCGGGAGTCTTCTGGAGCCTTCTAGAATTCATTCTTTTCGCATTTTTCTGAATAGTCCCTGAAAATATATAATTCACCAAAACTCGTGGAATTCATTAGTCCAAGGCCCTATACTACTGTTGATTTATCTTTTTGGTACTTTTTCATGTATTGTTGATGCATAAAAATAAGAGTTAGTGAGCATCAACAAACTCCCCCAAGCTTACCTCTTGCTAGTCTCTTAGCAAGACTCAGTGTTACCACAATAAATTCTTTTCCAAGATAGGATGAAAAAGTCAGAATTCTAAAACCTGCTTATATCTGCTTGAGAACATGGGGCTTTTATCTGTACTTGGGTCTTGAGCAGTTGAAAGATATAACAATTAAGTCAAGCACCATGTCTCAAGTTCTTGGTTTCACTAAAATTCTGGAGTTTTGCAAAAGATGTTCAAGTTAAAGCTTAGAGTACTCCTGTATGACAACCTGATATGATAAAACATAAAAACTTTCAACTTTAGCCTGCCTTTGCTTCTTTTGTTCCTGAAATATATCTCTCTTTCTAGCAATAATCTTAAGAGAACCTTGGGTTACATGACATTAGGAGAGGTGGGCCCTACTCGCCCCGGACTTTTGTCCATTTTTTTCTCTCCTTAGAGATGTGGGCTCTTCTCGCCCTCGGACTTGTGTCCATTATTCATCTCTAATTTATTCTTTTTTTAGGGAGGTAGGCCCTTCTCGCCTAGTAGAACACTTGTTCATTTCTCTCCCTCTCTCATCTCACTTTTTCCTCTCTTTCTTTTTTCCTTTTCTTTTTTTTATGTCATGCCCAAGTCTCTTTGAAGGCATAGAGAGATATAAAACTGGAACATTCTGAGCAAATTTTTAACAAGGCTCTTTTTTTTAACAGGACATAAAGTCTTGTGTCATACAGGAGACTCGTTATATATGAATTTTATGATTAAAAAGTGAATCTCCAGAATTTAGTGTTACTTTGAACAAGATAAACAGCAGCTCAACTTAATCATGTCAATCAATCAATCACCTAGACTTAGATCAAGAAATTGCTCCCACAAGAATCTCAAACTCAAAGCATGTTTCAAAATCTAAACCATTGTATCCATGTCTTGGGAGAACTTCAAAAGATGGTAAGCTAGGCATTTGCAGCACTGAAGAGCATTTGTTTATCATGTCTATTTAGCATACTTCTCTAGTTCTTTATTTATTTTAAACAAGGGAAATTTTTATTTTATTTTATTTTATTATTATTTCAAACTTATCAAACTAAACAAAACTTAAAATAAAAATATATAAATAGATAGTTGATACTTACCTTGGGGGCTTCTCCCCCAAGCTGCTTGATTCTACATCCCCCACTAGCGAAATTTGCTTGCCAGTAGTTCAGCGTTTGCGTCTGCGGTTTCTTGTATATCTTCTAATCGTTGTCCTGCCTGGTCCATCCACTGTTGTTGTTGGCGTAGCATGTTGGTGTGGGTATCCTGAGTGCTCATTTGCGTCCTCATATTGTCATGGACACCTTGGCGGAACGTCGCAGAATAATGATGGTCGAATCCTGAAAAAGAGTTACGGGCAGGTACAAAATTCGAAGATGATGCGTAAAACCTGCCACTTCCAAACTCCTGTCTTCCGAGGTTGCTCAGTCCTTGCGATGGTAAATCTCCTCCTTGGTACGCGCGACGAGGGTATGTTGGCATGAAGTTTTCATATGATCGATAAGAGGCGTCTTCGGACAGTGGGTCAGCTCCGGCGTAGTTTGACGATGAGGCTCGAGCTGACGTTCGTGGAGGTTGCTGCTGGACCAGTTGTGCCTGCTCATTGATCAGAAAAGATTGCATAGAATATATACCCAATCCCGGGTTAGGTAACGGGATTGCGCTCTTATTGTGGATATAGTGCAATTTTTCTTGAATTTTCTTAACCCATCTTCCTTGGCGGAAGTAATCGTAGCCGATGATCTCACGAGGAGTATCAACGCTGATGAAAGTGGCATCTCCAAGGATGCCCAAGTCATCGGCTATCCGGGTGATCAGAGAGGTGCAGCTTACGTCTCCAACTAGGTTGGGGAACGAGAGCCAGTGCTCTACTAGCATCTTAACAGGGGACACAGCTTTTCTTTTCAGAGCAGCATAAATCAACTGCATGCCCCCTACTCTCACACTGATATTATCATTGCGTGGAAAAAGGACAAGGCTTATCCACTTGTGAAAGAAATGGAGAGTGGGATGCTGAATATCATTGGTGCGTGGCTTGTGTGCGTTCTCTTTCCCTGTAACGTCCGTCCAGAGGTGTAGCCTATCAAAATCTTCAAGAGACGAGTCTAAATCTAAGGCACATCCTTCTGCGAACCCCAAGGCGTTACTCAGCCTTCTCCAAGATAGAGTGTGCTCTTGACGGAACAACCGAAAGGTTACCCCATCGTTAGAGGATTTCAAAGTGCAAAGAAACTCTAAAGTGAGGAGACGGCAACCCCTTTCAGAAGTGTGATAAAAAGAGGTCCACCCCAGCAGAGCAAAAATCTGGCTGAACTCAGAGTTCAAGCCTGCTTCTTGCATGAATTCTTCGCTAAACATGGGTGTAAGGACAAAAGAACGTTTCTTCAGTTTCTCATACCTTTCCTTCTCTTCTCCTCTCCTGATGTGCAAATGCACATCATTGGTTAGGATCTTTCCTTGTGATTGCGATGCCGAAGGAGAGGGGTTAGAGACCGGTGAGGGAGACTCCTGAGAGTCTACACTCATCGACCGCTGGGAGTTGGCTCTGGAGCTAGAGCGTCTAAGGATTCTCCCAAACATGGTGTCTTGAGGCTTTCAAGGGTGTAAGAGAAAAGTTTAGAGCTAGGCTACCCTTGGATTTCTTCTCCACTCTCTTCCTAAGCTTCCTTTCTCTTGAGGCAGCACTGCAAAAGCTCGAAGGTGAGGTTTTCTGGGTTGGTGTGTGTGCGAAGAACTAGGTAGGAGGTGGCTGCTTATATAGGCCCAAGGGGGGTGGCCGGCCAGCCTGGTGGTGGGGCCGGTCGGCCCCACCTGGCCTCCACTCGGGTGCCCTCTCCTCCATCCATTTCCTGCTGTCTTCCAACGCTAGAAAAAGTGCCTTGAGAGTGGGAAAAGAAGGTGCTGGTGGATGAAGTGATAAGATAAGGTAGGTAAAGACTTGATGTGTATCCCTATGGCATGTGGGTCCCATGCGTAAGGGTAAAGGCAAATATAACAGCAAAAATATAGTAGTAAAAATATTTTTATGCCACCACGAAAAATCATTATACGGGTTTTGACACACCGTAAAATTATTTACCATGGGGCGTGAAAAAGTTTTTACTGTAGTAAATATGAAATTCAGAAATATATTTTTGTGTTTTTACCGGTTACCTTTGACGAGGGTTCGTAGTTTGAGTCCTCGAACGGGACTTCCAAGTCTTCTAATTTTCAGGTGCATCCTCCGTCTTCAGAGATAATAGTCCTTCTGATGATGTCTTTTCTTGATCGATCATGTTTGCGTTGATGTTGAGCTCTGGTCTGGGTCTGAAGGCAAACTTCTCCTCCTTTCCATTGATCTCAAATGTGATCTCCCCTCTGCCTACATTGATGCGTGCATTGGCGGTGCTCAGGAATAGTTGCCCAAGAATTAGTGAAACCCTGGAGTCTGGGTGCATATCCAATACCACGAAATCAACTGGCACCAAGAACTCTCGAATTTTCACTGGAACATTCTCGGCGATTCCTGATGGGTAGCGAACTAATTGATCTGCCAATTAGAGACACATTGATGTTGGAACCAAGGTAGGGTGCTTGAGCTTGTCGAAGACAACCTTGGGCATCACACTAACACTTGCTCCAAGATCACAGAGTGCATTGTTGAAGTATTGATTTCCAATGGAGCACTCTATAGTGGGGCATCCTGGATCCTTTTTCTTGATGAGCGATGTGTTCAGGATTGCCGCACTACATTCTTCGGTCAACTTGATGATCTCCGTAGTTGGCAAAGGTTTCTTCTTATTCAGGATGTCTCGGATGTACTTGGCATATGTCGGGACTTGCATGGCATCCAATAGAGGTATGTTGACATAAAGCTTTTGGATGACTTCGATGAACTTCCCGAATTGATCATCAACTTGAGGTTTTCTCACTCTTCTTGGATATGGTATGAAGTTGGTGTCGTGGAAATCTTGTCTTGCTGAGTCTTGTTCTTCTTGCACGACTTCTTCTACGTCATTATCCTTCTCTGGAGCTTCGACTGGTGCTACATGTATTGCAGATGTTGCAGGTGCTGTGGGTGTTCTAGCCGGTGGTCTTGCTGTGCCCTTGGGATGTGGTGGATCTGTTGTTTGCTTGCCACCTCTTGTTCGAACATTAAATACCTGCTCAGGGTTAGTGGCAACAGGTGCAACAGCAGACAATTTTGATAACTTTGATTCTAGTTCAGCATTAAAGATAGCTTGATCTTTTAAGATTTCAGAAAAATTATCCATCTTAACATTCATGTCTTCTAGAATCTTATCATTAGCAACAAGCTTCTTAGAGAGATTATTGGTTATTTTATCCTGTTCTTCAATTAACTCTCGTAGCGAAGGTCGCTTGGAATTATTACCTGTATACTTACCTGCGTAAGTCGGTCGTGGTTGTAGGTCTTTTTCTTGGGTTGGTGCTGACTTGTGGACCACCAAGCTTTGAATTTCTTGAAGTATTCATCGAATCTTGTAAAGCTTGTCGATCCTTCTTGAAGTTGGCTCGTTCCTCAAGCATGTTCAACAGCACGTCCATACTAGTTGATAGTTCTTTCAACTCTTCATCTTCTTGTACTTCTTCACTCTGAAGACAGTGTTGAGTGTTCTTCTGGGTCCAGCCTTGATTTTCATTTATCTTCTGCATAAGTGTATTGGCTTGTGAAACGAACCGGGTTTCCGAAGACGGGGACCCGATTCCTGCACCTCTGTGATAGTCCCAGGAGACTATCACGTGCAAATCCTTGTCTCAGAAAGTAAGCAAAGTACCGTACAACATGAATAAATACATGAGGGTCCATAATATAATATAATAATTAAGCATCTGAGTACATCATTTCGGCACATGCCGGGTACAAGTCCAACAGGACTGAATCAAGCAGAGTAAACATCTATGCAGCGGCTCTCATGTAGCGAAGTAGACTCCATATCCGCAGGCAACTCGAGTGTCGGGCGAACCTCAGTCCTCCCATACGTCGTCCTCAAAGTCGTAGTCCGGCTCCTGGTCTGAAAGTCCGTCATCTACTCGATAAGCGAGTAGGTCATGTCAGCTTCCCAACAAAGAGCATAAGCAAGAGAGAATAATTCTACTATGCATGAGTAATCCTATTTATGGCTGTAGAAGGTTTAAGCAAGCAGCGGTAGCAACATCAAGGTAAGCAGAAGAGCCGAGAGGTATCCATCTCCGAAGAGATCCACACCTCCGAGGACAACGCCTCCGGGGTCAACGCCCCAACAAGGAAAGAAGCACCAAATACTGGATCTCAACCGAGATACAGCATCCCACACTCATCTGCGACGTAGGGTCACCAACTCCTATCCCCACGTCTCAACAGCACGAAGCCGGGCTCACAACACACAGGGGAGAAAGCAGCACAAGAAGAGACTAGCCAGAGTAACAGACCCGCGGGCTGTCCATACCAGTGGACACGGACTATAGCTATAGGTTTAACACTCTGCAGAGGTTGTACAACTAGACCTGCCGGATAGGGCAGAAACGGATGCCTCCGTTCCACATCCCTACCTAACGACCGGAGACCTAGCAGTGGGTGGCACTCTCCTGCCTCTCAAAGCCTGACTCGTCCTGAACTGGGGCGCGAAACTTGCCAGCAGGGCCTCGGAGCTGTGAGACCATCCCCGGAGGAGCCGGGGCGACGTCTACTCGGGGGGTATAACCCGTCCCCCTCAAACGACCACACCGGTCCGCCTACAAGCTGAGTGCCAACCACCA
The DNA here is from genome assembly GCA_036936925.1 of Cenchrus fungigraminus. Lineage (NCBI taxonomy): Eukaryota > Viridiplantae > Streptophyta > Magnoliopsida > Poales > Poaceae > Cenchrus > Cenchrus fungigraminus. The sequence continues at coordinate 15,821,915 of CM072778.1, read as the reverse complement.
ACTAGTTCTCGGACCGAACCCCGCCCATACGTGAGCGAACGGTTTGTACGAAAATAGCCCAAAGATCATGGTTAAACTGTCGATCGGTCCTTAATTGCAGGAGCAAGCACTCACCAACTCCAACCGTCCGACACGCCGCTAGGGCGAGAGGCCAGGTCGCATCTCCCCTAGACAGGCGTTCACAAGTAACCAAGTCGGCTTGCTCCCGCGGTAACACGTCAAGGATACACACTCACCCAAAACACACGCAAGAGTTCTGAAGTATCCCAACCTCGGTCCAAACCTGAGATCCATCCATAACTAAGGGTAAAATATATGGATGAGATAGTGCCGGGAACTAGCTAGGGGTCTGTAGCTAGTTCCAAAAGTAGGTATTCCAAGGACAGGATGAACAATTCCAAGGCATGGCTAATCAATTGTCTATGCATTTCAAAAACATGCATCAAAAGTAATTAAGCACTAGCAACTAAAGCAATCATAGGATCTATATGGTTGGGAGTGACATGACACTTGGCTGGCGTCCGAAGTCCTGGTCTGGGTTGTAGTCGGGGTCGTAGGCCTCCTCCTGGTTGTAGCTCGGGTCTGTGCAGCACGAGATACGAGACACTAAGATACCGACAAACAACTATGCAATAAATCCAAAGAAACCCAATTTTAGAAGATCCAAACAGAGCCATACTACCTACAATCAGCACCGCCTCATTTTTAGAAAAATATAGAAACTAGTTTCATATTTTTCGGAGTTATAAATAATTAGTTATGAATTTTCGAAGATTATAGGATTTATAAAATAATTTCCAAAATTCATTTATAAACAGAAAAGGATTTTTATATTTTGAAAATAGGGATGACGTCAGCATGACGTCATCGTGACGTCATTGTCACAGGTCAGTGGGCCTTGATGGGCCGAAAGTGGCAGTGGGCCGAAATCAGCCCACTGGACTTAGCCTGTTGGGCCAAAACGACTAAGTCCAGGAGATCACCCCGAACAAAAATGCAGAGCTCACAGGAAAAAGGAAGATAGGCCGGCGCTGGGCTGTACTGGGCTACGGCCCATGCGGCACCTCTTCCATAGACAACCAAGAGGTTTGCTCCTGCCCTTTGAGCTAAACTGGGGATCAGCGGCCACCCTTGCCATCCGAGCACGTGCCAGCGCGTCCCGGTGTGCGCCCGGCGGTGACGGCGGGCGGCATTCTGCGGCCGCGGTGGCTCGGCCAGGCCAACAAGCGCAGCGCAAGGTTCGCTAGGGTCAGGAGGGTACTCCGATGCGGCCACGGCCCTGAAGCTTGGACCCTGTGGCGGCAAGCATCGCGACACCGACGCGTCCTCGGCGTGGCGCGGTTCAAGGTAGCGGTGACGTGGTGTGAGGCACGATTTCGCGGCGCAGCGGCCTTGCACGGGGGAGTGCGTGGCCAGACGCGTGAACATGCGCCAGACACGCGCATGCGCGAACCAGGACGCATCAGTGCGGCCCAGGAGTCCGGAACGGGGTGTCTGGGAATCCACGGCCGCGGCGCGGCGGAAGGCGACGGCGCGGTTAAGCGGGGTTAGCAGCAAGATCACGCGAGGCTACCGGCGATCCAAGCGCGTGGGTGTGCTGGATGCAGAAGCGCTCGTGTTCGCACATCAGCAGCGAGTGGTGGCGCGGCAAGGCTTGCGTTCACGGACACGCGCAGCACGGCGGGGCCACGGCGTGGCGCAGCGGAGCCGGTGACGACAGGTTAGTGCCCGAAGGCCGAGCCAGCACACGCGCAGGTGCACGGCGGCAACTAGGAGATGGGAACCTGCAGAGGAAGCGGCTCGATGGCCAGACATGGGCTTGACTCACGAGCAGGAGCTCGGCGCACGGCTTAACGGCCGGCGCGGCGTGGCGCAGGGGCACGCTCCCAACCATCACAGGAAGGACCAAGGGAGAAGGGAAGAGACTGGCCGGCGCGGTGTTCATGATGGGGCGAAGGTGAAGACGTAGCAGTGAAGACCACGGCGGTGAAGAGGTGGCGGTGAAGTCCTCGGCGGCGGTCCTTGCTCTGCTCCGGCGCTGGCTCGACGCGGACGGCCTCCTCTCTTGCTCGTCCGGCTCCGGCTTCGACTGCTCCGGCTCCGGCAGGACGGCGCGGCGACAATGCACCTCCAACTTCTCCTCTTCCCCCTTCTCCTCCTCCTTTTCCCTCTCTCCTCTCTCGATGGTAGACCAGAGAAAAGGGGCGATCCCCAAATGCGAGTTGCCTTGCTCTCGGGGTCTCGCCTGGGGCTTTAGAAGCTGGCGCACGTCGAGGCAGGGGCAAACCGGTCAAGGCTGGGCCTCCATTGGCTAAAGCGGTGCGGATGCTGACATGGCGGTGCGGGAGAGGCTGGCGAGGGCGCGAACGCGTCACTAGGCTGGGGTAGAAAGGGAAAAAGCCCTGGGGAAAAGCGGGCGTGGGCGCCTGGCTCGGCGTCCGTGCCGCGGGCGCGGTCGGGGGCTTGTCCCCTGGCCGGGTGTGCGCACGCGCGCGGACGGACGCGGCGGCGGTGCGGTGCGGTGCGCGATAGCGTGGAGAAGAAGATGAACAAATGAGCGGCTGCAGTCCCACCTGTCAGCGAGGTAGAGTCGGCGGTGGGCGAGGGGAAGAGAAGCTGGGCCGCGTGGGCCGCCTTGGCTTGCTGGGCCGAAGAGAAGGGCAACGGTATAGAGCAGGCCGAGTCTTGGAGGGGGTTAGTTAGACTTCAGAAGAGGTTAGCTGGCCCAACAGTTAGAAGGGTTTTTGAATATAGTTTTGAATTTAGTTTAAACCTTATATTTGAATTTGAATACTTTCAAATTCAAAACACACTCAAATAAAAACCAAATAAAATCCATAAACTCCAAATCACATATTTTGAAAATATATTTTTATATATTTGGTTTTATTTATTTAGGAATTAGGAAAAGGAGCTAAAGAGGGTTTAAATATGGTGACACATCATCAACAAATGAAAAGTTCAAATTTTCTCACATTTTCATAACTTAATTTTCCGGGTTGTTACATTCTCCCCTACCACCGGGAATCTCGTCCTTGAGATTTAAGCTCCATCCTCTCCCTCGAACAAGTGAGGGAACTCTCTCCTGAGGTCGGCTTCCTTCTCGCTCCGTGTGGTGACTCCACAACACTTTGCAGTAAGGAATTGTGGTCCTCCTGGTTTCCTTCGTGGCTCTATCCAAGATCTTCTCGGGGGTACTCTGCATACTCCAGGGTGTTCTGCAGGTCGAGTATCTCCACCGGGACTTGCTTTGCTTCCACTTCCTTTTCACTCTTCTTCAACTATGACACGTGGAACACGGGGTGTACGGCAGACATTTCCTCTGGTAGTGCGAGCCTGTAAGCGAGCTTCCCAACTCTCTGAGTGATCCGGTACGGTCCCACGTACCTCGGGGCAAGCTTCCCCTTCACAGCAAACCTCTTGGTTCCTCTCATCGGTGACACCTTCAGGTAGACAAAGTCACCTACCTCAAACGACAAGTCTCTCCGGTGTCGGTCGGCGTAGCTCTTCTGTCTGCTCTGGGCAATCCTTAGGTTGTCTCGAACCTTCTCCACTTTCTCCTCAGCTTCCTGGATAGCATCGGCTCCAAAGACCATCCTCTCTCCTACTTCTGACCACATCAACGGTGTCCTGCACTTCCTCCCATAGAGTGCCTCGAAGGGTGCCATCTTGAGACTTGCTTGGAAGCTGTTGTTGTAGGAGAACTCTGCATAGGCCAAACTGCTCTCCCAATCTGTGTCGTAGGTCAAAGCGCAAGCTCTCAGCATATCTTCCAACACTTGGTTTACTCTCTCAGTCTGTCCATCGGTCTGTGGGTGGTAAGCTGTGCTGTAGCTGAGTGTGGTTCCCATCCTTGCATGGAAGCTCTTCCAGAACCTGGCCACGAACTGGGGCCCTCTATCTGACACTATGCTCCTCGGAGCTCCGTGTAGTCTGAGTATGTGGTCCACGTACAGGTTTGCCAACTGGTCTCTTGTGTTCGTAGCTTTGACTGGCACAAAGTGTGACACCTTGGTCAAGCGGTCTACTATGACCCACACCGAGTCGTGTCCTTTCCGTGTCCTGGGTAGTCCCACCACAAAGTCCATGGAAATGTCATCCCACTTCCACTGAGGAATATCCAACGGTTTCAACAGACCTGCAGGCCTCTGGTGCTCGATCTTCACTCTGCTGCAAGTGTCACAACAAGCCACGTAGTAGGCTATGTCCTTCTTCATATCCTTCCACTAGAACCTCTGCTTCAAGTCTTGGTACATCTTTGTGCTCCCTGGGTGAATGGAGTACCTTGAATCATGGGCTTCTCTCAGAATCTGCTCTTGAATCTCCTTGCTCTTCGGCACACAGATTCGATCTTTCAGCACACCGTGCCCTGTTCGTCCATACGGTAATCCTCAGCTCTTCCTTTCTCCATTAGCTCCTTGAGCTCCCAAATCTCGGAGCATCCTTTCTGAGCTCCCCGAATTCTGCCCTCCAAGTCGTAGGTCACTTGCAGTGTGTTGAGTTGTCCCTGCTCTACAATCTCAATCTGAAGCTGCTCTAGCTCGTCGTGAAGTGCTGGCTGCTCCTGCCTCACCATCAAGTTGTTGCAATAGGACTTTCTGCTCAGTGCATCTGCCACCACGTTTGCCTTGCCAGGGTGGTAGTGAATCTCCATGTCGTAGTCCTTGATCAGCTCTAGCCATCTCCTCTGCCTCATGTTTAACTCCGACTGAGTGAAGAAGTACTTCAGACTCTTGTGATCGGTGTATAGCTCACACTTGTTACTGATCAAGTAGTGCCTCCAAATCTTCAAAGCGTGAACGACTGCTGCTAGCTCCAAGTCGTGAGTGGGGTAGTTTTCCTCGTGCTTCTTAAGCTGCCTCGACGCGTAAGCAACAACTTTGCCCTCTTGCATCAGCACACGACCCAATCCTTGCTTCGAGGCGTCACAGTACACCACGAAATCCTTCTTGATGTCTGGCAGGATAAGAATCGGAGCTGTCATGAGCCTCTTCTTCAACTCCTGGAAACTCCTCTCACAGGCCTCCGACCACACGAACTTCTTGTCGTTCTTCAACAACTCTGTCATTGGCTTCGCTATCTTGGAGAAGTTTTCTATGAACCTCCTGTAGTAACCTGCCAACCCGAGAAAGCTCCGAATATCTGTCACTGTGAGTGGCTGTTCCCACTTGGTAACTGCTTCCACTTTCGAAGGGTCAACTGCAACTCCCTCTACTGACAACACGTGTCCCAAGAAAGCAACTTCCTCCATCCAGAACTCACACTTGCTGAACTTTGTGTACAACTTCTGCTGTCTCAGCCTTTCCATCACAATCCGAAGGTGCTCCTCGTGCTCCTCTGCTGTCTCCGAGAAGATCAGAATGTCATCTATGAACACTACCACGAACTTGTCCAGTTCTTCCATGAAGACCTTGTTCATCATGTTCATGAAGTAGGCAGGTGCGTTGGTCAGTCCGAAGGAAACCACTACGAACTCGTACAGGCCGTACCGAGTCGTGAAAGCTGTCTTCGGGATATCCTAGTCCCGAATCTTCATCTGGTAGTAGCCTGACCTCAAGTCAATCTTGGAAAAGAACTTTGCCTTCCGCAGCCTGTCTAGCAAGTCGTCAATCCTGGGCAAAGGGTACCGGTTCTTGATCGTCATCGAGTTGAGCGTCCGGTAGTACACACACATCCTCTTGGTGCCGTCCTTCTTATCCACAAACAGAACTGGCGAACCCCAAGGTGAGGCACTTGGTCGAATGAACCCTTGCTCTTGCAGTTTCTTGAGTTGCTTCTTCAGCTCATCTAGTTCATCCGCGGACATCCTGTACGGGCTCTTGGCCACGGGTCCAGCTCCGGGCATCAGCTCAATCACGAACTCAATATCCCTGTCTAGTGGTAACTCGGTCAACTCCTCTGGAAACACGTCGGGGTACTCCCTCACCACCGGGATTTCCTCCAAATCCTTTCCTTTCATGTTGCATAGCATCGGCGTCGACCTGTGGCCCTGAGGCTTGATCAACACTCTGGCTCCTCTGGGGTGCTCCAACTGCACGTATACTGGGTTGCAATTCACCAATCCTTTGTGCTGAGCTAACCACTCCATCCCAAGTATCACGTCGATCCCGGTTGACTCTAGAACGGTCAGGTCTGCCACGAACAACTGTTTCTCGAACACCATGTTCACTCCTCTACACTCCAGCGTACTCCGCTTCTCACCTAGCGGAGAGCTGGTAATTATAGGCCGTGGTCTGGGCTTAGTTGGTAATGACCTTTCTTTTACAAACTTGGTAGACATATACGAAAACTGAGCACCGGTGTCAAACAGAACGGAAGCCATAACTGAATCGACTAAAAACTCACCGAGAGCCACGTCTGGTGCTGCAGCTGCCTCCTCCGCGGTCAGGTGGTTCAGTCTGCCTCGAGTGGGTGGTGGTGCGCTCTTCTGCTGGTTCTGCTGAGGCTGTCCTCCCGGAACTGGTGCTCTCGCTGGCGTCTGGTACTGCGGGTTCCTGTTCTGACCTCCCTGTTGAAGCTTCTGCGGGCACACGTTTGACTTGTGGCCTAGCTGACGGTAGTGGTAGCAAGTGACCTGTGAGCTGTCGTAAGCTGGCGGCTGCTGCGGCCTGGGCTTCCACTGACTCGAACCTCCACTACCTCCGGGGTGTTCTCTGCCCTGCTGAGTGAACTGAGTCTGCGGCTGGTTAGGGTAAGGACGCTGTCTCTGCTGTGAGCACTGTGGCGGAGCAGACCTCTGTCGCTGGTGTGACCCTGGGTACCCTGCACATTCTGCACGCTGCCTCTTCTCTCAACAGACCTCCACGTAGTCCAGTCTCGACTTCTCCACAACCAAGGCCTTGCCCACCAGGGCGTGAAGAGTGTCACAGTCGTGAGCTGCCAAGTGGTGTGCCATCCCTCTGTGGAGTCCCTTGCGGTACCAGTACATCTTCTTTTTCTCAGTGTTGGAGTCGTCTGGGGCGTACCGCATCAGCTCCTGGAACCGGTTTGTGTTCTCCTGCACTGTCATCGATCCCATCTTCAAGTGCCTGAACTCGTCTGCCTTCCTGTCCATCACAGCCTCTGGAATGTGGAACGCTCTGAAAGCCTCCACAAACTCCTCCCACATGATGCGGGTAGGGTCCGCGTGTGAGTCACAGTAGCTGTCCCACCAAGCTCCTGCCGTGCCGACCAGCTGGTGCGCGGCGACGTACACGCACTCCTCCTCAGAAAGTTCGGTGAGCTCCAACTTCTTCTCAGTCTCCCTCAACCAGTTGTCTGCCACAAGTGGGTCTGGAGAGTTGTCAAAGGTAGGTGGACGCAGCTTGGTGAAACCCTCCACTCTCTTCTGCAAGCTCTCTGGCTGGTTCCTGACGTTTCTCCGGTTGTTGTTGTTCTGAACCACAGCATCGGCGATCGTCTGCATCAGCTGGGTCTGAAGCGCCATCACGGCTGCTAGGTTGGGCGGTTGTGCCGGTTGCTCGGGCTCCTGCTCTGGCTCAAGTTCAGCCTCCCCCTCGAGCTCCTCCTCGGGGTCAGCTGGTGCTCGGCCTCCTCCTCGGCCTCCTCGACCTCCTCGCCCGCCGCGGCGTCCACCACGGCGTCCGCCACGTGGGGCACGGCCTCCACGGCGGCCACGACCTCGTCCTCCAGCGGGGAGAGGGACGTCCTCCTGCTCGGCGTCCTCCCTGGCTGCCTCCTCGAACCGGCGTAGGAGCCGTCCCGACCTCCTTGCCACCGACATCTGTTTTAAGAGTTCGAGATCGTGAGAAACGAGTTGTCGGAAATTAACTTTAAGGTACTTAAGCATATAAGGAGTATCTAGCTAACAACAAACAATTTCACACAGGCATATAAGAAGCATGAAAACCGGCAAAAGATCGATAATTCCAAGCACTCATGCAAGATCACCATACAAAAGGTGTGTATCTCGAGGCCTACTCCACAACCTTCGAGATTACACAGCAGCACGAGAACTACATCGCAATGCATAAGAGGTGGTCAACTAAACATGAACATCATGAAGAACTCTATCCTAGCTGACTACAGGATCATCCCCTCATGGTGCCTGCTCCTGAACAGTAGCTGGAGAGTACAGTGGTGACACGGTCTTCGGACTGGGTGGAACCGAGTAGAACGGCGGGTCGTTCACCCCCGGGTAGTCTGGTATCTCAATCTCTGGTAGGTTGAAGTAGCCTGCCAAGCTCCTCAAAGCTCTGCTCATCTCTGGGGTGTCTGAACTGCCTCGCGGGTAAGGTCGCTGTGACGGTAGTAGAGTAGGGGGTAGCTCAAACGTCTCTGTCCTCACCCTGGGCCTCTTCTGCGGTGGTAGCGTCTCTGCCAACTCCCTGAACTCTGCCACTCGTCGTAGGTCGGAGTCCCTCCAAGCTGAGCTGGTCCTACTGGCTGTGTCCTGTGCCTCGTACACTCTGCCTCCCAAGTACCAGAGATGGTCGTAGTTCTGAGTCAGCCTCTCCTCGTGTCCCCACAACCACAGCTGGTAGTCGGTGCAAGCTGCTCCAAGAGACTCTACCAAGTACTCCTTCTCACGCAGCTTCAACCGCTCCTCTCTGGTCGCTGCCTCTGACTCCCGCAAGGCGGTCTGTGTCTCCTCTAGTCTGGCTCTCAGCGTGGCGATCTCAAGTGCATCTCTCTCTGTGCTGGCTCTGGCGGCCGCGAGTCCCCACTCAGTGATCTGGATGTTCCTCCTGTGCGCTTCGTTGAGAAGGTACACCAACTGGCTGTTCTCTCTCTCCAGCTGGGCGTTCCGTCCCAAGGTGTCGTCCCACTTCTGTCGCAGAAACATGATCTCTGAATCTGCCCAGTAGAGTGCCTGGTCCTGAGCTTGAATGAACTTGCTGGCCAACTGGTTCTTCTCATCCTTGCCCTTTGTGTTCTCCTCGGTGTAAGCTGCCTCGTCTCTGTGCCACCTGCTGTGGTCGTACAGTGCTGTCGGAAGAACCTCGAAGGGTGTATCCTTCAACCTCTGCTCCAACTGTCAGCATACTTTCTTCAGCGTGAGTCTGGCACAACACTGGTGAGCCTCCAGGGTAGAGTTGTCGAAACACGTGACTCTGACCTCCTCGAACTCTGGCACGCGTGGGTCAGCCGGTATCTTCAAGGTCAGCTCCGTCGGTGACTGGTCCACGACGGCCGTGGTGCGTCCCTCGTAGAACACCTCACTTGTCTCCACTCCAGCGGTCTCCAAACAGTTCTTGAGGATCTTGCAGAACCCTCTGGCCCACTGGCCGTCGGTCTTGAGGGGGATCCACGTCAGCTGGTCCATCTGCACGTTGTTAGGGTTGTTAGTAAGAGTTAGTATTGTTAATCAAGGTAGTATATAGTAAAGTGCAAGGTATTTATATAAAGTTCCATGGATTGCATATAAAGCACAAGGTGTTCGGGCTTTCCTATACTATCGTCCGTTCCTAGGCTCGTCCTACAGTCAAGTACGGCTCTGATACCAGCTGAAACGAACCGGGTTTCCGAAGACGGGGACCCGATTCCTGCACCTCTGTGATAGTCCCAGGAGACTATCACGTGCAAATCCCTGTCTCAGAAAGTAAGCAAAGTACCGTACAACAAGAATAAATACATGAGGGTCCATAATATAATATAATATAATAATTAAGCATCTGAGTACATCATTTCGGCACATGCCGGGTACAAGTCCAACAGGACTGAATCAAGCAGAGTAAACATCTACGCAGCGGCTCTCATGTAGCGAAGTAGACTCCATATCCGCAGGCAACTCGAGTGTAGGGCGAGCCTCAGTCCTCCCATCCGTCGTCCTCAAAGTCATAGTCCGGCTCTTGGTCTGAAAGTCCGTCATCTACTCGATAAGCGAGTAGGTCATGTCAGCTTCCCAACAAAGAGCATAAGCAAGAGAGAATAATTCTACTATGCATGAGTAATCCTATTTATGGCTGTAGAAGGTTTAAGCAAGCAGCGGTAGCAACATCAAGGTAAGCAGAAGAGCCGAGAGGTATCCATCTCTAAAGATATCCACACCTCCGAGGACAACGCCTCCGGGGTCAACGCCCCAACAAGGAAACAAGCACCAAATACTGGATCTCAACCGAGATACAACATCCCACACTCATCTGCGACGTAGGGTCACCAACTCCTATCCCCACGTCTCAACGGCGCGAAGCCGGGCTCACAACACACAGGGGAGAGAAAGCAGCACAAGAAGAGACTAGCCAGAGTAACAGACCCGCGGGCTGTCCATACCAGTGGACACGGACTATAGCTATAGGTTTAACACTCTGCAGAGGTTGTACAACTAGACCTGCCGGATAGGGCAGAAACGGATGCCTCCGTTCCACATCCCTACCTAACGACCGGAGACCTAGCAGTGGGTGGCACTCTCCTGCCTCTCCAAGCCTGACTCGTCCTGAACTGGGGCGCGAAACTTGCCAGCAGGGCCTCGGAGCTGTGAGACCATCCCCGGAGGAGCCGGGGCGACGTTTACTCGGGGGGTATAACCCGTCCCCCTCACACGACCACACCAGTCCGCCTACAAGCTGAGTGCCAACCACCAACTAGTTCTCGGACCGAACCCCACCCATACGTGAGCGAATGGTTTGTACGAAAATAGCCCAAAGATCATGGTTAAACTGTCGATCGGTCCTTAATTGCAGGAGCAAGCACTCACCAACTCCAACCGTCCGACACGCCGCTAGGGCGAGAGGCCAGGTCGCATCTCCCCTAGACAAGCGTTCACAAGTAACCAAGTCGGCTCGCTCCCGCGGTAACACGTCAAGGATACACACTCACCCAAAACACACGCAAGAGTTCCGAAGTATCCCAACGTCGGTCCAAACCTGAGATCCATCCATAACTAAGGGTAAAATATATGGATGAGATAGTGCCGGGAACTAGCTAGGGGTCTGTAGCTAGTTCCAAAAGTAGGTATTCCAAGGACAGGATGAACAATTCCAAGGCATGGCTAATCAATTGTCTATGCATTTCAAAAACATGCATCAAAAGTAATTAAGCACTAGCAACTAAAGCAAGCATAGGATCTATATGGTTGGGAGTGACATGACACTTGGCTAGCATCCGAAGTCCTGGTCTGGGTTGTAGTCGGGGTCGTAGGCCTCCTCCTGGTTGTAGCTCGGGTCTGTGCAGCACGAGATACGAGACACTAAGATACCAACAAACAACTATGCAATAAATCCAAAGAAACCCAATTTTAGAAGATCCAAACAGAGCCATACTACCTACAATCAGCACCGCCTCATTTTTAGAAAAATATAGAAACTGGTTTCATATTTTTCGGAGTTATAAATAATTAGTTATGAATTTTCGAAGATTATAGGATTTATAAAATAATTTCCAAAATTCATTTATAAACAGAAAAGGATTTTTATATTTTGAAAATAGGGATGACGTCACCATGACGTCATTGTCACAGGTCAGTGGGCCTTGATGGGCCGAAAGTGGCAGTGGGCCGAAATCAGCCCACTGGACTTAGCCTGTTGGGCCAAAACGACTAAGTCCAGGAGATCACCCCGAACAAAAATGCAGAGCTCACAGGAAAAAGGAAGATAGGCCGGCGCTGGGCTGTACTGGGCTACGGCCCATGCGGCACCACTTCCATAGACAACCAAGAGGTTTGCTCCTGCCCTTTGAGCTAAACTGGGGATTAGCGGCCACCCTTGCCATCCGAGCACGTGCCGGCACGTCCCGGTGTGCGCCCGGCGGTGACGGCGGGCGGCATTCTGCGGCCGCGGTGGCTCGGCCAGGCCAACAAGCGTAGCGCAAGGTTCACTAGGGTCAGGAGGGTACTCCGACGCGGCCACGGCCCTGAAGCTTGGACCCTGTGGCGGCAAGCATCGCGACACCGACACGTCCTCGGCGTGGCGCGGTTCAAGGTAGCGGTGACGTGGTGTGAGGCACGATTTCGTGGCGCAGCGGCCTTGCATGGGGGAGTGCGTGGCCAGACGTGTGAACGTGCGCCAGACACGCGCATGCGCGAACCAGGACGCATCAGTGCGGCCCAGGAGTCCGGAACGGGGTGTCTGGGAATCCACGGCCGCGGCGCGGCGGAAGGCGACGACGCGGTTAAGCGGGGTTAGCAGCAAGATCGCGCGAGGCTACCGGCGATCCAAGCACGTGGGTGCGCTGGATGCAGAAGCGCTTGTGTTCGCACATCAGCAGCGAGTGGTGGCGCGGCAAGGCTTGCGTTCAATGACATGCGCAGCACGGCGGGGCCACGGCGTGGCGCAGCGGAGCCGGTGACGACAGGTTTGTGCCCGAAGGCCGAGCCAGCACGCGCGCAGGTGCACGGCGGCAACTAGGAGATGGGAACCTGCAGAGGAAGCGGCTCGATGGCCGGACATGGGCTTGACTCACGAGCAGGAACTCGGCGCACGGCGCAACGGCCGGCGCGGCGTGGCGCAGGGGCATGCTCCCAACCATCACAGGAAGGACCAAGGGAGAAGGGAAGAGACTGGCCGGCGCGGTGCTCACGATGGGGCGAAGGTGAAGACGTAGCAGTGAAGACCGCGGCGGTGAAGAGGTGGCGGTGAAGTCCTCGGCGGCGGTCCTTGCTCTGCTCCGGCGCTGGCTCGACGCGGACGGCCTCCTCTCTTGCTCGTCCGGCTCCGGCTTCGACTGCTCCGGCTCCGGCAGGACGGCGCGGCGACGATGCGCCTCCAACTTCTCCTCTTCCCCCTTCTCCTCCTCCTTTTCCCTCTCTCCTCTCTCGATGGCGGACCAGAGAAAAAGGGCGATCCCCAAATGCGAGTTGCCTTGCTCTCGGGGTCTCGCCTGGGGCTTTAGAAGCTGGCGCACGTCGAGGCAGGGGCAAACCGGTCAAGGCTGGGCCTCCATTGGCTGAAGCGGCGCGGATGCTGACATGGCGGCGCGGGAGAGGCTGGCGAGGGCGCGATCGCGTCACTGGGTAGGGGTAGAAAGGGAAAAAGCCCTGGGGAAAAGCGAGCGCGGGCGTGGTCGGGGGCTTGTCCCCTGGCCGGGTGTGCGCACGCGCGCGGACGGACGTGATGGCGGTGCGGTGCGATGCGCGATAGCGTGGAGAAGAAGATGAACAGATGAGCGGCTGCGGTCCCACCTGTCAGCGAGGTAGAGTCGGCGGTGGGCGAGGGGAAGAGAAGGTGGGCCGCGTGGGCCGCCTTGGCTTGCTGGGCCGAAGAGAAGGGCGACGGTATAGAGCAGGCCCAGTCTTGGAGGGGGTTAGTTAGACTTCAGAAGAGGTTAGCTGGCCCAACAGTTAGATAGGTTTTTGAATATAGTTTTGAATTTAGTTTAAACCATATTTGAATTTGAATACTTTCAAATTCAAAACACACTCAAATAAAAACCAAATAAAATCCATAAACTCCAAATCACATACTTCACCATATTTTGAAAATATATTTTTATATATTTGGTTTTATTTATTTAGGAATTAGGAAAAGGAGCTAGAGAGGGTTTAAATATGGTGACACATTATCAACAAATGAAAAGTTCAAATTTTCTCACATTTTCATAACTTAATTTTCTGGGTTGTTACAGCTTGTCTCGTAGTGAGTGACAAGAATTTTCTAGCAGCTTTGTAAGAGCATCCATTCTTTTATTCCATGGTGAGGGCAATCTGATATATATTCTTGCAAACGTTCCCATGCCTCTGGAATTGACTCGCCTTTCTGCTGCTGGAAATTGGTGATTTTCCACGTAAAGCATTGATTTTGCCTGTGGGGAAAAACTTTGATAGGAAGGTTGTAGAACATTCCTCCCATGTGTTGATTTCATTGGAGTAGAACCATTGTCTCGCCCTTCCCTTTAGTGAAAATGGGAATAAGCGGAGTAGGATCGTTTCCTTGGGAATGTCCTTGATGGAGATGGTGGTGCCTTTCTCCAAAAAGTTTTGGAGATGAGCGCTTGCATCTTCATGTACCTTTCCACTGAATAGATCAGCTTGCACCATGTTGATGAGGCTAGGCTTAAGCTCGAATTCATGATCGATTGTTGGTCCAATGCGAATGTTATTGATGTTTGGAGCAGAGAATTCCAACAACGTCTTCTCAGCCATGGCTTCAGAACTTGGTGTAAAGCTTCCTTGGTTGATTTGACTCAAATAATTAAAGTGTGGTGAATCATAATCAAACCTGTTAATACCCTTCAAATAAGATAGACAAAAATAAATAAGGGTAATTCTGTTTATGCAGAGGTGCCAAATTACAAAGTCTCATTAAAGTATCTAGCCATCGATTTTCAAAAGGTAGCCATCCAATCTTCCCCGGCAACGACGCCAGAAATGCTTGTTGACATTTTTTAACGCAACTTCCAAAGAATAGATCTAGAATCCATTCTAAGCAATGGAGAAAGAAATGTTGGTTGGTATAAGATAAGCCTACAGAAATATTATGGTAGATAATCCGCAAGCGCACGGATACCGGTGAGCATTTCACCCGGGGTGATGGGTTTTGAAATATCGTATCCACAGGGAAGATGGATGGATGTAACAAAAGACATAGGGATGGCAGTAGACTACTTTATGGACTTTGATGGAATGACACATACTTTAACAGGGGTAAGCCAAATGATAAAGTACTGATAAATCAGACAGGCAGAGGCACATGTGGAGCATAGAACATACTATTCCTAGTCTAGATTAGAATTGGATTTACTTAAGAGGCACAATTCTATATAGCATACAAAGACTGAGTTATTCATCTATTCTAATGTAGCATATCATCACATATAGCATAGTCATGGATAAATGTGAACACCCCGAAGATTACCCAAGAAGATCAAGAACGAAACTTGATCCTCCCAAGAATCATTGTCCGACTAGTCTTATACTCGGGGGGTGGACTGCAAAGGACTCAATAGGCCTGTCACACCCACGATCTACCACACGACCCGGAGTATAAGGTGAATCCGCAAGTAAATTATATCTAAGCACCATGCTTACATACTTTCTACTACCTAGCATACGCGCGTAATATACTAGGAGCTCTACGAATAAGTGCGTAGACTTATCATTAATCATGACTATATCAAATATACTACTAGAATAAAGTAAGAACTTAGCAATTGCACACATAACATTGAAATAGCATAAAGTCATTGAGAAACAATATAAGAACTGAATCTTGATAACTTACAGATCTGGAACTGGAGCAAAGCTCAACTCTACTCGAATCTGACTCTCTATCTAGAACTAGGTTCTTGATCTAGAAATTAGATCTTGAACTATGAAGTAGCTATCCTATCTCTGATGTATCCTCTTCTTCTCCTGTCTTGGCCTGATGATGATGATCTTCTGAGAGATGCATACCATGCCCTAGGGGGGGTCTGGGGTTGCTTATATAGCCCGGAAGGATAATCCGTCGCCGTAGGATCAAACCGACCTAAACAAGTGGTTTAGATTAACCCTAAGAGGTGGTGGAGGAACCTTCCTGAAGCAGGGCCTGATCGGGGCCAGGGGAGCCCGATCGGCCTCCCTATAGGGCCGGTCGGCCTGGGCTGGGCCCCGACTGGGCTCCGCCGTCGCGTGTGGGCCTCTTGTCCCTTCTAGATGCATATTTTCTTGGAGCCCACTTCGGTTGAGTTCGGGAGTCTTCTGGAGCCTTCTAGAATTCATTCTTTTCGCATTTTCCTGAATAGTCCCTGAAAATATATAATTCACCAAAACTCGTGGAATTCATTAGTCCAAGGCCCTATACTACTGTTGATTTATCTTTTTGGTCCTTTTTCATGTATTGTTGATACATAAAAATAAGAGTTAGTGATCATGAACAACGCGTAGGGCCGGGCTGTGCGGGCTGACCCGACACGAAATTGGCCCGTAGGCCCGTGCCTGGGCCGTCGCTGCAGCCCGTGGGCTGCCCCGGCACGGCACGAGGTGGCGTAGTGCCGGGCCAGGCCCGGCACGGTAACAACCGGGCCAAGGCGGGCCCGTGCCAGGGCCGGGCCGGGCGGCCCGAATGGACATCTATACACATGCATCATATTTATCCACAAATGGTGTTGTATTATGACATTTTAGGCATCTTTTGTTGTGGTGCAGTATTATTATTTTGTCTAGAGAGAACTCTATTTTATACCCTCAACCATGCTCTTAATCCAGTTCTCAATTTCCAATGACACCATCGTTCACTTTTTTATCCTCATCTGCTCAACTTTTAACCATGACTCAAATTCCAGTTTTGAATGACATAGTGGCACAGTCAAGACTCAAATAATTTATAGTTTAAAATTGGTAAAGTATACAGATTTTTTAAATATTTAATTCTGCTATGGAGCATCTAGAACCTAACTTGTTTGTATATTTTGAAATATTGCATTTGTAAGAAAATTTCTTGTGAGCTAATTAAATTTAATTTCATGCTGTGCAAAATTATTCTTCTAATACGCATAAACTTGTATGATATTTTCTTTCAGAATTTTATTAAAGCAATGTACTACTTTCTCCAATTGGGACATGATTTTCAAAAGTCAATCATTTATAAATAGGCATATTTTATTTTAGAAAAAAGCTACAAATATAAATATTACAACTTAAATCAATTTAGTGTGGAGTTGATTCTGATTAAACATACTGGAAATTGTTTTTAGTTTTAAACACTATTTTTTGCAGTCCTATTATGTTACTTAGAAATTTTCCCAAATGTAAAGCTATCTTTATTAATTTATCAAAATTCAAATACTATTTAGTAATAGGCACTGAAACCACTCCAAATCAGCAAGTAAAACCAATCGGAGGGAGTAGTTGGAATTACATGTCATACGAAGCTGGTTGAAATAATTTTAACTAATGTGCACAGCTGCAGATTTGTTATGGGGCTTTCAAGTTGTACATGATCCGATCCACTTTGATTTGCACGATTTCCTATCACCAAGCTAAAGTTAATAACAATTTTGGACAAGGAATTTTTTTTGGACAAGGAAAGTTAATAACAATGAAGCAGTAGTATTATTTGATTTGTCGATTTCCGGTCACCAAGCTAAAGCTAATAGGTTATTATAACAATAAATCAGCAGCAGTAGTGTTATTTCATTTGTAAATCTAAGGCTATAAGCAAGCAATAAGTTTTCAAGTTTCAATTATCGGATTGTAGATCTTTAACAAAGTTATATGCATGCATCGTTGTTCATTCACTGATAGTAGTAGTAGATATGCACTTTCCCAGAGATAACCATGTTTTCTTCCATCACAAATGAGGTTCTCCTTTCCCAAACAAAAAAAAAGGGTTACACATCACCTTGTTATTCCCTTGTTCAGGACAGCACTACAGCAAACTATTTAATCCGTGACGAACTTTCTGCGACGTTCTCAAAAAACATCACGAAGAGCACTGCGTCTGCGACGTATTCCTGTTTTTCGTCACGGATGTACACTGATGGATATTGAAGCCCAGAACACTGCGACGATTTGTTAAATTCGTCGCGATTCTACGATGTTGACGAGGGCCCGGATTAGAGCCCCTTTAACGGCGAGATAATCACTCCCAAGGTGGAGTCTTCTGACACCATTGACAATATGAAGGCCAAGATTCAGTATAAGGAGGACTGAGGATCTCTGTCAAGACCATCACTGGCAAAACGTCTTGTTTCCGACCAGTTGGAAGCTTCCTCGACAAGTCTCCTACTAGGAGGAGGCTTCTCCGACAAGTCTCCGCCTCGCACGACAAGTCTCCGCCTCGCACGAGGAGTCTCTGCCTCGCCTCCGACAACCTGCTCGTTCGCACGAGCAGTTTCCGTCTCCAACTAATGCGAGGCCCGCACATGAAGGTCGGAGCGAGGAGACCGGGGCCCACACGAACGTGGCGCCATCCCGACGACCGGGCTTCCCCGCAACGACGCGTGGGGCGCCAGTTCCCCACGCCATGCAAATACGCCAGCTGGCGGCACGCGCGGGCGGCCGGCTCTGACAAGAGCCTTAATGCGGCACTGTTCGGCCGCGCAGCCCTCGACGCGCCGTCCCATCCGACCCTGCAGCACGCCAACTCCGTCAGAGGCACTCGAGTGCCCCCTACGATTAGCGCTGTCCTACGATTAGGCCCTAACGTGGCAAGCTTATCCCGTGCTCAGGCGGGTTGAGTCAGCACCAAAGAGCTCGGAGGAAGCGCTAGGTGCCCAAAATAAACAGCCCCGCCCAGCCACGCGGCGGACTCGACGACCACGCAGTTCAGCCCCTCTTCAATGCACCCTGGCGGACAGCGACGTGCGAGAAGACATCCCAGCGGCTAGCACTGTAGCTTTTACTTGAATTCCCTTTTTTGCCCCTTCCCCTTGCGTCTATAAAAGGGAGAGGAGGGCAACCGTCACAAGGGTTGACGAACCGAACTCTCACACCCCAGGGACTTGGGCTCGTCGCCCTCTCCCGACAAGTTTGTAACCCCTACTACAAACACCCCTAGCACAAGAACACGGCAGCTCGATACTGGACGTAGGGTATTACTCCTCGGAGGCCCGAACCAGTCTAAATCCTGGCGTCTCTCGTGCTAACCATCCGGATCGGACACACGATCGATACAAATTTACTGCTCGGCGGTTGAGAACCCCGACAGTTGGCGCGCCAGGTAGGGGCACATCGTGTGTCTCGCCGAACTTCACCAACGATCCGATGGAGGGCCGCAGGGTTTCGCTAACCCCTGGGGCCACCCTGCGTTTTGGCTCCCTCGGCTTCATCTACACCGGGCCGGCGGAGTCCGTTGTCAGGCGCACCTTCGCTCGACCAGCTCGTCCCAACGCCTTGACGGCGGCGGCGGGGCGCGCGGCGTTCGTCCGAGGCTTCTCGGACGAGACGATCATGGCCATGTTGGGGCCTAACCCGACACAGGAGCGTTTTAGGCTCGCCGCCTACTACCTCACCGACCTTGCCTTTCAGGCCAGCAGAGACGAGCCGCTCGCCTGGGGCGAGTTCATGGAGCGGTACACCGCCATGTACCCCCGTGGATAGCAAGGCCTCCCGGACGACCCGGTGACGGCCTACGTGGACACGCTGCGAGCGTCCTATGCCGCCCCGGGCACCTCAACAGCCCGGAGGGCACCTTCAGCACCTGCGCGTGACTTCACGCGCGAGTGCTTCGTCTGCGTGGCGTCGAGCTCAAGGAACTCCACCGACGCGGAGCCGGCACCGCGCCACCGAGCCACGGACGCACAGCGCAGGGCGCGCCTCGACGTGCTTGCCAAGGCCAGACGCCAGCTCGATGAAGAGCTGGCTAACCTTCACCAGGAGCTCGGGGAGGACCACGGGCTGCGCGACCCGCAGCCCGCCCCGCAGCAGGTCCCGGTGCGAGAACAACGCCGCGACGGAGACGGCGGACGGCAGGAGCGTCGCCCTGCCGCCGAGCAGTCCAGAGCCCGTGCTCCGACACCACCGGCTCGAGGACGTGCACGCAACAACAACCGACGCGCCAACGAGGGCGCGAACGACGGCGGAGACGCCCCGCCACTCTTCAGGCGAGCGTCGCAGAACTTGGCAGCCGCGGCAATGCTGCTGCGTGGCTGCCCTGAGGCGGCCACCCCCGAGGAGAGGAGGGTGCGACAGCAGCTCAAGGCCCTCCTCGAGACGGCGGCAGCACAGCAAGCGAAGAGCTCCGCGTCACGCCAACGGTCGGCGCGCGATGGGAGAGCGGCACCCTCTGCGCATCGCCAGAACCCGCCCCCCTCACGGCATCGGAGCCACGGGGACGGAGCTGGAGGGTCGGCGGTCAAGCAGCGTCTTGGGCCCGACCGTGATGCCCACGACACCATCGAGGCTCGCCGCCGAGCCGCCAGCGTCGACAACTACGGCAACGACGACCGCCGTGACGAGCGTCGCCCGCGCCGACAAGATGACCGAAGGCGCGGCGGGCGCTACGACAGCGATGACGACCGCGACCGCAGCTGGTCGCCCGACTAGAGGGGCCCGCGGGCCTTCGGTCAGAACGTGCGGGACGCGAAGTTTTCCTCACGATTCCGAGCTCCGACCAATATCCCCAGGTACGACGGGGAGACCAACCCGAGCGTGTGGTTGGAGGACTACCGGCTCACGTGCCATGCGGGCGGAGCGACAGATGACCTCTTCATCATCAAGAACCTGCCGCTCTACCTCGGTGACTCCGCGCGAACCAGGCTTGAGCACTTGCCTCGCGGCAAGATTAACGACTGGACGGAGTTGCGCCGAACCTTCGTCGGCAACTTTCAGGGCACGTACGCCCGTCCCGGCAAGCAATGGGAGCTGCGCAACTGCAAACAACAGCCGGGGGAAAGTCTGCATGACTACATCTGGTGTTTCTCCAAGCGTTGTACCGAGCTCCCCGACGCGACGAACAATGACGCCATCTCGGCGTTCCAGAACGGCACGACCTGCACCACCCTCATCCACTGACTAGGGCACCGGACCCCCCGAACTACTCGGGAACTCCTCGACATCGCGACCAACCACGCGGACGGCGAGAAGGCGGTCACGGCGACCCTCAACATCCCTCAGGGCAAGGGGAAACAAGTTGTGGACCACGGTGAGGGGCCATCCTCGCAGCACAAAAAGAAGAAGAAGAACGACAAGCGTCGCCGTCACGACAACCTAGTCGCGGCTGTTGACGGTCTATAAGTGTATCAAACTTCGTTTGGACTTGCAAGCAGACAAGTCCTCCGTCGTAGCCAAGGGACCCTTCTTCCCTTAAGTGTGAACCCAATGTATCGAATCCGTGGAACAATGTGTAACGCAAGATCCAATCTAATAAGCGGAAAAGCTTTGATCTCAAGAGGTTGTTTTTGCATCTAATCTACTAGATCATCATCAAAACTCATCTAGTCTACCGCACACTGGAGGTAGCAAGAGAAAGAGAGGGGAGAACCAATCTAGAGATTGGACCGGGTCTTTTGTTGAAGTTCCAAAGCAAAGAAGAATGTAGCAAAACGAATCTCATTAAAAGCATGGCTCCCGTTCAGACTCCGAGGACTCCCGTTTTTCTCCTTTACCATACTGTCACTACGGGGGATAATCTTACGGGCTGGTACAACTCGGCGGGTTCAAGAAGAACAAGTTGAAAACGTTTGGTAGATCGGGTATGCACCTCTAGCCACCATGGCTACAAGAATATCCTATGCAATCTACCTGCGGGATAGATCAGGGAGGAAAACACCCAAACGAAGACAAAATCACAACGAAAGCACTTGATGCTAAGAATCGGATTCAATCTACTAATTCAACATAAAAGTAATACATGGACAAGATCACCACCGGGATCCTACCTCGATCTTGATCCTAGCTCCTGGAACTCCGACGTGGTCTTCCATGCAAAGTTTCCACGCCGGCTAGGGGAACCCTAGTCAACCATCTCGACCCTCTCCTCTCCGGAATGGTGTCCTTCTCTTCTCTGCTCCTCGGCGGCGGATGACGAATGAATTTCTCCGTGGCTCTTGGCGAGAAGGCTATAAATAGTCCGAATGGCGGCTAGGTCAAAGGGGGCGCCGAACCGGGCCCGGAATGGGCTGGGCCGGCTGGCATGGGCCGACTGGCCTGGGCCCATTTTGGCCCAGTTCGGCCCCGGCTTCCTCCCAGTTGCTTCTCGTGCGATTCCCCATTTGTGTGCACTTGCATGTGGGCCTTTGACGTCGTTTCCTTCGCGGTTAAGGCTTGAATGCTTGCCATCCAAGCTTCGCTGTTTTCTGGTTGAGTCCCTGAAGATTTGCACGTTGACGCTTCGGTCCTCGGGTCATTTGGAGTCATGTTCATCGCGTGTCTTGACTCTTGTTGAGCTTCATGATCTTCTTCCAAAGTGCTTGATGAACTTATCCCGAAAGTCTCCTCTTTAGCGTATATTTCCTGCGTAAACAATAAACTCCAAAATTGACATGCAAGAGTGAACTTGTTATATATGGGGGGTTAGTTCCAGTGGTTAGAATAATAAATCAATGCCAACATTAAAGGTAAACTCATGGCTAGGTTGACGGAAATTCACCGTCAACATCTCCCCCATGCTTAAACCTTGCTCGTCCTCGAGTAAGCCTTTAATGAATATCAGCGTTGCCTTTCATTGCTTATACCCTGCACTTGATCATACACGAGAAAACATAATGCTCTCAAGGATTTAATCATTAAAGTTCCATAATGTACTAGCCTTCATCCTTATGGAGGGTAGATATTAATTTAAGCACTTCCCACAAGTAATTACCTCATGCTCCCAAATTTCAAATGAATCTTAGAAATTTTGAAATTAAGAGCGAGATGAAGAAAAAGAGCTAAAACAAGTTCAAAAATAAACTTCCTTGCATCTTGCTCATGTACTCTCATCTCATCTTGTCTCTCAAAACCTATTCATTCTACTCCTTTCCCCTCTCAATATATAGTGGAAGGCTTTATGTGGAGCTTTTTTGGGAAAGTTTAGTCCTACCAAGATATTATAAATGAGATGTTGTCAAAACAAGACAAGCTTCTCATGGTCTTACCGAGACTCGTCAAAAAGGTCATTGGAAAATAATGTTATATCAAGGAGGGGGAGAGAAAAATAGACACACTTTGAGATAGGTGGACATGTGCAAATGGCAAAGAGTGATCCCGAGGCACAAAGGAAGTCCTCGTTATCGGATTGCACATGGTTGGAAAGATGAGTTTGGATCTTAAATCTTGAACCTTTTGAGATTCCTAATGCACTTTAGAGAACCGGGGAGTTCACTTTATTTTATTTTTATAAACGCATATTTTTTCTTTTCTCATACATATTTTTCTTTATCTCTTTTTTTTCTTTATACTCATTTTTTTCTCTTTTTTTTCTTCTTTCATCATTTTTTATTTGCTCCCCATAAACTCTAAATTGCATTGTACCTACCTCCTCCCCCATGCTTAGACGTTGCTCGTCCTTGGGCAAAGAGGTGATAGAGATAAGGTAGTACTAGAAATATATTTCCTTTGGAGAGATACTTGAAATCTTCAATCTTGGCACCATCTTGCGATCTTCCTTGAATTGACGATCCATACTCATACGATAGGTTGTGGTCAAGGAGGTAAACACAAAAGATGATATTTTTGGTTTTAAGGGTGGATATCCGGCGAGGTTTGTGAAATCTCCGATGTGGGGATACACAATGCACAGATAGAAAGGCTAGCAAAAAGATAGATACGCAAAACGGAATGACCAACTTCTTAGTCTCGGGCCAGAGAAATCATGGCCTGAAATAACTCACCCAAAAATAAACCTTGTATACTAAGGTTTATGCACTCAATATATATATGGCTTTGGATAGGTAGAGCAAAATGCAAGTAGCATTAATGACAAGGTTAGCATATATATTTTTAAGAACAAATCATCTTTGACTCATCCAAAATTGAGAGCATGAAAATAACACTATGGGTCTTATTTTTATCATAACCTCCACAAAAGATTAAGCTAGCATTTAATTAATTTCAGATACATATTAAAGAGAGCATTAGCTTAATCATGCATAAAACAAGTACAAAAGTTGAGCAAAGTAGCAACGTTTCATCATATATTATCATGGCATCAACTTAATATTTTTACCAAAGGTTGATCAAGGTGGGAAACTTTATTCATGGTGATCTTAAACTAACTCTACTATTATCACACATGCTGAAAATAAATAAAAACAGAAAATGCTACACACATATAAACTTGCACGAAAGCTGAAAATAAAGAAAAGGAAAAGGAGAAAATCAAACCGAATTTGAAAGCATTATTATTTTCTTTTCTTCCTCCTTCCTTTATTTTCCAGTGGTTGATATTGATGGTCCGGCGTATTGCATCCTTGCTTGTATTATGATTGTGCCGGTCCTCCTCTAAATTTCTCCAATGGTGAAGGCGACCAATTTGATAGGCAATGCTTGCGGTCCTTTCTTCTTGCATTTGTTGGATGGAGCGCCATGAAAACTTCGTGAACATGTATGGTGGAGGATGTGGTGGCGTGGCTGCCCCACTCCCCCATGCTCGCTTTTGACATACTTCCTTCATATGGTGCTTCCATGGTTGTTTATTAGCTTCATGCGCAGCCCCTCCTTCGTCTTGGGCAACGGAGGATGATCCCTCTTACAACTTGTACCTTCTCCTCTCATCTCCACTTTCCTCGCTTCATGTACTCGATCCCAAAGAAATCCTGACAAGGAGAAATTTTGGGTTCCTTGTAATCTTCTCTCGAAATCATTCCCCAAAAATCCTTCTAACATTTTTTTCTTGGACATCAACTTGCTCCGGGCTTCCTTCTTGGGACCAAGTAGTAGCTCTATAAGGAACTAGTTGCTCTTCAAGTCGAAATGAGAGGCACGACACTCCTTCATCGATGCCTAGTGCTAATGTCATAAGAACTTCCAAATCAAGCTCCTTGTGAGTATTCACACCAACTCCATAAAGAATCGCACCCATCCAAGGTTGCTCAAGATTTGATATCCGAGTAGAATCCAACACTTGGAGGGCGTCATCGAAATGAACATTTGGCTCGAACCTCTTCTCAAGACAAACAAGCCTATCCTCCTCCTCCTCCTCCTCCTCCTCCGTCTTTATGATGAATCCATTGGGACGCCTCGAAGTGTATGGTGGTGGAGAGGATGAATGAGTTGAGCGTCGTGGTGGAACAAGTGGCTCCTTCGTGTGTCCTCGTGGTTTGGTGTGCCGCACGGACGAGCTTTGTGTACTCATGCCACCGAGGGGCAGCGTGTCGCTCCTCGGTGGTGCCACATCTTCCTCCATGCTTCGGGGAGGCTTGGAGACCGAGTGCCTCCTCGAAGAGCTCGATAATGGCACCTTTGATGATGATGAACGTGCCTTCTTGGTGAAGATATTGGTGGCTATCTTCCACATTGTTGTTGCACTAACTCACAACGAGTGCATCGGGGGTTTCTTGCCGGTGGGAAAAACACACAAGAGAAGTATATGCAGTGATGGAAATTATGGTGAATTTTCTTTATTATTATTGTTGGATGGTGGTGAGTGAGGTGCACAAGTTTGGATGGATATTAGCCCATAGGGTTTATGGATATTTGATCATGCAACCGCCTATCATGGTGAAGCTAAACCAATTTATTAAGGTGTGAATGTGAGTCTACTTTAGCTAAACCTACAAATGATATGTTGATGGGATCTACGGGAGTAGTGAGACTTATACTCCCGAAAAGCATGGTGGCTAACCTTAGGCATCAAAGCATTATCAACATGAATGAAACAAAAGATTCGGCGATTACATGACAAGATCCTACAACACCATGGAACTCAAATTTTTCTAGGATGTTTCTGAAACTTATGGGCTATGAACTCAAGAACACAAATTAACAAATGCATAAATTACTTACCAGGCGAAGGGGAGCACCGGGGGCCATGAGAGGATGCCAGGCCGGCCGGCCTAGGCCGATCGGCCTAGGGGGCCTCCTGCTCCTTTCGCTTTGATCTTTCTCTGAGATGCTTCTTGCTCCCTTCTTGCCTTGTGTCCGCGTGATCCACGAGATTCCATTGCCCGAACCGTTCACAACCACTCCTTTGCTTGCGGGATTAATCTTCCACCTCTATTGTTTTGCTTTGTGTCACTCCCTTTTTTTCCTTACCTCTTGTGCTTCTACTAATTTCCTGCAAAACAAAGCCCTTGCTTCCCCCATGCTTGTCCTTTACACGTGCCCGAGATGCCAAAAGATGGAGGCTTCCCGAGATGCATCATGGGGCACTATATGTTAATCAAGCTCAAAAACCTCCCCTTAATCATGTTTAGATGCTAATCACTCCTCTAATTTTGAAACTTTAAAAATTAACTCAGCGCTAGCGATGAGTCCAAATATATCATTAGAGGAGCTTTTAGGCATCAAAAACAATTATAAAATTTATTTTGGTTGCATCGGGATTGATTGCTTTCAGTAATTGATAGCAAGTTCCTCCGGCTTGACCGTGGGGTATAGGTTTAGGTTCTAATTTTGGCCAAACATGAGAGAGATATTTTGAATAAAAATAAAGTCAATGGGGTTTAGAAAAAAATCTAAATTTAGAGAAACCAGTGGATGTCAAGTTGAATGAAACCAAAAATAAAGTTGCTTAGGTTCACACGAGTCCTACCATGCATCATGGATTAAAAACATTAAAGAACATAGCAAGGCTCTACCCGTGTGTTTTTAACATGTGAAACAAGCCAACCTAAACATCATGGAGAGGATGAAAGGTTGGGGTAGGTTCTGAATTTTTGATCTCGGTTTCTCAAAAAGAAGTAAACAAAACTTCGGATGGCTCAAGTCATTGGTTTATGATCAATATAAAATTCAAGTAAAACGACCGAGCAATTATAATGTTTCTAAAAATTATTCAACCACACAAGAGTTTATGGTATGTATTGCATAGCAAACTCTAAGACCAACTTACCTTGAAAACATGAAAAATCTTCGGGTTGCCCTCCCGGTAGCTTGATTCTTCAACAGGTTGTCCTCCCGGTAGCTTATTCTTGACTCGACGAACGGGTTGCCTCCCGCCAAGCGCTTCGTTTATAGTCTATAGGTAGACTTCTTCTCTTCGCTCCGGATCAACGCTCTTTGCAGGCGTTGCAATCTTGGGGGCCCCACTTCTACACCATCCTTGGCTTCGGTGTAGGTTTATTCTTCGGCTTAGTCATCTTTTTGGTCTTCACAGGCGGACGTTGGTTCATGGTCTTGATGGATGCAACATCTTTTCTTCCTTGGCTTCATTCTCCTTTGGCTCCTCCCTTCCGATGTGACGATGAGGTAGAACATAATTAACATTGATCATGATACATACCTCGAATCGTAGTTGACTTGAATGCACTCCTCACGCCATCGATGTTGAACTTGATCTCCCTCTTGCCGACGTCGATTGCTCTGACGATCTTGAGGAACGATCTCCCTAGGATGAGTGATGGGTGAGGTTGATCACCCTTCGAGCTTGGAGGTGGAGTTTCTCTTGGAGATTCCGACGATCTTCGGCCTCCGCTTTTAGATCTTGTGTTGCACGTCACCTTTACCTACAAAGTTTTTCTAGACCATCCACAAAATATATGTTTTTTTTTGTTGGAGATGTAGCCGTCCATCTCCGGTTAGGGTTAGCAACAAACAAAATAAAGAAAACTAAAAGAAAACTAGGGTTTAGGAAAACCCTAGATTGATTTTTTTTTTTTGAGGATAATCAAAATTAAGAGATGCAAAAGAAAAATCAAGAGAAAAACTGAAAATATTCACAAATGCAAACTAGATTGAATCTTGATTACTTGTTGACGGTCTATATGTGTATCAAACTTCGTTTGGACTTGCAAGCGGACAAGTCCTCCGTCGTAGCCAAGGGACCCTTCTTCCCTTAAGTGTGAACCCAAGGTATCGAATCCGTGGAACAATGTGTAACGCAAGATCCAATCTAATAAGCGGAAAAGCTTTGATCTCAAGAGGTTGTTTTTGCATCTAATCTACTAGATCATCATCAAAACTCATCTAGTCTACTGCACACCGGAGGTAGCAAGAGAAAGAGAGGGGAGAACCAATCTAGAGATTGGATCGGGTCTTTTGTTGAAGTTCCAAAGCAAAGAAGAATGTAGAAAAACGAATCTCATTAAAAGCATGGCTCCCGTTCCGACTCCGAGGACTCCCATTTTTCTCCTTTACCGTACTGTCACTACGGGGGATAATCTTACGGGCTGGTACAACTCGGCGGGTTCAAGAAGAACAAGTTGAAAACGTTTGGTAGATCGGGTATGCACCTCTAGCCACCATGGCTACAAGAACATCCTATGCAATCTACCTGCGGGATAGATCGGGGAGGAAAACACCCAAACGAAGACAAAATCACAACGAAAGCACTTGATGCTAAGAATCGGATTCAATCTACTAATTCAACATAAAAGTAATACATGGACAAGATCACCACCGGGATCCTACCTCGATCTTGATCCTAGCTCCTGGAACTCCGACATGGTCTTCCATGCAAGGTTTCCACGCCGGCTAGGGGAACCCTAGTCAACCATCTCGACCCTCTCCTCTCCGGAATGGTGTCCTTCTCTTCTCTGCTCCTCGGCGGCGGATGACGAATGAATTTCTCCGTGGCTCTTGGCGAGGGGGCTATAAATAGTCCGAATGGCGGCTAGGTCAAAGGGGGCGCCGAACCGGGCCCGGAATGGGCTGGGCCGGCCGGCCTGGGCCGACCGGCCTGGGCTGACCGGCCTGGGCCCATTTCGGCTCAGTTCGGCCCCGGCTTCCTCCCGGATGCTTCTCGCGTGATTCCCCATTTGTGTGCACTTGCATGTGGGCCTTTGACGTCGTTTCCTTCGCGGTTAAGGCTTGAATGCTTGCCATCCAAGCTTCGCTGTTTTCTGGTTGAGTCCCTGATGATTTGCACGTTGATGCTTCGGTCCTCGGGTCATTTGGAGTCATGTTCATCGCGTGTCTTGACTCTTGTCGAGCTTCATGATCTTCTTCCAAAGTGCTTGATGAACTTATCCTGAAAGTCTCCTCTTTAGCGTAGATTTCCTACGTAAACAATAAACTCCAAAATTGACATGCAAGAGTGAACTTGTTATATACGGGGGGTTAGTTCCAGTGGTTAGAATAATAAATCAATGCCAACATTAAAGGTAAACTCATGGCTAGGTTGATGGAAATCGATTAAAGGTAAACGCTCTCCGCTCTGGGGCTACCCAGGGCACGATGCCCTCCTTTCGTTTTTCTGTTTTCAAAACAAAAATCGACAACTATGTCACAACCAATCGCACGTGCGAGAGATTTTTTGGCGGAAGGCTCAACCTTGCGAGAATTAAATATGGCGGCCCGCGCGGGGCTTGGTACTGCTGCGCATTCAACGCTCCTAGCACCTACGCCTCTGTGGCTACGGTGTGAAGGCTTGCGAGCACAGTTCGGGTCCACAGGCTACCATCCGACCTCTTTTCAAAAGCACTCGAGCAACCGCTCTGGCTCCGGCCTAAAATGATTTTAACGAAAAACATATGAGTTACTTTTCGAACTTTCCCGAGTGCTCAGGGGCTGCGAACGCGTAGCACCTCTTGGTGACTTGGAATGGCTGGGCTTTCCGACTCCTACGCCCCCGCGGCTCCAGAGTGAAGCTCAGCCAGCTCAAGTTCCTAAGTTCTACTACTCGTTGCTATGGTCGTCCCTTGGTGCTCGAGGGCGTTTGAACTGTGACAATTCCGAGCAGGCTTTTGACGTAATAAAACTGTTCAAGGCGTTTTACAAACACTTTGTACTTAACTACCTACATATACACATGATACATCTAATGTGAAGGCCTGGAGTCGTCTTAGACTTCTGGTACATCTTGTGGAATCAGGTCCAGGTCCTTCATCGTGACGTCGGCCATGGCACGGGCGAAGGAGGCGCAGTCTTCTTCGACCTGGTCGCAGTGGTTGTCGGAGCTGCCAGGGGCCCAGCCGCCGCTCAGCGCCATGCGGTCCAGCCCTTGGTAATGCGACTCGAACATGGCGAGCACCCGGTGCACCACCTTCCGAGCAGTCGATAGCTCCCGCTCCTTGACAACTTCTGGGAGGCGCTTGACTAGCCTCACCAGCGTGTCGGGGAGCATCGGTCCGACGGCAACACCGAGCCCTGACAAGACCTGGCCAAGGACCTTCCCGAGTTTGGCGTGTTCCAGGACGCTCTGCCGGCGCGACGTCTCCGACTCGCGCCGGGCGTTCTTGACTTGTTCGAGCTCGATCCTGACTTGCTCCTGGGCCTTCTAGGACTGCTCGAGCTTGGCCTTGATCTCTGAGAAAGGTTGATGAATCATGATGAACAAATTTCATGCAGCCAAGCGGAAAGAAGGGCGAGATAGGATCAAGGGGACTTACTTTCGAGCTGCTCCGGCAACCGCTTGATCGACCCGTCCTTCTCGATGATCCGAAGCTCGGCGGCGTTCACCTCCTGTGATTTTTTTGTGAGTTTCACGGTCATCGCGGCGCGAGTCGTGCGCAACCCTGTATCCGCGAGAAGAAAAATCAACGTCAACAAAAACTAGTGAAAAGGAAGAAACCCGCAGCTGGAAGCATTCAAGGCCCACTCACCATTGACATCCTGCGCCAATTGGGAGTTGGCGTTCCGAAGCCGGGTCACCTCGTCGGTGGCGTCCTGGAGCTTGTTGGCCACCTCGGAGAACTGCTTGTTGACCGTCATAGCCAAGGGACCCTTCTTCCCTTAAGTGTGAACCCAAGGTATCGAATCTGTGGAACAATGTGTAACGCAAGATCCAATCTAATAAGCGGAAAAGCTTTGATCTCAAGAGGTTGTTTTTGCATCTAATCTACTAGATCATCATCAAAACTCATCTAGTCTACCGCACACCGGAGGTAGCAAGAGAAAGAGAGGGGAGAACCAATCTAGAGATTGGACCGGGTCTTTTGTTGAAGTTCCAAAGCAAAGAAGAATGTAGCAAAACGAATCTCATTAAAAGCATGGCTCCCGTTCAGACTCCGAGGACTCCCGTTTTTCTCCTTTACCATACTGTCACTACGGGGGATAATCTTACGGGCTGGTACAACTCGGCGGGTTCAAGAAGAACAAGTTGAAAACGTTTGGTAGATCGGGTATGCACCTCTAGCCACCATGGCTACAAGAATATCCTATGCAATCTACCTGCGGGATAGATCAGGGAGGAAAACACCCAAACGAAGACAAAATCACAACGAAAGCACTTGATGCTAAGAATCGGATTCAATCTACTAATTCAACATAAAAGTAATACATGGACAAGATCACCACCGGGATCCTACCTCGATCTTGATCCTAGCTCCTGGAACTCCGACGTGGTCTTCCATGCAAAGTTTCCACGCCGGCTAGGGGAACCCTAGTCAACCATCTCGACCCTCTCCTCTCCGGAATGGTGTCCTTCTCTTCTCTGCTCCTCGGCGGCGGATGACGAATGAATTTCTCCGTGGCTCTTGGCGAGAAGGCTATAAATAGTCCGAATGGCGGCTAGGTCAAAGGGGGCGCCGAACCGGGCCCGGAATGGGCTGGGCCGGCTGGCATGGGCCGACTGGCCTGGGCCCATTTTGGCCCAGTTCGGCCCCGGCTTCCTCCCAGTTGCTTCTCGTGCGATTCCCCATTTGTGTGCACTTGCATGTGGGCCTTTGACGTCGTTTCCTTCGCGGTTAAGGCTTGAATGCTTGCCATCCAAGCTTCGCTGTTTTCTGGTTGAGTCCCTGAAGATTTGCACGTTGACGCTTCGGTCCTCGGGTCATTTGGAGTCATGTTCATCGCGTGTCTTGACTCTTGTTGAGCTTCATGATCTTCTTCCAAAGTGCTTGATGAACTTATCCCGAAAGTCTCCTCTTTAGCGTATATTTCCTGCGTAAACAATAAACTCCAAAATTGACATGCAAGAGTGAACTTGTTATATATGGGGGGTTAGTTCCAGTGGTTAGAATAATAAATCAATGCCAACATTAAAGGTAAACTCATGGCTAGGTTGACGGAAATTCACCGTCAACATCTCCCCCATGCTTAAACCTTGCTCGTCCTCGAGTAAGCCTTTAATGAATATCAGCGTTGCCTTTCATTGCTTATACCCTGCACTTGATCATACACGAGAAAACATAATGCTCTCAAGGATTTAATCATTAAAGTTCCATAATGTACTAGCCTTCATCCTTATGGAGGGTAGATATTAATTTAAGCACTTCCCACAAGTAATTACCTCATGCTCCCAAATTTCAAATGAATCTTAGAAATTTTGAAATTAAGAGCGAGATGAAGAAAAAGAGCTAAAACAAGTTCAAAAATAAACTTCCTTGCATCTTGCTCATGTACTCTCATCTCATCTTGTCTCTCAAAACCTATTCATTCTACTCCTTTCCCCTCTCAATATATAGTGGAAGGCTTTATGTGGAGCTTTTTTGGGAAAGTTTAGTCCTACCAAGATATTATAAATGAGATGTTGTCAAAACAAGACAAGCTTCTCATGGTCTTACCGAGACTCGTCAAAAAGGTCATTGGAAAATAATGTTATATCAAGGAGGGGGAGAGAAAAATAGACACACTTTGAGATAGGTGGACATGTGCAAATGGCAAAGAGTGATCCCGAGGCACAAAGGAAGTCCTCGTTATCGGATTGCACATGGTTGGAAAGATGAGTTTGGATCTTAAATCTTGAACCTTTTGAGATTCCTAATGCACTTTAGAGAACCGGGGAGTTCACTTTATTTTATTTTTATAAACGCATATTTTTTCTTTTCTCATACATATTTTTCTTTATCTCTTTTTTTTCTTTATACTCATTTTTTTCTCTTTTTTTTCTTCTTTCATCATTTTTTATTTGCTCCCCATAAACTCTAAATTGCATTGTACCTACCTCCTCCCCCATGCTTAGACGTTGCTCGTCCTTGGGCAAAGAGGTGATAGAGATAAGGTAGTACTAGAAATATATTTCCTTTGGAGAGATACTTGAAATCTTCAATCTTGGCACCATCTTGCGATCTTCCTTGAATTGACGATCCATACTCATACGATAGGTTGTGGTCAAGGAGGTAAACACAAAAGATGATATTTTTGGTTTTAAGGGTGGATATCCGGCGAGGTTTGTGAAATCTCCGATGTGGGGATACACAATGCACAGATAGAAAGACTAGCAAAAAGATAGATACGCAAAAACGGAATGACCAGCTTCTTAGTCTCGGGCCAGAGAAATCATGGCCTGAAATAACTCACCCAAAAATAAACCTTGAATACTAAGGTTTATGCACTCAATATATATATGGCTTTGGATAGGTAGAGCAAAATACAAGTAGCATTAATGACAAGGTTAGCATATATATTTTTAAGAACAAATCATCTTTGACTCATCCAAAATTGAGAGCATGAAAATAACACTATGGGTCTTATTTTTATCATAACCTCCACAAAAGATTAAGCTAGCATTTAATTAATTTCAGATACATATTAAAGAGAGCATTAGCTTAATCATGCATAAAATAAGTACAAAAGTTGAGCAAAGTGGCAATGTTTCATCATATATTATCATGGCATCAACTTAATATTTTTACCAAAGGTTGATCAAGGTGGGAAACTTTATTCATGGTGATCTTAAACTAACTCTACTATTATCACACATGCTGAAAATAAATAAAAACAGAAAATGCTACACATATATAAACTTGCACGAAAGCTGAAAATAAAGAAAAGGAAAAGGAGAAAATCAAACCGAATTTGAAAGCATTATTATTTTCTTTTCTTCCTCCTTCCTTTATTTTCCGGTGGTTGATATTGATGGTCCGGCGTATTGCATCCTTGCTTGTATTATGATTGTGCCGGTCCTCCTCTAAATTTCTCCAATGGTGAAGGCGACCAATTTGATAGGCAATGCTTGCGGTCCTTTCTTCTTGCATTTGTTGGATGGAGCGCCATGAAAACTTCGTGAACATGTATGGTGGAGGATGTGGTGGCGTGGCTGCCCCACTCCCCCATGCTCGCTTTTGACATACTTCCTTCATATGGTGCTTCCATGGTTGTTTATTAGCTTCATGCGCAGCCCCTCCTTCGTCTTGGGCAACGGAGGATGATCCCTCTTACAACTTGTACCTTCTCCTCTCATCTCCACTTTCCTCGCTTCATGTACTCGATCCCAAAGAAATCCTGACAAGGAGAAATTTTGGGTTCCTTGTAATCTTCTCTCGAAATCATTCCCCAAAAATCCTTCTAACATTTTTTTCTTGGACATCAACTTGCTCCGGGCTTCCTTCTTGGGACCAAGTAGTAGCTCTATAAGGAACTAGTTGCTCTTCAAGTCGAAATGAGAGGCACGACACTCCTTCATCGATGCCTAGTGCTAATGTCATAAGAACTTCCAAATCAAGCTCCTTGTGAGTATTCACACCAACTCCATAAAGAATCGCACCCATCCAAGGTTGCTCAAGATTTGATATCCGAGTAGAATCCAACACTTGGAGGGCGTCATCGAAATGAACATTTGGCTCGAACCTCTTCTCAAGACAAACAAGCCTATCCTCCTCCTCCTCCTCCTCCTCCTCCTCCGTCTTTATGATGAATCCATTGGGACGCCTCGAAGTGTATGGTGGTGGAGAGGATGAATGAGTTGAGCGTCGTGGTGGAACGAGTGGCTCCTTTGTGTGCCCTCGTGGTTTGGTGTGCCGCACGGACGAGCTTTGTGTACTCCTCATGCCACCGAGGGGCAGCGTGTCGCTCCTCGGTGGTGCCACATCTTCCTCCATGCTTCGGGGAGGCTTGGAGACCGAGTGCCTCCTCGAAGAGCTCGATAATGGCACCTTTGATGATGATGAACGTGCCTTCTTGGTGAAGATATTGGTGGCTATCTTCCACATTGTTGTTGCACTAACTCACAACGAGTGCATCGGGGGTTTCTTGCCGGTGGGAAAAACACACAAGAGAAGTATATGCAGTGATGGAAATTATGGTGAATTTTCTTTATTATTATTGTTGGATGGTGGTGAGTGAGGTGCACAAGTTTGGATGGATATTAGCCCATAGGGTTTATGGATATTTGATCATGCAACCGCCTATCATGGTGAAGCTAAACCAATTTATTAAGGTGTGAATGTGAGTCTACTTTAGCTAAACCTACAAATGATATGTTGATGGGATCTACGGGAGTAGTGAGACTTATACTCCCGAAAAGCATGGTGGCTAACCCTAGGCATCAAAGCATTATCAACATGAATGAAACAAAAGATTCGGCGATTACATGACAAGATCCTACAACACCATGGAACTCAAATTTTTCTAGGATGTTTCTGAAACTTATGGGCTATGAACTCAAGAACACAAATTAACAAATGCATAAATTACTTACCAGGCGAAGGGGAGCACCGGGGGCCATGAGAGGATGCCAGGCCGGCCGGCCTAGGCCGATCGGCCTAGGGGGCCTCCTGCTCCTTTCGCTTTGATCTTTCTCTGAGATGCTTCTTGCTCCCTTCTTGCCTTGTGTCCGCGTGATCCACGAGATTCCATTGCCCGAACCGTTCACAACCACTCCTTTGCTTGCGGGATTAATCTTCCACCTCTATTGTTTTGCTTTGTGTCACTCCCTTTTTTTCCTTACCTCTTGTGCTTCTACTAATTTCCTGCAAAACAAAGCCCTTGCTTCCCCCATGCTTGTCCTTTACACGTGCCCGAGATGCCAAAAGATGGAGGCTTCCCGAGATGCATCATGGGGCACTATATGTTAATCAAGCTCAAAAACCTCCCCTTAATCATGTTTAGATGCTAATCACTCCTCTAATTTTGAAACTTTAAAAATTAACTCAGCGCTAGCGATGAGTCCAAATATATCATTAGAGGAGCTTTTAGGCATCAAAAACAATTATAAAATTTATTTTGGTTGCATCGGGATTGATTGCTTTCAGTAATTGATAGCAAGTTCCTCCGGCTTGACCGTGGGGTATAGGTTTAGGTTCTAATTTTGGCCAAACATGAGAGAGATATTTTGAATAAAAATAAAGTCAATGGGGTTTACAAAAAAAATCTAAATCTAGAGAAACCAGTGGATGTCAAGTTGAATGAAACCAAAAATAAAGTTGCTTAGGTTCACACGAGTCCTACCATGCATCATAGATTAAAAACATTAAAGACATAGCAAGGCTCTACCCGTGTGTTTTTAACATGTGAAACAAGCCAACCTAAACATCATGGAGAGGATGAAAGGTTGGGGTAGGTTCTGAATTTTTTATCTCGGTTTCTCAAAAAGAAGTAAACAAAACTTCGGATGGCTCAAGTCATTGGTTTATGATCAATATAAAATTCAAGTAAAATGACCGAGCAATTATAATGTTTCTAAAAATTATTCAACCACACAAGAGTTTATGGTATGTATTGCGTAGCAAACTCTAAGACCAACTTACCTTGAAAACATGAAAAATCTTCGGGTTGCCCTCCCGGTAGCTTGATTCTTCAACAGGTTGTCCTCCCGGTAGCTTATTCTTGACTCGACGAACGGGTTGCCTCCCGCCAAGCGCTTCGTTTATAGTCTATAGGTAGACTTCTTCTCTTCGCTCCGGATCAACGCTCTTTGCAGGCGTTGCAATCTTGGGGGCCCCACTTCTACACCATCCTTGGCTTCGGTGTAGGTTTATTCTTCGGCTTAGTCATCTTTTTGGTCTTCACAGGCGGACGTTGATTCATGGTCTTGATGGATGCAACATCTTTTCTTCCTTGGCTTCATTCTCCTTTGGCTCCTCCCTTCCGATGTGACGATGAGGTAGAACATAATTAACATTGATCATGATACATACCTCGAATCGTAGTTGACTTGAATGCACTCCTCACGCCATCGATGTTGAACTTGATCTCCCTCTTGCCGACGTCGATTGCTCTGACGATCTTGAGGAACGATCTCCCTAGGATGAGTGATGGGTGAGGTTGATCACCCTTCGAGCTTGGAGGTGGAGTTTCTCTTGGAGATTCCGACGATCTTCGGCCTCCGCTTTTAGATCTTGTGTTGCACGTCACCTTTACCTACAAAGTTTTTCTAGACCATCCACAAAATATATGTTTTTTTTTGTTGGAGATGTAGCCGTCCATCTCCGGTTAGGGTTAGCAACAAACAAAATAAAGAAAACTAAAAGAAAACTAGGGTTTAGGAAAACCCTAGATTGATTTTTTTTTTTTGAGGATAATCAAAATTAAGAGATGCAAAAGAAAAATCAAGAGAAAAACTGAAAATATTCACAAATGCAAATAGATTGAATCTTGATTACTTGTTGACGGTCTATATGTGTATCAAACTTCGTTTGGACTTGCAAGCGGACAAGTCCTCCGTCGTAGCCAAGGGACCCTTCTTCCCTTAAGTGTGAACCCAAGGTATCGAATCCGTGGAACAATGTGTAACGCAAGATCCAATCTAATAAGCGGAAAAGCTTTGATCTCAAGAGGTTGTTTTTGCATCTAATCTACTAGATCATCATCAAAACTCATCTAGTCTACTGCACACCGGAGGTAGCAAGAGAAAGAGAGGGGAGAACCAATCTAGAGATTGGATCGGGTCTTTTGTTGAAGTTCCAAAGCAAAGAAGAATGTAGAAAAACGAATCTCATTAAAAGCATGGCTCCCGTTCCGACTCCGAGGACTCCCATTTTTCTCCTTTACCGTACTGTCACTACGGGGGATAATCTTACGGGCTGGTACAACTCGGCGGGTTCAAGAAGAACAAGTTGAAAACGTTTGGTAGATCGGGTATGCACCTCTAGCCACCATGGCTACAAGAACATCCTATGCAATCTACCTGCGGGATAGATCGGGGAGGAAAACACCCAAACGAAGACAAAATCACAACGAAAGCACTTGATGCTAAGAATCGGATTCAATCTACTAATTCAACATAAAAGTAATACATGGACAAGATCACCACCGGGATCCTACCTCGATCTTGATCCTAGCTCCTGGAACTCCGACGTGGTCTTCCATGCAAGGTTTCCACGCCGGCTAGGGGAACCCTAGTCAACCATCTCGACCCTCTCCTCTCCAGAATGGTGTCCTTCTCTTCTCTGCTCCTCGGCGGCGGATGACGAATGAATTTCTCCGTGGCTCTTGGCGAGGGGGCTATAAATAGTCCGAATGGCGGCTAGGTCAAAGGGGGCACCGAACCGGGCCCGGAATGGGCTGGGCCGGCCGGCCTGGGCCGACCGGCCTGGGCCCATTTCGGCTCAGTTCGGCCTCGGCTTCCTCCCGGTTGCTTCTCGGGTGATTCCCCATTTGTGTGCACTTGCATGTGGGCCTTTGACGTCGTTTCCTTCGCGGTTAAGGCTTCAATGCTTGCCATCCAAGCTTCGCCGTTTTCTGGTTGAGTCCCTGATGATTTGCACGTTGACGCTTCGGTCCTCGGGTCATTTGGGGTCATGTTCATCGCGTGTCTTGACTCTTGTCGGGCTTCATGATTTTTTTCCAAAGTGCTTGATGAACTTATCCTGAAAGTCTCCTCTTTAGCGTAGATTTCCTACGTAAACAATAAACTCCAAAATCGACATGCAAGAGTGAACTTGTTATATACGAGGGGTTAGTTCCAGTGGTTAGAATAATAAATCAATGCCAACATTAAAGGTAAACTCATGGCTAGGTTGACGGAAATCGATTAAAGGTAAACGCTCTCCGCTCTGGGGCTACCCAGGGCACGATGCCCTCCTTTCGTTTTTCCGTTTTCAAAACAAAAATCGACAACTATGTCACAACCAATCGCACGTGCGAGAGGTTTTTTGGTGGAAGGCTCAACCTTGCGAGAAGTAAAGATGGCGGCCCGCGCGGGGCTCGGTACTGCTGCGCATTCAACGCTCCTAGCACCTACACCTCCGTGGCTACGGTGCGAAGGCTTGCGAGCACAGTTCGGGTCCACAGGCTACCATCCGACCTCTTTTCAAAAGCACTCGAGCAACCGCTCTGGCTCCGGCAAAAAATGATTTTAACGAAAAACATATGAGTTACTTTTCGAACTTTCCCGAGTGCTCAGGGGCTGCGAACGCGTAGCACCTCTTGGTGACTTGGAATGGCTGGGCTTTCGGACTCCTACGCCCCCGTGGCTCCAGAGTGAAGCTCAGCCAGCTCAAGTTCCTAAGTTCTACTACTCGTTACTGTGGTCGTCCCTTGGTGCTCGAGGACGTTTGAACTGTGACAATTCCGAGCAGGCTTTTGACGTAATAAAACTGTTCAAGGCGTTATACAAACACTTTGTACTTAACTGCCTACATATACACATGATACATCTAATGTGAAGGCCTGGAGTCGTCTTAGACTTCTGGTACATCTTGTGGAATCAGGTCCAGGTCCTTCATCGCGACGTCGGCCATGGCACGGGCGAAGGAGGCGCAGTCTTCTTCGACCTGGTCGCAGTGGTTGTCGGAGCTGCCAGGGGCCCAGCCGCCGCTCAGCGCCATGCGGTCCAGCCCTTGGTAATGCGACTCGAACATGGCGAGCACCCGGTGCACCACCTTCCGAGCAGTCGATAGCTCCCGCTCCTTGACAACTTCTGGGAGGCGCTTGACTAGCCTCACCAGCGTGTCGGGGAGCATCGGTCCGACGGCAACACCGAGCCCCGACAAGACCTGGCCAAGGACCTTCCCGAGTTTGGCGTGTTCCGGGACGCTCTGCCGGCGCGACATCTCCGACTCGCGCCGGGCGTTCTTGACTTGTTTGAGCTCGATCCTGACTTGCTCCTGGGCCTTCTGGGACTGCTCGAGCTCGGCCTTGATCTCTGAGAAAGGTTGACGAATCATGATGAACAAATTTCACGTAGCCAAGCGGAAAGAAGGGCGAGACAGGATCAAGGGGACTTACTTTCGAGCTGCTCCGGCAACCGCTTGATCGACCCGTCCTTCTCGATGATCCGAAGCTCAGCGGCGTTCACCTCCTGTGATTTTTTTGCGAGTTTCACGGTCATCGCGGCGCGAATCGTGCGCAACCCTGTATCCGTGAGAAGAAAAATCAACGTCAACAAAAACTAGTGAAAAGGAAGAAACCCGCAGCCGGAAGCATTCAAGGCCCACTCACCATCGACATCCTACGCCAATTGGGAGTTGGCGTTCCGAAGCCGGGTCACCTCGTCGGTGGCGTCCTGGAGCTTGTTGGCCACCTCGGAGAACTGCTTGTTGGCCGTCCTGAGGTCCGCACCGGCGGTGGCCAAGTCTTGCTCCAGCTCCGCCACCTTCGACTCAAGCGCAGTCTTCTCCTGGGCGGCGGTCTGGGCGGCGGTCTTAGCGGCAGTGGCGGCGGCTGTGGCCTTCACGGCGGCCTCGTTGGCGGTCGTCACTGCGGCCCGCAGCTCCTCAACCGTCACCTCCGCTTGGGCCAGTTTCGCCTTGAGCGACTCCCGCTCTGTCGCGGCGTTGACGGCAGCGGCCTCTGCGGCTGTGGCACGCTCCTCCGCGATCCTCACGGCGGCCTCGAGCGTTGCCTTCGACGAGGCCTCGTTCGCCACCGCCCCGGCGGCGGCCAGCCGAGCAACCACCAGCTGCATCTCCAGCTGGGCTCGCTCCGCCCGGAGCTCCTTGATGGTGCGCGCCTTCCTCGCGTCGCACTCCGCGAGCGTCTATTCCGGGCAAGATATCATCAACTACGAGCCTTACAAGAATGAAGAAAGCAAGGTTAAGCAATCGATTCAAAGGGACTTACCGACGTCGCGGGAAGGATGAGCTCGTCGAACGCACGACGCACACACCTGAGACCTCGCTCGAGGCGATGGCAGGCCGCGACCTCCTCGTCTTCGTCATCAGGCGCGTCTGCTTCACAAGCAGGCGCCCACGTGGAGCGCGCGAGGTCGGTAATCCGCGCGTCGCCCCCCTCCAGCTCCGGCAGCCGCCCTGCGCCTGAGCCATCCCCGACCTCCTGGATTTCCGGGGAGGCACCTCCCGCAGCGCTCACCGGGGCATCGTGCTCTCGTGGGACTGGGCGGGCCGGGCTTGTGGCGGGCGCTGTTTCAATGACGGGGGCGGCGAGCCGGGGTGACGATGGCTCCGGTGCGCTCGCGGCAGGTGTTCCCGCGGCAACAGTGGGGGATGAGGATGCCGCGGCGGCCAGAGTCACCTCAGCCGCAGGTTCTCCGAGGAGCTCCCTGGTTGCCTCGACTACGGCTGAAGTCTCGGGGGCTCCGGCGGCACTGGCCAGGCTCGGCTCCGGTTGCCCCGCCCCGGTCGCCCCAAGTGCGGGCTCCATGTCGCCATGGCTCTACCACTCCATGAGCATGGCCGACTCAGAGCCTTCGACCCCGGACTCCTCCGGGCCCGCCAGCACGACCTTAAAGCTGGCCGAATCGTCGCCCGCGAGGTTGGGACTGTCGAGGTCAATGATCTCCTGGGGGCGGGCAGACATGTCTTCGGCTGCCGGCGCCACAACCGTGTTTTCGCCCGCCTGCGACACCGCGGGCACCGTAGCCTTGACCGCCGCCGGCGTCTCGATCTCCTGTCCGCCGGCCGATGGCGGTGGGGTGCGCGCCGCTTGGAAGTCGACGCCAAGGTGTCGTCGCCTTCCGCGGTGGCCTCGACCGGCGGCTCGATCGCCGTCGGGGGGTCACTTGCCTCGGGGGCCGTCCGCCACTCGGCCAGGTTGTCGACACCCAACGCCGGTGGGGGCGCCGCTATCTCAACAGCCTCGGCCGCCACAGCGGGCCCACGTCTGACCAGCTCCGCTGACGGTTCGGCGGGGGGAGGCGTCGGGCGGGGCTCGGGTTGAGGCTTGCGCACGCCCAAAACTGCGCGTCTCAGCGGCGCAAGGCTGAGCACGCCAGTGTCAGCGCGACTGAGACAAGGATGAATTAAAGATGAGGAACACACAAAGACGAAAAACAGTAAAGCAATGAAGGATAGCGAGCAAGCACTTACATGGTGGACCGAACGCGGGCCCGCTTGACAGGCCTGTCTGATGGACCCAGCTCGGGGGCTGGCCTTTTGGCCCCCGCCGGCTCGGAAACCGGATCCCGATGCTCTGACGGCTCGGGGTTGGCCCATCGCTGTGACGCCCCAGGTTTTTGATTACGATAATTAACATCATTAGTGGCGTAATCGTGATCATCAGGGGCCAACCACCAAG
Source organism: Cenchrus fungigraminus (assembly GCA_036936925.1). Taxonomy (NCBI): domain Eukaryota; kingdom Viridiplantae; phylum Streptophyta; class Magnoliopsida; order Poales; family Poaceae; genus Cenchrus; species Cenchrus fungigraminus. The sequence goes on along the minus strand of CM072778.1, from coordinate 15,780,526 downwards.
GTTGACCTTGGTCGACACTCCAAAACCCTTGGTCACACCCCTAAAACCATACCTTTCCCTAGAACTTTTGATGTGTTCTCCAAATTTCTCCTGAACACTCAAAATTCTGCCAATATAAAAGTTGTAGAGTTTTTCCGGGAACACAACTTTCATAATTGGAGGAAATTCAAATTTTGAGGTTTAGAAAGTCAAAAACTCAGTCAAACTCCAGAATCAGCCGTTGACCGCACCGAGAAAAGGGCCTTAGTGGCACGGCGTTTCCGGTTCATTGGAGCACCAAAACACTTGTCACCCTTTACAAAATTTGTAGAGGGATACGTGGTCTACAACTTTGCTATTTGCATCTGGGTGCACTTAGTTCAAGGTTTTTGAAGAAAAATGCGGTCAAAACTACGTTGACCGGCGCCCCAACGCCCCTCGGTGCTCTAGAGCGTGATCACGCACGCGTGACACCGCCCGACCGGCGCCCGCGCCTTCCGCGCCGCGGCCCCCCGGGGCCCGGACGCCGAGGTGCCCGCGCGGCCACCTGGCACGCGGGGACGCGCGGACCACCCCCTGTCACGGACCCCTTTCCACCCGACAGGCCGACACGCTGTGCCGCGTAGGGCCGCCGTGCGCCGGACCCCCACCCTGTCCGCGCCGTCGCCGGGTCCTGCCGCGCCGTCCGTTCCCCATGGCAGTTGTCTTCTCCTCCAAGGAAGCGAACCATCCCTGCCGCCTATATAAACAACGCCCAAGCTCTCCTCGCGCGCGAGCCAGCGGCCGCCACACACCTCTGCCCGCCGCCGCCACGCCATTGATGCGGTTCCGCCGAGCTACACCTCCCGCGTGTCACCGGCACCCCCTGAGTTTTCCTCCGTCTCCCCCTAGCAACTCTAAAGCTCCCCGAGCAACTCGTTTCCCCGGCCGAGCTGGCGCCGCGCCGGAAGACCGGCCGCAGCGGCCGTCACCGCCTGGCTCCGCCACCCACGCTCACCGGCCGCACCTCCGCCCCAACACCGGTCCCCACTCGACCTTGGGTGAGTCCATCACCCCTCTCCGTCCCTTCCCCGGCCGACTCCGGCGCCGGCTCACCGGAATTTCCGCCGCCCGCGCCGCCCTCCATGGCCATGGGCCACATTGCAAACACCCAGTTCTTTCTAGGGTCTTTTCTATAAACCAGGGGCAGATCTGCGAATACTTTTGTGAACCCGAGGACCTAGATGTAAAGTAGTTTCTTAATTGTTGGGCTGATCTTTAAAAATTCATATAAAATCTTTAAAAAATACTAAAAATTCGAACTCAATTTTGTTGGGTTCCTGATGCGGAAATCTACGACTTTTGTAAAGCTTGACCCTACTTTTGGTATTTAGTTTTTGCATGAAAAATCAAAAACAGTGAGGGCTAGATTTGCTGTAGTTCAAAAACTACTTGAGCTTTGAGGCTGTACTTTGGATATGTTGTGGGTTATGTCAAATAAGGTCTTGAGCCAAGTTTTTGCACCTAGTTACTGAAGGAATGATCCATTATGATTTATTTGGTATTTATGCTAGATCTGAGTAAATTAATTTTGTAGCCTTATCCTGATAAATTTTTGTACTCAACTTTTTGATACTGGATTTATGTGTGTAGATACACCTCTGGTGAATTGATTGTAATTTTTAGACATGTTTATCTAGGAGTTTCTGAGAAATGCTTGATTTAAGAGTTAAATTCGTAAATAGAGTTCCAGGAAGATCCAAGGGCTCATACTTGGTATAGATGCTACTTTTGACTTGTCTAAAGTGTAGGATAAAGTTGGGCACCAGATTGTCTAAAAATCTTGCTAAATAAATTGTGTATGTTTTTGCTAGGCTGATTTTGTCATTTTTGTATAAAATGGTAGAAAATGATTCTTGAGCTAATTTTTGGTGTGTGGCCCTGTTTTAGCTATATACTTCTCCACACCAAAGTTTGGCACCAGTAGATGTGTAATTATTTTTGTAGGATTTATTCTTGTTTTTAATGGCATGTCCTTGTTGTATTTTTCATGCTAGAAATATAAATCCTTTTAGGGTTCTTGCTGTGTAGTAATTCATTTAAGTTAACCAGGAGCATATACAAAAATCCTCACTATTGCTTGTTGAGTAAATTATTTAAAATAAAATTTTGAAGTAAATCGAGCTCAATAATGGTTAAATTGGAAAAACCACAATCACCCTTAGTGACCCTAAGTTCTTGGGTTGTGAGGCACGTATGGGTGTCGTGTGTCACTCCCCTTGCTGTTTTGTGGTTTTAGGTTATTTTAGTAATATATGTGTACACAGTCACTATCAAAGTCAATCGTAGTTGACCACCACCAACACCACCCCTTTTTCTTTATGAAAGTGTAAATTGTGTGTGGATGAATGTGGCCAACAAGAGTTGGATGTGATAGTTAGTCTCTCACTTCACCCAATAATCAAATGCATGTGCATGTTCGTGTAGGACTTCCCGATGGTAGCTATACGCTCGTGCCGACAGGAGAGGACGAGGGTGCTGACGAAGAGCTGCACTACGTGCCTACTGAGCAAGACCCGGACCAAAGTCCGGAAGAGCCTCAGGCTAGCTGTGCCGACGAAGGCAAGCCCTGGTTCATCATTAACCTATTTTGGTTCTCTTTAATTATTTGCTACTATCTTTGCTTATGGATGTGCATTTACGTTCAGGAGTTGAATTGAAACCCTAGTTGCATGATCCCTAGGTACCTATGCTTGTTTACTAGTATGTTAGGTCGTTAGTGGCTCCGCACTAAGGACCCGGTACAAGTCGAGTGATGTTCATCACTCGCGAGAATAGGTTCTTATGTTGGAATCATAAGATTATTATAAATGGATTGCTCATGTGGTAAGAGCATGGGATTGGACTCCGGTCCGATGGCTTTCGTGGGTTAAGTGTTTCAACGTACTAAGCACTTGTCGGGAATGGGACCGGTAAGCCTAGTACCTTAATGAGGCGGTGCGGAATCTTACTACCACTAATCTTGAGATGTCTCGCGGCTAGCTACCGGTGGTGCATGTGTGAGGCTGGGCGCTAGTGTGAGGCGTACCAGATAGCCTTGTACCAAGGACTGTGAGATTCGATTCCAATCCGAGGAATTTCGGGAACCGCCTGGTGAGTGAACTCTTGGTGAGGGAACCTTTCCGTGTGTTTAGGTTTGCCTTGCAAGGTTATTATTCGATCGATCATCGGCCTCTCACCGTTATCTGAGACTACCTATCCAACTGGCCATTATGATCCCTTGATGATGGAACTTTGTGAATATTTATCCTTGATTAATTGTATTGTACAACTATTGCTTGAATTAGTTGGCAAACCTAGCTAATGGTTAAACTACTAGAACTTGAGCTAAAATATTGAAAGTAAGGATCCACTACTTAGTTGCTTTTTGGCAAAACAAACCCACTAGCCAAAAGCCATGCATGCTTAGAGGTAAAGTCTTTATTTTCAGACGGGTAAGTCTTGCTGAGTATTAGTATACTCAGCCTTGCTATATATGTTGTTTTCAGGTGAAGTTGTTTGGCCTGGTGAGATACCCCCTGGCTAGGAGCTGGAGTGGGTTGATGATGACGAGTGATGGCGTCATGGATGGCCTCCTATGATGTCACTTTATCGTTTAGTTTGTTCCACTGTTTTAAACTCTGAACCATTTACTTTTATGTCATGAACCATGGTTTGTAATAAATGACCCTTAATGGGGTATTTGGATTTAAATTGTAAGATACTGTGGACTCGCCTTCGTGTGAGTTTTAATGTATATGTCTCGATCCTCCGTGTGCTTGTACGTGATTTACCAGGCTTTGACCCGGCAACACTCGACGGGATGCTTCTTTACTGTCGCTTAATGACCAAAGGGATGGTTTAAGCGATAGTACGGAATTATCTTGGGCGGGGTTGTCACAATCGCCCCCCGACGACTCGGGGCTGCCCTCCCGGCCTCCGCTGCGCCGGAGGTCGGCTCCCGACTCCCACCAGTAGTGAGGGGAACCTGCACGGCCGGGACACCGCCACCGCGGATGACTAGGGATTGGAGGTGCCGCTGGGGAGTGCTCGTGTTCCCTTCTTGCGGTGCACTCAGTGCAGACACCGGCGGGGTCGATCTCGCCTTGGCCGACGAACGCCTCCTCAAGGAATCCGAGTCCGGGCGCTCGACGTCGACGGAGGAATGGCGGGAGGTGGAGTCTTGGTCCGCCGACCGCCTGGGCGGATCGTCCTGACGTGGAGGATCCCTTCGGCCCTCGGAGGCATACGGACCGCCAGGGGCCGCCTGGGAGCGGGTCACCCTTTGAGATGGAGCCCGCACCCCTCTCGCAGGTGACTGGCTCCGACCGCCGCGACGAGCTCACTTCCGCGGCGCGACGCGGCGAAGACAGGGGTGACCCGGACATGCCGCTCCAATCAACGTCTGCGCTCGGCTCGTGCCCGCTCCACGGCGGCGATGGCGATGGATCTTCGTTGGAGGAGACGTTGGCCTCCCACGTCTTGCGGCGCTTGATGCGGTCGTCGCTCCGATCACGCTTGGCGATCTCCTTCTCCTTGTGCCGCGCCTTGCGCTCACCCCTCCGTCTCTCCGCGGCCACCTTGTTACGGTTGAAGATCACCTCCTGAGGGAGAGGGGGCTTCGCGGGCACAAGGTGGGAGCTCCTCAGCTACAAGTAAAGGAAGCGAAGGAAGTCAGTGACCATCAGAAATTTTCGAGAAGATCCAAATCAGACGAAGATCTCGAACTAGTCGGAGAACTTATCGGAAGAAGAAACCACTTACGAGCTTTTCGGTCCCCTCGTTGGGGAGCATCGGCAGGAGCTGTGACGGCGGCCACGAGTAGGACGCCTTCCCAATGGCCACCGACACGCGGCGCTGGACCTCATCCAGCGAAGGTGGCTCGGGCGCGGTCACGGTCCCTGTCCAAGGGGCCCTCTTGGCCGTCATTTCACAGAGACGAAGAGGCCGCCTCCGGAGTGGGACGACCCCCCGGGTGTGGTACTGGCCGATGACGGCCGCCAGGTCGACTCCGGCCTTGCGAAGGCGGGCCAGCACCGCCCAGTGCTCCTTGAGCAGTTTCTCCTGCTCTGCCTTCGGAGGCCCGTCGCTCCAACTTCTCGGCGCCTGGGCGATGGAGACTCCGGTGAACTCCGGCAGCGCGTGCTCAGGGTCGTTCTTGAGATAGAACCAACCCTTGTGCCAACCACTGTTGGAGCTTGTCAGCGAGAAAGGAATGTACTTCTCGCCCCTGCCCTGCTTCATCTGGAGGTTGGCGCAACCGATGGTCGCCGGGAGGGGGCCGTCCTTCAAGCAGGCGAACATGAAGAAATATTTGAAGAGGTGCCAGTGGGCACCGATCCCCAAGTACCCCTCGCACAACACCTCGAACGCCGCCATTTGCTGGACGCTGTTCGGGTTGAGGTGCTGGAGCTGGAGCTCGTACTCGAAAAGTACAGCCCGGATGAATAGCCCGGCGGGGATGGAGAAACCGCGCTTGTGGAACGCCACGAACGAGACGACGTACCCCCTCGGCGGGCGCGGCACGGACTCCTCCTCGGGCACCCTCCATTCTTCAGCGTCGGTGAGCGCGGGGAGCTGCCCGGCAGCGACGAGACGGTGCAGCATCGAGCGGGACACATTGGAGAGCGACCAGTTCGACATGGCGACGGCGGGCTCTCACGCACGGCTCAGGTCAAAGAGGCGGCGGCGCCGTGGGCGTGAAGGGCAAAGGAAGCAGGCGGCGGTGGCAGTAAAGAAGGCAGGGCGGTAAAAGTTTCGAACCCTCAGCCGGCGCACGGTTAAAAAGGAAGGGGCACGGCCACCGGCCATAAATGCTGGGCCTGCCACGCCAAAAAGACGCCTGCACACGCGCGCGCGCCCCGGGGTAACTGACGCCCGCCTACGCGATGCCTCGATGCCCGTTGGGCCCGGGAATCTAAACCGACCCCGCTCCGTCTTTTCAAGCCGTCACATCCGCCACGACCTCCACGACGCCCATGACCGCCATGACCACCTCGGAAAAAGATCCCAGAACCACAACAATGCCACTAAAGATCAAAAACCCCACAAGCGAGTCTACAACTCACTCGTGGGCTCGGGGGCTACATCCGGCGGATGCGCTCACGCGCACCCACCGAGAAGACCAAGAGCGAAAGATCATCACGACGCCTTTCATCTTAGCCTGTGTGCGAGTCCTTAACTCCCTCCCAGGCTCGGGGGCTACTGACGAGGGCCCGGATTTCGGCCCCCTTTGACGGCGAGATAATCACTCCCGAGGTGGAGTCTTCTGACACCATTGACAATATGAAGGCCAAGATTCAGTATAAGGAGGACTGAGGATCTCTGTCAAGACCATCACTGGCAAGACGTCTTGTTTCTGACCAGTTGGAAGCTTCCTCGACAAGTCTCCTACTAGGAGGAGGCTTCTCCGACAAGTCTCCACCTCGCACGACAAGTCTCCGCCTCGCATGACAAGTCTCCGCCTCGCACGACAAGTCTCCGCCTCGCCTCCGACAACCTGCTCGTTCTCACGAGCAGTTTCCGTCTCCGACTAAGGTGAGGCCCGCACATGAAGGTCGGAGCGAGGAGACCGGGGCCCACACGAACGTGGCGCCATCCCGACGACCGGGCTTCCCCGCAACGATGCGTGGGTGCCAGTTCCCCACGCCATGCAAATACGCCAGCTGGCGGTACGCGCGGGCGGCCGGCTATGACAAGAGCCTTAATGCGGCACTGTTCGGCCGCGCAGCCCTCGACGTGCCGTCCCATCCGACCCTGCAGCACGCCAACTCCGTCAGAGGCACTCGAGTGCCCCCTACGATTAGCGTTGGCCTACGATTAGGCCCTAACGTGGCAAGCTTATCTCGTGCTCAGGCGGGTTGAATCAGCACCAAAGAGCTCGGAGGAAGCGCCAGGTGCCCAAAATAAATAGCCCTGCCCAGCCACGCGGCGTACTCGATGACCACGCAGTTCAGCCCCTCTTCAATGCACCCTGGCGGACAGCGATGTGCGAGAAGACATCCCAACGGCTAGCACTGTAGCTTTTACTTGATTTCCCTTTTTTGCCCCTTCCCCTTGCGTCTATAAAAGGGAGAGGAGGGCAACCGTCACAAGGGTTGACGAACCGAACTCTCACACCCCAGGGACTTGGGCTCGTCGTCCTCTCCCGACAAGTTTGTAACCCCTACTACAAACACCCCTAGCACAAGAACACGGCAGCTCGATACTAGACGTAGGGTATTACTCCTCGGAGGCCCGAACCAGTTTAAATCCCGGCGTCTCTCGTGCTAACCATCCGGATCGGACACACAATCGATACAAATTTACTGCTCGGCGGTTGAGAACCCCGATAGACGTATTCTGGTTTTTCGTCACAGATGTGCACTGATGGATATTGAAGCCTAGAACACTGCGACGATTTGTTAAATTTGTCGCAATCTGGCCCAAGACGCTGCGACATTTTAGCAGATTCATCGCGATCAACAAATAACAAATAGTCATGTTAGGAATGGAAAAAATTGGTAAATTAAAAAATAAAAAATCAACAAATAACAAATAGTCATGTTATGAATGGAAAAAATCTAAAAATGAAAAAAACCTAAAAAGATCAAAAAATAACACATAGCTATGTTATAAATGCAAAAAAATGAAAAATTGAAAAAAAAAACCTTAAAAAAATAGCAAATGGTGGCAGTGGTTGGCCGCGGCCGCGCCCGGCCACGCCCCAGCCGGCAGTGGTTGGCCGCGGCCGCGCCCAGGCCAGCCCCGGCCGGCCGCATCCTGGCCTTGGCCGGCCACGGCCCAGCCGCAACCTGGCCAGCCCTAGCGGCGCCTAGCTGGCCACGGCCGGCAGCGGTTGGCGCGGTCGTGTCCAGCCAGCCTCGGCCAGGCCCCAGCCGACCGCACCCAGGCGCAGCCTGGCCGTGCCAAGGCCACGGCCGGCCGCACCCAGCCAAGGCCACGGCCACCTAGTCGCGCCTGGAATTCAATTGGGCGCGAAAAAAAGGGCTGCGGGGGACTCGAACCCTGGAATTCAATTGGGCGCGAAAAAAGGGGCTGCGGGGGACTCGAACCCACGACCTCATTGTTCGGTGGCAGATGCGCTACAATTGAGCTACTTTTTGTTTTGTGATTTATACTTCTGATATATGTTAGTTATACTATTTATCATGCCACGTCAAAATAACAAAAAAATAATGCGGCAATGAGGATTCGAACCCTGGTCGCCGGGGACGTGAAGCATCGTCTTACCAGTGCGCTAAGATATCATTGGTGTCTTGCTCTAGCATTTTATCATACTTGGATGGAGCGGCCGTTGGGACCAATCAGGTTGTGGCACATCACTGATTTAAGATGAAGAACACATAAAAAGTTCATATTTTTCTTTTTAATCCAAATTTTAAATTTCTAACTGGTATTTCTCCTTCATAGTAACTCCAAATTTGATGGGGTTTTCCCCTACTTTCTTCTCAAATCACGCTCCTTCATTTATTGGTATTATTTTATATGTTAATTATTATGCTTCGATCTTTTACATACATCTTGTTTTCTTTCACCCAAGTAGCAAATAAAAATAACATATTTTTGAATACAATTTCAAATATAACTTTATATTTACTCATATTAAGACCAAAACAAGGTTGTGTCCAAAATTTAGCTACATACGAGTTTAATAACATTATAAGGTGTACAAACTTTGAAGGTTTGACTAGAGTTATAAGAAACTATGTGAGAGATGTTCCCATTTATGAACATCTATAGTCTCACTTTGTTAAAACTACTTGAATTTTTTATGGAAAGATTGTGGGCTAGAAACATGCAGTTATGTCAATTTGTAGAATTTTCTGGCCAAATTTAGATATTATTGTAATTATTATGTTGTACTTTTGAGATAAAAGTTTGAATGTTCCTTATAACTCGAATTGAATTTGTCATCAATTTGCAAAACATGGACTAGATTGGAACATAGAAGCTTAAATATGATTTTTGTGAAATTTTTCCAGTTTTATTGGTGGTACACATAGGTCAACTAGGAATTACTCTCGCTAAGCACGCAGAAATTCAATTAAATGATAGAAAATAGCAAATCTATTCGAAAAATCTTGAAACACCTAGAAGGAAACTTAAATGTTGTCTGCTACATGTGAAAAATATATTTGGGGTATATAAGGTAATTAATTTTCAAGTTACTTTATAAAGGTGCCTTAATTAGGTATTTAAAAATAGAAAACCAACTTTTTTAAGAAAAAAAATGGTAATGTAACTTCATATTTGCTAATGTTATGATCAACATAAGGTTGTCTCCAAAATTTAGATGCATACGATTCCAAAATAATTATGAGGTATTCAAATCTCAAAGTTCGACTCTGAGTTTTAGAAAACTATAAGAGAGATGTATCTATTTGTAAACAATGTTGGTTCCTCCATTATCGAAATCATTTGAAAATTTTATGTAAAGTTTAAACATCCATAAAATGATTCCATGTCAATGTTTAGAATTTTTGGAGAAGTTTTAGATATTATTATCATTATTTTATAACAAGGTGACTAGTACAAGTTTAAATTATCCTTAGTATACACTTGAAATTTTGATCTATTTTCAGGATATGAGCTACACTAGAGCAAATGTACTCTAAATATATTTTTTAGGAATTTTACAAATTTTATTTGATATACATGTAGTTCAAATTTTTATTATTTTCAATAAACCTACATAAATTCATTTAAATGGTAGAAAATGGTAGATGAGTGAGTAAATTACTGAAACTTCTTAATAACAACTTATGTGTAGTTTATTGTATTTAAAAAATATAATAATACATATAAGATTATTATTTGTGTGTGATACTTCACAATGGTGCATAAAACGAAAAAAGAAAAAGAAAAATGCTAAGTAGAGCAGGAATGAAACAAAGCCCGTGTCGGCCCAAATGGCCCAACTCTTTCCAGCCGTCTATCGCTAATTCGACGACTGTGATCGTATTCGCAAAGTATATAAGTAACCGCATCCCCAAACCCTAGATCATTTCCTCCCGCTCCCGCACACCATGCCTCCCCGGCCGGCCGCAGCCCCTCCTCCCTCCCCATCCACGCCCTCCCCCTCCCCCTGCCGGCCCCCGTCGACTGGCCTCCCGCCGCTGGCCCCCGTCGACCGGCCTCTCGTCGCTGGCCCCCGACACCTGTTGGCCGCCCTTCCCCACCTGGATCCAGGCCTCCCGCCGCCGGTCGGGCTGCCTCGCGGAGCCGTGGCTCTCCCTCGCCTTCCTCGTCCTCTCCCTCCATCCTCGCCTCCCCGCCCTCCTCCTCGCCTTCCCCGCCCTCCACTGCGGCAGCGCGGAGCCCCGACCTAGGGAGCACACGGGTTCTGCTGGCCGACGACAGATCCGGCCGCCATGAACCCAGGCAGAGGCCGGTGCGTGGGGTGGCCTGCGTGCCCGGGCTGGATCTACGGCTGCGGTAGCAGAGGAGAGGGGTGGATCTACAGAGAAGAGCAGGCCCAGCGGCAGCTGATTCCGCAGCCCCCTTGCTCGTCGCCGGCGACCTCACCTGCCGCCGCTACCGAGATGCCGGTGAGTGTGGTCGACACCCCAACTCCATCGTCCCAGCCCTCCCCAAGTTAACCCGCTCCCATCTCTTCCGTCATACATGCCATGCGCACATCAGAGTCTGCTCTGTCCACCCAGGTTTAGATCTTATCGGAGTCTAATATCTTAGTTCCCTGGAGTTCATCGGTCTGGTGATGAGATTTAGGATTCTAATCCGAGGCTATTTGTCTGATCTAGAATGGTCTAAGTTAGCTGGAGTTTGCATCGCTGCAGTTTGCTACTGATTTAGGCGGGTTGATCCTTCCTACTGTGGATTGCTTTGCACTGTGCTAAAATTGAAGTATCAGCTGGGGGTAGTTGTTATGATGGTTTTGAGCCTTATATGAGATCGTATGGCTAGATCATGACTGCATTTTTATTCTGTATTGTTCTCTGATTAGCAGAAAACCAATTGAGGCCATGTTTCTGGAAGAACTGCTTAATCTAAATATATGTTGGCAATATCTCCTTTTAGGTATCTAAGAGCATCTCCAAGAGTTTGCCAAATTTTACTTGGCAAATCTTGTGTTTTGCCAACTTGTAAAAAGATATGCAAAGTAAAAAAAGAGTTCATCTCCAACAGTTTGGCATAATTCACTTGCCAAATCTAGATCTAACTTACATCAGGAATCCTGAGAGAAACAAAATTATGTTTGTGCCCTTCCACCTCTTGAAAACTTACATCAGGAATCCTTCTCTATTCTTTATTTCTTTTTTAACCCTCCCACCAGCAGGGAAACACCGATGGCAACCACGATCCGCGTGCGCATATATGCGCGTGGGGAGGTGAATTTTGCCAAGTTTCTATTTTTGCCAAGTTGGTTTGCCAAACTGTTGGAGACCAATTTTTCTTGTTTTGCCAAAATTAGATGGATGCCAAGTTGATTTGACAAACTGTTGGCGTTGCTCTAATAAATCGACTAGAATTAGGATTTGTCTCCTCGTCAGTCAACTGAAACTGCGCTTTTCCATCAGTCGATGTTCTTGACCGTTGGATGAAGAATCAACGCCCAGATGAACTCAGCACACATAACCTTATCTCTTCTTCCTCGAGAGCCCCCGCCGACCTGAGGATGAGCTAGCTCCAGTCGCGGCCTCCTGCTCGCCGGCTCCGGCGGCCCAGCTCCCCCGCCACGGCCTCCTGCCCGACCGGCTCCGGCGGTGCCACCGCTCCGCCGCCACTCCCTACCACGGCCCAACGCTAATCCGTCGTGTCCAACGCCCCCGCCTCCACCGCATCCCATCCTGCTCCGGCGGCCTTCGCCGCCTCCGCAGCCACCCTCGACCGCCGCCGATGCTAACTCGTCACGCCCGCTACCCCCGCCTCCTCCTCCACCCACCGGGGTCCCCCGCCGCCACTACCTTCTCAACTTCGGCGAGCTCGGCTGCCGCCATCTTCGCCAACTCCGGCGAGCTCCCCCGCCCCTGCCTGGCCCGACCGCCTCTACCACTGCCAGGGCCCTAAGCCGCCCGGCCACCATCCCCACCGCCCGGCCTGCCTGCCTCCCCCTGGCCGGCTCCTTCAATCTATAGCCGCTGGAGTTAGAGAAGAAAGAGGGGAGGCTCGCCGGAACAGAAAGTCGCGACCGGCACGACTCGCCCCGAGCGGTGGTGCGGCACGACGACGACGAGCGGAGAGCACGGCAGCGCTGAGGCAGCGGACAGCAGACGAGCGGACGACGAGGAGAGCGGAGGAACGAGAAAGCGCCGTCGATTGACAGATAAACGAGATATCAACCGGTTGATGGCAAGTAAATCTCCTAGAATTAACATGCCCTTTTTTGCTTTGCAATTTGAATCCTTAACTACCTCTGTGATGTTTTTTCGTAGTTCCATAGTTCAACATGACATGCTGACTAAAATACTCATTGCAGGCCAAGATGCAAATGCTGGACAACCATCTCCTCCTAGCTGTTCGCTCTTAAGTGCCGGAAGAGTAAGTGTTTTCGTTCTGTTATTTGAATCTTTGGCCTAAGGACAGAATCTTTGTAAAGGCTGTGGCCCAATAAAATGCAAGCCCTGAATGTTATTGAATTTTCTTTAGTCATTTTCTTGCCTCATGTCTTTGCTGTTACAGTGAATCCTAGAAATGTAATGCTCTTGTTAGATTGACTTGCTGGAATGCTTGAAACCAATCCCATTTTTTTCATGGCATGTACTTCTGTGCATTTGTGACCTGTCCGTTCTTTGAGATGCCCAAACAGGCATTGCTGTTATTGCATTGCTGTGATCCTAATTGTACTTCGAATAGTTCCTTTAATTTGCAGACATGTTTAGTCTAACCAAAGTGCTTGTGCCTCATGTTATTTTCTAGAAGGTCTGATTGAACTTCAATTTCACTTTTAATGTTAAGTACTGATTGAAATAAGTCCAGAAGGTCTGATGTGCCTCCTGTTATTTTCTGAATCTGATGACCTACTGAATAGCTGAATGACTACTTTGGCTAATCTGCTAGTACGGTTGTGTGACCTATGAGGCCACTCGAAGTAGTCCTCTGAAAGTTTAACTAAGCAAGGCAGTTGTATGTGTCTGTATCTAATTCATTCATGCTATATATAATATGTTTCCTTACTTTTGAATAGGTGCAAGTAAGCTGGACATGGAGCTCGTCGCAGACGAAGCACTGGCCTGACCCTTCATGTGCAGGTGCCGCTTGTCCTTCTCTCTAGCATCACAGCAACAGCCACCACGCCCTGAAAAATGAACACCTTTGCATAGATAGTTCATATATTTTCTTCAACCTGTGCTTCCATTGTTAGTTACTAAATATGATAGAGCTGATTACACATCACTCATTTTCAGGAACTGATGGGTGCTGCTAGCAACTTACCTGCTGCTGGATAATCACCTTTTGTCAACTTGCTGAAATATCAAGTTGTCGACAGCAAGCTCATACAAGGTGCACTTGGTCTCTCTTGACTCCAAGATCATACAATGATTTGTTGTTGTTATGCCACGGGAAGTTTTTTAAGATATTAAAAAGATTAGTTTCTCCATTATTTGCATGTATGCCAGTAATACCATGCCCTGTAAAATACTGTCAAAACCATTGGTGTTAGTGGAGACATGTATAGTGTATAAAACATGTGTTCATATGTGGTATGTAGTAGCAAATAACAAAAACACACAAGGCCCTATCCCTGGCTGAACAAAATACACTTTCAGGTTGGGCCTCATCCTCTTTGCATGAAATAATCTGTTTGTATTATTGTAAATATTACAATGGCTCTCCTTTTAAGTATATTTATATGGTTAGTTGCTCCTTTTACAGATTAGTTAATTGATTGGCTAATTTCCATGCCTGTGCTGTTCTGTTCTGCTAATATAGCCATCAACCATGTGCTTTTTGTGAATCTATGCTTTGCTAGTTGCTGCTTGTCTATCTGGCTCGAGTTGTGACTACTGCCTACTATCTTTCACTAGTTCATTGATATGCTCCTTGTGATGTGTGCGATTATTAATTTTGCCATGTTGCTTTTACAAGGTTATTCTCTATGATGTGCCTGCTGATCATTATAAAAATGTCATTTTACCTATTATATGTACTGGTTGTCTGCTAATTTTTGCTACTTGCTACTGCCTAGTGAACTGTGTAGTTACTTGTTAGTGGATCTATGGATGTCTAGTATGTCTTTTAATAACTCTTATGTTGGTTCTTGATCTCACCCTTGTAATAACATTTTGTTCTTTGTATGCAGCACCGGGCAACATGGAAGAATGGCTAGTGCACCTTATGTCAACTACGGGAACTATAATCCAAAGACTTATAAAGCAAGCAAGGCACTGGCTCAAAGTATTGATATTGGGCAAACCTTTGAAAACCTAGATCAAGTTTAATTTGTGATGCCTTTTATGTTCTATTTAATTTGTTGTGCAAAAAATTATGAAGATGGATGTATGGAATTATAATTTTGGTAATCGTATGGGTTCTATTTGCAATTCTGAAATGTCTGAACAAAATAGTGTCGGGTTCTATTTGCAATTCTGAAATGGCTGAATAAAAGTGTCACATCATTGTCCACGTGGGAGGTGCCACATCATCGATTGCATAGGTGCCACGTCATCGACTGCATAGGTGCCACGTCATCAACTGTGTAGGTGCCACGTCATCATCCACATAGGTGCCACGCAGATGCCATGTCATCGTCCACATCATCAGCCACGTAGGTGCCATGTCATCATCACGTAGGTGCCACAGCACATCCATGTCAGTAGCAATCTGTGACGATTTTATTTTGTCACGGATAGTGGGCTGGGGGTTGGGCTGCATGAGCCTCGGGCTACTCCGTGACGGTTCAGATACGTCACGGACTGTGATGTTTATTAAGAAACGTCGACCGATTTAATCAATGACGCTCATTCCACCACGAAAAATTAAATCGTCACAGACGCTGATTTACGACGAATTTTCAACAATCCGCGACAGATTAGTTGTGTATTAAATAGTTTTTTGTAGTGCAGTCAACTAGAGTTTGAGAAGCTTGTAAAAGTGAAGGAGCAACTAGTGGCTGGCACGGTGTACTATTTGACAATCGAGGCGACGGATGGGAAAGCCAGGCCAAGAAGCTCTATGAAGCACGGGTCTATGAATGTCCATGGGAGGACCTGACGGAGCTGATACACTTAAAGCCTTCTGACAGATGAAGATTACTGCTTGTTTTGTTTGACATGCATGGATTTGGCTTGTTCGTTTGGCTGGTGGCCGGTTGCTGGTGCTGATTTGTTCTGAGAGAAAATATTGTTGGTTGGTTGCTGGTGGCTGATTTGTTCTGAGAGAAAAGTACTGCTGACTGGTTGTTGGTCTGTTTTGCTTGGTCAAGTCGCACTGGATGTGCAGACGTTTTATTTGCCGTACGGCCGTACGTTCTTGGTGATAGTGAGCGTGAGCAATGGGCGGCGTTTATTTTTTTCCGAGTAAAAGGTTTTACAAACTTATTATGGACAATGTAGCGTATGTAGCTGCAATCATCATATACAACTATATAATTGGTACCCGTTACAAGTCCTGCTCCTATTTCTCTATACCCTCAGCGTGCCACGTCATCCGCTTTGCGTCATGTGCATTCAATCCTTCAGCGTCCCCGATCCCACCCAGCCCCGCGACATCCCCATCCAACCCCCGCGCCACCACCGCCGCCCCACCAGTGTCCCCTCGCCTCCCCGTCACCGCCCCTTCCCCTCCCCACCAGTGCGCCGCCCCTTCCATAAAACGTCCGCACCACAGGTCCCTTCGCGTCACTTTTACGGCCACCGACGGGGAGGAGGGAGTTGAGGAAGTCGTGCCTGGTGAAGAGGAGGTCGCACGCCACGCCAGAGGGAGGAGGGCGCCTACTCGCCCGGCCTCGACACCGCCGCCGGATCCAGCCCCGAGGTGGAGGCCGCCGGCAGGTAGAGGCCGCCACCAGTCCACGCCATGCCCACTCGCCCGGCCTCGAGCTTGCCGCCGGATCCGGCATGCAGGGGCGGAGCCAAAGGGGGGGGGCGCGCAGGGGCCTGCCCCCCCCCCCCTAATCTCCCCGTGTAACACAAAGACGACCCCCTAAATACTATCTGTCAATGACTAGGATTAGCATATATACCCTCTCAGGACCTTGTGTACTGTCGTTTCTGCTTTTATTCCAGTGCGCCTGCCCGGCGTCTCTGCGATTTGAGGCTGCACCCTCCTTTCCTCTGCTCATCGACTGCTCACTGCTGTGCACCGGCGCCGGCGCCGTTGTAGCAAGCCAGGCATTCGCTGCTGCTGCTGCTCTAACCTGCGTGCAACACACCAACAGATAGCCTCCTAACCAATCGCAATGCAAGTTTCTGATGATGCTTACATTGATCGGGTTAGTGGAGGCTGGAGCAAAACTTTAAGTTATGATAATAGTTTTGCTTTGTGATTATATTAAATAACATAAACCTAATCGGTTGATGTCATCAATTTTTTCTGGTGACATTATTTTTCAATTGGTGCCTTGGCCCCACTACCCCCTATGGTCGAATTCTGACTACGCCCTTGCCGGCATGGAGGAGGAGGCTGTCGTCGACGAGGAAGGTTGCCGGAAGAGGAGGTCGCCACCAACCCCCGTCGCGCCTGCTCACCTGCCCTCGACCCTGCCGCACCTGCTTATCCGCCCTCGACCCCGCTGCACCTGCTCACCTGCAGGGGAATGAAGGAGGGACGAGAGAGTGAGTGAGGGAGGGAGGAATGCGTCGCCCGCGCCTCCATCAAGCCGCTCCCGCCGACGGCGAAGGAAGCTGCGGGCACCGACAGCGGGATCTCGCGCGTGGGGACATGGATCCCGTGCTGTTTTTTTTTCTCTCGGATAGATCCCTTGCTGCAACTCCGCGCGTAGAGATCCGAAACTGGATGCCCGCAACCATGGGGGGCAACACCGGATCAGATGGGGAAGCTATTGCTACGATGGGGAAAACTTTAGATGGGGACGGGAAAAAGGGATGCTGCTTTGTGCTTTGGAACTCCGGAAGTTTCGTGCTTGCCGGCTTGCGGTGACAGAGAAAAGGTGAAGTGTAGGTGGACGGTGGACCGTGGTTTCTTTTTCCGATGTTTTTTTTTTGCCGCAAGTAATAAATGGTCCACACCTTCTGCTGCTCTCTGAAATTGCTTCCTTTTTGACAGTAACAGCACACTAACAATTATGTACAGCTACCATTGTTCACACTGTAGCACTCGATCTGGATTGCTGCTCATCGTTTTATGCAGAACTTGTAGTCATCTCAACACAGTGGAAGATGGAGTTAGGGAAGAGAGATGAAGACTGGACGGGAGTTTCGTATCCAGGCGAACGAAGATAGCTACCCATTCTGAATATTATACGTATATAAATTGATTTTTCAAATACATCAAATAATCATATAAAAATAAGTAATATATCTCGTAGCAACACGCGGGGAATTCACTTATATAGTATATATATATGAAATAAAGCGACGACGATGACAACATCTCCTTCTTCCGAACCCGTCCGATACGGCCGGGAAATGAATATAATGCAGAACCAGGTCGCAGGGCCGCTCACATCTCGGACGGCACGCGCCTGTAGAGCTCCTCCTTGTCGAGGCGCTTCGTGGCGACGGCACGCAGCGGCGTGGCCATGAAGGTGACGAGCCCGGGGGACTCCATCATCTCCACGTCGTCGGGCCCGGTCCCCTCCGGCAGCGACCACCTGAAGTGGTGCAGCATGTGGCCGATCATGGACGCCACGAGGTTGATCCCGAGCTGCGCGCCGGGGCACACCCGCCGGCCGGCGCCGAACGGGAGCACGCGGAAGTCGGCGCCCTTGATGTCGATGCTCTCCCGGAGGAAGCGCTCCGGCCGGAATGCGAGCGGGTCGTCCCACACCTCGGGGTCCCGCGCCACCGCCCAGACGTTCACGATCACGTTGGCGCCCTTGGGGATGTCGTACCCGGCGATCTTGACGCCGGAACTGGCCTTGTGCGGGAGCATCAGCGGCGTCGGCGGGTGCAGCCGGAGCGACTCCTTTACGACGGCCTGCAGGTAGGGCAGGTCCGGGAAGTCCGTCTCCTGCAGGACCCGGTCCCGGCCGACGACGCGGTCCAGTTCCTCCTGTACCTTCTCCTGCACGCTGGGGTTCCTCAGCAGCTCCGCCATCGCCCACTCCACCGATATCACCGTCGTGTCCGCACCAGCGGTAATCATGTCCTGCACATCGCGTTCAGTCAGTGAATCAACAAGATCTTTCAGACAAAGGCTAGCTGTGTCATGGACCACCAGGCGGTGCGTACCCAGAGGAGGCCAATGACGGTGTCGTCGCTGAGGTCGTACTGTTCCCTGAGGGTGAAGAGCGCGTCGACGAAGTGCTGCTGGGCGCCGCGGTGCTTGAGGGCCTTGGCGTGCTCGTCCATGATCTTGGCGGTGAGGCGGTCGCGCCGATCGCCGAGGGCTTTGAAGAGCTGCTCGTCGACCGGGGCCAGCCACCGCAGCCACGGGATGTACCGCGCGATGGACAGGGACGCGCCGACCTTGATCCCGTCGGTGACGATCGACTTGAACTCGTGCCCTTGCTCGTCGAGCTCGCCGGACGCGTTCACGAACCGCTTCCCGAAGGCCAGCCGCGTGATGTTGTTGAAAGCCACCATCGAGAGGTGGTTCTTTACCACCAAGGGCTTCCCTTTCCCTTCATCGCCTGCGCGTTTAATTTGGTGCAAAAAATAAGCATACTTTAGATTGGTGCAAATAATTTCATTAAGTAACATACAGTTCTGTAGCACAAAATAGCACAAGATATATAGCGTGTGTTCATCACATCATGGGAATACCATACTCAACAATAACTCAATTGTAATGATCATTCAAAAGCCCATGCGGCTTCTGTAGTTCGGGGGATATGACACACGTCCGTTAGTTTGCACTAGTAAATTATTACTCATTCCCGTTTGTTTCTATTTGTTGTACTAATTGAAACGTGTGTCACCAAAGTTCAAAAGGATTATTTTAGAACTAACTGAAGTTATATAGCTAGTTTTGATTTTTTTTGTAAAAAATATTTCACAATAATACAGTTCTATTTAAACTAGAGAAATGTGTATGTAATTACTGTGAGTCATTCATCTGATGAAATCTAACAGTGGAAGTACCATATAGTACCAGGAAAGCACCAAAAGAAATAACAATAGAACAAATAAAAAAAGGAACAAGGAGGAAGTACGCCAGTTCTCACATGCACAATTTGAAAATCATTTTATGTCAGTTTGCACCTTGATAAGTAAATCAAACACTAAATTTATTTCTGGAAAATGAGCTAAGATTTTTAAATTAAATTATGATAAACTGGGTTACTCCATGGCAAAGCCAAACAAAGTGAATACTAGCCCTCGTCAACCGGTCGAGGGGCAATGCTGATACAGTGACTGGCAACCAACCAACCCTGGACCACAGTCTATTAGTGCGTACAAACTCATGTCGCTCTCTATTTCTGGATTTTGGTACTTGTAAGGTGTATATATATGGGGTCAAACTATTTTGCACACAGTATGCAGAATAGTATCCAGCGCGTCCCGTTTGCCACGGATGGATGTCCAGCGAGCTAGTTAACTATGAAATTACTTTGTTTCTATCTGGAGTAAAAAAGGGACCGCATTGTTGTTCGTCCATCCATTTTGCATACTGATCCGTAATTTCTCTCGATTACAGTCCGACAGCTAGTCGTGCAACTGTAGCGACATGGCTTCATATGTCATTAGTTCGAATATGATTTTGGTGATTCATGACAACATGATCAATGAGACTAACCATATTGTTTAGCATGTCTTTGTAAACATTTCTAGGTTCGAAGGATGCAAAAATACCACGTGTCAAATTGAGAAGATAGTCTATTTTTCAAAGGTCAAAAACGAGAAAGGAAAGAAAAAGAAAAGACACCGTCGGATGAACCGACGGTACCCTAGAAGCAAGCGTCGGTGTACTTGGTACACTGCGCAGAAGGCAAAATTAAAGTTGGCACCGTCGGATGAACCGACGGTCCATTTTGTAGATGCGTCGGATGATTGGAAGGAGAGGAGCTGCAGAAGATAGTAGCACCGGATGATCCGACAGTCTAAGTAAGCACACCGTCGGTCTATCCGACGCTTCATTTGAATCAAGACAGAGACGCGCCAAGACTGGAGCTTCAGCACCGGATGAACCGACGGTAGGGCAGCGGTTCATCCGACGCTCTTGAAGATGCGGACAGTAAGGTTTCGGAGAAGAGTCCTTCAGCACCGGATGATCCGACGCTCCGTCGGAGCATAGCGTCGGAACAGTTGTGTCAGCGAAGATGCAACGGCTAAGTGACGTGGAGGGCACCGGATGAACCGACGCCCTGGAAAAGCATAGCATCGGTTCATCCGACGCTACCTTTTTCAGTGGCCGTTAGCCAACGGCTCTTTGAGTAAAGATGGCAACGGGCGCAAAATATCCGCGTACCCGCGGGCATCAGACCCGATGGGCGCGGATTCGGGCGTCACTCCACGCCCGCGGGCACGGGCGCGGGCAGGAAGCTAAACCCAGCGGATAGTTGTTGGCGGGCAAAGAAAATAGCTATCCTCGCCCGCATACCCGCCAGACCCGCTATGACATGTGGGACCAACAGATAAGTATGTATATATACACAATTTTTAGGGTTTCTTTCTCACAATCCACACCCATCCACCCTCCCGTCCACCTATTCCCCGCCGCCGCCTCCTTCTCTCGCGACACGACTCGCGCTCCTGCCCTTCGCGTAGTGCCGCCGTCGCGTGGAGTCTCTCCCGCCTCACCACCGCCGCCCGTGCCATCCAAGCTGCACCCGTGTGATCGCCGCCCGACGCCCGTGCCATCCAAGCTCCTGCTCCGCCGCTGTAGAGGTCCACGCGGCCGCGACGAGAGCTCTCCCGACGACTCCTTCCTTACCCCACCCTCTCCCCGGCTCCTCGCTTCAGATCCACAGGCTCCCAAGCCGGGTGGTTGGCCGACGTCCTTGTGGAGCACACGTCCGCCGCTGTCCTCGCCGTCCCGGGGGTCGTCCTCGCCGTGGCCGCCCTGCTCGTCTCCTCCGACCTCCAGATCTGGCGGGCACGGGCATGCCCGCGGGCATGCGGATAGCGGGCGCGGGCACAGGATGGTGCTCGTGGCGGGTGGCGGGCGCGGGCGTGGGTACGAGATTTTGCTCGCGGGTGCGGGCACGCAACAATGATATCTGCGGGCGTGGTGCCCGTTGCCATCTTTATCTTTGAGTGCCTTGAGCTATTTATACCTCTTCCACTCACCCATTTGAGAGTGCTGGATTGTGTGGAAGTGCAGAGGAGTGCAAGACACCTAGAAGATCATATCCAATCCATCCAAGTGCTTAATTGCTCATCTATAGACTTGCATATGCTTAGTGTATGTGCTTGGTGCTAAGCTTAGCTTAGAGCTGAGTGAGTACAAGGTTGTGCCAACCTTGTGAGGTGATTCTTGAGTGAATCAAGGTATACAAGGTCCGCCGGAAGCCTTGGGGCCTAAGTGGCTCACCGGCAATCGTCTTCGACCCTCCGGCTTCGTGTGGAGTGGCGAGGACACTTTGTGCGGGGGACGTGGAGACCCCCATCCTAAGTGGAGGAGCTCCTTAGTGGAGGCGGCATCAAGGTGATCAAGGGAGCTTGGCGAGTGCCTAAGTGCCGAGTCTTTGTGGCGAGTCAAGTGGTGCTCTTGGGAGAGACTTGGTGACCGGGAAGCAATACTCTTGTGTGAGTGCTTCAATAACGTGGACTAGGGGTGGCTTAGTGCCTACCGATACCACGGGATAAATCGCGTGTCAAGAGTTTGCTTCCTCTCATCCCTCTTTACGTTTCCGCATTTACTCTGTTGCAATCCTTACTTGCCTTTACTTTCCTAAAGTAGATCATGCTAGGATTGGCTATAGGTTGCAAACCTTGTTTTGGGATGGGAGTTTCACACTAGAACAATCTTAGTTGCACATCTAGATAGTATATTCTAGTTCTACTTTATGTAAAAATAGTGAAGCCATAGGTTAAAGTTTTAAGTTTACCTAATTCACCCCCTCCCCCTCTTAGGCCACGAGCATCCGATTCCTTACAGCAACCATATACTCCCTCCGGTTTGGTAAAAGAAGTCGTTTAGGACAGCGACACGGTCTACAAAACACAACTTTGACTTCTCTTTTCTATAAGAATATTTATCAAAAAGTTATATATATATATATATATATTTATAAAAATAATTTTCAAAATAAATCTATTGATATAATTTTCACATTTCTAAATTTAACGACTTAAAAGTTATTCATCATTTACATTCTCAATGTTTGACTCAAACCTTATCAAAACGATTTTTTTTTAACCAACCGGAGGGAGTACCAGACGAGTAGGCGGCGCTGGTGGTGCCCATCGAGTGCAGCACAGTCCGAGAGTCGCATCAATGATCAACCTGGATCACGCAGATCAGCCATATTCCGTTTTTAATAGGCGCTACATGCAATTGGTGGCCGTTGGTCCGTGTAACGACGCCAGGTTGGGAGCTCCGGTGATCGGCCAACCAACCAGGCCTGGACCACACGGTCTATTATTAGGGCACGTACAATGCTAATTAATACCCCATTTGCGAGCCGTCTGGGAGCCGATCCTTTTGCGAAAACCCTCCCGCTACCTCCTACCGACGGCTCCCCCGTCGCCTCAGGACTCGACGGGGTCGTCCCGTTCCCAGAGGCGGAGTAGACGCACGAGGCCGCGTTGTACAGAGTCGTCGCCCCAAATCGTCGCGCGGCCGGATCCCGCGCGGAGAGCCCGCGCGCGGGAGATTACCCGCCAACACCAAGAGGAGGAGGCCTCCATGGCCGCTGCGGGGGAGCTGCGGGGGAGGAGGCCATCGTGATCCGGACGCAGCGGACGAAGAGGGCGCCACACGGGGTACTGGATCCGTTGGAGAGTACGCCGCTGGATTATGGCTGGCCGGTGCCGAAGGCGATAGCGTGGAAGACGGCGGCGCCAGGCTCGTGGGGAGCAGCAGCGGTAGAGTCGCGGACGTCCTGCTCCTTCCCCGCTCAAGATCCCGCCGTCGCGCCGAGGCCCGCCGGCCGCGGTCGCAACGGCTCCAGCTTCCAGAAGACAACGTCGACGAGGTACACGGGCCGGGGCCACGACGCGGCAGGTGCGAGGGCTGCTCCGCGCCGGCCGCCACAAGCCGCACGGCGGGCTGCTCCGTCCCGGCCGCCGAGAGCTGCTCCAACTCCGAGCCGGCCGTCGCGAGCTGCTCCGCGTCGGCCGTCGTGAGCCGCGCAGCAGGCTGCTCCGCGTCGGCCGCCGCGAGCCGCGCCCTGGGATGCTCCGCCCTGGCCGCCCGAGCTGCTCAATGCCGGCCGTGCGAGTGGATAAGAACGATGAGTAAGACAGACATTTCTTGCTGCGAGGTTGTACTCAACGATGCGAGGCAATGATGTGCGGATGGATGTGTGGACAGGACTTCAGGAAGAAAACTTGGACTCGCTTGCGCCACGTCCCTGTCCAGATTTCGACCATTTTTGTACTGTATAGTGTAGCATTTTGCCGGTGCCATAGTAAACAAGGGTAAAATAGAGACCATTTTAGCTAATTTTTATGATTTTTGGGGTTGGAGTTTATGCCACCTGCCACACAATGATATATACAGATCTATTTGTAGTTGATCTTAACATGCATACAAACTATTAAAGAGCTTACAGACAACATCTCTGTCTGTGGGTTGTACGAACTGTCTGTATATCTGTCTGTATGCTGAAATCGAGATTCTGCAGACGACTAGCCGTCTGTGGGTTGTACATGCCCTTAGTGCGTACAAACTCATGTCGCTCTCTATTTCTGGATTTTTGGGTACTTTTAAGGGGTGACAATACACCAGTATAGATATACGTATAAATGTCAATAGTAGAAACAAAAAGAAGAAGAGACACGAGTAGGTATGCCAATTCTCTCTTTTTAAAAAACGAATAGGTACGTCAATTCTCAGAAGTATTTTTTTTTTTGCAAAACACAATATCAATGCTTGCAATGCACGCACATATACTCATTGTTATGAATACACACGCTGTGCGTTTTGAAATACTTCTTGATCCCACACCCATGTCTCATGGATAATTACCTTTATACAACACATATATAATATCCAAATTATTAATTGTACCCACCCATACTCTACCCTTCCCGTTTAATCTGTAATAGGTATATAATTTTCTATTTGTACCCTCCTCATGTGGATGTGAATTTGGGAGAGGGTATATGTATACTAATGGCAGGCCTAAGTTATAGTAAAACCCAACACTAAGATTTCTATTTGGAAATTGAAACAAGATTTTTACAATCACTTTGGACAAAATAGGATGATTATAGTTAGTGTCACTAGCAGCTTGACATCTTGGATTCTGCTCAAAATCACAGACACCTGGTCCACAATGCAAATAGCTAGCGCGCCGAACTGGTTGAGGGACAAGTGGGACTCAGCGAAACAATGACTCATTGGCCAACGACCAGCCATACGGTCAAGCGGCTCAAAGTTGTCCTAGTTACGAGGCTCTCTCCCAGGGTTCAAATTCTATATGTGACACCATTTACACTGTGCGGTATTTCTCTATAATTTTATTTAAAAAATGACCAACCATATGCCCATATGGATCACGGTCTAGAAATAGTACACCATGTACTGTCCTTGTCTACTTTAGGTGGTTTCGTAGCACATCAACAAGAGTGGAAACTAAAAGTTTATTACTCTCTCCATTTATCTATGCAAGATCTATTTTTCTTGACTCAAAGATCAAGAGATGTACTCATATCATTAGTTTTTCTTGGTAAAAACAACTAGTATTTATTGTGAGTTCGATTACACTCTGTATGTGCTTCACTCCCGAGGTGTGCATGCGAAGAATTACTGCCACACCGATTCCTGAAGCATCACTTTCAAGAAAAATTGAGAATAGATTTTGCAAAAGTGAACTTTTCAGATTTTATAATAGAGCTTGCATAGATGAATGAAGGAGTACTTACAAGAGCAAGCAATGGAGCTAGTAGGAGTACTACTTCTGTCCCACAAAAATTATTCATTTAGAAAATTTAGGATATACTAGTAGTTTTGTCATGTGACCTTACTACCTCTAATCAATCTGTTTGGTTTAATGGATCTTGAATAAATGCAGTGCACTAGAATAAGGGAAAACCAGCAATTGATCATTTCGTTAGCTCTATACACTTCTCAATGCACTTTTTTCATTGGGATAAGTATTGCTTTAAATAAATTAGCTTCACTACATGCTAAATGAACACTTTTTGTGAGACGAAATTTAAAAGCTAAATGAACACCTCTTCGCGAGACGAAATTTAAAAACTAAATCAACACTCTTTGTGAGCAGAGAGAGTAATGTTTAATTATTTATTACCAGCCGTGGCGAGGGCCTTGTGGACGGACTCGACCATGGCGGTGACCTCGTCCTCGCGGATGGGCCTGAGCGCCTCCAGGCGGCGCGGCGCGAAAAGCTCGAGGTTGCAGAGCTTGCGCACCTTGACGTAGTGCGCGCCGTAGTCGGCCCAGATGAGGTCCTTGCCACCGCGGCTGAACCGCTCCGACGACCGGTCCCGCTGCCGGTCGGCGAGCTGCTGGTCGTGGGTCTTGAGCACCTCCCTAGCCATCGCCGCCGTCGAAACCACCACCGTGGGCTCACGGCCGAGCCACACCGTCATGATGGGACCGTACCGGCGCGCCCACTCCTGGTAGCACCGGCATCGTACAGGCTGCACGTCGAGGAGGTTGCCCACCACGGGACGGGGACGCGGCCCCGGGGGAAGCTTGCCGTAGAGGAGACGATTCAGAAGCCGCAGCGAGACGGGGACGAGGGCCGCGAGGACCAGCACCACGGAGAGGAAGGACGCAGCGTCCATGGCTGATGGCTGGATGTGGCGGGCTGGCTGGCTGCTCTGGCTGCCGGCCGGCCGCGCTTTTATGGAGCTGCAGGCATGCAAATGTTCTCGCTTTTCCGTTCCGTACGTGGAAAATTTTTGCGATTTCGTACGTTGCCCGTATGGCCACGACCCACGAGGCCCAGTCTTGACTTTAATTAGCCACTCGTTCGTACATCTACCATCTGATGTCTGCGTCAAAATGTCAGTGGCTTTTCTCTCAACCTTTCGATTTCGTATGTTGCCCATATGGCCACGAGAACCAGTGACTGGATAAAAAAAAAATTGAAGGACTGAACTATACATAATAGAAAGACTCAATACAATTAACATAGACTTAATAATCTTTTCTGATAAAAAATTACAAAATCATCTCCTTCTACCTCAGAATGCAGTCTTTCTACTATATCTATGGAAAAAAAACTAGAGAAACTAAGGAGATTTAATGGAGTTTGAAGGCAGTAGGGGGGCTGGAGCCCCCCTCCGACCCCCTCGCTGCCTCCGTGGCTGACGAGAACTAAGACTGTTTAGTAATTATTTTTTTAATAAAGCATTGTGGTATCATATAAGAAAACGAAGAAGCATTCATACGTAACGCGTTGAAGCGAACACCACCACTAATAAACAACGCACGTAAATAACGCACCTAACAAAACACTACACCACCACAAACTGGGAGAGGAAGAGAAAGAAGCCGCCGTGAACTGCGTTGTCGTCGACAACGCTGTGCCGCGCCAAAAGACGCGGCCCGCTGTAAGTCCGAGCGGCACCTTGAACTCATCCACCATGGGTAGTCACCCTCAAGCCACACACACGATCGTCGACCCCCCTACCCCAAAGGAGCATCAGCAGAAACACTCTCGTCGCAGCGTCGATGAAAACATTAATCCTGGCCACTCCGCGTGGAGGGCTCGCCTCTTCCATCGCCTCGCACTCCTCTGCCAACGACTCAGATATCTGAAGCCGCTATGAGAGTGACGCCTCCGCCCATCCGACATCGGGGTCAACACAACACCATGCACGCCAGCTCAAGACCTCCAGCACCCATGGGTCCTCTGCACCTCCCTGCCAACACGGACCAAGCGCACCTCCTCTACCGCTGTGCGCGAGCAACCCACCAACCAACCACCGCCACTGCCTGGCCAAGACGGGCCTCGGATGTGACACCTCCAAGGAGGGTACGACGCTAATAGCGCCAGCGTCGCACGTCCAGATATGGACAGGGTTCACACCCCTGAGAGCCCCATGCAATAGGGGACATGATACCACACAATGGTGCCCCCAATAGGTACATCGACGCCATAAGTGCGCCACCACCATCACCACTGACAGAGGCGTCAGTGAAGGCTTACGCCCGACTTAGCACCATGCCTGCCACATGTTCTTGACCAAGCCAGTATCCGCATCGCCTCTACCGGAAGAAGCCTGACACAACCCAAAGCTACAACCACGGCGCCACCAGCATGCACCAACCAGCCCCCAACCCCACCACCAAGGCAGCGTCGGACCAACATCACAGTCGAGAAGCACCAACCTCCTCACCTCGGATCCCGTCGCTCGTGCATCGGCAGCCAGCCACGGCCCGCAGACCCCTGCGCCCAACTCCCCGGCCGCCGCAACCGCCGCAGCGAACAGCTTCGTCGACGCCGACCGTCGCCTCCGCCGCAACGCCCAGCGAAGGCCACCGCCCCCACGCATCACCGCGCCCCCCATCGTGCCGCCATCAAATTCGGTCGAGGCGACGCTGGATCTGGTGGCTCCCGCCACCGCCACCGCGCAGGCGCCCGTCGCCGGCGAGGGGACTCCGGGAGGCCGAGGCGGTCGCGCCCACCCCCAGCCATCGGGGAGAGGGAAAACACCCGACCGCTGCCTTCCCTGCGGGCCGCGCGGCTTCCCGACGACCCGCTCGGACGGCGGCGCCGCGGGAGGAGGCTAGGAGATGGTGGCGGCGGGCTAGGCTTTCGGAGCCCCTCGGTTGCTCGCGCAGGGGGCGACGCGAGAGGGTCTCGCGAGAGAGGCACATGGACGTCCCAATATCTCGCTATCTGTTTTTTGTTTAGTGACTGTGACTGTTGTTGATTCGAGAGAAAAATACTATTAGCTAACAAATATTAGTTAGCTGGTGCTGATTTATTTTGAAAGAAAAGTACAAATGGCTGGTTGCTAAAATTCAAGCGAACAACAAGACAATTCTCTAATCTCCTCCTCTTACAATATTTTTTACTTCATGTCAGGATTCAGGATCAAGGCGGTCCCTTAAGCACCAATTGTTGTAGTTTAAAAAAAAAACAAATGACCAGAAAAAAAGGCCCGGTAGTGATCAGCAGCAACCAGGTTAATTACTTCATTCGAAGTAAGACAATATACTCCTAATCCGTCCCAAAATGTTTCCATCCAACATTCATGGCGCATGGTCAAAACGTTTATGCAAATATTATGAAAACACAATCTTACTACAAGCAAGTACTCCGTAGTATTTTTGTTGGGAAAATCTGGCGCCTTGACTATCCGCAATAGTTGCCTGTAAAGGCTCCTGAACCCACGAAGAGATTTTAAGGGAAAATCCTCTGCAGCAACAGCCTCTGAAACAACTTCCAAATTCCAGGTCGTTGCCTCCCTTCCTCAAATTCCAAGGCGCCGCTACCGCTACCGCCGCCGCCGCTAAACCCTAATCTTGTCTGGATCTCGTGCTGCGTCCGTCACATTGGTCCATGACCACCAGCGGGCCACGTACGCTCATGCACGCGGTTAGGTCGCGGTTGCGGTGGCGCGGCCGCCGCGTCGACGGATTGGAGGCGCCCCGGTTCGGACGCGACGTCCGCTTCAATGGCCGCCACACACGGTCGATTAGCCGAAAGGGCTTCGTCGTTGACGTGACGGGCCGTCGTCAGACTGTGTGATCGTGTCGCGTGTTCAGTTTCCGTTATGCATGGTACATCGAGAGTGATCTTCATGCGGTGGTAGGTGACAGACCAGGTGCGCAGTACGTGCTGTTTTGTGGCCTTGTGGCGCTCCGCAACGCTCAGGCCTTGTGCACGCCATGGAAAAAAAACTCCTATATGGCTTCCGGAAGATAGATAAGTCTGAACTTTCAATCCACCAAAGTCCATCTAAATAATATTTTTTATTTTTCCACTAGCCCACTTCATGACTATAAATTAAAAATGTTTCAACATTTTCCAAAAATGTTACAACATTTTTTCTTCAATATTTCTACTCATTTTTTGTCAACATTTTACAAAATGTTGCAACATTTTTTGGACCAATATTTTTGTAATCAACATTTTTTTTCTTCTCCCAACATTTTTCAGAAATGTTCTAACATTTTAAGAAATGTTGGTTTTGTCAACTATTTTGGTGGGCTGAGTAAGCTGTTAGTTAGGCTGTTGTTGGGTTATAGTTCGTTTGAGAAAAATCTTCCGGAAGATGTATAGGAAGGATTTCCGCGGAAAAAAGGCCTTCGTTTGTGTTTATATGAAGCCCAATTTTTTTTGAGAGGACATTTAGCGCAAATATCACATGTATAATTGGGACCCGGTTGTGAACAAAAGAAACGGCCCACGTAAGTGAAAAGGCCGTTTACTTATTGTAAAAGGTTCGGAACAGTTTCTTTGTATAGCCAGTTTAAACTAGAGTAGTTCGACACCGGCACACAAACTGCTTTGAGCCGCTAGAGCCTCATTCCCCTTCCTCCCCTCTCTCTCCCGCTAGGGTTTCCCCGCCGCCGCCACTTGGGCCCCTCCCTTCCTCCCCTCCGGCGGTCTCGCTGGCGGCGAGAAGGGCAGGGAGCCCCTCTCCTAGTAGATCTACTAGTTCTTTAGGTTCTTAGTTGTGTAGTTTTTCCTTTATGGTTTTATCCCATAGTGATTTGTACTATCCAGGCTACTCCGCCGTCGCCGCCATCGTCACCGTCCTCGGCATCCTCGTCGCCGGCTCCGTCGTTGCCCAGGTACGTCTAAATAAAATACCTTCACCACCTTCCCCGTCGGATCTTGTACCCGCCACTTCCACCTCGCCCCGACTACATCGCCCCCGAGATCCGGTTCTCCTCACCTCCTCCACCTCCGTCTTGCCTTCGCCGCCGGCTTCTTCAATGGTTGTTCCGATGGATCTGCCTCCTTTTGTTGGGGTGTGTTTCCTGTCGTTGAACGCATCGATTCCTCGCCGTCGTCGGCTCCACCTCCGCCCTTCTGCCCCGTCTCCTCTGCTGGACTGTGCGATTTCAAGCAGTATCTTGTCAGTGGTTGTTCCGAGGATCTCGTCCCCTCTTCTTGAGGTGGGCTCTCTGTCGTTGAACGCACCAAATCTTTGCAATCGCCGGCTCAGCCTCCACCTTGCCACCACCGCCCATCTCTCCGCCGCCGACCGCAACTGCAAGCAGCCTGCTGCTCTCTGGCCGATCCACGGTGCTCTTGAAGCACTTCTTTGTTGGTTGTTCCGGCAACCTCGTCCTCACCAGGGAAGCGATTTGGAAGCCAACCATTTATCTCCGGCGACGCTACATCTATAGATTCTTGGTCGCCTGATGCGGACTTCCTCAGCCCCGTCACCCAGTCTTCAACTGTCGCTGTGCGTGGTCCTCCACCTAGGTGCAAGCTCCTTCGAAGCCTCTGCTGCCCCCGCCGATGAGCTCGCCGCCGTCGAACGCATCGACAACTTTGTGGATCTTTTCTGGTCTGAGGACCTTGTTGTAATTTGTTTTTTACTTCGAGGACCTCTTTGTAATGGTTGCTTAAGGTTTAATATATAAGCTTGTTGTAAAATAAAATCTAGAGTAGTCTCGTTTGAGTTCGGAACGATTATAATTACGGTAGGAAATCGGTCTATTCACATGAACCATTTGAAATACCTAGAGTATGTTGGGTTCCTAGTAATTTGATCTTTTCACAGCAGAACTGTGGCCGCAGCGGGTATCATACAAAACTATGTTTTGGCTCCCCACTAAGGATTTCTTCCAGCTCTCAGCTGGCCACATCAGCAACTGGTCCCACCGCTCAGCCCTCCGTCCACGGTCCACGCCACGCCGTCCCTCCCCCGATTCTCCACCCCCGTCGCGTGGATCGGCCTTCAAGCGCGCCGCCGCCTACGACGCATTCAAGCGCGCCGCCGCATATTGGCCCCACCAAACGGTCCTGCGCGTCATCCCCGCAGCCCACTTCTCCGTCGTACGCGCCGCGCCGCCCCTGCTTCTCGACCCGCCGCGCAATTGCGCCTCCGACCTGCTGTCGCCCACGACGCCTTCAATAGCGCGGCCGTCCTCTCGCCTCCCCGCTACCTCCCTTCCTTGCCACAGCCCCTCGCCTTCCCGCCGCAGGCTCCGTGCCTGTCCGCCGCCTCCGCACCTCAGGTGCTCGCAGGCACCTGAAACGGCTCCGTGCCTGTCCGCCGTCTCCCCACCTCAGGCGCCCGCAGGCACCACAAACGGCTCAGGATGGCAACCGAAGAGCCTCTCATGTTCTTTAATGGCTGGTCAGCTCCGCAGTTCAAAGGCCGACCGCCTCCCTTGCCATCCCGTTGCCCACCTCGCCGTCCAGGCAGCACCGCTGGACTGCCTCCCTCCTCATTGTGCTATAGGTGCGAGAGATTCATTGATTTTGCTTTACAACTGTTTGATTTTGTACACTCAGTTTGATTGAGATTCATTGATTTTGCTGTACAACCGTTTGATTTTGTACACTCAGTTTGATTGAGTTTCAAACAATCCAAACATCTTCAATTCCACAAGTTCATACAGATGATTTCACCTCAATTTTGCAGGTTCCTACGATTCCATTTATCCTCTCTGAAAATTGCTAACGCATTAGCCTATATGACTGAATGAAAAGTGATTTTTAGATCTGGCTGTAAATTTATCCTCTCTGAAAATTGCTAGCACATTAGCCAGTTTGATTGAGATTCATTGATTTTGCTGTACAACCGTTTGATTGAGTTTCAATACAGATGATGTCACCTCAATTTTGTAGGTTCCTACGATTCCATTTATCCTTTCTGAAAATTCCTAACGCATTAGCCTATATGACTGAATGAAAAGTGAATTTTAGATCTGGCTGTAAATTTATCCTCTCTGAAAATTGCTAGCACATTAGCCTATAAGACTGAATGCTCAATCATCTCGCATTGCAGGTTCCTATAATTTGATTTATCCTCTCTGAAAATTGCAAGCGCCTTAGCCTACTTCAGCAAACCAGGTAACATCCTCTGCTCCAACTTTATTACCATCTCTAAGTCTGTCCTTTTAATTTTCGATGATTAGTTGTTGTTCGCACACCCTTAGTTTGGGCAAGCAATCAGTTTTCGTTTCAGTTTTATGTGATCTTGGTATCCTACATTTGCAATTGTAAGAATATATACAATGGATCCCGGGGAGAGTTCTTCACGCCGTGGACGGCCATGACGCCATCCATCCCTTATTCTCGCTCCTCAAATTGATCATGACACTGCTCGTGAGAATCGACGTAGACGTAAAGCACGAATGAGAGCAAAAATGGGTGGCACCAGAAGCACAGACACCATAGATGATAGCTGTGCTAACCATTCTACTTTGGAGGCATTATATCCCACTGAGTTCCTCAACACATTATCAATCAATGGACTTCCAGACCATGCATTGCGTTTGAAAATAGGCGTTCCGATAATGCTGCTACGGAATCTAGATCCCTCTAGGGGTCTTTGCAATGGAACTAGATTAATTGTAACACAAATTACAACTAGAGTAATTGAAGGTGAAATAATCACAGGAAAAGCAAAAGGAACAAAAGCATACATTCCTTGCATTGTTACAACATCAACTCAGTCCAGATGGCCCTTCAAATTGAGACGCCGTCAGTTCCCTATACGACTTTCTTATGCCATGACCATCAATAAAAGCCAAGGGCAAACACTTGACACAGTTGGAGTATATTTGCCAACTCCTGTCTTTTCACATGGCCAGTTATATGTTGCCTTTTCGCGAGTTACTTCCCCAAAGGGTTTGCGGGTTCTGATCGAAAATAGTCCTCCTTCTTTTGAAGATTGTACACATAATATAGTACATACTGAGATTTTCTCTCATATAACCAGCGGTACAAATTAAACTACAGAAGAATTTTATATATTGACATGTGTTTCTTATATCTTTAGTTTATTATCTTACAGCTTTTTCTTACATTTCTCATGTTTCTTACAAACCAGAATCATGACCTCGACCAAAAAGCTTAAAGATATTGCTTCAGGCCAGCAAAACTGCAAGATTCTAGGTCGTCTTGCAAGACTATGGGATTCCAGAAACATGAGATCCAAGTCTGCAGATTCCCTCATCAGTATCGATGGGATAATAATTGACGACAATGTAAGTATTTTTTACTTCAGTTTTTCATTACTGCACATTTCTTAATTACAATACTCATACCCTTCTGTCCCATTCTGTAACAGGGCGAAATGGTGCAAATTACTGTACCAAAAAAACTTGAAAAGCAGTTCCGACCTTTACTTGCTCAAGGATCCCTCCATGTGTTTACTGATCTCAGTGCCATTTCAAACAAAGGACATACATCTATCATCATCAGAAGTACCTGCTACAGTTTCAGCCAACCTCAGAGGTCCATCGTCTTGAATCACAAAAACATGACATCGCCCGCTATGCATTCAATTTATGCCCATTTGATCAGCTGTCATGAAAAGATATTCCATCAAAGCCACTTCTAGGTACTTTCAAGTTTTCCATCTATTTTCCTTATAAAAAAAATCATATGTCTTACAAAGAATCCTTACAGATTTAATAGGAGTTATCACCCATATCGGACCACATGATTATGCTAGCGCAACATCAGCAACAAAGCTCCGGAAAATCAAGATTCGAAACCAAGAGTATGTACATTCATTAACTTTACTTATGTTTCATAATTTCTTTCCTATAAGTCACTCATAACAAGTTAGTGGTTCCAGGGAACAAATACAAGAAGTACAACTCTGGGGCAAAAATGGTGAAGAATTTGATGAGGCTGTTGTCCTTGAAAAATCTAAGCAGGGGATTGTTGTAGCAATATTTGCTGGCTTAACTGCAGGAAACTTCAAAGGTCACAAAAAAAACATATCTGTGCTATGTCAACTAAATAGCAATGTTGTGACTACCCTTTTTCTAATACAACCTTAACCTTTCAGGAACAACACAAGCATCATCAAGTTCTACAACTGAAATATTCATTGACTTGGACATTCCAGAGATTGCCAAATTCTATGAAAGGTTTTGTTATTTCCAAATGTCTTCTTAGCAGCTGTTGTGTAGTTTCTACATTTGCATATATCTCATTAATTAATTGTCTGCAACATGCACTTCGAGCAATATGAGGATTGCAGTACTTGAAATGCTTTGATAATAAAAATGTTGAATCGACTTAGGTTAGAAATTACTTAGAATACTCCGTTGGATAGCAAATACGTTTGAAAACAAATGCATTTGATACAAAGGTTACATACAGTTTTAGGTACATGCTACCTGGTCAGGTTTCCCATATGGCCATATATCCATAAAAAATGAATGAGAATATTTTTTCTGCATTGCCCCCCGCAGAACAGTACAGTTAGTATTCTTCTAATGTACGGTGGAGATGGAGAAGTATTGTGGAGGCTTAGATTATATATAATTATGTGAGATTGGGACATTCTAATTTTTTTGTTTAAGAAAAATCATGCACATGATGAAACCAGTTGCTAGAAAAAAAGAAGTAAAATACTTCCAATGTTCTTGCATGTCCTGTACCATAGCTAAAGAGTAAACAGTATGGGGATACTTTGATTACCATTTCCAAATTCAGATATAGTTGTAATGAAATATTCCTGTTAGTAGAAAAATAGGTTCAGCACCAACTTTCATGTCCTGCACCATAGCTAAAGAGTAAACAGTATGGGGATACTTTGATTACCATTTCCAAATTTAGATATAGCTGTAATGAAATATTCCTGTTAGTAGAAAAATAGGTTCACCACCAACTTTCCTTCAATACATAAATTTATCATTTACCTACAAAACTCCTTATGGGTGGATTGGCAGCAATTAGCAGCTATGCAGCCTGACACATTCATCTAATCCATGGCTGTATACATGTAGCCATTGATGCATGTACCATTTATCACTTTGAAGTTCGTTCCTTTTGAAATATATATGCATGCACCATTTAAGTTTCATGATAGGCCATCCTGCTTTTCTATCCACTCATAGCTAATAAATTTGACAGCTACAAAGGGGAGGCTCCAACTCTCCAACAGCATGTACCTCAACTCATTCAGCTATCCCCAATCGAAGCAGCTGGCAAAATTTACAAAGTCAATCAAATATCTGAACTACAATCTTCCTCTTTTCAGGTAACAAACCTCTTACATTAAATTAAACAAAATGCCAACATATACTACAAAATCTAATGACAATTTTGTTTCCTTCACACAAAAAAGGGAGGTGCTACATACAGTTGCATTGCAAAAATATCTGCCATAGTACCAAGCACAAAGTGGTACTACAAAGCATGTCGATTTTGCAAAGTTGCATTCAGCAGCATTTCAGAAGAACCAAGGTGTGATTGTCCAGCTCCACAACCAATGCCAATGTAAAATACTCCCTACCGCCTCGCTGTCCTGTAATAAACTTAATTCATCCATCATATTTCCGGGACAACTAACTTTTAGTAAATGCTACAGGTACAAACTTCCTATTAGAATTACAGATGACACTGGAAGCATCAACACCATAGCTTTCTCTTTGATAGCTGAAGACCTGGTAGAATGTAGTGCATATCATGCTTCCCAAAACATGAAAATAGAAGCAACAGAGCATGTAGTTGCTCTACAAAAAGCAATTGGAAAAATAAGACTCTTTCAAATAGCAATGGTCACAAATTATTCCTCAAGTTTTTCTATCAAATATGTCCTACGGAAGTGTTTTCAAGTTAACAATTCGACAACGAATTCACAGGTACAAAATCCATACCTCCTCTTATTCAGAATTTATTCATTTTATTCCAACTGCCAGCAAGTCAGAAAATTTGCTAACTTTCTACTTTTATATTGCTGTGTTGTTGATGATCCATACTATAAGGGGTTAATATTATAGTATTGCAGAAATGATTTTTCTCAACACTTTAAGAAAGAACATTGAAATGGCCAACTTTTGACTTTTCATATCTTATAGGGAGCACTGTTCTGCAAAATATCTTCTCGGATTTTAATTGCTGTAAAACTTAGCATAACATCCTGGGAGGTTAGGGTAGCAACTTATGCACGTAAGCCTACTTTGTGCATATCTTGGCTGACTATGAACCTGTACACATTATTTTATCAACTCATGTATCCTGTATTTTTGTTTCATATAGTGCCATCATTATTCTTAATCATGCTTATCATACCAGCTTATTGAATCTACAATACATGTCG
The DNA here is from genome assembly GCA_036936925.1 of Cenchrus fungigraminus. Taxonomy (NCBI): domain Eukaryota; kingdom Viridiplantae; phylum Streptophyta; class Magnoliopsida; order Poales; family Poaceae; genus Cenchrus; species Cenchrus fungigraminus. The sequence continues at coordinate 15,744,164 of CM072778.1, read as the reverse complement.
AACATAACAAGTGGTATTTTTCTTTTTAGGCAACACCTATCATGTCAGCACTACCTTCTCCACCACAAAACACTACATCTGAAAGGTTATACACTAGCTCCCAGATCAACATCTTCTAATTTCGTAAAGTAAAGACATTTGCCCATTAATTTTCAGCTCAAAGGCAAAGAGATCCTTAGAGTTCAATGAGGACAAAGAATGCAATGAAGATAAGCAACAGAATACCTCTGAGACACTTCCTAAAAGCCAAAGACCAGAGTACTTCTTCCTCCAACTCACCTACGTAAATTTGTTCAAATATACATTCCTGACATTTGTTTCAAATAGACTTTCAGATGAAAAAACTGCACAAGATGGTACAACATAGAGCCAAAACATCCTTCCAGATAACAAAATTTAGGTACTGGAAAACAAGAAATATTTTCTGTTGCTTACATCAACCTTATACAACCAATACTAACATTCTTATACCTTCACAATTCATAGGTATTTCCATTGGCAAGTGAAGTTGCATGCAAGCTTTGTGTTCAACATCACATTTCTACACCACCATGAATGTCATCTATATTTTGTCAAATAAATATTCCTCCATGTAACATACGGATGTTACAAACAACTTTCTTCATTTCCGTTTTGTTATTAACTCACAGAAAGTATTCATGGCACAATACACCACCATGAATGTCATCTATATTTTGTCAAATAAATATTCCTCCATGTAACATACGGATGTTACAAACAACTTTCTTCATTTCCTTTTTGTTATTAGCTCACAGAAAGTATTCATGGCACAATAACTACAATATTTTGAATGGCATTATTTCTGTAATATTATTAATTTAGTGCTATAAATTCGAATTTATTACGCTATAAATCTCTCCTCCCATTGATCTACTATATAATACACAAGGGTGCCTCCATATTTTCAACACTTCATCACATCCGTCGTATCATACTATACTGTTGATCTCTTACACACCGATGGAGCACCAACAACAATTCACAAGGTACTCTTAACACAATTTCGTCTTCAACTCTTCATCCATATTCCTTTATATTTTATATTCATATATGCTTTCATTTCACCTTTGTTACACCATATTTAGAATTACTCCCGGCAAGATGCATGATAGATATGTCCAAGCAATGAGTAAGCTCAAGGATGATACAATGCCAAAACTTTGTGTTCATCTCAAAGGCAATTCTCTGAGTGATGACATAACCAAGCACCTAACAAGTAACAACGACGCAATCATTGTTCAATACATACGCAACGGACAACCACACATGGAAGCTATTTTCACCGAAGACAACTCCAACAAAAAAAAAGAAAAGTAGTCCCTTTCATTGCAAATGTATCCTACTTCATCAATAAACCCCATATGTATCGTAATCAGTTATTTGTTGAATAAAATAAATATGTGTCAAGAAGACTCAAAATTTCACAAATGTATTAAATAATCATACAAATATAGGCAAAATACCCCGCAGCAACGCGCGGGGTTTCAACTAGTCTCTATGGTGAGCCGTGTCATTTCTCGGAGAACAAGGAGGCACACGTTACTGGTTGTTCGGTTGGCTGGCGACTAATACTGAATTATTACGAGAAAAAATATCACTGACTGACTAATGGTTGGTAGCCGGTGATGATTTGATGTGAGAGAAAAATACATGTTTACTATTGTCGCAAAGAGGCGAAGCTCGCATGTGTGTTGCCGTGTTGTTATTATCTTGCTGAAGGGATACCGGAATGGAAAGTATTTGTGAAGTCAATAATCTTGCCTATCTCTTACAAGGACAAATTATTTGCACAAGAACAAGAAGGGGCGAGAAAGGATATTGAACGCGTATTTGGAGTATTGAAACATCGATGGTGTGTTCTAAAACGACCAGCTCGCTTATATGACCGCGGTCAACTTGAAAATGTGGTGCTAGTTTGCATTATACTTCATAATATGATAGTTGAAGACGAAAAACTATAGAAGCCATCGAAGAGATTCTTGACCTAAATGAGGCTGCATAGCACCGTGGTTGTCGAAGCACCTGAATTCTCCCCTAAAGACTATGTTCCATTTGAAAGGGTGCTAGAAAGAGATGATGAACTTAAAGATAGTTCGGTTCATATGCAACTCAAGAAAGATTTGGTGGAGCACATTTGGAACAAGAAAGGACGTCATCTTAATAGGTCTACAAATTGAAATATACTATATGTAATCATTTTCATATATATAAATACTTAATATCGTACTAGTATTGAGCTATTTGAAATGCATTCTTGTTTTATTTACAAAAGACCACATAGTTCTCATGTTACATTTGATCACAACACATGCAAGAATTAAATGATGCATCATGTCTATGAAACTGCGCCCACGAAACTGTGCACTGAGAGTGACAGTTTCAACATATTCAAAAGCTGACATGGCAGCCTGGGTAACAATGTCTATGAAACTTCCACTGAGACCGACCTAATTAAGGGCATGTGGATTCGATCGGAGCAACGTGGTTGTGCGTTTGACTACTTGTTCACTCGTTGTGTGTTTGCCAGCTGCCCAACGGAAGGTGACAACGCCTCCCCCAATAATTCCCCAGAGCATCCCGCGGGGGGCGGGCTGACGTCGCCGCATTTACTCAGACTCGGCCATTCTAGATCGAGCAGGGCAGCTGGCAATCATGCTCAGACGCGGTGGTGCGGAGGAGGTGGGGTGCTGACTGCTACCATGTGCACGAGCGGGCGGCAGACATGGAGCAATCGGGCGAAAGCCTTCACCGGTGTCGGTGGGCATGATGGCGGCGCTTTTAGGGCGTCGATCTCCCTGCTAGGGGCATCACTGCGAGGTACTATGTTCTTGTCGTGTGGGATTCTAGGGTGAAGACCTCGTCCATCTGGACATGCGACGGCGGTGCCTTGGCGTCGTAACCTTCTTGGAGGCGTCGCATTTCGAGTCCCGCCGTTTGTGCTGGTGGTGCTTGGTGGTGCTGCGGTCTGTGCGCTTGTTCCTTGTTGCTGTCAGGGTGCTGAGGGCCCATGTGTGCTTGTTCGCCTTGTGCTGCCGTTCAAGATGCGGTGGTGATCTCGGTGTTGGCGGGGCGGAGGAGATGCTCTCATTCGGTCTTAGTTATCTGAGTCCTAGGCAGAGTTGAGAGGCGGTGGGTGAGGCGAGGCCCCCACGCAGAGTGGCCAGGATCAGTGGTTGCCCCTGGTGCTGTGATGAGAGTGTGTGCTGAAGCTTCACCGGATCAGAGGGATCGACGATCGTGATTGTGCAGCTTGAGGAGGACAGCCCCATGGTGGAGGAGCTCTGGGGGCTGTTGAGTCTGCAGCGAGTTGCGCCTCCAGCGTGACTCAGCGTTGGTGACGACGGCGCAGGCGTCGACGGCTTGCTTCGATCTTCTCTCCCAGTTGGTTGGTGCTGGTGGTGTGTTGCTGTGGGTGTGTTTGTTTTTTTCAGGGTGTGTTCGTGTGGTGGTGTCAGCTTCGGCTCGTTATGTAGAATTGCTTCCTTCTTAAATGATAGAGCAGTGCTCCTGCTACCTTTTCAAAAAAAAAAGATCGAGCAGGGCGTTGCGCTCGGCCGGCAAAATGAGCCGGTGGGCCGTGGGCGTGACCGCGGGATCGGAGCGCACCACTCTGGGGTGCAGTGCGGCGTGCAGTTCCAACCTGACGGACGGTGGCTGACCAGTCGCGTCGGGGCGCCCCGGCCTGTTCCCCCACGCCATGCTGCGCTGCGACGGGTTCCAGAGTGGTTTGACGTGGGGGTTTCGGTTGCTTGCTGCGATTGGACTACGTCCCGTCGCTTCGCAGCTGACCAAGCAGAGGTTAGCTACTCCCTCCGTCCCATAATGTTGGTCGTTTTTTGTGTTCGTGCCACAAATTTGACCGAATTTGTATAAAATATGTGCAGCATTCGTATCTCTGAATAATTTTGTTAAAAACTAGATTGAAATATCTATCTAATGATATTAATTTTATATCATGAATATTAATATATTTTTATATATATTTAATCGTAATTGTTTCTCGGGAAGAAAAACGACAATCATTCCGGGACGGAGGGAGCACGTAGCAATGCTGCGGTAACGTATTTGTCCATTCGATACAGTGGATGCACGATGCATGGCCTTTTATTCGGAGCTTCATCACTTCACGGTCAACGATCCAATGATTCAATTCTGATTTCTTAGATGATCTGCAGCAAAGTAGTGCATCTCCAAGAGCAAATGCCTCGTTGCGCAAAGGAGAAAGACAGACCGCGTCGTGCAAAAGAGCGAGGCTTCCAGCAGTGTTGGAAGCCAGTCGCGCATCCCGACAATTAGCTCTTGCCGCCCCGCATCAAGCTCGGAGGGTCGACAGAAGGAGATGGTGGGGGTGGAGGCGGCCGTGGAACCCGTTCGCTAGTGGCCGACGGTGGCGTGGTGAGGAGGAGCTCGACCGCGGGGACCTCTAGACGCTGCTGGCCATGGAGGGGAGCAAAGTAGAGCAGGCAAGAGAGCAAGCTCCAGCCGCCGCCGCTATCGCTCGCAGGTCATCGTCGGATCTGCACCGAGCCCGAGCCGCCTCCACCGCTGCGCCGTCGAGGAGGGAGCGCGGTCGGAGCAAGCAGGGGGGTACCGCGGAGGAAAGTGGGATGGGGAAGGAGGAGAAATGTACCCAAGAACGGAGGCTTTGGAGCTGCCGCACTCAAAATGGGGATGCGCTTGCGCTAGCTGTTGGAGTTGGAACAATGCTTGTCCCTTCCTCATTTTGCTTATTATGCGGATGGAGATGAGGTTGCTGCTGGAGTCAGTCTAAGCAGCTCAGTAACCAGGCCACACCCAACCCAATACTTGCAATGATTGTGTTTAGTCCCACATCGCGAATTGATGACGAGGGAACACAACATAAAGGTGAGGGCACTCCTCACCCATATGTCCAGTTTTTTTGATGTGAGGCTCTTGACACTAAAAAATAACGGGGGCACAGCCAAATCTTTGTTCGATTTTGCGTTTCGTGTGTAATGCGCTGAAAATTCAGTCTAGCATATCGCTTCGGGCGCTGATGTATGATAATAGCAGCAAAGACGACAGGTGAATTGCCACACTGAGATTTCTTCAGAGTTTACGCACGGTGTCGAGACGAGTGGCACGATAATATATATGAACTAGCAGAACTTAAGTACTACTACTACAAATTCTATTGCTATTTCAAGAACTGGGGTCTATGAGAAGGAAGCAAAGGGTTTACTAGCTAATAGAAGACAGCGAAAAGAGATCAATTAATTAGTATTTCTAACCTATATGTGGAGCAAGACTTTTAAATTTAATAAAAAAAATACTCCCACCATTTCAAATTTAACAAAAATAAAGGTTACCATCACCTTGTTATTCCCTTGTTCAGGACAGTCAACTAGAGTTTGAGAAACATGTAAAAGTGAAGGAGCAACTAGTGGCTGGCACGGTGTACTATACAACTATTTGACAATCGGAGCGACGGATGGGAAAGCCAAGGCCAAGAAGCTCTATGAAGCACGGGTCTATGAATGGCCGTGGGAGGACCTTACGGAGCTGATACACTTAAAGCCTTTTGACAGCTGAAGATTACTGTGTTGGGGGATTCGGAATCGATCGCGAAAGGTTTTTGTTTTTGGTCCATGCGAAAGCCTCACGCAATGCAGCTGGAGGTCTCCACGCTAGCGAAACTCGCGAAACCTTTCTTCTATTTAACTTTCTCGACGTCAAAGTTTTCGTTAGTCAGCTTTCGTCGCCCGAAGGGTGCAGCATTGAGAAAGCTTTCCAATCACAATCTTTCGTACTCATTTTTCTGAGGACAAAACCCCGTAGCCGGATCCTCGTACAAAGAGGAACTTTTGCCATGCTCTCATTTTGGTTTCGCAAAGTTCCAAGACTGTCTCCAGCAGTACCTCTATATCACACCACATCCTCAAAATGAGAAAGGAACGTGCATTGTAGCCAGGGTTTTTTATACCGCCCGGTATATTTATACCGCTACCTAGCGGTAACGGTATACCGGAGCGGTATAAATGGTATACCGCTTCTTACCGCTCGAATTCAAAATCCAAACCAAAATCGCTTATACAAACGGTAACCAGCGGTATACCGCGGTATAAAGTATTTATACCGCTGCGGTAAGGATTTATACCGCTCGGTAATGAATTAAAACCGGTGCAATGAAAAAGGGTCTCCGGCTTGAAAGAAATGAAAATTTTGGCATGATATTGGCACAAAGTAGTGTTAAATACCACCCATAATCAATAATTTATAGTTATGCATAGAAATACCACACCAAACACAATAATCCGGGAGCTAGATTGTCACCATGTTCCCATACGGGATCTTTAGGTCTGCCTGACATTGTCTACCTGCATAAATGCCAACATAAACAAAAGACTTACTTAATCGTATACCTAAAGAAAGTGTACCTAAATCTGAAACAAATCCTAACTAAAATTGGATTCTACCACAAATCCTACATTCCTACCACAAATTATCCTACCTAAGGCAACAATTCTATTTCTACCTAAAGCAACAATTATATTTCTACCTCTACCTCACATCCTAAATTCCTACCTAAAATCCTAAACCAAAATAAACCTAAATCCTAACACAAATCCTAAATCCTAACACAAATCCTAAAGCCTAAAGCTACACAAATGAAAAAAAAATTCATACCTGTCCGCGGTATACCGCGGCGAGGCCGGCGGTATACCGCAACTCCCGCGCGGTTAGCCGCCCCGGCCGAGCGGGAGCGGGCGGATCCGGCCGCGGGGCGGCTAACCGCTGCTACCGCGCGGTATACCGCGCTCTGGCCGCGGTATACCGCCGGCGGCGGCGCGGACGGCGGCTCGCGGCGGCGGACGGAGCTGGGGAACCTGCGGACTGAGGAGAGGGAGTGGAGTGGAGTCATGAGGTGTCGCGGTTGGGGTGCTTCTAGGTCATCTAGTTGATTTGGGCTTCATGGGCCTTAACGGGCCGGCCCATGAATTTTCTTTTTCTTTTTTTTACAACTTCTAAAGCTCCAAATAAATACCAAATGCACTCAAATTTGAAAACTTTCAACACCATCAGACTCTACAAATCATGAACTATTTTTTGGAGATTTTTATTGATTTTTTCATTTTTTTGAATTCAAATTCAAATTTGAATTTTGCCACCGGTTGCTACCGCTCGGTACCGTTACCGTACCCCAGCGGTAGCAGCGGTAACCGCGGTATACCGCGCGGTAAGAAACGGTAAAAAAAACCCTGGTCTAGACATGTGACTTTAGGTAATGGATTGGCTGGACGAAGGGTCGCCACGAAAAGGAAGCCTTCACCCGACAAACGCACGTGTTTTCACCAGATAACGCGCCATAATTTACGGCGCGGAATCAGGAAAGCGCGGATTGCGTGAAACCCGGAGGTGAAATCCCTAGTTTAGCCTACTCCCTCCGTCCCAAAAAGAATGTCATTCTAGAAATTTTAAGACAGATTATTAAAGAGGTGAAATGACCTCGATTGCCCCTATTTATTTGCCATATTAGGTGCTAATTGATTGTTGCATGGCTACATGCACATGCACACATGCCAAATTAAGTAAAACGTCATTCTTTTTGGGACAAATTTTGAATTCTAAAACGTCATTCTTTTTGGGACGGAGGGAGTAGTACATTCTGGAATAATTCGTTTCACACAAGGCTATTTTCGAAATGTAAAAGTCTGTTCGTCTCCCTATAAAAGGAGGTCGACCGACACTTGTAAAGGGGTTCGACTTTTGAGAATTACACTGTTTGAGTTTTTGTCCATCATCCTTCGTGTCTTCAATTTTGATCGTTTTCATATTGTTCGTGTTAGGCTTCGTCTAGCACAACATACTGCTTGTTTTGTTTGACATGGATTATCTCTTTTGCTTGGTCAAGTCGCACCGGATGTGCAGACGTTTTATTTCCCGTTCTTGGTGATAGTGAGCAAAGGGCCGCATTTATTTTTCTGAGTAACAGGTTTGACAAACTTATGGACAATCTAGGGTAGTTGCAATATGAAATAAAGCGAGGACTACGACGACGACAATATCTCCGGCTTCCGAACCCGTCTGTGGCGAACCATGGATAGATGGAGGATTTGTCGGCGAAATCGCACTGCGAGGAGCACGGCGGCTCATCCAACAATTCGTCCACAATTGGTAGTGGGTATTTGTTTTTGACCGTGATCACATTCAGCTGCCTATAGTCGATGCAAAACCGCCATGTGTCGTTCTTCTTCTTGACCAACAATACCGGGGAGGCGAACGGGCTTGTAATTGGTCGGATGATTCCATTTGCTAGCATCTCTTTAACCTGCCTCTCGATCTCATCATTTTGTGTTGGAGAGTGTAACACCCCTGGTGTTTAAAATCCTGCGATGGTCATTACGTTAACAAGCAAGAGATTTGAAGTCAAGTGAGGTGTTATGAGCCTATTGTCATTTTCAAGAAAATTTGACCAAAAGTCAACATTGGAGTTTTGAATTCAGAAAAATTTGATAAAAATATGGAGGTACCATTTTGTAACAGTTAAAGATTAGTGGCAGAAAGTTTGGAGACAAATTTGTGGTTTAAATACCTCAATTAAATAGGCAAAGTTTCAGCCATGTGAATTACTATGCATTACCTGAAAATCCCCAAATCTGAAATAAGTGATGAGATGTTCAATTTGGAATTGTATTCTGGAATATTTCATATAGACACTTTGGATTCTTTCAAGCTGTAATCAAACTTGGATGTTTATGGTACCTACAGGTTCATTTGTGAATCGATTAAAACCTGAGAATGAAATTTTAGTTAAGGTGCAAAGATTGAATCTAATGCTATTAGAATTCCTCGGCTGAAATATTTCAAGTCTGAAAACAACATCGTATAACTGTTTTTGGAATTAGTTTCTGAGCAACTTTACATCTAAACTATGGGCACAAAGTTGCAAAAGGGAACCTACTATCTCAGGAAAAAAAATGGCAGCAGTTGTGGAGCCAAGAAAAAGAGGTTTACACATTTTGGTTGAAGTTCAAACTTTGAATTCAGTGCTGTTGGACTGATGACAGATTGAAAAGGAAGTCTGAAAAGCAGCAGTGCTTAGCCCAGTTCGAGTGATTTTTGTGGAAAACTTTATATGTAAGCTCTGAAAATTTATTTAGTAGAAACAAATCTTGGATTTCAAGAATTACCTTGGTCCAGAGGTTTGTGATGAAGGGTGAAGAATTCTAATTTTTAAGGGGGCTTGAAGTTTGGAAGTATTGCTGTTTCAGTTTCAGTCAAAATTATTAAGTCTGAAAACAGTGATGACTAGCTGTCTTTGAAATTAATTTCAGAGAAATTCTTCTTAAAGTACCATGTATCAACAGTAGCAAAATGGGATCTATAGACATTTATGTTCATGTTATCTCATATTATGAGCAAGATATTGGAGATAAGTGATTTTTGAGAGAGCTCCAGAAGTTGCATTCAGCATTGTCAAGTCTGGGCGCCGGACTTAGAAAAATCTGCTGCTGATAGCCTTGATGATCAAGAAAGTTTACAATTATTTTGGGAGAAATTTTCTTTGGAGAGTAGAAAGTTTTGTTGATGCTAAATAAAGTTAGAAAGTCAAAGTTTTAACATGGTTCAGTTGGATGAAGGAATAAAGGATATTGCTATTTTGATAAAGGCCTGAAGACGGAACTTTGCCACTGGTTCGTTGGGTGTCTGACGAAACTGAGCCATTCAGTTCGCAGGAGCAGACCACATGTAGGATTTGGAGGTTGGAATTTTGAGTTGTGTTGCTCGGTTGTCAAAACTATAAATCTATAGTTTAAAGCCCTATGGTGTGGGAACAACTTTGGGTTAAAAATGTTTGTGGAGTTTGGAGTTGAAATCGAGGCACAAATTCTGCAACTTATCACTGAATTGAGGGTTAGCTGAAGAAACTGAATCGTCAGTTCAGTTCTAACAACAGGAAGCGAGGGCCACCTTTAGGTTGAGATTTTGGAGGAAGTTATATGTAATAGTTGGGTGTGAAGACGTAAAATGGGTTGTATGAACTATGGTAAACAAGTTTCAGTGGTACTTGTACAAGGAAAAAGTGATTGCGATATTTAAAATGGATCTCAAAATTTGAAGATGACACTGTTTTGGATTGGGAGTTAACTGACGAAGCTGAAGCCATTCAGTTCGCGAGTTCAGAGAAGTTCTATCCAAGGTTCAGGGACTTGTATCTCGCGATCCATTGATCTTTAAAACAGAAGTCCTATATATTGTTTGGAGATGGATGTTTTTTTTAAATTAAAGGTAGGAGCACTGTCATATCATTTAAGAAGGAGAAGCAATTGTACATCACGAGCCGAAGCGAACACCATCACCACCACAACAACAACGCACGCGAACAATGCACCCAACAAAACTCTACACCACCTCAACCTGGGAGAGAAGCTAAAGGAAGTCACCAAGAGCTGCGCCGTTGTTGCCAACGCTGTGCCACGCCAAAAGTCGCAGCCCGCTGCAAGCCTGAGTGACAACTCGAACTCCTCCGCCACGGGGAAAACAACCTTAAGCCGCACACGCACAACCGCCGATCCCCTGACTCCAGCCTTGCATCAGAAGAAGCTCCCGTCGCAACCTCAGCGCAGCCAACTTGAACGCTCAATGTGTGGGGGCCTCGCCACATCCACCTCCTCCTCGAACTCTTCTCATACTCCTCAGAAACAACCACCTTAAAGTGTACGGGGACCTAGCCGCCCATCACGCTGGACACTGCTCCAAGGATCCTTACCACTAAAACCACGCTGAGAGCATCACCTACACCGAGCCAATGCCAGGATCACCACAGCACCATGCGCTACAACTTTGGTTAAAGAAGTTCAAGGAGTTTGGGTTCGAATCTGAGCACGAATTCGGATCAACATCTGAGGAAAAGAAGAGAGAGAAGAGAAGGCAGAACCGTGCCGCTGCCATGCAGCTGCTTGCCGCCGTTTCTGGTCGTGCCACGCGCCGGCATCGCGTGAGGGCAGCGCCTTGAGGTCAAGCATGTGGTGGAAGCATGAGAGAGGGTAAAACTTCGTACATGTACTGCTTTGGGGGACTCCAGCTCTCTGTTTCCACCCCCGCCGCTGTCTCTCAGCCTCGTCTCGGTCGCCGGTGTGCGCCGCCGCCGTCTGTCCATCCCCGACCCAGCCGTACCGCCCAAACCTCCGCCAGCAAGCCCTCCACCCATCCCTCAAGTCGTTATCCAGCCTCCTTAGCCCGAGCCTCTGAGCCGCTGTCGTCTTCAACCTTGGTTCGTCACCTCTGTTTTTCGGGTAAGCACCGCCCGTGGAGCTCTAGGTTACCGGAGTTCTTGTTGCTGTTGGATTCTTGGGGTGAGGCGCGCACATGCTGCTTCTTGTTGTTTCCGTTGTGGCCGGAGCCGGCCAGAACTTGAGTGCCGCCGCCGGAACGCCCTTCGCCATGGCTGCCGGCAGGGAACTCCACGTTCCAGGCGCGAAGAGCTCGAGTTGAGTCGCGCGCCGCGTGTGCTAGGTCTAGTTGTAGCTGCCCTGCTCGTTTGTCGCAAGGGCAGCGCCGCCCTCGTGTCGCGCCCTCGCCGCAGCCATGTGTCACCGCTGCGAGCTCCCACCATGGCCGCCTCTCGGAGTTCTTGACTCCAGCTGCGGGGAGCTTTGCTTAAGGAGAGCCACGCGTGTTCTAGGTCGAGGCCGAGCTGCTGGTGTTGCTTGTTGTCGTCGTTGTGCCGCGCCGCTGCTGAACCTTAGCACCGCCGTTCCGCTCGCCGTCACAGCCGTTTCTCGCTGCCTGTCCAAACCACCCAAACACCACCACCCGTAGGTGTGCCGTGCCAAGCTAGGCTGATCCGTGTGCTCGCCGTCGTGGGGAAACCTCACCGCCGGCGAGGATGTTGGCGGTCTTGCTTAGAGCAACTCTAGCAGTTTGAGTAAATTTCATCCCCTATATAAAATTATTAGGGGTGGAGTAAAAATATTTTCATCCCCAAAACACAATTTGTTCCAGCAGTTTTCCTATTCTCCTTCCCAACTCGTAGGTCCCACAATGCCACGTAATCTTCTCCCCTCCCCCTCCTCCAAATCTTCCATCTTTCAGCGGCCTCCGATTCCACCAGTGGCTGGTTCCCCAGACACGGCGCCTTCCCGGCTCATAACACGGGCAGTGTCGAGGTCGGCGGCCGCGCTGCGTGAGCTGCCATCACCACCCGGTCTCCAAGGCCCGAGACAAGACCAAGGGCGCGCACAAGCTGCACGCCGGCGACGTCGCGCTCAACCACCGCCTTGTGTCCTGGCGCGTCATCGACGGCGGCGGCGCGGGGAGCTCGGGGTTCTCGGCATACTACAAGGGCACCTCGGCGTCCTCCTTGCTGGCCTACCTGGCCGGCGGCAGCAGCTGGCACGAGGACGACGACGAAGAAGACGGTGGCGGCTCTCCTGAAACTGCCCCGCTTGTCAACGACCTGTACGACATGGACTTGTGCGTCTCGTAGTTCACTTGCAGGAACATCACATCCAGGTTCTTCTCGGCAAACTGGGCAATCTGCGCGGCACAATCAGGAGAGAAATATTCATGAGCTCACAGCAAAAAAAAATGCAGTATTTTCCATGCTGGTTGTTGGAATCAGAGGAAGCAGCTCGTATGTATGTAGCGGTGAGTTGGGCAGCGTACCTTGGGATGTAGGGCGCGGCAGCCGCCGCAGCTTGGGGAGAAGAAGTCGACGACAACGAGCTTGTCGCCGGCGTTGAGGAGGGAGTCGGCGAGGTCTTGCGCGGACTCGATCTCCCGCATGTTGGGCTGTGTCCCCTTCTCCCACCACCGCATGGCCTTGGGAAACGACAGGTTCATCTGTTTATACAATCCAAAAGAAATCCTTAATTTCAGTATGAAAAATCCAAAAGGGATAAGAATAGCAAAATTCTAAGCCCCAAATTGTAATACTAGCAGGAGACTGACTGAATCTCGCAGCTGAAACAAGAACAGATTTGTTTCTTTTTTGCTAAAAAAAGCCGAAAGGGAAAAACAAGATGGCGAGGACGGAAAGAGGAGGAATTTGACTGACGCACGGACGGACCTGTCCAGGCGCGGCTTCGATGCTCCGAGGCAGGGGCCTCATCTTCCTGTCGGTCATGGCCATCCTCCCCGCGGAGAAGGAGCTCCGGGTGCTGTAGCCGCCGATGGGCACAGACTCCGCGAGCGCCGCCGCGGCTCCCCTGACCCGGCGCGACGCCGTTGCACAACGCCTCAGCCATGCCCTTCCGCAGCGAGCGAGCGAGGGAGGTAGCAGCACGCGGGCGCAAGGGTGGCCGGGGTGGTGGGCGGCGCGGCGGCCGGGGCCGGGGCGGCGGCCAGGAGGCAGAGGGTCCCACAGGGTAGGGGATGGAGGAGAGATCCCCTCGACAGAGGGGTTGGAGAGAGATTTTTAGTCAATTGAGAAAAGAAGAGAGAGCTATAGTGAATCTGCTGGAGAAGGTTTTTGAGCATTTCATCCCCTAGATAACTATTTTTTTACTATTGGGGAGGGGATAGGAAAGCTGCTGAAGTTGCTCTTAGGACCTGTTTTGTAAGGTTTCGAGGCCCTGTTTGCTAAACCTAGGGACCTTAGTTGAGAAGAGAGGTTTCTTCCAGGGGGTTTCGGGTAAAATTATTTAGGAAGTTTTATATGTAGATTAATTTCAGTTCTCTTTCATAATTTGTTATAATTTGTAGCGATATCCAAAATCAGCAAACCCAATTTCTCTAGACTTGTTTTATTTTCCTTTATGCATAAAAACTCTTGAACCATAGGAAAAATAATAAAAACTATTATGTGTTTATTTAGTACCTTTTTATTTAAGGTGTTAAATAAATACTTAATAATTACAAAAAGTATAAAAACTTGAATAATGTCTCTTCCAATTACAAATGTTGGTTAACACATAGGAATTAAGTTTTGAGATAGTAATTAATCATGAAACCTTTTTATTTAATAAAAGAAAATGATTAAGGTAGGTTAGTTAAATAAAATAATTTGAGGGTTAATCCTTTTTGGGTAGTGTAGTGTTGGCTTGCAACTTTATCATGAAGATGAAGTTGTGTGGCCTCTCTTTTGAAAAGTTTTGCATTCTAACTATGACTTGCATACTTCCGTAGACTTGAAGCTACAAAGGTGGAGTATAGGGAGGTACTCGAAGAGCTGCAAGAGTATGAGGAGATTCTCAAGATGGTTTCTGTGACTGAAGGCTTTTCTGATGATACTAACTTAGTCGAGACCCAAGGCAAGCCCCGGAGCATTTATACCTGTTAATTTCAGTAAATGCTATTCATGACAAAATTTATTAGTTATTTCATGATTGTGCATTAGACCTAGGAGTTGATTGAAACCATTTTGTTATGCATGATCAATCCTTGTTTTAGGACATCCTTGCCCCTGTTTAAAATGTTTAGTAAGTATCCTATGCTTAGCCTTGCTTAGTTGTTACTTAGAAGTAACTCTACCTTTTTTACCTAAGATTAATTTGCTTCTCTCATTATGCAAGGAAAAGGCTTGATTTTGATAAGTGGGCAGAAGCTAGTGATAGTAGTTCTGTCCACTGAGATATAATTTGACTAAGGACCGGTCGTAACTTTAACTGTTGATCAAGTGATCTTTACCTGGTTGCTTACTGGTTATGGGACCAGCAAAGACTGGCATTATTTGTGTCGTGGATTGGAAATGGTCTGTACCTGTGCTTGGCGAGCAGGAGAAGGGCAGGGGCGTAGCCTGGAACTCACATAGGTGATCAGGACAGACGTGGGGTCCCATGTGGGGGTACGCCTCTGGGTTCGGGTAATTCCAGTTCCGATCCTCGAATACAATTGATTGCCAGGTTGTTGCGTGCAGTGTCATGAGCTGTGCATAGTTGGTAATTAGGTATCTCCTGCAGGATGTAAATCGATCTGAATCGCCGCAATTCTCGGTTATGAATGCGCTTGATCACTGTTAGGCATCGTTGTTAATCACACCTGAGCAATGAAGTTTTCCTTGATATAATTGTTGTTTGAGTAGTACAACTTGTTATGAAAAATATTTTGTCACCTAGATGCTAAGGAAACTAAATTGAATATAAAATCACAAAAATAAGGATGAACCTTTAGTAAGCTCTTTTGCAAAATGGTGAATCAGCCAGCACATTAAAAAGCTTATCATACTCCTTGGTCATATCTATTTATATTGGTTAGTCGGGTCAGTCTTGCTGAGTACCTTCGTACTCAGGGTTCTCCCTTTTGTTGTTTTCAGAAGCGCTGATGAGGAGGTCCTGAAGAACTAAGTATTTGAAGGGTCTCCAGATGCTTAGTGTGAGCACTTAGTTGTTAGTGACCGCTTACTGGCTTATTTGGTTTGAATTCTATAGAATGGTTTAACTTGCATTTAAGTTTGTTTCAATCTACTGTTGTAATATTTCGTACCTCATGTATTTATGTAAAAGTGTGTAAGAGTTATTGATGCTTTCCCATCGTGAAAGCGATCCTGATGTATGGCTATGATCGTGGGTGATTCGGGTGTCCCGGGGACACTCGACGGACTACCAGATTTGGACTGGTTTAGGTGCATCATTGCATAATTACTGTTCCAACAGTGATTTGACACACTTAAGCCAGTTTAAGTTGGACGGTTCTGCCACAGAGAGTATCGATATGGTTTTACATTCACGGGCTTGACTCGCTTGGATTAACGGTATGTGATGATCATATTCTCTGCTTGGTGGCAAGGCTGTGGGGCTCTAGAATAGGTGTTCATACTGGTCAACCACCTGCTATATCTCAGTTGGTATGCTTATGTTGTGAGTTGTTTCCTTGACTGGAGATAGCTGCATTATTTGTGCTATGCTTCCCTTCTTGATCCGGCCTTTTAGTTTCCTGATCTTTATCTTTTTCCACCTATCGGTACAGTCTTTGATGCCTTGAAGCTTGATCTTCTTCTCTTGATACATAAATCTCAATGTCTTCTGCCTCCAGTGAATCCATGTAGGGTTGAATTGCTCGAGCCTGTCCATGCCGAGGATCAGGTCATGATGGGGTAGATCCAGGACACGACCTGAAGAGTAGAAAGTGTGTCCCTGAGTCCACCACTGGATTTGTGGAACTCAGAGATTACTTGTCATCTTGTCTCCAGTAGCGACTGTAACTTGAGCTTCTTGCACCACCTCTGCAGGATGTCTCAACTGTTCAACAACCTTGTTACTGATAAACGTTGTTGAACTGTATGAATCCACCAGGATTAATACCTCATGTTTGTGAATCCTCCCGTAAATTCTAACAGTTGCACATTATGACAACGTCAGGAGTTCCTCTTCTTCACTATCTTAGCCATCAACAGAACATGTTGATGTTGTGTCAATCCGAAATGTTTGAAACAACTCCTCCAGCACATGCAGTGAAACTATTGTAGGGCACTTGTGGCCTTTACTCCACTTTTCACCGCATTTCATACACAATCCCTTTTTTCTTCTCAGTGTCATCAATGTTGTTGTTTTATCCTCTGCTTTTGTTTTGGCGTTGCTCGTGGCTTCGGCCGGTGCTGTACCCAGGACATTATGTGTTGCAGCAGGTGCACTGGAGGTGGACAGTTTGTCCTGATACTTTGGGAATCCCCTTGATGTTCTTGTGAGAAATCGTCATTGGGACGCCTCCAACAATTGAGCCTGCACAAAAGCCAGAGATGCGGCAACATCAACAGTTCTCGGCTTGTGTAAAAGTATTGCATTTCTAAAAATGTCTGGTTTGAGCCCATCAATGAATCTATTGACAAACAACACATCATCATATTTACCATTATGCAAAAGAACCTTATGCCTAAGTTGCTCAATTTTTTCTACATACTCCTCTACGGAACTTGTCTGTCTCAGATTTAAAAGCTCCCTCATAAAATTGTTATGTAGATCTTTTCCAAACCTATTCTCTACTGCTACACTCAGTTCAGCCCAAGTTTCTATACTGTGTTGTGCATCATATGAATGCAGCCAATAGGAAGCATTCCCTTTAAAGTGCATGGTAGCAAAAGGAACCCACATATGCATAGGAACTTTATACATAGCAAAGTATTTTTCACTATTCTCCTTCAGAATCCTAGGGTGTTCACCATCAAAACTAGGGAAGTCTGTTTTTGGCAACCTATATTCCTTCTGGTAAGGGTAAGTATGAATCAACTCACTCTTTGTACCACTATCATGGTAATTCAATGTAAACCGGGTACTGGAGTTGGTTTGCTTACCCTTGACCAGGGAGTGATGGGGGAATTGTGTCCCCTCATCATCGCCCTTGTCACTATTTTCGACGTGGTGGCCTTTTAGCCCACCTCCTTCCTCGTGCGGTGGGGCCTGTAGCGCTGGAGCAGACGAGAGTGCCTCCAACGTCGTGATGCGCGATGTAAGACTCTTGATATCATTGCTCAGATCCACTGCTACCTTGTCGACGTCGGAGCTCCACTTGCTGATCCCGTCGATTGTCGTGTTCACCTTCAATTGGTTCACTTGAAGCGTCTTGACCTCCTTGATGAGGAAATACAGCTTCTCCTCCGCCGTGCTCATCCTGTAGGTGAGGGTCAGGTGGGTGGTCGTTGATTCCTTAGACAGAGGCAAACCTAGGAGATTTCTTGGCCTAATGGCGGCGAGGGTTGTGGCTGCATTTGCGATGGCTGCGATGGTGGTGGTGGTGGTGGCGGCGGTGGGGTTCCTAGGTTGGGAGTTGCGGTGGGCAAATTTGGTGTGGCTGCGGTGGCGGATCTGGGTGGTGACTGGGGTCTGGGGCTTGGTCTATGGAGGCGCCACGACTTCTACTCCGGCGAGGGTGCTTGGATACGAGGCTCGTGATACCAAATGTGGCGAACCACACTGTGAGACATGGGTACCCCTGGGTCCCCACCGACAAGGCTCATGGCCGTCCCCGACAAGTGGGTCCGGCCCACCAGAAGACCCGTCGACCTGACAGTGGGCCCAACAGATCTGATCTGTGGCCCCGAAGACCTTCTAGAAGATTCCCCATACGACCTTATCTGATCCGTTCGGGTAACTTGGCGTGCAAGACAAGGCAGAAGACGTCGGCTGCGTCGTCAGACAGTCCGACGATCACGCGATTATGTTGTAAACTACCTTAGATAGGTTTCTATGTTGTAACCGACCTGGACTCTGGGACCACTGACCTTGTCCGTCAGCCAATATAAGGCGGGCAAGGGCGTCCTTCCGAGGACCACCTGTACCTTCATCCGCAATACAAACACCAAGAACTGGACGTAGGGTTTTACTCTCCGGAGACCCGAACCAGTATAAACTCGCTGTGTCCCCATTGTCCCGTGTGCTCTTGCATAACCTTCGAGTTCTCAGCTCTGGATCTCCTCCCGCCGAACAAATAAACCACCGAGGCTTACCCCCTGTGGACTGCTCAGACCTAAACCTCTGACAGTTGGCACGCCAGGTAGGGGCAGATTGGGAGCTCTTCGTGTAGCGCGATGGCAGCTCGCTCCAGCGACCTCTTCGGCGACGACACGAAGGGTGTCTCCGCAGCGACCTGCTCGCTGCCACCCTCTGATCTAATCACGAGGTCAACATTTTAGTTTTGCGGACGGCACACCAAAAAATTTTTTGTGTCCACCCACCCACCCACGTCTGTCTCGACGAAATCTGGTGTTACCTTGCATCAAGCGTCGGCAAAACCGGCGGCGCAAGCGTTGAACAGGCTGCAAAGCATCGACCCTGCAAAATTCCGTTCCCGAGACCCATCGTGAGAGCCCGATCAAGATTAATTTCGTGGATCATGTTCACGATCGGAGCCGCACGATGACGTGTCCGTCTATGCCAATGCTGCCATATTCAGGAATTCCATCTAGGAGTACGGCGGCCAAGAAAAAAAATCATCATCTACAGGAAGCTACGTGAAGAGGCCTTTGTCCATGCGACTTGCCAAGCACTCGAGGCCTGCATCATGTGCATGCCGTTCGTATGGCAACTTGCCATTGTACTATAGGCACCTGATGAAAGTGCAGCTCGACGTCTACAGCAGCAATGCGACCACTGATCCGGTTAGGGGCTGTTTGGTGTCCCGCACGGGACCGTGCAAGCATCCCCACGTGCAGGGATTGGTAGTTTGGTTGCCTGCACGTACCTCCGAGCCAGGCTCTCCGCGTGTGTTGACGGTTGATTGTCGTATCAAAGTTCGTTTGGATTTGCAAGCGGACAAATCCCCCGTCGTAGTCAAGGGACCCTTCTTCCCTTAAGTGCGAGAACTCGAGGTATCGAATCCGTGCAACAATGTGCAACGCAAGGATTCAATCTAGTAAGGCAAGGAAACTCTTTCTTTTGAAGAAGCAAATTGCATCTAATCTAAGAGATCATCAAGAAAACACATCTAATCTAATCTAATAAGAGGTAGCAAGAGAAAGTAAAGAGATAACCGATCTAGAGAGCCTAGATCATGCTTATGTTGTAGCTCCAAACAAGATAGATGAAGATAAAAAAGCAAATCTCATTAAAAGCATCTTTAAACCGTGGCCTCCGATCCGATTCCGAAGACGCCCGCCTTTTGGAGCCACCGTCCTGTCACAATGCACTCCTATTCGTGCGGGTTAGCCAAGGGCGAGTTCAAGAAGAACAAGTTGAAAACACTTGGTCGGTCCGGTATGCACCTCTATCCACCGCGGCTACAAGAGCACCCTATGCAATCTATCTTAAGTATAGATTGAGGAAGAAGCAAAACCAAGGGAGAACAAAATCATCGAGAAGGCACTTGATCGCTAGAAATTGGATTCACTTAAAGACTTCACCATGAATGATTACATGAACAAGATCACCACCGGGAACCTACCTCGATCTTGATCCTTGCTCCGGAGCTCCGACGTGGTCTTCCATGCAAGGTTCCCATGTCGGCTAGGGAAACCCTAGACAACTAGCACGACCCTCCTCTCCGAGATGGTGTCCCTCTAGCTTCTCTGCTCCTCGACGGCGGATGACGAATGAATTGATGCGTGGCTCTTGGCAGGGGGACTATAAATAGTCCGAGGGGCGTCTAGGTCAAAGGGGGCGCCGAACCAGGCCCGGAATGGGCTGGACCGACCGGCCTGGGCCGACCGGCCTGGGCCCAGTTCGGCCCCGGCTTGCTCCCGGTTGCTTCTGTGTCTTCTGGAACTTTCCACTTCCTGCATGTGGGCCCTTGGCGTCAGTTTCTCCGCTGTTTGGATAGGGCTCCTTGTCGCGCAAGCTTCAACATTTTCTGTCCAGGTCCTCGGAGTTTCACGGCTTCACGCTTCGGTCCTTGGGCCACTTGGAGTCATGTTCACTTCGTGTCTTGACTTGTGCCGGGCTTCATGATCTTCTCACAAAGTGCTTGATGAACTTTCCCGGGAAGTCTCCCTTTTAGCGTTAAAACCCTGCGTAAACAATAAACTCCAAAAACCACATGCGAGTGCGAACTTGACATATCATGAGGGTTAGGATCGTTAGTTTGGATATTAAATCAATACCAACACCGAAGGTAAACTCATGGCTAGGTTGACGGAAATTCACCGTCAACATCTCCTCCATGCTTAAACCTTGCTCGTCCTCGAGTAAGCCTTCGATGGATATCAGTGTTGCCCTTCATTGTTCAAGCCCTGCACTTGATCATACACGAGAAAACATAATGCTCTCTAAATTTATATTTGTTAAAGTTCCATAATGAAGCCAGCCTTCATCCCTACGGAGGGTGGATATCAATTAAGCTCTTCCCACAAGTAATTAGTCATGCTCCCAAATTTCAAATGAATCTCAGAAATTTTGAAGTGTAGAGCAAGATGAAGAAAAGAGCTAAACCAAGTTCAAAAATTTAAACCACCTTGCATCTTGCTCATGACCTCTCATCTCATCTTGTCTCTCAAGTCTATTTGTTCTACTCCTTTCCCCTCTCAAAATATATATAAGTGGAAGGCTTTATTTGGAGCTTTGGGAAAAGTTTAGTCCTACCAAGATATTATTATTGAGATATTATCAAAACAAGACAAGCTTCTCATGGTCTTACCGAGACTCGTCAAAAAGGTCATTGGAAAAAATAATGTTACAAGGAGTGGGAAGAGATGAACACACACTTTTTGAGATAAGTGGACATGTGCAAATGGCAAAGAGTGATCCCGAGGCACAAACAAAGTCCTCGTTATCGGATTGCACATGGTTGGAAAGATGAGTATGGGTCTTGATCTTGAATCCTCTTGAAACTTCTAATGCATCTAGAGAGCCGGGGAGCTTTATTTATTATTTTTTCTTTCTCTTTTTTTATTTATACACAATTTTTTTTCTTCTCTCCTTTTTTCTTTCTTTCTTTCATACTTTTTCTTTTTCTTTCCTTTTTTTTCTTTTCTTCTTTTTTTATACTCCCCTTGAACTCTAGATTACATTGTACCTACCTCCTTGGCAACCCCCCCATGCTTAGACGATTGCACGTCCTCGGGCAAAGATGTGGAATTTTTTATTGTGCCAAGGTAGGTACTAAAAGTTCTATATTTTCCTGGAGGAAAACACTTGAAATCTTTTAGCGATCCTTCACGCAACCATGTCGTCTTGGAGGTCTCCCAAAATTATACTTCAATCTTTGGCACCTTCATTCTTGTGCTCTTCCTCGAAATATTCATCCATACTCACATGTTGGGTTGTGGTCAAGGAGATAAACACAAAAAGATGTATTGGGTTTTTGGGTGGATATCCGGCGAGGTTTGCAAATTTTCCGATGTGGAAACTTACAATGCACGAATAGAAGAGGCTAGCATTAAGATAGATACGCAAAAACGGAATGACCAGCTTCTTAGTCTCGGGCCAGAGAAATCAAGCCCTGAATTAATTCACCCAAAAATAAATCCTGTATACTAAGTTTTTGCACTCAAATAAGTACAAGACTTTGGATAGGTAGAGCAACATGCAAGGTGTATTAATGACAATGTTAGCATTACTTTTAAGAACAAAAATAAATCATCTTTAACCCATCCAAAATTGAGAGCATGAAAAAAAAACTATAGGTCTTATCTTTATCATAACCTCCGCAAAGGATTAAGCTAGCATTTAAATTAATTTCTGATTTGCATTAAAAAGAGCATTAGCTTAATCATGCATAAAACAAGTACAAAGATAAGCAATAGGCAACGGTCATCATATATCAACTTGGCACAAATTTCCATCCATATTAATTATCATAAAACGATGGTGAAATTTATTCATGGTGATGAAAAATAAAAACTACTACTACCACACACATGCTGAAAATAAATAAAAACTAAAGATGCTACGCACACACAAATTTGCACATAACTGAAAAATAAAGGAAAGGAGAAGGAAAAATCAAACCGAATTGGAAGCACTATTTCTTCTTCCTTCCTTCACTCTTCCTTCTTCATTCTCCGGTGGTTGATATTGATGGTCTTGCGCGGTGTATCCTTGCTCGTAGTATGATTGCGCCGGTCTCTTCTTCCATTTGACTTGCATTGATTTGGATGAGGCGCCATGAAAGCTTCGTTGGGCGCCATGTATGGTGGAGGAAGTGGCGGCATGGCTGCCCCACTCCCCCATGCTTGCACTTCATAATATGGTGGAGGTATTGGTATTCCTCCATAAGGTGGTGGCATCGGGATCCCTCCATGTGGTTGTTCATTAGCTTGATGTGCGGCCCCTCTTTCATCTTGGGCTGCGGAGGATGATCCTTCTTCAACAATTCTCTTCTCAAGATGAACAAGCCTCTCCTCCTCCTCCGTCTTCATGATGAAACAATCTTGAAATGCCTCGGACCGCGACTACCCCCACAGCTCAACCTCCTTCGGTGTTCTGCTCACGCCGACCGCGACTACCTCCACAGCTCAACCTCCTTCGGCGTTCTGCTCGCGCCGACCACGACGTCCGACCTCGGCTCCACGCGCCAAGCTAAGTACTATTTGCAATTAAATATTTTACGGCTCATGTATATTTTCGTCGATCGTCTCGGATTCCGTGTCTCTGTGACCTTCGCCGACCTGCTCTACATATTTTTCTGCTCTTCCGACCCTCCCCTCGACATGCTCGGGGGCTTGGCCTTGCCAACACGTAGGTCGCGAGACCTGAGGGTTCAAATTTTTTATCTTGTGCTATGTTCCCCTCCCCCTCGACACGTTTGGGGGCTTGGTCATGCCAATCTAAGGGTCGCAAGACCTGAGGGGTCTGTCCCTCCTATGTGTTCTTCCTTTAACTGATTGACTATCATTATGAGTATTCGTTGTTGTGTGGTTGCAAAACCTGAGTCCCTGACTCCTCCTCATACATCGGCTACATCTAAGCCTCCCTGATGTGTTATAAATGATGGCGCAAAACGATGAGAAATAATCAAACCGTAAGGAGACACGAGATTTAACGTGGAAAACCCCCTCAACATGAGAGGGAAAAACCACAGGCGCCAGCCAGCAAGCAACTTCACTATGATCGGAGTCCGGTTACAAACCCAACGGCGGCGGCTTACAAGAAGTAGAATGAATCGATCTCCAACGGAAAACCCTAACGGGGTTATATGACCCGCTCCGCTCTGGCCTTAGCCTCCCGGCGGGCATCCACTACGCTTCGTCAGAAGTTGGCCTTTATCTTGTGCATAATGAATTTGGATCATCAATCAACATGCTGAGCATTGTAGAGGGGTGAAATACTTTGAAGCTTCAGAGCTTTCGAGTCCGCATAATGTGTGTCTTGCACGATAAGGGGGCATACCTTTTCAAACAAAACATAGCACAAGGATGTTATGCTCCGGCTAACATTACTCAACATCTAATTGTTTAGCTCAGGCTAAGTTTTCATCATAATTATATTCGACAGATTGATACACCGACCTGGTGTTTATTTTATTTTACACGACCAGCTCTTTGCTCTGGCGTCGTCTTCATCAGGTCGCTAGACCTCTCTCCACCGTGATGAGGAGAAATCGCACGGCGAGAAGCACGGTGGCGTCGCCTCGAGAGGAGAGAGAGAAGGGATTAGGGTTCAGCTTGTTGTTGTATTGTTCATAGTTGCTTTTACATTGTTCAGCGGAACGCGATACAGGGGCTCATTGGCCCGTCTCAGCTCACAGGCCGGCAAGGGATACACGGGCTCGCTGGCCCACTTACTTAGCACACGATATAGCATGGGCTCTTAGGCCCAGGGTCTTGACACCGTCCTACGGCCGGGAAATGAACAAAATTCAGACGAAGCCAGGTCGCAGGCAGGGCCGCTCATATCTCGGACGGCACGCGCCTGTAGAGCTCCTCCTTGTCGAGGCGCGGCGTGGCGACGGCACGCAGCGGCGTGGCCATGAAGGTGACGAGCCCGGGGGACTCCATCATCTCCACGTCGTCGGGCCCGGTCCCCTCCGGCAGCGACCACCTGAAGTGGTGCAGCATGTGGCCGATCATGGACGCCACGAGGTTGATCCCGAGCTGTGCGCCGGGGCACACCCGCCGGCCGGCGCCGAACGGGAGCATGCGGAAGTCGGCGCCCTTGATGTCGATGCTCTCCCGGAGGAAGCGCTCCGGCCGGAACGCGAGCGGGTCGTCCCAGACCTCGGGGTCGCGCGCCACCGCCCAGATGTTCACGATCACGTTGGCGCCCTTGGGGATGTCGTACCCGGCGATCTTGACGCCGGAGCTGGCCTTGTGCGGGACCATCAGCGGCGCCGGCGGGTGCAGCCGGAGCGACTCCTTCACGACGGCCTGCAGGTAGGGCAGGTCCGGGAAGTCCGTCTCTTGCAGGACCCGGTCGCGGCCGACGACGCGGTCCAGCTCCTCCTGCACCTTCTCCTGCACGCTGGGGTTCCTCAACAGCTCCGCCATCGCCCACTCCACCGATATCACCGTCGTGTCCGCACCGGCGGTGATCATGTCCTGCACATTGCAATTCGACCGTTCAGCGATTCAATCAACAAGACCTTTAATTTCAGACAAAAAGGCACTGCGTACCCAGAGGAGGCCGATGACGGTGTCGTCGCTGAGATCGTACTGTTCCCTGAGTGTGAAGAGCGCGTCGACAAAGTGCTGCTGGGCGCCGTGGTGCTTGAGGGCCTTGGCGTGCTCGTCCATGATCTTGGTGGTGAGGCGGTCGCGCCGGTCGCTGACGGCTTTCAAGAGCTGCTCGTCCACTGGGGCCAGCCACCGCAGCCACGGGATGTACCGCGCGATGGAGAGGGACGCGCCGACCTTGATCCCGTCGACGGCGATCGACTTGAACTCGCGTCCTTGCTCGTCCAGCTCGCCGGCAGCGTTTACGAACCGCTTCCCGAAGGCCAGACGCGTGATGTTGTTGAAGGCCACCATCGACAGGTGGTTCCTTATCACCAAGGGCTTCCCTCCATTGCCTGCGTGTAGGTAGGAAAATAAGCACAGTTTAGAGTGGTGCAAATAATTTCACTGAGTAACATACAGTTCTATAGCACAAAATTGCACAAGATAGCGTGTAATACAATACATGACATGCTTTGCACACAAATGATTTTAGTACAATTCAAGTGTAATGATCATTCAAGAGCCTACTCCGCCAAAAGAGTGTCGTTTCGCTTCCTGAGAAACAACTTTGACTCAATATATATATATATATAATATATTAGTATTTATGGTACAAAATTAATATAGGTAGATAGATATTTGAATCTAGTTTTTTATCAAAATTATTTAAAGATACAAATGTTACACGTATTTTCTACAAATCCGGGCAAACTTGTGGCATGAAAACCAATGGGAACACTCTTTTGGGGACAGAGGGAGTATGTGACTTCTATAGTTCGGATGACATCACACGTCCGTTAGTTTGCACTTCCCATTTATTTCTATTTGTTGTACTATAATTAAAACGTGTGACCCCAAAGTATTAAAGTTTTATTTTAAAACTAATTAAGGTTGTAAAGCTAACTTTGATTTGTTTGTAGAAATTATTGTGCAATAATACAGTTCTATTAGTACCGATATATAAAAATCAATAGAATAGAAACAAATAAAAAAAGGACACATCAACAAGACTGGAAGAACGGTGAGCTGGTGGCCTCGTGTGATCGTGTTCGTGTCCAGTTTTTGCAGCTCTAGAAGTCTGAGTAGCAAATCTTGTCCTCAGCAAAGTTAACTAATGCTTATCAATAGCAAGCAGTGGAGTAGTGTTTGATGAATTACCGTGCGCGGTGAGAGCCTTGTGGACGGAGTCGATCATGGCGGTGACCTCGTCCTCGCGGATGGGCCTGAGCGCCTCGAGACGGCGCGGCGCGAAGAGCTCGAGGTTGCAGAGCTTGCGCACCTTGATGTAGTGCGCGCCGTAGTCGGCCCACATGAGGTCCTTGCCGCCGCGGCTGAACCGCTCCGACGGCCGGTCCCGCTGCCGGTCGGCGAGCTGCTGGTCGTGGGTCCTGAGCACCTCCCTGGCCATCGCTGCCGTCGACACCACCACCGTGGGCTCACCGCCGCCGAGCCACACCGTCATGATGGGCCCGTAGCGGCGTGCCCACTCCTGGTAGCACCGGCATCGCACAGGCTGCACGTCGAGAAGGTTGCCCACCACCGGCCGGGGACGCGGCCCCGGGGGAAGCTTGCCGTAGAGGAGGCGGTTCAGCAGCAGCAGCGAGACGGGGACGACGAGGGCTGCCCCAAGGACCAGCGCGGCGGAGAGGAAGGACGCAGCGTCCATGGCTGGCTGGATGGCGAGCTGGCTCTGGCTGTTCTGGCTGCCGCTGCCGGCCGGGCCGCGCCTTTTATATATGGAGCTTGGCCGCGCGCGCCGTGGCAATTGCCGTGCACGTTCGATTGGAAAGGGATGCATGCAGCCGCCGTGCACGTTTACGATTGGAGGGTTGCATGCATGCATAGCGCATTAAAAAATTAGCGCTGGATCAAGATGCACGCACTCTACTTTTCCACTCACTCTTTGGTCGTCGTCTTTGGGAAAGCACGTGGAGGACGTCGACGCTTCTTCGTTCTTCTCTTCCCTTTTGTTCTCCTCTGTACTAGTCAGAAAGCACGTGCCTACGCCACGCAAGTGGTTTAAAAGATCTACATAATCGATTTATTTGTATAGAAATAAATATAAATAATTACGTTTATAGAAAATATAATATCTGGAAATATTATGAAATTATACATAATCGATTTATTTATATAGAAATAAATCCTTCTCAATCATGGTGGTGAATGGAGCATGAGTCCACGTGTGAACCTGGCTAGAGATAGAGCACGACCTTCAATTCCAACGCCTCATTCACACTTTTTCTAGCCTATAGTGAGATCAAAAGGAGATGAACATGACATCAACTTCGATGACCACAAAATAGAGAAGAACAAAGAGCTTTCTACTTATCTCGACTTGATTTATTTTAGCTTATTTCTTCTTACACAACACGATTCTCGACTGGAGGTGTTTTTTCCCTTTGCCTGTTGCGGGACTTAAGTTTTGTGGGGTGCATCTATGATGCTGCTGATTGTAATCTTTGGCTGCAGGCACTGCTTGGGTGCTGAGGCCGGAACACATGTTCCTTAATTAAAAATACAGCACTATTCAATTTATCACCCGAACACTATTCTTCATATCAGCCGAACGGACTCAAAAACTCATATAAGGCTGAGTCCCACAAGGTAGTGCAAAATTGAAAGGCAAATTAGACTTTGCCTCCCTTGAACAGTATTTTCCATCCCCTTAGAATACCCTCATCTCCAACAGAGCAAGCAATCGCATTTGCATCCGGCGCAGAGGAGAGGGAAGGGAGGCGGAGCAGGAGGGGTGACGCCGCGTCTGCCCGCCGCCGCAGCTGGTCACAGGGGAGGGGGAAGGGAGGCAGAGATGGAGCGGCTCCGCGTCGAGCTAGCTGCGGCCAAGAGTTGCTCGCCGCGACGGCGGCCAAGAAGAAGGAGGCCGCATATGAGCTCCGGCTTCCTTGCCGCTGCAGATGGGCTGGCCACCGCCGCCCTCTTCGGCAGCTCGTGCGCGGATCGAGCTTCCCCTATCGGCCCCTCCTCGGTCGTCGGGATCCGCCGAAGAGGAGGAAGGCTCGGCCTTCCCTGCTCCCCAGCGTCCTCAGTCGCGCTCGCCTCCCATCATCGCCGCTGTCGTCACAACCCCGCGTGTAGGAGAAGGTGTCGGGGACAGCGGCAGCGCGCGCGGAGCAGCTTCACGACGGGAGAAGGCGTCGGGGACGCCGGCGACAGCGCTGGAGGGGCAGGCGCCGCGACGGCTGGTGACGGTGGTTGACGCGGCGTGAGCTCTGCTCCCAGCACATCCTAGTCCCGTCCTTGCCGCGCTCGATCTCCATCCCCTCCTTCACGTCGCGCCGCCGCAACCCTTCCCCTGCGTCGCGCCGCTGCAGCCCCGCGCCACTCCTCCGCGCGCGCACCGCTGCAGGCCCGCGCCCCCTCCGTCGCGTCACACCGCCGCAATCCCGCGCCACTCCTCCACGTCGCATCCCCGCACACCGGAGCTCCCTCCTCCTCTGCTGCCCTCCCTCGGCCGACCTCCCCTGCAGCGGGCTCAAAAGCATTTTGCCTATTCTGTTGGAACCGTTTACACGCAGACACTGTAGCAAATGGAGGGGCAAAATGCTTTTGCCTTCCCTGTTGGACTCAAATCTTTTTTTTTTTTGAAAGAAATGTTGGACTCAGTTTAACAATACATAATTTACACTGCTTTCTTAATCTCATTTGTAAATGTGTACGGTCATCAAACAATTAGGTGATAACAGTTTTCACTATGCTCAACTGCGTCATAGGCACCACGTTATGCCAAGTCTACAGAAGCACAGATGTGGAACGTTTTTGCGATTTCGTACGTTGCCCATATGGCCACGAGGCCCACGATCGACTTGAAACCTATCTAGGCCGTCGTCTAACTCTCTGTTGATCGTGCCGCCACGTCCTCAGCTCCCGTTATGCTAGGGACGAGTGATCTGCATGCGGTGGTAGGTGACAGGTCAATGCTGACATTCCGGCAGACGCAGACCTGCAGTTGGGCCACGCTGATATCCGTTTGCCCACACAATGGGTCTCCGATCCGTTGTTTGTGCACGCCACGGGAAAAGAAAGGCCTTCGTTTGCGTTATATGAAGCCCAATTTTTTTGAGAGGACGACATGAAGCCCAATATCAAAGTAGTATACGTGTACAAATTGGGGGTCCAGTTGTAAACACAGAAACGGCCCACTGTTGGGGTTTTCTACCGTCGATAAGTAAATATTTCGATCATGTGCCTAAGTCTGAATGGTTGGCTCAAAAGACACGGGAGCTCATACTGATTCAGACGTTAACAGCCCTCTGTCCAGTGGCGTACCGATGTATTCGTGCCTGAGTTTGAACTGGGGGGTACAAACTTGTTGGGAGATGGTGTTCGTGCCCAGGTCCCTGTGGCGACGTGTGTGAAATGAGTTGCTACAAGTGGGAGCGTTCGAGTGTTAGATCGTGTGATCGTCCCCCCTCTTTGCGTCCTTTACCTTCATCCCCTTTTATAGTAGCAAGGGAGTGAAGGGAGGGGGGTAAACGACGATTACAACAAAAGTTATAGTGTTGGCTTCGTCGTCGCTCCTCGGTCTTGGACGTACGCCGGAAACAGGGGTGCACTGCAGACGAGTTGGTGTTGACGGAGTAGGTAGCACCTTGACTGGGGGCGGTGGCTTTCGAGCGGGTAGTCGGAGCAACTACTCGGACGCCGGCATCAAGTGGATTGGATGGCGTTTGATTCGTCCTGAATGTCCTTGACCGAGGTGGTCGTCGCCTGAGTGGCTGGGATGTCTCGTCCCGAGTCCTGTGGGGCTCCTGTTTGGACAAGACGATCGCCATTGTGGCCGCCGTGGCGCTGGCAGAGTGGCAGGTGCCCATCCTGCTCTGACAGGTTAGGTACCAAGTGGGTACGGTCCGGAAATCCAGAATGGGCAAAAGCGGAGGGGAGGTGCCGATAAGACTAGTTGGGCGAGGCGGAGTCTGGTCGGGCGAGCGGGTCCCCCGGAGGTGGCTTAGGTGTGAAGTGACGCCTGGTCGAGCGAATCGGAGACTGGACGGACGGGGTGGAAACCAGTCGGGCGAGGCGAAGACTAGTCGGACGAATCAGAGACTAGTCGAGTAGGACGGGAACCACTCGGGTGAGACGGAAACCACTCGCGTGTGTGGCTCGGTCGTCTTGCACTATTCCCGGCCTTGTTTTGGGGGTTCTCGACCATAATTGAGTGGTTAATGGGTTGACTTGTCAACCCTGGTCTAAACCCTCATCACCCACGTAAGGCGTCTCAAAAGGCCGTCAATACTCTTGTAGATTATTTTAACTTTATTATATTCATAGATTTGCGAACTGGTCATAGATCAGTTGGTTAGGTTCACCCAGGTTGAAGTCCTCGACTTGGCACAGGTGCTTGCATATTTCGGGATTTTTCGGCGTTATGCTTAAAGTGGTAAGAGACGCTCCCCTCGACGACGAGGCATGACTTCAGGAATCTCCAGCTCAGTCGGCTCAGTCCTTCAGAGGTGCTCATAGAGGTAGGATTTGTGTACGTGTGTTCATAGAGGTGAGGGTACGTGCAGTGTGTGAGTATTTGCATTGTATTGTGTACTAAAAAAGTATTAGTATATTTTGTTATGAATTTAGATATACTCTATGTCTAGATGGATAATAATATTTATACATCTAGAGAACTCAAAACGAATTATAATTTGCAGTGGAGGGGGTACTTGTTCGCATATATTTTTTTCAAATAGTACTCCCTCCGGTTTGGTAAAAGAAGTCATTTTGGACAAGGTTTGGGTCAAACATTAGGAATATAAATGATGAGTAACTTTTAAGTCGTTGAGTTTAAAAATGCGAAAATCATATCAATATATTTGTTTTGAAAATCATTTTCATAAAAATATACACATATAACTTTTCAATAAATATTTTTATAGAAAAGAGAAGTCAAAGTTGTGTTTTGGAGATCGTGTCGCTATCCTAAACAACTTCTTTTACCAAACCGGAGGGAGTACTTGTTAACGTGTTGGTCACCTGATTAGCGCTTGTTGGTGTAGAAGAGTATTGAGATGGAACTGGAGTGAAACGAGAAAAGTTGAGTTGATAACCAACTAATTTTCCATCTAATCCCTCTCCATTCTATTCCAAGTTTAGTTGCATAGGTGAAATTTTTGGGTCATCTTTCAAAATCTATTAGGAGTATTGAACGTAGACGAGTTACAAAAATAATTACATGAACGAACCAAAAATTGTGTGATTAATCTATTAAGTCTAATTAATCTATCGTTAAGGATTAGTTAGTGTAGTACGACGTTGTCTAATCATGATATAATTTTTTTTGACTGTCAGCATGATATAATTAGTCTCGTTAGATTTGTCTCGAAAATTAAGGTGAGAGTTACGGAATGAGTTTTGTCATTAATTCACATTCAATACTCCTACTTATTAATGTCCGGAGATTGATGTGACGTGCAGTTGATGAATTTTTTAAACTAAACAGGGCCGTGTGAATCCGATCGGGGCACTTTGCTGTGTGTGTTCGCTCACTGGGTGCGTGGCAGTGTTCAGGGACCGTGCTATCCACGGCACTCGCGCTTCCTATGTTCATGGTAAGCAAACAATCATCATCCACACTTGAACCGGCGGCCACCGGCTGCCCCAACGGAAGCCGACAGCGCCTCCCAATAATTCCCCAGAGCAGCCCGGCTGACGTCGCCGCGTTAGTCGGGCTCCGGAGCGCCGCCTGTCAGTCATTCCAGATCGAGCAGGCGGTGCGCCGCGCAGTGGGGGGTTTGGTTGCTTGCTGCGATTGGACTGCGCCGCGTCGCTGCGCATGCTGCGGTAACGTATTTGTCCATTTGATACAGTCGATATGCACGATGCGTGGCTTTTTGGAGCTTCATCACTTGACGATCGAGGATTCCGTTCTTATTTCTTAGAGTAGTAAGCGGCTCAACTTAACCCTTCCCTCATCGATCGGTAGCATGCCTCTGCTGCCACAACATACCCAAGATCTTGCCGACTAGTCACCGGGGCACACCCGTTCCTTTCAGAGAACCAGACAAGTAACATTTGCAATCCCTCCACCAAATAATTAAACAAACAAAAGGCGGGAGACCCAGCAACGCAACGTCGTCAAAGCAGACGAATCTGCAGACATTGTGCTTAGCCTGATCTCCAGATATTGCATTATTACTCGCAACTCCTTCCTCTCCCTCCTCCTCTGCCCTCCGACTGACGTATACACCCTCCCAACACCAGATTATTGTACGCATCAAAGGGGGTTGTTCCTTTTGATTTGCTGTTGTTGCAGAGCCTCATTCCATTCAGTGCTATCTGAGTAGGGAAACCTCAAGCAAGCAAACCACTAGCTACGCAGCAACTGCGCGCGCGCTCTCTCTCTCTCTCCCTCTTGCTTGATGTGTCGCCTGCACAATAAACAAGCGCGAAAGAAAGCGCCCCTCTTGCTTTCCCGACGACTCCCCGGCCGGCAATGTGGCCTCCATGATTTCTCCCCGGCCTCCACCGAGAGCGACGCCACCGCCCGTCTGCTTGGCTCCTTGTAGGAATCGACTAGCCGCCTGCGCATTGGTCGATCGTTTGGTCAGGTCATCAGGCATCAAAGCCGCTGTAGCCTCTCAAAGCACAAAGGCGTTCCGGGTTTGGTGAAAAGAAGGGAGGCGAGAGCTCCATTCCTGAATCCTGAGAGATGATGGATGCCTTGGCTTTGTCCTCTGCGCAACAAAGCAGGGGTTGGTTATGTGGAGAAACGTTGCCGCACGACGCCGCACTCAGATACAGAGATCAGATTTCATTTACCTGCCTGCCGGGGGGCTCTGCGAATTCTGAATGAAGTGGATGCCGTGCAGGTAACTCTCCGGTAATGACACCGACGCTTCCATTCCACTCACACTCAGAGAGATATTAAAGTTACTGATCGAGCGGAGTAGTGCCTGCTTAGGTCAGTCTCAGTAGCAGTGTCATGGGCATACTTACTAAGTCCGCCACATCAGCTTTTCAGCATGATGACCCTGTCACTCTCAATGCACAGGGTGCACAGTTTCATAGATAGAAGTAGCATTTAAATCTTTCATGTGTTGTGATCAAATGCAGGGTCATGGACTCTCAGTGGAGGGTCGTGAGCATTGTTACCTGTGTCGACCTGGGGTCATCACCATGACCCTAAGATCTTCTCTTCCTTCATTTATTTGGTGCCATGTCATCAAAAAAGACTATGTGGCAGTCCATTAAATGTCGATGACCCTGCCACTGAGACTGGCATAAAGGTAAAGCTAGCTGATGTGAGGCTCTTGGCATTAATTAAGAAATTATATATGGGGGCACAGCCAAATCTTTGTTTGATTTGCGTTTCGTGTGCAATGCGCTGAAAATTCAGTCTACTAGCCTATCGCTTCGGGCGCTGATGTATGATAACAGCAAAGACGACAGGTGAATTGCCACACTGAGATTTCTTCAGAGTTTCAGACACACGGTGCTGTGCGTACGTACGAAAGCATAACGAGACAAGTGGCGCGATAATGGTAATATGAACAGGCAGAACTTATCACTACTTCAAAATCCATTACCATTTCAAGAACTGGGGTATATGATAAGGAAGCAAAGGGTTTACTAGCTACTCCTAGGAGAAAGAGAAAAGAGATCAATTAATTAGTATTTCTAATTAACCTATGGAGCAAGACTTTTAATTTTAGTACAAATAATATATATATCAGTAAACCTTGGATGATTTTTTTGGGAATAAAACTTTGGCTAAAGATGACCATAGGGGGGAAAACATTAACATATAAACAGAAAAGGGAAATGAAAAGGAAAAGGAAAAGGAAGAGCTAGCTGCAACCTTAGCGACAAGCACCCAAACAAATGTTCATGGATCCATACCATCAATCAGTCAGTCATCAGACATTACGCGCAACATGTCATGTCAGTCCATGCTCCTGCAACGAATCGAAAATTAAAGTTATGGTTCAATTTTCACGCAACAAAGTGGCATTATTTTGTTGGGACTTGCCTCCGATCGAGCTAGTCCGCTAAGTGCTCTGTTAGTGGAGTCTGAATGCAAGTCCATGAACTGAACCCGCACTGATTCTGGTGACGAGATACATGCTTTTGCACAATGCTTTTCATACGCGCAGGTGCCCGGTGATGGATGCATGCTGAAAGAGACACTCGTCGATCGGATCAATGGAATACTACTATGCGCTTATATAAGCACCCTGCTTTGCACAGTAACGAATAGTAAAAGCATATGTTTTGATGGCAACGTAGAACAAATCTGTCTAAAGATTTTTTTTCTCACTGTTCCAAAATATAGGCCATTTTATTTCTTGCTTAAATAAAAAGTTATTTAGTTTTAAATAAATTTATAAAAAATATATTAACATCTACTCCCTCTCTCAGAAAGAGTGTCGCTAGAAAATAAATGCACTGACATGGCATTTCATTGCGGATTTAGTGAATTTGATTTGATTTTGTAAATGTTGGTTTTATATTAAACTTGGTCAAAGCTAGAGAATCTGACGACTTATCACAAAATTGAAATGACCTACATTTTATAACGTACCAGAGTATAGGAGATAAAAACTTCTTCTCACATATAAATGTAACTTGTAAGGACCCCGATTCTTCATGATTTATCTGGGTGGACCGGGATCTCGGTGCACCCAAAAACGCCCTCAGAGGCTCAGAGTGCTAAAGTCACCATTTATTTTCTCGCTTGTATGTCAAATAGTGCACGCGAATATACCTCTTCTAATGACAAAGTTCAATCGGGTTGGCTCTGAGCATATTGAAACAAGCACTCGGTTTCTTAAACTTTTATATAGTATATATGTCATCGCCATAAATCTTAGAACATAAAACTCTTTTCCACAGAAAATTAAAGCATAAAAAATACATGTTAAGTATACTAGTAGATCCATCATGCATATTACAAAAAGGATAGCAAACAAAAAAGGGGCACAGAACAAAATTATTCCAGGCCTTCCACTCCTCTCTCTCTCAATCATCCGACCCTAATGCATGCAGCGTCAGTAAACACATTATAGGCACATGAGACAAGACAGTTAGCACTTGGACAACGCCTCTTCCATGCATCCAGCTAGCTGCTGCATTCTCAGCACTAGCAGCTCTGGAATCTCGGGTTGCATCAGATCAAACTGCACCAGCTCCGTGTCCGTCGGAGGATGACTTCACCCCATTGACGACTTTCTTGTTGCACTCCGAGTCATCTCCAACAGCGGCGGCGATCTCCTTGATGAACGTGGCGTCGTTGTAGACTCCGTTGGCCTTGGACGCCACGGGCAGCTCCATGGCCTCCTCCTCCTCCTTCTCCTGGGACTCCTTGTGCTTGCCCCAGAGCACCGAGTAGAGCCCCATCACGATCAGGACGGCGCCCAGGACGCCGCCGAGGAAGATCTTCTCGGAGAGGATGAAGGAGCCCATGACGGCCACGACGATCATCATCAGGGGGCTGAACGCCGACGCGAACACCGGCCCGGTCTTCTGGATCACCAGGCCTTGCACGTAGTACGCTATGCTCGACGTCACAATGCCCTGAAACACCATATGCATGCGACGCGACATTAATACGCTGGAACTTCATCTGGAGCAGAACAGTAATTACAAGCTAGCTAGGCACCTAATGGTCAGAGAGACTCACGGCGTATGCGGCGGCGAGGAGGTTCATGTCGAAGCCGATGATCCAGACGGAGGGGCGGTGCTCCATGGCGAAGGTGACGACGATGGCCTGGAGGGTGCCGACGAAGCAGATGAGGGTGGTGAGGGAGAGCGGCGCCGCGTACTGCTTGAGGGTGTGCGCCTGCAGGATGAAGAGCGAGGCCCAGGCGAGGGTGGCGATGATGACGAAGAAGGACCCCAGGAACCACTCCCTGCCGCTGGGGTCGACGATGGCGGCGACGGGCGCCTCCGCGCCGCCGTGCACGTGGCTGCTGCTGCTGCTCCACGCCATCTTCATCAGCGGGCCCTTGTACAGCGTCATCATCATCGCGCCGGCCACCGTTACCAGCGTCCCGGCCACCTTCGCCTGGCACCTCACCTTCTTCAGGTCCACCTTCTCCATCCTGAAGATCACGGCCATGACGAAGGTCATGGCAGGGAGGATGTTGCTCATGGCGCACGCGAAGGTTGGGCCGGTGAACTTCAACCCGGCGTAGTAGAAGTTTTGATCGATCACAGGCCTGCACTTACATGTTACTAATTAGTGCTTCAGAAAAGCTGACAATTATTTCGTAATGCACTACTACTAGACAGTACGGTACTAAACCCCTTTTGTTGGCAAAAGAATAGAATCTTCAAATTGGAGCTTCCACTTATATATGTCTTTTCCTTATTATAAAGGTACTATATTAAGTTTGGTACACAAGGTGACACGAGAAGCAGAAATCTAGTATTTGTGAGCAGTGTGCACTAACCCGAGCAGTGCCAGTACGAAGATCTGGAGGAAGACTGACCACGTCATCTTGGGCCTCACCTTCCTGCCATTTCCAATCAGACGATGATATATACGATCAGTTTCAGATAGAGACGAACTGCACGACAAGATCGAGAATTCTAGCTACTTGCTTAATTCCATTCTTTGTGGTGATCATCAATTGATCGGCTAATAAGCTACTATACCTCTCGAGCATGAGAGCGAATGGAGCAATGGAGACGGTGGCGAAGGCATGGCGGTAGACGACGAGCACGTAGTGGCTCATGCCGTGGTTGAGGGAGACCTTGGTGATGACGTTCATGCCGGCGTAGCCGAACTGCAGGGAGATCATGGCGATGTAAGGCTTGGCCTTCTCGAAGAAATCGCCACAGCAGCCCATGGCGACACAGTCTCTAGGCTAGGGTAACAAACAAAGCTATTGCAAAAGCTTGGAGATCAGCTGATCCTGATCAGTAGATAGCTAGGTGCTAGTAGACAACTCAAGGAGCAAGACAAAGGCCGGCCTTGAGCTGAAGGAAATGTGCCCGGTGCCCAGCTCAATTTATATGCTCGCGGCAGGGGCATTTCGGTCATCTGGAGCTGAATTTCCGAGTAAGGTTCAGAGGCTGGTTGGGGCCCGTCCACGCTGGAACCCCGTTTGTGGGTTTGTGCGCAGACGTCGGCTTTTTTTCTCCGCGAGTGGCAACGTGGGTGGATGGGCCAGGTCGGGCCCACACGTCATTTGTAGAAGGCCGTAGGCTTCTGTTGAGTTCCATCCAGCTGATCCGATGGAGACAAAGGGCGTGTTTGGCAGAGCTTCAACTCTGAAAAAATAGCTTCAGAGTTGCAGATGCACGGATCTCCACCGTGGAGCTGAGATCCCGACAAGTGTTTGGTACAGCTCCAGATTTTTCACCATCCCTATGACATCTAGGGCCCGCATGTCAGGAGAATAAAAAAAATATTCTTTCTTCTTCCTCGATCCAATACCGCTCCTTCCCTGCCACACCCAGACGCCCGTCTCGTCGGTGAGCTCCGCTCCAGCGGCCACACGAGGAAGCGCGGGAGGCCGGCGGCGGCGCGTAGAGGCGACGCGGGACGACGCCTTGCTTGATGCCATGGCAGCTTCCCCTCCCTCTCCTCTGTTCCTCTCCGTATACAGCGGCCAAATCCTCCCTACTCCCTCCACCAAAATCAAATCGCCTCCACCCAAGCGTCCATCACCTTCCCAGCTCTACAGTGAGCCACTCGTCGCCGCTGGCCATGGCCCATTCGGTTGGGGATTGAAGGCGCAGCGGAAGGCGGGGCTCAGCAGCCGCGGCGGCGCTCGCGGCGGCCGGAGCTACCCGCCAAGGCGCTCGCGGTGGCGTCACGGCACCCCTGGTCGGCCAACGACGGAGCCAGCCAGCGCGGCAACCGCTTCCAGCTCCTCCTCCTCAGCCTCGAGCTCCGCCTCGAGCTCAGGCGGAGGCCGGCGCAGCGCGCGGAGGCGGCAGGCCACCATGGTGCACGGCGTGGAGCAGAGAGGGAACGAGAGAAGGGAGAAATTGGAGAAAGAAATTAGCGGATCCGGTGCCGGGGAGGGCGGCGGCGGAGGGCAGGCCGGCGGCTGGTTCCGGGGAGGGTGGCAGCCAATACAGGCACGGAGCGGAGGGCACGGGCGGAGGCCACACCGGGGGCGGCGCCGGCGAGGCCGTGGCCTAGGGCCTCCGCGCGGGGGAGCAGGGAGCTCGACGCCAGGTGCCGACGACGGCAAGTCGGGGGAGGAGAGTCGCGAGAAAAATAGAACGAACCGTTTTTTTTTTGTAACAAGTGGCAGTGGTGGGTAATTTACCTCAAACTCCACGAAACTTGGATTTGGTGGAGTACCTTCTGAGGTACTCCACGAAAACATGGAGTTGGGGCCTGCTCCACCGTTTTTTTGGAGCAGATCCACGGTGGAGCTGCTGGAGCTGGTTGCGTTTGGCTGACAATTTTTGGAACGGAGTTGGTTTTTTGGATCTGGAGTTGCGTGTAGCTGTGCCAAACACGCCCAAATTAAAGGGGCCGGGAGATCACCTGGGGAAACAGGGAGATCTCGACTGTTCCCCTGCTGTGCTGGTTGTGGTTGGGGATGTGATAGTGCTGTAGCATCAGCCTAATCACATTAGCAAATCGAATTAAGAGGGGAACCATCAAGAACTGGTCATATCTCGCACATATTGGAACTTTGGAAGACAGAAGAATCATCGGAGGTCATCTCCGACTCTCCGATAGATGTCACAGATGACAGATCACATAGTGAATCCAGCCAGCAGGCAGCAGCATCCATGATCAGGATATGCAGTAGCAAACTTTGTAGCCGACATGCTTCTTTGCCCGGCTGCTGTTTCTATTGTGGTTGCTATATTCATCTTCAGTGATAGATGATAAGCTCTAGCTTAGCTCTAGCTCTACGCCAGAATGTGCCGACACCATCTCATGCTATTTCGAAGTTCTCAGTGATCGATCGTCGATCGATCGATCGATCGAGAGGGGCTCCGTTGATGCGCGCGTAAGCTTCAATCGAAAATCATTTTGGCCAATGGTTACTGCTTTGATTGCTGCAAATATCACTTAGCCAGATATAGAGGCGGTCGTGCAAAAATTGAACAATACGTTTTCAAATGCAAAAGTACTTTGAGTCAAGCTGCATGCCATTTCCATGGAAACGTCGCCGTCGAGCTTCTAAAGTGACTCCACCACTTAAAAAAAAAAAGCTTCCAGAGATTTCAATATCCCAGGGCTAGTTCTTATATGCTGAATATATACGTGGAGTTCACTGGTGTCGAGCACTACACAAATGAATGCTTAGCTTTTGTTTTGTTTTATAAAACGACGCAACCGTCGTCACCACACAAGAAGGACGCAACGCAATGCGATGCGAACGGCTGCGGAAAGCTACATCCCCCGGCCGTTCTGCGAACAGAAATGACCCAGAAGGCAGACCTGAGTGCGATCTATGATAGACCATTTTTTAGTACCGGATTTTAATGGATGTCTGTCAGTCTGTGTACAACAGGTCGTCCTCACTTATACTGTATTAATCTTAAAACAAATTTAACTGAAGGAAATTAAATACATCAATCACAATTACATACTGCAGAGAGAATGGCACATGAGTTGTGCCATTTAACTCTGAATTTCAGCTTATGCAAGATTTCTACATTTTTTGAAAGAAAAAAAAGAATTGACGGCCTCTTATTCTAGATGTCGATGGGCTAGCTGCTGTAGCTGACCTTAAATCGATTGAAGAGTCCATGTCTCACCGGTATCGACCTAAGCCATACAACATGGCTTATTAGCCATTATCTAATGGCGCTTTTTTTCCTTTTTGGGCTTTTGCTCTTCCAAAAGATGGTACTCCTACTAGCTATAGCAATCACAGATAAAGGAAGAGAGGAGGAACGTGAGAAATCAAGCATGGATGGAAGCCAAGAACAGATCCAGGTGCATGCACGTATGTTCAGATCAGATTCATTGCACAGTTACGTCAAGCAAACAAATAGCAGTCCGCCCGGCGCGCTATCTTTCGCTTTATTTTGCTGCAATGCTGTGCCCTCTTGCACTTTCGTCTTCTTTCCAAACTTGGGAGGCACACGATGAGAATCGAAGCCGGTGCTAGCTTGAAACTGGCATATGGTAGCGCAAACAAAATCAGTTGAGTTCGACTGCACACCAATTAATATTTCCCCTTCTGAAGGGGTATCAGAATGTCAGATTCATAGTGATGAGCCTAGTAAAAACACAAATCCTCATACGGATCTTTAGAAAGAAATTAGGATTTGAGTTAGAACAAAGCTAGAATAAAACAAGCAATATGAAACATATGAGACGTAGATACTGAAGCCGCGCATTTGATGCTTGCGTCACGAATCAAAGTCGCTGCCAGCAAATAAACACAGAGAGCTAGGCCCTGCCCTCTGTCGAGTATGGATAGGAACGCACAAAGGCGAGTGGCGAGTGACGGACGCACCTGATTTAGGATTTTAATCGGAGGCGAGGACAAGGATCGGTCGAATGGCAACTCACAAAAGCCTGCTCCGATCCTCCTCTGCGTCTGCGTGCAAAAAAAAAGTGATGGGTACATCTCATAAACTAACTAATGGTACTACGTGACATCACTCCTCACCAGCTTGCTGCTTGTTGATCCTATCGCAAGTAACACTGCTAGATGGATCATTACTAAACGTAATGCCCTTGGTTGTGTAACACGCATCACTGGATTCTTACCGACCGGGATCGAATCGATGCTTGATAATGCTTCGATTCCCGCGCGGCTACTCTAATCAGCTGCGTGATGCCATCCTTCGAGTTGCCCGTGATGCGTTGCAGACTTGCAGTTGCAGCAGGTTCGTTCGATTCGATTCGATTCGATGCTGAAATCTGCATACTTAATTACCTCCTTTTCTTTTGCGTGGATACGATACGATGCAACCTCATCCACTCCAGCAAACAGAAGGGAAAAAAAACCTTCATCCTAAAACCTCCACTCCAGCAAACAGAAAAGCAAAAAAAAAGGGCCATCTACAAAGTTTGGCGCACCCAAAGTCTGGCCCATCCCTGCGCGCCGGTTGGGCTTTGGGCTCGTTCCAAATCGTACGAACTTTCTGCTCCCATTTTTTCACCTCAAACAAAAAAAAATTCTATTTTTTTGCGAATTTTCAAAAATAAATACCTGATTTCAAAATTGTCAAAACTAGTCTACAGTCGCCGTCTGAAATGGTGGTTGGGTCCATCCGCCGCTGTCAAAGGCGGTAGGGCAGAGGATCTGCCGTTGGTAACGGCGGCTGCCTCAACCGCCAACCCCTCCCATTCACTTCCTCCCCTCTCTCTCATTCACCTCCTCCCATTCCTCGAAGCCCCACGAGCGGTTAGTGAAGTAGTGTTTCAGTCGGATATGTCTCTAAACTAGTATGATATAATTTAGAAATAGTAGAAAATAGTTTAGAGATTTTAGATTTAGTTTAGTAATAGTAGAAATTCGTTTAGAAATAGTAGAAAATAGTAGAAATACAAATTTTTTTTAGAAATTTCTGAAAATACATTAGAACTACTAGATTTTCTTTAGAAATTTCTGAAAATACTTTAGAAATGCCTAGAAACACTTTAGCAATACTAGTTTTTCCATAGAAATTCCTGGAAATACTTTAAAAATTCTAATTTTTGCTTAGAAATTCTTGGAAATACTTTAAAAAATCTAGATTTTTTAGAAATTTCTGAAAATACTTTAGAAATACTAGTTTTTGCTTAGAAATTTCTGGAAATACTTTAGAAATTCTAGATTTGCTTAGAAAATCCTAGAAATATTTTAGAAATTCTAGATTTTGCATACAAATTCCTGGAAATACTTTAGAAATACTAGTTTTTGCTTAGAAATTCGTGGAAATAATTTAGAAATTCTAGTTTTTCTTAGAAATTCTTGGAAATACTTTAGAAATTCTAGATTTTTTAGAAATTTCTGAAAATACTTTAGAAATACTAGTTTTTGCTTAGAAATATCTTAAAATATTTTAAAAATTCTAAATTTTGTTTAGAAATTCCTGAACTTACTTTAGAAAATCTATATTATGCTTACAATTTTTTTGTTACAGCTATGGCAGAGCAGGGTCCTCCTCATTCTCCTCCGCCACCGCCCCGTCCTCAGCCATTGTACGTGCTTCCTGAGCTCTTCAACGAGAGGATTGACAGGGAGCACCGGTCGTACCTGTCCGTGATCTGCGGTGCGGACCTGTGACAACCCGCCCAGGAAAATACCGTACTATCGCCTAAACCAATTCACTTTGGTCATTAAGCGACAGTAAAGTACAATCCCGTCGTTGGTTGCCGGGTCAAGCCCGGTGAAATCACTTTCATAGCAACAAAGTATCGAACATATGCATTAAAACTCACGCGATGGCGAGTCCAGAGTACATTACACAAATTAAATCCAAATTACCCCTAAGGGTTTAATTATTACAAACCATTGTTCATGACATGATAAGTAACGGTTCAGAGTTCGAACGCAGCGGAATAATAACTAGCGGTACGATAAACATAACAGGAGGCCACCCATGATGCCATCACTCGTCATCATCCACCCATTCCAGCTTCCAGCCGGGTGGAATCTCACCAGGCCAAACTACCTGCGACAACATTTATAAAGCAAGACTGAGTATACTAATACTCAGCAAGACTTAACCGTCGGATGATAACTACATCACCAAACTCTAGACATGAGAGGCTTTTTGACCGGTGGAGTTCTTTTGCTGAAAAGCAAAAAAGAGTATGTCCTTACTTTCAATATTTTAGCTCAAATTCTAGTTAATTAGCATTTCTACGTGAGCCATCTATTGCAATCAAAAGTTGTACAATACAATTAAATCACACCGTAATATTCACCAAGTTCCATCATTAAGGGATATCATGGCCAGTTGATTAAGCAGTCTCAGATAACGGTGAGAGGCTGACAATCGATTGATTTATAACCTTGCAAGGTAAACCTAAACACACGGTAGGGTGCCCTCACATTGGACAACCACCAGGTAGTTCCCAAAAGTCCTCGGCTTGGGATCGAAGCTTACAGTCCCGGGTACACGGCTATCTGGCGTGCCCCGCAAGGCACCCAGCCTCACACATGTACCCACCTCCCGGTGGTGAGCCGGGCAGGTGACTACTCAAGATTAGTAAGGGTAAGATCCCACACCGTCTCATTAAGGTACTAGGCTTACCGGTCACATTCCCGACAAGTGCTTAGTACGTTCAAAAGCTTAGCCCACGAAAGTCACTGGACCGGAGCCCAAATCCCATGCTCTTACCACATGAGCAATCCATTTATAAAGATCTTATGATTCCAACATAAGAACCTATTCTCGCGAGTGACGAACATCACTCGACTTGTACCGGTCCTATAGCATAGCAGCTATCGACCTAGCATACTAGTAAAAGAGCATAGGTACCTAGGGATCGTGCATCTAGGGTTTCAATTCAACTCCTGAGACGTAAATGCACAATCATAGCAAAAATAATTTCATAATTTTAAAAGAAAGGGTTAATGATTCGGGGCTTGCCTTCGCTGGCAAGGTTGGCCTTGGGCCCTTCTGGACTTTGGTCCAGGTCCTGAGCTACGTCCACGTACTGCAGCTCGCCGTCAGCACCTTGGTCTCC
The DNA here is from genome assembly GCA_036936925.1 of Cenchrus fungigraminus. Taxonomy (NCBI): domain Eukaryota; kingdom Viridiplantae; phylum Streptophyta; class Magnoliopsida; order Poales; family Poaceae; genus Cenchrus; species Cenchrus fungigraminus. The sequence goes on along the minus strand of CM072778.1, from coordinate 15,700,653 downwards.
TCCTTTCGGCACGAGCGTATAGCTACCGTCGGGAAGATCTACACGAGGATGCAAATGTAAGATTTACTTAACGGTTTTGATTTAATTAATTATAAAGCAACATGTGACACCCATGGGGTGCATGGTTGACCACATTCACCTAGATAATAATACATTCAGCATACTCTTCCAATAAAGGAACAATATGGGGTTCTTTATTAATTATTCTTTTTGATAGTGATTGTGTACACATTTATGCAAATAAATTAATTTAATTTCACAAACAGCAAGGGGTTGGTCTTAAGCTTTTTAAAATGATTTACATCACATACATAGGGTCATTAAGTGTGGGGTTGGTGATTTTCCAATTTAACTTAATATTAAGCTTTAATTGGCTTCCATAGCTTTTATTCATAAAATTCAATGGGGGTGTTTCTGAAGCACTATAAACCTAAACAAAGCCACTGCATACACATGCACACTTAGGAGAGCTATGAAATTAATTATACTAAAAAAGACAAATTCTAGCTACCAAAATTTGGGAAATGCATATAAAAATAAATACACAACAAATGAATTCCAACTTTCTCTCACTGATACTCTGACTCAAATCAAGGCTAGGAAAGCAACAAACACATCAAGAGCTACTCTAGATCTTGAGCTATGCATTTACATTTAAAACTAAGCATAAATCAAGAATAAATATTTCTGTAGTTATAAAATCATGGTTAATTCACCAGAGGTGCATTTAGGCATAAAAAGATCATAGCCAGAAGTTGAGCACAAAAATCTATTTATTTTTAGCTACAAGCAATCATTTTGGACAGATTCATCATAAATACAAAACAATTCATAATAAAAGATCTACACCATAACTTTGTGCAATTTTTGGTACAGAAGCTAGGCATGTCTTAACTCACAACATATCCAGACTTCAGCTATAGAGCACTTGTAGATTTTTAACTACAGCAGATCTAGGTTTAACTGATTTCTATTTTTCATGCAAAAACTATCACTCAAAAGTAGGGTCATGCTTTGTGAAAGTTGTAGGGTTATTCACAAGGAAACCAACAAAATTGATTTTGCATTTTTTCTGATTTTTCTTTGATTTTCTATGAATTTTACAAGAATAAGCCAAACACCAACACTATTCAAGATTAAACTTTCAAGCAGGCCCCTGGAAAGATCTTTTCTATTACAAGTAAGCCCCTAGTTCACAGAAAAGACCCTACATGTTTTGGGGCCCTTGGCCATGGCCGGCGGCGGTGCGGCCGCAATTCCAGCGAGGGGCTCGCCGGGGAGGGTTGGGGAAAGGGTGGAGGAAGGCCAGGGGCTCACCACGAGTCGGTTTTGGACCGGAGGTGGGGCAGAAATGCGGCCGGCGAGCACGGCCGGCAGAGCAGGGCGGCGGCGGTCACTGGAGCGGCGGCTCCGGTGAGCTCACGGCCGAGGATTGAGAAGGCGCGGCGCTTACGGCTCCACTGGGTCCTAGGGGAGGCGCCGGGTTGGTCGAGCGGCTGAGGAGTCGAGCGGGCAGGGGGACCCTGCGGCGGCGGCAATGGCAGTGGCGGCGGGTGCTGCGGCGCGCGCGAGGAGGAGAGGGGGAAAAGCTTTTATAGCCGCGGGAGTGAGAGGGAGCTCCCAGGCTTTGTCACGAAAGCAATGACGGGCGCGCAGGGGGGACCCCGCCATCACCGCGCGGCAGGCCTAGCACCGGCGGGCGGCACGGCTGGGCGCGACACCTTGCGCGACGCGTGCCGTGCAGGAGGAGGGTCGGCTAAGGGGGGGGTCCGGGGCGGCATTGGTAGGCGTGCGGCCTCGGGAGCGCGGCCATTGGGATGCGCAGCTGGCGTGGGGGGCCGGACGCCGAGGCAGGCGGCCGCCACGCGGTGACGCGCGCGGGCTCGCGCTGGCGCGGGACGCAGTGGCGTGGCGCGACGCCGTCATTTTCAAACTCGTTTAGCACTATTTGACCGTGTTTTTCTCCAAATTTTCAAATAAAACTCCACAAAACTTTGAATACCAAAGTTGTAGAGCATCTATAGGAGAGCATTTTTCGTAAAGGCCGACCTATGTTTTGATCAATGGTTTGAGCATGAACTGCAGGCAAAGTTGTTGTATTTCATGGCGGTGATGAATAGTGTTTAGCTGCAGTTGACCGAGTTTCTCACCAATTTCCACTCCAAATCTCAAATGCCGCCAATTATGAAAAGTGTGTCCCTCGAAAAGACGAACAACTTTTATATTGGCCGATTTTGAAGTGTTTAAATGAAATTTTGGAGAACGCGGCAAAAGTTCCAGAGGAGGTTCAAAGACAACAGGGGTTTTGACTAGGTTTGACTACGCCTTTGACCAAGGTTTGACCACAAGTGCGTGTTGACTTGATTAAGAGGGTCATTAGTGATTGCTGGCTAGGTTTTCGAGGTGATGACCCAGGTTGACCACGGTTTGACTAGAGTCAACATGCTTGACTCGGTCATTAGCACTAATGATGCTAATTAAAAACCTGGGGCGTCACAGGACCTAGGCATCGTACGTGCTCGAGCTCCGTTACACTACATGATGCTTCACCCTTCTTGAGTTCCCAAGTACATAATATTTCTTTCTATTTATTCGTTAATATTTTTCATTGCACGGACACCTACTACGTTTTCGGGAGCAGGCTACGAGCAGCAAGGCTTCTTCCTCTTGCACCCTTGGTTGAGAGGGACAACTTCCGGCAGATGATGCGCCACCAGGACCGCACCTCGTGGTTTGGGTTCGACTACCCCCTTGTCTGCGCACTCGTGGACTGGTGTCCCGAGATGCACACTTTCCATTTCCCCTGGGGGAGATGACGATCTCTTTGGAGGACGTGGCCCTCTTGTTTGGGCTACCCCGTGTAGGGGAGGCGATGGGGGCGGCTGACCTCCCCGAGTCGTGGCGTCAGGATATCTTGGCGAGGTTCGCGCCAGTGGTGCGCAACAGCCATGCGCTAGGGCCTTTCAACGACTTCACCAACACCCACAGGCCCACCAGTAGTTGGTTGCGACAGTGCAACGTACGTACCTCGATCTATTCATTTATTGTGTTTTCATACAAGCGCAAGCAATTTAACAAATTTCGACTTCTTGCAGGCCGACTACATGAGAGCTGACGCCGACGAGGGGACTAGCAACAGGCACTTGAAGGTGTACCTATTGTGGCTGTTCGGCTACATCATGTTCTGTGGGTCGCAGGGCGATGCGGTGTCGAGGTTCCTAATCCCCCATGCTTGAATGATCGCCGAAGGTGCAGCGTTTCGTAGAGGCATGGGCGAACGCTGCGAACAACGTCGTCGAGGAGGAGCGGCCCCTTACGATGCGGCCTGGAGAGAGTACTTGTAGTGGTACACACGGAGGACTCAGACGCGCGTAACGTTCATCCCACAGCCTGAGCAGGAGGATATTCCTCAACAGTAGGAGGAGCCAGCGGCGTTGTACCCCCTCCGACGGGATCAGAACTACGGCATGGCAGTAAGTTTGTGACAAAAAATTCATCCATCTTTGATTATGTTCTCTCGTACTAATAATCCATCTTATCTTTGACAGTCCGACGTCATTGCCGAGATTGTTGCCTTGGCGGAGGACGCTGATGCGAATGTGATGAACATGAGGATCGCGCAGCACCAGGGGGTGTACCACAGGCAGGTGGAGGTCTCCAGGAGGTTCATGTGCGCGGTGAACTTCTGCGGCGACGATTTGGCTCTCGCTCCACGTCAGCCCTCGTCCTCCAGCAGCTCTGCCTCCACTGCAGCTTCGTACTAGGCATCGTCGTTGTACACACATCCACCGTACTCGACCACTATTTCCGCTCCTACAACCATGTACGTGTCGCGACCATCTGGTTTCTACACCGTAGGTACGTCTTCTTTTTTTTCATCCCTAGTTTGCACAAGTTTTTTCGTTGTTTGTTGATGTACAACATCTAATCTTATAGGGAGACCACCACCGATACCGATGGGAGCAAGACCTTCGTCTTGGTCAGGCCCGGCACACACTCCGCCGACACGACCCCCATTTTTTCGCACGCTGCGCCTCGACCTATTCAGCAGCCTAGCATTGGTGACGTCTCCTAACCCCTGTCCAAACGCATACTCTCTTTCTAATGAACGTGCTCACTAAATTCTATTTATTGCAGCTTAAGTGTCCGGCGAGACACCACCTGAGGGGGTTCTAGATCAGAACATATCATACTCTTTGGATGACTTCTTCGGGGACGACGAGAACCCAGAGGACCGTGAGTCGGACCGACCCAGTTGGGAGGCACCCCCCCATGACGCAGGCAGACCAGATGGCGGCCTTGTTCGAGGCGGCGTCGGCGGGGTTGGCGGCACCGGGGGGGATTGGCAGCGCGATCGACCGGAGAGGAAGAGGGGGCTTCTGGATCGGTGGCAGCAGGCTTAGTGACACCGTCCCCCAATCCGGACGCCACATCGTCCCACGCGAGCCCCTCGCATACCCCACCCACCACACGAGGGCAGCACAGCTTGCAGCCAGGAGGGCGAGGGGACCAAAGGCCCCACCATGACCTACGAAGCGCGGTCGTATTTAGTTTTGTTTGTTGGACACTAGTTTGTTGGTGTAAACTATGGAGTATTGTTTTTTAATAAATTACTATTTATTTGTATTCTCGTTTTTCTCGAATTCCGAAAACAATTTGTCCCAAAAAAATCCAAAAAAAAAAGAAAAACAACCGACCACCGTTTGCAAAAGGCGGTTGGTCTGTGGCGGCCATTTCAAATGGCGGTTGGCCTACCGCCGGCCCAACTCTGTAGCCGCCAGGTTTGTGCTTCAGCCGCCGTTTGAAATGGCGGCTGGGGCCAACCGCCTTTGATAGCGGCGATTGGTGCCAACCGTCATTTCAGACGGCGGTTGTAGATTAGTTTTGACAATTACGAAATCAAGTATTTATTTTTGAAAAATCACGAAAAATATATTAAAAAATCCCTGAAAACACCGACTAGGCCTCACTGCCTGGGCCCAACATGAAGTCTCCGGATTAGGCATTTGGTTGGCTGTTACCGTTGCATGATTCAATCAATTTGTTGTCTTCAGTGATTAGGCATTTGGTTGCACTAGCACCTTTATTTGCGAAAGTTTCTTACTGAAAAATTTCTCGTCCCTTTTATGACACCAAGTTCTATCTTTTATTCCTTATTTGACATTTTCACCACTTTACCAGACAAAATAACCATCAAATCAACTCCAAAAATCATGAAACCTTTTTATATAATAAAACAAATGAAGATGAGTTCATTTTTTTCTATTAAATGCACATGTACCTTTGTCATTTTCAAATATAATTCACAAAACTTGACTACTTTTGAAGTATAATAGATTTTTTTCTACCAAAGCACTTTTCAAAAATTATGGAAAAACAACTAATTATATTCCATATGAGATGCAATCAGTTATAAAATTATTTTCTATCATAATTTACATATAGAATTACAAGCTCTTTTTAATTTCCCAAATTTACGGTTCTTCATAATTCTCTATGTAAGTTTTGCTAGGAAATAATTTAATAAGTTCCAGCATCTGTTGCAAGAAATATTAGTTATTTTTTAATAATTTGCAAAGTGTTTTGGTTACATGAATTTAGAGAACTTGTAAAAGGTATTCCAAGTTGGCGAATTGTAATTTTAAACCCGTAAAAGTATATGAATACTATTCATAAATATGGGGTTCATATTCATTTGTTGTATCATTACAAAATGATTCATGATTTTTTTAAAGGTGATTTGTAGATCGTTCCGCAGAACTTTGCTAACACAAATGACAAAAATTCAAATAGGGAATGCAAGCGTCTTTCTAAATTTTACTCTCTAAATCATCATTTAGAGAGTCATTTGCATAAAAGTCATTTTCTATATCCTTTTATTTTCCAACAGTTTTTCTATTTCGTATGCGAACTCTAGAGAGCTATTCTCGTCTTCCATATTTGACTAGCGAAAAATTCGAAATAGAAGATGACTATATTTGGTTGACCATTTAGATAAGATGTTGGAGGCATTTTTTCACCAAAATCTTTATTGCTACCATTTAGAAAGAATATAGAGAGCCTTTTGGAGATGCTCTTAGAAGTTGAAGTCATATTAGGAAGGAAAAACTTTTCAAGATCAAGTAAGAAATATAATTAACTCATCTTCCCGTGCCAAATAATAATTCCCGACATTTATTTTGGTGTAGAAACTCGTCACTGTTTGTCAATTATTAGCTTACCGAGGAGATGGCTCCGTGAAGAGTGCTCAACTATTATGCCAATATTTCTATACTACACGTACTCCCTCCATCCCCAAAAGCTTGTTTTTTAGGATTCAAAATTTGTGAAAAAATATGACGTTTTATTTAATTTAGTATGTGTGCATGTGCATGTGGGCATGCAACAATCGATTAGCACCAAATATAGCAAATAAACAGAGGCGGTCGAGGTCATTTTACCTTCTTAATAATCTGTCCTAAAATTTCTAGAATGTCATTCTTTTTGGACAGAGAGAGTACGAATTGTGACAACACTAGCTCACCTCTCATGTTTAGGTGCTAGCCATAATTTGCCGCACTTAACTTTAGACAAGTGCGGCAAGCTAAAAAATGTGACTAAGAAATTTGAAGTCACACTTTACTATGCCAAAGAAAATTTTGCCATACTATTTGTCCCTATGACATATGAAGCACAAAGAATCTTACCAAATGTTAGTTGTACAATCAATACTTCCAGCGTTGTCTTATTACAAAATGTATTACAAACATATAAAAGATAAGTAAAACTTAAAATACCTACTATAATAAAGCATGTAGTGAACAAAGTAACTGATATTTGCATAATTTTTTGAATAAGACGAATGATCAACATTGTAGAAAGTATTGATTGGGCAACTAACATTTAGTTACTAATGAGATGAATATCTCAATAGTAAGAGAGTACACGTTGTTCGTCTGACATATCAGCCACCCGTAGCAGTATTTTTCTCATAACAAATTAGCACCAACAATCAGCTACCAACCAGTAATATTTTTCTCTTACAACAAATCATCATCAGACAACCAACCGAACATGGCGTAACTTGATCAAACTTTTAATCAACCACCAACCAATTGAATAGGGCGTAACTTGGTCAAACTTGAAAGTTTAGGTGTGGCCGCTGGAATCCTTGGCCTTCTCGGACCACTCGGGCAGTGATCCTCAAAGCACACTCGGACCACTCGCGAGCCAAATCCAAATCGCCATGGAATTCTCATCCCCTGCTCTCCAACTCGTCCTGCTCCTCGCTCTAATCCCACTGCTATGCTTGCACTACCTACGCCAGGATCCCAAGCAGCAACCCCGCGCCCATGGCCTCAAGGTCTACCCGCTCCTTGGAACGCTCCCTCACTTCCTCAAGAACCAGTACCGCTTCCTCGAGTGGACCACCAGCGTCATGAAGCGCGACCCCGCGCACACCATGTCCGTCAAGGCGCTTGGCCTCGCCGGCGTTGCAATCACTGCCAACCCGGCCAACGTCGAGCACCTAGTCAAGACCAACTTCGCCAACTACCCCAAGGGCGAGCTCGCGGTCTCCATGCTCGAGGACTTCCTCGGCCACGGCATCTTCAACTCCGACGGCGACCAGTGGCTGTGGCAGCGCAAGGCCGCCAGCTACGAGTTCGGCAAGCGCTCCCTCAGGAACTTGATCGTCGACGCCGTCCGCTTCGAGGCCGTCGAGCGGTTGCTGCCGCTGCTCGGGCGCGCTGCGTGCGAGGGCCAGACGCTGGATCTGCAGGACGTGCTGGAGCGCTTCGCGTTCGACGGCATCTGCCGCGTGGCGTTCGGCGAGGATCCGGCGTGCCTCGCCGAGGAGAGCATGGCGGCACCACAGAGCGCCGAGTTCATGCGCGCCTTCAACGACGCGCAGAACGCCACCATGGCCCGGTTCATGTCGCCGCTCAAGTCGCTGTGGCGCCTCAAGAGGCTTCTCAACATGGAGCCCGAGAGGAGGATGCGCGAGGCGCTCGGCACCATCCACGGCTACGCCGGCAGGATCGTCCGCGAGCGCAGGGAGAGAGACGACGCCGGGCTGGCGTCCAGGGACGACTTCCTGTCGCGCTTCGCGGCCAGCGGCGACCACAGCGACGAGAGCCTCCGGGACGTGGTCACCAACTTCCTCCTCGCCGGCCGCGACACGACGTCGTCGGCGTTGACATGGTTCTTCTGGCTGGTCTCCACCAGGCCCGACGTGGAGGACAGGATAGTGCGCGAGATCCGCGCGGTGCGCGCGTTGTCTAGCCACGGGAGCACGCATCCGTCGCCGACGTTCAGCTTGGACGAGCTGCGCGACAGGCACTATCTCCACGCCGCCATCACCGAGTCCATGAGACTGTACCCGCCGGTGGCCATGGACACGCACGGCTGCAAGCAGGATGACTTTTTGCCGGACGGCACGTTCGTCGGGAAAGGGTGGCTGATATCCTACTCCGCATACGCCATGGCGCGGATGGAGGACATATGGGGGAAGGACTGCGAGGAGTTCAAGCCGGAGCGGTGGCTCGGCGGCGAGGACGGCGCGTTCCGGCCGGAGAGCCCGTTCAAGTACCCGGTCTTCCACGCGGGGCCGAGGATGTGCCTCGGCAAGGAGATGGCCTACATCCAGATGAAGTCCGTCATCGCTTGTGTTTTTGAAAGGTTCAGCTTCCGGTACGTCGGCGGCGAGCGCCGGCCGGGGCTCGTGCTCTCGCTGACGCTGCGGATGGAAGGCGGCTTGCCGATGAAAGTGAGCAAGCGGAGCTAGACAATCAAGGCTACAGCGAGTCAGCGACATGTCCTTTTCGTTTCCATTATTATCGAGTTGTGATGTTGTTGTCACTACTCACTAGTAGAATGGACCAGTGATCAGTGTAGTACAGGGTAATGCACTGTGCTTCATCTCACTCGACAGTCGATTTAACTATTCGCGTATGCGATATATGGTACAATTGTTGTTTACCTAATGGTCAGAACTCAGCACACCTATTAGTTAACTGTTCCAAGGTTTCAGTTACTAATGCGGGAATCTTATAGGAACTTTGTAGGAATCAGTTCAGTAGGAATTCGAAAGCAACAGTATTCAACCCGATCTCGCAGGTTCAATTCACACGGTACGTCAAATTGTCAAAAGTTTTTTAGCCCCTGTCCCCCGTAGGCGACACGGGCGGAACTCGCCTCCGCGCGGGCGCTGGCCGCCGCCGGCGCGGCCAGTTCTGGCCCCGTCTTCCCTCATCTCCGGCCCTCTCGCCGGTGGCAAAAGGAGCGGGGATCTATCCTCTAGTTGATCTACTATTTTAGGGTTTTTTCATCGTTTTTCCTTTCCTCCAGAATAAGTAGGTTAGGTATTAGATCAACTTTTCGATGTTTTCAATCTAGCTTTCCATGTCGTATTGGATCTCTTCCGGGGATGTGTCCGTTTCTTCGGAGACGTCGTGCTCTTCATCGAGAGATCGAGGCATATCGGCTTAATCCTTTTTTAGGAGGGATTGGATCAGTTTTCCCCTCAGGTGGGATCATCTTTTCAATCGCTGGTGTTACTACTGGCGGCGGCGGATCTGTTCTTCCGGTCGCTGGTGTTACTAGTAGTGGCAGCGGATTCGTTCTTCCAGTCGACGTTGGTAATTACTAACGGCGGCGGTGGATATTATGTTCGGTTCAACCTTCAGAAGATTTGGTCGATATGCTTTCGACGCCTTTTACTCTCTGAAGTGGTTGTGCATACAACGCCTATTTTGCGACCTCCATGTCTATATAGTCTTCTGTTAGTTGGGACTGCAGCTCGGTTCGGATCTGGGGCTATTCCACGATGATGGATTTTCAAGGAAGACGAAGGGTACAAACCTAGTGGCATACTTCAATGTAATTTTATTTTATGTTGAGATCTCAGTTGTAACAGGGGTTATATTTTAATAAAATTTAATCCTGTTCTTTAAAATAATTCAATTCACACGGGGGATAAAACTTCTATTTTATTTTATAACACTAAGAAATTTAATGCAGAGTTCATAACTACGGAGTAATGTTGAAGACTTAGATTCACCACATCCTTCACAATGCTACATACAAAATTGACCTTTGATCTGGGATTTCACAGCTTTAAGCCTGGTATTGAAAAAATAGCAGAATATTGAGCAAGACCGTTAGTAGAAATGCAAGCCTGAAAACTAAAATAAAGCTTATTGTCACTGGGAGCCTTCAACATCAAGAAGATAAAACCCTAAGTTCACAAGAAAGATGGCTTCTTTAGAAAGACTGAAAGGCCATGCACAAAAGATTACTTGGTGCTAATGTTATGTTTGATTTCACATCAGTTGTCATGGACCACAGTGTTTCATGGGACAGTAGGAAGAAAAGGTTGAGACTCTTCCCCGCCCTCCTGTCACACTGCCGGCGCCCCAACGTGACTGTGGCCGATGCATCACGCGATGGCGCCTGGTCCTTCTTCCTGCACCCCCGTCTGTCTGCTGGTGCCGAGGATGAACTACGGCTCCTCCTCCCGGCTCTAGCCACGGCGCTCTCGGTACCTGGTGTCCCTGATCAGCGGGGGATCGGCGTGGAGCTCCGGCCTTTCACCTCTTCAGGTTTCTACGCGTGGCACATGGAGAGGCGTCCTCTGGATGACTTCGCGGACTCCATCTGGGGAAGCAAAGCCACCCCACGTTGCAAGCAGTTCCTGTGGTTGGTTCATCATGAACGCCTGCCGTCAGCAGCGCTCCTGCATCACCGGAACATCATCGACTCGCCGTTGTGTGCCTTTTGCGGCGCACATGAAGATCAGCTGCACGCTTTACTGCCCGCGCGCTGCTGTAGTCTGGCGAGCTGTTGGGTGGGTCGTTGCGCCGCACCTGCTCTCCTTCCGCGATCTGTGGTCTCTCGCTGATCTTCCGGATGCCTCTTCTGCTATTCACTCGACCATCATCATGGCTGTCCTGTGGAACATCTGGAAAACGAGGAACAACGTGGTGTTCTGCTCCTCCTTCATGCCAGTGTGCCTTGCGGTGCGCTCGATCGTCTCCGACCTCGAGCTTTGGGCTCACCGGTGCAAAAACCCTAGTGATGCTTATCAGATGTGGGCACAGAGTCTTGTAACGTGACTGTTTCTAGCCCCACCCCCCCCTCAAAAACATGTAAACACTAACTTGGTTTATTAATACAATGTGTTGACGCAAAAATAGGACGTCACCCTTGCGCGCGACACACGTGACTCCCCGGTCTGTAGCGAGGCGTGCCAGCCAATCTGACCTGTTGATTGACAATGGAAAATATTAGGGATCGGCTAGAGAACCGATGGCCTTTCAGCGACACGTGTACCAGCCAATCGGCCGATACGGGAAAAGCGGGATCGGCCGGCTCGAAAGCGACCGAAGCGCGGATGCGATCGGCTGGATCGGCCGATCGTGACGTCAGCGCTCGAGTAGGTCGGAATCGGCTGCGGTGTTGGAAGCCGATAGGATCTAGATCGAGCGGATGATAATGATAATAGCTAAAACTACAAGAATTTGGTACGAAAACTTGTAGATCTAGCTAATATCGGTAAGAGGTGAATAAAGAACTAGACGAAACCTCAGCGATGCGCCCGGAGGTTAAAGCCTAGGATTATTCGGTAAAACGGTACTCACAAGCTTGCCGGAGATCAGCTGATGCAGCCCGACGAACCCGAAGCACGGCGTTGTAGAAAAAGAGAAAATCGCAATGGCGAAGTCGCCGAAAAGTAGATGCTGTAAAGGTAGATGCTGTAAAGTAGATGCAGTAAAAGTAAAGGGTTTGCCCGGAGGCGGTTTGTTTGATATTGGTGTGTACAGATTTTCCGACCACGCAGGGTCGCTATTTATGTCCTGAGGACAAACCCGACTCCTAGCCGATTACTGCACTATTTACTTGCAACTAAAGACAAAAAACTACTAAAAATAGAAAAGGACTCTCGCAGGAGTCAAAGACCTTCTAAGAACCGACTCTTGACCCGTTGTCAATCGTGGACTGACCCGCCTCCACCATGCTTTCCTTTTGGCGTATTTCTTTTGAATACCGCCTCTTCTTTCCTCCATCGGCCGATCTTCTATCTGACCATCGGCCGATCGCTTTGACCAGCTGGCCCACCGTCAGGGTTGAATCCCCTTGACCATCGGCGATCCGTGTTGACCGTCCTTCTCTCCCTTCAATCGGCCGATTGTACTTTGCTTTCATCGGCTATTTCTCCTTATTTCTCTTTGACCTGTTTTTTCCAAAAAACGGTGTCAACACATGCCCCCCAGTTTCGGAGTAAATAATCTTTTGCTCCGAAATTTCCTCGAATCCGTTATCTTTATTGATTCGAAGTCGGCCGCAGAATCTCAACAAATCTTCGAGGTCATAAATACAACCGCCCTGGTTCTTTTTCCTCCCCAAAATCTTGTTGTTCCAGCAGCTCGAACCTTCAAGCGACGAACCCTAAGCTCCAAAACTCTCGCTGATCCATGACGTCCTCAAGCTCCGCTGGAGGTTCTGGCTCTGCTTCTGCACCTCCGAAGGCATCTCTTTCTTTAGTTCCTCCGGTATTTCCTTCAATCTTTTGCTTTTATTCGTCTTTAAATACCGCCGTCTTTCCTTGCCTGAAGCCCAGATTCATTTGTTTCCCCAGGAACTTAGATCCCATCTCACTATCCCTGTTGATGATAAACCCGGACTTACTTTCCTTGGACCGATGGGTGATACTGACCCCATAGAGATGATTAACTTTGAAACCGGCCGAATTCCCTTTAAGCACGCTTCCTTAAATCTGGCCGATTGGGACAGCTGTTTCAGGTCTTGGACCGGCTATGTTAAAGGATGGAGAGATTGGTATCTCAGAGTTTCTGCGAAGAACAAGGGATCTTGGGAGCAGTATAAAATTAATCAATGCATCACCTTATCCCTATCTGAGATGTCCCGGAATGAATCTCTTCTGATAGTTGCCTCTTACTTTTGGTCCGATGCACTCAATGCTTTTCTGTTTGGCCATGGGCCGATGGCTCCAACCTTGGCCGATGTCCTTGTGCTGACCGGTCTAGATATTTCCTCCCCAGATACCCTTTTCAGCCATCATAATGACAAGCTTTCTCATCAGTTGAAAACCAAAGGCATAGGTGGATGGTCTGGCTATATCGCCGAGCACAAGAAAGAAGGAACCGTAGGACAGAGGGAACATGTTGCTTTCTTAAACATGTGGCTTGAGAAGTTTGTTTTTTGTGGCAAAACTTTTGGCCCCACTGCTAATTACCAGGTTGTGGCTGAGCAGTTGGCTGCTGGCAATCATATCCCTCTCGGAAAATACCTTTTAGGTGCAGTTTACCACCTTCTTCATCAAGTAGCAGTCAGTCTGTCAATCAATTCTCCCATAGGTACTCCGGGAGGTCCCTAGTGGTTCATAAATATGTGGCTGAACCTTCATCTTCGAGATAGGTTGGAGCAGAACATTTTTACCAAGACTTTCCCAGGAGATCAACCAGATGGTGTCCAAATCGTGAGGCGCCGATGTATGAATTTTGGAGAAGTTGTCTCTGCCTTCCCAGGACACAAAAGAACCCCTTCTCGCATAGCAGAGCACTTTAGAAGTTTTTACCTCGGCTTCAACTCAAATTCTATCATCTGGTTTGCATATAAAGACGATGAACCCCACTTCGAGACCACATTCAACTTCGATGATATCCATAAGGATGATGAAGACAGGATTGCCTTTGTGGAAATCATCAAACTGGGGCTTCTTCCCTCTTGTGTCTTCGGAAAGGATCAAACAGCCACCTATGAATTTTATAACCCCTCAGTATGTGCACGTCAGCTGGGGTTTGGCCAATTGCCGATTGGCCCTTACTTCTCTGATTTGATCAGACCATGGGAGATTATTCCTAGTGGCACTTGTTATCAACGCCTTTTGGACAGGGTTCCTGACTCTGCTACTATTAATCTTGATTCCTGGAGATTTTCTGGCTTCTCTTCCCCTCTCTTTAATGTTTGGTGGGCAGAATGGTGTGATCACCTTTTCTGTGTCTCTCCGAGAATCTATTGTGAGCAATTGGACCCTGATTATGTGGCGTCGGCTGATGAGGTACTTCTTTCATCTGTTTACTTTATGCATTGCTTGACTATATCCAGATTTGTTATATCCTTCTTTTCCTTTTCAGCCCGAAACTACAGAGCCTCCTGTTGTCAGCAGAAGTGACAAGCCGATTCAATATTGGCCACCAAGACGGGCACCATATATCGGCCATAAAGCTCCTTCGATCTCTTCAATTATGCAGGGTCCCAGGATTCCTGCTCCTGACAATCTACCTCTGTCAACGCTTAGGAGGAAGGGCGTGACCAACAAGGTTCTTGCTCGTAGAACAAAGAAGAGGATTGCCACTAAGGTTATCAATGTCTCGGACATGGCAGGAGTATTGGCAAGTGCTTTCCAGGTACTGACTTTCAGCCTTTTTTGTTCTTTTCTGTAACTTTGATTGATCATCCTCTTTTGTGCAGTCTTCGAGATTAATTGGTCAATCAGAACAAGCCACGACTGCTGATCTTTGTCAGGAAAAGGTTTTGGGAGAAGCCCCAGTTGATGATGTTGACCAGTCTGGAACCCATCAAAGGGTTGATGCTTCTGCTGACCAATTTCAAAGTTCTCCTGCACGAGCTGACCTTCACATTGAAGACCCAATTGAGGTAGGACTCTTATTAATGTTTTTCTCCTATTTTCCCCATGTTCAATCCTTTGTCTCTGTTCAGGATGTGGTTGAAGCGCCGATTGAGACCCAAGACAAGCCTTTGGATGACTCCTAGCAGAATATCGGTGACCAACTACAGCTGCCGATTATTGAAGTCTCTGAATCATTATTGACTGAAAACCCAACTGCCCAAATTCGAGCACGTCTTCTGCTGTAGAGGTAAACCTCCTGGTTTCTTTAAACTTCTTTTTCAGCTTTCTTTTGCTTATCCACACTTTCTCTATAGGTTTCATCAACCTCATCTCTTATCGCTCGGAGTGGATTAGTAACCGTTCTTCCTGATGACGTGAAAGCCAAGCTGATAGAAGTGCTTCCGCTGCTAAACCGGGATATCGATCAACTTGTACAAGATGCCGAGCCGATCAGGGCTATCTTCAAGCAAATCTAGGGCCAGTTACCCAGGGACCTTAAGGCGAAGATGCTCCAGGTTGCTTTTATCGAGAATCGGCAGCTCATAGTCCAAGAAGCTCAAGATCGGCTGGAGGAGAGGAGACGTCAAGAGCAACTTACTCAGGACAGGGAGAAGTTGGACCACAGCATGGCCGATCTTGATAATAGAATTGAACTCCTGACATCCTCTCGTTCTGATATTGTCAGTA
The DNA here is from genome assembly GCA_036936925.1 of Cenchrus fungigraminus. NCBI lineage: Eukaryota > Viridiplantae > Streptophyta > Magnoliopsida > Poales > Poaceae > Cenchrus > Cenchrus fungigraminus. Next base: position 15,685,334 of record CM072778.1, on the reverse strand, counting down.
GCATTGATCGTTTGAAGAGGCGTCGTGCTGAACTAATGAAGGAGCTTAGTCAGATCGATCAAGACTTGACAGCTGAAGAGCAGAAACTGGCCGATCTCCTAGGCACCATATCTATTATGCAAGAACGGAGGGATTCCATTGCATAGCAATCCTAGACCCTTCGTGAACAGGAGCAGCCGATTCCTGGTTCGGCCGATGCCGATCGTCAGGAGATAGAAGCGGTTGACCAGCTGCGCCTGGATCTCATCGATGCCATCCATTCTTTAGGCTTGGTTTAAACTTTATTTGTAATTTTGTGAACTGTGTTTGGCCTTTTCTTGGCCAACTTCCAACGCTCAACATTGAATGCTTTGACCGAACGTTTCAATCGGCCTTTATATACTACTAGCTTCCTTTTAGTTTTTTAGAACTGTCATCTTCCTTTCGCGATGGCTTCTTCTTCTTCCTCCTCTTCTGTGAATCAGGTTGGTTCCTTTTTTCTTTTCCTTGCGTTCACGATTTCTTTCCTTGACGTTTCTTCTTTCCTTAGTCTCCAAACCGTGATGCTGTGGAAAGGATCGTCTCGAACATCAACGCCTTTGGTGCAAATCGGCCGAACCATCCGTCTAGACAAGAACGTGGTCTCCGTCTGGTGATTGCCAACAAGGAGGAGAAGTTGGAGGTCCTTGAAGCCAGGAGGACAGCTCTTCTTCAAGAACTGGACCGTGTAGGCGAAGAGATAGCACAAACTAGGATAGAGTTAGATAAGGCCAAAAGCCTCCTTTAAACTCTGATGTACTATCAGCCGATGTTATCGGCCTTTTATGAATGAAAACCACCACCCCTAGATATTTATCTTTAAGCACCATCTTTCAGCAATGAATTTCCACCCATATTTGTAGGTACTGCTTTTACGTTCTGGCTCAATTTCTCCACTATAAAATGGTAGCCCACTCCATGCGGCATCATAATCCTCTGACTTATGAACCAGACCGATTTTCCATTAGGAATAAGAGGCAAATCTCTTTTAGAGTGCCTTTAGGAAAATGTAGCTATCTCCACTCCTTGACAAATTTCTCTTTGAAGATTTCTTGTGCTTTAATGAGGCATCAAAGCTTGTCGTCGTTGCTGGAAATTTAGACAGAGGGGAATCCTGATAGTCTCCTCTTCTGGAGTACAGAGTAGGGTCACGCATAATTTTTTAATTCTCCTTCAAAGCCAGCCTCTGAATTTTGGGAAACGTATCACTGCATGTCTGCCCACTGTCCATGAGACTTTCACGGGGAAACTGTTCTTGCTTTGACTTCATCGGATGCTCTTCATTTCCTTTTTTTTAATTCCTTCTTATAGTTATCTTCTCTGCATCTTGGGGCTATAAATAGGCCTGAAGCTTGATGGGAAGAACTCACTCTTCATCGGCCATGGCACAACTAACTTAGATAGATTACAGACTCCTGCTGTATGATTATTCCTTTCCTCCTTCTCTCTTTTATAGCTAGAAGAATTCTTGTGAAGTAGTGTAGTGGCCCCTCTTCTTCTTTGCCTCCTTTTGAAAAGCCAGGAGGCGCCATAGCTAGGAGAATCCTTGTGAGGATCTGGCTTTGGAGGGAGAACACAGGTAGGGTGTCTTGCTACACATTTATCAGAGGAAGAGCGTGCCAAAGGAATGGCCATCGGGCTCCTTCCGGCGGAAGATTGAAGATCTTAATTTTTCGTTTCCTCTTCGCGTGCGTCTTTCTCCTATTCATTAATTCAATATCCTCATCACACTGGGAGTTAGGACAATGCCCTTCTTGTAACCTCTTGAGAATATATATAATCTGTAGATCTGAGTTGTAACATCATTGTAATCCAAAGCAGAAGAGATAAATATGTATTTTTTGTTCTGAAGGCGATATATGTATCGGCTATAACCGAATATATTGATTTTGTACATCGGTTTTATATTTTTTGCACTAAAGACGATCTTTTACAGATATCGGCTTTTCTACGATTACATTTGCAATCGGCTGTAGCTCGAAAACTCAATCGGCCGATAGGCACGATAAGACAATCGGCTTATACAACTGTTGACATACTTGGGCGACCAATCCATCGGCTACTATGACTCTGAGCCCAAGCTTCTTTTTGTCTTCAATGAATTGATTCATCAAGTCTCATCATCATAGCCGACTGCTTGAACCGGCTTTAGTCCAAAATCGGACACTCTGAGATATTTGGTATCCCAGGCTTTTCCAGGTATGCAGCTCACTTGATCATAAGTCCATCCTTGTGCTTCTGTAGCTGCCACTGTCAAAGAAGTTTCTCCTTGCACCACCTCCACCGAATCTCCGATCCATTGGATGATGCATTGATGCATTGTAGATGGTATGCAACAATTGGCATGTATCCAATCCCGACCCAGCAGTAGATTATAAGATCCCCTCCCTTTAACGACAAAGAAAGTGGTCGGAAGGGTCTTACTGCCGATGGTGACCTCCACGCAGATGGCTCCTTGAGCCGGAGAGACATTGCCTTCGAAGTCCACCAACATCATGTCGGTTTGGGTCAAATCCTCATCAGATTTCCCAATTTTGCGTAGCATGGTGTATGGCATCAGGTTGACTGCTACTCCTCCATCTACTAGCATCCTGGTGACTGGTTTGCCATTGACAAAACCTTTGAGAAATAGAACCTTCAAATGTTGCCTCTTCTCATCTTCTGGTTTCTCAAAGATAGCTTGTTTAGGTTCCAGTGTCAATTGAGCCATGCCAAGCTCCTCATCGGACACATCCGAATCAACCGGAGCCATGAACTCTTTTGGTAGGAAGACAACCATATTTATATCAGCTCGGGGTTTGTCATCTTCCTCACCATCGGCCTTAGGCTTTGGGCGCCAAACTTTAGACCGAACCTTCTTCTTGTCCAGCACAAGTCTCTCTGCTTCTTCATGCTGTTCTAGCTGACGTAGGCACTGGACTCTTCTCTTCTGGGATTTAGTCAAGCCGTCTGGACACCATTGTGGATTAGGCTTCTTATGTGTTTGGTTTGATCCTTCGTCATCCAGTTGTAATGTGCGTCGACGTTCAGAAGCTCGGCACATGATATCTTCATCAGGTACCAGTGAATCGGCCATCTCAACCAGCCGATTGTTTGACTCTTCATTGACTCGGCTTCCCAGCCGATCATGAACGCTGGTCTTGCCCCCCAGCCGATCGTGGACGCTGGCTTTGCCCCCCAGCCGATCGTGAACCGAGACTCGTTGATTGTTGAATCCACGGTGATCCTTGGCTGCAGGTCTTCTGTCATCAAAGCAAATCCTTTTGGATGAGTTGCCATTATTGTAAGCCCCGTTGCACTCTGGACAGTTTTCTACCGTTGGCAGTTTGATCCCTTCTTCCCAGCAGTACTTGAAAAACGGACATCTCCAATGTCCTTCATTACGCCGTGCCCACTCTTCTCTTCCCCTTGCTTTCTCTTGTCAGCGCTGGAACTTGTTGATTAGCATCTGGGACGTGACAGGTCGGCGTGGCTTCGAATCTCCTTCTTCAAGTAGCAACCCTTTTCCTTTGACATCGGCAGCGGTTACTTGTACTTTGGGATCGACAGCTCCTTTATTTTGAGCCGAATCGGACGTCAGCAACTTAACTCGTGATGTGTCTTTGCTAGACACTTCAACCATGTTAGTTGGGAAGGGGTGCTGATCAATCTTCATCGGCTTCTCAGCTTTGGCAGGAGTTTCAAATTTAAGCCTTCCTTGCTCAATAGCTGACTGGATCTGTTGTCTGAAGATTTTGCAATCATTGGTGTCATGCGATGTTGCATTGTACCACTTGCAATACTTCATCCTCTTTAGCTCCTCTGTAGATGGTATGGTATGGAACTGGGAGAGTTTAATTTGCCCTTGCTGAAGCAACAGATCAAATATTTTATTGGCCTTAGTGATATCAAAACCGAATTTTTCTGGCTCTTTCTTGCCAAAGGGACAGGACACTGTTTTTTTGCCTTTGACCCACTCTGCGAGCCCTATCATATTGTCTTCATCTTCTGAGTCGGAGTAGTCCACATACGACACCTTCTTCTGAAAGTTCCTTCTAGGCTCATAGGACTTTGCAGTTTCTTGACTCATCCGGCTGACCAACTGGCTGAGGCTTTCAAAGTCATGTGATGCATATTTCTCCCTCAAGGTCGGCAAGAGACCTTGGAAAGCTAACTCAGCTAGTTGCTTGTCTCCCAAGTTTAGACTATAACACTTGTTTCTGACCTCTCTGAATCTTTGAACGAATCCAGCTACTGTTTCATCGTTCCTTTGCTTAAGCCTGGTCAGATCGGTGATTTTCATCTCATGGATGCCAGAGAAGAAGTAGTTATGGAATTGTTGTTCCAAATTGGACCACTTGATTATGGAGTTTGCTGGCAATGAAGTGAACCATGAGAATGCTGGCCCTGACAGAGATGAAGAGAACAGACGTATCCTGAGTGCATCAATATTCCCTGCTTCTCCACATTGGATGATAAACCGAGTGATGTGCTCCATAGTGGATGTTTCATCTTGTCCAGAGAACTTGGTGAAGTCTGGCACTTTGAACCTTGGAGGGAACGGTATTTGATCGTAGCTAGAAGGATACGGTGTCCTGTACATGCAGGATTGCTGGTTGGGTTTTATCCCATATTGCTTTAGTAGCATCTCTGAAAAGTGGTCGATTAACTCCTACTTCACATGAGATTTCAACTCTGTAGCCACTTGCTCAATTGCTTGTATCTCAGCTGGAGTTTCTGGAGGTCGTTCTTCTAAGATTCTCGGCTGTGGATTTGGAGTTGTCCTTGCCTCAGTAGAACCTTGAGTGTCTGAATGACCTGTAATAGGTGTAGCCTGTTCAATCGGTTGACTAGCCGATGGAGCTGGTTGCTGCGTATTCAACTGGTTTGAAATAGCCAATTGATTTAGAAGTGTTTGCAGCAATTACGCTGAATCCACCTGTGGAAACACTGGCTGCCCTGCTGCTCCTTGGTTGATCGGCTGATGAGGTGACGATCTTGTATGTGCCACCGTATTGGCTGGGGTTAAGACAGCTTGCATTGACGTTGATTGCTGTAATGGGGCAGTCTGTATGGGCATTCCCAGCATGGGCTGCTGTAGTGGAGCAGTTTGCACAGGCATCCCGAGTATCAGCTATTGAGCCGATCTCTGAGGTGGAGTGGGATTTGGCCTCTGAGGTGGAATAGGAGCCCTTTTCTCTGTTGGTATGACCATATGAGCATGAGCTGGGCTAATCTTGACTCTCTCAAAGGCTTTGCTCCCATGATTAAAGTAGACAAACACCACTCCTTCCCTATTCATGTGCACAATCCCTGGAGTACCTCCAAATGTAGCTTGGTAAGACTGTGGGTATTTTACTTCAGGGACTTCCTCAGGCACAGGCTCAAAGAAATTTGAGATGTTAGTCTCAAAGTGATCACGAGGTAAATCCCATCCTGCCAGCTTCCCATCTTGATCTCTCATCGTAGGATATTTTTGCTGATTCTGCACTGGAAGCACCTGATCCTAGACGTTAGACTGCACTGGTGATGTGACGGCAGGATTTTCAGCTTTACCATCACCACTTTGGTTCTGAATCGGCAGGACGTCCGATGAATAACCAGTAGCAGCTTGTGGAGATGGTGTAACCTTCGCTGTTGGATCATCAATCGGCGGTGCAGCCGATTGGTCCTGCTGGAACATAGGAGGAGTACGCCTTGGTTGAAAGTATGCAGGTCCCAGATATCCTCTTTCTGCTCCTTGCTTAAGTGCATCAATTATGGCATTCTGAATAGTATTTGCGAATACCTTGGATTGATCAATCATTGTTTGATGCATTGCTTTGGTCATCATGTCTTGAAGCCCTTCAGGATCGGCTGAAAAGGTGACTTGCTTAGGCGTTGGCAGTGGATTCTTCTTGAAGACCCCACTTTTAGTCTGACCGTATGATGCCAGACAAAGCTCCTCATAATGCCTCATGTGAGCTTCAAATTCAGCTTTGTCTGTATCTTTCAGCTGATCATTGGTGATTGGTTGGACGTTGTCCGGATCGACTTCATGAGGACCAGTCTTTGTAGACTTCGTCATTGTTGACTTTTTTCGTGTCCCACCGAGCGTGCCAAAAGTGTGTTGACGCAAAAATAGGACGTCACTCTTGCGCGCGACACACGTGACTCCCCGGTCTGTAGCGAGGCGTGCCAGCCAAACTGACCTGTTGATTGACAATGGAAAATATTAGGGATCGGCTAGAGAACCGATGGCCTTTCAGCGACACGTGTACCAGCCAATCGGCCGATATGGGAAAAGTGGGATCGGCCGGCTCGAAAGCGACCGAAGCGCGGATACGATCGGCTGGATCGGCCGATCGTGACGTCAGCGCTCGAGTAGGTCGGAATCGGCTGCGGTGTTGGAAGCCGATAGGATCTAGATCGAGCGGATGATAATGATAATAGTTAAAACTACAAGAATTTGGTACGAAAACTTGTAGATCTAACTAATATCGGTAAGGGGTGAATAAAGAACTAGACGAAACCTCAGCGATGCGCCCGGAGGTTAAAGCCTAGGATTATTCGGTAAAACGGTACTCACAAGCTTGCCGGAGATCAACTGATGCAGCCCGACGAACCCGAAGCACAGCGTTGTAGAAAAAGAAAAAATCGCAATGGCGAAGTCGCCGAAAAGTAGATGCTGTAAAGGTAGATGCTGTAAAGTAGATGCAGTAAAAGTAAAAGGTTTGCCCGGAGGCGGTTTGTTTGATATTGGTGTGTACAGATTTTCCGACCACGCAGGGTCGTTATTTATGTCCTGAGGACAAACCCGACTCCTAGCCGATTACGGCACTGTTTACTTGCAACTAAAGACAAAAAACTACTAAAAATAGAAAAGGACTCTCGCAGGAGTCAAAGACCTTCTAAGAACCGACTCTTGACCCGTCGTCAATCGTGGACTGATCCGCCTCCACCATGCTTTCCTTTTGGCGTATTTCTTTTGAATACCGCCTCTTCTTTCCTCCATCGGCCGATCTTCTATCTGACCATCGGCCGATCGCTTTGACCAGCTGGCCCACCGTCAGGGTTGAATCCCCTTGACCATCGGCGATCCGTGTTGACCATCCTTCTCTCCCTTCAATCGGCCGATTGTACTTTGCTTTCATCGGCTATTTCTCCTTATTTCTCTTTGACCTGTTTTTTCCAAAAAACGGTGTCAACACAATGTTCAGGCCGGCTTCTTGCCTGCCGTAGTCCCCCTAAAAAAAGGTTGAGACTACTGGTATTCTTGACATTTGAGCTGGTATGAGTTTGGTAGTTTCCTCCGAGTCACCTCATAATATGAAAAAACAGAACAAAACGCTAGTTTGACTAATTATTTTTTATATCCACTTTCCATTTAAATCAAACAACCCTGGGGCAGCCTGAATTCTTCTTCGGCCTCTTTGACCATGGACGCCAACAGTTTTAGCGCCTTACTCCTAAGTTTATGGGTGCCTACAATATCTTTGGAGATTTCCAAGAAAGCTCTCATATGGAGCTTATCGTTATATTTATGTTCATCGTTCACCAATTTGTGTGCCACAGCTCCTGACATCTGAAAGAAAACACACTTTATCCCATTAATTGCAATGACAAGTTTAGGTCACATATGCACAGCCAGAAATGAGAATACATCTGCATGACATAGAGATTTATTACCTCTTGAGAATCGCCATTTGTGACATCCTCTTCAGGGTAACATATTAACTTGAAAGCAGTTGCAAATTTCAGCAGATCCCAATTCTGGGAGTCAATTTGTGACACCTCCTCAAGTTGTCGACACCATAGCGCAATAACTCAATGTATTTGTTCACACAAAAATCACACTCATACACGGCAGATGCCATGCTAGTAATATGTGACTTAACCTGCATAAGAAGCATCACTTCATCATCACTAACAACAACAGAAAAGTCAAAAATTTATGTGAGGATATTGTATAAAATACTCGAGTCATCGAAGCGCACAAACTATCAGAAATTGTAATAGTACATGGTAGGGAGTAATAAAACAGATACCATTCTATTTTTATCTCAGACACGAGAAAGGAAGTGAGGAGCTCATAATCTTGACTCTAACCTCAAAACCATAACGATTCAGGATCAATCTTGTTTCGATGATTGTTTTATATTCAGGTTTTCCAACAGCAAGTGTTTGCTCAGGGCGGATGCACCTGTTAATCATCTTAGCAAGCTTATCACCAACACCAGCACTATTAATGGTGCTGGCCTTGTCCTTTAAATTTTGAAATTCTCTAAGGTAAACAACCTGATAAAGGAATGACCAAAGATGAGCATGTTAATGTAAAGCTGTTGCCTTATTTTTAGGTCCTCATTTATCAAATTAGTGCAGTACAATTCAGTATGGGTTCATGCGCTAAGATGATGCAACGCGTTCTAAAAACAGATCAGAGTTGTGTTCTTTGGCAGTAGTATCATGTCAAGCCTCAACCATCCTAGATAAGTAGTAGTCAGAAATTGGTAAACAGAATGTGTTATTAGACTGTTAAATTAGTATAAACAACTAACAGCCAATGTGCATGTGTTCTTTTGTCCGAAAAGAGTTTCAAAATGAAACATAAGTAATTAATGGGAATGTGCAAGACCATGCAAGGTTGGAATAAGGGATACGGACCTCTAGTGCCTTAAACTCTTTGATGAAATCAGCCCATATCTTCTGCAATTAATCCATACAGGAAAATAAAACGTGATCGATGACAGATTGTCTATTGTTCTTGTGAGCAAAGATTTCGACAAGTGAAAGCGCATCCAGGAATCCCCAAGCCTTGCGCTACTTTTGAATACAAAGCCACTTACTGGGTAGAGTTTTTATCAGCTTCACAGAATCTGAAGATCACTTCCTCTGGCATAACTTTTGTGAAATTGAACTTCCCACTATCAAATGGCTGGAGGACCTTGGTTCATTCCAAAGTCAATTGGTCGTATCTTTTGATCACGTCCTTGTATTAGTGTTGCCACAAAGTTGTTTGTCCAGGTAAGGTACTGCCATCATCACATGATTGTATGGAATTAGGAATTTAGGATAGAAAAAATGAAATCACCAAAAGAAACTTGGGCAGTTAGTTAGAGAGAATGGAAAAGAAAACCTTAGTTTCACAGGAGCTGATGTCATGGTGAAACAATCCCCTTGCCTTGCGATCCTCCCACTGCACCTCAAATCAGCATCAAAATGCAAAACAATGTGCCTCAGGGTTGGGGTGTCAAAACTACCTCTCTGAAAAGTTTGTTCAGAAATGGTGACAGATTTAGGCTGTCATTCTCCATACCCAAGGAACAACTCAGGGCAAAGCTCTTGTCATCCATGACTAGTTTTGTTTTAACTGAAAGCAGTGTCAGAACATACGGACATCAGTCATTCCTCCAGTATATGTGATTTATTGAAAATGCTCATAAAGTTGATTAATAGCACCGTATCCAACATAAGGCTGCACTGTGAACTAAACTCAAGCAAATGCCCGAGTTTTCATATGGATCAAACGTGCAAAGACAAATAGAGATGTAAAGACAGGTACTAATTCAGTTCAAAGCACCAGAATATAATCAAATCAATACGCTCCATTCGCAGGTCAACATTTGGCGGCTCAATACGGGGGCACACAAATAATTTCCCATTTTACACCACCAGTTCATCTACAAAATGCTCAATTGGTGATCCACGAGTATTCTACGACATCAGCCAAGAGCCGCAAAGGTCACATAAGCTAAGAGAAAAGAAGCCGGCGTACCAACGAAACGCCGCCGCGAGTATCGACGGGCATGGGGAAGAACCCAACTTTTCTGGTGGGGAACGCCGGAAGAATACGGGCATACGGCGCCTGAAGATTGGACCTGATTTAAAGGAGACCCTCCCTGAAACCAGCAGCTTGATTCGATGGTTTTGTTGTGAAATTGCGGTCTGAGAAGATGGTGAATTCACGCGAATCTCACGTGGAGATTGGAGAAGCAGCGCTGCAGCGGGGAGAGGAGGAGGAGCACCAGGACGGCCAGGAGGAGGGGGGGCGGGGGTGCGAACGCACGCTACTCCGTCATGGGCTGGGGCTCGCCGGCAAATCCATGTCGCCGGGCGCCGGTGGCGGCGTACATGACATGAGGGGCTGATTCGCAAAAGCTTGGATCGCGACTATCTAGATCGCGGTTAGTAATCGCGACTCAAAATAGGGGGGTCTTATATAAATTACGGAACCGCGATTCGCGATCCAAACGACTGAACGAGGGATTAATTTGCAAAACTATTGTCCGGGTTAACCGGCGCTCCCGGACTCGATACCACCGGTGTTGGCATCGGCGCCAGCGGAGGCCAGCAACCCGAGGCAGGGGCTGGTACGCAGTACAGGCTCGCCCCAAGATCGCCGGCAGCACCACGACAGCCGCGCGCCTCTTTTTCTGTTGGGGTTTAGCCCGTTTCGCTTGGGGTTTGGCCGGAGAAGACGACGAGCTCACGCCCACGTCACGGACGAGGAAGAGAAGATGATGACGGTGGCAGATGGGCCAAAGTCGTATTCATTCATTGATGGGCCAAGTGTGAGCCCCGTAGACGAGTTCCTGTGGGCTCCACTGCGGCACTGCAGAATCTTTTTTTTATATATATTTTTTCAGTGATTTTTCAAAAATATATGACGGATCTTAAGATCGGCAAAAATAGCCTCCAACTGCCACTGTAAATGGCGGTAGGGCCCAAAAAGTTGATATACGGTTCAGATCTCAGTTTACGATATCCAGATCTGGATAGTATATCGACTTTTTGAGGTCGAAGATGACTTCAAATGGAAAAAGTTTGAACTACAAAGTTGTAGATCTCGTCGAAAGTTACAATTTTCATATAAATTTCATCTCCATCTGAGTTCGTACCAAAAAGTTATGATTTTTTTAAAAGAAGTTGCCCCTACCGCCAACTGAAACGGCGGCAAGAACCACTACAGTACCCCGCGCGGGGTTACTGTAGCAACCGCTGTGGTAAATGGTGGTAGGGATCCCTACCGCTATTTACAGTGGCGGTTAGAGGTTATTTTTGTCAATCTTAAGATCCGTGGTATATTTTTGAAAAATCGCCGGGAAAAAATATATTTCAAAAAAATTCATGGTCATCTGACCGTTGGAAATCTTTTCTAAAAAAACTGACAGTTGGAAATCACCGTTTGTAAATTCTAATCAAGTCGATCTACAATCAAGTGGGAACAATTGCACTAAACATATACGTATACGGTATACCGCACGCGACCAAGTGGAAAGTCTTCCTCTCGATCACCTTCATTGGCAAGCCGCCTTCCATCCGCAGCGTCAGCGAGAGCACGAGCCCCGGCCGCTCCTCGCCGCCGAGGAACCGGAAGCTGAACCTCTCCAACACGCACGCAACGATGGATTTCATCTGGATGTAGGCCATCTCCTTGCCCAGGCACATCCGCGGCCCGGCGTGGAAGACCGGGTACCTGAACGGGCTCTCCGGCCGGAACGCGCCGTCCTCGCCGAGCCACCGCTCCGGCCTGAACTCCTCGCAGTCCTTGCCCCATACGTCCTCCACCCGCGCCATCGCGTACGCGGAGTAGGTCGTCAGCCACCCTCTCCCGACGAACGTGCCGTCTGGCAGGAAGTCGTCCTCCTTGCAGCTGTGCGTGTCCACGGCCACCGGCGGGTACAGCCGCATGGACTCGGTGATGGCGGCGTGGAGGTAGTGCATGTCGCGCAGCTCGTCGAAGCTGAACGTCGGCGACGGGTGCGTGCTCCCGTGGCTAGACGACGCGCGCGCCGCGCGGACCTCGCGCACGATCCTGTCCTCCACGTCGGGCCGGGTGGAGACCAGCCAGAAGAACCAGGTCAGCGCCGACGACGTCGTGTCGCGCCCGGCGAGGAGGAAGTTGGTGACCACGTCCCGGAGGCTCTCGTCGCTGTGCTCGCCGCGAAGCGCGACAGGAAGTCGTCCCTGGACGCCACCCCGGCGTCGCCTCTCTCCCTGCGCTCGCGGACGATCCTGTCGGCGTAGCCGTGGATGGTGCCGAGCGCCTCGCGCATCCGCCTCTCAGGCTCCATGTTGAGGAGCCTCTTGAGGCGCCAGAGCGACTTGATTGGCGACATGAACCGGGCCATGATGGCGTTCTGCGCATCGTTGAAGGCGCGCATGAACTCGGCGCTCTGGGGCGTCGCCATGCTCTCCTCGGCGAGGCACGCCGGGTCCTCGCCGAACGCCACCTGGCAGATGTTGTCGAACGCGAAGCGCTCCAGCACGTCCTGCACGTCTAGCGTCCGGCCGTCTCGGAGCGCCCTGTCGAGCAGGGGCAGAAGCCGTTCCACGACCTCGAAGCGGACGGCGTCGACGACGAAGTTCCTGAGCGAGCGCTTGCTGAACTCGTAGCTAGCGGCCTTGCGCTGCCACATCCACTGTTCCCCATCGGAGTTGAAGATGCCATGGCCAAGAAAATCCTCGATCATGGATACCGTGAGCTCGCCCTTGGGGTAGTTAGCGAAGTTGGTCTTGAGGATGTGCTCAACGTTGGCCGGGTTGGCGGTGATGGCGCCGCCGACGAGGCCGAGTGCCTTGAAGGACATGGTGTGCGTGGGGTCGCGCTTGAGGACGCCGGTGCACCAGTCGAGGAAGCGGTCCTGGTTCTTGACGAAGTGTGGGAGCGTGCCGATGAGCGGGTAGGCCCTGAGACCATGAGCGCGAGGCTGCTTCTTGGGGTCCCGGCGCAGGAGCAAGTAGAGCAGAGGAAGCAGGGGGGAGAGCAGGACGAGCTCAAGGCCAAGGGATGAGGTAGGGGAGAGTTCCATGTCGATTTGGATGTGGCTTCGACTTGCTTGCGGATGCTTGCTAGTGAGTAGTGATTCGTGGCCAAAGGAACTCTCGCTTTATGTAGTGGCCCCCGTGACTCCGTGAGGCCGTGAGCTCGACTTGCTCGGCTCAATTATTTTATGCGTCGAATTCTTGGTGTGTGCTGCTCGTACAAATATATCTTATCAGTACATTCGAGGATTCTGTCTCTACGTTTCTTTTGTAACAAGGCACGAATGTATAATTCAAATTTTATAATTAATTGGCCTAGTAATCTGTAATGTAATTTTTTGATAAAGTAGGGTCATTATTTCACAGCTAAAAGTATTTTCAAGTGATCATAATTTTGTCACCACGAGCATTATTTTCTCTCTTCGTATAAAAGGCAGAATACCTTTCAAATACTTTATTAACAGTTTAAGGGTGTAGTTATTTTAATGTTTCAAATAGTGCGCGAGTATTTATGCTCTGTACTTCTAATTAATATTTTTAAAAAAAAGAAAGGGTCTCCATTTTTTATATATAATTAATGAGTTATTTTGTGACGGTTGACTTAATGCCTTGATCCGCAAGCCAAACTTAATTAAAACAAGAGCAAGTAGTAGTAGTAATCATTTCATGTTTGGATCCCTCCGTAGAGTACTAGCATCAACAACTTAATTAAACGCTTTGGAAACTTCCAACTAGTTATGAGTTCTGACCAAAGAGGGTCTTTGACTTCCTGTAGAAGTCTCTTCCTTTGTGCCTACAGCCTACTATTGATTTGGCAGCTCAAAAGTTCCATATTCGTTGTTTTTTACAAGTATGCTTATCTCTTTTCCGTATGTTTATGCATAATCTACATTCTACAGTGTGCGCAACGATGATCTGATAAGAAGTCACTCTCATGAAACCAAGATTTTTACAATGATTGAAAAAAAAAGAGAATCATCTAGATAAACGTGTGGTGGAAAGATGGAGTGTACCCATGAGGACACAATCAAAAGATTCTTGGGCTAGCTTTGGCTCATTAGAATACTCAGTTCGGAAAATAGCCAGTTGACTTGCTTCACTCCTTTTCTAGAAAATATTAGTATCAAGATACACTATACACTAGTAAAAAAATTCAAATCTTTATTCGATGCTCGGGAAATATGGTGGAAAAGACCATTGGGTGAATAAATGGGTACATTTATGACGGGATCTAATATTATGGGTGTCCGAAGACAGCGGTTACGAGCGTATCTCGTATTCACGATGACACCTGGGGGTCAGGCTGAGGCAGCCGCAGCTAGCAGGGCGAGCGGAAACATGCGCGGGCGCAAGCAGGCCGAGTCCCACGCGGACGTACGATCAGGTCGGCATGCCAGCTGCTCTGAACCGTCACGCATGGGACAAGCCCACTTGTTCCTGGCCCTCGACGTGTGCACCATGCAAAGGGTGGGACCCCCCACGGGTCAAATCTCACAGGCGTACAGGGAAGCAAATACATGCATGGAGCAAAATTATGAGCAAGATGCTTGGGGTCCCTCTACCTTGCACAATAAATGATTCCAACCCCCCTGAGAGAATAAAAGGGGAGTTTGGGCCTTCTGCGTGCGGCACGGGACTTGACTCTTCCTCTTTTTCTTCGTCTTCAACCTCCAGCCAGTCATGGCTTCTACAAATTACAGAGACTTGGGAGCACGATTCTCTCTCTCGCCCATTTGTACCCCCTACTACAAATCAGCGTAAACAATACAGCAGCACGAACTGGACGTAGGGTGTTACTCTCCGGAGGCTCGAACCAGTATAAATCCTGCGTACCCCCGTTTGCGCAACCGTCCGAGGCCCGGCATGCAATCCGAGACAAATTTACTACCGGCGGTAGAGAATCCCGACAGTTGGCGCGCCAGGTAGGGACCTTTTGCGTGTCACGACGTTTTTTCAAGTCTCGGACGGCCAACTACGACGACAACGACACTGGCCAGCGCAGCACCGCCAACGACGACCACAACGAGAACTACTTTGGCGAACAACTGGACGGGCGAACTGACGCTCGGGTGGGACGAAAATTACTTGGACAGAACCAAATTGGGCGCAGGTGATGGCCCTCCCTCAGCACCGCGGCCAGTGACTTCGAGGCGTCCTCTTCTTCCGCTACCCGAGAGCGCGGCCCCACGGCTCCATCTTCCCCGTCGCGCGACGCCAGACTCCTGCCTCCACCTCCTCACGGCGGGCGGGCAATGGCCCCGCCTCCTCTCCAGCCCGGCGCGGCGGGCGGACCCGCGCCTTGGGTGGCGCGACACCCGTGTCCCTTCCTCCTCGAGCCGTGGCCCGGTGCAGCGCTCGCGGCCCCCTTGTCCTCGTGCTACGAAGCGGTGTGGCTCCCGTGGCCTCTACCCCAGCCGGCGGATGGAGACGGCGCCTGCGGCCCGCCTCGCCCGACGACGCAACACGGCTCGCGCCCACTGCCCTCCGCCCGCGGCGGCGCCCACGACGCGCGTCGACTCGTCTTCACCCACGCGCAGCACCGGACGCAGGCCGTTTTCTCCACGCCGTGGTGGGGTCAACGGCTCGCCGACGTGCCATCCCGGCCATGCTGCTCCTCCTCCTTCACCCCGGCGAGGCGCGGCCTGCTCCCTCGGCGCGGTGGGCCCGGCGACGCGGCGTCGTTCCCCCTCGACGCGCCTGGCAGCCTTGCACCTCCGCGACATGGTGCCTGGCGCTCCTCCTCCGGGGCTCGCGGCTCCGGCCGCGGTCAACGGCACGCGGCGTTCCCTCTTCCGGCCGCGGGCGCCGGGTCTCCTCAGTGCGGGTCCGCCCGGCCCCTCTCCGCCGCAGCACGACCGGCGACGCGGCAGCACCGCGCCCCTGCGCGCGCGGCATGCGCAGCATGGCGGGGCGGCTCCCCTCCAGTTGCAGACAACGGTGCGGCCACGGCACTCGCGTACCGAGCATAAGTATATGAAGTGTTGTAAGATATAGATTTCTTTCACAAAAAATATTTTGTAGAATGCTTACTTTTTACATGTGCAAATATGTACACCACCTAGCATATTTGACTTTTATGTACATAAATATATATTTTTTATTATTAATATGTAAAACCGTTCTGGCCGTTTAACTCCGTTTAAACGGTCTAAACGCTAAACAGAGGGTGACCGACTGTTTATCGTTTAATGTTTAGGAAAACATTGGCATGAGCTTAGCCTCATTGTGTTGTAAAAACGTTTTCTCCGTTTCCCCTACTTAATACAATGATGCGCACATCTCCTGCGTATTGGAGAAAAAAAATGTGATGCCTTGTGCACCGCAAAAATGATATGTCGATGATAGTAGCATATGGGGAACACTACGAATAGAGGTACCTGAGAAAATCATAAAAGTATTTAAGAGTAGAAGCCGACAGGTTTATTGTTAGAAGAAAATACTATGCACTGATTGAGTCGACTGATTTGTTGTAAGAGAAAAATACTGTAGAACAAGCTGAAATAAGCAAGCCAAACGGTGGGAAGAAATACTGAATAGGAATCGTCACTCACTGGTGTCTTTTTTTTTACATAATATCGTCATTGACGTAAATCTGCTACCACTTCCTCCTCCTTCCCATGTTGGCTCCTGCAGTCCTGCATCGCTCTCCTTGCGACCTTGCCTCTTCTAACGATGAGTTTATGGTTGCTGCTCCCAAGTCCCAACTGACGCCTATGTCCACCTTGGCCAAACCCTACTGCACTCGCGATTGGGGGGCATGACAATTAGAAACCGAAAGCTTAAAATAAAAGTGAGCACCTCGTGGAATTTGTCCTGTTGCCAACGATCGTTTCGTCCTATTGTCCGTCAACCATCATGAACTCATGATCAGATCAACCAGCAACTCGCCCATCATGAACTCATGATCAGATCAACCAGCAACTCTGCGCCGGGACCCCAAGAAGCAGCCTCGCGCTGATGGCCTCAAGTCCTACCCCATCCTCGGCGTCCTCCCGCACTTGGTCAAGAACCAGCACCGTCTCCTCGAGTGGTCGACCGACGTCGTCAAGCAATGCCCCACCCACACCATGTCCTTCAAGTTCCCCGGCCTCGCCGGCGCCGCCATCACCGCCAATCCGGCCAACGTCGAGCACATAGCCAAGACCAACTTCGCCAACTACCCCAAGGGCGACGCCACGGTGTCCACGATTGAGGATTTTCTCGGCCACGGCATCTTCAACTCCGACGGGGAACAGTGGCTGTGGCAGCGCAAGGCCGCCAGCTACGAGTTCAGCAAGCGCTCGCTCAGGAACTTCGTCGTCGACACCGTCCGGTTCGAGGTCGTCGAGCGGCTGCTGCCGCTGCTCGGGCGCGCGGCGACCGACGGCCGGACGCTGGACGTGCAGGACGTGCTGGCGCGCTTCGCGTTCGACAGCATCTGCCGCGTGGCGTTCGGCGAGGACCCGGCGTGCCTCGCCGAGGAGGGCATGGCGGCGCCACAGAGCGCCGAGTTCATGCGCGCCTTCAACGACGTGCAGGACGGCGTGATGGCCCGGTTCATGTCGCCAATCAGTTGCTGTGGCGCGTCCAGAGGATGCTCAACTTGCAGTCCGAGCGGCGGCTGCGCTCGGCGCTCGGCACGGTACACGGCTACGCCGACCGGATCATCCGAGAGCGCAGAGTGAGAGGCGAGGCAGCCAGGCTGGCGTCCAGAGACGACTTCCTGTCGCGCTTCGCGGCGAGCGGCGAGCACAGCGACGAGAGCCTCCGGGACGTGGTCACCAACTTCCTCCTCGCCGGCCGCGACACGACGTCGTCGGTGCTGACATGGTTCTTCTGGTTGGTCTCCAGCCGACCCGACGTGGAGGACCGGATCTTGCGCGAGATCCGCGCGGTGCGCGCGTTGTCTAGCCAGGGGAGCACGCATCCGTCGCCGGCGTTCAGCTTCGACGAGCTCCGTGAAATGCACTACCTCCACGGCGCCATCACCGAGTCCATGCGGTTGTACCCGCCGGTGGCCATGAACACGCACTGCTGCAAGCACGACGACTTCCTGCCGGACGGCACCTTCGTCGGGAGAGGGTGGCAGGCGACCTATTCCGCGTACGCGATGGCGCGGGTGGAGGAGATCTGGGGCAAGGACTGCGAAGAGTTCCGGCCGGAGCGGTGGCTCGGCGACGACGGCGTGTTCCAGCCGGAGAGCACGTTCCGGTACCCGGTCTTCCACGCCGGCCCGAGGATGTGCCTGGGCAAGGAGATGGCCTACATCGAGATGAAATCCATCGTGGCGTGCGTGTTCGAGAGGTTCAGCTTCCGGTTCGTCGGCGGCGAGGAGCGGCCGGGTCTCGTACTCTCGTTCACGCTGCGGATGAAAGGCGGCTTGGCAATGCAAGTGAATAAGAGGAGCTACTGAGATATGATTATAGCCAACAGTGGTTAATCATCGCAGACATACTACTCAAACCAAGCGAGAACAACAACACTACAGAACAATACTGGTATCAAATTGTGTTCCTATATAACCAACTGAAAAGGCTTATCTGAAGTCAATAGGGTGACTGAACTGGCAAGTAGCAAGAGATGGTAATGGGTCATGACTCTAATGTATTTCTTCTGTAGGATCAATGGCCCGTAGAAAGGAGGGTGAATATGGGCCTTCTTTTCACTTTCTAGAGCATAAACAAAACCTTAGCCTATCAACTAATATTGCACATCTAAAAAGGTTTTTCTCTACTACTAAGCACACTAACAAGAGTTTCTTTAGCAAATATTACACTAAGAGATATGGAACACCCTAGTCAAGATAAGAGGCAAACAAGCAACTTAAAGAGAACTAAGGCAAGGAAACTTAAGTGAGGAAATTAGGTGCTGAAAATAAATGCAAGTAAGTAGAGAGAGGCACAAGAGACAACCGGATTTTTTCCCGTGGTATCGAGAAGTTGACGCTTCCCCCTAATCCACGTTGGAGCACTCACTAAGAGTATTGCTCCCCCTCAAGTCACCAAGACTCAAGTGCTCACTAAGAGTACCCGTTCTCCATCTCCGGAACGGTGGGTCTCGAACCGTGTACACCAAGATTTCTTGAGGCTCCCACAATCTCCAAGAGCTCACCAAGAACCCCCAAAGCACCAAGACCGTCTAGGAGCCATCAAACCCCAAGAGTAACAAGCCCACACACCTTCACTTGACCTGAGCACTCAGCTAAGCCATGTATGCACCTTGAAACCCTTGATAACTAAGAAAGAGCTCCTCAAACAAGAGGAAGAGAATCCCAAATGAGTAAGAACACAATCTCCTTCTCTCTTTGGCTGCTGTAGATCTTCAGAGTGGCAAAGGCGGCTCAAGAGACGCATGGGGTCATATTTATAGGCCTAGCAAGGGTGGCTAGCCGTTGGAAAAGTTTCCCTGAAAAGTAGTACCGTCGGATGAACCGATGGTCTCCCCATATGCAGGCGTCGGATCATCCGGTCACTCACAAGCGCTGAAATAGCCGTTGAACCCAGTGACCCAGTCAATACACCGACGCTATGCACCGACGCACCGTCGGTCTATCCGGTGCTGAAGACCATCCCCTTGGTGCGGTACTATATGATTCAAACAGAGGCATCGGATGAACCGCTGATGAGTCCTTTATGCGTCGGTTCATCTGGTGCTGAAGAGGAAGTTTTGGCGCGTCTCTGTATGATTTAAATGAAGGCGTCGGATGGACCGCTGGTCAGGGCGTCGGATCATCCGGTGCTTCAAACATTACTGTTACCAAACCCTAGGTCACCGGATGAACCGATGCTAGGGCCGTCGGTTCATCCGACGGTCACTTTTGAAAACTCCAGCTGCAGAACTCATCCAACGCAACTAAATAAGCAGGCGTCGGTTCATCCGACGCTATGCTTTGAGCTTTAACTCGTCTAATTCAAACGCCTTTGAGTTTTCCGTCCATTCTTTTGCTTCCAATGTGTTTCCAAGAGTACTTTGAGCTGTTTAGCATCCAAGGGACTTGAGTGTGCATATTTTCATGGCTTTTGGTGCATGGTCAAGCTACTAGTGCATGAACCCCTCTTAATAGTACGGTTAAACACTATAAACTAGCAATCCAAGTGTCCTTCATCTCCTTGTGACACTTGAAACTAACAAAGTCCTTAGCCTTCTAGTATTTGTCCATTGATCGTCCATAAAATCAAATTGAGGGGGCTCTTTTCATTCAATACTCATGACAATAACCCAAGATATGATCCGCTACAAAACAAATGTTAGTCACAAGCATATGATTGTCATTTATCACCGAAACACACCCTTACCAAAGGTGCGAAAGGGCCTAGATGGTTACATCTTCACAAATCATAATCCGATTAAGCGCTACTAATTTTTAGCTCAAAATTATGTATAATTACGACCCGAGCCTTATAGGGCTCGATCCTTAAATTTGGTAGGCTAAATTGGAGAGCTCATTAGTCATTACCACCATTTACCCATTGTTGGCATCCAATTTTTTATTAAACAACAATTGTTTGATATTCATAAATACGATATGGAGCCTATAGCTAATCAAGGTTGCTTATTCTCTCTCTGACACATATTTCTTCAACAAAACGCTCATATAAATATTTTTTATATTTATCGCGTTGTGATATAGTTTATTGCCGATTAATATATATAGTTTCTATCCCAATTTATGCATCTTCTTTTTTCCCTTTTGCATAGCACCTCGCTATGTTAATATATACCTATTTTTTATGCTGCTTCTTTTTTCCCTTTTGCGTAGCACCTCCCATATATATAAGATCTAATTATTTTAGTATAAAAAAATGAAATTATAGTGATACCATTTGCGTTTTTTACGGTAATATCCTTATACTACCATGTATACTACCAACACTACAGTCTACAGGCCATCAGATATTTTTATACTGGTCCTTTTTAACATTAGTATAGCATAATATTGTGTACCTTAAAAGAACTCACTTGAATGAAATGCAATCAAAAGCATCTGCATCCCCACGTTTGAATGACTTTCTCGGTAGTTTCCTATCGAGTTTTCCGCTGGTCCACGCGGTTCAAGATTACTCTGATTGCCCGCGTTTGTCTACTGACTCTACGACTTACATATTGGAGTCCATGCCTTCGTTCACTTCGACTTAAGTCAGAGATACCGCGATACATCAGCTCCTAGCAAAATTAAAGATGAAGGTAATCCAGGAACTGGTTGCTCCGGCAGCCGTCGCCGACCTCGTGAGCAGGCTAATCTCCTTCCTCGTGACCCGATACATGAAGCAGGGTTGCAGGGAGGAGACGGTTCTGCGGCTCGAGCTTGTTGCTCTAAAGATCCATGCCGTAGTGGACGAAGCAGAGCGTCGGCACATCTCCGACAACAGGAGGCTGCTCCTGTGGCTCAGCAAGCTCATGGAGTGCATGTACCGCGCGTACTATGTGCTCGACGTGACCAAGCACCATGTCGATCCGGATGGTTGCGCCCTGGTGAGCAGCAGCTCCTGGTCATTCTCCAGCTTTTCTTTCTTGTCTCGGCCTGCGAAGCGATTTTGCACTGCCACCGGAAGTGAGCCACCACGCGCAGGTGAAAATGGTGCGGATCAATTGATCAGTGCCATGCTACCCAGATTGGAAGAGGCTGCAAGAGACATGAAGGAGTTCATCCTACTTCTGGCATGCTGCCCTACAATACCACAGCGACCTGTCTCCAGTTTCCGATCTGACGACAGAAACATGTTTGGCCGCCTTGTTGAGAGGGAGCAGATAATAAGCTTTTTGCTTCAGCCTGACAGCAACTTGGCCATCCTACCCGTCGTCGGCGGCCCGGAAGTCGGAAAGGGCACCATCGTCAAGCATGTCTGCAGTGATGAGAGAGTGCGCGGCCATTTTGCGCTGATCCTCTACTCATATGGGTCTCTTCTTGGTAAGGATTGTGGTGAAGATGTCCTGGGCACATTACGAATTGGTGGCCATATGCTTCATGAGTCACCCATCTCAGGACACGGGAGGCATCTTCTTGTGATTAAAAACACATACGAAGTAGCAATCGACAAGCCAGCGTGGGTCTCTCTCTGTGCATACCTGAGATCCAACGCGCCTGGAAGCAGGATCCTAGTCGTCAGCGAGAACGAAGGCGTCGCGGACCTCGGAACCACCTCTGCCATGCGAGTGAAGCCACTACCGCGGGAGGAGTACTGGTACTTCTTCAGGTCACTCGCCTTTGGTGGCAACGACCCCGGGGAGCACCCGGAGCTTGCAGTGCTGGGCAGGCAGATCGCCGCAGCGCTGCACGGTTCATTCTTCGGCGCTAAGGTCCTCAGCGGCCTGCTCAGGGTGAACCTCAACGCGCGATTCTGGCGCGCTGTCCACGATGTCGTGCGCGCCTTCCGCGCAACCCTGCGATGTGATGAAGATCACTTCTCAAAGCTTGGTGTCGCCAAGATAGCATTGGAGACGCTCCCTGTGCCTCTGAGGCTCAAGAGCGCCTGTCAGACAGGAGTGGATTCATCTGAGCTGCCGGGCCCGGGAGTGACTGTCCAAGAGCTAGTCCGGTCATCCACTACTCCTCCCAATCCCAGAGAGGAGATGCGAATTGTGCTGTGGGAATCTGCGTGTCCACCAAACTATCGCTATACCGTGGTCTGCGAGAAGGTAGAAAAGCATCCACGCGCAAGCATCGAGCGGAAGAGGCGTGCCAGGCAGCAGTAGATTGGTCAGTAGATCACCGAGTCTCCATAGGAAAATTGTAATAATCCACAGTGAGGGTCACCTCACCTGTGTTACATCTTTTGTTTTTTTTTTCTCGAGATATATCCCAATATTTGAAGTTTCTCAGTGCCTACCATTACCAATAGTCCGAATTTGCTTTTGAAAATCAGAAATGCTAAGAAGCAAACGTCCGATCACTACCTAACCCACAGGCGCAGCTAAAATAAAAGAACGCGATCAGGGGCTTCTCATCCACTCGTTCCACCCATCCTCATCCTCTTGTTCTATCTCTTCTATTTTCCCGTGACCCTCTCTCTTCTGCCTCTCCCTCGTGCATCTCGCCATGGGAGCGGATGGCATCGCCGCGTCGGACGCTGCGGCCGGAGCGGACAGGGGCGAGCTGCGCTGGCCCCTCCTCTGCCGTGGCTTGTGGCGAGCTCCCCGCTGGCGAGCACTCCCGGCCTCGACGCGAGCTCATGGCACCAACCTCGCTCTGCGCCGCAAGCTCCCCGTCGGTGCGACCTCCCCGTCGAGCTTGAATGTCGAGGAGAGAAGCTGCTTCGGTCGACCTCCCCACGGCCAGAGGGCAGCTAGCCGCGTCGGACGCGCCACCGGTCCCCGCGGCCGGAGGGCAGGCCAGCCGCGTGCGCCGCCGGTCCCCGCGGCCGGAGGGCAGACCAACCGCGCGCACCGCCCCACGTGGCTGAGGGTGGGTTCCTACGCTGCTGGAGGGCGGAGGCGAGCAGCCGCCGTCCGCCGTCATGCAAGCCGCCTTCCCGCCCGTCGCTGATGCAACGTCATCCTCTGCCATTGTGCCCGTGGCTGGATTCCGGGTCTGTGTTTTTCGATGTTGCACGAAGCGAGTTGAGATGTTTCATCTGGCGCCATTCGATGCTGCACGAATTGATTGAGATGTCTCAACTGATATTGTTCGATGTTGCATGAAGTGATTTGAGATGTTTCACTATTGTTTTGATGATGTTGCAACATATGCGTGTGACCCCGTGCGCGAGCTCCGTCGTTGGCTCCTCGGCGGCGAGATCCTCCCACCGGCGCGAGCTGCCCGCCGCATCAAGCTGCCTCATCCTCCCCTTCGTCTCCGGCGACCATGCTGCTCCCTTCCCCCACCGGCGCGGGGCCCCGAGGCGAGCACACGGAGGGCCGCCCCCTTGCGCGAGCTCCGTCGTTGGCGAGATCCTCCGTCGGTGCGAGCTCCCCCCACCGATGCGAGCTCACATTACGCCCCGGTGGCGAGCCTCCTAGAGCCCCAGCGAGCCCCGGTGGCTTGTCATCCTCCTACCTCCTCCCTCACTTTGTGCAGACTGCAGAGCCTCTTTTTTGCCGAGTTTGTTGCATGTTGCAAGCGTGTGTTCCACGTGTTTCAGATGTTTCAAAAGTATGTTGCAGTGTTTCGTGCAGATGTTGCAAAAGTAGATCGAGATGTTTCAATGTTGCGGGATGTTGTAGATGTGTTTTTGAATGTTGCAGACGTTGTTTTCGAATGTTGCGGATGTTGTTTTTGTATGTTGCGGAATCTCTTCTCTATGTTGCATGCAACATGACATGCAACATGACTTGATGTTTCAGCGGGATTTTTTGCTTTATGTTGCATGCAACATGACTTGATGATGCGGTGGGATTTTTGCTACAGTGTTCGATCTGATGGCTACAATACCTCGATCTGACGGTTGTGGATGCATCAGTTTTTTTTCCTCTCTTCCGGACGTTCGGGCGCTAGTATGCCCGTTTGAAAATCAGCATGTCTCTTTGACAACCATGACGCGGTTAGGTCAGCCTTGTTCCATTTCTCTTTCAGGGTCTCAAATATTTCATCTCTTCGGGTCTCTTTCACCGTGGATCAGGGCACCATTATTTCATCTTTTCGCCAACAACTAAACCTTGTTGACAAAAGTTAAAAAGCTAAAGTGATTTAACAAATTTGATATTGGCCCGTATATATCTTTGCTCAACTGTGGCAATAAAATTAGAGAACTTTTACAGCGCACAATACGACCTTGCGGTAGTACGGTAGTATTACCGGTTTTTTTACCATGGGTAAAATGACAATTTCCTCAAAATATATTATTTGGAAAATTCCCCCCGCTGCTCATTTAGCCGAGACGCACCCAATTCATATATTTCATTTCCTATATTACAACAATACCATTTTACATTTCTGATAATACCTTTATACTACCCATATGATCTATGAATACTACCGCTAAAAAACATATAGTATATAATTAATCTCAATCGTCGGATCCTTACATATAGGTCCTTTTACATACGAGTTATTTTTCAATCGGTAGTACACGTCGTATTGTGCGACGTAAAAGACCTCATAAAATTATTACCAAGGTGTCTACAATTTGATAAGTACTCGCTCTGGTTATGAATAACAAAAAACAAGGGATACTTTTGGGCTATATCTGAACTCTGAAGTCAACCATTTCATACTCTGACTAACACTTATTTTATGATATATCCATAAAATATAGCAAAGTTATACTTTTGTAATACTAGTGTTCAGGAACGTGTAGTCTTATCACTTTTCAACAAGTAAAAAAGGTAGTTTACAGCCAAAGTTTTAGGTACATGACTTTTGAAGATATATATTATGTAATGGTAAATGATAACAGTAATGACGCGAAGAAAGTCAACCGCTACCATCGTCACCCCGCGTCATCCCAAGGGCGACACAGGCCTCCCCCCTCCCTCCCCAACACCCACCAGCCACCACCACCACCACCACCTGTCGCCGGTGCCGGTCCTCCGCTTCTTCACCGGTGGTCCATCTCCCTTCCCACCCTTGGCATCTCGCCGAAGTCCGGAGGGAGTAGGGATCCATCTCTCACAATAATCTCTAATAGATCTAGATTAGGTTAGGGTTAAAGTTTCTCCATACCACGTTTCGTGGTATAAGAGATAAGATGACTTGGTCTCTCCGTGGCGACTCTTATGAAGGAGGTGGCGGCATCTATGTCGTCGGCAACTTTCTTACGGCGATGACATGGAGAATTAGGTTAATTTTTGAATGGTGACATTAAGGCGGAGATGGTACCGTCGTCGTGAAGTAATTTTCTCCGGCCACTTCTCTGTTTTGTCGTGGTTAGATCTAACCGCGGTGAAAGGCTTGTGAGAGTAAGTCTGTCTCCCGAGCTAATGTCGATCAGTGTTGGATCAGATAGATTGGGATCAGTCTCTCTTCTCCATCAGTGGTAGAATGGGGAAAAAGAAAGACCCAAAAAGGAAGAAGATGGAGATTGTGCTCGTTCCAGCCTAGAGGGATGTTGATCGCCCTTTTTTTGGATGACTCTCAGTCTGTTTGTTGAGCATATACCTGTGCGGTCTTCTATTGATTTTTTTACACAGGTTTGGGATTGAGTTTTGAAACGGCTTAGTGTGTGAGTAGTTTGAGAGTGTTGTTTGAACTTGATGATGTACTCATCTTTGATATAATACAATTCTACCTTTGATTAAAAAATATATTATATATAGATACATAGCAAAAGTTATATATCTAGAAAAGTCAAAGAATAGGACTTTTGGGATGTAGAGAGTAATTTCCATATAGATTTAAGAGTTACTTTTAGGGATGCAATTGGGTATTTAATAGTATTTTCCGAGTCAGCTGATTAATTATGATGGCATATCGCTCTAGTTTATTTCTTCACCCAAATCATTTACCTGGAATGCAATCTAATCGGTTATTCGGGTCGACCCAATAACCCAAAACTTAAATCAACCTGCTATGATGATTATATTATATTGAATTGATGTCGAGATGCTTCTGATTTTTCATAAGAAGATCTAGAATTTATCTAGTTTTTTAACATTTCTCATGAGGTTTAACTTGGAGGCTTCAAAATATTTCGATTAGTAATAGTAAAACATTCCACTGTCACAAAAAAAATGAAGGAGAGTAGAGGAGGAGAAAGCAGCAATATTAATAGGATAAAGCACCCCCACTGACATCCCTACTGTCTCGTTCGAGCATGCCCTCCGCTGCAATCCCCCTCCTCCTTTTGACATTCACGTCGTTGATAGACAAAAAAAAGTAGGGAGTCATCCTATTCTCCTTCATAGATCTAGTTTTCTCGCAAGTCCTGGCAATGATGGCGCATTGTAACAAGGTCTCTTCAATCTTTACCCCAAGTTTTAATCACTTCTTAAGGCTAATTAACATGCTCTAATGTAGGATCCAGATCATTGAGATTGGATATGATGATGTTAGTGTGATCAAAATAAGAGAAAATCATTATATTAAGGGACAAATTGGAGTGAATTTTAAATTTGGAAATTGGAAAAGGATGAAATTTGTTCAAATGTGAAAGTTGGAAGTTTGAATGTGCTTGACACGTTGGAATCAACCACAAGTGATATTTTGGTAAAAAAACACGTCCTTGTTCCATTGTTCAAAGTTGGGTGAACAAGTCAACAACAACACTTTGCTAAAGCGAAAAGGGCCCTCAGCCTAGTTGTTACAAGAGCCCCGGTAGCACCTCAGGTCCTGGATTCGACTCCCCATGGGAGCAAATTTCTCAGGATTTAACGACATTTGTGCTTTGGTAGGCGACGTTCCCATCGACAGTGATGTGTTTGTGGTGACTTCGTCAATCTTGAGGATTTGCCAACCTAGTCTTTGAAGATGCTCATAGGGGTAGGGTTTGCACGCTTGTGTTCATAGGGATGACCGGATGAGTGTGCGTGTATTGTCAGTGTCTCCGATGTACTATGTAATTAAAAAAAACACTTTGCTGAAATTTACAAGTGTTGGGTATGTTATCAATTGGAGTATCCATGTTGAGGGGTGTGGATTTTTAGATTTGGATTAAAAATCCAAAAAAAATTGAAAATATGAAAGTGAGAGTAAAATTTATACACTTTGAAAACTATGTGATTGCGTGTGTTAGAGATCCTTTCCTTCCAAACCTCTGGTCATTGAGCCAAAAATCCTATCAGAGTTGTAGCCCTTGGTATATTTAAAATTTTGATTACGTGTAGGAATTTTGTTAGACATAATAGGATGGTAAGAGATGAAAGAAGAATAAGTTTGGTAGACAATCAATTTGAGCCTACATATTTTTTTTATAAATAAAGTTTTATTAATTTCAAAATGGTTACATCAAGATGATAAAAGATCTTGAAACACTCATAACCTATACATAACCAGGGTATGCACACAACCTTATAGCCAACAGAAGCTATTGAAGGAAGCTGAAAGAGGCACAGAGGAAGATGCAAGTTGGAAATGTACCATGAATTGTTGGTATATGCGACTATATGTGGTAAATTTGTTAAAAACTAAAAAAAATCATGTATTAATTTTGTATATTTACAAATTTCTGGATAAAGAATTTTAAAATGACAAAATAATAAATATGTCCGTGCTTTTTGCACACGCCAGGTGGTGTTTAGTTTGGTAAATTTGGTGGGAAAAGAAATCAGGTGAATAGTAAAAATTTGCGTTGGAGCATCACTTTCTTGTACTTTGTTTTGGCTGTCTACTACATGAATCTAGAATGCAGGTTGGAGCCAATTTCTAATCTTATAATAGCTTCTTAATTCTACAGCAAAAGTGGTGAGGATGTGATGGGTGCACATCGGAAAGTTTTGCATTAAGCCGCGTGCATAGAGAGAGGATGCAGTGAATAGTTGAATTTTGCATTGGAGGTGCTTAGTTTGGCAAAATTGGTGAGGATGTGATGGGTAAATAGTGAATTAAAGTTCAAATTGAGAAAACTAAACATGTGCCAATTCAAAAGTCCTAACAGGGATGAAAGTGGAACAGAACAGTCGTGTGTACGGTTTTGGGTCCATTGGCCCAACTAGTTCTCGTACATATACACTGGAAAGAGATTGTGTATCCCCCAACACCAACAGATTAACACATGGACATACCTCCGTGCGTGGTGCACGCCGCTGCCGGCTCATCCTCCTACTCCTGGCGTTGCTATGGGCGACCGCGACCGCGATCGCGGACGCCAAGCAGGCCGACGAGCTCCTGTTGCTGGGCACGTCCTGGGCGAACGAGACCGACCCGGTGTACGCATCGATGGCCAAGCGCATGGTGGCCGCCGGCGTCACCTACGGGTACGCTAGGGAGTCGCTATCCCGGAGGTGCCCACGGAGGGAGAAGAACGCCGACCCTACTACCCAGGATAACCGGGCGCTGCTACGCTCACGGGCTCAGATCGCTGGAGAAGGAGGCGCTGCTCCGTTCACGGCCGCCGCCGGAGGAGAGCCAGGAGGAGGAGGCTCGCCGCAGAGTGGTTGAGATCTTGACCACCTCCACGCTGCAGGTGTATCCCTGGCCTGAATATATTCGTAATCCGGTGATAAAGACAAGATACCGCACAGACAGGATCCCATCGTGAATTCGTGATTCTTCTCTTCTTTTTCTGTTTGTGGTTATCGGCCATCTATGTATAATCGAACAGTTCAATAAAACAGAATTGAACCAGTTAATTAGGTTTGGTTTCGGTGGTTACGTTATCTAATCCTATCTTTTATCTTTTATAAGCTGCAAATTCGGGTCCAGATCACCCACACCCTTGGGTGGTTCTTGACCTGTGAAATTTGTTCTATGTTTGCTGAAGCTACATTAAAGTGTGATCCTAATTGTTACCTCTGCTTATTTAAAATCTTGCATACTAATAGGAAGCTCCAACATGTCCTAATCTTTGATTAAAAAGCTTTATAAGTCCAAATGGATACCAGATCAGGGAAGCTATTAGTTCTGCGAAGGTGGACAATGACGGAATCTCGTCTGGAAGCAGAAAGCGTAATATCCGTAATCCATTTGCACCATAATAACAAGGACTAACTGACTAAGGGACCAAGGACCACGACGTACAAAAAGGTAACTTGAAGTTGTGTGGAGAAGGTGATTCGGATGTATTAAACAAAAAAAAAACATAAATGGGATGGTGCATATCGTTACAGATAGACAGCTGCTCAGAAGATTGGATGTAGAAAGTACACTTACAGTTGCAAGTGCATCAAATTGCAGTGCAATCAAGATGATAAAAGATCTTGAAACACTCCTGACCTCTACATAACCAGGGATGCACACAACCTTAAAACCAACACAAGCTATATTGAAGGAAGCTGAAAGAGGCTTGGAGGAAGATGCAAGTTGGGAAAAAAAAGCTCAATGCGCCATGAATCGGTGGTATATGCAACTATATTTGATAATTTTTTTAAAAAAAATCTAGAAATCATGTGTTAATTTTCAGGGATGCACACAACCTTAAAACCAACACAAGCTATTGAAGAAAGCTGAAAGAGGCTCGGAGGAAGACGCAAGTTGGGGGGAAAATGCTCAATGCACCATGAATCGGTGGTATATGCAACTATAAAAAAAGAACGTACCCAGTGCCGTAGGCTCCCGCACTGTGCGGGGTCTGGGGGAGGTTATTAGCGGGAGGTCTTTCCCACGCATCGTGTAATGTGTGGAGGCCTGTTGGGGAATTAGGTAAAAACCTTACACCCTCGAAACTTCGGATATGATAGGACTCTGACGAATTCGTAGAAACGTGCAGGAAAGAGCAAAGTGAAGATTTTGTCCTCGTGATTTTTTGAAGAATTCGTTAACCCTCTGAATATAGGCGAAACAATCGCCGAATGACCACAAGTTCGCAGGTTTGTTTCTTATTTCAGGACGAGGGAAACTTCGGAGGTCGTCGCTAATTCGGGAAACTTTAGCAATGGAAACTTCAGAGATCTCCGTGAGGACGGGAGAACTCCATTATAGCTGCGATGTTGAAGATCTCTGCGAGTTCGGTGAAGTCCGACTTCGGTGAAGGCTTCGGAGGTGAAGTGCGGGAAGCTAACTACCTGCGAATCTTTACTAGGATGAGGCGAAACTCGTGAATGAACCAAGTCAAAGGAGCGGTGCCAAAAGTCCGGGTTCAAGGTGTGAACGAGTGACTGGCTTGTAAATGTATGAAATTAGTTCCGCAAATCACGGGATGTAAAAGACGTTCATGTACTTGTTCACATTCGGAATATTCCCCAGATTCGAGGGTAATCTCGGAATGTAAAAGTCCCTTCGTCTCCCTATAAAAGGAGGCCCGAGGGCACGTGTAAAGGGGTTCACAACTTTTGAGGCGAGTACAGACTTTCGGAGATTCCTTGTCTCCGTGTTCCTGCGCACTTTCACGTATTTGTTCGGGAATCTTTTTTCACTCGTGTTTGGGGGTCCCGTCCGATTTTCTGAGCCCCCAACAAGGCCACCGCTCGAACCTGTGACCTCTCGGTTCACAGGCGGCAAGCACTACCACTTGCACTAAGCCGTCCTTTTTTGGTATATGCAACTATATTTGATAATTTTTAAAAAAATCTAGAAATTGTGTATTAATTTTCAGGGATGCACACAACCTTAAAGCCAACACAAGCTATTGAAGGAATATGAAAGAGGCTCGGAGGAAGACGCAAGTTGGGGAAAAAAATGCTCAATGCACCATGAATCGGTGGTATATGCAACTATATTTGATGATTCTTTTAAAAAAATCTAGAAATCATGTATTAATTTTGTGTATTTACAAATTTTTAGATAAAGGATTTCCAAAAGTACAGAATAATAATCTCTTCGTGCTATTTGCTTGGTTCATTGGCCCAATTAGTTGTCGTAAATACACATTGGAAGAGATCGTGCATCCCCAACAGATTACCACATGGACACCTTCTCCGTGCGTGGTGCGCGGTCGCTCGTCCTCGTACTCCTCGCGTTGCTCCTTCACGGCGATCCGGCGTCCACTCATCAGGGTACGTAGCAGTAGCACATCATCCATCCCGCCCTGCTCTTCTCAATCCCATCAGCTTTGTTGTTTTTTACTACGCATGAGCAGACGCCGAGGCCGACGAGCGCTTGTTGCACGGCACGCCCTGGGCTAACGAAACTGATCCGTGGGCGGCCGTCTACTACGGGCATGCTGGACGGTGGATCTCGTGGAGGTGCCCGCGGAGGGAGAAGAACGGAACTGTGCCCAGGATAACCAGGCTCTGCTATGCCCGCGAGGTGAGATCGATGGAGGAGCTCCACCCAACGCCGCCGCCGCAGGAGAGCCCAGAAGAGGAGGCCCGCCGCAGAGTGATTGAGATCTTGAGCACCTCCTCGGTGCAGGTGGATCCCACCTGGCCTGAAAAGATTCTTCGGCACTGCTAGCGACTGGACGTCTGATCCGGGCGCTAGCCATCGGACGGGTCCGCAACCGTCGGATCCTAAGATGTTCAATCGTCAGCCGTTAGATCTAAAGTGCACCGAGTACATGTTGCGAGCGTGTTGCGAACGTGTTGCGAATGCGGTTACGTGCAACATCCAACATCAGGAGTCTTTCTTCCCTCCTCCCCCATGTTGCGACCATGTTGCGACTATATTGCAACCATGTTGCGACCCGTGTTGCGTGCAACATCCAACATCAGGAGCCCTCTCCCCCTCCTCCTCCTCGACACAAACCCAACGTCAAATGTCTGCAACATCGAAACTCGACATTCGCAACATTAAAATTTAATGTTTACAACATCCAACATCAGGGATAATACTCCTTCCATTCGACACAACACCCAACATCAAATGTCTGCGACATCGAAACTCAACATCCGCAACATCGAAAATTAATGTTTGCAACATCAAAAAAATTTAGATCGAATTTTGAAACATTCACATGGAACACTCGCAACACGTCGAGAACGTGGATGCAACATGTTCGCAATGATTGCAACATGAACGACAAACGATTGCATCATGAATGCGACCAATTGCAACATGCCAAAACCATTGTTGCAACACCAATATACAACGATTGCAACATAAAAAAAAAGCGGCGGCGACCTCCCCCGTGCGCGCCCGCGACGGCTGCAGGAGCTTCCCCGCGCCTGCGACGACGACGGCCGACGACAGATCTCCGTGGCTGAGGCTGGGGACGGGATGCATGGCGGCGGACGGCGGCTGCTCGTCTCCGCCCTCCGGCAGCGGAGGAACCCACCCTCAGCCACGGGGGGGGGTGCGCGCGGTTGGCCTGCCCTCCGGTCGCGGGGACCAGCGACGCATCCGACGCGGCTAGCTGCCCTCCGGCCATGGGGAGGTCGACCGAAGCAACTTCTCTCCTCGGCACTCGAGCTCGACTGGGAGATCACATCGCCGGGGGAGCTTGCGGCGCAGAGTGAGGTCGGTGCCATGAGCTCGCGTCGAGGCCGGGAGTGCTCGCCAGCGGGGAGCTTGCCGCCAGCATCGGCAGAGGAGGGGCCAGCGCAGCTCGCCCCTGTCCGCTCCGGTCGCAGCGTCCGACGCGGCGACGCCATCCGCTCCCATGGCGAGATGCACGAGGGAGAGGCAGAAGAGAGGGTCACGGGGAAATAGAAGAGAGAGAACGAGTGGATGAGGATGGGCGGAATGAGTGGATGAGAAGTACCTAGTCACGTTCTTTTATTTTGGCTGGGCCCGTGGGTCAGGTAGTGTCCGACGGATCGGACGTCCACTTGTTAGCATTCCCGAAGATTCTTAATCTAGTGGAGTCAAGATACCCACATCCAGGGTCACTTCGTTCCACCCAGCAGCGGGATATTTAACTATTTGTCATCCTTACGAATGACACATTTTCGATAGCCATCCCTACGAATGTGTTTAAATTTTTGCCATCACTCCTCAAACGAAGTAACATATTTGTCATTTTCACTGATGTGTCACTCCACCTCACCCGTGCCAGCGTGGATTGAGATGGGAAAAGACTAAAATGCCCCTGCCTTATCCTTACTCTCCTCCCTCTTCTACAACTGACATGTGGGACCCACATGACAGGTCGTCTTCAACCTCACATCCTCTGTCCACTCCCTGCCACTTCCTTTCCACCGAGCTATCCAAGACGGCCAAGCGTCGGCGTCCCGGTGAACGCCGGCCGGCCGGTGAGCTCCACCCACGGAGGGGAGGCAAGCGACGGCGGCCCGCCCGGTGAGGTCCGCCCATGGGGAAGGCCAAGCAGTGGCGGCGGTCAGCGAGTGTCTGCCGGCACGAGGCGAGCTCACCCACGGGGGGCAACGCCATTTCTGGCTGCGGGGGTAACCCCATCTCCGGCTGCGGGGGCCGCGGCGCTAGCTCCGCCCACGGGGGCCACAACGGGCCGCGTCGACGAGCTCCGCCTACCAAGGGCAAGCAGCGGCGGCTCGGCGAGCGTCGTCCCCCGGGAGCGAATGGCGGCCGCCTCTCGACGAGCGCCGCCCTCAGAGGCGAGCGGCGGCGGCCCGGCCAGCGCCGCTGTGCTCCCCCGCGTGAGAAGAGGGAGGGTGCTGGAGGTTGAAGACGACCTGTCATGTGGGTCCCACATGTCAGTTGTAGAAGAGGGAGGAGAGTAAGGATAAGGCAGGGGCATTTTAGTCTTTTCCCATCTCAATCCACGCTGGCGCGGGTGAGGTGGAGTGACACATCAGCGTAAATGGCAAATATGTTGCTTCGTTTGAGGAGTGATGGCAAAAATGTAAGCGCATTCGTAAGGATGGCTATTGAAGAGGTGCCATTTGTAAGGATGACAAATAGTTAAATATCCCCCCAGCAGCCCTGCACTCCCCGATTTAGATCGTTATATATGTGTATAATCGAAGAGATACGGTATCTGAGATAATTAAACAGAATCGAATCAGTTAATTAGGCTTGTTTTCCTAATATTTCAGTGGCTATTATATCTGTTGACCCGATCATTTGTAAGCCGCAAAAATTAGGATTCAGATTACTCACCACCCTTGGGTAGTTGGGTGGTACTTGACCTATGAAAACTGCTCTGTGTAGTTCATGTTGCTGAAGCTACATCAAAGTGTGATCCTTATTGGAACCTCTGCTTATCTTACGTCTTGCGGACTAATTGGGAGCTCCGGTAAGAGCTTGTATCCTAATCTTTGATTGAAAAGCTTTATGTCTTGCAAAGAAGGCTACTAAGCAGATCTCAAAGAAGAGAAGCCAAGTGAACAATGTGGATGCAGGGCAACACAAAATGATTCTACTACATTATATTCCAGGGCAAATGGACAGTAGAAACTCTGAAGATGCTAGTGCACACAAGTTCAGGCCCTCCAGGCAGAGTCGATATTTCATGACAAAATCTCATTAATGCATCAAAAGAAACCTTGGAAGCAGAAAGCATAATATCTGTTTGCATCGTAACAACATGGACCAAGGACCACAACATACAAAAGAAGGTAACTTCAAGTTGTGTAGAGAAGGTGATTCAGATGTATTAAAGGGGAAAAAAAGATATAGGATGCTACATGATTGTTACAGATTGGATGTAGAAAGTACACTTACAGTTGCAAGTGCATCACATTGCAGTGCAATCAGAACCTTCTTTTCACCCCACTGTTTGAGTTTGTCTTTGTGCAGAGAACCTTCCTGCCTTTGGCACGCCTGCGCTTCAGCACCTTTCTTCCTGAAGTAGTCCGCATCCGCCTACGGAAACCATGTGTACGGGCAAGTGACTTCCTAGATCTTGACCTCTTGGTCATACAGAGGGCGGCCTTTCCAGCCCTAATCTGCAGACCACGGGATCTTCTTGTTGTCATTCTGTTGTAGCTGAACTCAATTCCCAAAGATGAACCTGGCAAACAATAAATGTTGAAAGTTTCAGAACAATGACGGCAGACAGGCATTCATAATCACTTGTTTGTGAATACCCATAGGATTGTGTTAAGATTTTGGAAAAGATTATGAAATGCTCAAGTGTTTCATAGAATCCAATTCTTCTGTGCCTATTTTAGGAGCTTTGGGATTGCTTTTGGTAAATGGAAAAATCAATCGCGATTAAAGTTGTTTCAGAGCATGAGTCTAGGGATCACATAATTTGGAAGGTATTGCTTATGCTTCAACTGTGTTTTGTGATTTATTCTGTTATCTTGGATAATGATTCAGCCATTTGCAACACTTCTTAAACTTGATTTCTTGTCAAGCAAAAGAAAATGTCAATCCAATGTTCTGTAACA
This sequence comes from Cenchrus fungigraminus, assembly GCA_036936925.1. NCBI lineage: Eukaryota > Viridiplantae > Streptophyta > Magnoliopsida > Poales > Poaceae > Cenchrus > Cenchrus fungigraminus. Next base: position 15,649,955 of record CM072778.1, on the reverse strand, counting down.
TGTTGCAACGTCTCCATGATTCAGGACAGAAAACAAAAAGGAGATTTCTATGTAGCTGGTTTGTAACACTTCACAGCATCTAAATGATTCAGGGCAGAAAGCAAAAGGGCATCTCTATGTAGCTAGTTTGCTAGAGTTTGTGACGTCCACATGTTTCAGGACAAAATTCAGATGCATACAGTCTAGAATTCATCAGATGTTACATGGGGATGACAACAACTATATAGAGTTTCGTATTTGCTCCTTCTCATAACTCTAAAAAGAATCAGATCACCACAATGCTCAGATATGAGCACAGTTAGTTTCACGTTTGGAGTCTGGACAGTGGAAACTAACACACAACTTGCTCTGCAAGTACTCTACAAATTAACTTTGTCTCTTATTCAAATTACTAAATAAAACTTTGCTGATCCATGATCAATTACAGGAATGCTCAGACCTCAGACTCCATGATACAAAATTTGAGATTTCAAAGAATCATCCATATCAACCAACATGTTCAACAATAACTGAATTTCAGATTTTTCGTAATACTGGTCAGACAAATTGCAATATTTTCAGACAACTAACTAGGACAGCTTGGCATCATTTACTGAATTATGTAACAGCTCGGACTAAACATCCTACTCTGAAAAAACTAGTTCCAACAAGTACAAGATATTCTATTCTGCTAAAATAGTGCCAACACACAGTCCGAAGTCCTAATGTCAATGGCATTTCCCCGTGTGAGCGTAGTAAGCAGAGCCCACTAATAATTTCCCAAAAGCCAAAAACAAATGGCCGGCCCGAACGCTAGCACACGAATATAGAGAATAAAATGAAAACGTAATCCATTCTCACCGGCGAACGAGGAAGAGGATGTGAAGGCAAGCGACGCCGAGACCGCTGCCGAGAGCGATGCGGGGGAGGCGGAGGCGGACGACGTGGAGGAGGACGAGACGAAGGAGCTCCGGAGGAATGGGGAGGCGGAGGCACCCACCGGGGCTGCCCTGCCAGCGCGGGCGACGCCGCCGATGGCCGCCGCGGAGATCCTCCCGGAGCGGAAGGAGAGGGATGCCATTGGGGAGGCCAGCGCGAGCGCCATGGTTGGAGGGAGGAAGGACTCGCAAGTGCCGCGCGGGCTAGCCACTCCTTCTGTGCCTGCCATCTTCTTATCCACGGCTGGATGAGACAGGCCTGTGGGCCTCCATTTTGGGCCCATGTTCATTGGGCCCAATTGGCTAATTTTGCCATTTTCATTTCCGATTTTTTTTATTTTTTTATTTTGGAAAAATATACTATCATTTCAAAATTTAGCAAAATTAACCTACCACCGCCGTGGCCTATGACGGTAGGGTCAAACCGCCATGGACCATGGCGGTTGCAGGTGCTACAGTGCCAAGCCGCCGTGGACCACGGCGGTTGGTACTGTAGCACCTACAACCGTTGTGGCCCATGACGGTTATAGGTGCTATCTGTTTTCAAAAAATCGTAACTTTTTCGCCCTGTTCGCTTGGCTTATCAGCCACCAGCCAGCAGTATTTTTCTCTCAGAACAAACCAGCCACCAGTACTTTTCTCTCAGAACAAACCAGCACCAGCCATCAGCCACCAGCCAAACGAACAGGCTGTTTGTATGAATTTCGATGGAGATAAACTGTATACGAAACTTGTAGCTTTCGACGATATTTACAACTTTGTAGTTCAAACTTTTTTCATTTGAAGTTATCTTGGGGCTCAAACAATTGATATATTGGATATCAAAAATTGAGATCTGGACAGTATATTTTTTTTTAGCCTCAAGATGACTTCAAATGAAAAAATTTTGAATTACAAAGTTGTAGATCTCGTCGAAAGCTACAAGTTTTGTATAAAGTTTATCTCCATCCGAGTTCATACAAAAAAGTTACGATTTTTTGAAAACGGACTGACCCTAACCACGGCGGTTGCAGGTGCTACAGTACCAACCGCCGCAGCACCTGCAACCGCCGTGGCCCATGGCGGCCACGACGGTGGTAGGTTAGTTTTGCTAAATTTTGAAATGATCGTATATTTTTGTAAAATGAAAAAAAATAAAATTCTTCATTTCCCTCGGAAACTTGTGGTTTTCCCTTTGCTTAATTTTTTAGAACGATGTCATTAAAATATAACTATTGTTACAACTGAGATCTCAATATAGAGTAAAATTACATTGAAGTACTCATCTCTTCCATTTTATAGCACTCTGTTATGTTCATCCATTGGGGAAAAAAAAGACATTTCTTATTCTGAATGCCTCATTTCCTAAGCCTGATAAGTGTGATAGTGATACGTTGCGGATGAGCTCATGCTCGGTTGGCTAGTGCAGCAGATGAGCACGCCAGCGTTCGAATCCCCACCTCGACATTGGTTTTTCGTTGGGGTTCTTCCCAAAAAAAAAAAACTCGCCGGTGAAGTTGGGGTTCGAAGGTTTTCTAAGCCGGGAGTTGGCTTTGTTCTCTTAATGAAAACTGTAAAGACGGTCTTACTCCCACCGACTTAATTTGTGATAGTGATATATTCATCGTTATCTAAAGCAAATTATGTGCACCTGTTCTTCTGACATAAGCAGCTGCCCTGATTGAGTAATCGCGATCAAACTGCAAGTAAATGAACCGATTGAAGAGAAAAGGTAAGGCTCAAGGCCTCCTAAGGGCTTGTTCGTTTGCATCGGATTCAGCCGCTAGGAAATGATAGAAAGAAAATCACGATAGATACTTTAAAGATCTGGATTTATTCCGGGTCAGAAAAAATTTACTCATCATGGTAAGTATAACAAGAGACGAGTGAGACCTAAATCGTATCATGAGTAAATTAGTTTCCGACCCCGAATAATTACAGACTAATAGTAGCTGTCATGATTTCTTGTTATATTTATTAACTAGGTGATTTCACCGCGCGTTGCTGCGGGATATGTTACTTAGTTTTTTGTGATTATTTGATACACTTGGGAAAGAGTGAAGATGCTTGAAAACATGTAAAGAGATAGAAGGAAAAGCTGGAAAGGCAGATGGTCACCTTTTTTTGTAGCAGATTTTTGTTCACGACATCACGAAGAGCACGAGAACATGCGCTTCTCCAGCTCGCTCTGCTCCCAGCCTCCCACGCCCCATACCCGCTGGAAGTCTGCTCCTTCCCCCGGCCCTAGCCGACCTCGCTTGAAAGACTTGCCATCAGGCTAGTCTTGCCGCACCAACACGACGTCGTCATTGCAGTAGTCGCTCATCGCGCCGCCTCCGGCTGAATTCTGGTGATTTAGACAAATGTTGTTTCGCTAGCAGAGTGCCTTCCAAAGTGGGTGGCTTGGCGGCTTGCTCGGACTCTAGGCGTCCCATCTGTGATTTAAAGAGAAGGGATCGGAATGCCAAGGGCCAAGGGATCAATCAAAGCAAATCCGTTGTTCCAGGTTCCACTTCTCGGTGGTTTGTTGGGCTGTGCATTTATATGGGAAGTGGTAATGTTTGATCAATCGGTACGATTCCAGCGGTTAGAAAATTCAGAGAACCAGGCTTGAGTATGGTGCCTACCAGCAGTGGGCTACCTGACATGCACACAAACCAGATGGGGCAATGCTGGGGCATCACCGAGCACAATTATTTTTAGAATGTGAAATGCCTAGTTGAGTGATGGTTTGCAATTTGCTTGCGTAGGGACAATAGGGTTCAGTTCAGTTATGATGTTCTTCGCGGTAGAGATTTGGGCCACTGAGCATGAACATGGGGCAAGACGGCAAGTTGCCCACCTCTTGCCTCTTGAGCTGCCATCTCTAGATATGCTCAAGTTAATGGAGCCTCTTCAGCTGTCGTTTACATTAAAATCTTGAGTTGTGATGAGCTAGATGCTGATGTGGAGCTGTGAGAGTTGAGAGAAATAGTTAGTGGGTACCGATTATATAGTTGTTTATGATGATGATGATGATTCCGGCTAGAATCCATTACAGCGGAGACGAGTCAGGCCTAAATCGTAGCATATCGTAGTAACAACAACCAACTATAATATGCATATCCTCAAACGGTGGATATTTGTTATGCATTGTTGTTCTCCCATGTTGACAGAAGTGAATAATTTGAAGTTTTACAGCACTAGTGGCCTAGCAGGCGTATTGTACAAATCTTAAGAGAGCGATCGAGCTACGTAGCTACTGAAACTATGCTACAAACATGTCGAAGAACGGCGTTCGTTTTGACAATTTCTGTGGGGGGTGTGGTGTGCGCCTCATTTCTTCTTGAAGGTGATGGCGTTGGGCTCCTCCGGGATCTGCGGCAGGCGCTGCTTCTCTTCCTCCACTTGCTCCAGCAGAGCTTGCAGCTCAGCCTCCGACAAGCTCTCCAGCCGTTTCTGCAACACAACCCACGGCGATCGATCAGTTTCTACTGTGCAGTGCTACAAGCAGATGGGTGAGAATTCAGAAGCCTCAAAAGCGAGCAACTGCTGTACAGAGATGGTGCGAAAGCTACAAGCTCCCAACCTCCATGACTTGCTTCTCGTAGTCCCTGAGCTGCTGCGCGTAGGTCATGTCCTTGTTGGCCACCCGGAACATGTAGGTGGAGATCCACCCCACCGTCATCCCGAGCACCACCAGCAGCTGCACCACGTTGCCGGCCTGCAGGGGGTCCACCCCGACGAGCTGCGCGCGCGCGTAGCGGTTTGCCTCGGCGGCGTCAGTGACTGAACGAACTGAAAAATCGAAGGCAGAAAGCTTCCAACCGTGGTTGGGCACGGCGCCTCACCTCCAGCCCGTACTTGAGCCCGACACCGAAGGCCGTGACGCCGACGCCGATCAGCAGCACGTCCTTCCTCGTGTACCCGAACGGCGCCTGCAACGAAACGCGCGCCGCCGGCGAGGTTAATTTCGGGTGTTCCGCGGCGTGCGTGCGCGTGTTCTCAGTTTCAGAGGTGCATCGGTTGAAGTTTATTCAGTACGTGGATTACCTTCTCTTTCGGGGTCTGGGAATCGTCCGTGCTCGTCTCCGACGGCGACGAGGTGCTGCTTCGCGTCGCCAAGCGCCTCTTCTGCCTCGCCGTCGCCGACCTGAGCAGGGCGTTCGGTGGCAACACAGTTTTGGCTGGGGAACAGCAGAATAGAAGTGCAGGATTGGATTTCATTCCGAATAAATTACCTCAAGATGATGAGAAAGCCGAGTAATAGGAGTGACACGTACCGGAATGGCAAAGAGCCAGGGAAGCCGCCGTGGCCGGGCGCGCGCCGGGGGCGAGCGCAGCTGCCGCGGGGGAGACGGCCAGCGCTGCCGGAGCCATGCTTGCCGAGTGCTGTCGCCGCTCGGCCGCACACCCGCCCTCGCCCGGCTCCTATATCTTATCCGCAGGCCGCAGACAAGAGGACGCTGCCGAGCCGCGCGGACGCACGCCCTCCTCCTGGTCTTCGCCGCGGTCACACACACGACACGAACAGAGCGAGAAAATATCGCACCCGTCTGGATAAGGCGCTGCTCTCGCGTGAACCAGACGCGACGCCGCGCGCGCGAACCCGGCCGTTTCTTTTCCCCCATGGCCTCACCGGTGTTCTCCCCGCTCTTCGCCTCTCTCCGGCTGCCTGCACCCATCAGCTCGCGCTGCATTGCTCCTCCTCCGCAGGCAGTGTCCCCGCCTGATAACGCCGCCCCGCGGCCGGCGCCGCTCGTCGCGGTCGCCAGCCACCGGAGGGAGCTGGTGCTCGGGGCGGCGTTGGGCGCGCTGCTGTCGCGGGCGCCGCCGCCGCCGGCGCAGGCGCGCGAGGTCGAGGTCGGCACGTACCTGCCGCCGGCGCCGTCCAACCCGGGCTTCGTCTTCTTCCGCGCCTCGCCCAAGGACACCCCCGCCCTCCGCGCCGGTGACGTCTCGGTGCCATTTCCAGTTCTTGTGGCATCAGGTCATCGATTAATTGGGCTCATCCGTGCCATTCTCCAGGCAATGTGCAACCGTACGAGTTCGTCCTGCCGCCGACGTGGAAGCAGATGCGGGTGGCCAACATCCTGTCCGGGAACTACTGCCAGCCCAAGTGCGCGGAGCCGTGGGTGGAGGTGAAGTTCGAGGACGAGAAGCAGGGCAAGGTGCAGGTGGTGGCATCGCCGCTCATCCGCCTCACCAACAGGCCCAACGCCACCATCGAAGACATCGGAAGCCCCGAGAGGCTGATCGCCTCCCTGGGGCCCTTCGTCACCGGCAACACCTTCGACCCCGACGAGCTCATCGACACCAGCGTCGAGAAGATCGACGGCCAAACTGTAATTCGAACTCGATCGACCCCCAACAATATAGCGCATTTCCTATTCCTGCGCAGCAATTGAAATTTGTTTCGTGGTTCTTTTGATTGATGCAGTACTACAGCTACGTGCTGGAGACTCCACTGGCACTGACCGGTTCTCACAATCTGGCCAAGGCCACCGCCAAGGGAAACACGGTGGTGCTCTTCGTCGCGAGCGCCAACGACAAGCAGTGGTCGTCGTCGGAGAAGGTTCTCAAGGCCATCGTCGACTCGTTTCAAGTATGATAGATTTCAGCAACAATGTACTCTGTCAACTGGTTGGCTCAGGCGCTCAGCGCGTGTGAGTTGTTCGCTAGCAACATCAGGTGATGAGTTGCTTATCTGAAGTCCTGAGATATGAGGTACATACATATAATCTGACGAGGCAAATTACTGGATTCTGAGGCTTGGGGAGTGGAGCAAAGAACGATTTTCTATGTGGTTCTTCTTATATGTGGCTGTTTATAGCTTATTGAAGAGGAGAGGTCAAGTGTACACAGTGAGAAACAGATTGTTTATAGTAAGAAATGTAAGTGATAATCACCATACGCGTGTATCTTGCAAATCCTATTCTATATTGCCTCCGTAAACCATGTTTTTCCCCTTTTCTTGAACGTACCGGAGAGCTGGGTCTGTTTAATGTGGACACCAATTCGTCACACTAGTCCGTCAACCCGTGCCTCCGCACGGGCTAGCACTTTACTTTAATTATTAGTAATTATTGTTTACTTTTATTAGGAGCATCATAATAAGGTTCACATAATTTTGCAACACAGACCGTAAATATAATGTATTAATTAGCATTTGGTCAGCATAATTTGAGAGAGATCCTTATAATTTTAAGATTATATTGCATAATATGTTTGAAAAATAATCAGTACAATTAACTATGTTTTATTGAGAGATCCACCGCAATAATAAGACACAAATCTCAGTATTTCTTATCTTCTTCTCGTTACAGTTTGCTCCCAATGTAGCACTAATCAAGAGATAATTTAATTTGAATATGTGGGTGCGTCCGAGGCCGGTCTTCTGGAATTGAACCGCATAAATATTTGCATTTAAAATGATGTCGGTTAGTTTATGACTTATAAATGAATAATTAATAACTCAGAGTTGTTCAGATTATTATATGTAACAGTTCCAACAGTGTATTATTTGTTTTTATGTGTTTCATGATTTGCTTCATTTTCTTGGACCATGTTACGATTGATGTCACGTATCACTGGTAAATTAATTTGATGGGCACTATGCCACTATGGATGATATTTTTAATTCAGTGTAGGTTTTGTAGCATGCATGTAAGTGTTGAAAGTTTTGTAGCTGCTTTCTACTAAAAAGGAGAATTACTCAATCAAGAGTCAAATATCACGGATTTTGATAAATCTGAAATTTGTCCTTGTTTCTTCTACGGGTCCAATGTGTGTTGTGACTCCTATAAAATCTAGGAAACATAAATATGAATTATTATTAAATGGTCGTAAAATGAGTGAAAGTGTAGAAATTGTAAAGTCAACAATGTTTTACCTGATAGGTACGTGTCCACATTTATTCTTGTTGAAAGCATATCCGTGCTCATGAACTTGAAACTATACTTTGGAATGTTTTCGTTATCTTTGAACCTTTTTAGAGTAGTTGTGGGTAAGAAGTTGACATACGATCCTGTCATTTTCCATTAGTCGATACTTCTATGTTATTGGTGTGACTCTGACATTTGCAATTATGTACACATTTCCTTCTTAAATCAGTGGTTTAAACTTTTCCATATAGGTCTTATTGATAACACCGTGCATTATGGTTCCTATTTTTCATCATCATTAATAATTTGTAAACCGAAAACAATACAAAAGACAATCAAACGGAATATATCCACAATTTGGTTACCCTTTCCTTGATGTTCCACAATTTCTTTCCCGGTCTAATTTCACTTAAGGTTTTATTCACCATTGCAACTTCTTTTCTTAGCAAAGTTCACCATTGCAACTTGTTTAACTGCACTAGCAAAAGATGATGATGGATCTAATTGTCTTATTTTTTCATACAAAAGACATAATATACAAATTTGACAAATTTCTATACATAAGTTATGGTACACAAACAACAATCAAGTAAAATATAATTCGATAGAAAGAATTGAAAATAATAACAATTTGAGAACAATTTTGAGAAGCAAGTCATCTATACTTAGCACGCAGCAAACCTAAGAATAAACAAATAATTAAGTAGTCATAACATATGCCATGAAAAATTAATCTAACTGTAGCATGCAACAGGACAAATAATAAACAACTAATTTAGTATTCGTAACTTATGTCATGAAAAATTAATCTAACTGTAGCACACAACAAACCGAATAATAAACAAATAATTTAAAAATTATCTAATCGTAGAAGAGAAATCAAATAAACTCGAAATATAATGTCTCGTCGTGGATGGATCTCTAGTGTTCAAGTGTAACCAATGGGTGTAAAAGGTTCCGTGCAGCCATAGAAGAATGCTTAGGTTGTTCACATTTCTGTTGAATAGCAGTAGGGGGCCTAGTTCCGTTGGTGAAAGTAGCAGCAATCCCTAGTTGATGGAAGCAGTACACAAAAGAGACGTTTCTTGAAAGATGTCATCTCTCATTTTATAATTTTATATATGCACAGGTAAAATATATAATTTGTTGTATTAGATAACAACATTTTATGATGGATTTTTTATGATTAAAGTATGAAAGAGAGATTCAAGAGAAGAAAAATCTAATCGGCATGTATATACACGTACGTTCTAGTTTTTTAGTTGTATTATCTAAAGATCCTTTTAGAATAGATTATTTTTATGGTTTAAACATAGGAAAGAGATAAAAGATAAGAGACTAATTATGTTACATTACATTACATGTGACAGGCACGATAGGATAGTAGGATAATTTTTTATTTGAAGCAAAGAGATTTATTGTGTTAGATGTGACTGGGAGGTGGTTTATATTCAATTTTTCTATAGTGGCACATGTGGATAATTTAGACAAAGATATAGGAGGGTTGTTTTTGTTAATTCTTCATAATGACAGGCATGATAGGATGGTTGGACAATTTTTTAATTGAAGCAAAGAGATTTATTGTGTTAGATGTGACCGAGAGATGGTTTACATTACATGTGACAGACACGATAGGATAGTTGGATAATTTTTTATTTGAAGCAAAGGGATTTATTGTATTAGATGTGACTGGGAGATGGTTTAGATTCAATTTTTCTATAGTGGCACATGTGGATAATTTAAACAAAGATATAGAAGGTTTGTTTTTGTTAATTCTTCATAATGACAGACATGATAGGATGGTTGGACAATTTTTTAATTGAAGTAAAGAGATTTATTGTGTTAGATGTGACCGAGAGATGATTTAGATTTAATTTTTTCTATAGTGTCACGTGTGGATAATGTAGACAAAGATATAGAAGGGTTGTTTTTGGTAATTCTTCATAATGGCATAGGTGGGTAATTTTAGAAACAAAATACATCTAACGGCTATTAAAATCAATGATATTTTCTTAGAGTGTCCACATAGGACTCCTAGGTGGCTTCATGTGGAGGCTTCTCTTTTTTTAGACTGTCCACCTAGGATTCCTAGGTGGCTTCATGTGGAGGCTTCAAAAGGAGCCTCCAATTAGTAATAGTGAAAGTAGCAGCAATCCCTAGTTGATGGAAGCAGTACACAAAAGAGACGTTTCTTGAAAGATGTCATCTCTCATTTTATAATTTTATATATGTACAGGTAAAGTATATAATTTGTTGTATTAGATAACAACATTTTAGGATGGATTTTTTATGATTAAAGTATGAAAGAGAGATTCAAGACAAGAAAAATCTAATCGGCATGTATATACACGTACGTTCTAGTTTTTTAGTTGTATTATCTAAAGATCCTTTTAGAATAGATTATTTTTATGGTTTAAAGATGGGAAAGAGATAAAATATAAGAGACTAATTATGTTACATTACATTACATGTGACAGGCACGATAGGATAGTTGGATAATTTTTTATTTGAAGCAAAGGGATTTATTGTGTTAGATGTGACTGGGAGATGGTTTAGATTCAATTTTTCTATAGTGGCACATGTGGATAATTTAGACAAAGATATAGGAGGGTTGTTTTTGTTAATTCTTCATAATGACAGGCATGATAGGATGGTTGGACAATTTTTTAATTGAAGCAAAGAGATTTATTGTGTTAGATGTGACCGAGAGATGGTTTACATTACATGTGACAGGCACGATAGGATAGTTGGATAATTTTTTATTTAAAGCAAAGGGATTTATTGTGTTAGATGTGACTGGGAGATGGTTTAGATTCAATTTTTCTATAGTGGCACATGTGGATAATTTAAGCAAAGATATAGGAGGGTTGTTTTTGTTAATTCTTCATAATGACAGGCATGATAGGATGGTTGGACAATTTTTTTAATTGAAGCAAAGAGATTTATTGTGTTAGATGTGATCGAGAGATGATTTAGATTTAATTTTTTTCTATAGTGTCACGTGTGGATAATGTAGACAAAGATATAGGAGGGTTGTTTTTGGTAATTCTTCATAATGGTATAGGTGGGTAATTTTAGAAACAAAATACATCTAATGACTATTAAAATCAATGATATTTTCTTAGAGTGTCCACATAGGACTCCTAGGTGGCTTCATGTGGAGGTTTCTCTTTTTTTAGACTGTTCACCTAGGATTCCTAGGTGGCTTCATGTAGAGGTTTCAAAAGGAGCCTCCAATTAGTAATAGTAAGATTCACATCCACCTTAAACGAACTAACATCCCAGCTAATTTTTCACTATTCACCCATGTGGCTCTGTTTACTTGGAAAAGCTCCTGTTGATTTCCTAGAAAGCTGCTTTTCAAAGAAGCTAGTCATGTCTGTTTGGAGGAGATTGACTGCGACCCACGCGGAGTGGAGGGGCAGGCGGGCAGCGGCCCGTGCGGAGCGGAGGAGCAGCGATGGCCCGCGGGGACGGGAGGACGGTGGCGTGGATCTCGCCGGTCTTCTCTAGGATGGGGATGAGGGAGGCAGCCATCGCGCGTCTCCGGGCTGGGGACGAGAGAGGACGTAAGGGGAGGAGGGCTGGTAATGGAGGGGCGCCGATGGCGATTGGTGGCTACGGTGGAAGGAAGGAAGGAAGGGTAAGGGCATGTCCTGGTCCCGATGGGAAAACGATTCGTTCCCGCAAAACGTCGAGAAGCTCGTCCCGAGTTGCAGATTGCAGTGCAAAGCGAGCTTTTGCATCTTTTGGATTGTGGGAGAATCATACCCCGTTTGAGGGGAGCTCCTAGCTTTTGGAGTGAAGCAAAATTTGGGGAAGCTTCCCAAACAAGGTCATAATATCTCTATGCACGTGATCTAATATAAAACTTTCCACTATTCACATGTTCCAATTCTATCCTCATCTAATTTAGACGAACTAAACAACCTCAAATCATTTTTTCACTATTCATCCATCTCCTCTCACCGGTTGAGACACTTGAGAGTTGAGACATCAATTTAGCAAACTAAACACAATGGGAGGCCCACTGCCATGAAACAATACAAGAGCAAAAAGCTCTGAAATAGAAAGAATGATTAAAAAATTGGAAGCGACCTTGATTTCTACTGCAAGTAGTTTGTTTTTCGTGTCGTCATCAGCTGCGTAGACTAGACCGTGATGTGCCCTCCGACCTTTGTGCGATAGTGCGAGAGCTAGTGAAAAATATACACAAAAATTCGTCGCCGTGTAGCTGTTGTTAAGCTCCACCGAACTCGCTTTGCAGTCGCAGCCAGTCTTCAGCACGTAGCAAAGGAAATGGCCACGGCGGCGGCGTCTCGGCACGTGGTGGCCGTGCCGTTCCCGGGCCGCGGCCACATCAACCCGATGCTCGTCGTGTGCCGCCAGCTCGCCGCCGCGGACACCTCCCTCGCCGTGACCGTCGTCGTCACGGAGGAGTGGCGCGAGCTGCTGGACGCCGCGGGGGTGCCCGCCGCGCTCCCCGCGCGCGTCCGCCTTGCCACCATCCCCAACGTCATCCCCTCGGAGCGCGGCCGCGGCGCCGACCATGTCGGCTTCATCGAGGCCGTGCACGCCAAGATGGGGGAGCCCGTGGGGCGGCTGCTGGACCGGCTGGCGTTGGAGCGGAGGCCGGACGCCGTCGTGGTCGACACCTACCTCACGTGGGGGGTGGCGGCCGGCGCGGCGCGCGGGATACCGGTGTGCTCGCTTTGGACCATGCCGGCCACGTTCTTCTTGGCGCTCTACCACAAGGACCAGTGGCCGGCGGCGGATGGCCCCGAAGGGGAAGAAGGTTTTGGCTACTTCACCTTCCTCTTTTTTACAGATGTGCTGAATGCTACTGGTCTAGTTGTATTTTAATCATTCGTTAAATAAAACCTAGCTATTTTTTCGATTCTGCAAACGTAGGGTAGATGAAATGAAAATCTCGTAACTTAAATCGGTAGAGGCAAAGGGCAGAGCTTTTTTCTTCTTTACAGCCGATTTAAGGCAATCACTTACAACATCATTGTAGTGTGATATATCCACTCTGCACTGCATGACCTGATTTGTTCCCCCTTCTGCAGAAAACTTTTTCTTTCACCATTACTACTAAACAAGATACAGTAGTACCTACACCCGCAAAAAAAAAAAATTACCTATGCGCTAAAAAAAAAGTACCTAAAAGCCGAGTACCAAATGGCAAAAATAACTTGATTAGACTATTTCTCACTACTGGATTTCAACGAATCAATATCCCTAACATCACTAACAGATTTTGTCTGTCGAAGCGTAGCAGCTGATTATTGGAATCTCTGGAATGCTTGGTCATGCATTTTCAATTAGCTCGCTTCTGAAACTTTATGTTCGTTTTCCATTTGTATCTGTACTAATTCAGATTCTGAACCCATGATTCTTGCATATAACTGCTCATGTCCTTTTTGGTTTCCATCTCCTGAATAAGCAAGTTAAAGATGCTTATGATCCTCAGAATTTGGAGTCATAAAATCACTTGTTACTAATAAAATATGAATGATTTAGCCCACAAAATTCTTGTAATCAGCATCTTTACCCTTTAGCTGATCTGCTGATGGCAAGTTCCAACTTTGCACGCTTTCAGAATCTCCCAACTAAAATCATAATGCTGTTCTGAAATAATTCCTTCCAGTTGCAGTGCTAATGTGGTTGCATATGTACTTTTAGTTGCTCAACTCTGTAGCTATAGATTCCTAAAAAAAAAAAAACTCTGTAACTACTCTGTAACTGTAGATATCTGAATTTCTGTGATCCGCAGGACAAAGCTGCAAGTCCTTGGATCAATATTTCCCGTTCTCAGCCCTCTCGTCAGTAAAATGTTCTGATATAAAGATCTTCTGCTCCTGGGAATTGCCAATGAAACGAGTTGCACAAGTGTTCACCAATGTGCGCAAAGCACAGTGTGTCCTCTTCACCTCCTTCTATGAGCTTGAATCTGGTGCCATCAATGCAATATCACAAGTGCTTCCATGCCCCATATATACAGTTGGCCCTTCAATTCCGCATATGCCACCAGAAGGTAACTCAGGCAAGATTCAGCATGAGAAATACTCTGACTGGCTGGATGCCCAACCGAAAAATTCAGTGATGTACGTCTCATTTGGCAGCTATGTTTCGATGCCATCCTCACAGCTGGAAGTGGTTGCCATGGGGCTTCATGATAGCGCCGTCAGGTTCTTCTGGGTGACCCGGGACAACACCACCACTGCCACTCTACAGAAGATCTCCGGTGTCAAGGGTTTGGTAGTGCCATGGTGTGACCAGCTGAAGGTTCTGTCCCACCCCTCGGTCGGCGGTTTTCTGAGCCATTGTGGGTGGAACTCGACCCTGGAGGCTGTGTTTGCAGGAGTGCCAGTACTCGCGTTCCCCGTTGCTTGGGATCAACTGGTGAATGCCTGTCTTGTGGCTGATGAATGGAAGATTGGGATCAACTTGAGGGAACAGAGAAGGGAGGATGGCACTGTCAGCAGGACCAGGATCTCTGCTGCTGTGACAAAGCTTATGGATCTAGGTGATGGCGATAGCCTAGAGATGAGAAGAAGAGCTGAAGAACTGCAGGAGGCTTCACACAGCGCAGTTCAGGAAGGTGGATCGTCAAGGCGTTCTCTGAACACTTTTGTGAAAGATCTTTTTTTGTCGTCGAAGGAAAACTGAATGTTGCCGAAACGTCACAGGAGTTTTGGTTCATTTACTAGAGTCACTAAAGAAAAGAGGGAAATAATGTTTGCTTGCAGCAAAAAAAAGCATGGCATACCTGCACTGTTGATACACATTGTTCTCTCAGAATAATTACATGCTGTGGTACTGTGGTTTCAGACGCCGCACTTACCATACATATGCACAAGCACAACGGAAGACTATGCTTTCCATTACTGCAGTCCGAAGTCATACTGATCTCGCAATGGTTGTCAGCAATTTTTGCTCCATATATAGACTTGTATTCGATCTGCGCCCGACTTCATGTTTGGGAGAAGATACTCTCCTAGTCACCATAATATCTCGTTTTGGTATATGAAAAATTCAACCTTTGTTGTGAGTCAGTGACAATATTTTCTTTATCGTCATCTTTTTTTTTTAGCGTTGACTTGTTTGGTGATGTTCCCTGTGCGCTAGCCGTTTCCTTCTCCTATTTTGTATACTGCCTCTGTTTCAAATTGTATCTTATTTTGAATTTTGTATATTTATAGATATTATGATACATTTAGATATGAGCTATAGCTAAGTGCATAACAAAAATAATGCACATAAAAACCATAACAACCTAGTTATTCGTCAGTTAATACTTAATAGTAGGGTAAATTCAAAGCCGAGTGAATGTGTTATCCTTTGATGAATGCATACATGCCGTTAGGCTTGATAAAGTAAGGTCCATATTAGCAAAAGTCCACATGATCCTCTAATTGGTTCAATGTACCACTAAACTATGATATTTGCTCAACTTATCTCATAATGTATTTTTTTCTTCATACACCGTTCAATTTTAATTTGAGACTTTGCAAGATGATAGTGGACATCACAATCTATATTAAACATATGATTTTTCATCATTGTTTTTATATAATATTATATTTTAAGGATAAACTGTACTATTAAATATCCTAACTATTAAAATAATTGATAAAAAATTCATGGCATTTTTTTCTAATATATCTTAATCAAGAAATACTTTAAAGGTTATCCAAATTATGATTATACTTGAGGGCTATAAAAGTTAGTTAATTTGCTAGCCTCGGCAATCTAGGTCTTGATTTGTGAAAAGTTATAAACAGCACTAACTCCGGCAATCTTTATGTCTTTATTACTACTATGACCATTAATAAGTCCTGGTCTTCTCTACTAAAGGTTAACTGGCTTCCAAACTCCGGTCAATTAGGGCACCCACAATGGTGTCGTTAGACCTCCTCAGTGTGCTCCCAAAGTGATGCCCAAATAGGAGAGAGAGAATTGGAGCTTCACTTCCCACGCTGTAACATGTGATGCTATTTTCGAGTGATGCTTGAAAACCAAGGAGCGAGTACTTGCGCTGATGCCCATTCAATAGAAAAGCATTTCACTGTCCTGTTTATCTACTGTTGCTCGTCACGGTAGCACGACATGAAAGTAGATAAGCAGTAAAATATTTCACATGAGTCGCACAAGATGCAGATAGCTTCGGCGCCTGTTCCTTCTCACGTTGCAGCTTTGGTGGAGCGATGCCCATTCATTTGACGTGGGACCCACTTTTCTTTGGGCATCACTAGTACGCTCTCTACAAGGGAGCCACGTAGGAAAGAGAGGATAGGAGAGAGAATGTGCTCTCGCTTGATCATCCACACTCGTTCTCCTTCATCTTCTCCTTCAAAACGGAATATTTCATCCTACTCACTCATATTCTCTCCTTTATACTTACTTCTCCCGCATTCATCATCCTTCATATTTCTCCTTCATCCTAACAACTGGGCACACACATACTTTTTTATCACCTCCCTCCCTCCCCACCCCCACCCCGTCTCTATCCTCTCTGCTTCTCCCCCTCTTCCCCTGTTTCTCCGCCGAGGGGCGGGATGGGGCTCGGGGCCGGCGCCGGTGAGCCCGGCCGCCCCCAAAATCCCGGCTCCGGCGAGCTCGCCCCCGCCTCCGGCGCGGATCCCCTGGCGCAGCTCGAGCTACGCCCTTGCGCTCGCACCGGTGTAGCTCGTCGTCGTCCGCGTCCATGGCGGTGGGCTGCTGCTTCGCCTCGTCGTCTGCGTCCAGGTCGGCGAGCTTCGCGACGACGACGAGCACCACCCTCCCCGGCGGTCGCTCCTCTCCGGCACCGGCAGCGGCGTGCCCCTACTGCAGTCCTGCTCCGCCTCCTTCCGTGTGCGGGCGCGAGGCGTTGAGGAGCGCGGGCCCCGGCAGCCATCCATCTCCCCGGCGCGGCGCCTCCCCGACCCCGGCAGCCATCCATCTCCCCGCCCGCGGCGCCCATGAGCTTCCCCTCCCCACGAGCCATGGCGCCCCACGAGCTTCCCCTCCCCTGCTCCTCGTCCTCCGCCCGCCCCTGCTCCTCGTCCTCCGCCGCGGGGAGGTGGAGGTGCAGCCGTGCAGGGGCTCCTCGTCGTCCGCGCTCGGGTGTACCGATGTGGTGGCGTCGCGTCGCTACCTCCTTCTCCACCCCGAGCCGGCGGCGGCGGATCCATGGCCTCGCGAGATCCACGCGCCGGCGTCCTCCCCCACCCCTCCAGCGCGCGGATCAAGCCCCCGGAGCGGGCAACGACGGCGAGCGCGCGGTGCCTGGCCCCGGAGCGGGCGACGACGGCGAGCGCGCGGCGCCTCGGGATGCCGGCGGAGGCCCTTGCCGCGTCGGTGGACGGCGTCGTCGAGGCGAGCGACGGAGGGAGAGGGAGCGGCGGGCAGCGGAGGTCCGGAGCTCCCTCCCGGCGGCTCCTCCCTGCCGGCATCGCGTGCTCCGCGCCGAGGCGCTCCGCAGGTAGGAGGCGGCGGACCGGCTTCATCCAGGAGGCGGCGGAGGAGCTAGTCCTCCCCTGTTTCTCGGTCATGGCGGTGGGCTGCACCTCCGCGACGGCGACCAGGTCCTTCGCCGCGACGACGAGCTCCACGACGATGGAGGGCCTGGAGATCTCGCGGCGGCGGCCAACTCCGGCGGCGACAGCGGCTCATCTTCTTTTCCGCCCCCTTCCTGCTGCCGACGCGGCACAAAACGGCCTCCCGTGGGTCCCGCGTGTTGTCCTTTCCCGTGAGTCGCCGCCTCCGCGGGATCTGAAGGAGAATGGGGGGCGACGGCATTTTCCCGTCTAACTGCAGGAGACCGCTGCGGCGGGGAATCCTCCCCAGTGCGGGTGGTCTGGCATGCGCTACACAAATTTTCACGGGTCGAGGGTCCCACCAACATGTCTATTCGTGTCAAGCCGCACAACTCCGCGGAGCAGACAGAGATGCGTCGGCGCGCCGCTATAGCGGGCGACCGCCACGGGGAGCACGACGGGGTGCGGGCTAGCCGGCGAGGCCACCGGCGGGGGAGCAGCCCAGATGAGCCGCAGTGGGGAGGTGCACGAAGCGTCGGCGAGGCCACCGACGGAGGCAGGAGGTCGGAGGAGCCGCCGCAGGGAGGAGGTCGAGGCCCGACAGGGAGGAGCTCGGTCGCGCCGCCGCGGGCGAGGCAGCGAGCGGCCCTCAGCGCCACCGCTGGCGGGCGGATCTCAACCGCGCTGCCGCGGGCGAGCGGAGCTCGGCCGGCGCCGGCGGGCCTGCACGCAGCTGCACCCCGCCCTCGTCCTTCGCGCACGCCTCCGCACCCTGCCCCCAGCCATGGACGCCGTCGGGAGTGAGGGGCTAGGGGCGGAGAACGGCGGCGAAGTAGGCGGGCGGATCTCTGCCAGCGGGCGGAGGAGTGGCGCGGCCACCAGGCGTGTTGCCGGTCTGCCGGCGAGCCACAGTGGCTGGAGGAGAGGCGCGGCTGCCAGCCCGCCAGTGCTCAGCGGCGCGGACGCTGTGCAGTCTGTTGGTGCCGCCTGCACTGCAGGGTTGATGGAGAAGATGGGGAAGATTGGGTGGAGAGAGAGAGCGGGGGGAGGAAGAGGATGAGTGTGGGACCCAACGAAGTTGGAGTAAATGTTAAAGTGAATCTTTTGGGTGACCCTGATATAAGAATTGTCTATAGATGAGGTGTACATGTTATAGGGAGTATATTGTTTATAATCACTGCGGGTGCCCTTAAGAATCATGTACATTGGAAGCACAGTTCTTGATTTTATCAATGCAATCAGCAAAAAAGCGTAGCAAACGAACCAAGCATATCAAAGTCATCAGTTGACTTTTACATAGCTGAACTTAGGCTGGGCATTCGGTTAATTCGGTGTGGTTAAATTGGTTATCAAAAATTTCGGTTATGGAGAAGTGTTAACCGAATTTGTTGTTGAAAAATAATAACCGACGCAAATCGGTTTGGTTAATCGGATAACTGAAATACATATTATACTCTATAGAAGATAATATTATAGCATAATCGTATTGAAAAGCACCTAACTAGACATCGATCATTTAGTAAAACAAAGGAAAAACAACAAATAATGCTTCTAACAAATAAAGTCTACTAAAAATACATTTGAATATGGAAATAGTGACAACTTTAGTGTTTAATATAACAAGTTGGCAAGAATTTCAGTTAATCGGTTAATTCGGTTAATGCCAATTCAAAACCAAATAAATTTCAGTTAACTTAATAGTGACAAAGTCTTAACCGAATAGATTATAAAAAATTTTGGTTAACCGACATTTTCGGTTAAATCGGTTCGGTTCGGTTAATCGGTTTTGGTGAATTTTTGCCCACCCCTAGCTGAACTAGATGAACGTCAGCTTCGTAGACTAGATGAACATCACCCAATTTCTCATCTCCTCCATAAGTTTAGTCTGCATCCACAGCGGCCCTGGTGCAAACACACAGCAAAGCTCCTCGACGTTTGGCGCGTTGCAAAGCAAGAACTTGGTGAGCATCCTCTGCGACAGGACCCCTTGATAGTGCACCAAGTTGATCTCCCTCAGCCACTGAGCTAGACAGGGGTTCTCGGCGCCGTCCGGCACGGCGAGGGCTACATGCCGGTCGTACCTGAGCTGGTGCAAATCGAGGATGGCCTTGGCGCATGAGTAGGTGTGGTTGTTGTCCTCTTTCTTCAAGGGCTCCGGCAGGAAGAAGAACGAGAGCGTCTCCAGGCTTGGGCTCTGCTCCAGCATCCTGGTCACCGCGGCGACAACGGTGGCGTCGTCGCGCTGGGACAGCCCCGTCATCTCGAGGCTTCGGAGGCTCACGAACGTGGGGAACGCCAGCGCGTAGGAGAGGACGTCGTGGCCGATGCCGGAGCCGGGTGGGGCGGACTTGAACTCCAGGTGCTTCGCGGAGGCGAAGAGTTGGAGGAATTCCATGAGCTCCGACGGATCCGTGGGCTCCTCGCCGCAGAGGTCCAGGGTGCACGACCAGGTTCGTGGCGTCCCGTGCATGGTCAGGAACGGGGGCGCCGGCACGACGCCCCTGTACTCGAAAACCCGGAGTTCCGACGCGTCGGTGGCGAGGGCCGCCAGCTTGTGGCAGCACTTGAGGGCCAACCTGCGGAGGGGCTTGTCGAGAACGGAGAGCGAGGTGAGCTTCGCGCAAGCCTCGAGCGTCAGGTTGGCGAGGCGCGGGCAGGCGGTGACCAGCCGCTGTACCTGCGCGCCGGCCCCCGGGCCGACGACCCGGATCAGCTGCAGCCTCTCCAGGGACGGCAGGTCGATGGCGGCTGGCAGGTCGAGCCGACAGGGGCCGAGGCAAAGGGACTGTAGCGTGACGCAGGAGAAGAGCCTTCTCGGCACGAGGATCGCGCGTGGAACGGCGTCGTCGTCTGTCAGCGGCAATGCGGGGTCGTCGTAGTATTCTTCCTCGTCCTCCAAGTCATCGCGCTCTCCGCCGCACGTCGCGTGAGGCCCTGCGTACGTCTTGCCATTGCCCCCTGGGTCGGTGCTACGACGGCCGAGGGAGCAGACGAGGCTGCCGCCGAGGCCCAGGTCGAGGTGGAATTCGCCGGTGGCCAGCTGCAAGGCGCAGGAGAGCCACTGGTCCATCATGGCGGGGGTCACCCCGCTGAAGTCGCGGAAGGCGATGCGGAGCTCGCGCAGCGGGGCGCCGGCACCGCCGCGGTGGCGGCCTGTGAGCGCGGCGCTGATCAGGTCTCCGATGGGTGCGGTGTCGACGACGACGGGCAACGGCCAGTCTACGTCGACGTAGCGAATTGGGCGCTCCCACGGGTCCAGAGAAAGTGTGTGGACGGCGGCGAAGATGTGACGCCACCGACGTGAGAGCATGGTGGCCCGCGCCGCCTCGAAGGCCGGGAGGAAGGACAGGATGTGACCGAGGACGCCGTCGCTGAGGTTGCTCAGGCGGTCACCGCACTCCCGTTGAGCGAGCACGGGCGAGTTTCTCCTTTGTGATGAGTTGGTTTTCCATCTCCCAACCTTGCCGCTCAAGTGCTCACATAATCTGTGATTTCCGTCGTCGATATACATCTCTTCTAGAACCACTGCGTTCAAGGCGAAGAATCTAGCAAGCTGGGCAACGAAGCAATTGGGCTCTTCACTCCAAAAGTGCAAGCTCACTCTTCTTAGATGTTTGTGCATGCAGTTGAATGAATGTTCACTCAGGCCAGGGATGTCAGAAACCTCGTAGTTGTCATCATCTCCATCTTCATCCAACGAGATCCTACGTTGCTTGAAGTGATCAACAGACTCTTTGAAATCAGACCGAGCCTTCAATTCTGCAGAACGACGCAAACATGATGTGGTTTGCCTTGGCTGCATCTTGCTCAACTTGACCCGGAGTTCATGTACCACAGGGCAACAATGGAGCAAATTTCCCATTGCAAAGCCTGAGGCTTCACTTGAGGCCTGGTAAGTTCCTTCTATCTCAAGGCACTGCAAATTGCTGAACAACTTATCACCTAGAAGCGCCTTGAGTTTCTTCTCCGCGACAGCGATGCGGTCAATCGGGTAGTCCATCTTCAGCTTCAGTACCTTTGCGTTGCTGAAATTCCGAAGAAACTGCCAGAAGGGCACACGGACTTTGTTGTCTTCATCACTAAGCTGGCAGACATCATCGGTGAAGTGCAAATCTACTCGATGCAATAATGGAACATGTGATTTCAGTGGCAGTCCCTTGCGAGAAACAAGCCCCTTGAATCTCAGGTATATTAGCCTCGGCATGTCAAGCTCAATGCCATCTCGGACAGACCAAGGAAATCCACAATCTTCCAGCACGAGAGCCGTGACCGCCGGGCAGCGAAGCCGGTAGCATTGCTCGACCTTTGCGCGAGATTCGTTGAGCGCTGTTTCTTCGTCATCGCTGGAGAGACAGACGGATTCGAGCTGCAAGGTGGCCAGCTGCGGTGCGGCATCGATCATGCCCTGGAGCTCCTTGTAGGAAACTCCACACCCCCGCAGCCGCACCTCCGACAGCTTCGGGAAGGACGACGTGCCGGGCGGAGGAGGCGTGAAGCTGCTGCAGTTTGTGACGTGTAGCACTCACAGAGCCTCCGATGGGTAACCGGCGCCAAATCTGAGCTCGCGAAAACCCCATCCCGCATGCACATCCGTGGACGCCCTGTTGAACTTCTGGGCACCGATGCGGAGCTCCTGGACGCGGCGTGCCGCTGGGTTTGAGAGCATGGCGTCGATCATGCCGTGCAGCTCCTGCTTCGCTGTGTCCGAGCGAGACTCTGGTTCGAGCTCGACGTAGAGTGTGAGCCTCTTGATCGGGACGCGGGCGGCGTCGAGAGCCGCCTTGGCGCTGCGGAAGAAGCCGCCGCGCGTCTCGGCGTTGTTGAGGCGGCGGCCGCAGGATCGGGAATCGATGTTGATGGCACCGCACGTGCGCCAGAGCGAGCGCCAGCGCCGCGAGATCACGGCGGTGGTGGCGGCCTCCTTGGCCGGTGCGAACGAGAGGATGTGCCGCAGCAGGTCGTCCGGGAGGTCGGATAGGCAACGGTTGGCACTGGCAGTCATCGTTGTCGACGGTGGTCGGTGCCGGCGGCGCGAATCGACGACTCTTCGTGTGTAGCACTCTAGCCTTTATAATCCGCGCCCGCGCAGCGATCTCCTCCTCTTCTCGTTCTCGGACTCAGATTCGTCTCGGTGGCGACCGCCTGACGACGACGACAGCTAGCTACCGCTATGGACTATGGTTGTCCAGTGGGCCTAAAGTGAGCCTGGAATATTTTAACTTTTTTTATTTTTTAAGGCTAAATAAAACTGATCCAAAGCTACTCTAAAACAACATAGGGAATCATGCAGACCTATCTAAGCATTTTTGAGCGGAAGCGTCAGCTTAGAGCAACTCTAAAAACCTAGTTAAATCTATTTGTATCTGTAAAAAATGGAGACATAATTAAATATATCAATCCAACCGCCTCTGCATCTTTCCCTCTTTTGTATCTGCCTCAGTATCCCACACCTTCCGCTCGTCATCTTTGACGAAGGGCTCCGACCAGGTTTTTTTTTCCCAATCGGTTTGCTCAAACCGCCAGCCACCGGTTCCGGCTAACCGTCCGGTTTGACCGGTTACCGGTAAAAACTAGTTGATTTCGAATCCCAAACCAAAAACGCCAGTTCAAACGGTTCGGACCGGTTAGCCGAACGGTTAGCTCCGATTACCGGTGGTTTGAAGAAAAAACCGGCGCAGTGAAGAATTTGGTGAAAAATAAAGAAATTTTTTTAAGAATATTTCAAGGTGTGTAGAACTTAATGGTATCAAAATTTTTCAAATATTAGTGCATTTAGTATTCTTTGCGGGCATTAGAAGTTGAACCGCAAAGTATACTAAACGAACGAATATTTGAAAACTTTTGACACCATTAGATTCTACACACCTTGAAGTATTTTTGAGAATTTTTTGAATTTTTGATTTTTTTAATTTATATTTGAAATAGGGAGGTTTGCAACCGACCGGAACCAAAACCAGTCCGGACCGGTTACACCGCGGTTGCCGGACCGGTTCCAGTTGGGATTTTTAACCCTGACTCTGACTCGGTATCTCGCTCGCTCCCGCGCTCCTCTTCTCACGCGGCGTTGCCTCCTCCCGCGCGCCTTCCCCACCCCTCAGCTTCAGCTTATAGATGGCCAAATGGCCCGCAGCACGGCGGCCCGCCCGAAAACACGGGATTTTGGCCCGGCCCAGGCACGACCCGTTTATCTCCGTGCCCGGGCTGGCACGACCCGTATACCGTGGCCGGGCGTGGGCCGCCACCCCAGCACGCCAGGCGGCCCGGCCCGGCATGAAGTTAGCAAGCCGGCCTGCTAACGACCCGCATATTACATCCTCATATATAAACAACCAACACCTCTCAAAACCCTAACCCTATCCACCCTACCGCCGCCCAGGACTTCCACCCCGCCGCCGCCCAGTAATCCATCGAGCCGTCGCCTGCTCCCGTCCACTGCCTGCGACATTGCTCCCCATTTCGTCTCCTCCACCGTTGGCAGCCGGTGCGCTGCTCCTAACCTCTCCCTATCCTCTCGACCTCTCCTCCAAAGCTCAACCACCGGCTCTGGTCGCCGCTTCCCCACGTCTGCATCCCCTTGACGCTGCCCTCCAATGTCGTCGCCACCGACCCACCACCCTCACATCCGCCGCCGCCCTGCATCGGACACATCTCGGCCATCCTCTTTGTCCGGTGCTCCACGACGATTGACGAACAGCAGGTCGTCGCAGATCTGCGACCGCCAGTGATGGACGAGCATAGCAGCAAGACACCCTACCCTATCCCTGCTCTCCACCGCCGGCGCGCGTTGCGGTGTTGCGCCCCCCGTCCTCTCCACTGTCGGCGCGGCCATGGCCAGAGCCTGGTTCGGGCTTCGGGCTGCCTGTGGACGTGTGTAGGTGCCATGCTATGTCGGGCTGGCGCAGCACGAAAGCAGCCCGCGGGCCCGGGCTTGGGCCGCCAGTGCAGCCCGTGGGTAGACACAGCATGACATGACGACAAGTTGTGCTGGGCTAGGCCCGACATGAAGTTCACCGGGCCATGCCAAGCCTGGGCCAGGGCCGGGCTGGGCGGCCCGGATGGACATCTATACTTCAGCTCCATCCCCGCCCCCCTGCCCAGGCTGCCTTTCCCGCTCACGCGCGACGGTGGAGCCAGCGCCTGCTGCCGCCTGCCGCTCCTTACAGCCCATGAGCAGTGGTGGAGCAGCGCCTGGGAGGCCACCCTCCAAGCGTGCGACGACAAACCGTCGGACCCCACCAGAGAACAAGGAGCGCGAGGGGCGGGAGCCGAAGTCAATGAGATCCCGTTGCTGCTGTCGTCCGCGGTGCCGACGGGAGAGGAGGACGAGCGGTGCTAGCGGGGGAGGAGGACATGCGGCGCTAACCGGGGACAAGAGAGGAGGAGGATGGGTGGCATCGCCGACCAGGAGAGAGAGAGAGAGAGAGAGAGAGCAAATGAAGGGGTGCGGGAGAGGCAGAGCAGAGGAAGAAGGGTCGCGAGAGTCCGGGAGAAGAGTGGGGAAAAGATGGGATGATGTGTGGGTCCCACACGTCAGTGGGTGTGAGGAGAATTTGAAGAGTGGGAAATAAAGAGTCTGTTGGTTTACCTCTCAATTTATGAAGTTTTTTATTTTCAGCTTGCTTTATAATCTTCAAATTTAGCTAGGATTTTTGCTAGTCTCTTGGAGATGCTTTTAGTGGTTATAAGAGCCTCAGTAGTATCTCAGGTCCTGAATTTGACTTGTCGTGGAAGCGAATTTTTCAAAATTTAACAGTCTTGTGCTTTTAGTGGTAGGCGACGTTTCCTTAGACAATGGGATAATGCTCATCCGACATACACTGCATCATGCACACATCATGTGCATCTCTCACTATGAATCATGACATATGCATCATCAAGAAGGCATCATTAATACATCATGTCATGAGTTATCCCATTGTTGCACAAATCACCCATATGCATTGGCATTGCAATGATATGCCCCATTGGTGCATCACACATCAAGTTTAAAACTGTTGCACCACTAATGTAATGAATGAATGAAGTCAACAAAACTCACAAATTAAGTAACATGTGAGCAAACATATTATGAAATTCCTGTACCAACATGTCTTTTCATACCTTCACCACTTACTATCCGTAAGCAACTCCTTGCAACTACTCTCTATGACTTTGTCATCCTTGACTTTTCTTATGGACTAACCGTGGACCTATGATGGTGCTCCATCATCGCACCCTTGTCGCTCCCCGCCCTTTCCCCGGCCAATCTCGCCGCTGGCTCACCGGATTTTGGACATCTCTGCCGTCCGGTGCGTCTAGGGACTGCATTATAGGACCTAGGTTCTTTTTAAGGACCTATCTGTAGAATGCAGGGACCTGTTTGTGAAAATCGATCTAGATCTAATTTCAAAACACAGAAACTTGTAAAATCCTCTGGTAAGTTTTCTTCTATGCAATCTCACACTTTGGGTCTCAACAAATTTATTAATACTAATTTACTCTTGTCATAAACTAAACAAAAATACTCTAAACTTATAATATCATTTTTCAGTCCAAAAATATCCAAAGTTTATATTTGAAATTCTTCGAAACTCAGCCTCAAAGTTGGACTTTCCACACTGCTTTGAGACTTCAACGATTTTTCTCCTGTCATTACTGGCCGACAGTGACTTCTTACCATTTTAGAGCTTACATTTAAATACCAATTACTTCTTTAGCCTGTCCACAATCTACTTCCATATTATAAACATGAACTGAATATTCCATTTTGCCTATGTTGAGACAAAGTGCATAAGGAAAATTCTTCAGAAAAGAATTGCAAAGAGAGTTAATGGTCACTATTTCAGACAATTTTGACTTCGCCAAAATTGCTGTCCACCAAAAGCCAAAACAGTCCACTATGCCATCTTTAAGCTACTTTGAATATTTAAATACCAAATTTTCTTTGTTTAAAATCATACTTAGATTGATCTATAATCAACTAAATTTATTCATTATCTAAAAAAATCCAAAGTTTACATTGGGTTTCTTTCTTAAACTGAGCTCCAAAATGTCTCCCTAATTTGGTTTCAGACTTTTTCAGCAGTTCGACAACACACACAACACATATTCAGTTTTTGAGCTTTGCCTAAAAATACCAAAACATATCTTCTTGTCCAAAACTTGTGCCACTTATAGCCTAAAGTTCAGAGATCCAATTTCTCAGGTTATTTTGCATAGTCTTTATGAAAATTTCTCCATGAAAATTTCTCCAGAAAACCATTTCAAGGTCAGCTAGTTGTTGCTGATACAGACTTTGAGGCTAGAAAAATTTAAACTGGGAAGCAATACTTCCTTCCAAAATTGCTGCCACATTAAAATATTCCAACCTCCTCTTCTATCTCAACAAGCTACTATCCTGGGTTCATCAAAGTTTGAACGTTTCATTTCGTACCAATGGAGGCAAAGTACTTTAAAAAATCTCTCTGAAATTAATCTCAAAGACAACTTAACTATCACTGTTTTCAAACTTCACTCAATCTGAAATTTTCAGAGGGTGAATAGTAACTTCAGACTCTTGGTGCTTTGTCTCTACCTATGGTAGCCAAATTTCTCTCTACCTATGGTAGGTAAAGCATGCACTAGGCTAGATGACAGAAGGAAGTGATTAGATTTTGTTTGTTTGATCTTCTAGGCACTTTTGGACCATTGTCTTTTGAAAAACCTATATACAGTAGGGGTGCTTTCTGTTTTCTGCATTTTGTCTTTTGAGACATTCTGGTTGTTACTGTGCCACTATATTATGCTAGAATATATGGCTTCATTTCCAATTTAGTTCTTCCAGCAAAAAATGTGCCGAATCTCCTATTTGTAATATAATTTGCCAGAATTGAAGCAGCAAATAAGTATCCTATTCATACGAGTTCTTTCTGCTCAGAAAAGAAATATTGCATTTCATGGATTATCGCTATAAAATGCTAAAGACAAAGCAATGCACTTCGTTTATCTGTGGACAGATCTGTAGTAAAAAAATGTGATTGTTCATTCTATTTGACAGAGTGGATCTGATGTTGTACATACTATATAGTGACATCCACTCAGATCGAGCATGCATTGTTGAATCAGCAGTGTGTTAACCAACCTAATATCAATTCAATATTGCCATTTGTGTACAAGCTTAACCAACATTGGTAATTACAACATTGCAGGCTCCATATGGTTTAGTTTGCAGTACCTTTTAATGCATTAAGTGTCTGCTTATACTTGTGCATTGTGGTAATTACATGTATCACGGATTGCAAGATATGTTCTTTGCATTGAGAACATTAGACTTTTACTTATCTTCTGTTCATATATCTTGTTTATGCCATACTCTGATTGAAACAAGATCTACTATATTGAGCTTACAAGATTATCTGCAGGTCCATTTTGATCCCATGAGAAGCTTACATATGGAATTCAGAAACTTTTTTCTTAGACCGATTCAGAAACCTATCTCAAGAGAGTCTTAATTCTGCTGTTGAAATTGGATTGGGTGCTAAGTACCCTTCATGTCCAGAAAGAATGCGCTGGAGATGTCCTAGTGTTGGTGGGTTTCAGGTACTTTTACTTAAGTACCAAGTTTAAGTTTGCATGGAAGTACTGTTAGTAATGTGTGTTTTACAAGGTATCCGAGTTATGGTGTTTTTTTTAAAAGGCATACCTCCAAGTAAATCTCTTAAAACATGTCAAGAAACTACATTGCAGGCTCCACAAAATCTGGAAGACTGCAACAGATTTGATAGCTGAGCGATGCTCTCTTGAATTTAATTCTTGAATACTCAAACTAAAACGCGTTCAGATTATATCTCTTATGTATCATCACGCGGCTTCCATTTGATTTTATCATTTCTTACAAATAGGTTGGCTGCATTTATTTTGTTGATTTACATCTTTGGCACTATTATGGTGCAGTGCAAATAGCTGTCAATATGCATAATATTGGCCCACAGAGTCATTCCTTGGACTCAAGCAACATGTTTCTCTTGCTAATTTATCAAGAAATGTTTATCTTGAGAACCTATTCAGATGTCATTCATTAGATTGAAGGAAGATGTCAACACTACTAGTTCAGAGTGAAAAGAAGCTGAGTCCGTTAGCCTTGATCAAACTTGTGAAATGTATAGTGTGCATGAGTCTAATTCTTTGCCTGCTATCACAGGATAATATTCTGATATTCAATAGGAAAAAGTCCATTTTTGACCATCCAACTATTGGCTCAGTTTAGTTATGGCCATCGAACTCCAAAATTTGGTATCTTCGACCATCCAACTCTTAAAACCGTTTACAATTGGCCATTGGACAGTTTTGATGGGTAGTTTTAACTTTTTTTATTTACAATTTAGTACTTAGATCTTAAAATGGTTATTACTTTTTGCCCATACCTCCGATTTAGGTGATTGTTGCAGTCACGCATTCATAGCAGTGATCTTTATCTTTTAAAATGTTCTTTATACTATTTTATCACTATTTGCTATATTATTCTTATGTTATTGTGTAAAAACAATAATATAAGGAAAGTAAAATGAACAATTACAAAATACCATGAACATCATTTTAAAAGATAAAGTTCATTATTATGAACATATGACCACAAGAATCACTTAATTCATAGATACGAGAGAAAAATAGTAATCATTTTAAGATCCAAGGAATAAATTGTAAATAAAATGATCAAAATATTCCTTGAACCTTAAAATGATTACTATTTTATCTCACATCTCTAATTTAAGTGATTCTTGCAGTCATGCGTTTATAACAATAAGCTTTATCTTTTAAAATATTGTTCATATTATGTTGTAATTATCTATTTTACTTTTCTTATATTATTGTTTTTAGACAACAACATAAGAATAATATAGCAAATACTGATAAATAGTATAAAGAATATTTTAAAAGATAAAGCTCACTGTTATGAACGCGTGACCGCAAGAATCACCTAAATCAGAGGTATGGGCAAAAAGTAATAATCATTTTAAGATCTAAGGACTAAATTGTAAGTAAAAAAAGATAAACCACCCTTCAAAACCGCCCGATGGCCAATTGTAAATGGTTTTAAGAGTTGGATGGTCAAAGATACCCGATTTTGGAGTTTGATGGTCAAACCAAACTGAGGCAATAGTTGGATGGTCAAAAATGAACTTTTTCCTATTCAATAATACTGCACCAATAAGTTCTGTAGCAAGACAATCCTCTTTCACCTGCTTGCCTGTACCTACTGAAAACTATACTCAAGGTTTCTGCAATCGGGTACTCCTACAAACAGAGATGGATTCTGAAGCTTGTTTGTTATATATTAGAGTTTACTCTAAAGCATTTCGTGTTTGTGCATATAACTCAACTTTTGGACTTCTGCATATCCTGGATTGTGTTTCAAGGAAATGAATAGCTGAATCTGTTTTTTAGACCAAAGGCTTTACGCCCAGCTTTATTGAAAGCTTAGTAGGCGATTACAACCAGGTCGAATGAATAGCTGAATCTTGAGATTCTAGGATCTGTTGATTACAAGTTCGTGTTCTGAAGAAAGCATTTTGTGTTTGTGCATTGTGTTCTTAATACTGCTGAAAAATAAGCATACGCTGCATACAAATCTATTTCTCACTACTCATTCAAATTTCATTGTTCATGTGCACAATCCAAAGCCCATGTCGAGAGGTGCAAGCAGTTTCATGGTAACAAGACATGAATAAATATTAAAACTATTTGCCAGGATCACATGTAACTCTGCACTTGTATTCTAGCTTTATTTTTCTTGAGGAATAATATTTTAGCTTTTTTCACTCCTCAAGGAGTCTGTGATAACCTCACATGATTTCGTTCTTAAAAGATGATCATGTTCCGAAGGAAATGCAATCTTCAGCAATCACCATAGCTGAATATTGTTATTTTAGTACTCCAAAAGTTTAACAAATCACCTACCTTGCTACTCATACACAATACTCACCATGTGCATTCAGCTAAGTATCTGATCCAAAATTAAGATACGGAGTATATTTTAGACATTCGTTTAACGATACCCACTAAGATACGCTCTTTGGTTAATTGGGCTGGATGGCCCCAACCGGCCATGTATGAGCATAGTGAGTGAGATATTTTGATGCCTTTGCATGGTGTGGCATGTTTAGTGAGCCCCTATTTCAGAAAAGAGTACATCAAACGGCTATGTGTGAGCATGAATCAAGCTTGGAAAAGTGTTCCTTTTCAATTTATCTTGGCAGAAATAACCTATGTCCCACTCATGCTGATTCATAAATTTTGGATAGCTCCGTCACATGTCCCCACATCTCCAGAAATGTTTTTTTCGTTATTGTATCTCATACATCTTATTTCTGGTGCTTTTATACCAAACACTGACAAGGCAGCTTGCTACATTTCTCACCTATGTATTTTACGATCTGCAGATAACTCTGATCAGAGACTTGTGCACTATATCTCCAGCCAGGCTTCAAGTTCAATAAGATTGTCTGATCTCGAGCCCTTAATTCACAACAAGAGAGCAGTAAAGTATATCCTATCAGCCATTTGTAGTAGTGGAAATGCTCAATGCCTCCTTTTTACCACCATGTATGAGCTTGAGGCCGACGAGGATTTCCTGTCTCAAGGCGTACCTACCCATCCGGACGCGTGGTGGACATGGTGCCACGTATCGTGACGAGGTGCGTCCGCCGTTCGCACTTAGCTGCGTGTTAAAAAAACTGCAAACCGCGCGGACTCTGTTGTCGCGTGCACACCCGGTGGAAGACTTTCCCACCTGCCCAGTGCCCACGGCTGCCCCAAGCTTGCACAGGATGGCACAGCAGTAGCTGAGACGGCACCGTCAGCCCGGAAACCATCCAGGCGACCATTGGGCACGCGAAGGGCCACGAAGCTCCCGGGTTCAAAATAAAAATCCAACACAAAATGCCAAAGCTCTTCTATTTTTTTATTTTTCTTGTGCAACACATTTTTTAATCATTCTTTTCTTGCCTATACGGTATATGACACATTCAGACCCCACGTAGGAAACGCATTATTGTCCTTACTACTAATATGACTATTATCCAAACTAGTTCATGTACTACTAAGCATTCAGCATTCAGCTGTTGATATCAGATTGTGCATTAGTATGTGCTTGATCATTGCACTTTTGAGGGCTGTGCTTAGGTACTCCTCTTACCTGGTAGGAGGTAAGACCATGAAATAATTGATAAAACATTTAGATAATTAAAAATATAGATAAATCACAGCAGCCGCACCCCACGTCCTCATGCCCCTGTCGGTTCAGTTTGCCTCGCGGCCGCACCGACGCCGCCCGCTTTGTCGCGGCCGCACCAACGCCGCCTTCCTCGTGCCGGTCTTCCTCGTGCCAGGATCGGAGGCGGACTTGAACCATGTCCGACCCATGGTCGGATTCGTTTCTTCCCCATTCCGTAGAAGCAAACTGGGCTCCTACGAACATATGTTTACTAACTCACACACCACATAGTGAACAATTAAATACGGGAATTACGAAACCCCTCGAACATTTAGAAAAAATAGCTACAACCACTAGCGGAGCTACATGTTGGTCAAGGAGGAGTGGAGAATCATGATCCTCCTTGCCAATTGCAAAGACCATTAATTAGTGTCGGTGTTTCGAACCGTCGACTAGTGATTACAGATTGTGTGTCAGGGTTGGATGGTGTGCAAAGATGACACAAAGATGTATATTGATATGAGTGGAAAACCTTACGCCCAATTCGACATGAATCGTGTATTGCATTGGTTTATAGCAGGGGTTACGAATGGATGACAGAGGGGCAACTCCTAGGTCTCTGGTATGTGTGGAGTGAAGTGTGGGTTCAAACAAGGTGAAACTCCTGACGGTGGATGTGGATGCGCCCGACCCCAACACCTCGAGGGTCGGGCAAAGCTGAGATCCTATTGGCGAGTACGAACGCGTCAAACCCTCAACATCTCAGGGTCAGGCGAAGCGAAACCCGCCAGGGGGTTTGTTTCGAAAATGTTGGGGATCTTCCAAAGGTTAAGATGCTTGATATGTAGTCTTTGGGTACCTCTAGTACTAATACCCCACAACTAGTTATAAATTAATGTTTAGAATTGTCTCCTCTTGATTTGTGTTTAGCTCCGCCACCGGCAAAACTCACACGTGCATAACATTTTTTTTTTGTGCAACAGTTTATTTCACGAGATGTCACGTTCTTTTTATTAGCAAAGTCATATCCATATCATGTTCTTTTGCATATTTTTTTTAGAATCACACAGTACAACGCAGACGCTCACAACACGCACGCACACTCACCCCTATGAATACACGTACGCAAACCCTACCCCTATGAGCACCTCCGAAGGACTGAGCACCGGCAGATCTGGAGACTCCCGAAGTCACCATTGGCGCCTCGTCGTAAACGGAGTGGCCAATTGCAACCTAAAACATGAAAGGGTTAAATAAATAAGAAACATTGCAAAATATTTTTAAAAAATTACGTAGTAGTTCTACGTACTGTCACGCTAGCTGTTCTTCCGATACGTTATACGCTAGCATCCGCCAACACTTAAATAAAAAACGTACAAAAATATTCAATATAAAAAGAAGTAGCCAGTTAATTGTTGGGTTTCATCAAATAGGATGCTTGTGCTTCTATCAGGTACTGTCACGTTCTGGCTGCTTGTCACGTTCGTTCCCATCTGTCCCGTGGCCGTGGTCGGCAGTTAAATAAGAAATGTATCAACATATTCAAAAAAAAAGTAGCACGTCAAATGTCACGTACAGGCTCCGATTCCTGCCACGACGCGCGAGCTTTCAACCTCGTATGTGCATCCCGACGGGCAGTTAGAGATCCTCTTCTATTTTCAGGTTTAAATATGTATATTAATAATTATTGTTCTATTACCTCTTAAGAGGTAATATGTCCTCAGATCGACGGCTCACAGTCATTTGGGAGTACCTGAGCAAAGCCCTTCTGACGTCAGTACACTTTTCAATTTCAGTGGGCGTGGAGAGGTGGGGTGGGGTGGGGTGGGGTGGAGGGGGCATACATGGACACGAGTCCAACAGTGATGATTCTGCACGTGTTCGGCATATAGAAACGTGGTCGAGCCGAATTTCAGAACCTATGGATTTTCCATGTTTATTTGGAGGGTGCATGTTATTCATGATTATTATAAAATTTGCATGCTTACGCGGCGCACTTTGATTGGCCGACCATGTGGCTGGACTACCTGCACACCAAGAAATATACATACCTGTCAATCATCTGCTAAACTGTTTCATAAATGCAACAAAGATAAATAACTTGAATTAAAAATTTATGCAAATTAGATTCCAAAGTTTTTTTTAGAATTAATTACATTTCAAAGTTAAGTAGTATATATTATTGATCTCACATGTCATTGACTCATGTGAACTTCACATGTAAGTGAGATAGCGCTGATATATATGTAACTTTGTAATGTTTTAATGGTATGGATCCAAATTTCTAAATAAATCATACGAGCAAACAAGAATTAGTTGGACCAATCATGAATTGCCCATTTATTTGACATGAATAATAGATCAACACATTGGCAAACAGGTCACACACCGACGACCCTATACCCTAAAACTCTAAACACAAACCCTAAAATCCTAGACCCTAAACCCTAAAACCCTAATCCCTAAAACCCTATCCCTAAAACCCTAAACTCTAAACCCTTAAACTCTAAATCATTTTTACGTATTTGCAATAATTTTTTGAATAAGATGAAATGTTAAAGTTGTAAGAAAAAGTCAACGACGACAAATATTTTGATGCGGATGGAGTGTTTAACAAGGAAGAGTCACAACAAACATTGCATTGGTGTTTTTATAATCATTGTCACATCAATTGTTTGATGCTAATTAAGAGTATTAAACATAGACCAATGACAAAGTGAATTTCATAAACCCTAGGCTTTTCCACGTGACGAATCTATGAAGCACAACGTAGACTAGGTATAAAAATGATGTCTATTAGGAGTATTGAATGTAGACTAGTTATAAAAATAATTATACGAATAGATCGGAAATTGCGAGACGAATCCATTAAGTCTAATTGATCCGTTATTAGAGATTGATTACTGTAGCACAATGTTGTCTAATCATGACATAATTAGGTTCGTTAGATTCGTCTCGAAAATTAAGGTAGGGGTTGTGAAATGGATTTTGTCAGCAATCCACATTTAATACTCCTAATTAGTGTCTGGAGATTGATGTGACAGGTGGTGAAATTTTTGAAAAGAAAACAAGGAAGTGGACAGCAGGATACAGTGACCATTTCCATGCGTGTAAGATGTTGATACTAAAATTTAGTCTCTACAACCAACAGTCTCATCTTTAATTTCAAACAGTGAGATACAGTGGCACGTCCGCTGCGGGAGTGGACACGAAACGAATCCTTGCCGGGTGAAGCTTCGAGACTCCGGACTCGAAGCCAGGCGACCTCTGGCGGACCCCTTCCTGTCCAGTACCAATAACATGAAGACTCCTGAATGCACAAGAAAAAGTCTCCAACGCGTGTGGAACGGGTTTCGTCTCTCGTCAGACCGTACAAGTCAATTAACCGTAACGAAGCATCATTACAAAGACGGAGCTATGCGGAGCCGCCTCCAGCACGAATCTTCCAACTTCATCGGACGGTAACGGTACGTATGGGTAGGTACGCCTTGTGACAGCAGATCGTTTGCGGCTTGAGGCCAGTGTCATCGACTCTCTAAGGTCGGTACTCTCTTGTCCAGTGTACCCAATCGGCCCCTGTGTTCCCTACATGACACTTGGAGTGCCATGTGCAATGGGGATAGCAACCAAGGAGACTACTTCACATGGTTGAATTCTCAACCTGTGAGCTCAGTGCTATATGTGTCCCTTGGCAGCTTTGTCTCAGTGTCAACCTCGCAGCTTGACGAGATTGCATTGGGCCTGACAGCGAGTGAGGTCAGGTTCTTGTGGATTCTTCGTGAACAATCCCCTCGGGTGCGAGACCTCATTGGCGACACCGATAAGGGGATGATATTGCCATGGTGTGAGCAGCTTAAGGTTTTGTGCCATTCCTCAGTTGGGGGTTTCTTGACCCATTGTCGGATGAACTCGACACTTGAAGCCATCTTTGCTGGTGTCCCTATGCTTGCCTTACCACTATTCTTTGATCAGCCAATTGATGGCCGATTAATTGCGGAAGAGTGGAAGATTGGCCTGAACTTGAGAGATTGGGCTGACAAGGATGGTCTGATTGGGAGAGAGGATATTGCACTGTTGGATATTTTGGTTTGACCTCGGTCAACCGACGAATCAAGGATGTGGGGGAGTGATCCGTTTCCCCTCAGACTCGGATTCGGCCCAACATAAATAAAGTCCGTTTGCCGTGATCGGATGGCAAACCCTAAGTCTAATCGGGCTCGGCCCCGGGCCTACAGCGCTGATTATATAAGTAGAGGGGACCCTCGCGGTTCCCCATGCCTTTCACGTGTTTACACGCGAACCTAGGAACCCTAATCCACCCACCGATCGCTAAGAGTGCTGGAAGGCCTGGAAGCTCGAGCTCCGCGTCCTGGGCAATGTCGTTGGCGTCCTGAAGGCCATCGATACCCTCAGAAGACGCTCAAGGAATGTCTACGCTACAAGCCCGACGTCGCTCTCGCCGTCGACTCCGTCACCGCTGAATCGGCCTCCACCAACGCGATGGAGAGCACCGCCGCTGGTATAAGCCGAACCTACACTCTTCATTTCCGCATAAATTTAATGTGCTAGATGTGATCTACGGTAGACTAGTAGATCCTGATTATGTTTATAATCTAAGTTATTGTTAGTTTTGACTAACATGCACGTGCTGCAAAGAGGCTAATGTCTTCTGATGAAGCTGAGGCGAAGGCAGTGAGGAGACGTGCTCTTGAGTGGAAAGAGGCTTCTCGCAGAGCCGTTGAGAAGGGTGGATCTTCATATGACAATCTGAGTTCATTGATGGAGATGGTTTGTGCTTCTGAATAATTAGAATCAGTATGGTATGTACTGAAACCGCTTGTCATACTGCAGTGGTATTGTAATCATCAATGTTTCAAGAACTTTTAAAGAGGAATGATTGTAGCATCCATATTTTTAAAAAAGAAACTCAGCCCGCGGGGAGTAAGACCACCCCCACGGTATTGTATTAAGAAGAAAACATGTAAGGAATCGTATGCTCGTAGCCTAAGAGGGGGAGGGGGTGAATTAGGCAAACTAAAAACCTTAACCTATGGTTTCACTATTTTTGCATAAGGATAAACTAGAACATACTATCTAGATGTGCAACTAGGGTTGATCTAGTGTGAAACTCCCATCCCAAAACAATGTTTGCAACCTATAGCCAATCCTAGCATGATACTACTCTAGGAAAGTAAAGGCAAGCAAAGATTGCAATAGAGTAAATGCGGAAACGTAAGGAGGGATGAGAGGAAGCAAACTCTTGACACGCGATTTATCCCGTGGTACCGGTATGCACTAAGCCACCCCTAGTCCACGTTGTTGAAGCACTCACACAAGAGTATTGCTTCCTGGTCACCAAGTCTCTCCCAAGAGCACCACTTGACTCGCCACAAAGGCTAGCCACTTAGGCACTCGCCAAGCTCCCTTGGTCACCTTGATGCCGCCTCCACTAAGGAGCTTCTCCACCAAGGAAGAGGGTCTCCACGTCCCCCGCACAAAGTGTCCTCGCCACTCCACACCAAGCCAGAGGGTCGAAGACGATTGCTGGTGAGCCACTTAGGCCCCAAGGCTTCCGACGAACCTTGTGCACCTTGATTCACTCAAGAATCACCTTACAAGGTTGGTACAACCTTGCACTCACTCAGCTCTAAGCTAAGCCTAGCACTAAGCACATACACTAAGCATATGCAAGTCTAAGGATGAGCAATTAAGCACTTGGATGGATTAGATATGAGCTTCTAGGTGTCTTGCTCTCCTCTGCACTTCCACACAATCCAGCAACCTCAAATGGGTGAGTGGAGGGGATATAAATAACTCAAGGCATCCAAAGAGCCGTTGGCTAACGGCCACTGAAAAAGTAAGCGTCGGATGAACCGATGCTATCCTTTTCAGGGCGTTGGTTCATCCGGTGCCCCTCCCACGTCACTTAGTAGTTGATGCTCTCTGTCAGAACTGCTCCGACGCTATGCACTAACGCTACGTCGGATCATCCGGTGCTGAAGGACTCTTCGTCAAAACATCTCTGTTGGTTTCTTCGTAACCGTCGGATGGACCGACGCTTCCTCTGACCATGGCATCAGTTCATCTGGTGCTTAAGGCTTCGTCTTAGCGCGTCTCTGTCTTAATTCAAACTGAGTGTCGGATAGACCGACGGTGTCCTCTCTCAGACCGTCGGATCATCCGATGCTACTGTCTTTGCTGCTCCGCCTCTGCAATTCATCCGGCGCATCTAGAAACTAGACCGTCGGATCATCCGACAGTGTCATCTTCATTTTGTCTGCTGCGCAGTGTACCAAGTGCACCGATGCTTGCTTCTATGGTACCGTCAGTTCATCCGACGGTGTCTTTTCTTTTTTTTTCTTTCTCATTTTTGACCTTTGAAAAATAGACTATCTTCTTGTTGACACTCAAAATTGGCAAAAGCCGACTCAGGTCAGGCAGGCCGGTCAAACCGGGTACCAAGGGCGGTCTGACCGGGTCGCGCTGTAGCTGGTGCGGCAAAAGTGGCCAGGGCGGTCAGACCGCGTGGCCAGGGCGGTTAGACCGCCTCCCCCTGAGTCCGAACCAAATTGAGGAATCCTTGTAGATTTCGAGTTGTAAAAGGTTTCCTTGCGGGGCAAGACCTCCCCACCCTATTTATAAAGGGTCATGGCCGATTGAGGGCCTATCACCCAATCGATCAATTATCTTTTTACACTTTTATTTTCAAACCCTAGCTTTTCCAATCCCTTTGCTTTCTTTGCTCGTCTCTACGGCGTTCAAGGACGTTCTGAGTGGCCTGCCGATCTCAGAGCAACCCTAGGCTCGTTGTCCCTGACGGGGTCCCTCCCGGGGCAGCGGATTTAGGTTTTCGGCGATCCTCTGACAGAGGCGGTTAGACCGCCCCCCATAGGCGGTTAGACCGCCCCCTGCTGGTGGTTTCGACGAGGAGCGTTTCGACGACCGCGCGACCTAGCGCACCAGTGTGTTCGACCGGAAAAAGCATCAACACACTTTTGGCGACTCCGCTGGGGACAAAGAAGATCTGGTTTTCAAAACCATTCAATCTTGCCCTAG
This sequence comes from Cenchrus fungigraminus, assembly GCA_036936925.1. Taxonomy (NCBI): domain Eukaryota; kingdom Viridiplantae; phylum Streptophyta; class Magnoliopsida; order Poales; family Poaceae; genus Cenchrus; species Cenchrus fungigraminus. The sequence goes on along the minus strand of CM072778.1, from coordinate 15,611,446 downwards.
TAAGATGGGATCTCGGTGTGAACTTGATATGGAGAATATCATCACGGCTTCGATGGAGGATCTCTCTCTGGAGGAGCAGCAGAAGTTCCAGGCGCTGCAAGAGTATATGAAGGTACAATTTCTAGCAGGCGTCAAGAAGGATCGTCATGGCAAGGTAGCAAGATTAAAGGAATTCGAGCTGCCGGCGATCAAGTTAAACGACAATAATGTTGAGGTAATTACCGCTGTAAGTCAATCTCCACAAAATCCTTCTATTTCTCAAAAAACAATTGTGGAAAGTGATGAGTTGATTGCCTCGTATATTGCTCGTTTAGAAAGATTAGAAGATCTTGAAAAGGATAGGAGTGCTGGTTTTTACAATAATAATGAAACTAGTAATATTGTTCCTAAAATTAATACTAGTGGGGTAGTTAATCCTAGCTTAGCGCCTTTGCCTAGTACTAACACTGCAAATTACATGTATGGCATGCCACCTGACTTCAACGTTGGTCAACAAACGCCGATCTAGCCGTAATGGCCGAACACGGCCGGGGCGGTTAGACCGCCCCTGACAGGCGGTCAGACCGGCCTGACCAGCGCCATGGAATTGGTGCCCGAACAGCCTTTACCACTTTCTGTTGTACCGAGTTCAGTGGTTCCTAATTTTTCTAATACAGTTGGTAATGCTGGACCTCATTATAATACAACAGTTAACACATCTGCTCAACCAAATTTAATTCCTGATGATGTGTTTGAAAGTTATAGGCTAGCTCAAGCTAAGATAGCTCCCTACTTAAATAAGATGAATTTGGTGAATGCAGCCTCGCAACAACCAAATAATCCTAATTGGGCGGAATTTAATAAATTTAAGGAAGATATGGCTAGCGTGGTTAAAAATAAACTTGGTGTTGATATTGGTAGCACAAATTTATATCAAAAACCATATGATCCCGAGTTTGATAATTTTCCTCTCCCACGTGGTTGGCGTATACCTGATTTGATTAAATTTAGTGGTGATGATGACCGAACCACATGGGAGCACATTAGTCAATATACGGCTCAACTTGGTGAAGCGGGTGCTTATAATGCTCTTAAAGTACGTTTATTCTCTTTATCGTTGACTGGCACCGCTTTTGCTTGGTTTTCTTCACTTGCTCCCGGTTCTATTATATCTTGGGATATGTTAGAGCGTAAATTTCATGATCACTTTTATAGTGGGAGCATGCAATTAAAATTGACAGATCTAACATCGGTTAGGCAAGGTAGAGATGAAACCGTCTCTTCTTACATTAAAAGGTTTAAAGAAACTAAAAACCGGTGCTTTAATTTGTCAATTACTGATATGGACCTTGCTGATATTTGCTTAAAGGGCTTAAGGTCTTCAATTAGAGATAAAATAGAGGGTTCTGATTTTCTTTCGGTTGCTCAAGTTCAAGTGAGAGCTTTAATTATTGAAAATCGAATGAATAAGGAAAAAGATAGCTCTAAGTCACGTCGTTCTAATATGCATATTATTGACTATGATTCCGATAGTTCGAGCGATAGTGACAAAGAGGTATATGCTGCTGAATTTGTTTGGCCCTCTAAAGAAAAAACTTATTCTTGTTCATCACTTAAACCGGCTCATAAGGGTCGGCAAGAAGAAGTAAAATTTACTTTTGATGTTTCTAAATGTGATCGTATCTTTGATGAATTATATAAATCTAGAAACATTAAATTGACTCATACTTTGCCTCCACTTGAAGAAATAAAAAGACGTGCATATTGTAAGTATCATAATTCTTATTCTCATGCTACTAACGATTGCAATGTGTTTCGTCGTCAGGTTCAATCGGCCATAAATGAAGGTCGTTTGATGTTTCATGAGATGCAAGTGGACAAGCAACCTTTTCCTGTCAATACCATGGATTTGCAGCAGCCCAAGGTACTGGTTCGGCCTCATCAAGTCGATTAAACCAAGGGAAAGAATGTGGTAGTCGGGGAGGCAAAGTCCGATTTGAGAGGAAAAGAGTTGACAAGGGAAGTAGCATATGAGAAGACCCCTGATGGCAGAGAAATGTTTAAAATTACTGTCAAAGCTTCTGAACATGGGGGGCAAGGGTCGTCCACATCTGCAAAACCTACTGATCAACAGCCGTCTGCACCTGTTCAGGTAGGGGCGGTTAGACCGGGTGTGGCAGGCGGTCAGACCGCCCCTGTACATGGCCGTCCAAAGGTGCTTATTCCAAAGCGGCCGGAAGTTGAAAACTGGAAGCTCAACATGGCAAAGAATCAGGGGAGTGTTTCAAAACCAAAGGTCACGTTTGATATGCTATTTGACAAATACTCTAAACAAAAGGCCGTTACAAGTGATCGGCCGTTAAAAAAAAGGATGAGATCACCTCCACGTCAAGAGAGGTCGTCGTCGCCTCCAAGAGCAGCTACAAGATTCAAAGGTGATTCATCACAGCAAGGACAACGCTTTACTCCACAATGGGAACCTCGTCCGGTTTATGATGACAATGGAGTAATGTGGGTGCCTTTTCAGCAGTCCTTCCATCCCGGATGGGGAGGGCCAAGAAGACCAGCATCGGATCGGATTTCACGACCTACACAGGATCGTTGGGCTCCACGTTGGTCAGAGCAGCATCAGTTGGTCAACGCGGTCAGACCGCCCCATATACGCGGTCAAACCGCCCTGCCCAGAGAAAATGTTCAGTCTCCTCCGCGACAGGTGTACAAGCCCAAGATCAGAGAAGAGGAGGTTAAGAAGATGGATATTGATCCAGAGAGAACTACTGGCCAAGACATCATACAGATTGGAACAATGGATGTTCCTATTGAGAAAGGTGGCAAAGGACCGGTTGTGTTAAACAATTAGGTTATGACACCTGTTCAGAAAGGATGTGCTGCTAATGATCATGAGGTCAGTAGGAGTGGTTCCAACTCCAAGTACTTCTTACCAAGGTGGTGTCCTCCCGGTTTGACGCGTAAACAAAGGAGGAAGCTTCAACGCTTGAGGTTTCGAGAGAAGAAGGAAAATGAATTGGAGAAACAGAGAGATGATATGTTCAACCTCTACAGACCAATGGCACCACAAGGGAAAGAGTGGAGAGTCAATGCGACACTACAGGCAGCACCTCAGGCAGAGGCGGTCAAAACGCCAGCTGAGGCGGTTAAACCGCCAAAGGCGGTCAGACCGCGTCTGGAGGCGGTTAGACCGCCTGGTCCAAAAAATTTGCCCGTTTCAGATTCTTCGACTCCGATATCTTCAGTGCCTGCGCCAGAGGAAGATGAGCAGCTTGTTGACTACAGTTCCTCTCCTGAGCAGATGAACCTTGAAATTAATGTTATACATATGTCTAGTGATGGTTTTATGCTTTCAGAGGAGGACATTGCTCACCTTGATTTGGGGCCGAAAGATGCTGTATTCCAGAAGCCAAAAGAGACTGAAAATCATCTGAAGGCTTTGTACGTCAAGGGGCACATCAATGGGAAGCCGGTCACTCGGATGCTTGTTGATGGGGGAGCGATCGTCAACTTAATGCCATACTCCTTATTCAAGAAACTTGGAGGTTCAGATGAGGAGTTGATCAAGACCAACATGACCGTCAGCAGTGTGGGAGGAGGCGAGCCGATGAGTGCCAAAGGCGTTGCTTCTATGGAGCTCACCGTTGGAAGCAAGACGTTAGCTACAGCTTTCTTCGTCGCTGAGACGCAAGGTAACTATAGCTTAATCCTTGGTCGTGATTGGATTCATGCAAATCAGTGTGTGTCTTCTTCCTTGCATCAGTTTTTAATACAATGGGTAGATGATGAGGTAGAAGTTGTGCATGGTGATAATTCTGCTTGTGTAGCTATAGCTGATAGCAATTCTATAGGAGTGCATGATGATGTAAAATGTCTATCTGGCTTAGATTTATCTAATTATGAGTTCATTAGTTGTTCTAAAGATGGCTTTGTCCCTGCTGTCATAAAGCCGGTGAATAATCGGCTAAACCATTTCATGTGATTCGATGGAGTCAAATCAAGAGTGGTTGTAGCGGAGACTTGAACACTATCGGGCGCAAAAGAACGATACGTGTGAAGCTATCGAAGATCTTGATGATTTGGGCAAGCTAGGACAAGGGTTTACGTCGACCGATCCTCTTGAGGAGGTAGACATTGGTGACGGCATTATACCCAGGCCGACATTTGTAAACAAGAATCTTGATCCTGTTTTTAAGTCCGAATTAATAAAGTTATTAAAGGAGTATGTTGATTGCTTTGCATGGAGTTATAATGAGATGCCTGGTTTAAGTCGTGATTTAGTTGAACATAAATTGCCAATTAAACCTGGTTTTAGGCCTTATAAACAACCTCGTAGAAATTTTAATCCTGATATTTATGACCGAGTGAAAGAAGAAATCAATCGGTTACTTGATGCTAAGTTTATTAGGCCTTGTCGATATGCTGATTGGATTTCTAATATTGTGCCTGTGGAGAAAAAAGGAACTAAGAAACTTCGTGTTTGCATAGACTTTAGAGATCTTAACAAAGCTACTCCTAAAGATGAATATCCTATGCCTATAGCCGATTTTCTTGTTAATGCTGCATCCGGACATAGAATTCTTAGCTTTCTTGATGGTAATGCTGGTTATAATCAAATCTTTATGGCCGAAGAGGATGTTTCTAAAACGGCCTTTATATGTCCGGGATTTGTAGGCTTGTTTGAGTGGATAGTCATGACTTTTGGTTTAAAAAATGCTGGAGCTACCTATCAAAGAGCTATGAATTTGATTTTTCATGACTTGCTTGGTATAATAGTAGAAGTTTATATCGATGATATTGTAGTCAAATCGGCTGGTTTAAATTCTCATTTAGCTGATTTAAGACTTGCATTCGAAAAAATGCGCCGATATAATTTAAAAATGAATCCACTCAAATGTGTTTTTGGTGTATCAGCTGGTTAGTTATTAGGCTTTATTGTACATGACAATGGTGTAGAGATAGATCCTAAAAAGATTGAGTCCATTCGAAAAGTACAAGCTCCTACTTGCAAGAAAGATTTGCAAAGATTCTTGGGCAAGGTAAATTATTTGAGGCGATTTATTTGTAACTTGTCCGGGAAGGTGAATGCTTTTACTCCTTTACTTCGGTTAAAAAGTGGAGCTGAATTTACTTGGGGGGCAAAACAGCAAGAGGCATTTGATGAGATTAAAAATTATTTAATTTCGCCGCCCGTTCTTCAAGCTCCCAAGAATGGTATTCCTTTCAAGTTATATATAGCGGCTGAAGATAGTGTTATTGGGGCTGTTTTGACTCAAGAGACCGATGGCAATGAGTATATTGTGGCTTATGAGAGTACAAGGTTATTGGACGCCGAGACAAGGTACACTTTTATTGAGAAATTATGCTTATCCTTATATCATGCTTGTATCAAGTTAAGTCATTATTTGTTATCAAGTATTTGTGTGGTAGCATGTCAAACCGACATAATTAAATATATGTTGCAAAAACCTATTCTAAGTGGTAGAGTCGGCAAATGGGCTTATGCACTTGTTGAATATGATTTATGTTATGAGCCATTACAAACTATGAAAGGACAAGTTGTAGCCGACTTTATTGTAGAACATAGAATTGATAAACAACTTGATTTAGATGTCGGTTACATTACTTTTACTCCATGGAAATTGCATTTTGATGGATCGGTTTGCAAAAGTGGTTGTGGTGTTGGAGTAATTATTATTTCCCCCACTGGAACGATTTTTGAAGCTCTTAACCGATTGGATCATGATTGTACTAGTAATCAAACCGAATATGAGGCTCTCTTGTTTGGTTTGCAAATCTTGCATGACATGAGAGTAAAGCATGTAGAAGCTTATGGTGATTCTCTACTGGTGGTGCAGCAAGTTTCCAAGGTATGCCAGTGTCTAAATGGTTATTTAAATGTTTATCTTGATAAATGCTTGGACATTATATCTTGTATGGATGAGTTTGTGATTTATCATGTGCCACGAGAAGAGAATCCAAGGGCAAATGCTCTGGCTCAGCAAGCATCTGATTATGATGTTCAGAAAAGAAATTTTCATGAACGAAAACCGATGTTTAGCAAAGCCGAGGGTTATGCCCTGGAGGAGGCGGTCAGACCGCGTACTCCACCCGGTCAGACCGCCCCACCCGGTCTGACCGCCCTGCCAAGCCGGTCTGACCGCCCTGCAGAGGAAGAAGTCGCTTCGGCCATTGTTTCTTCCAAAACTGATAAGGACGAAGTTGACGATTGGAGGAAGCCTCTGATTAACTATTTGCAGGATCCTAAAGGTACAGTTGACAGAAAAATCCGACGATGGGCTCTCAAGTTTGTTTTGGAAGATGGTGAATTGTATCGTCGGACTGCAGATGATTTGCTTTTCAAATGTTTAGGACCTGATCAAGCAAGGTTAGCTATGACAGAGGTTCATGAAGGAATTTGTGGTACTCATCAATCGGCTCCTAAGATGAAGTGGCTCCTTAAGAGAGTTTGCTTTTATTGGCCTACTATGATAGCTGATTGTTTTCGGTGCTACAAAGGGTGTGAAGATTGTCAAAAGTATGGGGATATTCAGTTGGTACTTGCTGCGTTGATGCATCCGATTATCAAGCCATGGCCTTTTAGAGGTTGGGGTTTGGACTTTGTTGGCAAAATTCATCCTCCTTCATCAAAGGGACATTGCTTTGTGATTGTGGCAACTGACTATTTTACTAAGTGGACTGAAGCAATTCCTCTTAAGAATATGACTCATCGGGAGGTAATTGAGTTTATTACGGAACATATTATTCATAGGTTTGGCATTCCACTAACTTTGACTACAGATCAAGGAACTTCATTTGTATCTAAAGAGGTGCGTGATTTTGTCAATTCCTATGGTATTAAGTTGCTCAATTCATCTCCATATTATGCTCAAGCTAATGGTCAAGCCGAGTCTAGCAATAAAATCTTGATTAAGCTCATTAAGAAGAAGATAGAGGATAATCCTAGAAGATGACATCAGGTATTATCTGAAGCTTTATGGGCTCATCGTATTTCTAGACATGGTGCTACTAAAGTTACTTCTTATGAGCTTGTGTATGGTCAAAAGGCCGTTTTGCCCGTTGAGGTGAATCTAGGCGCATATAGACTTGCAAAGCAAAATGATCTTGATTTTGACACATATTATGTTTTGATGATGGACAATATTGATGAGGTGACCGACAAGCGATTGGAGGCCTTGGAGGCAATTGAAAGGGACAAGAGGCGAGTTGCTAGAGCATATAACAAGAGAGTTAAAGCCAAATCTTTTCAGGTAGGTGATCTGATTTGGAAAACTATTTTGCCTATAGGATCTAAGAGCAACAAATTCGGTAAGTGGTCTCCAAGTTGGGAGGGGCCATACAAGATTGTGAGAGTTTGCTCCGGAAATTCTTATATGGTGGAAACTTTGCAAGGACAGTAGCTGCCCAGGGCTATCAATGGAAGATATTTGAAGAAGTTACATCCAAGTGTTTGGCAAGATGCTTGAGAAGACATGGCCGATTTGATAAATCACCCTTAGAATAAAAAATGGCCGATGAAAAATATCACATCGACCTTAGATTTATTTTTTAAGCATGCAAGCTTTACTAAAAAATAGGGGGGCATATGTTGACACTCAAAATTGGCAAAAGCCGACTCAGGTCAGGCAGGCCGGTCAGACCGGGTACCAAGGGCGGTCTGACCGGGTCGCGCTGTAGCTGGTCCGGCAAAAGTGGCCAGGGCGGTCAGACCGCGTGGCCAGGGCGGTTAGACCGCCTCCCCCTGAGTCCGAACCAAATTGAGGAATCCTTGTAGATTTCGAGTTGTAAAAGGTTTCCTTGCGGGGCAAGACCTCCTCACCCTATTTATAAAGGGCCATGGCCGATTGAGGGCCTATCACCCAATCGATCAATTATCTTTTTACACTTTTATTTTCAAACCCTAACTTTTCCAATCCCTTTGCTTTCTTTGCTCGTCTCTACGGCGTTCAAGGACGTTCTGAGTGGCCTGCCGATCTCAGAGCAACCCTAGGCTCGTTGTCCCTGACGGGATCCCTCCCGGGGCAGCGGATTTAGGTTTTCGGCGATCCTCTGACAGAGGCGGTTAGACCGCCCCCCATAGGCGGTTAGACCGCCCCCTGCTGGTGGTTTCGACGAGGAGCGTTTCGACGACCGCGCGACCTAGCGCACCAGTGTGTTCGACCGGAAAAAGCGTCAACACTTCTCAATTTGGCATGTAGTGTTTTTGCATCCATGGAACCTAGAAATGTCTATAAGGACATGCTAAACAATATGGTTAGTCTCATTAATCATGTTATCATGAATCACCAAAATCATACTCGAACTAATGGCATATGAAGCCATATTCGCTACAAAATATTCTCACACAGACCGAGAAAATCTCCGAACTCCTGCCCCACCCATACACAACAGCGTGACCACTGAAAATCTCCGGATGGACGTGACCACCGACTCCTTCCCGCCGTCGCGTGGCGTGTTCAGCGCCGCCGCGAGGCAGCACATGCCGGCCGTCGCGCGGTTCCTTCCCGACACCGACGCGCCGCTGCTGTCCAACATGACTAAGAAATGTTATAGCCTGTAGATATATATAAACGAAATAGAAATCGCCTCCTAAACCAAGCTGTAGGTCGCACAGAAGAAGAGAAAAATGGCAACCATGTGCAACGAGCACGAAAACGATGCACAAATTAGAGGCAGTTAAAACTGAATCTTGATGAAATTTCTCGAGAACCCTATGCAAAACGCCCACGCTACATGTCCCAAGACCTGCAGGGAGGCTTTTCAAGTATTTGCGGCACAGGGTTGGCATAGCCTGAATTACCAAGCTTCTCCGTGACAACGCGTTCCTGTCCAACATGCCGGCGCGGTTCATGTCCGACACCGACATGACGACCGTTGTGCGGTTCCATGGCGAGGCCTGCCACCGCTCCTCCTGCGGCCGCTCCTCCTGCGGCGGCGTCCAGATCGCGGGACAGGAAACGAGCGGATGCAGAGTCGCACGACGCCACGACGGCAACAAAGAAACGTTTTCCAAAAGTCCTAGCGGCGCTTATTTGCAAATTTGTCCCACCTCCCTTATCCATCGGATGGAGACCATCCATATGAGAGTTTGCATAATTTGTATACAAAGTTAGTTCGATGGAGATCATCCATATGAGAGTTTGCATAATTTGTACACAAAGTTAGTTCGATGGAGATCATCCATATGAGAGTTTGCATAATTTGTACACAAAGTTAGTTTGCATAGGATACGTTGCATTTTCAATCGGTAGTACACGTCGTGTCGTATCGTCGTGAAAATTTCCACCGTGGCAACCTGACGAAGCAATAAAGCAGCCAGCGTGGACAATCAGGAAGAAGCGAGACTGCGAGAACGAGCGAGAGCGTGCACACACAGCTTCCGCAAACCTGTCTGCAGCAAAGGGGCAAGCATGGCATCCCAGAAAGAAGAGTCGTGACTGCGAGAACGAGCGAGAGCGTGCACACACAGCTTCCGCAAACCTGTCTGCAGCAAAGGGGCAAGCATGGCATCCCAGAAAGAAGAGTCGTGTGCTTGCAGTTGCAGCTTGTGGGTACGGAACTGGGGTTTCCGCTAACGCGCCACCGCCCCGGAGCCAATCCATAGATACATTTCGACCTTCGTCTACCTCCAGCTGGATTCAGCTTCATGTTGCTGCTCCTACAGGCACATCCTGGAAATCGAAACACTACAAGTCTCAGACCCATCTACATCCAGGTAAATAAGATCACTCCATTGGGCCTCCTCCAAGACATTCGTGAATTCCACATATAAAGATCCCTCTTCTTATATTTTTTCGACCTCCTCCATTGCTTCTCTCATATTGCAGGGGAATTGAACCTCCAACCCCTAACTACATAAGCAGCGCAAAGGAAAAAAAAGGAAAATAGTGGCCGTCCTAGAACACACATTATCCCAAGAGCAAAAGAAAAAATATAGTATGCCTCGACGCTACTCAGCCAAAGGGAAATCTAGATCCAAAGTGTTGATAGTTGGGTCTTCGTCTACACAGCCAATCGAAGAGGTACTATCGATTACCTTGATATGCAAACGACATACAGATTTAGAAATTTAGATGCCAACAAAAAAAAAATGTAGCTGCATTTTTCCACATTTCTTTAATAACAGATAAGATTATACACACTCATACTGAATCCATTTTGCAGTCAGAGAGCAACAGCTTGAGTGAGCAAACCATCAGGACTGATACTCCAGATCAGTTTAATGAAGTGGAAATTTCTTCAATTGCATCAAGGTGCTCCTTCAGAACAGTGCATAATCTAGTTTCCAAGTTTGATGGAACTAAGAGAACACTGCTGCGAGAGATTGGATTTGAGGGTTTGCTGTATTTTCCCTCACTGCATCAGGTAGACAGGAGGTTTGGTGTTTGGCTAATGTTCAGAGTAGACCCTATAACAAGCACAATTGTGTTGGACTCAACAACCAGATTGGTATTCAACAAAACAGATATCAATAAAGTATTTGGAATACCATGTGATGGAAAGAGAGTGGATGACCAGTTCTGCACAAACAAAGAAACCATCACAAAGATTCTGACAGTGCACCTCCAGTCAAGCAACAAGAATGTGCGGAGCATTAAGCCATCATTGCAAATTATATCACAGAAATGTCTACACTGTTCAACCCAGGAGCAAGGTTTGATTATGTCTCATATGAGTACTGGAATGCAATAGAGGACCCATCAAACATTGGTAATCAGCAGCGTGTTAACCAACCTAATATCAATTCAATATTGCCATTTGTGTACAAGCTTACTTCCCCAACTAATTATAATAGTAACTATGGTTACCAACATGTAATCCAGTACTAAAGCTCTACGGACTACGGGCGCGCTTACTTCCTAGTCTCTTCATATCTGAGCATTTCCCAAGCAAAAACTAACATCTCCGAATCCAACAGTTTAACACATAGCTCCCAACAATTCAACAATTAATGTCGCGAGTCTAAATCAAAGTGCTTCGTCTTCCAACACGAGCACTGGTCCGAGGCCCTTCCTCTCCCGAACTCCACCCATAATGATCGCCGCCGTCGAGCCCTCCTGCAATGGATCAGACTCCACCAGCTTCCAGCCATGGAACTCCAGCATGGGAAAGGCCTTCCCGGATGTAGCCCAGGCCAGCGACTGCGTGAACTGAAAGGAGTTGGACACTGGGAGAATTGCCTTGACCAACTTCGTGCCGAAGCCCAAGTCCTGAAACTCCAACACATCACTTCTTCTCTTTTCCAGCACCTTGTAGACGTTCGACACCTCGCTGCCTGGCGTGCGAATCTCGACCAGATACACCGGTTCCATCAGCCGCGGGCTCGCCACCAGCTGCGCACCGTGCATGGCGCTGCGTGCTGTAGGGATAATCTGACCGGAGCCGCGGTGGATGCAGTCCGAGTGCAAGACGGCGTCGCAAAGATGGAACCGGATGCCGCGCAGGGGCTCCTCCACCAGAACGCCTCCTTTCGACGCCAATTGGAACGCCGCCACAACAGAGTCCCGGATCTCGCCCGTGTAGTAAACTCCCTTGCAGCTGTTGACGAGGACGTTGGGACCAGTAGTGGCGGGGCCGAAGCACCAGAGCTTCCTCGCGTCTCCAGCATCCCACCTGAACTCCTGGCGCAGGAGCTTGGCACGGGACGTGCCCTCGTCGCGGGGGCCGATGCGCCCGTCCTCCATTGCTTGCAGGAGGTCCTCGTCCAGCGGGCGAGCCTCCATGTAGAGACGGTTGTGCTTGTTAAGAGATTTGGACATGATGACGCGGCTTGAGGTCTTCGTGACGGTCTCTCGGTACGGCACCACCGGTGCGCCGACAAGAATGTCGACACCGGCCATCTTCTGGAGGTCATTGAGGCAGATCTCCAGGTGAAGCTCGCCTGCACCAGCTATGATATGCTCACCGGTCTCCTCCATGGAGCACTCCACCAAGGGATCAACTTTCGCGAGGCGTTCCAGGGCCTTCAATAGCTTCGGCAGGTCACCAGGGTTCCGACATGCAACCGACTTACGAACTATCGGCGCCACCGAAAACTTGAGCGGCTTGATGATGCCTGCAGTCACCTCCTTAGCATCCGTGAGCGTCGCCGTCTTGGCGATGACATTGTCGAGGCCCATCAAAGCAACAGTGTTGCCACAGGGGACGCTGTCAACAGACTGGAACGTCTTCCCCATGCACATGGTGGTGCGCTGAACACTTGTGACAAAGACATCCTCATTTCGTCCACACATCACACGCACCTTCTTGCCTGAAGTGATCTTGCCAGAGAAGACGCGGCCAAAAGCGTACATCTTGCCTGTCCGATCGCCGGCTGGAACCATCTTAGCGATATAGATCATCAGAGGCCCGTCTGCATCACAGTTCCGGATAGCGTTGGCATGGAGATCGTCGAGGGGACCGTCATAGAGGTTGTCGACGCGATACCGCTGCGCGCTGGCTGGGATGGCAAGTGGAGGACAAGCATGTCCAACAACACCTCGCCCGCAGGCAGCCACGCCTGCATCACCCGCTTCATGAGTTGCTTCCCGGACAAGTGCTTCATCTCCGGCTTCACCTCAACTCCAAGACGGTCCAGCATGGACCAAAGCTTGATCTTATCATCGCTGACACAGGCGTTGATCACCGTCCGCAGGGGCTCGTAGCAAAATTGGATGAAGCCGCGCTGGCACGTCGCCGACTCCGTGCGGCTGCCGGTCCACTTCTGGGTCTCCACGTCGAAAAAGTTCTCTCCCCAGAGCCGTTCAATCAATTTCGCCTCATCCACGCCAAACTTGCTCGTGTACATCCTCGCGAAGGTAGAGAGGCTGAAGGCCCAGCCGTGCAATCCCGAAGCAAACACCACCGTCCCATGCGCCGGGGACATGTCGCAGTCACCCAGGTTCCTGTCGGTGTACGAGGCGACGACAGCGTTGGCGTCCTCCACAACGCGGCGCAGCGCTTGGTACACCGCCTCGCCGTCGAGCTGCAGTGCAACGCATGTATACATGAGATTGTGAACACTGGTCCCATTCAGCGCTACCAGTTAGCAGGAACAGAGCAGAACAAAGCAATTTGGAAGGACACGAACCTGGAGCTCGAGGAAGAAGCGGTCGAGCTTGTTCACGGCGAGGACGGGTTTGATCCGCTCGCCCAGCGCCTGGCGCAGCACGGTCTGGGTCTGCACGCAGACGCCCTCCACGCAGTCCACGACGACGAGGGCACCGTCGGTGAGGCGCAGAGCTGCCGTCACTTCCGGCGAGAAGTCGACGTGGCCGGGGCAGTCCACAAGGTTGACGACGTATCTGTCGCCGGTGGCCGTGCCTGTCCGCGTGTTGCCCAAGTCGTAGCCGATGGAGACCGCCGTTGCCTTGATCGAGATGCCTCGCTCGGCCTCATCGTCACGCGTGTCTGTGGCTCGCACCTTTCCGGCGTCCTCCAGCGCCATGAGGCCTGCCGCGGCCAGCATGGAGTCCGTCAGCGTGGACTTGCCTGCAACCAGATGGACAGGTGTAAGGAGCTCCTTCTCGATCGCAATTCGCAAAGAGTACTTGATGACAGGAAACTTGTCATACCATGGTCTACGTGAGCAACGACAGATACATTGCGCACCCTGCGCTGGTCGTGCATCGCGACCTCGACATCGGTCGTTGTCAGGTTCGCCATTTTCGTGCAGCAGCAAGGGCACCTGAAAAGGAGGAAATCACATTCACGTCAGGGAGTTGCATTCACCATTCAGAAGCGAGAGTAGCCAGCGGCTGCATGGATGAAGTACTGAACGCATGAGCATCCATCCAAATCACTGAATGAACTCATAAAAAATGCAACAGGGCGCAGAGAGAGTAGCATCTGAAGCACAACAATTGGATGGATTCTCACAAGTCACAACATGGAACATGCAGTAGTCTATTTCAAAAAAAAAAAGCAGTAGTACCAGTATTAGCGCATCATCACACGAAGAATTACAGTATCCCAATTCCCACACAAGGATTGAAATGCAGCAGGACCAGATAAAAAGTGCACAGACCATCCGAAGCAGAAACAATTCGAAACAGGAGTGCATGCCACACTCCCCCCCAATTTGGCAACAAGGAGTAGATCAAACTCGCCAAGGGGAGTGCAAGAGAGCCGGCAAAAAGCCGGGTAGGTGCTTATGACGGAGAGCAAAACACCAACGATTGGCAAAAAGAACAGAGCAGCTGCATGAAAAAAAAAAGTCTAAAACACGGGAGCACGATTTGATGTTGCACGACACCCCAAACAGAACAACTCTGAATCCAAAAGGAAACACGTGAGACGAAGACGATGCACTCGAAGAGCTACAATGCCCCACCACACCACGATCGAAACACAACAGCGCTCAGTAAGAATTACGAGTACACAAACCATTCGACGCAGAAAGCAATCCGTCTTGCAACAAGGACAATTCTGTTTATTCTAGAACAAAACGCCAATGGTCAGAGAACAACTCAACTCCTTCCACAGGAAAACACGAGAGACGACTCATTGATTCACTTCCGATTTCCGAACTAGTACGCGGGAACAGGATACAATTCTGTCATGCAAGCATCTCCGTCGATTTTACCCAAAAGGCACTGCTCCATCCAGATTCCAGATCCAGAAACACAACCATAACACACGACACGGGTAAAAAACAGAGAAGCCGCATAACACAAAAACAGAGGAGCACGATTTCATGCTGCACGATACCCCACAAACATGTTCCAGAGGAAAACAACGAACGTGCACTCGAAGAATTAGAATCCCCCACTACACGAGGATCACCGTAGTGCTGAATAAGAATTGCGAGAGCACGAAACATTCGAAGCAAAGTCCGAAACACGAGTGCACGGCTCTCTTTTCCCCACTTTGCAACAAGGAGTACTAGATCAAATCCAACAAGGAAAGTGCAATTAAAACCGGCGATTGCTTGTTAGTTTTGTGCTGCTGATGGAAATCAAAACCCAACGCTTGGCAAAGAACAGGACAGCCACACGCCGCAAAAACACGCAGGGGCACCTACCTGGCTCCGCGACACCAACTCCCTGTACCACAGGAGGAAAACACTAAAGACAGCCCATCGATTCGCTTCAGATTTCCCGAACCGCAACGCGAGAATCAGAAGCACAAAACGTCCCCATCAATTATTTTTTTCCCCAAAAGGCACTGCTCAATGCAGATCCAAAAACACGAGCAGAACACACAACAGCCAAAAGCAGCAACTCACCAATGGAGCGAGAACGCACGAACACAACGCAAACGCTGCAAGCAGATCAAAAGTTCGAAATACCACCCACAGCAGATCGAAACGAACCAGCAATCGCTCGCTAGTCACTACACACGGATCAAAACGCACACCATCTCCAGATCTAAGCCAAGGGTTAGCACGAAGAAGGGGAGGAGGGGGAGGAAGAAGAAGGGAGCAGAGCAGCACTAACCTGCGCTGCCGCTGCTGCTGCCTGCAACTGCAAGGGAGGAGGGGGCCAGGGAATGGAAGGGAAGCGAGAGGAGCAGCAGGTGGGGGCGTGGTGGTTTGCTCCGCTCTGCAGCGAAGGCCGCCGGGTTTATTCACACGCCCGGGGCGCGGTGCGGTGCACGGGGCGAAAGTGCCTGACGGCCAGTGATGCACCGCGAGCGACTTCTTTCCCGTCCGGCAAGGAAACGTAAGTGACCGTCTGATGCAGATCGAACGGCTGGCACACGCTCTTGTGTCGAGCGAGCGATGGCGCGAGCCAGCCAGCACTCGGTTGTCCACTTGACTACTTGAGGGACGGCAACGGGTTGTGGGCTTGTGGGACGTCCACGTGGCGGCCTTGCCCGCGACCCCCCACCCAACTCGTCGCTCTGATGAGCCGCGCTCCCACGCGGCCACTCCCATAGTCCCAGCCCCCCCGGACCAGCCCGCCGCTGCCGCCGCCGCGCAAGCCACTCGGGCCGCTGCGGGGGAAGCTCACCGGTTTTCCTCCGCGACACTGCGTGCCTTGAGCTCTGGTTTGCGTCCCCTCCACCGTCCCGCTACGTGTTCGATGGCGCCTGCCCACAAGAAGTTCGAGGGAATGTCAAGGTCGCGGCATCCTCATGTCGGCGTTGGCGAATGCCATCAGCACGGTCTCTTCGTCATTCTCGTTCCCGGTGAGCGCGGGCGCGCGGCATCACAACTGCCATTGCCACCCTGGGTGTTGCCTCGCAGCCAAAGGGTGCCATGCCCATGCGCTGTGGCCACCTTTCAGTTTCAGTTGTGGTTGATGTTATGTGCAGCTGAAGCGTTCGTGGCCACCACCCAGCTTATTGGAAACAATGAGCGGTGGGGTACTGGGGTGGGACGGTGGAGCCACGACCAGAACCACGTCTGTGGACACTGGTCGTCCATACAGAGACCTATCTTGTTCAACGGCCACTCAAAAGTGAAGCTATCTGCAGTCTGAAGCTGGAAGTCATGCATTCAGTTTGTCGTTGCAACTGGAGAGGAACTGGGAACAAGGCAAATGTTTAGACTTATTAAGCAACGTTACTGTTTGCTGTAAAATGGGCATTAGCATTATCAGTTATATCAATATTGTCAATTGGTTGACAGAGTATACGCTGAACTAAGGCATTTGAAGTCTTTGGATGTGGACGGGGCTATTGTTGGCTGTTGGTGGGAGATTGTGGAAGCCTGGACTCCTCGCAAGCATGATTTGTCTGGCTAGATGGACTTTTTTGGTGTAACTAAAGAGTTCGAGCTGGTTAAAGCTTGGTTCAGACTTCAGAGTTAGGAGAATCCCCATTGATCAAAGATCAGATGAAGCTCTAGCAATGGCGGGGACTTCGTAGGATTAATAACAGAAATAGCTCTCCTGTGTTGTTTAAGAAAAAAAGGAAATCGATGAGAAATGCAGGTTTAGACATGATTATGTTTAGCTGAAAAGTTGAAATAGCTTGTCGAGATAGCTCTCATGTTCCATTGACAGTAGAGAGTACTTTGGGGCTGATTTTGTAAGAAATTATACGTAGGGGGGATGTCAGTGTCAACCAGGCAGCCTGATCTGCGTACAACAGAACTGCTAACAATCTAGCTTCACCATCTGCTGCAAAGAGGGCAAAAATTGAGGATCCTTTGAGCAATGCATCTGAATCAGCTGCTGCTAGCAGGATACCTACACAAGGTGGGCAAACATCAACTTAACCTGAAGAGTGGACCTGAAATTACTCACCCAGTTGCTGCATCTGCTCCTAGAAAAATCAGTATGTCCACCATCAGTAAGGTAGATGAAGTACATATTTCCTTTCCTGGGAAATTGACAAGAGTCCTTCGAAGGAGAATTAGATCATATTTGGTATCTTTTTTTTTCTCTTCATACTCATTGGCATTTGTATTTATGACGAAATTGGAATAACCATTTTCCTTTTACTTTGGTTTAGTTCGCATTTTCCTTTTACTTTGGTTTAGTTCGCAGTACCTTTTAATGCATTAAGTGTCTGCTTATACTTGTGCATTGTGGTAATTACATGTATCACGGATTGCAAGATATGTTCTTTGCATTAAGAACATTAGGCTTTTACTTATCTTCTGTTCATATATCTTGTTTATGCCATACTCTGATTGAAACAAGATCTACTATATTGAGCTTACAAGATTATCTGCAGGTCCATTTTGATCGCATGGGAAGCTTCCATGTGGAATTCAGAAACTTTTTTCTTAGACCGATTCAGAAACCTATCTCAAGAGAGTCTTAATTCTGCTGTTGAAATTGGATTGGGTGCTAAGTACCCTTCATGTCCAGAAAGAATGCGCTGGAGATGTCCTAGTGTTGGTGGGTTTCAGGTACTTTTACTTAAGTACCAAGTTTAAGTTTGCATGGAAGTACTGTTAGTAATGTGTGTTTTACAAGGTATCCGAGTTCTGGTGTTTTTTTTAAAAAAAGGCATACCTCCAAGTAAATCTCTTAAAACATGTCAAGAAACTACATTGCAGACTCCAAAACAGAATCCGGAAGACTGTGTCAGATTTGGTAGCTAAGCGATGCTCCCTTGAATTTAATTCGTGGATACTCAAACTAAAACGTGTTCAGAATATATCTCTTATGTATCATCATGCAGCTTCCATTTGATTTTATCATTTCTTACAAATAGGTTGGCTGCATTTATTTTGTTGATTTACATCTTTGACACTATTATGGTGCAGTGCAAATAGCTGTCAATATGCATAATACTGGCCCACAGAGTCATTCCTTGGACTCAACACTCAAGCAACATGTTTCTCTTGCTAATTTATCAAGAAATGTTTATCTTGAGAACCTATTCAGATGCCATTCATTAGATTAAAGGAAGATGTCAACACTACTAGTTCAGAGTGAAAAGAAGCTGAGTCCGTTAGCCTTGTGTTGGGGAATTGGGTAAAAACCTTCTTCACCCTCGAAACGTCGGAGCTAATAAATTCGTGAAAATATTCATGAACTGTTCATCGGGTCGCGGATCTGTTTCGTGGTGTAAAAATGGCCACGAAAGTGTTTCATTATTGATTTGCTAACCCTCTGATGTTGTGCGAAACAATTGCCGAATTGACATCAGAATCGCAGGTCTGCTTCTTATTTCAGGATGGCGGGAGTCTGGCGAATTCGGGAAAATCATGGAGTCGCGAAGTTCGGAGATCCAGGGGAATTTCTCTTCGGTTGAAGATTCTGAAGCTCAGTTCGGAGATCTCGATGATTGGCGGCTTTCGCGAATGAAGGTTCGAAGGTTAAAGAAGGACCAGGTCAAAGGCGTTGCCTCAAAAGTCCGGGTTCGAAGTGTGAACTGATGGCGGGCTTGTAAATATGTGAAATTAGCCCCGCAAATCACGGTATGTAAAAGACGTTCATGTACATGTTCACATCAGGGATATTCTTTAGATTCGAGGGTAATCTCGGAATGTAAAAGTCCTTTCGTCTCCCTATAAAAGGGGGCGCGAGGGCACGTGTAAAGGGATTCACAACTTTTGAGGCAAGTACAGACTTTCGGGGATTCCTTGTCCCCTCCTTCGTTCTTACTTTCGTGTGTCCATTCCGGAGTCTTGTGTTCGGGGATCCCATCCGATTTTCGGACCCCCCAACATTGGCGCCCACCGTGGTTTCAGCCGAAAGACAATCCACGATGCCTCCACAGAAGAAGTCCAAGAAGAACACACCTACAGAAGCCAACCAGGAAGATCACTACACCGAACAAGACAACGGAAACTCTCTCACTACAGAACCTTTGCAGATCTCAGACCAAGAGAGGAGGGCGAAACTCGAGGCTCTCCAGAAGGCACGAGCTAAGAAAACAGCGCATACTCTAGAACCATTCACTGAAGAAGAAGCAGATGAGGATGATGATCAAGAGGTCGACAGAGAACTAGAAAGAGTGAACCAAAAAATGCTGCAGCTTCAGCAAGAGAAGGAAAGATTCGCGAACCAGCTAGAAGCAAAAAGAAGAGCTTCGGAAAAGCTGGAGAAACTCAACCAGGCAAAGGAGCAAATAGAAAGAATGCAAAGAGAAATTGATGGAATGAAAGAACAAGAAAACAGTTCACTGTGGCGTGATTCACCACACCAGAACTCTGGCTAGAACAGACGAACCTCAAGAGAAAACTTCTTCGCGGGTAACGGAATCTCGCAGTTCGCGGATCCAGATTCACCACTATCACTTGGCTTGCAAACAGCACCGTGGCCGCCGAAGTTCAAACCAGTCTCTCTCCCAAAGTATAATGAGTATGGAAACTCTAGACAGTTCCTCATGAGATATGAATCAGCTGTGAATTCAGCTGGAGGAGATGATGTCGCACTGGCCAAATCCTTCATCATTTCTTGTGAAGGCCCAGTCCTCAACTGGTACTCCCTGCTACCGCCACACTCAATCTGCAGCTGGATTGACCTCAAGACAAAGTTCATCCAAGCTTTCCAGATATTCCATGAGACTGCAGCAAAATCATCTGACCTGTACAATTGTAAGCAAAAAGATAGAGAGCCATTGCAGAGCTTCGTAAGAAGATTCATGCAACAAAGATCTCAGATTCCGGAAGCAGATGACAAGACAACAATACAAGCGCTGATCAAAGGTCTGACTCCGGGACCGACAGCCTCGCATTTGACCCGAAAGGAGCCTAAGAGTATTGACGAACTCTTTCACGAATTGGAAGAATACATCAAATCCGATGAGGATCATCGAAGAAGAGTCGCTGAGCGAAATGAAGCAAGGCAAGGCAATAGAGGAACAACATGGAGACCTCACTCTCAAACCCCACGAAACATCAACAATGTGGAAAATCCTCAGTTTAACCAGGACGGCAGACCAAGCACAAGAGGTGGTTTCGCGTCAAGAGGAAGAGGAAGGGGAAGAGGACCCCCAAAAGTTCAGAACCATGATCCAAGAGATCCATACTTCTACTGTCGATATCATGGAAGAGGCCATAGCACCGAAGCGTGCCCAGAAACCAAGAAGAACATAGCAAGAATCCAACAAGAAATGAACATGATGAACATCACCTCCACAATGCCGAACCAATTCCGTCCGAACTTCTGGCAACCACAATTCATGGGTCCTCAAACAAATCCAGCCACAATACAGCAGTTTCAGCAGGCACAGTCATCCTGGCAGCCTTCTCAGCAATTCTATCCTCAGTCTCAAGCAATTCAGACCATTCAGCAGCCGCAACCAATTCAAGAAATATTGCCACCACCTCCTGATAATTCATCAAGACCTGAGTCGAGTTCGAGAGGCCACAATCCGAAAGCATTGCCTTCGTTCGGAACCATCATGCCTATAACAGGTGGTTCAGCCATGGAGTTTGAGACAAAAAGACAAAGAAACAATTACTTCAGATCTGTGAACACGGTCATCAATGACGGCCCAGCGGCACGACCAGAATGGGCCAAGGTGCCGATAACTTTCACTGAACAAGATTTCAGATTGAAGTCAACAGACCACAACGATGCCATGGTCATCGAAGTGAACATAGCCGGATGGGTTATCGGAAAAGTTCTAGTGGATAACGGAAGTTCGGCAGACATCTTATTCATGAAAACTTTCGAGAAGATGAGCTTGAGTCCACACATGCTGCAGCCACCAGAGTACCCGCTGCTGGGTTTCGGAGGAAAACCAATCAAGCCAGCAGGAAAAATAGCTTTGCCTATATCTTTTGGAGATCTTGACAATGCCAGAACGGAAACTCTCACCTTCGACGTGGTCGACATGTATCATCCCTACTTCGCGATTTTCGGTAGAGGATTCATGAACAAGTTCGATGCTGTGATAAGGCAACAGTTCCTATGCATGAAGATGCCGGCACCAAAGGGAATCATCACTGTGTTCGGCGATCAGCAAGAAGCCTGAAACATTGAAAAGGGTCACACACCAGGACAAACCAACGTGCACCACTTGAACTCTGCCGAAGAGAGGAAAGAACCATATGTTGAGGCCAAGAGAGATAAAGAAAAAGTTGAAATAGCTGCTGATAGCGAAACGAAGAAAGTGTACTTAGATGACATGCCAGACAGAGCAGTCGTGCTAGGGGCTCATCTCAGTCCCGAAGAAGAGAAAGAACTTGTTCAGTTCCTCAACAGGAACAAGGATGTGTTTGCATGGTCAGCCAAAGATTTGCAGGGTGTTGATAGGGATATCATTGAGCATGCCCTAGAAACAGATGAGAGAATAACCCCGAAAAAGCAGAAACTCAGGAAGATGTCCGAAGAAAAAGTCAAGGCAGTAGAGGCTGAGGTACAGAGACTTCAGTACGCCAAGGTCATTAGAGAAGTTATGTATCCTGTATGGCTGGCTAATACTGTACCAGTCAAGAAGAAGAATGGAAAGTGGCGAATGTGTGTGGACTTCACAGACTTGAACAAAGCCTGCAAGAAGGATGACTTCCCCTTAGAAAGGGTGGACAATATCCGGCAACCTCCATAGGGGGTACCCGTCGGAGAGTAGATAGTGGGGGATCGCCAGACCTGGAACTCGAAGGTATGCGCGAGGACACAAGACACAAGATTTATACAGGTTCGGGTAGCCAGAGTAGCGTACCCTATGTCCTGTTTATAGTAGTATTGCGCCCTGCGCTTGGGTGTTGTTCCCCGGAGGGATTGGGGATGTGTTCCTAGGTACCCGACCCTCCTTTATATAGTCCAGGGGGCGGGTGCCTAGTCGGTTACAAGGTAGGAGTCCTAGTAGGAGTACACGGTATGAGTCCTAGTAGGATTATAGGGGAATTCTAAGAGGAGTCCGCCTTCCTCCTTCCTTGCAGGTACCCGAGGTGTATGCCCGACAAGCCCCCGAGCACTTTGTAGTCGAGAGTAGTAGTTCGAGTAGTCTTGAAGCCTCTTCGAGTAGTTCTTGAGCGTCCTTGAGTACTGCTTGCAGAAGTCTTCAATAGTACTTGAACTGCCACGAGGCTGGAAGGTGGTCCAGCTCATCTGTCTTGAAGTCAAGATTATATGGAAGTGCGATTGCAAAATCGCACTCCATATGGAGTAGCCCCCGAGCCTTAGGTTGAGTTGTGGACTCTGGCTGAGGGTCAATCTTGATTCTGCTTCCGTCTTTGAAAAAAATCAACTGATGGGTGTAGCCTAGTAGCCCCCGAGCCTTGGAACGATTGAAGAATCAATCCAAGGGTCTTCAGTGTTTGCGGAAGTCATCATCTGAGTACTCTTGTAGCGTTCAGCCCCCGAGCTCGTCGCCAGGTGAGCTGTAGGAGCCACGTCGAGTAGTTGTTGGTGCTGAGCCCCCGAGCTAAAGAGCTAGCGGAGACTACTCGAGTTGTTGTCGAGTAGTGATTTGGTGCGTAGCCCCCGAGTTTGGGAACTAGCCGCGCCGATGGAGGTACGTGGAGCATCCTGGGAAGTCGTCCCCGAAGCTTGACCTGAAAGTAAAGATGCGTACATTATGTAGCATTTTTGTAGAAATTGAATCTACTAATGACAAATACAAATATGAATATAAATGTAAATGTCATGTGTCATGCTCTTGTTGTGGTCGTAAGGCGTCGAGTAGTTAGCCTGATGCGGTTAAGCGCCCAGTCTCTTTGGTCGCTGTTTAACCATAGCCGCTGGGGGCGTGGAGGCATGACAGGAGAGCTGGTTTAAACGCCCGGTCTCTGAGGAGCCTGTTTAGCCATAGCCGCTGGGGGCGTGGAGGCATGACAGGAGAGCCGAGGCTTTGCGCGGATCAAGGCGTGTGCTACTGGAGCGAGACCATTAAGAGGTAGACGAAAGTAGTCGGCATGGCGACAAGAGAGAGCGTGATTGCTCGTAAAGTAGTCATTGAGACTGTTCCGCGTGGTGGAGAGAAGAGAGCGCGTGTCGTGCGCAGTGTAGCTCTGCTGGCAAGTAGCCGTTGAGAGGCGTACACGAATTAGTCTTCAGCGTTGGTTCCTGTATGCGGAAAACAAGCCGAAGAAAAAATTATTGAAATAAGTGACTTAGCTTGATTCGCGGACGAGCATCGACGAAACCGTGGTGGTCGGCGGTGGATCCACGACGGTTGTTGTTGATGGCGTGGTAGTCGCTCTCGACTAGTTTTTCAGTCAAAACTAGTCGAGATGAGTAGTCGACGTTGTTCAGCAGCCGGAAGCCGATGTAGTAGTACTCGCGTATGTATGCTGCGGTGTCATGTGCATGTAGCACAAATATGAATATATTGCTTTCCACGTGGAGTCAAGTAATCCGTATGGAATTTTGAGACTTGATTTTTCCACCCGCGTGAGCTAGCAGCTTGACTTCGGATCGGAGAGGACAGTGGAGTCCTGGACAGATACGACCAGCTCAGAAGCTGGAAGCAGTGCCCTTCTTGTATGCGGGATCGACGACTTTGGGATCCGAAACAGGATCAAATTCGATGTCGATTCCACCGCGGTTGGAACTTGACGACGAGTGCTGATGTGAAGCTGTTGTGGTAGCTTGATTTTGAAGAGTGGTCCTTCGAATTCGCCCGATGATCTCGACAATCGCCCCACGGTGGGCGCCAATGTCGGAGTTTTATATCCGGCAACCTCCATAGGGGGTACCCGTCGTAGAGCAGATAGTGGGGGATCGCCAGACCTGGAACTCGAAGGTATGCGTGAGGACACAAGACACAAGATTTGTACAGGTTCGGGTAGCCAGAGTAGCGTACCCTACGTCCTGTTTAGAGTAGTATTGTGCCCTGCGCTTGGGTGTTGTTCCCCGGAGAGATTGGGGATGTGTTCCTAGGTACCCGGCCCTCCTTTATATAGTCCAGGGGGCAGGTGCCTAGTCGGTTACAAGGTAGGAGTCCTAGTAGGAGTATACGGTATGAGGCCTAGTAGGATTACAGGAGAATTCTAAGAGGAGTCCGCCTTCCTCCTTCCTTGCAGGTACCCGGGGTGTATGCCCGACAGGGTCGTTGATGACGCTGCAAATAGCGAAATGATATCACTCCTGGATATGTTTTCAGGATATCACCAAATAAGGGTACGCAAAGAAGACGAGGAAAAAACAAGTTTCATCACCCCTTTCGGAACCTTTTGTTTCGTAAGAATGCCAGAGGGTTTAAAGAATGCAGGATGCACATTTTGAAGAATGATAGCAATAGTGCTTCACCCTCAACTTCGGAGAAACATTCTAGCATATGTCGACGATATCGTCGTCAAAAGTGTTCAAAGAAAAGACCACATCAGCGATCTAGCAGAAACCTTTGCGAACCTCAGGGCCGCAAATCTCAAGTTAAATCCTGAGAAGTGTGTTTTCGGCATTCATAAAGGAAAAGTTCTAGGGTGCCTGGTTTCAACAAAAGGAATTGAGGCAAATCCTGACAAAATCAAAGCTCTAGTTGAGATGCAAGATCCTATTTCGGAGAAAGATGTGCAAAAGTTAACAGGGAGAGTGGCTGCCTGTTGACGGTGTATATGCGTATCCAATTTCGTTTGGACTTGCAAGCGGACAAGTCCTCCGTCGTAGTCAAGGGACCCTTCTTCCCTCAAGTGTGAACACAAGGTATCGAATCCGTGGAACAAATGTGTGACGCAAGATCCTATCTATTAAAGCCGAGAACACTTAGATCTTCAAAGGGGAATCTTATGCATCTAATCTAAAGAACATCGAAAGAAACGAATCTAATCTATGAAAGCCGGAGGTAGCAAGAGGCAAAGAGGGATAGGTAAAACCAATCTAGAGAGATTGGATCAAGCTTTTGTTGAAGTTCCGAGCAAAGAAGAAGTAGCCAAGTTGAATCTCATAAAAAACATCTTTAAACCACGGTTTCCCGTCCGACTCCGAAAACGCCCGCCTTTTGGAGCCACCGTTCTGTCACAACGCACCCCTATTCGTGCGGGTTAGTCTAGGGCGAGTCCAAAGGACAAGTTGAAATCTCTCGGAAGGTCAGGCATGCACCTCTAGCCACCACGGCTACAAGAACACCCTCTATGATCTATCTCGAGAATAGATCTTGAGATACGAAAAGCCGATTGAAATCAAAATCGTAGGAGAAACACTCGATCACTAGAAATCAGATTGCAACTTGATAATTCAACATTGTACATGATACATAAACAAGATCACCACCGGGATCCTACCTTGATCTTGCTTCTAGCTCCTGGAACTCCGACGTGGTCTTCCTTGCAAGGTTCCCACGTCGGCTAGGGGGACCCTAGACAACTAGCTCGACCCTCTCCTCTCCAGAATGGTGTCCCTCTCTTCTCTGCTCCTCGACGGTGAATGACGAAAGAGTTGATGCGTGGCTCTTGGCCTCAGGGCTATAAATAGTCCGAATGGCGGCTAGGTCAAAGGGGGGCACGACTGGGCCCCGAAATGGGCTGGGCCGACCGGCCTGGGCCGGCCGGCCTGGGCCCACTTCGTGGCCTCCTTTGCTGGTGATGCTTCCCGACCCTTCTAGAGTATTCTCCCTTCTGCATGTGGGCCCTTGACGTCAGTTTCTCCGCGGTTTAGATGAAGCTCCTTGTCCCGCAAGATTCAGCATTTTTTGTTCGGGTCCTCGGAGTTTTCCGTCTTCACGGGTTGGTCCTTGGGCTACTTGGAGCCATGTTCACTTCATTGCTTGACTCGTACCGGGCTTCGAGGTCTTGTCACGAGGTGCTTGATGAACTTTACTCGAAAGTCATGCTTTCAACGCTAAATTCCTGCATAAACACTAAACTCCAAAACCGACATGCACAAACGAACTTGTTATACCAAGGGGGTTAGTACCAATGGATAAGATATAAAATTCATGCCAACACCGAAGGTAAACTCATGGCTAGGTTGACAGAAATTCACCGTCAACACTGCCCTTAACAGGTTCATACCCAGAGCTGCAGAGAGAAGCTTGCCCTTCTTCCAAGTTCTTCGAAGTTCCAAGAACTTTCAGTGGTCTGAGTCTCAGAAACAAGCCTTCCAAGAGCTCAAAGACTACCTGTCGAACATGACCAAGCTATGCCCTCCAGAGCCAAAATCGCTACTCCTACTGTACTTGTCTGCTTCCAACTCAG
Source organism: Cenchrus fungigraminus (assembly GCA_036936925.1). Taxonomy (NCBI): domain Eukaryota; kingdom Viridiplantae; phylum Streptophyta; class Magnoliopsida; order Poales; family Poaceae; genus Cenchrus; species Cenchrus fungigraminus. Next base: position 15,585,030 of record CM072778.1, on the reverse strand, counting down.
CCGTGAGTGCTGTTCTAGTGCAAGAGAAGGAGGAAGAAGGAAAGTTGAAACAAATTCCAGTTTATTTTGCTTCGGAAGCTCTTTCGGGATCTAAACTTTTCTACTCTGAATTAGAGAAGATAGCATATGCGGTCGTTATGGCTGCAAGAAAACTAAGGCACTACTTCGAGGGTCACAGAATAAGGGTTATCACGAATCAACCACTGAATGACCTGTTCACAAATAAAGAAGCTTCAACACGAATCATCAAGTGGGCTGCTGAATTATCAGAGTACACAGTTGACTTCGAAAGAAGAAGTGCAATCAAATCGCAAGTCTTGGCAGATTTCGTCGTGGACTGGACATCGCCAACACATAATCCCGACGAAGATATAGTCACGCCTTGGATAGTGCATTGCGATGGGGCTTGGGGTGACAGGGGAATTGGTATAGCAGCAATCGTAACATCCCCAACCGGAGTTGTGATAAGATATGCAGCTCGGCTTGATTTCGCAGATGATGTGCATTCTACAAACAACACAACTGAATATGAGACTTTGCTCCTAGCTCTAAGAAAGATGAAAGCTCTGGGTCAGCTAACCTTTATCATCAAGACGGATTCCAAAGTCATTCAAGAACATATAGAGAAAGAAAGCGAAGCAAGGAATCCAGTTCTAATGAAGTATCTTGAGAAAGTCAGAGAAATGGAGAAGCATTTCAAAGGCTACTCAGTCCAACATATACCAAGAAATGACAATAACGACGCAGATAAACTGGCGAAAGCAGCAGCTCAGAATCAGGCAATGCCTCCGGATGTGTTCTTCGAAATCATCAAAGAACCGTCCGTCAAAGATCTGAAGCCAAAAGCCGTGAACATTGTAGAGACTCGCGATTGGAGAGCCGAAATCATGGCATACTTGAGGGGACACTATGAGCCGCAAGATGATTTGGAAGAAAAAAGACTAAGGCAAAGAGCAAGGGGCTATGCTGTAGTGGGCGGAGAGCTATACAAATCTGGAATCACCGAACCTTGGTTGAGATGCATAACCTCCGAAAAGGGTATGGAACTTCTCAAGGAAATCCATAGCGGATTTTGTGGTGCACACATAAGCACAAGAGCTCTGGCAAGCAAAGCAATAAAGGAGGGATTTTTCTAGCCTTCCATAAATGTTGATGCAAAAAAGCTTGTTCAGGAATGTGAAACATGCCAAAAAACGGCGAATCAGCAGAATCTCCCATCCATGCCAGTTCATCTGATTCCTCCATCTTGGCCTCTGCAACGGTGGGGGATGGATCTGGTCGGCCCATTGCCGACAGCTCAAGGAAACTGTAAGTTCACGGCAGTAGCAGTTGATTACTTCACCAAGTGGGTGGAAGCAAAGGCATTAGCAAACATCACAGCACCAACAATTCAAAAATTCTTCTGGCAAAACATAATCTGCAGATTCGGAGTACCAAGAGAGTTGACTGTCGACAATGGAAAGCAATTTGACTGCTATTCTTTCAAGGAGTACTGCAAAACGTTGGGCACTCATGTGAAGTTCTCTTTCGTTTACCACCTGCAGTCTAATGGGCTGTTGAAAGAGCAAACGAGCTCATCTTCTAGGGAATCAAGAAGTGTCTATATGATCAAAAGAAAGGCAAGTGGACGGATGAATTGCCGAAAGTGATCTGGTCCCATAATACAACAGTGTCAAGAGCAACAGGTTTCACACCATTTCGCCTACTATTTGGCACCGAGGCAATGACACCAGAAGAGATCAAGAATGAAAGCATGAGAGTGCAGAAAGCAAAAGAGATCGAAGAAGTCGACATGAAGGTCGAGAAAGACATGATCGAGCTAACAATCCTCGAAGCTTCAGAAAACATCGAAAAATACCAAAGAGAAACCAAGGCATGGAGGGATAAAAAAGTAGTCAGGAAAAACATCAAGGCTGGTGATTTAGTTCTGAAAAGAAAGAAAAATTGGGAAAACCCTGGGAAACTCCAGGAACCATGGGAAGGGCCATACATAGCAAAGGAAACAAACATGCTAGGAGCTTTCCGTCTAATAGACCAAACCGGTGAAGAGCTGCCACATTCGTGGAATGCAGACAGATTGAAAAGGTACTACCCTTGAAAATCATGAAAGTAGCTAGATTCTTTTTTCAGCATTTCTTTTCGCAAGTTTAGATTCCATAAAATTGTAAAATCCCCGAACCACGGATCTATAAGTGGTTTCGGAAACAAAAACATTTACTTCTCGCATTTAAGTTAGAATAAGAAGGACCGTACTCTTTTCCTTGCAAAGGGGGCCCTAAATCAAGGGGCAAGGTTTTTAACGAGGCGGATCCTATGTAAATACTCTTTGTGATATATATGAAAGGAGTCTTCCCCCAAACTATGTGTCTTGCGAAATCCCATCATGAGAAAATGTTCGTAAAAAAAAGGCTCCGTGATAGCCTAAGTTCCATCGTGAGAAAGAAAAAGTTCATGAAAAAAGGCTCCGTGATAGCCTAAGTTCCATCGTGAGAAAGAAAAAGTTCGTGAAAAAAGGCTCCGTGATAGCCTAAGTTCCATCGTGAGAAAGAAAAAGTTCGTGAAAAAAGGCTCCGTGATAGCCTAAGTTCCATCGTGAGAAAGAAAAAGTTCGAGAAAAAAGGCTCCATTATTGCCTGAGTTCCATCATGAGAAAGAAAAAGTTCATGAAAAAGGCTCCGTGATAGCCTAAGTCTCAACATGTGAAAAAAGAATTCGCGAAAGGGCTCCATGATAGCCGAGATTAAACAAGGGGAAGAAAAGTTCTGTGAAAGAGGCTTCTTGATAGCCAAAGGCTCCGTGAAAGCCTAAATCCCACCTAAAAGGGATTTCCTACTGAAAGGCTTGAGGTAACAACAAGTTGCGGCCTAAATCCCACCTTAAAAGGGATTTCCTACCGAAAGGCCTGAGGCAACAACAAGTTGCGGCCTAAATCCCACCGTAAAGGGATTTCCTACCGAAAGGCCTGAGACAACAACAAGTTGTGGCCTAGATCCCACCGTGAAGGGACATCCTACCAGAAGAACGGGGACAACTGAAGGTTGTGACCCAGAAAGTACAAACGTTCATGTTCAGGATTTTTCGTGTGAAAAAATTATAGAGCAAAGGTTAAAATTAACTCAATCAAAAGAGCAAATTAGCATGACAACGTACATTCATGAAGAATCATATGAAGTATTTAGGAAAATTGCTCTAACCAAGAACATTCTTCCAAGGGCCAAGGGGCTCAACCATCTCTGAAAATCAGAAATCGAAAAAGAGCGGTTGAAGCAACTGTGGGTTGCGATATCAACCTAGGCAAGTATGCCAAGCGAGCGCAATTCCACAAAATCCGTGAAACAAATTTTGTCGACTTACATTTGAAAGGAGTTATCATTCTTTGGAACTCCGTGAAATTTTGCATGAAAACGGCAAGGTGGAGAGGGTGACATTTTTTCTTAAAAACGACTTTATTACCTTAGTTTCATACAAAATTTCATAAAAGTAAAGTTACACAGCTTCAAAGATCTGAAAAGTTCAGAAAGGAAGTTCAACGATATGGCCTGGTTTACGACCCCTTTCTTCAGCAATATCACTAGCATAAGCAAAACTACAGTCGCCAATAATGGGGCTAAGGGGCTCCGTCTTCACGAAAGACCGCGAACTTGAAACTTCACTGGTAAGTGCGTAACCGTCTCGTTGAAGAAAGAACCAGCTAAGTTGAAAGCTACTCATCGAAAAATACTGACAACACTCAAGCCAAAAATCAGAAAACTCGCATCCAGGATTAGCTTCTTTGTACAATCACCAAGCTTCACCACTAACTACTTAATCCTGATGATGGATTCGCAAAGGTATCACATCCTACACAGGCCCACCTTGCAGGACCTGCGCAGGTTAAAATTTACAAGACAAAAGTTAAGAAGGGGGGTCGCAGCCCATGAATATACAAGTTTATAGTTTTCAACATCAAAAGTGAGTGTTCGGACAAGCGTAGTCTCATCCAATGATATCAACCTTCGGGGAGCTAGTTTGATGATCGGAGCTCTCTCCATTCCCGTCGTCTTGACCATCACTGCTGTTGCCGCTGTCACCACTGCCCGCGTTCCCCGAACCGTCTTCTTCATCATCAGCATCGTCATTCTCTTCAGACTCGGAGGACGATTCTTGGCTTTCTGCAGCTTTGGCACGTTCCTCTTTCTGAATCATCTGAAGAAACATAAAAAGAAGTTAATAAAAATCAAGAAAGAAATGTTCATGAGGTATCAAAATTTCAACAGAATCTACAAAAAGCAACCTCTTCAAGTTTGTCGCGAGCAATCTTCTTCGCGAACTCCTTCCCGCTTGCAAGCCAAAATTCTCTTGCGAATTTAATCTTTATAGCTCAAACATCCTCGTTGGGACGAATAGATGCAGTGCTTGCAGCATATGGAAATCACGAAAGTGCCCCACGAAATTTCACGAGGTCAACACAGTCGAAATCATAGAGAAGCTTCAGAAGACTTTCTACCGAAAAAAGAGCAGCGAAGTTACTGGCTCCTGAGATAACATCGGGAAGAGCTTGAAATTCTTTTAACATCCAGTCCATTAGATCAGAAATTTCTCCACTAACAGGGAATGGGCCTGGACGAACACCAAAGTTCTTCAAAGCTTCCTTGTACTCCTCAAATAAGAGTTTCAGACTTTCCTTAATCTCATCGACATCTTTACTCAAAGTTTCGTCCCGTTCAGAAAGAGCCTTTTCAAGGTTCTGAATCGTTTGTTCTTTAGTACTCAAAGTTTTGGCAAGCTCGGAATTCTTCGATGAAAGATCTTCAACAGTTTTGGCGTTCTTATCAGATTCCTTGCGAAGATTTTCAATCATCGTCAAATCATCTTCATGGGTCTTGTTAAGCTTCTCAACATCTTTCTTTGAATCCTGAAGGGCAGCTTCAGCGAGTCTTTTGTCATCTTGACATTTTTTCAGAGAATCAGCAAGCTCAGTGATTCGTTGCTCTAAATCAATGTTTGAAACCTGAGCCTTGTTGAGCTCACGCTTCAGCTTCTTAGTTTCGCCAGAAAGTTTCCCAACAAGCTCCTCCTTTTCAAGGAGCCGTTCAGAAACAACCTTGCCAACAATAGATGCCTTCAAGTCATAAGTCTTCTTGAAACTAGCAAGCTCCGAGGATGAGAGTTTCTGAGCATTTTCTTCAAAAACTGTGAAAGTCATAAAGCCTAAAATAAACTTAAGAGAAGTAAGGAGACCACCAGAGTATAAAAAGATAGAAGCGGTGTGCAAACCGGACGGGTTCAGCCTCCTCAAGGGAATCTCATCTGCGGGCTCAGAAATCATCAAAGACTTCTGGAGAGATGAAGAGGTCTGCTTTTCAGCTGCAGAGGGTGTCTTGCCGGTCAACTGAAGTTTTTTCTTCGGAACATCTTCTCCTGTTTCATCCACAAATTCAGGGGATGTCCATAGCAAGGAAAATCTAGGAGCACCATCATCCGAGTCAATCACTTCACCCCTAACACTCAACAATTCGCCTCTAAAAGACGTACCAAAACTTTCGTTGTAAGCAGTGACTGAGGGAGAGGGATCTTGACCTTCGGGGATTTCTTCGCGTTTCTCGACAAGGGACGGGTTTTCAACAGGTTCACCATCTTTTTGCACCGTGCGCTCCAAATCTTCGGTAAACTCTGGAGAAGCACCGTCCTTAGAAGCGGAAGCTTGGGAAGGACCAGCCTCAATATCAGCAGCAACAGCAGATTCAACAGGAGCCTCCTGAACTTCGAGGACATCGTCTGAAAAAGTTTCGACGTCAACAAATTCACTCTCAGAACCTGGGGTATAACCGCGACGAACACCAAATCTTAAATCACACCATAAGCAAGAAGAGAAACCTATTGGACGAGGTTCATCAGTCATCTCGTCGTCAGAGAAAGCCGAAGGAACGCGCTGAACTATGGCAGCAGCAATCTTCTTCACAGCTTTCTTGGCCTTCTTCTTCCTCAAATCTGCAAGACTTGAAGCTGCTTGGATCTCAGCATCTGAAATACCTTCGGAAGCTTTCCTCTTTCTTTTGCTGGATTCTAAAGATTTGGTCTTTTCAGGACGAATCGCAGAAGAAGAGGTGTCGCATGCGCTGTTTTTTGCTTTTCCCTTCTTCGAAGTTCCTCTCCTTGGAGCCTTAGGTGGGGCAGCCGAACAGACTGCGACGGCAACAGCCGGGATTTTCTTGTCCACGCCTGGTGGACGAGAGCGAAGAGTAGTATCAGCACCAAGTTCTGAAAAAACTCGGTTAACCCTCCTTTTGTGCTTCACAATGTTCTTGAAGGATTTGTACTCATTAAGAGTAGATTCGCCAACCATTACATTAACCTTTTCTTCAACTTCGGCAATAAAATCTTCGAGACTCTGGCCTTCCTTAAGCCGCAAGTTGAATCGTGGAAACGGAACTTGCTGCGATACCCAGTCCACATCCAAAGAAACAATATTAGAAGGTTTCCAGCCATCAGATATCGGCCAAACTTCGGCTGCAACGAATTCCTCAATGGCATCGCGACCTCCGAGAATGGTACTGGCCAGAAAGAAAGCATTTTCGTAGCTCTTGAAGCCAACGGTACAGTTGTTATACGAAGCAGTGCAAATAGCAGTCACTGGTGCCATAGGCGAGTAGAAGGGGTAAGCTGGCCCAGCATAGCCAGAAACCTTAGGCATGTCAACCTTTACATAAAACCAATATGAGCTCCAATCTTCGGAGAAGTTGGTCTTGCTGCAGGGTGCAAGTTGGATTCGGGTGAGGCCTTTTCGCGAATTTTGTCTTCGGGTGTTGAAAGTACAACACGCATAATGCGCCTCATAGTACTTCCCATCGTCAAGCTTGAGAATATCCTTCTCAATCACAAGCTCGAATAAACGAGCGAATATGTCAGCACCGAAGGTACACTTGAAAGTCTTCATGATCCAAAAGAACTTTGAAAGTTCCAGAAAAGAGTTCGATGTCAATTGATGCATCTTCATAGAAAACTTCTCAAGAATGGAAGGCAGAATGGGATCACAGGGAAATCTAAGTCCACAGGTAAAGAAATCCTTGAAAACAACAACTTCATTTGCTTCGGGAGCAGGGACTTGTTCACCAGAAGGAGGACGTCCATCACCGGCAGGGAAAAATCCAGCCTCTTCATATTCTTTGATAAGATCGGCCGTAACCTTTGATTCGCCGAAGACAAAAGCCGGGGGATAAGATTTAGCCTTCATGACAACAAGTTCGCTCACATCAGCATCGACATTGGATAGATCTTCTTCACCGCCAGATCTGTTTTCAGATCTTATCTCCCCGTCTTCGCGACTGCCGGAATCGCGAATGGTTTCGGCAGCCGGATCATCTGTACGAGACTGAACATTCTCAGAATCGTGAACGTTTTCTCCAGTTGGCGGGACACCAGCAGCAGCCAGTTCGTCAGAAGTCATTGGTCTAGCAGTGCTTTTAGTACGAGCCACCTACTCGAGAATAAAGCAAATACAAAACGCATATCAGTTTATAAGAAACGAAAACCTACGAAAAAATTGATCAATCAATGAAAGAAGAAGAAGAAGCAAAATACCTTCGAACACCAGAGAAGTTGCCGAACTTCGGACGCCTTAAGATGAAGAGCTTTTCTTCGAGAGTGCTTGAAAACTTCCGAAGAAAGCAATGGAACGGTGAAACAAAGTTACCACGCCCGCCCTCTATTTATAGGACGAGGGGAGTAGATTCAAGAAACCGCCTCGAAATGACCGTTGCACATTTTCAGGGGGACGTGTGTCCACTCCGACGTTCTGAGGGTGACGTTTTTTACCGAAATTCTGGAAATTGTTCGTGGAAACGGATCGTCGGAGTCAACCCGCTTCCCCGAGGGGCTAGTGTTGGGGAATTGGGTAAAAACCTTCTTCACCCTCGAAACGTCGGAGCTAATAAATTCGTGAAAATATTCATGAACTGTTCATCGGGTCGCGGATCTGTTTCGTGGTGTAAAAATGGCCACGAAAGTGTTTCATTATTGATTTGCTAACCCTCTGACGTTGTGCGAAATAATCGCCGAATTGACATCAGAATCGGAGGTCTGCTTCTTATTTCGGAAATGGCGGGAGTCTGGCGAATTCGGGAAAATCATAGAGTCGCGAAGTTCGGAGATCTAGGGGAATTTCTCTTCGACTGCAGATTCTGAAGCTCTGTTCGGAGATCTCGATGATTGGCGACTTTGTTGACGGTGCAAAACCGTGCTCAAGTTCACCGCAAGTCTACGGGTGACTTGGTGCCTTTTTCACCAAGAAGGGTCCTCCCTAGATTTGTCAATCCAAGGATCGGAAGCAAACTCCTAAGGCTATCCATCTAACCTACCGGTCTAACCATATGTGAAGCGTAGATTGCATAAAGATTAAACATATATGAAAGGATGTATGGATCACATCCACCTAGCCATAAAGGTAAGCATCCAAAAGGTAACCCTAGCCTATCGTCTTCTTGTTGCCGTTCCGGCCAAGGTGATAAACTAATCTAAACCTATACTATGATAAGGATTACACTCGATATGGAGTAACCCGATATGGAGTGGTCCGATACACGTTCGCTCGCCGCTTTCTCCTCCACCGTACTGTCACTACGCAAGGATATTCATCACCGAGCGATAAACCTCGGTCTGTGCACTACTTCAATGTATCCGCAAGACATAGATTAGATCTATTCCTACTAAGGTCATATGCTAGCTACACACATGAATGAGAGAAGGCATGCATCAAAGTAGATCAAAAGTAAAGACAAGATTAGATTGATATCACCGACAAAAGTACATGTGCCTTGATGAATCCAAGGCATGGCTCCGGAACTCCACAATGGCTTCACCACGCAGGGCCAACCATGGTGGCTAGGGTCTAGCCTAAGCCATCTCCTAGGCAACTCGAGGACTTGCGGCGGCCGTCGGCTTCCTCCCGGTGCTTCTCCTTCGTGTCGGCGGCTCTCTGATGAATGGATGGATGTGGCGGCCGTCGGAGGCAGAGGCAATTTATAGAGGAGCACGTAGGTCAAAGGGGGTCGCGAACCGGCACGAAAACGGGCTGGGCCGGCCGGCCTGGGCCGACCGGCCTGGGCCCTTTTCGGCCCGGTTCGGCCCCGGTTCGCTCCCCGACGCTTCTTGGTCAATTGTTGACTTGCTCCCTTATGCATGTGGGCCCTTGACGTCGTCTTCTCCACGGTTTAGATAGAGCTCCTTGTCGCGCAAGCTTCAGCATCTTCTGTTCAGGTCCCTGGAGTTTTACGGCTTCATGCTTCGGTCCCTGGGCCATTTGGAGTCATGTTCATGATGTGTCTTGACTTGTGCCGGGCTTCATGATCTTCTCTTGAAGTGCTTGATGAACTTATCCCGAAAGTCTCCCTTTAAGCACTAGTTTCCTACGTAAACAACAAACTCCAAAATCGACATGCGAGAGTGAACTTGATACCTCCGGGGGGTTAGTACTATTAGTTAGAATATCAAATACGTGCAAATGTTGACGGTAAACTCATAGCTAGGTGTACCAAAATCGACCGTCAACATACCCCCATGCTTAAACCTTGCTCGTCCTCGAGCAAGTCCAAGATCCTTGCTTAACTTGGAAATCAGCGTTGCCTTTCAATGTCTTCCCTGCACTTAGTTATACACAACAAGACATGTTGCTCTCTCAAGTATTTAGCATTTAAGGTTCAAGTTTTGACCGGCTACTTCATTATGGAAGATAGACTATCATTAAAGAACATGCCACAATAAAACAAATATAGTGCTCTCAAACTTAAGCAAACTTTAAACCTTTACCTTGTTGCATCGTGAAGAGTTTTAAAAAAGTTGCACATCTAACATAAGTGAGGTTCTCTTGCAAAAACTCATGGAAACTCTCATCTCGTCAAGTCACTCATGCCTACACTAGATTATTCTCAACCTATTCTGCTCATATATGAAAGTGGAAAGCTTGTGAGGAGCTTGGTAGGTAAAAACAATCCTAGCAAAACATTATACTTGCAATATTGTCAAACTAAGAGAGAGATCTATTGGAATTACCGAGACTAGTCAAAAAGGCCATGGAAAATAAATGTTGGAAAGAGAGAGAGATGGAACACACGCATTTAGAAAGGTGGACATGTGCAAGAGGAAAATGGGTGATCCCGAGACACAAATGAAGTTCTCGTTATCAGATTGCACATGGTTGGAAAAGATTGAGTATGGACTTGTCTTCAAAGCTCTCTAAGATTTTAATGAAAGCGAAAAAGAACCGAGGAGCATTTTTATTTTTCTCTTTTTTTGTTTTTTTTCTTTTCTTATTTTTGTTTCTTCTTTTTTCTTTCTTTCCTTCATTTTTTTCTTTTTTTTCATTTTTTTAATGCTCCTCTGGACTTTTAAGCAATCATAGTACTTGCTATAGCAGTCCCCTCCCCCATGCTTAAATGATTGCTCGTCCTCGAGCATAGAAGTGAGGGGACCTATGGCTGCTAGAGAAGTACAAAATCCTTGTATTCCTTTATAAATCTTTTGAAATCTTCAAGGGCATCCTCCATGTTGAAACTCGCATGATCATTGATGAGTCCCTCCATATGTTATATGTCTTGTAATCTTGCCAGAAAATCTTCAGAAAATTCGTCGAAAGATCATCCATACTCAACTTGGGTTGTGGTCAAGGAAGTAATCACAAAAAGATGTTTTGGGTTTAGGGTGGATGCCCAGCGAAGTTTGTGAAATTTCCAATGTAGAAACTCACAATGCATGGACAAAAATGGCTAGCATGAAAAAGATACGCAAAAGGAATGACCAACTTCTTAGTCTCGTACCACAGAAATCAATCCTAATCCAACTCATCAAGATATAAGTTTGCAAACTAAAGGTTATATCATGAAAGTACTTGTATGTGTATAGGCTTTGGTAGGTAGAGCCTTGCAAGAGATTCACAAATGCAGATAGCATAATAATTTTTAATAAAACAAGTACAAGGCATAGGTCATCGGTAAACTTAAATCAAAGAGCAACAAAAAGTATGTGGGTCTAGAAATTAGTCATTTAACCTCCACAAATGAAAGAGCTGGTACTTAATTCAATTTAAGTTCCTTTTAATAGAGAGCAAAAAGTCATGTCATATAAAACATCATGCAAGTAAAACAAGGCGGCAACTTTCATCATTTTTCCATAAGCAAGACATACAAATGATATTATCGTGGTAAGCTCAAAAGAAATGGTGATTCATTTATTGAAAAGTAAAAACTAACTAACCTAGGTTGTCCTCCTAGTAGCCATGTTATTGATCGAGAGATAAATACAAAGGTTGTCTATGGTTGAAAGCATATATGTGTAAGCATTTAAAAGGAGATGAACAAATATAAAGTTAAGGGTGAGTTACCATCCTTTATGATGAGCATCTTGTGGTGAAGGTGATCCTTGAACTCCATGTGGCCGTTTTCCCTTTCGTCCTCAAATCCTCCCCCACGCTTAGCATGTTGCTAAGTGTGGAAGAACTTGAATCGCTCGTAATTCCCTATTGCCATGTGTTTGAGAATCATCTTCATTTCCTTGCCTTTGTTAGCCCATTTGTCTTTCAACTTCTTCTTATTATCATCAAGCCATGGTTCCAATCCTTTATCATATCGTCATCACCGACTTCCATCCCGTCCTTGTCGCTGCCTCATCTTCCACAGTTTTTATTTTACTTCCAGAACAGAACATGTACTGAAACACCCCTCCAAGTTGAAGTTCATGAAATTATCTTTCCAACGAGCCATCATACGCATGAAACGGGTTCCGAACAAGAGAGTTGTGCCTATTTTACTCCGGCGATGCAATCTGTCCAAGGCTGATTTCAGACTGCGCAGCGCTCAATGTTTCTGCCATATCTCCTTGTACGGTTCTTCAAAATTGATGATTCTTGATGCGTTGGAAAGAAGATTTGAAGGAGCTTCTGAATATTAACTTTTCTTCCATTGTACATCTCTGAACACGTGCTCAAATCTTGATGGAAACAACGACTTCCTTCTCAAGCCTTGTAGATGACTAATGATCTTGATTGCAATCGATCAAGAACTCATGGGAGCACTTCGTCATGCCTGCAAAACAAATCAAATGCACATTCTACCCCCGGGGTGATGGTCGGGAGTAGAAACAATTGCCAACAAACCAAATGCATCCCTAAGATCTTAACTTGTGGCATAGCTCACCTAGTAAAGAGAAAAGCAAGAACCTAATGAGTGTACGTGCGTGTAGGTGAAAATGCAAATGAAAGGAAGGGATATAAACAAAACAATGTTTACACCAAATTCTAAGCTCCATGCTTACAAAGTGGTTGCCAAACTTCTCCACCGCCATAAAAATTTATTAACCAAGGTCAAAACACAATATTTATCCCAAGATTAACAATTTTTTTAGTGTAAGAGAGGTAGGGCGCATTGTGAAGTTTATAAACCAACCAATGCAAAATAAATTAACTCAAATGATGATTGTCCGCAATCAAGTCTAAACACCACGTTTACACAAGATTACAAAAGAAAATGCCTCGCGCGCGCGAAGCACCATTATGAAAATAAAGCATTCATCAAAAAGTTTCGCGAAGAAGCCAAGCTAACCTATGCATGATAGAACAAAGGGGGTTCATGCAAAATGCAAATGCAATGGAGTTAGTAAAAAGGGGTAGCAATGTTTGAAAAAGGCTTCCGATGTTGTTCTCAATAATGACAAGCAAGTCACTTTATGAGAGGTAGAGCCTTGGCAACAAAACCTTTTATCAAAAGACCTAATCAAACATGCTAATAAGGTTTTAAGGTAAGGCTTATGGGTATCCTATATTTTTGGCTTAAGACAAGAATTTTGAAAAGATAAGTTGGGTGAAGAAATTCTATCTAAGGTGGTTTTGAAAAAGAAGAAAAGCAAGGGGTTAGATTTTCGGATGAGAAACAAACCTATGGTTTTAGGATTACTAAAGGTATGAGGGGTTTTTCCTAAGGGTTTAGGATGAGGCTAGTCAAAATTTTAATTAGAAAAGGGATAGAGATAGACTTGGTCGGATTGACATAAGTCGATTCCTCCCTTTGTTGGCCTAGGTTCTAGGTGTGGTTTGATAGGAAGGTTTAGACAAAGATGTTTTTTTTTCAAAAAGGGTTATAAAATATGAGATGCAACATGCAACACAATGCAAAGGTGGAGAACAATGTGGAATGAAGTGCAACATGATATGAATGAACAAAAACGGTATGACATGATATGGTGGTGATCTAAACCAAAAGCAAAAGTTAGCCTAAGTTAACTAGCCACAAGTTTAGAATCAAAAGGGGTTGCCATACTTCATATTTCTCTCTAAAAAGACACAAATAAAAAGACTCTAAATACTAATAAGCACACAAAAATAAGGGGTCTACAAGTTTTCCAAAATCAAGTAGCAAAGAGCTCACTCAAAATCTATTAAAGCATACAACATGAGGTTGTGACATTTATAAGAGCAATGGTACGATGTTACTTGAAGTTTTCAAATGAAGAACACAATGTAGACTTGTCATAGTTTATGTAGATATATAAAAAGATCGGGTTGCCTCCCGCAAAGCGCTTCATTTTAAGTCATAGAGCTCGACTTTCTCACATACCTTCCCATCGTCGTGAAGCCATGGTTACTTGTGCGAGAATCCAAAGTAGCCATGCAGCTTGATGTTGCCTTATGAAATCGGTCGTGGTTCGCTTCCGACATCATCATGTGTTGAGTGGTGCCTCTTTTGTCTTCATTCATCCAAGCTCTAGAGGGTTTGTTTTAGTCCTTAGCTTCTGAATTTCATCATGTACGTGTTGTGGAGCTGTTGCCCCATCTTCTCTTTATTGACACCATGTTCATCTCCTCCATCTTGTCGTCATCGCCTTGTTGCTGCCTCTTCTTCGTGGATTTACCCTTGCATCCAGAACAGAACATATACCAAAATATAGTTCTATTGAAAATTTTATAAAATTACCTTTCCAACGGGTACTCATTCGTCTTAATCGGAGTCCGAATGAGGGAGCTATGGCTGTTTCACTTCAGCATTGCTTGCTGTCCAGAATTTCAGCATGTGCAACCATTGGTGATTCGGCCATATCCGCTTGTAGGAACCTCCGATTGCCTTGCCGCTTGATTCGTTGGAACGTAGACTTCATGAAGCTTCTGAAAATCCAAATATATCCAATTGTTTTTTTTTCTGCTGAGGTTGTGCAAAGCATCTTTATGACATCATTATCCTTTTGCCCATCGATCCGGAGATGTACGTGTGGTCTTCGTCTTGAAGTCTTTTAGGGCACCATGCCACGCATCCCTTGGCTTCAAAAATCATTACCATCGCTGCATGAGCATGACGGTAATGGAATCCTTCTCCATCGCACTTGACATGGTCGTTCCCGAAACCTATAGCTTGAACAAACAATCCTCCAAAAGAAATTAGTCTTAAAAACTTAATTGACACACGTAGGCATACCTTGTTCATCTTCGGTTGCTTTGGGTGGGGGCTCGATAGCGGATGTTGGGCCACTAACCAAGGTTAGCACCTACCACTAAAGAGCAAATCATTGCGTAGCCATCAACTTGGTTGAGCGAGGTTGGACTTGTCGAAGTCCGAATGTCGAAAACTTTTCTCGATCGCTTTGTGTCTAGTTTTCCACCTACTTTCAAGGACACAAACAAGAAAGCAAGCGTATATGCAATGATAAAATTAGGGTTAGTTAAAAGAAAGATAGATCGCCCTAGGGTTCGAGTTGTCGATCCCCGGCAACGGCGCCAGAAAAAGGAGCTTGTTGACGGTGCAAAACCGTGCTCAAGTTCACCGCAAGCCTACGGGTGACTTGGTGCCTTTTTCACCAAGGAGGGTCCTCCCTAGATTTGTCAATCCAAGGATCGGAAGCAAACTCCTAAGTCTATCCATCTAACCTACCGGTCTAACCATATGTGAAGCGTAGATTGCATAAAGATTAAACATACATGAAAGGATGTATGGATCACATCCACCTAGCCATAAAGGTAAGCATCCAAAAGGTAACCCTAGCCTATCGTCTTCTTGTTGCCGTTCCGGCCAAGGTGATAAACTAATCTAAACCTATACTATGATAAGGATTACACTCGATATGGAGTAACCCGATATGGAGTGGTCCGATACACGTTCGCTCGCCGCTTTCTCCTCCACCGTACTGTCACTACGCAAGGATATTCATCACCGAGCGATAAACCTCGGTCCGTGCACTACTTCAATGTATCCGCAAGACATAGATTAGATCTATTCCTACTAAAGTCATATGCTAGCTACACACATGAATGAGAGAAGGCATGCATCGAAGTAGATCAAAAGTAAAGACAAGATTAGATTGATATCACCGACAAAAGTACATGTGCCTTGATGAATCCAAGGCATGGCTCCGGAACTCCACCATGGCTTCACCACGCAGGGCCAACCATGGTGGCTAGGGTCTAGCCTAAGCCATCTCCTAGGCAACTCGAGGACATGCGGCGGCCGTCGGCTTCCTCCCGGTGCTTCTCCTTCGTGTCGGCGGCTCTCTGATGAATGGATGGATGTGGCGGCCGTCGGAGGCAGAGGCAATTTATAGAAGAGCACATAGGTCAAAGGGGGTCGCGAACCGGCACGAAAACGGGCTGGGCCGGCCAGCCTGGGCCGACCGGCCTGGGCCCTTTTCGGCCCGGTTCGGCCCCGGTTCGCTCCCCGACGCTTCTTGGTCAATTGTTGACTTGCTCCCTTATGCATGTGGGCCCTTGACGTCGTCTTCTCCACGGTTTAGATAGAGCTCCTTGTCGCACAAGCTTCAGCATCTTCTGTTCAGGTCCCTGGAGTTTTACGGTTTCATGCTTCGGTCCCTGAGCCATTTGGAGTCATGTTCATGATGTGTCTTGACTTGTGCCGGGCTTCATGATCTTCTCTTGAAGTGCCTGATGAACTTATCCCGAAAGTCTCCCTTTAAGTGCTAGTTTCCTACGTAAACAACAAACTCCAAAATCGACATGCGAGAGTGAACTTGATACCTCCGGGGGGTTAGTACCATTAGTTAGAATATCAAATACGTGCAAATGTTGACGGTAAACTCATAGCTAGGTGTACCAAAATCGACCGTCAACAGACTTTGCGAATGAAGGTTCGAAGGTTAAAGAAGGACCAAGTCAAAGGCGTTGCCTCAAAAGTCCGGGTTTGAAGTGTGAACTGATGGCGGGCTTGTAAATATGTGAAATTAGCCCCGCAAATCACGGGATGTAAAAGACGTTCATGTACATGTTCACATCAGGGATATTCTTTAGATTCGAGGGTAATCTCGGAATGTAAAAGTCGCTTCGTCTCCCTATAAAAGGGGGCGCGAGGGCACGTGTAAAGGGATTCACAACTTTTGAGGCGAGTACAGACTTTCGGGGATTCCTTGTCCCCTCCTTCGTTCTTACTTTCATGTGTCCGTTCTGGAGTCTTGTGTTCGGGGATCCCATCCGATTTTCGGACCCCAACACCTTGAGCAAACTTGTGAAATGTGTAGTGTGCATGAGTCTAATTCTTTGCCTGCTATCAGCCTATCACAGGATAATATTCTGATATTCAATAATACTGCACCAATAAGTTCTGTAGCAAGACAATACTCTTTCATCTGCTTGCCTGTACCTGTTGATGGTCTAGAACTGAAAACTATACTCAAGAGCTTTACATCAGGTTTCTGCAATCCGGTACTCCTACAAACAGAGATGGATTCTGAAGCTTGCTTGTTATATATTAGAGTTTATTCTAAAGCAGAATGATGAAGCATTTGCAGATCCAGATGGGAGGTGAGATGTTCTAAACTTCTTGAGACATGTTTGCTTGTTTCATGTGTTTCTTTCTGTTAATGTAGCTACACTGGGTAAATGGGTAATGATTGCAGCAGATAGCAGACCATGGGGCTGCCTCTGTATAAATAACGGGTGCTCTTCCATGTCTTGATGTGAGATTTATAGTATCAGATCCTTGACACAGCAGAGCCTAGGAAGTAGGAATGATCCTGATCATCATCATTGCTCGTGATTTACATACTGTCAGCAACCTCCATTCCTTGTGCAGAGAGAAATTTTGCTTTTTAGAGCTCTTTGTGAGTTGTGACTATGGCACTATATGCACGGTAGTAGTACGATTTTTGCCACTCTCTCTCGGAGAAGCTGTCAACGGGATGCTGTCCGTGGCAAAGATAGGGAACAGTGACAGTGAACGATAATTCTGCCGTTCTGCGTGATTTCTGCTTCACAGACTTTGTCAGAAACTTGTATTCTATCGGCGTCCTCCTTCCGTCCTCCTTCAGGTCCATTGGTACTGTTTTCCTTATCTTCATTACTCCTGCAGTACTATCCGGATTTCGGAAGATCTTCCAAAAAAAGGTTTCCCGAAGGGAAAAGCTATATATTGCTTGACAGTTTCTCCGGTGCTTGAGGATTACAGGAGCCGTCCATTGATTCAGATCGGATGGTTTAAAAATAGGAGGAACCAGTTACAAGGAACCAAAATTGTGGACCGGAACTAAATATGTGTGGGCCAGGAACTAATTCTTTATGGGAGAACTAATTCTGAAAATGAAAAAAGGGTATATATGTATTTTCACTCGTCGGCCCATATAGCTGGTGTTGGCCCATAACGCCAGCCCATATGTTTGATCGGTCTCCGTTCACCGGCCAGTAAACGGAGTCCCGTCACCACCGCAGAGTCGCCCCCACCGGCCACCGATGCAGTGCCTCGCCCAGGCCTCACGTGATTCGCGCCCCGCATCCTCCTCCAGGGCGATTGCCGATGCCTCCACATGGACCACATCGCCCCCGACAGAACCGCTCACGCGATTCGCCAGGATGAATCGCCTAGCGGCGGCGGCGACGACGGTGTTGCCCCCACGCGTTCGAGGTACATGTGAGAGAAGCATTTGTCAAGACCAGATGTGATCCATCAATCAGCTGATTTTGTTTTCAAATTTTGTACATTTGTGCAGCAATTGATCATCCTTTACAGTTTACAGATGAAGAGCGTCTGCACCTCAGGAGCTTGTAAAATTTCATGCGAGACAGGGAGAGCTTCATGATCGAGACATGCTAGGAGGACACACTTAGTTTTAGCACTAGCAAAATTGGTCTTGCCCCTCAGGGTTTATGTGTATGTTAGCTGTAGTTTTTGTGATTTCAATGAAAGCTGAATCCTTGTTAGTATCTAGGCCCAAGAGACTGAGTATTTTGAAAGTAAATATTAGCTACTATGTTTGTACTTGTACCAATATTGACGAAAGAACTGACGAAGTGGTGGTCGATGCTACATAATCAAAATGATATATATCCAGTGTTGCAAAGCATCTAAATTTATTTAGGAAGTGTCAAGTTCTGCCTGCATACAGTTCGATCACAAGATAGCTAGATAAGGGACAGCGATGGTCAAGGAAAGGATATTGCAACAATTCGTACTTGAAGAATTAAACAAGAATGACAAGGATGCACCCAAATTGGTGACCACAAAATTAACCTGCCAAGCAGGAGATGTTGGTGCTTAAGGGGGGAAAAGTAAGATCATGCCTGTTCATTGCTGCTAATACACAAATCATTCAACCATACTATAGTATGAAAGTAAAGCACAAATGTATCAAAAGAAAATTCAGTTTCTAAGAACAATCGGATCGTACATATTCAGTACATCTCAGTATTTGACATAGTTTCAAGTATGCAAGTGTACATAGACAAGTTGTGTAGGACATATTTATAAATAAGAGTGCAGGTTTGCTAGAGACGGTAAGGGCAGCAGCTCGAGCTCAAGTGCGCTGCAAACGAGTTGTTTCTTGTTTAGAAACCATCTCACATCAAGCACATCTATTCCTTCCAGATGACTGCACAAAAAATTCATAAAAATGTTAGTGACAATAATCTTTTGCTACTACAAATAATAATGTTATCAGTTAAATCATGTGACTGGAAAGTGTATTTTCAGAACTTATTGGCATCATTAGCCTATGCGCATATGTAACTATAATGCATATCATATAGTTGCCAACAAATCCCGCTTCAAGTATTCTGATCAGAAAGGTCAACTAAAGAAGAATATAATACTTTTTTTAAGACAACATCTATAGCCAAAAGTATTTTAGAAACTTCATAGTATGGACATCATATTGCAAAATCCATGTACTACATTTACACCAGATGGTCCTTAATTATTGAAGCAAGATGAGGATGAAGACTTAATAAATAAACTGAAAAGCTAAGAAGGTTGAAGCTTGCCTTCAATACCCACCATCCAGTTTGACTGCTTGTAGTTACCAACACAGTCAATGATGCACCTCCATCCTTTCAGAAAACATATAATATGAATTAGCATATTGCCTAATCAAAATTCAGTGAACTCTCAAACATCTGAAACAGTTATAACTGATGCTGATCAGTGACATTGATACATTGCAAGGCTCTGAGACTTCTCATCAGCAAATAACCTGATAGCATACTGCATAACAAAGAAACAGACCTCCAGGGTGTGGATCTGCAGCAGTTTCAACAGTAATCAAGCAAGATATCTCATCTGAGCGGGCACCATACACGATTGAGTTATTGCGGATAAGATTCCTTGCCACACAAAGAGCATCATAAAGACTGTGCTTGGTCTCCTCGATCATCATCTTGTTTCTTGTAAACCAGCAGTTGGTTTTGTCACAGAAACTAAAAATAGAAAATATTGGTGATCACTGAAATGAGCTGTTCCTTACTTACTAATATGATCAAAATACAGTAGTACATTAATACTAGCCATCAATGAAAAACTAGCAGTAACCTAATGGCAGCTTCATCTGCTTATGTTTTCAACTAAATAAACCAAGTAAATTCAGTATTGCCCAATAAACTGAAGATGGTTATCTACATCTTATCTAATCTTATCAATGCTGATCTTATGGCGCTGCTGTACAATGTCAGCACAACCTGATGAGTCGCCGCCACCGGGGTGCCGGACTGAGAGGGTGCACAGACGAAGATGGTTGACTGTGTGCCGGCGAGCCGTTGGCCGTACAGTACTACAGTGGTGGCTTCTCACCGGCAACACCTTGCCACAGGGCACGTGGCCGGCGAGCCCCTCCGCAATGAATTTGACATGCCCCTCCGCGGTGCCCTATCGAACGAGTCTGTGCCCGGCGGCGGAGAACTCCGATGTGCCGTCGTGCCATCGATGGAGATGGGGGAAGGGACGCTAGGGAATTGAGGGATGGAGGAAGGGGCGCTAGGGAATTGAGGGGTGGAGGAAGGGAAGGGTTGCGCAATCCTTCGACGGCGAGCGTGGATGCTGCGAGGTGGCCGGGGCGCCGGGCAGTTGGATCCACGGCGACCGCTGGCGAGGCGCGGCGGTTCAGTCCTGGCGAAGGTTATTTTCCCCAATCGGCCAATCCGCTGCATCGCTAGTCATTTTTTGAGTTACAAAACTACCCCTGCGTAGGTTCCGTCCAGAAAAACAGAGGAACCTCTGGTTCTCTAGAGTTCCCCTCAAGTACCGTAACAAATCTCATATTGCTTGGGTGTTTCGAGGCATCTCGTCACCTGACTTTGTAACCATCCTTTATCTTAATTCGATCATCCTCCTCCGTCCGATCTGCTTACTCATTTGTTCTATTTTTTTTTGGGTGGGTGGGGGGGGGGGGGGGGGACCACAAACTGCTCGTTGATTGTGTTTCTTCGGCTCGGGGACAGCATGGTCCCACCACAGTGTTGCTTCTATCGGTACAGCACCCAGGGCAAGCTCTCCCCGCACGGGATTAGCACAAAAATGTTTGACTCCGTTATACAGCTCCATTACACTTAATTTACACTATCAGCGTCACTGTAAATTCTTGGTGTTTGTCATGTAAAATAGTGAGTTGTTTTTTTTATTTCTGAAATTTGTATTTTCATTTGAGGGGTTTCCAATATAAAAAAAAAACTGTTATTTGACAGACTACAAAAAATATTTGAGTAGATGAAAATATGATAGCTTGCAAATTCAGGTGACAGCCTCTCTATCAGTACCTGAATTTGTGTCCCCCTCGAAGTCAGGTGTTCCAATAAATTAGGTTGCCCGGGTGATAGATGTCAGATAATCACCCGAGATACAGGTAGACAGTGGACACATGCGGGAAGATCCAACCGGATTCTTCAACTCCAGTGGACAGTGGAGCACGCTTCGCTCACTCGACCCGACGACACCATCACACCAGTGGCTGTTGCTGTTGGTCGAGTGCCCAGGAGCGAGTGAGCGACACACAGCCTCACAGCCACGAGCGGGATGGCCGCCGCCGCCGCCGCCGCCGCCCCGGGGGACGAGCCGCGCGTCCGCGGCTGCCACATTGTGGCGGTGCCGTTCCCGGGCCGCGGCCACGTCAACGCCATGATGAACCTCAGCCGCCTCCTCGCCGCGCGCGGCGCCGCGGTGACCTTCGTCGTCACCGAGGAATGGCTCGGCCTCATCCGCTCCTCCTCTTCCCCCGCCGCCGCCGGCGTCCGCCTGCGCACCATCCCAAACGTCATTCCCTCCGAGCACGGCCGAGCCGCCGACCACTCGGGCTTCCTCGACGCCGTCGCCACCGAGATGGAGGCGCCCTTCGAGCGCCTGCTCGACGGGCTCGAGGGCCCGCCGCCCGCCGCGCTCGTCGCCGACGCCTACGTCCCCTGGGTCGTCGGCGTCGGCAACCGGAGGGGTGTTCCCGTCTGGCCGCTCTTCCCCATGGCCGCATCCTTCTTCTTCGCCTACTACCACTTCGACCGCCTCCCGGTCAGGCTTACCGGCGACGGCGAGCACGCGCCGGACTCCGGTGAGGCTGTAGGTGAGAGTCCTTGCTACCATTGCTTGTTGCTGCCAGGATTTTAGCTTGTCCTGAATCTCCTGATTAATTATGTGGCCTGCATAACTAAACTTTTGGACTTCTGCATATCCTGGATTTTGTTTCAATGCAAAGGAAATGAATAGCTGAATCTTTTTTTTTTTAGACCAAAGGCTTTACGCCCAGCTTTATTGAAAGCTTAGTAGGCGATTACAACCAGGTCGAATGAATAGCTGAATCTTGAGATTCTAGGATCTGTTGATTACAAGTTCGTGTTCTGAAGAAAGCATTTCATGTTTGTGCATTGTGCATACTTAATACTGCTGAAAAATAAGCATACGCTGTATAAAAATCTATTTCTCACTACTCATTCGAATGTCATTGTTCATGTGCACACTCCAAAGCCCATGTGGAGAGGTGCAAGCAGTTTCATGGTAACAAGACATGAATAAATATGAAAACTATTTGCCAGGATCACATGTAACTCTACACTTATATTTTAGCTTTATTTTTCTTGAGGAATAATATTTTAGCTATTTTCACTCCTCAAGGAGTCTGTGATAATCTCACATGATTTCGTTCTTAAAAGATGATCACGTTCTGAAGGAAATGCAACCTTCAGCAATCACCATAGCTGAATATTGTTATTTTAGTACTCCAAAAGTTTAACAAATCACCTACCCTGCTACTCATACACAATACTCACCATGTGCATTCAGCTAAGTATCTGATCCAAAATTAAGATACGGAGTATATTTTAGACATACGTTTAACGATACCCACTAAGATACGCTCTTTGGTTAATTGGGCTGGATGGCCACCCAACCGGCTATGTATGAGCATAGTGAGTGAGATATTTTGATGCCTTTGTCTGGTGTGGTTTGGTGAGTGAGCCCCTATTTCAGAAAAGAGTACATCAAACGGCTATGTGTGAGCATGAATCAAGCTTGGAAAAGTGCTCCTTTTCAATTTATCTTGGCAGAAATAACCTATTTCCCACTCATGCTGATTCATAAATTTTGGATAGCTCCGTCACATGTCCCCACAGCTCCAGAAATGTTTTTTTTAGTTATTGTATCTCATACATCTTATTTCTGGTGCTTTTATACCAAACACTGACAAGGCAGCTTGCTACATTTCTCACCTATCTATTTTACGATCTGCAGATAACTCTGATCAGAGACTTGTGCACTATATCTCCAGCCAGGCTTCAAGTTCAATAAGATTGTCTGATCTCGAGCCCTTAATTCACAACAAGAGAACAGTAAAGTATATCCTATCAGCCATCTCTAGTAGTAGAAATGCTCAATGCCTCCTTTTTACCACCATGTATGAGCTTGAGGCCAGTGTCATCGACTCTCTAAGGTTGGTACTCTCTTGTCCAGTGTACCCAATCGGCCCTTGTGTTCCCTACATGACACTTGGAGACCACAGTACCATGTGCAATGGGGATAGCAACCAAGGAGACTACTTCACATGGTTGAATTCTCAACCTGTGAGCTCAGTCCTATATGTGTCCCTTGGCAGCTTTGTCTCAGTGTCAACCTCGCAGCTTGATGAGATTGCATCGGGCCTAGCAGCGAGTGAGGTCAGGTTCTTGTGGATTCTTCGTGAACAATCCCCTCGGGTTCGAGACCTCATTGGTGACACCGATAAGGGGATGATACTGCCATGGTGTGAGCAGCTGAAGGTTTTGTGCCATTCCTCAGTTGGGGGTTTCTTGACCCATTGCGGGATGAACTCGACACTTGAAGCCATCTTTGCTGGTGTACCTATGCTTGCCTTACCACTATTCTTTGATCAGCCAATTGATGGACGATTAATCGCGGAAGAGTGGAAGATTGGCCTGAACTTGAGAGATTGGGCTAACAAGGATGGTCTGATTAGGAGAGAGGATATTGCACGTGCTGCAAAGAGGCTGATGTCTTCTGATGAAGCTGAGGCAAAGGCAGTGAGGAGACGTGCTCTTGAGTGGAAAGAGGCTTCTCGCAGAGCCGTTGACAAGGGTGGATCTTCATATGACAATCTGAGTTCATTGATGGGGATGGTATGTGCTTCAGAATAATTGGAATCAGTATGGTATGTACTGAAACCGCTCTTGTCATACTGCAGTGATATTGTAATCATCAATGTTTCAAGAACTTTTAAAGAGGAATGATTGTAGCATCCATTTTTTTTATGGGTCGTGGGAGACGAAAAGTCCCTACCTAAATTTTATTAAACCACGGATGCTGGGCTAGCCGGTAATGGTTTTGATACAAAGTACATTGCAAACATTTGACTGCCTTGCAGAGTTACCGTTATTTTGTTGATGTATGACTCTGTTATTATCTTTTGAACAAACAATAGTACTTGTTCTTAGATGTTACTATATTGTATCAAACACCGAAATACTGATGGTATGGAGTTTTCTCCTCATTATTGAAGGTTGAAGTCTTGTAGGATCCTATGATAGACTAGTACAAATTAGCATGACGTCTCAAAACTCCAGAGATTTTGGTAATTAAGACTTTGAGCAATCTTTTCAATGACAAAGGTTCCTTCCTCTCACCTCTCAGCCCAATATGACAGTATTGTATCTGAAAGCGGCAATTGCACGAACAAAAAAATATATGTAAGCATATAAACATCACCATCACGACATCATATTCTTCAGTCTTCACCGCCGGGCAGCTGGCAGAGGACGAGTGACGCACCCATAGCTGGTAGTGGTAGCAAACACCAAACAGCAACCATTTCCCACGAGATGGCCTTGGCGGACGCCAGCCTCGCCGTTGACCGGCGGCCGTGCCACATCGTGGCTCTGCCGTACCCAGGCCGTGGCCACATCAACCCCATGCCCAGCCAGTGCCGACTGCTCGCCGCGCGCAGCAGCAGCATCGCCATAAGCCCATAACCATCGTCCGGCCTGCTTTTGTAACTCTCGAAATTTCCACCGTGGCAACCTGACGAAGCACTAAAGCAGCCAGCGTGGACAATCAGGAAGCGAGAGCGAGCGAGAGCACACACAGCTTCCGCAAACGGCAAACCTGTCTACAGCAACAAAGGGGCAAGCATGGCATCCCAGAAAGAAGAGGGGTTAATTGGAAATATGCCATTACTGTTGGACACACCCAGGAACGCACGTTCCGGCAACTAGCTCCTCACCCCTCCCGCTCAAGCACTCACACGCGCCGGCAACCCGAGGTAGAAGATGAACAGTGACTTTGGCCGGCGAACGCCGCAGAGCCGCTAGCTCCTGTATCTTGGCACTTCAACTGGCAAAACGGGATGAGGGAGTACAGGGGCCTCATATAGGCCAGGGAACACGACTCACACCAGCCGCGACGCCACGATCTCCGCGGGACGCGCTCAGCCGTGGCCACGACTCTGCTTGCAACAGCCACGACGGCTTCCTCCGCTGGATCCGCGTCACGCACGCACACATGTACTCCTAACCACCTACGACTCGGTCACAAGGAACACTAGCGCCGGAGACCTATCCTCGCACGCGCACCAGTCCTGGACCCAAGCTAGCCCGACCGACCGGCGCCGTGCTCGGCCTCGACACAGACACAACACAGACACGCACGCCCGGAACGAACCCATGGCGTGATTATTCCTAACAATCTCCCCCTAAACACGACATGGGTGGAGATCGAACTTCACAGGAGTGTCGGCTCCTCGTCGACGCCGGCGAGCAGAGCCTTCTCCTTCTTTGGGCATTCCCTCGCCATGTGCCCACGCGCGTCGCAGTCAAAGCACCGGCCTCGGTAGCGGCTCCCCCCACGTCCCGAGCTCGTGCTGTTGCTGTCGTCGTCGTCGTTGCGATCACCTCCATGGCCGCCGCCGTCGCGACGCCCACCGCCTCCACGCCGGCGCGAACGAGCCTCCCACTGGGCCCTGGTGAGCAGCAGCTGATCGCCGCTCCCGCACTTTGTCGCCGGCTCGTCCTCGGCGTCTGCATCCTCCGCGACTTGGAGCTGACCGACGAGCTCGTCCAGCGTCATCTTGTTGAGGTCGCCATGGATCTCGATCGACACCGCCACCTGCTTCAACCGCCTCGGGACAGCACGCAGCACCTTCCTGACCACGCGGGAGTCACCCAGCACCTCCCCGAGGTCACCCAGTTGCGCGGTCAGGCGATCAACGTGCACTGCAAACTCCGCCACCGTCTCGCCGTCGCCGAAGCTCAGGAGCTCGAACTCCTTCATCAGCCGCTACACGTTGGCCGCCTTCACACGGTCGTCGCCGCCGCGCATCTTCTTGACGGAGGCCCAGGCCTTCCTCGCTGACTTCTTCACGGAGAGCCCGACCTTCATCTCCGGCGGAACGCCACGGAGGATCGCGGCCAGCGCGCGCTGATCCTTGGCGCGGTCCTCGCTCCCCCCTCCACCGCGTCCCACAGCTCCAGGGCCTCCAACGACACCTGCATCACAAGAGACCACTCCTGGTAGCCCCCTTTGGTCAGCATCGGCAGCTCCACCACGCCGGAGCCGGGCACGCGCTCCGCGGCGGCGCCCGCGCTCGAACTGTCGCCCTTCAACGGAGACTCGCCGATCTTCATCTCCGGCAGCCTGGCTCTGATGCCACGTGTTGGACACACCCAGGAACGCACGTTCCGGCAACTAGCTCCTCACCCCTCCCGCTCAAGCACTCACACGCGCCGGCAACCCGAGGTAGAAGATGAACAGTGACTTTGGCCGGCGAACGCCGCGGAGCCGCTAGCTCCTGTATCTTGGCACTTCAACTGGCAAAACGGGATGAGGGAATACAGGGGCCTCATATAGGCCAGGGAACACGACTCACACCAGTCGCGACGCCACGATCTCCGCGGGACGCGCTCAGCCGTGGCCGCGACTCTGCTCGCAACAGCCACGACGGCTTCCTCCGCTGGATCCGCGTCACGCACGCACACATGTACTCCTAACCACCTACGACTCGGTCACAAGGAACACCAGCGCCGGAGACCTATCCTCGCACGCGCACCAGTCCTGGACCCAAGCTAGCCCGACCGGCTGGCGCCGTGCTCGGCCTCGACACAGACACAACACAGACACGCACGCCCGGAACGAACCCATGGCGTGATTATTCCTAACAATTACAATTTTGAAGGATTTGAGATCTGCCATTACAAATCGCGTAATTGGAAATCTGACATTGCAACTCTGTCATTCACCGAATTCTGCCATTATGTAAGCTTCGGGCGACGGTTGGCCCACCTGCAGACGCTGTAGACAGACCAAAGCTTTCGTATGGCCCTTTTTGCCCCTAGATCCGAACGGGCCCCACTTGTCAGCATCTTCTTCCTCCTCCAATCTTCCTCACTCAGCCGAGCAGCAGCAGCACGCACCATACACGCACGGCGGCGCACACGCGCAAGGCCGAGCTCAGTGGAACTCGCCCGCGGTGGCCACGCGTGCGGCAGAGGACGCCCACGACGGCGCACGCGCGCAAGGCCGAGCTCGCCCGTGGCCCCATCTGCGGCGGCGGCGGTGGGCGAGGCTGAGCTTGCCCGCGGCATCCTAGGAGCGAGGCCGAGCTCGGCGGAGGTCGCCCACGACGGCGCACGCGCGCAAGGCCGAGCTCGCCCGCGGCAGCCTGGGCGCCACACGGAGCTCGCCCTCTGCTGCGGCGGCAGGCGAGGCCGAGCTCGCCCGCGGCGGCTGCGTGCGCAGCGGAGCTCACCTTCTCCTTTCTTCCTCGGCGGAGCAACCACGAGGGTGAGCTGCCGGCCGGCTTCACTGCAGCAGCGCGCCCGGCCGCCCGGGGTCTCCGGCAGCGCCGCTTCCGCCATACCCTGGACGTCCTCCGCCCCGCGCTCACCCTCCTACAGCCCCGACGGCCATAGCCAGACGCAGTCGTGGTTGCTGGTCACCGTGCGTCGCCGGCCCACTTGCCTGCAGTAGCCCCCGGAGCTTCGGCGGCACCGCTCAGGCCAGATATGCACGTCGCCGCCTCAAGCTGGGGACTGTGGCACAAGAGCTCCCGCGCCGCCGCCACGACGAGCGGCTACCTCGACTCGCCGAACCAAGCTCAGTGTCGTCCCCTCGGCTCCAGCGAGTTGGGGAAGAAGTGAGGAAGGAGATGACATATGGGGCCATGTGTAAGCGAGACTAAAAGAAGAGAGGTGTTAGGGGTATTTTAGACCATACGAAAATATAAAGGCCTTCAGATGTGTCTAGGGAATCAAAAGACGGATCTTAGAGCATCAAATACGTATAAAATGACAGATCTTAGGTAAAGAATGAATTGTAATGACATATTTTCAAATAGACGATTTTCAATAACATATGTGCGAACTGTGAAAGTACGACATATTTTCAATTAAGCCGAAGAAGAGCCGTGTGCTTGCAGTTGCCGCTTGTGGAACTAGGGTTTCCGCTAACGCGCCACCGCCCCGGAGCCAATCCATAGATACATTTCGACCTTCGTCTACCTCGAGCATGATGCTATTGTCTCACATCCTTACATCTACCTCCAGCTAAAATTTCGAAATAGATAGATATATATTAGACTAGCGGATTCAGCTTCATGTTGCCGCTGCTGCTGCTCCTACAGGCACATCCTGGAAATCGAAACACTACAAGTCTCAGACCCATCTACATCTAGGTAAATAAGATCTCTCCATTGGGCCTGCTCCAAGACATTCGTGAATTCCATATCTAAAGATCCCTCTTCTTATAGTATTTTCGACCTCCTCCATTGCTTCTCTCATATTGCAGGGGAATTGAACCTCCGACCCCTGACTACATAAGCAGCGCAAAGAAAAAAAGGAAATAGTGGCCGTCCTAGAACACACATCATCCCAAGAGCAAAAGAAAAAAAAAATGCCTCGACGCTACTCAGCCAAAGGGAAATCTAGATCCAAAGTGTTGATAGTTGGCTCTTCGTCTACACAGTCAATCGAAGAGGTACTACAGATTACCTTGATACGCAAACGACATATAACTTTAGAAATTTAGATGCCAACAAAATAATAATGTAACTGCATTTTTCCACATTTCTTTCATAACAGATAAGGTTATACACACTCATACTGAATCAATTTTGCAGTCAGAGAGCAACAGCTTGAGTGAGCAAGCCATCAGGACTGATACTTCAGATCAGTTTAATGAAGTGGAAATTTCTTCAATTGCATCAAGGTGCTCCTTCAAAACAGTGCATGATCTAGTTTCCAAGTTCGATGAAACTAAGAGAACACTGCTGCGAGAGATTGGATTTGAGGGTTTGCTGCATTTTCCCTCACTGCATCAGGTAGACAGGAGGTTTGGTGTTTGGCTAATGTGCAGAGTAGACCCTATAACAAGCACAATTGTGTTGGACTCAACAACCAGATTGGTATTCAATAAAACGGATATCAATAAAGTATTTGGAATACCATGTGATGGAAAGAGAGTGGATGACCAGTTCTGCACAAACAAAGAAACCATCACAAAGATTCTGACAGTGCACCTCCAGTCAAGCAGCAAGAATGCGCGGAGCATTAAGCCATCATTGCAAATTATATCACAGAAATATGATGCCCCAATGACAATGGAACAGCGGAATGCTTTCAAAGTTGCATTCATCATTTACATAATGTCTACACTGTTCAACCCAGGAGCAAAGTTTGATTATGTCTCATATGAGTACTGGAATGCAATAGAGGACCCATCAAACATTGGTAATTACAACTGGTGTGAGTATGTGATGGAAAAACTACTAGATGCTGTCGTCAAGCTAAAATCAGAGCTGAAATGCAACTCGAAGATCGCGAACATAACAGGATGTGTCCTCTTCCTCCAGGTACTTAAAGTCAATTCTCTACCCATAAAATTGAAAGCATAAATTATTATGAACTAACATCATGCACGGAGTATACAAATAATAATTTAAATGTTAAAAAACATAAAAAGCACTTTACATAATTCTGAACTAACAAAAATATTTCAAAAATAACAGATCCTATACCTGGATAGCGTGAACCTTGGAGTTTGGAACTTGGAACATACAACATTCCCACGGGTCAGATTCTTCACTGGAGGCAGGATGAGATCTATGATACTAGCATCTTCAGAAAAGAATAAATGTGGTTACCCTCAAAGAACTTTTGGACATAGCCAGGTAATGATCATTTCGAACCATATATTTCATTACAAGTTTAAACATAATATAATGTGTAATAAACTGAGCAACCCAAGCACAAATGCAGTTGAGAGACCCATCGGGACTATGCTACCACTGGGCAACATCATCAATACTAAACGCAGAGAGTGGACCAATGTCACTGAACCTATGGGCCGCCCACAACACGGCGCCTACCCCGGCGGCTCAGGACGTGGCTGCGGACCAAGATCAAATCGACCTGCCGGTGCCCAATCTAGAAACAACCACCGGAGAAAGGCGAGGTTCTGCGTCGACTGCTAGAGGTCAACTTGACTGGGAGATCAACTGGAACGACACTCCTTGGGAGGCCGATATCTTTGACGACCAGGAAGACCTGATGGCATGTAGGGCTGCCATTCTCGCACTCAACGACTCCTTTCGCGTAAGTCATTGTCCTTGTAATTACTTTTATAAGCCGTCATACTAGTTAGTGACCTAACTTTGTGTTTTTACAGTTCTTGGCAGATCGGGCAAAAGCCCGGGCAGACCTGTGCAAAAATGTCGCCGCAACGCACCTTAGGACGCAGCAGATGGAACAAGAGCTCCAGCGGGTCAAGGAGGAATCTGCCAAGGAGAAGAGGAGCCTCAAGCGCGAGCTGGAGGATGGAGGAAGAGAAGCTGAAGGTCCGGGACGCGGATGAACTCCTGCGGACTGTGTACGATGGTAAGACCAGGGTCTCCCAAAGTTGTATTGTAATTGGTTCAATTAGTAGGTGCTTAGACTCCTTATTGCAGACTTTAACCGCAAGGAGAAGAAGCTGAAGGACAACCTTAAGGAGGCCGAAGGCACGATCAAGAGGCTAAAAGGCAACCTCAAGGAGGCTGAGGACGCAATCACGACGTCAAGGCGGACAACAAGGTCGCCACCGAGAGTGAGTACATTACGAACCAGAAGTTGGCGTACGAAAAGCGAGTCCGGAAGGACCTTGAGATCAGCCTCGTGGTAGCTTTACATTCCTTACAGAATGACCAAGTGGCCATTGCAGGGCTTGAGGTGGAGATGGCCGACCTGAAGAATGCAGCTGGCCATGTCATGGACATGGTGATTTCAGGTCGCCGGGGAAGAGCCAAGGTCTCTTGTAGATCGGCTAGTACTTGCTCCGGAGCGGGTCACCGAGCTTTTGAGAGCGTCAAGCAAGACGACAGCTGTTGAGACCCTGGTGAGGGTAAAATCCCACTACCCAGAGGTAGAGGTCGCCAAGATCGAAGGTGGGCCGAACCAGGAGGTCGACCTCAAAGTTGTAGAAGCGGAAGTAGAGTCTGCTGCCAACAAGGTCGTGGAAGCCATCGACTTTGAAGGCGATGAGGAGTAGCTATAGTTCCTTAGGTTTTACTTCCCTGTTGGCCGGAGCACAACATACCTGTGCTATGTAAGATACAATGTTTATTTCCCTTTGTGATGCAATACTTGATGTTCATACAAATTTGATTGCCCTGAGGCTTTGTGATATTTTGCCCCGCTAACCACTACTCACGGAGAGGACGGCTTGTCGACCACTGAAAGGACCTTGTGATGCCTAGAGGGGGGGTGAATAGGATCACTTCAAATTTTCCTGAAAAACTGAGCAGCGGATCAAGGGCCGGGTCACCCGCACCCTATGGCCGGGTCACCCGCGGGGGGGCGGGTCACCCTGACTATCAGTGCGGGTCACCCTGCGACAGGAAAACGAAAATCAATAGCTTAAGAGAGAAGTGATTTTACCGAAACTCTTTGAATCAAAAGTTCTCCAAGGATGTTGTAGACAACCTACATAAGATAATATGCCAAGCAACAACACACAAAAGTAGATCGGGACAAAATAAGCTTCTAGGGTTAGAGAGGAGGAGATGAACACGAACGAACAAGAGACAAAGATTTAATCCGAAGTTCACTTCCACCAAGGAAGCTACGTCTCCGTTGAGGTTCCCACAAAGGGAGGGCTATCACGAAGAGCCACTTGCCTCACCCAATCCCCACAAAGGAAGATTGGTGCTCACTAAGAAATCTCCACAAAGGATGGGTAATACAAACGTTCCCGGGTGCTCCACACGGAGAGGGCACTCAACGGGCGACGCCTAACCGTCTAGAAGCAATCTTCAAGAGTAATAAACGCGAATCGATGAACCAAAGCCGCCACAAGTGCTTCTTGAGATGAACACACGAAGAGCTCTCACAAAGGGGCTTAATCTCACACCTCAAATGTCTCTCACACCCAAACCCTAGGTTGAATCCTTGCTAGGAGTGCTTGGAAGGGAGTTGGGAGAGAGGGAAGTAAGCTTAGGAGGTGTTTCAATGGAGGAGGAGGCGGAACCCTAGAAAGGAGGGAGAAGGGGTATAAATACCCCACACTCCCGAACTAGCCGTTGGGAGCAAACAGGCACAGGCCGGGTCACCCGGCCCCATAGGGCGGGTCACCCGCCTGCCAACCCCGGGTCACCCGCCCTATGGGGGCGGGTCACCCGCCCCTCACCAGAGGCAAAACGAGTCACCCGCCCTGCACAACAAAGGTGCAAAACGTGCCCGTGAGTGCATAGTGTCTCTCAAAGGATGTTAAATCTCAACTTAAGCACTTGTAACTAACTTTGATCTATCAATCACGTCCCTCTTTATAGTACGGTGTTTCCTAAACTCAAATTCAAAAGATAAATTAAAATTAAATCATCATTTGAGCTTCAACACATATAAAAGAAATTGAAGTCCTTCCTTTCTCATATAAAATTTTATCTCCTTTATTCCTGCACACATCTTAGATAAACCATCAAATACTCAAATTATAATTGTCATTATCACCAAAATAATTAGGGGCCTAGATGCACTTTCAACCACACGACTCAGCAGGGAGGCTTACGTGTAGTCAACGCGCGAGGCGAGTCTAGGACTCTGGTTTTGCAACCACACAATTTGATCAAGCTCGTAGAGACATGAAGTAAGCGGTTAAAAGAAAAGGAAGTCCTCAGGTCGAGTCGACCCTTATATTGGCAAGGCCAAGCCCCCGAGCATGTTGAGGGGGAGGAACGATCATCACCCTTGGGTCTAACGACCCTTGTGCTAGCATTGCCAAGCCCCCGAGCATATCGAGGGGGAGGGGAGGAATATCATAACACAGGAAAGGGATAGCAAACTCAAAGGTCGGTCAGATGACTGCCGAAAAACTAATCTTTATTCAATTTTAATAAATTTTAAACAAAGGCGAGGAATACATAGCTCACAAAGAACTATTCTACGGATGGAATCGTCGCAGGTGCTCCACATTCCAAGGGTTAGGAACTCCTTAGCCATCGCCCCATTGGAGACGATATGTAGACGGGCTGATGACCTCGATGATGATGAAAGGGCCCTCATAGGGGGCGGATAGCTTGTGCGTGCCGTCGGTTTTCTGGATCCGGCGGAGGACCAGGTCGCCAACGTGAAAGGAGCATTCCTTGATGTTGCGGTCATGGTAGCAACGCAGTTGCTGGTCGTGGCGAGTCTGCCGCATGACAGCCGCCACTCTGTGTTCTTCTAGGTTGTCGAGGTCGGTGCGACGCGTAT
Organism: Cenchrus fungigraminus; assembly: GCA_036936925.1. Classification (NCBI taxonomy): domain Eukaryota; kingdom Viridiplantae; phylum Streptophyta; class Magnoliopsida; order Poales; family Poaceae; genus Cenchrus; species Cenchrus fungigraminus. Next base: position 15,551,624 of record CM072778.1, on the reverse strand, counting down.
GTTCTGCTTCTCCTTCATCGTAGTGCTGTATGCGGGGTGCACCGAAGACAACATTTGTAGGGAGGATGGCCTCCGAGCTGTAGACTAGAAAGAAGGGCGAAAAGCCCGTGGCAGAACTGACGTGAGTCCTGAGACCCCAGATCACATGAGGAAGTTCAGCGAGCCAGCGAGAGGCGTAGTTCGATGCATCATCGTAGATGCGATCTTTCAAGGCTTGTAGCACCAGGTCGTTGGCATGCTCGACCTGGCCGTTGCACCCAGGGTGGGCGACCGACGAGTAGTAGACGTCAATCATGCTGTCCTGGCAGAAGTACCATAACGCAGATCCTGTGAAGGCCGAACCAAGGTCGGTGATAATTCTGTTGGGCACACCGAAGCGATGTGTAATCTCTTTTATGAACTTGGCTGCTTCTTCCTATGTGACTTTAGCCACGGGTCGGACCTCAATCCACTTGGTGAATTTATCCACGGTGACGATGATATGTTTATAGCCGCCAGGAACGGTTTTAAACGGACCTATGGAATCCAAACCCCACATGACGAAGGGCCAGGATGGTGGGATTGTGCGCAGGACCTGAGCGGGTAGGTGTTGCTATTTAGCAAAGAATTGGCATCCTTTGCACCTCATGACGAGGTCTTTGACATCGCTCATGGCCGTTGGCCAGTAGAAGCCAGATCTATATGCATTGCCGACCAGATTAGCCGATGCCGCGTGGCAGCCACACTCACCGCTGTGGATCTCAGCCAAGAGCTGAAGACCTTCTGATCGCAAGATGCACTTCATAAGTACATTGGAGGAAGCCCTTGGCCGCCTTATATTGGCTGACGGACAAGGTCGGTGGACCAGAGTCCGGGTCGGTTACAACAGGGAAATATATCTTTAGTTGGTTACAACATTATCCCGCAATTTTCGGACTGTCTGACGGCGCGGCCGACGTCTTGACATGCACTCCAAGTCTCGTATCAAATAAGGTCGCCTGGAGGAATCTTCTGGAAGGTCGTCGGGGCCACAGATCAGGTCTGTTGGGCCCACCGACAGGTCGGCAAGTCTTTTGATGGGCCGGACTCACTTGTCAGGGACGACTATGAGCCTGGTCGGTGGGGACCCATGGGTACCCATGTCTCACACTCTACTACGATTATTAAGAATCCCACTTGAGGTAAATCACCACAAAGACAGTTGTTGTAATGTAATATTTTCGTTGTAACTAAATGAAACATTAAAAAGGTTCAGACCAATAAAAGATAGAAATGAATGAGGGCTATAAAATTAAATAAACCAAATATAGAATTGTGCAGTACACGCAGCAAGTATGAAATTATTCAGTACACGCATGTAATAAAAGTGTTCAATGAAAATATGTACAGAGAAAAAATATACAATTTCCTGGCCTCATATAACACATGCAGATGGATTCATCAGCATACAACGCATTCATGGAATATGACTGCCACAACAATACGATGACACGGATAGCTACAATGAAGTTCTTGTCCAAGTTAATTGTTTTCATACAACCTTTTGTCCGGAAGACTGTGTCAAAAAGCCGTGGAACTACATCTGCAGCTGTAGAAGGCACGACTCAAACACCGCAAAAAAATAAAAAAACATCAGCAAATTTCACAAATTGTTATGGACTCCATGTTTGGCAAGAAGTTCAGGCGCAGGAAGGATAAGTCCCAGGCGCCTGGTAGTGGCTAGAGTCTGTTAGGATTGGTTTTATCCTTAGAGGAGTTTGTTAGCTAGTAGATTGGTTTGTTAACAGATTTATCTTGTTAGGAGTCTTGTATTTAAAGGCCTAGTCGCCTAAGAGATAATCAAGCAGAACGATAATTCCCAAGAGTTCAGAGCCTCCAAGAGAGGGCGAACTGGGTGTTTATCTACCTGCTGTTCGTGTTCATGCCTAGAAATTATTCCATAACAACTCAAGTATCAGTCTAGGATTACCTTCCTCGGCTGTTCCATCGCCCACCGCAATCCCATCTGATTCCCCTACGCACAGCCAACCCCTCCGCCACCATGCCATGCCTGACGAAGCCGAGAACGAGCCGCGGGATGAGACCCCTGTTCCGCAGTGGGCGTTCTCCGACGCCCTCGACCGCATGGTCGAGATGATCAACGACCTCGGCAGGAAGATCGACGCCGAGGCCGCCAACCGGAGGACCGAGCAAGCGCTGCTCAACACCTCCATCAAAAACATCTAGACGCAGCTGCTGGAGAAGCAGGGGCGCTTCGACACCCACAGGACCAGCAGCGACTCCAGTACAGGCTCGTGCGCCCCCGACGCACAAGCTCCGCTTCCCCAAGTTCGACGGCACAAGCGACCCGCTAGTGTGGCTCCACAAGGCGGAGCAATTTTTCCGCGCCCATGAGATGCCGTCGTCGCAACAGGTGTGGACCGCCTCCTTATACATGGACGGCACGGCTAGCCAGTGGTACTTCCGCTGGGAGAAGAATCTCGACGCCGCACCGTCGTGGGAGGATTTCGCCGCCGGCGTCAATCGCCGCTTCGGGCCTCCGCTCCGCGCCAATCCCCTCGGGGAGCTATCCCATCTCCGTCGCACCGGCACGGTGGATAAGTACCAGGAGGCCTTCCTCAATCTCCTGGCTCGATGTGAGGATGTCACCGAGAAGCAGCAAATCGCGCTTTTCACGGCGGGATTGCAGCCGCCCCTCAGCGTCGACGTGGAATTGCACAATTGCGCAACCCTGGAGGACGACATGGGCCTTGCTCGGGCCTACGAGCGTCGGATTGTGCTCACTGAGGACCCGTCGCGCCAGGCGGCCCGCGCCCCGCACCCCCCCCCCTCCGCGGCGTCCAAGCCACCATCGACACCAGCCGCGACGGCGGCCTCGTCTTCGATGCCCGGTGCGCCCACGAAACTCCCACCGCCACCCGGCCGCTTCAATCGCCTCTCTCCAGAGGAGATGGCGCGCCGTCGCCTCGATGGCCTCTGTTTCAACTGCCCAGAGAAGTTCACCCGCGAGCACGCCAAACAGTGCACCATGTGGGGGATCTACTACCTAGAGGTTGGAGATGAAGAGCCAGACGACACGACCCCGACTTCGGAGGAGGACGACATGACGATCTCCATGCATGCGCTCTCGGGCGTCCGCACCGACTCCACCATCAGCCTTGCCACCACGGTGGCCGCTTGCCAGTTCTCCGCCCTCATCGACTCTGGCTCGACGCACTGCTTCATCGCCGCTGAGGCCGCTCGCCGCCTCGGCCTGCAGCCGGTCGCCCGCCCGGGGGTCACGGTGGGCCTCACCAACGGCGACCGCGTTCCGCTAGCGGGCGTCTGCAAGGACGTCGTCATCACCATTGGCACCGAGGAGTTCACCGTCGACCTCCACACCATCGATTTGCACGGCTACGAGCTCGTCCTGGGTTGCGATTGGCTGAGCACCTTGGGGCCTGTGCTATGGGACTTAAAGCGCCAGTCAATGTCCTTCTGGCGGCACGACCATCACGTTCGCTGGCGCGGCGTCACCAGCACCTCCCCGCCACGCATCGCCGCCACGGACGTCCTCGACTTGCTGAACTGGCTGAGTTCGCGGATCTCTTCGCGGAGCCAACAGGCCTGCCGCCGGCGCGCGTGTTCGACCACCGCATCCATCTTTAGCCGGCCACTCCACCTGTCGCTGTCCAGCCATACCGGTATCCCCAGCGACTGAAAGATGAACTTGAAGCTCAGTGCGTGGCGATGCTCGCCCAGGGGATCATCCGCGCCAGCACATCCGCGTTCTCCTCCCCTGTGCTCCTAGTCAAGAAACGGGACGAGACCTGGCGGTTCTGCGTGGATTACAGAGAGCTCAACAGCAAGATCGTCAGGGATTGTTTTCCCATCCCTGTCGTCGACGAGCTCCTCGACAAACTCAAGGGCGCCGCGTTCTTCACCAAGCTGGACCTCCCATAAATATAGATTTATGACATGGACTCCATCATTTAGCTTTACACCAAATTTTTATGGATTCCACAAAAATAGCTAAGAAGCATCAAATCTGTGTGCAGAGTTACAAGTTGAGGAGTTCATGAATATACGACACATCATGCAACTTTGACAGCATAGGCACCGACCAAAATGAATCACATAGAGGGACATCCAGTAAGTTGAAGGGCTCCGAATCTGCCCAGAGATGAGCCTCAAACTCGACGTCAGAAACCATGGTGGCAGGCAACCAGCCAGCAAAAGAAACACCAATCGTTCAGATGCAACTATACAAAGAAGCACACCACCAACGCCTAGCCCTATCCATGAACACTTGTGTGCAGACAAGAAAATCAACGAGAAGCTTCCCACACCCACAACTCAATGCTCATCACACATTGGTACAAGATGACAGTGTCATAGAGAAACTACGGAATGCAAATGAAAATATACCACATGACAGGTACAATCAACATTATTTTCCTCATAAAAAACTAAAAAAGCTTACCTGTGTAACACTAGAACATTATGTTTCTAATGGTAAATTAATATACTAACATACGACCACATACTGATCTGATTTTACAGTCCAGTGATACTACACTTCATACCAAAGCATATACAAGTGTTTGGCCAAGACATGCTTTCGCAGATTGAAGGTCACTGCGATGTAAGCACAGACCTATTCAACGCCTTCATCAGACGGCAGAAACAAATTGACGACACATTAGAACATAATGCAAGTGACACACGTTGGAGGCACTTCTTCGAAGCAGACTTTTTGGTAAGGTTCATTACAACTCCCATTAGGTGAATCTAGATGAAGACAGGAAAAAAATTAATCAAAACCAAAACATCAATATCAGTAGAATAAAAAAGTGACTTTGAGTTCAATGTTCATAGGACTGCATAATTTGCGATACACTAGACGTGGAAGATCCATACATAAGAGACCAGATCATTGGAAATCACATCGGATACAACCTTCCAATTGTGCTATGGTAAGATGAAATGCAAAAATTACTACACTCACGTGCTAGAGCAGCTTCATCGTTAAAAGGAAATTATGTACATAAAGCATTAAATATAGCTAACGCAAATGAAATATTTGACAGATGATATTCCCAGTAAAAGTAGAGAACAGATGGATACTATACACATGGCACCTCGACAACAAAGAAATCTCTGTATTCGACCCAAAACTGCCTGATGGTCATTCAGAAAAGGTGCTTCAATTCCATGATAGTGTTATCAAGAAACTACAAACATCTATGGAAATGATTGCCACAGAGTTCTTCAGAGGCTGGGATTACAACTTCAAGGAAATAACAGTGCGGTACATGATGGGTCTCTCTTCAAACAGGTAAGGTATCTTTGAATATATTGAAAAAATATCATACAAAAAATGCATTAAAAATTTGTCACTGCATATGAAATCCCAATTTGGCAACTAACAAGTGGTAACGACACTGCAGCGGGCAAACAACAGGACTACTATGCGCATACTTAACAATGGTATTTGACGGATACGAAATTCATAACAGCGAACACATGGTAAACTCCATGCGCAGAACAGCAAATCATAAGATTCTCATTACATTAATAGATGAACATCCTTGCTTCATTGATACACAATCCAGTGTATCTGCCCTTTAGTAATAAATTGTTTATTTTACAGGAAGACCTAACATCAATATCATCGATAATACTATCGGAGATATTATCATTGGATGGGAATTGTGGCACAATCCCAGCTGAAGTACTGCCAAGTTGTATCACTAGTCTCCAAGATTCAGCAAGTTTGTAATGTGCATTATCAATCGTGTTATACACCAAACCTTCTGCAATAAGCTCTTTAATTTCTTCCCTATAGAAATATTAAAAAAAATATATCATGCACATACTAGCAGAATTCGAATCGAATTGAACCCAATAATTTTAGGTATACCTCAGCCTCTCAGTGGTTAGGTCAGACTCCTTTAGAAGGTAGTCAAAGGATGCACCATCATCAGACTCCCTACAAACAGAAATAATGAAAACTATGATCAAGATCAAAACTGGCACACATCACCGAAAACACATACTACTGGCTAATTCTAAAAGGATCGAAACAATCACCTAATAACATTGTTGGCCAGGGTTATTCCTTATCAGTTTCAAGAGAAGCTTGCGCAGAAAATATCGGCAAGAGAACTGGCCGGAGAGTTCTTCTGTTGCATCTCAACATAAGTGTGGATGACATATAGATAATGATGAGTCACATCATTATAGTTATCTACAGGGCTGGATATAAAAAAGAAACATTGACACAAATTACATAACTCTGTAGTCCATCTAAATTTTAAACATCCACACAAAACAATTTTGAAATCATAACCTTAATTTGATACGGTCCAGCTTGACACATTCATCGGCTAGGGAAAACCATGGCATAAACTTTGTAATAGTCATTTGTCTTGAAATACAAGTCAACTGAAAATATAAGAACCTAGAAGAAAAAGAAAATAACATTGAACAATGAGAAATTGTTGGAAATTTTAAATAAAAAATTACAGAAAAAAAGGAAAACCGCATGCAGCAGAAAAATTTACATACACTGCACCTTCAAGACCAGACTTTCCATTGTAATAGTCATTAGGCCTTTTACATGATAGAAAAAACATAAATTTTAATTAGCAAATATTATTCAGAACAAACAATATAATAAATAAATATATATATTTTTATATATAAATGAATTAAACTTCTGCATTTAAGATCTTGTCATCCTAATTACTCTGCTGAAATGTGCTAACCAGCTGTAGCAAATACTGCCTGTACCATCATACAGACTGAAGAAGCTGAAATCATCCTTCTTCTCCAAGTTATGGATCATACCACAAAGCAGAACCTTGGGAGAGAAGAGACATCAAGTGAGCTGTACATTTGTAATAATTAAAAATACAGCTGTATGCAAATGAATGTTTAAAATTATGTCACGGAAGAGGGTATTGTAGAGCGTGCTTTGTATGGTTTGTAGCATATACAGAACCAGATTTTTTTGCAAGATGGAGGCGCCCGTCGAGCGGCTCCTCAGGGGGATGGCCGTGGCGCCAGCGGCTTTCGTGGCCGACATCTACTTGCCATGGGCGGTGCTGATGGCCCTGAGGATGGGCGTCGTAGCCTGCTCGTTCTGCCCCAACTCTGCCACCCACTTCGCCGCCTTCTACCATTTGGGGAGACTCGCGATAGCTTGGCCGTCACAGGTCCTTGGCACAAGAAGTGTCTACAATCTACTGTCAACAGTCAAGATAACTTCCAGTTGTTTGTGCTCATATCGATCTATCTTCATCTTCATCGCAGATATGAACGATGAGATGTGGAATCAGTATCCCTGGCCAGACTCGCATAAGGTTGTGCGATCTAGAACCGATCATTTCTCGCGCGAATGGGCAATTCATGCTGAGAATTTGCAGTGTCAAGGCAGCTCAATTTGTGCTTTTCAGCTCATTTTACGAGCTGGAGGCTGGTGTCATAGACTCTCACTAATTTCAGTGTATCCGATTGTTCCATGCATCCCCTATATCACACTTCAAGAACAGCCGGCCATGGCTGTGGAAGATGAACATTTCACATGGCTGGACTTGCAGCCTGCAGGGTTCCGTTCTTTATGTCTCACTGGGCAGCTTCCTCCCAGTGTCACCTACCAGCTTGCAGAACTCGCTATGGGGCTTGCTGCAAGCGGTGTGAAGTTCTTGTGGGCGCTCCGAGGCGAACTGGTTCTGCAATTGCTAGGTGACAGGCTGACAGCAATGGCATACTTGTGCCTTGGTGCGAACAGCTGAAAGTGCTGTCTGGGGGATTCTTGACACACTGTGGCATGAACCTGGAGGCTGGTGTCATAGACTCTCACTAATGTCAGTGTACCCGATTGTTCCATGCATCCCCTATATCACACTTCAAGAACAGCCGGCCATGGCTGCGGAAGATGAACATTTCACATGGCTGGACTCGCAGCCTGCAGGGTTCCGTTCTTTATGTCTCACTGGGCAGCTTCCTCCCAGTGTCACCTACCAGCTTGCAGAACTCGCTATGGGGCTTGCTGCACGCGGTGTGAAGTTCTTGTGGGCGCTCTGAGGCGAACTGGTTCTGCAATTGCTAGGTGACAGGCTGACAGCAATGGCATTGGTGCGAACAGCTGAAAGTGCTGTCTGGGGGATTCTTGACACACTGTGGCATGAACCTGGAGGCCGTGTTTGCTGGGGTGCCAATGCTCACTTTGCCGTCTTATCGTTGATGTGTGGAGGGTTGGGTTTGTTAGATTGATCTCCTCTTCAGTGAGCCCAACGGCCCACTGGGTCCTTAATCTCGCGCCCTGATCGGAGGCGCCCAACCCTAAATGGTTGGCGGGCCCCTGTCACACTGCGCTATATAAAGAGGGTGGGGGGCCGCAGGCTCGTGTCACGAGGTTCGCCGCCAGCCACACTCCCCACCTACATCCCTAGTCCGATCTACAGGGAGCGCAGCCAGTGACGGGAAGCTCCGCCGCCGCCGCCACTGCGTCGACCGCCGCTGCCCTAGCGCAGATCTGCACTCTGCGTCGCTGCCTAAGCGCAGATCTCCTACATGGCTAGCGGTTCCGGCAGCGCCCCTGCCGGAGATGGTAACTCACCCTCTCCCATTTCTCTGTACATACATGCATCACACTTGTATACATACACAGTCACAGTTCCATACCCGGCTAGATATGCACCTAGATGATCCCCGTAATCTATCAATGGTACCAGAGCCATGCTAGGTCGTAGATCTAGTCTCGGGTAGAAGAAAAGGAGAAGGAACTCGATCTCGAATCGAAAAAGCAAATGCAAAGCGAAACCCTAACCCTAACCCTAGATCTAAAGATGCAAAGGATGGAGGGAAGGGGTCCCACCGTGGGCTCCACCTCACCGTCACCACCGCCGCCGGCGCCGCCTTGGGCGCGCGCCGCGCGGACAGACAGACGAGCCGGGTGCTCGTCGGGCCTCCGCCGCCGTGCGGGTTGGGCCAAAGGGCACCGTCGCGCATCCGCTCGACGGCGGCGCGCTCTCCCTCGTGGGGAACACGCTCGCCGGCAAGAGGACCCGTGGCGGCGCCGCCACCTTCCTCTCCGGGCCGCCATGGCGGAAGTGCTCTCTGGATCTCGCTTGTTGAGGTGCTAGGAAACTGGGGAGGGGGGAAAGAAAGGATAGAGGAGGAAGGGACGCCGGCGGCCTCGGGCTGGGCGGCGCTCGTCCTCGCCGTCGCCGGCGAACTGCCGGCCGCGGACTGAGCCACCCCGCCGCCACCGCTTGTGTTGCTGGTGTGCGAGAAAGCCGGGGGAGAAAAGAAGAAATGAGCTAGGGTTCAGGGGTGCCCGGGGCGGCCGGTGGTTTTGATCTGGCGAAATGAAAGGACAGCCGTCCATCTGATCGAACGGCCGAGATCGATCGCTGGCCACCGGGCGGCTGCTGGGCTAGATTCGGCCCAAGAGGGCGAGGCGCGCGGGTCGCTTTGACGGCCTGCCCGTCGGTTTTTGGGCCGTGGGCCCAGGTGCATTCGCCGGGAAGGCTACAGGCCTGTTTTTGCTGCTGGGCCAATTGAACAGTGACATCTTTGAATTGTTTTAGATGTTTTTTCAGAAGCATATTTTGATGATTTTTGTATGGTTTTCATGTCTATTCAAATTTGAACTAACGGAATAATTTGTTTAGAGAAAAAGTGATTTTAACAGTAATATTGCTTCTGAACAGAAAGTTTTTTCATGAATTTTATTCATGTTTTCCGCTGCGAATTGTTTAAAGTGATGCTTGTTTTTGAATTTAATTGGAACCAACGGGAAAATTAAATTTAAAATGAGCATATTAAAGTAATTTTTTTCTGGTAATTATGATGTTGTTATTTACTGACCAACGTTGTTAATAATATCATCATGATTAAAAGGTTGTTTTTGTGCATTTATTTCTATTTTCTGCCCAACGGTGATATAGATTTAATTGCATAAACAGTTGTATGTTTTAATTTTGACCAACGTTGGATTAATGCATGCAATTGTTGTTATGGATCTCACTTATTGTGGTTTTCAGGAGGGTACAACTTGATGAGTTCCATCAACAAAGTTCTGATCCTCAATGCTGAAAATCACAAAGAATGGATCAGGAAGGTGGATCTGGCTTTTGTATGTGCTGAGCTTGACTGGGTGTTGAAGGATCCACAGCCGGTTCAGCCACAGAAGCCGGTGAGAGATGAAAAAGATGATGATGATGCATGGGCAAAGAAAGAGAGGGATTATGCTCCCTTAGAGTTGTCATGGTCCATTGCTAACAAGAAGTGGACCACGGCAAACAAAAAGTGCATGGCTTTCATAGAGAACACAATTGAGCCCTCACTCTTGAGCTCGATTGAAGGTTGTACCTCTGCTACAGAGTTACTTGACAGGATAAAGAGTCAGTTTACTGGCTCTTCAAAGACATATGCCACCATGATGCTAAGACAGTTGGTGAATGAAAAGTATACTGGTAATGGAAAAGGTGTGAGAGAGCACATCCTCAAGATGAGCAACCAGGCATCTAAGCTAAAGCCATTGGATGAGGAACTTGAGATTAGACTTAAGCTCCTTGTTCACCTGGTTATGGCTTCCCTGCCAAAGGAGTTTGACACTTTTGTTACCAACTACAACATACATCCAGAGCAGTGGGATCTGGAAAAGACTATAGCCATGCTTGTTCAGGAAGAGGAAAGGATAAAGTCTCAGAGTGGTGGTTCTTTGAATTTTGCAAAGAAAAAGAACTTCCATCCAGGCGCTTCTTCTTCAAAGCCACATGGTAAAGGTAACATGCAGCATCAGCATCAGAAGAGTATTCTTCCAGTGGACAAGGATCAGTGTCTCTACTACAAGAAAAGGGGGCATTACAAGAAAGAATGTCCTGAATGGTTGAAGTCAGTCATGGCTTCTAAAGGTAATAATATAGTTTCTTTTGTAAATGAATCCTTGTATACACAGTTTTCAAAATCTACTTGGTGGATTGACTCAGGTGCAACGGTTCATGTTGCAAATTCTTTACAGGGATTCAGTTCGACCCGGACCATGGAAAGAAGAGAAAGTTCCATTGAAGTTGCAAATGGAGTCCAAGCCGAAGTTGAAGCTGTTGGCGATGTCTCTTTGGAGCTAGTTGATGGTTTTATACTTTTGCTTAGAGATGTTTTTTATGTTCCTTCGTTAAACAGAAACTTGATTAGTATTTCACGTTTGGACAAAGATGGTTTTGAATGTCATTTTGGACATGGCCAGTGTGCCATTTGGTGTAATAATGCTTGTGTTGGTACTGCTTACCTTCATGAAGAGCTTTATTTATTATCCTTGCGTGAAAAAGTTAATTCCGTGTGTGATGTGAATGTTCATGTTGCAAATGATTCCGGGTCGGAGAATGTACAAAAGAAAAGAAAGAAAACTCATGATACGTCGTCGAAATTATGGCACTATCGTTTAGGCCATATTTCGAGGGGGAGAATAGAGAGCCTCGTTAAAAATGAAATTCTTCCTCCATTAGAGTTCTCTGACTTAGAGCAATGTGTAGATTGCGTTAAAGGAAAGTATGTAAAGCAAATTAAAAAAGGTGCAAAACGAAGCACAGGAACTCTAGAGATAATTCACACTGATATTTGTGGACCGTTTCCTGTGAAAAGTATGGATGGCTATGACTTGTTCATAACATTCACAGATGATTACTCCCGTTATGGCTATATTTATCCAATTAAAGAAAGATCGGAAGCACTGGATAAATTTAAGATATTCAAAGCTGAAGTTGAAAATCAACTTGATAAAAGAATTAAAATAGTAAGATCTGACCGTGGGGGGAGTACTATGGTCGGCACACCCTATTTGGCCAAGTTCCTAGACCTTTTGCAAAGTTCCTACAGGAAAATGGCATAGTAGCCCAGTATTCAATGCCGGGCGAGCCTCAGCAAAATGGAGTAGCTGAAAGGCGTAACCGTACACTGATGGATATGGTGCGTAGCATGATGAGTTACTCCACCTTGCCATTGAGTTTGTGGATGGAGACGTTAAAAACCGCTATTCACATTCTCAATAGAGTACCAAGCAAGTCGGTGCCCAAAACACTGTACGAGCTGTGGACGGGAAGAGTACCCTCTCTACACCACTTGCGTATGTGGGGGAGCCCGGCTGAGACCAAAGTGTTTAACCCAAACATTGCAAAGTTAGATTCCAAAACAGTTAGTTGTTTCTTCATTGGGTATCCTGAAAAGTCAAAAGGGTTTCGTTTCTACTGTCCAGACAGATATACAAAGTTTGTAGAAACGAGACATGCTGTCTTCCTAGAAGATGAAATGATCAGGGGGAGCACGGTAGTTCGAAAAATTGATCTTGAGGAGAAGAGGGTGTGTGCACCCAATCCGATGATTCAGGAGCCATATTTCTCATTACCTGTTGTACCTGCACCGACAGTCCCTGAGGTTGTGGTGCAAGCACCTGTTGCAACTCCGCCTGTGGTAACAATGAGTGAAGATCTGGAACCTGTCCTTCAGGATTCGATTGAATCCACTGTTGCACATGAGGATGAGACGCAGCAGCCACCTGTTGATGATGTGCCAATAGATGTTGAGGCACAGATTGTGCCGACAGAAGAGGCCCCTCGTAGGTCTCAAAGAGTTAAAAGATCAGCTATTCCTGATGACTATAAAGTTTATAATACAGAAATAGCTCATATGGAGGGTGATCCCGCTTCATATGAAGAGGCCATGAGAAGTGCTCACTCATCGAAATGGTTGGAGGACATGGAAGATGAGATGAAATCGATGAGTTCCAACGATGTATGGGACTTGGTAGAAATTCCTAAAGGAGCCAAAACAGTAGGCTGTAAATGGGTCTACAAGATTAAACGTGACTCTAGAGGGAATATAGAAAAGTATAAGGCACGACTTGTGGCAAAAGGCTATACACAGATAGAAGGAGTAGATTACAATGAGACATTTTCTCCAGTCTCATGTAAAGATTCCTTCAGAATAATTATGGCTTTAGTGGCACATTTTGATTTAGAGTTACATCAGATGGATGTAAAGACAGCATTTCTAAATGGTGATTTGAAAGAAAACGTTTACATGAAACAACCGAAAGGTTTTGTTGTAAACGGAAAAGAACATATGGGATGCCGCCTAAAGAAATCCATTTATGGATTAAAGCAAGTATCCAGACAGTGGAATCTAAAGTTTGATGATACAATTAAAAGATTTGGGTTTGAACCGAATATAGAGGACAACTGCATTTATGCAAAGTTAAAAAATGGGAAATATGTTTTCCTAATCTTGTATGTGGATGATATTTTGCTTGCTAGCAATGATGTCAGTCTACTACGAGAAACAAAGAAGTTTTTGTCCTCAAATTTTGATATGAAAGATCTTGGTGAAGCCTCGTATGTTTTAGGCATAGAAATTCACCGAGATAGAAAGAATGGGGTTTTAGGATTATCACAAAAGGCATATTTGGAAAAGATTCTAAAGAAGTACAATATGCACACGAGTAAAGCAACACCTGCTCCTATAGTAAAGGGCGATAGTTTTGGAAATTTCCAATGTCCCAAGAATCAATATGAGCTCGATCAAATGAAAGCGGTACCATATGCTTCAGCTGTTGGAAACTTACAGTATGCACAAGTGTGCACTCGCCCTGACTTAGCGTTTATCACCGGAGTACTCGGTAGATATCAAGATAATCCAGGCATAGAGCACTGGAAGATAGCAAAGAAAGCAATGCGTTATGTGCAAGGCACAAAGCATTACATGCTAACATACAGAAGCTCTGACTGCCTAGAGATAAAAGGGTATTCAGATGCAGACTATGCGGGAGATAGAGATGATAGAAAATCCACATCTGGTTATATATTCACTCTCGCAGGGGGAGCTATTTCGTGGAGATGCTCCAAACAAAAGTTAGTTGCATCATCCACGATGCACGTAGAGTTTATAGCATGTCATGATACTATTGGACAGGTGATATGGTTAAAGAAATTTGTACCCGACTTGATAGTGGTAGATTGTATTAATAAACCACTAAAGATGTACTGCGACAATCAGCCAGCAGTATACTATGATCACAACAACAAGTCGAGTAATGCTTCCAAACCTATTGAGGTAAAGTTTTATGTTGTGAAGGATAGAATCCGGGATAAAATCATAAGTCTCGAGCATATAGGGACAAAGGATATGGTTGCGGATCCGCTCACGAAAGGCTTACCACTCAATGTGTTCAAGGAACACTTAGCCGGCATGGGTTTAAGGGAAAGCCTATAACTCCTGGATTACGAAGTGGCCCAAAGGAAATAGATTTTATTCCAAAACGGAGAAGTATGTTGTGGCTGTTTGAGTCTATCGGCAATTGAGCCGTGACGATGAAGCATGCTCTATGTACCAATCTGTGATGGAACGAATAAAGTGGAAAAGTTAAAGTTAAAAGTATGTGATGATATCAAGGGGGAGAATGTTAGATTGATCTCCTCTTCAGTGGGCCCAACGGCCCACTGGGCCTTTAATCTCGCGCCCTGATCGGGGGCGCCCAACCCTAAATGGTTGGCGGACCCCTGTCACACTGCGCTATATAAAGAGGGTGGGGGGTCGCAGGCTCGCGTCACGAGGTTCGCCGCCAGCCACACTCCCCACCTACATCCCTAGTCCGATCTACAGGGAGCGCAGCCAGTGACGGGAAGCTCCGCCGCCGCCGCCACTGCGTCGACCGTCGCTGCCCTAGCGCAGATCTCCTACATGGCTAGCGGTTCCGGCAGCGCCCCTGCCGGAGATGGTAACTCACCCTCTCCCATTTCTCTGTACATACATGCATCACACTTGTATACATACACAGTCACAGTTCCATACCCGGCTAGATGATCCCCGTAATCTATCAGGGTTCAGTCTCAAGGAGAAGATGCAACCTGACGGCTCATTGGAAGAGAGAAAAGATTACGCTGGCGGTAAAGAATCTGACGGCAAGTAAGTGAGAAGAAGACCAAATTCACTGAAAGAAGCTTCCCGCAGAGGGATCTTCGTGCTAAAACTGAAAAGAGTACTTGATAATGGGGGTACTTTATAAGATTCTTTTTTGTTGTTGAAAATTCAGATGGATTTTCCAGACAAATTACATTTTCACAAGGTTGTCACCACAAGTCAGTAACAATCCTGACTCATCTCTGAGAAGTGAGAACAGCCTAGCAAACAAACGACTGTCTCAAGTGTTTTGTCACATTTTTTCCCAAAGTTTCACCGGATGAATAGGAATTGTGTGATCTGCAATCCCTCCCCCCCCCCCCCCCCCCCCCCCCCACAAATCCATTCATATCATCAGATGACAGGAATAAGCAAAACAAATTCCAAGCAAACATCCGATTCTTCATTATGAATAACTGGTTATCGATAAATTCCATTGACAATACACCAAGGTGTGTATCACATCAGATGGGGCAGAACATCCGAATCCTAATTGCCATCACAAGTCAGTAACAATCCTGACTCATCTCTGAGAAGTGAGAACAGCCTAGCAAACAAACGACTGTCTCAAGTGTTCAAACTTTTTTGACTCCAAACAAACATAAAACCTAGCGAATGTCAGACTCGCCTTCCATTACACTCTTGAAACCAAAAGCACACAAATACGGGACGAGGTTATCTTCGTTTATTTGCAGATCTCCACTGCCGGTGGACGTAGCGCAACCCCTCCAAACTGCTCGGAGGAATACTTCTTGTAGACAACCCTCAACTTGCTCTCCGGGGCAGTCAAGTGTGCGCTCACCAGCATTTTTGTGCATTCCCTGAAACCATCGCAGTTGGTCATCATGTATGCAGGCAGATACATGGTTTATTATCTAAAAAAGGAAGAGATGGCACTGGGTCTTACATTAGCTCTGACTCTCTGAAGCCTGTGTGGTGCTTGAGCGTGTTGGTCCAAAGTGGAGACCTCTTGAGAGTAAGCCTTGCTGCACAGACAGCAGAGGCAGCAACCATTGAAGGCAGGTGTGTAACCAAGCCATACTGCATCAGCGATAATTCCGCAAAGAAGAAAACCATGTTCTCCATCTGCATTCAAACATAGAGATTTTAGATCACAGGAACAATAATGCTGTACTCAGACTGAAAAAAAAACAGCAAGGAGACCAATTTCAATCTTTACCTCTTTATCTTTGATACCCAGAGTTGCCGCCTTGAGAAAGCGAACGAGGAACATGTAAGATGTAGGGACAGTTAAGTTCCACTCAAGCCTATTTAGTATTCCCTTCTCCATAGAAAGAATCTGCTCCCTGGTGTATGCACTGTCTGATATCAGGATGAAATCATTCACCTGAGAAAAGCACACAAACAATTAGAAGAACTTCAAAAATAAGCACTGAAAAGGATGGGGGTGGAGAGAGAGAGAAGAGAGAGAGGTAAGCTTTCTGTGTACCTCAGGGGCCCAAATCTCCTCGTATTTGCAGGCGATCAGCATGGCTGAAACGCCCACAAGCTGCAGCTCCTTTCGCGGGACTGGTTGCAATGAGAGGTATCGGTCGATGATGTACATAGTCAAGTATAGAGTCTCAGGCATCAGTTCAAACTTGTGGTGCACTTCAATTATCCAGTCTGCGAGGATAGCCCTCATCTTGGAGTTGATCTCCACCTGGATGTCAATGTAGTCATGTGGCCGGTTCTCATGCTGCAAATTAGACAGGAAGAAACATTTTCAGAGATTGCTACTGATATGGATCACATATTTTACATAGCAAAGATCTCTGCAGTTACCTGAGCAGTCCTGTAGAAGGCGTAGATGTCTTCAATGTATTCCACGAGGGCGAGCTCATTGTTGACGTCCAACTTGTCGATGTCTTCTATCGCTTGTCGTGGCTTGTCAGTGATACCACAGGCAGCCTGACATTCAGATGGGCGACAACAATCAGCCTAATTCCTCACGCTTTTTGTGGACCCGAAATTAGTAGACCAAGGAGAAATTTGACAGTTCACACGTACCTTTGAGCGAGCCGAGAGAACAGATGTAAGGGTGTTGATGACCTTCTTCCTCGAACGGACGGAACTGGCGCTGCTCTCGGACTGCGTCTTGCTCTGGTCAGAGTCAGAGCTGATCTCTATGACAAGCTCAGGCGGTGGTGGCTTGGCAGGTGCCTTCCTCTCCATCCTCGTCGCAGGCCTCGCAGGTGCGATTGCGACATTCTGCTGGAAACATACATACGTTCCAGTTAGAAACAGACTGAATCGAGTGCTTTCAATTTTCAAATGCCCAGATTACTCTTTCAGGAAGACCCGTAATAGAAGGGAGAGTGATTGGTCTGTGTACCTTGTTTGCAGCGACATTCGCCTGCGCGTTCTTCACGAGTTGAGCACCGAAGCTCCTCGTGACGGGGCGGCCGACCTTCTCCTGAGGCTCCAGCTTCCTGCAACCAAGAGCGAGTTCGTTCCGAGATGAAGAACGGGAAGGAAACAGTGATTTGACAAATAAAAAAGCGCTTGATTTCGTTGGTACCCTTCGGTTGCGCGGACGAAGTTGCCGATGTCGCCCAGGGGGGCACGCCGGTTCATGGCGTCAGCTCGGCCGGCCTCGACAGCCTTCTGCTTTCCCAGAGCGGGAACACCGCCTGACGATTGCACGGAGACACGAGATGAGAAATTCATCGTAGCAACTAACAGGTTGCAGTAAAGGAAGAATCTTTCTTCTATAATCCGGCAGTCGCACAGGGACACAAAACATTAATAACAGATTTGGGGGACGAGGACAACAAAGAACCAATCTTTTTTCACGAATCGATTTGAAGAACTCGCTACAGAGGCTGCTCGTTCCCGATTTGACCCGAAATCCAACCTTTAGCAAGAAACTAGGGAGGGAGCAGCAACCAAGAACTCAGGATCCGTGGGCTCACCTCGGTTGTGACGAAGCTGCGGAGCGGCAGCGGCAGCGGCGGCGGCGGCGGCGGCGTTGTGGTTGCGCGTGGCCATCTCTTCTTCGTCCTCGGCCTGGCCAAAGAGCCCGGAGAGCACGGAGGTGAAGAAAGACTGGAGGCGCGCCGCCCGCGTCCCCTCTTCCCCGCCGGCGAGCGCAGCCACCGCGGATCCGGCAAACAAGAAGAAGCGGCGCCTATGGGTTCCTTGCCTCTCGCTGTTCAATCAATGGCGACGGCGTGGTGGTACAGTTCTTGAGGGGATATGAGGAGGCTACCTACGGCTCGAGGAGTAGATATATCGAGGAGGCGGGCGCTGCCGCCGGGCAGGGAGGGGGGCGAAGCGCGTCTGGAGGTGGGGAGCGGCTCCAACGGTCGGGAAGGGTTCGTATCGCAACGGTCGGGAGGAGCGGATCGGACGGCTGTGATGGGCCGCGGGGAACTAGCCGTTGCGACGGCGAGTGGGATTCGCCTCCGAGCTGGAAAAGGGCCTAGCCTTTCTTTACTGCGTGTCGAGTTCCTTTCCTGATAAAGGGAGTCGCGCAAACAAGGCAAGTGCGGCAATAAATGATGGAGATTCGCGGTATTTGTTGGGAGATCGCGAGAGTTCCCATCAAAGGTTTTTCACATCCACATCTCACGGTAGCAGCTTTGGTTTATGAATTTTTTGTTGACGTTTGGGTTTGTGAACGTCATCGTGTAGCCAAATTCCGTTCAAATTTGTTTGTCATGTACAGAATTTGGACGAATTTGTGAGCGTGTACGGCTACTCCATGATGGAAAAGCAAACCTTACCTGGTTGTCCGCCCAACGAACGATTAGGGCCATTAAACGGCCGGGACCGGGAGACACCAGTCACGTACTCATGTGACGATGCGGTCCAAGAGGTCAGATGGACTCACTGACAAAAGGCTCCGTGACTGCTAGCTTTGGGCCAAAGATAAGGGTCTTCAATTCCTTCGCATCCATGTGACTGTTCTACTCTTCTCAGGATATGAAATAGTTTAGTGCAGCTCAGTCCGCCCAGTCAGGGCTTGACGTCTAATTTGGTTCATCAGAGTATTTTATACGGTATTCACTAAGAAAATTCGCACGATGTCGGCATGTCTCGGTTTAGATGAAGTATGATTGGTTGCTAAATCAGAATCAGAAAAAGAAAATAGTGACTGTTTCCTTTCTTCATATGCAGTATTCATGCCACCTTGTATTCTCCAGTGATGACTGATGCAGTATCAAAGATCTTTGCAGGTGATAATCGACAGATAGAGCTCCGAATCATTTTGAACCAGAAAAGTGTCCACACATCACATATCCGCTAAATACCACCTGAATATCATCAATAGATGACTTCAAGATACCAGCTGTCTGTACACATTTCTTCCTGAGAAACAAATGACGACCACAAGCCTTTTTCCGTTCTAATATTACAACAGATGTGACGCACAAGAACAGGTGATTGATTTGTACATCCTGTTTCAAGAACGTGGCTAGCGCTGCTGGCAGGCAAACAAAAACAATGCCTCCATAAAATATACGAAAAGGGGATAGCCTCACGTAGTGTACAACCTCTACTCTCACAAACACAAATAGACAAGCACCAATCAGCCAGCCAATCCACAACCTAATTATGTACCGTGTCACTGTCAAAACACACATGATCACTTCATCAGGTGACTTGATCGCCGGGGCCAGTGAGAGCGACCTGCAGAACCATCAAAAGGCATGAACCGTATTTTTTTTGCGGAACAACATTCGCACAATACAACACAAAGCTCAAGTAAAAAAAAGGCATACATTGCAATTAGAAGCAAATTTGCGAGCAATCATGATGGCAGCATTCCTGTCCCTGTCTGTTTCGAAAGCTAGAGTGTAGGACAAGCCTTTCCTAGCTTGCCAGAAAACTGCCCTAGCTGCAGCATTACCACCACCTCGGCTCCCACATAACTGTAAATGCAACAAGAAAAACAGATTATCAGGAAATTAACTAAAAAAGTTCTGTCAATGAATGAACAACATTTGAATATCAAATCCTTTGCAGTCAATTAATTATTGCACATATAATGCATTGCAACAATATGAGTACAAGAGACTAATATTCTTCTAAACATGGCTACTGCTACAACCACAGGATAGGTGATATGTCAAGCAAGTGCATCTAAAGACCTAGAGAATACTTTGGTACACACATACAGAGATGAGAGATCAGACTTTACCTTCATCGTAGTGGAATACGACTCTCTTGCTTTTGTAGACCATCCTTTTCGAAGTTTTATTCTCAGCTTTCCAATGTGAAATACATGGACAGAATTTGATGAATAATCCTTCCCATTCATTTGGGTGACTACCACCTATAAAGCAACAAAGGTGCGAATCTTAGTTCAACTTAACCTTTGCATTAAAGTAAAATCTCAAACACTGCTTCCTATTGCAAATAATAATGGCAACATATGGTTAAATTCGGTGGGACTTCAAAAAAAAAAGTCACTCCGACTGATTAAAAAACTGAAGGGTCTCATTACATTTTGTGTGTGTGCGGAGGGGGGGTACGTAAACTTTGTAGAAGGTGATTTTTCCGAAAAGAACCAAATAAACTGTATCATATAGGCAAGACATATCTTACGTTGAACTCAATATCTGTCCTTTTCATTAGTGAGTCCACATAACGTTCAAGTCCTGCAGCTGTTCAGAGTACAAGAAATCAGCTATTTAAGAGAAATTTTCAGTCATGTCAGAAGCTTGTATCAAACTATTAATGGCTCGCTGTTTTTGCAAGATTGTTATAAAACGTGACAATATAAATCATACAATGCTTCTATTTACCTTATCCGATACTAGTAGGAAGTCAGATAAGACACAAATGTAGAAGGAATGTACAATACAAATGATGAAAAAGTTAAGATAATAACTGTCAGTGATATCTGAATTTCAGTTATTTTCTGGAAGAAACATATTTAGGATTGCCATTGAAATTTGTTTTTAAAAATAGATGAGGAAATGACTTAAATCTATTAAAAGCCTTGGGAAAAGACTAACCGTTCTCTATAGGACCATCTGTCTGAACTATAGTTTTGTCAGCATTCAAAACTATCTCTGCTTGCAATAATCGACCAACATCAAACGGTTCTGGAGCATATGTAAATTTTGTTGCTCCTGCAGGAAGAGTTCAGTAAATCTTATACATGTAAACAAAGAAGAATGGGAATATGGGGTCAATTTTACAAATTTTAGGAAGGGAAGCAAGAGATGCCAAAACAACAGAAAATGGTTATTACAAAAAATATTATCAAATGGACTGTTTCTTCGGATGACTAAGGAAGAAATCCTGCTAGGAGCTTTATTCATAACGTACCAGATATAAGCTCTCTAGTGCCTCCGGAGATTACACGGTACCACTGAACTGGACAGTTTGCAATGTTTGGAGCACCATCAACTCGAGGGATAATATGAAGCTGTGATCCAAGGGTATCAGAACCTTCAAGCTCAAAGAGGTTAGAACTGTCCTCTTCCAGCCTCTTGATCATGGCAAGCTATAAATAGAAAGTAATGGGTCATGATTGGCCTATGGTTGAATATTTTACTTAAATTACAAGACCCTATGAACTCTGTTCTATATATATGACAGGAAATACCTCTTTCTTTAGCTGATTACAAAGCTGAGTTTTCTCTGAGATAAGGGTCCGCAGTGCTTTCAGCTCAAACTCCATGTCCATAACCTATGATTGTTTTTACAGCCATTAGTAATAACTAAAGATGATCTGTTTTTCCTTTACTAGCTACATCAAATAAACTGTAGAACATATATATAGCGAGTCGATTAAGATTTTGATACAAGATATCAAAAGAGAAACAGGGTAACCAATGATGTGAAAAAAACCTTGCTAGGCTGGTGCAGCATTTTTATTCTCCTAGCCTCCCGGACCTCTTTCTTAAGTTCCTCTATCTCCTGATTTAATCAATATACAAAATAAATATGGGCTAATGGCAACTTGCAACAGCTCAAAGAACAAATGATACAATAGTCACAAGTCAAAAGGAGCATTCATTGTGAAATAAAGCAGTACCTCTTTCTCCCTGCTACTTGAAGCAGAATCATGCACCTGCAATGCTTTCTCAACCTTTTCTATTGCAGCTCTAGCCTTTTCAATTTCAGTAAGTGCAAGAGCCCTTTCCTCTTCAGCCACTTTGCGTGCATCTTCAGTAGCCTAAAATATATGTGAAAGTCTGGTAAATCTTAAGGTTCAAGTAGACTAGTCCGCTAAGTCTTAAAAAGAAAAGGAAGCTCCTAGGTTGCTAGTGGTGCTTAGCACAATCAAAAGAGCTCACAATAAGTTTCCAAACCATGAGAAACTGATACTTGATGTTTCCAAAGAAAAAAGCATTCCACATGAAACATGCACAGTTGCACACTAACCATTTTGCCATACCTATGATTTAATATATTGAAAAAAAGGAAGCAATGTTATTTAAGGCCTCACATCTGATTTTTCAGGTTTGGTTCACCATAATTTAAAGGCTTCAAAACTACTTGGATACTAATAAAAAGTGTGACAGACCTGCTTAAGGAAGTTAGCCAACTTTTTTACTTCAGCCTTCTCATAAATTAACTCCCCTTCTCGTTGAGTCAGCTGAACAGCTAGTGCCTCCACCTGAAAGCATATAACTTCATATTCACTTTTTTTGTCAACTAAAGACAGCATAGAGGGAAAAAAGTTTACATTCTCAATATGGATAGGGCACTGGGCAGACATAATTGAAAAGTTATGGAAAGTGCAAACATAATCCTCATCAACTATTCGAAAGAGAATAGAGATACATGCCAGAAAACAGAAATTCTGGAAAAAATGTGTCCAAAGAAGCTACAGAGGGTACATGTCAAAAGGATCTCATGACCAAGTATTGATCTTGAAAAAAAAAAGTAACCATGAAACGGGTTGGCAGGTTGCTATTTTCATTACAAAATTACAACCAACATATAGTAAAATCGCATCAACAAATTTGCGTGGGTAAATCAAATGAACAGATGCTTATTCGAATAGCTTATAAAATCATTATGTTTATCTGGAACAGTAATCTTGAGAAAGAGATAATTGGAAGGACAAAACATCTCTAATGAAGTTTGTCAACAAGTTTTTAAGAGGAGCGTTTATCAACAAGTTTTTAAGAGAAGAGGTTAACCAGTGAGATAGCTTCCTCAGCATCATCTCTATTTCGACCAGCTACACGGCCTCTCAATGTGTCTAAAACATCTCTGAGCTTCTTCAGAAGAACCTGCCTGTCTAATGAAGTTGCTTCTCTCCGCTTAGCCTGAAACATGAGGCAACAACTTTAGAATGGACCTCCAATTTTCAATAAAGTAGCATAACACTAGAATCTGAATGTTCATAACAAACTTATGAGTTATCAACTATCAAGTAAGATAGCAAACATCACTGTAGCCCACCGAAATTTGTATTTATTGTCCCGTGTGTTTATCCATTCCCTTCTAAAACAATATGCTATTGCGGAAACTTGAACATTTTCAGGAAACGAAGGCAAACTGGCAAGTAATTCAGAAGGTGGCCCTAACAGCAAACTAGAAATAAAAATTAAGAAGCGAAGGATTTGAACTGTGGAGGAAGCTGCAGATGCAATTAATGTGAGATTGAGATAAATTTGAGCTCTGGAACCCACAGATACAATCAGACAATTAATGTGAGAATGAGCACCATTTTAATATGTTTACTGGCAGATAACTTGAACACAATTTGGATCTTTATCCTGTTGTCAATTCACAAAATATCAATGCTATATCCGTATCCAGTTGCACCTGCATTATTTGCATGAGAAGTACTCAAGCAGAATTTCCAATTGTCAATTGGTGTCTAGGGTGAATAAATATTTTTTGCTGGGGATTCCCTATAAGATACATTGAAAAAGGTAAGTAGTGGCAAACTGAACAAAATACCTCTTCAGACAGCTTGGAAGCACCAGACAGACCCTTCTCAAACTTCTCTTTGAGATCACGCACTGAAAGACGCCTGTGCTGCTCTAGCAGCTGTGCTGTTTCCTTTGCAACAATCTCCTTGAGAGGTACAGCCTCATGTGTCTCCTCTGGGTCAATGATTTGGTTGTTTGGTCCAATCCTGTAGTCTGGGAAATGGCCCTTGGGGAAGTTAACATCAGATGAGACCAAATCAAGTGCCTCCTTCTGCACGCTGTCTCCAGAGTCATGGATGACCCTTGTCATGTGTGGTTCTCTGATCACAAATTGAACATAAACATATATCATCAATACTTCAAAAACTTGCAAAACAACTAGCACATCAGAGAGCTACTACGTAGATTTGTCCTGTGTGGAATTTTACGTTGTCTGTGGCTACATATAACAAGGCACAGTAAAGTTAGTGTTAGATCAGGAGGTAAATTCCATTCATCCTAGCACCTAGCCACCAATCTCAGAAAACCTTACTAAATTGACATCCTAGGGACAGGAGTGAACTTTACAATTGGAAGCACTAACCCTGAAGATAAAGCCACAGCCTTTATTGGACTATAAAATAGCTGTCATAGAGTACAAGGACACATAAATTGGGTTAGAGTAAGGCAAAAGCTGGACTCAAATTGCTGTTTTTTTTTTTTTGTGGGAGATAAAAAAAAACAGCAGTGGCACTTTGGCTAGATTCATCTACGATGCTGAAGAAGCTAAATCTTCGATGCTGAAGAAGCTAATGGATTAGCAGAGCATAACTCAGAAGCATGAATCGACGGCTAAACGAACTTGGAAAAGGGAAGGAAATTGGATTCGATCGCTCGCGGTACCAGCAAACAAAAGGTCCCCCAGAGCAGCACCAACTTCTAGAACAAGCGAATCCACCAAACTGAAGCAAGTTGTGACTACTCACCAGCAAAATAACGAACCAATCAAATCCACGCCCCCGGTAAATCTCCACCCCAAATCCACCGGAACAGTGGAGGAGCGGCCGGCGGAGGATCCGCCACGGAGTAGAGCAAGGCGCCGGCGGCGTCGGACGCTGGGACCTGGGAGCTTCTAGGCTCCGCGCACACACCCCCGTCTGGAGCACGCAACCGCGATTTGGTTGGGATGCGAGGAAACGAATTTCGCTTCCCCCAATTCCTCCAATTTCCTAGGGTTTTAACCTCTCGTAGCTTTTTCAAAAGCGGGGGGCTTTAATAATCGGGAGGTGTTGCTTTCGATCCCGCGGACGGATTCCTTTGGACGACGAGTGTGTTCGAATTCTCGATGCGCCAGCCACGAGGAGACTGCGACGAGGAGACGGCAGGGGGTGGGGAGCAAGGCAAGCAAGCCAAGGGAAAGGAAGGGAGGGACCGAGGGAGGTAGGGGAAGGGAAGCTACGGATGCTGCCTGTAGCTGTACTTGTTGCTGCGGAGACGAAGGAGAAGGATTAGCGACAGGGTTTTGTTTAGGATTAGCTGGAGCTGACGGTCACTGAGACGTGGGCCCCCCTTTTTTAAATGGCCTTGGGGTTGGGTGATTGCCAGGTAATAAGCCAGGCCTGCTGTCCAGAGCTGACCGGCTGGGGAATTTTCTATGAGTATCACGGGTTTGGCAACATAATCATATCCGAAAGTTCAAACCCCTCGTGCAGTTCGAGATGTGCTGCGAGTCTAGCCAACTGAAAAATCAGTGCCAGGATTATTAAAAAAATGTACTTAGCAGTACTTACATTATGTAAGTACAAATAGTGTATGGAATTATTATTTTGAAATACAAATCAGATGAGTTTTGTTTGGCTTGTACTGCGTCTGCGTACCATCGTGACAAGGCTTTTTCGATTGGGCGTATGCTATACGAGGTGACCACTTTGAGGTGTACTCCTGGCTACTGAGATGCGGCCAAAGACGAGAGACCGACCAGCAGCAGCGTCTTGCGCGCGGCCGGCGGCGCGACGCGGCACACGGCAGAGCGCGGAACGGCCCGTGACAGCTACACAAAACGGCCAACCGACCGACCGACCCCTTTCGGCCGCGCGCGCTTTGAGTTGACTCGCATCGAACACGCAAGCGAGGCAGCGACGCGTACGTGGCCGGCGGCCGGGTGCCGGTCGGTCGGTGCGGCCTCGCCGATGGGCGATGGGCGGCTCGGCGCCACACGTTTGGCCTCGGAAATTTTCGCCTGGCTAGCCGTCCAGCCGCCGCTGATCGTTTCTTTTTCCTATTTCTAGCGCATGCGCCTCCAATGGCGTCATCTCGTGAGAATCGATCATGGAGCAAGCAAGAGGAGCCGAGGTGCCCGTCCGTCAATGCCTCACCTCACCTAATAGCGTCGGCCCATGGATCCTGCGAGCCTGCTGCGATGAGCCGTCGCGACAGGGACAGGGTGCGGGGGCAAGGAATAGCAGAGCAGCAAATGGATATGGGTTTCGGAGTAGCAGAAATTGTTTATGCGCAGGTCACTGGAGTACTGGACGTAGAATTGGGACAAAGCGTAGTTCCAGAGCCAATCAGCAGTGTGTGTCCGTGCCATCGATCTATACCAACCAACGATGAACACGAACGGATGCCGCGCGGCGCTACTCCTTTGGATCCTGGCCAGGTATGCTCTACCTCTCTACTGGAGTACACTAGTGTTCTATCTTTTGATCAGCGGAAGACGGAAGTTTGGGAAGCGATAGGATTAGCACCAACTCAAAGCGCCGCTGGGTGCCTGGGTCGCTTTGCATTCTTTTCATTTGTTCCCCTTCTTTCTCGAACGTACTCGCTTCGCGGATCATTATTCGTTTCTTTCTCTTTCGCTGGGGTGCATAAAAAAACAGAAAAAAAACTAGTTTCTATGCCTACAAATTTTGTGTCCATCAGGCTCTCTCAACCGGAGATCGCGCGTGTTCGTGTCATCTTTTGTGCTACTCCCTCTGTATCGAAATACTTGTCGCTGTTGACTTTTTCTTCCAACTTTGATCATTCGTCTTATTCAAAAAATTATCGCAAATGTGTAAAATGATAAGTCAAACTTAAAATACCTACAATAATAAAGCATGTAGCAAGTAAAGTAAATGATACTTGCATAATTTTTTGAATAAGACGAATGGTCAAAGTTGTGAAAAAAGTCAATAACGACAAATATTTCGATACGGAGGGAGTACTACTTTGTGACCTGTGTTCGTGTTGTATGCAAGGCTGCAATTGCCGGTACAGATTTGAATGCTCCTGATGGAGAGTTAGCTTCGTATGCAAGCTGTTGCCGCCAACGAAATACCAGCCAGGACTCGAGATTAAAATCGGATCGGAGTGGTCCGATCCGTCCCGCGCGTTGTGGTCTCACAAGTCTTCCTTCTCTACCAGCAATCACTTGATCGGAAACAAATCACGGATCTTGTTTACAATCTTGGTATGGTGGGTGGTTGAATGCTGAACGGCTCATCAGTGTGCTGCTTATTAGGGCAGCTCTCTTTCATGATGTCCGTTTTGTTTAGAGTAGTTCTGTCATGGTTCGGTGGTTCCACCACTAAATCCGCTCGCTCACCAAAACACTCTCGAACAAAATAATCCGCCCTTTTTTGTTTTACTCGAAAAAAAAAGGTGAGGCAAAATCACTCATCAGTACTAGCAGCACTTATCAGTAAACTCATGTCGGCAGGAGATTTCGAAAATTGACCCTGAATTTGAAAACCTTTCAAGATCACGTGTCATTTGTAACTTGAAAGACTTAGTACAAATTTAATTTTTTTTTGAGAATTACAAATTTAATTAATAGCAAATATCAAAACCAAGAATTAGGGAAGGAAAGGCCCATCCGATCCTGAACAAGCCAGCCCACTCCAACGCTTGGCACATCTATCCTTAAAAAACGCTTGGCACATCTGTGGCAGTGTACTGCCATGAGTGTGTAAAAAATAAGAGGAAGCTCCGTTTATTAGTTCTAAAAATGTCTCAAGTATTCAATATAAATTAATGATAAAACTCATTCCATAACCACCGGTTTAAATCGCGAGATCGAGCCCAGTTATGCCATGATTACACAACGTCGTGCTACAAGAGATTCGTCTTGCGATTTCCTGTCAATATATGTAATTAGTTTTATAATTAGTCTATATTTAATACTTCTAATAGTGCTTCAAAAGGAGTCCAAAAATTTTTGGCCTAAACGGGGCCTTAAAAAGTTCATCAACGAGTGGGGCCTTAAAAAGTTCATCAACGAGTGCTCGAAACATCCAAGATTTATCCATAAGCAATGCAGGATCTTTTACCGCTCCGAAAACAAGCTTTTTTAAAAAAATTATGTAGTGTCTATAGCATTATCTAAAAATGTAATGTTTATACAGTTCATCAAACAAAGTGTACATCATGGGAATTCCATGCGTGGTCCATATACTCAGCTTATTCAAATTCACTTAAACAGCATCCACTGGTCGTTCACAGTGTCTGCTACAAAGCGATACTGGTTTCCCCAAGCAAATGGAATTGTGTACCTTCAAAATTTACCATATCTGTGGTTCTCTTCTTCAGTCCACTTGAGTTTTTGAGTTTACTCATACAACATAGCGGTATGTAACGTATCTGCCGGCCGTCTCACTGGGTCTGATGATCTTCACGACTTGGCCTCGTTTGAGGCCATAGTATCTGGCAATAGGATCCGTAATCTGTATTCTTGGAAGCTGTTTGGTCCAATACATTCAGGAAATGGGAGAGGGGTTACAACTTACAAGTTACAAACATGAAGGCATGCTAATTACTAGAGACAGTACTGAAAAATGCTGAGGATGTCATAAAAAAAACTGAGCCTTTCTGTAATATGGGAAGCTAGCAACATAATGAAGTACAGAACAACACAACTAATCACTTTTCAGTTGTTAATCTGGCAGAATTCCAACAGGAAAACTATGGACCAATTCTCTTGAAGCAAACTGCAGGGAATGAGGACATCCTCTGACAACCTGACCCACCTAATGGACTCTTACACAATACTCTTGTGTCACATAACATAGTGTGTTTCATACTTTCATGCATGCTTATGCAACAAGTGGGCTAGGCATGATTACCTAATTAGGAAATTTCTATTATAAATGATTAAGCTACAAACTAGAATTATGGAACTAAAAATGGTCAGAGATGGTTGATCAAAACTGACTACTTAAAATGGCTGGGGCTCTAGGAAAGTGGAAAGTTCAAACTTTCAGTTAACCCGATGTTCACCCAATTGGTAAATTAGAAAGAAATAAATATATAATTGGCTCCACTAGCTCCGAAATCTAAACTTTAAGTGTGAATAAGTAGCAATACCTGAGTTTCCTTTAAGGTGTACCGCTCCAATAGTGTCTTCTTCTCCGCATTTGTAAGCACTTGATGCTCAGGAACAAGAACATGCTCCTTTATATTTATAAGCAACTCGGCCTCCTGTTCAATGCTTCAGTTATCAGATATAACACAGCAGCACACAGTAGGACACTGACCAAGTGATGATGCTACCCAAAGTGTGGTGGCTTGCTGTTTTGCAAGACTCACCTGGAAAACTTCCAAGTGTATCTTTGCCTCTAATTCAATGAGAAACGACTTGGCGAATGGAGTGAGATTCTGCTGAAGAACCAACACAGCTCTGGAGACGTTGTCATGTGTCATCATTTCGACGAACTTCTTGATGTGTTTCATCCCCACCTTGTCATCGTTGGGGAAGAAAACATATATCTGATTGATCGCAGAAAAACAAATTGTGCAATCAGGAGGACTACCAAGTTCAACTGTTAACTCTTAACTGTAAATGCTAAATTTTGCCATAAAAAGGATCCAATTGATGCTGACAAAATGGCACTATTGATATCTGAACTTTGGTTAAATTAGCAGATAAACCTGTGGATGTCTAGTCTTTGGCTACATCTGGGCTTCAAGATTATTCATCCCTGCAAGTTCACATGAACCTATACCGAATTATCCAAGCATTGAAATGGTGAGGATGCATTCAATTGCTGCAGTAGGTTCACACTTCAACTAGCTAGCATTGTTTATGGAGAAGTTGACTGGAGGTGTGGGCGTGCGAATTTTGGAATCGGGTGATCATCCGTGTCGAATTCATGATGTGAACGCACGGAATCCAAGCGCTAGTTCGGCGTGGTTCGATTCGTAAGCTGAGATCAGGCAGACGACAAGCTCGACCGGTGGTGTTGACTGTTGATGGGAAACACCACTTGTGTTCTTCACGGGAAGCATTTGGTCGGCCGCAGCAACCACACCGCCGATCGCGAATTCGCGATCCGATCCTCGAAATGATCGATCGTGCAAGGCAGCAAGAGCAGAGCTGCGGATTCGACGTAAGACACGCCGATCCAGAGAAAGGCCAAACAAACGCCAAGGGAGCAGGATCGAGCAGCTAGCTAAAAGCGTCCGTACTGCCTGATCCGATCAAGAGCGGCAGAAAAAAGCAGGGGAGGTAGACAGGCAGTTGACCGGCGGCGGAGCGGATTCGGATTGGTGGATCGACGAGCAGATACTGACCTGGTCGGAGGGGTCGTTCTTCTTGTACTTGTTGATGAGGAGGTCCTCGCGGTGGAAGGACTCGCCGAACTTGCGGAGGAAGTCGCGGCGGCTGGTGGCGAGCTCGTGGTCCACCACCAGGTACCCGCGGTCGCGCAGCATCTGCATCACCGTCCGCCGGATCCGGTAGAGCCGGCCTATGGTCACCTCGTCGGTCACCAGCCCCGCCGACATCTCCGCCGCCGGTCGCCGCCGGCTCGCTTCCTCTGCTTCGCTTTCCGGTTTCAAGCGAGGCGGCTGAGCGAGAGCTTGAAGCTGACGTCGTCCTGCCTCCGCACCAGTGGAGTGGGTATGGGTCGGGTGCGGGTGGGCCCGCTTTCCCCGGATGCGCGCGAGGAAGCGAACGTGCCGGATGGCGTGTGGGGGCCACGGGCACGGCGGCGGCACGCGGGAAGCAGCGGTGGGCCGGCCCATCGAACATGACCACAGGGCTGTATTCTGAATTTTCCTCTTAGCTTGAAGTTGCAGCTGCGCCACTTCAATCAAAAAAAAATAAAAAAATTCACAATTGCTTGGGAGTGCGAAACGAAGAAACGTGCTGCGGCTACAACCACACTGATTGTAGTGATTTTTGAGTGGAAAAACAGTGACTAGAGATTGGTCAGTGCCCATGCTCAATCAAAGTTGCAAGTACGAAAAACGTAGCGCAAATGGGCCAAACTTTTTATTCAGACTTGCATTTCATAGAAGCAGAAATTGGGCCTTCCTGAAACTTGCAAATACGCAAGCTGGCATTTTTTTTATATTTTTTTATCTCTATTTTGCAAAAATAAATGGTCCGCCAGAAATTTTGCAAAACTATACATCTGCCGCCGTGGCCCACGGCGGCAGGGACATACCGCCGTGCGGCACGGCGGTAGGGGCCGTGGCCCACGGCCAGACGTGGGCCCGTAGCGTGCAACGGACATACCGCCGTAACCCACGGCGGTAGGGACGTAACGCCGTGGGCTACGGCGGCAGGTCCTAGCGCCGTGGGCCACGGCGGCAGCAGGCCTGGTACCGCCGTGCCCCACGGCGCTAGGAACTTGCTGCCTATATAAGTTCGAAATTCAGCCGAAAATGTCATAATAATTCGAAAAAAAAGAAAGAGAGTGGGAAGAGGAGAAGGGAGTGAGGAGGAGGTGGTGAAGGTGTGAAGTTCTGCCGGTTTTTCATCTCGTTAGAGGTAATACTCTGGTACTTAATAGTTTGAACTGTGATAATAGTAAAAATATAGTTTTAGTGTAGATCTGCTTAGTAAAAATATAGTTTTAGTGTAGACCTGCATAGTAAAATTATAGTTTTAGTGTAGATCTGCATAGTAAAATTATAGTTTTAGTGTAGATGGATTAGTAAAATTATAGTTTTAGTGTAGCTCTGAGTAGATATATTTTGTAGTTGCAGATCCCCTTGTTAATAGCGGTTTTTTTCATGCTGTCAGACATGTCGGATGCAGTCAGTGTCAAGTTGTATTTCGGTAATGAGCAGATTAGATATGGTGAACATGGAGTTGACTTGTCAGAATTTAATTCGGTTGACCATGTGATTAAAAGAGCAGTCGAAAGAACTTGGGGGTCCATTACCAACTTTTTTTATAGGGCATTCCATGTAGATGCAGAGCAACATGACTTGTCCATTATGTCTCTAATCAACAGGAGTGAGTCAGTATATTGGGAGCTTATGCCACTTCAAGGCACTAAACATTGGAGGAGTTATATCAAAACAGCATGTGAAATTGGTTTGCCTGTGATGTTGTTTATCCAAGTTGTTCATAAGGCTGGGTCTAGTAGTCAAGTGCATGAGGAGGGTAGTGCTGCTCACCAGGGTGAGGCTGAACTACAAGCAGGAGATGGTCCTGCAACTGAGCCACAAGAAGGAGATGGTGCTGCCACTGAGGCAGAAGAAGGAGATGGTGACACACCCTTTGAGGCCCGTGGTGAAATTGACGAGAGGGAAGTTAATGAAGAAGTACTCAGGCAGTACGAAATGGAGGCTGATGAGGATGAACGTGGGTTGGAAGAGGACTCCTCAGATGATGAGGATGACCCGCTTGTTCCAAGGGACTGGGACAGTTACAATTTCTCACAGCTATCTGTCAATCCTGGTGAGAATGTGTCCTAGGAGTATAGAGACAATCAGGTTTCTGTTGACGCCATGTATAAGAGTGCAGTAGAGGTGAAGGATGCAGTGAAGAGGTGGGCCACCCTAACTCTACAGAGAGAGTTCAGGGTAGTGAAGAGTTCTCCACACATATATGATGTACAATGTGTGAAGTCCAATTGTCTTTTTCGAGTGTATGCTTCCAAGGGCAAGTGAAAAAATTACTAGGAGATCAGATCTGTTGTGGATCACACTTGTGTACTTGAGCAGCTAGATGCGAGCCATCGTAATTTGTCAGCCGGTTTTGTGGCCAGCCAGATGTTTGCTAAGATTGTGGAAAATCCTGCTTATGAGCCAAAGTCCATTATCTTGGCAATTGAGGAGAAATTTATGTACCAGATAAGTTATGGTAAGGCATACATAGCGAAGAAGAAGATATTGGAGATGAGGTGGGGTACTTACGAAGCATCCTACGACAATCTGCCTCGATTGCTGAACACAATTGCCACGCTCAATCTTGGTAGTTATTACGATATCAAGACTTATAATCTTGTATCAAGGCCAGGGAAGCAAGTCTTGCAGCGGGCATTCTTAGCATTGGGTCCAACTACTGCTGCATTCAAACAGTATCGACCAGTCATTTGCATAGATGGCACATTCCTAACAGGAAAATACAAGGGCACAATCCTTACAGCTGTGGCTGCAGATGACAACAATCAGATGTTGCCATTGGCAATTGCTTTTGCAGAGGGAGAGAATGGTGACAGTTGGTATTGGTTTCTGGAGAGATTGAAGCAGATGGTGGTGGGAGATGTGTCAGACGTGTGTGTGATACACGATAGACACAAAGATATTTTGCAGGCCATTAATGACATCAAAGAAGGTAGCCAAGAACGTCACAGAGCACCACAATGACCAGATGTGCATAGCAGGTGGTGCATGAGGCATATGGCAGCAAACTTTCATAGCCAGTTCAAGAACAAAGAACCTACACAATTGTTCAACCGCTTATGTTCGACCAATCAGGAGAAAAAATTCTACGAGCTATGGCAAAAATTAGATGATCTGACGAAGAAAGCATTAGAAGAGATAGCTAAGAAGCCAATAAGTACTGAACCCGGGGAAGAACTAGTTTCTCTGGAGGACGTGGGGCTACATGCTCCAAATGTCAGAAGGAGAAGGGGACGTGCTGTGAAGACCTTCAGCCAGTGGATTCAGAATGAGCCTAAGGAGAAATGATGTCTCCTGTTTGATAAGGGAGGTGTGAAGCATGGGATAATGACAACAAATTTTGCTGAGGTCTACAACGCGGTTTTGCGTGGTGCCAGAGCTCTCCCTCTTGTTGGTATCATTGAGTTCTTTTTGTACCGCACAATGAAGTACTTTCTTGAGCGTGCTACTGCAGCACATGCAGCTATGCAGGACTGTCAGAAGGTATATTCAACATGGATGACTGAGTACTTGACCACAAAACAGAAGGCTCCTCTTGCTCACAGAGCTTACCCACAACCTCTACGTCGTGATCCCGGCGAGGAAGTTCAGTAGAAATATCGGATAAATTGCCAGTCCAAATCACAAAAAGCGAATGGTGAAATAACAATACAACAAACAGTTATTGGGAATCAGACATGCTCATGCTCTTGCCAGAAGCCAGTGCTGCTACACTACCCCTGCTCACATGTGATCGCTGCATACCTTGCAACAAAGAATAACCATTGGGGTCGCTACGTGCCTACTAAATAAATAATATGTCATTACTATTTTATTATGTGCTAACTTGTCTTTGAAAAAAGACTCCACCTCCTCTCTGTGATTTTATGCAGTGGCTAGATTGTGAGCAGTCCGAAAAAGACAAGTGTTACGTCGAGGCGACGGGTCGTTCAGCACGTGAGAGGTGGCAAAGGATGGTTGAGGCAGAAAAACAAGAAGAAAAACGTAAGGAGCAGCAGGAGGAAATTCGCATTCGCCGGGAGATCAAAGAACGTGAAGCGGCCGCGGCCCGTGAAGCAGATAGAGAGAGGAAGAGGGAGAGAGCTCGCCGGGCTAAGGAAGCTGGGCCGGATGCTATGAGGAAGTGGAAATACCCCCATTGTACCCAGTAGACGTAGAGTACTAGACGCCGAGTGCTACTGTATCCATAAAAAATAATGATTTAATTTCATCATTCTCTAGAGTCGGGTTGTATCTTTAAGAACTTGATTTCAGATGCATTTCAGATGCAAACAGTAAAACTCGTACTAGGGTGTGTTTTCTGTGAGTCACTGCACCAAACAGTGAACACATAAGGTGTGTTTTCTGTGAGTCACTACACCAAACAGTGTACCTAGTACTAGGGTGTGTTTCCTCCGAGTCACTGCCCGTTTTTCTTGCCCCGGATCGAATGGCCCACCGTCCAGTCTGCTTTATTGCCTACATATATGTGAGCACTCTTCTCCAGTGTCACTTCACAACACAACAAGCACCAATGAGTTTCTGGACTGGGGATGATGATGACTCCCTCGGTCCAGCACTGTGGAGCCAGCAAGATCCAGAGTTCAACAGCAATTTTCCAGTCTTAGATAAGAGAGATTTCAAATCCATGCGTGATGTTAGAAAGTATGCACCAAATCAAACGGTGAACTGGCCAAGGTGTGCACACTGTGAGTTCTGTGTGATGTAGGTTTACCAGGGATGGGACAACTCTGGTCGACGCTTTTGGCATTGCTCACGAGCATGGGTAAGCAAAACTCCTTGACCTATGTTCTTCATCATTTTATGATTTACTAATGTAATCACGATTTCTGCAGTACTCCGAACAACCAGATAACTGCGTTTTCGTGCAATGGGTGGATCCCCCAGCTATTGACCCGTATCAACAGTACATCAACTACCTCGAGGATGTTGTCATCTTCAACCTGAGGCAAGAACTCGCGTCGGCATTGGCTTCTCCAGATCCGACATCTACCAACGACGACGACGGACCGGTGACCGGACCAATGGTGGTGAAGACGAACACCGGGTGTGAGGACGAGTTCTGCTGTTGTCCGTGCCACGAGAAGAAGGACAACACTCCACCAGCAACTCCACCCGCGCCACTGTCTGATCCAACTCCACCCCCGTCGGGGTACTACATGCCCTCCCAGCACTCCGGCGGGTCTATGATTTCCGGGTTCTGCGGGTACTATTCGCACAACTAGACTACAAATGTTGTAATCGTTTATCTAAATTCCCTAAGGCACGTTAGGACTAGCAGCGGCACAAAGTTAGGGTACTTGTGTCGTACGTGCCATTGCTTGTTTCTGTAATTCGTCGTTAAGTATTAATGGTTCGTCGTTAAGTATCAATGCTTCAAAAATTGAAATTTACAAAAAAAAAAAATCCTACCGCCGTAGTGGGAATGGATCAACATCCATAATCCAAAGAAGAAAAATCCAGTAAGATCCTAAATTATAAAGCTCACATCCAATCTAATCCAATTCACTCACTCAAAATCCAATATCCAACAATATAATCCAACCACCACCAGGTTGACTACTCAGATAAATCTATATGTGGGACACATGTCCAGAGCCGGACCCTAGAATTAAAAGCTCGCGTTCACACTAGAAAATTTTAGCGGGTTTGACCGAAATTTGGTGAGATGCCTTAACATGACAGTCCGCTACTCAGTGCAAATCGGTGAAGCCAAATCTATATGTGGGACCCACGTCCAGAGCCGGACCCTAAAATTAAAAGCTCGCGTTCACACTATAAAATTTTAGCGGATTTGACCGAAATTTGGTGAGATGCCTTAATATAACAGTCTGCTACTCAGTGCAAATCGGTGAAACCAAATCTATACGCGGGACCCACATCCAGGGCCGGACCCTAGAATTAAAATCTCGCGTCCACACTATAAAATTTTAGCGGATTTGACCAAAATTTGGTGAGATGCCTTAATATGACAGTCCGCTACTTCGTGCAAATCGGTGAAACCAAATCTATATGCGGGACCCACGTCCAGAGCCGGACATTAGAATTAAAAGCTCCTGCTTGGGCATCCAATACTGATTGGACATCTAATTTAATTTAGCATGTGGACATCCACATCCAAAGTAATCCAGTCCAACGAATTCCAAAAGGAAAAAATCCAATTGGATTTGGATTTTCCAAAATCCATTACCACGTCTAGCCGTAGGGCACGGCGGTAGGTCCATACTTACTGCCGTGGCCTACGACGCTACCTGGAGGCCACGCTGCCGCATGGCGCTATAGGCTCCTACCGCCGTGCCGCACGGCGGTAGGCCCCTAACGCCGTGGTCCGCTGCGGTATGTGCCCTTGCCAGTGGGCCACAACCCCTGCCACCGTGCCGCACGGCGGTAGGGAACCCTACCGCCGTGGGCCACGGCGTCAGATGTATAGTTTTGCAAAATTTCTGACGGATCATTTATTTTTGCAAAATAGAGATAAAAAAATATAAAAAAAATTCCCGCAAGCTGTGCTCCCCGCCGACCTGCCATCTGAAACTATGGCCACTGACGATGACTGATCATCAAGACGCCTTCCTGAAATGCTCGCTCACCGGAACGAAGGAGGAATTTTCGTTGGGAAATGAAACGAGTTGGGAGGACATTTTCATACACCGGTCGGTCGCGATCACGGCGTAAGTATGCTGTCTATGTATGAGCTTGTCCCCAGCTGGTCTGTCCAGCAAAGCAACGCCGCAGCTTATCCACTGACCTCACACCTAAGAGCCGAGCTGGCAAAAGATTCTTGCAACGCCATCCCCTTTCTCTGCCCCAAGCCCAAGAGGCAAGACCAACCCCAAGGCTTCACCGTACAAAAATACGTAGGAGTAGTACAGTGCGCAGACGAGCAGAACGGTGTGCTTCCTGCCAAGATCCAATCTTGAACAGCTCAGAACAGGAAAGCAACAGAGCACTGAAGGCCCCCCCCCCCCCCGGCGCACGTGCCCCACACGTGAGGCCGCCCCCCGGGAAAGCTGACGGGGGTCCACTCACATGCCGCCGGGCCCCGCGCCCCCGCCGGAGCCTTGGCGCGGACGCGTCGGGGACCAACCGGCACCCACCCCCCGCACATGGGGGCCACCGCTATCCTGGCCCACCGCTCGCACCGCCGCAACACGGCCTGTCGTCAAACCGCTCACCGACTCGTGGGACCAACCACACGTAAATCCCACCTGTCAGTGAATGGGGCTTGCAGCATTAACCCGCCCAGCGGAAGCCAGCTTGCGCCGACAGGCGGGGGCCAGCGAGGCGAAATTTTGTTACCACCACCCGGGGGCAGTTTGGGAACAGGCTAGTCGCTAGCCGTCGTCTCTGTGGGTCCCGGCGGAGCGGCGATATTTGCAGGGGCAGTTCGGGTAGTTCGCCGGAGGGGGGGAATTTTGAAAATCACGCAAGGCGGAGAGATCTGAGCCGTTCGTAGCGAGTGAGGGCCGTCGGATGCCGGCCGCTCCGTCCGCCGCCTACGGCTATTTAACCCCGCGCTGCCGACGCCGCACTCGCCCCCGGCCTCCACTCTACCTTCCCCGATCTATCTCCCTCCTTCGCCGCCGGTCGCCTCGCCGTTTGGATCATCCCCTACCCCGTAAGAATTTCTCAACTACCCTCGCATGCGAGCTTTCAATCTGTGTTGCATCGGGTCTGATCTGTATTGGTCATTTCGGCCGTCGTTTTAGATAGGATTTTCGGGAAATGTTCGGGTCGGTTTCGCGATGTAAGCCCGGTAATGCGCTTGGATATGCTGATTTTCACCGACGCGTGTCCTTTTTCCACCGCTTGTTTTCATCTATTTCAGCAAAAATGATTCGACTAGTTTGGTGTGTTGGATTTGTAGGATTCCGTGCTACTTATGCCGCTATAAAACACTCGATCTCGGGAATGTAACTGCTAGATGTAGATAGCTTCGTGGGTTTATTGTTGTATCTTGAGTTCAAATTCAGGCTGTGAATTTGCGGGCTGAAGTTAGATCTGAAACGTCCGTCTCCGTTTGAGCGTTTTTAGCTTATGAAATTAAAAATCATGCAGAGTCCTCGAATAGATCTGGTATAAATGAGGACGCATTCTTTATGTAGTTGGCGACTCTGATTGATATGTGTTAGATGGTCTTCAAACCACAGATCTGGATGGGCTCTATGTGTTCCCTGTAGGAGTCCAGTGATTTTTCTGTTCCGAGACAGTATAGCCTTTTAGTTTCTCTGTATTTCAGAAGCTGTTAGATGTTTGTGCTTTCAGAGCTGTTAGATGTTTGTTCTCCGTGTAGCCTTTTAAGTTAGTGTGAATCCAGCATCTCAAATTAATTCATATGTGCTTTCCTTGTTCTAGGGTGAAGATGAGGGAGATCTTGCACATCCAGGGTGGGCAATGTGGCAACCAGATCGGTGCCAAGTTCTGGGAGGTGGTGTGTGATGAGCACGGCATCGACCAAACTGGGCGGTACACAGGCAACTCTGATCTGCAGTTGGAGCGTGTCAATGTCTACTACAATGAGGCATCCTGTGGTCGCTTTGTGCCCCGTGCTGTCCTCATGGACCTTGAGCCTGGGACAATGGACAGTGTCCGCACTGGACCCTATGGGCAGATCTTCCGCCCCGACAACTTTGTGTTTGGACAATCTGGAGCTGGTAACAACTGGGCCAAGGGCCATTACACTGAGGGTGCTGAGCTCATTGACTCTGTTCTGGACGTTGTGAGGAAGGAAGCTGAGAACTGTGACTGCCTGCAAGGTACTTGAGCTTATTGACATAACTGATTACTGATAGTTGTTACATCAGTTTCTGTTGAAACAATTAGAGTGAGATGTTCATGCAGAAATATTTCCCACGGTTTTGTTTTTTTTACATGCATGTGAATTATCATGATGCCGCTTTTGCCCTTGAACCTAAATCATTTGCTCTTCCTAGTTCAAGTCCTATATTTCTGCACTGTCCTAAATGACATTGCTGCTTATTATTGATTGTTTATTAATTTTGTATTTGAGTATCTATATTTTGTACCATTGACATTTTTTTGCCTACTAGCAGCTATTCTTAGTTTAAATTGATATTGAACAAATGGCATGCGTAGCAAGCTGTTATAACACTGATTATCAAATTGTCTATCTTAATTTTAAAAGAAACAATCATCTATCTCTACCTGTGTTATAACACTGATTTCTTTGTTTGCGTGTGCAGGATTCCAAGTATGCCACTCTCTTGGTGGTGGTACTGGATCTGGTATGGGTACCTTGTTGATCTCAAAGATCAGGGAGGAGTACCCTGACCGCATGATGCTGACATTCTCAGTTTTCCCCTCACCGAAAGTATCTGATACTGTGGTTGAGCCATACAATGCCACTCTTTCAGTCCATCAGTTGGTTGAGAATGCTGATGAGTGCATGGTTCTTGACAATGAGGCCCTCTACGACATTTGCTTCAGGACTCTCAAGCTGACTACGCCTAGCTGTAAGCAGCTTCAATCTTTCTCGATTTAATCTTTTCAGCACTGTGGATATATGCATGCTTGTATTGCCTGTGTATGGTAACATATTTGTCATGTTTGTTAATTTCTGCAGTTGGGGATTTGAACCATTTGATCTCCGCCACCATGAGTGGAGTCACCTGCTGCCTTAGGTTCCCTGGTCAGCTGAACTCCGATCTCCGGAAGCTGGCAGTGAACCTGATCCCCTTCCCTCGTCTCCACTTCTTCATGGTCGGCTTCGCCCCACTGACCTCCCGTGGCTCCCAGCAGTACCGCGCCCTCACTGTCCCTGAGCTCACACAGCAGATGTGGGATTCCAAGAACATGATGTGCGCTGCTGACCCTCGCCACGGGCGTTACCTCACTGCCTCAGCCATGTTCCGTGGGAAGATGAGCACCAAGGAGGTAGATGAGCAGATGATCAACGTCCAGAACAAGAACTCATCCTACTTCGTGGAGTGGATCCCCAACAATGTGAAGTCCAGCGTTTGTGACATCCCGCCAAGGGGCCTGTCCATGGCATCCACCTTCATTGGCAACTCAACCTCCATCCAAGAGATGTTCCGGAGGGTGAGTGAGCAGTTCACGGCTATGTTCAGGAGGAAGGCTTTCTTGCATTGGTACACAGGCGAGGGCATGGACGAGATGGAGTTCACTGAGGCTGAGAGCAACATGAACGACCTTGTGTCGGAATACCAGCAGTACCAGGACGCCACTGCCGACGAGGAGGGTGAGTACGAGGATGAGGAAGAGATGCACCCCGACGACCTGTGAGATCTGTGACCATGAGGCTCTGGTGGTTGTAGCTCTCTATGGCAGGCAGATTTCGATGGGTTGTTCCTTGAGTGTTTTGTTGCCATGTTACTACTGCTAGTGTACCACTGTCCGTCGCTGTTGATGCTTGTATTTTCCCTATGATATGGAATCTTGCTTTTGGTACTGTATTACTTGTGTTGCTAGTGTGCTCTGCGTTTATGAGGTTCCTGGTGAATCTTTGAGCCTTTCGTGTTGATATTTCTATGTAGTTATGCTTAGAAAATTTGTGCATTGCCCTCTGACATGGGAACAACAGCCAGAGCCTAATACTCCCAGTTCCTATGAAGGTGATGCAACGGCAGCTGCCAACCATTTTCCATCTCGATTCTCCCTCTTCCTAGCTTGTTTGGATACAAGAGAATTGGTGGTAACGAAGGAGATTGAGCTAAAAAAGAACTAATTTCCTCTTCAATACCTTCCAGCCCAGTTCAAACGAAACGAGTTCTAATAAAGGTGTAGTAATTTCGTTGACAAAAAAATGTGCTGCCTGGTTGGTTCAGTTTTCATCCGTGGTGCCAGTTGAATGGCGATCGAGCAGCCAGCACTGTGCCAGTGCTGATCATGAGGATGGGATGGCTGGAAAATGTAAGATACTCCCTCTGATTCCCTATTAGAAGTCGTTTTGGACGAGGTTTGAGTTAAACATTGGGAATATAAATCATGAATAACTTTTAAGTCGTTGAGTTTGAAAATGTGAAAATCATATAAATAGATTTGTCTTGAAAATTACTTTCATAAGAATATACATATATAACTTTCCAATAAAGATTTTTATAGAAAAGAGAAGTCAAAGTTGTGCTTTGGTGACCGTATCGCTGTCCTAAACGACTTCTAATATGGAACTGGAGGGAGTAAGTAGTACTCCCTTCGTCCCTAAATGATTATCTCTAGAAAACCGTGTTTTCC
The DNA here is from genome assembly GCA_036936925.1 of Cenchrus fungigraminus. Classification (NCBI taxonomy): domain Eukaryota; kingdom Viridiplantae; phylum Streptophyta; class Magnoliopsida; order Poales; family Poaceae; genus Cenchrus; species Cenchrus fungigraminus. Next base: position 15,510,045 of record CM072778.1, on the reverse strand, counting down.
TCGTAAACACGGTGATGCAATGGCAGCTGCCAACCATTTTCCATCTCGATTCTCCCTCTTCCTATTATATTAAAGCTTGTTTGGATACAAGAGAATTGGTGGTAACGAAGGAGATTGAGTTAAAAAAGAACTAATTTCCTCTTCGATACCTTCCAGTCCAGTTCAAACGAAACGAGTTCTAATAAAGGTGTAGTAATTTCGTTGACAAAAAAATGTGTTGCCTGGTTGGTTCAGTTTTCATCCGTGGTGCCAGTTGAATGGCGATCGAGCAGCCAGCACTGTGCCAGTGCTGATCATGAGGATGGGATGGCTGGAAAATGTAAGATAAGTGCTTAGTTCCACTCTTTTCTGCGTCAATACAATGGTTTGTTTGAACAACAAATCCTGAGATAAAATCTGATACAGAAGAATGAATGAAAAATTGAAAATTTTCACATCCATCAATGTACAGAGCATCTATCTATCTATCTTTCTCACTCCAGGGTATCATTACTGCAGAGCTTGTGCTTCAAGCAGAATGTTTGAGGCCAAGTTGACGTCATTGTTTGTCAATGCAAGCGCCTGAATTGCAGAGCTACGATCAAAGCCCATGGACACTAGTGCAGAAATGGAGGACTCTGAGGAGTCTTGGGCAGCTGTGTCCGCACCCTGAAAGAGAAATAGTGATCAGAAGCAGATGCAGGAAAATCTATTGTGTTCAAACTTCATAGTAGTAGAAAACACAACAAAGAACGGGCATATAACCTATAAATTGAGATCAGTTGAAGGTTAACATCTTTCACAAAGTGGTCGCATCCTAGCTATTCAAACTTATTTTTTATTCATTTTCAAAATCTATACCATAGCTTTAGATAATTAAGACATCGCTCAAGTGCCAGGAATCATGTGCTACTTACGAGCTTGGAGGACCTCCTGAGTTAGTACCTAATATCTGCCGATTTCCCGAAAATTCAATATACTACAACATTAAGCAGACATAAGGGTTATAACAATACTTGCCTCAGTTTGATGCACTCGGTGAGAAGGGATGTTTCCATCATTTTCTGTGGTCGGTAATCCTTGATAAGGATTGCTAGAAAAGGGCCATGATAACCGCGGTAAGAGCGATGTTGCAAACTCTGGGAACTATTAGAGGACATGCAGTCATGTTAAGACTTTATTCTATCTCTTGTCACATTTCAGGAAGGATCTTGAAAGCATTACCTTCAGCCTGCGAATTCCAAATGTATTCAGGCGATACAAAAAGCCAGCTAGTATGCCAGAAACTCCAGGTAGAACAGAACGTCTCCCAGATGAGAAAAGAAGCTGATGACAGAGATGAGATATGTAAAGCTGTAATATAGAGGATTTTTTTTTAAAAAAAAAGAGGGAAGGCAAAGGTATCATAGAGCTGAACCTGGAGTCCCACCAGATATACAAATGATTTATCACTTAAGCTCAGACCCAATATGCGAAACTTCATTGAGATTGGAATGTCAAAGAAGAATGGCACATAAGATGCAAAAATGAGTCCATACGGTCCTGACGTGAAAGGATTCATTGAAGGATCTGCAATTCTGACACTAACTTGTCACACGAGAACAATATACAGTATACAAAAAGTGAACTTTGTATTGTAATTTGTAAAACATGAAAAGGAATGGTGACAAGCAAGTAGAAAAGAAGAGGCATAGTTAGTACTGGTGATTCCCCTAGCTACCTTGTTCTCTATTTTGGTTGCAGTGAATTTTCTTTTCAAATGGAATGTTTACTTTCCCCAGTTAGAATATGCAAAACCAAATTACATGGTGGGACTAAGAAAACTACTACTCCCTCCATCCCAAATTACAATTCGTTTCAACTTTTCTACATACATAATTTTTATGTATTTATTAGACAGTATATATCTAGGTGCGTATCAAAACCTATGTATCTAGACAATTCTGGCCAACTAAAGGATATGGTTTTCAAGCTTCCTACATATACAGTACACTGAAATAAGGTAGGTGAAATGCAAGAACAGTTTAATCAGAACTTAACAGATGCACGTGTTACAAAAGCAAGGCATACCTTTCAGGTAACCTAAAGCAAGGATCTGAAGCAGGACAGACACCATGGTGGAGAAGACTATGAAGACCTATATGTTCAAATAACTACATAAGCATGAGCAAGTGATGGTTGCATATCAAACGCCATAAGCACAAAATTACTTACAGCATACTTGTTAGAACCTATTTGCCTTTCGAACACCCTAAAGTAGTACAGCAGGGCGGCTCCAAAGATCAGCTCAGGGGTCGACGAGAAAGCAAACACCGAGGTGATCAGCCTCCATATACTCAGCTTTTCATACACATTCTGCATTGAAAAAGGATGGTGAACACATTTAGCTGCTTATTATAGCACCTCGATCCCTGTACTCGTCTAGCCAGTCGCAGATGAAACAAGGAGACGTTTATGGGAAGTTCTGGTACACTTGCATTTTCAGTAACAAAAGGAGGCTGAACACTTATATACAGCGAATAAGGAATTTTCCTGCAATCCCAACTTGTTATAATTCGGAAACGAAGCAAACAAGTGTCCCTCTCTGTGAAAATGTTCGGCGCACCACCGACGATTTTACTACTATTTTTACTACTTACAAGGGGAAGGGGTAGGGTAAGGGTGACTTGCCTGGTAGGACAGGCCGAGGTCGTGGAAGCGGCCGCGGAAGCCGAAGGGGACGGAGAAGAGCGCGGCGGCGACGACCACGGCCCTCGACGCCGGAGCATTGTCTGCGGAGGACCAGATCGGATCGCGCTAAGATCAGAGCCGCAACACCGTAGCGGAGGAAAGGGAAGCCGAAGAAGCGGCAGCCGCTTCGAATCGAAGGAAATAAAGAGGAGCGAGAGGGTGAGATGGCTAGCGTACGGAATCCAGGGATCCCGCCGTTCATCGTCAGCGGCCGCCGCGGCGGTAGAGGAGGAGGCGAGCGGCTCCGCGCCTGAGCTGGCCCGGCGGCCGGCCTGGTCCGCTGGTCGGTGGACGCGGGCGACGGACCGACGGTGCGAGCCAGCAGCCACGGTGCCAGGGAGCAGCAAGTCAGCAACTTCTGCAAGCGCTGGGTGGCGGGGCACTGCCGCACTGGAGACGAGTCGTCCAGTCCAGTATTCGAGCCCAAGTGTCACCTGGAAACGCAAGTTTTGGGCCGGACCGCTGGGTAAAAGACGACGTAGGCAGCCCACCCAAATTGATACGTGCTCAAGTATACGCCTAAAAAACGAAATGCCAAGACAAGTGCGTACGGGAAGAAAAACCGAACATTCCAGGATATATTTCAATCGTAGGCAGCATCTGTTTGAGGGCAAACAATGTTCCCAACAATATCTCACAATACAAATACTGGATACGAAATCTGCTTCCAAAGGGGAAAGTTGTACATCACTTTGGCTTTGCTGAGCCATATGTAAATGTAGAAACAAAGCAATCTTTGATGTAAAATTAAGAATCCTGCTGAAATAATCCTGCATGTGTGCGCGCATATATCTTATTGGACAGGTCTGTCCGGTGCTGACTTCAATGGAGGAGTTCCAGGCGGCCTCCGACGCGGGTAGGACCGGCCTCGGCCCCCTCCTGCCGGCGCCCCGGAGTTGGCCTCCGGTTGGGGGGTGTGCGCTCGGCGGGCGGTGGTCCTGGTGGCGCTGCCCACTGCGCGTGCGCGCGGCTGTCCGACGACGTGGCCACCTGTGACGGGTTCCTTTTGGCGGTACCTTGGTGGTGTGGTGTCTCTCTGGTCGTGCTCTGGTCGTCCTCTGGTGGGGTATCTGTGGCGGGCGGAGCAGCATGCATCCAGCACGGGTGCTTCTTGGCCTCTCCGCCGCCGGTCGTCGTTCATGCCTGTGTCCGGTCGGTGGCTGTGGTGGTGTGTGTGCCTTGGGGAGGCTCTTAGGGGCTATGTTACACGAGTACGGGTATGGGTATCCGATACAATACGTATCGGATACGCGGATACACACTTTTCTCAAAAGAAAACCCACTAAAATGGTGTATCCGAGTATCCGTATCCGCGTATCCGGCGAGTATCGGATACGGATACATCACCCTTTTTGGAGTATCCATGTAACATAGCTTGGGGGTGCTGGCGAAAGCCGACGCTCGTTCACGGGCTGATGACGGTGACGCACTCGGGCGCCGCTTACCTTGTTGAAGGCGTCATTCGTGCCCCTCTTTCCTCTCCCTCGGTTGTGCTCACCGCTTGCCAGCGTCCGGCCAGGGGTGCCGCCGCCCCCCCCCCCTTATCCCGTGGAGCTAGGTCTGTGTGCCTGTTTTCTTTGGTCGTCTTGTTCCCGCGGTCGGTCCTGGCTCGCGCGTGTCGTAGTTTCGTCGTCGTCAAACTTGGTGGTGGCGTAGCTGGTCGCCTCTTCGTGACTTGTCGGCAACACGTGGATCAATGCTTTTACCTGTCGCCTTCTTCGCTGGTGGGATGGGAGGATGGGTCTCGTCCTCCCCTTGGTTCCTCACGCTGTCGGCACCTCACGTTAGCTTCTGTTGCTTCGGTACCTACCTTTCGTCGTCTTCGAGTGTTGTTGTTTGCGCCAGTCGTGGGGAGTGGGGATGCAGGTGACCTCCTCCCCCCTCCTGGTAGCTGTGGTCGCTCTTGACCGCCTTTCCTGCAGAAGCTTTTCATCGTCGTCATCAAGAGTTGCTTGCTGTCTTTCCATCGATTGACTCCCTCTAGGCTTTGGCGGTGGGCTGCGTGAAGTTGGCTCCGGAGGCCTGCGAAAGCTTGGTCTGGTCTCATCGGGCCGACAACGGGCGTTTTTTCGGAACGTACCTCACCTCGTTGGAGGCGTTGTTTCGGCCTCCATCCATTTGTCTTGCCAGGTGAAAACTTGGTCTGCTTCTGCGTGGGCAGACGGATGATGGCGGCGTCGACGTCGTTCCCCTCCTTGGAGGCATCATCTTGCATGTCCTTCATGCTCATCTCCCGTTGGCGCCTACGTGTGAGTCTGTCGGTGATGTGCTTGCGCTCTGGATGTACTCTTTTCGTGCAGGTTTAGGTGTTGCCGTTAGTTCTGTGTTTTTCTTCTGTTGGTGTTCCTCTGACCATGTTGGTCGTCGTGGTTGTTACCTTCTAGTTGGACTTGCTTGTAACTCCGCGCCTTAGGGGTTCTCCTAAGGTTGCTTAATTGTAACCCTCTTCTTCTTAATGAAAAACGTGCTTTACACGTCTTAAAAAAAGAGGAGTGCAGAGTGAGTCAAGGTGATGTTGGTGTTCCCAAACAAGATACTTGCTCACCAGAAGAGGCAATCGGTCGTTAGGATGATGGCGGCACCGCAGGAGGATCGCCCAGGAGATGACGAGGAGGCCTGAAAAATGAAGACCTGGTGTTGCATGAATCAAAGGCGTTTTGGCTTGCGGAAGGAAAACTCTCTGTAATGCAATGTGGGGATAAAAAAATTAAACTTCAAACTATCTTGTTCGTCTGACTTATCAACCACCAACCAGTCAGCAGTACTTTTCTCTCAGTACATACCAGCCACCACCAACCAGCCAACAGTACTTTTCTCTCAGAACAAATCAGCACCAGCCACCATCAACCAGCCAAACGAACAGGCAGGTGTATGATTCTCTCTCCTGTCCTTCTTCTACCTCTGGAAGTCCTAAGGGTGCTACTTTGTTTAACCTGCCTAGCTTGAGACAGGATAGTTGGGTTAGATGTTTCGGGGGCTTCTGTTCTTTTCTTCTACTATCTTTGTAATGATTGCGATATCCGTTCTTGTAATGGAAAGGGGGGTCTCTCCATTCGAAAAAAAAAGTAATTACAATCTTTCATGTTCCAACTATTATTTTCGTAGTATGTTTCATATGGCATGAAATACTGTTTCATGTTGTGGCCGAAATTTTCTATCTTATAGAATCAAACGACTTAATTAGGATATCACTCACATCCTTCAACTTCGAAAAAGTGTACTTTCGCTGCCTATGCCTAAGGTTGATGCGCTGTCATTTGCACGAGTAGAAGTTCGACTCCCGGCTCCCACCGGGGTTGAAAATGATTTCAGCGCAAACCTATCGATGCGTGTAGCCACGAGATCGTGACACATCTGTCATCGCCTACGAACCTTTGGATGACTTTGGTTATATCCCTATATTGTCTAGAGTATTAGTAATTTTTAGGTCTGCTCGCGTACCAGACGAGAGCCGTGCGGCAGTTTTATCTTATCTTCGGCAGCACGGTTTGGAAAACACACACACAGCAAGTAAAGTAAGCACGCACTGATAAATTATCTGAAGAGTGGTTGCGTCAACCCATGTTAATCACGCGTCCTACCGGACTGTGACACTCACGCTAAACGGAGCTTTTAGCAGCGTCGCAATTCCGCCTGCCTGCCCTTGCTGCCAAAGTCACCATCTCTGATCGGACGCCACATGAGGCCGAAAAAAGTTGCAATGCACTGTCGATGTCATGCATTCAGCAGCCAATGCTTGATCTGCGTCGACGGAGACGGATCAAGTCGGCAAAAAGATCGCTCAGCCACTCAGCCACCTGAAATCTACCATCTTTCCGGTGCATTTGGCTTGTAGGGGAACCCAGATTGACTGGAATTCGGCGCACCCATCAGCCCGCCACTTCCGGCCGCGTCATTTTTCTCAAACCTTGTCAGCTTTCGCTTTGCACTCTATCCGCCTCTTCGTTGAACATCCTGTCGTCTGTCCGAGTTAGGCACGGCGCTGCCGCCGCATTCATCCGCAAAGACTTGTTCCAGGCACCTGATGTCCTGATCAGAACGAGTCCTGGAGAGTTTTTCAGAAAGCACACGCTATCCGCGCTACTGAAACTCGCCGCGGGCACTCCATTGAGCTCCTTGTGCCCTGTCTATCGTGAAGGAAAATTTGGCAGCATCAGACAAAAGACTCGTAAATTGGCGGATTGCGATTAGCATACCGGAGAATCACTACGTTGCGTATAAACCAAGGATACAGCAGCGACAGCACAAAGCCGAGTCGAAAACTGGATAAAAATCTGTACATGGTTCGTAGCATAATGCTTCATCTAGTAGCAATCTTAATGGGCAGACTGAATCTCCCGCATCATAACTCTCTAGCAAAAAAAAAAAAAAAAAAAACAGAGAGATCCTTCAGAGTTCAGACCCCGAGAGAAGGGGTTCCGAATTATTTTTCAGACGAATGCTGAATGCTCTCCGTGGCCGTATGTACATGACATGGAGGGAATTTGGCGATCTCCGTCAGTTGAGGACATCGACGGGCCAGAACCGCCGCCACGTGGCGATCTCGTCCTTGGTCTGCAGCTTCCTGATGCCCCCGTAGAAGCCGTCGGTCTCGTCCCCCGTCTCCCTGTGATCCTTCCTGCTCACGGTGGTCTGCCTCCACCGCGAGCCCGGGGCGTAGTGCTGGAACTCCAGGACGATCATATCTGCAACAAACGGATGGTAGCATGGAAAATTTAGACTCTGCTGCTTGGATAATTCAGAGACTTTTTATCTATGTTCAAGTTCAAATGTTCTACTATGTTTATCTGTATATGGTCCTACACTCCTACTCCACGAGATTCAGTCGACAGAGGCATATGGTCCTAGATACTCGGAAGACAGAAGAATATGAACAAAGAAGTATGGCTCTGGTTCTGGATGGCAATAGCAGGAATGTAGCCAAAGCGTTTTTGGCGACAAAACAACGAATATTTGGTCCTTGAAAAGAGGAAAGGTGCCAAGAATATTTGTTTTTCCCGAGTATTTGTTTTCCCTTTTCCCATCCCTGATGGCATCCTGTCAGTCAGTGGGAGTAGTACACTAGTACAGGATAATCAGAAGAAATAGTCGCCCTGCCTTGTACGGTAACGACTTTCCACTTGTCTACCAGCCTCTAGTACTAGTAGGGGTAATGTGCTCACAGTGTTTATCCTGTCCGCACGTGTTACTGCCGACAATTATCCAAAGGTCACAAAAAAAAAAGGAGGAGAATATTTACCGTCCTCGTGGCAGCGACACCAGAGATGCTCGTTCGGGTTGCACGACGCCTGGTGACCCACGACGCCATACCACCAGCCTGTAGTAAAAAGGGCATCGTATCAGCCACTGATAGTAGAATCGTGCAGCGGCATATTTGCAGTTTGCATGCAGTGAGGTGAGGTGATCCGGGGCATTTGTACCGTATGGGAAGTCCTTGTTCTTGCGCCACTGGATCTCGAAGTGGTCGCCGGGGCGCAGCGCCTCCAGGCAGCCCGACGCGTGCAGGTCGTGCGCCGGCGTGCTCACCGGCGGCGCGCGGATCCGGCTCCACTGCACGCCGTCCTCCTCCTTGGCCGGCTTCCGCCCGTGCGGCGGGTACCTGTTGTCAAATGACACAGATCGCTCATCAGTCATCATCACCTCCCATAAAAACCACTCGCGATCACAGCGAATTGCAGCCCATGAAATATCTCATCCTCTCCATGCTTTGCATAAACCGTTAATCTGCGAGCTCGACGGCTTACGCGGGTTTAATTGGTTTCGTTTTCGGGTCAATTAAGTCGGCCTCGGATCAGGACCACAACAGTAACCTGCTACCGCCTACCGGCAACAGGAGATTCAGCTGACCGGATTGAAATTGGTTGGTTACCTCGCCGTGAATGTGTCCGTTCGCCGGTCGTAGCGGAGGTGCGCGTCGTAGCACGAGAGCACGAAGCCGACATGCCCGTCCTGCCAGAACAGCAAAGCACATTTGCCTCCCAGCGTTAATCGAACAGTCAGTTGGTGCGCTTATCCTAATGCTAAATTGCAGTTAGCGGCGATCAAATACCTCGCGGTTGTACACCTGCGCGGGGAACCAGAAGTCGCCGCACTCGAGCGCGCGGTACCACGCGGCCACCGTATCCGCCGCCGGTGGCGCGGCGGTCGCGTGCGCGGACGCCGGCGCTGGCTCGGCGGCGACGGCGGCCGGTGCCGGGGTGGCGAGCCAGCGGCCGGCGATCCAGGAGAAGGGCCACGCGCAGGCCAGCGAGTCCGCCCAGCTCCTGCGCCGCGCCGGCCTCGGCGCGCTCGCGCGGCGGGCGGCCCCGGCGACGAGCTCCGCCTCCCACTCCTTCCGCGCCGTGCCGCCCAGCACGCGGCCCCACTTGGCGCGGAGGTGTCGCTCCCACAGCGGGTCGGCCGAGCACCGGCCCCTGAGCGCGGCGCACACGCACGCCATCGCGGCGAGCGACGCCGGCGAGAGCTCCTCCAGCACGCGGTCCAGCGCGAGCTCCGGCAGGTCAAGCAGCGGGAGCCCCGCCGCCGCGGGCGCCGCCAATGCGGCCAGCTTCGGCCCGGGCGGAGCCGGCGGCGGCATCGTCCTCGCCCCGCGGTCCCGCCCGAGAAACCTCCTCCCCGCGGCGGTGGCGTGGCGCAGAAGCTCCGTGGCGAGCAGGAGCGCGAGGAGGCCGAGGTCCCGCGCGAGCTTGCAGCAGGGCTTGGTGGCGGGCGCGACGAGGAGCAGCGTGAAGGCCGGGACCGTGGATATAAGCAGCAGCGGAAGCATCTCTCAGGGGAAAAGCTAGCCAGGCGGCTGGATTGGCTGCTGGCAGTGGTGGTGGGCGACGACAGCAGCACCCAAGTGCCCCCCCAATGCGCACGACGCGGACACGGGCAGCCGGAAGCGGAGAGGAGCGGATAGGCGCGCGCGGGCCCTCTCGGCTCCGGAAAGCGGGGGCAGTGGCAGCCTTGCAGCGGAATGATTCCTGCCTCCCTCCCCGCTTCGGCGCTTCCTCCTCCTCCGCGCCTCCGCGGCTGCTCACCGTGCCTGCCGCGCTGCTAGATGCTGCCGCTTCCCCTCCCCCTCTGCTTTTGAGGAGGAGCCCCCACCCAAAAGGCGCGCACAGAGGGCAGCACTACGGCCGTCGACGACGAGAGCACGCGGTGCGCTGGACGCGCATGTGTGTGTGCCACCGGAGAGGGGAGGGAGCTCCAGCTCCTCCGCTGCCTTTGCTGACGCCTACTCCTACTCCTACTCCTACATGCCCCGATCGGATCGGTCGATTCGGTTGGTGCGGTGTGGATTTGCCTTTGGTGGAAATGGAATGGATGGCAAGTGAAGTGAAGGAGAAGGGTGGTGGTGGTGGTGGCCTGGTGGGTTAACGCAACAAACCACCAACGCCTCACAGAGTCACAGAGACCAAGGAGGAGGGGTAGAGGGTGGCTGGCTGGCTGGAGCAAGAAGGTACCGCGAGGAAGAAGGCCTGGTACTCCGAGTCGCGTCTCGGCATTTGTAGGGTTGGCAGAGGTGGTGGTGGTAGTTGGTGGCTGGTGGGTGAACGGAGCCGTAACCACTCGCCGCTAATCCCCAACACCACCACCGTCCTCCTACCCAATTACGCGCGGCCAAACTTTTTTTTTCTTCACCGCAAGTAATCCAAAAACATTCGTCCCCATTCCTGCTTTCACCGAGGCGATGTTTGTCCCAAACCTAGCGTGCTTAGAATAACCTTTTTTTTTCCCGTGATCGTGTCAGACAAGCAACATACTCCCTCCGGTTTGGTAAAATAAGTCGTTTTGGACAAGGTTTGAGTCAAATATTAGGAATATAAATCATGAATAACTTTTAAGTCGTTGAGTTTGGAAATGTGAAAACTACATGAGTAGATTTGTCTTGTAAAATACTTTCATAAAAGTATACATATGTTAGTTTTCAATAATTATTTTTATAAAAATAGGAAGTCAAAGTTGTACTTTGGAGACCGTGTCGCTGTCCTAAACGACTTCCTTTACCAAACCGGAGGGAGTAAGTTTGATTGGTGACTTGGTGAGGGGTGGGTGATTAAGCAGCCGAAACAAAGAGCGTGGTAACTTGGGTTGCGGCCAAAACTCCAAATGCTGGTGTGGAGAAAACAAGGGGGGAGGTGGCCACGTCCGGGGTTTCTCCCTTGGTTGCTCGGACAGACAGATCACGGACACGGCGCGTTGAGCTTGAGATGAGCCCAACTGCAACCACTTGAGCGACAACCAGAGTGGCCTTAGCTGCACGGGCACTGTTGCGGTCAAAAGATTGTAGTAGCTCACCAACCAACATTGTGGGCGCGCGCCTACGGGACGGACGACGGTGATGGGCAGCAGCAGTGCAGGAGCACGATGGAGCGCTCTGCTATATTTTACGGTTCCGGTCCCTCCTGCTTGCCCATTCTGGGATGGGACGTGACCGGTGCTCGTGTGTTAAGCTGTCCCAGCAGGGTTTCGTTTTATGGAAAAGGTCCCGGCGCCGTTTGTTTAATCGGCCACTGATTGTGCTCCTGCTGAGGGGATTCCACTCCGGCGAGTTTGTTTGCGCCTAATCAGACTATCTATCTATAAGTGAGACCCACTAAAGATTTCTTTAGCTTCTCATAAAGCCACGTCATTCCTCCTTCCCTGCATGTGCATCTTGTCATTCCTCCTTCCCTGCATGTGCATGCATGTCATTTCTTCTTCCCAGTTGCATCAACACTTAAGCACTTACGTGAGGGTCCTAGACAAGTCTACATGAAATTATTGATGAAGCCATCCAAGTCATCATCTGAAATTACCATACAAGTTATCATCCGTTAATATAAGATTAAGGCTGCATGATAATGTCTTCTACTGATTTTTTAGACTAAATACATAATGAATCAATCGTTTAAGAGATGTTCTCTCTCAAATGATGAACATATTTTCATATATGATATCATTTGCACAAGCAATTAGACAAACATCTCACAAAATCTCGCAGCAACACGTGAAGAAAATTTCACTATAGCTCCATGAACTTTTCCTGAGATCTTATCTAGGTCTGCAAACTAAAAAAAAGTTATCTAAGTCTGTAAACTTTTTCTCAGATCTCATCTAGGTCCGCAAACTAAATAAGTGGCCATCTGTGTCCATGAACTTTTAAAGAGCAGTCATCTAGGTCCATAAATTTTTAAAGAGCGGTCATCTAGGTCCAAGACGGTGTCGACGAGCCTCTTGGCAACGGGAGGCGCGAAGGTGGTGCTGCTTTGACGGTGGAATGGGCTGCACCATGCCCCTGCCCCACGGGCGCGCGTGGCTCGTCGTCACCACCTTAGATCTAGATGATCGCTCTTTAAAAGTTTGTGGACCTAGATGACTATTTATTTAGTTGGCGGATCTAGATGAGACCTCAGATAAAGTTTATGTACCTACATGACCGTTTTTTTAGTTTGCGGATCTAGATGAGATCTCGGAAAAAGTTCGTAGACCTACATTGAAATTACTCCGTGAAGAATCACCTAGTTAATCTCCATTTCGGGCAGACCCCTCGCAATGCAAAGCCTAATCTTCCACCCTACTACTTCGTGTCGCTCGCTCTGGGGGCCTGGGCAGTGCGCACCACATCCGGCGGTGGTCGTGGTACACGAGCACACGACACGATCCTCTGCGGCACGTTTTTTGTCGGGCTAGATAGAACTCGAGACACCCACTCTTATGGTACGTGCAGCGACTTTCTTTCTCCATTCCGTTTCCTTTACTTCATGAAAACATTATCCTCGTTGAACAAATCGAACACTACGGGAAGGTTACGGAGCCGCACGTTTCTCTCGTCTCTCGGTGAAAAAGTAGGGACGCGAAAGGCGAGTACCACACATCCTCTGCATCGCCGCTACTCGTGAGTCGTGCTCTCGCCCGACTTTTTTCTCGCGCAGCCGGATTAAGACTGAGTCCACCGCTGGCTACTGTGCTTGCCGAGAATGCTCTCCAACATAGCATGCATCCGGCGATGTAGTTTTCCTATGGAAAGGCATCCGCCGCAGGCGCAGGGGAGGGAGCGGGCCGGCCATGCGCGGGAGAAGGAGGAGACGGTGGCGGCCCGGGGGGAGGAGGGAGTTGCGGAGGCGCTGAGATACGACGAGAGGAAGAGGAGGTCGGGCCGTCGGGGCGGGGAGCGGCCGGAGCGGCGCGGCACACCCGGCCTCCACCTCGTCGCGCGGAGCTGCTGCCTCCCCCCTACTCGTCGTCTTCTCGCTGCTGCACCGGCGGGGCAGGGGACGGAGGAGGAGCGGCATCTCCATCCCCTTCTCGACCCGGCGGCATCTCTCGATCCGAATCGACATCCTGCCTCTTCGCATCCCCGTCCGCGGCCCTGCAACTCGATCTGGCAGCGGCGGAGCTTGATTCGGTGGTGGAGCAGCTCGAATTCGGTGACGGCGACGCGAAGAGCTCGATCGGCAGCCGCGGACGGGGACGCGAAGAGCTCGAATTCGGCGCGATTTGGTGCCGGAGGAGCTCGAATCGCGGGGCTGGAGGGAGCTCATCGTCGTTCCCAGCACATGCGCCGGCGGCGGCGAGGATGGGCTGTCGTCGCACCGCGCGGCGCTCCTCCTCCCCCGCGGTTGAGCTCCTCTGGCGGCGCGGGGCCGCGTTGCTGCGGACGAGGCGAGGAGCGGGCGCGTATGGGCTGGCCGGCACCACTCTCGCTCCGCCTCCCTGCTTCCCCGTGTAGTGCGCGGCGCTGCTCCTCTCCCCCGCACGAAGGTGGGGAGCAGGCATGGTGGAGGGAGAATGCGAATGCATTCGGTCTGTTGGAGACCATCTGAGGAGAAGAACGTGCAAAACACTGTGTATGCAAAGCAAACTCAGATTTGCCTCTAAAAATGCAACACATTGTTGGAGTCAGTCTAAAAAAAGAAGTCCGCGACCCTGGATGACGACCAGCGTCCTCAATTTTCACCTGGATGACTGCACAAGTCACCAGTAGTGAGCTCTGATCTGACACACGGGAAGAAGAAAAAAAAGAACCATCGCTTCACCCAGGTGTCCACTGTCGTTGCCAACTCGTTAACCACCTCTCGATTGCAATTAAGCATCGATAATGAATGGATTGCAGCAGCAATTTGTCAGCGGCAGCTTGGCCTGGGCGCCTGCTCTGCAATTTTTTTCCGTTTCTCGCCGGACGACGACACGGCCGTACTATGCTTTTTCGTAGACCCGGCGTCTGGCGACGCCGAGCAGTTGTTGACTGATGAATGACTTGTACTACCACAGATCTGATCTGCCGAGAGCCACAAAGACTTTTTTTTTTTTGGGCTCCGGATGATTCGGCCAGTCCACTGTGATCCTGCTTTTGGTGCACGCTGGGATCTGCATTTTTTTCAGATCCAAGAGACTGGCCGATTGGCTGCTGCGACTGCGAGTAGACGCTTAAGAGCTAAGGAATTCGAGGACCGGTAGTTTTCTTCTCTCCTGAGACAACAAATCACGTGGCAGAGAATTAGGAGGGGGCCACCGCCACCGGGCGGCTCCGAGGTCGTAGAAGAAGAGGGCGTGGCTTGAACGGAACCTCGGGCTCGTTCGACGTGTCGTGCTCAAGTTCGGACGGAGGGTGGGGCAGGAGGAAGCTGCGATGAGACCAACTCAAAGACAGGCAAGCGTTCGCACCGTTTTTTAAATTCGAATCTCTACACAAACAGCGCACAACTTTCCGAAATTCTTCCCTTTTTTATGTTGAGATAATCTGAAATTCTCCCTTTGGTAAAAGGCGGGGAGAGAGGTTTCTCAAGCTGGAGATACGAAAACGGAGTACGTACGCGTGCAAGTATGCGACAACTTCAAACTCGAACACGACATGCGACAGTCTCGACGCTGCTCGTGCGCGACCATGGCAGCGGCGGAGCGACATCAAGGTACGAGAGTAACATCACCGCCATTAACGCGCCGCCGTCGTCGCGGTGCCCATAACCACCGGACCACACCCCGGCACCGCTAGTGCTGTAGTCCCCATGGCCATTGATGGCAACAACGGAGCCACGGAGACGGAGGTGCATGCCAGCATGTTCGTCCGGTGTCTCACTGGGTTGTTGCATCATGGGCTAGATCGAACCAAACAAAGCTCGCAAATGCGCACGTCGACGTCGAGCTCGCCACAATTGATCGACGATGGCGCAGACTTGGAGCATGGATTAGGCGGGGAATCCACTACGCTACGCCCCTGCCCGTCGAACTTGTTGGGGGATGCCCGGGGTGGGGGACCGGCGCGGCGTGTCGAAGTGTGTGGCTCTGCCCGTCGAGCCCGCGCCCAGCGCGGCGCACGCGTAAAATCTTTGTTTGGTGTGTGCGAGTGCGACGTCGCGTCGACGGGCCTGTTGCTGATTATTGCCCTGCTGCCTCTCCCGCATCGCCGCCGGTGCGCGGCTGTCATTAGTCGCTGTCGTGCCACCGCCTCCTCTCCTCGGCCGGGCAGCCGGCCGGACCCCCACCGGCGGCGTAGGTCGCCCAAGCGCTGGGTCTCATTCAGAGCTACTAGCTAGCTGCATGTCCTTGCGAACTATTTGATCTTATCTGATCTGGTCTGATCACTGTTGTCGTCGATGGCGACTCGCGTGCTGTGACGTTAGAATCAAACCGGATGGCACCATGCGCTCTCCGATCTGATCATTAGGAACAGGATGGATGGCGTCCGGTGAGATCGTTCATCGCGCGGAACGGATCGAGACCGCCCAATTGGCATTGCCAATTTTCTCGTCTGCACTTTGATACTATTTTACTGAATCCTCCGCACGAGCTCGGTGAAATGCGATGCGATGATGCCTGCGTGCTATCCTCCACGAATACGCCGCAAATCAAGCTTCACGCCTGTCGGACACACTGTCGTAGTTCCACGTTCCTCGATCGATCGGTACGGTTCTCGCCGGCGGGCGCTGATCACCATCCCCTCCCAGGCTCCGATCTACACCGAGCAATAAAGCCTGCCGGGATTGAATGTCAGGAGTCAGCTGCAGTAAGTCCAGCTGCTGGTGAAGGACTGCTGCTTGGGCTCGTCGGCGCGTCCCTGACACTGCCGCGTCTGCGCAAGGGTTCAGAAACCCGTTACGGTCCGTCCCCCTCCCGAAAAACCGGACCGGTAGCACCGGTTACCGCGGTAAACCGGACGGTTCCCAACGGTTTTGTGAACCCTGCTGCGCACGCCCCTAGCTCACGCATTGCACCATGCCGCGCCAGGTTCGCTTAGGCGCACACACCGCCGGACGAGCACATCGCCGCGGCCCAGCCGGTGGATGTGCTGAACTGCTGATCCAGAAAGATCCACGCCGCTGCCGGTGGCGGAGTAGACGGCGCTCAGCGATTCTTGCGGGACTGCCTTCTTCTTTGGTCGTCCCGCGGCAAACGAGAGGCGAGAGCTCAGCGCATCTTGGTCTGGAAGGGGAACCGCAGCAGAAGCGTCGGCTGCGTCGTGCGGGGACGACGGAGAGGGCCAGACTGCAACGATCTCGGCCGTCCAAGTCCGATCCAATGTCCGATATAGGCTCAGGGGGTGGACGGTGGACGAAATACCGTCCACCCTAGGTGCCGTCTGGCCGCCACCATTGGCGCCTTCCAGGCCTCCGCCGCGAGCACTTCTGCGGTCAGCAAGGTTCGCGCAACGCGTCCCAGCGTCCCAGCGAGTAGGAGCCATGGAGAACCGTCGTCATCGCCGTGGCTGACACCATCGCGGCGACGTGGTTTGACGCCAGCGCACGGAGTACGGCGGCGGCGAGGCGCAGCGCGCGCCTGTGGAGTTACTTGCCACGGAGGACTGTGCATGCTTCCTCTGCAGTCTGGCCGCCGCGGTGTCTGCGCCCGCGCCTAGCTCATGCTTCACTCACGGCCTCTACGCCTTGCCTAGGGGTGGGTGTTTGGGTTACCCGATTAGTTCGGGTCGGGTAATTCGGATTTTGAGAAATTCGGATATCAGCTCAAAAAAACACTACCCGCAAATTCGAGTACCCACAAAAATCGGGTTCGGGTTACCCAATTTACCCGAAATCTATAATCAAAGTATACACTCAAACACACATAATTTTGCATAGATTAGTAGTTTGTGTTGAATTTCAACTACAAGTTGAGAAGAATAGTATATTATAGTCACTTGTTAAAATTAAGAGAATTATATTCTAATAAAGTGACAATTTCAAGTGTTCAACTAACAACAGTGAATAAATACAAAGACAAAGGTAAATTTCGGGTAGTTCGGATAGTTTGGGTACTGGAGTGTATTACCCGAATTACCCAAACTAATTTCGGGTAATCACAATCACTATCCGAACTTGGGATCGGGTACCTCAGGTTCGGGTAATTCGGGTTCGGATTCGGATAATTCGAGTACAGGTAATGGGTATCAGGTATTTTGCCTAGGCCTAACCATGCCCACGCATGATTGCACCATCCTGGACAGGTCAATCAAACGATAGATCAAACGTCCTCGCCTCCTCGGTGTTCCGGATAGAACCGGCCGACCGAGCTGGCTGCGGACGCAGGTGATTTTGACGGTGGGGCTGGTGGTGCCAGTGCCAGTGCGGCGGACACGTTACGACTTGCCGGCTAGCTTGCTAGGTGGGGATACGGGTTTGATCCAGTGACGGTCCCAGTTTTTGCTGCACGGGTGTGGTCCGGAACGCGCCCGAGGAGACAGGCCGCGGCGCCGTGGTGCGCCGGCGTGGGTGTCGGGGGAGGACGAGCCGCCCGGCACGCGTGGGGGCAGCAGGGTTTTTTTAACCGTGGTATGTATGATCGGTCGGTTCGAAGGAAAAAAACCGGTCAGCTTACCGGTCAAACCGTTCGGTAAGCCGATCTGGTCCAGTTGCTAGGTTCGGTTAGGATCGGTTTACCGTGTTTTTTTATACCGAGCCGCAACGGTTAGAGTGGTAACCGCGGTATAAATTGCGGTAACGGTTCGTAAAAAA
This sequence comes from Cenchrus fungigraminus, assembly GCA_036936925.1. Lineage (NCBI taxonomy): Eukaryota > Viridiplantae > Streptophyta > Magnoliopsida > Poales > Poaceae > Cenchrus > Cenchrus fungigraminus. Next base: position 15,492,424 of record CM072778.1, on the reverse strand, counting down.
AACCAAAGGGGGGCAGCAACACGGCGGAACGCGGGGGCCGGGGGGCTCCCGCACCGGAGTCCTGTGGTGCGCGCTGTCGGCCTCATCATCCAACGCACACCCCACGCGCATGCGCGATGCGATGCTTTCGGGACGCGATGGCGATGGGATTGGATGAGTTGGCGACAGGCAGCAGCTGTGGTGATTGGCGAATCATATTGTGGCTGCTTCGGAACTGACCAGTGCTATGCGGCAATGCCTGCTGCTGCGTCACCTGGAGAAATTTGAGCAATGGGTGAAAAGGATGGAAGGTCTGACCATGCAACGGGAGCTGGTCCTATAGAGTAGTGGACCGTGCTCTGAAAGAACTGAGGATGCAGGTCGATGCTGGTGACACATGAGGGGCACCTGCAGGTTAATTTTGGTGGGAGGGGACGGTGATCGGTGAGACGGTCTCCAACCTGCTGCGTAGTAGTATGTCAACTAATGAGTTTGCAGGTTAAGAGGTTAACCTTGGGCGAAACTTCTGTAGTAATTTGAACCATGGAGACACGACCGTCGACCGGATCGGTACGGGTTCTCGCCGGCGGCCGCCGATCGCCATCGCCTCCTCTCAGAGGCTACGATCTACACAGAGCACTATGCAAGCCTGCCGGGATCGAAACTCCGGAGTCAGCTGCGATAAAAGTCCAGCATTGCGTTCCTGGGTCCTGGCAGCCGCGGCGGTGTCTTCGCACGTACCTTGCTCACGCATTGCGCCATGCCGCTCACGAGACGCCGCGGCGGGTTCGCGGGGGCGCACACGCTGCCGGGGAGGACAGCGCCGCGGCACGGGCGGCGGATGTGCTGATCCATAAAAAAAAAAATTCCACGCCGCGCAGCCGCCGGCAGAGCAGTCGAGCAGACGACGCTCGGCGATCGTTGCGGGACTGCCTTCTTCCTGGGTGGTCCCGCGGCAGACGAGAGCGCGAGAGCTCAGCTCATATTGGTCTTGGAGGGGACCGCTAGGGATGCGTCGCGTCGCGCGGAGACGAAGGCGGAGACCCTAGTCCCTGGAGGCCTGGACGGTGAACGGAAAACCGTCCAAGCCTCTGCCGCGAGCACTTCTGCGGTCAGCAAGGTTCGCGCAACGCGTCCCAGGCTCCCAGCTTCACAGCGAGTAGGAGCCACGGAGAACCGTCTTCATCACCGTGGCTGACGCCTGTCGCAGCGGCGCGGTTGGACGTACGCCGTACGGCGGCGGCGAGCCGCGGTGCGCGCTGGTGGAGCAACTCGCCATGGAGGGCTGTGTGGGCTCCATCGGCAGTGTGGGCGCCGCGGCGTCTGCGGCTCTGCGCCCGCGCCTAGCTCACGCTTGCCGGCGTCGAGTTGTCCATCACGGACTCACGGCATCTGCGCCTTGCGCCCTGCCCACGCATGATTGCGCCATCCTGGACAGATCGATCGAATGATTTATCAAAACGTCCTCGGCGCTCCGGATAGAACCAGCCGGCCGAGGTGGCTGCGGACGCAGGTGATTTTGACGGTGGGGCTGGTGGTGCCAGTGCGGCGGACACGTTCCGGTTTGCCGGCTAGCTTGCTAGGTGGAGGGACGGGTTTGATCCAGCGGCGACGGTCCCAGTTTTGCTGCACGGGTGTGGTGGAGGACGAGCCACCCGGCGCGCGCGGGGGCAGCGACACGGCGGAACGCTGTCGGTCTCATCATCCGACGCACGCCCCCCGCGCATGCGCGACGCTTTCGGGACGCGATGGCCGTGGGATTGGATGAGTTGGCGAATCTTCTTGCGGCTGCTTCGGAACTGACCAGTGCTAGCTATGCCCGCTGCGTCACCTGGAGAAATTCGAGCGATGGGTGAAAAGGATGGAAGCTCTGACCATGCAACGGGAGCTGATCCTGTGGAGGAAGGGACCGTGCTGACCTGATGAGGATGCAGGTCGATGCTGGTGACGCATGATGGTTGATGGGGCACTCGGCAGGTTAATTTTGGTGGGAGGGACGGTCTCCACCCTGCTGCGTAATAGGGTCAGCTAATGGGTTTGGTCGTCAATTTCTGTTCTAATTAGCCTTGAGCGAAACTTATGTAGTAATTTGAACCATGGAGAGACCCTCAGGTCTCAAGGTCTGTAATAAAATGTTGATTATTTGAGGTCCTGTTGCAATGCATTTTGTTAGACCCTGTTTCAATGCATATGGACCGGGATTTCTTGCCCTGTAAGGCCTCGTTCGGTTATTCAATTTGGATCCTGGCTTGTCACTCGTTCCTGGTCATCAGCCGTTCCAGGTCAAGATTAGAAACCAGAGATTAATTATTGCCTGTTCGGCTGCACAGGAAATAAACCAGACCAAGTAGTAGAAAATCAGAGTTGTACAGCACAACACAGTCTAGTAGAAATCTATTCTTGCTGGGCATACATCAGAGTGTCTGGTCACATCCCAATTATATTGCAGAGCATATACAAGTTTCTCATCATGCTCTCATAGAGATAATGGGCAGCGACAATAGCACTAACATAATTTAAATCACTAGATAACTAGTCTAAGCCTACTCCAGTGACCAGGCACTTTGTCCATCCAATGTTCCTTGATCATTGCCTCATTTGTCTCCCTGAAATGGACAACAAGTTATGAGACAACATGTTGAATTCTGGTGGACTACATTGAGATATGAACTACTTTACATATCTATTTGGGCATCAGTGTTATTAGCCACTCTTCCCACCCTCAGTATTTGGCGCATACAAGCAATTAACAATGCCCTCCTGAGCAAGACATGTTAGTAGAGAGGTCACAAGCATTTTTACAGCAACTAAGTAACCAACAACTTAGTTGTCTACATCATGATGAAGTATTAATTCAAAATATGGTTATTTAGTGCCAATTCAAAATCTGAAAACAAAACAGAATGCAAATGTTATACTGACTGAGTAATATCTTTTTGTCGGATATTAGCACAATGGAGTGGGATTTGCTTTTGTTGTAATCAGGAGTAAAACCCAGCATTCAATTTTTTCCCCAAAGCAAAAGTTCCAATTAAACTGAAAGAGATGTACTGAATCAAAATATTTAGCAACTAGGTAAGCATCTAGCAATGGTTAGAAATGGTTGTGACAGTAAGGATTAAGGAAACTTGCTATGCTAACAAGGATAAGGCATATGCTTTCACTAGTCATACTCCAAGTATACTGGGGCCTGCCAGCCAGCCAAGACTGGGGCAAATCCATCGATTCTATCAGTAGCGAATTGCAGCCCAACCGCTAGTGTGCAAAATTCAGTCACCAAATTAACTAGCTATGGCACCAAACAACTCCAATCGAATCACTGATTCTTGCTGCACTGTACTCCATCCAGTGCTTTCAGATCAGGGAGGATGAGAGGACAGGAGGAATCAGGAAACCATCCCCGGCGACGGCCGCGCGTGGACAGCGCTCGCGTCCTCGCCCAAATTGGAGAACAAACCTACGGTGGTGAGAGGGAGAGAAGACGAAAGCCGACGGCTTACCGGCAAGAAGCTGTGGAGACTGCCGCCATCGGGATGTGCCGCGCCCTTAAGAAACAGATCGAGAACATGCCGCCTGCTGGAGAGCGGGCGCCGCTGGTGGTGGGCGCTGTCTGTGCGCACTAGTGCTCCGCACGCCTAGATCAAGGCCAGCGGCGGCGGCTGGCCGGTGCCGCGCTCTCGACCTCATCTCCCTCACCAGCCGCCGGAGAGGGGAAAAGGAGAGGGCGGAAGAGCAGAAGGCGACTCACCGAAGAGCCGGTGGAGATGGTGGACGCGGGACGGGTGGTGCTCGCCGGCGGTGATGCGCGCTGCCACGCTGGGACCTCGCGCCGCCGTCTTGCCGCCTCCACGCCGCCGTCTTGTTCTCTCGCCGCCTGCCGCTCGTGCGAAGCGCAGCCGCGTAGGGGTTTGTTCCGGAGGGTCGGGCACGGGGATTGAGTTCCACTGTGAGTTGGGCTTTAGATCCAAACGGACTCTGTTTAGATTTCGAACCGGCCGAAACCGAACAGCAATTTTCGTATTGACATGGTTTGGAGTCAGCCCACCTCGTTACCCTTGATCGGGCCCAATCTGCGAAAACCGAACGAGGCCTAAATTGGTCTAACAAAGCAAATGGCAAATCCTATGTACCTTCCGGAAGTTAAAATGAAAACGAACTATAACCCACTACTGGCCCAATAGCAGCCCACGTAGCCCAAATAACAGCTAACCCTAACATCCTTCTTCCACCTCCACCCACCCCCTGCCCGCCGCCGCCGCCCGTGCAGCAGGCCGTGCCGCCGCGCCATACCGGCCGGCGCGCCTCTCCACGCGCCTGCTACGGACGGCTCCGGGGCTCGCCGTCGTCCGCGTCGCCGCGGCCGGCCTCGACCCGCCGCCGCTGCGCGCTGGCCGGGCTGCGCGCCGCGCACGCGCCCGCGGCCATGGCTCGCAGCCTCGGCCGGCGCCGAGCACCGCCGCCGCCGTGGCTTGCCGCCCGGCTGCCGCGCCGCCGCCCTTGCCGGCCACTGGAGCTGGAGGAGACGCACCAACTTTTTTTGATTTTTTTTAAATTTTGGAGAAATATTGGTCCAACATTTTTTAAAAATACTGAAATGTTGATTCAACATTTTTATAATTTGTTGAAGGTCTATCTTTTTAAGAAATGTTGGATCAACATTTTTAAGAAAATGTGAAAAATTATTGTTTCAACATTTCAAAGAAATTGTTGATTCAAAAAATATCGATCAACTTCTTTTTAAACACATTTCCGAAAAATGTTGACGAAAAAATGTTGGCAACACTTCTGAAAAATGTTGACGAGAAAAAATGTTAGCAACACTTCGAAAAATATTGACGAAAAAATGCAGACAACACTCCCGAAAAATGTTGACAAAAAAATGTTGGCAACACTTCCGAAATATGTGGACGAAAAAATGTTGGCAATACTTCCGAAAAATGCTCACGAAAAAATGTTGGCACCACTTCTGAAAAATGTTAACGAGAAAAAATGTTGACGACACTTCCGAAAAATGTTGACGAAAAAATGCAGACACTCCCGAAAAATGTTGACGAAAAAATGTTGGCAACACTTCTGGACAATGTTGACGAAAAAATGTTGGTAACACTTCCGAAAAATGTTGACGAAAAATTGTTGGCACCACTTCCGAAAAATGTTGACGAGAAAAAATGTTGGCAATACTTCCGGTAAATGTTGACGAAAAAATGTAAGTAACACTCCCGAAAAATGTTCACGAAAAAATCTTGGCAACACTCCAGAAAAATGTTGACGAAAAAATGTTGACAACACTTCCGAAAAATGTTGACGAAAAAATATTGGCAACATTTCGGAAAAATGTTGATGAAAAAATATTGCAAACAGTCCCAAAAGTTATTTATAAAAAATAATAAAGATAAAGCCTGTGCGAGAATTGAGGAAACTAAATCAGTTAAGTGGGCTGTTTTGGACCTTCGTGAGCTTTATAGTTCACATCCTTATTCACCTTCCGGTAGGTATATAGGAGCCCCCAAGCAAATTGGTCTAACACGCGGCTTTCTTTTGAGAAACAGAGGAGACCAAAATTGATTTTTTTAGCGCACCACCACTTTTATTAACTAAATCAGTGGTACATGATTACAAATTCCTGCTGGGATCTAAAAACCAAACATTCCTCCCAGTATCTAAAGAAAATGACGATCTAGCTAAATTATGTGCATCGACATTAGATGCTCTACCTTCATGAACAAACTCACAGAGTTCAAACGCTCGTGAACTGGACCTAATCTCTTGATCAATTTGGCCATAGGGACCCATGCCCATCCCAAGAATGTTCCTCACAACATTGCTGCTGTCTGAGGCCACCTTGATCCTCCGCGCAGCTAGATCGCTGGCTAAACCCAGTCCTTCCCGACAAGCTATAGCTTCCATTACCTCTAGTTCGGTACAACCTTCAACTACTAGAACTGAAGTCCCAGCAAAAGAACCGTCCCCATTCTTGGCAACCGCTGCTGCTAATGCCCTTCCTGAATTTTTCGAGATGGCAGCATCAACATTTATCTTAATCAACCCCTCCGGTGGTGGAATCCACCTTCGGTTTGCCCTTGGTCCTGTGCTCGGTGCGGCTTTCTCTGGCTTCAGCTGATCAAGCTCAGCCATGAACTTGTCCATAAAGCAATTAGTAGACAATGAACTCTGGAATGAGTTCTCATGAATTGCCTTCCTTCGCACATACCAGATAGCCCACAAGATTTCTGCCACTCTTGCGAAATCTGCATCCGACGGCGTCTCCCGCGCCATCGCCAGCCAGCCTCGAGTATGTGTTTCTTGAATGCTGCTCACCTGATCCACCACTGACTCAACCTCAAGTGCCCAAACACACTTAGCAATCAACAAATGTTTCCAGGAATCTTGTGCTTCACAAATGGCACAACAATCATGAGTAGCCATATTTCTATGATGAAGAGTATCTCCTGTGGGGAGGGAATGACGTGCTAACCTCCACAAGAAAACACTAATCTTTGAAAGGGATATTCAGTTTCCACAAAGCAAGCCACTCCTTCTCTTCTGCCCTCAGATCAGACCTCCCAGCCATATTTTCCATATAAGCTGTCGCTCTTTCCTTATTAATCACCAACATCCGATACAATAATCTGACCGAATACACTCCCGTTTTCTTATGATACCAAGCCCAAAAGCCAGCCTGTCTGCGAGAAGCTGAGAACAAATAGGAATATTCATGATAGCCTCCCTATCTGCCGGAACAAAATAGGTATGCAGTTTCCGCTGATCCCACGAAGCAGTAGTAGAGTCTATTAATTCGCAGACCCGTTGAGGAGCCCCGGCGATTGTAATCCGCACAGGTGACGAGGGCCTGGATTAGGGCCCCCCCTTAAACAGCAAGATAATCACTCTCGAGGTGGAGTCATCTGACATCATTGACAATGTGAAGGCCAAGATCCAGCATAAGGAGGACTGCAGACCGCTGTCAAGACCTTCACTGGCAAGACGTCTTGTCTCCGACCAATGGGATGCTTCTCCGACAAGTACTCGAGCATCAACACAGCTTAGCCCCCTTCAATGCACCCTGGCAGATGATGACGTGCGAGAAGACTTCCCGGCTGCGTAGGACTGTAGCATTTTTTCATTTTCCTCTTTTGCCCTTCACCCTTGAGGCTATAAAAGGGAGAGGAGGGCAACCGTCACAAGGGATGACGAACTGAACACTTACACCCCAGGGACTTGAGCTCGACACCCTCTCCCGACAAGTTTGTAACCCCTACTACAGACATCCCTAGCGCAAGAACACGACAGCTCGATACTAGACGTAGGGTATTACTCCTCGGAGGCCCGAACCAGTCTAAATCCTGGCGTCTCTCGCGCTAACCATCCGGGTCGGACACACGATCCGATACAAATTTACTGCTCGGCGGTAGAGAACCCCGACAGTTGGCGCGCTAGGTAGGGGCACATCGTGTGTCTCGCCGAACTTCACCAACGACCCGGATGGAGAGCCGCGGGGTTTCGCTAACTCCCGGGGCCACCATGCTTTTCGGCTCCCTCGGCTTCGTCTACACCGGGCCGGCGGAGTCCGTCGTCGGGCGTACCTTCGCCTGACCTGCTCACCCCAACGCCTTGACGACGGTGGTGGGGCACGCAGCGTTCGTCCGAGGCTTCTCGGGCGAAGCAATCATGGCCATGTTAGGGCCAAACCCGACATTGGAGCGTTTTAGGCTCGCCGTCTACTACCTCACCGACCTCGCCTTCCAGGCCAGCGGAGCCGAGCCGCTCGCCTGGGGCGAGTTCATGGAGCGGTACACCGCCATGTACCCCCGTGGACAGCAGGGCCTCCCGGACGACCCGGTGACGGCCTACGTGGACGCGCTGCGAGCGTCCTACACCACCCCGGGCTCCACAACGACCCGGCGAGCAACACCAGCACCCGCGCACGACTTGACGCGCGAGTGCTTCGTCTGCATGGCGCCGAGCTCAAGCAGCTCCACCGACACGGAGCCGGCACCACGCCATCGCGCCACGGACGCCCAGCGCAGGGCATGCCTCGATGAGCTCGCTGAGGCCAGGCGCCAGCTCGACGAGGAGTTGGCTAACCTCCACCAAGAGCTCGGGGAGGACCGATCGCGTAACCCGCAGCGGGGCCCGCAGTAGGTCCCGGTGCGGGAACAGCACCGTGGAGGCGACGACGAGCAGCAGGAGCGCCGCACCACCGCCGAGCAGTCTAGGGCTCGCGCCCCGACGCCGCCGGCCCGTGGACACGCGCACGACAACAACCGGCACGTCGACGGTGACGCCAATGCCGACAGTGACGCATCGCCTCTCTTCAGGCGTGCATCGCAGAACTTGGCCGCCGCGGCCATGCTGCTGCGCGGCTGCCCGGAGGCGGCCACCCCCGAGGAGAGGAGGGTGCGACAACAGCTCAAAACCCTCCTCGAGACAGCGGCAGCACATCAAGCGGAGTGTTCCGCGTCACGCCAGCGGTCGGCGCGCGATGGGGGAGCAGCACCCTCCGCGCACCGGCAGATTCCATCCCCCTCGCGGCATCAGAGCCACGGGGAGGGAGTCGGAGGGTCGGCGGTCAAGCAACGCCTCGGACCCAATCGCGAAGCCCGCGATACCATCGAGGCTCACCGCTGAGCCGCTAGCGTCGACAACTACGGCTACGGCGACGACCGTGACCGCCGCGACGAGCGCCACCCGCGCCGACAAGATGACCGGAGGCGTCGAGGGCGCTATGACAGCGAAGACGACCGTGATCGCAGCTGGTCGCCGGACCAAAGGGCCCACGGGCCTTCGGTCAGAAGGTGCGGGATGCGAAGTTCCCCTCGCGCTTCCGAGCTCCGACCAACATCCCCATGTACGACGGGGAGACCAACCCGAGCGTGTGGTTGGAGGACTACCGGCTCGCGTGCCACGCGTGCGGAGCGACAGACGACCTCTTCATCATCAAGAACCTGCCGCTCTACCTCGGCGACTCCGCGCGGACATGGCTCGAGCACCTGCCCCGCGGCAGGATCAACGACTGGACGGAGTTGTGCCGAACCTTCGTCGGCAACTTCCAGGGCACGTACGCCCGCCCCGGCAAGCAGTGGGAGCTGCGGAATTGCAAGCAGAAACCGGAGGAAAGTCTACGCGACTACATCCGGTGCTTCTCCAAGCGTTGCACCGAGCTCCCCGGCGCAACGGACAACGACGTTATCTCGGCGTTCCAGAACGGCACGACCTGCACCGCCCTCATCCACCGACTGGGACGCCAGACCCCCGAACTACTCAGGAACTCCTCGACATCGCGACTAATCACGCGGACGCGCGAGGAGGCAGTCGCAGAGACCCTCAACACCCCTCAGGGCAAGGGGAAACAGGTCGTAGACCACGGCGAGGGGTCACCCTCGCGTTTCAAAAAGAAGAAGAAGAACGACAAGCGTCGTCGTGACGATAACCTCATCGCGTCGGTCGAGCGCAAGGCTACACGCCCCAAGAGCAACCCACCCAAGGCCGGTCCCCCGAAGGACCACTTCGAGAAGCTCTTGGAGGCGCCGTGTACCCACCACGAGGTCCCCGTCAAGCATGCACTCAAGGACTGCCGTTTAATGAAGAACTACGTTAACGGCACGCTCAAGCCAAAGGCGGCAGATCCACAGAAGAAGGCGGCTCCGCTCCCCAACAACGACGACGACGACGCAGAAGCCCAGTACCCGGGCGAGGACGGGGCGGTCCATATGATCTTCGGTGGGTCCCCGGTGCGACCCTCGAGGCGCCAAGAAAAGCTCATATGGCGCGGGGTCTACAACACCGAGTCCGCGACGCCGTCATACCTCAAGTGGTCGGAGGTTCCGATCACCTCCGACCGCAAGGACCACCCCGACCGTGTGCCGCAGCCGGGATGCTACCCACTAGTGGTAGCTCCCTTGTTCAGGACCAAGCAGATCCACAAGGTCCTGATGGATGGAGGGAGCAGCATCAACGTGCTCTACGCGTCGACGCTCGACGACATGGGCATCCCGCGGTCCCAGTTGCGGCCGTCGACCACGCCATTCCACGGGGTCGTCCCTGGGATGGAGGCACTCCCGATCGGGCAGATCGATCTGCCCGTCACGTTTGGGACGTTGCAGAACTTCCGCACAGAAACCATCACCTTCGAAGTGGTGGGGTTCCCGGGGACGTACCACGCCATCCTCGGGAGGCCGGCCTACGCGAAGTTTATGGCCGTGCCAACTATACGTACCTCAAGCTGAAGATTCCCGCGTGGAGTGCACGCCATCCTCGGGAGGCGCCGTCCCACGTGGAGTGCACGAGATCAGTGATCCGTGCTTCTTCTTCCGCCGGCCCTGATGACCGCCCTGCGCCCAAGGAGAGGTGACCACCCGAGCCTTCCCCGACCTCTTGGATCTCTGGGAAGGCGCCGCCTGTTGCGCCTGCAGGAGAAGCGTGTTCTTGTGGGTCTGGGCGGGGCAAACTTGCAGTGGGCACCACCTCGATGACGGGGACGGCGAGCCGAGGCGACGGCAGCTCCGGCGCGCTCGCAATGGGCACCTCCACAGCCGCGGCAAGAGACGAGAATGCGGCGGCGGTCAGGTCTGCCTCGACCACCCCAACCGCAGACTCCTCGGGGTTGGCCTCGGCTACCCCAACTGCGGTTGAGTCTTCGGGGCCCCGACTGTTACGACCAAGTTCGGTCCCGGCCGCTATGCCTCGGCGCCTTCAAGCGCGAGCTCCTGGTCGCCGGGTTCAGCCGCTCCGACCGTGGTCGCGGCCGTGAGCGCGGCCGTTCCGGAAGCCTCGGCCCCCGACTCCTCCGGGTCCGCCAGGAACCGCTCCAGCTCGGCCTCAAAGCTGGTTGGGTCGCCACCCGAGAAGTTGGGGCCATCGAGGTCGATGATCTCCCGAGGCCGGGCCAACGCATCGGCAGCCACCGGCGCCTCCGTCGCGCCTCTACCCGCCTGCGACGCCGCAGGCACGGAAGCCTCAACCGTTGTCGGCACCTCGGTCTCGTGCCCGTCGGCAGACGGTGCCGAGAGCACATTCTTCTCGGGAGACGTCTCCGAGGCCTCGCCGGCCTCCACGGTAGCCGCCACCGGGGGCTCAATCGCCGCCGGGGAATCATTCTCCTCGGAAGTTGTCTGCCCCCCGGCCAAGCCGCCGAACTCCGACACCGGCGGAGGCACCGCCGTCTCAACAGGTTCGGCTGCAGTAATGGGCCCAATTCCGGCTCGCTCCACCGACGATGCGACAGGAGGAGATGTCGGGCGGGGCTCAGGCTGAGGGTCACGCGCGCCCAACACTGCATGCTTCAGCGGCGCGAGGCTGAGCACACCGGTGTCCGCAGGGCTGAGATAAGAGCGAGACAGAGATAAGAAGCGGGCGAAGGTGAAGAACAGTAAAACAATGAGGAATAGCGAGCAAACGCTTACATGGTGGACCTGACTCGGGCCCGCTTGACAGGCCTGTTTGATGGGTCTAGCTCGGGGTTTGGCCTTTTGGCCCCCGCCGGCTCGGAAACCGGCTCCTGACGCTCCGCTGGCTCGGGAGCTAGCCCTTCGCCCCCCGATGGTTTGGGGGCGGCGTTCTGATCCCCTGACGACTCGGGGGCTGTCCTCCCGACCTCCGTCGCGCCGGAGGCCGGCCCCCGACTCCCGCTAGCGGAGAGGGGGACCTGCACGGCCGGGACGCCGCCGCCCCGGATAACTAGAGATTGAAGGCGCCACGGGGGAGTGCTCGTATTCCCCCCTTGCGGCGTGCTCGGTACGGACGTCGGCGGGGTCGACCTCGCCTTGGTCGACGACCGCCTCTTCAAGGAGTCCGAGTCGCGTCGCTGGGCGTCGTCGGAGGAGTGGCGGGAGGAAGAGTCTCGGTCCGCCGACCGCTTGGGTGGATCGTCCCGACGCGGAGGATCCCTCCGCCCCTCAGAGGCACGTGAACCACCAGGGGCCGCCTGAGAGCGGATCACCCTCTGATCCTCTCGGGCGGGGCGGGCCTCCGGATGCAAACCGTAACCCGCGCACCTCTCGCGGGCGATCGGCTCCGACCGCCGCGTCGAGCTAACTTCCACGGCCTGGCGCGGTGAAGATAGGGGCGACCCGGACATGCCGCTCAAATCAACGTCCGCGCTCGGCTCGTCTCCACTCCACGGCGGCGACGGCGACGGATCTTCATTGGAGGAGACGTTGGCCTCCCCTGTTTTGCGGTGCATGATGCGGTCGTCGTTCTGCTCGCGCTTTACGATCTCCTTGTCCTTGTGCTGCGCCTTGCGCTCAGCCCTCCGCCTATCCGCGGCCGCCTTGTTGCGGTTGAAGATCACGTCCTGCGGAAGAGGGGGTTTCGTGGGAACGAGGTGGGAGCTCCTCAGCTAAAAATAAAGGAAGCGAAGAAAGTTAGCAACCATCAAAAGTCTCCGAGAAGATCCAAGTCAAATGAAGACCTCGAACTAGTCGGAAAACTTGTCGGAAGAAGAAACTACTTACAAGTTTTTCAGCCCCCTTCAATGCACCCTGGCAGACGGCGACGTGCGAGAAGACTTCCCGGCTGCGTAGGACTATAGCATTTTTTCGTTTTCCTCTTTTGCCCTTCACCCTTGAGGCTATAAAAGGGAGAGGAGGGCAACCGTCACAAGGGCTGACGAACTGAACACTTACACCCCAGGGACTTGGGCTCGACACCCTCTCCCGACAAGTTTGTAACCCCTACTACAAACACCCCTAGCGCAAGAACACGGCAGCTCGATACTGGACGTAGGGTATTACTCCTCGGAGGCCCGAACTAGTCTAAATCCCGGCGTCTCTTGCGCTAACCATCCGGGTCGGACACACGATCCGATACAAATTTACTGCTCGGCGGTAGAGAACCCCGACAACAGGCCTGCGCCGACCATCACGAGGCAGCCAGTTCGATTTCCAAATATCTGTAGTTTCCCCATCGCCTATCCTTCTTATCAGACCCCATTCCAAAACATCACGACCATCCAGGATGGCACGCCAGATACGAGATGGCGGTGATCCTAGCCTAGCCTCCATGAACTCAATCTGCGGAAAATACACCGCTTTAAGCACGCGGGCACTCAGTGAACTCCCGTCTAGCTGTATCCGCTAGGCTTGCTTGCCAAGCAGAGCTAAATTGAACAACTCGATGTCGCGGAAGCCAAGACCCCCAAAGAATTTTGGTTTCACCATGTCATCCAAGGCTATCCAACACGTCTTCCTCCTGCCTTCCTTGCTTCCCCACCAGAAAATACGTAGAAGGCCATTAAAGTGCTGGCACAGGCCCCTCGGTAGCCTGAAACACGACATCGAGTACGTCGGAATTGCTTGTGCCACAGATTTAATTAACACTTCCTTTCCTCCAGCTGATAAACAGAGCCCCAGCCAGCCCTGAACCTGTTTCCACACTCGGTCCTTTAAATATTTGAAAGCCCCATTAACCGAGCTACCAACGTCAGATGGCATGCCCAAGTATTTCTCATTCAGAGATTCCTTTTGCACATCCAGAATTACTTTAATGTCATCCTTCACATTCTGCCTACACCCATTGGAGAAGTGAATCGAAGATTTATCAAAACTAGTAAAATACACGTACGGCACGCACGTGTCTAAAACCCACAATAATGAAAAATTTTATTTATATAGTAATCTGCACGTGTGGCACACACTTCTCTAAAAATCCATAATAAATAAAAAAATATATCACAACGAGATTCACAATTTCATAGTTTGAAATATATCACAAATATAGAATACAATATTTAATAGAGTTCACAAATACTGCTACAAAGACATGATTAGTGATAATTATTGAACTAATTCATATAAGGACACGTCAAAAACTTCAACATTTTATCTTTGTCGCGAAAGACGTGACCCGTGATATATGTAATCAAACACATACTTTAGAGAAGAATATGAAAACTTCATTTTGGACTCTACGTATGCTCTATTGAATAATGTCTGTAGCTCTTCCTCCTCTAAGTCTTCATCATCATATTCTTTGTCCTCTTCTTTCTCGTCCTCTGACTGCCATTCATAGTCAATCTTTTCTTCTTTGGAGCTATCGTCATCCTCTTCTTCTTGATGTGATTCGTCCAACTTCGGATTGATCACTTGGTTGTCCTCTCCGTTAATCATCTCAACGTCTACTTGTGTTTCCTGTTCGCTTGACACCTCATGCACCATGTTTGAATTAGCACATGACAACTTGCTCTAGATGGAATATTAAACCAACCAATGTTATTTTTATGTGAAAAAAAGATCTATGAATAATTAGTATAGATTACAAATTACAGTAACATACAAACCTCCATTGTGACGTCCTCCATCAACAGGTTCGAAAGAACAAGGCGTTTCGTGTCGACGACCTTCTGGCGGATAATGTCTAGCAGGCCCTTTATGTCGAGGTAGTTGGCGGCTAGAATAAGGTCGAACAATGTGGCCTGATCGACGTCGACAAACACCTCGTTGAAGCTCTTCAGATGGTCGGCGGCAGAGGACGACGTTCCGGCGGCCTCCCCCTCGGCAGTGCTCACGGCGACGTCTAGGCCTCGACGAAGTAGTAGAAGAGCTCGCGATCGTGCTCCTTGTTCACCGTCTCGTACCCGACGTACTACTCGAAGTCGACAAGCGGCGGTCGTCAGGGAGCTCCGTGATCCTATCCTCGGCGGCCTCGACGAAGTAGTAGAAGAGCTCGCGACCGTGCTCCTTGTTCACCGTCTTGTATATGGCGTAAAACTCGATGTCGACTGGCTATGGAGCTTCGCGATCCTGTCGGCCTCCTTGCTGCCGCTTGGCGGCCGGCTCTTGTAGCGCTCAGGTAGGGGGCCAATCCTGACGAGGTCTTGTTTCCCTTTTACAACTCTTATTATTTATTTACTCGTTGACCTGAGTATTCTTCTTTGATGGCATTAGGACTCTGAGTCCTGTTCGTGAAGGACTTGAGACCCTTCATGGTCAAGTACGGAGATCTCCCCATATCAACACAGAATTCGAAAAGAAAATGGAAGCGAATTGCCCTCAATTTCCAATACATGTATCCGGGCTTCATCTCTACACACACCAACAGCAAGCTATAGAGTAACACAAATCTAGTGTCAGCATAGAATTCTAAAAAAACTGGAATTGAAACTTTCCTCAATTTTTAATACATGTGGCAGAATTATCATCGACTCAGGGTACAGACATACAACATACAGTGAAATCTCAACCTATGCTATTTGGCCGGATATGTGAGGGAGGTTTGAAATATTGTTGGGGACGATTACACTCCTATAGGTCAGTTAGTTCCCGCTGCAAAGCTTAATTGCCTTTGCATGATCTCTACCTTGAGGAAAGCATGAAGGGCAAGCAGTTGCTGCTGTGGTAGCTGCCAGAGAATTGAAAAACATCGCAAGCCACTCCATCCCTCAGCTAAGCCATGAGGATGGCGTACACCTTTAATTTCCGTCTCTAAATGTAGTCATGTTGGTAATCTGTAAAGCAACAAGAAAAAAAATAAAATTTTCGTATCTATTCTTTTTAAAAAACACAAGAAATTTCATATCTTACTATTATTGCATTCCTAGAGCTCACAAGTTCCATCATCCTTCAGGCACAATCTCAATCAACATATAATTGTTACAACAAAAATAAAAGGGTGATTAATATCCGTACTACAGATTCATTTGCATTTTTAATCAGCGCATCTGTTGACACCGTTTTTTGGAAAAACAGGTCAAAGAGGAATAAGGAGAAATAGCCAATGAAAACAAAGTACAATCGGCTGATTGAAGGGAGAGAAAGATGGTCAACACGGATCGTCGATGGTCAAAGGGATTCAACCCTGACGGTGGGCCAGCTGGTCAAAGCGATCGGCCGATGGTCAGATAGAAGATCGGCCGATGGAGGAAAGAAGAGGCGGTATTCAAAAGAAATACGCCAAAAGGAAAGCATGGTGGAAGCGGGTCAATCCATGATTGGCAATGGGTCAAGAGTCAGTTTTTAGGAAGTTTTAACTCCTGCGAGAGTCCTTTTCTATTTTTAGTAGTTTTTGTCTTTAGGTACAAGTAAATTGTGCCGTAATCGGCTAGGAGTCGGGTTGTCCTCAGGACATAAATAGCGACCCTGCGTGGTCGGAAAAAAGTGTACACACCAATATCAAACAAACCGCCTCCGGGCAAACCCTTTACTTTTACTGCATCTACTTTACGGCATCTACCTTTACAGCATCTACTTTTCGACAACTTCGCCATTGCGTTTTTCTCTTTTCTACAACGCTGTGCTTCGGGTTCGTCAGGCTGCATCAACTGATCTCCGGCAAGCTTGTGAGTACCGTTTTACCGAATAATCCTAGGCTTTAACCTTCGGGCGCATCGCTGAGGTTTCGTCTAGTTCTTTATTCACCCCTTACCGATATTAGATAGATTTACAAGTTTTCGTACCAAATTCTTGTAGTTTTAGCTATTATCATTATCATCCGCTCGATCTAGATCCTATCGGCTTTCAACACCGCAGCCGATTCCGACCTACTCGAGCGCTGACGTCACGATCGGCCGATCCAGCCGATCGCATCCGCGCTTCGGTCGCTTTCGAGCTAGCCGATCTCGCTTTTCCCGTATCGGCCGATTGGCTGGTACACGTGTCGCCGAAAGGCCATCGGTTCTCTAGCCGATCCTTAATATTTTCCATTGTCAATCAACAGGTCAGATTGAATGGCACACCTCGCTACAGACCGGGGAGTCACGTGTGTCGCGCGCGGAGGTGACGTCCTATTTTCGCGTCAACACACTTTTGGCACGCCTGGTGGGACACGAAAAAGTCAACAATGATGAAGCCTACAAAGACTGGTCCTCATGAAGTCGATCCGGACAACGTCGAACCAATCACCAAGGATCAGCTGAAAGATTCAGACAAAGCTGAGTTAGAGGCTCACATGAAGCATTATGAAGAGCTTTGTCTGGCATCATACGGTCAGACTAAAAGTGGAGTCTTCAAGAAGAATCCGCTGCCAACGCCTAAACAAGTCACCTTTTCAGCCGATCCTGAAGGGCTTCAAGACATGATGACCAAAGCCATGCATCAAACAATGATTGATCAATCCAAGGTATTCGCAAATACAATTCAGAATGCCATAATTGATGCACTCAAGCAAGGAGCAGAGGCAGGATATCTGGGACCTGCATGCTTTCAACCAAGGCGTACTCCTCCTGTGTTCCAGCAAGGCCAATCGGCTATACCGCCGATTGATGATCCAACAGCAAAAGCTACACCATCTCCACAAGCTGCCACCAGTTCTTCATCGGACTCTCAGCCGATTCAGAATTAGAGTGGCGATGGTAAAGATAAAGATCCTGCTGTCACAACACCAGTGCAATCTGCTGTCCAGGATCAAGTGCTTCCAGTGCAGAATCAACATAAATATCCTGCTATGAGAGACTCAGATGGGAAGCTTGCAGGATGGGACTTACCTCGTGATCACTTTGAGACTAACATCTCAAATTTCTTTGAGCCTGTGCCTGAGGAAGTTCCAGAAGTAAAGTATCCACAGTCTTACCAAGCTACATTTGGAGGTACTCCAGGGACTGTGCACATGAATGGGGAAGGAGTGGTGTTCGTTTACTTCAATCATGGGAGCAAGAACTTTGAAAGAGTCAAGATTAGTCCAGCTCATGCTCACATGGTCATACCAACAGAGAAAAGACCTCCTATTCCACCTCAGAGGGCAAATCCCACTCCACCTCAGAGATCGGCTCAGCAGCCGATACTTGGGATGCCCATGCCAACTGCTCCGCTACAGCAACCAACGCTCGGGATGCCCATACAGACAGCCCTGTCTCAACAGTCAACGACAATGCAGGCTGTCTTAACCCCAGCTAATACGGTGGCTCATACAAGATCTTCACCTCAACAGCCGATCGACTATGGAGCAGCAGGGCAGCCAGTGTTTCCACAGGTGGATTCAGCGCAATTGCTGCAAACACTTCTAAATCAATTGGCTATTTCAAACCAGTTGAATACGCAGCAACCAGCCCCATCGGCTAGGCAGCCGATTGAACAGGCTACACCTATTACAGGTCATTCAGACACTCAAGATTCTACTGAGGTAAGGACAGTTCCAGATCCAAAGACAAGAATCTTAAAGGAACGACCTCCAGAAACTGCAGCTGAGATACAAGCAATTGAGCAAGTGGCTACAGAGTTGAAATCTCATGTGAAGCAGGAGTTGATCGACCACTTCTCGGAGATGCTATTGAAGCAATATGGGATAAAACCCAAGCAGCAATCCTGCATGTACAGGACACCGTATCCTTCTGGCTACGATCAGATACCGTTCCCTCCAAGGTTCAATGTGCCAGACTTCACCAAGTTCTCTGGACAAGATGAAACATCCACTATGAAGCACATCACTCGGTTTATCATCCAATGTGGAGAAGCAGGGAATGTTGATGCACTCAGGATACGTTTGTTCTCTTCATCTCTGTCAGGGCCAGCATTCTCATGGTTCACATCACTGCCGGCTAACTCCATCATCAAGTGGTCTGATTTGGAACAATAGTTCCATAATTACTTCTTCTCTGGCATCAACGAGATGAAGATCACTGATCTGACCAGGCTCAAGCAAAGGAACGATGAAACAGTAGCTATGTTCGTTCAAAGATTCAGAGAGGTCAAAAATAAATGCTATAGTCTGAACTTGGGAGACAAGCAATTGGCTGAACTAGCTTTCCAAGGTCTCTTGCCGACCTTGAGGGAGAAATATGCATGACATGATTTTGAAAGTCTCAACCAGTTGGTCAATCGGATGAGTCAGGAAACTGCAAAGTCCTATGAGCCTAGAAGGAACTTTCAGAAGAAGGTGTCGTATGTGGACTACTCTGACTCAGAAGATGAAGATAATATGATAGGGCTTGCAGAGTGGGTCAAAGGCAAAAAGACAGTATCCTGTCCCTTTGGTAAGAAAGAGCCAGAGAAATTCGGCTTTGACATCACTAAGGCCGATAAGATATTTGATCTGTTGCTTCAGCAAGGGCAGATTAAACTCTCCCAGTTCCATACCATACCATCTGCAGAAGAGCTGAAGAGGATGAAGTATTGCAAGTGGCACAATGCAACATCGCACGATACCAATGATTGCAAGATCTTGAGACAACAGATCCAATCAGCTATTGAGCAAGGAAGGCTTAATTTTGAAACTCCTACCAAAGCTGAAAAGCCGATGAAGATTGATCAGCACCCCTTCCCAGCTAACACAGTTGAAGTGTCTAGCAAAGACACGTCACGAGTTAAGTTGCTGACATCTGATTCGGCTCAAAATAAAGGAGCCGTCGATCCCAAAGTACAAGTAACCGCTGCCGATGTCAAAGGAAAAGGATTACTACTTGGAGAAGGAGAATCAAAGCCACACCGACCCGTCACGTCACAAATGTTGATCAACAAGTTCCAGCGCCGACAAGAGAAGGCAAAGGAAAGAGAGGAGTGGGCACGGCGTAATGAAGGACATTGGAGATGTCCGTTCTTCAAGTACTGTTAGGAAGAAGGAATCAAGCTGCCGACGGCAGGAAACTAGCCAGAGTGCAACGGGGCTTACAATAATGGCAACTCATCCAAAAGGGTTTGCTTTGATGACAGAAGACCTGCAGCCAAGGATCACCGTGGATTCAACAATCAACGAATCTCGGTTCACGATCGGCTGGGGGGCAAAGCCAGCGTCCACGATCGGCTGGGGGGCAAAGCCAACGTCCACGATCGGCTGGGGGGCAAGGCTAGCATTCATGATCGGCTGGGAGGCCGAGTCAATGAAGAGTCAAACGATCGGCTAGAAGAGATGGCCGATTCTCTGGTCCCTGACGAGGACATCATGTGCCGAGCTCCTGAACGTCGACGCACATTGCAACTGGATGATGAAGGGTCAAGCCAAACACGTAAGAAGCCCAATCCACAATGGTGTCCAGATGGCTTGACTAAGTCCCAGAAGAGAAGAGTCCAGCGCCTACGTCAGCTAGAACAGCATGAAGAAGCAGAGAGACTTGTGCTGGACAAGAAGAAGGTTCGGTTTAAAGTTTGGCGCCCAAAGCCTAAGGCCGATGGTGAGGAAGATGACAAACCCCGAGCTGATATAAACATGGTTGTCTTCCTACCAAAAGAGTTCATGGCTCCAATTGATTCGGATCTGTCCGATGAAGAACTTGACATGGCTCAACTAACACTGGAACCTAGGCAAGCCATCTTTGAGAAACCAGAAGATGAGAAAAGACAACACTTGAAGGCCTTGTTTCTCAAAGGATTTGTCAATAGCAAGCCAGTCACCAGGATGCTCGTAGATGGAGGAGCAGCAGTCAACCTAATGCCGTACACCATGCTGCGCAAGATTGGGAAATCTGATGAAGATTTGACCCAAACTGACATGATGTTGGTGGACTTCGAAGGCAATGTCTCTCTGGCTCAAGGAGCCATTTGCGTGGAGCTCACCATCAGCAGTAAGACCCTTCCGACCGCTTTCTTTGTCATTAAAGGGAGGGGTTCTTATAATCTACTGCTGGGTCGGGATTGGATACATGCCAATTATTGCATACCATCTACAATGCATCAATGCATCATCCAATGGATTGGAGATTCAGTGGAGGTGGTGCAAGGAGAAACCTCCTTGACAGTGGCAGCTACAGAAGCACAAGGATGGACTTATGATCAAGTGAGTTGCATATCTGGAAAAGCCTGGGATACCAAATATCTCAGAGTGTCCGATTTTGGACTAAAGCCGGTTCAAGTAGTCGTCTCTGATGACGAGGCTTAATGAATCAATTCATTGAAGACGAAAGGAAGCTTGGGCTCAGAGTCACAGCAGCCGACGGATTGGTCGCCCAAGTGTACAAACAGTTGTATCAGCCGATTGTCCTATCGTGCCTATCGGTCGATTGAGTTTTCGAGCTACAGCCGATTGCGAATGTAATCGTAGAATAGCCGATATCTGTAAAGAATCGCCTTTAGTACAAAAAATGTAAAACCGATGTACAAAATCAATATATTCGGTTATAGCTGATACATATATCGCCTTCAGAACAAAAATACATGTTTATCTTTTCTGCTTTGGATTACAATGATATTACAACTCAGATCTACAGATTACATATATTCTCAAGAGGTTACAAGAAGGGCATTGTCCTAACTCCCAATGTGATGAGGATATTGAATCGATGAATGGGAGAAAGACACACGCGATGAGGAAACGAAAGATTAAGATCTTCAATCTTCCGCCGGAAGGAGCCCGATGGCCATTCCTTTGGCGCGCTCTTCCTCTGATAAATGTGTAGCAAGACATCCTACCTGTGTTCTCCCTCCAAAGCCAGATCCTCACAAGGATTCTTCTAGCTATGGCGCTTCCTAGCTTTTCAAAAGGAGGCAAAGAAGAAGAGGGGCCACTACACTACTTCACAAGAATTCTTCTAGCTATAAAAAAGAGAAGGAGGAAAGGAATAATCATACAGCAGGAGTCTGTAATCTATCTGAGTTAGTTGTGCCATGGCCGATGAAGAGTGAATTCTTCCCATCAAGCTTCAGGCCTATTTATAGCCCCAAGATGCAGAGAAGATAACTACAAGAAGGAATTAAAAAAGGGAAATGAAGAGCATCCGATGCAGTCAAAGCAAGAACAGTTTCCCCATGAAAGTCTCAGGCTGGACAGTGGGCAGACATGCAGTGATACGTTTCCCAAAATTCAGGGGCTGGCTTTGAAGGAGAATTAAATAATTATTCGTGACCCTACTCTGTACTCCAGAAGAGGAGACTATCAGGATTCCCCTCTGTCTAAATTTCCAGCAACGACGACAAGCTTTGATGCCTCATTAAGGCACAAGAAATCTTCAAAGAGAAATTTGTCAAGGAGTGGAGATAGCTACATTTTCCTGAAGGCACTCTAAAAGAGATTTGCCTCTTATTCCTAATGGGAAACCGGTCTGATTCATAGTCAGAGGATTATGGTGCTGCATGG
Organism: Cenchrus fungigraminus; assembly: GCA_036936925.1. NCBI lineage: Eukaryota > Viridiplantae > Streptophyta > Magnoliopsida > Poales > Poaceae > Cenchrus > Cenchrus fungigraminus. The sequence goes on along the minus strand of CM072778.1, from coordinate 15,470,512 downwards.
AGTAGGCTACCATTTTATAGTGGAGAAATTGAGCCAGAACGTAAAAGCAGTACCTACAAATATGGGTGGAAATTCATTGCTGAAAGATGGTGCTTAAAGATAAATATCTAGGGGTGGTGGTTTTCATTTATAAAAGGCCGATAACATCGGCTGATAGTACATCAGAGTTTAAAGGAGGCTTTTGGCCTTATCTAACTCTATCCTAGTTTGTGCTATCTCTTCGCCTACGCGGTCCAGTTCTTGAAGAAGAGCTGTCCTCCTGGCTTCAAGGACCTGCAACTTCTCCTCCTTGTTGGCAATCACCAGACGGAGACCACGTTCTTGTCTAGACGGATGGTTCGGCTGATTTGCACCAAAGGCGTTGATGTTTGAGACGATCCTTTCCACAGCATCACGATTTGGAGACTAAGGAAAGAAGAAACGTCAAGGAAAGGAATCGTGAACACAAGAAAAAGAAAAAAGGAACCAACCTGATTCACAGAAGAGGAGGAAGAAGAAGAAGCCATCGCGAAAGGGAGACGACAGTTCTAAAAAACTAAAAGGAAGCTAGTAGTATATAAAGGCCGATTGAAACGTTCGGTCAAAGCATTCAATGTGGAGCGTTGGAAGTTGGCCAAGAAAAGGCCAAACACAGTTCACAAAATTACAAATAAAGTTTAAACCAAGCCTAAAGAATGGATGGCATCGATGAGATCTAGGCGCAGCTGGTCAACCACTTCTATCTCCTGACGATCGGCATCGGCCGAACCAGGAATCGGCTGCTCCTGTTCACGAAGGGTCTGGGCTTGCTGTGCAATGGAATCCCTCCGTTCTTGCATAATAGATATGGTGCCTGGGAGATTGGCCTGTTTCTGCTCTTCAGCTGTCAAGTCTTGATCGATCTGACTAAGCTCCTTCATCAGTTCAGCACGACGCCTCTTCAAACGATCGATGCTACCGACAATATCAGAACGAGAGGATGTCAGGAGTTCAATTCTATTATCAAGATCGGCCATGCTGTGGTCCAACTTCTCCCTGTCCTGAGTAAGTTGCTCTTGACGTCTCCTCTCCTCCAGCCGATCTTGAGCTTCTTGGACTATGAGCTGCCGATTCTCGATAAAAGCAACCTGGAGCATCTTCGCCTTAAGGTCCCTGGGTAACTGGCCCTGGATTTGCTTGAAGATAGCCCTGATCGGCTCGGCATCTTGTACATGTTGATTGATATCCCGGTTTAGCAGCGGAAGCACTTCTATCAGCTTGGCTTTCACGTCATCAGGAAGAACGGTTACTAATCCACTCCGAGCGATAAGAAATGAGGTTGATGGAACCTGTAGAGAAAGTGTGGATAAGCAAAAGACAGCTGAAAAAGAAGTTTAAAGAAACCAGGAGGTTTACCTCTACAGCAGAAGACGTCGCTCGAGTTTGGGCAGTTGGGTTTTCAGTCAATAATGGTTCAGGGACTTCAATAATCAACAGCTGTGGTTGGTCGCCGATATTCTGCTGGGAATCATCCAAAGGCTTGTCTTGGGTTTCAATCGGCGCTTCAACCACATCCTGAACAGAGACAAAGGATTGAACATGGGAAAATAGGAGAAAAACATTAATAAGAATCCTACCTCAATTGGGTCTTCAATGTGAGGGTCAGCTCGTGCAGGAGAACTTTGAAGTTGGTCAGCAGAAGCATCAACCCTTTGGTGGGTTCCAGACTGGTCAACATCATCAACCGGGGCTTCTCCCAAAACCTTTTCTTGACCAAGATCAGCAGTCGTGGCTTGTTCTGATTGACCAGTTAATCCCGAAGACTGCACAAAAGAGGATGATCAATCAAAGTTACAGAAAAAGAAGAAAAAAGGCTGAAAGTCAGTACCTGGAAAGCACTTGCCAATACTCCTGCCATGTCTGAGACATTGATAACCTTAGTGGCAATCCTCTTCTTTGTTCTACGAGCAAGAACCTTGTTGGTCACACCCTTCCACTTAAGCATTGACAGAGGTAGATTGTCTGGAGCAGGATTAATCCTGGGACCCTGCATAATTGAAGAGATCGAAGGAGCTTTATGGCCGATATATGGTGCCCGTCTTGGTGGCCAATATTGAATCGGCTTGTCACTTCTGCTGACAACAGGAGGCTCTGTAGTTTCGGGCTGAAAAGGGAAAGAAGGATATAACAAATCTGGATATAGTCAAGCAATGCATAAAGTAAACAGATGAAAGAAGTACCTCATCAGCCGACGCCACATAATCAGGGTCCAATTGCTCACAATAGATTCTCGGAGAGACGCAGAAAAGGTGATCACACCATTCTGCCCACCAAACATTAAAGAGAGGGGAAGAGAAGCCAGAAAATCTCCAGGAATCAAGATTAATAGTAGCAAAGTCAGGAACCCTGTCTAAAAGGCGCTGATAGCAAGTGCCACTAGGAATAATCTCCCGTGGTCTGATCAAATCAGAGAAGTAAAGGCCAATCGGCAATTGGCCAAACCCCAGCTGACGTGCACATACTGAGGGGTTATAAAATTCATAGGTGGCTGTTTGATCCTTTCCAAAGACACAAGAGAGAAGGAGCCCCGGTTTGATGATTTCCACAAAGGCAATCCTGTCTTCATCATCCTTATGGATATCATCGAAGTTGAATGTGGTCTCGAAGTGGGGTTCATCGTCTTTATATGCAAACCAGATGATAGAATTTGAGTTGAAGCCGAGGTAAAAACTTCTAAAGTGCTCTGCTATGCGAGAAGGGGTTCTTTTGTGTCCTGGGAAGGCAGAGACAGCTTCTCCAAAATTCATACATCGGCGCCTCACGATTTGGACACCATCTGGTTGATCTCCTGGGAAAGTCTTGGTAAAAATGTTCTGCTCCAACCTATCTCGGAGATGAAGGTTCAGCCACATATTTATGAACCACCAGGGACCTCCCAGAGTACCTATGGGAGAATTGGTTGACAGGCTGACCGCTACTTGATGAAGAAGGTGGTAAACTGCACCTAAAAGGTATTTTCCGAGAGGGATATGGTTGCCAGCAGCCAACCGCTCAGCCACTACCTGGTAATTAGCAGTGGGGCCAAAAGTTTTGCCACAGAAAACAAACTTCTCAAGCCACATGTTCAAGAAAGCAACATGTTCCCTCTGTCCCACGGTTCCTTCTTTCTTGTGCTCGGCGATATAGCCAGACCATCCACCTATGCCTTTGGTTTTCAACTGATGAGAAAGTTTGTCGTTACGATGGCTGAAAAGGGTATCTGGGGAGGAAATATCTAGACCGGTCAGCACAAGGACATCGACCAAGGTTGGAGCCATCGGCCCATGGCCAAACAGAAAAGTATTGAGTGCATCAGACCAAAAGTAAGAGGCAGCTATCAGAAGAGATTCATTCCGGGACATCTCAGATAGGGATAAGGTGATGCATTGATTAATTTTATACTGCTCCCAAGATCCCTTGTTCTTCGCAGAAACTCTGAGATACCAATCTCTCCATCCTTTAACATAGCCGGTCCAAGACCTGAAACAGCTGTCCCAATCGGCCAGATTTAAGGAAGCGTGCTTAAAGGGAATTCGGCCGGTTTCAAAGTTAATCATCTCTATGGGGTCAGTATCACCCATCAGCCCAAGGAAAGTAAGTTCGGGTTTATCATCAACAGGGATAGTGAGATGGGATCTAAGTTCCTGGGGAAACAAATGAATCTGGGCTTCAGGCAAGGAAAGACGGCGGTATTTAAAGGTAAATAAAAGCAACAGATTGAAGGAAATACCGGAGGAACTGAAGAAAGAGATGCCTTCGGAGGTACAGAAGCAGAGCCAGAACCTCCAGCGGAGCTTGAGGACTTCATGGATCAGCGAGAGTTTTGGAGCTTAGGGTTCGTCGCTTGAAAGTTCGAGCTGCTGGAACAACAAGATTTTGGGGAGGAAAAAGAACCAGGGCGGTTGTATTTATGACCTCGAAGATTTGTTGAGATTCTGCGGCCGACTTCGAATCAATAGAGATAACGGATTCGAGGAAATTTTGGAGCAAAAGATTATTTACTCTGAAACTGGGGGCATGTGTTGACACCGTTTTTTGGAAAAACAGGTCAAAGAGGAATAAGGAGAAATAGCCGATGAAAACAAAGTACAATCGGCCGATTGAAGGGAGAGAAAGACGGTCAACACGGATCGCCGATGGTCAAAGGGATTCAACCTTGACGGTGGGCCAGCTGGTCAAAGCGATCGGCCGATGGTCAGATAGAAGATCGGCCGATGGAGGAAAGAAGAGCCGGTATTCAAAAGAAATATGCCAAAAGGAAAGCATGGTGGAAGCGGGTCAATCCATCATTGGCAACGGGTCAATCCATCATTGGCAACGGGTCAAAAGTCAGTTTTTAGGAAGTTTTGACTCCTGCGAGAGTCCTTTTCTATTTTAGTAGTTTTTGTCTTTAGGTACAAGTAAATAGTGCCGTAATCGGCTAGGAATCGGGTTGTCCTCAGGACATAAATAGCGACCCTGCGTGGTCAGAAAAAAGTGTACACACCAATATCAAACAAACCGCCTCCGGGCAAACCCTTTACTTTTACTGCATCTACTTTACAGCATCTACCTTTACAGCATCTACTTTTCGGCGACTTCGCCACTGTGTTTTTCTCTTTTCTACAACGCCGTGCTTCGGGTTCGTCGGGCTGCATCAACTGATCTCCGGCAAGCTTGTGAGTACCGTTTTACCGAATAATCCTAGGCTTTAACCTCCGGGCGCATCGCTGAGGTTTCGTCTAGTTCTTTATTCAACCCTTACCGATATTAGCTAGATCTACAAGTTTTCGTACCAAATTCTTGTAGTTTTAGCTATTATCATTATCATCCGCTCGATCTAGATCCTATCGGCTTTCAACACCGCAGCCGATTCCGACCTACTCGAGCGCTGACGTCACGATCGGCCGATCCAGCCGATCGCATCCGCGCTTCGGTCGCTTTCGAGCCGGCCGATCTCGCTTTTCCCGTATCGGTCGATTGGCTGGTACACGTGTCGCCGAAAGGCCATCGGTTCTCTAGCCGATCCTTAATATTTTCCATTGTCAATCAACAGGTCAGATTGGTTGGCACGCCTCGCTACAGATCGGGGAGTCACGTGTGTCGCGCGCGGAGGTGACGTCCTATTTTCGCGTCAACAGCATCTGTAGCCCAAGGTATCATTAAGTAAACCAAAAATTCTATGGTGCCTCTACCAATCACGCAGTCAACCACCTTATTTTAAGTCCAAATAATTTATTACATTTCGTTTTTCTAACAAGCTTTACAAACATCTAGGCATTCATAAGATAAAATTGACAGCATCCATAAGACAATTTGACACTATTCAGATAAGACAAATTCACAAGTCTAGTTTGACAGCAATCAGATAAGATATAATTTCAGAGATTGCTAACACAAAGATTCACAAGTGCAGTTTCAGATATCCTCAATTCAGATTGGCAATACACAAAAGCCTCATCTAGTTTACTTTCAAAAATTCAGATTGGTTATACACTGCCACAGTCAAAATTCAGATTAATCAAGTGATTAAATGAACCACCAAAGCAAGCAAGAAATTCACATAGTTTATGGAAAATAGTTATATGCATGACAGACAGAAATTCACACAGACTTACAATTTCTACGCTCCCAGTACATCCTTGTACACAATGTTCAGACAAAGTCAAGGGAGCACTGGGCGTAGCCGTACAAGTTTGGAATGCTCTCAGGATGAATGGTATAGTTAGGGTGATGCTAACAGACGCTCTGAGCCATTCAAATCATTTGGTTAATTGGTGAATCGAAAAAGGCCCACATTGTCACTGTCAGTTTGATACGCATGTAGGAGTATCAGCTAGTTCGATCTCAGAGCAGCTGGCTATTTCGGAGCCCGGATGGGACAATGCAAGTGCAAGTCTGCAACACGCCAAGATGCCATGCTCTAGCTCGGTCGAAGCATGGCAAAAGCAAGGCTCACAGTGGCTTCTCAAAGCAATCATCTCCTACAACCGCACAACAGAGAATCCAAGGCTAGGGTTAGGACACGAATTTTGGATCTTGCCAAATTAGCAAACAAGTGGCCTAAATTGTCAAGGGTTCATAATGATAGAGGTTTAGATGTTCAGAAAAAAAACAACCTATACATATCTACATGGAAATCAGAAAAGAGAAACACATATCGTATATCATGGATGTCAGTCCATCCTTCCACAAATAGAACAACAATGTCTCTTCCACAAATATAGAGTGCACATAATTTAGAGTCGTATAAACTTATTGGATGAGGATAAAGATCTTTTATTGCCTAATGTCCCCACTGCTTTCAAGGTTAAGATTGGCGTCTGATTCTAGGCAGTCATTCCAGGACTGTGATTCCACAAACAAATCAATGAGACAAGGCCCGTCTATCATTTCTATATATTTAGAAGGAGATACTAATAATCAATTAAAAAAGAAACAAAATGGAGATGCATAATGGTGTGTGATGGTACTCTATTGCTGGCCAATCTACCTACCATCTAGGGAGTAGGGATGGATACGACAGACACTGCCCACATTTGGGACCTGAAGTTGCGTACAATGTTTATCAAAATTACTGCTTCTGCTAGATGTATAATTAACATATATTTGACAACAATGCTTCATCAAGAACGAGGACAAAAACAAAAAAAATATATAGGAGAAAATAGGAGGAGCAAGTTGTATACTTCAGATGTCTCTGTTAACAATGCGCAGCACGCCAAATCAACAGATGAGATGGCATGAAAGGTGGAATTGAGGAGGCATTAGATTGAGAGCACACTCTTAAAAAAGATTGCCAGTACAATTCAACGAAGGCTTTTGATGATTTGCTTCTTAAAACATGTTACAGATAAAAAACATTTGTTTAGAGCTGAAAGATGTGCTATATGCCATGACCAAAGTACTTTTTTTTCTTGACCAGGAACTCGTTTCTATGTAACCATCCATACACAAGCCTTTTCCCTTGGCAAATGGAACCAGCATCAGTGCATCTACCCAACATTGAACCAAAAATACAACATTACAATAAAGAATCACTGAATCATGGCAGGGCATTTGAACAAATAGGAGAAGTGCATGACTACAAGAGTATCCATGGTCAGTCATGACCAATAACATACGGTGGTATTTCGATTCAAAAACATATGGTGGTATTCAAAAAACATACGGTACTATTTCAATTAGAAAACATAACTGCAAGAGCATCCATGCTAATCAGGATCAATTCCCTCCCAGTTATGTCCCAGCACAAAAGTCGCTTCTAATCAGAATCAAATCTCTCCATTTACAGTCATGATTTTGAGCTTTAAACCTAACAAACCATCAACTTTGGCACTCCTGATGTCAAATGAGAGTAACCCATACCTTAACCTTACTATTGCGGGCAAGGACACATGCTGCAGCTCGACGACTCGGGATTGGAAGGAAGCGGGCAGACGGCGACACTGCCCCTCGGAACATCCACATCGCACCTAGGCAAAGCGGCGGCGAGATCGGGGACGGCGTTCGCGGCCTCCTCCGCTCCCCCAACCGCGGCGGCCATACCCACCGTGGCTAATGCCGGTGACTGGATCCGGCCCCGCGGTGTTCCTCTAGCGCTCCGGCGGGTAGGACGAGGCGGCGGCTGGCTGGCGAACACGCGAAAGAGGAGGAGGAGGCGGCCGCCGGCACCCGCGTGGAGGAGGAGGGCGCGGCCGCCGGCGCCCACGCGGAGGACGAGAAGGAGGCGGCGGTTCGCTGGCGCCCGCGCGGAGGAGGAGGAGGTCGCTCGCCGGTGCCCGCGCGGAGCGATATGGCGAGGAGCGCGGTGGGGGTCGGGGGGTGTGGGTGCGGGGCCAGGGTGGGTCGCGTGGCCGGCGGGCGCGTTGCCGAGGGGAAAAGAAGCGTGGGTCCGTCGCTACCGAGGGGAAAAGAAGTGTGGGCCCGTTGCGGTACAGGTGGGCGGGTATGCGCGGGTGGGGTGAGAAAAAAATTTCGCTTTTGGCAGAAACGCTCTCCAAATTGCATTTTTTTGTACTTCATAGTCCTTCCACCCTATCCACTCCTAAAAACATGTGACGGGTGGGTCCGGCGTGAGGGGGTAAGGTGGGCCCGAATTGGGTGAGAAAAGTTTTCAATTGTCTTCGCTCCTTATAGTATAGATTAACTAGCAAGTTGGCCCGCGCTAATAGCGCGGCTAGATTTGATAAACCATATTTTTTAAAATGCTATGTTAGCATTGTATTTTCTTTATTCATGTTAATTCATTATCCATACTTTTGAAATCACAAATAGCGATGTAAATATTGGAGCTCAAAATTCAGAATTGATATTGATACACTTGAATTTTGTTATTTGGATGGTGTTTTAATTGGTGGATGGAACCTGACCTAATAACGAATGTCATTCGACGCTCTATTGCACCCCTGCATACAGTGTCAACCTCATCACTTAGTCCCCGCCTCAACCGACTGAACCTCTTACTCCCCACTCTCGATGGTCTAACTCTGCCTTGTGGTCGAAGAGTTTGATTCAGTAGCTAAAGAGCTTGATTTGGTTCTCGTGCACCTGAATTTTACGACGACAGAGCTTGTTTCGGCAGATGCGGTGTTGATTCGACGGTCAGTCCACGTCAGTTACAATCTGAAGTATATCTAGATCGGATTACAAACAGTATCCCGTGATATCCGGACTGATTGGCGTTGTGTCTGGTGTCTTGACTTTTGCACGCCAAATCTCCCGTCGTCTCGGGCTCGCTTGCCAGGATGGGCGGGCCCACCATCAAGACTTAACTTCAACCCTTTGAACAAAATTCCCCCATCTTCATGTCCCTGAGCGACGGCCCAGTTAAACAATGGCTAATGTGCAATTGACTGTGTATATAAACAAAATCCCTCATCTTCGTCTCCCTGAGTGATTGCACAGTCTCTTGTCGCTATCTCTCCATACCCATGGTTGCTTTTTCTAAATAGTCTACCTAGTTCGTGCTCTAAACATCTCTTGTCGCGCTTTATGCTCTGCTCGTGTCTTCTTCTCCGACTTTCGGCATTGAGTGAATTAAACTACAGGATGAAAATAAATAAACAAAGCAGTACATCAATTACGTTTTGTCCTCCTTGCACCCTCTTTTTCGCACGAAGATGTTGCCGATTAGATTATTTGATCGCCTGCTCGAGGGCACCGCACTATAATCCCTTACTATGGGAGGGAACAACAGACTATATCCAACCCTCGTATGTATTTTCATCTGGCGGTTTTTTTACATACATGAGTGGTTTTATACGAAGTATAGTTTAGGGAAAAGCTTTTTGGTTGTCACTAAAGTCATCATGAGGCCAAACTTGGGGTCACGGTTTCTCTCTTCTTTATTTGAGAAACAATTTTATTTCCATCTCATATATATATTAGAGTCATTTGAGGCTCAACAAAAACATTGATTTTTATTTTCTAACAGAAATTTATTTTCATCATGTGCCATGTCTTATTAATGTTGGCATTTAGAGCCTTACAAGACTACATGCTTATACAGATAAATATTTCATGAGCTTCCTAATTAGTACTTCAGTAGGGACAAAGAACTAATTTAATGCCCATCGTGTGAAACTTTCTAAATTATAATTGTATTTGTTACTTACTCTTCAGTTAGTTATTGTTTTGCTTTCCCAATCTGTGTAAACATTAACTACTATTTTTCTAATTTTTAATTCCGAATTCATTTATTTATTAATGGTATTTGTATTGAATATGGACTCTTTGGATTTCCATATTTTAATTCCCACTCATCCATTTTTCGTGTTTGCCAAAATGGGCGGTTGATCTTTAATAGCGGCATATCCTTAGATAAATAACTATGATTTTACATATATATACTAATAAAAAATTGTACCACGGCTATGGTTTAATTTGAAGCATCTACGATTATTACTCTCTATTTTGTTGCTAATTTCTAATTTCGAATTTAGTTATTTACTAATCGTATTAGGAAAAGACTCTATTATCAAGTTCTAGTTTCCTTATTTTTAATTCCGAATTTAGCTCTATTTAGTTCTGAAATTAGTATTTCCTAATTGTATTTGAGGTGCACTTTTTGAGATATTGAGATATTCTATACCTTCATGAGCTTCCTAATTAGTACTTCAGTAGGGATAGAGAACTAATTTAATGCCCATCGTGTGAAACTTTCTAAATTATAATTTTATTTGTTATTTACTCCTTAATTATTTTTTGCTTTCCCAATCTGTGTAAACATTAACTACTATTTTTCTTATTTTTAATTCCGAATTTATGTATTTATTAATTGTATTTGTACTGAATATGGACTCTTTACATTTCCTTATTTTAATTCCGAATTTATGTATTTTTTGGATTAATCTAGACCTTCAGATCTTCATAAAATCCAAAGGTTTATATTCTTCTCTTTTTTGATTAACGTGGGAATTTCTAGACCCTCTTAATTCCGAATTTATGTATTCATTGGATTAATCTAGACCTTCAGATCTTCATAAAATCCAACAGTGTATATTCTTCTCTTTTTTTATTAACGTGGGAATTTCTAGACCCTCTCGGCGAACGTGGTGGTTTCTTTTAACACTCAAGTATAAATATAATAGATCTGTAACCCCGAAGCACGACAATAAAGGTGTAGTAGAATTTTTTATATATATATTTTTTTCTTTGATTTTCGAAAAATAAATGGACGAACAAAAATTTTCGAGAAATATACATCTGCCGCCAAACCCCACGGCGGCAGGTAGGGGTGCCGCCAACGGTCGGCTGACCTGCCAGGCGGGGCCAGATTCCTGCCGCCGTGGGGCACGGCGGCAGGAATCCTAGCGCCGTGCCCCAAGGCGGCAGGAGCCCTAGCGCCGTGCCCCACGGCGGCAGGATCCTGGCGCCGTGCCCCATGGCGGCAGCGTCACCCCTACATAAGGGGCCGACGGCTGCGCCACCGACCCCTCCCTCCCTCTCTCCTCTCAATCTTCGGCTTTCAACCCTTCGGAGCACTTTTGACTGAGGTATGTTTCTAAATTTAGTTTAGTTAGTTAGTTTAGTTAGTTTAGTTTAGAAATTTCAAAAATTTTAGAAATAGTTATAATTTAAATAATTAGATTATATTAATATAAAAGTATTAAAAAAATATTTTAATTAACATAATTTGTTTAAATTGGTTTTAAACTTCTAGAAAATAGTTATAATTCACATAATTAGATTAAATTGATATAAAATTCGTAGAAAATAGTTGAAATTCACATAATTCGTTGTAATTCATTTAAAATTCCTTGAAAATGGTTATAATTCACATAATTAGATTAAATTGATATAAAATTCGTAGAAAATAGTTTAAATTCACATAATTCGTTTTAATTCATTTAAAATTCCTAGAAAATGGTTATAATTCACATAATTAGATTAAATTGATATAAAATTCGTAGAAAATGGTTTAAATTCACATAATTCGTTTTAATTCATTTAAAATTACTAGAAAATGGTTATAATTCACATAATTAGATTAGATTGATATAAAATTCGTAGAAAATGGTTTAAATTCACATAATTTGCTTTAATTAGTATAATTCGACTAATTGATTAAATTATGTTATTTTTTTGCAGTTATGGCTGCACCGTTGGAGTACGTACGGCCGGAGTTGTTCGACGAGGCGGTGGACCGGCACCACCGCTCGTACGTGTCGGCTGTTCTTGGATGTTCGCCCGGCAACATACGTTGCCGGACGACCCGCACGTTGATGCCGATACACCAGCGGTGGATTCCGAAATACGTAATTCATAATTATTATTTATTTCTGTTTCTTTACAATAGTAATTGCGTTAAGTAAATTAATTTTGTTTTTTTTCAGGCTACGCGCTGCAGGACTTCTCCCTTTTGCGCGGTTGGTCGAGGGGGACAGGCTACGAGCTCAGGTTCCCCGGGCGGAGCAGTTGACGCGGTTCAGCTACGACACCCCGCTGATCGCCGCGTTCATGGACCGGTGGCGACCAGAGACACACACGTTCTACTTCCCCGTCGGCGAGATGACGCTCAGTCTGGAGGACGCCGCGATGTTGGGAGGACTGCCGTGTGCTGGCGAGGCGATGGGGCCGATCGACATCCCCGCGACGTGGCACGCTGACTTCCTTGCTCGGTTCGCGAACGTTCCTCGGAACGATCGCGCGCCAGCGCCGTACGTGCCCTTCGCCGACACCCACGGGCCCACCTGTACTTGGATCCAGCAGTTCAGCGTACGTGATTCTAACTCTTATTTTCAACGTTTGTATGCATTTTAAACGAATGTGACGATGGACCTTTGTGTGTGTGCAGGCTGACTACATGGCGGACGAGGCCGACGACCCGACGTCAGACAGGTTTTTGGAGGTCTACCTGCTCTGGCTGTTCGGGTGGGTGCTGTTCTGCGAGTCAGCGGGAGACTCGGTGTCGAGGTACCTGCTCCCCTGGGCTCAGAAGATCACCGACGCACCCCTCAACCAGATGCCCCAGATCAGCTGGGGCAGCGCTGTTCTGGCAGCTACCTACAGGGGGCTGTGTTTGGCAGTGTCGAGGCCGGCGAGTAAGGAGGGGATCCTCCTGGGGTGCCCTCTCCTACTGCAGATGTGGATCCACGAGCGGTTCGACATCGGTCGGCCCAAGGCCGACCTCTCGGAGTACCAGACGCTGCCCGAAGACACCGACCCAGCGGACCTCCCCACCATGGGTTCTCTATGGTGCCTCCGGAAGGTAATGACCTACCTTATCGTTTTCTTCGCGTTATGAGTTCTTTAGTTCGATTCAATTAACTTTTCATGTTCTTTGCAGCACGTTTGGGCTGGGGAGTAGCCTAAGAAGGCGTACAAGGACTTCGTAGGTCAGATAGACCGGATGGTCGATGCCCAGGTCCGGTGGACGCCGTACGCTCCTGCCATGGTCGCTGCCCGCGCACCACAGGGGCTCTCGGCCCTGTGCTCCCGAGACCAGGCGTACTGGATGACGCGGCGATGACTGGTCTTCGACGTCTACGTCGAGGAGTACGCCGTCCACCGGGTGATGAGGCAGTTCGGCCTCTTCCAGGAGGCGCCAGTACCCGCTGCGCCACGTTTGCCGGCTACAGCGCACAGGTGAGCTACCATTTGTCAGTTATAATTATTTTCCATTACAAATAGTCAGTTGCCAATAATTTTATGTTTCATCTATGCTAGGTGGACGCGTAAGGGCGTGGCTGCGGTGACGTCGTTCGTTGGCAAGCTGCAGCCGTACGTGGACGAGTGGGCGTCCGCGGCGCACGAGGAGAACGTCGTCACCGAGCACCGCCTTCACGACGGCGCGGCCTGGGTAGCGTACCTTCAGTGGTACCTCCCGAGGACGCGGACGCGAGTGACGTACGTGCCTGCTACCCCGCCACCGCCACCGGTCCCGGACCACGACAGGATCCTGCCGGACACCACATACCCGGTGCGCCGAGACCAGACCGCCGACACAGCGGTAAGCTACGATACTGCAAACATATTACATTCATATGACTTTTCATTATAACATGTGTTACTAATTTTGTAAGCAGCACGACGTGCTTGCTGAGATCGTGCGGCTCGCAGCGTTCGCGAGGGAGCAGTGTTTTACCTGGGGGGCTCACCAGCACCAGGGCACGTACGACAGGATCCTCCATGCTGCCACGAGGTACTCCGCCGTCGTGAACTACACCGGGGCCGCAGAGATTCCTCTCCTTCCGCGTCACCCAGCGTCGTCCTCGAGCTCCGCCTCGACAGCGGCTTCGCAGCAGGCGCCTTCCACCTTTGCCGGCGGCTTCTCGGCTCCGACGGCACAGCAGCAGCCACAAGCGCAGGGCCCGCACACCTACGTGCAGCGGCCGTTTGTTCCCCCCGGCGCAGGTACTTTCAGTGGACCTTATTTTCAACTAATGCAGGCAATTATTGTGTGTTTGTGGTTATACTATATTCTAATCGTACAGGGCGACCGCCGCTCTTTCCGACAGCCGGGCCTCGACAGCCGGAGACGACGACACCTAGAGCGCCGATCTTTCCGCCAGGAGGTTTCAGACCGCCGGCCTTTCAGTTTGCGGCGGCAGATATTCCTTCCTCATCCACTCCGCCTATGTTCCAGCCTGCTTTCGACGCGACCACCGAGGACCAGCTGGCCTGGGATGAGATGGGGTACGGCGACATTCTCGCGACCCTGGATGCCCCGCAACAGGCCGAGGAGGTTGGCCCGTCACAGTTGACACAGACACCGGTTGGGACTCAGCCGACACAGCCACTGGGCGGAGCGACACCGGCGGGCGGAGCGACACCGGATGCTGCAGGCTCGTCGCAGGCCGCCATGGCGACACCGTCTCCCGACCAGTTCGGACCGCGGGTGGTCAGGGCACCTGACCCCTGGACGTACGACCGGGACCACACTTGGGCTGGCGCTAGAGCTGTTAGGCCGAAGAGGCACCAGCGTATTTAGATGTAGTAGTACTTTTACCATGATTTTGTATAAACTATTTGCATCTACTCGTTAATTATGATATGATCTTGTGATTATGCTTACACTTATCAGTTTGTTGTTTTTTAAAAAGGTTAAAAGTGTTTTAAAAATGAAAAAATAAAAAAAAATAAAAATGGCCTTACCGCCGCGTGGCACGGCGGTAGGGGCCTGCCGCCGTGGCGCTGGGCGGCAGGGTCCTGGCGCCGTGCCGCGCGGCTCTGCCGCCAGAGGTGCTCTCCTGCCGCCGTACCCCACGGCGGCAGGGACTTAACGCCGTGCGACACGGCGGCAGGTGGTTTGACGGCAGATGTATATTTCTCGAAATTTTTGGTTCGTCCATTTATTTTTCGAAAATCAAAGAAAAAAATATAAAAAAATTTCGGTGTAGTACCTCCTTTACCTGGGTCCAGATCGGCCCAACATAGGCTTTAGATGGGCCTGCATGCCATTCCCAAAGTCACACTTACAGACTTACTACTACTGTGCTGTGCTGACTGAAAGAATATGCTGCGCTGCGCTGACGTAATCACCCCCGATTAGCATCCCTCAATCACATCGTCCTCATCGCGGAATTTCCTATCAAAATTCAAAACTAGAAGCGCCGGCTTATAAATTGTGTCGCAGTCAATTACCACCAATCTATACCAGTATACCACTACTAAATTCGCTAAGATGGTTGCGCGATGACAAGCAAAATCATAGGCAAAATGGCTGTGTGCCGTTCAAATGGACGTGCACGCCTTGTGCTCAACTCATGAGCCATGAACGTGCATTCCACTCCACCAATCTCATAATCTAAGCACGCACAACCTGTCATAAACGCCGATATGCTCCTCCAACTCCCAGCGTCGTCGGCTCCAATCCCCGCGACACTGATCGATCTCCCATTGGCATCCAATTCACCCCAACCGCGTCGTTTCAGCTCCGCCGGCGATGCTGCGTTACACCACGCCCACGCCCTCCCCGCCGATGTCGCCGCTGGTCGGCCCCGCGACGCCCCGCACCCCGGGGGCCGCTGCCGGCGGCGGCGCGGCTCCCGGGGCGTCGGCGGCGCTCCCGCCGGCCTCGCCGCGGCCCGCGATCACGCTCACCGCGCCGCCGTCCAACAAGCGGAGGCGCCGCGGGGCGGCGCGCTCCTCCCTGCGCGCCATCCGCGCCGTGCGCGCGCTGTTCCGGTCCCTCCCGATCCTCGCCCCGGCGTGCCGCTTCCCAGGCGTCATCCCGCGCCACGGCGGCGGCGGCGGCGGGGGAGGGTCGAGGGGCCACGACGGCCACATCAGCGGCGCGTCGCGCACGACGGGGACGCTGTTCGGGCACCGCCGGGCGCGGGTGACGCTGGCGGTGCAGGAGACGCCCGGGAGCGTGCCCATCCTGCTGCTCGAGCTCGCCATGCCGACGGGGAGGTTCATGCAGGAGATGGGCGCCGAGCACCTCCGCGTCGCGCTCGAGTGCGAGAAGAAGCCGCCGGGCGCCGCCGGCGCCGGAATCGGCCGCACCAGGCTGCTCGACGAGCCGCTGTGGACGGCCTACGTCAACGGGCGCAAGATCGGGTACGCCATGCGCCGGGACCCGACAGACGACGACCTCACGGTGATGCAGCTCCTGCGCACCGTGTCCGCAGGCGCCGGCGTCCTGCCGGCGGACGTCGTGGGCGCTGGAACAGCGCCGGAGGGGCAGGAGGCCGGCGACCTGGCGTACATGCGGGCGCACTTCGACCGCGTGGTGGGGTCCCGGGACTCGGAGTCGTTCTACATGCTTAACCCTGATGGTAACAATGGGCTAGAGCTTAGCATCTTCTTCATCAGGATATGAAAACTTGGTGACACTTTGATTTTACATTTTGGATTTTGTGTGACTGAGATTAGCGTATAGAAAAAAAACTTTAGATTCACTAGTTTCAAGCTGTACGGGTAGCTCATATCGCAGTTTCGTTGTCTGGGTTCTGTGTTAGTGCTTTTTGGATGATATAGATGTCTCAATGGTGTGCTTGTCTAGTTAAATTATATCTAGAGAACAGAAAAAAAATTTGGGTAAGATCCGCCGAAGCGGGTAGCCTTAACCGCAATGTGCTATAGGAATGCTTGAAAGCAGTTCCCGTCCCTGTCGGGGGAGATGCCAACCGTCTCTCCTTTCTACGAACACAGCATCCCCTGCAGGACGAAGCTTATAAGCAAGGTGGTTCGTTCCCTGCTGGGCAGTGTGGTACTAAACGCTTGACAATCGACACCCCTGCAAGCTTGAAGCCTGCAGCAGCATCTCATGAGAGGTACAGGAATACCAGCAACCCACTGGGTTCAAACAGGCACCTCCCAACGCGTGTAACAAGGATACCTAATTTTTGGTCGTAACAACACATAGTTCCAGCGGATTGAAACACGAGACTAGTATTTATTTGCCCCTGGGAATTTCAGTTACTCTAGATGTTGCGAAAATTTATATTTTGAATCAAATTTGCAGGAGAGTAGCTACCTTTTCTTTTCTTAGTTGAGTTGCTAACTTTCTCAATCGGACCAGTTTTGTTTAAATCTTTTTTTACTATACTTCTCAAAATCACCCAAACACCAATTAGCCAGGGCCGGCCTGCAGAATAAAAAAGGGCTTGTGATTCTCAGTTCGTCCTTTTCGGCCTGCTGAGGCCCATCATCACTGAACAGTAGTTACTGCTTCGCTAAGGGCACAACTGCTAGTTGGTTTCACTCTTACAAATGCCCTTTATATATCTGGCGTGGCTTCTCCACGCCTTGCAATTGAAACTTAGAGGAAAATTAACACATGCAAAGTTCGCTACAGATTATTGTAAAAACCATAAGAGGAAGCTCGGGAGGAGAGCTTTGGAGATGGATTCATGGTGCGGGGCAATTGGGCACTTGAGTCTGAATGAGATGCACCGTGAATCTGTGTAACCATCTAGGTCCTTTCGCACCTTTAGTAAGGGTGTGTTTCGGTGATAAATGACAACCATATACTTGTGACTAACCTTTGTTTTATAGCGGATTATATCTTGGGTTATTGTCATAAGTATTGAATGAAAAGAGACCCCTCAATTTGAATTTATGGACGATCAATGGACAAATACTACAAGGCTAAGGACTTTGTTAGTTCCAAGTGTCACAAGGAGATGAAGGACACTTGGATTGCTAGTTTGTAGTGTTTGACCGTACTATTAAGAGGGGTTCATGCACTAGTAGCTTGACCATGCACTAAAAGCCATGAAAATATGCACACTCAAGTTCCTTGGATGCTAAACAGCTCAAAGTACTCATGGAAACACATTGGAAGCAAAAGAATCGACAGAAAACTCAAAGGCGATTGAATTGGACGAGTTAAACTTCAAAGCATAGCGTCGGATGAACCGACGCCTGCTTTTCTAGTTGCGTCAGATGAGTTCTACGGCTGGTATATTCAAAAGTGACCGTCGGATGAACCAACGGCCCTAGCATCGGTTCATCCGGTGACCTAGGGTTTGGTAACAGTAAGGATTGGAGTTCAGACGCTTCAGCACCGGATGATCCGACGCCTCGACCAGTGGTTCATCCGACGCCATCATTCAAATTGGACAGAGACGCGCCAAGAATTTCGCTTCAGTACCGGATGAACCGACGCTTCATGGACACCTCAGCGGTTCATCCGACGCCTGTGTTCAAACCATACAGTACCGCACTGAGTGGGTGCTCTTCAGCATCGGATAGACCGACGGTGCGTCAGTGCATAGCGTCGGTGCATTGACTAGGTCACTTGGTTCAACAGCTATTTCAGCGGCTGTGTGTGACCGGATGATCCGACGCCTGCGCAAGGGGGACCATCGGTTCATCCGACGGTACTACTTTTCAGGAAAACTTTTCCAACGGCTAGCCACCCTTGCTAGGCCTATAAACATGACCCCCTGCGTCTCTTGAGCTGCCTTTGCCACTCTGAAGATCTACAGCAGCCAAGGAGAGAAGGAGATTGTGTTCTTGCTCATTTGGGATTCTCTTCCTCTTATTTGAGGAGCTCTTTCTTAGTGATCAAGTGTTTCAAGGTGCATATCATGGCTTAGCTGAGTGCTCAGGCCAAGTGAAGGTGTGTGGGCTTGTTACTCTTGGAGTTTGACGGCTCCTAGATGGTCTTGGTGCTTTGGGGGTTCTTGGTGGGCTCTTGGAGATTGTGGGAGCCTCAAGAAAGCTTGGTGTACACGGTTCGAGACCCACCATTCCGGAGATGGAGAATGGGTAATCTTAGTGAGCACTTGAGTCTTGGTGACTTGAGGGGGAGTAATACTCTTAGTGAGTGCTCTAACGTGGATTAAGGGGAAGCGTCAACTTCTCGATACCACGGGAAAAAAATCCGGTTGTCTCTTGTGCCTCTCTCTACTTATTTGCATTTATTTTCAGCACCTAATTTCCGCACTTAAGTTTCCTTGCTCTAGTTCTCTTTAAGTTGCTTGTTTGCCTCTTATCTTGACTAGGGTGTTCCATATCTCTTAGTGTGATATTTGCTAAGGAAACTCTTGTTAGTGTGCTTAGTAGTAGAGAAAAACCCTTTTAGGATGGGCAATACTAGTTGATAGGCTAAGGTTTTCTTCATGCTTAGAAATTCAAAAGAAGGCCCATATTCAACCCCTCTTCTACAGGCCATTGATCCTACAAGTGGTATCAGAGCCAGGTTCTTTATTTGCTTGGCTTAACCGCCTAGAGAGATGGGGAAAGGTAGTGGCAATGGCCCTCCCAAGTTGGCGGAGAAACGATTCATCTTTTGGGCACATAGAATGGCTAGCTACCTTCAAGCATAACACCACGATGTGTGGCTCACCACCATGTATCCTTTGCCTAGGGTTCCCACCGAGAGTGAGGCCAAGTGGAACTCACGCGCTAGAAACCATATTTTTGAGGCACTAGATGAGCAAATGTTTGATCGGGTCTATACTTTGGAGACCACCCATGAGGTGTGGATGCAACTCAGAGACATCCATGTGGGCAACCAAAAGATCCGTGAGGAAAAATATGAGTTGCTCAAGGTGGAGCTCAATGAGTTCAAAATGCATGATGATGAGAGTGTAGAGCAAATGTATTCTAGGATGGGTGTGCTTATTCAAAATATCAATGCTCTCGATGTTGCTAACCTTACCGAGCAGGAAATCATCCGAAAAATCCTTCAAACGCTCCCCAAGCCCAAGTACAACATCGTCAAGGCACTTCTCTTTGAGAAGGACTTCTCTACCCTCACCATCACCAAGGTTGTGAACAAGATCCGCTCCCATGAGATGTTCATGATGGATGAAGTGGAATCATCTACTTCCCACTCAAGCTCCAAGAAGGATCTTGCACTCAAGGCAAGTGAGAAGGTCAAGCCTAAGAAGACCAACGCTAAGCCTCCCTCTTCCTCAAGTGAGAGCGAAGACAGAAGTGATTCAAGTGAAGTTGAAAGCGATGATGAAAAGCTAGCTCTCCTCATGAAGAGAACTACCAAGATGCTTTCCAAGATTGGCAAGAAGGGCTACAACTATGATCCCAAGAAGCAAAAGTTTCGGGCATCAAGAAGAAGCGGTGAAGGAAGCAATAGGAAGTGCTATAATTGTGGAAGCCATGATCATCTCTCCTATGATTGTCCCAAGCCCGACAAACGAGTATCAAGCTCAAGCAAGAAGAACGATGAGGATGAGAAAGATGCCAAGTACTACAAGAAGAACTCATCCAAGAAGAAATCATCAAACAAGGTCTACCACAAGAAGAAAGGCGAACATCGTTTTCTCTTGGTCAATGAATGGGTAACCGGTGGTAAGACTTCAAGTGAGTCAAGTGAAAGTGAAGAAGAAAAGAACAAGAAGATCGCCGGTATCGCTATCAAGGATGATGAAGAGCCTCCACTTCCACCTCCACCTATGTGCTTCATGGCAAAGCATTCCAAGGTGAGCGATAGTGATAGTAGTGACTCTTCTAGTAGTGATGATGATCTCTCACCGCATGCTCTTAAGGGTCTTCTTGATGAATACACTTCCATGATTAAGAAACAAAAGAGTAAGCTCAAGGCACTTGAACAGACCCATGAGAAACTTAAGCTATCAAATGATGAGTTACTTGTGAAGCACAATGACCTTAGCAAAGAACATGATGCTTTGGTAGTGTCCAACAAGTCACTTAGAGATGACCATAACAAGTTGCTTGATAAGCACAATGAGCTAATCGTCAAGCATAACGGCATAACCGTGCTTAACAAGTCCCTTGAGTCAAATCATAAGAAGCTTAAGAAAGATCATGTGATCTTAGAGATGAAATATCAAGAGCTTGAGCCTGCATATGAGGCCATTAGTTCTAGTGGGCATGATGATTCTAGAGAAGTCACTAAAACCAATACTTCCACCTCAAGTGATGATCTAGTTGAAGAACCTAAAGTCTTGCTTAATGATGAAAATGTTGCATCCTCTTCCAAGACTAACCATGTTAGGGTGAAAGCTCTTGAAGAAGAGTGAGAAGCCTAAGGTCTTGTGTGAAGACTTTGGCCAAGGGTGAGAAGTTACACAAGGAGATTCTCTACTACAATGCAAGAGATTATGGGACAAGGGGACTTGGCTCCTTCCCTAATCCTATCAAGGAAACTCCTAGATCTAAGGAGCTTTATGGGTGTTTCAACAAGAAAGTTGGGTCCTATTGTCAATATTGCAAGGTCACCGGCCATCACACAAGGGAGTGCCCAATACCTACTCGTCCTTTGCCCACCTTACCTAACAATTTCAAGTCTATGCACAATGATAACCATTTCTTGTTGATGAAGCAAAACAATAGCAAGGTTGCGGTCAAGTTTATTGGTGTTAAACCCAAAGTCAAGCCACCTAGGAGCTTATGGATTCTGAAAGGTCTAGTCACTCACATCAAGGGGCCCAAACTAGTTTGGGTTCCTAAATCTCAATCCTAATTTCTTGTGTGTAGGTGAACTACAAGGCCGGAGGGAGTCATTGGATACTTGATAGTGGTTGTACTCAACAATGACCGGCTAAGTAAAAATGTTCACCTCACTAGTGGATGATGCGGGAGATCATGAACAAGTATCATTTGGTGATAATTCTAAAGGAAGGATCTCCGGATTGGGTGAAATCTCTCTAACAAATGATCTATCCCTTTCCAATGTTCTATTTGTGGATTCTTATAGTTATAACTTGCTTTCCATTGCTCAATTTTGTGACATTGGTCTTTCATGCACCTTTGATGATGAGGGGGTCACAATTACTAACAAGGAAACTAATTAAGTTGTTTTCAAGATATTTCGCTATGGCAATCTTTATCTTGTAGATTTTGCATCCCATGAAGTAAACTTGACTACTTGCCTCATCTCCAAGACATCCAAGGGTTGGCTATGGCATCGCCGCATTGCACATATAGGCATGAGTCAACTCAAGAAGGCTTTCAAGAAGGGTATGGTACTTGGTGTGAAGGATGTCACATTTGAGAAGGACAAGTTATGTAGTGCATGTCAAGCCGGCAAGCAAGTTGCAAGTCATCATCCTATGAAGGCTTATGTATCTACCACAAGACCATTGGAGCTCATGCACATGGACCTCTTCGGCCCTACTACCTACAAGAGTCTTGGTGGTAATCTCTATTGTCTTGTCATTGTTGATGATTACTCACGCTATACTTGGACTTTATTTTTGGAGGACAAGGGCAATACATTTGATATCTTCAAGAAATTTGCTACAAGGACCCAAAATGAGTTTGGGTCATCTATGGTGAAGATTAGAAGTGACAATGGGTCGGAATTCCAGAACACAAGAGTGGAAGAGTATTGTGATGGTGAAGGCATAAAGCATGAATTCTCTTCAACCTACACACCGCAACAAAATGGTGTGGTAGAGAGAAAGAACAAGACACTCATCACTCTTGCTAGAGCTATGTTGGATGACTATAGGGTTTCTCAAAGGTTTTGGGCGGAAGCTATCAACACGGCGTGTCATGCTTCAAATAGAGTGTATCTCCACCGACTATTAATGAAGACGCCATATGAGCTACTCATTGGGAGAAAACCCAACATCTCCTACTTCCGGGTGTTTGGTTGTAAGTGTTTCATATTCAAGAAGAGGAAGCATCTAGGGAAGTTTGAGAGTAGGGTAGATGAGGGCATGTTTGTTGGTTATGCATCTAACTCCAAGGCATATAGAGTATTCAATAACTCTACACGAGTAATTGAAGAAACATGTGACGTGGAGTTCGATGAATCTAATGGCTCCCAAGGAGATGGCTTTTGTTGTGATGATGTAGGAAAAGAACACTCTGAGAAGCAATGAAGAAGATGGCTATTGGGGACATCAAGCCAAAGGAGGATGATGATTCTCACTCCATTCATGAAGATTCCTCCTCCGATGATGATGACAATGATAATCAACCAAGGCGTGCAACATCATCCCCCATAAGACAAGATAGTCCATCTTCTTCACAAGAACCACCCCCTACATCACAAGACACTCAAGATCAAGTAGAGGAACCGGATGAAGTTCAATCTCAAAATGATCCCACCTCTACAACATTTGGAAGGTGCACAAGGACTTCAACAAATCATCCAATTGATCTTGTCTTGGGTGATCCCAAGGGTGGTACAAGGACTCGCCGCAAGCAATATGCCTCATTTTGCAAACATCATGTTTTTTTCTCTTTTGTAGAACCCACAACTATAGATGAAGCTCTTAGGGACCCGGATTGGATCTTGGCTATGCAAGATGAGCTCAACAACTTCACAAGAAATCAAGTGTGGGAGTTGGTAGAGCGCCCCAAGAACAAGAACGTGATTGGCACTAAGTGGGTCTACCGGAACAAGCAAGATGAACATGGTATTGTGGTGAAGAACAAGGCAAGACTTGTCGCCAAAGGGTACTCTCAAGTTGAAGGCTTGGACTATGGAGAGACCTTCGCTCCGGTGGCACGTCTTGAAGCTATCCGTATCCTCCTTGCATATGCATCTAGTCATAAAATGAAATTATTTCAAATGGATGTTAAAAGTACTTTCTTGAATGGCTTCATCAATGAAGAAGTCTATGTGGAGCAACCTCCCGGTTTTGAGGATGCTAACTATCCTAACCATGTCTATAGGTTGCGCAAAGCTTTGTATGGACTCAAGCAAGCTCCTAGGGCATGGTATGAGAGGCTCCGGGACTTTCTCATTGAAGCGGGATTCAAGATTGGTAGAGTGGACAACATGCTATTCACAAAGATCATCAACAAAGAGCTTTTCATTTGTCAAATTTATGTTGATGATATTATCTTTGGCTCTACTAACCTCAAAGTGTGCAAAGACTTTAGTGATCTCATGACTAGGGAATTTGAGATGTCAATGATCGGAGAGCTTAACTTCTTCCTTGGGTTTCAAATCAAGCAATTGAAGGAAGGGACTTTCATTCATCAAGAGAAGTACACTAATGATATTCTCAAGAAGTTCAAGATGGATGATTGTAAGCCGATCAAGACTCTAATGCCTACCAATGGACATCTCGACCTAGATGAGGGAGGTAAACCGGTTGACCAAAAGCTTTACCGTTCCATGATCGGTTCTCTTCTTTATCTTACCGCATCTAGGCCCGATATCATGTTTAGTGTTTGTATGTGTGCTCGGTTTCAAGCTAACCCTAAATAATCTCACCTAAGTACTTTAAAAAGACCCTTAGATACTTAAAATACACACCTAGCATTGGCTTGTGGTACCCCCATGGTGCTTGTTTTGAGCTCTTGGGTTATTCGGATTCGGATTTTGCCGGATGTCGAGTAGACCGTAAGAGCACTTCGGGTGGGTGCCATTTGCTAGGTCGATCTTTGGTTGCTTGGTCCTCTAAGAAGCAAAACTCCATGGCCTTATCCACCGCGGAGGCGGAATACATTTCCGCGGGGGCTTGTTGTGCTCAAATCCTCTATATGAAGCAAAGCCCCTTGGATTATGGTGTGGTTCTAGATAGGGTTCCCCTCCTTTGTGATAATGAAAGTGCCGTAAAAATTGCTAACAACCCGGTTCAACATTCGCGCACCAAGCACATTGATATCCGTCATCACTTCTTGCGAGACCATGTTGCAAAAGGGGACATTGTCCTTTGTGGTGTTCGCTTCGAGGAGCAATTGACGGATATATTCACTAAGCCTCTTGATGAAAACACCTTTTGTAGGCTTCGGAGTTAATTAAATGTGCTTTATGTGTCCAACATCATGTAATGCTTGTCATATAGCTTGCATTTGCATATGTACATGATTAGGGGCTTGTCTAACCTTGATGAGATAGTGGTGAGTATGGGTCTTGCTTGAGCCGGGGGTTCTCTTGTTTCGCTCAAGGCATGTTGGAAGGCTTACCATGAATAAGCTTATCAAGGGTTCAAACTTGGCAAGATAGTTTTTCTTTCCGCTTTGCATTTATGCTTGTCATGTAGGTTGCACTCATGTTTAATTTCATACATTTGTTCTTGCATAGCATTGCGTGAGAGAAGTCACAAAGGAAAATCACACTATGAGAAAGTTGCTTAGCGTTCAATGCAAATCAACAACTCCTAAGGTGTGATGAGACAAATGATTGTGCTTAATGCCTATTGAGTTAAGTCCTAACGAGCTTAAGGTGTCTATCTCTAAGTTCAAAGGTAATTAACTCATACATTTCCTTTTTTTGGAGTTCCCTCCTCTCCTTTGGTTCTTAAATTGCTTATTTTATCTATGGTTTATCCCTTTTTAGGGAGCTAATTGTGTACCTATAGGTATTTTACAAAGGAGTGCTTAAGGGGTGAGGTTGTCACTCAGAATTGATCCAAAAATGTGCTTGTGTTGGCTTGTGTGTGACATCTTTTGGATAAAAAATGAGTAGTGCAGCAATTCAAAATTCTCACCGTCAGATGAACCGCTGCCTAGTAGGTTCCGGTGTCGGTTTATCCGGTGATAGGGTCTGCGCGCTCAGTTAGTCTCTGGTAGAAAATTTCCTACCGTCGGATGAACCGACGCTGCCTCGTATCAATCCAGCGGTTCATTCGGTGCTAAAGGAATTTCTGCTCCATCACAGACCTGTAGCTAACTGCTCCGACGCATCTAGATTTGCCGCCATCGGTTCATCCGGTGCGCTAATTCTCAGTGGAGCAGAGTTAATCCGGTGGTTCGACCGACGCTTGTGTCTTTCCGTCGTCGGTTCATCCGACGCTACACTGACGCGTAGGTCCCACCTGTCATAACGGTTGGCGGTCATCTCTCTCGTCAGTACGAACCCTAACGCCGCCGCCGTTCAGAACCGCCCGTACGCCGCCTCTCCGCCGCCTCCGGCCATCCTCCGCGCACGCAAGCATCCCTGCGCCCCTTCGCTGCCTCTCTGAGCTCACCGCCGACCATCACCGCCGCTCATCCGCGCGGATTTTGCGCGCGCGCCGCCACCTTGCCCTGACCTAGGGTTTGGCCCGCCGGCCAATTCCGGCCAGGCCGCGCCGCCGCAGCTCGCCGGCGACCGTCTTGGGGTGCGCAAGGACAGTCTCCACCACCACAGCCACCCCTCGTGCTTCATCTCGCGCTGTGGTGAGCCCCTCTTCAAATCCCTCTCCTGTGATCACTGTTGCAGTTGATTTGAGGGCTAATTTGAACTGGCTTTGTGAAATTGATCCCTGATTATGAGTATGATTCACTTCCTGTCATCCTTTTGCTCGTAATCATAGAGATTTTGCTCAGTTTTTCATATAGTAACTGCTTACCCCTGGAATTGAGCCTTTTTGTCACTGTTGTAAAGCACCTTGCTGCATCCTCCTTTTAAAACAGTGTCATGTCTCTTAAGGTCTTCACACACACATCTCTGTGCACCTAAGGACTGCCTAGCTTCATTCATTTCTTTATCTTGAGCAGTTCATCTCCTAGTTTTTATAATTAGGCTCATATCTATTCCTTTGCTTTGCTTAAGGACATCTTACCCCTAGTTACATATCTTGTTTATCTTCGTATCTCGCCATTCTATAATCTTCTACCATTTCTTTGACAGATGGCGGGCGACAAGAGGAAGGGTAAGGCGGCCGCCGAGCCGAAGAAGAAGAAGACCCGGCAGGAGAAGGAGTGGGACCGAGTACTTCAGGTTCAGGACACTCAGGGTCAGCCACAGTGGGGCATTCGGATCGGTGAGAGTGCCCAGAGACAGGGGGAGCAGCCCCAAGCAGAGCAGCAGTTACGGCGCTCAGGCCGTGGTCAGCAGACAGAGCAAACAGAGACACCTTCCTCTGCCCCACGTACCGGTCCTCGGACTCGTGGTGGACACTCACAGCAGACACCGAGGCAGAGGAGAGCTGCAGTTGAGGAGATGGTCGAGCTCGAGCAGCAGGCACAGCCAGTACACGGGTCAGAGCTTCCCAAGGGTCCGCGGGAAGAGGCCTTCAGTGTGTACATTCGCGATCTGCGGAACTTGCCCGGGCCGAAGATTCGGAGGTTGAGGAGCGTGCCCGAGGACGAGTGGTTCCCTCGTGGACGAGAGGACTGTGACCCTCGCTTCTGGACGATCCTCCAGGAGAGCTTCTACGCCTCCTACGTCCGCAAGGGTTCACAGCTGAGTCAGCACAGGATGCTCCAGTTCACAGCACTCAGAGCAGCAGCAGCCGGGGAGCCGATCCTCCCGTTCTTCGACTACCTTCCCGGCTTGGCAGCTTTGGTGAGCCAGAGGTCCCGGTACGTCCCCGAGTGGGTACGGGTGTTCTACGCGACCGTCTACGTCGAGGCTGACCGGCTTTCCATTCACTTCATGTCCATGGGTCAGCAGCAGAGGCTCACCAGAGAGGGGATAGCAGAGTTGCTTGGGGTACGGCTCGAGGATGACTCGATCCACTACTTGGCCTACCCTGACGTCGAGGCTCCTCGTCGTGTTCACACACCCGTGCTACCTTCGGACGACGAGATCAGCTTTCTCTTCCTACAGCCGTTCCTCTCCGGTACTCCCAGGACTCCGGACTGCTTGACTCGTGAGGCGTACGTCGTACACTACGCGCTCTGGAGGTCCGTGCTCTACAGGATGGGGAACGCCGAGTCACTCACCAGCGTGCAGCAGTGGCTCCTCATGTACGTTATGGCGAAGCGCCCGTTCGATATTGTTGATATCCTGATCAGCGAGGTCGAGGACGCTATTATGAATGGTATGGGGATGACACGACAGCAGCCGTTTGCTCACTGGATCAGTTGGATGCTGTCACGTCTTGAGGCCCAGCGCTACGTGAGTACTTTGGAGCAATCCAAGTACATCTTTCTGACCTACCGACCTCCGATGCCAGGTGACAGGAGGCGGGATCCGAGGGGTCTGAGACGGGCTGAGGAGACTCTACAGGCCCGTGCCGCAGCAGAGGCAGTGATGGATGAGGCTGCACGACAGGACGCTACACTTGCAGCAGCTGAGGCACCTCTGCCACAGTACTTCGCGACAGATGATGAGGACTCCAGTGAGGACGACGACTTTGTGCCTGCCCCTGAGCCCGTGTTTCGAGTTCGTTGCACACACGACGACGAGGCCGGGGGATCTGCTTTGCCAGGACATCGAGAGCCTGAGTCACCGATTCCTCAGATTACTACTGCTCAGGTGACTCAGCCGGACCAGCTCACGTCACTGATTCAGACTCTGGCAGCTCAGACACAGGCCACCTTCCAGGTCCAGCAGCAGATGCAGGCACAGTTCCAGCAGCATCAGGAGGCCCAGCAGGTGATCCTTGAGGGGATTCGTCAGCAGCAGGAGGCACAGAGGCAGTAGATGCTCCAGCACCAGATGATGACCACACAGATGTTCACATTTATGTCTGGTTGCCTCGGTCAGCTTTTCCAGCAGTCAGGGCTGCAGATTCCTCAGCTTCCTATCCCACAGCAGCTCCAGGCCGACCCGACTGCTCCTCTACCAGCTGCCGGTGGGTTCGTGATCGTTTCCATTGCGTCTTTCCCACAGTCACCACTCCTTCAGACGGGGACGTTCGCGGTACCTCAGACGACGACTCCTCAGACAGTGGCAGCTACCACCTTTCTTGAGCAGCTTCAGATGACTACTCCGGCGTCGACTCAGCTGCCGTCTCCACTCACTACAGGGCCACTTGTCTTTGAGACGCCGACACGTGCTACGCTCCCTAGTCCGCGGGTGTCTTCACCTCTTTCGATCTTTGCTACTCCGCGGACTGAGGGTTTGGATCAGGGGGATCAGTACCTACACACCATCACCGAGCAGATCTCCACCGCGATCGCCTCCGATCAAGCAGTTCAGGGTCCCGAGGCCACTCAGGCTTCTACTTTAGGCACCGGTACGGGTCCTTCTCCACCTCCTCCACCACTGACAGATCCAGCTTCTGGTTCTCCAGAGTGGTCCGGCTCCGAGTCTGACGAGAAGGACTCTTCTGCGTTCACTGTCGAGCCTTCGAAGGCTATCTCTACCTCGCCGCCAGAGCCTCCACCTCAGCAGGATTAGACCCTTTTTGGTGCTTGTGCCAAAGGGGGAGATAGATAGGGGGAGTAGAGATAGGGGGAGCTAGGGGACAGTGCTAGGAGCTTGTGTTTTTGTTGCCTCTCTCGCTTTTGTGGAGTTTCATGATGAGACATGTATTTGGATCTTGTGTTTGTTGTTGGTTTACATGTCTAATCATGATTGTGGTGCTCGTTTATCTTAATGCATGTGTGTTGTTATTTATATCTTGTTTCATGTATTAGTAGTAGAGTTTATATGCTTTAAATTCAAATTTTCGTATATCTCTACTCGTGTTGTCATCTATCACCAAAAAGGGGGAGATTGTAACCATCTAGGCCCTTTCGCACCTTTGGCAAGGGTGTGTTTCGGTGATAAATGACAACCATATGCTTGTGACTAACCTTTGTTTTATAGCGGATTATATCTTGGGTTATTGTCATAAGTATTGAATGAAAAGAGACTCCTCAATTTGAATTTATGGACGATCAATGGACAAATACTACAAGGCTAAGGACTTTGTTAGTTCCAAGTGTCACAAGGAGATGAAGGACACTTGGATTGCTAGTTTGTAGTGTTTGACCGTACTATTAAGAGGGGTTCATGCACTAGTAGCTTGACCATGCACCAAAAGTCATGAAAATATGCACACTCAAGTTCCTTGGATGCTAAACAGCTCAAAGTACTCATGGAAACACATTGGAAGCAAAAGAATCGACGAAAAACTCAAAGGCGTTTGAATTGGACGAGTTAAACTTCAAAGCATAGCGTCGGATGAACCGACGCCTTCTTTTCTAGTTGCGTCGGATGAGTTCTGCGGCTGGTATATTCAAAAGTGACCGTCGGATGAACCGACGGCCCTAGCATCGGTTCATCCAGTGACCTAGGGTTTGGTAACAGTAAGGATTGGAGTTCAGACGCTTCAGCACCGGATGATCCGACGCCTCGACCAGCGGTTCATCCGACGCCATCATTCAAATTGGACAGAGACGCGCCAAGAATTTCGCTTCAGCACCGGATGAACCGACGCTTCATGGACACCTCAGCGGTTCATCCGACGCCTGTGTTCAAACCATACAGTACCGCACCGAGTGGGTGCTCTTCAGCACCGGATAGACCGACGGTGCGTCGGTGCATTGATTGGGTCACTTGGTTCAACGGCTATTTCAGCGCCTGTGTGTGACCGGATGATCTGACGCCTGCGCAAGGGGGATCATCGGTTCATCCGACGGTACTACTTTTCAGGGAAACTTTTCCAACGGCTAGCCACCCTTGCTAGACCTATAAATATGACCCCCCTGCGTCTCTTGAGCTGCCTTTGCCACTCTGAAGATCTACAGCAGCCAAGGAGAGAAGGAGATTGTGTTCTTGCTCATTTGAGATTCTCTTCCTCTTGTTTGAGGAGCTCTTTCTTAGTGATCAAGTATTTCAAGGTGCATATCATGGCTTAGCTGAGTGCTCAGGTCAAGTGAAGGTGTGTGGGCTTGTTACTCTTGGAGTTTGACGGCTCCTAGACGGTCTTGGTGCTTTGGGGGTTCTTGGTGAGCTCTTGGAGATTGTGGGAGCCTCAAGAAAGCTTGGTGTACACGGTTCGAGACCCACCGTTCCGGAGATGGAGAACGGGTACTCTTAGTGAGCACTTGAGTCTTGGTGACTTGAGGGGGAGCAATACTCTTAGTGAGTGCTCCAACGTGGATTAGGGGGAAGCGTCAACTTCTCGATACCACGAGAAAAATCCGGTTGTCTCTTGTGCCTTTCTCTACTTACTTGCATTTATTTTCAGCACCTAATTTCCGCACTTAAATTCCCTTGCTCTAGTTCTCTTTAAGTTGCTTGTTTGCCTCTTATCTTGACTAGGGTGTTCCATACCTCTTAGTGTGATATTTGCTAAGGAAACTCTTGTTAGTGTGCTTAGTAGTAGAGAAAAACCCTTTTAGGATGGGCAATACTAGTTGATAGGCTAATGTTTTCTTCATGCTTTAGAAATTCAAAAGAAGACCCATATTCAACCCCCCTCTACGGGCCATTGATCCTACAATCTGAGCTGAGCCAACACCCCGCAGGCTCGCTCCTGCATTGAGCCCGTTCGGCTGATCCTATCTCAGCTTATTTCGGCTTATTTCTTCTTACACAACACTATTTATTCTACCAGTTGAGCACTATTCATCCTATCAACCGAATGGTTGTGCCCCTGCGGACTAGAGGAGTTTGTTTCCGCGCATGCAGTGGCCGGGTTTCCATCGTCTCAAGCTGCAGGAGCGCAAGCTGAGATTGTAGCCCTCGTATTTTACTTTCTGTTTCTGGCTGTCTCGTTTTCTTTAGAGGCAAAGAAAAAAGAGGTTTTTTACGGTACACAATACGATCTGTACGACCGGTTGAAAAAAGACTCGTATGTAATAGAAAATGACCTATATGTAAGGATCCGATGGTTGAGATTAATTCTATACGACTGATTTTTTTAGCTGTCGTACGGTAATATTCAAAGGTCGTATGGGTAGTATAAGGGTATTATCGAAAATGTAAAAAGATATTGTTGTAATATAGGAAATGAAATATATGAAATGTTTTAGATAGTATAAGGGGGCAGCGGGGAATTTTTTTCCAAATAATATATATCTATCAAATTACTATTTTACCCATAGAGAAAAACCGATAATACTACCGTTGTGTCGTATTGTGTACCGTAAAAAAACTCAAGAAAAAAACGCCGTAAAACCTTCAATGGATTATTCTGCAGACAGTAGAGCACACCTTGTCTGGGGAAAGGCTCATAATGCTCATAATGCTCGCACTCTGATGTCTTGGCGGCGATTAAGTGGCATCACATGGTAATTGACGGTGTTAAATTACTACGGAATTGTTTTGACGGTAGCTCCAATTGCTCGGTTTCTTCGTCTGCGTTCTATACTTCTATGTCAGTGCTTTAGGATGTCCACTCCATTGCCAAGCATTATGGCACTAAATAAACAATCCTGCAACGTCTCATGATGCGAGTACAGAATAGCACCAAGCCATTAACTAACGCAGCTGCATTATATTGAATTCAACCAGCTACCAGTTACGGAAATAGCAGAGATGCATGCTCTTTATTATCGTTGGTCAATAATAACTGCTAATGTTGGAGTACTACTTTAGGTGTGAGGTGTGATCAAGAGACTTCACTCCTGAACATCTTACAATTGTCGATAGAGTTAAATGCACTGTTGGCCCATGAACTTGCAGGGCTGTGTCAAATAGGTTAATAAATTTGAAAACCAGTCATCTGGCCCCTCAAACTTGCAAACCCATTCACTCCGGGTCCAAGGCGGTTTTCTAGGCCACGTGGCAGCCTCTGGTAGGCCGTGCATGACACTGTTTGTGGTGCTGACGTCAGCGATGATGTCAGCACTTCTTTTTAATTTGCGTAATTGATATCTTTTTATTCGGAGCTCAAAATATAGTAAATAATATATCAATTTTGATCGTCTCGACGAGCTCTTTGCAATGGTGTACTCTGTTTTGTTATTTGAGATAGTTTTATTTCGTGAAAAATTAAATATTTCTACAAAATAAGTGAGAATAACAAAATGATCAAACTTATATATTCTATGGCCAAATAAAAGCGCGGCACAAACAAGTGAGAATAATTTAAAAGTGGGAATAACAATTTGAATAATTTAAAAGTGGGAATAACAATTTGTTCATTTTTGAAATGCAATAATTTAAAAGACAATTTGAATAACAAAACAAGTGAGAATAACAAAACAAGTGGGAATAACAATTTGATCAAACTTACATATTCTATGGCCAAATGAACCTAAAAAGACAATATTCCACGTTACATAATAACAAAAATATTATTTATCTAACAAATTCCCCGATTTTGTTATTCTTACTTATTTTGTAGAAATATTTATTTTTTCACAAAATAAAACTATCTCAAATAACAAAACCGAGTACGCCATTGCAAAGAGCTCGTCAAGACGATCAAAATTGATATATTATTTGCTATATTTGGAGCTCCGAATAAAAAGATATCAATTTCGCAAATTAAAAAGAAGTGCTGACATCATCGCTGACGTCAGCACCACAAACAGTGCCATGCACGGCCTACCAGAGGCTGCCACGTGGCCTAGAAAACCGTCTTGGACATGAAGTGAACGGGTTTGCAAATTTGAGGGGCTAGATGACTGGTTTTCAAGTTCATAAACCTCTTTGACACAGCTCTGCAAGTTCAGAGGCCAACAGTGCATTTAACTCTTGTCGATATATAGCTGGCTTCTCCACGCCATGTAAGCTGTAACTTAGAAAACTACTGTACGAAGAAAACTAACGCCTGCAAAGTTTGCTCTGAATTCCTGTACACATAGTTTAAGATGAAGCACGCAAGGAGGATCACCACATATATACACATCGCATTAGCGCGTGCATTATTCTGACACTGCAAATCTCATTGGAATGAGATGCAACGGGAATTGGAGATGAAGTGACAGTTGGATAAGCTGAGCTTGTGCAAGCTGAGCTACTCCCTCTGTCCCAGATTAAATGTATTTATAGGATTCAAAATTTTTCCCAAATTAAACACCCAATATGCCAACATGTGTACGGAAGACAGTAGTTAATGGGACCCATTTGTACGAGATCCAAGGTCCTATGCAACCACGTCGACCGGCTCACAAGAAAAAAAATCGAAATGTCTAACCTCCGTCCAGATTCTGGACACTTCTCAGCCTCTCGTGTGTCATCAATGTTTATTAAAAAAATTGATGCTTCCAGAAATCCTTCTGCATCGCATGGGAGCTGAAGCACTGAGCGGTACGGTTGCTGAAACGGTGAATTTCTAGTAGGGGCAGAATCGTCATTACCTGCTGTCTTGGTTTTCACACTGAACTCTAGAAATGCATTTAATATGGGACGGAGGGAGTACGTCAAGAGCGTGTCGTGACAAGACACTAGTGAGAACAACGGATGATGCGGACAGCTAGATTTCTTTATTTGTCCGACGTTAGCAAGTACCACGTGCAGACTAGTATGATTTACTAAGAAAAAGATACCAAGACTAATCAAGTTTCACTAGCTTTTTGTACAAAAATGTTGAGATCAAGTTACTTTTTTTTTAGATAAAGGATCCAAGATCCGGCCTCTACGTACCAAGACGTACACAGCCCTTTATTACAAGTTTGATATAAAAGAGCAACAAGCTCACAGAAGAAACAAGAACTACATCAAACGGTATAAATGTTGCCACCCCCCGTTGGCCTGTTCTAAGGACATCATCTCTAGCTTCATGCTCAACGCCAAGAGTGAGTTCTTGTTGTGTTCATCATGCTGCAGCCGTGCCCAGAAGCGCAACCAGTATGTTCCCCTGAAAATAACCTGTAGGATTGAATTGTATTTAATCTTGTGAAAGATAATATCATTACGTGTTATCCAAATAGCCCAGCACAATGCAGCCACCCCAACCCAAATCAAGTTCCTAATCTTTTTATTTTGATTAGAGAGCCAAGAACCAAACATATGTCTTATCGATCTAGGTTGGGTTAACCCTGTCGCCAGATACACCATTCTCCAGACCATTCTCGCATAATGACAGTCCAAAAACAAATGTTGGACCGTCTCATTGAGATTACAGCCAACACATTTCTGGCTTCCTCTCCAATTCTTACGAGCGAGATTGTCTTTCGTTAAAACAACTCCCTTTTGTAAATACCAAAGGAAGATCTTAATTTTAAGAGGAATTTTAATCTTCCAAATATGTTTATGTCGGAAAGGTGGATGAATATTAATTATTTGTTGATACATCGAACGAACTGTAAACAACCCTGAATTGGTTAAGTTCCATCTAAATATATCTGATCCATCCACTAGATTAAAAGTCGAAATCTGTGCAACAAGGTTTAACCAGTCTCTCAATTTAGATCCCTGCAACGTCCGTCTAAAAGATATATTTAGAGGTAGTGTGGCCATAACCTTTGCCACCGTCGCATGAGGGTCTCTTACGATATTATAAAGAGAAGGGTATCTATCTTTGAGAGACATTCCGCCTACCCAATTGTCCCCCCAGAAACGCGTGGAACTCCCATCTTTTATTATAAAGGAGCCATAGGATAAGACTTCATCTTTTATCTTCATAAGACCTCTCCAAAAATGAGAGTCATATGGTTGAGCCTTAACCTGCGTTAGAGATTTGGATCTGAGATACTTATTTTTAAGCAATTGTTGCCACAAACCATCAGTATTAAGAAGATTCACTATCCATTTGGCCAATAGGCATTTATTTTGTATCTGTAAGTCCAAAATACCCAGGCCACCTTGGTCCTTAGGCCTGCATAAGATGTCCCATTTGGCAAGTCTGTATTTGTGTTTATCTGAAGATCCTTGCCAGAAAAATCGAGATCGGAAATGGTCAAGATTTTTAAGAACGCCTTTCGGGATTTCAAAAAAAGACATCATGAACATGGGTAAACTGCTAAGCACTGAATTTAGAAGTACTAGTCGGCCTCCATAAGACAGATGCTTAGCTTTCCAACACGAGAGCTTCTTTTCAAATCTTTCTTCCACTTTTTGCCACTCTGAATTTAGTAGCTGTCTGTGATGCATAGGAATGCCGAGATAACGAAAGGGGTATTCCCCGGCATTGCAACCAAAGAGAGATGTATATTCATGTTCCATCTCCTTGGCCTCACCATAGCAGAAGATTTCGCTCTTATGGAAGTTGATCTTTAATCCGGATAGTTGCTCGAAAGCAGTAAGCAAGAGCTTCATATTTTTTGCTTGTTCCAGATTATGATCCAGAAAGATGATAGTATCATCAGCATACTGGAGTATAGATAAGCCATCATCAACTAAATAAGGAATCACGCCACTTATTTGATCATCGGCTTTAGCTCTCTTTATTATGAGAGCTAACATATCTGCAACGATGTTAAATAAGATTGGAGACATAGGATCACCCTGGCGTAAACCCCTTTTAGTCTGGAAATAAGGACCAATGTCATCATTAACTTTGATCCCTACACTACCACCTGTGACCATTCCTTCGATCCACCGACACCACTTAGAAGAAAATCCCTTCATACGCAGTGTTTGTTGAAGGAACGACCATTTCACTTTATCATAAGCCTTTTCGAAGTCAATTTTGAAAATGACTCCGTTTTGTTTTTTAGTATGCAACTCATGGATGGTCTCATGTAGTATTACCACTCCTTCCATGATGTTTCTTCCTCGCATAAAAGCTGTTTGGGTCGGACTCACGACCTTTTGCGCTGCTTCAATGAGTCTATTCGTGCCAACCTTAGTAAATATTTTAAAGCTGACATTTAGCACACAAATAGGCCGAAATTGTTGTATTCTTGTAGCCTCAGTGATTTTGGGAATTAAAGTTATTATCCCAAAATTTAAGCTAAAGAGGTCTAACTCTTCATTATGAAAGTCCGAGAACAAAGCGAGGAGGTCATCTTTAATGACAGACCAGAACACTTGGAAGAATTCGGCGGGGAAACCGTCCGGTCCGGGCGCTTTGTTATGTTCCATTTGGAAGACCGCTTGTTTAACCTCCTCCTCTGTAAATTCTGAAATTAACACATCATTCTCTTCCTGAGACACCTGAGGGATATCATGGGTTAAATTTTCCATGAGATTGATATTACAATCCTCGGGAGCCCCAAAAAGGTTTTTATAGTATTGAGTGATGTGTTTTTTAAGCTGCTCATCACCAACTATCCTACCATTATCATCCTCGAGTTGGTATATGTGCTGCTTTCTATGTTTGCCATTAGCTACTAGATGGAAGAATTTGGTATTATCATCTCCTTCTAGTAGCGTTTTGACTTTAGCTCTTTCGTACCATTTGAGCTCTTCCTCTCTTAGTAGCAGTACCAACCTCTCTCTTAAAAAGTGCTTAAAATTAATCTCTTGATCAGTAAGAGGAGCACTTTCAGCCTTTTTATCAAGGCCTTCTAGGAGAGATAACAATTTCTTCTTTTCTTTCCGATAGGTGCCAGAGGTATGCTGGGCCCACCCACGAAGATATTGTCTTAGACGGCGTATTTTATTCTGCCATCTCTCCAACGGTGTGTTGCCCTCGACTTCAGATAGCCAAATTTGGGCCACTAGGTCATAGAAGCCATCACGGATTAACCAGCCCCTCTCGAATTTGAAAGGTTTCTGGGCATTATGATGAGTCTTCGAACCCGTATTAAGAATAAGGGGAGTATGGTCGGAACTATTTCTATCTCTAGCCTCCACCAACGACAACGGGAATTTATCTTCCCAGTCTGTACTAACTAGTACCCTATCTAGCTTTTCTAGTAAAGGGTTATCACCCGGACCAGTCCAAGTATATTTACGTCCGGACATGACAATTTCCTTAAGGTCTAGAGATTCAATAACTGAATTGAACAAATTTGGCCATTTAAAATCAAAAGTCCCCGAACTTTTGTCCTGAGGGTGTTGCATAATATTGAAATCTCCTCCAATGACATAAGGTAGAGATTCCTTAGAACAAGTATTGGCCAATTCTGCTAGGAACTCTTGTTTATGATCTTGTTGCGCTGGTCCGTAAACCACATAGAGCGCGAACTTGAAACCATCCACTTTGCAGCGTAGGGTAAACTTAACATAAAAGTCTCCTTCCGCTATGGCTCCAATATCAAAAACAAGAAGGTCAACCCCCAGCAGGATTCCCCCAGATCGACCATGTGGTGCCATACTGTGCCATATGAAATCCCGGCCAGCACATATGTTCCTTAGTATATGATCCGGAAAAGAATCCCTACCGGTTTCAGAGAGAGCAATAAAATTTATTTGCTCCTCTCTGACTAATTCCGCCAAATGTCTATGCT
This sequence comes from Cenchrus fungigraminus, assembly GCA_036936925.1. Taxonomy (NCBI): domain Eukaryota; kingdom Viridiplantae; phylum Streptophyta; class Magnoliopsida; order Poales; family Poaceae; genus Cenchrus; species Cenchrus fungigraminus. The sequence goes on along the minus strand of CM072778.1, from coordinate 15,432,883 downwards.
TAGCCAAGTCTGCGAGACCTCTGCTATTCCAGAAGATCCCTTTCATTGGATAACAATTTTGGAGGGGGTTTTTGGTTTTTTAGCGGGTTTGCCTGTTTTGGTATTCTTGGCTTTACTCGCTTTCTTACGTCGTTGAACCGGAGACAGATCAAGTATGATGTCTGTCTCCTGTTCATGCGAGATCTCATTTATATTACCACCAACATGGCCGAGAACCGCATCTAGACGTAGCTCATGTTCGTCATCACTTTCTACTAAAGGTTCTGTTATTTTTTTAGAAGTTTTCTTTTGATTAGCAACAACGGACAACCTATCAACTTCTAAATTTTTTAAAGCAATAGTAGAAGCTAAAACAGAAGAATGAACATTACCAAGGTTGATGCCTACCCTATTCAGGTTTGTAGAAATGCGAGTATCTGAAAAAGTAGTAAAAGAAGTACCTGGCTTCTCCAGATTCTTTTTGGCCGCTGCTTTTTCTGCTTTCTCCAAAGTATGTGCATCATCCTTAGCTTGTGGCCTAGAACTTCTTCTGAGCTTGAGCTCCAGTACACCTTGCTGATTAAACATCTTCTTCTCTTGTTTACAATTTGGAACCGGGTGTGTAACCTGTTTTTTAGTAGGTGGAGATGGGGGTACAGGAGCACTGTCCAGCACCTCCGAAACTGCCGCAAGCACACGGGTAGGCGATACACCCTGGTCCCTCGCTGCCTCAGTGACCGGCGTAGTCAAATCCCCAGTAGTGGCCGAAGAAATATGCGCAGCAACCATCATCGCTGCTGTCCCCCGCTCATCCCTGGCCTCCACCTTCTGCTGCTCAGCCTCAGTCGTGGGGACCTCTTGGTCTGGAACAGGAGCAGTGGAAAACCCGGTAGCCTCCATAGATGATGGCAGCATGGACCCGGCGAGGACTGTAGCTGAGGATATCTCTGCCTCATCCGGTATAGGAGAATCTGTAGTAAGGCCCAAATTGTTTTCCAGAAGAGTACTCACATCACTCAAAACATCTGTCCCTTTACTAGTATCCAGGATCCCTGCTTGAGCTTGTGGTTGAAAGCTGGCCTGACTCTTAGAACATGAAGGATTATCACCTTGTTCAGAAGACTGCTCGGCATTAGGCGCGTCCTTCATAGTATGATCACCTGTCTCATCGACACCTTTGTTTCCATCATTGATATCATCGTCTAGTAAATCATCGTCATCCAAGTCCTCAATATCCTCCCTCAAAATCTCTTCCACCTTAAAATAAATGAGGTATATACTACGATAGACACAGATATCTGCATGGTTGGGGATATTGTTGGCATCGAGAACAGCAACCTGAATACGGACCTGTCCTGTCCGACGAAGGTGCGCAATATCTACCTTCTGAGTAGCACCCACCACCGACCCTACTGCCCATAAGGGTAGGAACAATCTCAGCGGGTAAGGCACATTGGTAACTGAAAGCCACACCTGATCTAGAGTCCTGATTGGTTTGATATCATCAATGAATTCTTCAAACAGAAGCACTCCCTCTTTATTTTTGGTGGTGACTGTGCTAATCGCCACCAGGCGCTGAAGTTCATCCTTGGAAGGAAAGGGGACCACAAAAGAATTAGGACCCCGCTCATGTACTGTCCAATCCCACTTAACCGGCAAAATCCTGGCTAGCTCGGACTTTAGTAAATCCGCCGAGACAGTTCCTTCCTGTACTGAAACCAACGCAGCCACAGTAGAGTGCGTGGTAGAAACCAGGTGCTGTTTTAGGGCAGCTTGAATTTGAAAGAAACCCATCCCATCCTCCGCTGCACCACAGTAAGCCACAGAAGGTTTCGGCCCAAGCAGCTGAGGACACATGTTGGTATAGTGTTCCTCGGAACAGATAGTGCATTGGAGAACAGTTGCCTTGTCATTCTTCCGTTTGCGCTTCGGCTGCACTTGTGCTGTTTCCTCGGGAATTCCCGCTGCCACTGGAACCTCTTCCACCGGAGCGTCGACAGCCGGAGCCCCACGACCCCGACCTCGCGGCGCTCCACCAGCTGGCACACCACCAGTTCCGCCTCCACGCTGGCCTGCAGCAGCGCCACCCCTAGGCACTGACGCTCCTCCTCTAGGGACGGCCACTCCACCCCGTGGCACAGCAGTACCACCACGAGGGACAGCCGCCCCCAGCACAGCCTGCTCGCCATCTCCTGCCGTAACTCCTCCACGATGCCCCCTCCCACGACCACCTTGAGGGACATCAGCACCACCTTGACCATGCGGTACCACACGAGGACCACGTCGTCTATTGTTGCGCCGAAAAGCTCCTGCTCCACCTGCCATCGCAACCTCCAGGAACGAGCGTGACGGCGGCGTCGGAGAGCTAGTATACGGCGTCGGAGACGAAGTAGCGACAGGCGCCGGCGGCGTATCGACTAGGATCGGTCGAAACAAGATGTGCCTAGGTTTAGACACTGGGCCTGAAGAGGGAAGCTTGGGCCTTTGTTTGACTGTATCCGGCGGCCCATGAACTTTTGAAACTTGAAACCCCGGCTTTCGTGGATCCTGTGTTGCTGCATCAGGGAGTAGCGCCGCCGCGGCGAGCGCCGGCTCAAGGACATCGCCGAGCGTACACCTTGGGGAGACCCGCGGAGGTGGGAGCGGTCCTCTCCAGACTCTCTTCCACGGTGGACGTGCACCATGAAACTTTGAAGACGACGCACGTTTCGCCGGCGAAGGAGCAGCAGACTTGACCGACATGGCTGCCCTTGACGTCGACGATGAAAGGGGTAGTATCGCCGGCGCCTGGCTTGAAGGGGGGGTAGACACCGCCAGAGTATCAGCATCACCCAGATCCTCGACTTCCGAATCCGATCCCGTAGACCAGAACTTTCCGGCGATAACGACGTCGCGCGCTTGTTTCATCTTCCTGATCTCCGACGGCAAATCACTCGCCGGGGGTTGGTCTTTGGCTGTAAGATCTCTGAGAGCTTTCCTCGTCGACGGCGCAAGCGACACCTTCGACATGGCCGGGACCGCCGGCTCACCGGCCGGCGGCCCAAGCACCGCCGGTAGAGGCGGCTTCGCGAGCGCCCGGAATCGCCTGGCAATCGCCTCCGCAAAACCCGGGTTGGCTGTTTGCTGATACTCTACTCAAAAACGATCCCAATGAATGAGATCAAGTTACTTGAACATTTTGATCCATGTAATGTAATAAATGGTGATTAATTGAGCTGAGCCGGTGTGGCTTTAACTATTAACTCCACACGGGACGATCGTGCACAGGCTAGGCTCGCTGACAATATAGTATACCAGATCGATCTCTCTCATGCATTATGCAAAATCTTAGAAACACTAAGCCAAACCGTCATCTCATCAGTCATTCATGTAGAACGGAGGACACACATGATAAGGTTTTTTCTTATTTTCTAGATTCGCCAAAAAAAAGGCATGCTTTCTAGGAGTGAGATGCGTTGGGAATTGGAGCCACATGGTTCAAGATCTTCCCTGATGGTAGCGAATGGCAGGTTGAGCGTCTAACCATTTGCCGATTCGCCTCAGAGGGAACTATGCTTCTTTTGGATCCCGCACCTGATGCGGTTGTGCAAATTAACCACCGCAACCAAACTTGGTGCATGGTTTGATGGTGCGCTTGAGGATGGCACGGTTCACGGTTCGCGATGGCCTTCTCAACTTCTGCTAGGCTCGCGATATCTTTCATTCCTTCACAGACACAGAACAAGTGCTCCTTCAGTATCTACACGTAGACATATGCACCGTGGTTGGCAGCTGAACGCCACTTCGGATAGGTTCATTTGGCGTTAGACGTCATTCGGTGATTTCACTTCGGCCTCGGCCTATCAGGTTATGTTTATCGACCGGTCGTTGTTGCTAGGTGCCGAGCAACTCTGGAAGGTGCAGGCACATGGCAAATGCCGCTTCTTTGGCTGGTTGGTCCTTCATGGTCATCGTTGGACTTCCAACCAAATCAGACGGCATGGTCTGCGTGATTCAGATGTCTGTGCTCTTTGTGCACAAGAGGTCTAGACTATTGATCACCTCATGTTGGACCGTGTCCACAACAGGGAGACTTGGTCCCATGTGCTGTGCTATTTCAACCTACAAGCTTTGGTTCCGCAACAACAGGAGGTCTTTGCCAGCTAGTGGCTTTGTGCTAGGAAACAAGTGCACAAACAGCAAAGGAAGGGGTTCATCTTCTTGGCTTGGTTGGTCACTTGGTCGCTTTAGCGAGAGAGGAATAGAAGGGTCCATGATCGCTTTGCCATGCAATCGGTGGCCCTTTCGGTGGATATCCTTGATGAGGCTAGGAGCTGGGTGTTGGTTTTCAACACCATTAGTCGGCTGTTTAACTCTAGATCGCTTGGGCCGGGCCCTATGTAATTTGTTCGTTCTGTTTCCTTTTGCGTTTTCCGTTTGTGCTTCTTGTAAACTGTGACTTATTCTTCTTCTTAATGAAACTTCTAAAAAATTTAAGAACACAACAATCGCAGGGCAACAACAACCTAAGAACACAACAATCGCAGAGCCCCTCTGGAGCCCGGATACAAAAACTTCCTGTCCACGACTTGCAGTGTCAAAATGCACGCGCTAATTCGATGTATATTTATGGTGATCCACCTTGTATTACTGTAGCTTCCGTCGTCAAGCATCACATGCCCATCAATAATCACCAAAGACCATCTACCGCCGACATAGACGCCACCAAAAAAATCCATAGAGGGGGCAAAACCAACCCGATTTCTCGAGTAAGTAAAAGACAAACCTCGTAGATCAATCTTTGAGGAAGGCTGTGTCGTCGTCTCCGGCACCGGAAACCGCCTGGAGGGACAAAAGAACCGTCCAGCTACACGGAGCCATCGAGACCACGTTCCTAATGGCAACATGGCTCGCAAAGACGGGGAAACCGCCAGAGATGTCGAAGAAGGGCCACATCGATACTTGATCTGACTTCACCGCATTCACACCGTCATCGCGCACAAGAGCAACAACAGCATGAGTTGACAGAACCACGCGCATCACCAGATCGTGCACAAGAGCAACAACAACATGAGTTGACAGAACCAGCATGGTCAAACATAACTCTAGACTACGTACACCTAGGAAGAGGAGGGCATATACACATGACATCGATTCCAAAGATCCCCTCATCTTCCATCGCCGGGAAGACGTCGGAGGAGGAGGGGATCCAGCGGAGGATGAACGAGATCCTCTGCAGTTCACGTCCCTGTCGTTGAGTAACTGATGTGTGGGTCTCACAGTGATGGACCCCTCATCACGACAGTGACACAACCGCATAGGCCGAACGGTAGAACCTCTTCCGCAGAGGAAGTGTCGGAATCACACCACTTACTATTACTCCCTCCGTACTCATAAAACATGTCGTTTTGGACATGATTTCAGCCAAACATTGAGAATATAAATCATGAATAACTTTTAAGTTGTTGAGTTTGAAAATGTGACAACTACATGAATATATTTGTCTTGCAAAATACTTTTATAAAAGTATACATTTGTTAGTTTTTAACGAATATTTTTATAAAAATAAGAAGTCAAAGTTACACTTTGGAGACCGTGTCGCTGTCCTAAACGACATGTTTTATGAGTATGGAGGGAGTACTTAAGCCGGATCCGTTTGAGTAATGTACTGTAGCACTACTGTCGTACATGACGCTAAGTAGTGGGGTGTGATCAAGAGACTTCACTCCTGAACATCGTATACGATCTTGATGCAAATGTCGATATATAGCTGGCTTCTCCACGCCACGTTACGCTGTAACTTAAACTAGGAGGAAATAAGACTAGCACCTGAAAAGTTCGCTCCGAATTCCTATATATAAAAAAAAAGTATAAGAGAGGAAGCACACGCAAGGAGGCCGGATTACCATATATAGTACACATGGAATTATCTAGCGCGGGCATTTCGACGCTGCAAATCTCATTGGAATGAGATGCAACGGGAATCGGAGCCAAACCGTCAGTCAGAAAGCTTGCTATTGTTGACTTAAATGAAGTTTTCGTATCCGGGCTTTGTCGTCGCGAGCTGCAAGCTGAGTCTGCGCCTAGCCTGTGTTGCCTTGAGTGTGAATAGAGACATGAGGCACGGTCTATAACCGCGCTGCAGTTCTCGCTAGCATTCGTATTCACGAATATGCACGATGAAGCCTCCTCAGAAATGAACGTTGGTTGGAGTACTAACTTGCGAGCAGTGTTAGTTTAGCACGAAAAATTAGCTGCGAGTCGTGTCACGGTGTTTGTTTGCAACAACCCCACTTTGTTTGATTATTAATCTTGGATATATTATAGGCTAAGTAATCGCTCGCCCACTGACAGCTGTTCCGGAGCACTGAGGATTGGCTTTCCACTGCAAATCGAATTTGCCTTCAGCGATAATAAACCAGCTAAAGCTACTGATGCTTCGGCAACAAATGGAATTCGGACTTGAGAGTTCAGCTACCAGTTACCGTCAAGAGCGTCTCAATATGACAAGACACAACAACTTTTCGTTAAAAAAAGGATTGAGGACAGCTACTAAAAAGTCCGACGTTAAAAAGTACCAACGCGAGCTATATGATTTACCAAAACTAATCACGCTTCACTCTTTTTACAGAAAAAAAAACAGAGAAAGACCAGGGGACCAGAAATTAAAGATGGTTGTGTGCATTACTAATAGAGCTACCAGTCGTGACGACCCTCTGGTGCACTACTAAGTGTTAGTGTACTTTGAGATATTTCAATAATATATGTAGGCAATTTAGATTCAAATTTAAGAGTTATTTACATTATTTTTTATTCTGATGTATGTGCACAATTTAGATGCAAATTTAATAGGATACTTTAAGTTTTTTCTAATACATAATTGGTTATTAGATAAATATTAGGGGCTACTTTAGTTTTTTTCACAATGAAAGAGGTGTGTAATTTATTGAGAAATTTAGGAGTTGCTTTAGACTATTTTGATAATGATAGTAGCAATAAGTAATTTGTTTGTGAAAAAACATAATAGATCTAATTGATATAATGATCGGAGTCTACCGGATGTTCTGATTTTATTCGAATTTTTAGGGTTAAAATTTTTTTACCTGTCTCGTGAGCACTAACGTGGAGTCTCCAGTTATTTAATAGTGAGATTATTATATCGTTACCTTTATTTGAGATCAGGTAGTGGGCTTGAATATTTTCTTCATAATAAATGGTGATTGAGCTATGTCAGTGGGGCTTTAATTATTAACTCCACGGGATCATGCACCGGCTAGGCTCGCTGACAAATATATACCAGATCGATCTCTCCCACGCATTATGCAAAATCTTTGAAAAAACCAAGCCAAACCGTCGTCTCATCAGGCAGTCATATAGATATAGTAGAATGGAGGACGACACATGATGAAGTTTGACGCCGGCATGCTTTCTAGGAGTGAGATGCGTTGGGAATCCGAGTTGGAGAGCTAGATGGTTCCAGCTTGCCGGTCCGGCATCTTCCCTATCCCTGATGGTAGCGAACGACAGCTTGAGTGGCGCCTACAGTGTCTGCTGGATCGCCTCAGAGAGATCTAAGCTTCATCTTAGATAATCCTGCATCTGAGGCGGCTGTGCAACCACCGCAAGCAAACTTGGTGCGTGGCTTTTGATGGTGCGTTTGAGGATGGCACAACATTGTTGGGTTCATGGAAGCGCAACTCAGCAGCCGAAGAATACAACAATCGTAGAGCCGATCCATCAGTTTCTGTGTTCTGCTATGATCACTCGGGGGTAATAATGTACATGCATTGTGTATTTTCAAGCGGGTTTTCAACTACACTAATTAAATACTGACCCAAGAGCTCCTCCCACTAAAATGGTCAGAGTTCACCTAACAGTTGGACACCTGGTTCTCTTCTTAGTCTTGTAAGGAAGTTTTTGTATCCGGGCTTTGTCGTCACGAGCTGTAAGCTGAGTTTGTGCCTAGCCTGCCGTCTTCAGTGGAGTGACGGAAAATGTAGTAGTAATTAAATGAGGCTTGTATTAGAAACTATGAAGAAAATTAACGCAAATGCAATAGTTTGGCGCAGAATGAATTTAGATGAGGGGATGCCTTAGTTTGGCGCAGAATGATAGATAAGGTGTCTGTCATGCTTGTCTGTTCAGTGTTCACCAATGGAATTTTAACTGTAATGCTCTAAGCATGCTGCTCCTATATACCGTACCGACTGTGATTGTATCCTATATTTAAATTTTATATGCTAACAACTCTATTTATTATTTGGAGGAAATAGCAAAAACTGTATTTTTAGCTTGGTATATGGAATAAAAGTTGTATCATTGTATGGGCTTGGCATGCACGCATAAATCAACTCTGTTCCGTGCCTGTCTGACCTTACACTGACGACGATGAAGAGAAAAATACACATATATATGGTTTCCATCATAACTAGTCTATACGTACCGCCAATGTAGAAGTACACCGGCTGGTGGATCATTTTAGTGTTCGAGTTATTCCATCCAACAACACCGTCGTAACAGCTTAACTACTAGTACCAACAGTCCAACACTCACACCATATATTTCCACATGAATATAAGGTTTGCTGCCACAAGGGAGGGGAAACTTGCTTTCACGCTATCAGCTGCTCAATTGCTAATAAGATTATTACTTGCGGGAACGGGATGCGTTAGGAACTTGAGTTGAATAACGGGCAAGCGAAGCGGCTGATGAGCCGTCGAGTGGAGTCTAGCCGGGGATAGGTTGCATGCGAGTGGAAGATTCCTGTGGCTTGCGGGAATAGTGGAACATCTCTTGACTTTGCTTACACAGTGTTGTTTGCAACCCCGCTTTGTTCGACAACCGCTTCTAGGCATGCTTTTTTAGGAGTGAGATGCGTTGGGAATCCGAGTTGGAGCCGGAGGCTTCAAGAACGCTGGTCCGGCATCTTCCGTGATGGTAGCGAATGGCAGGTTGAGCGCCTAGAGTGTATAACCATCTGCTGAATCGCCTCAGAGAGAACTAAGCTCCATGTTGGATCCTGCACCTGAGGCGGCCGTGCAACCACCGCGAGCAAACTTGGTGCGTGGTTTGTTGGTGCGTTTGAGGATGGAACGGCATGGTTGGCTGAGTTCTTGGGACTAGCTGCTTCATGGAAGGGCAACAGCAGCCACAGAACACAGCAATCGCGTAGAGCCCCGATCCAGCAGTTTCAGTGTTCTGCTATGACCACTCTGGGGGGCAATGACTCCAATGTACATGTACATGCATCGTGTATTTTCAGGTGGTTTTTCAATTGCACATCTGATTACTGACACAAGAGCTCCTCCCACTAAAATGGTCAGAGTTCAAATATGGAAAGGAAACATTCTTCGTTGCAGACTTGTAGTAGTAGTACTACCAAGCTTGCGTGATGAACTCACTACAACGGGTGTTTAGATGCACGCATCGTCTTGTTTAAAGCAATGAACTAATTATTATTATTATGAGATTTTTTACTGTACACAATATCACCCTGTACCGCCGGTTCAAAAGGACTCGTATGTAATAGAAAATGACATATATGTAAAGATCTGACGGTTGAGATTAATTCTGTTCCACCGATTTTTTTAGTGTGGTATGGGTGGTATGCATAGGTGGTATGAGTAGTATATGGGTATTATCAGAAATATACAAAATAATATTGTTGTAATATATGAAATCAAGTCTTTTTATGTAACCTTGGCAGCGGGGAGATTTTTTCCAAATGATATACATCGAGCAAATTATCATTTTACCCATAGTAAAAAACTGAAAAAAATTTGATAATACTACCGTACTACCGTTGGGTGGTATTGTGTACCGTAAAAGACCTCATTATCATACGGATACCTAAAGGTTTTTTTACAGATCACAATACGACCATGCGGTAGTACGGTAGTATTATCGGTTTTTTACTATGGGTAAAATAGTAATTTCCTCAAAATATATTATTTGAAAAATTTCCCCCCGCTGCCCATTCAGCCGAGACACTCAATTCATATATTTCATTTCCTATATTAATAATTTCATTTTACATTTCCGATAATACCTTATACTACCCGTACGACCTATGAATACTACCGTACTACAACTAAATAAACCGGTACTATATAATTAATCTCAATCGTCGGATCCTTACATACATGCTCTTTTCTATTATATACAAGTCTTTTTTCAATCGGTAATACACGTCGTATTGTACGCTGTAAAAGACCTCTTATTCTATTAGCTTTTACTTTTATATTGCTATCTAGTTGCTGCCATATGTACTCACAAGGCTAAAGATTTACGCACTAGGTAGTATTTTGATGTGCGGATTAAACTGTCCTCTGGTGGTTGCGAATTGTGATGGATGTAGAGGAGGTCATCAACCTACTTCTACCTACACTCGCTCCCTACTATTACATCATAATATTTGTATATATACGAGTGCTGCTCCACAGACGGTGTCAGTGAAAACTTCAAAGAAATCTGACGCCTTCAAAGTTCCCTCCAAATTCTTTTCAGACAATCCTAATAAGAGCAAGAAAGAATGAGGTTGTTCGGCTGGTAGAATGAATAGTACTCAGCTGGTAGAATGAATAGTATTGTGTGAGAAGGAATAAACCGAAATCAGCCAGCCGAGCACTGTTCACTTGACTAGCCGAACAGCCTCAATGTGCGAGGATCATTGTGGACCCATGTAGTAGGTTGCTGTGAGCCGTGAGCGAGTCGATGACAAAATCATGTTAGAATGAGATATGTTAGGAATTTGAGATGAATCCAGAGTCTTCATAATAATCGCATCGTGAATGATATATAAGCCCAACATATAGTGCTCATAGTTCTCGCACTTTCATGATCACATAGATGTTGGACCTCTTTTGTCTTGGTGTTGCGCTGTGGTCATGTAATCTCACCCTCTTCCTCGTCGGGCTCCTTAGCTGCTGCTGATCCTTGAAAGACATCTAGGCCCTAAGTAGGTTTTGATGTATTGAATGACAACTAGATTAAAGATCTAATGTCTTTGTTAAGCATGTGAGCAGGTTGTAACATATAAATAACAAAGCATAATATATGACATTGAACATCTCTATGAGAAGACAAACCATTGTTGTACAAGATAAGTTGAGGAATGGGTTATTGCCTCACATTGTGAAATGACTCTATTTAAAGTTGAATGTCATGATTGTTGATATGTGTGATCCCATGGAGTACACTTGATTTATAAACAAGCCAATGAAGGTGAAGAAAGAGACAAAGTGATATTGGAATATTGGATGGTCTCTAAATAAATTGAAATGCTTGTTATGATCTAATGGGACTACAAAATCAAATATTGGCATGATCTCAATTGGATTTCACTCTTGATGTTGAATCAAAACTAAACTCAAAAGGGCAACGAATGGATGAAGAAATCAAGTAAGGGATTAGCAACGAGGTACTAAGCAAGGCTTGGCCAAGTAGTGACTTGTGTCATGAACCTAGCTAGGGTGAAGTGGCTATAGCTTAGAGAATTTCGAGGTATCAAGTCGAGCCTAATCGAGTGGAGCAATGAGAATACATCAAACATTGTTTGGATCATGTGAAGGGTGACTTGGCATCTAGAAGGGATTTCATTCATATGTGTTGAATATGATCCAAGTCACTAGCTCAAGGATGAAGTGCTCAAACCAATGAGACATTGACGGATGGATCTCTCAAGTGGATTTATTGATCAAGTATGGCTATTCTTGAAGATGAAGCTCAAGAGTTTTAATATTGCATTTATATTTGATCTTGAGTATAGGTACAACGTACTATCAAGAGGATGCACCACAAGGAGTTTTAATAATATCTCAGTGCTCAAGTAACCCATGTGAGTTGAGAGAGACACAAAAACCACACGTACACGTCTTCGGGTTTGACCCTGTGTCAAACCCGGTGGCACCGGTTTTGGGAAACCGGTGGCACCGGTTTTGTGTTAGCCGGCCCAACGGCTAGTTGTTTGAAATCTCGGTGGCACCGAGTTTGGAAACTCGGTGGCACCGGTTTTCACCGAGTTTGTAACGATTAGTTTTTGGGAAGTTGGGTATTTATACCCCACGGTCCTAACCGTTGCAAGCTGCTGTTCCTGAGGTTGCTGATGTGCTTCCTTGCTAAGCCAAAGCCATTCTAGCTCTCCCCAACCCCTCTTGGTGAGGTTGTTCGATCTTTGATAGATCTAGTGAGTTGGGTGGTAGAGAGAAGCCTTCGTGAGCAATTCAAGAGCACTTGAATCCTTTGAGCACTGTTGGACGTCGTCAAGCTCGTGTGAAGCATTTGTTACTCTTGGAGGCTTGCCTCCTAGACGGCTAGGCGTCGCCCACAAGCTCCCAAGGTGTGGTGAGCTGTGGGACAGTTTGTGAAAGTTGTGCTTCACCTCCAAAAGGGAAGAAGCTATCTAGTGGATCGGGAAAAGGGTTGAATGCAACCCGGCTTCGGTAGGAGAAGCACCCAACGGAGACTAGGGTTCACACGGTGGTGAATCTGAACTTCGGTAAAACAAATCCTCGTGTCTCTTGTTGGTTTACCTCGCACTTGCTTTGATCTATCTATCCTTGCTTTTGTCATATTGGTAGATCTACTTGGTTGTTAGTGTTTGTGAAGTGCAGGTGTGTCTAAACCTGTGGAACAACCTTTACTGAGCCTCACACCAAGTTTGAGTTGAAACCCAGCAAGCAATCAAGAAGGAGGTTAGAGGGGAGTCACTGCCAGGCAAACCCGGTGGCACCGGTTTTGGGCAGTGTACATATTCCGCTGCGCAGGCGCTAGTCCAGAGATTCCGGAGATTTTTCCAGAGATTCCGGACTTTCCAGAAACTCCGGAGAAAAGTCCGGAGTATCCAGACTTTGCTGATAAAATTGTTCTAAGTGGTGATTTTCAGGACTCGCCTATTCACCCCCCTCTAGGCGACATCAAGATCCTTTCAATCCTGCCTCTCGACTGTACTTATACTGTTGGTGATTGCCTTATTGCAATTTGAGTGCAAGTGGACCATTGCCCCCGTTGTTCCCTAAAAAAATGTTTAGGCTATTGGGCTACATGTGTGAGTGGTGGTTTGTTGAAGTACTACTACACATGTGCTTGTAAGTACTCCGGCAGCAGTGTAGCTTTTAGTTGGGCTCATCCTCTTTCTCCTTCCTCCCTCCTCTTCTTCTTCCTCCCTTCTTCTCCCTCTTCTTCCTCCTTTCTCCTCAAAAAATAGAGGGAGGGGCTCAAGGGGGACTTCATGGTAGAACCTGTGGTAGCGGGCTTGAGCCCCCGACCGCCCCACCGCTGGCTTGCCACTGTCCAGCAACGATAATCTCACCATGACTTTGCGAGTGTGATCTGATTTGCAAGCTCTTAGCTTGGCACAAAATTTTGACTCAGAGAATGCGAGCATTTCTCGGTATATATATATTCCGATCGAATGATTGATTTCATGTAAAGTTGTGTTCGTGTACTAGGACGAGTTTGGTCGGAACATAGATTTGATTGATCGACCGGGACGACTATATATATATACTACATAGAAACATGAGGAAAGTGGGAAGTTCAAAAAAGCAGCACATGTTTGTAGAAAATTTCGGGGCACAAGAATCACATTAGGAAGCATAAACGATTCAAAGTGTTGGCTTGCATTCCACCTCACTTCGTTGCACCGGTACTCGTCTGCTATAAAAAGTTTCTCCACAAGAAAATAATAATAATAAGAAAAAAAAGTTTCGTACTGCATATGTGCATGACACGGCTGAAAGTTTGGAAGGAAGCCAATACAACTAGATGGGCCTTGATAGTTGATTCTAGTGCAGTTTCTAGCCCTAGTTGTCCGTCCCATTTCCAAGCTGACTAAGGGCCAGCAAACTAAATGGGCTCAATCTGATTCTCACTCAGGCCGTATTTGTTTGTGTTGTTGTTCTTACTTTATTATTTTGCCGAACATTACTCTGCCATTACTAACTTGGTTACAATTTATTCCAGCACTCTGCCACTACTAAGGCTGAGCCCAACCAGAACATGCAAAATGGGAGAGACATTCCTCCATTTACCTCGTGCACAGTAGATACAACACATACGAAAAAAAATCTTCGTCTCCAATAGACGGAGGCAAAAGCAGATGCACCTAGGGATGGCAGCAGGTGGGAAACCCGGTGGGGGTAAGAAGAACACACCCGCCACCCGTTAGGGTTGAAACACCCATCACGGGTCCAAAAATCCCCCACACCCGCCACCCGCGTGGGTAACGGGTACCCATCGGGTGACCCACCCGCGGTGGTACCTCGCGCAGGGATGGGGCGGCGGGGGTCTGGCCGGGGTAGCCTGGCCGGCGCAGAGGGCGCGACGGCGGCCTGGCCTGCGCAGGACGCGACGTCAACCTGGACGCAGGGCGCGGCGGCGTCCAAGAGCAGGGGCGCGCGCGGCCTGGCTCGCGCAGGGAGCGGTGGCGGCCTGGGCGGAGGGCGCGGCATCGGCCTGAGCTAAGGGGGTGCGACGGCGGCCTGGGCGTCGAGCGTAGGGGACGCAGCGCCCTGGCCGCTGAGCACAAAGCGGCGGTGCCTTGGCCGATGGGACTAGAGGCAGGGGCGGGGAGAGATCCAGATAGGGTGGCGGTGACTGGTGGTTGGAATGGAATGGATTCTAGGGGTTTGCATCTTTTATACTGTATACGTCTTAGTGAATGATCATATGTCCCTACCTGTCATACTCAAACGGGGGACCCATCGGGTGACGGGTATGGGGTACTCCAAAACGCACCCACACCCGCTTCACCCGATGGGTGAGGTTTTCACCCGTTAACAAACCTGTGGGGGGCAAAATCTCCCAAACCCGCACCCTAATAGGGTTTTTACCTGCGGGTAAACGGGTGGCGGGTACCCATTGCCATCCCTAGATGCACCGCTACCGTGCGCCGACCGTTCTTCTCGCGCACCGCTTGTGAAGGAAGGGCGGGTCTGTCGACGTGCCGCTCCCTCCCCTACGCCCTCTGCCGGCTCCCTCCATCTTCTGCGGTGGGAGGACCAGGCACCGACCTAGGGAGGAGCAGAGGCGGGGCGGAGGAGCAGAGGTTGGGGAGGAGCCCGACGGCGGGAGGACCAGGCGCCAACATGGGGAAGAGCAGAGCGCGGGGCACAGGAGCTCCTCCGTCGAGGAGCTGAGTGGACGAGGCGAGCGGCCGCTGCCCTCCGTCCCTCCAGATCTCCGCGGCGAGGAGGGAGCCGGAGGTGAGGAGGGGGCCGCAGCCAACGCTTGTCGGGCCCGCACCCGCGCCGCTCGCCCACCGCCGCGCCTACTTTCCACTGCCGAGCCGCCGAACTGCGGGGGTGAGGAGGGGGCCCGCCGTCGGGAAGGAGCTCGACGGGCACGAAGCCCCACTGGGACGCCAGCCTCCCCTGCTATGGCTGCGACGGCGGCAAGGAAGGCGATGAGGAGGGGGAGAGGCAGCTCCCGTCTCCGGTGCCGGTGGGCCACTGCGGCGGAGAACTTCTCCCGCGCGCGGCCGCCTCCTCCTCGTCTCCCGCGCGGCCGCCGCCTCCTCTTCCACGCAGCTGCCTCCTCCTCACCCGCGCGGCCGCCGCCTCCTCTTCTCCTGCGCGCGGCCGGCCCTCTCTCCCTCCCCCATGCCAGATGCCTTCGGGGAGGGAGGGGATGCAATTTTGCATCTCCTCTCTACTCCAAAGCATTTTTGCCTGCCCATTTGCCTTCGCTGTTGGATGCTTCTCCCGCCGCGCACAGTAGCCAGCGGGAGACAACAATGCATTTGCCTTCCACTGTTGGACTCAGTCTAAGGCTAATTTCAATGCGAGTTTCATGAATGATTTCAAAAGTATTAATTATTATGCCATATCATTAATTTTGTTTATGTGACAAGATATTTATAAAGAGTGAAGGAAGAGTTTTATCATATGTGAGGAGTGTCATCACCATAAAACTTCTATGACACAATTACCTAGTTCACGATCTAGGTAACTATACAATAAAACTCTGAACTGAGACTGGTCTAACTGCACTATTAACTTGTTCACCATTCTTATTTCTGTGTGGAAAAAAGATGACATCATAAATTTTATCCTATTCCTACATCGCATGCGAAGGGTGTAAATTCCAATAGCAAATAAGAAATGTTCTCTTCATTAATTTTGTTTATAGATCTTACCTGGCATGTGGTATTGTGGTGGCAACATGATACAAAATTAATGGAGTATTCTCTCTCCTGACATCTTCCACTTGCGGCGACTGGCGAGCTCGGCTGCAAGGAGGGAAACGGTGGCGTGCGGCAGCGGAGCAGCGGCGGCCACGCGACGGCGCGGGAAGGATACCCAGGGGCGGCGGCCACCCGACTGCAAGCTGGAAGGAGGCGCCGGGGTCCCCGAGGTGAAGAAGCCCGCATGGCTGCAGCAGCGGGGCGGCCGGGCACAAGGAGAAGTACGCGTGCCTGCGGGAGTCCATCGCCGAGCTCAAGCTCAACACCCTCGAGCTCTGGAAGGCAAACAATCAAGAGGTAGATTGATTCGTAACTCGATTTGGCTGGAGAGTGAGATTGATTTGGTGCTGCACACTTCAATTTGGCCGGAGGGGGGCGAGATGGGGTGGCAGCGACAGGCGGCGTTGAAGGAAGCAGGCGGCGGGCGGGCGGGCGCGGCGATGAAGGGGAAGAAGAGGAACTACTGTGGCCTGTGGGCTTTGGATTATTTTTTGTTTTTCTGGCCCCACTGTTACATCTGTTTATGGGCTCAACCGGTCTAAAGACCACTTTTTTTGGGCCATCCATATAGACCGGGCTGGTCCATATACATGCTCATGCCCTCCTCATCCTCCCCGCGACCCACGCACCTTCTTCCTCCTCCCGGCGAGCACCTTCTTCCTCCCCGCGCGCGACCCCAGCGCGCGCCGCTCTCCACGCGATCGGCCCGTGCGCCGCCCTCCACACTCCCTTGCCCAGCTGCAGCTTGAATCTGTCCGGCGCGCCAGCACCGTCCTTTTGCACGGCCTCCGTGTTTTCTTCTCTCTCGTCCTTTCCTAGCGGCGACAGACAGGGCGAGTTGCGCTGCCCGTTGTTCGTCTAGCGACGGGCGCTTCGCCGGCGACGAACATCCGACAGGGGTATGCGTGCCTATTCCCCTCCCTTCTCACCCTGCTGCGCGAAATCAAACACTGAAATCGCTAAGGTATGGTATCTGTATTCGGATCTGACCGTGATTTTACCTACTAAATTCGATCATTTTCTCAACAGTTAGGTGTACATGTGTGCACCCATGTCCTATACTGGATCCGCCCCTGCCCCGCCGCCACCATCGGTGGCGCAGGAGAAGGCCTCCAGCCGGAATAAGCGCAAGTACCGCGCCGAGCCGCCTTCTGCCGAGTTGGGCCCATTCGGGCTGGAGTACCCACTGACGGCGGACTGCGTTGGATTCGAGTTTATGTCGCCGGAGAAGGCTGCCATGGCAGCGGCGGCGGACCTCGACCTCATCCCAAGCACGTGCGAGACCTGTAAGGATATCCACCCTACTGCAGAGGAGTTATTGGAGTGCCAGCGATATGTTAATTGGGGTGACCCAAATGAGACGCAGCTGGAAGAGATCCTTCTCAAGAGCCTGGACACCACTTTTGACAATGCCGTGGGTCTGATCACCACAATGGGTTACTCTGAGGCGGCCGCTCGCGCAGCTGTTGTGCGGGCAGCTGCACAGTACAACTGGAGGGAGAGCCTTGCTGGGTTTGGAGAGACTGCAGTTGAGGTTCTCAAGACTGAAGGTGACATGCTGCCAAGGGAGGGCGCCTCCATTGAAGATATGAGGAAGATTGAGCAAGCTGTGCTTGGTAGCATGGTTGCAGTGGTAAATGAGGCCCAGCCATTCTACACCACTGGCGATGTAATGTTTTGCTTGCTTATGTCGGACATGAATGTGGCAAATGCCTGTGCAATGGACTACAGTACTGCTTCCCTCCCAGCAGTGGGGGCTCAAGTTATTGCTCATCCGGTTATGGGAAACTATGAACCTAGCTCAGGTCCTGATTTATCAGTTTCTATTACCAACCCACAGACTGGTGTTACTTTCCGTGGAAAACTTACCCCAATGCCACCCAGTTCTTATGGTTCTGTAAAAGCTGATTCATCAACGGTACCAACAAGTAGCAAACCCTCTGTATCGGGCAAGGTGCAGTGTGTGATCCCAAATGTTGAGCCAAAAGAACACCCTATTCCTACTCGTGATCATGTAGAGGACCAACCATTTGTTGCTGCTGCGACACAATCTGTGAAAAATGACAAGCCATCTCCTAGCAAGAGGGGGAGCTCTAAGAGGGATTCATTGCATCGGCAAAAGTTGGTGAGCTTCGATAAGAGCTCCCGAGCATTGGGTTCTAAAGGATCTCTTAGGTCTGGCAAGTATAGCTCTTCAGGTGTAGTATTGGACCGGAAATGCAGGTTGTTTTCAGACTCTACTGCTAGCAACTTGAAGGGCTCATCAAAAGTTGCCAAAGGGTTTGCCGCAAGCATAATTGGATCAGACGTATCAGTTGACCTTTCCTTTACTGGTACCCTTTCATCTCCATTCGATGCGAAGGTGGTTAGTAACTCAAACCCAGCACCTGCTGCTAGCACAGATCTTTCATTGTCATTGCCCTCCTCAAGTGATGGTCTTGCTCCCTCTTCGAATCATGATTCGAATACCGAGGGTGTAGACTCTAGTGGCAAAATTAATTTTTCGTATGATGAGGAACAAAAAGTCTGGATCCCGCAAGATAAAAAGGATGAAATTGTCTTGATTCTTGTCCAGAGGCAGAAAGAATTGCAAGCACATATGCGGGACTGGACAGACTGGGCTCAGCAGAAAGTGATGCAAGTTGCACACCGACTTGCAAAGGAGAAGGAGGAACTTCAGTCGCTTAGGAAAGAGAAGGAAGATGTGGGCCGCCAACAAGAAGAGAGGCACCATTCGGAAGAGAGTAATCGGAAGAAGCTTTTAGAGATGGAGTCTGCAATTTCTAGAGCAAATGCTCAGCTGGAGAGGGCAGATGCTTCTGCTCGTAGACGTGAGGCTGAGAATGCACAACTCATGTTACAGATGGAAGCTGCAAAGCGGCATGCAGCAGAGTCTGCAACAAATATTTCGGAGCTTTTAAAAAAGGATGAGAATAGTCGTAAAAGGTTTCAACGTTGGGAATCTGAGAGAACCCTGTTGCAAGAGGATCTCACAGCACAGAAAAGCAGGTTATCTCGGGTTCAAGAACAACTTCAGCAGGCTAAAGAGCAAAAGGATCAAGTGCAGGTACTAACTTCTTTATTTTTACCTCCCTGTAACAATGGAAGCTTGTGATTTAGTTCATTTTTCTATTCATGTGGTTCATAGAAATTTATCATAGTTGACTCTATTAGGGTGCTCATGAATAGTTTGGCTAGTTCTTTCTCCTAGACAGAAATGGCATATTTTATAAACGTGATATGTGGTATCACTGAAAAACTTGTAAAACATATAGAAAACATCGCACTGTCAGTTGTTTGATGTGCTTTTATGTTTGTACTCAACGCTCCAGTATATTCTGTAATCTAATGATGTTTTTGTGGTTTGTTTAGCATGTAGTAAATGTCACAAATGTATTAGTAAAGCTTTTATTTCATACCTTTTTTGTGTGTTCTCACATTGAAGGCATTGGATGTGCTGAAAGTTTACAGAATAAATGGTAGCTAAAATGGCTGTTCTAACTATGACTGCTCTAATCATTGCACACTTAGTATTTTATGAGTAAGCTGCAAGCTTTTGCGTTCAGAATTTTCTGGAAGGAGGTTGTAGCTTTATATGGTGTTACATTATTCTTGCACTCAAATACTAGCTATTTGCCAAATGTTTACAGCATTAAATGAAGTATGATCACATTTCTATAGATGGTATATGGTAAGTTCCATAGTTCAAATCGACAAATGGTGCCTTATCTTCAGTAGCACCCTCTGGCAGTTTCTCTAACCGTTCATCGAGTATGTCATGTAGTGAAAACCTTCCTTATACCCTATGTCTTTCAAATATTGGTATATAAATTAGAAAGACATGAAAAATAACTTGTGTATTTTTTATATAAGCAAGTAAAGGCAGCCATTTGTAGTGGAGAAGGTTGCTTAGCATAGACTGCTTGTAAATCTGGATTGAGGTGTTCTATCCTATCCCTGTACAAGGTTCGTTATTGGCCAATATTATCAGCTCCTTTTAGAAGCTTTAAGAAAATGAAACGTGTGTGCTTGCAGTCTACTTTTCATTATCTTCATGGTGAATTCATTTTCAATTGAGTGCACTTGTCATGTTTTCAAAAATCAGAGCTCAATGATGATTAATCCTGTGGATAATGGTTGTATGAAGTCTTGTTAATGTTTAAGGTTGCTACTTGCTACATCTTCATAATTCAGTTCAGTTTGATTCCCTCTACCCACTCCTTTTTACTTTTTGGCCTTCGCTCTTCCAAAAAACTTGTATTATCACAACATCTTTGATCTTTTTCTCACTTGCAGGCAAGGTGGAAACAAGAAGAGGCAGCAAAGGTGGAGGCAATTGCCCTTGTTACTTCAGAGAGGAAAGAGAGGGATCAAATTGAGACTTCAGTGAGGTTAGAAGAGAATTTGCTGCATCTTAAAGCAGCGAATGATACACAAAGATACAAGAGTGAGATCCGTGCTCTTGAGCAGCAGATTGTGCAGCTTAAGGTGTCCATGGACTCTTCAAAGGTTGCTGCCCCCAAGTGGGGAGCCGACAATAAAACCTATGCATTGCATCTTTCTGAAGGGAGAAAGAACAGCAATGCAAAAATTTTGTCCAACATAGCAGTACCCCAAGATCTCGATTTTGATGATATACAGCGTGACCGGGAGTGTGTCATGTGCTTGAGTGAGGAGATGTCCGTGGTGTTCCTCCCTTGTGCCCACCAGGTGGTCTGTGCCAAATGCAGCGACCTCCATGAGAAGCAAGGGATGAAGGAGTGCCCTTCGTGCCGGACCCCCATCCAGCGCAGGGTTTGTGCCCGCCCCGCCGGTTGCTAGATTTCTGATTTCACATATACCATTTTGAGTTTTCTTTTTTCTTTCTTTACCTGCACCTTGATTGCTCAACTTGAGTTGATGGAAGATCTGAGAGAATAATGAAGGGTGAGAGTGGTGAAACAGTGACAATAATACATGGTCAAACGTCAATCAAGCCCCGGAGACAATGGGTAATGGTTGGGTTTGTTATGTGGATATACCGGCTGCTTCTGAATGATTTGGTTGTGCTGCATACCAAGTGCTATTTGCTCTGTATCTGCTGTAAAAAAATGCTACATTCTGTATGATGCATGGCACCAAACCGTAGTTTCCACTCGGATGGATGATCATTGCTGTGCTTTGTTTCCCTTCATCTGGAACTCCTCGTACCTAGCTGTAGTGATCTTACCTCAAGTCATGAACCTATACAAGGTTGCCTCCACTGCAATAGTAGAACTTGGTGTATTCATAAATCATAATTCATGGCAGTCCGTCGCCATCCCGGGTGATGAAGAGAAAGATACACATTTGATCCCCCTATCATAACTAGTGTACAATGAAGTACAAAACAATCTGCTGCAGCCGGTGGAGCAGATTGAAGTGCTGGAGTTTATTGCACTAACGCAGCTACAGCTGCTCAGCTACTTTAGGTGTATCAATATAATTAGGCTCCCAAGGCGTTGGCCGAAACCCAGCTGCCAAGTGATCGTCCAATCTGTTGGCTCCATGGCTAGTTCTAATATGTACGGATCGTGCATTCTGCATGGACGTTTTTTCCTCTGTTTTCTATGTTAGTGCTTTTCAGATGATTTACATGTCTCGATGCTGTGCTGATCTAGTCAAATTTGTTGGGAAAATGAGATGCAAGTGTCTATGCTACGTTGATTAGTTAAATTTGCTGACAAAAGAAGTTTTAAATTTTTGGTAAGATCTGCTGAGTTGGATACTTAAGCCCTTAACCGCCATGTGTTCGGCCTTCGGCGGTGTTGGGGTACTACTCAATCAAACAGTCAAATCGCTTCAGTTTATCTGTCTGGGTTCTACGTCGGTTCTTTCGGATGATACATATGTCTCAGTTCAATGTCTTAATGTTGTGATGATCTTGTTAAATTTGCTAGAAAACAAACATAATAGAAGCTCATAAAAATCTGGGTAAGCCCCTTTCAACTATGGGGAGGGGAGGGGAGGGGAGACGACAGCCATTCCCCCTTTTAACAGAGACAAACATTTGAGTCCGCACACCTTTGCCAAGCAGTATGTCACTGCAACGTCTCATGCGAGTACATAATAGTACCAAGCCATGAAGGCCGCAGCTGCATTGAGTTGAACTAGCTACCAGCTGCATTAAGAATTGGTTTTCGGGTGGCTTCATTTGTCTGAACCTGATGTGATAAGTAGCAGTGCGCTACTACGTTTTATAACAAATTCGGACTGAAGCTCCTCCCCAGAGGGAGCAGAAGCCGGAACTACTATCCATTATCAAAAAAATGTGAGGTTAATACCTGCGGGAATGGGATGCATCAGCAACTTGGGCTGAATAACTGGCGAGCGAGTTGGTAGTCAAACATCTGTTTGGCTCAGGCAACTCGAACCAGAAGATGGGTTCCCAAGATACTGGAACAGTAGAAGATCTACCTGGCTTCCTGGGATTGTGCGATATCTATCTGTTTACCTCGGCAAATATCCTTTTTCTTGCTGTGTGCTTGCCTCGCCGACACGTCAAGGAGTGGGTTTTCACTATATCTCTGATCTATTCTGCATTTATCAGCTAAAGAAAAAAAAGTTAAAGCTGGTGGCTTGGTTACCGTCAGCAAACGAAATTCAGACTTCAGACTTTAGCAACTGGCTTGGCTACCGTCAAAGTGACTGGATGACATTACACTGACGACAACTGAAAGTAGGTAGTTTGTTGTTTGTCTGTTGTTAGAAAGTAGTAACAAGCTACGATTTAACGAGAGAGAAAAAAAGAACCAAAGCTAATTACACTTCACTTTTTTGTACAAAATTGAAGGAGAGGGGTAGAGGGATGGTGCGGCGCGTTACTGAAGTGTTAGCTGAACATATTAACTGAAATGACTTTAAGTGAACAGTATGCTAACGTCCACTTTTAGGAATTGTATGTAAAAGGGGAAATGATTTTGTCTACTCACAGTAGGCAGGGCACAACTGTTAGTCAGCGTATTCTTAGAGCCTATTTTTACTAAACTTTAACACCATGGATTCAAATATGAGTGTTAAAATTTGTAAAAACAAAACTAGCATGCTTGCATGATGCTTCTGCACTTGCATGATCTTTTTTTTTTTTTTGCGAATCAGTATCTTGGGAGTTTGATATGCTTGCTGAAAGAAAGAGTGTAAAAATGCTTCAGTATATCAGTCCCCCACTAAAGAGAAAGACATATGTTCGTAATTAACTTCTTCTTCTTCTTCTTCTTCTTCTTTCTAATCGTCGTAACTGCGAGTCTACAATATTGAATATATGATCTGCAAGCTGGTGATGGATCACCGGAAGTATATCCGAGCAAGTTATTGGCTCCGTTCGGCATATTTATATGATAGATTTATTGTGAAATAAAAATATTGTGCCTAAATTTTTACGACATATTTATTCTGAGAGAAAAATACTGTAAAAGAGGTTAAATAAGAGAAGCTGAACGGATCCCATCCAACAATAAAATAATGCAACCAACAACGCTGTTTTGATACTTTGTATATACATGGTTTTCGCATCAGTACTACAAGACTTGGAACACGCGAGGAGGAGAGACTCGCCTGTGCCAGTATGTCATCGATGGTTCAGCCGTATTGATATGCACTTGTATGGGGATGGGATGTATTAGGAATTTGATCTGACGAGGGGCCATCACAAGTAGCCGCCCAACATGTCCTCGCTGTGCATTCTCCCCCGTAGTAGCTCTCAGCTCGGTTTGTTGTTTTCCTTTCTTTCCATTTGTTTCTTACTCTTTTCCTTTCTTTGGTGACCCTTAACTTTGTATTACTTTGTGACATTTTTTTAATTTAATCTAATCAGTAGGGGCTTGCCCCTCCCGTGTTTCTCTCTCAAAAAAAATAAATGTCCTCGCTGGCAAGTACTCCATCCCAATAGCGGACTGGCTGCAAGAGTGCAGAAGAGCTCCATCCCAATCTGGAATTGTGCAGAGCGTGTTCATCCGAGGCTGCATGTTCTGTCAGCCCCGCGACGCTAGGCAGGCCACAACTGTTAGCCAGGGCGAACTGTATGCCTCAGTTCTGTAGGAGTCCCAAGATCACTTCTGGCCAAAAGAATGCGTTGCCCCCCCCCACCCCCCCACCCCCCTTTTTTTTGCCTTTCACATCATCACAAGAGAAAATATGAAGACGTTTTTTTTTGGAACGAGCCAACGAGGTAACATCGAACATGGGCAGAGGCGCAGAGCTCGTCGTTGGCTACACCGGAACGCCGGCGTTGTGTTGGCGAGCGCTGCCGATAATCACAGTCCCACGGCACTGTTGTCGTTGAACAAACAAGCAGATCTTTTTTTTTATCCTGCTGGAGCGATGTGGGCCTCATTGGCTGGATATCAGCAAGCGGCCCAAGTAAACCAGAAGCATCATTGGCGGCCCACCCACCCACCCTGGTTAGGGGTAGTGTTGACACCGTTTTTTGGAAAAACAGGTCAAAAGGAGAAGCAGCCGATGAAAACAGAGTGCAATCGGCCGATTGGAAGAGAGAGAAAGATGGTCAACAGGACTAGCCGATGGTCAAGCAAGGGGGTCGGCCGATAAGGAGAAAGGCGGCAATCAAGAAAGTACGCCAAAAGGAAAGTACGGTGGAGGTGGGTCAATCCACGATTGACAACGGGTCAAGAGTCAGTTTTTAGAAGGTTTTTTGACTCCTGCGAGAGTCCTTTTCTATTTTTAGTAGTTTTCGTTTTTTCTTTAGATGCAAGTAAACAATGCTGTGATCGGCTAGGAGTCGGGTTGTCCTCAAGACATAAATAGCGACCCTGCGTGGTCGGGAAAAAGTGTACACACAAATATCAAACAAACTGCCTCCGGGCAAACCCTTTACTTTACAGCATCTACTTTTACAGCATCTACTTTTCGACGACTTCGCCATTGCGATTTTTCCTCTTTTCTACAATGCCGTGCTTCGAGTTCGTCGGGCTGCATCAACTGATCTCCGACAAGCTTGTGAGTACCGTTTTACCGAATAACCCTATGCTTTAACCTCCGGGCGCATCGCTGAGGTTTCGTCTAGTTCTTTATTCACCCCTTTACCGATATTAGCTAGATCTACAAGTTTTCGTACCAATTCTTGTGGTTTTAGCTATTATCGTAATTATCCCACTCGATCTAGATCCTATCGGCTTCTAACACCGTAGCCGATTCTGACCTACTCGAGTGCTGACGTTACGATCGGCCGATCCCAACCGATCTATCTACTCACGCACCCGCACTTTGGTCGCCCTCGAGCCGGTCGATCCCGCTTTACTCGTATCGGCCGATTGGCTGGTACACGTGTCGCTACAAGGCCATCGATTCTTTAGCCGATCCATAATATTTTTCCATTATCAATCAACAGGTCAGATTGGCTGGCACGCCTCGCTACAGACCGGGGAGTCACGTGTGTTGCGCGCGGAGGTGACGTCCTATTTTCGCGTCAACACACTTTTGGCACGCCTGGTGGGACACGATAAGATCAACAATGACGAAAAACACAAAGAGTGGTAGTACCGAGGTTGATCCAGAAAACATCCAAGCAATCACCAGGGATCAGCTGAAAGATACAGACAAAGCTGAGTTCGAAGCTCATATGAAGCATTATGAAGAGCTTTGCCTGGCATCATACGGTCAGACTAAAAGTGGAATCTTCAAGAAGAGTCCGTTGCCCACGCCTAAGCAAGTCACCTTCTCAGCCGAACCTGAATCACTTCAGTACATGATGACTAAGGCGATGCATCAAACGATGATTGATCAAGCTAAGGTTTTTGCCAATACTGTGCAAAATAGTCTGATTGAAGCACTCAAGAAAGGAGCAGAAGGAGGATACCTGGGGTCTGCATATTTTCAACCAAACCGAACTCCTCCAGTGTTCCAACATGACCAATCGGCCTCCCCGCCGATTGATGATCCAACAGTAAGGGTTGTACCGTCTCCACAGGTCGCTCCTGGTTCTTCATCGGACTCCCAGCCGATTCAGAATCAAAGTATTGGAGATAAAGCCAAAGATCCTACTGTTACCATGCCTGTGATCCAAACACATGCAGTACAGTCCAATGCCCAAGATCAAACATTCTCAGTGCAGAATCAAAATTATCCTGCCATGAGAAATCAGGATGGAAAGCTTGCAGGATGGGATTTGCCTCGTGATCATTTTGAGACTGATATCTCAAATTTCTTTGAACCCCAACCTGAAGAAGTTCTAGAAGTGAAGTACCCGCAATCTTATCAAGCCATGTTTGGAGGTACTCCAGGGACTGTACACATAAACAAGAAGGGAGTAGAATTTGTCTACTTCAATCACGGGAGCAAGAATTTTGAAAGAGTCAAGATCGGTCCAGCTCACGCTCACATGGTTATACCGACAGAAAGAAAAGCTCCTGTTCCACCTCAGAAACCAACTCCTGTTCAAACTCAAAAATCGGCTCAACAGCAGCCGACACTAGGGATGCCCGTGCAGACTGCCCCGTTACAGCAGTCAACACCAATGCAGCCTGTCTTGACCCCGGCTAATACAGTAACTCATACAAGATCATCGCCTCAGCAGCCAATCAATCAAGGGGTGACGGTACAGCCAGTAATTACACAGGTGGATCCTGCACAATTGCTACAAATGCTTCTAAATCAATTGGTTATCTCGAGCCAGTTGAACTCGCATCAACCAGCCCCATCGGCTAGTCAGCCGATCAGACAAACTCCACCTGTTGCAAATGTGCAGAGTTCTTCTGGAGCAGGAGCATCAATGACACCAAATCCACAGCAAGAACAGCCTCCAGAGACTCCATCAGCTGATATGCAAGCAATTGAATAAGTATCTGCTGAGTTAAAGTCTCATGTGAAGCAAGAGTTGATGGATCACTTCTCGGAGATGCTGCAAAAGCAATATGGGATAAAGCCCAAGCAGCAGTCCTGCATGTACAGGACACCGTATCCATCAGGTTATGATCAGATACCGTTCCCTCCAAGATTCAAGGTGCCAGACTTCACCAAGTTCTCGGGGCAGGATGAAACATCCACAATGGAGCATATCACTCGATTCATCATACAATGTGGAGAAGCAGGGAATGTTGATGCACTCAGGATATGGTTGTTTTCTTCATCTCTATCAGGACCAGCATTCTCATGGTTTACATCATTGCCAGCCAATTCCATCATCAAGTGGTCCGATTTGGTTCAAACTCTCCCAGTTCCATACCATACCATCTGCAGAGGAGATGAAGAGGATGAAGTATTGCAAGTGGCACAATGCAACGTCACATGCACCAATGACTGCAAGATCTTCAGACAGCAGATCCAATCAGCTATTGAGCAAGGGAGACTCAAGTTTGAAACCCCTACCAAAGCTGAAAAGCCGATGAAGATTGATCAGCATCCTTTCCCTACTAACACAGTTGAAGTGTCTAGCAAAGGCACATCACGTGTTAAGCCGCTGACGTCCGATTCGGCTCAAAATAATGGAGCTGTCGATCCCAAGGTGCAAGCAACCGCTGCTGATGTCAAGAGAAAAGGGTTGCTGCTTGAAGAAGGAGACTTGAAGCCGCGCCGACCTGTCACATCCCAGATGCTGATCAATAAGTTTCAGCATCGACAAGAGAAAGCCAGAGGGAGAGAGGAATGGGCACATCCCAATGAAGGACATTAGAGATGTTCGTTGTTCAAGTATTGTTGGGAAGAAGGGATCAAGCTTCCAACAGCAGAGAATTGTCCAGAATGCAATGGGGCTTACAACAACAGCAGCTCATCTAAAAGAGTTTTCTTTGACAATAGAAGACCTGCAGCTGGAGATCACCGTGAGTTCAGCAATCGACGGATCTCAGTCCACGATCGGCTGGGGGGCAAGGCCAGCGTCCACGATCGGCTGGGGGGGCAAGGCTAATGTTCATGATCGGCTGGGAGGCCGAGTCAATGAAAAGTCAAACAATCGGCTAGAAGAGATCGCCGATTCCCTAGTCCCTGATGAGGATATCATGTGCTGAGCTCCTAAGCGTCGACGCACGCTACAACTGGATAATGAAGGGTCAAGCCAGACACGCAAGAAACCCAATCCACAGTGGTGTCCAGATGGCTTGACCAAGTCCCAGAAAAGGAGAGTCCAGCGCCTACGTCAGCTAGAACAGTAAGAAGAAGCAGAGAAACACGTGCTGGACAAGAAGAAAGTTCGGTCTAAAGTTTGGCGCCCAAAGCCTAAGGCCGATAATGGAGAGGATGACAAACCACAAGCTGACATAAACATGGTTGTCTTTCTACCAAAAGAGTTCATGGCTCCGGTTGATTCGGATGTGTCCGATGAAGAACTTGGCATGGCTCAATTAATACTGGAACCTTTTGAGAAGCCAGAAGATGAGAAGAGACAGCATTTGAAGGCATTGTTTCTCAAAGGCTTTGTCAACGGGAAGCCAGTTACCAGGATGCTAGTGGATGGAGGAGCAGCAGTCAACCTGATGCCATACACCATGCTGCGCAAGATTGGGAAGTCTGATGAAGACTTAACCCAAACCGACATGATGTTGGTGGACTTCGAAGGCAACATCTCCCCGGCTCAAGGAGCAATCTGCGTGGAGCTCACCATCGGCATTAAGACCCTTCCGACCACTTTCTTTGTCATTAAAGGGAGGAGATCTTATAATCTATTGCTGGGTCGGGATTGGATACATGCCAATTGTTGCATACCATCTAAAATGCATCAATGCATCATCCAATGGATCGGAGATTCAGTGAAAGTGGTCCAAGGAGAAACCTCTTTGACAGTAGCAGCTACAGAAGCACAAGGGTGGACTTATGATCGAGTAAGCTGCATATCTGGAAAAGCCTGGGATACCAAGTATCTCAGAGTGTCTGATTTCGGACTAAAACCGGTTCAAGCAGTCGGCTCTGATGACAAAATTTAATGGATGAGTTCATTGAAGACGAAGGGAAGCTGGGGCATGGGTTTACATCGGCTGATGAATTGGAAAAGATAGACCTTGGAGATGGAAGTAAACCAAGGCCGACGTACATCAGTGCCAAGCTGGATGTTGAATACAAGAAAGAATTGATCACATTATTAAAAGAGTTCAAGGATTGTTTTGCTTGGGAATATTATGAGATGCCTGGACTAGACCGATCCATTGTTGAACATTGGTTACCTATTAAACCAGGATATCGACCTTTTCAACAGCACCCAAGGCAATGTAATCCAAAGATTTATCCTGATATAAAGGCCGAGATAACAAAGTTACTCGAAGCTGGTTTTATTCGGCAATGTCGATATGCCGAATGGATCTCTAATATAGTCCCTGTCTACAAGAAAAATGGCAAACTACGTGTATGCATTGATTTCAGGGACTTGGAACAAAGCAACGCTGATGGACGGGTATCCGATGCCAGTAGCCGATGCATTAGTTAACGCTGCTACAGGGCACAAAGTCATCAGCTTCATGGACGGTAACGCTGGGTACAATCAAATATTCATGGCCATAGAAGATATTGCAAAAACTGCTTTCAGGTGCCCCGGCCATGTCGGATTGTATGAGTGGATTGTCATGACCTTTGGGTTGAAGATGCTGGCGCCATGTATCAAAGGGCCATGAATTACATATTCCATGAACTCATCGGCAAGATAGTAGAGATCTACATTGATGATGTAGTTGTCAAGTCAAAGAGCTACAAGGAGCACCTGGCTGATCTACGGAAAACATTAGAATGCACTAGAAAGCATGGTCTGAAGATGAATCCCAACAAATGTGCTTTCGGTGTTTCAGTTGGTCAGTTCTTAGGTTTCTTAATACATGAAAGAGGAATCGAAGTAGGTCAGAAGTCAATCAACGCGATTGACAATATAAAAGCACCATCAAACAAGAAAGAGCTCCAGTCATTAATTGGCAAGATCAATTTCATCAGAAGATTTATATCTAATCTGTCAGAAAGAATTCAGCCATTTACACCTCTACTGAAGCTCAAGGCCGATCAGAAATTCGTATGGGGAGAAGAACAGCATAAAGCTCTAAATAATGTCAAGCAGTACTTAAAATCTCCTCCTGTCTTAATGCCCCCCTCAAGACAAGAAGCCGTTCAAGTTATACTTATCGGCTAATGA
The DNA here is from genome assembly GCA_036936925.1 of Cenchrus fungigraminus. Taxonomy (NCBI): domain Eukaryota; kingdom Viridiplantae; phylum Streptophyta; class Magnoliopsida; order Poales; family Poaceae; genus Cenchrus; species Cenchrus fungigraminus. Next base: position 15,402,665 of record CM072778.1, on the reverse strand, counting down.
GCGGACTATTGGATCGGCCCTTGTACAAGAGTTTGAAGGAAAAGAGCGAGTTGTATATTTCGTGAGTAGAAGACTCTTGGATGCAGAAACAAGATATTCGGCGGTGGAAAGACTATGCTTGTGCTTATATTTCTCATGCACAAAGTTGAGGCCTTACCTATTAACTGCCGAATGCACCGTGGTGTGCAAAGATGATGTGGTCAAATATATGTTGTCATTACCAATCTTGAAGGGCAGGATCGGAAAATGGATCTTAGCTTTGTCAGAATTTGATTTGACCTATCAATCGGCCAAGCAATCAAAGGGCAAGTAACGACCGATTTGGTAACTCAGCATTGTGGACCTGAAGTTGCAGTTGTAGAACCTATTCCATGGACTATGTTCTTTGATGGATCATCATGTGGAGTAGGAGCTGGGATCAGAATCGTCCTCATCTCGCCTCAAGGAGCAAATTACGTGTTTTCCATCCCAATTGAGAAGACTTCAACAAACAATCAAGCTGAGTACTAGGCAGTGTTAAAAGGGATAAAGCTACTACGAGAAGTCAATGCTGAAGTTGTTGAGATATTTGGAGATCCTCAACTCGTGATAAATCAATTGGCAGGAGAATATGAATGCAAAGATGATATATTAAGGGTTTATCATGAAGAATGCCTTCAGCTACTTCGAGGATTCAAGATAGTAAAACTTGAACATATCCCTAAGTGTCACAACAGTGAGGCTAATCGACTGGCCCAAGGGGCATCAGGATATCGGCCGATTCTGGTTATGGAATTATCAACCAAAGATTGGAGGAAGGAGATAGTAGATTATCTGAAAGATCCATCCAAGAAGGTTGACAAACAATTAAGGTATAGGGCCATTAAATACGTTCTGCTAGAAGATGAGTTATACTATCGTACCATCGATGGGGTTCTACTCAAATGTCTCGGTGAAGAGGAAGCTAAAACTTTAATGGGGGAGATTCACGAGGGAGTCTGTGGAGCTCATCAATCAGCATTTAAGATGAAGTGGATGATCAGAAATAATAACTATTATTGGCTGACGATATTAGAAGATTGCTTCAAGTATTACAAAGGATGCCAAGAGTGTCAGAAGTTTGGAAGCATTCAAAGAGTTCCAGCATCGGCAATGAACCCAATAATCAAGCCATGGCCGTTCAGAGGTTGGGCAATTGATCTGATTAGACAGATATATCCACCATCAAGCAAAGGTCATAAATTCGTACTGGTGGCTACAGATTATTTCACAAAGTGGGTTGAAGCCATCCCAATCAAGACTGTGACGTCAGGCAATATGATTGATTTTGTTAAAGAGCACATTGTCTATCGGTTTGGTATACCTCAGACTATCACAACCGATCAAGGGAGTCAATTCACTTTAGGGGAGTTTGAAGAATACGCAAATTCTTTGGGAATCAAGCTGCTAAACTCATCTCCCTATTAAGCTCAGGCAAACGGACAGGCAGAAGCAGCGAACAAGAGCATCATCAAGTTAATTAAGCGCAAGATCGATGAAAATCCCAAGCGATGGCATACAATCCTCAATGAAGCACTATGGGCATACAGGATGGCATGCCATGGGGCAACCAAAGTATCGCCATATCAATTGGTGTATGGTCATGATGCTGTATTGCCTTGGGAGTTAAAGACTGGATCCAGAAGGACTTCTTTACAAGATCAGCTATCGACCGATGATTATTCAGCCATAATGAAAGAGGAATGGAAAGATCTTGCTGGTAATCGGCTGAGAGCTTTGGAGAATATTGAAAAGAACAAAAGAAGGATCGCCAGATGGTATGATAAGAAAGTTAAAGCTAAAGAATTTGCTGAAGGAGATCTGGTTTGGAAACTCATTACCAATCGGCTCTAGAGATCCTAAGTACGGGAACTGGTCGCCAACTTGGGAAGGACCGTTTCGTATCAGCCAGTGCGTACCAGGCAATGCATATATCTTAAAAACATTGGAAGGAGAGAAGTTTGCCAGAGCATTGAATGGAAAATATTTGAAGAAATACTATCCAAGCATATGGGTTGACGCTTAGTCCAATCAGAGCCTGAAAACGGCCGATTGGATACTCGAATTACAACCGATTGCAAATGAGATCGTCTTTAGTAGGGGATAGCCGAATCATCGAAACATGTTCGGTTTTCAGGTTATGGCCGATGTACAAATCGCCCTTAGAATAATATATATATATATATATATATTCTCTTATCTTCGATTACAATGGTGACATTACAGTGTAGATCTGAAGAGTACATTGAGCAGACGAACTTGGGCAGTTCATTACAGATCGGTTACATTAGTCATCACTAGACATGTGATGAGGACGAAGAAAGAGAAAAACAAAAAAGAAAGCGTAAATTTGACGAAGATGAATCACCAGATGCGATAATTCTTCCCGTCAAGATTGTCGGGAAAGAAGACATAGGGTTGTTCTTCTTTCCACAACGCCCAGGGACGGCTTCCACCCTCCTCCACCAACTGATGCACCTAAGTTGCATCACAAGGCTTCTTCTAGCTGTTGGACCTCCTGGCTTCACAAAAGGAGACTAGAGAGGGAAGCATGTTCTAGGCTGTTTCACAAGAATTCTTCTAGCCATCATTAATCAGAGAAGAAGAAAGGAACCGAAGAGCAAAAGCCTAAAGCTCCCTGGGCCTATATCTCGAGCCATGGAAGAGAGGAAAGGCGTGATCTCCGTAAGAGTAAGGGGACGGTTATTTATAGCCAGGGCACCAGAAGAGATAAAGATGAAGGAGCCAGAAAAGACGGAAACCGAAGATGCTAGATCCGGCAAAAAAGGAAACAGATAACCCGTGAATGGCTCGGTTTCTAAAGAATGACCGATTCAGAGGAATCACCCCCAAAATAAAGGATGACACACGTACACTCAAACGGTGGGAAATTTCTCTATCACGTCTACGAACTGCAGAGCATGGTTCACAGAAATCATCTGCCCAACATTGCAGACAGAGCCTACGAGCTCGCTGGTAACACCCAGAAGAAATGCTATTTCAAGTTGGAATCTGTCAAAGACCAGCGACGACCATTGTCCCCTAAAAAGTTTTCCAGGAAAAAATGCCTCTCATGCCTAAAAAACTGGAACGACCATTGGCTACATCCGAAGAGACCAAGTCTGGAGAAAATCATGGAACCCCTGGATAAAAGGGTGAGTCTTATAAGAGAAGGGGAGCGGAAAAGACAAAGTGTCGCGTGGAGAACAGCCCTGGAAGATGTCAGATTGAAAGGACAAGGCACTATCAATGGAGATTGATTTGAGCTATTATTCGAATTAAGAGAAAGATATCAATTTCAGGAGAATTTCGAAGCAAAAGATTATTTACTCCGAAACTGGGGGGCATGTGATGACACCGTTTTTTGGAAAAATAGGTCAAAAGGAGAAGCAGCCGATGAAAACAGAGTGCAATCGGCCGATTGGAAGAGAGAGAAAGATGGTCAACAGGACTAGCCGATGGTCAAGCAAGGGGGTCGGCCGATAAGGAGAAAGGCGGCAATCAAGAAAGTACGCCAAAAGGAAAGTACGGTGGAGGTGGGTCAATCCACGATTGACAACGAGTCAAGAGTCAGTTTTTAGAAGGTTTTTTGACTCCTGCGAGAGTCCTTTTCTATTTTTAGTAGTTTTCATTTTTTCTTTAGATGCAAGTAAACAATGCCGTGATCGGCTAGGAGTCGGGTTGTCCTCAGGACATAAATAGCGACCCTGCGTGGTCGGGAAAAAGTGTACACACTAATATCAAACAAACCGCCTCCGGGCAAACCCTTTACTTTACAGCATCTACTTTTACAGCATCTACTTTTCGGCGACTTCGCCATTGCGATTTTCCTCTTTTCTACAACGTCATGCTTCGAGTTCGTCGGGCTGCATCAACTAATCTCCGGCAAGCTTGTGAGTACCGTTTTACCGAATAACCCTAGGCTTTAACCTCCGGGCGCATCGCTGAGGTTTCGTCTAGTTCTTTATTCACCCCTTTACCGATATTAGCTAGATCTACAAGTTTTCGTACCAATTCTTGTGGTTTTAGCTATTATCGTAATTATCCCACTCGATCTAGATCCTATCGGCTTCTAACACCGTAGCCGATTCCGACCTACTCGAGTGCTGACGTCACGATCGGCCGATCCCAGCCGATCTATCTACTCACGCACCCGCGCTTCGGTCGCCCTCGAGCCGGCCGATCCCGCTTTACTCGTATCGGCCGATTGGCTGGTACACGTGTCGCTACAAGGCCATCGGTTCTCTAGCTGATCCCTAATATTTTTCCATTGTCAATCAACAGGTCAGATTGGCTGGCACGCCTCGCTACAGACCGGGGAGTCACGTGTGCTGCGCGCGGAGGTGACGTCCTATTTTCGCGTCAAAAGGTAGTAGCTAGGAGCCCAATGACTAAGCAGTCAATCTTTCTATAACTCTGTACGGGCTTGTTGTTTGGCCTTCAAGCACACATCACCACTGATCATTTCATGGTCGGGAGGCACTAACTGCTACTTGTACTCTACTGGGTGTGATCATCGAGTAAGAATGAATGTACACATCTAGTAAGAAAATACATATGGTTCTAGTCCCACGGTTGCCGACATATAGCTGGCTTCTCCACACCATGTAGTAACTAGTAAGTGATACTAAGAAGAAAACAAACACCTCCAACTTCTCTTAAGAATCCACAAGAGGAGTTGAAGCACAGAGGAGGGGTGGGCAATTGGGCACCGTAATCTTGTGTTGTTGGAATGAGACACATTGGGAAATTGAGCCAAGCCCGCGATCATGGAGCTCACTTTTTCTCCATCTTTTACTTCGTGCCCCCCCTGAGCACGAAAGCCGGTTGCAAGCGAAGTGACATAGTGGAGTAAGGCTGTGTTGAAACGCTGCAATCACAAATGTTGAAGTAAACATTAATCAAGCACCACTGGGTTAGTCGAGACCCACCCCTGTGTTAATACTTTTTATATAGATACATTCCAAAGAGGTGAAGAGTACATATACATACATCATTTTCACATAAACACTACAAGGTTTATTAGGACAGGCGGGAGGAGAGACTGGGCTGTCTCGCTAGATGCCAGTATGTATGCCATCGATGGTTCAGCCGTGCAGGACTATGCGAATAGTGATATGCATTTGTATGGGGATGAGATGTATTGGGAATTTGATTTGAACATGGTGGTCTTGTATAATAGCTGCCGCCCGAGATGTTGCTGTTGCTGTTGCTGGAAAGTATAACCAGCGAGCTCCATCCCAGTTTGGAACTGTGCAACACGTTGTCATGCCAGGTTGCCTGCACCTTGTTCTGTTCGTAGACATTAGGACCTGTTTGGAAGTAGATATTGAGGTCCAGATATTAGCAATGGTATTGTGCTTCAATATCGTTGTTTGGATGGTCCACAAAATTGGAATTTGAAATTTGATCCAATACCAGGCGGCCTTGGGCTTACACCCGCAGCCCACCGAACAATACCGACCCCTCCTCTGCGTATTGGATGGAATCGCATCCCTTCCCCTTCGTCTGCATCACGTGTCTCTCACAATATCGTTAGTCATTTGAGGTCTTTTACAGTGCACAATACTACCCAGCGGTAGTATGGTAGTATAGCGATTTTTTTGCTATAGATAAAATTGTAATTTGCATGGATTATATTATTAAGATTTTTTCTACATCGCCGCTCCCTGTGATCATAGTGCTCGCCTTTTCGCCATCTTTTCCTTCGTGTCTTCCTGAGCACGTATGAAAGCCGGTGGTAGACGTAGTGACAAAGTGGGGTAGGGCTGTGTTGAGACATTGTAATCGCAAATGTTGACGTAACCATCAACCAAGCACCACTGCATTGGTCGAGAGTCGAGACCCAACCTCAGTCCACGAGCTGGCGTTGTTGTGGTTTCTGGGTTCTTTTAGTATTGGAATGGATCTTGATTATTAGAAACCACAAGCACAACTCTAATTGCTGGTCAGTGGCCACTAAAAATCGCGAATTGTTCCTGCCATAGCCCAACATCCCCAACCAAACAAGCATCATGCACTTCAAAGGTGTTGTCACAGTGACCTGATGGCCGACCTCGGTTCGGTTGACGTTTACTGACAGCAGCCTCCGGGCCTTTCATTGTGAACACGCAAATACGAGATCGATTGATGAAAAGTTGTACCCGTCAAACGTTAGTTAGTTCACTCATGAAGGTCTCTTATTCTGTAATTTTATACTAAGCTCACATCTTCTTTTTTATTAGGTAAACATCAAGAAGACAAGGAAAACATGTAGAACTTTGTAGGATGTGGCTGTAGATTGAAGGATAGGAGACATGAAAGAGTACGAGCCAACCTTGTCTAAAAGTCTGTGAAGGTTTTGCAAGATTTTGCTCATGTGCGGAGGAAATGACAAAAAAATGGCAACATTGACCTTGAAATTATGCGTGGCACTTCATCAAGGAAGCAAAACATGAGATGTTGCTCCAGGATAGGTGAATAATTCCCACGACTTTTATCTAAAATAATTGATCAAGAAGTTTTTTAATTAGTGACGGTTGAATCCAAATGCTATGACGTTGATGTTGTGAATTCTGAAAACAAATGGACGGGACATGCTTGCTTTTCATATCTGATATTATATCTCATAGCTAGGCAATAAATCAACAATTCTGTAATGTTTATTGGTATGGAGATATCATGTTGTTTATTTGTAATGATGGATTGACGACATATGTAGTAATGCTTGAGCGGTTAGTGTAACACCCCGTGTTTCTAAATAGTGTCAACTAGTGCTAAGTGTTATCTTAATCAAGTGAACAATGCATTGGAGGTCAAACCCTAGTCAAAACCCTACTCAAACCCTTTGACATCCATAGTCCTTCTAGAACTTTTGCCGCGTTGTCTAAATTTCACCTAAACACTTCAAATTCTCCCAATACAAAAGTTGTGTAGTTTTTCAAGGGACACAACTTTCATGTTGAGTGGCTTTTCAAATTCAAAGTGGAAATTGGTGAAAAATCACGATCAACGGCAGTAGCTGCTGTTTCCAGGCGCCGAGTAAACCCCCAGATTGGCTTGCTGTTTATGCACAAACCATTGAACAAAACCCCCATGAGCCTTTGTAAAAGTTGTAGAGGGTAACATGATCTCCAACTATGCTATTTAACTCTTGGAGCAGTGTAGTTGCAAAATCTCGAGAAAACTTCGATCAAACAGGGCCAAACCAAAATTAAAACCAGGCCGGCACTCGTGTCGCGCACGACGCCGTCGCGTGCGCCATGTTGGATCGCCATCGTACGTCGCATGCGCGCACGCCGAGGCGCCGCTATGACTGCTGGTCCGAAGGCTGGCGCCGTGGGCACTATTGGCCGAGGGGATGACGCCCGCGCGGGCCTTAGGCCGGTGCCACGCGGCACGTGCGCCCCGCCATTGGCCGGCGCTCTGCCGCACGTCGAGCCGCCCTGTAGCCATCCCGCGACCGCGCCCGCTGACTTGCCTTGGGTGGTTGCCGCCTCTCCACTCGCCCATGCCTATATAAGCCCTCCCCCTTCTTCCTTGCGCAAGTCAGCACCACTGCTGAAGAGGGGATAAACCGGGGGTAATCATCTTAACCCCTAAACCCCAAATCAGGAAGACTAATGGTGGGCCGCATCAGCAGAGGCCCAACACCGACTACCGGCAAGGCCAGGCCCAGCTCCTTTCCTTTAAAGAATAGCAGCTTAGCCCCCCACCGCGGAGTCATCTCCGACTCAAGCAACCAACCCGGTTACCTCGGCGAGAGGCTCCGCCTCGCACGACCTAAGGCTCCTTCCGCCGTAATCCGACGGCCGGGGACCCCCAAGGGCGGACCGCAACGTGGCGGAAGCTGCCTCGCGCTGTTGCAGCACTGTAGCAGAACGGGTTTTTACCATCTTAACCTTTGTGCGCCAGCCCTCCTTGAACTATAAAAGGGGAGGTTGGCATCACGAATAGGAGAGACGAACTCGGCAAGACGAAAAACAACACACCACACTCACCGAGCATCAGCTACTCTCACCCACATACAGAGACTTGGGACTTCTTCCTTCTCTCGACCTAAGCTTGTATCCCCTACTACAAGCCCCCCCCTGTGGGCATGTAGAACACTTTCTCGAACTGGACGTAGGGCATCCCCTCGGTGCCTGAACCAGTATAATTCCGGTGTCTCTAAGCCCAACCATCCGGATCAAACGCACGATTCATACCAAAAATTACTTGCTGGCGGTATCGAACCCCGACAGTTGGCGCGCCAGGTAGGGGCACTTCGTGTGTCACGACGCCAAACAAGGGTCCGGATGGCCCATTCCGACGAACAGTCGGCACACACCACCGTGCTGCGCTTCGGCTCCCTGGACTTCGTCTTCATGGTCCAGTCGAGTCGCCCGTTGGGGCCGTGTTCTCCCGATCCCAGCCCGACATGCCTGCGCCACCTTAGGGCCAGCCGCCTGAGGAGCCGCGGGCGGTGAAGTCTGCTGCTGATCGGGTTTGGGGCCTGGTCGGTTGCAACATGGCGGTCGCTTTAGGCCCAAACCCGTCCCAGGAGCTCTTCTGCTTCGCGGCGTTCGCCACCTCCATCCTCGTGTTCGGGCTGCAGGAGGAGGAGACACTGACCTGGGACGAGTTTAGGCTCTGCTACGATTCCGTGTACCCTGAGGGGCAAGCGTGGCTCCCCTGCGGCGGGGCGAAAGCTCCCGTCGCCACGGGAGACGCATGACCAGTTCCCTCGGGGGCTTCTCAGGTGAGCTGCGATGAGGCTGAGAGTGCGCCTCCGGGCGAGACGGCACCGACGCCCCACGACCCGAGGCGCGAGTGTTTCGTCCTCCAGCAGCAGCTCGACGCGGTCCGCTCCGACAACTCCGACAACAGCTCCGCGGAAGGTGAGCCCACATCGCCTGACATTTCCGCTAGCAGCGACCCTCTGCAGGATGAGCACGACCGTGAGCGAAAACAAGCCCGCCTCGACAAGCTGGACGAGGCTCAGAAGGCTCTCGAGGACGAGCAGGCGAGGCTCCACCATGGGCTCGGCACGGAGGCCGTGGCAATGCCCGCGCGCGAGTACGCACAAGAGGTACACCGCTGCATCGTCGGCGACGTTCACGGGACTCCCATCGCTAAACGAGCCTCCCAGAACCTCACCGCGGCGGCCGTACTCCTCCGGGCTGGCCCCGAGCCAACGACCCCGGAGGAAAAGAAGCTCCGTCAGCACCTCCAGACGCTCCTCAACGCGGCCGCCGAGCAGCAAGCGGAAAGTTCGGCATCCCGGCGCCATGAGGCGCGGGTCCCGGACAAAGAACGCTCGGTTCACCGCGGGCCCTCGTGCCCAACGGGGCAATCGAACCGCGCGGAGAGCGTACGCTCGCCCGCCGGCCGCAGGGTCAACTCCAACCACGAGGCCCGAGGCGCATCCTCGGCGCGTGGGAGGACGATGACCCGAGGCGGGTCGGACGACGAACGCCAGCCGCGAAGGGAGTACAGCCAGAGGCGCGGGGGCCGCTACGACAGCAGTGAGGATCGAAGCCGAAGTCCAACGCCTGACCCCGAGGTCCGCGGGATTTCGGCACCAACGTCCTCGCTGCAGCCCCCCCAGCTCGATATTGTGCGCTGACCACCATCGTGAAGTACGATGGGGAGACCAACCCGAGCGTATGGCTTGAGGACTATCGCCTTGCCTGCCACAACGGCGGCGCAACCAACGATCTGTTCATTATCAAGAGCACCCCACTGTACCTCGCCGACTCGGCGCGTACCTGGCTCGAGCACCTCCCTCGAGGGAGGATCAACAGTTGGGCCCAGCTCCGGAACGCCTTCATAGGACACTTCCAGGGCACCTATGCGCGGCCTGGCAATGCGTGCGAACTTCGCCATTGCCGGCAAAAGAAGGGAGAGAGTCTCCGTGACTACATTTGCCGCTTCTCCAAGCGTTGTGCTGAACTCCCCGACACGACCGACAACCAGGTCATAACCGCTTTCCAAGATGGTACCATGTGCGAGACCCTTGTCCACCGGATAGGGCGAGTCAAGCCGAAAACCATCCGCAAGCTCCTCGACCTGGCCACTGACCACGCCGATGGGGAAGAAGCCGTTGCGTTCAGCAAAAGGAAGCCCGAGGAGGAGCAGGGCGAAGCTCCGGCTACCCACTCGGAGAAGAAAAAGGAGTGCAAGCTCCGTAGCAGCAACCTAGTGGCGGCGGCCGACAAACGACCGTCCAAGCCCAAGGTTGGTCCCCTGAGGGATCACTTCGAAAAGATGCTTGAGGCACCTTGTCCTTACCACAAGACCCTGATCAAGCACGCCATGAAGGACTGCAACCTCATGAAGAGACACCTCGGAGGGAAGAATAAGCCGCGAGACGCGGCCGATACCGGCGCCGCCAAGAACGGCGAGCGCGACAATTTCCCCAAGGAAGATGGCGCTGTCATGATGATTTTCGGTGGGACGCCCGCTCGCCCTCCGAGGCGTAAGCATAAGCGCATCCTGCAGGAGATCTACCACACCGAGCCGGTCGTGCCTTCGTACCTCCGGTGGTCCGAGACGGCCATCACGTATGACCAGGCGGATCACCCCGACCACATTCCACAGCCGGGGGCTTACCCCCTCGTGGTGGCACCTCTCTTTGGCACCAAGCGGGTGCACAAAGTGCTCATGGATGGAGGAAGTGGCCTCAACATCGTCTACATGTCCACCCTCGACAGCATGGGGATCCAGCGATCTCAGCTCCGCCCATCCTCGACCCCGTTCCACGGAGTCATTACCGGGATGGAGGCGGTCCCGCTTGGACAAATCGACCTACCGGTCACCTTCGGCGACGAGGGGAATTTCCGCAAGGAAACGCTCACCTTCGAGGTCGTCAGCTTCCCGGGAACGTATCACGCGATCCTCGGGAGGCCGGCATACGCGAAGTTCATGGCGGTCCCCAACTACACCTACCTCAAGCTGAAGATGCCCGGACCCAAGGGAGTCTCATCACCATCGACACCAAGTACCAACACGCTTTCGAGTGCGATGCTGAGTGCTTCTAGTTCGCAGAGGCCCTCATCCGCTCCGAGAGGATGGCCGCAGGAACTTCAGCTGGGTATCCCAACAATGACATCATGATGGTCGAAACAACCTAGACCAGCTACGTTGTCTCTACTCTTGCAATAGTACTGTGTACTGTTTTATGCTCATGATGAATAAAAGTGCCCGCCCTTTTTCCGTTTTTCTCATCATAAGCGCGACTTTTGCCAAAAAGGTCTTCTGATGCGAGCGATCCTAAGCAACAAACCATTTTACGGTCCTCGACCTAAAATCCTTCGTTGCTCGGGGGCTCCATCCAGGGGCGACATGCCCCTCGAAAAACAAAAAGTCTTTTTTCCGAAAAAGCTTTTTTCGAGAAACACTCTGCTATCTCAAAGAGCAAAAAGGAAGGAACCCGCAACCATCTGTCTACGCTCAGCCGAGCACTGACACCCCCGCGACTATATGTGCAAGGTTCGACGAGCTACGTCTAGGATGGTTAGGTCGATCTCCTCGCGCCTCTGAAAGTTCGGTGGCAGGTGTTACCTCAACGACTCTTTTCTTAAAAAGTAACTCGATACCCGACCCTTCCGAAGATAGCTCGGGGGCTTTAGACCTACAAGGTACCCTGACGCGACTGCGCCCGGTCGACGCTCTCGAGTCCCTACGCTCCGGCAGCTACGAGACGGAGCAAGACCAGCAACGTCCTAAGGGAAGCCCTATTGGCTCGGAAACCCCTAGCCTCCTGACGAAAGGAAAAGGAATCGAGTGTCGAACTTAAAAAGAAAAAGTCCCTTTACTTAAGGAGGAAACCTGCAACTTATTCACGACAGTAAGCCGCCGGTGCTACTAAACTGTTTTCTCCTGATCAGTGCTCATCATCGAGCCATCCCAGGTCCTCCATGGCAGCATCGGCTACCTTTCCGGCGAACTCAACACACCCTGCTGAGATCTGGGGGTAACGGTGGTCCTCGTACCCGGGGGCCCACCCCTCTCCGAGCAGCTCGCGGTCCAGGTCAGGATAGTGCGAAAGGAACATGGCCACAGCTCGGTGAACCAACTGCCGAGCCATAGCCATGCCCCGCGCGCAAGCAACGCCGCCGACCATCCCGAGGCGTTCGACCAGGGACGGCCCTTCGTCAACACCGATGCCCTCCAGAAGCTCCACGACGGCATGGGTAAGAACCCGGTGAGTTTCTTCCCGTTGCAGGAGAGTCGCCCGGGCCGCGGCCACAGACGGGGTTGACAGCTTGAGCGCGGCAGCCCTCTCTGCGGAAGAACAAAAGAATGAGAAAGTCACCAACAGAAGGCGCCAGCGGGATGAGTTGCAACCACGACTTACCCGTCAAGCCATCAGCAAGCAACGACATGAGTGATGTCAACTCCTCCTGCTTGGTGATGGCCTCGTTCATCCAGGCGGCGTCGACCGCCCGCCGATCCCGCAACGCCTGCAGCTCCGCGCAGGCAGCTAGAACGACAAGCAATCATGGGTAGCACACTAACCCGCAGGTTGACCACCCAATCCGAAAGAGCTCACCCCGGAGCACCAGCTTACCGGTCAGCTCCCGGTCGTGATCGGTGGTGACTGCCAGCAGCTGCCTACGCTCAACGACGGCAATGTTGAGCCGGTCCTGCAGGGAGGCGTTCTGCTCCCGGGCAGACTCCAGGGCGCGACCAGAGCTCGCCGCGGCAGCGGTAAGCTCGGCCACCTACGTCTCTAGCTCGGCCTGCTTCCGAGCTGCCTCACCAGCAAAGGCGTCGAAGGCAGCCTGAGTGCCCTCGCCTGACGCTAAGCCTCGGCCAACATCGTCGCTGATGTCGCCCTCTCCTCCTCGACGGCCGCCAGATGCTCCGCTGATGATGCACGAAGTGAAGCTAGCTCTGCCTCTTTCCGTCCCACCTCCGCCTGAAGAGCTCCGATCGCCCTCCAAACCTCAGCCTGCTGGCGGATGAACTGGGACCGGGCATCGCAGCATGCCGCGAACCCCTGTCCAAGAAGCAACTCAAAAAAGGACAACAATGAGAAAAGTCAAGCAGGGTCAAGCGAAAAAGAAGGCGTAAGGCAAGGGACATAACATGGCAGCGGCGGCCACTTCCTCGGTCGAGGCCGCCTGGCGGCGGATCGCGCGTCTGAGCCGTTCGGCCGAGGCGTGCTCCTCCTCGTCGTCAATAACGAGCAGCACTCGGCCCGGGTCATCGCGGGCGACCACCTGCAACCTGCGGCGGAAGGCCCCACCACCAAAAACAGACACCAACGCCCCCTGGGGCTCGTCTGGCGCGTCAGAGCCAGGTTGGGAGGACGACGCAACGGCGGGAGCCGAGCCGGAGAGCGGCACGATCCCTGCGACCTACACGTTCCCCCCTCGTTCGGTCGGTCACCCTCCTCCTGGTGGGGAATCCCGTCGTCAAGCAACTCGCTCTCGGCTTCAGAGGTCGGGAGGACTCGCGCGGCAGGCATGGCCATCATCGGATCCTCCGGCGCGGACGCTGTTAGGACCGCTTCAGCAACGGTTGCGCGTACCGCGACCTCCGAGGGCTCCGCCCCCCGACAGAAGTGACGCCTAACGCCGCCGCGTGTTCACCAGCCGCGGGGACCGAGAGCTGCTGCCGCAGCTCCGCTTCAAACACCGCCAGCATCTCTGCGGACGGCGGAACGCTGGACATAGTGACACCAAGCTGATGGAAGCCATCGCTCGAGCTATCGCTCTTCCACGACGCCTCCCCGGCACCCCGACCGACACAGTTTTTCTCCTCAGGCACCACCACGGGAGGAGTCTCGGGAGCCGTCTGCGTCGTCTCCGCCGTCGGAGCGACGATCTTCCACACCGCGCGACGGAGAGACTTCTCTGGCGCCGGTGCGGGCGTCCGCCCGCTCAGAAGCGCCCTGCAAAAGCAGAGAGCTCGGCGTCAGAGTCTCCAACCGATTGAACATCAGGGAAAAATTAAAGCTCACCTCGTCGCAAGACCCGAGCTTTCTTCGGTTCTGACGACGGTGGCCAGAACGATGACTGTTTGCCGCATACCACGGCCGGGCGGTCATTCTGAGGAGAAATCGCCTCCTCATCTCGCCGTCGCTCGGACGCGGCCCCCGCGGCCGCGAGTGGCAGAGACAGCGAGGAGCGCGCTTCCTCGGCCAACGACGTCGGCATGGGAGGACGGAGCCTCTGGCGCTCCCGCGAAGACGACCGCAACACGGGGGAGGCCGAGCTGCGGCTCCTCCCCTCTTGAGACGGGTCGCCGTGATTGGGCACCGCCCCGCGGTCGGCCCGCCCTGATCTTTCCGGCGGAGAATCACAGACGCGGTCCCCGTGACGGTCACTCCGGGAGGAAGGGCGCGGCGTCCTGTCACGGGCGCCATCCCCTCCCCGACGCACCTCGGCAGGCCCCTGCGTGGCACCACCGACGGATGCGACGGAGCCCCTGAGGTTGACGACGAGCAACCCTCTGTCATTTCCCCCACCAAGCGGACGGTGGCCACGACCGTTTCTTCTTCTTCATCGTCCTCATCAGAGGAACCAGGCGGGGGCTCACGGTCCTCGTCAGAGGAAACATCCTCATCACCGGCGTGCCTCCGTTTTGCCCGGGCATCGTTACGGTTGCGCTTGGCGATCTCCGCCTCTTTCCACGCCTCGTGGCATTCCTTCCGCCTCTTGAGCCTGGCCGCGGCGATGCGGTTCCGCGCCCTCTCCTTCGGCAACGGCGCGCGGGCCACCGTCGCGGACCAGCTCCTGGCCTGCAGAAACAACAAATCAGCTGCAAGAAGGGAGAAAAGAAGACGGGGCAATACCGGATAGGGCAACCAGATGAGAACTCACCAAGACCACCGTGCCCGCGTCCGGAAGCATAGGGAGCAAGTCGGCCGGCGGCCATTCAGGAACACCAAGGACGACCTGCCGAACCCGCCTCCGGACCTCGCCCACTGAGGGCAGGGGATCGGCAGTCACGGTCCCCATGAACGGGGCCCGGTCGGCGGTCATCTTGAACAAGCGAAGGGCGCGCCGCCGCAAAGGCACGATCCCCATCGCCAGGTAGCCGCCGATCACGGCCACAAGGTCAACACCATGCCCCTACGGCGCCTTAAGCACCTCAAGACACCCAGAAAGCAGTTTCTGGTGGTCCTTCGGGGGCCCGTCCGACCAGACATCCGGGGTCGTGTCGTAATAGCCGCCGGTGTACACCGGCAGCGGGCACTCGGAGTCGTTCTTCAGGTAGAACCACTCCGAATGCCAGCCACTATTCGAACTGGTGAGGGGGCCGGCCAGGTACTCCAAAGACCTGTTCCGCTTCAGCCGAAGGGCGGCGCACCCGATTGTCGTCGGCCTCCCCTCATCCTTCAGGCAGACGAACCCAAAGAAGTAGCGGAAGAGGTGCCAGTGCGCCTCCACCCCTAGGTATCCCTCACACAGTGCCTCAAACACCACTAAATGTTGGACGCCATTGAGGTTAAGGTGCTGGAGCTCGAGGCCGAAGGTCCACAGAACGGCGCGGATGAACCGTCCTGCCGGCACTGAGAACCCGCGTTCGTGGAAGGCGATGAAGGAAACCACATACCCCGGCGGGGGCTGTGGGAAGTCCTCAAGCTTGGGCTTGATCCACTCCCGCACGTCGGTCAGGCGCGGGAGCAGCCCCGCATCTGCAAGACCGGTCAGCTTCGCGAGAGAGACGGTGGAGCGCTGCCAGTTCGACATCACCGCGCGCGGAGAAGGCTGGGGACGGCGGCCGGAGACTTGAATCTGCTGCACTGGCGGTGTGCTGGGTCGGATGGCGGGTGCGCAAGGAGAAAGAGACAAAAGGGAAGGATGAGATGGCAATCAACCCCCGCCTTCTCGACTTAAATGGGGAAACGCGAGCTGGTGGGGGGCAATTCACTGCTCGGGCCCACTCATGGGTGGCAGGGGAGCGTCCCGTCCAAGCTCTCTCTCTCTCTCTCTCCCTTCCTTTTCCTCTGTATACGCGAATCCTGCCAGGCCTGACATCCCAGGAAAAGCAACCACCGCCCCGGGCGGCGTTCGGCACGCTGACCGGGGTTGGTGACAGGACAGTGCGAGGGATCGCGTCAGAAGAGAAGGATTCCCCCGACCTAATGCAAGATGCCCGGCCTACCAACGCGGTGAAAATGGTAAAAAGCACGTCCCCCAGCTCCGAGCCAGGGAGCAGCAATGTGCCTCGACCTAAGCACACGTCCCGGCCAGACGGCGGGACGAGCGGATTCATACGCAAAAAATCTGCGGTGAGGTCTGGAGTGACTCGTTGCAGCCATCCATCGCCCGCGCGAGCAAGAACAAATCGACAAGACAAAGGTACGACATAAAGAATCTTACAACCAGGTTTCAATTACAGAAAAGAAAAGAAAGATACAAGAGGGAGACGCCAATCACGATGGATCGGCACCCGCTTTGAGGCATACGCCTCGCTCTGCCGGGGGTCTGCCTGGCCGGGGGAGTTCGCCTCCTCGGAGCCGCCCTCCGACTCACTGGACTCGTCCAGGACAGCAGTGCCCCAGGTCACTGCCACAGGCCCTCGGTTCTCGAGGAGGGCGTCGATGTCCACCGACGGGAGGATGGCGTCGGCGTTGGCGGTGAAGTACAAGGCCGACTCCTGACACCTCCGCGGCCTCGTTCCCCGAAGCCACCCCACGGGGACCGTGCCGATGGAGCGGTCCAGGTCCTGGAGGTTCGCGGCGGCAAGACCATATGTCGCCCCTTGGTGCACCCCCGCGGTGACCGCCGCACAGACGCGGCCAGGGAGTGCGCGGAGCTGGTCATGCAGCAGTATCGGCTCCAGCCACACCGCCATCACGGCAACGCTGGCGGCGTCACGGATGCGGCCGTAGGCGACGCGAAGCTCGTCGAGCTCCTTCCTCGCCTTTTCCGCCTCCGCGGCGTGCAGGCCCGCAAGCTCCTCCTGACCTGCCCAGCACCAAAGGAAGGGTGTCACGGACAACAACGACAATGTGACGAAAGAGGAATGAAGATAGGGCTGAGGCGCTCACCCATCGCCCGGGCGTGCGCGTGGTCCGCGGCGTCTTGCGCCACCTTGAGCTCCCACTCGGCCCCCTCGAAGGCGGCCCTGAAGGCGGTGGTTGCCTGTTGCGCGAGCTCCAGCTCACCTTCCAGCAACGTGATGCACTGCCGCGCGTCGTTTAGCTGGGCCTGGAGCTCAGCGGCAGGGTCAGCCCCGGCAGGGGCCCCACCCTCGACGGCCACCGGAGGAACGGCCGGCGCGGACGGGCCCGCACTGGCATCTGGAGCCGTGAACATCCCAGTGCCGGCCACGCCGAGGGCCCTGATCCAGCACCCCACTCGCGCACCATCGCCCGCGGCCTCCTGCTGCGCCGCCCGACGGAGCGCGGGTGGCGCCCTCGCCGACGAATCGAGCGAACCCTCAGCCGAACGTTTCTCACCGGCCATACGAGCGTCGGGGGTTTCTTGGAAGGATGAGGTCTCCAGTTGGAATGAGGGATGAGGAGGTTGAGAGGCAGTGCGAGCGGGAGGAAGAAGGAAGACAAGAGGTGCATTCGCTCCGAGCCTTCCCCGGGTTTTATAGCCGTGCGGCGCCCCGTGCGCAGCGGTTACCCGGAGGCGAGGAGGCGCTCTCTCTTGCTCTTCGCCTTCTCTCTCTCTCTCTCCCTCTCTCTGCTCTTCAACTCCCCATCACTCCGCCGTCCTCGGGCCACGATGTCCACCAACCTTGAGAAACCCCAAGGGTTTTCCCCCAACCTAATGGACGAAGATGAATCACTTGGCGGGATTCGAAACGAGCATCAAATACACAGAGCGGGCGTCAACAATAAGAGGACAAGGGAACAACTACATTTATGTGAAGCCTTGAGTTCTAAGGTACAAGAGGGCGGCCAGACGGGCCGTGAACAAGTATCGTAACATAAAACACCGCTGACATGGCGGTGTTGCGTTTCCTGGTAGGTTAGAGTTGGAGAAGCACCTCGCTGGACTCCCACAAACATCTGACGCGATCGGAGACTCCCTGCAGGGACCAGGGAGATGGCCGGTGCCTCCACCACGACTACCATGACCCAGGAAGAAGACCAAGTTCCTGGGACCGCACCCGAACAAGCTGCCGACAAAGCATCGCTCCTACCGGAGCAGCCTCATCAGAGAAGCTTGTTCAGGGCTAACTTGGTGTCCTGCTGCTCCGACAGCACTCAGGGAAGCGACCCCGAGAGCGCCAAAACAGGCTGCAGGCTGCGGCGGTGGTGACGAGGGCTCGGAGCAGCGGCTCGCCTCGGTGCCTCCTCCCCCAGCACTCGACCCCCATGTCGCCGCAGGGGCTCGAGACGTAGGGCAGGACAGAGCTGCCAAGAGCATGCCTCCCCGTTCACTGAACTCCCACCAACATCAAGAGGCTTGAAGGATGGCACTACACTCAGGGGGACGAACCGCCCACGATTGGAGAAGTAGCTCCTTTCTTTCCCTCTCCATATGGCAACCATAGAGTCTCACCGGGGCGAAGTGGAGCTCCTTTTATAGGGCAGCAACAGCCCAACCACGCGAGGGGCACGGTGGACGCAGCTTAGCTTACAAAACAAGCTAAAACTGCCACCCACCCCGCCAGACGACGCATTGAAGACTCGCAGAGCCTCGCCATCACATCAGCAAAGGTCAGCCGCAGATCCCCGTGAGGCCAGGTCAAATCCTCCGTCCGGCCAAATCAGCCTCAAAAGGCGAGCTAGTACTCGCGGTGGCTAAAAAATCACCATGTGGCAGAGTCCTCGACTCTACCACGGGCTCGGAGGCTACACTCGGCGAGTACGCTCGCGCTCCCTCACCGAACTGAGGAAGAAAAACAAAAACTTAACCTCTCTGATCCTAAGGGAGAAATCCATTTTCCCCCCTTAGGCTCGGGGGCTATTGAAGAGGGGATGAACCGGGGGTAATCATCTTAACCTCTAAACCCCAAATCAGGAAGACTAATGGTGGGCCGCATCAGCAGAGGCCCAACACCGACTGCCTGCAAGGCCAGGCCCAGCTCCTTTCCTTTAAAGAATAGCAGCTCGGCCCCCCACCGCGGAGTCATCTCCGACTCAAGCAACCAACCCGGTTACCTCGGCGGGAGGCTCCGCCTCGCACGACCTAAGGCTCCTTCCGTTGTAATCCGACGCCCGGGGACCCCCCAAGGGCGGATCGCAATGTGGCGGAAGCTGCCCCGCGCCACACGGGATGTGTGGCTGCAGCGGAGCACGCGGATCTGCACTGCCAGAGGCTCAGGTCATGATGAGATTTTTCCCGGCGTGGCAGGCGGACTGCCCCGGCGTCCCATCACCTGATACTGAATAGCGGCCAAGGACGCGCGAATCCTTCCCCTGCAAGACATCGAACAACGTGACCCGACCTAGCGTGGCCAGCGGGCTCCTGGGTCGAAAAGAAGCTGCCTCGGGACGGAGGTCAAAGCTACGCCACCCCACGAAGGCTACCAATGCTGGGGCGGTGTACGGCGCCAACGAGAGACGAAGGCCCACGGCGTGGCACTGTTCTAGCACTGTTGCAGCACTGTAGCAGAACGGGTTTTTACCATCTTAACTTTTGTGCGCCGGCCCTCCTTGAACTATAAAAGGAGAGGTTGGCATCACGAACAGGAGAGACGGACTCGGCAAGACAAAAAACAACACACCACACTCACTGAGCATCAGCTGCTCTCACCCACATACAGAGACTTGGGACTTCTTCCCTCTCTCGACCTAAGCTTGTATCCCCTACTACAAGCCCCCCATGTGGGCATATAGAACACTTTCCTGAACTGGACGTAGGGCATCCCCTCAGTGCCTGAACCAGTATAATCCCGGTGTCTCTAAGCCCAACCATCCGGATCAGACGCACGATTCATACCAAAAATTACTTGCCGACGGTATCGAACCCCGACAACCGCCGTCCGCTGTTGCCGCTGCCGAGCTCGAGCTTGCCCCTCCACTCGCTTCCGCAGCTGCCTCCCACCTCTTAGCTTCTCCCTAGGACCCAGCCAAGCCTCTACCACCACCCATGGCCTAGCTCTGCCCCACATTGTGCCGGAATCCGAGCCGTAGTGGCTCCGCCGCCATTGCCTCGTCGCCGCCGCTCGTGGGAGCCATCTCCGGCCGAGCCACCGACGCCAATCAACTCGCGGTGAGCTAAATCGCACCCCGTCTCGCTTGTTTGCCTGCTCCGGCCGCCCTTCGCCGCCGGCGAGCTCGCCCCGCCGCCGGAGGGCACGGCTGTGAAGGCCAACGTCTTATAGGTTCCTCTGTGAAAAAGCTGAGGGCATGGTTGTCAAGAACCAAATCTTTCTGAGGGTTTCCTTACAAATAGATTCTTAGTTTCTTTGCCAAAAGGTCCAGTGCCTTGGAAAAATCGTATAAAATCGTAGAAAAATTGGAAAAATGTAAAACCAATTTTGTTGGTTTCCTTGGGAGTAGATCTACATCTTTTGCAAAGCATGACCATACTTTTGACTGATAGTTTTTGAATGAAAATTTAAACTCAGTTTAAATCACTTGTTGTAGTTCAAATTCTAGATGTGATCTTGAGCTGAATTTTGGATATGTTATTAGTTATGCCATGTGTAGGCTCTGAACCAAAATTTGCACAAAGTTACTGAGTAGATCTTTTAATATGATTTATCTTGTATTTATGCTATACCTACCTTAATGATTTTTGTGGCTATATATAAATATATTTTTGTGCCCAACTTCTCTACTCCTAAAAAGAATGGAAGTAAGACAAAAAGTTGATGCGTCATTCCCCGTGCGTCTGCCTCCCTTCCGTGAGTCTGCCTCCCCGCACCCCGCTCCACGCGCTCGCGCCTCCGCCCCTCCGTGTGTCCGCCTCCCATCCACGGTTCCGCAACCTCCTCCTACAGCCCCACTGCAAACCGCTCTGCTTTTCCCCCGAGATCTGCCGCCACCCTCCTCCTCCCAGCACCGCGCGCCGCTGCCTCCGTTTTTTCTTCCCCAAGATCCGCTGCCGCCTGGCTCCTCCCCCAGCAGCGCACGTGGCCTCGCCTCCTCCCCCAGCCGCGCACCTTTCCACGGTTGCGCTGGCGCCTCGCCTCCTCCCTCGGCCGCGCCTCCCCTGTCTGCCGTCATCGCCGCCCCTTCCCCTACTCAAAGGTGCCACTCTCCGTGGTCCGGGCGAATCCATGGCTCGCTACCAGTAACTAGCTTCGCCGCCGCACCCACTGTCGTCCATCTGGGTTCTACTGCTCCACCTCGTCAGCCTCCGCGCAAAGCCTGACCTGCAGATGGCCATAGGAGGTATGTCAAGCCTGCACGCCTAGGGTTCATATTGCTACCTCTCTTCCCACCTATGTACTCCTCCAGGGCATGAAAGGTGAGGCCCAAATTCCTCCTCCATCGCATCTGTATGTGTGCATGATTGCATGATTCTTTAAAAAATAGAACAAAAATGGTTTTGTATTGATGTCTGTTTGTTGGAAACTTAATTGGAAAATGAATTGGTATGATCGATCTGGATGTGTTTATGTACAATTTTTGAAAATTGAAAAGAGAAATTGATTTTCTGTAGCGATCCCCATCTTTGTGTATTTTTTCATGCGATAAAAAGCCTGATATGTAGCTATCCCCATCCTTGCATGTCAAGACCTTCTTAGCCTTGTGCATTGTAGGTAATTTGCTTGATGAAATTCTCCAGAAGCTTTTGTTCTCCTATCACAAAAACTTTACTTCTGACCTTACTTGAACTTGGAAAGGACTTGTTGGCCCTTTCTCCATAACATTCAGATTGATTTCTTCTTTCCCCGTAAGAGTGTAAAACTGAATCACTACATATTTTTTATTTGTATTCCTAGGATGGCACTTGGAGGGCTTGTAACCGTTCTGTATGCATGTCTTGATTCAAAGGGAAACATCACTACACCCCTTGCATTATTGCCCTGGCAATACATGTATGTTCATTATTCAGTTTCTATCACTTATAATTTACTACACAATGTTGGATACTATTGAACTTAGGATGCTTTTAACTATGAATGAGGATTTGAAGGCCTTGTCTGGTAATCTGCACTAAAATGTTGGTTCCATACATTTTAAATCCTCTGTACAGCCTACTAGGTATTAGAAATATTATAATCTTGTGAGATTACATGATTTATAGTTATAGACTTCCAGAGTATAGTGCAATGGCTTATTTGTTTACTGATTTCTTGAGTGTCTGTGTTAGTTCTCTTTTTTCAAAAAATAATTTAGTGCTCTTTTTTTTGCACACTTAAAGCAGGTTGCTGCAAATTCTGGCAACCTGATAAATGTTCCTGGTGGTTCCTGTACAACCAAGACACAGATGAATACTTCAACCAAGACATAGATGAATACTTCAAGGAAGAGGTTGGTGAGTTCAGGCATAGTTGATCTCCTGGTACAAATGCTAGGCAATTACGGTTCTTAAGAATTATATCCAAATGTGCCTTGTTTTTTTCCTGCAGGTATCTGGATCGTGCTGGCTAGAAGGTTTCTAAGCTCTACATGTACCATGGACCAGCTCTGCTTTCAGATGGGTTAGTATGCCCTACTACTGTTGGTTGCTTAGCTTCTCAACTTCCCCCTTTTTTGCTAATTGGTATAAGAGGAGGCTAAATTAATCGTGCTGGAAAATTCACAGGATGGTGGCCTTGCGTTGCTATGAGCAATAAAAGAATATCATAACCCCATGTGTTTTTCAACTTAACTGGACATGTTCTTGGTTTCACCAAGCAACCTCCATGAATTCATCTTTTAATTGCTCTGGATTTTTATTTCCTGCCCTCATAAGTGCCAGCAAGCAAGAAAGTTTCTTTTGGGTACTCAGTGCCTGAAAATTGAGCTTACTAGCTTCTTGTTTGAGGATTAGACAGTACATAATTCACTACCCACAATTTGACCATTTGGTTTAGAAAACGTGCACACAAACACTAATCTGTACGGTCTCTCACTTTGGTCTGTTCTATTTTGAAGTTGAAAATCTTCAGATGGAGACATTTTCCCTACTACTACATCATCGACAATGTTTCTTTTTGTAAATACAAAATTGTATTGGTTTTCTTGTCACGTCAAAACTATAGAAGATTTTTTTTGGAAGTAGTTGTATACCAAAATGTATATCCATCCAGTCTCGTTACGCAGGGTGGGTTAGGCGCTTAAATAGAAGTATGTACTCTGTAGATTCAATGTAAATTCAATGGTAGATGATAGTGAAAGCGACAAGCAGGTTGTTTTAGTTAGCCAGAGCGGCACTATAAATAGAATCAAGGTTAAAGATATACCCATCCAGTCTTGTTATGCAAAGTAAGTTAGGTGCTCAAATAAAAGTATGTACTCTGTGTTGGTTCAATTTTTTTTGGTTGCCCTCCTAGCTATTTGTTTGGTCATCCAAGAAGCACATGCACATCTAATTAGCCAAGGATTTCCTTTTGTCCATATGGAATTTCTAGGATCTCGGTATTAAAATGCAGGATTCTTTTGCGACAGTTTTTTTTTCTTATGAAGATGCTCTACGTTTAAAATGCTTAAGCAAGGAACTAATGTAATGAAGCATACAGGTGCTGGCAACCTATTAAATGCAATACTGGATGGTGTACTTATTTTTCCACTTGGTCTGGGAGTAAGCAGCGCTGGCATGCCCAGTGTCCTCTGAGTATCTAG
The DNA here is from genome assembly GCA_036936925.1 of Cenchrus fungigraminus. NCBI lineage: Eukaryota > Viridiplantae > Streptophyta > Magnoliopsida > Poales > Poaceae > Cenchrus > Cenchrus fungigraminus. Next base: position 15,379,048 of record CM072778.1, on the reverse strand, counting down.
GCAATGAAGATCTGCTTACTATAATTATAAACCCGCAAACTATTTGGATCAATTGTCTACATGTATGCAGGTACTTGACAGCATTCATCCTCCTTTGGAAGCTGAATAGTGAAGTAGACCTATTTTCATGGAATACTTTGGCTATGTCCACCCTGTGTGCTTATGTCACTGCAAAGTCATTTTTTGTTTTACATTGCGAACATTGCGTATGTTACTCATTCCAAGGTTGGATGGCTTAATTAAAATGTACGGCTGAAACCATATGCATATGCCCATGAAAATGTGCGTTATTTTTTAAAAGTTTGTTTCACAAGATACAATTTACTTTATAGATGAAATTTGTTTAGTTGGAGTATGATAGAATGCTAGAATTCTTAACATTTGGCTGACTATGATCCCTGCAGAAAGTACATGTGTAGGTTCAAGATCAATATTGCCAAAATTTAGCACACTAAAAATTAACTGTACTAAAGCTTGAGGATGTACCTTAGATGCACTCTATTTAACTAATAATGTTCTACTATCAAAGCTCACATGTCCTTGTCAATCTGCTACTCTCTGTTGGCTATATACTTCGTTCCATTGCTGATGCTTCTTTGATGGAGTGAGTAATTAGCCTTCCTCAATGTAGTTTCTGGAGTGAATGAGATAAGGAAATTATCTACTTCCTTTTAATCTTAAGGTTTATTTTTATGCATGTAGGAAGTCAATCTCAATAATTGAGGTTTACCATGTGATAGTTGATGACTAACTTTTGTGTTTGTGATGATGAATAATTTAATGACCATAATTATAGATTGTTCTTACTTTTTGACTTGTTCACTGATGTTATGTAGGTGTAACCCTCAAAAGGTACTAAAATTTTCATATGCAGTCTTCACATCAGAAGGTTAGTGAGTTGTATTTTCTAGACTGGTTTCACTAGATTATTCTGAACGAAACAAGCTTTGGAAGAATTCAGATAAGCCACTCTGCTGTTATGGAGGAGTTTTGACCACAATGACAGATTACATTCATGTATATTTTCTTGTGGTTGCTATGGTAGGGCACAACTAACGGGGCAACAATATTTGGAAGAGCAATTGTACATGGATCGATAGTATGTATTATAGAAGAGCAAATGTATACATGAATCATAGCTCTAACCAAGATAGGTGAATTTGTGTATTTGGGAAATTGCAGTATTCCAAAAACATATTAATACAATAATTAAGTCTATGATTAACTATTTTTGTTTGATTTACTGCATTGTTGAATGTGTTGTGTATTGCACTATGAATTTTTCAGCGCCCGTAGCAACGCACGGGCATGATCCTAGTCTAAGTATAGTCTTAAAATGGCTAGATGCACCTTTTCTGAATTCATCATGATTTTAGGACTGTTAAATATTTGTTCCTCTGATTTATGCTTAGTTTTAAATATAAAATCCTAGCTCAAGTTTTAAAATGGCTCTTGATATATTTGTTGGATGCCTAGCCTAGTTTTAAGTCTGGGATGACGTAGGGGAAAGTTTAGATCCAGAAGTGATGTATTTATTTTTATATGCATTTATCTCATTTGTGGTAGCTAGAAATTGTCATTTTTGGTATAATTATATTATAGCTCAACTAAGTGTGCATTCTTGTCCAGTGGCTTTGTATAGGGATAAAGAGCTTCAGAAATGTCACCCACTGTTTTTCATGAATTAATCCTATGGATAAAAATATGGAAGCCAAATTGAGTTTAATAATAGATTTAAATGGGAAAATCACCACTACCATCTTTAGGAACCCTATGGATGGATTGGGGAGATGAATTAGAAGCTTAAGGCCACCCTTGCTGTTTGGTGAAATTAAATTAATTTAATTGTATAAATGTGTACACAGTCGCTATAAAAAGAAGAATAAATAATAAAGCACTACATAATGTTTCTTGATAGGAAGAGTATGCTGAATATATTATTATCTAGGTGAATGTGGTCAACCATGTACTCCATGTTGTCATGTGTTGCTGTTTTAATTAAATTAAATTCACTAACTAATTATTGCATATGCATCCTCCGTGTAGAAGTTCCCGACGGTAGCTACACGCTCGTGCCGGCAGACGAGGACGAGGGAGCTGGAAGAGGCGTGCACTACATGTCCGTAGATCAAGACCCGGACCAAAGTCCGGAAGTTTGTTTGACTGCTTGTGCTGACGAAGGCAAGCCCTAGTTTATCATTAACCTAAGTGTTTCTTTTTAAGCTTCTGAATTTATCTTTGCTTATCTATGTGCATGTAAGTTCAGGAGTTGAATTGAAACCCTAGTTGCATGATCCCTAAGTACCTATAATCTTTCACTAGTATGTTAGGTCGTTAGTTGCTATGCTCTAAGGATCTGGTACAAGTCGAGTGATGTTCGTCACTCGCGAGAATATGATCTTATTTATGGAATCACCAGATTTGTTAATGGATTGCTCATGTGGTAAGAGCATGGGATTTGGGCTCCGGTCCAATGGCTTTCGTGGGTTAAGTGCTTGAACGTACTAAGCACTTGTCGGGAATGGGACTGGTAAGCCTAGTACCCGATTGAGGCGGTACGGGATTTTACTATCACTACTCTTGGGTTGCGGCCCCGGGCTCGCCACCTGTGGTACACGCGTGAGGCTGGGTGACCTTGTGTGGCGTAGCCCAGATAAACTTTGTACTTGAGACTGTGAGCTATTATTCCCAAACCGAAGAATGACGGGAACCGCTTGGTTGGTGAACTCTTTGTGAGGGCACCTTCCGTGTGTTTATACCTGAGCATTTTTGGCCCGGCCCGACCCGGCCCGCTGGCCCGGCCCGGGCCCGGCCCGCGCCAGGCCCGCCCACGGACCTTACTGGACGGGCGTGGGCAGAGATCTTGAAGCCCGTGAAAATTTTTTTTGGCCCGAGCCCGACCCGAAATGTTGTTTTTAGTTACTTTACACTATAAAATGCGCGGGCGGCCCGCCCAAGCCCGAACTCGGCCCGAGCCCGACCCGAAAACTGAGGCCCGGCACGTCCCATGGGACGGTCATGGGCAGGATTTTCTCGGCCCGAAAAACCCGGGTTTTTTTTCGGCCCGGCCCGAACCCGGCCCGGCCCGTGGAATGCTCAGGTCTACGTGTGTTTAGGTCTACCTTGAAAGGTTACTAATCGATCGATCGTCGACTTCTCACCGTTATCTGAGACTACTTAACCAACTGGCCATGACATCCCTCATGATGGAACTTTGTGAATATTGATACTTGATTAATTGTATTGTACAACTTATGATTGCAATAGGTTGCTTATCTAGTAATGATTTAATCTACTAGAATTTGAGCTAAAATGTGAAAGTAAGGATTTATTACTTAGTAGCTTTCTGGCAAAACAAAATCACTAGCCAAAAGCCTTGCATGAAGTAGAGGTTAAGTCTTTTATTTTAGACAGGTAAGCCTTGCTGAGTATCAGTATACTCAGTCTTGCTATATATATGCTGCTTTCAGATAATGCATTGAATGATGTGTGGCTTGGAGAGAATCCACCCAGCTGGGAGCTGGAATGGGTGGATGATGATGAGTGATTGCATCATGGACGGCCTCCTATGATGCTTGTCGTACCGTTTAGTTAATTCCGCTGTTTTAATAAACTCTGAACTATTTACTTCCATGTCAAGAACGATGGTTTGTAATAATGGACCGACCGGGGAAGATTTGCTTTAAATTGTAAGGTACTCTGGACTCTCCTTCGTGGGAGTTTTAATGTATATGTTTCGATCCTCTGTGTGTGATTCAAGTGATTTACCGGGCTTTGACCCGGCAATACTCAACGAGATGGTTCTTTATTATCGCTTAACGACCAAATGGAGTGGTTTAGGCGATAGTACGGAATTATCTCGGATGGGGTTGTCACAGTTAGCCAGTTACACAAATAAGTTTCTGAATTTCAGTATGATGATGGATTCTTGTCACTCTTTCCTAGCAAGTTGTTAGCATTGCATTGATGAGAGGAAAGATAGAGCATCTGGAGGGGGAAAATCAGAACCACTTGTGGGATTGAGAGCTGACACAATTTTGTACATTTGTATGTCAATTCAAATAAGTATGCCTTGTCACATGTGCAATTTTCTTTATTTTCGTTCACAGTTGGTGTAGCATGTTTGATTCAAAATGGGTGTGATTGGCATCTTCATTAGATGGGTGTATTCCTTTTTTTTTCTCTTTTGTGGTGGTATGCAATTTTGCTTATAAATTAATAGCTTCTTGTATCATGTGTGTGTGTGCAAGAATGCTTGTGTGGTTTAAGCATGCTCATATCTGCTGGTTGCAATAATAGGCTCTATTATTTTTTGAAGCAATAATAGGCTTTATCTGGTGTGTTTTGTACTAATAATAATCATTTGTGTTTCCTATTTTTAAAAGCTGTATACATATTAATGTAGGGTAGGGCCACGATATCATATTGGAAGGGTGATCATATTGGAAGGGTGAATGTAGCATATGGAGTTGAAACATCTTCTTGATCTGCAAATTGTCTGATATTGATACCAAACTATCTGTATAATATGCATTTATATTGTGTAGATATTTCATATGAACCATTTTGATGCTTGATCTGCAAATTGTGTTCCCCGTAGCAACGCACGGGCACAATCCTAGTATGAATATATGATCTGTAAGCTGGTGAATCACTGGAAGTATCTGAGCCAGTTATTATTCCATTCAACACAATGTAATGCAACCAGCTACGCAACTTTAATACTTGCACACATCGACTGTCTCGTTAGATGCCACTATATATGCCATCGATGGTTCATCCGCGCAAGACTACTTGAATAGTGATACACACTTGTATATGGGGTTGGGATGTATTGGGAATTTGATTTGAAGTTGAACAAGGCGCTGGAGTGGCTGCCCAAGATCTAGTCGCCGGCAAGTATACTAGCAGACTGGCTGCAAGGGCGCTAAGGATCCCGGCGTGTGGAATTGTGCAACGGGCCTTCATCCCTAGGTTGCCTGCACCATGTTTTGTTGTACAGTAGGCCCGAAAAGGACATTTGAGGTTAAAATCTTGTATCTAGTTAGGGGAAGAGGACATGATCATGCCACTTGTTCAAAGTCTTAAGGGAAAATAATTGGGTGCACACCGGGCGTACCGCGGCCCCGGTGCGCACCCCCTCGTGGCGCTTCGCGATTGGCCGGAGTCTGCAGCCTCGCGACGATTGGATGCACGGCTCGCTCCCAGCTGCAGCCTCGCGATCTGCTGCTCGGCTCTCGCTCCCGGCTCCGCACGCCCTGCTGCTTGGCTACCGCACGAAGAGTCTCCCGTACGAACGCAGCCGCGGCTTCTCCGTCTTGTCCCTTCCCGCCGACCTGAAGTTGAGGTCCGGCTGCTCCGTCATCCGCAACATTGCCAACAGAACTTCTGGTTGTGTCGACGTTTGACGTTTGTTGCGCTACTTCATTGAAGTTTCGTCACAACATTAATTATTGAGGTTTTTTACGATACACAATACGACCTAACGGTCGTACGGTCGTATTATCGGTTTATTCAGTTCTTTCCCTATGGGTAAAATGGTAATTTGATAGATATATATTATTTGATAAAAACTCCCCGCTGCCCCCTTATACTATCTAAAACATTTCATATATTTCATTTCCTATATTACAACGATACCATTTTATATTTTCGATAATACCCTTATACTACCCGTACGACCTTTGAATACTACTGTACGACAGCTAAAAAACCAGTCGTATAGAATTAATCTCAACCGTCGGATCCTTACATATATGTCCTTTTCTATTACATACGAGTCCCTTTTCAACCGGTCGTACAAGTCATATTGTGTACCGTAAAAAACCTCATAATACAAACTAATAATAATGTGATGATCATATTGTTTTAAAGTAGAAGATGTTGTGCAATAAAACCACTATCTTGTATTACATATGCTACACTTGTGGAAGAACCACTACAAGGGCGTGAATGCGTGATGCTGTTCAATTCCGATCCTATGTATATTGTATAGTTATAAAAAGGGACTGTCTACTGGTTACTTGGGTGTTGTGACGTGTGAAATCACCTGGGTAATCTGATTAGCTCAGAACACCTGGTTTTTAGTCGGTCCAAAAACAGGTAATGGTAGAGATCCTATCACCCGGATTCCAACAACAATATATCCAGGCAAATTACTGATCAGGATAGACAATGAGCCTAGCAAGCCAAAACATTTAACTAGGAAACTCTAATAATAGCCTAAGCTAAATTTAAAGAGTGATCAAACTAAACAAGATGACAGCTACATCGGAAACATAAAGATAACAAAAATCAACAACAATCAAATATGAGAGCATAATCAAATTAAACAACTACACAAATATTTTTCTATAGTTAATCAAAGATCAAATATTTTTTTGATAGTGGAAACCCCTCAGATTAAAACACAGCTAACAAATTTATCCAAAATTAAAATTACATGACATAATACTGAAATTTACAGCACCTCTATCACTGTAAATTAGTAAGCTGCAAACTGTAAATGTTTAAGCACACCAATTTAGCAGCAAACTAATTGGAAAAAGTAATCGTCTGAATCAAATATAACAGCAAAATAGAGAAATGAAAAAAGCTATTCGACTGAATCAAATATTAGGGATGAAGGAATCGGCGAACTAAAACAGAAGAAAATTGAATCAACTCCTCTGCTGAGCAGCTGGCAACAAGACGGTGGGGACTGAGGACCAGTGAATAAAAAAATCATGATTTTCAAAATCAAATAGTTGCACATGCATGCGGGCTCACGTATTTCCATCAAAAAGAAATATTGAACGGTGGAAAAATATTGACACGTAGCAAGTCTGATGTGCAGGGGTGATTTTGATAAATATTGAACGGTGGAAAAATTCGGGTGACGACTGCTCCTAAAATACCCAAGCAACCTCTAGCTTTTCCCTATAAAAATTTACAATGTATGGATAGATATTAATTAAGATATAAAAATGCACAATGTCTAGATCAATTTAGAAGCCAACAATATAAATCTGAATGTTCTCAAACAATATAAATGAGTTCCTGGCCATATATAGATAACAAATTCAGGGTCCCGAAATAGTAGAAATGATGATAACAAAATTCAGGGCAACACAACAAGGTTACATGTTTTCATGATTCTTAACTGAATGTGTATCCTCCTTGGGTATAAGGTGCACCCACGGTAGAGAAATTACCGTACATGTTATTGTGATTTGTGAGGCATTTTGGTATATTAGCATATCCTTCGTGGATCAAAGGAGCAGCCATGGAGGAAGATTGTGTGCAGTGCAGCAGGTCCGGTCGGCGTATGATATGATCCTCGTGCTCGTGGCCTTCTCCTGGCATGGTGCACCGCGTGGGTTTGCAGCTGCACCTAATTTTTTTCCCAACCACCAGCAGCGAAATCAATATGGCGGTTGAAATAGCAGCGACACCTGTTGGATAGTTATGGTCTGATGCATATAAAGCTTCTGAGAGTACTATCTGCAGGACACCAGGCAGTTAACACTGAACCACGATTACCAAATCCAGTGCGGCAGTGCTTAGTGCCTACCATGCCGGGTGGAGGAAACAGCGACACCGGCGGCGGCCGCGAACCCATTCACGTCGTGATGCTCCCCTGGCTCGCCTTCGGCCACATAATCCCGTTCGCGCAGCTGGCGCGGAAGCTGGTCTCCGTCGAGGGCGGGCATGTCCGCGTAACGTTCCTGACGGCCGACGGGAACCTGCCGCGCGTGCAGGCCATGCTGGCGCCGGCCGACGGCGCGGCGACCGTCGTGCCGCTGCACCTGCCCCACGTACCAGGGCTACCCGAGGGAGCCGCCAGCACGGCCGAGCTCACGGCCGACGGCGCCGAGCTCCTCAAGGTCGCCTTCGACGGCACTCGGGACCAGGTGTCGGCGCTGCTCACCGAGCTCCGCCCTGACGCCGCACTGATTGACTTCGCCACCCCGTGGGTGACCGACATCGCGGCGCCTCTTGGAATCAAGGTAGTCCACTTCAGCGTCTTCTCCGCCGTCTCCGGCGCCTACAATGTCGTCCCGGCGCGCCGCCTCCATGGGGTGGTCCCGTCGGCCGGCGACCTCAGGTCCGCCCCTCCCGGTTTCCCCAAGGGCTCCGCGCTCGCCACCGTTCCGCCCTACCAGGCCGCCGATTTCACCTATCTGTTCACCAGCTTCGACGGTCAGCCCTGCGTCTACGACCGTCTTATCGCCGGCATCAAGGCCTGCGATGCCATCTTGTTGAAGACCTGCGTGGAGATGGAGGGCCCCTACATTAGCTACCTCTCGGCCCAGTTCGGCAGGACGGTGCTTCTCGCCGGACCCGTCGTGCCGGAGCCACCGCAGGGAGAGCTCGAGGAGCGGTGGGCCAACTGGCTCTCCTCGTTCCCGGAGAACTCCGTCGTCTTCGCCTCCTTCGGCAGCGAGACTTTCCTGCCGGCAGAGGCGGCGAGAGAGCTTCTCCTCGGCCTCGAGGCTACCAACCGGCCGTTCCTCGCCGTCCTCAACTTCCCCAAGGGCGCCGACGCGGAGGCAGAGCTCCAGACACGCATTCCGCCGGGGTTCGAGGAGAGGGTGAAGGGGAGGGGTGCGGTGCACACGGGGTGGGTGCAGCAGCAGCACATCCTGCGTCATCGGAGCGTCGGGTGCTACTTGAACCACGCCGGGTTCAGCTCTGCCGTGGAGGGGCTCATCGCCGGCTGCCGGCTGGTGTTCTTACCGCTTAAGGGCGACCAGTACCTCAATGCGGCGCTGCTCGCGCGTGAGTTGCGGGTCGGGGTGGAGGTGGTGCGCCGCGACGAGGACGGCTGGTTCGGACTGCAGGACGTGAGTGATGCGATTGCCATGGCGACGGCGGACGGCGGAGGGGAAGGGGACGGGAAGTGGAGGGAGTTCTTGACGGACGACGTTCAGAAGAGGTTTGCCGGCGAGTTGATCCGGCAGCTCAAGGAGCTCGTCAGGGCAGCCTGACTCGAGCTCGTATGTTCAAAAAGAGTTTACGTACGTCCTCCGTTGTACGGAGAACGGTTATTACCTGAATGTATTGCTGTGTATTTTGCTTCGTATCGTATGTTTCCTTTTCGTGCTTTCTTGTAATAAAGTTGTGGCACTATTGTACTGTCTTTCTCAGTCCCTAGAAGAGCTGGGGAGTGGGGACTTCTAAATACCGTGGTGATTATTGTCAGAGACCGGTAAAGAAAATAGCACAAGAAATTTTCGTAAGTTTGACAACATCTACTGATTTTTTTCCTCGTGTAAATAATTAGAGTTTTTTTACGGTACACAATATGATTTGTACGACCGGTTGAAAAGGAACTCGTATGTAATAGAAAAAGACATGTTCCATGTCAGCCGCATGTTCCTGGTTCTCAGTATCGGAGTTTGACTGAGGATGTCAAATAGCCAAATAGCATAACAACCGAACCTGAAGCATGCTGCATACCTACCTGCAATACACGATCTGCAGGAGGCATTCGATCCTTCCCAGCCGGCCTAATCAATGCCAGCATCGAGCCGCCGAGCCGAGCTGCAGGCTCAGGCGCGCCTGCCAGCTGAGAGGCCATCCGCGGAGCGAGCAAGAGGAAGGGCGTCAGATGTTACTTCCATCCAAATATGTAAAATCTTGAAAATTGAAGTATTTATAACTCGAAGTGTACATCGATTATAACTCGAATTACTGGTTAGTTGCAATTGAAGGGGTAATATACAGTACCAGACGGGATGGGTAGTATACAGTACCAGGTGGGGGGTTATATGGGTGGACAGTGTATACCAGGCGGGTAGTGACCAGTAGTTCGAGCTGCAATCGATGTATCAAGTTGCAAATAATTTAGTTTCCAGGATTGCATATAGTAGGTGGTTTGCACTATATATTTAGTCCGATTTACAATCGATGTACATCAGTGTTGCAAATATTTTAGTTTCCAGGATTGCATATAGTAGGTGGTTTGCACTATATATTTAGTCCGATTTACAATCGATGTACATCAGTGTTGCAAATATTTTAGTTTTCAGGATTGCACCTAGTAGATTGTTTGCACTATATATATTTTCCCGCACATCGAGACGTCGTCCCCAGTTTTCTTTTGATGGTTGCCGGATGGGGTTGTGGGGCCGCCAACATGGTTGGTTGTCAAAGTCACAACCATAATTCTCAGTTGATAAGGTTCCTTGAAGTGGAACCTGCCCATCAGGGTTCGAGTCCTTGAGTCGGCGTTGGCGCTCTCATTTTTCTGAATTTATTTCAGTAATCGGTGCTATTTTTTTAGTGTTAGGCGACATGTTTCACTACTAGAGAATCGCACATATATCCCAGGCTCATTTTTTTATTTGTACCGGGTATTTTTGGCTCCGGTACAAATAACTACATTTGTACCGGTTGGAGGCACCGACCGGTACAAATGTCCCCTCACAGGGTCCCGTCGGGGCCTCCTCCTTCCCACCCGGTATAAATGCCTCACATTTGTACCTGGTGGTGGTGGCTCCGCCCGGTAAAAATGTGTTATTCTCACATTTGTACCGGATGGTGACAAGCCCCGGTATAAATGTGGCGACATTTATACCGGGTAAAAGAAGACCCGGTACAAGTATCACAGCCGGCAAACAGACTTAGAAAATTTCGGCTCTCGCTCCCTTCAGGTCCGCGTTGCCCCTAATTAAATTCCCCCACCACCCCTGCCTCTTTTCTCATCCTTCTCTCTTTCTTATTTTTCTTCTCTTCTTCTTCCTTATCCTCTTCTGACTTGCTACCTCTCCCACGCAGGAGGCAGAGGCCGGCGGCCCAGGCGCGGGGCGCGGCCGGGCGCGCGGCCCGTGGCCAGGCGCGGTCGGGGGGGGGGCAGGTGGATGCGATTCACACGCGTTTTCTTCTTCTTTTCTCCCTTCTCCCATCGATTTCTGATGTTGTTGATATGTATTTTTGTGATTCTTGATGTAGATGTATAATTGTGAGTGAATGAATTATTTTGGATCTGTGTGATTGCAAATAGATGATTGTTAATCTGTGTGTATGAATATGTGATTGAGAAGTAGAGAGAAAAAAGAAAAAGAAAATAGAGAAAAGAAAAGGAAAAAGAGGAGGGAACGAACGGCCAATTGACGGCGGTAGGCAGGGGCACATTTGTACCGGGGCGTAACACCCCCCGGTACAAGATACCCGGTACAAATGTGATCCCTCATTTGTACCGGATGCTTTGTACCGGTTGGATACCCGGTACAAATGAGGGTTACCAACCGGTACAAATGCCTGTTTTTACAGTAGTGTTTGTGGATAGTGAGGCGCAGTGGCGACTTTGTCAGTCTTTTTAGAGGTGCTCATAAGGGTAGAGTTGCGTATGTGTGTTCGTAGAGGCGAGTGTGTATGTGAGCGTGCGTTTGTACTGTGTGAATCGAAAAAAGTCACAACAATAATGGAAAAAGAAAATATCTAATAATCTTGTGATAGTAGGTGTCGTTGTGCTACTGGAGACTATCTGCACTTCTGCTCTTTTTTTTTTTTTGAAAAGCTTTATGGTGGCATGGCATCATACCAATATGTGTTCCTGCTATTTCAAACGTCATATTGATTTCGCTGGTGGTGATTGCAGGGCGGGGCTGTGGGGAATAATGGAAAAAATATCTAATAATCTTGTAGGTTCCAGGAGAATATGGCGTTCCTTAGTCAAAGAGTGAATATGGCATGCTCGATTATTTTTGGAGTGCCACCACGTATGTTTCATATTCACTACTGGAATCAACTCACATTTCCCTACGATTTAAACAGTAGGAATAAGTTTTCCTACAGATTTTTAGTAGAGAGAAACCACGGTCCACGGTAGGGAAATTTTCCACGAGAAATAGACATTGCCCTATGTTTTTTCTAGGAAATGAAGTTTTCCCTAAAAATCTGTAGTTGTAGGGAAATTTGTTCACATTTAGACCTGAGCATTTTGCGGGCTGGGCCGGGTTCGGGCCGGGTCGAAAAAAATCTCTGTTATTTCGGGTCGAGAAAATCCTGCTCATGAACGTCCCATTGGACGCATCGGGCCTCAATTTTCGGGCCGGGTTCGGGCCTGGGCGGGCCATCCGCGTATTTTATAGTGTAAAATAACTAAAAACAGCATTTCGGGCCGGGTTCGGGCCAAAATTTTTTTTCGCGGGCTTCAAGATCTCTTACCACGCCCGTCCAGTAAGGTTCGTGGGCGGGCCGGGCTGAAAATGCTCAGGTATATTCACATTGAAGTAAATCCTACGTGGAAAGCAGGTTTGCTAGTCTTTTCCATAGGTTATAGACTTGATTATGATTTTCTTATTTTTAGTGCTAATTTAATATTTTTGTATTGCAATGCTCGTCGATAGAAAGATGAATTTGCTGGATTGATAGTATATAACAACATTCTTGTCCACACCAATTACACACAAGATTCATTTGTTACAATAGAAATTTTAGAGTACTTGAAATTAGCGAGAGTCGTCCATCCAACGAAATTTATCAGTGAAAGTACCAAAAAATTAATACTAGTAAAGAAGATGAAAAGATTTCTACGGACATACTGTTGAAATATTAGGTAATTTTCAGATTAAATCTAGAATATAAATCATGACGAACTGAGCAACTAGATTAAGCATGTGTAGAAAACTCATATCACAGATCATAGCAACTAGTGTAAGCATGATTCGTACACTAGACAGACAAGGCAGATTGATCATGATGAACAAATAAAACCACAGCAAGATGAGAGTGTACCCAAAGGCGGGGCGGTTGCCGGGGGCAACCGATGCGCCGTTATCCTCTTGATTAGCCATACTAATCGTGGGAGGACCTCAGTCGATGTAGTCGTACAATGTCGATGCAGGAAGATGTACGCAGTGTAGTCCCTCGAACGACCGCTAGGAAGTAGTCGTACAGTAGGCCACCGAGAAGTAGACGAAGTAGTCGTTTGGGAGCAGTCGCGCGAAGAGCGCTTCCCAAAAACCTTATTCGCCTTCTCTCGGTGCAGGATCGCAAAGACGACGGTTCCGGAGACCTGCTCGCCCGGTCGCAGGTGCACGCGAACAATCGGGCTGGAGTCTTGGCGACGGCGGCGCAGCAGTAAGCAGAGCAAAACTCTAGTTGTTGATTGGTACGTTTTTAGCGTGGCCGGTAGTCTGCTTATATAGTCCGGGAAACCGACCTCATGAAACACAATCATGAGTAGGACTCTAAGTTGAGTCCGTTTAGGACTCAGCAAACCAAAAGACCAAAAACTAAAACTGCAACCGTTGGGTCGTATTGTGTACCGTAAAAAAACCTCTTAAAGCATTTTTTTTGAAGCAAATCACTCCTAGTAATTACCCTAGGCCCTTGGGTAACGCAACCTTAACTCCTCTCCTGAATGCACTCAGCCACCCCTACTAGGCCACTATGGCCGTGTTTGGATGGTAGATGTTAGTGTTATTGTTAGTGGTAGTTTTTAACACCTCCAAACTAACACATAAAAAACTAACACCTTGGATGTTTGGATGGAGGTGTTAGTTTGCATTTAAAGTAACTTTTCCAATCATTTGAAAAAGGAGAGGGAGAGAGAAAAGGGGTGGGATCCACTAAAGTAACACCAATTCCCACCTCTTGGAGGTGTTAGTTTTTTGAGAGGTGTTAGTTCCAACTAACACCAAACTAACACATGTGTTTGGCTCCAAAGTATTAGTTTTGATGTTATTTTGCTACAAACTAACACTAACACCTCCATCCAAACACGGCATATATAAACCCCATGGAAACCATCGTCCCCGAGAGGCGAACGAATCATCACGCACACCACTCGGGCTTTAGCTAGCTGCTCTGCCTGCCATTCCACGTCTGACCGAGGGATCGTGAGAGAGGCTCGCGACGCTGGCTCTGGCCGTGCTCCCGGCGGCTCCCCGGCCCGGCGGCCATGCCGCGCACCATGGTCCACAGCACCCTGGTGCCGTGCCTGCCGTTCGTGCAGATGGACGGCGCGATGCCTGAGAGTCGAGGCACTCGGCCGCCCGGGCTGCGTAGAACGGCGGAGGTGGAAGAAGCAGCTGCAATCGCTGCGGCGGGTTGGGAACGGGATGCACCGGGAGTCCGAGCCGAATGAGGTAGCACTGGGACGAGATTGCTCATCGAACTTAGTGCCAGCAGATCCGGATCATTAGTTGGGTGGGTAGCTGACTAACTGCTGCCGTGTGCCGACTGACACGACATGGCGCGCAGATTCCGCGACAAGGCAAACGGCGCACCGGATGCAAACTAGCATCATGTGGATCGGTATTATGAAGTTGATGCTGCAAAAGTTGGTCGCAGTATCCAACCCTGATCATGATTCTGGTACTAACAAAGAAAGAGGCTCAATTTCTTTAGGGCAGTCCTAATGGGAGAAACTACATAGTTTCTATAACATAGCATACCGCACCAAGAAACTACTTCTTTCCAACCCATAATTTCTATAATCTTGTTAATGTAGAGGGTAACTTAAATGCAGCATAAAAAACAGATGGGTCGATTGTGGCAACTGTTTTTGCAGCTTAAGCTAAAGTGTACGTATTTAACTGCATGTCCCTTGCATATCACCCAAACCAAGCATCTTTTCAGCAGAAGTTCTAACACTTCGTTGTAGCTCTACGATGCATATACAATTTTGATTATACTTGCTTTGGATGATTTTCACTTTGGAGCATGGCCGACGGCAAGCAACTCGTCTGGTTCATCTGCGTGCGAGTCTGCTTCACCACCGCTCAAGCCATCGTAGTCAACAAATCAAGCTGACATGCGCCGGCAATGCAACGGGGACACGAGCTAGCATGCAGGCAAGAGCTAGCAGAATGGATCACGGTGACATTTTGAACGTTTACAGCACAGCCGTCGCCCGTCGGTCATCTCCTTATTCAGTTATTCTCTTCTGCTCCCCCCTGCTCGTGCCGCCCGCTAGAGCTCATCGTCGAATCCACTGCCGTCGAGCAACAACCGACAGTTTCCTCACATCCACAACACTGTGAGAACCTGCAGAGCACCCCGGATAGCTCCCCGTCCGATGGAAGACACGCTCGATCACCGCCGCGACCCGTTCTCTGTTCCACCGCCCGCCATCATCACCCCCACGGTGAGAGCCTCCTTCCCGACCATCTTCGCTCCAGGTAGCTGCGGGAATGGATTCGCGGGAGCTTACTGATGCTCATGCACGTGTGTGTTGGAGTAGATCAAGGCTAGGGCGGCCGGAATGCCAACCCTATACCAGAGCGCGCCGCTGCCATGGCCATCGTTTGGGGCGAGCTCGGACTAGCCTTGCATTCGCGGGAGATCTGGCATGCATGCGAGGGAAGAAGGGGCGGCCGTGCTGCTTGGGAGGAGGGAGCGTTGCGCTACACCGCCGGAGAGGATGGAGGACCAGGGTCGGCGGACGGGCGGCGGCAGAAAGCGGACGGGAGCAGTGGATCCGGTTGGACGGGGGAGGAAACTAGTGATTTCTCCCCAACGCGGTCCGGCTCGTTTCCTCGTGCCTCGGTGCGAGCATAGACGTCGTTCCTTCGTGTAGAAATCGTTTCCTTCTTTTCTCTCCTCTCTCTTCATTAACTCTTGTGCCACGTCAGCAAAATACTGAGTTGTCAAGGTAATTAATAGGAATAGAAACCATAATAAATTTACCATTGGGACTGCCCTTACTGGTAGCTGGGAGCTGGCCAATGCTCTCTGTTTTCACTATGTGTCTCTGTTAGACAGGGGATCTTGTCGTGTAATTGTGTCGCATATACTAGACAAAAGTTTCTTCCTATTTATTGTCAATAAATGTTGTTTTGTGTCCCCAGAAAAAATCCCTCAATATTCACTAAACTTAATATTTTCGAAATAACTATATTTGCTTATAATAAAATCAGTGTTTTGAAGCTTCTCAATTCTTTACCTAATATATATAATATTAAAGTGCCACGTCCATAGAAGTTCTTAATCTTTCCTTAATTAAGGTGTTCATTACATTATGTTGTTCTTTCTTTCTCGCCTGCGCCTGGTGGATCAGCGTACTTGTGGTGGCGCGAGCGAAGGCACTGCAGATGCCCCAATAGAGCTCGGTGCCTAATTAAAGAAATTAACCAACCAAATCTTGATGAACTAAAAATAGAATTAAGTTAGGCGTTTAAATGTGCATGCATCTTGAAAAAGTTATAATTCATCTTGAAAAAAATAAAATTGTCTTCAATTAAATGTGCATGTACCTTGGTAACTGGAAATGTTAGACAATTAAATGTGCATACGATTAAATCTAGTTGGTCCAAAAGTTACAAATGCACTTTTTATGGGATAAATTTTAAATTCTAAAAGAGCACTCCTTGTGAGACAAAGGAGTATATATATGCGTGGTTTCTCCTGCTCACTTTAGAAGCCCGAAATCTCAAGACAAAACTGGGGATGGGTTCCCATACGTGGTTGGAGGCTTGTAGACTGGTGTGTTTGGTGATGTGGTGGGAAAGTAGGGATGGGATGCGTCGGGAGCTAGAGCTGAAGACACCTCAAAGACTCTGGTACGGTGGGGGATCTTCAAAGTCGATAACCTCGGGTTGCATATAGAATGGGGAGGACGGTGGCTCGCAGCGATTGTTGGAGAAATGGAGGGGCCCAGAGCTTGTCAGCTTTCTTCCCGCCGTGCGCAGGGGAATACTCCTGCTTCATCATAGCTCCATATCCCTAATTTCCTAAGATTGGATTTCGCACCGTAATTGTCAAACCGCTCAGATCCTTTAGCTCACGCTCTCAGTGGTTGACATGGCATAAGGTGATATCTACTAGTGGAGTTTTTGCATGATCTCTCTATGCAAATTTGTAAGGAATGGGGGTGGAGAATTCTTGAGCTGAGATTCGGGATGAGTGAGAATGGAAAATCTTTGTTTTAATTGCTGCGACTTGTTTTGGATTTTGCCCTCCTATTCTGAAGCAAAATAAAAAAAGGAATCGTATATTAAAATTTCAAAAATGCACGTAATTTTCATGCGCTCCAAATTTCTATTTGTATATTAATTGTGTTTCATTCTTTTTTCCTAATAACTAGCAATCATGTCCGTGCGTTGCAACGGGAGAAAAATTATAAATTAAAATAAACTTCTTAATAATTATATACATGTGCCCATCATCTCACAACGTAAGAAAAATGGTGGAGTATTCATTTATAGATATTATCCAAATGATGCATATGCAATATATCATATGTTTGTTGCGGATATGAAATACCAATTTCTTTACTTAAATATTGAGAAACCTAGGAATAGCTGGAAGCACATTTTACGACAACTACAGGGGCTTTGATGTAAATGTGTTGAGCCTTATCTCTTCCAGTTCCAGCTCTAGGCTTCCAGCGTCATCTTAGACAATCTCGAACCGCTCGTCACTTCCATGGCTGGCAACTCGGCACCCGCTCGGCACCATGGTGAGCAGCTTTGGTGAGCAAGGTGCTAGGGCCGGCATAGGGGCCACAAGCTGGAGCTCGCAGGATTCCTAGCTAGTGCTACTTTTGGAGGTGCGCCCGTCACCTCGGCTCCCCTCCGTCGCGTTCTTCCTCCTGGTCGGCAAGCACCATTGCTGCAGCGGACCAGACCGTGGGGGAAAGGGTGCGCCGTGCAGGTCAAAGGACTCAGTGTTGTGCCGTCGTGGAGTTTCGGAGGAGCAAATAAGGCAGGGAGGCAGAAATGCTAAGGGGAGGGTGGCTCGAGCTGCAGCTGCAGGTCCTTGGTGGCGATTGGGCAGCGGCTAGAGCTCGATTCGTTCGCAGTGCAGTGCTCAATTCCACGTCGAATGCAGCTTGATTTACGATGACAATGCTCACTTAGGTAGCAGCAGTAAAGCCAACACCTTCCTGCTCCTCTTCCTCAGGTAGCAGTAGCACACAAGCACCACCAAATCCGGGTCGAGCAATCTAATTAGGGAAGTGAAATCTTTCTTCTCTTTGAGTTCTTTTTCACATTAAGCAGCGAAATCAGACAATCCCCAATGCAGATCGACACACGTTCAGTTGCAGCTCCCAATTCTCCTACCCGTCGTGCTGCGCGTCCTCATGCAGCGGGGCGAGGCGCAGGTTGGCGGCGCGCGGGGGCGGGAGAAGGGAGGCGACGAGCATCGTGCGGCCGCACGAGAGATACGGAGGAGGGGCGGGCATTTTTTTCTTTTTTGACTGCGGCGGGCATTTTTTCTATTCCTCCACGGTTGTTTTTAGGCGGAAAGCCAGAGCCTCGAGGAGCGCGGGCGGCGGTTCGGTTTTTCCTTACAGCAACTCCAACAGTTCCCCACAGGCCTGCAAAGTGTTCGGGTTGACCCGCTTGCGAAACCGACCCGCACCTGGAATTGGCGACCGGATCGAACCGGTTCGATCCGGAGCAGAAGAGGAGCAAAAGGGTCGTGACCCCATCGACCCGCGGTGACCCTCGGGTTAACCAACCCTCCACCTCGCTCGTCTGCTCGGCGGCGGCGGCGCCGCCGCCGCCATTACCCATCGTCGCCGACCAGATCAGTATCCCCGTGGCGCAGCTCCTCCCTTCCCGCAGCGGCGCTTCCTTCCCGCGGCGCGGCTCGTCCCTCCCCGTCGTCGTCGTTGTCGACTCTCGCTCCGCCACCACTCCTGTCTGCCGCCACTCCTGTCGTCGCCGTCGAGTCCCCTCTGCAGGTAAGCTCGCTTGGCTCTTGTCGGGCATACACCCCGGGTACCTGCAAGGAAGGAGGAAGGCGGACTCCTCTTAGAATTCCCTTGTAATCCTACTAGGACTCATACCGTGTAATCCTACTATGACTCCTACCTTGTAACCGACTAGGAACCCGCCCCCTGGACTATATAAAGGAGGGCCGGGTACCTAGGAACACATCAACAATCCCTCCGGGGAACAACATCTAGGCGCAGGGCGCAATACTACTCCAAACAGGACGTAGGGTACGCTACTCTGGCTACCCGAACCTGTATAAATCTTGTGTCCTCGCGCATACCTTCGAGTTCCAGGTCTGGCGATCCCACACCATGTACTCTCCGACGGGTACCCCTATGGAGGTTGCCGGACATAAAACTCCTACATTGGCGCCCACCGTGGAGCGATCGTCACGATCATCGGTGAATTTGAAGGACCTCAATCATCAGTCATCAAGATCAATCTGCATAGCGTGACTGCTATAATTCGTCATACCATACAAAAAGCAACTCGCTGAGTCCGGGTAGAGTCGAAGAAGGCAGCTGCGCATCACGAGTCGGCTCGGGATCGGTCAATGTGCAAGTCCACGTTTGTGTTCCTCATCCTGCGGAAATACTCGGAGTCCGAGTAGAAATCGAGACGTGCTCTTGCTGCATGTGGCGTGCTGCGCTGTGCTGGACAGAAAATCATCTACTATCTAGTCACCGTGGATCGAGGCAGCAGCTCCAACTACTCCGTGCAAAAGTAGAATTCTGGAGTTCCACTACATCCACACGTCCCTGTATACACCAAGGCTCTCACAAGATTTCAAGACCTTTTCTCGCCGCACACATGAAGACGTCGGCGAGTACATCAACTCTACCTCGACTAGTCTCAACAAGAATACTAGTCGAGGACGGCTCCCGCGGCATCAACAACTAGTCGGATCCACCTCCGACTAGTCGACTTCACCAGCAACCGTCGCGGCTCCATCACCGACCGCCACGGCTTCGTCGACACTCGTCCACGAATCAAGCTAAGTCACTTATTTCAATAATTATTTTTTCTTTGGCTTGTTTTCCACATACAGGAACCAACGCCAAAGACTACTTCGTGTACGCCTCTCGACGGCTACCTGCCAGCAGAGCTACACCGTGCCAATTATTCCTTGGGGATGTTGACCGACTGCCACAGACTTGGTGCACCAAATTAGGAGGCTCTTGCCACGACGTTTCGTGTACTGAGTGCTGGAGGCGCACAACGGTTACACTCTGAGGAGGCACTGCGCAATCTTGCTCTCCGCCATGCGGAACAACGAGCAAACGCGCTCTCTCTTGTCGCCTTGCCAACTACCTTTGTCTACCTCTTGATGGTCTCGCTTCAGTAGCACATGCCTCAATCTGTGCAAAGCCTCGGCTCTCCTGTCATGCCTTCACGCGCCATAACTGGCTATGGCTAAACAGGGACCTAACAGAGATCGTGTGCTTAACTGCATCAGGCTAACTACTCGGCGACTAACGACCACAACAAGAGCATGACACATGACATTTACATTTATATTCATATTTGTATTTGTCACTAGTAGATTTAGTTTCTACAAAAATGCTACATAATGTACGCATCTTTACTTTCAGATCAAGCTTCGGCGACGACTTTCCAGGACGCTCCGCGTACCTCCACCGGCGCGGCTAGTTCCCAAACTCGGGGGCTACGCACCAAATCACTACTCGACAACAACTCGAGTAGTCTCCGCTAGCTCTCTAGCTCGGGGGCTCAGCACCAACAACTACTCGATGTGGCTCCTACGGCTTTCCTGGCGACGAGCTCGGGAGCTGAACGCTACAAGAGTACTCTGATGATGACTTCCGCAAACACTGAAGACCCTTGGATTGATTCTTCATTCATTCCAAGGCTCGGGGGCTACTAGGTTACACCCATCAGTTGATTTTTTCAAGACGGAAGCAGAATCAAGATTGACCCTCAGCCAGAGTTCACAACTCAACCTAAGGCTCGGGGGCTACTCCATATGGAGTGCGATTTTGCAATCGCACTTCCATATAAATCTCGACTTCAAGACAGATGAGCTGGACCACCTTCCAGCCTCGTGGCAGTTCAAGTACTATTGAAGACTTCTCCAAGCAGTACTCGAGGACGCTCGAGAACTATTCGAAGAGGCTTCAAGACTACTTGAATTACTACTCTCGACTACAACGTGCTCGGGGGCTTGTCGGGCATACACCCCGGGTACCTGCAAGGAAGGAGGAAGGCGGACTCCTCTTAGAATTCCCTTGTAATCCTACTAGGACTCATACCGTGTAATCCTACTAGGACTCCTACCTTGTAACCGACTAGGAACCTGCCCCCTGGACTATATAAAGGAGGGTCGGGTACCTAGGAACACATCAACAATCCCTCCGGGGAACAACATCTAGGCGTAGGGCGCAATACTACTCCAAACAGGACGTAGGGTACGCTACTCTGGCTACCCGAACCTGTATAAATCTTGTGTCCTCGCGCATACCTTCGAGTTCCAGGTCTGGCGATCCCCCACCATCTACTCTCCGACAGGTACCCCTATGGAGGTTGCCGAACATAAAACTCCGACTTCCTCTCGTGGTTCACTCCTTTTTCCCCTAGTGGAGAGTCGATGAGTGGCCTGAATCCGGCGAGCGTCTCCTTTTCTTTTTCTCAAATCTGAATCCATCCCGCCTCAAAAGAAAATACTCCTGTCGCTGACATTCATGATTCATCCTCCTCACTGAAAAGCTGCAAGGGGAAGAGGATAAACACGGAGAAATATCGCCGGCAGTGGCAGCATTAGTGCTGAGTTTTAGCATTGATTGTAATTGGAAATTCAGCCTGATACTGCCCTCTCTGTGCTTATTTCTTGTTTTGACAGAACTGAGCTTACACAGGTTATGACTATGATACTTATTTGTGGAATGGGGTAGAGGGATTGGGTAGAGAGATTGAAGAATTGTCTGTATGAAAAATTCCAAAGTCTATCTTTTTCCTTTTGGTAGCATTCTGGATTGTTCAATTGAATTTGTTATAGAATTTCCTTAACTATGGTGAGTGGACCGTCCTCTGGGTGGCAGAGGCAACTACGATGTACGGAGTAGAAAAATAAACATGGATTAGAGAACGAACGTACGTGATTAGTAGCAGGATTAGATTATGCGACTCTACCACCACTCCAGAGGTGTTTTTTTGAATACAAGATTAGTGTGCAAGTTGCAGTCTGGCCGCCATTCCCAACTAAAAAAGCCACTGTGATCAAGAGCAAAGCTGCTTGTCCAAGCAAACCTTTTTTTTAATTGGAAATCAAATGCATCAATGAATAGACGATAAGTCATGGAACGGTTTGCCTTTCAGGGATAAAAGTACCACTGATCAGGAATAATTTAAATTGATTGATTGTTTCTGCTAGTTTACTTGCCGGTGACTGCCCATGCTAAATAATGAAGCTGTCAGGTACACTGAGTTGCCATTTCAATTTGTTTAACCAATATACATCAGATATTTCTGAACATTTCAGATGGTTCACATGTCAATATCCTGTTTATCTAACCCTTCTTGGTCTTTTTTATAAAAAAAAACCCTTCTTGGTGGTACTAGTAGTGTATATACACAAAAGCAAATTTAGTCAAGTACTCAAGTATCAGTTTTTGGAGTTCTTTTCTATAGCTCAAATGAATGTCTTTTGTGGTCCTGACAATTTTTGGAGTTCTTTTGTATAGCTCAAATGAATGTCTTTACTTTCAGCAAAGGGCAATGCAGCAAAGCGTGTCACCACCACCGCCACAGGCGTTTGAGCCGCCCCCTTCTCAATCTTCACGGGCGGTTCATCCTCCACCACCGCCACAGGCAGCCTGCTACAGCCCAGATCCCATGACACTAGCCATGGCTGGACAGTCGCGGTTCCTACCACCTCTTGGGAACACTGGAGTCGACGGCATCGCTGGTGGGGAACACCAAGGTGATGGTGCTGATGTTCGCGTCACAGCAAATGTTAGAATAAGAATAGTACGGCATGATATAATGTCGTGGGATCTGGCCATGAATAACAACATGATAATGATATAGTCTTTGATTCATTGTTATTCCCATGTGATGCAGAAAGTTTCCTCATCAGCAGCAAAGCGGAAGGAATCTGGAGCGAAACAGCGAAAAGAACAACCAGCAAAACACAAAACCCAGCAGCAAAGCGGAAGGAATCCGGAGATGCAGCGGAGGCTGCTACCACAGCCATCGCCACAGGCAGAGCAGCCCTGTCCCTTGGCTCCTCCAGAGGGAGCTGAAGATGGCATTGCCGCAATTGCTGAGGCCTCATCCGCAGCAAAGCGGAAGGAATCTGGAGTGAACGAGCGAAAAGAACAATCAGCAAAACGGTTCAAGTTACCGGCAGGGCAAGTGTCACCACTAGTTCCAACAAGATCCACAGGGATAAGGATGATGCTATCCCCAAGGCTGGACCTCCCATCTACGAGTGGTACAATTGATATTAGCTCATCTAATGGTGAGGTCTCTTTACCTTTTCTATACTAGTATATACTTCATTCTTTAGATTAAAATGAAGCTCCTGTTTTGGCTTAGGAACTAGTGATGCATGGAACAACATAACCTTAACTGATGGACGATATGATTCTAGAAAAGGATCAAGAGGTAATATCCATGTCTTGTTAACTGAAAGTATCATTCATGTGTCTGTGGCTACATTTATTTAGTATCTTTTGGAAATTAGTGTTGTAGTGTCATTGGAAATATTGATCGTGTGTCTTATTGCCTCCACGTATTTACCAATGATCTTGCTGAGTTGCTTTGGAGTCATCTGCAGGTCATTACGTGTAGTACTGTACTAGATACTAGTAGCTAGTACATTGGAAAGTCTGATCTTCCCATAAGTTTGCCTTCTGAATTATTACGTTAGTTTCCCAGGCAATGCCAATTAGGTTCAGTTCAGGAACCATAAACTTAATTAGCTGCTTCTTGTTCTGAAACGAGAGGGGAAAGGAAGTCCATTTTTTTGTAATAGAATTCCGGTAAATATTGATCCAGTTTTCCATTAGTGTGCCCTGCATTAGTATCCATGCTCATTGTGGAAAATATTTTAGGTACTTCTATTAGAAGAGTACATTATATAACAGCTATTGATCAAAGTTGGAAAAGATAGCTCTATGCAGGTTCATGTAACGACACTCCTATTATTGCTTGACTCTCTGATCCAACAAAAGAAATGATATGACTTACCACAGTCCAGTGTCTCCTTGCTCAGATCAAAATTATCTTCGGAATTGTTTTTAGTTCCAGGATCAGGAAGGCCAAATATATTAAGGAAACTACACATCATAAGTTATAATCTTCAAAAGTTTATCACATTACCATGTCTTTTGCAAAGACTTCCTTCTTACTGCAATTACTTGTACAATGTTATACTGATATATGCATCACACTTACCTGATGAGTTTTCTCAATGTCTTATCGAAGTCTTCTGTGACATTAGCTGTCTGTCATCACTAACATTCCCTCTGCCGATATCCTCTCTGCTGACATTCTATACAAACCTCATTAATTTGCTTGAATTTCTTGTTTCAAACTTTCAGAGTCGACTGTAACTGTGTTTGCTGCTGGCTTGCTGTACCAAGTCATGGCTGACCAGCAAGACCAAAATCTGAGCAACAGAGATGCCAGAACTGAAGATATCAGCCTGAAGAAGATATGAAAAAAATTATCTGTGTCGCCATATCTTCCATTCATCACTTATGACATTCACCTACAGCGTGCGGCTTGTTTGTCACTTCTATCACTGCTGCGATGAGATAGAATTTGTTATCTTTCGTTCGTCAGTTGTTGTACTTTGGTAATTTGACACTGACAAAACGTCGCTAGCTGGTCCTTCGATGCATGGCCACTCTGTAATGATCTCAAAAAGATCTTGAAAGTATCAATGTTGTCGTGTTTGTGTGCCAGACTTTGGTTACTTGGTCTTGTCAATTCAGATATTGTGCCTAAGATTTAGATTATATTGTTCTAATAAGCAACTATTGTCAACTGTTAAACTCAGTATTCTTTTTCAGTTGTCCGTTTAAATTCAGTATTCAATTTCCCATCAGACAATAAGGAAAAAAACCATTGTGGATGTGTACCTGTTTAGACCATTGACTCGACAAGCTAGCTTTGAAATTAATTAGTATTTCTTTGAATGAGTTGTTTTGGAACAGCAACAGCAAGCGGTGACTGTTGTGTGCAACAGCAAGCGGTGTAACAGCAAGCTGCAGAGCAGCAGAGACGACGTGACATATATGTGGGAGACCCCTGGGATACCCGCGGGTCACACGGGTCATTTGTTCTAGCGGGGCGGTTCGACCCTATTGAGTTGCATGCACCAACCAGTTCAACCCAAAAGCTTAAGCTGATAAGGAAAGGTGGGCAATTCACTTGTACTCCAACACTCCCCCTCACGTGCAGGCTCCCCCAGGCCGCATACGTGGATATTGGAGTGGGCTGTAACTATTTTAATTAACGCGCCTGCCAGGACTCGAACTCGAGACCTCTGGCCCTGATACCATATTGAGTTGCATGCACCAACCAGTTCAACCCAAAAACTTAAGCTGATAGGGAAAGGTGGGCAATTCACTTGTACTCCAACAGACCCTATACCACCATTTGATGACGGTGGAGCGAAGGGTCAGCAAGAGGAGCGCACCGCCCCGCCCCGTTTGCAGGCTTAGTTCCCCATCTCAAGTTGCTATTGTTATTTTTTTTTGGTAAAAACAGAAAAAAATCTTCTCTAATAGTTCCCCATATCAGGTTGTCATTTATCCTAAGTTGGGAAAAATCGACTCCGCTCGCGCATATATGCGCGCAGCGATCCGCGGCGCATCCTGCAGTATTAGAAGAGGTGGAAGGTTATAAAAATAATTTTGTTTTTTCTCAGGATTCCTGATTTAAGTTTTCAAGAGGTGGAAGGGTAGAAACATAATTTTGTTTCTCTCTCAGGGTTCCTGATGTAAGTTAGAGCAACTCCAACAGTTTGGCAAATCAACTTGGCATCCATCTAATTTTGGCAAAATAAGAAAAAATGGCCTCCAACAATTTGGCAAACCAACTTGGCAAAAATAGAAACTTGGCAAAACTCACCTCTCCGCGCGCATATATGCGCGCGCGGATCGTGGTTGCCATCGTCGTTTCCCTGTAGGTGGGAGGGTGAAAAAAAGAAATAAAGAATAAAGAAGGATTCCTGATGTAAGTTTTCAAGAGGTGGAAGGGCACAAACATAATTTTATTTCTCTCAGGATTCCTGATGTAAGTTAGATCTGAGTTTGGCAAGTGAATTATGCCAAACTGTTGGAGATGAACTCTTTTTTTACTTGGCATATCTTTTTAGGAGTTGGCAAAACACAATATTTGCCAAGTAAAATTTGGCAAACTCTTGGAGATGCTCTTAGATC
Source organism: Cenchrus fungigraminus (assembly GCA_036936925.1). Taxonomy (NCBI): domain Eukaryota; kingdom Viridiplantae; phylum Streptophyta; class Magnoliopsida; order Poales; family Poaceae; genus Cenchrus; species Cenchrus fungigraminus. Next base: position 15,352,983 of record CM072778.1, on the reverse strand, counting down.
TGTATTTAGCAAGTGGATTATGCCAAACTGTTGGAGATAGACTCTTTTTTTACTTGTCATATCTTTTTAGAAGTTGGCAAAACACAAGATTTGCCAAGTAAAATTTGGCAAACTGTTGGAGATGCCCTTAGGCGGTGGTTTTTCCAAGTCATTACCGGTTCACGCAGATTTTCCCTAAGTTGGGCCGGTTCAGGAGTGTTTTTCTCGGTTTTGCGCACGGTTCACGGGATTTTTTCCGGTTCTGAGTGATGGTCAAAATTTAGAGGCAGAAACAATTCTTGCTTTAATATTGATTAGAGAAGTAAAAGGTCTACGAAATTTGCGTGAACGCATAATGAAACTCACGTGACGTGAACACGTCCTTTCCACATGAATATAAGGCTGAAGGCCCAACTCGCAAAGAGGAAATTTCGCTAGATGCTACTTAATTACTGACGGCTAAGAAACGTGCTAAACAATTGAGTTTCCTGTGGAAATGGGATGCATTAGGAATTTCAGTTGAAGGTCAGAGCAAGGCCATCCAACATTAGGGTAAGGTCAAGTGTGTGCGTGAAGAAGATTTTCCTTGCTCGCTGGGGTGCATGTCTCTAAGCACATCTAATAGATGTTTGAAACTTTTGTTGCTCCAACCATGATCTGCCTTAAGCTGTAGAAATTTTAGATCACCAGAAATGCGAGAGTACTTCTGACAATCAGGATAGAGGGTTTCTTTAAATCTTCAATGAACTGGTTCAGCCTCGCTAATTCAGAAGGTGTGTACACTCGTTGAAACTCAACATCCCGCAACATTTTATCAACATTGTGCACACGTTGCAACACCTCACCATCATCGAAGGCTCTAACTTCTTGATCAGTGATATCCTTAGGCCTCATCACATTTGGTGGGAATAATGGTTCATTTTCCTCAAAAACTCCACCGTCATCAAGGTCTTCATCATGGTCGGTAGCATTGTGTCGCACTTCACCTTCATTTAGGCAGCCTGCTTCGAGTTCATTAAGGCCTTCCTCACCACGATTATTCCAACACGCGTAATTTTTTGTGAAACCACGTGTGACCAAATGATGAAAAATGATTTCCCGTTGTGCGAATTTCTTCTGGTTGAGACAATCTATACAGGGGCAAAGTATTGCCTGAATACCACGGTTTCTCATATCCTCCTCTGCTTGATTTAGAAAATCATTGACCCCGCTTAAGAAATTCTCACAATCTTCTTGGAGCTGTCTGTACATCCGAGCCCGAGCAGCAGCCGCCATCTGCATTCCATACACTAAATGAGCATAATTCATCACACAAAAAAACCGATAACATAAGAGGATTAGGACAGCTGAAGAATTTTAATAAAAGGGGTAATTAATTTCCACCTTGACAAGGACTTTCTACGAGGCGAGCGCGGCCGAGGAGGAGGATCAGAGGCGGCGTCGCGGCCGCGGCGACAGCGCGGAAGACGGCGCCGAGCCCCAGGGGGAGGGGACACGGAGGCGTCTGCTTTGGATGACGCCGTGGTCGACGTCCGCTGGCCCCTTTCGCCGTCGCGCACGCGGCCGGCCGGCCTGCTGCAGCGCCGACTTTCTGAGGAGAGAAAGCGCGATCCTCAGAGCGCGCGCAGCTGGCGGCGGCGAATGGAGCAGGCCGGCGGGGACATCTGAGCAGAGAGATCGAGCGAGTGACCTTCTGAGGAGAGAGAGCGAGTGTTGTTGTCAGAATGGGAGTGGCCTTCTGAGGAGAGAGAGCGAGTGGTGTTGGAAGGAGAAGATAGAGACGAGCAATAACAACATGCGTCTCCGATGTGAGAAAAAAGACGACCCGCGTGGCAATCAAAGGAGACGAGTCGTAAGAAACGAGCGTATCCAATTGGGTCGCCAGCAAAGGAGACACATCCTAACAAACATGCATCTCCAGTACGAAAGTTATCAGTAACGGACTTTATAGCCCGTTACCAATACGTCAGTGATCAATAACGGACTTAAACAGCCCGTTACCGATATGGCATTGATCGGTAACGGACTTTACGAGCCCGTTACCGATAGGTTTAACTTTTGTAACGGACTCGATTTAATGTCCGTTACAACGAATTCATGTAACGGACGTTTAAAAAGCCCGTTACCAGAAGTCCACATTGGTAACAGACGTAGTGGAGGCCAACCCCGGGGTCGGCCTGCCGCGCTTATGGGTAACGGGCGCCAAACAACAACTGTTACAGATGTGGGTACATGTAACAGGTGTTAAAGGTCCGTTACAAATACTGCGTGACCTATTTAATTCCAACCCACTTAAACTTTAGAAAACTTTCCATCTCCAAAACCATACATAAACCACAATTTAATTTCATCTTCAAGTTCATTAATCATGTGAGGGTCCAGGCCGCTCTTGACCGTGAGCACGGCTGATCGATCAGTTTTAACTCTGCAGAGGTTGTACACTTTCACCACAGCTCGTGTTCCCCATGTTGCCCGGGTTGATCAGACCCTTAAACACTTCCGAGGTGAGTGGCTAGGGGTCCACTACGAAGCCTTTACAAAGATATGCAGAAGACCAACAACCCGCATAGTTACAGATCAGGGCGGACCATAACCCTCCCTAGTGGTCGGCACCTTAGCAAAGGCTGCTACCCCAAGAGGACCGGGCTATACCCCTGCAACCCCAACCCCCCTCTGCTCCTTTCGGATAATGTCATCAGTACATTCACACACCTAATTAATTGGCTAAGCTAGAGCCATGTGGACTGTGGTTGCACTGTTTTCCTGGGTGGTTCTCCATGTTCCAATTAAATCATATGATCTTGTTATCAACATAGCATCATCTTTCACCATAGTTATCATGATCATCATTCATCATTTTGCAAAGATTCATTTGAAACATCCCAAGGTATAGCAACTAAGCATTTCTACCCAAAACATCTATTTAAAAGGGTTGTTCAAGGTATAGGGATAAAATTCTAGTCATGTCCTTAAAAAGGTGATTTTCCCGTCAAATTATGCATAACAACAATTAAAAGTAAATTTTAGTTATCATGCAATTATTCAGGACAAAGAGGAATATACAGAGGGAGAAGTCCACTTGCCTTCCTTGCTTAAACACTGGGGTTCTTATTCAAAAACTTGCTCTTGATCCACTTCAACTGGTTGCTCACTTGAAACTGGCACGATGTCTACGAGCACACATAAAGACATACAATAAATAAAACAATACACCAAGCATGAAAATCTTAAAGAGAGAACAAGGTTTGGCTCTAGGAACACTAACGTAAAAACACTCGGAACTATCAGGAGATTTGGATTATCACAAACAAGAGCTAGCTATGTGCTTGGTATATTTTAATTAAACAAAATCATGTGCATAGGTTATTTCAAAGAAATACCCTATTTATAATTAAGCAAGTTATTTTATATTTAAAAGACGTTGTAAACTTAGTCCAATTTTATTTATAAATATTCAAGTATTATTTATGCAAATTAAACATTTAATTTAAAAGAAGCATGTAAAAGCATCTAAGTGTTTATCTTTATATTTCGAGTTATTCTAATCAAATTATAACTTAAAAACACATTTATATTCATATTAATCAAATTAACATTTAATTGAGAAAACTCGGGATAGACCTATGTTTCTTTTATTTAGAAAGCAAATTGCATAAACATTAATCAATTTAAGTTTGATTATAAAAACCGAGGTGTACATCTAATTAACTTTTAATTATAAGAAATATTTAACTAGTATTAATCATATTAACTTTCTTATGAAAACACGTGTTGAACTCTAATTAGATTTTAATTAGAAAAGCATGTGTATAAGGATTTAATCATATTTAATATTTAAATAAATTATAAAACAAGAAACATGTTCAACATTGGCCCTAACACGTAGTTTGAGTTGATATGAACCGAACGCAACTTGAAACGGTGGAAACGGAGCTAAAACGCAAAAGATATGGCCAAAACAAGGTTCAGGGATTTTTCTGTGAAGAAACTAGGCTTCCAGGGACTTAACTGCAAGAAACCAGGGGCTAAAACATGATTACGTATATAAACCAGAGGTTTATAACGTAAAAAAGCAAGGTTGGACCTTAGGTGGGAAAACTAGGAAGGACAGGGGCTTACACAGAAGAAACAGGGACCTGTTTGAAAGAGTTTTACATGGGTGGAAGGACACTTTTGTGATATTAGAAACCTCAGGGGGTTTTTCGCAAAACAGCCGGGGAAAGGCTCCGTTGACCGGTACCTGGCCGGTTGACTCCGGGGCCGGACAGATCTAGGCCGTAGATCTAACCATAGACGGTCGGGGAAAAACTTAAAAGCTCGGGGGTCTAAACGTAAAGAAAAGGATTTGAACGTAAGGATTTCTGTTGGTGGGAGGGTATATGTGTGATTAGAAGAAGCTCGGGGTTGTTTTTGCAAAGTGGCGGCGGCAAAGTTGGGTTGACCGGTATGATTTCATTTGACCGGCGGGACGAGCTGATCTACGCCGCTCATCCGCGATCGGACGGTCGCCGTGATCCGCATGCGACGAGCGGCGGCGCAGATGCCGGAGACGGGCGGCGCTTCGCCGGAGATCTCGCCGGAGATGGCCAAAATGGCCTCCCGCGCACGGTTTTGAGCGCCGATTGCACCTACGCAGAGCTGGGGATGAGGCTAACTCAACCACGGGCTTGAGGAGGTGGCTCGGGCGACGGTGGAGGGACCACGGCGGCCGTGGCGGACGGCATACGGCCGGCGAGCGGACACAGGGGATACGGGCTCTAGGTGCAGAGAAAAACAAGAGGGGGCGGGTCCTCACCACGCAGACAAGCTTCGGCGAAGGTGATGGCGTCCGCGAGGCGACGCAGAGGGAGATCGACGCCGGCGGCTGGAGGTTGAAGACGACGGCGGCGCTCCGGGCGATGGCTCGGCCCCTTGAAGGAAGAAGCGGTCCTGGGTCAGAGAGCAGCTCGGGTGAGCGACGAACGTGAAGAAGAAGAAAGAAGAGGGGCAGGGCACTTCACCGACGGCAAGAAGCTTCGGCGACCGGCAATGGCCCGGCGGCGGAAACCGAACGGCGACGGCGCGTGCGCGAGGATGGAGAGGTGCGGGGCTCAAGCGGATGCGGAAAGGAGGCGCACAGGGCTCGAGCTCGGTTTATATACAGCAGAGAGGGAGGGGGAGCGACGGCCGGGGTGGAGATTGCCAATGATGGCCATGGCGGCCGGCACTGATGGCATTCAAGGGGGCGCTTGTTTAGGGGAAACCGAAGGGGAATTTGATGAGAGGAGATGGCCGGGGTGCTTAAGTGCGCCTTGATGAGGGGGAGTGAAGAGGGGAGCGCGAGGGGCGGAGGAAACAGTCGGCGGGGTCGCTGCGGTACGGAGCAGGGGAGGGGAGCCGAAGGTGAGAGGAGGAGCTGACACGCGGGCCCGGCTGGTCAGCGGCTGAGGGGGAGAGGGGAGGAGAAGCGGGCCGCCGGATGATGCTGGGCCGAAAGGAGAGCTGTGGGCCGCGCGGAAGGAGAGAAGGCCGGCGCGGGTGCTGGGCTATTCGGGCCGAAAGGAAGGGAGAGATGGGTTGGGGGGTTTTGGGTTTTCTTTTTTTTTTCAAAACTCTTTTTCTTTTAAAACCCTTTCAAAACTTAAATTCTTTTGAAACTTTAAACACTACAAACCTTTTTCAAAATTTTCAAATCATTTTAGAAACTTTTAAAACTTCACACCAACACACATAAACCAAGCAAACAAAATATGATGCACAAGCACTTATTGATTCTAAAATTATTCAAAATGATATTTAAATAATTAAAAGGCCAAATTTATTTCATAAATTATTATTTTCTTAGAAAACAAAAACTAAAACACCATGTTGCTACATTAATTTAGTGATGGAAAATTAGGGTGTTACAACCAAGCCGTGGAGGAGCCACGCTCCACCGGAAAAACCTAACTCCACCGCCGAGCATCGGCGGCGAGCAAAACCTAGACCTAGACAGAATCGATTGGGACTCGATCTACTAAAGGGATGGACCCCGCTCCCCTTTCCACCGGCTAGGAGGCCAGGGGATGGGGGAGACGAGGGCCGAAGGCAAGAGGCGGCGGCGGCATAGGAGCCGGCGGCGGATCATTCCGCACGAGTCGCCCCTCGGGGGCGACGCGGGGGACGGGGTCGGGAAACAACCCTCTACTGACAAAGTGGTATTGATTGTGAGATATCATAATTAACCATAAATTGGTTGAAAAGGGAAAAAGTGTACAAATATTCCCCATTGACTAAATCAGAAACCATTTTTTTCAAAACAGAATGAGGGGAGATGAGGGATGAAACATATGTATCAATCATAATCCACGATGCTTGTTTTGTTGTGCAGTTCCTATAAAACTGCAGGCAGGCAGGCAGAGTGTAGTAAGAGCAACTCCAGCAGAGCCCCTACTTGAGCCCCTACTCAAAAAGTAGGGGCTGAGAGCAAAAAAATGAACTCCAGCAGAGCCCCAACTACAGCCCCTGTCACTATTCACCCCCTACTTTCCCCCCTCCAGCCCCTTATCCTGCGGGTAGAGAAGGGAGCCCCTACTCGTCGGTTGCGTTGTTGCTCCTCCCGCAAGCGCACGGACTGTCGAGCGAGCGGCCCCTTCTCCGTCACCGTCGGGCTCCCCCACCTGCCTCGCCGCCTACCCAGAGCGCCGCCGGTGCCCCTCAAGATTCGCCGTTGCTGCCACTGGAGCTCGAGCTCCCTACCGCCGCGGCTCTCCAATCCCTAGACGCCAGGCGACGACCAAATCGAGCCGGTGGCGGCGCAAATCGCTACAGGAAGCTCCCTCCGCCGCCCCTTGAGCTCCAAATCGAGCGCCGCCGCGCTTGGAGTTGGGAGGGAGACCGAGGAGCAGCAGAGCTCAATCTGCGAGGGCCTCCTCCGTGCCCAGCCGAAGCTTGATTCGTCGGACCTCGAGCTCGATTCGCCGGCCGTCGAGCTCGAGGTTCGCCGAGCCTAGCTTCGGTACCCCTCGCCGCCGCCCACCAACTTTCCCACCGCCACCCACCGCCGTCTGCCAAGATCCGGCGAGGGGAAATCGAGCGGCTGCCGCCTCTGCGGCCGTAGGGACCGGGGCACGCGCAGAGCTCCTCCACGCCGCCGTAGGGGCCCCGCGTCCTCAGCTCCTCCGCGCCGTCGCACGGACTGGCCGCTGCTTGAGCTCCCCTGTCGTAGGCGCGGGAGTGAGGCTGCGGGGTGGGGGCACGCGAGCTCCTCCACGATGTCGTAGGAGCACCGCCCCGCATCCTTAGCTCCTCCGCGCCGCCGCACGAGCCGGCCTCCGCCCGAACTCCATTGTCACTGCTCAAGAACAGAGGTAGCTGGGGAGTTGTGAGAGGGAGACAGAGACCGATGGTGGAAGAAGAAGTTGAAAGGATAGAGTTTAGTCACGTATGTGTGGGTCCCACCTTGCAGAGTAAAAGTAGGTACTCCAAGTAGGGGCTATTGCTGGAATGGAGGGGAAAAATTAGGCCCAAAAAAGTAGGAGGAGCCCCTACTCAACCAAATAGGGGCTTCAAGTAGGGGCTATTGCTGGAGTTGCTCTAACGGGAAATGGTGATTATTGGAGGTAAAGAAATTAAAGTTTTACTTGGAAAAACAGACAAATGAAAGAAAGAAAAGGGACTTCAACTCTCGCTTATAAGAGGGTGTTTGGATACCCTTTAGTTCTATGACTAGAAGTAGTCAGACTAAAAGCTTCTAGTCAACCCCCTATTTGGAGGGTGACTAAAAATAGTCAGCATTAAACTGTTCTCTCTCCCTCCCTTCCCTTTCTCTCTCCTCTCCTCTCCTCTCCCTCCCTTTCTCTCTCCTGCGGCAATTAATGAGGAGAGAGAGGCATTTTAGTCACCTTTAGTTGGGTCATTCCTGACTAGAGACTAGACTAGTTTTAGTCATCTTTTAGTCTTTGGTGTTTGGAAGTTGTCTCTAAAACCATCTACACTCGTCATCCTTCATATTCTCCTTTAAAATGGAATATGTCAATACCCATAAGTCCAAAACTCACCTACTATGAGACTATAAATACAAATTGAAGAGAGATCGACAGATAAGGAACAGACTATGTCAATACCCGTAAATTAGCGCTTGACTAGTGGCACCATTTGTCGATAGTGAACGGACAAGTGCAAGATGATTTTCCGATGTACTACAAAGACTTTGCTTAGTTAGACCAGTCTCATTGGGAGTTTCATGAAGGATTTCGTGAGCATTAATTATCATGTCACATCACCAATTTTGCTTATGTGGCAAGGTATTTATGAGAAGAGAAAAGAGAGTTTCATTATATGTGAGCGGAGTTTCATAGTGATGAAACTCCTGTGGCACAGTTACCTAGTTCTCTATCTAGGTACCCGTGTAATGAAACTCTGGCCTTAACCTGCTCATATATGGCGGACGACGAAGTGAGCTGATAGGCTCGCCGATAAGTACCAGCTCCCTCCTCCCCGTCTGTCCAAAGGCTGAGAAGAGTGGGCGAATTAAGTTGCTGCCTTGTCGATCCCTCGCGCTCGATCAACGACGCCGAAGTGAGGAGCCGGCCGGCTGCGCAATGGCTGCGGCAGCAGATGGGAATGAGATGCACTGGGAGTGGGACCTCGAGTTGAAGGAGGCAGCAACGAGACTGCTCATGAAGCTTGGCTGTTCGTCGCATCACCAGCTCATACGTCGCATCCGTAGCGTTCGTAGCTGCTGCAGATCGAGATGGAGTATTCTTCGACAACGCAAACGGCGCGCTTGTAACTTGTCCAGCGTCGTGTGGTTCTCGGTTGATGAAACCAAATGTGAGAGTTGGTCGGAGCATCTGTGAGGACGATCCTTATTGTGTTTCAGTATCGATACTGACACCAAATTAATCGACACTACAAGAACATCATCTACTCGCCAGGGCTGTCGGCTGTCGCGGTGATTGTATCATTTAGTTTGACATGTTTTCAGTTTTTTCTCTCTCCAATAGTCAGGTGCGCATCATTGTGTTAAGGAGAGAAAATCGAATCATGTTTTCAGCTGAAATTGAGTTCTGATGTTCAAATGTTCATTAATGCACTGTTCTGTTTATGAGACAGGGCTTACTTCTTCCTTACTCCTTCTGTCCCAAAAAGAACGACGCATCTTAGGATTGTCCTAAATCAAACTTTATCAACTTTGACTAAATTTGTAGAGAAAATTAAAGTATCAATGTTTATGACATCAAATAGATATATTATAAAAATAGATCTTAGTATGAATCTAATTATATTTATTTCATACCATAAATGTATGTATTTTTTTCTATAATCTTGGTCAAAGTTAAAAAGTTTGACTTAAGACAATCCTAAAACGATATTCTTTTTGAGACGGAGCGAGTATGTGAAAAATCTCTAAAAATAGTGCTGGAGAATTCATCAATTGAGATTAGAGGTCTTTTACGGTGCACCCTTTTTTAATTTCATAGAGTCCTTTTCAAACGGTAGTATAGGGTAGTATTGTGCACCGTAAATGACCTCATTCGTGATATGTAGTGACCTGACCGGCCTCGATCAGTTTCAGTTGATGTTTATTGACAGCAGCCTTCCGGCCTCCATTGCCAACACGCAAAGGGGAGATTAATTGGCGTGTACTGATGCTACTGATATACTAACTATATTATTAGTCATGCATATTATCCATACTACATGTGAAGGTTCCAGAAATATATCGATACATTTCAAAGAGGCGAAGACTACATACGTAGTACACATATACATCATTTTCACATAAACACTACACGACTTATTATTACAACAGGGAGGAGAGACTCAGCTGTCTCGCTATAGATGCCAGTATATATGTATGCCATCGATGGTTCAGCCGTGCAGGATATGCACTTGTATGGGGATGTGATGTACTGTATTGGGAATTTGATTCGAACAAGGGGGTTTTGCGAAGTAGCCACTGCCCAACATGTTGCTGGCAAGTATAATCAGCACAACGACATTCATCTGCATCTGGGGAAAAAATCAGTTGCCCTAATGTTGTCTAACTTGATAATTTTCTTCATAACCATATTCGAAGATATTGTGACTTATTTAAAGTTTTGGAACTCGAAGACACACTCCATGTTGGGAGTTGGGACATGAAACTAGATTAGTCTGCTGAGTACAAAGTTAGGATCGTCGTTCGTAGTAGTTATACTCTCCGCTGACTGGACACTACTTCAATCCTATATTCCTAGGAGAAAGCTATTGGTATTACCATCTTTTCGTATGTCAATAATAAATTGTTTGAAAAGAGCCAAAGTATATGAGTTTAGCATCCATGCATCAAGGTATATCACACTAATAATGAGAATGGTAGTGCATGCATGAAAGTAATTGTGTTCCATGCCCCATGGCCCATGCTTCAGTGTGTGACTCTCCTGCAATATTGAGATATATACACACATGTAGGCCCATTATTGTAGCTTATAATTAGTGTGGTGTTAATACGTTCAAAAACAATTTAAATCATTGTAGAGTTCAAGTTATTTATTCCAACAACATGACCCATCCACACTAATAACTAGTCTGCAAAATTTACACCCCCAACCTCAAGGCTATATATATATATATATGGCGGAAAAGCCTAACTCACCGACGCAATCAAATAAACCATTAATTTCCACACCACATAAATATACATAAAGCTAGGTTAGAGCTGGTGAGGAGGAAACTGTTGGCCAAGCAGCCAAGACGCCATTGATAACTCAATGGTGCATGTTTGGCGAGGTGCTTTTGGGAATGGGATGCGTTAGGAATTTGAGCTGAGCCACGAGAATGGCATTTTTGCATAATGGCGAGGGACGTGCATGGTTTGATTAGAGGCCTTGTTTGCTCCTGGGATTAGGCAACTTGTCCAGGTTGATCAAACAACAACGAGGGCTTGTAAACTAATCAGAGGTGCAGAAGGCAATGGTGGAACATTGTACCTCTCCCTGGTACGCGGCTGTGTCTCATAGGCACACCAAACCCGACACGGTTCAATGTGACGTTGTTCTTGAGCGGTATGCTCACCTTTCGTAGCTGGTAGGCGGCTGCATGTTATATGATGAGGAACAACACCTCGTGTGGCTTGTACATCAAGTAGATAGATATGCACTGGCTGGTGGTTGAGATACACAAGTTGTTACAACAAATCTACATCTAAACAACTCTATCAGCCGCTTGCTATCTTATCTACACACCGATTACATTTACATCTAACAGGGGCTTTGAACTCCGGAGCTCGCAAACTACATGCCTTGGGGCTTCCACGGTTCACAGATCCACTTTAATTGCTTGACTAAAAAGTAACACTAAGGTTGTGTTTGTTTGGGTGGCTAAGGGGCTAATAGAGATTTGCTAATGTAGGCTTCTGGTGTTTGGTTGCTTAGCCAACCCCCCTAGGCCATGCACAAGGCACAGCTATTGTAAAATGTTGTTTGATCTTACTCCGATGGATGGTTGGAGAGTTGGAATGAGCAGAGTTGTCCAAGAATGATCAAGTTTCCCGATGTAGTACAACACCGTGCTAATGGAAATCTACTTTCTCAAGTTTTTTTTTTGGATATATAATATTGTCACCTTTAATTTGAGCTAGGTAGATACGCACATTTAATTTTGCCTAAGCTGCTATTTAATTTGGTTTGAGTCACCGGACGATCGTATAGCTTATTAATCTCAGGCAAAGGAAGGACGAGTCGACTTTGTTTTTTACTTGCAGGGCCAATTCGTGTTGCATCAGGCCATCCGGCAAACAAAACAAGCTGAGTGATTGAGCTGAGCCAGCCAGTGGCGCCTTATTTATTCCGCAGGGTTCATGCACCGGCTAGGTTTGCTGATAAATATATGCAGGGTGGACCCTTCTCTATTGTACTGTGTGTCGTGTAGTAGAAATGTAGAATGGAGGGGACATAACGCTTTGGCGCTTTGCTTGGAGGCATCCTTTCAGGAATGAGACGTGTTGGGAATATCACTTCATATAATAAACTATATTTGTAAAATATAATTACTATACTTTCGATCTTAACCAAAAAGTGACAATCAATTATTCCCTTGCTGCAAACAATTTGTGGATACTGAAAATCCTTTGGCTCTAGTGAAAGGACTGTCCAATTAAGTTCTACGGCTTACAGGGTTTTGCTAACACAGGCGTATAGGCCCATCTTGACATTTCTGCACGGAGCGTACAGTTTCTACACTTCCTACCATCGGTGCAAAATCAAGTTTCTCTGGCTTATATCAACTCTTATTATAATAGCGCATATCTTTAACTTTTCATATGCAAATTATATATTGTTTAAAAAGAGCCAAATTATGAGCTTGGCGTCTATGTATGAAGGTAACAATGTTCCCATGTACCTCTCACCGCTGCGCTAATAATAACGGGAATGATATACACAATATCTGCTCATCACTATTTGTGTTATTGTGTACCTCTAGTGTACACTATAATTAATTTATGTTGGCTGGTGAAAGATTGAAGTGTTCGAGTTATTCCGTTCAACAGGCCACTCTCTATAAGTATCAACAGACGATAGCCAAAGCCCAAAGACATCACATCCTTTCCACATAAATTTAGGACTTAGCTAGAAGTGACAAGGAAGAAACTTGGTAGCAGGTGCCTTCAATACGATGACGACTCAAAACGTGCATATGGCTAGTGTGAGGGGCTAAATACGCCAACGCGAATCCTAGAGGGAGAGACCTCTCGATTTAGTCATAAATTGAGAGCCCCCAATTTGGCAAAATCGAGGTAAATAGAGGATTAATGAAGCCAAAAAAGGAAAGAAGAAGAAAAAGAAAAAAAAGTAACAAATGCAATATAGCAAGTAACTCCGCCAGGCACCTCGTTCTCCGGCGATCTTCTCCATCAACAGCGGGGTTGTGGGCGGAGCAAGCGGCGGCAGAGGGCGGCGGCCTTAGGGTTTGGGGTTGGGGTTAGGGTTTGGGGTTTGGGGGTCTTCCATCGCCGGGGGCTCTAGAGGGAGGTCCGGGGGCAGCTGCCGAACCGGCGGTGGTGGTGGGGTGTGGGCGGAGCGGCGGGCGGCGGCAGCGCTGCCCGCCGGGGTGGTGGAGGAGGCCGGTTGGGCAAGATAGGTGGCGGGGGCAAGAGACAGGCAGCGGGGAGGTCGTCGTCGATGGATCCGGCGGCGGCGCCGCCGGAGTCGGGAGGGATGGGTCGGCGGCAGGGGAAGCAACGGGACTGGTTAGGAAGGGCGGGGAAGGGGACCGCGGCGGGAGGCGGGCGGACGGCACGGCGGCGGGGTCGCCGCCGGCTACGGGTGGGGTTGGAGGCTGGCGGTGGCGGGGTGGGAGGGGCGCGAGGTGAGGTCGGGCTGTTTGGGGAGGAAGACGATCGCGTCGGCGTGAAGAAGATAGGGTTGGTGGGACCCACACGAGATCTTCTGTGGCCGCGGTGGGTGGGTGGGTGGGTGGGTGGGTCATGGGTGGGGGGCTCTCGCGTTAGTGCTAAAGGGAGAGTGCTCTCCTGGTAGCAGCGTCCATATGCGAATGGGATGCGTTAGGAGTTTATGCTCAGCAACAGGGCAAACGAAATGGCCTTTCCGTGACACTTTCAGAGGTTTGCACATCAATCCGGTGGAGTGGAATATTCCCATGTTCGCCACAGAGCTGTACCCCGCGCCATTTTTAAGGAGAGCACTTGTTGTTTGGTTAGAGAAGCCTTGTGTACTCCAAGCTCCTCAATCTTTCGGAGCTCAGCTGTCACTGAATTAAATGAAGATGGAACACTTGAGCCAAATATTTATAGTTTCGTACTCATTAGATCATCACTATCAAAAAGCAGCAACGAAACCTAATATTTGCATCGAGTTTTATTTTGTACAAAACAGCATGTGTGTGGAGGATAGAGATGTGACATGTATCCATAAGGATCCATGACGCTCAGTTGCTTACAATATTGGAGGCAGCCGTACACAAACGGAAAAGAACACATGCATGTGCTTTACTGCAAAGGGCTAAATGGGGTCCGACTTATTATTCAATATGTGCACGGTGCACCTACAACACTTCCTCTCGCATATAAATGGATCTGGCTTTCATTGTGCAAGGGAGCCAGCATTAAAAAACCAAACATCTGGTGCACACAAATTCAAGGGGAAAACTTGCAGTGGAAATGAACACGAGGGAGTGAGCATCAGCAAGATCGGCTCCCCTTGCTGGTGGTGAACGGTGAGCGGTGTGCGTTCATGGTGAGATACCGGGGATGAGAAGTGTCGGGAGCTGGAGCCCAATGTTGATCTCAAGTTTTGCTAGCTTAGCATGACGACTTCGCAGCATGGACATTAATCAAAGTTCAAGTGCTATTATTTCAGCTAGCCGAATCGAAAACAAGCCATATGTTATATGTATGACCAAACATTGAGACTGCAGCACTGAACGATATACTACCATGCCTGAATGAGAGTGCATATCTTAAGCACACTATAGCACTATACATCTCGTACTCGCTTCGTCCCAAATTATTGGTTAGTGTTAATGTTTGATCACAGCATTAAAATTCGTTTTATCCAAAAAAAAAATTATGTATACATTGTTTTGGTTGTGGCTTACTTCATAAGGTATTTTTAATTAAGTATATAGCTTAACTTTCTCATATTTATATTTATTTTCATTAAGATAAATAATCAAATGTTTTAATCAAAACTCTAATTTGGGACGGATGGAATTTGTCCAAGCGAACCCAACTAATCTCCCCTGAATGCACTGACTCGCCAACCCTCCGCTATATGAACCCCCCTTGGAAACCATCGTCCTCGAGGCGAACGAATCACGCACACCACTTGCAGGCTTTAGCTACCTCCTCTGCCATCGTACGTGTGACCGAGCGAGGGATCGAGAGGAGAGGGGCATGCCTGCCCAGAAGCTCGCCACGCTGGCTGGCCGTGTATACCTGGCGGCTCCCGGGCCATTGCCGCGCACCATGGTCAGAGCACCCTGGTGCCGTGCCTGTGCCTGCCGTTCGTGCAGATGGGCGGCGCGATGCCTGAGGGTCGAGGCGCTCGGCCGGCCGGGTTGCGTAGAACGGTGAACGGAGGAGGAGTTGGAACGGGATGCACCGGGAGTCCGAGCTCAAGGATGTTAGATGTAGTCCTGCCTGGACGAGATTAAATTGCTCGTCGAACTTAGGACCAGCAGATCCGGATCATTAGTTGGGTGGGTAGCTGACTAACTGCTGCCGAGTGCCGACTGACACGACATGGCGCGCTGATTCTGCGACAATGCAGACGGCACACCGGAGGTAAGCAAAACTGGTGCGACATGTAATTAACCTAGCTAGCTAGCTAGCATCAGGTGGGTTGGCGTATCCAACCCTGATCGGCTGATCGTAATTCTGGTACTAACAAAGAAAGAGCCCATGCTTAACTTGTAGCTGGGAGCTGGCCAATATGCTCTGTCGGTCAGGGGATCTTGTCGTATGATCGTGTCGCATAGACAAAAGTTTCTTGACTAAAACTAAAAGATGCAAGGAAGGAAAAAGATATTAGGATATATTTTTATATGTATATAAGTTATTAAAGCAGTAGTTATTTTTTTGGGTTATAGTTAGTAAAAATGGATTTTTCTAACAAAACAAATCTGAATACATGATGTTTTGTCTCCCCAAAAAATCCTTTAATATTTGATAAACTTGAAATTTTCTAAATATATTTGTTTATAATAAAATCATTGTTTTGCAGCTTCACAATTCTTTACCTAATATATATAATATTAAAAGTTCTTAATCTTTTTTCTTAATCATCAACATGTACTAGTCCTAAATTAAGGTGTTCATTACATTATGTCATTCTTTCTTCCTCGCCTATGCCGCTGCCCTTCCACACCGCCTCCTTGGTAGCCATGTGTGGATCAGCATACTTGTGGTGGCGCGAGCAAAGGCGCCGCCGTCGCCCCAGGGGAGCTCAGCACCTAATTAAAGCAATTAACCAACCAAATCTATGAACTAAAAATATAAATAAGTTAGGCATTTAAATGTGAGTGCATCTTGAAAAAGTTAAAATGCATCTTGGAAAAACAAAAATGCCTTCAATTAAATGTGCATGTATGATTAAATCTCTAGTTGGTCCAAAAGTTACAAATGCACTTTTTTATGGGATAAATTTTAAATTTTAAAAGAGCACTCCTTGCGAGACAGAGGAGTATATATGCGTGGAGCGTGGTTTCTCCACCCCACTTGCTTTAGAAACCCAAAATCCCAACACAAAACTGGGGATGGGTTCCCATACGTGGCTGGAGAGGCTGGTAGACTGGTGTGTTTTGGCCTTTTGGGTGGTCGGAAACTGGGGATGGGATGCGTTGGGGGAGCTAGTAGAGCTGAAGACAACACCATGGGGGCTCTAGTACGGTGGATCTGGAAATGTGAGAACCTCAGGTTGCATAGAATGGGGAGACGATGAAGCGATGAGCTGGCTTGCACATGACGAACGTGTCGTTGCTCCCATTGCACTTGACGGAATTGGCGCTCTTTTCCCCGTTGTGGTGCACGGATTCCAACTTTGGAAGCTAAGCTTGCACCGATGTCAATGGAGATGGAACTGGTGGGGGAATAGCTACCAATTTCTTCTCCATTGTCACTAAAGGAAGGAGCACAACCAAAAGTTGTTTAGCAAACAAAACTTCATGAGTAGAGGAGAGGGATAATATTAATTAGATAATATACCGAACACGCATGCTCCGTGATGCTTGTTTTGTCTACACAACTTGAAGATCTCGAGTTTAGTGGTTGTTCGTGTATTGATTGTGAGATACCATTCATTTTCATAAATTAATCATAAATTGGTTGAAAATGAAAAACTGTACAAAGATTCCCCACTGAACAAATCAACAATCATTTTTTTTTCAAAACAGCATGAGCGGAGGAGAGAGATGAAACATTTATCGATCATAATACATGATACTTGTTTTGTCGTACAACTGTACATGTACCTATAAAATTGCAGGCAGGCAAAGTGTAAAGTACGGGAATGAAGTATGGCTCCCTCCCTCCCACCCCGCAGCTCTCCCTCCTCCCCCACCCCGCTGCCCTCCTGCTCATCTCCTTCGGTGCTGACCGGTATCAATGGCTCTCTTGACGCGTAAGTTCGCTCGCGTCTGGCGCTCCACCAGGTTTGCTTCTGTGACTCCCGTTTTTTCTCACGCCAATGGAGATTCCGGCGGAGCTTTCCACCAAGCTAGACTTTTAGCATGGCAAATCTTTCCAGCGGGAAGTTCTGGATCTTTTTGGGTCCTCGGTTCACCACCCTTGCTCCCGTCCGGAAGGCAGTTTCTTCTTGCTCGCCACCTTTCGCCGATTCACTTTCCGACTGTCTGAATCTTCAGTCAGTTTTGCTCTTTCTGCTTGTTTGGGAGGCTCTCCGGCTGGTTTTCATGTGCAATACCTAAGCGACAGGCACTTCAGTTCCTCTGTCTCTTGCAAGAAAGTTGGATTTCATGTTTATAAGCTTCGTCACTTTATTGGTTCATCCTTTGATGTTTGTTTTCACTTGTGGAACAATGGGGTTCCTCACTGGGAACGTGGAAAACATCTTCGGGAGATTGAACGGGAGAAAGAATGGGTCAAATATATGTCAAAAAGTCAGAAATGAAAGGAGAGATTGAAGATTGTTAGCACCCAGAAGAAGGTGCGTTTTGCTGAGAAGCTCGTTCAGGATTCTCCTCAGGTTAAACACAAGCCTCAACATCGGCGAATTTCTTCAATTTGTTTTGGTGATTTTGATGTTCAAATTCCTTCTGCTCTTCCGGATTCCCCCAATATCTCCTTTGGTTTTTGCAAAGCTAAATCCCCAGTTCAGGAAATCCCTGTTACTCAAGTGTTCAGGAGATTGAAGGTTGATTTGAATCAGGATTTGAATCTTCGTTGTGCCTCTGAGAATGTGTCTAGCATTAATGACTCTCTTGTCTCGAGGGTTCAGCATCATGACCATTTGAACGTTGAGGGTTTTCCAGAGTATGCTGGAGGTTTTTCCAATAGAGGCAATAAATTGTTGAATGGGAAATGTTTCAAGTGTCTGGCAGAGGGTCATTGGGCTCGCTCATGCACTTCCACCATTCGCTACTGGGCTTGTTTTAACTATGGTCACTTGAAGAGGCAGTGTTTTACCGGATCCAAGCCCATCTTGACTTGGGCACCCAAAAAGCCTATCAGTCCATTCTTGAGCCCGGAAGGTGAAGAGGCAACTCCCGCTACTGTTCCCACTGAGCAAGGAAACGAGGCGTCCATCCTTGATACTAGAGAGCTCGTGAATGCTTCCGCCCCTCCTTCTGCTCCCCCGACGACGGAGTTTCTAGCCTCTCCCCATCCCAGCAACAAAACCCAGCAAGCCCCCTCTGTCTTCTCCTCGCCGCCCTCTCGCCGAGTTGCTCACCTTCGCCACATTGTTGTAGCACTCCGCGATCCCCTCCTCCTGCCACCATGGCCAATTTCCCATGTAACCCCATGCTCTACATTCCCATGGGGATGCATGTCGAGAATGGGTGGCTCTGTCCGGCGAGATCGAGGGTTGCGTTGGGAGGTGAACCGCCTCGTCTTCATGAGCAATATGCTATCATCGTCCTGGAGCCAACACCGATCCAAGAACAAGTCCAAGACCTTCTCCGGGATGTTTCTGAGTTCCTGGAGGATCAGTCCGGTGAGTGTGGTTTCTGCCTTTCCTTCACTTCTCAGTCTTGGTCTGTTCCAGCTGGAGAACCCCTTCCAGAGGGGGCGTTTGCTTGATGCTTCGCCTATTCCGTTTGGTCATGGCAATCTGATTGTGCAACGCCATGATGAAGCAAGAAATTTCAGAGCTTGTCCTTACATTAGGCAGTGCTGGATCATGTTTTTGGCCTTTCCTTTAGATTATCAGAATCTTACTTTTATCAAAGCTGCTGTGGCTCCGTTTGGTTGTCTGTTGAACTGGTTCGACGGTCCTAACAAGTCTCGGGTGCTGGCTCACTATTTGGTTGTTACTCCAGAGAGGATTCCGCATAGCATGGTTATATCCTAAGGCACCATGCTGGGAGGAAATGGTCGTTCCTGGTCGGTCCCAGTTTTTATCCTGGATGGTCAATTCCCCGATACTTTTCCTGGTGATGAAGATCCTGTCCCGGATGGTGGCAATCCTCACCCTGCTCACGGGCCAATCAATCAAGCCAATTTTGTGGAACCGCATTGGCATCATGATTTTGTCGGAGTTGCCCCTCATGTTCAAGCTGATGCTGGTATTAACCAAGCCTAGATGGGTGCTGCTATTGATGATTTGGCTCCCCCTCAGCCAGTGAAAAATCTGGGGATGAATGACTGGGCGCAGAACATGATGAACGATGAGGAGATTAGGCAGAATGGTTGGCCCCAGTGGCCTGATGCTGAGCATGCAGAGCAGATGGCCAATAACAACCCTTTTCCTCAGCATCCTGATCAGCCTCAAGACACAATTACCTTCGATCAGTATGGCTCCACAGCTACGTACTTGCGCGCTACTGGACCAGACCTTGTGCTCAGAGTGGAAGATATTTGCAATACATATGGTTCTGGCTCGTCGTCTGACTCCTCGGTTGGCTCTGTCGGAGTTGTCCAGAGAACTCCATCGATCAACTTTCGTTTATTTGAAGCCCAGGCTTTCAAGCTCCTCACCCTCCTAGTAATCCCAAGTTCTCCTGCCCTTGGACATTGTCTGTCAACAAGGAACATCCCTGTTAACTTCGAGGAGGATCATAGCTTAGCTCTGGTTCCATGGGTGCCCTGTCCGACGGCCATGCTGCTTCGTTTCTGGGCCGAATAGGTTGTTGATTACAGGGCCAGGCTTATGGAGGGAAGATGCAGCTCTTCTGTTGATGGCAAGTCTGTTGGTGAATTTGATTAGACCTTGATGGATGGGTTGTGTCTGATGGAAACCCCCTTGTTGATCTTGTGGACTCTCCCCCAATTCATAATGCCACCCACATGAAAATGATGTCATTGCCCTCAGCAGTGTCCATCACTAAGCCCTTGGTCCCACTTGAAGAATCCTCTGTGTGCCGCAGCAACAGGCTGAGCAGGAACAAAGAGGGCTATCAGCTATATCAACTTGAAGACCACCCAAGGAAGAAGCAGCATGTTTGGGCTGAAGTGCCCATCACTAGGAAGGTTGCCGTGGAGTTACTGAACAACCCCCCACTACCCTCTGATGAGGAAGTTCTTGGACAAATCCCAATTGAAGTCATGCAAGCTTGGGGGATTGAATGCAACGTGGCTCTTGAGGAGATCACGGTGGAAGCTCTCTCCAGGAGCGCTGCTAGCTAATGTTTTCCATGGATGTGCTTGTGCTAAATTTACTTGGCTCTCTGTTCGAGCCAGAAACCTGCTTTTGTGTATTATTTTGCTTATGCTGGTGGATGAAGACTGGATATTATGCTATCTAATTATCTTCCTGGATTATCTCCTATTTATCTTGGCTTCTGGATGTGGGTTTTTGTTGTTTGGGCTCTTCCTGAGAATTTTGAAATCTGTGGTTGGAATCCTGGTCCTTCCAGGTTCCCTTGCCTCTTGTACATTGTTCTGGTAACATTGTACTGCTCTCCTCCCTTCCCCATATTTATCAATGAATAAAAACTGGAACATTTTATGCTGGAACATTAGGGGGATTAATGGTAAAGAGAAATGGGATGCTCTTAGAAACAAAATTGAAGAAAGTGCTTGTGCCATTGTCTATATTCAAGAAACAAAGAGGGATCATTTTGATACCCGGTATATTAGACAGTTTTCTCCTAAAAGATTTGATAAATTTGATTATTGTCAGTCGGTTGGTGCTTCTGGGGGCATTTTAGTTTTATGGAATAGCTCTCTTTTTTCTGGGACTATCACTGACAAGCAGCCTTTTGGCATTACTATTTCCTTTGTCTCCAACCATACTGCTGAGAATTGGTTTCTCACTACTGTGTATGGTCCTTGTCTTGAGCCGGCCAGGTCTGATTTTGTTAACTGGTTGAAGAACATTCAGATTCAGGATGAGGATAATTGGCTCTTCATGGGTGATTTCAATTTTTACCGTTCTTTGGAAAATAGAAACAAACCTGGGGGTAATATCCATGACACCTTTGTTTTCAATGACATTATTGGTCATTTGGGTTTAGTTGAAATTCCCATCAAAGGTCGTGCTTTCACATGGAGCAACATGCAAGATGACCCCTTATTAGAGCAATTGGACTGGTTTTTCTCTTCTGTTCACTAGACGTGTTCTTTTCCAAACACTTTGATTCAACCTCTGGCTAAGCCTATTTTAGACCATGTCCCTTGCAGAGTTACAATTGGTACTTCAATCCCTAAATCCAATATCTTTCGCTTTGAGAACTTCTGGCCTGAGATTGAGGGCTTCTATGAGGTTGTGCATTCTGCCTGGTCCCCTCCCCCCAGAAACAAAAGAGGTGTTGCTGCCACTCTAGCTGCCAAGTTTAAATCTCTCCGATATTCTTTGAAGTAGTGGTGCAAGAACATCTCTAACCTCAAAAAGGCTATTGAGCTTTGCAACAAAGTGATCTTTTTTATGGACAGTTTGGAAGATTGTAGGCCTTTATTTCCCTTAGAAGCTACATTTACGACCATAATCAAAGCCCAGCTGCTTCAATTACTGAGATCCCAGAATATATATTGGAGGAAGAGGTTTACTTCGAACAAGATCAAGTACGGGGATGAATGCACCAAATTTTTCCACGCTATGACCACTGTTTCATACAGAAAGAATCTGATTACCTCCCTTAAAGATGACTCTGGTACTGAGGTTTTTGATCATGAGGGGAAAGTTGCCTTCATGTGGAATGGTTTTAAGGGCAGAATGGGGGTGGCTTGTGATCCTGTGATGTTGTTTGATTTGAGTGATCTTATTTCTCCCCAGGATCTTTCCTCTCTTTCCCTCCCATTCAATAGGGATGAAATTGATCAAGTTTTGGCCTCACTTCCCTTGGATAAAGCTCCCGACCCTGATGGGTTTAATGGCATGTTCATTAAGAAATGTTGGTCAATCATCAATGAGGACTTCTACAAATTGTGCCAAGATTTCTATGATGGCAAAGTTGATCTGGAGTCTATCAATGCTTCCTTCATTTGTTTGATTATATTCCAGAAATGGACAACCCTGAAACCATCAATGACTATAGACCAATCTCTCTGCTCAATAGTAGCATCAAGCTCCTTACAAAATTGCTAGCTGATAGACTCCAGAGAGTGATCATTGCCTTGCTTCACAAAAACCAGTACGACTTCATTAAATCTAGATCAATTTAGGGCTGCTTGGGTTGGTGTTTTGAATATCTCCATCAATGTCACCGTTCTAAGAGAGAGATCATCATCCTCAAACTGGACTTTGCCGAAGCATTTGATACAATTGAACATAATGCTATTCTTTCCATCTTGCAGCACATGGGGTTTGATGATAGATGGCTGGGCTGGATCCGCTCTATTTTCTCTTCTGGTACCTCTGCGATGCTGTTGAATGGGGTGCCTGGGAAGCAATTTCATTGCAAACGTGGGGTTCGACAAGGTGATCCTTTATCCCCTCCCCCCCCTTTTATTTGTGCTAGCCGCTGAACTCCTTCAGCTGGTGGTCGATAGAGCTTTTCATGACAATTTTCTTACGGCCCCTATCCCTCAAGACCATCCTGATTTTCCAATTGTTTAATATGCGGATGACTCTATCTTGATGATGCAAGCAGATAGTAGTCAAATTCAGTACCTTAAAGGCCTTCTTCAGGTGTTCTCCGATTCCACCGGCCTGAGAGTGAATTATAACAAATCCATGATGGTTCCCATTAATATTCATGAGGAGAAAATCAACCAACTTGCTGCTGAATTTGGGTGCTCAGTCGGAAGTATGCCTTTTACTTATCTCGGTCTTCCCATGGGCACCACTAAGCCAAAAATTGAAGACTTCTCTCCAATCATGTGCAGAATTGAAAGGTGGCTTACCACCTGCTCTTCACTTCTCTCTTATTACTCAGGCTGCCTCCAATTAGTTAATTCTGTCATCACTCCCTCTGTCCTCTATCCCATGTGTTGTTTGAAGCTTCACAAAGGTGTGATTGATCAAGTTGACAGGGCTAAGAAACAATGTCTCTGGCGTGGCAATGATTTTCAGAAGGGAGGTAACCTGGCTGCTTGGCTTTTGGTCTCTCTTCCCAAAAACAAAGGGGGCTTAGGCGTGATTAATCTTAAAGTCCAGAATGATGCCCTCCTCCTGAAATTCCTTGACAAATTTTATAACAGGAGAGATATCCCCTGGGTATCCTTGATCTGGTCTACCTATTATTCAGATAAAGTTCCTCATGCTGTCAAGGAGGTGGGATCCTTTTGGTGGAGAGATATTCTTCGCTTAAACACTATCTTTAGAGGTGTTGCTCATTGTATCATGGGCGATGGTTCCTCTGTTATGTTTTGGGATGATCTCTGGGGAGACAGCCTTCTTGTGGATGATTTCCCCCGCCTCTTCTCCTTCGCCGGACACAAAACTTTATCGGTCAAAGCTGTTATGGATGCTCGAGATCTGGACTCTCTATTCTATTTGCCTCTGTCCCGGGAAGCTTTTGCTGAACTACAGGACTTGCAACTCTTACTGCACTCTTTTGCATATGATCATGAGTCTCTGGACAGATGGATTTTTATCTAGGGATCCCCCTCATACTCCTTGGCCAAGTTTTGTGAGTTTGTTTTCTCTGGTATTCAAGTACCCCCTTCCTAGAACTTGTTGTGGAACTCCAAGACCACCCCAAGACTCAAGTTCTTTGCATGGCTGCTCATGGTGGACCGTCTCAACACCAAAGAAATGATGACTCATCGAAATCTTAATGATCCTTCCAATATGTCTTGTGCCTTATGCCATTCTCATGCTGTGGAGGACAGGATTAACCTCTTCTTTGAGTGCCCTTTTGCCATCTCCTATTGGAATAAGCTTCACGTACATCTCTTGGGTGGATGAGCCTGATGTTCACAGGAGACTGCTCAAAATAAAAAATGACTTCCCCCATTCGTTCTTCATGGATATCTTCATCATGGGTGCCTAGGAGATTTGGAAAATGAGAAACGCCGTCATCTTTGATGCTTCACTCCCATCAATCCCCAGCCGGACCTTGAAGTTCAGGGAGCTCGTTCGGTCTCAAGTCATCCGGTTCAAAATGGATCACCGTAACAATCTCCTTTCCCGGCTCCAGTCTTGTGTATAGCTTTCTTTTTCTTCTTTTCTCTCTTTTCTTTTTTCCTTCCCTATCTTCCTTAGCTTAGTGTTATTTAGCTTCCCTCTTCTCTCTTTTCTGTTTCCTCTTCCCTGCTGTTTCTTTTCTTCCTCGGTGCTTGGCTCCTCGTTGTACTGCTGTTTGTTGCCTTTTTAATATATTTTTCGTTGATTGCCGTGGGGAACTCCCCCACAGTTTGCTGTTAAAAAAAGTGTAAAGTACCGGAAAATGGTGAATTATTTGAGGTGTAAGAAATTAAATTTTTACTTGTAAAAACATAAAAAGAAAAGGAAAGGAAAACGACTTCAACTCTCACTTATAAGTGGTGCAGCCATTGCCCATTTTATTGTGCTAGAAAGGGACATCATCATAAGCCCAAAGCTCACCTCCTATAAATACAAATTAAAGAGAGACAGATACAAGGCACGCACTGTATGAAGGAGGTGGACACCACAAAAAAGGTGCAGTGTCAGATGCTAGAGATGGGATGTGTCGGGAGCTGAAGCTCGACGTCGGTCTCAAGTTTTGGGACGCATGAGAGTCGAGATTCCATTTGGATCAAACCGAACTATGTTAAATACCCATAAATTAGCACTTGACTAAAATAACACCATTTGCCGATAGTGAACGGACAAGTGCTGAAGTGCATGCAGACAGTGACGGATCCAGAAAAAATTTAGGGGGGGGCTGTGTTAGTATTGATCTCGTCTGACTTGGTCCAACGACCAAGTCAGAGCCCCTAGATCACTCCCTAATCAGGGGAGTCCAACCCAACTGGGTTGTGGGCCCCTGTCACGCCGGTACCATAAATAGGAGGTGGGGGCCGCAGTGGCAAGCACGCCGAAAACTGTCAAGTGCCCACTCGCCCACCTCAGCCACCCTACCGATCTGGGGGAGCCGGGCAGCGCCGGGAAGCCCACTGCCTCGGCCATCGTCGTCACCGTCACTGCGCGTCCCCACCGGTCACCACTGCACGGCACTGCACCGACGGTCGACATCTACAACGACGAGTGCCCTCCTCTACTTCCATAACTCACGGTACCTCTCCTTCTCCCTCTCCCTCTGTTTCCCTCTCGGTTAGCAAAGAACATCTTCGATTATCTTCACAGAACAAAGGTTTCAACCCACGGATCTACTCCTAGATGATCCAAGGGATCTAACAATGGTACCAGAGCCACCTCTAGTGAATAGATTGAGTTGGGAAAGAAACACAAGAAAGGATTTCGATCCAAATCAGAGAAAGAACAGAAATTCCGAAACCCTAACCCTAGATCCGAATCAAAGGGCGGTGGAGGGAGGCCTACCTGTGGTTACCTCACGCCGCCGGCACCGCTGTCATGCGGGAACAAACTCACCGACGTGCGGGAAGAAGGGCGAGCCGTGGGCTTGCCGAACCTCTGTCGCACGACAGTGTGAGAGACAGGGCCGAGAGGCACCGTCACCGAGCCGCTCGACGGCGGCGCGCTCACCCTCGGGTGAACACGCGCACCGGCGAGGGGGTCGGCAGCGGCGCCGGCCACCACCCTTTTCCAAGGTCGCCTTGGGTGGCGCAACTCTCTGAATCTCGCCGCGTGAGGACTGGAGAAGTAGGAAAAGGGGAAAGAAAGAAGGTAAGGTGAGACGGCCGCGGTCTTGTGCTAGTCGCGTTCATCCTCGCCATCGCCGGCGTCGCCGGCCATGGCGTACCACCGGTCGCCAGCAGAGAGCTGCGAAAAGGAAAGAGAGGATGGGGATTGGGGAGAGGGTAGGCGGCCGCGAGCCGCAGGCGCTCAACCCCGCCCTCACCGACGGGACGCAGATCACGGCAGAGCTCACGCCGGCGCCGCCGCCGGTGCAGCCGGCGCCTGGCGCGCGAGTTGCAAGGGGAAGAAAGAATGGAAGGCTAGGGTTTTGGGGAGTCCGGCCAGGGGGTTTTGTCCCTCCGAGAATGGTGCTCCACCGTCGATCAAGATCAACGGCTAGAATCGGTCGGAAGCTGACGGGCCACTTCAGGCCCAGGCGGGAGGTGCTTGTGGGCTGGAATGGCGGCCCGGTGGTTGGCTGGCGGGCTGCAGGCCCAAGCGCGTGTGCGCAAGGAGGCTGTGGGCTGAATTATAGTCTGGGCCGCAATGCGCAATGAAAACACAGTGACTTTTTAATAGTGCTTAAATTAATTTGAGTATTTTGTCTAAATTTTGATCTCTACTCAAATTGAACCAACGAGATATTTGTTTAGAGATTAGAAAAGGTGACAAAAATATTTATGAAAGTATGTTTTCATGAATTTTATTCATGTTTTTCCGTTGCAAAGTAAAAGTTTCATCCTCTAATTTAGAGGAATATAAAGTTTTCTGCTTAAAATTTATTGTGATATTGTTATTTTCTGACCAACGTTGATGATAACAATGTTACAATTTTATCTTAAAGTTTCACTTAAAGTTAATTATGGTATTGTTATTTGTTTTAGTAACAATATTATAATTTTATTTAAAGGTTTTACTGAAAGTTAATTATGGTATTGTTATTTATTTTAGTAACAATATTATAATTTTATTTAAAGGTTTTACTGAAAGTTGATTATGGTATTGTTATTTTTCTGACCAACGTTGATGATAACAATACTATAGTTCTATGTGCTTTCTGTTTAAAGTTCAAATCTTTGATTTTATATCAAAGTGATGAATTTCAAAGAATGGAAAGGATCAAGAGATACTCTTGAATTAAAGTATTGATTAGTAAAAGTATTGCTTCTGAAAAGAATAATAAAGAAAAGCTTTTCTGCTGCTATTTGTTGTTCATTTTCTCAATTAAATCGGAACCAACGAGAAGATTTAATTGGGAGAATAGTTTAAAAGTTTTGGTTAAGTTTTTCCCTGTGGGGAAAAGCTACCACAAAGTTTAAAGTTCAGAAAAGCTTCCGCTGTTATTAAGTTAAAGAAAAGTTATTTATTGGTATTATTTTGTCATTTGAAGCGTCAAAGTTTTGAGCATTAATTTGCTCTTATAACTAAAGTAAAAGAAAAGTTGATTTTGGCATTTTCATGCCACATGAAATGTTAAAATTGAGCATTAACTTACTCTTACATCTAAAGATAATGCTCAAAGATGCAAAGTTTTAAAGTTAATTATGATGTTGTCATCTTATGATAAAAGTTTGATGATGTCGATATTATGTTTTTTATAGTCACGAGTTCTATGGTGATAATAGAATTCAAAGTGCTCGAATATTGTATGTTTTAATTTTGACCAACGTTAAATTATAACATACAATTATTTCTAGTAGAGAGAAATTGATTCGAGTTGATTTCAATCAACACTGCAGATAAAGTTTTGAGTCTACTCAACTGCAAAGTTGAGGTTAAGAAAGAAAAAGAGCTTTCCTCATTTCGACCTTTTTGGTTGATTTGGAAGAGAGTCCCAAGTGTTGAGAAAGGAATTTTAGTTTTTTCTCTCACTATAGTTTTCGTGACATTATGTTTTGTCAATTTTTCTGGTTAAATTGGAACCAACGTGAAGATTTAATCAGAAAATAAAAGTATATGTGCATGTTTTGGTCATCGTGACTAAAATAAAGTTTTGTCATTGTAAAACAGTATATTGTCCTTCAATAGTAAAGTTTTTTGAAATAAGTCAGACACATGTGCAATTTGACCAATGTTGAATTAAACATGTGTATTGGCAAAAGTTTTTCAGATCTAATTCTGAAATTAACACATTGGTTGTTGCCAATGCATTCAAAGTTTAAAGTCATAAGTCAGAAAATGTTTTGGCACTTGTGTCATTCATTTTCTGAAAAGCAGGCAAAGTTTTTGTGATACTCATATGTAACTTGAATATCACATAAAAGACGAGAAGTCTAGGAGAGCTTTTATGCTATCCCAGCAATACTCATGCACCTTTGTGATGTCATGATGGATAGAGACTTACAAAGTGTCGAAGGACAAAAGAAAAATTGAATTTGATTCAAAAGTCGAAATAGCAAGCATTACTTGAAAAAGTATAGCGATATGAAGAACTCTAATGAGTTCTTAAAAGTGTAACAGTGAAGAACTCTGATGAGGTCTTTAAAAGGAACAAGGAAATGGTACTCCCATTATTTTACATGACTTGATCATGTGAATAAAGTTAAAGGTTAAATGACTCCTTGTTCACAAATGTTAAACCAGATTCGAAATTATGGCTTCAAAGTTTACACCATATTTCGAGGGGGAGAAAGATTGAAATATTAAGATTTAGAAAAAGATTTAGAAATCAAATTCCCCTTAAAGTCAAAAGTGATGCATTGTATGCATTTAAAAAATGATCTATTAAAGAAAAGTATGACCGAAATGGGAGTATAATGGTCATAACATTGATACCCCAACCATAGACATAAACAAAATTCCTTGAGTTTTATTTTACCACGAATATAAAGAAAGATAGTAGAGCCTCACAGCAACTAAAAGAAAAAGGATGATGCTTAAAACATCATACGAGGCTAGTAAAGACTGAACCCAATCAAAAGCTTAAAGATGCTTGCCTCAATTGATAGATGGGATAATCTGGGGGAGTAAAAGATGTTGAGAACGAAGGCTTGAAGAGAAGTGGGACTGTGTGTTCACTCCAATGATTCAAGCACATCAATTGTCTCGACATATATGTTGGTGTTGTATGATCAACAGAAGCTGAGGTGACGACAGATGTTGATGTAGTTCAACACCCGTCGTTAACTCTTCAAGAGAAAAATAAAGTCAAGGAAATTTTTGCTACTCAGGATTATGTGGTAACAATTGTTTCTTTGGAAAATCATAAAGAGTTACAACAACCCCAGACAGAAAACAATATACCTAGTTGTATATTGTTAAAGTATAAGATAAAGAAGCATAAATGAAGGTAATTCCACCTCATTTGGAGAAGCCATGAGAGGTGTTCATTCATCCTTCATGGAAAATGTCATGAGACATAGTTGTTTCAAACTTGTTTTGGAACATAGAATAAATTCCTAAAAGAGTCAAAACAGTAGACTGTAATGGCTCTACAAGGATGAAACGTGACTCCAGAGGGAATATGTAAAAGTAATCTAGCATGTCTTGTGGCAAAGGGCTTTATGCAAAGAAAGGACAAATTAAAATGAGAATTGTTCCTGAAGTCTCATGAAAGGATTCTTTTAGAATCAAAATGACTATAGTGATATATCATTATATGGAATTACATCAGATGGATGTAAAAGTAATGATATACAGAGAATCGTGCGAGAAAGTACATACATGACATAACCAAATGGTTTTTGTTATGGAAAGAAAAGAAAATTGTGATATCACCTGATAAGATGGTACCTTTTGATTTATGTGTTAAATCGGGTCACAGAAGAGTGATATCTATAGTTCTACGAGAACAAAGAAAAGTTTTTGGGTTTAAATAAAAGTCAAGATGACAAATTGCTCATCTGCAAAGTTCAAAGATGGGAAATATTTTTCCTACATTCAATGTGTAGATTATGCACTACTTAGTGGTAGTAAAGTTCAAATCTGTTTTGGAGAAGGAAAAGGTTGTTATAACCTACAGTTTTCAAAAGGAATAATCTTGTTGAAAATCCATTCGCTCCAGCTAGGAATGGAAATTCATTGAGATGAAAGAAAAGGGGTATTATAGATTATCGCAAAGGGCGTACATAGAAAGAATTCTAAACGTGATAAAGTATGCATGCGAGCAAACTTATGCCTGTCTTACAGTCAAGGGTAATAGTTTTGGAATTTCAATATTCCAGGAACCAATATGAGATCGATCGAAAGAATGGTGGTTCCATTTGCTTCAGCTGTTAGAAGCAGAATCTGTGCTCACAAGAATTTACCCTGACATAGTTTTTGTATCCGGGATGTTTTGGCAAAAGTCTAATCCAGCATAGATCACTGGAATGGAATTAAAAGAATGATTTGCACTCTTGCAAAGTGTTGTAAGCCTCATGCTAAGTGTAAGGAATCGGATGCTCGTAGCCTAAGAGGGGGAGGGGGTGAATTAGGCAATCTAAAAACCTTAACCTATGGCTTCACTACTTTTTCTCAAAGTAAACTAGAACATACTATCTAGATGTGCAACTACGGTTGTTCTAGTGTGAAACTCCCATCCCAAAACAAGGTTTGCAACCTATAGCCAATCCTAGCAAGATACTAATCTAGGAAAGTAAAGGCAAACAAAGATTGCAAGAGAGTAAATGCGGAAACGTAAAGAGGGATGAGAGGAAGCAAACTCTTGACACATGATTTATCTCGTGGTATCGGTAGGCACTAAGCCACCCCTAGTCCACGTTGTTGAAGCACTCACACAAGAGTATTGCTTCCCGGTCACCAAGTCTCTCCCAAGAGCACCACTTGACTCGCCACTAAGGCTCGCCACTTAGGCACTCGCCAAGCTCCCTTGGTCACCTTGATACCGCCTCCACTAAGGAGCTTCTCCACTTAGGAAGGGGGTCTCCACGTCCCCCGCACAAAGTGTCCTCGCCACTCCACACCAAGCCGGAGGGTCGATGACGATTGCCGGTGAGCCACTTAGGCCCCAAGGCTTCCGGCAAACCTTGTACACCTTGATTCACTCAAGAATCACCTCACAAGGTTGGCACAACCTTGCACTCACTCAGCTCTAAGCTAAGCCTAGCACTAAGCACATACACTAAGCATATGCAAGTCTATGGATGAGCAATTAAGCACTTGGATGGATTGGATATGATCTTCTAGGTGTCCTGCACTCCTCTGCACTTCCACTCAATCCAGCACCCTCAAATGGGTGAGTGGAGGGGGTATAAATAGCCCAAGGCACTCAGCTAGCCGTTGGCTAACGGCCACTGAAAAAGGTAGCGTCGGATGAACCGATGCTATGCTTTTCCAGGGCGTCGGTTCATTCGGTGCCCTCCACGTCACTTAGCCGTTGCAGCTCTGCTGACACAACTGTTCCGACGCTATACACCGACGGTGCGTCGGTTCATCCGGTGCTGAAGACCTCGCGGCCAAAATGTCTCTGTATGCTGCTTCGTGACCGTCGGATAGACCGATGCTTCCACTTGACCAAGGCGTCGGTTCATCCGGTGCTGAAGAGGCTGTCTTGGCGCGTCTCTGTCTTGATTCAAACTGAGCGTCGGATAGACCGACGGTGTCCTCTCTCAGACCGTCGGATCATCCGGTGCTACTGTCTTCGCTGCTCCTCCTCTGCAATTCATCCGGCGCATCTAGAAACTGGACCGTCGGATCATCCGACGGTGTCATCTTCATTTTGTCTGCTGCGCAGTGTACCAAGTACACCGATGCTTGCACCGATGGTACCGTCGGTTCATCCGACGGTGTCAATTTCCTTCCTTTTCTTCCGCGGTTTTGACCCTTGAAAAATAGACTATCTTCTCATTTTGGCATGTGGTATTTTTGCATCCTTGGGACCTAGAAATGTCTATAAAGACATGCTAAATAATGTGGTTAGTCCCATTGATCATGTTGTCATGAATCACCGAAATCATACTCGAACTAATGGCATATGAGGCCATGTTCGCTACACTAAGTAATAAAGAAACTCATACTCTCAAAGGATTGTGAGTAAAAGGAACTAAGTTTTGGTGAGTTATTTAGTGAAGCCCACAGTAGTAGCTAACACTCACGATTGGAGTTTTATTGTGGAAAAGCTCCAAAGTCAAAGTTGAATAGTTGTGATAAGATGGGTGATATGAGGCTACAGGACAGGCTAAATGGTTGAAGAAACCTTGCTCGGAATTGATAATGGTAATCAACAGTAATATACCATTTAAAAGTTTTCTCTCCTATGACAACATGTCAAGTGTGCTGCCAAACACATTGACAAAGTGTTATATGTTGCAAAGGAGAAAATCCAGAATCACATGATAGTTTTGA
This sequence comes from Cenchrus fungigraminus, assembly GCA_036936925.1. Lineage (NCBI taxonomy): Eukaryota > Viridiplantae > Streptophyta > Magnoliopsida > Poales > Poaceae > Cenchrus > Cenchrus fungigraminus. Next base: position 15,320,974 of record CM072778.1, on the reverse strand, counting down.
TCAAAAGTACCAAGCAATTACTTGCGGATCCGCTTAACAAAGGCCGACCACCCAAGTCGACATGGGTTTCACGGGAGGCCTATGATTTCTGGATAACAAAGGGCCCAAGTAAAAGTTAAGGTATTGTTTCACTATAGAAAGGTACATTGTGGTTGTCTAGTCTTACAGTAATTGATACTTGTTATGATGAGGCACACCCTACGTACTGATCTGCACTGAGATGAGGACCAAAAGCAAAGCAAGTAAAATAGTTATGTCAAAGTATAAAGTTTAAAGTATAAGATGAGATCAAGGGGGAGAATGTTAGTATTGATCTCGTCTGACTTGTTCCAACGACCAAGTCAGAGCCCCTAGATCACTCCCTGATCGGGGGAGTCCAACCCAACTGGGTTGTGGGCCCCTGTCGCGCCGGCACCATAAATAGGAGGTGGGGGCCGCAGTGGCAAGCACGCCGAAAACCGTCAAGTGCCCACTCGTCCACCTCAGCCACCCTACCGATCTGGGGGAGCCGGACAGCGCCGGGAAGCCCACTGCCTCGGTCATCGTCGTCACCGTCACTGCGCGTCCCCGCCGGTCACCACTGCACGGCACTGCACCGACGGTCGACATCTACAACGACGAGTGCCCTCCTCTACTTCCATAACTCACGATACCTCTCCTTCTCCCTCTCCCTCTGTTTCCCTCTCGGTTAGCAAAGAACATCTTCGATTATCTTCACAGAACAAAGGTTTCAACCCACTGATCTACTCCTAGATGATCCAAGGGATCTAACAGGCTGAACTATACATAATAGAAAGACTCGATACAATTAACATGGACTTAATAATATTTTCTGATCAAAAATCACAAAATCATCTTCTTCTACCTCAGAATGCAGTCCTTCTACTATATCTATGGCAAAAAAAACCAGAGAAACTAAGGAGATTTAATGGAGTTTGAAGGCAGTAGGGGGGGCTGGAGCCCCCTCCGCCCCCCTCGCTGCCTCCGTGGCTGCATGCAGAGTGATTGTCCGATATACTCCATCAGGCCCACGAAGAGTGCAATTCTAGATTTTCTATAACAAATTAGTAGTAGAATAAAAAGACTCCGATACCCTCATTTATTTGCCAAATGCAGTAAGTTTTGTCATGCAAATCAGATCTGACCACTTAATTAGGAAGTTAATTAGATCCATCTTCTAGAATTACATTCTTTGTAAGATTTTTTTTCAAAAACTAGGATTACACTTTTTTATGGGACGGTAGGAGTACTTCAGCAAAGTTGTAGCCAGGTTGCTTGCGGAGGTGATCTTCACGCTTTCTTCCCCCTTTTCAGTTGGTTTTACCGTTTTAGGCTTTGGGCCCTCTAATTGCCTTGTTGGGCCGTTGGTTTTTGTGCCATTAATTTCTCACGAGGGCACATATTATTACCACATCAAGAGCTGCTGACCCGAGTGGTAGCCTCATTGTGGGCATTGCAGGCACGAAGGAAGGCAATACACGAAAATATTTCTCAAAATCCGTTATCCACTCACTGCTTCGTCGATAGATATGTGGCAAAATTGGAGATAACATGGCCAAAATTAACGAAGCAGTCTTTTTTTTTTTTGAGAATTAGTAACGAAGCAGTCGGGCAATGCCACTATGCCGGCGTGGCTTCCTCCTCTGATGGGAGTACCAAAAATCAATGTTGACATGGCATTATAGAAGAACTCGAGTATTGCAGACGTGGCTGCGGTAGCCCGTGATGCCAGTGGTTTGTTCATGGGAGCTTCGGCAGTGGTTTTAAAAGGAATCACAAACGCAGAGACAACCGAGGCACTGGCGTGTAGAGAAGGTCTGGCATTAGAGCATCCAATCTTCCTATTCAGAACCTCAGATTGGCTAGTGACTACTGTACTGCGGTTATGAGAAACATGAAGGGAGGGGCAGCTATATGGGCATCTATGGCCTAGTGATACCTGAGATCAGGACAGGGAGAGAAGCTTTTGAAAGTGTTGAGTTCGTCCACAAGAAGCTCATAGTATTTGCTAGGAGCTCCCTATCGTTGTTCTGTCTCCACCAGAGAGTATATGTAACTTCTTTTTGTCTAGATAATTAAAGTATGGTGTGCTAAAAAAACATATGTGACAGTTTAGTCATCAATATGTGAGGCCTAGCTTTTCAGCGCCAGGGAAATATCTGCGACTGTCCTATCGTGGTTGTGATGGATTAGAGAAGGTCCATCTGGTGCATAATAACCTACAGTGTACTTGGTGTCCACTATGCGACGATATATATAAACGAGTGGTTTCTCCTCACGCTTTTATAAAACTACCAAGAAAAACCTGATGCCTCTGAAATTTTACAAGATTATTTAAACACAATGCCAAGAGGCCGAAGAACGAATGAGGTTCACTGTGGATCGTAGTTGGCGCGAGGTGATTGATTCGATGGTGAAATCTTGTTGGAATGTGATGTGTTGGGAATTTTAGCCAAAGCCAGGTTTGCATCATCTGCTTCTCTTCTCTGTGCTCATGTGGCCACAAGCCGGCTCGATGTTGCTCCCATTGGATTCCACATCAGCCGCTCACATGGTAACCGTCAATTGCTAACCGCTCAGATCCCTAACGCTCTCGGTGGCTCACATGGTATAATGTGATATCGGTTAGTGGAGTTTTTGTAGGATCTTTATGCAAATCTGTAAGGAATGGTGGTTGAGATTTAATTATCAGCCGAGGTTGGAGATTTAAAGATCTTTTTAATGCTTCAACGGTGGTTAAGGTGGGGAAAGGAAACAAAACAAATTTCTGGCACTCAAGTTGGCTTGATGGAAGAGCACCAAAAAAACATAGCCCCGTGCTTATTTAGAAAGTTGAGGAGAAAAAACTTTGTGGTACACAAGGCTTTACAAGACAACTATTGGATAGATCAAGTGTGCCCTTTAAACACGGGGAAGAGATCAGGGATTACACTAGTCTTTGGAAAGAGATACACTTACTTAGTCGTAACCCTGAAGCCGAGGATGAAATCACATGGCGATGGACGCCAGATGGGGAGTACACAACCAAAAGTGCATACTGTATTCAATTCACAGGACAGACTATAAAAGGCAAGCCATGAACCCAATCTGGAAGGCAAAGTCAGAACCTAAATTTAGAATATTTGCTTGGATCCTTCTTCACAGAAAAATTTTGACAACAAACAATTTAGAAAAGAGAGGATGGCCCCATGATCCCTTTTGTAGACTCTGTCAGTCGGAGCCCAAGACGCCCAAACATTTATGCAAAAATTGTACATATGCCCAAGCAATATGGTCGCAGCTAGTCAGATGGTTTCAACTTCAACAATTACCAAGGAGCACTTTGATTAATTCCATTTTTATATAGTGGAAAAAGTGCAGAGCCGTTTTTGACAAAGACAACAAATCCATTTTCGATGGGCTCATTATATACTTCTGGTGGAACATTTGGAAGGAACGCAACAGAAGAATTTTCAACCAAGAATTTAATTCGGTAGATGAGGTGGCTTTTCTTATCAAAGAAGATATCCAACAATACCAATTAGCAACACAGACGCAAGCAGCAAGATCTTCAGGACCATCTCCTTAGAGCTTTTTGTTTGCAGGGCAGTCTCTTGTCTCTTTCGTAGTTGTTTTTTGTGGGGAGAGTTGTGCTTGGGGAGTCCCCCAATACCCCTCTAGTCGTTTTTTTGTGTGTATCTTTTTCGTCCTCTTCTATTAAAAATTCGGCAATTCTCTTGCCGTCCGTTCAAAAAAAAGTTAGAGATAAGTGAGAATGGAAAATCATGTTTACTGGGTGTAGGATCAATGGCCCGTAGAAGGGGGGTGAATATGGGCCTTCTTTTCAATTTCTAATGCAAGAAGTAAACCTTAGCCTACTAGCTAGTGTTGCCCATCTAAAAAGGTTTTTCTCTACTACTAAGCACACTAACAAGAGTTTTCTTAGCAAATATCACACTAAGAGATATGGAACACCCTAGTCAAGATAAGAGGCAAACAAGCAACTTAAAGAGAACTAGAGCAAGGAAACTTAAATGCGGAAAGTAAGTGCTGAAAATAAATGTGAGTAAGTAGAGAGAGGCACAAGAGACAACCGGATTTTCCCCGTGGTATCGAGAAGTTGACGCTTCCCCCTAATCCACGTTGGAGCACTCACTAAGAGTATTGCTCCCCCTCAAGTCACCAAGACTCAAGTGCTCACTAAAAGTACCCGTTCTCCATCTCCGGAACGGTGAGTCTCGAACCGTGTACACGAAGCTTTCTTGAGGCTCCCACAGTCTCCAAGAGCTCACCAAGAACCCCCAAAGCACCAAGACCGTCTAGGAGCTGTCAAACTCTAAGAGTAACAAGCTCACACACCTTCACTTGACCTGAGCACTCAACTAAGCCATGTATGCACCTTGAAACTCTTGATCATTAAGAAAGAGCTCCTCAAACAAGAGAAAGAGAATCCAAAATGAGCAAGAACACTATCTCCTTCTCTCCTTGGCTGCTGTAGATCTTCAGAGTGGCAAAGGCAGCTCAAGAGACGCAGGGGGTCATTTATATAGGCCTAACAAAGGAGGCTAGCCGTTGGAAAAGTCCCCTGAAAAGTAGCACCGTCGGATAACCCGACGGTTCCCCCCGCGCAGGCGTCGGATCATCCGGTCACTCACAAGCCGCTATATAGCCGTTGAACTCAAGTGACCCAGTCAATGCACCGACGCTATGTTCCGACGCATCGTCAGTCTATCCGATGCTGAAGAGCATCCACTCGGTGCGGTGCTGTATGATTCAAACACAAGCGTCGGATGAACCGCTGAGGTGTCCACGAAGCGTCGATTCATCCGGTGCTGAAGTAATCTTCTTGGCGCGTCTCTGTCTAATTCAAATGAAGGCATCAGATGAACTGCTGGTCAAAGCGGGATCATCCGATGCTGAAGCAATCTTCTTGGCGCGTCTCTGTCTAATTCAAATGAAGGCATCGGATGAACCGCTGGTCAAAGCGTCGGATCATTCGGTGCTGAAGCCGTTGAAGTCCAGACCTTACTGTTACCAAACCCTAAGGCACCGGATGAACCGATGCTTGTACCGTCGGTTGATCCGACGGTCACTTTTGAATTTTCCAGCCGTAGAACTCATCCGACGCAACTAGAAAAGGAGGCGGCGGTTCATCCGACGCTAAGACTTTGATTTTAACTCGTCCAATTCAAGCGCCTTTGAGTTTTCCGTCGATTCTTTTGCTTCTAATGTGTTTCCATGAGTACTTTGAGCTGTTTAGCATCCAAGGAACTTGAGTGTGCATATTTTCATGTCTTTTGGTGCATGGTCAAGCTACTAGTGCATGAACCCCTCTTAATAGTACGGTCAAACACTACAAACTAGTAATCCAAGTGTCCTATCTCCTTGTGACACTTGGAACTAACAAAGTCCTTAGCTTTGTAGTATTTGTCCATTGATCGTCCATAATTTCAAATTGAGGGGTCTCTTTTCATTCAATACTCATGACAATAACCCAAGATATAATCCGCTACAAAACAAAAGTTAGTCACAAGTATATGGTTGTCATTTATCACCGAAACACACCCTTACCAAAGGTGCGAAAGGGACTACATGGTTACACTGCCCCCCCCACCCCCTCACTTAAAATAAAAATTTAAATTAAATAATAAATATACCATGCCTCCCTAGTGACTTTTAATTTTGTATATGGTTGAAAAGGGGTAAAGTATACGAAGGTTGCATGAATGCGTAATAATGGAACTGCATTTGAGTTATTGTTAAGTCCACCAATGCAAAACTAACACTCGAACTCACGTGAATACATCCTTTCCACACGAATATAAAGCCGCAAGGAGGAAACTCGCTAGATGCTATCCACGGTAAATTAATTAAATCATGCTAGACTATTGAGGTGCATATGGAAATGGGATGCATTAGGAATTTAAGTTGAAGGTCAGAGCAACCGAAATGGCTAGCTGTCCAATGAGCTGACTCGCGAAAGTGTTGTCTATCTGCACCGCTAACTCGTTTTGTCACAAAAGCCTCATCTGCTCCTCCCTTCATCTATCCACTACTGCCTCCACGCGCCATACTAGGCCTCCGACCAAGGTTTTCAGTTCGCCTGATTAGGTGGACAAACAGCTACCTAGTGTTGGTCTCGATGGAACACATTCACCAGCGAGCCGCTTTGCACAATTGTGTTACCTTCCTCCATCGAACTAAACCCATCAAAATGACAGGTAGAGTGTTGCTCTCCCGTGGCATTAGACAGAATTGGCGCTCTTCCACAGTGGTGCGCAGATTCCAATTTTAGGAGCTAACCTTTCGCCAATGTGAATGGATCGGAGATCGACGGAACTGGTAGGCTAATAGCCACCAATTTCTTCTCCACTGTGACACTGTCAGTAATAAAAGGAACATAAGCAACATTTGTAACAAAACTTCATGATGATAAGTAGAGGATGAAGATTTTTTTATTGTAGAGGGGAGACATGTTGGAGATATTGATCATGAATCGTGATTCTGGTTTTGTCAATAAAGTTCCTACAAAACTGGAAAGCATTTAGTACTAGAAAAATATTGAATTACTGACATTTAAGAAATATATGTAACCTAGCTATTTGCATAAATTTCCATGATTAGTATGTGTGGTTGCCATTTTTTCTAATCGCGTTGTAATATTAGTGCCGTAGCCATTTTTGGTACTCATGTTCGATTTAGTTTCTAAGAAAAAGTATAAAAATGAAGACAAAATTAGATTTCTCGAACGCTTTCTGACCATTTTCTCGCTAATTCATGAATTTTTTCTCCAATAAATTTATGAGTTTATGTCATGTGTCCCAAGTGTTGTTTGTATATCGACTCTGATGTCATTCATTTTCCATAAGTTAATCATAAATTAGTTGAAAAAGGAAAAAGTGTATGAATGTTGCATGAAACGTGTAACAGAACCACGTTTGAGTGATAAATTATCTTATCCAACAACACAACCACACTGCCTTTACTCCTTTAGATACGAGGTTTTTTACGGTACACAATACGACCTGTACGACCGGTTGAAAAAGGACTCGTATGTAATAGAAAATGACCTATATGTAAGGATCCGATGGTTGAGATTAATTCTATACGACTGGTTTTTTTAGCTGTCGTACGGTAGTATTCAAAGGTCGTATGGGTAGTATAAGGGTATTATCGAAAATGTAAAATGGTATTGTTGTATATAGGAAATGAAATATATGAAATGTTTTAGATAGTATAAGGGGGCAGCGGGAATTTTTTTTTTCAAATAATATATATCAATCAAATTACCATTTTACCCATAGAGAAAAACCATAATACGACCGTACGACCGTTGTGTCGTATTGTGTACCGTAAAAAACCTCTTAGATACATCATGCTCCTAAGGCAATATATAGCCCAAGAAAACCCGAAACTGACACTCACATGATCGCGTCCTTTCCATACGAATATTAGGCACAGAACTCGCAATGCAAGGAGAAACTCACTAGATGCTACCGGATGCTCAACCTTGTAGTACTTTTGAGGCTACTGTGGAAATGGGAGGCATTAGGAACTAGAGTTGAAGGTCAGAGCAATCGAAATGACCATCCAACCTGTTAGCGTAGGCAAATATGGGCAACTTCATGTGGGTACTATGATTGCCCAACTCGTATTCTTCGATACCAACGGGTATCTTACCTATCCCTGCTGCCTATGTTAGTGAAAGTGTGGATAGTTTTGCTGCAGACTTAGTTTGTTGGTGAGAGAGTCAATCAGGAGATGGAGTTGCTTCTCTTCCCATTGTTGGATTTAGCTCAAGATCCCATTCCACCTGATGTTGAGAAGATGGTTCATTTGAAGGCAACTTTACGAAACATGCCACAAAAGAGATTAGTGGAGTAGCCTCTGTCGGAGATTTTCGAGAGGTTCTTCTTTTTCTTCAGTTTATTTTCTTTGGTACATCAGCTGATGTCTTGGCTACGTATTTATTTGGAACATGTGCCTGGCTATCTTTGTAATGTTTGTGCTACGATGTATTATCGGAAGAGGGCGTCCGAAGTCGGAATTTTATCTTCCATTATTAAAAAAAATATGGGCAATGGATCGTTTGCATGCGTACGGGCAAATGGTTTGACCTTGTGCTGCGGCAGTTTATGGGAGGTTGTTTGCAGCTTGTTTGGTCGCAGCTCGTGTGTCATCTTGCCTGGTCAGGCACCTCCAAGTCTCCAACATGCTAGGCCTCCCCGGCCCCTTGTTTGGCGGTCACCCTGATCAGTGGCCGAGTTTAGCAGCGCGTGGACAGAATTTTCTGTTGCCAGATGTGTTTGCCGTCCTTGATGGAACGTTAGCTAATCTGAGCGGCTATGCAGTTTGTATTCCAGATCGTGTTCTCTCCAACTAGCTCAACGCATTGCGATGACGAAACAGCCATATCTCCGGTGGCACTGGACAGGATTAGCGCGCTCTCTTCGCCAGAGAGATGGACTGGTTGAGACATTCATTCTCTACTGTCAGAAAAGCAACAACCAAAACAAACTTCGCATCAACCGTTTTTTTTTTCCAAAACAGCATGAGCGGATGAGAGAGATGTTAGATGTACTGATCATTATCCGTGATGCTTGTTTTGTAAAAATACAGTTGCTATAAAATAGCAGGCGGAGCAACGAGGAACTGGTGAGTTATTGAGGATGAAGAAAAATGTCACTCTAAAAACAAAATAAAAGTAAAATAAAAAAGAAACTCGTGTGAATGGAGATATGAAACTCCTGGTCCTGGACGAATATCTAGCAGTTTCTTCTCCGCTGTTAGTAAATTAGTAAGCAACAGCCCGCATCCATTTTTGTACAAAACTGCACAGTGTAGGACAGAGACATGTTTCATTCATTTATATATGATTGAATCGTACGATCCATGATGCTTGTTCTGTCAAAAAAGTTTCTATAAAACTGGAAGACCATGTAGTGATAATAGCTAAAAATGTTGAATTGTTGATTGTTAAGAAAAAATTGCTCGAAAAGAAAAAAAGGAAAAATAAAATAGACTCATGTGGATGACTGCCAAGAGCTACTAAATGGCTATTGTACTGGACTAACGATGCATATTTACTTTTTTTTTGACAACATATGCATATTTACTTAGTCTCCACTAAATCAAACCCTCAAGATGTATATGCAATAATATTCTTGTTGCATTGTTGGGTGATGAAGTTAACTGCCTATCTCTAAGTCCGACTAAATTTATTCCTAACCAACTTATCAGCCAGCAAGCTTAGCCGCTAATGGGTCTTCCAAACAATGTAACAATGTGACCAACTAAATTTATTCCATACAGGTTGCAATAATTTTTCTTATCAAAGTCATTCTATGAATTTTAGTGGGTTAAAGTCGTTCCTATCTACTCCATTCGTTCCAAATTACTTGTCTTTTTGCCTTTCTTAATACATTCATTTTGTTATGCATATGTCTAAATGCATAACAAAATGAATGTATCTAGAAAAGTCAAAACGACAAGTAATTTGAAATGGAGGGAGTACACTACAGGAAACCTGAAAGACGTCGAGTGTCGTAAAAGACGTCGAGTGTTTTCCGTCGGGCACTCGGCGTCTAGCCTTATTCGCCAAGTGTACAAGAAAAACACTCGGCGAAGTCCCGACACTCGGCGTCTAGCCTTATTCGCTGAGTGCCGGACACAAAACACTCGGCATTATTTATTCGCCGAGTGTCCTAGTTAGACACTCGGCATCTACCCAAGTGTACGCTGAGTGTCTGGACACTCGGCGTACACTTGTTTGCCGAGTGTCTAACTAGGACACTAGGCAAATTTTGATTTTTTTTCTTCCCCTTGCCTTCAATTTTTTGTTTAGTTCTCATATAGTACTAGTTACTCCATACTCAAATTTGATACATTTCTCGATTTATTTACGATATGTAATGTATTAATTTCATTTAAAAGAATTGTTTTGAATAAGTCAAATTTGAACCGGAAGTGATTACAATAATGCTATAAAATTAGTCAAAAAATGTTATTCATGATACTTAGACTATTTTGAGACCTTGCTCCTCAAATCAAAGGAAATTTTACAAGTCTTATTCAATAAACACGATCATGAGGTTGTTGCCAAATTGTTTTTAAATTCTAAAAAATACAAATGAAGTCGGAAAATCATGAGATTTTGTCAAGATGTCATGATATCATACATAAAGGCTGTGGTAAAAATTTGAAAAGGTTTTGAACATTTTGTCACATACGATGTTTAGAAATCGGAACATCTAACAGAAAGAATCTTAGAGTTGAGCATGATTCAATAAGATTTGGAGTCAAAATGAAGGTCAAATTGAGATTTAACTACAAAAAATTTTGTACAAACAATAGAGAACAAAGATGACTTCATCTGATTTTTTTGGTAATTTTTTTGACATGTTTGATAATTTTAATGTATTAAGTGCTATTACAGAAATTTAATTAAATTTAATTGATATAAATTGAATTTGAATTATAAGTGCATCAAATAATTAAATTATATGAGTAGAAAAATTAAATAAATATTATAGAGTGAATTGGCAAGGTATTGTTGAATTAATTGATATTAATTCAAATTTATGTTATGGAAAAGAAGGAGGAGAAGAAAGAAACTTGATAAAAGAAAAAAATGAAAAAGTTTGCTGAGTGTCTAAAAAAACACTAGGAAAAGAGTAGGGTTTGCCAAGTGTTTTACCTAGGCACTCGACGAAGCTACCACGTTATGGATCCAAATTTATCAAATAGTGCTCTCCTATTGGTCCAAAACATTTAGGCGGATTCCAGTCGTGGATGGATAAGTGCATCTCCCGCACCCTTCCTTCTCTTGTCGCGGATTCCCATCGCGCTCTCCCTTTCCCTCCCTTCTCCCACCGCGCCAGCGTCGCCACCGCCCCCTCCTCGCCAGCTCTGCCTAGATCTAGCTCCTCCTCGTCATCTCCGACCGGTGCCGCCCCCTCCCGTCGGATCCGCCCCCTGCCCGTCTGTCTCCGGCCGGCAACGCCCCCTCCCCACCCCTCCCTGTCGTCTCCATCTTTGGTGTCGTCTCTTCCCCTCCTCTTCCACCGTAGTCGCTGGTACCCGGCCCTCACCAGAGGCCGGCTTTCCCGTCGGTGGCCGGGTACAGCTCTCTCGGGGCCAGGTCTACGGTGATTGGAGCGTGACGGCGGCGGTCGGCGCGGCGCGGCGCGGTGGTGGTGGAAAGGGGTCCTGAGGACGCCGTGACGGCGACAGCATGTGGTGTCTACTACCGTGCTTTTCTTTATTGTTTTGAGAAATGTTCGCCGAGTGTGCTTTCTAGCACTCGACGAAAAGGTTTGCCAAGTGTGCCACGGATCACACTCGACATCTATGGAGTTGCCGAGTATTCGTACACCGAGTGGAAGATCCAAGTGTTACACTCGGCGAACTCTTTGCCGAGTATTTTTTGGGTTTCGCCGAGTGTCCCAGGCACTCGGCGTCTTTCCGGATTCTTGTAGTGGTAGATATTAAGCTAATCGTGCATTTGTTATAGTTAGGATTATCAAGGTTCGATTCGTTTTCCAAAACTAAGAAATAAGCAAGCAGTTCTCCTCGCTCGGTCCTTGCAGAGCAGGCTGCGATCGCGAATGGGACATGCACTGGGACTCGAGTTGAAGGAACAAGCGATAAAACTACTCATGCATGCAGCGCCAGCTATATATGCCCCTCATTTCTTTCATCACTAGTAGAGCATGGAACAGATTGGTGCGTGGTGGCTGGCTGGCTGCTACCTGGGTACGGTGGGGTGTGGGGTCTTCAGTGTCGTGGCGGGCCAACCACTGGGTACACTCGCCGTTAAGGCCCCCTTTGGGAGCCCAGATTCCCTCCGGGATCTTTTCCCCGGACAGCCAGCCCGCGTGTTAACGAAGGCTCGGGCTCACCCGCGACGTGCCCTCACCGGATGACATGAGGCTTGCCCCTGCCACGCGCTCGCCGGCGCCGTGTTGCTTGTGTCTTCGGGTACGGTTGGGAGAGAAGCAAACAAAGGAGAGAGTTGAGATAAGGTGGAGAGAGAAAAGTTCAGCAGAATTTATTACGTAAACACACTCCTATTGTATGAGTTGGTTTCTATAGATAAATTTTTACTGTGTGATTCTTTTAGATATTGTGCGTAGTTTTCACCGTTGGGACTGCCCTAAAGAAGAAAAATAGAAAGACGTTTGTTTTAGCGCCAAAGTTCACGTGATTGACATGCGATTGATTTTTTTTTTGCCGATTTTCTTTGATTTTCTTTTCTGTATATAAAAAAGTTGTCACCGCCAGGGCTAACAGACTTTTCTTTTCTGTATATAAAAAAAAGATGTCACGGCCAGGGCTAACAGCCCCTCGCGGACGTCCTCCACCGTCTTCCAAACAGCAGCAGGTTATGGGGAAGCAACAGGGGAGCGCCACCCTGGAAACCATGTGGCCGGTGGAATCCCCCGCCGGGATTTGTTTCTCTGGGCCTTGTTTAATTCGGTGAAAAATTTGTCTTTTCAACGTTTTGAACTCCTGTAGCACACTGTAGCACATTTCGTTTGTTTGTGGTAAATATTATCCTACCATGGTCTAACTAGGCTTAAAAGATTCGTGTCACAAAATACATCAAAACTGTGTAATTAGCTATTTTTTACCTATATTTAATACTCCGAACATATGTCTTTTGACGTATTTAATGTGATGTGATGGAGAGAGTGGAGAAAAAGTTGAAAAATTTAGCCAACTAAACAAGACTCTGGGTTAATTGGCCTCCGGCTCCCAAGGGGCCCTAAATAGCTGTCTACACTCTACACCCATGGGGATGGCAAGGATGCAAATCAAGTCTCGTCTCGGGGCTGTTTTGTTGTGTCGGAGGCCAGCCGGCGGCTTGGGGAGTGGTTCCTGTTGGACAATCTGAATCGCGTGCAGTAGCGATTCCAGAGAAGGTCAGGGTCAATGCCCAGCGCATCGGTAGCGTGTGTGCAGCCGATTTTCCTAGTTGACGAGGGTTACGCTGCGCCAGTTTATTATGCTAGGCCTTGTTTAGTTGTTGGAAAAATTTATCTTTTTAATTTTTGGAACTCCTGTAGCACTTTCGTTTATTTGTGGTAAATATTATCCTATCATGGTCTAACTAGGTTCAAAAGATTCGTGTCGCGAATTACATCAAAACTGTGTAATTAGTTTTTTTACCTATATTTAATACTCCGAACATATGTCTTTTGACGTATTTAATGTGATGTGATGGAGAGAGAGTGAAAAAAACGTTAAAAACTTTAGCAAACTAAACAAGACCCTACTTCTCTGGATGTGGTCGGAGGTCTTGTCTTCACCCAGTCATTGCCTTGATGGTGGGCACTCCCGGTTTTGGAGATTCTGACTTTTGAGTTCAGTTGCCGGTGGATACAGCCTTTCCCTTGCCTTCGTCAGAGCGGCTTTGCATGCACTACTGCACATTATGTTACCCTCCGGCTAGCTCGATGCATCAAGACGACGGAGCTGATCCCTACCGTGCCACTAGACGGCTTTAGCTCTTTTTCATTGACCACGTACCGCGGTGAACGGGTGCAGACTTCCATTTTTTTCGAGGAGAAGAGAAACTTTATTACTCAGAAACGGAGTTACATTCCCGAGTAATGATTTGCTCAACGCACACCGGAGCAGCGTCACGCCAAACCGCAGAATGGCGGGTACACTTGGCCAGCTGCGCGAGCTCGTGAGCTACACTATTACATTCCCTTCCCTTACGGTCAACTATCCATCTAGGAAGTCTATGTCCCGTCTCGACGATCTCATCAATGAGAAACTTTAGTGCTGATCTGCTACCGTTCTTCGACGTCAACATGGCTGCTACGGAACTGCAGTCCGTCACTGGCACCGTGTTTTGTGGGCACCATTCAAGGAGAATGCCATCCCTGCAGGCTAAAGCTTCTGTCTCTTCTGCACTTCCCCCTCCTTGAATGAATCTCCATGCAGTGAGGATTGCCCTGCCACAATGGTTCCTGATGACAACTTCCATTTGGCGCTAAGTTTGGCCCAAAGTGAATGGAGATTGAACTCGTGGACAAATATCTGCAGTTTCTTCTCCACTACTATTAGTATTTAGTAAAGCAACAACCAACTAATTGCGCATGCAGTGGAGGAGAGAGATGTTACATTTTTTTATGACGTATCGTTGTTCATGATTACTGATGGCTTGTTTTCACATAAAAAATTCCTGTTAAACTGGATCACGATTAGTAGCACTAGAAAAAAAAACGTTTAACTATTCAATGTTACGAAAAATTTGTTACTTGAAAAAAGGGAAAAGGTAAAGGAAAGTCACGTGGATGATTTTGTAGAGCTACTGAATGGCTATTGTACTAGTTAGTGAACTCTCAAGGTACTAGCATTAATATTCTTGATGAACTTGCTTATCGAACACTTCAACTCTAGCACATAAATAAACAAGCCTCCCATTGTTCATTTGTACTGTTCTGGCCGGAGGAGACGAGACATTATAAAACCAAAACTCTGTCGTATGTTTGTCACAGTTGTTAGATATTTGTGTATCTGGGTATATAGGCTGCGTGTGTTCATGTGTATCTTCTTGTTGTATAAGATAGGAAGTTGGTTAGCCCGTGTAGATGGATAGGGCTTGTAGGGTTTCTTTGTACACAAGCCAACTTTCTTTGCAAGTCTGTATGTGCCATGCAGGGGGCTTTTCCCTGCCTATATCAACACGCAGTCGTGACGCCGAGAGGCATCACATTCCACCCATATCACATGGTAATCAGAGCCCAGACCATCTTCGACAAGCTCGTCCATGGCGTTCCCGGAATCCTCCGCGTTGTTTCTTGTTCCTTTCGTCGGCTATCCCGTGACCGGCAAGTTGACGAAGAACAACTTCAAGTTGTGGAAAGCCCAGGTGATGTTGGCACTCCGTGGTGCGCAGGTGGCGCTCCGTGGTGCGCAGGTGGCGCACTACATCTCGGCCGACGCCGTGCCGCCGGCCAAAACGGTGCCTGTGTCGGCGGACAAGCCGACGGAGACGAAGCCCAATCCAGAGTATGATCTCTGGGTTGCGAAGGACCAGCAGATCCTAAACTATCTGCTGTCCTCCCTCTCTCGCGACATCATGCTTCAGGTGTCAACCCTCCCGATGGCCGCCGAGACGTGGGCGGCGATCGAGGCCCTGTGCGCTTCGCAATCAAGGGCTCGGGTGATCAACACGCGGATGGCCTTGGCCACCGCGCAGAAGGGTACATCTATCATCGTCGAGTACTACGCCAAGATGAAGGCCTTGGCTGACGACATGGCGTCCGCCGGGAAGAGACTCCGAAGACCTGGCCTCGTACATTCTGTCGGGGCTAGACGCTGAATTCGATCCGATCGTGTCTGCCATGGCTGCTCGGGTTGAACCCATCTCCCTTGGGGAGCTCTACACCCAACTTTCTGGTTTTGAGCAACGTATGAATCTGCGCCAAGGAGGTGGGTTTGGATCTTCGGCCAACATGGCAGCATCGCGTGGTGGACGCGGCGGTGCAAATGGCCGCGGTCGCCATGGGCGCGGCCGTGGTCGTGCTGGCGGCCGTTTTGGAGGACGCGGTGCAGATGGATCTGAGAGACCGGTGTGCCAGCTCTGCGGCAAAGAAGGACACACGGTCGTGCGCTGCTACAAGAGGTTTGATTCCTCATTCCAGGGCCCAGGAGAACAAGTCTGCTACCTCCGCCATCACCAACTCGTACGGCATCGACACCAACTGGTATACAGATACCGGTGCGACGGACCACATCACTGGAGAGCTTGAGAAGCTCTCCATGAGGGACGACTACACGGGTGGTGACCAGGTGCACACAGCATCTGGATCAGGTATGGAGATTACTCAGATTGGTTGTAGTTTCGTTCATACCCCTGATCGTAACCTAGCCTTAAACAATGTTCTTTACGTCCCTCAGGCAAAAAAAAAATCTTATTTCTGTTCATAAACTTGCCCTTGACAATGATGCACATTCCTTGAATTTCATCCACATCATATTTTCATTAAGGATCAAACAACAAGGAGAACACTTCTGCGAGGCAGGTGTGAAGGAGGGCTCTATCCCCTGAAGCCATCCTCGAATAAACAAGCGTGCAGTGTCATCAAGCCCTCGTCGTCCCGATGGCACAGTCGCCTTGGCCACCCATCATAGACAATAGTTCAGCAAGTGCTCAACAAAAATAATCTTCCGTGTGTTTTAGATTCAAATAATGACAGCATCTGCGATGCATGTCAACAGGGCAAGAGCCATCAGCTCCCTTACCCTAGATCCTTTAGTGTTTCGAGCAAACCTTTAGAACTTGTCTTTTCAGATGTATGGGGGCTTGCACCAACCTCGGTTGGGAGATATTCATATTATGTTAGTTTTATCGATGATTATAGCAAATTCACTTGGATCTATTTTTTGCGCCATAAGTCAGAAGCGTTCTAGTGTTTCCATGATTTTCAAAACCTTGTTGAGCGACTTTTTGATCGAAAAATCATTGCAATGCAAACTGATTGGGGAGGTGAATATCAAAAATTGAATTCCTTCTTCCAACGTGTTGGGATCTCTCACCATGTTTCATGCCCTCACGCTCATCAACAAAATGGGTCAGCTGAACGGAAACATCGGCATATAGTTGAAGTTGGGCTTACTCTACTTGCCCATGCGTCAATACCTCTTAAGTTCTGGATGAAGCGTTCATTACTACTGTCTATCTCATCAATCGCCTTCCAAGCAAAGGCATTCATGGCTCTACTCCCTTTGAACTCCTCTTCCATCACAAACCAGATTACACTGCCCTTCGGACCTTTGGGTGCACCTGCTGGCCTAATCTTAGACCCTTTAACTCAAGAAACCTATAGTTTAGGTCCAAACAGTGTGTCTTCCTCGGGTACAGCACAATGCACAAGGGGTTCAAGTGCCTAGATGTCGCAGAAGGACGGATTTACATCTCCAGAGATGTAATTTTTGATGAGAATATCTTCCCCTTTGCCAAGCTTCATCCAAATGCCGGTGCTCGCCTTCGTGCGGAAATCCTCCTTCTTCCCGAAGCTCTTTGAAATGATGGGGGTGATCGTACTGCTGACCACTCTGATTTTTCTCCTAACCATAATGCTTCTTCTGAGATTGTGGGCGCAGGACAATTTTCTAGTGAAAATCTGGCACAGGTTGAAGGAAATCCGGGTGCAAATGGTGGTGATTTCATGCACTTTCCCAGAATGGAAGGGCCTGGCGCGAGACATGAGGTTGATTCACCTGAACCTGCCGCTGCGATCGTCTCGGATCAGGCGCCGATCGGATCTCCTTCACCTTCCGCACCTACGCCAACAGGAGTTGCACCAACCTCGCCCGCAGCTCCAACGACGACAGGTGGCGGCACACCGACCACAAGCCCGCGCGGGAGTCCCTTCGCGCGCTCCGACGGCACCACGTGTTCCCCTGCCGATCCCATTGGTCGCACGAGGGGGAGCGGATCCGCGTCAGGACAGCCGTCGGCAACAGCTCCGACCGGATCTTCTGCGCCCTTGGGATCTTCTGTGAACACGCCGCCCGCCATGCTGGAACCAGCTCCAGAACAGCCTCAGCCGCCGCAGCAACATCGTCCAGCAACGCGCCTTTAACATGGTATTCGAAAACCTAAAACTTACTCTGATGGCACTATTCGTTATGGACACCTTGCTACCACTGATGAGTCACCAAGTCTTCAAGATGCTCTTAGTGATAGAAATTGGAAACATGCCATGGATGTGGAATTCTCGGCACTAATGAAAAACAAGACTTGGCACTTAGTTCCACCACATCAAAGAAAGAATATTATTGACTGTATGTGGGTGTTTAAAATCAAGAGAAAGGCTAATGGATCATTGGAAATATATAAAGCAAGGTTAGTAGCCAAAGGGTACAAGCAAAGGTACGGAATTGATTATGAGGACACCTTCAGTCCAGTGGTCAAGGCAGCTACAATCATACTTGTTTTGTCTCTAGCAGTATCAAAGGGATGGCATTTGCGTCAGTTGGATGTTCAAAATGCCTTCCTTCATGGAACACTTGAGGAAGAAGTATACATGCGTCAACCTCCGGGTTATGAAGACAAAGCAAGACCACATTATGTTTGCAAGCTAGATAAAGCACTATATGGACTGAAACAAGCACCTCGGGCCTGGTACTCAAGGTTAAGTCAAAGGTTGCAACAGCTCGGTTTCAAACCGTCCAAGTGTGACACATCACTGTTTTACTATAGTAAAGGAAAGCATACCATGTTTGTTCTTGTGTATGTAGACGACATCATAGTGGCAAGCTCATCACAAGAAGCAACTACAGCCCTGTTAAAGGACTTAGAAAAGGACTTCACCTTGAAAGATTTAGGGAACCTTCACTACTTCCTCGGGATAGAAGTAAAGTGATGTCATGGAGGATTACAACTTACACAGGAAAGGTATGCTAAAGATGTCATTGATAGGGTCGGTTTGGGATCTTGCAAACCTATGAGTACTCCCATGGCTACGTCAGAGAAGCTTTCACTGTTAGATGCAGAGAAGCTTGGACCTTCTGACTCTACTCAGTACAGGAGCATTGGGGCGCTGCAATATTTGACACTTACACGACCAGACATATCGTTTGCCGTAAACAAGGTATGCTAGTTCTTGCATTCACCTACTACGGCACATTGGGGAGCTGTAAAAAGAATCCTTCGGTACCTACAAGGAACAATTAATTTCGGTCTCAGGTTTAGCAAGTCTCCTTCAACAATTGTCAACGCCTTCTCATATGCTGATTGGGCTGGGTGTCCTGATGATAGACGGTCTACTGGAGGCTTTGCAGTATTTTTGGGGCCTAATCTAATATCCTGGACAGCGCGGAAGCAAGCTACTGTGTCTCGGTCTAGCACAGAAGCTGAGTATAAGGCTTTGGCAAATGCGGCTGCTGAAGTAATGAGGGTACAAAAGGTTCTTGATGAATTGGGGATTGAGCATCGTAGAGCAACTCGGTTGTGGTGTGACAACATTGGAGCTACCTATATGACAGCGAATCCAGTATTCCACGCTCGGACCAAACATATTGAGATTGACTTACATTTTGTTAGAGAACAAGTGGCTCAGAAGAAGCTTGACATTCGGTTCATAAGTTCTGGAGATCAGATTGCAGATGGGTTTACTAAACCCATATCCAATCAACAGCTTGCGAGCTTCAGACGACATCTTAATGTACTCCCGAAGCTGTGATTGAAGGGGGGTGTTAGATATTTGTGTATCTCGGTATAGGCTGCGTGTGTTCATGTGTATCTTCTTGTTGTATAAGATAGGAAGTTGGTTAGCCCGTGTAGATGGATAGGGCTTGTAGGTTTTCTTTGTACGCAAGCCAACTTCCTTTGCAA
The DNA here is from genome assembly GCA_036936925.1 of Cenchrus fungigraminus. NCBI lineage: Eukaryota > Viridiplantae > Streptophyta > Magnoliopsida > Poales > Poaceae > Cenchrus > Cenchrus fungigraminus. The sequence continues at coordinate 15,301,638 of CM072778.1, read as the reverse complement.
GTCTTAATGTCCCACGCAGGGGGCTTTTCCCTGCCTATATCAAGCCGTGACGCCGAGAGGCATCACGTTCCACCCATTTCACAACAATGCATACGTGAGGGCAACGGATGTAGTACTGGGTTGGGACTTGTTCATGTTGGGGATGGGATGTGTCGAGATCTGAACATGAGCATTGAGTTCAAGAGTGTTTCGCATAAGAGTCGACGCCTCCATCAGGATGCGCTTCGCTGAACCATGAATGGAAACCCCAACAGCAGGGAAAGACTACTCCGCGCTCCTCTGTTCTTCAGAGCCTTCGGAGTCGCTTGTGCTATCACCATTTCAAAATTAGGCGCATGCGTGAGGGTGCCAATCCTTTTGGATGTGTAGAGTAGAGCAGGCTGGGATACAGCCACCTAGTGGAAATGGGATGCCCTGGGAACTCGAGTCGAAGGTGCAATTGAAAGAACTGCTGACCTCCTAGCACTTTCGGTGTATCCTAAATATTCGTCGCTGCGACTGCGATCGACATACGGTCCTAAAAATACTTCAAGATTTATAGAATCTATTGGTGTCAAAATTTTTCAAATATGAGTGCATTTAGTATTTTTTGCAGGCATTGGAAGTTCAACAGAAAAAGAAAAAGAAAAAATTCGATGGTTCAACTTCTAATGCTTGCAAAAAATACTAAATGGATTAATATTTAAAAAATTGACACCATTAGATTCTACGCACCTTAATGTATTTTTAGAAATTTTTCTTTTATTTTTTAATTTTTATTGAAAATGTACTAATTTTTTTTATTCGAAACCGAACGGCTAACCGCTATTACCGGGTCGGTTACCGATCTTACCGACCGGTCAGCTGGTGGCTACCGACTGAACTAGCGTTTAAATTTAAAAATTTGAACTCAATCGGTTTTTACCGGTAATCGTTCCTACCGGTCCGGTTAACCATAACCAATGGCCGGCGGTATCGGTTCCGGTTCCGGACAGGTAATGTGAACCCTGCCTGGGTGGGGTGTGGGGTCTTCAGTGTCGTGGGGCCAACCACTGGGCACACTCGCCGATAAATACTAGCTGTCTACACTCTACACCCATGGGGATGGAAAAGATGCAAATCAAGGGGGCTGTTTTGTTGGGTCGGAGGCCAGCCGGCGGCTTGATAGGGATGAGATTGGGATGCATCGGGAGTGCTTCGTGTTGGACAATCTGAATCGCGTGCAGTAGCGATTCACAAAAGAGGTCAGGGTCAATGCCATATGCAGAGGATCCCCAGCGCATCGGTAGCGTGTGTCAAGTTCCTTGTTCACAAGGGTTACGCTGCGCCAGTTTATGCTAGTTCTCTGCGCTTGGTCGGAGGCCTTGTCTTCACCCAGGCACTGCCTGGATTACATGCACTGCCTGGATGATAGGCACTCGGTATTGGAGATTTTGACTTCTGAGTTCAGCTGCATCTGAATGTGGATACAGCCTTTCCCTTTGCTAGCTTTCTGCTTGATTTGCCCTCACCGGAATGAACAGTGGACGGGATTAGCGCTCCTTCATTGGCCACGTACCGCGGTGAACGGGTTCAGACTTCCATTTGGCGTTAAGTTTGGCCCAAAGTGAACGGAGATTGAACTCGTGGACAAATATCTGCAGTTTCTTCTCCACTACTATCAGTAAAGCAACAACAAAAACAAATTGCGCATGCAGTGGAGAGAAATAATGTTACTACATGTTTATGATGTATCGCTCATGATTACTGATCATGCCTTGTTTTCACATTAAAAAAATTCCTATAAAACTGCACGACGGCGGGGTTGGGCTCAAAGACCTTGCCACGCTCAACACCAGCATCCTCCTCGAGCATGTCGACAAGCTCTTTACCGGAGAGGCCAACCCCTGGGCGGATTGGATCCGTCTGTGGTAAGACGGCGGGCACGCCGACGAGGACACGTCAAGCTGGAGCTTCTTCAAAAGCCTCATCCCGCAGTACCGCGCCCTGACGGCCCTGGCGCTTGGCGACGGGACGACGACGTCCTTCTGGCACGATGAATGGGCGGAGGCCGGCCGGCTCGCCGAGCTGCTCCTAGCTCTCTACTCCCACTGCCTGGACACGGACACCACAGTGGAGGAGGTGCTTGATGCAGGCGGCGTGACACTTGACCAGCTCCATCCGCTATTGTCGGCGGCGGCGCAACACGAGCTCACCCTGCTGGAAGTCGCGCTTCTCTCCGTTGAGCTCAAGGTCTGCCCCGACGTGAGGCGCATGGCCGGCTCAGGGCCGGGGCGTGCCTGCACGGCGACGTTCTACTCGGCACTCCGGGAGCCGGGCGCCTCCCCCCATGACGGACATCAACTGGCTGGGGTTCGCGCCCAAAAAGGTGAAGGTCTTCTTCTGGGTTCTGCGGCATGGCCAGACCCGCACGAGGGCCACGCTCCACCGCCACGGCGCCATCGACACCCTCGACTGCCCGTTCTGCGCTGGTGTCGCGGAAGACGCTCGCCACCTCTTCACTGACTGCCCGCGGCTCCAAGGGCTCTAAGGGCACCTCCTTCCTGGTTGTGCCCCTCCCTCTGGCGTGCAAGACGCCGCTGAGTCGATCGCCGGGTTGTTCCCCTCCTCGCCGGCGGGCCTGGGGCACACAGCTGCCCTGGGGGTCCTCTGGGTCATCTGGAAGACCCGAAACCGTCAAGTGTTCGACGGAATCACCGTCGTCCCCGCCGCCATTGCTGCTCTGCTGGAAGAACACCTAAAACTTTGGGTGTGACGTGCCAGTCAGAAGATCGATGCCCAACCGATTTTGAATTGATGCCATTCCGTGGCTATGTAAATCTCTTTTCTCGCTTGGCTCTTGCCTTGTTGATTCCTCTGCTGTAATTCGCCTTCGGGCTTTTGCTTAATGCAATTTGAGTTCAGGTGGGCTGCTGGCCCCCCGTTGTTGCCTAAAAAAAAGTCGTACTAGAAAAAATATGTTGAATTATTGATTGTTAAGAAAAAATGTACTTGAAAAAAGAAAAAAAATGTTACTTGAAAAAAGAAGAAAGAAAAGTCACATGGATGATTACTCTGTAGAGCTACTAAATGGATATTATATTGTACTATATTAGTGATGCACAGTACCACCAAGTTGAACTCTCAAGATATTTGCACAAATATTCTTGATGATGCTAGGTGAACTGCTGATCTGAGTCTTCTTAATTACTCCATCCTTGCACTTATATTAAGACAGCTCTCTAGCACATAAATAGAGAAGCCTCTCAATGTTCATTTGTTTCTGGAGAGTGGGAGGAGATATTATAAAAACCAAAACTCCGTTGTATGTCATAATGCATGCGTGAGGGAAGACAGACAATATTACAATAATAGAGTTGGATGAGGGCAACGGATGCAGGACGTCACTCCCATGGCAGGACTGGTTTGGGACTGGTTCATGATGGGGATGGGATGTGTCGAGATCTGAACATGAGCATTGAGTTCAAGAGTGTTTCGCATAAGAGTCGACGCCTCCATTATCTGGATGCGCTTCGCTGAACCGTGAACGGAAACCCCAACAGCAAGGCGAGAATACCGCGCTCCTCGTGCTCAGAACCTTCGGAGTCACTTGTGCTATCAGTCTGTCACCATTTCAAAATTAGTCGCTTGCGTGAGGGTGCCAACGTACTCTATAGATAGATGGAATATGCTATATATGCGACTGTGCCCCAGAGCCAAAGCAGTACGAAGAGAACTATGTGCAGTCATATTGACATACTTTAGTAGACCAAACAGGGTAACTCTCATTTCTGGAGAGGGCTTATGAAAATCAAAGAAGGGAGTCATAGCGAATGGATCCTTCCGGATAAATGATGGAACACAAACGAGATTTTGGAAAGATACATGGGCATCAAACCAGCCATTCAAACACCTCTACCCCAACATATACAGCATTTGTCACCGTCAACATGATACTGTTGTAAATGTCATGAGTTCAACACCGTTGAACATCTCTTTTAGAAGAGCGTCGGTGTATGAGAAACTAAATGAATGGCTAAGACTAGTAACGTAGGTTTCCAATCTCAATTTAACCGCGGGAAGGGATACTTTTGTATGTCATTTAACCAAGAGTGGACAATTCACAATTCGCTCTTTGTACCTTCAACTAATGAATCAAAATCCCCCCTTCTGTCATAAATTGATTTGGAAACTTAAAATTCCCCTAAAGATTAAGATTTTGCTTTGGTACCTAAAAAAGTGGTCATTCTAACCAAAGATAATTTTGTGAGGAAAAATTGGAAGGGCAGTCAAAAGTGTAGCTATTGCAACTATAATGAAACAATTAAACACTTATTTTTTGAATGCCAACATGTAAAGGTAATATGGAGGATTGTCCAAGCTGCCACTGGTCTAACCCCACCCACATCAGTAAGCCACATGCTAGGGAACTAGTTTCAAAATTTTAATACTCAGGAGGTCATTACTATTCTAACGGGGGCAGCGGCTTTGTGTTGGGCAATATGGCGTTGTCAAAATGATATTATCTTTGATAACGTTAAACACTCATCCTTTATGCAGGCTATTTTCAGGGGACTTATTGGTTGCGATTTTGGTCAATATTGCAGCAGAGGAGAAGACAAAAGAGCTATTCATGAAGACGAGCAGAACTGTTTGGGAGTCATGGATGGAAGTATAATAATAGACTCAGACTTAATTTGCATTCCGATTCTCCTTTTTATCCAGCAATTGAAGCTGAGAGGATGTAATAATTGAAAGTTGTGTATGCTAAAACCGTAGAGGCCGGAAAATTCCATTGTCTAAAAAAATATTGACATACTTTTTTTATTTCGATGAAAAGAGTCACGTTTAGGCATAGACTGACAGACATCACGAGGAAGAAACATATATCACACCCATCGAGTTTTGACTGCTACCTGTTTGTACCCTACGGTATGAAACATGAAAATTTACAGTGCAATCTCTTTTACACACAAGTTCAAATTAAACCCCAAAAAAAATCGGGTTTTACTGAGGGTGGTACTATAACCAAAAACAGGTTTGTTCCAATTAATATAATGCCTTCTGTAGCTGTAAGAATTAGTGCCCAATGATATCATTTGCCAACATATAGGCGCGAGACAATGGTTTCTGGTACATACACGAGACTTTAATTTACTGATGCAGACTCAATTTATTAAGAGGTCTTTTACGGTGTGTAATACTACCGTTTGAAAAAAAAGACTTGTATGTAATAAAAAAGACATATTCTGAAGGATTCAACGGTTGAAATTAATTTTATACTACCGGTTGTTTTAGCGGTAGTATTCATATTATGGATAGTATAGGGGTATGATTGGAACTATGAAAAATAATATTGTTGTAATATGTGAAATAAAAAATCTGAATTTTTTTTATACAACCTTATTTCACGCTAGTTAATATATTTTGAGCATATTACCATTTTATATTTCGAGCAAATTACCATTTTACCCATATCAAAAAAAACCGGTTATACTAATGTACTACCGTTGGGTAGTATTGTGTACGATAAAAGACCTCTTCATTAAATAGGTAAGTGTGAGGCATGAAAGTTGATAAATAGGTTGTTCGATTTGAGAAATCACCCCATCTAAATTTAAATTGTCTATTGTGGAACCATTATATCATTTGAATTTAAGTGGGATGGACCTATTTCTACTTACTAAGCTTACACATGCATGTGCTTGTCAGGAACTAGGTACTGATGGATCAACCCATTTTACCTCCCAAACAAAAAAAGATTTGAAAGTAAGAAAATGGTAGGTATCCCATTACACGAACCAAACACCCTCAAAAATATAAATACCATGCCTCCCACCTCCGATCCCTCCATTTGTTAGGCTTTAGGTAACGAGAGAAAAGGAAGCATGTCGAGCTGCCTTCTCAATCCTTTTGGTTGTGTAGAGTAGAGCAGGCTGGGATGCAGCCACACCTAGTGAAATTGGGATGCACTGGGAACTCGAGTCGGTGGTGTAACTGAAAGAACAGCTGATCCAATCAAGACTCTGGTTGCCTTCATGAGTTGTGTGCACTTTCCTTGAATCCTGCATTTTCGTCGCTGCGACTGCGATCGACTAAGGAGAGGTACGGTGCTTCAGCAACGCGGTGTGAGCTACACTCGCCGGTCTGGGATGCATCAACGGCTCTTGTTGAAGCCTAGAGATGCTGGTCCAGCATGCATTTCCTCCGGTTGCAAGGGCCGTACTGGCCGCTTGGGCATACCAAGACAAGCATTCTCAGACAATGTCAATTGAAGTGGATGCCCGGCTTCTCAGCCCAAAGAAATGATGAAAGAACTCATTCACGGGGCACCGTGGCGCTGTAAGATCAGTTGGATTATTCATCGTTCTTTGTTGTCTCGCGTGTCATGCTTGTAAAATTTGCTGTGTTGCACCAGCTTGCAGGCATGCGTAAACTGCATATGCCCTCGCCTTCACAACAGAAGCCTTGTGCATATTACAGAATAATTGCACATTAATCTATCAGCTGCACGTATTCATGCGCTTCAAGCCTCTGAAAATCAAGGTGGTTGGTTGTAAGTACATATGAATCCTGAATCCATGTTGAGTTGTACAATCCTTTATCAGTAGTAGGTACATTGTACAATGGCAGTCAGAGTGTCCCTCATTTATGCCAGTCGTTGAGAACTCAGCTTGTCATCGCGCACCCAAACGGCATAGCTTATAAATAACCTGCCTCTAGAATGTAGAATCTAGACCGAATAGCAAAAGGAACACCACCAGCTTGCTGATAAAAAGGAGAAACCCCTGTTCCTCTATGAGAATGAGCGTGAGAAGGATAGGAAGACACAGGCTTGGTTTTGGTGTTCGGTTAGCGATACGATCAGGTGGGAATTGGATGCACCGGGAATTTGAGAATAAGGCGAGTTGCTACAGTGGACTTAGGGAGTGAAGGAGTAGATGCGGAATGTTTCCTGTGTCCTGTTTAATTTCTCTTGCTTTTAGCAGACCGTTCAACGAAAGCCCTACGCTGGAAGGGTTTACAGAGGAACAGAGAGATGTAATGTAGTTTGGAGATAAAAGGTTGGTGACTGTTGTCATGGAGATCTTTGATAATTTTTAGTGGAAGTTTAAAAATAGGATTGATGCCTAGACATTTTTGCAACATAATTTAGTTGCCAACAATCTTTTATGTAATTTTTAACTTTCTTAATGGTTGTGACAAATTGCCAACCACAAACTCATTACCTTTAGTTAGTTATCAAACATACCAGGCACTATTAATTGGCCACTTATAAAAAACCTCAAATAATAATAGGAAAAATATTTAGTCTTATAGTGCATCTGTGCATGTGGCTCAAGGCACAAGACGTAGCAAGTAGCATGTAGCAAGTAGTAGACAGTACATGCTCGGCACTACCCAAATCTCCCCCAGTATAGACTAACGAAATGGGATATCCTTTGTCTTCCAAAAGACCAAGGAGGCTTAGGAATCCTGAATCTTGAAATCCAGAATATTTGCTTGCTAAGTAAGTGGCTGTATAAATTAATAAATGAAGATGGGATTTGGCAAGAGCTTTTAAGGAAGAAATACCTGAAAAATAAGACTATTGGTGAAGTTCGATGGAAGCCAGGAGATTCACACTTTTGGTTGGGCCTTATGAGAAGGTCAAAGATCAGTTTCTTGAATTCTCCACTTTTAATCTTCACAATGGTACTCGGGTTAGGTTTTGGGAGGATAAATGGTTTGGAGACGTCCCTCTCGAAGATCAGTATCCATGTTTATATAACATCACTAGGAAAAAACATTTATCAGTCGCTAGTGCTTTTAGTTCTGTACATCTTAATATCTCTTTTAGAAGAGCACTAGTAGGGGACAAATTACTCAAATGGAATGAGCTTGCCACAAGAATTGCATTTGTGCAATTGGATCCCTTAATGTACAATCAATGTACAAAAAACTGGTGAATCAAATACACTTGCCATCCAACAAAGTTTTATGGAAATTAAAATTACCACTAAAAATCAAGATTTTCATGTGGTTCTTGTTAAAAGGGGTGATTTTAACAAAAGACAATCTACTAAAAAGACATTGGAGAGGGGATCATCGATGTTGTTTTTGTGACAATAACGAAACTATACAACACTTGTTTTTTGATTGTCATGTTGCAAGGTTCGTTTGGAGAATCTTTACAATGGCATTTGGTTTGCGACCCCCTAAAAACATAGCTGATTTATGTGGAGTGTGGCTCAATCAAGTAGACCAACATATCCGCTCTCAAATTTGTGTGGGAATAAGTGCTTTTTTCTGGTCTATTTGGTTGTGTAGAAATGATGTGACATTTGATGGAAAAAGATTATACTCCTATTTGCAGGTTATTTTCAGGACAACTTACTGAACACGTTTCTGGAGCATGATGCAAAAGAAGCACAACAAACAACTACTGAAGTGGGTGTGTGGCACACTAGAGACCATGGCTATGGAGATCTTCGCCAAGCACGGGTGGTCGTCTTTTAAGAGGATCGACGCATAATGTTGCAGCTTTGCTTAGTTCGCTCTTTGAGAGTTGTGGTTTAATTTTAGGTGCTTGAAAGAACTGTAATAAGGATTAGTTGTGTGCAAAACTCTTGCAGAGGCCGGAATAAAAATTCCTTTTTCTAAAAAAATCTCCCCCAGTACCCACTGAGAAATAGAGCCAGTTTACCGGAGCAAATTGGATTGCAAAAAGCATCCGAAGAACAAGAAGGGCCATTAAGCCCAAACATGCAGCAAAATTGACACACACACTCTCTCTCTCTCCCTCTCCCTCTCTAATCCTATGCTTTTGATTTTTCATGTACAATGGATGTGTTGAATCCTATACGTGTGCATATGTATCCACTTCATGTTCCTCAGACAGCTGAAAAAGCTCGTTCATTATGCAGAGTGTGCCCGGATCGAGTGTTTGGTCACCTAATGGGCTGATGGATGATGGTACAATAACCGCGGAGCTTTACCAGCTGGCAGCTGCTGCCGACCTTATCGTCTCTGCTGAACGACCGTGTAATTTCCAGCGTTTTTTCAACTGCAGAGTGACACGGAAAACAACATGTTTGCATGACTAACTCATCCGTTAAAGAATCCGTTCCTGTATTCATCAACTCTTTTAAACAGGAGCCGGCTGATTAACTCATTAACTGCCGGTCTTTAAATATAGTAGCTTGTAAGACTGTAAGTTTTTACTCCTATTGCAGTCTTCAGTCTTGTGCTGCTTCTGTACCGGTAGCTGGCTATATATAAGCATGCATACTCATATGATTCAGACCAAACACCCTCAAATAAAATATATGTCGTGCATCCGCCGCCTCCCAAGCTGAGTGAAAAAGAAGCGGATGGATCGAGCTGCCTTCTCGGTCCTTGTGGTTGTGCACAGCAGGCAGCAATGCTGCTTGCTGTTGGGAATGGGATGCACTGGGAGCTCGGGTCGTAGGAACAAAAAGAACAAACCGCACATCAGCTACACTCAGTGGCGGAGTCAGGAATGATGCTAAGCGGGGGCCAAAATACGCAAAAATATACATGTGTCAATAATCACATATATTTGTATTGTCATCAACTTTTAACCATTCGTATGTGCATTAAGTATTCATAGCATAAAGATTAACATTCGCTTGATCTAAAAAAAATCCTATTAAAGAAGAGATGATAAACTAACTATGTTTTGTTTTTACTACGATTCAATCTTCATTTTGGGTGAATTTAAAATAAATATTGTTAATACTTGTATCATTAATGAATTAATTTGCAACCTCTTTCTTAATGCCAATGCATGTAAGCCTAAACAAATAGCTAGAATGATAATTTTTGGAACATGATTTAGACGTGTGCCAAGTGCTGGTGTATTGCTTTTCATGGTTGTGTGGGTGCTCAAGCTCAGGTACTTCCAAGAGTTTCTCTGTTGTTGCTTTCAGTTTGCTGGTGCTGACTAGTGACTAGTACTTTACTGTATGCGTGTTGATTGCTCTGTACAGCAGTACTTACTAAAAGATTGGCACAGGGCAAGGGGGGGCCATGGCCCACCTTGGCCAACACTTGGCTCCGCCAGTGGCTACACTAGCCGGTAAATAGCTGTCAAGTGGCTATCCGGAAAGAGGCGAAGAAGCTGCGATGCAAATCAAGTTTCCTCCTAGGTCTCCTGTAGAAGGGTTGTTTCTCGTTGAAGCGTCTGATACAACGTAGAGAACTGGAGATGCTGATGGGATGGCAGCATTTCTCCTGACCAAACACAAGGACGACTGGCCGGTTGGGAGTGCTCGAGGCATTTCCCTTGCGGGCATACGTACTGACGAAGGATTGGAGTACTCGACTTGGATTCAGGCTTTAGACTTCCAACCAACCACCTTGATTCAGAGGTCTGATGAGTGTGGGCACGTCAGGCAGCTGACTGACAGATTAATGCGCAATTATCCTGTAATACGCACTAGGCCTCTATTCTGAAGGCGAGGGCATACGCAGGTACAAGTTACAACGGCATTCAGTGTCCCTTATTTCATGACAATCGTTATTAGAACTCAGCTTGTCGTCGTGCACCCAATGCAATAAACAGCATAGCGTTGTAAGTGATTGACCGGCCTCTAAACCGTAGCTAATACAACAACAGTTTCTTTAGTGTAATGGCCAAACAATCTCTATGTAAACAACATTCCTTAAACCTACTACAAGTGGCGAGCACGTCCTCTTCCCCTGGATACAAAGATATTAACCGCAAATGTCCTTTTCAGGCCTACTGTACGACAAAACAAGGTGCAGGGATGAAGGCGCGTTGCACAATTCCACACGCCGGGATCCTCATCGCCCTAGCTTGCAGCCAGTCTGCTGGTATACTCACCGGCGACTACATCTTGGGCGGCCACTGCACTCCAGCTGCGCCTTGTTCAAATCAAATTCCCAATACATCCCTGTTAGTTTTTAACCGGACCACTAGCAGTAGATCTACACGGGTGAACACTTAAGACATGAAGATAAACATGTTCCTAATCTAGATCTACAACACCTAATACAACTAATAAATGAACAGAGGGGGTTGAAGTGAATGCAGACCATCGGGGTTGGATGCAGGGGCGGAGTCGGACGCCATCTCAGTCGTGGTCGCAGGGGCGGCCGCGGCTTGACGCAGGGGAGGCAGTGGCGGCTCGGGGACGACGGTGTCGCGGACGATGCGGTCGAGTGTCGGGCGGTGGCACCATGTACGTCGGATCCAGGAGGAGGTCCTCGGCGGCGGCGGTGGCGGAGCTTCCCGCCGCTCCAGTGCTCCCTCGGGTCGGGTTAGGGTTTGTGGGGTGGGGTGTGTGGCGGCGCGGTGAACCTCGTACTGCGAGCCGTGGCCCCCACCCTCTCTTTATACCACTGTGCGACGGGGACCCACCAACCATGGATTGGTTGGGCGCCCCCGACCAGGGCGCGAGAACGAGCCCGTCATCACACTTAATCTCGATCTCTTTTACAACATTCACTTAATCTCGAGTTCCTTACTTGGCATCCACTTCATCACAAATAAACATATCGAGCATGGGTCATCTAAATTGTAATCACAACCAGATTAACCAGCCACAATATGCTTATTCATTTTGATAGGATCTTAACTTGGGTCCAGTCCAGGAATCATAGGCTTTCCCTTAAACCCATCCCCATATACAAGTGTGTATCACTATTCAAGTAGTCCTACGCGGCTGAACCATCGATGATGGCATACGTAGTGGCATCTAGTGAGACAGTCGAGTCTCTCCTCCACACCTGTTCTAAGTCTTGCCGTATATTTATATGTGAAAATGATGTATGCGTACGTAGTCTTCGGAGTGCATCTATATATAAAGTATTAAAGCAGCGTAGTTTGTTGCATTACATTGTGTTGAATGGAATAATTGTTATATTGATCTCCACCGGTTGGCTCAAAGGCCAATTGGACCCTTTACCGCGTCCTAATCGGGGACACCCAGTCTAATAACATGGCTGGTGGACCCCTGTCGTGCAGCACAATAAAAAGGAGGTAGGGGCCATGGCACTGCTCACGAGGTTCGTCACTGCTGCCACCCCACTGTCACCCTAGTCCAATTTGTGAGGGAGGTGCTGAAGCGATGGGAAGTCCACCACCCCACTGCTCTCTGCACAGCGCTTCACCACTGATCACCATCTGCACGGCACTGCACCAACGGTCTTCCTCTACACCAAGCTCCATCCTCTACATCCCTTCTCACGGTCTGTAACTCTCTAACCCCTTAGTCAATTCTCTCTCCCCTCTCGATTAGGCAAGAACACCATGTCTATATCATTGTCAAAGAGAACACCCACCGATCTACACCTAGATGTTCCTGACGCTAACAATAATACCAACTCGCTCAGGTACTTCCAGTGATTCATCAGCTTGCAGATCATATATTCATATTGTACAGTACATTGTTGGGGGATTCGGAATCGAGTTTGACAAAGTCAATATTTCCGAGCCGTCGAGACATTCACAGGCAATCCAAAAAGGTTCCTTATGCGATAGCGAAGCCCGTCAAGTTATTTGTTCTCTCATTCCTTTCAATCTTTCGGATTTCGTTGGTTACCTTTCGTCGCGCGAAAGGCGTAGCGATGGGAAGGGTTTTCGGTTTTCAACCATGGCTCGGCGTCACTAGCATTCCCGAGATGAAACCCAGTGATCGACTCGATAGAAGTTGCAGTCTTGTTTTCGCTCGAGGTTTCGCCGATGCTAACAATTCGTCTTCCGATGATTTGTCTGACGTATGTTTTCAAGTGACAGGATTGGCTAGGCGAAGGGTGTCTCCAAATCAAGGGTCTTCACCCGACAGGCGCACGTGCACATGCCGGAAAAAGCGTCGTGATGTGCGGTATGAAATCAGGAAAGCGCCGATTACGTGAATACCTAATGGGGAACTCCCAAATATAGCCTAGTACATTCTAGTTAGATTCTTTTTACACAAGGTCAATTTCGGAATGTAAAAAGTTCGTTCGTCTCCCTATAAAAGGAGGCCGACCGGCACTTGTAAAGGGGATCGACTTTTGAGAATTACACTATTGAGAACTTTTCTTCCCCATCTTTCATGTTCGATACTTGAGCAGTTTCATTCATTGTTCGTGTTAAGCTTCGCTATAGCACAACAATTGGCGCGCACCGTTTGTGTTTGGCTCGAGTAAGAAACCCAAGATGTCCACAAGAAAGAAGAGGACCACTACCAATTCAAGCAAGGGGGCTTCGTCATCCCTTGAGGAAGAGTTAAGCCCTTCAAACCTACTCACCCAGGGAGGAGCTCCCAGACCCGAACGTTAGCCAGCCGAGACCGAACCACGATGCTACCGCGGCCGCGGCCAAGGCGGCATACGAGGCCGAGCTAGCTAAACTAAGAAAGGAGGCTGATGAGTTGGCCAAAACTAAAAAGCGGCTCTTGGCAGTACAGCAAGAGGCCGACACAGTCAAGGAAATCCAAAGGCAAAAGGCCGAAATCACTAAATTGCAGGAAGAGTTGCGCGTCATAAAAGCCAAACAGTTGTTGAATTTCAACCAACCTTCGCCTGAATACTCTGTCCCTGTTCATTCCACACACACGGAGGGTAACATCCCATTCACCCTACCTCCTCCATACACCTCTTTCAGTCGCAACCCTTTCCACAATCCTTTTGAGTCCGGTCCATCGAACCAGGATACTCGCACCATCCGCACGAGATCTTGGGACCCAAAATCGCCATTATCACAAGAAGTCCAGCTCACTCCATGACCGCAGTCTTACAGACCGGTGCCGCTTCCCAGGTTCTCAGGCCAATCAGACCCCAGACAGTTCCGAATGAGCTACGAGGCTGCTATTCTCTCAGCTGGAGGTGATGACTCCGTGCTTGCAAAGTCGTTCATCATTGCTGCTGATGAAGCCGCAGCGCAATGGTACTCTCTCCTGAGCCCCAGAGTCATATACTGCTGGGAAGACCTAAAGCAACGCATCCTTTCGAATTTTCAAGGCTTTCAGCGTCCAGAGCTTACAGAGAGCGACCTATTCTCTTGCAAGCAGGAGGAAAAAGAGCCTCTCCAAAATTTCTTCAGGAGATTCGTTCATCTCCGAGCTCAGGCACCTAATGTGATGGACGATGTCGCCATCAATGCTGCGATAGTGGGCCTGAGGGCTGGACAGTTTCGCTCGCATCTCATGCGCGAAAGACCCAAAACAATCCAACGCCTCTATGAAGAGTTCAAGAAGTATTGCCGTTCAGACAATGACTTCAGAATGTGTATGGAGGAACAGTCCCAACAAAAGAAATCCACCAAAGCTAGTCAGCCCAATGAAAGGGATTGGTCCAGTCCGAGAAACGCCTCGCACGCCAATCCCAGAAATGTATTTGGCCTAGAAGGTGAAGGGATTCAGAAAACCTGCAATCCCCAGAGCGACGCTCCAAGCCAAAACAATAGCCCGCCCAACCCTCCGGAGCAAAACTCGGGGGGCGGCCACAGAGGTGGAAGGGGCGGAGGTAGAGGTAGAGGCAGAGGCCGAGGCCGGGGCCATCAAGAGAAAAGAAAGTGGTATTGCATTTTTCACAAGGAGAATCATGACCACAGCTCAAACTATTGCCCAGACAAGAAAAGGTTCGAAGCTATCCTAGAGGAGGAGAAAAGAGAGAGAGAGAGAGCCAACTCAGTCAATCATTTCGTTCCGGCATGGCAAAACCCAAACTTTGAGAGGAATGCTTTCGCCAACCCTTTCCAACCACCTCATCTCCAACCACCTCATTTCCCACCACCTGTCCCAAATTACACCCAGCCACCGCCCTGGCAATCCCAGGTTTTCCAAGCTCAAAACGTCGAGCGTAGGCCCATCGATCAGCGTCCCATCGCTCCTCCTCCACCCCCGTACAAAGGCCCAACCGCTCCACCTTTACCCACCAAAATCGAGGGCCAAAATGATCTGCTTCCTTCTGTCGGAACCATTCTCCCCATTTCAGGCGGCTCTGCTCTGGAATTTGATTGCAAGAGGGACAGGAAAAATTACTTCCGTGAGGTCCGTAACATCAATGTGGAAGGAAGAGTAGAGAGAACCAGATGGTCGCACATTCTAATCACCTTTTCCGAGGAGGACGTGAAACTTCAAGGTTTTCCTCACAACGATGCCCTCGTGATCGAAGCCAACATAGCAAGCTGGACATTGGGAAAGCTTTTGGTTGACAATGGCTCGTCAGCAGACATAATCTTTGCAGATGCGTATGACAAAATGGGGTTGAGCAGGAATCTGTTGCAGCCTCCTGACACACCGTTATATGGTTTCGGAGGTTGTGTCATTCACGCAGTGGGAAAGGTTTCACTCCCGGTTTCTTTCGGCACCGTTCAAAACGCCAAAACAGAATATTTGTCTTTCGATGTGGTGGAAATGTATTACCCCTATAATGGAATTCTAGGGAGAGGTTTTCTCAATAAGTTTGAAGCTATTATTCATCAAGCTTATCTGTGCGTGAAAATACCGGCGACGCAGGGTGTCATCACAATTTGGGGCCACCAAAATGATGGTAGAAACCTAGAGAGGGGCAGAACTCCAGGCCAAAGGAATGTCAATGCTCTTGATGAAGTGCACAAGGCAAAATCCGAGGAGAAGGAACCGAAGGCAGACAGGGAAAAATCAATGTGCAGCCAGACTGCGACACCAAGAAGGTTCTTTTGGATGAAATGGTTTGGGATCAAGCCGTCGTCATCGACTCCGATCTCGCGCCAAGCGAAGAGGCGGAACTAATTCAATTCCTCCAAAAGAATAGAGATGTTTTTGCTTGGTCAGCCAAGGATTTGACAGGCGTAGACCGCAACTTTATCGAGCACAAGTTGAACATTGATGCCGCCATCAAACCTCGAAGGCAAAAACTCAAAAAGATGTCTGATGACAAGGTGGTAGCAGTCAAGTCCGAGGTCCAAAGATTGCTCGACACCAGTGTCATTCGCGAGGTCATGTACCCAAAGTGGCTGGCCAACACCGTACTAGTCAAAAAGAAAAATGGAAAGTGGAGGATGTGCATAGATTTTACGGACCTGAATAAGGCTACACCCAAAGACAGTTTCCCGCTTCCAAGGATGGACCAAGTCATCGATTCGGCTGCCAGTGCCGCCATCATGTCTCTTTTGGATTGCTTCTCTGGCTATCATCAATGCTGGATTGCAAAGGAAGATGAAGAGAAGACTAGTTTCATCACACCCTTTGGTACCTTCTGTTTCATTCGAATGCCCGAAGGCTTGAAGAATGTCGGTCCAACTTTCACCAGAATGCAGTTTGATTGCCAGGATTTCAGGGAATATTGTCACATGATCGGAACGAAGCTTCGCTTCAATTCCGTCTATCATCCTCAATCCAATGGCGCGGTCGAAAGGGCCAACGGCCAAATTTTCTCAGCCATAAAGAAATGTTTGTTTGATCAGAAGAAAGGAAAATGAGTCGACGAGTTATCCAGAGTCATTTGGTCACATAACACCACGGAGTCTAGAGCCACCATGTTCACACCGTTCAGGCTGCTTTACGGAGCCGAGGCTATGTGTCCAAAAGAACTAGCCAACAAAAGCGCTAGAGTTTTGGTGGGATGTTCTCGCGGGAATGAGGAAGTGGACAAGGACCTAGTCGAAATTGACAGGCTTGACGCGGTATCAAACTTACTAAAATACCAAGAGGAAACCCGAAACTGGAGGAACAAAAAGGTATCTTTGAAGAACATTCAGGTCGGGGACTTCGTCTTAAAGAGAAAGAAGAACGCTGATTCAGTGGGCAAATTCCAATTCTCCTGGGAAGGGCCTTACATTGTCGTGAGCAACGTTAGAGATGGAGCCTTTCGTCTCAAGGATGAGGAAGGTGTTGAGTTACCGCATTCGTGGAATGTGGATAACTTGTGTAAGTTTTTCCCATAGCTGAAAGTTTGTAGCAGTCGGCCGCATGAAACTATAAATGCGGACGACTCATAAGTTTTATCTTTTCTACTTTTTTACTTTCACACAATTTAAATTCAATAACAAGGTTGTACTCTTTTCCTCACAAAGGGGGGACTCCATCCGGGAGTGTGAGGTTTTTAACGAGGCAACTTTGATGTAAAATTTCACTTTCAAAATGAATGGAATAATTTTCCCCTAGGATCGTCGCTCATTCATTTTTATGCACATTTTAAAGTGCTATCAAAGATAGCCCACTCACAAGGAGTGAATTGAAGTGCTGCACAAAAGCATCCCACCCACAAGTGGTGAATTGAAAACGATTCACAAGAATCAATTCTTTTTTCAAAGAGCTGTCTTTGGGATGGCCCATCCACAACGGATGCATAAAAAGCGGTTCGTTTCGAATCGAAGCAACGTCAAGAAAAAAGTTGCTAAGTCGCAATTCATTCTCAAGATCTAAAATAGCGAAACTTAGTTTTGCATCATGAGCCCAAAACAAAGTAGCGGTAAACTTTCGTTGTCAAAAAACAGCTTCGGGGCTGCAATATTCGACACAGTTGTTCAGACCCTAGTCCTACAATGCGTTTCACGCCCAGGAGTCGCATAGTAGGCTAGTTTTCCCCTTTCAAAAGGACAGTCATAAGAGCAAGCAAATCGATGCAACATCCTTTACAGGTGGTCAAGTTTTTCATTACAGCCTGTCACCACAAACTGGGGTTTCCTCAGAAAGAGGATTTCTTTATTACAAAATAACAAACAAAATTCAAGGTCCGAAGCTTCACGCTGGAAAACACATTCTGCTTAGTTTACATTCTCCCAGTTTCCGAAGGGGGAAGACATTTTCTTTCAGAAACTTTAATCGAAACATGCGAGAATGTCAACTTCAATACATCGTATTCACGAAAAAGGCAGCTCTACACAGCTACCCTCCGAATACCATCCTCCACGGGTTTTGGCCATGTCGTATACGAAGCAATGATCTTCCTCTCTTTCACAATACGGTTCTTCTTTCACGAGTGGGGCTTCGGTCGCCCTCAGTTTGACCAGCACGACCTTGCTATTATCGTTCATGGTCATAAAGTAGCGAAGGGGATAGCTATGCAAAGAATAGTACGAGGTACAATATTCCCAAAATTCATCAAAAGTTTTCGTAGGAAACGGACGATGAAAGGCTTTCCAAGACGCACCGCTGATGCAGGTGTTGGCACAGTTGAAAGTCACAGGCATCACATCCAACATTACATCCTCGTTTGGCGTCTGCAAGAACAATCTGCACAAAATTTTACATCATGTTTTTCAAGCCTAATCAAATTTGCACTTGGCAATCCCTAAGAGTGTTCATCGTTTTACACCTCCGAAGCCGGATCTAAGGCAGGATTCGTTGCCGGCCCTTCGTGCTGCAGTGGTCGGATCCTTGTTGTTTCCTTCTTCATTAGTCGCATCGCGAACGGGAGCTCCAGGGATGACATTTTCGTCCTCATCAGCGCTTGCTTTCGGCGGCCAGTCTCGGTACGGCCCATAGGGTCCAAGCGTAGCCTCTGCGCCATGTACCGTCCTGTGCTCCCGGAGCTCCAAAGCTTGCTTCACCTGGCCAAAATAGAACTATGAGAGAGGAAGCGTATCAAGAATCTCAATTAGAAAAATAAAGAGTTAGTGAAATTAATTGAATGAAGCAAAGGGTTATAAGGATTCAAACCTTAGCTAATCGGTCTGCGGCCTTCTTTCGTGCATGCTCGCGACCACTCTTCACCCAGAAATTGCGAAGCATGATCTTGGTAATCGTGTCCACTGTTTTGCTCAGGGCTGGCAGATCCTCCGAAGACGGGAACGCGAATCCACGAGTCCCGAAAGCTTTGAAGTGGTCGCAGCCGCGACTTTCTAACAAATGAAGGATTGCTTCAGTGCTCGTCGCCGCCCCATAATCCCCAATCTTTGACATAGTATCAGGCAGGAGCTTTAGCTTGTTGTTCATCCATGTGTAGTAGCTGGCAATATTGTCAGTAACCCGAAAGGTCTGCGTTTCAGCACCATATTGCTCAAGCACTCGACGATAGCTATGAGCCAGATGTACTCCCCACTGATGGCAGTAAGATTCATTGTTTTCCAGGGTCTTTTCCAAATCAGCCTTCACTTTCTTGAGCTCGTCAATTAGGACATCGCGAGTCTTTCTTTGCAATTGATTGGCGTCGTTCTAATCAACGGCGTCGCGATGTTCAGTACGGCATTCTTTGTAACACTACATGTTCCTTTCTAGTTCCTGCTTCAAAGCGTCCATCACAGTCTTTTGCTTAGAGCATTGTTCCGTCAAGTTCTGAACTTGACCGGAGAGCCGCTTGGATTCATCCTTCAGTTTTTCATTTTCTTCTCGCAACTTCCGGTTTTCTTCCTCCAAGCGCAGTTTCTCATCACGAGAATACTGTGTATCACCCGCAATTTTTTCATATCCCCTTCGGCCAGCAGCTATTCCTTTAGAAAGAAAAGATTGCATAGCGTCCAGCAGTTGCTTGCCGTCGAGACCCTCCAGGGAATCCAGAAAGTATGTGTTCACGAAACAAGGCAAATCGTCATTCAACAAAAAAAGAGGTGAAACATAGCTTGTCCAAGTAGCTAAGGCCAAAGCCAAGTTCTCATAAGCAGTAAGGAAGGAGGCGCGAAGCTAAAAGGCATACCGGGCTCCATGGTCGAGGGGTCAGTGCCCAATCCAAACGAGCACATATCATCTCTTTCTTTTCGTGGACTTTTGCCTTTGGTCCCATCATGACCAAAGTGGTCGCCGCTGAAAAATCACGAAAAGGGTGAGTCAATCTTCGAAAGTAAGAGTTTTGCCTAAAAGAAAGGAAGAATTTTCAAAAGCACGAGACCTGAGGCTTCAAGCCGAAGGGGTCGTCGCCTTTGAGGCCCAACGCATCGCTATCTCTGATCAATGCTTTGGCATTCTGTTCAGCCTCGTCGAAGGTAGGGGGTGGTGACCGCGATAAGTTTCCTTCGAGCACCTCAGTATCAGTCGAGCCCAAGTCAATAGGGTCAACCGCTTTCGAGCCCTTTGTGGGATCAATATCCTTTGGTAGACTGACGCCAGCCTCATCTTGCACCGAAGCTTGCGGGTCAGTTTTATCAGTTTCCACCATGACATCTTCGTCAATGTAAGACAATTCCTCATCACCGTCGATAATGTCCATCAAACTAACAACAGTTTTGTCTGGCAGGTATGTTGGGTTATCAGGACTAAAGAGCTCACCAGTTTTGTTGTAATGTGCCCAGAATTTTTCGCCAGCGGCCTTTTCTTCTGGTGTCTGTTTCAGGCGCTCCCCAGGGTCGCAAGTAGCTGAAAAGTACGCTTGAGCACGTTCAGTCCTAGCCTCGATTTCTGCTTGATCCGGATCAATAGGAGCAGTTTCGGGCTGATCTTTCGGCTCTTGAGGCTCTTTAGATTTTGGGGGGTAGGTTTCCATTAACTGGACTGTAGGTGTGGCCAAAGCATCCACATTGTCAGCTGCCTCCGTCGATGGGTCAATCCGCGGTCTTTTCTCACGAGGCTTAGCAGCTTCAGGTTGTTTTTCTTCGATGCGGATTCCTTTGTCTTTCTCGGTGTTGCCTGGGGCTTTTCTTTTGGAAGTTGTTTTCTTTTCAAGAGCGGCAAACGGTACCACGTCATGAACCTTTTTTCTCCTTCTCTGCGGCTGCCACTTTCGCAACCTCTGTTTTTCGCCGAATCAAATTTTCGCTAACCTTCATCAGCTTGGAAGGTTTTTCAACGACAGGCGGCAGTGTAGTCTTAGCGGCTTCAGCTTTCTGTTGCGCCAAAGCTTCACTTGCTTTCGCAAGTTTTGAAGTGCCTTCAGTCATAACAACCACTTTGCTCGTTCTGCTTTTCTTCGAAGCCTCGGCAGGTTCAGATCCTACGTTGCCAAGCGGCTGCATTTTCTTGCCTGACGTCGATGGCTTCGGGCGCGGCGGGCATGAAACTTTCATTTCCTCCAAGACGCGATTGACGCGACCTTCATGTTTCAATATCTTTTGGGCAGCCTCCCACTCCTTATGAGTGTAGTTACCAATCATCTGTACAACCTTCCTCTCAATTTCAGATAGTATCTCTTCGTCAGTTTTTCCTTCGGGGCGCTTAATGTTAAATTTGGGGCTGCGGACGTCGTAGTCGAGACCTGGCAGCCGTTTCTTCACAAAACCCCACGAGCTCCAGCGAGGCTTGCTGGGCCAAATGTCTGCCGCTACGAATTCCTCTAGGGTGTCTCGGGTCGTAATCACTTGTGTAGCTTGGAAGAAGGCACTGGTATTGGCAGAATTACGGCTCCCTTTCGTGATCTCAGGATCCAACTCAACCTCCAAATCTATCATGCGACTGGGCAAGTCATGACTCATTTCTTCTTCACGTTGGGCATTTAGCCCAATCACCTGAATAGTGGCGTAAAACCAATACGAGCTCCACTTGTTAGCCCACTTGTTCTTGTATGCAGGGGCTAATTCCACCGGGAGTTGATGTTTGTTGATTCGACAGGTCTGAAAAGTACAACAGCCATACTGAGCTTCCTTGTCCTCGTCATCTATAGTAATCACCTTCTTTACCCAGTGAATCTCAAAATCACGGACAAAGGTGTCCACATCATTCGTCCTAGCAAAAGAGCGGCAAGCCCACAAAAAATTAAGGATCTGGGGAATCGAATTGGGCATCAACTGATGGATTTGTACATTGTAAGCTGCCAAAATTTCAGCGAACCGCTTCGACACTGGCAGTCGCAGGCCCGCTGTGAAGAAGTTGTGAAACACAACGCTCTCATTCTTCCTGGGTTTCGGAGTCGTCTCTTTCCCAGGGAGTCGACAGTCGTCGGACGAAAAACAGCCCTCCGAAACCAAGGCGTCCAAATTTGCCTGTGTCATTAGTGATCGGCCCATAAAACAGGTGCTAGGCTTAACCAACTCTTCAGGGCCGGCATCCACGCCAGCAAGATTCTCCCCTGACACCTCTGCAGCCGCAGCACCACTTCCGCCAGCAATTTCGCCCTCCTCAACACCGGCATCTGCTTTCTCAGCATCTGTGTCGCTCAACGTTATTGCAACATCGCCGCCACTACTGGAATCACTACTTTCATTGCTATAGGAATTGGACGAAGAGCTGCCACTCCCGCGAGAGCTGGCAGACCCATCCAAGCCAGAAATCTTACCAGGTTCCGAGCTGGACGATGACGAAGAAGATGTCGCGGCAGGCTCTGCAACCTCGGGTGAAGCAGGACGCTCCTGCGGTTTGACGGAGAGCCTTCGCCTTCCATCGCTTTCGTCGTATGCCTAACGCGAGCCATTTTCTTTCTATAAAGTCCCAATCTTAAAACACAAAGCGGCGAGAAGCAAACGAATTTGACTCATTTTGTCGCAAGACGAAGGCTAACCTATTATCGCGACCTTTTCTTCAGGGAACGGAGCTTCGGACCAGTGAAACCTCAGAACGCAATCTGCAGTTGCGAAAAGAAAAGCGAGAGTTGAAAGCGACAGCAGTGTGAAAGCACCGCCGACCCCCTCTATTTATAGGCAGGAGACGGCAATGGTCGAATTTTTGAACCTAACGGTCGAAAGTAAGGGCAAAATAGTAACTCACACGATCCGTCGGAGGTCGGCACTAAGGAAGACATTTTCTTTTGTCTCGATTCTCGAACCATGTATTTCGAAGGATTGAGCTTTTGGTTTCGCAAGCTTTGCGCCTCCGAGGGCTTTCTGTTGGGGGATTCAGAATCGACTTTGACAAAGTCAATATTTCTGAGCCGTCGAGACATTCACGGGCAATCCAAAAAGGTTCCTTATGCGATAGCGAAGCCCGTCAAGTTATTTGTTCTCTCTTTCCTTTCAATCTTTCGGTTTTCGTTGGTTACCTTTCGTCGCGCGAAAGGCGTAGCGATGGGAAGGGTTTTCGGTTTTCAAGCATGGCTCAACATCACTAGCATTCCCGAGACGAAACCCAGGGATCGAATCCTCGACTTGATAGAAGTTGCAGTCTTGTTTTCTCTCGAGGTTTCGCCGATGCTAACAATTCGTCTTCCGATGATTTGTCTGACGTATGTTTTTAGGTGACAGGATTGGCTAGGCGAAGGGTGTCTCCAAATCAAGGGTCTTCACCCGACAGGCGCACGTGCACATGCCGGAAAAATCACCGTGATGTGCGGTGTGAAATCAGGAAAGCGCCGATTACGTGAAGACCTAATGGGGAACTCCCAAAAATAGCCTAGTACATTCTAGTTAGATTCTTTTTACACAAGGTCAATTTTGGAATGTAAAAAGACCGTTCGTCTCCCTATTAAAGGAGGCCGACCGGCACTTGTAAAGGGATCGACTTTTGAGAATTACACTATTGAGAACTTTTCTTCCCCATCTTTCGTGTTCGATACTTGACCAGTTTCATTCATTGTTCGTGTTAAGCTTCGCTATAGCACAACATACATATCAGTAACAGTAGCAGTATGCTATTACGATAGGCGGAGGATGTTTTTAAAAAAGGAGTTAGGATAGGGCGAAGATGCGAGTGATAAACTGAAGCATGTTTATATTGTTTCTTTCAGCATGCATGTCAAACTCTCTAGATACCAGCATGCAGCCTTAGGAGGTGTCTGGGAGCACTCCGGAGCTACGAAAACAGCTCCACTCCATCAACTTCACAAATTTGTCTGCCAAACACCTCGGGCTCCAGCAACTCCAGCTCCAGAAAAAAGGTAGAGCTAGGGATCATATCCACGTTTTTCTCGGAGTACCTCAAGAGGTGCTCCAGAAACACTAATTTCGAACCTACTCATGGAGCTCAAAGTTAATTACCCACCTACTTTGATAATTATTGATGTAAAGAGTTACATTACAACAGAGGTGCAAGGAGGGAGAGAGAACACAAAGTTTACGGTCTAGAAAGGAGGTAATCAATAATTACCTTGAGTCTAACATCGTGATGACCTTCATGAGTGCACGAACTAACGTTTTTTCGAAAAGCACTAACGTTTGACGGGTACAACTTTTCATCAATCTCCCATTTATTTGCGCATTCACAATGAAAGGCCCGGAGGCTGCTGTCAGCAAACGTCGACCAAACCGAGGTCGGGCATCACGTAACTGTGACGAGACCTTTGAAGCGCATGATGCTTGTTTGGTTGGGGATGTTTGGCTATGGCTGGAACAATTCGCAATTTTTAGTGGTCATTGGTCAGCAATTAGAGTTGGGGAGATTGGTGATATTGCCCCTGCTATGTAGTCTAATGCTGATTTTGCCCTTATTTTCTGAACTTTGCGATTTTGCTCCTGCTATTTCAAATTGAAGAGAGTCTCTACCCCTGTTCTGTGAAGAGGAGTTAACGGTGTCAAATTTGCTATGAAAAGACAAGACTACCCTTTTGAATTTGCCCTTACAAATTACAATATTGAGTTCTTTGTGATTTTACCCTGTTTTGGTAAAAAAAATATAGACAACACTTCAACACATTTTCTTCATACTTTGACATATATGCATCAAGCACAAAACACATTTTGACACTTTATTGCGTCCAGCAGGGCACGGCTTATTTATTTTACAATCGATTCTGGGAAATCAAAGAACAATAGGATTACATCGAGCAGTGCGTTTTTCCTCACTTCGGTGTTCTCGTGATTCATGAGCTTCATGACTCGGTCCTTGGCCTTGAGGTCTGCCACAACGATTCGGCCGGATGGGTGGAATTGGAGGAACCGAGAGAGGTCGTAGCAGGCCACCGCAAGAGCATCGGGTCTGCAGGAGGCAGCGCTTCGCCGCTTCCCGCGCTTGCACCGCGGCCGGCGTCCGGGCCGCTGGAGCTGTTGGCCCGCGGCCGGCGTCGGGGCTGGTGGAGACCGCACCTCCCGCGCAGCCGGGGCCGCACCCCCTCGCGTCGCGCCTCCTTCTGCTGATGTCCGAGCTACGCAGGTCCACCCGTCCTCCTGGATCCAGTCACCGGCGTCGGGGCCTTGCTAGGGTTTCACGGGTGAGAGGATGGAGAAGAAATGAGCGAGCGAGGAGGAGGATGCGTGTGTGGGCCTGGCGTCTGGATGGATAAGATGAGCAGGGGTAGTTTGGTCTATTCCCATGGTATTTAAGTATTTTTCCTATTTCTTTTATTTTTTTAAGTGTTCATCACATAACAGAGTTACAAAGAGGGGTAGACGGAAGCTTCATCTTCGAAAAAGAAGGGTAAAATCGCAAAGTTCAAAAAATAAGGGTAAAATCACCATTATATCACATAACAGGGGCAAGATCACCAATCTACCTATAATAGAGTTGTGCTTGTGGTTTCTAATTAAGATCCATTCCAGTACTAAAAGAACTCAGAAACCACAGCAACACCAACTCGTGGACTTAGGTTGGGTCTCGACTCTCGACCAACGCAGTGGTGCTTGGTTGATGTTGATGGTTACGTCAACATCTGTGATTACAATGTCTCAACACAGCCCTACCCCACTTTGTCACTACGTCTACCACCGGCTTTCGTACGTGCTCGGGAAGACACAAAGGAAAACATGGTGAAAAGGCGAGCACCATGATCGCGGGCTCGGCTCAAGTTCCCAGTGCATCTCATTCCAACAAACACAAGATTACAGTGTCGAATTGCCCGCACCTCCTCCGTGCTTCAATTCCTCTCCTGGATTCTTAAGAGAGCTTGGAGGTGTTTGTTTTCTTCTTAGTATCACTTACTACATGGCGTGGAGAAGCCAGCTATATATCGGCGGCTGTGAGAGTAGGGCCGTGTATTTTCGTAGTGCAAAAGGCTCCTAGTACATTCTTACTCGATGATCACATCCACTAGAGGAGTACAAGTAGCAGTTGGTGCCTTCCCGCAATGAAATGATCAGTGGTACTGTGGGCTTGAAGGCCAAACAGGCCGAACAGATAGGTTAGTTCTAGAAGGAAGGACTAGAAATAGGACACGCCTTTAACGTGCAATTAGGACACATTAATTATGTACAAATAGCATTAGATTTGAGGGACATTATTTGTTAGTATATTGGAACTTTCTGTTGAGTGTGAAGATGTTTTTCTTGAGTTTAATTTGTCTACTATCTCTCGATTTTTTTTAGAGTGATTTTAGTTTCTATGGGAATTTTATAGATAGAGAAAGAGTTTATTTTTTTATGTTTGTTGTGTACGTGTAGTATTTTTTTTGTTATGTACAGTGCGTAAACAGTGTCAAGACGGTGATATGAGGAGTGGTTTGAGCCGTTCGATCGAGATCCAATGGTCGAGATTTGCAGGAGTACGTTTCCCGTGTGCGTTTAGCTGGTTTTATTTCGAACAGTGTACGAACAGTGCATGCACAGTGTGTGAACAGTGAATGAACAGTAGCATTGAAAGGGACCTCAGGAATGACCCGTGCCGTTCGATCTAGATCCGACGGCTAATATTTTTTTTGCTTACGTGGCTTCCTGACGTGCGCCGGAATGCACCGGCTCTAAAGTTTAAAAGATTGATTGCCTAGTCTGCCCCCCCCCCCCAGCTTCCCCTTTGGACCTAGCATCGCGCGGGGCTGACAACAGAAGCAGCCTCGGATGAACACGCGCTACACAATTCCAGAAGCCACTCCGCTCTTCGGACGGATTGCCAGTGACAAGATGTTGGGCGGCTACTTGCGAGGGCCGCTCGTCAGATCAAATTCCCGATACATCCCATCCCTACACAAGTCACTCGTGCATATCACTCCGGCTGAACCACCGAACCACGCTGGCATCTAGCGAGTCTCTCGCTCCTCCTCGCGTGTTATAAGTCTTGTAGTACTTATGCGAAAACGATATATACACAAAGTACCAAAACAACGTAGTTGGTTGCATTATATTATTGTTGGACGGAATAATAACTCGCTATCGGATACTCCCAGTGATCCATCACCAGCTTGCAGATCATAAATTCCTATTGTAGCAGTACCCTAGTGTTGTCTTATTGGTTTGCGAACATGTGTGTAGCAAATGCTACTACTTGTAATAATAATGGACTAATCACTAATCCTCTTCTTTGAGGAGGTTGAAGTCAGAATTATCATTAAAAAAATGGTAGCAGTACGCTAGTTACGATAGGTCGACAATTAAAAAGAAGATGATGAGGCTGATTACGAGCATGTGTGTCTTTCTCTTTAGTGGGGGAGTGATATACCGAAGCATTTTTACATTCTTTCTTTCAGCAAGCATGTCAAACTCTCAGGATATACTGCAAGCATGCAAATACATAAGTATCATGGAAGCATGCTAGTTTTGTTTTTTCAATTTTATCACTCGTGCTTCCGCACACGGGGCCACGGGCTAAATTTATATAAATTATAACACACATAATTTGTGTATACCTGAAGCATCCCCTCATCAGAGGTGACTAAATGTGATACAAATACCAGTCCCAGGAGGCTGACAACACATTTATTACAACAGGTGGTTCAGTTCCTTACATCGCGGCGGCATAGTGGGCACGGGAGCGCCACTGCCACGAGAAACAACACCAAAGCTAAAGACCAAACTACAACAGCGAAGGCTTCTAAGGCCTCATCAGAGTACCACGCCATGGAAGCTCTCTGTGGCGACCCTGAGTCCACAGGCACGGTTGGGTGTAGGGCAACGACCTACTCGACGTCTTCGGGAACGAAGTCGGGATCCTCCTCTGAAAAACAGTTAAACAAGCAAGGGTGAGTACATACGTACTCAACAAGTCCAACCCCACCCACGGAGGGGCTAAAAGACAGATCATGCACGGGATATATCAAGGATCAGGATAAGGTTTATTTTGCAAACGCATTCACTCATGCAAGGGTTTGTTTTTAAAAAGGTTTTCGCAAACAGTTTTTATAACTCAAGTAACTCAGTTGTTTTGTGAAAACCAAATGAAGACTACCGGACTCCCCGTCCGTAGTAGCCCAGGCACACAGCCACACACTTTTCCAGAAAACAACTCACGCCATGAAAACATCCCAAATCCAAACACTAGTTTTGTGACCCCACCGTGACTCGTCCAATACCGTGGACACGGCTATTCGAATAGGTTTTACACTCTGCAGAGGTTGTACATCTTTACCCACAAGTAGGGTACCGCCACACGAACACCTTAGTGTCGGAGCGGATCCTATCAAAGCCCTTACCCACCTTAGCTAACCCTACGAGCCACCACGGGAGCAACCAAGGGGTTATCTCACGTAACCAGGGCGTACCTCACACAGATCGTACCCCTACTCCTTGATCTCCCGCTGCTCACCCGCACTCCTGATGGCAAGTAGATTAACTAGTGGGATTTATGCTAAGCCGTTGCCACATACAACGGTCGAGTGGTAGTACGATGATTGGGTCAGGTGAGATGTCACGCAACCCGGTCCTTAACGACAAGATGGACATCTCCAACACGCTCAACCACAAAGGTACGAGCTCACCCATACTCCTGACACACACGTCCATCCCGTCTACCCAGTTCTTTTACTCATTTTCCAAAATATCCCATTTCCATTTGTAAAGCACTCACACATTTTTAAAGCAATCATTTAGGCCAAACAAAGTTAAATCATAGCAATCAAGGGTGGCTATCCTACCGGGTTTTAACAGTAAAACAATATGCAATTTATAAAATAGGTCATAGGGTTGTATTTATAAAACTGGGATCAAAGCATGCATCAAGGAGGAGATTGAACTTGCCGTCTTCGAAGTCCTCAGAAAGTTCCTGCTCGCGGTTCGGGACCTCGGTCTCCTGCTCGTAGTACTCGGCTCCAAGCTCCGGCTCGCGGTATTCCTCCTCGTTTACTCCGTCGGCTATAGCGCACACATAAACAAGCATGCAATCAACACAAGCACACAAAATTTACCGGCTGAGCTCGGGGAGAAAATAAATAGAAAAGGAGGAATAAATATTATTTAGGGGGGGTTTGGGTGATGGATCGGTGGAGGTAAACCCGGGACGGGTGTGGTGAGGTTGGGGCACGATTTGAGATAAAATCGCGTATGAAAAGATAGGTTAACGGGGTATTTGGGGTTTAATTAAGAGGGTAAGGACCTATTTGTAATTTATACTAATGGAAGAGGACTTAATTTGAATGGTGTAAACTTGGTTAAGGGCTTAGTTGTAGTTTGTATATTTCTGATCAGGGACTAGATCATAATTAAACAATAAGCCAAGGGCTTATTTAAAAGGAAAAAGAGAGAGAGAGAAAATAGAGAAGGGGGGGCTCGGTGGAAAAGGGAGAAGGCAGGGGGGGTTTTCTGATAAAAGCCCGTCCCCTTCCCTTCCCCTTCGATTCAAAACAGAGAAGGGGGAAGGGGCGGCTCGGGACGGCCGGCCGGCGACGATTGCCGGTGAGCCGGGCCATGGCGACGGCTGGGAGGTGGGGGAAAACGGAGATGAGAGTGAGGGGGTCCCAACCCCGTGCTCACCTTGTGGGGTGGTGGCTTGTGGAGGCGGCTCCGCGGGCGGCGGCTTGCGGTGGCGAAGGTGAGTGGCGGCGGTGCGGTGTGGGCTCGGGAGAGAGAGAGGGAGGCTGGCTGTGGAGGTGCGAGGCGTGAAGGGCGGCGCCAGCCTCTTATTTATAGGCGCGGGGAGGCGGTGGAAAGGCCGGGTCGAGCACGCGGTCCTCGTGCGGCCGGCGGCGAGGTCGGTTCGGCTCTGCCGGCGACGGGACGTGAGCGACGGATTAATGGCGGTCGCGACGCGGTGATGCTGTGGACCGGACTCGTCGGGCAGGAGTGTGGTGGCAAGGTGGTGGCAGGCGGCGTTGGCGCGAAGCGGCCGGCGGTTTGCGGCGGTTGGCACAGGGCGGCGGTGTTAATGCCGCTCGGCGTCCGGTGGCGCGACGGCTCGGTGCTACGGCGGAGCTCGGGCGGAGTTAAGACGGCTGCGGCGTCTAGCAGCAGCGCGTGGTCACCTCTGGCGCGGCAGTGGTGACAGGACGGCTCGGGCAGCGGTGCGGGGCCGACGACGCGACGCGTCGTGCAGGCGCGGCGGTGGTGTCCGGCGGTCCGCGGCCGTGGGGTCGGCGACGCGACGGCAGCGGCAGGCGAGCGACGCGGCGTGGTGAGGGACGCGGCGGCCACACGGTCCGTGGCGAAGGACCGGCACGGCAGCGGTGCAGCGGCGTCGCGGCGTGGCAGGGCGGGGTCCGGCGCGGCAGCGGCGGGCGCGGTCGGCGTCCTGGCGCGGTGCGCACGCGTGCGTGCGTCGGGCCGCGCGCGGTGCGGTGGTGCCTACTGGTGACTTGGAGCGGCGAGCAGGGAGGGGCGGAGGAGGCCGGAACAGCGGCGCCGGGGCGTGCTGCGGGGCGGAGGCCGAGCATGCGTCGTGCCGCAGAGGAGCGGGGCCGGGGCAGAGGCGCCGGCTGAAGGAAGGAGAAAAGAGGAGGGAAAAGAAAGAAGAAAAAGAAAAGGAAAAAAGGAAATAGAAAAAAGAGAAGAGAGAAAAAGGGAAAAGGAAAAGGAGGAAAAAGGAGAAAAGAAAAGAGAAAAGGGTTCGAAAAATTGGAAGAAATTCTAGGAAAAATAGGAGAGGGAGAGAAAAGATTTTCGACAGAATTTTCCCGGGTTCGAGCACTCCGCGGGCTGGTGCGGTGCCGGCGGTGAAGCGGGTCGGCCGGCGGGACCGACGCGGGCTCGGAATCCCCGGCGAGGTGGCCGACAGCGGCGCTGTCGCGGTGCTGTGCGACACGACGCGGAGGGCGGTGGTGGCTCGAGTGATGGCGGGTGGGATGGGCGGTGCCGGCGGGATTCGCGGCACGCGCGTCGAGGGAAGGAGAGAGGGGAAGGATGATCGGGGTTTTGAGGAGACGATAGAGCTCAGCGGGAAAGTTTTGAAAACACGTGTGATTTAGCGGTGATTTATTAGGGCTGAAAACGCGGGCGTTACAATACCTTAATTAATCTATCATATGCTAATAGTTTAAGAAATAGAAGATTATTTTGTAATCATATTTTGATTTATATTTTTTTATGTAGGTCATTTGGATTAAAATTTAAAGCTACCTCATGTTATTTTGGTGCAAATTTAAAAGGTTATTTTAAGTTATTTGTAAGTATTAGTGGTGGATAATTTATTTGCAAATTTAGGAAGTTATATTAAATTATTTTTATAATAATAGAAGTGGACAATTTTGATAAAGATTAGGGGTTACTTTATTTTATGTAATGGCAGAGGTGGGTAGTTTAGATATAGGTTTAGGGGTTACTTTAAAATATTTTCATAACGACATTGGTGTAATTTTTAGAAAATGTAATAGATGTAATGGCTGTGATGACTTGCTTTGAGTCTACTTATTGACGCCCAAATGTTTTGCTTTTTGTGAGAATTTTTAAAATTTCTCTCTTTTTCTAGAGTGTCCACCTAATTGGCCTATTATCTCCATTGACCGGCCCTAGGCGTAGATTTGGCTCAGTTCCGCCTCTGGATGTATGATCATACCAATAAATTTGGATTCGATTTTTCGTTAAACATACATGGAGTTTGAGGATTTTCTAAATCCGAAGAAGGTTATTTCTTAATGCAAAATCGTAAAGCTCTTCACATCCACGAGATCTAGTTTTTACCAGCTGGTAGCTGCTGCCGAACTCATCGGTTTCCAATGTGGGATTTGAATGACCGTGTCATTTCCAGCATATTTTCAACTGCAAAGTGATATGGAAAACAACATGTTTGCATGATTAACTCATCACTACGTTCAAGGAGCCCGTTCTTGTAAGGTTGTTGCACCAGTCTTAACTTTCACTACAATTGTAGTACCCATTCCGTCCCAAAATATATATACCTACATTTAGGGTTTTTTTAAGTCAAAACATTTTTTATTTTGACCAATAATAACTTTAAAAATAATAAATAGAAAAGACTAAATATTATGATGGTTGGTTTCATGATAAGTTTACTAATATTTTTTTTAAGTTACTAGTTTGTATGATTTTTTCGCTGTTCATGATCAAAATTCTAAAAATTTGATTTTGAAAAAAATCTAAATGTAGCTTTATTTTGAAACAGATCATATAGAGTAACTTATAAGCTCTTACAGTCTTGTGGCTCTGAAGTGGTAGCTGGCTATATATGTGTGTGTGCACAGTCATGATCCCCACCAAACACCCCCAAATAAAAATACACGCCGTGCCTCTACCGTCTCCAAAACTGAGAGAAAAAAAATCAAGCAGATCGAGCTGCAATGCTGCCTGCTGTTGGGAATGGGATGCCCCGGGAACTCGAGTCGAAGGAACAAATAAATAATGTACAGCTCGTCTGCGACGGCTGCTCGTTGCCCTCTCAGCAATCTTGCATCTTGGATCTTCCAACGTCCATAGCTGCGAATCTGCGATCGACTGAGATGAAGGCAGTGGGCTTCAGTAGCGCGGCGTGACCGCCTCGGTCTCGGTCTAGTGGCTACACTCGTTGACACGAAGAAGCTGAGATGCAAATCAAGCCTCCTCCTGCTCCTGGGTCTCCATTGGAAGGGATGTTTCATTCTTGTCGAAGGGTCTCATGCAGTGTAGATAGCTAGAGATGCAGATGCAGCAGCCTTCGGGCTTGAGACTTCCAAACAACTAGAGCTTGCATTGATTCAGAGGCTTAGGCTTGAACGGTGTGAGTACGTCAGGCTGCTGGTAGATTAATGCGCAATTATGTTGTACAGTACACGCACTGGGCCTCTATTCTGAAGGCGAGGGCATACTCAGGTACTAGTACTACAACGGCAGTCGGTGTCCCTCGTCCATGACAGTCGTTACAACTCTCTGAGAATGAGCGTGGGAAGGGTAGGAAGACAGGTTTGTTTGCGTGTTCGGTAGCTCGGAAATCAGGTGGGAATTAACTTGGTGCACCGGGAATTTGGCCGCAAGGCGAGCCACTGCAGTGCACTCGAAAAACATGGTGATCGATCGATCAGCTCGGCTTCTTGATTCACTTGCCTTCCGCAGTCCGTGTGACAAGAGTGCCGATACCGTACCCCTCCCACTGTCGGTAGCAAGCAAAGAATGAAGTTGTTCGGCTTATCTAGGCTTAGCTTATTCCGGTTTTTGTTTCGGCTTATTTCCTCTGACACAATACTATTTAATTATTTATTCTACCAGTCAAACAAGCTCAATGTTTAATTTAATAGGGCACTAACCAAATCTCCTCCGTGAGTATTCACTGAGAAATAGGGCACAGAGCAAAATTGAATTGCAAGAAGCATCGAGGCCGGGAGAACAGAAAGAGAAATTTAAAAAGATCAAGCAAATGTAAACGGATTTGTTCTCTCGGTGCAAACAGTTTTAGGTGATATATGAATTGGTCCATATTATTTCAAACCTTGGTAGGATAGGCATCAACTTAGCTACCTCAGATGTTGCTTTTATCAAGAACTTAGAGGTAGAAAGATTAGTTCTTAGCGCAAATAAAAATATTAAACTAAAAGCTACGAATCCAATAAGTGATGACGAAAGGGAAGAAAGACTGGAGGAAGTTCTCAACCACGTTAGTGGGAATTTAAATGAGAGCTTGCTTGATGCAGAGTATAATCATATTCTAGATCTCTCTCCTGTCAGTCGTAAGAAAAAATATAATAATGCCAAAAATTCAAAAAAAGGCAAACTTCCCAAAAAGCCAAAAACTCCTTCAAAGATTACTATAAAATGAAAGGGATTTTCTGGAATAGCAGAGGTCTTGCTGACTTGGCTAAACACAGATTTTTGGCTGAACTAGTTAAAGAGGAGCAGGTTAATTTTATTGCTCTCTCTGAAACTGTCGTGAGTCCTTTCCCGATCATGTCCTCAAAAATCTCTGTGCTGGACGTGATTTTCTTTGGCATGCTATGGCACCCCATGGTAGATCTGGTGGCATCTTGCTAGGAGTAGATCTTAGTGCGTTTGATATAGGTGCCATTGATGAGGGGGATTTCTATGTCAAATTCACCCTAAGGT
Organism: Cenchrus fungigraminus; assembly: GCA_036936925.1. NCBI lineage: Eukaryota > Viridiplantae > Streptophyta > Magnoliopsida > Poales > Poaceae > Cenchrus > Cenchrus fungigraminus. The sequence goes on along the minus strand of CM072778.1, from coordinate 15,267,911 downwards.
ACAAGCCAACTGACTTTAAATTTGTCCTATATTCTATTTATGGACCGGCACAAGTACAAAACAAAGGTGCTTTTCTAGCCGAAATCGCTAATACCTGCTCCAAGGAGAACCTTCCTTTTCTCATTGGTGGAGATTTTAATATCATGCGAAAGCCAGAGGACAAAAGCGGTGGAGTCTTCGATCATAAGTGGCCATCCCTTTTTAATGCTGTCATTGAGTCCCTGGATCTTAAGGAGATTGTCATGACAGGCCGTCAATACACATGGGCGGGTTCCGGGGATAACCCGACCTACGAAAAACTTGATCGAGTTCTAGCCAATACGGAATGGGAAGCTCATTTCCCTCTGACCAGGGTTGAAGCTAGAGATCGAAACATCTCAGATCATACCCCCCTAGTCGTTTCCACAGGCGCTTCCACTCACCAGTCCGGTACCAGACCCTTTAGATTTGAAAGGGGATGGCTCCTACAGGAGGGTTTCTATGATATGGTTGCAAATATTTGGCGATCAGAAAACTCGGGATCTTGCCCACTACAGCGGTGGCAATCCAAGATCCGTAGGCTCAGACAATATCTTAGAGGGTGGGCATCTAATACGGCTGGCTCATATAAAAAAGAGAAAAAAACTCTCCTAGCTCTTCTGCATAATCTCGATAAAAAGGCAGAAAATGATATGCTCACTGATCAGGAGATCAACTTGAAGCACTATCTTAATGAGCGTTTAGTCTCCCTATTGAGGGAGGAGGAGCTTAAGTGGTATGAGAGAGCTAAAGTCAAAACGCTCTTGGAAGGTGATGCTAATACAAGGTTTTTTCACCTTGTGGCCAATGGCAAACACCGGAAACAACATATTTATAGCCTTGAAGATGACCAAGGCGTTGTTGTTAGCATTGACAACCTCAAAAGACACATTACTAGTTATTACAAAAATCTGTTTGGGACCCCAGAACAGTCGGAAATCACCTTAATGGAGGATCATATTAGTGATATCCCACAAGTTTCTCCTGAGGAAAATGAGAACCTCATTGCCGACTTCACTGAAAATGAGGTGAGAGAGACAATCTTCCAAATGGAGCATAATAAGGCTCTTGGACCAGATGGTTTCCCGGCTGAATTCTATCAAGTCTTCTGGGGGGTGATCAAAGAGGACCTTTTGGCTCTATTTCATGAGTTCCACAAGGAGACTCTAGACCTCTTTAGCCTCAATTTTGAGATCATTACTTTAATTCCAAAAATTGAGAGCGCCACTAAGATTCAGCAATATAGATCCATTTGTGTTCTCAACGTTAGTTTCAAGATTTTTACAAAAGTTGGAACTAACAGGCTGAATAAAGTGGCAAAGACCGTGGTGAGCCAAACTCAAACTGCTTTCATGCCTGGTAGGAATATTATGGAAGGTGTTGTTATTCTACACGAGACCATCCACGAACTTCATACCAAAAAATCTAATGGAGTTATTTTTAATATTGACTTTGAAAAGGCCTATGATAAGGTTAAATGGTCATTCCTCCAGCAGACTTTACGCATGAAAGGCTTCTCACCTAAGTGGTGTAGATGAATTCACAACATGGTAACGGGAGGGAGTGTGGGAATCAAAGTCAATGATGATATTGGCCCATACTTCCAAACGAAAAGGGGGCTAAGACAAGGTGATCCTATGTCACCTATCTTGTTTAATATTGTCGCGGACATGCTAGCTCTACTTATTAATCGAGCGAAAGTGGCTGGACAAGTTAGAGGTGTCATACCCCATTTAGTAGATGATGGTCTTTCGATTTTGCAATATGCAGACGACACCATTATCTTTCTAGATCATGACCTTGAGCAAGCAAAAAATCTTAAGCTCCTTTTGTGTGCTTTTGAGCAGCTTTCGGGACTGAAGATTAATTTCCACAAGAGTGAAATCTTCTGCTATGGTGCAGCCAAAGAGATGGAGCCTTTCTATACTTCTCTCTTTGGTTGTAATTCGGGGGTTTACCCATTCAGGTATTTAGGTATCCCGATGCACCACAGACAACTCCTCAATTCTGAATGGAGTAAAGTTGAAGAGCGCTTTCAGCAAAAACTCTCATGTTGGAAAGCAAAATACCTATCCTATGGGGGGAGACTGGTCCTGCTTAACTCGGTGTTAAGTAGCCTTCCCATGTTCATGATGTCCTTCTTTGAGATCCCTAAGGGAGTTCTTAAAAACCTTGATCATTTCAGATCAAGATTTTTCTGGCAAGGCTCTAATAAAAAATACAAATACAGGCTTGCCAGATGGGACATCTTGTGCCGGCCCAAGGATCAGGGTGGCCTCGGGATCTTGGATTTACAACTTCAAAACAAATGCCTTTTGGCTAAATGGTTAGCTAACCTATTGAACTCCGAAGGGACCTGGCAATCTTTGCTAAGTAATAAATATTTGAGAACCAAGACCCTGACGCAAGTGTCAGCCAAACCAAATGACTCCCACTTTTGGAGAGGCCTCATGCATATTAAAGAGGAGGTTCTTTCTAAAGGCTCTTTCATTATTAATGATGGAACCAGCACAAGATTTTGGGAGGATACTTGGTTAGGTGATAAGCCGCTCAAGGATACTTACCCTTCCTTATACCATATTGCGCGGGATAGGAAGGTAACGGTTTCTAAGGTCATGTCCTCTGTACCTCTAAATATTTCTTTCAGGCGGTCTCTGGTGGACAATAACCTAAGACATTGGCTTCACCTAGTTGCTCGGGTCTCTAATGTTGATTTGGTGGATGGTAAAGATCATTTTAAATGGCCGCTGACGAAAAACGGCCTTTTTACTGTCCGATCGATGTATCTTGATGCTTTAGATACTCATCCACCGTTTCAGCATAGAAAGATCTGGAAGTGGAAATTACCTCTTAAAATCAAAAATTTTCGTTGGTTTCTTCAGAGGGGCGTCGTCTTGACAAAAGACAACCTTGCGAAGAAAAATTGGAAAGGGAGTCAGAAGTGTGTCTGCTGCAATTTGAATGAAACTATTCAGCACCTCTTTATAGATTGCCCCTTAGCAAAGATGATTTGGAGGTTTATTTTCTATGCGACTAATCTGAGCCAACCTAGATCTATTAACCATATGTTTGGTAATTGGCTTAATAATCAAAATAAAAACTTTAAGCAACTGATTTGGGTTGGTGTCGCGGTCATTTGCTGGGCTATGTGGAAATGCAGGAATGATATTGTTTTCAAAAAGTCGAAGTTTAATTCGATTCTGCAGGTTATTTTCAGGGGAGCTTACTGGTTACGCTTCTGGGCCCAGTTGCAGCGTAAGGAGCAGACCAAGGACATCCTCATCGCCATGAGCAGGAAATTAGAAGTCATTGCTCTACAGTTTGCCAATGAAGGATGGAATGTTTTTTATCGTTTACCTTAGGTGGGGGCATGTTGCCCGTAGCTGCCTGTCTGCTCTTTTTGACTATTATTTGAACTTTGTAATAATTGGTTGTGTACATCTTCGGATGTAGAGGCCGGATTTAATTACCCATTACCTAAAAAAAATATGAATTGGTCCAGGTCGATGGGCCGCCTGTTTGGTCCCTTTTTTATTTATTTTTTATTTTTATTTTTGGCTGCCTGGTGGACCGGGACAGTTTTTGCTCGCGCTGACGATTTGAGCCAGGGTTTGTCGCAACCAACCCGTGTTTGTCCCCCTACTGGGCTTCAGAGCATGCGTAATTGCGCAAACAGACGCCGAGTCAGCAGCTGCACGTAGGTGTTGGTTGGAAATATGAAGCCTTGAGTCGTCCAATCCTTTATCAAAAGGCACAACAACAATCAGTGTGTCCCTCATTCATGCCGGTTGTTGTTGAGAACTCAGGATAGCTTTATAAATAACCGGCCTCTAGACTCTAGACTGAATAGCAAAAAGAACAGCTCGCTCGTAAAAATGAGAATATGTCCATGTTCGGCTATTTAACCCTCTGTGAGAATGAGCGTGAGAAAGGATAGGAAGACATGCTGGTTTTGGTGTCCGGTAGCAAACTAGCGATAAGATCAGGTGGGAATTGGATGCGCCGGGGATTTGGGCATGAGGCGAGCTGCTACGGTGGACCTGCAAGATCTTCTGATGTATCGTTTCAGCTGCAAGGATTGGTTTTCAATTCATGTTCCGCGGACAGCTGCGGAAGCTCATTGTCATTATCTGAGTGTGTCCGGATCGAGTGTTTGGTCACGTACCTGATGCATGGTACAAAATTGACAAAAACTGCAGAGCGCTACCCGCTGGCGACAGTCTTTACTGAAAGAAAGAGTTTGTTCTTGTAAGGTTGTTTCACCAGGCTTGCACTACCATTGTAAGCTCTTGCAGGGTTTCAGTCTAGTACTTCTGTACTGATAGATGGCTATATATAAACATGCACACTCATGATTCAGACCAAACACCCCCCAAATACATGCCGTGCCTCCGCCGCCTCCAAAGCTGAGAGAGAAAAGCAAGCAGATCGCGTGCCTATGCCTTCTAGCTCGGTCCTTGTGGTTGTACAGAGCAGGCTGCAATGCTGCTTGCTCTTGGGAATGGGATGCACTAGGAGATCGAGTCGAAGAGACAAAAGAATGGACTGCAGATCAGCTCTGCCAATTCGTTGCCTTTTCAGCACTTGCATCTTGCATATTCCGACATCCGTAGCTTCTATCGAATGAGATGAAGTTTGGGGCTTCGGTAGCGCAGCGTGACCACTGACTATACTCGCCGGCAAAAAGTTGTCCAGTGGCTACACTCGTTGAAGAGAAGAAGATGCAAAGCAAGCCTCCTCTGGGGTCTCCGGTAGAACGGTTATTTCTTGTTGAAGCGTCTGATACAGCGTATAGAACTGGAGAACGTGATGAAGGATTGGAGTACTCCACATGGATTCAGGCTTAAGATCGACTTGCAACCAACCACCATGTTTCAGAGGTTTGATGAGTGTGAGCACGTCAGGCAGCTGACTGACAGATTAATGGGCTTCCATTCTTAAGGCGAGGGCATACACAGACACAGGTACAACGGCAATTAGTGTGCCTCATTCATGACAGTCATTATCAGAACTCAGCCTGTCGTCATGCACCCACTAAACAGCATAGCGTTGTAAATAATATAACCGGCCTCTACACCGCGTAGCAAAAGCAACATCAGCTTGTTGGTAAAAGAAAAGAAAAAGGCCAGTTCCTCTCTTAGAAAGAGCGTGAGCAGGGTAGGAAGACAGGCTCCTTATTTGCTTGTTCGGTAGCTTAGCTAGGAGATCAGGTGGGAATTGGATGCACCGGGAATTTGGGCACAAGGCGAGGCACTGCAGTGGACTCTGTACTTACAGAATGGGTTGCAAGCTTTTCAACAGTGCCCTTCCCTTGGAGGAAGATCATGAACGATCACCTCGGCTTCCTGATTCTCTTGTCTTCTGCATTCCATTTGACAAATCAAAAGTGCTGATAGCCTCCTATAGTCAGTACTGTAGGAAGGAAACAGTATTTCGGCACTAACCAACAAATCTCCTCCGTGAGTATTCACTGAGAAGCATGGCCTATTTACCAAGAAGCATCGAGGCCACGAGAACAGAAAAGAGCAATTTAATAAAGTCAAACATGCAGCAAATGTAAACGGATCAGTTCTCTCGATGCAAACAGTTTTAGGGGATGTATGAAGCAACAACAACTGCAGAGCGTTAACCAGCTGCTGCCGAACTCATTCAAGTTCCAGAGAGAGTTTCAGGATGGAAAGGTGTAATTTCCTGTGCCTTTTCAACACCGGTGATACCAAAGGAAGCCGTCCAAACAAGATCCATGCGTCATTTAGTCACTACTAGGAAGTGTCCTTTCTGGTAAGGTTGTAGCACCAATAATTGCTTGTAAAAAAAAACTCTTGCAGTCTTGTACTTCTGAAGTTCAGATAGTGATAGCTGGCACTATATATATAATATAATGCACTCGCACTCGGCAAGTGTTGGGACTGAAGACATAAACACTGGTTGAGTCGCTGAAGTGAGCACAGAAACGAGATGAATAAAATAAAGTGAGCCTGTAGACTTCCACTCTATTAGAATGAGAGTGAGAAGGGTTGAACTGAAGAAGACCGGTTTGGTTTGCACGTTGTTTGTGAAGACTAGGATTTGTAGGAATAGGATGCAACGGGAATCACAGAGCTTGAGGTGAGGCGCTTAGTTTGGCTCATCTTAGACTTCATCGATGCAACAGGAATCAAAGATGCATCCATGTTACTGGAGGTCAGATCAAAAGAGCATTCATTCCGTGCAAAGACGAGCAGATGGACTAGTTTTGAAAATGATCAAGCTGCACTTAAGTTAATATACACTCTTCAGGTGACCATTATAAAAAAAATCAAGCTTGTCAGATATTCTATATTCCTATGACAAGCTTAGAAGAAAACCAAGTATCAAGGCTCAATCATCCACTCTCTCTTTAGCAAACGGACCAGTAACAAAATGGAAATACGAGAATCGGGATAAATACTGCAGAAACTAAACAAATATGGGGGAAAGGCCACTGTTTTCTCGGCTCCAAGGCAACACTATGATTTGTCTCAACAAATTGACTATCGAGAGCATAATCTAGCTAGATGATATTACAGCAACAATTTCATCTTTGATTTTATCAAGAGTAGCTCCTCTTCGGAGACCATTTTCCAAACCCCGCCTACAAGTAATCTACCCTTCAAAGGATAGGTCAGTTCTGGCATATCTGAAATATCATATTCTGGTGATCTTGGTGTGTTCAGAATGTTTTCATCCTCCAACTCCTCAGACTGGGATTCAACCCATTCAGAATGATCAACCTCCTCAAAATTTTCATGCTGTTCAAATGTGGCAACCTCAGGTCCATTATCCACAACATCAAAGGCAGGAAGAACAGCACACGAACTAAATGAACAGGGTATTGTTCCTATTGGACAGGGAGTCCATGACTTTGCCACAGACCATCTGTTATGCTTCTCAGGCATGCTTGTGTTAAATGATCCTTCAGTAGTGCCAGCTTCCGTTACGCATCCATTCTTCCGCCTCTTCAACTGCAACTTGAACATTTCCAGTGTCTCTGTTGCCTTTTCAACTGATCCAAGTTCATTGCATATCATTCTTGATTGTCGGAGGGAAGAAACTTTAGCCAAATTAGAAAGCGATAAAACAGGAAGTTTCCTCAATTTCTCCTTCACATTATTACTGCTGACCATCTCGATCAACAGTAGCGCTGCATCTATGATACATTTTTCACCTGTTGTGGATAGATTCAGTAACTTCTGTAGAAGTTTTGCAAGGCAAAAACGAGGAACTGCATTCTTGTCTGAAGAAAGTACTCCTATCTCATGAACAAGTCCAATGTAGCCTGAATCCTTGAGCTCTTTTATACTTGTGATAAGCCATAGAACCAAGGAGTATAGCCTTTTCACTTCAAATGGCCTAACTGGTAGACAAGCAAAAGATTCACCTATATATATAACAACCAATAAGGACAGAAACAGGAAGCACAAATTACACTTCACTAGACTTAAAAATACCAGAATAATTTCTGCAGAAAGCATAGAACATTGGAAAATGGTACTTCAAAGTACCTTTGTTTGCGAGTTCTTCGTTGGCATCGATCATTTCAATTACTGACTTCAGTACATTAAGCAGCAATCTTGGTTCTTTCTCTGAAAGTTTCATTATGATAGTTTTCATATCACTGTTTGATATTTGAGTGTCAGATGACTGATTAACAGCAATACTATGAGTTTCTTGCATGTCACAGCTTGCAGGGGACTCTGGAGCATCCAGTTGCATAAGATCCAATAGGACAGAGACAACCTCAAAGGGACAAGCGTAATATAGCCGTCGAGTGTACTTTATGGCTTTGACTATTAGTTTCTCAGAACCTGCAATTTAAAAGCAACACAACAAACAGTAAGATGTCTTGGTGTTATGAAGATACATTCCCTTGATAGTACCTACACAATGGTGCTTTACTCATTTCTTAAAAATACTACTAAAGCAGATTGACATTACAGATGGTATCAATCACACATTAGCACTAGGAATGTTTAGAAAGTAGATGATGTAATTGCAGTGGATAGATGAGGATGCTCAGTTTACAGATAAGTAAAAAACCAAAATTTTCATGATTTGCACTATTTGTATATTTCAGAGCCTAATCCCCTAGTTTTATTGGCATAACAAGGAAAACATAGAATTCATTAATCTTCCTTGCAAAGTGCAATGTGTAGATCAAAGCAAATCATACCAATCTGTCAAAGACACTTGGCCACTGTATTCCATGGATTCAAGATCTATGGATTTATAGTTGTACTATTAAGTATGATAACTAGCGCTTGCTTAATCATAAAGGTGGGTTACATTTATCTTTCCCTGAAGTTATGTTTTCTATGGAAATTTGTAGGTATGAGCCTTTTAAGTAGCGCAATCGATATAAGAATAATGCATCTCTAAACATCCAAACATCAGGCCTACCAGAAGCTGGTCAGAGAACAATTAAGCAAGAAAAGGTCATCTTGCCATTATACAGAATCTCTGTGCAACTCCAAGCAGATAAATCCTATAGCTACCGACTACCAGCAGCCACAGCAAACCCTCAAAAAAATCCCGAGCAAGCAAAAATTGCCCACCCAAGGTCCAATGCACCAGAGAAGATCCAAATGGCAAGCACAATTACAGTTCTTTCTATAAGCTGCCGATACTCACGTTTCCTTTTGGAACCTGATTTTGACTTTTTTGAATCATTCTCCTTCAGAAAGCAAGCAATCTCATGCAATCTCAACCTCAGTTCCACTTGAACATCAGGAATTGAATTACTCTGGCGATCCCAGTAAATGCACTTCAACCAATCAAATGCCTGAAAGTAATAATCTTATCTTAGAAAGTAATTTACATGGTAGAAACAAATTCAAAATCCTCAAACTCTCGCTAGCAGCTGAAAAAAAATATATGGCAAGAGATTGCATAGATGATAGCAATTAGCAAACTCATTTTCACCTTGATGCTTGCGAGGCGTAACAGTCGCAGGGAGGGAAGATTGCGATGAGAACTCTCTACATGCAACACAAGTACACAAGGGCATAAACTTTTAGTGATCCCTTTTGTGATTATAAGAAAATGAGATGAAAATCAAATATAGTGGGGATTAGTTCATAGTGCAAAAGGGTGTGAGAAACAAATCTTCTAACCATGCCTAATGTCCACCAGAACTCGTGGTATTCCAACAGCCTCAGCTAGTTCAGATATTGAACGACCAGTTTTCTTATGTGGATTCTCCACAAAACCATTAACAAGCCTGGCGGTAGAAAAAAAAAGAAGCATATAGAGAATAAATGTTTGTTGCTTATCAAAGTTCAACTGTGCAAAAGAAAATGAAACCATGTATTATACACAAGATGATAATTGCAGCGAGAATTTCCTCACCTCATGATTGCCATACTGTACAGCATCGCAAGCATCTCCTCTGACGCCATCGCATCATCACCAGCCAATCCGCTCCTAGGTTTAGCAAACAATTTGTGGCATATAAGACTATCCAAGTTCCGCGGCTACGAACAGGTTCGAACTTTCTAAAAGCATCGTACCGGAAGAAGGGGTCCCGCAGCCGTATCTCGACGAAAGCGGCGGTAACGTCCACGGGTATCAGGAGGGAGCCCCTGCTCCGCCACGCTGAAATCTGAGCCAACCAACGAAACACTCAGAAAAACCACACCCTTGTGCTGGAAAATCGGGGCTTTTCTCGGGCTACGGAGAGGAGGGTGTTACCCTGCGAAGAGCGGCGGCGGGGAACGGGGAGAAGAGGCCGTCGCGCACGAAGCGCCATTCCGCCCAGCTCGACCACGGAACAAGCTTCCGGCCGGTGGAGAGGCCGCCGGCACCAGCATAGGAGCCACTCGCTTCGGGCGCTTGCGCTGGCGCCGGCGCCGCCTCCGCCTCCGCCTCCGCCTCCGCCGCCGCCATGGGAGCCGAGACAAGCGGGAGTCTGAACCCTAAACCCGTCTGGTAGCCGTGCAACTGGCCAGTGGGGTCGCACAGTTTTGCTTAGGAACTGCCATGTGGGACCAGAATGTAAGCGTGGTAACGGGTTGACCACTGACCAGGGCAGCGCTCCTGAGCACAGCCGCACAGGCACATTCCCGGTCCGGCGCTGCGTGCTGCCCTCCTGCGTCCTGCTAGCGTGACCTCGCCGGGCCGGAGTCGCGCCGGCGACGCCGTCCGCGACGCCGGACTAATCTGGGCGCTGCCGTCCTCCATCCGCCGCCCCCATTGTCCGGTCCGTCTTGTAGTAAGTTCCCTAAAATCAAACGTCGTGCTCCCGTGATGAGACTGATACCTAGATGTTATGTTTACATCATTGGAATTAGATATTCGCGAGAGATAGCTATATGAACCAGATCATTGTTGCAAAATTGTTGGCCTGAGCCTGAAATGCTGGGTGGGCGGTGATTCGTGAAATAAATTTTATCAGACCTTACCGATAAATACTTCCTACTAAATATCAGAAATATCGGATCAGATTCAAAATAAAAAAAAAGCTTGGCAGAATTTCGTTGAAAACAATCTCTAATCCAGCATACGTCACAATTGCATACAGAAACTAAGAAATACAGTGTCTCACAATTGCATACAGCATACCTTAAACTTATTGCATAAAGTGTGTGACTATGACCTAAATTGGCCAAAATGCTGTAAACGCTAGGTACAAGATAGTGATAATTAACCTGTGTAAGTATGCTTCTACATGGTAGCTCTTAGCTTTAGCACATGTGTGCTACCGTTTCCTTTTAATGAGTATATTAAAATCTGGCAAATAACTCAGTAATGTTGTAGTAGTATAATGCTCTGCTATCTACAACTATGGTCCTTGACAATCTTATCAGTATGGCATTCTTGTAGTGCCATAATTTTATTATGCTACTACATGAACATACTGCATCTATGAACATAACCCACAGTCCCACATGGTGGCAGCTAGTTACCACCAAGCTGCTGGGGGATTTTCAAATGGAGCAAATTGGAAGTTTCTCTTATAAATGTTTGCAGTCTAGTTTATTTCATTCCTCCTAATTAGTTAACCATTCTAGTGGTGTTGAGATATTTAAGCCAGGAACAGGAAATATCTAAAATCCGTACTTGTAATTTTGACAGTTGTGCTCTCACCAGTTTGTTATGTTACTGGAGATGTTAGCCTTTGTTGATAACAGAATTAAAAAAGATATATAGTTGCATCATCAATATTCTTTTGAGTAAAAGTGCCACCTTCTATATCTGTTCAGGTACAATAACATCTCCATCTATCTCAATGTCTTTAATATGAACAATCTTGCCTCGATCCATCCCTCCTTCTTGGCACCGTTGGTTGATTAGGGGGCATTGTTTGATGTAGAGTTCCTTAAGCCCCTTGGGAAGGCCTTTTTCTGGCAAGCTTTCAATCTCAGGACAGTTGTCAATGAATAGTGTTTCGAGTGAGGAGACTTCATAGAGGTTTGGAGGCAAACACTGGAGATCATCACAGCATGATATCTTCAAGAATTGAAGTGTATGAGGTAAGCCCTCTGCTGGGAAGTTACTGATATCAGGACAGTCGGCAATCTCAAAATGCTTCAGATGAGGAAGATATCTTAGGCTGTTTAGAAGCACACATAGTAATTGAGAACATGAGCTTAGACGGATATCTTCTATTGAAGTGGAAAGCAAGCCTCCCTCAAGTGCTGTCCAAGGCACCAGACAAGGGCACTCATAGATATGCAGGCTCCGTAGTGATATAAGAGGACGGAAACACTCCTCTGGTAGTGAAACTAACTGTTCACAGTGGACTATTGTTAGACTCTTGAGAACTGACAGTTTGCATGCAAGCAAGCCAACACGTAGAGATGTTAGATCTGGGCAGTCATTTATGTATAGAGATGTTAGAGAAGATTGACATACTCCACTTTCAAGCTCCGGAAGTGACTCGAGTCCAGATTCAGATATCATTAAAGATGTTAGTGTTGGTGGAAGAGGGGGTATCTTCTTCAGCTTTGGGCACCTGAAAAGACCAAGTTCAGTTAATTGAGGAAACAACTGCTCCACATCATCAAAAATCCACTCTCTCAAGTTTGGCATGTCTTCCAATAGGAGCTCTTCTAAAGCTGGAAAACATTTTGGTTGACCAAATCCTGTGAACTCACGTCCAAGTTGTGTGACCTCGGTTGCTCCCGCTATATCGAGATTTTTAAGGAAGGGAAGCTGACCTAGAGGTGGAAGTGCCTTGCATTTGCAATTACATATGTGAATGGTTTGCAGATTGGGAAGAGATGAACTAGCCAGCCAGCTAGGGAACCTCTCCACTGGGAATCCTTTAATCATTAACTCCTTGAGATCAAAATGTGGTTGAAGGCCTTCTAGGACCTCTTCTTGTTGTTCTGAAGGAATTACTGTGCACTCCTCATCCCATATGAGGTGTAAAGTTCGAAGATGTTCTTTGGTCCTCAGCTTCGCAGCAAGTGCCTCTTGTCCATCAACTACGTTGTTAAGGCCACGAATTGAAAGCTGTCCATGAAGCTGATCCATACTCCTCAACTCTGTGATCTTGTATCCTTGGCGATTCCGGACAACAAATTCCTCTAGTTCCTGGAGGCAGGTCAAACTTCCAATTCCAGGTAAGCTGGACAATAGCCTTTTGCTTGCCTCTAAGTGGCGCATGTTAGTGAGCTCAGTGATGCCTTGTGGCACTTCTCTTAGTGAATTGCAGTCACTCAGTTTCAGTGTTTGCAGATTATATAGCTGAATAATAGATGCGGGTAATGTTTTGATTTCATTGCTAGTGAGGTCTAGGAAGCGAAGCTGTTTCAAATTTCCTATAGATTCTGGTAGCTCTTTAAGACCTCTTCCATGCATATCAAGCACTCTAAGAAACCGAAGTTTCATAAAGACACCATTAGGCAGTTGAGACATCTTAGACTTGTGTCCATGCATAATGATTAGTGTCCTTAACTTCCTGTAACCATAAAGTGGGTCAGACTGCATGCACTTGCCGCCATCCTTGCATGCAAATGAAAGATGACGGATCTTGATAGCACTCTCATGTCTGCTTTCGTGCTCAAATTGGTCACAGTCTTCCACGGAGATGGATTTAGCAAGGTCATGCATTGCATCATGAATGACATAGTTATCCTTGTAAGGCTGGAAGAAAGATCTGCTTAGTAGCTCATTAAAGTATGCATTTCCTGTATCCTCCATTCTCTTCTTGCTAGATTGCCTGAGGAAACCGAGCGCTAGCCAAATCTTAACCAACTTCTCTCTCCTGAAGATGTAATCTTTGGGATATACAGAACAAAATGCAAAGCACTGCTTGAGATGTGGTGGTAAGTGGTTGTAGCTCAGTCGTAGAGCTGGCATTATGTTATTCTTCTCTGCTTGTAGTTCCCATATATCATTCCTTAGTATGTCCTTCCATTCTTCTTCATCTGTTTTGCAAAACAGGAGGCTTCCTAACGCCTTCGATGCAAGAGGTAGTCCCTTCAGCTTCTTCACAATGTCCCTGCCAATCACCTCCAACTTTGGATGTGCGCTGCAATCACCATTCCTGAATGCATGGCTCTTGAATATAGACCAGCTATCATCATCAGAGAGTTGCTGCAGCCTGTATGGCTCTATCCCGCCCATTATTCTGCCAACATTATCATTTCGTGATGTTACCACTATCTTGCTTCCAAACCCTCCTGAAAGTAAAGCTGCTCTGTAGCTCAGCCATTTCTCACTGTCTTCATTCCAGACATCATCGAGGACAAGCAAGTACCTCTTGCCCCGTAGAACTCTGGAGAGTGTTTCCTGAAGCATGTTCATGTTAGTGCTGGCAAAAGATTGATCATAAGCAGCAGCCTCAAGAGTCTCTTGTGTTATCTTTCTCTCATCGAAACTTTCAGACACATAAACCCAGATCCTCAACTGAAAGTATTCTTTCACTCTGTCATCATGGTAAGCCATCTGCATAAGAGTGGTCTTACCAAGCCCCCCCATGCCAACAACAGGGATGACAGAAACACTGCAGGAATTATGTCCACTGTCAGACAGCACAAGTCTTACTATTTCCTCTTTGTCTGCCTCCCTGCCAAATACAGCTGCACTATCTACAAGGGAACTCGACTGCGGTCGCTCTGAGGTCTCACGCCTACTCATTCCACTTAATATCTGGAGCCCAATAGTATCCCGTTCTTTCGCAATCTTATCCAACCTTTCCAATATGCTGCTAATCTTTTGTTTTATTCTGTACTGATGTAGATTCCTACGCAAGAAGGAGGTGGGAGAACTGATACTTGCCTTCGCGAGGATCTTCATCTGCCTCTGCTTCAGATGCTTACTCTTGGCTGAATAGCTGTCCAGCAGATCATCAATGTCGTAAGCGACATCCTTGAGCTTTGCCAGCCATCCCCTCACAGACGTATCTCCCAACTGCTTGGCCTCTGCATCATCAAGGAAAGCCTGCAATTGAGAGAGGGTGCAAGAGAGGGTATCTAACTTGCCCTGGATGCCTTTATAAGATCCGAACTGATCAAGAGCTACTTCTGACAATTTCTGAAAGAGGGTCTGCATGAAGGCTCCCAAAATTGCTTCTGCAGCCATGGGAGTATGCTTCGATAGCTCAGTGTTTCCTCTTGTGGCCACTGGTTTGTTTCAATTATTACTTGGAACCACGAAGTGGGGAAAGCTGAAAGATGTTCACACTAGAGCCAAAGCGTGTGTTGACATGTTGACCTGAAGGTGGTGGTCTGGCAGATGGCCTTTTCCATTCAATTTCCGCACTCCAAGCACACTAGCAAGTGGATATACTCCACGTGGAAACAAGATACACCCTACAAACAATCTGTTCCTTGGATCTGAAATGTCGTCAGCATTTTTTCCCCATACAATTGAAGAGTGAAGCGACCTGCGTCTTACACGTCTTTTTTGTTCTGTAAACATGGTGCACAGAATTTTTCTTGAAGGAAATCTGGAAAATTCCAACAAAAGAAGTTAGTCTGCTAGATGTGGATAGTTCAATGCAGATTCGTTGAACAAGTTGTTAGGTGACTGGTGAGTGAGGAAGCTTCGCAAAAGCCACAGGAAAGGGGAGGACTGGGGTCTGGGGGAGCCAGTTTTTGACTTGCTGAAGGAGACGGCTAAACAGCTCGTTTTGGCAAGGAGCAGGGAGCTTCCTGTGGTAGATGTTATCTCACCATTCGTTTTTTTTTTAAGACATGCATAACACATTTTTCATTAAGAGAAGGAGAAATACAGTCATGCAACTTTAGGAGAAACACTAAAGTGCGGAATTACAAGAGCTAACATAAACGACCTGCAACAAAGAACAACAAAAAAAGGAAGCCACAATACCACTGCCCGAAGCCCCGAACAAAGCTGAGACCATTCGTCATATCTCTATGCTGCTTTGGTTGACTTCTTAGTGACAATATCTGCTCAGTGATGTCCCCGCTTAAGTGTATCTGAACAAAAAGGGAGTCGAATTCGTGAGCAGTTCTACAACTTTAGAGGGAGTGAAATCAGACGAGGAAAAAGATTTTGTTCTTCATATTTGCGCAGCCAGCAGTGAAGGCGCAAGAAGCGGACGCTCTGCAGAATCGCGGTGGAGGGACAGTGGAAGAAGGCGTCTGCCTGGCAGGTTGGTGGCAAATTCATCATGTTAGCAGTTTAGCACACTCCTCCCATGAACCATTATACCACGATTACTGTTATGGCAGTTCCAGACTTTTTCAGTGAGCTGATAAAGGAGCGTTTCGCAGGACCCCGTTGTGGCCCTCTTGTCAGTCTCAGGGGCTGTTTGGCTCCCAGCCACGGGCTGCCACGCCACGGTGCGGCGCGCCACAGCTTGTGGCGGGGAAAACCAGCGCCTCAGCCCTTGGCTGCTCCCTCCGTTGACTGTAGCATAGCGAACTACTGTACGCGGCTGCTGTGGCCAGCGGCGAAGCTACCGGTGGGGCTGGAGCCCCCCTACCGCTGCCGGCGCCATGGAGCCCCACCGGAGCCCCCCTAGGCTGCAGGTGCAAGAAGAAGAGGAGAAGAGGGTTCAGAGGAGGAAGAAGGCGTTAGCAGTCCCCCCTAAGTGCTGTTGCTGGCTTCGCCACTGGCTGTGGCGTGGAGCACTGTACCGTGGCGATGTGTGGCGGTGAACCAAGCAGCCCCTTCAGTTTCTCTTCTTTCTGCTGTAGCGTTCGCACTGATCCTGGCATCTTGCAGAACTGGGAATCTATTCCTGTGACAGTTTGTCTTTGTAATGACGTGAGACTTGTTGATTTCACAGACCTGACAACACGTGTTGATTTCTCCATGCTTTTGTGTGCCTTCTGTGAATTGGCCAGTGGGATAGGAGGATTACGACATGTAACTTGCGGCGATTGATTCTTGCGATTGTGAGAGCTGGTGGTCAACAGCCTCTATGGAGTTATCCGGATCGAATAGATTGGGGCGGAGCCCCAGATCCCCCACCAATCGCAGAGCTGCTTTCCGATTGTTAAATAGTATACAACTACAAGGCTCGTCGCGCACGATACGCCAAGTGAAGTGAGCTGCGACGGCGACTCTCTCCTCTGCTCTGCTTCTCCGCTCCACTCCGCCGGCAGTGCGGGCCATGGCGACGCCGACGCCCTCCCAGTTGCTACTCCTGCTGCTACCGCTGCTCGCCTTCGCCGTCGCGGCGTCTCATCCGGCGCACGAGGTGGGTGTGTTCCGACTCTGTCCGTTGCGCTTGCGCCTCCCTTGTCGACTTGTCGTCGCATGTTTGGCTGCTCTGGCCGGTCGCCTGACGTGGCTGCGCGGGTGGACAGTTCTGCGCGGCGGGGGGTGACGCCGGCTGCGGCGGCGGAGGGGA
Organism: Cenchrus fungigraminus; assembly: GCA_036936925.1. NCBI lineage: Eukaryota > Viridiplantae > Streptophyta > Magnoliopsida > Poales > Poaceae > Cenchrus > Cenchrus fungigraminus. The sequence continues at coordinate 15,251,104 of CM072778.1, read as the reverse complement.
CGGCGCGAGGATCCTGATCAAGGGCGGGACGGTGGTGAACGCGCACCGGGCGGAGGAGGCCGACGTCTACATCGAGGACGGCGTCGTCGTCGCCGTCAGGCCCAACATCCCGGTGAGTGCTCGCCCCGCGCCTCCGCGAGATTTTGCTTTAGATCCCGGTAGCCCAGCGTCCTACTTCGTTCGAGGATGGCTTGGCGATTGCGCACTCTGTTGCGTTACGCCCCTCTTGCAGTTGCAGCCATGTTCCTGGATGCCAAATGGCTCCAAGTGCTTGGGATTCCTGACACTTAATAATCATTTTTTTTATGATGGAGAAACTCGTGCAGTTTACTATAATCTTCATTTATCGACTTACCTTGTCATTTTCAGGTCGGTGATGATCATGTCAGAGTGATCGACGCAACTGGAAAATATGTCATGCCAGGTGAGTAGTTTTTCTTACTGTTTGTTATGTGGTGAATGCACGCAATCTGTTGTTACTTGTTGCTCAGTTTACCATCCTTCTGGCGGATTTCCAGGTGGGATTGACCCTCACACGCACTTGGCCATGGAGTTCATGGGCACGGTGACCATAGATGACTTCTTCAGCGGCCATGCTGCTGCACTGGCTGGTGGAACGACGATGCACATTGACTTCGTCATCCCGGTGAATGGCAACTTGACTGCAGGCTTGGAGTCCTACAAGCAGAAAGCTGCAAATGCCGCCATGGATTATGGCTTTCACATGGCCATTACCAAGTGGAATGACGAGGTTGCAAGGGAAATGGAGATGATGGTTAAGGAACATGGTCAGTGGACTTTCTAGTTTTTCTGTACTTTTAATTGCTTTGTTGAAAAAAATCCATTTTCTGTTACATAGTCCATATTGGCTTTCAATTAATTTACCATAAGAAGTAACAAGAAAATGTTTTTTGTAAGGCAATCCATACTTTGTTAGATGCTGAAGTGTGTCCTATTGATTGTCACAATTGCAGGGATCAATTCTTTCAAGTTCTTCATGGCATATAAGGGTTCCTTGATGGTCACGGATGACCTACTCCTCCAAGGCCTACGGAAATGCAAGTCCCTTGGTGCCCTGGCTATGGTACATGCAGAGAATGGGGATGCTGTTGCCGAGGGACAACAGAGGATGATCGACCTTGGAATAACTGGCCCAGAAGGGCATGCTCTCTCAAGGCCCCCGATTGTAAGTACAAGTTTAACATTCCCTTTTATTGTTATGCTCATTGATATATGTTCAGGCTTTCACTGATAACAAAGGCAGCATAGGAACTTTTGTGCTTTTCTCTTACATGAAGCTGTTGATAGAGTCAAGTAATTTATTTTTTCTATTTGCTGCAGTTGGAAGGGGAAGCAACTGCACGGGCCATCCGCTTAGCCAAATTCATCAATACACCACTGTACGTTGTTCATGTGATGAGCGTTGATGCAATGGAGGAGATTGCCAAGGCTAAAAGAGAAGGTCAGTTGCCTGACATCTTTCTCCCACTATTTTTATGGTCTCCACCTTGGAGCCATACCAGAATTCCTACTGTCAAATTGGGATATGGTCTTCAGAGGTAAAGATAGTTTTCGATGACCACATAGGACCTGAGAACTGGATGACCCTTTGTTTGATAATGTACTGAATATCTTGCTTGACTTAAATTTAGTAACATTCAGCATGGACTAGGTTGATGAACACTGAACTTTGCAGGGCAGAGAGTCATTGGTGAACCAGTGGTTTCTGGACTGGTGCTTGATGATTCTTGGCTTTGGGATCCTGACTTCACAGTTGCTTCAAAGTAAACAAGAAACAAGCTCACTAGTTTGTTCTTCGGATTATATATCCTTGTATCTCATATGTGCTTGTAGGTATGTGATGAGTCCTCCAATCCGGGAAGCTGGGCATGGTAAAGCACTCCAAGCTGCTCTTTCATCAGGAATTTTACAGGTGATACACTCGTGTCATACTCTGAACCATCGAGTTGGTCACCACTGAAAAATGTAGTTTACTTATTAGCATATAATCAATGGTGTAATCATTTCTGAGAAGCTATGTTTGTATTACCTTCTATGAAGAAGGAAACTTATGTTGCATTTTCTGTAGTTGCATAAGCATCTAATTGTACGTTGTTTCTGTTCAGCTTGTGGGTACTGATCACTGCACATTCAATTCAACACAGAAAGCCTTTGGCTCTGATGATTTTCGGAAGATTCCCAATGGCGTAAATGGTAGGACCTATGACTTAAATGCTAAAAGTGAACAGTAGAATTTCTAGTGTTCTGTTTTAGTGTGAATATAAGCCAACTAAGACACCTCTCTCTTGAATACTTGAATCCAGGTCTTGAGGAACGAATGCATATTATTTGGGATAGCATGGTGGTAAGTTCTGCTTTTAGATAGAACAGTTTAAAAGAAATTAACAATCAGTAATCCATAGGTTCTGTATCAGTTTCTCTGCACTGATGTTTATGCAACGCATACAGGAGACTGGCAAGATTTCTGTCACCGACTATGTCAGAGTGACAAGCACAGAATGGTATCACACATTAACTTTGCTGTATTCAGGATTTATTTTTCTAGTAACCAGAAAGCTACCCAACTGCAATGATACTACAAATTACTCAACCCTTTTCAGTGCCAAGATCTTCAACATATACCCTCAGAAAGGAGCAATCCTAGAAGGATCTGACGCAGACGTCATCATCCTAAACCCTGAAAGGAGCTTTGTGATGGGTGCCCACACTCACCATTCAAGGTCCAACACAAATGTATACGAGGGCAGGAAAGGAAAGGTCAGTTCTTTGCACATGCAAAACAGCAGTATTTGGCATGTAACTCGGATCCAACTTCTGAGTGTATCCTGTTCATTTGTAGGGAATGGTGGAAGTAACGATCTCAAGGGGGCAAGTGGTATGGGAGGATGGTGTGCTGAACATCACTCCTGGTTCAGGAAGATACATCAGGATGGCACCTTTTGGCTATGTATTTGATGGCATTGAGAAGTCAGATGCTGCCTACAGAGCTTCCCTCCGAGCTCCTGTACAGCGTGGTAAAGCTGCTGCGTAACAATTCTTTGCTCCATCCGGTTCAGCTCCATCTAGTTCGAGAACAAGCTGCTCCAAGGTGAATACCGCTCGTTCCATGTGTATACCAAAAGGGGGGAACTTCATTTAAGTTCAGATTCAGGATTGGTAAAGACCTTAACTTGCCTATGTACATCGAACACATTTGTAACCCAGAAATTCTGTTGGTTCCAGACGATTTGTACGACTAGCAACTTGTTATTTCCAATTAATGAAGGTGAAAGGAAAAGCTGGTCCAGTTCCACCAAACTTAATGAACTCACATTCAGATGCTTGGTATAATGATGATCTTATTACATCATTTATCACCTGTGCTGTAATATCTGTTAAAAGATAATCTAATTACATCATGAATCATCCTCAATGCCTACTAAGAACATGATTATTGATTCGTTCATGAAGGATGACCTGCTTAATCTTGTGATTTCTTTGGAAGAAAGAAATGTGCAAGCAGATGTTCAACTGTTTAGTTTGATATAGTTGCAAGTAGATGTTCAAATGTTTAGTTTGATATAGTCACTCAGTATCACTCACAATGATGTTGCACTGATCTATCCGCCGATTGTATCCACCAATCCGATAAGATCTTAGATTATTCAGCATGTATTTACAACTCATGGGGTTTTTTCAAAATTGTTACAAACTTGTCCAATAACTCATAATGACCTACAATATGAACTGAACATTCACTTGAACACATACATAAGAAAATTCTGCTCCAAATATCTCACCAACACATGAGCAATGTGAAGAAACTAATGGACATACTAGAGACAGTACCTAAAATTATCCTATTACCAATTAATTGAATTTATTCCTGTGGACGGGCAAGCCAAAGAGAACTAAGAGCACGCAGCCGAGAGAAGTAGTCGCTTATTGCAAGTAGCGCCCGGGCAGCTTGACGAGTGGTTAAGATGCGTTGCATTTGCTGAAGTGTTTGGAGCCGCAGATTATCAGCCTGCAGATGACATTGTTAAAAGGAATTATGTACTTCATTGATGTGACTGCTAAAGTAGATTCAGTTAAAATTAGCTTGTCCCAGACATCATATAATTTACAAAAATGGAGAGAGTATGTTATTATCTAAACAGGTTTTTAAAAAAGAATAGTATTTTGTCAGTCCTCCCAGTAATGTAATTGACATTGAGGTATTTCAATCAGAGTAAGCCTGTATGAGCTGCTCAGCAATTTTGTTCTTCAAGATATGGTAATGTATATACATAAGAATATAACTGCTATAATCTGCACAATAGGACTTCAACAGTATTCAATAAATTAAGCAAAAGAAAGATAATGCTGTGTTATGAAATTTGCAAGCTCGTGGTTTGCATGACAAACCTGTCGTAGGAAGTTTTCAAGGGTGCCAAGTTTTCCCATAGCCATTGCCATCTGCCCCATGTAATTTGCAACATTGCCAGATGATCCAGCAGGGCCCAGGGATCCAGATGCTAGAGTTTCTGCAAGCGACTGTTGTAATGCTTCCATCCCTTGAGAAAGAGCATCTTCAGCTTGTTGGGAGGACTGTTGCAGGTTGGATATACCAACAAGCTGCTGGTCAGTAAGAGGCTCTAGCTGGCCTGCCAGTAACTGCAACAGTAATATTGGTATAAAATTCAAAGAACTAGATGAGAACATGAGCATGGGTCAGAAGTTTGTCTCGTAAAAAGGTAGAAGTCAATCATCTTGCATTTTGCATGAGGTATTTAAAAAGAACAATTAAAAGATTTGCAGTTGGTCATTTTCAGACAGAAAACCGTAGAAGTCAATAAGCAAAACTTTTCGGTTAGAAAGAAAACCCCCATTAAGGGGACCTTAGAATTCAAAGGCAAGAGACAATAGGCCAAGGAATTTTATCGTGCATTCAAAATAAAACTATTAGATCGGTACCTTAAGAAGCTCAGATGATCGGAAGCCACCTAACCACATGAAACACCTCTCAGCAGGGGTTTTCCACATCCCAGACAGCACATGAAAAACATCTGATTTGGCTGCCACACCCTTGAGCCTGAAAATTTCATCGTAGTGTCCCATGATGCTATCAACAATACCCCGAAGATCATTATCACCGGCATGTGCATTGACTGCAGTCCTCAACTCATTTACATGCTTGTTGTGCTCCTCCAACCAGCGTGCATACTCCATGTCAAATGCCAAAGCTCCTACAGAGCAGAAAACATGAACATAAAGGGGAACTGTCAGTATGATGGGATCAAACAAACAATTTATGATCTTTGCAACGGTAAAACTGCCTGTAAACTTCTAATCTTAAAGAAGCTACAGTAATACTTTAGGAACTCGTCAAGCATGTGTGATGTGCTACTGTAGCTTGTTTGGGTTATTTCATATGTTTGCTGTGTCCTTACTTTTTACCCATAACTTATGAGTGATAAGGAACACAGGCAGATAAGTCAAGTATCATAATGCATAGTACACAGTACTTGTACATTAACTCTGAATTTTTACAAAGAGTCATGTGAGTGTAGTATTACCATTTCCGCTTGTTGATTGAGGTTGATCTCCTGATGTCGAAATAAAAATACCCTGAAGAATTACACATTGGTCAATGCATGTACAGCATGTTTAACTCCAGAAACAACTTACAAATTATGAATGAAATAGAAAGACCTGTTGCCGAGCCCGCTGAAGCTCTTGCTCTAACTGAGTAAGCTTCAGTCTGCTACTCTCAAGGTTTTGGATGTAGGCCTGGTCAAAATACGCGATGAAACATTGCAAATCGATTCTACCAAAATGGTGCAACAAATGATAAATAGAATTGAAGGGGAGGAGGTAGGGTCATAGACACAGAAATACTAATTGGATCTACAACCGTAAGTATGAAACGCAGCTAGACACACAGTTCTTGCTGGATTCATGGTCTACTAATAGAGCTCATGTGCAAAACATAAATGGAATCTGGCAATAGTTCAACTTTCAAAAAGAAAAAACAATAGTGAAAGTTCAGAAATGTTCCAAGTCACCTTCTTTCTTAAACGGCTTTTCCTGGCAGCTTCACGATTTTGGGCAAGACGACGAAGTGTCTGTTTAAAAATATATATTTACTTTCAGAAGTGGATTCACATGATCCATGTATCATAAATATAGTGACAAGAGTACCTTCTGATCTAGTTTGTCCCTTGATTTGTCACTAGAATCAGAAGCTGTGGGGCCGGCAACCAGTCCTTGTTCAAACTGATGAAAAAATATACTTTAGCATAAGCTGATTAATGTTACTAAAAGGTGAGCATATTTACAATGAACATTCTTTCCAACAATCAATCTATTAGGTGTGTTAATGGGAAGCGTAAACCAACTGATTACTTGGTTGAGCATGATAAATACCAAAGCTAAAAATGTGAAAAGAATGATTTCAGCAGCTAGACCTGGGCACTTGAGTACCTGACCAACATCCATGCAATAGTCATCAAATGTTGGGAGCAAATCATACTGGTATATGCAATGGCTTTATCTAACGCACCATACATGTAATTTGTGCAAGAGAACATTAATGCCTACTATTTGTTCAGGTCATTGCATATGTATGATATTGAAAATTCAAAGCATGCATGTTCCAAATTCAAAAACTCTTTGTGAAGACATCAGAAACCTCCCCAAACTGAGTATGAACAATTCTGTGAACATCAAGTGTACCATGATCATCATGATAAAACAGACCGACAAAGGAGTGAGATGAGAATGGTTGGTACCATCTGATTCCTCTCATCAGTATCTGGATCTGTTGATGTGTCAGTCATAGGACTATCAGCCATGGCTGACTCTCCCCAGTTCTCAATGTTACCAGTTGGTAAAGCCACCAGATTTGGCTGTCCTCCTGTTTGCTGTTCGAGCGACTGAGGGTCAATCCTTGCTGCAGCTGTTGCTGCGGTTGTGGTATTTACATGAGACGGAGAAATAGGCTACAAAGAGAAAAGCAAATCTGCATCAACTCCCAATATAGATCGAAGTGTATGGGACATCACTTAATTAATGAGCTTTTGAAAAGTGACCAGAATTTTCAGTGTGTGGCCTGCATACCTTTCCGTAATTTCCAAACTGAAGAGGATTATTGCTAATTGTATGAGAATTTGGCTTCAGATTGAACAAGGTGCCTGGATATCAGGAAATGGTAAACGAGAATCAGTCAAACTATGGGCAGTTGAACAGAACAGTTGCTAGTTCATATACGTCCATAGAACTACTCCACTCTGTGAAAGGCATTGCAATGTATACAGCTAGTCAGCCACAGCGCCAGTGCTTGCAAGGTGACACCTCTATTGCGTGTGGTGGCAGATACAGATTGTAATCCAAGTTTTACAGCTTACAGGTACACATGGTACACAGCAATGATATTTATTGTACGCAATAATACCAACAACTGAGTCATAAAAGTGCAACTAGGTATCAGATTAAATAATCGAAGGCCAGATGCATGATACTACATATATTCCCAAAGCAGAAAAAAAAATTGTTCATAATTGGACTTCCTAGACCAAAAAAAGAACATATATAATAAGCAATTTCTATTTGATTGAGAACTGAATACATACTTGTATTAATGTTAGCAAGATCTTCTATTCGGAATCCAGCAGACTGTGCAAGCGCCCCAAAGTCACCAACTCGAGAAGGTTGCATGCTGTTCATATCTGTGTGGCTGAAAAAAGCAGTTTTCACCAAAATAAGATACTGGACACAAAAGGACAATATACACTTCCTTTCGAAAAAATTGATCTGCACTGTCAAAAGATCCACTATATATTTACCATGGGAAGATCACTTTGTTTTTATCTTTCTATTTCAACATGGCATTCAATTGCATTGGTTGCAGACTTGAGCCTATTTACTGACCATCAAAGGGACCATGGGTGCAGACGGTAGAAGACAAGAACTTCAATTTATTTCAGAACCATACATAACCAGTTCCTTCAATACACAATGATTGAGACCATGAAAGACCCTTCCATGGATTAGCAAAAGTGTATAATTTTTCACCCAACCCAATACTTGGCTAGCCCATACTGCACCCAAAATACATAGTATTACTAAACCAAATGAGTTGGGTTGCGCATGGCCAACCTTCAGAGGCCCCTCTTCTCCTTTCATGAAGATCTGGACCTACCACTGCAATGATCTCCGATACCCTCGTTGGGGGCATGCAAATGTGGTCCAGTGATCAGTGGCAACAAGCCAAGCCTTTTTTTTTTTTTTGCGGGTAAGCCAAGCCTTTGACAGTTGACCCGGGGCAAGCTGCCAAGCTGTTACCTGTAGGCCAGTCCAGTGAGAGTGAGGCCGCAACGGAAATCAGTGGAAATCATTGCACCTCCCAGTCCTTGCACTACCAGAGCATAAGGCCAACAGAAACCTCGCTACTGGTAACAAAGTTATCATCCAATGATTACGGCACATGAGGCGGAGGTCTAATCTAACCGGGGAAAGCTATCAGCTTTTTTCCTTCCTGGAAAGAAGAGGCAATCACCGCCGCAATCCATGGCGCCGCGCCGTACCATGATCAATTAGCCAGCAGTAATCACCAATCAGGGATCATCATGATGATGAACTCATGCGCGGGCAGGTGAGACAACCACAAAGCAAGCAGAAACGGGAAGAAACCATCGGAAGACGGGGACGTACATGGAGTGCTGAGGAGGCCCAAAGCTCGGCATCGCCCCGCCCGCATCCTCCGCCGCCGCCGAACCTCCTCGCCTACTCTCCATCGGCCACCATCAAGGCATCAATCACCATGCAACCCTGGGCGCCGCCGTAGCCTCACCTCGTCGCAGGCTCGCAAATCCAAACAACCATCACAAGCAGCAGCGACGATTTTTGCCTCGGAGATATAGCAGAAGCAGCAGCAGCCAGGAGGGTCCTGCCGAAAAAAGCTCGGGTTTTTGCACGGCCTGATCAGTTCGGCGATTTGACAGGGGAGACGGGAGAGGGTAGTGGGTTGAGGAAGCAACCGATTGTGTTTGGGCGAAGCGAGGAGGTCAGGAGGAAATGGAGAAGAGAGTCCGTCCACTCCAGCGGCGACAGCGGCAGGGGCCAGCAGAGGTTGCCAATGCCTCGAACTGAGGCCATTTTATAATGATTTCTTGGCCTGTGAGTCCCACGGCCACTGGACTGGAGGAGGAGTGACGTTTGGACCATGCCAATCTCTAGGCGGGAGCCATCCGCTGCTTCCGCAAGCACAGTGGTCTGAGCTGAGGCAAGGCCATCATCCATCACCACCTGCGATGTATCAACCTGCAAATCCTGATAATTGTTGGTATATCAGGATAATTGTTGGTGGTCTGACAATGCATGACCTATTCTTTCGCAAGTTGGCTCGATTGTGATATAGCCTTTCTTTGGTAGACAGCACGTTTGTTTGGCTGGTAGTCGGTGGCTGGTGTTGATTTGTTCTGAGAGAAAAGTACTGATGGCTGGAGAGAAAAGTACTACTGGCTGGTTGATGATGGTTGGTTTGTTCTGAGAGAAAAGTATTGTTGCCTAGTGACCGATAAGCCAAGCGAACAGGATAAGAATAGAATGCATTAGAATTGCGTGACAAAAGGATAAAAACATGATTGTTCAAAGAAAAGATAAAACATATATTTGGTTACAAGCCCTAATTTGCAAAATATATGTGGCTACACATTGTGATTTGTGAACATAGTTAGACCTTGTTTGTTTTCCTTCCCAACTTGTATAAGTTAGCTTATACATCGTTGATGGTTTGGTAAAATACTATCGAAGATTCAAAAATAAACTGAAATAAGCAATCTGTCAGAAGATGGTTATCATATCCTCAGGGAGAGTTAGAATTGAGCCAGAGAGGTACTCTTCTCTCCTTTCGACTTTCTCTTCCCTTCTTCCTCAAATTTGTAAGAGAGGCTTAGATGAGTTTCATAGAATTCTGGCCAGTGGGGGGCTCAAGATTCGTCCGCCTCACTGTTGGATCCATTCTTGCATGTCCTTTAATCATAAGCTATTGTTTATAATTTGGAAGGCGAATGAACAGAGCTCTAATTGTAATATTGGAATGTGTTGTTTCCCTACTACATAGCTAGATCGAGGAGAGAAGCGGGACCTTAAAGGAGAAAGAAGAGAGCCTCCTATTGATAAAGAAGAGAGCTCCGCGTCGGGCGTCGGCCACTACACGGTTGCACATTTGTACATATTTTTTCTTTGGTGCAACAAGAGCGACGTGTGGCCATGCCACAGACGATCAGGAGCTTTGGATGCAGATTTCCTCACCTGCCTTTGATAATTCGGTACTAATAACCTCTGCGCCGTTTCCCATGATTTGTTAAATCCTCGTTATCTCCTCAACTAACCCCCTCGGGAGCGCCACAGGTTTCCATTTCTCTATCATATCTTTCACGTCACAACAATCCGGATTTCATTTCCTGTCGCAAAGCTGAAAACTGTACAATCAAATCAGAGATAGCTTTTCGCTAGTCTACTCTTCATGTTTTTCTCTTTAGTTTTTTTTTCCGATCATGAGCTTCTCCTCATATATTACTCAATCAAATGGATTACAATCTTCTTGCAAAACATGCTGCTGAGAAGTCTGGGTGATGCGATACCCACACTACGTTACTCTATTTCTCTTTAATTTCATTGAGCATAGTAGGAGTGATCTTTTTTTTTCCATTGGGTAAACTGTGCCTCAGTTCAAAGGAGTCTTGCAGATCATCTTCTACGCACCATGCTCCAAGCTAACCTGTCAATCTCATGCGCTCTCAAAAAACATAACTCAATTCTCATGCTCGGGTATGTTTACATTGGCAAATGTGAGCACCAATCCACTATTCACGTACATCTTCACCCACTTTAGACAAATTAAAAACTCCAAACCAATTTTTCACTATTTACCACATCTTCACCCACTTTAGACAAACTAAAAACTCCAAACCAATTTTTCACTATTTACCGTATCCTTGTTGTTCTTGTGTCACATCGTTCATCCGTCACATCATCTCTTTGTGCTCAATACAAAATTTTTCATTATTCACTCATCACATCCTCACCCACTTTAGACAAATTAAACATAACCAACTTTTCACTATTCGCCTGTCATAACTCACCACTTTAGATAAACTAAACACACCAGAAAACGGAATATATCGTCGTTTGAGCTCAAAATTCCCCACTTTTGTTTGCGCCTGGCGATGACGCAGGGCACGCATCAGTTACACTAACACTGTGTGCCGTGTCGTGTTGCTTCAGCCTTCAGTCGAAACAGTATCGATGGAGAGAGGAGTCAGAGGAGTGGTAGGACGTCGCCATTGACTGCTACAGGTGCTGAGCTTGGGGCCAATCGTTTCTCTTGACGGGGGAATCCATACAAACAGCGATGGCTTTGTTGTTTGTATCAATTCTGGGACTGGGGGTTGTTGGTGTACTCATCCCGTAACCGTCTGTCTGCTCAGTTTGGGTTCTTTGTTGCTTTTTCGTATTGTATTCTAGTACATGCTGATGCTGGATATGTATTCGCATAATCGCATCTCTTACATATGATTCTTGGCCAATATCGCGGGCGGCTAACGGGTCCACGTCGCCCGTTAGCTTGCGAACCGTCGGATCCGTCTGGTTCGTGATGTCAACCGTCCGATTGGCGCGGGCGCCGGGCGCAGGTTTCTCGCCCATGAACCCACGAGCCCAGGTGCTTGCGAAGCTTCGCGAAAGGCCACTCGTCCTCTCCCGACTCCGCCGGCCCTGCGCTCCGCAGCCGCTCGGGCTGGCAGCACCACGTCCCACTCCGCCTCTCTGTGCAGCGTCCCCTCCCCGAGCTGCGGCGCGTGCAGTCACTCGCGGATCCTGGCGACCTGCCTCTCCGGCTGCTCCACCTGCCCGTTGCGCCTCCCTCTGCCTCCAGCCCGGCCCACCGCTCATCGTTGACTGCACGCTTGGCCCATAGCGCGGCCCTCAACCGTACCTCCGACAGCGGGTGGCCACTCCACCGTCCTCAGCCGCGCCGTGAGCGCCGCCCCGCTCGGTCCCAGAACCTTGTCGCGCGGCTCGCGCCTCCCGTTCATCCTCGCACTGGCAATAGGACGACGAGGCTAGCCGCTTCGGCGGCGGTGGTCGTCAGCAGCGGCAGGGAGAGGGCCGCAAGTGGCCGCAAGGTGACGGTGGCGTGAGCGGAGGATGCTTGGACGGCTTGGCTGGCCGCCAGTAGGGCGCCGGGGAGCTCTGGCCACCCCCTCGCTCATCCCTGTCTTCTCCAGTTCTCTCCAGCAGCACTCATTACCAGTAGAACAACAATGGCATTATGGCAGTACCAGGAGGCCCAGGATAAGGTGAAGCAGCGGCAACCTGCAAAGTGTGCATGTTCGGGACTAGGTCAGAGTGACAGGGGTGCTGATCCATGGTGTTGTACGACGAATCAACACCAAACAGCAGCACCTAAATACGCAATGATGCAAGGTAAGCCCATTGCACATCACAGCTTCGATTCAATGTTCCAATGCAATTGAATATATCTATTCCTGAAACCGATCAAAGAGAATGTTACCGCCGTCGCAGAACTGCATGCCAAGTTGCTCACCCTTTTTTTGCCAAGCTACTGAGCTCAACACAAACTTCAACAAATCTACGGTGGAAATATGCAATATTAGGACTGCAAAGATTGACCCCTAGACAATATTTGTCCTCCAAGGTGTTTCTTAGCAATTCATGTACTTCAAATAATATCCTCCTTACTGCTGACAAAGTGAAAATTGATACTAATAAGCTTGATAATTACCATTCTTCACATGAGTAACGTCTATAGCAAACATACTATCTGAAAGGAAAACACAAATGAAATTTATACACTAGGTCTGAGAAATCACCTCATTTTTGCAACTATGCACATACAGTTCCAAGAATAAATACCTCAAGTGACTCCCTACAAATTTTAGACCTAGGAAGCAGAGCAATGTGGAGGATATGTCAAATGCTTTTAATTTACAAGGTAAGTTTTCATGCATGGTCTGTTGAATTCTTTTGAAGATGAACATTGCCCTCATGTATTGCTTCAGTTTGATTGTCATATATGATAGCGTTAGATGAGTTGGTTACCTCCTGATCCATAGAATATATCTCTCAGTCACTTCAAGTAATTCATTGCTCACTTGATAGAGACAAAAGCTGCAAAACGCTAAAGCAATAAGTCGAGTCAACTGTAGTCTCCTCTCACCCTTTGTCTTTACCATTTTCCAATTCATCTTGAAGAGTCAGTCGTGTGGCTCCTTGTCTGTTATGATGCCTCAATTACTCTGTGGAGTCTATAGAACTGCACAATACACCTTCTTAATTCTAAGAACAGCTTACTGAATTCTCACTGGCCTTCTCGGATAAGAATCTTCAAACTAAAAGATGTAAAACGTAAGAAAACCTTGCTGATATCCTGGAGAGTTGAGGATATACAACACGAAATAGTTAACTATATGTACGTTCATACAAAAGGCAATATTTACATTAAATTGAAATCTTGCAGGATAGTAATTCTTAATCGAATAAACAATACTAGCTGCACGCCTGCACACATGTGCTGACCTTCTCCTGAATAATCTGGACACCAATATATTTGACTTTACTACAATACATGCAACAATTTGCTCTTGCTTTGATCAAATTGAATGGTACCATCTATGCAGCCGGTGGATATATGTGAAGCACATCTTACAGCAAGACCCCTCCAACAGGATCAGGAGAGTTGTTTCAATTTCACGACATAATCATGCCTACACACAACTATTACTACACACCATCCACGAAACAAAAGTTGCATCAACTACAACACTACGATGGAAAACGGGCACAACGCGGCAACGCCGCGCACCTTTCTAGTTGTTGTGAATTGTGGTGGGAGACTGGGAAATGACGAGACGTTCTTAACACTTTTCTCAATGGCTGGTTGCATCTTGTTTTCCCAACTTTTGACTGATGATGATAATTGGGACGTGACGGTACTGATCTGATCTCAAAACTTCATGAGCTTTCCGTTTCCGTAGTAGTATATGCATTGCCAGTCACCTCTCCCGTCTTGTCAAGGAGGCAGACACGGCATGTGGTTAGCCATATGCCTGCATCTTCGTAATCCAACGGGATTTCGGATTTTGTAAACCGCACCCACATGATGCATTGGTTGGTAACATGATGAGGCACATTGAATTCAGATGCTGGTGTAGTACGGTGCTATCGTGTCAGTGGATTGGGTTCGTGTTCCTGCAGCCTGATGATCGATCGTCCACTGTCCACATGCAGATCGACATGCTGCGAAGGACGTGGGCCGGCTCGTCATCGGGGCAGTCAGCAGACGATCGGATCAAAAGCCGCGCGTCAGCGGCGCAGGCACACACACAGGACGCTGCATGCATGCATGGAGGCTGCCAGCGCAGCGAGGGCCGAGCCGCCGAGTAGGGGGAGGGGGAGAGGAGGCCGCGCGCCGGTACGTTGTGCGGCAGAGGTCGATGTCATCCATGGCGACTGGCAGGCTTCAGTGCCGCGCATCGCATAGACAACAGGATAGCACAAAAAACTTGCGAAGTGTGTTTGTGAGGGAAACACGATTTTTGGAGACAACCATTTAGGAACGGAGGGAGTAGTTGGTTAAGACTGTCTCCAGCAGATGCTGTATAAGCATCTGCATCTGCAAACTGCAGATCGGAGGCACACTGTAGCGGCTCCAGCAGGAGCCGCAGCAGGTGCTGCAATTTGCAGCAGAGGGGTCGTCGTGCTGCATCCCTGGGGTACCGGGGGCTTTCCCCATCCCAACTGACGCGGGCCCCACCGTCACAGCTCCACCCCGTCGCCCCCTTCCTCGACCCCGTCGCCCCCCGTCGCCCCCTTCCTCGACCCCGTCGCGCAGCTCCTCCAGGCGACGCGACCTTCCCCTCCCGCCGCCGGCCGGCACCAAACGGCAGCAGGCGGACCTCCTCCCCGGCGGGATCCGGCGTGTTGACCCGGCGGACCTCCTCCCGGCGGGATCCAGGGCTGCGGCCCTCACCTCCGCCTCCTTCCCCGGGCAGCGCTGAGCCAGGGCGAAGCAGTGCTGATCCAGGGCGGCGTGGAGCCCGGAGCCCAGGCTGCACGCGGCGGCTCCCCCTCGCTCCCCGGCGCCAGGCTAGCTCCACGGCCGGCGGAAGCACCAGGCGAGCTCCACGGCCGGCGCCAGCGCGAGCTCCACGTCCGCGCACCAGCACCTCGCCGACGCGGAGCAGCTCGCCGGCGCGAGCTCCACGACTGGCGGGATCCAGTGCTCCGGGCGGCGCGAGGCGGAGCTCCAGCCCAGATCCGGCGGTGCGGATCGACGCCGGTGCGGGTCAGCGGCGACGACGACGGTGCTGGAGGAGCCAAGCCAGGTCCGCTCCCTCCCTTGCTCCGACCCCGCCTCCGCCGCGCCCAACCCCGGTCACCACCACCGCCGGCCAGCTCGTCCTCCAACCCCGTCGCCTCCAAGCCAGGGCAGAGGAAGGCTCCAGGCCAGGGCGCGCCGAGCAACCGTCGCAGGAGCTGCGCGACGGGTTGCGCACACCGTTGGACGCCTCGCTCCTTTGCAGCACGGGAACCCCCTCTCTGGTGTTGCATATCGCTCGTTTTGCAGATGCGCGTGGGCGTCATTGCTGGAGACAGTCTAAGGCATCGTACATTCGTACACTAGTCGCCGAATAGCGATGCCCCGGCCCGGTGAAGGAAAAGAATGATTCCAAGTATCGGATATCACAGTATCACACTACAGTCTGAAGGAGCGGATGCTTGAACCAAAATCGCTGATATCGACGAATCTACACGCCTTGGTGCTTGTGGTGTGTAAAAAATGATCTTTTTCAACTGAATCTTGAGTGCGCCGACGGTGCGGATGCTTGAACCAAAATCGCTGATATCGACGAATCTACATGCCTTGGTGCTTGTGGTGTGTAAAAAATGATCTTTTTCAACTGAATCTTGAGTGCGCCGACGGTCTTCGAACTTGTTCGGTTTATCTCGCTCAGCTTATCAGCTTATTTTCTCACACAATAAGCTCGTATCAGTTGAGTTGAACAGGCTCTTCATTTACTCCCAGCCGCATTTTGAGTAGGTCCAGTGGATCCCATACCAATGATTGTACGTTGTGCATTGTGAGCTCTGCTTGTTTATCTTGTGTACTCCCTCCGTCCCGCAAAGAGTGTCCACTTTGACTTTTCACAGTCAAACTATTTAAAGTTTGACTAAATTTATAATGAAGAATATGAATATTTATAACACTAAATATGTATGTTATGAAAATATATTTCATAATGAATCTAATAAAACTTGTTAGACATCAAAAGCATTGATATATTTTTATATAAACTTAGTCAAACAAAAGATAGTTTGACTGAAAAAAGTCAAAATGGACACTCTTTGTGGGACGGAGGGAGTAGGGGACAAAATTTTCAGGCATCGTCAGTCCAGGGGTCCGGTTTGCCGCGCTCGAAAAACCGGGCCGGTTAACTGGTGAACTGGACCGGTTTACCGAATGGACCTTCTTTAGTTTCGGTCATGAGCGGTAAACCTGGCTTTTTTGCTAGGAAAAAGTCTAGATAACCCCCCACCTATGGGGGTTGGATCACATCACCCCCCAACCTATGAAACCGGATGTTTTACCCCCCGAACTATCCAAAACCGGACAAATCACCCCCTGAGGCAGTTTTGGACGGCGGTTTGCTACAGTAAAGTTGGTTTTGTCTTTTTTTTCTTTTTTGTTATTTCGGCTGAATCATTGAAAAAGCATAGTAAATCACAGAAAAATCATAAAATGAAAAATCCAATTTTGTTGGACTCCACATGAGTAGATCTACATAGTGAACATATAATATGGAATGTTTTAGAACATTTTTTTTGCTATAGCTTTAGATCTATACTTTTCTGTAATTAATTCATAGCTCTAAAAAAATGTTCTAAATCATTTCATATTATATATTCACTGTGTAGATCTACTCATGTGGAGTCCAACAAAATTGGATTTTCCATTTTACGATTTTTCTGTGATTTACTATGATTTTTCAATGATTCAGCCGAAATAACAAAAAAGAAAAAATACAAAACCGCCGTTACTGTAGCAAACAGCCGTCCAAAACCGCCTCAGGGGGTAATTTGTCCGGTTTTGGATAGTTCGGGGGGTAAAACATCTGGTTTCATAAGTTGGGAGGTGATGTGATCCAACCCCCATAGGTGGGGGGTTATCTAGGCTTTTTCCTTTTTTGCTACCGGATCGGGCCGGTAACACCAGTTACCGTGGTAAACCGGTCGGCAGCGAACTGTTTTGCGAACCCTGTGTCAGTCACGCTGTGGTTGCCATGCTTGAACATGATCGAAGATCGGCTTTGCCGCTTTCGCATGGTGACGTGGAGGCAGCAGGCATTGCTGACATGGCTTTACTCGTTACGAAATACGAGAGCACACGCGCGGACAGTTTTTTAAATTACACAGTACAATGCAGACGCTCACAATATGCACGCACACTCACCCCTATGAATACACGTACGCAAACCCTACCCCTATGAGCACCTCTAAAGGACTGAGCACCGGCAGATCTGGAGATTCCCGAAGTCACCACTGGTGCCTCGTCGTCGACGGAAACGTCGCTTACCACTTAACGCATAACGTCGGTAAATCCTAAAAATCCAGGAAAAGGTGCGAGCACCAGGATTTGTACTCTGATGGGTAGCGTCCCACTGGACTGTCCTACCATTAGACTACAAGCCCGTTCGCATGTGTGGTACTGGGCACAGCTTTTCCAGTGTGCATGGGCCTCCGGAAAACAATTAGCCATGGGCCTATTCCGCGTTGCTACTTGTTGGACCCAAAACTTGTTATCCTTTTTCAACGTAGAACAGTTCTAAAAAAAAGTAAGTATAGAAGAAGTGGAGAACGTAGACTTTTTATAAAATCCTCCAGCGGGGGCTGCCGAATTTACCTAACTCAGATCATGGGAAAAGCGTTCATTTACCTCACTCGATTAGTTTACCCACCATTCGGCCATTCCAACTTGTTACCGGTGACAAAAACAACCTGTTCGTTTTACTGGTAGCTGATGGCTGATGCTGGTTTGTTCTGAGATAAAAGTACTGATGGCTGGTTGTTGATGGTTGATTTGTTCTGAGAGAAAAATACTACTGGCTAGTGGCTGATAAGCCAAACGAACAGGGTGAACATGAGTAATGGCCGATAATATCTCGCTCACTATCTTGACGCTAATATAAGAAACATTTTCGGAGTGTGGAGCTTTGTGACGGGTGTCGCGAGTCCTCCGTACACGAGAGGGGGGAGTCAAACGACCCCCTCCCCCCGCGCGCGCATTATGAGTTGCTCAGACGTTTTCATTCCGTCAGGTGGTTTGCAATGTTACAACATCACCGCGGTGAGAGGTCCTGCATGACGGTGACCTTCTTGGTGTGGTGGTGTACGCCTCTTTTGCTTCTCTTTTGGCGATGGATCACATCGGAGGTTCGATGGCTACAAGAGTGAGGTTTGTGGGTGGGAGTTGTGTATGTGCTCCGTTTTCTCTGTCGCCATGTGTATAGTGGCATGGTCGTGTTGAGGTTCCAATCCAACTGACCGGTAAGTGGTAACTCACGCTCATGTCCCGATCCAACTGGGCTAGTATATTTTTTTTTCTGTTTATGGCTTTCAAGAGAAGCCTGTTCGTTTGGCTGGTGGCTGGTACTGATTTGTTCTGAGAGAAAAGTATTGCTGGCTGGTTGCTGGTGGCTGGTTTGTTCTAAAAGAAAAGTACTGCTGGCTGGTGGCTGATAAGCCAAACGAACAGGGCGCTAGTCTTGTATTATTCTACTATTTCAATGAAACACTTGTTGTCTTGTGCGGTTCGTTAAAAAATGACTTTAAATAAGCAAAGCATATTCATGTTGTTCCTCCAATTTCAATAGGGATTCAATTGCGATTTTATTGATATCCTATCTTACCACCACTCTTGGAAGTATGTACCGCAAATTCATTTCTCAAAAAAAAAAGTGTGGTTTTGTATTGATGCTCTTGTTGAAGGAAAAAACGCACAATGGCACAACACACGATCACTTCTCTTTTCTTTGTTTTTCCCTTTCAAATGCATGGAGAGTGGAGTGTTGGTGCGGCGTGCTGTGAGCTAGCACATGATCAGTGCAAAATCAGAAAAAGCGGCCCTCTAAATTTGCTCTCCGTGCCAAAACGAGAAAAGCCCCAACCCAAACCAAAAACGGGCAGGAGGGGGAGGCGTGCGGTTACCTTCCCGCCATTTCCTCCCCACCCACCCTTCCTTGGGCCGGCCATGATCACCGCCCGATCCCCGCGCGTTATAGAATTCCTAGGCCGCCTCCCTCGCCCCCCCTACGGCTCCGCATCCCCCCACCACCCTCATCCTCCCCGGCGTCCGTACGCCGCTACCCTCACCGTCATCCCGCCGCCATGGGCAACTGCTGCCCAGGCTCCGGGGATGCGGAGCCCGCCCCCGCCGCCACCACCGACCCCTCCTCCCGCCTCGGCTCCGGCGCCGCGTCCCTCAAGGCCGGCGCCTCGGCCGGCTCGGCCCCGACCCCCACGAAGCCGCCCGCGCCCATCGGCCCCGTCCTGGGCCGCCCCATGGAGGACGTGCGCAGCATCTACACCGTCGGCAAGGAGCTCGGGCGCGGTCAGTTCGGCGTCACCAGCCTCTGCACGCACAAGGCCACCGGGGAGCGCTTCGCGTGCAAGACCATCGCCAAGCGGAAGCTGTCGACCAAGGAGGACGTGGAGGACGTCCGCCGGGAGGTCCAGATCATGTACCACCTCGCCGGCCAGCCCAACATCGTGGAGCTCAAGGGCGCGTACGAGGACAAGCAGTCGGTGCACCTCGTCATGGAGCTCTGCGCCGGCGGGGAGCTCTTCGACCGGATCATCGCCAAGGGCAAGTACACGGAGCGCGCGGCGGCGTCGCTGCTCCGCACCATCGTGGAGATCGTGCACACCTGCCACTCCCTCGGCGTCATCCACCGGGACCTCAAGCCCGAGAACTTCCTCCTCCTCAGCAAGGACGAGCACGCGCCGCTCAAGGCCACCGACTTCGGGCTCTCCGTCTTCTTCAAGCAAGGGGAGGTGTTCAAGGACATCGTCGGCAGCGCCTACTACATCGCGCCGGAGGTGCTCAAGAGGAGCTATGGCCCCGAGGCCGACATCTGGAGCATCGGCGTCATCCTCTACATCCTCCTCTGCGGAGTGCCGCCATTCTGGGCCGGCGAGTTCCTGATCTCCATTTCTCGTTTCTGTCATTATTCTGGTGATCTGGTCCCATAACGTTATTCTGAATTTCTGATCTGTGAAAGATTATGTGTTTCAGAGTCCGAGCACGGCATCTTCAACGCCATCCTGAGGGGGCAGGTCGACTTCTCCAGCGACCCGTGGCCACGCATTTCGCCGGGCGCCAAGGACCTCGTCAAGAAGATGCTCACCACTGACCCCAAGAAGAGGATCTCTGCCTACGACGTCCTCAGTATGTTCTGCCACTTCTATTGCTTCTTCTGAATAATGCAGTTGGTCCAATTGCATTGTTCGACTGAAATTGCGCTGAAAAATCAAGAAATCATCTTGTGTTTTTTATTTCAAGATTTGCAAATCACTGAATCAAAATGGTGGTATCTGTTTGCTGTGCAGACCATCCTTGGATCAAGGAAGACGGTGAAGCGCCTGACACGCCAT
This sequence comes from Cenchrus fungigraminus, assembly GCA_036936925.1. NCBI lineage: Eukaryota > Viridiplantae > Streptophyta > Magnoliopsida > Poales > Poaceae > Cenchrus > Cenchrus fungigraminus. The sequence goes on along the minus strand of CM072778.1, from coordinate 15,230,386 downwards.
TGGACAACGCTGTCATGAACAGGCTCAAGCAGTTCAGGGCAATGAACCAGTTCAAGAAAGCCGCGCTGAGGGTACACGCATAGTTTCAGCCATTCCAACAAAGAAAAAAACGGACAGGTTCATTCTGGATGTCCACCTCTGAACAAATTAATAAATCCCTGCCTGGCAGGTCATCGCCGGGTGCCTGTCGGAGGAGGAGATCAGAGGGCTGAAGGAGATGTTCAAGAGCATGGACGCCGACAACAGCGGCACCATCACCGTGGACGAGCTGCGGCGAGGGCTGGCCAAGCAAGGCACCAAGCTCAGCGAGGCCGAAGTGGAGCAGCTCATGGAGGCCGTGAGTTTTCTTTCTCACATTGTCATCTCGCGTCGCGTACCTGTAATTCTGCGTACAATTCACCCCCCACGTTGCTTGGCAATCGCAAAAACAAACGCAGGCCGACGCGGACGGGGACGGGACGATCGACTACGAGGAGTTCATCACCGCGACGATGCACATGAACCGGATGGACAGGGAGGAGCACCTCTACACCGCGTTCCAGTACTTCGACAAGGACGGCAGCGGGTAACTTTGGCGTCGTCTCGTCGCTGACCCCCTACATACCCAGACCATCAAAATGCCATGGAATCCTCACCCCGAGTCTCGCGTGCCTTAATTGGCAGGTGCATCTCGAAGGAGGAGCTGGAGCAGGCGCTCAAGGAGAAGGGCCTACTGGACGGCAGGGACATCAAGGAGATCATCTCGGAGGTTGACGCCGACAACGTAAGTCGCAACACCATTTCCTGTTTCTCTTCGCAGCACGCGCAAGTGTGGCGTGAATGGTGGACTGATCGGCTGGAATTGGTTGGCGAACGCAGGACGGGAGGATCGACTACAGCGAGTTCGTGGCGATGATGAGGAAAGGGAACCCCGAGCAGAACCCCAAGAAGCGGCGCGACGTCGTGCTATAGATCGAGGAGATCGAGGTCGAGGACGGAGCTAGCTCTACTAGCTGCTGAATCGGCGGCAGTGTAATCCAGCCGGCTCGCTCGTCTTCGTCTCTCCACTGATCGATCGGTTTCGTACGTCCTCGACCGGAGTTGATGGGTTGCTCGCACACTTCAGCGGGGGCGAAGGCAATGCACCGGCGGCGAGATGCACACGCACCCGTCGTGCGAAGACACGGGTGCGATGATGTGTGCCTTGTATTGTTGTCTCTGACTCTCTGTAGCCCCATGTATAACAGCAGAAGCAGCAGCTCGCGTTAGAACTGTGTGTTCGTGTAACGTTACTGACGGTTCGAATTCGTCAGTGGCCTCTCGACCCGCGACGATGGTGAACCGTGTTGTGTATATTCAGATGTGTAAAGGAAAAGCAGAATAGGCATACGCGAAGCCCGAAATTCAGTAAAGGGGGGCACATTTGTTGGGCACATGGTTTCCCTCAACATTGCAGGTAGTGTGCAGAGTTCGTAGTCCTTCAGTTATTTCGTCTTCAGAAGTTCAGGTAACGATCGATGTGCAGATAATCTCCTATGCGGGTTCTGAAAAATAAACAAATCAAACTTGTCACGCTTGATTTCGGTCATACGAAACGCCTATGAAGCATAATAAAAGGCACGAGTCAAATTCAAATGCCTTGACAAAGATTTAGAGACTGAACCTGTCTGCTCGCTATGGGTCTCCAGAGCCAATTTATGGGTGTGCAGGCAGAACTCATGGGTGCCTTAATTGAGGGTGCTCCCATCAGTTCAACCAGCCAAAAATATTTAGTATGGTGAATCATTTTAATCTTCATTTGGTTATCACATGCTTATGGGCATATCTTTACAAGACCTAAAAGGGGGGAGATTTTTGCCCCCACAATGAGCCACGCCATCAAGAAAAGGATAGCCGTCGTCGGATCGCACGTGGATGGCTATCCATTCAGGATGCTTGACAGTTTTACAAAAAAATCCTCGCACTTTGTCGAAATTAATATGTAGTCCAGCCCACAATTGGGTAACTTTATGGAAACCTCCTCAAACTTAGCAGAAATAGCATTTCCTCAATCCACCACTTAGGAAGTTTTACGAAAAACCCCTCAAACTTTGAAGAAATGCCAAGATGACTGCCAATTTTACAAAACCCCCCTCAAACTTTATCAAAATTAAACTGTACTCCAACCACTGCTCCAATAACTTAATGAAGCCCCTCCATCTTTACATAACTAACATTTATTTAAGCCACCTCTCAGACAATTTGACGACATCTCCCTCGATCGAGCCACCTCTCAGGTAATTTTATGATAATCAATCACGATCCATGCATCTCCCACAAACATGAGCTTTGCAGAAATTTACACATGGTCCACATACTTTTACAAAAAAACCCTAAACTTACTGCAAATCTACCCACAGTTCAAAATTTTGCAAAAAAAGTCCCCCAACTTTGTCAGATCAATCCACCCTGCATTTTAACTAAAAAATACCTTAAAGTTTTAAGAAATTAAACCACAACCTTAAATCCTGCAAAAATATCCCATGCCTTCCTACTAATCACTGGGCTATAGGTCATGGCGTGGCAACGACGCGCCAGTCTTTCTAGTGGCATACTATTTCACATGAGCATACATAAGGTCCCAATCCTAGTAATCTTTAACTTTTTAAAATAGGTATCACAAATATAGGTTTAATTATGTGCATGTGGAATGTGCGTATAATTAAGTACTTCATATTCTCAGAACTCAAGGAGAGGTACAACACCTTTTTCGAGTTTTAAAATGCCATCTCTCTCCAGCTCTTAAGCTTTTAAACCGAGGATTCGTTATGAAAGCAAATAGCAACAATGCATTAGGGAAAAATGCTAGCTATGTTCCTTTTTTCCTTTTGAGCTCATCACCTGCTGGTTAATTTACCTCCCTGTTAACTGGCATGTTCAAGTAAAGCTTTTATTTTTTTCAATCTCAAAAACTTGTTATTCTTACAAACCTGGCGTTGCGAACTGAAGAAACCTCGCGCCTTCGCCCACAAGGCCACAACCACAATTAACGACCCGTCAGGTTGGACTCTAACATCGACGCCGTGGCCACACAGGTCACACACACTGTCGTCCACGCACGCAAAGTGCTTCTCTAGCACGTTGTTGTCCTTGGTTTCAAAACTCTCGATCCGTCAACATCCATCTATCCCCACGGCGAAAGCCACTCCATGACAGTACGTTCCAGAAAACGTGTGATGGGGCAAATCTGAAAAAGGGTCTGTCTTCTTGTCAAATGATTGAAATTAAGACATCTCTCGATCACTTTTTTTCTACCATTAGATCCTCATCCAACAGCTAACCTGCAGCCTCACTTCTTTCCCAAATTTTCGCTCCCAGATGTCAATCGGGTCCGCACTTTACTGTAGCACGCCCGTTATGGTTCCTTATCGGGCACGATTGGGGTTTCCGAACCCGATAGCCTTTTTAAGAGAACCCGATAGCCTTTTTAAGAGAACCCGATAGCCTTTTAGGGGATGTTTTTCCGTTATGATGTTCCCGCCTCACAAATGGCCTGTTTATTTGTCAAAAATCTCAAAACTCCAAAAAAAATTAAAAAAAACTTGCAGGTAAATTTTATCAACAACAAAATTACATGAATTTTGAGTTTCTCTTACCTTTTTGGCCGCTTGAGTACAACCAACAAAATAACTAAAAAATAAAAATGTTACATGCAAAACTTTCCAGCCTTCTAAAAACAATCCCGCCCCTACAATGATGATGGATAAGCAATCAGTACATTGTGTGTAGTCACAAACAAATAAATACTCCCTTTGTTCTTCTTTAATTGATGTCCATTAGCTCATATTTGAGTTGGCCAGCGTCAAATATATGAGAACGGAGGTAGTAGGTGAGTTGATAGGTATGAAAACAAAAAATCCCAAGTCATCATTGGTCAAAAAAATGTAAAAAGAACCAGAAATGTATACAAAGTAGCACTTGACCAAACTTAACTTTGCAATGCTTTTGCGCACACACACAAAGAGAGGCAGCATCAAGACCAAACTTTAGGCAGCAACAGGACTCCCTCTGAAGGGAATAAACAAAATCAGCAACAAGAGCTAAAAAAACTTACTGGTAGAATTTATGGGCCAGCAACGAAATTACATGCAAAATTTGTGTTTTTTGTTTTCTTTAGACGTTAAGGCACAGAAAAAATAGATATCAGTTGAAACTTATATGTAATTAGGATGCATATTTAACCGAAGCTTCACATGTTCAGAAGTAGCTAAACCTGAGAGCTAAGAGGGTGAGTCTCTAGATAAGATCTCAAATATTGTAGACATCTTAGACTAACTAAAATTAGAATCAGACTATGAAAAGATAATTCATTCACATTATACAGATATGACTGAGAGTGCACATTAAAAGAATGATGTTCAAATACAACTGGCCATAGTGGCCCTAACAACCAGGAGCATGTCGTATTGCAGCAAGTCAAGCATGAGTAACCCTAAACACATTTTGCCTCTATCATAGGTTCCTACTTCCAGTTGCAAAATTAAACTTCCATTTAAATAACTCTTAGACAGTCAAGTTGATCACCATACACAGTATACAATAACATAGACAAAGAAGACAGAAAAATCGAAGTTTAATACAAGTAAAACTCTACCAAAGTCTATTTTAATTCTAGATGCACAGATCAAGCACTTTCATGAGAGCAACTGAGCAAGGTTAACTGAAAAAGAATGGTGTCTAGAAACATGTGGTAGCATAAACAGTATAAAATATAAAAATGACAGAATATCCAATTACTAAATGTATGGTGAACCTTAGAAGATTTTCTACTAAGGTGACAAACACTAATTATATCCCCTAGAAAGTTGACTAACCACAACACAAATCAAAAACTTGTTCTCTGTCCGCACTGTCGGCGACAACTACCTATTTTACAATCTATCTCACTAAGGATATATGATAAAAAAGATATCATGCTTGTGAACATATTTAAAAAATACTTACAAGTTTCTTGAAAGCATGAAATAGCACCTCATCATCAAGTGATCCTGTCAATCATATCCTTCTACATTGGTCGGATCATATGGTTCTTCATTTGCAAAATTCTCAGGATTGCCATCATCAGTAACGTTGACAGAAAATCGAAACCAATATTAGGGTTGTCCTCACAATCCTCATATTAGCTCTCCGCCACCATCAGGAGTCATCTATAGGAGAAAAATGAAACACAAAAAAAGTGAATATGTTAGTATTTAAAAGGTTAAGATTAAATATATTTAAAATGAATATGAAAGCACAACTCTAGAAAATAAAGATCAAAAGTTGCTAAGCAACATGAAAATGTATGCTATGACAAAATACTTGCAGATGGACACTTAGCTTGCATTCCAGCAACACATTTTCTATGTATCTATGTAAAATACGAATAAACACTAAGAATGTTCATACAAAATATGGGTTGACATACTAGTGATCTATGTAAAATACGAATAAACACTAAGAATGTTCATACAAAATATGGGTTGACATACTAGTGATGCACAAGACCCTTCAAAGGCATATGAACTCTCCCTTATCAACCAGGTACCCCAACACAAATTAGTAGAACATAAATTGGCCATAATTTCCAAAATAAAAAACTAACAATCCACAAAACTCAACCACCATGAAAGCTCTAGTATGCCTAAAACAGGCAGGCCTGCAACCGTTTACTTTTAGAGAAAAAGGTGGCCTAACTGCAGTCAACCCTATCAAACCCTGACAAACCTGTCAAGGAAAAAATGATGATTTTGCCCATCAATCCCCCTAAAGCATAAATCCATTCCCTAAAATAATCTAGTCTCTCGGATCAGTGAAAAGCATCCATCTCTTAGAAAAAACATGTGTTCAAATCACCTGAAGTGCATGCAACAAAAGAACTGGAAAATAAAATTGAAAAGATGACCTCAAAACAACTAAAATATCACTTGAAAAATGTGAATGAGCCGCGAGCTAAGAATTTAGGATGTGGCACTGCCTTCATGAATCATAGCTGACTAAAACAAAATAATAAAAATAGGATCAGAATTTTTCCTATACCTAAGAGCTTGAAAATGACTGTGAAGGTACGAAACTGTCAAGCGATGACTAAATATAGAATGTTGCTGCACTACCCCAGTACGAGATGCCACTTACTTGAATGCACCTTGAAAAAATGAGACAAAAAAGTAGTGCTTTACCAAGCTCACCTTTGCAATGTTTTTGCACACACGCAAGAGAGGGGCAACAACAAAGACCAAGCTTTAGGCAGCAACAGGGCTCTTCCTTGCAACATGAATAAACAGAATATGTAAGTACACTTATGCCAGAGGAGAAAGGGGCTTATCAAGTTAAATGCAAAGAAGGACCAATGCAAGAATATAAAAATAGTGTGTATCACACAAGAGAATAAAAAATATAATAGGTGCAAAAAAGTGCACATCATACATGATGAGTATGTGGCACCTACTATCTGGAAACTTACTGGAAATTCTTTACAGAAGAAACATATCATCCTTGATTGGATTATGTAGGAACTAAGAACAAATTGATTTAATTGTCATACATGCCCCACTTAGCAACAATTTATATAGGTATGTAGTACATTTCATAAACTATCAGGACTGTGATTTGAAAATTCATCTCAAAGGTAATAGCGTGTAAGAGTGAAAAATCTACAGAGAAAGAATCTTGAAAATAACACAAGTGTCTCCATAGCACAAAATTTTACTATGCAGAAAAAAACATAGTAAAATTAGCATAATGATCATGCAGGTTTTCCATATCAAAAAGAAAATTAATGTTCATAGGTACATATATTAGAGATCCATTGGTTAGCCTACCAGCCAAGGAATTAAATAAAAATCTAACATGACATGCAAATTGATTTAAAAATCTAATACTGTTTAAGGAATAGTACTAGAAGTCTGGAACCATTCACATCAACTCAAGGGGACAAAAAAAATGAACATTCAGCCTTTTTGAAGGTAACTCGGTGCCTAGACTTGCACATATACTACTCGAATGGATTTAATTTAGTGCTAATGTAACCACATATTATGTAAGATTTTTGTATTCCCCTGTGCTAGTTGCTTTTAAATCTTGTATTTCCATTATATTAATGAGTGATAAAACTTTTCAAGTTAGCACAAGGATTACTGAAAAAGTGATCGCAATGTATAAGGATTAATGCCACTTCAGGAGGCTTTCAAGGGAAATAGCAAAATCTAGTTATTCAAACATGAACACACATAAGTGCCAATGAAGATAAAGAATTCCTACTATCAACAACAAGCAGATTTTAGAGATGACCATTCCTTGGCACCTTCATCTCAACCTGATCCTACAAATAAAATTATATTTTTCAAATTCTGAACAAAGCAAGTAAAAGTTCGCATGCTCATAAACACAAGCTTGTGCATAACCACCTCAGGCTTGGGATCAGTTTAAGAAAGTCTCTGCATAATGTCTCGAGCAATGAAGAAGACAACTTGCTTCAAATTGAGATACAGGACTGATGGTTCATCAAGTCATGTAACCAAGCACAGGAAAGTGTACTGAAATTGAGGAACAACTTTTAGTGAATTTGAAAAATAAATGCAGATGCTTAAACCACAGCTAGAACATAAAAAATTGATCAAACTTAGTAACATACAAGTAAAAAATACCTATGTACCAAAAAAATCATGCCATCACCACATAAACCCATTATTGCTTAATCAAGGGGTCAATCAGTCCCATTTTAAGTTACTCGAAGCACAAAAAAGCTACAACTGCCAACTCGAAAACCTAAAACTCATACACAAATAGTAAACCCTATGGCCCCATGCTGCCAAGCCATGATGCATAATAACAAATAAAAATGAATTCTATGGCAACAATATGATCACTTGCAGATCGATGCATATTAACAAATGAAAATAATTTCTATGGCAACAATATGATCACTTGCAGATCAACATAACTTGTATTTTTAGTAACTACAGCAAATAATTATGACAAAACAATATACTACATTCTGATAGTTTTTAGCAGATTTAAGTTACATACAATGCAGTTTTCATAACAAGACATTTACAAAAAGAATGAAACGTGGAAAGAAAGAAAAAATGCTAAAATTTGAGAAACCTGAAACATACGCAAATTAGAAGTAATATAGGATGCTAACTACAACAGAACATAACTCCACAATTCTTATGGAACAGAGATATAACCTTTTATTTTGAGATCAAACAACCAAATGTTTCTGAACTAAAAGAACTGAAACACACTTCTAACAGGAACAGAGAAAAATATAATGGCCTCAAAAATCACCTTCAAAGTACACATAAAACGACACCATCGACACAGAGGAAAAGAAAAATGGATTTATGTGCCAAATTTACTCTCCCCACAAATTGCAGAATGAATTAATCAAGAAAAGAAAATGATACCTTGCCCCTCGACCTCCCACAAACTGTATGATTCAGTCTGCACTCTATCAAAAATGGGATTGGCACTAAAAATAACTTCGCACATTACTGGTTGAACATTTTTGCTAACTTGATATGTGTATACAACTATACGTAAATCTAAGAAGCATAATCTCCAGGGCCTTGGCGAACAAGATCTGATAGCGAGAACAATAGATATCATAGATTTTGAAACCCAAAAAAGTGAACTAGGGAACCCTATTGAACAAGATTTATCTGAACCCTATATGCAATTCGAATCAATTTGATTAAGATAAAAAATAGAGGTTACCTTCAGGAGGGTGTGCTTGCAGATCTTCGTAAAGAAACGGTTGAGACGACGGAGATACTGATCCATCGACAAATGGTTGTCGCAGCTGCCGAAGGAGGCAGGCATCCGTGCATCTCAACAATTTTGTCACAGAGATCTATGAAAAGAATATAGAAACAGAAATTAGAGAACAAATCAGAAAAAAGAAAAAAGAGAAAAAGGGGAAAGGACACCGGCCGTGAGAGCTCACCTCGGACCTGCGCCGGTGCTCCTGGCGATAGAGATCGCCGCGGGTGCTCACGCTCGCCCGGCGGAGGAGCCACACGCTAAGCGAAGCGCTGCCGCTCGTCGGGCCCGCTGCCGCTGCACCTTTGGGCCTATATCCCCACTCGCCTGCCCCCCCGACACCCAGCACGGCTGCTCACCGAGCTCGCCGCTGTGCCCCCGCTCGCCTCGCCAGCCGGCCGCCGGCACAAGCTCCTACTCCTACACTCGCCGCTGGGAGTGAAAAGGGGATGAGAGAGAGAGAGAGAGAGCTGGACACAGTGTGGGCTTCGGCTCCCCCACAAATGGGTTGACGGGTCCGGGGCGTGTGCGTGGGTTTGAAACGAACCCGATAAAAAGAAAACAGTGTCTGGAACTCTGGATGCATCCACCCGTCAGTAGGAGATCAAATGGTTCACAAGAAAGTGATTGAGAGGAACACAAAAATCAAGCATTTGAGCTCTAGCAAATTAAAAAAAATAAAGGACGAAGTATACGCCTTTTCCGAATGAGATCGATGCGGCTCTGCGGTTTGCGTGAATAGTAGCTGAGCTGAGATGGACGGCTTCGCCCCGCTGAGTAGGCCTGAGCAAAATACCCGATACCCATTACCCATACCCGAATTACCTGAACCCGAATTACCCGAACCCGAGGTATCCGATCCCAAGTTCGGATAGTGATTGTCATTACCCGAAATTAGTTTGGGTAATTCGGGTAATACACTCCGGTACCCGAACTACCCGAAATTTGCCTTTGTCTTTGTATTTATTCACGTGTTGTTAGTTGAATACTTGAAATTGTCACTTTACTAGAATATAATTCTCTTAATTTGAACAAGTGACTATAATATATTATTCTTCTCAATTTGTAGTTGAAATTCAACACAAACTACTAGTCTATGCAAAATTATGTGTGTTTGAGTGTATACTTTGATTATAGATTTCGGGTAAATTGGGTAACCCGAACCCGAACCCGATTTTTGCGGGTACCCGAATTTGCGGGTAGTGTTTTTCTGGAGCTGATATCGGGTAATGATTCTCATTACCCGAATTTCTCAAAACCCGAATTACCCGACCCGAACTAATCGGGTAACCCGAACGCCCACCCCTACCGCTGAGTTATTAACCAAAATCGGTTAAAGGGGTTGAAGTATGGTTTCCAAAAAAATCTCCTCGCTGGTGAAACCGAAGTTCGAGATGGGATTGGTTTAAAAAAAATTCTCTCACCAGTGAAATCAGGACTCGAAGATTTGTCTGTCCAGCTGATATAGGATTGGCTTATTTCAGCTCATTTCAAGTTATTTCCTCTCACGCAATATTATTCATTCTAACAGTCAATCACTATTCATTCTACCAGCCGAACAGACTCTTTCCGAACTGAAATTAAATTCCCTTCTCTTGATGAAAACCGTAGGCGGTCTTAACTCACCGGATTAGTCGCCCCGAGGGTTCTTGAGAGGGTGTTTGGATCTCTTTAGACCATGTTTGGCAGGGCTCCATCAGCGGCTCCACAAGCGGCTCCGGCTGGAGCCCTGCCAAACGGTGGAATTTCCACCAGCTTCGGGTGTGGAGCTGGCGCTGGAGCCCCTTGCGGCTTCCGAAGGGGAGGCGGAGCCACGTTTTCGTGGTTCCATCCGGCTCCGCCTCGCCCGCCCACCCCTTTTCTAGGGTTTGCCCTCAGGTGGGGCCCACAGCAGCGGCGGCCGGCGGCATGAGGGAGGGTGGAGCAGGGGCTGGGGCGCTGGGCATAGGCGGAGGAGGCGGCGGCAGGACGGAGGAGGACCTGGAGTTGCTGCCACAAATCGAACCTGGAGATGATGCGTCGCCGAAATCGAGCTCAGCCGCCGTGGAAATCGAGCTCCGACGCCGCGGAATCGAGCTCCGGCGTCACCGAATCGAGCTCCGCTGCCACCAAATCGACCTCAGCTACCGTCTCCTACGCATCCGCGCCGTGGAGGAGGCGCCGGTGGGGGCGGGGTGGAGGTTGCAGCGGGGCGGGGTGGAGGAGGATGCGGCGGGGCGGGGCGGAAGTGCCGACGGAGGCTGCGGCGGGGCGGAGGCGCCGGTGGGGCGGGTGGAGGAGGATGCGGCGGGGCGGGGCGGAAGCGCTGGCGGAGGTTGCGGCGGGCGGCGCGGGGCGGAGGCACCGTCCACCCGCGCGAGGCTGCCGTGGTGGAGGCGTCGCCCGCCCCTGCCGCAAGGAGGTGAAGGAGGCGTGGGCGGCGTGATGTGGATGGAGAGGATAAGATGGAGGAAGTGAATAAAAAATTAGAGAGGAGAAAAAGGAAAAAGGAAAAAGGAAAAAGAAAAAAAAAGAAGGGCAGTATAGTCATTTTACTTTGTTTATCAATTTTCAACGTCAAGGAGAAGTCGTTTTGCCAAATGTTTTTCTAACCAGAGGAGCCGGAGCTGGAAAAGCCGCTGCACCGAACGAGCCAGAGCCGGAGCTGTTTTTGGAGGAGCCGGAGCCCTGCCAAATAGGCCCTTAGTCCCCTGACTAAAGTTTAGTCAGACTAAAATATTTTAGGCAGCCCCATGTTTGGAGGGTGACTAAAATTAGTCAGCATTAATTGTTCTCTCTCCTTCCCTTTTTATCTCCTCTACTGCGACAATCAACGAGGAGAGAGAGGTATTTTAGTCACCTTTAGTTGGGTCACTTCTGACTAGAGAATATACTAGTTTTAGTCACCTTTTAGTCTCTAGTGTTTGGAAGTTTAGTCCCTAAAGTGACTAAAATTAGTATGACTTCTTCTAGTCCGGTGGATCCGAACACCCCCTGAGTTCAAACTAACTAGGTGACGTCAAAGATGAACAGCCTGTTCGTTTGGCTGGTGGCTGATGGTTGGTACTGATTTGTTCTGAGAAAAAAGTACTGCTAGCTGGTTGCTAGTGGTTGGTTTGTTCTGAGAGAAAAGTACTGCTGGCTGGTGGTTGATAAGTCAGACGAAAGGTAGAAACGGTGGACACGTCACGGCGGTGCAAACGGACACACGCTGACTCGCAGACACGCTACCGGCTACTCCGTCCACAAAAGCAAGATAGGAAAAAATATACTACTGGCTAGCAGTAGTAGGGGTCAAGGTTTTGGTCGTATTTGGTTGAGGGTAAAAAAATTTTTACTCAAAGAAATCTTGTACGCGTGAAGTAGCCGAGTGCAGTTTGACGTGAACTAATGCTATAGTAACTGTTTGTTAATGATGCAGTCAAAGACTCCGATAGACTCGTCTCGTGATTTAATCACGAGAGGTAAAAATAATTTTGTAAACTAACTTTATTTAATAACCTAATTAGTGGTCAAAGTGCAACCAAAATTACTGGTCGGCGTCGTCTTGAAGGCCAGGCCCCTGCCGCTTTCTGCAATTCTGCCCCTTCCGGAGAGAACCCAAGAAAAGACTGCGGTTTCCCCTGCTGTTTTCTGCCCCGCAGCGGCTCGCCCGGCTGCCTCCACGGCTTTCCGTTGGGGAAATGACAAAAGAGCGCCCTGCCCATTCTAAAATAAAAAAGAAAAAGAGCGCCTTGCCCTACCCAACACGGCTGGCTGGCTTCTTTCTACTTGCACGTGACACCGCGGCCACCCTTCACCCTGGTTGGCTGATTCGCCGGAAGCGGGCGCCACACGTCAGTGGCGTCGCACAGAGGTAAGGGGAGGCGGGTAAGGCATGGCGGGCGGTGATGAGGAATTAAGGGGCTATATCGCACGTCATCGTGGGACCCACAGCTGACGCAGGCCTACCCACTGCAGGCTCGCCACGTCGTCAACATAACCGGCTCGGTATGCTTGTCCTTGCTGCCTTACCTTTTGCATTAACCTCCTCGTAGACAGGACCTGCTTTTCCCGTTATAGCCTGCTAGCTCCACCCAATATATTTTGCAAGTGTCAGCTTTAAGTATGATTTGAGAGTTTATGCTAATGTAGTAATGTTAACCTTCATGTTTGCCAAGAGATGTACCAAATAAAATAGAGTCAAAATAAATATGAATAATTTTTTTTGGGAAATGAAGATGAACATTACTTAGTTATTAAGACTAAAAAACTAGCTTTCTAAGGTGAACTTTTGGTTTCTTTTACTTATTACAATTTTTAAACCAACTTCGTTATTTACTTTATAAAGAACAATGATAAAAATAATGTCCACATATTCATCCCTTGTGAACATATGATTTTAAGATTGACAGGTCCATTACAATCTCTCACACACACATTCCCTATCACTGGAAAAAAAACTAGGTACTTCAATTGAAGGAAGCCAAGTATTTGCTAGCGCACATTCTAAGTATGGGATCTGAATCTCAATATACTTTCATTGAGTTAAGATAATTTTAATTTTAGCTAGTGATCATAATATAACCTTTGGCTTTAAATATTTTATATTTTGGACAAGTTACTTAGTTACACTAACGTAATTATCTTGGTCTAAATTAATATATTTGAAAAATAGATAAGTACATATTATCATATTATCCACTAAAGATTAAGTGGTTGACTACTGTAAACACCTTTTGCCATGTTGTTTTTATCGGAGAAAAGCTTAAAATATAATTTGATTATGATAATAATTTTTAATACATCTCCAAAGCATAATAAGCTATATTGATATACAATATTTTTAGCCAAATTTATATGTATAATATAAGCATAATGATTTAAAATTTATTTAATAGTCATAAATTTTACAATGTTTGGCTCTACTTCATTTTCTAATATAATATATATTCACGACCAAAAGCAGTGTCACCATTCATTTATTTTGATGATAGCTTATCTCAAATTTGATGTTAAATACATAGGTAATACTTTTTTATGAGTTGAGGGGTAGTGCAATACTTTTATTTTTGTGAAGAAATTGGTAAAAGTAGGTTTCAGTAGTACGTAGCTACTATGGTACAGAGACAATATCGATAACTGTGTAAGAGTATACTAATCATCTTCTCTTTGCAGAATGAATCAAAGTTCCAGTGCAAAATATAAGTGATTTGATCGATCCAAGCAAAAAAAACCACTGGACTGATTGTTTGTCTTGGATGGGTTAAACTATTGTTCTGGTGGACGTATAGCCAATAGCCTCCTTCCCCGTCCGGCCTTTTTCGCTCCAGATCACATGCCGCTCCGTCCCTCTCCCCAAAACGGGGGGAGGCCCCTTCCCCTCACCGAGCCCAGGCCTCCGTGCCATTACTCCTCCACGACGGCTGCGCCCACCTCCACCGCCCAGCTAAAAATCCCCCGTTCCTCAACACCTGTTTGTCCTTACATGGCCGGTGCTAGACGTCGTAGCAGCCCTCGCCCCCGCTCGCGCATTCCGAACTCCCGCTTCCCTCTCGTCCCCAGCAGATCGTCGAGTCTCCACTAGAGTTGAGCCGATCGAAATCGATGGACCACGAGCAGCGCCGCCAGCGGCAGCAGCGCAGTCCCAGGGGCAATGCTCTTGGGAGCGGTGGCGGCGCGTCGTCGGGGAAGCACAAGAGCGGCGGCGGCAAGGGCGGGGGCAAGAAGCCGATCAAGGTGGTGTACATCTCCAACCCCATGCGCGTCAAGACCAGCGCTGCGGGCTTCCGCGCCCTCGTGCAGGAGCTCACCGGCCGCGACGCCGACCCCTCCAAGTACAGCTCCGACGAGCTCGCCGGCGTGGGTGGCGCGGGCGCCGAGGACGCCACCGCGGCCGCCGAAATCGACTGCGGCGCCGCGCTTGGATTCAGCTCCGGGGGCGCGGCCGCGTCGTGCGACACCGTTGTCGCCAGCCCGAGCCCTGCCGCCGCGGACCACCTGCACCCTGACGACGCCTCCGCCGTGGCCGCGCCGTACGGCGGGGACTACGACGAGGAGGAGGAGGAGGACGACTTCAAGTCGGAGCCGCTGCTGGACAACTACGCGGTGTTCTCGCCGCCGACGCTGCTCTACGACCACCACCCGCACAGTAAGGTGTGATACCCCCGATCATTCGACCCCCCTCGCCACTGCTTGACGCGTGCCCCCCCTCTTTGCATAACATTAGCATTTCTTTGTATTGCATGTGCGGCGTGTTATTAGTTAACTGCTAGCTCCAATCCAACTCACAATTCACACTGCATACATACCGTGTATGCCAAAGAGCAACCAACCCCGAGGATTTGTATGGTACTGTGTGGTAATTTTGTCTGCACTTTTGTGTTCTTTTCTTCTGGCTGCTAGTACTCCATAGTTTGTCAAGAGCAAAGAACAAATTAATTCACCTGATGGGTCTGGGCGTTGTCAATTACTCAATTCACTGTTTTGCAACTTGCAAGAGATTTTGGATGTGTTCTATCATCACCCTCGAGGCGTCGATCGACCTGCAAGTTGCAAGAGATTTTGGAATTCTTTTGTTTATTAGAAAAATGTTCTCTGATTTTATGGTGGGGATTGCAAGGGGAGGCTTGAGAGGCCGCTGTAGTGCTCACTTTGGGATGGTCAGCTGGCAAGTGCCCGGATCAGCAGTAGTCAGTACTGCGCACCAGCACTTGGATGTGTAAGTGAGAGTAGACTAGATGGTGTAGAACTGTCTTTTCTCTGTACTCGTCAGTTCAGCAGTTATGCGCCACCCAGTCACCGCACCCCCACTGTTTAAAAGAATCAGAATTTTCACTAGTGATCAGGCCTTGAGGAAATGACAGTCAGCAGCAAACTGAAACGACTGTAAAGATCAGCCTCTTCTTTTTCCTCACTCTCGCACTGACTTAGAATCTGAATTGCGTTACGAATAAAGGATGTTACTACATTATTCTCTCTTTCGCCTTCAATTTGTGACGGCCTGCAAATGATTGGGGCCTAATAATAAGCTGCTACAAGCAAACATCATTGCTGTAGTTATCATCATGAGTACGAGTCAGGCCCAAACCACAACAAACACCTTCCATGTAGCCCAAATATGATGCAGCAGAATTCAGCGGTTGAGCCCAATACTACATATCGTGAAAGACTAGATGATTTCATTAGGGAATAGTGGATATACAGTTGAACACACTCTTCGGTTTGCCTTCAAATGTTCTTCCTCGGATGATCAAGAGCACTACAGGCAATTTAGTGTTATTCTATAGTTTTTGTTGATCTTTAGCATCCTAAACAACTTGTGATCCTGGCACAACAATTTCCATTTCAAGTCACACTCAAGTTTATTAGTTTTGCCAATTCACTTTTTATTTTTGATTGCCCCTTTTGTTTTTCCACCACTATTTGATTGAACATGGGCTGGGGATTGTTAATCATGCTCTACTTTCATGTTGTTAGCAATTTAACATTGCTTCATGCATTGCCTTTTGTTATTTGCCATCTCTGTTGAATTGTGCTATACTTTTGTTTCTGTTAGTTCGATTTGATTGATACTAGAGCCGGATTTATAATTTCTCATGCTTTATACGATTCTTCAGTTCCATTTGTTTACAATATTAGTTGGCGCACCTAATTTAGTACATTCCTTTATGGGAATATTGCATAGTGGTGGATCTTTAAAGGTCACAGTGGTCCAAGTAATTAGCATTACCTAGCACATGGGTCTCAGCTAGCATAAGTACACTATTACAGGTACACGGTGATGGCACGAATTGATATTATACTTTATAATTGTGTCCAGATGGCTTCAATCATTCTGGCCAACTAAGAGTACTGTTCTGTGGTCGTCCTCGATCATATATGCCGCTGTTTTCCCATTTTAATGATCCATTTGCAGCAAGTTGAAAACTGCTCTCCCTCCCTCTCTCTCAAATCCACAATGGCTCTATTTTCTTTTCAAATCGAGATCCGTGCAAACGTAACAAATACAGGAAGCACAATAGTTCATAATGCATGCACTACACATGTTTAGAGACTATAACACCAAATTGCAATTACTAAATACGTTATATATTTGAAGTCAGTTTTCAAAAACGGCTTTGGTGCTTTAGCAATAACTAGCTGGAGTGTAGTTTTATAAAACAACTGACTTTGTTATTTAATCCAGCATGTGATATATACTTTGCACCCTTTGTTTCAGAAAGAAATCATAATGATTTGATGCTGAAACCGAAATGTATCTTTTCTACAAAGTTCAAATGCACTACGAGGTCCTATGCAGCTTTACTTAATTTCTTTTTAAAAATAAGACAATATAGATTCTGAGGAAAAAGTCTGGGGCAGCGAGCTAACCTTCTAGGTCTAAAATTCAAGACTTATTTGGTAAAAACAGGAACAATTCTTTCAGTAGATATTTCACCCATCCTTTCTTTTAAATTTGTTTCCTTCTGCATTGGCATACACTTTCAATTCTAGTATAACATCATGTGATGCAAATCGATCAGAATGACTTCCCTGATATAAATGGTGTCAGAATTAGGGGGTTTTGTTATTTGTTTTAATCCACTCAAATAGTAGATAAATCCTGACAAATTCACTAAACAGAGAAGGCATCAAACCAGGAATATGAACAATATCATACAACTAGAGTAAGCTATCCTAGATGTACACATATATAGTATGCATATCATTCACAATTGTGGTTACTGTAACAAAAAAGAACATCAAGAACAACGACATTGTTATGTTCACCGGTCAATATTCTAGTGAGAGCTTGTTGATGTAATTATACAAAGCTCGGTGCATTGCAATGATTTGGCATAGTGCAGATGATTGATGCACCTTGGTTGACGTAGTACACAATTGTCGTCATAGTAGCTTGATCCCTCCCCATAAACCTTATCGGTCTTCTATCTTGATGCTTCTGAGGATGCACGGGCGAAGATTCCAGAACACAGATACAACATAAGAAGTGCTAAGGGATCAGGTGCGTTGAGTGTCTAAGAGCAACTCCAAGAGTCTCTTTAAAAATCACTAGCTAAAATCCTGATTTAGCTAGTATGTAAAATGAAATAGCTAGCAAAAAGTTGTTGACATCCAACAGCCTCTCTAAACTGAACTCTCTATATGCTCCATGGCCTGTGGGTCCCGCCTGTCATACTTATGAAAATCAAGATAGCTAGTCACTAACCACTAGCCAAAGATAGCTAGCGGGGCAACGAGTTTAGCTAGTCAGGATAGCTAGTTGGGTAGATAGCTAGTCTGTTGGAAGAGTGTTTTTGAGATTTTTTCCAAAATTTAGCTAGCCAAGTCATTTTAGCTAGTCTCTTGGAGTTGCTCTAACTTTTTGCAGAGAAAAGAGATCCCTCGATGCTAAGGGAGAAGGGACACTTTTGTATAGACATAAATCTCAAGTAGAGACACTTTTGTATAAACATTTTATAAGTTGCATTTTTAAATATAGATTAATGTACTATAAGGACACTTTAAAATGTCCATATGTGTTGAGAGACCACTTGAGGCATTTTCAACCATACAAACATTTTCTTAAATCATTTTGTAAAATGCCAATACATAATATTAGAGACACTTAAAAAATTGACCTTACCCCATAAAGACATAGTTTGAGACATTTAGTGTAATAACTTGAGACACTATTGGGACTATTGAGGCATACTCATAAGAATTATATTAAGTAAATATGCGAAAATTAGTGTGAGGTTGAATTGCTAGTAGGTGGAGTATTATGCAATGTAGTACGAGGTCTTGAGTTTGAAGATACATATCTCCAAAATTATATTTATGCTATATATCTAGTTCATGTGGAGGATAGAGGTATAATGTTGTGCCATTACAAGTTTTCTTAGAAAATATAGGGATATTTATAGAAATTTCTCTTTACTCAAAGAGCCACTATTTCTAGTGGCACCTCTATGACATATTGGAAAATGAATCTATAACTCTATGAGGACAACATAAAATGTCTATACAAGACAGAAATGGTGTCTCTACATGTGAAGCTATTTTCTAGTGATTACCTTATCTCTTAATTAAGCTTAATGTTTATGTTACAAAAGGTCTTTATTGACCTCCTCAATGGAGCACACCAAGGGGTAGCACACCATGGGTTTAAGGCCATGAAACTACTCCATTAGAAGGATAAGGTTGTTTTTCACTATTTCATATTCTCTCTATTGTCTCTACAATTTTATTTTATAACACGCTATCAACAACTCTTCTACTGAGCAACTGAGTGATATCAGAGAAAGAGGAAGTGGGAGGAATAGATCACATGCCTCAACTCCATCAGAGGTAAACAATGCCGTCGAGGAGCTCAACTTTTGTTGATTCGATGGTCGAATCCTTTTTCCTCCTTCCTCGCCACCAGTGTGCTTGTTGCTTTCGCCATCTGCTGCGCCACCAAGTCCTCGCCTCCGTACGCCACTGGCGCACCCTGGTTTCGAGCCACGGGGCACCATGGCTGCACACCGTGGAGCACCACCACTCTTCATCAACTCGGTGCTCCCCGACGTGCCAGTGGTCTTCGACGAGCCGAAGGTTGCTCCTCCACCCCTCCTGTGATGCACACCCTCTTCCTCGGGCGGGCCACCACAACAGCGACATCCAACCAATGCTCAGGCCTCACCGCGACATGATCCCGACTGGGCACGTGCCTGCCTCGACCGGGACTAGCGCTGGCGGTAGTCCCTTACCTTCAAGTGAGGGGGAGGCTTGAACGGAGCTCAAATCGATGCCTGGGTGGGGGGAAGCTAGATCTGGGCGATGACGATAGCTGGAGCAGCGGTGGTGACGCGTGTGTGAGGCGAGCGGAAGGGTCCCTGACCCGATCGTGCACTAGCGTCGGGCCTTAAAGGTCGGCCGGGCTCGCGCCCACTCGGTTGGTTGAACCAGCCTGCGTAGCCGCTAGGTTGGAACGCGGCCTGCTGGCCATGGTTGGCTCGCTCGGCCCAACCGCCCAGCTCGCCACACCAGCCCCTCATCAGGCTGAAAGCGGTGGTGGTCCGGAAACATGCTTCTTCCGGCCCGCTGCCCAATTTTTTCCAGCAATTTAATTTCCACAGAAATTACATTTCAGTCTTTAGACTTTGGTCTATTTACTTCTGCAAATAATCTGAGACAATATATTTGTCTTCGACCCCCTGTAATTTTCAGTTATTATTTATGAGTGTGTTTTCAGCACTTTATGCATTTCCATGTTCTTTATTTTTACAAGTTCTTTACAAATTTAAATTCCTTGCCCTACTTTAATTTATTTTTTATGCAATGCTATCTCTAAATTGGAAAAGTTCTTGGAATTTTGAGATCATATGGATCTATGCATGCCTCCGCATGACCAAAGGGTACACGCTTATAAAATTCCTCTATTCATTACTCAAAGTTATCATGCTTTGGAAAACGAATATCGAGGTATTTTAATCATGCGACAATTTTTTGGATGCCCAATTTATTGAGAATATTTATTTGTTGTTCGAGTTCATTTACTTGAAATTCACATAATGTTGCATCAATATGCCATAATTTTTCAAAATTATTGGCAATGGCAATGTAGGTGAGATGGCAACCAAAGAGTTTGAGATCCTCGCTCTTGATGGTTCCAATTTCCTTATTGGGCGATGGATGTCAAAGTGAATCTATCGGACTATACAGATGTATAGATGAAACAACCGAAGGCACGATTACCCCCTCCAACATGTCAAATTTCTCTACCTTGAAGGTGATGAGAAACCATATCCATCCGGATTTAAAAATGGAATACATTTATGAGGAGGACCCACATGTTTTGTGGACATCTCTGGAAAATCGTTATGAACAGCATAAAGCTATTGTCCTCCCCGAGGAAACGCACGAGTGGAACCACTTACGTCTACAGGATTTCAAAACTGTGGATGAGTTCAACCATGCTGTTCATAAGATATGGTCTAAGCTCAGATTTTGTGCGAGAGAACCTATTGAAGCGGACAAAATTGAGAAGAATTTGTCTACTATGCCCCCTTCAGAAAGGATTATCACTCAACAATATCGTGAGAAGAATTTCACAGTCTATTCTTCGATCATTCAGACATTGAAACAAACAGAAAAGAACCATGAGCTCACCGTGTGGAACTCATATCAGCACCCATTGGGCACTGGACCATTGCCTGAAGTACATGCAAATGCGAAGAAAAATGAACCCAATAGGAACATACAGATTGGAAATTCCTCAGGCAACGGCAAATGCAAGAGAGCCAAAAAGCCATATGGGAACGTCCCAAAGGGGAAAGATATTTTTAAGCCTAAAAATGATGGTAGCAACAAAATCGCCTGCTATGTGTGGTTGCAATAATCATATAGCTAAGAAGTGCAGGACCCCTAAACATTTGGTTGAACTATACATGAAGTCTGTGGGTCGTACATTGGAGACAAAGAAGGACGAGAAGCATAGTCCGAGCAACACCAAGACTCCGCTAAGTGGAGAGGAAGACTTCATGGATGTCGATAAGATGCTCGCGGAATACGCTTCCAACGACGTATATGGAGATCTCATATAGACTCCATAGTTTCACTATTTACATTGCAAAAGAAGTTATTCTAATAAAGACATGATGTTGCTATTAGTAGTAATAATGCACTTATTATACCAATATACTCGTATGTACTTTCTATATTTTTGCATTATTTTAAAGTTTAAATTTTGCATTATATAGATTGTTACGGGAGGCAATCCAATGGAAGAAGAGATATACCTAGTGGACAATTGTACCACTAAAAATATACTTAGGGGAGTAAAATATGTCCAAACTCTTTTACAAAAAGTGAGGAAGTTTTGGCCATTGCTGGATGCGATGCTATGATACTAGGTTCCCGCAGGGCCACTATCATACTCCAAATGGGCACTCAAATTATTATCGAGGAAGCATTATTGCATCCCGATTCATCATGTACCCTTCTAAGTTACAGCGGATATGGCAAATAGACACTTGAAAAAGGTCATCTCTCCCATCTGGATTGTACTACACATACGTCTACCCCCATATCATATGTTGCATACAAAAGTAATTTTCTCTCTTGATGAAATTCAAGATTTGGCATAATTGCTTGATCATTCTATCTTATCTAGGATGATGAGAAAATTATCATCAATTCTATTGGTCACAAGCATCAATTCCCCAAGTCATCATATTTGATGTGTATCACATGCACAATAAGGGATTTGAATTTAAGGTCCTCTTACCTTAAACTTTGAATATGAGCACCCAATTTCTTGTTCAATAATATGTATGTGGCTCTATTCGACCTTTGTATGGATCAACTAGGTACTTTGAAAAGCACATTAATGCACCTTGAGGTGATACACATTTTGCCAAAGTGTTTGCTCAAGTTTTACAATTTTCGAGCAAATGATCCTGGACGCAGGATCACATCCATTCACATGGACATGTTTGGCATTTTGGGAACTATAATCTTAAGTACCTTATGTCCACAATGGTCTAGTGGAATCTCCAGGGAGAGTCATATATTATGATCAAATAGAATTGAAAATCGACAACATCAGTTGGTGGAATGCGGACGTACACATCACATTCATTTCAAATTCATCAAACTGCAATCATACGACGCCCTTTATTGCAGTTCAAGTACGTGGATGTTTGACCTTCAGTCAAAATTTTCCCACCTGCATGTTGGTTATGTCTTTCACATACTAATATCACACCTCAACATTCATCTATGGGAATGAGAGATCCCAGAGGTATCATAATCCGTCATTCATTACACATCCCGGATCATCCATAGGGAATTTATACACAGACTGTATGTTGATCACTTTGAGGATGATTCTAGGCATTAGGGGGGGATTTATACCACACATAGAATGCCAGGAATTAAGAGTGAATGTCACATCTTGACATCCTCCTCACAAGTATCTATGTACTGAAGAATCTGGACTATTAGGTCGGAATATTCTGCCAAATACATTTACTCACTAAAGGTGTCATTCGATTCCAATACCATTGTGCCAGAAAGAGTGGAGGTACCTATTTCAAAACCACTCAACTCCCAAATAAGAGGGGGAGAAGTATGGTCACTGTGGATATAGAGTAAGCTTATGTGGAAACGATGGAACAGATCAACATCAAGTTGATTGACACCTTATGGATATTTTGTATCCAAAGCATATGGATGTTCTATATCCAAAAGACCAGCATATGTGTACACATATTCAGGCGCTGGATCACAGGAGCACTCTAACTCTGTCATTATGGGAATTGACATGGAATGTTAAAGGGTGAATATTTTCACAAGCAATTCTTGATTCCATTGAATCAATCATAAAAGTCTACAAATGTCGACACTTCTCCATCTCAGATTGTCATACACCTACTCAATGCTCACTTTGGGTCAAAATCAAAGGTGACAACTAAGGAGATCTGCTCTCGCTAAACAATGATTGAGTAATACCTTACTCTCATAATGCTTTCTTTGTGGAAGCAAGGTGGTGAGATAGCAAGAGCTTGTAGCATATGTTCTAACGCAGAAACATAGCTAATGTATCCGATGATATGTGTGAAAATCATGTTCCTATACTTGATCATCTAAATTTGATCATTGGCAGATTGAATGAATTTGATAGATTCGAATAAACAAGTCCCAACAAACTTTGTATTTTGAATCGAAATCGCAACATATGTTGTGTACATCTCAAGTCACTACATGACGTGTAATAAATTGTCAGTTGATTGTGGTAAACTGACAGGAGAGCTTCTTCATCAAAAGAGTTACCCCTAAATAATCATGATGATCGCATATGTGTGTTTGTGTCTCAAAATCCTAATTGGTTTTGATATCATCTCCAATCACACACAACCAACCATGCAATCATCTTAATATGGATGAAGAGATTAAAATTTAGGTAAAACCAAATTCGGCTTAAGTCTACAACTTAAGCATATACATTGATTTACCAATATCCAATAATATTGGGTGGTCATATCCATCAACATTTGGTCATTTAATCCCCAAATACATGGAACCAAATTGCAAATTAAACATGTGTGTGCTTCACTAGTTTATCCAATTTTCACACTTCAAGAGTGTTTGTAGAATTGGTATGCAATGACTTTGAAATTTGCAAGTTTCAGGGGAGTATCCTTGTGAATTATAACCTATTCATGCACCATATTGTACTCTTTTCTTTTATGAGTTTTTCCTCTCAAGGTTTCTCATATAAAGTTTTTAATGCGGCAATATCAATACATGAATATATGTCATATCTTCTATTTTCCCCAGTGGGGTTTTTAAAGAGGGTATTTTAAGACAGTATATTACCTCCCTCGCAAAGGGGTTTTAGAGATGATATAAATATATACATTGTTCTCTAGGATCTTGCAGATTTAAGATTGAGCAAATGATCAGATATACCACATTATTTTCTCCTTATTTTTCCAATGGGTTTAAAGGAGTTTTAGTGGCATATCCACATATATGCATTATCTCATGTTTTCGCCATCGGGGTTTTTCTTGAAATAAATCAAGGCATATATTACTCCTTAAATCTTGCAGGTTATGATAGCGTAACTACTAGACAATCTATTCCTATTTTTTTCCCACGGGGTTTTTCAAAAGGAATTCAAGAACATATAAATCTCAAGATTGACTCAGTCAAAGGGGGAGTGTTACATAAGGTTTTATTGACCTCCTCAATGGAGCACACCAAGGGGCAGCACACCATGGGTTTAAGGCCATGAAACTACTCCACTAGAAGGAGAAGTAACAACCATGGTTAAGGAGCCTTATTGCTACCATTAGATGGAGAAGTAACAACCATGGTTAAGGAGCCTTATTGCTACCATTAGATGGAGAAGATCAAAGGACCACACTTAATGTTTATGTCATAAACTCCATCTTGTAATCTCCCTATATGAAGGGACCTTGAGATCAATGAGATAAGGTTGTTTTCACTATTTCATATTCTCTCTATTGTCTCTACAATTTCATTTTATAACAGTTTAAGGTAACATCAACCACTCCTTGATCACTCATTTCAATGTTTTGAGGAAAAAATATTCTACCTCCTTAATCACATTAAGATTCGTCCGAAATATTATTAAGCCATTAACATACACACAAGACCCTCTACCCCCTCCTCCATAGTAAGTACATACATTTGTCGGCTTCATTCACATCAAAGCCCACACAAGTGAAATTCCATTGCACTCTGTATGCCATTGATCGAGTGCTCGTTTAATACTAGACAAAGACTTCAATGAATTACATGTATTTCCTGATTTACATATCACTACAAATCCATGTGGTTATTCCATGTAAATTTCCTAGTTATCACTACAAAGCCATACTGATATCATTTTGGTTAACCATAAGACCTTGTGCATATCTAGTGAGAGTAGTACTTGAATGGTGGACAACTTGACAACATGCGAATACCAATGCAAGTAGGTAATAATAAAAATGCTTGTCTTCCTTCTAGGTGTTGGCTATAGGCCGCACCTTGTGCTTCTCAATCGTAACAAAGCTTCACAAAAACCCACTCAATTCCTATGAGTTCCCACCAATCAACATTATTCCAAGTTGCATTAGACATAATGGAATTCATTTTAGTTGTGTGCAATGGCGTAATGAGAGCGTGAATAGACAAGCATAAAATTTGGGGGGAAAACTTCATTAGTTGATTTTGGAAGGATCTTATCGAAAACCATCTTGTTTCTTGTATTCCACGACATCCACACCATTCTAGCAGCATCAAACAACTTAAAATCGTAGTTTCTGCACCCCCAAAGGGCTAGACTTCGAAGAAGTCTTTCAAGGTCTTTGGGACCCTACCCCACCTAAGTGCTTCATTGAAACAAACCCACACAAACTTAGCTATGATACATTCAAAAAGGATGTAATCTACACTCTCTAGCACCCTACACAAAATATTGTTTTGATTGACCTTTTCTAGTTCTTTCTTCACAACCTCTGTTTGCAGTCTATTTTGTGAAGCATGCCACAAGCTAATCACTCCAATTGGAAGTACAGATCTTCCTAGTATACAATCCTTTTAATTTAGTTTGTGAAGCTCTTTTTGCTGCCTCCACTTTTTTAATCTCTACTTGCCCTATCTTAGTCCTTGAAGATTTTTTTGTACCATTTGATTGACATTCTAGAAACCTAAAATTTGAATCGATCCATTCCTTCGTTGATTTGGAAACCCACAAATTGTAAACTCCACCAATATAAACATACAAATTCCCTTAGGGTCACATAGTTGTGTGCGACGGCGTCATGGGCATACTTTAGATGAACCCAAAACCCAAGTTGTCCAACCACGCCATGCATAATACCCACACCACAAGGGTAGGCATTGGGGATGGTATCGATAATCATGAAGTATTGTTTTCTTAAAAGAGGCAATAAGTCTACTTAACCCCTGAAGTGTTGAGGCCCGACTGCTTAATTCCCTCAGCTATGAACCCTAAAGTAATCGATATTATTTAAACCACCCCTTAGAGTCATTTTTTTAGGTAGCTTTGCTGATATGGTATGTTACATTTGTGTGAGACGAAGTGGAATGACCCCATCCAATTGTTTCAGATGGATTGATCCATCCTGCGTCTAAGGAGAATAATCTACTACATGGATGGACTCGCTCTCCAAGGACCCACCAAAATTAAATTATGTATAATCGTATAATGAATTACCGGTCCGACTTAACTAATTTAACCTTGTGTATCCCTAGTATGCACCAAGTACAACCCACTAGCATAACTATAATAAGGATCATGGTCATGGTGTGTACACAAATATGAACGAGGACACCTAAATATGCAAAACGAATAGCTTATATAGGTATATATATGAACAACTTGTTTTAGTCTAGTTATACACGATGGTAGTCATGTCCAACCCACGCATCGACGACCCCATGCGTGCAACCCTCAATTTTTTTCACCAAGGGCCTCGCCCGAATTTCATTACTCAGGGTAACGAAATTACATAGTTCAAGTACTAGTCCACAAGCATTAGTCAAAACTACACCTTATTACAAACCACCCCAACAGATACCGAGGATCCATTCTAGGGGCTAGGAAGAAGCCCAAGTTTGTTGAACACTACGGAAGAAGCCAGGTTACCCTAGAGAGGGACCTAGTTATCAAGAACGAGGTTTACTGAAGAAGAACTACTCTAGCGTCGGCTCACCCAAGGGACTGCTGGTGATGATGGAAGAAGAGTGTGGCTTCCTTCATTGCTGCGGCGCCCTCCTCCAAGCCTTGTTGATCGCCTTGCTTGTGTAAACCTGACCAATATGAAATAAAAGAAGAAGCTCAGCAGACAATCTCAGTAGGAGATTTCATAACTTTCTTATCGAAGCAAATGGAGTTTCTTATTTTCCAGATTGCCCAGCAGATTGCCGATAACCCGGTAAAAATGATTTTTTTTTATGATGAGGCATAAATCTGTTAGTCCACTCCCAAAACTGAGCAAAGGAGGTGGGTCTACACGGAGCCCCAACAACCATAGATGTTAGACTCCAAATATACTTTGCAGTAGAACATTTGAAGAAAATATGGGAAATACTTTCATCTAGATTGCAGAAATAACAACGTTTATCTCCTTGCCAATTTCGTTTTAGCATGTTATCCTTAGTCAAAATAGCATCCTGATATACCACCCACATGAAGGATCTTGATTTTCAAGGGAGTTTTGGATTTCCATATTTTAATGTTGGCATTATTCGTTTCATTGCCGCAAAGATGTGAATATAGAGATTTCACTGAAAACTTTCCGGTTTTCTCCCATACCCATTTGAAGTTATCATCCTCATTTGATAGAGCACAAGATGATAGCATATCTCTCAGCTGCCTTAGCCGATTCTGAGCCCTTTCATCTAGCCATCTGTGAAATTTCAGCCTCCACCCCTTTGCAGCCAAATACGCGACACTCTTTTTTTTTCTTCACAGATCTCAAACAAATATTTGAATTTTTCTTCCAGGAGAACCAGGCCACACCAAGGATCCTCCAAGAAGTCTGTTTTTTGTCCATTTCCTATACTGACTATCCTTCCTTTTAAGTAAATGTCTTTGACTTTCAGTAGATCATTCCATATATGGGAGTTGGTGGGTCTTTATTTTATTTGTCTAATGCTGCCTTCAATCTTGTACTTTTTCTTTACCACTTCTTGCCAAATCCCCTCTTCATTCTCTAATTTCCACCACCATTTACACAATAGACTGAGATTCATTTTCCTCATATCTTTAACCCCCAAACCACCTTTTTATTTGGGTTTAGCAATTTTTGGTCCACTTGGTCAGGTAATATTTTCTCTTAGCGCCCCCGCCTTGCCAGAAAAATATCTTCCTAATGCTATCCATCCTTTTTAGAATGGTCTTTGGTAAAAGGTACATAGACATACAATATGCGGGAATACTACTTAAGCATGAATTATTCAAAGTGATCCTTCCACCAAGGGAAAGGGCACTTCCTTGCCAACCATCTAGTCTTTTCAACAGCTTTTCCACTACATATATCCATTATGTCACTCGAATCCTAGAGCCTAAAACTGGGCCACCTAAATATTTAATTGGCCATGAACCAGTGTTACAATTCATAATGTCTGCAAACACCAAAGCTTTTTGTTCATCATGGGAGATCATAAGGGCTTCACTTTTGTCAAAATTGATTTTCAAGCCTGACATTCTCTCATATATGCATAACAGTATTTTCATATTCCGCACATATTCCATTTCATCTTGTAAACAGAGTATAGTGTCATCAGCATATTGCAACACATCCATTCCCTGTGGGATATATTCCACTGCTAGACCTTTGATCAAGCCATTTTCTTGGGCTTTGTGGATCATTTTCGCCAAACTGTCTGCAGCTAAATTGAACAGCAGGGGGGACAGAGGATCCCCCTGCCTAACACCTTTGCCACTTTTAAAATAACTACCAGTAGTCCCATTGACATTCACACTCAAAGTTCCACTAGAGATTACCTATTGTATCCATGTACACCAAGATTCACAAAATCCCCTTTGTCTGAGGATTTCAAAGAGGAAATCCCAGCTAATTTTTTCAAATGCCTTCTCGAAATCCAGCTTAATAACCACCCCATCTTTCTTCCTTATTCTCGCGTCATGTACGATTTCATGAAAGTTAATACTGCATCCATTATATTTCTCCCTTTGAGAAAGGCTAACTGGCATCTGTGTATGATCCTACTCATGCAATTCTCAAATCTGAGCATCAGAATCTTTGTAATGATTTTGAAACTTACATTGAGTAAGCATATCAGTCTGTACTATTGAATTCTGCAGGCTTCTGTAGTTTTTGGGATTAGTGTAATCACACCATAGTTGAGTCTTGCTATATCTAACTTATGGTCACCAAACTCTATCAGCATGTCTAACAAATCATTCTTGATCACTTCCCATCCAGACTGGTAAAATTCTACTGGCATGTGATCTGGTCCTAGGGTTGTATTCTTTTCCATAGAGAAGATCGTGTTTTTAATTCTTCCATTGAAAATGGGCTAGATAAGTACTCATTCTCTTTATTTGATACTTTTTCATGGTGCTCCTAACAATTCTGATTCAAATGGAAGGTTGGGTTCTCTGAGGGACTAAACAGGTTCTTGTAGTATTCAGTAGCATGTTTTAGAATTTCCTCTTCCTTTTCCAAAATATTTTTTTCCAAAATATTGCCTTCATGTTCTAGATGAAAAATCATATTCTTTCTTTTTCTTTCCATTTGCAACTCTGTGAAAAAATTCTGTGTTATTGTCACCCTGCAGCAGCCAATTTAAGGTTGACCTTTTATGCCAATAAATCTCCTCTTCCATTACCCTCAATAACTTTGTTTGTATGAAAGTTTTCTTTTCTAACAAGTGGGCAGGAAGGGGACTCCCTTCTTGTTTCTCAAGCTCCATTTTTGCAACCCTCAATGGCATAGTATCTAGAATTTACTAATTTAGGCATTGTCTAGAGGTATGGCTAAGCTTGCAAGCAACTAGTGGTGCGGTGCCACCCTTGCCACAAATCAACTTCTAGGGTCTAAGTATGATTAAGTATAAGTGTAGGCAACCATACTCATCCTAGAATAGGTAAGCTAACCAGAGGTATTCATGCCTAATAGGTTCTACTCATCATATATGCCCAAACGGGGTTTGTTATGAATTGTTGCCCAGGAAATGAGAATTGGAGGGATTTGGGGCTGATTAGAGGAGAATTAGGGCTGAGGGAGAGAGAAGCGGCTAGGGTTGCAGGGGCGCTAGGAACGTCGGCCATGGGGCTTCGCCCATGGCCGACAAGAGAGAAGGGTTTTCCTTCTAATCTCTTGCTTGATTTGATTGATACATCTCTTATCTTTAAATAAAGAGGCTTACTTGACCCTTAGGAAAGACCTAATCTTATCCCTAAACCTAACCCTAATGGGCCAGTCGAGCCAGCCCATTAGACCTCTGACAGGGTTATACCCATCCACAAACTTTACTCTAATGATATGACAGTCAAATTTGAAAAATAGAGTGAGATAGATAGGTGCTTGCATGGTATGTGAGAAGTGCCACAATGGCTCCATGCTTGCTTGCCAGTAGAGCTTCCTGATACGGAACCTATATGAATGCACTTACATATAAAAGTGCAAATACAAATAGCATGGAAGGATGCTCATGGAATTGTACAAGGTTTATGTGTGCAATGAAGATGTGTGCAAGAAACTAAGGCATAGATTATTGTATTCATGTTGGTTGAACAATCCCAAGCAATGATCCAACAGATGGTATTTTAGTGATTTCATCACAATAGACTTTAGTTCTACTTGAAGCTTGTGGTCCAACAGTGAAAAGTGGTGGTTCAACCGCGGGTTGTGGGAAGTTGTTCATGGTTATGTGTAACTAGATCGAGGATCTCAGTTTAATCGAGCTAAGGAGCGGTCTAACAGATAGCCTCAAGGATGAAGGTTGGAAATCAACTAAATTGTTGATAATTCAATCTTGGATTTTAAGCAAGATACACTCATAATGAGTCCTATGGCACTCTTGAGGTGATTGGAGCTGGTTTGGGAAATTAATTTTGACACGCATCAAGAGATACAATTTCCATAGCGTGCATGATAGGGTAAAACTAAGGCTTGGAGCTAGTGTCAATTTGGAAATGAAATTGGATTGGTTTAGGAGAAATGGAGACTACTCATCACTAAGCCAAACACACAAGTGAGAGTCTCAAGTTGGAGTAGAGGGGTAGGGATGAACATACTTGCTCATGCCCTCTTCATGGTTCTTGAGGAGGATGAGAAAAGTTGGAGAAAGGAACGATGTTGATGAAGTTAAAGCCACCAAGGGGAGCCTCCATGATGATCTCCAGTGACTTCTTGAGCTTAATCAATGTGGGATAGGGTGAATTTGGCGCTAGGGTTCATCCCCATGGTTTCTTATTCTTGAGCTTGAAGGATGTGAGAGTGCAAAGGATTGAGATGCATTTGGCCCTAGTTAGGAGAAAGGCTTAGGGTGGGAAAGAGCTCGGGTTCACATGTGGGCCTAGAGGGATGTAAGAGAGGGAAGTATCTTATGAATGTGAGTGGTGCGACCGTGGGGCATGTTGGTCTGCCTGTGTGTGGGTTTGAAACTGACATGGCAGAATTTGACTAAAGTAGCAGAGTGGAATCAGCAATGTAAATGCGAGTTTGAAACTTTGGGAACTAAACAGGCCAAAATTCAAGCATTGATCCCATCTTGTCATTGGTTACCCTCACACCGATTGGTTCATTTGAACAAGTAGCCCAGCTGCTGCATAAGTACTATCAAGGGACTTTTCTTTTCATTTTCTTATACAGTCTCATCTTAGTTCACTGCTGTAGTGCTGTTTAATAGTTTCCAAGAGTAACGTTTCTGATGAAAATTACACTTTACCGATATCGTTCGTGAAAATAAACGCAAAGTGGTAGTCCTAGCATACTGTATAATGTATATAACACTGTAGAAACCAGTATTTTGTATTTTTCAGTTCTATTTTTGTCTTCTTCAGTTGTGTACGTATGTGAAACAAATGTTCCTGAGCAGGTTTTAGAGGTACATGTATTGTCATTTGGTGCTTTCTGATATTTTGTTTCTGGTTATCAAATGGCAACATCCAAACTAGCCCAAAAGCTGGACTTGTTCCTGATGAAACCAAATTAAAATATCTGAAACAGTATATCAGCAATTCTTGGGTACCTTGAAAAAACAACAGAAGCCTTAATGGAACATTCTCTGCAAAATCGGCATTACTTTTACTAACTTTTAAAGTTAGGCAATGCTCACAATGATCAATTTGTTAACTCAATTCAGAAATTCTTGAGTTCACTTGAAAATGCTGAACAGAGTGATGATTGGCTCTTGTTCATCTTGAGTTTTTTTTTTAAGATACATGCACTTTCACTGAATTGTGTGCATCTTGCTATATATTCGCTATTTTATTGGCATATGCATGTAATATAGGATATAGCAAAGAGAAAAAAAAAGTTCCCATTCTGTGGCCTCTGCTGATCTGATTTCCAACTGAATGATTTACTAACCATTAGCCATTTTCCATGTTTTTTGCAGTTCCCATTCTGCTAACGGCAGCAGCGAGGCCCGTGCCTTTGAACTGTTACTACACAACAATACTGGAATGAATCCGTAGGTGGTGAATTGGTGATGGTCTGCATGCAACTGCTCTTCAGGATCTTCATTTGCAAAGAGATGTGAATATATGAGGGGGTCGTCTGGTCTGCAATTGGTGGGGGTTATTTGTTGCCTGTCGTAGCGGGAGTGGATGGTGTAGGGATCTCTGGTGTTTGTCCCCGCTGCGTCGTTTAGGTTGATAAGCTGATGGTTTGGCCCTCTGATCTGCTGAGCTTTCAGTAATCAACCTGATTTGTCTATGTGGATTGACTGACGAAAAGATAAATGGTTGCAGACATGAGAACCCTTATTAATTAGATGAGGGGAATTAACATTGCTGTTGCTGTACCTTCGCCATTGTGCTCTTTTTACTCTACGTTTCCATGTGTGTGCATGATTGGTTTCGTGTTCATAGGCTTAGATTACAGCAGTCCCATCTTGTTGAAATAATGCACTGCACATCACATAAAAGGTTTACAGCAAGTGCCGTTGGCAGGTTCAGAAGCTGACCGATGTTGGGTTTTACCTGCTTTCAGGTCAGAAAACTATAGGGGAGATTTGTTTGTGGTGTTTTGGACCTCCTGGGTACCTTTGTTTGAGAGTGTGATTCGTGTGATTGCGTTTGTAATCGCCGAGGAATTTTCTTTTTCGAGGGTGCCACTGAGATGTTGAGGGCCTGTTTGGAATGGAGGTGTTTCAAAGGAATTTCAAAGGATTGAGATTCCTGTATTCTGCTTACGTCATCATGCGTTTGGAATGCAGGAATGAGTTTTTTCCTTTCCTCCGGAACGGCTTCCTCTCCTATGTGAAATGGAGGAAATAAAACATCCACTCCGATCTCTTGGAAAGTTTTGTGCGCCTGTGAAGGAGAGCTAACGACTAGCCTAATCAGAGTTTAACTCACTCGTACCCGAGTTGCAGGAGGCTGGAACCTTCGATGAGGTTGACCTGCGCCGAATGAGATCCTCTGCAGCGACCTACGCACCACTGATGCTTCATCTGTATGCTCCTTTTCTCTTCCAGTATTTCGTCTCTCCTCAGAAATCACATTGCTGCAGCTCATCCCGTTCATGCGATTCGGGTCGCCGGCGTTGGAGCTGCCGTACTCCCACCAACAGCATCTCGAGAGCAACTAGCCCGGCCGCCCGCCATGGCACGGCACCAGCATGCGCGGCTAGCGACAGGAGAGATGAGGGAACAACGAGACAGAGCAGAACAAACGAAGGGATAAGAATACAGTGCTATGTAAAAAAAATTCACGTACCGTAGGCCCACACAAGATGGCAAATCACACCATCTACGTGCAGCTGGTTAATTAAAATAATAATGTTAACTAATTTGTCATTAAAAGCTAATATGTTTTATCGCTTGCCTATTTTTCTTATTCAGGTTACCAAAGTTTCCCGCGTTCCAAACACATCTTTCTATCAATTCCTCTGTTTCGCTATTACACCCTCATCTAATTACTTTTTTCCATTCCTCTGTTTTTAATTCCTTCGTTTCAAACAGGAGCCGCGTCGACAAACAAGATCGTGCTTCACCGTTACCGTGTGCCAGACGCCAGGCCTGTGGTCGCTGATTACTCGGGAAATCTGAAGGTGAGACACCGGGATGAAGAAGAGACATCGCACGCGGACATCCCGAGTTCCCCAACGGATCGGTCCCGTTGTTGACACGCCGGTGGTGGGCTACGCGCGACCGGTTGGGCCACGACGACCCATGATCCAACACTGATCCGGCAGGTGCACAGTAGAGAAGTGAATATACGATATGGGCTGGAAACGGACCCATGATCCAGCAGTGGGCCCGCGGGCCTTGCTTATGCACCCACTTAGATTCTTCTCCCACAGAAAAGAAGAAGGAAAATTCTTCTTATATAAAAAAGAAAAGAAAAGAAAAGAAGAAGAAAAGGAGTATAGTGCAAGTGATCATGCTTGATGCTCCAATCCGACGACAGAAACGGGTCTTTTAGCAAAAGCCGATTTCCACAAAGCTTGTTCAGGTTCTCATGTTAGGTCGAATAATCGGCTTTTCCCCAAGTGCGCAGCTCCGAGCCGACGACAGAATCGGGGGATTGTCTCACAAAGCCAGGTTAAGCGGAAACACCGATACCATTTTTTGGTAAATCCGGAAAGGCAGAGAACCTTGACATTTCGCGCGCGCTAACAAAAAAGCCTAAAAACCTCTGACCGAAGAGAAAACAAGCAACAGCAGCAGCAGAGCTGCATGCGGGGAGTGGAGCTGTGAAGGGGAGGGACATCGACGTCTGGCGCCTCCTCTGCGTGCAGTGCAAATTGGGCGCAAAAGCGACGAGACAAAGGCCCGCGAAACCAGCGGCAAGCTTGCTGCGCCAAGTGGAGCGGACACTGACGTCGACGCCTCAGTGCCGGCGCGTCTGGTTGCCGCGGAATCTTCCCCATTTGTTTATGTCTCCCTCTCCTTCCTCCGTCGCTAGCGCACTTGTTCGGTTCTTCTTCCACGGTAATGCAATGCAAGTCTTTTCGAAGGTAAGTGGGGGAGCCTCTTGTGATGCAAGCCATTTCCACAAGATAATAATCTAAAATTGGAGTCGTTTTAAAAGTAGACCTAGTGCTTCTTCTTCAACCTCCTCTGGAGTCTCGACAGTGAGGCAGACTCGGGTCGGGCGGGTCAACCTGCACGCCTCTCTCTCTCTCCGTCTTGCCTTTCCACTCGATTCCAGCCAGCAGGCGTGCGTGGCCCAAGTACCCAACCCACCACCTCCACCAGGTGGGCCTCCTCCTCCACCCCACGTCCCCACCCCACTCCACCACTTTAGAGCGGCCTCGCCGCTCCGGCGCCCGCCCCCCACGCGGCACGACACGACGCGACCCCAGACGCGGAGCAATACAAAAGCGGACTGGCTCTGCCTGGTTCAACTTCCACCAGCCAACCCCACCACCAGCGCCGGACCGAGCAGGCAGGCAGAGCAAAAAAGCAAACCAGACGTCTCGTCTCGTCTCGTCCCGTCCCTCCGCTCTTCCTCCGCTACCGCTACCGCTACCGCTGCTGCTGCGCTCCGTCGTCCGCGTCCCCCAGATCCGGCCACCGACCGATCTGGCGGCCTCGAGCATGATGGCGGCGGGGGCGGGGGCGAGGACGGCGGGAGCCCTGGCGCTGGCGCTCGTGCTCGCGCTGGCGGGGGCCAACTCCGAGGGGGACGCGCTCTCGGCGCTGCGCCGCAGCCTCAGGGACCCCGGCGGCGTGCTCCAGAGCTGGGACCCCACGCTCGTCAACCCCTGCACCTGGTTCCACGTCACCTGCGACAGCGGCAACCGCGTCACGCGCCTGTGAGCCTCCTCCAGTCCTCCTCCTCCCTCCTCCGTGCTATCACTCGCTCACGCTCTTCGCCCCTGCGGTCCGTCTGACTCTGAGCTGGGGCCGTGGCTTAGTGGGTGGGAAGTTGGATTAGATGCCTGCGATTGTATTCTCGTAGGAGCTACCAGTCACGGCTTTAGCTGTGTTGATTGATTGACTCCCCGAGTCCCAGCTATTAGTTTCTGGATTTGTTACTGTGCCTTGAGTCAACTCGCTGAGCTAGAAGCTTGTTTTGGTGAGAAAATGGATGTTGAATTGATTTGGTCCTGGAGTTAGTGTGTGACTGCAAAAGGAGTGGCAAGTAGCATCTAGCGAGGTGGAATAGATTCACTTGCAAAAGGATGTAGGCAATCAAGTAGGAGTTGGGCTTAGATCTTAGTAATTCTCTGACTGATTTGTGAAGTTAGCGGAGATGAGTTAGGATGTGTTATCTAGATTATTCTAAACTGGTCTGAAAAAGTTAGTTTCCCAAGTTTATGTGTCCCATGAAGTCTAGTAAGTTAATTAGAGGATTGTCAATGTTGAGTGGCCAATAAGGAAGGTGGTTGAACCTTTTAGATTGATGAGGCTGGTGCAAATGTATTAGCTATTGTGCTTGAAGTATGGATTATAAGTACCTGAAAGTAGCGTTGAATGATTTGTACCATTTCAATTCATCGTAAATTTACCATTGCTTTCATTCTCTCTGTAAGTATTTCGGTTGGATTCTGGTTTAACTCAGCTTTTGATATATCCTTCTCTCTGCCATTTATGTGACAACTTGACTCAATGGAAAACTCCATAGATAACACACTAATCATAAATACGTAGAGGTATTTGCAGAAATCTAAGACATACACATAATCTGTAGAAAACCTTTGGATGGCGTGCTTGTATTGTGTATCTCTTTCAATTTCAGAATAAGACATTTTTCCTAATTTTTGTTTGGACACCTCTTCCAACAGAGATCTTGGTAATTTGAACTTATCTGGTCATCTGGTGCCTGAGCTTGGAAAATTGGAGCATCTGCAGTATCTGTAAGTTCTTACCCAAATGGTACATATCTTGCTAGTTGTACTTAGTAGGAAGCTGGAACTTCCCGTCATTATTTTGTTCAATTGATTTGGTTATATAGTTCTCTATCATTTATAAATACCATTATGCCTATTGAAATGGCTCATGAAGTCATGAATCAATTTACTTCAAACACTAATAACTGTACTAGTGATTAAGCAAGCTTTTTCCCACCATTGCTCAATTTTTAGTTTCGACTGTGACTGATATACAGCATATGTGCTCACCAGATAATGTGTTCTCTGCACATGGGCAGTACCTACTTTATAATAGATGCTTTCATGAAAGCAACTTGTAGGAGCTTTCTTAGAGTTAAGGCGCCTTTGTACCCAGATAGGCCCGTAATATGTTCTAAGCTCTGTAGTGAGTTTTGAATTTGGGTCTGGACCTTGTAATCAAATATCACAATACCACAACCTAAACTATTAAAGCTAACAACTTTCTGAACCTATTAATTCCCAGTACTTTTACCAAGCTGGTAGATACAATCATATAAACGTTAATTATAGAGACATCTTCACTCCTGATGAGCAACATACCTTTATATTTATAGTAAATGAAGATATGTCATGCCTTAAGTTATATTATATAAAACTATATAGGTAGATAAATCCCATTTTCATACCTCACCAACTCAAATCTGTTTATGATTTATGCTTTTAATGCCTAATTTTCAACTTTGAAATGTAAGTAGGGTTCAATTTTTTATGACCTGCAATTCCGTTCATGTTCTATTTGGTTACAGTTTGTGATTAGAGGATTGGTACAGTTGATGTTTTTCACTTAGTTTGACATGTGCGTGTCAAGTATTGACCATTAGCGTTGAAACAGGGAGCTTTACAAGAATAACATTGAAGGAACAATCCCGTCTGAGCTTGGTAACTTGAAGAACCTAATAAGCTTGGACTTGTACAAGAACAACATTTCGGGGACAGTACCTCCTGCCCTTGGAAATTTGAAGTCCCTCGTATTCTTGTGAGTTTATCTCTTCAAATGGATTTGATACTAGTTTTGTGGACATGGATTTCATACTAGTTCTGTAATTCTGTTGAAGATAAATGATCCATCCTTTTTAAATTGTGTTGGGCTTAGTAGTTCAGGCACCGCGCCTGTGCTATCGTAATTAGGGATAGTTATATAGTTATACATATGTTGAGCTTTAACTGCATCTTTGACGTTTACGGTCATTAGTCCAGCAAGTTTTGCTACGCTTTCCACATCAGTACACCTTGTTAATACATGGTGGTGCTTTGTAGGCGGCTCAATGGCAATCGTTTAACTGGGCCGATCCCAAGGGAACTGGCTGGAATTTCTAGTCTAAAAGTTGTGTAAGTACAGATCACCTTCAAATGTTTAGTTCTCTATTCACTCCACATGAATGTTATAGTTGATGATCTACCTTGTTCTTTCAGTGATGTTTCAAGTAATGACCTGTGTGGGACAATTCCAACT
This sequence comes from Cenchrus fungigraminus, assembly GCA_036936925.1. Classification (NCBI taxonomy): domain Eukaryota; kingdom Viridiplantae; phylum Streptophyta; class Magnoliopsida; order Poales; family Poaceae; genus Cenchrus; species Cenchrus fungigraminus. Next base: position 15,192,168 of record CM072778.1, on the reverse strand, counting down.
TCTGGACCATTTGAACACATTCCTCTGAGCAAGTAAGTTTGATTGCCAGTTTTTGTATCTTGTTGGCACACTTTGTGTAAATAAATTACACCTCAAAATATCCCTCCAGTCTGAGTGCATTAATGGCATTTCATTTGTCTTTTGCACTCATTTGTATGTATGTGTAAAGTAATCCTTAATTAACTGATTCAAGATTTAGTACTTGTTGTATTTTTGCAAACATGCACGAATAATCTGTTTTACCAAAAATAAAGAGGCCCTTTATTTCCTCTGTTACTTTTAGATGATTGATTCGAGGAAATCAAAGTGATATGCCTTAGAATCTTATCTTATCAATTGAAAGGGCTTCCAGGTCCACAAAAAATATTCTAACTGGATGAGCCCTAGCGCCCTGCACTCGACCTAGTGGCTTCCTGGAATTTGGGAATAATTTACTTGGTCAATCCAAGTTCCAGGCACATTATTTTATACTCTTAGACGGGTAGCACTGGGTACTGGACGCCATGCGCTACGGGGACACGCTGGCGTGTGGCGTCGCCCTTTGGGGTAAAAACCCCCGCACCGGGGTACTGCAAAGCCCACGGCACGTAGCGCTCGTCCGCTTCCGACGCCAAATGCAGCGCACATCCAGGGCGTGCGCTACGCCCGCGCCGGTCCCACCTTGCGTCCAGGGCAACGACTCGGCGCGCGAAGCCGGAAGCAGCTGCGCCCGCGGGGACGACGCCTCGCCGGCGGTGACCCGAAGGCGTGACTCGAGCAGAAGCTGCAGGTGGAGATGGAGCCGAACCGCGCCGCCGCCGGGTCGATCCGGCCGACCTCCACGCGCGCCGCCGTCCCTCGCCGTGCAGCGGCACCATGGAAGCAGCGCGCACCACCTCGAGCCGCCTCTGCTCTGGAGAGGTGCAGGGGAGGGAGCGGCGCAGGAGCAGGGGAGGGGTCGGGAGGCGGTCGCAGCCGCCTCTGCTCCTCCACCGTTCTCCGGATCTGGGTCAGCCGGCAGCCACCGGCCGGGGAGCTACGCCGCCGCCGTCCAAAAGCAGGGGCCAAGGGAGGGAGGCGCGCAGAGGTGGGAGCAGGGACCGTCCGCCGCCGTTGCCAGACCCGCCTGCCGCACGGGGAGGGAGCCAGGGTGCACGCTGGGGAGCGAGTTCGAGGCGGCCGGCGGCGGCGTCGAGAGTAGGGGAGGGACGGCGCCGGCCCGCGGCTTGTCGGCGGAGGGAGGAAGGAAGGGGGCGGGGCGGCCGCGGAGGTCGTCGCCGGCGCGAGGACCCTCCTCGGCGGCGCAGGATCCAGCCCCGGCCGCGCCTGCTCCATCACCGCCGTCGGGGCAGCGCCGGAGGAGGGGGCGACGGGCTGCCGCAGATCGCCGATTCGCCGGCGTGGGAGGCCGCCGCGGGGAGGTCCGCCGCCGGGAGGATTCTGGCGCCAGCGTGAGGTCCACGGCCGTGGCGGAGTGGAGGGGAGAAGGAGAGAGAATGAGAGGGAGGTGAGACCGGTGGGGGGTAAAAAAAAAGAAAAATGTGGGTCCCACAGGTGGGAGTTGGTATGGAGTATGAGACACAGGGGATGACGGGTGCGGGAAAATTGGTGTTGTACTGCAAAATCTCGCTGACTGGACGGAATATTCTCTTTTAGGGGATGAGTTTGGAGTACGACGAGTGCTACCAGTCTTATAGTTTCTTTGATTGGAAGGCCCTTTTGCTTTTCTGATCATGAGAACAGTAGAACAGAAGTACTTCTCTGTCCTGGAGGAAGTTGTAGTCTCCAGCATTCATGTTTTATTTTTACTGTGGTGCGTTTTACAAATTAAACGTATTTTGAGAACCTAACTCATATGCTTTCCAAAAGAAGTAACTTGCCCATGTTACATTTCTACCCACAGCTTTGAGAAGAACCCACGCTTGGAAGGTCCAGAACTACAAGGCCTCGCCGTATATGACACCAACTGCTAGAATGGAACAAGAACAGAAGAACGACTAGAGAAAGTAATGGGCGTACAAGTTACGAAAAAACGGGTGATATAGATTATGTTAGGTCTGGTTCTGCTTCCACTCTGTAATCCTTCCTGCATAGCTCTTATCTGCGACTTGCTGTTCGCAAGAAAGTTGTTGTATGTTTTAGCAGAATGCTTTCTGTCCGTGAAAGTAAACTTGAAACTGCTTATGACTGAAATGATATTGTCATTTTCCCTGCCACGAGATTTTGCTTCCTTGTGTTGTATTGACCAAAGTTTTTAGAAGTATAACTCTGTGTATTAGTCTATAGTATCTGACTACACTACCTGTTGTGGCAAATTCATGGAAATATGTGTGAATTTGCCGAACAGACTCCATGAATTTGGTCTTGATATCGATTGACTGAGAATTCGCCTGGTGGTTCAAATCATGTTCGGCCAACTTTGCTATCTGTTGGGCTTATCTGCTTTGCGCAGTGTTTCAAATGATAAGCAAAGTTGGCCGGCACACTGAGTCACTAAACGAGTAAAATTTTATTATTGATTTGCGGTAGCTGAATACCTTTGCTGGTCAGCTGGTGATTGACATTATAGTAGTAGATATTGAAGTCTAACAGATGCTGCTGTTTACTGCAAGCTAAACCCCATCCACTCTTGTTGGCCTGATTTCACAATCCAAAGTTCTGCAACAAGGTAGGAGTAGCTGCACTTGTACGGTGCATGATCGTTGAATTGCTGGTAGGTGGTAAAATTGAATTGGTCTGACAACAGCTTAAATTGTTCGTCTTGCTTGCTGACCCGAAGTCAATACCAGGGCCTGTTTAGTTGGTGGAAAATTTGTCTTTTTAACTGTTTGAATTCCTGTAGGTCACTGTAGCACGTTTCGTTTGTTTGTGGTAAATATTGTCTAATCATGGACTAACTAGGCTCAAAAGATTCGGTTCGTAATGTACAATAGAACTGTGTGATTAGTTAATTTTTTTAGCTACATTTACTACTCCGAACATATGTCTTTTGGTGTATTTAATGTGATGTGATGGAGAGAGAGTTGAAAAAGTAGCAAATTTTTTGCTAAATTTCAGCCAAATAAACAGGCCCCCAGTGTGCTGCTGTCCACTGATGATGGTGGTGCCAACCTAACCTGCCAACCGAGTCAATTTCCTTTAGGAAACGGAGGAACAGGAGCATTCATGCTAACATGCGATGAACAATGTAGCTGTCACTGCTGGTGGCCCGCCGTGACTCAGACCCAGTGTTTCCAAGTTACAACGATCAGGCTGGGTGACAGTAAGGCGTTGCAGAAGCCAACTGGAGAAAACGAACGGCAAAGGGAGAACCGGAGTCCGGAAAGCCTTGGCTCTGCTTCTGCTGCCTCGGCGCCCCGCCCCGGCGTCGGGTGCCGCGTGCCCGCCGCGCCGGCGCTGGCAGGTGTCTGCTGTGCTGGGGGCTCAAGAAGAGCGACGACCAGGCCCTTCTCCTGCCTGGCCCTCAAGACGCGCAGCGGCGCAGGAATGCATGTGGAAGTGTCAAGTGTGTGATTTCTACAGTCACCGCGCAGCTGCGCCGGAACGCAGACAAGAGACAAGCGGCGACGTTGGCGGTGGCGTTGACAGAGGAAGGGGTTTGCCTGAGGACGAAGAGGAACAGAAGCTACAGGCTCCAAGGACCCTAACCGTCCCCGTGTCACCGCCGGCGCTGCCGCTGGTGCTTCTCTGCGGAAGGCAGGTCCGTGGCCCGGGGAAGAAGGGCGCTGTGGTCCGGCGGAATCTTCTGGTGGCGTGGAATCGGTGGAGGGTGGTAACGCGGAACGCACGCCGGGCGGTGGTCGTCGGGCAGCAGCGCAGCGTCGCCGGTCGCCGGATCCAATTGCCGCCGCCGCCGAATATGTTTGCAGAACAGCCCCTGCTGGTTGCAAATACCGCCTGGTTTGGATCGCGACTAATAATCGCGATCCGATTATTTTCCATATTGCCCCCGAGTATTTATAAACAGACCCCTTATTTGGATCGCGATTAATAGTAGCGATCCGATTATTTGCATATTGGCCCAGTTATTTACAAATAGCTCCCTAATTTGGATCGCGACCAATAATCGCGATCCGATTATTTACAAATTGCCCCCTGTCCTCGTATATCTTCCTGGCCGTCCGCCGCCGCCGTGCTCCCGGCCGGAATCGGGAAGCTCCTTCACCACCCTCTCAAACCCTAGCACAAGAGCTCCGCTCCGTTCCTCTTTGTATCCCTCGGCGAAGAGACCGGAGGCGCTCGCTTCGTTCGCAGCCGAAGCCGACGACCCGAGACGAGCGAGCACCCGCAGCTTGAGCTAGCGCGGAGGCCAGGAATGTCCACCGGCCAGCCATCGGGCCGTCGCGGCCCGCAGGTGCGCACTGCATCTGATCCTTCGCAGCTCATGTTGATTCATGGAAATGATTGATTGATTCCCAAGTCCCTGCTGCAGTAAGTCGTTGATTGGGAAACCTATTGTAGACGGGACCTGTTAATTCATGGATTTCTTACTGTACCTGGTCTCTCTAAACTAGAGGCTTGTTATAATGAGAAAATGGGTGTTGCATCGATGAGTTCCTGGAGTTAATTTGGGGTTGCAAAAGGAATGACAATTGGCGAGGTAGATTCACTGCAAAAGGATGCAGACAATCAAGTAGGAGTTGGACTTGTTAAAGGTTTGTTAAAATCCAACTCCAGGAGTTAAGCTTTAGGACATGCTAATTAGTTAAATTGTCCAGGAGTTAGATCAAATTCAAATATTTAGGGTTCTGTTTGCTCCACATGAATGTTCCATTTGACAATCTATCTTGTTCTTTCAGTGATGTTTCAAGTAAGGATCTGTGCGGGACAATTCCCATGTCTCATGTCTGTACCATTTGAGCACATTCCACCCGAGCAAGTCTGATTGCTAGTTTTTGTAAAGATAAGTTACACCTCAAAACATTCTCCCTCTCCTAGTATGAGTGCACAAAGTTCATCCATTATCTAGGTTCCATGTCTGGTCTTCTCAGTTCAGCATTGCCATATGACATTTCATTTGTATTTTGCACTCACTTTGTATGTATTTGTAACTAATCCTTAAATAACTGGTTCAAGGTTCACTCTTGTTGCAAACATGCCTGAATTTTTTTTAATATAAAAAGAAAAACTAGAAGTCCTCAACTTTTTCTAGTAGTACTTTTTACTTTTTTAGATGGTTGATTAGAAATGATATGCCTGGAATCTTTTCTTATCAATCTGGAAGGGCATCCAGGTCCACAAAAAGATCAGTCCATATCTTGTCTAATCGCATGAGTCCTAGTGTCCTGCAGTCCACCTAGTGGCTTCCTGGAATTTGAGAATAAGTTCTTATAAGGACATCATTTTAATACTCTACATTTTCTTTGGTTGGAAAAAATGCTGCCAACAAGTTGTTGTCTATTTTTTCCTCTGGTCAATGGAACGGGAGTGGTTCTCTATCCCGTAGGACGTTGTAAGTCCTCTGTTCTTAAATATGTGACGTTTATGACATTCTAATTAGTTAAAATTTTCCTTTATATATTTAAGAACGGAGGAAGTAATATCAGGCCTGCATGTTTTATTTCGACATACAGTGGTGCATGCTTTACTTCTATTAAGCTTATTCCATGTAATTTGCAAGAAACTAACCCATTTCCTTTCTGAAAGAAGCAACTTGTTCGCTTATATATGTTTTCCCCCACAGCTTTGAGAACAACCCGCGCTTGGAAGGTCCAGAACTACGAGGCCTGGCTGTATATGACACCAACTGCTAGAGAGCAACGTGAACACAAGAATGGCTAGAGAAAAATTCATTTGGGTGCGTTTTAAGGAAGCTCTTAGCTGGGAAGACACTCCTGGTAGCATCCGGGAGGTCATGGTTGGGTGGTTGAGCTTGGGGTGTGGGAAATATGACTTAAAGCTTTTTTTCTTTGCTATTATTTGGTGGGCTCTCTGGAATCAGAGAAATAAAATGAGAATAGAGCTTATAATGTTCTATATATCTGTTCCTACTTGCAGAGGTGGAGGATCCTGCATTCCTGCTGTCAGTCCCTGACAGAGGCGACTTAGACAGCCTGCGTGACCTAATGTGCTCCTGGATGAAAGGATACCTGACAAAGGAGAGGAATTAAGAGATGTTGGGTACTTGGGCGACTTCATCTAGATAGGCTATGTATTTTCTTTGTAACTTCATCTAGATCTGGGTGTCTTTAGTTCTCTATCGAGTTGTTTAGGTGCTTTATGGTTCGCTGGTAAACCCAGCAGGTTTTTGTGTACCAAACATTATGGCTTTCTTATAAAAGCAGGATGAGATCTTTATTTTTAAGAAAGAATGGTTAGAGAAAGTAACGATCATACAAGGTTGCTGAAAATCGGGTGATATAGATTATGTTAGGTCGATCCGGTTATGCTGCCACTCTGTAATCCTTCCTGCATGGCACTTATTTGCATCTTGCTGTCTGCAAGAAAGTTGCTGTATGCTTTAGCAGAATGCATTCTGTCCATGTAAAACTTGAAACTATTATGACTGAGATGAACAGAATGCTTGCTGTATGCATACAGCATATACAGTACTTGACATAGTCTAGTGGTTACAAGAGTCCCGGTAGCACCTCAGTTCCTGGGTTCGACTCCCCGTGGGAGCGAATTTCTCATGATTTAACGGCGTTTGTACTTTCAGTGGTAGACGACGTTCCCGTCGACAGCGAGACGTTTGTGGTGACTTCGTCAATCTTGAGGTTTTGCCGGCACAATCTTCGAAGATGCTCCTAGGGGTAGGGTTTGCGTGTGTGTATTCGTAGGGATGAGTGTGCTTGCGTTGTGAGTGTATTGTGTAATTCGAAAAAAAAGTGCATGATCAATTTTTCAAAAAAAAACACGCATGATGCAGGCGCATACACGGGAGCAGCTTCGGCTCATCGGCTGCTTCTGCTGCCTCGTCGCCGCGCCGGCGTTGTCAAGTGGCTGCTGTGCTGGTTGCTGGGGGCTCAAGAAGAGCAACGCCCAGGCGTGGTGCTGCCCCTTCTCCGAGGTGTGTGATTTCTACAGCCACCGCAGCCGCGCAGGGACGCGGACAATAAACAAGCGGTGGCGATGACGGAGGAAGGCGTTTGCCTGAGGAAGAAGAGGAACCTCGCTACAGGATGCAAGGACCCTCACCGGCGGTGGGCCGGAGGAATCTTCTGGGGCCGGTGGAATCTGTCGAGGGGAGGGCGGGACGCACGCCGGCGAAGGTAGCGGTGGTCGCTGGGCAGCAGCGCAGCGTCGCCGGTCGCCGGATGCCATTGCCGCCGCCGCCGCATGTTTTTCCAGAACAACCCCTGATAGTTGCAAGTTGCAATTACCCCCTGGTTTGGATCGCGATTAATAATCGCGATCAGGTTATTTTCAAATTGCCCCCAAGTATTTACAAATAGCCCCTAATTTGGATCGTGATTAATAGTCGCGATCTGATTATTTACACATTACCCCTATATTTTACAAATGGACCGCTTGTTTGGATCGCGATCATTAATCGCGATCCAAATATTTTTGCAAACTGCCCCCTGCCTTGGTATGTCTTCCTGTCCGTCCACCGCCGTCCACCGCCGCCGCGCTCGTGGCCGGAATCGGGAAGCTCCTCCGTCACCCTCTCAAACCCGCACAAGCGCTCCGCTCTGTTCCTCTTTGTCTCCCTCAGGAAAAAAAACCCCCGGAATTGCTCGCTTCGTCGGCAACCGAAGCGGAGACGAGCGAGCAGCACAGTTCTGAGCTCGCGCGGAGGCCAGGAATGTCCGCCGGCCGTCAGCCGTCGCGGCCCGCAGGTGCGCCGTGCGCACTGCTTCTGATCCTTCACAGCGCCGACGGCTTCTCGAGTGTGTAAAAGGACGACGGCGTCGAGCGCCAGGCGTGCGGTCGTGCCGTGCCAGTCTCGAGCCCGAAAGGACACGAGGGCGTGGGTGTGCGCCCGTGCCAGTACGAGCCGCGCGCGGTCGCCACTCGCCAGGCTCTCCTCCACCTGGTAACCCAGCCAGCCAAACAACACCCCAACGGAGCAGCGAGGCATGCTCCTGGTGCGGCGCCTGGCCGGGGCGGCCCGCCGGCGGGGACTCGCGGCGCGAGGCCTCGCGTCGGTGGCTCCGCGGGAAGCGGCGGACGCCGTGGTGGTGGGCGCGGGCGTCGTCGGCCTCGCGGTGGCGCGCGCGCTGGCCATGGCCGGCCGCGAGGTGGTCGTGGTGGAGGCGGCCCCCAGCTTCGGCACCGGCACCAGCTCCCGCAACAGCGAGGTCATCCACGCCGGCATCTACTACCCGCCGCGCAGCCTCAAGGTGCGCGTCCCCTTCGTTGCCTAGCCGAATCCAGCACACCCGCAGTGCGCCCGGATCCTAATTTTTAGCGCGGCTTCGACTTGAATTTGCTCGGCCGAATTTCACCAGAACGGCAGAACTGTGTATCACTTCTATCGCACTGAGTTCCAAACTCCGGTGTTTGTATCACTTCAGTCAAATGGAAGCGTGGTGGTACGGGCAACAGTAGTGATGCACGATGCACGAATTTCGGGTCCAGATGACACCTTACCTGACACATTCTTATTGTCCCGTGTTTGCACACTATCACTTCAGTCAAATGGAAGTGATTGATAGGACTTGGGGCTTGTACATCACTGGAGTTCACAGAAATGTGTCGAATTTAGTAAATTTTTGGTTGAGCTGTATGATTGTATGAATGGTATTGGTGTATTCTCTGGAAAGTGCTAGGCTATGTCTTATTCTGCAGAAAACTAAGATCAGTTCTCACCATGTTAGATAATTGTCAGTGGTCAGAGCGTTTGCACAGGATGCTCCATGAACATCAACATAATAACCTATGCATCTATTGTTGACTAAATATAACTCTAAAATGCACAAAACAAAATATGCAGAGCCCTAACACATTAGTGTGTTACTTCTTGTAGGCTAGGCTAGTGTGTTACTTCTTGTAGGCCCTAACACTGATTTTACCTGCGGGTTCTTGTAGGCTAGGCTTTGTGTAAGGGGAAAGGAAATGCTCTACAAGTACTGTGCAGAACGAGGGGTTGCGCACAAACGACTCGGTAAACTCATTGTTGCAACTGGTGCTGCAGAGACCGGAAAGCTGGACATGCTCCTCAGGAATGCTAATGAAAATGGGGTCAATGATCTCCAGTTGATGCAGGGTTCTCAAGCTATGGATCTGGAACCTGAGCTTCGTTGTCTTAAAGCTTTACTATCACCTAGTACTGGGATAGTTGACTCTCATTCATTCATGCTCTCCCTTTTGGTACTTGACCGTCAGATAATTCAGTTCTTTAATTTGAAGTAAAAGCTTTGCTATCACTCTAAATTTGCTCGAGCTGTTATTTATTTGATTGTTTCCGTGATGCAGGCTGATTCTGAAAACTTGGGAACAACCATATCCTATAACACTGCAGTTATTGGTGGGCATGTTGGATATGAAGGCCTTGAACTACATATTTGTGAAAGCAAAGAACTGCAGAACCATCCTGTAGGAACACAAGTGACCCCACAGCTTGTTTTGCTCCCAAAGCTTCTGATAAACTCAGCAGGTTTGAGTGCAGTTCCACTTGCCAAACGATTTCATGGTCTTGACCAAGCATATGTGCCCAACCCTCATTATGCTCGTGGATGTTACTTCACCCTCTCTCAAACAAAGAGTCCTTTCAGCCACTTGATATATCCTCTACCAGAGGATGGTGGTATAGGCGTCCATGTTACAATAGACTTGAATGGCCAAGTTAGATTTGGCCCAGATGTTGAATGGCTAGATGGTGGAGAGGACCCTGTATCATGTTTTCTAAATAGGTAAGCCACTGCAAACATGTCTATGCTTGCTATTACACCATGCCACTGTTTTGAAGCAAGAGTAACCCAAGAAGTGGAATTATGTTTCCTATTCCTTTTCACTCCGATGAAATTTTGAGGCTCTTTTTAGGCATACACACTTGGCTTCTCAATTCATAAACGAAGAAAGCTGTAATAAGTTATTCTAGATGCCACCGGTAACTGACATGCATAGAAGGCCAAAGCTGGTATTCTTAATTTGCCAATATTAGTAATGCATGATAAAATTTGCAGCAACTGACTAGTGATGGTAACTTATAGGTATCTGGGCACATAATTGAACCTGTGTTTTCAGTGGAAATTTCAAAATGCAATTGGTTGCAGTATCATGTTTCTAGTGTGCATTACTATCAACATGATTTATGGAGCCTGGAACACAGTAGAGCTTGTTTGAAATTATTAGCTGTTTATAACTTGGTCTGTCTTCATCAGATTTGATTACTCAGTCAACCCCACCCGATGTTCTGTATTTTACCCTGTGATAAGAAAGTATTTCCGAAATCTCAAGGATGGTTCTTTGGAACCTGGTTATTCTGGGATTAGACCAAAGCTTTCTGGTCCTGGACAGCCTCCTTCGGATTTTGTCATTCAGGTGCTTTTCTGCTATCATACATTTGGAATTTTGATTGGCATCTTCTCTATATCGGCTCAAAAAAATTATTTTTCTCATGCTTTCATGCCCATTCATGATTGATTAAGTTGAACGACTGCAGGGGCATGATATCCATGGTATTACTGGGCTGGTTAACTTGTTCGGAATAGAATCCCCTGGTTTGACATCAAGCTTGGCGATTGCAGAACACATTGTTTCGAGATATTTGTGATGGGTGTCTCCTAAGTCCTAGACAACACTTCATTGTCAGATGCTCCATGCATTGAAGAATGATGAACCTGGCGTATAAGGATTTGCATTCACCCTATAAAGTGATCCAGTAACGAGTATTGAGAATGTTAATTTATTTGTCGACAGATTTTTAGGGGTAAAATCTGTCCAATTTTATATGTTGCATCTGTTGTTCTCTGATGTTTGCAGATGTTATTCTCCCATGTTGCATATGACTGAAACATAAAAACTATGCAACATGCGAGAACAATACATTGAAACATAGTAAATAGAACATTTTCTCCCTTATAAAATCACGAAATAGTTTGAAACATAGAAGAATAATGTTTGCAACATCAAAATTTTGAGCTGCCTCAAATATTTTGAGCTGCTTTATTTTGGATTCTTGTTCCTGTGTACATGTTAGATCTTGAAATTCACTGGAAGTTTCAATTTTGAGGCGGATCGCATATATTCTGATCACAGTCATAGCATGTAGTTCGGGATGTCAAAATTCTAAAAGGCTTGCGAATAGAGACCTGAATCTTGAAATTTCTCCTGTATGATAACTGGATTTCTATGGCCTAGGCAAATATTGGCCTTGTCGAAAGCAAGAGAACGCACAAGAGAAAGCAAGAGAATGATAAATAGCCAGTGCAATGCAATAGTTCTCTTTTGGGTTGTGTAAATTCTGTTAGCTCATGTATATACTTTGATCTGAGCTCATATGATAGACGGGACAACTGCACTTCTAGTCATGCAACAGAAAATGTAATCAAGCCCAACATTTGGGTCTCCTGTCGCATCTGGGGTTGCTTGCTGATCTCGAAATACATGTCAAGAAACTACAGTTCAAATGTGTGAATTTGGCAGAGCACCGCAGACCCATTGAATTGAACCATACAGAATCCAATTCCTAACATATATCAAAGTTGCTCTTACAGCATATCCTACTTCGGTTTGCCCAACAATTTAACAAAGAGATCTAGTAGCTCTTAGGGCCCAAGAATACAGGCAAGCATTTCAGGATTCAAGAAGATCTGTCCAACCGCCAGTTTCCATTTCTCCCGTTACGACGAGTACTACCACTTGCAGTACTTCACTTTTCTTCCCTTTGTCAATCATTCGCATCATCTGAAGTTTGAAGAATGAGGGTAAGCAAAAAAAATTAATAGGTCAACACAACAGAAATGGGTTGTGGGCACGTTATTACATCATCGCTTCCTTTGTGCTCGCCACTTATAAACAGGCTGTGATGTTGGATTCACCATCTCATCTTCACGGAGTTTCCTCTTGCGTCCAGGTTTCTGCCAAGTATTAGATAAGTTGTGAAGAGTGAAACAGTACCAATATTTTTTTGCACATTCTAAATAAGTAGCAAACAACATTTCAAGTACCATCACATGTTGCCTGTAAATTGACCCAAAGTAGTTCGTTTATAGATCCCAAATTAGGCCCAGTTGCCAAAATATGAAAGAGACGAACTGATTGACTGGACTTCAAATTACTTGTAAAGACAGAATATGAAATTTATTCAACAGAGCACAAAAGTGCAAACAGCAACCATTGCCAAGTTAAGATGGAAAAAAGCCAGATTCCAACTGACATTCATTGTGTTGTTTTTGTTCCTGTTGATTTAGCAGAGTGAGCAACTAGTTTTTTGGTCTATTCATGGTAACTTGAAGCCTCCAGTGACTTGAAAACAATGCACATATGATTGTGAAAATTCCTTTCAGAAACATAGTGGAAAATGGAGCTAAGACTAAAACTAATAACATAGTAGCAAATAATTCAGCCAGCCTCTACATTTCTTTCCCAATCGAGTTGAGTGACTGTGTGAGCAACTTAGATCATAATACACCAATAGCATGTTGTCGGACTTGTGGCAACCACCAACTAAAGGAAGGTTACATTCTACGGGTACTAAAGAATTTTAGTTCCAGAAATTGACTGGTAGCATCAACCCAGTCACATATTGTTTCAGTTTCAATTAAAACCTTCAAAAGTAGAACCCAAGCAAACTAAAATTTCAAAATAGAAATGATGCAATACCTTCAATTCTTTTTGCAAGGCCATGTCTCCATACAATCTCTCAAGCTTTTGAAGCCTCTGCCTCCTCTCATCTAACTCCCGGTATGAAGAAGCTGTTTTCCTAGAGGGGTGAGGCGGAAAAGGCAAGGATTAGACAAGAGCAGATAGGTCTATCATGTAGCCATTAATGAAATAAACTGCACAATATCATTACGCCATGTCACATATAGAATATGACAACTGATTAGTTTAATGGTTAAATGGATAAGTATGAATGAGAGTATAAGACAGACTAAAAAGTGAAAATGGCTCTCCATAAGCATGATGCAAGTAAGTGCAGCTATAAAAGGTAACAGTGTAACACATATGCCCTGTTCAAAAAGAGAAGTGCATATTACTTCTTTATACGAGAAGGGATGTTGTCAAAACTAGGCATGTTGCTGCTTTCTCCTATCCTGGATCGTATTTCTTTGGCTTCTTCTCTGATGAAAATGAGCAAAGCCATCTCAATACTGATATAAGCTTAACTAGCAGACAATTCCAAAATGGTAAGGGAAAATGAACACATTAATTATACCTGTCTTCAGCAAAATAAACATGCTTGTTTGGACGCTTGGCATCCAGCTCATGAAGTGTTGAGCTTAACTTCTCAATTTTCTATGAAGCGGTCCCATCCAAATTAAAACAGAATACAGCTTCAGCGACAAGAACAAAACTGTACTTATTTGCTATGAATACTTTAGAAGTCATCACAAACCTTTTTTTCACTTTGAATACTCTGAAGGATATACCCCATATCTTTATTTTTCAACAACAGAAGTTCCTCTTCTGTATACTTATTATCTTCAGGCCTAACAAAACGTACAGCAAAGTCAAAATTGAAACATAGGTGCAGATCAAACATTTACAATAGTGAGTCTGACGGGGGCAGAGAGACTGCATTGTACATACTTTGGCCTATGAACTCCACCAACAGTCCTACTGTTGATCATCTTAAAGTAAAACTCATCTGGATTCCTGAATGCTGCCTTCTCCCTCAGTTTCTGCAATCAATCACAAACAACAAATGCCTTAGATGATGACAGTTACATCAACCTTTACCATGAACTACCATAAGTACAGTGGAGAGTAGACTAAAGCTGCAGATATTTAAACAGCTAAACAGCTAATGACATGCTAAAGGTACCGAAATCTGATACAACACGATTCTCACTTTCTGAGCACTAGAACCAATAATAAAAAGAAGCAATACCGCGATAATTTCCTCCTTGCGGTGGTAAGCTTTCGCCCGGACGACATAATCCTTTTTCTTCTCAAGAATCCCAAACTTCTTCCTCGCCTCCCTGCAAGACCCCAGTCAGACCCAGACTCAGCCCCTGGATTTCGACGGACGGCGGCGCCATGCCGCTCAAATTCGAATTACAAAATAGGGAGCATCTGCGGCCGGAGAAACTTACGGCTGTGCACGCTCCTTGTGAGCCCGCCGCGGAATGGCGTTCCGCAGCGACGACATCTTCGTCGTGCTGATTCCGATGGAGCACGAGGGATCGGTGGAGGAGAAGATTTGGGAGGAGAGCTACGGAGACCGGGGGAGGAAGGGACGAGGAGTAGGAATCAGCCGCAGCCGAGAGAGGCTAGGGTTCAGGGTTCGGCTTTGGGGATTTTTTTTATATATATTTTTTTAATCATTTTGCAAAATTATACGACGGTTTCAAAATTTTCAGTTTTGACAACCAATCGTCGTGGGCCACGGCGGTTCGGCCAACAGCCGCGGGCCCCCACGGGCGTGGAGGTTAGCCGCCGTGGGCCACAGCGGTTGAGAACTATTCGCCGTGCGCTACGGCGGCATGACCAACCGCCGTAGCCCGCGGCGGTAAAGGCCTCGCAGCCGCCGTGGCGTACGGCGGCAGAATTCCTGCCCTCTATATAAGCCGAAAATTAACCCGGAAATATCATAAAAATTCGAAAAAAAAGAAAGAGAGGGTTGGGAAGGAGAAGAGAGTGAGGGGGCGGAGCAGCGAAGCTCTGCTGGTTCTTCGCTTCATTGTAAGTATTTCGTCGATTTCAACCCTTTTAGCACCTATACTTAGAAACCGTATTTAGTGATTCACTGCGTTTCTTTAGATCTGTAGTATTAAAAATGTCCTGTTTGTAGGGTTAGGGTTGAGAAGGATAAGAGGGGAGGTGGAGGGTGCGGAGCAGTGAAGCTTTGCTGCTTCTTCGCTTCATTGCAGGTATTTCACTAATTTCACTAATTGCTATTTCGGTGTAGTGTAGATTTCTGTAGATTTATGTATGGTATAGATTTCTGGAGTATAGATCTGTAGTTGTAGTTTATATTACGTAACATATTTACTGTTAAGTGTGTAGATTGCGACTGATTAGTTTGTTAATTTAGTTTAGATATAAGTTTATTTGTTTTTTAGTCCCTAGATGTAGTATTTGATAGCAGTTACTGCTTTTTATTATGAATCAGACATGTCGGAGACAGTCACAATCAAATTATATTATGGAATTGGAGAAATTATACATGGTCCACAAGGAGTTGACTTGTCAAATTATAGTTCAATTGAGAAAAATATTTCAAGAGCAGGAGAAAGAACTTGGGAGGCTATAACCAACTAGCTGGTCAAGACATTTTCAGTAGATTTAGAGCACCAATGCATGTCGGTGATGGCACTAATCAACAGAAGTGCACCAGTGTATTGGGAGCTCGTGGCACTTGAAGGGACTCCACAATGGAGTTTTATCAGAAATGCAGGGCGAGTTGGTTTGCCTGTGATTTTGTTTGTCCAAGTTTACCAGAAGGGTAGGTCTAGCAGTCAAGTGCATGAGGAAGTTGAGGATGTGGACGAGGGGGAGGTGGTGAAGAAGGGGAAGAAGGGGAAGGTGCTGAAGAAGGGGAAGATGCTGAAGAAGGTCAACAAAAAGAGGAGGAAGAAAGGGATTCTGAGGGTGAGCAGGCATATAGAGGTTATGTTGTCACTGGTGTTATTGATGAGGGAGAAGTAAACCCAGAGGTGATGAGACAATATCAGAGAGAGTTGGAAGCTGATGAACGTGCATTAGAAGAGGACTCTTCAGATGATGATTATGATGATGATGATGATGATGATGATGAGGATCATGTGCCCTTGCATTGGCGGAACTACGATTTCTCCCGGTGTACTATTAATACAAGTGAGAATGTGTCATGGGAGTACACGGAGAATGAGGTTTGTGAAGGCGCTATGTACCCCAGTACTGCACATCTGAAGGATGTAGTGAAACAGTGGTCCACCTTGACTCTACACAGGGAGTTCAGGGTAGTCAAGAGCTCTCCTAGGATATATGATGTGTGTTGCAAAAAGGATGATTGTTCTTTTCGAGTGTATGCATATATAGGGAAGTGGGATAATTACTTACAGGTGAAAGAAGTGAAAGGTCACACTTGTACCCTTGATCGTATTGATGTAAGGCACCGAAACATTTCAGCTGATTTTGTTGCAAGCCACATGTACCCTCACATAGTGAATTGCCCTGATTATGCACCGAAGGCAATTATCGGTGCAATTGAAGAAAAATTTGGGTACACCATCAGTTACGGCAAGGCATACCAAGCAAAGAAGAAGGTGTTGGAGCATAGGTGGGGTACTTATGAAGCATCCTACCACAATTTGCCTAGCTTGCTACACACAATAGTTCAGATGAATCCTGGCAGCTACTATGATATCAAGGACTATCCTTGTGTGGAGAAACCAGGCAAGCTTGTGCTTCAGCGGTCATTCTTGGCATTGAGTGCCTGCATTGAGGCTTTCAAAGTGTGTCGACCGGTCATTTGTATAGATGACACTTTTCTCACAGGCAAATACAAAGGAACAATCCTGACAGCTGTGGCAGCTGATAGTAACAATCAGTTGCTTCCTTTGGCCACTGCATTTGCGGAGGGGGAGAACGGTGACAGTTGGTACTGGTTCCTTGAGAGGTTGAAGAACACGGTGGTACATGATGTGCAGGACGTGTGTCATACACGATAGGCACAAAGGTATTTTGCAAGCAATCAATGACATGAAAGAGGGCAGCACAGAGCGATACAGAGCTCCATTGTGGCCAGATGTTAAGAGCAGGTGGTGCGTTAGGCACATGAAAGCAAACTTCCACAGCCAGTTCAAGAACAAGATCCTGTCTAAATTGTTTGAGCGGTTGTGTGAGCAGACTCAGCAGAAGAAGTTTGATGCCATCTGGAAGAAATTAAATGAGCTGACAAAGAAGGCATCAGAGGAGATAGCAAAGAGGCCAGTGAATCCCGAACCTGGAGAGGAGTCAATTTCTCTCGAGGATGTGGGATTAGATGGCCCTCAAGTCAGGTGCAGAAGAGGGCGTGCTGTGAAGACCTTAGCCAGTGGATTCAGAATGAGCCTAAGAGAAGTGGTGTCTCATGTTTGACGAGAGCGGAGCAAGACATGGGATAAAAACCACTAATTTTGCTGAGGTATACAACTGTGTGCTCCGCGGTACAAGACCTCTTCCTCTAGTTGGCATCATTGAGTTCTTTATGTATCGTACAACGTTGTACTTTCACACAAGGAGCAAGATAGCGGATGAGGTTCTGAGGAACACTCAAATGAGATACTGCACAAAAATGACTGAGTATCTGACCAAGGCTCAAGAGAAAGCACTTAAACACAAGGTCATAGCGCAGCCTTTGCACCAGTCTGATCACAATGAAATTATGTGGAGCTATGAGGTTGAGTGCGAAGGGAAAATGCGCCTAGGCCCTTCCCGTGAAAAGACGCATCAAGTTGCTGAACTTGGCAACCAAATATGCAGATGTACATGCCGGAAGCCGCAGCTACTACACATCCCCTGCTCACATGTGATCGCCGTATGCTATGAACTGCAAAAATTCAGCTACCATAGGTACGTGTCATGGTTCTACGTCAAGGAAACTGTTCGGAACATTTGGAACCGAACAATTCAGGGCTACCTCGTGCAGGTTTCTTTTACTGAGAACCCCAAAGAAAATGTTGTGCACATACCAAATCCAGATCCTCAGTTGTGTCAAGGTGTTGGAAGACGGAAGAAGAAGAGGATTAGGAACAACATGGACGAAGCAGAAGCTGGACCTACGGTAGTGATGTGCTACAAGTGCCACAACACGGGTCACACGTACAAGAGGTGTACAGCCACAAGTTATGCTTGTGATGCACCACCTACGGCCAGTGTGGGCTCATCAGCAACTTCAGGACCATGCCAACTCCCATCCGGACGTGGACGCGGACGTGGACGTGGGCGTAGGACCAACGCAGGATTCAGATGATCATAGTTGCTTGTAATGTTAGGGCATTTAATTTCAGAATTTGTAATATTTGAACTATATTTCTTGTATGAACTTATGTGTGGTACTGTATTGTAATAATTGAACTTCTATTTGTATTATTTTGCTGGTGATTGTTCTATTCTTTTTTTAATAATTTATGCTGATTCAGTTGTATTATTTTTTGTCTCTGATTGTTCTAATCTTGTTTTGTAGGTTCGCAATGGTCTCCTCAGGTCCTGAGTTGGACTTGGAGTTCCTCACGAAGAGGAAGGACAATGTCGAGGTGCCACAGGGGATCGACACTCCTATGTGCTTCTGCGGTGACAATTGTAAGCTTGTTAGGTGCAAGGTTCTGGGATACGCCTACGAGATGAGGTTCTTCATGTGCACTAACTATGCGCACGACCCGATCCAGCCATTCGACCGCAACCTTAGAGCCAAAGTAAAGACTTACTACATTTCTCAATTATTCATTTGTCATTTGTGATTTAATATTTGCTGACATGTCTTTGGAAAAAGACTCCACCTCCTCTTTGTGATTTCATGCAGTGGCTAGATACCGAGCAGTCCGACTTCGACAAGAGCTACGTCAAGGGAGAAGCCCGTGATGCAAGGGAGAGGTGGTTCCGCATGGTTGAGTGGGAAAAGAGAGAGGAGAAAAAGAAGGAGGAGCAGAAGGAAATGCGCCAGCGTCAGGAGATGAGAGAACGTGAAGCGGCCCAGACCCGTGAAGCCGACAGAGAGAGGAAGAGGGAGAGGGCTCGCCGGGCCAAGGCAGCTAGGCCGGATGCCATCAGGAAGGGAAAATACCCCCGTTGTACTCAGTAGACCTAGAGTATTAGCCGGACTGTATCAAATAATGTCGGATTTCATGACATCGTCAACTAGGGTCCTCGGTTTGTATCCTTAAGAACTTTAATCGAACTGCATTAGAGTGTGTTTTATCCGTTACGTGTGTTTCGTTACAGTGACTGTAATATGCAGAGTCGTTGTGTTTCCTCTGAGTCACTGACGCGTTCCCCTCCCACAGATCGTCTGGCCCACAAAGCGACAGTGCCCTAGTACTAGGGTGCGTTTTCTCCAAGTCACTGCTTCGTTTACCTTCACACGGATCGAAGGGCCCACCACTCAGCCAGCCACCTTCTATATATACCACCATTCACTCCATTGTCTTCTTCTCACAACACTCAACAATGGCTTCCTGGAGTGGGGATGGACACGGTTTCGGTCCTGAGTTGTGGCATCAGCAATCAAAAGATTTCGAAGCCAATTTCCCACTGAAAGGCAAGAGTGACTTCAGATCGATGCGTGATGTTAGAAGCTATGCACCGAAGCAAACGGTGTTGTGGCCTAGGTGTTCACACGGTGAGTTCTGCGTGATGCAAGTGTACCAAGGATGGAACAACTCCGGTCGTCGCTTCTGGCACTGCCCATATGCATGGGTAAGCAATGTCCACAAATTTCCTCATCATCTTTCTTTGGTTTGGTAATGTTTTCTTGCCTTTTGCAGTACTCCACCCAAGCAGAGAACTGCAGTTTCTCGCAATGGGTGGATCCACCAGCTATTGATCCCTATCAACAGTACATCGACTACCTCGAGGACGTCGTCATCTACAACCTGAAGCGGGAGCTGTCGGAGGCATTGGCTTCTCCAGATCCATCGTCTAGCACAGGAGAAGACCGGTGCTGCAAATGTTCGACCTGCACTTGTGAATGCCACGAGAAAGATTGGTCCCCTCTACCTTCACCACCTTCACCCCCACCTAGGTACTACATGCCGTCGCAACACTCCGGCGGCTCTATGCTCTCCGGGCAGTTCTCGTACAACTAGATTCATTAGGAATGTTGTAATGAAATTTCTAAATTTCCTAAGGCATGTTATCAGTACGTAAGGTGCTTTGTTAGGGTAGTACTAGCACCGTACATGTCATTGCAAATGTGTGTGTTTTCTCTGCTAAATTAAAAAAAACCAACCGCCATGGCCCACGGCGGTTGGCCACATGCAACCGCCGTGGGCCATGGCGGTTGCAAGACGGCTGCCTGCCGCCGTGGGGATACTGCAACCGCCGTGGGCCACGGCGTTTGCCGAACCGCCATGGCCCACGGCGGTTGGACCTCAAACCGCCGTGGACCACGGCGATTGGTTGTCAAAACTGTAAAATTTTGAAACCGTCGTATAATTTTGCAAAATAATTAAAAAAATATATATAAAAAATTCGCCTTTGGGTTACGGTCCGAACTGGCCCATTAAAGGCCCATTTGTATGTATAATTGGCTCTTTTCGGCTGCACTGGTTCAATTCACATATCGCGCTGTGTCCATGAATTAATGGAATTTGCTATTCCTTTAAAATAAGTTTCAAAAAAATTGTCTTCCAATAAAACTAGGTGATACCCCACGCGTTGCTGCGTGAATTTTTAAACAAAATTTTAAAGTGAAATGTGAAAGTAGAAACACCAAAGCGATTACATGGCGATATTCATCTGTAAACAATATTATATATGAAAGCATGTTAATTTTGTTAAGAGAGAACCATTCTTAAATGATTGATCCTACATATATTTCACTTGTGATAATTTTATGGTGTGCTATTCGCAAATACAATATGCTATTAGTTACAGAAAATCGACGAAGACATAAATATATGATTTGGTGGATATTGACATGGCTTATAGTGGATAGTGACATGACGTGTAGTGGGTTATGATGTTACGTGTTAGAGGCAAGAGAAATCGCTAGTGGGTACCAATTATATAGTTGTATATGATGATGATATGATGATGACAGTTCAGTTTGGTGTCGAAATAAATCATAGCCGCAGCTGAATTATCTGCATAAATACCACACAAAAAAATGGCCGATGAAACTGTTGCGTGTATTATCCTTTGCTCTGCTGCTTCCCGGTTACAAAAACTCTGACAGGAAACGAATCTGTCATGTTGCTGGTGCTGCTCCTATTTGCATTACTGCTCAAATAATAATTTACAACCAATTGTCAAAGCTGCAACTCCAAAATGCTGCAGCTGATTCGCAACATCTCTATTCTAACCATTTTAGACGGACACAACTTGTTGGGAAGTGACGGATTCAATTCAGGAACCAGACCCCCACAGACTCATCCTGCCATCCTAAAAGCTCCCAGCTGAGTCTCAGGCTTCAGAATAGAAAGATCTCCTGTTGAGGCTGCAGTGTTTTACCCCTGCCACTGGCGGTCTAGTTGGTCAGCAACTCGGCCTCAAACCATGGAGAACATCCTCATACAGTCATACTGCTTTCGGCTGAACTTGTTCGAAGTCAAACACCTCAAACATCAAGCGCCGCACGTCAGGTTTGCCATACACGCAGTATGCAAGCCCGTGCAGCGCTTGCTGAACAGAGGTTGTTGAAGGATTCCTGAGACGTCGGTTGTGTTCAAATTTCTCTTCCACCGATTCCCCATAGATAACATAGTGGTGCAGGTGCTTGTCCCGCAGGTATCGTCCGCAATACTTGTTCATCAACATCCTCCTATGCTTCTCCGCCAACCACCTGCCTGGTGCATCTAGATGCTTCATGAGCAGCCTCTCAGCCAGCACAAGATCCTGGCAGCAAAGACGTTGCAGTATGACGTTATCCCATTGGACAGCAGTAAGATGCTGCAAATGTTATAAAAAGACACAACACACCTGAATCTTCTGGCCAACATATTCGAGTCGCTCAAAACAGAATCTTGGATGCTCAAACTTATGTTTCGACGGGTGCAAAAAGCAGAGCTGCAAGAAACAAGTTGCCATGATGAGTTGATGACCTCACTTCTCATATTGTAAAATTGATGGAAACAATATCCAACATATTAAATAATTAAATTTTGACATAGTTCTTCCTTGCAAGTGAAATCTAAGCATAGCTCTGTTAGTTACTAGGTACTACAGAGTTTGTATGTGAACTGAGCTGTGACAGCAGAACTCATAATTTCTCTCTTGGAAACAACACCCTAATTGAAGTGGCTAGGCAGGTTTCTCTTTTCTATGTTATGAAGAGAATATGGAAAACCGTCTGGTTACTCCAGAACAGCAACATCTTTCATTTGGTGCTCAAGAATTTTCACCATTTTGATTTCCTTATCTGATTTATGGTTCATGTTAATTGTTGCAGGAAACAGAGTTTGCAGACATGCTTTGCACATAGTCAAAGGAACGTGAAAGGAATAACACAAGGGAAGAAAAAAATATGGACTAGGAACATCAAATTACCTGTAGACCAAGTCCAAGCTCTATATTCCTTGCTTCTGTGATTTCAGGAATTCTATCATTCATGGGCAAGGGATATCCTAGGGTGTCCATGACCTTGGGCCTACTGTCAAAATCCCAAATGTTTCCTCTGAAACGATGCATGCCTGGTGGCACACAAGCTCGGAAAAGCCTCGGATGAGCGAAAAGGGCATCTGGTGGTGGCTGCATGAAATTCAACAAGTTAAGAACAAAGTAAAGGGTGATGATAAGGGATCAACAATTGTAAGAGCCATTACCCTGTAGGCAGCAACATCCTGCCATGTGAGTTGTCTCTTTTCAAACTCCACTGAGACATAATCAACATCTTCTAGTTGGCGCCTCAATTTTGGCTGACAGCTCTCATCATCAGGGTCCATCCCAAATGCCTCAAAAAGGACTCGATAGACTTCGGGCATCCCAAAGCACAAATATATAGCCCCAAATAATGCCCAGAATACAGCCCTGAGACACAAATAGACATTTTGATTAAATGTACCCAAACAAGCAACGCAGATGGCCGTAAGAAATCCTAAACTCATAAAGAATGTGGCAATGTGCAAACATGGAATCAGCATGAAAGATGTGAAGATAAGACTATGAGCTCTATGTTCTCATGGTACTCCATTTTCTACAGTGGAAAGAGTACATAGCAATACACTATAAGGGAATATGGCAATACCATAATAGTGTATTAGTATTATAACATTCAGGCAAGCATAGAGACAGCTCTACCATGAAGGCTGCAGAGCATTTGATAGGTAATACTAAATTATACAGTGACACAGAGGGGGAAAAGGTTAAAAACCATAGTTCAAAGCTAACAAAATACATTCAGAAAGTCGATTACCAATTTGTAAAGAGCTTAACAAGACATAAAGCACTGACACGATCACAAGATACAGCTATTAGGATATTGTTTTCACTAATCTTGGAGATGCACGACTGTATTTTTTAAGTGGGTGTAGCTGAGACAAATTTCACTCAAATCTTTACCACTAATACTGTTGTCTCCTGTAAATGTAACTACCCAGAAAAAATATGGCTGCTTCATTATGCACACACCAACCAGTAACAAATCAAATTATCTTAACTTATGGTCAGATACAAGAATCCAATTTCTATGCTTCCAATGGCGCATTTTCAGCATAACAAAGAAACCACACTTTCAGTAAATGGATAAGAAGACAGAACACTCACTTGGATGGGGGCTCCCGGTCCTTGCGTATCATCTTATCCAAATCATCATAAGGGAAGACCAAGTTGTGCAGGCTGGCTGCCTTGAGCCATTTGGGTAATACCTTCTTCCCAATCAGAGCGAACACCCGCTCCCTCATCGGCCCGGGTGATTCCCTAGGGTATCTCTGCAAGAAGTACTCGCAAAACGCGAGCTCCAGGACGTACTGGCCCAGGAACCAGAGCCTCGAGTGGCCGTTCCGGACGTGCCGCGTCCGCGTGCGCTCGCAGGAGGGGTCCAGATGCTGGAACGCGAGGTAGAGCAGCACATCGAAATGACGAGCGGGGCAGTCATCACCTTCGCCGAGCGTCTCCGAGGGCGCCAGCGGGTACCCGAGCGCCTGCTTGGCTTCGAGGAGATACTCATCCATCCAGGTCCTGTCGGCGGTGGAGAGCGGCGCGGAGGGGAGGCAGGAGGAGAGCAGCGGGAGCGCCTTGAGTGACAGCTGCGGGCTGCTAAGGAACCGCCGGGTGAGGCGCTCGTCGTCGAGCGGAGGCTTGAGGATGAACCGGCGCGGCGGGTGCTTCTTCTTGGGAGATACGGCCTTCTTCCGCTGCGCGAGCTCACGGAGGAGGCGGCTCGGGCTGTTCGCTGGCTCCGAAGGGGGGACAGGGGGCGGCGGAGGGGTCTGGTCGGCCGCGACGGCGAGGATGCGGACGCGTACGCGGCGGCGCGAGCTAGGAAGCGAGAGGGGTAGTGGCGTGAGGGTGAGAGCTTGGAACGCCATGGCGGGTGGCGCCATTGGTGGTGGCGACCGGCGACCGAGAGGCTCCGGCTGGGTTTTTGCGGGGGAATTGGGGTGGGGGAGGAGGAGGAAGAGGATAAGCGGAGGAGAAATTTGAGCTGTCCGTTTTGTGATCGATGGCTGTGATGGGTTGGATCCGTCAGCAGCGCGCTGGGAAAAAATATCTCGAGACAGCCTTCGAAATGACGTGGCAAAGCACACCACTGTTGTCTGCGCAGCATGCTGGCAAATGAGAGTACGCATCTGGGCCGTCCATCCCAGGACCAACGGACCATTCCGCCGTATAATAATCCATTTTTTTTTAAAAGAAGCTAATAATCCATTTCGGCCCAACAACAACAGCTAGCCTCTTCTTCCCTGGGCCCCCCAACTGCACACCCGTGGGCTTGAGCCCTTTGCGGCCGCCGCACTCCTTTTCCTCCCTCCCCGTCTCCACCACCACCAGCAAGTTCGCCACCGCTGATCCACCGGCCACCGGGCGACGTCCGTCCATGGCGAACCCAAGGAGAGCTATCGCGCTGCACATCCAGACCCAACCGCCGCCTCTCCCCTCCACCGCCTCCCTGCCGCCGCACTCCTCCCTGGGGTCGTCGCTGCTGCATTTCCTGAAGCGGCCGGCGTCCTTCCCATTCCTCCTCTCCCTCTTCGTCCTCCTCACCTGGCTCTCGCTCCGTTTTCACCGCCCCTCCCCGCCCCCGTCGCTCGGAGGCCGCCCCGCCGTCGTGCACGACCCCCAGGCCAACCTCGTCCGCTTCCCCGCCGAGCTTCACCCCACCCCCATCGCCCGCGACGGGCGCGGGTGGCTTCTCGACCCCGTCGCTGCCGCCCGCGACGCCGGTCTTCCAGGTGAGCTCCCGCTCGACTGATGCCTCCCTTACTCCTGCGTTGTTTTGTTTGGAGGTGCGCTCCAGTGTGTGTTACAGTTTGAGGACAGTGGACAGCGATTAGATTGCTGATGGTAGAATAAATCAATGGATAATGTGATGGTAGACTAAATCAAAGGATAATGTGATTGAATGCACTAGATTGGATTACAATTGAAGTCGATCTAACCGGATACAGTTTGAATAGATACTACTTTTCCACAAAAACTAGTTCATGTTTATTCTGTTGCTATTAAATGGTGAATAGTGAGGTTATTGAAATTTGCAGCTAACAGATATATCATATGTGGTTTTGAACCTTCCAGAACCTTTTTGCTATGTTTCTGATAAAGCAAGGATATTGGCAGTACTCTATTCAGCTTTTGAACTTGTATTTTGAAGGGGCACGTGAAATCAATTGTTGAACCTTTAGTTTTAGACTTATAGCATTGTTTTTTTGGTTGCTATAATGCCATCTAATCCCATTATAATTGAATTCCGCTGATATCCAAATTTCAAATCAGTTGGATTGCCTATGGATGTCCCAACTCAATTATAGGCATGGTCCTCCTAACTGAAGGGATTTCTGTGTCAGTTGTACACTGTGTTCTTTATAGATGTTCTGGAGACTGCCTTGAACCCTTTCCATCTCATCAATTTTATACTGGTTATTTAGAATATAATGTGCACATTATTGGACCAACGGATATGTGAGTTGCTTATGTGACATGCAACTAATTAAAAACATTTACTCAGAATTAAATATATCTGTTTCCTTTGCCCTCAAGTGCCCTTTTTGTCCTAGTGAATATTGATTTTCAATTTGCATCCTTTATACCCAAGTGAGGAAGTGAAGAAAAAGAGAAATCATGTGGTAAAGATTTAGTAACCGATTATTTTTAGCTCATTTGATTGTTTTAGCTAACCAAGTTGAAGAACATTTTTCTATACAATATATTTTCTTCTGTTTCATTTATGCTTTCCTCATAATAGTTTGTGCTATCTCTTGATGCCATTTTCGTGGCCAAGCGGAGGGCCATCAAATGCACTAATAGTATTTGTTACTGCTTACTACTGTGTCAAACTTGAGACCTTTCTCCCGTGCATGATTTGTAATCAGAACAAGTTCGTTGTATAAACCCACAACATCCATCACTCCAAAAAGCTTAGCTCATAATCTTGGAGGCAACTGTGTTCAGCTCAACTTGACTTCTGTTAAATGCATAGTGAATTATGGTATTTTGAATATCTCTATTGATTATATTAGAGATTTGTTGAAGTTGAATGTAGATACCAATCTTCCACAAGTGCAGAAAAAGTGTGGAACCAAATTCCCTTAAGATAGTTGAGGCATTAATTAAAGAACTTGTGGAGCCTTTTCATTTTGGAAAGCTACTATGACTATCCAAGTATTGGAATTTGGAAAATTCACTTGATGTTCATGATTATCATGGGCGAATGCATATTTAATTTCAGAGAAAAACCTGTCTACTCACTTGATAGTTATGCTGTTTATGATTGCATGGAAACATAGCTAATTTTGTTGAATCCTTTGATGGACACTATTGATATCAATTTTTAGGTGGTGCATTTGCTTGTTTATCGCTGCACGTAGGACAGATCCAGCCAGGTGGTTTACGTGGCAATCATCGTCACCATACATGCAATGAAACATTCGTCATCTGGGGTGCAAAGACAAAATTCAGGGTAATGATCTTCCCCCTATTGCAATTCCTGAGAATTGTATGTCTTCCAGTTTTGAATGTTTGTTTCTCATAATCAACAGTTAGAAAATGCTGACGTAAAAGATAAGGGATATGGAGAGGCCATAATTGCTGCTGACGAGGTCGGCATTGTTGCAAGTACAATATCGACTGCACATGCCTTGATCAATATGGATGTGAAACCTACCTTCTTCATTGGATGTCAGGATACACCGATAAATCCCAACAGCTCAAATACTGACTACAAGGTCTGGAAAGATCTATGACACACACATTGTTTGTATAATCCAATGGTGAGCAACTGTCTGGCCAAATATGATGGGTAGAAAGTAGAAACAGAAAGCAACTTGGTGTCTGGAAAAATCATTTTGGTACAATTATAGTTCATTCTCTGGTCTGATATTCATGTATAGTTGCTGGGATGAAAACAGTTGGCTATATATTTGTTCTTTTGGCTATCAATGGCATTCGTTTTGGTAGCAAAGGTTATTTTATAACTTTTTTCTCTGCTGAGTATGATCCCCTCTGGTCTGGTGCTCGTCTCATTCTGACCAGCTTTCTTAAATGGTGGTTGCTAACTTTCTGTTTGGCGATTCACTGTAAATTAGACAATCTCTTCGAGGTTCAGTTTGGCTGTTACTTGAGCTACATTTATTCCTTTTCAGTTTTCAGCTGTCATTGAGTAGATAGTAATAGTCTGCAGAGTAAAGGTGTGTTGCCTTTTGTAATCACAAAAAGGACAAATATGATCGTGCTGCTGGCATGAATCTGTGACGTGAGAGCAACTTCAACAGTTCCCATCTCAAGTTGTCATTGTTATTTTTTTTGGTAAAAATAGAAAAAACTCCCAATTCCAAGTTGTCATTGTTTTTTTTTTGGCAAAAACAGAAAAAACTTTCTCCAACAGTTTATCCATCTCAGGTTGCCATTTATCCTAAGTTGGGGAAAAACAACTCCGCACACGCATATATATGCGCGCAGCAATCCGGGACGCATCCTCCCGTATTAGAAGAGGTGGAAGGGTATAAAAATAATTTTTTTTTCTCATGATTTCTGATTTAAGTTTTCAAGAGGTGGAAGGGTAGAAACATAATTGTTTCTCTCTCAGAGTTTGTGATGTAAGTTAGATCTGTATTTGGCAAGTGGATTATGCCAAACTGTTGGAGATGGACTATTTTTTTACTTAGCATATCTTTTTACAAACAAGTAAAATTTGACAAACTCTTGAAGTTGCTCTGATGTCGTTGATGAATCAATAAGTGTGTACGTGCTGTTTGTCAATCGTCAACATCTTTTCACCTTGCTTAATTTGTGTGCATAAAAAATATTATATGTTATATGGCAGTGGCATCTTGCATGGTCCTAAATTTAGCTTGAGTTTGTTGTTTTGTGCAAAATAATATTTTTCTTTCACCTCGCGACTGTCTCCATATCATCAAATGTCATATGTGCTATTGCATAAGACAATCTGTGAGATTGTTGTCAAGTATGAATGCACATTCCACACACTTGTCCTAGAACACAAAAACACTCTCAAGCAATATTCAACATAGAATAATGTTTCTTTGTTTTGAGGGGATAATAAAGTAAAGTCCTTGGATGGAAAGAAATATATTTTTTAGTACAGTGGGAAGGTGAAGAACCAGATTCTGCCACCACGGCCCATAGATTGGATACTGCTGGGCTGGGCCCTTCTTCCGAATAAAACCCAGCTCGCGCATCGCCATGGGGGTGCGGACGCAACACGCTGACACGCCACTAGCGCGCCCGAGCCTGCCCCCTCCTGCTTCCCTCGTCTTCTCCAAGCTTCATCGCCATGGCGGAGCAGCTCAGCGAGGATCAGATTGCAGAGTTCAAGGAGGCCTTCAGCGTCTTCGACAAGGACGGCGACGGTACCACTACCAACCTCCTCCCCTCTCCGGCTCTCCCTGCTCGATCTCCTTCACTTTCCCCTGATGACTATACCTCTCATGGAGTCATCATGGCCGCACCGATCGAGCTATTTAATTAATATCGCCTGATCTAGACCACTCCTCGTCCTCCTGTTGCTTCCATCCGATCGGACGCTGGCTCTGGCTGTTTCGCGCTAGATCTATCATGCGCCTCCCGCTTAGGATTAGTGTCGCAAAGCTCTTGTCAGGATCAGACCGCGGATTAGCTAGAAGTAATTACGGTAACATATGAATACGTGGAAGTGAGGACGATAGATCGTATGGATTTTTTTTTTCATTTCGTTAGCCACACTGATTTTGTAAAAAGGAGTATTCTGCTGAGCAGTGAAAGCCATGCTTTTGATCTCGAAGGATTCTTTCAGAACCCGGAGAGAGATGCTCTCTGATAGCGTTTCCAGCAGATCTTAGAGCTTTCTAAGTTCGTCGAGATACGATCTTAGTTTGTCGGCAGCTACGCGGTGTTGAATAGCATGCATATGGAAGCAATGAGGTTTACTTTAATTTGTTACTTTGATCCATGGAACCAGATTCTGATTCTCTCATATCACAAACAGGGAAAAAGGGGTTGAAGAATAAAGTGGTGTTGGAAGAAAATTTGAACCTAACGTGAACGGGCGAGACGCCATGTTAGCATATATAGTAGAACATACAATACTTACAATTAATTCATGGTAGAACAATGGGCTAGTAAAAAATGTTTTCATATTCTGACTATCCGGAAATTCACCCACTGCTATATATTATTTCAATATACAAAGGGGGTGTTTGGTTTGAGGAATGAGAGTCATGCATCATGTACTTACTCTTCACTCTTGTTGTTTGGTTTGTGAAGTGGAACAGGTTGATTCCTCATCATCTCATCCCTCACAACTCACAAGCTAATAAGCAGTATAAATATGAGGAATGAGGCCATCTTGTCAAATTTTATAGGATCAACTCATAATGGATCATCTCATCAAACCAAACAACCCAAAAGTTTCTTCCGTTGCCCCCGCGTCGCTCCCGCGTTAGCGGCACGGGCGGAAACAAGGTGCCGCCCCCGCACGCACCCTCCCACCTGCGCACCACCGCCGCGCCGCCGCCGGAGTCGGCAGCCGGATGCCCGAGCGCCCTGCAAGGACGGCGGCGGCGGGACAACTTCACCCTCCTCCTCTCCTGGCGGCGCGGCCGCTGCGTGAGCTGGAAGGGGCCACCTCGGGCCACCACGCGACGGCCAACGGTGAAGCCGGCGAGGCCGGTCCGGACCTCCTGTGGTTGGATCCGGTGGGCGCGGGGGCGGATCTGCAACCTGGCGCGCCAGCGGCGTCTCCTCGCCTGTTCGGCGGCGGTGGCGGCTCCCAGACGAGGAGAGGGTCGTCGAGCGTCTTGGAGGACGGCGGCGGGTCGGCATGCCGGCGAGCCCAGGTCCGATGCCCCATGGACCGGATCTACGGCTGGCGGGTGTGAAGCGGTGGCCTCCGCGTGTTGGTGGCCGTCGGGTTACGGCGCAACGACGGCGGCTTCGGGCCGCGGTGTGATGGCGGGCGGAGGCGGGCGTCCGTCGGCCGGATGGCGTGCGGAGGCGCGAGTGACGAGCGGCAACGAAGGTGAAGCTTCAGCGGCATGGCACGGGAAGTGCGGCGGCGGCGGCGCTCTGGTATGGTTGTCGTGGCTGTGGTGTCGGTTTGCTGTGCTGAGCGCGTGCAGTTGTGGGCTTGGATACTCCGGGCGAAAGCCCTCGCCGGCTTTCGGCTGGTGGAATGGCGGCGGCGTCCCTGACGTCGCTCTTCCCCGTTGGGGGCGTCATTTTGGAGCTACAACCCGACTGCACATGGTCTCTGGGTGAAAACCCGATCCAGATGCTGGATGAGCGATAGCGGCGCTTCTGGCGTCGTACTCTTCTTGAAGGTATCGCTCCTTGAGACCGCGCTCGCTCGTGGAATTGTCGGTCCATAGTCTTCGACGGCTTCATCCAGGGTCGACAACTCCACCGTATGGCGACCAAGAAGGGGGTTGCCAGGCTCGCGTCAAGGTGGCTGCTTCTTCGAGGGCGGTCAAGGGTTGTCTCATGGTTGTCGCTTGGCTGCTCGCAGCGGACCACGGCGACTGGAGTTGCCTAGCAACGTCCAGTGTGGTGTGGGACTGCGTCGGTAATGACGACGCTTGTGGCAACGGCAACGTGGGACGACTTGGCTTGCAGCGGATCGCAGCGGGGCGCTCAGCATGGCTGGGCTCTTCCGGTGCGGTACAACATCGACTGACGACGCAAGCGACTTCCTTGGTCTCCTGGTTTGACAGCAGTGGCTTTGTGCGAGGGTGATGCAACGAGGTGAAGTCGGCCTGTGACGTCGGCTTGGCTGCTGGATTGAGTCTTTGGGAGCGGGGCTTCTCTGCTAACCATCTTGACGGCGACTTTGGAAACGAATCCGGAGCGTGGAGTTCTGTGGCGGGCGTGGTGACCCCGTGCACAAGTGAGAGGAGTCCAACGGCGGATGCGGCGAGGCCCCCGCGCGTTGTGTTGAGGCTCGGATTCAGTGTTATCATCCTGTCTAGGTGGTGGGCTTTGTTGCAGCAGTACTACAGCGATGTGCCCTGCATGGCGGTGGCTTTCTTGGTGTAGTGTTGTCTGCCCCCTTGGTTCCTCTTTCAGCGCTGGATCACGTCGGAGGTACTCGATGTCTACATGTGTGTGTGGATGTGTGGGGGAGCTGCAGAGGTGTTTCGTCTTCTTTGTCGTCTTCGTGTATAGTGTTGCGGTCGTGTTGATGTCCCAATCCAACCGGCTGGTGAGTGGTACCCGTGTTGATGTCCCAATTCAACCGGCCGAGTACAGATAGTTTGTTTTTTTCGTTCTTTTTGTTTCCCTGCCTATGATCTTCCAGGACTGTAGTCTTGTATTTCTTCTGCTATATCAATAAAACACGCGCTATCTTGCGCGGTTCGTTCAAAAAAAAAAGTTTCTTCCGTTGGTGATTTACTGAAGAACAGTACTCCATTCCCCTGTTCCCTTCATTTTTCAATTACTGTATGTACTTTTTTTTGGATACTAATAATACCTCAATTTAATCTAATTAATATATTTAACTTGGTGGCAGGCAGCATCACCACCAAGGAGCTTGGAACGGTGATGCGCTCCCTGGGGCAGAACCCGACGGAGGCGGAGCTGCAGGACATGATCACGGAGGTGGACTCGGACGGCAACGGCACCGTGGACTTCCCGGAGTTCCTGAGGCTGATGGCGCGCAGGATGAGGGACAGCGACTCGGAGGAGGAGCTCCGGGAGGCGTTCCGCGTGTTCGACAAGGACCAGAACGGCTTCATCTCGGCGGCGGAGCTCCGGCACGTGATGACCAACCTCGGCGAGAGGCTGTCCGACGCGGAGGTCGACGAGATGGTCCGCGAGGCCGACGGCGACGGCGACGGGAGCATCAACTACGACGAGTTCGTCAAGGTCATGATGGCCAAGTGAGTGAGAACTGAGAACTGAAATCTGCCCTCTGAAAAGCATCATCCATCCTCCCTGGTTGGCTGACGGGATGATCGATGAACTCTCTCTGTGTGCTGTGTGCAGACGGAGGAGCAAAAGGACGGAGGAGAAGCCGGCGGTGCGCGGCGGCGGCAAGAAGAAGCCGGCGGGGACATCCGACGCCGGCAAGCGCCCCCAGAAATGCGTCATCCTGTGAAACGCAGCCTCGATCGCCTAGCTTCTTCGCTCGTTGTTCCATGTCCATGTGACCATGTCCCAGGCGACCGCCCCAAGCTGCGGGAAGCGCTGGACTGCGCTGCAGGTGAATGCAGCTGCTGTGTAATGTATCAGACAATCCGCGGTGTATAATGCTCGCTAGCTCCAGAGGAATAACACTCCGAGACTGCAAGGTCGGCGTTTGCATTGGTGTGACTTGTGAGTTGTGAGGCGGACAGGTCGCGCTCGGTGCTCGTGCAGCATGGGCGTGGTTGGCGTGTTGCGGGCCGGTGCACCGTAGCGAGCTTCTCTGTTACTGTGAGGGGAGCACGCGTCCGGTCCCGGCCGTAGTACGCGTGACTCTTGCTCTGCCCTGCTCCTGCTCGCGTCGGCGGTGATCGCCTGATCGCCATCGGCGGCGGCGCTGCAGCCCACTGTTCCGCTCGAGCTCGTCTGCACGTTCCGCTTACCGTCTGCAGCAGCTAAGTACAGTACATCAGCTCAAAACACAGGATGAAAACACGTGCACGCGTCTAAACTAGATTAGGAGCTGAAGTACCGAACCTGAAGTGGCACGGCTTGGCATGACCAAGGCAAACACTTTGAGCACTCTGTCTACACAGTTCGATGGCTGCAGCCTGCAGGAACAACGGCAGATTGCAAAATTGCATTTTTCACAAACAAATGAAGGACCGGTATACTTCTCGACGCAAAAGAGTGCGTTTCACGTTCTTCATTTTTTTTAACAGATTTGCTTCTCGTCAAATGCTTGATTTCTATGTTTCTCTCAATCATTTTTTTCGTGAACCGTTAATCTCCAACAAACGGATGGATTCATCCGGGTTTCTTTCCTCCTTATCGGGCCCGCATCACACCGAGTACGCAACCCGAACCCATTTGGGGGAGCCGAAGCTTCCGGCCTTTTTTTCATTTTGCATTTGCGCCGACCTCGTGTTCGTCGCGTTGGGGGGCGGCACGGAGGCGATTCAAGCATCTAAATCTCGCCCGCCCACCGCCGCTCCGAGATCCCCTTGTCTGTGCTCCACATCTCACCGTCGCTGCTCCACAGCAGCTCACCGCCTGGGCCAGCAGGTCGTCATCTGCTACGAACCGTTCTTCGTTGGCCGCAGCTCCCCCAGCAACTGGAGCGTCGCCACCCCCTGCCCAGGTCACCAGCCGCCATCCATAGTCCACTTGAATTTTTTTTTACCGCAGTTCCGTTGCTCGTAGGTTGATTCAGAGTACCAGAGTACCTCTTTCATTTTTTATTAGTACATATTTCGAACTGGCAAGCAATCGGACCATACGAACTCATC
Organism: Cenchrus fungigraminus; assembly: GCA_036936925.1. Classification (NCBI taxonomy): domain Eukaryota; kingdom Viridiplantae; phylum Streptophyta; class Magnoliopsida; order Poales; family Poaceae; genus Cenchrus; species Cenchrus fungigraminus. The sequence continues at coordinate 15,158,455 of CM072778.1, read as the reverse complement.
AATTTGAACAAGAGCGCATTATCCTACCATTCTGGCCACAAAGGTGGAGTGGATGAGGTCTTTGATATCTTCAGAACAGAACAATGTATTATGTGTATTTTTTCGTCCTTTTCTGTTGTGTTTTTTTACACATTCTCTTGGAAAATCCATCCAGTGGCTGTCATCTTTTCAATAATTAGTGGAGCAGTTGGGTATCTCTACCTGTTCATTAGGTATGGATAAATATCATTGGTTTGGGAGAATGGATAAATATCTTTTGAATAATTACTGATCCCTAGAAACATTCAGTTCGATTATGATTTACTTAGTAGTAAATTTTTACTAGACTGTGTCGGTGTGTGTATGACTTCTAGGCTGCTGCTTTCAAGTTAACCTGATATATAACCTGGTTTTCGTTATAGTGATTGCCTGCTTTCATGGTATAAAATGCTAGCTTCAACAGATTGTGGGGTTTGTTTTGTGGCAAATGATTTGTGGGTTTGAAAAATACTTGCTATGTTTTTTCCTTTTTTTCTTTTTGAAGGAAAAAATGTCATTGCAATTTCGTTGTTTTACTACTTTTAGCATATCTCATGAATAAACATGGAAATAATCAGAATCTTGCCACACTCAGTTTTTTGTATGCACTATATTAGCCATATTCATATAATTGTCTTATTGATGAGAACTACATTGTATGTTACTTAAAAGTGCAACAGTACTTGATATGCAATCATAGATTAAGTTTTACGTATTTTTCATAAATTTGCCATAATACTATTTTATGTAGTAGTGTAAAGTTTTTATATGATAGAAATGACTTTCCTCTTGCTGGCTTAATCTATAAAATTTAAGTAACTTGTCCATGATTTAAGGGCATTAGGTAGTGTACTAGTTATTCATGGTTAGTTAGTGCTCAGTTTGCGCTTGCTCTGAATGCATATCTTTACCCTTCACAGTTATCTTCAATTATTTTTAAACATAGGTCTTTCCCGCGCGTGTGCAGTAACTTGGCCCCAAATTATAGTATCAACACGCAAATACCGGCAAATTTACGTGAAATTTTTAATTAGTTTAGTTACTTTTCTAACAAAATTTATCAGACTTATAGTTAAGTGTATTGTTTTACGCATTTCATAATCGTCAATTACTGTAAATTTGTGGTGTTTTTCCTAATAATACATGTTTTTCTCATAATATTTGTGTATTGTACAATAAAAACATATATAACATTGATATTTAATTTTCGTATTTTACATGCTTTAAACTTTGTAATTTTGTTAATTGTCATCTTTCTTTTTTTTAAAAAGGGCAATTCTTCTTATATCTTAAGAAATTTCCTGTCTTATGTTTGGGTTCACATTTTATGTAAAGTAACTATAGTACCAACATGCAAATACCTACATCTAATAGATTGGCACTGTGATTGCTCCATGCTGCTTGAGTTATGTGGCTATATTTTGCTGGTCGATTGTTCTAATTCTTTGTCTTAAGTAGGGTCAGAGCTTGTCTATGGCTATCATGGACCATATTCAGTCCTTTTTCCAGCAGATATTTTACAAGACATTGCTTATTTTATCTAAACAAAGTTAAATCATTGTTTATTCATGACCTACTTTTGTGTCATGTGAACCATATCCCTCACTTGAAATTTGTCCCCGCATGTTTGTGCTACCTCTCAAGTCTGAACAGAACATATGTGTTTTGGTACCTGAGACTTGTGTTCAATCCTTTGGATACCTTGATTCTATATGGGAATTGTAGATGAAATGGTTTGTGTATATCTTCAATTTAGATCAACCTTCTTGGAGGATTTGTTCAAATAATTCTTGATCATATTAAGTAGCATTGTAGACATCATCCTATATATATTCAGGAATATGTGTGTTTATACAGATTTGCTCATTATCAAGCGATTGAGATTAGATAAGAAAATTATAACGTGGGTTGCTTTTTTGCAACCGCTCTGTGCTGGTATGTGTAGCAAAATTCTTGTGCGATATACCAAAATCCAGATCATTCCCTTGGTTTAAACTTTTTTTAATTTTTTCAGTGATGAAATGAATCACTAGCATTTTAGTGTCCCATGATCCATGAAAGATTTTGGGAATGTGCCTTTTTATTTATTTCTGAATTGCTATTTGTTCTGCACTTCTGCAGGCAGAGCTAGTCTAGGAAGTGTGGTTTATAGTTTCACCTATCTTGCTTGATCTTGTCAGGGGAAAACACATTCCACCAAGTCATGTAAGTTTTCCTGCTCTGTGTGTTTTTAACATATGTTCAAATGCCTTTAAAAAACTTTAGTGTATTTTTTTAATGTAACTCGTACCTCAAATAGAATTGGATAGCATGGTGTTTCTTTGTGAGTTTATTCTGTATGTCGAAGAAGTAGGTATTGCTATTCGAAACATTCAATTTTTATTTTGTATGTCTAAGAAACACAATTCATATGTATGGGCATGACCAAATATACGAAGATTCATCTCTTTTTATCCAGTAGATATTTGAGGCACGTCAAAAGCCAATTTTTCTCAACTTATTAATGTGATTTGAATACGAAGTTCATCTTTTTCCCCCTCGTACTAGAGATCGTGGATCTTCTTGTCAGACCCCAAAAATACATGTATTGTCAAATTCTTGATTTTAGAAGTATCAACTATATTTTTACAGTTTGATGTGCAAATGTGATACTATAACCTATGTATTTTCCTTTCATGCACAATTTAATAAAGTTAGTATTTTTTTGTTCGATATGCTGATTTTTACAATTTATTCCACCATAGAATTAATGTCTTTATTTAGTAATAGGATTTGATCTGTGTTCCTGTTCCCCCCTCATTCCTCACTTTCAGGAAAACAAGGACTTAGCTCCTAAATACAATTGAGAAGGATGCATACACCAGAAAGGTTTGTCTTCTTGAATTAATTTACCATTTTTGCTTGCCAATTTGATTGTTGTAATTCCATGCACGTGCTATTGTTAAGTTCCTCTTGTTGTCCTTGTAGATCCATCTTTACTATAGTGTTATATTGTTGTCCATTTTAGACTTGTTTGCCACTAGTAGGTATTTTTGTTGCCTGAAATGTTTTTCAAGAAATGGTGATGTAGCTTACAACTAGTTGATATAACAAGCACAACACAAAAATGGTGTGTAATTTTTCTAGTATATTATTTGCTTTTTTCGTACGGATCTTTTTCTATCAATACTTGGATTCCTTTAGTACTAGAAGGTAGTTATACTAGTGAAGATATCGAGTATATATGTGAAAGCAAGAGTACTCGGGTCATGCGCTATTTGTCTTGTTTTTCTGTTGCAATTTTTTGACATGATCATACACTCATCTTTAGGGCGGAAAATGTGTACATTGATTAGCATTTATTTCAGAACGTATTCATTGCTATGCAAAAGCAGGTGGCACTGCATACTTTTCTCTATTGCGGGTCTGTTGCAAATTTTACCTATTTTCCTTTTGGAATTATTTTTTACTCAGGGCTGCATTTTTTTCTCCAAAGCTCTCTTTAAATATATCTTCGGCCTTCAAATTATCCTCAATTTTTTTTTCTAAAACATTGGTTCTTATCTGACCATACAACAGTTTTGTGTAACCACCTAGCATAGGCATCATTCTCTTGTCTTTTGTTTTGTTATTTCCAACACAACCATCATCCATTGCACACACACTGGCAAACGTTTGTTGCACATCTGCCCTATCTTGCATTTTTCATGCCACTCATTTAGTGTTTTTTCTGCAACACATATATGGTAAAAGCAAAGACAAAACCAAGAAAAGACTAAATATACCATGGCTTTCATGTTGGAGCCAGAAATGTAGTTCCCATATAGTTGGAAGTCACCAAGTGGCATCGATGGTTTAGTGGAACCACCCAACCCATCCTGTTATACATGACAAACTTTTCATATAGGAAACGACGAAAACTGATAACTAGATGATCACGGCGAACACACAACTTTACATACTCAAGAACACACCTCTCTGTATTATATGCACTATAATTCTCCTTTTAGTATTGCTGTAAAATATCACTTCTACCGACCACCAGTAACCATAATTCAAATATTTTATGAAACATTTTTAATGGTTCCATATAGGTTTTTTTTGGCTCGATCTGTTGATTCAGTTGCTCTGATGACTCACACACAACCCTACCTGATTCAGTTGCTGGAAAAAAAATCTCCTGATTCAGATATACAGGTTTTCTTTGTCTCTGCTAATTCACACACAACCCTACCTGATTCAGTTGCTGGAAAAATAGGAGACAATTTATATCACCATTTTTTTTCTCTGCTAAAGTTAGCAGTGATTTTAATGAGGATATGTCTCATACTTCAGTTCTTTTGTATACTGCACAATGTATGTGATCACCTACTTTTATAAACTAAAGTCTGGTGTGCACTTGGAAATTTGTGCTATACTGCACATTCAGTTTATAAAGAATATTTTCCATGCTGTTGTGCTGATATGTCCTATCAGAAGATTGAATGGTTCTTTTTACTTATTTTCACCAGGATAGCAGTTTTGCAACAAAGAACATGTTTGTAGTCTAGTCTATTTTCTTAGGATAGCATTTTTAGCAAAGAGCAGTCAAGACACACCATGTTTTAAGCAAATAACAATCAAGATAGCAACATGTTTTGACCAAAGAGCAGTTAAGACAGCAGCATGTATGTAGCAAAAACTCCCCCCGATATCTATTATGTATTTTTTTCAGATCATGTTCCCCATCGTATGGTACCTGTTCATCCCTCATGCATATCACATACATATTTTCCTGAATTAAATAGTAACTGTCATACTCTGCTTTCTTTGAGATCAGGCAAAAAGTCTGGAACAAAGTTTTGACAGGAAGATGTCACACTAGGTCTTCACGGTGATTTTGGAAGAGAAACAGGAAGAAGGTTATAGGATGGAGCACAATTACCTTGGGAAGCATCTGCACATCAATAAAATCCTGATGTCCAGTCCAGGTTGCATCAATTCTTCTCCTGGGATTGTTTTTTTTTAGGTCATCCATCCCCATCTCTCTCTGATTTCTATCCTCTTTTCTATGTTGTACCCGGATTGAACTCTCTCCTTTTGTTTTTATTTTCCCTTGGACCCCTTCTGCATGCTTATGTAAAATTTTATTAATTTTTTGGCCCACCAAAATAAATGGGTCTGTTACAAAATAGTGACCTGTTTCTTCAATCTTGATGGTCTGGTACGCACACCCAAAACTGGCCCATTTTGCTGCATCTGGAAAGTGGTTGAGATAAAATCAGACCTCAATCATTTTTTTTAGAAAACATGCAGCAAAAAAAAGTGATTGATGAGAGACAAAAAAACCAATCATTTTTTTAATGACAGAAAAAACCACCACTGGATATAAGATCCACGGTGGAGAAAAAAGTGATTGAGAGATGTCTCAATTTCAAACGTTTGACAAGGAGACACACCCTTTTTTTAAATATTTCTGCGCAACAGCTTCGAAACATCTACCCTCTCAGTTTCAAAATATAGTTGTTTGACTTTTTACCTTAAGTTTGACTGCTTGTTTTATTAAAAAATTGTGTAAAATGTCACTTTTTTTAATCCGGCTTGCTATATTAACCAGGTATAACTTAAGTTTGATTATATTTGTACAAAAAAATTTCAATAACACGAGGGTTCAAATTTGACATAAATAGTGAAATAAATTACAATTTAAACGTTAAGCGAGTTATAATTTGGAACGGACACCGTACGATATAAGTTGAGCCCAAAGGTAACTTTGCCCACTTGAAACGGCCCAGACGAACTCGCGGCCCACTCGAACGTAACACACACGAACACGAACGAACCGGTCGCCTGCGTGTACTGTTCCCTAGTCAGTCCGTCTCGTAGGTCTCGGCTTGGGCCGGAAGAAAGAAAGGGGACGCACTTACTCACGCCCCTCTCTCATCGATCTCGTCTTCCCCAAACCCATCCCAAGCCGCCGAGCTCAGCGAACCCCTCGCCGCTCCACCTTGCTCGCCGGCCGGTCCAGATCCAGGTAATTGCTCCTCCTTCCCTTTGCCCATCGGCGTCCCCGCCGCCCCCATCTCCGCTCCACTGGCGGGTGGCGGAGAGATCCATCCCGTCGCTTTAGTCGATTCGTGCTTTCGTCGGTGAGGGTACCCTAGTTTGCTCGCACTGGTTCCCCGTTTAGCTCTTCACTGCGGAATTTACCCCTTCCTTTGTGGTGAGCCCTGGAATCCCGATATGTTTCACCCAGCCCACCGGATTTAGGGTTTGCGGATACGTTTGTGGAGTGGCGTGACTACTGGATACTGATATGTTTGATATGCTTTACTCAGCCCACCGGATTTAGGGTTTGCGGGTTCGTTTATGGAGTGGCGTGACTAGTGAATACGTATATATGTTTGTAGTACGATTTTTTTTCATGAAACATTGTCCCTCCCCGCATCAATCGACCGTGGTGTGTTGTAACTAATCCTCTGAGGTTTTGTGTTTTAGGAGTGATCTGTACTAGTGGTGTTGGGGTGACACAAACAAGTCGACAATGAGCAGCATAGGCACAGGTTACGATCTGTCTGTTACCACCTTCTCTCCGGATGGCCGCGTTTTCCAGGTCGAGTACGCCACCAAGGCTGTCGACAACAGCGGGTTTGATTCCACTGCCTCTCATTCTGTTTTGTTTCACTTGCTCCCTTTTGCTATGTGATCTTACGGTGATGCCCTGATATTTGTCAATAGAACTGTTGTTGGAATCAAGTGCAAAGATGGAATTGTCCTGGTAAGATTGGGCTGTTTTAGTTTTACTATGCAAAGCTTTTAATCTGATGGAGGCCCTCAGTCTTGACTGGATTGCGATTTTGTGTTTGGTCCTTTAGGGTGTTGAGAAGTTGGTAACTTCGAAGATGATGCTGGAGGGGTCCAACCGAAGGATCCATTCAGTGCACCGGCACTCTGGCTTGGTAATGCCTTTACTTGACTACAATTTGACAGTGGTTTATTGAAACCAAGATTAATGAATGTAGGCGCAAGATTGCATTTCTTATTTGGCCTTCTGACATGTAATTAACAACTGAATATAGGAGCAATACTGTAAAAGCATGCTCTGCTCTATTAGCTTTTCTCCTATACAACCAATTGTTGATGTAAAGCAGTAAAGATGTTTTTTTTTCTGTTGAGATTTTTCTTGTAGTGATGCCTTTCCTATTGTTTGCAAAGGTTTGTGAACTAGCCATTTTTTATAAAGTGTGTGTTGTAATCATGAATTACTTTATTGCCATTTGCAGTCTGTTGCTGGTTTAGCAGCAGATGGAAGGCAAATTGTTTCAAGGGCTAAATCAGAAGCTGCCAGTTACGAGAAGTAAGCACTTGGTCCTTGTAGACCATACGAGCATCTTTATATGACTATGTTCTAAAGCTGTTATGCACCAGGGTCTATGGGGAACCTATTCCTGTGAAGGAATTGGCAGATCGTGTAGCAAGTTATGTTCATCTTTGCACGCTGTACTGGTGGCTGAGGTAATATATTCAACTGTAGTGGCCCATGGTTAACTGGAATTTTCATGACTTGTGTTTGTCAATACATTATATTTGGCAATTCTAACTTGTGTTTGTCAATACATTATATTTGGCAATTCTAACTTGGTTTCTGTTGTATCAGGCCTTTTGGTTGTGGTGTTATTCTTGGAGGTTATGATAGGGATGGGCCACAGCTATACATGATAGAGCCCTCAGGAGTCTCCTACGTAAGTTGTTACTGTATTACATGAAGAATTGTATCAATGCTGGTGCAAAGGCTCATCATCTTAGTTTTTACATGAATTATGTGCTCCATCAGTCGTGCATTCATATTCAGTATGGATGAACTTGTTTTTAGTTTCATTAAATATTAGAAGTTTATTGACTTTATTACAAACTTGAACAGAAATACTTCGGTGCTGCTTTGGGGAAGGGAAGGCAGGCTGCAAAAACGTTAGTATTTTCAATTACTTTGTTTCATTCTGAATGCCCTCTTTGTTTCTTCTTCTATTGCAATCAATTGCTGTACGCAAACATAGCCAATAAATATTTATTGCCTTGTAGTGTAAAACCACATGTTATAACCTAGCTTACTGAGAAGGAAAGGACACAATAAAGGAGTGGCCTCCAAACATCATCTTAGAATTAAATAGTAACTATTTGATAGCTGCAATGTTTGTGCTGCTTAATCTAGTGTATTGATATAATAGCGAGTATACCATTACATTTGTTAAATGATCTTTCCTGCATATGCTTCCTTTTTTAATGTCACTGGTAGTTCACCACTGAAATGCTCCAGGCAGGATTTGTGTACATAATTGGAGCTAAAATTTTATGCACATCCTTACCCTTATTACCAATAATATTGACTTCTAAAATAATCTTATTGAGGTGACTATTGATTTTAGGTTTTGTGTTCCACAATCTTTGTTTTTTGCATTTACTGATAAATTACCTCTGGAATTTTTCTTGTAACTCTGTTCCAACTTCTTTTTATTAACCATATGGATCTTAGAATGATTCTAAACCTAACTGTCTAATTATTGTTTGCAGTGAGATAGAGAAGTTGAAGCTTTCAGAGCTTACCTGTCGGGAAGGCATTGTTGAAGTTGCAAAGATGTATGCCTGAGTTTCTTTTGCCGTAACAATGCAATTTTGCCACTTGACAAATTTTTAGTTTTATTTTTCCCTGCATGTTGTTTTCTATTACTGTAATTTGTTTCGATTTGGTTTAATTAACTTAAGTCATTGTTCCACATTCCTTCATGTCATTCTAGATTTTCCATATTTAATACACTGCCTGGCAGGGTACCCAGTTACAATGCACATCCCCTACCTTTTGAGATTAGAAGTTTGCTGGTAGGACTGTCTAGAGAACTGAACATCGTGATTGCATTGTATTAGTACTGTGATAATACTGCAAACTGTTGTCATACGCAAACTTAAAAGTAACTTTTGTTGCAGTAGAGGTGTTATTTACATCTAATGTATAGTGATGATAGTGAAAACAAGTTAGGGGTGGTGTTTTAACTTTTGTATTTAAAAATATTGTCAAATTTCTTGTATATTTTCCACCTTTTTTTATAATGTATATTTTCCAGCATATTTGATGCCAATGAACCTTAAAATGCTACTGCTGTTCAAAATTTGTATCCTTACAGTTTACCAAATGCAGAATTTATGGAGTGCACGACGAAGCGAAGGACAAAGCTTTCGAGTTGGAATTGAGCTGGGTCTGTGACGAATCAAACCGCCAGCATCAGAAGGTACTGGGATTACCTGAAAAATGCCTTCTGTCCGTTCTTCTGTGTTGATTTTGAAGCTAAACCTGTTTGCTCTCTTGTGGTACAGGTGCCAAATGATCTATTGGAGCAGGCCAAGGCTGCTGCTCAGGCAGCTCTGGAGGAAATGGACGCTGACTAAGAAACTCTGAGCATACAGTCTGAACTTATTTTATCTTCTGGTGCTGTTGAAATCTTTGATCCCTTTGGGTTGACAGACTGGACATGGCCAATTTGTCGGATTTTATTTCAGTGTCCTGTAAACTTCATACGAACTTAATGGAACCATGCTTTCGTGGAAGTTTAAAGCTGAACAACGAGTGATATCTGAGCAGTGGCATTTGCGTTCTGGTGAAATCAGGAATGAAAGCTCAACTGTTTGTTGATGTTATAACCACTTATATTTACATATGGTTAGCATACTTGTGCAACATTTTTTAAGTGGTCACAAAGCTCGCACCAGAGCCTAGATTTGAGTAATCAAAAGAAGATTTAGCCAACCCATGATAAGAAAGTGAAAGCGGAGAAAGCAGGAATGATTCAGACTAAAGAAAGGTATAGCGGCATGGTAAAGTAATTCCAATCGCTTTCTCTCCCAGATTAGGCAATCTACCTCAATTCCTCAGCTGGCAACTTCCAGAATGACAGATGGAAACTATCCTTAACCATAAAATAAAAAACCTTCAAAAATCACGTCTCCAAGTTATATTATCCTTAACCATAAAAAACCTTCAAAAATCACGTCTCCAAGTTATATGCTCCATTTCTTTACAAAATTTGGAAATCTACAATTATATTTTCAAGTTGCGTTTCGCGTGCCTTAATTAAACCCGGCAGAAACGAGCGACCAAAATTCGGCAAATGCTATTCTTGGGCAAGGCGAAACTGGACAAGAGCAGGCGGCCAACCCAACGCCAACGCGGTCCAGCCAAGTCCAACCCACCCCACCCACCACCACGCCGAGTCGCCGACCGACCGGCCGACGCGTCGCCAACGGCAACTTCCCAACCCGCCGACGGGTTCCACCGCGCCCGTAATCCCACCACCCCTCCTCCCCACCGCCGCGGCCGCGTCCCCCCGCACCCCGGAGGCCGCCGTGACTCCCGCGCCGTCCCTCGCCGGCGACCATCGGCCGCCGGCGACGCCCGGCATGCCGCCCTCACGCCTCGTCCACCTCATCCTCCTCGCCACGCTCTCGCTCCTCCTCGCGCAAACCCTAGCGGCCTCCTCCCCGGCGGCGCCCGCCGCGGCGACAGCGGCGGGGGCGGCCGCGGAACCCGGGGACCCCTGCGCGGCCGCGGCCGCAGCCGCCTCGGCGGACGCGGACGGCGACGTTGCGCTGTGCCCCGTGCGGTGCTTCCGCCCGGACCCGGTCTGCGGCGCCGACGGGGTCACGTACTGGTGCGGCTGCCCCGAGGCGGCCTGCGCGGGGGCCCGCGTCGCGCGGCGCGGCTACTGCGAGGTCGGCGCCGGCTCCGCGCCCGTCTCCGGCCAGGCGCTGCTGCTCGTCCACATCGTCTGGCTCTTCGTGCTCGGCGCCGCCGTCCTGCTCGGCTTCCTCTGACGCGCCCGCGCCACCCGCCCCTTCCGTTCTCCCGCAGTCGTGCTCCCCTCTCCGGATGTAAGGCTGCTCATTCTTTTGCACGAATTTTTCCGCTGGTTCGTGCCTTGCTGTGCTGTCAAGCGCTGAGGAATGGTCGTGTGACGATTTCGTCGTAATTTTCGGAGGATTCGGCTAGAGTGGTAACCCAATTCTTTCGTAGATCTGTTGGATTCAGCTGTGCTCTAGGCTTCGGAGCAGAGTTGTGATGATTGGTTGTCAGATATTGTAGGTTGAGATCATGTAAACAGTTGTAAATTCCGCTCTAACATTTCCGTTGATCAGGTTGCTTTTGTCCAGAAATTTGAGATTGTGTTTTTCTCCAGATTGGTGGTAAATTTGATTTGTATGGTTCTACATAAGTACATATATGAATTCAGATTGACACCTGAGACCTGCTTAAGGCTTCATCAAATGAATTTGAAACCGTCTTTCACTATTCTATTGTTTACCCGGCAATCATCATGTTCATAGAGAGACAATGTTTTCTGCTAGTCGTTGATCTTTTTTGAAAAACCCTAGTCGTTGATCTCACAGGAACTTCATGATGCATCCTTCACATTTGATAAACTCATGCATTTAGGCCTGGTTTTGGTGTACTCTGCATCCAGCCATTTGACTGGCACACTGCTTTTGCATTTCCTTCAACGTTCTTGCAAAATTCTTGCATTTCAATATTGAGCCACTTTCGCCCTTTCTCGAGTTGCTTCAGAGAGCACTATTCTTAGAGCGAGTAAAATCTCCCGTCTAGCTTTTAAGTTACAGATTTACTCGTTATTAACGGTTTGATTATCAGTCAAACAGCAATTTCCTTGTGTCCATCATACAATGGCATTCATACAATTAGGATATTACACCTCTGATTCTTGCATACCAGTTCATACGAGGGATTGAGAGAAAATTTGCTCATTTTCCCCTTAAAAATCAAGGATTGGGAAATATTCGCCCTGTTCGTTTGGCTTATCAGCCACCAGCCAGCAGTACATTTCTCTCAGAACAAATCAGCCACCAGCAACCAGTACTTTTCTCTCAGAACAAATCAGCACCAGCCAAACGAACAGGCTGATTAATTCATTTTTAGAGAAAATTAGATCATTTTTCTCACTTCAAAATCAAGGATTGGGAGATCCTAATCCATTTTTCGCTTTTAATCCACACGTGTTGGTCCATTTTCCCACTCCAATTCACACATCTTGCACTTCAAAGGATCCAAGCCATTTCTTGGTATTATTGATACACGGAAATTCACAGTTCACGGAGCGCAGAGGCCGGGCCTCTGCCTCAAGGAACCGGAGGCACTCCGAACACGAAGCTGTCCGCACCATCAAGTAGTAGCTACTCCTACTACGGTACTACCCTGTCAGGCTATCACTACCCAGACTCCTGCCATCCACTAGTCGCCACGCACCGACGCCGCACGGCGATCAAGTGAAGACCCTCGCTGCGCCGGCGGTCGTGCTCGCCGGGATGTCCACCTCACGGATCTCGGTCCTGAGTCCCTTGCCGGCGGCGTTCGCCAGCGGGTGGATCCCATGCTCCAGCCCGCTCATGTACGCCCGGTTCTCCCTCTCCTTCTGGAACGACACGCCGAACTTCTTCTCCACACCTGCACGCACGCCGTTCCAACAGAGAAATCGATCGGAAACGTAACACCAAAAACGTCACCAAATGCACAAAACCAGCGAGAGAGCACACGTACAGTCAGCCAGGTCCTGGCGGAGCTGCCCCTCCCGGGTGAGCGCCATCATGATCTGGGGTAGCCCGAGCGGGAGCGCGTCGCCGCGGTCCACCTGCCAGAAGTGCACGGTCTTGCCGTAGGTCCTGCACACCTTCTCCAGGTCCCGGCGCTCCGCGACGCCGGGCACCCCGGGCATGAAGAGCACCCCGCCCTTCACCTCGAACTCGTGCGTGTGCCACAGCGGCTTCTCGGCGTCGGGGAGCGTCAGGAACACCGGCTCCGAGACGATGTACTCGACGCCGATGAGCCGCGCGCCGGCGCCGGGCCCGTCGAAGACGAGGCACTGGCGGACGTCCTCGTTGAGGTGCGCGCAGAAGTGGTGCGCCTCCACCTGCCGGGTCATGTCGTCGGCGTAGAAGTGGAACGCGCACAGGTGCTGGTGGATCTGGTTCACCGGCGCGAACCCCTGGATCGTGCCCGTCGCCGTCTCCAGCAGCGCCGTCCCCGTCTCCGTCGGCTTCCCGGGAACCTCCACGTCGTGGCACGACGACGCCATTATCGTCGGAAGTTTCTCTCACTTGCTCCTCTGTTTGTCCTCTGCAGTTGGCTTGTTCTTAGGATTGCAAGAGACAGCCAGAGCACTTAAAATGGGGTGAGCTGGGCTCATGCAGCTGCACACGTGTGACTCTGGAAGAGATACGTGTCTGCGGGGATCCATCTGGTGCGGTCGTAGGTGTCGAGATCGGCCGTGGCCACGTGGTGTTGTGGAGGCTGCTGAGTATGAAGCTGAGGAAACGGAGAGGACAAGAGTTTTAAGTGTTTCAAGCTGGACCCTGTCGCCAGAGTTTCAAGCTCTCCGATGAAGTGCTCAGCGATTAGGCTCCACGATCTGAGACGCAACTATATCCTCTACTAGTAGTCGAGATCGCGACAGCAGCTACCGTGAAGACACCAACAAATTATATGCGTAGCACATGTATGGTTGCTGGATACTAAATGCCGCATCAAATCAAATCTGTACCATCTAAAAATCCAGTGATTTAATATGGGGTGAAAAAAATCACATATAACCACCCAACCTTTATAGCGTGGCAATCAAACCAAGGAGGGAGTTAATTTAATTTGGCATGGCTTGTAATGACCAACCAAACACGCTCATAATAATTAATCAAATAATGTGATTGATTAACAGCTATATATCTAATATTTCTATTCTCTACATTGTTTCAAAATGCAGCATTACGTTAATAACCAAATAATGAGCATCTTAAAAATTCACACATCTCCGCTTTAAAATGTTATTACTCCCTCCGTCTCATGAAAAGTGCAATTCTGGTTTTTTTAGACAGAATAGTAGTGGCGCGAAAAGACTCTAGTACCCCTATTTTTCAGCCACATATAGTAAGTTTTGACATGCAAATCAAATCTGATTACTTAATTAAGCAGGAAGTTAGATCTATTTTATTGTACTCTTTGTGGAATTTTTTTCAAATGTTAGGATTGCATTCTTCACGGGACGGAGGGAGTATATGACTACAATAGAATGGTGTCACCTAGCTATGTCTAACAGCCATATGCCCACCTCGCCGATCGCGTTTGTACATTATAACGTTGTTGAGGTTGACCTAAAGTAATTTCACACATCTTTTGATTCTTTTCACATATCAGATTGAAACTCAAAATTGTTATTATTAGTTGGGTCAAACCTAGAAATAAGGATAGATCCATCGTTATTTGAACCGGCAAGTTCGAATCATCTGTGGCATCTTTTTTTTAAGCTAAAACACGGTACCATGAAAAAATTATAATCAAAATTGATGGTTAGAAACCACGATGTCTATTTCATTTTTTCTATATATAGTTGAACATTGAGATATGCGGGGTGGGGACGAAAAAAAATTAGCCCCGGGATGAATTACCGCACAAAGGTCTCTGCAATGGGAGCCCTGAGCATCCGGTGGGCGTTCCCCGTCTGAAAACCCAAACGACAGCCGGACTGACCGGCTGGCGGCTGCCCCCTCAGAAAACCACAAAGCGAGAGAGACGCGAGCGTTGGGCAGTAAGGAAAACCCCAACGCATCCTCCCCCTTGAGCAGAGCAGAGCGGCCAGTCGGACGGACCGCCACTCAACTCTCCGCCCAGCAGATCACTCGCGCTCATCCATGGCGTCCGTCTCCTAGCTTCCGCTCCCCCCGCGCTCGCCCCCAATCAGCCGCGCCCGCGAGGATTCTGATCAGGTGAGGGTTCCTCTCTTCCCACCGAACTCAGTCTGTGCGCGACTTCTCGATACCGCCGCCGCCGGTCGTACGCCCTCTCCATTCCACGCATCGATCCGGCGGCTTGTCCTCGTTCCCCTTGTCACACACTGGCGCCTGGCGGCGGGGGGGACGCGCTCGACGCCTCGCGGTTCGCCTAATCGCATCTCCTCTCTCGCCCTCCCGCCCGCGGCGGAAGCTAGGGGGCTGGGCCTGGGTGTTTGCCCGGCTCCACCCTTAACCGCGGCACCTGCTCGCGCTCATCGCCGCGCGCCTCTCCGTTCCCCTTTCCCGTTCCCGCTGAACCCTAGTAGTGGTGGAAGTTCCGAAATTTGCTAGCGAAAACCCCACTTCCCGTCGTGGTGTTCTGTACTGGGAAAATTGATAGTTTTCCGGGCTATTTGCCACATTCGAGTTGGGACTTGTCCCGTCCTTGAGTCCAAAGCATTCTATCAGAAGTTGATTTTTTTCCTTTTGTAATTCAAAGTTGAATATGTTCTACGGGGTACTTTGATTTGACTGAGAAGTGATTTTTTTTGTCAAATTGAGGGTTTGACTCGCCTTTTGAAGGTCGAACTTATCTTGCTTTTTGGGAGGGTATGCATCATAGAGTGGACGAGGAATCTTGCTACTGGGCTTGAAATGGATTTAGTGAATCAGCAGAGGTGACTCAGACGAGGTGACCACTGTTTGAGGGTTGGGAATCCAGCAGACCTTGATTATACAGTTTACCATCATCCATCTCAATTGATGATTCGGGGTTGATAGCAAATCAGAATGCAGTTAGTCATGTCCTGGATTTTCTGTAACTTCAAAACTAATAGTGTCCTGTGGTTAGGTGACCACAACTTGGCTAGTTATGTAGTTATCTTCACTACATCATTCTACTGCGATGTGTTGTCCATGATCCAATGATAGTCTGATGTTCTTCACTCTCGCTTAGTGACGTGTGCATATATAATTTATAGAACTCACTCGCATAATCTAAATGCTGTCTAGATTTTACCATTTTGTTGATGAGGTAGATGACGGCATGATCATTAACTGTGCTTTCTTCACACAGGGAACTCAATTGCTGCGAGTTGAGATGAATCGGCCGTCGAATTTCATGCCAACTCCTGATCAGGATGTTCTGGATATCAAGCCCTTGAGGACATTGGCTCCAATGTTCCCTGCACCCTTGGGTGTCAATACATTTAACCAGTCAACCACCCCACCGTTGATATTCGTCACTCCTGCTGAGCAGTTTCAAGGGGGGTTTGGTGCTTGGAACAATTCTTCTGCCCAGTCATTTTTCGCTTTCGGCGGCAAGGATGCTTGTGGAGGCAAGGCTCATACTTTTGGTCACCAGAATGTTGATGGTGGCAAGGCTGCCACTTTTTGTGATCAGGACACTGTTGGCATTCAGAATGCTGCAGTTGGTGACCAGGGTTGTGCTGGAGGGCAGTCTGCTGCACATTGGACTTCAGATGTGAGTGCAAATGCTAATGGCCCCATTGATGCCACTCCCATTTCAGCTTACAGGGCAACACAACCTAATGTTATATCACTGGACGATGATGATGACGATGATGAGAATTACGTTGGTAACCAGACATCAGTATCTGGAAGGAAGATTAAGAGGCCATCCCGCCTAAGCGGATATAATATGAACGATGGTATGGGCAGTGATAGCTCCAATAGCATGAAGACTAAACGCCCCAAGCCTTCTCACAAGAAAGCTTCTGCTAACAATGAGCTTGCCGTGGTGCCTCCATCTGGTGATCCCAGGGAAATTGTGGAGGCAGTTCTCATGACATTTGAGGCACTGCGGCGCAGGCATCTTCAAATGGATGAGGAGCAAGAGACTAGCAAACGTGCAGACCTGAAGGCTAGCGCCATCATGATGGCCCGGAATCTTAGGGCCAACACAGGGAAGAGGATAGGGGTTGTTCCTGGAGTTGAAATAGGGGATATTTTCTACTTCAGGATGGAGCTATGTATTATCGGTCTGCATGCTCCTAGCATGGCTGGAATTGATTATATGACTGCCAAGTTTGGTGATGAGGAGGATTCCATTGCAATATGTATTGTTGCTGCAGGTGGATATGACAACAAGGATGATGATACAGATGTTCTGGTTTACAGCGGTTCAGGAGGCAATAGCAGGAACAGTGAGGAGCGGCATGACCAGAAGCTTGAGAGGGGCAACCTGGCTCTTGAGAGGAGCCTGTCCAGAAAAAATTTAATCCGGGTAGTGCGGGGCTATAAGGATCCAGGCTGCTTGACTGGGAAGATTTATATTTATGATGGCCTCTACAGGATTCATGAGTCATGGAAGGAGAAAACAAAGAATGGAACATTTTGTTTCAAGTACAAGCTGCTGAGAGAGCCAGGACAACCCAATGGGGTTGCAACTTGGAAGATGTCCCAGAAATGGTTAGAGAATCCAACAACTAGAGGCGGTGTTTTACACCCTGATCTATCTTCTGGTGCAGAAAATCTCCCAGTGTTTCTTGTTAATGACATTGACAATGATAAAGGACCGCATCATTTCACGTATATTACTCAGATCAAACACTTGAAACCACCCAGCTCTATAAAACCTGTACAGGGTTGTACATGTCTTAGTGTATGTCTGCCTGGTGATGCTAACTGCAGTTGTGCACAGCGTAATGGAGGCAACTTACCGTATGGCTCATCAGGATTGCTAGTCTGTCGCAAGCCTATGGTTTATGAATGTGGTGAATCATGTCGGTGTTCATTCAACTGCCGTAACAAGGTGACCCAAAAAGGAGTTAGGATCCACTTCGAGGTCTTTAAGACCGGAAATCGAGGCTGGGGTCTTCGTTCATGGGACCCTATACGAGCTGGTTCATTTTTATGTGAGTATGTTGGTGAGGCTATTGATGATGCTAAATGCGATTTGGATAGTCATGAGGATGATTATTTGTTTCAGGCATTGTGTCCTGGTGAGAAGACTTTAAAATGGAATTACGGACCTGAATTGATAGGGGAGCAAAGCACAAATATTTCAGCTGATACCTTTGAGCCTCTGCCCCTTAAGATAAGTGCCAAAAAAATGGGAAACGTCTCACGTTTCATGAACCATAGTTGTGCTCCTAATGTCTTCTGGCAACCAGTTCAGTTTGACCATGAAGATGATCTTCACCCGCATATCATGTTCTTTGCATTGAAGCACATTCCTCCCATGACAGAGTTGACTTATGACTATGGTGATATTGGAACTGATTCTAGTGGTGTTCCTAGAGCTAAGAATTGCCTTTGTGGATCGTCGAATTGCCGGGGGTTCTTTATCTGACTACAGAAGATGTGCATTCTATCTACCAACATTACCATCAGTTAGGTAAAACTTCCAAATTTTTTCCCAGTTCTAAGCACCAGCCATACTTATAGTTACTGTTGAACTTCCTGCTTGTTTCTGAGGGATGGAGTTATTTCAAAAACAGCCAGTCTGCTGTGGTGTTCCTGTCTAGTTTCTTTGCTGCTGAGGCTTCTTCCAGTAAATCCATACTTTGCTACAGTACTATTTAATTTTGTTTTCTTATTTATTTTACTCTGCTGGCTATCTGACAATGTATCACCTAAGCTTTATATCCATACATTATCAGGGTGTGTTTAGTTTGAGGAATATACTATTTTAGAATAGAGTATTCCATCATGCTTGAGTTATGAGGTGGGATCAATCAGCTCATTGTTATCCATATCCAGCCTACTCAAACCAAACACTATATATGGCATCCCATGGTATAACCATTTCCATTGCTTCATCCAGCCTTTTGGTTTCGTACTTAGCAAATTATTGGCGATGTTGACTTTGAGTCCCAATTAATTATACAGCTGATAGTGCAAGACAGTATCAAATTTAAATCATCTTAAATTGCTACTCAGCATTTGGAACTGTTTTACGTGCTAGCCTTTCAATCAAGTCTATGTATATTTGTGCATACATGTCAATGGAATTATCTCTTACCAATGGTCATACATGCCTTTTGCTGATCGTTTTTGGCACGTAAAAGCAGGACCGGTTCAAACGGCTTACGCCAGGGCTGCCATTGTGGAATCATTAATTTCACTAATGTTCTGCTTTTATAAATGCCCATTCCCGCACAACTGTTCCTTTTGTGGGGAAAGAACGTAGGTCTTGCAGTATCAATTTTGTAGTTTCTAGTAGTGCGCTAATCATGTGGCCACTTCAGTCTTGCAGCCGTTCAAAGAATAAGTGAACCCTTGGCGGTCGGTTATGTGAATTCAAGTCTGCAAGATATTCAGAATTTCTGCTGGTACACTGACATATGGTTTAATGGTTATTTGAACTCGCTCACTCCCACTATTTGCAGTTAAGTAGTTGTCTGGATTATATACGAGGGCATTATGATGGTGTTTTGATCGTTTTCCCTGTTCTCTTCCAAAATAATTCGCCATTCTTTTGCGACAAAGATCTCCACCGTTATCAAATACTCAATCTCCGAAAATAAAAATATACGGTAGCATATAAATTTGGACCTTTAGCAAATATAAAGTTGGCCTTTAATAACAGGTTTTTCATGCTGAAGAGATTGACATCCAACAAGGACGTTGACGCTGGGATGACGGTTGGCGCCACCGTTTATGCCCTCAATTCTTGAAATACAATGGTACACGTCGGGTCTCCATCTGATAGTTTCCTCTCGAAGACCGAAAAGCTCTATAACCAAATCATTGACGATTAATGTGGTTCATTTGTTTCATGGTATATGTTGAGGTTGAACTTCAAAACACCTTGAATCGTAGATAAGCTCACAATAATAAATTGGGCCTTTGGCCCTTTATGTTAAGGCTGGGCAAAGGGCAACCGAGTAGAATCTCATGATAGGATTTCACATTTCGCAAATCGTAGTATCACAGCTTTTCCCAGTTCGAACTTCAAACTCATACATTGGTTACAGAACTATGGTTAGGTTGGCGAAAATTGCCTAACTCAACCGCACTATTGGCAACTGAAAATTGGCTATGTTACAGAAGTTTGAAATTTTAAAAACACAAAGGAAATATTGGTTCAGAGCATCCTCGTGGTGTTCCCGACTCTGCATTCGCATGTACATATGCTCCTTGACTCCCTAACCACACGTTGAGAACGTCGGATGTGCAACTTGATGTTTAACAGCTTACCAGCAATCTGCATTTTGGTTTTGGGATGTCAGAATGGTCAAATTAGACCATGAAACAATGTGTTTTGTAAGTAGAAGTAACAGGATTAATGAGAAATATAAATGCCACTGCAAATGAAACAATTAAGCTAAGACCCTTGAGTCTTCATGAAGCTGAACAGAGTACTAGATAAACTGCAAGAATAATGTCAGCGAAATTACCATTCTCCATGTAAGGTCTTCTGGTCCAAGAGGTTGCGCAGGACTTGAATACAGAAAATGCCTTGAAAACTGTGAATGAATCACAGAAAAATTATTAGCCATCAATACTGAATGTTCCCAGGCTGTATGTACAAAAGAAGTGGACAAAGCGATCACCTTGACAAGATTAGATTGCATCTCTCTAATCCTTTTGGCATCGATTCTTAGGTAATTCATGAGCCAGCCAGGTTGCAAAGCATCAGTTGATGAAATAAATAATGCTATCTGCACAATAAAGCATATTAATATATCATTGAGCACTGCAGATTCATGCTAGAGTGAAAAGTAGTTTTGAACAACAGCAACTTGATCAAACATTAGAAACAGTCCGCCATAAGGGTTGAAAGAGACCTTGACACTACATGATAATGCAGTTCCAGCAGACTAAACCATATTCTGCTGCATGGACGCATGGTCCCATATAGCACAGTAGTAAATTGGTGTACATCCAAATAATAGGCATGTTCTTCAGTTAACAGTACCATATAGCCAAGCCACCTCCATTCTATCAAAAGCTCATGATGCAGTACATAGCAAGCAGACAATGTTAGTGTCATGTAGTAACTGCACTACAACAGCTGCAGGAAGAGGAGCGACAAGGAGCAGAATGACACCAATGCTTTGCTGTAGCCACAGATGGCGTGTACCTTCAGTTTGGCTTAGTTGGTTTGTTAGGAAGTCAGTTGGTTTGGTTACATCGATGAGTTTGGTTTGTTGAGAGGATCGAGGAGATCGGCAGGGGAACGTCTTGGCATATATAAGCCAGTGCACAGTGTGCTTAAAAGCAATAGATTGATTACGCCCTGTCTCAAGGTGTGACGAGTCGAACACGGTTCCGGTGTCATGGTCAACTCCAACCTCACATGACTATGCTAACCGCAATCCACTTTCAACCAATATCCCACTGCCATCACAGTTAGAGAAGCTTCAAGCATTTATTAGAGCTGAAGACCAAGGGGTTACCTTTTTTTTTCTCAGGCTAGGCATTTGGTTTATCCTAAAAATAAGTTTCAAAGCCTGTTGCCCGAAAAAAAAAGTTTCAAAGCCTGGCTCAACAGGGAGCCAAATAATCTCATTATCAGTGGCAAGACACTTCGAAAGCAAAACAACTCCAATTTCCCATGATTCCACATTCCAGTGTTAATTTATATATTCCAAATAATTAGCTAATAAAGCTTCCCAGTAAACTAATTAAATAACGAGCCTGGGCAAGCACAGCATAGATAAAATGAGGTTTGTTTGTCCCACTGAGGTCTATATCTCAGCTTATCAAATACTCCCTCAATCTCAGGATATAAGGCACGGTCACGAATACTAACATTTGACTCTTAATATCTCGTAGAAAATAATTCTTATAATAACAAAACTATAGTCATATGAAAATATTTTTTAACACAAATTCAATGATATTATTTTTGTAAGAATAAAATTTTATTATATAAGATTATTAGTAGGTCAAACGTTTCAAAGTTTGAATCTTGATTTACTTATATCCTGAGACAGAGGGAGTAACTGTCAATCAATCAGTACTCGCTGAGAATATAATACCAGAACCGTTCATGATCAACAAATGTGCAACTAGCTGTTCTAATGTTAACAATACGTATTCTTTGATATTAAGGGAATGCAACTACCAAGATAAAGGCATGTGAAATTAGCATAAATATATTAAAAGCTGTCTGGATCTCCATGTTTACCTCCCTATAGTCGAGTATTCCTTCAAAAGGAAGCTCCAGATCATCACTTATTATAACTGGGATACATCCACTAACAATTGCATCAAACAGGCGAGCAGAAGATGGGGTATCTCCGGCTGGACTCAGGCAGAAGAGAGACTTGCGCATGCCATCCTGAGCTGCTGTTTTTCCCTGAGCTCCAGCAGAACCTTCTTCTATAACTATGCCTTCCGCACCTTTTAGTTCCTCCACAAGCTTACTGCGGATCTTTCCTCCCTAGAGATGAAAATTTCAATGAAATAGAGGCATAAAAGCCATATGAGGTACACGCAAGTGGAAGTTTTGTGTGCATATGTTCTGAATCTGAACTGTCAAAAACAGAAAAGTGATACCAAGATACTTACAGCATTTCTCTTCAGTCTTCCTCGAAAGAAGAGCAATATACTTCTCTTGGATTGAGTGTCTGATACACACTTAGAATCACAAAAATCAACATTTGGAACATATGGAAGGATGACATCCTTTTCCAGATAAACCTGTCCTGGTTTATACCTGAAATAAAACAGTGAGAGTTGTATTGCTCAACTGATGCATGCAAGCAGTTTTCCAAGGTAAAGTGGCAACTGGAAAACAATGATACCATACCAGTTGCCTGTTGAATCCATATCAGGTAGAAGCCATATTGCTTTCTTCACAAATCTCCGTACTGACTTAAATGACCATGGGTGGTGAACAGGAATGATATGATCTCTGCCTTCTGAACGTTGCCAAGCTGGCTGATCAGTCACCCACTTTAAAGCTTCCTGAAACCAAGGAGTAATGTTGATGAGGCCCTCTTGGAATAAAAAGAGGTCAATAAACAATAAAATAATTTCCATCAACATAGGTAACTATTTTAAATGGTGTCCTACGGTTGATAGAACTAGAATTGGACAATGTTGTCTGTCCCTATAATTTAGATATATTTGGGGGCAACAAATCCGACAATCTTCACTAGTTAGATCCAAACTACCAACAGGAAGAACCAAATATTCGTTTCATCAATAAATTTGCCTACATAAACACTAGTTTGTGCATGTGGACATCCTAATACAAACATTTTTCGAAAATTAAACCTTAAGATATGCTCCCACACCCTATAAAGTGCTTTGCATTCTTGTTTCTCCAGCAAGAAGTAACTGATTGTTGTGAAGAATGGAACATAGAAAATGTCTGCTTCTTCTTGCCGCTGAACCCTGACGACATGCTTCAAAAGTCTTTGTGATTCAGGCGCGATGAGATCCGCCCATAGCCAGTAGTCAATAGAATGCTGCAAGTGTGAATGAACAAACAATTTGATTATGTAGATAGATGGAATAAAGTTCAATATCTTAAAAACTATATTTGTGTTACATAATTGCACAGATGATTATTAGCTGGAACAGAGGTGTATTGAAACCATGTAATAATTCTTACATAATTATGCGTAATTCTGCTGCATAAATTGTGACATCGAAGTGCATTGCTTTTGGTATGATCTTTGCCTCACCAGTCACCACCCAAAACAATGCCAAGAGTCATTTATACGTGTAAATGTTTATAGTACTCAAATCTGAAACTGCTTTAAGAATAAGATGCAGTACAGAAACTGATAAATTTCCAAAGCATCAGCAAGCAGGTGAGTATAATTACCCCACTTCCAACCAGCAAGCAATTCGCATGAACCAATGTGCTACGATTTTCAGTTTTTTTCCACTACTACGGACAAAGTTACCAATTCTCGTGAAATCCAGCATTCCACACGACAATAAACAGAACAAAAATTGCAGCTCGACCTCACCGCACGCCCACCTGCTCGATGAGTCGGTGCACGGGGCTACCATTGGACGTGAGGTTGTCCGTCTGCCGGTAGGAGTCCCTGAAGAGCCTCAGCAGATCGTAGGTGAACTTGCTCGGCATCTCGTACACGTAGACCCTGAGCGGCCCCGCGGCGGGCGCGGGCCACGCGGTGTCCCCGTAGAGCCGGGCCTCCTCCTGGGCCCGGATCGCGGCGTCAAGGTCGCCTGGAGCGGGCGCTGAGTCGGACGGGTGCGGTGCGGCGAGGAAGCTCTCGAGGGAGGCGAGGAAGGAGGTGGTGGAGGAGGAGGAGCTAGGGCTCGCGCGGACGGCGATGGCGGGGCGGGCCGACGAGGGGGAGAGGAGGAGGAAGTAGGCGGCGGAGAGGAGGACGAGGACGCCCGCGGCGGCGAGGAGCCGGCGGGAGGAGGCGGAGGCGGGGCGTGCGTGCGCCAGGGAGGCGAACTGCTTCCCCGCCATGGTTTTGCCTCCGCTGGAGACTCACCGGGAGCGTGAAGAACTGGAGACTGAAGAAGCAGCTCTGTTCGTGTCGAGGAAACCGTGTGTGGGCCGCGGTGACGGCAGTGGATTCATGGGCCCAAAAGTGCCGATTTTGGTAGGGCTGGACGACAGCCTGTGGCTGAATTGAAAAAACTAGCCTATCCCATATACATATTTATACAGATCTCGAAGCGTACCCCGTTTCTCTTTTCTGTGCACCATGTTTTTTATATAATTTTTTTTTGTGCGGCATATAGTTGATAGCACCATAATGCTTCAGGCTCCTCAC
The DNA here is from genome assembly GCA_036936925.1 of Cenchrus fungigraminus. Lineage (NCBI taxonomy): Eukaryota > Viridiplantae > Streptophyta > Magnoliopsida > Poales > Poaceae > Cenchrus > Cenchrus fungigraminus. The sequence continues at coordinate 15,133,979 of CM072778.1, read as the reverse complement.
ATTTTTTTTACAGAATTTCCAACTCCGAGCTGCTAGCAAACTACTATATCCGTTCTTAAATATATAACGTTTAGGACAAGTTAACTAGTTCATTTTTGAACTAACTAGTTTGTCCTAAACGTCATATACTACCTCCGGTCGCAAATTACATGACGTTCCCGACCACCGAAATGAACTAGCAACAGGCTAAAAGTTACTGTCGGAACGTCATATATTGGCGTCCGAAGGTAGTATTTAAGAATGGATGGAGTATATTAATACAATATTTTCTGTTATTGTATATTGTTTACTGTCTCCGTATATATCTGACTGGAATTAAACCAGTGCCCCGCCCACTTGGCAATGGGGATGCATGACGAGCTAGGCCGAGGTCGCCATCAGAGAAATTATTGATGCATGGCGTAAGAAAAAGCAATCGGGGCCCTCATTCACAGCAGGCCGCCCGCCGGCAGGATCATGCGCGCGCCATACCATACGACGACGTACGCGCGATTGCGCGAAGAAGGATGTGCACTGCATCGTCGTCAGTGCATGCTTGCTTGCGTACGTAGACCGAACGAAACGCGCAGCTCGTCACTTGCGATCGTGTCAAGGTCATCCCTTTATTATGTCAGCCCAAGAATCGAAGGCCAATAAGAGAAGTGTGCGGGTGCGGCCAGCGCCCAGCGATGCGTTTGGTTTATTGCCAAACTCTACGCGTATTGTTGTCAACCCAAAAGCGTGCTGCGTGCATGACCTTTGTCACTGGAAATTTCACGTTAAGAATGATGATTATATTCCTTTCGCCCAGCTAGCTGCCTAGCTGCTAGCTCTAAACTCGGCAGGTCACTACGGACGCGTGTGCTCTTCTATGGTTTGGGTATACGTTTCTGGCCACGGTCATATATACATAATACATGCATGTGATGAGTTGCGTGCTGCTTTCCTTTCTCTCCTTTTGGCTTTTGCAGCTTCATGATTCATTCGAAACGATGGAATGCGCGCATATGCACGATCTTGCCTGATCATCATCATACAAAACTATATAAGAACTCCCCACTCAGGAGTTCTCTCAACCCTCAGCGCGTCATGTCACCATCCACTATGTCTTCTCTCAACATGCAAGGTGTCCACATCACTATCCACTAAAATCATCAATTTATTTCTTCTATCGATTTTCTATAGCTAATAGCACCCATGTATGCAATGTGTTGTTTGCAGTAGAATGTTGCGAAGCAATCATTTTAGTTTCTACTTTCAAATTTTATCTTTAAAATTTGTTGAAATTCCCGCAGCAACGCGCGGGGTATCACCTAGTATATAAGTACAGCTTTCATCCTTTTTCTAAACTTTCGTCCTCTGCCAGAAAAAATTAAGATTTATCAGGCGGGGCGCATTACACAAGCTAGCTAGTTCTAACTTTGTACCGAATTATTCTGTAGTGCAATTTTTTCTTCTATATTTTCCTCGTTGGCCTTTGGTATCTTGGCAATATATGGCACGTACAACACAATCATTTGAGTTCGTTTATTGCAAGTTTGCAGGACTTTCCGGGGGCTTTTACCGGACGGATTGATGGACGATCCACTTGATTTGCATGCGACATAGCCAGTCGCCTACGTAATAGGCGTACATACATCAAATGCATGCACGTATGGCGCACGCCGGCCGGGATGCCGGCCGCCGTATGTATATACGCCCGCGCCGTTGCGCGACGTCCGCAGCCCAATCCCCTTGTCGCACCCACGCGCCAATGCAAAACCACGTAGCGCGTCTCCACGCCCTTCGTCGACGCCGCCATTTTGTCCGCTGGCTCGATGATATCAGATCAGATCGGCCGGGCAGCCGCGGCCGCCTGCGCTGAGCTCACATCGGCCGGCGGCCTGCCGGGCATCGATCGTTGCGCATGCACAAGCAAACGCGCGATTGGCCACGGCACGGGCCACCAGCCACTTTTTATCCCTCGGCGCGGCGGCTTGCTTCAGCACATCATTCATCCAAAAGTTCCAAACGACCCCGCCGGCCGGCCTGTGCGAACGCAAACGAGAGCACGAGCTGCGTGCAAGATCGATCGATCTCATTGCGATTACGATCCCTGCACCATGCGCGTACATACGTTTCAGTCGTCGTTCATTCACATGCATGCACGTAGATGGTGGTTGAATTAGATTTCAGCGTACAGTACGTGTCGGTCAATGGGCAAGTACGAAATGAACCGTGTGGACTGCCACGAATTACTCTGACCTTGGAAACGCGTATACGCCGTTGTTACACCTGCACACACCAAGAACAGAGCAAAATGTGCCAATGTACCAGTTGCTGAGGTACCGAGATTTCAATTCATTGACCCAACTAACGCAGTGCATCGTTCCAAACACATCAGTACACAGTACATACACCACTGCACTGCACTGTACCGGTGAGAATTTGGTGGTCTCAGGTACGGCGGATGCACGATCGAGTAGCACTAGACTTTAATTGTTGGAAATCCAGCATTGGGGGAAATCTGACAGTTTGTTCACAGCAAAGTTAAGAGAAATTTCTGCTCGATCTCCTGCCGGGTAAATAACCGTGTGACCCTTGACGTACGTAGCCAGCTCGATCCGATTGAAGAATCTACGCGCGCATCAGCTGATTAACGGCCGCGCTGCGGACCTGACGCGGTAGCATCGTCTCTGATCTCTTTTCCCTGCTGCCGCACCTGCATACGCGTACGGTGTACCCGCGGATTCCTGGGGGGACTGTGGCCGGCGCAAGCACGATCAGACCGCCCACGTGCGAGGTCGGGCGTGCCGGAGGGCAGCGCCGATGTCACGCACGGCGACTGCTGCACTGACTCTGCTGGCTGCTGCTGCGTTGTTCACAGTGCCACTGCTCACTGCTGCTGCTGCCTGCAGCCACGACGAAGAACTGTGAAGAACCCGGCACGGACGCAGCGAGGGCTCTGCTGTCTGCTCGTTTTCCTTCTCCCTACAAGGGTAAGTAGGTGAGCGCGCACGCGTGCACACTATTTTCTCGTAAGAACGGAAATTGAATGCGGCGGGCACAGTACGCGACTACGCGCGTGCCGTCCCTGTCCACCTCCAAACCCATGGATCAACCGTGCAACGCAGCCGGCCTGGCGGATGGAGCAGCGCCACCAGCAAACCTTGTGGGTTTATTTCGACGTGGTACACTGGTACGCGCGCCGGGGATCGGAGCCAAACCGATCGATGCGTGTGCTTTGCGTGGATCGACCCCGAGCCGGAGAAAACGGTGTGATCTCCGTCCGAGCCCTTGGCGCCCGGGCGCACGCGCTCCCCCCACCCCCACGGTACCAGGAGGCCACCACCAGGGATGGCAGCATTATTCGGAGCGCCGCGAAAGGCAGCGACCGCGCTTGCCCCAAGCGGGAGAGGACCAGGGGATAGGGAGGGGGCCACGGACGCCACCGCCGGCCTGCGTGCTGTGTCGACGCCTCCGGCCTCCACGAATGGACCCAAAGACTCGCACAGGCCCGAGGTCTCCCGGTTCCGGGGCGCCAGCCAGCCAGAGCATGCATGCGGTACAAGGAGGGTTGCCCCGCGCAACATAGGCGGGCGGGTGGGACCACGCGACCCCCTCCCGCAGGGGGGGCGGTGGGGCCCGCGCGCGCCTCCCACGAGGCCTGCATGTTCGCCCCGGTTGCTTGCTCGCCTCGCCCAGTGCCCAGTGCCCCGCCCGACTCGTCCGGTGTGGGGTCCGCAGTCTGCGCGCGAGCGAGCGAGGGGCCCACGCCATCCCGGGACGCCCGGACCCACCCCCTCCCCCCGTGGTAGGCGCCCACGCAGGGTTGCCGGGGAACACACGCGTGGGGCCCGCACCCCCTCCCTTCTTGACTGCCCCCTACTACCCTTTCCTACTCGGCTACTCGCCGTCGCCGTGGCGTGGCGGCCAAAACTGCGTGCAAGCCGGAGCAGCGGGGCTCTGATTGGCGGGCGTGGCGACCACCAGCCGCCGACGATCCGATGATCTGAATTCTGAAGTGTTCAGTCAGACTCGAGAGTCCTTGAGGAACCGGAACCAGGACGGACGGGCGGTGATGACGGCTGGTGAGGCCGGAAGACTCGAGCAAAGCAAAGCAAAGCAAACGATGGCAGTGGCACGAAACCCGTGCTCTCGTCTCCCTCTTCTCCCTTTTCGAGTACGCTTCTTCTTCTTCCGGGGGGACGGTGTACCGGAAGCAGGACGGATTTTCAGGTCAATCCTGCACGGCCGGCGCCCCACCAGAAGAAAGCCTTTCGCGTCCGCCGCGCCTGTTGCGTGCGCGTCCGGTTTGCTAGCGAGCGAGCGATCCATTTTCCGCACGCACGGGGTCTGCCCAACACGAATCCAATTTCTGTCCGTGTCTTATCCAAGCGTGAGGACGGCCGGCCGGATGGCCCTCGTCCAAGCGTGAGTACACCTTTTCCTTTCCTTTTTCCTTCGATGTTTTCTGTCAGAGTTTGATTGCGAAGGATGTCCTCTGTCTGTGTGGATATAACTAGTATTTGGCGGCAGAAAAGGACCTACTGTATGGCTACTCATATGGCGGTGACGGATGACCAGGAGTACAATGGTCGTCACACGCAAAAAAAAAATAAATAAATAAATAAACATTTCATTACTCTAAACAAAAGAAATAAACATTTCAGTTTTCCCTTCTGATGAGGACATCACCATGCTGAACACACATATGCCACGACCTTTTCCATGTTGGACTTCGTCTCCGACTCAGCTGCCACGTCCATCTCGGATTCAGCCTACACTTACGCACGGTTTCGGCGATAACTCCATCATACGACGTCGAAACGAGGCGTATAAGTACTCGTTGGAAAGAGGACAACGACACCGTCGATTTGGTGCTGGTCCTAGCTCCAGAAGTCGCGTGGATCATGCTGTATGACCACGACAAGGTGCTGCGCCACCTATTTTGGGCCAACTTGGCCGTGTATCGAGTCGGGCCCTTGACCCAAGTCGTGGGCGCCCCCTCCTGGTCTCCCACAACCCTAGGACGACCCTCCCTCTCCATAAACTCAGTAGCCGCCGCCGGTTTAGAGGCGGGTTTTGCTTAGAGTTTTCTGTCGTCGAACAGTCGCCGTTATCGGTTTGTGAAACCCCAACTTTCGTGTGTTAATCATTCATCTGCAGAGTCACTATTTTGAGAGCTGCTTCTTTCGAGTTCTTGCTTGTGTTCTTCGTTTCGCAGGCAGGGATTAGCCTTCGCGGCGAGGTCAACCGGATTGTGACACGGTTGATAACCAGAGGAATCGTGGTGCTAAGATTGCAGGGGTCCAGGTCTTTGGATCTGAAGCCGGATCGGTGCGTCACATCCGCCCTAAACGAGTTATCTTTCACCTGACGGAAGATCGGGCACCCACGTCCCCATCAAGTGGTAATCAGAGACTCAGGTATTCCCGTCAGGATTATCCCCAGTTTAGATTTCGCCTTCGTCCTATAGTCCACAAAAATCCTACAAAAAAAAGTTCCGCTGTCCTAGAACCCTTGTGTTAGGCTTGCAATTTCGTTTCAGTTTCGCATTGTTGAGTTTGTGTCCGTGGTCGAGTCTTGTTGCTGGTTTAGATTTTGTCTTGGTCGTAGTTCAACTGCACCGTCGCTGTGTTTGTTTCCGGCGCTATCCCATCCACCGTCATCCAGATTACAAGTCGTGCCACTACACTACTCGACTTGCCCTCACTAGCCGCCTTGTGTGAATTCTCACCGTGCAACCCCTAGATAGGTTGCGAGCCGCCTTGTGTTTTTTGCCTTGCATCGCAGCCCCCCATTGTTTCATCATCTGGCAAATACCTATTGCAAATACTAGGGAAGCTTTGCCCTAGCCGCCGCTGAATTTCCTGCCGAATTGTGCCTCTCAAAAACGTAACTTGAGGTACCTTCAGTAAACAGGGCATAACTTTTCGCTCGGTGCTCCGATTGAGCTCAATTTTTTACAGCAGATTCATGACTCCATTAGGGGTAGGGTCCAAACTGACAACGTCGGTTTGGCATTCTCAAAAAATTCAAAAAAAATCAGGAAGATAAAGAAAATTCATTCAAGTTGATTTAGGGTTTTCGGTGAACCTTGCTGTTTTTCCCTAGGCCACAATACACTTCTATTTAAGGTGAATTTTTGTGAGCTTCTATCTTTTGTGATAATTGTTCAGTGGTAAAAAATTCAGAAAAAGATCAGGTTGTTTGATTCCTTTCTTGGAGGTCACTATCAGCAAAAATAGTGAAAACGTGTGCATTGCTTGCTTCTTTGCTAGTTCTTTGAGCTTTTTCCATTGTTCTTTGTTCAACTTGTTGTCCTACGCCTAGGATACGTCTCAGCCAGTAATTGTGACTTGTACTTTGGATACTTATTGAACTTTGCTACTCTGTATTCGATAATTGTTCCACATATACTACATATTGTGCCATCCTAAGCTCCACATACAGATTCTTCGGATCAGTACAGCGAAGGACCCTTGCAATCTTGGTACCACGTGCTCACAGGTATCACGACCAGCCACCGGTTGTACCATCCCTTGCTTGCATTGGTAAGAACCTGGTAAGAACTTGGTAAGACGTGTGTGAGCGTGTGATTCCATTAGCCAACCACCACATAGTGCATCGGGTCCTTACTAATCCTTAACCATGCCAGACGATATTCCTATGTTGTCTAGTCAATTGCAGGAGATGCAGAATGAGATGAAGGACTTTTTCATGAAGGAGTTGAGCAAGCTCACTAAGGAGGTCCAGAACAACAACCATACTGTTGAGAGTGTGAACAAGCGCGTCTCCACACTGACCACAAGAATTGAGCAGCTTGAAAGCAACCCTCCCAAGCATGATGGCACGAAGGACGAGGAGGACACCTTCGATGATGCTGACCATCCTGAGGATACTGTTTATTTCCCTGATGGTACGGTCGACCACAAGATGACAAGTGAGAACCGTGCACGCCGCATTCTTGCATTCAACACTCGCGGTATGAAAGGTAAAGGTTCTCGACATAATTATGGTAACGATGACCCTTATGCTAAAGTTAAATTTACCATACCTACTTTTTATGGGAGATATGATGCTGAGGAATATCTTGATTGGGAGATGACCGTAGAACAAAAATTTGCTTCACACCTTGTTCCTGATCGTCATAAAGTTAGACAAGCCACTAGTGAATTTAAAGATTTTGCTATTATCTGGTGGCAAGAATGTGCTTCATTAAATATACAACCTACTACCTGGGATGCTCTTAAAATTGCTATGCGTGATCGTTTTGTTCCTGCTTCTTATAAGCGTGATTTGCGTAAGAAATTACAACGTTTAGAGCAGGGAGATATGTCTGTGCAGGATTACTATGCTGAGTTACAGAAGGGTATGATTCGTTGTGGTGTAGTTGAGGATCCTGAGGATAAAGTTTGTCGTTTTTATGGTGGTTTGAGACGTGAAATTCAGAATATTGTTGACTATAAAACTTTCACTACCACCAACCAGTTGTTCCAGCTTGCTATACTCGCAGAAAAAGAATTGCAGGGACGACGCAGGAGCTCATCCACGCCTACGACCTTCACGCCATCAGTAGCTCGATCGCCAGCTACCTATTCTTCCACGCCACCAGCAGCTACGACGCCTTCTTCTGAGGTGAGCAAAGTGTCTAATGTGCAGGTCCAGCAGAACAAGACCCAACCTACTTCCGCTAAGAGTTCTTCGAGTAAATCTGCCCACATTGTGTGCCACCGCTGCAAGGGGATGGGCCATATCAGCAAGGACTGTCCAAGTACTCGTGCTTTCATCGCTTCACCGGATGGAGATGGCTATGTAAGTACTAGTGACGTTGAAGATGATGATATTTTTGCCGCTAACACTGCTGCAGGTTCGGATACGAGCAAGGTGAACGTCATTAACTCCGAAGATGCATCCGCCGACTTTCCTAGCCTTCTTGTGCAGCATGTGCTCTCCGCACAGGAGCAACATGAGGACGACACGAAGGCCCAGCGCAACAACTTGTTCCACATGTTTCTTGTCGTTCAGGAGCGACGTGTTCTCACCATTATTGACACTGGGAGTTGCAACAACTTGGTGAGTTCAGATTTGATCCGCAAGCTTGGTTTGGAAACTCGACCTTTACGCTTTCCGTACAACATTGAATGGTTCAATAATTCTGGTAAGGCGAAGGTAACTCACTCCGCACGCATACACTTTTCAGTTGGCTCTTATCATGATTATGCTGATTTTGATGTCGTACCTATGGAAGCATGTTCGCTTTTATTAGGACGTCCATGGGAATATGATAGAGATGCTGCACATCAGGGTAGAACTAATACATATACCTTCACACATAAAGGCCAGGACATTACTTTGCTTCCTTTATCACCTGCTGCTATTAGGAAACATTTTAATGACCTTGCTGAAAATAATAAGAAAGAACCAAGTGACACTGAATCGTCTGATGTTAAACATGAAGGAATTAAATTAAAAGGGGTGCTTTTCTTGCTACTACATCTGCTCAAGCTGAACTTTGTGATAATCCTGATGCACCTTGCTATACTATGCTTACCCGAGATGTTTCTTTCGCCAATACACCTATGTCTATATCTCGTACTTTGCATCGTGCGGTTCCTAACCTTTTGCAGGAGATTGATGATGTGAAGGAGTCGAGGACGACTCAGATTCAAGAAGGGGGGGATGATGAGGACATCACCATGCTGAACACACATACGCCACAACCTTTCCCATGTTGGACTTCGTCTCCGACTCAGCTGTCACGTCCATCTCGGATTCAGCCTACACTTACGCACGGTTTCGGCGATAACTCCATCATACGACGTCGAAACGAGACGTATAAGTACTCGTTGGAAAGAGGACAACGACACCGTCGATTTGGTTCTGGTCCTAGCTCCAGAAGTCGCGTGGATCATGCTGTATGACCACGATAAGGTGCTGCGCCACCTATTTTGGGCCAACTTGGCCGTGTATCGAGTCGGGCCCTTGGCCCAAGTCGTGGGCGCCCCCTCCTGGTCTCCCACAACCCTAGGACGACCCTCCCTCTCCATAAACTCAGTAGCCGCCGCCGGTTTAGAGGCGGGTTTTGCTTAGAGTTTTCTGTCGTCGAACAGTCGCCGTTATCGGTTTGTGAAACCCCAACTTTCGTGTGTTAATCATTCATCTGCAGAGTCACTATTTTGAGAGCTGCTTCTTTCGAGTTCTTGCTTGTGTTCTTCGTTTCGCAGGCAGGGATTAGCCTTCGCGGCGAGGTCAACCGGATTGTGACACGGTTGATAACCAGAGGAATCGTGGTGCTAAGATTGCAGGGGTCCAGGTCTTTGGATCTGAAGCCGGATCGGTGCATCACATCCGCCCTAAACGAGTTATCTTTCACCTGACGGAAGATCGGGCACCCACGTCCCCATCACCTTCGAAAAAATTACCTGCGATAAAAGGGTTCTTTTCCTTACAAAATTTATACGGCAATATACTTACGTACGTATACGTGGGGCAGCATGAACATTACTGCCACAGTACGGCGACAGTAAGAGCCCTGCAGTACTTGTAGATTGCGCGAAGATCCGTGTGGGCTGCGGCTCTGAGTCGCTCGTGTCCTGGCCGCAAAAGTGGCTAGCTCCCGGATCCCGATCAACGATCATGGCATGGCTCATCAACCCTGTGCTGTGCCGGTCGTACTAGTACAAGAAATTACGCGTCTGTCCTGTCCAAGTCTCCAGTCGCCACTCAGACACTGACCAACCAATCAACCATTGCAGTAGCAGAATTTAATACGGATTCGAGTACCCTTGAAGTGAGCACAGACCGACCGGGCAGTGTCTCGACGAACGTTACCCTGTCCTTGCTTTCCCTTTCCAGAACTGTCCGAGTTTACCATTCTCTGCTGCAGCAGAGCAGGAAAATTACCGCCCGAGCCGACACATGCCTGTGCTAAGGTACATGTACGGTGTCGGTGTACGTACAGATACACAGTACTACTGGGATAGTGGGATGGTATATGCTCTGCTTCTCTGTACTGTACGACCGGTAACTTTTCTTTCCCATGGAGGGATCTAATGCTGCAGCTTTTTTTTTTTACGAGCATGATCGTAACGCATGCACGTACGTGAACTGCTATTTACTCTTTTTTTTGAGATATTGTTTAACCACTTTCTTCGTGAGTGTTCTGACGGGGGAATAAATGCCAGCAGGTCCATGTGAAGAAAGCAAATATGTGTGTCCAGAATTGATGTGAAGGATATGGATGAAAGGAAGCCATATGTTGGTCAGTTGGTGCATCTGCGACGATGCTAGCTGTTGACCGGTAGATTACATCAAAATGCATGTTTGGAACATTATTCTACCTATGCATGTTGCATTTCCATTGCACGGAAATCTTTTGACGGGAAAGCGCAATTATTTTTATTTTTTTACTACATGATATATGCAGGTCCCCATGCATGTAAACTAACTACTAGCATGCTTTTTAATCTTGCTTCACGTATTATCGACCTCCCATATCACATTCTCTCGCTTTTTAAAAAAAAAACAGAGACGTTGAATCTGATGCAAGTTTTACGTCAACGTTAAACCCTTGAATCAATCAGCTTTCCAGAAAAGTCGGGTAAAGAAAAGTTTCGCGTGGGAAGTAGGTACCCCTTTTTTTCTTGCATGCACGGGATCTCAAAAGGTGCCACTTGAGAGTCTTCTCGATAAAAATCAAGCTTAGGATATGTTTCAAAGTGCTAGAATTTTGTTGGAATCCTGGAAAGGAGATCGAGAAGTACAGCTGACTGAAGTTCCATCAGCTACCGTTCAGTAAAAAAAAAAAATTCCCCGCGGTGCACAAAAATCCTTTCTACGGAGTAGCAAAGATTACGCTCCCCGAAACATAAACTCCAAAAAGTTTTCATGCGTGTGCTTATATGCGCGTGTAAATACACGGAGTGCCTTTTTTTGTGTTTGTACGTGAAGCGCTTCTCTTTTGTCTTCCTACTACAACTAGCAAGTTGCTAATAATCAAGCGTACACGCAGACGGGACTTTTATTTTAAAAGCTTTGTGCAGATTATTGAATATGCAATCCTTACCACAAAAGGCATCATCCGCGTCTGAACGTGTATATAATAAGAAGTATTACAATACAACTAAGGCTTCACCACCCCAAAAAGAAACAAAAATGGGTCCACATGAAAAGCACCCAAAAGCTGATCGACACCGCTGACAAGATTGACAACGTTCACAATCATGTATGATGTACCTCCGGGCCTGACACGCAGGGGACGAGCGCCCCCATCGCCTCACCACGTGCGCCCCCCGATTTAGCAACCGCGACTCCTCCACGGCCTCCATCGCCGGCCCACACCAAACACCACGCGCCGGCCGGCCGTTCCCGCCGTCCCCGTGTACTCGTTGATCGCCCCCCCCCCCCCCCCCCCAGGGCAAAGCCGGAGCGGATCGCAGCGAGAGAGAAGCCAACAAGGCCGAAGGTGTTGGGTGTATTAGCCCCGGAAGCAACCGGTGGGGGGACGCGCGATCCGGCAGCAGGCGGCCGGGGTTGCCGCGCCGGCACTGCACTGCACTGTACCCTCTCCTTTTGGATCGTCAGCTAGCTTCCACCGCGGTTTCTTTTTGGCGGCCGGCGCTGGCTTCTTTCTCTCGCTGCCGGGCCGGCCGTGCGCGCGCGGCGAGCGGCGTAGATTTGGCATGCCGTGCGCGCACGGCCACAGGGGGTCGGGGCGCGCGCGGGTCGATCGCGCTGGCCGGCCGGCTGGAGGAGGGGATCGCGTGCGTGCAGATTGCAAACGGTTGACTTGTCGTCCGGGAGAACAGGCATGCGCGGAGCGTTATTACTCAGCTCGGAGCGGCAAATAAAGCTCGAGGCTTTTTGATCGAGCAGCGGGGAGGAGTGACGCGATCGTCACCGTGAGTGTTTAGTGCACCTCCGGCTAAAAATTACTAGTGTTGGTTCGTTCGTTCCACGTGAAATCTTGTTTTACTCTTTTGTTTTCCCTTCTTCTCCTTTTTCAATAAAACCCCTGGGTATCAATCATATTGTATGGAGGTATAATAAAGTGATCTATACAGGATTGTTTTATAGAAGAAGGAAATGGATAATAAATATTTGAAATGACATGCCAGCTAGTGAGAGTGGAAAAATGTTGTGACAAGTCACATTCTCAGATTTGTTTCATGATGATCTATCGTTGCTGTCACGTGGAACCATGTCATCATACGCGATTTTGTGTAGACAACATTGACGAATAATGCTTCAATTTGATCCGGGCATGAACCTGGGACCGTTCCTTTTGTTGTATCTATATGTGAAGAATGGGAGGGCTAGCTCATGGTCTAAATACTCTAGTTTTTCGAAGAAAGAAGCCACGGGAGGGGAAAAGCAGCGGCAGAATGGATTTGAGTTATAAACAGTAAGCGAGAAAGGTGCTACCATTACTATGAAAGGAAACAATTCTCTAGATTTGGTATAAAGGCTACCTTCGCTTTGAGCAAGTTGGAATTCTTTTGGGGGCGTTTAACCAAAGGTATCTTCTCATTCACAAAGGTATATTCATCATTTCATCTAAGTTCTACGCACATAGAAAAAGGGAGATTACATAACTGGCACTTGACTATTTTCTTTAATTTACCAAGTTGTGCAATCCTGAGTAATAGCCTTCATGTAAAGTTGCAAACTCCTTGCAAAGTAGTTCGCAAGGACGAATTGGTGTGTGTGTGCGCGCGCGCGCATTTTTAATGCTACCACAGAGAAAAATCGTGTCAACCTTGTGGTGACTTACACGGAAGATTAGTTGTAGCGTCCAAATATAGGATAATGCTGTGACCTATGATCATTTTTGGAGGGTCGTACAGTCTCTTAAGAAAAGATGGGAACATAAAAAACGTCGAAAAAAAGAGAAATGGTATACGTTAAGACGGTTGAAAAGGTCGAAACGGTCAATTAATGTCCCTAACGTAGTATCGAGATTGAGAGGTCAGGATTGTGTCTTCTACCTCTCGACAATTTTCAGACGCCTAAACCATAGGACTTGTTGTAGATATATGGGAAAATTTGCTGCACGACTATTTAATATTGGCTTTTGCTACAAACCACTAAAATAACATGTCTTTGCCACAAGACACTACTCAACTGCACCTATTTGTTGTAGGACACTATAACTCATATAATAGTATTTCCAACTCAAGGAGGTAACAAACACATAAATTTGGACAGCTTTGCTCCTTATCCCTTCAATCTTGCCGTTGAAGTCCCCACACGGATGCGCTGGTGGGTGGGCGCGTGCGCATGGCGTGAGAGCCCTGACGCGGCGTGCAGGGGCTAACGGCGGGCGGTGGCTCGGCGTGGGAGCTCCGACGGTCGGCCATCAGGGGCAGACGACGGGTGGCGGCCCAACGCGGGAGCTCCGGCGCGACCTGTAGGACCAGTCAGCGTGCAAGGGCGGCCCAACGTGGGCCCAGCGTGGAGCTTCGATGCGGCCTGCAGGGGCAGGCGGCCGCCGACGTGCAGGGGCGGCCGACGGGTGGCGGTTAGGCGCAACCTAGGGGTGGATGGCAGGTAGCGTCCTAGTGCGAGAGCCCCGGCACGGCCGACAGCGGCGGACGGCGAGAGGGCGCCGTCACTAGGATAGGAGGAAGGCCGTCGGCCCGATGCGATGCAAAAGGGGAGGCGTAGCCGGGTACTTTGGTCATTTCTTCTCAGGTTCCATTTAGTCCGAATAGAATATAAGATTTACTGTCCTACAGTGTCTTATGGTAAAGACATATTATTTTAGTGGTCTGTGGCAAAAGCCAATATTGAGTAGTGTCCTACGGCCAATTTTCCCTGGATATAGATGTGTTCTGCAATAGTTAAAAGAGAAGAAACAATTTTGAAGAAAATAGGGGGCTATAGAGAAAAAATAGGTGCCCATGCGCTCACGCCCAATACCATGGCTTCTCTGGCGCTGTACCTCAGCTTTATAATCTGCCCCAAGCAAATCCTCCACTCTCGCAGGCTCGCAGCCAGGCTCGCCCACTCTCTCTCTCCTCCGCCTCCTCTCTCACTCCTCAAAACTCTCTCCCTCCCCTGAAAATTCTCCACATACTCTGGTTCTAAGTGGTGGCGGCATCTCGCTTAGGCGAGATCCTCCTCCCCCGGTTTTCACTCCTCTGCTCCACCCAAGTCGCCTACTTTCCTGCAATCCTCTGCTGAGCTCACAAGAGCAGGGGGGCCATTGGAGGAGCTCAATTCAGCACCACCTCGGACTCGACCGGCACCGGCTGCTGCGAGATCGGCCAGGTAGCTCCGGTTCTTGCTGAATTCCGATTTGTTTTGGGTGACCTGGTGTGATCTGAGGGGGAAAGTGCTGAATTTGGTCCCCTTCTCCTTCTCCGTCCCAATTCTGCCGTTCGAGAATTGCCGTTCACGGCATGTGGTTGTGGTGCTTTGATCTGTGAATTATGAGAAACGAAAACACCTTTCTTTCTCTTCTGTTTACCGGAATTCTCGGCTAAACTGTAGTGATGCTACTGCTTGGAGTTCTCAAGCTGAACATGGGTTAGCCGTTAATTAGTCCTTAATTCCTTTTCTCTCTGATGATGAATTTGGGAATTAGGCACTAATTTTCATATAGTGATAGTGCTCTTTATTTTCTGGATAACCAAGTCGCCAATCTAATACTGCTTCCACACTGTGTTGGCGTGCATAATTCAGGCGCCCTGACCGGGCCGCGATGTACCGGGTGAAGAGCGAGAGCGACTGCGACATGATGCTGCAGGACCAGATGGACTCGCCGGTGGCCGACGATGTGAGCAGCGGCGGGGGGTCGCCTCACAGGGGTAGCGGGCCGCCCCTGAAGAAAGGCCCGTGGACGTCGGCGGAGGACTCCATCCTGGTGGACTACGTGAAGAAGCACGGCGAGGGGAACTGGAACGCGGTGCAGAAGAACACCGGGCTGTTCCGCTGCGGCAAGAGCTGCCGCCTCCGGTGGGCGAACCACCTCAGGCCCAACCTCAAGAAGGGGGCCTTCACCCCCGAGGAGGAGCGCCTCATCATCCAGCTCCACGCCAAGATGGGGAACAAGTGGGCGAGGATGGCTGCCCATGTAAGTGCTATGCTGATTCCATCCTCTGCACATGACCATGCAATTCTTTACCGATTTTCCAGAATTGATTTTGTTGTTTGGGTCTTCATGTATACGTGCAGTTTTTAATTCAAGACGAGTGTCTAGATTTCCCCTTAGCAATTACCGTTTCCTGAAAAGTAGTAATGATTTATTTTGCGTACTATTTTGTTTCATGTTCGGACTGCACTAGCATGTTCATGTTGCTTTGCCGTCACCGTTCTGCATTAACTTAGATAGTTTTATAGTTTAGTTCAGTAAATGCCATCTTCTGGTTTAAAAATTAGACCTAGTAACTTTCGTGCAGCAACCTGCTCAAATCATCCTGCTATCAAGATCCTGGTCCACAGAATTAGTTCATTCCTGATCTGGGGCACCAAGAAATGATCGCTTTCAAATATTTTTGTAGGTTTGGTTTTCAATTCCGTATGACTTGTCATTGTTACTCTTTTATGGATAAAGACATCGTTGGTAGTCATATTCAAAGGTAGGAATACTGCACCTGAGCAGCAAAGATAGCTACTGCAGAGGCTGACTCTACTTTCTTTGTCACTAAAAGCATCTTGGCCTTGCTACTAGTTTTTCTTTGAATTTCAACAATCAACTGGAAGGGGCATTCAACACGGCAATTGTGTCTTATCTCTTATCAAATCTATATCTTGAGGCTTAGGCAACTCATATTCTCATGTTAGCTAACTCCACCAATACTAGCCACTAGCCAGACTAGACTGTCTTTTGTCTGAAACACAAGGTGCCTAAATTAAGAACTTGAGAGTTCTTGTGTTTTAGAAAATACGCTATTGTGTTTTGAAACATTTCATATGCCTTATCATGTGTGCATGTCTCTAGTAAGTTCCTATTTCCATCCTGAATAATTTTAGCCTTTATTTTTTCTATATTGTCATCATTAACCTTGAGCACCCTTCTCAGTTGCCAGGGCGTACTGACAATGAAATTAAGAACTATTGGAACACTCGAATAAAGAGATGCCAACGAGCTGGTCTTCCTATCTATCCTGCTAGTGTATGCAATCAATCTTCAAGTGAAGATCAGCAAATCTCTGGTGATTTTAACTGCGGAGAGAATATATCCAATGATCTTCTGGGTGGGAACAGTCTTTATCTACCAGATTTTACCAGTGACAATTTCATTGCTAATACAGAGGCTTTAACCTATGCACCACACCTTTCAGCAGTTTCAATAGGCAATTTGCTCGGCCAGAGTTTTGCAGCAAAGAGTTGTAGCTTCATGGATCAGGTAGACCAAGCAGGGATGCTGAAACAATCTGGCTGTGCGCTCCCTGCATTGAGCGACACCATTGATGGCGTGCTTTCTTCGGTGGATCAATTTTCAAATGACTCTGAGAAGCCGAAGCAGGCTCTAGGTTTTGATTATCTCAATGAAGCCAATGCTAGCAGCAAGACTATTGCACCTTTTGGGGTTGCACTTTCTGGCAGCCATGCCTTTTTAAATGGCAACTTCTCTGCTTCTAGGCCCATCAATGGTCCTTTGAAGATGGAGCTCCCTTCACTCCAAGATACTGAATCCGATCCAAATAGCTGGCTCAAGTACACTTTGGCTCCTGCAGTGCAGCCTACTGAGTTAGTTGATCCTTACCTGCACTCTCCAATAGCAACCCCATCTGTGAAATCTGAGTGTGCATCACCAAGAAACAGTGGTCTTCTGGAAGAGCTGCTTCATGAAGCTCAGGGACGATCCGGGAAGAACCGACAACCATCTGTCAGAAGTTCAAGTTCCTCTGCTAATACACCATGTGAGACTACTACGGTGGTTAGCCCAGAGTTTGATCTCTGCCCGGAATATTGGGAGGACCATCACAGTTCTTTCATCAATGAATGCGCTCCTTTCAGTGGATATTCATTCACTGAATCCACTCCTCCTGTTAGTGCCGCATCACCTGGTATATTTCAGCTCTCCAAAATTTCTCCTGGTGAGTACATATAATTCGCTGACCCTTTCTTTCAGCTAATCACTTATTCATCATCTAAAAAAATTTGCAGCACAAAGTCCTTCAATGGGCTCTGGTGAGCAGGCAGTAGAGCCTATACATGAGTCAGCAGGTTCACCTCATCCTGAAAATCTGAGGCCAGATGCATTATTCTCTGGTAACTCAGCTGATCCTTCCACTTTCAACGATGCCATCGCAATTCTACTGGGCAGCGACATGACCGCCGAGTGCAAACCTGTCCTCGGTGGTGGCATCACATTTGGTTCTTCCTCATGGAGCAACATGCCAAATGCATGTGAAATTTCGGAATTCAAATGAATTCCCTGCTGCTCCTTGTAACACTGAACGAAATTCTCTTCTTGCCGACGTTCTTGCCAATTGGATTGAGGTCAATACCAGGGAACGCCTCATTGATTGTGACGCTGCATTTCTGACAGAGACCCTTTGAGGGCGCGCAGGTGCAGCAGCTACCAGATGTGGTGTTCTTCATGCGACTAGTCCTTTTATCGAATAAAGTGCACGGAGATAAGCCGGATATTTACTTTTGTTGCTTTCTATTAGAGAACACCTTTTGTCATCCCTGTGGACTGGATTCTGTTGGAAATGCTTCATGATTTTTGTTTGAACAATTTAATACCAGTTATTTGATATTGTTTGATTGTTTCCATGTACTATCTCTAGGGTACATTTGCATGTGGCAGCAATTTTCTGAAGCATACATTGCTGCTAGCATATCATTCTCTGCTGCTTGCATAAATTGACGGTTTTATGGATTTGCATTAACTTGCAATGTGAAATCGAGAAATGATATGCTCCAGATTCAGTGAAAGTGCCAATCTTGCACCGCCAGTTTTGGCTTTCGCTGCCTTTGCAAATCTGCTAGCTTTAGGCTTTAGCTGGTGGCTGGAGAAAAAAGCGAGGATAAGATGCCAGGTGATGAATGATTAGGGTTGCGACATTGTGGCTTCAGAGTTGGAACCCAAAAGATGTATCATCCATGGCACGAGGAGGTTGCGACACTGCACGGTCGCAGCGCAGACGCCACGTACCTAACTTCTCTGATATCAGTTCTTGCGTTGGATTCGTCCTTTTAGGTGCACAAGATCAGTTTCTTTTATTCTTCGTTCATTCTGTGTGCTGCACTGCACATCGATCGATCTTTTGGGCATCCTCGTACTTGGTACTTATTAAATTTTATTACACTTTTCTTGTCATTGGGCCTCCAAGCCATACCTAAGTTTTTTTTTTAAAAAAAATTCATCATGCAAGTACTAACTTTTCTTCAGCTACTACCCTTTTGCACACTTGTCGAAGTCGCGAAGACTTGCATTTCTCCTTGTTTAGATGAGAAGGATTTACTCCAAGGATTTTTAGTACCTAGGCCTTGTTTAGATGTCAGAAAATTTTGCCTTTTTAACGCACTGTAGCAAAAGGTAAATTTCGGTTTTTTTGGTAAATATTGTCCTACCATGACCTAATTAGACTCAAAAGATTCGTGTCGCAAAGGCCATCAAAACCGTGTAATTAGTTTTTGATTTCATCTACATTTAGTATTCCGAACATGTCTTTTGGTGTATTTAATGTGATGGAGAGAGAGTGGAAAGGAGGAATAGTAGCAAACTAAACAAGGCCCTATTTCGCCTGCAGATTTAGATTCATCTTCCCTGTATCGAAGCAGCACTGCCTAGTACTTCATCGTGAAGACACGAATCCAAACTCTCTCGGAATCCATTCAGCAAAGGCGCTCGATTGCCTCAGAATAGGTGAAGGCTAGCTGTGCACAACAAAACGTCACTGTATTTTTTAATCTTTTACGGTGCACAATACTACCCAACGGTAGTATGATAGTATAACTGGTTTTTTTTGCTATGAGTAAAATGGTAATTTGCTCGAAATATAAAATGGTAATTTGCTCGAAATATATTAACCAGGTACATAAAAAAATTCATATATTTGATTTCATATACTATACCAATACTATTTTTCATAGTTCCAATCATACTCTTATACTACCCATACTACCTATGAATACTATCCATACTGACGCTAAAAAACTGGTAGTATAGAATTAATTTCAACTGCCAGATCCTTTAAAATAAGTCTTTTTTATTACATACGAGTTCTTTTCAAATGGTAGCATAGGTTAGTATTGTGCATCGTAAAGGACTTTTTTTAAACAAAATAACGATCTCAGTTAACATTAGTAGTACCTCTCCCTGTGACGTGACTATTTAAGCTCTGATCGTCGAGCGTAGAGAGTTTGCACCAGCGACAATGCGTTCACTAGATGTTATTAAACTGTGAGCTCGGATCTATATAGCCTATATATGCATTTCACTAACAATTATTAATTGTATATTTTTAACATACAAGCTATCTACGTCATCATCCACTAAGGTCTCCTATTTATATCTTTTACTGATGTTCTGTGACTAAAATTATATAGGATAAATCATTTAAAAGGTTTTTTGTGACTAAATACATAATGATGAATCGTTAAAGATGTTCTCTCACAATTAACGAATATGTGAGCTCGGATCTATATAGCCTATATATGCATTTCACTAACAATTATCAATTGTATATCTTTAACATACAAGCTATCTGCTTCATCATCCACTAAGACCACATATTTATATCTCTTACTGATTTTCTGTGACTAGATACATAATAGATCAATCGTTAAAGATGTTCTCTGACAATTAATGAATATGTTCTCATGTATAATGTCATTTGTACAAGCACATTAGTTCATAGTTTCTCGAAAAATTCTCTCAAATCCGCAGCAACACGCGGAGAATCACCTATTTGTTAAGAAAGAAAGTTACATCAGCAAACTTTTGTATACTAGCAGTGCAAATGTTTTGTAATCTCTTAAGAGAAATAAAAAAGGGGGTCTTATCACTTATTTTATTTTGTCACGAAAGGGAAATTAAAATGAATAGAGATTCACATAAAGAAATCGAAAGAATAATGCTCTACTAATTCACGTCACAACTTTTGCTTAGTTTTGCACTAGAGTTAAAGTTTTTTTATATATTTTTTTATGGAAGAGAAAAAAATTGGAGATGCGAGGAATCGAACCCCGTACCTTTAATGTGCATCAATAATGCTCTACCAATTGAGCTACATCCCCAAATTTTGATTACTTTTTTATTGTAAATAATTTATATTGTTTTAATGTTTTTACGAAAGAGAAATAAAATATATTGCACATGAAGTATAAAATATATTGCCAAGAAAGGTACATTAGCAAACTTTTGTATACTAGCAGTGCAAAAGAGAAATTAAAAACGGGTCTTATTAATTATGTTATTTTGTCATGGAAGGGAAATAAAAATCAATAGAGATTCACATAAAGAAATCGAAAGAATAATGCTCTACTAATTGACGTATATATTTTTGTTATGGAAGAGAAAAAAATTGGAGATGCGAGGAATCGAACCCTGTACCTTTAATGTGCATGAATAATGCTCTACCAATTGAGCTACATCCCCAAGTTTTGATTACTTTTTTGTTGTAAATATTTTATATTGTTTTTACGAAAGAGAAATAAAATATATTGCACATGAAGTATAGATATATTCTTTTTTTTTCGCGCCATGGATGGACGAATGCGCTGCCCCGCCGCCTCCGGACGCACGGCACTCGGCACGCACCCATCGCATCGCATCCGTCGTCAGGCCGACCCGCGCCACCTGCATCCGTAGGCGTGAGCGAAGCTGCGCCCAGCGCCCACGACGGGCGCCACCACCGCCACGCACGCCGGCTCCGTGCACGCGCACGCAACGCACCCGTCCACCGCGCCGCCGCCGCACGGTCAGTCGATTTCCCGGCGCGCGGCGGTGGACGACGGCACCGACGTGCCGTGGCCGTGGTAACTGCGCCGACAGCGAAGGTGCCCGCTGCACGCGACAGATCATCGATCAGGCGACGACGCTGAGATCGGGCGGGTAGCCGGGTAGTACGCACGCACGACTGCTGACTGCCTGAAGAAATGTACAGTACAATACAGGTGGTTTAACGGGCAGATATGTCAGGTTGCAGGATCTTTTTTCTACAAATATACCGTGTCTAGTATGTTTTTCATAATAAAAATGGATTCATGATTTTTTTATAAAAAAAAGAAAATTCTGAAACTTTGGTACCGTGTCCAGTCAATGCACGCATGTGGCTTGTCTCCTTCCCTGTTTCGGTGAGGTTAGGATGGCAACTCATTTCTTCAGCACGGCACGCGACACCCTCTCGAGGTTCATTTTTTTTTTCTCAAGGACGACGGAACACGCGTGGTTGGGTTGGGTTGCTCCGGCCGCATGCCTAACTGCGTGCTCGCAAGCATACATGTATGGCAGAGCTTCTTGTAGGAGGCAAACATGCACGAACAGTCTTTGCACTCTCGCTTGGATGGTTTGGCATCGATGCTTTCTGTTTTCTCGCGTCGCCCGGTCTGATTATCTGAATGTTTGGTCCGCTAGATCACTGCACGTGACAGAGACAGTTCTCTGGTCAGATCGATCACCAGAAGACTGCCGTCAGTCTCCAAGGTTGTTGCAGCCTGAACGACCCTGAAAGCCCCGGCCGTTCAGACTGATTCCACTCCTTACGGCCCTCAAAGCAGCGCCACGAAATTTCCTTACTAGTGACTGCTAGTACGTCACGTATGGACGATGAATTCAAACATTTTTTTTGGAATCGAGACATGCCGTACGATGCTTCGCTTGAGCACAACTGGAGGCGCCACTTTGCCGGGCGGATTTGTCCGCCAGCAGCAGCTGATTCAGGCATCTGTCGCTGTGCGGTGTGCAGTGCCGCTAAAGCGTAGAGAAAATTACCAGGATAACACCAGAAAAAATGTTAGTTACCTATTTGACATCTAAATTCAGATTCTTTCCTATATAATCTCATCTTCATTTTCGGTTTCCTATTTGACACTTCCGTCTATTTGAATGCCTAACACCGTTAAGTTCGTGGAAAAATGACTATTGTACCCTTAGTTTCTGTTTTCTTCTGTACTGGCGCATACAACCTTGTTCATCCTTGTTCATCTGGGAAAATGCACAAGCAGGTGAAATGCTGGTTCCCCTCCCCTTCCCCCTTGTTCCCCTCCCCTAGATTCAGCCATTTTTTTCCATCCATCAAATCCACTAGCCACTGTTGTTCGATTGACCAGCAATACGCCGAGGACTCTGGTGATTCGTTGAGCTCATCGATGCCCAGGAACCCCACAGTAATAGTTATACCAAGTTTCAAAGGCCAAATATTTCCCAAGGTCTCGATCTGGAATCAAGCAATCAGAGCATGGATCTGGTCAGGAGGATTCCTATCCAGTTCATCCCCAAGCAAGCTATTTCCCTACATGATAAGTACCAGCACCGCAAAAGGATCGTCCGGTCCGATCCGCATGCTCGTCCTGCAGAGACTATCAAACTAACACCTCAAGATTCTGCTAATCAAGAACAGAATCAGGCTCTCATCTCAAGGGGCGACAACCTCCCTGCCTGGCCTCCTCCGTGGTTGCGTGAGGCGTTGTGGGGATACGCCGCCCTCCTCCGCGGCTGCGCGAGGTGCTGTGGGGGGCGCGCCGCTCACCTCCGCGGCCGCGCAGGGCACCGACGGAGCCGCCGCGGGGACCTTGCCGCCCTCCTCCGCGGGCTGCGCGCGGGTTGCCGTGGGGGCTGCACCGCTATCCTCCGTGGCGGCGCTGTCCGTGCCCACTGCCCAGGCCGCCGTCCGTCACCATACCGCCGATCTAGGGTTGGGGAAGGGTTGGGTTTTTTTTAGAAAAAAAACGCAGTGGTTGCCTTGCCTCTGTCGTTCCGCTCACGTGAGGGAGAGCAGGGCATTATAGTAATTTCCTCTAGCCTCACGTGGATGGGTAACGGATGAAATGGATGGAATAGACGGAAGTGTCAAATAGCAAACTGAAAATGAGAAAGAGAATATATAAGAAAGAAATTGAAGTTGGATGTCAAATAGGTAACTAACATTTTTTATGATGTCATCTGTTAATTCTCTCTGAAGCGTACCGCGAGATCGCGAGATGCGAAGCACAGTGACCTCGCCGCCGGCCTGGCGGCCTCCTCCGACAGCGGGGAGCGCCTGCGCCAGCGCACCACCGAAAATTCTCACCGCTGTCGTGGTGTCTCGTCGCTCCTCCTCGGCCGGCCACGCTCAGACACGCGGGCCTACCACCGTCCACCCTCTGTGACCCTGTCGCTGGGCCCCGCACGCCAGAGGGCCACCACCGTCAACTGTGCCAACGCAGACGCAACAGCGGGGCCCACCACCACGCCCCCCGCCCCCGCTTTCTGCTGCTGCTAGCCTGCTGCTACTGCCGCCGCTTTCCCTTTCCCCCCATCATCTCTCCACTCTTCGGGCGATCACCGTCGCCATCGCCGCCGCCGCCCACCGGCCACCCCGTCTCGACGCGCACGCCGCGACCGCAGCCGAAAGTGGCGGGGGCGGTAGTCCAAGCCTCCAAGGCCCCACTACTCCCTGCCCGCCTGCTGCTGCTGCTTCTCTAGTATCCCGCCGCACGGATACGCGCGCACGTTTCGCGCATACGCCACCTGCTGTGCTTGCTGGCTTTGACCTCGGGTGATCCCTTGCTCTCCTTGACCCGGCCCTCGCTCCCGCTCCTGCCTCAGCTGCCGGCGCCGGGTCGCTGTACGTCGCCACAGGGCTCCGGTTGTCCGTTTCTTCCGGCTCCTCCTTGGAGTTTTCTCCGGCCTCGCTCGCAGTCGCAGCTGCTGGCTGCCGCCGAGCTTCCTGAAAAGGTACGGTGCGCACGCTTCTTTCCGGTACAGTCTGATTCAACTGGCGGGTTGTAGTTGATGAGCCTGGGATGGATTGTGGATTAGTCGATCTCGCTTCGCTGATTTGTGGATTTGGGCCATGGTGCTGAGTTGTCGGCAGTGAAGATCTGTTTGCCCCTTGCTTGATCGCCAGCGAAGGTGGCGATGTCTCGGCCGTTTGAGGGCTAAGATCGGGTTTCTTTACCCATCACCCACGGATTGGGGATTAGGTTTTGATCTCAGACTATGATGCTATCAGCGATGATCTGGTGAATGGTGATCAGTTTGCAAGGCTGTACTTGTGCTGTTTTGCCGACAGTGATTTAGTAATCAGCCTGTAAATTCGAGCTCTGACTTGTGCTGTTCTGTCAACAAGTTTTTTTTTTGTTTTTTTTTTGAATATAGAGTTCTGTCAACAAGTGGGAGCTAATTACGGTGGACATGCCTTATGCTTGTGCTGGGCTATTCCTGTTTGATAAGTATTTGTGGTGGATCTATTTGTGAGGGTTGTGGACAGCAAACGTGTGTGACTATGAATAGCGAGCATCTGCATTAAGTTTTGAGATGTGATTAGTTTCATTAGATCAAATGAATACTGAGCAGCAGTGTTAACTCTTGGGGAGAAAAAAAGGAGAGCCTTAATCAGCTTGCTTTTAACTTGCAGGGTATTTTAAAGTTGGGTTTACTAAATTAGCATAGCTTCCAAGTTCCTTTGTATCTACCAATTAATCGAAACACAGCCACTTTGTTATAATCAACTAACAATTTTTTTCATTGTGATTGTGGTAGGTTTGTGTTGGAGGCTAAGGGGTTTACATGCCATGGCCTTTGAGGCAAAACAGGCAGCTCTATGTATCAAGAAAGTTTTGAGGTTGTCTATTAGAAAGGGCTATATATTCATCTCTGAACACCCAGTCCTCTTCGGTTTTGGTGTTGTGCTCTATTTATTGTACAGATCTTGGCCAGGGTTCTTTGTGTTCCTGCTTTCTTCTTCACCTGTCATTATATGTACTGCTATTCTTCTTGGAGTCCTGTTGAGTTGTGGAGAAATTAATCTACCCGAGGCTAGTGAAGATCACAAGGGTACTCCAGAAATCTCAGCTTTCAAGGTTGGAAATTTGTCCAGTGATATTCACTTCGAAGAAAATCAGAGACTTTCAATGCCTGAATTTAGGGAGGATACATCAAACTTCAAAGAGAGGGAAATTAAACAGGCAGTTTCCTTCGGAGAGAGGGCTAGTGAACATATTGATCTGGATGATGATGTCCCTCTTCTGAGGAGAGCTGATGAAGAAGATGAGAGAGGTGACCTTCGAAACATACCTAGAATACCAACGCCATTTCCTTCTATGGTCAATCTTTGCCAAGAGTCCGGGATTAGGGAGGACTTGACCTTTAATAAGAAAAGAAAATCAGAAGGTTCATTTTCTATACAAGATAGAGCCGGCAGGCAGACTAGCCTATTTGATGTTGCCCATCTGTGTGGTCTGAATGACGAAGATACATCCTTTGGTTTGTTTTCATCCAGTGAGAATGTCAATAAACATGTTGACATGGAGGAAAATCTGAATCAAGATAGAGTTACACATTCAGCAGCTAGCAAATTGAGAGAAGTTTCTGAGGAGAAGCAAGCTGAAGAGATTACTGGAACTAGTAAATCAGCCTTTTCTATTGCTATTCGCCAATGGGAAAAGACCGAGAGGCTTAATGTTGATACTAGCAATGTTGAGAACAACTTGCTTGATTCCTCTCTTGGCTCACCATGGGCAAGAGTTAGCAGTCAGGATGGTTCATCTGGTTTTGACTCTGACGGGGCGGAGAGTTCTTCTCCTGATGCTTCCATGACTGACATTGCTCCAGTTCTTGATGAGATCGATCCACTTTTGGGTGCTGATTCTGCTAGTCCTGATCCCATTCCCAAGGATGATTCAGACAGTGAATCTCATGTCTCAGAGGAACATCAAATTGATGATGATAGTAACGATGAGGGTGATGACAATGATGCTAAAGATAATGTGGAGGGGAAGAAGAAAGATGATGGGAGAGAAGCTGCATTTCTTTGGACAGCAGATGATGAAAAGAATCTGATGGATCTTGGGTATTCTGAAATGGAAAGGAACCGCAGGTTGGAAATTTTGATGGCTAGGCGAAGATCTAGGAAGAACATAAAATTTGAACTTGATAATAACTTGATTGATGCCGACAGTAATGGTGCTGGTAGGAGTTCAGATGATTTGTCGCGCTTCCGTGCACAAGTACCTCGTATTGCAGTGCCAAGAAGGAACCCTTTTGATCTTCCTTATGATTCTGAAGAAGCAGCAATTCCTGGATCAGCTCCTTCCATTCTGCATGCACGGAAGAACCCATTTGATCTTCCCCTTGAGCAGCCTCATGACAGTGGTGTCCCTGCGCATGATAATTTACATGCTGTGGAATCTGTGACGTCACCTCGTCGTGACATGATCTTCAGAAGGCATGAAAGCTTCAACTTTGGAAGGACGGATGAAATCCAGGAGAGGCGCTTTTCTAGACTCAGGCCATATTTTGTCCCTGAAACTGTGGAATGGAATGCAAGCAATTTCCAAAGACAGTTCAGCGATAAGAGTGACTCTAAATTGAGCTCTGTTACTGAATCTGATGTGGCTTCTTCAGTTGCTGATCAGGAGGATCACAAGGACCATGGTGAAAAGGGTTTACACATGGAACACAAGTCACCTGCTCTTGTGAGACAGGATAGTGACCTTGCAGATGTTGGAAGTGAGTGCTCAGATGGAATCAACTCCATAGATGTTGAACTAGACAACAGTGACATCGATGACCGTGAAATGGCTCTACATCATTTCGTCTTTGAAAGATCGCAAGAAAGGGAAGCGCATCTTGCCTCAACGAAAGGAAAGGGTCACGAAGAAGATTATTCGCCCAAGTCAGCTGGGGATTCCAAGATGCCATTTCATCCAGTTCCTGACTTGCTTAGCTGGGAAGATGGAGATGGTAAGCAAGTTTGATTGGACTACTTTATATCAATAGCTTAATACCCGTGTTTTTTTTTTTTCAAATTGTTATTTGAACCACCTCCCATTATGCAGGTGACAACAGCCTTGGTGCTAAACCTTCTTTCCAACTTAACACAGAAGTTAAATGCTCAGAATGGATTTCATCCTCCAGGCCAACTGTGGAGGGTGAATCACATTCTAGGGACCTTCCGGAGTACCTTGACACTGACGTGGCATCAAGCTCAAATACAGTTGTACTTGGTGCAAGCAATACAGCTGAGAAAGATGGAGATGTTGATCTCATGTCTTATTCAAACAATGAAACACCATTAGATAACCTGATTCACGGGTCTGTGGAGCTGCCTTCTGAATTTGTCACGGAAACATTGCCGGTCATATCTAGGGACCTGCACCCTATCCCTGAGGAGAGAGTTGTTGAGAACTTCAGCATGGAAGAAAAGCATGAAACAGCAATATTTGTTGAGTCAGATGCTTCTTTGACTGGCTTGCATGTAATTGAAGAACACTTTGATGTTGGATTTGACAAAAGTCTGAACAATGTTTCCTCATATCCTCTAGCTAGTGATGCCATCCAATCTCCATCAGCTGAACATGCAGAAGTCTTGAATCCCTTTGTTTCCATGGCTGCTGAATCAAACAAGGTGGATATAGGTGACATGAACGAAGAAATAACTGCGGGATATCTACTTGATTCTGATGACGAGGCTGGCAAAATCTATCCTGAGCCTATGGAAGAAAGTGGAATTGATGAAAGTTTCCTGTCTGAGTTGGACACAGTGGGAGACTTCGGAGTAGAACCAATGAGACTGGATCAGCAGGTGCTAGATCAGGGTTCCCATGATGAATACCTGACCAATGGTGTTGCTAAAGATTGCGTGATTAGCCCTCAGACTTCTGACAATGTGTCTCTGACCATGTCGGAAGCCAGTGCTGAAGACTCCAGGGAGCAATCTCCAGTTGTTGATGACCTAAATGTCCCTGAATTTAGTTGGTCATTTGGAGCATCTCATGGTGACCCTGAGCAGACTGTCTATAATCCTCGGAGACGGATCCTTGAAGCAAGCCCATTTGAAGCAATAAACATGGAGTTGAAGCCACCACACAATGAGTCAGAAGTGCCTTCTGATGATACACCATCAGCAGCAATCTTAGCAGCTGCATCAAGTGAACTGGAGGTCGCTACAAATGAGTTAGCGACAACTGTGACCAATCCTGAGATGACGATTCTAGATGCGAAGTCTCTGGAGGATATTGAGACTGCCTTTAAACTAGTTAGTGATGGTGCGGTTTCTGAGCCCGCCATGGACACTGAAATTTCACACATCTCAGGTGTTAATGCTGATACAGAGCCTGAAGAGAGTGGAGAGCTCCACGTCATTGATGCAAAATCTGTGGATGATATCCATGCTGCTTTCAAGGAGCACTGTGATTCTGTTGTGAATAGGCCTTTGGAAGAAAATGACGGTAAGGCTGGGTATGGGGTGACTGCAGAATCCACAAAGCAGGATGAACTTACTGAAGCATCACATCCCGAAAGTCCACATAATCTCGGAGATGCTGGGGATGCTTCAGCAGTGGAGAGTACAAGCAATTCTGTTTCTAATGAGGCGAAGATTCATGATGACGTTGATGCAGTGTTCAGTAATGTCTCTGATAGCAGTACCATGGTTACTGCAGAAGCGGTGGAGTCACAGGATTCTCGTGAAAGGGCGGAGGAAAATTAACACCAGCGAATGCTAGCTACTAGTTGACTGTTGAAACGAAAGAAGAGAGAATGCCAACAGAGATGTTTGCCAAGTTTGAGACAAAAGTGCTCCTCCATTGAAGGGGGAAGGAGCTACCAAGTATTGATCCATTGATGGAATGCCATCAGGAGCGTGCCACTGCCACTGTGCATATACTTCACAATACCCAAAATGCAAAGTTTTGATGTAGTTTTTTGTGTGTGAATGAATGCGTTTGTTTTAACTTTCCTTCTCTTTCAAGGTTTTGGCGGGTTTGTTTTAGTTTGATTCCCCCCTTCCTTTGGCTGTAATTTGAAGAGGTGTACAAGTTTTGCCCAGACACTTCGGTTTGTTGATAGGGAGATACAACAATCTGTTGTACCATGTGGTTGAGGTTTTGTTGTACTATTTTGATTGAAACTGGTGGAGATGGCAACAGAAGAATTACAAAAGCATCTGTTACCTTTGTTATGAGTCCCTCGGAACCTTACGGTGTATATATAGATCTTCAGGTTCACAGCATTTCCATCTGTCTATTTGCCTGTTACTGCACTCTTCAATACTTGTTCTATACCAGTATACCTCATGGACACAGTACGCTCGGAACCCTGCTGCAACTCGACAGAGCGTCAGTGTCTCTCAAGAAAATCTTGTTTGACACGAGTTTGAAATCTTGCAGGATCGCTATCAAAGCATTCTTTTGTTGCGTGGGCTAATTCTGTGAGCCTTGACATAATAAACTGGCTTATCTCTGGATTGGCAGGCAGTGTGGACTAGCACGATCCGTAGACGTGCGGGCGAAGGCTCTCGCCGGCTGCCGGCCGCGCGAGCGAGCGTGGGGCGCATTAGCCGGGGCGCCCTCAACCTGAATGGCTGAATCCTAGCAGGAGTTTTTGACTAAGGGTCCCTTTGGCAGAGCTGTGGCTGTAGCTGAAATAGCTGTGGCTGTTATGGTAAAATGACTTCTTTGGTGAAACTAAAGCCATTTTGTAAAGTGTTTGGCAAAATGACTGTGGTTGTGGCTTCTCTGTATTTTTAAGGGCCTTTTGGCAGGGCTTTTCCAAGTGCTTCTCCACCGGCTTCTACAGAAGCCCTGCCAAACACCTAACAAAAAACGGCTTCCAACCTGAAGTCATGGAGAAGCCATTTTGCAATTTGTACTACGGAGATGAAGCAAAAAATAGTGGCTTCCCGCGGCTTCTTCCCCACATGTGAGATTAAAAATACAGAGAAACCACAACTACAGCCATTTTGCCAAACACTTTACAAAATGGTTTTAGCTTCACCAAAGAAGTCATTTTACCATAGCAGCCACAGCTATTTCAGTCACAGCCACAGCTCTGCCAAAAGGGCCCTATCTCACATGTGGGGAAGAAGTCGCGGGAAGCCACTATTTTTGGCTTCACCTCCGTAGTACAAATTGCAAAATGACTTCTCCATGACTTCAGGTTGGAAGCTATTTTTTGTTAGGTGTTTGGCAGGACTTCTGTAGAAGCCGGTGGTAGAGAAGCACTTGGAAAAGCTTGCGAAACGTCCACTGTCAGGCGCGTTCTGGGCTGTGCACTCCAGCTGTGGCCAGCCACCGCCGCCTTCGACCAAATGCTTGCCAACGACGTGGAGTAGGCTACAGCTTGCAGCAACGTACGTACTAGTTTGTATAGCTAGTAGTCGTCAGTCATCGTTCAGTTACTGCTAGTACTCGTTGAGGAACCGCGTTGCCCTGAAACGGATAAAGGCCTGCCATGGCCCACGGTTAGCTGCGAAACGATCGCGGATTCACTGGATACGAGGGCGGCTTGATGCTTCTGAAGTCTGAACACGCGCTGCGTGCTGTGCTTGGAGCCCCCAGATCAGATGAGTCCAACAAGCAGGTTCCTTCGTTTTCCATAGACGACCCACGGCCGCCGCACCGCGCGCCGCGACGCGACACGGTTTCAACTCTTCCACCCCCGGACGCCACCCGATAGGCGTCGCGGCCTGGGCCTCCGCGCTCCCCCTGCACGCCACCGTATAAGACCCCCTCCGCCCCGAGACCTTGCCGCCTCTCCCGCCTCTCCCCGTCAGCTCAGCTCCAGCTGCTAACCAGCTCTACTGCCTCGCACGTCCACACCGCCTCCCCGGTCGACGCCGGCCGCGTCGTCGCTCTGAAATCACCTCCAAGGAACCGGACGCGTCGAGGAGCCGCAGCATCGCCGACGACGAGCGCTAGGAGCCACCAGGGAGGCAAGGTGTGTCTCCCCATCTCATCTTTCGATTGATTCGCCGCCGCTGCATTTGCGCGTGATGAAGGCAGATTTTGGCGAGGGCGAGAACTGGGTCAATTTTGTTCTACCACGCATCCTCTGCTCGCGATTGAAATGCTGGGTTTTCTGATCGAGGTTTTATGCCAGTTTTGTTCCGATGTGAACAGATCGTCCATGGGCGAAGTGGCAGTAGGCAGTTGTTCGTTTCGAAGAGTTTATCCGGGGCTTCTGCTCTCGATTTCCTTTTCTTTCTTTGGTGTCAGCTAATGCCTTTCCTTTTAGAATAAGGGGCGATTTAATGATTGCTCGTGACTAATTTTGTTTGGAAGCGACAAGGCCTTCCAAGGCATTCTCAATTCTCTCGAAAAAAAACACGGCATGGTTTAATGTTTTTCACAAAAAAAAAATCCGAGTCACACCGTGTATAATTAGTGAGAGTTTATTGTAGGAGTCGATGATTCACACCGTGCATCATGAACAATCAATAGGACGTCTTTATAATCCCGCGCGCCGGTGCATGCAGATTGATTCCGACGAGCGCATCGAGGAGCAGCCCATGATGCACGGGAACGGGCACGGCCGCGTCCACCCGGCGGCGTCCAGCTCCGACTTCTCCAGCGAGATGAACCAGTCGGTGTCCGCGCCTTCCTCCGACCCTTCATCCAGCCCGCTCTACAGCTTCCACTTCGAGAAGCCCGTCCCGCAGCAGCAGCCGTCGGCGGCGGCGGCGGCGAAGCCCGGCGAGTACGTGGTGCAGGTGCCCAAGGACAAGGTCTTCCGCGTCCCGCCGCCCGAGAACGCGCGCCTCTTCGAGCACTACACCCGCCGCGCCAAGCGCCGCCGCCGCTGCTCCTGCGTCCGCGTCTGCACGTGCGTGCTCGCCGCGATCCTCGCGCTCGCCGTCCTCCTCGCGGCGGCCGCCGGCGTCATGTACCTCGTCTTCAGGCCCAAGCGGCCGTCGTACGCCGTCCAGGCGCTCGCCGTCTCGGGCCTCGCCGGCGTCGGCAACGCCTCCGCTCCCGCCGCGTTCTCGCCGGGGTTCGACGCCACCGTGCGCGCCGACAACCCCAACGGCAAGATCGGCGTGCACTACGAGGGGGGCAAGAGCCGCGTCTCCGTGTCGTACGATGGCGTGCTCCTCGCCGAGGGTGCGTGGCCGGCGTTCTACCAGGGGCCCCGGAACGTGACGGTGCTGGTGGCGAAGGCGAAGGGGTCCGGGATACGGTTCTCGCAGAGCGTGCGCGGGCAGATGGCCGCGGCGGAGCGGCTCCGGTCGGTGCCGTTCGACGTGGACGTCGAGGTGCCCGTGCGGCTGCAGCTCGGCAGCGTGAAGACGTGGGCCGTGCCGGCGCGGGCGCGCTGCACCGTCGCGGTCGACAGGCTGGCCGCCGACGCCAAGGTGGTGTCCAGGTCGTGCCACGTCAAGGTGCGCCTCCTGTCCTGGTGGAACTGAGCAAGTAAACAAGTGGCTTTGTCATCTGTGCATTAGAAAGAGCAGTTCTTGCCTGTTCCAGGATACATTTTACTCCTCGTTTTGTAAGTTGGTTTGATCGAGTAATATGTATTGCAATATCAATTCAAGTATCCTGCGACATTGTGGAGTCGAGCTGTATTTGATCCTCTGTTCTTCTGTTTTGAGCATCCTGCGACATTGTGTTGCTACCTGAACAATGCTGTTCAAAACAGGCCTTTGTAAAATGTGTTGCGGTGGGCAGTTGGTTACTTTCGTTAAAACTGATAGTCTGATACTAGGCGGTGATGCACTCCGAGGGTTCTTTTGGAATGGCGGTATTTTTCTCTACACGAAATATGTGCTCAGTCACATTCACCAAAACTACACTTTCAAATACTGTTGGATGGATATTTGGTGAATCTACTAACTTCATCTAACGTTGATTTAAACCTCTAGTTATATTATAAAAGATACTTGTCTTCAATGCTCCTATGAGGCTATGATCTAAACTGTCACTGGTTTTAAGCATTTTCTCATAAAATCCAAAACACACGAGTTGGTCGTGGTTAAAACGAGTTGATCGTGGTATCGTGGCCACCTCTGCCTGCCTGCCTGCGTGACACAACCAGAGGTCCAGAATGTCAAATGATGAACTTGTGTACTCCTATGTACTGCCTTTGCAGTCACGAACACTCAACACTCTGAACTTTGAATGCTCTCACACAGGTTGCATGACAAAGTTGAACATCCAGTGGTGACTGGTGAGTATTCGGTACTTACGGAAATGGAGTGCTCTCCTCAATTCGAAAAAAAAATGAGAGCAGAGAGCAAGTGTCGCCCACGTCGTGGCCGGTTGATCATACTTTATATACATCAGAGAAATACTGTGACCTTTGCTAGTATTTTGTTTATGAAGAAAAACTGTGCTGATATCTTCTCTACATCGAATCCCAGTTTCTGAACTCTGCGACGACAGTGGTGCGCCTCCATGAACTCGACCAAAATGTTCGGTCGAATCACAATTCACAACGACGTGGCACATATCTGGTCATTAGCCTCCCGCGTGAACCTTCAACAGTTCAAACTGGCGAAGGTTCTAAACAAGATGCAATGCCCAGCATATATATGGTTTTCATACGGAAAAGGTCCATTTTACTACCTTCACATATCCACTTTATCTGCTTAACTCTCTAATCAAAATTTAAGTTTGATTTACTCCCCTCTACTATTTTAGTCAGTCCAATTTACCTCCTAACGAAATTTATCTTTTTTATTTCTTCATGTACAAGTTGAGTTTTGAGTTCAATTTATTTTCGGGTGACTTGTAACACAATGTCCGACACTATAAAAATATATTATGATTTTTTTCATCATTATTTTTAAGCAGAAATCATCATTATTTTTAAGTAGTTTTTGTATCACTATGATCAATTCATATTAAATATTCTAAATCTATGAAAATTACAAAAAAAAAGTTAGTATATTTTTCTACTATGTGTCGTCATGTTCTCTATCTACTGACAAAACTTGGATTTAAAATTTAACTTGCATATTGAGAAATAAAAAGACAAATCTCACTAGGGGTAGATTAGACCAACTGAAATAGTTTAGGATAGTAGATTAAGCCTAAATTTTGTCGAGGGGTTATATGGACAAAGCGGATAGAAGAGGGTAGTAAAATGGACCTTTTCCGTTTTCATACATAGCCTGCTCAGACGTCAACAGTAACTAGCAGATTGCTTGCTTTTCATAACGAGATGCATGGTAACGCGTCGTAGTTCTGCGCATTAGGACAGTCGGGATATGATCACACGCAACGTTTACGATCTGCGTTCGTATCAGTTCGACAAATCTTATATTGTACGACTAATTTTCTGTTGATTCGTAGAATTAATTTATTTTGAAATAAAAATATTCATAACAAATCAACAGTACAAATCAAACGCGCCCGACTGCTGGCTACAAGCCATTTGGCCAATGGCCTCGCCGTCCGTCAGAAACTGGTCAGTTCCGCATCACTACCGGAATGGCGGCTTTTGCCGAGAGTCCAGAGCTTTGCCGACAGACTCTCGACAAAGAAGGCT
Organism: Cenchrus fungigraminus; assembly: GCA_036936925.1. Lineage (NCBI taxonomy): Eukaryota > Viridiplantae > Streptophyta > Magnoliopsida > Poales > Poaceae > Cenchrus > Cenchrus fungigraminus. Next base: position 15,099,640 of record CM072778.1, on the reverse strand, counting down.
TTGCCGAGAGCCAGATAAAAAACTCTCGGCAAAGAAGAAACACTCGGCAAAAAGGCTTCTTTGTTGAGAGCTACACAAAAAACTTTCGGCAAAGAGTAAACACTCGGCAAAATTTTTTAAAAAAAATTACTTTCTTACCTCTAAACGTTTTCTATCCTCAACATACACATATACAAAACTTATGTTCAAATTTGACACAATTTTAGTTTTGTTTGCTATATTTAATAATTTTACATCATTCTAAGAAATTTTCTCGTATATATCCGATATGAACTGCAAGTGCATGAAATCTTAGAGTAAAGTTGGTGAAAAAATAATATTCATGTTCATGAGACATCTCTAAGACCATGTACATGTAATGAAGCTAAATTTCCGACATTTGGTTCTCTGATCATGATGAAGATCGTGAGGTAGAACGGTTAAAAAAATGTATAAAATTCAAATGCAGTTTGAAAATCACGAAATTTGTCAAGTACTCATGATATCATATGAGGAGGTTGTGAAAAAAATTGAGAATGTTTTGAACACATGGACACGTACGCTGTTTAGAAACTGGAACATCTCTCGGGAAGTTTCTAAGAATTTGAACTAATGTCACTAGGTTTGGAGTCTAAGAAAAATTCAAATTCGAGTTTGATCACAAAAACTTATATATAAGTAATATACAACCTAACTGGTGTCATGTTAAATTTTGGTAATTTTTCACATCTATTTGCTATTTTTATAATTATTTGTGAGTAAAATTGTCTGTATCGAGAGCCAGGCTGACGTGGCTCTCGGCAAAGACAGCCCAACTCTCTGTCCACTCCCCCACCCCACGACCCAGTCCCCCGTCGGCCCACCTCCTTCCCTGTCTCCCCTATATAGGCGCCACTTCCTAACCCTAACCCGGCCTCTGCCTCGTGCCGCCGCCAGCCTCCTACTCCGGCCGCCTCTCCCTCCTCCCTCCCTTCTCCCTGTGCCCTTTGCTTCCCCTCCACTTTCCCCTCCGGTCGCCCCCCACTGGCAGTGGTGAGCATCAGCGGGGAGAGAGGCGTGGCAGCGACGGTGGGCGCAGATGTGGCAATGGGGCGGCGGATCCGGCGAGCGGACCCGGCGGGCGCGGTCTCGGCAGGCGGGTGGTGAGCGCGGTGGCAAGCGTGGCGGTGAGACGGTGGATCTCGACGGCTGTGGCTGGATCTCGACAGCGGTGGCGGCGACCCCGAGGAGCAGCACCAGTGGCGGCGGGATCTTGACGGCGGCGGCAGGATCTCCCTCCCAGCCGACGCGGTGGTGGAGGTGGCGGCCTTGATGCTCGAGCTCCCTCGCCGGAGGATCTAGATCTGCGGCGGCGGAGCCACAAAGGCGGGTCGTTCGTGGCGCAGGTGCAGCCCTCTCCCTCCCTCCCTCTTTCTCTCCTGCCTTTTTCTGGATCCAGCCGTGGTGTCGGTGTTCGGGGTGGCGGTGCTGGTGGTGGTGTTGATGGGCGGTGGTGGTGGCAGTGCAGGTGGCGGTGATGGTGGTTGTGTTGGCGGGCGGTGGTAGGAGGCAACGGCGGCGGTGGTGGCGATGGTGGCGACGGCGGTGGTGGCGGGCGGCGGACACCTGACGGGTGCCGTGCTGCCTGGATGGTGGGCCCGTGGGGCCCAACCTCCTGGTTTTTATTTTATTTTATGAAAATCTCTTTGCCGAGAGCCATTTGCTCTCACGACACACGTGTGCTGAGAGGGTTTGAGGTAATGAGGTGGCTCTCGGCAAAGAGGCCTTTGCCGGCCCAGCTGTGCCGAGTGCCCTTTGCCGTGAGTTTCCTCTCGGCAAAGGCGTTGCCGAGGGTAAAGTGGCCTTTGCCCTGCTCTCGGCAAAGGCGGAAATTCCGGTAGTGCATAGTCCACTGTTGACGGTGAATTTCCGTCAACCTAGCCATGAGTTTACCTTCGGTGTTGGCATCAATTTTATATCTTATCCATTGGTACTAACCCCCTTGATATAACAAGTTCGTTCGTGCATGTCGGTTTTGGAGTTTAATGTTTATGCAGGAATTTAGCGCTAAAAGCAAGACTTCCGGGTAAAGTTCATCAAACACCTCGTGAGAAGACCATGAAGCCCGGTACAAGTCAAGCAATGAAGTGAACATGACTCTAAGAAGCCCAAGGACCAACTCGTGAAGGCAGAAAACTCTGAGGACCTGAATAGAAAATGCTGAAGCTTGCGAGACAAGGAGCTCTATCCAAACCGCGGAGAAACTGACGCCAAGGGCCCACATGCAGAGAAGGGAAACTTCCAGAAGACAAGAGAAGCATCACCGGCGAAGGAGTCCGCGAGATGGGCCAGAATGGGCCCAGGCCGGCCGGTCCAGGCTGGCCGGCCCAGGCCGGTCGGCCCAGCCCATTTCTAGGCCCATTCTTCCCCTCCTTTGACCTAGACGACCCCTGAGCTATTTATAGTCCCCCTGCCAAGACTCACGCATCAATTCATTTGCCATTCACCGCCGAGGAGCAGAGAAGAGAGGGACACCATTCCGGAGAGGAGAGGGTCGAGCTAGTTGTCTAGGGTTTCCTTAGCCGGCGTGGGAACCTTGCAAGAAGGACCACGTCGGAGTTCCAGGAGCTAGGAGCAAGATCAAGGTAGTATCCCGGTGGTGATCTTGTCCATGTATCATTTGTGATGTTGAATTATCAAATTGCAATCCGATTCTTAGCGATCAAGTGCTTTCTCTATGACTTTGTCTTCGATTGGTTTTTCTCACTTTAAGATCTATTATCGAGATAGATCACTTAGGGTGTTCTTGTAGCCGTGGTGGTTAGAGGTGCACGCCTGACCTATCAAGAGATTTCATCTTGTCCTTTGGACTCGTCCTAGGCTAACCCGCACGAATAGGAGTGCATTGTGACAGAACGGTGGCTCCAAAAGGCGGGCGTCTTCGGAGTTGGAACGGAAGCCACGATTTAAAAAAGCTTTTTATGAGATTCAATTTGGTTTATTCTTCTTTGCTTGGAACTTCAACAAGAGCTTGATCCAATCTCTCTAGATTGGTTTTACCTATCCCTCTATATCTCCTGCTACCTCCGGTTTTCATTAGATTAGATTTGTTTTCTTGGTGTTCTTTAGATTAGATGCAAAAGCACTTCCTTCGAAGATCTAAGTGTTCTCGGCTTTAATAGATTGGTTCTTGCATCACACATTTGTTCCACGGATTCGATACCTTGGGTTCACACTTAAGGGAAGAAGGGTCCCTTGACTACGACGGAGGATTTGTCCACTTGCAATCCAAACGAAGTTTGATACGCATATACACCGTCAACATCCACGCAGTGTGCATCGTTATCCTAATAAACATCAGGACATGATGCAACGCGCGAGCAATATAATTGGCATCGAATCCAAACAAACAAACAAAAGGAAATGCAAGATCAAGTTCGGATAAGCACCCACACCAGCCATGGTTGCTACCGTGGAGTGGCGTGACGTGGCTTGGTTTGGCGTGTCGCAGTGCGAGCATGTGGCGACACAACGACATCGTGATCCCTCTCATGATCTGCCAGCCTCGGATCACAAAAGGCCTTTCCCTCTCTCTGACACCAACCCGCTCGTGGCCTGCTGATGCGGTTGCGTTTGGGATGAGTCGTGGCCGCCGGCACCGCAGCATGTGCGGCGGCGAGCGCACTGACGGAAACAGGCAGACACACACATATGCCTCGTGCTCATAGCACAGGTCTACCCACGCCCCTCACATCGCCCCCCCACGCGGGCGATCGAGGGGGCTCCAAACCCTAGCCCACCGCCACCCAACTCCTAGCTCCCTCCCGAGTGGCTAGCCGTGCCCCCACCTACACACTCTCATCTCCCCGAACCAAAGCATGTTCATTAAAGGTCGTCAGATCCATGACAACTTCGTCATGTTCTCGGGCCAGCGAGGATGTTGTCCCGACAAAAGTTGTCTAGGATCATGTTTAAGATTTACTTAGCAAAAGCCTTTGATTCCGTTGGGTGGGTTTTTCTTCTGGAGCTCCTCTCTACGGTTGGCTGTCCACGGAATTGGACGAACTGGGTCGCTACTATTTTATCCACGGCGAGCACCAAAATTCTTCTAAATGGTGTGCCAGGTGGTCGGATTTGCCATGGTCGCGATCTTCGATAGGGGGACCCCCTCTATCCTATGCTCTTTGTGCTGGTGATGGAATGTTTCCACGCCTTGATTCGCAAGGCCGAGTCTCTCGGTCTCTTACAAGATTTGGGCAGAAGTAACTTCTGGTTCCGTGCCTTCCTCTATGCGGATGATGTGGTCGCCTTTTTCTCTCCGGTTGAGCTTGACTTACGGGTCATCAAGGGAATTCTGGCTCTTTTGAGCAAGCTTCGGGCCTGGTTGCTAACTACACCAAGAGCCAAGTCTATTCCGTCGCTTGCACCGAGGAGCAGATCTCCTTGGTCCGCTCCATCCTTTCCTACCCTATCTTCGACTTTCCTTGTACCTACCTAGGGGTCCCTCTCTCCATCAGGAGACTTCTGAAGGCTGCATTGCAGTTGCTGGTCGATAAGGTCGCTAGGCGCCTCCCACCGTGGCAGGGGAGAATGCTGAACCGAAGTGGTCGCTTGATTTTGGTCAAGTCCACCCTCTGAGCCATCTCGATGCACATTTCTATGGCGATCGCCATTGCACCATGTGCGCTTAAAGCTAACGAAACACTCATTAGGGGCTTCCTCTGGTGTGGTACAGAGGTAGTCTCTGGTGGGCATTGTCTGGTCGCTTGGGTCAACGTCTTTTGCCCTGCACGTTTCGGTGGTCTAGGTCTTCCAAACCTCCGCACTCTGGGGACGGCCCTCCGCTTGCGGTGGCTTTGGCTAGCTCGCACAGACCCAGATAGGACGTGGGCAACGTTCCAGTTCCCGGTTGATCGTGCAGCGCAGGTTTTTTTCGAGGTCGGAGATGGCACACGAGCTTTGTTTTGGGAAGACAACTGGTTGGCCAGTTGCTCGATCAAAACCCTAGCCCCCAACCTATGGGCGGCTGTCCCTCCAAGGATCAGACGATCTCGTATTGTGCGTGATGGCCTCGTCGCGGGAGCCAGCGGCTTGCGTTGGGTCGCGGATATTACTCATGCTAGAACAGTACAGGTTATCATCCAGTTTCTTTCCATTTGGGACCTGGTGCAGTCTATCACGCTCACGACGGAGCCTGACAAGTTCATGTGGAAGTGGTCATCTGACGGTTAATACTCCTCGGCCTCAGCCTATTCTACTCTCTATCTTGGTCGTGTGGACATCTTGGGCGCTCGCCAAATGTGGAAGATTCAAATGCCCGGGAAGTGCAAGTTTTTCACCTGGTTAGTTCTTCACGGTCGCTGCTAGACATCTGATAGACTTCGACGGCATGGTTTGCGAGACTCAGATGTCTGTGCGCTATACGCACAGGAGGTTGAGACTCTGGATCACCTTCTTGTCGACTATGTTTTCAGCCGGGAGACATGGTCCAGAGCCTTGCGACATCTTCTCCTTCCGCATCTCGCACCAGACCGCCCTCAGCCATTTGCTACTTGGTGGTGCGTGACCCGGAAATAGGTCGCTAAAGTCCGAAGGAAAGGCTTCGATGCCTTCATCTGGTTGGTCGCTTGGTCGCTTTGGAAGGAGCGCAACAGACGCGCACATGATAGGGAGGCGCTCATGTCGGTCGCGTTGACGCATGCGATCCTGGAGGAGGCCAAGACCTAGGCGCGTGCAGGCTTCCTTCCATTGACTCGCCTGTTTGGCGTTCGTCCTTGGAGAACTTTGTAATTTGTGTTTCGATTTTTCCTTCACTTGTTGTAACCTTGTGGCAGCTTCAGTGCGTGCAACTTTGTAACTTTGTGACACCTTTCTCTCTTCTCTTAATGAAAAACGTGTTTTGCACGTCTTAAAAGAGACGTCGGCCGTGGCTGGCTGTAGCCAACTATGGCTAGCCGTGATGGCGGGTCGTGGCTGGCTGCTGGAGCATGGGTGACGGGATCTGAGTTGAGGCGGTTGGTACTTCTCGACGGTGATGTTGATCCGGCGTCGCAGTGGTGGTGGGGTTGGGGGGCTGGTTGGTGCATGTTGGTGGTGCCATGGTGGTGCTTCAGGCTGTGTCAAGCTTCTTCCGGTGGAGGCGATGCGGAGGCGAGGAGGAGCGGGTTACTGGTTTGATCAAGAACATGTGGCAGGCATGGTGCTGAGTCGGGCGTAAGCCTTCATTGACGCCTCTGTCAGTGGCGATGGTGGCGGCGCCCTTGTGGCGTCGTTCTACCTGTTGGGGGCACCATTGTGAGGCACCATGTCCTCTACCACATAGGGTTCTCAAGAGTGTGAACCCTGTCCATCTCTTGACGTGCGACGACCATGCTATTGGCGTCGTACTCTCCTTAGAGGTGATGCATATGAGGCCCGTTTTGGCTAGGTAGAGGCAGTGGTTGGTTGGTGGTGTTGCTCGCGCGCAGCGGCAAAGGAGGTGCAGAGGACGTGCCGGAGGTCTTGAACTGGCGCGCATGGTGCTATGGTGACCTTGGTGTCGGCTGGGCGGAGGCGTCGATCTCTTAGCGGCCTCAGTTATCTGAGTCTTTGTCAGATACTCAGATGTGTGTGTTGTTTGTGTGGTGGTGATATCGCTTGAACGCGTTATGTATGAATATTTCTTTTTTTATATGATGTGACAATATTCATGTGTTTTGTTTTTAAAAATACCTCGTGCTCGTGCTGCGTGCGTTAGCGCATGGGTCGTTATCGGCGGCAATGCTGGGTCACCGCCGTGCGGCCGTGCCAGGGGATCGACACAATCCAACGAGCTGATTCTGATTGAGTGAGGGCCGGGTTGAGCTGAGCGCCAAGGACCCAAAGATAGGATAACGTCTCTGATTCGGACGCCGGTCGGGACCGCGTCATGCATGTGGAATTGTGGATTGTGGAGTGACCGGATGAGCCACCGGGATCATTGCGCTGATGACTCTACCCCCGGGACTGCTCGCCTGGATCCCGACGGGTTCGTTTGATTGCCACAGCTTGCCGTTGGCCAGTTGCGCACGACGGACGGGGGAACAGGAACGTGCTCGTGCCACTCCCTGTCCCGGACTGCTGGTTTTCGCCGGCACCATCGTCAGGGCCACCAGGGAGGGCGTCAGGCAGGACCGCACGGAGCCGGTACGGGAGCCACCACACCACACCAAAGTTGCGGCGCCGCGGCGTCGGCACTTGGCGCGGTCCGGACGTGAAGTGAAGGCCGACCCCTGCCAAGCCAAGCCATGGGGCGGAGAAAACGCCGTGCTGGCTTCTAGCGCGGGTGTTGGGGCAGCGCGCCGGCCGGGGGTGGTGGTTCACTTGCTCCCGCGGCGTTTTCCGGTGACGGGGGCCGGGCCTCTGCCGACCTCGGGCCTCGACTCTGCTAGACGCCGCCGCCTCCTGAGCAAGCAAAGCGATCTGATGACTGCGACTGCGATGGATACCCAATCAGATAGAGGGTCGTATTCTTTTAGAGCAGCATGCAACATCGTGCGTCGTCACGTACAGGAAAGCGGCAACCTACCGTGGATTTTTAAGGAGTTCATCACGTCGATTTGTGTGGCTGTTACGGCCATTCCTGGCGCTTTATTTGACTCGTGGTTATCGCTGCAGTTTTGCCCGAGTGGGTCGCACCCGTGGTGATGGGAGTCGGGATTTTAAAAATCACAGTCATTCTTCGCTGTTAACGTCAGGGTAGTTAGTTTTCACGTCTGAAATAGCGACCAGGACTTTAGTTATTTTTTAGGAGAATTGGACTGGTGATTTGAAGCCCTCCAAAGTGGCAACATGCCGGTAAATAAAGGAAGCGTTCTCTTTCACCTTGTGCCGACTTGCATCTAATCTACTACTAGGTGTGCGAGAAAACAGCAAAGCATGGCTGCGAATTATATGAATGCCACCATATCCATTCTGATGGCACGCCATGATACAGGTCTCCGTGTTCCTTAGCGAAAGAAACATCATGCGTCCAGGAATTCCACATCCTAACTCGATTTCTTGTCAATTTACTACTAGCTGTGTGGTTGTGGTGGCCATTCCTGGCGCTTTGACTCATAACTATTGCTGCGGTTTTGTCCAGGTCTCACCAGTGGTGATTATGGGAGCTAGGGTTCTTTAACTCGCAATCGATCACTCGCTGTTTACGTCAGAGTACCTGCGTTTTTCATGTCCAAATAGTGATTGTGTGCTTTACCACTTTAGTTGTTGGCTTGTTGCTGCTTTGATCCATAATGCCTGTTGTAGAGTCGGACACAAGAATTAAGAAGGTAGATGAAATTATCTAGTCACTCTTAATTAATCTTCTGATCTAAAGTGTACTACTCCGTATGTATCTATGAAAAAGTTATTAGTTAATGAGACAACTAATGTGGGTCAGACTGAAAAAAGATGGACATACAAAAGTTAGGAGTTATCTAGAAGTTGTAATTCACAAGTATACATATTTCAAAGATTATAAAGAATGATGGTAAATGCACTGCAAGTCCTTAAACTATGCATTCTCATTTAGATCCGCAAACTTTCAAAGTGATCATATAGATGATTCAACTTATCACGTTCTAAGTTCACTCAAGGCTTAAACTTGGACCTGAGTTAACACTTGTATCAAACCACTTAAAAAGATCATGGACGACCCAGATGAGAATGCGGGACTTAGCATTTCACTAGCTAAAGGGTTGAGTATTTTAAATCGGAGGCAATAGTAGCGGTAAAGTTATCTTTGTAACTGTGCTTAACTCTAGTTTTTTTTTAAAAAAATTCACATTTTAGGATTTGCTTTTTTTCTTTACATCATTTTTTTCATAAACCAAAGGTAAAGATGACGAACTACCAGAAAGATCAACAAAATGAAGTACTACTACTTTGATCCTATATTTTAGTTTATTTGGTTTTGTCCTGAGTTAAACATTTAAAACTTTGACAATCATTATTTTAATTTTTTTACAGATCAATAACATGAGAATGCTATTACTAGATTCACAATGAAAATATGTTTTCATAGTATGTAATCATTTAATTAAAAAAATTCGTAGATATTGTTTGTTAAAAAGCTAGTACTCACACATGAGATTAGGCCAGTCTCAGTGCAAATTTCATAGGCACAATTAACTAGACTAAAAACTAGATAACTGTGTCAGTGAAGTTTCATGGTGATGAAACTCTCCTCACACACATCCCATGAAACTCTTACATTCTTTCTCTTCGCTACGTCAGCATATTTAATGCAACGAGAGTCCTTGTGAATTGTGAATTGTCGTACCGAATGTTCCCGAGGGGTTGTAAACTTAAACAAAAAAACAAAAGATGGGAATGCACAAAACAATAGGAAATCGCGGCCATCTGCCAAATTGTGCAGGAGAGGGTTATCTTTAACCTGCCAATCGCGGCCGTGCCCGCGCGCGTGACCGAGACCGACGCTCCGGTCACCGCACCGGGTTCGCCGTCACGGGGCCGCGACGCCGTCGCGCGGAGGAGGAGCAGCGGACCACCAACGAATCACCTCCGCCGTGGCGGGGCCCGCTGCGCTTTACCTCCCCGAGAATAAATTTGGTAATAGATTTGGTGCTAATTTTTTATGCATTATAACCAGTTAATTACTGAAAAAAATAAAAAAAATTAGCTACAATTTTTTTATGAATTATTTGCTTTCGATAGAGAAAAAGGTGAAAAAACATCCGTATCCGAATCCGAATTTCTTTTCATCATTTGATCAAAATATAGCACACATTTGGGGTTTTTTTATGAATCTTAACAAGCACAATGCCAAGAACAAGAATATAAATTTTTAGATACAAAATATTATGCCTAATTTAATTAAAATAAAAAAATAACTAAAAAATGCTATCCGAATTGGTATTCGGTTCCATCCCTACCTACCACTGCCCCGCCTCCGCTGGTATTAAAGCCCCGTCGAGCGGCCGGCACGCTTCTCCTCGCACTAAAACAAAAGAAACCGTCCCCGAAGGCCAGGACTCCAAGAGCAAAAATTCCCCCACCTCTCCGCCTCCTCCTCCTGTCTAAACCCTCCTCCAGTCCTCCCTCCTCGCGCGAATTCGCCGCCCGCTCTCCCGATTCGGCGGGTCAGCGCGGATTGCGGCGCCTCGAAGCTAAGTCGTGCTCGGGCCGGCGAGCTTTCAGACGGTTTCGGAGCCTGAAGGCGCCGGATTCCGGCAGTTGCCGGAGTGGTCTCCGGCGCGCCTGTGGTTACCGGCGCGGCGGGGCTGGATCCGGCTGGGTTCCGGCGACAGGATCGGGTTCTTGGAGCAGGGCATTACTCCGGACTCTTGAGGTGTCCGTCCGTAGCTGCTGCGCTCGTGGTGAACCTTGAGGTACCTGCTTGTCTTCTTGGATTACTTTGATTTATCTGCGGAGTCATAGTTAATTCCCTTTTCAGTTTTGATGCCTTGTCGTCGTCGCCAAGCATTGTTTACTGTTTAGAAGTAGTACTACCTGGCGATTTTAGTGCTAGCTTTTCGTTCAGCTTCTGATTGATGTTGCTTTGCCAAGTTCAGTCCGTATCATACATCTGACTCGTGATGTGCATGTTACTCTGTATACAGTTCAGCTTGCTTCCCCGTTCGACTTGGTTGTTTACTGTAGTTTGTTACCATTCATGTTTCAGAAAGCCGATTGAATTCGAAGCCCTGGAGAATTATTAGCTACTTCAGACTTCAGACCAGCTTTGGCAATAAAAGAAAGATTCAGCTATTTCTTAGCAATTTCAGAGTACTTCAATCAGTTGAAGAAGCACACAGGGACGACTTTTGAATTGGCAATGCATACCAAGGCTCGAATCCACGCTGACCCGGTCCTGGAGTTTGACCAATTCGACTGCTTGCCTGACTCACTTGTGCTGCTGATCCTGAACAAGCTGGAGGACGTGCGGTCGCTTGGCCGCTGCTGTGCCGTGTCGAAGCGGTTCAGTGGCCTGGTTCCCCTTGTGCATGATGTATGTGTCAAGATTGACCGTGTTGTGACTGTGGACGGTGACTCTGATGATGCTCTGAACCTTTCATCGCCCAAGCCCCAGAACATCCTCTCACATTTATTCAAGCTGATGCTGTTCGCAATCACCAAGCCCTTCCATGATATACGCAATCCGAGCGGCGTCGGGAGACCATTGTTCCCCCAACTCTCCCACCATTCACCTGCTCAAGTGCTGAAGAACTTCTCCGACGTTCGCAATCTTCGGGTGGAGTTGCCCTCAGGGGATGTCGGTATCGAGGAGGGGGTTCTACTGAAGTGGCGAGCAGAGTATGGCAGTACACTTCAGAACTGTGTGATCTTGGGTGGTACCTTGCTCAATCGCAAGGCTGCTAGCAATGAGCACGAGCCATCTTCGGATGACAATGGAAGCATGCCTGAATCTTTCTACACGAATGGTGGGCTGAAACTTCGTGTTGTGTGGACCATCAGCTGTTTGATCGCCGCTTCGACGAGGCATTATCTTCTCCGATCGATCATTAATGAGCATCCAACACTGAGAAGCCTGGTTTTGGCAGATGCTGATGGACAGGGCGCTTTGTGCATGGGGGCAGAGCAGCTAAAGGATTTCAGGGAACACCAGCTATCAGCCTCGGCATGTTCCAACAGAACACAGGTGCCCGCCTGCAACATGAAGCTGAAATATGCTCCCTACCTTGAGCTCCCTGGTGGCTTGGCATTGCAAGGCGCGACCTTGCTCGTCATCAAGCCTACGGGCGATGGGAGCAGCGGCGGCCATGGCAGTCGGAGGGAAGCTGAAGCCTTTGTTTCAGGCGCGTTCGATGGACCCTTGATGTTTGCTGCGATGGCACTGATGAAGAGGCGCACTTATCTTCTGGAGATGAATGGGTTCTAGAGTTCTGGAGGGCTTCAGAGATGGCATCTTGCGTTCCGGTGCTTCTTAGCTGATGTAGTATCATCTTAGCTGTGTCGGATCTTTGTGGGTTGTACAGTAGTATCATCTTAGCTGTGTCTGATCTTTGTACAGTAAAGTATCATCTTATCGTATGGATATTGTACATTGCATAGATTTGAGATGTTTTGGTTGTGCCTATTGAAAACACGTGATCAGCATGAAGTGTGTGTTTTTGTTCCCATTCCCCCAATTGTAGGTGCCTATGTCAGCTATACCTCCGGACACTATTGGGCCGGTTTTCTTTTATTTCCTCGTGGCCCAACCCGCTCTTCACGTCTCCGTTCTTTTTCGGGCTGTGCTGTGGAATGGGCTGGCTGAAGATAGAGTCGGACGGCCCCTTCTGCACGAGCCATACAAATAGGCCTTGTCCATACTATACGATTAGCCCATAAAGCGGTCCATCTGACTGATACTGTTCACGCCGGCCTTTTGAGAATCTGTTCTCGCCTTCTCGGCGGCAGCCAGCCTCACCTTCTTGACCGTTGAATTGACTCGTGCACGGAAGTCAACAGGTACCCCGTAGGAATTCTCCGGCTGGGAGGAAAAAGCAGAGCCCGTGTCCGGCAAACCTGACGGAGTACTCCGTACGTGGCTACGTGCCGCAGCAGAGCACCGCAATCTCCTCGCCGTCGATCCCTCCGGGTGACGCGGCTCCGGCGACACGCGGCCCCGGCGCGACGGCGCGTGCGTACCTGCTGCTTGTACGAGTCGGCTACATCGTTCGTATGGACCTGGACAAACTCGGAGCACATCGGGTCGGCTACGTACGTCTCCGAAAGTCTCGAGGACGAAGCCCATCCATGCGTACTGGGTACTGCCGGCCTGACACGTACGTTGATTTGGCCGTGCCTGCTGCCTGCCAAGCTGCCACCTGCCAGCCAGCGGCCAAGCTATGCACGCCTTACCGGCAGCGGGTTGTCTTGATCGGATTTGGTCTCTCCCCTGCATCGCTGGAAGATGAACTCCATACATTTCTACACCCTAGACCCTAGTGTACGTCGAGATACGCGTATAAATGTATAATCTAGAGTATAGAATTGCTGACCTGATGGAAAGTTTCAGCACAGCTCATCCACGCCATGCCGAACACGAACGCATGATCTTGTGGAATTTGCTGTGAATTTTCCACACGCAACCGCACCAACCTGCCCCCGTGCATCTATAAATACGTACTCCCAGCAACACATGAACTCCACCACACTCGCTCGCAGCACACAACACATCTGGGGCTAGCAAAAGCAACAACAATGGCGTCTCCGGCGAAGCCCTCCGCTGTCCTGCTCCTCGCCGTCGCCGTGGCCCTAGCCGCGGCCTCCGCAGCGGACGCGATCACCTTCAAGGTCATCAACCGCTGCGGGAACACGCTGTGGCCGGCGGCGCTCCCCGGCGGCGGCGCGCGGCTGGACCCGGGCAAGACGTGGACGGTGGAGGTCCCCGCGGGCACGTCGAGCGCGCGGATCTGGGCGCGCACGGGGTGCCGCTTCGACGGCGCCGGGCGCGGGTCGTGCGAGACGGGCGACTGCGGCGGCGCGCTCAAGTGCGCCGTGTCCGGGAGGACCCCCGCGACGCTGGCCGAGTACACGCTGGGCAACCCGGACTACATCGACATCTCCCTCGTCGACGGCTTCAACGTGCCCATGTCGTTCCGGTGCGGCGGCAAGGGGCCCAGCTGCGCCGCCGACGTCAACGCGCGGTGCCCCGCCGCGCTCAAGGTGCCGGGGGGTTGCGCCAGCGCGTGCGAGAAGCTCGGCGGCGACACCTACTGCTGCCGGGGCCCGTACACGGACAAGTGCCCGCCGACGGATTACTCCAGGTTCTTCAAGGGGCTGTGCCCGGACGCCTACAGCTACGCCAAGGACGACCAGACCAGCACCTTCAACTGCCCACAGGGTAGCAACTACGACATCGTGCTCTGCCCATGAGACCCAGGAGTTTACTGGAGATATGACCATCGAGAGTATAAAATTGCTTATACCTCCCACGAAAAATAAGGCCTTTACTTAGCTTGCTGGCCATCGTTTATTACAACATATATATGCTTGTTCATGAATAAATAAAGCAAGGTTTGCAAAATAGCCGTATAACTATGATCGACGAACATGATTACCCCTCAAAGAATAGCATTGATTAAATTTAAAAAAAATACCAACACCAGTGCTGAGATGAGGACTCAAACCCTGGTGATGAGTAGGTTTCCATCACAATGCAAGAACACCGGTGATTATTTAACTATAAAAAAATTCTATTATAGTGTTAATTTATCACAAATCATTACGACCAAACATAACATATGCAACGAGATTCATTATCTTAGTAATATGACTATATGTTACATTTGAGTATATAATATTTAGGACTTGCTAAAAATGATTACATGAAAAACACATAAAAATGATTACCTACTGTCTAATAAACCAACTAAAACTGCGTCCTAGCGAATAAGCGTGGCATTCATCCAGCCTAATAGCACGAGAAGATGATGACTTTGTCGAATGCCGTCGACGTAAAGTGCAGCCCTGCCGTGGCCGGCGCTGGCGCCACCGGCAACTTGAGCGGGCACGTCACGTCCAGCTTCTTGCTCCCGCCTACGTGCACCGGTCGGTACTTGAACGCCCCGGTGAGCCTCAGCTCCAGCTCGACCACGCCGGCGACGCTCTGCCTAGCAAACTCCGCCGCCGCGGCGCCGCCCACCTCTAACCCCTGCGGCGACGACACCGCCATCATGGGGAACTCTTCCGTGTGCTTCGGGTCCATGCTCCTGCCCACGCCTGCCGCCAGCTGGGCGTTTTCCAATCGCCTCCCAGCGAACAGGAGTTCGGCGTCGAGCGGCGCGGCGTGCTCGGCGCGCATGGCCCAGTTGCGGTTGCGCAGGGCGACGGTGAACGACAGGTCGTACGCGAGCGCCGTGCCGTTGGCGCCGGCGAGGGCGAGGCGCGACACCGACGCGTCCTTGACGGTGGCGCGCACGGGGGAGACGACGCCGTAGGCCGGGACGAGAACGCCGATGAGCACCACCGTGATGAGCAAGCCGCAGATGCTGCAGGCGAAGAAGTCTAAGGCGCAGAGGCAGCAGCCGCCGATGCAGCCGAAGAAGTATTTGCAGAAGCAGCAGAAACACCGGCCGGCTTCGTCGCAGTCCATGATCCCGACGACCAATCTGCCAACGCCGTCGGTACGGTGAAGGGCGTGAGGCTGTCTTGCTCGGCGCGACGACGAAGAAAACTACAGTACTAGATCGATATGTACTAGCGCTCAGCCGTACTCGTAGAATCGTAGGAGTATTTCGTGTACCCCGTCCGTCCGTATATAGTTTTACAGTCCAAGAAATAGAATCCTTCTATTTTTCTAATTCTCCGCTCTAGTGTCAACCTCGGATCCAGTGTCCCAAACCAAACCGCACCAACTGCAAACACACACAATTAAAAAAAAATCATATACAACTATATAGATGTAACCCACTAAAAGTCATGGATAGATTTCTCTCAGCATGCAAGTATTTCACGTCACCATCCACTATACGTCATGTCACCATCCACTAGATCATATATTTATGTCTTCAACTAATTTTCTGTGGTTAATATCATGTCTTTATCATACTTTGGTTCAATGTATAATGTTGTTTAAAAAAATGTTGTCATGCAATCACTTTGGTGTTCCTACTTTCACATTACACCTTAAAATTTTATTTAAAAAAATTCTCGCGGCAATGCGCGGAGTATCACCTAGTATAAAACAAAGCTCAGATGGATCATGAGAAGCGCCGCGCCAACAACTTAAATCAGAAAACGAGGGTAATACAACTAGAATGGTCCGGGCGCTCGCAACACGCACGGATACCTCTACAAACATGTGTACATAATTCTATCTTTATGAACCGACAAAATCTCGAGATTGAAGAAGTCACAATTGATATGTTGCTGTCCAAGGAACATCGCCTACCACAAAATAACATCGATGGTTTAATCTTGAAATAAATTCAGAAAAATGCAAAAACAACTTTAACCCTGGTTGTCCAGAAGGAACCTTACCGGCTACGCCAGTCCATTATTTATCCTAAATCACATTCTACACTCTGCAACCTTTTTTTTCTAGATTCATTGTCCAAACTCCATAGATAAATAGTGGTATTTTTTTTGTAGACCATGTACCAAGGTAACAAATAGGTTTTTTTTTTGAGAATTACACAGTACAACGCAGACACTCACAACACGCACGCACACTCACCCCTATGGATACACGTACGCAAACCCTACCCCTATGAGCACCTCCGAAGGACTGAGCACCGACAGATCTGGAGATTCCCGAAGTCACCAATGGCGCCTCGTCGTCGACGAGAACGTCGCTTACCACTTAACGCATAACGTCGGTAAATCCAGGAAAATCCAGGAAAAGGTGCGAGCACCAGGATTTGAACTCTGGTGGATAGCGTCCCACTGGACCGTCCTACCATTGGACTACAAGCGTAATCGCACCAAGGTAACAAATAGGTGGCTATAGCTGCTAGGAAGGCTGCTAGAAAGCCAACTATAGCCTGCTAAATGACGTCTATAGCCCTAAATGACGTCTATAGCCCGCTAAATGTCGTAACGACGCTAAATATCTTAGCCCGCTATTTACTAACTTGCCATGTACATGTAAATAATGAACTGCGTTGATATGTTGTTTAGTATTCCATAAATTAGTTGTAATATTCTTGATAGTGGCATGTTTATATAATTTTGCCAAGGTATGAGTATGGGAGCGTGTATATGAATGTTTGTGTCTTTATTGTTGTTTTTAGGGGGGAAAGCATGCTATATAATAAATAAAGCACGCATTCGCACACACATGAATTTAATTTTTCACGCGTCACAAAATTTCTAAAGCAAATAAATAGTGTAAAAAAATTGACGTTGCTGCGCACCCCCGCAGGACAGGCTTCAACAAGCTAAATGACGTCGAACAGCATCAAGTGCGTCCCGAACGGAGACACCGCCAACTGCAGCCTCACCGGGCACGTCACGTCCAGCTTCTTGCTCCCGCCGACGTGCACCGGCCGGTGCCTGCCGAAGAGAGCCTGAACTCAACTCCAGCACCCCCCGCAACGCTCTGCCTCGCGAACTCCGTCCTCCGCTGCTGGGATCCCGCCCGCCAGGCCGAACCGGACGGAGCTCGGCGCGCACGACCTTAGTTATCGACTTATCGTTGCGTAGGGCGACGGTGAGCCTTGAACGGCGAGGTCATGAACTCGTCGTGATCGCCGTGCCCTTCCTGATTGCTTGGGCGTGTTTGTATGGGCCTAATCTTGGCCCAATTTTTCAGTTTCTAAAGGAAATTCAATCTGTTTTTCAGCCCAATTAGTGTGCATGGTGAAGATTCGGCCCGTGCAAAACATACTTGATTTCGACGGCAAGGGGCGATGGCTGGGATGGCGTTTCAGTGTTTCAGAGTTTCAGACTAGCAGTCTCTAGATAGCATGGGGTCTGAAACTTCATGACCAAAGATAAAATATCCAGAAACTAGTTCTTTCGCTGAGAAAGTCTCTATCTGTCATTCAAGGTACTAAATAGCGTTTAGCGGTATGGTAGCAGATTAGTGTCAGTGTAGCGGATCGCGGATAGCAGGTGCTAAGTCCAAATAGCGAAATGCAAGAAACAGTCACAATTTTAATACATTAACATCAAATTTACATGAAAATATCAAAGTTATAAGTTAGTCAATTACATTTCACGACAAGAATCATAAAAAATAAATATATTTATTATTTGGGATACATATTAATATTAAATTACCATATCCATAAATAAATAATTCATTTATCAATCCATAATTCTTGTACATTACCTAAAATTAATCAAAATATTATTGTTACAATTTAATTCGTATTCATATATCATTTGAATAATAAATGTAGCAAATAGCGGCTTAACACGACCAATAGCTGCTCCAATAGCGAGCAATAGCGGACAATAGCGGCCGCTAAGTCCAAACATGCTATCTCGGGTCTGCTACCTTATAGCGGTAGCGGTGCCCCGCCGCTACCGCTATAGCGGCCGCTATTGCGGGCGCTACGAACGCTATTTAGTACCTTGCTGTTATTAGACGCTCAATCCCCGTCCCCTAAATATTTCTGAAAACTGGAGAATAATATTCTAAACCTATATAGTTTAACAATTTCCTAAACATGTCAACGGTTATTGAAACATAGTTTCAAAAAAAACTTTTTGTGAGGTTTCAATAATTACTACTGAGCTCTCTCGTTTGTTTAATATTTATAATCCAAGAAGCTACTCCTTTTCATAATCTTTGTGAGTGGAAGAAAGAACCTTTTTCAAAAATGGCAATGTTTAATATTTAGAATCCCAGAAGCTACTCCTTTTCATAATCTTTTGTGAGTGAAAGAAAGATTTCAAAAATGGTAATGTCCTGCTGGCAGTAGAACCTGATCTCACTAAAATGTTCTCCACAAAGGGTGAATGATGTGACAGAAAATCTATGGACAATTGGGAGAGGGAAACAACAAGAATCTCTTTTTCTATCTACCGATATCACTATATATGCTACCTTCTACTGTACAAGCACTGACAATCGGAAGTCTCTAATTCAGCAAATTAATCGGAGAAGAGAGGGAAAGAAAAACCAAATCCCTACAAATACTTCACAAAGTGCTGCTGAGACCTGAGAATGCCTTCCGAGTCGCTCACAAACCACGACCTACTCCAGTTAATTCTGTATCGGGTTGGACCTGCTCGGCGTCTGCTTCTTCAGGTTCTCGGACACCTGGGCGCCAGCAGTCATGTTCGCCGCCGCCGCCGCCGCCACTGCGTGGAACACCTGCCGCCGTGCCTTCTCCGAGCTGACGAATACACTCTGCAAGAGCTTTCTTGATTGGATCTTCTCCTTTGAGACCATGACACTATAAGGCGTCAGGATGCAATGCAGAAGTAGCAAGGCGGAGAGGAAGGAGGCGCAGACGCTGATAGCTCTCATGGCCGTGCGTCTGGCGCTTGCGCTTTGGCAGTTTGGCTGAACGAAGGGGGCAGATAGAAGCTACCGGAAAGTGAATGTGAGATCAAGATCAACTGAGAAGCGAGGACTAGGAACTCAACTCTGGCCTTATAAAAGCTTCCATTCCATGTGAGTACAGTCATCACTCATCAGCACCGAGAGATCAGAGATCCGGACTCAGGAGCTCCCATGATTGTGTTTGGTTTAGCATGTGATGTGCGCGTTACATTGGTTCAAGTACCAACTCGCATGTTTATCGTTTGTGTTGGTGCCCATTCGGCGATTGTGGGCTGCACATGCATGGAGCCACAGATTGCATCCACTGTCATTGATCATTTTTTGTGTAACAGTCGTATTTTAGAAGTTTTCTTGTTTATAAAACATGATGTTTCTTGATTTTTAACTACTCTTAATGCGAGTTTTAACATCATATATTCATATGCAATCTTATAGTCTCCATACGTAGCATGTTTGTTTCATACTCCATCCGTTTCATAATACTTGTCGTTTTGTTTTTTTAAGTTATATTTCTACTACTATGTATCTAGACATAAGTATAAATCTAAGTGCATAGCAAAAGAAATGTATCTAGAAAAGTCAAAACGACAAGTATTATGAAACAGAGGGAGCACAAATCAGCTAAATTTTAGATGAAGAATCCAAATAGGATGTCATTGGAGGCCAGCAGCAGCTCATCGCAAAGCACTCGCCTTTTTGCTCCCTCTTTGGCTGTGGTCCTTGGCTTCCCACTTTCAGGCATCATCCTACCAGTCCATCACTACTTTCCTGTGGTCCCTTCTACAAAAGCTGCTTTACGAGCTAGTGGCTCCAGGTTCAGATACCAGCAGTGCACCTGACCCTCAGTCCATCTGATCATTCGCAAGTTGGCATCAAATGTGGTGCAAATCGAGTTTATATATAGAGTAGAAGCAAGGGTGAACCTCCACATGGTACACCCCACATGACAGATTCATCCCAAGATCTCAAAGGCCCAAAGCCTTTGGACTCGCCAGTTTGACCAATGACCACGCAAATCATTGCTTCAACGCCTCAGTCCTTGTACGATTCTACCTTGTCTCCTTGCCAACAAAAAAAAAAGAAAAATTAGTCTCATAACATCGAAAGATCACCATATCCGGAAAAGACCATCGAAAGTTCGCCGCTCTGTGAAATAACATCGAAAGACCACAACGTTATCTAGAAATAGCATTCTCTAACGTTTGCCGTCCTTTCGCCGTCACTCCGTCAAATAACCTCTTCGTCTCCATCTTTATTCTCTGTTTTTTTTACACGGCACCATTGCCCTCCCATGGATACAGAGCAGCGACAGTGGAGCTGCAGGGTGATAGCAAGCGGTGGCGGGGTCCACGCCAGCTTTCTGGCTGGTGGTGAGCCCGCGTGATGAGGTTGCGCGCAGTGCGCGTGACGGCGATGGGCGCATGAGCCGCTGGACAAGGCGTGCACGCGCGGGCCTGAACAAGTCCACGGCGAGGCTTGCCGGCGGCATGCGGTATTGGGTGGCGAGCAGGTCGGCGCGGGGCGATGCCGCAGCCGCGGCCACAACCTTCCTCTTTCTCCCTGTTCTTCTGTCAGATCCGGCGGGAAGGAACGTCAAGCGACGCTGTCCGGCGGCGGGATCGAGGCGGCGCAGGCTCGCCGGAGCGAGGCGGCGCAGGGTCGGGGCCGGCACCCCGCGCAGGACCCGGACGGCGGCACTCGTAGGGGCAGCACAGCAGCAGCACCCCTGATTCGGCGTCCGACGCCGCCACCTCTTCTGCCCAGCGGTGCCTCCGCCCACTCGCCCCTCGTCCTCCTCGTCCTTGACTCCTCGAGCACCGGCGGCGCGGACTTGGGCAAGTGACTGACCGGCAGCAGTTTGAGCGGGTCCCACTGGATTTTCGTCTGTCGCCGCAGCGAGAAGTCGAGAACGGGGGGAGGCTGACGGAGCGGACGGCAAACGTAACAGAGTGCTACTTTCAGGTAACGTTCACTCTTTCAATGTTATTTTACGGAGCGACGAGCTTTCGGTGGTATTTTCCGGATATCGTTATTTTTCAATGCTATGAGGTTAATTTTCTCAAAAATAAAAGCAAACAAAAAAACTCTAGCATTCCCTGACGAGGCATATTTTTGCACCCGGAGTTTGGACGATCCGGCTTGGACTTGCCTCGGATGGCACCGTGGCTCTACTGTAACGTGCACGCGATTGTAGTGTGATTCGATTCCACAGGGGCACGGGCCCGTGCGGCCGTGACCGTGATCGCCCCGCGCAGGCGCGCGGCGTGTCCAAGTCCAACGCACAACGAGACAAGAGCCGGGCGGCGATAGTTCCTGCCCGGGCGTCTCCGAACGGCACATTTGGCAGCGCCCGCACCGCCGGGAACGCGCCGAAAAAAGCTCGCTCGCTTTGCGGCTGGGTTCGTCACGGTCACGGTGTCCGAGGCGATGCAACAACCATTCCAACTTCCAAAGCGATCGGAAAGTTGGCTGTGGCAGCTACAGACGGACGACGAGGACCGTTGGTGCAGAAGGGCAAGTGTGGTGTGGCAGCGGCGCCGGAGGCGTGACGGAGACGACGAGTCCGCCGCCGTCCCCTGTCCAAACTTCTTCAGGACCGACCGCACTCGGGACCGCGGCGCGTCAACAAGGAACAGCGTCACAACCAACGGAGCATACTCCCCAGACTGCCCAACAGGGAGCATTCTGAAGCGTGGATTGTACCGACGTTTTCAACTTTGCTAGCATCAGCTATACAGCCACAGAAACAAGCAATACGCCAATACGAGCTCCTGTATTTAAATTTTTTCGCGCGCGAGAGAAGAAAGGCTGGTGGTTAACACAAAGAAATTAAAGACAGCGACGTTCACACACAGCTGTAGCATTGTTTACAATCCACTTCCACCCGGAATTACAAATTTGAATCCACGGTTCATTTTGTAATGCCAAATGATGGCGAATGCGCCAATGGGTTTACAACATTTGAGCAAAAGCTTCAGCCTGCATTTTGCCACTGGTTGGATTACATGGAAACACAAACACTAGGTCATGAGTTCACTCATCTTTACATCATAGGGTCATGCAGGATCATAAATTGCATGCAAATCAAGCAACTTCAGGCACCGCAAGCAGGCTACCCATTGAGTCAAAGATCAGATGAACAAGGGAGAAAAACTTTATTCTAAGATCAACTTAGCATGTCGTCTGTCGACACCAAGAAACCACAAACAGACTGAAGAAGATGTTTTGAGCCTCACTCCTTCCCTAGTCCTTATTCCAATCCACTCACTTATCATCTACATGTTTCTTGGTCTATGTTCAGCAAAGGACCGAAGCTCAGTTGATGCACGACCCAAGCATGTATGCATCGATCTGCACTTCTCCTCTACCCACTTACTTGCCCATTCCTTCCTTGGCCTCGCTGATGGCATCTGCGGCGGCATTGCCCACAGCTATCAACGTTTCCTTCTCCTCTGCATCCGTCGCTGGCTTATCAGATTTTTGCGCTCCAGTCAACCTGGCAAGCATCACGAAGGACATGCCACCAAGCACGTTGTTCATGCACCGGAGAGCAACAACAGACGCCTTGAACACGGGCGCCGGCGCGACCTTGCCGAGGATGTACTCGATCCCGTTGAGAGTCTGGTAACGCAGATTGCTGCTGCCGCCCATGTGGAGCCCCCAGGTGGCCGCGTTGAGCAGCGTGGGCGGCGCCTTGTTGGGAGTCTCGAACGCCGGGTCCATGCGCTTCCGCATCGCGATGAGCCCGTTGGAGAGGGCGGTGCCGGTGAGCCCGGCCGCGAACCCGACCGCCGTGAAGATGGCGCCCTTGGACAAGACCGTGGCGACGCGGGAGCCGAGCGTGTAGGCGCCGGGCTCGAACATGTAGTTGGGGAGCGAGGAGGCCACGGACGAGGCGGCGGCGGTGGGCGCGAGGAGGTACATGATGACGAAGTTGACGATGGATCCGACGACGACGGTGGAGAAGACGAGGTCGAGCTCGTTGAGGCCGAAGTTGGGGCGGGAGGCCATGTCGCCGAGCACGCAGGCGGTGACGCCGACGACCTCCTCCATGAGCACCTTGAACGGGAACTGCGGGTCCGCGGCGACGCGGGCGGCCCACCCGGCCAGGAAGACGCCGAGGATGCCCCCGCGGTTGCCATCACCGTCGCCGCCGCTGCCGCTGGAGTCCGCGGCGTCGCCAGATCCGGCGCCGCCGTAGGATCGCGGGGGCGGGGGCGGGGGAAGCCTGCCTCCCGGGCCGGACGGCGACGGGGATCGGAGCCGGAGGAGCGACGGCGAGGAGGAGGAGGCGGGCAGCGGGGAGAAGGAGAGATTCGCGGTGGGGGTCGCGCGTTGCGGCGCGATGCGCGGGGAGGAGTCGAGGTGGGCCGGGAAGAACTTGGCGGCGGCCAACGCCCTGGAGGCCATGGCGCGATGATCCGGTGGGCGAGGACTAGGAGAGGGGATCGCGCGCGCCCTCTGCCGCCCGTGCGAGACGGCGGCGCTGGTGCGGGAAAAGGCGGCTGCAGTGGGACGAAGGCACGAAGCCTTTGACAGATGGGGGAGGGGTTTTTGGGTTGGTGGCTCGGTGCAGTGAAGCAGTGAGGGGGGTGTTTGGTGAGAGAGGGCGCGGAGTTGTTGGTGGCTTGGTGTGGACTCGTATTCGTACCAAGTGCGCCTTGCGTGCGCGCGACCACCTGTCCACATACGGCTGCCGGCCTGCCGTGTAGAATTCTGCTGTTGAAACCTGGCGCTTGGTTTTTTCGAAAAAAACTAGCAGAAGCTGGGTTTGTATGTACAGACGACAAAACAAAAGTGTGGTGCGCCGCAGGAAACCATCCGAAGCTGTAGCACGTCCGTGCAGAGTTTGATCAATTCGCCTCTCGATTCCATTAACATCAAGACACATATTCACTATTTTTTCAAACTAAACACCTCAAGTCTGTTTAGCTTATCGCATCTTATTTCCTCACACACAACACTATTCAATCTACACACTTTTCTTCGTACCAACAGAGTAGGCTTCTCCGATACAAATTTTCACTATTCACCATCCTTTCAATCACCACGTCACATCCTCTGTGTGCACATAGCCAATGCACTATTCTAAAGCACTATTCATTGGTACCAATTTGACAATCCAAACACAGCCGCCAAACAGTTTTCAAAGAGAAGTGATTCTTTTTATTATGTGAAGTGATTTCTGAAATGAATAAAAGGTTGGGAGTTCAAAAAGATAGTTTCTTTTGATCATGTCAAATCACATAAAGAATCACAATGAAATGAATCTCTCAAATCACATAAAGAATCACAATCAAATGAATCTCTATCCTACGCACTCTAGCAGACGGAGCATCCGAACCTACGTCCAAAGTTTGTTGTGGTTGACCGTTGGTGATTGATTTGTTGTGAGAGAAAAACATGACTGACTGGTAGCTGGTGGTTGACTAACTGGTAGGTGGTGTTGATACTGATTTGTTGTCGAAGTGAAAGTACCGCTGGCTGGGTGGCTAAAATCCAGCCGAACAAGCCGGTCACCAGTATATCCTGTGTATCGTTGAGGCCAACTCAATTTCTCGCTTGTTCACCAGTATGTACTGTGTATTGTTGAGGCCAACTCAATTTCTCCGGAATCTATAGTTACGTTAAGAAATCGCCGGATGACCCCGTCCGTCTTGCATGCCAGATGAGTTGGTCTGTGGAACCAAACACGTTATACATGCTCCGTGGAGTGCTCTGCGTCTGTACGCTGCTAGCATTGGCTCAATTACATTTACAGAGTCCAGTTTACAGGAACAGTATTACAGTATGCATCTTACCGCAGCAGTAAAGTGAATTCATCCAGGTGGAAACCCCTCGTGTGGAAATGGCGATACAAACTCATCCAGGTGGCCAGTTCATCTGCCGTCCCCCGAGAAGATGAACGTGGAGGTGATACACAGATTGACCTACGTGGCACAAGACAAAAGAATCAGTCCATGTCCCACCGACCAGATGGATCTCGTCAAAATCAATGAATGATGCTCACATCCTTTGGGACCATCGTTGATGACAATTCTGAAGCCATCGGCAAGCCCTTCCTGCTTTGCTACAACCTTCGCAGCATATAGAAGACTGCCAAGAATCTCAATGTGCCTTTCTTCTGCCTGTAAACAAGCACAGGGACACATTACAGTTAGTCTTGATTATTTCGTCACTGGTATATGCAGTGAACTGCAGTTGACAACAACCTTCGAATCCATAAGTCATAAATATGGGTGTGATTTCCCGACTTTCCACTGTCCAGTACTGATGATGCCATATCATTTCGCCCATCATATTCAGATAGTTTTATCATCTATGAGGTCCAGGTGCTAAAAGGTAAGCTCTTGCAGGATTAAAGCCTATCTAGCAGTTGCACCCTAAAACCCTATTTGTTGATAACAAAACATAACTTGTTGAGTTGGTGAATTGTCTGGAGTCTGGACTCTGGACGATTCTAATAGTTGCTCATGATTTGATTTGGTAACACTCCCAGAGCACCTCAGCTTTCTGGGGAAGAAAAGGTATAGCTCATTCTACTGAAGATGAGCCTTCTGTATACCAAGCCATGATTCCTTTTCCTTTATAAAACCTCTCATGACAGTATGCCACAAATGAAAGCACAAAGCACATCATGGAAAGATAAATTAACATACTTGATGACATACACACTTAAAGTCCTGAAATTATGGACTCGTTATTGTTTGTTTTAATGAGCAATTGGTTAAGCTAGAGAGCTGATCACAATATAAGTTTACTGAATTGGTTAAGTATCTTTTACTGAATTTCTTGAACATAGTTTACAGTATGGAATTGGCACAGCACGATCGATTTGAATGGGAAAAATAAGAGGTGAATATAAGTACCTTCGACAGCCTAGATAGCCCATATTTAACCTTGGGTATGATTATAATATGTATGGGAGCTTGCGGCGATATGTCTCTGAAAGTAAGGACCTGCAGTAATGAACAAAAATTTCTTGTGTAATCAAGTGCTATAGCAGCACTGCCACAATAAACATGTTGTTCTAAAAACTACTTGTACTGCAGCTTTGCGGTGTAGGTGGCAATGGGGAATAGTATAATGTTTGTCAGTAATTCTTCAATATATGTGCACGAGCTGTCTCGAAAAATCACTGGATTTCCAGGGAAATGGAAGGTACTATTTCAGGAGTGCAAATCGCTAAACCCTCACCCCCCCCACACACACACATCACACACAGATTCCTGACCCAGAATGTCAAGGTGGAACCATCCGAGGATAAGTAGATCTTGAGTTTTGTCAATAGCATGTCAAGGAGGAACATCATCCTTGCCGACGTGACATGGCACCAACGGTGATGGAGGTGTCATTATTTTTAAAGGTGGCAATAGCAGAAGGTTGGTAGCGTTAAATAATTTAGTCTTTCGAATTAACCTTAGATAATTAAGGACTTGATCGTTGATCCAAATAGCACAGATAAGATTACCTTTTGGTCCTCAAAAACTACCTGAGATGGAATCTCCTTCCTGATAATTTTGTCGAAACTACAAAAAACAATGAACTAATCATCTGAATGAGGTAGTATAGAAATCATAGAAACAACCAAAGTGAACTCTTTATTCAGAAAAAGGAAAGATGAAACTTAAAGTTCAGAAAATGTCGGTTCATAGTTGGCATATCCTCGCAGCAAGTGTGAATGCTAAGCAAAGTGTATGTGTGTAATATCTGATTGTTTGTTTCTATCGTCTGTCCTTGTACACACATACATCTTGCAGTTCGCCTACAACTTGACTTGTTGACTAGGTGTGCTACGGAGAAGTTATCAGAGGACGATTTCTGCATGCTCTCCAGCTGTTGATTCAGTGCATCCGACTGGACAAACAAATGCTGCCAGAGCAATATAGATTTCAGGAGCTCAATGGACTCTTCCACCTGTTGAGAAGATGAGTTTGTGCTCCTGAATGTGGAGGTTGCCGTTGAACCCCCCTGCAAACCAGGCCCTTATGCAGCATGCAGGTGCTCAAATGTTACCATCTGAATGGCAACACACACAGCATTTTCCCCGTGTGGTAGCTGCCTAAATTCATCCAACCGAGTGACAACCTAAGCACCACTTGGATCACATTAGCACATCGACGTCCAGTACGAAACCCATCGATTTGAACAGATTCGGCGGAGTAGAATAGGATCCTGACCACACGAACCACCGCTCGAGCTGGGATTCAGCGCAGACGGTTCCGCTCTGAAGTCCAACTATCCCGACGAGGCTACGACCTGAATCATCCAGGATTTGGCTCCCGCGTACTAGTAAAAGGAAACAAAACTACATGCGATCCGACTCAAGACGAACGATCCGGCATATATAGATCCAAATCGAAAGTGGCAGCAGTACAGAATCGGGAGGGTTGAGAGAGGCTGACATGGTGGGGCCGTCGACGGGCTCGGCGGCGAGAGCGGCTTCCTTCTCGCCGGTCGTGTGGGTCGGACTGCCGAGCCGAGAGTGGGATAAGTGAGACGCGAGGACCGCCAGGCGGTCGCCGCTCGCCGTCGCCGGAGGAAGCTGGGTGCCTCTGTTCCGGCTCATCCCCTCCAATTTCCCTGTCGCCCCTCGCTGCTCCGCAGAGGCGCAGACCGAGCTGAAGTCGCTGCACAGTAGGCCGGTTAGCCCACGCTGTCAGTCACATGACAACCTCAGTTTTACGCTTTCTGCGAAGCTAAGCGTACTTTCGTACAGAGGCAGTGGGGCGAGTTCAGCGAAGCAGCTCGGTTGCGTGCGAAGCGTGGCTTTTTTTTTTTTTGTGAAACGAAGCGTGACGTTTTGCGTGCGTGCCTGTATCATCTGATTTGCCGATCAGGTATCGATCCTTTTTGAAAGGAGCAGGTATCGGTTTAATTAAAATTAAACAACGGCTAACAATATGCGATCAGTGCCCTGATGCTGCGTGGTTGGCACTTAGTCTGCAGTCGATTTGCCATCTCAACCTGCGCTTGGAACAATTCACACTTCGTCCTGGTAAAATAGACACATCTGAGAGAATTTTTTAGGTTATACACATCATCATTCATCATCTTGATCCCCACTGACTCGCTGTAAACGACGCTTCACCTGCAGACAAGTCGACAGCTCCAGAATATGGACAGTAGCACGCACGGTAGTAACCTTTGTTTTCTTAGATTCAGGGTAAGTAAACGAGACTAATTGCAAGACCACGGGTAAACAGGGAAGAAAATCCCCCAACAGATTAGTATGTGCTAAGGACAAAGGACCCAATGACACGCACCAACCCATTCAAACAAAAATATCACACTGCTCATAGTTATATGTATCCATCTGTCATGATGTTTGCAAGCGCTGAATCACACACATGGAAGAGAGCAGGGGTTAAGTCACCATGTAAAGAAAGCTACAACCACCTAAATGTGTCCTGCAGGTTTTTAGATTTACATACTAGGCTAGTAGCAAGGCCTCAGGAGAGAGACGGCGGGTGCTCAGACAGCACATGCTAGGCTCCTGCTAATCTATAGAGAGCAAACCATCGAGCTAGGATAAGCCAAAAACTCCAAAGCTAGCAAACGATTCTAAGCCAAAGAGGCAAAAACTTACAAGCCACAGCACTTAGAGAGCTACAAAACTAGATATTCTGGACACGATCAGAAAGTTGCTGAGCCTGTTCTCCTCAGTTGGAATTTGGGTTCTGGTAGAGGCGCTGAGAAAAGTATCTTCTCCAACTCCTGAACATAACATAAAACAGGGCATACGAGTCAATGAATTGAATGTTAGAATCAATTGTCTGAACTGTATGGATGAATGAATTAAATAAAACAAGCAAGCATCGGACCAACAAATTATTTGCAGGTATCTAAGCTTTAGCATCACTGGCAGAGTGCCAATGTCATGGTTTCAATTCATCCTTTTGTCAGATAGGAAATAGATTGTGAGAATACAATATCAGAAAATTGCTTCAACCTGCTCAATCTCTGAATCTTACAACTAGTAAGATGAATTATTTCATAATGAAATTGCCATCGGCGTTAAAAAGAAGACTAATATATGCAGTCAACAAAACAAAATCGCCTCAACAAGAACTAAATTTGAGCTTTGAATCATCGAACTGAGGTTAGGAGTGCAACTGGAGGTTGCCCAGACACATAGGTAAACATACTAGTCGAATGGGTGGTGGTACAAAATATAAAGTTACCACTATCAACTTACGAAGTAGCAACTAAGACCAAGATATCAATTCCAAATTTGCAGTTACATATCACCAAACAATAGTATAGCAATAAAAAGATAAGAACAGTAGTTATAACTTATAATATGTTACTGATACTGTAATACATCTGCTTAAGTGAAGTCTGAACCCCTAATATAAAGCAGAACTCAAACCTGCTCAGTTTCAAAAGTATTTAAAACATGAAACATATCACCAAGTTACACTAAAACTTAACTAGGACTTTTGAGTCATCCAGAAAAATTTCAGAAGACAATTTCCACAACTAAATGATGATAACAACCACCCCTTCTCTACTGTAACTACAAATACCACATGCACAGAGTTGTAGTATTTGTTCCACTCTACGACGTTAGAATTAGATATATAGAGGGCTTCGATCCGACCCCTTGTGATGCAGGACGGACAATCAGAATATTCCCTCAAATAAATATGGCTCTCAGAAAAAATAGATAAACATGCTTATCTATTTATGTGGCATGTATCTGACCATAGCATAGTGTAACATTAACAATATCAGTTGGACTTTGTAATGTAAATAAAAGATAACCCCAAAAGGTAAGATACAATTACAAATAAGAATTAGCCCTTAACACTTGCATGAGCTTCAATAAATACTTTTAAGGGACAAACAGCACAGATCTTATAAATAGATCAACCAACACATGATGCACTAATCTTAGCTCCTATACCTATCTAAAATCTAAACATGGTTTATCTCCACTAATGGAAACAAAAAAAAAAATGCAATCGAGCAAATGGAAGTTATGAACTGTAGGGGGTTCCGTGATGTTTAGATAAATGAAGGTCTTAAAGTAGCTTCACAATGTGAACTGAAATTAGATCCAATTATTAGTAAGAGCAATCAATCACATTTTTTTTCCTTACACCTATCAGATAATCTGACACCCTTCTAAAACAGAAAGTGAGGATAAAAGAGAAACGACTAATCGGTAACTACACATCTGCACCAACTAAACATGGACGAAAACAACACTTGCTGGCGAAATTCGGATGACATAGTACCTTTTGCCTCTTTAGCCTCTCATTCTCCTCTTCTAATAGAGATACCTTGTTTTCCAGTTCATTAGTGTAGGCCTGTTGCAAATACAGTGTAAGTAATACCCTCACTTAAGAAGAACAGCAAGTAATCATGTCCAACATTTTCTACTCAACGATCACAATAAAAACTAGTTCAAGAAATTAATATTCACAAATCTTCGTGAATACTGATCTATATCTAGAGAATTGCTAACCAAAAGAATGTTAAGCATAGAAAGGCAGCAGACATATGTAGCAACCTGCTTCCTAGCCCTTGAACGAGCAGCTGACTCCCTATTCTTTATCATCCTCTTCTGCCTTCTCTCCATCAACTTGTCCGCCACATCTCCTGGGGCACGCTTCCTACCAGGTGTGGGGGAATCAGAAAGTGCACCCATCATTGGCGAGGTAATGTGGCCATCAGAGTATGATTCCAGAATAGCACCCGGCCCAACGTTCAATGGCTGAAGGGTTAACTGACTCGGTATATAAGCACCTGGTACACCATGTTGCTCGTGCTGATGGGGCTCGATAGCTGTAAACTGCTGCTGATAGCGGTCTAACCAATGTGCTCCCGTCGTCAAACCGGAAACCCCAGCACTACCAACCTGCTCCACATTGCCTACATCGTTCAAGTCCTTCAGATATCCTTGTGTGACAACCCCAGCTTTCACCAAGAAATCCTCAAGCGTCATCTCCCCAAGCGTTGGCTGCTGCTCCCGTCTCCTCCGGCCACTCTCTGTGACATTTCTCTTCGGTGCATCCTGGATGCCCTTCCACACCTCATCCACAGTCTTCTTGCTGAGCTCAGGTGGCATGGTGATGCTCCCCTGTCGCAAGAGGCCTGAAGTCTGCTCATACTGGCTGGTAGTGCCACCATCATGCTCCAGCCCATCAGGAAAGACACTCTTGAGCAACTCGTCAAGGTTCATGCTATGCAGGGGTTCTCCCAAATGGCTCTGCACCTCATCAAGGGTGAGGTTATACAGAGACCCTTGCCTTGACAGGTTCTGCATCTGCCCGCGTTGTGCTGCACCTGAGCCAGCACCACCACTGCCGCCCCCGCCTCCTCCTCCTCCCCCAGCCTTTGATGCCATTGTCTGACTCCCCATGAACCAGCAGATTTCAGGAACAACACTAACAGGTCTCCGTTCTACTGTCACTCAGTTCAAGCAAAGACAAATCTCGCGTCTACGGCTGAAAGATCACAACCTGCAGATCCACAATACAGGAGGCGAGCCATCAGGAAGCTACCAGAGAACCCGACACGGATTAAAAAAAATGAAAAGAGGGGCAAGATTATTGCGAATTCATTTAGGGATGGGAAAGGGGGAAGATGCGAATACCTACACGTGAGACGCGCTACCCTTGCCGGCGCCGGACTTGGTGGAGGCACCACCAATCAGCTCGCCACGGGCGTCGACCACTGAGCTGGCGTCGGTCTGGAGCCGGGGCTGCTTCCAGCGGAACAAGGCGCCACCTGGTTCGACCGGACCGTGGCCGCCAGAGACCTAGCAGGGTGCGCGGGTGCGAAAATTTCTCCTTTTTTGCTCCGCAGGGAGGCGCCGCCGACTAGTATCCACCATTGGGGGTGGAGGTGGAAGGGGAGGAGGCGGCCATGTGGTGAGTGCGCGACGAAACCATGGGAGGATTGGGGCTCGGGAGAGGGATCTTGTTTGGCGTTAAGTAGTTCTCTCAGTAGTAGACCGTAGTGCTACAGTATATCTCACGGCCTTTTCCACCCTTGTCCTTGGGTGGGGCCCGTGGGGAGGGGGTGGAGCCAGGTAGAGAGCGAGGACGCCGAGGAGGGGGCGGAGGCGGCCGGCGGCGGGCGCTGGCGCGCAGGCCCCCGGTGCACTTGTCCCTGCCGCGAGCACGCAAGGCCGGGTTCCTCGTCTCCGCCACGGCCGCAAGAAAGGAGGGAGAAACGGGCGCCGATTCAAGGCGCGATGTGGTGGCGAGGTGGCGGGGAAATCAGGGGAACCGGGGGGCGACGGTGAAGTGCTCGGCGGGTCAGGGAAGCCAAGCAGGGTGGTGGACTGGTGGTAGCCCGGAGTGGAGGTGGAGCGCCGCCGCACGTCGCAGTTCCTGGAATGAGCGGCGGGGAGATGCGGTACGGTAGAAGGAAAAGGGAAGGACCGGCCGGTCGGTAGTAAAACAAAGGAGGAAAAAAAGAAAATAATTGATAATTATTTTTATTACATCCAGTAATTATTTTTATTTTATATAATCACATTATGGAGGATAATTGGGGCGTGGGAAAATGGAGTGGAAATGAAGGTCAGGGCTTTTTTTGTCCTCGCCTGGCAGGAAAAAAAGATAAGTCTCCGAGACGCGCGGCTATTTTATTTATATTTTTTTAAAGAAGACACGCGGCTAGATACTGAGAGTTCTAGGCTGCAGCCATGTTCACACATTTCTGACACGGCTCTAAATTTTGACCAATTATAAATTAACAAAATAAATATGAAACTCAAATCATTTCCTATGCTATAAAACTGTATTTTTCACAAATAATATAACACCCGTTTGCATATGTCCTTTGTTTCAAGATAAAAAACAAAATGCATACATATATTAGGTGGTTGGAGTTTATATAACCAAGCATGTTTCCGTTCAAGATCGATGCTGTGTGTGATGTACTTTGCAGCAAGATTGAGGTTCAAATTACTTCTAGTTAATTCATACTAAAGCGACAAACTTCAGATGAATATGTACTAGGAACGATTATTGTCATCTCCATCCGAATTTCGTCACTTTTGTTTGAGTTAATCAAGAACAATTTCGAATCTCAAATTTTTAGCAAAATGTTTTTTCTATACTTCTAGCCTAGAGGGTCGCTTTTGTGTATGGCTAATTTAAAGTCCAAACATGGCATCTGGAGGGGGTAGAGGCTTCCCACTCTAGGGATTCCTTAAAACCATACTAAAACAACCCAAGCAGCATCGCCCAAGTATTATATTTTGACTCTCGAGGTGCCAACTTGTTACTTTAACCTTTCACAAGCCCTTTTCGGCGATAAACCAAACAATTTATGCAACAAGCGGTAATAAAAAAGAGGGTTTGGAAGTTCCGTGCTAGATCCCTCGGCTGCCGGGACCAAAATCTATTCCAACGGTGGGCAATCAGGAGCATCACCTCGGGCATATTCTGCTTCCCTCGTATATTTTTTTAGGAACTCCGTACCTGATTACATTAAGCTAAGTAACATCCGTACGCCTATGCACAGCTTAATTCGCAGTGATCTAAAAAGGGGGCCCTTGTTTTTTTTTCATGTAAAATCAGTAGAGTTTGGATCAGAACTCGAACACCAGTTTAGCATTTTTGTTCGAGAATCTTTCTTTCTCTCTCTTTTCTGAAACGAGAATCTTTTCTATCTGAGCTGCTGATAGATTGAGATGGGTGCTAATTAACATGGTATGTGGATGGAACTTTCTCGTGCGAAATGATGAGACTTGGCAAGCCGGCAAGCAAGGTGTGTGTGTGTGTGAGCATTGTTTATCTTGCGTCATGTGTACCATTAGCATTAAAGAATAACGAGGCGATAGAGTGACAGTGATATACTCTGATATAAAATACTCGAGATGGATGGAAGAAAAAGGAGAGGCGATGCGTTAAATTAATTAAAGAGAGTGGTGGCATTGGTGGTAGGATGATGGCGACCATCTAAACAAAAACCATGTAATTCCAAGGCGCCAAGTGCTTGCACCTGCTTGACTTCACTGGCTGCTCGATCTGCCTGCTGGTTGTTTGATCGCCTCCCTTCCTGGCTTCCTCAAAGACATCTCGCGTAGGGTATATGCTTGGTACAGTAGAAGAGGTTGACCAGGAACTAGGAAAGCCTCCGGCCTCCTTGAGCAAAGCAAAACCAAATGCAAAGGGATAAACGCCGGCCTGGTCCTCAATTGCAACCGATTAGAACTATGGCGTGCTCTCCATTCCGTTGCTCTTAACAATTCAGCGGCCGGCAATGCTTTATTTTGTACACCAACCCAACCCAACCCCATAGGAAAATTAGTATTGGCTGACTTTTAGAGCACTAAGCAAGGTGGTGATGGTAGATCCCATTTGGGTTAGAGAAAGGGGAAGCAAAGCATATGCATAGATGGCCCTGCCTCCTCATGTGTGAGGGTGAGAGGCTGTGGCATCTGGAACATCACCAGTCATCATGTCCCGTACGTGCACCCTAAACTAAGGCTGGTCGCACCGCGCATCTGTAAAAGGGCCGGAACGGTGTGGATGCCGCTTGAGCGGTGCGACCAGCCTAAGGCCATTTCGGCCTGGAAGTTTAAGGACATGATGGCCCCGGGCCCTGGCATTCCCCCCACACACACGTGACAAAAGCAATTTTTTTATATTTTTTTAATCATTTTGCAAAATTATACGATCGTTTTAAAATTTATCAGTTTTGACAACCAAACGCCGTGGGTCACGGCGGCCTGCAACCGCCGTGGGCCACGGCGGTTGGGCCAACAGCCGCGGGCCCCCACGGGCGTGAAGGTCAGCCGTCGTAGCCCACGACGGTTCAGGCCTATTCGCCGTGCGCTACGACGGCAGGTCCAACCGCCGTAGCCCACGGCGGTAAGGGTTGCGCTGCCGCCGTGGCTTACGGCGGTAGATCTCCTCTCCACTATAAAAGCCGAAAATTAGCCCGAAAATGTCATAAAAATTCGGAAAAAAAGAAAGAGAGGGTTGGGAAGGAGAAGAGAGTGAGGGGGCGGAGCAGCGAAGCTCTGCCGGTTCTTCGCTTCATTGGTAAGTATTTCGTCGATTTCAACCCTTTTAGCACCTATACTTAGAAAGCGTAATTAGTGATTCAATGCGTTTCTTTAGATCTGTAGTATTAAAAAAGTCCTGTTTGTAGGTTAGGGTTGAGAAGGAGAAGAGGGGAGGTGGAGGGTGCGGAGCAGTGAAGCTCTGCTGATTGTTCGCTTCATTGCAGGTATTTCATTGATTTCACTAATTACTATTTCGGTGTACTGTAGATTTATATATGATATAGATTTGTGGAGTATAGATCTGTAGTTGTAGTTTATATTACGTAACATATTTACTGTTAAGTGTGTAGATTGCGGCTGATTAGTTTGTTAATTTAGTTTAGATATAAGTCTATTTGTTTCTTAGTCCCTGGATGTAGTATTTGATAGCAGTTATTGCTTTTTATTATGAATCAGACATGTCGGAGACAGTCACAATCAAATTATATTATGGAATTGGAGAAATTATATATGATCCACGAGGAGTTGACTTGTCAAATTATAATTCAATTGAGAAAAATGTTACAAGAGTAGGAAAAAGAACTTGGGAGGCTATAACCAACTGGTTGGTTAAGGCATTTTCAGTAGATTTAGAGCACCAATGCCTGTTGGTGATGGCACTAATCAACAGAAGTGCACAAGTGTATTGGGAGCTCGTGCCACTTGAAGGGACTCCGCGATGTAGGAGTTTTATCAGAAATGCATGCCGAGTTGGTTTGCCTGTGATTTTGTTTGTCCAAGTTTACCAGAAGGGTGGGTCTAGCAGTCAAGTGCATGCGGAAACTGAGGATGTGGACGAGGAGGGAGGTGGTGAAGAAGGGGAAGGTGCTGAAGAAGGGGAAGGTGCTGAAGAAGGTGAACAACAAGAGGAGGAAGAAGGGGATTCTGAGGGTGAGCAGATGAAGCGTCCCCTCATCAGAGGTGACCAAATGTGATACAAATACCAGTCCCAGGAGGCTGGCACCACATTTATTACATCAGATGGTTCATTATCGTACAACACGTCGAGACTTTGGGCATGGGAGCGCCACTGCCACGAGAAGTAACATAAGCACTACAGATCAAACTACAACAGCAAAGGCATCTAAGATATCATCAGAGTCTTGCGACATGAAAGCTTTTTGTGGAGACCCTGAATCCACAGGCACGGGTTGGGTGCAGGACAGCTTCAGGGACAAAGTCGAGATCCTCCTCTGAAAAACAATTAATCAAGCAAGGGTGAGTACATACGTACTCAACAAGTTCAACCCCACCCACGGAGGGGTTAAAAAGTAGAACATGCACAGGATATATCAAGGATCATGATAAGGTTTATTTTACAAACACATTTACTCATGCAGGGTTTGTTTTCGAAAAGGTTTTCGCAAACAGTTTTTAAAACCCAAGTAACTCAGTTGTTTTGAGAAAAACCAGTTGAGGACTACCGGACTCCCCGTCCGCAGTAGCCCAGGCACACAGCCACACACCTTTCTAGAAATCAACTCACGCCATGAAAACATTCCAAACCCAAACACTAGTTTTGTGACTACACCGTGACTCGTCCAATACCGTGGACACGGCTATTCGAATAGGTTTTACACTCTGCAGAGGTTGTACATCTTTACCCACAAGTAGGGTACCGCCACACTGTGACAACCCGCCCAAGAAAATACCGTACTATCGCCTAAACCAATCCACTTTGGTCATTAAGCAATAATAAAGTATCATCCTGTCGTTAGTTGCCGGGTTAACGCCCGGTAAATCACTTGGAATTCATACAGAGGATCGAACATATGCATTAAAACTCACGCGAAGGTGAGTCCAGAGTACAGACAAATTAAATCCCATTTATTACAAACCATTGTTCATGACATGAAGTAGAGGTTCAGAGTTCGAAAACAGCGGAAATAAATAAATTAGCGCAACGGTAAACATCACAGGAGGCCACCCGTGATGCCGTCACTTGTCGTCATCCACCCATCCCTGCTCCCAGCTGGGTGGAATCTCACCAGGTCAAACAACACCTGCAACAACATTTTTAAAGCAAGGCTGAGTATACTAATACTCAGCAAGACTTAACCGTCGGGTAATAACTACATCACCAAACTCTAGACATGAGAGGCTTTATGGCCGGTGGAGTTCTTTTGCTGAAAAGCAACAAAGAGTATGTCCTTACTTTCAATATTTTAGCACAAGTTCTAGTTGATTACCATTTCTAAGTGTGCCAACTAATTCAATCAAGAATTGTACAAACAATTAATTCAAGCAGTAAACTTCATCAAATTCCATCATTAGGGGATATCATGGCCAGTTGATTAAGCAGTCTCAGATAACGGTGAGAGGCTGACAATCGATTGATTTAAACCTTGCAAGGTAAACCTAAACACACGGTAGGGTGCCCCCGCGAGGACAACTGATGGGGACGTGGGTGCCCGATCTTCCGTCAGGTGAAAGATAACTCGTTTAGGGCGGATGTGACGCACCGATCCGGCTTCAGATCCAAAGACCTGGACCCCTGCAATCTTAGCACCACGATTCCTCTGGTTATCAACCGTGTCACAATCCGGTTGACCTCGCCGCGAAGGCTAATCCCTGCCTGCGAAACGAAGAACACAAGCAAGAACTCGTAAGAAGCAGCTCTCAAAATAGTGACTCTGCAGATGAATGATTAACACACGAAAGTTGGGGTTTCACAAACCGATAACGGCGACTGTTCGACGACAGAAAACTCTAAGCAAAACCCGCCTCTAAACCGGCGGCGGCTACTGAGTTTATGGAGAGGGAGGGTCGTCCTAGGGTTGTGGGAGACCAGGAGGGGGCGCCCACGACTTGGGCCAAGGGCCCGACTCGATACACGGCCAAGTTGGCCCAAAATAGGTGGCGCAGCACCTTGTCGTGGTCACACAGCATGATCCATGCGACTTCTGGAGCTAGGACCAGAACCAAATCGACGGTGTTGTCGTCCTCTTTCCAATGAGTACTTATACGCCTCGTTTCGACGTCGTATGATGGAGTTATCGCCGAAACCGTGCGTAAGTGTAGGCTGAATCCGAGATGGACGTGGCAGCTGAGTCGGAGACGAAGTCCAACATGGGAAAGGTCGTGGTGTATGTGTGTTCAGCATGGTGATGTCCTCATCATCCCCCCTTCTTGAATCTGAGTCATCCTCGACTCCTTCACATCATCAATCTCCTGCAAAAGGTTAGGAACCGCACGATGCAAAGTACGAGATATAGACATAGGTGTATTGGCGAAAGAAACATCTCGGGTAAGCATAGTATAGCAAGGTGCATCAGGATTATCACAAAGTTCAGCTTGAGCAGATGTAGTAGCAAGAAAAGCACCCCCTTTTAATTTAATTCCTTCATGTTTAACATCAGACGATTCAGTGTCACTTGGTTCTTTCTTATTATTTTCAGCAAGGTCATTAAAATGTTTCCTAATAGCAGCAGGTGATAAAGGAAGCAAAGTAATGTCCTGGCCTTTATGTGTGAAGGTATATGTATTAGTTCTACCCTGATGTGCAGCATCTCTATCATATTCCCATGGACGTCCTAATAAAAGTGAACATGCTTCCATAGGTACGACATCAAAATCAGCATAATCATGATAAGAGCCAACTGAAAAGTGTATGCATGCGGAGTGAGTTACCTTCGCCTTACCAGAATTATTGAACCATTCAATGTTGTACAGAAAGCGTAAAGGTCGAGTTTCCAAACCAAGCTTGCGGATCAAATCTGAACTCACCAAGTTGTTGCAACTCCCAGTGTCAATAATGGTGAGAACACGTCGCTCCTGAACGACAAGAAACGTGTGGAACAAGTTGTTGCACTGGGCCTTCGTGTCATCCTCATGTTGCTCCTGTGCGGAGAGCACACGCTGCACAAGAAGGCTAGGAAAGCCGGCGGATGCATCTTCGGAGTTAATGGTGTTCACCTTGCTCGTATCCGAACCTGCAGCAGTGTTAGCGGCAAAAATATCATCATCTTCAACGTCACTAGTACTTACATAGCCATCTCCATCCGGTGAAGCGATGAAAGCACGAGTACTTGGACAGTCCTTGCTGATATGACCCATCCCCTTGCAGCAGTGGCACACAATGTGGGCAGATTTACTCGAAGAACTCTTAGCGGAAGTAGGTTGGGTCTTGTTCTGCTGGACCTGCACATTAGACACTTTGCTTACCTCAGAAGAAGGCGTCGTAGCTGCTGGTGGCGTGGAAGAATAGGTAGCTGGCGATCGAGCTACTGATGGCGTGAAGGTCGTAGGCGTGGATGAGCTCCTGCGTTGTCCCTGCAATTCTTTTTCTGCGAGTATAGCAAGCTGGAACAACTGGTTGGTGGTAGTGAAAGTTTTATAGTCAACAATATCCTGAATTTCACGTCTCAAACCACCATAAAAACGACAAACTTTATCCTCATGATCCTCAACTACACCACAACGAATCATACCCTTCTGTAACTCAGCATAGTAATCCTGCACAGACATATCTCCCTGCTCTAAACGTTGTAATTTCTTACGCAAATCACGCTTATAAGAAGCAGGAACAAAACGATCACGCATAGCAATTTTAAGAGCATCCCAGGTAGTAGGTTATATATTTAATGAAGCACATTCTTGCCACCAGATAATAGCAAAATCTTTAAATTCACTAGTGGTTTGTCTAACTTTATGACGATCAGGAACAAGGTGTGAAGCAAATTTTTGTTCTACGGTCATCTCCCAATCAAGATATTCCTCAGCATCATATCTCCCATAAAAAGTAGGTATGGTAAATTTAACTTTAGCATAAGGGTCATCGTTACCATAATTATGTCGAGAACCTTTACCTTTCATACCGCGAGTGTTGAATGCAAGAATGCGGCGTGCACGGTTCTAACTTGTCATCTTGTGGTCGACCGTACCATCAGGGAAATAAACAGTATCCTCAGGATGGTCAGCATCAGCGAAGGTGTCCTCCTCGTCCTTAGTGCCATCATGCTTGGGAGGGTTGCTTTCAAGCTGCTCAATTCTTGTGGTCAGTGTGGAGACGTGCTTGTTCACACTCTCAACAGTATGGTTGTTGTTCTGGACCTCCTTAGTGAGCTTGCTCAACTCCTTCATGAAAAAGTCCTTCATCTCATTCTGCATCTCCTGCAATTGACTAGACAAGACAGGAATATCGTCTGGCATGGTTAAGGATTAGTAAAGACCCGATGCACTATGTGGTGGTTGGCTAATGGAATCACACGCTCACACACGTCTTACCAAGTTCTTACCAGGTTCTTACCAATGCAAGCAAGGGATGGTACAACTGGTGGCTGGTCGTGATACCTGTGAGCACGTGGTACCAAGATTGCAAGGGTCCTTCGCTGTACTGATCCGAAGAATCTGTATGTGGAGCTTAGGATGGCACAATATGTAGTATATGTGGAACAATTATCGAATACAGAGTAGCAAAGTTCAATAAGTATCCAAAGTACAAGTCACAATTGCTGGCTGAGACGTATCCTAGGCGTAGCACAACAAGTTGAACAAAGAACAATGGAAAAAGCTCAAAGAACTAGCAAAGAAGCAAGCAATGCACACGTTTTCACTATTTTTGCTGATAGTGACCTCCAAGAAAGGAATCAAACAACCTGATCTTTTTCTGAATTTTTTACCACTGAACAATTATCACAAAAGATAGAAGCTCACAAAAATTCACCTTAAATAGAAGTGTATTGTGGCCTAGGGAAAAATAGTAAGGTTCACCGAAAACCCTAAATCAACTTGAATGAATTTTTTCTTTATCTTCCTGATTTTTTTGAATTTTTTGAGAATGCCAAACCGACGTTGTAAGTTTGGACCCTACCCCTAATGGAGTCACGAATCTGCTATTAAAAATTGAGCTCAATCGGAGCACCGAGCGAAAAGTTATGCCCTGTTTACTGAAGGTACCTCAAGTTACGTTTTTGAGAGGCACAACTCGGCAGGAAATTCAGCAGCGGCTAGGGCAAAGCTTCCCTAGTATTTGCAATAGGTATTTGCCAGATGATGAAACAATGGGGGGCTGCGATGCAAGGCAAAAAACACAAGGCGGCTCGCAACCTATCTAGGGCTTGCACGGCGAGAATTCACACAAGGCGGCTAGCGAGGGCAAGTCGAGTAGTGTAGTGGCACGACTTGTAATCTGGATGACGGTGGATGGGATAGCGGCGGAAACAAACACAGCGACGGTGCAGTTGAACTACGACCAAGACAA
Source organism: Cenchrus fungigraminus (assembly GCA_036936925.1). NCBI lineage: Eukaryota > Viridiplantae > Streptophyta > Magnoliopsida > Poales > Poaceae > Cenchrus > Cenchrus fungigraminus. The sequence goes on along the minus strand of CM072778.1, from coordinate 15,058,540 downwards.
AATCTAAACCAGCAACAAGACTCGACCACGGACACAAACTCAACAATGCGAAACTGAAACGAAATTGCAAGGCTAACACAAGGGTTCTAGGACAGCAGAATTTTTTTTGTAGGATTTTTGTGGACTATAGGACGAAGGCGAAATCTAAACTGGGGATAATCCTGACGGGAATACCTGAGTCTCTGATTACCACTTGATGGGGACGTGGGTGCCCGATCTTCCGTCAGGTGAAAGATAACTCGTTTAGGGCGGATGTGACGCACCGATCCGGCTTCAGATCCAAAGACCTGGACCCCTGCAATCTTAGCACCACGATTCCTCTGGTTATCAACCGTGTCACAATCCGGTTGACCTCGCCACGAAGGCTAATCCCTGCCTGCGAAACGAAGAACACAAGCAAGAACTCGAAAGAAGCAGCTCTCAAAATAGTGACTCTGCAGATGAATGATTAACACACGAAAGTTGGGGGTTTCACAAACCGATAACGGCGACTGTTCAACGACAGAAAATAAGCAAAACCCGCCTCTAAACCGGCGGCGACTACTGAGTTTATGGAGAGGGAGGGTCATCCTAGGGTTGTGGGAGACCAGGAGGGGGCGCCCACGACTTGGGCCAAGGGCCCGACTCGATACACGGCCAAGTTGGCCCAAAATAGGTGGTGCAGCACCTTGTCATGGTCACACAGCATGATCCACGCGACTTCTGGATCTAGAACCAGAACCAAATCGACGGTGTCATCGTCCTCTTTCCAACGAGTACTTATACGCCTCGTTTCGACGTCGTATGATGGAGTTATCGCCGAAACCGTGCGTAAGTGTAGGCTGAATCCGAGATGGACGTGGCAGCTGAGTCGGAGACGAAGTCCAACATGGGAAATGTCGTGGCGTATGTGTGTTCAGCATGGTGATGTCCTCATCAACAACCATCCAGGCGGTTCCCAAAAATCCTCGGCTTGGGATCAAAGCTTACCATCCTGGGTACAAGGTTATCTGGCGTACCCCGCAAGGCACCCAGCTTCACACATGTACCCCCTTCCCCGGTAGCTAGCCGGGTAGGTGATTGCTCAAGATTTGTAAGGGAGAGTTCCCGCACCGTCTCTTTAAGGTACTAGGTTTACCGATCCCATTCCCGACAAGTGTTTAGTACGTTCAAAAGCTTAGCCCACGAAAGCCACTGGACCGGAGCCCAATCCCATGCTCTTACCACATGAGCAATCCATTTATAAAGATCTTATGATTCCAACATAAGAACCTATTCTCGCGAGTGACGAACATCACTCGACTTGTACCGGTCCTATAGCATAGCAGCTATCGACCTAACATACTAGTAAAAGGACATAGGTACCTAGGGATCATGCATCTAGGGTTTCCATTCAATTCCTGAAACGTAAATGCGCAATCATAGCAAAGATAATTGCATAATTTTTAAAAGGACGGGTTAATGATCCGGGGCTTGCCTTCACTGGCAAGGTTGGCCTTGGGCCCTTCTGGACTTGGGTCCAGGTCTTGAGCTACGAACACGTGCGGTAGCTCTTCGTCAGCACCTTCGTCTCCTCCTTCCGGCACGAGCGTACAGCTACCGTCGGGAAGATCTACACGAGGATGCAAATGCAAGATTTAATTGACGATTTTTAATTTAATTAATTACAAACAACAAATGACAACCATGGGGTGCATGGTTGACCACATTCACCTAGATAAGAAATACATTCAGCATACTCTTCCAATAAAGGAACAATAGGCGGTTCTTTATTAACTATCCTTTTTAATAGTGACTGTGTACATATTTATGTAAGTAAATTAATTCAAATCACAAAACAGCAAGGAGGTGGTCTCAACCTTCTTAGAATGTTTTTCAACACATGCATAAGGTTATTAGGTGTGGCAAAGGTGATTTTCCAATTAACTTTAATATTAAGCTTAATTGGCTTCCATTGCTTTTATTTATAAAATAAATTAATAAAATTCAGGGAGTGTGTTTATGAAGCACTACAAACCTATACAAAGCCACTGCACACACATGCACACTTAAAAGAGCTATGAAATTAAATATACCGAAAATAACCAAAGCTAGTTACTAAAACATGATAAATGCATACAAAAATAAATAAGCATCAAAATGATTCCAACTTTCTCACACATGGTATGTGACCTAAAACTAATCTAGGCATGCAACATATACACCTAGAGCTACTATAGATCTCGGGTTATGCATTTACAAAGAAAATCAAGCATATTTCAAGAATAAATATTTATGACAATTATAAAATTGTGATTAATTCACCAGAGATGCACTTTAGCATAAAAAGACAGAATGCAGAAGTTGGGCACAAAAATCTAATCATCTTTAGCTACAAAAATCATTTAGTTAGATTCTGAAAAAATAGAAAACAATTCATATAAAAAGATTTACAACATAACTTTGTGCAAGTTTTGGTAAAGAATCTAGTAATGGCATAACACACAACATATCCAAAATTCAGCTATATATCACAAGTAGATTTTGAGATACAACAGATCTAGGTTTATCAGTTTTCTATTTTTCATGCAAAAACTACCAGGAAAAACTATGTACATGCTTTACAAAAGTTGTAGTGTTTTTCACAGGGAATCCAACAAAATTGGGTTTGCATTTTTATGACTTTTCTAAATTGTTTGAGCGGTTGTGTGAGCAGACTCAGCAGAAGAAGTTTGATGCCATCTGGAAGAAATTAGATGATCTGACAAAGAAGGCATCAGAGGAGATAGCAAAGAGGCCAGTGAATCCCGAACCTGGAGAGGAGCCAATTTCTCTCGAGGATGTAGGATTAGATGGCCCTCAAGTCAGGCACAGAAGAGGGTGTGCTGTGAAGACCTTCAACCAGTGGATTCAGAATGAGCCTAAGGAAAAGTGGTGTCTCATGTTTGACGAGGGCGGAGCAAGACATGGGATAAAGACCACTAATTTTGCTGAGGTATACAACTGTGTGCTCCGCGGTTCAAGACCTCTTCCTCTAGTTGGTATTATTGAGTTCTTTATGTATCGTACAATGTTGTATTTTCACACAAGGAGCAAGATAGCGGATGAGGTTGTGAGGAACACTCAAATGAGATACTGCACAAGAATGACTGAGTACCTGACCAAGGCTCAGGATAAAGCACTTAAACACACGGTCACAGCGCAGCCTTGGTACCAGTCTGATGACAAAGAAATTATGTGGAGTTATGAGGTTGAGTGCAAAGGGAAAATGCGCCTAGGCCCTTCCCGTGAAAAGGCGTATCAAGTTGCTAAACTTGGCAACCAAATATGCAGATGTACATGCCAGAAGCCGCAGCTACTACACATCCACTGCTCAAATGTGATCGCCGTATGCTATGAACTGCAACAATTCAGCTACCATAGGTACGTGCCATGGTACTACGCCAAGAAAACTGTTCGGAACATTTGGAACCGAACAATTCAGGACTACCTCGTGCAGGGTACTTTTACTGAGAACCCCAAAGAAAATGCTGTGCACATACCAAATCCAGATCCTCAGTTGTGCCAAGGTGTTGGAAGATGGAAGAAGAAGAGGATTAGGAACAACATGGACGAAGCAGAAGCCGGAGCTCCAGTAGTGATGTGCTACAAGTGCCACAACACGGGTCACACGTACAAGAGGTGCACAGCCACAAGTTATGCTTGCAACGCACCACCTAGGGCCAGTGTGGGCACATCAGCAACTTCAGGACCATCCCAACCCCCATCAGGACGTGGACGCGGACGTGGACGTGGGCGTAGGACCAACGCAGGATTCAGATGATCATAGTTGCTTGTAATGTTAGGGCATTTAATTTCTGAACTTGTAATATTTGAACTATTATTTCTTGTATGAACTTATGCATGGTACTGTATTGTAATAATTGAACTTCTGTTTGTATTATTTTGCTGGTCATTATTTTATCCTCTATTTGTAATAATTTATGCCGATTCAGTTGTATTATTTTTTGCCTCTGATTGTTCTAATCTTGTTTTGCAGGTTTGTAATGGCATCCTCAGGTCCTGAGTTGGACTTGGAGTTCCTCACGAAGAGGAAGGACAATGTCGAGGTGCCACAAGGGATCGACACTCCTATGTGCTTCTGCGGTGACAATTGCAAGCTTGTTAGGTGTAAGGTTCTGGGGTACACCTACGGGATGAGGTTCTTCATGTGCGCTAACTATGCGCACGACCCGATCCAACCATTCGACCGTAATCTTAGAGCCAAAGTAAGGACTTACTACATTTCTCAATTATTCATTTGTCATTTGTGATTTATTATTTGTTAATATGTTTTTGAAAAAGACTCCACCTCCTCTTTGTGATTTCATGCAGTGGCTAGATACCGAGCAGTCCGACTTCGACAAGAGGTGCGTCGAGGGAGCTGCCCGTGATGCTAGGGAAAGGTGGTTGCGCATGGTTGAGTGGGAAAAGATAGAGGAGAAAAAGAAGGAGGAGCAGAGGGAAATGCGCCATCGCCAGGAGATGAGAGAACGTGAAGCGGCCCAAGCCCGTGAAGCCGATAGGGAGAGAAAGAGGGAGAGGGCTCGCCGGGCCAAGTAAGATGGGCCGGATGCCATCAGGAAGGGGAAATACCCCCGCTGTACTCAGTAGACCTAGAGTACTATTAGTCGGACTGTATCAAATAATTTCGGATTTCATGACTTCGTCAACTAGGGTCCTCGGTTTGTATCGTTAAGAACTTTAATCGAACTGCATTAGAGTGTGTTTTATCCGTTACGTGTGTTTCGTTACAGTGACTGTAATATGCAGAGTCGTTGTGTTTCCTCTGAGTCACTGACGCGTTCCCCTCCCACGGATCGTCTGGCCCACAAAGCGACAGTGCCCTAGTACTAGGGTGTGTTTTCTCCGAGTCACTACTTCGTTTCCCTTCCCACGGATCGAAGGGCCCACCACCCAGCCAGCCACCTTCTATATATACCACCATTCACTCCATTGTCTTCTTCTCACAGCATTCAACAATGGCTTCCTGGAGTGGGGATGGACACGGTTTCGGTCCTGAGTTGTGACATCAGCAATCAGAAGATTTCGAAGCCAATTTCCCACTGAAAGGCAAGAGTGACTTCAGATCGATGCGTGATGTTAGAAGCTACGCACCGAAGCAAACGGTGTTGTGGCCTAGGTGTTCACACGGTGAGTTTTACGTGATGCAAGTGTACCAGGGATGGAACAACTCCGGTCGTCGCTTCTGGCACTGCCCATATGCATAGGTAAGCAATGTCCACAAATTTTCTCATCATCTTTCTTTGGTTTGCTAAGGTTTTCTTGCCTTTTGCAGTACTCCACACAATCAGAGAACTGCGGTTTCTCTCAATAGGTGGATCCACCAGCTATTGATCCCTATCAACAGTACATCGACTACCTCGAGGACGTCGTCATCTACAACCTGAAGCGGGAGCTGTCGGAGGCACTGGCTTCTCCAGATCCATCGTCTAGCGCAGGAGACGACCGGTGCTGCAAATGCTCGACCTGCACTTGTGAATGCCACAAGAAGAACAGCCCCCCTCCGGAAGATTGGTCCCCTGCACCTTCACCACCTCCACCCCCACCTGGGTACTACATGCCGTCGCAACACTCTGGTGGCTCTCTCCGGGCAGTTCTCGTACAACTAGATTAATTAGGAATGTTGTAATGAAATTTCTAAATTCCCTAAGACATGTTATCAGTACGTAAGGCGTTTTGTTAGAGCATCTCCAAGAGACTAGCAATAATACTAGCTAAATTTAGAGGTTAAAGAGCTAGCTAAAAAATAAAAAACTTAATAAATTGATAGATGAACCAACAGCCTCTGTAAATTTAGATTGTCCGTATGTTCTACTCATAGTGGACCCACGCGTCATACTCTAGTCATCTTATCTTCTTTCTCACCTCTGCCAGCACCCTCTCCCCGCCTAGGCCTCTCCTCGTCGACTCCTCCTCTGCCTCCTGCCGGCCCCGGCGCGCCGTCGCCTGCTCCGGCCACGAGCCCAGCACGGCGCCCCTCCTCCGCCCCTGTCGGCCCCGGCGCGCCGCCGCCTGCTCAGCCCGCTGGCCCAGCGCGGCGCCCCCTCCGCCCGTGCCGGCCTCGGCGTGCCACCGCCTGCTCCGCCCGCCGGCCCCAACGCGGCGCTCCCTCCTCCGCCCGACCTTCTCCTTCCCCGAGCGCCACGAGGCTTTCCTCGCCCACCTCGTCGTCGCCTACCAGCTCCGCTCATAGCTGCCCGCCAGCACGCGAGTCATCCACATCGGTGCCCTCTTGACGGTCGGGGTGGAGGAGGCCTCCAACTCCCTTTCGGCCAATTTCTCCTGCCCACCAGTGTACCTGCCCCAGTGACCTCCATAGCTCCGGCGACCCTCCCACCGTGGCACCTCTGGCGGCAGTTGCGCGGAGAGCACGCGTGTGGATGGCGAGCCAACTCCACTAGCCAAAGAAAGCTAGCGAAGAGGTCCAAATACAAAACCGGAAAGCTAGCGGATGATTTTGAAAAGGCTGTTGGATCTCATTTTTGTCACGATTTTGTATTTTTTAGCTAGTCAACTCATTTTAGAAGAGCTCTTGGAGATGCTCTTAGGGTTGTATAAGCACCGTACATGTTATTGCAAATGTGTGTTTTCTCTGCTAAATTTTAAAAAAAAACAACCGTCGTGGCCCACGGCGGTTGGGCCCATGCAACCGCCATGGCCCACGGCAGTTGCAAGGCGGCTGCCTGCCGCCGTGGGGCTCCTGCAACCGCCGTCTGCAACCGCCGTGGGCCACGGCGTTTGCCCAACCGCCGTGGCCGTGGCCCACGGCGGTTGGACCGAAAAACGCCGTGGGCCACGGCGACCGTCGGCGATTGGTTGTCAAAACTGATAAATTTTGAAACGGTCTATAATTTTGCAAAATGATTAAAAATATATATAAAAAATTCGACAAAAGCGATCGAGGGCAGCCACAGCCCCGAGGGAGGGAAGAAGAGACGCGTGGCTGGCTGTGTGTGTGCGCAGGTTGGGCCGGTGGAGCCGTCCGTCGACGCGGCGCCGACGACGGCTCGGCTGGTGGCGGCCCAGGTTACCGGCCGAGAAACTTGCACAGTTATGGGCTTCGGCAAGCAACAGAGCTGGGGATATTTGGGCCAATTCCACGTCTGGTTCATTGTCGTGTTGGAAAACAAACGTAGTGGAAGGGCAAACATAATCCTCGATCGCGAGCTTGTTGGCAAGTATGCTTTGGAATTCCAGAATGACAATATACTCTACACTAATCGTGGACTGAAATCTGAAAAGGACTAATAGAACCTCAGTGTTCGACGTAACCCAAGATTTTTGTAACAGCAATCTCACTGCCACCAGACTACTTCTGGTTCTGGATCTAGATTTAAGCGACAACCGGCACTTCGAATTAGGCCTCATTCGGTTTTCCAAGCTTCCAACAACACGTTCTCGGCGAAATTCTCTCACCGCAGCGACGTTGACAAATTTTAGTCACCGATTTTGTCGAATGCATCCGTACAGTGAAATTTCACTCACCCTAAAGCTGCTCAAACAAGAATCTATAGGCAGGAAAGGATACGTGCCGCGCTGAACACTTGGACACTGCATTTGTTGGTATTTTGGCAAATGTCACGCGTACTTCCATGCACATTAGATATGATGTGACAGACAGCACAGCTGCACGATTTGTGTACCTGCACACTCTTGCCTCCTGTCAACAACACGTACGCACCCCGCACGGGCGCACGTGTCTGCTTTTGCGACGGTGGACCCATTCGGTACTCGCAGCGATCTAGCGAGTGAGCAAAGGGAGGGCCAAGTGTCGCGGCGCCGTCGCTCACATAAACCCACGCAGGCGAGACGCCCACCCACCAAGCCCTGCTCCCAAAACGGCAAAACCCCTCGACTCCTCCCGGTCCACCTCCACGCATGCATGGCGGCGGCTCAGCTGCTGGCCAGCTCAACTAATCACGGTGAGGCGGGGATGGTGCCGTCCTGAAATAATTTTCTCGGATGCTCAGGCATCGGCTCTCGTCCTTGCGATCTGAAGACTGAAGCAATATTAGATCTTTATCTTTCCAGCTTATTTTGGACTTAGACCAAACTTGTTTAAACTGCGCTGTTGTGGTTGTCTCGGTGGTAGAGAGGGTTTAGAGTGAGGTAGTTTGCAAGCATTTGGAACATTGCGTTTTGCTTTGGCTTGTAATTCTGCACCTAAGTGCTACTCTTGTAAACTGGTATACCCAGTCCATTCTGGGCTTTTTTATAAAGCCGGGCCTTCATGGCCTTCTATCTAAAAAATAATTTTCTCGGATACCTCTCCGTTGGTCGTGGTTAGATCGAATCACGCTGAAAGGTTTGTGAGAATAAATCTGTACTCCCAAGCTGATGTCAATCAATCATGGATTGGATAGATTTGTACCGGTCTCTTCTCTTTATTGGTGGCAGAAAGAGGAAGAAGAAACACACATGAAAGAAGAAGACAGTGTTCGACGCGTCTTAAATGTATAAGCCAACAGATTGGGTGTGAGAGAAAAATATTGTGTAAGAAATTGTACTGCAGATTGGTTGTGAGAGGAAAGTAAGACCTTCCGAACGCTCTCGAAAATTGTGCTCGTTCTACATTACAGGGATGTTGATCGTTGTTCTGTAGACGCTTGTTCTCAGCCTGTTGAAAAAACTTCAACCTGAAGGTTCATGTCATGCAATTTCTTTATGCATATGTGACCTTCTATTTATTTTTTTACACAGGTTTAGGATTGAGATTTGAAGCTGTTTGTGTGGGTACTTCGAGAGTGATGTGTGTGACTTGGTGTACTACTTAGCTTTGATATCATGTAATTCTTGCTTTGATTAAAAAAATAATGACTAATCACGGTTACCACCTCAGTAAAAAGCAACGATGGTTAACCCCTCCTCTCCTCCCACTAGAGCAGTTGGTAATTTGGTATGGCGAGCCATTTCCTCCTCCATACAGACAGGGTCACCTGCTCTGCCCGGCTCTAGCCCCTGATCTTCTTCCCATAAGTAGTAAGCGTAGCCACCCACCACTGCATTTCTGCAAGTCTGCACACTTTGCTGTTTACCACCGCGACTCGCCGAGCCCTTCAAACCAAGAAGGAGCGAGCGATCAAGGGCCAATAAAGCGAAACCGCGGCCGGCCGGCCGGGCTAGACCCTGGGCCACCCACCCACCATGACGAGGCCGCAGCCGCATTGCGCGGCCACCTCGCATTCCCCTTGGTCTGGAGTGGGCTCCTCCTCCCTCTCCTGCGTCTCCTCCTCCGCGTCCTCCTCGGGCTCCTGCTACGTGCCGGCGTCGTGGCGGCCGAGGTGCGGCACCAAGAAGAGGAGGAGCAACCGCGGGAGGGCCAAGAACGCCGCCGCCGGCAGCGCCGACGCCGTCGTCCGGAGGAGGAACAGCTCCATCTACAGGGGCGTCACCTGGTACGTGATCGGCCAAAGGCTTTTAACCTTTCGCTTGGATTCGTCGGCGGCGTGGTTCTGTTCCGTGTTTTCTGATCTCTGCATTCCGAGTGAGAGGCGCGCCGCCGTGTTCGTCGATGCAGGCACCGGGTCTCGGGGAAGTTCGAGGCGCACCTGTGGGACAGGAACGCCCGGAGTCCGACCAAGAACAAGAAGGGCAGGCAAGGTGAAGCCTTTTATGCGCACAGCTGATGAACAAATGCGATTCTTTTTTTTCTTCTCTGGTTTCTCTCCATTTATTTGGTAATTTGAGTTCTCACGTTGTAGCAAAATGCACTGACATTATTCTCTGTTCCTTCTCTGAATTTTTGTGGCTTGGATTTGTGCTTGGCTGCCTCGGTAATCGTGTGATATGCGGATGTTTCTTGTCTGATGGTCTGCTCGCTTCCAACAGTTTACCTTGGTGAGTGGAGATCCTCACACATCCAGAAAAAGCTCACTGACTTTTCCATGCTATGATTCACAAATTATTTGCAACTGCATTGTGCTGCGAATGAACTGCATTGTGCTGTTCCGAATCTGCAATTGCTTTCTGCCTTCTTTTCGACAAAAGAGATTGAAAGGAGTGCATTGTGCTTGTCTCCAAGTATACTCTTCAGTCTTCATTCAGAAACAAAACATTCCCACAAAACGACCAGACACTTGCATATATGGCATTACCTTTACAAATGCAAGAAAATAGGAATACCGAATACATGAGTTAAGATCCTAATCTTGTTTCTTTGCAGGAGCTTTCGACAGTGAGGAAGCAGCAGCACACACTTACGATCTTGCAGCGCTCAAGTACTGGGGCTCAGACTGCAAACTCAACTTCCCAGTAAGTTCATGCACCTGTCCAGTGCTGTGCTCTGCTGCTAATTCTAATCCTACCTACTGGTGTGATTGTGTGAAGCTAAGCTTTGTCTGTGGTAAATTAATGCAGCTGGAATCGTACAAGCAGGAGCACGAGAGGATGCAGCTCATGACAAGGGAGGCGTACCTGGCTACCCTTCGGCGCAGGAGCAGCTGCTTCTCGAGAGGAGCCTCCGAGTACAGGGGAGTGGCAAAGTAAGCACGCCACGCGGCACGTAGCTTGAACTATATCACTGTATCTATCCAATCAAGCGCTTGGTCAGTGGCTGGCCCACTAGATCAGCGTTTCTTGAATTCGGAACGCCACAAGTTCTAGGATGAGATTTCTTCCAGCTTGACTGCGATGTGAAAAGTGAAAACATGCAGCAGATCTGAATGTGTTTTTCTCGGTGATCAGGGGAGTACATACTGATGAGATCTTTGGATTTGCAGGCACCACTACAATGGCAGATGGGAGGCCAGGATAGGCTATGCTAACAGCAAGAAGTACCTGTACTTGGGGACATTTGGTATTCCTTGGCCTTCAACTGCATTTTGTTACTGATCTCAAGAAACCACATTTTTGTTACAAAATCATTTTGCTACTGCATCAAGAAGATCATTTTGCTACTGCATCAAGAAGATCATGCATTCAACATTCTTATACTTTTCGCAATGCCTGTGTCCCTATACTATTAGTGTAGTAAGCTGTATGTAACTTGCATTTTGCAATTTGATATCTGCATTGCCAGCGTATGATCTTCTTGATGACTTGCCTTTTTGCTATGTGGTGATTAGGCTTTTTCTGCATGCTGCTCTTGTTGTGAAGGCCCACGGAACGTACACCTGAATTGTTTGTTTGCCTGGTTCCCTTGGATCTTCTTTCTTTGCGTGCAGGGACCCAGGAGGAAGCAGCCCGGGCCTACGACCTCGCAGCTCTGGAATTGCGGGGTCACGCCGCGATCACCAACTTCGACATCAGCAGCTACGCGGACTACCTGCAGCCGCCGCCGCCAGTGTCCCAGCCGAGGCCGGCTCTGAAGCCCAAGGCCGAGCCCGTGGACGAGGCGCCGTTGCTGCTGCCCACCAAGACGTCGACGGGGTGGACGACGTCGCTCCTGACCCCGAAGCCGGAGCCCCAAGACGACGACGAGGTGGAACCCCTGGTGGCGGCGCTGCCGCCCGGTCCGGCTCTTCGCGACGCGGACCTGCACCTGCACGCCGTCGCCGAGATGCCGCCCGGTCCGGTGCTTCGCGACGTGGACGACGTGGACCACGCCATCGCCGAGATCCTGCCGGCGCTCGGCATGGACCCCGCCGACTTCGAGGCCCGGTACCCCGCCCGCGCGCTCGGCTGGCTACCCGACGACGACGACCACCAGCTGCGCGCCCTGCCGCTGCCGGACGCCGGACGCTTCGAGGACGACATCGAGACCCTGTTCGACGCGCTCGGCTCGGCTGGCCCGGGCCAGAGCGAGGCCGTCGCCGTCCACGTCCAACTCCCCGCCGCAGCGGCCGCCTTCGAGCCCGACTCTTCCGGAGCCGACGCCGTCTCCTACGCGGCCGCCTCCGCGATCAGCTCGCTGGCGTCCGGGCGCTGGTGGTGATGGTGATCCGCGGCGCGGGCGTCCCGTGCGTGCGTGCGCGCTCCAATGCCTCCACCGCCGACGGCCGTGTAATTACGTGACAACGTGTCGGTTCCTGGGGGTTTGGGTGGCATTTTGGGGGGTTTTGGTTGAGCCGTCGAGGGCGTGTAAAAATGCTGCGGCATGACAGCTCTCGCTCTCGATCCTTTTGGGGTGTGTGAAAGTGGGAGGGCTCGAGCTTTTGGGATGGTCCACAGTGGAAGCCATGGTAACTTGTAACTTGTCGGCTAACGGCGCACGCACTACGCTGCTACATCGGGCTGCCCGAGTTGGATGCCGTGACAAGTGTGCGTGCGGTGTGACTGTGATGCGATGCAGATGCTCTGCTTGTAGTAGTTGCTAGCTAAGTTAGATACTAGTACTGATCAACTGAAATGACAGGTTTCTCCTACTCCATGTCGTGTGCTTTTGAATGTGTGTTCGTGTGATCGTGATTTTGAGAGTGTTTGTCACGTCTTAAATGGAAAAGCCGGCAGCAGATTGGTTGTGCGAGAAAAATACTATGTAGGAAGTTATACGGCAGATTGATTGTGAGAAGAAAGTACTGCGTAATAAGCCCAAAAGAAGAAAGTACTGCGCAATAAGCCCAAAATAACACCTTCCGAACGCTCTCAATAATGCATGTGTGGATGCTTAAGCCGGCCCCATTTGGATTAATAACATCCTTAATACAGGAGACCATTGTATATTTTAATTAAGGATTAAAATCCGGTCTCGGGGAAAAAATTTACCTCTCTTTGACCGCTAATTAGGGTTATTAAATAAAATCAGTTCACAAAACTACTTATAAGACCTAAAAAAATCGTGAGACGAATCTAATAAGGCCTTTGACCACATGATTAGAGGATGATTACTGTAGCATTACTGTAGCAAATCGTTAATTAATTATGTTCACTAGATTCGTCGCACAAAATTGTACTCATCTGTGAAAAGGTTTTGCAAATAGACTATATTTAGTACTTCATGCAATCAAGATTCCCTTGGCGCAAAAAAGTGCACCCGGGAACCAAACACTGCCTATATATGGCCAAAGTTACACGAAAACAGAGTTCTTAGATTATAAACCTCACACCGAGGAAAACAAAGAAACAAGAAAAAGAACACTAATACAGAAAAAAGAGAACTAAGCTTCCATCTTCCTCTTCATTCAAGCTTCAAATCTTCAAATGCTCGCCTAGCCGCCCTCCACAGGTAAAGCAGGTCAACATGATTTCCAAAGCGACGCCTCCAAGAAGGATATGACGTCGGAGCCGCCGTCGCCGCCCCTCCGATGAGTCAGAGAAAGGTTTTCACCCGGAAAATCAAAGACCAAGCTAGAAGCATCCCAACAAACGCCTCCAAGGAGGTTCACGACATCCAAAGACACCATCGTTGCTGACACCAACACCATAGCCGGGTAAGGCTTTCGCCCGAAGCTCCGCCCAATGCCGACCCAACAATGGAAAGCAAGATGAAACCAAACACTGGTCGCGACCACCGGTAGCGTGAGGGCCGAGCACTTAGGCTCCCCTCGACCTGACCGTCGACCGACGACACAAGAGTCGCGACACCCGACTCAGCTCGCCAGTGGACCGACACAGACTGGTAGGACCCAGATCTTCACATGAGACGTCGAAGGATGAAAGGAACCCGCAACAGCCGCCAACCGCCACCGTCACCGTCGAAGGAGATCACTGTATTGAAATTTTATGTAGGTGAATTGTGCATCATTAGATAGAAAACAAGTTACAACATCATTGTATTGAGATAAGTCTGGTCGGCCGATCTTCTCCTTTTTATGACTCATTTGTTTTGAACGAAAAATATTGTGAAGAAACAGAAAGACATCATTGTATTGAGATAAGTTTGTTCGACAAATTTTCTTTTTATAACTGATTTGTTAAGAGAAAAAAATATTTTATAAGAAACAGCAAGAAGAGAAGCCGAACAAACTTCAACAATGCTCATCAGAGGAGTGATTACATGAATTAGACAGACCTGAATTACAACTGAACCATGACCCGCTATATATATGTCAGCTTCTGGCCGTAGAGCTTGTTGTTAACTGTAGCTACATATTTAAATTACTCGGTTTTTTTATAGTCTGTATATCTAAATGAATAACAAAGGATATCAACTTAGAAGAAAATGCTAAAATGACCTACAAGTTAGGACAAAGGGAGTAATTGTCAACTACACAACCTTCCAGCTTATAATAAGTTGTAAAATCCCTATATAACATATATTTATGTGCATATCAAAATCTATGTAGTCTCATGTTTCAAATTATAATTCTTATTCAAAAAATGTATAAATATAGTCAAATAAGTCATTCTTGAAGAAATTTTATTAATAAAACAATCAAAACAAAAGATGTGATATTTTTTATATATTTTGAATGAGACGAGTAATCAAATTTGAAGCCAAAAAGGTCAAACGAATTATAATTTAGAAACGAAATTTGTATCTAGAAGTTAAAGCAAATTGTATTTTAGAATCAGTACAGATCTAACATTGGGGCTGGCTCCAGCCCCCTACCGACTGGAACCCCATGAAGCTCCCGTAGATCCCTTCTACAAATTTGAGGAAGAAGAGGGTAAGGAGAGGCTGAAGGAGAAAGGAGAGAAGAGCCTCCTAGAGTTCAATCATAACTTCGTACCTATTTAGATCAAGTTACGAGTCAAGAATACCTACATCCAAATAGCTAGTGAAGAGGTGCGCAATCAAGCATGATTGCATGAACCAAAGGTAGAACAAGTGTGCACACAAGAATTTCTCGTAGTATACTCTAGCCTTGACGTGCGTGTGTGGAGGTTCACGATCGACCCATGTGGCCAAGGCCGATTCGCATGCGCCGTTTACTACGCCACAACACTATGGCCAGTTTTTTTTCAAATAAAAAGGGAACATGCCATCGAAAAGAAGAACAAAACGACCACAAGAGCTAGATGAGGCAACTGAATTTTGATTTGGGAACATTATCTAGTGCTAATTTATATACCCTGTGCAAGTTTAAGGGGCACGGGGAGGGCGTTATTCCAAATTTCATTGAAGATACTGATGGCGGGTGCTTATGTGTAAAATCGGAAAAAAATTGCATGCAGGGCGTTATTCCAAATTTCATTGAAGATACTGATGGCGGGTGCTTATGTGTAAAATCGGAAAAAAATTGCGTGCGGCCGCACAATCGCATCTGTGCGGACCCTCTCCAGTTGAACGCCGCGTGGCATCTCAGCGATCCAACGACGACTCGGCCCTTGCTCTCTCGGCTCCCAAGTGGGCTAGGCACACAGCCGCGTAGCTCGGCTCGCATCGCTCTCGACCGGCTCGCAGTATCCAGGCTTTCGCTCGCCGAAACTCCAAAGCCGGCTCTCACCTCATCCACACTGGTCAGTCCGCCGCCGCCGCCGCAGTCACCCCACGCGCTGGCGCTCCCCTCGTCCGGCTGCGCAAAAAACCTGTGAATCCATGCTCCTCCGACGCCTCTGTTGACCAGCACCACCTCCCTCATCCGCTTGGGTCAACTAGACTATTTCCTAGAATTTCTAAACTAGCTGCCATTCAGTTATCTAGCTGCCATGAGCCTAACAGTTATCCGAGGATCTGAAAAAACCTGGTGGGAAGCATGCAGTTGTTGCTCTGTTTTAAAGATTCTCTTGCAGGAATTAAATAATTGTTGTGTATGGACAAATTGGTGGAAAGGATACTGGAAAGGATAACTGGGCATCCAAGTTAATTTGGTAAATATGCTGATGCTGCTATTAAACCTCAAAGACCAAGGGCACCAACTATGCTGGAACTACTGCGAGCAGTAAAGATTGTTCATGTTCAGTCTACTTTGTTCATGCACAGAGTAAAGATGCTTTGGCTGCCGGCAGGAGCAGGTCGTCGATGATAACAAAAGGTCACCATCACTCTCAGTTCATGTCATTGGAGTAGTCCACACTTTAAATGTTAGATAATTCGGGATTATAGTTTCTAGTGATCAAATTAGGATCTGTGCAATTAGCTAGATAAAATATTAAAGATTAAGTCACAATTAAAACAATTTTCTTTCACGCTACAACTGGTATCACCTGCATTCTTCTTAGGCTTCCTCGTCAACGTCTTCCTCTTCTTCAACTTCGTCTGCTCCTCTCCAGCTTCCACTTGAGCTTCCACTTTGCCAATTCCCTTTTCTGCCCGACTGTCGAAGGAGGTATCTGTCTGTTCATTTATGTCCTTTCTAGAGAGTTCTGTTGAATCCTTTTCACAAGAAGTGCCCCTGCTAATGTTTGAGAATAATCAAATGTCACTAACAGAATAATTCTCACAAGGAAAATAAAATACTGATATATTCAGACCGCTTCTTTTTTGCCCCCTTCAACTTCAGCTTTGACAGTTTCCTCTCTGCCTGATTATCCAGGAAGTTCTCCCTCTTCTCCCCCTCCTTTGTGTTATTGTCATTTTCAAGGTCTCTGTTCATGACCTTCCTAGAGTTCTCTGTTGAATCATATTCTTCAAAATGCATATCACTGAAAGCATTTACCCGATATAACAGAATAGTCAAATGTCACTAATAAGAATTAACAATTTTCACAACAATAAAAACAAAATGCTGATTAATATTCAGACCATACCCTTTTAACTTTTCTGACTTGTTACTAGAATTGCCCATCACAACATCATTGCTAACAGCTCCACCAGTAAATTCATTCTCTAGCTTAGTAAAAAATGATGCTGTATGATGACGGATTTGACGAGAAATTAAATAGATCACATGCGTGTCACAGTCCTTTTTAAGCAGAAAGTCACGTAGGTACTCAGCCTCAACAATCAAACCCTTCAACATAGTTTTAACATTGGTAGCAAGAAGCTTGTCAGTGTAAAAATAATATATGCCAAAAATTAGGCAAGTGGCAGTTTGTTTTGAAGGGGAAGGCACATACCACCATGGCAGCAGTGGCAGCCGCTGAATCAAATTTATTCTCTTCATAGAGCACAAGATTTAAGGCAGACCCCCGGACCTCATTGCTTATGGTGATAATCTCCTCAGTCTCAAAATCACATTCCCGCGACAATGACATCAACTTAGCCTCCTTCATGATACACTAGAAACCAACATTGGCAATTAACGCATAAAAAAATAACGACAGTAAAATTAGGTAGGCCACAGGTTGTTATATTTTGTACGAGGCATACCATCAATGCAACTTTAGCAAAAGATCCACCCTTTGACCTGATCATATGACTTATGTGCATCTTGATCTTCTTGCTCAGGATGATATCTTTATAAGTGAGATCGTGAATACAGGTCCGAAGAAGCTTGTTCTCAATCTCAAGACACTAGTGAAAATTGATAGTTTTCCAACAGTGCAAGGAAAATAAATTAGCATCTAATAAATGAATAAAACAAGTATGGGAGGTCACAGTTTGGTTTTTGCACAAGCAGGAGGACCTTACCTGATCGGCTGTGATGCCATCTTTATTTGACTCTGGCTGCTTTATGCCACTAAGAAGGGCAACTTTTTGAGCATTCTTTTCTAAATAACACCCAAGGTAAATCTTGTACTCAGACCACTTAACCTCAGAAGGCCTGTACGGTACCAACCTAGCACATTCCCATACTCTCTCAAGAAGATCTTAAACATGGATAGACAAAAAGAAAATTCAGATCCAGCAACAGAGTAAGCAAGAGTAGGAGCATGAACCATCCAAATTATTGACTGAACAGATCACAAATTAGAGGGGCAAAATGAAGCAACAGCATTCGACTGTCAGCAAAAGGAGCAGGACATGCTCATATCTCTGTTAAAAAAAAATAATCTTACAAGCAAATTAATTAGCAGCACCTTCCCTGCAATGGTTGAATCCAGGGAAGGGCAGGCAATACGAACCAAACATTAAAAAGATCCCAAAAGTTAGATCCCAACCCCAACCCCAATAAATATCAATGAAATTCGTACCTGGAAATAGGACTATATCAAAAGGCGGTAAGCCAGGTAAATTCTTGCTGGACTCCACAGCTTCAACCCACTCCAACAAATTGGATCTATGCCCGTCGTCGACTGATTCATCTAGCGTTGACACCTCTCCACCCTCCACAGGGTTAGATTGAGATACTGCTTCCTCTTGCATCCCAAATGCGGAACTAGACCTTAGCTCCTTTCCTGGTGATTTTACAGCCATTGGTATCATACCCAGCTCCTCCCTGGGACCAGAATTGTAGTCTTCCACGTCTCTTTTAAAACCACCACCTCCTCCAGAACCATAATCACCACTGCCACAGTTGTAGCTCCCACCAAGTCCACCAGACAACCTGCTGCTGCTGCCACCTCCACAACTTGGGCGAGCTGCTTGACACTTGTTGCATTGAGTCCTCCACGCAAAATTCACAGAGGTACACCTGCATCAAGAATTGGCAACTTTTTAAGGAAACACCGAAACAGACGCAGAGAAACATGTTATCATTTAAGCCTTCTGAATCATGGAAGAGCAAGAGGTACTTCCAATAAAAAAAGACTTAAAGCATATAAGTTGCTATAGGGATCCTAGGACTAATTTTTAGTCATGGAATTTGGCATGAACTAATCAGGGCTAAATATTGACAAATTTCTCAATTAGGCCTCATTCGTTTCCACCGGATTGGATCCGGTCGGAATTGATACATATAACAAGAAAATTATAGTAGATACTATAAGAGACTCGGATTTATTCCGCGTCGGAGACTAATTTACTCATGACAGGTACATAAAGTGACCTAAATTGATTCCGCACCTCTCGACTAGTGGATTAAATCCGGATGGAAACAAATGACAATCATGAGTAAATTAGTTTCTGACCCGGAATAAATCTAGATCTCTTATAATATATACTGTGATTTTCTTGTTATAACTATCCATTCCGTCCAGAATCCAATCCGGTGGAAACGAATGAGCCCTTAACAGTACAGATAATGGCTAATTGATAGTTTCAACCCATTAGCCTTATTAGTCCAGGATTAGTCAATGTTTAGCCAGCCTAATTTCTAGTCTTGTTTTCATCCAAACAGAGCCTGAACAATGACCATAAAAAGATCCTAAAACCTTCCAGTTCTAAGAAAATGTACATAAACTTGTGAGTTACAACTGGTCCTGCATGGCATATCAATGCCATGGTTATCCATTTGAAATTGTCATAACTGACCATTTAGTTCCAAATCAATCTGTTGGCATTACAATCAAATCGAGACACCCTGCGCATCAAATCACAGAAGCATGTGGAAATCGCGTCTATTGGACAAAGCAAACAGCAATAAGATCTATATACATCCAGCTAAATGGATGTCAATCAACCTAAAAGGAACAGCGAGCCAAGTACTGCATAACATTTGGAGTGCAAATCATTGTCCAAAATCCAAAATAGCCTAATGATTTAATCACCAAAACGCAGCAAAAACATCTCAAAACTGTTTAAATTGACTCGGATCTACACGGCAGAATCAATGGCTCTCGAACCCAACAGAAAGCGACAGCCAACAAATTCGAAACGCACCTCCCAACACGGCAAATCCAGGTGTCCTTCCATCCTCCTCCGAGCCGGAAACCGCCTCGACCACATCCACCTCTACCGCCTCTGCCGCTGTAGCATCCACCTCTATATCCTCCACCGTCTCCGCCGCCACCTGCACAAGCACGAGTCACTCAGAAGCAGATCAAATTGATACACACGTATGAGAGTCGAACGATCCAAAAGCGACCTCGGCCGCCGTATCCGCCGCCGCGGTAGTCGTCGGATCCGTAAGACCCGACATTAGGTCTCGCCTAGGGTTTGGTGGCTTGGAACCGTCGGGAGAATTTTTTTAATAATTTTTTAATCATTTTGCAAAATTATACGACCGTTTCGAAACTGAAACGGTCGGATAATTTTGCAAAATAATTAAAAAATTATAAAAAAAGGTCACGGCGGAAAAGGCCTACCGCCGTGGCCCATGGCGGCCGCACCTCCAACCGCCGTGACCCACGGTGGTAAGGTGACCGCCAACGATCGGGTGCAGGGTGTGGGCTCCGCGGCACCTTACCGCCTGCGGCCGCCGTGGGCCACGGCGGTAGGTCTTTCTCGCCGTGGGCCACGGCGGTAGGTCTTTCCCGTCGTGGCGGACGGCGGCAGCCGCGCCTATATAAAGGGCGACGGCGGCTGCCGTCCCCCACGCTATCGCCGCCCCTCTCTCTCTCTTCTCCCTTCGGCCGCCGCTTCCTCTAGGTATGTTTTTTTTATTAATTTAATTAGTGTAAAAAATTAGATTTAGATTTAGAAAATTAGTTTTTAGATTAGAAAATTTAAAAATTAGTTAATTTAATTAGTTTAGATTTAGAAAATTAGTTTTTAGATTAAAAAATTTAGAAATTAGTTAATTCAATTAGTTTAGATTTAGAAAATTAGTTTTTTAGTTTAGAAAATATAGAAAATTAGTTTCTCAGTTATAGAAATTGTAGAAATTATAGAAATAACTGTAGCTTGTTTAGAAAATATGGAAAATTAGTTTATCTATTCTAGATATTGTATAAATTATTTTAGCAAGTGTAGAAATTATCGAAATTACTTTAGTTTGTTTAGAAAATATAGAAAATTAGTTTAGCATGTGTAGAAATTCTAGAAATTAGTTTATCTGCCATGGAAATTGTTGAATTTACTTTAATTTGTTTACAAGTTCTAGAAAATTAATTTATCTCGTTTAGAAAATGTAGAAAATTAGTTTATCTGTTTTATAAATTGTAGAAAATACTTTAATTCGTTTAGAAATTCTAAAAAATTAATTTATGTGTTATAAATATTGTAGAAATTATTTTAGCATGTGTAGAAATTGTAGAAATTACTTTAGCATGTTTAGAAATTACTTTAGCATGTTTAGAAATTCTAGAAAATTAATTCATCTCCTTTAGAAAATGTAGAAAATTAGTTTATCTTTTTAGAAATTGTATAAATTGCAGAAAATTACTTATCTGTTTTTTAATTGTATATTTAATTTTTGTATGCACCTGCAGCTATGGATCAGGCTCAGTACCAGGCTCAGGCTGAGGCCGAGGCTCAAGCTCAGGCTCAGGCCCAGGCTCAGGCTCAGGCTCAGGCTGCTCGTGCTGAGGTTGAGGCGTACGTGACGCCTGAGTTGTTGGACAGGGAGCTCGACCGCAGGCACCGCTCGTTCCTGTTCGCAGTCCTCGGAGAGGATGTTGGACACGTGCGTTATCGCACTACGCGCACGTTGCTGCTGATCCACGACCTTTGGGTTCCCAAGTACGTGAACTGATACTATGTTATTGTTTGTACCTTCGTTTATCATTTTGTTGTAACTAATAAATTACCTTATTTGTTTCAGGCTACGCGCTGTAGGACTCCTGCCTGTAGCGCAGTTAGTCTAGGGGGACAGCCAACGCGACGCGATTCCTCGGAAGGATCGCATGACACGCTTCTAGTATGACTTCTCCCTCCTCAGCGCGCTTCTGGACCACTGGAGGTCAGAGACCCACACGTTCCACTTCACCGTCGGTGAGATGACGGTGACTCTTCAGGACAAATCGCTGTTGATGGGCCTTCCTTGTGAGGGCGAGCCGCTGGGGGCTGCGAACATCTCCGCTGAGTGGCGTACAGAGTTCCTCGCTCGATCGCGAACGTTCCTCGGAACGATCGCGCCCCCGTCCCGTACCAAGAGTTCGCGAACGCTCACAGACCCACCTTGACTTGGTTGCAGCAGTTTAGCGAACGTAACTTTACCTCATATTTCTCTTCGTTTTTGAAGATATGGAGACAATGTAACTAACGTTTGATTTTTGTTTGTGCAGGCTGATTACCTAGCAGATGACGTCGAGCAGGAGACAGTAGATAGGTTCTTCGAGGCGTACCTGTTGTGGCTGTTTGGCTTCGTGTTGTTCTGCAGTTCGCAGGGTGACGCGGTAGCGAGGTACCTGATCCCCCCACGCTAGGAGGACCGCCGACGCGCCCTTGCACGCCGTGTCCCAGATCAGTTGGGGCAACTCTGTTCTTGCGGGCGCGTACAGGGGCCTGTGCTCGGGGGTGTTGAAGGGTCGTTCGGCGGAGCCGATCCTTCTCGGTTGTCCTCTCCTTCTTCAGCTCTGGTGCCACGAGCGGTTTACGATTGGTCGGCCAGTCGTCCCCCTCTACGCGTACGAGCCCCTGCCAGAGGGCCACGACCCGCGCGACCGTTTCACCATGAGCTCGTTGTGGTGCATTCGGACGGTAATTTCTTACCTTTCACTTTCAATTTGTCTTTCCATTTTGTCTAGTATGTTCAATCCACATTTAGGGTTCACATTTGGCTTGTATGCAGACCTCGTACGCCCACGATCAGACGAAGAGGGCGTACAAGGACTTCGTCGGTCAGTTCAACGCTCTCACGGACGCGGACGTCAGGTGGACGCCCTACTCAGAGGAGGCTGTCGCGAGCCATGCACCACAGTGACTCTCGTCTTTGTGCTTCCGAGACCAGCACTACTGGATGATGAGGAAGCCGTTGCTGTTCGACATGTATGTGTAGGAGTACGTCGTCCACAGGGTGTTGAGGCAGTTCGACCGCTACCAGGAGTGGCCTGTGCCTGTGGTGCACACTGTTCCTAGCCCCCACCATAGGTGAGTTCTCGTTAATTTTTAAATTTAATGCAGCGTTTGAAGATTTCAGCCGCTGACAAATATGTTTAATTCGTCGTAGGTGGTCTCGGAGGGGAGTTGCGGGGTGTGTTTCTTGGGTTCAGAAGGTGCAGTCGTACGTGGACGGTTGGGCTACCGCGTCACAGAATGTCGTCACGGAGGACCGACCCCACGACGACACGGCGTGGGAGGCGTACATCCAGTGGTACTCCCCGAAGACTCGGTCGCGTGTGATGTACGTCCCACCACAACTACCAGCGCCAGTTCCGGACGCGGCGAGGGTGCTCGTTTCTAGTGTCCCGTACCCGGTGCGACGGGATCAGCACTACGACGCGGCGGTGAGTTTAAAAATTCACCGTTTTTTCCTTATGGTACTTTACATTCTAGCATTTACTAATAATTTCTTTTGCAGTTCGACGTGATTGCGGACCTTTCACGTATTGTAAAGGAGTCGAAGCCGAGGCTGAACCTCATGTCACGCTAGGAGATCGAGGAGACGTTCCACAAGATGGGTGCCATCACCACGAGGTTCGTTGCCGCGGTCAACTACCGCGGTAACCCGGCTCTATCACTATTTCCACGGTACCCCCAGTCGTCCTCCAGCTCCGCCTCGATTGGTCGTCCGCACACAGCACCGTCGTCTCGTCACGGCCACCCTACCAGGCGGTTTTCTACCCGGCGCGCCCTCCGGTGCATCCTCCCTTGAGGATGTCTCCTCTAGGAGCCTCTAGGGGGCCATTCTCTCAGAGGTCCTGCACCTACACCTGCACCAGCACCAGGAGGACCAGGACCAGCACCACGAGGACCTGCACGAGGACCAGCACCAGTACCAGCAGCAGCACCGGTTCCTTCCTCGTCCACTGGCGCTGTTCTTCCATCAAGTAATGACCACAACTCTATGTCGAATTATATACAAATACTATATTGTATTAATTAGGATACGTGATTTAATAATATTATTTGTTCCAGTTTACGTCGGCACCGGCGACACTCCTGACTCCGCCCTAGGGGACCAGGCCGGAGGGTCCGGGTTCGACGTGTTGGCCTTCGACTTCGACTTCTTGCAGGGTTTGCAGTCGCAGGACGAGCTCGGAGGGTCGCAGCTAGGAGGCACGCCACCCACGTGGACTCAGGAGGGAGCAGGTACGTAGCTAGGAGGCTCGCAGCTGCCAGGAGCGAGTGGTGGGGCGCAGCCAGGAGGCTCGCAGCTGCCAGACGCGAGCGGTGGGGCGCAGCCGTCTCCAGGAGGCTCGCAGCTGCCAGGCACGAGCGGTGGGGCGCAGCCGTCTCCAGGAGGGCTGCCAGGGTTGTCCCACGAGGTTGCAGGGTCGGCGGCGGTGATGGCGACACCGCAGCCGACTGCTGATGCTAGGCGTCGGCAGATCCACCCACGTGACCCGTTGGCGTACCCTCGCAAGCAGACGCACGCCGCAGTCCGAGCTGACAGGCTGCTCAAGAAGACCAGGCGATGCTAGATTAGGTCACATATTGTTTGTACAGGAGCACTGTTATATGTGATCATGACTATTTTTTAGTATGTCACTTTGCTTTTCTTTATTACCACCTAGTTTTCTTTGTCATAAAGTTAAAAAAACAAAAAATAAATCGTTAAGTTAAAAAAACAACCCGCCGAAAAGCAACCGCGGCGGTACGATAGGCAGCAGGTTCAAGATCGAGATCCAACCGCCGTGGACTTCGGCGGTTGGTGGCGGATGCCGCGCTTATATAAAGGGCGACGACACCAGCCGTCCTGCCCGACCCTGCCGCCTCCCTCTCCCCACGGGCTGCTCCTCCTTTGGTAAGTTTCCTCTCTTTATTTATTTTATATAATTAGTTAAATTAGTTTAGATAATTAGTTAAATTAGTTATGATTTTGTGTAACTAGAGATGTCTACTGCTGCCGCCGGAGGGGGTGAGGATGGTAATGGTGGTGGTGATCCGAAGGGGAAAACACAAATGCGGCACCTGATCCGAAGAAAATGGGCACGCTCGAAAGAGGCATGCTTCGATATATGCAAGGAAAAACTGCAGATGCCATTGCAAGAGGAGAGGAACCTCCTTGGGATGTTTTTTATGCTCCACCAGACATGCATCATTATTTGCAAAGAAAAACTGCAGATGCCATTGCAAGAGGAGAGGAAACTCCTTATGGTGGTCTTTATGCTCCGGGTGGTCTTTATGCTCCACCAGCAGACCCGTGTGTTGCTAATCCACCAGCTAAAAAAGATATAAGGAAAGATAAACCTTCATCATCACATCGCAAGAATGGCTAAAGTTTGTCATTTTTTAAGATGTTGTAATCTTTCCTGCAGTGCTGTAATATTTGAACTGAATCCTATTGTGATTGTGTTGTAATAATCGAATCAACCGTCCTTAATTTCCCTTGTTTAATTTTCTACTAGATTTAATAAAGTTTTATAAAAAAATTAAAATGACCCCAACCGCCGTGGCCTACGGCGGTTAGGTCCAACCGCCGTGGAGGTTCCCCAACCGCCGTGGACGGCCACCAACCGCCGTAGGCCACGGCGGTTGGGTTGTAAACGTCGTGGCCCACGGCGGCCGCCGTGGCGCACGGCGGGTGGTTGGTGGACAAATCTGATAAATTTTCAAACGGTCGTATAATTTTGCAAAATGATTAAAAAAATATATTAAAAAAATTCTCGTCGGGAAGACAAAGGCTGAGCGGTTGGGAGGGATGTGGACTGTGGTAATAAAAATATATAGTTGGGCTGGGGATACGCGACGTGGGCCTCACACGAGTCTTCCTGGGCTCGTGCCCGTCTCATGCTAGTGAATTTTCTTATATCTTTTTAGTATTTTTTCAAAAATAAATGTTGGATCACATATTTTTAAAACTAAGTGATACCCGCGCGTTGCTGCGGGAATTTTCAAACAAAATTTTAAGGTGAAATGTGAAAGTAGAAACACCAAAGTGATTGCATGGCAACATTCGTTTGTAAACAACATTATGTATGAAATCATGTTATTTTGTTGAGAGTGAATCATTCTAAAATGATTGATCCGATATGTATTTCAAATGCGGGAATTTTGTGGTGTGCTACTCAGAAATATATGCTATTAACCACATAAAATCGATTGAAGACATAAATAGATAGTTTGGTGGATGATGACATGACGTATAGTGGAATGTGACATGACATATAATGGGTTATGATGTTAAATGCTTGCATGTTGAGAGAAATGGGGGTATGACTTGTAGTGGGTACCGATTATATAGTTGTTTATGATGATTATACCTCCGCCGCCGTTTAAACGGTGTTTGTGTCTAGCCGCCGTTAGGCGGAATCAACCGCCGCTGTCAATGGCAGTTGGAGCACCCGTCAGTGCCAAGTGCGATGAGGCTCTTACCGTCGTGGCCAACGACGGTAGGAGCCTGCAAGTGGGCCCGCCTAGTCCAACCGCCGCCGTTGCTCGCGGCTGTTAGGTGGCCACCGCCTATAAAATGGTGGTTGCCCCCCCACCCGTTGCGTCCCTCTCCATTCTCTCTCCCTCTATCGCGATTGCGTCCATCTACGCTTCGAGTTAGATGTTTGTACACTAATTTTTTTAGTTTTGAAATATTAGAAAATAGTTTAGAAATTCTAGGAAATAGTCTAGAAATACTAGATTTAGGGCATTAGCATATCTATCTGAGATTAACTGAGCATCCTTAGTCAAAGTATTCCCATAGGCATCAGCATTGGTGTCCTGTGTCATGGAATATGAAATTGTTCATAAGAACTACATGTAAGCAAATAAATATTCAAATGAATGCAATGAAAGTCAAAAGTCTTACAATGAATTGTCCTGGATCAACGCGTTCATAACTATTTTCTGCTACATTGTTTGAATCTTCTCCTGCAATCAATAAATTGTCCTAGATCAACACGTTCATAATGCAAACTTAAAATCAAAAGGTAAGGCTAGAATTAGTGTTATGCTACCTTTTTTTAGCACTTTTCTTCTTCTTGCCTGTATTCTTTTCAAGGGAGATGGTCCCTCGTTTACTCTTTGCACCTTTTACCACGTCGGGAACTCTAAATGATATTGTACCTTTAAATGTATCTATTGCAAAGTTAGCTGAAACTAGAGGAGCCTCATTCGATTGTTCTTCCATCTTGCTCAGAGAATTATCTGCATCCAAATCCAACTTATCCATGGCTTTCTCCAAGAGCTCAAGAAGTTCTTTTGACTTTGAACACTTCAATGCAATAGATGTTGCCTTCCGTGAGATACATGCTGCATGTGTTTTTAAACTTTCCTCCTCAGTTCCTTGTTTCTGAATATAAAATCCTCTCTTTGCATATTTTGTCCGTCTGTGCAGTATATATTGCGAAGGCAAAATGAAAACATCGTTCACACCGAAGACTTTGAAGGCATGCTTGCACAATATACCTATCAGATATGGATGACATGTTTCATCAATTTGTATTAGATGATGTATTATTGCAATTTCAAATTTGAAAATAGACGTACCTATGGATTCGTACTTCCTGCAAGCACATGTAATGGTACTATCTGCTTTGTTGAATATGACAGTTGCTCCATAATCAGAATGCATATGTGTAACCGTATATGTCAAAATTGACCCTTCGATTTGCAATAGCTTACAAGTGAATGAAAATTGTTTGTTAAATTCTTCCTCACACTCTTTATACATCCTCCCTGTATAGGACTCAGCTGCTGTCTTTAGCATAGGAATATGAGTAACTGGGCTCTTTCGACGTGAATTAAAATCTGCATCCAACTCATTACTACGAAGACTAGCGGAAACCTTACGACATTCTTCAAGGAGTTCCGAAAGGCCCAGTTTTCTACGAAATCTTTTCTTGAATACATTATTCATACCTTCGCTCCTTTGGGTCAAGTTTATATCAGCTGTAAACGAGTCACGATACGCAGCAGCCCATTTTGCCCTCAAATCATATAGGTTTGCCATCCATTCGTTGTCCTCAAGGTTGTATTCATGCAATAATTCATCCCACTTTTTTTTGAAGTAAAACTCCTATCTGTCTTCATAGACACATCTCTTAAAAGCAGGTAGAAACTTCTCAGGATGCTTTTGAATTACATGACTGAGATGTTTAGCAACATTAACATAAATATGCCATAAACAGAGGCAATGACTTGTGTTTGGAAATACATAAGCAATTGCTCCTGCCATGGCCGCGTCTTGATCAGTGAAGATTGTGCTAGGATGTTTGCCTGACATTGCTTGTAGAAAGGTTTGAAATAGCCAAACAAATGATGGTATATACTCATTAAACAACAATGCAGCCCCAAAAATGATAGTCTGCTTGTGATGGTTGGTTCCGAGGAATGGAGCAAAAGGCATTTCAAACTTATTAGTCTGAAACGTGGTGTCAAATGACACAGCATCACCAAAGCATGTGTAATCCATGATAGATTGTCCATCTGCCCAAAAGAAATTAGTGATCTTACCATTTTTCTTGTCTATTTGCATGGCATAAAAAATGTTGGATCCTCTATCTGCTTATGCTTCAAGTATTTCTAATAGTGTTTGTGCGTCATTGGCTTCTAAGTACTTCTGCCGCTCACGGCCAATCTCATTGTTGCAATCCATCCGTGAGAATGGCACTTTATCGTCTCCTCCATAAAACTCCTTCATAAACTCAAAAACCTGGGCTGGCTTCATCCCGGATTCCCTCATCTGCCCAATTAGCTTCATGTCTGCTTCTTGAACTCTTCGATGGGACCTCAACTTCTCTCTTTTATCTGGACTAGCAAGGTAATGGTTGTGATCAAGTACAACCTTTTGCACTGTCCAAATCCCCTCTTTACTGATACTAAACTGAATACGAGCATCACAATCTGTCCTTGTAGTGTCCCTTGAAGACTCAGTTTGTCGATGACCTTGGTTACTGCAAACAAAATATTTCTGACATAGAGTCCTATCTCCTCCTGGTCGCTTTGTATGGCTCTTTCTAATACTAAACCCAATCTGGCCAGCATAGGTGTTGTACATATCATAAGCTTTCTCCTCCGATTCGAAAACATTCCAACTTCAGGAACAATCAAAGTTTGCACAATTTTATCAACCACCTGTTATACAATGAGTCAATAATTAAAGATGACTCGAAAGGAAAATATCATGTTATCAGGTACATTTGTAATCTTTAATTCAATTACCTCATCTGATGCTTTATCCCCTAATTCTTGGCGTACTGCACCAGAGATTGCGCTGTCATCACAATGACTGACAACGGAGTTCGTTGCAATCTAGCATATAGTCTCAAAATAAAAATCATTGAAGGGCATGAAATTTATACACATGCGGGAAATAACAATCTAACAATGAGGCATCCTACCAGCGTTGCTGGCTCCTTGTCATGTCCCAGGGCAGGCATAGACGACACTTGCGCCGAGAGGATATTGCTGTCTTCCTCCTGGTGGACTCCCCCTGCCATGGTGGTTGTGGTTGTGGTTGTGTCGTTGAGTAAGTCTTCTCCTGCCATGGTGCCTCCGCTTTGTGGCTGCAATCTCAGATCGCAAAGACGGCGCAGACATGAAGAACTCCGGACGTTACATAATTAGATCCTCAGGAAATCTCGTCGGTGGCGGCGGACTGACCAGTGTGGATGAGGTGAGAGTCGGCTTTGGAGTTGCGGCGAGCGAAAGCCTGGATACTGCGAGCCGGTCGAGAGCGATGCGAGCCGAGCTACATTGTGTGCCTAGCCCACTTGGGAGCCTAGAGAACAAGGGTCGAGTTGTCGTTGGATCGCTGAGATGCCACGCGACGTTCAACTGGAGAGGGTCCGCACAGATGCGATTGTGCGGCCCGTCCACACGTAATTTTTTTACGTAAAATCATGGCAAAGCCAACTTCACTGTTCACTGATATCAACACAATTTTTTACTGTTGTTATTAATGTAGTAAACGGTGTTTCAACAGTGTTTTGTACTAATTTTTCTAAATCCATTGATGTCAGCTGACACCAACAACAAGATGTAGCTTTGTCACCATGTAAAATAACCTCTTCCCTCTGCTTCTTGAATGAACATCTTGTGATCTTGATTGAAAGTTTCTAAATTTGCACAAAGAATTTGATTTGCACCCGTTCGGTCGGCTGTTGGCTGCTGGTTGGTGCTGATTTGTTTTGAGGGAAAAGTACCGCTGGCCGGTAACTGGTGCTGATTTGTTTTGATAGAAAAGTACTGCTGGCTGCTGGCTGATAATCCACACGAACAGGGCAGAAAATAACAAGATGCGACCCTCACTTACTCTAAGTGGGCAGCCCGAAGTTCTAAAAATGTAGTCTCGTACTGTCAGAGGTTTAGATCTTAGCAGTCCATAGGGGGTAAACCCCAGTGGTTTATTTGTTCGGTGGGGTGGAATCTAGGGCTAAGAACTCGAAGGTTGCGCACGAGCACACGGAACACAGAGAACACGGCGAGTTTATACTGGTTCAGGCCTCCGGAGAGTAAAACCCTACGTCCAGTTGTCGGTGTAGATTGCTTGAGGATTGCGTGATTGTACAAAGGCTCACCCTGCCCGCCTTATATTGGCCAGCGGACAAGGTTGGCGCCCAGACTTCTGGTCGGTTACGACCAGGAGACCTAAGTCTAGTTGTTTACAACACTTGCCGTATACGTCGGACTGCTTTGTCAGAATCCACCGCTTGTCTTGTCTTGCACGCCAAGTCTTGAAGTCGTTCTGCACAAGGTCGCCTAAGGAATCTTCTGGAAGGTCTTCAAGAGGTCGTATGGGCCACCAACTAGGTCGGTTTGGCCCACTGTCAGGTTGGCAGGTCTTCTGGTAGGCCGGACCCACTTGTCGGGGATGGCTGTGAGCCTGGTCGGTAGGGACCCAGGGGTACCCATGTCTCACAAGCCCTCGAGCGATGTGTAGGCGCAGCGACCTCGAGGAGTCATGACGAAGTCTTGAAGCCATCGATAGGTCGAATAGCGTGCACGTCGGTCCAAAAAGAAAATAGATCAGCTTAGCAGCCGACCTGTTTGTAGTCTTGCCAAACGAAGAGAGGTCAAGTGACGACCTATAGGAAGCAGACTTCCAATAGATCGAAACGACGATGAAAAAATTCAGAGGGCGTCAAGGACGCACTCATAGAGTAGTATCTGAGCATCGTGACGGGCAGGATGGTTGGTATGATGATCCAAAAAAGAAAAAGAAGAAAAATTAGGTCGAGTAACGACTTGTTGAGAAACAGGTTTCCCAACAGATCGGTACGATGAAGAAGATAAGAGGGCGTTGGAGACGCTCTCGTAGAGTAGTCCCCGAGCATTGAAGCAGGCAGCATGGCTGGTTTGATGCTCAAAAAAGAGAAGAAAACTGAGTCATGGTCTTGATCGAACAAAGTGTAGAGACACTCAGATCTCCCAGCATGGCTGCAATGAGTCTGGCAGGGCCAACCTCAAGGAGGCCTTGTAGGCATGCCGACCTCAAAGAGGCCTCAAGTCAATAGCGCCTAGTATCCGGGGATGTCTGGTAGGGCCATTAGGCGCGCACCCCACAGGGAGGCCTTCATTCCAGACGTAAAATCCTAGGTGTCCAGATCAGGCTGGCAGGGCTATAAAAGCACACCGACCTTAGGAAGGTCACGCATCCAGGGCGCCAAACTAGGTTGGCAGAGCCATAACCATACCAAGGTATTGCAAGAACTAGGTATTAAGGCACGCCGACCTTAAGGAGGTCATTTTGGTACCCAGACAACCAGCATTGCTGCCAGCCATCCAGCAGAGCCATGGTACCGAGGTATTAACAACCTCGGTAGCGGGAACACCGACCTCGGGGGCCCGGCGAAATCGTAGACGTGATGAATCTGGACTCCAGGCGCCCAGATGGATCTGGTAGAGCAGCGAGGCACGCCTACCCCGGAAGGTCTTCAATCGAACCTACGACCATTCTGCTCAGGAAATAGAAATATAGGCTGATTGGAATAGGTCCGTTTATGTGCAGAGCCATAGCGGGTGCACCAGGACGTAGAGCCTAGCGGGTGCAATAAAGACGCAGAGCCGTAAAGGGTGTGTTTGATCGTCGTAGTCGCCCATAGATGTAACAAGGCACAGGGCCAGCTGACGTGGAGTCAGTCTTATCTTCTTCCGTAGACTGCAGGGTCACGGGTCAACAGTGGTCGGAGATTCTCTTGCCACCTAGAAAATGACGAGCTGCCCACTGACCGAGAGATGTACTGTAGCCATGTGACGCCGTAGCGGCCTCAGGCATCATTGATGCACCAGCGACAAAGGCGTCGCGAGGCAGGGAAAAGGACATCGCTTTTAATCATGCACATGTCTACATGATCTCTCAATCATGTGGTAACAGTGTCACCACTTCACCGGCCGCACAGGGCCTGGTTCCAGCTATAAATAGCACCGTAAGGCTCAAGGAGGCAAGCACCGAGCATTGTTAAGCTATGAAGCCGTAGAGTAGTGTTTTGGCCATGCCATGGGCGTGTGGCCATCCACCAGATCATAGGATGCAAAGTTTGTAGAAGCTTGGAGCTAGAAGAACTCTTGCGAAGTGTAGGTAGCACACCCACTCTTTGTACCGTGCCTCAGCGAGTAATCGAGGAGAGTTTGGAGGTGATGCAGTAGAGGCCCGAGGTGACGCTGCAGGTTCTTGGCAAGCATGAGATGCTCATCGAGGGCTTGCAGTACGCACCGAAGAGCAAGCTCGTGTCTGCATTCCATAGTCAGGCACAAAGTGTGACCTGCTATGCGCAACATCGTGCAGACGTTCGCCTCGAGGTCGCCATTGGAAGTCTGAAGCTAAAAGAACTCTTGCGATGTGCTCTGCTGTAGCAGAGAACATGGCAAAGATTGCTCTAGGTAGATCAGGTCTTCAATTATGTTTATATCTTGTAACAGGTTCTGGATCCAATGAGGTCACAGGCGACCTGTGTACTTTCGAAGTTCCTGTGTAATGTTCGCTCTCTTCTGTCGTGTAATGGTCGATTTGAAGAAATTATTCATCAAAGACCTAAAGTGATGTTGTTTGGGGGCTTAACGACCTCATGGAGATCGATTATGCTATCAGGACGACCTGATTATCTTTGGTGCATGGACGGCCTAAACTCAGAGTATAGGTCGCCAATCTATCCGTTGAGCATATAGCCATTGGCGTGAAATCCGGCGAGATCGTCTCGCGAAATCAGCGGCGAGGAGCCGTTGTGGTAGATCCGTTGCAGCGATAGATCTGCAACGGGCGTCCGTGGCGGGACCCATATATATACGACCGAGGGGTCGGGCGTTGACCATCCCTTTCCATCGTCTTCTTCCTCTCGTCGGCCGGCAGAAATCTCCTTGCCCTAGCCACCGTCCACGCACATCCACCTCCAGCCCTGCACAAAGCAAGAGTTTGCCGCCGCTGTCTTTTAGAGACCGTGCGCCGCCACCGCAACTCGTGCGCCGCACCACTCTACATGCATGTAAAAACCTAAGTCACTTTTAGATCCAAATCCACTAGAATTGAAGAAATGGCGGCCGCGACTTCCCAAATCCCTGCCCCGGAGACGGTCTGGGAGCCCTTAGTGATGACTGAGGAGAAGATCCAATCACTGGTGAGTCGCGGGCTGCTCCGGTCCAAGGTGGAGATGGAGTGGAAGGCACCAACCGACGAGGCATTCCCGACGGAGGACGACAAGGAGCAGGTCGTCTTCGCCTCTTTCTTCGAGTGCGGGTTTAACTTGCCCGCCGACGACTTCTTCCGAGGTCTGCTGTACTATTACAAACTGGAGCTGGTACACCTTGTTCCTAACTCCATTACTGTAGTATCCTCGTTCATCTAGTTCTGCGAGGCGTATCTGGGGATACCGCCCCATTTTTTGTTGTGACGGTACTTCTTCAATGTCAAGACCACCGGCAAGCGGACGGGCGTCGTAGGCTCGGTGATGTTCTGTCTAAGAGCGGGTCTTAAGGTAGAATGGCTTGATATGGACCTGCCGGACAACACTGCGGGGTGGAGGTCGGAGTGGTTCTATGTCGCCGACCAGAAGCCGATGCTCCCGAAGCGAACTGGGCACAGGCCCGAGAAGATTCCTGAGTGGGACCTGCCCCTCACCTCCTGCGAGTTGGAAGATGTTAAGGAGTTGCTCGCCCTCGTGACCGACCTCAAGAAGAAGGGGCTGACTGGGGGCTCGGTGGCGATGTCTTTCTGTCGTCGCTTGATCCAGCCGATCAAGGACCGGGTGCACCCGGCTTACGAGTATTGGGGTCAGTCGGACCCTACTCGCGAAGTGAACCGCAAGGTCTCCCAAGAGGAGATGGCAGCCAGGGTTATACAGCTCTACACCAGTCGGATCCGGAATAGAAGGTGCCTGAGGTGCACTCCCTGACCCGACCAGCTGACCCAGTAAGTCTTGGACTAACTAGCTCGTCTTTGAAGCGTTTATTTTCATTCTGCCTCAGAGGAAGACCTCATGGACCTTGTTTCTTGTCATTTGCAGGCTCGGGAAATGCAATACTGGTGCCCTGCACCGCTGCCGCTGATGGAGAACTACCTCTCCGATTCTTCGGTGGGGGCTGATGAAGACAGTGACCAAGAGGTCGGTGACGTCGTGGCGAGCCGGCCTGAGGCGAGCAGTGCCACAAAGCCAGGACGCAAGACGAGGGTGGCAACGGCGAAGCAGTCGAGCTCGAGAGCCACCGCGAAGGTCGAGGCAGCAAAGACTGCTAAGCTCGAGGCCGACAAGAAGAAGAGGAAAAGGATGACGATCCCTACCCCGTCGTCCAAGGAGGTCGAGGAGGAAGAGGGCGAAGCTACTGATGATCCGCCGGTCATTAATGATCGTTCGGCACCGAGGTCGCCAAGTCCCGCGACCAAGAGGCAGCGGAAGGGGAAGCGGCAGGTGACAGAGGAGGAACTCCTCCGCATCAAGAGGCACAGCGGGTTGCGGCCGGTGCCCAGGCAAAGATGCCTACGAAGGTGCCAGCTCGGCCCCTGAGGACGAGGTTGCGTGCGCCAGTGGTCGTGAGGTAAGACCTCCGTTCTTGGACTTG
This sequence comes from Cenchrus fungigraminus, assembly GCA_036936925.1. Classification (NCBI taxonomy): domain Eukaryota; kingdom Viridiplantae; phylum Streptophyta; class Magnoliopsida; order Poales; family Poaceae; genus Cenchrus; species Cenchrus fungigraminus. The sequence goes on along the minus strand of CM072778.1, from coordinate 15,024,030 downwards.
TTCATTGATTATTACTGAAAGGTCGTCGCATATTGACTTAAGAAATTACTGCAGGTCGAGTGCCATACCTCAGAGCACCTCGGGTGCTCAAGGTTCACCCGCAAGGACGACGACGTCCAAGCAAGAGGTCGGAACTCAAGGTTCCGTTGGCGGCGTGGGGACATCGACTCCTCCGCCCGTCATCGAAGTGGACCCACTCAACGCGGTGCCAAGCTCGTCAGCTCAGGGCCCAACAGTGGACCAAGCTCAGCTTGAGCAGCCACTGCAGAGCTCAGAAATAGCCGGCGGCGGGGTACCAGGTTCGTCGTCGATGGGCCCAAACTTGAGGAGGGGGGAGATCAACTAGAGCGGCACTCCCTGGGAGGGAGATGTCTTTGATGATGATGAGAACATGAAGGTGGTGCGTCAGGCCATCTTGACGCTTAACGACGCATTCACGGTAAGTAACTATCTTTGACTTCATGAAGCATCTTGTCTTTAGATTCGCTATCGACGATCTGTCTTTTCTTTTTGAAGCAGTCGCTGGCCAACCGTGCCCAGAGCAGGGCCGACCAGTGTAGGAATGCCACGACCGCACAGCTGCGGGTGGCGGAGCTCGAGCAGGAGCTCAAGCGGGTCCACGAGGAGACCGCGGCAAATAAGAAGAAGCTTGAAGATGAGCTGAAAGAAGAACAACGCAAGAATTGTGAAGCCGACGAGCTGTTGACTTCCGTGAGTGCTGGTAAGACCAATAGCCCACGACCTTGTTCATCTCAACTTGTGTGGCCGGATATTGGGTCTGATGGTGTTTTTATGATGTAGAATTCCACAGGGACAAGGACAAGCTCAAGGAGGACCTTAAGGTTGCTAGGGAAAGGGTCTGAAGTCTTGAGGTGAACCTGCGAGCTGCTGATGCAAGCGGCGAGGAGCTGAAGCAACTGATGAAGGCCGCCGTGGACAGTGAGTATGCTGTGTCCTAGAAGCTAGCTTATGAGAAGCAAGCTCGAAAGGACCTTGAGGTCAGTCTCGAGGTGGCTTTGCAATCATCGCGGAATGACCAGGTGATCATTGCAGGGCTGGAGGTGGAGGTGAACGACCTGAAGAACGCTGCTGACCATATAATGGATATGGTGGAGACGCCGGTCGCTGGGAAGGGGCAGAATCTAGCTATTGACCGTCTTCTGGCCGCCCCCCAGAAGTTGGTCGACCTTTTGAGGGCGACGAGTCTGACAGCGGCTACGGAGTCGTTGGTACGCGTGAAGTCGCACTTCCCCGAGGTCGACATGGCCAAGGTCGGGGAAGCCCCGGACACGACAAAGGACCTTAAGGTCGTGGAAGACGAAGTGCGGGAGGCCGCCGAGAAGATAATGGACGCCATCGATTATGAGGGCGATGATGATGAAGAGTAGTCGTAGTCATAGGGCTGTACCCCCTCCTATTCTAGTCATGTAAATAACTTTTGATGATCTTCTGCTGGCTTCCATGACTTTCTTAGTTTATGTTTGCACGAGCTTGGTTGCCCTGAAGCAATGTGTTTTTATTATGCCCTGCTAACCACTACTCACGGAGAGGCTGGCTTACCGACCACCACAGCTTAGCAGGAAGACTCACGTGCGATCGGCACGCGGGGAGGAGTCTGGGACTCTAGTTTTGCAACCACACGACCAAGCAAGCTCGCAGCAACATAGTGTAAGTAATAATGAGGGACGATGTCCTCAGGTCGAGCGACCCTTGTATTGGCTTGTGCCAAGCCCCCGAGCATGTCGAGGGGGAGGAATAAATAACTTCACCATCAGGTCTTTCGACCCCTGTATTGGCTTTTGCCAAGCCCCCGAGCATGTCGAGGGGGAGGGTACATGACATCAAAGAAAAGAGGATAGAGCTCGAGACACAGCAGATGACTGCTTAAAACTAATATTTAATTAACTAGAAGTACAAAGACGAAGAATACATAGCTGTAATGAAAACTATTCTACGGATATAATCGGCGGAGATGCTCCACGTTCCATGGGTTGGGGACCCCTTGGCCGTCGCCCCACTGGAGGCGATATGTTGACGGGCTGATAACTTCTGTGACAATAAACGGTCCTTCCCAAGGGGCGGACAACTTGTGCATGCTGTCGGTCTTCTGGATGCACCTTAAGACTAGGTTGCCAACGTTGAAGGAGCATTCTCTGACATTGCAACCATGGTATCGACGAAGCTGCTGGTCATGGCGAGCTTGTCTCATGACGGCTGCTACTCTCTGCTCCTCGAGGCTGTCAAGGTCGACGCGACGAGTTTGCTCGGCTTCTCCCTCCTCGTAGAACTGTATACGTGGAGCTCCGAAGGTGACGTCGGTGGGTAGGATGGCCTCTGATCCATAGACCAGAAAGAAGGGCGAGAAACCCGTGGCTGAACTAACTTGGGTCCGCAGACCCCAAATCACGTGTGGTAGCTCGGCTAACCACCGAGAAGCATAATTTGAGGCGTCATCAAAGATACGGTCTTTGAGAACTTGAAGAACCATGCCATTGGCACGTTTGACCTGGCCGTTGCACCGTGGGTGGGCGACCGATGAATAGTAAACGTCAATCATGCTGTCCTGGCAAAAATCCCAGAAGGCAGACCCTGTGAAGGCCGACCTGAGGTTGGTGATGATTCTGTTGGGCACATCGAAACGATGTGTTATCTCTTGGATGAATTTCGCCGCTTCCTCCGACGTGACCTTAGCGACAGATCTGACTTCAATCCACTTAGTGAATTTGTCGACGGCCACAAGGATGTGCTTGTAACCGCCAGGGGTGGATCTGAAGGGTCCTATGGAATCAAGACCCCACATGGCCAAGGGCCATGATGGGGGTATCGTGCGCAGGATCTGAGCTGGCAGATGCTGTTGTTTGGCAAAGAACTGACATCCCTTGCACCTCTTTACGAGGTCTTTGGCATTAGTCATGGCTGTGGGCCAGTAGAAGCCAGATCGGTAGGCCTTGCCGACCAGATTGGCAGACGCTGCATGGCAGCTACACTCACCACCATGGATCTCAACTAGGAGCTGAAGACCTTCTGATCGCAAGATGCACTTTATTAGGACACCAGTAGAGGCGGCTTTTCTGTAGAGGTCGTTGCCGATCACGTCGTAGTTAGCACTACGCCGCGTGATGCATTCACGTTCAGCTTTGTCATCTAAGACTCGCTGGTCGAGTAGGAAGGCTAGGAAAGGCTCGCGCCAATCGTCCTCTTTTTCTGTCATTAGTACGTCTCGGGGAGGTACTGGATTTTGGTCGGGCTGATCTTGATCCGGGTTATCTGGGTCCAACAGCTTGATCGACGGCTTGCGTAGGTCTTGGACGAACACACCTGTCGGGACTAGAGCTCGTTTGGAGCCCATCTTAGATAGAACGTCGGCAGCCATGTTGTTGTTACGTGGCACGTGCTGAAACTCGATCCCCTCGAAGTGGCCTTCGAGCTTGCGAACCTCAGCGCAGTAAGCATCCATTGTGTCTTTCACACAATCCCACTGCTTGTTGACTTGCTCGATGACGACCTTGGAATCACCATACGCCAGTAGTCGCTTGATGCCAAGGGACACTGCAATTCGGAGCCTGTGGATTAGAGATTCGTACTCTGCTCCGTTGTTGGAAGCCTTGTAGTGTATTTGTAGGACGTATTTGAGCTGCTCTCTTTGAGGAGAAATGAATAGCACACCTGCTCTGGCACCCTCGAGGTTAAGGGCACCGTCGAAGTACATGATCCAGTGTTCAGGCCGCTCCTTGGGAGGGGGCATCTGGATTTCTGTCCACTCTGATACGAAATCAGCTAGGATTTGCGACTTGATCGCTTGCCTGGGGCAGAATTCGATGTCGAACTCACCCAACTCAACCGACCACTTGACGATGCGGCCATTGGCGTCGCGGTTGCCGGTAATCTCCCCTAGCGGGAAGGAAGAAGGCACCTTGATCTTGTGGGCTTAGAGGTAGTGCCAGAGCTTTCTCGATGTGATCAGGAGTGCATAGAGCAGTTTCTGAGCTGTGAGTAACGTGTTTTAGCGTCAGCCAGAACCTCACTCACGTAGTACACAGGTCGTTGAACAGGGTAGGCCTGCCTTTCTTCTTCTCATTCGGCGACGAGGACCGTGCTGACCACATTAGTGGTGGCGGAGATGTACAGGAGGAGTGTTTCCTTTGGGATTGGAGGTGTCATGATTGGAGGCGTAGTCAAGCACTCCTTGAGAGCCTCGAAAGCCTTCTGTGCTTCTTCGTCCCATATGAACTTATTTGCTTTCTTCAATAGCTTGAAGAAAGGTAGACCTTTTTCGCCGAGCTTGCTAATGAAACGACCTAGGGCCGCCATCATGCCTGTGAGCTTCATGATGTCTTTCTTGCAAGATGGTCTGGCCATGTTGCGTATTACGTCAATTTTTACGGGGTTGGCCTCAATACCTCGGTGTCCCCCATGAAGCCCAGGAGCAATCCGGAGGGAACACCGAAAACACACTTGGTCGGGTTGAGCTTCCACTGATAGGTACACAAGTTGGTGAAGGTCTCGGCGAGGTCGTTAATGAGCGGATCCCCTTCGGTGGTCTTGACGACCACATCATCGACATAAGCTTCCACGTTCTTCCCGATTTGAGACTTCAAGCATTTCTGTATCGCCTTCTGGTAGGTCGCGCCAGTGTTTTTCAGGCCAAAGGTCATGACCTTGTAGCAGTAGATGCCGTTGTACGTTATGAACGTCGTCTTGTCTTGATCGTTGGGATTTAGGGCTATCTAGTGATACCCTGAATAGCAATCAAGGAAGCATAGAAGGACGCTACCAGCCGTGGAGTCCACGACCTGGTCGATGTGAGGAAGAGGGAAGGGGTCTTTCGGGCAGTGCTTGTTGAGATCAGTGTAGTCGATACACATCCTTAATCCTCCAGTCTTCTTGGGTACAAGGACCGGGTTTGCGAGCCAAACTGGGTGTTTACATTCTCATATGAATCCTACAGCTAAGAGCTTACAGACTTCTACTTCGATGGCCTGCTTTCTATCTTTTGCAAATCGTCGGAGCTTTTGCTTGATAGGTCTTGCTGTCTTGCTTACTTCAAGGGCGTGCTCAGCCAGCTCCCTAGGGACACCAGGCTTGTTGGACGGGCTCCATGCGAAGATATTGGTGTTGTCACGGAGGAAATTGGTGAGCACGAGTTCCTATTTGGGGTCGAGGTTGGTCCCGATGGTGTCTTCCTTGGTTGCTCGGGCAGGTCGAGGCAAACTTTCTTCACTCCAGGACTTGCGTCCAAGGCAGTAGCTGGCGCTTCTGTTTTGGCACCTCCAGAGTAGTTTGGTCTATCTTGGAGGCCTGAGTGACCATGACTGTTGCCGCAGCTTTGCACGCAGAAACCTTGGCGAGGTCAACAGTGTCGCTCTCGCAGTTGTAGGAGACGAGGATATCGTCGTAGACGGAAAGGATTCCGTTTGGTGCTGGCATCTTCATGATGAGGTAGGTGTGATGTGGTATGGCCATAAACTTGGCCAACATGGGTCGACCAAGGATGGCGTGGTAGGAGGAGCAGAAGTCCGCGACCTCGAACGTCAGGTATTCCGTCCGGAAGTTGTCTTCTTTGCCAAAAGTGACCGGCAGGCATGCACGACCTATGGGGTATGCAGCACGACCCCGTAGAAGGGTTCGTCGCAAGCGGTCATCTTGGAGAAGTCGAAATGCATCTTCCTCAGCGTTTCGGTGAAGATGATGTTCAGGCTGCTGCCCCCGTCGACGAGGGTTGTTGACGGTGAATTTCCGTCAACCTAGCCATGAGTTTACCTTTAATGTTGGCATTTATTTATTATTCTAACCACTGGAACTAACCCCCCGTATATAACAAGTTCACTCTTGCATGTCAATTTTGGAGTTTATTGTTTACGCAGGAAATCTACGCTAAAGAGGGACTTCCGGGATAAGTTCATCAAGCACTTTGGAAGAAGATCATGAAGCCCGACAAGAGTCAAGACACGCGATGAACATGACTCGAGGACCGAAGCGTCAACGTGTAAATCTTCAGGGACTCAACCAGAAAACAACGAAGCTTGGATGGCAAGCATTCAAGCCTTAACCGCGAAGGAAACGACGTCAAAGGCCCACATGCAAGTGCACACAAATGGGGAATCACGCGAGAAGCAACCGAGAGGAAGCCAGGGCCGAACTGGGCTGAAATGGGCCCAGGCCGGTCGGCCCCCTTTGACCTAGCCGCCCTTCGGACTATTTATAGTCCCCCTGCCAAGAGCCACGAAGAAATACATTCGTCATCCGCCACCGAGGAGCAGAGAAGAGAAGGACACCATTCCGGAGAGGAGAGGGTCGAGATGGTTGACTAGGGTTCCCCTAGCCGGCGTGGGAACCTCGCATGGAAGACCACGTCGGAGTTCCAGGAGCTAGGATCAAGATCAAGGTAGGATCCCGGTGGTGATCTTGTCCATGTATTACTTCTATGTTGAATTAGTAGATTGAATCCGATTCTTAGCATCAAGTGCTTTCGTTGTGATTTTTATCTTCGTTTGGGTGTTTTCCTCCCCGATCTATCCCGCGGGTAGATTGCATAGGATGTTCTTGTAGCCATGGTGGCTAGAGGTGCATACCTGACCTACCGAGCGTTTTCATCTTGTTCTTCTTGAACCCGCCGAGTAGTACCAACCCGTAAGATTATCCCCCGTAGTGACAATACAGTGAAGGAGAAAAATGGGAGTCCTCGGAGTCGGAACGGGAGCCATGCTTTCAATGAGATTCGTTTTGCTACATTCTTCTTTACTTTGGAACTTCAACAAAAGACCCGATCCAATCTCTAGATTGGTTCTCCCCTCTCTTTCTCTTGCTACCTCCGGTGTTTAGTAGACTAGATGAGTTTTATGGTTCTTCCATAGATTAGATGCAAAACCCCTTTTCAAGATCAAAGTGTTTTCCGCTTATTAGATTGGATCTTGCGTTACACATTGTTCCACGGATTCGATACCTTGGGTTCACACTTAAGGGAAGAAGGGTCCCTTGGCTACGACGGAGGACTTGTCCGCTTGCTAGTCCAAACGAAATTGGATACGCATATACACCGTCAACAAGGGTCTTAGGGAGGAAGGCGCCGTCCACTATGGGGTTGACGACCAGCGGGTAGGTCCCGGGGTCTGGTATGTGTGCCCATGAAGCGTCCCCTCATCAGAGGTGACCAAATGTGATACAAATACCAGTCCCAGAAGGCTGGTAATACATTTATTATATCAGATGGTTCATTGCCGTACAACACGTCGAGGCTGTGGGCACGGAAGCGCCACTGCCACGAGAAACAACATAAGGACTACAGCCCACACTAAAATATTAAAGACTTCTAAAACATCATCAGAGTCTAGCGCCACGGAAGCTTCCCGTGGAGACCCTGAATCCACAGGCACGGGTTGGGTGCAGGACGGCAACCTACTCGACGTCTTCGGGAACAAAGTCGGGATCCTCCTCTGAAAAATAGTTAATCAAGCAAGGGTGAGTACTTACGTACTCAACAAGTTCAACCTCACCCACGGAGGGGCTAATAAGCATATCATACACAGGATATATCAAGGATCAGGATAAGATTTATTTTACAAACACATTTACTCATGCAGGGGTTTGTTTTCAAAAAGGTTTTCGCAAACAATTTTTATTACCCAAGTAACTCAGTTGTTTTTGAGAAAACCAGTTGAGGACTACCGGACTCCCCGTCCGTAGTAGCCCAGGCACACAGCCACACACTTTTCCAGAAATCAACTCACGCCATGAAAATCATCCCAAACCCAAACACTAGTTTTGTGACCACACCGTGACTCGTCCAATACCGTGGACACGGCTATTCGAATAGGTTTTACACTCCGCAGAGGTTGTACATCTTTACCCACAAGTAGGGTACCGCCACACGAACACCTTAGTGCCGGCACGGATCCTATCAAAGCCATTACCCACCTTAGCTAACCCTACTAGCCACCACAGAAGCAACCAAGGGGTTATCTCACATAACTAGGGTGTAACTCACACAGATCATACCCCTACTCCTTGATCTTCCGCTGCTCACCCGCACTCCTGATGGCAAGTAGATTAAGTAGTGGGATTTATGCTAAGCCGTTGCCACATACAACGGTCGAGTGGTTGTACGATGATTGGTCCAGGTGAGATGTCACGCAACCCGGTCCTTAACGACAAGATGGACATCTCCCAACACGCTCAACCACAAAGGTACGAGCTCACCCATACTCCTGACACACACGTCCATCCCATCTACCCAGTTCTTTACTCATTTTCCAAAATATCTCATTCCCATTTTTAAAGCACTCACACATTTTTAAAGCAATCATTTAGGCCAAACAAAGGTCAATCATAGCAATCAAGGGTGGCTATCCTACCAGCTTTTTGCAGTAAAACAATATGCAGTTTATAAAACGGGTCATAGGGTTGTGTTTATAAAACTGGGACCAAAACATGCATCAAAGGATGAAATTGAACTTGCCGTCTTCGAAGTCCTCGGGGAGTTCCTGCCCGCGGTTCAGGTCCTCAGGTTCCTGCGCGCAGTACGCGGCTCCGAATTCCTCCTGGGGTTCTCCCTCGTTCACTCCGTCGGCTACGGCACACACAAGCAAGCATACAATCAACAAACGAAAACACGTTTTACCGGCTGAGCTCGAGGAGAGAATAAATGGAAAAGGGAGGAGTTTATATTATTTATGGGAAATTGGTGAATGGCTCGGTGGAAATAGACTCGGGAAAGATGTGGTGAAGTTTAGAATTAATTTGGAATAAAACGGTGCATGGGATGATGGATTAAAGGATATTTATGGAGGTATAAGGACCTATTCGCAAAGAACTATAGAGTTTAGGGGCTTCTAGTGGAAAAGAAACAAGAGAGAGGGGGCTGCGGTGGAAAGAAAGAAAGAACAGGGGGCTTCTGGCTAAACTGCCTTGTAGAGAGAGAGTGGAAGGGCTTCGGTGTGGAGAAGAAATAGGGGCGGGGGTTATGGGCAAAACAGCCATCTTCTTCCTCTCGACACAGACAGAACAGAGGAGGGGGCCGGTCAGGGGCGGCTCTGTTCGTGCGGCCGGCGGCCCTCCCGGGCACGGCGGCGGCCGGGAGTGGGGGAATGGAGAGAGGACGTCGAGTGCAACTCGTTCCTGTCCTCACCTCTGGCTGGAACGGCTTGTGGAGAGAGATCGACGTCAGCGGGTGGACTGCAGGCTGAGGCGGCACTGGTGGCGGCGGTGGAGAGCTCGGGGGAGAGAGAGGGAAGTGACTTGGAGGTGCGGGGTGCGGCGGAGAGCGGCGCCGGCTATTTATAGGCGGGGAAAGGCGGTATCCCGGCCGGGGGATGCGCGCGCGGAGCTCGTGCGCCTGTAATGGCGGTTCGGCCGGCGTGTCCGTGGCGGAGTAATTGCGTCGCTGCGACCTTGCTGTTGGATGCGACTCGTCAGGCAGCGGCGTCCCGCGGTGGAATGGGAGCCGGGCAGCGGCAGCAAATGAGCGGCGGCGTGATGCGGGCGGCGGCTTGCGGTGGCGCTGTGCTCGGGAGGTGATCGGTCGACACAGGCGAGTTAATGTCCGTGGTGTCGACGAGACATGAGCGGCAGCGGCGCTGACGAGCCGGAGTTAAGGTGGCCTACAGCTCGGTGACACGGCGGCACTGTGCAACCGAAGTGACGGCTCGACGGCAGCGGCGCACTGGTGGCAGGCGGTGGCGTGCTTGCGCGGCCTTGCGCGTGGAAGGCGTGACGGCGCAGGCGACGAGGTCGCGGCCTGGTCGGGCACGCACGGCTTGGCGCGGTGAGCAGCTCGGTGGGGGTGATGGGATGGCACGGCGGGTTCGGCGGTAGCGGCTTGGCGCGGTGCTGCTGGCATTTGGCAGTGGAGGCCGGCGTGCGAGGCTTGTGAGCGAAGCTCCGGCTTTTGCTCATGGTCTGGTGCATGCCATCATTGTGTGCTGCGACTGCTGCTGGTCTGTGTTGCTGTGCTACTAGCACTGTGTTGTATTGCGAGTGTTTCTGCTTGCTGAGCATTGCACGTGAACAGGCACAGGGAAAAGGGATGATTAGAGTGATGTTGCTGTGCGTGCTCAAGCTAGAAGGTGACAGAGATTTGGTAGCAAGTTTGCGCATTCAAGTGCACATGAGGAAAAGGATTAGCTAGAAGGTGACATTATTTTGGAAAGACTAAAAGAATTCAAGGAAGGATAGATGGATTATGAATAAAAGAATTGGGCTCAAACGGTGAAGGAGATTTGAGAATATTTTTCGCGAGTGATTTTGAGGTTAGCGAATTCGGGGCGCTCGCCGGGATACGGGCCGGAGAGATTCACGGTGCTGGGCGACTGCCGGGGTGGCTCAGGTTGAAAGGGAAGACGATATGATTATGGGGTTTTTTAGGAATTGATCGAGCTCAGCGGAAAAGATTTTGAAAAACACACGTGATTTAGTAGGTGATTTATTAAGGGTTAAAATGCGGGCGTTACAAACCTACCCCACTTAAAATGAATCTCGTCCTCGAGATTCGACTTGTTCCTGAACAAGTGGGGAAACTCTTTCTTCATCGTGTCCTCTCGTTCACAAGTGGCTTCTTTTATTCTGCCAACTCGGGAGCTGCCATCCTATAGGGTCTCTTGGCTATGGGAGAGGTTCCGGGGATAAGGTCAAAGACAACTCTATATCCCTATCTGGTGGCATTTCGGGGGATTCTTCAGGGAACACATCTGGATATTCCCCCACTACTGGGACTTCTTCTATGGGTCTGGTTTCCATGCTAAAACCATTATGTCTGATCTGCTTTCTCAGGTATGGCAGGTCACTTGCACTCCGTCTGGGTTGGTTAGGTGTACTACCTTATCGGCACAACTTATAAGGCCATGGTGATGGCTTAACCAATCCATTCCAAGGATCACATCTATCCTTTTAGACTTTAGTACTACTAGGTCTGCTAGAAACTCTACCCCACTTAAATTGATCCTTACCCGAGAGCAACCCAGTTGACACTTAATGTCACCTCCGGGCGTTCGGGTTACCAGGGGTGTTTTAATAGTACTGTAGGTATATTATACTTTTCCACAAAACTTGAAGATATGAACGAATGTGATGCTCCTGAATCAAATAATATGATTGCCAAGACTGAGCTGACCAGGAACTCACCGAGCACTACGCCTTGTGCATTTTGAGCCTCCTGTGCGTTGATGTGGTTGACGCGGGCTCATCCAAAAGATTGCTGGGGCTGCCTCATCTGCGAGTTGTTGTTGTTGCTGAAGTAGTTGTTGCTGCGAATCGACACGCGGTTGGCTCCAGATACAACCAGTCTCGGCCCGTTTACTAAGTTGGAGAAGGCTGAAGCTGCTGGCTTGTTGGCGTATGGGCAGTTGGCAATGAAGTGTCCGGTCTCACGGCAGTTGAAACAAGCTCTGGTGTTGTTGTTGTTGGCAGTGACTTGGCTAGCATTGCCCTGTGGAGGTTTCATGGTGTTTTGGTCATTGTATTGTTTGAACTGGGTTTTAGGGCCCTGAGAGCCCGTGGCTTGTGACTGGGTTCTGTACTGCATGGGGGCTTGGGACCTAAGCATGGGGTGGCCGAAGCTTCTCTGCCTCTGGGAACGCTCTTGCTGTTGAGCCTTGTGCTCCATGAACTTACGCTTGTTGTCCTTCTTTTCTTCTCCCCTGGCTCTCTCCGTGAGGATAGCCATGTTCATAAGTGTATTGAAATCCGGGTAGATCTGAGGGGTAAGCAGAGTCCTTAGTTCCGGGGTCAAGCCCTTCTTGAACATGTCCTGTTTCTTTGAGTCCTTATCCACTTATTCAGGGGCATAGCGGGCTAACTCTATGAACTGGTAGGTGTACTCCTCCACTGACTTGTTGCCCTGGTGAAGTTCACGAAACTCGTCCGCCTTACGCTTCAACGTGGCTTCTGGGATGTGGTAGCGACGAAACTCCTCCACAAACTCATCCCAAGTGATGGTGGAGGGATCTTTGGCCGCTGCACAGTAGTTTTCCCACCATGCTAAGGCTGTCCCAGTGAGCTGGTGGGTGGCCAGGAGAACCTTGTCCTGATCTTCACAGTTGAATGGCTCCAGTTCTCTTAGGATGGCCCTCAGCTAGTCATCTGCATCCAAGGGATTCACAGACCCGCCAAAAGTGTGTGGCTTTGTCCGGAGAAATTCTATCAGCTTCTCATTCATGCCCAGAACACGAGGCCTTGGGCGGTTGATGGCATTGGCTATGGCTTCCAACAATAGAGTCTGGTTGGCCATCACTTGCGCCAAGTCTACGGCAGGTGGTGGTGGCTGCACTCGATTTTCTCCTCCACCTTTGCCCTGATTTACTTCTTGCTCGTTATGGCGCTCCATTCGTTCAGCTTGTGATCCTTCCACGTTTGGGTCAACACGACTGGCGGCGTGCCTTGTGACCATCTGTAGAGGAGTGGGTTTCTAAGAGATCTAGGTTTTATGTGATGTTTAAGTTGATTAAGACGGATTTTTCTCTCGAAAAGACAGGATCTACTCCTGCCGTCAAGCACACAACAAACACATACCAAACAAGCAAGCACAAACAAACTTTATTTCAACCAAGAGAGGAGGATACATCCCGAACTACTCGACTGATACAACACTAGTACACTACACGACTTGGCACTATGACAGAGGCTAGGGGTGCGACTTCATTCCATGGGTCAAGGGCATCTGGGGCATGCTACTCGCGAGGCGAGCCATCTTCCGGGGCGGAGTGTGTTTCCAGTGGGATGAGCAGCTCTTCATCATCATCACCCCCGGGGTTCCCGTTCTCTTGGGGCTGTGCGGCAGTTCCTTCTCCTGCGACCATTGTTGGTTGCTCGGCGGCTGCAGGTGATGCTGGTGGGGTCTCAAGAGTTCCTCCCCATCCCACGAGGGGTGTCCCAAGTAGGACTTGTGCTTCTCCAATGGTCGGAACAGGTGTTCCACTGTCGGTCCATTCCTACATGCGCTGATCCTGGATCCGCCTGAGGCTCTCATGGGCAACAGCTTCACTACTTATGGCGGTCGCGGTCCTTGCTTCAGCTTGGGCTACTCGAACTTGGTGCATCCTTACTGTGACTTCCGCTTGCTTGGCCCGACCAATTTGCTCTCTCAAGAACTTGGCCTGGTCATCAAAGAGTTTATCCAGGGAGACGAGGTAGGCAACCACATGGTACAAAAGGTCTTTTTGGTGGCGGCACCGTTCCAGGTTTCTCATGCGGGCCTGCCAGACTGGAGTCCTGATGGCGGGAGGAAAAAACCTCATCGGTGTGGGGACGAGGTGCTCCTCATGGATCCGGCACAGGTAGCTGTTGATGGTGTATATGCGTATCCAATTTCGTTTGGACTTGCAAGCGGACAAGTCCTCCGTCGTAGTCAAGGGACCATTCTTCCCTCAAGTGTGAACCCAAGGTATCGAATCCGTGGAACAAATATGTGATGCAAAATCCTATGTATTAAAGCCGAGAACACTTGATCTTCAAAGGGGAATCTTATGCATCTAATCTAAAGAACATTGAAAGAAATGAATATAATCTATGAAAGCCGGAGGTAGCAAGAGGTAGAGAGGGATAGGTAAAACCAATCTAGAGAGATTGGATCAAGCTTTTGTTGAAGTTCCGAGCAAAGAAGAAATAGTCAAGTTGAATCTCATAAAAAGCATCTTTAAATCACGGTTTCCCGTCCAACTCCGAAAACGCCCGCCTTTTGGAGCCACCGTTCTGTCACAACGCACTCCTATTCGTGCGGGTTAGCCTAGGGCGAGTCCAATGGACAAGTTGAAATCTCTCGGAAGGTCAGGCATGCACCTCTAGCCACCACGGCTATAAGAACACCCTCTATGATCTATCTCGAGAATAGATCTTAAAGTAAGAAAAGTCGATTGAAATCAAAGTCGTAGGAGAAACACTCGATCGCTAGAAATCGGATTGCAACTTGATAATTCAAAATTGTACATGATACATAAACAAGATCACCACCGGGATCCTACCTTGATCTTGCTTCTAGCTCCTGGAACTCCGACGTGGTCTTCCTTGCAAGGTTCCCACGTCGGCTAGGGAAACCCTAGACAACTAGCTCGACCCTCTCCTCTCCGAAATGGTGTCCCTCTCTTCTCTGCTCCTCGGCAGCGAATGACGAATGAGTTGATGCGTGGCTCTTGGCCTCGGGGCTATAAATAGTCCGAATGGCGGCTAGGTCAAAGGGGGGCACGAAAATGGGCCCCGAAATGGGCTGGGCCGACCGGCCTGGGCCTATTTCAGCCCACTTCGTGGCCTCCTTCACTGGTGTTGCTTCCCGAGTCTTCTAGAGTATTCTCCCTTCTGCATGTGGGCCCTTGACGTCAGTTTCTCCGCGGTTTAGATGAAGCTCCTTGTCCCGCAAGATTCAGCATTTTCTGTTCAGGTCCTCGGAGTTTTCCGTCTTCACGGGTTGGTCCTTGGGCTTCTTGGAGTCATGTTCACTTCATTGCTTGACTTGTACCGGGCTTCAAGGTCTTGTCACGAGGTGCTTGATGAACTTTACCCGGAAGTCTTGCTTTCAACGCTAAATTCCTGCATAAACATTAAACTCCAAAACCGACATGCACAAACGAACTTGTTATACCAAGGGGGTTAGTACCAATGGATAAGATATAAAATTCATGCCAACACCGAAGGTAAACTCATGGCTAGGTTGATGGAAATTCACCGTCAACATCTCCCCCATGCTTAAACCTTGCTCGTCCTCGACTAAGCCTTCGATGGATATTAACGTTGCCCTTCAATGCTTAAACCCTGCACTTGATCATACACGAGAAAACATAATGCTCTCAAAAGTTTAGTTCGTTAAAGTTCCATAATGTACTAGCCTTCATCCCTACGGAGGGTAGATATTAATTAAGCTCATCCCACATGTATTAAACATGCTCCCAAAATTCAAATGGATCTCAGAAATTTTGAAATAAAGATCGAGATGAAAAATAGTTAAACCAAGTTCAAAAATTTAATCCACCTTGCATCTTGCTCATGAACTCTCATCTTATCTTGTCTCTCAAGCCTATTTCCTCTACTCCTTTCCCTCTCAAAATATACATGTAGGTGGTAGGCTTTATATGGAGCTTTTAGGGAAAGTTTAGTCCTACCAAGATATTATAAATGAGATGTTGTCAAAACAAGACAAGCTTCTCATGGTCTTACCGAGACTCATCAAAAAGGTCATTGGAAAATAATGTTATATCAAGGAGGGGGAGAGAAAAATACATACACTTTTAGATAGGTGGACATGTGCAAATGGCAAAGAGTGATCCCGAGGCACAAAGGAAGTCCTCGTTATCAGATTGCACATGGTTGGAAAGATGAGTTTGGATCTTTTAATCTCGAAACTTTGAAATTCCTAATGCACTTTAGAGAACCGGGGAGTTCACTTTATTTTATTTTTTTATACATACTCATATTTTTTTCTTTTCTCATACATATATATTTTTTTCTTTATACTCATTTTTTTCTTTTCTTTCTTTCTTTTTCTCTTTTTTTCTTTTTTTATTTGCTCCCCTTGAACTCTAAATTGCATTGTACCTACCTCCTCCCCCATGCTTAGACGTTTGCTCGTCCTCGGGCAAAGAGGTGATAGAGATAAGGTAGGTACTAGAAATATTTTTCCTTTGGAGAGATACTTGAAATCTTCAATTTTGGCACCATCTTGCGATCTTCCTTGAAATGACGATCCATACTCAATGATAGGTTGTGGTCAAGGAGGTAAACACAAAAGATGATATTTTTGGTTTTAAGGGTGGATATCCGGCGAGGTTTGTGAAATCTCCGATGTGGAGATACACAATGCACGGAAAAAAGGCTAGCAATAAGATAGATACGCAAAAACGGAATGACCAGCTTCTTAGTCTCGGGCCAGAGAAATCAAAGCCTAAAATAACTCACCCAAAAATAAACCTTGTATACTAAGTTTTTGCACTCAAATGTATTTATGGCTCTGGATAGGTAGAGCAACACGCAAGTGGTATTTATGACAAGGTTAGCATTACTTTTAAGAACAAAAATAAATCATCTTTAATCCATCTAAAACTTGAGAGCACATAAAACACTATGGGTCTTTATTTTTATCATAACCTCCGCTAAAGATTAAGCTAGCATTTAGATAATTTCAGATTTGTATTTTAAGAGAGTATTAGCTTAATCATGCATAAAACAAGTACAAAGATAAACAAAGCGGCAACTATCATCATATATCATCATGACACAAACTTTGTATCTTTGCCAAAGGTAAAAACAAGGTGGTGATTTTATTCATGATGAAAATAAACACTAACACACATGCTGAAAATTAAATAAAAACTGAAAACACTACGCATACATAGGCGCATACAAGCTGAAAATTAAAGAAAAGGGAAAAGGAAAGATAAACTAAAGCTCCTCCTCTCTCTAATCTTCCGCCGGCGGTTGATATTGATAATCTTGATTGTTGTACCCTTGCTCATAATAGGATTGCACCGCTCCTCCTATGAATTCTCCCGACGGTGCTAAGTGAAGGCGTCCAAGCTCATAAGCAATGTTTGTATTTCCTTCACCCATTTGTGTTGCATTGGTTTGGATGGCTGCGATATTTTGCATGTTTCTTGCAGCGTATCCCCCAATGATGGCCACACTTTGTTGTGGTTGAGGAAGATGTGCATATGGCTCTGCAAAGGCTACGTTAGGTACCGCAAAATTTGGTGGGGGCATGGCTGCACCACTCCCCCATGCTTGCATTGGTACACCACCGTAGTAACTCGGCGGCGCCGGAATTCCTCCAAATGGTGGCACATAATTTTGTTGCGCACCTCCTTCTTGGGCCGCGGAAGATCCTTCTTCTATAATCCTTCCTCTTTTATTTTTCTTCGCCGACACAAGAAGTCCTTCCTCTAACCAATCTTCTTTCCCCTGAAGAAAAAGCCTTAATCTTGCATCCGGTAGGGGCAAATTTACTTTGGCCACTTTGAAGCCTCCTCTCTCATCTCCACTTATGTATTTGCCTTGCTTCATATACTCAAATCCTAGGGAAGTCCCGGGTAGGAGATGCTCCGGGTTTCTTGGAATTCCCGGTCTCAAAGAGATAGCCAACATGGAGAGATAACACCCCGAACCAATATCTCCTGAACCCGATGTTGCTTCACAACACCACCGGTTGATCATAAGGTGAGTGGGGTCGATTGGCTGCCTGGCAATCAAAGCCGAGTAAAGCCAATTTACCTCCGTGTCGGTTACCTTAGTCTCTCTCATTCTCCCCAAAACCCCAAAATCCTCTTACACATCCATGAGTGAAATACTTGGATGATGGGGTTCTGGATACTATTTCTTTGTCGGTGGGCTCCTCCCGCGATCATACTCCAAAAACCGTCCAACATGCCTTCTTGCACATCCACTTGTTCCGGGGCTCCCTTTTGAAAACCAAGCAACTCCCTAATATATTCATAGGGAACCACTTGTTGAACTCCCTCCAAACGGAACGAGAGACTCGGCACTCCTTCATCAAGGATAGGCGCCATGGTCATAAGGATTTCCAAGACGAATTCCTTTTGGGTGTTTGCTGACACTCCGTTGGAGAATTGCACCTAACCTAGGTGTCCCAACATGTAGTAAATATCTGTATGAAAACCCAATACGTGGAGAGCTTGGTCGTCGAAGTCGACGTTCGCCACAAGCCTCTTCTCAAGGCGAGCGAGCTTCTTCTCCTCCTCCTCCGTCATGATGAGAAACCCATACTCGGAGTACCGCAGAGCGTATGGAGGTGGAGCGGATGATCATGTCGAGCGACGAGGTGGGACGGGCGGCTCCTCCGTACGTCCTTGAGGTTCGGTGAACCTCATAGACGAGCTTCGTGTGGCCCTCATGCCACCGAGGAGAAGAGTGTCGTTCCTCCTCGGTGGTGCCGTGTCCTCCTCCATACTCCGAGGAGACTCGGAAACTGAGTGCCTCCTCGAAGAGGTTGTCGATGATGGCTTGGACGACGATGATCCCTTCTTCTTGGTGAAAAGATTGGTAGTTTTCTTCCACATGGTTGCTGCACTCTCCTCACAAATATATATCCGGGGTTTTCAACCGGTAACAAGGCACACAAATATTATTTGGAGTATGGACTTTGAGTGGATTTAGGATGGATTTTGCTGGATGAAACAAACTTGGAGTGGAAAGCTAAGTCTAAGGTGGTTCTGGACTACAAGCTCAAGCACACGAACAAGGAACTGGATGGGAGACTTACCTGCCGAAGGGGAGCACCAAGGTGCTTTTAAAGGGGGTAGGCCGGCTGGCCTGGGCCGACTGGCCTGGGGGCCTCGCTGCTCCTCCTGGCTCGGTTCTTCTCCAGTGCACTCATGCTTGCTTTGTTGCTTTGTGACCGCGTGCTCCACGGGGTTGCACCGTCCAAACGTTCTTGTCCACTCCTTTGCTTGCATTATTGCTCCTTCCACTTGATGATTTTGCTTTGAGTCACTTCCATGCTCCCTTGCCTCACATGCCTCCATGATATTCCTGTAAAACAAAGCTTGGTTGCCCCCCATGCTTGTCCTTCACATGTGGTTTTGATGAAAGATGTTGGAAGGGCATCCCGTGATTCATCACGGTGCATGTATGATTAAGTTAACTAGATTGCCTCCCTCTAAGCATGTTTTAATGCTAAGTACTCCTCTAATTTTGAAAAATAAAAATAAACTCAGAGCTTGCAATGAGTTCAAATATAAATTTAGAGGAGTTTTTAAAGCATTAAAAACAAATGTAAGTCGAAAATGTTTTCCGACTACGTTTATTTTGGTCTTACTGGTATTGTTTGCTTCCATTAGTTGAGAGCAAGCTTTTCCCGGCTTGATCATGGGGGCATAGGTTTAGGTTCTAATTTTGGTTAAATGAGAGAGATTTTGAATGAAATAAAATTAAATGAGGCTTAGAAAAATTCTAACTCTAGAGAAACCAAAGATATGAATTTTTAAATCAACCAAAAGTTAAATTTCTAGGTTCACGCGAGTCCTACCATGCGCTGAAATTTAAATAACATCTAGGTACAAGGCGTGGCTCTACTCTTGTGTTTTTAACATGTAAAATAAGTCAACCATGACATCATGAAGAGGATGAAAGGTTGAGATAGGTTCTGAATTTTTTTTGGTTTTGGTTTCTCGAAAAGAAGCAAATAACACATAGGATGGTTCATATAAAGGGTTTATGATCCAAATAAAATATTCAACCAAGAATTATGTCTCTAACATTATTCAACCACTCTAAGTCTAATGTCTTGTGTAGCAAATTTCAAAACTAACTTACTTGAAAGACTCGAAAAATCTTGAATCGGGTTGTCCTCCCGGTAGCTTATTCTTGACTCGACGAAACGAGTTGCCTCCCGCCTAGCGCTTCGTTTATAGTCCATGGCTAGACTTCTTCACTTGATTACTTCAGATCAACGCTCTTTGCGGGCGTTGCAATCTTGGGTACCCACTTCCGCACCATCTTGGGCGCGGGCTTATTCTCCGGCTTAGTCATCTTTTTGGTCTTCAAAGGCGGCTTTTGTTCCTTTATCTTGACGGATGCAACAACCTTTTTGATTTCCTTCGCTTCCTTCTTCTCCGGCTCTTCCTTCTTCCTTGGTTCTTCCTTACTAACACAACGATGAGGCGGAATATATTTAACTTTGATCATATTGCATACCTCGAAGCGTGGTCGAAACTTGAAAGAACTCCTCTCGCCGTTGATGTCGAACTTGATCTCCCCCTTGCCGACGTCGATGGTAGCTCCCACGGTCTTGAGGAAAGGCCTCCCAAGGATGAGTGGTGGCTTCTCCCTCTCTCTCATCTCGAGTACCACAACGTTGACGGGGATGAAGTGGTGTCCGACCTTCACGGGCACATCCACGGTGATGCCTAAAGGGTAGCGAATGGAGTTGTCACCCAACTCCAAGCACATGGCCGTAGGCTCTAACTCCGGTAGGCGTAGCTTCTCGAACACATCTCTTGGCATGACGCTCACACTTGCTCCAAGATCGCATAATGTCTTCTCAAACTTGAACGAACCAACGGAACATGGAATCGTCGGGTATCCGGGGTCTCCTTGCTTCTCTAGTCCGTTTGCAATAGCGGCGCTACATTGCTCGGACATCTTGACATGATCTACTCCGAGTGTTGCTATCTCATACTTGTTTGCAAGAATATCTTTGAAGTAGTGAGAATATGTAGGAACTTGAAGAGCATCCAATAGCGACATGTTGACGCTTAACCTACACACAACCTCCACAAACTTCTCAAAATGATTATCAAGTTTACCTCGGAAGTAGCGTGGCTTAAGTTGCGGTATCTTCGTGTCTTCTCCCGGCATCTCAAACTCGGGCTCTTCGGTGACGATCTCGGTAACCTTCTCCTTAGCGAATTCCTCCACCTCGGTGGATGGTTTAGGCTTTCTTGCTCCCGCGGAACGCTCCGGATCTTCGGTCTCCTTCCCCGAACGAGTTTGAATGGCCTTCGCCATCTCGGGACCTTGAGGTTGTCCCGGAAGCTTCCCTTCATTAGCAGATAGGCGCCCGGCAAGTTGTCCCACTTGTGTCTCGAGCATCTTCATCATGTTGAGCACTTGATAGTTGGAGCTTCCGACCTCCATCACCTTGCTATCGATGTTCTCCAACACCTTGTCTATGGCCTTGAACTTGGTGACGGTGTCCTTGTTGATCTTAGCTTGCTCGTTCATGAAGTCCTTCAATTGTATACGAAGAGGAACCAAATTCGGGATGGATGAGCTTGCATTAAATTAAGGTCTACCTTGCCCGTAGCGGAAGTTCGGCAAATCTCCCTTCCTCATGTAGTCGAGCATCTTGGCTTCCTCTGGGTAATCCTTTTCGACATGGCCATATTCTCCGCACTCTTCACATGTGGACCTTGCTTCGGCAGCCTTTAGATCTTGAGCTTCTTTCTTCTCTATCTCCATCTTCTCCAACCTCCGCATAAGCGAATCGATCTTGCCTTCGAGTAGATCTTCTTTCTCCACTTGCAAGACTCCTTTGACGTTTCCTCTGGGTTGAACCGGAAGTAAGCATCCGGATGACGCCCACGTGTCATTGTCCGCGACCTTCTTGAATAGAGTGAAAGCTTGAGTCGGCGTAAGCTCGATGATGGATCCTCCCGCCGATGCATCGATGATTGTCCTTGACGCCAAGGTAAGTCCTTGGTAGAACTTTTGAACGAGATCCTCCTTCGGGAACTTGTGATGTGGAACCGCCCGAGTGTACTCATTGAAGCGCTCGAATGCCTCCGATATAGTCTCCGTAGGATATTGAGCAAAAGTAGCAATCTTATTGCGCAAGCTTCGAGTCTTACCCAGTGAGTAGTATTCCTTCATGAAGGCTCTCATCAAGGTGTCCCAATTTTGCACCGTCTCCGCCGGTTGAGAGTAGAACCATTGCAAAGCCTTCCCGAGTAGCGAGAACGGAAAGAGCCTTGCCCTCATTTGATCTTGAGTCACCCCGTCCATGTTGAATGTTTGACAAAGTTGAACGAACGCTTGAAGGTGAAGGTTCGGATCCTCTTTACCGGTGAAGGGTGAATCTTGCACCATGCGAATCGTTGAGGTCTTGATCTCGAACGGCCTTCCGATCTCCGCGAGGTTCAAGATTGGTAGGTCGACGATGTCCGGGGTGCATAGCTCCCCGATCTTGCGCTCCGGCTGCGGTTGTTCCCCCATCGGTGGAAGTCGATTCTCCCTAGGGCTTTGAGGTGGTGATTCCTTTGGAGACTCCGGCGATCCTTCGGCCTCCACTTTTGGATCTGCAAATTCCAGCTTTTTAGCTTGTGCTTCACATCTCCTTAGCCTGTAAAGTTTTTCTGGATCATCCACAAAATTTTCGGGTTTGTTGGAGAGGTAGCCGTCCATCTCCTGTTAGGGTTAGCAAACAAAATATATACAAAACGAAGATAAAAACAAATCTAAGAAAACTAGGGTTAGTCAAAAACTAGATTAGATTGATTTTGAGGATGATCAAAAGTTAGTAGATGCAAAAAGAAAAACCAAAAGAAAACTGAAAATATTCACAAAAAGCAATAAAAGATCGAATCTTGATCACTTGTTCCCCGGCAACAGCACCAGAAAAAGGGGCTTGTTGACGGTGTATATGCGTATCCAATTTCGTTTGGACTTGCAAGCGGACAAGTCCTCCGCGTAGTCAAGGGACCCTTCTTCCCTCAAGTGTGAACCCAAGGTATCGAATCCGTGGAACAAATGTGTGATGCAAAATCCTATCTATTAAAGCCGAGAACACTTAGATCTTCAAAGGGGAATCTTATGCATCTAATCTAAAGAACATCGAAAGAAACGAATCTAATCTATGAAAGCCGGAGGTAGCAAGAGGTAGAGAGGGATAGGTAAAACCAATCTAGAGAGATTGGATCAAGCTTTTGTTGAAGTTCCGAGCAAAGAAGAAGTAGCCAAGTTGAATCTCATAAAAACATCTTTAAATCACGGTTTCCCGTCCAACTCCGAAAACACCCACCTTTTGGAGCTACCGTTCTGTCACAACGCACTCCTATTCGTGCGGGTTAGCCTAGGGCGAGTCCAATGGACAAGTTGAAATCTCTCGGAAGGTCAGGCATGCACCTCTAGCCACCACGGCTACAAGAACACCCTCTATGATCTATCTCGAGAATAGATCTTAAAGTACGAAAAGCCGATTGAAATCAAAGTCGTAGGAGAAAACTCGATCGCTAGAAATCGAATTGCAACTTGATAATTCAACATTGTACAAGATACATAAACAAGATCACCACCGGGATCCTACCTTGATCTTGCTTCTAGCTCCTGGAACTTCGACGTGGTCTTCCTTGCAAGGTTCCCACATCGGCTAGGGAAACCCTAGACAACTAGCTCGACCCTCTCCTCTCCGGAATGGTGTCCCTCTCTTCTCTGCTCCTCGGCGGCGAATGATGAATGAGTTGATGCGTGGCTCTTGGCCTCGGGGCTATAAATAGTCCGAATGACGGCTAGGTCAAAGGGGGGCACGAATGGGCCCCGAAATGGGCTGGGCCGACCGGCCTGGGCCGGCCGGCCTGGGCCCATTTCGGCCCGCTTCGTGGCCTCCTTCGCTGGTGTTGCTTCCCGAGTCTTCTAGAGTATTCTCCCTTCTGCATGTGGGCCCTTGACGTCAGTTTCTCCGCGGTTTAGATGAAGCTCCTTGTCCCGCAAGATTCAGCATTTTCTGTTCAGGTCCTCGGAGTTTTCCGTCTTCACAGGTTGGTCCTTGGGCTTCTTGGAGTCATGTTCACTTCATTGCTTGACTTGTACCGGGCTTCGAGGTCTTGTCACGAGGTGCTTGATGAACTTTACCCGGAAGTATTGCTTTCAACGCTAAATTCCTGCATAAACATTAAACTCCAAAACCGACATGCACAAACGAACTTGTTATACCAAGGGGGTTAGTACCAATGGATAAGATATAAAATTCATGCCAACACCGAAGGTAAACTCATGGCTAGGTTGACGGAAATTCACCGTCAACAGTAGCAGAGAGTTTTTCTGAGGGCCAAGGGGTAGGTATCCCGGTGCCGAAACCCTGTGGTGGTCACGCGCCACGGCTCGATGTTGGGGTAGCGGTTGCTTCTGGCGATGGAGAGGACCACCCTACAGCGAAGAGTGTCGAGTTGCTCGTACTCTCTGTTGTAGTACCTTGGGTGCTCAGTGATACCAAGGCGCTCCAGGGAGTTGATAAGAAGGCGAGCAAAACCAGGCTCCTCCTGGCACACGCCTTGGGTCTTTCCATCTTCGGCCATCTGAAAACAAGGGTAGAGTTGACCAAGTTGTGCAAAGGGTAGGGTACAAAAGACGAGGGCCAAGGTAAGTGCTTGTGTGGGAAAGATCTAGTAGAGAAAGGCTTAGAAAAGGTCTCGGGCCCTAGGGGTAACGTCCTACGGCCAACCTACGGCTCTGATACCACCTGAAGCTTCCCCTCATCAGAGGTGATCAAATGTGATACAAATACCAGTCCCAGGAGGCTAGTAACACAATTATTATATCAGATGGTTCATTGCCGTACAACACGTCGAGGCTGTGGGCACGGAAGCGCCACTGCCACGAGAAACAACATAAGGACTACAGCCCACACTAAAACATTAAAGACTTCTAAAACATCATCAGAGTCTAGCGCCATGGAAGCTTCCTGTGGAGACCCTGAATCCACAGGCACGGGTTGGGTGCAGGACGGCAATCTACTCGACATCTTCGGGAACAAAGTCGGGATCCTCATCTGAAAAACAGTTAATCAAGCAAGGGTGAGTACTTACGTACTCAACAAGTTCAACCTCACCCACGGAGGGGCTAATAAGCAGATCATGCACAGGATATATCAAGGATCAGGATAAGGTTTATTTTACAAACACATTTACTCATGCAGGGGTTTGTTTTCGAAAAGGTTTTCGCAAACAGTTTTTGTTACCCAAGTAACTCAGTTGTTTTTGAGAAAACCAGTTGAGGACTACCGGACTCCCCGTCCGCAGTAGCCCAGGCACACAGCCACACACTTTTCCAGAAATCAACTCACGCCATGAAAATCATCCCAAACCCAAACACTAGTTTTGTGACCACACCGTGACTCGTCCAATACCATGGACACAGCTATTCGAATAGGTTTTACACTCTGCAGAGGTTGTACATCTTTACCCGCAAGTAGGGTACCGCCACACGAACACCTTAGTGCCGGCGCGGATCCTATCAAAGCCATTACCCACCTTAGCTAACCCTACTAGCCACCACAGAAGCAACCAAGGGGTTATCTCACATAACCAGGGTGTAACTCACACAGATCGTACCCCTACTCCTTGATCTCCCGCTGCTCACCCGCACTCCTGATGGCAAGTAGATTAACTAGTGGGATTTATGCTAAGCCGTTGCCACATACAACGGTCGAGTGATTGTACAATGATTGGGCCAGGTGAGATGTCACGCAACCCGGTCCTTAACGACAAGATGGACATCTCCCAACATGCTCAACCACAAAGGTACGAGCTCACCCATACTCCTGACACACACGTCCATCCCATCTACCCAGTTCTTTACTCATTTTCCAAAATATCTCATTTCCATTTTTAAAGCACTCACACATTTTTAAAGCAATCATTTAGGCCAAAAAAGGTCAATCATAGGAATCAAGGGTGGCTATCCTACCAGGTTTTTGCGGTAAAACAATATGAAGTTTATAAAACGGGTCATAGGGTTGTGTTTATAAAACTAGGACTAAAGCATGCATCAAAGGATGAGATTGAACTTGCCGTCTTCGAAGTCCTCGGGGAGTTCCTGCTCGCGGTTCAGGTCCTCGGGTTCCTGCTGTAAGTGCAATCAAGCCCTAAGTGGGTTTTGGTGAGTTGAGTGACAACTTGATTAAAACACTAACACTCTTGTAAAGCATGTGAGCAGGTTGTTAATTATTGATAAATGATATTTATGTGTAAGATCATGCATTTGGCTCATATTGCTAAGAAGACAAGGGTGGATCATGACAATATACATGGAATGTATGCAAGCATACTAAAGATGAATGTCTGTTATGGATAGGATGTTCTTCCCATTGGACTTTACATAAGACATACAACAAGTGATCCTAAGCTAAAGAAAAATGAAAATAGAGGCATGTTTATACTTGGTACTTGGTTGGCCTCTCTATGTCAAAGCAAAGCATTTTGAGAAGATAGGAGAAGCTTGTGATATAAATGGGAGAACTAAAGGTTAAGTTGTGGATGGCATCAAGGGGATTTCACTATTGATACAAGATGGAACTTGATGACCTATACAATGAGATTATCGAGTACAATATCAAGTGGATTTCACTCTTACATCATATGAAGGATATTGACTCATACAAGAAGCTAGTTGCAAGACTTCAAGTATAGCGTTGACAAAGGTCATGTGGTTACCTCTATTGTGATGGACCTATAAATAGAAGTTTGCAAAGCAAGAATAAATGTTATCAATCAAAGGACAAACTATTTGAGTGGCATCTCAAATGGAATTCTCTCTATGGTGCAAGGCTTGACTCAATTGTGGCAAGGATAAGTGATGAAGAGATCAAGATGGCTAAAACGAGGAACTAAGCAAAGGCTATGGATAGCGACCATAAGCAAAGTGGCTAGGGTGAAGTTGAGAGCGTCAAGGATTTCGAAGTATCATATCCAAGCCTACCGAGGAAAGTGATAAATTGCATCTAGTATCATGATTGTTAAATTGGAGTGACTCTAGAATTCAAAGTGGTTGCTTCTCTACTCTATGGAAGGATTCTAAGTCACTAGCTCAAGGTGGATATGCTCAAGCACATGCATATTTTTACTCATCTATAACATGTGCTCAGTTGGTATACAATATTGGAAGCCCTCGAATCATTGAAGATCAATTACCGGCGTACCTTGGTGGTTCAAGCTCAAGTAGATTAATTAGGGTTTATCTTTTATCTTGAGTTTAGGTATGCCGTACTATCAAGAGGGATGAATCATTGGTTGGACAACAAATATCAAAAAGTGCTCAAGTGAACCCAAGAGAGACTAACCCGTGAGATCAAACCTTAGTAGAGCTCTCTGGTCCAAACCGGTCTGACCGGTTTGGGCACTGACACCGTCCAACGGCTAGTTGGTTTGAAAACCGGCCTGACCGGTTTGGCAAACCGGTCTGACCGGTTTTGTCTGACAGACTAATGGCTAGTTTCGTGGGAGTTGGGTATTTATACCCATGAGCTCCTCTTTGAGGGGCTGCTGGTTCTCCACACTTCTAACACCTTCCAGAACCCCAGCTGAGCTCTCCCCAACCTCTCTAAGTGAGATTCAAGCCTTTAGTGCCCTATCCTTGAGTTGGGTTGAGAGAGTGACTTGTGTGAGAGCTTTAGAGAGCTTTGAGAAGCCTAGTGAGCATCCCACACTTGAGCACCTACTGATTTGGTTGAAGATCTTTTGAAGCATCTTTTACTCTTGGAGCCCTTGGCTCCTAGACGGCTAGAGGTCGCTTGGAAGCTCCCGATCGTTGTGTGGCAGCTCCAAGAAGTTTGTAATTGCAAATCAAAGATAGTGGAACACTCCATCTATTGCCTTGGCGATAGGTGTGAGAGAGGAGCGGATTGAAAGAGGCCCCAAAGCCCTTGTGGCTTACCTCAACAACGTGGACGTAGGCCAGCCTTAGTGGCGAGCTGAACCACGGGATAAATCCGGTGTCTTTGTGCTCTTACTCGCTTTACATTCACTTGCATTACCTTAAGTTGTTTCTAGCTTAATCTTTGTGCTTCCGCTTCGATCTACCTTGGTGTGCTTGTATTGTGTGCAGGGACTTCATTGACACTCTAGGAAACACCTGTGGAAGTCCTACACCAAGTTTGGTTTGAGCTAGAACTCGTAGAGGGCATATTCTTAGTTTGTCGGTTTGCTGCCTAGCAAAACTGGTCTGACCGGTTTTGGAAATCGGTCTGACCGGTTTTGGAAACCGGTCTGACCGGTTTCTGTATTGACAGTGGGTTGAAATTTTTAATAAGTGCAGATTCGTCTATTCACCCCCCTCTAGACGACATCAAGATCTTTTCAATTGGTATCAAAGCAAGGAACTCCGATTCGAGCTTAACCGCTTGGAGAAAAGATGTCGACAACATATGAGGTATCTTTTGAGCCATTGACTCTAGGTGGCTCAAACTATGATTCTTGGTCAGCTCATGTTCTTAATGGAATTAGGACCTTTGGTCCACATGCCGAGCAGGTTGTAGTTGCTAGTATTCTTCCTCCTCACACTAGAGTAGACAACATTGACTTGTCGGGCTTATCTATAGAGGAGTTAGAATGTTGGCAACTCAATGCTCAAGTTACTAATTACATTCGTAGTACCTTGAGTTGTGATGTGCAGGAATTAATTTGTGATGACATAATTGATGCACATGATGTTTGGGAAAATTTTCAAGATCTTTATGAAATGCCCAAATGTGAAGATCAAAGAGCAAGCATGCAAAGCGAAGCCACAGCTGCAAACCACTCATCTTCATGTGCCCATGATGACATCTTGGCTATGAATGACGAGAGAAGAGAAATCAAAAGCCCAAATGAAGATTTTGTGTTTGAGCATGACAAGCCGTCAACTAGTGAGGATCAAGTGACAAGAGTATCCTTAGAAGAGTGCTCTACCTCAGAAGCATACACTGATCCTCTAGTGACCACACCCATGGATCAACAAGACAAGAAAAGCAAGTCGGGTGACCCTGTGGGGAAACCGGTCCGACCGGTTTCCAAAACCGGTCTGACCGGTTTCCAAAACCGGTCTGACCGGTTTTCACAGGATGAACACAGTGAAGGCTGACAAGCGTTCAAGAAGGCAATCAAGACAAGCATCGGTGATTTCTAGATCCTCAACTCCAAGTGTTGATGATCACAAGTGCTTGATGGCCAAGAAGAGCAAGGAAACCAAGGAAGATCAAATGGCAAAGAGAGTTGAAGATCAAGTTGACACCATAAAGACATTAACTCAAAAGCTTGAAGCCTTCAAACTCTCACACTCTACCTTGGTCAATAAATATGATGTCTTGCTTAACAAAGTTGCTTGTGCTACTAACTTGTTTACATGTGTAGCATCTTTGGAGCAAGAAAAGAAGGTGCTCAATGATAAGCTTGAAAAACTCACTAGCGAGCATATGGCTTTGCAAGCATGTCACAAGGAGCTTGAGTGCTCTCATGACAAAAAAGCTTGTAGAATCATATACTTGTCTAGAAGTAGCTCATGAGGTTGTGCTTTCATCGGTAACATCCACTCAACCTCTCTCACGCACATGCACATGCTCACATGTCAATATTGAATTGTCTTGTACTAAACCTTGTCGTTCTCAAGCAAGCCAATCTAGTATTGAGCATGTATTTGTAGAGACTTGTGATGAACTCATAGCAAAAGAAAATGATCAACTCATCCAAGAGGTTGAAAAGCTTAAAGAAGACTTGAGTAAGTTGAAGGGAAAGAGTCAAGTGCAACCTTCTCAAGATAACCGTGATAACATGGTGAAGAAGCTTGAGAAGGGTTCAAACCGCACTAGCTCAACCCTCCGACTGAAGAAACAAGGCAACAATCACAAGGCTCAAGAAATCAAGAAAAAGAAGCTTGATCACATACAATGCTTCAAGTGCTCAAAAATGGGGCACTATGCATCCATGTGCTCTCCTCAGCTCGAAGGCAAGAAGAAAAGGTAAAGGAAGCTAAGGAGAAGGATATGCTACAAATGCAAGCAACATGGACACTTCATTGAAGCATGTCCACAGGTGACTGGGGTGCTGCCTGCACCAAACCGGTCTGACCGGTTTGGGAAACCGGTTAGACCGGTTTTGGTAACAGTGGCGCCTCAAAAGCATATCAAGCGCAATCAAGCTTCTACAGCAAGCCACAAGACCAAGAAGCAACAAGTGAGCAAGAATAAGTGCAAGGCTCCAGCAAGCAAGATCAAAAGCCGTATTTACTACACTTGTCGGTCAAAGGGACATGAGAGTAATGATTGTCCAAATGGTAACATTCCTAAGTCAAAACTTGTCAATTATGCATTTTCTAGACTTAGGGATGACAAGAATGGTATCTATGCTACTAGAGTGATTAGCTCACCTCAAACTAGCATAAGAGCCATTTGGATTCCCAAATCTCTTGTGACTAACCCTAAAGGACCCAACATGGTTTGGGTACCAAAAAGAGCTTGCTAGAATCGCAGGAGCATGGAGATGTATTTGAAGCTTGGCAAAACTCAAGAAAAGGACTATAAGCTAGAATAATGCCAAGCATCAAGCCTAATCTTTTATATCTCTATTCCAATGACATCTCGGTAACATAAGCTTCATCTTTCATCTTAGTCAATTGATCCTAAGTGGATACGTGTGCTCAAGACCTTGGTATCGTGCTCTTGGCTTGACTAAGTATTTTGGTGTACATATATGCTCCTCTTACCATATGATGCTTGTAACCGCTCTCTAGTAGAGCATATTGGTTTAAATGGTGTAGGTTAAAAGAAGAAGTAAAATTGTAAGTCAAACAAGCGTTTGGCCATAGGAAATGTTAGACCAAGTTGAAGCATAAGAAAAGATGAAGAAAATTTCCAAGCTTCAACACCAACTCCAAGGGCCAAACATCCCTGTTTTTCTGGAAGAGCAGACTCCAGAGGTTCCGGGAAATTCTCCGGAGGTTCCGGGAATTGCTGTAGGAACTCAACCTCTGGGAAATTCTTCAGAGGTTCCGGGATCTGGGATTTCAGTCCTATAGAGCTTCTAGAATTAGGGTGATTGTCAGCAATTGAAGACTCATGAAGATATGCCTACATTAGGAGCTAATTGAGTCTTGAAGAAAAGGTTCAGTTGGACTGACGGGTAAAACCGGTCTGACCGGTTTGCAAACCGGTCTGACCGGTTTTGGCCCAGTGCTGCCCAACTGAGGAATACACTTCAAGATTAATTCAAGAAACTCAAATAATTGTTCTCAGCTCTTGTTTAGCATCATACAAACACTATCTTGGTGATAGTAAGTACTCTTGGCACAATTTCAATATTTGTAAATTATTTTCTCTTGTGCCTTGACCAATTTGTGAAGTGACCTCTCCTAGCTCATTAAATTGATTAAAGTGCTCGTTTCATGCAACACAAACCCGTGATGCACCTATTTAGGGGGAGATCACTCTACAATTTGTGTCTTTGAGACTAATGCTTTCATCTAGTGATTTTTGTAGTCTCAAAATGAGAGCTTGTCTCTCTCCATGGAGTATGCTATGATCTTTGAGTCCAAAGTGGTAATATTGACCAAATCTTTCTCTTTGGATTATGAAACTAACCATAAGCATAGCTTCTCACCACAATATAGTTTAAATTCCTCGAGTTGGACTTAGTTGCCAAAATGGTGCATGTGACCCTAGTCGTTCACATTATTTCATGTGCTCCATTAAACAAAGGGAATTTGATCTATATTGTGAGATTTCAATTTTTGGTGGACCTCTTGTCTCACTAACCCAAAAGGTCACTAAGGATTGAAACTAGTGCTTGTGCTATTTAAGTGTCTCTCTCGTGTTGTGTTTAAAAGGTCTATCAAAATGAGAGCTAGAACTTGGACTTAACTTGGAAATGCACAAGTCAAGGAAAATCACAATTCACCAATATGAAAATGTGATAAGCTAGAGGCAAAGGTATGGTTCACACTCACTCTTTTTTCGACCTTTATCATCTAGGATTTATTGCTAGTGTGTGCATTTTCTTTGCATGTGGTCTATTCAAGATTCTCTTTTTATGCCTATTGGATATTTAATTGATGCCTACCTTTATATTGACTTTATGTCAAATGCTTGTTATATTGTGAGAGGCATGAGTTAAACATCCCGATATGGTTCTAAAACTTGTTTAGCCACATGTTTGCGTGTCATAGGTTAGATTTTTGAAAAACTCAACTAGCATGATAGGATTTGTGTGAATTTTGAAAATATTTGGTTTTTGGTCTTTATGACCCGATCGACCCACTTGTGACTATGGTTAACCTTGTTTGATTGATGGCTAGTCACAATTGGTGAGATTTTCTTAAGTCTAACATATTCTCCATATCTATTTCTCTCTAAGTTTCTTGGAAGTATCAAGGAGCTTTTGGACCCAAATGGAAAAATCTTTCTATGGGAATTATCTAGTGACCAAAGTTCATCTCTTTACTTCTTTATCTCACTAGATCTATCTCAAAAGGAAAAGGAGCAAAATTCTTTCAATATCTTATCTTTTCCTCTAATCACCTCTTGTGGAGAAAAAGGGGGTTTTGGATAAAGAGTTGAAGCTTCAGGTTTTTCAGAAAAGGAACTAGTATCTGGACGCATCTTGAACACAATTCTCGTATTAGTTCGCAAATCGAGCTTCAAATCTCAGGTTCTTAACTTCTTCTGGTTTCGGCCTGACCGGTTTCTGAAACCGGTCTGACCGGTTTTACCCCGGGTCCACCCCTTTAAGGGTATCCCGCATGGAATATTCCCTATCCATCCTCATTTCACTCCAACCAGACCTAGCCCGTGGTCCTCTCCTTCCTACCCGTGCTCTCCCTCTCCAAAAGCTCTCCCACCATGGTTTCTTAAGATTGGCTCAAGGAGAAGGTTTCCCCTTTGGAGATTAAGGGCTAGAGGTGCTAAACTTCGGCTTGACCGGATTGGAGACCGTTTTTGAAGCTTTATTCATCTTCTCCCATCCTCTCAAGGTAATTCAAAGTTCTCTTTGCCCGATCTCTTAGCTCCATGCATATCTCTCGGATTCCTTTGAGCAATCATCTACTAGTATGCCCAGGAAGCTATCTTTAAGTTTTGAATCAATTTGGATGGCTACATTTCGAATTCCATGATCTAGGGTTTCAGCCGATGAAACCGGTCTGACCGGTTTCTGAAACCGGTCTGACCGGTTTTATTAGGACAGCAACCCTGATTTTCGTTCATATCTTCAAATTCAATTCTCGTCGAGTCTCGAACCAATTCCTATGGACCTTATATATACTTTGTCACTTATTTGTGGTCAGGAATAACGTGTCAGACTTCTCGAGGACCTACACAAGGTCAAAGAAGAAAAAGAGGGTTGATGAATCCGAAGGCGATCCCGATCCGATTGAGCCGTCCGGTGCCTCTAGTGGCCCTATCTTGAGGCCTAGGATGTCCAGAGCATCTCAGTCAAATGTTGTGGACGAGATTGTGGAAGAAGGGCATGAGACCTCTAGTAATGATGATGAGGAGAGTGATGAGAACTACAGGATGGAATTTAGGCATGGAAAAGGACCTGCAGATGATGATGATGATGATGATGATGAAGAAGAGGATTATGGTGGAAGGGAAAGAGGAGCAGAGGAAGAAGAAGAAGAAGAAGAAGAAGAAGAAGAAGAAGGAGAGGAGCAGGTTATGCTTGAGATTAGGAGGCCAGTCAATCCCGGTACTCATCGCATAGTGAATTATCTTGGCATGGGTAAGACTGAGGCAGCTAGGAGGAAGAGAAGGGAGTGGCCCTATGGTGAGCCTAAGGACATGGCTAGTGGGATAGATTACAGATTTCACACTTTCTTTCAGCAGGACAACTATTCCACTGCCATCATAGCTAAGAAGAAGGGCATTATTGCAGAGGCTCGTTGGATAGATTGGGGATATATGGAGAAGACAAACAATGCTATTTTCAGAGATATCATTGATGTTTGTACTACTCTGAGGATCAAGCCTCTGATGGGATTCAGGCACAGTTGGAACACGGAGGTCATTGCACAGTTCTATGCCACTGTTGCTTTTGAGGAAAATGAGGGTACAAGAAAGATGCATTGGATGACCGAGGGCACTAGATACAGTGTCACTTTCACACACTTTGTTAGGTTTCTTGGAGCTAGCCAGGCAGATTTGACTCTTCCTTGCATTCACCGTGGCACTCGTCCGATGGAGCCTTCAGAGATGAAGTTCATGTACCCAAGAAACAAACAAGGAAATGCAGGTTATGCAGTGGGGCTCTACTCTTACTATAGCATGCTTAACCGCATGTTCCGGTTGACACTCACACCTAGGGGCGGAAACCCGGCAGATATCTCCAACTATGCTAAGGACTTGCTCGTTCATATGAGGCCTCCCGGACTTCCATTCTTAGTGAGTGATTTCATTTGGGAGGAAATCAAGACCATTAGCGAGAGCCCCCAGAGGTTGTGTGGGTATGCACCCTATATCATGCATATCATTGAAAAGGTGTCACAAAGGAAATTTCTCAAAGACACTAAGCATGAGCCCTTCAAAGTCCCGGTACCCAAGAGGATAAGGACTCCCTCACCTGGAAGGTATGATGAAATAGAAATGGAGGAAGGAGAAGGACAGCAGCAGGAGCAGCACCAGCCAATAGCAGCCACTGGTCAGGACCAAACCGGTCTGACCAGTTTGGAAAACCGGCCTGACCGGTTTGGGGCAGGCAGCAGCAGTCAGCCTAGGGATAAGCCACCCTCTCCTATTCATAAGCTTTTGAACTTTTTCACATCTATGTGTAGGAGTCAGAGGGACATAATGGTTGAGCAGCAGAAGTCTAGGAGAGAGAGGAAGCAAATGAAGGATACTCTCAAATTATTGCATAACCATCATGGATTTGAGCCTCCTAGATCTCCACCCTCTCCCGAGACGGAGGAGCCCGAGATCCCGTCAGTGGATAGCATGGTGGCACAGCTGGGTTCCGAAGGCTATTTTCAACAATGTGCTCATCACTATGGATATCAAGTACCTAATCCTCCACCTCCTCCTATGGGTCCTTCTACTAGTGGACAAAGCATCGTATCTCAAGCATATCAGTCGCTCTTTGGCAATATTGATGGTATGATGAGTCTCAAATTCTTATACTTTAGCATCTACCATTTCTTCTCAAGTTCTTAATTCCAATTCTTGAAAATTCTCTCTTAGACTACCCTCCTCCACATGGTGGTGCTCCTCCGGAGTATGGTGGTGCTCCTCCGGAGTATGGTGGTCAGTGAAGCTCAGCAGCACGTCTTCTTCAAGTTTTTAGTGATGGATGACAAAGGAGGAGAAGAAAAGACGATTAAAGCCTTTCTGTCTGTCTGCTGTGTGGTGAAACCGGTCTAACCGGTTTGTGCTGAGCACTCCCAAGCAGCCCCTATGTATCCAGTTATCTTTTATCTTAGAGACTTGTTGAGAGATTTGGATCTGTAATAATTATCTGTTGAATCTTATCTATGTGTTGGACTTGAGAACTCTTGTATTGTGTGCTACAATGTGTGTAATGTACTCTAAATATTCTAAGAGACTTAATGTTAGTTTGTGATGCATGTTTGTATGGTAAATGAGTTGTTCTTTGAGTTTTCCCTGTTTTGTGGGCTGACTGGGTGAAACCGGTCTGACCGGTTTCTGAAACCGGTCTGACCGGTTTTGCCCCAGACAGCACACACCTCTTTGTGTTTTGTCTCTTGTTTGTGACAACTCTTGGCATACGCATCACACATTTGTCTTATCTTGACACACACACTTGTTGCACCCCACTTTGCTGAGATTTAGGAGGAGCTCCATGTTTTTCTTGAATATGTGCAAATTGGCATTTTTAGGCCAAATTTAATGAATTCCATTCATTGCACACATTAAGGGGGAGCTTTACCTAAATCTTAGTCTTTTGAAAGCTTTAATCAAGGTTGTCATCAATCACCAAAAAGGGGGAGATTGCAAGTGCAATCAAGCCCTAAGTGGGTTTTTGTGAGTTGAGTGACAACTTGATTAAAACACTAACACTCTTGTAAAGCATATGAGCAGGTTGTTAATTATTGATAAATGATATTTATGTGTAAGATCATGCATTTGGCTCATATTGCTAAGAAGACAAGGGTGGATCATAACAATATACATGGAATGTATGCAAGCATACTAAAGATGAATGTCATGTTATGGATAGGATGTTCTTCCCATTGGACTTTAAATAAGACATACAACAAGTGATCCTAAGCTAAAGAAGAATGAAAATAGAGGCATGTTTATACTTGGTACTTGGTTGGCCTCTCTATGTCAAAGCAAAACATTTTGAGAAGATAGGAGAAGCTTGTGATATAAATGGGAGAACTAAAGGTTAAGTTGTGGATGGCATCAAGGGGATTTCACTATTGATACAAGATGGAACTTGATGACCTATACAATGAGATTATCGAGTACAATATCAAGTGGATTTCACTCTTACATCATATGAAGGATATTGACTCATACAAGAAGCTAGTTGCAAGACTTCAAGTATAGCATTGACAAAGGTCATGTGGTTACCTCTATTGTGATGGACCTATAAATAGAAGTTTGCAAAGCAAGAATAAATGTTATCAATCAAAAGACAAACTATTTGAGTGGCATCTCAAATGGAATTCTCTCTATGGTGCAAGGCTTGACTCAATTGTGGCAAGGATAAGTGATGAAGAGATCAAGATGGCTAAAACGAGGAACTAAGCAAAGGCTATGGATAGCGATCATAAGCAAAGTGGCTAGGGTGAAGTTGAGAGCGTCAAGGATTTCGTAGTATCATATCCAAGCCTACCGAGGAAAATGATAAATTGCATCTAGTGTCATGATTGTTAAATTGGAGTGACTCTAGAATTCAAAGTGGTTGCTTCTCTACTCTATGGAAGGATTCTAAGTCACTAGCTCAAGGTGGATATGCTCAAGCACATGCATATTTTTACTCATCTATAACATGTGCTCAGTTGGTATACAATATTGGAAGCCCTCGAATAATTGAAGATCAATTACCGGCGTACCTTGGTGGTTCAAGCTCAAGTAGATTAATTAGGGTTTATCTTTTATCTTGAGTTTAGGTATGTCGTACTATCAAGAGGGATGAATCATTGGTTGGACAACAAATATCAAAAAGTGCTCAAGTGAACCCAAGAGAGACTAACCCGTGGGATCAAACCTTAGTAGAGCTCTCTGGTCCAAACCGGTCTGACCGGTTTGGGCACTGACACCGTCCAACGGCTAGTTGGTTTGAAAACCGGCCTGACCGGTTTGGCAAACCGGTCTGACCGGTTTTGTCTGAAAGACTAACGGCTAGTTTCGTGGGAGTTGGGTATTTATACCCATGAGCTCCTCTTTGAGGGGCTGCTGGTTCTCCACACTTCTAACACCTTCCAGAACCCCAGCTGAGCTCTCCTCAACCTCTCTAAGTGAGATTCAAGCCTTTAGTGCCCTATCCTTAAGTTGGGTTGAGAGAGTGACTTGTGTGAGAGCTTTAGAGAGCTTTGAGAAGCCTAGTGAGCATCCCACACTTGAGCACCTGCTGATTTGGTTGAAGATCTTTTACACTTGGAGCCCTTGGCTCCTAGACGGCTAGAGGTCACTTGGAAGCTCCCGATCGTTGTGTGGCAGCTCCAAGAAGTTTGTAATTGCAAATCAAAGCTAGTGGAACACTCCATCTATTGCCTTGGCGATAGGTGTGAGAGAGGAGCGGATTGAAAGAGATCCCAAAGCCCTTGTGGCTTACCTCAACAACGTGGACGTAGGCCAGCCTTAGTGGCAAGCTGAACCACGGGATAAATCCGGTGTCTTTGTGCTCTTACTCGCTTTACATTCACTTGCATTACCTTAAGTTGTTTCTAGCTTAATCTTTGTGCTTCCGCTTCGATCTACCTTGGTGTGCTTGTATTGTGTGCAGGGACTTCATTGACACTCTTAGAAACACCTGTGGAAGTCCTACACCAAGTTTGGTTTGAGCTAGAACTCGTAGAGGGCATATTCTTAGTTTGTCGGTTTGCTGCCTAGTAAAACCGGTCTGACCGGTTTTGGAAACCGGTCTGACCGGTTTCTGTACTGACAGTGGGTTGAAATTTTTAATAAGTGCAGATTCGTCTATTCACCCCCCTCTAGACGACATCAAGATCCTTTCACCTGTGCGCAGTACGCGGCTCCGAATTCCTCCTGGGGTTCTCCCTCGTTCACTCCGTCGGCTACGGCACACACAAGCAAGCATACAATCAACAAACGAAAACACGTTTTACTGGCTGAGCTCGAGGAGAGAATAAATGGAAAAAGGAGGAGTTTATATTATTTATGGGAAATTGGTGAATGGCTCGGTGGAAATAGACTCGGGAAAGATGTGGTGAAGTTTAGAATTAATTTGGAATAAAATGGTGCACGGGATGATGGATTAAAGGATATTTATGGAGGTATAAGGACCTATTTGCAAAGAACTATAGAGTTCAGGGGCTTCTGGTGGAAAAGAAACAAGAGAGTGGGGGCTGCGGTGGAAAGAAAGAAAGAACAGGGGGCTTCTGGCTAAACTGCCTTGTAGAGAGAGAGAGTGGAAGGGCTTCGGTGTGGAGAAGAAATAGGGGCGGGGGGTTATGAGCAAAACAGCCATCTTCTTCCTCTCGACACAGACAGAACAGAGGAGGGGGCCGGTCTGGGGCGGCTCTGTCCGTGCCGCCGGCGGCCCTCCCGGGCACGGCGACGGCCGGGAGTGGGGGGAACGGAGAGGGGGGGTCGAGAGCAACTCGTTCCTGTCCTCACCTCGGGCTGGAACGGCTTGTGGAGAGAGATCGACATCGGCGGGCGGACTGCAGGCTGAGGCGGCACTGGTGGCGGCGGTGGAGAGCTCGGGGGAGAGAGAGGGAAGTGACTGGGAGGTGCGGGGTGCGGCGGAGAGCGGCGCCGGCTATTTATAGGTGGGGAAAGGCGGTATCCCGGCCGGGGGGATGCGCACGCGGAGCTCGTGCGCCTGCAATGGCGGTTCGGCCGGCGTGTCCGTGGCGGAGTAATTGCGTCGCTGCGACCTTCCTGTTGGATGCGACTCGTCAGGCAGCGGCGTCCCGTGGTGGAATGCGAGCCGGGCAGCGGCAGCAACGAGCGGCGGCGTGATGCGGGCGGCGGCTTGCGGTGGCGCTGTGCTCGGGAGGTGACCGGTCGACGCAGGCGAGTTAATGGTCGCGGCGTCGATGAGACGTGAGCGGCAGCGGCGCTGACGAGCCGGAGTTAAGGCGGCCTGCAGCTCGGCGACACGGCAGCGCTGTGCAACCGAAGTGACGGCTCGAAGGCAGCGGCGCACTGGTGGCAGGCGGTGGCGTGCTTGCGCGGCCTTGCGCGTGGAAGGCGTGACGGCGCAGGCGACGAGGTCGCGGCCTGGTCGGGCACGCGCGGCTTGGCGCGGTGAGCAGCTCGGTGGGGGTGATGGGATGGCACGGCGGGTTCGGCGGCAGCGGCTTGGCGAGGTGCTGCTGGCATTTGGCAGTGGAGGCCGGCGTGCGAGGCTTGTGAGCGAAGCTCCGGCTTTTGCTCATGGTCTAGTGCATGCCATCATTGTGTGCTGCGACTGCTACTGGTCTGTGTTGGTGTGCTACTAGCACTGTGTTGCATTGCGAGTGTTTCTGCTTGCTGAGCATTGCACGTGAACAGGCACAGGGAAAAGGGATGATTAGAGTGATGTTGCTGTGCGTGCTCAAGCTAGAAGGTGACAGAGATTTGGTAGCAAGTTTGCGCATTCAAGTGCACGTGAGGAAAAGGATTAGCAGATTACTGGCCTTGAGAGATAATAAAGGTTAAAGAGAAATTGTTGACATTATTTTGGAAAGACAAAGAATTCAAGGAAGGATAGATGGATTATGAATAAAAGAATTGGGCTCAAACGGTGAAGGAGATTTGAGAATATTTTTCGCGAGTGATTTTGAGGTCAGCGAATTCGGGGCGCTCGCCGGGATGCGGGCCGGAGAGATTCCCGGTGCTGGGCGACTGCCGGGGTGGCTCGGGTTGAAAGGGAAGACGATATGATGATGGGGGTTTTTAGGAATTGATCGAGCTCAGCGGAAAAGATTTTGAAAAACACGCGTGATTTAGCAGGTGATTTATTAAGGGTTAAAACGCGGGCGTTACAACCCAATGGTCTTTCCTGGAGAAAGTGATGGGGTACTCCGACCAACGCAGGGATTGTGGAGTTTCAGTGTTGACTTGATCGATCTCCCTTGCGTTCGATCGCTGCTGTCTGTTGCTCTTGGCTGCTTGACAGCCACCGACGATGAAGTTGATCTGTCGGTTGGCATTCTGGAATGCTCCATTAGGATTGCTCGCTTTCGGTGGAGGTGGAGGAGAAGGCTTCTTGCAGCGGTTGTCGTTGTTATTGTGGTCGTCATAGCAACGGCGATTGTCGCGTTGGTCTTCACGGCGCTCGTCACGGCGCTCGTCGCAGCGGTAGTCGTCACGATGATCATCACATCGGTCATCGCGGCGATAGTCGCGGCGATTATCGTCGTTGCGACGGTAGGGTCGTCGGTCGCGGTAGTCACGTCGATCAGGTCGACGGTTGCGGTTGTCATAGCGGCGGCCGTTGCTCTGGTCGTCATTGTTGCCGCTCTTGGTCTTCTTTGGCTCTGGAGGTACACCTAGGGTGCGCTTTAGTTGCTCGCACTCCCTCATGGTGTGCTTGGCGTCGTGGTGGAACTGACACGTCTCGTCCATGACGATGTTGAATTCACCTTCGAGGAAGGTGGAAGGTGTAACACCCCAGGTGTTTGGTTAAGCGAAATACCCTAATTAATCTTGATAATCAAGGTTAATTAGCTCCTAAGCGTGTTTGGCTTGATCTCACACATATTTGCACATATGACCTTGGTCAAAGTCATAATTTTTGGTCAAACCCCTTTGATCCTAAATGGCTGATTTGGAATTCTTCCGCGTTCTCCAAATTTCTCTGTAGAAGTTCAAAATCGGCCAATATGAAAGTTCTTCGTTATTTCCGGGAACACATTTTTCGTAATTGGCGGACATTCCAATTTTGATTGCAAATTGGCCAAAAATCGGTTTGACTGCGCTGTGAACAGTAACTCGAGCCGTGGAAAAACTGCAACTTCGGCCGACGTTCCCGGGCAAACCGTTGATCAAAACATATGTCGCCCTTTGGGAAAGTTGTATATCTATGGCTCCTCTACAACTTTGTTTTTTGGAGATTTTCAACTTAGTTGCCACTTTAGGGAGTTTTGCTTTTTCGAATATGGGTAAGTGAAATAAAACAGGCACCCGGCGTCGCCGTCGCCGCGCTCTGGCACGAGCGCGCGCGCGCGTCCGTCTGCACGCCCACGTGGCGCCCGCGGAGAAGTCCGGCGTACGGACGCCTGGAGTCCGTCGCTGTGGACCTGTTCACGCACCGTGGTCCCTCCGCCCTTGTCTGTGCCGTACACCGTGCCTACGCGCGCCCATGCGCCTGTGCATGCCACGCGCCCGCGCGCCGGCACGCCGCAGGCCGCGCGCCTGTGCATGCAGGCCGCCACTTGGCCGAGCCGCGCGCCAGGGTCTCGCGCGTCGACCTCGTTCCCATCGCGCGCACCATCTCCTTTTGAAGCGAAACCGTGCCGCGCCGCCGTTTCTTTTTCCCGAGTTCCGAAACAGAGCAGAGCCACCGCCGCACGGCATTGCCGCTCCACCGCGCGCTTCCCCCTCCGCACCAGCCAGCGCCGCCTGGCCGCTCCTGCTCCTTCCTCAGGTCCTCCTGCATCTCCCGCCCGCGCCGCAGCCGCACATCGAGTCCGCCGTCGCCGGAGCGCCGTGTTCCGGCGGACGGCCGCCCTGCGCACCGCCGAGGGATGCGCCGGCGAGGTCTCCGGTCCGGACAACACCACCCGGCGGTGCAGGTGAGCACACGGGAGACTCCTGACCACTCACCCGGCCGGAGTCGGCCCCACATCGCCGGCCGGCGGTTTCCCCTGCGCCGGCAGGAGCGCATTGCAAGGTTTGAAAAAGGTCCAGGGGCGTTTCCGTAAAATAAGGACCTTCTCGTAATTTCTGAAACTTCTTGCGAGGGCTGAGTTGCAAATGTATCTTTAGGGTTTCAGCTGAATCTTAGAAAAATCACTAAAAATTGTAGAAAAATCAGAAAAATACAAATCCAATTTTTTTGGGTTCCTGGTGAAGAAACCTACCTTTGCTAGAAAGGCTATATAGGGTTTTTCTGTGTAGTTTTTGAATTAAAAATTCAAACTCTTTTTAATGTTTTTTTAGTGTAGTTTCAAATATACACATGATATGGAGTTGAATTTTGGATATGTTGCTCTTCATGGCATGTCTAGATTTGTGACCAAAGTTGGCATGATTTTGATGTGTAGATTTTCACTTATGTTTTATGTAAGCTTTATGCTAGTTTAAGCTTGATGCTTTTTATAGCCCCTTTAATAAACTTTTTTTTAAGCACCAGTACACCCTAGGGCTTTGTCTTGATGAATAGTGCCTCTGGTAGAATGGATGTGATTTTAGGATATGTTTTGATATGTGTTTTGGATTTAATCTTGTGTAGGAGTTTAAATTCAAATTTTCAAAAATAAATTGAATCTGAACCTATACTTTGGCCAGAGGCTTAGATTTGACATGTATGACTTGTAGGAGAAAGTTGAGATCAAAAAGTTTAGTAAATTTTTTTTATATGAATTAATGTTGATTTGCTAGGCTGAAATTTGTCTTTTTTGTTTAAATTAATTTATAAATGATCTTAAGCCAAATTTTGGTGTGAGAGCTTAAATTAAGCATATGTTTCTGTGTGCAAAAGATTAGGCTCATTTGAAGTGTTTTCGATTTAATTTTGATTTAAGGTTGAAAGGCTTGTTTTGAGCAATTAAAGAAAGAAATGGAAATTAAAGTGTCAAATTGTGAAATCATGTTTGTTTCTGTTTTTATTAATTTAAACACACCCCCTTTCTGTTTGGTGAAGTTAAATAATTTATTTTGCTCAAATATGTACACAGTCACCATCAAAAGTTAACCTTAATTAATGCATGTGCATAAACGTGTAGATCTTCCCGACGGGACGTACACGCTTACTCAGGAGGAGGAGGGATCCGCTAGTGGTGAGCTGAACCAAGTTAGTGGGCAGCAAGACCTGGACCAAAGTCCAGAAGAGCCCAAGGCTAGTGTTGAGTCAGAGGAAGGCAAGCACCGGAGTCATATAACCTTTTTGGATTAAAAGCTCATACCCCTTTACATTTCAGTATTTATGTTTTGTTTTGTGCATTTAAGTTTCAGGAGTTGAATTGAAACCTAGATGCATGATCCTTAGGTTCCTATGCTCTTTTACTAGTATGTTAGGACGCTAGTGCCATGCTCTAAGGATACGGTAGAAGTCGAGTAATGACTCATTGCTCGCGAGATATAGGATGCTTATGTTGGAATCATAGGTCAGTTAAATTGACTTGCTCATGTGGTAAGAGCAATGGGTTCGGTCTCGACCGAGTAGCATGGTGCTGGTCTAAGCTATTGAACGTACCAAGTGCTTGTCGGGAATGGGACCGGTAAGCCTAGTACCTAATGAACCAGTGCGGGGACTTTATCGTTACTACTCTTGAGATGCTTCTCCCGGTTTGCTCCCGGAAGTGCAAGTGTGATCCTGGACGTGCCGTGTGAGGGCGTTCCAGTAACCTTGTACTTAGGACTGTTGCGCATGTCCCTAATCTGGGGATTGACGGGAACCGCCTGGTCGGGGTAGACCCCGCATTCGCTTTTATTTGATTTCTTGGGGTCTACTTTCTTCCGTGTATCTTGGGTTTACCTTGCAAGGATATAAATCGATCGATCGTCGGTCACTCGCCGTTATCTGAGTCGGCTTGACCACTGGCTACCCCATGTTTATTTATGGAACTTTTCGGATTAATATTGATGGATGATTAATCTTGTTTGTACAACCATGCTTGTTTAGCTAGGTGCTTACCTAGAATGGTTAACATACTAGAACTTGAGCTAAAATTTGAAAGTAAGGATCAACTCTTAGTTGTTTTTGGCAAAACAAACCCACCAGCCAAAAAGCCTTGCATGTCTAGCTGGGTCTTTTATTTTGTCGGGTAAGTCTTGCTGAGTATTAGTATACTCAGCCTTGTTTTTGTTGTTGTTTTCAGGTAATCCCATCTGGCCTGGTTCCATTCCAGATGGTTGGGAACTTGAATGGGAAAACGATGATGAGGAGTGATATGCATGGATGGCCTCCTGTGTGTATCATGCGTTTAGTTTAGTTTACTTTCCGCTGTTTAAACTCTGAACCATGTTTACTTTTATGTATGAAAAACCTGGTTTGTAATAATGTTGAACTTGTGAACCTTTTATGTAATGTAATGTTGTACTCTGGTCCCACCTTCGTGTGGGCTTAGCGCATATCAGCGATCCTGTTGTAAGTGATTTACCGGGCTTTACCCGGCGGAAGCGACAGAATAGTTCTTTATTATTGCTTAATGGCCACGTGGACCGGCTTAGGCGATAATACGGAACTATTTTGGGCGGTTCTGTCACAGAAGGTCTGGGTGGATCGGTCGCATAAACCTCGCCAGATCGCTTGCGCGACCTGCCACCACCGTCATCGTGATCATCACCTTTGAAGTCGTGTACCACCGCGTCTTAGGTGTCGACGAGTTTGTCGACGTAAGCCGTGAGGTCGGCGATGGTGTTGGCGTCAGCTTCATGGATCTTCTCGAAGAGCTTGAGGTTGGTTACCCCTTCTTGTAGTAGGCTATGACATCTTCATCCTTGACACCCGCAAGAGTGTTGTGGTTCTCGAAGTAGCGGTTGGTGTACTCACGGAGAGTTTCGTCTTTCCTCATCCGCACTTTGGCGAGATGGTGAGTGTTGCCGGGGCGGTTGTAGGTCGCTTGATAGTTGGTTGTGAAGAGCCGCGATAAAGTCGCCCACGAGGTGATGCACTCCGCAGGGAGATTGTCAAGGCATAGGAGTGGCGCCTGGCCCATCACAAGAGGGAAGTATCCTGCCATGTGGTCCTCGTTGCCTCCTGACGCCCGGGCGGTGATGTTGTACATCTTGAGCCAAATACTCGGGTCGGAGCGACTGTTGTATTTTTCGATGGCTGGTTTGAAGTCCTTGGGGTATCTGATCATCCTGAGACGTCGTGAGAATGCTGGGAAATTGTTGATTGCTCCCGAGCCAGACGCCGGAGTGTAGGTTGTCGGGATGACGTAGAGGTCATCGGGAGGACCATT
The DNA here is from genome assembly GCA_036936925.1 of Cenchrus fungigraminus. Classification (NCBI taxonomy): domain Eukaryota; kingdom Viridiplantae; phylum Streptophyta; class Magnoliopsida; order Poales; family Poaceae; genus Cenchrus; species Cenchrus fungigraminus. Next base: position 14,979,660 of record CM072778.1, on the reverse strand, counting down.
ATCTTGGTCGTACTGGGCACGACGTAGAAACTCTCGATCGTGCATCTCGCGGAGGTCTGCTGCTTGGATGGGGTGATTGGCGTCAAGGGGATCAGGGACCCCATTGTCACAGTCGTAGTTAGCGCGACGCTCTATCTCTGCTTCATCTCGTATAGGTTGACGCTGATTGCTCCTAGCTCATGTGGCTTGTACTGGTGGAGGTCGAACTCCCGCGTTCTGTCCCACATTGAAGGCGACGTTCTGCTGCTGGGCGCCAGCAGCATTGGCGGCATTGTTGGCAGCATTGCCGGCGGCATTACCGGCGGGGTTGGCAGCTGGATTGGCCGCTGCGTTGGCAGCAGTGTTGACTGGTTGCACGACTTCATTCTCACCACCTCCCTCTTCTGGCACAGGCAGAAGGGGAGCGTTGTCGTTATGGTGATGACGATGGCGGGGTCGCTCTGACCTACTCCTGGAGTAGGAACTTGAGGCCGATCTGCTGTACCCTGGACCTCTTTCTTCGACCTGGGCGGTGGCAATACGGATGTGAGCTTGTAGGCGTCGAGTCGCAGGAGTGTCCGCAAGTTGTCCCAGCTCAGCAAGGGCCGCGCCTAGGTTGGTGCAAGTTGTAGACTTCGTGGTCATCTTGCTCAAAGTCCCTCAGGAGGTCTCTGGCGCATAGACGATGTCGGCGAGGCTCGTTCTCCTGCTGCTGGGGAGCGACTGGGGCCGCGGGGTGTTGTCCTCCATCGACGACATTGCCTGCAGGTTGGCCACCGGCACCTGGTACGACGTTGCCCGCGGCTTGACTTGGGGCTTGGCCAGCTGCTGCACCTGCATCTATCTCCTGCTGACGACGCGTAGCTCGTGCGGCATTAGTGTTCTCGCACTGTATGTGCTGCTCATCTGTCTCACCAGCTTGAGGGGGTACGTCGGCAGAGACCACGAGGACCTCTCGATTCGGGATCTCGAACACTTCGCCCGGATAGTTGGGAGAGATGGTCGTACGAGCGATTTGGAATGCGAGGCAGTCCAGGGACGGCTCACGGTTGATCTGGCGACGATGAGCCGCGATCAAGGGTCGGCGAAGCTTCTTCAGCACACGGCACTGGCGAGTCGTGTGTTTGAAGTCCTTGTGGAAGGGGCAGGGGTCATCGAGATGACCTCTGCAATTTCCACGGTGTAGGGTCTTGGGTCCAGATTCGATCTGGATCTTGTTCTTCATGTAGCGAGATGCTGCATGGGTTGCGTTCTGCAGACCAAGAGGCATGCGAGATGAAGACGGAGAGGTCCTGCGAGGGCGCTTGACGCGCTCACATACCTTGATCGTGTTGGAGAGCATGTACTCGACGTGATCGAGCCCCGCGATTAGGTCGCGAGGAGTGGGTGGGTGGGTTTCCTTCAGCAGATCGGATTCGACCTGTTGATTGGTGGTGACCGCAGCGCTCTCGATGACGAGGCAGGCGGCTGGAGCGGTGGATTCCGTCGGCATTGAGACGAAGCGGATGTCGATGGGGTTGGTGAGGATGTTCGTCATGCTATCCGGGAAGAGGACGCCGCTGGTCGAAGCCATCGAGTTGCACGAAGAACCCTGGATTTGCCCCTACCTGGCGCGCCAACTGTCAGAGGTTTAGATCTGAGCGGTCCACAAGGGGTAAACCCCGGTGGTTTATTTGTTCGATGGGGTGGAATCTAGGGCTAAGAACTCGAAGGTTGCGCACGAGCACACGGAACACAGAGAACACGGCGAGTTTATACTGGTTCAGGCCTCCGGAGAGTAAAACCCTACGTCCAGTTGTCGGTGTAGATTGCTTGAGGATTGCGTGATTGTACAAAGGCTCGCCCTGCCTGCCTTATATTGGCCAGCGGACAAGGTCGGCGCCCAGACCAGGAGACCTAAGTCTAGTTGTTTACAACACTTGCCATATACGTCGGACTGCTTTGTCGGAATTCATCGCTTGTCTTGTCTTGCACGCCAAGTCTTGAAGTCGTTCTGGATAAGGTCGCCTAGGGAATCTTCTGGAATGTCTTCAAGAGGTCATGTGGGCCACCAACTAGGTCGGTTGGGCCCACTGTCAGGTCGGCAGGTCTTCTGGTAGGCCGGACCCACTTGTCGGGGACAGCCGTGAGCCTGGTCGGTAGGGACCCAGGAGTACCCATGTCTCACACGTATCACTCACCCACCCGACCCGGGGCCTCCTATATGGATACCAAAAGGTGGATAAGGGTTCACACTAAGCTCATCTAAATGTGATGTTTATTATTTCTCAAACATCCCACCTCATGACTACTACTTAAAAAATGTCACAATATTTTTAAAAAATGTTACAATATTTTTTTTAAAAAAAGTTGAACCAATATTTTTCATAAAAAGTTGAACCAATATTTTTCATAAAAAGTTGAACCAATATTTTTTTAAAAAAGTTGCTCCAACATTCATTTAGAGAAAACATTAAGATTCAACATTTTTTTCCGAACGTTTTCACGACCAACATTTTTTGCTTCAACATTTTTTTACTTACTTCTTCTTCCTCGTGTGCTCGTGTGCGGCGTGGGAGCCGTAGTCGGTAGCGGCCATGGGCGCGTGGGGAACCAGCGGTGGGCGCGAGCGCGCAGGGACCACGATGACGGAGCTCGTCGCCCGCCGCCGGGGCCGGGGGTGCCGCCGCGCGGGGTTGGGGTGGCAGCGGCGGCAGCGCAAAAAAGCAGTGCGGAAGTCTGTGATGGTGTTAGGGTTAGGTAGATCGAATAATTGTTTATTACAGGAATCTCAAACATTTGAAGTTACCATCTTTCGAAACATACATACTAGGATTTCCCTTCCACCCCAACACCCCACCAAGCACCAAGGCACCAAGCAAGCCCACCCAGATCAAACCAAACTTGTCCACTTTCCCCAGATCCCTGGCCCGCGGAATCATACAAAACTATATGAGATATCCCCACTACAACAATTCCCTCAATCCTCAATCATCCACGTCAGCATCTACTTCCCTCTCATTTAGTGTTAGCACGACATCTGAACATGCTTAGCACACGGCAATTGAAAGGCCTCAACGGCTTAGCATGACAACAAGTAACTGAAAGGCCTCACATAGTCACGTGGCAGGTCAACAGGCCTCATCATTAACGGTGGCAGAGGAAAAGCCTCTCCTTGCTAATGGCCGGTTTAAGGGATGTCATCGTTGCCATACGATCCGGGCGTATTATAATGACGCAGACACGTACAGCTTGGCGGCGGCCACTCGCCGGCATCGTCGGACGGCTGGCTCTGGCCGTGGCTCTCCACCTCTCCCAGTCGCGCACGCAAGCAAGTTCCTGACTTCATGTAAGTTAATTTCAATTCTATCATCGTCTGTGTGGAGGTCATGATCACATACATTAGTCTTCAATCTTTAGTTCTCCTTGCAGCATTCAGCAAATAGAAAAGGACGATCAGCTGACTAGGATTCAAGATTTCGGTCAGGATTCAAAAGCGATCAGGTATTCTATTGATCAAAAAAATTTGCACTAATTAATATTTGCACTTGCAACTAATTGTATTTTTTTCTTTAATATTCAGCACAAAGCACTACCATGTCATGTAGAAAATATCCATCCGGCAGCGAGTAAAGGAAGACTAGGAAGCAAAGAGATGAGTTTATTGAATCACCGAGATGGGCTCTTGACAAATTTCTTATGGGCAAGTAATACAAGCACTTCAAGAAATTACGGATCCGAAGTTGCCGCCTTGCACCTGCGAGTAAGCTCATCTGCCTGCTCCTCCCCCTCCTCACATCTCTCTCTGTCACTCCGAATTTTGACCATTCTTGAAATGTGCAAAGTTGCTTTCCTCCGGTCTTTATAAATTGTCACTGGGGCAATACTTTAATTAACCATAAATTTTAACATCAAACACATTCAAAATATAGCAAAAAAGTTACTATTGTCAAACTGCTATTTGAGACGAAACTAATCACACCATTCTTGAAGCCACTAACTAAAAATCATCACATGAACCGGTAGTGATAGATCAAATGAACGATCATTTTTTATCACAAGTCTCCGTGTATTATTGAAAAGCTCTCTCAAATCCCGCAGAATTGCGGGGAATCAGTAAAAACGATCCACCGCGCCACTAGCCCATTTTGTATGCTAGTCTCACAATGCCTGGAAGCCCGCCCCCACAAGTCAGCCTCAGCCAACGAGTGAGTGGCTCCATCTTGCGCCAGACGCGGGTCGACTCGGCCGGGCCCCGCGCGAGCGTTCCTCTATTTTATCCCAGCCCGCCTCGGGCCAGCCGCTCGGACCGCACCGCACCGCAGCCACAGAGCCTCGCGTCGCATTCGTTCGCTCGCGTCGTCGCTCCCGCCTCCGCCGATCCGTGCGCACGCAGATCGCCGAAGCCCGGCGGCGCAGGGGCGAAGGGGTGAGGGAGGGAGGGAGCTCGCGCGGCGGCGGAGGAAGGCGTTCGCCACCGTCTCGGTGAGTTGTGCTCCCCGCCTCTCCTTCGTGCTGTCGTGAATTCCGCCCCGCGCGCCCTCGCGGATCTGATCCGCTCGATCGCCTGGCCGGCGATCGGGTGCTGTTTCTCTCCGCCATACGGCATGATTTAGCTTCGACCGCACGCTAGCGTTCGCGAATATGTTCGTTCGCGCGTCTCTGCTTTATCATGCGAATCCGATTCGATCCCGCGCTTTACTCTGGATCTCGTCACCCAGGATCTATTCCTGGAAATTTTCCGTTGGATGCGATCGGTTGCTCGGGCACGCATGTGAGCCGGGTGACGCGCGTTGGAATTGAAGCGAAGTCTCTGTGGATCTGTGCGCGGTTGGCTGAAACCTGTCTGGTTTTGTGTTGTGGCAGAGGAAGAGATGGGGCTCTCGTTCGGGAAGCTGTTCAGCCGCCTCTTCGCCAAGAAGGAGATGAGGATCCTCATGGTCGGGCTTGATGCCGCCGGTAAGACCACCATCCTCTACAAGCTCAAGCTCGGCGAGATCGTCACCACCATCCCCACCATCGGTGAGCCCTTCTCCCACTATACACCTCTCCTTTGCATGCTAATCTATGCCGTTGGAAGATGCTGTGAACTGTACATAACATCTCGTTTCTGATGATATGTGATGCAAAACATATTGACAATTTGCATTTGGGCGTTACATTTTCTGACAGTTCGAGAAAATTACCCAGTTTATTGTAATCTTATTAAAATGGTTCAAGGCATGACAAAATTGAGAAAATTCTATCATGATTCCTGAACATTGGTCTTTTGCATTTAGTCATTTTTGTGTAAAAGGGCTTTGTTAGAAGAGTAACTTCGCAAAGAGTGAGGCCTTCTCGATGACATGTTATCTTTTTAGGAGCATTCAGTTTGTAATATTTTGTTACGACACACATAACATGTACTAATATGTCAGAAACTGGTAAAATATGGGACATTTTCTATCCACTCCGGTTGGCTTGACTGTACTTTCATTAATAGCATTGGTTTATCTTTGAATTTTGCAGGATTCAATGTTGAAACTGTGGAGTACAAGAACATTAGCTTCACTGTCTGGGATGTTGGTGGCCAGGACAAGGTAACTAAATGCACTTATAATTGAGCTATATCTCGGATGGACTCTTAGTGAATATTTTCTGCTGACAAGATCTGTAGCATTATTTTCAAGTAGACTTTTAGTGGAACAGCTGTTTATTGATTCTTTGTGTAAAAACAGATCAGGCCCCTGTGGAGGCACTACTTCCAGAACACGCAGGGTCTCATTTTTGTTGTGGACAGCAATGATAGGGAGCGTGTTGTTGAGGCTAGGGATGAGCTCCACAGGATGCTGAATGAGGTAACATGCTAGTGTAATTTAGTAAAAAAAGTTAACTTTGCAAGTATCCAGTATAAAAGAAGTTTTGGTTTCAACAATATTGTAATAATGAATTCATAGTTTCTAAATTGGCTTGGCAAACAAAGTTTCTTATAGCCCTCCGATCAGCTTATGATGCGTGCATAATCGCATATGGATGCTAAAACATTAAACACCATTCCTTTGCTGCTGGCACTATCCCTGTATACAGAAGTTGCTTCCTCCTCTATCCATTCCAGTTGACCTAATTCCTAATGATTTGTATATCTATGTTGTAGGATGAGCTGCGTGATGCTGTGCTGCTTGTATTTGCAAACAAACAAGATCTTCCTAATGCTATGAATGCTGCTGAAATTACTGACAAGCTTGGCCTGCATTCCCTGCGCCAGCGGCACTGGTAAGAAATTTCATTTTTGTTACCCTTCACATAGCATGGTTAAAGTTTACCTGGCATTGAGATTTGTTAGGAGTGTATATTGGACACATTTGCATGTATCTATAGCGTACTTTTGAAGCGTTCCGTTTCTATTGGATGTGAAGATATATGAATATGAGTACTGTCCGTTCTTTTCATTGGGATATGGTATAGCCAATGTTGCATTAATTCAAAGCACTTGAGGTGCTGTGATTTGTGATTGGGCAGAGTTTTTATCTCCATTATGCAGTGCTATATATGTATTTTGTCTCAAATATTGCCAATGTCACCGTTGCCTTTTGGAATCTAACATATATATGCATGCTAGTATTAACACAAATTATTCCCTGGGATGCAGGTACATCCAGAGCACTTGTGCTACATCTGGTGAAGGGTTGTACGAGGGGCTTGATTGGCTTTCCAACAACATCGCCAACAAGGTAAGATAACTGTATACTAATGGCCTTTTGAAAAAAACTTTATATAAGATTTGTTTGTGCTTTACCTGAATACTTCGGTGAACGAACTGTTGCACTTGTTCTTATTATATGGTCAATGTTGAAAATTTGAAATAGGCATGCACAGTGGCTCCATTATTACTGCCTCAGTGTAGTTAGGATTTCAGTGCTTTTGTAGCATGGAACAAAGTTGAACAGTCATGGACAGGCATATTTCCTCTGTTCTGCTCTACCACACTATTTTTTAGGGACTGCAATATCTGCATAGCATCAAACTCCTTGATAGTTGTACATGGCCAGCTATAGCTGTTGGTCACTGGGCTTCCAAGGAAATTGTTGCTGGCAACTGACTGTTTCTATTCCATCTGGTTGCACAGGCTTGAAGCTTTTTGGCAGGGCTCCCTGGAAGAGGAAGATGTCTGAACAACTTATTGCTGCCTTTTTACATATTATAAGATTATACAATCTACAATAGATAGTGTGGGTGTTTGTGAACAAAAAGAAACCCCCTCTCTTTGAGGGGCAGTACCAGATTTGGTTGTGTTTATGTTTTCGGCTCGGTATTGTCGCCTGTTCTGTTCCATAACTGACTGTCGATCATGTGTACCTATATGTTCGAAGATGTTTGGTAAATTAAAGTTGACATGATTTGCCATAGGCCAGACCAATGATTTGACCGATGTAAGTTGTTAATTTTTGTTTGTTATAGATTAAAATCGTGATGCTTTGCCACACATTAACTCAACTCACTGCCGCATCCTGTATGCATACCTCTGTCCTTTTTGAGATGGCAATCGACATTATTTGCGTTACATGCTAGTAACTTGCAAGGATGCACTAAGCCTCATGTATTCAACTCCCAAAGAGCAACGACACATCACACTCAAATGCACATTCATTCAACAGAATACAAAATTTTGCTACATCACGTCTTTAGTTGTGTTACATGATCACGTCTTTTTGTGTTACATGATGCGTCTTTATGTGTGTTACACTTGATACACAGTGGCTGGATATCCAGACAAAACTTGGACCAAACTTTTTCATCAAAGGATGTAATGATCGAACCAATATGCACCCCAGTGTCACTGAGATGCCATAGCAACAGAGATCCAGGCTTGGTACAGTCCATGAGGTTTTTGCCTGGAAAGCTCACAATCAGTCCAGTATATAATCTCTCAGAAGGAGCCTGTAGGTAGGCAGGGTATGATCTACTTACGTATAAATATTTTGTGCATCAATTTCAGTAAACAAATTGATAAAGAAGCGAAATCCATCTGGACTGACATCCCTGCACAACAGGCCTGAGAGAACAGTAGTTAAAATTCATTTCCAAATCAAACACATAGCTTACAACATACTTCAAAGGTATAGCCATAGCAAACCTTTATTTTCTGCATTTAGAAGATGTTCCTTTGCTAAAGCTGGCGCAATTCCCAGAGTGAATGCAGCATCACTTGGGCTAATCCCTTTCTGAAGAGCATCCGGCTTTTGTGCAAGTGATGATATTCTTGCAAATACCTGCATTTGTCAAGAAAAATGATCAGCAGGTACTAATGCCTAGCTAAATACAATGCTTGTGGCAAAAGGTACATTGTAGACAAGTGCATAAAATAGTGGTTGGCAGTATAATCCACTAACAGAGTCAATACTAATTGGCTGCGGTATGTGGTTTAGTGGCCATTCAGTATGCACTAAGATAGCATCAAGATTTGTGCAACAGTTTACCTCTTCATCACTATGTGTCTTGGTCTGGATCACCTTCACCCCACTATCAAATTTCCTGAGCATGACTGGGCTGCTCATTAGAAATCAACATCTATAAGCAAAACATCAAAACCATGATCAATGGCTGGTGATGAGCCAGCTGGAAAGGCACTAAACTACCCTTTGCTATTCCCACCATCCTAGATAGTGTTCAGAAAAGTAGATATTTTGGTGGTTTAGTAATATCAAAAGCACGATATACATACACATCAACTTTCTCCCAGAGCGAACACGCTTGCAAAAGATCCTCTGGTGAGATTAACTCTAGAAAAAAACAAACTAATTTCAGAACATGAATAACAAAAGAATTATATGCAGATATTTAATAGAAAAAATACAGACCTGTTCCTCTGGCACGGTTGAAGAGACAATAGACATCGACTAGTGCCATCATACCACCTGCTTTCTCCAGCGGTATTCTTACGAAGTCTGCTAGCTGGCAATGAACGGACAAAATAATCATTAACAAATAGCAAATCTAGCTCTTAGTAAAACACAGATTAAGGAAACTCTGAAGGCATGGATGATTTTTTTATCCCCACCTTCCTGCCAATTGAATACAAGACTGTGAATCATGTAGTTTGTTGATGCTTGATGTGTTAATAAATGATAACATTTTAGAGATTCTCCTGTAATATTACGGTTCCCCTATCTTTATGTACATATTCACAACCAAAGATAAGGTTGCTCCCGGCTAAGTTCTAGTAATAGATAAATATTAAATGGTCCAGGAGTCTAGCTGACATATGTAAATGACCCATTATTCCTACTCAACAGAAGTTGAGGTTCCAGATGGAGAAAAATATAGTTGTCAATCACAAGCAATTTATTCTATAATATACTGCTGTGAATATGCCGTATGGTGATGAAACCCTAAACTGAATATTCGGTCTGATCTGCAGTAACTTTTTACAGAATTCGTGCACTACCAAAGCCAATCTGCAGTCCAAATAAAGCTACACCATTGGTAATATCTTAGTTTACATGAAGAAAATCGGAAACCTATAAACAAGCAAGTGCAAATTACCTGCAGTGACAGCTGCTGGTGATACAAAGCACCAGCAGTTTCTTTTGTCACAGGAGACACAATGCCAACACTCAATAGCAAATCCTGCATGTCTTGCTTCGAACCCATCTCTTCATCATTGGAATTCGGTTCACTAGATGCGTTTGTTAATAGCTTCAGCCTCATTTTCTCTGCTAGCTGCATCATTTCCTTAGCTTTGCCCTGAAGCACGAAAAAAGCAATACTCAAGTTCAGATTCTTAGACCACGGTGATCAATCTCAGATAATAGCTATGAAATTCAGACCATGAGGGCGTTGAGATCCTGGAACGCATCCTGCAAGTTCTGCCCGGCGCTCTCCCACGACTCCTGCTCCATCCGCAGTATCCCGGAGACCCCAACAACCGGCATCCGGATCGCGACATCCTCCGCCGGCGCGGCCCCCTCTGCCACCGGGCCGCCGCTCGCCGGAGCAGCCGCGGGGGTCGTCTCCCAGGCCCTCGCACGGATCGCCTCGAGTAGCCTCCCGAAGAAGACATCCACATCAGCCTTGCAGGTCACGACGATGGCGACGACCTCCGATCGCGCAGGCGGCACGGAGATCTGGAGGCGGATGCGGTGGTGCTGCGACGAGGATGACGAGGATGAGAAGATGGAGCGGAGGGGGTTGTGGCTGTGCTTGCGGTGCGGAGGGTAGGCGTGGACGACGGTGGCGAGGGGGAGGCCACGCGCGGAGCGGGAGGCCTCGTGGAGGAAGATGAGGCGGTGGGAGGTGAGCGCGAGGAGGCAGCCGCGGAGGGGCGCGAGGCGCGGGTTCTCCTCGGGCTCGAGGTCGACGAGCGGGAGCAGGTTCCGCTCCACCTCGCCGGCAGACAGCACCGGGCGCCCGGACGCCGTCACGGACGCTGACGGCAGCCAGTCAGCTGCGGCGGCGGACATGGCGACGGTGGTCTGGTGCGGTGCCGCGGTGGGTTTGGGTTCTTCTGTGGTCTGTGCTAAACTGAAGAAGTCTTCTTTACTTTGTTTGGGCCGGGCCAGTGATCAGAACACAGCTTGATACAACAAGTTTCGGTTTTCCCCGCCATAACTCCTTGTTTGTCAGCCAGCAGGATTGGGATGACTCGCGAGACCTAGGCTAGGCGACTAGGGTTCTGGACTCCGGCGGCGATCGTTCCATCGGAGGAACTTTGACCGCTCTACTACCTCTATCGAGCATCTCCGTGACCCTGTCTCTGCTCTGGCTGATCAAGGGGTTGACCTGCTCAACTGCCCGGCCTTGGCAGATAACGGGGGCCTAGGGTTTGCTCGGGAAGTCGGTGGGCCAGCGGGAAGGACGGCGGCGTCATCGTCGAAGGGGAAGGTGGATATGGGAGATTCGGACGTAGTGGCTCTCCTGCAGAAGCTACAGCTGAGTGTTGCGGAGAAGGACGAGATTCTGACGGAGAAGGGGGCAAGCTTGCCCCTATGGAAGAACAAGGCGGCCCTCGAGGAGGGGGACCGCCCAGTTCAATGAGTTGCCTGAGTTGGAACTGTCGCGGTTTGGGCAACGCCGCGACAGTTAACGTGCTTCGTGATCTAACGAAGAAGTTTGCCACATCTGTGTTATGCGTGCTCGAGACTCAGATTCACAAGACACGGGTGGAAGCTCTGAAGGGTACTCTAGGTTTTGCTAATTCTTTTACCGTAAGCAGCTCAGGCCGTAGTGGTGGGCTCGGTATCTTTTGGAACAATAACACTAGAGTTGAATTTTTACCGTATTCTTAATATCATATTGATGCAGTTGTGAGAGAACACGGGGGTGAACCATGGAGGTTGACATGTGTGTATGGTGAAGCACAAACTGTTGAACGCCATAAAACATGGGATATGCTCAAATTCATCAAGAGCTCGTCCCCACTTCCATGGGTGTGCATAGGGGACTTCAATGAAATCCTCCACCGATCCGAACATGTCGGAGTTCAAGAAAGAAGTCATCAACAGATTGCAGATTTTCGCGAGATGGTTGACATATGCGGCCTTTACGACTTAGGTTATGAGGGTCGTAATTGGACTTTTGAGAAGAAGGTGGCAGGAGGGGAGTATTGTCGGGTACGACTTGACAGGGCGCTAGCTACTTCTGACTGGTGCTCGTGATTCCCATCAGCGACACTTCAACACCTCACGGCAGCGGCGTCAGACCATGACCCGATTCTGTTGTGCTGGCAGCGTGCCCAAGATCGTCCGAGTCGTGGGCGAAAGAAGAAACATTTTAAGTATGAGCTGATGTGGGAAGAACATGCAAATTTCCAAGCAAAGATGGCACAAACATGGCTCAATGCAGGAAAGGCAGCATCTGTCCGGGAGTTACAGGATAAACTCGTGTATGTTTCTGGACACCTAAGTGTATGGGGAGGGCAGACTTTTGGTAATGTCCGCAAGGAGTTGATAGAGTTGAACAAAAAACTGGAGGAGTTACGGTCGGTGTTGAACCGATCGGGGCCATCTCATGCTGAAATTAAAATTGCGGATATGATTGTAGAGTTGAGCCACCGCGAGGAGGTAATGTGGCGTCAGCGCTCACGTATCATGTGGTTGACCGAGGGCGACAAAAATACAAAGTTTTTCCACATGAGGGCGAGCTAGCGACGAAAGCGAAACAAGATCTCGAAATTAAAGAAAACGGACGGGCAGACCACACAGGATGAGCAGGAGATGCGAGGCATGATCACTGATTTTTACAAGCACCTGTATTGCTCGGAGGGGACGACGAATATGGAGCAAGTGCTAGACACAGTGCCCGAAAAGGTATCTACGGAGATGAATAGTGAGCTGTTATCTCCGTTCACTAATGAAGAGGTGAAGTGTGCATTGTTTCAGATGTTTCCAACCAAAGCACCGGGGCCCGATGGCTTCCCTACCCATTTTTTCCAACGTCACTAGGAGTTGTACGGCGACGAGGTGACTTCGGTTGTATTGAGAATGCTACGGGGAGAAGATGACCCTTCTATCATCAACAATACGTGTATCGTGTTGATCCCTAAGGTGGAGAATGCTGAGGAGTTGGGCCAGTTTAGGCCAATCAATCTGTGTAATGTACTCTACAAAATTGCATCTAAGGTGATAGCCAACAGATTGAGGGAGATCTTGCCAGAGATTATTTCAGAGTAGCAGTCCGCTTTTGTTCCCGAGCGATTGATAACTGATAATGTAATCACAGCCTACGAGTGCATGCACTTCATGAAAAAGAAGAGGGGCGGTGATCAAAGATTTTGTGCTTTAAAGTTAGACATGAAGAAGGCTTATGACCGAGTGGAGTGGGAATATTTGCGCAAGATCATGTTAAAATTGGGCTTCCACCGTCTGTGGGTTGACATTATCATGAGATTGGTAACTACGGTTTCTTTCTCTGTTTTATTTAATGGAGATCGTTTGGAAAGTTTCAGGCCATCACGGGGTATCCGGCAAGGAGATCCTATCTCTCCCTACTTATTCTTGTTAGCAGCAGAGGGCCTTTCGTGCCTCTTAAAATCAAGGATTCAGTCATCTAATCTTAGTGGTATAACAGTGGCGCCGTCGGCTCCGATGGTCAGTCACCTCTTGTTCGCTGATGACAGCCTGCTGTTCTTCAAGGCTAATAGGGAAAGTGCAGATCAAGTGAAGGATATCCTACATAAGTATTGTCAGGCTTCAGGGTAGCAGGTGAATATGGCCAAGTCTTCTATCCACTTGTCAAAAGGTTGTGGAGAGGCCATACGTAATGAGATCAAGCAGATTCTTGATGTGCACAATGAGGCTTTGAGTGAAAAGTATCTAGGCATGCCCACAGATGTTGGAAATTCTTCCAATGGCGCATTCAAGTATTTGAAATATAGAGTGTGGCAGAAGGTCCAGGGTTGGCTCGAGCTTTGTCTATCCTCTGGAGGTAAAGAAGTTCTTATTAAAGCTGTTACACAGGCGGTCCCTACTTACTCCATGTCATGCTTCAGATTACCAAGGGGACTGTGTCAACACATTGATGGATTGCTACGCAACTTTTGGTAGGGTAGCAAGGATGGTAAGCGACGTACATGCTGGGTTGCATGGGATCAAATGACGAGGCCAAAGTATATGGGAGGATTGGGGTTCAGAGATATCGAACTGTTCAATTTGGCTCTACTCGCGCGTCAGGCTTGGCGGATTCTACAGGAACCAGAGTCCTTGAGCGCACGTTTGCTTAAATCAGTCTACTTCCCCGATGACTCGTTCTTGGACGCCACAGTTGGCTCGTCGCCTTCACGTGTATGGCGGGCAATCGTGGATGGCAAAGATGTACTCACGCAAGGCATCATACGTCGGATTGGGTCAGGAGCAACCACTAATATTTGGAACCAAAATTGGTTGCCGAGGAAGGGGATCATGAAGCCATTGTGCTGCACCAGTGATCATCCGCCAGCTAGGGTTTCTGAACTCATCGACCATACAACGGGAACCTGGAGGCGTGACCAGTTGGAGGAGCATTTTATCTCTATTGACAGGGAGGTCATTGAGAGTATACCTTTGTGTACTCGGAACCAGGATGATTTCTGGGCCTGGAGTTATGAGAAGACCGGCGTATTTTCAGTACGCTCGGCGTATCGCATGTTGGTACACAATAGGGAAAGTCGATCGGACTGGATCGAGCATTCAGCTGGGAAGTCGGACATAAGAGCTGAGGAAAAGGAGTGGTGTCAACTATGGAACATGCAGGTGCCATCGAAGCTCCGAGTTTTTTTTGAGACTTGCTAAACAGTCCATTCCCACCGGAGATGTACGCCATCACAGAAATATGGCCACCAATAGCAATTGTTCAATCTGCGGGCTACCTGATTCTTGGAAGCATTCACTGTTGGATTGTAACATGGCAAAATCTGTTTGGGCGTTGGAGGATGACGAGATTACAGAGGTCATTTGTGAGACCCAACATAATGACGCAAGAGGATGGCTCTCGGTGATCAAGCAGACGCTACCATAGGAGCAGGTCACACGGGTGGTAGTGAGGTTATGGGCCATTTGGTATGCGAGAAGACAAACGATCCATGAAAACAAGTTCCAAAGCCCTTTGTCTACGAACTGTTTTGTGGAGAGATTTATCTCTGAGCTGGGAACGATCGAGAAACCGGTGAGAGAACAGAACAGGCAGAGAGTTCGCCCGGCTACCAGACCTCGGTGGATTCCACCACCGAGTGACATGACAAAGGTGAATGTGGACGCAGCTCTCTAAAAGAATTCAGGAATCTGCTCGGCGGCAGCAATAGCCAGGGACGGGGAGGGACGCTTCCTAGGCGCGTCTGCTCTTGTCCTGGACGGAAGCTTTGATCCAGAGACTGTGGAAGCCATGGCATGCAGAGAAGGCCTCGCTCTAGCAGCGGACCTCATGCTGCAGAAGTTACGATTGGCGACGGATTGTGCATCGGTCGTCAAGAGTATTGCTGGTGAAGGTATGGGAATATATGGCCAGATCATCCAGGAGGTGAAAGCTCGGCGAAACGACTTCACCAGGGTCGAGTTTGTGCATGAGCATCGTGATTCAAATAGTGATGCGCATGTTATAGCTAGAAGTTCCATTTATAAGTCATTAGGTAGGCATGTGTGGTTCTTAACTCCGCCGACAGGAGTGTGTAACTTGATCCCTCTTGTTAATCAATAAAGGCGCAGTTAATCTCAAAAAAAAACTCCTTGTTTGTCAGGGAAACTTTTTTTTCCGAAGGTACTCTCCGGCGGTTCGGTAAAAGAAGTCGTTTTGGATAACGTTTGGGTCAAACATTGAGTAACTTTTAATAATTTTTAAGTTGTTGAGTTCATAAATGTGGAATCATATCAATAGATTTGTTTTGCAAATCGTTTCATAAAAATATAGATATATAATTTTTAATAAATATTTTTATAGAAAAAAGAAGTCAAAGTTGTGTTTTGAAGACCGTGTCGCTGTCCTAAACGACTTCTTTTATCAAACCGGAGGAGTAATGACAGTTTCATACTTTTTTTTAGGGCACAGTTTCATACTTCTTGAGGAAGACATTTAAGTTCTTCTACCCAATTTGATTAAATGCAGCTCAATATATGCGATATCAAGATTTCAATTTAACAATAGTAGAGAGCTGGGATTTAAGTAATTATGTCTAGCGACATTAGAACGTTGACCTCTTTTTATTATATATCTTTACAAGGAGTATGTGTGCATTAAGCTATGATTCAACTACAGGAGCAACACCAAGATTTTTTTCAACTTGGACTTTGGTAGGGGACAAGCACTTGTTATGCTATGCCGTTTGTTGAATATTTTTTTTTCCATTTTCGCCCTAGGCCTCTAGAGACCCTCTTCCTTCTTAGGAGCAATACAAATATGGCAATTCTTCTGCCAGTTTTTTTCTTAACACTGCATCTCGAGCTCGTTGTCTTCACTGATCTGGATCTCCTTGTTCTTGAGGAACTCGGAGTACCAGCGTGCAGGGAGCCTAGCTCGCCTTGCGCCAATGCGGGTCCCTTTCGTGCTAGGGTCGCAGCGTCCCTCCGCCGGTGAAGGACGCTGGGGATTGGACGGAGGAGTACGATGAGTACCTTCTGAAGGTGAGGGTGTGTACGGGTTGATTTCTGGCGACATCTTCCCGCGCGGAAGCTGCTAACCACGCCAAATCCCGGGGGATGGAGGTCGGAGCACGAGCCGGAGCCGCGGCCTACAACAGTGCTGGGGGCGACGATTTGACTTGGGAGCATGAGCCCCTGTCGTCCTCTCACAAGGCGACGACGCGGCCGTCTATTAACACGCGCTAGGCTTTTCTGCATTTCCAACACGCAGATGGAAAAAAACAGCCGTTGTACTTACCCTAAACGAGACAAGATCACACATGCCCCAAGAGACTGAGAATAGTATGGACTTGGATTGAATCTTGTATGGCTGCAGGGTGCTATTCAGCATTTGCGAGTATAATTATTCGATCCCAAGGAGCCAGCTTTCGTTTACGACTAGGGCCAAATTCCCTCGTCCTCCACCACGCCTCGCCTACGCGCGCCACCGTCTTCCATGTCCGCTCGGCGGAGCCAAGTGTCGCAGGCTTCCCAGACCGATTCGCCACCCTGGGGCACCGCCGGAACAAGCGGCCACCACCACGAGCTCCGCGAGGCCAAGCCGCACGCCTACCATCACTCGTGGTCGCCAACTCGTCGCTAGAAGAGCACCGCTATGAAGATCTGTGCGCCGACGTGTTCGTCCGCCGTCGGCCGAATTCCAGGCACGCTTCCGGCGGTGGGTGGACTGAAGGCTTGGAGCAGCGGCGACCGACGGACTGGATCCCTGGCCAGCGGCCGCTGGTGGGTGGAGCACCAGCACTAGGCAGCGGCGGCGGCCGGCGGCAGGGGTCACGGATGGAGGTGTTAGGGTGCTCGCGGTCTCTCGCAGGTAGGAAGGAATGAATGGCCGAGCAGACGACGAGCCTCCTTTGCTCCATTCTGGTGTCGACCTGGGCCTCCAAGGATAGGTGTTTGGGCAAAAAACTAGAGGAGGCTGTGGGTTTTACTGGGCCACGACGAGGGCCGCGGCCTAGGCGGCCCTAGGTGCAGCTCCGCCTCTGGATCCCAGTATATTGCGGTGGAATGGAATCAAAAGCAAACTACCACTGCGACAATAGTAGAAATCCAGACCGTCGCCACCCTTGGCCAGGTTCCTCTGCGTCTGCGGTCGATTGCACTTTGCCTCCGTCACCGCCACTGTGCGTGGGCCCTAGCACCCATGGGACCCACGTGTCGGTGACGAGGTCAGAGCAAGCGTGACGGCAGAGGATCTCATTCGCCTCACGGTAGCCGCCAAGAGGCGAAAAGGGCGATCACCTCTTGCATTTTTGACCCGAGCAGCGACCAACGAAGCAGCGGCGCTGCCCGCTCGTTTTTTTTCTCTTTGCGCACCCCGTCCCGTCCCTGCCCGTCTGCCCCTCGGCGATCTCAAGAGCTGAGCGTCCGAGCCCCCCGTCGCAGCCTCTGTTCCTCAGCCCCCGTCGATACCCCCGATAAAACCCACTCGCCCCCTCTCCAGCCAGCTCCAGCTCCACCCCCCTTCGTCTCTTCCAAAGGAGGAAGCCGCACCCAATCCATGGCGCTCTCGTGCATGAGATGCCCCGCGGGCGCTGCCGCCGGGGTCTCCTCCGGACGCGCCTCGGCGCAACCACAGGTCCCGGCGGCCGCGGTCTCCTTCGCCAGATGCGGCGGCTTCGGGAGGTCCACCGCCGTTGAGTGTTGTCGCATCCAGGCCGTCGCCCCCACGAGGGGAGGTGTGTGCTGTGCCCCCCTCTTTTATGTGCTCGCTTATTATGTCCTTGTGCGTTTTAAATTTTCTTCCCGAATTCGAGTGGTACCTTGCTATAGATGCTCGAGCATCCTACATATAGCACCCGATGCGCTCGTCGCTGCATCCTAGATGCTCATCGACCATAAATTTGGGCATCACATTGTAGTAGCTTTACTTCTGTTTTTATCATCAGTTGAAAACTGAGCTCAGAACAAGGAAATTCTAGTTCTGTTCTTGTGCATGGATGTTGTATTGTGTTTGCATTTTGTCCTTCAGAATTTCAGATTCAAAAGTGTTTTATATGATGATAATTTTTTCCTTTCTAAGATTCAGTTGGTGCTAGCTCTTCTGCACTATCTAGTTTGCAACCATCACATCACTCTTCTAGCCTTATGCTTTCTTCATTTCCAGTTAGCACCGTCCAGTGAAGAAATTTATTTTCTTTCAACAGCAGCAAAAAAAAAACCTTATGTTTGGGGTACACAGTACGCTACAAATGAAACCCAACAAGAACCAGGATAAACATTAGTAGTGATTGACTAATTGTAAAATGTACCCAATGTCATGGTTTTGGTTGCTAAAATCACCGTTTCTTTTTAAATAATCGAAAATGTTCAGTGCAGAGTTATTTGTGAATGCTTCATATGTTATGATGATGCCTTTCGATACACAGTGATTCTTCTGACTTAGTTTAATCATCAGTGAAAGCTCCCATCGATGCTGATGTGAAGAATGCAGTCACGCCTACTACCCCACCAAAGGTGGAAAATGGCTCCCCTTCAGAAATCACTCTGGACGAATTTGAAGACTTAAGCGTTTTATCCAAGAATGACGATTCTACTGTTAGCATAACTGTAGTCGGAGCTTCTGGTGACCTTGCCAAGAAGAAGATATTTCCTGCCCTTTTTGCTCTCTACTATGAAGATTGCCTTCCCAAGGTATGTGTATATATCTCAATCTTACGATAACTGTTGCACCTACTCTTGTTGTAAATCTAAATTAGTGTATTTTGTCCTAGCATTTCACCATCTTTGGCTATGCACGAAGCAAGATGACAGATTCTGAACTGAGGAACATGGTCAGCAAAACGCTGACTTGCAGAATAGATAAAAGGTACTAGAGTGACCTTAACCTATGACAATTCTTTAGGAAAACATGTTTTCTAATTGTAAATGCACTTCCAGGGAAAACTGCAGTGAGAAAATGGAGGAGTTCCTGAAAAGATGCTTCTATCATTCAGGCCAATATGATTCAGAAGAGCATTTCATAGATCTAGACAAGAAGCTAAAGCAGCATGAGGTTTGTGCATTTTTCTCTTCATGTCAAACTGAGAATGCACCATTGATTTTATTTGTAACTATGGTTGTCCAGCTTCCAATTGTTCAGATGGATTTTCATTAAATTAGGCATCCTTATTTGTTGGTCATCCTTATTCTTTTACATTTCATTTTCTGATGGTGTCTCGTATTGGTTGGGCACCAAAATGTGCCAATCCAAAATGAGGGCAAGCCCAACAATTTTGGCAATTGTGTTTTGGCATCAAACCAATTGGGGACCAAACCTTTGGCTGCCACATTTAGCACTCAAACAAGTGCCATCGTAAAACTTTTGCCCAGATTTTGGTAGAATTTTTTTTGGCATGCCCCAATTTTGGCAGGGCACATTTTGGCTCCCAACAATCAGACCCTATTCCCTCAAACTGGTGTTTCCAAAACTTGAGGTTTCTTGTCTGTTTCCATCTCACTTAAAATGTAGCATCTTGAGTTTGCATGTACATTCCTTGTGGGAATGTCTGCACCAACAAACTTATGGTACACAGAATCCGATCTCATCCAAATCCCTAATGCGAAAATTCGGTCTGTGAAAGAAGCTAATGCAATACAAATTGCTATTTTTTCCAGACAGATTAGATGTGAAAAGGCTCATGTGCCCTCATTTGTTGGCGGCATGCAACTAACCAGGCTTCCAAAAATCACGGCCAGAAGTTAATCTTAGCATGCAAATATAACTTGAGCATTTAATTAGGCAGTAGTTGTGGTTCAGTAACTAGGATTTCATTCATTTGTGGGACCTTTTTCAAACATCAGGATTGCATTTTTTTGTGGGAGAGGGAGTAGACGTTACAGAGCATGATTGAAAAACTCTTTTCTTTTAGGAAAACTGATGCAAGAAGAATTTTTATGTTTCAAAAATCTTCAAATAGATCTACTCCCTCCATACCCATAAAACAAGTCATTTAGGACATCGATACGGTCTCCAAAGCATAACTTTGACTTCTTATTTTTATAAAAATATTTATCAAAAACTTCTTATTTTAGGGTTTAGGGTTTAGAGAATGTATACTTTAATAAAAGTATTTGCAAGACAAATCTATTCATGTAGTTTTCATATTTTCAAACTCAACAACTTAAGAGTTACTCATGATTTATGTTCCCAATCTTTGACTGAGATCTTATCCAAAATGACTTGCTTTACGGGTATGGAGGGAGTATGTATTTGTGATCTGATCAAATCCTTGTTCATCTGCTGCAGGGTTCCAGAGTTTCTAACCGCCTTTTCTACTTGTCAATACCTCCTAATATATTCTTGGATGTTGTAAAATGTGCAAGCAAATCAGCATCTTCGTTGAATGGTTGGACAAGGGTAATTGTTGAGAAGCCCTTCGGCCGTGACTCGGAGTCTTCTGCTGCATTAACAAGAGGTCTGAAGCAGTACCTTGTAGAGGACCAAATTTTCAGGTGATACAAACATCTGCGAGAATTTGTGACATTTTATGGAGCTGCTAACTTAGATTTTTAATCTGATCCCAATACTCTGCAAATATCAAAGCAGCATACCAAATGAGAAGAAAAGAGGGAATGCAGAGACTGCAGTATAGTAATTGCTTGTGAAAAGCTTATGAATTTTATGTTTCTTTTTATACAGGATTGACCATTACTTGGGAAAGGAACTGGTGGAGAATTTATCTGTCCTTCGCTTCTCAAATCTTGTTTTTGAGCCTCTTTGGTCAAGGCAATATATAAGAAATGTGCAACTTATATTCTCAGAAGACTTTGGTACTGAAGGACGTGGAGGGTATGGTTTTGATGGTTATTTAATTAAACTGAGTTACATTACATGGGATTTTATCTGATTTTATTGTTCAATTTGCAGATACTTCGATGGCTACGGTATTATTCGAGACATAATGCAGAATCATCTCCTTCAGATACTAGCCTTATTTGCAATGGAAACTCCTATTAGTTTGGAAGCAGAGGATATACGAAACGAGAAGGTTGGTGCAACTCCCACAACAAACTTAATCATGAAATATTACATATTAGCTTTCAAAATGCAGTTTTGAACTTAAAGTGGTTGCCATGACCACACAAATAAAAGAGTTAGCTAGGGGGGCAGGGATTCTTTCTTTCCTCCATTCAAAATGATGTTTGACTATAATTCAAGCAGAATACATTGATCTTATTGTCTATGTACATATGTGTTACCGTGCATATGCATGTGCATGTTTAAATCACTGTTTAAGGGTTGTGTTACATTAGTTCTGTACTGTCTGCTAGGTTAAAGTTCTGCGTTCCATGAAGCCATTGCAACTGGAAGATGTGGTAATAGGACAGTATAAAAGCCACACAAAAGGTGGTACTACATACCCTGGATATACTGATGACCAGACAGTTCCCAAGGATAGTGTAACTCCGACGTTTGCTGCTGCTGCACTTTTCATAAATAATGCTAGATGGGATGGTGTTCCCTTTCTTATGAAAGCTGGGAAAGCTTTGCATACAAAACGGTATGTGTCAAATATTTACCATAACAGATGATGCCTAAATATTCTACTTATAAAAGCAGGTTCTTTTCATGTAAATATGTAATTAGAGCACATCTGACTATGAGATATGGAAAACCCAAGTTGGATTATGTTTCTGAAAATAATATTTCTATTCACAACACAAAACAGCTTGTTCTTAAAAGCTCTTTTTGCATGTCAAAAGAAGAGTGAAAAAAACTCTCTTATGCTGTGTTATTTTGCATGCCAAAGATTCTTATATGGAAAATGTAAATTACAGAGCTGAGATTAGGGTACAGTTCCGACATGTTCCTGGAAATCTCTACAAGGGGAGTTTTGGCACAGATCTTGATAGGGCCACCAATGAGCTTGTGATACGTGTGCAACCAGACGAAGCTATTTACCTAAAGATTAACAACAAGATTCCTGGTCTAGGAATGCGACTAGATAGGAGTAATTTGAATCTCCATTATGCAGCAAGGTAAGATCAATCTTACAGCAATTGCATTTGTACACTAGGATTATTATTTTATGGTATACCCAAAATAATTATCTACTCACAGTCACCACAATGAGCATCACACAGTTTTTACCTTTGGTGCATGCTTTTGTTCGTATATGTTTATGTTTAGGTTGAATTACAACTAGCGTATCAGTTCTTTTCCTTGGATTTTATTTCAGCAGTCACTCACTTTACTTTTCATTCAATTCCCTGGTTGCTTCTTGATTTAATTTAGAATATATTTTGGTGATGCTTTTCATTTTTAATACTCTTTGTGGTATATGAATAATATCTAGTTATTAGTAATGTCTATGCTATGTGAGTCTTAAAACTGTCAGTTCTTGTCGGGTTGAATGATGATTAAGATCAACTAAACATGTATGCCCTTTGAGGCCAAGACTGTTTTATCAGTTCTATAATTTACTGTCATAACAGTGCCTTCAGAACCTACCATACCTTCTGCGGACACGATATAGTTTTTTATGAATTCATCAATTCATGCTTGTCTTCACCACTTGTCCAAAGTGGTTACTTTCTTGTCATAGTATCCCTAAGTTGCCTTTTAAGTGTTCTATGACATGTCTTAGGTACTCAAAGGAGATACCGGATGCTTATGAGAGGCTCTTGCTTGACGCCATCGAAGGAGAGCGCAGGCTTTTCATCCGCTCAGATGAGTTGGATGCTGCATGGTCGCTGTTCACACCTCTTTTGAAGGAGTTGGAAGAGAAGCGGATAGCTCCTGAGCTCTACCCTTATGGAAGCCGTGGACCTGTTGGTGCCCACTATCTTGCCGCGAAGTATAACGTCAGATGGGGTGATTTGAGCGCGGAGCACTACAAGGCATGAAACAATTATGACTACATCTTTGTAATGTTCTTGTTATTCCATTTTTCTGTAAGGTTGAATGAGATAGATGCCAGAGAAAATAGATGAGAATAAGCTTAGAGGCATGTACAAGTTAATGGACTATGAATAGCTTTGTTTGGAATAACTATAGCCGTAAAAAAATTTGGCTTCTTACAAGGAACATCTGGAAGATATTAAGTTGATCTCAATTTATTGGTGGTCATTAATGAAACTGGGCTGTCGTACTAGCGCTGCTTACTCGAGTGAAAGATACTGTTGCCTGCATGACTGGTGCCGTCGCCTTTTGGCTCCTCGACGGTCAGATTTGGTTTCCACGTAAGCTGGCGGTAACAAAACCATTATGAGCTTGACTGATATTATTTGGTTTGACAAAATTGAATGATAATTAGAAATTCCATTGTTTTTTAATGAAATTCCGTTTTTAATGAAATTCCATTTGTTCGAAAGAACCTCCCACCATGATGATCTTTTTTTATTTTTTATATATTTTTTTACGATTTTACACAAATACTCCCTCCGTCCATAAAAAGTGCAATTCTAGTTTTTTTTAGACATATTAGTGGTGACGCGAAAAAGACTCTAGTGGTGCCACATGCAGTAAGTTTTGGCATGCATATCAAATTTGATTACTTAATTAGGTATGTAATTAGATCTATGTTCTACGATTGCACTTTTTATGAGATTTTTTTTTTCAAATGTTAGGATTGCATTCTTTACGGGACGAAGGGAGTATGTTCCTCGCAAAGTTTTGCAAAAATATACCAACTCTGCCATTTGAAATGGTAGTACCTTAGCTACCGATGTTTCAAATGGTGGTAGGGAGCTACCGTCATTTCAAACGGCGGTAAACAATTGTTCACTTGGCGCGGGTACTGTAGCGCTCCTACTGCTATTTGAAATGGCGGTAGGGTCGGTATATTTTTCAAAAAATCATAACTTTTTAATAAACTCAGATGGAAATAAACTTTATATGAAAATTGTAGCTTTTGGGGGTCTACAACTTCGTACTTCGTACTTTTCTTTAATATTATATCATAAAAAATCTTAATTATTTCGTATGAACTCAGATGGATATAAAAGCTATACAAAAATTGTAGCTTTCGTCGAGAATAACTTTGTAGTCCATACATTTTTTATTTGGAATCATTTTGATTCCCAAATAATCTGACACTATATTCAGGTCTAAAATTTGGCGATTTTTTTTCTCTCGACAACATATTTTTTAAAAAAACATAATGTTTTCATATATGTTCGGATGGAGGTAAGCTCTACACCGAAATTGTATATCTCGACAAGATCTATAACTTTGTCACTGAAATTGTGTCTATTTGAATTCATTTTGGTTCTCAAATAATTGACACAATGTTTAAATTTAAAAATCGAATTTAAAGTTGTATAGTATGTGGATTATTTGAGCCTCAATATGATTTCAAATGAAAAAGATTTGAACTACAAAGTTGTAGA
This sequence comes from Cenchrus fungigraminus, assembly GCA_036936925.1. Taxonomy (NCBI): domain Eukaryota; kingdom Viridiplantae; phylum Streptophyta; class Magnoliopsida; order Poales; family Poaceae; genus Cenchrus; species Cenchrus fungigraminus. The sequence goes on along the minus strand of CM072778.1, from coordinate 14,955,310 downwards.
TCTCGACGAAATCTACAACTTTTATATAAAGTTTATCTCTATCCGAGTTCATACAAAAAGATTATAATTATTTTTGAAAATGTATTGTTCTACCGCCGTTTCAAACGGTGGTGTTGGTATATTTTTGCAAAACTTTACGAGACATATATTTTTGTAAAATTGTAAAAAATATATATAAATATAAAAATCCCACCATGACAAACGTTGGGGGTTCAATCACCGCTCACATCTCGTCGTCGACAGATACACTATTTACCACTTAAAACATAACATAACGTTGAGAACTTAATCTGGCCAACTGTCGCACGCCGCACTAGCTGGCCGCCTATTTTCAACGCGAAAGGCCGGCTCACCACCAGCCGGCCCGATGGCTTCTATACTCGTTGTCCTATGCATCCGAAGCTCGTGTCCTATGAGGTGGTGTGATTCCCAGCAAATGCAGGTATCCACGTAAGGAATTCTCAGAAAAAAAAGGTACCCACGTAAGGACAGACACTGGTAACATCAGGAGATCACTTTGAAGGTGTTCCGCAGGTCTTAAATGCAATAAGTGGGTAGATTAGTTGTGAGAGAAAAATATTATGTAAGAAGTTGTATGACAGATTGACTGTGAGAGGAAAGTACTGCAGACGAGGGACGAAAACAACACAACGCCTGGGTCGCCCCCGTGCAGGCGGCCAAGGCGAAACTCTAGCGCCGCCCGGCCCCTGCCCCCTCCTACCTCTCCACCACCTCGCCGCCACCGGAGACGAGCCGCCGCAAATGCGTGCGCGCTCCCAAGGAAGGTGGCGCCAAGGCTTTCGTCAGGTGCGGTGCGGGAGACCTGCGCGGCGAGGGAGCTCAGCATCCTTGGCGGCGGCGGCGCGGTGGGGCGCGGCGGCAACACGGTGGGGCCACGGACGAGGAGCTCGGGAGGTGGAAGGTTTTGGCGTGCGGCGGCTACTTTCTTCGGCAGCAGCGGCGACGGGATCTGGTGGCGCGGCGCCGCCGCCGGGTCTCGCCAGAGAAGGGCCTGGGGGGCTAGATCCGCTGCCCTAGTGGGTTGATATGGTTTCCCCGAGCCCAGATCTACGCGGGCAGGCTGCGGCTTTGTGTGGCGACGCGTCAGACGGTGGTGGGGGAGGTTGGTGTGGGGCTGCAGCAGTGGTACCCCCTCTCCTCTCTGCTTGTCTTCGACGGCGTTGGTGGTGCAGCGGCGGCTGGTGGCGCGGTAGCGGGTTGGTCGTGTTGCGGCAGTGGAGTACGTCGCGCCTCCGGCGGTTGGTTTGGCTCCGCCATGGTGGTGGGGCCAGGGCGACCTGGCGGTGCTCCGAGGCACCATGGTGGTGCTGTGGGGCATGTCGGATCGCTCCTCCGGTGCTGCAGGACGGGCCGTTTCTGTGCTGCAGGGTGGGGTGTGCTCCGGGCGAAAGTCTTGGTAACGGCGCCCTCGGGCGTCGTTGTCCCCGTTGGGGGCGCCAGGCGGAGACGCTCTACCTTGTGCATGAAAGGTTTCTGGGTGTAAAACCCTGTCCACTTGTGGACGAGCGGCGACAACGTATTTGACGTCACACCCTTCTTGAAGGCGTTGCTTTGAGACCGAGTCTGGGCTTGCGGTGGTGCGTCGTCATTGTTGGGGGAAGGCAACTTCAGATGGAGGTGGTTCGTAGGTGGTGGTGATTCGTTCGTGGCCGTGTTGGGAGGTGCTGAGGGTCCATAGTTGTTGTTCTGGCTGTGGGTCGGTGTTTGTGGTGCAGTGGTGCTCTCGGTGGCGGTAAGGTTATCTTTGAGCTACGACGGCCGAGCAAGTCTTGGCGAAGCAGTGTCCAACGGCGTTTCGTCGTTTCAAGGTGGTTGCTTCTGTGTTATGAGGAGGTGGATGTGGCGAGGCCCCCATGAGTTCGAGGAGTTCGAGGTGTCTGAGGGTCAAGATTTGGCTTTGCTGAGCAGTGGTGGCCGAGAAATCGACGACTATGGATGTGTGGCTCTAAGTTAGCAGTGATGTGGTGGAGGTGGTGCGGGTCTCTACTAAAGCTTGCAGCGGGCTGCGTCAATTTTGGCGTGGAACAACGTTGCATGACGGGGCTTGCTTTGGTAGATTCTTGTTGGTTCCTTTCCTATGGTGTGTTGGTGTGGCGTCGTGTTGGGTTTTCGCTCGGTTTTTCATAATTAACTGAACATTGTATGGTTTGGCTTCGTTTCCTTTAATATGAGTCACCTTCTTCTTATATGACGTGACAGTGCTCCTGCCTTAATTTCAAAAAAAAAGTACTGCGCAATAAGTCAAAACAAGACCTTCCGAACGCTCTCCAAGGAAGACGCCGTGCGCTCGAGAGGTACTCCATACGCGGCAACTCCCGCACTTCGTGAGGTCAAACTTTTGGTTTTTTTTTCAAAGTCTATTATGATCGGAAATTGCGAGACGAATACATTAAATCTAATTAATATGTCATTAGAGATTAGTTACCGTAGCACAATATTGTCTAATCATGGCATAATTAGGCTCGTTAGATTTATCTCGAAAATTAAGGTAGGGGTTGTGGAATGGATTTTGTCATTAATCTACATTTAATACTCGTAATTAGTATGCAGAGATTGATGTGAGGAGTAGTTGGTGAAATTTTTTGGAAGAAAACGGGGTCTCATGAATTAAAAATTTCCGGAGCTCGTGCCAACTCTCTCGGGCGTGAGTTTGACTGAACAGAAGAAAGGTTTGCAAATGTTTCGTTTTCTTCTCCCTCGAGTTTTTGTTACAACAACCACTTAATATATTAAGCCAACATCTTACAGAAAGGTCCCTCAAAGAGGGCTGAATTACAAACTGGTCCATGAACCGGATAAACACAACCGCTGCAGCGGAGAAGACCACGATCTCGTCGGCGGTGGGTTGCAGGGGCGCCAGAGGCCCATACACCCAGGCGGAGGGACCGCGCGAAGCGTCGATTGTAGAGGCATGATGGAGCCGGAGAAGAGAGCCACACCAGAGGACTGTAAATTTTGTAGAGGAGTTGTTGTCAGCGATGTAGGATGGAGCTCGATGTCGAAGCCGGTGTGGAGATGAGGTGGACTTGGCGGCGGTCGAAGGAGAATCGAACGGTTGGACCAGATCTGCAAGACGAAGGACTGCAAGACGGTAGCAGAGGCGAGGGCGGATGCAAGTGCACAAGGCGCACGACAGCGCGTTCAACGACGACGGAACTAGATCATCGGAACAACCGCAACCGTGCAGCTTGAAGAAGGAATCGGCTCCCTCAGCAGTGAAGACGGCGGTGGAGCCCCTCGGCGCGTTCAACGACGGCGAACTAACATCGACCCAGAAGGGGATGAGGTCGCCGGGACAACCGCCTAGGAGGGGGAAACAAGCCACAACCATCCCGGCGAGCAGATCCTCCCCGAGGAGGAGCCGATCAAAAGAAGGCACCTGCAGATCTACCCAAACTCCGGCAGAGGAAAGGGTGGCGGGGCAAAAGCACCGAAGGAGTGGAGACGGGGTGGGTGGGGGACTCAGATCCAGGGTGGGTGCGAGCAGATATGAGTCAAACGGGGCCGGATTTATTGAACTAACCTCGGAAGGGTCAACAGCGGCGACGAGGTAGCCGAAAGAGATCACGGCTACTATAGCGAAGGCGACGACAACCTCCGGGCATGGCGCCATGCGGCGGAGATACTATTAGGAGCTTACTACTAAGAGCTAAACTATAGCTAAAGGACGCCAGGGGGCCCGCTCCCCACCCGCTGCGGCGAGGCAAGCTCGCCAGAGCCGGGAGGAGGAGGAGGGCGGTTGCTTCTAGGCTAAGCTAGAGGAGGCTGAGAAGTGATTCGGCCTTAAGTCAGCATCCCTCCCTCGGGGTTTGAGTTCTTATGTCGAAGGCATCTGTGTTCTTAGTTTACTGCTTCTTTTTTTATAGCAAATTCTGTCTTTTCTGTTGTCGTTTGGCTTGTCAAAACTTCGTGGCATGGTGTTGCCATTGCCAATGTCAAGGGAGATGCATAATGCACCGGCTCTTTACGGTAGATCATACCACACTATATCACTATTTCAAAAGGACTAATACGAAAAGATCCGACGGTTGAGATTAATTGTATACCATCACAACTTGCATTTGTGATAAAGGGTGGTATACATATGTATAGGTGATATATGGGTATCATTGGAAGTTTTCTCTTGGTGACATAAACAAAATATATGATTTCTTAAAAAAAATAGTCATACACAAAGGGAAAGTACACAAAAATATATGATTTCATATAAAAATTTACCTATTTACCCTAATAAAAATAGCTATATATTGCATACCACCACATGGTGGTATAGTCCACTGTAAAATAGCTTTGCAAATGCAGATGGACTAGAAGTTACTTCCCCCCTGGAACTCTAATAAAAGGAAATTTTGTGATTGCGAGTAGCATAACTTTACATTACTCCCTCCCTTCCAAAATGATAACGCTAGCTGCATTGAACTACACATGACTCATTGCTGAGGGTGTGATCCTGCATCCCAAGCTCATTCTCTTCAGGGATCTGGATCTCCTCCTTGAGGAACTCGGAGTACCAACGAGCAGAGAGCCTGGCTTGCCTTGGAAGCGCCTCGTCGTCGAAGTCGACACGGTACAGGCCGTATCGCGACATGAATCCACTCAGGTACTCGAAGACGTCCATGAAGCACCATGTGAAATAGCCTTTCACATTGGCTCCATTCCTGCAGAGCAAAGTATGGTTTTGTGGAATGGGTAAGTTCTGTCTCTGAACAACTCATGGCATCTGTCGACAGACTGATATGATATTCCTGGGTTTTATGACTATTTATAAGTTCTGGCTGTCCCTTGTTGTCATCCTTGGAAAGCTGCTAATTCGAGTTACAAATTTAGTATCTATCTAAGAACCATAAAATCGTCTTACTGATTTGGCATCTCACCTTAGCGCAGTCAGTGTGCTCCTTATGTTGTTCTTCATGTAGTCAATCCTGTCAGTATCATGGAGGCTGCCATTTCTGGTTGCATAACCTAAAGACAGAAAGGATAGGGAAGAAGATATAAACAAATGATCCTTACAGCATTTAAATGCCTTGTTTTGGACAAGGTACGATCAAACTTTTCAGAACTTTAACTATAATTAACTTTTGAAGCACCAGTTTGAAAACATATAAATCATATGGTAGATTTGGTTAGGCAATACTTTCACAATCTCAAAGATTTCTTATGTTGTGAATATACTTTAATAGAAAATAGTTATCACAGTAGCCAAGTAGCACATGAAGATGTGGAAAGTAAAAAAACCATTGACCGAACAAAGTGTACAAGGCTTGTACGAGATGGACTGGTGTCTGGATAGTGCCTTTTGTTTTGGGAACAGATATCTGCACAGTGGTTTAGAGGTACTTCTTATAATATCTGAACCAAAATTTTCGAGATCTACAGCAGGGAAATAGACTTGCCTGTCTCTTGGATATAAATGGGAAGGTTCCCATAGGCTTCATTCAGGTACTCCACCAAAAGTTCTAATCCTTTGGGATCAGCCGGAATGGATGTTGCTGGGGCGTGCTGCAGTAAAATGAAAAGGTTGTATATGTCACAGCTTCGAAAAATTTCCAAATATTAGGAGATCTTTCAGTGTATTTTTATCTAATCTCTCGTGTTAGATACTTAGATACCTAACTGTGCAGCGTGATGCCTGAAGCAACAGAAGTCACTAACGTCTCTGAATAATTATCGATGGGAAACTTTACCTGGCCGATTGGCGGATCTGTTCTTGAACCTGCTCCAGAGAATAATCGTTTTGTTAGCTGTACCATTTGGCGTGACGATTTTGTAACATTGCGATAATTTTCATAAGCATTAATGCTAACGCCATGGATATGACACTAGATATATCAACAAAAATCTTAGGGATATAACATAAGTACGAGCAGTAGAAGAGTAATCCTGTATTGACTGACTAATTGATTTACCTCTATATTCAGCAGCAACGTCCAGTAAGAAGTCACGAATGCCTTTTTCTAGAGGGTGGTCATTCACATAGAAAGAATAATAATGGTTTTTTCCAATGAAATCTATAGTACCCCTGAATCCCTGATGGCTTCAGATTGGACTTTTGTGAAAGAAGGAAGGCGAGAACCAACATTCTTCTTCATTGCCCGTGGATAATCTCCAAACACTATTGGTTCTAGTATCCTACAATCCACACATCTTATTTCCCATTAGTTTTTTGTAAATGCTTCACATTTCTGATGCAACATGAGTCGAAAAGATACCAGCCAATGTAGAAATCCCGAAATCTTTGAGCTGCTTCTAAATCGGCAGTGGAGTTTGTTAATGGGTATGTCCACATCGTGAATATATTTATGCCAACAACTCCTTTTTGAATGGCCTACAAGCCAAAATCTTTTTATCAGGATCAATCCTGGATGTCAACATATTGCTAATGCTAGACACTAATAAAATGCAATATATACACGGGTGTTGTTTGCATGTAACTCACTTGATATTTTGCTCTGTACAGTCTGCTAGCTGATGCATGTGCCAATAACATGTTATGAGCTGCTATATATGGTTCCACACTTGAGTTCCCCACAGTACATTTTATTACTCCGAATGGATCAGAACATCGTCCAGGTGGGATTTGTCCAAAATCATACGACCCAGGTGCAGCAACATTGATTTCATCCAGAGTAGTCCAGTACGAAACCCTGTTGCCAAACTCCTTGAAGCACACATCTGCATATGCTGTAAAATCTTCCCTGCATTGTGCAGTGCCATTTGCAATCAGGGGCAGTTCATTCTTGGAAACTATTATTAACAGCTAAAGTCACCGGATCTTACACAATTTTGGGGTTTAACCATCCACCATACTCATCTTCCAGAACTTGAGGAAGATCCAGCTGGTAAATCATAACATGGACTTGGACATCTGGAGAACCAAATAATTATCACCATTGCTAACGCCAATACATTATCGATATGAAATAAATTTATGTTTTACCAGAATAATTCTGTCTAATGATTATTTAAAAATAGGCATACCATGACTCACTAGCTCATCTATAAGATTGTTGTAGTACTGTAACCCTTTTGGATTGATAGCTCCCCTTCCTTCTGTATATTTCAATTCAAGAAAGCTTAAATTAAATTGGCAAAATAGCCAAATTCATACTCCAACTTTCTGCAAAGGGTCAAGTGCTTCCTCGAACTTTCAAAAGAGATCAAATATAGTCCCTCAACTATCTTTTTTGGTCAAATGCATCCTTGTGCTGATGTGGCGTTGCATGATATTATGGGACGAATGTGAAAACTCTGTTTTGCCCTTGTCTCTTGTATAATGATAGGTGGGATCTAAATGTTGTAAAAATATTTTAGGATCCTTCCAAAATGTAAACAAAAAACGTCATAATGTTAATTGATGAATCAACCAATATATATGAATAATCAAAAGTTGACTCGTTACGTTCTCCGCTTGGCCGTCATTGTGCGTCGAGATTCGAGTCCCTGTGGTTCGCCAGCAGCCACCCGGATCACTTCCCCAATAACAATAGGATGGACTTGGCCAACGCGTTGTGGTAGTTCGGTGACGACCTCACGCTGCGGCAGCCAGCGTCACCGTTATCACCACCGAGCACTACATCAGCACACATCATCAGTGCCAACACAGCAACACCCAGCAGCATCCACGTCTCCATTCTCCACCATACTAGCTATGAATACAAGGTTTGATCCTTTTATTTGTCCATGGAGACCAAGACCATGTATACGTGTTCGTGTTCTCACTAACTTATTCTTGTTTAACCTATTGTAAATTGCCATGCTAGTGCAGTGTATTTATAATTTGTTGCAAATATTCTGACACGCAGGTTCCACCTATCATTATGCAAGACACTAGGGTAAAACAGACTTTTCACATTCACCTCATGCCACAATGCAGCGTCACATCAACACAAGGATGCATTTGACCCAAACACGACAATAGAGGGACTATATTGATCTTTTTGAAAGTTCGAGGGTGAACTTGACCTCTTGTGAAAAGTTAGGTGACGATTCTGCCTATTTTGCCAATTTAAATCCTGGAATTTTATTGCTCAATGCGTCATTTAATTTCTTATACAAAGAAATGGTTGTACTTGGTATAAGCCTGGACCAGGAGATGGAGAATCTGTAAACCTCCAGGTTAGTGTCAATTACGAGCTTGACATCATCCTGAAACAACAGATGGTTTAGGTCAAATGAAACAACAAATCAAGTGTTTTTGTTTCAGAATTAATGCCGAACCATCTCCAATTTTTTCTAACAGGATTTCAGTACTTCAAGGCAACAAGTTTTTTTTGGTCAGGAACAAGGATAATATATTATGTATAAATTTCAGCTTATTTTTTCTTAAAAATATTTGGAGATCAGACAAAAGGTTAGTATGTTAGGCATAGTAACAAATCACTAGCTCCATCACAAAAAAAATGTCCTCCGCTGACAAAGATTTGTATAGGGCCGGCGATCATGCTCTGCATATCTATAGTGAGTGATCTAATGAAGGCTCTGAAGCATAGAATTGTTAAAGATCTGACGGCAGCAATGAAGAAAGATTTAGCTAATTTTTCACCTTGTACTTGTGGTACCCGTCGGCAGCTACATCACCATTGCTTTTATCTGGCATCCTCCCTGTTATAGAGAGGAAAACATGGTCAAGTAATACTCCATCATGCTGCGTGGTTAGCTTAAATAAACGAAATGCTCCCAGTGCAATCCAAGAGTGTCATGTCATCTAAAAATACTTGAGACGATGAATGAAACAATATTTCACAACGTACGGTTTCATATGCACCGGAATTGGATGCGGTCGGATGAAATGAAATGAAACTCTCCGGTTGCAAAAATTTAAACGCCAAGTGATACGCTAACCTGCGTGAGTGAAGGTATCCCAGATGCTTGGGCTCCTACCATCCTCTGCAACGGCACCCTCATACTGCATAGAAATCATAAAAAAGAGTGAATTATACTATGGACTACTCCCTCCGTCCCCCGAAAAGTGTCCTTTAGTAAATTTTAGACACAGTAGTGTACTCTCTTCATCCCGTCAAGAGTTTGTCCTAAGTCATATCATCTTTGCGGGACAGAGGGAGTACGTATCAAGAATCAAGATGATCATTGATTCGTGGACACACCTGATTAACCGGCTTCGAGTAGAGCACGCAAGGAAACTCCATGAATCCATATACAGGAGTATTGATTGGATGGATTGTCTCTTACCTGATAAGCCGAGGTAGCGGACCCGAAGACGAAATCTTCAGGGAAGTCGCCCCTCGTGAATCCAAGGACGGGAGCGGCGCCGCCGCCGGCGGAGAGGAGCAGCAGGAGGGAGATTGCGGCAACTGCTGCGGTAGCCATGTCTTTCGTAAAAAGGCTCTGTGGTGCCCTGCTTCCCAGGCAGCAGATAATGAAAAAGCGTTCGACCGGTGCCACTGGCAGAAGGCCCAGCGCCTCGGAAAATCCGAGGGCCACGTCAGTGTCAATCTCGAGATTTTAGTTCCCGAAATGGTGTGACCACTAGATTTCGGCCGTCATGCCCCGACGGGATGGAGGGTGCAGCGCGATCTGAGCCGTCCGTTTTCAACGGTGGAAGTGCACGATCGGTGCTACAGCCCATCATCATCATCATAACCAGAGGGACGGATCCGGCGGTGGTGGGTGGGACTAAGAGCAGCTTCAGCAGCTAGTAAATTTCATTCCCTATACAAAGTTATTTGGGGTGGAGAAAAAATATTTTCATTTCTAAAATACAATTTATTACAACAGTTTCCCTATTCTCCCTCCCAACTCGTGAGTCCCACCACGCTACGTCATCTTCTCCTTCACCTCCCCCAATCTTGGATCTTTGGGCGGCCCGGCGTCGCTGGCCACGAGGCCCGCCGCGCGTCACACCCCCATCCCCACGAAAGCTCCGCGCGCTCATGGGTCCCGTCCGCCGCCGACGTCACCACCCGCTGCTCCGGCGCCGGCCCGACCCACCGCACGTACGTCGCGGCCGTGGCCGTCCATCCACGCCACGGCGCGCCGCGCGCGGACGTCGTATACCACGGCGCGCCGGTCCGCCGACCCGACGGTCAGCTGCGGCGCGCCCGACGGGTCGAACTCCACGCACAACACATCCTCTTCGTCGAATTGTTCTCCATTGAGCACATCCTCTGTCAGCAAGCCTTCGAAGCTTCTGGGAGGAACAACCAGACCACTTGTGCACAGGGACACGACAGATGTAGCAGCGGCCAGCGGATGCCAACGTAACCCAACGGCAGATGCCACTACCACGGACCCGGCGGCAGATGCAGCAAGAAACCTGGTGGTGGATGCAGCAACGGATGCGACGGCCTATACAGGGGACGGGGCGAGGCTGACCGCGACGGACGCGACTCACCCGACGAGGCTGCCATCGGGGACGCGATTCCCCGGCTAGGCCGCACGCGGGAAGCGGTGGTGTGGACGCGAAACCCCTGGCATGCACCGCCCGCGGCCTTCTCCCATGAGCGTCGGCGTCGCCACGCCGACGAGCCGCGGTGGTCACCACTCACCAGTGGGTGCCGTCGTCGTTTTTCTTTTCTCGCGGGAAGACGAAGAGGAGGGTGAAGGCGGCGCGACAGCGCGCGGGCGGAGGCCGAAGCTCACGGGAGGAGAGGATAGCGAGCGGAAGGGCCTCGTGAAGTCGCCGCAACCCACCGCCGACGGCGCGCCGGGATTCGTCGGCGGTGCCGGTCCGGCCGAACGACGGGTGGTAGCCGGCGGCGGCGAGGAAGGCGTCGCGGGTGTAGAACCCTTGGACCTCGCAGCTGGCGGCGGCCTGCGCGAGGAGGGCGTCGAAGAAGGCCTGCGCGCAGACGGTGCCGCCCGAGACGGCGAGCGTGGACGCGGAGGTTGGGGCGGCGGCTCGATCCGGTGAGCGGCAGTGGTTTCCGATGGGTCCCACTAGGGGATGGAGGAGAGATCCCCTCTACAGAGGGGATGGAGATGAGTTTTTAGTTTATTGAGAAAAAAAGGGTTATAGAGGATCTGCTGGAGAAGGTTTTTTCTCGTTTCATCCCCTATATAACTATTTTTTTTATTGGAGAGGGGATAGGGAAGCTGCTGAAGTTGCTCTAAGTTCCTTCTACCGCTGGTCCAACATGAAACCCCTTCTTGAGCCCCTCCTTCATTTTTTAGAAGAAAGAAGGAAGAAGAAGAGAGAAAAGGAGGGAGGAAGAAGAACAGCCGCCTAAGAGTTGAAGCTGCCGTCACTGTCTGTAACGGACGGGGTAAAAAAACCATTTTCGACAAGTGCAATTTAAAGTGTTAATTTTACCTATTCATTTCTAAAATATAGTTCTTAAATATATGACGTTTTTAAATATAACAATTCAAAAATGAACTAACAAGCTTATCTAAACGTATTTAAGGGCGGAGGGAATAAGTGTTTTTGGTTTTACCTTAAATCAAATTGCTCACAATTTGAAAAAACTTTTAAAAAATACACAACTTCTATAATAAATTGGTTCTACTTACCATGAATATATATGGGTTTGATAATATATTTGTTCATGTTTTATTTATAAATTTAATTGAAGTTGAAAAGAATTTGAGTTGTGATTAAAAAAACAATCGACATTAGAGCAGTACTTTAAAATAAGAGAAACAGCCGACATGTACAGCTTGCTGATCATGATCCCAGAGGAAACGGACAAATGGTCGCATTTGACCGTTATGCACTTATGCTTACGGCATCCACGGAGTGTACTTTGCTTGCCGTCGCTTCTAGCAGGAAATCAATTTGACGCCTACGACGCCGTTAAAACCTTTTTCCACGTAAAAAAAAGGGCCCCAGGGACCCGTCGGCTTCCAGCCACTAATCCCCAAAGTCAAATTTCTCGCTTCGCCTTTCCTTCCTCCCATCTCTCTCGAGGCTCGCCGTCGCCGCCATTCCCATTCGTCTCCGCCTCCTCCTCCTCTCCACCTCCGCAAAACCCTAGCCGCCGACCCGTCCAATCCCCCCACCAGCGCCCGGAATCGCGGCCCCAATCGAGCTAGGGCTCTCCAATCTCTGGCCGGGCCCGTTGAAATTTCCGGTCGGCCTTTTTCGGGTGAATCCTTCAGTTATTGTTGTTCCTGGGGGGGGGGGGGGGGGGGGGGGAGATTGTTTGATTTCCGCGGCGCACGATGGGGAGCCGGAGGGAGGAGGAGAGGAACGAGAAGATCATCCGCGGCCTCATGAAGCTGCCGCCCAACCGCAAGTGCATCAATTGCAACAGTGTGGTAACCTCTCTCTCTCTCTCTCCCGTTTGCTTCGTTGCTAAGCTGATTTGAGCATCTGTTCTGTTCTGCTTCGCGGATCGCTGCCAGGGAAGAGGCGGAATTCGTCCATGGATAGGAATGTTAGGCAATTAGCTCAGATTTGCGAAAATTTTATCGAGTCTATTCAGAACTTTGGTTCGTTGGTCCACGTGCTCAAGCTGTACCTGTTGGTTAAATGATAATCACTTGGTCCGTTGTTTTCTATATCTGATCATAGATAATTCATTGCTCTTACTTTTTTATCACATGAGCGGTACCGGTATATGGACCCTAGGTTACTTCGGATTGGGAAACTCGTAAATGTTGCTGGCATTTTTTGTCACACGGCATGATTGCTGAATTGGGTTGTTAATAGAGAGTTGTTTGATCCATGTAGATCTCCTTAACTTTCATCAACTTTGCTGTTGCTATTCGGGGATTAAGTTGCTTAATCTACAGAATTGCTGAACTTTCAGTATTTGCTTTTTATCAGTTTAATGATGTAGCACAACAATAGATTAACTTGTGTTGCTTTCTTTCATTGATTAACTTTTGTTGAATACCTACTTAAGCGGTGCAGCATAAAAGATTAGGGACACATTCCGTCCCAGCTGCCACCTGTCCAATTTAATATCACTCTCTTGACTAACGCAAATCAATTTCATTTGTTTACAGGGGCCACAATATGTATGTACCAATTTCTGGACCTTCATTTGCTTGTCATGTAGTGGAATTCAGTGAGTATATTTTCCCTGCCAATTTTCAGCAGCTCCTCCTTCCTTTTATCCTGTAACTCTCATGTTAGTTCTATTCAGTATTGACTTTTGTAAATGTGTGATGTGGTAGTTGATGCTTCTAACAAGGCATACAATAAGAATGTGCCTAGGATGAATTAACAAAAAATGGTATTGTTGGCTGCCCATGTATTATTATTGAAAATCTACATTTAAGGTTCACTTTGTCATAGTTCTAATAGAACTTTCTGTCTTCCATTCTACAACTCTTCTATTTTGATATTTTGCTTGCACATGCAGTAGTTTGGCTTAGAGAAACAGAAAATCAAGTCCTGCTGTTTCAAGCTAGCTTACTACGCTTTTAGGTCTGCTGCCTTTTCTTGACATTAACTCCTTGACGTCTTGTGTGTTATATGCAGCCGTGAGTTCACTCATCGTGTTAAGTCGGTATCAATGTCCAAATTTACTACCCAAGAAGTGCGGGCTCTTGAACAGGGGGGTAATCAGGTAACAAAAGCACCCACGGCTAGTCTATTATGTTACCTGTAGGGGGACCCTGTTCAGCTTTATGACTCAGATTGAGGTAATGACTGCAGCGAGCTCGTGACATCTACCTAAAGGACTGGGATTGGCAACGAATGAGGTTGCCTATCAATACGTGAGTTTCATTTCATTCTCGAGTTTTTGTGGGGGTCCTTTTTTGGGTTCTCCGAAGAATGTTACAGTTCTTATTGCCTCTTTGTTTTTGATTCAGCAATCCGGATAGGATACGCGAATTTATCAGGGCAGTTTATGTGGACAAGAAGTACGCGGGTGGGTCCTCGAACAAACCAGCCACAGATAGTGAGGTAATGAGCTGACGTGTCTTATGAGCACCATTGTATTGTCCTTTAGTCCTTTATCTAAGTGTAGTGAGAAACTTAGAACAGTTATGAATATATGTATTAGTAGTTGCATTATCTTTGTCTAAACCTGTAAACGACCATAGTCCATATTGCTGTTCCAGCAAATTCCAATCGCTGGTCCAGATATTCCTGCTGAAACTTCCATAGTTCAGTTTTAACTGTAGTTTCCATTTTTGGCAGAGTGTGAAAAGCAATGAAAATGAAATGAGAAGACCTGATTCCTATCATTCATACTCCCAAAGCCCACCTTATGATTTTCAGTATGAAGATAGAAGATATGGCAAGCAAGTTAACACGCTTGCTCGCAGGCCTTCAGATAGGGCACTCTTCGATGGGAAGCTTGGCAACTTCTTATTTAGTCCAGGTCGTTTGCGAGATCAGACGAATGAAGACCGATTTGCTAATGAAAGTTCAGGGTCAAGGTTTTCCGACTTTTCAGCCTCAAGCACTGGTGACTTTAGAAATGATGTCCTTTCTCCTAGCTCTCAAGAGACAGGGTACAGTAGTCCTTCTGTCCATCATTCAAGAAACATCTCTTCTGAAAATCCTCAATCCCAGACCCAGAAGTATCCTAGTGTAACTTCACAAACAGATTTCAATGGAATTCGACGCTCCCAGGTTTTTGACTCTTATGTTCCCTTCCCGTTCCAGTAAATGCATTTTTGACGCAGAAACTCCTCCAGGTACAGAGTATTAGATATGAATTGTTTATTCTTTACATGTGCAGCGAACAGGTTCTTCTGGAAGTTTTGGATCATTTGATGGTAGCTCAGTGTCCAACAAATCAGTTGAATCAAGTTACCCACCTGATGCACCAACAGAAAAGTCAGTGCATTCTGCAGTAAACCATCAGACTGTGGCTTCTCCTGTGGCAAATTCAATACAACTACATGCCTCGCCACCCAACAATCACAACTTGATACCTCAGAAACCTGCTGATTTAGGTAGCCAAACCACTGCCAGCAGGAAACCTGGCGGGGCTCAAACTGAAGCTGCAGTGCCACCACCTGTCCCAGCACAACCAACAACTTTCACACCTCTTGACCTCTTTGATCAATCAACTGTGCAATCACCTGTCACTTCTGCTGCACCAATTGATCTGTTTGCTGGCTTTAATGAACAGTCATTAGCTTCTCATAAAACAGATAATTTCGGTAGTCACTTTGATATTGCCAAAGAACCTGCCCATAATGGTGTAATTCAGAAGACAGTCGTACCATCAACTGAAGTGCTCACCACATCTCATCCTGTTCCCCAAGATTTCTTCAGTCTATCAATTTTGCAGGAACCAGCAACTTCCTCACCCCCTCCGCCGATAGACCTGTTTGCTGGCTTTGACCAAGAACTGCCACAGTTGTCTAGTGATCAGCAAATTCCATCAGCATCTCCATTGCATGCTAACGGTGGATGGGCTTTCTTTGGTGCGCACCATGGATCTTTAACATCTGTTTCAAATGTGCAACCTCAGATGCCTGCTGCATTCCCTCCATCTGATGGTATTGCTAAAGGAATTGTTTCAAATGTGCAAGCTCAGATGCCTGTTGCATTCCCTCCCTCTGATGGTATTGCTAAAGGAATTGATCAATCAACATTGCCAACGTCACCACCAAATGCCATTGGATTACAAAGTACTCCGTCTGTGATGGATAACTGGAGTTTAAATGCTGAAGAAGTGAAGATCTCTGTCCCCAAAGAAAATTCTCAGGTAAAATCATTTGGCATATGATGCACTAAGCGCTTTGTTATAGCTTCACATGTTTAGTGACTTTTCCTTGTTGTTTATAGTCTTGGAATGCCTTTGGTGAATCTACTCAGAGCCCATCAAATAGTCTGTTCGCATTTAACACTGCGTCTCAAGTAGCGCCTCATCAGTTCACTACATCCGGTGCTTCATATGCTGAATCCAGAAATCCACAGGTACACAAGTTTCAATTAACGACTTGAAAAGTACATTTTTCAAAGAAGGCTAGGCTGAATATTCTCAATCATTCTTTAGGATTTAGCTGGGGTTGAGTCTGAAAGGCCAACTCCTGGGGACATGTTTTCTGATTTCAACATTTCACCTGTTGAGATGGCTGGACCATCGTGTCCTGCACAACGTCAATCCCATCTGGTATGGAGCTTTCTTATTTGCTTGATAATAGTTTCATTTTTATTAAGAGCAAACATGCTTGGACATCTAAAAATATTTTGTTTGATATATAACGCGTATTTTCTTTTGTTTCTTGGGGTATATTTTGTGAATGTAATCTAGCTTATCATAAAAGTTAAGGAAATATTATTAGTAAGATAATTTTGTATTCTGAGGTGCTACTATGCATGCATGCACCACCCTTCATGTGTTCTTACATATATGCCATCTAGTTGCTTTGCATGCCTCTATTTTCCTGTAATCTGCATTCACCTACAGTAACTATTTTCCCATCTTTTAATGTCAAAAGGGATCAACTTATATGTGTCTAACTATTCTTGTGAATTTTATTCAGGGTGGTGTGGTGTCTAATCCTGGAAAATCAACAAATCCATTTGACATAGCATTTGAATCCGATGTTGACGCCAATGACATGGTATGGATTTTTATTTTGTGATTTACAATTATACTAATTATAACGTGGGCCAGAAATTCTGTTGCTTATACTTTTATTTGTGAACTCCTTTATTATTTGAAACAGCAGTATTTGTGACTCAACCAAATATATGTTAATATGAATAGGGGCTTAAATGAAAACTATACGAAAGAGCCAACTTCACTGAGTTGGCTTACGAGGCTTCAAATAGAACTGTAGTGTAAGAATTACAATTTACAAATCTGAGTTCTTGGATGCCCTTACCCATCTCTTTAGTCAAGGGTAAGCAATATTCAATATCTTCAAAATTTCCACAGAGGTATCTTTCAAGCACTCTAATTAGAAAAAAATATGCGTTCCTAATTTTCTCACACAGGTTGGAAGAAAAGGAAATTATACTTAGATCTTGTCTTCTTTTTGTTTAGTATGTGATACTAGTCCATCCAAGAACCCAGAACTAGTATTTTTACATTTTGTTTTTTTGTTCTTGACACGCTAACCAGAGAGCAGCTTTTCCCATGTTGCTAAATACTTATTTGTTGGTTTTCCCTTTATTCACTGAGTGTTTTGTTCCTCTTTTCAGTTTATGGATTTGACCTCGCTACAGGAAACATTACCAGATCCTCTTACCACCTCTGATTATTCTGGGAGCTTAGCACACCCATGGATTTCTCTTAATTCTGCGATGCCATATACCCCATCTGGGCCTCAAGGTATCTGCCCTTTGCACCAAATTAATCTTCATGCGCAAGTACACAAGCACATAAACACGGAAAATCTTGCTGTTAATGCTAAACATGATTCCTTTTAAAATAATCCAGGAGGGTTATCGTACGTGGCTGGACAAGACCCTCACATTTTGTAAGCTCCTTGAAGCCTGTACTTACAATTGGCAATATACATCACTTTCTAAATGATTACTTGTTACAGGAGCCTGACGCAACAACCTTTTCCACCTAGGAATCCATTTGAGTGAGTGCTAGTAAAGAATGTGTCTTGCTGATAGTGGGGGTTAGAAGAGGAAGGCGATTGGCACCGGTTGTAACTGAAATGGATACTTGCGTGTACTATACTGGAAGCATTGAAGCAAATGTGTGGAATCTCTGAAAGCATGAGGTAAATATGTCGCTTGGATTTCAGCATCTATGCTCTCCTGTATATCAGAAAGGGATACACAGAAATCTACATGGCAGGCATGCTGGAATCCCCCCCCCCCCCCGCCAAGCAACGAGCGTTGTCCTCAAATTATCTAGACCGGTGGATCTCTGGCAGGCAGTGCTGGTCAAACATCAAAATTGTCTTTCACCAGTTTGTCATTTGCCGATGGGTTGTGTTCATGTTCTTTTTAAATTCATGTTGTGATTAGAAAAGGAGGGACATTTCCATCAAATGAAAGGATCATTACTCATATTGGTCCTCAATATAGTGAAAAGATGATAGTCCATCAAATGATTGTGTTGCTGTCAGGTGTTGTGTTGTTCAGTAATAGTTATTAACCTTTGCTTTGTAAGTTGGAGGGGCATGACTGCATGACTCTTTTCTCAGCAATATCTCTAATCTTAATAAAGGAACATGAAGATGTGCTCTCCACGTGACCTAGTTTTCTTTTTAGAAATAAAGGAACATGTGTGCTTAACAGATTTGTTGCAGCGGTTCAGAACCAAGTGTTACTTCGTTTTTGTGATGCAGGTAGTAGCCCTTCATTTTCGTTCTGTTGCACAAGAGAAAATTTCGAGCTACTATCTTACATGCTCAAAGTTCTTAATCTGATTGTTGTGCGCCCAGCTTATCCCTACCAAGTTCAGTTTTGTACCTCAACTACTTGATCATGTATAAGACTTGAGGTTAAGTTTTGTTGGCAAATGAATACTAGGGTGCAGAGAGCACAGGCAAATTTGCCACACCACCAATGACATACGGTGGCACGGTAGATTTTTTTTTCGGGAGAAAAGTTGGAAGTGAGTTTTAATTTCAAAATCTTGTAAGAAAGGTTCGAATTGTAGACATTTTTCATTAAATTGTGAGAGAATTTTGTTTTTTAAACCTTGCGGTGACGCGCGATAGTAGCCATATACGGGCACGTCAGAGAACGGACAGCCTTCGTCTCCGCGGCGCCGGAGTCCTAAAACCCTACTACCCAAAATCCCCCTCGTCCCCACCCACCGTCGCGCCGCGCGGTCAGCCATGCGCCCCTTCCACCCTCCCCGCCCCAACCCGAACCAGCCCCACCGCGGGCGGCCCGGCGGCGACCTGGGCCCGCCTCACCTCCCCGGTGCCCCCATGCACCCCTCCTTCCCGCCGCCCGTCCCCAACCTCGCCGCCGCCGCCAACCCCATGGCCGCGGCGGCGGCGGCCAACCCTTTCCTCGCGCTGCAGCTTCTCGGCCAGGCGCAGCAGCTCCAGAACCTAGGCTTCCTCGCCGCCGCCGCGCTTCAGCAGCAGCAGCAGCAACAGCAGCCGCAGTTCTTCCCGGGAGGGTTCACGCCGAACCCCAACCAATTCGCGCCCTACGCGGGCGGTCCGCCGCCAGCCGGTTTCAATGGCGGCCGGGCGTTTCGGCCAGGCGGTGCTGGGATTTGCGGGCCGCGACCGCCGAGGCCCATGATGAGCCCTGCGGGGAAGAGTTCCAACAACAACAACAACGTTGGTAGTGGCGGAGCCCCAAAGCCGATTCCGACTCTCAATGTTGGGAAGGATTACAGCAACAACAACGCCAGAAGCGGCGGCATGCTGGGGCCGATTCTCAACGATGGGAGGAAGGACCGGAATAACAGTGGTGACTGCAACGGCGAGGTGATTGAATCATTTGCCGTTATTTGTTGGGATTGATCAATGGGGTATGAAGTATGAACTAACACTAGGATTCTACTAGGATTCTAGCTTTATGATTATCAGTGGCAGTGCACACAGGAGTTCGATGATATATATGTTACTCTGGTCTGTTGCATTTGCTTTAGCATATCATTTTTTATCTGCAGAGTGATGCCTTTTGATGGATGTTAGTAGGAACAATTAATATTAAGATGCCACTCTATACGCTCCTCATTCCAATCATTGTGCTGGGTGCAAAGCAGAATTTGCAGTAGATAAATCACACTCTTCTGCAATCAAATAATAAATGTTTAGCCTGGTAACAATTGCTGAGTTATCTGATCTTCCATAAGACCATAACTATTTTACTAAGTGCCCCTATGAGCAAAACTAACTCAGTCCTTAATGCCCTATTTGTTCATGTGCACAATGGTTCTCTGAAGCTTTTGGTGTTCTAGTTCTATTCTTCTTGCACTATGGATTGGTGTGCACGCAACTGTTGATGGTTCCTTAGACGTCTAGGAATTGTCTAGATGATTTTCACATCATAAGCCATAAGTGTTTCTTTTCCAATAAAAAAAGCTTTTCTATGACCTTTTCTCCATTAGTTAAAGAATGTACCGATTCATTTAATTTCTGATTTGTTGAAATTGCAACAGGTAAACCACTTTGAGAATAAAGCAGATGGCATATCTAATTTTGCATCTGGAAATGGGAACAAAACATATCAGAAATCCCGATTCAACGATGGACGAGATGGTAGAGATGTCAGACAATTTGGTGCACCTAGAGGGAGGGGAAGAGGAAGGCACTATAATCAAGGTCGTGGAAGAGGTAGTGTGATTTATGACACACAATTAACTATACATATCTTTTTTTTTTGTTACCTCTTGATTTGAACATGCATTTTACAATGGCCAAATTAAACCATGACTACCTTCTCTACATAGTGAGAGTTCTGATCATATGTTTTGTACTGAAGCTATGCTCAGTGTTCATCATCAAGCTGGATTGTCTTCGATTTCTGCAAGACTGAATGCATTCTTTTCCCGGTCCTGCAAAATCTCTACCTAATATTAAAGCAAGGATTGTTTCCGCCTGTTTTTTTCGTCCGTCGTTATTTCCTAATTCATGTCGGTGAAAATCACGTAAAAACGTTACGTGCGACATGAAAATCGGACTGCAATCCTACTCCAACTCTCCAACCCACCGTCAGGGCGGCAGGGCCCCTACGCAAAAGGGCGAGCTAGGAAAGAGAAGCTCCAGGTCTGGCGAGTGGCGAGAGCCGTCGCTGCGCGCGTCCCAAAGAAGAGTGGCCCCCACCACGTGCATGTTCGTCCTTTCATTGCTTCCTTTACCTCGCGGTCGGAGAGCTCCAGGTTCAAGGTGGAGTGGCTGGCGAGCGCACGGCGAGGTCGACACGGCGGCGGACCGGAGAGCGCGAGGATGGAGGGGCAAAGCGGGGCTACCGGTTCCGCCGCGGGTGGGGACGCCAGAACAGGTGGCGGCTGCCGAGCATGACCTGGAAGAGCCGTCGCTGTGGCCGCACGCGGAGGGCTGGGGCGAGCTAGCTCCGGCGAACTCTGCACGGTCTGCACGGAACAGGTGGCAGGGGTGAGTAGAAAACTCGATCCGAGCCGCTCCGCCGCGTGTAGCTCCACAGGAGTGGCCTCCGGGCTGCTGCCTCGAACTGTGGCCTCCGCGCGCAAGGCCGCCGATGTGCCGGAGATCCGATGCTCGCCGGCCGGCCACCGCCCGGATCTGGCGGGGGCCCCCGACCTCCGCCCTCCGCGCGCAAGACCGCCGCTGTGCCAAAGACCCGATGCGCCCCAACCAGCCACCGCCCAGCGTAGGAAGTAGAGGACATCCGGTAGGCCATGTCGATGCTGTCGCAGTGGGTGGCCAAGGAGTCCTTGCCTCCTTGGTGGCAGTGGTGTGCAGCGCGCTTGGGTTGGCCTGTGTGACTGAAACGTCGTTGGTGCGCGGCCATGTCCTGGCGCCGGAATTGCTGCCGCGGTGGAGGATGTCGCCGCGCGGAAGGAGAGGCTGGTTATATTCTATCTGGCAGGTTCAGGAGCTAGCGGTGCAGCGGCATGTATGTACCCCTGCTATCATTGCGGTGGTGCACGGGCAAGCGGCTCCGACCCAGCCAATGGGTCGAGGCATAGTCCACGAAGTGAGAGGGAGGGTAGTTACCTGTCAACTATAATTCAGATTCAGAGATCTGGGAGCTATATGCGATGATCCAGTCATTGATGATCACCGGATGACTGATGTGCATAAACATCACATGGTAATTTGCTCGGTAAATCTCGGCTCGAAGCAGCACTCCTGTCTGGAACCACAACTAGCAGCGCAGAAGTCCAGATGTATGTGGACACATATATTATGCCTCTTTCAGTTCAGACAAATGAGAAACCTGCAGGCTATAGCTCTTGCTCTTCCGCACGAAACGTACAGTTTGCGCCAAGGAGCCGAATCCATGGATCAGTGGTCAATTATGGCTTAATTTATGACTTTTGAGGTGAATCGATGACAGATGATGCTCAGCGCGTGTTTAATAAGCTCAAGTATGTTTAATCTATGCTTCGGATCAGATGATAGCAGGGTACATACATAACGGGCTGCTGTTTTTAAAATTTCCTGATAAAAAGGACAAAAGCATTGTTCCAAATTTTGTCACCACGCTTGTGTTTCATCTTGTGTTCAGTTAAATAACTCATCCACGGGAAGGTCGATTCACGGACAGGGGTACAACTGAATAACTGATTATGATGTGCTGTCGAATGTGTTATTTGACATGTATGCATATTGCATAGTGTCAAGAAATGTTAGAGGCCAAAACATATTTAAAAGAATTTTGAACAAGAATGTTGTCACAAGGAAATCAAAATATTGCCCTGATACCATTTAATAAACATTAATGATGCATGCATGCTACTCATCACATCACCCGTAGCAACGCACGGGCATATTTGCTAGTGTCTTTTAAAGCTCCATTTTTCTTGTACTCTGCTATATCTGCCCCATTTGTCATCATCTTTCTTATTGATTGAAATCTCTCCAACTATCTAACATGATTATTTCTTCACTTTATCAGGAAACAACAACTGGGGAGACACAAAATCCAACTCTATGAGCCATGGAAGTCTAGCATCAGGACGTCACAGTGATGTTCCATCTCCAGCATCAGGCGGACACCGAAAGTATGCATTACCGAATGGTGTATTTTGTTGTCAATGTCATCTCTATTAATAAGAACCTGAGCATCCGTGTCTGATTTATATTGAGAAGAACACTATTATGTATTAGCTGGCATCTCTTGTAGTCTGTTCGCAGTTAAAAATGACTTCCACACTTCTTTATTATGCCCTTTACCACATTTTAGTGTTGAGTATCTTGGGTACAACATCCACTTCTCAGCTATTATGCTTATGCTGTTGTCAAACCATCAGAACTTATACCTTTATTCTGAGGATATTTGAAGCACACCAATGCTTCTCTAGTGATTTTATACTCCTTTTATGTATGTATTGGAAAAGTCTAGGATAACATGTTGAACAAGATGCCCTCAACCTCCTAGGCTTCAGCCTCCTAGTTATTCCACATTCACTTTCTTTTGGTGCTTTTGAGATTTGTGCCTTTGAAGTCTGACTGCTTGTTCTTCCTATTCTTTTGTTGTTCAAATAGAATTTAATTATAGGCTTGCCAATTCCTATTTCTTAGGCAACATACAGATAATATTTTAACATATACTTGCAGGCGCCCTCCTATAATCTATGATGCAAATGAAGTTAAACAGTGGGTAGAAGCACGGAAGAAAAATTACCCTACAAACGTCAATATAAACAAGGTTCATGTTTGTACTGATGCCTCTTTAAGCCCAAATGATTTCATGTCTGCATGGAAGAACATTACTGACCAACTTCCTGTACTCTATAATGCAGAACAAGGACAAAGACGCCCAGCTGCGACGTCAGGTGATCTATATATTATGGCTTTATGATCATGATGTCCCTCGGTTTTAAAGGAAAATATTTGGCTATTGGTCTGTAATTAGAATCATTGCCCACAGCATTCAAGTAGTGGGGATATGTCTGTGGATGTTACAATTTCTTTTTATTTCAACCTGGAAATGCATATTGGCCCGGTTCTTAAATGCAAACGTTTTATTTGGTGCAGGAACTGAAGGAAGTCCTAGCAAAGCAGCAAGAACTGGGTCTTGAATTACCTGAGTTACCACCTGGCTATCTATCTGAAACTGAGGATCAAGGCAATGAAAAGAAAAGTAATTGGAAAACTCAACGCAAGGATTCTCGTTTTGGGAATCCTGGCAATACTAACAAAAGACCGAGGTATGAGCGTGGCGGGTTTCAGTCTAAAAGATCCAATGTATGGAACCGTACTCCTAGCAATGATGGTACAATGGCTAAGAGCAGAGAACCAACCCTCCTACAGAAGCTTCTTAGCTCTGATATCAAGAGGGACAGGCATAGGCTTCTTCACACGTTCAAATTCATGGCCTTGAACAATTTCTTCAAGGACTGGCCTGATAAGCCGCTGCAGTTTCCCATTGTTAAGGTGAACCAGATTGAAATTGAGGATAATATTGCCACAGTTGACATAGATGACTTGGAGAATGATGAGATGGCCAAGGACAGCAGAATTGATACAACTGGAAATGGGGTTAGGAAAGAGTTGAGCTCGATTGATGAAGAAACTGGTATTGCTGACAGTGACGAAGAGGATGGTGCTAGTGCGGACAGCAGTGACGAGGATGGGGTCGAGGACGCAGATGAAGAGCAGTTTGACGAAGCTGAAGATGATGCTGTTGCCTGAAATTTTGACTGAACCTGGTATCTGAAAATATTTTTTTCCTGTGTAAATTTGAGCGCGCACAATGCATTCTGTAGCTCTTCGGCCATCGGCCCTCGCATGTTTCTGGCGAGGTCCAATGTTTGAAGAAAAGTACATGTAAGTTGAGTTATGATGTTACTCCGTATCTGCCAGGAATACACTTCGTCAATGTGCTGCGTACATGTTCTGTCCTGAACGATGCACAAAGCAAAGCAAGAACGATCTATGCCTCGCAGGTCGCGGCTGTGTTACTAGTCGCCATTCTGCACTTACGAGACCCCATCGTGACTATCGCATTTGCTCTGAATATGCCTTGGAGTGAAGGTAAGTGGCACTGTTAATGCAGGCAACGCCTGACGACACCGGGCAGTATCGTCTGAAAAGCTTACTTCGTAGTTTTCTAAAATGACTCAATTGCTATGAAACTGATATCGGAGTAAAAGACATTTGAAATACCGGTCTATCCCTTAACTTTATGCATTAAATATATGTATATGATTTAATTATATGTTTTTTCTTAAATCTATATAAATTTGACCTTTTAAAATCCCGACACACCAACTACTAATTTCAAACAGAGAAGCTACAATCGCTCGGTTATAAGCCACCATCTACCGGTTCTTTTCTCTCAGAACAAATCAGTATCAGCCACCAAACAAATAAGCTGCTTATTCCTCCAACAGTCCAACGTGCAGCGATATCATCTTTGAGAAACAAGGATTGGACGAGTTGCTGCTCGAAAAATATAACGCGACGCACATATAAACCCGAGCAGTCGACATGCCATGCTGGAGGCCGAACTAAGCCTTCACCCTCCCGAGGACGGCGCTTGAATGCCGCCAGGGAAGCCGAGATTTCTCGCCCGATTCGGCACCTCACCGGATATTTTTGGCGCACTGCGCGCTTCGGTCGAGCAGCTCGCCGCGCGAGCAACGCCTGCCCGCCCGGTGCCCGCCACTGGTGTGTACAGTGTACTCCAGTAGTACTACTAGTCTGGACCAGGGCGACGACCGCCGCATTGATTTCAAGGTGGGTGTGCGCGCGCGCGTTGCGCTGCACCTGCACGCACGCACATGGCACCAGCTCGCTCCGATTTCCCAGCACGCCGCTCGCTGCCCTGGAATTTTTTCAAAATGATCCTTTCCGAAAACTATTTCTGCAGATAGATCCCTAGCGAAACTAATTCTAAAAATGGACCCTTAGCTCGGCGTGAGGGGGACGAGCGCCGAGGTTAGTTGGTCCGCGTTAAGGGCTCTAGCGCCGAGCCCCTGCCACGTCAGAGCCGAGCTGGCGCCCTGTGCCTGCGTGGCAGCGACCTCGGCTCTAGGGCATTTAGCGCCGAGCCTTGTGACCTCGGCGCTGCCGCCTCTAGCGCCGAGGTCTGGCCACTTATACCCCGCAGAGCCTTCTTCCTCCTCCTCCCTCCCATTCTTTTCAACCCGATAGCTCCCTGTTCCTTCCCTCTGCGGCGACGGGGCAACCCTTAGACCTTGGAGACGAGTGTAGAGGTGGTTCCCTTCGGATTCAAGTCGCCCCCAAGGTAATGTGGCTCCCCTCTTTCAATTTGTCCAAGTAGTTTTGTTTGAATCCGTGGTTAAGTTAGGGTTTGAGGGTTGGTTAGGGTTTGCATTTAGGGTTAGGAATGGTTAGTGTCTAGGGTTTTAATTTTTATTTTCTTGCTATTTTTGAAGGAATCACCATGGCTTCTCGCCCTACGGAGATAACATTGGTGGGTAAGAGGAGCTCAACGACCATTCCTAAAGGGGTGGAGGTGCCCATGTGCTTTTGTGGTGATCGGTGCAAGCTTGTGAAGTCCGAGTTATTAGGTAGCTGCTACGGCATGAGGTGGTTCATGTGCTCCAACTACGAATATGAGCCACCGAAAGCCGTCGGATACGAGATACACGAGGTTGTGCTTAAGTCCATGTCGAGCTTGTTTTTGTTGTGTTTGTTAACATTGTATCTGACTCCGAGGGTTGCAGACTCCTCCTCCTCTATGTGGTTTTGCGCAGTGGCTTGACACGGAGCAGTCCAAGACGGACAAGTGGTGGGTCGAGAAACAATTTGAATGGAGGGAGCAAAATAGGAGGCAGTTGCAGTATGAGAAAGCACAGGAGGAGAAGCGCAAGAAGTTTCAAGAGGAGTTTCGCGCAAGGTGCGAGCGCGTTGACCGTGAGGCGAAGGAGAAAAGGGAGGCCGAAAGGGAGCGCAAGAGAGCACATGCACGCCGTGCGGAGGAAGCAGTGGAGCAGAATCCAGATGCATTGAGGAAGGGGAAGTGGCCTCACTGCACTCAGTAGTTTGGTCTTGGTAGTGGCACTAGTGTGTTAGTGAAGAGGATTTTAGTATGTTGTGCGATGTTGCATGTTATGGACTTGGATGTTATGTGTGTGGACTTGTGGACTTGGTATGGATGTGAACTTGGATGCATGATGTGATGATTATCTATTTCTGTTGTGGATGTGATTATTTCTGTTATAAATGTGATGAAAATGTGAAATGTGAGGACTTGGAAAAGTTTCAGTTTTTTGACAGGCAACAGTGCTCGGCGCTAATGCCTTTAGCGCCGAGGTACCATAGCTCGGCGCTAAAGGCTTTAGCACCGAGGTGCTCTGCTGTCAACTGAGATTCGGGGCCTCGGCGCTAGAGCCTTTAGCGCCGAGCTGTGGGTCCTCGGCGCTAAAGGCATTAGCGCCGAGCACTGTAGCACATCCAGAAACAGAAAGTTCTCAATTTTCTCAAGTCCTCACATTTTCATCACAACAATAACAGAAATCATCACATCCACAACAGAAATAGATAATCATCACATCCATACCAAGTCCACTAGTCGACACACATAACATCCAAGTTCACAAGTTCATGACATACCAAGTCCACAAGTCGACACACATCCATACAAAGTTCACAAGTCGACACACATCCATACATAGAGATAGTGCACAAGTCAGTGCTTCTTCGCCTTGGCCTTGGCGTTCCCCTTACCCAACGCGTCCGTACCTGGTGTGAGTGGGTCCCGAGCTCTCTTGGGGCGGCTGCTGCGACGAGGCTGAGTCGGCTACGTGACCGGCGGTGCATCGACCATCTGAGACGGGCCAATCTCCTCGTGCTCCGCCTCGTCCTCCTCCTCCTGGTCGTCCTCCTCCTCCTGGTCCTCCTCCTCCTGCTCCTCGGACCTCGTCTGGCTGCTCCATGTGGTAGCTCGGGAGGAAGAAGGCCCAGGCACGGACGCAGAAGCTGTGGCGGCTCCACGGGACGCCTGTGAAGTCCTGGACGCAGACCTAGAGGCAGGGGCCACGTCAACCGCCCCTTGTGCGCGACAACCGAAGCAAGCAGCTAGCTTCCGCAGTCGAGTGTTGCAACGCTGTGTGCAAAGAGGAGTAATGTTAGCTGTCAGGTGCAAGATACAAGATCGTTAGCACAAGAAGGGATAGTACCTCAATGCAACGCCTCAGGATGCTGCTCTCATCCGCGTGGCCAACCGGTGTCATCAGAGCAACATTCTGCTCGTTCACCGTCCTCATGAGCTCGTCAGCCTAATGAAAGAGTGGATTAGTGATTTTCAACAAACTTGTACTGCAATAAATGTGTTCGTGACCCGAACTTACCGCACGAGCGAAGACTGGAGCAGGCTCCACCTGGTGCCCCTCACGGGTCTGCCGGTCGTAGTCGTTGTCGCCCTCGTCGTCGGAAAAAACCTCCGCGTAGTCCTGCTGCGTCCACGCCGGCCTCAGACGGAGCCGCGCGCGCTCCTGGAACCACCTCAGGTACCGGTCGTAGGCGGCTTCGTTGTGGACGCCGGGCAACTGCACGACGTTGCCCTCGTACTGGTACCACCTCTCGATATGCGTCATGTGCTCATGGGCGAAGTCGGTGATCCTCTTCTGCCTCCGACGGTCAATGCTGCAAGGCACAAGCAAAAAAATATATGTAGTGAGAGTAAGTCCAAGTTTCGATAAACGAAATGATTAAGTATTTCGAAAACTCACTTGTGCAGCTCCCAGCTGGTGGAGATAGGCTGTGGAGGGCAAGGCTGCTCCCTACCGAACTGCCTAGCAACCCTGTGCGGCAGATGATACTCCACTGCATAGAAGCAAATCAGGGGACACCTCATGAGCCACAAGCCCTGATCGACTGTACACATCGTGCTCAGCTGTAGGTCCTCAACCTCGTCACGCTCATATGGTTGCCACCTCACCTGCATTAACAATTTACATGAATACCAATAAGAATTAAGTAATTCTCAATTAATGAAACGAGACGACACTTACATGTTCCGGGGTAAGGAGGTCAAGCTCGTTCGTGTACTGAATGTACGAGCAGCATGTGATAGCGTAGGCGCCCGCCGCTCTCTCGTACAAATGCCCAACTGTGGGGGCAACGACCTCGTCGTTCTCTGGAAACCAGGCCGGCGGCTCGTGTACACATATGGCCTTCCCACCGGATGCCTCTCCCACATCCACACCTGGAGGAGGTACATGCAGCCCAACTGTGTGGCGTACGTCCCTCTCGTACGCCGACAAGCCTCGCAGAGCTGCCGGTACAAGAAGCCGAGCACAGCCGAGCCCCAACTGTACTCGCCGGCGTCGTCCCAGTCCTGAAGGCACGGCAAGTACATCCACGACGCCGTGTCCCTGGTGCCGTCAGGGAACAGGACCGAACCGAACATGTGCAGCACCCAAGCCCTGAAAATGACAAGATCCAAAAAAATGGGAGTTAGAAAATTATTAGCATTGAGTAAGAGAAATGCAAAAAGGTAAAAAGACCGAAACTGTTAAGTTACCTGCAGTAAAAGTTTACAGTAGCCTCATCGGCGTCGGCTGGGCACTGCGCAAACTGCCCTCGCAGACACCTCAAAGGGACGCCACTGGAGCGTCGTCTCGAACCCGGTGCCACCTCCGGCAAAGGCCTACCAAGAAACTCCTACACTCGAGCCTCCTAGCCTGCCGACACCACATCTCCAGTCACCGGCTGTCCTCTGATCCGAAGCCCCATGATCATGCTGACGTCCTGAAGCGTGATCGTCACCTCACCAAAGGGCAGGTGGAAGCTGTGGGTCTCCGGTCGCCAGCGGTCGATCAACGCTGTGAGAGCAGCAGGGTTGAAAGGTGGTATGCCACGGCTGACAAGTCTCGCAACCGTGGCAAGTCCCGCGCGGCGCAGCAAGGGAGTGTAGCGCTCGTCGTACCGCAAAACGGTACCGCCGTCGTGAGTCATCGGGCGGAGCGTGTGCAGAACCTGAAAAAAAAACTTGTGTCAACAGAAGATATGAAAATTCAGAAATTAACCCTGCCAAAACAAACAATCAGTACCTCCCCCTGCTCGGTGAGCCTAGCCCGGTGCTTGGCATCGTACCGCTCGTCAAGAAGCCTATACCTGCCCGTCATCCTGCAACACAAACATAAGTAGGGTTAGTACATGGAATTTAAATTAATATAAAGTAGAACGGTAAAAAAAATTAGTAAGTAAGAAATTTCAATTACACTAGTGCACAAAATACTATCTACCTGCACTTCCTCTCGTAAGGGGTAACGTCGTATATTATGCCCTGATTGGTGACATTTTGAGCATAGGGATTGCTGTGTGTCCTCCACAAAGTGTGTACCAACCGACTTTTTCGTGGACCTTCCCTTCACTGCTTGGTCCATGTCCATCTGGTATCTCTTCCTTTTTCTAGTTCCACGCCCTGTAACCCTCAATCCCTTGTCCGCGATATACTTTGGTCCCTCATAAACCGGCCACTCGTTCTCATCACGGAATGAGTGAAATAACGGTGCCCAAGTGTTAATCAATGCTTGCAATGAGAACTCCACTCCAACTCTGGAAGGGGCTTCCACGTCCAACCTTCGCACTCTGCAAGCAGTCACCATGTGGGAACAATGCAAGTGGAAGCTAGTAGGCCTACCACATGTGCACGTGTTCTCGCTAAGCACCACTATGTGTTTCCTTGCCTCACGATCCTCACCTCCAACGTTGGTTCCCTCTGCCTCAGTCACTTCATATGTGTGTATGGCGCGGTCAAAACAAACTGCCTTTTGCCCCTTAGAAATTAGCTTTGCCTTTCTAATTCTGCGTGCAACCTTTTCAGGATATATATGGTGGTTGTCTCGAAGTGACATAGCAAGACTGCGGCGCTTCACAAACCAAGCATTGCACTTGTAGAAGGTGAACGAAAGAATAGCAGTCACAGGAAGGCAACGACATCCTCTAAGCAAACTGTTAAATATTTCTGCCATGTTGCTTGTCATAAAACCATACCTAGCACCACCTTCGTCAAATGCTCGAGTCCACTTCTCCTTTGAGATCAACAACTCATCAAGAAATTGTCTACCACGATCGTCAGTCTTTTCTCTAAGCTCAGCTAACTTCTCCTCAAACTTCCGGGGCTCTGTCTGCCTGCAAACCTCCTCAAACAACTCAAAATTATCTTTAATACCATCATGCTTAATAAGGTTCTCTGCTAGGTGCCTTGTGCACCAACGATGATGCAAACGCCCATGTCCCGGAATGATGTTTTGCACAGCATTAAGTATCCCAGCATGACGGTCCGAAATCACACAAATATCGCGACCGGACCCAACAACAACTCGCCGAACACGATCCAAGAACCAAGACCAAGTAGAAGTTTCCTCCTTGTTCACCAAGGCAAAGGCCAAAGGGAAGAGCCTGTTCTCTGAATCATTTGCAATGGCAATCAACAATGTACCCTTGTATTTACCCGTGAGGAAGGTACCATCAATGGAGAATACGGGCCTACAATGCTTGAAGCCTTCAATGTACTGTGGAAATGTCCAGAAAGCCCGAGAGAACACCTCTCGCCCATTAACCCGAACGTTGTCCTTTGGCACATACTCATAATACATGCCAGGATTTGCAGCTTTCATTGCGTTCAACATTACCGGAAGCCTCTCATAAGCTTCTTCCCAATCTCCAAATACTTGCTTTAGAGCCCGCTGTTTTGCCCTCCAGGCTTTGCCATACTTGATCTCATAATTGTACATCTTCAAAACCATCTGCTGAAGTGCGGTAACTGAGATGTTTGGGCTATGCTTCACCACACCGCACAACTGCTTCGCAATGTATTTTGAATTCAATTGGAGGTGTTTCTCTTCTGCCTCTGCTGTACCACAAGTATGAGGCTCAATCACAGTTGTTATCTTCCATTGAGCTGTCTTAGTCACCCTGCAACAAACCCTCCAAGCGCAACCCTCTTGTTCGCACTTAACTGTGTACCGTCTCTTGCGGTACGAATGCACCACCTTGAAAGGACGGTGGTGCATCACTGAGTATCCCTGCAACCAAGTCTTCAAGTCATCCATATTCGGAAATACCATACCCTTCCGAATGATACTTTCTCGATGCAACTCAGGACCATCATCATCACTGCAACCCCCATCAGCAACTGCCCTGTGGCTCTGCCCAAGGTCTACACACTCCGGAACCAATGGGTCACGGTCCGGAAAGATAGACTGCAAGATTTTTTTTCTCCTCTTCAGACAATCGAGGAATGGGCCGATCATCCTCCGAGCCACAAGCTTTGTCATCTTCATAATTCTCATCGTCCCCGCTAAACTCTACATCCACACGGTTAGATGCTTTGGCATCACCGTCAAATGAAGCAAATGTGTCTACATAATCACCAAAATCAGCATGATATGTACCAACTTCATCATCATCCGAGTACTTAGCCTCAGCCTTTATGACATCTGCCGGTGATCGGGACACACTCTCGGGCTCACAAAACTTTACTTCCTCAACAGGTGGCTTGTTCAGGTCGAACCCGACATTGCAGTCGAGCAAAGGAACCTTAGTCACCACTATAAAGAGAGAATGCACTTCTGACTCCATAACAATATCCCTGTAAATCTCCC
This sequence comes from Cenchrus fungigraminus, assembly GCA_036936925.1. NCBI lineage: Eukaryota > Viridiplantae > Streptophyta > Magnoliopsida > Poales > Poaceae > Cenchrus > Cenchrus fungigraminus. Next base: position 14,923,310 of record CM072778.1, on the reverse strand, counting down.
ATTCTGTCTGTAGATCCAAAGGTACAAGCGTCTTTGTACGAGGACCTTTCGATGAGCCAACATCAACTACACCATTCATTTGCATACGTACACAACTATCAGACCAATCCAATTTTCTCTTCACTCTTTCAACCAATTCAACCAACGAGGGGAAACTAGGAAACATCAAGACTATCTCTACCATATTTTCAAACTCCACTGTGTCATCTTTGTTCTTCTTAACAATCCCACCATGAACAATCCTCACCAAACGATCCATCTACATCAAAAATTCCATTAACCCAAAACATGAGAAGAAATGCTAAAAAAATGCTAAATTAGGTTCTTCCTACAATTATCCAAACATCCTAACCATATATAATTGGTCATGTTCTCTAACAATAATGACGCTTAGGTGAATGAACACAATTACAAAACAAAACTTAAATAATCATCAGTCACATACCAAACATAAACATGAGCTAAACCCTAACCTTCTATAATTTGCGGTTTTTCTAACATAAACATTAGCAAGTTTTCATACCATTAGTAACTAACATAAATTCTAATGTTTTCTAACACTCAATCATCATCATCATCATTAGTCTAATACACATCATTCATATCAATTTGCAGGTGCGAGAAAAACAAGAAAAAATGCCCTTATACCTTGCCGCGCGCCTCTCGCTGCCTGAGCTCGTCCGCCCCCCCGCCGGCCGCCGGCCAGGGGCTCGAGCGCCCACCGACGGCCGCCGCAGGTACTCGCCGGCCGCAGCTCCCACACGCCGCCGCCGCCGGCCGCAGCTGCCACAGGCCGCAGCAGCCGGTCCTGCCCGCCCTGCACGCTGCTCCCACAGGCCGCCGCTGCTCCCACAAGCCACCGCCGCCGGTGCGCCGCCGCTCCACCACCCTGCCGCCGCCGGTCTCCCCGCCGCCGCACGCTTGAGAGCCGCCGCTAGGGTTTGTGGGAGATGACCAAATGAGAGTTTGAGGAAGAAGGCCTCCACGGGCCTTAACTGCCCAGACCTCCGTGCTAGATGCGTGCGCGCCGAGGTCAGATGGGTCGGCGCTAATGGGCCTCACGCCGAGGTCTCTGCCACGCAGGCAGGAGGAGCCCGCTGGGCTCTGACGTGGCAGGGCTCGGCGCTAGAGCTCCTAACGCCGAGTAACTAACCTCGGCGCGCTGGCCCCTCACGCCGAGGTCAGAGTCCATTTTTGGAATTAGTTTTGCTAGGGGTCTATCCGCAGAAATAGTTTTCGAGAAGGGTCATTTTGAAAAAATTCCACCTCGCTGTCTGCCTGCCGCGGCGCGGCGGTGGGCGGGCTTCCATCCATCCCCAGCGGCCAGCGCCACGGCCTACCAGGCTACAGCAGCCGCATTCATATCCGCATTCACTCTCGCGCAGGGGCTATAGCAGAGCGGTGGCGATCGCGGTGGACCGGTCGCCGTCGCGGCATGGACGATGGACCCAACACCCAACTGGCCGCCGGGGCGGTGGAACTGGAATGGAATGAACGCCATCGATCGGCTCCCATCACGTAACCTGGCACAGCTTGGCATGGCAAACGTTTCTGATCAGTTCGAAATCAAGGCCCGGCACACGCACCAGTGGTTATTAGCTGATACGTAAGTTCCCTAGTGCAGCTCCTCGACCACCACCAGGCCCCCAGTTCGGTAGTGCACGCTACGACTCCCGGGCAGTGGCCAAACCTCCGGCACGCCGTATTTAGAGCGCACGGGCCAGAATAGGAGTCACTTCTCTCGGCGAGCACACCAAGCAGCTTACCACTACTACTACTCGTTGAGCTAGCCCGCTAGCCTCTGCTCCTTCTCGCGATGGCAATGCTGCTGCCGCGGTCAGCTATGGTGGTTGTGGCCGTGGCGCTGGCGTTCGGGATGGCGGCGGCGCAGGGCCCGGCGGCGGCGCCCGGCCCGGCGCCCGGGATCAGCGACGAGTGCCTCAACTCGGTGTTCAACATGTCGGACTGCCTGACGTACGTGACGGCCGGGAGCACGACGCGGCACCCGGACAAGGCCTGCTGCCCGGAGCTGGCCGGCCTGCTCGAGTCCCACCCCGTCTGCCTCTGCCAGCTGCTGGCCGGCGGCGCCGAGTCCTACGGCGTCAGCGTCGATTACAAGCGCGCCCTCGCGCTCCCCGGCATCTGCCGCCTTACCGCGCCGCCCGTCAGCGCCTGCGCAGGTATGGTTATCTTCCCGGTCAGTCGCTGGCTTTGCACTGCACCCGAAGGAACAACCAGCTTCACGCTGGTCACCTCGCGCGTGTCCCGTAAAAAATTCAGACAAAGAAAACCTGAGAGTTGCTTAAAAAATTCAAACAAAAACCTCCTTGCCACTGACCGGATGAGAGAAGCGGTGTCCTTACGATTTTGTTCTTCAAGTTATCAGAAATCCTTGAAAAGTTTATGAAAAAGCAAGATTCTAGCACAAGAAGAAGAAATTCCTCTTCCGTGGTCAAGTCACTCTGTAATTTTACATTTTGCAGTACGATTACGCATTCAAATTTACTCTAGTTATTTGTCAAGAGGATGATAGCATGAGTTTGCAACTTCCTCTGTTCATTTGATTACGTTTAATTTCCAACTGCTTTCATCATTCTTGCAGCGTTCGGAGTCCCTCTGCCTGCGGGATTGGTGCCTACTGCATCGCCCTCGCCCATGTCAGGCCTCTCTCCATCTACGGGTCCAGAAGTACCTGGTAACTTTGATTCTCTCTAGTCCTTCACAAGCATACATCTTTGTTACAAAATTGATGGTGCATCAGTACTGCATACTAGAATCGAATTTAGAGGATATTAATTAGCACTAAATGCCAATAAGAGGGACACTGACCGCTCTTAAGTCTTAACCTCTACTACTAGTATATTGCTGATGTTAACAGATGCTTGTTAGGTGCCCTCAGTAGCCAGTCAGTCACACTCACACATTCTTATTAGATGACCTGCTTGCTCTGCTAACCCTGATCCATCTCGTGATGTCCTGCAGCCAACACGCCGACCGGCTCAGCAGCCAAGTCGACGAACCACGCGCCGGGCCGCGTCACCGCCGGCGGCCTCATCGCCCTCGCCGCGCTGCCCCTCGCCGTCGCGGCCGCCGCCGGCATGTTCTAGGGAGTGTGATGTCTCTTGTTCATTCTTACCACACACATGGTTGTGCATTACGATACGCACGTCGTACAAACAATTGCTGATTTGTTTCCACTCCACGCACGAGATTCTTCCGGGTTCTGTTTTTTTTCTCTTCATGTAATAATTCCTTTCGGTGTGCTGTAAAATTTGCTACTAGTAGAGATGGTGGCTGATGTCTGTGTGACTGTGTGTACGTATAGCATCGTCGTCTCTGGTGTCCTTCCTACAGTTTGATGCCGCGCTGTTTACTTGTAATTTCAAAAAAAAAAATGCCGCACTGTTTCGTCTCGTCTCCATTTGGGTTACGATCAGCGACATGGCAGCAAATGCTGTGCGGTACGAGCGAAACAGTAGCGGCGATGAATTTATTCGAGAGGGGAATTGAAGGTTGGGGGTTGAGCTGTCGAGAGGCGTGTGGCCGCGGCCGTGTGTGGGGAAGACCGGGAGGAGCGTTGGATCTGGCTGGCCGTCGTGGGCAGCGAGCGACACTCCGGGCCCCGGTGAACTTGTCTACTGGGGCGCTGGCCGTTGGAACATGAATGCCGAGATGCCCTGCGATTCAATTCCGATCCTTCCACTGCTGGTATCTGGGCCTTATTTAGTTCGTGAGAAAATTTATCTTTTCAACGTTTTGAACTTCTGCAGCATACTGTAGCACTTTCGTTTGTTTGTGGTAAATATTATCCTATCATGGCCTAACTAGGCTCAAAAGATTCGTGTCGCGAAGTACATCAAAACTGTGTAATTAGTTATTTTTTTACCTATATTTAATACTCCGAACTTATGTCTTTTGACGTATTTAATGTGATGTGATGAAGAGAGTGGAGAAAACGTTAGAATTTTTAGCAAACTAAAAAAGGCCCTGGTTGAGCCCCATCTCCCCATGTGGTGATTTGCGACGGCTGCAATAGTTGTCGTAGTTTCTCTTGACCTCGCGACAAAGATCCAAAGCGATTGCCCTATAATTGCTGCACTTGTTTGGTACGCGGCAGTTCGTAGCTGTCCACGCCTTGCTCTCTCGCGGCCTCGCCCACAAGGTCGCAAATTCACACTCGGTACTACAAAGTGAAATCAGAGAAGACAAATTAAAATGCACCATGAAGAGCTGAGGGTTCATGCGGATCCTATTCATCTGGCTTATCAACCACCGGCTAATAGTACTTTTTCTCTAAGAACAAATCAATATTAGACACCAGTTACCAATCAGTCAGCGGTATTTTTCTCTCAAAACAAATTAGCATCAGCTATCAACCACCAACCAGCCTAACATACACAATGGAGGAGCCCTAAAAAATTATTCCGCTGTCTAAAGCAAAAACTGTCCCGTCTCATATTCAGATAAGCTCCATCAGCCGCTCAGCACGGGTGGTAACTTGGTAAGCATGTTTATATGACTAACCACGGGGGGAACTTTGCTGTAAACTGAAAACATTTTTCTAAATCAGAGCACACAAAGCCTGCCTGCTTGGATGAGGGGGCCGTTGGTTGGGTTTACCCCTCGTACAAATAGGCGCCTTTCCTGAGTGCTTCGCCTTTTTTAGCTCACATCATATTCTAGGAAAACTCACATTTCGTGTAGTGCCTGCAAAATGAAAAGAATAACATAGCTTATTTATTAACATTAATCTAAAAAAATAACATTATTTTCATAACTATTCTAACATAGCAAACTGAGAACAATAACCGTGCAAGCAGTAGGCATGACTTAAAAAAAAAAGTAGGCATGACTTTACCTTAACTTTACCCTTGCCCCTTGGTAAGAGCTCTTCAGCACCAATTCTCATGTCAGCATTTGATGAGCGCCTCTTAGTCTTTTTGTTAAGTACCTCGACCTCAACAACGAAGGTTCCACAAACAGGACGATGGTCGGAAAATCTAGACTCCCCACGGTAGTAGGATAATTGCATTATACCGTCCCCACGCCACAATATTCTGTCACACCTGAGCAAGTTTCAACAAGCTGTGTGAATACTGAATAGATGTAGTTAGGGGTGGTAAAGGGCCCTCCAATTTCGCCTAGCAAATTTAAGGATCGGACCATATAAGGGCCGGGCCATAATAATATACAAATTTGAGCTAAAAGTAGTAGGGTTAGTTGGATTGTGAAGAATGCGTTAGGGGCATGGTTCATTACCACCCCTAGATGTAGTCAATCGGAGTATAGCAAGCTTGAGCTTTGTACCTAAACAAGTTAGCTTATACAATATGAAACTGCAGGATGTGGCGGGTTTCATTATATTGTTGAAATAGAAGTTAATAAGATGCCTCATTCTTATGTCCTTTTGCAATTATGTGCTATGTTTATACCCATTAAGTATACCTGTATTCAATTTCGGTATAGGCAGCATTATGGGGACAACAGAACTTAACATAAATCCAATTTTGGTATTTGGCATTTTTGTCTAACTAACAGAAACCTATATTCAAAAGCGGTACATACCACGCCGGTGTTCTCCTCTTTTTCTTTGATGTTGCAGTTTCACCAGCATAAGCATCTGAGTTAAACGAGTACTTGTACGTTGGAGCAAAATATATCTTCCCCTCATTCCAACCCTTAAATACTCGCCCGGCATCACGCTCGATTTTAAGCTGAAGCAAAACGTACATCATAAGGTGATGTGCTAAAAAGAACAAACAAATTGTTAACTCTTTCTACCTTCTTTCGATGAATACTAATTATCTTCTTTGTCATATGATGATGCAACTTCGATAATAGGCATATTTAGTAATAGTGCCATTCCTCCAATTAATGTTTTTTTCAAAAAAAAAAAAGATTGCCCTCAAGCTCTAGCACTCACTAAAGAAGCAGATGTAGACGGAAAGCAGTCCTACAGCCACCCTACGAAGGCACTGGCATGTTCCTGATGAGATAGAAAAGTAACCTGATCCTTTTCAAAAAGGGCATCCCAATTATTTTCCATTAAAAGCTTCTTGGTATCTGCATAGCTCAGTGCAATGCGGTAGTTCAGATCCCCAAGCCATATCACCTTACTGAAATCAACAATGCATAAAATTAACATTTCATAGTGAAACATACATCTAATTAAATGTAGCACAGCATTCTTACTCATGTTCAAGAATTTTCTCTGGGATTCTTCTTCCAGTTCTCCGACAGATCCTAGAAAACATTGTGAGCCTTAGTATCTCTAGAACATCCAAGTTTCTCCTAAATTCATCACCTTCTTTCTGGCCTGAAGCCAAATGGCTGCAGACAAAACAAAAACTTGTCTGGTGCAGTGTCATGCTTACTGATATACATCCCTGCAGCAGCAGAAGTGGATTCAGAAATAGAGTAAGTACTCACGCAGGATAACTTCAATCTGATTCTATCCTGACCTTGTTTCCTAGACAGCCCAGAATCCCGCGTCCTATGCAAGACTTTCTTAGATGGCCAATATGCTGTACTAGTTCTTTTTTCACCCACACAGTAACAAAAATGCCAACCATTTGTTTGCATGCTATGAGATTATATCTTAATTGATCCCTTGCGGCTGGAGCAGAGGTAATTCCATCGATCACAGAGCCATAAGAATCCCTTGATTTCTCTTTGCCTTTCACTTCCTCTTCTTCATCGTCTTCAGAGGAATCGGTCTCATCTGCATATGCTTTTGGACAGCGAAAGCAAGCATCCCTGTAGGATGTTTTGGTCATTTCTACTGGGCAATTGCAGGCCTTAAGTTGTTTTCTACGAACTGGCATGAAAGATTTGCTAATGGCTTTTAGCAAGGACTTTTGAAAAATCGTGGCACCACTTGCTGTTTTTGATAGGTCTGAGAATGAAGTATCGAGGCTTGATGAAGCTCGAGAAGAAGCTGAATCAACAGATGGAGATGGCTCATGCTGAAAGACGTTGGCATCAATGTCAGCTGGTCGGTTTAGTGCTTGGTTTATAAGAACAAGCCATCTAGCAGCTGGTTCGTTGTCTTCTATCACAAGCACGTTGCCAGCATTCAGAGGAACAATTTCCTGAAAGCTGTTCAAATGTTAAACAAACAAAAGTGATGGTACAATAATGCCAAACTAAAAGTTCCATTAAAATATCCTTGAAAGTATATATACTTCATTGATTATAGAATAAACACCAAACATGTCAGTGCAACAATGCAGTATAGTACCATACTACCAGTGACCAATCAAGTAAAACTTCACTATCTAGCATTTCCAGCTGTGTATTAGTACTATTTTGTGAGAAATAACTAAACATGAAAACAGAGTACACCAGCTGTATATAGGTCTTACATTGGAAGGATTTTCGTAGATATAAAGAGAATACAGATTAAAACCTACCCCAAAACATAAATATCTGAATTGTCATCTGGGGGAAGAAAATCTTCCAGGTTCAGTGCAGCAGTAGGTGGTTTTCCTCCAACATTCCAGGTGGCAACAAATATTCTGCACATTTAAAGTTGTAAGATGGACGCAAGAATGGTAGAATATGAAACTTAGCTATCATACCTGATGGGTTTAGTTGTAGTGTTATTCGAAGATTGTGCAAGGAAATGACTGAGACGCATGCTCTTAACTTCTGGTTTCATTTAGTTCAAACAAGCATAAGAACCCAATCAAAATTAAAAATAATTGGAGGAATCAGGAAAAAAAATAGTGAGCTTTGTAGACATTGGAGTACCTGAAAGTGTTCTCAAGGGGGATGGCAATGCCGCCTTAGAAGAACTTGGCCCAGGCTCTGCTGCTGTTATATAGGAGCACCTCCATGGTTTTAGAATGCACTAGAGATTCTTATAAAAGAACCATCAGCACTTCTTTTTGCTAAACATTAGCACTTAGCAGCAGAAAAAACTTGTCTTAAATTTAGGAAAATAAATAGAACTAGTTTTGTGCCAAGGTTGATGGCAAGAGCTAATGACAACAGTAAGTCTAGTCTTTAAGTGGATGGTTATGAGATGATAAATACTACACGATTTCAGGTCAAATCAGACGTGATGGGGGAATGAAATATAGTGACAGTTTTACTATAATAAAATATTCTGGAACTGAGGACAAAATCTTGTGTTCAATTGTAAAGTATCCAAACAGCCAATTGTCTCCCATTCCACAATTTCAGCCCCTGCTCAGAGATCCAGATGGGGTTTGCCCGTTTGGTGAGGTCAGTCAAGACAACATACACGAACTCTTGTAAGTTTAGAATGATCATTGACAGTTAACCCAAGATCTTTATTTTTTGTGGGCAAGTTAAATGAATAAATTTTCAGCTGGTGTTCATAATGCTAGTCTGCAAATTGAAAAATAAGAATGTGAACCAACCAGCATTGCGGCTTGGATTTTCTGTGCTCTTAACAGCTTTCTTTCCTTTGGCCGTGAAAAGTTTTGGGCCACAACCCTGGATGGAATAGAAACAAAAACATTTAGTGGCTTTTCATTCCTGCACAATGCATCGATTGAGGAAATGCAATTAACTTATCACCTTCATTTTCTCCTCACCAGTGGATGCCATATACGCTGAACCCGGTAGAAGGTTTTCCTTTGTGATATTTAAGTCCGAATACCGAATGCAGTTTAATTAATAATCTGCCAGTGGTTCATATTTGTAAACAAACAACCGGCTAAGTAAGAAATAACTTAATGCAACGACGCATGCATTTTCTAAAAAAATAATGATAAAAGGGTCAATTTTGAGCCAAATCCTAGCAAATCGCATTCAGGAAAAGTTATAAATGTTGTTACAAACCCAAAGTCCTGTCAGGCAATAGCGAAAAATAGGCGTTTCAAAGCAAATCACCCCGCTGCGGTGGAGAAGGATCATGCAAACAAAAGGGAGACATGGGAAACAAATATCACAACTGAAAACCTCCCAACGATTGTCTTGAAAAAAAAGCAACCGATACGCGATTTCCCAATCCCCAATCCTCCCATCCAAAAGCCCACGACATCCGGAACGCACAATGCCGCATCAAGCATACCCACCTTAGCCTGCAAGAACCTCCGTCTCCCAGGATCCCAAAACCCACAGCCAAGATGCCGCCGCCGCCGCCACCACCACCACCGTCAACAGAGATCACCAATCACCAGCAGCGCTACCAGCCGCGAACACAACCTCGCCGACGCCGGGCGGCGGCCCCTTGAATCCGGCAAGGGGGGTCGGGGGAGGCCGGGGGATGCACGGCCATCGGGGCCCCCCGTGGAATCTTTAAACCGCGGGAGAGGACAAGTGTCGCACGGATATGGAATAGTTTAAGGAAGGAACGCCTCCCGCCACGCTGGCTGGCGGCATTCGATCCGCATCGGCCTGCGCGCGTCGCGTCGCGTCGCGGGGCGCCGGCTGGCAGGGTTGACCGACCGGCCGGCTGGGGAGTTAGCGGGGCGCACGTGCGTGCGGCGGTGAGAGGAATGGAAATGGAAATGGAATGGGGTTCCGGGCTGGGGATGAAGGGGACGAGGGGAGGGGGGAGACAGAGGCTGGCCGTGGTGGGGAGAAAGTGGGGGAGGAGTAGGAGCGCACGCAGACGCAGGACGCTGTCAGCGACGACGGGAATTCTCGCTGGATTCGGACGTGATCCTTGTTGTGCGGAATCACGGGGGTGGTGGGGGCATCATGTGCTCGCGTACTCGATCCGGCCGGCACACGCCAACCGCTGGTTCTCCGGATTTGTTGCTCTGATGCTGTTTGGATGGGATTGATGGATCATGGATGGTTCTGGGACCTGCGTGGCTCGTGCGGCCGCCGAGGCCGAGCCCACCGGTCTGTTTGCCGCTCGCTCGGAAGCAGGCAAAACAGTCGCCGGCGGGGAGGGTCGGTCCAGCCGCTGCCGCACACCAGGCTCGTATCGCCGCCGTGCTACGCGTACTAGAGAATAGAGATGCTGTTATGGGCGGCGCGCTGTGCTGCTTCCCACGCTCTGATTGAGCGGCGAGCGCCATGTTCATGTGCAGACACAGGTCAGCAGTCCTTTCTCTTAAATAAATCAGTCGCTAGCCACCAGTAAATAATACCTTCTTCTTAGAAAAAATCAGCACTGGCCATCAGCTACTAACCAAATGAACAGTCAGAAGGTTGGACTCAAGGAAAATAAGATCAGACCAAGCGGATGGGCATAAAGAACACCTTGGGTTCCATTTTACGTCGGCTGGAGCAGCCCCCGTCTCTCCAAACGCCGACGAAAATGAGGAGCTTGCGTCGGCACACGACGGTGGAGCGAGTAGCTCGCAAGCAAAGGGAATTGTAGTCCAATTTGAGTGGATTCCTATTAAAATCAAATATTGAATACAATAATAGGTACTACCTCCGTTCATCAATATATGACGCCAGCTAACTTAAAATGAACTGATCAGCGTCATATATAAATAGACGGAGGAAGTATAAGTACCCATCAGTAAATTATTATAGTTGTGTATTGTCTTTTGGCAAATACCTAGGATGGCGACGCCCTCGCGCCCCGACGGCTAGCTCGTCCGCCTGCCTCCCCGCCGGTGGCTAGCGCCCGCCCGCCGTTCTCCGCCGACCAGCGCCCGCCCGCCACCCCTTCCCCTCCTCCTCCTGCTACTCCTCATCTCCACCCCCTCCCATGGCGCCCGGAACCCTAGATCTGGGCGGGTCCCTGTCGCCGGTCGCCTCCCCTGCACCGGCTGCCTCCACCACGCCGGTTGCCACCTCCGCCTCCTCTGCGTCGGTCGCCTTCCCCGAGCCGGCCACCCCCGCGTCGGCCGCCTCCGCCGACTCGGTCACCTCCGCTCCGACTGCCACCTCAGCCACTCCTGCACCGGCCCCCGTCCCCATGCCGGTCGCCACCCCCGCCCCGACCACCTCCGCGCCAACCGCCGCCTCCGCCCCAGCTGCCTCCTCCGCACTCTCCCCCTCTTCCCTCTCCCCCGACGCGGAGCCGTTCTCCCTGAGCGGCGTCTCCGGTGGGCGGGGAAAGAGCTTGCGCTGGCACGACGGCTCCTCACCTCTGGAAGACTCCGACGATGAGTACCCGCCACCTCCGTCCTACCGCGACATCCTGCTTCGTCCGACGGGGACGTCCGCCTCTACCTCGACCTCGGCGGCGCCCCGGGCCAAGCCCCCTAACCTGCGCGCGACCGGGTCGGTACACTACCGGCTTGGTCCGCGGGTCGAAGCTCGCTCTGACCGCCCCCAGCAGAGGCGTCGCGGCCAGACGCGGTTGGTCCACGACCTCCCTTTTCGCCCGGTCAAGCCCGTCCGCAACATCTCCGACAATCGCCTGCGCTCCATCGTCGTCCAGCCGTAGCGTGAGCCAAGTCCGCCGCCAAGGGATGTTGATGGCTTCACGGTGGTGCAGAGTCGTCGTTCTTCCCGACGGCGTCGACAACGCCGTGCTCTGTGCCAGCAGGCCCCTCCCCCTACGGTGTCGCACATTCCGTCGAAGTTCGCAGGTCTCTGCCTCAATTGCCTATCTTTCACGCACTTGGTGGCCCAATGTCGTCTCCCACCGAGGTGCTTCCAATGTCGTGGTTTTGGGCACCTTGCTCGAGACTGCAAGAGGCTTTGTAGTTCGACGGCAGTCGCCCGTCCGCATGGTGGTCCACGTCGGTCACCGCAGGGGACAGGGTCCCCCCCCTCCCGCTGCCGCCTTCGGACCTTCCGGTGCCGACTGGATCCGCGGACGTCTCCATGAAGACAGCGGCTGACCACAGCCTACCGACGGGCTTTCCTCCGCTCCGTCCAATTCCTGAGGACTCTTCCCCCACGCGGTTGGCCGAGCTGGATGTTGAGGAGGAGAAGTTACGGCTCGCTCTCTTAGCTGCAACACTTGGTGGGCGCCAGGACAACTATGTTGCAACTTTGAGGCTTGCCATCCGGGAACTTTCTGGGACCTCCGACGACAGCCTCGTGGTCCAGCAAGTCGCCCCGAGGAGTTTCCTGGTGATCCTCAGAGCGTGCGCGATGGCTGCACCCAACAACTTGTCGCCCTCGGAACTGGTGGCCTTTAGCTCAATGCCCACCTAGAGGTGAAGATGTGGATGTCCCAACTGATCCTATGTTGCTCGAGCTCGAGGCTTTTTCACCGAAGTGTGTTCCGGTCGCCTGACGGTCCGTCGGACTGTGGTGCGCCACCACCACCACCACAGACTGCGCCAACTGCCACTTGCAAGACCTACAAGACCTATAGACGCCGTCCACGCAGCGTCATGGCTACACAAGATCCGGCCGCCCTGCCAACACCGGTTAGTCTCAACTTCGAGTCGGCGGTGGAGCCTCCGGCTGTTGATTCGGGGACTGTGCCTTGCCAGCCGGGTGTTGAGCCTGAGTGCTCCCATCCCATGGTCTCTCGTAGCCCCAAGTCTTCCAGGAGGCCGCCAAGGAGAACTCGCCAGGATCAAGTCGCGACCCCATCGAAGCGGGGTAGGATTCAGCCCAACGACGACCTCGAAGCTGCCAAGGCCAACACCACGGCCTTCCTGGTTAGCGTCCGCCAGGCACTGCAGGTACCGCTCGCAACCTTGCCAGTGGCGCCACCCCCTTCCTCCGCCTCAGCGACTCGCCGGAGTAACAGGCTCGCCAAGCAGACCGCGAACTCCACTGTGCGTGCCTCTAAGAAGGGTGAGGTCCTGCTCATGCGCAAGTTGGACAAGCTGAGCACGCGGTCTACGGAAGACCCTGGGGCTCAGGTCGCTGATGCCACCGCAGTCGACATGGGCCTTGTCGCGGTTTTCGCTGGACCTGGGCCGATCGACAAGGACTATTTCGATGCTTTCCGCGACCTCTTCCCGGCGGCGCGTGCTCTCTTTGACGCGGACCTTATGACCGCGGTCAGGCGGGTCAACGACGCGAGCTCCGTGTGTTGAGTGAGGTGGTTATCCCTATAAGGGTTTAAGTTGTCTTTTTTTATCGTATAATCCTCTAGTGTTGTAACCCCGTGTGCGTGCGCCGGTTGGCCCGCATTGTAACAAAACAATCTATTTCTTCTTAATACAAAGATGCGCAGCTCTCAGAAAAAAAAGCAAAAGTTACCTAACGGTATTCGGCACCCAACTTTACCAGCATCCATAGAAAAAGGGTTACTGACTGATGAAACAGGCGTCCAAGGCCAAGCAGAATGAAAAAAAAAAGACTAGAGAGAGCAAAATGGTATGAAGATCACCATGTATTCGTGGAAATCTGGCAAAAACATTTTCCAATGTTTCAAGATCCATATTGGCAAAAAGCGTGGCGTCACTGCTGACAGTTGACACTGGCCTTTTTTTCTTGAGAAGGAGATGACACTGGCCTTTTGATGAGATGATCGAGTGCCCCCTGGCTCGCATGCGATGCGCCTGCTCAAACCGCAGGAAGCCGCCAACCTCCCGCGCGAGGCCCTCGAGGCGCACATCGTCTCGCTGCTCCGCCGATGCCGGGGCCTCCTCGCGCTGCGCGCCGCGCACGCGCACCTCCTCCGCGTCCGCCTCCCGCGCCTCACTGCCGCCTTCGCGCTCTCCAAGCTCCTCGCCTCCTGCGCCTCGCACTCGGCCGCCGCCGCCGCCGCCTCCTCCTACGCCCGCAACCTGTTCGACCAAATCCCGGACCCGACTGCCTTCTGCTACAACTCCCTCATCCGCGCGCTCCCCGCCGCAGGCCCCCCAGCGCTGGACGCCTACCGCCGCATGCTGCGCGCGGGGTCCCCGCGGCCGAACACCTTCACGCTCGCGTTCGCTCTCAAGGCGTGTGCGGCGGCCACGCCGGCGCCGGCGCACAGGGAGGGGCTGCAGCTGCACGCCCAGGCGTTCCGCCAGGGACTCGAGCCCAGTGCCTACGTGCGGACCGGTCTGCTCAACCTCTACGCCAAGTGCGAGGAGGTTGCCCTCGCCAGGACGGTGTTTGACGCCATGGCCGGGGACAGGAATTTGGTGGCGTGGAGCTCCATGATCGGCGGGTACTCGAGGGTGGGGATGGTGAATGAAGCGCTGGGTCTGTTCCGTGAGATGCAGGCGGCTGGGGTGGAGCCGGATGAGGTCACCATGGTCATCGTCATCTCTGCTTGTGCCAAGTCAGGAGCACTTGACTTAGGGAGGTGGGTACATGCTTACATCGACAAGAAAGGGATCACGGTTGATCTGGAGCTGAGCACCTCGCTGATTGATATGTATGCAAAGTGTGGGTTGATAGAGCGCGCATTGGGGGTCTTTGATGCGATGGTGGAGAGGGATACAAAGGCATGGAGTGCAATGATTGTCGGATTAGCGATACATGGGCTTGTAGATGATGCATTGAGGCTTTTCTCAAGAATGCTAGAGCTCAAGGTAAAGAATGCTGCACTGATTTCCTAGAGATAGGTTTGTTGGTTATTAGTAGGCGATAATAAGGCCATATGCATTGACTTATATACATAGTTCAATACAAATGATCAGCAATAGAAGCTAATTTATAATGAAATATTGTTTGTTTTTTAGCTCACATGCTCAACATGTTCTCCGCTGGTAGCCCACATATTCAAGCTAGAGCTCATCAGTATTGTATATGTTAATCTTTACAAACCATAAAGTTGCCATTACAGCCCACATATTCAAGCTAGAGCTCATCATATTTCACCTAATTTCTTGTGTGTATTGCAATATTCTAGGTGAGGCCTAACAATGTCACATTTGTCGGTGTGCTGTCAGCCTGTGCTCACAGTGGCTTAGTGGATGATGGGCGACGATATTGGTCTACTATGCAAAATTTGGGAATTAAACCTTCAATGGAGAACTATGGCTGCATGGTTGACCTCTTGTGCCGATCTGGCCTTCTGGATGATGCTTACTCCTTTGTTATTGGTATGCCTATCTCACCAAATTCAGTGATCTGGAGGACTCTTCTTGTGGCTAGTAAAAGCACAAACAGGATTGATATAGTGGAATCAGCATCAAAGAAACTCCTTGAGTTAGAACCTCTCAATCCAGAGAATTATGTTCTGCTCTCCAATTTGTACGCGTCGAACTCCCAGTGGGATAGAGTGAGCTATATGAGGAAAAAGATGAAGGACAACAATGTTGGTGCTGTTGCTGGTTGTAGTTCAATTGAAATAAACGGCCACTTGCATAAGTTTGTGGTGAGTGATGATTCGCACCCTGAAATCAAGGAGATAAGACTGGTTCTGAGAGAAATAGCGGACCGGGTGCGACAATCTGGCCACAAACCTTGGACTGCAGCGGTTCTACATGACGTCGGTGAAGAGGAAAAAGAAGTTGCACTTTGTGAACACAGCGAAAGGCTAGCTATTGCATATGGATTGTTAAAAACGAAAGCCCCTTATGTCATCCGAGTGGTAAAGAACTTGAGGTTTTGCCCGGATTGCCATGAAGTGGCAAAGATAATAAGCAAGTCATACAATCGGGAGATCATAGTTAGAGATCGTGTTCGCTTCCATAAATTCATGGGAGGCAGTTGCTCTTGTAAGGACTTTTGGTGATTTCCTAGTGACAAATGAATTATGTTGATGCAAAATTATTCTAGATACTTGTCGTTTTGGCTTGTATAGACACATTCATTTTGTTATGCACCTAAATATATATTTATGTCTAGATACATAACAAAAAATATAACAAAAAATATAACAAAAAATATAAAGAATGTATTTAGAAAAGCCAAAACGATAAATAATTTGGGACGGAGGGAGTACATGCTACTAAGAACAAACATATGGTTATCCTGAATACATATGCTAAATAGTATTTTGCCTTACAAATTTTCTATGTACTAATCCATTATGTTAATTCAATAATACTCCCTTCGTTTTAAAATATATGGTGTTTAGGACAAGAACATTAGTTTATTTTTGAACTAAATAATTTGTCATAAACGTCATATATTTAAGGATGGAGGTAGTGTATTTCACCCTTCCTACAAGTACAAACCATCACCATGCAATTTTCGTTATTTTATTTCTTTATAACGGAATTTTCCAATGCCAATACGAATATACGATCTCGTATCCAACCTGAGATTACGTCATACGTTGCTAACCTGGAACCCCGTCCGGCGTCGTGGTGACCTGGGACGCTTATATATATGCCAAATCCGGAGCAATGGGGGATTGGATTCCGATCCTACCAACTCACCATTCCCGTCCCCACAAACTGACGGCGATGTCTGAAGAAACCACGGCGGCTGTGCCCGGTGACGGGGTGGCGTACAACGAGGAATACGTGGGCGCCCTCGGCGTCCGGTTCGCCCCGACAGACCAGGAACTCATCGTCCACTACCTCGGGCGGAAGCTGCGCAACGAGCCGCTCCCCACCGACGTTGTGGTCGACGGCCACGACGCCTATGCGGAGCACCCCAACAAGCTCGGTGGGTCGGCGGCGGGTTTCACGGCGCAGCCAATCCTCTTCCTCTTCTAGAGCTCTCCGCTCACCTTCGTCTTCTCGAGCTCTTGCAGTGCCCAAGCTGGGCGAGGACATCGGGGGCGCCTGGTACATGTTCTCGCCGCGGGACCGCAAATACGCCGGTGCGATGCGGCCGAAGCGGGACACGGGCGACGGCGAGGGCCGCTGGAAGGCGATGGAAGCGTAGAAGCTGGTCCTAGGCGTCGCCGACGGCAAGGAGGTGATCGGGGCGAAGCACGCGCTCACGTTCCACGAGCAGTCCGACTCCGACCAGCAGGTGGACGCGCTGGGCAAGCGCAAGCGGGGCAACAACATGTCGAAGCCCACCAAATGGAAGATGGTGGAGTTCGTCTTCAGCAACTCCAGCAGGGCCCCCGCGACGACACCGCGCCCGACCCCATGCTGGTTGGTGATCCGATCCTCATCCTCGTTCAATTTATGGCGTGCTGAAAGCAATTGCTGCCGATGGCTAGATCGATCACCGACGTGTTTGTGCCTTGTGTTGCGCCGCCGCAGTTGAACGAATGCGTGCTGTGCAAGATTACAAACAAGTCGCTGAGGGCGGCGAATCGGGATCCTGCTCAGGGCGAGGAGGAGGAGGACGACGACGACAACGGGGAGGAGGAACCGTCCCCTGACGGTGGCGGCGAGTCACAGGAGAAGCCCCTTCCAGAGCAGCAGTCCGCAACCGCAAGCGGTGGCGGCGCCGGGTCGCACGGCAATCGGCAGCCAGCGGCGGGCGAAGCTCCAAGATGGGGACACATAGCGGCGCTGACCCATGATGACTACCGTGGCGCAAAGTACTTCGTCGGCGTAGATGGTTCGAACCGGTCCGGCACTAACATGCTCAGCGTGTTCGGCTCCGACGACCACATCGGGGCGTTCTACGGCGGCGGCGCCGGGTCACATGGCAATTGGCAGCCAGCGACGGCCGAAGCTCCGAGCGGGCGACAAATGGCGGCGCTGCCCGGCGATGACTACCGCGGCGCAAACTACTTCGTCGGCGTAGATGGTACGAACCGGTTTGGCACTAACAGGCTCAGCGTGTTCGGCTCCGACGACCACATTGGGGCGTTCTACGGCGGCGGCGCCAGGTCACATGGCAATCGGCTGCCAGCGACGGCCGGAGCTCCGAGCGGGCAAGAAATGGCGGCGCTGCCCGGCGATGACTACCGCGGCGCACAGTACTTCGTCGGTGTAGATGGTTCGAACCGGTTTGACACTGACAGGCTCAGCGTGTTCGGCTCCAACGACCACATCGGGGCGTTCTACGGCGGCGACGCCGGGTCACATAGCTATCGGCAGTCAGCAACGGCCGAAGATCCGAGCGCACAACAAATGGCGGCGCTACCCGGCTATGACTACCGCGGCGCCAAGTACTTCGTCGGCGCAGATAGTTCGAACTGGTCTGCCACTAACTGGTCTGCTAGCGTGTTCGGCTCCGACCACCACATCGGGGCGTTCTACGGCAGCGCGCAGCGCGCGGGCCACTGGCAAAGAAGCGTCGTCGGGCGGTGGTGCCGGGTCATTATCGCCGGACGAGCAGCAGCAACCGACGCCAGAAGCTCCGAACTGGGGAGGTGCGGCGGCTACCGGTGCAGCTTCACAACAATCGGCGCCCCGGGTGCCATAACTTCCGCAGATTTTGCTGGTAGTAGTTAATCATTTTGACGATCTTTGCCGTGAGCCCGTGACAATTGGGAGAATAGTTTGCTTTTTGTTCTTTTGATTTGAGGAAGCTCTGGTTATTTTCATTTTCGTGTAACTGTGCTCCGATTTCTCTTTTTAAACCTTGCTGCAATGGGCAAAATTTTGAAAACGTGAGGTTTGAACAAATTCCAAATTGTCATGTCATGCAAGTCATTCGTTTGGTTCACGGAAAATTCTAGCAAGTTGGGGTGATAATTTGATACATGCCCCGCGCCCCCCCCCCCCCCCCGGCATTGCGGAAACCTCTGCCGTTTGGCAAGCATCATCGGCCCAGCAACCTCGGGTGCATTTGATTTTAATTAAACAGCAAGGCAAAAGGCTACGCCCTCAAAATCTGAAAATCATAAGTTTTCTGCACTTTGATAAATACAGAGTACAGTTACAATAGATACAGTGCACTTTTCCGATACATTTCCAACACCAGGAGAATTTGCATTTATTGTTTGATCGAAACAATCACCACATAACAAAACACACAAAACTGAAACCATCCCCACAATGTAATAATGTGCAAATAATACATGGTCTGAAATGAAATAATAATGAACACATACAAATAGATTGAAGTGACACGATCGAGGAAAGAATTATTAGCTCAAACATAAAGGTACTTTGCCCCCAACAATTTTCAAAAATATGATCTCTGAAGTTTCAGAAACAGGCTGACAAAACAGAGTAATGAAGAAAACCAATGCAAAACGATGAGCTTCACTGATACCACAATGATTTGCGTCAAAGACTCCCAAGTGAGCCCATAGCAGCGACTGATGATTAAGAAGCCAGTTGGTTTTGGCTCCAAAAGGAGAACATGCCCTTATACCTTGCTGGGGAAAACTGGCGTGACAGCAATGCAAATGGCTTCTCCTTACCGCAGCTTGTAGCACATTTGATTGGTTCCATAGCCTTGAGTACAGGAACTATCTCTGGCAATGCGGCGGCACTTTCAGCTAGCACCAATGGAGATACCTTAGCAGATTCTGGAACACAAGTCACAGTTCTGCTGCTGCTGATCCCATCACCACTGTGTGCCTTGTGATAATGCGAGCTACTGGTATCAGTTCTATTGCTGCCACTACTATCGGCACTGCGGTGCGAATGCTTCCTATCCTTTTTGCTGTTGCTGCTGCTGCTGCTATGACGAGAATGCTTCTTGTCCTTTTTGCTGCCACTGCTACTGCGACTGCTGCTGCTGCTGCTCTTGGAGGGCTTGTATTTGTAGTGGCCCTTCCTTGAACTCCTCTGGTGCCCTCTCACAGTATGCGAGTCAGAAGTTACAGGAGGATCATATACATCAGGAGCCCATGAAACGCTCAACTTTGTCATGATTCCCTGCTTTGCCCGGGTTCCCTTCATTGCAGAAACCAACCTTGGAATGCACTGCATGGAAAGATAGTACATGTTAAGAAAACAAATTTGGTCCGTGATTTTTAATTTTACTTTTTTTTTTGCACAGTCAAGCAGATACAATATGTACTACAACTACCCCATAAGGTGCTAAACCATGATGGCTGGCAGCAATAATGAACTAAGAAATTATAATTCCAATAACACCAAACCCATATACCCTGCAAATATTAAGGTTCACAAAAATGGAATCAACACCGTCAATTTGTTGGCAAGCAACCATACCACCAGCTACCAGGAAAAAGAAATTAAACCTCTATTGTTCTATTATCGAAGACACCAAATCACAGGCAGAATAATACAGAACTAGCACATATGCCTAAATTAAGTCCCTAATAATTGCAAAGCTACATAGATACTGACAATTTGGTATCAGAACAATATGAATGTGAGGCAAATATATTACCAGGTATGCAAAAAAAAAAACACTTTAAACTAAAAATTAGAAACTTACATGAATTGAAGACTTGTCATCAACTGATTTACTAAGTGATGCTTCCAATGCATCACCACTTGGAGAGGCTGGTGATATGACCAATTCTGAGTCAATATCCACAAAATCATCAGTTGAATCTGATTCCATAGAAAGAACTGGGTCATCATCATCATTGCTAGAATCTTCATCCAGATCTGATCCTTCATCGTTGTCCTCATTACCATAGTTTTGCATCACTTCAGTAAGAGCCATTCCAATTTCCTCAACCACCAAATCATCTTGCCCATCTTTCCAGCTAGCATAGCTGTGTTCACAACCTGACTTTTCAGAGGTGTTGCAGCAGAGACATGAGCTGCTGCTAACACCTTCAGCACTGAAGTCTGCTAAAGGCTCGCCCATCCACAAGCTTAATCCCCAATCACAAAGAGAAGATTCTGTTGCAAGGAGCATGGGCACAAGTAATAAGCAAAATTTTCATGCAAATTTTAGCAACATAAGGGTATTGGATACAATTATGAAGACTAATGCATAGATAGATGATGTCACACCATATGCATGGCATATGTCACAGCCTAGGAGAACAGCTATGGGAACATAAGATCCATTAAAAGTATTTTGTTACTCACTCATTTTTGGGTGTTACTATTTTTGGAAACAACTACACATACCACCTCAAACAATGAATAGCTAGTATGCAAGGGGCAGAATAGTAATTGAAAAATAAGTTGGCTTAAAGCACTTGAAAAAAGGGGTAAAAATTGTTTGTCTGTTTATCAAATTGCTAAGTGAAATTGGTATGCATGTCACAATTCGTATGATAATTGGATCACACATACAATTATCTCCTACAAAATGTCCTAAGCATCGAACTTCAGAATATATTTACATGATCATCATCTAAACTCTAAATGATTCCATGGTGCCGTATAGCATAATTTCAGGGAAAACATGAACGGTAAACTAAATTTTCATACCTCTTGTAGGAATGACGATCACCACGATCGACACGCCAAATTGCTTTCCTTTCGGACCTGCAGTTCGGATCCGGCCGAGAAACCGGGACGAGATCGAGCACGGAACTCGCAGGAGCAAACAAGCCTCGGATCGAGCACAACCAGATCGAGACCGAAACCTCAAACAACACGAGGTAAGGACTGAGGGGCGTGTGCGACGAGGGGAAGGCAAAGGTCAAAGAAAATTACTACTACTACTAAAATTACTACTAATAAAACGATGCTTGAGGCGGTGGGAGCTGGGGAAGGACGAGTTCCCGGAGGCGATGGCTGCTGCCGCGCGGAGGCTGGCGAACGCGGCGAGAACCGCAGGCATCGTATCCTCGCCGGACGCCCGCAACGCTGTTTTATGCCGAGAGATCCAACTCGGCTGATCCCGGCGACCAGAAACGGCGGTGAAGGGAGGCGACGGCGAGATGATCCCCCGAGGCTACCACGCTCCGCGCATGGACAGGATCACGGCTTCGCTTCGATCGATTTGGCTCCGAGGAGAGGACGGGCGACGAAGGCGAAGGATTTGGGAACCGGATCAGGGCGAGGTGGCCGGGAGATAGATGCGCGAGGTGGGGATTGGCTCTTGGTGAGGCGAGAGGCCGGCTCGGGGGTTGGTCTTATACTAATTTTCGCCCCCTGACATGTGGGTCCCAGTACGCGATGAGTCGGGTACTGGGACTCGGAACCGGACAAACGGGGGTGGCTTTTATAGGTGGGGTTTGGATGACAGGTGGGACCGCTCCGCGTGGGCCTCGGCCGGGGAAGAAACGTTCGGGTCAAAGGCGCGCGCGCGGCTGGCGGGAGGGTGCGGCACGGAAGGCGCGCCACGTCAGCCGGGCGGTTCAAGACGAATTCAGATGTGATCGGGAGAGGTGTGGTGGTGTTCATCTTTGGTTCTGGTCCAATCAAAACTGAAAACTGGTGCTGAGCTGCAATGCAGCCATGCAGGCAGCAGCGACACCATTGTTCTTTTCTTCTTCATTCAATGGTTGTTTTGGTAACTTTAGATTTATATTGATTTACTATTGTATACCTTAAATATGATCTACGTATTTAGAAAACTTATTAACATATAATTTGAAATGGAGGGGCAATTTGTCTTTTCCCGTTCGATCCTTCAGAATTTGAGTCCAACGAAAAAATTTAAAGTTTTGTGCTCGCGGGAAACCAAAAAGGAACATCACCGTGAAGCTCGCGCCAAGACAGGAAAATTTACAAGAACAGATGCTGAGAGAGAGGCACGCTTCCCCTTTCAGAAACGTAGTAAGCACAATCTTTGGAGATCTGTTTTGCCGGTTTTGACACTATGTTTAACACCAGACTTTGACGCTTTGCCCAGATCCAGTAATTAATGAAAGGTACGTGAGGATACGAACAAACAATTCGTTCACTTTTCTAATAAGCCCAAGAGCATATAAAGCGAGAGATACATACAATCAATGTTATTTTTAAATTCTAAGGAATGGAAAATAAATAGGTGTCGAATACAAGATGCATAGTTGCTTACAAGTCACACTTTTCAAAGTCAAATCTGGCAGCTCCAGCCCACAGCTTCGCAAAGGGATAACCGGATAAGCATCAAGGCGAGCCAGACTATTCAGGGATAGAATAGTCGACAACTTTCTACAACAGAATCATCCAGCCGGTGGACGGTGTGCAACATACACATATACCTGAACGAGATTCTTTCAGCAACATGGAAACACCAGAGCATCTTCGTGCCTGGCAAAGTGGCAAAGGAAGAATGCCACGGCCACATTTTTGCATCATGTACAATTGCACATGGACAGCAAACCGAACACATGAACCCTTGATGTGCTGTCCAATCTGGGAGACATAAGCACCTTCCTCCTAGATGGGTGCATTCGCTTGGTGCCGTCACTGCCGTGCAGGTGTTGCAATCTGTGCAAAATAGAAATTGCCGTGTAAGGAAACATATAGCATTACCAGTTATCCATTCTGACGATGGCAATATCTGGCGATGTAAGCAATCAACTAATATTAGGTTCACGTACATATACACATAAAAGTATCAAAATACAGGTCTTCATCAGGAACAGGCTTAAGCTTACTGTAAAAGTAAAACGTGTCAAGTATATTCTATAAATCTTCTCCTAGAATTTAGAACAAGAGAACAATTAAGAGTTATTGGTAGGACCTGAAGGCAAACAGTTCGTTTACTTCAGTTTCTTCCTTTTTGCACGTGGCTCCTTGATAATTCCGCTTCCGCTTGTATGACCGTCCTGCAGCGGATGATATTTTGCTCGTTTCAATGCTTCCTCATACTCATTCAGCTTGTGCTTCTCCTTGTTCTGACAGTGGCAGAAAAAGCACAACTATGGTTAGTCTAGCCTTTTTCATCTCGCTCATTTGAAGTGAAATAAGTGATCACATACATAACTATTCTTATAAGTTGCTATTTGTTGCTTACAAACTTTTAGCTCCATGTTTAGATCACTAAGACGAGAATCAACCGGAACCGTGCATTGCTGAACCAACTGCTTTTGGCGACCATGAACAACTTGTGGTTGCCATACATTTAATGCCACAGAAGCTCTCCTGCAAATATTTCAGAAAGCAAGATTGTGAAATCAGAATACACTAATGATAAAGAAATACACATTGATGAAGTAATAGAAACCAGAAATACAGATCTCAGCACTCCAAGCCATGGATGCTTTACCCACAAAAAAAAGCCATGGATGCTTGAACATAGGCCAAACGATGCAGTGATAAAGGAACATCAACTGTGACATGGAACAACCATATACCAAGCAAAATATTGCTTGCATTGTTCTTTGTTCATGATCCCTAATACATGTTTACAGGAATGTTTGTCCATTATAAGGCAGGACTGTAGTGATAGGCAATGAAGCAAGCAATGAACTATACAGGATCCATCCCATGGACAAATGGTAGAGATGCTACTACATGGTATCCTCTCAAATCAAATAGTGATTGCTAAGGTGGCCCCCTCCCCTCTCCAGAGGATAGATGAAAAGGAAAAAAGAAAAAAGAAAAGAGTTCAATACACTCAAGAGGTGGTGGAGAGGATTGAGCTGCAACGTTACTTTCCAATTCAATTTTGTTGGGTTAAAGAATATTTATTCTTGATGTTTTCTACACACTAATATAAGATACGGCTTGCTTTTTCTAGTCACCGTGCCATTTGGACCACGTTGCTTCATGTGCACAAACAACAATCTGAACGCTGGGAGATAAGCAATGAATTTTATTGTGCACCATTTGAATGCTTCCCCTGATAATTGGATAAATAGTGTTGCCCTATCCCAGAAATAACAGGACAATGGTCCATGGAACAAACATATCAGATAACCGAATTCTACTGTCCCAGTTGAAAAGATATCACGTGCAGCTATTTTTTGTTGAAGATGTGAGACAAGAGAACAATCAGGCCAGAAACATATCATATAGTTATAACTTGTAGCAAAATCCACCTGCTGAACACTGGTGTAAGACATGGTGCATGGAGGTCGGAGGACACCAGGAGGCTATCAATTTGTACAGATAGAACAAATACCAGCAATAACGACATGATCTAACCAGCCATTTATGTGGTCTAAAAAAAACTCATACCTGGCTCTTGTGCAAACAAGCTGCTCAATGCATCATGAAATCAAATATTTATCAATATTTTCTGCTCGTGCACTGCCATTTAGATTACCAATCTGCTGAATCGATGGTTAGCTGTGAGCAAATGAGCACCTCATACTCTATTGGTTCGAAAATTGATGCATGTTTTCTAATCACATTTGTAGTGGTAAAAAGTAATAAGGCATACAGCACGGGGAAAAAAAACTGTGGTCCATTTTTGGAGAATTCAGTGATATTTTATTGAACATAAGAAATTGTTTGGAAGTTGAAATCTAACGAACCGACCTGACCCTCTCGAGGTTGTCCAGTTCCTGCGCAGCAGCTTTCATCCTCTCCCCCTCTGCCCGCATCGACTCCTCCAGCTCCGACAGCCGCCTCCTGCACGCAAGGACCCGCGCCTCCGCCTCGAACACCGCTCGCCGCCTCGCCTCCGCGATCCGAACCTTGTGCCTCTCGAACCTGCATCAGATAGCATCAGTCAAGCACATACTCCCGCACGAGATGAACAGTAGCGGTTGGCGGAAAAGGACGGGCGTGGGAAATTACTTGGTTTTGTAGAGGGATTTGGGGTGAAGCTGCTGCTGCTGGGAGGTGGAGGACGATGAGGAGGGTTGGGATTGGGAGGGGAAATCGCGGGAGAGGAGCGCCGACCAGAGGGCGGGGTGGAGGGAGAGGCGCCCGAGGCGGGGGGAGGCGATGGCGAGGCAGCAGAGGTCGCGGAACCCCAGCGCGGACGACGCGGCGCCCAGCTCCAGGACGCGCGCCCACAGCTCGTCGGGAAGATCCGACGCCGACATGCCCCCCTTGAGCTGGGTCAGGAGCGCACGAACGCAAATACTACGACAGCAAGGCGGCGAGGCGGGACAGCAGGAGAGCTACGCCGTTGCGCAGGCGCCGCCGCCACCGCCTCTCTTCTCCTTTGGACGCGCGAGTTCAGGATTCGCCGACGGACCAGAGGAATCAGGAAGGCACAAAGGAGGGAGAAGCCGAATTGGTCCCTGCCACTGGGCCCGCCTACGACCACAGACCTTTCGTTCAGACGGTTTGTCTCTGAAAAGCTTCCCGCTTCGACCAGATGACCTGATCCTGAAGCCTGAAGGGAGATGCTAAAATTCTGTTTCCGTTTAGCCTGAGCTCTGCAAATAATCCTCATCATGTACAGAAACAAAAAATGACAACTGTAGTTCGCGAGAACTAATTGCAAACCAGAGGCCCAATGAGGGACGAAATAATCAAAATTCAAAAGGAAAAAATAATGTGCGCACAGTAGTTTGCCAGGATCAGCTCAAGTGTGTATCAGATTACAAGCCTGCTGTTTGTCCCTAGTCCTAGGCTATGAAAGGAAGAGTCTAAGCTAACTTCAGCATCAATTTCTGCATGTTTCACCAAGGTTGTAGGAGGGGAGGTTCTAAACATGTGAGGCACTCTGTCCTGAACCAAGCTGCGGTCTGCAGCTCAATTGACAGAAACTTTGTGCAGCTTCAAAGTTCTACGACTGACGCTCTCAGCGGGAGCGTTTCAAAACTTTGAACCCTGCATGTTGCAATCTACCAAGGTCTTCAGTCTTTCATGTTTGTCATGCCACGGAAGCTTGTTAGGTTTAGAGAAGGAAGTGCTGTGCGCTTGAAGTTGTAAAAGGCTGGCTATTTCTTCCTCATTCTTCGAACCGAGTCATATATTGGACGGAATAGAATGCTGGAGAGGTACCTTTCTCCAAAGCTGGGGAAAATGACCTGCAGATGTATGTGCTTAGTTAATTGCCTTAGTCATGGCAAAATGCCACAAATGGAATCAACTTGCTGCCATGCCCTCACCGCAATCAGCTTTCCAGCATTTTCAGGTCTTTTGGCAATATTAATAGCAGCAACAGCAGCTGCACCTGAAGAAATACCAACCTGCATATAAACCCCGTACACGAATCACAGAACATATAAAAGAGAAGTTAAAGTAGATGCTATAATAATAATAAAAGAAGAAGAAAGCGGCAAAAGAGATTCATTTTACTGCGCACTACTCACCAGCAAGCCCTCTTTTAGTGCAAGTTCCCTAGCAGAATCAACGGCTTGTGCGGTGCTAACCTGCAAAGTCAAGAATCGTAATGACTCAGGCGAATGTAAAATTGGCAACATGATCTGCTGACATGAACAAAGTTCTAAAGTTAGCATTGCAGACCTTCACAACCTCATCAATCAACTGAACATCTAATAGACTTGGAATATAACCTGTTGTTTATCGACAACAACCAGCAGTATGTCAGCGACAAGGGAAGGGAAGGTATTAGACAAGTTTTGTTTTCCCAGTATTTGAATTGCTTATAACAAAGGGACAAAGGGTAAAGCATTACCTGGGTTGTCACCAGAGATCACACTAGTTTCAGCTGGTTCTACCCCAATGACCTAAAATTATAGGTGTAAAGTTATATAAACAAAATCAAACAGTTTTTGGGTATCAAATATTAAGTAATTCTCCTGGTTACAAAAATCACATATAAATTGGCATTGTGGAAATCAATTTTATTTCCCGAAATTATGATAGTTGAACAACTTTAAATATGAAACAACAGAACAGAATTATGGTACCACTATATTTTTCCTATAACTAGTTTGATGATAGTGCCTATGTTCCCGTAAAAACAACTATTTTGCACATATTTTAAAGCAGTACAACTAATAGTGGAAAAGAGCAAGGCTCCTTTTTTGTTAGAAATTATGATCTTTACTCTAATATGAAGGCTTCAAGCAGTTCAAAAGGGAATAATGTCAAAGCACAGCAGCATCAGACAAGATACACAGAATTATTAAGCTGAAATAATATAAGACGATCCAATTAATCAAAGAAAAAGTAGGGACCTTAATATCTTTGTTCATCCTTTTCAAGTAACGCCCTGTGCCAGAAATGGTACCACCTGTCCCTATGCTTGCAACAAGTATGTCAACAGTACCCAATGTGTCTTCCCATATTTCTGGGCCTGTGGTTTGAAAGTGGATCTGTAATTACCCAAATGGCTTCTCAATAGGTCTTTAAATAAAATGCAAATGAATTTCACATTTGCTGCATTACAGATGTTGTATGCGTAAACAATAAAGGATTGTCTCAACCTCACTATTTGCTTCATTGTTGAACTGCTGAAACATATATGCATTTGGTGTCCTCAATACTATTTCCTCAGCTTTATCAAAAGCTCCTTTCAGTCCTTTGGTAGGATCAGTTAGCACAATCTCCGCCCCAAATGCACGCAGAAGAATCCGTCTCTCGACATCTATTGATGAAGGCATAGTAGCTATCAGCTTGTATCCTCTAGCTGCAGCCACAGAAGCAATGGCTATGCCGGTATTTCCAGTTGTTGGTTCTACCAAGATGGTCTGCAGACATAGAAACTATCTGTGTAAATTACAATCTTTTGGTGACAATAGCATTGAAAATAATATAAGAATGGCAAATGACCTTATTTGGAGAAATTAATCCCTTCTCTTCAGCATCATTAATCATGCTTAACCCAATCCTGTAATCATCCACATGAGTTAGCACACAAATAATTGCATCGAGGGCAACAACCATCAAATTGTGCTGCAATCCCAGTTATGTACCTGTCTTTGACACTTCGGCAAGGACCCATATACTCGAGCTTTGCGGCGATATTAGCAACGCAACCATCGACAACACTATTGAGATACACCATTGGTGTTTTTCCAATTAGCTGGTTAACATGAAAGAAATGTTTTATCAGAAACGCAATTAGGCATACTGAAAGTGGGATAAAACTATAGATCTAGCCAAGTATCCCCTATACAGTTGCCAATTCATGAAAAGTAGGAAGCGACCTATTTTTACCAAGATATTCAGCAACATCTTCTATTCTGAATCATATTCTGGGAAATTAAAAGAATTCGAACTCCAGAAAAGTATGCATATTCATAAGCTGATTCAATAGCAATTACAAGACACCTTCCAGGCTTCCCCTGGCAACTGGAACGCAATACAGTTCCCAATTTCCCATAGCCAAAGCACTGTCCAAAGCATGGGGAAAAGGTAAGCAATGAAAGCGCCCATTCACCTGGGTGACGTCCTGCGCAATGTTCACCGCGTCTATCTCATCCGCGTACTCATCCTGGATTTCGACAGAAGCGGAGGCCGCGGCCTTCGGAGGCCATGCCGCGGTGAGGTGGCGGCGGGCGGAAGCGAAACGTGAGGAAGGGAGGAAATTGGGGGCCAGCGGGGTGAAAAAGGAGGTGGAGGCGGCAGAAATGGGCGCAGAGGCGGTGACCCGAAGGAGCGAGCAGGCGGGAGGCGGCGCCATCGCCATGGCCGCGTCTCTCTCGTGCTTTGCTGGTGTGTCGGCTGCTCTGGGGTTTTAGTTGTTTTTACTGTTCAGGATAAGGGAAGCGGGGATTGGGTTACCGGGTTCGGGTCCTCCAGCCTGGTACCGTCCGCTCTCCTGGCAAAGCTGGATTTTGTTCACTTGTTCTGAAGCGCGTCTTCTGTCTTCTATACTTCTGCCCTTTTCCAGAATTCCTCTTAGAACTTTTTGAATAGCTATTCCTCTTAGAACTGAAATCACCGTTTACAAAGTCACCCTAAAATCTAAATTGGCCAGTTAACAAGATCAATCACGTATCCCGTCTAGTTAGGTGATTTCTAGCGAGTGCACATACAAATACTGCATTTTACTGCACTAGGTGAACAGAGGTATTATTATCTCGAGAGAATTCCCTATTTGACACTGAAAAACTTCCTCGTTACTTCCTTGGTCTTGGAAAAAAATTCTTTCCCTATCTGACACTGGGTAAAATTTTCATTCTTTTCTTGGCCTTCTGTTGGGTTTTCCATCCGAGAACCGTTAACTGCACTGCAAAAAGACAATTTTACCCCTGCGGGCCCACCATCCTTCTCCCTTCTCTCCTCATCCCCTCCCTCCTCTGCTCCACACCGGTCCGTCAGTCGTCACCGGCGGCCCGGGCTCCAGCTGCTCCCGCGGCCCTCCGCCCTCCTTCCGCCGCCAGCTCTCCCAGCCCCGAGCTCTCCCATATGCGGCGGCAGCCCCCGAGCATCCCCTGCGGCGGCAACACCCGAGCATCCCCTGCGGCGGCGGCGGAGGTGGGCGCGCGCGCGGACGGCGGGGAATCGAGTGGTGGCCGGCGTGGAATGCGGGGAATCGAGGGGTAGCCGGATCCCCTGCTCCCTCTGTCCCATCCCCCTGCTCGCGGCGACCGGCCTCACCCTCTCCCGGCGGAGGAGGAGCAGGCGACGTGCGCCCCCCGCTCGCCGGTGGAGGTATAGCAAGAGGATGAGGATGAGGAGGCGAGCGCAGGCGCGGACAAGCGGGCGTGGGGACGGAGCAACGGGAGGGACCGAGGTCACCGTCGGTCGGGGCCAGCTGCGGCGGGCCGCTGCTCCTTCGCCGTGGTTTGACGCCGGCACGGCGGTCCTCTACTCTGATGACGCCTGCTCCTCATCCCTGCCGTCCGGGCTCACCCGCGAGGTGGATTCGCCAGCCATGATGCCCTCGCGGGAGGCCGCGTGCCGCCGAGCCCGCGTGGAAGGCCGAGCCGCCGGTGACGAGCCGGTGTGGAGCAGAGGAAGGAGAAGGGGTGAGGAGAGAAGAGAGAAGGATGGTGGGCCCGCAGGGGTAAAATTGTCTTTTCGCCACACAGTTAACGGTTCTGTGATGGAAAACCCAATGGAAGGCCAAGAAAGGAATGAAAATTTTACCCAGTATCAAATAGGGAAGAAATTTTTTTCCAGAACCAAGGAAGGAACGAGGAAGTTTTCCAGTGTCAAATAGGGAATTCTCTATTATCTCAGGCCACATATCATGAACATGAACCTGAATTCTGAAAGTACAACGCCCCCTTGCATTGCTCAATTGCGGTATTGTGATGTTTCTTTCTTATAATTTCCAATGTTGCACATTTCAAATCAATAACAGTAACAATGGAGTCTCTGCCAACATGGCCTGCTTAGGGAGATAACCTTTGCCCTCAAAAAATGGGGATTGCACAAGTAGCTGGCACAATACAAATTGATTATGCAATCCTTAACTCCTGATGTCAACTAACGAGCAGGGTGTCAGAAACCGTTCGGGGTGACCCAAGAACCATGCCGATCACCGCTTATTATTGGTGAGCTCAGCGTTGCTTAGAACTGGAACTGCATCTCCTTCGTGTAGTTGAGCTCGTCAAGGTGCGCAGCCATGGCCTTGTTCATTGGAGGAGGACCGCATCTCAGGATCTGAAATAAGCAAATGCATGTCTCTATAAGCCTCCAGGCTGGATACATGGATTTAGGAGTACAATGGAAGCCATCAACCCCCAGTTAACCAAATAAGGAAACAACTGACCAAGACTCGAGATACCTGAATGTCTTCAGCAGGCGCTGGGCAATGGGATTGGATCATTTCCTTTGACACAAACCCAACACCACCATTCCAGTTTTCGGGAGGCTGCATAGTAGGTAAGAAATAAATGAGAATACATGACAAATGTCTTTGAAAACTATACCCGATAACTAGAATGCAAAAACAATTCTCAGTGTACCAACTCTGGAGGTCATAAGAAAAAAAACTTTAACACCTATGATTTTTTTTTTGAAAATAAAACACCTATGATTAATTACTTCAAAATAGGACATCGGTCCTTTAAATTTTAAACTACCTTAAGTGGTCATCATTATGTATGTATATTAGTTGCATGCAACTGTCAAAGCATGCTCTGCTGTTTGCCATAACACGAATTATGTAGTCAGTTCTAATAATTCACAATTATAAATGAGGTCCCACTTTTTCTCAATAAAGCTTCTGATTCCAACGCACAAAATCCAAACTGCAGATAGATTAATATCTTTGAAATTTTAAAGGTATTTGATGTAAACCTGATTCAAGACATAGTAGATCTTAAAGCGGTCAGGATAGGTCTTGGCCATGTTATCCAGCTCTTCCTGCATAAATTGAACAAAAATATTAAAATCTGCAACCAATCTGACGGACCCCAAAGTGAATTATATACAATGAAGGACCTTTTTCAAACATATATTGCTGCCACAGATTAGTACCAAACTATCATGACGTCTAAGAAAATTCTCAGAAGGCTGTGTTAACTCCTGATCTTTATCCAGAATACATGGGTGCAATTCATTGCTATTGCTACTTTGTGCAGAACTATTTGCAAAAGTTCAATGGTAGTAACCTAAAGTGAAACAATTGTGCTGAAAATTAAGTAAAAGAGCACTCATGCTGAAAATATACTAAGACTTAAGTAGAGCAGGTAAGAGAAAATTCATAATTGAACAACACCGGTTCTCATCAGAAACTAAATGATAATAATTATTTATAGAATAGCAAACATTCCCACCACAGCCAACTAAATCATGAGCAATACAGAAAGTACGGTTTTGATGATATAAACTAAGTGGTCATTAATCAACAAGACAAGTATCATATCTTTATCATTATTTATTTATGAACTAGACTGCACCAAAAACAAAAGAAAATAAAGCTGATTCTACCTTCAGAAGAATATCTTCATATGTGACATTAGCATAGATTAAGTGAACCTTTGTGCTGTCGTTAGGGTTCTCAAGAATTGCTCTTGCAACCTGTGAGAACAGAAAAGGAACCATTAGTCACTAGAAAAGAAATTTGTTTTGTGGCATTAAGAATCGCAATATAGAACTATGGGTTAAGTTTTACTTGGAACATTGGAGTAATGCCTGATCCACCAGCCAGCATTCCAAATGCTCTAACTTGGCCAACTTGGTACTTGAAACGACCCTATATCAGACGTCATGTTAACCTCTGAATCAAAGGTAAATGTGCATGGAACAGAGTGTTCCTCACAAATTTCGGGGGAAAGCATTTAAAATTCCCTTGATATTTGATAACTCAAAGAACTAATGTTATACTTTGACGACCAAAAAACTTAGGATGAATAAGCCTGAAGCTCAGAAGTTAGCAAATGATGTCACCTTAGGTCCCTTCACGGACAAATAATCACCAACTTTCATCTCACGGAAATGGTGGGACATTCTCCCTTGAGGATACATCTGCATCATGGAAAGGGTAGAAGCACTCATGAGTTGACACATGAGCACAAACCAAGAAAAGTAACCATCCACAATTGTCAAATAATATGCCCCACAGTAGGAAGTATCTGAAGAAGGAAGATAGAAACAAATGTGTACCTTTATAACAAGCTCAAAATATCCTAAATCAGAATCCAATGTAGTTGGAGTATAAGGTTTGATTACTTCTTCACCAGTAGCATCTTGTCCTCTGCATTAACAAGGAACAAGATATGGTTACTGTTTTTAAAAAAAATATGCACTCTAAAAAAGCAAAATTCAGGAGGATGTAGAATCGAAACCTGCAGCTAATATGTTGGCCGATTGGGAGTCCCAATGCAGAAGTTGGAGTTGGGAGAGCGAATTTGAACTTTGCGACATTATGACTTATTTGCTTCTTTTCAACAAGTTTGAACTTCCTAAAGTTATCAGGATCCAAGCAACCTGGAGGGAAAATGGCATAGCAACAATCAAATTGGACACTAACGAATTAACCTTCATTCACAGAAAGCACACTTAAGCACAGGTAACTTTTTGGGGTGATAAACAAAAGACAATGCATGACATGAATAAATTACCAGGTACTGCAAACAACTAATACTTCCAGGTACTTCAGAAGCATGACTACACAATAAAATTACAACAATATTGCAGAGAATCAGGCTCTCAGTCATTAAAATCACATGAGAACCAATGATTTCAATAAGGAACGCAGACATTTCCTACTACACATTTTGAACAGACCATTTGTTTATATCACGTGGTTAGAGCTGTCAGTCAACATTTCTTCTTTTTTTTGCAGGCAGTCAACATTTCTTTCATCAGTATCTTTCTCATAATATCATGTTAGAATCAGAGCTACCAAGAAAATAAAAGAAAATTCATCTGAAAGCTCTACCTCATCCATTCAGAAATAGAGCAGACAAAACAACACAACCGGAAAACTGACTACCAACACATGGAAACAGGTAAAGACAAACTGCAACTTATGTGTACTCACTGAAAACTAGTAATTGTTTGACAGCTTAATACAAGGTGCAAGCATGAATAAATACTTCAATCCAGGATAATAATAAACTTATACTGGCTGTTTTCCTTTTCTTTTGATTTTGGTCCCAACGAGGAGGCTGCAAGTAGCACCTCTACAGATCGTGCCCACCTAATACAGTAGCAAATGAATAAACTACCCGGCGCTCCAATCACTTTCCAAAATTGGTAAGTGAAGTGCCACGCTAACGCAACCGGAGCAAATGAAGGGCCAGTCAGCAACCAGATCTAAACGCGAACCAGATTGCATCTGGCGTACGCACACGACGGGGGATAGCGGGGGGGGGGGGGGGCTATGCATGTCCGTACCCTTGGACTTCCTGGATCGGAGGAGGAGGAAGGCGCCGCCCGCGGCGACCGCGACGACGGCCACGGCCACGGCCACCATGGTCTCGGTGCTCTGCCCCTGCAGGAAATCCATGGCTGCGCGTGGCCTCCCTCGCCTAGCACGCTGCACGCCTGGGAAATCAGTGGGCGGGTTTGGTTGAGCCGCTGGGGGTCGGTGGGGGGAGATTTTAGAGGTGGCGGGGCGGAGGTAGGTGGGTCAGTGTGTGCGAGGAGGAAGACTGGAGGGGAGAGAATGCAGGTGGGAGTGGATGGCTGGAGGCGGAGATCGCGAGGTTTTTCGTGTTGCCTGTTTTGCCCTCGCCATAAACTGTGCTAGACGTTTGAACTGAACTCTGAAACGAAATGACGGCGCTGCATAGGTACGATAATCCGAGTCCAAAATACGGAGTACTAATCATTAGTTGAAAGTTCAAACCATCTTCCTCGAACGACTTGCACGTGACCGGCATGCACAAAGCAATTTGCAGCTAGTTCGTTTGGCCGGTGGCCGGTTGTTGGTACCGGTTCGTTCCGAGAGAAAAGTATTGTTGGTTGGTTGCTGGTGCTTGTTTGTTCTGAGAGAAAAATACTGTCGGTTGGTTGCTGGTGACTGATTTGTTATGAGAGAAAAGTATTATTGACTAGTAGCTGATAAGCCAAACGAACAGACTGTTAGGCATGGTGAGATGGGATCCTGCCATTCGGGCATCTAGGTCCTTGCAATTTCGTTTGGATGGTGGCTGGTGCCTGGTACTAGTTGGTGCTGATTTGTTCTAAAAGAAAAGTATTGCTGGCTGATAGCTGGTAGTTGGTGACTACTTTATTCTGAGAGAAAAATATTGTTAGTTGGTGACTGATAAGCTTGACGAATAGGTTGTGTACAGACTATACCGTGCTCCAATATACTGTAGCCGATGCCCGGTAGAAGAGGTGCATGGATGAGGAGCCACCTTTCGGGATTGTCTTATTTCGAACTTATTTCGAATCAGCACACGATGTTTTTCTCTCGCATCAAATTTATAGTAAAATGAGAAGAAGATCCACGTCGGCCACCAACCTCTGGTCTGGTTCCCTGTCAAACAAACTTGACGACGCGGTAGGTGACAGGTGACTAGCTCCAGTCCGTAGTTTTCCCCGTTTCCTGTGGTCGGAACGCAGATCAGCGGCGGCGGATTCGTGGTATATATATACTTGCTGGTTTGGTATGGTATGCGGCGTGCCACGAGCCCACGACGCCACAGCGACGGCAGCAACGCCGCGCGGGTTGGCGAGAGCAGCGAGTGGCACCAGCAACAACACTGCAACAGCAACAGCAACAGCGAGGAGACTAGCAGCAACAACAGCGAGTCGTGCAGGGACGGAGTAGCACCTATCCGTTGCGACGCTCAACAGCGAATGCATACTGTTTCGCTGAGAAAAGGCAACAGTAGCCTCCAACATTTTTGACGAGGCAGCCTATACACGACACGAGGCAGCGCGGGCGCCACTTGCTTCCGTGCTTCCCGAATCTTCATCGTGGCTGCCACTTGTATAACCACCCAAGTTTCATTTCATTATTTTCGTTACTCA
This sequence comes from Cenchrus fungigraminus, assembly GCA_036936925.1. NCBI lineage: Eukaryota > Viridiplantae > Streptophyta > Magnoliopsida > Poales > Poaceae > Cenchrus > Cenchrus fungigraminus. The sequence continues at coordinate 14,887,758 of CM072778.1, read as the reverse complement.
GTGTGGAGACTGATTTTCAGTTTCAAACTTCACATGGAGGTAGATGCATATCGTGGCAATATTGATGTTCTTTTCAAATATTGCCGCGCTCCGGAAACGTGTGCACTCCTAATTAACCTTCACGACTGCTTAATTTTACTGATTTGATGGCTGGCACATTGGTAAAAAAAAGATGGCGAAGAGTGGATTCCGCCTAGGCCCGTGGGCCGAAACTTGATACGGACCGCGCCCAAATTTGAGTTTACCTTGGGCCTGCCACTGCTGCTGCTTTCGCAGCTTTCCGAATTTTTTATATTTTTTTCATGATTTTTCAAAAATATACGTCGAAATCAGAAATTTTCAAAACTAGACCACCGCCACCGCCGCCATTTGAAACGGTGGTTGGGTCCAGCCGTCGTTTCCCATAGCGGTAGGGAAAAGAAACCATCGTGGCAAACGACGGTTCGATCACCCGCCGACGGTAGGTGGTGATGAGGGGATAAACTAGGGGTACTCATCTTAGCTCCTAAATCCCCAAATCATGAAGTCTAAAGACGGGTCACATCTGCGGCGGCCCAACACCGACGACCAGCAAGGCAGGCCCAGCTCTCCCTCCTCAAGGGTAGCGGCCTGACATCATCTATGGGGCCACCTCCGACCCAAGCGGTCGACCCGCGCGACCTAAGGAGTGCCCCAGCCTCCCGGCTACCTCGACGAATGGCTCCGCCCCGCACGACCTAAGGTTCCTTCGGTTGCAGCCCACCAGCGGGGGGAGGGGCAGACGAAGGCAACGTGGCACAAGTGACCCGCGCCGCCAGGGACGCGCAGGAGCAGCAGGGCAGGCGGATCTATACTGTCAGACAGCCAGGCCATGATGAGATTTTCCCCGGCGTGGGAAGTGGACTGCCCCGGCGTCCCATCACCTAGATAACAAACAGTAGCTAAGGACAGGCGAATTCTTCGCCTGTAAGGCATCGAACGGCGAGACCCGACCCAGCAGCTATCAGAGGAAAGGTCGGGGCTTGCATGAGAAGCCTCGACCTACCAAGACCTGCGCGACCTTGAGTCGGGAGAAGCCACCTTGGAACGGGAGCTGCCAACTATGCCGTCCTACGAGGACTACTGCGACTAGCATAGCGTACGACGCCAACCGAAGACGAAGGCCCACGGCGCGACACTGTTCCAGCACTGTAGCAGGACGTCGTTTTACCATCTTAACCCTTGTATACCAGCCTCCCTTGGACTATAAAAGGGGAGGCTGACACCGAAAACAGCATGACCAATAGGGGTCGACGATCACAACACGATCATAGAGCCCACACTCACACCTAGCATTCTCAGCTCACCACCACACTCAGAGACCTGGGACACTCTCCCTCTCTCGACCTAAGCTTGTACCCCCTACTACAAGCCCCCGTGGGCATATAGAACACTCTTCCGAACTGGACGTAGGGCACCCCCGTGCCTGAACCTGTATAATCCATGTGTCTCTAAGCCCAACCATCCGGATCAAACGCATGAACATACCAAAATTTACTTGCCAACGGTATCAAACCCCGACAGTTGGTACGTCAGGTAGGGACACTCCGTGTGTCACGACGCCAACAAGGGTACGGATGGCCCACTCCGACGAGCAGCCGGTGCGCGGCACTGCGTTGCGCTTCTGCTCACTGGACTTCGTCTTCGGCGGTCCAGTCGAGTCGCCCGCTGGGGCCGTGTTCTCGCGGTCCCAACCCGATGCTCCCGTGCTTCCTCAGGGCCAGCCGCCTGAGGAGTCACGGTCGACGAAGTCCGCTGCCGACCAGGTCTGAAACCTGGTTGGCCGCGACATGGCGGTCGCCCTAGGGCCGAACCCGTCCCAAGAGCTTTTCCGCTTCGCGACGCACGCCACCTCTATGCTTGTATTTGGCTTGCAGGGGGAGGAGACGCTGTCTTGGGACGAGTTCAAGCTCTGCTACGACTCCGTGTACCCGAGGGACAGACGTGGCCGCCCTGCGGCGGGACAACTACCCCCACCGCGACAGACGGTACCCGTCCGGTTCCCTCAGAAGCGTCCCAGGCGAGCTGCGACGAGGGCGAGAGCGAGCCGCCTCTCCGGACGAAGGCGCCGACGCCCCACGAACCGAGGCGCGAGTGCTTCGTCCTCCAGCAGCAAGCCGACGCGGTCCACTCCACCCGCTCCGACGAGAGCTCCGCGGAAGGTGAGCTCACTTCACCTGACGCTTCCGCTAGTGAGGAGCCCCCGCAGGCTGGGGACGATCACGAACGGCAGTGTGCCCGCCTCGACGAGCTCAACGAGGCTCGGAGGGCCCTCGAGGAGGAGCAGGCAAGGCTCCACCACGCGCTCGGTGTGGAGGCCGCGGCTACACCTACGCGCGAACGCGCATAGTAAGTGCGCTGCTACATCATCAATGACGTTCACGGGACTCCTGTTGCCAAACGAGCCTCCAAGAACCTTGCCGCCGCGACTGTACTCCTCCGGGTCGGCCCTGAGCCAACGACCCCGGAGGAAAAGAAGCTCCGCCAGCACCTCCAGACGCTCCTCGACGCGGCCGCCGTGCAGAAGGCGGAGAGTTCGGCGTCCCGGCGGCGGGAGACGCGAGCTCAGGATCTGGAACGCTCGGTCCACCGTGGGTCCTCACACCCGTCGGGGCAGCAGGGCCGCGCGGAGAGCGTTCACTCGCCCGCCAAGCACAGGGTCGACTCCAACCGTGGCGCTCGGGGCACATCCTCAGCACGCTGAAGGACGATGACCAGTGGTGGCTCCGGCGGCGAACACCGACCACGAAGGGAGTACAACCGGAGGCGCGGGGGGGGGGGGGCGCTACGACAGCAGCAAAGACCGAAGCCGGAGTCCGACGCCTGACCCCCGAGGTCCACGGGCTTTCGGTGCTAACGTCCTTGCTGCAGCCCCGTCAGCTCGATATCGTGCTCCGACCACGGTCGCGAAGTACGATGGATAGACCAACCCGAGCGTCTGGCTCGAGGATTACCGCCTCGCTTGTCACAACGGCGGAGTGAGCAACGATCTGTTCATCATCAAGAGCATCCCTCTCTACCTTGCCGACTTGGCACGCACCTGGCTCGAGCACCTCCCCCGGGGGAGGATCAACAGCTGGGTTCAGCTCCGAGACGCCATCATAGGGCACTTCCAAGGCACCTATGCCCGGCCCGACAATGTTTGCGAGCTTCGCCATTGCTGGCAGAAGAAGGGCGCTGAGTCTCCGTGACTACATTCGCCGCTTCTCCAAGCGCTGTGCTGAGCTCCCCGATACGGCTGACAACCAGGTCATCACAACCTTCCAGGATGGTACCACGTACGAGACCATTGTCCATTGGATAGGGCGAGTCAAGCCGAAGACCATCCGGAGCTCCTCAACCTGGCTAGCGACCACGCCGACGGGGAGGATGTCGTCGCCTTCAGCAAGAGGAAGCCCGAGGAGGAGCTCGGCGAGGTTCCGATCACCCGGCCAGAGAAGAAGAAGAAGAAGAAGGAGCGGAAGCTCCGCAGCAACATCCTGGTAGCGGCAGCCGACAAGCGGCCGCCTAAGCCAAAGACGGGCCCGCCGAGGGACCATTTCGAGAAGATGTTGGGAGCTCCCTGCCCTCACCATGAAGGGTCGGGCAAGCATGCTTTGAAAGACTGCAACCTCATGAAGAGTTACCTCGGCGGGAAGAACAAGCCACTGGACGTGGCCAAAGTTGGTGTTGCCAAGAACGTCGACCACGACGAATTTCCTAAGGAAGATGACGTTGTCATGATGATCTTCGGTGGGACGCCTGCTCGCCCTCTGAGGCGCAAACACAAACGCATCCTGCAGGAGATCTACCACACCGAGCAGGCTGTGCCCTCGTACCTCCGGTGGTCCGAGACGACCGTCACGTACGACCGAGCGGACCACCCCAATCACATCCCACAGCCGGGGGCTTACCCCCTCGTGGTGGCACCACTGTTCGGCACCAAGCGAGTGCACAAGGTGCTCATAGATGGGGGTAGCGGCCTCAACATCGTCTACATGTCCACCCTCGACAGCATGGGGATCCAGCGATCCCAGCTCCGCCCATCGTCAACTCCGTCCCACTTCTATATATGTGGACTAGGTTGATCAGTAGTTACCGATTGACTTGGATGGCACTAGCGATGATGCTTCACCGGAGTCGTCGGCTTGAGTACCTGCAAGCATACAACGCATGAACCACGATCGATCAAAATTATTCATGGTTCCGTCTCGCAATCTCTGTCCAATATGATTTTCGCAAGAGAGTGAGAGGCCATGGCGTAGTAAACCAACTTCATGTGTCACTTCTAAAACACCCCACTATTTAATTTGTTTGATGCACACGTACGGTTTATATGTATATATGTGCACTTACCAGAAGACATGAGCATTAGCAGCACCAACGTCGCGATCATCGGACGAGCTCGTGTGGTGTTGTTGCTACCCATGGCCAAAACTAGGGAAAACAGCTAGTAAGCTAGACTGATGGAGTTTAGTAGTGCAAGGGTTGCCGACTACCCATTTATAGGATTATTGCTTATGAAATACTTGTTTGTTCTTAATTTTATCAAAATAAATTATCAGCCACTTCTTGGAGGAGTGATGTTAAATATTTAATTTGCACCAAATAGGAGTCATCTTATGGAAGGCAAGCGAGGCAAAGATTGGTTTGGCTAAGGTGTCTTTTGGATAAGATATTAAGATAGCTAGGGAATGCAAAAAATAATCCTTGTTCAATACAAACAGATTGAATTCTAGCAGGGATTTTTAAAATCCAACAACCTGCATTCTTATAATCATATTATCCCTTACTAACTATTCAGATTATAATCCAGAGATCTTGATATAAATTACTATCCACTATCCGGAAATCACTATCCACTATCCAGATTATAATAATCTCAACTGATCCAAACATACATTTAAGATATACTCCCTCCGGTTCAGTAATAGAAGTCGCTTTGAACAAGATTTAGGTCAAACATTGCAAATATAAATGATTAATAACTTTTAAGTTGTTGAGTATGAAAATGTGAAAATCATATCAATAGATTTATCTTGAAAATTATTTTCATAAAAATATACATATATAACTTTTCAATAAAAAAATTTATAGAAAAGAGAAGTCAAAGTTGTGCGCTGAAGTTCGTATCGTTGTCCTAAACGACTTCTATTACTGAACCGAGGGAGTATGGTTGGTAAAGAATGGCTAAACCAAATACTACTACTAACTTGAGTAGTTCCTATTTTGGTGTGCAGCTTGTTATTAGTTAATGTGTGTTGACACCGTTTTTTTGGAAAAAAACAGGTCAAAAAGGGATAAGGAGAAGCAGCCGATGAAAAACAGAGTGTAATCGGCCGATTGATGAAAGAGAAGGATGGTCAACGAGATTCGCCGATAGTCAGAGGAATTCAACCCTGACAGTGGCCCAGCAGGTCAGAAACGATCGGCCGATGATTAACCAGAGGATTGGTCGATGGAGAGGAATAAGGCGGTAATCAAGAAGATACGCCAGAGGGAAAGCATGATGGAGGCGGGTCAATCTACGATTGGCGACGGGTCAAGAGTCAGTTTTTAGAAGGTCTTTGACTCCTGCGAGAGTCCTTTTTTATTTTTAGTAGTTTTCGTTTGTCTTCAGATGCAAGTAAGCAGTGCCGTGATCGGCTAGGAGTCGGGTTGTCCTCGGGACATAAATAGCGACCCTGCGTGGTCGGAAAATCTGTACACACCAATATCAAACAAACCGCCTCCGGGCAAACCCTTTACTTTACAGCATCTACTTTTCAGCATCTACTTTTACAGCATCTACTTTTTCGGCGACTTCGCCATTGCGATTTTTCTCTTTTCTACAACGCCGTGCTTCGAGTTCGTCGGGCTGCATCAACTGACCTCCGACAAGCTTGTGAGTACCGTTTTACCGAATAATCCTAGGCTTTAACCTCCGGGCGCATCGCTGAGGTCTCGTCTAGTTCTTTATTCACCCCTTACCGATATTAGCTAGATCTACAAGTTTTCATACCAATTCTTATAGTTTTTAGCTATTATCTTTATCCCACTTGATCTAGATCCTATCAGCTTCTAACACTGCAGCCGATTCCGACCTACTCGAGTGCTGACGTCACGATCGGCCGATTCCAGCCGATCCGTCTATTCACGCACCCGCGCTTCGGTCGCTCTCGAGCCGGCCGATCCCGCTTTTACCTGTATCGGCCGATTAGCTGGTACACATGTCGCTACAAGGCCATCGGTTCTCTAGCCGATCCCTAATATTTTCTATTGTCAATCGACAGGTCAGATTGGCTGGCACGCCTCGCTACAGACCGGGGAGTCACGTGTGTCGCGCGCAAGGGTGACGTCCTATTTTTGCGTCAACACACTTTTGGCACGCCCAATGGGACCCGAAGAAGTCAACAATGACGAAGGCTACGAAGACTGGTCCTTCTGAGATTGATCCAGAAAACGTCCAAGCGATCACCAGGGATCAGTTGAAAGATACAGACAAAGCTGAGTTCGAAGCTCATATGAGGCATTATGAAGAGCTCTGCCTGGCATCATACGGTCAGACTAAGAATGGGATCTTCAAGAAGAGTCCGTTGCCCACGCCTAAGCAAGTTACTTTCTCAGCCGATCCTGAATCACTTCAGGACATGATGACTAAGGCGATGCATCAGACGATGATTGATCAAGCTAAGGTTTTCGCCAACACTATTCAAAATAGTCTGATCGAAGCACTCAAGAAAGGAGCAGAAGGAGGGTATCTGGGGCCTGCATATTTTCAACCAAACCGAACTCCTCCAGTGTTCCAACATGACCAATCGCCCACTCCGCCGATTGATGATCCGACATTGAAGGTTGCACCGTCTCCGCAGGCTGCTCCTGGTTCTTCATCGGACTCCCAGCCGATTCAGAATTAAAGTGGTAATGGTAAAGCTAAAGACCCTGCCGTCACAATGCCAGTGCAATCTAACGTCCAGGATCAGATGTTCCCAGTGCAGAATCAGCATCAAAAATATCCTGCCATGAGGAATCAAGATGGGAAGCTTGCAGGATGGGATTTACCTCGTGATCATTTTGAGAATGATATCTCAAATTTTCTTGAGCCTTAGCCTGAGGAAATTCCAGAAGTGAAGTACCCACAGTCTTACCAAGCCACATTTGAGGGTACTCCAGGGACTGTGCACATGAATGGGGAAGGAGTGGTGTTCGTCTACTTCAATCACGGGAGCAAGAACTTTGAAAGAGTCAAGATCAGTCCAGCTCATGCTCATATGGTCATACCGACAAAGAAAAGAGCTCCCATTCCACCTCAAAAACCAACTCATGTTCCACCTCAGAGATCGTCTCAATAGCCGATACTTGGGATGCCCGTGCAAACTGCTCCACTACAGCAGCCAACATTGGGGATGCCCGTGCAGACTGCCCCGTTACAGCAGTCAACACCAATGCAGCCTGTCTTAACCCCAGCCAACACAGTGTCTCATACAAGATCATCGCCTCAGCAGCCGATCAACCAAGGGGTAACAGGGCAGCCAGTAATTCCACAAGTGGATTCTGCACAGTTACTACAAACACTTATGAATCAATTGGCTATTTCAAGTCAGTTGAATTTGCAGCAATCAAACCCATCGGCTGGTCAGCCGATCGGACAAGTTCCACCTGTTGCAAATACGCAAGGTTCTTCTGGAACAAGGCCATCAATGGTACCAAATCCACATCCAAGAATCTTAGAAGAACGACCTCCAGAGACTCCAGCTGAGATACAAGCAATTGAACAAGTGTCTGCTGAATTGAATTCTCACATGAAGCAGGAGTTGATCGACCACTTTTCGGAGATGCTGCAGAAGCAATATGGGATAAAACCCAAACAACAGTCCTGCATGTACAGGACACCGTATCCATCTGGCTATGATCAAATACCGTTCCCTCCAAGATTCAAGGTGCCAGACTTCACCAAGTTCTCTGGGCAAGATGAGACATCCACTATGGAGCATATCACTGATTCATCATCCAATGTGGAGAAGCAGGGAACATTGATGCGCTCAGGATACGTTTGTTCTCTTCATCTCTATCAGGGCCAGCATTTTCATGGTTCACTTCATTGCCAGCTAACTCTATCATCAAGTGGTCTGATTTGGAACAGCAGTTCCACAACTACTTCTTCTCTGGCATCCATGAGATGAAGATTATTGATCTAACCAGACTCAAGCAAAGGAACGATGAAACAGTTGCTGGATTCGTTCAGAGATTCAGAGAAGTCAGGAACAAGTGCTATAGTCTGAATCTGGGAGATAAACAACTGGCTGAGTTGGCTTTCCAAGGTCTCTTGCCAACCTTGAGGGAGAAATATGCATCACATGACTTCGAGAGTCTCAGCCAATTGGTTAGCCGAATGAGTCAGGAAACTGAAAAGTCCTATGAACCTAGAAGAAACTTTTAGAAGAAGGTGTCCTATGTGGATTACTCTGATTCAGAAGATGAAGACAATATGATAGGGCTTGCAGAGTGGGTCAAAGGCAAGAAGACAGTGTCATGTCCCTTTGGTAAGAAAGAACCAGAGAAATTCGGCTTTGATATCACTAAGGCTGATAAAATATTTGATCTGTTGCTTCAACAAGGGCAAAAAACTATCCCAGTTCCATACCATACCGTCTGCAGAGGAACTAAAAAGGATGAAGTATTGCAAGTGGCACAATGCAACATCACATGACACCAATGATTGCAAAATCTTCAGACAGCAGATCCAATCAGCTATTGAGCAAGGGAGGCTTAAATTTGAAACTCCTACCAAAGTTGAAAAGCCGATGAAGATTGATCAGCATCCCTTCCCAACTAACACAGTTGAGGTGTCTAGCAAAGACACGTCACGAGTTAAGTTGCTGACGTCTGATTCGGCTCAAAATAAAGGAGTCGTCGATCCCAAAGTACAAGTAACCGCTGCTGATGTCAAAGGAAAAGGGTTACTGCTTGAAGAGAGAGATTTGAAGCCACGCCGACCTGTCACGTCCCAGATGCTAATCAATAAGTTCCAGCGTCAACAAGAGAAAGCAAAGGGGAGAGAAGAGTAGGCACAGCGCAATGAGGGACATTGGAGATGTCCGTTCTTCAAGTACTGCTGGGAAGAAGGGATCAAAATGCCAACGACAGAAAACTGCCCAGAATGCAACGGGGCTTACAATAACAGCAACTCATCCAAAAGGGTTTGCTTTAATGACGGAAGACCTACAGCCAGAGATCATCGTGAATTCAGCAATCAACGGATCCCAGTTCACGATCGGCTGGGGGGCAAGGCTAGCGTTCATGATCGGCTGGGGGGCAAGGCTAGCGTCCACGATCAGCTGGGGGGCAAGGCCAGTGTTCATGATCGGCTGGGAGGCCGAGTCAATGAAGAATCAAACAATCGGCTGGAAGAGATGGCTGATTCTCTGGTCCCTGATGAAGATATCATGTGCCGAGCTCCTGAACGTTGACGCACGCTACAACTGGATGATGAAGGGTCAAGCCAAACACGTAAGAAGCCCAATCCTCAGTGGTGTCCAGATGGCTTGACCAAGTCCCAGAAAAGGAGAGTCCAGCGCCTACGTCAGCTAGAATAGCAAGAAGAAGCAGAGAGACATGTGCTGGACAAAAAGAAGGTCCGGTCTAAAGTTTGGTGCCTAAAGACTAAGGCCGATGATGGGGAGGATGACAAGCCACTGGTTGACATAAACATGGTTGTCTTCCTACCAAAAGAGTTCATGGCTCCAGTTGATTCGGACGTGTCCGATGAAGAACTTGGCATGGCTCAGTTGACACTGGAACCTAGACAAGCCATCTTTGTGAAGCCAGAAGACGAGAAGAGACAGCATTTAAAGGCTTTGTTTCTCAAAGGATTTGTCAACGGGAAGCCAGTCACCAGGATGCTAGTAGTTGGAGGAGTGGCAGTCAATCTGATGCCATACACCATGCTGCGCAAGATTGGGAAGTCTGATGAAGACTTGACCCAAACCGACATGATGTTGGTGGACTTCGAAGGCAACGTCTCTCCGGCTCAAGGAGCAATTTGCGTGGAGCTCACCATCGGCAGTAAGACCCTTCCGACCACTTTCTTTGTCATTAAAGGGAGGGGATCTTATAATCTACTACTGGGTCGGGATTGGATACATGCCAATTGTTGCATACCATCTACAATGCATTATCCAATGGATCAGAGATTCAGTGGAGGTGGTACAAGGAGAAACTTCCTTGACAGTAGCAGCTACAGAAGCACAAGGATGGACTTATGATCGAGTGAGCTGCATATCTGGGAAAGCATGGGATACCAAGTATCTCAAAGTGTCCGATTTTGGACTAAAGCCGGTTCAAGCAGTCGGCTCTGATGATGAGACTTAATGGGTCAGTTCATTGAAGACAAAAGGAAGCTTGGGCTCGGAGTCATAGTAGCCGATGGATTGGTCGCCCAAGTATATCAACAGCTATGTAAGCCGATTGTCTTATCGTGCCTATCGGCCGATTGAGTTCTCGAGCTACAGCCGATTGCAAATGTAATCGTTTCTAGTAGAATAGCCGATATCTGTAAAGAATCGCCTTTAGTGCAAAAAAAATGTAAAACTGATGTACAAAATTAATATATTCGGTTATAGCTGATACATGTATCACTTTCAGAACAAAATGAATACATTTTTGTCTGTTCTATTTTGGATTACAATGATATCACAACTCAGATCTACAGATTACATACATTCTCAAGAGGTTTCAAGGGTTGCATTGTCCTAATCTCCAGTATGATGAGGATATTGAATCGATGAATGAGAAAAGGACACAGCGAAGAGGAAACGGAAGATTAAGATCTTCACCCGATTCTGCAATCTTCCGCCAGAAGGAGCCCGAGTTGATGACCAAGATGGCCGTTCCTTTGGCACGCTCTTCCTCTGATAAATGTGCAGCAAGACACCCTACTTGTCTCCTTCTCCCAAAACTAGGTCCTCACGAGGATTCTTCTGGCTATAATGCCTCCTGGATTTTCAAAAGGAGGCAAAGAAGAAGAGGGGTCGCTACACTACTTCACAAGAATTCTTCTAGCTATGAAGGAGAAAGAGAAGAAATGAATAGTCATACAGCAAGAGTCTGTAATCTATCTGAGTTGATTGAGACATGGCCGATGAGAGTGAGTTTTCTCCATCGAGCTTCAGACCTATTTATAGCCCCAAATGGCGGAAGGGATAACTACAAGAGGGAATTGAAAGAGGGAAAATGAAAGGCATCTGATGCAGTCAAAGCAGGAACAATTTCCCCGTGAAAATCTCAGACTGAGCAATTGGCAGGCATGCAGCGATGCGTTTCCCGAAATTCAGGGGCTGACTTTGAAGGAGGATTGAATAATAACGTGTGGCCCTACTCTGTACTCCAGAAGAGGAGACTTTCAGGATTCCTTTCTCTCAACATTTCCAGCAACAACGACAAGCTTTGATGCATCATTAGGATACAAGAACTCTTCAAGAAGAAACTTGTCAAGGAATGGGAATGGTTACATTTTCCTGGAAGCACTCTGGAAGAGGCTTATCTCTTATTCCTAATAGAAAACTAGTCTGGTTCATAGTCAGAAGATTATGGTGCTGCATAAGGAATGGGCTACCATTTTATAGCAGGGAAATCGAACCAGACCATAAAAAGAGGACCTACAAGTATGGGTGGGAATTCATCCCCGGAAAGTGGTGCATTAAATCAAATATCGATCAAGTGGTGGTGATTTTCATTCATAAAAGGCCGATTGCATCTGCTGATAGTACATCAGAATTTAAAGGAGGCTCTTGGCCTTGTCTAGCTCTACTCTGACTTGGGCTATTTCTTCACCTACACGATCCAATTCCTGTAGGAGAGCTGTCCTCCTGGCTTCAAGGACCTCCAACTTCTCCTCCTTGTTGGCAATCACCAGACGGAGACCGCGTTCCTGTCTAGATGGGTGGTTTGGCCGATTCGCACCAAAGGCGTTGATGCTCGAGATGATCTTTTCCACAGTGTCACGGTTTGGAGACTGAAAAAGAAGAAGCATCAGAGAAAGAGATCATGAGCATAAAGAAAAGAAAGGAAAAACCAACCTGATTCACAGAAGAGGAGGAAGAAGAAGCCATCGCAAAAGAAAGATGACGGTTCTAAAGGACTAAAGAAGGCTTGCGATATATAAAGGCCGGTTGAAACGTTCGGTCAAAACGATTAATGCGGAGTGTTGGGAGTTGCCAAGAAAAGGCCAATTACGGTTCACAAAATTACAAGTAAAGTTTAAACTATGCCTAAAAGATGAATAGCATTATTGAGGTCCAGGCGCAACTGGTCGACCGCTTCTATCTCTTGACGATCGGTATCGGCCGAACCAGGAATCGGTTGTTCTTGTTCACGAAGGGCTTGGGCTTGCTGTGCAATCGAGTCCCTCCGTTCTTGCATAGTAGTTATGGTGCCTAGAAGATCTGCAAGCTTCTGCTCCTCAGCCATCAAGTCTTGTTCAACCTGACTAAGTTCTTTCATCAAGTCAACACGACGCTTCTTCAGACGATCAATACTGTTGACAATATCAGAACGAGAAGAAGACAGGAATTCAATTCTGTTGTCAAGATCGGCCATGCTGCTATCTAAGTTCTCCCTGTCCTGAGTAAGTTGCTCTTGACGTTTCCTTTCCTCCAGCCAATCTTGGGCTTCTGGAACGATGAGCTGTCGATTCTCGATGAAAGCAACTTGGAGCATCTTCGCCTTGAGATCTTTAGGCAACTGACTTTGAATCTGCTTGAAGATAACCCTAATTGGCTCAGCATCTTGTACTAGTTGACCAATGTCTTGGTTCAGTAGTGGAAGCATTTCAGTCAGTTTAGCTTTCACATCATCCGGAAGAATAGCAACTGCTGATACGCCCTGAGCAACAAGAGGCGAAGTCGGTGGAACCTATAGAAAAGATTAGAGTGAACAAAAAAGAGTTGAAAGTGAAAATCCAAAGGAGTCAAGAAATTTACCTCTGCAACAGAAGTTGTCTACACTTCAGCAATCGGATTTTCAGCCGATTCTGATCCAGGAACCTCAGCAGTTGGTGATAGTGGTTGATCACCAGCCTTTTGTTGGGAATCATCAGAAGGGTTTTGAGTATCAACCGACGCCTCAACAACATCCTGAAACAAAGACAAGGGATTGAGGATAGAGGGAGTAAGAGAACAATTAATAAAGATTCTACCTCAGTTGACCCTTCAATCCGAAGTTCCACCCGTTCAGAAGAGCGCTGAAATTGAAATACCGACCTTAAGGGTTTCAGGCCGATCAGTCAAGGTACCATCAGGATTCTCCACAACTGGTTCTGAATCAGGTTGCTCAGATTCAACCAAATTATCATCGATTGGAAGTTCCCGAATTGACTCTAATGTCAGGCCTTGATCGGAATCATCAGCATTGGTTTGAACGGACTGTGCAATCAATCCTGAAGACTGCACAAGAGATAGTCAGCGAAGGGAACGAAGAAGAAAGGCAAAATGTTGGAAAAAACCAGTACCTCAAAAGCACCTGCCAATTTCCCAGCCATGTCAGAAATATCAACAACCACAGTATCAATCTTCTTCTTTTTTCTATGAGCAAGAACTTTGCGAGATATGTTCTTCCTCTTAAGCGTCGACAAAGGTAAATTATCTGAAATAGGATGGGTCTTGGGACCCTGCATAACTGAAGAGATTGAAGGGGCATTATAGCCGATGTACGGAATTCGTCTTGGTGGCCAATAATAAATCGGCTTGCCACTTCTGCTGGTAGCAGGAGGTTCAGTGGTTTCAGGCTGAAAAGAAGGGGAAGCAAATCAGCATATATTAAAAGAATAAGCAGTCAGAATATGTTGAAGATACACAAAGTAGTCAAGTAAAAATACCTCATCAGTCGATGCCGCATAATCAGGATCCAGCTTTTCACAGTAAATTTTGGGGGACACACAGAAAAGATGATCATACCATTCTGCCCACCAGATATTGAAAAGAGGAGAAGAAAAGCTGGAAAACTTCCAGGAATCAAGATTGATGGTGGCAGAATCATGAACCCGGTCCAAGAGACGCCGATAATGGATATTATCGGGAATAATTTCCCGTGGCTTAATCAAGTCAGAGAAATAGAGACCAATCGGCAATTGACCAAACCCCAGCTGACGAGCACTTGCTGAAGGGTTATACAATTCATAAGTAGCCGATTGATCCTTGCCAAAGACGCAAGAAGGAAGAAGTCCTGGTTTGATTATCTCCACAAAGGCAATCCTGTTCTCATCATCTCTATGGATATCGTCAAAGCTGAACATGGTCTCAAAATTGTTATCATCATCCCTATATGCAAACTAGATGATGGATCCTGGATTGAAGCCAAGATAAAAGCTCCTGAAATGTTCTGCTATATGAGATGGAGTCTTCTTATGTCCTGGAAATATGGAAACAGCTTCTCCAAAGTTCATGCATCGACGTTTAACAACTGGAGCACCATCTGGCTGGTCTCCCGGGAAACGCATATCAAAAAATATCATGTTCCAATCTATCTCGGAGGTGAAGGTTCAACCACATGTTGATAAACCACCAAGGACCTCCTGGAGTACCTATTGGGGAGTTGGTTGACAGGCTAACTGCCACTTGGTGAAGGAGATTGTACACCGCTCCTAAAAGATATTTGCCAAGGGGAATAGAGGACCCAATGGCTAACCGTTCAGCTACAATCTGATAATTGGAGGTAGGGCCAAAGGATTTGCCACAAAAGACGAATTTTTCAAGCCACATGTTCAGAAAAGCCACATGTTCTCTGTCAGTTACGGTGCCTTCCTTCATATGCTCAGAGATGTATCCAGACCAGCCACCCATGTTTTTGGTTTTTAAACGATGGAAAAGTTTAAGATTACGACAACTGAAGAAGATATCTAAAGAGGAAATATCCAAACCAGTCAACAGAAGGACATCAGCCAAAGTTGGGGACATCGGCCCATGACTAAATAAGAATGCATTAATAGCATCAGACCAAAAATAAGAGGCAGCTATTAAGAGAGATTCATTCCGAGACATATCAGACAAAGACAGGGTAATGCATTGATTGATCTTATATTTCTCCCAGGAACCCCTGTTCTTCGCAGATACCCTACGGTACTAATTTCTCCATCCTTTAGCATACCCCGTCCAAGATCTAAAGCAACTATCCCAATCGACCAAATTCAAGGAGGCATGTTTGAAAGGGATTCGACCAGTTTCAAGGTTGATCATCTCAGTGGGGTCGACGTCACCCATTGGTCTAAGAAAAGTGAGCCCAGGCTTATCATCAATAGGAATGGTAAGATTGGATCTAAGATCCTGAAGAAAAATCAAATGAATCTAGGTAAAGCGGTATGGCGGCATTCAGGGACAAATAAAACAGAAGAGCATGGAAATACCAGGGGAACTGAAGAAAGAGATGCCTTCAAAGGCACGGGGGTAGAGCAGGAACCTCCAGCGGAGCTTGAAGACGCCATGAATCAACAGGAGCTTTGAAGCTCAGGGTTCGTCACTTGAAAGCTTGGACTGTTGAAACAATGAGATTTAAGGACAAAGAAAGAGCCAAGACAGTTGTATTTATGGCCCCTAAAGATTTGTTGAGATTCTACAGCCGACTTCGAATCAAGGAAGATAACAGTTTCGAAGAAATTTTGGAGCAAAAGATTATTTACTCCGAAACTGGGGGGCATGTGTTGACACCATTTTTTGAAAAAAAACATGTCAAAAAGGGATAAGGAGAAGCAGCCGATGAAAAACAGAGTGTAATCGGCCGATTGAGGAAAGAGAAGGACGGTCAACAAGATTCGCCGATAGTCAGAGGAATTCAACCCTGACAGTGGCCCAGCAGGTCAGAAACGATCGGCCGATGATTAACGAGAGGATTGGCAGATGGAGAGGAATAAGGCGGTAATCAAGAAGATACGCCAGAGGGAAAGCATGATGGAGGCGGGTCAATCTACGATTGGCAACGGGTCAAGAGTCCGTTTTTAGAAGGTCTTTGACTCCTGCGAGAGTCCTTTTTTATTTTAGTAGTTTTCGTTTGTCTTCAGATGCTAGTAAGCAGTGCCGTGATCGGCTTGGAGTCGGGTTGTCCTCGGGACATAAATAGCGACCCTGCGTGGTCGGAAAATCTGTACACACCAATATCAAACAAACCGCCTCCGGGCAAACCCTTTACTTTACAGCATCTACTTTGCAGCATCTACTTTTCAGCATCTACTTTTACAACATCTACTTTTTCGGTGACTTCGCCATTGCGATTTTTCTCTTTTCTACAACGCCGTGCTTCGAGTTCGTCGGGCTGCATCAACTGACCTCCGGCAAGCTTGTGAGTACCGTTTTACCGAATAATCCTAGGCTTTAACCTCCGGGCGCACTGCTGAGGTTTCGTCTAGTTCTTTATTCACCCCTTACCAATATTAGCTAGATCTACAAGTTTTCGTACTAATTCTTGTAGTTTTTAGCTATAATCTTTATCCCACTCGATCTAGATTCTATCGGCTTCTAACACTGCAGCTGATTTTGACCTACTCGAGTGCTGACGTCACGATCGGCCGATTCCAGCCGATCAGTCTATTCACACACCCGCGCTTCGGTCGCTCTCGAGCCGACCGATTGAGAGCCAGGTGTGGTTCGAGGACCAGTGGATGGTCGCTTCCTGGTGTGATGAGTGATTGACAACGTGGTGTGGACTAATTCTTGGCTAAGTATTGCAGGTGCAGGTGAAGAACAAGCGCGAATGGTCATTGCCGGTGAGGCCTCCAGGTGTGGAGAAGACAAGTAGGCTTGGTTCGAGGGACCTAGTGGCCAGCGGGGTCAAGTGCGGGCCGCATGGTGGCAAGAACGGCAAGATGAAGTCATGGACGGTTTCTTGGTTGAGCCTCAAAACCAAGGTCAAGCCGGGACTACGTGGGAGCCGAGTCATGAGTGGTGATTGGCGGAGGCTACACCAAGTTCGCGGGGTTTCCGGTGGTTCACCAGAAAACCACTGGGTTCCTTGGTTGATCCACAAAGTCAAGACCGAAGAACCGAAGACGGAGGTGCAGCAGCTCCAGACCGGTCTGACCGGTGGGTCTGACCGGTGGGTACCGGTCTGACCGGTGAGGAGCACCGGTCTGACCGGTGTGCGACGACGCAGTCCGGAATCTTCGAAGCGGAGGACACGCGTCGGGATCGCAAGGCTTGCGTCGAGGCTAAGCAAGTTTGCGGTCGCTGGGCATCCGTCCGATGGTGTGAAGACAAAGTTTTCCGATTTCGCCCTTGAGGGGCATGTATCCCTAGTTAGCTAGTAAGGGTATTTTAGTCTTTCGGTTGCCTCCATATAACCCAAGGGGTGAGAGGATGGCAGCCATCTCTTGGAACCCTAGCTCATTTGGTTTTCCTATCTTCCTTCCTATTTTCCTTAGGATTTTCATAGGACTAGCTTGAGAGCTTCATGGTGAGATCTTGTGAGAGGGAAGGATGATCGGGCGGCAAGCTAGACCTTGTATGAACCTCTTTGCTATGTATAGATGATTCGGCGTGGTTCCTCAAGGCTTGGATGTGTCTTTCCCGTTTCTCCTTTTTGGTGATTTTCGGAGGTTTTTCTTGGCGAATTTCTTGTGGCGGTTTTGAGACCTTTCTCTTTGGGATTTGGTGGGGGATGTATGCATGAACCCCTCGTGGTTCTTTTCTCTTTGATCTCCCTCCCAAATCTGTGAGTAAATGGGCTCAATTTTGGGGTTTTCGTGGTTCTAGGGTTCGTGGTGTTCTTGGCGGAAATCTTTCGATTCCTCTTGATTCAACAAGTTTTGGTGGACCAAATCTTGGCTATGGAGTACCCATGAGGTGTTCCTACTATCCCCAAAGTCTTGTGCGAATCCGTGGAGTGAATCGGGAGTTGGATTTGGGGAAGTTGACTCGCGGGCGCTGTTCATCCCGAGCTGCCCAGGCACGACCGGTCTGACCGGTGCTCTTAACCGGTCTGACCGGTGCTAGTCCTTGGTGGGTTTTTGTCTCGGGGAACAGCCTTGTCCGTGTGGTTTTGTCCCGTGGTTCTGCTGGTCAGTTCTTGGCGTGCTTGGAGTTGTTTTGCTAGGTTTTGTGAGGGGTTCTTCTTCCTCACAGGTTGTGTTTCGTGGTGGTTTTTGTTCCAGGGCCTAGAGGAGTCACTGAGGCTTCCTGGAACGTTTGCTGTGCGGCTGCTGTAGCCACCGGCCTGACCGGCTCTGTCCACCGGTCTGACCGGTGTCACCGGTCTGACCGGCGCAGGCCATCGGTCTTACCGGTGTAGCACAGGCAGCAAGCCGTGCAAGTTTCCGCTGTGTGGTTTGGTGAGTTTTGGGTCGGAAGGTTGAGTGTTGGTTTCTAGGACCAGTAGCACTCCAGTGGCTGTGTGGTCTTGACCAACTTGGGTAGTTGAGTCAGAGACGTGTGTTGGAAGCCGTGTTCATCTTGTTGGAGTTCCCATCTCCTTCGAGAAGAATTTTTATCGGCTCCCATTCACTCCCCCCTCTCTGGTTCGCCTAATCGGTCCTTCAATTGGTATCAGAGCCGGTTCGGGTCTTTATTGACTCTTACCAGTCTAAGATCCAAAGATGGCGTACCAGGAACGGGGTTCGGGTCCTCCGCACTTCGATGGGAAGAACTACCAGATGTGGCATAGGCGGATGGCAGCGTTCCTCCGCGGAAAGGGTCAGATCCTTTGGGACGTCACGGTGAACACAACTTATGTTCATCCGATGAACTTCCTTGCTCCAGGATCGAGGGATATGTTCGAAGCCAACAACAAGGCTGTTGACTACTTGTTTCGTGCTCTGTGTCAGCCTGAATTCGATCGGGTTCAGACAGAGGACTTAGCTTGTAGGATTTGGGAGTAGTTGAAGGATGCTCATGCTGGGAATGCTCAGGTTCAGGCTCGGATGTACGCGACTTACCGGAGAGAGTACGAGAACTTCACTCATCTCCCCGGCGAGTCCGTCGATGCCCTTTTCCAGCGGTTTACGGTCGTTGTGAACAACATGAGAGCCAATGTGGACGTCCTCCCATACAATGATCATGATAGAGCTGTGAAGCTCTTGCACTCGTTGGATCGTACCGTATGGGACGAAAGTTTGAGGCTATTGTTGAGTCCGAGAAGTATGACACCTTGACGGTGAACGAGCTGTTCTCGAAGCTCAAGTCGGCTGAGTTGGACCGTGGTATGACAGCCAAGATCGAGAGCCCGACTGATTCTCATAGTCTCGCTCTCGTTAGTGGCAAAGAAGCTAAGTCTAACGCTAACGCATCCTCCAGGATGTACTCTCTGTCTTCTTTGATGTCTTTGCCAGACGAGGAGTTCGACGTGCTTGGAGAGGACGAGCTGGCGTTGCTGACCAGGCGGTTCGAGAGGCTGCACGAGAACCGGGTGAACACGAGGAGGACAGCACGGACGTGCTTTCAGTGCGGCAAGCCAGGACACTTCGTCGCCGACTGCCCGGAGAAGACGGAGAACAAGGATGGCTACAAGGACGGCTATAGGCACCGGTTGAGCAAGGACGGCAAGTACCGATCGAGGCGTGATCACAAGCACAAGAACAAGCACAAGGACGAGCGACGGTCGAGGAAGAAGGACGGCCGCGGCAGGAAGGCCCAAGCGATGGTCGGAGCGAGCGACGTCGACTCCAGCTCCGCCTAATCTTCCTCGAGCTCGAGTAGCAGTGAAGATGAAGGTGATCGGCGCAAGAACAAGAAGTCATCCAGGAACTTGAGCGGGTTGAGCTGCTTCGCGGGAGATGGCTTCTGTGGCATGGCTCGTAGCTCCGGCAGCAAGAAGAGTCACCAGAGCGACTCGGACTCTGACTCCGAGGATGAGGTTTGTGATGAGCTCTCCTCTTTGCGCAAGGAGAATGATGAGTTGGTTGACTTGCTTGATAACCGCGATCACATGCTTAGAGAGGCCAAGAAGATGAGGAAAGAGCTTAGGGCCTCACTAGAAGATGCTAGGAACTGTGTGGCTGAGCTAGAAACCCAGAACCTAGATGCTAAGCTTGAGATTGATTCGCTTAAGGCTTCTCCTATGGTTTCTGATGAGATTGATTGCTGTGATTGCTCTGTGTACCTAGCTGATCTTACTGCTCTTAAGGATAAGCATGCTTCTACTTGTGATGAACTAGAAATGCTTAGGGTTGAAGTGGCTGAGCTTAAGTCTAGACTCGCTTTGCTAGGTGATTGCACTTCTTGCCCTGTTTTGCATGGAAAGATTGATGAGATGCATGCTTACACTGTTTCGCTTGAGGCTAAGTTAAAAGAGCCTATTCCCACATCTTGTTCTACTTGTGAATTGCATGCAGTCAAGAATTTGGAGCTTGCACATTATGTTGATCGCTTGCAGGATGAGAATGATGAGCTGAGAAAATGTATGAGCTGTTTGTCGGGTCAGGAGCCTCAGCTTGGTATCATGATAGCGGCTTTCAAACGCTATGATGATCAGGCACTTGGGGCTGACAAGCTTGGAGAGAACAGTGGTGAGGGAGTTGAGAGAGTTGGAGAGATTCCTATCCCACCACCAAACAGACACAAGAACAAGTTTGAGCCCAAGCCCAACCATCTCAGAAACAAACTTGACACTACTCCAGATCCACCCATATTAACTCACCCAACAAATGATTTCCAGAAACTGGTGAAGTTTGTGAGCCCAAAGGGAGGTGAGGAAGGAGAGAAGAAGGGTGAGAAACCGAGTGGGCAGCCACAACCCAAGCCTAAGCCTAAGCCACAGCCCATAAAGTTCCATTGTGGGTATTGTGGGAGAGATGGTCACAAGGATGAGTTTTGCTTCAAGAGAAAGCGTGAGGAGAGAATGGCTAGAGAGTGGGATAACAAGGACAGGTACCACCCCTCTAATGGTGTACCTGAGCCTCGTATGCAGATGCCCAGGGCCAAGGCGATTGTGAGGACGGTTCCGGCTTGGGGAGATCGGAAGGCTGCAGGTGCTGCTGCTGGCCGAGCTACACCGGTCAGACCGGTGCAGGTCTGGGCAGACAGCGAGTCGGGTTTCGTGCTCGTGAGGATGCTCGGTTTGGTTCTGGAGGTCGTGGTTCTGGTGGTTGGTCTGGAAAGTTTGCAGGTGGTCAGTTTGCTAGGCGTTCTCCACCTCGTGCTCAATACGAGGGTGGGAGGAGTCGTAGCTTTGAGATGGAGAGGAGGAATGGTCCACGGTCTTCCTTTCGTGGCTTTCGTCCTCCTCCAGCTAGAGAGGGTTGGTTCCCTCGTAGTGGTTACCGTGGTGGTGTTCATGGTGGTAGCTTTGATAGGCGTGATGATTTGGTTTGTGCTAACCCCACTTTGGAGCAAATGGCTCGGCATTGGTTTTACTCTTTTGGTACTAACCCCAGTGCTGAGTCGTTTGTTCACTCACGTGCTCGCTTTTGAATTTCAGGTGGGAGACTTGAAGAACATTTGGTTGATTGACTCCGGTTGCTCGAGGCATATGACCGGAGACAAGGGGTGGTTCTCAAGTCTCGTCCCGGTGGTGACAAAGAAGTACATCACCTTTGGGGACAACGGGCGAGGGCGTGTGCTGTCAGAAGGTGAGATTAAGGTAAGTGACAAGATCACTCTCAGGCGTGTTGCTCTTGTTCAATCGCTTGGATACAATTTGCTTTCTGTGTCCCAGTTGTTGGATGAGGGCTTTGAGGTGTTGTTTCGGCCAGGTGGTTCTCGGATTTTGGATTCTCGGGGGGATCTTGTTTGCATGGTCGTTCCCGAGGGTCAAGTGTTCCGAGCTGATTTCTCTCAGTCTTCTGGTGTGGAGCGTTGCTTTTTGGCTGGTTCTTCGAGTGAGTTGTGGAAGTGGCATAGGAAGTTGGGTCACTTGAGCTTTGACCTTTTGTCTCGCTTGAGTAAACTCAATTTGGTCCGAGGATTGCCACGGTTGAGGTTTGAGAAAGAGTTGGTTTGTGCGCCGTGTAGGCATGCCAAGATGGTAGTATACCTGAGCATTTCACGGGCCGGGCCGGGTTCGGGCCGAAAAAAAACCCGGGGTTTTCGGGCTGAGAAAATCCTGCCCATGACCGTCCCATGGGACTTGTCGGGCCTCAGTTTTCGGGCCGGGCTCGGGCTGGGCCCGGGCTTGGGCGGGCTGCCCGCGCTCTTTATAGTGTAAAACAGCTAAAAACAGTATTTCGGGCCGAGTTCGGGCCTAGATTTTTTTTCGCGGGCTTCAAGATCTCTGCCCACGCCCGTCCAGTAAGGTCCGTGGGCGGGCCTGGCGCGGGCCGGGCCCGGGCCGGGCCAGCGGGCCGGGCTCAAAATGCTCAGGTCTAGATGGTAGCCTCTTCTCACCCGCATCTCACCGATGTGATGACTGAGCGTCCATGCGAGCTGCTCCATATGGACCTTGTTGGCCCAGCTCGTGTGCGATCTGCGGGTGGGAAGTGGTATGTCCTTGTTGTGGTGGACGACTACTCTCGGTATGCGTGGGTGTTCTTTCTTGAGGAGAAGGGGGAGACGTTTGGTTTTATTCGAGATCTTGTCTTGAGGTTAAGAAACGAGAGGCACGGAGATGCCATACGAGCGATCCGCAGTGACAATGGCTCGGAATTCAAAAACTCTCGTTTCGAAACCTTTTTCCATGACTTGGGTCTTGAACACCAGTTTTCGAGTCCGTATACGCCTCCCCAGAATGGCGTGGTGGAAAGGAAAAACAGGACCTTGTGCGAGATGGCTCGGACGATGCTCGATGAGCATAGGACTCCAGGAAGGTTCTGGGCTGAGGCGGCCAATACCACGTGCTATGTGTCGAACAGGATCTACCTCAGGGTTCACAAGAAGAAAACCTGTTACGAGTTGATGCACGGTCGCACACCTAAGGTGAGTCACTTCCATGTCTTTGGTTGTAAATGCTTCATTCTGAAGAAAGGGAAGAAGTTGGACAAGTTCGAGGCTAGGTCTGTCGATGACATTTTCTTTGGTTATGCATCTCATTCTAGAGCATTTCGTGTGCTCAATCTCGAAACTAACCAAATCGTGGAGACTTGCGAGGTAACCTTCGACGAGACACAGCCACGTAGTCAGCTTGTTTTTGAGTGTGCAGGTGACGACGAACTTGGCGAGGAGATCTTTCAGGAGGTGGAGCATGAACATGGAGATGATGAAGATGGCGGTGTGGTGCCCTCAGCTGAACATGTACCTACTACTTCGACGACGATCGAGAACGGACCCTCTCCCACACCTACAACGACAAACCCAGATCAAGGCGAAGCTGCTGTTGAGGGGGGAGGTAGCATCAAGGTGAGAACCTCCCCGGTGAGTGCAAGTGGATCACCCAGCTTCGAGAATCATCGGTGACATGAATGAACGCACTACACGGTCGAGGGTTCGGAACAATTCTCATTTCGCTCATGCTGCTTTTGTTGCCACCTTTGAGCCCAAAGACATTGGACACACGTTATCTGATCATAATTGGGTAAATTCAATGCATGAGGAGTTGGAGAATTTTGAGAGGAACCAAGTTTGGGTGTTGGTTGACCCTCCCCCAGGGTGTAAGCCGATTGGGACAAAATGGGTGTGGAAAAATAAAGAGGGAGAGAAAGGAGAAGTGGTGAGGAACAAGTCGAGACTTGTTGCTCAGGGGTATAGTCAGAAAGAGGGGATCGACTACGAGGAGACTTTCGCTCCTGTAGCTCGTTTGGAGGCGATCAGGATCCTTCTAGCCTTTTCCGTGGCTAAAGGGTTCAAGTTGTACTAGATGGATGTGAAGAGTGCCTTCCTGAACGGTGTGTTGGAGGAAGATGTGTTTGTGAGGCAACCACCAGGGTTTGAGAGTGAGAAGTACCCCCACCGGGTGTACAAGTTGAGGAAGGCGCTGTATGGGTTGAAGCAGGTGCCTAGAGCTTGGTATGGTAGGTTGAGGGGGTTCCTATTTAAGAGAGGGATTGAGATGGGGAAGGTCGACCAGACCTTGTTTCTCCTCAGGCAGGGCAGAGATATCCTGATTGTGCAAGTATACGTGGATGATATTGTCTTTGGTGGCTCATCTAACTCTCTTGTTGCAAGGTTTGCAGAAGACATGAGCAGGGAATTTGAGATGAGTATGATGGGCGAGTTGCAGTTCTTCCTCGGGCTACAAATCAAGCAATCAAAGGAAGGAACATTTGTGCACCAAGCTAAGTACACCAAGGACATTGTGAGGAAGTTCAAGATGGAGGACTCCAAGGCCATGGCAACGCCTATGAGTACGACTACAGCTCTTGATGCGGACGAGGAAGGTGAACACGTGGACCAGAAGGAGTACCGGAGCATGATCGGGTCACTCCTCTACTTGACGGCGACGAGGCCAGACATCCAATTCTCGGTGTGTCTGTATGCTCGTTTTCAAGCGTCTCTGAGGACTTCGCATCGGCAAGCAGTCAAGCGCATTTTCAGGTATTTGCGACACACTCCCGACTTCGGCCTTTGGTACTCTGCGTCTTCTTCTTTGGCGCTTCATGGATTTTCAGACGCGGACTTTGCCGGGTGTCGGTTGGATAGGAAGTCCACTTCTGGGACTTGCCAGTTCTTGGGTTCTTCTTTGGTATCTTGGTCTTCCCGCAAACAGTCGAGTGTTGCTCAATCCACTACCGAGGCAGAGTATGTGGCCGCAGCTAGTTGTTGCTCTCAGCTCCTTTGGATCACATACACCATGAGTGACTTTGGTGAGGAGTATACCCATGTCCCACTTCAATGTGATAGCACCAGTGCCATAAGCGTTGCAAAGAACCCAGTGCTCCATTCCAAAACCAAGCACATAGAAGTGAGGTATCATTTTCTGAGAGACAACGTAGAGAAAGGGAAGATAGCTTTGATCCATGTACCCACACATGACCACTAGCCGATATTTTCACCAAACCCCTAGATCAAGCAACTTTCACTCGTTTGCGGGGGGAGCTTGGTGTTTGTTTGATTTCTTGAGTTGGTGTGTGGGAGCTCCTTTGTAACATATGTATAGCTTTCCTTTGTGCATTTCTTGCATTTGGCATGACATATGTAACATTATGTATAGGCATCTTTGTATCTTAGGTTGCATGCATTGTTTAGGAAAGGCTTCTCCTATATACATTGTTCACCATGGAATGATATATATGTCTTTGTGAGCTAATTTGGTAAGCTATGGTTAGTTTGGCTTAGCTCTTGATAATCTTGGTTTGTATCCATGGTTGATGGCTATGTTTTTGAAAATTTCATATGTATGCTCTCTTATGAGTAAATGCCTTTACATGATCTTGACATGTTTTTGTGGCTTGGCTATGCTTAATTTGTGGTTGGATAGCTTATTTTGATCATATGGAGCCAAAGGCTCATTTGCCATCATGAATGTTTAGCCCCCATGCTTCATCTTGTGGAGGGGCATAAGTTCCTTTTTGTCGTAAAGACATTTCATGCACCAATTATAAATCTGAAAAATGAAATGTAAATTGCTTGGAAAATGTGCTCCCATGTCATATGTGCTAATTTTAATTTGATTTGGGTGCTAAACCGTTGCATGCTGCTTACCAATGAGAAGTCTCATATATAGAAGTAGGCACATGGCTCGGTGGCTTTGACATGACATGAGGTGCTTGTGGGTGTTTATGATGGTCTTATGCTTAGAATGGTTGTCCTAGCATGAAGTTTGTGTGGCTTTGCCATTTTGACATGTTTTGCTCATGCTTAGGACTTTGCTCATGAGAGTGTGTTTTTTCGCAAAATTGCTCAATTCTATCCTAGCTTCGCCCAATGGTTGTGAAACTTGGTGATCATGAAGTTTATGTCATTACGAAGCTATAGAGTATCTAACTTGCTCATTTGGACTTGTGTAGCATCCTTTGTTAAATTTTGTCTATTTGAGAAGCTTTAGGTTGCATTTTTTTGCATTTTTGGCTTGATTCATGCATTGTCAACAAGGGGGAGAAGTTTGAGCATGTTTTGCCCTACTGAATGCATCTAGAAGGTTTTCAGGTGGTTTCGAGCCTTTTCTGGGCTCTGTTGTGCACCGGTCGGACCGGTTGAGGTCACCGGTCTGACCGGTCAGAGTGTTGGTCCTGTTCACATGTTGAGCACCGGTCTGACCGGTGGTGTCGACCGGTCTGACCGGTCAGAGCTGAGCTGTTGCAGCTGCGCTGTTTCGTGAAGTGGTTCGCATGCATTTGTCCAGGGGGAGTTGCATTGGTTCAGGGGGAGCTTGCATGTGTGCAGGGGGAGCTCTTTGTGGTTTTCGAGCTTTGGTTTGATGGTTTGTGCTCTTTGCTTGAGCATGTTTTGTCTCGGATGTGTCGAGCTGTTGCCCTTGCCTAAGGGGTCCGAGACTTGTCTTCTTCAAGTGATCTTGCTCTTTGCCTTTTCTTTGGCTTTCGATCGCTTGTTGGAGTTTCTTTTAGTCGTTTCTTTTCTTTTCCTTTTCTCTTGGTTACCAAAACGTGTGTGTTGTCAATGCACTCATCAAGGGGGAGATTGAGAGCCAGGTGTGGTTCGAGGACCGGTGGATGGTCGCTTCCTGGTGTGATGAGTGATTGACAACGTGGTGTGGACTGATTCTTGGCTAAGTATTGCAGGTGCAGGTTGCGGCTTGACTGGTGCAGGTGCAGGTGAAGAACAAGCGCGAAAGGTCGTTGCCGGTGAGGCCTCTAGGTGTGGAGAAGACAAGTAGGCTTGGTTCGAGGGACCCGGTGGCCAGCGGGGTCAAGTGCGGGCCGCATGGTGGCAAGAACGGCAAGATGAAGTCATGGACGGTTTCTTGGTTGAGCCTCAAAACCAAGGTCGAGCCGGGACTACGTGGGAGCCGAGTCATGAGTGGTGATTGGCGGAGGCTACACCAAGTTCGCGGGGTTTCCGGTGGTTCACCAGAAAACCACTGGGTTCCTTGGTTGATCCACAAAGTCAAGACCGAAAAACCGAAGACGGAGGTGCAGCAGCTCCAGACCGGTCTGACCGGTGGGTCTGACCGGTGGGTACCGGTCTGACCGGTGAGGAGCACCGGTCTGACCGGTGTGCGACGACGCAGTCCGGAATCTTCGAAGCGGAGGACACGCGTCGGGATCGCAAGGCTTGCGTCGAGGCTAAGCAAGTTTGCGGTCGCTGGGCATCCGTCCGATGGTGCGAAGACAAAGTTTTCCGATTTCGCCCTTGAGGGGCATGTATCCCTAGTTAGCTAGTAAGGGTATTTTAGTCTTTCGGTTGCCTCCATATAACCCAAGGGGTGAGAGGATGGCAGCCATCTCTTGGAACCCTAGCTCATTTGGTTTTCCTATCTTCCTTCCTATTTTCCTTAGGATTTTCATAGGACTAGCTTGAGAGCTTCATGGTGAGATCTTGTGAGAGGGAAGGATGATCGGGCGGCAAGCTAGACCTTGTATGAACCTCTTTGCTATGTATAGATGATTCGGCGTGGTTCCTCAAGGCTTGGATGTGTCTTTCCCGTTTCTCCTTTTTGGTGATTTTCGGAGGTTTTTCTTGGCGAATTTCTTGTGGCGGTTTTGAGACCTTTCTCTTTGGGATTTGGTGGGGGATGTATGCATGAACCCCTCGTGGTTCTTTTCTCTTTGATCTCCCTCCCAAATCCGTGAGTAAATGGGCTCAATTTTGGGGTTTTCGTGGTTCTAGGGTTCGTGGTGTTCTTGGCGGAAATCCTTCGATTCCTCTTGATTCAACAAGTTTTGGTGGACCAAATCTTGGCTATGGAGTACCCATGAGGTGTTCCTACTATCCCCAAAGTCTTGTGCGAATCCGTGGAGTGAATCGGGAGTTGGATTTGGGGGAGTTGACTCGCGGGCGCTGTTCATCCCGAGCTGCCCAGGCACGACCGGTCTGACCGGTGCTCTTAACCGGTCTGACCGGTGCTAGCCCTTGGTGGGTTTTTGTCTCGGGGAACAGCTTTGTCCGTGTGGTTTTGTCCCGTGGTTCTGCTGGTCAGTTCTTGGCGTGTTTGGAGTTGTTTTGCTAGGTTTTGTGAGGGGTTCTTCTTCCTCACATGTTGTGTTTCGTGGTGGTTTTTGTTCCAGGGCCTAGAAGAGTCACTGAGGCTTCCTGGAACGTTTGCTGTGCGGCTGCTGTAGCCACCGGCCTGACCGGCTCTGTCCACCAGTCTGACCGGTGTCACCGGTCTGACCGGCGCAGGCCATCGGTCTGACCGGTGTAGCACAGGCAGCAAGCCGTGCAAGTTTCCGCTGTGTGGTTTGGTGAGTTTTGGGTCGGAAGGTTGAGTGTTGGTTCCTAGGACCAGTAGCACTCCAGTGGCTGTGTGGTCTTGACCAACTTGGGTAGTTGAGTCGGAGACGTGTGTTGGAAGCCGTGTTCATCTTGTTGGAGTTCCCATCTCCTTCGAGAAGAATTTTTATCGGCTCTCATTCACTCCCCCCTCTCTGGTTCGCCTAATCGGTCCTTCACCGATCCCGCTTTTACCTGTATCGGCCGATTGGCTGGTACACGTGTCGCTACAAGGCCATTGGTTCTCTAGCCGATCCCTAATATTTTCTATTGTCAATCAACAGGTCAGATTGGCTGGCACGCCTCACTACAGACCGGGGAGTCACGTGTGTCACGCGCAAGGGTGACGACCTATTTTTGCGTCAACAATGTGACCTTATTTTCTTTAAAGAGAGTCATGCCTCTCGGCACAAGTTAAATTTTTTAATATATTTTTATTAGTGAAAAACTTTTAAACTAATAAGATCCATCCACACTACGTGAAAACCTCAAATAGGTCACGCAGCATTTGTAACGGGCCCTTAACACCCGTTACATGCACCCACATCTGTAACGGTTGTCATTTGGCGCCTGTTACCCATAAGCGCGGTAGCCCCGGGGTTTGACACCACAACGACCGTTACCAATGAGGACTTATGGTAACGGGCTTCTTAAATGCCAGTTACATGAATTCTTTGTAACGGACGTTAAAACGAGTCCGTTACAAAAGTTAAACCTATCGGTAACGGGCTCGTAAATGGGTTCTTTAAGTCCGTTACTGATCACTGCCGTATCGATAACCGGCTTTAGTGTCCGTTACCAATGACCATTTGACACCCATTACTAGACTGAGAGCTCAATAATTGAAGTCTAATAGCACTCTTCACTGCCGTGAAGCGGGAGCGCGGCAGCAGGGGATTATTAGCCAAACCGGGGGTCTTCAATGCAGCAGGGGATAAAATCTATGCTACTATAAATTTTGTTTCCTTTGTGAACAAAGGAGACGGGGTTTGTGAATCTGCGTCTCCTTTGTGTCTGTCTTCATTGACAAGTCAGCTCGTTCTCTCATTGCTTCCATTTCGACATACAGGCACAATCAACACATATATCTTTTGAGACAAAACAGACATCATAAGAAAGATTACTTGTCCACATAGATAAAGATAACTTGTCCAAAGGAATAAAGATAATTATTACAAACAGTTAACCTGTCCATCTGGCTAGGACTTAACTTGTCCATCACATTTTTTACTATGGTCGTGCTATCTGACTATACACATCAACAAAATCATGGCCCTTGAACATCCACAAACGTATGGCTATCTGACCCTACACATCAACAAGCTTGAACTTCCTCATGCCCCATCAAGATTGGCTCTTTTTGCAGCCTCTTCGTAAGCAACCAAGGATTCTTGAAGCCCTTCGAGCGCAGCACATCTTCAATGGGCTCGAGATTTTGTTAAGTCGTATACTTGTACCTCCTTATGTGCTTAGCATTTTTGATGACGATGTTCACTTCTTTCATGATTTTTTCAAAGTCAGGTTTCACATAATCCCAGATTTTAAGGTTTAGAAGTAACTCAAGCTCTGCTCGCGACTCATAGAGTTTTGCCTAAAACAGGGTTAAACATGGTATAAGAATAACATAGTTAATTCAGAACTAATTTGCCTCAGAACTTAGAGCAGTATAGGCACAGTAATCATCATAGGAAAATTATATAAGAACTTGAAAATTATCCTAGGCTTCATAGCAGGGTGACGAGTAAAAGCAGAACTTAGTTCAGAACTGATTTGCCTCAGAACTTAGTATAAGATCATGACAAGCATGGAAGACATCATCATAGGCACTAACTTTATCAAGCTCAAGCTCCAGCTCCATCTATAGAACAAGTAAAAGGCAGTGAGATTCAGAGAGACTTGCCTCGCCATCGTTGTGGTCATTGCCAGAGTCGGAGATGAGGTCCTCTACACCTTCGCTGCTCCCTCGACCCCTCTTTGTTGTTGCTAGACACTTGTGCTCACAGACGTGAGGCAGGCGCCTCGCCCACTTCGCTGCCCCCTCGTTGGCACGCTCCTGCTTGCCGCTGCTTGGCCCCTCATCGGAACCCGAGAGGATCCAGTCGAGGACCCTCGTCTCCGGCATTGGGTTCTCTCCACCGCCACTTGGCCCATCTCCGGCGCTCATCGTCGTCTCCCTCTTCGCCGCCATCTCGTCGGCACGCGCGCAGATCCAGTTGCAGCACGGCTTCACATTCCGGTTCTCCTCCTCGATCGAGGGTGCGCGGGGTCGTCCGATGCTTGGCCCCTCGCCGATGCTCATCGTCGTCTCCACGCCTCCGCTCACCCTAGTGAGAAATGAGGAAATCGTCGTGTGCTGCGCTTTTTTTAAGGAAAGTGTTGCACTTATCCATTCAGAAAGAAGAAGGGGAGACAGAATGGGGCCGGGGTGGATGAATATTCATTTTGCAAAATGGATAGTCACTGCCGACGCGGGTTAGCAAACCCGTGTCGCCTTTGTTGGCTGGTGCGCGGGCAGGCAACGGTTACCTTCTTTATACTAGGCTGCTGATGCTGACGAGTGGACCCGACACTTTTTTTTGAAATGACACTTGCTTCCCTCAAAAATTAGGGCAAACAACACCTAAAAATTAATAAAAATAAGAATAATTCATAGTTGGGCATTTGGTATTTGAATAAAATATGAACAGTCACACGTCTTCTTGTGACCACACGTCTCTTTTGTGGCCAAGAGTCTCCTAAGCGTACACGGGTTTCGAGGTGTGTGACCGACCGCCTGACGGTTCCCTGTCTTGTCACTATAAATCCCTGTCCGGCCAAGAACTTCGTCATGAGCGCCACCAAGAAAACCCCAGCACCACCGTTTCCAGTCACCAAGAAGTGAATCCAAGAGCTTCTTCTTCCTCAAGCTCACACATGGCATCGTCAAGCGAGCCGTCCAAGAAGCGGGGGAGGGAGGAGGATGATGACGACGAAAGCCGCTGTTGTCGGCTCATCAAGGAGGGGACGACACCGGCGCCCGAGGAGCTCGAGGAGGTGCCCCCCCCGCCCCCGCCCGAGGAGCCTGAGGAGGTGCCGCCACCCCCGCCCGAGGAGGCGCCGACGCCGCCACCCGTGGAGGCCGCCCCTCCTCCTCAACTACATGTTGTGGACACCATTTGGTCAATCAACATGTTCCTCGAAGCTTTCAGGAGGCTTCGACGGGTGGTCATTCATCTCGGCCTCCCACCACCCAATGATCCGCTGCAGAGGACTGTGCAGGATTTCGCCTTCAAGATCCATGTCTTGGCTAGGGACCTTGAGAGAGTCGTGGTCGGCCCCGACGACGACAACGACGATGGCGGCCTTGACAGCTCCGGCTCCGACTCTGACTCCGACGGTCGGGCTCCTCTGGCGGCGACTACCTCTGCTTAATTAATTTGTTCCTCCTATGTTTGTCATTCTCTGCTTGTTTGTCATGAATATGTTCCTCTGTTAATGTGTTCAACCTATGTGTTTGTTGAACTTGTGATGAACTAGTAGATCTAAGAGACACGGGTAGATCAATTTGTGTCTCCTATAACGCAATGCAATGTCTATGGCAGCAGTTTACAATGGATTGCAATGTGTATGCCAGAAGTTTGTTACTCTATTTGTGTCTATATATGGTAAAAGTTTACAATGAATTGCAATGTGTATGACAGAGTTATGCCAAAAGTTTGTTACTTTGTTTGTGTTAATTTTTGCGTCTCCTTTGCCTCGTGCTGCAATGAAATGTCAGCACAGATGAATTAATGAATTTTGTGATATGTGACACATTAAGATTTGTGACCCAATTGTCATTCCATCCATTCTTCATTCATACATTTAAGTTTGTCATCTGTGACAAATTTTTTATTCTTCATCCACATAGATGAAGCAAAAGCACCACTTTTAACATCAGAATTACTTCTTTGCAGCATACATCCCCAGTACACATCCAAATACTACACAAACAATAGCCACAATAATCAAGTTCATCTTCCAAATCACATTGTCCATCTTCTCCTCCAATACTTTCTTCCTCTGCTTGTCCTCCAGTGTTTGCCTCTGCTCGTCGCTCACATTTTGACAATCCACTGAATCAACTACTTCATCGACCGCGTCTGCCTAGTTCGACAGTCGAAAAACAATGATGCCAACATCCTTCAACATCTGGAGATAGTCCTTGTGGGATCGATAATATCCACAATTCTTGGTGTACTGCAAATCAAAAGCACATAAGAATCCTAACTCAGATTTGGGAAACACAGCACAGACTACTCAACGAGTTCCTTGCACACTTGAAATAAAGACGACTGTGGTTTTCACCTTTCTTCTGCGTCCGCCCCTTCACCACCCAAGCCATACCACAGTCCGGGCAAGGGACCAGTGGAAAGCCGCTAAGCTCAGCGACTAGATCCAAGCCGATGGAGTGAATACGGCTGCACTGTCCACCTTGAACCCTACTCCTGGCACGTGCATCTCCAGACAAATCGGCATAGTGCGACATGTGCGCGACGGCAGGGAAGGACGGGCGGGCAGCGGCAGTGGAGCTCAGGGAAGAAGAAAGGGCCGCGGCCGGGGCAGATGGATATTCATTCGGCCAGGGGCATTTCGGACAATGGAGCACTTGTTGGCGACGCGGGTTAGTGTACCAGCGTCGTCGGGGTGGATGCATATTCATTCGGCCAGGGGCATTTCGGACAATAGAGCACTTGTTGGCGACGCGGGTTAGTGTACCCGCATCGCCTTTGTCGGCTGGGCAGGCAACGATTATCTTTTTTATATAGGCTTCTCACGCTGACGCGTGGGCCCGACACTATTTTTTTCTGAATTGAAACTTACTTCCCTCAAATATTAGAGCCCATAAACAGCACCTCAAAATTCATAAAAAATACGAACAATTCATAGTTGGTAATTTAGTATTTGAATAAAATATAAACAACCACACTTGTTCAACCAAATTTCTTAAAATTAGATTTTTTATCTCTTGTTTATGATATAATAATTATAATAACGTCTTAGCGTATTTTAAAAATTCTACAAATTGACTTGGCAACATAATTTGGGTCCCTAAACTTGTCGACAAAAATTCAAATGGTTTCGAAAAAGAAAGATTATACTTGTGTGCAAATGTCTACATCTCTCACATAGTTTCTTAGAATGTTAGTTCAACATTGAAGTTTTCCACACTTAACAACATGTTCGAACTCATATGCATTTGAAATTTTAACATAACCTTGTGTTCACCTTAAGATTATGAAATACAAAGTTTCATTAGTAATGGTTGTGTAAAACAAATATTATTTCTATGTTGTACTTATAAGGAACAAGATAAGGCGTATAAACAACATCCAAGAAATGAAATTACATAGGGGATTTTAGAAAAATTCAGAAACAAATATCATCAAATTTGGATTACGGATGACAGAAATACGTTATACAAAATTTGATTATAGATTAAAAGGGGAAAAGCAAACTGTTCTTCATTCGAATAGATCTGGTCCCCCCGCCCCTTCATTGGCGACGCGTGGTTGTTAATTCGCTTATCATTTGCGCATCCGAACCTTTTAATAAACGCTCCGCCCTGCCTTCTGCCTTCTATCCCCTTCTCCGGCTTCTGCCTTCCTCGTCTCTGTCGCAGGGATGGCAGGCGACTCTAGGGGGAGGTTCTGCAAGGAGGAGGCCCCG
Source organism: Cenchrus fungigraminus (assembly GCA_036936925.1). NCBI lineage: Eukaryota > Viridiplantae > Streptophyta > Magnoliopsida > Poales > Poaceae > Cenchrus > Cenchrus fungigraminus. The sequence continues at coordinate 14,853,919 of CM072778.1, read as the reverse complement.
CGACCACGTCCCCGTCCGTCTTCCTCGGTGCTGTCTGCCACCCCCGCCAAGAGAGTGAGCTTCCACGGTGACGAAGAGGAGCCGTCCCCGCGCGCCGCCCCTGTGCGTCTTCCTCGGCGCTCCATGGAAGAGGTCGGTTCTTCGTCGGCCCACGGGAGGAAGCCGTACACACGCGCAAGGGCAAGTTGGCGGTCTCCAGCGTCGCCCGCCATGGAGAGGCAGGGTTTTTTTCCTCGACGCCATTGAGGTGAGCGCAGACTCCTCCGGCGACGACCCAGGCAGAAGAGTGGTGGTGGACCTCATCTCCTCCGGCGATGACTCCGGCAACAACTCCGGCGACGACTCCAGCAACAACTCCGGCGACGATTCTGAAGACCATGAGGCAAGTTCTGAAACCATCACGCACGATTTGTTGTTGTACCTTCACACCTTCACTGATCAATTATTCTAATGCATCAATTTCCATTTGTTGTAGGAAGTTGCCGCACATGACATTGACAGGATTTGGACTGAAATCAACAAGCTCAAGGAACCGACTGAAGAGAAGCAGGCAAGTTTTGAAACCAATTATAGAGCTAAACAGCTTTCTTGTAAGAAGGTACAACTATTATGAAACTTGCATCAATATAATTTGCCTTTATTTTAGGAACATGCTGTTACTCGGGATGACATTGACTACATCTGGAAAGGAATCGACAAGCAGGATGAGTAGCTTAAAGCCGCACAAAAGAGGCAGGAGATTGAACTTCTAAAGAAGAATACTGAGCTGGCAGAAAGAGTTGCAAAACTGGAGACAAGGATAGTTAAACTTGAGGCAGCAGTACGAAAGAAGCCATCTAGCTAACTAGTTCCCTTGCAGCTACAATCTAGTTTGGTGATGCGCCCAGCTGATGCAGTCTTATGTTGGCGATGTGCCCTGCTAATGCATGTCAGATGTGAATATGTTTGTTATGAGTTAGTTTGCTTGGTGATGTGAACTTGTGATGCATGTCATATGTGAACATGTAATTCTATATATGCATATATCTTAAAATATGTAGAATATGCTCCTTGGACTATCTGTGTTTCTCTAGAATGTTTTCCTGTTGTATTATAAAAACATCACAGCATTCCTTACACTAATTTCGGACAATGGAGCATTTGTTGCAACGTTGGTCAGTGTACCCGCGTCGCCTTTTCGGCTTCTGACGCTGACGCGTGGGCCCGACACTATTTTTTATGAATTGAAACTTGCGTCCCTCAAATATTAGAGCTCATAAACAACACCTAAAAATTCATAAAAAATACGAATAATTTATAGTTGGTAATTTAGTATATGAATAAAATATCAACAACCACACTTGTTTAACCAAATTTCTTAAAATTGGATTTTTTTATCTCATATTTATGATATAATAATTATAATAACGTCTTACTGTGTTCTGAAAATTCTACAAATTGACTTGACAATATAATTTGGGTTCCTAAACTTGTAAAAAAAATTCAAATGGTTTCGATAAAGGAATATTATACTTGTGTACAAATGTCTACATTTCTCACATAGTTTCCTAGAATGTTACTTCAACATTGAAGTTTTCCACACTTAACAACATATTCGAACTCATATGCATTTGAAATTTTAACATAACCTTGTGTTCACCATAAGATTACGAAATGCAATGTTTCATTAGTAATGGTTGTGTAAAAAAATATTATTTATATGTTGTACTTATAAGGAACAAGATAAGGCGTATAAACAACATCCAAAAAAATGGAATTATATACGAAAAATGTCATAAATGAATAGATGTTGATTTTAGAAAAAATCAAAAACAAATATCATCAAATTTGGATTACGAATGACGGAGAAATACGTGATACAAAATTTGTTTGCAGATTAAAAGGGGAAAAGCAAACTGTTCTACATTCAAATAGATCTGGCCCCACCCCTTTATTGGCGACGCGTGGTTGTTAATCCGCGTATCATTTACGCCTCTGAAACCTTTTAATAAACACGTATGATTTTTGGGAGATTAATGACAGGAGGGGCTTAATTTTCTTTTCCTTGGTCTTTCAATCAAGTAAAAATAGGCCTCGGATAAACGAACGGAGGGAGTAGCAGAGTACTTGACTACATTACTCGTTTTAAGGCCCACACAAGCCCACTTGCACTAGATTAGTAGGGAGAGGCGCCTTCCTCACGCAGTCTCCTCCCACTCTCCCCTCGCGCCGCCGCCGCCGCTTCCTCCCCCTCGCCTTCGTCCCCCTCACCTCCCCCCATGCCGCGACGCATGCTACACCCCTTCACTGAGTCGTGCGCCACACCTCTAACAGTGAGATCTGGAGGAGGAGGAGGGACCCAGCGGTGGCGACGGCGACGACGACTAGAGCAGGGATCCAGCGACGACGACGACTAGGAGGAGGAGGGATCCAGCCACGAGGTCGACGCGAGGACGAGGACGTGGCGGCGACCAGGCAGCGACGAGGAGTGGTGAATCTAGGATTTGAGCTTAGGGTATGCCACTCTAAAAATGTCTTATACAATTCGGTAAATCCATTCTTCCAATTCGGTAATAATTGTAAACTTAACAACAATTCAGTAATAACTGTAAAATTAACAACGTAATTTGGTATAAATGCTCGAGTTTATGTAATTAGGCCAAGCGAGCGTATGCTGCACACATGCGTTCAGATAATCAAGTATACAACATATGCGTGCGTATGCTTTGCTTTTTATATAAAAGCGTATAAACATACTTGTACTTGTCGGAATTGCAGGGTATGCCGGTGCATACCCGGCATACCCTGTGGCTCCTTTGTATAAGTATATGTGGACATACTTAGCTGTTGATGGTATACATACTTAACATTTCCCTTTAGATTGACTCTTATATTTTGTTTTGCTCTTGTTCCCTATGTACATGTGCACATTCTCTCCAAGTTTTGAATAAGTACCTCATCAGCAACAGAGGCAACCAACATCTTCCTCTTTAAAATGGTAAGGTCGCATTGCCTGAACTAATTTTTCGGTTATTGAATTTTGCATTTATGTTAATGATTTACCATAGAACCAATGATATTATAGAGGGCTAAAGTAGATACTGTAATTGTTTTCTTATGTGTTTCCTCATGCTTAGCTGCTAAGCATGGTTAACTAAAAATGTGCTCTACTTGTCTCCTGTTGTAGCATGTCTCATGGGAGAGGTAGCAGAATGGTCTGCTTTTTGTGCTATTCTTGGACACTAAGCTTACCTTTTTCAAAATCCTGTGACTATTAATTCACAGGATAAATATGATGAGTACTATAGACCTGGGCCACAAGATGAAGAAGAGGGTTATGGCACTGCTAGTGAAGAACAAGACCAGGTGGGTGGGGCTCCGCGCCGAGGCAGAGCGCCAAGGACATCCACGAAGTGGCCAAGTGACAGAATGATGGTCACTGAGGTCGACATAGGGGGATGCCAGTACCATTGACACAAAAGCGCAGGTTCAGAGCGCTTGCGGAGCTCATTGCTAGACAAAAGATACCTTTGCATTTGCCAGAAATCAAAGAACTAAGCAATGGTGAAAAGCGGGACTTGTTTGTTAAGCATGTGCAGAAACACTTGAAGTTCCAGGAAGGCGTGAAACCGCAGGCATTTAAGCTTTTCTGGAAGACGGCAGCCAAGGCATGGAGACAATTCAGATTTCAGCTTAGGCGAGATTTTATCAAATAAGGACTTGAGCCATTTACAAGGCACCCATTTATCGACCCAGAACAGTGGAAGGAGTTCATGAAATAGTAGGAAACCGAGGAAGCCTCATCTGTTAGTGTCAGGTTCAAAGAACTTCGAAGCCAGAACACAAGCGATCACAGCATGGGTCCAGCTGGTTATACTGTGGAACTACCACAATGGGAGGAAGAGGACAGACAATTAGCTGCAGCTGGGATCCCCAACCCATATGACGCCTACCCTGATGATCGTTCCAAGAAATGGCTATGAGCAAGGAGTAAGCTAGTGATTAAAGACCGTGTTGTTGTGATAGTGTTCGACAATAAAGAAATTGAAAAATTGGCTGCAGACATCAAGGAGAAGAATACATGTGCAGAATCTTCAGGAATGGCAAGGCAGAGGGAGTGTTGATGGTGTATTTTGGTACACCAAACATGTTCATTATACTTTGGTTTGGATTTGATTATGGAACTAACCCGCCACTAGGCACACTAATGATATAATAAGTTCATCTTTGTATGTGCATTTGGAAGTGTTATGTTTTTGCAGGAAAACATGGACATAAAGGACGGAGTCACAACAAGTTCAAAGGACCAATTGAGGAGTCCCGTTCGTGTTTAAGAGCTTGATGAAATCACTCCCAAAGGTGGCAAGGACCGAAGTGTTACAAAGGAACATCCCCGAGGATTGAAACGTAAAAGACCGAACTTCATGCAAGAAGACCCTCCATCTTGGACGCGAGGATGACATCGTCAAAATGGTGCAAATGGAGGGGGCAAAGTGCATAAAGACATGAGGACCCACGGGAGCGAAAGGGCGACCGAACCGGGCCAGGATGGGCCTGGGCCGGTCGGCCCAGGCCGGCCGGCCTGGCCCATCCCGGGGTCGGTTCGGCCCCCCATTTCTTGAGCATGAAGATCCTTCAACCCTAAGTATGTGGAGGCGCCGCCATTCACAGAGAGAGAGCCATTCGCCCGAGAGGCCGTCCACAAGCTAGAGAGAGAAGAGGAGGGAGATCATTCGCGAGAAGGATCGCTCTACTCGAAGGAAGTAACCACAAGTGGAGGAGGACGTCGAGGCCCTGCCAAGACACCCCCGGAGGAGAAGGAAGACACCGTCGGAAGCGTCACCATGATCAACGGTGCTATGCCTAGCACCTTGATGGGGTAATCTTCTCATTTGTCCATGGGTTGTAATTGATCTTGAGATGTAATCGCTACTTTGTTTGGTTATCTATCTATCATCTAGTATTGAAAAGGCTTATTGTTTAAGGTTAGCTACCATGCCGTGTAGGGAGTAATATCTCAATGCTCCCTTGGATCCATTCAATACGCCGTGTCCATCATAGGTCTAGTCACGAATACCTCCGCGTAGTGACAGTACGGGGGGAGGGAAAGGGCGAAACCGTGGTCACACCCCCTGATAGATTAGATCGGTTTTCATATCTTAAGCGGTTGCATGTTCAAGTATCGTAGACCCTTGGGCAAGTGTCTTTTACATATCTTGTTGGTTTAATCGTTCTCTCTAGTGTAGCGTAGTCGTTCTCTAGATTAACCATAGATTAGGGTTTGGGTAAGTTAGTAGTAGTGCTAGATCAAACGCTTGTAATCCCCTTGCTCCGCGGATTGATAAGAACCTAGGGAATCCCCGTGGTGAAAAAGGTGTAGGTCCGTACGCTTGCGGATCGTAGGTGGATACGAGTTTTATCCGTCAACACAAGCAAAGAAGAATAAACCAAGATCAATCTCACAAAAAGCTTCTTTAAATCGTGGCTTCCTGTCCAACTCCGAAGACGCCCACCTTTTGGAGCCACCATTCTGTCACAACGCACACCTATTCGTGCAGGTTAGCCTAGGACGAGTCCAATGGACAAGTTGAAATCTCTTGGAAGGTCGGGCATGCACCTCTAGCCACCACGGCTACAAGAACACTCTCTATGATCTATCTCGAGAATAGATCTTAAAGTAAAAAAAGCCAATCAAAATCAAAGTCGTAGAAGAAGCACTTGATCTCTAGAAATCGGATTGCAACTTGATAATTCAACATCATAAATGATACATGGACAAGATCACCACCAAGATCCTACCTTGATCTTGCTCCTAGCTCTTGGAACTCCGACGTGGTCTTCCTTGCAAGGTTCCCACGTCGGCTAGGGAAACCCTAGACAACTAACTCGACCCTCTCCTCTCCGAGATGGTGTCCCTCTCTTCTCTGCTGCTCGGCGGTGAATGACGAATGAATTTATGTGTGGCTCTTGACAGGGGGACTATGAATAGTCCGAGGGGCGTCTAGGTCAAAGGGTGAAGGACCGATTGGGCGAACCAGAGAGGAGGGGAGTGAATGGGAGCCGATAAAAATTCTTCTCGAAGGTGATGAGAACTCCAACAAGACGAACACGGCTTCCAAAACACGTCTCCGACTCAACTACCCAAGTTGGCTAAGACCACGCAGCCACTAGAGTGCTACTGGTCCTAGGAACCAACAACCACCTACCCGGACTCGAGAACGCAGCGGAACTAGCAACTCGAGCACTACTGACCTACACCGGTCAGGCCGGTGAGCAGCACCGGTCAGATCGGTCCCTGCTGGCAAAACCTGAGAACTTCCACAGAAGACCCCTACACCGGTCAGGCCGGTGTAGCTCACCGGTCAGACCGGTCCAAGCCAGGAAATCCCAAATCCACCAAACAGGCCTACCGAGCTCCAAAACTGACCAAACTCGAAATAGCAGCAACTAGGGACAACAGGGAACACACCCAAATGTTCACCCGAGGCAAAACCCACAGAGCCTCGGCACCGGTCAGACCGATGAGCAGCACCGGTCAGACCAGTCAGGCTGGGCCGCTCGGGGATGAACAGCACCCGCGGGTCAACTCCTCCAAATCCAACTCCCGATCTCCCGAATCCCTCCACGGATCTGTGCAAGACTTTGGGGATAGTAGGAACACCTCATGGGCACTCCATAGCCAAGATTTGGTCCACCAAAACTTGCAAAATCGAGAGGAATCGAAGAAATCTCACCAAGAACGCCTCTAACCCTAGAGCTAAGAAAACCCCAAAATCGAGCCCCTTTGCTCACGGATTTGGGAGGGGAATCAAAGGGAAAAGAACCACGAAGGGTTCAAGCATACATCCCCCACCAAATCCCAAAGAGAAAGGCCTCGAAATCGCTCTAAGAAAATCGCCAAGAAAGGGCTCTGAAAATCACCAAAAAGAACAAACGGGAAAGCAACATCCAAGCCTTGAGGAACCACGCCGAATCATCTATACATACCAAAGAGGTTCATACAAGGTCTAGCTTGCCGCCCTGTCATCCTTCCCTCTCACAAGATCTCACCATGAAGCTCTCAAGCTAGTCCTATGGAAATCCTAAGCAAAATAGGAAGGGAAAATAGGAAAACAAAATGAGCTAGGGTTCCAAGAGATGGCTGCCATCCTCTCACCACTTGGGTTATATGGAGGCAACCGAAAGTCTAAAATACCCTTACTAGCTAACTAGGGATACATGCCCCTCAAGGACGAATTCAGAAATCTTTGTCTTCGCTCCATCGGACGGATGCCCAGCGACCGCAACCTTGCTTAGCCTCGACGCAAGCCTTGCGATCCCGACGCGTGTCCTCCGCTTCGAAGTCTCCGAACTGCGTCGTCGCACACAGGTCAGACCGGTGCTCCTCACCGGTCAGACCGGTACCCACCGGTCAGACCGGTCTGGAGCTGCTGCACCTCCGTCTTCGGTTCTTCGGTCTTAGCTTTGTGGATCAACCAAGGAACCCAGTGGTTTTCTGGTGAACCATCGGAAACCCCGCGAACTCGGTGTAGCCTCTGCCAATCACCACTCATGACTCGGCTCCCACGTAGTCCCGGCTCGATCTTGGTTTTGAGGCTCAACCAAGAAACCGTCCATAACTTCATCTTGCCGTTCTTGCCACCATGCGGCCCGCACTTGACCCCGCTGGCCACCGGGTCCCTCGAACCAAGCCTACTTGTCTCCTCCACACCTGGAGGCCTCACCGGCAACGACCTTTCGCGCTTGTTCTTCACCTGCACCAACACCAGTCAAGCCGCAACCTGCACCTGCAATACTTAGCCAAGAATCAGTCCACACAACATTGTCAATCACTTATCACACCAGGAAGCGACCATCCACCGGTCCTCGAACCACACATTGTCCTCAATCTCCCCCTTGATGAGTGCATTGACAACACACACATATAGTAACCCGAGAGAAAAGGAAAAGAAAAGAAACGAATAAAAGAAACTCCAACAAGCGATCGAAATCCAAAGAAAGGCAAAGAGAAAGATCACTTGAAGAAGACAAGTCTCGGACCCCTTAGGCAAGGGCAACGGCTCAACACATCCTAGACAAAAACATACTCAAGCAAAGAGCACAAACCATCAATCCAAAGCTCGAAAACCACAAAGAGCTCCCCCTGCACATATGCAAGCTCCCCCTGAACCAATGCAACTCCCCCTGGACGAATGCATGCAAACCACCTCGCAAACAGAGCAGCTACTTCAGCTTTGCTCTGACCGGTCAGACCGGTCAACCACACCGGTCAGACCGGTACCACCTGGGAAACTGCCCGAGCTCAAAAATAGCTCGAAACCACTTGGAAACCTTCTAAATGCATGCAGCAAGCCAAATCATGCTCAAACTTCTCCCCCTTGTTGGCAATGCATGAATCAAGCCAAAAATGCAAAAAATGCAACCTAGAGCTTCTCAAATAGACAAAATTCAACATAGGATGCTACACATGTCCAAATGAGCAAGTTAGATACTCTATAGCTTTTTAATGACATCAACTACATGATCACCAAGTTTCACAACCATTGGGCGAAGCTAAGATAGAATTGAGCAATTTTGCGAAAATTTACCCTCTCATGAGCAAAGTCCTAAACATGAGCAAAACATGGTAAAATGGCAAAGCCACACAAACTTCATGCTAGGACAACCATTCTAATCATAAGATCATCATAAACACCCACAAGCACCCCATGTCATGTCAAAGCCACCGAGCCATGTGCCTACTTCTATATATGAGACTTCTCATTGGTAGGCATCATGCAACGATTTAGCACCCAAAGCAAATTAAAATTAGCACATATGACATGGGAGCACATTTTCCAAGCAATTTACATTTCATTTTCAGATTTGAAATTGGTACATGAAATGTCTTTGCGACAAAAAGGAACTTATGCCCCTCCACAAGATTAAGCATGGGGGCTAAACATTCATGATGGCAAATGAGCCTTTGGCCCCATATGATCAAAATAAGCTATCCAACCACAAATTAAGCATAGCCAAGCCACTAAAACATGTCAAGATCATATAAAGGCATTTACCCACAAGAGAGCATGCATGTGACATTTTTCAAAAACATAGCCATCAACCATGGATATAAACCAAGATTATCAAGAGCTAAGCCAAACTAACCATAGCTTACCAAACAAGCTCACAAAGACATACATATCATTCCATGGTGAACAATGTATATAGGAGAAGCTTTTCCTAAACAATGCATATGATACAAAATGCATGCAACCTAAGATACAAAGATGCTTATACATCATGTTACATATGCCATGCCAAATGCAAGAAATGCACAAAGGAAAGCTATACATATGCTACAAAGGAGCTCCCACACACCAACTCAAGAAATCAAACACACACCAAGCTCCCCCCGCAAACGAGTGAAAGTTGCTTGATCTAGGGGTTTGGTGAAAATATCGACTAGCTGGTCATGTGTGGGTACATGGATCAAAGAGATTTTTCCTTTCTCAACATTATCTCTCAGAAAATGATACCTCACTTCTATGTGCTTGGTTTTAGAGTGAAGAACTGGGTTCTTTGCTACACTTATGGCACTGGTGTTGTCACATTGAAGTGGGACATGGGTATACTCCTCACCAAAGTCACTCATGGTGTATGTGATCCAGAGGAGCTGAGAGCAACAACTAGCTGCGGCCACATACTCTGCCTCGGTAGTGGATTGAGCAACACTCGACTGTTTGCGGGAAGACCAAGACACCAAAGAAGAACCCAAGAACTGGCAAGTCCCAGAAGTAGACTTCCTATCCAACCGACACCCGGCAAAATCCGCGTCTGAAAAACCATGAAGAGCCAAAGAAGAAGACGCGGAGTACCAAAGGCCGAAGTCGGGAGTGTGACGCAAATACCTGAATATGCGCTTGACCGCTTGCCGATGCGAAGTCCTTGGAGATGCTTGAAAACAAGTGCACAGACATACCGAGAACTGGATGTCCGGCCTCGTCGCCGTCAAGTAGAGGAGTGACCCGATCATACTCCGGTACTCCTTTTGGTCCACGTGTTCACCTTCCTCGTCCGCATCAAGAGCTGTAGTCGTACTCATAGGCGTCGCCATGGCCTTGGAGTCCTCCATATTGAACTTCCTCACAATGTCCTTGGTGTACTTAGCTTGGTGCACAAATGTTCCTTCCTTTGATTGCTTGATTTGTAGCCCGAGGAAGAACTGCAACTCACCCATCATGCTCATCTCAAATTCCCTGCTCATGTCTTCTGCAAACCTTGCAACAAGAGAGTTAGACGAGCCACTAAAGACAATATCATCCACGTACACCTGCACAATCAGGATATCTCTGCCCTGCCTGAGGAGAAACAAGGTCTGATCGACCTTCCCCATCTCAAACCCTCTCTCAAACAAGAACCCCATCAACCTACCGTACCAAGCTCTAGGCGCCTGCTTCAACCCATACAGCGCCTTCCTCAACTTGTACACCCGGTGGGGGTACTTCTCACTCTCAAACCCCGGTGGTTGCCTCACATACACTTCTTCCTCCAACACATCGTTCAAGAAAGCACTCTTCACATCCATTTGGTGCAACTTGAACCCTTTAGCCACGGAAAAGGCTAGAAGGATCCTAATTGCCTCCAAACGAGCTACGGGAGCAAAGGCCTCCTCGTAGTCGATCCCCTCTTTCTGACTATACCCCTGAGCAACAAGCCTTGACTTGTTTCTCACCACTTCACCTTTCTCTCCCTCTTTGTTCTTCCACACCCATTTTGTCCCAATCGGCTTACACCCTGGAGGAGGGTCAACCAACACCCAAACTTGGTTCCTCTCGAAATTCTCCAACTCCTCATGCATCAAAACCCAATTATGATCAGATAGCGCGTGTCCAATGTCTTTGGGCTCAAAGGTGGCAACAAAATCAGCATGTGCGAAATGAGAATTGTTTCGAACCCTCGACCGTGTAGTACATTCATTCATGTCGCTGATGATTCTCGAAGCTGGGTGATCCACTTGCACTCGCTGGGGAGGTTCTCACCTTGATGCTACCTCCCCCTCAACAGCAGCTTCGCCTTGATCCGGGTTTGTCGTCGTAGGTGTGGGAGAGGGCCCGTCCTCGATCGTCGTCGAAGTAGTAGGTACATGCTCAGCCGCGGGCACCACACCACCATCTTCATCATCTCCATGTTCATGCTCCTCCTCCTGAAAGATCTCCTTGCCAAGTTCATCGTCACCTGCACACTCAAAAACAAGCTGACTACGTGGCTGTGTCTCGTCGAAGGTTACCTCGCAAGTCTCCACGATTTGGTTTGTTTCAAGATTGAGCACACGAAATGCTCTAGAGTGAGATGCATAACCAAAGAAAATACCATCGACCGACCTAGCCTCGAACTTGTCCAACTTCTTCCCTTTCTTAAGGATAAAGCACTTACAACCAAAGACATGGAAGTGACTCACCTTGGGTGTGCGACCGTGCATCAACTCGTAACAGGTTTTCTTCTTGTAGACTCTGAGGTAGATCCTGTTCGACACGTAGCACGCGGTATTGACCGCCTCAGCTTAGAACCTTCTCGGAGTCCTATGCTCGTCGAGCATCGTCCGAGCCATCTCACACAAGGTTCTGTTTTTCCTTTCCACCACGCCATTCTGGGGAGGCGTATACGGACTCGAAAACTGATGTTCAAGACCCAAGTCATTGCAAAAGGTTTCAAAGCGAGAGTTTCTGAATTCCGAGCCATTGTCACTGCGAATCGCTCGTATGGCATCTCCGTGCCTCTCGTTTCTTAACCTCAAGACAAGATCTCGAACAAAACCAAACGTCTCCCCTTTCTCCTCAAGAAAGAACACCCACGCATACCGAGAGTAGTCGTCCACCACAACTAGGACGTACCACTTCCCACCCGCAGATCGCACACGAGCTGGGCCAACAAGGTCCATATGGAGCAGCTCGCATGGACGCTCAGTCATCACATCGGTGAGAGGCGGGTGAGAAGAGGCTACCATCTTGGCATGCCTACACGGCGCACAAACCAACTCTTTCTCAAACCTCAACCGTGGCAATCCTCGGACCAAATTGAGTTTACTCAAGTGAGACAAAAGGTCAAAGCTCAAGTGACCCAACTTCCTATGCCACTTCCACAACTCACTCGAAGAACCAGCCAAGAAACAACGCTCCACACCAGAAGACTGAGAAAAATCAGTTCGGAACACTTGACCCTCGGGAACAACCATGCAAACAAGGTCCCCTCGAGAATCTAAAATCCGAGAACCACCAGGCCGAAACAACACCTCAAAACCCTCATCCAACAACTGGGACACAGAAAGCAAATTGAACCCCAGCGATTGAACAAGAGCAACACGCCTGAGAGTGACCTTGTCACTTACCTTGATCTCACCTTCTGAAAGCACACGCCCTCGCCCATTGTCCCCAAAGGTGATGTATGTCCTAGACACCACCGGGACGAGACTTGAGAACCACCCCTTGTCCCCGGTAATATGCCTCAAGCAACCGGAGTCAATCAACCAAACGTTCCTCAAGTCTCCCACCTGAAAATCAAAAGCGAGCACGTGAGTGAACAAACGACTCAGCACTGGGGTTAGTACCAAAAGAGTAAAACCAGTGCCGAGCCATTTGCTCCAAAGTGGGGTTAGCACAATCCAAAGCATCTCTCCTATCAAAGCTACCTCCACGAACACCACCACGGTAACCACTACGAGGGAACCAACCCTCTCTAGCTGGAGGAGGACGAAAGCCACGAAAGGAAGACCGTGGACCGTTCCTCCTCTCCATCTCAAAGCTACGACTCCTTCCACCCTCGTATTGAGCACGAGGTGATCGTCTAGCAAACTGACCACCTGCAGACTTCCCATACCAACCACCAGAACCACGACCACCTGAACCAAACCGAGCCTCCTCGCGAGCACAGAAACCAGACCCCTGTCTGCCCAGACCTGCACCGGTCTGACCGGTGTGGTGCACCGGTCTGACCGGTGTAGCCCGGCCAGCAACACCACCTGCTACCATCCACTCTCCCCAAGCCGGAACCGTCCTCACAATCGTCTTGGCCCTGGGCATCTGCACACGAGGGTCAAGTACACCATTGGAAAGGTGGTACTTGTCCTTGTTAGCCCACTCCTTTGCCATTCTCTCCTCACGCTTCTTCTTGAAGCAAAACTCACCCTTGTGACCATCTCTCCCATAATAGTCATAATGAAACCGCACGAGCTTAGGTTTAGGCTTCGGTTGGGGCTGCTCAATTGGTTTCTCTCCACTCGGTTGCTCAACCGGTTTCTCCTCACTAGGCTTCTCACTCTCTTTCCCAAAGAACACATTCCCCAAGTTGCTCTTGAACTTGATAGGCTTTTGGAAATCATTTGTGGAGTGAGGGAATATGGGGGGATCTGGGTTTGTGTCAAGTTTGTTTCTCAGTGGGTTGGGTTTAGGAGCATAGGTATTTTTGTGGTAGGTTTTTGGTGGAGCTTGGATATCACCAATTTTCTCTCCTCCCTCACCACTACACTCTCCAACCTTCTCCGAACCAAGCGCTTGCCCATCATAGCGCTTATATGTCTCAATCATCATCCTAAGTTGAGGTTCATGCCCCGACAACCAACCCATCATTTTTCTCAACTCATCATTCTCATCCTGCAAGCGATTCACATAGTGTGCAAGTTCCAGATTTTTCAAAGCATGCACTTCACAAGTAGAACAAGAAGTGGGAACAGGCTATTTCAACTTAGCCTCAAGCGAAACAGTGTAAGCATGCATCTCATCAATCTTTCCATGCAAAACAGGGCAAGAAGTGCAAGCACCTAGCAAAGCAGGTCTACACTTAAGCTCAGCCACTTCAACCCTAAGCACATCTAGTTCATCACAAGTAGAAGTATGCTTATCCTTGAGACTAGTAAGATCAGCTAGGTACACAGAGCAATCAACACAATCAACATCATCAGAAACCACAGGTGAAGCCTTAAGCGAATCAATTTCAAGCTTAGCATCTAGGTTCTGGGTTTCCAGCTCAGCCACACGGTTCCTAGCATCTTCTAGTGAGGCCCTAAGCTCTTTCCTCATCTTCTTGGCCTCTCTAAGCATATCATCACGGTTATCAAGCAACTGGCCAAGACGCTCATTCTCCTCACGCAAGAAGGGAAGCTCGTCACATACCTCGTCCTCGGAGTCGGAGTCCGAGTCACTTTGGGGACTCTTCTTGCTGCCGGAGCTACGAGCCATGCCGCAGAAGCCATCTCCCGCGAAGCAGCTCAACCCGCTCAAGTTCTTGGACGCCTTCTTGTTCTTGCGCCGATCACCTTCATCTTCGCTGCTACTCGAGCTCGAGGAAGAGTAGGCGGAGCTGGAGTCGACATCACTCGCTCCGACCATCGCTCGGGCCTTCCTGCCGCGGTCGTCCTTCTTCCTTGACCATCGCTCGTCCTTGTGCTTGTTCTTGTGCTTGTGATCACGCCTCGATCTGTACTTGTCATCCTTGCTCGACCGGTGCTTGTAGCCGTCCTTGTAGCCGTCCTTGTTCTCCGTCTTCTCCGGGCAGTCGGCTGTCCTCCTCGTGTTCACCCGGTTCTCGTGCAGCCTCTCGAACCGCCTGGTCAGTAACGCCAGCTCGTCCTCTCCAAGCACGTCGAACTCCTCATCTGGCAAAGACATCAAAGAAGACAAAGAGTACATCCTGGAAGATGTGTTAGCGTTAGACTTAGCCACTCTGCCACCGACAAGAGCAAGACTATGGGAGTCAGTCGGGCTCTCAAGACGGGCTGTCAAACCACGATCAACCTCAGCAGACTTGAGCTTCGAGAACAGCTCGTTCACCGTCAGAGTGGTGTACTTCTCGGACTCAAGAATGGCCTCGACCTTTCGACCCCACACGGTACGATCCAGCACGTGTAAGAGCTTCACCGCTCTATCATGGTCATCGTACGGGAGAACGTCGACATTGGCCCTCATATTGTTCACAACCACCATGAACCGCTGGAACAAGGCATCTATAGACTCACCGGGGAGATGAGTGAAATTCTCGTACTCTCTCCGGTAAGTCGCATACAACCGTGCCTGAACATCCGCATTCCCAGCATGAGCATTCTTCAGCTCCAACCAGATCCTGCACGCCAAATCCTTTGTCTGAACCCGATCGAATTCGGATTGACACAGAGAACGGTACAGGTAGTCGACTGCCTTGTTGTTGGCATAGAACTGTTGACACCATTTTTTGGAAAAATAGGTCAAAAAGGATGAAGAGAGGCAGCCGATGAAAAACAGAGTGCAATCGGCCGATTGAAGGAAGAGGAGAACGGTCAACACGATTCGCCGATGGTCAGAAGGATCCAACCCTAACAGTGGGCCAGTTGGTCAAAATAATCGACCGATGGTCAGCCGGGAAATCGGCCGATGGAGAAAAGAGAAGGCGGTAATCAAAGAAGTACACCAAAAGGAAAACAATGGTGGAGGCGGGCCAGTCCACGATTGGCAACGGGTCAAGAGTTAGTTTTTAGAAGGTCTTAGACTCCTGCGAGAGTCCTTTTCTATTTTTAGTAGTTTTTCTCTTTAGATACAAGTAAACAGTGTCGTAATCGGCTAGGAGTCGGGTTTGTCCCCAGGACATAAATAGCGACCCTGCGTGGTCGGAAAATCTGTACACACCAATATCAAACAAACCGCCTCCGGGCAAACCCTTTACTTTTACTGCATCTACTTTACAGCATCAACCTTTACAGCATCTACTTTTCGGCGACTTCGCCATTGCGTTTTTTCTCTTTTCTACAACGCCGTGCTTCGAGTTCGTCGGGCTGCATCAACTGATCTCCGGCAAGCTTGTAAGTACCGTTTTACCGAATAATCCTAGGCTTTAACCTCCGGGCGCATCGCTGAGGTTTCGTCTAGTTCTTTATTCACCCTTTACCGATATTAGCTAGATCTACAAGTTTTCGTACCAAAGACTTGTAGTTTTAGCTATTATCATTATCATCCGCTCGATCTAGATCCTATCGGCTTCTAACACCGCAGCTGATTCCGATCTACCCGAGCGCTGACGTCACGATCGGCCGATCCAGCCGATCGATCTACCTGCATACCCGCGCTTCGGTCGCTCTCGAGCCGACCGATCCCGCTTTACTTCGTATCGGCGGATTGGCTGGTACACATGTCGCTGAAAGGCAATCGGTTCTCTAGCCGATCCCTAATATTTTACATTATCAATCAAAAGGTCAGATTGGCTGGCACGCCTCGCTACAGACCGGGGAGTCACATGTGTCGCGCGCAAGGGTGACGTCCTATTTTTGCGTCAACACACTTTTGGCACGCCCGGTGGGACACGAAAAAGTCAACAATGACGAAGCCTACGAAGAATGGTCCTTCTGAAGTCGATCCAGAGAATGTTCAACCAATCACCAAGGATCAGCTGAAATATTCAGACAAAGCTGAGCTTGAGGCTCACATGAAGCATTATGAAGAGCTTTGTCTGGCATCATACGGTCAGACTAAAAGTGGTGTTTTCAAGAAGAATCATTTGCCAACACCGAAGCAAGTCACCTTCTCAGCCGATCCTAAAGGGCTTCAAGACATGATGACCAAGGCTATGCATCAAACAATGATTGATCAATTCAAGGTATTCGCAAATACAATTCAGAATGCCATAATTGATGCACTCAAGAAAGGAGCAGAAGGAGGATATCTGGGGCCTGCATATTACCAACCAAAACAAACTCCTCCGGTGTTCCAGCAAAACCAATCGGCCAACCCGCCGATTCATGATCCAACAACAAAAGCTACACCATCTCCACAAGCTGCTACTAGTTCTTCATCGGACGCCCAGCCGATTCAGAATCAGAGTGGTGATGGTAAAGATAAAGATCCTGCTGTCACGTCACCAGTGCAATCTATTGTCCAGGATCAGGTGCTTCCAGTGCAGAATCAACATAAATATTCTGCTATGAGAGATCCAGATGGGAAGCTTGCAGGATGGGATTTACCTCGTGATCACTTTGAGACTAACATCTCAAATTTCTTTGGGCCTGTGATTGAAGAAATTCCAGAGGTGAAATACCCACAGTCTTACCAAGCTACATTTGGAGGTACTCCAGGAACTGCGCACATGACTAGGGAAGGAGTAGTGTTTGTCTACTTCAATCATGGGAGCAAAACTTTTGAGAGGTTCAAGATTAGTCTAGTTCATGCTCACATGGTCATACCAACAGAGAAAAGACCTCTTATTCCACCTCAAAGGCCAAATCCCACTCCACCTCAGAAATCGGCTCAACAGCCGATACTCGGGATGCCTATGCAAACCGCTCCACTACAGCAACCAACGCTCGGGATGTCCATACAGACAGCCCCGCCTCAACAGTCAACGACAATGCAAACTGTCTTAACCCCAGTTAATACGGTGGCTCATACAAGATCTTCTCCTCAACAGCCGATCAACCAAGGAGTAGCAGGGCAGCCAGTGGTCCCACAGGTGGATTCTGCACAATTGCTGCAAACACTTCTAAATCAATTGGCTATTTCAAGCCAGTTGAATACGCAGCAACCAGCCCCATCGGCTAGTCAGCCGATTGAACAGGCTACGTCTGTTACAGGTCATTCAAACACTCAAGGTTCTACTGAGGCAAGGACAACTCCAGATCCAAAGACAAGAATCTTAGAAGAACGACCTCCAGAAACTCCAGTTGAGATACAAGCAATTGAGCAAGTGGCTACAGAGTTGAAATCTCACATGAAGCAGGAGTTAATCGACCACTTTTCAGAGATGCTACTAAAGCAATATGGGATAAAACCCAAGCAGCAGTCCTGCATGTACAGGACACCGTATCCCTCTGGCTATGATCAGATACCATTCCCTCCAAGATTCAAAGTACCAGATTTCACCAAGTTCTCTGGGCAAGATGAAACATCCACTATGGAGCACATCACTCGGTTTATCACCCAATGTGGAGAAGCAGGGAATGTTGATGCACTCAGGATACGTTTATTCTCTTCATCTCTGTCAGGGCCAGCATTCTCATGGTTCACATCATTGCTGGCTAATTCCATCATCAAGTGGTCCGATTTGGAACAACAGTTCCATAATTACTTCTTCTCTGGCATCAACGAGATGAAGATCACTGATTTGACCAGGCTCAAGCAAAGAAACGATGAAACAGTAGCTAGATTCGTTCAAAGATTCAGAGAAGTCAGAAATAAATGCTATAGTCTGAACTTGGGAGACAAGCAACTAGTTGAACAGGCTTTCCAAGGTCTCTTGCCGACCTTGAGGGAGAAATATGCATCACATGATTTCGAGAGTCTCAGCCAGTTAGTCAGTCGGATGAATCAAGAAACTGCAAAGTCCTATGACCGTAGAAGGAACTTTCAGAAGAAGGTATCTTATGTGGACTACTCTGACTCAGAAGATGAAGATAATATGATAGGGCTCGCAGAGTGGGTCAAAGGCAAGAAGACAGTGTCCTGCCCCTTTGGCAAGAAAGAGCCAGAGAAATTCGGCTTTGATATCACTAAGGCCGATAAGATATTTGATCTATTGCTTCAGCAAGGGCAAATTAAACTCTCCCAGTTCCATACCATACCATCTGCAGAAGAGCTGAAGAGGATGAAGCATTGCAAGTGGCACAAAGCAACTTCGCATGATACCAATGACTGTAAGATTTTCAGACAACAGATCCAATCAGCTATTGAGCAAGGGAGGCTTAAATTTGAAACTCCTACCAAAGCTGAAAAGCCGATGAAGATTGATCAGCACCCCTTCCCAACTAACACAGTTGAAGTGTCTATCAAAGACACATCACAAGTTAAGTTGCTGACATCTGATTCGGCTCAAA
This sequence comes from Cenchrus fungigraminus, assembly GCA_036936925.1. Lineage (NCBI taxonomy): Eukaryota > Viridiplantae > Streptophyta > Magnoliopsida > Poales > Poaceae > Cenchrus > Cenchrus fungigraminus. Next base: position 14,835,135 of record CM072778.1, on the reverse strand, counting down.
ATAAAGGAGCCGTTGATCCCAAAGTGCAAGTAACCGCTGCCGATGTCAAAGGAAAAGGGTTACTACTTGAAGAAGGAGAATCAAAGCCACGCCGACTTGTCACGTCCCAGATGCTGATCAACAAGTTCCAGCGCCGACAAGAGAAGACAAAGGAAAGAGAAGAGTGGGCACGGCGTAATGAAGGACATTGGAGATGTTTGTTCTTCAAGTACTGCTGGGAAGAAGGGATCAAACTGCCGACGGCAGAAAACTGTCCAGAGTGCAATGGGGCTTACAATAAAGGCAACTCATCCAAAAGGGTTTGCTTTGATGACAGAAGACCTACAGCCAAGGATCACCATGGATTCGACAATCAACGGGTCTCGATTCACGATCGGCTGGGGGGCAGAGCCAGCGTCCACGATCGGCTGGGGGCAAGGCCAGCGTTCATGATCGGCTGGGAGGCCGAGTCAATGAAGAGTCAAACGATCGGCTAGAAGAGATGGCCGATTCTCTGGTCCCTGACGAGGACATCATGTGCCGAGCTCCTGAACGTCGACGCACATTGCAACTGGATGATGAAGGATCAAGCCAAACACGTAAGAAGCCTAATCCACAGTGGTGTCCAGATGTCTTGACTAAGTCCCAGAAGAGAAGAGTCCAATGCTTACGTCAGCTAGAGCAGAATGAAGAAGCAGAGGGACTTATGCTGGACAAGAAGAAGGTTCGGTCCAAAGTTTGGCGCCCAAAGTCTAAGGCCGATGGTGGGGAAAATGACAAACTCCGAGCTGATATAAATATGGTTGTCTTCCTACCAAAAGAGTTCATGGCTCCAGTTGATTCGGATGTGTCCGATGAGGAGCTAGGCATGGCTCAATTGACACTGGAACCTAAACAACCTATCTTTGAGAAGCCAGAAGATGGGAAGAGACAACACTTGAAGGCTTTGTTTCTCAAAGGATATGTTAATGGGAAACCAGTCACCAGGATGCTTGTGGATGGAGGAGCTGCAGTTAACCTGATGTCGTACACCATGCTGCGCAAGATTGGGAAATCTGATGAAGATTTGACCCAAACCGACATGATGTTGGTGGACTTCGAAGGCAATGTCTCTCCGGCTCAAGGAGCCATCTGCGTGGAGCTCACCATCGGCAGTAAGACCCTTCCAACCGCTTTCTTTGTCATTAAAGGGAGGGGGTCTTATAATCTACTGCTGGGTCAGGATTGGATACATGCCAATTGTTGCATACTATCTACAATGCATCAATGCATCATCCAATGGATCGGAGATTCAGTAGAAGTGGTACAAGGAGAAACCTCCTTGACAGTGGCAGCTACAGAAGCACAAGGATGGACTTATGATCGAGTGAGCTGCATATCTAGGAAAGCATGGGATACCAAGTATCTCAGAGTGTCCAATTTTGGACTAAAGCCGGTTCAAGCAGTCGGCTCTGATGACGGAGCTGAATGAATCAATTCATTGAAGAACAAAAGGAGGCTTGGGCATGGAGTCATAGCAGCCGATGGATTGGTCGCCCGAGTATATCAATAATTGTACAAGTCGATTGTCTTATCGTGCCTATCGGCCGATTGAGTTTTCGAGCTACAGCCGATTGCAAACTGTAATCGTAGAATAGCCGATATCTGTAAAGAATCACCTTTAGTGCAAAAAATGTAAAACTGATGTACAAAATCAATATATTCGGTTATAGCCGATACATATATCGCCTTCAGAATAAAAATACATGTTTGTCTCTTCTGCTTCGGATTACAATGATATTACTACTCAGATCTACAGGTTACATATGTTCTCAAGAGGTTGCAAGAAGGGTACTGTCCTAACTCCCAGTATGATGAGGATATTGAATCGATGAATGGGAGAGAGACACGCGAAGAGGAAACGAAAGATTAAGATCTTCACCCGATTCTGTAATCTTCCGCCAGAAGGAGCCCGAGTTGATGACCAAGATGGTCGTTCCTTTGGCACGCTCTACCTCTGATAAATGTGTAGCAAGACACCCTACCTATCTCCTTCTCTCAAAGCCAGATTCTCACAAGGATTCTTCTGGCTATGATGCCTCCTGGATTTTCAAAAGGAGACGAAGAAGAAGAGGGGGTACTACACAACTTCACAAGAATTCTTCTAGCTATGAGGAAGAAAAGGAAGAGAAGAACAATCATACAACAAGAGCCTGTGATCTATCTGAGTTAGTTGAGACATGGCCGATGAGAGTGAGTTTCCTCCATCAGGCTTCAGGCCTATTTATAGCCTCAAGATACAGAAGGGATAACTTCAAGAGGGAATTAAAAAAGGGGAAATGAAGAGCATCCGATGCAGTCAAAGCAAGAACAGTTTCCCCGTGAAAGACTCAGACTGGACAGTGGGCAGGCATGCAGTGATACATTTCCCAAAATTCAGGGGCTGGCTTTGAAGGAGAATTAAATAATCTTGCGCGGCCCTATACTCCAGAAGAGGAGAATCTCAGGATTCCTCTCTCTCTAAATTTCCAGCAACGACGACAAGCTTTGATGCGTCATTAAGATACAATGGATCTTCAAGAAGAAACTTGTCAAGGAATGGGAGTGATCATATTTTCCTAGAAATGCTCTAAAAGAAGCCTGCCTCTTATTCCTAATAGAGGATTGGTCTGGTTCATGGTCAGAAAATAATAATGCTGCCTAAGGAGTGGGTCACTGTTTTATAGCGGGGAAGTTGAATCAGATCATAAAAGTAGCACCCACCAATATGGATGAGAATTCATCACCAAAGAATGGTACATTGAATCAAATAACAAATCAAAAGGTGAAGATTTTCATTTATAAAAGGCCGATCGCATCGGCTAGTAGTACATCAAAATTCAAAGAAGGCTCTTGGCTTTATCTAGTTCTACGCTAGTTTGAGCTATTTCTTCACCTATGCCATCTAGTTCTTGAAGAAGAGCTGTCCTCCTAGCTTCAAGGACCTCCAGCCTCTCCTCCTTGTTGGCAATCATCAGACGGAGACCACGTTCTTGCCTGGATGGATGGTTCGGCTGATTTGCACCAAGGGCGTTAATGTTCGAGATAATCTTCTCTACGGTATCACGATTTGGGGACTGAGAAAAGAAAAGATGTCAAGACAGGAAAATCGTAAACACAAGAAAAGAAAGAATAGATCGACCTAGTTCACAGAGGAAGAGGAAGAAGAAGAAGCCATCGCAAAAGAAAGGTGACAGTTCCAAAGAACTGGAAGGAGGACAGCGATATATAAAGACCGATTGAAACGATTCGGTCAAGGCGTTCAAAACGTAGCGTTGGAAGTTGGCCAGTAAAGGCCAATCACAATTTACAAATTACAAATAAAGTTTAAACTATGCCCAAGAGATGGATGGCATTGATGAGATCCAGGCGCAGCTGGTCAACCGCTTCTATCTCCTGACGGTCAGCATCAGCCGAGCCAGGAATTGGCTGCTCCTGACTGCGTAGGACTTGAGCTTGGCGTGCAATAGAGTCCTTCTGTTCTTGCATAGTGGATATGGTGTCTGGGAGGTCAGCTAGCTTCTGCTCTTCAGCTGACAAGTCTTGACCGATCTGATCAAGCTCCTTCATCAACTCAGCACGACGCCTCTTCAAGCGATCAATGCTGCTGACAATATCAGAACGAGAAAAAGATAGGAATTTAATCCTATTGTCAAGATCGGCCATACTGTTGTCCAACTTCTCCCTATCCTGGGTAAGTTGTTCTTGACGCCGCCTTTCTTCCAGCCGATCTTGAGCCTCTTGGACTATGAGCTGCCGATTTTCGATGAAAGCAACCTAGAGCATCTTCGCCTTGAGATCTCTAGGCAATTGGCTCTGAATCTGCTTAAAGATAGCTCTGATCGGCTCGGGATCTTGTACAAGTTGGTCAACGTCCTGGTTCAGCAGTGGCAGCACCTCAATCAGCTTGGTTTTCACTTCATCTGGAAGGGTGATTGCCGATGTACCCTGAAAAGAAAAGTGAGTTTATTAAAGTATGCAGAAGAAGTACGAGAGCTAAAAGAGAAATGTGTCAAAGAATTTACCTCTATAGCAGAAGGTGTTGCTCGAATCTGAACAGATGGATTTTCAACCGATGATGATTCGGGAGCTTCAACGATCGGCAGCTGTGATTGATCACCAACATCTTGTGGAAGATCACTCAAAGACCTGTCATGAGCAATATCCTAGAGCAAAAACAAGGAGTCAGAAAATGAGAATGATGAAGGGATAGCCAACAAAGATTGTACCTCAGGTTGTTGAAGATCAGGTTGTCCAATCAAGACAGCATCAATTATATCCTCCACAGTTTTGTCTGGTTCAGCTTGTTCAGAAGACTCAACCAAAGTATCATCAGCCGAAGCTTCTTGAATTGGCTCCAATATTGGACCTCTATTAGAATCAGTAACATTAGCTTGTTCTGACTGGCCAATCAATCCCGAAGACTGCAAAAAAGGATGATTAACCACAGATATAGAAAGAAAGAGAAAAGACCGAGAGTCAGTACCTGAAAAGCACTTGCCAGTACTCCTCCCATATCTGAGACATTGAGGGCTTTGGTATCAATCCTTTTCTTTAATCTATGAGTAAGAACCTTGCTAGATCCACCTTTCCACTTAAGGGTCGACAAAAGCAGACTATCCGGAGGAGGATTAATCTTGGGGCCCTGCATAACTGAAGAGATTGAAGGGGCATTATAACCGATATATGGGGTTTGTCTTGGTGGCCAATAATAAATCTGATTACCACTTTTGCTGGTGGCAGGAGGTTCAGTGGTGTCAGGCTGAAAAGGAAAAGAAAGCGAGTTAGCATGTGTTAAAGGGCATGATGAAAACACACAAGGCAGTCAAATACCTCATCAGCCGATGCCACGTAATCAGGATCCAGCTTTTCACAATAAATTCTGGGGGACACACAGAAAAGATGATCGTACCATTCTGCCTACCAGATGTTGAAAAGGGGAGAAGAAAAACTGGAGAACTTCCAGGAGTCAAGATTAATAGTGGCAGAGTCAGGAACCCTATCCAGGAGACGACGATAATGGATATTGTCAGGGATAATTTCCCGTGGCTTGATCAAATCAGAGAAATAAAGACCAATCGGCAGCTGACCAAACCCCAACTGACGAGCACTTACTGAAGGGTTATAAAATTCATAAGTAGCCGATTCATCTTTGCCAAAGACACAGGACGGAAGAATCCCTGGCTTAATTATCTCCACAAAGGCAATCCTATTCTCGTCGTCCCTATGGATATCGTCGAAGCTAAACAAAGTCTCAAAATGGTTGTCATCATCCCTGTATGCAAACCAGATAATGGATCCTGGATTAAAACCAAGATAAAAGCTCCTGAAGTGTTCTGCTATACGAGATGGGGTCTTCTTGTGACCAGGAAACATGGAAACAGCTTCCCCAAAGTTCATACATCGACGTTTGATGACTGGCACACCATCTGGTTGATCTCCCGGGAAACGCATACTGAAAATATCCTGTTCTAGTTTATCCCGGAGGTAAAGATTCAACCACATATTGATAAACCACCAAGGACCCCCTGGAGAACCTATTGGAGAATTGGTTGACAGACTAACGGCCACATGGTGAAGAAGATTGTACACAGCCCCCAGAAGGTATTTACCGAGAGGGAAGGAGGAGCCAAGGGCTAATCGTTCGGCCACGATCTGACAATTAGAGGTGGGGCCGAAAGATTTTCCACAGAAGACGAATTTTTCAAGCCACATGTTCAGAAAAGCCACATGTTCTCTGTCACTAACGGTGCCGTCCTTCATATGCTCAACGATATATCCAGCCCAGCCACCCACATTTTTAGTTTTCAGACGATGGGAGGGTTTGACGTCACGATAGCTGAAGAGAGTATCCGAGGAAGATATGTCCAAACCAGTCAACAGAAGAACGTCAGCCAAAGTCGGGGCCATCGGCCCATGGCCGAATAAGAAGGCATTGAGTGCATCAAACCAAAAATAAGAAGCAGCTATTAGGAGGGATTCGTTCCGAGACATATCAGACAAAGACAGGGTGATGCATTGGCTGATCTTACACTTCTCCCAGAAACCTCTGTTTTTAGCCGACACCCTACGTTACCAATTTCTCCACCCTTTGACATAGCCTGTCCAAGACCTAAAACAACCATCCCAATCCGTCAAGTTCAGAGAAGCATGTTTGAAAGGAATTCGGCCGGTTTCAAGGTTGATCATCTCAGTAGGGTCAGTATCACCCATTGGTCCGAGGAAGGTGAGCCCAGGCTTGTCATCAATAGGGATGGTGAAGTGAGATCTAAGTTCCTGGGGGATAAATGAATCTGGGCTTCAGGCAAAGCGGAATGACGGTATTTAAAGATAAATAAAAGCGAAAGATTGGAGGAAATACCAGAGGGATTGAAGAAAGGGACGCCTTCGGAGGTGCGGGAGCAGAACCAGAACCGTCATTGGAGCTTGAAGACGCCATGGATCAGCAAAAGCTCTGAAGCCTAGGATTCGTCGCTTGAAAGCTTGAGCTGTTGGAGCAAATAAGATTTGGGGGAAAAGGAAAGAACCAAGGCGGCTGTATTTATGACCCCGAAGATTTGTTGAGATCCTGTGGCCGACTTCGAATCAAGGGAGATAACGGATTCGAGGAAATTTCGGAGCAAAAGATTATTTACTCCGAAACTGGGGGCATGTGTTGACACCATTTTTTGGAAAAACAGGTCAAAAAGGAAGAAGAGAGGCAGCCGATGAAAAACAAAGTGCAATCGGCCGATTGAAGGAAGAAGAGAACGGTCAACACGATTCGCCGATGGTCAGAAGGATCCAACCCTGACAGTGGGCCAGTTGGTCAAAATAATCGGCCGATGGTCAGCCGGGAAATCGGCCGATGGAGAAAAGAGAAGGCGGTAATCAAAGAAGTACGCCAAAAGGAAAGCAATGGTGGAGGCGGGTCAGTCCACGATTGGCAACGGGTCAAGAGTCAGTTTTTAGAAGGTCTTAGACTCCTGCGAGAGTCCTTTTCTATTTTTAGCAGTTTTTGTCTTTAGATACAAGTAAACAGTGCCGTAATCGGCTAGGAGTCGGGCTTGTCCCCAGGACATAAATAGCGACCCTGCGTGGTCGGAAAATCTATACACACCAATATCAAACAAACCGCCTCCGGGCAAACCCTTTACTTTTACTGCATCTACTTTACAGCATCTACCTTTACATCATCTACTTTTCGGCGACTTCGCCATTGCTTTTTTTCTCTTTTCTACAACGTCGTGCTTCGAGTTCGTCGGGCTGCATCAACTGATCTCCGGCAAGCTTGTGAGTACCGTTTTACCGAATAATCCTAGGTTTTAACCTCCGGGCGCATCGCTGAGGTTTCGTCTAGTTCTTTATTCACCCTTTACCGATATTAGCTAGATCTATAAGTTTTCGTACCAAAGACTTGTAGTTTTAGCTATTATCATTATCATCCGCTCGATCTAGATCCTATCGGCTTCTAACACCGCAGCCGATTCCGATCTACCCGGGCGCTGACGTCACAATCGGCCGATCCAGCCGATCGATCTACCTGCATACCCGCGCTTCGGTCGCTCTCGAGCCGACCGATCCCGCTTTACTTCGTATCGGCCGATTGGCTGGTACACGTGTCGCTGAAAGGCCATCGGTTCTCTAGCCGATCCCTAATATTTTCCATTGTCAATCAACAGGTCAGATTGGCTGGCACGCCTCGCTACAGACCGGGGAGTCACGTGTGTCGCGCGCAAGGGTGACGTCCTATTTTTGCGTCAACACGAACATGTCCCTCGATCCTGGAGTTAGGAAGTTAATCGGATGAACATAAGCTGTGTTCACCGTAACGTCCCAAAGGATCTGACCCTTTCCGCGGAGGAACGCCGCCATCCGCCTCCGCCACATCTGGTAGTTCTTCCCATCGAAGTGCGGAGGACCCGAACCCCGTTCCTGGTACGCCATCTTTGGATCTTAGCCTGGCTAGAGTCAATAAAGACCCGAACTGGCTCTGATGCCAATTGAAGGACCGATTAGGCGAACCAGAGAGGAGGGGAGTGAATGGGAGCCGATAAAAATTCTTCTCGAAGGAGATGAGAACTCCAACAAGACGAACACGGCTTCCAAAACACGTCTCCGACTCAACTACCCAAGTTGGCCAAGACCACGCAGCCACTGGAGTGCTACTGGTCCTAGGAGCCAACAACCACCTACCCGGACTCGAGAACGCAGCGGAACTAGCAACTCGAGCACTACTGACCTACACCGGTCAGGCCGGTGAGCAGCACCGGTCAGACCGGTCCCTGCTGGCAAAACCTGAGAACTTCCACAGAAGACCCCTACACCGGTCAGGCTGGTGTAGCTCACCGGTCAGACCGGTCCAAGCCAGGAAATCCCAAATCCACCAAATAGGCCTACCAAGCTCCAAAACTGACCAAACTCGAAACAGCAGCAACTAGGGACAACAGGGAACACACCTAGACGTTCACCCGAGGCAAAACCCACAGAGCCTCGGCACCGGTCAGACCGGTGAGCAGCACCGGTCAGACCGGTCAGGCTGGGCCGCTCGGGGATGAACAGCACCCGCGGGTCAACTCCTCCAAATCCAACTCCCGATCTCCCGAATCGCTCCACGGATCTGTGCAAGACTTTGGGGATAGTAGGAACACCTCATGAGCACTCCATAGCCAAGATTTGGTCCACCAAAACTTGCAAAATCGAGAGGAATCGAAGAAATCCCACCAAGAACGCCTCTAACCCTAGAGCCAAGAAAATCCCAAAATCGAGCCCTTTTGCTCACGGATTTGGGAGGGGAATCAAAGGGAAAAGAACCACGAAGGGTTCAAGCATACATCCCCCACCAAATCCCAAAGAGAAAGGCCTCGAAATCGCTCCAAGAAAATCGCCAAGAAAGGGCTCCAAAAATCACCAAAAAGAATAAACGGGAAAGCAACATCCAAGCCTTGAGGAACCACACCGAATCATCTATACATACCAAAGAGGTTCATACAAGGTCTAGCTTGCCGCCCTATCATCCTTCCCTCTCACAAGATCTCACCATGAAGCTCTCAAGCTAGTCCTATGGAAATCCTAAGGAAAATAGGAAGGGAAAATAGGAAAACAAAATGAGCTAGGGTTCCAAGAGATGGCTGCCATCCTCTCACCACTTGGGTTATATGGAGGCAACCGAAAGTCTAAAATACCCTTACTAGCTAACTAGGGATACAAGCCCCTCAAGGACGAATTCAGAAATCTTTGTCTTCGCTCCATCAGACGGATGCCCAGCGACCGCAACCTTGCTTAGCCTCAACGCAAGCCTTGCGATCCCGACACGTGTCCTCCGCTTCGAAGTCTCCGAACTGCGTCGTCGCACACAGGTCAGACTAGTGCTCCTCACCGGTCAGACCGGTACCCACCGGTCAGACCGGTCTGGAGCTGCTGCACCTCCGTCTTCGGTTCTTCGGTCTTGGATTTGTGGATCAACCAAGGAACCCAGTGGTTTTCTGGTGAACCACCGGAAACCCCGCGAACTCGGTGTAGCCTCCGCCAATCACCACTCATGACTCGGCTCCCACGTAGTCCCGGCTCGATCTTGGTTTTGAGGCTCAACCAAGAAACCATCCATGACTTCATCTTGCCGTTCTTGCCACCATGCGGCCCGCACTTGACCCCGCTGGCCACCGGTCCCTCGAACCAAGCCTACTTGTCTTCTCCACACCTGGAGGCCTCACCGGCAACGACCTTTCGCGCTTGTTCTTCACCTGCACCAACACCAGTCAAGCCGCAACCTGCACCTGCAATACTTAGCCAAGAATCAGTCCACACAACGTTGTCAATCACTCATCACACCAGGAAGCGACCATCCACCGGTCCTCGAACCACACATCGTCCTCAAAGGGGGGCACGAATAGGCACTGAAATGGGCTTGGCCGGCCGGACGGACGGCCTCGGCCCATATCGGCCCACTTCGTGGCCTCCTTCGTGGACGATGCTTCCCGTGTCTTCTAGAAGTTTCTCCCTTCTACATGTGGGCCCTTGACGTCAGTTTCTCCGCGGTTTGGATGGAGCTTCTTGCCCTGCAAGATTCAGCATTTTCTGTTCAGGTCCTCAGAGTTTTCCGTCTTCACGGGTTGGTCCTTGGGCTTCTTGGAGTCATGTTCACTTCATTGCTTGACTTGTACCGGGCTTCAAGGTCTTCTCACAAGGTGCTTGATGAACTTCACCCGGAAGTCTTGCTTTCAACACTAAATTCCTGCATAAACATCAAACTCCAAAACCAACATGCACGAGCGAACTTGTTATATCAAGGGGGTTAGTACCAATAGATAAGATATAAAATTGATGCCAACACCAAAGGTAAACTCATGGCTAGGTTGACGAAAATTCACCGTCAACACGTGCCCTTGGTGGTCGAGCGAGATGAGCCGAACAAGGTGCTAAAAGTGCAGCGACCTGTGTATTTCATCAGCGAGGTGCTCTCGAACTCCAAGACGCGCTATCCCCAGATCCAGAAGCTGATCTACACCGTGTTGATCTCCAAAAGGAAGCTCAGACACTACTTTGACGCCTACCCCATCACGGTGGTCTCGAAGTACCCACTCAAACAGGTAATCCAAAGCCCAGAGGTGTAAGGGAGGATCACAAAATGGGCCCTGGAGTTGATGGGGTAGAGTATCACATACGCCCCTCGCACTGCCATCAAGTGCCAGGTCCTCGCCGACTTTGTTGCTGAATGGACAGAGGTCCAGACACCTGTGGCATTGATCGAACACAAGACGTGGGCCATGTACTTCGACAGATCCCTCACGAAGGAGGGAGGAGGGGCCGGACTTGTTTTCATCTCGCCCCTCGGCGTGCGCATGGAATACATGATCCACTCCACTTCCCAGTATCCAACAATGTCACTGAGTACGAAGCCCTCCTCAATGGGCTCAAGATTGCTCTCGAGATAGGCGTTCGACACCTCGAGGTTCGAGGGAACTCCGAACTTGTCGTCAATCAAGTGATGAAAGAAGCGAACTGCGTCAACCCCAAGATGGCAGCTTATTGCAAGGCCGTCAGAGAATTGGAGGACAAGTTCCACGGGCTCGAGCTCAAGCACGTGCTGCGGAGGTACAATGAGGCGACCGACACTCTCACGAAGGCAGCTTCAAACCGAATGCCGGTCCCCAACGGTGTGTTCGCGAGCGACCTACGGGAGCCGTCCGTTCGCTACGATGAAGACGACCACCCATCCGGATCAGAGCCCGAGGAGGTCATCGTACTCGGGGAGGCTTCCGAGCCCAACCTCGAGGACCCCGACTGGAGGATCCCGATTCTGGAGTGGATGGTAGAATGGAAGCTCCCGATCGACATCACTGAAGCGCGACGCATCACATGTCGAGCCAAATCCTTCATACTCATCGATGGAGACCTCTACTGACGAGGCGCGGTCGGAATACTCATGCGCTGCATCCTCGCCGACCAAGGGCACGAACTATTGCGAGACATACATGCGGGGGCCTGCGGCCATCATGCCGCCCCAGGGCCATCGTTGGCAGCGCCTTCCGGCAAGGTTTCTACTGGCCCACAGCAGTCGCAGACGCCAAGAGCATCGTACGCAGCAGCGAAGGCTGCCAGTTCTACGCGCGACAAACGCACCTCCCGACGCAAGCGCTCCAGACCATCCCCCTCACCTGGCCCTTCGCTGTGTGGGGGCTCGACATGGTGGGTCCACTGAGAAAGGCGCCCGGGGGCTTCACGCACTTGCTCGTAGCGATCGACAAGTTCTCCAAGTGGATCGAAGCACGCCCCATCTGCAGCGTCAGGTCAGAAGAAGCTATCGAATTCTTCACCGACATCATCTACCGCTTCGGAATCCCGAATGCTAGCATCACTGACAATGGATCGAACTTCATTGACAAGAAGTTCCTCCGCTTTTGTGATGATAACAACATCCGGATAGACTCGGCCGTCGTCAGTCACCCGAGGACCAATGGGCGGGTCGAAAGGGCGAACGGGATGGTCTTGCGGGGGGGTGAAGCCACGCATATTCAAGAGGCTCGAGAAGTTCAAAGCAAAGTGGGTGCCCGAGCTACCCTCGGTGCTTTGGAGCCTACGAACCACCCCGACGCGCGGCACTGGCTACACACCATTCTTCATGGTCCACTGGTCCGAGGCAGTCCTCCCGACCAACATCAACTACGGAAGCCCAAGGGTACGGGCCTACACTGACGAAGGAAATCAAATTTCCCTCGAGGACGCCATCGACCATCTCGACGAGGCGCGGGACGTCGCCCTGCTACACTCCGCCCAGTACCAACACGCGATGCGACGTTATCACAGCCGCACCATTCGAGAAAGGGCCTTCCAAGTTCGAGATCTGGTACTCCGTCGGATCCAGAGCAACTGGGACCGCCACAAGCTGTCACCGCCGTGGGAAGGGCCCTTCATCGTCGACCAAGTCCTGCGCCCTGGCACTTACAAGCTCAAAGACGAAGAAGGTCGACCCATCACCAACGCCTGGAACATCGAACAGCTACGTTGTTTCTGCCCTTAAGAAAAGCTCTCATGTTCCCAAAAGAAAAAATGGCATAGTTCCTCCTTCCTAGCTACAAGCCATTTTTATCACCCCCAAAATCCCTCGTAACTCGAGGGCCCCCGCTCGAGAAAGCGGCATTTTCTTCTTTTTTCCAGAACTCAGGGAAATGCTCGTACCTCGACACAACGAGCTAACCCGGAAGAGGAAATGGAAAAAGAGTAGGAAGGCATGCACTTCGAGTTCATTAAAAATAGAAAGCCCGGCGGGGGGCATTGCCAAAATAAACATCGACAGCCACGACCAACACCGTCTACACGCCGCCAGCTCCACCAACACCATCGCCACGAAGAATTTCGCCGACATAAACTCCATCAGAGATAGCGTCGGCAGATCTGGTGAACTCCAGCGAGCGAAGACTATGGAGGTCCGCGTCATAACCCTCCGGCCACCCCAGCGGGACGAAGGAAAGCCACGGTTCGTCCGGCTGCGCGTCGGCCGCAACCAAAGCTTCTGAAGCCCCTCAATGTACCCCGACACGCACCGCCCTCCGAACACGGTTGGGTAGCGCTCGGAGACGATCCACCAGCAGGGCCGGAGGATATGCCACAACCCCGACGGCTACTTGCGCCGCGATTGTGAGGATGTCGAGACGCATCTCCACGTCGAACTCCCAGCGCTGAAGATCCCCCATCTCTCGTCGAAGATCGAGCATCCTTTCCTCCATGTCTGTGAGATAAAGGAAATTAGGGAGCCCCCCTCAAGAAAGCAACCAGAGGGACAAGAATCGTCCAAAGCAGATACCAACACGACGAGGCTCCGCCCCGTCGGCGGCAAGACGAGCCACCTCGACCTCCGCCTCACTGGCCTCGAGCGCCGCCCAGGCAGCTTTTAAGGCCTCCTCAAGCTGACGGTGAGCGTGCAGAGCCTCCTCCAAGTGGCTCCCCGTCTCCGCCACCTGTAGCGTCAAGAAGAGGATGTCCTCCCGAGATGCCCCAACCACGGGAACCGCATCGCCAGGTTGAGGACCGGCACCTGAGGCGGGTGCACCACCGGGGGTCCTGCGCGCACAGAGAAGAGACAAAGACAATCAAAAGCGCGAAAGGCCGGAGTGGAACAACCGACGTCTTCAACCTCCGACACCGCGGTGACGGCGGCTGCGATGCATCACCCGACGCGACATGTTTCCCCCTCTCCATCACCGACAGGGAAACCAAGGTAACACCTTTCAAGCCCCTGCCTAAGTCTTTCACTCTCGCTGCGAATGTTGCTGCAGGAACTGGTGGACATACTAAGGCGAAAACCCCTGAGAAGGGGGGATTTAAAGGGATGCCGGCAAGGAGAGCATGACCGATCCTCACCCTCCACGGTCGCCACGATCGACAGGCCCACCACGGCCAGAAGTGCAACCGTCCGAGCTGATTAAAGCTCCCCAAGGGAAAGATAATCACCGGGACACGAACCGTCACTAGATCCCACCGATCTAGGACCGACACGTGGTTGGAAGGCTGGCCCAACGAAGGGTTCTGAACAGCCGCCACCGTCACCAAAGCAAGGGACGAAAAGGGATGGGCCCACAAGCGGCCGAAACCCAGGCGCACGAGCACCACGGGCATCCCGGCTCGTGTTCGAGCCCCAGACGAAAAAATCTCATGGATTCCCCACCGGAGGGGAGGCAACGAGCCGCCAGGGTCAATCGAACGACCTTGAAGATAAATGAGATTTATCACCAGCTGATCCTATCGGGACCCCGCGAACGGGACCCGGGTCTTACTCGAACCAACCCGCTAGTAGCTCGACGAGCACCACGACTCGACCATCGAGGTAAGCCATGGCATTGCTCACCCCTCCTTCCCTAACGAAAGGGATGCGCGAGGAGAAGAACCAAATTGGTGCAAAGCCACTGGGGCCAATCGAACAACCCCGAAAATAAATGAGCCCTTCGAAGGGCCCGACAGGACCCCAATCCAGTCCCCCCCCCCACACAATCAAAACCTGGCCTAATTTGAGTAATGCCCCGAACGACAGTATGGGTCACCTCCTCAGGCAGGCAATGGCAAAACTCATCCAAAGGGACTGACATGAAAATTTACCATGCTTAAACTCCCAACGGCAAATCTTTTCTGTGTAAAATACATGGAAAAACTGGAACGGCCAGAAATTTGAAAAACAAAACGGTGGGATGCCGCGACAAATGGCGTCCTAGTTCTTGAACGAGGCACCGCCTAAGGCGTAGAGGAATGATCACCCAAGAGTAGGCCGGGCACGAAGCAGCAGGTGTGGACTCTCAGAGATCCAATGCCTGCCGCAATCCTGTCGTTAGCCGCCAAGTGCAGAGCGCCTGTCGACTCCCAAGACCGAGAGGTCGTCGGCGCGCTCACGACCTTGACGATGAAGCATTCTCCTCACACCCGAGGAAGAACACTTCAAGCAAAGACGCGGATGGCCGAACCAAACTCAAGGGGGATTCGCGCCTCCAGAGCACGAGAATAGGAAATTCTGATCCCAAGGGAATGTGCCTGGCCTATGACAGGTCGAACCACTCCGAGAAGCAGAACGCCTGACTCACGAATGCCTCCCCACTCGCTGAACTCCCATCAACATCAGAAGACTCCAAGGGTGGCACTACACTCAGGGGGACGAACCCCCCCCACGACGGGACAAGCAACTGGTTTCTATCCCTCTCCATATGGCAACCATGGAGTCTCACCAAGACGAAGTGGAGCTACTTTTATAGGGTAGCACCAGCCCGACCACACAAGAAGGGCTGCGGCTGGCACGGGCTAGCTTACGAAACAAGCTTAAACGGCCACCCACCCCGCTAGGCGGCATGGTAGGAATTGATGACCCAATGAGCGCCGCCATCACATCCGCAGAGACCAGCCACAGTCCTCCATGACGCTGGGTCAAATCCCGTCGTCCGGCCACGTCGGCCTCAAAAGGCGAGCCAGTACTCACAACGGCTAAAATAAACACCCCGCAATAGAGCCCTTGGCTCCGCCGCGGGCTCGAGGGCTACACCCGATGGGTGCGTTCGCGCGCCCCCACTGAAATGAAGATCAGGAGAAAAAGGCCAATATCACTGATCCTAAGGGAGAAATCCACTCTTTCCCCCATAGGCTCGGGGGCTACTGATGAGGGGATAAACTATGGCTAATCATCTTAGCTCCTAAATCCCCAAATTATGAAGACTAAAGACGGGCCACATCTGCGGCATCCCAACACCGACGACCAGCAAGGCAGGCCCAGCTCTCCCTCCTCAAGGGTAGCGGCCTACATCATCTATGGGGCTACCTCTGACCCAAGCGGTCGACCCGGGCGACCTAAGGAGTGCCCCAGCCTCCCGACTACCTCAACGAATGGCTCCACCCCACATGACCTAAGGTTCCTTTAGTTGCAGCCCACCGGCAGGGGCCCCCCAGACGAAGGCCGCAACGTGGCACAAGCGGCCCCGCGCCACCCGGGACGTGCAGGAGCAGCAGGGCAGGCGGATCTATGCTGTCAGGCAGCCAGGCCATGATGAGATTTTCACCGGTGTGGGAAGCGGATTGCCCCGGCGTCCCATCACCTGGATAACAAACAATAGCGAAGGACAGGCGGATCCTTCGCCTGTAAGGCATCGAACGGCGAGACTCGACCCAGCAGCTATCAGAGGAAAGGTCGGGACCTGCACGAGAAGCCTCCACCTACCAAGACCTGCGCGGCCTTGAGTCGGGAGAAGCCACCTTGGAACGGGAGCCACCAACTACGCCGCCCTACGAGGACTACTACGACTAGCACAACGTACGGCGCCAACCGAAGACGAAGGCCCACGACGCAGCACTGTTCTAGCACTGTTCTGACATTGTTACAACACTGTAGCAGGACGTTGTTTTACCATCTTAACTCTTGTATACCAGCCCCCCTTGGACTATAAAAGGGGAGGCTGGCACCAAAAACAGCATGACCAACAGGGATCGACGATCACAACACGATCATAGAGCCCAACATCACACTCACACCGAGCATTCTCAGCTCACCACGACACTCAAAGACCTGAGACACTCTCCCTCTCTCGACCCAAGCTTGTACCCCCTACTACAAGCCCCCTTGGGCATATAGAACACTCTTACGAACTAGACGTAGGGCACCCCCCGTGCCTGAACCAGTATAATCCCTGTGTCTCTAAGCCCAACCATTCGTATCAGACGCACGAACATACCAAAATTTACTTGTCGGCGGTATCACCCCCGACAGGTGGGCTATGGCTCCTACCGTCGTTTGAATCAGCGGTAGGAGTCTACCAGTGGGCCGGCCACACGACCGCTGTTGCAAACAGCGGTTGTGTCCTACCGCGGGGGTGGGGGTATAAAACGGCGGCAACCCCTCTACCGTCGGCCTCCTATTCACTCTCCTCCCTCCTCTCTCGACTTAGGTATTATGCTAAATTACTTAGAAATTTTAGCAATTAGCATAGAAATAGTATAAATTAGTTTAGAAACTAGTTCACAAATGATAGAAATTAGTTTAGAAATACTAGATTTTCTTTAAAAATTCTGAAAATGCTTAAAAATACAGGATTCTATTTTATAATTTCTAGAAAATACTTAAGAAACACTAGATTTTTAAATAATTATGAAAATACTTTTGAAATACTAGATTTTCTATAAATATTTTGAATTTGCTTTAGAAATACTAGATTTTTCTAGAAATTCTAAAAAATATTTCAGAAATAATAGTTTTTATTTTGAAATTTCAAAATATTTTAAAAACACTAGATTTTCTTTAAAAAACAAGAAAATAATTTCTAAATACTTTATTTTGTTTAGAAATTACTCTATGAATATTAGATCTTATTTAGAAATTCTAGAAAAATAGTTTAGAAATACTTTATTTTATTTAGAATGTTTGGAAAATACATATAAATACTAGGATTTTTTATAAAGTTTATAAAATAGTTTAGAAGTACTTTACTTTTAAAAAAATACTAGAAAAAAGTTTATAAATACCAGCATTTCCTTAGAATTTGTAGAAAATAGTTTAGAAATATTTTTTCTTGAAATTGGTATTGTAACTTTGTAAATTATTTTTTGCAACCATGGCACAAGAGCCCTATTGAACTGTTGTACGTGCTTACTGAGCTCTTTGACGATAGGATCAATAGGAAGCACCGGTCGTACCAGCTCGCTATTTACAATACATGACTAGGCACTATATGTGCTTGGGCTCCGGTGCACTGTGTGACGCTACATCATAGTTGGATTTCCTAAGTACGTAATACGATACATGATTAATATTCCTTTGTAACATACTCCACCGCCACCACCTGTTTTCCAGCAGCCTTTTCGGGCACATGTTGTTTAGAGCCCCACTTAGTTGACAACCCTCATTCTATTTCCAAACAGAGTCGCTCCTGAAATGAAATGTGCTTACAAATTCTATTCATTGCAATTTACACTAGGGGCACCACACCTGACTCCGCAACATACGACTTGTCATGCCCCTTCGAGGACTTCTTCCCTGATGAGTAGAACCCGAGGGAGTTTGGAGGCAAGCAGTTAGCAGGGGCCATGGTTTTTTTACCGACTGTAACCGGGCTGGATACCACAGTTACCGCTAGAACCGGTCCGGTCCGGTTATGGTTCCGGCCGGTTGCACACCGCCCAAATTCAAAATTTCAAATTTGAATTAAAAAAATGAAAAAATCCCCAAAATAGTTCAAGTTGCCATGAATCTAATGGTGTCAAAATTTTTCAAATATTAATTCGTTTAGTATACTTTGCAGGCATTAGAAGTTCAACTAAAAAAGAAAATCGAAAAAAATTGGCCGGTTGAACTTCTAATGCCCGCAAAAAATACTAAATGCACTAACATTTGAAATTTTTTTGACACCATTAGATTCTACGCACCTTAAAATATTATTAGGAAATTTTCTTATATTTTCCAATTTTTTAATTCAAATTTGAAAACTCATCAAATTCTTCACTGCGCCGATTTTTTTTCTCAGAGACCGGTAACCGGTCAAACCGGTCCGGTTTACCGGTCTTACCGTCCGGTAAACCGCCAGAAACCGGTTGAACGGGGGTTTTGGTTTGGAAATTTGAATTGGAGCGGTTTTTTTCGGTAACCGCTCAAACTGCTCCGGTAAACTGTTACTGGAGGCTGGTGGTTTTGTCCTGACAGACGGTAAAAAAAACCCTGGCGGGGCACCTTTCGAGACCCAGCTGACACAGGATGACCAGACCGCGCGCAGCGGCGGCGGCAGAGACGTTCAGAGTGGCGGTGGTGGCATCTGGATCAGAAGCAGCCTTTGCAACACCGCCCCCGACAACGTTACACGCGTTGTGTGCCACCACCAGACCCCCTCACGTACTCCAGCTTACACACGAAGGTAGCACAACAGGCAGCCAGGAGGGCGAGAATAGGCCAATGCGAGGGCCGCCACGACTAGACTGATCATGGGTCAGGTTGTGTCAGGTTCGGGTCGGGTCATGTTGGGTTGCCGAGTCAAAATTCATGACCCGCGCCCGACCCGCCACGTGGTCGGGTCGGGTTCGGTTTTTTAGTTATAATTTTCGGGTTGAATCGGATTGGGTCGGGTGAAAACTTCATCCCGCATCCGACTCGTCGTACGGTCGGGTCAGGTCGGGTCGGATTTTTTTCGGGCTGGTCGGGTTTTTCGAGTCGGCGGCCCATGATCAAGTCTAACCACGACCATCGAAGCGCGACCGTATTTAGTTTTGTTTGTTGAAAATTATTTTTTTATACAAACTTGTTCTGTCGTATCGATATTACTAGCCATCAGCAACCAGCCAGCAATACTTTTCTCTCATAACAAAATCTGCACCAGTCACCAGCCAAACG
The DNA here is from genome assembly GCA_036936925.1 of Cenchrus fungigraminus. Classification (NCBI taxonomy): domain Eukaryota; kingdom Viridiplantae; phylum Streptophyta; class Magnoliopsida; order Poales; family Poaceae; genus Cenchrus; species Cenchrus fungigraminus. Next base: position 14,815,817 of record CM072778.1, on the reverse strand, counting down.
AACAGGCTGATTATCTTTTTCTCGCTAAAAGTTTACCAATAGACATATCTTTTAATTACAAAGGACCAAATGTATCAAAATTCGAAAAAAAAAACTAAAAAAAGCTCAGCCCTCGTTGGCAACGGCGGTAGCCTCGAGCCGCCACATCAAAAGAAGGTTGGAGCCTGCTCAGCCATTGTTGGCAACGACGGTTTCTTTCAGCCATCGCATCAGACGGTGGTCGGAGCCTGCCGGCCAACCGCAGGCGCTGAACTTGAGCTCCAACCACCATTTTGAGTGGTGGCCGGGAACAACCGCCGTGGGAAATGGCGACCGGATCCATCCACTGTTTCGCATGGCGGCTGTTAGTTTTGAAAATGTCTACTTCCACCATTTGTTTTTGAAAAATCGTGAAAAAATAAAAAAAAATCCAGCTTTCCGTTGGAACGTGCCGGACGGCAGCTCCGTTTCCCTTCGACGAAAGTGACCACCACCTGTCATCAACCAAGAACAGTTCGTTTCCACACCTAAAATGTATAAGCTTTGTTTATGCCGGCGGCGATCAGTTCAATCAATCGATCGACCAAAGTGCTAAGGACCAGCGCGACCAAATCCTTCATAACAGAACATAACAGGTGCAGGACGCAATCAATCAATCGATGAATCGGCCAATAATGAGTCACCAAACGCATTAGAAAACCGCGGCGAGCTGGAAAGCCGGCGCGCGGAAGGCCGGACAGGCAGGCTGCAGCCGGAAAGGCGACTCCGCCGCCCAGCCCGAACGGCGAGAAATCATTTCTTCATCTGCCTCTGCCCTCTGTCTGTCCCCAGCTCAGTCGCAGCCACCACCCCTCTGCTTCTTCATCCTTTGCCTTCCGCTGAGGAGCCGCCAGCCAAGAACATCCAACGATCCGAGCACGCCAGCATCCGTTGCCTCCCGGCGCACCAGGTGAGGGCTCCGCTCCCTCCTCGGCTTTGGGCGATTCATGGGATTGCAGTGGGTGGGTGCCGTCGATTTCTCAGTTTGCGAGCGAGCTTCGTGGGCGTGTTGCGGTTTGTTACTCCGTCGAATTCGGGTTTGTCTGCTCGGTCATTTGTTGTCCTTTTGGATGTCCCGTGTACACTAGAGATGTCAATGTGTCAATGTACGTTGTGGCTTTCTGTAAATTGCTACTGATTTTGAAGAGGTCTCTGTTGACTGTTGGTTGATCATAGGATGAACAACACAGTAATGTTCCATGTTCTTCCTTCTTTGCCTTCTGCATGGTTTCCAAGTACTCTATGTCTCTAGGCTTAGTGTCAGCGTTCCTCGGTTGAGTGTTACCATTTGTATGTAGCTGTTGAAGGTTTCCCAAAGATTAACCTTTTTGGTGAAATGGAACTGATGAAACTTTGTTTTTTTTCTTCCCTGAACAATTTCAGGGGGGAGGATCCTCACCTACGCAACTTATGAAACTTATTGGTATTTTTACATCAAATATGCTTACCTTTTTTTTTAATTAACAGATAGATAAGAAAGAAGAGCAGGAAGAGTTTGACAGGCCACTATGCGCCGGTGGTTTTGCTGCACTCATTTCGACACACCATATCTTGAAAATGAAAATGGATTTACAAGCAGTCCGGACAGAACAAGTGGTACGTCTACTGTTTCTGATGTCTACCTGTGTTACTTTATCATCCTACAGCAGATTAGGTACTTAGAATGCAAATTTCAGCCTGTGTTTGAAAGCACAAGACATAATTGTGGCATTGCGCCCTATTGCTTGATAAACTAGATGAACATATCTGGACATAACTTGTCAACACTTGGTTTTGAAAGCACAAGACATAATTGTGGCATTGCGCCCTATTGCTTGATAAACTAGATGAACATATCTGGACATAACTTGTCAACACTTGGTTTTATCTTGACGAAAAAAACACAATCTTATATGATATAGTATCTCGATTCCCAACGCTCAACAGCTGTACATATATGCATTATATTGTTGACCTATGCGACTGCACTAGAACCTTGTTGTTCACAATGAAGTACTCCCTCTGTCCCGTATTGATGGTCGTTAGGAAAGCGTGTCTGTGAGGGGAATCACTGTTTTTTTTTCGACCAACAAAAAGGGACGGAGGGAGTATAGAGTAATACAAGTGCAGGCCAGGGTCAGCAAGCTAGCTGGATACAATATTTTTTTCAGAAATATTAATGATTTTCAGGATGCTATGTTTTTCTAGAGCTCAATTGTAAGGGTGAGGCACAAAATCACCTGAAAATTTTATTTGAAAAGGCGAACCGAGTACAGGCTTCCTACTGCTATGTTAGTTGCTTATCAGGCCAGTGTTACCATCTGCGTGTGATGTTCCAACGATACAAAATCCTTCTATCAAGAAAGTAGAGCCAAGTATAATTGACTGCACAGCAGTATTTACCTCTTAGGTGACCTTGCCCTTTTTGCTGGACAACTCAAAGTCTATAAAATAAATGCCTGTACCGACAATTATGAATGTAACCACTAAGGCACTAACCACACCATGTTGTAAAAAAAACATGTTCTCAATGGCAAATTCAGATAAATTTTATCTTACGCAAGGTCTTTCAGGTAGCATGTCTGGTACAGATGAGGACATTAATTAGTTGGACTTTCATGCTGATTGAACTTTTAGGTGGTTCAGTTACCTTCTAAGTAGTTGTTTCTTAACACTTTATCCATGGCTTCATGCTATTCATTCAAGAAGGGGTTACGCGGATCAATGATTGTTCTGAGAATCATTTTTCTGCATTCCATGCTTCTGCTGCCACTGAGATCATAAGCATATTCAACATATGCCTTTCAGGAAATGGTCTTACTTCAAAAAGTGATCCTGCAAAATCACCTTCCATTGAAGTACCTGCTTTGTCATTTGATGAACTGAAAGAACAGACAGATGATTTTGGGTCAAAGACTTTGGTTGGTGAGGGGTCATATGGAAGAGTATATTATGCTGTTCTGGAAAATGGAAAACATGCAGCTGTGAAGAAGCTTGATGCTTCAGCGGACCCTGAGCCCGACAATGAATTTCTAGCACAGGTATTGTGCACACCCCAGTACTATAAATACTTAAATGTATCAAACTCTTCCACTCTTATTAACTGCAAAAAAATTGGTTTGCAAATTATTTTTTGCGAGACTGTTTTAATTATTATTTATGCTTGTTATTGAAGAAAGAGTCTTTATTTATTCCCCTTATCCTATCCTTTGGATGTAGGTCTCTGTTGTTTCAAGATTAAAACATGAAAATTTTGTGGACATGCTTGGTTATTGTATTGAAGGAGATCAACGTCTGTTGGCTTATGAATTTGCTACAATGGGCTCACTACATGATATTTTGCATGGTATGCATCTACCCACTTAGCTAATTGGTATTTTATCAAAATTCTCGCCATGAACCCAGCGAGAAAAGGAATTCATGTATGGCAGCTTGCAAGCCCTTTTTTCACTTCTGTCTTTTCTTTCAATAGGAAGAAAAGGTGTTGCAGGTGCCCAGCCTGGTCCTGCTCTAGACTGGATGCAAAGAGTCAGAATTGCTGTTGATGCGGCAAAAGGTCTTGAGTACCTTCATGAGAAGGTCCAACCTTCCATAGTCCATCGAGACATACGGTCTAGCAATGTTCTTTTATTTGAGGACTACAAGGCTAAAATTGCAGACTTCAATCTTTCAAGCCAATCTCCAGATATGGCTGCTCGTCTACATTCTACCCGTGTCCTCGGAACTTTTGGATACCATGCTCCAGAGTAATTATCTGACTCAGATATCAGTTGCAGTTTGTACAAAGTTTTTGCATAATGTATTGAGGATTATGCTCCTTTGTTTTTAGCTTTCATCATAGTAAGAAGCATATAATGATACTTTGACTGTGTTGCAACTAGAAAATAGCAAAGCGAAAATAGGATTCTAATATAAATAAACGAGACTGTCTTGTATGCATAAACTGCTTTAACTGAACAGAGAACTGACGTTTTTATTTTTTACATCCTTAGATCTGATATTAACAGAACCAGATGACTTTTTAAGTTGGAAAAAGTTATCCACATGATTTTATAATATAAGAGGTGTCTTATTTAATGCAGGTATGCTATGACTGGCCAGCTGACTCAAAAAAGTGACGTCTATAGTTTTGGAGTTGTCCTTTTAGAGCTTCTAACTGGAAGGAAACCTGTAGATCATACAATGCCAAGAGGCCAGCAGAGTCTTGTTACTTGGGTATGCATTACCTTTTCACACTGTAATCTACAGCTCCTGAAACATTTCATAGTTTTTGTTATCATCCCTGAAAAGTCGACAGGGGAAAAAGTGCACAAGATGAATGAAATGTACCAAAATTTATGTTTTTTTGTTAGCACTCTAATTTTACCATGATTGTTCCATCATTAACTCAGGCAACACCAAGGCTCGGAGAGGACAAGGTGAAACAATGTATTGATCCCAGATTAAATGGAGAGTACCCTCCAAAGGGAGTTGCTAAGGTATGTCTTCCACTCTCCTTGCATGTGTACTCTTGATATATAACCTAATATCCGAAATACATATTTCTCAAACTAGCCCATAAAACTTTGAAGTTACTATGGGTAGCTCAAAAAATCTGCAAAGCTAACAGCAGTTTATTTCATTGCTGTCGATGCAGCTTGCGGCAGTGGCAGCTCTCTGCGTTCAATACGAATCTGAGTTCAGGCCAAGCATGAGCATTGTAGTCAAGGCATTGTCACCCCTTCTTGCAAATGCACCGTATCAGGCTGCTACTGCTGCTACTGATACACCTTCAGATGCCTGACAACGGGGCTCTCCGTCGATGGTGCTGATGAACCGGTTCAACATCATCGACAAACTAAAAGTGACCCTCTCCGTACCACAGGTACTGTGTGCCTGCTCGCAATTTTTTTTAAAAAAAATCACTTATTTTAAAGAGAAAACTTCGCCGTTAACATTTTTTTTCCTGTTTGTATTCGTGTGTTTTTCAGGGCGCACGCATGTACGAGAAGCTCCTAGAGGACACAAATAGATTTTCCAAGTGTGATGTTTTGGTGCTGAAATTTGAGGAGGTAAAGCATGGCTTGAATCCAATAATGGTGCATCTTCTCCAGCAGTGTGTTGGTTTAAAAGGCTTTTAAGATGGTACAGTACGTACATATGTAAACAACAATTCAATTTCTTTAAGATGTCCATTCTATTTTTCTAAATTTGTTTTTCGATAGAATGCAAGTCGGTGACATGTAGGGGTGGTAAAGGGCCATGGCCCTAATGTTTTCTTCACAATCCAACTAGACCCTTTTATTTTTAAGTTCAAAATTGAATAGAATTACGACCCGATCTTTATATACAAAATGAAGGGCCCGTTACCACCCCTAGTGACATGTGATTTCGTGGTAGTCCCTGATCTACGCTAGTATCTATCGATAGATATTATAAAGGTATTATCCCTTTTAACCCCCCTCATGTATTGGATGAGTTCGGTTTCCCTCCCCGCTGTCCGAAACCGGGTATTAGAGGCCCCTCATCTCCCGAAACCGGGTATTCGAGGCCCCTCATCTCCCGAACCCGTGCGTTTTTCCTCCCTCGGCTGTTTTGCATAGCAGTTTTGATGACGTGGACGCCACGTGACAGTGGGGTCCACTTGTCAACGTTACCCCATCTCTCTTCTCTGTTTTCCTCTTTCTCTCTCCTCTCACATCTCTCTCCTCCTTTCATATGGCCGTCGGGTGGAGTAGGGACCGGTGGGCGTAGGAGATAGGGGCGGGCCACTCTGCTCCTCTGTTGCTCGCCGCCGGAGGCCCACCCCGCCCCGCGGCACCACCGGAGGCCCACCGACGCCGACTCAGGGAGTGTGGCGCGCAGCAGCCGGCGTCGGGGAGGAGGAGCAGCAGAAGAATAATGTTGCCACTGACGTCTCCAAGAGGGAGAGGAACAATGGAGCAGAGGTCACCGTGGAGCTCCCCATGGAGGCTTGAGCTGCCGACGGGCGAATCCATGACTTCCCTGCCCCTTGTCCTCTGGTGCCGCGGGGCGGGGTAGGGTGGGCTTCCAGCGGCGAGCAATAGAGGAGCAGGGTGGCCCGCCCCGGGCTCCTGCGCCCACCGGGCGCTCACCCGCTAGTCCCTGCTCCACCCGACGGACAGAGATGAGAGAGGAGAGAGAAAGAGGGAAACATAGAGAAGAGAGATAGGGTAACGCTGACAAGTGGGCTCCACCACCACGTGGCGTCCACGTCATCAAAACCGCTATGCAAAACAGCCGAGGGAGGAAAAACGCACGGGTTCGAGAGATGAGGGGCCTCGAATACCCAGTTTCAGACATTAGGGGTGAAAACCGAACTCACCCAACACATGAGGGGGGGTCAAAAGGACTTAATCCTAGTATAAAAGCTCAGCCCAATAGGGAACATGGGCCTCTGAAATCGGCCTGGTAGCAGCAACCGCCCGGGAAAAAGATTTGGTCAAATTACTCGTGCTGCAAAAGAAAAAAAAAACTACTCGTACTGACACAATCACACAACACATCAGCATAAGGGGAAAAAAATCATCTGCACCGGCGCGCACGTGCACACCGACGACCTGATCCGGTCTCGTGTCCGGTGCTCTGCTCCCTTCTCAGCGGAGTGCGGACGGATACAAAAAGTTGCTGCGACTGCGAGCTCCGACCAGGCAAGCGCTGCGCGCTGGTATCGTACGGTTCAATGCCGTAGAACCGTCAAACTACTCTCTCTCTCTCTCTCGTATCGACGCCCCGCGTCACATCTCATCTCACTACCACACAGGTGCAACCTGCGGCTCGTGTATCGGTGTATGAACCGGACCGGTAGGCATCGACCCCTTCAACGACGTTCCACCAGCTCATCACCGTTGAGCTTTTCGACGTTCCACCATGAGGTGATGATGACTCGAGTCCAAAACACAAAACAGGTGGTGGTGGTGGATTAGCATTAGCGTTAGCCTTACCACTGTACCAGGCCGCCGCCGCCGCCGCGCTGTTGCATGCTGCTGGCTGATGGATCGATGGGCCCGGCCGGTGAGGCGTTCACACTCCGCGGCCCGTTCACAGTTCACACACACAATGACAGTAACACACGCTAACAGCTGGGCACCAAGCAGGCGACGGCTGGCCCGGCCGGAGACGGACGGAAGATGGTGATGCGCGCGCGCGCGCACGTCACACGCGCCCCGTGCCGCGTCGCCCCGGCAGGTTCCTCCCTGTCCCTGTTCGATCGGTGCTCCTCCCCTGAACAGATTTGCTACTCTGCACAGTCGCTTTCGCTAGATACTGAGGGCTCTCGCGTCACGGCGTGCATGTGCAGTGCGCAGACAGATATTGCTGCAGTGCGGACCGAAGATCGATCGGGGCAGCGACGTCGCTGTCGATCTTACAAGTAGGGTGCTGACTATTGTGTGGTACTGCTATCACGTCGTATCTGGTGACCGAAACAGTAGCGATAAGACAACGTTTTGCATTAATTTGATGCAATTACAGCCTCCCTTCTTAAATACTATATATTGTTTAGAACAAGTTAGTTATTAGTTCAAACCGACTACAGTAGGTTATTCTAAACGTAATACAGTATATACATATTTAAGAATAGAGCGAGTAGTTAGCAAGGCATTGGCTGCGAGTGCGACGAGCAACTCTCGCCGCTTGTGTCATCAGTTACGACGGCCAAATCAACAAGGTACTTCCTTCATACTCCTAAATGTTCATGTAAATGACACTCGGTCTAGATTTCAAGCGTAGATGCACATACTACTTCCGTATTATACTTTAGATAAAGGCATACAGTGCAGAGGCACAAATCATGATCCTGAATAAAATGCACATAAATAAAACATTAAAACGAAATATATATGTAGACGCACGTTGTGGCCCCGATCGAACAAGATTTTTTTTAAAAAAAAAACTGTATGCACGTCATGGTCCCAACAAAAATTGGGGAAATTGGAGGCAAAACGCGCGTGCTGGCCGGAGAGAGGGCGGCGCAACGGATAAGCAGCAGAAATGATGGGCAATCAATCATACCGCAATGCACACGAGTGGGAGTGGAGGTGCTGCGAGGTCATGATCCACGCTCCGGCATCCGACGAGATGATATTTTCTGGGATCTGAAAATCTGATGGGAATCATGGGATCCATCGATCGACATGGCCGGCGGCCACAAACTAGAAAAGCAAGCCGCGCGCCAGGTCGATTCGTCGAATGGCCGTGCGCGGACGTAGCGGTGAGTGCGGACGTGCGGTGCGGTGTCCGGGTCGCTTCGCATGCACGGGCAACGACGGATCACGGTGATCTTGATTCTTGCGTAAATTAGTAGATCACTAGGAAAGTGCCCGTACATTGCTACGGGCATCCAAAATCTTCAATGCAATACACAAAATATTCAATAAAAATTATATGGTATTTGTGCGTTGCTACGGGCGAGAAAAATTTTATATTGCAATTCAATAAAAGTTATGTGATATTTGTGCGTTGCTACGAGCAAGAAAAACTTTATATTGCAATGCACATTGAACTCAACACAATAATAATCATGTGAAACACGTTCAAATATTGAATAAATATATCATCGGATCCTAGTTCACAACACAGATTTTCATAATTTTTTTCAAAATACATCCAAGGTTACAATTGGTCGAAGCAACAAGCCACTCTTGCCCACTAAATCAGAACCGATCGGGCTGCATAATAATGTTGTGATCTAGTCTCATTCAAACTGCACTTCTATTCCTCAAACATAAATGAACGGCAACATTATCAGATCAACCATGAGTAAAAAAACTCAAATGCTCCTTCATTGACTGTGAGCTTTATTGGCATCGCAACATCATCACTACCCAGGCTCCATTGGTGCTTCCAGCATTCTGGCTAAATCTGAACTGCAAACAACATGATCGATTTCAACGGCCAGGCATACCATAGTGTTTGTGCTCATTACAATGGCGAATCGAATTCAATGTTGGCACCACTCATGCTCTCACCCTACACAGAACAGTAACATGATGCTCAAGCAATCAAAGATTAACGGAACTATTAGAGCTAAGTGATTCCAAGTAGCTCAGTGTGCCTACTGTAAGTTCGAACCAGCATTTTTTCCCAAAAGCACAATGCCAACCTCAGCTAACCTATCCACAATCCAATTGAAGAACAAGACAGAAGAGCAATGCAAAGATGTATTCTGCCAAAGAAAGACCTAAATGAGATCATCACATTGCAGCAACAATGATTGTGAGCGAGTAGACATTCAGTAACGATATATATGCATTATCTATGCCACATGTACAAGCAAAAGAACATAAGGCTATGCAGAAAGAGGTTAGGCTTCGAACATAGCTATGGAACAAAACTTATTTAAATAGTGACTGATCTTTACCTTGATAAGTTTTTGAACTGATCCAGAAGGCCACTTTTAAATGGCACTTCTTCACTCTTTGTTGGAAACAACCATACGCCTAGTCTTCCAAGGCATCCTTTATATTTCCTAAGCAGTTCCCTGAAAAACCATGTTTCAGAAGCAGCTTTGCAAGCGACTACGAGGATCTGAACTCAATCAGGGTACTTAGCATTACTGGTTTTCATTCACTGAATCAAACCATATTAATTTAAACAAAATAATCATCGTTCCAATAAGAACTAATCAATAACATTGCTCAATATCAAAAGCTCATTTCATTTGTTAGAAATTGCAATGCTTGAATTTCAATTTCCACAAAATATAAACTCATCACCCTGGAGAAAATTGCTTCCTAAGCATTTCACGGCTGCAGCTCTAATTTGAACATAACCAAGTAAGGGACACCTCATTTTGAGATTTGTACCATTAATTTAAACAAAATACACAGTTGGTCACATTCATGTCAACGTAACAGTTAAATTTTGTATCCCGAGACTATATATATACAGACACAACGTCTCATCCGATTGATGTCCCATGAGGCTAAAACAAAGTATGTGAAACCTATACACAATTTGCCATCAGTAAGCAAACAATAAATTTCTATGTATATGTATGTGTACTAATGATAACAAGCACTATGAATAACCAATATTTTGATATAATAATAATAACCACACAAGGTAAAATTTATACAACTGAGTTATTCTACTTGGTCTGAAACATGAGAAACAAGGCAAGCTGATGGAAATTCGTAGCATAGCAATGAGAGTCTTACCTAGGGGATAGCGTTATCGAAAATTACAGTCTCAACGTCAAGGGCTTGAATGGCGGTCCTGATTTCAGACACTTTGCCAGAGCCAGGCCAATACCAATTTATTCCAAACTCCCCCATCCTTTCAATTTTGCATTAGGCTTTCTACCCCAAAAGGGCGACATTTAAAATTATAATATCCCCAATACTAAGTAGGTTGTACATATGGATTTAAAATGTCCAGAGCAACATTTTAGTGCAGGGTACCTGAAATAAAACAGACAAGAGTTTCAGGTCCTCATTCATAGATAAAAGCATCACAAAGTTCAATAGTATCCAACACTGTGTAGTAAATTGTACAAGTGGTAGCAATTGAATAATGAACATACCTGTATGGCTGTATTGTCAGAACAATAATATAAGGGATGTAGTGGTGTTTCCCTAGTATGGTGAACTTTGAATCAAGGCATGCATACAGAACAAATACGAAGCCCTCCAAGTGCCATCCTGTCTAGAAAGACCTAAAAGAAGAAGAAAAAAAGTAGTAGCAATAGCAGTAAGTGATCACTTGAAAGAGTGACCTAAAATAATTTTGAATTGATCAGAATGTGGAAAAAACATAGAGTTGTTCATTCCCATGGAAGAAACAATGCATGTCCCTAAACTGTGATTTTCAATTTGCATATTATAAAATTCAAAACAATTATAATTTACATCAGGGGGAGTCAAGAGGCAGATGGACATGCGGAGAAAATTGGGAGGACCGAATGATGTACCAAAAACAAGTTTTGTCAATCGCTGTAATCCAAATAGTGGTTAGATATGGCAAAAAAACAACTGGTAAGTATGTACTCGCCCCCAAAACGTGCACACTGACAAGGGCAAAAATAGTCACAACACAACTGAATCTGGTCATTAAAATTGCATATGTATGTACATTACCAATTGTAACAGTAGAAAAGGCATATATGTAGAATGGATATTGGAACTGAAATGACGCAATTCCAAGAGCATAGTGCAATTAGCAATTTACTACAATTCCAACAATCCAAAACTCTCCGTTCATCTATTAATAAACTTCACCAGATGTTGTATTCAGAAGCACTTTAACTTCACAAGAGCATAGCATAGCTTCTACTGCTTACATCTTCGGAAGAGGAGCATTATGCTAGCAATGCTAGCAACACCAGTAGTGTGTGAGCCAACAGCGCTAGCACTATATACATTGGTAAATATAACAAAAAAAAGAAGAGCTTTACCTTGAATCTGAAGGCCAATTATACCAGACAAATCCTAGTATGTAAGCAATTTAACATGTACCAGACAAATAATTCAGCATCAGTCATTTATTTCCTAAATCTGAGTTTCTTTAACAGCCTACAAAATACATTATTTTATAGGGACGGCCAAAAAAAAGGAATGGCAAGCAGCATAGCAATATTTAAGTGCAGTACAGTCACAAATCATCCCCAAAACTGTTTAAATGAGGATTTGTCTACAAAGAGCGAAAAATCGACATCACCACCTAAAGGATTGCAGGAAAAATCGACATCATCACCTAAAGGATTGCATATCCAAAAACTTTGGCTTCAAAATATAGTACCTTGCACATAAGAAAAATAGGCACAAAGAGATGGATCCAACTTTTACGAACAGTTCCTGGTTAGAGGCAGTGGATTCAGTGGCAGTCAGCAAAACCTAGCACCACGAGATAGAGAATAAGATCTTATTTCTGTGAGGATTTGCGAGATACATGGAAAACGGGAGGATCTGCGAGATTTGCTACCTGTAGATGTCATGCTTCACATCGACGGGGATTCACAAGCAGGGGTCGAGAGATGAGAGCTTGGAGTCAGCCTCGAGGGAGGGCACGCCGGTGCCTGCAGGCGGAGCAGGCGCGCGGAGGCGGAGGAAAATGTGATGTTGGGGAGGCGCAGGCGCGCAGATGGCGGCGGAGGAGGCGTCGACCGGGTGCGGAGGCGGCGTCGATCCGGAGACAAAGAGGGGCAACACCGTCTTCTTCTTCCCCCACGCACGCCCGCCGCTCCTCGCGGCCTTGCCGGTGGTCGGCCCATGGACATGAGGGTGGGGAGCGCTGCCGCCGCCGTGTGCGAGGCAAGTTTGGGAGGGGCACTCAGAGGGGAGTGGAGGAGGAGATGGGGGTGTGGGCTGAGAGAAGGGGCATGGCCGGCGAGCGGCTCTCTAGCGCGGCGGAATAGCAAGCGGCTCTCTGGTACGGCGACGACTTGGGTGCAGGGGACGGCGTCGACGGCAGCACTGGTGCGGGGGTCGGCGCTCTAATAGATGGCAGGTGGGGGCGTTGCCGGCAGCTCCGGCAGACGTCGGACGACGGGTGGTGTGGCGGCGGCCAGGGGTGGTCCAGGGGCGGCAACCTTGGGAGGAGGCGATGGATCTGGCGGCGGCCTGGGGTGATGTGGCGGTGGCGCCCCGAGGCGAGGTGCGGCGGCGGACGACGATGGGGAGAGCGGGTCGGTTTTTTTTTTGGGGAGGGAGATGGAATTTTTAGGCCACGCCGGGAGTGCGGAGGGGTAAAAATGGACAAAGAAAAAATTGACGGACCGCGGGGGCGAAGGGCGGACGCACGGACGACCGGGCAAAACGACGTACCAAGTTTTTATCGTCATTCTTTTTAGAGTAGAGAATATGCTTATCAGCAGGGGCCTGCGGTGCGGCGCCGTCCGGCCCACTGCACGATAAATGCAAACACGCACCCGTGCAGCTGCGCGCGATCGATCGAGGGAATCTTCTCAACTTGGGTGCCGGATCGAGAGCCAACCTCCGCTGGGTTTTTTTAATCTTCTCCTCTACAGATGAGGATGAGTACTCCCCGAGTATAATTCTCTGTCATTGCCGCGTGGACAGCAGCACATGTTTTCCGTGGGCACCGACCACCGAAAAAAATAAAATGGCCACCACACGTGTACGTACGTGCACGCGTTTCGTGTACGTAATATAAGTGTCAGATTTGCAGTGGTAGATTTGCATAGTTTTTACAGAATAGGATCGTCATTTCTACTGTTACTGTTAGGAATGCAGCATGCAATTCGGTCTTTTGCTCTTCCGCGTGACGACTACAGAGGTCGCCGCCCGGAGGTCTTGAGGATGAGGTGTGCGCGCACGTCGTCTCGTCGTAGTCGCCGATGGGTGATGGCTAATTAAGCAAGCTAGCTAGCTACCTTGGCTGATGATACGTTACGCCGGGCTTCTCAAGGGTCAAGGCAACGACCCAACTGAATAATGGACGTGTGCTATACGTACGTATATGACGAGGCTACTGTGGCCTGATATCAGCACGACACCACTACGCGTAACTTGTACGTGGTATCGTCTGAAATGAGCAAACACCTCGGCATTTGGATTCTTTTTGTTTTGTAACAAGTATTCTTGCTCAACTTCTAAACCCATTTCTCTTCCGTTTGTCATTGATTCCTTGATGACAGAGGGATGAAGCAAGGTAAGGTGCCAACAAGACATCACCAATTGACACTAACAAAAAATGGAACCAGCAGTTGCTCTACTTCAGTTTCCATTATTATAGTGATAATAATAAGTACTATAATGATAAATGTGGATACAACATGATATACATACTCTAGTAGATTGAGAGGAAAACGTACGTGCGCGCCAAGAGGGCTGTGGGGATGGATAAGCAGCAGGGACTAGGAGTGGGCATTCGGGTAACCCGAAAAGTTCGGGTCGGGTAGTTCGGGTTTTAGAAAATTCGGGTTTCTGAAATCGAGACCCGAAAATCACCCGATCAATGCAGAACCCGACAGGTCGGGTACCCGACATTTCGGGTTCGGGTACGGGTACTCCCGAAATACCCGATGCCTACCTGCATCTTCTCCAATGCCTCGCTGCCGCCGCACCATTGCCCGCGCCGCCGCCCAACCCCCACCAATGGAAACCGCCACGGAAGGCCGCCCAGTGCCATCAGCGCCGTGCCGCTGCCCAATCCACACCGCCTCCATGGATCTGCATCCAACTTTGGTGGTGGTGATGACAGGCAGCAGCCAGCAGCTGAGCCGCCGCTGATGCCATCGCTCGCGCATGGGTGTGGGGGAGTAGGGGGCAGCTAGATAGGTGGGGGCGCGACGCGAGCACCCTGCGTGGTGCGGACTGCAGAGATCAGAGAGGGATGCCGAGAGATCGAGAGAGCTAGAGACCGGAGGGGATGAGGGAGGTCAAGAGAGACGATTTTTTTTTTTGACGAGAACTCCTCCGATGGGATAAGCTTGGCCGCCTGGGTCTCAGTCATCACGATTCACGAGAGATGGAAGAGGTGGCTTGGTGGGCCGTGAGGCATCCTGAGTTAATGGGCTAGCTGGGCTGAAATTTCATGCACATACTAGTTTTTTTGGGGGCAGCAGCTTCTGTAATTTCGGGTTCTCGGGTAATTCAGGTACCGGAGGTTAGAACCCGAACTGCCCAAAATTATATCGGGTTTCTGGACCTGGCACCCGAAATATGTTCGGGTTTCTTGAACTTCGGGTTTGGGTTCGGGTTTTTCGGGTTCGGGGTTCGGGTATCGGGTTTTATGCCCACCCCTAGCAGGGACTGCCACTCTATGTTACACGGATACCGGTACGGGTATCGGATATGATACGTATCTGATATGCGGATACACACTTTTCCAAAAAAACACGGATACGGGGATACGGTTAGGATAATTAATAATTATATATAAAATATCACATATATATCCGAAGCTAGAGAGATTTTACTGTCGAGTAACTTTCCTTATACTCTACCTTTAGAACTAGCCTTCTCTATAAGCAGAACGTTACTTTATAAGAGATTCTTCTTCAGTTGCTGCTCATTAGTTCTACCGGTGTCATCTCATACTACCAAAACATCAAAAGAAAGAAGAAAATGGAGCTTCAGTGTAGAGCACTAGAGCAGACGGTGCAAAACATGGTAAGGAGTAGTTGTTCACGAAAAAACTTGATTGTTTTGAAGAGAAAATCATTGTCGTGATTGCTGTTAGGTCACATAGGATGAGTGTAATATAGCTGGTATGGACTAATTGGGCTGACCAAATGTATCGGATATGTGTATCCAAGTCAATACGTATCCAGCTTTTTGAGATATTGCTGGAAACGTATCCAAGGTGTATCCGAGGTGTAGCGGTATCCGATACGTATCGGATACGGATACGCCACTGTATAGGAGTATCCGTGTAACACAGCTGCCACTCATCGACATGGCCGACCACGTATCGGTGCAGGGCAGAAGTGGCGAGGTGCAGGGAAGTGGCGGCGAGGTGGTGCTTCGCGAGCTCTTCGGCAACGACGGCGGCGATGACCAGCATCAGCAGCTCGTCATCACCCAGCTCCCTGCGATTCGATGCGGCGCCGGCAAGCCCAACCGTGATGGAGCAGAGCCTCGTCTTCCTCGCGGCGGCGGCGGAAGGTGGAGCTCAGCGCGCCAGGTCGTTGGGAGCGGGGGCAGCTGTACACGTGGTGGGACCGGCGGAGGGATGGCGGAGCCTCTCCATCCCTTCGAATATGAAGGAACCGGAGGCTCACGGGAGAATGGTGGGGGTTTACCCGTCCCCCGCTGCAGCCGTTTTTCTTGGGAAAAGTTCCGGGAAAAGGATGGCGCGGGAGATCCAGGAGACCGGTGCGGATGCTCTAAAGCCAGGTCGAATGGCGCGACGCGATCGTGGATCTCACGCTGCGGGTGGGTCGGGGCTCGCCTTCTTGGTCGACCACTTTATCTTCTTGATGTCGCCGTCCCACGATGGCATGCGAGGCGCACCGCGCACGTACGCTGCTGTGAGCCTGTGTTTGAATATTTCCAACTTTTTTTTTGGTTTGTGTCAGATCAAGATGCTGTTTTTTTATAGAATAGGAGTAGATCAAGATGCTGTTTCGCACGTGTGCCTGGTTTCCTCAAATCATGGACGGATGTGATGGATGATGTGTCCGCAGGTCGTGCATTATTTTTTGTTGCACACGAATCGTTTCCGGATGAAGATCAGGCTATCTACACTCGTTGTACTCCAAATTCATCCCTAAAAAGAATATTTCTACCTGGTTATTCAGATTTTACGGTCCAGTATTAATTTTCCCGCACCCGTCATCCCCTATATCTCATACTCCATACCAACCACCAGCCACGGGACCCACATGTCATACACTTGCACTTTTATTTACCCCCACCCCACCCTATCCCTGGCGCCTTCCTCCCTTCTTTCTCTCCCCCACCCCACCTACCCCGGCGTCCCTGCGCGCGGAGGAGGCGGCGAGGCGCGGAGGCTGGCCGGCCCGAGGGAGTAGGAGGAGGCGGCGCGGCGCAGAGCTCCTACGCGGCGGCGCGCGCGGAGGATGGCCGGGCCGAGGGAAGAGGAGGCGGTGCGGCTGCCTCGGCTCCTTCGTCGCGCCCGGATCGAGCATCCCGGGGGGGCGGAGGTCGGCGGCCGCGGCCCCGGCGGCGGCACAGATCGAGCCACCCCAAGGCGGTCCTCGTCCCCAAGTCCGGCGAGCGGCGGCGGGTGGCCTTTATCTCCCCGGTCCTCCCCCCTCCGGCGGGTCCTCCTCCCTCCAGCGGCTCGTCCTCTCCTCCGGCTGCGGCGGCGGTGGCTTGGCCGGCGCGCACGGGGGCGGAGGCCTCCTCTGTCTCTCCGCAGAGCCGGCGCGTGCGAGGGTGGAGGCAGCAGCGGGCGGAGCTCCGGCGACGGCGAGCCGCGGCGCTGGGGGAGGGGAGGCACGGGTGCAGGGCGAGCCGCGGCGGCGCCCCTCCCTATCCCCTGCCTGTCCCCTGCCTCGCTCGCACGGTGGAGCTCCAGCGGCGGGGCACGACCTGCGCCGGCTGCTGCTCCTCTCTCTCTTCGGTCGCCGGCGGCGGATCTCACACGCACCGGCACGTAGGCCTCTCTCTCTCCGTCCATCCGGCCGGCGGCGGCGCGGCGCCCTTGCCTCCCCCTCCCACCTCCCCTGCGCCGGCAAGGTAGTTGGGGATCGCGCGGGGGTGCGCGGGCCCCACACCACATCGCCTGATGGCGTAGCCCGGTATGTGCGCTGGGAATGGGGTTCGAACGCTGATACGGGACCGTTCCGTCGGTCATAGCGCACCCCGGTGCGGACAAAAAAACGCCAAAGGCGTACTCCAGGACGCTGTGCCGTTGGGGTGGCGTACCCCGGTGCGGATAGCCTCATGTACTCCATTGTAGTTGGCTTGCTGGCGAGCTCGCGCCGATGGGAAACACCATTTTTTCGCGTAGCTGCTGGTGCAGTGCAAGATTTTGACCGTAGATAACTTGGTTTTGAGGAATTGGCCTTGTGATCCCATTTGCCCTTTGCGTGATCAAGACCTGGAAACAGCAGAACACTTGTGCCTGCATTGTGTGTTTGCTTGTGAAGTTTGGGAACTTGTCTCCAGGTGGACTGATGGTAAGATTAGGCAGCCAATTGCATTAGTGAGTATGGAAGTCTGGTGGAATTCATTTGTCACAGGCTTATCAAGAGAAGAGGGGCATCAGGTGGCTGCTTGGCTGATCTACACTACTTGGCATTTGTGGAAGGAGCGTAACAGGAGGGTATTTGAAGGAGCATCCTTGACGCCAATTAGAATCCTTGCTTTGATCAAAGCTGAGATGAAGCTAAGAGAGTTGGCTTGCGGGGTGGGCAGGGAATTTGTTGTTTCTTAATGTTAGCTTATCTCATGTGTTCGAGTTTTTATGTTTCATGTAAATCACAATATTGTAACTGATCACTCGCTTCTTCTCCTTAAATGATATGACAGTACTCCTGTCTTTTTAAAAAATATATATATATCCCTTATAGTCCCAACTAAAGGTATCCTGTGAGCACCACCAAGCCACCGGAATGGCCACCACCACGTGATGAGTAAGTTGCTTCATCGTACAATTGGGCGGTTGGGGGAGCGAGCGTGTTTCAGCTGTTGCATTCATTGCGCTCAGCCATGCATATGACACCAACTGCAAGCTCAGCTTTCAGAGCAGTAGTCTCATTCCCGTTTGATCTACGTGCAATGATCCTTCAATGAACTCTTGGTAAATGCCTAATTCTATGAAGCATTTGTTGCTGGTCAGCTGAAATACAGTCCAGCTAGCGATAACGAACATCATTTGCACCGGTTTGCTGTTTCTGTACGAATTTCTGCTTTTGTAAAAAATGATTATTGCGGCTTAATAACATGTTTTTTTAGCTAAGCGGCGGGGTCGTCTTAGCATAGCTCCAATTATGCCTTTCGAGCTCTCGAGCTCTCTGACTCTGTTCAGTTCCTAGAGAATCTAGGAGCAAAACAGAACTGAACCTTCTCTGTTTTTAGTTGATTATTGTCCGCATCCTGTTTCTTCAATAATCCTGTTTCTTCATTTCTAATCGATTCCATTACCAACAGCGGTTATGGTAACACTCTTTTTCCTATTTGATCCACGCGAGCACAGATAATCCTTTCAGGAATAATGTAAAGCAAAAGAGAATGTGCTATAATTCTTTTACTCTCCAACCAAATACTTTGAGAGAGTTTTATAATGAGAAAACTAAGCTACTGGGTGTTTGCCTAATTAGAGCGTTTGCCTAATTAGAGCAACTCCAACAGTTCCTCATCCCAAGTTGCTATTGTTATTTTTTTTGACAAAAACAGAAAAAACCTTCTCCAACAGTTCCCCATCTCAGGTTGCCATTTATCCCAAGTTGGGAAAAACCGACTCCGCGAGCGCATATATGCGCGCAGCGATCCGCGGCGCATCCTCCCGTATTAGAAGAGGTGGAAGAGTATAAAAATAATTTTGTTTTTTCTCAGGATTCCTGATTTAAGTTTTCAAGAGGTGGAAGGGTAGAAACATAATTTTGTTTCTCTCTCAGGGTTCCTGATGTAAGTTAGATCTAGATTTGTCAAGTGGATTATGCCAAACTGTTGGAGATGGACTCTTTTTTTACTTGGCATATCTTTTGACAAGTTGGCAACACAAGATTTGCCAAGTAAAATTTGACAAACTCTTGGAGTTGCTCTTATATCTTCCTATGCTACTACTACTAGTGCCTTATCTAGCTGCAGTTTGGCATGCTCTAAAGCAGAGATTCTTTGCTGGAGTTAGGAAAAAAAACATCGGACATACAGTTATACACTATAGGTTCCAAACACCGGCTGCATCTGTCTAGCTTGTTTAGAGAACAAACTGGGCACTCACTTTAAGGTTTTGATTTGGCTGGACTCATCTTCTAGTTTGTATCGTCAGATTCTATTATATAGTTATACACCATAGGTTCCTAATATACATAGTTGAGCAAAATTTGCTTTTAGTCATTCTTGAAATACGCCAGATTCTATAATGATAATATTGTACTCCTTAACAAGGACAAACCTTACAAACCCTTAACATTTTAGGCTAATAATCACAAGCTAAGTGTATCGACACACGGATACTTAGGATTGGTGTCTCGTAGATTCACCATGTCTCTGTAGCTTCAAAGAAGGTCGATGCTACCTTAGCCAAGCATCATTTTTCCCGTATAATGGGTCCGGATGAGGTGGCACGGAGAAACCTAAGGCTGACATATAGGCCCATGTAAAAAGCTTCAAGAAAAAAAATAGTGGGGGTGACGCCATAGTTCGTGTGCTTGTATATAGCGACGGGGCTCGCCTGCCGTTGGCCCTCTGGCGTTGAGCCACTGCCATGTGGGGCCGGACCCACCTGCCAGTGACCCAACGGCAGAGGATCCGGCTCCGTATATAGGTGGGTTAAGTTTAGAATTTATCTCCTAACACATGGAATCTCAAAAATACTTTTTGCGTGAATTATTTCGGTTTAGCAAGGGCTCAATAACCTGGTTTAGTGCTAATTGATCCTTCTATTATTAACCGGTAAGTCATCATAAAATAAAGAAATGGCTTAACTTCTCATGCACTCGTGTTCATCCCCTCCAACATACTCCCTTCATTTCAAATTGTAGGTTGTTCATCTTTTTTTTTTTTTGACTCCAAGTTTGACCATCCCCTAAAGATGTTATGTTCGAGATGTGTCATATTTGCTCTTTTAGAAGAATGATAGTAAATCTTAATTAAGCAAAAACACAACACAAAGAATTTAAATGAACCAATTGTGTTTCTGCTATAGTATGACTCAAATGATTTTTTGTTTTTCATTGGGTGGATCTTGAACTGATAACCGATATCTTTTTAAAAAACAATTGTTGTCCACTCCTAAGTTTCTCAACGAAGGAAAAGATAGGTGCCACTGCATCGCATTTCTCCCCCATCGAAATGGACACACCCTTGAGCATCTCTCGTTGGCACTCAGCCACTCACTCACGGGGGGAGCGTCGTCGTCGTCGTCGTCGACGAATCGGCATCGGCAACGCAAAGCTATCCACTGACCACTAGTACTAGGCAGCAAGCAAAATTTGCGTGGGCCCTGCTGGTGTGTGTGGTGCGGCCCACTCTCCAGCTGTTTCGTCCTTCAGAGTTCAGACTCAGGGAGAGAGTTTGACTAGGACGCGTGGCGACCAGGCCTCGTACCTGGCCGCTGCCCTTCTAGAAGCCCGATTTCTTGCCATGTTCAGACTTCAGGTTGAGAGTGGGGTGGCACCGTGGCAGCTCGCAGATCCAATTCCAATTTTTCTTTCTCCTGGTGTACGGTCGGTCTTACTCAGTCGGCTGTCAATTGAATCTCTGTTGACGGGTACTGTAGTGTTCTGAACATTTATCAAGCCTTTTGTGTTCGCTCCATGCAAGAACTTTTTGACAGAAATTTAGGAGTGCCCAAACATTGTATATTCTCTTCGGTCGAAAGCGAAATCACCAAAACACATTGCAAGATCAAAGAGAAGTGAAATGGCATGGGAAAGTATCTTGTTGAGCTCATCCAAACAAAAAAGATTCCTAATTTACGTGGTGACATGAAATCCAACCATGGACATACTTTTATCTTTAACTTTAATTGCATGGTCCTTCCTGCTTTTTATTTCCAAATTGTTCCCTAAAAATGTTATGTTCCAGATGTATCTTATTTGATCTTTTAGGAAAATATAGTACATCACTACATCTTAATTAAGCAAACACAACACAAGACTTAAGATGAACGAGTTCATTTTCTACTATAGTATGACCCAAATGAAGTTTATGTTTTGATTAGGTGAATCCTTAACTAATTGATATATTTCCACAAAAGAAAAATTAGTTCATGGTTGGATATTAGTTTCTCCACGAAGGAAAAGACGGGCAATAGCATTCGTCCCCCCATCCATTCCTCCTTCGGCAGAACTATCTCCCTATCACCTCACTCTCTCTTGTCGCTTCCTGGTGGTGGGCCCGCTACCACCATCGGGTCTCGCATCAGCATCTCGTCTCTCCTCGCGCCCGATCGGACGGCCCAAACGCACTCGTCCTGCCCGCCGAATCCATCATTCCATGAGAAACCTTCGATCCAGAATGGACAACCACGGTAGGTTCAAAGCTCATCCACGTTAGGTCAAATGCACACTCGTGCCCGTGCGTCGAACTCACACATGCAGGGTTCGCAAAACCGAAAAAGCCTAGCGGTTTTCGCGGTAACCGCTCGTACCGCTGAGGCTCGGTAGAGAAAAGGATCGGTAAACCGGTGTTTTACTGCGTATGATCGAAACTAAAAAAATACCCCGGTCGGTTTTTCGAGGTAAAAAACCGCTTACCCTGCACACATGTCGTGGGCTCAGCGCCGCGCGGTAGGCACGTGACCGCCCCACGTCTGGCTTCTCTTGCGCTTCAGTTGATCCCCCTACCAAACACTTTTTTTTCTCAAAATTAGCTCATCCTTGAAGTCAGTGGCGTAGCTAGGAAAAAAATCCAGCTGGGGCAGCTTGTAATGACCGCCGGCTGCCGCGGCCATGCCCAGCCCCGGCAGTGGTCGGCACAATCCCATCTCCATGAGCCGCCGCCACGCTTTGCCCGGAGGCTGGAGCTGCCGCCGCGCGCCACTCGGAGCCGCCGCCACGCCTTGCCCGGAGGCCGGAGCTGCCACGGCGCGCAGCCCGGAGCCGCCGCCGCCTGACGTGGGACCTAGCTAGGGTTGCGCTGGGGATTGCGGCTTGTGGTGCCGGCGCATCTGCTTTTTTTTAGGATTTGCCGGCGCATCTGCTGGCTGCTGGCTGTCCGTGCAAGTTGGGAGTTGGCTGATGGGCCTAGTATTAGGCACTTTGGGCAGTTGGGCCAGTGTGGATAGGAAGCTAAGGACAAAACAAAGGTCCAGTTAAAGAGGTTTTCTTCTACCTCCGTCGGAGACTCCCTTCTCTGCGTCACCATGGTGCCATCCAGCCATCAGGGATGCTGCCGGAGCTCGGAAACTTGCTAGAGAAGAAGGGAGATACTTATGCAATTCCGAATCTAGCTGGGGCGGCCGCCCCAGCTCGCCCCAACATAGATCCGCCACTGCTTGAAGTACTAGAGGAGCCGGAATGGTTTTGTATGGAGAAGCCTAAAAAAATGGTTCAACCGGCTTATTCCCTTCTTGAGGAGCCGGAGCCTTGCTAGGAGCCCAATTTGTAGGCGTGAGTAGCTGTAGTGACGCTCTTGTTGCAACATACATGTTGTGTTTCTTCTTTTACGTAGCCTTGTTTAGTTCAATGTTATATTTAGCAAAGTGTCACATACAATTTTCAGATGTCAATTAGAAAAGTAAACATGATCAAATTATGAAACTAATTACACAGATGAACTATACTTCACGAGATGGGTCTATTGAGCCTAATTAATCTGTCATTAACACATATCTACTGTAGCACAACATTATCAAATCATGATCTAATTAGTTTAATAGATTCGATGAACTATATAAACTTTGGGAATTAAATAAGATTATAAATTCAGATAAAATCGGGTTGTTTTAGCCCTTAGGAGTCGAAAGAACATTTCTCTCAACAGAGTTTCACAAGCTAATTTGAATTCGTGGGGTCCTTTTTGTGGTTTTTTTAAGGAATGAGGTGAAGTATCATCTAAAAACACCTATTCATATTATTGCACGGATGGATGGGAAATCGCGAAACGAATTTATTAAAACCGATTAATTTGTCATTAATTTTTTTACCTGTAGCACAACATTATCTAATCATAATGTAATTAGACTCATCATAGCACAACATTATCTAATCATAACATAATTAGATTCATTAGATTCGTTTTCTAATTAGTGTTGTTAGTTTCGTGATGAAAATTTATGAAAAGAGAACTAAACAGACCAGAACCTGTTTAGGTGTTTTTTATACTTTAACTCATATTAAATTAAGCAGACAAATTACATGATCATTCTCCAAAGAGGAATGAGTTACATCAGAATCCTAAACGAGGGAAACCTGTTTAGTGTTACTGCTACGGTGTTTGTTTGGTCTACAAACAGTGTCGTCGCAGTGACGCGTCTTTCCTCTCTTCTCTATAAACCGACGGATGGATGGGTTCGGGAACAAACTGTTTTCCTCCACTTCAGAGCCCCTTCTTCCTCCTCTCGCCTTTCCTCCGCCCCTCCCCCTCCTCACCGGCTCCTCCCCCTGCAAATCCGCCGCTCCCGGCCTCGATTTCCTCCCCACCTCGCGGTCTCTCGCGCCTCACCGGCGGCTGAGTCACCACCGGCGACGTACGGGCCCGTCACCGAGCCAGGCTCACAGGTCTGATCCCCGCTCATCGTGAGGCGTCGCCGTTTCCCGCCCGCTCGCCCTCTACTGGTGGTGCTGAGCTGGCGCGGTGCGGGGTGGAGAACCGGAGATCCGTCCGTCTCTGCTTGCTTCTTCTTTGGCTGGTAATTGACCCTAGCTTGCTTCGATATCATGGATTCGAGTAGGGCCTTTTCTGTTCCCGGTCAAGTCGTCAAGTCCAACCCAGATCTTTGCCTTTCTCTCACGCTAATTTGGATTTCCTTGCCGCGTTGTTCACTGTTAATCTAGTCCATTAGTCCATTGCAACATCCAAACATGGCGCGATTAGCTTGGGTCCTTGGTTTGTAGTTCGATCAGCACGTGCATGAGCGATTGGTCGATCTCTCCGTTCACGACACAGCATAGGAGTTGGCATCAGCGGATCAGCCCCAAATTTGGAGTTTGCAGTTTGGTTACCAGTTTTTTTTAATAATTGGATCTTTAACTGAAATAATCAATTCGCGCGCCCCTCTCTAGCCTAGAAGCCATGTTGGAGGGTGCTTCCTTTTTATATAGTTTTCTTGTTTTAAGTGACGAAATTGACGTTTGATTCAACTCGGTTGATTGGTCAAACTTCTTGTTGGGAGTTTTTTCTTGGGAATTCAGAGGGGAGCATTAGACTATCGGTCAAACAACAGAGTCAGTCAATGTCCTTCAACAAATAGAGAATCTTAGAGGCTGCTTAAGGTTGGTCTAGAGGACGATCAGCAATCAAATAGTGTAGTCAATCCACTTACACCAACTAGAGGATGTCAGAGGTTGATTTACTCAAGAGCTGTCCATAGGTGTGCTGAAGGTGGTTTATGAGGCTTATACTTACTTTTTTTGAGAGTATGAAATTTTGATAATTGAATGGTACCA
The DNA here is from genome assembly GCA_036936925.1 of Cenchrus fungigraminus. NCBI lineage: Eukaryota > Viridiplantae > Streptophyta > Magnoliopsida > Poales > Poaceae > Cenchrus > Cenchrus fungigraminus. The sequence continues at coordinate 14,791,171 of CM072778.1, read as the reverse complement.
TCTTTTGTTTCTTGTGTGCCTCTAGTAATGTCTATTTTCATGTTCTGTTTCTTGTTTCTGTTACATTTGTCACTTCATTTTTCTGATTGATTTTCTCTTAGTTGCATTTCTAAATCCAGAGTATCTCTTCCGGTTGTTTGCTGCACCTTACTTCAAATAAGTTGTTCATAGTTTCCTATCTTCTGCTGTGTACAGGTCATGAACAGCTAATGATCATTTATTTAGTATGGACTTGCACCAGTTGTTAAAGTACAGATTAACTGGTGCTAACGTCTTCTACGAATTTCCCACAGAGAACAACTTAGCAAACAATCCTTGGCCAGGTACTCCAGTGAAGTCGCAATTCAGCAACTACACTCCCCTGTCAACCCAGCTCGAGTGTGACAATTTGTCTGCTATTTGCAACACTCCAGATAACCAGAGCTCTACAGAAACCATTTCAGCACAACCAATATCACCGCTAGAAGTTGACAGCTCCAACAGACAGGCAGGTATACTTCGGGAAAACACCCAAGTGAGACCTGATCAACTGTACACTACATCCAGGCATAATATGCAACACACTTTGCGGGAAATAGAGACGGTTCTGATGGCACCTGATGCTGATGATGCTGCCACTATCACCAAGCATGAGTTTGAGGAACACAAACCTGCTCTGCTGATGAGACAGCGGTCAAGGACATGGAGTCATGAATCAAGACAGCCATCACCAGGAGTTGTCCGGGCACAATTTGCATCTAGGTACCCCACAACAAGCTGTGAATTCCGCCCAGAAAAGCGACAAAGGGAGGATCCACAGAGCATGGTGAAGCAGTTGTTAACAAAGTGCGCTGAAGCATTAAGTGAGGAGAGGATAGAGGAGTTCCTTAAGCTTGTTCAACAAGCTCGTGGAGTTGTATCAATTACTGGGGAACCAATACAGCGGTTAGGTGCTTACCTTCTTGAGGGTTTGGTTGCTAGACATGGAAACTCGGGAACGAACATATATCGTGCTCTGAAGTGCCGTGAGCCGGAGAGTAATGAGCTTCTGTCCTACATGAAGATTTTATACAATATCTGTCCATACTTCAAGTTTGGTTATATGGCTGCTAATGGGGCAATTGCAGAGGCATTGAGAAATGAGGACAACATTCATATAATTGATTTCCAAATTGCTCAAGGGACACAATGGATAACACTGATCCAAGCACTAGCTGCAAGGCCGGGGGGTCCACCACATGTGCGGATCACTGGAATAGATGATCCAGTGTCAGAGTACGCCCGTGGTGAAGGTCTGGACCTTGTAGGGAAGATGTTGAAAAGCATGTCCGAAGAATTTAGGATACCTCTGGAGTTTACCCCTCTACCTGGTGTCTATGCCACGGAAGTCACAAAAGAAATGCTAGACATCAGGCCAGGCGAAGCACTTGCTGTCAACTTCACTCTGCAGCTACACCACACCCCAGATGAGAGCGTGGATGTCAACAACCCACGGGACGGGCTACTCCGGATGGTGAAAGGGCTGTCCCCGAAGGTTACCACGCTGGTGGAGCAGGAGTCACACACCAACACGACACCGTTCCTGATGAGGTTCAGTGAGACCATGGACTACTACTCGGCTATGTTCGAGTCGATTGATGCAAACTTGCCACGGGACAGCAAGGAGCGGATCAACGTGGAGCAGCACTGCCTTGCCAAGGACATTGTGAACATCATCGCCTGCGAGGGGAAGGACCGGGTAGAGCGGCATGAGCTCCTGGGCAAGTGGAAGTCAAGGCTGACCATGGCTGGGTTCAAGCCGTACCCGCTAAGCTCGTACGTGAACTCGGTGATCAGGAAACTCCTCGGCTGCTACTCCAACAAGTACACCCTGGAGGAGAAGGATGGCGCTATGCTGCTCGGCTGGAAGAGCAGGAAGTTGATATCTGCTTCTGCGTGGCACTGACAATAAGTTTCAGAAGAACATAAGTAAACACCTTCTCTTACATATAAATATATATAGCGAATTCCCTGGTCTGTTTTTCCAGAAAGATTTTCTTTGTACTTGTACAGGATGCTGTAATGATGTATCCTTAGTTTTTCCCTAAATTGCAGACCAGGATAAACATTGACATTAGATTGTAGCTGTATGATAATTACAATTTTCTTGTGTCAACCCCTATCAGAGTCTTATGGTATCTTGGATGTACTCTCCAAGCTTGCTCTTGTTGATCGGCAACCTGCTGAGATGCTTAACTTTTAATGCTCGAGTCTCAGAGCATGCAATATGAATGTTTGCCACTGTGAGGTCAAGTCATGGTATAACCTGCTGAGGTCGAGTCATGTTATCACTGTGATGCTTACTGCCAAGCAATGGGCACTAGGCAAACGACAGAACCGTCAATTCCGACACTAAAGTGGTGATGCTGCGCTATCTGAAGGAACTGAATCTGTCGTCTGAAATTCAGGGCCATGATGCTCCACGGCAACAGCATGGGGCGCACGCGGCACGGCGTCAGTCTCAGAGCATCCAAAACAAGCGTCAACCGTTCGGTCCGTCCAAACTTCAGAGTTTGAGCTAGAAGTAAATGTTCCCTGCACACAGACACGTACTCCGTATATGTTGGTACAAACATTGCACGGCCGCCAAAGTTCTAACACTCAATCATGTCGCATGGGACCTTGGTCCCTTCCCTTGGGTAATCCAAAAAGAAAATGAAAAAGGTGATTAACAAAAGTTGAGCACGATGTATCCTTTTTCCAGAAAAGTATTTAAGAATCAACGAAAGAGGTTAGATGATAAAAGGAGTTCCATGATAAAGAAAAAGATGGGATTCGTGGTTGCTTCTCCAAGGCATTTGAGCTTTAGCACATGGTCAACGCCCGACGTAATACACTAACACGGCATCTTTGTTTTATCAAGTATTCTTTGGAACAAAAAAAAATTACTTTACTGAAATTCGTGATCAAAACTTTAATCCAGTTTTATTAAGGAACCGTGAAATATTCTCGTATTCTAAAAGGCGCCTGAAACCTCTCTCCTACGTGTGTGTGTGTCGCCTCGGCTGCTCTATTCTTCTTATATATACATGATCCGTATCAATCATGCATTCATGCGCATACTTACTGCATAATAAAGCAGTTTTTTCGTGCTCAATAGTTCTTCGGCAAGTGATAATGCTAGCATAATCACATGTCCACTCTACCAGAATCTGTCACTTCGTGTAGAAGTCGTACTGTGTACGAGATCAAAGGGCCCGAATCATCCCATGGGAGGCACAAGGACATATGGCAACCACCGCACTGGTTTACAGATTAGGCAAACGCCAGAGCAGACAGCACCTCTTATCTTACACTGCAATTTCACTACAGAAGCCTGTTTTTTTTTGCTGGCAATTTGACCCATTTATGTGTTACATATTTGCCACCAATATACAGTGCCACTCCACTCCAAGTCCAAACCACAGTGTGGAAGGGTTACAGATTTGCCACCAGTATACAGTGCCACTTCACTCCCAAGTATAACCACACTGGAAGTGTTACTGATTTGCCACCGATATACCACTCCACTCTGTGTGGAAGGCGCAACAGGTTATGCTTCTAAACTGTTAAATACCATGCAGGGGCTAGTACCACAATGAAATAGCACTATCGCCTAATCTGCAGTAGAATCTCCTCAGGGCAATCGCTCGTGCAGCAGGTACATAAGCCGTGATTTTGTCATCTGAGGTTCCCTCTCCAGGGCACAGATCACATCTTTCACAGTAATCGTTCTTTGAGGTCCTGCAAACGGCGTCCTGCCAGGTCTTTTCATGCCTCCTGAAACGAATGTTATCGTGCATATCATCAGTTAAAACATTTTGCAATGATGGGTCATAGATTTACAAAAAAAAGGATGATGGGAGGTCATGCCAATGATATTACTGCTTTACCAGTTCCGAATGCTGAAGAATGACTCCTCTTTTCACCTTCCTGGTTTTCACCAAGACCGTTTCCAAATTTGGATAATGGCCTGGAACCTGGTCCTCTACCTGGCTGAGAAGCAGCAGCCACATCAAGGCCTTCTCGCTTCTGCCTGGCTTGTTCTGCCATCAGCTGCCACTTTGAGAGCATATCACTTCCTCCAACTGCTTGCCGAGCAGCAACGTTCGCCGCATTTGTTCTCATCTTATCGTCTTCTTCCTTGTTAGGCTGCAAGGGGTTAATGATGTCAAGGAACAGTCACAGCTGAGAAATCACAGCAAAAATTCAGTAAATTTACCTTTGCATTCTTTGGGCGACTTTCCTCTTTTTCCTTTTCCAATTCTGCAGCGCCACTGCCATCAGCCTACAAGAAAGTATTTGGTTAATCAAATTAATCATCTTATACTCAAGTTCACCATGATCACATGATGAAGAAAACTCCCAGAAACTTAACAAACACATAGTGGACACTGGAGGGTAGTGTGCCATAACACACAAGCTTTAGGTAGTAAATCAGGGCAGATTTATATTCAAACAAGCTTGTTAAGTATAGGCAAGAAAAAAGATACCGAAAATGAAAACAAATTTTAAAAAGCAGAATCATTAAACCTTTGTATAGGAAAACCTTGAAATACAAATGAATTGATGAATGCGTGTAAAATTCCAAGTTTCCAACAGTGTATAGTTACATGTTAAGACTTGTCAACTAATCAACTACTATGATATTTAAGTTCCAAAAAAATTTACACTACTCAATAGAATGGGGTTTATGAAATACCTCGGTTTGCTTCTTGTTCTTGTCAGCTTCTTCTGCTTGTTTTTTATCCCACTCTTCCTTAGCTTTCTGGTTCATTTGCAAAATTTGACGGCCAACGTCTGAAGTAATAACCAGTCGATGTCCAGTCTTTTCAGTGTCGATTCTCTAACAGAAATAAGAACTGTTAGTACCACAACATAGCAAACTATGCCATTATCAGGTGCTTTGGAACAAAAAAAAAAAAAAAAACCTGTTTCGAGACTCTTATGAGAGTACTTATGAATCTTCGCAGTCGCTCCTCCACACACTGCGGAAGAGTTGAAGTTATATAGTATTGTAAAATCTTCATGAAATTCGTAAGGGTAACTCACCAATGATAAACAATGTTGAACATCAAGATTAACATTCTTCAGATTGCATTTCCGAGCTGTCAAAAAACATGTGATCTGTTAATGTTGCCATTAAAATTTATATAGGATGGTTTCAGAGTTATTGACAACAATTTCAAAGAAACTAACCAATTCCTGCAAGTTTCTTAAGGAGTGGGCCCTTCCGTAAGAAAAGGTTTTCTTCTTCTTCCTGTGCAATTCTTCGTGCTTCTTGTGAGGCAAGGCTCTCTTCCTTTGGGGCAGAGAGTAGCTGTTCTTCCTCCTCCTGTCAAGAAAGAAGGAATCAGCAAAATGCAAACAACAGATTAAAAGGGTGCACAAATTTGACGCCAACATCACATGAAGAAAGCTCAGAGAATGCACTGAGCTGAAAGCTCAGAGAATGCAGGAAATGGTGTGTGGGTTGTAACATTTTGAAGATAGACGAGGGCACAAGGCATAAGATATCCCGTATGCAAGAATTTTAAAAGATTATTTTGGAACATTCTTGTGGTCCAACTAACATAGCATAAGCAATCCCAAGTTCAGTACACTGATGCTATAAAATGTAAAAAGTACACTCATGGGAAATTTAATACCTAATTCATCCCTATGGTAAAGACTAAAGATGATGTAGTGCTTGTCCTTTTGGTACTCTACAGCATGAAAAGAAACTAATACATAATTTAGCAAGTAAATCTAACATCACCTGCTACATCATGGTTATGTAGCAGATGTCAAGAGTGCAACCACAATTTTTACAAATAGAGGTCAATGTATATTAGGAAGAATGTTATTTCTGCATGGAAAGATAGCCTAATATTAACATTAACCAGAGATGGGCGTACCCTAATGTTAACACCACTAACAGCAGTGACATCATTAAGTTGATCGATGCTTTGTTCCTGGAAGGCTCCGGATGTCTTCTGCTTTTTGCTGATGATAAAAGAGAATTATGCTTAGACCTATCCACAAAATGCAAATAGTGCAGTATCATTTAGATTTCAGTTGATATTTTTATAGGAAAAAAACCTTGAAGGCTGCGTAGAGCCTGCTGCTTCCGATGATTTCTTCTGCCCACTCGATTTCTTGTTACTTTTTGCACCTCCACTAGCATTTGGTGTAGATGAATTAGGGGGTGCCTGACAAGACAGAAAGATCATCAATATACAAAATGTGTGCAAACAGGCATCAAACAATTGCATAGTTATCACGAAGTATGAAAGACATGCAAAAATGTGTCCTTCTACATAAAGAAGTCACTGTGGGGGAACTGTCCTAGCATTTCATGTCTGACTAACTTATTAATGTTCAAAAATAAAAAATGCATTTGGACTTCACTCCATTTGGATGAAGGCTGTAATGAGGCAAATGGAACTCATTGCTGGGAGTTTGGCTGATGACAGAATTAAATACTGAAATATTATATACATAATATCACTATATACCAAGTGATTCTGCATGGGTTCATTTGCTATTGCTAAGCCTCTCATTTGTAACTACAGCAAAAGTAAATGTTGGCAAAAGACCAAATAATGGTGGTCTGGGTCTGGGGTTGGTGTTTGTCTGAAATTAAGGGCGTGTTTGGCACAGCTCCACGCAGCTCCAGATCTGAAAAACCAACTCCGCTCCAAGTTTTTCCAGCCAAACATACCCAGCTCCAGCAACTCCACCGTGGATCTGCTCCAAAAAAATGGTGGAGCAGACCCCAGATCCACGGATTTCGTGGAGTACCTAAAGAGGTACTCCACCAAATCCAAGTTTCCTGGAGTTGGGGTAAATTACCCACCACTGCCACCGGTAAGTGGAAAATGATCGGTTCATTCTTTTTTTCATTCCCTCGGTCTTCCCCTGCCCCGCGAGGCCGCTCCTTGCCCGACCCCCGCGATGCGGCGTCTGCCCGCCCGGCCGGCCGGCCGGCGAGGCCGTGCGCCCGCTCGGCCGCCGCGAGCCCCGCCCGCCCGGCCGCCGGCGAGGCCGCTCCCGCCCTGCAGCTCGCGAGCAGCGCCCGCCCCGCAGCTCGCGAGGCCGCGCCCGCCCGGCGCTGGCGAGCCCGTGCGCCCCGTCCTGCCGCCGGCGAGCCGCGCCCACCCTGCCGCCGGCGTGATGCCCCGCTCCCGGTCCGCCGCCGGCACCAGTTCCGCATCCTCCGGATCCAGCAGCTGCTTGCTGCACACCACGGCAAACAACACCCGCCCCTAATCAGCCGCCCAGCTCCGCCGCGGAGACCGAATCGAATCGAGAGGCGCGAACGGGGAAAGGGCCGAGGCCGGGGTTGGGGGAGACGGCTTACCAGTGCGACGACGCCCAGAAATTGGCCGCCATCCTCTGGGGACCGCGCGATCCCGGCGAGCCTAGGGAACTTTCGCCGGCCGAATCAGCTGTGGGCAATTTTTTTCCTTTTCTATTCTCCTGATACGTGGGACCCAGATGTCATAGAGATGGTGAGAGATCTGGAGCTGTACCAAACGGTTTTCAAAATCTCAGATCCATGGTGGAGCTGCTCCACGGTGGAGTTGCGTGGATTTGCAGCTCTGGAGCTGTTTTTGCAGAGTTGGAGCTCTGCCAAACACGCCCTAAGAATAGGAACAAAGCTTAACTCCAGGACACTGCAATGGGTCCTATATTCCAAATTTAAATGTTCCAAAATGATTATGCCAAATATGCTAATAAATCAAAGTGCTGGGTATCCTAGGTGAGACATTGCACAAACTTATATTCGAAAAATAACCAGTGATCTAGCAAACATATATTTCGAGTCACTATTCCTCTTTATTGCGTCACTAACTGGAAATTCTAGTGAGAGAATAATAAGGAGTATATAATGCAAATTGCATAAATGATAATTACTTGATGTCTCACATTATTCAAAATTCACATTTAAAGTAACTGAACCATATTGGCATCTAGATGTAATTAGCTCGTGTCATGACAAAGAGAGGTTAAATGATGATGAGGTGAATTCACCTGCTTTCCTTTAGCTGAAGCGCCAACCGTGCGGGCTTTGCCAGCAGACTCAGAATTTTGCTTCGCACTAGCGTTTGGAGGGGGGGTATTGGTTTTCAATTCCTTGTTTTGATGCATTTGCCATGCAACTGCGTTGTGCTGCATCATTGGATGAGTAGGAGGAGGGGCAACTTTTGCAGGAGGCATTCCATGAGCATGCATGGATGGCTGTGTTTCTGGAACTGGACTTGGCGGTCTAAGAGAACCAGTGATTGACCGAGGGTAACCCTGGGCACCAGAATTACTTGCACCATATATTTGCTGTGAGGCCTGCTGGAATTGTGTGGGTTGATGCTGTTTGTTCTTTGTTTGCAATGAAATTGCTGAGTTCATTCTAGGTGGTTGATTTGGTATAGCATTTGTACCCTTGGTGTCAGGATTTTGGTTGGAGTTATCATGAGAAAGATACTGTACGCTAGTTTGCGGTTGAGTCCCTGACTGTGGTGCGAAAGCCTGAGATAAAGACGACACCTGGCTTTTCTGACCCTGGTTAGGTGGTCCAGGTGGACGGACTTTCTGATCATGTAACTGTGTTGAACCACTGGAAGGCATCTGCTGTGTCGACACTTGAGAGAATAAAGAATGCTGACTTGTATTTGCCTGGTTATTTCTTTGTGCTTGGGCTTGCATCTGTTGAAAATGTTCAAACAAAACAAATAACACATGAAATATTCATCATAGAATTGAATCAAACATTCTGATTTATAGCGGCTACCAACTTGATGAATGGTTATTTGTCAAGGAAACAAGAGTAATTAAGTTAATGCAATTCATTTACCTGTAGAAAAACTTTATGTGCTGCCTGCTTGAGCATTTGATCCCCAACAATATTCCTGATGACTCTTAAGAAATCATCTTTGTGTACTTCATTACGCTACAAACATAGAACAATACACCTGTGTTAGTTCATTTGCAATACACTGCAAACACTTGATGCTAAGTGTGTTCTTTGAGCCTTTGTCACAGACTCACGGTTATTTTAACTGCAGCCTCTACATCAGAACAGACTAGAGGAAAGGAGGAAAAGGCATGTGCTTTTCCTCATCGCACATTCACTTTGTTTCGGTGACACATGTAGCTAAGGAAATGCAGACCTTGAATTAATGTGCCTGTCAGCATTTTTTCATAACGATTAAGCAATAGTATCCATTAATCCATTATGTCTTTCTTTCTACACTAGCTTAGGCTTAGCGACGAAGGCACACTTTAGAACTATGTGGAATCATATCGGTAATATGAAGAATAGGACATTGACATGCTCTCCAGTATACTACTTCGACCACCTACATTATCCACACATTATTTTCCATATCAATTGCCAAAATTAATATTGCTTGACTACATGTATTCTAAGATGACATAATAGGATAAAAATAAGTGTCACCATGGACCATGGCAACTAATAACAGAGGGGGAGGGATAAAACGCACCCTAAGTTTTGCCCATACAGTTTGAAGCTGCATATCTTTGTCTCTGTCAAGATGTGCTTGTAGTATCGGAATCAACATATTAAATGGTATAGATGGCCCTTTCCTTGTATCCTGGGCACCAGATGGTGCTTGCTGGCCAACAATTTGCTTTGCATTCTGCTGAGCCACTGAGGGCTGAGCTACATCAACTTTGGAACCTGCAACACTCTGCTGACCAACATACCCTGTTTCTTTCTCGGCTAACTGGAAGCTATTTGTTTCAGCCTGTTGCAGTAGACTTGCTGGCTGTGATTGTTGTAGCTGCGGATTTTGTTGCTCTACTTCAACAGGTTGCTCACTTTTTGAACCTTCTTTTACTGTTTCTGGTTTGGAGAATTGATCTGTTGTATTCACATGCTGTTGCCCTGCTTGTTCACTTGCATCGACACTTACTTCCTGCTCTGCTGCTTGCAGCTGATCATCTGCAGCTTCTGACATAGCAATGTTATCCTGGCCTGGAGTAACTGCTGTAGAATTGCAGAATTTTATTATCACTGAAAACAGGTGGTAACAACACATTAGTGCAGGGGCGGACCCAGGCATTGGACATGGGTGTACACATGTACACCCAATAACTGTTGCAAAAAGATCGAATTAGTAAAATCATGATCAGATCCGAATACAAATACCAGGTTTGGGTGTTCGATTTCGCGCAGCAGGATGGGAAGGGAGGGGAATAGGAAGGCATACCCTGACGGATCTTCGTCGCTGGCAAAAGCGCCCGTCGCTGGACGAAGGGTTTCAAAGGTGTCGCCAGGCGTCAAGGCGCTAGAACAATCCTGGTCGCCTAGCTAAAAAGCAGCAAGAGTGAGGGAGGGGAAATAGACCCCACCGCGCCGCCGCCGCCGCGGCCCTGCTCGCCGCTTTTCTACCTCCACTCGCCGCTGCCGCGCTCCTCCTTGCTCCACCACCCACAGGCAGCAGCCCCACGTCCTCCTCCGGCCCCAGCGCAGGGCTCCCGGCACCACCGCCGCCGCGCTATCAACGGGCACAGAGAGAGGGAGAAAGGGGAGGCTGAGGGAGACAGACGAACGGAAGCACGGAAGCAAGCGACGGAGGTGGGTGCGGCGCGCAGGGAGGCGAGTGAGGGAGATGGAGGCGACTCAGGCGACCGACGCCTCCTGCTTCTAGCCCTGCGGAACGGCGGCTCAGGCGGAGAGGCGTCTCGAGCAGGAAGAACGGCGGCTCAGGAAGAAAGGCGTCTCGAGCAGGAAGAACGGCAGAGAGGCCCCTGACTCTATAGGTTGGGCTGCCCAGTGGGCTGGGGCAGCCGAGTCTTTTTTCTTCTTCTTCTTTTCTTTTTCGTTTTATTTCTTTCACTTCCTTTGCTAAGGCGTCATCTCGTCTATGCATATGGAAAGTATGCTTTGCCTCGTCTTATTGCTTTTAATGAGGGAAGCACAACTCGTCATCTTAAAAAAAGTAAAGGAAGTCATGGGAAGGGCAAGGGAGTGTGGAGGGCAGCGCACGAGCCGACCGCGTGGAAAGCGACACGTGTTGAAGTCGCGAGGAGAAAGAAGGTGGTGGGTTGCGCGAGGGAAAGGGGAGAGACAGTAGAAGACATAAGGTGGGTTGTATGCTCGTCAGGTTGAGGATGAAAATCGCAGTTGCTGGGGTATATCGAAAAATCATCTTGATACGTATCAATCTATGTATCAACATTCATTTTTTTTAATTTCAATTTGAATATTAGATACATATTGAGCGCTTATTGGATACGTGATACAACACCTGCTCAACATATAAGTATAATGTAGCATGAGAAGATGGAAAAGACTCCGTATTTTATAAATTAGTCTAAAAATCTAAAGTAATTAATATTCTAACCTAACAAATTTCATAACTTTAAAAGTCATACTGACATTTAAAAATACAATCAACATCACTTTTAGTAACACACTCAATATTTTCTTTTATCTTCATATGAATATAACAAATTCAACTTTTTTAAAACAAAGAGCAACATTTTTGAAATGTTAGTTTTTATTATTTCTTCTTCTTCTCCAAAGGCGTTGTGGTAAACACAAGTAGCACGTTGTGGCGATAGATGACATCGATGTGCACTCGCAATGAGCACGAGCAACCGTGACGGGACAATGTGCACGAGGCACTGCAAACAAGCACGGGCGGTGCATAGCAGAGTTGGCACCAATGGATGGAAACAAGAGCAGGGCGTACAGCAAGCACGAGTAGTTTGAATTTATACGAATATTTGGTCATATTTTTTAATGTATTGCCTAATTTTAATTTTTACTTTGTGAAGTATACTTTTAAAGTACGATTGAAGATATATACATCTTCAAAATAATATAAAACAATGCAAAGATTTTTCTTTTTAATAGTAGTTCTAGATAAAAGATTTTTTTTAACAAAAATATTAATGTTGCATAAAAAAGAAAGTGAACATTTTTTAATAAGATATTATAAAAGTATTGATTATGTTTCTTATTTGGTTAGTGCAACTACTTGTGATCTACAAAACTTTTGACAAAAATAACCACCAATAATTTCTTCTCACTAAAGTTTGGGAGTTACCATGACAACACTCAAAATATATGGTGATGTATGTAACATTTATCTTAGTCGAAAAGTTAAAATATATTTTTAAAAACACAATTTACATAACATAAAAAGATTATTTTTATATATGTGTGTGAGAAAGAGAGATTGTTAGTTTGAAAAGTTAAAATCATGTAATATGATAATATATAGTTAGAAACAAAATTAAGAATGCATGTACACCCATTTTTTTAAACCTACGTCCGCCACTACATTAGTGAAAAAGCTATGAGTTGCAAGTTTCTTATAAACATGAAGCTACAAACAAAATAAAAATTATGGTGTTGCTTTCGCTAAAAAAATTTGTGAAACAAGGCTAGAAATTATCTATACTCCTAGCTCACCAACTATAACTACAAAGGAACAACTAACAATAGCAGCTAATGGGCTCAGCCAAACTGCAATCAAAAGCACTAGCAGTACGCTGAACAACTTTACCAGCAGTAGAAGCGGCCAAGGCAAAAGGTAGCAGTAGCCCCATACCTCAAAGATCCGGCGGCGCAAAGAGCGCCAGCCGACTAGCGAGCAGCGAGGGCGGGCGGTTCGGCGGCGAGGGGAGCAGATTCCACAGCGCTAGGGCTCCGGCGGTGTGAGGACCCCCTCTAGATGGCGTGGCTCCTGCAAGGCGCTACGCCAGCGAGACGGAGGTGGCTTCGGCGAGATGAGACTAATCCGACGAGCAGGGGCCTCGCCGCCGCGGTATCAGGGCGGAGTGGGACGGCGGACTGGGGGAGTTAAGGTGGTGCTGGCTGGGTTCGGCCTTGGGGAGTGGGTGCCGCTGTACTGAGGGCGAGAGGCGATGGCAGAGACGGCGCCGACGCAGCGTGCCGCGTCCCAACCCAACTCGCAAGCTGAGGTCAAGGCGGCGTCGTAAGAGAGTCGATGGGAAACCACTCCCGCGGGCCCATGCCCTGTGCCCCGTGGGTTTCGGTTTCGGGCCTCCAAATGGGCTTGAGTTTTTTAGGTTCTTGTTTTGTTTGCAAAGTTTGAAAAACTTTTTTATTTCACTTTTACCTAAACACCTTTGCGAAATCTAACCTTGTAAAGTTTTTTCAATTATAAGAGACAACACATCGAAAAGTAGTGTCACACCCGATTTTACAAGAAAAAACCGAATGCATCTCATATGTGCGCCAGGATCAAGTTTACACACATATGATAGACATCATGAGTGAAATAACCATAATACAACATTCAAACGTACAAATGTTTAACTTTATTACAACATTTTTATTACACTCAGGCGGTAGACTCGAAGGTCTTTGACATCGAACAACGATAACTAAGATGAACAGCTCCGTCTTCATCTTCCACAAGCATTTGACTCGGGGATCACATGCCTCAGAACTCATCGTAGTTGTTGTAGTACTCCCCACCGTTGTTCTCCTCTGAACAGCGGTAGGCAAGGGTGAGTACACTTATGGTTGGTACTCAACAAGTGAGGGAAAATGCAAGACCACAAAGGATAGGCTAAGGTTTTCAGCGGTTAGCATTTTAATGTTTGTCAAATTTTATTTAACAAACGCCTAGTTACTAGATGTAAGTTCATACCAACCCACTTAAGCATTTAGGAAACATCTCATCTCAAAACCCACAAGAAAACCATAATTTGATTCCATCTTTAAGTTTGATTATCATGTGAGGGTCCAAACCGCTCTTGACCGTGAGCACAGCTGATCGATCAGTTTTAACTCTGCAGATATTGTACACTTTACCCACAGTTCGTGTTCCCCATGTCGCCTGGGTTAGCTAGACTCTTAAACACTTCCGAGGTGAGTGGCTAGGGGTCCACTACGAAGCCTTTACAAAGTTATACAGAAGACCAACAGCCCGCAAGAATTACAGTAGCGGAGCAGACCATAACCCTCCCTAATGGTCACACCTTAGCCAAGGCTGCTACCCCAAAAGAACCGGGCTATACCCCTTCAACTTCGACCCCCTCTGCCCCTTTCGGATAAGGCTGTCAGATAGTTCCACACGTCTAATTAATTGGCTGAGCCAAAGCCATATAGATTGTGGTTGCACTGTTTTCTTGGGTGGTTATCCATATTCCGATTAAATTAAGGTGTTCTTGTATTAACCATAAGCATCATCATAAACATGCATAACTTTCATTTATATAAAATATTCATTTTTAACCATCCCAAGGTATAGTAACTAAGCATCATCTACCCAAAACATTAGTTAAACTAGGTTGTTCAAGGTACAAGGATAAAGTCTAGTCATGTCCTTAAATGGGTTTTCCCATCAACTTTATGCAATATAATAAAAGATAAACTTAATTATCATGCAATTATATAGGATAAAATAGAATATGCAGGGAGAAGATCACTTGCCTTCCTCGTCTAAAAACTCAGATTCTTCTTCCTCAAAAAGCTGATCTTGATCCACACCAACGGGCTCTTCAGTTGCAACATGCACAATATCTATGAGCACACAAGAAAGCTTACAATAAATAAAACAGTACACCAAACAGATCTAAAAGCTACAAACACACTGCTAAAACAAACGAGCTCGCTGAGACGATCGTATGGACACCAAGAACGCTTAAAACGGATAAGAAACACTAACGATATGACCAAAACAAGGTTCAGGAGCTTAACTGCGAAGAAACTGGGCTTCCAGAGACCTAACGGAAAGAAACGAGGGACTAAAATCTAATTACGCTTATAAACCGAAGGTCTAGGGTGCAAAAGGACGGCTAAGGACTGCGGGCGGGAAAAACAGAGAAGCTCAGGGGCTTAAATGACTAAAACAGGACCTATCTAAAAGGTTCTTTACACGTGGAAGGGCATGGTTATGAAAAGAAGAAGTTGAGGATCTCTTTAGCAAAGAGGACGGTGGCGGCTCTGAGTTGACCGGTGCTCAGCCGGGTTGACTCGGGTGCGGGCTGATCTCGGCCGCAGATCGGCACATGAACGGCCTGCAGCAGCTGCTGGCGGACGAGCGGCGGCAAAGACGCCGGAGACGGGTGACACGCGGCGGCGGTCTCGTCGGAGACGCTCGAAAACGAGCTCCAGGGCACGAATTTCAATGCGGTTTGCTCCTACGCGTAGCCCAGGAGGTTGCGAACCTATCCCGGGGCTCTAGGAAGCGGTTCGGGTGGCCATGGCGACGCGCACCGCAAGGGGGCGGCACTGTCGTATGGACATCCCTGGGCCCACTACTCTGGTGGGTACCAGGACCGACTACTAGGTGGGCCCCCGGGACTACTCGACTTGGGCAACACGGCACCTGCTGGCGTGGGGCGCAAGGACTACAGAGGGATAGTACTCGGTTAGGAAGCTACGCATGTCCGGATCCATGTAAAGTACTCCTAGCCGTACACGACTAGTACTCTCCCCTCAATCCGACTTGTAACCCTGCCTCCCGGACTATATAAGGCGAGGCAGGGACCCCTATCTCTTCATCCGCATCATTTTGTAAACACATCCAATCAATCTAGAGCTACGCAGCATACAGGACGTAGGGTATTACGCACCTCGTGGCCCGAACCTGTCTAAATTGTGTGCCACGTGTCTCTCCTTCGAGTTACCGATCTCGGCGAGGCCACATTCATCTACCTCGGGTCCTCCCCTTGGTAGGTTCCCGGTCTAAAACACCGACAACTGACGCGCCAGGTAGGGGATCTCGCCGAAGATCACATGGCGAACTCGACGGCTTCAATCATCATCAAGCCAACCACCGCCTTCAACCGCGGCGACACCTTCGTCTTCGGCTCCTGGGTCTGCACTGCTGACGGCGCTGGATCGTTCCAGCGCTACCTCACCATGACCCCGAACCCAAAGACCGGGCTCGTGACGCTTCCTGAAGACGCTACGGGCCCACTCGTCGAAAAATTCGGCGAAATTTCGCTCTACAACCAAGTCGTCGATTTCGAGCTCGGATCCGCCTCCAACTCGAACTCGACGTCACCATGGATCGCCTCATACGAGCCAGCTCCTGAGCCATCGTGTGAAGCGGCCCCTCTCCACGAGCACTTCCCATACGGTCTCTGCAACTCAAGCAGGGCCCACGCGAAAGCTCTCGCCGCACGCCAGGCCGGCAAGGAGGTCGCCTCCGAGTACTCCTCGGACTCCAACACCGCAACCGGCTACCACTCGGACTCTTCCTACGAGTTCGACTTCGGATCGGACCCAATCGAGTTCGAGTCCGAGCTCAACGTGACTGAGGAACCGCTGTCAGGTCCTGCCACTGGCCTGGTCATTACATCTACTCCCGCCGGAAGATTCGGTTATTGGCCTGACCGCAAGCCTGCAGACCTGACGGACGACAACTCGCGCTGCGTCGCCTACCTCGATTCACTCCCCTTCCAGGAGGGGACCCCGCTGGCTCTAAACGACGAGCACACCCCCACCGAGGTGGCGACTACTGACTCCAGTCTCTGCACTCCTGACCGTGAAGTCTTCATGACGGCCACAGATGTTGGGACTTTGGAAAATTGACCCGACCGGTACCTTGACGACATCTCAGAGGATGAGTTGTCTGCCAACGCACCTCTGAACGAGACCCCCGAAGACAAGAACGCTCAGCGTGACCGCAACAGGAAGCGGAACGATCGACGCAGACGTCTCCGGGAAACTCTCCCTATCCGGAACCTCAATGAGGCCCTGGTGCAAGTTGCCAACCGGGTACACACTACTCCTGAGCAGTGCCTCATGTCTATCACCACGATAGCACGGCAGGCCCAGGGGATCCGCGCGGGCGAAGTCATCGCCAAACTCGCTGAAGACGCCTACTTCATGCGGGTCGACAACAGGGTTGCTCAAGTACCCCCCGTCAGAACTCACGACGCCAGAAACCACGAAGCCACTAGCCGCAGCCCGGCAGACGGCGGACGCAACCGTGTCCGTGGTGAACACCAGCCAAATCCCAACCGCCCTAGGGCCTCGGCTGGAGGACCCTCACAGGGCGGCATCAGCCAGGGTGGCACCGGAGGTAGTTGCGGCGGCGGCGGCGGTGGTGGCAGCAGCGGCGGGAGCTCATCCCATGACGCCAGCAGAAAAGCTGGTGGCGGTGGCGATCGCGGCGGCCGAGGCCACGCGACTAGCCACGCCACCGGCAACACACGTGGCGGCTACGACGCCCGCCACAAGATCGACGAGATCCGCCGCAAGAAGGCTACTGAAGCAAGCGACAGTGACGGCTTCCCCGCCTACTCTGCAAGACTTCGCAACCTGCTTCTTCCCGAGAAATTCAAACCTCTCGGGATCTCCAAGTATGACGCGAAGCAAGATCCAGATCAGTGGCTCAGGTGCTACGCCTTGGCCATCGAAAATGCTGGTGGGAACAACGACGCGAAGTGCCTTTTCTTCCCCTTCTGTCTGGATCAGGCTCCACTCACATGGCTCGAGTCACTTGAAAAGAACCCGATCGACCAGTGGGACCAGCTGAAGGCTCAGTTCACCAGCAACTTTGCGGGTGCCATGGGGCGCTCGGGTACTCGCATGGACCTGGCGATGGTTAAGCAGGAACAAGGCTAGATGTTTCGCCAGTACATGCGGCGCTTCTTCGACAAGCGCGCGACCGTAGTCGACGTCACCGACAAAGAAGTCATCGACCTCTTACAAGACGGGCTCTATCACCGTCGCACCTTCGAAGACTTCGGTCGCCGCCACCCGAGCTCCATCACCAAGCTCAAAGACATGATCACGTCATGGGCCGACGAAGAGGACAAGGCAAACGCCAAGTACGACTCCACTCGCGGCAAGAACAAGAGCAACACGGGCGGCAACAACAACAACAACAACAAAGATCAAGGGGGTCGCCACAACAACAACTACTCGAACTCCAACCGCAAGCGCAAGCCAGACAACACAGTCGCGGCTATACAGCGCCCTGCAAAGGACAACTCGAAAAGAACCTCAGGCGGCTTCAGAGACTTGCTCAAAGAGAAGTGTCCGTGGCATCTGGATGGTAATCACACCACCGAGCAGTGCTACCAGCTCCGGCGAGCACTCAAGGATACTCCCGACCCACGGCCTCCTCACGACAAGAAGGGCAAGAAAAAAGTCGACGAGGGCAACGGTGACTTCCAGGAACCTGATAAGACGGTGAATGTACTCTTCGGCGGACTACCCACAAGACGGTCTCAGAAGGCCACCCGACGGGAAGTCTTGAACATCGAACCAGCGGTGCCGACACCTCTGCGGTGGTCGGAGGTACCCATCACCTTCTCCTGCGTGGATCAATGGACAAGCTTCTCCGAACCAGGACGTTTTCCACTCGTCCTGAAACCTGTAGTCGCGGGCTCCAGACTCAACAAGGTTCTCATCGACGGCGGGAGCGGACTCAACGTCCTCTTCACCAAGACCTTGAAGAAGATGAAGCTCGACATCACCGACATGCTCACCAAGAGCGCGTCACCCTTCTACGGCATTGTCCCCGGTAACGCGGCTATTCCACTAGACTCAGTGGTCCTGCCAGTTACCTTCGGGGAGACAAGGGAGAACTACCGCACCGAGTACATCAAGTTCGAGGTTGCGGACTTCGAAACCTCCTACCATGCCATCCTCGGCAGACCAGCTATCGCCAAGTTCATGGCGGTACCACACTACACCTATTTGGTACTCAAGATGTCAAGTCCTGCCGGAGTACTCACACTGCAAGGGGACTTGAAGATTTCGTTCGACTGCGACACCGAAGCCGTGGAACTCGCAGCGACCAACCAAGTACCCAATGCAATGATGGAGATCTTTGCTGCGTCCAAGAGTCTCGCCCCAACCGAACTTGAGATTCCCGAGAAGACCGACAATGCAAACAAGCCTCAGCCATCAGAGGAAGTCCAAGTGAAGACCATCGACCTTGGGACGGGCGACAGCAGCAAGACTACCATGATCGGGGCGGGTCTTGACCCGAAATAGGAAGACGCGCTCGTCAGCTTCCTCCGGGCTAACCGAGACATCTTCGCGTGGAAGCCAGCGGACATGCCAGGGGTGCCCAGGAGGCTGATCGAGCACTCACTCAACGTTGACCCTAAAGCTACCCCCAAACGACAACACCTTCGCCGTTTCGCCGACGACCGACGGGATGCCATCAAGAAGGAACTCGCCAAACTACTCGCGGCGGGCTTCATCCGTGAAGTCTTCCATCCTGAGTGGCTCGCCAACCCCGTCCTCGTCCGCAAGAAGAACACCAACGAGTGGAGGATGTGCGTCGACTACACCGACCTCAACAAGCACTGCCCCAAAGACCCCTTCGGGTTGTCGCGGATTGATCAAGTCATCGACTCCACTGCAGGCTGCGACCTGCTCTGCTTCCTCGACTGCAACTCCGGGTACCACCAGATCGCTATCAAGGAAGAAGACCAGGAGAAGACCGCGTTCATCACCCCGTTCGGTGCTTACTGCTACACGACAATGTCATTCGGGTTGAAGAACGCTGGCGCCACCTACCAACGAGCTATCCAGGCCTGCTTCAAGAAGCAGCTCAACAAGAACGTCGAAGCCT
Source organism: Cenchrus fungigraminus (assembly GCA_036936925.1). Classification (NCBI taxonomy): domain Eukaryota; kingdom Viridiplantae; phylum Streptophyta; class Magnoliopsida; order Poales; family Poaceae; genus Cenchrus; species Cenchrus fungigraminus. The sequence continues at coordinate 14,771,642 of CM072778.1, read as the reverse complement.
ACGTGGATGACGTGGTCGTTAAGACCAGAAAGTCCGATACGCTCATCGCCGATCTTGAAGAGACTTTCGCATCCCTGCGAGAGTACCAATGGAAGCTCAACCCCAACAAGTGCGTCTTCGGCATACCATCTGCGAAACTACTCGGCTTCATCATCAGCCATCGCGGCATCGAAGCCAACCCCGAGAAGATCTCCGCCATCACCAACATGAAAGCTCCAACCTGCATCAAGGATGTCCAGAAGCTGACCGGGTGCATGGCGGCCCTGAACAGATTTATCTCGAAGCTTAGAGAACGAGGACTACCCTTCTTCAAACTACTCAAGCATCAAGAGAAGTTCGCGTGGATCACGGAGGCTGATCAAGCTCTGGCGCAGCTCAAAGACTTCCTGTCTAAGCCACCGGTCCTCACGGCTCCTCGCAAAAAGGAGCAACTACTACTCTACCTCGCTACGACTATTCATGTGGTCAGTACTGCCATCGTCGTCGAGCGGCAGGAAGAAGGCCACGCCTACCCAGTCCAGCGACCAGTCTACTTCGTCAGCGAGGTTCTGTCAAAGTCCAAGGCACGGTACCAGCCGGTCCAGAAGCTACTCTACACAGTGCTCATCACCTCACGGAAGCTACGACACTACTTCCAGGAGTATTCGATTGTCGTTATCACCGACTACCCGCTCGGTGACATACTCCGCAATCAGGACGCTACTGGAAGAATCTCCAAGTCGGCGGTCGAACTCGGCACCCTCAACATCGATTTCAAGCCACGTACTACTATCAAGTCCCAGGCACTAGTCGACTTCATGGCAGAGTGGCGGGAGAATCAGCTACCAACTCCAACCGAGCGCCTAGAACACTGGGTGATGTACTTCGACGGCTCACTAAAGCTCGAAGGGGCAGGTGCAGGGGTACTACTAATCTCTCCAAAGGGCGAACAGCTCAAGTACGTCCTGCAGATCTTCTGGAATGTCTCAAACAACGAAGCCGAGTACGAAGCCCTACTTCACGGGCTCCGCCTCGCAATCTCTTTGGGCATCAAGCGGCTACTGGTCTACGGCGACTCCGCAGTGGTCATCAACCAAGTCAACAAGTCTTGGGATCGCAACAAGGAGAACATGGACGCCTGCTGTCTGGAAGTCCGCAAGCTCGAGAACAAGTTCTACGGTCTCGAGTTCCACCACGTCATCCGCGACAACAATGTTGCCGCGGACGTCCTGTTGAAGCTTGGTTCTACTCGCACGCAAGTACCTGCTGGAGTCTTCGACCACGAGCTTCACGCGCCATCCATCCCGGAGTCGGCGCCAACGGCCACTGACCCTGTGCCACTACAGTCCGGCCAGGAGGTCATGATGATTGACGTGGACTGGAGACAACCCTTCATCGACTACATCCGCGAGCAGAAGGTCCCATCCGACAAAAACTTGGCCGAACAACTCGTCCGCCGAGCCAAGAACTACGTACTAGTCGGAGACAAGCTCTACAGGGGAGGTGCCACTTCTGGAGTACTCATGAAGTGCATACCTCGAGAAGAAGGCAAGGATATCTTGGAGGAGATCCACAAAGGCATCTGCGGCAACCATGCGTCTTCTCGAACGCTGGTGAGCAAGGCTTTCCGACGAGCTTTCTACTGGCCCACAGCTCTGGCTGACGCTGAAGAACTCGTCAGAAAGTGCCAAGGATGTCAATTCTTCGCCAAGCAGCAACACATCCCGGCCTACAAGCTAGTCACCATACCACCAACCCGGCCCTTTGCCTGCTGGGGGCTCGACATGATTGGGACTCTGCCAACTGCGCCAGGAGGATTCAACAGAGTCTTGGTGGCCATCGACAAGTTCACCAAGTGGATCGAAGTCAAGCCGGTCACCTGCCCAAAGGCCGACAGAGTACTCGACTTCTTGGATGAACTCGTGCATCGCTACGGGTTGCCCCATCGCATCATCACAGACTTGGGTTCCAACTTCAACAACCATCAGTTCTGGGAGTACTGCGAGAACAGCGGGATCGACGTCCGGTACGTCTCAGTCGCCCACCCCCGCGCCAACGGTCAAGTTGAGCGCGCTAACGGGATGGTACTCGACGCCCTCAAGAAGCGATAGCACGACGCAGCTAACACCAAAGGAGGTAAGTGGATCAAGGAACTACCAAACGCACTCTGGGGGCTTCGTACTCAGCCTACCAAGCGAACGGGGCAGTCGCCCTACTTCCTGATCTACGGCTCCGAAGCTATTCTACCTGCCGACGTGATGTGGGAATCCACGGCAGTAGAGCAATACGACGAAGGCATCTCAGAAGACAGCAGACGGGTTGACATCGACGATCTCGAAAAAGCCCGCTGCGCCGCTCTAGTCCAATCAGCAAGGTACCTCGAGGGTATCCGACGCTACCATGATCGCAACGTCAAGGAACGCTCCTTCAACGTCGGCGATCTAGTCCTCCGTCGTATCCAGAACACGGATGGACTACACAAGCTCAGCTCACCATGGGAAGGTCCCTTCTCAATCTCTAAGGTGACCGAACCAGGCTCCTGCCGCCTCCAAACACTTGAAGGCGACGACATCAGCAACTCGTGGAACGTCGACCAGCCGTGTCGCTTCTACGCGTAGTCGCTCGACTACTCTACGGGTCCAGGTCTACACGACTACTCACGGACTCCTCGCTGTAAGCGGCCTTCCGGTCCTGGCACTAGTCTCCGGACTACTCTTCTCCAAGATCCAGCGTCAACGGCTACTAACGGATCTTGGGCTGCTTAGAGCGTTGAGGACTCTAGCGGCGGTCTGCAAGACCATGTACTCTAGATCTAGTCTATACGACTACTAACGGATCTCTAGCTGTAAGCGGCCTAAGGGTCCTAGCGCCACTTAGCCGTAGGCGGCCTCCGGGTCCTGGCGACTACACTTGTAAACGGCCCTGACCATCCAGGTGTACTTATTCATCAGTAATAAAGTTTGATTTTCATTCAACTTATTTACTGTGCCTTCCAATCAGGCATCTCCTACTGAGTACTACTACTCACAAGTTCCACCACGGTTTGGTACTCCGCACACTTCGTTGCAAGTGGCGGCTACGAGTACTTATTTCACAGATATATCATGGACAACTTTCATTGATAATCCAAACAAGTTACTAACAACTCTGTTTGTTTTACATCAACTACTTTAAGCTACTCATACAGGTACTCCTACTGAAGGTTGAGCTTTTCCGCCACTTGTTCAGCAATGGGCGCCATCTCCTCCAGGAGGGTCTTGTACTGATCGTCAGTACAGTTCGCTGCAGGTCCACTGGCGACTACGTTCACTGGAGCCTTGGGGAAATATGACTTCATGTATGCCAAGACTTGGTTTGGGATCGACTTCGCCAAGTGCTTGACATACGTCGCCAAACGCCCGGGGGCTTCCTTCAACCGGTCCACCAGTGGAGCAATCTTCGGCCCGCCCGGGTGTGGCACCAGCAGCCTCGCAATGGGTAGCGCGGCTTCCTCAAGTTCCTTCAGCTGGCCCCGCAGCTTCTCGCAATCTTCATTGAGCTTCTGCAGAGATTTATAGCAATTGACAAGGTCACGGTCTGAGGCTTCACGAAGCTCCATGTGCTTGATACACTCATGGCGCAACTGAGCGTACTCATACTCAAGTACCTCTCTTTTGTCGGTCTCACGATACACGATGTTCTTCAAGTCCGTCTCCGACGCCTTCAGCTGGTCGACCCTTTCCTCAAGCTCTGCAGATAACTCATCACACTGTCAGATTACACCAAGGTACCCTAATAAGTACTCAAAAGCTTTGGCGGGAAGCATACCTTTATTCTTCTGGCGCAGCGACTTGTTTTTCCGAATCAAGTCATCCCTCTTCGCCTGCATCTCTTGCACTTCGTTATGATATTGGGCGAAGGCGCCGTCGAGCTTGGATTGGAGCAGGGCGGAATCTTTCTTCGACTTATCGAGCTCCTTCTCCAAGCCTTCGGCACGAAGGACTGTGTCGCCGTACCCCTTCAGCAGCTCAGACTTCTCACGGGATCTTTCAATAATATCCTGCATAGACAGAACAATCAAACGGGTACTTTGTATTTCGTCATGCAAGATTACTCGAGGTATCCGCAACATACCTTGACCCACTGCTGGGTACGCCGCCATGACTCCATGTTCAGAGCAACAATGGCCGGATCGACAAGATTGTCTTCCAGCAGCTCAATACCCCCGCGGCTCGAAGATGCCTCCTCTGCCATGGCCGCCGAACGGATCGGCGCGGCTTCCTCTATGATGGGCGAGCGGACGACTACGTCCATGCTCGTCCCGTGGAGTGGATCGTCCTGCACTTCCGCACCCGACTCGGGGGCCACCGCAGTCCCCAGCTCGGGGGCTGTTTCTTCCGCCGTCCCGGCCATCGGTCCTGTGGGCTCCGACTCCACAGTTGCCGTTTCCGTGGCCACGGCTTCAGGAATCGAAGTTCTCTCAGCTTGTGCTCCTAGCACAATGAGTACACGCAGTCAATCTCAGCGGCTCCGACTACTATGCATGATGACTACCTGGGGTGACAGGACACATACCTTCAACCAAGGTGGCTTCCTCCAACGTGTGACAGAACCGCTCAAAATAATTCCGTATTATCGCCTAAGCCTGTCCACGTGGCCATTAAGCAATAATAAAGAATTATTCTGTCACCTCTGCCGGGGCATGCCCGGTAAATCACTTACACAGGATCGAATTATGCGCTAAGCCCACACTAAGGCGGGACCAGAGTACAACATTACATTACATAAAAGGTCCAAAAGTACTTAAAATTACAAACCAGGTTTTTCAGTACAAAAAAAGTAAACTTGGTTCAGAGTTTCAACAGCGGAAAATTAAACTAAACGCATGATACACACAGGAGGCCATCCATGCATATCACTCCTCATCATCGTTTTCCCATTCAAGTTCCCAACCATCTGGAATAGATCCAGGCCAGATGAGATTACCTGAAAACAACAACAAAAGTAAGGCTGAGTATACTAATACTCAGCAAGACTTACCCGACAAAATAAAAGACACAGCTAGACATGCAAGGCTTTTTGGCTGGTGGGTTTGTTTTGCCAAAAGCATCTAAGAGTTGATCCTTACTTTCAAATTTTAACTCAAGTTCTAGTATGTTAACCATTTTAGGTAAGCACCTAGCTAAGCAAGCATGGTTGTACAAACAAGATTAATCATCCAACAATATTAATCCGAAATGTTCCATAAATAAACATGGGGTAGCCAGTGGTCAAGCCGACTCAGATAACGGCGAGTGACCGACGATCGATCGATTTATATCCTTGCAAGGTAAACCCAAGATACACGGAAGAAAGTAGACCCCAAGAAATCAAATAAAAGCGAATGCGGAGTCTACCCCGACCAGGCGGTTCCCGTCATTCCCCAGATTAGGGACAGACGCAACAGTCCTAAGTACAAGGTTACTGGAACGCCCTCACACGGCACGTCCAAGATCACACTTGCACTACCGGGAGCAAACCAGGAGAAGCATCTCAAAAGTAGTAACGATAAAGTCCCCGCACTGGTTCATTAGGTACTAGGCTTACCGGTCCCATTCCCGACAAGCACTTGGTACGTTCAATAGCTTAGACCAGCACCATGCTACTCGGTCGAGACCGAACCCATTGCTCTTACCACATGAGCGAGTCAATTTAACCAACTTATGATCCCAACAAAAGCATCCTATATCTCGCGAGCAATGAGTCATTACTCGACTTCTACCGTATCCTTAGAGCATGGCACTAGCGTCCCTAACATACTAGTAAAAGAGCATAGGAGTCCTAAGGATCATGCATCTAGGTTTCAAACAGCTCCTGAAACGTAAATGCACAAAGTAAAGCATAAAAACTGGAAAGGTAAAAGATGTGATATTTAAATCCAAAAAGGTTGTATGTGGCTCCGGTGCTTGCCTTCCTCTGACTCAACACTAACCTTGGGCTCTTCTGGACTTTGGTCCAGGTCTTGCTGCCCACTAACTTGGTTCAGCTCACCACTAGCGGATCCCTCCTCCTCCTGAGTAAGCGTGTACGTCCCGTCGGGAAGATCTACACGTACGCACATGCATTAGTTAAGGTTAACCTTGATGGTGACTGTACATATTTGAGCAAATTAAATTATTTAACTTCACTAAACAGCAAGGAGGTGTGTTGAAAATTCAAAAACAGGAACATAACATGTTTTCACAATTTAACACTTTAATTTCCATTTCTTTATTTAATTAAATAAAACAAGCCTTTCAACCATAAATCCAAATTAAATCAAAAACACTTCAAATAAATCTAAGCTTTTGCACACAGCAACATATGCCTATTTTAAGGTCACAAACCAAAATTTAGCTTAAGATCATTTATAAATTAATTTATATGGAAAAGATTAAATTCAGCCTAGTAAATCAAAATTAAATCACACAAAAAGATTCAATTAACAAATTGAGCTCAACTTTCACAGGTAAGCTATACATGTCAAAACTTAGCTACTGGCCAAAGCATACAAGCATATCTTTCATATTTTTTTAACTTAAGAATTAAACATGTTATACCAAGTTAAATCCAAAACACCAAACAAAACATGGTTCAACATCTCATCCAATTTATCATAGGTGTTCATTAGAATAACAAAGCTATGGGTTCATTAGTGCTCAAAGAAAACTTTATTTAAAGGCTATAAAAAAGCATCAAGCTTAAACTAGCATAAAGCTTACATAAATCATAACTGAGAATCGACACATCAAAATCATGCCAACTTTGGTCACAAATCTAAACATGCCATAAAGAGCAACATATCCAAAATTCAAGTCCATAGCATGTGTATATTTTAAATTACACCAAAAACACCTCAAACTGAGTTTGAATTTTCATTCAAAATATACACAGAAAAACCCTATATATGCTTTCTAGAAAAGGTAGGTTTCTTCACCAGGAACCGAACAAAATTAGATTTGCATTTGTCCGATTTTTCTACAATTTTATACGGATTTTTGAAGTTGCAGAGAAAACCCTAACAACACCTTTTCAGCCGGGTCCCTGGAATAATTTCTCGAAATTACGTACAGGTCCCTACTTTACGGAAAACACCCTGCAGCTTTCTCAATCAAAGCAATGTTACCCCCCGGCGGCCTCGCCGGCGGCGGATTCCGGCGGGAGTTCGTCGGGAGGCGACCTTGGGGGGTGTGCACACCTACCTAGAGGTGGTAGGAGGTGGTGGAGACCGCGGCTTGGTCCGGAGCGGTGCCGGTGGCGGCCGGCGGTGGCGCACGGGCAGAGCGCCCGCCGCGGCTTGCTGTCCGGCGTCTGCGACGGCAATGCGTGGTGAAGGACGGCGGAGGAAGGTGCAGGGAGGCTCAGGGAAGGAGTAGAGCTCGAGGATAGCGGCGGAAATCGGGTGGAGAAGGGACTAGGTGGTGGCGGCCATGGAGAGTGGCGAGCGGCGGAGCTGACGGGGTGTGCCGGCTCTGCTTGGTCTGCGAAAGGGAGGAGGGGAGAAGGGAAAGTGGCGACTCAGGGAGAAACCTTCTCGCGCTCAAGCCAGCTGGATCGACGCATGCATGGTTGGGCACGGGGTGTGTCGACGGCGCCGCGCGGCGCGTGGCACAAGCGCAGGACCGGTCGGTTCATGCCCTCCCTGGGCTCGGCGCATCGGCCTACGACCTTCGGAGTTTTCCACGGCGCGTGTGGTCCATCGCGAAGACGCCGAGGCGTCCGTACGCCGGCGCAAGGCGGGGTCGACGCGTGGCACGCAGGGCATGCGCGCGCGCGACGCGGACGCGACGACACCGGCGCTCTGCGCCTGGTTTTATTTCATTTACCCGAGTTCAAAAAATGTGGAACCCCAATTTCTTGAATAGAACTTGAAATTCTCCAAAAACAAAAGTTGTAGAGGAGCTCTAGGACTACAACTTTCCCAAAGGGTGTCATATGTTTTGATCAATGGATTCGTGGCAAAAACGCATTGAACTTTCAGGAAATCTCGGCCCCGGTTTACTGTGCGCAGAAACTTTATCTCGAATTTAAGCGGCTTTGCACTCAAAATTGGAATGTCCGCCAATTATGAGAAATGTGTCCCCGGAAATAACGAAGAACTTTTATATTGGCCGATTTTGAACTTCTATAGCAAAATTTGGAGAACGCGGAAGAAAACCAAATCAGCTCTTTAGAATCTATAGGGGTTTGACCAAGAAAGGAGGGTTTGACCAAGGGTTGATGTGTAAATTTGAGTCCACTCATGTTAAACATGCTTAAGAGGTAATCAACCTTGATTAACATAGCTAAGTAATGTCATTAGCACACTTAAACATCAGGGATGTTACACAACGTCGACTCCACCACGACTTCAGTCTGTGGCGGCGGCGTGGGTTCGCGCTCCTCCGCCGAGCGGCCCTCTCCGTCGGCTGGAGTGCTGGTCTCCTCACCATCCCACGACAGGTTCGTGGATTTCCTGCATCACGAAGTAATCAAGTCAGCAATGCAAGTCTGCCATCTACACAACTATTTGAAAGTTCATAAGCACTTACAGTGTGGACCCCACCACGGTCACGGCCGGAGCACCTAGTATACTGGCAATATCAACTATGCCAGCCTCGGCGGCAGCTCCGGCCTCAACAGACACCTCCTCTGGTTGCTCCACAGCTGCAGCCGGCGGAGGGTTTCGTCCTTCTTCAACCGATGGCTGCGGCTCCGCAGCGCCGGTCTCCTGCCGTGCCGCTGCTGGCACGACTTCTTCGGTTGACGGAGGCGGGCTGATACTCCTATCAGCTGCCGCTCCCACGGTGTCCAGGACCCCCTCGTCGCCCTGGTCTACGGGGTCCGGGGAGGGGATATCCTGCAACATTACAAGATAAATCTTCAGCACATGACTACTTATCAGCTGTGCTCGACTACTCTAGTCGCGGTATTTACCTCTTGGTTGGTCGTCTCAGAGATCTTCAGCTTCTTGACGGCGCGTTTCCACGCCACGTTGCGATGCCTCCTCGACGGCCTCTCGATGATGACTGAGACGTCTGGCATCCCAGCTCGCCTGAACCTGGAGCGCAGCTGGAACCTTTGCTGCAGTGTTTCTTCATCTTCATCGTCATCAGAGCCGGACTCGATGACAACGGCGTCACTGCCTTCACCGACTTCGCGGCGCTCTTTCCCCTTGGGCTCCGCCTTCCCCTGCGCCTGTCCTTCGAGACGCGGAGGGGAGGACGGAACGGAGATGTATTTTGCCACATCATCCTACAACATACAGCACATGTGAGTACGACTACCTCAAGCTAATCAGTACTCGGGGGCTTCTGTCACGACTACTGACCTGGCTTGGCGGCCGAGCTGCGGAGTACTCGGGAACCGGGCAAGGAGTGTACGGCGGCATGTCCTTGAAGATCTTGCCCAGCCTCTCGATAATGATGTCGTCCTCTACTTCAAAGCCAGGCATCCGGGACGTATCCTTGTCGCCGGTGTACTGGTACCCGAGGGTGTCTCGTGCCATCAGTGGCTGCACCCTCCTCTTCATGAAGCTGAAGGCCACGTGTTCGGCCCTCAGACCGGCTTCTCGCAAGGCCTTGATCTTCTTCAGCAACTCGGGTAGCTGAATACCCTCTTGCATGGTGGGCTCTGTGTTCCACCACGGCTTGTGCTTCGGTTGACACCCGCTCGGCTTCGGCAGCTCAGGATGGTGGTTGCTGATGTACAACCATTTGGCCTTCCAGTCCTGGTTGGAGTCTATCAACTTGTACGGCAGGTACTGGTCGGCGGCATCCTCACGCATCTGGATACCGGCACCTCCGACTACTCGTGTATCGTTGGTGCTCAGTTGCGGCTTCAACCGGAAGAACTTCCGAAACAGCACCCAGTGGGGTTTGATACCCACAAATGCTTCGCAGAAGTAGACAAAAATAGAAACATGGAAGATTCTGTTGGGGTTGAGATTAAGGTACTCGATGCCGTAGTACCTGAGCAGACCCTTGAAGAAATCACTGGCGGGGAGCGCCAATCCGCGCTCTACGAACCGGGCGAACATTGGGATTTCGTCCGAGTTCTTCTCCATCGGGTATGGATCGCCGGTGGCGGTGCGCCATAGATCCACCTCCTTCTCACGAAGGAACCCACTGTTGACCAAGGCGAGGAGGTCCTCGGTCTTCAGTTTCGCCTTCTTCCACTCCTTCGCCGGATTGGGGCGAGGGGACGAGGGTGGCGACGTCGACGACTGGCTGGCATCCCTGGTTTCTTCATCGCGGCTCCTTTTCTTCGACGCGCCAGTCTTCTTGCCCTTCGCTGGAGACCCCTTCATTCTCCAAGTGACGGGTGTCTTCACTCGCATTCGCTCGGGGGATACAGCGGCGGGTGAACTGCGGCGGCGCGAGCAAATGGATCTAGGTCTCTGCGCGGCAGCGGCGACAGCAGAGGAGCGGAGGGGGCGGCGATTCAGATCTAATCTGAGGAATGCAACTGCTAGGAGTGAAAAGCCCTAAGGGACTCACCGGTTATTTATAACCGGCCCTGGCGACTCGGTTCTCAGCGGGCAGATACGGCGCCAGACGGGTGACCTAGCGGCAGCAGCGTGACTCTTCAACTTCCAGTACTCGATGCTCTCCATCTCGGGGGCTCGACTACTTCAGATGACCTCAGTGGGATACAACCAGATTCAAGACCCACTCAGGACACATTCTACAGTCAAGATGACCCTTTAATTCGAGAGGAAGTACTCGACTCAAGGCTCGGGGGCTCCGTGCCACGTGTCCTTCGGTTTTTTCTCCGGATTTTTCGGGATAAGATTGGCAGAACTTCAGATTGACCCTCAGCTTGAATCTACGATTCGACCTAAGGCTTGGGGGCTACATTCCATATGGAATGCGATTCTCCGAATCGCATTTTCCATATGGTCTCTTCATCAAGACATCGCGAGTATTATTGAAGACCTTCGAGAGAAGCACTCGGGGACGCTTGGGGACTACTCGAGAAGACTTCAAGACTACTCAAAGATCAGCTGGAGTACCTTCCAGCCTCGGGATGGTTCAAACACTCTTGAGGACTTTCGGCTTGTGTAACTCGGGGACGCTCAAGGACTACTCGCCAAGGCCATCAAGACTACTCGAAGACATCTTGCTCGACTACAAAGTACTCGGGGGCTTGTCGTATGGACATCCCTGGGCCCACTACTCTGGTGGGTACCAGGACCGACTACTAGGTGGGCCCCTGGGACTACTCGACTTGGGCAACACGGCACCTGCTGGCGTGGGGCGCAAGGACTACAGAGGGATAGTACTCGGTTAGGAAGCTACGCATGTCCGGATCCATGTAAAGTACTCCTAGCCGTACACGACTAGTACTCTCCCCTCAAACCGACTTGTAACCCTGCCTCTCGGACTATATAAGGTGAGGCAGGGACCCCTATCTCTTCATCCGCATCATCTTGTAAACACATCCAATCAATCCAGAGCTACGCAGCATACAGGACGTAGGGTATTACGCACCTCGCGGCCCGAACCTGTCTAAATTGTGTGCCACGTGTCTCTCCTTCGAGTTACCGATCTCGACGAGGCCACATTCATCTACCTCGGGTACTCCCCTTGGTAGGTTGCCGGTCTAAAACACCGACAGGCACAACCTACTTCGACGAGCGCGGTGCGAAGGAACTACAGCTCTAGGCGCAAGGGAAAAACAGGGAGGGGCGGTTTCTCACCACTCAACGAAGCTCGGGTGAAGAGACGGGCGTCGGAGAGGCGTCGGTGGCTGAAGGTTGAAGACGACGGGCGGCCGGGCTCCGTCCGGGCGCGGCTCTATCCAGCGACGAGAGAGAGGTCCTGGGGTAGAGAGAGCTCGGGTGAGCGTGACACGCGAAGAAGAAAGAAAGAGAGGGAGGCGAGAGACACTTCACCGGCGGCGAGAGCTTCGGGGCGGCCAGCAATGGCTCGACGGCGGAAACTTGATGGCGACGGTGCAAGCGCGAAGGTGAAAGGAGCGGGGCGAGAGCGAGTGCGGAAAGGGGATGTGTAGGGCTCGAGCTCGGGCTATATAGAGCAAAGGAGGAAGGAGAAGCGACGGCAGTCGGGAGCAATGGCCTTCAATGGCCATGAGAACCGTCGGCTGACTTCAAGGTTTGATTGAGGAGAAACGGAAGGGAATTGAAGGGGAGAGTGGCGGTCGGTGCTCCACTAGCTCTTGATTGCGCCGATTGAAGGTGGGGAGCGCGTCGAGGGGGGGATGCACGACTGTTGCCCTGATGCGGCTCTGCCGCAGTGGGAGGAAGGAGACACGGCTGACGAGCGGGGCCGAGCGGTGAGCGACCGGGAGAGAGGGAGGTGGAGCTGGGCCACACGCAGGCTGGGCCGCGGAGCAAAACAATGCCGGCGGCCTGCTTAGCGACTCGGGCTGGAAAAGAAAAAGGAAGGACCTGGCTGGGCTGAAAAATAAGAAAGAGAGGGTTTGAGGGGGTGGTTTGAGACTTTTATGATTTTGAAAACCACACTCATCAAACAAAAACTATGCAACCAAAATATGATGCACACGCACTTGTTGCTTCTAAAATTATTCAAATATTGTTTAAATATTTAAAGGCCCAAATTTATTTAATAATTTATTTAAGTTCTTAGAAAATTAAATCTAAAGCACCATGTTGCTTACATTATTTTAGTGATGGAATTTAGGTGTTACAAGTAGCAAAAAAAAAGCATTGGACCGTGTATCAATACTCACATCCAATGTTGCCCTGCATGCTACAAGGTACACGGTCGGTCACCCTTCGTTTAGCGAATAGTCGAACTATACAGTTGATTAAATAGAAAAAAAACGGATTACACAGGATTAAACGGCATACACGACCAACACAGTTGACTGCTGAGCTGCATTTAAACATCGTGTAAACGGCCTACACGACCGTTTACGCAGTGGCGGAGACACCACTATGGCAAGCTACGGCGGCCGCCACACCTGCCCGCTGACATAGTACCGAATCACCAATTAGCAGTATAATTAGCACTAACAAATTCAGAAAAATAAAATCTAGTTAACATAATACATCATGCCTGCAGCATGGAAGGATATCACATCCAATCTTTCTCACTGCCGCCTGCCACTGGATATTGTTGTCCTATCATCTTTGACTTTTTGCTTCATTGAACATCTAGCTGTATCTAGTGCTTTATAGTTCCTCCGTTCTTAAACATATGACTCCGTTGACCTTTTATTTCAATTTTGACCACCGGTATCTATTAAACAAGTTAGTTAGCTAAAGTAAAATACGTATCATTATGTCCATTGTCACATGTACTTCAGATAAAACTTGTAAGGTTATCGATTTGCAAAAATATTTGCAGAAAAGACGAATATTCAAACAAATGAAAAAAGTTAATGATGTCTATACTCCCTCCTTTTCTATTTATAAGGCGCGACGCGACATGGCACGGTTTTCAAAATTAGACTTTGACCATCTATTTCTCTTATATTATATTTTTATGGTTATAAACATATAATCATTAGAAAGTATATTTGGTGACAAATCCAACCATATCAAATTTACACTAAAAAATAAAAATTGATACGTAAATTATTGATAAAAAATCGTAAAGTTTGAATCTTAATTTGCGTGCGCGCCTTATAAAAAGAAAAGGAGGGAGTATTTAAGAACTGGGTTAGTATGTTCATCCAACTATTGACTTATCAACGTTCGGAATTTTTATACAATCATAATTCATATGACGATCTCTAATATATTTATGCATATTGGGTGACTATATCTATATTTAGTAGTAACTTCGCTGTAGGTAAATTTTGATTCTGGCTTTGTCACTGCATTTTTGGCAACATTGTCACTTCTTTATGAACAAATTTTGGTGGATCCAAATACCTCTTGCAAAAGCTAGGAAGTTTGCATTTGGTTGTAAAAAAATGCAAATTGTTTTTTCAAACTTGCAATTTAAACAAGATTTCCTCATGGATTTGGTTGTTCTTTTTTACAAATCACACAATACAAAATCACACAATACAACAGAGACACTCACAAATCACAATACACACATATATTTATAATATCTGGTAAATCAGTTCTGGATTTGCAATTCCGTAGGCGGTTGGAAGTTGGCGGCCAACGACGCTCGGTTCAAAGCTGCAAGTCAACAACCTCCTCGGCCCTATCGCCGCCGTTGCTCGTATAGGAGTATCTCTTTCCTGCCCGTTTCTTCGACCCTTTACTGCTCGGTCTCGAGCGGCGGCGCGGGCCCTCCTCCTTCGCCCCTCCATTCGGGGTCCTGCTCCATCCAGGCTAACGGACGACCACATGGGGTGGAAGTGGAAAGCAGCATGATAGCGCCGCCCCTTGTCGCCCCGCTCACCGGCCGAGCCGAAGAGCACTACCACGCCTCGAGTTGATCTCCCCAGTGCGCGAGGTAACAAAACCCCGTATCGATTTGTTATTTTTTTAATACTGATTATTTGATAAAGGGAAAAATTGCTAGCTCTGCATGGCCATTCTATTCCCGCTGTATGTGTGATTTACATGCAGCAAACAGCATATATGTTGGTTTCAATTATGACCGTGATTGTTGAGTCCAGGAAAAATAGGGGGATAGGGTGAGATTTGAGTACCTAAACAACAAAATATGGAAGAACGTTGTAACTTCTGCAACCATTCTTAGGCTTAGCAGAGCATCTTTCTTCCGTTGTTCTAAGATTTTCAGGATGTGTATGTGTTGAGCAACATGCCAACATGTTACTATGTTCTTGAATCAGGCATGGCCATGATGCTGCTGGCGCGCAGCCTACGCTCCAGCCTCCGCCCGCCGCTTGCCGCGGCGGCGGCGGCGTTCTCCTCGGCCCCGACGGCGGCGTCGGCGTCGGCAGCTGCGGCGGAGGCGGAGCGGTCGATACGGGACGGGCCACGGAACGACTGGAGCCGACCCGAAATCCAGGCCGTCTACGACTCCCCGCTCCTCGATCTCCTCTTCCACGGGGTACGTACCCCCGCCTGGGCTGGATAATCGCGTTAATCCTCTCTGGTTGTGTTCGTCTTTGGTGCTGGTTAATGGTGATGCCAGAAATTTAGCGAAAGATTCTGCCTTTTAAGCTTATATAAGTGCTGAAGGCTGTAGATTTGCTCCTAAGGTTGTACGTTTAGGATCTTTGGAAGGCTGAATTTGGAGCATCAGAGGTGAAGCCTGCCTTCTCGCGGATGCTCGCTAAATGTCACTTTTGTTGTTGCCTAGTGGTGATTGCTATACAGCTTGGGGATAATGCCAAAAGGTTTCATCTGGGGAGGATTTCATGTTCTCGTGGCAATTAGCGATAGCGATTGACATTTCAGCTTTGTGGGGCTTTGCGTTGAGGACAGTGGATATTTCTTTTTGTTTTATCAGACATCTGAAGATTGTACTTTTACCCTAGCTGTGCTGGTGGATTTTTTCAGCATTTGCATGCATGTTGAGCCTTGATTTGATGGATTTAGTAGATTAATACTGATACGACACTTAGTTTCTTTGTATGGTGCTAATAAGCATCAGCTTTGTCACTTTAGGCTTGCCTCTTATCAGTGGAAAGACCCGATTTATTGTCAGTAATGTCAACATTATTGGGTTTATTTTTTCCTTAGCATCTGGGATTGTTCACTCACAATCTATAAACACTGAAATGTACAGCTGGTACAGAGTGTTATAAGTCTCGTAGCATATTATGATGGTTGCGTTTTGGAGCCTTGTTGGTTATTTAGAGTTTTCTTAAACTGATGATGTCATTTCATGATGTAAAATTTTGAGCTTATTGCCCATGGAAGAAAAGATATCAGATGGTGCGCACTGCGCCATTGCAGTATCGTCTTATACAGAAATTATTATGTTTAAACTGACATTGGCGTCAGTTTGTAAGTTTACAGAAACTGGTAGGAAGGTACCGCCCTCAAGGGCATTTAAGGTGTAGTGTGGAAATTCATATCAAGCATTTCTTTAAGCTGGTCTTTGATAGTTGGGATCGCAGGTAATGCAAAATTTCACTTTTAGGCCAGTCTCAGTGGGAGTGTCAGGTAATGCAAAATTGCAGGTTTTATATGGTGGGAAATGTTCTCGAGAAGCTTTTATAAGATCCACCTGCAGTAGGCCGTTGAATCTTTTCATAACTATGGGCGAGTGTCAAAGAGTATCACGTAATCTTGTAGAGAAAGTAAATATAGAAGTTTGTAGTTTATACTGCTACAAATTTTCTAAAGTTCGATGCTACCTGTAGGAAAGGCTAGTTCTCGTTATAAACATCGAATGAGGATCAGGCTATCCATAGTTAGGAAATTGTTGCATAATAGTCTGATAAACAAATTTTGCATGACCAATGCTCAATTCAATATGTTTATTCACAGCAACCTATTCATTTGGTGCCGAACGATTTCATTCTTGTACGTCTGGAATCTGGATCCACTATTGATTATAAAAAGTTTTAAAATAGATTACTAGTCTGTAAAAAGAATAGATATATAAGAAAATGAAACGATTCGAATGATTTATTATTCTTCTGATGAACACCATGTTCTTTGACTGTATTGGTTTACCTGTAATGGAGCATTTAGCATTCATGTGACCATGTCACAACGTCATTGGTTCTTCTTGCTATTGAGCAATTTTACTTTATGTTTTCAGGCTCAGGTCCACAGAAATGTTCACAAATTCAGAGAAGTGCAGCAGTGCACGCTTCTTTCAATAAAGACTGGTGGGTGCAGCGAAGATTGCTCATACTGTCCTCAGTCATCAAGATACAATACTGGATTGAAGGCCCAAAAATTGATGAACAAAGATGCTGTCATAGAAGCAGCAAAAAGGGTACTGTTAGAGTAATAATTGTCTGGGTGGTGAACAAGTTCACTTTGGTTGTTCTTTGACCGCCGCATTATGGCAATACGACCTTGTATTTTCCTGATGACTGTATACTTTAGTATGTGACCCATACATTTTGTGTTGGGTAGCAATTGTTTCACTGTCCACCACTCTTATATCATTCCTTCTTCCAACCTATTGTTGCACAGGCAAAAGAGGCTGGGAGCACCCGTTTTTGCATGGGAGCTGCATGGAGAGAAACCATTGGCAGGAAAACAAATTTCAACCAGATTCTTGAATATGTCAAGGAAATAAGGTATTCATTGTAATCTTTTATTATTACCATGAACTGGTATATGGTGCAAGCTCTGCATAACCACGGACAAGTTCTCTTCTAGGTTGATGTTCTGTTAACATGCCTTTATTCGCCTAGTTTGTGACTTGTTTGGAACAAACTAGCTGTCTATTAACTTACGATGTGCAGGTCATTGACTTAAGGCCTTGATGCACGGAACATGGTGAACAATGAATCTTTTGTGCATTATTATTGATATTTATAATTTTAACATTTTAGCAAGCATTGGATAATTAATTTGCAGGGGTATGGGCATGGAAGTCTGTTGCACACTAGGCATGATAGAGAAACAGCAAGCTGAAGAACTCAAGAAAGCTGGACTTACAGCATATAATCACAACCTAGACACATCAAGAGAGTACTATCCCAACATCATTACCACAAGATCGTATGATGATAGGCTGCAGACTCTTCACCATGTTCGTGAAGCTGGAATAAGCATCTGCTCAGGTGATTATCTGAAGTCACTTGTGTTTCTAGCTTTCTTCATGTGAGGGCTGTCCTGAAAAACAAGTGTTCTTCAAGCATACAGAAACCTGGGATATATATGTCTTCCACTTAAAAGTTGGTGCCCCATTCTTTTGTTCAGGTGGGATAATTGGTCTTGGCGAAGCAGAGGAGGACCGTGTAGGGCTGTTGCACACCCTGGCCACCTTGCCTACACACCCAGAGAGCGTCCCTATTAATGCATTGGTTGCTGTAAAAGGCACACCTCTTGAGGATCAGAAGGTATTCTGGACCGTTCATTTTTTTAGTTTATATGCTTGTAGCAAGTTTGTATGGGCCTATGTTTCAGCAATAAAAATGAATGTAGCTCTATCACTACTGCACAATGTCAACTGCAGTGTGCAGTATAGCCAGTTTTTTTTTTTTTTGAAATTATACAGGATGATTCTTTTTTGGTGCTAACCAACGTTCTACATCAGCCTGTAGAGATCTGGGAAATGATCCGCATGATCGCCACTGCTCGGATCGTGATGCCAAAGGCAATGGTGAGGCTGTCAGCAGGCCGCGTAAGGTTCTCCATGCCAGAGCAAGTGCTCTGCTTCTTTGCTGGGGCCAACTCCATCTTCGCCGGCGAGAAGCTCCTCACAACAGCAAACAATGACTTTGATGCGGACAAGGCGATGTTCAAAATCCTCGGTCTGATTCCCAAGGCTCCAAGCTTCGGCGACGAAGAGGCAGCAGCTCCTGATTCCGACACCGAGAGGCCTGGGCAAGCCGCTTCTATGTAAAACATCATTACATATTTTATGTATTTCAGTTAGTGCAAAACTAGCACTGCTGTTGTAGCTAAACCATTATAATGTAGAAACCACTACATTGTCTAGCCACTTGAGAGTTGAGACTAATCAGAATTCATAAATAAAATGCACAATCTGAAAAAGATGACTTCTTTATCACAAAAATGCAGTGGGATGTGCGCGAGTAGCCATTTGTGTATGGTGTGCACCCCTATTCATTGAAACTTAAATATTTGAAATTTTACATCAAATAAGGCAATTCAGGATTGAAATAGGCATCTCCTTCCTTTATAATTCCATGTGTTCCTGGCATTTCATTCAAAACCAGCTACTTCTCGTTTATACTTTAGCGCGCGGGGACGGTGGCAGGATCCTTGGAAGCAAATTTGAGGTATAATAACAGGCAAGTGAGATGCTAAATTAACAATTTCAGGAGTGGACTGGCCCCACAACTTTTTTTCAGCAATTTTAGAAACATATCATGCACATAAAATGGAAATTCAAATGCCCTAAAATCTTCCGCTGAAGCAAGTTCAGCTTATTGTCATGTCAGTTCTCTACGTCCAGTTACTTTATGTCTTCATTGAAGTAGCACAAGCTAGGAGTCTATCAGTACATCAACATGAGGATGAAAAGCATAACGTGATTGCTCGTTTATTTGCACCAGTCACTTGGTCAGGCACTCAGTCTCTTGATCCAACTGTCATTTTTCCCAGCAAAAGAAGCTGGGATGAGCACCGAATAGTATAACCCCTCCTCATCGGTACTCCACTCCAGAAAACTTTGGAACTGAAGAGAATATACTGAAACTGAAACCCGGGATGCGGATGCACTGGCAGTTTGTCCACAAGAGTGAAGACAGTGATTCATGAACATCTTGGGAGTGAAATCCAGGAAGACAACTAAAGATGACAGCTAGTAGCTCTGTATATGAACTGATGGCTCAAAGTCTATAAATGAGGTTGGGAAACAGCAACTGAATGAAACTAAAGAAACTGGGAAACAGCAACTGAACAAATCGGGAAACAGCAACTGAAGTAATTGGGAAACAGCAACTGATCGAATTGGGAAATGACAACTAAAGGAATTGGGAAACAACCAAAGAATGAGCATTTCCAAGTAGGCCAATTGTGTTATTAGTTTATGGAGTACACATGTTTTGAAGTGCAGCTATAATTTACCCTCATTTCAACTTTCTGTGATTTTACTCCTTCTTTAAGAATGCCTTTTATTTTTTTTCTGCTCACCTTCTCTACCTCGCAAAGATGCAGTGACCAATTATCGAAATGTGGAAGAAAGATTAAACCACCATCCCTTCACCTTTCACCTCGTGAAGAAGCACAACAACTTGAAGCAAAGGTTTTGTACAAGTACTAAAACTCAGGAGGTACCATGTTCTAGTTTGTTCGTTAGACTGAAGACAGTGATTAACACTAGGAGTAAAAGCACGGTTAAAGATGACAGGTAAGTAGCCAAGTTAATTATAATGACACAATAGGTTGGAAAACAACAACTACGGAATGAACTGTTATGGCCGGTGGATGCCGGCTGGTAGCTGCAGCTCGAGGGAGGAGGTCAAGGCCTCTCTGCTCTAGCGCTTGGTTGAAACAGGGGATAGGGTTAGTTGGGTGAGATCGATTAGAGAAAGATTAGAGTTAGTTTGGATCTTTACTTAAGGGTCAAGCCATTCCCTCTATATAAAGGGAGGCAGAGTATTCAGATAATTAATCAATGAAGAAGAATTAATCCAATCTCTCCCCCAACTCACAACAAGCTATGAGCAGCTGAGGCAAAAAGACCTCCACCCTCCTCTAGTCCACAAAAAGCGAAGCCTTATGCAAAGGCCTGCTGCTCAGTCTTAAAAATTGAATCAACTACACTAGAAGTATATCCATGACACAATAGCTAATATATCAATTGAGGAATATACGGTTGAAGAGTAAATTGAAAAAACACATGAATGGGCATTCAGAAATTGAAACACTGAGAACATTGCAGCAAAACTATGGGAACTTATGATTGGTAAATATACCCAAGAAAAAGGTGATGCTAGATTGTATTTTGACATTAAGCAATAAAAGGAGGCATGTTACGATACAGAATTACTCACAGAGAAACAAAGAACGAACAATTTTAAATTAACAAGACAAAAGGAGAGAAATAAGAAAAAGAACAAGTTTTCCTTAAGCTGGTACGGGACAAAATATGAAATATGACCAGGACAACCTAGTCACGAAGATTGGACCATCATAACTGATCAATATGGTACAAAGGATGTCACAGACTCACAGGAGATAAAGGGGACCACTTGAACACAGATTTCTAAAGTTTGGCAGCCCTAATCATAATAATCTGAGATAAAGTTAATGTATACTCTGTGTAATAAAAGGAAACAAACTTCTGCACATGTAGAAGTGCCAGCTATTGAGGCGTGAATAGATAAATGAAAGTTCACCAGAACTCGTGAAGTAAAAACATACTCTACTCATGTAAACCCTCTACATATATACTACTACATGAATTCATAGAAAATTGACAAACTGTTCAGCTTGTGAGCAATAAATTTGACATACGTAAATGCTTCTTCTGTGGTAGACATTTAATACTAATTTCAGTTCGGAGAATGGTTACAGTTTCCACAAACAGTATGAACCAGTTGATAGCCTCGTTTCATAGAATTTATACTGAACCTTCATGAAGCATATTGGATCACCAATTTAGGAGCCCTTGGATAACACACTCTACTGCACTCACAGTAGGACTGTACAGAAGCTGAAAGAATTTTGCAATCTGAACTTTAATACTTCACCTCAACACCGAGGAAAGAGTGGTTGTCAAACAGCCACCAAGGAGCTAAACCTTCACCTCAAGAAAACACTGGATCAACAGCAAAAAAAAAAAGAACATTTGAAATGAGATGAATAATTATGAACAGAACAGAGAAGAATCAAAGGAACTTACTGTCCAACAATTTTATAGGCTACGATCCACCGAAAGAGTAACCGCTAAGGATGCATTAATCCAGAGTCCCGTGAAAGATGAGAGAATGAACAAGTAAACAGCATATATTTCTGTCTGAAATCCCCACTGGTTCATAATACAAGGTGTATGTGATGTCTATAGTCTATCTGTGATATAACTGTTGTATCATCCATTTATTTGCTCTCCCTATACTTATTACTGGAATTATATGTTTTTCTAGCTACATATGAGGAAGGAACAGCAATGGACTAAATAACTAGTGCCCATCCGATCCCTCGTTCCTCCCCTTCTCCCCCCTTTCACTTCTTGATCCGGCGGACCTTCTTGGCGCCCCAGACCTCCATGCGGCCCTTGGGGCAGCCGCAGGGCGCGCGGAAGATGAGCACGGTGCGGCCGTTGGGCGGCGCCATCTTGCGGAGCTCGGCCTCCAGCTCCCGCTGCTCGTCCCCGAGCTCTACGGGGCGCGCCCCGGCGGCCGCGAGCAGCGCCGATCGCGCCGCGGTGGCGGGGCGGCCGCGCACGCACTCCTCCGTCTCGAGCTGGATGTCGAACTCGACGGCCTTCTTGAGGCCCCTGCACCTGGGCTTGCCGCACTTGCGCGCGTGGTGGCCCAGCAGCTCCCAGGCGACGACGGCGGCGGCCACGGCGAGCGCGGCCCCGAAGAAGGCGGCGGCGGAGAGGCAGGACGCGGCGGGGTGGAGCAGCGCGCCCGCCTCGGCGAGCAGCAGCCTGACGTACGGGGCCGCGAGGAAGCCGAGCGCGGCGACGACGGCGAGGAGCATGACCGCGTCGACCACGGCCATCGGGGTGCTGTCGCAGAAGGCGCCGGCGCGGGCCGAGGCGGCCCGCCTGGATCGGGAGCACGCGGAGGCCGAGGCCGAGGCCGAGGCCGAGCTGTCCGCCGCCTTGCGGTGGTGCTCGAACGCGCGGAGGAACTCGATGAGGCTGCGGCACTCCGCCATCGCGGCGTCGGGAGCTGCTCCGCCTCCGCGGCGGCCGGGCCGCCGACCGGCAGGCAATTCACCACCAATTTTCCGGTGCGGGTTCGGAAGCGGGAGCGGGGCGAGCGCTGTGTGGTGGGGGCGCCGGGATCTGTGGGCAACTCTGGTAGGGGCGGGGGATTTGCCGATCCGATCGGTGGGGTTGGGTTGGGTAAGGGGAAGGAATGGGACGGGGCGGGGGACTCGGCGCGCACCGCGTGCGGGGGGTTTGGCTTGGCTGGGTCGGCGCCTCGTTCCGTGGCGTACGTCGCGTACTGGGCGGGGCGCGGCCGTGCCGCCCGCCCCGCAGGCCGCAGGCCACCCGTGACGTGACGTGTAGGCCGTGGACGGACAGGAGCAGCAGGGGCAGGACGGCGGGTGAGGAGGCCACGTCCGACTGACGTGTGGGGCGTAGAGATAGCGGCGACTGGAAGGAACAAGGAAGGCAGCCGCCGACGATATCACACGGCGGGGCGGCGGCACCCACAGCTGACGCGACGCGTAGCCGCAAGGATGGGGTGGGATGGGTGCCCGCGCCGCTGTCGAGATGTCAACGCCGCAGCCGCACGTCATGCGACCGGACGCGTCACGGCTCCCGTGCCTCTGCCGTTCAGCCTCTGCAGTTGTGTCACTGACGTGTGGGCCCCATCACCGTGGGACCCACACGTCAGTGACTCAACGGCAGAGACGTGAACTGCAGAGGATCTCGTTCGCGTGTGCGGTGCCGCCGACGGCATACTTGTTCGGCTCCGCCGTTCGTACTCGTACCCCGCCCCACCCCAGCACCACAGCACCGGGTTTTCTTTTTCCTTGTCCTGCGTCGTAGTAGGCTCGTAGCGCACGTCACTGACTCGCTGCCAGGAGGAATTGGATCCACGAAGAATGGGCTCAGCGACTTTCGGCTCGAGCTCGACCCTTCTTTCTTTTTTCCTTTCTCCCTCTGGTCTGGTGTGGTGTCTTCCTTTTGCACCTTTCGATGAATCCTTTCCGTGTCACTCTGGCGCATCCTGGTTTGATGGAGTCGTCTCCCCTCTCCCCTAATCCCACCCCCATCTGACAAGCGATTTGCCGGTCGACGTCGGTGGCAAATGCAGATGCAGCTTGGGGCATTCTTCGGTGACACTCCCACGGCACGGTCAGGTGCATCAGTACGTGCATCACCGGTCCAGAATGAGGAAATTGAAGATACCAAACGCACCTTTTCCGTCTCTAACTCCTCCACTAAAACCGGGAAGAGTTCAGCTGGGTTTTTCTTTTCCACAGTTGGTCAAGTGACAGCGTCACGGTGTGCTGCACATTGCGGGCGGATAAGCTAAGGTACCCTCTTGATGCCGGTGGAAAATCAACGGCGCGTGATCTGTGGCGTGGTCAAGCAAATTTATTAGCGGAGGCACGCACGCACTGCACGACCTCGTGACCGGAGAGAAAAAAAGAAGTCCCGCGGTTTCACATGGGATCCAAGACGTACGCCTGCCTTTGATTCAGTGACCAACTGGGATTAAGTATTGCGTCGCCATCCTCCACCGTGCTCGATCCTCACGCTCAAGACAAAACCAAAAAAAAAAAAGACAAACCAAAACAAACGCTGGAAAATGTTAGTGTTTGGCATTTGGATCCCATTGGTTGTCACTTGGGGATGTCATGAGCGAATAATCCATGGGCAAATAAACAACGATCCGGTGCCACATCTAGGATCACACGGGGCGCGCGCGCGTGCGTGGTGCAATCATGTGTGGATCCAAGATGGAGTTGGAGCTTCGGGAGACGTGGTCTCTGAACTTGGAACCTACCGTTTGTATATTCTTCCGAGTAGGGTTCTGCTGTACTTGTGTGATGGACTTGGTAATGATGAAACCGACGTGTACTCCTCCTGAAGAATGAGTCAGAAAGGGTGAGTAGATTAGCAATAACCTGCCGTCAAGATTGCTAGTGAAGTTGAAGGATCCTACTACACGGGCTATCGCCTGCCTGAGACTGAGAGTGATCGGAGGGAACAAAAAAAAAAGAACGGGAAGCTTGCCCATCACAAAAAGTATAAACTTTGGTTGACACATTACAGTGACGCGTTGCGAAGGTATCTTAGACGGCATGAACCAGGCGAAAGACGAACGAAGAAAGAAAGCGACCGGAGGAACACATAGGGGAGTGTATATTTTTTCTAATTGTTCCGACGTCACCATTTCTATTGATCTGATCTGCTGCTGAACATGAACAATGTGTGTGGAAAAGATAAGACCGCTAACAACTTTTGCAGACACCACACAAACACGTTCGCGTCACTGTAAGATCACTACTGCTCCGCAGCTCCGGGCCGTCTCCCTCGTCACCGACTACATGTTCCAACCGCCGCAATGCTCCAACCAGAGAAAACACACACGGGCTACCAAGCAGACGTAAGGACAGTCTCAGTGGAAGGGGTCATGGAGGAGTTTTAAAAAATGACACATCATCTTTACTGTATTAGTTTGCGGGATGATCTACCCTCTCTCAATGCACAGGGTCATAGCACAGTTTCATAAGTTCATGTACATATTTAATTGCTGCATATTGGTTGGTCAATTGTGCTTAAAAATTGTGTCAACTTATCTCAGTGGGAGGGTCATGGAGTGTCATTCCTAGGACTCCGCGCCGACCCGGGGTCATGAGGATGACCCTGGTTTTCTCTCTCTCTTATTAAATATCATGCCATGTCATCTTGTTTGCATATGTGACACTCTATTTAATGCTTATGACCCTCCCATTAAGATTGGGCTAACCACACAGAATGACAGAAGAGGAGATGCACTGCGACGTGTAGCCATCAGAGCCCTCCGTCCCCGCGCGGGCGATTGACTTCCGAACACACCACCGATGGGGATGGATGGCGGATGGCTACGCGCCTACTCCGATCCGTGTCGAATCAAACCGAGGAAATTCCTCTCTTGATCCGTGATCGGCAGCGAACCGGGGGCTTCCGTTTTCCATGACCTCGCGTCCTCATGCTTGGGCATGTGAGCTCACATGGGTGGACAAACAAATGGGAGTTCTAGGCGTTGATGATGGCAGGTCCAAGAAATTTAAGCTTTCTCGCTTGACTTTGCTGGCTTTATTTGACACCTGTGACGTGACTGAGACCCCGTTCCGGGCACGCCAGCAGCCGGAGGTTCTTCAGAGGTCTGTGACTGTTGTGGCTGCTAAAGGATCTTTCTTCCTGTTCAGGTGTTGTGCGCAGGGAGATTTGGTCATCAGCCCCGTCGCCAGGACCAGTTCGTAGCGGTAGCGCCCTGCCGGACGTGCCGGCACGGTTCGGTTCGGTCAGAGGAGAAATGGGGGTGGAAAAGGACTCGGCACTGCCTAGTGCCGAGCGTAGCAGTCAATGGGTGGGAAATTTTGACTGGGTTGAGGTCGGCCAGGGCAGCCAGTTGCACTGAAGAAGCCTCAGCGTAAGATGGTGGGTATCATAAAGACGTTCACTTGACGGGTGTTTGAAAAACTGCAATTACATTTTTCTTGATAAGAAACACTAGGTGATTTTGTAGTAGTTTCCTCGTCAACTGGGCAAACCCAGAAGGGAACTGTGATTTGTGATGGGCCGAATAGGAACAGTTTGCGATGTGCTGCATGATTTGTGATGGCCGAAGAGGAACATGTTGGCCCAAAGAACCGTGGGAGGAGTTTCGATGAAAGAAGTATAATTTAGGAAAAAGTCCATTCCACAACCCTCATCTATAGGCGCTGTCTGGATTTCAACTCCCAACCACAAAATCAGGTATTGGACACCCACGAACTATGAAAACCGTCTGATTTACACCCCTTGATGGTTTTCTGGGTGGTTTTCGCCTACGTGGCACAATAGGACCCACATGTCAGAATCCACGTCACCAATTTTTCTTTTCCAATCTCTCTCTTCCTCTCGAGCTCGAGCCGCCCCTTGCTGTCCGCGTATTGGCCGGCGACGGGCCCCTGCTCTCCGCGCGGTGGTCGGCGTCTGCTCGCGCCACCTGTGGGCTGCCGCCACGGACCTGCTCCACTACCGCCGCTCCACCCGAGGTCAGAGCAGGGACAGCGAGATCCCGCCCCCGTGTGGAGGTCGGGCTGCCGCCGCTCTCGATTATTCGCACCTCCGTCCCCATCCATCACCGACGGCGGCGTCTAGCACCAGCGGCGGCGTCCCCATCCTCCCCGTCCAGCGCGCAAGCCTCCGGTGGCGCGCGAGCAGATCGAGGTCGGGAGCCCCGGCCTCACCCCGTTCTTCTCGCTCCAGCACGACGGCGAGGCGCGAGTTGTTGTGCCTAAGACGACGGCGAGGACGTGCTGTTGCGCACCACAGCGACGGCGAGCTCTCCGCCATCTCCGCGTCCTCGCCCGCCATGGCCAGGGAACGACGTGAGGAGGACGAAGATGGATGGTGCTTCCCGACCGGAGGAGGAAGGTGAATGGTGTCGAGCCGCGATTCCGCGGCGTGCGGCGGCGCCCCTGGCACAACGTGGTGGAGATTTGTGATGGCGTCGTGGTGACGGGTGTGGCTGGCCACCAACTTCGAGTAGTTCGCTGCTCCCGCTCCCGCTCCTGGGCAGCGACTACACGCTGCCCTGTCCGTGGGGCCCTCTTCCTCGACACTGGCAGCAACCTCGTCTGGTTCCCCTACGCGCCCTTCACCTGCATGCTCTGCGAGGGCAAGCCCACGCCGCCAGGCGGTGTGACGCCCCAGGTTTTTAATTAGCCTCATTAGCGCTAATGACCGAACCAGCCGAGTCAAACCCTGTTGACTTTGGTCAAACCATGGTCAACCTGGGTCATCACTTCGAAAACCTCGAAAATCTCACCAACAATCCCTAATAACCCTCTTGATCAAGTCAACACACACTTGTGGTCAAACCTTGGTCAAAGGCACGGTCAAACCCTACTTAACCCCTAATGTCTTTGAACTTCCTCCGGAACTTTTGCCGCGTTCTCCAAATTTCACCTAAACACTTCAAAATCTCCCAATATAAAAGTTGTCCAGTTTTTCGAGAGGCACGACTTTCATGTTGGATGGCATTTGCAATTTGAAGTGGAAATAGGTGAAAAAGCTCGGTCAACGCCAGTCGGCACTGTTCACCGACGCCATGAAAAACAGGAACTTGGCGAGCAGTTTATGCAAAATCCGTTGAGAAAAACACCATAGAGCCTTTGTAAAAGTTGTAGGGGGTAGTGAGATCTACAACTTTGGTATAATCACCTTGGGTCACTTTAGTTCAAATTTTCAAAGTTATTCGCGGTCAAACAGTGGCAGTCCGAATGGAAATCATGCCGGAACGCGCGACGTCGCGCGCGCCATCGCGTTCCCACGCTCCAGAGCGCGCCGCCACGCGTCGCCGCCGCCACACCGCCGTACACGCGTACCGAGGCGGGCCCGCGACCACCGGTCCGTGCGCCGCACCCCTCGGAACGTACCCCCGTGCCACGCGGAGCTCCCGCACTCGCTGCCCGGCCGCCCGCCGTTTTTCCCCGCTGGTCCGACCGCGTCTCTCTGCCGAGCGCGCCTGCCGAGGCCGGTCGTCGTACGCACGGCATTAACGCCGGAGGACCCTTAGCGGCGAAGTCAGGCCTCCCCTCTCTCTGTCCCCGGGCTATAAAAACGGCCGCCGTGTTCCTCCTCGCGCGCGCCGCACCAGTGCCGCACACCGCGCTCCGCCGTCCGCCAGGGAAGCCGCCGCCGGTGAACTCTCTTTTCCGCTAGTGCCCAGTGCCAACCAAGCCCCCTAGGCTCTTCCCCGTAGTCCTCTGGAGCTGCCCGGGCCACGCATTGCCTAGGCCGAGCCGCCGCCTCGCCGGGGCGCAGCTCGCGGCGGCCACCGCCGCCGGGCATCGACGAACACCGCCGCCGGCCGCTCCTCCGCTCAAGTTTCGGCCGCAAATCGACCCCTAGGTAATCATCGTGAATGCCCCCACCCTCTCCCCGCTCATCCGCGTCGCCGGCTCGTCGGATTTTGGCCGGAACCGCCGCCCTCCATGGCCAGGGACCCAATTGCAACCCCTCTTTCTTTCCAGGGTCCTAACCGTGATGCAGGGGCATATCTGTAAAGGGCAGAAAAGTTCCAGGGACCTAATCGAAAAACCAGATCTGAAATAGTATATGGCATTGGCTGAAACTTAGAAAATCTATAGAAAATTCAGAAAAATGCAAACTCAATTTTGTTGGATTGCTAGTGAAAAACAATACAACTTTTGTAAATAATTTCTATGATTTTTCCTGATAGTTTTTGCATGAAAAATAGAAATAGGAAACACATAGATCTGTTGTATCTCCAAATCTACAAGTTCTCTGTAGCTGAATTATGGATATGTTGTGTATCATGCCATGACTAGCTTCTGTACCAAAAATTGCACAAAGTTATGTTGTAAATCTTTTTATATGAATTGTTTTCTATTTATGCAGAATCTGTCTAAATGATTTTTTTAGCTAAAAATAATTAAATTTCTGTGCTCAACTTCTGCATGTGATATTTTTATGCCAAAATACACCTCTGGTGAATTAATCACAATTTTATAATTGTCATAAATATTTATTCTTGAAATATGCTTGATTTTCTTTGTAATTACATAACCCAAAATATATAGTAGCTCTAGGTGTATATGTTGCATTCATAGCTTAGTTTTGGACCAGAGACCATGTGTGAGAAAGTTGGAATCATTTTTATGTGTATTTATTTTGTTATGCATTTATCTTGCTTTAATAGCTAGCTTTTGTTCCTTTCGGTATAATTAATTTCATAGCTCTCCTGAGTGTACATATGTGTTCAGTGGCTTTGTATAGGTGTGTAGTGCTTGATGAACCCTTCCACTGAATTTTATTAATTTATGTTATGACTATGGAAGTAAATTAAAGCTTAATATTAAAGTAAATGAGAAATCACCAACCACACCCCTAATAACCCTATGTGTGTGATGTAAATCATTTTAAAAAGATAAAGACCAACCCATTTCTGTTTGTGGAATTTAAATTAATTTATTTAAATAAATATGTACACAGTCACTATCAAAAAGAATAAATCATAAAGCACCACAGGAAATTACTTTAAGAGTATGCCAAATGTGTGTTTGTCAAGGTGAATGTGATCAACCATGCACCCCATGGTTGTCGTTTGTTGTTTGCAATTAATTAAATTAAAAATTGTTAATTAAATATTGCATTGCATCCTCGTGTAGATCTTCCCGACGGTAGCCGTACGCCTGTGCCGGAAGGAGGAGACGAAGGAGCTGACGGAGACGTGCACTACGTCGCTGTAGAGCAAGACCTGGACCAAAGTCCAGAAGGGCCCAAGGCCAACCTTGCCAGCGAAGGCAAGCCCCGGTGCATTAACCTAAGTATTTTGGAAATTTATGCAACTATCTATGGATGTTTGTGCATTTACGTTCAGGAGTTGAGATGAAACCCTAGATGCACGATTCCTAGGTACCTATGTCCTTACTAGTATGATAGGTCGGTAGCTGCTATGCTATAGGACCGTTACAAGTCAAGTGATGCTTGTCACTCGCGAGAATAGGTTCTTATGTTGGAATCATAAGATCTCCTTAAATGGATTGCTCATGTGGTAAGAGCATGAGATGTGGGCTCCAGTCCAATGGCTTTCGTGGGTTAAGTGTTTGAACGTACTAAACACTTATCGGAAATGGGTACGGTAAGCCTAGTACCTAAATGAGGCGGTGCGGGAACTTTGCGCTACTAATCTTAGGGTTGCGGCCCCGGGCTCGCCACCTGAGTACATGTGTGAAGCTATGTGACCTCGGTGGCGTAGCCTAGCAAGCCTTGTACTTAAGACTGTAACATCTGATCCCAATCCGAAGATTTTTGGGAACCGCCTGGTGGTTGTCCTCGCGGGGGCACCCTACCGTGTGTTTAGGTCTACCTTGCAAGGTTTGAATCAATCGATTGTCGGCCTCTCACCGTTATCTGAGACTACTTACTCCACTGGCCATGAGATCCCTAATGATGGAAGTTGATGAATATTATGCTTGATTAATTGTCTTGCACAACTCATGCTTGCAATAGTTGGCTAATTTAGAAAAGAATATTCAACTAGAACTTGTGCTAAAATCTTGAAAGTAAGGACATACTCTTTGTTGCTTTTCAGCAAAAGAAACCCCATTGGCCAAAAAGCCTTTCATGTCTAGAGTTGGTGAAATAGTTATCACCGACGGGTAAGTCTTGCTGAGTATTAGTATACTCAGCCTTGCTATAATCTGTTGCTCCAGGTAATGCCTTTGCTGATGTGTGGCCTGGAGAGATCCCGCCTGGCTGGGAGCTGGAGTGGGTTGAAGACGATGAATGAAGGCATCATGGCAGGCCTCCCGTGATGTTTCCTCGTGCCGTTTAGTTTAATTCCGCTGTTTTCAAACTCCGAACTTCGTTGTCGTGTCAAAGACTTCGGTTTGTAATAATTAAGCCCTTCGGGGTAAATTTGGATGTTAATCATATGTTGTTCTCTGGACTCGCCTTCGCGTGAGTTTTAATGCATATATGTCGATCCTTGTTGCTTTGTAAGTGATTTACCGGGCGTTAACCGGCAACTAACGACAGGATGATACTTTATTATTGCTTAATGACCAAAGTGGATTGGTTTAGGCGATAGTACGGTATTTTCCTGGGCGGGTTGTCACAGGCGGGCACTCCGCGCCACTCCCGCCGCCGCCTGACTCCCGGTGCGTCCCTTGCACGTCGCCACTCTGCTCGGCCGCGCACTCCTCTGCGCCGCCTTC
Organism: Cenchrus fungigraminus; assembly: GCA_036936925.1. Classification (NCBI taxonomy): domain Eukaryota; kingdom Viridiplantae; phylum Streptophyta; class Magnoliopsida; order Poales; family Poaceae; genus Cenchrus; species Cenchrus fungigraminus. Next base: position 14,740,600 of record CM072778.1, on the reverse strand, counting down.
CGACCTCTGCGCCGCGGCGGGGTGCCCGCTCGAGGACATCGAGACGGCCTCCTGCGGCGCGTCGGCGCACCCATGCCCGCCGCTCTACTACGCGTACGGCGGCGGCAGCCTCGTGGCGCACCTCAGGTGGGGGCGCGTCGGGCTGGCCGCGTCCGTGGCCGTGGAGAACTTCACCTTCGCGTGAGCCGACGACGACGAGGCTGGCCGCGGAGGTGCTGCTCGTCGTGCTTCTAGAGGAGGGGAACAGGGAGCGCGGTGGAGGCCGGCGCGGCGTAAGCGGCCGTGGAGGCGGTGGCGGCGTCCAAGCGGGCGGGAGGGCGGGCGGGGGAGGGGACAGGGACGGTGAGGCCTTCGGCGCCGCCGCCGGCAGAGAGAGCGGAGAGGGGGATGCGGCCCGCCGTCGGGAGCTCCGTCGGCTAAATGGTGGGGTGGAGAGGAGTAAGCTGACGTAGCGGCCTAACATGTGGGACCCAGCGCCACATCAGCGAAAACCACCCAAAACAACACATGAATCCACCGAGGGGGGGTTGAACGGACGGTTTTAGTAGTTCGTGGGTGTCCAATACCTGATTTTGTGGTTGGGGGTTGAAACCCAGACAGTGGCTATAGATAAGGGTTGTGAAATGGACTTTTTCCTATAATTTAACCTCCATAGACGTAAAAATCAGCAAATGAAAAAAAGAGAGTCAGGCCTGAAGCCTTGAACTGACAGGTGATGATTGATGAAGTTTTTCGTCTCCATCGCGTTGCTCGATTGCCGAGCCCAAATAGACCAGGACCCCGGCCGCCGGCCGGCTTGTGCTTTGTGATGCATCAGAAAACACACTGGCCCGGGTGGACCCGTCGATACCGGCCCTGCAACTCGCGAACAGCGAGTGAAACTTTACCGACCGGCATCATATCATCATCATCACCAGCATTGCTCAACTGTGACGTCGTGCGTTGGCGATCAAGATGTCACGAGACGAGGCGAACGAACGAATCGTGACAGATTTTCCTTTAACTTGTCCCGGCCGCGAGCTTCTCTCTCGGTCTGTACAGCACGGTTGTTATGGCAACTTGGCAAGATAACGAGAACTCAACCAAAGCGAGTGCTTTAGCTGCTGAAACGGCAGATGTTTCCTCTGAATTCTGATAGCCTATCTCATCAGTTCCAACTGGAAGATTAGCAGTAGGATGTTACGCGAATCGCTCTACAATACATCTCTCCTCATAGAAGCGACTAGATTGCTACAGTAACGATGCTGATGATCTACTGCTAATCTTCAGTTGCATCTGTTATTGGAGTTGGAGGCTACAAAAGTCAAAGCAGGAATAGTTAAAGAGACGACAAGAGTTGCACAGTGGTGATGATCGTGATCGAATCGCAGACCGATCATGTGATTTCTCCTGCGCCAATCGAAGGAACCGAACGAATCTTGCTGACATTTCCGTCGAAATCCGCAGGTTCTCGTCGCCCCACGAGGGAGGGGCCGAGGGGGGATACGTTAGTTTGTGGTCGGCAACCACTCGGACCAGCCCGTGATCCGTGCGTCCATTTCTGTAACATTTGATATTGGGCATGAATGGATGCAATGTGTTAGTGTTAGTGATAGTTTTTTTTTTAGAAAAGTGTTAGTGGTAGTTTTTTCACCTCCAACTAACACCTTGGATGTATGGATGCATGAGTTACTTTGCATGTCATGCTACTTTTGCAATCATTGGAGGTCCACCAAAAGAAGTAAAGTTGGATTGGATGTGGAGAGGGAGAGAGAAAAAGAAGTAAAGTTGAGTGGAGTCCACCAAAACTAACACCAATTACCACCTCTTGGAGGTGTTCGTTTTTTTTTGTGTTACTCCAAACTAACACCAAAATAATACCTATACATGGATCTTTTGTGTTAATTTTGTATTAGTTTGCCCCAAACTAATACTAACACATGGATCCATTCATGCCCATTGATAATTAGTATCAAACTGCAGTAGCAAGTGTGCCATTGATTTTAGATAGTACACCGTTTGGTAGGGCTCCAATCATCTAGCTCCTCCAGTCGGTTCGCAGTCTGTTCGTTTGGCTGTTGTTCTGAGAGAAAATCACTGGCTGGTTGCCGGTGGCTGGTTTGTTCTGAGATTATTGGCTGGTGGCTGATAAGCCAAACGAACAGAGTATATCTTGGGCAGTGTTACCGAAAGAATTTGGTTTTACCAGCTTTTAGTTCATTTTGAGCACCGGTTTCAGGCGCATGGATGGAAGTGATAATAGTGCCTTTGGATGTGAACTACTGGTAGAAAACATTTCATTCATGCAAAACCGAGGATGACAACATATCTTGCCTGAGTACTCCTAATATGGCTTCTGGGCCGCTTGCAGTTGCTGGAACCTTCCACAAAAGTAGTACTACAGTAGTAGTTTGGTCACCATCCTTGCCTCCTTGGCTCGTCACTCGTGAGCCCAACTGTTGACAATGGTGTTCTGCCCCATTGTACAGTGATGTTCGTGGCCCTAGAAGGGGGCAGATGGCGATTCAGCACTGCTCAATCAGTGTCTCGGACGAGTTTTCTTCAGCAACGATGATAACTCGGCCAAAAACACACTGTAGCGGATGGTATCGTCAACTTCTGCAGTCATGTAGTAACATAGCAACATCTATCACAGACAACGACAGTGTACAGTGCACAGTTCAGAAATCGCTGCTGCCCTGCTGGGGTAAGACTGGTAGCACTCGTCGTACTCCATTTGCATACTCAAAGAGAATATTCTGCCTGGTCATCGAAATTTTGCAGTACAGTATCAATTTCCCCGCACCCGTCATCCCCTGTATCTCGTACTCGACACCAACAACCAGCTGCGGGGCCCACTAGTCAGTGTCTTTTACCCCCGCAACCCCCCTCCCTCTCTGTCTCTCTCCTGCTCTCTTCACTCCGCCGCCCGCACCCCCTCGCCCATGGATCGAGCGGCACCGGGGCTTTGCTCGCCGGCGTGGCCGGCCGCGTTCCGGCGGCGGAGCTCGCAGGCGCGGCGTCCGCGGCTGCCCCTGCGCTCTCGGATCGAGCGGCCTCGGGAGCAGAGCTCGCTGGCGTGACCAGCCGCGGCTCCGGCGGCAGAGGTCGTAGGCACGGCCCACCGGCGACGGCTCGTCCCTTCCCGCGCGCGGAACCCCTGCTCCCTCCGCCCCTTCCCAGCCCGCGCCATGGACGAGCCACGGTGGATCTGAGCAGGGGCGCGGCGGAGCAGCCGTGGCGGAGGGCAGCTCCCTCCTTCCTCGCGGCCGGTCACGCTGACCTGGGCGGCGGCTCGAGGTCCCGGAGGCCCTTCCCCTGCCCATGGCGGCGCTCGACGGCTCGTCCCTTCCCCACGCTGCATCTCCCGCCCCCTCCTCCCCTGCTTCTCCCTCCCCCCTCGGCGGCGACCTCGACGGCGTCGGCGTGGCCGTGCCCCCTCCTCTGCTCTCCGATGGCGGCGTGGACAAGCTTGGGTGCAGTGCCGCGCCGCTGCTCTCCCACGCGGCCGTGCCCCTGCTCCCTCATGACGCCGGCCGCGGCGCGAGGCGGAGGAGCCCAAGGTCGGCGACGGGGGCAGGGGCGGAGGTCGGCGGTGGGTTGGACCTCGAGCTCCTCCCGAGGCCAAGCTCTGCCCTGCTCCCCTGCCTCTCCCCGACGGCGAGCGCGGCGGAGGTGGGGCCCGTGGACGGCTCCCGGAGGCGGCGCAGTCGAAGTCAGGTGCGGTGGCCGGCGGCGCTCCTCTCCATCGACCTCACCAGCGCCATTTTCTCTCCTCGGCGTCATCTCTCTCCTCTCCTCTCCGATGGCGCGCAGCAGCAACGGCGACGCAAGTGGGGCCGCTGCGGGGCGTAGCGCACGCCCTGGGAAGCATTGGATTTGGCGCGGACGGGGTGCGAACGGGACGCCGCGTACGCGTTGGTGTCCCCCGGTGCGGGAGATAAAACGCCATTCGCGTACTGGATCAGGCCACCGTGTCCCGTAACGTTGGTTTTACAGCACCCAGTGCTACCGGTCATAATAGCCGGAGCCAAGCAGAAGCCAGTAGACGTGCTGTCTGTTGACATCGAGTAGCGGGCTAAAACAAACATGTGCAATGTCAAACAGACATATAGTACTTGAGGTTACATGAAGACGCACATTGGCACATAGTACACGCAGAAAGACTTGAAAACTTCTTTCTCCTCTCCCGTCGATCGAGAGGTTCTAGCCACTACTCGATCGACCTGACAGTTGTTCCATCGATCGCCACCGAACCGACGAGACGGACCACAAAGACTCGTTAACCTCTACAGATTATAGTTACAGCTGAGCTAGAAGGACTCCTACGGATGGAAACTCTCAAGATCCCATGCTCTTCTTCTTCCTCCTCGATCCTCTCCCCGGAGACGTGCGCGGAGGCTTCACGCTCTCCCGGGGCTCCTGGGTTCGTGGCGGTTGTTGGCGCCGGAGCCAGGGTAGTCGTTGACCTCGATGTCCATCCTCGCCGCCACCTCGCCGAGGTTCCGCTCCGCACCCTCCTGCTGTACCTGTACACACAGATTTGCAATGCTCAGGAAGCTGATTGCATCATTGCTAGTGGCCGGAAATTATATTAACACATAAGTTTACGTGTATGAAATCGTGCATTTGGCAGCTTGCAGGGGGTAAAGTTGCGACCATTGTGCTCGCCGTTGCACGAACGATGTTAATCAAGACTGAACTTTTATCTTTTGGGGGAAAGGCCGAAAGCCGAAAGGCGTCGTGAGTGGGGCACGCAGCAGATGCAACTGTTGCGAACGAGTGGCTGTGCATGTGAACTGCACTATGGCCGGCCGGCCTAGCCATTAGGTCAGTCTCATGTCATGAACACGATTACTTAGAGTGACACATCATCTAAAAACATTTGAAACAATAATGAAACACCCCACTCTTAATGTATAATTTCATCTATTGTTGTTTTCTAGGTTGCATGCAAGACACAACTTGTCTTGGTAACTGTGTATAGGGGGTGTCATCCACATGAAACTCATTTTACTTCTCTCTTCATTAATACACTGCCACATCATCAAAAGTACTCACATGACAACCTATTTAATGTCTATGAAACCCCACTGAGACTGGCGGCGCATGTGATGTGTACTGATGCGAGTGGAGTGCCCAGCGACCAACGCTTCTGCTCATATCTGCTATATCTCTGATCTGCTCCACCGATCGAGCGAGCATCCCAAGGCCGGAGCAACGGCTCACGTTCGTGTGTTGCGAAAAGGTAAAGCTGTCTAGGCGCTAGAAGCTTGTGAATCTGTGGGTAGTTTATGCCGTTGGCCGACTCCGGCACAGGAGAGCACTACTGAGCCTGATAGAGTGTTTAGTGCCGTAGCTAGTGGTCTAGCGAAATGGTCAGTTTCGTGCGAGTGCCGGCACGGGTGCGCACGGACGTGCCGTGGCACATTGGATGCGGCAGATTTGATCTCGAGAGCTCGAGCGGTCACCACGAACAAGAAGGCGTCGTTTCTTGTTGCTTCGGAGCAGTATAGGGGAGAGATAAAGCGTGCACGAACTATGAAGCATGCACGAACTGTGCAGTGCTATGTCGGATATGATATGCATGCGACGAACGAGAGCTATCAGGCAGATGTGTGGAACAACGGTGGAGAGCGAGGCACAGACCTGATGAGAAGGGACCTCCGCAGCGGCAGGCTCCGGGAGCCGGTGGTTCGTCAGGGACAGGCTTCCTGCGAAAAGCAGAACAAGAAGAGCCGTCGATAAGGAAGCATGCAACACAGCAACAGAGAGCCAAGGAAGAAGAAGACGAGGAGGAAGAGCTGAACGAAGAGGCAAGGAAGAATTGGTAGCTGCTTACTGGACAGAGGCGCCGCGGAGGAAGCCATGGGAAGAAGAAGGCATGAGAGCAGGAAGAGGACGAGCAAAGCCTCCTTCTTGCTAGAGGTGTACTCCATCGCCATCACCCAGTTCACCACCACCACCACCACCAGTCCACCACAAAGTCACAGTACAGAGCAAGGAGAAGAGGTCGCGCGGCTCTGTGCTCTAGCTGTTGAGTTGAGTGACTCTCCCACTCTTTGGGTTGGGCGTGCAGTGGAGGCCTGGACCTGGACTCTGGAGGAGGATGATGGTCGGATGGATGGATGGCCAATGGCCATGGGTGGTGGGGATCTTATACACAGGGCACCGGACGCTGGATTTTTTTTTACTCGTGCGTCTCCGAAAGTCAACTTGCCACACCTCGTTTTGCTTTAAAAAAAAAAAACAGTGACGAGGCGGGACCGAGACCGATGAGCGCATATGGGTGTTTTTTTTCTTCTTCCCGGGACATCAACTTTTTGCTCCATTGATTTTTCTCTGACATCCACCTTGGTCCTCCCTCTTCTTGGCTTCTTGCAGCTCCGACAATGACCCGTGCCGTGACGGGCGAGGTGTCGCACGCGCAGGCAAGGTGTGTGGACACGGGCGCAGCGTAGCATGCATGTGTCCCACTAGTCCAGTGTTGGAGCACTATACTGTTCGTGGGAACCCCACCACCTACCACCCGCACCCCGCCGGATCTTTCGCCGCCGGTCAACGCCGCAATGAGGGGCGTCCGGCCACGAGCTTCAGGCTCTCAGCCTCTCACACGCAGCTGGTAGTGCTCGGCGATGGTGGATGTGGATCTGTACGTGCTCCGGCCTGTAAATCCGGTGCTCGGAGACGACGGAGGTATTTCGTCTGTCCTGATGCTGTCGAATGCGTTGTCTCTTGCATGCACTCGCAAAGAAAAGAAGAAGAAGAAGAAGACTGTGTTGTCTCTTTTGCAAGTGAACCATTGGATACGATAGCAATAGGACGTCTTCGTGCATTGCGAACCAACTGTGACGCACAGCAGTTGGCTCGGTTAGGTATTCTATCCAGCTAGTACTAGGCGCACTCCCACTCGCTCACGGCTCACCCATGATGTAACAGTACAATTTGTGTTGCTCCGATTCGGATTGCAACGAGGGAGTGAGGATCACGTTACGTTCCCCCGATGGATAACGGCAAAAAAGTGACCCGACCGACCGATCGTGGATGGAAGAATTGAGAGTGAGAACACACACGTACACACGTACGGAAGATCGATCGCGTGTAGTCCACTGAGGAATTCCACGTTCCGGGTCCTCCTTTTTCACACTGCAGTAATGCACGTACCTAACCTATAGCTAGTAGCTACACCTCTCCAGCATCGTGGTCGTGATGGAATATGTTTTTCCTCGCACATTAAGCTAGTGTGTGCGCGTGCGTACGTGCGTGACCATCAGCCGAAGGTAACACGTTTAGCGGTGACAACCTTTTGATTTTTGTGCCGTTCGAAGAGGATGATATCTCTCTCAGTCCGGTCTCAGTACAGATGTTATGAACACGATTACCTAGAGTGACACATCATCTAAAAACATTTGAAATAATAATGAAACACCTCACTCTCAATGTATAATTTCATCTATTATTGTTTTCTAGGTTGCATGCAAGACACAAGTTGTCTAGGTAACTGTGTATAGGGGGTGTCATCCTCATGAAACTCATTTTACCTCTCTCTTCGTTAATACACTGCCACATCATCAAAAGTGCTCACATGACAGCCTATTTAATGTCTATGAAACCCCACTAAGACTGGCCTCAAGACGATCGCGTACGAACACGATCCCCGACCTCGGCGACTTGTTGACATCCGCCGGGTCCCGGTGATCCAGGGCAAGCGGCTGACGCGCGCGTACGGGCAGCACGGCTCGCGGTGGCCGACGACGAGCCGGCCGATACCGCGGACCGCACGTTCTCGATCTCTGCCTCTTTGGTCGTGGGCTCGTGGTGTGGTGGACGCTAGCTAAGATCATCCGGAATCCTGGCGGGCAGTTGCCGATTGGCCTCCGGGGGGAAGGGATCGTCTGAAAATGGCACGGTTGCGAGACCCTTTTGGCTTTTTGGCACGATATCGCTGACCTCGTTTCATTTCCACAAAGGGGCATGGCGTCCCTTGCGCCGCTGAAAGATCCAGTTAACCTACCCACGGAAATCAGTTCTGTACCGCACCCAAGCACTAATCGTTGAGGCACGAGTTAATTTTACGGTCACGGGTGTTTTGATATGCGTCTTTTTATATATAGGATCTTTTAAGATGAAAGTTTTTTTTTTTTTGAGATTTAAGATGAAAGTTTGATTTGATTGGTTTTGAGCGTTTCAACCTCGGCCCATTTAGCATTATTCCATTTCCTTTCCTACACACACCAACAAAAGGACAACAAGATGGGCTGTAAGCCTGTAAAAGAAAGATACAACTGGGCCTATCACCGTTAGAAGCCTGGGCGGTTAGGTCGCAGCCAACAGGCCGGGCCCAGTCGGCCATCAAGTTACCGGCGACCACATAATACTAGCCGTCCGATCACAGCCAGATATTATCTCTCCAACGTCCAACCTCCGTCCACCGTCCGCCGCACCATCGCCGTCCGGCTAACCCGGCCGCCCGCTGCGTCCAGCGGAGGAGCAAAACCCTCTCCCGCTCCGGCGCCATGGGCGGCGCCTCCAAGCTCCTATCGTCCCTCCTCCTCACCTCCTCTCCGCTCCGCCTGCGGCCCGCGACAGCCGCCGCCGCGCTCTTCCTCTCCCCGCCGTGCGGGGCCTCGCGCCGCATGCTCCTGCTCTCCTCACGCTCCCCGCTACGCACCCTCTCCACCTCGTCCGCGGCCGCCGCTTCCTCCTCCTTTCCGCCCGCCTCCAGCTCCGCCTCCCCGGCGCCCCCGCCCCGAGCTCCTCTCCCCGAGTGGTCCCGCCTCGTCGACCGCCTCGCCGCCGCCGGATACGCCTCCCGCGCCACCAGCCTCGGCGACGAGCTCGCCCTCGCTTCCGGATGTGACCTGTCGGACGGTGCAGAAGCCGCCGTCTCCACCTGCCTCGCCTTCGCGCGTGACCGGCCGGACCTCCTCAGGTGAAGCGATTGGCTTGGTCGGCTAGCTGATTGGGCTTTTGGCGGGGCTGGGGGTCTTATAGTTGCTGACTGATTCCGGTGTGTGTCCAGGTCGCTTCCAATGAAGGATGTGGAGGTCCTGGTGGCCAACGCCTCGCCTGTTCTGTTCAAGGATGGGGAGTCTTCAGCCCAGCGGCTGCAGCGCTACCTCGCGGGGGAAGAAACCTATGTGAGTTATCGCCATTTCCTTGGTTGGTCGCATTGCTTCATTATTGGTTGGGTGCAGTGAATCTTTAGTTCAATCATCTACTCTAGTTAAATCTTTAGTATTGTTCATCAGTCTGCTGGAACAAGATCTTACTGAACTCCAATTCATGGACTGTCCGTGAAAAACAATTCCAAATAAAAAGTTCCATATTTTTGCCACATTTTTTCTCGCACCTTTTTGCTCGTATGACAGTTGTCTGCAATTGAAATGCTATATTTACCTGAAATCCAAATTTTCATACTATGACGTCTCCAGTCTAGTTTGTTCAGAGAGAATAGAAAGTACTTACTGGTCAACACACTAAACACGTGGAAATTTTGCCAGGTCATTGTTTCAGAGAGAGCTGAAACTATTGATATTATTCGATATCTGTTAAGCTACACATACAGTTCTTCCGACAGCTTCTCAGACGCCAAGGAACTTATTGATTCAGCTGTGAGAAATATCATGGCCGAGTTAGTAAGTTTTACTGCGGAATCAACTTCCAAACCAAGTTCCTTGAGTCAACATGAACGATTTTCCAGACCTCCAGGGCAAAATATCGAAATGAAGCGAGGGGACTGGATCTGTACAAGGTGTGCCAATTCTACCATTCTATTTCCTTTTATTTTCCAGTTGTGCTTCGCATTGTGTGAACCTTCACATTAATGATTTGTTATCACTAGATATATGGTGTATCTAAGTGTGCACTGAGATGTTTTCTTCTATTGTCGCAAAGTAGGCTGCACAACTTTGCACTTGATCACTTTCTTTTTTACAACCTGCCACTACAGTTGCATTCAACCTGTTTTTCTCTAATATGTTTCCCCATCTACTCTAGTTGAAGTGAAAATGCTTTGCAACTTTCAGATGTAGCTTCATGAACTTTGCAAGAAATGTTAGGTGCCTTGAGTGCAATGAGCAACGGCCAAAGAAGTTGCTGACTGGTGGAGAGTGGGAATGCCCACAGTAAGATCTGACCTGCTAATTGCTAAGTTTCTGAGTTTATATAACTTTTGACGCAGCTGACTTTATTTTATCCTTTTGCTAAGGTGTGATTTCTACAATTATGGAAGGAATATGTCGTGCTTAAAATGTGATTGCAAAAGACCAACAACAATCCCACCACCCCCTTCATCTGCTGGTGCTGGTTTAGGTGGTGTGGCACAGCTTCTTAATGCAACGGATGGTGGTAAATCTGAAATTGATAGAAAACTTGCCGAAAATGATGAAAAGGCAGAAAGATGGTTGAGCAAAGTATCTCAACTCGACGATTCTGCTGATTTAAGTAGTCTAGCAGAAGATGAGGACTTTCCTGAGATTATGCCTATGCGCAAGGGGGTGAATAAATTTGTGGTTAGCACCCGTAAAACACCACTTGAAAGAAGGCTAGCAAATGCACAATACAGCAACAATAACCCTCAAGCTGCATCATCGGACCCAAAGATCAGTCAAACTTTGGACAGGATACTTGGGCGTGCAAAACCTACTGCAGCCTCAAACAATCAACCTGGAACTGGAGATGCTCTGAAAAAATCGACAGACCACCTTAGCAGTATTGATCCTGTTCCATTTGTGCCCCTACCTGCAAATATGTTTGCTAAACCAGGGAGTAATAATGGACAGGGAAATCTGGATGGCCAAATAAATGCAGAAGTTGACAGTTCCATGGAGAATAGCACAGCGCCCTTTCCTGAGAGGCAAAATGGCATGGAATCATCAGATACTGCTGAGAAATGGTCCAAGAAAGTAGCAGAACTGGACGTAAATGACGTCCCAAGTGTGACTTCTGATGAATACGTACCTGAGATTATGCCAATGAGGAAAGGTGAAAACCGGTTTGTGGTTAGTAAGAAGAAAGACCGCTCACTGACATCACCACAGTACAAAAGGCGCAGTTTACTTGAGCATGCTGACAATTCTGATTTTGTCCCATTTGTTCCATTTCCTCCTGATTACTTTGCCAAGAAAGATAAGCCGGTGGAGAGTAGTGCAGCGACTGGAATAGTGTCAGAAGGTTCTCCAGCATCTAAAACGCGCTTGGAAACAAATGCTTCATCAGGAAAGTACGGAAGCAGCTTGAATACTTCACAGGTGGCGGGTACTCAGCCCAAAGGCAACATGGATAATGTGAACTGGAACAAAAATTACTCTCAGCAAAACTGGAATTCTGGTAGTTATGGTCAAAGCAACAATTATCAGCATCACTCACAATCTCAGGGGGCAGGGGCACAATCTCGGCGTTGTGATACTGCAAATGCTGGTACTTGGAACACAGGCTACTCCCATGGGAACTTTAAGGAGAGCAAAGGTGACTCTACTTACAATGGAGCTAACTCTGCACAACAACCTTATAATTCAGGTTATAACAACAACAGCAATTCTTGGAGCAGTGAGATCAGTAACAGCAACACTACTTGGACTGGCAACAGCAATTATAACAACGATAGTGATTGGAGCGGCAACAACCATTATAACAACAATAATGCTTGGAGTAGTAATACTTCCTATAGCAACAGCAGTACTTGGAATGGCAATGGCAGCTATGACAACAATACTTGGAGCAGCAGTCACGGTTATAACAACAATGCAACATGGAGCAACAGCAGCCACAGTGCGTGGAGCAGCAGTGACAACAATAACCAGAGCGGCTCATTTGCTGAAAATAGCAATGCTGCCAGCATCAGCAGCGGTTCCATGAACCCTAATCAGACAATTCACAACACAGGTTATGGAGGAAGCTCAAATAGAGATTACACTGGAAAGAGCTTAGAAGGATCTGCTGTGAAGGATCCTGATCCTCTGGACATGTCTGAGGAAGCCAAGGCAGAGAGATGGTTCAGGAGAGCAGCCCAGATAAAGGACATCTCTGAGCTTGCCAACATTCCAGACGAGGACTTCCCTGAGATAATGCCGATGAGGAAGGGGGTGAACAGATTCGTGGTGAGCAAGAGGAAGACACCATTGGAGAGGAGGTTAACATCTCCGCAATACAGAAGGAACCTGCCAATTGTCAGTTCTGAACCAGAGAAAGATGCTAGCTGAAAACTCAAGCATCGTGACTGGGTGCATACCACCAGTGTATTCTTTGACACCAATTGTGACAATAAACCAGTGACGAGAAAATAGAAACCATGAAAACAGCCCAGGAAAGTTTTCTTTAAGGTAAAATTTTGTACGCAACGGCAAGGGGGTTTGCTGCATTTTGTTTGTTACGTGTATCACTATACTAATGTGTGTTGTACTAATACCTTCAGCACTGAACCCGTGGATGACACTATCGAAGTTTTGGCTTGTTTGAGGTTACACATGTTATGTTCTTGTATTCTTTCATCGAATTTATTTGTTAAATTCGGATACTATAGTGTGTTCTACCTCCTGGTTTGGATGAAGCAGAGTATGCCTATCTTCTCTTAAAAGGATACTGAACTAAAAATCTCATTAAAATATCAAAAATTCAGAATATACTTAATTGTTTAAATTTCAGATATGAACTGATTTTTGTAAAGCTATTATTATTAAAAAGATTCTAGCAATATGCAAAGGAAAAATGACAGATATTATCAAACAACTCGCTGCCGTAGTCCATCTTAACGGCTCAGGTGCCGGGCCTAAAAGGCCGGCGACCCGCGCGCGCGAGGGCACAAGTGCACGGCCCGTTAAGGGCCCGCGCCCCCTCACCATCCCACGCCTCCGCTATATAAAAGGTTCCCCAACCCTAGCACCTCCCTCCATTCTCCCCTCCCGGTTCCCCAGCAGCCGCCGCGCGCTGCTCCCCTTGCCACAGGGCCCTCTGCCGGCGACGAGCACTCACCAGGTATGCCCTCCCCTTCTATTCCTGCTGTGCGAAACAGAGCATCCCAAATCCTGATATAAGCTATTTGCATCGGAATCTCACCCAGTTACAATTTATTGCCTAATCGCTTCGATTTTGTTTGCAAAAACTATCGGGTGTACACCCATGCCCTATGTTGGGTTCGCCCCTGGCCGGTCATCGTGCAATAGAAGCGTGTAGACGCAGTTTGCAGCAGTTGCTGCTTTGTGTTTCTGCTCAGTAGTTAACCAACATTCATCTAGTGTTTGTGGGCTTGTGGTGGTTAGTGGTCTTGTGTAAATAGTCGTCACAACTTGTTGGCTTTACTAGTTTCATTTGAATCAAAGCACACGTACTGAGGCGCTATGTCTAGTTGGGTTTCATAGTAGCCTTTTTTTGTGTGCTAGAATGAAAAGGGAACCCGCTTTGCAGTAGATATTTTAACTCATATGTTTACTGCCAGTAGTCGCCCAATAATTACCTGTTGATATCCTGAATTTGCATTTTTTTTCACTGTTTCAGTTCATGGAGAGTTGCTGTATTGTCCTGGTTGTTTTTTTGCTCTGTTCTGTAAACATAGGTCGTGATTCTCATGTTTGTTGCTTATGACATCCAGGCAGGAGCATTGAAAGTTCCCTAAGACTGACAAGATGGTTCTTAAGTAAGTTAATTCTAATTCATTTTATTAAATTGTTTTAATGTATTTCATTGTTGTTACTAATTAAATGCTTTATGATCTCTGGACGAAACAAATTGCACTTGCGCATGTTTTTGTTAATTACTAGGAACAAATTGAGCATTACTAAATCTTGGCCACAGTGATCTCAAGAATCTTCTCTTTGTTTGCAGGACTGAACTTTGCCGTTTTAGTGGCCAGAAGATATATCCAGGGAAGGGTATTAGGTTCATTCGTGCTGATTCCCAGGTATGATATTTCTGATCATGGGGGGCTCTTTACTACTAACATTTGGAAGTGTATCTAACAGATTCCTTTGGCAGGTTTTCCTTTTCGCTAACTCAAAATGCAAGCGCTACTTCCACAACCGCCTGAAGCCTGCAAAGCTTACCTGGACAGCTATGTACAGAAAGCAGCACAAGAAGGTATTTTATTTTTAGCTGTATGCTCCTATGCCGTAATGCATTCATGTAATACACATTCAGTTGATCCATCCTTTTTATACTGCTGGAATATCATTAAGATGATGGTTTTGTGGTGATTTACATTTTTCGATGTGTGAAGCAATAACAAGCTTCATAAACAATGCAATCAGCATTTTGAAATATCCCCAGCATTTGTCATTTCCCCTGGTTGGAGTTTTCAGTTGGTTACCAGTACACATGTATTTGAGTGCTAAATTAGGTGTTGTCAATTTTATTTGATGGCTGTCTGACGATGCTGAGTTAACAGCAACTGGTGACTATAAACACTTTGTTTCTGCCATGTTTTTGTTTCTTATGATGCTGTTATTTAATGTTTAACTACAGGACATTCATGCGGAAGCTGTCAAGAAGAGGCGTCGCACAACCAAGAAGCCATACTCACGCTCAATTGTTGGTGCCACTTTGGAAGTTATCCAAAAGAAGAGAAGTGAGAAGCCTGAAGTTCGTGATGCTGCTAGAGAGGCTGCTCTGCGGTATTTTCCCATCTTTCTGCATAGAGCTATTTTGCTTACCGTAACTAGTAAAATTGATATTGCTGTATCATCCTTCAGAAGTCCTTGTTTGTAAAAGCTATTTTGCTTACTGCAATTGTAATTTTTTCAATGTTCCTGAATGGTATTTAATGTGTAAATTTACAGTGAGATCAAGGAGCGCATTAAGAAGACCAAGGATGAGAAGAAGGCCAAGAAGGCAGAGGTGGCGAAATCTCAAAAGACACAATCCAAGGGTGGTGCTGCCCAGAAGGGTCCTAAAGGCCCGAAGATCGGTGGTGGCGGTGGGAAGCGCTGAATGCCATCATAGACATAGTTCTGTCAACTAGCCTACCCCGTGATACTGTCTTTAGACCTTGGTCAAGTTAGTCTTGTTTCGAGTTTTCGCCTTGCTTGCCAATGAGATTGGCGTGTCCTGGTTGTTTTGAATTATTTCCGGAGTTGATTTACATTAGCACTTACCTTTGCCAATTATTGTTCAGCAAGTTTTGTCACCGATTGCCATTTGCCAACATGTGATAAGCGAAATGATTTTGTATGACTTGTGTTCCAACTTCCAACCTTGTTTTCGTGCTGAAGGTGTTGTTACACTATATTATTATATTTTGCTTGCTAACCAGAACATTGCCTACGAGTTGGCCAATGTTTTTGGTGAAACAGGCGTAAGCACTGCCTATTGGTACGAACTCGTTATTGTGCTGTGCTTACCATCTGGTGAATTACAAGAAAACAATGAAGCTTATTTAGTATCAGGAGTGGAAGTAGGCAAAATTGATGTAACATGCTATGTATTCCTGACTCATGTAACGTGAACTGAATACCGAGTCAAACAACACTGCAACTCTGGAATACTGGCCTCAAGAATTGACAGACACGAAAATAATATGCAAATTCCTTGAGATTGGCGTTAATGGCTTCCCTCCATCCCTCCAAGTTTCGCGTTAATGGCTTCCCTCCATCCCTCCGAGCTTCTTGGTGACTACCCTCAGCAATAGCGGAGTTACATATCACCATGACACCATGTATCTTGCACACTCCCAGCAGTATTTTCGGTCTCAGTTCTTCCTCCAGCTGACCAGCATGGCTGATGCTTGATGCAGCTGCAATGCTTCATCTCTGGTTCCGTACTTTGAACTGATTTCATGCTTCCAAAGTGGTCAAGACCTTCCCGAATTAGTTGTCTGTTAGCTTAGGTGATCAGCACACAGAGGAATGTAACCTCATTTGGTGTGAAATCTTCAGCAACCATACTAAGAAAAATGTTCAGTGCCTCATCCAAACCCTTTGTTTGCTAGGCCTAGTATGATTGAGTTCCATGACAGGGTGTCCTTTTCTTTATTTTCTCCGAACACTTGTAATGTCTCCTGCACGTTCCCACATCAATCAGAGAGTTCAGCATAATAATGTCAGCTTTTATATTGTTTCTCCTCACATAGTCATGAATCCACTCACCCAGAACAAGTGCACCCAAGTATGTGCAAGCAGAGTACACTGGCAATCACAACAGCATCTGGATGACCTTCGCTCTCTGCATCTGCCTGAAGAGATCCAAAACATCAGAGAAACTAGCCTGAGACTGCGAGTATGCGCATATTATAGAACTTCATGACATCAAATCTTCGTTAGTAATTTGATTATATATTTTCAATGAATATTTTCTTCACTGAGACTAAATTCCCTCCTTTTGGATATGTGGTGATCACTTGTTTTAGTATGGTTCTTATCCTTCATGTGAAAGAACGCCTTCTCAGCTGCCACCTTCTACCATAGTAATCGATCAAAGTATTTCCCAAGTACACATCCACCTCAATAAAATAACGCTCTATACAATCCACCATGCTCCAGTCTCCTAGAAGATTGCAAGCTGAAATTCACCTTGACAATTGAAACCTTATCAGCTTGCACTTCCTGCATTAACTTGGATTATTCCAGAACCTTTAGTCTATTGTGCTCGCTGTATATACTGATCAAGATATTCCAGGACACGGCATCCTTAACTGGCATCTCATCAGAGACGGATCTTGCGCAAACCATATCACTGCAAACAGCATATAAATGAATCAGTGAATTGGAAACAAAGATGCCCAGAAGATATCCAGTTTTATAACATGGTTATCCATATGCTTGTCTTCCTTGTGACTTGTGAGCAAAAGTTTTTGCACAAGCCTGCAATACGAAAGGAAATTTCCAGTTGTCTGGCTCCATACCTTCTTCCCGAGCTTTCTTGTAGAAAATGATGGCATCTTTTGGTGGTAACCTTGAACATTGCATATGACAGCTGTGCAGGCCAGAAACAATGAGATGATGATGAAGCATCTTTACTGCTTCTGTCATTTCAATATGAGCCAGTTAAAGAGGAAAAAGAACTGGACATGTTATTCAGTTGACCCGTGTCCTGCAAGAGATCAGACCAGTGAACAAATACAAATACAGCGTGCCTTTAAGGTTTGTATCAGGACGCAAAAAGAGAAGATGGTGAGGAAGGGACAAGGAGAGGACTGAGGTCAAATGTGGGATTGTGGTCATATAATTTATAACAATAAATTTAGCAGCCAAGAAAAAATGTGTCTTTGTGTGGAAGATGAAAAAGCTAACAGAGTGCAATAACCCACAATAGGTCAGTAGATCTAGTGGAAGTGGGAGGGAGAGAGTTTAAGTGGTAAAGCTGCAACAAAATTTGAGAGAGCTCCTTTCCAAGATTTACCTAATTTCACCAACCAAAGCAAGCCCAGGAACCTTGACAGTTTTCCTCTCATCTACTAGCTTTCGTGCTTGTTCAGCATCAATAAACCAACCTATCTCATTAAACATATTAGACAACACCGCAAAATCACCACCGGATTCTCTTTCTAAGCTCAGTATCTTCTTTATTGCCCTCTGCCCCATCTCAACTTCTCCATACTTACTGCAACAACCCAGCAGTGTCCTCCACACCACTGCATTAACCTCGACAGGCAACCCCTCTATTATTTTCTCAGCCTCACTCAACCGTCCAGCCCTACCTAGCATGTCTATCATGCAACCAAAATGCTTGACCTCTGGATTTATATTGTACTCATAAACCATGCTTTTGAAAAATGCTAATCCTTGCTCCACCAATCCCCCATGGCTGCAAGCATTGATGACACTCAAGAAAGTGATCCTGTTGGGTCTAATCCCTGATCTTCCCATCTCCGCAAACAGCTCAACTGCCTCAATTGACAACCCATGCGTTGCAAAACATGAAACTATAGATGTCCATGACACCAAGTTTCTTCTATCCAGCATTTCATTGAACACCTTTACTGAGTTTTGCACGGAACCAATCTTAGCATAAAGGTCTATGAGTGAATTCCCAATCCGGACATCTGACACGAGACCTTTCTTCTCACAATAGCAATGCAGCATCTCACCCATAAGGATCCCTCCAAGATTAGATATTGCAGGAATAACTGCTAAAACAGTTATCTCGTTCGGGTTAATGCCTGCTGCCATCATGTGGCAGAAGAGAGTAACAGCCTCCGCATAAAGACGAGCACGTGTATATCCATCAATCAGTCCGGTCCACGAGACAACATTCCTGCAGGGCATACGGTCAAACAGAATCCTTGCATAATCAACCTCACCCCAGCCAGCAAATCCAGTGATCATCACGTTC
This sequence comes from Cenchrus fungigraminus, assembly GCA_036936925.1. Classification (NCBI taxonomy): domain Eukaryota; kingdom Viridiplantae; phylum Streptophyta; class Magnoliopsida; order Poales; family Poaceae; genus Cenchrus; species Cenchrus fungigraminus. The sequence continues at coordinate 14,722,360 of CM072778.1, read as the reverse complement.
CAAGTGACCGCATTCTTTGTGGCCATTTCATCGAACGCCCTCCGCGCTTCCACCAAACACCCGCACACAATGTATGCATTGACAAGGGAAGTATGCACATAGGCATGGAACTCAAACCCCTTCCTGATCCCAAGCCCGTGGAGCTGGGCGCCGGCTCGTGGACACCCTAGAGCCGCACAAGCCTTGAGCGCGAATGCAAAGGCAAATGTGTCGTCCGCCAGGTGTCTACAGGCGTGCCTGAAGAGGTGCAGAGCCTCCTGGGGGAAAGGGCCGTGGGAGTAGGCCTTGAGCAGGGCGCGCCACGGTGCCGGTCTTTGGTCGAACACCTGGTGGGCAACGAGCTGGGCGTGGACTTGGAGCAGCTGGCGCCTCCTGTCCTGGTGCCTGAGGAGAAGGGCGATTAGGCTTTGCAGGTGAGGGCTGCCGCTGGGACGGAACGGTGGCCATCGTTGCCCCAAGAGGTGGGAGGGAGTCAGGGAGAGAACCATGTCATGGAGGCACTAGTCCTCTAGGCTTCTTCCCGAGCCCTAGCGAAAGTTAGTTTGGGGCTTCTCCAACAAAAGGGACGTTCTCCTTCATAACAATTGCCACAGCAGCAGCCTGACATGGCGCAACTCATTAACCGGCGGGCGGCGGCTGGCTCCTCGATGTTGCGCAGGGTCCTGGCAAGAGCGATCCCGCTCTCCTCCGCCGCCACCGGGTTGCCGAAACCGCTAAGCCCTCTCCTCATCGGTGCCTCGCGCCTCGCCAGTTCTTCGGGAGACCTCGTCGCAGACGGCGGTAGCGGCGGCGAGGATGACCCCTTCTCCTTCCCGGACCACCAGCAGCAGCAGCTCCCACCCGACGTCGCCCGAGGGGTGGACGCCGTCGTCGCGGCAGCCGAGGCCAAGGCCTCGAATGCGGCGGACGCCGCGCGGGCCCTCGACCGGTGCGGCGCCGAGGCGTCCGAGCCGCTCGTGGTGGCCGCGCTGGCACGCCTCCGCAACAGCTGCGGCGCCGCGCACGCCGCGTTCCGGTGGGCCGCGGCGCAGCCCGGGTACACGCCGGGGCGACGCGCGTCCCACTCCATGCTCGCCATCCTCGCCAAGCACCGCCGCTTCGACGACGCGCGCGCCCTGCTCGACGGAATGCGCCGCGCGTCGACGGCCTCTCCGACCGCGGTGCTCCTCCTCATCAGGCGCTACTGCGCCGCGCATGACGTTGCTGGAGCCGTCACCGCGTTCCGCGCGCTGCCGGGCTTCAGATTCCATCCTGGTGTCACTGAATTCCATGGCCTCCTGAGTGCGCTTTGCCGGTACAAGAACGTGCAGGACGCGGAGCACCTGCTCATGTCTAGCCAGAAGGAGTTCCCCTTCGAGACCAAGAGCTTCAACATTGTGCTCAATGGTTGGTGCAACATTGTTTGCAGTGTTCGGGAGGCGAAGAGGTTTTGGAGCGCCATGCAGAATTTGGGCATTGACAGGGATGTTGTGTCGTATGGGAGCATGATCTCATGCTTCTCAAAGACTGGGAGTTTGGATTCTGTTATGAAGCTCTTTAACCGTATGAAGGAGGCTGGCATCACACCAGATCGGAAAGTGTACAATGCAGTTGTGTTTGCGCTAGCTAAGGGATGCTGTGTGGACGAGGCAAAGATGTTGGTCCGGACCATGGAGGAGAAGAAGGTTGCCCCAGACACATCCACTTTTAACTCTCTTATTGGGCCTCTTTGCAAGGCTCGTCAGGTCCAGGAGGCAATGGAATTGTTTGATGCTATGTTACAAAGGAGGTTGTCTCCTTCAGTGAGGACCTTTCATGCGTTGCTTAATGTGGCCAGGGACCCCATTGAGGTATTTAATTTGTTAGATAAGATGAAAGAGTTACACTGTGAGCCAGAGATGGACACTTACATTATGTTGATTAGGAAATTCTGCCGGTGGAGGCAGCATGAGAGTGTGGAAAAGCTATGGAGTGCAATGCCTGCAAATGGGCTACGCCCTGATCGGAGTGCCTACATTGTGTTGATACATGGATTATTCCTAAATGGAAGACTAGAAGAGGCGGCAAAGTATTACGAAGAGATGAAAGCTAAGGGCTTTGCACCAGAGCAAAAGACTGAAGAAATGATACAGGCTTGGCTTGCAGGCAGAGAGCTTGCCAAGGCATCAACTTTGGTTCGCTCTAAGGGTGGTTCAGTGTCTCTCAGACTTCCCAGAAAGTGACAAGGTTAAGCTTAGTTCTGAAAAGTGATCCATAAAAAGAAATGAAGCAGGATAGGAGGGTGCATATTGTTATTCCTGAAGAACTGCTATAAGTTTGAGGTGACACTTGGCTGCATGGAAAACTAGGACCGTTGTATGTTTTTCTTAGTTATTTGACACTTGAATGATGAGTTATTAAAAACTGGAATTACAATGCCAGACAATGTCTGGTGGATGCATGAGATTTGCATGTCTTGGGCATCAAGTTTTTAGCCTGTAGTGACCAGATGCTCAAGTATATGTATACAAAACTTCTCCTAAGACACATGGCCACCTGAATGCTTCCATTAACATCAAAGGGGCATTACAGGTGAATAGGTGATTTTGAAAATGAAATCAGTGGAAATGAGACGGAAAAGGCAAAGGGCAGATCGACATAGCTTTCTGATCTGAACATTTTTGACATTCTTGCTTCAAGCAAAGCTGCAGATACCATCCAAATATCCATTAGGCGGTAGATTCCATGGAGGACAGCAGACCAGTAGTGGGTGGGTCGAGCTGCCACCAGAATTGGGCTGACTGGCTGACTGAGGAGTGAGGACATTGCCAGGGCAACTGATCTTGAGTCTCTGTTTACAAGTAGAAGGGGTTAATAGCTGTTTGCCTGTGTCCAACCAGCTGCTGTTCTCCTGGACTGCTTTGTGAAGCCTACCTGGGGCTTGAATGGTAAGCAGTTTCAAGTTTCCACCATGTTCTTTCCTCTCATTCGGTATGGCTGGAAAGTGGAAATTCAAAACTTATTCTTATGTTCCATACTGTGATGTTTTAGTTTCAGCAGTTTCATTGTAGATAGAGCCCACTGCCCACTGCCATATGATACAAGTGCTTCAATTACAATCTACTCCCTCCATCCCAAATTACTTGTCACCGTTGATTTTTTATCACAACATTTGACCATTCATCTTATTAAAAAAATTAGGTGTACATCGTTTGTTTTGTTTACGACTTCATCATCAAAGGTATTTTGAATATGACTTGACGGTTTGCAAATTTGTACTAATTTTTTGAATAAGACGAATAGTCAAATGTTGTGATCAAAAGTCAATAGTAACAAGTAATTTGGGACGGATGGAGTATCTCGTTGCATATACATATTTTTGTGTTATCTTGTTCTTGTGAATGATACATCATGCACCACTACATTTTTTTCTTTTGTCTCGGGTCTATTGCAACTGCTGTAGTCATTGCATCCTTTCTCATGGCAATACTTCTTTGCATGTGCGCATGAAGAATCTGACGACAAGGTCACATTAGATTTGAAGTTGGGAGTGGTTGCTGCCAGCCTACTATTAATCAATAGCGATTATGCATGGATGCGTGCTGACGGTAGGGTCGTCTAGCATCTGATATGTGAATACATCTAGTCTATCAGATACCCTTTAGATTGCTACCATGTGGCTCAAAATAATGCCTAGGAGCTGGCGGCTTAGGTCATAGTACTAGATTACTAGTGATAGCATGGTCCAAGTCAAAGAGCTTATCCTTGTACGGTCTGAAGACCTTTCTATCATATTCCTTGAGATATACCAATGCCCATCGCAACTGTCTCTTTAACGTGTATATCTTCTCACACGCCTGAACACTTCTGATATGTACTCCAGAATTTGGCGTTATCTTGCTACCAGATGCAAGTTGCTTTAAACTATACAACGTAAATGGTAGATGACGCATTTTTCTTGATGAAAACGATATCACTTCCTGTGTGCGACTCAACAAGCTTATCACACATGTCAATGTTTGTGTTCAATGTCATTTTCATTGTATCTATCTAATATAGCTGCAAGTGTCACAACACTAGCATTAGGTGTGATTGGTTGGAGGAACGGAGCTGTGGATGGACCATCCCGGTTTCAGAAATAGATTTGGTTGTTCAATATCCTTCATCTCTCATATGCAAAAGCTACTAGAAAGATAATGAACAAGGTTGCAAAATTTTAGGATGATCTCAGGACTAGAATGGTGCATCTGTCTCATCTGACTTGTGTACTTCATAATAACTAGAAATAGCTATACGAAGATTAGAGAAAGAGTAAATGTTCTGTAGAATCATCCTAGATAAATTTCAGTTCAGACTGAACATATGACAATACGATTAACTTCGTAGTTTTCTCAAGAAGTGCAAAGGGAGGTAGGTGTTTTTTTTTGCAGGTTACTCAAATGCATAAATGGATCTAACAAATGAATAAACATCACAGGCCTACAGCAACAGTTTTGCATAATCATACCCTCCAAATTTTAAATCTTGTTGTTTTCTAGTCCTGTCTAGCCACTCCTATTGCCCCCTTATTTACACGAGCATGTCTTTCCCCTTCCATCTCAATTCTCAGAATGGTGGCAAGATTGTCTGCCACATCTTCATTGACGGCGAGGTCATCGATTGGAAGTAGCCATTGCCTTGCCCAGCTGCCAGATTCATGGTTTGGTGGACCGGGTTAGGATTCACCATCTGCACCATGTTGTAAGTCGCCTGCAGCTCATCCAGATTCAGACCGGTGAACCAGTCGTTGTCCTCCTTCACTGTCACGGCGCCGGCGCCGATGCCGTTGTTCATGGGCTGCACACCCTGCGGCATGCTCCCGAAGCTGTTCTGCATACCGGAGGCGTTGTCGATGTCCGAGTCGTGCGTCTGGAAGCTGTCGGACATGGAGTCGGCGTGGTGGTGAGGCGCCGCCGCCTCCGGCTCCTCCTTCACCTTCTCCCAGTTGTTCTTCTTGTTGTACAGCCGGCACAGCACCCACTCGTCCAACTGCAAGCACGCGAGGAACCAAAAGCGTCAGCAATCCAGTTTCAGTACCAACGGGGAATGCACGGCGGCGTGACGTGAGCAGCGCGCAACCGGAGGAAAGGAATGGGGATGGCCCGTGGCCGCGCACCTTCTGTGACCCCTTCTTGCTCGGGGCGCGGTCCGCGTCGGCGAGGCGGTACTCGTGCATGATCCAGTCGGTCTTGACACCCCTCGGCGCCTTGCCGGAGTAGAAGACGAGCGCCTTCTTGATGCCCGCCGCCCTGCCGCTGCCCCTGGGCGTGATCGGCTTGTCGGCACCGGTGGCCTTCCAGTACCCCCTCCCGGCGGCGCGGTTGGGGCGCGAGCCGTTGGGGTACTTGCGGTCCCGCGGCGTGAAGAAGTACCACTCCTTGCGGCCGAACAGCGCCTTCTCTGAAGGAACAGAGCACACACCGAGGTCAGAAACGCCATCCATTCGGTTCGATTCGAGGAAGATTTGGATGAATGAGCGAATCCATAAACAGAGCAGAGGAAAGCAGAGCAAGGAGGAGAGAAGCAGAGGAAGAGGAGGGGGCGGCGCGCACCAGGCAGATCCCACGGATCGAACTTGTAGAGGTCGACCTCGGCGATGATGGGCACGGGCAGGTGCTGCCGCGCGACCCTCCGGCAGAGGTAGTGCACGACGAGCTCCTCGTCGGTGGGGTGGAACCGGAACCCCGGCGGCAGGTTGAGCTCCGCCTCCGCGTCCCTGCGCCCGCTCCCCTCCGCCGCCGCCACCATTGACATCTTCCTCCTGCTGCTGCTGCTCCTCCTTGAACCCCAAGCAATCAACCCCGAACGGCTGGCTGGATGGGATGGGATGCGCGCTCTCGAACCAAGGTTCTAGACCGCGTCCTCGATCGCTCGTGTCCGGTTTCGAAAGGCGGCTGGCTGGCAGCCGGTAGATAAATCCTCGTTGTCCCGTGAGCTGCTTCCTTGGCGACCAAGGCGTTTATATGGGCTGCGCCCCGCGGCCCAGCTCGCGCCGCCCGCCAAGCACGAGGTGACGTGGGCCCGGCGTGTCCCCTTCCCCCAGCCAGCCTCGTGGGCTTGGGATGAGGATGCCCGAGAGGAGACTGCCGCGAAGGTTCCCCGCGTGGAAAAGGCTCTAACCCTCGTTCTCGGCAGCGGCGTTGGTGGCCGACTGGCCGGCGACGGCGGCAACGGCAAGCCACCGGGGGTCAAAAGCTTAGCGGTGCGGGTCGGGGGATTTTCCGCGCGGGAAATATTAGTAAATCCTCGCCGATCTCGGCGAATGGGACGCCAAGAGGTCGCTGTGACAACCCCCCCATGTCTCTGACTCCTTTTCGCACGCCGCATGATCTGGTGGCTGCGGATGCGGCTGCGACGCTGCGTCGCCTCCTGTTGCCGGAGGTCAGGGCCACGTTTGGATCGTGCCATTCCTGAGCCTGTGGCTCCGCGACACGTGGTGGGGGAATTTCCCGGTAGTTTTGAGGAGGATCTGGTGATCTGGTCTGTGCAGTGGGCGTTGGGGGTTTCCCCATCGGGTCCGTGGAAGAACAGGAAAGTAACTTGATCCGCATTGACAAGTTCAGATCGCGCCCGATACCGCAGCGGCGACGAGCGTTTGAAATTACGGCGATGGGTTTACGAATTCCAATCCAGATGGTGACGATGCTCCATCAAATCTCCCGGTGGACGGCTGCCTAAATTTTTAAATGCGGGTGATGTAATCATGTAATCCGCGTGTTTTTTCTTCTTTTCGTATGATATGAATGCGATTAGGATCGATGATGATCTTGCTCTGTCGACGAACTGGTTCCACCCACGGATATTTCAGATAGATACTCCATGCAGTACTCCTACCTCTCTGCCTGCGACAACACAGGACAGGATGACAGGATATGCTTTGGAATATTTAAAAATTCATTCACGAGCATCAGCATACTTTCCCATCCGACCATGGACGTTCATACGGACGGTCGCCATGCGTCGTCCACATTGTTTAGTACAGACAGGCCGCCAGACAGCCAGTGGACAGTACAAGGTAGGTTCATCTCCTCTTTTTCTGCAGAGGAAAGTTGCCGCCATTCAGCACGTGCCCAATGGATCAGCATCAGCATCAACCCGCCCGCCGCTGCCGCCTCCGCCTGCCTGGCTGCCTGGTGCCTGCAACGGTGACGTACGCTACCCTATCCAGGTGCGTTGAACCCAGGACAGGGCGGTCCAGAGCGCGCAAGCCGCAACGGTGGGTGGCGAGGCGGGGGTTGGTAGGCCCACCCCGCCCGCCCGCCCGCGCGCGCTCGTCGTCGACGGCGGATGATGGTGCGCTGCGTTGCTCCGGCGGTGGTGTGGACGATGCAATGAAATTGGAGTATAGTGCCGGTGAAAAGGACGGAGTGCTCGAAGGAAAAACGGGGCTTGACAGGGGTCTTTCCACCACGCTTGTCTGCTTCTTTTTTTGGAAAAAGTAAAAAAAAAAGGGTTGTGTTTGGCGGTATAGTTTTACTTGATTAAGAGTTTGAGGTGCCCCACAGCTGGATGCATGCCTGGATGATCACTGAAACTTTTCTTGATTATTAGAATTTTAGAATGTACGTACTAGTGTGAAGAATTAACAGTTTATTTTGTGTGATGTGGTGCAGGCTTGGTGAGCTAGTTTAGTAGGGTTATTACTTTGTTATCATCCGGTAATTAACCTAGATTTGACTGGAGTGTACTCCCTTCTTATTTTTTTTTCAAATGAACCGGCAGAAGAATTGCCAATTATGTTAAAAATAAGGATGTACATCCGTATATTTATGAATATGGTGTGTAAGGAATTTATTTATGTTTTATTTTACCACTACTTTTTTTATAAAGTTACAAATACAAAGTGTGGCTTCAAATGTGGTTATTGTAGGCCTTCTTCCGCGGTGGGTGTGATCACTAGTGAAAAATGCAAGTTTCTCTACCGTTTATTAAGACATCTATTGGGATGAATTCAGCAGGCTAAGTAACTTGTGCAATAGTAAATTTATGGGTACATAATTTCATATCAGCATCAACAAGGCACGCGGAGTTATGAAGAAATTTGGATTTGAAAAGTATTTGTTTCTAGCCGTTTCCTAGGATTTGAAAGTCCATGGAAATGAGCAAATCTAAGTACCGAGCTACCACCGAGTTTGCTGAGTTCTTCTAGGCAGGGTTAACAGAACCGTGAACCGGCCGGTTCCTGTGAAGGAAAAAACCGGGCCGGTTTACCAGTGGAACCGGCCGGTTCACCGTTCTTGCGAATTTGTATCGTAGGCACGGTTTGGGAGTGGGAACCGGACCGGTTTAGGTACCGGGCCGGACCGGTTCCACCGGGAACCGGCCCGGTTCCCACCGGTTTTGCTAACCCTGCTTCTAGGTAGTGACATATAGCTAGGGTTGTTAAAGGAAAGGGATATGCACGCATGACTTCTAGTGTCTTTAGTATTATGTTGCGCCAATGAACCCCTCTCCTCTCCTCATGCCGCCCAACAGTTCCATTAGTACCAAAAGTAAGAACATGCTCGAAAAAAGAGGAAAAGGAAGAAGACAATGAGTAGGTAGGGGTGTAGTTGGAGGAAGAAGAAGGAAACTCCTCCAAGTTTGAACCCGGCCTCCACTTCCTTTAGCAATCCATAATGTTCATTTTAAAAATATTTTGAGGAGTCAATGAGGGCTAAGAAAAGCCGACCCGAACATTCATTTCTTGTGATCTCATGTGATCGTCCTCAGTAACGAGTATGATGATCAAGATATATCATGATAGAGAGGAGGTAGGGATTCACAAAGAATTGCAAATCGCAACACAAAAACACATCAAAAGAAACAAAACAACCACAACAATGAAGCAGAAGCATAATGTGGCCGAGCAATTCTTGGTCCAAGGCGGAACTCAAGACGGTAGACATGTTGAACCATTGTGCAACAACAAAGCTTGAAGATACCCTCATCCCAAACAGATATCAGCAACTAGCTAGATATAGCCCAAATCATAGCAAGAGAGTTTGCTAACTTCGACATGAATCACTCCTCGCCATAACCTTGACCGTCCTCAATATTAGAAAAAAAATACATACATACAATAATGTGTACTCCTAAAATCACGTGTAGAGCACTTTTTTAATCGATGTTAGTATAGATCACTAGATCCGTGCGTAATAAGTTGGACGTACATACATAAATATTACAAATATGTAGAGAGAGAGAGAGAGAGAAACTTGCTATCCCTTGTTGCTTCCCGCCCATTTCACTACCTACTCCAGAATTATACCACTGGCCACGTCTAGTGCCGTGGTGTGGTGTGCTTAATTAGAATCGGTCACTATCATCACTCGAACCAAACAAAACTAGGCCAAACTAACAAAGGTCGCTTTCCAAGTTCCCAGGTTCTCACGAAGTCGCAGAGCGCAAAGGTCGACGGCGACGTAGCAACAGTGGTCAGAGTCATAGAGGACGGTCGTAACCCGTAGCCCGTAGGCATATCCAGGTAGGGGAGAAGAGATATCCATCCGGCCGGGCGGCGAGTGACGCCAGCGCCGACGCAACTACTCAAACCCGGCCCGGCCAGCGCCGCCGCGGTGTTCCTTCTTGAGCGCGAAGGCGCCCGCCACGCCGTCGCCGCGCGCGGCCGCGCGCGCAGCGCATGCATCGTGTCCTTGACTGGACCAAATCCTGGCAGGCAGCTAGCTAGCTGGTGGCCTGCACGACGTACGATCGTCATGGCCAATATATCCACCTACCCCACATCTCGATCATCGCTGCTGGCCAGCCGCGCGTACGTACGTGCGCCCCGCGCGAGTCAGATGCTCACGTGTGCGCCGCAGATGTGTGTCGACCGGCCAGACCGGCGAAGCTCTCTAGCTCTGTCCCGTGACGATGGATATCTGCTACGTGGCTGACTGGCTGCGGTGCCGGCGCCACTATCGTGGTCTTGTACTCTTGTGGTCTGAGTCAAATGTTTATCAAACGAGGACCGCGCCGGTACGGTGGGCGGTGGTGGCCCTAGACTGTTCTGCGGCGGATCGCATGAGGTGCATGAATGGTCGAATGGACATGCCTTTTTGTGGTCATCCTGATCGAGGGAGCGAAAAGATTGATATAGTGATCAGTAAATCGATTTGATTTCACGGCCAGACGCCCGAACTAAACAGTTCAGAATTCTATCCGGCTAATAACTTGGCTATCAGTATTACAATTACAAGTTAAAGTATCACACACATTACAGGTTACTCCCTCTATTTCTTTCTAATTGTAGGTCGTTTTGACTTTTATAAGTGCATCATTTAGATTTACAGTGGACCATACCACTCTATATCACTATTTCAAAAGAACCAATATGAAAGGTTCCGAGATTGAAATTAACCGTATACCACCACCTTACACATGTGGTATAAGGTGGTATACATAGGTATACGTGATATCGAGGTATTATTGGAAGTTATTTCTCGACGGCATAAACAAAATATATGATTATTTCTTACAAAAAATAGCCATATATAAGAGGGGAGCACACAAAAAAAATATACGATTTCTTACCAAGAACCTACTTACCTTTACCAAAAGTAGTCATATATTGCATACCACCATCTGGTCAAGCTAAAAAAAGCATAACAATTTGAGAAAGTGTATCATTGTTGACACAAATAGACCAAAAGTTAATAGCTAGCCAAGTTATCGATCGGTCACAATGATCTGTTCCATTCGTTCCAAATTATAGTTCATTTTATTTATTTTTAAAATTTATAGTTTTAACTATACAGCTAGACATAGTAGATAGCAACATTTATAAATTTTTAATAAAAGCTAAAACGACCAATGGTTTGGAATTGAACGAAGGGGATAAATGTTTTTTTTAAGGTAAGGGAATAAATGTTTTGAGCTCTACGCCTCCATCGCGCCATGACAATTTCCACGCCGAGACGAGCTCGTCCACTTCCCTTCCGGTGCTTGCCCGAGCAGCACGCTACATGTTTTGCGCGAGTCACTGCATCATCACGGTACCCCCGCCAGGGCTGCCAAGTGGCAAGGAGACGCATGGCCTCTCATGGCGTATTGGCATGGTGAATCGCACCCGGCCGGGTTGGTGGTGAAGGACGCTGCGCTGCGAATAAAGCAAAGGGTCATGAACCAGGCAGGCACGTCGATCGCCGCCGGTGTCTCATCAGAGATGTTTAGCACACGTTGCGCACAAGGGCTGCAGGCAGGACAGCACACGTTGAATAGTCGAACCACATGCCTCTTGCGGTTAAGGGCTAGTAGGGCGCCCAAGAAGGTTCCAAACTTTTTTTTAATAGGATGTGAATGTTTCGCTTCTCTGCCTAGTGTTGAACTCTCTGCGTGACGATTAACGTAGGGCATTGATGGCAACTTGCTAACCGAGCTCTTGTGATCTTGATTGGTAACCAACGACGGTTGTTGGTATTGTGCATCACACGCCCTGTTAGTCTGACTTATCAGTCACCAGCTAGCAGTACTTCTCTCTCATAACAATAAACCAGCCACCAACAACTAATATTTTTCTCTCAGAACAAATCAGCACCAACTACTAGCCAAACAAACAGGCAAAGAGGGTGCTGAGAAACTATGGGAATGAAATCCGTCCAAATTTAGTACTCATTCCGTCTCAAATTACTTGTCGATTTGATTTTTCTAAATACATTTCTTTGTATTTACCTAGATATATATTTATGTCTATATAAAAAATGTATCTAGAAAAGTCAAAACGACAAATAATTTAGGACCAAGGGCCTACCTTCAATCCAAAACGAAACAAAAAATAGAGAGTAGTCTTTTCATCTGCAAACAGTTTTTTTTATAAAAAAAAGGCTTTGAGAACAGGGCGGTAGTACAACAATGAACTTGGGCCTGAACGAGAAAGGACTGAAACAACATCCATCCTCTCCGGTCGGCCGAAAAGAAAAAAAGAATGTGCATCATGTGGATTAGGAGGGCTCAGTTCAGTGGACTAGGGCCCAGTCCGCTTGTCTCTGTCAGGAATTTCACGTGAAAAATACGAGCATCCGAAATTAACGATTCCAGTTATGTCACTGAGCCCACATCTTTAATGCAGCGGAAACATTGCCCATTGTCAAATGCTCTTCCCTTTTTTTTTCGAACAAACAAATGCTCTTGCCTCGTGAGTAAAAACTTTGCCTCGTGCCTGTTTGTTACAAAAATAATTGATGCGACTGCTTGGGAGGTTTTTTCCACGCATTCCGGCGGCTGCTGTATCTCTGATGAATCGGTTCGACTGATAGCGGTGGCACAGCACAACCCAGGCCACCGCACTCCCGCAGCGCCGCGTGCTTCGGCACGCACAGGAAACGCGTCGATGTGCAAGCGTGTGCTGGGGCGAACACAAGGACTGAAGGGACCCTCCGCCCTTCACAAATCACCTGCCGCAGCCGGTGGAAGATGGCACCGGCAGCAGCAGGCCAGCAGCACCCAGCACCCATTTTACTTACCTATATCAGTGCCACGTAACTTGATTTTGTGCAGAAAGTTCAAATTGAAATTCATTAAACATAAGGCCTACGCTCTCCGTAGTCTCTGTAGCTATGAAATGCGCGCAAGTTACTTTATCTGACAAATACTTTTGCACAATGTAATGTCGTTAAAAAAGGAGTTGAAACAAAAAAACTAATTCGAATAGTCGAATTGGTGCTTACAAAACGACTTCGTTCGGCTTCTCTTTCTTCAACTTCTTTCACAATATTTTTCTCTCAGAACATACAAATCACTACACAGTATTTTCCTTTGAGAACAAATTTAGCCAACAAAATTTTGCAGAGACTCCGGAAGATTGACCTGTGGAGGGGAGGGGAGGCGCTCTCCCCGCTCCCACCTGGGGACGGACTGAAGGAACAAGGAAAGGCTGGAAGCGGGAGCCAAAAGGAAGACCTGCCTTTTGCTTTTGGGCCCTTCGACGGATGTCAACCGTTTATTTGGAACCAACGCTTCAGATCGTCCCTAGCCTTTCCCCAGTCCCCAGTTCCCGCACCGCCGCCGCCGAGCGCTTGTGACCTCGCCGGCTCGCCTTATCGATCCTGCTGCTACTGCTGTACTGTTAGTCAACTACGCCCTCGTCTTGATTTGCCAGCGCCGCTGCTACCTGCCTCGCCATATCTCACCTCGCGCTTGCCACACCGACGGCACACCGCTCGACTGCTCGAGGTCTGTCTGCAATTCTTTATTTACTTTTGCACATAATGTCTCCCCGCGTTGTGTAATACTTTGTGTTCTTCAACGTTTGCGTTCCAACAAAATGCAACGTATATTGCTGTGTAGTTTATTGCAATGACGTTATGCTTCTTCAGACAGCCCTGTGTGTTCTACTATTTACTGCGCTTGAATTTGACATTTGTTTAATACGTAGAGGTACCATGAAGACGATTTCTGATATTTCCGATCAGAGTTTTGAAGTTCTGAGAAGCATTGGAGAGGAGTGCCTCTATGAGGATGAGATCCATCTTTTGCTAAAGAAGAAGCCTGATCCGATCTGTTATGTTTGGTTTGAGCCATCCCTCATGATGGACATAGAACAGGTGAGCAACCAAAAATTTATTCCTACACCATCCTTGAACGACCTTAACCTTAATATCCACAAAGGATGATGTCGCTTTATTGTCGATTCAGTAGAATAGCTTTTCGATGCTTATCCTAGTATCCTACTCTGCCCACAAGGTTCTTGGTGCAGCCCAACATAATGATGACGATGCAACCCCTTCTGAATTTTTTTCTGTTTATATGCATAGATAAATTATGTGATTGAATTTAATTAGTGAAGTTGGATTTGTGAGTCATAAAAATAAGGAGCTCCATATAGATTCTGTACTTAGAAACTTAATGTGGAACAAGGATCAGCCAGCTAGCTGTATGTTTCGATGTGGCAAATTTTAGGTACTACCACTTTTCTAGTGGGACAGCATTTCTGAACTAATAGTTTATTATTTGATGATGTATCATTGTACCTTTCATCTTTGGCACTACTCAGGCCAACGGTTTGCTGATGTTTCAGTTAAACTATTGTTATTTGTGTAAATCCATTCTGTTTGAAACTTTAATGCACTGATCATAAATAAATTGGCATGGATCTCTTCTCATCTTGCAGGGGATTATGAAGACAATCTATGTCAACAAAATGGTCAAATCTGGTTGTGCAGTTAAAATATTGATAGCAGATTGGTTTCTTCAGCGTCACCCAAAGATTGGCAATGATCTAAAAAAAATAAGGATCATTGCTGAGTATAATATTGCAATGTGGAAAGCAGCTGGCATGTGCCTTGAGAAGGTTGAACTTATATGGTTGTCAGATGAATTGGATTACCATGCAGATGATTACTGGACTCTTGCAGTGGATATCTCCAGAAAATACACCTGGAAGAAAATGGCAAGGTATCTTTTTTTTTACATAAGGTCGCCTTTCACTTGCAAACTTTTGAACTGGTTTGTTGCTTTGTCAAATAATGTTTCATACTTGTTTAGCAAAGAGGTCATTTTTTTCTTGCTGCAGCTTTTGTGAGTCTGTATCACCATATGGACCACACAGACTACCTGCTGCTGAGATATTTTACCCTTGCATGCAAGTTGCTGTCATATTATGCCAGAAGGTTTGCTGTCATATTATGCGAGTCTGTATCATTTTTTTCATCATATTATGCGAGATACTTGATTCTTTTCTTAGAAACATAAGTTTATGGTTTAGAAATAACATAGTCAGTCAATTAAGAGGAAAATAAATTGCTGTTGCAACTGAGATAGGCATATGTAATATCACTGCAGCTGCGGGTACTACCCCTTATGTGAAGGGCCCTTTGAACATATATGAGCCTAAGAAGCCATAGTGGATTTCTCTATTATTTTGCATCTGTCTTAGTAAACTAATTCGCATAGACTTTCGATTCAAGAGTTCTGGAGGACATGAACACTTCAAGTTTCTTGCAACTTCATTGGTTACAATGAAACTGTGAGCCTACTCCCTCCGTTTTTTTTATATTTTACACCATTGACTTTTTGCTCAAACAATTGCCAACATTAATTAATTAGTTAGTTAAGTAAAGTGAAAGGAGTACCACTAGATCTGTTATCTCACGTACTTTAAGCATGCATTGTGCTTTTAACTATTTGCTCAAATATTTGCATAAAAGATGAGCAATGTTTGTAGACATAGTATATATCTAGGTGCACACAAAAAAAGGTTCATCTGATACAAACAGCTTTTGACAATATAATCTTAGCCCTGCACCAAAAGATTCAGAGTTTCTTGTTTTTGTAGTTGCAGGTGGACATATGGCTCTTCAGCAAGGATCAGCGAGATATCATCATGCTTGCTAAAAGTTATTGTGAAGATATAAATATGGAAAGCAAACCAACTATTTTGCTGCATAGTATCCTGATCCAGACCTGAGATTTTGCTGTGTTTGCCTTTCTTTCTTTCTTTCTTTCTTTTGAAAAGTTGCTGAGTTCACTCTGCATTCAGTTATGCAGTTTTCATGTGATGGATGCTTTTGTGTTTCGAGCTTGGGTAGTCATTATATTGAAAAAATAGCCTCCATCCCAAACTATAGGCCGCTTTGGCTTTTCTAATTACAAAAGCTATGCACCCAGATATACGCTAGGTCTATATACATAGAAAAGGACTATGTAGCTAGAAAAGTAAACACAACCTATAATTTCAAATCGAGGGAGTATATCCTTAACTTGGCATGCAGATATTCTACCTAGTTTACTAGAAGACCCTGAATTTCAGAATGAAAGAGATCCAGGACGAACTATTTTCATGCAAGATGAAGAGGTACCTTCAATCATCCTTGAACAGAAGGTAGGCTAGTATGTAATGTATTAGATGAACCTTTTGGGTCCCCAAGAAAAAATCAATAATCGTTGCATTTCAAGCGTTCTGTTGGTTCACACACTCCAAGCTCCTTGCAATTAAATGGTTATCATTAGGCTACAACATAACCATGCAGTAACCTGTATAAGTATTGGATTTGGGAATATGGAGGAAAACTGAAATAATTTTATTGTCTCCTAAGGCTATCCTGGTGTACATTGTCCTATAGTTTCTGCTGTTCAACTCGACTATATGCTCTCTTAGCTTTTGTAGTAAGATAGTGCCTAAGTTTATTTTATAAAAAATATGGACATTCAAGATGTATCATGAGTGCCATCCTTACTGTAGCTAGAACTTTAGGTCCTTCTAAATTGAAGTCCAGTGGTTAAATCATAGCGTTCTTTATCGGTTCATTTTGTCGGTGTAACTCTTCGTAGAAGCATGTAATGTGCTACATATTTCTTGTGGCAAGTGTCAATGAGATTTCTTTTTGTCGGAGTATGATTTGGATTTTAAAATGTGGAGGATGTTCTGCCCTCCAAGAGTAGCAGTCTGCAACCCATGTCTTGAGTACATCAAATCTCTCGTCTTCCCTTGGCTTGGAAAGTTTGACGTAATTCAGAAGGAAGGGTGTAGCAACAGGTAAATTTTTTTCACTCATGTGCCTAAACTTGCTCGCACCTGCATCCTTTTTCTATGTAACCAATTTATCTATTTCTTGTGAAATGATTATTTTTGACTTCTGATAAAATGCACTTATTTATGTGTCATCCATTCTATTATCAGCTATTACAATCTGCATTCAGTTGCCAGCCAGTATATCTTAGTATTGTGGCCAACCAATTTATTATGCTACAATCAATATCATGTTCCCCCTTTTGTAATAACAGTTACCTTTACACAGGACATTTACAACCGTGGAGGAACTCATTGTTGAATATGAAAGTGGTGCTCTTGGTCCAACTGATGTTAAGCTGGCTTTTGTAAAAGCAGTAAACAAGATACTGGAGGTAACTGTTGCCTCCTTAATAGTCACATTCAAAGTAATATGTTAGTATAGTTATGAATTTTACCAGAATGCAAGTTGAATGTTTATATCTTTGATGGAAGAAAAAAAATTGCACTGGTGTGACAAGGAGGATCTGAGGCTATGTGTAGTGAGACATTTGGTGTCAAACACGTTGTTTTAGAACGTTCTAGTCAAACATAGTTACAAAACATACAATCATGATGTTGTATAGGATCACAAAGAAATTAAAAGTAAGAGATTATGCTTGTAGACAAATAGCTAATGGTTTTTAAAAGAATATTGCACTTGATAATATCTTCTTTCATGTGTTAATAAATAGGAAGTTATAAAGTAGGTAAAATATCAGGTGCACAAGAGTATTGGTGAACTTATGACAAATTCAATCTTGTCCCTTGAATCTAATCTGAGTGGTTATTATAGGAGGTAGTTCTATCATCCCTCTTGGGCTGACTTAATCTAAATTAAAAGGGTGGATGATGATTCCCGCTATATTCCAGTGTCAAACAGGGAATCCTCTCATAGCATATAGCTTTTGATTTCTGGAAAGTAAAAGTTTAAATGATGTAGAGGCTATAAAGGAGATTTACATCTTGTTACATCCCAATGAAAGATCATGTGTTTTTCTTTACAAATGTAAGTACCTTTTGTGCGAGTGAGAATATGGACATAAATCTGTTTGGCACTTCCGAAACTAACTTGATGTAAGGTTTGGGCACACAATTTGTTTCCTTGTATCATTGATATTTTGTTATTTTGTTAACTTGTTCTAAATACTTGCTCATGTTCAAAGTAATATTCTATTATAATGATTACTTGTTTCCCTTTTCAAGCCTGTCAGAGATTATTTTAGTAGAAACACCAAAGCCCGAGGTCTCATTACTGCCCGTAAGGTACAATTATTTCTAATTCATATTCACCACAGATATCAATATCTCTGTTGCTCAAAAATCTGCATCGTATATGTAGCCCTGTATCAGTAGAAAAAATTATCCATTAAAGAAATGGGAAGGGTAGGATACAAATAATCGATTGGGTATGTGTAGAATTTAGTACAAAATTAATTATCCATCGGGTATGGATAAGATTGGGAAGAGTAAGAAGTGGATAATAATTATTTGGATTTGGGTATGAACAAGAGTGGATTTGTCCATACCCTCCCTAGTGGCAGCCTTACGCATATGGCTACTGGATTTTACTTTGAGTATTAAGATTTTTTTTTAACAGCAACCACAAGACCCCAACTGTCGATTCTGCAACAAGTGAAAATAGAGTCCTAATTAATAATGGTGACAGTGACCTGGTACTGGTAGTGAAAAAACATCTCCTGCCACATGTCTTCGATTTGTTCTGATCAGATAATCAAATTTTAGTCGGGTAAATGTATGTTTTTTTTTATGATCGGAAGGGTGTTAGCATCAAGCTTTTCTGCACCCATTTATTTGACGACTGAAACCCAGTCCACTATTCATCCCTGGAGCACCTTAATATCAGAAGAAAACTATGAATACCCCCCAAAATCATAGAATGGCCCCACTGCAAACAAACCTATACAAGGTTTACTCATTCCTTCTACCAAGCAGTTCCGAAGGCTAGCATCTAGGGGGCAACAGACAGCACCATGTCAGCAAAATAAACTGAAATAATGGTGGTTTTGATGTTTTCAGATTCAGGATCAAGTTACTCCAGACGTCTGGAAGATTGCATTGCAGAATAGTGAGCTTGACGATCTTGTAAGTTTACTGGGTCCTGAACTGTTAAAATATTCTGGTTGCTGACTAATGCATATCGGCAAAAGACTAAAAGTATAGTCCAATTTCCTGTTTGCTGCTGCTTCTGCTGGCATGCCAGATGATCCAAAATTATAACAATTGATTTAAGAGATTATCTTGTTTTCTCCAAATACTCCCTCCGCCCCGAAATATAAGGTCTTGGAGAGTTCAAACTCAAGAAACAACAGTGAGAGGAAATAACTTCTATACCCCTCATTTTACACTACCAACCAACTCTCCACCTACTCACCAACCTCATTCAATTTTGTCATATCCCTCCAGGACCCTATATTTTGGCACGGAGGGAGTATATAACAAGAAAATCATGGGTTCTTTTTTTTTCAGGGATACTACAGTCTACAGTGCCAAAACGAGGAGAAATGCTTAAAGAACTTTATGTGTAAATTATTTATCTTGTCTCGGATATAAGACAAGAAAATCATGGGTTCCTTTTTTTGTTCATGTATTGAAAAAGAAATGTGTAAACTGTTTATCTTGTCTGTGTTTTGTGGTTTGTCTATAGTGCAACAGAAAGGGCGTAGTGTGATTATATAGTACTTACCCGCCATTGTATATATGTACAGCACGTCGCAAAAAATGTTTTAAAAAGCAAATGTGCCTTCGACGGCAACGTACGGTGGGAGTGGGATGGTTGGGAGTTCGACTGTTCGTGTAGGTAACAGTTACGTTTTGGTTGGGTATAGTATCAGTGTTGTAGCATGCCTCTGCAGGATTGTTAAGCTCCTCCCATGTGGTATGCAATACGCTGCTAGTTTGGCGTCAGCCACGCCGCCACAGGAAGGCACTGATATACCGATCTAAAAACATAAATGACAAGACTGGCTAACATAATTTTCCACACCATCAACTAAAACAAACCATTATGCATGCATAATACAGTCTATTTCACAAGTACATTTTGCAGTTAATTTAAAATGTACAATTCTATTGCTATACACCACAGAAAAAATCAACACAGTACAGCAAAATGTGTTAATACTAAATAGCCCTTCATGGGCTAGCTGCTACAAGGAAAACATCTAGCTACCTCTCACCTAAACTGCACCCAAAGGCTCTGCAAGAATGGATTGATCCAGCACGGGGGTTACGAAATGTCGGCCCCGCACCGTGTAGTGCAACCGACATACCTATCTACAATAGCATCACTATGCCTCAAATTTACAGTGAATTACAATGGTTGGTATTTCTCTGAGTAGTGTTATTGTATCTATAGTGGTTCCATAGACCCACTCTTTAGCCTCTCCATTCGTGCCTGCAACCCAGATAGAGCTCGTTCATCCATGGGCGGAATATTACTTTGTTGTTGGGGTTCACCATCCAACCGTGTCCCAGCATGGAGCATATTACTTCCGTTCATACTTGCCAGTGGCCGGGCCTGGGATCCATCAAAATGACCTACAGCTGCGGCTTGAATACTTTTCATCCTTTCCCGAAGAGCATCCAATGTCCCTGCTGGTAAAGAAATAATTATTCCAACAATCAGATGACATAGATATTGATAGCATATACAATTATGCATGCAGATGAATTTGAGGCAGTATACGATGGCAACCTGAAGTATGGTATCTATCAGTTTGTTGGTCCATAGAATGTAATCTATAATCGTCTCCTTTGAAGGCCTGTTGCGCCTCAGCGCTGGCATCATCTTCGTTAGACTCTGTTTTACTACTGATCGATTTTGTATGAACAGGAGAAGGTGCAAATTTTGGAGAAGGTATTGCTGCTATTGGAGGAGGCGTGGATAATGGAAGACTAGAGGGCGTTCTTCCAGCTGCCGCATTTTTCTCCACCTGCATTTGCGAAAAATGTAAATTCAATTGTACCTAACCAATATTTGACAAAACAAGCTTAAACTGATCAATGACACAGGTTCAAACCTGAGCTAGCCCATCTCTGATATAGGTCCTAAATGCTTCGCTTGCATTCTGAAGCTGAGCGAATATGTCAACCTGAGAAAGTGATGGTCGACCACAAACAAACAGAATAGAAAGCTCAATATATTACAAACTTCCAAATAAAGTATGCACTGTACATGATCCCAAAAACCAAAGTAAAATAAACTATTTTAAATCATTCACTTAGAATAAACAGTGCTAATGTTGAACCTTCTTGGGATGTGATGGATTAGCAATACCTTTGGATACAGCTGGGTTATTCGATAGAGTTCATACAGACCAATCGTACATGTCTGCTTATCACCAATTTTCTTGAAGATGGCTGCAAGCTCTTGCTGTTCATACAGACCCGGAAGAGATAATAGCATGTAAAATCACAACATTAATTTACTTGCTTCAAAAAATGCAGGGTTAAAAATTTGGAGATGGTTGCACCTTCAATTGTGCATCTGCTGAGTGAGTAGATGGGTTTGGACTGTTCGTCGCAGCATCACCCCAGTGAGTTTGACCCATAGGCCCAGATGGTGTCAACATTCTAGCTGCTGCAAGGGTCTAGGATTGACCAAACAGTTTGCTTAGTGTAACAGTGAGAAAAAACACTGAATGAAGCTCTAGTGCAACAGTGGTTCAGATGTTCTACCTGAAGATTAAGATCAATGTATGCTAGAATTATTGGCTGAGGTTCAGCATCTATAGGAACCATTGAAAGGTGACCTTTAATTGCCGTCCCACGAAGCTTGACAAGTTCATGCAAGACAGTTTTCACCATTCTTAATGGCTTGTCATCAGCACCAGCCCTACATATTATACAAAATATATATATAATAATCCAAAGAAATAATTAAAGAGCTATCCAAGAGAACAGCACAGACCTTCTACGTATTTCTTCCATTCCTAGTTCTTGTAAATAGATATGAATGCTCTGAAGAATTCGATCAAGGTCAACTTCATAGATTGTATTCTGAAGAACCTGAGAGGGAATACGAGTGTCAGAAGTAATAAACTGTAGAGATTAGTGCAACCAAATGATCACGTACCTTGGTCAACTTAATTAAACATTTGACAACTAAGTCTGAAAACTTCTGATTCTTTACAGCAAGAGACTCTGTTGGTGTAGGTGATGGCCATCTTGAAGGGTCCAAAGGCCTCAATAAATTAATTAGCACAACAAACGAGGATGTTCGCTCGGCATTATCCTGTTGAAAACAGAACCATTGAAGAAAGCACAGATGATGAGTGAAGGAAAGGATGATGAAGAAATTTTACGTACCAGGATCTTAAGCATTAAAACATTTAGTGCTTTGAGCAATTGACTGCCATCATCCATAAGAGGAACTCTTTCATCCAAAAGCCAAAGAAGTAACTCTGTAATAAGGTTGTCCAGGGTACCCTCCTTCACAGCATGAGCAAGACGTTTGATTTGAAACGTCTGCCAAAATAACCAAGATTTTAGATAAACATAATTCAAAACTCAAAATAAGAGAAAAGCATAGGGCCAAACACAAAACATGTCAATAAACCTGCATGAGTGTATTTAAAACATATTTGCAAGATCTTGAAGAAGCACCAGACAGGCTAAAATTGAAGGTCTTTGGAACCTGCAAGAATTCATGATGTATTAAAAGTTAGAAGAGTGACATCTCTGTGAAGATTAAGAGAAAGAAAATGTAACATGAATAGCACAGCAAAAACTAACCATAACTGCCAAACAAGAAACTAATCTGTCAGCTTCCTTAATGAGATCTTCAAGCACTGAGCTTTCAGGGTCAGCCGCCTGGGTTAGCTCATGGCATATGACTTTCATGCCTTCAACAGACTGCAGAAAACAAAGGCATATCAGGCCAATGTTTGTGTTTAATAAGTGAATGTAAAAATACAATGACGGTGAAACTACTACACATCATGTAAAAACGGATTAACACGGCCTCAGCATTATGAGAAAAGGTGGTTGGGCTTTGGGAAGTGAGCAAAAGCACGACCTGCTCAGGCAAACCCAGTGCAACAATCTCAAGAGCTTCACGCCAGTCTGCAGGACCAGTTGCAGTTGGTATCTGCCTAGGAACCATATGCCTATCCGTATGAGCATCAGCATATCCAAAGTTGTCCCTATTGACAGCCGAGCATAGACAAGCTGTGTTATGAGATGGTATATGAAAACAGTATGAAAACTCAAGATAAGACACCTGGAGCACCTTGAGATCATTGACCCTGCTACTGAACGGGAAACTACTTCTCCACTTTGTTCTGCTACGTCAGACCTGCATCCATAAAATGTAAGTATGAATAATTAAAAGTGAAAATAACATCAACCATTCAGAAAAGGAGACAAACCCATTCTCTCTAACTGAACGTCTCAAAGCTGCTCGAGCATCACCAGGCCTTCCTTCTCTCCTTTTTTCCATTTCCCTAGCCTGACATACATCAGATAGGTTATGGTAGCACCTTAGTTGTATAAAGTGGCTGTTGCAAGTGTGTGCTAAAAATAGCAGAATCTGGATGTTAGCTGACAGAAACAAACCTTCCACTTGAACCTATCATCAAGCATGCTTCTTTGGGCATCTGAGAGTTTTCCAACATATCGCCATACATCATCCCCTGTTTGGTCAAACATAGTAAAACTTTGAGGCTCTTGCAAAGCTGTATAAATATTGCAAAAGATATATAAATCCTGCTAAATTCAGTATACACACTGATATATTGCTTTGCGTACACACAAGAACACATATCAAACGAACAAAATAAATTTCCCAGGAGTAGGTATGGAAAAATATTGAATTACTAAAAAGCATGCAAATATTTTATATTGAATTACTACAAACCAGCTAAAGGGTTTGATTTGGTATGCACCAAAAGAAGGTTGTAAATATACAGTTGAAGCAACTCAAAAAAGTGAGTGTGTACCAAGGTTTTTGTAGGCGGTTGCAAGTGTATTAAGAGCAGCTTTCCTGATCTCACCATCACGCTCTGCTGTCAGTGCTGCAACAGATGGCAAGTTTTTCATCAACCCACCAACCTGCACAACAGAAAAGGTATCTGCTATAAGTAACATAATACCATTTAACCAGCACACAGGACAGGTAGTGATTCAGACCTCAGTCCCATGATGGTCCATGAAGTATCCAATGATATCGACACATTCTATCCTTGTTCGGTTATTCTTGGAGCGCAGTCCCTCCAAAACATAGGGAAGTAGTTTGGGTAGAGAATAAATGTTGACCATTTGCTTTATCAGCTCCCCCATTTTTTCCCTAACTTTTTCAATGTTATGACCAGACTGCAATACAACGATAATTTGGTCATGCAAGCGAACTGTGATAAACATATAATATGATATTTCATACTAAGTAGTTTTTGTAGAGCTTAAGTATCTATGGTACCTTCTCCATAAGGCAAGGAAGAAAAATTGCAGCTTCAGCTTCCGTTAACATGTAAGATTGGTCTTTTAGAAGATCAAACAGCTCGGGAAGAAAGTCAAGGACCTACAGGTAAATTAGTACACAGTATAGAAACCGGTTAGGGCAGCAAAACAGGAGATAAGTCTGTATAATTCTTAACAAGGGTGCTATGGATCTACCTTCAGCAAACATGTTGTGTTCGATTCGCAAAAGCGTAAGACAAACCACCTTAATAGTATGTCAAGAAGCTCGATTACTTCTTTCCCACTTGAAGGAAGTGCCTGCACAATTGCAACAATATCATAAAAAAAAGGAAAATTACAGCAAGAAGCTATATTAAATCACCCATTAATATCAATTTCTAACCTTTTGTAGCAATTCAATACCATCTATTTGCCTCTTAAAGTCTGAGTTCCACAGTCGCAAGCTTACATCTTCTCGGAAATGTTTAAACAGATCAATCTGCGGATAGAATCCGAGAAAATCAGCTGATATATTCACGCAGCAATAGCCATTAGCACATAGGAGCAGTGCAGATGTATAAAATCAAACTAACAATCAAATGTGCACTTCCATTTGAACATATCAAACAAAATTAAACACTAAATTCCAACATGTAAAAAATGTGCATCCACCAAAATTACCTTTTAAAAAAAACTAAGACTAGCATATGCATATTTCTAGAAAGTACGGGATTCACAACCACCAGCTAACACAAATTGAGAACACAGGATGTTTCTCAGATTAATATATGTGGAAAAAAACAATAACTAACTATGTTTCCATCATTTCTCAGTCATCATCTCCCACTTGTAACTTCACTAGAGATCAGATGTTCTCTTGGGACCCAGACAAATCTGAGAATTGAACACCCACACAACCTTTTTAAGAATTACAAAATTGAATTCAATTCATTACAAAAAAAATCTTTCAGGGTACTGATGGAAGTGCACATTTGATTGTTAAAACCTATGGTAACCAGTTAGGCATAAGATTTCCTTTTCATGCTATAAAGTCATGACAGCCTTTGGAACACCATTGTGCAATACCACATATCAATGATATAGGGCTATGTTTCGTATGAATCTGTTATATTGATAAAAAAGGTAAAGAGTTCCACTTCTGCAACATAACTGTACAACATTTGATACCATAGGAATTGTATCCAAGCACGAATGTAACGTTTACTGTACCAGCTAGTCCTCATTGTTTTCATTAAGAGCTTTTTGCTAAGGCCAGTCTCAGTGGAGTTTCATGGAGAGTTTCATTGCATTAAATATGCTGACGTGGCGAAGAGAGAGAATGTGAGAGTTTCATGGGATGTAAGGAGATTTTCATCACCATGAAACTCCACCGGCACAGTTACCTAGTTTTCAGTCTAGGTAATTGTGACCATGAAACTTGCACTGAGACTGGCCTAATGTAAAGGCTTTTACTAGCTTATACGACAAAGGTGACAAGGAAAATGCCAGCAGAAAAGCAATCAACTGGAACATATATAGACATATAACAGGATGCAAATGTAATAATCTTAAACCAGACACCCCCTTGTACACAGTACAAACCTTTAATTCATCAATCTGCTCTCGGCGCGGTTCTTCAAACTTGAATTTCCTTACCAAAACACGTCTCTCCCGCTCTTCCTGAACAAGTGCATTTGTGTGAGATCAGCGCACAACCGGGAGATGTTGTCTTTAACGAATAACTCAGAAATGTTAGGGGGCCCTATGAACACTAACCTTGTTTGAATCCTTTATGTTAAATATTGCCTGGGATTGTAGATGATCTTGAGAAGAAACCATAGTAACGGATGCTCTTGCTGGAAGTCCTCTCTGATAGTGGAGCATGATAGTTAGAAAACATGTTTGAGCATGGGCATATCAGGTGGAATGGCCTACTTTTCGGTATTGGTGAAAATACATCCACAACCATTCATTAAAGCTTCGGGTTAAAAAAGGAAACTTCACATACCCATATTTCATCTTATGACATATCTTGTCGCAGAAGTTGAGGTCCAATCTCAGTCCAGTTTAATTCATAAAAATACAAATTTCAAGTAAATATGCTAAGGAACATAGTATCTAGTGTATATTAACCCAAACTTGTCACTTTTTATTTAAATTGGAATGGCTTTAAACCTTAACTATAGTGACAAGATATACCATAAGATGAACTATGGATGTCCCAAGTTAAAGAAATTAAAAAAAGTTTAAGCTTCACTTTTGAATGAATTTTCACCGTTCCAAAAACTGGCATTTTAATTGAAGTTGCATCCTTCCCATAATGACACAGAGATAAGACACGTACTTGAGACACAGGTTTGCCCACATTAGAACCACGATCATTCAGACCATGTTTACTGTTCTTCAAAGCAGCCTTTGATGGCAAGCTCATGCTTGTTGTCACCATCTTGACAGATTCAGAAAATCCTGTTGTAATGCAGCAATGACGAGTCAGAACGAAAAATTCAATGATTACAGAAAAACTACATTGCAAAACATGATCTGCAAGACATCACCTTCATGTACAGTAGTCAGTTTCAACCTCTCTGCTACAATGGCTAAAGTAGGTGATGGCAAATCTTTTAGGTTCCTTCCAACCTAAAAGAGACAAAAAATTCAGTTGAAGTAGAAGCTCCAGTATTAAATGGAAAGATGGTTTAAAAGGAACAGGTAGATGAACCATACCACTTCTTGGCCACAGATTTTAAGAATTTCATTCATAAAGGATTCAGCAGCTTTACGGACTTCAGAAGATTTATCCTTTTCAAAAAGAAGGGTTAGCCATTATATGTTTCCATTAAACATATAATCAAAATATCAGTTTCGACTGGTACCATCAAAGAAGATGCCGAAGGCTTCAACAAAGGCAAAGCCTCAGATGGCTCACCCATTTTTGAAACATGCTTAGACAACCAATCAAAAAGATCTTTTCGCCCTTCTGAACCTGTTTTCTGATCACCCAAAGTCACTACAATATATGGAACCATCTTGTCAAGTTGGGCAGCAGCAACCCATAAATCGAGAGCATTCAATGTGCATTCTCGCATGTGCTTCTTGTTGTCACCAAGGCATTTCAGCACATCTGCCAAAATACCCTTCATAACAAACAGTTCCCCGTTATTGTAGCGGCAAAAAACATGCATACAGAAGTACAGAGATAACAAGGGTGTTAGTTTCAAACCTTGCTTGATTTTTCAACAGACGGGCCCATAGCAGATGCAAGACCACCAATAGTGGACAAGGTTGCCATTACTAAATTTTTGTTGCTGTCATAAAGACGGCCTCTAAGTGCAGTGAACAGGTCAACTGCAGTGATAAGATGGCCAAGACAATTTAGTACAAATTAGATGAATATAACTATTAACAGATACAAATTTAATAATTGTTTGAGATAGATATAAACAGTGAACCTGTTCCTGTAGGCTGGATGCGTTTATGGGCCTCCTCCACAATTTTGTTGACTGAATCAATGGACTCCAGTCGTACCTGTCAATTCATCAGCATAATATAAATATCACAATAAAATGCTAGACAACATACAGAAATAAAATAATTGAGTGAGAAACAAGATAAGTGCCCAATACCTTCCAGTCAGGACTGCCCAAATTTTTTAGTAAAGTAGGTGTTATCTTAGCACTAATGTCTTCCCGTGGCAGACCATCAGACAGGCCAGCAGACGTAGAAGATGCAGTGTCCAAAACTCTTACTGTTCTCTTTGGAGGAGCAGCAGCACCCTATGAATTGAACCAAATTGGTGGCAGCAAAAATATAAGTAAAACAAGGATGCATTCTACAAACAGTAACTGAAACACATCATACCTCAAAAGGATTTTTTTCATATTCAGCATCCAGGGCACTTAGTAGTGCAGGTTTAACATCACTTAAAAAGCCCTTGATGTCTGCAGGAAGGTTTAATTCAAAAACATGATCTTGCCACTATTAACATGATGAAATTCAAGAACTCTAAGATGACCTGGTCCCACGAACTTATGCAGCATCCCAATTAATTTTATAGTTGCATTTCTTGTTGCAGCAGCACTTGATTGCAGACCGATGTCTTTGCAAAAATCAATCATGTCCTGAAACAACAAAGAGCACTAAGAACAAGAGTGTGGTAAACCTCCAAGTACAGCACAAACAAGTAGAGGAAAGTGCACCTTTAGCTTCAAATTAGAGATCCCAAAATCTTCAACAGCAGAGACCATCCAAAGAATACCCTCACTAAGAACCTTGGGATTCTTGTGCTCCTTCATTATTTTGTATAGCTACAAAAATATAATACACATAATTTTAGTGGTTGCCGAACATCATCCAAGTTGGGGTATCTGTGCATTCAATCAACTCACGGAACAAAACCGAAAAGACATTCTATGCATTGAACATATGCAAGGTCAGTGTATAACCTTAGCAAATTAGATTAATTCAAAACTGTATATGACCTTTTGAGAAAAAGAAAAGCATAGTGTAATGTTAGCTCTTACCCTCTCAAACACAAATCCTGGACCTACAGCCTCACAAAAGGCAGTGAGACATTTCATTGCATGAGCCCGTGTTTTTATATCAGCAACCCTTTCACTTATGCCTGAGAGAAAATAGCAATTCGGGAAGTTAACAATTTTACTAAAAATCGACATTCTATAACACATGACCAAGAAATAAAAGTGAAATATTTCAAATAAATTGAAAAAGACAGTAAAATACTCCCTCCGTTCTTAAATATATGACGTTTAGGACAAGCTAGTAAGTTCATTTTTTAACTAACTAGCTTAACGTAAACGTCATATATTTAAGGACGGAGGTAGTATGATCAATAGGTATTTAACAACAAAGGTAATATGGAATCAAAAGTAGTGCATCTAATAGCAGTGCTGTCACACAAGAACCCCCAAGTTATACGTCAACACTACCAAAAAAAGGCTGCACAGAAGCAAGATTCAGAGAAGCTACACATTATATCAGCTTTATATGAAGCACAACAGAAAATAGCATACATCCCTCTAAGAATTGGCAACAGGCAAGTATAATATAGTAAAATCCATAAATAGAATTTCATGAAAGAAGCCCTGTCGTTTTTTCATAATTAATGGTGTAGAAATCAACATGTGCTGAAATTCAATTCCTTCAGATACTTTAACTTTTTCAACATCTGGTGGACACTTAACTTCAAATTAAAAATTTTGATTTTTTTAAATAGATATTCTGTGGTTGGTGACTTACCTCAATAAAATTTATGCAATCCTAAGGCGCAACAATAATGTAAGTTAATACTTCATAGCCTTTGTTTGTCATCCCACAAGCCAAACTAGGGCAGGAAATAAACTTAGGTTCAACCAGCGATCTTTTTTTTTGGGAACGATTCAACCAGCGATCTGAGACTCATGTGTGCAACACTATTCCTGGTTTCATCATGATTTAAAGAGGCAACAAGCTCACAAACTTCAGGTTTTAAGGTGTTAACAGCTTAGGTGGGTTCATGCTCTGAAAAAGCCAAAGCCAATCTCATTTTTAGGTGCAAGATTGTTATGGCCAGTGGGCCGTCCACAGGCCTAGGCCCAGCATGTGTACAGTAGCGCTATCCCTAGATTAGGGTTTAGGAAGAGTCGCCTCTATTTAAGAGAGGCCCCTTGTATCAATTAGGGTAAGCAGAAAGATAATCCTTAGAGTTCAGAGCCTCCTAGGGAGGGCGAACCAGGTGTTATCGATCTGCTATTGTGTTACCTAGTCCACCAAATAATCCATAACAAAGATACATAGCTAAAGTACTGGAGAAGAAGAGGAGCTCGTACCAAGAAGGCATAGAACCACACATCGCTTGGGAAATTTTTTCACAGTCGAGGATATATGGGTGATGACCTCTATAACTTGTTGTTGTACCTGTTTCATTTAAAATTACATTACCTCCATAAAGAAGGGAAACGTAAAAGTAGTCAGCAAGAAGAAAGTACCTGAACATTCTTTTCACCCCATCCAGGCACAGCACACAACAAACGAATCAGAAGTTCAGCAGACTTATCAAGTTCTGTAAGACTTTCCACCTCCTGCTTGAGCATGCCAATAGCTGCCACATAGCAACCATAGATGTAAGAAGATTAAACAGAAAATTGGAGCAACTTTGTTCCCATAAATAAGGAATGAAACTGAAAAGGTAAGTGAATCAAAAAATATAACAACAAATTTCTCGATTTTTCTTTTCAGCACCAGCAGCCAAACAGGAGAATCATGTATCCTATGAAGCTGATAAATATAGTTACCACATACAGAACAAAGTTACAAGGAAAATAAGAGCATGAACTCATTGTTAGTCTCGCAGCAAAAGTTAGAAGCTTTAAAGCTTCAGAACAGAAAATAGAATCAACTTTTATTTCTAGAAAGAAAAGAATCAACAGTGTCACAACGAGGATTTTTTCGGGGTTATTTTATCTTGTCTCAAACTAAGCAGGAGAATTTGTCAATCTACTAAAATGATGAGCAAACAAAGGAAACGAACACTACTGCACATATTGCCTTACTAGGATACTAAGTAAACAATCCGCACATGTGCACACTACAGTCCTTACTCAAACAAGATATCCTCGTTTAAGATGGGCATACAAACAAACAGATGGGCGTAAAAGAACAACAATAACCTAGTGATGAAAACCAACAAGGGGAGCAGAAAAAGGGATATGAGAGAGAGGGAGGGAGAAGAAATAAGTCTGGGTATCCTTCCAAATTAAACAAATAAACAAAACTATAAGATAAGCCACACAAGGTTAACTACCTTCAAGCCGCTCCTTCCAGACCGTGCTCTTCAATTGGGAAATTGTCTCAGCTTTCACAACGGATCCTAACCTCTCTTCTATTTCCTCCAAACTCATCTCTGCCGGCTGCAAAAAAAATATGATACATGAGTTATGTATACAGTCTACAGTTATGAGTTTCATTTATTGTTTGAGGGAGGAGGGGAATAACATCAATAGACCTTTAATAAATATCTGGAGGACGTAAAGAGGGAACAAAACTAGTAAATCCCTCTGGTTCAAAATAAACTACTCCCTCCAGTTCAAAGTTTTTGTTTTTAAAGGCCATTTTTACAAAAAGACGTCAAAATTTAACCTTGTTCCCCATGCATGCAAACAAAAGAGGATCAATTGAGTGTAAGATGGTCATTTCATCTATTCCTCTAGCAGTGCCAAACTCTAGACACCATGCATTTTAAATCAAAGGTAAGGACAGCTAAAATTTTCCAGAAAGAAAAAAAAAAGAAATGACGGTCCTAGTCCTAAACTAACAAGCGGATTTCTTTCAGTAAAGGCATAATTATGCACATCATGAAAGGCATATCATAACACGAAAATAGTCGGATTCTGGCATGATCACCTCCACGTCTTCAATATCAGGAGCAGCAGATGTCTTTGACTGTGATCCACCATCTGTCTTTTTTGATGCAGTGGATTTTGATGGTCCAGATTTCTTAGCAGCAGCCTGAAAAAAAACAATCCCCCACATAAGAAAATGCTGCACAAATTCAAAGAATGAAATGATCCAACAAAACTAACCGCTGTCTGCACAGGCTTCTTTCCACTAAGCATGCTTGCAGCAGATCTCTTCATGGACAAACTATCTGCAGCCTATAAACAGAATAACCGTGCTTCAGTTGTCAGAAACATTTGATCAACATAACCAATCATGAATAAACATTGTTCCAATACACAAGGTTGATAACAGCTAGGGATCATTAATCAGCCAACTTGAAAGCATTTTTAAGAATTTCTACAGAAACTTTATAAATATTGACAGGCTGTAACTTTATATATATTGTCAGGCACTGGGAGAGGAATGTTGACAGGCTGTAACATCTTAGTATAAATTTTGGAATTACAAGGTCAACAAACATACCCCTCGAGCAGATGTGGCAGCTCCTGAAGTTGTGATAGGCGCTGGAAAAATGAAGTGTGTAGAGAAATTAATCCAAAACAGAGACATTTGATCCATTAAAACAAGTAAAACTACAAACCCAAAAGAAAATCTAACCTGTCCCTGAACCCAAAACAGTCTCACTGGCAGAACCAATCATATCTGACAGTTTCTTTTTCCTCACTTCGTCTAATTTCTCCAGCGATCTTTCCAAGGGTTTCATACCAACCATCTATACAGACAGTAAAAGCAGCACACCGTCAAGATTTTAGAGCTACACCTTGATATATGTAATCAAGTAAAGGGAAATGCAAGGACTGAAGAAGAAACCTTGGCAATGGCGGACAGAACAGAAAATGAGGCGTCTCGTACTTCTGGTGTACCATCATTCAAGCACTAAATATTGATATAATGCATATCAGAGTAAATACACGATAGCAAATAAGAAGAGATACCACTGGAAGTATAAAAAAAAGTTATTCACCTCCATGCAGATAGGAACATATTCCTTGTGCAACTTTAGTACAGTTGCTTTATTGCTTGTTTCAATGCAAAATGCAACCCAGGTCAGTGTTAAGGAACGAACAAGAGGGACCTTATTTTTTACAGCCACCCGAACATCTGCATCATCAAAAGAAAGCATTTTTCTTATTGAGGTTTTGATCCAAGCTGAAAAGTCTTGGTTAAAAGGAATTTTATATACCATTTTGCCCTAGTTTCACTAGCTTACCAGTAATATTACTTTTGAGTAAATAGAAATATCACCATTTTAAGGCTCAAATAACCACAATAATAATAAAATTAATATTACACGGACACGGGAGATATAGGTTCTTGCCAGAAAATTACAAACCTTCAATCACGTCAATAAGCGTAAAACAGCCAGACTTGTGCATTGCTTGAAGTGTTTGAGATAGTGCTTCCGTCATTGTCGGCTTTTTTTCTTTCAATTTTTCCTGTTTAATAGTACCATCAGGACAAACCAAAATGTGTAAGCTTCAATGGGCATCCGTGCATTATTCAAGGAAAATATCAAAACAACAAAAAGATTTAGTGGCAATGTACAGTTATTCAAGGAAAAAGGAGTATTATTATTCTTACAAGCAAAACTGGAAGAAGCATCCGTGCATTTCCAGAAAAATGGCCTCTTAAACCTTTAGCTAAATTCCCTATAGCTTGAGTAGCTTCCACCGAGACAGCCAAATTAACATCTGTGATGAGCTGCAGTGCCAAAAAAACATTGGTGAGAATGCAGTAAGAAAATTTTGGACACAACAACACTTAACACTAGATCAAACTGCTAATTTCAGTTTGAATATGATCCCACAATTAATTATAAGACTTCAAACAGAAAACAATACAAACACTCAAAGATGGTAGCAGAACATTTGGATAATTAAGATATGATTAGGGATTAGAAAATCATGGAATGCGCGTGGCAAAAAAAATCAGAGATTTAACCTTCTTCAGTGTCCGGCAGATTTCATGAAAATCGCCAGGAGCAATTTTTTTGGCTGAAGCAAGCTTAGTTAACTCCGCCACAGCATCCCTTCTCTCTGACCATTTAGTCGCTTTCTGGCAACAACATGAAAACCAATATAACAAATATCATACGATAGCAAGAACAATAGATAGTGTACTGAAAACAGATCACATACCACACCGTCCCAGAATCCAGATTTTTCTAGTGGGGTTAAAATATCTACAGGATCAACAAGGTCGTATTCATCGATTTCCACAGGTGCTGAAACATAGAATTGTGTAAGTATTCACACCTTAAATTGTAACAAACTGTCAACAACATATAGGAAACAAACACGTAAATGATTCTTAGAAGAACGCACCATCTGCTGCAGCCTCTTCAGAAGTGTTAGCCCCGGTTGTCTCCACCACAGCCTCCTCCTCGAGCTCCTTTTCTTGTTCGGATCTAGAACAAAATGTCAAATCGCCATTTTCAAATCATCATGAAACAAGTGAAAGAAACGTTATATTCATAGTACGTGGAATTAACAATGTGAATATTGAACAGGCGATATTTAAAAGATCTACAGCAGTTCAACAGTACAATCAACAAAGTCCATCTGATCCAAATATTCAGTGTTTTAAAGGCAACAAGACAACCTTGGAAACTTGTGCACGCCTTATCACCTAGGTGATGCCTAGGTGACAAAGCACGGTTCCCCAAGGCGAGCAGGGTACTACCAGATGCCTAGGCGACGCCTTTGAAACACTGCATATATTACATATTACATACCAAAGAAGCAAATGGAACTAAAATATTTGTTCTTGCCCCAAAACTAACATATGATTCAACTACACCAAAAAAAAGAGAGAGAAACAAAACAAGGTGTGCGCGTCCTTCAAAATTTTCTCATTACACAACCCTGCGATAACTCACTCTAAATCACATATATGGGAGAGAACATGTGATGGCTAAATCAATGAACTGAAAAAATTTCACATCAAAGGCTTACTTCCATAAGATTTTAGTTTTTAAGTTAAAATACAAGGATGGGAGTGAAACAAAAGGAGATGTAACTGCCCTGCCACCACGTACATAACAAAACAGATTAACACAAGCTGCAGGCTATCTACCAACTCACAAAGCAAGCAATGATATTCAAATATAAATAGAACTACAAATAACAATTTACCTGGCATTTCAAATGGTTGCATAGATTAGACCAGAACTAACACTAAACTCAAATAATAGTGTGGAAGGTCAGGTTAGAAAAAAGGCTCAATTCTATCATCATTTTGGGGACCTGGTCAGTATGGAAACACAGCAATTGATGCGTGTTAGATGGGACTACCCTAATCTGAATGAGGTTCTGCTAAGAGTTACACCTTTGGAGTTTGGTTGGAGCATTCCAGCTCCTCGCTCCAATGCCAAGTGCAGACTAGGTGAGGTTTCTGTGTTTTTTTCTTATGTGAGTCTGATGTTCTACAAAAGGAGAGCAGAGCATGCGAGTGTGATGTGAGTGTGTGGTGTTGTATAGGTTTCCAAACCCTTTCTTCTTCTTAACATAATGATATACAGCTCCTGTGTGTTCAAGAAAAACAATACCAGAAGTATTTTTCATCTGATTTATTAAATACAAAAAATGGCGTAACTACTATTAAAAAGGAAAAATAGAAACACCTTATTTTTCGAGTTGGCTTAGCAAGTCCGGAGACGTTTGCCACCTCTGCTTCCAACTCCTTTTTCTGCAAACACAAAGAAACTTGGTCATATTATTGAGTAATGGAACACAATGATTATGCATGTTACACTTTCAAGAATAACACACCATAGTATCTCTCATCTTCTCAAATAAAATAGACTTCACAGGCTCTTTGCCAATCCACCGACAGAGTTCTAGTGTCAAACCCTTAGAAGAAGCCCGGACATTCTGGTCTGGATGATCAAACAGCTCAGGAAGCATCTTCAGAATCTTTTTGGGTGGAACAACCTTAGTTCCAAATTCACTGGTAGAAGAAGTATGTTAGTAAATGTTGATATAAACTTGTCAACACAGGGCACAGGGAGCCAGAGGAGCAGCTAGGGACTTACCTGAGTGCTTGAAACATCACATCAATAGCAGGTACAACTGCTTTAGCGACTTTGTTCTTCACAGCCTTCTCCATAGATTCCTGATAGCACAACCACATGAAGTTTGCTTGAGCATGTTATCATGTCATACATAGTTACAAGAGGGAACATGTGACTAAAAAGAATAGCTATCTTTATATGGTTTGAGTGGGCAAATAAATCAACCAAATAGGAACAGCTATAATGTCATAAGCATTGTGGGGGAGAATTCCCAGATGGTACCGGGGAAAAATAAGGAACCAAAAATTAATGAAACTGATTTATCCGATCAAATGGACACGTGTTTCCCATAAGCTAGCTCTGAAAGAACAATCATGTAGCAGCTAACTGTTTTTAATGATAGCAATAAAATTGTTGCATGCTTTTGCAGGATGCCTATGACCACAGTGAAACTAGAATTGCAAAGGAGGGAAATCGCTGTTTCATGCTTCCCACATTTATTCAAGTAAGCCAATTGCCAATTTGACAAACTATTTGCTAAGTGAAAACAAAAACTATCTGGTGAGAGGAACATGGCACAGAATCTTATGTCAAAGGCCTAGCATTTGTAACAATATTGATAGTGCATCAGCCATTGCCAAACTGACAACAATATCTGCAACTGTATTGAACTATACACACAAGGTCTGAAATATGTAGTGAAAACCAAGTGAACAAAAAAACAGCATTATGTAGCCTGCTGCACATACATTTCATTGATGGCTCTCACAAGTCACAACAATAACTATCAGGGGGTTGATGAACAACTTACAAGGAAGACCTCTGCTGCCTCCAGTTCCACCCATAGGAGAAATGCAGCTTGAGCCTTCTCTACAGTCTTCGGTCGGCCAGTGAGGCACTTGGCCACAATCGCATCACAAACCTCCTTGGCATATCTGAAATGAAACAACTCCATAAATCGTTGCAGATGACAAATAATCAGAAGTATAACTGAGAATGATTTAGCACCTAAGGGCGCACACACCTTGAAGCGTCGGCATCAGCAGCTCGCTGGAATGCGAGAAGGGCGTCCAGCGCCTTCTCCTGCACCGGCGCATTGGAATCAGCAACCGTCTTCTTAAACAATGGCCCTAACCACCACAACAGAACAGAAAAGCACTGCACATCAGATCTAGCACCGAAAAACAATGCTTTCAAATCCCCAAAGGGAACGCACGAATCGCGCGTAGAGCAGATCCGAGCGAGAAACGGGGCGGATCGGGAGGCGCGAGGAGTGTATCTCACCGAACTCGCGGAGGCGGGCGTCCTTGGGGTCCGTGATCGAGTCGCAGAGGGCGGCGAGATCGATGTTCGCGTCATTCCTCACCTTCCAGTTCTTATGCTGCAGCCGCTCGTCCCACGGCAGCTTCTTCGCCTCCTTGAGGAGCTTCTCGTCCTCCGTCGACATGGCCGGAGACCGCCGCCGCCGCGGGCCGGCTCCGCCGAACGAGAGGCGCTACAACCC
Source organism: Cenchrus fungigraminus (assembly GCA_036936925.1). Classification (NCBI taxonomy): domain Eukaryota; kingdom Viridiplantae; phylum Streptophyta; class Magnoliopsida; order Poales; family Poaceae; genus Cenchrus; species Cenchrus fungigraminus. Next base: position 14,685,508 of record CM072778.1, on the reverse strand, counting down.
CTCGCGCTCTAAAGCGGCCGCCTAGGGTTTCGAATTCGGATGGCGGCGTTCGCGGGGAGTTTGGATCGGAGGGGGGGTGTTGGGGAAGGGCCTGGCGGCCGAAGGGGAGGGGGGGGGGGGGCGAGAGGAGAGGGGAGATAAAAAGGCAAAAAATATTTTTCGGGGTCGGGAAATGGTAACGGAAAATAGAGGAGTTCGGAGTCGGCGTGAGCAGTCACCTTTGGTTCGCACGGGCGCGGAGCCGGTAGGTTCCCCGTCGGGGTCGGGGGTTACGCGTACGGGAATAAGTTAACCATACAGTCACTTTCAGGTGGGTCAGGATGCGGGGTCCACTCGCCGCTGGATGTGTTATTGGATGGTTTAGTTGTGAGCACCCCCCGTTCGCAACGGGAGGGAGTGGGACGGTGTCGGTCCGGTCGGAGGTTTTGAAAGATTTTGAATTTCCGGGGAAGTCGGGGATGGACTTCGATGCCACGTGTACGGACGAAATTAAGTGTGCACCATCAAGGATGATGGAGCAAGACGCTGGCCTTTTCTCTCCTTGAGCACCATCCAGCAATGTATAAAAAAGGTATATCATCTAAAATAGCTTCATTGATTTGTTTATTTGCGGTGTAGTCTCCCCATTTCATATTACTTATCATTTTGATTTTTCTAGATACATTCTTTATCTAGATATAAATATATATCTAAGTGTATAGTAAAAGGAATGAATCTGAAAAGGCAAAACGACAAGTAATGTGAAACGGAGGGAGTACTTGTTTACTGGGTTTTTGTCTCAGATTTATTTTGGGAGTTAATAGTGATATTCTTTTTAGCGGAAGTTGACGCGCTTATGGTTAGTGATAGGGTGGTAGTTGATTCACGTGTCAACAACGAGGCATATGTGGTGATATCATCAATCACAAGGCTCGTCGATAGAGTGTTATGTAATGTTTCCATGATATGTTTTGTGTGTATGTATTCACAAATGTATATAGGACATTGTTAGTTGGTAGTGTATTCTACTCGGATGCATCTTCTACTTACAACTCTATTAAGCTTCTACTAGTCCCCCAATTCACACTAGCTCGAAAGGCTAAGAAATTATTTTGCTTTGTCATGATCACTATTGTGAGAGGGTGACCATCTTGAACATGATGTGCCAAGCTAGCCCCAAGTATTGTGGAGCTAGTAATAATGATTTAAAAATGTAAATATACAACAATTGAAGGAAGCAACATTATCATTATTTCAATAAGGAAATAATGAGGATGAATACAAGGCACTCTTAGACATGATGAAATATGGGGAATGGATGAGATGGAGCAACGGGCAAAAAAGTTTCTTGTGGCTTGTAACTCTATAAGTGATGTCGGTTGTCCTCTTTCTTTAGGTTAATATTAATTTCTTTTCATACATGTATTTTTGTATATGGTCGTTCTAGCCGTATGTGATAATGTACATGTTGATTTTACTTACATTTAAAATGTCTTTTTTTATCTTTGATGTAAAAAAATGTACCTCTTGTATCAATTCATGGTAGTGAAACACACGCGGGAGTGGGGTGGGGGGGTGTTGAGGTACAGAAGCACCTTTGTGACAAAATGGCGTGTGGATTCATTTGTTCCTTCCACAAAGACAACACTTCATCTATTGTCCAAATTTCTATGGAACCATTTGTTCTCATTAAACCATTGTGCCTCATCCTTTATATTTGCACATAGGCTACCTTGCTTGTTGCTTGGCACCCAATCGTCCATGATATTATTCCTACTTCTCTCCTATCAATTTCAATGCCTCTATAGTGTTGTATCCTTATAAATCATGTTATACATGATATAATCTGGGCCATATGTCACATCAGCTCAATATCGATAGTAATGTTTCCATACACCAAATAAATACACCGAGAATGCGTACGTGAATCATTAGTTTTTTTCTCAAACAAGATGAAAACGTGAATACTCATACCGATTACACTATAAGCTTCAAACCTGACCTCAGAGTTAGAGCTCTTATAAGCGAGACCTAAAATTAGCTGAGAAAATAACTCACTTTCGTGCAAATAGCAAAAGTAACTAATTAACTAATCTAGCAAAGAACACACGATAAAAGTACAAATCATGCAAGACTTGCAAATTCTTTGTTGAGAATTTGTATTCTCCCCAAGCAATAGTATGAACGGTTACCGGAGGCGGCTGTACTTACCATGGTAGTATTACGCATCAGAAATTTTTTAAAAAATCTGGTATGGCACTCTCCATTATTGATGATAATTTTGTTAATGATATATTACATACCGTTTATCAATCTAGTTATCTATCTGAGGCGAGATGTGAATGCTTATAAAATGTGTGACCATCGTTCCGACTCAGAAAAATTAGAACCAATCTAGGAAGAACTAGGCACAGTTTTTCATCAAGAAGAAGGAAATAGGCTCACTTCCTCCATTCCTATTTAGGTAGCTTGATCCCCAAATTACCGTCCCTCTAATTATTATTTTTTAAAAATACCGTCCCTCTAATTATTTTTTTAAAAAAATACCGTCCCTCTCACGAGCTGTGCATTCCGTTGCGACTCTACCCGCTGCTGCATCACACGAAGAAGGCCGAGTACCCACGTCGTCAGTTAACTTAAAAGAAAAGACAACCCGTATTGCTGGATGATGAGGTAACCAGTCCTTGCGCTCCTTCCTCCTCTCATCTCATGGTCACCACTCACCAACCATCACCACATGCAAAAGCCCTTTTCCGTTTGGCTTTGCTTTGCCTTGGTCGATCTGAGCAGCAGTTACGCCTTCCTCATCAGGGACGACGACAACAACAACAAGCGCACCGTAAATGCTTCGCTGTTCACGGACAAAACACACCGGACTGCAGTTTCGATTGCTCACGAGACTGCAACGTGTGCTCGTTTTTCAGGTCCTTCTGTACTCCGAACCGTGGTTTTAATTAGTTTCTGAACCATGTCGTTTGAAAAAAGGAGAAAAGTTTCTGAATTCCGAACCATGGGACGGACAGTGACGCTCCGAACTTTCGGTGTCTGCCTCCACGGATCCGTCAGTCCACATCCGACCATTCCACCCGCGCCGGAGTCGGTTCGCGTATCGCTGTTGCCTTTCGCTGGTGGTCTCTCCGGGTTTCGCCGAAAATTATACGGCACCAGCAGATCACATCGCGCGGCTCCCCGATCTTGGCGCCCGGCGAGAACGTGCGCCGTCGGAGAGGGAAAGCGAAGAGGCCAGGGCGACGGTAACATCTCACGTTGCCGGCGTTAGTGTTCGCGCTTTGCGCGGCCGCTCCCTTTTGGATGGAGGCGATGCTCCATTTACGAGATCCGTGAGATTGCAAGACGACTTTGGTCGATTGTTTGTGTTATTTTTTCTTTCCCCTACGACTGCGACAAAGACTTTTTTTTTTGTTTTTGAAAGATCGACAGAGATTCTATAAAAAAGATCGACAGAGACTTTTTGTCGCCTGTGCTGGTCTGGTCCCTCATCACGCCGAGCAAGCTGCCACGACTTTATTACCTCAAAAGTTAAAAGAGCCCCAAGAAACGAGCTGTGGCCAGTTACTACTACTTCAGGATGCCAAGATGTGCAGCGCCTTCCATTTTCCCTCGCCAGCTCTGCCGCGTATCCGTGATCACCCGGGCGGCTGGCCTTCCGCGCCCGGCCGGGAGCAGCCGCGCACGCAACGCAGGCGGCCCGGTTGGCTGGTGCGGCGGTTCGGCCAGTGGCCACTGGCCAATGGTGGTGGCCTGGTGGGGGTGAGCGGCATGATGACTACCTCCCCTCGTGGCTGCCCGTAAAGCCGCTTGACTTCGCTTCAAGCAGTAGCCAGGAATCCAGGTGGCTGCTTGTTTTTTCCCTGCGCTCGCTCGCTACTGAACGCGAACGAGTAGCAGACTAGCAGGACGGCAAGGCTGGAGCTGGATGGGCGAGGCGATCGCACACGAAGAAATGGTGAGGAGAGACCGAGAGAGACCATACGCAGGTGCCGCCGTCCAGGGCGGAGCTGCGAGAACATGCTGGTACGTACGAATAGAATAGTTGAGCGGTGTCCCGTCTCGCAGGGGCGAGAAGGAAGGGGACAAACGGGTCGCGGTCGTCAACATGCTAGCTCGTGCCAATGATTGGCGCCGGTGCGTCGTCTGGCTCGGATCAATCAGAGCACGCACGGGGGGATGGTAGACAGCGGAAGATACGTACGCAGCAGATGGTTTTTGGTGATCGATGGGGGTGGTGTGGTTAGGCGGAATAAATCCTCCGCCACGGAATTCTCCTGTTCCTAGCAACTAGCATACGGCTCGTAAATACAGTATACAGGATCGATCGAACATCGAAGCAGCGCAGCGATGGTGACGCGATAGCCTCTGAGAGCTGCCGGGTTCAGACGCTTCACATGACCCGACCGGAGGCTAGAACTTGTAGCAAGAGAAGGCTAAAAATGCAAAGGCCTTTCCTTTCAAAAAAAAAAAGCAAAGGTGCTGGGCCTGGGCTTACTTCTCGACGGGAATGGTTGGGCTGGACCAAATGGAATGGCCATAAAATACAAGTATACGACCACACCCCTTCTGGTGTCGCATGTACTTGTGTGACCGTCAGTGATTAGCAGCTAGTCATTTCTGTGGACTGGAGCGTCGTCCTATCTCCTCATTCACATCTCTGGGTGCTCAAAGCTAGCCGATGGGTGACGGTGACCTATTTGATCGCTCCGGTTCTTCATCAATCCAAAGCTGAAGGATTACAGTAGCTGCTACGATTGACTTGAGGGCTCCACGTCGTTTGCTGCTCCCTCTCCGAAGCAGGCCTCGTGCCAGTTGCCCATTTGGCAATTCAGTTCAGAAAACGCTGAGCTCAGGACGCCGGCTGCCTTGGCTCTAATGCAAAAGGCTTGTATTCGCTGCATTTTTCTGGTACACCACGGGAAATCGACGGGCCTGAATTTTACAAGCCTTGTGAAGCTTTCGGCATTGGCAATAAGGGACAGAAGTTGGCCAGGCGCGTCCAAAGATTCACCTTCCTGATGATCAATTAAAATTTCCCATTGGTGGACAAGTAGCATTGCAGTCTGCATCAGCTGCCGAATAAGATTAGTTAAGACGAGCATCTCCGGCAGATTACTTACCCTTCACCAATACAGTTTCTCTCCCGTCACCAATAATGTTTTTTTTGTGTGTGCTTTTGGTAACTAGTGGTGCAGCGGAACACCTCATACCCATGGATACTTGGATAGGGTAGAGACTAGAGAGGGAGATGAATCCCTTTCATTTGGCTGGGTTGTGGAGGACTGGTAATCTGCTGACTGCTGCAGATGCTCTTAAAACCATTGATTCCATTTTACATTTTGTTTTTCTTGTTACAGGACACAACTAACCCTGTGATGTCGATTTTGTAAAGAATCTCAAGGATAACAAGGAATCCTCTGCGAATTTTGCTGCCATGGCCTCAATTTCAAAGCTTGGTGAATCTTCGGGAAACCTGACAAATAAGATGCCTAATTCAGAAATATTTCTGAAGAATCAAAAGAAAGTTTTGAATCATGGTTAACAATATGCACTTTTTTATTTGAACTCGAAGCATATGTAACATACCTATTAATCCTTTGCCATGAACTGAGGATGCCATTTAAGTATCAGCAGGGTTGGCAGCCTTGACTCTGCCTGAATACTTTTCACAGCTCCTACGGCCCTTAGCTGAACAAGTTGAGCCAAACTGACAAGTATCAAGTAAAGCAAGTGGTGCCAAGATACACATATCTAACCCATGGCCCAATTAAATTAGCATAAGGAACGATGATGACTGAATTGATTTTCTTCAAAAAGGAAAAAAACACAAAACAATGACTGATTGGAGCTCAAAAGGAGCAATGCTTAAGTACTACCAAAGAGTAATACAGGAAAGTTGTCTCAAACGATTTCACCTTCTGATCGTCACCAGTTCAACTGTGCTGGCTTCACACCACCTTTTTGGTCAGGACCAGAAGTGCACAGCACAGTGGCATCTGGCAATGCAGCACCTCCTCCTACTTCTGTCCCTGCTCTTGGTAGGCCTCCGGCCAAGCTCCAGCCAAACAAGCTCCCAAGATGGTAAGCCTTCTGGATTTCAAAGGTTCACAGGACGAATGCTGCCTCCCTTTTGGGCTATTTATTTACTCATGGAGTGGCCGTTGCTCTGAAAAAAGAGTTGAGCCATATCAGTACTGCTTATTTCTTGCTGGTACAACTGAGTGGAAAACAAAGAAACCCTTGTTTCTTCGAATTCTGTAATATGACACCTGACTTCTCATATCAATAAGATTCATCGATACTTTGATCCAAGATGGATGCAATTGTTGATGCAAAAGTAATTGAGTTTATGTTGCTTATTAACTCTACAGTTGCAGCGCTTCAGGCATTGACGAAGAATTGGCAGAATGTACCACAAAGCTGGACAGGACAAACTGATCCCTGTACCTCGTGGGATGGAGTTTCCTGTTCTAATGGGAGGGTGACAGAAGTGTGAGTACTTGATTAACCTTTCTATCGAAGAACTACACAACCGTATCCGCAAACTGAAACTTGGTCCTTGCAGAAAATTACCAAGCATGAATCTGCAAGGTACATTAAGCAGCACCATCGACCAACTCACTGCTTTGACATATCTGTGAGTACTCCACTGCTTAGTTTGAGAGGAACTTAATGTAGGCAACAATGAATCTTCGGTACCTGGCTAAAATATGAGATACAGTAATGAGATGCTACAACCTACGAGTTCATCTATAGGTCACAAATGGAGAAAACATCTAGAGATACAGTAGTGAGATGCTACAACCTACTGAGATAATATGCATGCAGGGATCTGTCTAACAACCCAAATCTTGGTGGCCCACTCGCTCCAAACATAGGAAATTTGAAGCAGCTCACGACTCTGTAAGAAATGACATTTGCTATGTAAAGCACTAAATTATCTTTTAGGGTTCTGAAAACTGAAAAGCATCAAAGGAAAAAGAAGGAGAGTGGAAAGGCTGATGTATCTTGGTTTTCTCAGGAATTTGCAAGGATGCAGCTTCACTGGCAATATTCCTAAAGAGGTAGGAAACTTAACCCAGCTCACCTTCCTGTAAGAATTCCCTCCAACTTGGACGGAATCCTCAATGGACACTGTTCTGTGCATATAATGTGAATTCAATTAACTAATTGTTTTCATGCAGGGCCTTAAACTCAAATAATTTCACTGGTGGAATTCCACCAACACTCGGCCATCTATCCAATCTTTTCTTGTTGGACTTGACAGCAAATCAGCTGTCAGGAAAAATCCCAGTTTCAACAAGTTCAAGTCCAGGGTTGGATCAACTTGTTGGCACAAAGCATTTGTAAGTTCTCAAATGTTGTACCACCTATAGGATACAAAAAAGGAAAAAATGATCCTCAAACTTGCTAATTACCATATGTTTGTTCCATCCATCCAATCAACAGCCACTTTGCTGATAACCAGTTGACAGGTCCGATAAGCGAAAGCCTTTTCAGTGCCAACATGACCCTTATACATGTGTAAGCTGTGTTCTTTGTTCATGATAGATAATTTAATCTATCATATGCACCATCTCACTGTTTTTTGTTTCATTACAGGTATTTTCAGAAGAACAAATTTACTGGGCCAATCCCAGAATCTCTTGGGCTTGTCCAAACACTTCAAATGATGTAAGTACCAGTCAAAACAATTTGGCATCAGTCTTAAATCTTAATTACCCTATTAAACAGCTGTGAATTTCTTTTTGCATGACAGCCTGCTAGATGAGAATCAGTTCAGTGGCTCGGTTCCTAAAAGTATTGGCAACCTAAGTAACCTGACGGAACTGTAAGTAACAAACAACAACAAAAGGAGAATATCACAGTTCTTCAAATTAAATTGTAAATACCTATTGGTCATTGCAGGAACTTAGCAAGCAATCTACTGAGTGGTATGGTGCCAGATCTCAGTAATGCAAGTCAGCTAAATTATTTGTAAGATAACTACATCGAAGGTTCAGGTTGATGATTCTTTCTGGTGTTAATGACTTCTATTACTTTAACTGGGCAGGGACCTAAGCAACAATAACTTTGCAAGCTCACCAGCAATAGGATGGTTTTCAACATTGACATCCCTTAATACCTTGTGAGTTTTCTGAATATGAAATGGATTTATTAACCCAAAGTATCTATGACAAACATTTATGCTTTGAATGGATATACAGATTTATGGACAACGATGGTCTGACCGGAACAATCCCTAGTGCTCTGTTCAGTTTGCCGCAGCTGCAGCAAGTGTAACTCTTGATGGACTGTACAACAAATTTTTGAATAATGTATCTATTCCCTAATTAATTTATGTGTCTTTTTGTTGTGACTTGTAATGCAGATCACTAGCTAATAATGCATTCAATGGGACAGTAAGTATGACAAGTAACATCAGTCCGCAGCTGCGTGTGGTTAATTTGACAAACAATCAAATCACTGATGCTAATGTGGACCCAGGATACAACATCAGCCTCATGTAAACATCCTTCTCCCTCTAAAAAAAAAGATTGCACACTTGTACAGCTAAGTTGTATATACACATTCTTAACCATCTCTGTTTTTTTTTGTCCAGATTAACAGGTAATCCTATATGCTTACATGAGACCAGCATCTGCAAACTCAATCAACAGCAGCAAGGTGGCCTAGACCCATGTGGTGCCGTTTCATGTCCCCACAACCAGTCAGCAAATCCTGTGGCTTCACAGAACAGCGCAGTCACTAGGTTCTCACAGTCCCAGGGTTCGATGATCTTAATAGTTCTTGTCATGTACACCCTGTTTTAACATGTCATTTGGATTCAACTGGGTGCTACTTTGGTTTCTGATAGTAGTAGTAAGTAGTAACTGGTAACAATGCTGCTTCTGGAAATCTGGAAACCCTAGCATTTCTGCTTTGTATAAGAATAACAATCGCTGCTTTCAAGCGTTGGCGTACCTGCCGGACGAAGGCATCGCTGAGGTGGCCATGGGGATAGCTCGCGTACATGTCACCATCGGGCTCGCGTACGCCTGGGGCTCGCGTCGTTTGCTCCCTCCCCGCGACAACCTCGTGCCGTTTTGACAGGCTCCATTCACGCGTGCGTGTCTGCCCAGCTCTTTGACTCCGCCTCGGCGCGCGCTTGCTTTGGCCAACTGCCGCCGCGCCGTGCTCCAATCCTCTCTTGAGTCTTGCCCCCGGATCAGCGCGCATCATCGGCCGGAATCTGCAGCAGTCATCGATCGGCGAGGTTGTTGTTGGCGTGTGTGGCCTGAGCCCTGAGGTATCCTGTATTCTGCTGTGTCACTGCACGTTAAGTACAGACGGCGACCGGCGGCTTAACAAAGGGTTAACGAATTCACACACGTTATTACCTGGTCCGATACTGCTACTCCAATCAGCCGACGAGCTGCATCCTCAATGGTCAGCGAGTATAGGTGTTGTGTTGTTTTCGAATGGGACAAAAGTTCCTCTAACCACTAACCTACTTGGTTGGAGGGGTTGAAGTATGATCACAACTAGAAGACCTGCGTTCGATTTCCCATTTGAACGAATTTATGGAACTGACTAAGTTTTTTTTCTTTTTTGGAATGGAAGCTCAATCCCAAAGTCCAAACACTAACCATCACATCATACTAGTTGCGCCTCCACTTGCACGATTGCATGGTGATCAGACGCTTCCAACTCCGCAGGGTCGTCGAGTCGTCGGTTGTCGCTGTGCATTGCGATCGCAGACGAGACGACGAACTTGAGCTCGTTAGGAAATAGGCGAGTTGCTGTAATTTCAGTATACAAGGGTTACCAAAAAAACATCGGTTCAGCAGGCAATGGTCATTTCAGTTTGACGTGAAGCCTGACGTGGTGTTGCTATTTGTCGTGCACGAACAACATTTTTAATTTGGTCTGACAAAGCTTTGTCCATCGAATTAAACTTGGTCTACCTCTACAAATGAAATGGACTTGGCCACAATTCTCGTCGCCAACTAGGCTACTACCAAGTACCAGGGTATTGCAGATACCAGGTAGAGCTATCAAACCAAACTTGTTCTAAACACCATTGGATTGAATGATTGGATTTGGAACAAGTCAACCAACCATGTCTTTTTCCTAATTCCCTCGACCGTTCACCCAGTCCTGAGAACCATATTGCATTATCCACAAAAGAGAAGTGCTAGCAGGCTGTGCCAAGCACATTTGGACTGCAACAACGGACGAACAATACGGACGTTTTCTCTTTAGATGGACACACATCTTTCATCGGCCAGTGCGAGGCATCAGCCTGCCGGCCACACTTTGGCTCCACGCTCAAGGAAACTTCTGCTGCCTCGATCGGCTGCATTTTTTCTGGTGCACTGTCATGCACCATAATTTATCCGGCAATCCCAACAAGAGGAAGCAGTTGAGCAGGTGCATCCAAAACTTGGACTTCATGAATCATGAGCCATTTTCAATCAAGAAGATGTAACATACTCTGGTTCGGCCTGCCATCAAGATCAGAAAAAAAAAACAACATAACCAGGCCCTGCCGAATATGTTTGATTAAGAGTGTTGAATAATTTGTGTTACAGCCAGGTCAGACCAACCATCTGCACACTGCTGACCTTCTAATGATCCCAAGGAGGTACAATCATCTGCATATTCTTGCTGACATGCCTTTGAAGATTCTGGTGTCCGTGAGAAACCTGTGTAATAGGATGCAATTTTCAGATTTAACTGAAAGACCACTTATCAGATCTTCTCTGCATTCCGTGGGGGAAAAACAGGATCTCAAGGATGAAAATCTGCTTCATAACAACAGATGCATTCAAGGGAACTCAAAGGATACTTACATAATATACTTGCCATGACGCCATCCACATTAGCAGGGCTGGCAAGCCAGGTCACAAAGAGCTGGGCAGAAAGATCCGGTTCTCAGCTCCATGCACTAGGGGTTAAAAAATACAGCAGTTGAACAGCATAACACGATACTGAACTGTGGGCCATGGCACAAAAGTCCAATTCTGAACTGCCGTATTAACTTTGTTAATTGACAAAAATGACCGGATCATAGCTCAGAACGGAGCAATTTTTAAGCTATTACCCGGATGAGGCCCCAGCCGCTAGAAGCAACTGCCCCACTACTAACGAAGAAACGTTTTTATCCAACATTTTATGTTTTGATCAGTTCAACCGAGCTCTTTCGCAAGACTTGTTTAAGGCCTCCCATAACCTTGCATGCGTGCGTTCTTATGAACATATCCGTTGCTTGGACTGGGTAAGCGGCTTAGGCAATAACCGATGAGAGATTCTTCCGAATCTGGTTATGTAAGATTGTTTTCCTTGAAAGACTATTTTCTTTGCCTGGTTCCGACCTCAGCAAGGAGTGCGGTACCATTTGGTAGCTGCTGGCTCCTCCATTAGCTAGCTCGTGCATAGACTTCTCCAAGGACAGCCATCAGAGTTAGCTGTGATCTGTTGCAAATTTGATTTGTGTGGAGGCCTAGTCTGGAGGGCGTGGTGCAGTGGCGATGCGGCAGCTGCTGCTTTTGCTCTTGCTCCTGGTAGGACTCCGGCCAAGCTTCAGCCAGACAAACTCCCAAGATGGTAAGCCTTGATATTTTTGCATTGCATCAGGATATAGGAATCATGCTGACTTTTTTTTAGGATACAATTATTCACTGAGTGCTTGTTGACCTGAAAAAAGTCCAGTTAGATCAGTTCTACCAGGAGTATAAGGTGAAAACTGTTCAATTACAATGGAATATCTAGTTTCTACCAGAAAAATCAGGTGATCCAAAACTGCAATGTAATAATATCCACACGAGGTAAGTGATCAAATTTAGAAAGCCATGCTACTATATGAAGCATAACCTATAAGGATAAAAAAGGTGAAAATGAACACCAAACGCTGTTTCTTCTTCTGGCACAATCCGTTCTTAGACCGAAATCTCTTTGAATTCTCTGAAATGATATTTGTAATATATTATATACCTCTGGTAATATCTAAACGATGAGTAAGATTCATGGACTCTAGTACTCTACGACCCTAAGATAAAAGAGAGATACTGAGATCTAACAATAGAGGTTCCCCCCTGAACCAGCAGGACTGTCCGTCATTAAATTAAGAAAGGATAAAAGAACCAGCTAGTAGAGTTGTTAATGCAAAAAATGCTCGATTAATGTTAGCTAAATGCATTTTGCAGTTGCTGCGCTTCAGGCTTTGATGGGTAAGTGGCAGAATGGACCACAAAGCTGGACAGGTTCAACTGATCCCTGCAGCTCCTGGGATGGAATTTCCTGTTCCAATGGAAGGGTGACAGAAGTGTGAGTGCTCAATTAACCTTCTTCTGTTAGCAAATAATCAAATACTGTGCTGAAACCTGGTATTTGCAGGAGATTGCCAAGCATGAATCTGCAAGGTACATTAAGTAACGCCATAGGCCAACTATCTGCTTTGACATATCTGTGAGTCCTATGTCCTACTACGAAAGTAACTCAACTTACCAACAAAAACAATTTAGTATTTTCCCAAGAAAAAATACCATCAGAACACATAGACTACATTTAGTTAGATGCTACCTACCAGTTTACCTTAGAGATCAAGAGCAGAGAACAAATGCTAAGCTACTGACATTACATGCAGGGATCTGTCTAACAACCCAAATCTTGGAGGTCCACTTACTCCAAAAATTGGAAATCTGAAGCAACTCACAACTCTGTAAGAAATGATATTTCGTGATAAAGATAAACACTGCATTTGTTTTCTGAGGGATCTACAAAGATCACCAAAAAAAGAAAAGAGAGGGTGACATATCTTGGTTTTATCAGGATTTTGCTTGGATGCAGCTTCAGTGGAAATATCCCAAGCGAGATAGGCAACTTATCACAGCTCACATTCCTGTAAGAAACCACTCAGATTTGGAAGAAGATATCTAATGGACAATATTCTGTTCATCAGGTGAATTCAATTAATTATTTCCTTGCGCAGGGCACTAAATTCAAATGGTTTCACTGGTGGAATTCCACCAACACTTGGCCTTCTTTCAAATCTTTTCTGGTTGGACGTGTCTGCGAATCAGCTGTCAGGACAAATACCAGTTTCTCCAGGGTTGAATCAACTCGTCAAAGCTAAGCATTTGTAAGTTCTGAAATGCTGTACTAACTACTAAGTCAAGCATAAAAAGAATATCTTCTTTGCTAATTCCTCATCCATGCAATGAACAGCCACTTCAGTGAGAACCAGTTGACAGGACCAATGAGCGAAAGACTTTTCCATGGCAGGATGAACCTTATACATGCGTAAGTTGCGTTCTGAGTTTGCAATAGCTACTTCCTGTCCATTAATGTCACCTCAGTACGTCACCCGCTTTGGTAATCAATGCCAGGATATTTGACAATAACAACTTTACTGGGCCAATCCCAGCATCTCTTGGACAAGTCACATCACTCCAAATAATGTAAGTACCAAATTAATCATATTTTGCAATAGTCTTGCACAGCAAATTAAACATTTTTACAATTTTTATTGCATGCCAGCCGACTAGATCATAATAAGTTCAGCGGTCCAGTTCCCGATAGTATTGGCAACCTAAGTAACCTGACGGAACTGTAAGTAACTGAATTTTAATGAACATCACAGATTATTTCACGTTCCTTAAAATGACATTGCAAATATCCCTTTGGTTCTTGCAGGAGCTTATCAAGCAACCAACTAAATGGGACAGTGCCAGATCTCACTACTGCAACTAAGTTAATTTATGTGTAAGAAAAATATATCAACATTCAAGTTAATAATTCGTTTGTGTTGTTAATTTTTTCTTTCTCCAAGCAGGGATCTAAGCAACAATAACTTCCCAAGCTCGCCAGCACCTGGATGGTTTTCAACGTTGACATCCCTGAATAGCATGTGAGTTTTGAGGATTAACAAAGTAAATGTTAAATTTAATGCTAGAATACAGATAAAGTTTCTCGTTGGATATGCAGATTTATGGAAAACGATGATCTTACTGGAACAATCCCTAGTGCTCTGTTCAGTTTACCCAACCTGCAGCAAGTGTAATTCATCAATGCTTGTGCCACAATTTTCTTGAATATCTATAGAAAGATTCAGCTGACTGTTTTTTTTTAATCTTGTTATCTTGTTATGCCATAACTTGTAATGCAGATCACTAGCTAGAAATGCATTCACTGGGAAACTTAATATGGCAGATAATATCAGCTCACAGTTGCAGGTTGTTAACTTGACAAATAATCAAATCATAGACGCTGATGTAACAAGCTACAGCAACAGCCTTATGTAAGCATTGCCCTCTCGGGCAGAAATAATTACATGCTCACAACCTCACATGCTGAGTGACATGCGTTACTAACCATCTCAAATTTTGTTCTTGTCCAGATTAATAGGGAATCCTGTATGCTTGAATAACATTAGTTTCTGCACACTCAAGCAAAAACAGCAAGTGCCATACGCCACTGACCTTGGCTCATGTGCTGCCATTCCATGCCCCACTGATCAGTCAGCAAGTCCAGTCACTTCACAGAACTGCGCATGCACCTACCCCTTTCAGGGTTCGATGATCTTCCGAGCACCTGCCTTTTCTGATATCATAAGCCCCAAATTGTTCAAAATTCTGGAATCAACATTTGCGCAGAACCTTAGCCTGGCACCAGGATCAGTTGCCCTTTCCGATGTAGAGTTCAGTCCAGGAGCACCTCTAATATTCACGATGAAGATTTTTCCAGTCAGTGGAACGAGCTTCAATCGCTCGGATGTTATAAGAATCAGTACTGCTCTGGTCAACCAAACTTTTAAAGCCCCAACTGAATTTGGACCATACAGCTTCAGAGCAAGCATATACTTTCCAGGTATGTAAATAGTACGCTACACAGGTTTGTACAGTCCTTTGTCTTATGTATCTTCAATTGCTAATTATTCAATTCAGATCCCAGCAATAAAAAATCCTCAATGGGCAAAGGTGCAATAATTGGAATCGCAATTGCGGGTTGTGTCCTTATTGTTGGCCTTATTCTGGTAGCAATATACGCTCTACGACAGAAAAGGATAGCCAAGGAGGCAGTGGAGCGAACTACAAATCCTTTTGGTAATGAGTTATTTCACATTTGAATTTCAATCTAATGGAGGATGCATCACATATATCAATTTTGAGCTAGCTGCTACAGTTAATTCAGTGCACACCAAATATTAGAAAGATAATTATTTGTTGCTTTGGTGCCACAGCATCATGGGGAGCTGGTGGTACAGACAACGGAGATGCACCACAACTGAAGGGTGCAAGATACTTTGCATTCGAGGAACTGAAAAAATGCACCAATAATTTCTCAGAAATCAATGAGATAGGATCTGGAGGATATGGGAAGGTAATTCAATTTCCTTGCTGACCTGCTCACAGGCAGAAACAAGTGTTTGTGAAAGCATCTAATGCCCTATTTACTCTGTTAAAAGGTGTACAAAGGGACACTCGCAAATGGGCAAATAGCTGCAATAAAACGAGCACAGCAAGGATCCATGCAAGGTGCAGCTGAGTTCAAAAATGAGATTGAGCTGCTGTCCAGGGTTCATCACAAGAACCTAGTGAGCCTAGTTGGTTTCTGCTACGAACAAGGGGAACAGATGTTGGTTTATGAATATATTCCTTATGGGACATTAAGGGAGAACCTGATGGGTACCATATACATTACTCACTATAAGTAACACTACATTTTCCCTAACAACACGTGCCTTTGCAAATAACATAGGCTATAACCATGACTGGACTGCAGGTAAAGGAGTGAGCTTGGATTGGAAGAAGCGCCTCAGAATTGCCATTGGCTCAGCAAAAGGTCTAGCATACCTCCACGAACTTGCTGATCCACCAATCATACATAGAGATATCAAATCAACCAATATCCTTTTGGATGAAAGTCTCAATGCAAAGGTTGCTGATTTTGGTCTTTCAAAGCTAGTATCTGACACACAAAAGGGTCATGTTTCTACCCAAGTAAAGGGAACACTGGTATGTAATATGTATTTTGAATATGGGCACAATTTCTTTTTGGAGAAAGAAAACTTTTGCTGATTCCTCTTTTGCATTATTGGCAGGGCTATTTGGATCCTGAATATTACATGACACAACAACTCTCTGAGAAAAGTGATGTATACAGCTTTGGAGTTGTTCTGCTAGAACTAATAACTGCCAGGCAGCCCATAGAGAAAGGCAAGTACATTGTCCGTGAGATCAGGACGGCAATAGATCAGTACGATCAAGAATACTATGGTTTGAGGGGCCTAATCGATCAAAAAATCCGGGATTCAGCTAAATTAATTGGCTTCAGGAGATTCGTGCAGTTGGCTATGGAATGTGTAGAAGAATCTGCTGCGGACCGCCCAACAATGAATGATGTTGTCAAGGAACTTGAGATCATCATACAGAATGAGGGGGCACAATTGTTAAACTCAGCATCTCTATCACCTGAACAATTTGGAAATGCAAAGGGGCAAGATCCTTATGCAGAACATTTGCCTATGACTGATGAAAGTAGTAGCAACACCTTTGATTACAACAGTGTATATTCGTACTCAGCAGTTGAACCAAAGTAGATACCAGTCTACCCAATTGTTTTTGGTGCATAGTCCAAGTGAAATGGACATAAGTGATGTATCCTACAATATTCACCTTCCCTGTCTGTTGATAAATCAATGCATGGATGTTTTAGAAATACTGTGGTAAATGATTTGCTTAAGATGAAACAGTAGTGAATGATCTGTTTATAATACCATTCGTACCCTTGTACTCCTTTACATCGGTTGCAAAACAAATATTTCCTTTCTACATGCCAATATAAACATTCTTCTGTAATCTGAATTGTTTCTCCCAGTGTATATCACAATTCATATAGTTACCAGATGTAAATACATTAGTCATGTAAACAATCCTACACTAGACAGCATCAATTCGCAAGGTTACAAATTAGCTACATTTCTTGAACAAGTTAACGACCTCTGATTGGCCGATTGGATCAAGGAATAATAACTAGAAGTCCAAGATACTGCTGGAGAGAGGCCATGAAGTTCTAGTCAATGGCAGGCAATATCTGAATACATTAAAGGGATAATGAGGGATTGAGATAATATTACAACTGACAATTGCCTTTTCTTTGACAATGAAATGGCCGAGGAGAGGCATTGCCCATGTATGCATAAATTAATTTCTTTTGGTTATAGTACCAGTAATGAAGATACTCACAGTCATTAATATGTCTCCACTGTAATTCATGTTTGCTGCACTTCTGGTTTGGAAATAGAAAAGGCAAGTGTTACGAAAAGTGTCCACTGCACTTAATTGAGTCCCATCTGCCACCAGTTGGGGCCATTAGGTGATTCAAAGGTATGCAATGCTCAAAAGCTAATAATACAAAAAAATCATTAAATAAATTTGACGGTGTGGTAAAACAAGGAGTACCTTGCACAAACAATGGAAGTAATCATGTCATTATCAGATCTTCCAAATCATTGGCATTGTTATTTCAGTCCTCCCCATGATACACTGGATCAATGAAAAGAACATCAACTACTTGACACGAAAAATTGACATGAAATAATTAAACAATACTTTATCCAGCCTCATTAAGTTACAACCTGTAAGCATGTCAGGTTACAATAAGTTAAATAACAAGACAGACACCAGTTGTCATAAGCTTTGGACAGCATTGTGACTTTCACCAAGCCACCTAAGACCAACGCAAACTTATATCTGAGTTCTCAGACAACAGACCATTTAGGGATCCATGGAAGAGTCAGTAATCCTTATGCAACTCTGTTGTTTTACATGCTTTTCCATATCCTTGGCTTACTCTCTGGTTTGACAACAAATTTGCAGCTGGTGCAAGTTTCATGAGGAATATGCAAGCAAGAGCAGATAGTGCTGACCTGTTCCTACTCAAGGGAACATTCATTAAAAGAGCAAGGCTATAGTGTTCAGTTGTTCACCCTAGAAAGCTCCACCCTTTGGCTTCTTGAGAAGAAGTATACACAGCATCTGTGTGGTACCCTGCAGTGCTTGTGCTTTTAGCTCTCAGAATGAAGGCACTGTCCATTCTTCTGCTGGTGGTCATTTTTTCGGCCAGTCTTCGTGCAGGATTCTGTGATACAGATCCTCAAGATGGTAATTATAGTGAACCTGGTTTCTGAAACTTCTGCTTCTTAGTTCTTAGACTAGGCTACTTGCAATTTATATGCCACACTTAGTGTTCAAGGAACAATATTGTTCTCTCTAAAGAAAAAGTTTCACGTTTTAGCATGCCTTTATCTTCAAAGTATTCCAGTGAAATATTGCTACCATGAGCACCGTATCAAATGGCTCTTCTTTATTTCTCAAGTTTTTGACCTTTCCAATTTTATCTTATGTAAGAAGCAAACTAAGAGCAGCTAACAATAAGAAAAAGTGATGGCAGCATGTAACCATGACAATGAGCACATAACTCAACTCACTGCAATATAACTTCTCGATTAACAATAACATGGATACAAATTGTCAGTGGCTGCGCTTCAGTCTCTAATGAGAGGGTGGCAGAACTTCCCATCAAGTTGGAAAGACTCTAATGACCCCTGTGGTGCACAATGGGATGGGATTACTTGCAACAATGAGCGAGTCACCTCAATGTGAGTACCAACTAATAATGTTTTACTAGTTTAACTTTCACGCTTAATCTAATTGAAAATGAAACCGAAATCCATGTTTCCAGGAGGCTATCAAGCATCAACCTTCAAGGCACATTAAGCAACAGTATAGGCCAGCTCAGCGAGCTTGTTTACCTGTGAGTCATTTCTGCACAAGTATTTGAAGTTTATAGACTATCATTAGTAATACCATGCATATTTTCTTGTTTCAATTGATAAGACATACTAAGAGGATTCTGCTCAGAATTTGATTACCTGAGAAAAACACATCATCAGCCCATGATTACTTTGTTTCCGTATATTAGGAAGTAATTGTATGTGTCTACACTAGAAAGCATTACGGCAGTTTAAGGTATATACGGAAAGATTTTGGCTTCCCCTGGGTGGCAAATATTGGGTGGCTGAAATTAGTCTATTCCAGCCAAGCCAGACATTCAAGAAACTGATTCCTGCCATACTTCCACCCTATGCATACGTCTAGAGTTTGCGGACAACTTTCCTAATTCAACAGTAACACAGATTACATGTATGTGTTAGAGTAGTGTATGTATATTATGACCCATGTAGGCCTTTGGCTCATTAGGCACTTGTATATGTAATCCTAACATAGGCAATACAAGCATCTGGTCATCATACTGTAACAGTGTGCACTAAATAGTTAGAAACAACATAAAAATTTCAACATAAAAAACAACATAAACCTGGACCCCACCTCCTTCCCCCCACCCTCCTATGCCTCCATGGTGGCCGGCGGACTCGCGCCTGGCGCGGTCGCGCACGGATTCGTCGCCCAGTCCACGCCGCCGCCCCTTCCCGACCCTGCAGTCGTCGATTCCGCCGCTGTCCTCCCCGCGACGCACCAGGGCGCGACCGCTGGGGACCTCCTGGCCCAGGGCGCGACCGCTGGGAACCTCCTGGCCCAGGCAGACGACGCGTCCGGCCTCGAATCGGGCCCATCCGGCCTCGATTCGGGCTCCTTAGCGCTCGATTCCGCCCCTGCCCTTAGCGCAGCTCACCTGGGAGCGGGTGCCGGCGCGCAGGCTGCCCAGGGCGCGGCCATGGCCGGCCTCGACGCCGAGCAGGCTGCCCAGGACGCGGCCGTGGCTGGCCTCAAAGCCCTGGCCGCTGCTCATGGCCTCTCCCCAGCCACGGTTGCAGCTGTTGCTGCGGCTGGGCCTGATGCTGTGGCTGCCGCCCTCCGCCTCTTGGGGGCGCGCACCGGCACAGGCACAGGCAGTTTGGACTCCGCTGCAGCTGCCCTGGCCCCTGTCTTCGCCGACTCTACTGGCCTGCGCACGGGCACTGGCGGCCCAGCCTCCACTTCGGCCGCCGCCTCCGTCTCCGTTGGGCCTTCTCCGGGCATGGGTGCTCCTCCCGGCCACGGTGTCGGTGCTGTGGGCGCGGGTGGAGCCTTACTACTCGGCGGCACTGGCGCCCCGCTCTTCCCAGGGCTCACTCCTCTCAGCGGCCTGGGCATGCCTCCTGCGACCGCTCCGTTCTCCGCCGCCGCCTTCCTCCGGGGCGTGTCACCGCGTCCCTCCACCATCACCACCGCTAACAGTGCCCTTGTTGCGGCTCTTGCGACTGCCAAGGCCGAGGCTGCCACCGCTGAGGAGCGCGTGCGTGTGGCTGCCCTCGCCTGGGAGCACGAGCGCTCTACGACCGACGCACTTGCTCGCCAGGTCGCCGAGGCGGAGCGCTTCCTCCACGCCTCTGCGGGGGAGTGCGTCGCCTCTTCTCAGCAGCCTCCGCCTACGGCTCTGCTCACGCTGAGTGCTGGACCCCCGAGTGGCACGGACGACCCCATGGTCGCCTACCTCCACCTTCAGGCCGCCGGGGTCCCGCACATCAAGAACCTGGTCACCGTCCTCCTCGACTCCACCTCCACCTCCTACGCTCGATGGAGGGACCAGGTTCTCCTCGTGCTCCGCCGCTACGCTCTCGACGGCCACGTCCTCTCCTACACTCCTACCCGTGCTCGCGACCCGGCGTGGCGATGCCGCGACAGCATCGCCATGTCCTGGATCTCTGGGACCATCTCCCTGGATCTCCAGGACATCGTGCGGACTCCGGATCCCACCGCACGCGTGATGTGGCTTGCCCTCGAGACTCAGTTTCTTAGGAATGCCCAGACACGCGCCCTCCAGCTCGACGCCGAGCTTCGCACGCTCGAGCAGGGTGACCGGTCCGTGGGAGACTACTGCCGGAAGATGAAGAGCACGGCCGATGGGCTTCGCGACCTCGGGTACACGGTCCCGGAGCACGTCTTGGTCCTCAACGTTCTGCGGGGCCTTCCCAACAGCTACGAGGCCGTGCGGACGTTGCTCACGCACCAGCAGCCGACACCCACCTTCCTGCAAGTCCGTGATGCCCTCACCCTGGAGGAGCTCACCCGGGGCCTCCACACACCTGCCTCGACTACGTCTTCGTCCTCCACCTCTCGCGCACTCGTCGCTGCCCCACCACCGTCCTCCGCCTCGCCGCCTGCCTCTCTCCTTGGTGCTCCTCCCCCCGGGTCGAGCGGGAGTGGGGGGCCGTGGGGGCCGCCGAGGACGCGGTGGTGGGGGTCGTGGGACGCCCACCCAGGCTCCGACCCCTCCTCTCGCTCCTCTTCCCGGAGGTGCGCCCTGGCCGACCTTCTCCAACCCGTGGTCAGGGCGTATCTCCATGTGGCCCCACCAGGGTCAGGGAGGGGGGCCTCGTCCCTCGCACCAGCCGGCGGCCATGGTCGCGAGTGCTGCCTCCTACGCGCCGACCTGGACCCCACCTCCTCCGCCCAGTTCGTCGTGGCCGGGGGGGGTGGGATCAGGCTGCCTTGGCGCAGTCCTTCAGCACTGTGGGGCTGACACCGGCCGTTGGTACCGAGTGGATCACCGACTCGGGTGCCTCTTACCACACCACTCCAGATGTGGGTATCCTTTCTTCTGTCCGACCTCCTCACCCCTCTTGTCCTTCTTCCATCATGGTCGGTGATGGTTCTTGTCTTCCGGTCACTTCTGTGGGTTCTGCTCATGGTCCTTTCCGTCTCTCTGATGTCCTTGTTGCTCCTCAGATGGTTCACAATCTCCTTTCTATTCGTCAATTTACAGCTGACAATTCTTGTTCTGTGGAGTTTGACACTTCTGGTCTTTCTGTGAAGGATTTGGCTACCGGGCGTCCACTCCTCCGATGTGATAGCACCGGGCCCCTTTACACCCTTCGGCTTCCTGCCTCCGCTGCCTCTACTTCACCTTCGTCCTCCTCGTCAGCTGCTCTCGCCGTGACACCGTCCTCCACCACCTGGCACCCGCCGCCTCGGTCATCCCGGCCGAGATGTTTTGGCTCAGATTAGTCGTAGTGGAGCTGTCTCTTGTACTAGGACTACTGCTGAGCACCTCTGTTAGGCATGCCAGCTTGGTCGTCATGTTCGGCTTCCTTTTTCTTCTTCTTCTTCGCATGCTTTTGATCTTATCCACTGTGATTTGTGGACTTCTCCTGTACTCAGCATTTCTGGCTATAAGTATTATCTGGTGATCATTGATGATTTTTCTCACTACTCCTGCACCTTCCGTTTGCGTGCCAAGTCTGACACCTTCCCCACCCTTCTTCACTTCTTTGCCTGGGTGTCCACTCAGTTCGGCCTCACCGTTAAGGCCGTCCAGTGCGACAACGGTCGTGAGTTCGATAACTCCACCTCTCGCTCCTTCTTTCTCTCCCGAGGTGTTCAGTTACGTATGTCTTGTCCGTATACTTCCCCACAGAACGGCAAGGCAGAGCGCATGAATCGGACCACGAATGATGTCATACGCACTCTTCTGATCCAGGCCTCCCTGCCCCCGCGCTTCTGGGCAGAGAGCCTTCACACTGCCACCTACCTTCTCAACCGTCTTCCTTCCACCGCTTCTCCCGCTCCGACTCCTCACCACGCTCTCTTCGGTACCCCTCCCACTTACGCTCACCTTCGTGTCTTCGGGTGCGCTTGCTACCCGAACCTTGCTGCCACTGCTCCTCACAAGCTCGCACCTCGCTCGACACGTTGTGTGTTCCTTGGTTACTCCCCTGACCATAAGGGGTACCGCTGCTACGATCTCGCCTCTCGTCGGGTTCTTATCTCCCGACATGTTGTGTTTGACGAGTCAGACTTCCCCTTTTCCTCCTCCTCCACACCCACTCCTGATCCTGACATTGAGTCCATGTTTTCTGACCCGGTGGTGCAGCCACCTGTTTCTGTTTTTCCTTTTCCAGCAGGTCCTTCTGGTACACCACCGGCTCTGGCTCCTACGGCTGTGTCCCGTGCGGCGCCTGAGCCTCCTCTTGCACCACCCGCGGTTCCGGTGCCATTCGTCGCACCTGACGTGGGCTTGGTGCCTTCGGCCGCGCCACGCGCGGCCCCGGTGCCTCCTACCGCGCCACGCGCGGCCCCGCCACCACCTGCCCGCTACACCGAGCCCGTGCAGGTGTACCAGCGCCGTCCGGTGCCTCCACCGCCGCTGCCTTCTCCGGCTCCTCCACCGGCGGTGCCCATGGACTATGTGCCTCCTGTGCGCTGTGTCTACGGGCGCCGCTTCACGACTCCGCCTCGTCCACCACCGTCACCGGAGCCGTCTCCGCCTCCTCCACCGGCGCCCACACCGCCTCCGCCGCCACCACCGCCGCCTCCACCACGTCGCTCTCGGGTGGAGTCGGCCGTCTACCACCCGCCGGTCATCCATCGGGATCCTCGCCACATCCATCCCATGGTGACCCGGCAGGCGGCCGGGGATCTTCGGCCGCGGGCTCTATCCACCACTGAGGGGGAGCCGTGGCTTTCTCCGATCCCGACGTCAGTTCATGAGGCTCTGGCAGATCCGAACTGGCGTCGTGCGATGGAAGAGGAGTACGGAGCTCTTCTTGCCAACCAGACTTGGGACCTTGTGCCGCGTCCGTCGGGTTGCAATGTGGTTACCGGCAAGTGGATTTGGACAATCAAGCACCGTGCTGATGGTACTCTGGAGCGCTACAAGGTGCGTTGGGTCCTTCGGGGGTTCACTCAGCGTCCCGGTGTGGACTATGACGAGACCTTCAGTCCAGTGGTGAAGCCTGCTACAGTGCGCATTGTTCTCTCTTTGGCTCTCTCTCGGTCTTGGCCCGTGCACCAGCTCGATGTCAAGAATGCATTTCTTCATAGCACTCTGACCGAGACAGTCTACTGCAGCCAGCCAGCAGGGTTTGTGGACTCCAGTTGTCCGGATTTGGTCTGCCGGTTGAACAAGTCTCTCTATGGTTTGAAGCAGGCTCCTCGGGCATGGTACTCTCGGTTTGCCACCTTCTTGCTGACACTGGGGTTTGTTGAGGCCAAGTCAGATACTTCGTTGTTCATATATCACCATGCTGATGGGGTTGCCTACCTCCTCCTCTACGTTGATGACATTGTTCTGACTGCCTCTAGTCCACAGCTGCTTCAGTGGATTATCTCCTCCCTTCAGCAGGAGTTTGCCATGAAGGATCTGGGCCAGCTTCACCACTTCTTAGGCGTGACAGTTGAGCCCCGTCAGGCTGGTCTTCTCCTTCACCAGCGTCAGTATGCCCTTGATATCCTGGAGCGTGCCGGGATGACTGATTGCAAGCCTTGCTCCACTCCTGTTGACACTCAGGCGAAGCTGTCTGCTACTCTGGGTGATCCTGTGGCTGATCCTACTGCTTATAGGAGTCTTGTTGGAGCCTTACAGTACCTCACTTTCACAAGGCCGGATCTCACCTACGCTGTCCAGCAGATCTGCCTCCATATGCATGATCCACGGGAGTCACACCTTGCTGCGCTGAAGCGCCTTCTTCGCTACGTCTGAGGCATTGTTGACTTCGGCTTGGTCCTCCACCGGTCTCCATCTGCTGAGCTGATCGTCTACACTGACACTGACTGGGCGGGGTGCCCGGACACGCGCCGCTCTACCTCAGGTTATGCCGTCTTCCTCGGCGGCAACCTGATCTCCTGGTCGTCCAAGCGACAGCCGGTTGTCTCTCGCTCGAGTGCTGAGGCGGAGTACCGGGCTGTTGCTAACGGCGTGGCTGAGGCGTCCTGGCTCCGACAGCTCTTGGCTGAGCTTCACAGCCCGCTCGCCAAGAGCACGCTCGTCTACTGCGACAACGTCAGCGCCGTGTACCTCTCCACCAACCCGGTTCAGCATCAGCGGACGAAGCATGTGGAGATTGACTTGCATTTCGTTCGTGACCGGGTGGCTATCGGTGATGTTCGGGTTCCTCATGTACCGACCACCTCCCAGTTTGCTGACATCTTCACCAAGGGTCTTCCCTCCTCGACCTTCTCGGAGTTTCGGTCCAGCCTCAACGTAGCCAGTGCCTAGTTGTGGCTGCGGGGGGCCTTGTGTGTGAGTTTCTTTCTTTGTTGGTCAGTCTTGTACACCGCTGCGCCGGTAGTCCAGACTGCGGGGGGTGTTAGTGTATATATGTGTGAGTGACCCATATGGCCTGTATACAGCCCATAGAGGCCCATGTATAGCTAACTCTATATACCCACCCTTCTAGGGTTGGAGGAATAGACAAGGAAATTATTCCCCAAACAAACACCACCAGGTGTCAAGCAACGTGTAGCATAGAAAATGGCACTTGCTAATTTGTTTCCACAAGAAATTGTATTTCACTCATGTTATGGTGCATGCAGGGACCTCTCCTCCAACAGTGGTCTTAGTGGCCCACTGCCCATTTCAATTGGCAACCTCAAGCAGCTTACAACACTGTACACCCTAACCCTAATGGCAAATTCTTATATTTCATATCAGTCATATAACACTCCAGGAATCGATGAAGCTGACCCATGCATTGTGATGTTCAGAATCTTGGCTGGCTGCAGCTTCACAGGAAGCATTCCCCAAGAATTAGGAAATTTGGTGCAGCTCTCATTCTTGTAAGAGCTTTAAGATTGATAGAAATCTTCATCACACCTCCATATTCTTGTCGCCGCTCTGCTGCTTCTTGGGTTATACTGGTGAAGTGAACTATGGATGAAATATACTCTGCAGGGCCCTTAATTCAAACAACTTTACAGGAAGAATTCCCGCTTCAATTGGCCTACTCACCAACCTCTTCTGGCTAGACTTGGCAGAAAATCAGCTTTCTGGTCCTATTCCAGTTTCATCAACTACTTCTCCAGGACTTGACTTACTTACGAACACCAAACATTTGTAAGCTCATATAACATTTTTTCGTTCCCCAAAACCAGGAATTGACTATAAGTATGCATGCTTTTACTCGATTTAATACCACACTGATACTCTGTTCCAAACAACTCAGCCATTTCAATAAAAATCAATTAACTGGTACTCTCAACGGCCTCTTCAACCCTAGCATGAGACTCGAACACATGTAAGACGATGCTTATTCCTACTTATAGCAACTCTAAAGACATAATATAGTATTGTACTGACCAATTTGTTTACTTTCATCAGATTATTTGACAACAATCAATTGTCTGGTTCTATCCCTGCTGAAATTGGTAGCATCACCAGCCTCCAGATTCTGTAAGCATCCCAGCATTTCTCTTCTTTTCCAGCTATGTTCTCAGCAATAATGTTGTTTCCTTTGCATCTTCATCAGCCGATTAGATAAGAACAGATTCACAGGAGCGGTTCCGATCAACATCAGCAACCTTGTAAACCTGAACGGACTGTAAGTGCTGTGTGATTTTTGAACTCTCACAGTCAAATGAGTAAGACATTTACATAAGTGATCAGATTCTAGAGTATCTCATTCAAATAACTATCTTCTGCAGGAATTTTGCAGACAATCAGCTGCGTGGAACAATTCCAGATCTCAGTACCCTGACAAAACTTAGTGCCGTGTAAGTTGTTTGCTCTTACTTTCTTTTTCTACACTGTATTCTGATATAAAACACTGAAAAATCCTGATGAATGCTTCTTTTCACTCCCAGCAATTTAAGCAACAATCCATTTGATCCGTCTATCCTACCAGCCTGGTTGCCGACACTGAAAACACTTACTTCAGTGTGAGTTTAAGACATGCACTATTTGAGCATCTCATGTATGTCAGCACTATTTTTTTTCCTTCAGTGACCATGTTACCTTAAAACCCTCACATGCAGAGTGATAGCTTCTGGAGGATTGTATGGCCAGGTTCCCAACATGATCTTTACCTTACCCGAACTGCAGCAAGTGTAATTTTCTGGCAACATATAACAAGATGAATCTTAATAAGTATATTAGTTTCTCATATTTCCTTGCTTTTACCACTAATCAGACAGTATACTAAGCAATAATGCCTTCAACGGGACACTTGGCATGACTGGTAACATCAGCCAACAACTGCAGAGAGTCAATCTCCTAAACAATCGTATAGTTGCAGCCAATATAACAGAAAGCTACAACAGAACACTAGTGTGAGTACTTGCATGCTCCAAAACCAAAGAAGCATTGTTTATGTTTTCCATTTACTCACTAGAATTGTCTCTTCCTCTATCGACAGACTTGTGGGGAATCCTGTGTGCTTGGATGCCGAATTCTCTGGTAGCCACTTTTGCAGCATTCAGCAAGATAGCATAATACCGTATGTCACTAGTGTAACCGAATGCGGCTCAACTTCATGTTCCAGTGATCAAAGCCTAGACCCTGCAAATTGTGGCTGTGCCTACCCCTACATGGGTGCGCTTTTCTTCAGGTCGCCATTGTTTGCAGACTTAACAAACAATGACCACTTTCAGCAATTGGAAACTAGCCTCTGGACAGAGCTGAGGCTGCGCCCTGGTTCAGTTTTCCTTTCTGATGTCCTATTCACCAGTGATGATTATCTCCAAGTTAAAGTGAGACTATTTCCATCGACCGGAACATCCTTCAACCTATCAGAAGTGACACGGATAGGCTTTGATCTTAGCAATCAAACTTACAAGCCACCAAAAGGTTTCCCCTCTTAGCAATAAAAGAAAAAGGAATGTGCATGCCATATATTTGATATTAACGGACTGTAACAGCATACAGTGCTAATAATTTGCTACAGCTGTTACAGACTTCCAGATCGATTGGAAATACAGCATATTGCTGCTAGAATTGTGTTGTGCGACAGCGAAGCTTTACACGAACAATGAAGAGAGACGAAAGGGCTCAAGCAATAAACACGAAAGATCGCAAAACAGTGGGAAGACAAAAGCTAACTCTCTACAGTGTAATTATCAAAAGACGATCCCCTTTACAAATGCCGGTCGGTCTCCTTTTATAGGGAGACGAACAGACTTTTTACATACCGAAAATGACCTTGTGTAGAAGGAATCAAACAAGAATGTACTAGGCTAATTTTGGCACTCCTCCGTAAAGTCTTCACGTAAGCAGCGCGTTCCTGATATCCCGCCGCATATCACGGTGCCTTTCCCGGCATCAGCACATGCGCTTGTCGGGTGAAGACTTTCGATTTCGGAGGCCACCTTTCGCCTAGCGAATCCCACCACCTGAAACACATCATAAACAAAAACATTGTGAAATCTTTCATTAGTCACGACGAAGCCCCGAGCGAAAGAATAGCTAAGGTCTTTTGTTAATCCCGGATTCGCGTCGAGGGTTTCGTCCTGTGAAAACTGGTGGTATTAATGTTACAGGTTATGAGTCAATATTTCTTATGTTGCTACGGCTTTCAGGTGACGAAAGGGGTTCAACGAAAGCTCGCGGGTTAAAGAAGGGAACAGACAAAATGGCCCCGAGGGCGTCGCCCTTTGCCTGGGCTTTCGGACGACGAAGGGTGGTGGGCGAAAGCTAGCATAGAAAAGTGCAGAAATATCGATTGGTGTTGAAGGTTTCAGGTACTTTGTCTTTCGAATTGCCCCCATTGGACTATGTCAATCTTATGATTTTGACTATAAAGGACTCGATTCCGAATCCCCCAACAAATTGTACAACAAATACAACTTTACTTCATATAAAATTTGTGTATATTATCTAACTGAATCCCCCCCCCCCCAATTTTCCATCCCTATTGTTACATACCCAACCTTTCAAAGCTGACAAACTGTTGTAGAAAATTTGCCTAACTAGAACAATATATTGATCAGACACACGCAAGCAGTAATAACCCAGAGAAAATGTACCATAGCTTACCATTTAGGTTTCGTCGGGCTCGGCACTTGCTTCTTGTACAGTATTTTTATTATTTTATTACTTTCATTAATAAATTTACCACACTAGGGGCTTCTCACTTTCTCCTACTGTATTGCCCCTAAAAATGGAAATATAGCTAGGTATAATGCTGATTATTTACCTCATGCATATTCAAATTTTAGCTTCATGGGGATTTGCTCAAAAAGACAGCGGAGGTGCTCCACAGCTGAAAGGAGCAAGGTTTTTTTCTTTTGATGAACTAAAGACTTGCACCAACAATTTTGAAGAAAATAATGAAATAGGATCAGGAGGTTATGGAAAGGTATACAGCTACGTGTATGGAAAGTATCACCTATCAGCATTTCTTTAAGGGGTTTCACACTGTTAGTGTATATATGTATGAGTGGCCTAGACCTGAGCATTCCACGGGCCGGGCCGAAAAAAAATCCGGGTTTTCGGGCTGAGAAAATCCTGCCCATGACCGTCCCATGGGACGTGTCGGGCCTCATTTTTCGGGCCGGGCTCGGGCCGGGCCCGGGCTTGGGCGGGCCGCCCGCGCATTTTATAGTGTAAAGTAACTAAAAACAGCATTTCGGGTCGGGCTCGGGCCAAAAAAAAATTTCGCGGGCTTCAAGATCTCTGCCCACGCCCGTCCAGTAAGGTCCGTGGGCGGGCCTGGCGCGGGCCGGGTCGGGCCGGGCCAAAAATGCTCAGGTATAGAGTGGCCCATATGGCCTGTGTACAGCCCATATAGAGGCCCATGTATAGCTAACTATATACCCACCCTTCTAGGGTTAGAGGAATACACAGAGAATATTCCTTCTATAATGGTATCAGACAGGTTTCTCCTCCTCTCCTAGCCGCCGCCGTCCATGGCCGGCCGGCCGCCGGCGGCGCCGCCGCTGCCTCTCTCTTCCTCTGGCGCGCCGCGCTCTCCTCCGGCCGCCGCGCTCGAGACCTCGTCTGCTCCTCTGCTTGAGCCCGCGCGCTGCTCTCGAGCTCACGCGCCGCCGCCTTCTCTCTCTCCCCAGGCTGGCCGCCGCACCTCCTCTACTTCCCCTGCTTCCTGCGCGGCCGCCGCCTGGACCTCCCTGCATCCCACGGCCGCGCAGGGCGCGCGGGCGACCTCTGCCCGGCCGTCGCCTGACCCGGAGTCGTGGGCGCGACGCTCTACCTCAGGTTATGCCGTCTTCCTCGGCGGCAACCTTATCTCCTGGTCGTCCAAGCGACAGCCGGTTGTCTCCCGCTCGAGTGCTGAGGCGGAGTACCGGGCTGTTGCTAACGGCGTGGCTGAGGTGTCCTGGCTCCGACAGCTCTTGGCTGAGCTTCACATCCCGCTCGCCAAGAGCACGCTCGTCTACTGCGACAACGTCAGCACCGTGTACCTCTCCACCAACCCGGTTCAGCATCAGCGGACGAAGCATGTGGAGATTGACTTGCATTTCGTTCGTGACCGGGTGGCTATCGGTGATGTTCGGGTTCTTTGATGAGTTATTAAAATTGGGTAAGATTCGGCCCATAAGAGTCGGCAAGATGAGATAAAATTCACTTTTGATGGGGCTAAGTGTGACAGGATCTTTGATGAGTTATTAAAATTGGGTAAGATTAAAATATCTCACACTTTGCCACCACCTGATGAAATAAAGAAGCGTGCCTATTGTAAATTTCATCATTCTTATTCTCATGCAACTAATGATTGTAATAGTTTTTGTCGGCAAATACAATCGGCTATTAATGAAGGCCGTTTAGTACTTCATAATATGCAAGTCGACCAAAATCCTTTCCCTGTTAATGCTTTTATGAATACTCTTGAGTTGCTAAATCCCAAGGTACTCATTCGGCCAGATCAAACCGATAAAGCTAAGGGGAAGAATATAATCATTGGAGAGCAAAGGTATGACGAGAAGCTATCACTGGAGGAGACCCCCAAGATTACAGCGAAGGCTTCAACGCTCGGGAGGCAAGACACTGTAGAAAAAGCCGACAGAGCATCGACCGGTCTGGCCACTGCCCAGGGCGGTCTAACTGGGCCCAGGGGCGGTCTAACCGGGTCCAGGGGCGGTCTAACCGCGTCCAGGGGCGGTCTGACCGCTATCTCCAGAAAAAATGGAGATGCTCGCAAGAAAAAGGTAAGGCCGAGTTTTGAAGAACTCCTGGCCAAATATAAGAGGAAGGGAGCTGCAAGGAAGCGAAGAAATCAGCCAATAGGTGCTAAGGGTGAAAAAGCATCACCAAGACATGAGAAGCAAGAAAGTGCGCATCACCAACAAGGTAATTTTGTTTATCCTTTTGTTGGATCAGTTACACCATGTTCTTGGTATTATCCTTGCTATTACTCACCTACCGATTATAGTAGTATGTATATGAAACCATATATGATTCAATATCCTATTGCACATCCAAATTATGGTAAATTACAAAGACCGATTGCTTACAACAACAATCTGGTCAAAAATAATGTATGTGCTACTATCAAGCAAGGTGGGGGTAGCAATGAGCGAAATTCTAAGGGTATGCAGCCGAGGTGGTGTCCCTCAGGCTTATCCCGCACTCAAAAAAGGAGATTACAGCGGATGCGAAAGCAAGGATCAATGGAGCAATCTACAGTGGTCACACCAGCAAGGTCAGCAACTAAGCAGGTATGGAGACCAAAACAAGTTGTTCCATGAATTCATAGCAAGTTCGTGGCTGATAAAACAATTATCGCCCTTAGGAGCAAAAATATGGACGATGTATTGTTAATCATCGTTTTCTGCCAATTTTAATCATTATAAATGTTTTTTGGCACGCAAGCTTTGCCATAAAACAGGGGGGAATATGTTGACACCCAAAATTGGCAAGACTAGGTAGGCCGGTCTAACTGGTGGGCCCACCCAGTCAGACCGCCCTGGGCCAAGTCCTCAAAAGGTAATTGGGACTTCATCATTGGATAGGTCTCGTCGAGTACATCAAGATCCATATATAGAACGTCCAATTCGGAGTCCGGATGAAGGAGATATGGCTTCTGGAAGATCTGCACGTCACAGAGGCGGTTAGACCGCCCCCCATAGATGGTTAGACCGCCCCGTCCTGCCAAAACTGGTTAGGAGTTGTATTTCGACAGGATTTTGTAAGGGTTTCGACTCCTAATGGGGCAAGACCTCCCCTCCCTATAAATATAAAGGGCCAAGGCCGATTGGGTATCATCAATCGATCAAATCAATCTACTTTTATATTTTTACCTTTTCTCTTTGCCTCAAACTTTTCCAATCTACTACTTGCTGTTCTTCCTTCGTCTCCGTGACGTCCGAAGGTGTTCTAGGCGGCCTGCCGACCCTAGAGCAACCCTGCGTGCATCAGCTCCGACGGGGTCCCTCCCGAGTCGACGTTCGTAGGTCTACCGCCGGTTCATCCCGGCACCCCGGTCTAACCGCCCTACCCAGGCGGTCTGACCGCCCTGCGCAGAGAAGCTACAGCGAGCTTCCTCTGTGCGCTTGTTGATCCCGAAAAGGTGTCAACACAAATTGGTGACTCCGCTGGGGAAGAAGAAGAAAGATTTATCGGCTAACATGGCCGATGACAAAGGAACTCTTTGTGATCTCGACCCCAAGAACATCATCGACATGACTGACGGTGACGTTCCGGATGCGAAGCATCAAGCCTTCGAGGAGTATCAGAAAGCTCGAAGGGAAGCTGAGTGGAAGGACTTCAAATCGGGTTTTCGGAAGACTCGCGATGGAAAAGTGGTGGAAGTGCAAGAATTTGAGTTTCCTCCTCTTCAACAACCAAAGGTAACACCCACTGTGAGTAAACCACTCGAAGCTAATTCAGATATTGCAAATATGATTGATGGGGCTGTTAGTGCTAGCTTAAATAACAAATTTGTTGCCATGAGTGAAAATTTTGAATCTACGATGAATTCTCGTTTAGATCGTATAGAGGCCAAATTTGGTAAACAATTTTCTAGTAATGATATTAATGCATCAACTTCTAATACCGAAAATTCTAAAGATAGCACGCTAGATGATTTTTCAGATTTGCATATACCTAAAGTCCCCATTGGTGTACCTCCAATCCACCACATACATAGCCGTACCACTATTGGTGCTTCGGCTGGTGGAGGGAGTACAATGGCCGCTACTAATGCAATGACACCGCATACAGTTGTATATAGCGAGCCAAGTGCATATGTTCCTAATAGTTCGTTGCAGCATGTTCCTAACACATTGCCGAACCAAACATCAACATATGACACACCACAACCTACTATAAATCGAGCACCACATCCTGCATCGGCTAGACCTAGAACCGCTTTGGGGATGGAGGGATTTAGAGAAGAGATGCTCGAAATATTTAGACAAACTTTTGGTACAGAGCCTAAAACTAAGAGTCGGTCGTATCAAAGACCGTATCCTGAGAATTATGAGTATATTCCGTACCCATAGGGATTTAAAATACCAGAGTTTACTAAATTTAGTAGGGATGATGGTAGAAGTACATTAGAGCATATAGGCCAATTTACTATACAATGTGGTGCAGCTGCTTCTAATGATATTTGTAAAATGAGATTGTTTCCTTTATCTCTATCGGGTGCTGCATTTACTTGGTTTATTTCTTTGCCACCCAACTCAGTTTACACCTTTTCTGATATAGAGAATAAATTTCATGATTATTTCTTTACTGGTGAAACTGAGTTGAAATTGTCACATCTTGTATCGGTTAGACAAAAATCTAATGAATCTGTTTCTGAATATATTAGAAGATTTAGAGACATTAGAAACCGATGCTATAGTTTGACAATTTCTGATAGAGACCTAGCTGATCTTGTTTTTTCTGGTTTGCTTGATATCCATAAAGAGAAGCTAGATGGTCAAGATTTCTTAGATGTTAGTCGGTTGTTGCAAAAAGCTTTAGCTAATGAAAGCCGACTTAAGGAATCTAAGAATTTGCAAAAAACCAATGAAAAGTCTAATCGTCCTATTTATTATGCATCTGATTATTCGGACGATGAGAGTAAAGATGTATATGCTGCTGAATTTACATGGTCATCTGATGATAAACCAAATACTTGTGCTTCTCTCAAGCCGGCCCATAAGAGTCGGCAAGATGAGATAAAATTCACTTTTGATGTGGCTAAGTGTGATAGGATCTTTGATGAGTTATTAAAATTGGGTAAGATTAAAATATCTCACACTTTGCCACCACCTGATGAAATAAAGAAGCGTGCTTATTGTAAATTTCATCATTCTTATTCTCATGCAACTAATGATTGTAATAGTTTTCGTCGGCAAATACAATCGGCTATTAATGAAGGCCGTTTAGTACTTCATAATATGCAAGTCGACCAAAATCCTTTCCCTGTTAATGCTTTTATGAATACTCTTGAGTTGCTAAATCCCAAGGTACTCATTCGGCCAGATCAAGCCGATAAAGCTAAGGGGAAGAATATAATCATTGGAGAGCAAAGGCGTGACGAGAAGCTATCACTGGAGGAGACCCCCAAGATTGCAGCGAAGGCTTCAACGCTCGGGGGGGGCAAGACACTGTAGAAAAAGCCGACGGAGCATCGACCGGTCTGGCCACTGCCCAGGGCGGTCTAACCGGGTCCAGGGGCGGTCTAACCGCGTCCAGGGGCGGTCTAACCGCTATCTCCAGAAAAAATGGAGATGCTCGCAAGAAAAAGGTAAGGCCGAGTTTTGAAGAACTCCTGGCCAAATATAAGAGGAAGGGAGCTGCAAGGAAGCGAAGAAATCAGCCAATAGGTGCTAAGGGCGAAAAAGCACCACCAAGACATGAGAAGCAAGAAAGTGCGCGTCACCAACAAGGTAATTTTGTTTATCCTTTTGTTGGATCAGTTACACCATGTTCTTGGTATTATCCTTGCTATTACTCACCTACCGATTATAGTAGTATGTACATGAAACCATATATGATTCAATATCCTATTGCACATCCAAATTATGGTAAATTGCAAAGACCGATTGCTTACAACAACAATCTGGTCAAAAATAATGTATGTGCTACTATCAAGCAAGGTGGGGGTAGCAATGAGCAAAATTCTAAGGGTATGCAGTCGAGGTGGTGTCCCTCAGGCTTATCCCGCACTCAAAAAAGGAGATTACAGCGGATGCGAAAGCAAGGATCAATGGAGCAATCTACAGTGGTCACACCAGCAAGGTCAGCAACTAAGCAGGTATGGAGACCAAAACAAGTTGTTCCATGAATTCATAGGAAGTTCGTGGCCGATAAAACAATTATCGCCCTTAGGAGCAAAAATATGGACGATGTATTATTAATCATCATTTTCTGCCAATTTTAATCATTATAGATGTTTTTTGGCACGCAAGCTTTGCCATAAAACAGGAGGGCATATGTTGACACCCAAAATTGGCAATACTAGGTAGGCCGGTCTAACTGGTGGGCCCACCCGGTCAGACCGCCCTGGTCAAAGTCCTCAAAAGGCAATTTGGACTTCATCATTGGATAGGTCTCGTCGAGTACATCAAGATCCATATATAGAACGTCCAATTCGGAGTCCGGATGAAGGAGATATGACTTCTGGAAGATCTGCACGTCACAGAGGCGGTTAGACCGCCCCCCATAGATGGTTAGACCGCCCCGTCCTGCCAAAACTGGTTAAGAGTTGTATTTCGACAGGATTTTGTAAGGGTTTCGACTCCTAATGGGGCAAGACCTCCCCTCCCTATAAATATAAAGGGTCAAGGCCGATTGGGTATCATCAATCGATCAAATCAATCTACTTTTATATTTTTATCTTTTCTCTTTGCCTCAAACTTTTCCAATCTACTACTTGCTGTTCTTCCTTCGTCTCCGCGACGTCCGAAGGCGTTCTAGGCGGCCTGCCGACCCTAGAGCAACCCTGCGTGCATCAGTTCCGACGGGGTCCCTCCCGAGTCGAGGTTCGTAGGTCTACCGCCGGTTCATCCCGGCACCCCGGTCTAACCGCCCTACCCAGGCGGTCTGACCGCCCTGCGCAGAGAAACTACAGCGAGCTTCCTCTGTGCGCTTGTTGATCCCGAAAAGGTGTCAACACCACCCAAGTCAAAGGAACACTGGTAGGTTTTCTGCTTAGTAATGCTTTGCCCAATTCAATTAATTACTCCTGTTGTTGATGATCATTTTCATACAGGGCTATTTGGACCCAGAGTACTACATGACACAGCAGCTCTCGGAGAAGAGCGACGTGGACAGCTTTGGTGTTGTCATGCTAGAGATACTGAGTGGCAGGCTGCCCATATCAAAGGGCAGGTACATTGTCCGGGAATTCAGGATGGCCATAGACCCCAACGACCAAGACTACTATGGCCTGCAAGGCATTGTGGACCCAGCCATCCATGACGCTGCACATACCGCAGAGTTCAAGAGATTCGTGCAGCTGGCAATGGAGTGTGTGGACGAGTCGGCCGCCAGGCGGCCCACCATGAACTCAGTGGTGAAGGAGATCGAAGCGATGCTGCACAGCGAGGGGCTGAGCTCGGGCAGCTCATCCGCCGTGGAGTTTGAGCACGCGGGGACTGTCACGGATTCGCACCTGTACGGCTGTACATCGGGCAGGTAGTCACGGGCCGCTCGAACAGAACAGCAGCGGCAGCACATAGGGAACCGTGGAGGAGACTGCTCGATTTGCTGCCTTTTCCCTGATCATTTTGTTGTGTCAATCACACTCTACTTTGCTAAGGATTGTATCCTAAAGGATTGCGAGCTGCTATTACGCAGAAATTTTCAGAGCAATAATTAGCTCGATTTAGCATCTAGTGAACCCAGTCCCAGGGTGGAAGTGAAATCACCTCTTGCGG
Source organism: Cenchrus fungigraminus (assembly GCA_036936925.1). Taxonomy (NCBI): domain Eukaryota; kingdom Viridiplantae; phylum Streptophyta; class Magnoliopsida; order Poales; family Poaceae; genus Cenchrus; species Cenchrus fungigraminus. The sequence goes on along the minus strand of CM072778.1, from coordinate 14,648,990 downwards.
CATTAACAAAGCATCGGCAAACGCATCGACCGAAGCCTCTGGAACTGCTAGTACTAATTTCGGGGGGGCGTTTGAATTCGAAACCGTTGGCGAATTTGGCGAGGACGGAGAGGGAGAGGAAATGCAGGCAAACCTCCAATGGATGCGCCGGAGACGTGGCCGGCGGTGGCGGAGAGAGACGCGCGCTCGCTCGCGCTTCTGCAGCCAAGCCATTTCCTCCCAAGCCCTATCCCGCCCGCCTTCGCCGAGACGCCGACGGTGTTGCCTTCTTCTCCTTCGCCTCCGTCCGCTTCCCCTTCCGCCCGTCTTCCCTCCCTCAAAAGTCAGAGAGCGGCCGTGAGTGTTGTCTGGGCCGGGCTGCTTCTGATAGCTGGTCCGTGCTGTGCATTCTTCTCTCTTGCTCGGGCCGATCGAAAATGTTGTGTGCTGGAAGACCCAGCAAAGCAAATGACAAGGCCGAGTAGATGGCCCACATGGTGTCCACCAGACCAGACGGCGGCCAGACCAGCGAACCACACACAGTGTCGTCATCATGCAAGAACGGGTCAAGAAGAGGAAGAACGTCCGGTGGGGAGGCAGCCAGATCGGCGGTGGCGAGGCGAGCGGACGCGCGGGGAAGACGGGCGGGGCCTTTGCCGTTGCGGGCAAACCACTGCGCCACGGACAGCGCGCGCACCGCTCCCTCCAATGGCCGGCGGACCCATATAAGCCGTCGCCTCCCGGCTCCCTGTACCCACTCGCTCTGCCCGCCCCCGCCACCGGCCGGATCGACAGCACACCACCACCTGACCTCCCGTGGCAGCACTCATCGATCCCGGCGAGGGATGGTGTGGTCGGCGATGACGATGCGCGGCGCCTCCGCCGCTGCGCTGCTCGTGCTGGTGGCGCTCGTCGCCGGGGCGCGCGCGGAGGACCCCTACCACTTCTTCGAGTGGAAGGTGACGTACGGGACCAGGACCATCATGGGGACGCCGCAGAAGGTGATCCTCATCAACGACATGTTCCCGGGGCCTACCATCAACTGCAGCTCCAACAACAACATCCTCGTCAATGTCTTCAACATGCTCGACCAGCCGCTCCTGTTCCACTGGTACGACGCGTGCACACCTTGCTTGATCTCGTCTATTGTTTCATTACTACTGTTCATCATTCATTCATGGCCGGAACGGATCGGTGGATTTGCTGCAGGCACGGGATCCAGCAGAGGAAGAACTCGTGGCAGGACGGGTTGCCGGGCACCATGTGCCCGATCCAGCCCAACACCAACTTCACTTACCACTGGCAGCCCAAGGACCAGATCGGCAGCTTCTACTACTTCCCCAGCATCGGCATGCAGCGCGCGGCGGGCGGGTACGGGCTCATCACCGTGCACAGCCGTGACCTGATCCCGGTCCCCTTCGACACCCCGGCCGACGACTTCCCGGTCCTCATCAGCGACTGGTACACCAAGGACCACGAGGTCCTGGCCAAGAACCTCGACGCCGGCAAGGGGGTCGGCCGCCCCGCGGGCCTGGTCATCAACGGCAAGAACGAGAAGGACGCGTCCAACCCGCCCATGTACAACATGGAGGCCGGCAAAACCTACCGCTACCGCGTCTGCAACATCGGCATCAAGGCCTCCTTCAACGTGCGCATCCAGAACCACATCCTCAAGCTCATCGAGATGGAGGGCTCCCACACCATGCAGAACACGTACGAGTCCTTCGACCTCCACGCCGGCCAGTGCCTGTCCTTCCTCGTCACCGCCGACCAGACTCCCGGCGACTACCTCCTGGTGGCGTCCACCCGGTTCATCAAGGAGGTGAGCACCACCACCGCCGTGATCCGCTACAAGGGCTCCAACGCCCCGCCGCCGTCGCAGCTGCCGGAGGCCCCCAGCGGGTGGGCGTGGTCCATCAACCAGTGGAGGTCGTTCCGCTGGAACCTGACGGCGAGCGCGGCGCGGCCCAACCCGCAGGGGTCGTACCACTACGGCCAGATCAACATCACCCGCACCATCAAGCTCTCCACCAGCAAGGGCAAGGTCGACGGCAAGGAGCGGTACGCGCTCAACGGCGTCTCGCACGTCGACACCGAGACGCCCGTCAAGCTCGCCGAGTACTTCAACGTCACCGACGGGGTGTTCCAGTACAACATCATCGGCGACGTGCCGCCCGCCGCGGGCACCCCCATCAAGATGGCACCCAACGTCATCAGCGCCGAGTTCCGCACCTTCATCGAGGTGATCTTCGAGAACCCCGAGAAGAGCATCGACACCTTCCACATCAACGGCTACGCCTTCTTCGCCGCCGGGTAAGTGCAGTGTGTGCGTATATCTTCGCCGGCGTGGCAAGTACAGTAGTAAGCAGACTCTGATCGCATCAACACTACCGCGTATACGTGCAGCATGGGACCGGGCACATGGTCGCCGGCGAGCCGGAAGACGTACAACCTGCTGGACACGGTGAGCCGGCACACGATCCAGGTGTACCCGAGGTCGTGGACGGCGGTGATGATGACGTTCGACAACGCTGGCATGTGGAACATCCGGTCCAACATCTGGGAGAGGCACTACCTCGGGGAGCAGCTGTACGTGAGCGTCATCTCGCCGGAGCGGTCGCTCAGGGACGAGTACAACATGCCGGAGACCAGCCTCCGCTGCGGCAAGGTCGTCGGCCTGCCCATGCCACCGTCCTACAACTCCGTATAGATCATCACGATGGCCGGCGGCGGCGCCACGGCACACAAAAAGGATCAGCAAGAGGCCGGCAAGAGGCATTTCCCGTTTCCCTTTTTGTCCCCCCCCCACTGCACGTTTCTTCGTCTCGTCCGGTTCATTTTCGCTTCCGAGGAATAATTCACCAAAGGGGCTCAAAACTTCATGTGGGCACTGCTGAGATCACCAGGGGCCAGGATGGAAAGTGGCGAGGAGAAATTAAAGATTGTTGGCCAGCTACTGATGCATGCAATACCAGCTCGAGAAGCCCTCTCGAAACATTGTAGGGAGTTAAGTTGTTTAAGTATATGATGATGATATATGAGTCTGTCCATTTAATAAGTCCCTCACGCAAAAAAACTATTCATCATTATGTATATGTATACATATATGCATATGTCTCCTGATTTCATTTTGATGTGTTTCTCTCTTTTAATTTGGTTCCAAACTTAACTTTGTAAGTTGATATATATGTGTGGATCAATGTTATTCAATAGATTGTAATCACAGTATTGTGACTTCCGGCTGATTACAAGATGAGCATTCATGTACTAGCTAGTTTTATGTTTTCCTGAAAAAATGTAGTTTTACGATATGAGTTCGTGCATTTGTAATTTTTTTTAGCAGACTAGCTACAATACCTTTAGAGAGCATGCAAAGCATGTTTTTCACGAAGAAGAAGAAGTAGCACGACAATTAAACGGTACTAGCTACAGCTTAAAGAGATGGCACGATGGCCTGGGCAATAGGCTAGAATGTCATACCCAGTGTACCTCAATGTAATTAATCACCCTAAAATGATATGTACTCCCCTCCGATTTGGTATTAGAAGTTATTTTGGAATTTGGACAAGGCTTGAGTTAAACATTGAGAATATAAATAATGAATATATTTGGAAATGTGAAAATCATATAAATAGATTTGTCTTGAAAATTACTTTCATAAAAATATACATATATAATTTTTCAATAAATATTTTTATAAAAATGAGAAGTCAAAATTGTGTTTTGTCGTGTTGTTGTCCTAACGACTTCTAATAGCAAACCGGAGGGAGTACACCTTACGGTTGATGTCACTCCGTGATGAGTCCATACGCCCCTGGCTATGGCTAGGATACTTCCCTAAAGTCTGTTCCAACGGCAATCTAAAGTCGACTTCGGTCGCATCTAAAGTCCGCTCCAGCGGCGATCTAAAGTCGACTTCGGTCGCAACTAAAGTCCGCTATGACGGCAAGATTACTACTCGATGAAAATCCGAGTAGTCTCCGCTACTTCTCAAGCTCAATGGCTTGACACCAAATTACTACTCAGAGATGAAATGCTCCGCTAGCTCTCCAACTCGGGGGGCTCAACTCTAATCACTAGTCGACGTGGCTCATACGACTCACTTGGCACATAATGTCGCAGGCTGGACGCTGCAAGAGTACTCGGATTATGACTTTCGCGAACTCGGAAGAACCTTGGATTGATTAACTAAATCACTTCAAGGCTCGGGGGCCGATATACTACACCCATCATTTAAATTTTCAAGACAGAAGATGCAGAATCAAGAATGACCCTCAACTAAATTTTGCGACTGTCAGAGGTTTAGGTCTGAACAGTCCACAGGGGGTTAACCCCGGTGGTTTGTTTGTTCGGTGGAGGAGATCGGGAGCTAAGAACGCGATGGTTATGCTAGCGTACCACACGAAAATCACGGCGAGACACAAGGGACAAGGCAATTTTATACTGGTTCGGGCCTCCGGAGCGTAAAACCCTACGTCCAGTTCTTCGGTTTGTATTGCTGGCGAGGTCACGGTGGTACATGGCTTGTCCCCGGAAGGACACCCTTGCCCGCCTTATATTGAGCGACGGACAAGGTCGGTGGACCGGAGTCCAAGTCGGTTACAACAGGGAAGCCTATCTCTAGTCAGTTACAATATGAAAGGCTTATCCGAGCTGCCGTAATCCGTCTGAACTGCCTTGACTTGCACACCAAGCTGTCTTCATGTCTTCGGGCCCATATGTCAGGTCGGACAGGCCTGATAGGTCGGCGGGTCTTCTGGTGGGCCGGACCCACCTGTCGAGGACGACTATGAGCCTGGTCGGTGGGGACTCAGGGGTACCCATGTCTCACAGCGACTCAATCTAAGACTTGGGGGCTACTCCATATGGAGTGCGATTTCGCAATCGCACTTTCATATGATCTCGACTTCAAGACTGATGAGCTGGACCACCCTCTAGCCTCGTGGCAGTTCAAGTACTATTGAGGACTTCTCCAAGCAGTACTCGAGGACGCTCAAGAACTACTCGAACTCGTACTCTCGACTACAAAGTGCTCAGGGACTTGTCGGGCATACACCTCGGGTACCTATACATGAAAGAATACGAACTCATATTATAAATCTTTATAATCCTACTAGGACTCATACCGTGTAATCCTACTATGACTCCTATCTTGTAACTGAATAGGAACCGCCCCCTGGACTATATAAATGAGGGTTAGATACCTAGGAAGAGGAGACACCGTAACAACCAACCCCACAACACCCAAGCGCAGGGCGCCAAATACACACCTCCAAACAGGACGTAGAGTATCACGCTATCTTGGGGGTGCGAATATATATAAATTTGTGTCTGGTGTCCTCAATTTAACCTTCGGGTTTCAGGTCTGGCGACCCCCATCGCATAATTTACTACCTCGGGTACCTCCTTGGTAGGTTTGCCGGGTTAAAACACCGACATATGAGGTGAGCATAGACAGCAGGCTAGATATCACACTAAATTACTATAATTTAAATCACCTAAAAATGAGATGTACCTTAAAGTCGACGTTAATACACCCTCTGGTGAGTTTAGAGCTTTGAGATGGTTAGGTGTTTAAGAGGTGATAAAATGTTGGATATATTTGAGGGATATTGCTAAGCTACTCCTCCTACCTCCCAGGAATATGTTAAAAATAGTTACTAGTTATTCGCGTTACCATGCAGATGCCATGGCAGTCAGATTAATTGCGGTGATTCGTGACTTTGTTGACATTAGCAAATAAACAGATGTCATTGTCACATTAGCAAATAAATATTACAACTCACCTATGTGACATTTGAAAAAATATTACAACTCGTGCATGTCATGTTAGAAAAATACAACTCACCCATAACACGTCTAGCAAACTATATCTTGCAACATCCAAAATATAGTTATAGACATGATTCATACATTTCAAAGAATCACATTTATTTGAACAAATGTCAAGTTATTTGTTTTACAAGATCAATGTATATGCCACGTTAGAGGCTAGGGAACAAAGAGAAATGTCCATGTCAGTAGTATGTCACATTCAAATTTGAACGGCTGGACATACTCATGTTTGACAGAGAGAAAATAGTTGTTTACATCTGATTGCATAGCAGTCAGATCTAATGGAAGATATTTCCCTATTTTCTGATTTAAAAATATATAATAAAAATTAAATCTATTAGCTCCTAGGAGGGAGGTAATATGTCACTAGATCGACGTCCAGGGAGTACTACCTTAGCAAATCCCATATTTGAGGGGAGCATACAACAACAACAACAACAAAAGAGACACCTTCATAGTCCCACGGCAAATCGTTGCCCTTAAGTGGAAAAAAGTTACGTCCTTCATTTTGTTGAGATCAAAATCTTGTAAAGACCTGTTGGGGCTTAAAAGAAGCAATTACATATTTTTTTTGTTCTCTCGTTTTAAAATAGAAATTGATTGTAATTTTGGTACTGGTTAGGCCATCAGCCCATCAGCATATCCATGCAGGCAAACCAAGCTGCGTCTGGCAGCAACGGTCCCCCAGTCCACTGCTCCAGTTGGCCCAAACCCAAACCAACCGGAGAGGCGGAGTTGGGGCTTTGGTCGCAATCGGCGTCTCACCGTTCTCCGGTGGTATTCACACTGCCACACAGGGAAGGGCGGCTCCCGACGCGCGCAAACGTCCCTCTCGTCGCTGGCCGGCTTGGTCGCCGGCGGCAGCATCAGTATATTTGACTACAGGCACGATGAGGATACCATTGGACCCGGCAATTGGAGCCCCCTCCCTATCCAGCCAATAGCTAAATGCCGGAGCGGATCCTCTGTCAGATAGTCCGACTCCAACCGCCTTGGTTGATCAGGTTTCAAGAGCCGAATTCAGTGAGCTCCCGGGTACTCTTTGCAAACTTTGATTGGGAGAGGATCAAAGGAAGAATGTCATGTGCATACGGTCTAATCGTGGTTGCGGCCTTTTGCGGCTCGTGGACATTGACAGAGACTGGAATACTTGGACAGTGGGCGCAAGCAGAAAGATTTTAGAGGTTCCATGGACGGGACGAACAACGAATAAAACTGCGCGTGCACCTCCTCAGTGTGGAGGACTGCCATCTGTTTTGTTACCTTGATCACATCCCTCAGACTCGTTTGGACTCAAGGCACGTGTTTCAAATACCAGGCCCTAATCGGCGATGGCCAACTGAACCGTCAAATACTGGAAGAGTGGATGCGATGGCCCGGCAGTCAAAGTTTCCAACAGGAACAGGCATTACACACAGTTCACATTGAGCAGAGATTATCCACCACTGAAGGTAAGAACTTCCATAGGATATATATAAAGCTAATAAGTCACAGTGAGACAGTATATTAGCAGAGACTGCAAATTATGCAGCTCTCGGTAGCGGGTAAGCTTCTGGTCATACAGATGAGCTTGCCTTTCAACTATCAGGTGCTAGTGCTTCAGTATCGCTAAAAAGGGATTAAACTGACCTATACATTTGCATAGGAGAAGACCGTGGAAAAAGGTTCCGGGCAGAGGAAGTAGGTCTATCTCACAAGTGCAAGAAACACCTGTTACTTTTGCTAGTAGCGATCATCGCTCCCAGACAATGAAAGAAGTAATGAAGCAATGGTGAATTGCTTTGTCATTTGTGGATGGATAGCTCATGGAGATGAGCCGTGTCAGGGTTGGACGTGCCGCACACCTTCTCCAGGGGATCCTTGCAGCGCCTCTGGAGCTCCAGGTACCTGTCAAGGTTGAAGTTCTGCCTCTGGATCAGCTTCTTCTGCCGCGACTCGAACATCCTCTCCATGAAGTCACGGTAGGTTGGGTCCCTCGACGTGATGAGGAAGTAGGCATACCCCACAACCAGGCCCGTCGTGGTCGTGAAGAACGTGATGGGCTCCATGACGTCCCAGGAGAACTCCCAGAACGTGAGCCTGAAGAAGAGGCCGACCTGGGTGATCAGGAAACCCAGGCCAGACCAGAGGATGCGCCGGACTTGCTTGTGCGCGAGCTTGTTGATGTCTTCAAGTTGAACCTGGAGTTGCTTGAGCTCTTCCTTCCCCGGATCATTCTCAGGTGTCAGTGCAAGGGGCATAGCTTTCCTTACAAGATCCACAATCTGTATAAAACAAGAGGAATTAGCATCTGCCAATGATAAGTATCTGCTAGTGTTATGTAACTGCTTATGTAAGACCGAAGGAAATAATCCAAACCGATATTGATAAGAATCATATGAGAAAGTTAAAGATAGGAATTTCAGCATATGTGGATATGCCATACTCCTAATTTGTGTTTCAGGTTGCTACTACACCATGTACCACTGTCAATGAGAAAGGATTGGCAATATCCTCAAAGTCAACCTACAATGCGCCTGAACCTAAAAGGAAGAACTTAAAAAATAACAAAATAATGCACAAGAAATATGCAAGAGTGTGTATAAATTTTTGCATATACAAACTTTTGTGTATAAATTTCAAACACAAGAATTGCAAGGCAATGGAAAGTAAAAATGATTTAAGAGTATACTAGATCGAAGATCCTTTCTGTGAAACTTCATGTTTTTGTTCCAAATATTCAGTAGACAATTGCTAATTTATATCCAGCGCCATCAACCTGAATGAGGAATGACAGTTCAAGTTTGCTTTTCAGTTCACCTTGCCCCAAGGCATCACATTGCACCTCACGTGACACAAAGAGGCTTGAGATTACTTTGAGCATTAAACAAGGAAAAAACATAGGACAGCCATTGTGAAAGGAATCAAATTTCAAGCAAATAGCTTTCCTTCATCTCCGAGACCCCCACTATTGAATTTCTATCACACAACAAACTTTATGCACGGCAGACTGGTAGGTGGTAGCTTGATGCACAAAACAAGCAGTCTAATAATGGACAGTGCATCATGTGCCTCAAGCTCACAAGCCAATCTGCCCATCCTGTACGATAGGACAGAGACAAGAGGCAGTGCAAAGGGGCACACACTCACACACTAGCCTCTCCACTTCTCCAGGGCATATGGCTCATCATGTATGAGAGGGCAGATCGAAGAAAAGTAGAAAAGGTAAAGGAACCAACTCGATGCTTTTACAAGCAGATGAATTCCTCCCTATGGAAGAAAACCAGATGACTTTTGCACTGGTGTGGGCGGTGTGAGCACCCGAGAGGGGCACGACGTGAGCCACCAATCGGCACCACCACCTTGAGGCCGCCGCGTCCACAAGATACTGATCGCCTTTCAGCCTAGAAAGTGCCACCTGCAAGTGGATGGCTTCTAGTCTAAACAGTACGGCGACGAGCCCTGTGTATGATTTCAATTCTCACATGCCAATTCATTTCAATTCTACTCTAAACAGTCCCGATCACCAAGTTCAGCAGTCCACACAAACTGCACTATGAATCTTCTCTCTCTTTTTTTGCGAAAAGTTATCGCACTATGGATGTGTATGTATGTACGTCGAAGGGCACACGCAATTTGAACGAGTGAATCTATGAACCATCGGTCTAAATACGTAGGTGATGTAAACATTGAACCATCGCTTGTACTACTTCGAGGAAGCTGACCAAACCCCGCAGGTCACCATCTACCTATGGATTCACCGATCTGTACTGGAGGTGCTCACCGCGCCCACGCTCTGAGCCGTGACTCCATGAGCCCGTTCGCTAGCCGGCCAAATTTTCCGATTGGTCGAACAAATTTATTCAATGCGCTCCGCTCCTTTGGTTGCATCGAATGCCTTCCGGGATAGGTCCCGAGGTCGGCATCGGCAAGGTGGCCGGTGCGTCGTCATACGACTAATTCAACAGCGAACGAACGAACAAACCAAACACCGGCGGCGAGCAGCACGGCGGGAACCCGTGAGGAAACGCCGGCCGGGACTCGGGAGGACCAAGCCGCGAGCCCAGCGAACCGAGGCCACGACCGCGAGTGAGAATACTCTAGAGGGATCGGGAAAGGATGAGGGAGGGGGGTGACACGAGGAGAGGGCGGCAATGCGAGCTGACCTTGTCGGGCTGGAGGTAGACCCTGTCGCGGAAGAGCAGCACGACGCCGGCCTCGTCGAGCGCGCCCGCGAGCGCGGCGGCCTCGGCGCGCGTCCTGGCCGCGCCGGCGTCCTGGCACGCGCGCAGCAGGTCCGCGTACGGGATCACCTCCCCGTCCCCGAGCCGCCGCTTGAGCGCCTCGACGTTGGCCAGCCGCATCAGCCTCCGCGCCTCCGCCGCCGTCACCTCCTCCTCCTCCCCGTCCCTCCTCGCCGCCGCCGCCTCCTCCGCCGCCGCGGCCCCCGGGATTGACGCGAAGCCGCGGCTGGGCCAGCAGCGCTCGAGCGCGCACGGCGGCGGTGGCGGTGCCCACCGGCGGGGCGCGGCGGCAGCTGCCCCGCGCCCGGCCGCCGGGGCCGAGGACGAGGCGGCGCGGAGGAGGGAGCGGGACACGCGCCACATTGACATCGGGTCCGTGTCGGTGCCTCTCTCTCTTTCCCTTCTCAGATGCTGCGTGTGGTGGGTGGATGGGAAGCACGGGAGGTAAGAGGGGCGGATGTGGTCACAGAGGGAGGAGGGCGGAGCGCGAAATATGGAGAGGTGAAGCCCTGAAGGGGAAGCGGAGGCGAAGACGACGAGAGGAGCGGCGCGGCCGCGTTCGCGTGGGGTTCGTCTGGTTTATTTTTGGAGAGGAGGGCCCGTCTTTCCTTTTCCGTCCTGCCGCTGCACTGTGTGCTTCTGGGTGGGTTCCACCTTCCTGTGCACAAAAGAGGGAATAGCTTGTTGGTTGCTTGCCTGCACCTATCATCACGTTTGACGCCGTGCTAAAAGATCACTTGCCTACTACTCCTGCAATTTCGGAGGAGGATTCTTTGCAAAGAAGATCATTTGCCTATTCAGTTGTAATATTATGGAACAAGTTCAAGTTTGTTTTAGCGATAACATTCTGTTGTTGAATAACTGAAAATGAACAAATTAAGCAAAAACGGTCACCTCCTTTTATGTACACTTCACGCATGAACAGATATGAAGTGCTGTTATTATTTATTAAGAAATACTAATGGAAAGCGTTGGTGTATAAACAAGATCGTTTAGGTAGCTGTCGCACCAAATTCGGATTTATATTGAAATGGAAAGGGAACTATATAATCTGCCATTGAATTTTACACAAAATTCTTCTAAAAGCCCCTCATTTTACCATCAAGTCTACTAGGAAACTAGGAAAGCCTCAAAAATCAAAACGCCTTCGGTCTCATCTCCTTTTGTCTCGATACATTATTTATATAAATTTGCGTGAAAACTTGATTAATATTAGTCAAATTCTATTGCACATTTAATACTTCGCAGATCTTAGTACAATATTGACTTTGCAGCATGAGACAATGTACTGTAAAAAAATTGTTTAAAATATTTTGAAGCTTTTTTTTAACATCCTTGTAACTACATTTGGTCAGTACAATATGTCATTGTCATCCTAGCCCCGATTGATTCTACGGAAGAAGCGCGGCAGTGTCGCGTGGTACCTATTATGAGTTCGCGACAGGGTAACTGATGGTGATCGAATTTAATTTGCGTACACACTGAAGAAAGAGAACCGTCGGCCAGGTTCAGAGGCTTAGCTTAACCTATAGGAGCAAAAAGGTTAACCAAAATCAAAAAGGGAAAAAAATGAATGAAAAGGAGGAACCTTGATCTTGTTCTTCCGAATTTATTCCTCCAACGTCGAGAATGTATGAACGAGGACACGGCACGCTGGGGCCGTCAGCGTCACGCGCTTGAGCCCACCGCGCCCGCGGTCGACACGTCGTGGACGCGGACGCGGCGCCTGCTGGGCAAGCACGAACAGAGCAACCTGATGCGACGCGACCAAGCGGCCAAGCGATCGGGGCACATGCACCAGCAGCAGTGCGCCCAAGCGAAAAGGTTGCAGGCTTGCAGCTGCTCGCCTGCCTCGTTGACAGGCCTCGAACTAGAAAGTAGAAACCCACCCACTACTGGACCACACACCCCACTGCCATTTGCCCATTTCTTCTTTTTTTTTTGAAGTAAACCATTTGCCGATTTCTACCGGCGCGGGGCAGTGGCCAGTGGCTCACCGACGACGAACCGGCTGCTAATCACCTTTTTTTTCCCCCTGAGATTCCCGTATTCTTTTATCTCCTTTCGTCAGATTTGTTTAGTTTACGTTCGTTTCCACAAACTGCACGTGAGGGCTCGTCAACCGTGCCGACCAAAGTCTCAGGATCTACACCCTGGAATCAAGCCCCGACGAATGAGTGTCCAAAACAACACTACTCGTGCGCACTAATTAACTAGTCCACGTGGTGATGAGCGTGGTATTGTTGCAAGAATTCAGAGTTGCAGGATGCAGACTTTGAATGCAACCTAATCACTTACCAGTTACCATTCTTTAATTTACAGCTAGCTGTGGGAAAATAACAGTTCTTCTAATTAAAGAATCTACAGTAGATCTAGAGAGAAAATAGTTTGTATATATGAATAAGGTTAGAACTTAGAAGCATGCTTCCTTCTAATCTGTCTTCCCGTTTTCACTGTGCTTCTTTCTCCTGGACAGGGTTTTCACCATCCCCTTGAGTATCTTCCAGAACCAAAACACGTTCATCACTGACACCATCGATGGCACTGCCACCAAGCTGTAGAATCCTAAGGTGAAGATGGATCTCGCCTGGGAAATAAAATGTCATCAGAAGCATCACACAAAGATGAAAAAGAACCTCAGTTTTTCACATATAGAGTTTCGTTTTTGCAGGTTATATATTTTGACTGTATAGCACATTTTTTGCCTTTTCTGTTTAAAAAACACCATTAAGATGGCTAAGGAGTAAGGACAATGGAAATTCACACTATTTTTGTTGTCGTGAGGGCACTGAAGGCCATTGTAACAACAAACTAACTTCCTGTCACTGGATAACAAAACTTTTACATAGCAATAGAAGATTATATAAACAATAAGTTTGCATGTTTCTTCTGTGGCATGCCATCATTGGTGACCTGTTCTGTACATACGATTTTATAACTGCAAACATTTTCAGTGGCATAAGTCAAACCGTCGGAATCAGAATCCCACATAACTACAGTTCCTCGTATTTCAGTATTAATTCTCCACCATTTTTTGTTGAATTTTTTTGAAACGATTTTTTTTGTTGAAAATTTTGCAGACTCATCGGATTGTTTTGTTATAGTATACTGATGTCACAAGTCTAGTTCTAAATTTTTCATTCAATGAATAAATGTCTTTAAATTTTAAAATGCTTCCTTGGCTACCTTGTCAGTATAGTGTCCTCAGAAAAAAATAATAATGCCATAGATACCTGATCAAAGTGCAGATACATATGGGTGAACAAATACACAAATAAGATTATCCGAGCAACCTGTAAGCCAACAAAAGATGCATTAATAACTTATATTCAATGGAGCAAACTAACATTTAAAGAAAACATCTAGGCTTTGTTTGGAAAGGGGGAGTATAATTTTCAATTGGATCCTAGAAGTTCCTAGATCATTTCCATTATTAGTTTCGAATCCAAGTCACCAATTATAGATGATGTATCCCAGCTATCACAGTTTCAAAACAATTCAAGAAGCATAGCAAGGATGCTGCAGCAGCTCCTACAGAACACATTTGACATTTCCATTTGATTTGTAATAATGAAAACCATATAAAATGCCTCTTCCACCAGAAAGAAAACACAAAAATCACAATTTTATTTTCACCAAATCTGATCAAAACTCCTCAAGGAAAACATGGAATTGACAGGGCTATTTTCGTGAGCTAGGTTGTGTGTGTAGGCAGCAGAAATAGTGAAAAAAACAGAAGCCACAGCTAACAGTGAACCTAAGTATACAATATTCTTAACATTTAGAGAAACCTTACTGAATTATAGGCACTATGACTGTATAGAAAACTGGTTTAACTAAACTATTGTAGTACAAGTTTAACTAATAATATTGTAAAAAAAATGGGTGATGAATCATGAGCACAGCTGCCATACCAGCCATCCAACAAATAGAGCCACACCATTGTATAAGTAAAGGTTACAAGTCTTCTGGCCAGCAACATCCAGATACCTGCACAGATCAGATCATTACAATTTTAGAAGAAATGAATGCTAGTCTCAGTTCTTACTGAGCACGAATGCACGATTAACAATAAAGGGCGTTACATTACCATCTGAGGTTCACAAATGGAGTGGTGACTTCGGTGAAGAGGACCATGAGTATGTACATGTGTGCTTTGCCACTCAACAAAGCAAGACCAATTGCATACATGGAAAGTCCATGATGCAAGAGCTGAAATACAAATATTGCAAAAATAACTCCTGAACTAAAGGAAATCGCAACAGGGTAATTCCATTAAGAGAAAGAAAGGTGTGCTACAGAGTGATACTTACATACTCTTTTCCACCTAAAGAAGGAAAATACCATAAGATCATCGTCAAGTCTGTCAAAAAGTAACCAATTGAGACCTGTAGAGTTTTATGGGAGCTCATCAGTATGCGGTCATGGAGGAAAGAAGCATAACATACTAAACAAATATAACACTTAGGATATTTCTTGCTAATAATTTAACACATTGAATGTCTGCGGACAGATGGACACGAAGTCGAATGCACAGCTTACCCCAAACATGGCATCAGATAACCATGATTTTCTATCAATTATTATGCCATTATTGACATCTTCATTAAAGAGATCAGAGATCACGACCAAGTAAAAAGAAATTGCAGCAGCAACCAATGCATGGACCGTAGAGAAACCCCTACCAAAAGGTGGTATCATGTAATCAGGAAAAATAAACTATAAAGCCAACGACAATAATATTAATTGATAAAAGAAAAAAAAGTTGTGTCTCTGAATATCTTACCTATTGTTCCATTCAACCTTTTGCATGTGGCTTAACCCACTGTAACCTTTGAAGCACCGAGAGCTAACCTTACGGGTCATCTCATATACCTATAAGGACGACAGTCAGTGTAACAAAATATTACAAGAACATTTTAATTAGTTGCCTCGTGGAACTTTTATCAAGGTTTTTTTTTGTAAATCCCAACAGGCAGATGGAGGAATTTCTTATCTCTTGAATAAATAAATCAATAATCACCATGAGAGATATGTGTTGTGCATCCACAAAAAATCTCGTATTGAAGTATTTGTCTATTTAAGAAATTTACCACCTTGCAAATATAACTGTTATTGCAAGTTTGTATAATATTGATTGGTAATAACTAATAACACTTATTACCAAAAAAAATGTTTTTTTCTTGAAACCCTCCTTTTAGAAAAAAAAATACTTTTTTGCGCGCCAACATAGAAAACGACAAACAAAAGAGGACCTGGAAACTGCAATGCTATTCTACCGAAACACAGTAAGGTCAACATCAAAGCTGCTGTCAACAAACTTACCGTGATACCAAAGGCTCACTTGAAAGTAAATAGGAATCCAATATAATAGCACAATTGTGCACAAAAGTATAAGTACAGAGTTTTCACCGAAGCTTCTCATCCTGCGTGCGACGCCGAAATAACTCTCCTAGAAAACTATTTCAACGCTATGTTATTGTCCACAGACTTGTGTTGCGCATACAGGCTACAGCTAACCGTCCCGCATTGTGCAAGAAGGCGACTGGCACCTACTAGATCACTAGATGCATTATTGACCAGCGCTGCTACGACCTGCATTGACCTCTACCCAAAATAGAGAATGCCGCTAATCTTTCTGTTGACCTACCAGCTACCAAGATGGGTTTGGGTTTCGTGGAAAAAAAGAAGAGAGATGGGTTTTGAACACCCCAGATAACACGAGCAGCAGGCACAACCAATAATCTCGCAAATGGATCAGGCTGAGTAAAGAAACCTTAAGAGCTGCGAGTTCGAAATTCAGCTAAGAGAGGAACAGCAAAAATCGTGAAAGAGGAAGCGAGGAGAGCTTACAGCGCCGCACATGATGATGCCGGCGAGAACCGACGCCGGCCACAGAATCCGCTCCTGCGGCCCGAAATCCGCGTCCATCCCTCCTCTATCCGCTCGGCTCCGATCGATCCACCAAAGAACAGGGGAGGCGAAGAACAAGAGCCTCCAGGAACCCTGCACTCCCGGCCTCGTCTTTCAATCTTCCTTTTCGGGGGGCTCGGGAACCAGAGTTGCTGATAAGCTTCGAGGACCTGCCGACCTGGGTAGGATAGATTAGACTAGGCCGCCCGGGACTCGCCGCGTACTCGTTGCCGCCGCTTGCGCCTTGCTCGCGCGATGGATGCGCCCGCCCCGCTCCTCTCTCTCTGCTTTGGGGTTTTTCCTTGCGGCTCGGTCTCGCTCGAGCGTCGAGCCTCCTCCGGTTTTTAAAGCGGGGTGGGTTCCCCGCACGATGGTTGGGGCAGCATGGGGCGACGAAGGGCGAGGTGCTCGGTTCGTCTCGGCTAGCTTTGGCTGGCCTGGAGGACCACGACTCCTGGAGGAGACGAGGCAACTAAACGTCATTGCGTGGACCGGGACCGTGGCCACCGCCCGCCAGCCCATCTGGTAGGGCTAGTTGCATTGCATGTACTGTACGGTGCGGTGGGGAAAACAAAAAGGAAGAATGTTTCCGTGATCCAAGCCTTAATGGATCGGTCTGTCTTTTCACGGAGGATCGTTGTAGGGAGGGAAATTAAACTAGATCGGCTGGACACAACATGAGCCGTTTCCTCCACCAAGTAATCAAGATGTGTTGTCGATGAGAGTACTGCCACCGGGGACCGATGGGCGCGATGAATGCACGCCTGCGTGAAAAGCACGTGACTGACAGGAAACCGTGCCAGCCAGTGTTGCAGTCTAGTGCGATCGTGCCGAGTAGGAGTACATATGGTGAAACATAACAGCTGATTGGAAATAAGTTGTTTCCTATCATCCTTTTGAACTAGTAATAAAGAAGCGACAGCTCGCATGGAATAGAAGGCGCTCGCCCACGCCGGCCTCTTTTCTCCGGTCCAATTTTATGCCCATTCATGGGTGTCCCGGTACGTGAATTATTTGTTCGTCCTTGTGATTTCTGAGCACTGACCGATCACTAATAATTTCCCCGTATCCATATTCAATAGTACTATCGTCCTAGCCTGGGTTGGTTGCCCCACTACTTTAGACTGACTCCAACAAGGGGTTGTATTTTTCATAGGCAAATTTGAATTTGCCTCGCATACACAGTATTTTGCAAGTCCTCCTTCTCGTGATGTCTCCAACAGACCAACCGCATTCGCTTTTGCAAATCCCCCACGCCGACGAGCTGCCGCAGCGCCGCGCGCTGCGTGGGGAAGGAGAGAAGCAGCAATGCGGCCCCGCGCCGTGGAGGAGCCTCCCCTGTCCTTCTCCCTACAGAGCTGCTGCGCACCGTCGAGCTGCCACGCCGACGAGCTACAGCAACGCGGCCCCGAGCCGTTGGAGGAGCTCGGCCGCGAAGGAGAGGAGCAGCGCCACACGGGGAGGAGAGGAGCAGCAACGCACGTGCGGCGGAGATCCGAGACACGGTGCCGGGCACGGCGGGCATCCTGCTCCTGAACTTGGGGTGGCGCAGCACGTAGAGCCCGGCGACGAGCGCCACCACCCGGAATGGGGTGCGCCGCCTCCGCCCACGACATCTTCGTGTCCATGTGCGGCGGGTGCCGCGGCCGCCGCCGGTAGTTCCACAGCCCGATGAGGAACATGTAGAGGAACACCGTGGGGAAGATCAACTCTAGGTACCACACCAGGATGAGCAGCAGCACGTGCACCAGCACCGTCGTCGCCACCGGCACACGTCGCCGAACCACCGAGCGCGGGGGGAAGGGACTTGCTCCTCACGGCGGCGGATGGAGATCCCAGGACACCAGACGGCGACGGAGCTCACCGGCCACGGCCCCCGCGGCGAGCTCTTGCACGCGTGGGCGGCGGCGGGCGGAGATCCCAGGACACCAGACGGCGGCGGAGCTCGTCGGCCGCGGCCCCCCGCGGCGGGCGGAGATCGAAGACACCAGGCGGTGGCGGAGCTCGCCGGTCGCAGTCCCCGCGGCGAGCTCTCGCATGCGCAGCCGGCGGCGGGGAAGCTCGCGTCGAGCTTCCGGCTTCCTGTTGTTGGCTCGGAAGATTTGCCTTTGAGGAGAGAGAAGTTGTATATTTGCATCTTCTCTCTCATTCGATGCAAACTGCCTCCATCTTTTGCATTATCTGTTGGGAACGAGTTTGGTGCTGCACAGTGCCGATTCGTGAGCTATTTTTGCTTTTGCATATGCTGTTGGACTCAGTCTTTACGATTAGTTTTCCTTCCTCGCGAAAGCAAGAAATACGATCGTGAATTCGTGATTAGCCTGCACTCTGTTCCTGCCGGCAGCGGTTCTCAGTTCCTGTCACTCTGTCAGGAGCGGATGGTTCTCCAGGTTTGCGTCTGCCATCAGCTGCATGATACCCGCCGATCTCCTCATAAATATGCCACGCCTGCGCAGCTGCGCTGGTGCCGACGGAAATCTGAAGTCGCGCCCAATCAATAGCGATTAGCGAGCGGGACGTTGCACATTCCGATCCCAACCACATTGTTTTCTACATCGGTTTCTTCTTACTAAAATTGATTGAAGTTTAACCAAATTTATAATGAAACGTACTATCAATATCTGTAACACTAAATATGTATGCTATGAAAATGTACTCATCCTGATTTTTTGACTAAGTTTATATCAATCATGACTTCAATCAATCATGAGGTTCCTCCAACCGTAACTAATATAAGCCGAGGGACAGTATGGTAATTGTTCTCTGCTAATTAACTTATAATTCAGTTTATAACGGAGAGCGCTATCGAAACAAATCATCTTCCGCGTAGCTTGCTGCAGACCACGCTGACTTCCGCCTACGCGGGGAGTCGCTGGCCGGTCGGCCATCCAAAAACTACGACGCCATGGTGTCTGTGGCCTAGGGTTCACCTGCAACTGCAAGGCTTCTTCCAACTAGGGGATGGCCAACACGAATTGAAGTATCCCATTCGATACCGTGGACCTCTTAAGTAATCCAGCGCTGCAGATCACGTAGACCAACACCTTCTACTCACGTGCGCGGCCAGTCTCGAGGAGGAAGAATAGCAGCGGCGTACCGGCGTTCTCTGCCATAGGTCACCACCGGTACCGACGTCCCTGGTCCATGCCAATTATACCCTTTGTTTTATTTTTAGAATTAGTTCCTGGTCCACTAAAAATAGGTTCCGGTCCACGTATTTGGTTCCTTGTAACAGGTTCCTTGCACTTTATAACCGTTAGATCTGGATCCATGGACGGTTATCAAAATTCTCAAGCACTGTAAAATTTCTCTTATAATAAATCTAATAAAACTTGTTAGACATGAAAAGCATTGATATATTTTTATATAAACTTAATCAAACATAAGACAATTTGACACTCTTTGCGGGATGGAGGTGGTACGCAACTACTATACAAGTGCATAGCGTGAGTAATATCTAAATACATAATAATAATATCTATATGTTGATTAAAAATATCAATAATATGCATCGAGAAAAGTCAAAACAACATTTATATTAGAACGAAGATGTATATTATTAATGCATGATAGCTATAAGGAAATCATATGTTTCTAACCAAACTAAACATTATACTGATGCAGTATACTCTCTCCGTATTTTGTAAGGCCCCAGTTAACTCGATACAATCTTCATAAGTGATCTTCGACTCCTAATTTCTCTTATAGCATATTGTTCCGGGCAAGTCGTGCCGGAAAGCACGACCACAATGTACACCATGGGCCTAGCCATGACACGCGGGATCAGTGGCGAAGCCAGGAATGGAGAATAGGGGGGCTGCTTCTTCTTCTTCCTCCTTCAACCCCTCTTTCCCTCTTCTTCCTCCTCCAATTTCTAAAGGGGGGCTTAGGAGGGGCTCCCATGGATGCACCGGTGGTAGGGGGGGCTCCAGACCCCCCCACCCACCGGTGGATTCGCCGCTGCGCGGGATCCGTGTCTCTAGCCAGTGACTAAGCTCACACTAATAAACTAAATAGCGTAACAACAAAAAAGAAATGAGTAAAACACAAAACACAATATTAAGACCAGTAGGATACCCTCAGCAAACAATGCACATTTCATATGTTTATCAGATGACAACTTAGACCAGATAACTTGGTCACCAAGTTGGGCTTTGAACAGAATGTCGCCTTATTAAAGTGATGACTACCCTGAAATAAACCACAACTTATCTTGATAGCCAAAACAAATAATGCGGAATGCGATAAACATAATGAGTCTACCAAAATCCGATGTTATTGCAACATGTTGCTAGCCCACCCTATGTTGTTCCTTAAATGTCTTTTCTAACCTACTGATGCGTTATCTTTGCATAATCTCTCCAAGATGTGTGACATGGAATGACTCATCTTCCCATTCATCACAATTTGCGTCATCGAACATCTTCATCCCATAGACCACCCAGGGTTCAATTTATCTTCAACATAAAAAGACCTGGTTAGCTTGTTGGTTAGGGAAAATGAAAGGTCCATGCAGCTTGTTGGTTAGGGAAAATGAAAGGTTCATGCCCAATCTTTTCTCCATTATGTATCAGGTGTGAGAAGTTCATAAGTGTGCAGCCATACTTGTCCTTTTGTATTCCTCTTCCTGATAGAACAACAACTCATTCACATTTGAAAAGTACCACAGATAATTTCCAGAATAGTTCAAGCTCAATAATATCAATTATCCTCCCATAGTAAGTGACATCACCTAAAATTGGTTTGGCATAAATTGCAGTAGCATAACTGGATGTTTTAATTTTGCAGTAAGCACTACTCCACTATTTTGTGTCACCCCATCCAACCGTTTTGGACTTAAATAAAAAACCTCGACTACTGAAATCACGATACTTTTTTGTTGCTTTAACTGGGACGCGATAAAATTTTCATATTGTAAGCGCGAAAATCAACATAAGGCACTACTTGTGTGAAAATTATCATATTATTGCAACATAAACTAAAATGAGTTAAAGAAAACTTCATAACATCACGAGGAAAATAGTTTTCAAAAGGAAATATTTAGGAGACTAAGATTTCTTCCAGAACTAGAGGGGCATTGGCAGTTTTGACAGATTCTACAAAATACGGGAGAATGATATTAATATGGAAGAGTGTCAAGTTCAGAATATCATAAGAACTAGATATCAGTTAGATGTGTGTAGAGGAGAGTGCTAAATAAAGATGATGTATGCTAACCTCGCAAAAGCACGACAAAGAGAGTGGATGCTCGAGCAAGACGACATGGTAGCATAGATGATTAGATGTCCATGAGAAACATGAAGGGGAACATGAACTTCTTACAAGATCGTTGTACGGGTTCATAGTCAACCTAGAATGTATTGATTAGAGGATGGTGATGTATGGGATACAAAACTCCCTTTGAAAATCCTAATCTTCTTGTGGATGTTTTCGCACAACAGGTTGCATACTATTGCTTAGCTAAGCATAAGGAATTAGGATGAGTATAGGGCTAGATGTCGTCGAGCCAACTGGCTCATCTCGGCTCGGTTTGGTCTAACTTGTTAGCCTAGCGAATCAGTTTGACTTTGCTTGCTAACAAAACGAGCAAAAAGTCTAGCTCGGCTTGACTCGTTAGTGGCTCGAGCCAGCTCGTTAGGCTCGCGAGCTGGATGTAAATTTGAATTAACATCTCAACATACATAAAATATAAAGAAATAGTAATATAATGTTATAAATGCTAATGTTTGTCATATATGTTGCATTTCTGTTGGCTCGACATGACTTCAATCGACTGACTCATATTTTTCTCCCACACCAAATCAACATCAGCGACTAGTCACCAGCCAGCCAACAATATTTTTATCTCACAACAAATCATCATCAGCCACCAGCAACCAGCCAGCTAAACATGGTAGATAGCTTGGCTTCCTCTCTTACACTTTGAACTTTCTAGCTCATTTGGTTCGTGAGTGGCTCACGAGCTGGCTCGTTAACAAAATGAGCAAATGAAGTCGCTTGACTCATTAAAAAATGGTCGAGCCCATTTGAGTTGAGTTGAGCTACAAACGAGCGAAGCCAGCTCGCGAGTTTCTAGCTCACGGTCCAACCCTATGCAAAAGTGACAGTGATGTTAGGAAGGCGGGGTGACAACATAGCCGAGGCAGATGATGGTGCGGTTGGGCCGTTGGGAGGCGCGGATGATGACATATGAGGTTGAGGTAGCGTGTGCGTGATGGAACGATGGTGCGGTCAGGAAAGGTGAGGTTGGGCAGACAGTGGTGAGGTTCGGGAGACGCGGAGGACGACAAGTGAGGTTAGGATGGCACAGACATGGCGGGGACAACGGTGAGGTCGGGGGCCGTAGCCTGCAGGGTGGTGGGGTGACAGCACGATCAGAACGGATCATGAGGAAGCGAGAAATATTTTCTTCCCATGCAACACACTAGAATAGCTGTTAGTATGTACTTATTCTCCAATACCGTGCTTTCTAACCGAACGAGTAAGCATAAACCAGTGATCCTTGGATTTCACCGGAGCTCGAAGTCTCAAAGTGACTTAATCCTTATAGATGTCTATCATTTGGCTAAAAAAACCATGCATCTATTGTCTTCTTTACCCAAACAGGCAAATACAGTATAAAAGAAGGAGGTGACTACATGGAGAGGCCTCTCCATTTAGTCTTACATGGAGAGCTCTCCTAGGTTACTTCCTGCGATATAAAATTACTTCCCTCAACAGAAAGAAGCACACAAGAGGAAGTAACTTTTAGTCGTACATGGAGAGTCCTCTCATGTTACTTCCTGCAACACAAAGTTACTTCCCTTAGGAGGAAGTAACTTTGTGTCGCAGGAAGTAACCTGATAGGACTCTCCATTTGAGTCTAAGGGTGCCTTTGGTTCAGCTTTTAGCAGCGGTAGCTTTCCAAAAAAGCTGAAGGCTGAACCAAAGGGCATCCTCCTACCCCCTGCTTTTAGCCACAGCCAACTTTGAGGCCTTCACAAATCTCACAGCCGGACTCCCCCTGGTTTCCCCGGCTCTGGCTTTGATTTTTTTAGAGGAATTACCCGCCTGCCACTGGTTAAGGGGAGTACCGCTTCGTTTCTTTCTTTCCCGTCTTGACTCCACGCTCTCCTCTGCTGGTGCCTCTTCCCACGCACGCCTCCGCCGCACCCGGTCGTACCCCTCCCCTGTCTCCTCCTCTCCACCCCTCTCTACTCCTCCCGCGAGCATCCAATGGCGGCGGTGGCCTAAGATCCCAGCAGGGGCGGTCGCGTGACGTACCAGCGAGTAGATCGGCGGCGGTCGATTCCGACGAGCATGGCGGAGGAGAGAGAGAAATAGTAGATGCGGGGGCACAAGGGACTGACCAGAGCTTGATTTTGATGGTTGGTTGTGGTCAGGGACGGCCGGGATGAGGTAGTTGGCGGCGGTGGGCCGCATGGGCGGCCGCAAGCTCCAAGATTCCCGGCGGTCCGATCGCCGAGACTCGTCAGAGGTGGGTCAGGGGCGGAGAGGGGGAGGTTGAGGAGCTGCGGGTGTGAGGGATTGAGGGGGCTGGCCGGACCCCAGAGAATTTGGCCGGCGGCCTGTCTCCGGTCGGGAGGAGGAGGAGGAGGAAGACAGGAGGATGAGGGAGGGAGACGGGAGGAGGAGGAAGACGAGAGGATGAGGGAGGTAGACGGGAGGAGGAGGAGAGCGGGCCTAGCTCCGCCGGCGCACGCATAGGGCGACCTCTGCCGTCGCGGGCGCGAGCTGGGCGAGCTCCGATGCGGGCCGCGGGCGAGTTCCACTGTCGTCGTCGGCGAGCTCCGTCGCAGCCCTCAGGTGAGCTCCGCCGGCGGCACAGGCGACCTCCTCCGCCGCCGTGGACGACTTTCGGCGCAGGTGCGAGCTCCGACTTGGCTGGTAGAGACGATGGAGAAGATGAGGGAGAGAGTAGAGAATGACGGGTGGGGTCATATGACATGTGGGGTCTGGTGACAGCTGCTTTTCCAAAAAGCCACAGTTATTCAACCAAACGGCTTTCAGCTTTGTCACAGTCGACATCTCACAACAACTTTTCTCACAGCCACATCTCACAGTAGTTTTTTTTCCACAGCCACAGCTCAACCAGACACACCCTAAATGAAGAGGCCTCTCCGTTTAGATTTTGTGATAAAAGTATTCCTATACCGGTAGTGAAGTTTGTGCTTATACCTGAGCATTTTTGGCCCGGCCCGACCCGGCCCGCTGGCCCGGCCCGAGCCCGGCCCGCACCAGGCCCGCCCACGGACCTTACTGGACGGGCGTGGGCAGAGATCTTGAAGCCCGCGAAAAAATTTTTTGGCCCGAGCCCGGCCCGAAATGCTGTTTTTAGTTACTTTACACTATAAAATGCGCGGGCGGCCCGCCTAAGCCCGGGCCCGGCCCGAGCCCGGCCCGAAAACTGAGGCCCGACACGTCCCATGGGACGGTCATGGGCAGAATTTTCTCGGCCTGAAAAACCCGGATTTTTTTTCGGTCCGGCCCGAACCCGACCCGGCCCGTGGAATGCTCAGGTCTATTTGTGCTAAATGGCCAAAACGAGGTATCTTGGCGCTTACGAGTATTAGTCATTTGGGTGGATACCAATCACATGCTTCACAGCTCCAAAGTCCCCGGGCAACCGGCCAAACGACGATACAACGTCGCAAGCGACCCGTCCCCTCTGTTTCTGCCATCTGTCCCATTCTCCCCACCGTCCGTGAGCGTCCGCGCACGCCTCGAGCGGTCAAGCAAGCCTCGGCTCTCTCGCTGCCACCTCCCCTCGGAAACGCAACTCGCGTGGCGAAGCAGATAGCACGCGAGCCGGCGAGGTAGGAGGGCCGCGTTCCGGTGACCGGCGAGACCGCGCGCGAGAGAGGGCGGCGCTCGCCGTGCCATGCGCCAAGATGGACGCCATGCCGATCTCCGACGGGCTGCCGACGAACGTCACGGCGCAGATCCGCAACGTGACGCAGCCCAAGGCGTCCAGCACGGTGGTGTGCTACTCGCCGATGATGATCACCACCAACGGCATCTGGCAGGGGTTCAACCCTCTCGAGTTCTCTCTCCCGCTCTTCATCCTCCAGACGTCCATCATCGTCGTCACCACCCGCGTCCTCGTCCTCGTCCTCAGGCCTTTCCGCCAGCCCCGCGTCATCGCTGAGATCCTCGTACGCGCGCGCGTCACCTCTGCTCCTGCTTCTCCGTGTACATGAGCTGTGTGGCCGTGCATTGATCACTCATAGTATCTTTGTGCGCGCAGGCCGGCGTGCTGCTGGGCCCCTCGGTGATGGGGCAGATCGAGACATGGGCGACCATGGTGTTCCCGCAGCGGAGCCTTCTGACGCTAGAGACGGTGGCGCACCTGGGCCTGCTCTACTTCCTCTTCCTGGTCGGCCTGGAGATGGACATCGACGTGATCCGGCGCTCCGGGAAGAAGGCGCTGTTCGTCGCCATGGCGGGGATGGCGCTGCCGTTCTGCATGGGCATCGCCACGTCCTTCATCTTCCGGCACCAGGTGTCGCGGAACGTGCACCAGACATCATTCCTGCTCTTCCTCGGCGTCGCGCTCTCCGTCACGGCGTTCCCCGTGCTCGCCCGCATCCTCGCCGAGATCAAGCTGCTCGGCACCGAGCTCGGCCGGATCGCCATGTCCGCCGCCATCGTCAACGACATGTGCGCGTGGATCCTGCTGGCGCTCGCCATCGCCATCTCGGAGGTGGACAGCGCCGCGCTCTCCTCCCTGTGGGTGCTCCTCTCCGGGGTGCTATTCGTGCTCTTCTGCTTCTACGTCGTGCGCCCCGGCATGTGGTGGCTCATCCGCCGCACACCCGAGGGCGAGGTCGTCAGCGACATGCAGGTCTCCCTCATCCTCACCGGCGTCATGCTCGCCGGCGTCTGCACCGACGCCATCGGCATACACTCCGTATTCGGCGCCTTCGTCTATGGGCTGGTCATCCCCACCGGCCCGCTCGGCGTGGTGCTCATCGAGAAGATCGAAGACTTCGTCACCGGCTTGCTCCTGCCGCTCTTCTTCGCCATCAGCGGCCTGCGCACCAACGTCAGGAAGATAGGCGACCCCGTCATCGTCGGCCTCCTCGTGCTCGTCTTCGTCATGGCCAGCTTCGCCAAGATCATGGGCACCATCATCATCGCCGCGCTCTACACCATGCCGTTCCGCGAGGGCATCGCCCTCGGCTTCCTCATGAACACCAGGGGCCTCGTGGAGATGATCGTGCTCAACATTGGAAGAGACAAAGAGGTTCAACACGTTACTGATTTGCACCCGTGCATAAAGACGAACGTGATTTCATTCTGATACATACGCGCCAAACACGCTGTTGTAGGTGCTGGATGACGAGTCGTTCGCGGTGATGGTGCTGGTGTCGGTGGCGATGACGACGCTGGTGACGCCGGTGGTGACGGGCGTGTACCGTCCGTCGCGGCGCCTCGTCGGATACAAGCGGCGGAACCTGCAGCGCATCAGGCACGACAGCGAGCTCCGCATGCTGGCCTGCGTGCACACCACCCGTAACGTGCCGTCCGTGCTCTCGCTGCTGGAGCTCTCGAACCCGAACAAGCGCTCCCCGATCTTCATCTACGCGCTCCACCTCGTGGAGCTCACGGGCCGCGCCTCCAACATGCTCGCCGCCGCCGCGGCCTCCTCTGCCTCCAAGCAGAGCCGGAGCGGCACGGGTTCCTCCCTGCCCCCCGTGACGGAGCACATCTTCAACGCCTTCGAAAACTACGAGAGGCACACAGGTCAGTGCAGTACAATCGCACAGCTCTTTCAAAAAAAAAATTCAGGGACAGAATTCAGAAGGGACATTTTAGCTGGCCACTGACGCAGAGCATTTTGTTTGTGTGACACAGGAGGCGTGTCCATCCAGACGCTCGCCGCGGTCTCGCCGTACCAGACGATGCACGAGGACGTGTCCGTGCTCGCCGAGGACAAGCACGTGTCGCTCATCGTGGTCCCGTTCCACAAGCAGCAGACGGTGGACGGTGGCATGGAGCCCATCAACTCGCATGTTCGCGGCTTCAACGAGAGCCTCCTCTCCACCTCCCCGTGCTCCGTCGCCATCCTCGTCGACCGCGGCCTCAGCGCCGCCGCGGCGCGGATGGCCACCGAGCACCACGTCGCGCTCTTCTTCTTCGGCGGGCCCGACGACCGCGAGGCGCTCGCCTACGCGTGGAGGATGGTCGAGCACCCCGGCGTCACCCTCACCATCGTGCGGTTCCTCTCTCCCGACTACAGGGCGCCCTCCGTCTCCGGCTCGTCCTACCGCCCGTCGCCGGCCGACGCGGACTCGCGCCACATCACCATCAGCACGGAGGGCAAGAGCGAGACGGAGATGGACGAGGACTACCTCAACGAGTTCCGGATGCGCAACCACGGCAACGAGGCCATCTCCTACTCCACCCAGGTGGTGGCCAACAGCGAGGAGACGGTGGCCGCCATCCGGGGCATGGACAACAACTTTCACGAGCTCTACATCGTAGGCCGGCGCCCCGGCCAGGCCGGGTCGCCGATGACGGCGGCGCTCGAAGACTGGATGGAGAACCCGGAGCTGGGGCCCATTGGGGACATGCTGGTCTCGTCCGATTTCTCCATGGCGGTGTCGATGCTTGTGGTGCAGCAGTACGTGGTGGCCGGGGCGCCCGCTCCCGTCCCCGCGCCGGCGGCGAGCAGCGACCCCGTGCGCCAGTACCTGAGCAACGCCAACCAGCGGCCGGCGGCGGCAGCGTCCGCGGCGTACCGTACGAGCGCGGCGTCGGCAGCAAATAGCAGGTGGTCTGGCGCCTCTGCTGGCACCGTAGGTTTCTGAGTTCTGAGGAGGATTATTGTACGTTCCTAGCTTTTTAAAGGCATGTAGCTAGGTCCTTCACCGTTTTGAGATTTTGATTAAGGAGGTTTTATTTGTTCGTGTAGTGCATATTGCTGTATTTTCGATCGTTTTATTCAGGAGGATTTGTATCTCAGTTCTGACGGTGATCAACTAGCTCTGAACCACATGAAGCACTCAGGTTATACGTTGCTAACTTTTGTCTAGAGCAGTTAGTTCGACCGTAACTCCGTATAAGGTCACGAATTGATCCACTCAAAAATCAAAATGTCATAGAATTCCCCACGTAGCAAAGGAAATTACTCGAATAGGTCGAGCGAGATAGAAAACTGAGCATTTTTCATTTGGGCCGGCCCGAATAGATGGCTTGCCAACTGTATGGCCCATTATCTGTTGGGCAGTTTACTTAGGCTGGAACCTTTGGTAGCCCAAAGTCTTTAATTTGTCCTCGTTCCTCCACAAGCCTCTGCTGCTGTTTGTCTGTCTTGCACTCTTGCTTCCCTGTTTACTTCCCTAAAATTTCACCAACTACCCGTCGCATCTCTCAAAAAAACCCGTTACATAAAATCTTCGGACACTAATTAGAAATATTAAATGTAGATTAATGACAAAACTCATTCCACAGCCCTTACCTTAACTTTTGTCTACAACAGTTCGACCGTAACTCCGTATGGGCAGTCGCAACGGAGGTAAATACATCGTTTCCATCTTCATTTAAGAGGGGAACACGTAGGTAAAAATTGAATGCAGCGGGGAAATCAACGAAGAAAGAGAGTGCTCGACGAAGAAATCGTTTCTTCGGAGAGAAACGAAGTCGACTCTTGCACCGAGGCACATGGAAACGATGGAATAGTCGTGGGGGAAGAAACCATCGGTTTCTATCTCACCTGCGCCGCTGTGGCCGCTGGCTGCCTGCTCGCGTCTGCACCTGCGCCGCCGCGCACGTAGCTTGCAGCGGTCGTGCCTACCGCCGCTCTGCTCGGGCAGGGCGCTCGCGCTGAGTTTTGCAAGCCCCGCGTCACCGAAAGCCGTGCTCGCGCTCCCTCGCTCTCTGGTGGCCACACTCGCCCAAATCCTCAACCGCCGCGCACTAGCTAGCTCCGGGCGCCCGCCGCTCGCTGGCCGCGCTTGGTGGATGCGGCGCCTCTGCGCTCGCTTGCAGAAGAGATAAAGGAGAGAGAAGAAAAAGACATTTATTACCGGAAGACTTCAACCATTGAGCGAGATCGTTTCTATACATGATTTTTCGTTTTGGATTTCGTGTATTGCTTTCACCGTTGGGACTGCCCTAAGGTCATAAATTGATCCAGTCAAAAATCAATGTCATAGAATTCCCCACGTAGCAAAGGAAATTACTCGAATAGGTTAAGGCGTTAAGCGAGATAGAGATGTACAGTAGCATTTCTGCATTTGTGGAGACTGAAAAGTGGAGAGGGAAAATGGAGCAAATTTTCTTTTCGGCCGGCCCGAAGGATAGGCCTGCTCTATTTGGCCCATTATCATTTGGGCTGTTTTCTTAGGCTGGAACATTTGGTAGCCCAACATATTTAATTCGTCCTCGTTCTTCCACAAGCCTCTGCTGTCTTGCTTAAACAAATACAGTGTATTTTTTTTCGTCAGCAATTCTGTAGTACACTGAATGATGCACTCTTTTGTGTTTGCTGCTAATCTGATATGCATTGTTTATGATGTAACAGTCTCACACCGCCCCTCACGAGCTTTCTTTTAATCCTTTAATTTCGTATAGTTGCAAAAAAAAAAAAAATCAATCTCCGCAAGATCCAACAGCATGCCCGATGGCCCATACTGAAAGCCTCCTTTTTTATCTGTCCATTTCAAACGGCATCATCAAGCCATCATGTAAAGTCACCTTGGTAGTACTAGAGCTTTACAACTTTTTTTCTTTTATCGAGCCCCTCAAGCTTAACCCCGATATCACGCTGGCATGGTCCCAACGAAAGTATCAGCACGTATAGAACTGACAACAGCAAAAGATCTCGCAAAAGCGCTACTGCACATCCCCAGCTATTAGCTGCTATTGCTACCACCACAGCCCTGAAATGAAAGATACTGATCCCAACACGAGATGCTCCGCTCCTATCCATCTCCTGCGGCGGCGTCACTTAACTGCAATCTTTCTTGGATCGCCAACCCCCTGTCCCCCCCGGCGGTCGCATCATTGCCCCGGCTCCCACATGGCTTGTCCCTCTCCTCCCCGAGCTGGCCCAGCTGGGGCCTGCAGCCTGCGCTGTGTGTGATGCGCAGGGCAGCTACGTGGTCGAAGCGGAGTAGCCCGCGATCACGGGCGTGCCACTGTGCCTCTAGCACCCCATCACCGATCGCCGCCGAGCTGGACACTGTAGCCGCCGCCCCGCGGCTACATGGCGATCATCGTTGGGGCACGCATTCAGGCTGCAGTCCCCACCCCGGCCACTTCAAAACAAACGAGGGCGATCGAGGCGAGGTGGGGGAGCTAGAACCTAGCAGCGCAATGTGCGTGCGACCGCCCAGCCGAACGGCGGGTGGTCCGTCGTCCCGTCCATGCATCTTCTAGCTCCGGCGCCGCGCGCTCGGCGTTCGGTTCGGTTGGGTCGCGCGCGGCGGAGAGCGACGGTGTCGGGGCGGAGGCGGAGCCGCTGGGGACACTCCCTGCCTGGTTGTTGTCCGCGCGGATCGGACGGAGAGGCAGCTAGCACACCACTCAGTCACTCACTGGTGGGCACCTTGATTAGGGCCTTTGGCGAGAGGGGCGGCCTGCCAGACAGGAGGAAGACACCATGATTAGTGGCGATGATGCGATCTTAAGCTGTGCGTATTAATCCCCGTGTCCCCTCCCCGTCGGCCCCATGTCAGCTTCCAGCCACGGGCGACGGGTCGGTCGGCAAATTTCCGCGCGCGCGCGAGAGAGGACGATCGAGAGAGCGACCTCGTGGCGTCTTGCAGCTTCGAGTCATCATGGTGTCGGGGTACATGGCCATGATCCTGCATGCCCTGACGGGGAGGGCGTCCGCGTTGGTCCTGACTCCTGAGTCCTGAGCAAGAGCTTTAGAGCGTCAGGGGATGATGAACCTGAACGTACCGAGAGTGATCATCATCAATGGCGCGAGATTGAAAACTACGGGCATCTTTCGAAAAGGTTAAAAGCCTTGATATGAGAGGGGACGACACGCTGGTGGTGTGCTACCGGTACTCGAGCAGAGGGTCTACATGCACCGGTAGTGGGCAGCAGGGGGGTGATTTTTGTAACGTAGTGTGCGCCATGCATGGTAGCTTTTGTGTACTATTTTAGGACTTGACTTTGTGCTTAAAAAGCCAAGGTTAGTGGGTGGGTGTGTCTCCTCAAGTTTAAGCAACTTAACAACATCTTGTTTCGAAGCAGGACAATCTTTGTTAGGGCATGTGGTGGCATTGATTGATGTGATAAAGGATACAAAATCTTGAAGGTGGTGCATGGTTTTTTTAAGGACAAGATGAGGAATAATATACTAGTGGTTTGCAATGTGTAACCTTAACTTCCATCTGCAAGAACCATAGTATGTTTCAAGCTTTCACCTCCCAATGCAAGCTAGTATAACAAGTGAAATTCTTGATTGTAGAAAAAAAACAGAGAGACTTTATTAGTGGCTTAGTTTGCACATCACTATAATAGATTTTACAACTAGATTATCTAAACAATCAGCTAGTATATACGTGCACTTTATATACAACTGTTCCAGCACATATATCATATTTATGAATTGCTGATGTGAGACTGCAAAAATAATGTATGCGAAAAGGTACATATAGTTTGTTAGCTACAATTGTTTTTTAATGACAAAATGATGAATAATAATATAATATACTATAGTGGTTTGCAATGTGTAACTCTTAACTTCCATCTGCAAGAACCATAGTATGTTTCCAGCTTTCAGCTCCCAAGCTAGTACAAAAAGTGAAGTTCTTGATTGTAGAAAAAAGAGAGCCTTAATTAGTGGCTTAGTTTGCACATCACTATAATAGATTTTACAACTAGACTATCTAAACAATCAGCCAGTATATGTGTGCACTTTTTACAACTAGTCACTATCTAAACAATCAGCCAGTATACATGTGCACTTTATATACAACTGTTCCATCACATATATCATATATTTATGAATTGCTGACCCATCAAGTGAGTCTGCAGAAATAATGTAAAATAAATATGATGCGAAAAGTACATATAGTTTGTTAGCTACAATTGTTTGTAATGTCAATAATTGTCTGCCAGCAAAAAAACAAATGGATTTTTGTATTTTTCAACTCTCTATTATATTGCACCAGCCTTGATATCTCGAAATACGGTAGTTCGATTAGATTCTTCCAACACACCTCTTACATCATATGGCCCTTATAATTCGATTGATTAGGCCTGAAATTGTGGACAAAATCATTGTGCTATAGCTAGCTGTGGGCACGAACCGAGATCTATACCAACGACGTTGCTCATCTCCGTCGTCGAGCATCCTAGCTACCAACAGAGGATTGCTCAACCTTTCGATGGGTGGGTGGCACGTCAGTATACGTCGCGCACCTACTGATGATGGCACATCTTTGTACCTGGTAGTCCCCTCCTGACCTAAATTAATTAAGCGTCATGTAGAAAGGAACAAAATCAGAAACATGCATGATATCCAGGCTTTCAACAGCACAACGTGAGCTAAGCAATACACGATTGTAATTTCTCTTTTTTTTGGTGGGGTGTGTGTGTGTGGGGGGGGGGGGGGGGGGCCGGGTCATTTTGATTTATTTTGTATATAAATTCTTTTCTTCGGGTTTCCCCTGTTTCCCAGAAGTACAAACCTATATGCATGACGGCACAAATTAATACAAGAACTCCAGGCCAGTCCATCCGTTGCGTACGGATCAAAATCATGGTTTGAACAAAGTTAACTAAACCTAATACTGCATGCTTGGAGGAGCAAGAGTCAATGAAATAACCTATAGCATGTGGGTCAATTCATAGTTCCATACATATCACAGGGAAATTATATATATAATCTCATCGCTCGAACAAGAGGAAAGTGTCAATGAATTACCATGCATCTATCAGTGAGCGAGATAAACTAAAATGATATCACTCGGTATGCTGGAGGCTTCAGAGCCACATACAGGTGTCGAGGAAGATATCCTAGAATACTGGCACTCTGGCAGAGCAATATAATTGCGGAAATCCTGCCTCTGGACGTGGTCTTGTTAGTTGACTGACGGAAACAATCATTTTCTACTTCTTCAGTTTGTAAATCAAATAACATCATCCCCGCCCCCAGACCAATCCCTCGCCTCCATGTGTTGCTTAGTTGCGCTGAACATGTTTCGATCACGTAAGCTTACCATTTGTTTACACTTACATGCACCTTCATCTAGCCTAATGACAAGAGTATCTAATAATTGGTAGAAGACAATGCAGCCTAACTATATAGTTTATCAGGAACACAACCATCCAATAACGTACGTGCAGATGGCTCCAACCCTATAGTTGAAGTACTTTGTTTAGTTTCCCTCGAATAAAAAAACAATCAGGATGAACTAAACAAATTGTGTAAAATTAAATACCTAAATGAACCTGCTCCAACGTACTAGGCTCCGCTAATACTTCCTCCATTCCAAATTACTCGTCGTTTTGACTTTTCTAGATACATTCCATTTGTTATGCACTTAAATTTATATATTTATAAATTCTAAATATATATATATACTTCTGTCTAGATACATAATATAATACTACCTCCATCCTTAATATAATACTACCTCCATCCTTTTTTATATGACGTTCAGACCAACTATTTTAGGCCTATGCAAACAGAGGTAGTAAATGTACCTAATAAAAAAAAGTCAAAGCAACAAGTAATTTGAAACGAAATGACACTACGGGAGGCAGGGTCTTCCCCGGGTGCCAGTTGCACTCGGGGAAGGACCAGTTGCACTCGGGGAAGCCTTCCCCGAGTGCAACTCTCGGGGAAGAGGGTTCGGGGAAGAGGCTCACGGGGAAGCCGCCTTCCCCGAGTGCCAAAAATCGCACACTCGGGGAAGGCTTCACCGAGAGGCGAAGAAGCACTCGGGGAAGAATTATGGTTTTTTTAAAAAAAATCCCAACAGGCACTGTGGCCCCCTCCGGCCGGCCGGCCGCCCGCCTCTGCTCCGTCCCGCCCCTCCGCCGTAGATCCCGCCGCTCTCCGCCGTCGCCGACGTAGATCCCACCTCGCCTAGAGATGAGGAGGCCACGCCGCCGTATGTCCCGCCCAAGGAGGTCGCGCCTCGAGATGCCGCCGCGCCCGAAGATGACGTCGCGCCCGAGGAAGAGGTCGCCGCGCCCGGAGGAGCCCGCCGCCGCGTCGGGAGGGAGGCGAGGCCGCCGCGCCCGAGGAGCCCGCCGCTGCGCCCGGAGGGAGCCCGCCGCCGCGCCCGGAGGGAGGCGAGGCCGCCGCGCCGGAGGGATCCCGCCGCCGTGCCCGGAGGAGACCGCCGCCGCGCCCGGAGCAGAGCCCGCCGCCGCGCCGGAGTCGAGGACGACGCGCCGGAGTCGAGGCCGCCGCCGTCCTTGGGCCACCACCGGGGAGGGAGTGGTTGGGGTGCGGCGGCGGATCTGAGGGGAAAGGCGCTGGGGTGCGGCGGATCTGAGGGGAAAGGGGCTGGGGTGCGGCGGCTTCCTGAGGGAGGGTGAGGTGTGGGTGGGGGGCTTGCGGGGCGGGGGGGAGGGGGGTTGGGTATTTTATACGGTTAGGGTTTCGTAATGGGCCGGCTGGGCCTGTGGCAGTTTAATTTTGGGCCGGTGGGCCTTTCCCGAGTGCCCTGTGCCTGGCACTCGGGGAAGGGTCTCTTCCCCGAGTGTCAGAGGAGGCACTCGAGGAATTAACTTTTTTTTTAGTTTTTTTGTCCTATTTTTTTTTGTGAAGCCATCCCACAGTCTTTGAAACTCCTTACTCAAATTTGGGGTAATTTTGAATTTTTTTGGTACATTTCGTTAGTTTTTTTCATTTTGTTGAATTTTTTACATATTTCAAATTTGAACTGCAGGTGCATGAAATAATATAATTTGTTGATTCAAAAAATGATATTCATTATAGTTGGTGTATATTGAGGCCTTATCCAGGAACTCATATGAAATGTCGAGCATCTTGTTGCTGTAACATGACGAACAACGTGCAGGAAAAGTGTTTGTAAATTATATAAAATTCGAACGAAGTCCGAAAATCATGAAACATGTCTAGGTGTCATGTTATGGCATGTAGAGGCTGTGTGAAAGAATTGAGAAGATTTCGAGCAAGTTAGGACGTTGGATGCCTAAAACCCAGACATCTCCGCGTGTGTTATCACAGTGATCACATGTGGAGATGTCTCGATTTTATACATCCGACGTCGCAACTTGCTCGAAATCTTCTCAATTTTGTCACACAGCCTCTACATGCCACAACATAACACCCAGACAAGTCTCATGATTTTCGGACTTCGTTCGGATTTTATATAATTTACAAATAATTTTCCCACAAGTTGTTCGTCCTGTTACGGCAACAAGATGCTCGAAATTTCATGTGAGTTCCTAGATACGGCCTCAACGTACACCAAATATAATGAATATCATTTTTTGAATTAAGAAATTTCATTACTTCATGCACCTGTAGTTCAAATTCAAGTATGTAAAATTTTTCAACGAATAGAAAAAAAAACTAATGAAATATACTAAAATAATTTAAAATTACCCCAAATTTGAATAAGAAGTTTCAAATAATGTGGGATGGGCTCACAAAAAAATTGGAGCAAAAAAACTAAAAAAAAATTAATTCCCCGAGTGCCTTGCCCTAGCACTCGGGGAAGAGACCCTTCCCCGAGTGCTAGGGGAAGGCACTCGGGGAAGAGGCTTGCTTCCCCGAGTGCTAGGGGAAGGCACTCGGGGAAGAGCCTTTGTAAAATATGTTCATTTTCCTCCAACTCTTTTCGTCCGCGAGTGCCTCTCTTCCCCGAGTGTGCCATGGGCTCCAAGGCACTCAGGGAAACCTCTCTTCCCCGAGTGCAATTCTTCCCCGAGTGCAACACTCGGGGAAGAGTTTCTTCCCGAGTGCCCGATATTTGACACTCGGGAAAGCCCGTGGCACTCGGGGAAAATTTCCATTCTCCCATAGTGTGAGTACCTATTTGATACTCTCCTATCCTCGTCCAGAGCCATACCATATATAGTAATCACCCCCTCGACCTGGTAGTACATCATTGGATGCATTGCATTGTAGTACCATCGTTATCCAGGTCCGCTAATGACATTTACTCACATCGCTCGCTTATCTGATCCGGTAGCGGTAGGAATCAACCCAGAACGTGTTCAAATCTTATACTGCAAAATTAACAATAAGAATCCAAAAACATTTTCCATAGAATTCAGCCGACCATACGCGAGCTACTAGTAGAGGTTGCGTAGGGCTCGGAGTTAGCTGCATTATCACCTGCGCGTCTCCATCAGCCATTTCATCAGGCGGTCAAGGAAGAATTTAACTAAAATGGGAGCGTCCCCATCAGCCAGCCGCCTCGCTCCAAAACACGCGCTCCCCGCCTCGCTCTCCGCAGTCGTACTAGCCAACATCTACCCGCCCAAAGCCTCGCCGGCCGCCGCGTGCCCCCAAACCCCCGGTCCGGAGCCGTCCAGTCCAATCAATTTCTTAATTTCTACTACGGCGCAACCGCAATCTCCCGTGCATAATGAAAATCATCAGCGTCCAAATCGAGCCGGTGCCGCGTCCACGTTCGCTGCGTAATCGCGTGAAGCATCATCGGCTCATCGCCGCCGAAGATAAACTGGGAGAAATTTTTTTTTGTGAATTTCACTGTAGGTCCATGAATTTTTGTCGAGATCTCATCTAGATTCGTAAACTAAAAAAGTGGTCATCTAGGTCCGTAAACTTTTCTCAAGATCTCATCCAGGTCCACAAACTAAATAAACAGTCACATAGGTTCATGAACTTTTAAAGAGCGGTCATCTAGGTCTATGAACTTCTTAAGAGCGGTCGTCTAGGTCCAAGCAGTGGCGACGAGCCTCCTGGAGGCTTGAAGGTGGTGCTGCTTCGACGGTGGAGGAGCGGGCTGTACCGTGCCTCAGTCCGCGGCCGCGCATGACTCGTCGCCACTACTTTGGACCTAGATGACCGTTCTTTAAAAGTTCATGGACCTAAATGACAACTTATTTAGTTTGTGGACCTAGATGAGACACGAGGAAGGTTTATGGACCTAGATAACTATTTTTTTAGTTTACGAACCTAGATGAAATTCCGAGAAAAATTTATTGACCTACGGTGAAATTCACTAAAAAAACAACTCCTGATCGACCGATCGATCGATCCACGTAATCTATCGCACATTTAGCACGCAGGAAACGTTTCGGATGATTGGCCAGAAATCCGTTCGATCTGGATAGATCGATGGATCGATCGATCTCGAACGACTGTTCCGAATTGGTGCGCTCTCGCGTCCACAGAAATTTAGAATTCTTTGTTGGAGATGTCGCGTCGTTTTAAGGTGCACAGTGACTCGTGTGCCCTACCGGAGATTGTTACGGATCCGCCGCGCGCGGCAGGACACGGTACGCGAATCATGCACGCACCGGTGTTTGCTTTGGCGAAATAAAGCGGCGGGAGGCCATAATTCGGGGGGAGGCCGTTGTGAGTTGAGCTCATGAGCTCCTCCCCGGCCGGCCGGCCGGCATCCCATGTCGTCACCGTGGCCCACGCACGTCAGGGGCAACATGGCTTTGCTTGTTGGCTTGCCGCTGTATATATACAAGCCTCTCGCTCCCACCTCTCTACCAGCCTCAGAGGTCAGAACCACCAAGACCTAGCGCTAACCACCTGAGAGACTCCGGCTCCATTCTTTCCTTCCTGATCTGCTGCGATCCGGGAGGTGATCGGTCGCCGAGCTAGCTACAAGCTAGCAGCCAGCCAGCAAGCCAGCGCGAGCGCGCGATGGCGAAGGTCCACCCCAACGTGCTGCCGTCGCCGGCCGAGAGAGCCGCGGCGGCGGCGGCGGCGGCGGGCGAGGAGGAGCCGACGTCGCTGACGGTGTGGCGCAAGTCGCTGCTGTTCAACTGCAGGGGGTTCACGGTGTTCGACGCCAAGGGCGACCTCGCCTACCGCGTCGACAGCTACGACGACGCCGAGTCCGAGGTCGTGCTCATGGACCCCGCCGGACGCCCGGCCTTCACCGTGCGCCGCAAGCGCCTCAGCCTGTCCGGCGAGCAGTGGCTCATCTTCGCGGGCGAGGAGGCGCGGCGGCCCGTGTACGCCGTCAAGCGCGGTGGCGGCGGCAAGTCGATGGCGCGCGTGGCGCCGCAGTGCGCCGCCGCCGCGCCGGCGCCCTTCGAGGTGGAGGGTTCGTACGGGCGGCGGCGCTGCGTGGTGTACGACGGGGAGCGCCGGGCCGTCGCCGAGGTGCAGCCCAAGGAGGCCGTCGGCACGGACGTGTTCCGGCTGGTGGTGCAGCCGGGCGTCGACGTGTCGCTCGCCATGGCCGTGGTGGTGGCGCTCGACCAGATGTTTGGGAGGCCGTCGCTCCTCAGGAGCTGGTCCTCGTAGATTCCTCCTGTTTTGCTTGTTGATCAGTACTCTAGACAGATTTTTGCCCCTGATCTTGGGGGTTGTGAAGTATCGTTAGATGCTGATAATTCGATTGATCTGCCTGGCATCCCGGGCACGAGAGCAAACTCTGTTCTTGCCTGCCACAGCACCCTGGTCAGGCCGATAGATAGATTTTTTTTCTTTTTTTTTCTTTCACTCTACTCTACATCACATGAAATCCCTCTCGAATCTCTTTGGTTGTCTGATCCAACACCAAAGCAGTGAGTCTTGTAAAGAGGGATGGAGATGTAAATATGTATACCGAGAAAAGGAGAGAGAAAAAAGACTAGAAAACCCTTTTTTATGTTCCGCAGCTGTGTATTTTTAGTTCAAAAACAATTGCTGTGTATCCGATTTTTCCTCTTTTTTTGTGCTGATATACCCGATTCATCTGAAGGTGAAATCTTGTCCCTTGTGCGCACTTCCGCTATCTTCTTCGACGCTTGCGTCTTTGATCCACTCGAGAGCTATTTTTGGGCACGTCAGGTTTGTGGAAGCCAAAAGCAACCCTGACAGCCTCCCCGCGTCGCCTTCCGCTCCGGCGGCAAAGCAAATGCGGACATGGAGAATCTCACACTTGTGCGGCAACAATTTTGTTCGCTTTTGCATGTGGGCTGGCGAGAGAGGTCAGTCGCGTCGTGGTTGCTC
This sequence comes from Cenchrus fungigraminus, assembly GCA_036936925.1. Lineage (NCBI taxonomy): Eukaryota > Viridiplantae > Streptophyta > Magnoliopsida > Poales > Poaceae > Cenchrus > Cenchrus fungigraminus. Next base: position 14,609,948 of record CM072778.1, on the reverse strand, counting down.
GCCCCGGGGACCCTGCCATCCTGGAGAGACCGGAGACGGAGAGATGTCCAAACCTTGGGAGGATGCCGATCCGGTGGAAGTTCGGAGCTGCAAAAGGCAGGCAGGCAGGTTGGTGCCTCGCTGCTTTTCGAGATACCAGGTGGCCAGACAGTCCAGCCAAGGATGACGAGGCGTGCCGGACGAGGACGGACGCCGAAAGATACACAGATACGCACCCCTCGTATCTGCAATCTGCAGAGATGGAGATCGTGGCGAGTAGTATATTGTATCTCTTGTCAGAGTTCTTGATTTCATCGGTGTCCACTGTCCAGTTCCACTGGCAGGTTAGCAGAGGGAGATCCGTTCTGTCCGTCTAGATTATCAGAACAAATCAGCACCAGCTACTCGTCACCGACCAACCAACAATACTTTTCTGTCAGCACCAGCCACCAGCCGGCTGAACAGGCTGTAGAGAGGGTTTAGGCCTGATATGGTACGGTATTTCATGTTCTGATTACTCGGTTGATGCAAAAGTTTATTCTTGAATTAAGTACTAAGAGTTGATGCCGAGTATCAGACTTTTCTTGAAGGACTTCAGAAATCGCAGAACAACACTGAAACACAGCACGAACTAACGGGAGAGCAGGCTGGTTTGGGCCAGAAATGATTATTTGAGCGTGAGAAACTTTAGGCCCATTGAATTCCATGGTCCGTTGCATGCCAAAGCCCACACATTCGTTTTCACAGTTAAGGAAGAATTGGAAGACCGGAGTAATCTAGAACTGGCCCAGCAAGGGAAGGCCCTGGCGGCAAAGCCAGCATCCAAATCATGTTTTGTTTTTTGGACTTTGAGGTTCTCTCTTTTCCATTTAGGCTTCACTCGGCAATTAGTGGGTTGAATCGAGGGGACAACTAATCTCAGGGGTGGATCCCCTCAACCCACCCAATCCTTAGCGAAGCGCAACACAAGCCCGGAGTCCGTTCCCGACCACAGATGGTACGGAGCGAAACCCACGTAGTTTGACGGGTTTTAGGTTGGAACATTTTCCAACCCCGGCTTCGCCAAATGCAGATTTGACGCCTCAGACTGACTCCAGCAATAGTCTGCATCCCCATCTTCAGAATGTTGTTTTGAGAAAAGGAGAGAGATGGCTCATGTGCTGCAAAAGAGGAGGACATGCAGCAGTGTTGCTGCAAGCGCATCTGCATCCTCCCGGTGGTTGGCTCCCGCGGGAGCTGGGAGAGAAGGGCGGTGGCCGGAAGGAGCAGGGAAGGGACGGTGCCGCCGCCGGGAGAGAGGAGGAACGGCCTCGACCTTCGCGCCGGCACTGAGATCCCTCCTCTGAGCTCCCTCGGAGCAGGATAAGGGAGAAGGGGGAGGACTGGCGGAGAGCGAGCAGGGGCGGCGGCGGAGCTCGAGCAGGGGTGGCACAGGAGCAGGAGGAGGTGGAAATGGCGGAGGCGGCAGCTCGGGAGGAGGAGCCCGTCGGAGCCATCCGTCCCCACGGGGCCGCGGCTGTCGACGACTCCACTACCCGCACTGAGATCCCTCCTCTGAGCTCCAGTAGCATCCGCGCCTCGATGGCGTCCCCGTCGCGCGCCGCCGACACGAGCCGCTCGCCGAAGGCCGAGCACCCCCAGCGAGTTGCCTATCGCCGGCGCCGGCAAGGCGGACGCCCTCCACCAACCGCTTGGCACGCCGGCAGGGGGCGGAATCCGCTGGGGAGACGCGCGCGCGCCCGTGACCGCTCGCCGGAGCCGTCTCCGCCGGAGAAACGGACGGGCGCCTCGCAGTGGCGCGGCCTCCTCGAGGAAAGGCCGCCGCTCCCGGAGGAGAGGCCTGGCGATTTGCGCTGTCGCTCCTGGAGGACAGACCGGGCGCATCTGCGCCGCTGCGACGAGGCGGCCACTGCGTCGCGGGGGAGTGCGGGCCGGATCTACGCCGCTGCTCCCGGAGGCGCACCGCTCCCCGAAGCCCTGGAGGTGGAGGAGACGGCCGGCGGGGGTGGTGGAGGGCCGGCAGGGGTGGAAGAGGGCCGACGGGGTGGATGAGATGGTCGCCGGACCGGAGAGGGTGGGAGCAGGGGAGGAGCGCCGTGGGGACGGAGGGAGGGAGGCAGTGGCCGGGCTGGCAGTTGGAATGAAGAGATGAAAGAGAAACCCCGAGAATGGGGGAAGAAAGGCCGGTAACCGCAAAAAGCAGATGCGCATGCGGCAACTGCTGGAGTGCGCACAGTGCACATTTCGTCTGCATTTTGCAGATGGGGGAAGTGTTGCGGCACCCGCTAGAGTCAGTCTCAGTGCATTTTCACCCGACGCGGGTCTGCTCCCACCCGTGACGAGGTTTAACCCGCAATCCACGCCGATCCCTTTCTATCCAAACGAAGCCTTAATAAAACCTGAAACACTCGCCTGGATGAAGCTTCGAGAACGACGACAACGGGTTCACGGCCCCCATGGTCGCCAAGAACATGGTGGTCTGCGTGTGCCCGTCGTCCTGCGTGCGTCAAACGCTCAGCAACTGACGGTTGCTGTCTCGGCTGCCCTTGTGGAGTTGTGGTCACCAGGATCCGATTCGCCTCTGCTACCAGTCCCAGCCCCTCGAGATTGACCGTTGGCGGTCCTTTGGGATATCCGAAACGTTAGCAGGAGCTTCCATGAGTTTACCTTCGCTCATGTATATCGTTTGTGTAAAGGTAGTTCATTTTTGTACTAGACAAGTTTCACGTGATCAAACTGTGGGGGAGTAATAAGACCAAGCTTCTCCATCCGTTGCTACATCTTCAAAATAAGGAGGGTTTTAACTGTATGCCACTAAAAAAGTTGGTTGTGACCTATGTGCCACTGAAAGTTGATTTCACACCTATATGCCACTGACTCAAACTTTTGAATCCTCTATGCCATTCCGTCCGCCTTCCATCCGACTTCCACCGTTAAACGCTTCTGACGTGTGGGCCCGACCGGTAAACATGTCAAAGGTGCCCCTGCGGCCTCGCGAGCGGGCAGGAGCAGCTAAGCTGCGGCCTCGCGGGCGGACCAGAGCAACTCCGCCGCGGCCGCGCGGGATGGCAGGAGGAGCTCCGCGGCCTCGCGGGCGGGCGCGAGCCGCTCCGCCGCGGCCACGCGGGCGGGTCGGAGCAACTCCGCCGCGGCCGCGCGGGCTGGCAGGAGGAGCTCTGCCCGGCCGCCGCGGCGAGCGAACGGGCGAGCGCGTGCGCTGGGCGTGACTCCGACGTTCCACCTCACGAATCATGTCGCCTCCGCCGTTGTCACGAGCACCAGCTCCACGAGCACCAGCTCGTTGGAGCACATGCAATCGGCAAACCCAGTTGCTGCTGGGCTTTCTCCCCTGCGCACACACGCATTTGCCGCCTCTGTAATCGCCTCCACCCTCTCGCTCGCGCCTTGGCTCGCCAATGGAGTCCTCGCCGCCGGCCTTTCTCCTCCCACGTCCTCCTCACCGCCGCCCCGTCCACCTGCGCATGAGCCGGCGGCCGGGCAGAGGTCGCCCGTGCGCGCGCCTGTGCGGCCGGGCGGAGCTCGTCCCCGCGCGCGCTCGCGGCGGTCGGGGGGAGCTCGCCCGTGTGCGCGCCTGTGCGGCCGGGAGGAGCTCGCCCCTGTGCGCGCCCGCGGCGGCCGGGCGGAGCTCGCCCGTGTGCGCGCCTGTGCGGCCAGGAGGAGCTCGCCCTCGCGCGCGCCCGCGGCGGCCGGGCTGAGCTCGCCCGTGCGCACGCCTGTGCGGACGGGAGGAGCTCGCCCCCGCGCGCGCCTGCGGCGGCCAGGCGGAGCTCGCCCGTGTGCGCACTTGTGCGGCCGGGCGGAGCTCGCCCCCGCGCGCGCCCGCGGCGGCTGGGCGGAGCTCTCCCGTGCGTGCGCCCGTGCGGTCGGCCGGAGCTCTCCCGCGTGAGTGCGCGCGTGCGGCCAGTGGAGAGCAGAGGATTGTCGTCGGCGTGGGGCCTGGCCGGTGCACCGTAGCAGAGGAACGTGAAGGGGCGGAGGAAGAGGAAGGAGATGTTTGGTGGGGCCTGCAGGGGTAAAATAGTCATTTTACATGTCCATTTGACACCGTTAGGGAGAAAGATGGACGGAATGGCACATAGGACTTGAAAGTTCAGATCAGTGGCATGTGGGTGCGAAGTAACTTTCCAGGGGTACACAGGTCATAGGCAACTTTTTTAATGGCATACAGGTAAAACTCTCCAAAATAAGTGGGAAACGGGCACTGTACACGCTCCAACGACTTCTGCATCGGTCGCTGCATTATGCGCGTGCCGCTCTCCCGACGCGCATTCTTGAGGAGCACTGTAGCCTTTTCCCATCTCAACTACCACCACCACCGACGCCTCCTCCCTCCACTGACGCCACCCTCCCCGACTCACTCCACCACCACCGACGCCTCCTCCCCTCCTCTCTCCTGCTCCGCCGCGCGATTTCCGCGTACGGACGGGCACACCCCCTCCTCCCTTCCTCCCTCCTGCTCCACCCATCTTCCTTGCCTCGCTCACCTCCACGGAGGCTGTGCTGGGCAGGTGGGTGGTGGTGGGGACGGGGAGCAGCCGCTGGACACGCCACGAAGCCACGCCCGACGGAGGAAGCCACGCACAAGCGACGGAGATCCGGCGGAGGCTCGGTGACGCAGATCCGGGGGAGCGGAGGCGAGCAGCGGCCTGTTGGAGCAGCGCGGCCTCCTCACTCCGGCTTGGTGGGCCGCGCCGCAGCCTGATCTCGCATCTCGCATCTCCCGCGGCGGAGTCCGGGCTCGAGCTCCCCCTCCCGCGCACGCGCGGCGGTGTTTGGGCTCGAGCTCGATGACAGCGCCCGCGGCTTCCGCGCTCGCTCGCACCACCCGGCGCGTTGACTTGCGGCGGGCTCGGTGAGGAGACGCGGCGGAAGGGCAGGAGGCAGGGAGAAACATCAGAGGCGGCGCGGGAGCCAACTACCTCGCCGATGTAGGAGGGGATTCGCGGCGTCCGTTAGAGACCATCTTCTTTTGCGAAACGAGATTCTTCCTCTTCCCTTTCTTCATACGCGATGCAGATGAAAAACCTTGCCGGAGTCGGTCTAAACCCCCCAAGTGCAATTCGTGAACTAATCTTAGTTAGTTGTAACAATTCCCTACCCAATTAATGAAGCTCCTTTATCTATACTATAAGGAGCGAAAACAATTGAAAACTTTTCTCACCCAAATCAGGCCCGCCTTACCCCTCACACCGGACCCACCCGTCGTATGTTTTTAGGAGTGGATAGGGTGGAAGGACTATGAAGTACCAAAAAATCACAATTTGGAGAACATTTCTGCCAAAAACGAAAAAATTTCTCACCCACCCCACGTCTACCCACCCACCCGTTTTGGGCCCACCACCCGCCGCTGACCACCCACCCGTCAAAGTAAAAAAAAAACCCACCCGTACCGCGGCTCGCCCACCACCCCACGCGCCGTCCGCAGGCCATCCGACGGCTCCAAACATTTTTTCTCTTTTTCTCACACCACGTGAGGACTCCCGTTCTTCATCCATCTCCTGCTCAGCGCCGTCCTGGAGGAGGCGGAGACTCGGAGCTGTGGAGGACTGGAGGTCCGCGCCGGATTCCATCCGCTCCACCTGAGGAGACGACGGAGGGTCTGAATGCAGCCTCACCTGCATCAGTTCACCATAGGAGGAAGAACTGGAAGAGGGTGTTGACCGGCCGGGAGCCTGGGAGCACTCTGCACCTGCCAATCGAGCATGTGCACCTCGTGGCCGTCGTCTGGGGCCACAAAATCATCGTGTGCTGAGCCTGGGGGCACAAATTAGCTCGAGGTCAGGCGGTGAAGGACGCATAGTCGTGCTCGATGTTGACATTGTTGGGGACGAGCAGCAATTGGGGTTGAGGCGGCAGGCGGCGGCATGCTGGAGCCACAGACGGCGCAGGACGGGACGGGAGGCTTAAGACGAGGAGGATGAGCGCGCCTAACTGTGCCGCTAATAAAGCAGCAAAACTAAGTGTGTCCGCGCCCGCGCATGTAGCTCCCCGCTGCCTCCGCGCATCCACCATTAGTGACAGAACTGGGCGACATAAGAGCAGCAACAACGAATGGAAAATTAATCCATCTCTAACAAAATTGAGATTGCATGAGAGATGAGTAAGTTATGGACAATTGATTTTATTAGTTCTTGGTGTGAATGGTAGATCGGTGATTGCTGATTTGGCCGGCCGGTGACTCCTTCCAGAGAAGAGAGAACTCAAGGTGAAAGATGACACTATGCGTGGGACCTACGAGTCAGTATGATACTTTTCTTGTGAGCCGTTGGATGGCCTGCGGACATCGGATGAGGGAGCGCCAGTCCGTGACTTGCTGACAGAAAGTCACCCAATCCGGCTCCCCTTGACCGTGCCCCCCTCCCCCTCGGATTCGCCTCCTCCTTCCCACGCACCTCGACCGTGGCCCTCGGATCCGCGCACCGCGGGAACGTCACGCACCACGGCGCGGCAACGCCGCGTGCGAGCTCGCGGTGTCCCCATGTGTGGCCGGCATGCTGTGGCGGAGACCATGTTCTCCGAGGAGCTGGACCCCGTGACGGCACGCCCAACCTCTGAGAGCCATGTGTGGTTCGAGGACCGGCGGATGGTCACTTCCTGGTGTGATGAGTGATTGACAACGTGGTGTGGACTGATTCTTGGCTAAGTATTGCAGGTGCAGGTTGCGGCTTGACTGGTGCAGGTGCAGGTGAAGAACAAGCGCGAAAGGTCGTTGCCGGTGAGGCCTCCAAGTGTGGAGAAGACAAGTAGGCTTGGTTCGAGGGACCGTGGCCAGCAGGGTCAAGTGCGGGCCGCATGGTGGCAAGAACGGCAAGATGAAGTCATGGACGGTTTCTTGGTTGAGCCTCAAAACCAAGGTCGAGCCGGGACTACGTGGGAGCCGAGTCATGAGTGGTGATTGGCGGAGGCTACACCGAGTTCGCGGGGTTTCCGGTGGTTCACCAGAAAACCACTGGGTTCCTTGGTTGATCCACAAAGCCAAGACTGAAGAACCAAAGACGGAGGTGCAGCAGCTCCAGACAGGTCTGACCGGTCTGACCGGTGGGTACCGGTCTGACCGGTGTGCGACGACGCAGTCCGGAATCTTCGAAGCGGAGGACACATGTCGGGATCGCAATGCTTGCGTCGAGGCTAAGCAAGTTTGCGGTCGCTGGGCATCCGTCCGATGGTGCAAAGACAAAGACTTCCAAATTTGCCCTTGAGGGGCATGTATCCCTAGTTAGCTAGTAAGGGTATTTTAGTCTTTCGGTTGCCTCCATATAACCCAAGGGGTGAGAGGATGGCAGCCATCTCTGGGAACTCTAGCTCATTTGTTTTCCTATTTTCTCTTCCTATTTTCCTTAGGATTTTCTTAGGACTAGCTTGAGAGCTTCATGGTGAGATCTTGTGAGAGGGAAGGATGATCGGGCGGCAAGCTAGACCTTGTATGAACCTTTTTGGTATGTATAGATGATTCGGTGTGGTTCCTCAAGACTTGGATGTGTTTTTCCCGTTTCTCCTTTTTGGTGATTTTCGGAGCCCTTTCTTGGCGATTTTCTTGGAGCGATTTCGAGGCCTTTCTCTTTGGGATTTGGTGGGGGATGTATGTGTGAACCCTTCGTGGTTCTTTTCCCTTTGATTCTCCACCCAAATCCGTGAGCAAAGGGGCTTGATTTTGGGGTTTTCTTGTCTCTAGGGTTAGAGGCGTTCTTGGTGGGATTTCCTCGATTCCTCTTATTTTGACAAGTTTTGGTGGACTAAATCTTAGCTATGGAGTGCCCATGAGGTGTTCCTACTATCCCCAAAATCTTGTGCAAAACCGTGGAGCGATTCGGGAGATCGGGAGTTGGATTTTGGGGAGTTGACCCGCGGGCGCTGTTCATCCCGAGAGCTCAGGTCACACCGGTCTGACCGGTGCCTCTCACCGATCTGTCCGGTGCAGACTCTCTGTTGAGTTTTGCTCGGGTGAATGTCTTGGTGAGTTCCCTGTTGTCCTGTGTTGCTGCTGTTTCGGGTTTGGTCCTGTTTGGAGCTCGGTAGGTCAGTTTGGTGGATTTGGGATTTCTTGGCTTGGACCGGTCTGACCGGCGAGCTACACCGGCCTGACCGGTGTAGAGGCCTTCTGTGGAAGTTCTCAGATTTTACCAGCAGGGACCGGTCTGACCGGTGCTGCTCTCCGGCCTGACCGGTGTAGCCCAGTAGCTACTGGAGTTGGTTTTTCTGCTGCGTTCTCGAGTAGGTGTAGGTGGTTGTTGGTTCCTAGGACCAGTAGCACTTCAGTGGCTGCGTGGTCTTGACCAACTTGGGTAGTTGAGTCGGAGACATGTTTTGGAAGCCGTGTTCATCTTGTTGGAGTTCTCATCTCCTTCGAGAAGAATTTTTATCGGCTCCCATTCACTCCCCCCCTCTCTGGTTCGCCTAATCGGTCCTTCAATTGGTATCAGAGCCGGTTCGGGTCTTTATTGACTCTTACCAGTCTAAGATCCAAAGATGGCGTACCAGGAACGAGGTTCGGGTCCTCCGCACTTCGATAGGAAGAACTACCAGATGTGGCAGAGGCGGATGGCAGCGTTCCTCCGCGGAAAGGGTCAGATCCTTTGGGACGTTACGGTGAACACAGCTTATGTTCATCCGATGAACTTCCTTACTCCAGGATCGAGGGATATGTTCGAAGCCAACAACAATGCGGTCGACTACTTGTTTCGTGCTCTGTGTCAGCCTGAATTCGATCGGGTTCAGACAGAGGACTTAGCCTGTAGGATTTGGGAGCAGTTGAAGGATGCACATGCTGGGAATGCTCAGGTTCAGGCTCGGATGTACGCGACTTACCGGAGAGAGTATGAGAACTTCACTCATCTCCTCGGGGAGTCCGTCGATGCCTGTTGACATTCCTAACGTCATCGACTAGAAACAGATATAAGATCCATCTCTATCGACGGCACCAGAAATGCAAAGGTATATCTTAACATGATGCTAAGTGTATATCAGATGTTGCTTTCAGATTAAACTAAAAGGTGAACTCCAACACGATTCATAGCACAACTCGATATAGGTTGTCAGCCCTGACTGGTGTGCCAGAAAACGCATGGATATGGTACTCTTACATATGCCTTGGATCTCTAGAAAAGAAGATATATATAAACAGGGAATCCGCAAGCGCACAGATATGAATATACCATTATAGCATTTTAACCAGGAGTAAAACCAGGTATCGTATTTATATTCTACCATAGGGAAAGAAGTCTTTCTAATCCATAATAGCTAATACATGCTCATCTCTCAGTTTTATAATGTAGAGTGGCCAAAATATATCAATTGCTATAAACAGGGGTAAGTCACATAAAGATAAAGATATTGATAGCATTATTCAAGTCATAACATCATGAGCAGCTAGAAAGTGTCATTATAGCAAGAGAAACATAGCAAAGTCTAGTTAGAGAGGATACTCCTCGGTAACTCTAAACTATATGTCAGTGCAAACTATGATTAGTGCAAACATTTAACAATCATGGAAGAAGAACTATTATATCAATGCATAGGGAGACTATCCAGGAGGATCAAGGCCGAAACTTGAAACAACCCAAATAGTATAAGGCTCCACTAGTCCTATACACGGGGGGTGGACTGCGAAGGACTCAATAGTGCTGTCACCACCACGATCTACCACACGACCCGGCATATAGGGTGCAATTGCAGATAAATACAATATAAGCACCATGTTTACACTGTATTTACCGTTCACCCATGTTAACAAATGATCTAGGTGAGGGCTATACGACTCCATACATGAATATAAAGGCAAATCAACTATGCTAAACATGTAATCATAATAAACACCAAAGCATATAATGTCGAATATAATCATTGATAAGAACATATGTCTGTATAACAAATGTAAGGAACTAGATAAGAACTTACAAGAACGAAGCTAGATCAGTATCTCGATCAGCCTCTAGACGATCAGGAGCCAAGTAGACGCCTTGCCTCCTCCTAGATCTAGACTAGCTAGCTACTCTGCTATATGGTGTTTATAGGGCGTAGTATCTCTGACTTGATGACTTGATCTGGTGTATGCAAACTCAGGTTTCCAGATGCCTCTGCCAGGGGGCAGGGGGGCTGCTTATATAGCCCTGAGGGGTAGACGTGCGCCGTTTGATCAAACCGACCTAACGAGTGGTTTAGATTGATCCTCATAGGCGGTGGAAGAACCTTCTGGAAGTAGGGCTGAGGTGGCGCCCGGGGGAGGCCGACCGGCCCCACCACCAGGCCGATCGGGCTGGGGTGGGCCCCCCTCGGGGCCCACTTCGGCCAGGTGGTCCGTCGCTTCTTCTAGATGCTTCTTTCTTGGGTGCCAAGTCTTGTTGAGTTCCGGAGCCTTCTGGAGTCTTCTAGATTTGATTCTTTTAGCACTTTTCCCGAATGGTTCCTGGATTTATATAATTTACCAAATCTCCAGAAAAACTGTTAGTGGCACCCTATTCTAAGTTGATATTAACATTTATGCCCTTTTCTCATGTTTAGTTGACTTATAAATATATAGGATAAGATGTGTCAACAATGCCCTTTTCCAGCGGTTTACGGTCGTTGTGAACAACATGAGAGCCAATATGGCCGTGCTCCCATACGATGATTATGATAGAGCCGTGAAGCTCTTGCACTCGTTGGATCGTACCGTATGGGACGGGAAGTTTGAGGCTATCGTTGAGTCCGAGAAGTATGACACTTTGACTGTGAACGAGCTGTTCTCGAAGCTCAAGTCAGCTGAGTTGGACCGTGGTATGATAGCCAAGATCGAGAGCCCGACTGATTCTCATAGTCTCGCTCTCGTTGGTGGCAAAGGAGCTAAATCTAACGCTAACGCATCCTCCAGGATGTACTCTCTGTCTTCTTTGATGTCTTTGCCAGACGAGGAGTTCGACGTGCTTGGAGAGGACGAGCTGGCGTTGCTGACCAGGCGGTTCGAGAGGCTGCACGAGAACCGGGTGAACACGAGGAGGACAGCACAGACGTGCTTTCACTGCGGCAAGCCAGGACACTTCGTCGCCGACTGCCCGGAGAAGACGGAGAACAAGGACGGCTACAAGGACGGCTACAGGCACCGATCGAGCAAGGACGGCAAGTACCGATTAAGGCGTGATCACAAGCACAAGGACGAGCGACGGTCGAGGAAGAAGGACGGCCGCGGCAGGAAGGCCCGAGCGATGGTCGGAGCGAGCGACGTCGACTCCAGCTCCGCCTACTCTTCCTCGAGCTCGAGTAGCAGCGAAGATGAAGGTGATCGGCGCAAGAACAAGAAGGCATCCAAGAACTTGAGCGGGTTGAGCTGCTTCGCAGGAGATGGCTTCTGCGGCATGGCTCGTAGCTCCGGCAGCAAGAAGAGTCACCAGAGCGACTCGGACTCCGACTCCGAGGATGAGGTATGTGATGAGCTCTCTTCTTTACGCAAGGAGAATGAGGAGTTGGTTGACTTGCTTGATAATCGCGATCACATGCTTAGAGAGGCCAAGAAGATGAGGAAAGAGCTTAGGGCCTCACTAGAAGATGCTAGGAACCGTGTGGCTGAGCTAGAAACCCAGAACCTAGATGCTAAGCTTGAGATTGATTCGCTTAAGACTTCTCCTGTGGTTTCTGATGAGATTGATTGTTGTGATTGCTCTGTGTACCTAGCTGATCTTACTGCTCTTAAGGATAAGCATGCTTCTACTTGTGATGAACTAGATATACTTAGGGTTGAAGTGGCTGAGCTTAAGTCTAGACCTGCTTTGCTAGGTGCTTGCACTTCTTGCCCTGTTTTGCATGGAAAGATTGATGAGATGCATGCTTATACTGTTTCGCTTGAGGCTAAGTTGAAAGAGCCTATTCCCACTTCTTGCTCTACTTGTGAATTGCATGCGGTTAAGAATTTGGAGCTTGCGCATTATGTTGATCACTTGCAGTATGAGAATGATGAGCTGAGGAAATGTATGAGCTGGTTGTCGGGTCAGGAGCCTTAGCTTGGTATCATGATAGCGGCTTTCAAACGCTATGATGGTCAGGCACTTGGGGCTGACAAGCTTGGAGAGAACAGTGGTGAGGGAGTTGAGAGAGTTGGAGAGATGTCTATCCCACCACCAAACAGACACAAGAACAAGTTTGAGCCCAAGCCTAACCATCTCAGAAACAAACTTGACACTACTCCAGATCCACCCATATTCCCTCACCCAATAAATGATTTCCAGAAACCGGTGAAGTTTGTGAGCCCAAAGGGAGGTGAGGAAGGAGAGAAGAAGGGTGAGAAACCGAGTGGGCAGCCCCAACCCAAGCCAAAGCCTAAGCCACAGCCCATGAAGTTCCATTGTGGGTATTGTGGGAGAGATGGTCACAAGGATGAGTTTTGCTTCAAGAGGAAGCGTGAGGAGAGAATGGCTAGAGAGTGGGCTAACAAGGACAGGTACTACCCCTCTAATAGTGTACCTGAGCCTCGTATGCAGATGCCCAGGGCCAAGGTGATTGTGAGGACGGTTTCGGCTTGGGGAGACCGGAAGGCAGCAGGTGGTGCTGCTGGCCGAGCTACACCGGTCAGACCGGTGCACTACACCGGTCAGACCGGTGCACTACACCGGTCAGACCGGTGCAGGTCTGGGCAGACAGCGAGTTGGTTTTCGTGCTCGTGAGGATGCTCGGTTTGGTTCTGGTGGTCGTGGTTCTGGTGGTTGGCCTGGAAAGTTTGCAGGTGGTCTGTTTGCTAGGCGTTCTCCACCTCGTGCTCAATACGGGGGTGGGAGGAGTCGTAACTTTGAGATGGAGAGGAGGAACTATCCACGGTTTTCCTTTCGTGGCTTTCGTCCTCCTCCAGCTAGAGAGGGTTGGTTCCCTCGTAGTGGTTACCGTGGTGGTGTTCGTAGTGGTAGCTTTGATAGGTGTGATGATTTGGTTTGTGCTAGCCTCACTTTGGAGCAAATGGCTCGGCACTGGTTTTACTCTTTTGGTACTAACCCCAGTGCTGAGTCGTTTGTTCACTCACGTGCTCACTTTTGAATTTCAGGTGGGAGACTTGAGGAACGTTTGGTTGATTGACTCTGGTTGCTCGAGGCATATGACCGGAGACAAGGGGTGGTTCTCAAGTCTCGTCCCGGTGGTGTCCAAGACATACATCATCTTTGGGGACAATGGGCGAGGGCGTGTTCTATCAGAAGGTGAGATCAAGGTAAGTGACAAGGTCACTCTCAGGCGTGTTGCTCTTGGTCAATCGCTGGGGTTCAATTTGCTTTCCGTGTCCCAGTTGTTGAATGAGGGCTTTGAGGTGTTGTTTCGGCCTGGTGGTTCTCAGATTTTAGATTCTCGAGGGGACCTTGTTTGCATGGTCGTTCCCGAGGGTCAAGTGTTCCGAGCTGATTTCTCTCAGTCTTCTGGTGTGGAGCGTTGCTTTTTGGCTGGTTCTTCGAGTGAGTTGTGGAAGTGGCATAGGAAGTTGGGTCACTTGAGCTTTGATCTTTTGTCTCGCTTGAGTAAACTCAATTTGGTCCGAGGATTGCCATGGTTAAGGTTTGAGAAAGAGTTGGTTTGTGCGCCGTGTAGGCATGCCAAGATGGTAGCCTCTTCTCACCCGCCTCCCACCGATGTGATGACTGAGCGTCCATACGAGCTGCTCCATATGGACTTTGTTGGCCCAGCTCGTGTGCGATCTGCGGGTGGGAAGTGGTATGTCCTTGTTGTGGTGGACGACTACTCTCGGTATGCATGGGTGTTCTTTCTTGAGGAGAAAGGGGAGACGTTTGGTTTTGTTCGAGATCTTGTCTTGAGGTTAAGAAACGAGAGACACGGAGATGCCATATGAGCGATCCGCAGTGACAATGGCTCGGAATTCAAAAATTCTCGCTTCGAAACCTTTTGTCATAACTTGGGTCTTGAACACCAGTTTTCGAGTCCGTATACGCCTCCCCAGAATGGCGTGGTGGAAAGGAAAAACAGGACCTTGTGCGAGATCACTCGGATGATGCTCGACGAGCATAGGACTCCGAGAAGGTTCTGGGCTGAGGCGGTCAATACCGCGTGCTATGTGTCGAACAGGATCTACCTCAGGGTTCACAAGAAGAAAACCTGTTACGAGTTGATGCACGGTCGCACACCCAAGGTGAGTCACTTCCATGTCTTTGGTTGTAAATGCTTCATTCTGAAGAAAGGGAAGAAGTTGGACAAGTTCGAGGCTAGGTTCGTCGATGGCATTTTCTTTGGTTATGCATCTCATTCTAGAGCATTTCGTGTGCTCAATCTTGAAACTAACCAAATCGTGGAGACTTGCGAGGTAACCTTCGACGAGACACAGCCACATAGTCAGCTTGTTTTTGAGTATGCAGGTGACGACGAACTTGGCGAGGAGATCTTTCAGGAGGAGGAGCATGAACATGGAGATGATGAAGATGGCGGTGTGGTGCCCGCAGCTGAACATGTACCTACTACTTCGACGACGATCGTGAACGGGCCCTCTCCCACACCTACAATGACAAACCCAGATCAAGGCGAAGCTGCTGTTATGGAGGAGGTAGCATCAAGGCGAGAACCTCCCCAGCGAGTGCAAGTGGATCACCCAGCTTCGAGAATCATCGGCGACATGAATGAACGTACTACACGGTCGAGGGTTCGGAACAATTCTCATTTCGCTCATGCTGTTTTTGTTGCCACCTTTGAGCCCAAAGACATTGGACACACGCTATCTGATTATAATTGGGTTAATTCGATGCATGAGGAGTTGGAGAATTTTGAGAGGAACCAAGTTTGGGTGTTGGTTGACCCTCCTCCAGAGTGTAAGCCGATTGGGACAAAATGGGTGTGGAAAAATAAAGAGGGAGAGAAAGGAGAAGTGGTGAGGAACAAGTCAAGACTTGTTGCTCAGGGGTACAGTCAGAAAGAGGGGATCGACTACGAGGAGACTTTCACTCCTGTAGCTCGTTTGGAGGCGATCAGGATCCTTCTAGCCTTTTCCGTGGCTAAAGGGTTCAAGTTGTACCAGATGGATGTGAAGAGTGCTTTCCTGAACGGTGTGTTGGAGGAAGAGGTGTTTGTGAGGCAACCATCGGGGTTTGAGAGTGAGAAGTACCCCCACCGGGTGTACAAGTTGAGGAAGGCGCTGTATGGGTTGAAGCAGGCGCCTAGAGCTTGGTATGGTAGGCTGAGGGGGTTCCTGTTTGAGAGAGGGTTTGAGATGGGAAAGGTCGATCAGACCTTGTTTCTCCTCAGGCAGGGCAGAGATATACTGATTGTGCAGGTATACGTGGATGATATTGTCTTTGGTGGCTCGTCTAACTCTCTTGTTGCAAGGTTTGCAGAAGACATGAGCAGGGAATTTGAGATGAGCATGATGGGCGAGTTGCAGTTCTTCCTCGGGCTACAAATCAAGCAATCAAAAGAAGAAACATTTGTGTACCAAACTAAGTACACCAAGGACATTGTGAGGAAGTTCAAGATGGAGGACTCCAAGGCCATGGCGACGCCTATGAGTACGACTACAGCTCTTGATGCGGACGAGGAAGGTGAACACGTGGACCAGAAGGAGTACCGGAGCATGATCGGGTCACTCCTCTACTTGACGGCGACGAGGCCGGACATCCAATTCTCGGTATGTCTGTGCGCTCGTTTTCAAGCGTCTCCGAGGACTTCGCATCGGCAAGCAGTCAAGCGCATATTCAGGTATTTGCGACATACTCCCGACTTTGGCCTTTGGTACTCCGCGTCTTCTTCTTTGGCTCTTCATGGATTTTCGGACGCGGATTTTGCCGGGTGTCGGTTGGATAGTGTGACGTCCCAAGTTTTTCATTAACCCTAATTGTTGGTCAAAGCAGCTGACTATGGTCAAATCATGGTCAACCTGGACCATCACCTTGAAAACCTCCCTAAACCCCCTTAACACTCACCCTTGAGCACCTTAGGCAAGTCAACTTGAGCCTCATTGGTCAAAACCCTAGCTAAGGGGGACAAACCCCTTGATGTCAATATGACATTCTGGAACTCTGGCCACGTTCTCCAAATTTTGTCCAAACACTCAAAATTCTACCAATATGAAAGTTGTGTAGAATTGTGAGGGACACATTTCGTCTTCAGAGTGGCATATGAAATTCGGAGGAGAAATAGCTCAAAAACTCAAGTCAACCCTGTCGGCCACTGTTCACCAGGGTCGAGATTTTCCTCAGATTGGCATCGGATTTTCTCCATCAATTCGAGATCAATTTGAGCTCGGTTAGGGCCTATTGTGTAGACCATTGATCCAACTACAGGAGTCCTATTCATAGGTTCTGGAGTTTATGTTTGAAATTTAAAGTTTGAAGCAAGCAAACATGGGCAGTTCAATTTGAATCCAGGCCGTCGGCGCCAAAGCGCGTGCACGCGCGCCGGCGCGTCGCGCCCGCGTCGTCACGCGGCGTCTCGGCGTCCGGGCCCCCCGCCGCCTGCCGGACGGCCGCGCGCCCAAGGCCGACACCATCATTAGCTTCCCGCGCCCCGAGCCGCCTGGGAACGCGTTCCCACTCGCGCCCGCGCTCGCCCGTGCTCCCGGCCGGACCTCCCGCCGCGCCTCCCGCCGGCGAGCCCTGTGCGCCTCGGCCGTTGCGCGTCGCGCCTTAATTCCCCCGCCATTCCTTCGAGACGACGCCCGCACGCCCCCTCGGTCGCGCCCACGCCTATAAAAGGGCAGCCCGAGCCTCTCCACGCGCGCAAACCGCACCGCCGCCCGCCATTGCCGCCGCCGCAGTGAAGTCGCCCGTCCGCCCTTCGCCGCCGCCGACCAAGCTACTCTACTCCTCCCCTAGGACCTATAGAAGCTTCCACGGCCATTTGTTCGCGTGCTTTTTGCCTCCTCTCACCGGAATCCGAACCGAGGCGGGAGCGCCGCCGTGACCTCGCCGCCGCCGCTTGCCGGAGCCGTCTCCGACCAAACCGCCGCCGCCAATCGAACCCCGGTGAGCCCAATCGCACCTCTGTGCCGCTTGTTCATCTCCTCCGGCCGCCGTTCGCCGCCGGCGAACTCACCCCGCCGCCGGAGGGCACATTTGTGAGAGCCGAGGGTATAGTTGTGAACCCAGGGACCTAGATGCAAAGTTTTGAAACTTAGTTTTCTAGCAGATTATTCCAGTGATTAGAAAAATCCTAGAAATTCGTAGAGAAATCATAAAATTTCAAAACCAATTTTGTTGGTTTCAGTGAGACTAGACCTACAACTTTTGCAAAGCATGACCATAGTTTTGACTTATAGATTTTGAATGAAAATTCAAATTCAGTTTGACATCATTTTGTTGTAGTTCAAAATATAGAAAGGCTATGGAGCTAAACTTTGGATATGTTGCTAGTTATATCATTTGTAGGGTCTAGACAAAATTTTGCACAAAGTTACTATGTAGATATTTTTATATGAATTACTTTGTATTTATTCTATTTCTGTCTTATTGATTTTTGTAGCAATATTTAAATTGATTTTTTGCTCAACTTGTGGCTATGTTTATGTTATGCCTAGATGCAGCTTTCTTGATTTTATCATGAATTTACCTCTACTAGAAATATTTAGTCTTGATTTATGCTTAGATTTACATTTAAATGCATAGTTTAAATTTCAAATGTGTTTGTGATGAGTATGCTGGTTTCCTAGACTTGTTTTAGGCCAGAGCAGCTGTAGGTTTGAGTTTGGGTGCAGAAGCACTTTATTTAATTACTTATGCTTTCTCATAATTTATATAGCTAGGAAATGTCATTTTTGGATGTGTAGGTTTTATAGCTCTTTAAATGTCAAACCTTGGACCAGGGGTATGTATGGGTCCTTAGGACCAGTAATATACTTTTTTCTCTATTTTTATAATTTATTTCATAGTTAAAAGTTTGAAACCCATTTAAGCCTTCTATTAAGTTTAATTGGAAAAATCACCTTTTACTTCCTTAATTTTTTTATTAAATTGTTGTGTGGCTTAATTAGGGGCTATAAGTACACCCTTGCTGTTTGGTGTGACTTAATAGTGTTATTTGCTTAAATATGTACACAGTCACTATTAAAATGATTAAAAGTATGAGCCTTCACATATAATAACTTAAATGAAAAGAATTAGTAATTAAATGTTTGTTAAGGTGAATATGGCCAACAAGAGTTGGATAAAATAAATAACCTTTCACTCCACCTGAACCCTGCATTGCATACCGTGTAGAGCTCCCTGACGGTAACTACGCTCTCGTGCCGGAAGCCGAGGAAGGAGGAGCCGACGCGGAGCTGCAGTACGTGGAAGTGAGCGAGGGCACCGAGGACCCTCAGGCTAACTGTGCTGACTAAGGTAAGCCCCGGTGCATTGTCCTATATGGTTTCGAAAAGTTACATAACTATCTTTGGATGTTCGTGCATTTACGTTCAGGAGTTGAAATGAAACCCTAGATGCATGATCCCTAGGTACCCGTGTCCTTTACTAGTATGCTAGGTCGGTAGCTGCCATGCTATAGTACCGTTACAAGTCGAGTGATGCTTGTCACTCGCGAGAATAGGTGCTTATGTTGAAATCATAAGATCTTTATAAATGGATTGCTCATGTGGTAAGAGCACGGGATGTGGGCTCCGGTCCAATGACTTTCGTGGGTTAAGTGTTTGAACGTACTAAACACTTGTCCGAAATGGGTACGGTAAGCCTAGTACCTTAATGAGGCGGTAAGGGATTTTACTGTGACTAATCTTGGGATGCGTCCCCCGGCTAGCTACCGGTGGTGCATGTGCGATTCTGGGTGCCTTGCGGGGTATACCAGATAGCCTGTACCGAAGACTGTGGCCTTTTATCCCGAACCGAGGATTTTTGGGAACCGCCTGGTGGTTGTCCTCGCGGGGGCACCCTACCGTGTGTTTAGGTCTACCTTGCAAGGTTTAAATCAATCGATTGTCGGCCTCTCACCGTTACCTGAGACTACTTATCCTGCTGGCCATGAGATCCCTAATGATGGAAGTTGATGAATATTTATGCTTGATTAATTGTATTGCACAACTTATGCTTGTAATAGCTTGCTAACCTAGAAAAGAATAATCAACTAGAACTTGTGCTAAAATCTTGAAAGTAAGGACATACTCTTTGTTGCTTTTCAGCAAAGGAAACCCCAGTGGCCAAAAAGCCTTTCATGTCTAGAGTTGGTGATATTGTTGTCACCGATGGGTAAGTCTTGCTGAGTATTAGTATACTCAGCCTTGCTATAATCTGTTGCTCCAGGTAATGCTTTTGCTGATGTGTGGCCTGGAGAGATCCCGCCTGGCTGGGAGCTAGAGTGGGTGGAAGACGATGAATGAAGGCATCATGGCAGGCCTCCTGTGATGCTCCTCGCGCCGTTTAGTTTAATTCCGCTATTTTCAAAACTCTGAACTCGTTATCATGTCAAAAACTTCGGTTTGTAATAATTAAACCCTTCTGGGTAGATTTGGATGTTAATCATGTGTTGTACTCTGGACTCGCCTTCGCGTGAGTTTTAATGCATATATGTCGATCCTTGTTGCTATGTAAGTGATTTTACCGGGCGTTAACCCGGCAACTAACGACAGGATGATACTTTACTGTCGCTTAATGGCCAAAGTGGATTGGTTTAGGCGATAGTACAGTATTTTCCTGGGCGGATTGTCACAGATAGGAAGTCCACTTCTGGGACTTGCCAGTTCTTGGGTTCTTCTTTGGTGTCTTGGTCTTCTCGCAAACAGTCGAGTGTTGCTCAATCCACTACCGAGGCAGAGTATGTGGCCGCAGCTAGTTGTTGCTCTCAGCTCCTTTGGATCACATACACCATGAGTGACTTTGGTGAGGAGTATACCCATGTTACACTTCAATGTGATAGCACCAGTGCCATAAGCGTTGCAAAGAACCTAGTGCTCCATTCCAAAACCAAGCACATAGAAGTGAGGTATCATTTTCTGAGAGACAACGTAGAGAAAGGAAAAATCACTTTGATCCATGTACCCACACATGACCAGCTAGCCGATATTTTCACCAAACCCCTAGATCAAGCAACTTTCACTCGTTTGCGGGGGGAGCTTGGTGTGTGTTTGATTTCTTGAGTTGGTGTGTGGGAGCTTCTTTGTAGCATATGTATAGATTTTCTTTGTGCATTTCTTGCATTTGGCATGGCATATGTAACATGATGTATATGCATCTTTGTATCTTAGGTTGCATGCATTTTGTATCATATGCATTGTTTAGGAAAAGCTTCTCCTATATATAGTGTTCACCATGGAATGATATGTATGTCTTTATGAGCTAGTTTGGTAAGTTATGGTTAGTTTGGCTTAGCTCTTGATAATCTTGGTTTATATCTATGGTTGATGGCTATGTTTTCAAAAAGGTCACATGTATGCTCTTTTGTGAGTAAATACTTTTATATGATCTTAACATGTTTTAGTGGCTTGACTATGCTTAATTTGTGGTTGGACAGCTTATTTTAATCATATGGGGCCAAAGACTCATTTGCCATCATGAATGTTTAGCCCTCATGCTTGATCTTGTGGAGGGGCATAAGTTCCTTTTTGTCGTAAAGACATTTCATGTACCAATTTCAAATCTGAAAATGAAATGTAAATTGCTTGAAAATGTGCTCCCATGTCATATGTGCTAATTTTAATTTGCTTTGGGTGCTAAACCGTTGCATGATGCCTACCAATGAGAAGTCTCATATATAGAAGTAGGCACATGGCTCGGTGGCTTTGACATGACATGAGGTGCTTGTGGGTATTTATGATGGTCTTATGCTTAGAATGGTTGTCCTCGCATGAAGTTTGTGTGGCTTTGCCATTTTGACATGTTTTGCTCATGCTTAGGACTTTGCTCATGAGAGGGTGATTTTTCGCAAAATTGCTCATTTCTATCTTAGCTTCGTCCAATGGTTGTGAAACTTGGTGATCTTGTAGTTGATGTCATTACGAAGCTATAGAGTATCTAACTTGCTCTTTTAGACATGTGTAGCATCCTATATTGAATTTTGTCTATTTGAGAAGCTTTATGTTTTATTTTTTTTGCATTTTTAGCTTGATTCATGTATTGTCAATAAGGGGGAGAAGTTTGAGCATGTTTTGGCTTACTGCATGTTTTTAGAAGGTTTCCAAGTGGTTTCGAGCTAGTTTTGAGCTCGGGCAGTTCCCAGTTTTTCCCAGGTGGTCATCAGCCTGACCGGTGAGGTACACCGGTCTGACCGGTGTGGTTGACCAGTCTGACCGGTCCAGAGCAAAGCTGAAGCAGCCGCTCTGTTTTGCGAGGTGATTTGCATGCATTCGTCCAGGGGGAGTTGCATTGGTTCAGGGGGAGTTTGCATGTGTGCAGGGGAGCTCTTTGTGGTTTTCGAGCTTTGGTTTGATGGTTTGTGCTTTTTGCTTGAGCATGTTTTGTCTCAGATGTGTCGAGCCGTTGCCCTTGTCTGAGGGGTCCGAGACATGTCTTCTTCAAGTGATCTTGCTCTATGCCTTTCTTTGGCTTTCGATCGCTTGTTGGAGTTTCTTTTAGTCGTTTCTTTTCTTTTCCTTTTCTCTCGGTTACCAAAACGTGTGTGTTGTCAATGCACTCATCAAGGGGGAGATTGAGAGCCATGTGTGGTTCGAGGACCGGTGGATGGTCGCTTCCTGGTGTGATGAGTGATTAACAACGTGGTGTGGACTGATTCTTGGCTAAGTATTGCAGGTGCAGGTTGCGGCTTGACTGGTGCAGGTGCAGGTGAAGAACAAGCGCGAAAGGTCGTTGCCGGTGAGGCCTCCAGGTGTGGAGAAGACAAGTAGGCTTGGTTCGAGGGACCCGGTGGCCAGCAGGGTCAAGTGCGGGCCGCGTGGTGGTAAGAACGACAAGATGAAGTCATGGACGGTTTCTTGGTTGAGCCTCAAAACCAAGGTCGAGCCGGGACTACGTGGGAGCCGAGTCATGAGTGGTGATTGGCGGAGGCTACACCGAGTTCGCGGGGTTTCCGGTGGTTCACCAGAAAACCACTGGGTTCCTTGGTTGATCCACAAAGCCAAGACCGAAGAACCGAAGACGGAGGTGCAGCAGCTCCAGACCGGTCTGACCGGTGGGTACCGATCTGACCGGTGAGGAGCAAGTTTGCGGTCGCTGGGCATCCGTCCGATGGTGCAAAGACAAAGACTTCCAAATTTGCCCTTGAGGGGCATGTATCCCTAGTTAGCTAGTAAGGGTATTTTAGTCTTTCGGTTGCCTCCATATAACCCAAGGGGTGAGAGTATGGCAGCCATCTCTTGGAACCCTAGCTCATTTGTTTTCCTATTTTCTCTTCCTATTTTCCTTAGGATTTTCTTAGGACTAACTTGAGAGCTTCATGGTGAGATCTTGTGAGAGGGAAGGATGATCGGGCGGCAAGCTAGACCTTGTATGAACTTTTTTGGTATGTATAGATGATTCGGCGTGGTTCCTCAAGGCTTTGATGTGTCTTTCCTGTTTCTCCTTTTTGGTGATTTTCGGAGCCCTTTCTTGGCGATTTTCTTGGAGCGATTTCGAGGCTTTTCTCTTTGGGATTTGGTGGGGGATGTATGTGTGAACCCTTCGTGGTTCTTTTTCCTTTGATTCTCCACCCAAATCTGTGAGCAAAGGGGCTTGATTTTGGGGTTTTCTTGTCTCTTGGGTTAGAGGCGTTCTTGGTGGGATTTCCTCAATTCCTCTTGTTTTGACAAGTTTTGGTGGACCAAATTTTGGCTATGGAGTGCCCATGAGGTGTTCCTACTATCCCCAAAGTCTTGTGCAAAACCGTGGAGCGATTCGGGAGATCGGGAGTTGGATTTGGGGGAGTTGACCCGCGGGCGCTGTTCATCCCGAGAGCTCAGGTCACACCGATCTGACCGGTGCCTCTCACCGGTCTGACCGGTGCAGACTCTCTGTTGAGTTTTGCTCGGGTGAACGTCTTGGTGAGTTCCCTGTTGTCCTGTGTTGCTGCTGTTTCGGGTTTGGTCCTATTTGGAGCTCGGTAGGTCAGTTTGGTGGATTTGGGATTTCCTGGCTTGTACCGGTCTGACTGGCGAGCTACACCGGCCTGACCGGTGTAGAGGCCTTCTGTGGAAGTTCTCAGATTTTGCCAGCAGGGACCGGTCTGACCGGTGCTGCTCACCGGCCTGACCGGTGTAGCCCATTAGCTACTCGAGTTGGTTTTTTCTGCTGCGTTCTCGAGTAGGTGTAGGTGGTTGTTGGTTCCTAGGACCAGTAGCACTTCAGTGGCTGCGTGGTCTAGACCAACTTGGGTAGTTGAGTCGGAGACGTGTTTTGGAAGCCGTGTTCATCTTGTTGGAGTTCTCATCTCCTTCGAGAAGAATTTTTATCTGCTCACATTCACTCCCCCCCTCTCTGGTTCGCCTAATCGGTCCTTCAACCTCTCCACGATAAAAAAATTTCTTCCCCACGCTGTTCTACAGGTCCTGGCGGCGACGGACGCATGGGTGAATAGGATGCGGCGGCGCTGCCCGGGGATGGACGTCCGATGGCCGCAAATTGCAGATCCGGTGGGGGGGCGTTGACGACGTGGCTGATGATAGCTCTGGAGGTGCCTCGTTCGTGCTCGGCGAAGGTGGTGGCGACGCACCCTTCCTGTGGCCGCCGACGGGTCTGGTGTGATGGCGAGCGCGTGGCCTGGCCTCCGCGGAGCGGTTGCAGGCGCAACCACCACGCGGGTGGACAGCGCTGCCCACGGTGCCGCATTGTGGGGCGGCATCCCAGCTGCGGCGGGGCTGACGGGCGGAAGCACAGGCGTCCCAAACCATGGAGGATGGCCAGACTGGTGGAGCAACGCAGCAGCAGCGGCTCTTGCCGCCGGTGGAGGAGCAAGCCAGAGGCCGGGCGGAGCTGTAGAGCAAGGCACGTGGCGGAGGAGAACTGGACAGCGAGTGCTGGAGGTGGAGGTGACCCGTGGCCGGTGAGAGGGAGGAGCTGGAGTTGGAGGTGGCCCGTGGCCGGCTCTAGAAGATGAGCTGCGCTTGCGGACGGATAAGCTGAAAGGAGAGAAAACGAATAAAAAAAGAAAGAAAAAAGAAATGAGAAAAATAAAATAAGGAAAAATAAAATAAAATCTTGCATATGTTACACAGCTAAGAGAAGCTGTTTTGCCAAACGATTTTCCAAAATAGTTTCAGATTCATAAGAGAATCCACTCCACCAGCATAGCCACAGCCAGAGCTACCACAACCGCAGCCATAGCTGTGCCAAACACACCCTTTGATGTCGACGAGCTCTAGGCGTGGCTTGGAGAAGAAACATTGTCCACGAGACGTTGAAAAATTGGTTGATGCGTCGATTTTATGTGTTCAGGAAGTGGTTTTAGTTCGAACATCAGAATGCATTTTTTTTTAAAAATAAACAAATTGAAAAAAAAGAGTTATCACCATTGGTGTTGGAACTTCGCATTCTCGTGTCGTTGTGATTGTTGCCTATGGTAATAAAATTATTGTGGTATGAGATTAGATTGGTTTGTTATTCGTTTTGTTCGATTGGTTGGTGCTGATTTGTTGTGAAAGAAAAATACAGTTAACTGGTTGGTGTCAGGTGGCGTGCTGATTTGTTGTGAGAGAAAAATAATGTTGGCTGATTGTTGATAAGCCATGCGAGCAAGACGGATATAACCATGTACCTTAATTTAAAAATGTATCTTATTTATTTATTGTGTATTTTTAAAGCATTTTACCATGTAAATAATTTTTTATTTATTATGGTTTTTTTATACACGTGCGTGCGTACATTTTACTAGTTTCTAAAAAAAGATTGACCGTTGGCGGCCGAGCGAGAGCGACCGGATCACCGGAACAAAAAGTTGTACCGACCGGTCCTAGACTTTCTTCCCGTAGATTGCCGTTCAAACCTCCCTATTGACAGTTCAGCTTTCTCCCTTCGGCATGAAACGACAGATTCCAATGACCGAGAGAATTCCAATGCTCACAACCTGTTTTGCTTTCTTGTTTAAGTTTAAAAAATCACATGGTGTTCTGCTACATGCTTGGGTTAGTGTCCCTGGACGTACACTCACCTAGGCACCGGATCATGTTAAGAGCAACTCCTATTTCAAGCCTCTACTTTATCGAGTAGAGGCTGTTTAACTTTTTGGAGTTTTATTTTTTTTACTTAACTCCAGTAACACCCCCTTCTTCCCAGGCTCTATTTTATTATGACATGTAGGTCTTACATGTCAGTGACCATTAAATCTCACCCCTTCTTCCCCACCGGCCTCCTCCTCCATTTTTCTCCCTTGCTCCTCGATATCTTCTTTTCCCCAACCCTTTTCTCGAGCTACTGTAGGGGGTAGGCGGAGCCGGGCCACGGGCTGTAGTGGAGGAGTCAGGTGCACCACGGGCGACCCCCTGCAGCTGCAACGCTAGCGGTAGCCCCTCCTCTGCTACCGTGGCTAGCCCCTACAACAATGTGATCTCCGGCTGGGGGGCGCCCGAGCGGGGAGCTCGAGCGGCGGCGCAGATGACTAGGGCGACGACGGCAACAGAGCACGGGCTCGAGCGGCGCCGCGAAGGAGAGGAGTGCTCGAGCTCCTGTCACTCCTTCTCCCCTGGCCCGCTGGATCTCGCGACGCGGCGGCGTGGCCCGCACGGCTGGTCGGCGTGGTGGCGCATGGAGGGGCCCTCACGCCAGGCTGCGCATTGGCACAGGAAGGGTCCCGTGCGACCGGTCTGAGCGGGAGAACCGGAGCTCCGATTGGATGAGCTCGAGTTGGCCACGACCGCGTTGGAGAGGCCAACCTTCGAGCGATTGCGGCTGCACAAGAGAGATGGAGCTCCGGCGGTACGCGGTGGAGGGGGGTCGCAGACTCGAGCTCCGGGCGGCCTGTGGCGGAGGGGAACCTGAGCTCCGAGCCTTCGTGCGGGGAGCTCGCCGGAGTTGGAGCGACAACGGTGGCCCAACTAGAGCAAGGGCGGGGCCGGAGTGTAACACCCCATGTGTTTATTAAAGATAAATACCTCAATTAGGGTGGTTAATCATGTTTAATTGGCTCATAAACATGTTTGACATGATCTTGCACATATTTGCACAAAAGACCTTGGTCAAAGTTCAAATTCTTGGTCAAACCCCTATACATCCAAAAAGGCTGATTCGGTTTTCTTGCACGTTCTCCAAATTTCTCTATAGAAGTTCAAAATCGGCCAATATAAAAGTTCTTCGTTATCTCCGGGAACACATTTTTCATAATTGGCGGACATTCCAATTTTGAGCGCAAAGCCGCTTAAATTTGAGTTGAAGTTTCTGCGCACAGTAAACCGGGGCCGAGAATTCCTGAAAGTTCAACGCGTTTTTGCCACGAATCCGTTGATCAAAACATATGACGCCCTTTGTAAAAGTTGTAGGTCTATAGCTCCTATACAACTTTTATTTTTGGAGATTTTCAAGTTAGATGGCACTTTTTCGTGTTTTGCAATTTCGAAGAGGCTTAAACGAAATAGAACTGGAGACGGGCGACGTCATCGCCGCGCCCAACGCGTCGTGCGCGCGTATGGACCGCGCCGGCCACGTGGCTTTCTCGCGCTATTCCGGTGTACGGATACATCGAAGTCGTCGCTGTGGACCGGGGAACGGGCCGTGACGACTCCGTCCGCTTCCTGCCCGTACGCCGCGCCCACGTCATGAACCACGCAAGGCCAGGGCCACGCGTCGCGTGCGAGCGCGTCCGCGCGTGCGCCCTGCGCATGCCGAGCGCCACCTGGCCGCCTCCTGGCCGACGCGCCCACCTCCATACTCCCTCCTGTCGCGCGCTATTCTCGGCCAGCATCAAAACCAAGCCGCACGACGTCGTGCTCAGACCGACGTGAAACAGAGCACGCCGTCGCCATTGACGCCGCCGCCGCGCTTTCCCCTCCTCCGAGTCGAACCGTGTCCGCCTTCAAGCCCCTACACCTCCCTTTGGGCACACCTGAACCTCCACCACCTCCTCTGTCCCGCATTGTGCCGCGCCGAGCCGGGGGTTCAAGCGCCGGCGGGCTGCTCCCGTGCTCACCGCCGTCGGTGCCGTTCCGGCCATCTCCGGCCGAAACTCCGCCGCCCAACCACTCCCCTCCTCTCTACTCTTCCGCACGAGTCCCCGGACAGCTCCAGCGCACGGGCCGGGCACGCCAGTGCCGCCATCACCGTCGCGGGCAGCAGAGGCGGCCGCTCGGCCACCTCACCGCCGCCGGCCGTCCCGAAGCCCATCTCTGCACCAACCATCACCGGGAGGTGGTAAAGGGTGAGCACGCACGCCTCTCTAGCCCCTCACCCGGCCAACTTCGGCGGCCAATCGTCGCCGGCGAGGTCCCCATGGCCGCCGGGGACGACATTGCAAGGATTGAACTCTTTCTAGGGAGTTTTCCGTAAACCAGGGTCCTCTGCGTAATTTCGCGAAAATAGTACAAGGGTCCTCCTGTAAAAGCTGTTTTAGGTTTTAGCTGCAACTTCAAAAATTCATTAAAAATCGTAGAAAAATAAGAAAAATGCAAACCCAATTTTGTTGGTTTCCTGGTGAAGAAACATACCTTTTCTAGAAAGCATATATAGGGTTTTTCTGTGTAGTTTTTGAATTAAAAATTCAAACTCAGTTTGATGTGTTTTTAGTGTAGTTTAAAATATACACATGATATGGAGTTGAATTTTGGATATGTTGCTCTTTATGGCATGTCTAGATTTGTGACCAAAGTTGGCATGAGTTTGATGTGTAAATTTTTAGTTATGATTTATGCAAGCTCTAGGCTAGTTTAATCTTGATGCTTTTTATAGCCCTTTTATAAATTTTTCTTTAAGCACAAGTGCACCCTAGAGCTTTGTCTTGATGAGTAGTACCTCTGGTAGGTTGGATATGGTTTTAGGAAATTGTTTAATAGGTGATTTGGATTTAATCTTGTGTAGGGTGATAAATTAATAACTCAAAATATAAATAATATCTATACTTGAGCTTTCGCTAGAAACTTAGTTTTGACCTAGAGGATGGCTAGGAGAAAGTTGAGATCAAAAAGTTTAGTAAAACTTTTTATATGAATTAATGGTGATTTACTAGGCTAAAATTTGTCTTTTTCGTATAAATTAATATATAAATGATCTTAAGTTAGATTTTGGTTTGTGAGCTTAGAATAGGCATATGTTGTTGTGTGTAAAGTTTCAACTCAGTTAGAGTTAATTTGCATTTAGTTTGAATTATAAATGATTAAATAGTTAGAAAATGATTAAGGAAAAAATAGTAATGTGTTGTTAAATTGAAAAATGATTATATCCAGTTTAAGAACTGTTTCTAAAACTGTTAAGAAACCCCACTTACTGTTTGTGAAGTTAAGTAACTTAATTAATTTTAGATAGGCACACAATCACTATGAAACTAGTTAGGGTTAATCATCACACCACCTTTATGTCTTTTGTGTAGATCTTTATGTTAAGTTGCTTAGATATGGACGCAATCACCGTAGAACTGATCCTAAGATCAGCATTCACCCCCTTGTACTTTTTGTGGGAAATTAAGAGTAATTAAATGTATATGGCCAACAAGAGTTGGGTTTGGTGGTAATTCCCCCACCCTCACCATAACCTAATGCATATGCGTGTATACGTGTAGAGTTACCGGACGGGGCTTACACGCTCACCCAGCAGGAGGGAACAGCTAGTGGAGAAGTGAAGCAGATTAGTGTGCAGTAAGACCTGGACCAAAGTCCAGAAGAGCCCAAGGCTGTTGTTGAGTCCGAGGAAGGCAAGCACCGGAGTTACATATAACCTTTTTGATTAAAACTCATACTCTTTTACTTTTCAGCATTTAATGTTACTTTGTGCATTTAAGTTTCAGGAGTTTCTTTGAAACCTAGATGCATGATCCTTAGGACTCCTATGCTCTTATACTAGTATGTTAGGTCGCTAGTGCCATGATTTAAGGACACGGTACAAGTCGAGTAATGACTCATTACTCGCGAGATATAGGTTACTTATGTTGGAATCATAAGTTGGTTTAATTGACTCGCTCATGTGGTAAGAGCAATGGGTTTGGTCTCAACCGAGTAGCATTGTGCTGATTTAAGCTATTGAACGTACCAAGTGCTTGTCGAGAATGGGACCGGTAAGCCTAGTACCTAATGAACCAGTGCGGGGACTTTATCGCTACTACTCTTGAGATGCTTCTCCCGGTTTGATCCCGGTAGTGCAAGTGTGATCCTGTACGTGCCGTGTGAGGGCGTTCCAGTAACCTTGTACTTAGGACTGTTGCGCCTATCCCTAATCTGGGGAATGACGGGAACCGCCTGGTCGGGGTAGACCCCGCATTCGCTTTTATTTGATTTCTTGGGGTCTACCTTCTTCCGTGTATCTTGGGTTTACCTTGCAAGGATATAAATCGATCGATCGTCGGTCACTCGCCGTTATCTGAGTCGGCTTGACCACTAGCTACCCCATGTTTATTTATGAAACATTTCGGATTAATATTGATATTTGATTAAATCTTGTTTGCACAACCATGCTTGCTTAGCTAGGTGCTTACCTAGAATGGTTAACATACTAGAACATGAGCTAAAACTTAAAAGTAAGGATCAACTCTTAGTTGCTTTTGGCAAAACAAACCCACCAGCCAAAAACCCTTATATGTCTAGCTGTGTCTTTTATTTTGACGGGTCAGTCTTGCTGAGTATTAGTATACTCAGCCTTGCTTTTGTTGTTGTTTTCAGGTAACCCCATCTGGCCTGGTTCTATTCCAGATGGTTGGGAGCTTGAATGGGAGAACGATGATGAGGAGTGATACATTGTGGATGGCCTCCCATGTGTATCCCGCGTTTAGTTTACTTTCCGTTGTTTAAAACTCTAAACCATGTTTACTTTTATGTACTCAAAGCCTGGTTTGTAATATTAAGTACTTGAGAACTTGTATGTAATGTAATCTTGTACTCTGGTCCCGCCTTCGTGTGGGCTTAGCGCATATCTCGATCCTGTGAAAGTGATTTACCGGGCATGACCCGGCAGAGGCGACAAAATAGCTCTTGGTTATCGCTTATGAGCCAAGTGGACCAGCTTAAGTGATAATCCGGATTTATTTTGGGCGGTTCTGTCACACGGAGTTGGATCGTTGGAGCTTCGTTCCTCCTCGACGCGCGCAAAGCAAACAGACACAACTTTCGAGTAGGGGGCTCCCCTGGCACCCGCGGGAGAAGGTTCTTGATGGGACGATTTGGGTGCCCCCTACAGTTGGTGCCCGAGTAGAAGGTCTATGGAGTGCGTTTTTATTGCTCTCGACGTCTACTTTTTGAGTTGGGACTCAAATAGGTAGACTGCTAAAGTCACTCTAAGTCCGCACCTACTACTATTCATGTATTATTTCTCTTTTCTTTTTTCTTACAAGGATTTTTGTTAATCCTCAATCATTGCATGACGCTACAAGATGATAAGAAATATATATTCCTATTTTTAAATCATTTTTTATAGGTATAAAAATTCGTGCGAGGAGTATCCCTAAATCACATGAGTGACTTATAGACACTCCCATCCTTTTAGAGACAACTTCCTCTGTAACACCTGTTGACGCTTTTCTGGTCAACACACACGAGCGCTAGATCACGCGGAACGTCGAAACGCTGAACTCGCCGAGCTCTTGCCCGGACCGGTCTGACCGGTCAGGGGCACCGATCTGACCGGTGTATGCAGAGGCACGGTGAAAACCTAAGATCGCCGCCTCGGGAGGGACCCCGTCGGAGGTGGCGCGCCTAGGGTTGCTCTGAGGTCGGCAAGGCCACTCAGAACGTCCCTGATGGTCGTCGAGACAAACAAGAAAAGCACGAGGTTGGAAAAGTTAGGGTTTGAAGAGATAAAAGTTGTAGAAAGTAATGTACGATTGGGTGATTCCCCCTCAAACGGCCGTGGCCCTTTATATTTATAGGGTGGGGAGGTCTTGCCCCGCAAGGAATCCTTTTACAAGTCGAAATTCGCTAGGACTCCTCAATTCTGCTCGGACTCGGGGTCCACCGGTCATACCGGTTGGGCCCACCGGTCAGACCGGTGTGGCCGCTGCCGGATCGGCTACAAGACGCACGACCGGTCAGACCGTCGATGGACACCGGTCTGACCGGTGGCGTCAGCCTGATCGGCTTTGTGCCAATTTTGGGTGCGAACATATGCCCCCTATTTTTAGTAAAGCTTGCTGTCTAAAAAATAATTCTAAGGTCGATGTGACACTTCACCGGCCATTTTTTGGTCTAAGGGCGATTTTTGCTTTAAATCGGCTATATCCTATCAAGCATCTTGCCAGACACTTGGATGAAATTTCTTCAAGTACCTCCCGTTGAGAGCCCTTGGAAGTCGCTGTCCTTGCAAAGTCTCCATCATGTAAGAATTCCCAGAACAAACCTTGACAACCTTGTATGGACCTTCCCAACTTGGAGACCACTTGCCGAACTTGTTACTCTTAGATCCAATAGGTAAAACCGTCTTCCAAACCAAGTCACCTACCTGAAAAGATTTGGCTTTTACCTTCTTGTTGTATGCTCTAGCAACTCTCCTCTTGTCCTTTTCAATTTCCTCCAAAGCTTCCATACGCTTGTCGGTCACTTCATCAATATTGTCCATCATCAAAGCATAATATGACTCAACATCAAGATTATTCTGCTTTGCAAGTCTATATGCGCCTAGATTCACCTCAACGGGCAAAACGGCCTCTTGACCATACACAAGCTCAAAAGGAGTAACCTTAGTAGCACCATGTCTAGAAATACGATGAGCCCATAAAGCTTCAGATAATACCTCATGCCATCTTCTAGGATTGTCCTCTATCTTCTTCTTTATGAGCTTCACTAATGTCTTGTTGCTAGACTCGGCTTGACCATTGGCTTGAGCATAATATGGAGATGAATTGAGCAATTTAATACCATAGGAATCAACAAATTCACGCACCTCTTTGGATATGAATGAAGTCCCTTGATCCGTAGTCAAAGTCTGTGGAATGCCAAACCTATGTATGATATGCTCAGTAATAAACTCAATCACCTCTCTACGTGTCATATTCTTCAAAGGAATAGCTTCAGTCCACTTGGTGAAGTAATCAGTAGCCACGATCACAAAACAATGCCCCTTTGACGACGAAGGATGAATCTTGCCAATAAAATCCAAACCCCATCCTCTAAAGGGCCAAGGCTTGATAATCGGATGCATCAACGCAGCAGGCACCAACTGAACATCTCCATGTTTTTGACACTCTTCACACCCTTTGTAGTACTTAAAACAATCAGCTATCATGGTAGACCAATAAAAGCAAGCTCGCCTGAGGAGCCACTTCATCTTGGGAGCCGATTGATGAGTACCACAAATATCTTCATGAACCTCTGCCATAGCCAACCTAGCTTGATCAGGACCCAAGCACTTTAAAAGCAAATCATCCGCAGTCCGACGATACAATTCACCATTATCAACAACAAACTTACGAGCCCATCGTCGGACTTTTCTATCAACTGAACTGCTAGGATTTTGCAAATAATCAACCAGAGGCTTTCTCCAATCCTCCACCTCATCTTTGTCACGAAAAACCGAGGAGGAACTTTTACCAGGGGACCGGTCATGGGCATCGGTCAGACCGGTGCCGTTAGCCGACCCAGAACCAGGGGACCGGTCAGACCGGTCGGTGACATCAGTCAGACCGGTGTCACCGGTTAGACTGGTCGGCCTGACCGGTGCCTCCAGAGCAAAACACTCGGCTGTAAGCAACGGTTTGTGTTCTTGAAAATTTCTTTTTCGAACATTAGAACCAGATGCTTGCTGGGTCAGAGCATTAGCTCTAGGATTTTCCTCTCGTGGCACATGATAGATAACAAATTCATCCATACAAGATATGATGTCTAAACATTTATCAAGATAAGCATTTAAAAAACCATTTAAACATTGACATAGCTTGGATACTTGCTGCACCCCCAATAAAGAATCTCCATATGCTTCCACATGTTTTACTCCCATGTCATGTAAAATTTCCAATCCAAATAGAAGAGCCTCATATTCGGTTTGGTTGTTAGTACAATCATGATCCAATCGGTTAAGAGCTTCAAAAACAGTCCCACTTGGCGAAATAATGACAATTCCAACACCACAACCATCTTTGCAAACCGATCCATCAAAATGTAATTTCCATAGAGTAAAAGTAACATAACCGACATTCAAATCAAGTTGCTTATCTACTCTATGTCCAACAATAAAGTCGGCAACAATTTGACCTTTCATTGAACTTAATGGTTCACAATGCAAATCATACTCAACTAAAGCATAAGCCCATTTGCCGACTCTACCACTTAAAATTGGTTTATGCAACATGTATTTGATTATGTCGGTTTGACATGCTACCATGCAAGTACTAGGTAATAAATAATGCCTCAACTTGGTACAAGTATGATATAGTGATAAACACAACTTTTCAATAAAAGTGTACCTTGTTTCGGCGTCCAATAATCTTCTACTCTCATATGCAACAATGTACTCCTTGCCTTCAGTCTCTTGAGTCAAAACACCTCCAATGACATCTTTCTCAGCCGCTACATACAACTTGAAAGGAATACCACTCTTGGGCGCTTGAAGAACGGGTGGCGAAGTCAAATAGCTCTTGATCTCATCAAATGTCTCTTGTTGCTTTGCCCCCCAAGTGAAGTCAACATCATTTTTTAACCGAAGTAAAGGAGTAAAAGCATTCACCTTCCCAGACAAGTTACAAATGAACCTCCTTAAGTAATTTACCTTGCCCAAGAACTTTTGCAAATCCTTTTTACAAGTAGGCGCTTTAACATTCTGGATTGCCTCAATCTTTTTAGGATCTATCTCTATGCCTTTCTCATGCACAATGAAGCCCAAAAACTTCTCAGCCGATACACCAAAAGCACATTTGAGTGGGTTCATCTTTAATTTATACCGACGCATTTTTTCAAATGCAAGTCTTAAATCAGCTAAATGAGAATCATCTCCAGCCGATTTGACAACAATATCATCGATATAAACCTCTACTATGATGCCAAGCAAATCATGAAAGATTAAATTCATAGCTCTCTGATAAGTAGCACCCGAATTTTTCAATCCAAAAGTCATAACAACCCACTCAAATAAGCCAACAAAACCCGGACATATGAAAGCCGTTTTGGATATATCCTCTTCGGCCATAAAGATTTGATTGTAACCAGCATTACCATCAAGAAAGCTAAGAATTCTATGTCCGGATGCAGCATTAACAAGAAAATCGGCTATAGGCATAGGATATTCATCTTTAGGAGTAGCTCTATTAAGATCTCTAAAATCAATGCAAACACGAAGCTTTTTCGTTCCTTTTTTCTCAACAGGCACAATATTAGAGATCCAATCAGCATAACGACAAGGCCTAATAAACTTTGCATTAAGTAACCGATTGACTTTCTCTTTCACTCGGTCATAAATATCAGGATTAAAGTTTCTACGAGGTTGTTTATAAGGCCTAAAACCAGGTTTAATAGGTAAACGATGCTCAACTAGATCACGACTTAAACCAGGCATTTCATTGTAGTTCCATGCAAAGCAATCAACATACTCCTTTAACAGCTTTATTAACTCAGATTTAAACAACGGATCAAGATTCTTGTTTACAAATGTCGGCCTAGGTAAAGTGCCATCACCAATATCAACTTCCTCTAAAGGATCAGCCGACGTAAACCCTTGTCCTAACTTGCTCAAATCATCAAAGTCTTCGATGGCCTCACACATATCGTTCTTATGCACCCGATAGTGCTCTCGCCTTTGTTGCAACCACTCCAGATTTGCATCCATCAAATCGACAGAGAAGTTCTAGCCTGATCAACGATCGGCTTCATGACAACAGTAGCAAAGCCATCTTTGGTAGAATCAATAAGCCTCAAATTAGATAAATCTAAACCAGTTAAGCACTTAAGATTCTCATGATTATCCATAGTAGGACTATCGGCCACTGCAACACAAGCCGATGTATCACCATGAACAATCTCTACCTCGTCGCCTACCCATTGGATTAAGAATTGATGCAAAGTAGAAGGCACACACTAATTTGCAT
This sequence comes from Cenchrus fungigraminus, assembly GCA_036936925.1. Classification (NCBI taxonomy): domain Eukaryota; kingdom Viridiplantae; phylum Streptophyta; class Magnoliopsida; order Poales; family Poaceae; genus Cenchrus; species Cenchrus fungigraminus. The sequence goes on along the minus strand of CM072778.1, from coordinate 14,575,016 downwards.
GAATCCAATCACGACCAAGGATGAGACTGAAGTTACCTTGTGTCTCAGCGACGAAGAATGCCGTAGCCAACGTCTTGCTCCCAACGGTGAGCTCCATAGAGACGACACCTTTAGCTCCCATCGGCTCGCCTCCTCCAACACCGCTGACGGTCATGTTGGTCTTGATCAGCTCATCATCTGAACCTCCCAGCTTCTTGAACAAAGAATACGGCATTAAGTTGACGATCGCTCCTCCGTCCACCAGCATGCGAGAGATAGGCTTCCCATTGATGTGTCCTTTCATGTACAAAGCCTTCAGATGATTTTCAATAGTTTTAGGCTTCTGAAAAATAGCTTCCTTTGGCCCAAAGTCGAGATGCGCAACGTCTTCCTCCGAGAGCACATAACCATCCATAGACATATGGATCACATTGATGTCCAAATTCATGCGCTCGGGCGAAGAACTGAATCAACAAGCTCCTTATCGTCTTCTGGTGCAGGATCCGATGCGGACTTGTCATCACAAACCATGGGAACCGAAGAGGAGAAACAGGGCAGCGTCTCTGGGTCATCGGCCTGACCGTCGACCTCCACCGGTCTGACCGGTGTGACCGGTCTGACCGACCCCTCCACCGGTCTGACCGGTGTCGACTGGGAGCTGGTCTTGACACTCCACTCTTTCCCTTGAGGTACCATAGGCCTGTACTGGTTGAAAGTTTCGTCCCTTTGCTTCTCTAGCTCCTTCTCCCTCTTCTCTTGAAACCTTAGGCGTTGAAGCTTCCTCCTTTGTGTGCGAGTCAATCCGGGAGGACACCACCTTGGCAAGAAGTATTTGGAGTTGGAACCACTCCCACTGGCCTCATGGTCATTAGCAGCAACAAACACCCCTGGAGTTGATGTCACAACCTTATTGTTAGGAACAATCGGTCTTTTGCCATCTTCTCCAATAGGAACATCCATTGATCCAATCTGAATAATATCTTGACTCGTAGTCCTCTCTGGATCAACTTTCATCTTCTGCACCTTCTCCTTCTACTTCGGCTTGTAGACTTGCTTCACGGGAGGTGGCACGGCTTTTCTGGCAGCACCGGTCTGACCGGTGGTAGCGACCGGCCTGACCGGTCGGGTCTGGTGACCCTGACCAGAACGGCGAGGAGCCAATCGGTCTTGGACAGGCCTGGAGATTCTGTCAAAAGCTGATTTCTGTCCTCCCCATCCAGGATGAAAGGCTTGTTGATAAGGCACCCATATCACTCCATTGTCATCATAAATCGGGCGTGGTGCATTTGAACTTGATGACGCCCATGGTGGAGTAAAACGTTGCCCTTGCTGCGATGATTCACCCTTGAGTCTTGTAGCAGCCCTTGGAGGTGAAGATGACCCTCCTTGATGTGTAGGTGACCTCATCCTTTTTTTTAATGGCCGATCACTTGTAACGGACTTTTGCTTGGAATACTTGTGAAATAGCATGTCGAAAGTGATCTTTGGCTTAGGACCACTCCCCTGATTTTTTGCTACATTAAGTTTCCAGTTTCCAATCTCCGGACGGCTTGGCTTGATCATCCTCGGGCGATCTGGGGGCGCACCGGTCTGACCGGTCACATCCACCGGTCTGACCGGTCTGGCCAGAGACGGCTCAGACGGTCGCTGATCGGTGGGTGTGGACGACCCTTGCCCCCCATGTCCAGAGGCACTTACTGTAACCTTGAAGGTCTCTTTGCCATCAGGAGTCTTCTCATACTCAACTTTGCGAACTAGCTCTTTTCCTCTCAAATCGGGCTTAGCCTCCCCGATTACCACGTTCTTGCCTTTAGTTGCTTCAGCTTGATGTGGCCGAACCAGTACCTTAGGCTGCTGTAAATCCATGGTGTTGATTGGAAAAGGAGCCTTGTCCACTTGCATCTCATGAAAAGTCAAACGACCTTCGTTTATGGCCGATTGAACCTGTCGACGAAACACATTGCAATCATTAATAGCATGAGAAAATGAATTATGAAATTTACAATATGCATGTCTTTTCAACTCTTCAAATGGAGGAATAGTATGATTTAACTTAATATTTCCAGATTTAAGCAATTCATCAAATATGCGATCACATTTGGAAACATCAAAAGTAAATTTAATTTCTTCTTGCCGACCTTTGCTAGCCAGCTTAAGAGATGGACAAGAATAAGCTTTTTCTTTAGAGGGCCAATTAAATTCAGTAGCATAAATTTCTTTATCACTATCGTCCGAGCTATCAGAATCATAATCAATAACATGAATATTAGAACGGCGTGATTTAAAATTATCTTTCTCTTTATTCATTCAGTTTTCAACAACTAAAGCTCTAATTTGAACTTGTGCAACCGAAAGAAAGTCAGTGCCCTCTATCTTATCTCTAATAGATGATCTTAAACCTTTTAGACAAATGTCTGCAAGGTCCATATCAGTGATTGACAAATTAAAGCACCGGTTTTTAGTTTCTTTAAACCTTTTAATGTAGGCAGAGACAGTCTCATCTCTTCCTTGCCTAACCGATGTTAAGTCTGTCAATTTTAATTGTATGCTCCCACTGTAAAAGTGATCATGAAACTTACGTTCTAACATATCCCAAGATATAATAGAACCGGGAGCAAGCGAGGAAAACCAAGCAAAAGCGGTGCCAGTCAAAGATAAAGAGAACAAGCGCACTTTTAAAGCATTATAGACACCAGCTTCACCTAGTTGTGCAGTGTATTGACTAACATGCTCCCATGTGGTCCGGTCATCATCACCACTAAATTTAATCAAGTCAGGCATACGCCAACCACGTGGGAGAGGAAATCTATCAAACTCGGGATCGTATGGTTTTTGATACAAATTAGTGTTACCAATATCAACACCAAGTTTGGTTTTTACCACAATAGCCAAATCTTCCTTAAATCTATTAAATTCCGCCAAATTAGGATTATTTGGCTGTTGTGGTTGAAGATTCTCCAAATTCATCTTATTTAGGTAAGGAGCTATCTTAGCTTGAGCTAACCTGTAACTTTCAAACACATCGTCTGGAATAATGTTTTTGGAGGCTGATGTATTCATTGTCGTACTATAATGAGGTCCAACATTACTGATTGTATTAGAAAAAGTAGGGACCATCTGATTTGGCACGATAGAAATTGGCAAAGGCTGGTCGGGCACCAACTCCATAGCACCGGTCTAACCGGTACCCTGCATCGGTTCGACCGGTGCGGCCATGTTTGGCCTGTGCGGTTGAAACTGAGGGTACTGACCAGATGCTGGATTTGATGTCAAACCATATGCATGATTATCATTATTTACAGGCAAAGGCGCTAAGCTAGGATGAGACCCTTGAGGATTAGCTTTAGCAGTACTACTATTAGTTTCATTATTATTAAAACCTAAACTCCTATCTTTTTCAAGATCCTCTAATCGTTCTAAACGAGCAATGTAAGAAGCAAGCAATTCATCACTTTCCACTGTAGATTTCATAGGAGAAGTTTCAGACGGGGATTTCTTACTTACAGTGGGAATTACCTCAATATTGCTGTCGTTTAGCCTGATCGCCGGCAGCTCGAACTCTTTCAATCTTGCCACCTTGCCGGATCGATCCTTCTTGACGCCAGCTAGGAATTGTACTTGCATGTACTCTTGTAGCGCCTTGAACTTCTACTGTTCCTCTGGAGAGAGATCTTCCAGCGACGCGGTGACAATGTTGTTCATGTCAAGTTCACACCGAGCACCCATCTGGCTGAGGTTAGATTGAACGGTTTCAGCAACCTGATCTTTCTTCCCCAGCGGAGTCGCCAAAAGTGTGTTGACGCTTTTCTGGTCAACACACACGAGCGCTAGATCGCGCGGAACGTCGAAACGCTGAACTCGCCGAGCTCTTGCCCGGACCGGTCTGACCGGTCAGGGGCACCGGTTTGACCGGTGTATGCAGAGGCACGGTGAAAACCTAAGATCACCGCCTCGGGAGGGACCCCGTCGGAGGTGGCGCGCCTAGGGTTGCTCTGAGGTCGGTAAGGCCACTCAGAACATCCCTGATCGTCGTCGAGACAAACAAGGAAAGCACGAGGTTGGAAAAGCTAGGGTTTGAAGAGATAAAAGTTGTAGAAAGTAATGTACGATTGGGTGATTCCCCCTCAAACGGCCGCGGCCCTTTATATTTATAGGGTGGGGAGGTCTTGCCCCGCAAGGAATCCTTTTACAAGTCGAAATTCGCTAGGACTCCTCAATTCTGCTCGGACTCGGGGTCCACCGGTCAGACCGGTCGGGCCCACCGGTCAGACCGGTGTGGCCGCTGCCGGATCGGCTACAAGACGCCCGACCGGTCAGACAGTCGATGGACACTGGTCTGACCGGTGGCGTCAGCCTGATCGGCTTTGTGCCAATTTTGGGTGCGAACAACACCATAAGAACTCGATTATTTATATCTCCCTGAATTTTTTTTGATGCCTTACATCTCACTGAGTTTTATGTTTTTTCTGCTACACTACCGTCTGTTAACTCGTGTGAACAGTAGTGGATTCTCCCTCCTATTTTTCTTGACCAAAATGATATCCAAATTACCTTTAAAAATTATGAAATTTTGTGTAGAAATATGACAAATGGATATGAACCCATTTTGTATAAAAATAAATATATAGTATCTAACATCTTAAAACTAAAATTAACCAAATTATGCTATTTTTAAAGGTTATCTAAATTTTATACCATAAAAGATTTCCAACAAATTATTTAAAAATGCTCAAAAATCCTACTGTGAGATTAAATAATCTATAAAATCAAGAGTTTTTTAGAGTACTTGTGAAGTATTAGGAAGTATAGGTGTTTTGTTTTTTCCATCACTTAATTAATTAAAATTTTAATCTAATTGAGAAAAGGGCACTATGGTAATGTACTCTCCCCCTCTATCTTTCTTTCCCGTCTCCCTCGCATTCCGTTCCCCTCACGTTGTTGTTTACCCCGTGCACCGATCCAATCGCTCGCACGCCGCCGCCGCCGCGTCCCCCCTCCAATCCATCGACTCCCTCCTCCTCTAGCTCCCTCGCCTAAAAAAGATGTTAAATGATATATATATTTCTTTTTATACAAAATGGGTTCATCTATAATTGTCATATCACTAAATAAGTTTTCATAATTTTTGAAGGTGATTTGGATATCATTTCTATCAAGAAAAAGTGGAGGGAGAATCCAGGGTTACGATTGATGCGAGTTAACAGCCAGAAACTGACTGTAACGTCGCGGGAGGAACAAAACTGAAATTCAGTGTCATACAAGGCAGCAAAATTTTTTCAGGATCAAAGAATGGAGTCATCTTACCGTGATGAGGGAATTGTCTCGTCCTTTTAGACTGGCACCTGTTGGAGTTGCAGCACGAAATGAATACAGCATCTTAGGGGAATATCCAATTCCAACCCTGGCTCATCTATTCGTGCTGCAGCTCGAATAAGGATTTTCTCACCAATGATGCCTAACCCTGATTCTCACCTCTCGTTCTAAAACGTCACTACCGAAGGAGTCGCTGCCGGGGAGCGGACGAAATCACGCAGTTTGGCCGTTTGAGATGATGATGAGAGGTGGACACAACTGTTCCGTTGCACAAGCCCTGATAAAAAAGGTGGACCCTACATGGGCCAAGCGACAGCCGCCCACCATCGTGTCCTTCCAATACCGGAGACTGTCTGCACCGGGGGCCTGGAAAGGGCCCCCAAAGCGACCTGCAGGTCGCTTTTGCCGTTTTTTCGGCTGCACCGGCGACCTGCAGGTCGGACGCAACGGTTCCGTTCGGCCTCCCGGACGCCAAATCCAGCGCGCTTCCAGGCGGCCTGGACGCGCGGACGTGGCGCGGGGCCCGTGCCCGAGCGCGCCATCCGCAACCTCCCACCGCGTCCTGTGCGCGGGAGCTCCGCAGCCAGAGCCAGGGGAGCTCAATCCGGGGCGCGCAGGCCGGAGATGGCGAGGCCGACCGGAGTTGGAGGAGCGGCCGTTCGATCTGTAGCCGGAAGAGCCGTCGGGGAAGGGCCGGTCGCCATGGATCCGACGCCGGTGGATGCGGCCCTGCTCGCCATGGATGCGGCCGCGTCGGAGCTCGGAGCAGGCGCGCCGGAGCTTCTGCTTGAGGGGCCGCACCTGCGAGCTCCGCCGCCGGAGCCGCTGCTCGAGGGGGTGCAGGCGGCAGAGCGACCGAGGGCGAGAAGATGCGGGCGGCGGAGTGAAACGAGGGGAGGGGAAGGTGAGGAGGGGCGCGACCGCGCGAGGAGGCGGCGAGCTTGGGAGGGAGGGGCGGCGCGAGTCCCCTGCTCCGCCTCGCCGCCCGCAGCCCGGAGCCCCGCCGCCGGCACGGGGATGGAGAGGTGGGAGAGGAAGGCAGAGAGAAGGAAGACGCCGGTCGCGGGGGTAGGTGGGGATTGGGGGGAGGAGGAGAGAGTGGAGGGGGGGGGAGAAAAAAAGAGTATGACGCGTGGGGCCCGCATCTGGTAGTTGATATGGAGTTTGAGACATAGAGGTTGACGGGTGCGGAGAAACTGGAACTGAACTGAAAGTTTTGGATGACTAAGCGGGAATATTCCTTTTAGAGTTTGAGTTTGGAGGTCGACGAGTGAGGACAGTCGGAGGCAAGAATACAAAACTGGAGGATCTCCGCCGTCTGTATTGGATTCACACAAACCCGACGGAGCTCATTTTTCTAACTTGAACGAAAAGTCTATCTTTTCCTTCCCTTGAGTAGAAATATATAAATTTAAAAAATAATCCCACTTTTCTGCGCACACCAGCCGTCCGATGACTCCACTCGTTCCCGCACGGCACCGATCCGGCCGTCCAAATATAATATCGCCGAATTAGGTCTAAGCACCATAATTAAGGATGGTATAATTACTATTTTTTTATACGCAGTCCCACATGTCGCCGTCGCCTCTCCTTATTAATACCGCCGCGGCATCGCATCCTCCGTTCCATCACCCGCCCCCATTGCTCACGAAGAGTTCTTCTTGCCAGGCAAGGCAAAAGCAGGAGCAAAAAAGGTGAGAGCAATCTCAGATCCCCTTCCCCATTAGCGTGCCTTCGATTTCTCGATGTTTGTTCGTCAGATCGGCCAATCCTTCGCATCTGATTTGCTTCGCTCCGCTTCCGCTTCCGTCTCCGCGCCGAAGTGGTGCGCCGTGCCGCCGGCGCCGAGAGCCCGGCGGAGCGGCCGCGGGGTGGAACTGGAGGCGACGGCTGCGGCTGCCATTGGTGCACCTCGGTTTCGGTCTTTCGGAGCTTGCGTCTGGGGAAGTTCTGGGGCCCCGGTGGTTATACGCGCTGGATTTGCTGGCGGGGGTTCGAACTGATGTGGGGAGACACGCCGAGGCGGCGGGTGTCTGGGAGGCTGCTCTCGATTTATACCATGCAACTAAACTGAATTTAGATATTTAGATTACTCGTTCCGATCTGATTTGTTGTAGCGACGCCGTGTGGCGGATTCTGAAACTAGGTGCAGATCTGTCGGGTTATGCTGCGGATTTGCTGCGCGTCTGTCCTGTTGCTGACTCCTGACTGTCCGGTGTGTGATTTGGCAGGTTTCGTTGGTGATGGCGACCTCAGGATTCTCGTGGACGCTGCCTGACCACCCCAAGCTCCCCAAGGGGAAGCCGGTGGCCGTCGTCGTGCTGGATGGATGGGGTGAGGCCGATGCCGACCAGTACAATTGCATCCATGTCGCTGAGACGCCTGTCATGGATTCGCTCAAGAATGTATGTATGCCTATCTTTGCACTTTCGGGCTGCTTCATTGCGTGCACTGTATAGTCTGTACCTTAATATCATGGTTGTGAGTTGTGACTGTTGTGTTATCGGCAGTTGGATTGGTCATATCAGTACTTACAAGCCTAGCTCTAAGAATTTGCATTGGTTCAGTTGAGTTTAATGGATCAAATGTGATTTTTTATACTTTTCACTGTAATAATGTCTACTGATATGTTCAGAATCCAGATTGATTGTGCGGATTAGATTCATAGCTGACATGCCTTTTCCACTTGGTCCATGCATCTGGTGATGCACTAAGGTTACTGATGCTTTACAAATATGTATCTGTTCAATTGCTTGTTTGATCACTGCGTGAAAATGGTGATGCACTAAGGTTACTGATGCTTTACAAATATGTGTCCATTCAATTGCTTGATTGATCACTGCCTCTGTTTTAACCGAAAAAAGACTGTTGCATGAAACCTGCTTGTTTCTTTAGACAACTCTTAGATGAATTGTTGTGCTGTCTGCATAATTTGATTTGTAGGTATACAATGCTCATGACCCTTTTGTGTGATAATATCAGGGTGCTCCAGAGAAGTGGAGGCTGGTGAAGGCTCATGGAACCGCTGTGGGTCTCCCATCTGATGATGACATGGGCAACAGTGAAGTTGGCCACAATGCTCTTGGTGCTGGTCGTATTTTTGCCCAAGGGTATGTTAGTTTCTTTTTTTTTTCGGAAATATGGCCGTAACTAATGGTTTGGATATAGCAATGGTTCATGGGTGATCACAAACTTCATTTTTGGCTACAAGCCAAATCTCAATGAGTGATATTGTTCCCGAATGCCAGCAAATTAATGTCCATAATAAGATCCAAAATATGTGTAGCAAAAGTGTGAACAAGACAACGTTTACCATCTTCCACCCCTTAACCAGAATAGAGCCAGTAACTCATTGATTATGACTTCCATTGCTATATCAACAATTATATTATATTATATTATATATTTATTTATTGCTTTGAACGACTTCTAACTAGATCTCTATTATGTGCTGGTTCGTGCTTTCTTTTGCTTGTGTTGTGTACTCTTCTGTTCTAAATTTGTATTCATACAAAGCAGTCAAGAAATTGAGCTTATTGTTCTATCTTTTCTCTTTTATATACATGTCAAATACATTTAAGTCTTTGACAGTCTCTGATCTAAGCAACTGCTGTTTTTTTTTTCTGTCTATATAGCGCTAAGCTTGTAGACAATGCTCTTGCCTCTGGAAAAATTTATGAAGGAGATGGTTTCAACTACATCAAAGAATCTTTTGAAAATGGTACCCTTCACCTTATTGGGCTGTTGAGTGATGGTGGTGTCCACTCCCGTCTTGACCAACTGCAGGTTTGCTAAACTTTCCTTGATTTATGGTTGTTTAAGCTACAGAAAGGCTTTTGGGTGCCATCAATGCCACACGATTTATCCTTTTTCCTGTGTTTTCAGCTACTTCTAAAAGGTGCCAGTGAGAGGGGAGCAAAAAGAATTCGTGTTCACATTCTTACCGATGGGCGTGATGTTTTGGATGGCAGTAGTGTTGGTTTTGTAGAGACCCTAGAGAATGATCTTTCACAGCTTCGAGGGAAGGGTATCGATGCACAGATTGCATCTGGTGGTGGACGGATGTATGTTACCATGGACCGCTATGAGGTATAGACTTTCCATCTTATTGAACCATCAATGTTTGTTGTCTGCTTTGGCTTACAATTCTATTTTGTTAACTTTCCAGAATGACTGGGATGTGGTCAAACGTGGGTGGGATGCCCAGGTGCTGGGAGAAGCACCCTACAAATTCAAAAGTGCACTTGAAGCAGTGAAAACACTGAGGGCAGAGCCTAAAGCTAATGATCAGTATTTGCCCCCATTTGTGATAGTTGATGACAGCGGCAAAGCTGTTGGGCCTGTAGTGGATGGTGATGCAGTTGTCACTATCAACTTCCGTGCTGATCGCATGGTTATGCTTGCAAAAGCACTTGAGTATGCAGATTTTGACAAATTTGATCGTGTTCGTGTCCCGAAAATCTGGTATGCTGGTATGCTTCAGTACGATGGTGAGTTGAAGCTTCCGAGCCGTTACCTTGTTTCTCCACCAGAGATAGAGAGGACATCTGGTGAATACTTGGTGAAGAATGGAATCCGCACCTTTGCTTGCAGGCAAGTTTCACCTGTTTGTCAATCTTTCTCTTATATTAATATTGAACTACTTTTTGTGATCTTTGATTTTGGAATCATTATTTTTCAGAGTTATCTCTGTAGAAATACTTGTTTAGAGCTTTTGACAGCATGCATGGTCTTATAACAACGGTGCTTAGTAAATTAGGATACATACCTGTTAGGGTCACTTGGAAACATGTTACTAGTGCCCATTGTGTACTACATTTTATCCCTCTTCTTCCCTTTCGAGTATCTTCTTGTAAAGTTGCATGCTCAATCTCTGATCAAGCTTTAAAACATTGAAAGACAATTTGTGTAAATTAAGGCATGATATGCAAGACACTATGTGTGTGGCCCCTTAGAAGCAGTGTTCACCTAAACGCTAGCCAATTATGAGGCTAAACGTCTGTTTAAATAGGAATGGCTAGCCACTCTGGCATTTTAACGGGCTAAACGGACATTTAAGCATGTGAGTTACTCTTTTTTATCTTGGGGCATGTAGCTGCTTATTTGTTTGACATTTATAGGATGGGGATATTCAAATTATTTATACAAAGATCGGAGTTTGGTGTTCTTGTGCTAAGTTTGGCCTTGTAAACTGTTAATCTTCTATATTAGAGCTGCATAGTGCTATTTTTGGTTTGGGTTGAGTTTAATATTGCTCCTGTTCTTATAAGAGTACATTTTAACATTCTTCTGCTTATCTAATAATATTGATTTATGTGTAACAGTGAGACAGTGAAGTTCGGCCATGTCACATTTTTCTGGAACGGTAACCGTTCAGGATACTTTGATGAAACTAAGGAAGAGTATGTAGAAATTCCTAGTGACAGCGGTATTACATTCAATGTTGCACCCAAAATGAAGGCTCTTGAAATCGCAGAGAAAGCTAGGGATGCTCTTCTTAGTGGAAAGTTTGACCAGGTACGTGTCAACCTGCCAAATGGTGACATGGTGGGTCACACTGGTGATATTGAGGCCACAGTTGTTGCTTGCAAGGCAGCTGATGAAGCTGTTAAGGTGAGAATGGTCATTTAATGTTTACTTACATGCTGTCTTTACGTCTTTATTATCATGTGCGTGCATTGCACAGTTCATCTTATTTATATTGTGTGTTTTATTCGCCTTTTCCTACTGTAACCACGGTTCTCTTTTAACAGATGATTTTGGATGCTGTGGAGCAAGTTGGCGGTATTTATCTTGTCACTGCTGATCACGGAAATGCAGAGGACATGGTGAAAAGGAACAAAGCTGGCAAGCCGCAGCTCGACAAGAGTGGTGGTATCCAAATTCTCACCTCGCACACCCTTCAGCCGGTAAGTCCAATGCCAGGACCACATGCCTTTGATAGTCTCCCTGCCCACATGACATACATGTTGATTGCCTGGATTTTTAATGCCTCTGTACTTCAGGTCCCTGTCGCCATTGGAGGTCCCGGTCTGCACCCTGGAGTGAAGTTCCGGACTGACATCCAGACCCCTGGGCTTGCTAACGTTGCTGCCACCGTGATGAACCTGCATGGCTTTGAGGCCCCTGCTGACTACGAGACAACCCTCATTGAAGTTGATGACAAGTAATTACTGGCCGATCGTGATGTCCAATTTTGTTGCTATAGTTTTGAGAATGGATTGGTGATGACCATGTCATTGAATAATTTCTGTCTGCAAGCATGCTGCTCAAACTCGTGAAACATTGTGAGAAAGGCATTGGACTTGCACCTAGGTGTTAACTCTCCTGAGCTGGCTTTTTTTTGGCAGTTTGATACCGTGTTTACTCAGCTATATCATATATGTGAGGCAGCAAACTGTGCCCGTCTGTTTGTCAGTCGTGAGAGCGTTTTACTTGCTTTCCTTCCATTGATTTGATGCCCTATGACGTAACTACAGGTCTACAGCTCACCTGTTTAGCAGATTTCAGTTTTCAATTCTAGACCCATGGGAACTAAAATGTTATGAGGACAATCCGACTTTGAACTCCATTCGACTCTAGACACTTTCCTCAGACGAAACCCATGGTTATGACAGTGTAGATCTCTTCTTTTTGGATTGTGTTTTGTTTGCAGCGGTTCAATAGGACTATAACTAGTTTGACCCAGCACCTAAAACACTACAACTATCAGCCTGTTCATTTGGTTAGTATTGGGTGCTGATTTGTTTTGAGAGAAAAGTACTATTGGCTGGTTTGTTATGGGAGAAAAGGAAAAATACTGCTTACGGATGGCTGATAAGCCAGGCGAAGAGAGTTTATGTTTGCACGTATTGTAACGAGAAAAGAAAAGTTTTCTCCTTCCTTTTAAGTTTTTTTTAGCAAAAAAAATCCCTTCCTTTTAAGTAAAGTAGTGGGGGATCTCGTTCAAAAAAAAAGTAGTGGGGGATCTGCCACCACCAGCCCACCACGGCACATCCAGCCCATCATGTCCATGTCGCTGAACGCTGCTAGCTAGCGTCGCTTTTGTTCATGCAGCTTTGCAGCTTTGGTTGGAATTTTTTTTAATTTTAACCCTTTTTAATCTAATTTTTTAATAATAACCTCTCTCCAACTAAATTTTCAAGAAGTAGCCTTGGTCACGCCAAGCCTCGTGGCACGACTAATAGTTGAGTCATACCATATGAAGTGACGTGAGTAATGTACATAGTGGCGTTGGAAAAAATCGCATCTGAATGGAGGGAGTCACGCCACGCTGACCTGCGCGACTGTTCATGAGTCACGGCACGCAAGGTGGCCTGACCGGATCGGTCTAACTGCCTGGACTAAGAGTTCCAGGTCTCATTTAGCTGTGTTTACTCATTCCTTTTAATTAGCAAATGAGCTCCTAAATTTGTGAAACTCAAGTTGTATGATCTATAGAGTGCATACGTTCCATTTTAACTATGTGCACTCCAAACCATGATGTATAAAATGAGAAATCTAATTTTGAAATAGCCTAAGTGTTATAAAATCAACACATGAAAATTGCTAAGTCTGAAAATAGAGTCAACTAGTCAACTTTGGGCATACTTTTTGAGAAATTTTACACTAGGACCTTAAATACTTTTGGGCTACAAGTGAATTTGAATGTTCATAGGAAAGTTTGGACAAGTTTTTGGTCAAATATAACAAAGAATTCATAATTTAAGTGAGGCTTAAAGTTAGAAAGTTGTGCTGTTTAAAGTCTTAGTGTAAAACAGCACATCTTTCCAACTTTAAGCCTCCCTTAAATTATGAATTCTTTGTTATATTTGACCAAAAACTTGTCCAAACTTTCCTATGAACATCTAAATTCACTTGTAGCCCAAAAAAATTTAAGGTCTTAGTGTAAAATTTCTCAAAAAGTATTCCCAAAGTTGACTAGTTGACTATTTTCAGACTTAGCAATTTTCATATGTTGATTTAATAACACTTAGGCAATTTCAAAATTAGATTTCTCATTTTATATACCATGGTTTGGAGTGCACATAGTTAAAATGGAACGTATGCACTCTATAGATTATATACCTCGAGTTTCACAAATTTAGGAACTCATTTGCTAATTAAAAAGAATAAGTAAACACGGCTAAATGAGACCTGGAACTCCTAGTGCAGCCAGCTGACCGATCCGGTAACGCCACCGTGCGTGGCCTGACTCACGTACGAGTCGCGCCAACGCTGCGTGGCGTGACTCATGTACGAGTCACGCCAGGCAGCGTGGCGTGGCTCCCTCCGCCACGTCAGATGTGACTTTTTCCAATGCCACCGTGGACATTAGTCGCGTCACTTCATGTGGCGTGACTCAAGTATTAGTCACGCCACGGAGCTTGGCGTGACCAAAAGGGTTACTTTTTGGAATTTTAGTTCGGGAGGGGTTAGTTTTAAAATTTTAGATTAAAAAGGGTTAAAATAAAAAAAATTCCCTTTGGTTGTGATGAACAGTGAGAATCCACCGGCACCATTGTGTTAGCAGCAGAGAGGTAGGGATAGATAGCAGCAGGGAAATCGGAGTACAGGAAAGAACAGATCAGAGGAACATCAAGGAATCGAGGGGGAGCAGAGAAGGAAGAACACGAGAGGGAGATGCGGCTGAGTTCTCTTGAGGAGGAAGAAGATAATGTTGTGGTGATACAATAATTGATAATCCCTCCCTCACTCCTCTCCTTTCTGGTATATGGAATTTTTTTATATTTTTTAATTATTTTGCAAAATTATACGACCGTTTGAAATTTTATCAGATTTGACCACCAACCGCCGTGCGTCACGGCGGCCGCCGTGGGCCACGGCGGTTGGGCCAATGGCCGCGGGCCCAACGGGAGGGAAGGCCAGCCGCAGTGGCCCACGGCGGTTGAGGCCTATCTGCCGTGCGCTACGGCGGCAGGCCCAGCCACCGTGGGCCACGGCGGTAGGCTCGTGCAACCGCCGTGACCCACGGCGGCAGGTCGGCTGCTTCCTATAAGAGGCGAAAATTAGTCCGGAAATGTCATAATAATTCGGAAAGAAAGAAAGAGAGGGTTGGGAGGAGAAGAGAGTGAGGGGCGGAGCAGCGAAGCTCTGCCGGTTCTTCGCTTCATTGTAAGTATTTCGTCGATTTCAACCCTTTTAGCACATATACTTAGAAAGCGTAATTAGTGATTCACTGCATTTTTTTAATCTGTAGTATTAAATATGTCCTGTTTGTAGGGTTTAGAGTTGAGAAGGAGAAGAGAGGGAGGTGGAGGGTGCGGAGCAGTGAAGCTCTGCTGCTTCTTCGCTTCATTGCAGGTATTTCGCTGATTTCAACTCTTTTAGTATTTTTAGTTAAATATAATTACTATTTCGGTTTAGTGTAGATTTCTGTAGATTTATGTATGGTATAGATTTCTGGAGTATAGATCTGTAGTTGTAGTTTATATTACGTAACATATTTACTGTTAAGTGTGTAGATTGCGGCTGATAAGTTTGCTATTTTAGTTTAGATATTAGTCTATTTGTTTCTTAGTCCCTGGATGTAGTATTTGATAGCAGTTATTGCTTTTTATTATGAATCAGACATGTCAGAGACAGTCACAATCAAATTGTATTATGGAATTGGAGAAATTATATATGGTCCACAAGGAGTTGACTTATCAAATTTTAGTTCAATTAAGAAAAATGTTAAAAGAGCAGCAGAAAGAACTTTGGAGGGTATAACCAATTGGCTCGTCAAGGCATTTGCAGTAGATTTAGAGCACCAATGCCTGTTGGTGATGGCACTAATCAACAGAAGTGAACATGTGTATTGGGAGCTCGTGCCACTTGAAGGGACTCCACGATGGAGGAGTTTTATCAGAAATGCATGCCGAATTGGTTTGCCCGTGATTTTGTTTGTCCAAGTTTTCCAGAAGGGTGGGTCTAGCAGTCAAGTGCATGAGGAAGCTGAGGATGTGGCCGAGGGGCAAGGTGGTGAAGGGGAAGGTGGTGAAGAAGGGGAACAACAAGAGGAGGAAGAAGGGAATTCTGAGGGTGAGCAGACATCTAGAGGTTATGTTGTCACTAGTTTTATTGATGAGGGAGAAGGAAACCCAGAGGTGATGAGACAATATCAGAGAGAGTTAGAAGCTGATGAACGTGCATTGGAAAAGGACTCTTCAGATGATGATTATGATGGTGGTGATGATGATGATCAGTCTGAGGATCATGTGCCCTGGGATTGGCAGAACTACGATTTCTCACAGTGTACTGTTAATAGTGGTGAGAATGTTCCCTGGAGTACACAGAGAATGAGGTTACAGTAGGCGCTACGTACCCCAGTACTGCACATGTGAAGGATGTAGTGAAGCAGTGGTCCACCTTGACTCTACACAGGGAGTTCAAGGTAGTGAAGAGCTCTTCGAGGATATATGATGTGTGTTACAAGAAGGAGGATGGTTCTTTTCGAGTGTATGCATATATGGGGAAGTGGGATAATTACTTAGAGGTGAAAGAAGTGAGGGGTCACACTTGTACCCTTGATCGTATTGATGCAAGGCACCGAAACATTTCAGTCGATTTTGTTGCAAGCCACATGTACCCTACCATTGTGAAATGTACTACTTATGAGCATGGTTTTAATTACCGTTTGATACCGGTCGGAATTCTGTGAATACTGGTAATACCGGTCCGGCACGGTAGCGGTTCCGACCGGTAATCAAACCGGTGGAGTTCAAATTTTGAAATTTTAAAAAAATCGCTATAAAAATTCGTAAAAATAGTTTAAGATTTATAGAATCTAATCTTGTTAAAAGTTTTCAAATTTGATTGTATTCACTATTTTTTGTTGGCTTCGGAAGTTCAACAGAAAAAGAAAAAAAAAACCCGCGGCCCATTAAGGCCCATTAGCCCCTAGACCTAATACTGGGATGCAACGACCCCCAAGACACGCCGCTCAGTTCCTCCCCTCCCCTATCCGTGACCTCTCCTCCTCAGTCCGCCGCCGCACGCCACCGTTCCGCCGCTTGCCTCGGTTAGCCGGTCCCGATGCGCGGTTTACCGAACCGAATGGTCGGCTAACCGCGGCGGCACCGGATTTGGTGCCGACCGCTCGGTTGGAGCGGTTAGCTGGGGCGGGCGGGCGGTTTTCCGCCCCGGTCGTTCGGTAAGCGCAGTTTATTAGATGTAGGTGTTTCCTTTAGGGTTTATGAATGATTTGCTTTAGGATTCAGGTAGTATAATCTTGGAGGATGTAGGTATGATTTGCTATAGGATTTAGGTAGGATTTTATCAATGATTTACCGATTTAGCTATGAATGTTGAATGTATGAATTAGATAGATAGAATGTATGAATTAGATAGAATGTTGAAGGGTTTAGTCAATAGGCATATATCATTTAGGTAGTTTTGAACTTTCGATTTAGGGTTTACCGATTTAGGTTGTGTCACAAATTATGTATTATTGAATGATGCACATTTTTTCCATGGGATTGATTTGTTTGTGTGTCACTTGTCTTCACTTATTATGCAGGTAGACAATGTCCGGGGGAAGAGAGAAGGATCCTGTATGGAACCATGGTGAAAACTTGTACCCAGGATTTCGGTGCAACTATTGTGGCACGCAGAAAGGTGGTGGTGGTTTGACTCAATTGAAACAACATTTGGCTGGGCGCGGGACGCAGGTGGTCCATTGCAACAAGGTGCCACCAGATGTACGGGCGTATTTTCAGCGTGCTCTTGAAAGGAATAGGAAAGATGCTGCTGCACGGGCAAAAGAGAGGTTGGATAGGGAGGCAGCTGCAGCGGAGGGGAACAATCTAGTAGGGGGTAACTATGATGAGGAGGCTGAGTTGCAGCGTGCATTGAACCTCTCTAGAGCCGAAGCAGAATTCCAGCAGGGGGTGCAGCAAAGAGGAGGTACTATGACTAATAATTATGATTTCTTGTTGACTGCAGGGGAGACTGACTTCACACATGCTACTCAAGACCGTGACCATGGAGCACCTGAATCGCAGAGGAGAACGGTTGGACGTGAACCTACCGACTACGACAGTCCACAGTATTCTTCCCCCTACAGCGCTGCCGATGCCTCCCAGTCCTAGTCCTTTACTGTCAGATGTTTAGATCTAGACAGCCCATAGGGGGGTTAACCCCGGTGGTTTAGTTGTTCGGCGAGGGGGAATCTAAGGCTAAGAACTCGAAGGTTGTGCACGAGCACACGGAACACAGAGAACACGGCGAGTTTGTACTGGTTCGGGCCTCCGGAGAGTAAAACCCTACGTCCAGTTGTTGGTGTAGATTGCTTGAGGATTGCTTGATCACAAGGGGTCGCCTCGTCCGCCTTATATTGGCTAGCGGACAAGGTCGGTTCCCAGATTCCTGGTCGGTTACGACCAGGAGACCTAAATCTAGTCGATTACAACACTTGCCATATCCGTCGATCTGCTTGGTTGGAATCCACCGACGTCTTGTCTTGCACGCCAAGTCTCGAAGTCGTTCGGGATAAGGTCGTCGGGGAATCTTCTGGAAGGTCTTTAGGAGGTCGTGTGGGCCACCAACTAGGTCGGTTGGGCCCACTGTCAGGTCGGCGGGTCTTCTGGTAGGCCGGACCCACTTGTCGGGGACGGCCGTGAGCCTGGTCGGTGGGGACCTAGGGGTACCCATGTCTCACAAGCCCCCGAGCGAGGTGTTGGCGCAGCGACCTTAGAAAGGTCATGACGAAGTCGTAGAGCTATCGACAGGTCAAATAGCATGCACGTCGGTCCAAAAGAAAAAAGAACAAATCAACTTTGCAGCCGACCTGTTTATAATTCTGCCAAACGAAAAGAGGTCGAGTGACGACCTATAGGAAGCTGACTTCCAATAGATCGAAACGACGAAGAAGAAAAAATTTAGAGGGCGTCAAGGACGCACTCATAGAGTAGTATCCGAGCATCATGGCGGGCAGGATGGCCGGTATGATGATCCAAAAAAGAAAGAAGAAAAAATAGGTCGAGTAACGACGTGATGAGAAACAGGTTTCCCAACAGGTTGGTACGACGAAGAAATCAAGAGGGCGTCGAAGACGCTCTCGTAGAGTAATCCCCGAGCATTGAAGCAGACAACATGGCTGGTTTGATGCTCAAAAAAGAGAAGAAAACTGAGTCATGGTCTTGGTCAAACGAAGTGTAGAGACACCCAGATCTCCCATCATGGCTGCAAGGAGTCTGGCAGGGCCGACCTCAAGGAGGCTTTGTAGGCGTGCCGACCTCAAAGAGGTCTCAAATCAATAATTGTCCAGTATCCGAGGATACCCAGCAGAATCTTGAAACGTGCACTTGTTGGAGAGGTCGTCGATTACGTCGTAGCTGAAGTCGTGGCGTCCAGAGCCGTCGATGATGAAACTATGGTAATACGGAGATCTTGATCGAATGGAGTGTAGAGACACCCAGATATCTTACATAGCTGTAAAGAGTCTGGCAGAGCCACCCGAGGCATGCCGACCTCAAGAAGGTCTCAAGAAAAGAGCGCCCAAGCATCCGGAGACACTTGGCTGGACGATTAGGTGCGCACCCCACGGAGAGGCCTTCATTCCCGACGTAAATTCTTTGGGTGTCCAGACTAGGCTGGCAGGGCTTTAAAAGCACACCAACCTCGGAAGGTCACGCATCCAGGGCGCCCAACTAGGTTGGCAGAGCCGTAGACATACCGAGGTATTGCAAGACCTAGGTATAAAGGCACGCCGACCTCAGGGAGGTCATTTTGGTGTCCAGACGACCAACATAGCTGCTGACCATCCAGTGGAGCCATGACACTAAGGTATTGACGACCTCAGCAATAGGCACACCGACCACAGGGGCCTGACGAAACCGTAGACGTGAAGCTTCTGATTTCCAGGCGCCCAGACGGATCTGGTAGAGCAGCGAGGCACGCCTACCCCGGAAGGTCTTCAACCGAACCTGCGACCATTCTGCTCAGGAAACAGAAATGTAGGCTGATTGGAATAGGTCCGTTTACGTACAGAGCCATAGCGGGTGTACCAGGATGCAGAGCCTAGCGGGTGCAATGAAGACGTAGAGCCGTAAAGGGTGCGTTTAATCGTCGTCGTCGTCCGTAGGTGTAGTATGGCGCAGGGCCCGCTGACGCAGAGTCAGGCTTGTCTTTTACCGTAGACTGCAGGGTCACGGGTCAACAGTGGTTGGAGATTCTCTTGCCTCCCAGAAAACAACAAA
Organism: Cenchrus fungigraminus; assembly: GCA_036936925.1. Taxonomy (NCBI): domain Eukaryota; kingdom Viridiplantae; phylum Streptophyta; class Magnoliopsida; order Poales; family Poaceae; genus Cenchrus; species Cenchrus fungigraminus. The sequence continues at coordinate 14,555,544 of CM072778.1, read as the reverse complement.
CTGCCCACGAATCAAGGGATGCACTGTAGCCATGTGATTCTGCGGTGGGCTCAGGCATCATTGATGCACTAGCGACAAAGACGTCGCGAGGCAGGGTAAAGTCATCGCCTTTAATCACGCAAATGTCTGCAGGCCCTCTGGACCACGTGGTGACAGTGTCATCACTTCGCCAGCTGCCCGAGGCCTGGCTTTGGCTATAAATTGCACCATGAGACTGAAGGAGGCAAGCACTGAGCATTATTGAGCTATGAAGCCGCAGGGTAGTATTGAGGCCATGCCATGGGCATGTGTCCATCCACCAGATTGTAGGATGCTGTGTTTGTAGAAGCTTGGAGCTAGAAGAACTCTTACGAAATGTAGGCAGCACACCCACTCTTTGTACCTTGCCTCAGCAAGGAATCAAGGAGAGTTTGGAGGTGATGCTGTAGAGGCTCGAGGTGCAGCTGTAGGTCTTTGGGAAGCATGTGATGCTCGTCGAAGGCTTGCGTCTCGCGTCGAAGAGCAAGCTCGTGTCTGCATTCTAAAGTCCGGCACAGAGCATGCCCTGCTACGTGCGTCGTCGCGTAGCTATTCACCGCAAGGCCACCATCGAGGTCCCGGGGCTAGGAGAATTCTTGCGATGTGCTCTGCTATAGCAGAGTACACCTCAAGGATTGCTCTAAGTAGACCTGGTCTTCAAATATGTTTATATTTTCTCACGGGTTTTGGATCCAATGAGGTCGCAGGCGACTTGTGTACCTTCATAGTTCCCGTGTAATGTTCGCTCTCTTCTGTCATGTAATGGTCGTTTTGACGAAATTATTCATCAAAGACCTAAAGTGATGTAATTTGGGGGCTTATCGACCTCATGAAAATCAAAATGTGCTATCAGGACGACCTGATAACTTTGTTGTATTCACGACCTAAACTCAGAGTATAGGTCGCTAAACTATCCGTTAAGTATATATTCCGTTGGCGCAAAGTCCGGCGAAATCGTCTCGCGAAATTAGCGGCTCATAGCCATTAGGGCGAGCTCCTTACTGTGGAAGGAGCCGCAACGGGCAGACCCGGTGGGGCCCTTATAAATAGAGCAGCAGGGACCGGCGTTGACCGTCCCCTTCATCTTCTTCCTCCTCTCGCCATCTCCGCCGAGATCCGTGCGCCGTAGCCACCGCGCATTCTGCCACCAATCGCCGCCCTAGAATCCTCAGCCCACTGCCGTCTGTAGCAGATCGCGCGCCGGCTCCGCCATCCGCGCGCCGCTCCGCTTCATATGCGCATCAAAACCCTAGTGAATTTTAGATCCAAATCCACCCGAGCTCAAGAAATGGCGGCCGCGGCTCCCACGATCCCGTCCCCGGAGACGGTGTGGGATTCTTCGACAATGACAGAGGAGGAGATCCAGAGTTTGGTGGAGCGCGGGCTCCTGAGGCCCAAGGCGGAGTTGGAGTGGAAGGCGCCCATCGGCCAAAGGTTCCTGACGGAGGACGACAAAGAGCAGGTCGTCTTCGCTTCCTTCTTCGAGCGTGGGTTCAGCGTACCCGCCGGCGACTTCTTTCGGGGCCTTCTGTACTACTACAAGCTGGAGTTGGTACACCTCATCCCCAACTCCATTACTGTAGTTTCGTCATTCATCCATATGTGCGAAGCGTTCCTCGGGATCCCGCCACACTTTGTGTTGTGGCGGTACTTCTTCAACGTCAAGACCACCGGCAAGCGCACCGGTGTGGTAGGAGCGGTGATGTTCTGTCTGAGATCAGGTCTCAAGGCAGAATGGTTAGATATGGATCTCCCGGACAACACCGCAGGGTGGAGGTCAGAGTGGTTCTACATCGCTGACCAGAAGCCGGCGCTCCCGAAGCGCACCGGGCACAAGCCCGTGAAGATAAATGAGTGGGATCTGCAGCTCACCTCTCGCGAGATGGATGACATCAAGGAGCTGTTGACCTTGATATGCGACCTTAAGAAGGAAGGTCTGACGGGAGGCACCGTGGCGATGTCATTTTGTCGTCGTATGATTCAGTCGATCAAAGATCGAGTTCATCCGGCCTATGAGTATTGGGGTCAATCCGACCCTACTCGTGAGGTTACCCGCAAGATCTCCCAAGAGGAGATGGTGGCCAGAGTATCGCAGATATATTCCGGGCGTATCCGGAACAAGAAGTGCCCGAAGGCGTATTCTCTCTCCCGACCTGCTGATCCTGTAAGTTCTTGGACAATGAGGTCGTAGCGACCTATTTCTTTATTTCGTGTAACTGGAGGAAGACCTCTTATAGCCTGTTGCTTGTGTTTTGCAGGCTCGGGAGATACAATTTTGGTGCCCCGCACCTTTGCCAGCCGGCGAGGAGCCACGCCGGAAGTTAAGGTCTGAGGAGTACCACAGCTGCTGGAAAATTATCAGTCAGACTCGTCGGTGGGAGCTGATGAAGATACCGACCCAGAGGCCGGTGATGATGTGGCGGACCGACCTGCAGCAAGTGGCACCACAAAGCCTGGTCATAAGACAAGGGCGACAACATCTAAGCAGTCGGCCACGAGGGCTGCTGCTAAGGTCGAGGCGGCAAAGACCGCTAAGCTCGAGACAGACAAGAAGAAGAGGAAGAGGAAGGCGAGCCCTCCCCCAGCGATCCAGACGCCTGTAATTCCTACACCTTTGACCAAGGAGGTCGAAGATGATGAGGATGAGGCCACCGACGATCCGCCGATTGTGGAAGATCGTACGGCGAGGAGGTCGCTCAGTCCCGCGGCCAATAGGCAGTGGGAGTTAGAGCAGAAAACAAATTTGGACGACCTCCGTCAGATGAGGAAGGCGCAGCGGGCTGCTGCTGGTGCGCAGGCACGGATGCCTCTGCAGGTAAAAGTACAGCCTTTTAGGCTGAAGCTACGTGCCCCGACCACTGTAAGGTAAGGTCGTAGCACTGAAGTTCTTTTATTTATTGGGTCTTGGATTGTGTTGACGAGGATTTCTGCAGGTCGAACATTCGACCTCAGAGCGCCTTGGGTGCTCAAGATTCTCCATCACGGACAAGGTCATCTGACCATGAGGGCGGGACTCAGGCTACCGTCGACGACGTGGTGACGTCCCTCCGCCGCCTGCCACTGGAGCCGGAACACAGGGTTCCGTTGGTGATGTCAGGGCTTCGACCTCTCCACCTATTATCGACGTGGACCCCATCAACTCGGTGCCCAGCACATCGGCTCAGGACCCAACTGCGGACCCGATTCAGATCGAGCAGCCGCAGGAGAACCCAGAAACAACCGGTGTGCAGGCACCGGGTTCGACGTCAACGGGGCCGACGTTGAGGCGTGAAGAGATTGACTGGACCGGAACTCCCTGGCAGGAGGATATCTTCGACGACAACGAGGATATGAGGGCGGTCCGTAATGCGATCTTGACTCTCAACCAGGCGTTTACGGTAAGCCCTTCTCTTGTACTAATTTTGACAACTTGCTTTGGAACTGTTCTTGACGACCTGTTTTTTTTGTTTCTGTGAAGCAGTCGCTGGCTGACCGTGCCAAGGGCAGGGCCGACCTGCTGAAGAATGCTGCAGCCACACAGCTGCGGGTGGTTGAGCTTGAGCAGGAGCTCAAGCAGGTCCGTGAGACGGCGGCGGCGGACAAGAAGAGGCTTGAGGACGAGCTGGTCGAGGAGAGGCGGAAGACCCAAGAGGCCAACTCGCAATTCAATGCCGCAAACATTGGTGAGATTGGTTTTCTTATAGGTGTTTGATCATCAGTATCTTGTGCTACTGAAGATTTGACCTCAAAGGTTTGTTTGTATATTGCAGACTTCCACAGGCGAGAGGACGACCTAAAAAACGAGCTGAAGAACACCAAGGAGAAGGTTCGAAGCTTGGAGGTGAACCTGCGGGAGGTCGATGCTGGCGTCAAGGAGCTGAAGCGGGTGATGAAGGAGACCATAGACAGTGAGTTCGTTGTATCTCAAAAGCTGGCTTATGAGAAACAGACTCGACGAGATCTTGAGGTCAGTCTTGAGGTAGCTTTGAAGGCGCTGCATGATGACCAGGTGATCATTGCAAGGCAAGAGGTGGAGCTAAACGACCTGAAGAACGCTACCCACTTTGCCATGGACATACTGGTGTCGCAGGTCGAGGGGGAGGAGCCCAAGCCTGCCATCGACCATCTTCTGGCCGCGCCTGAGAAGCTGCTCGACCTCCTGAGGGCAACGAGCTTGGCGGCGTCTACGGAGGCGTTGGTCCGGGTGAAGTCTCACTACCCCTACGTTGACATGGTCAAGGTCGAAGGAGGCTCAGACACGATGAAAGATCTTAAGGTCTTGGAGCTTGAACTGCGTGACGCCGCTACAGCGGTAATGGATGCCCTTGATTACGAGGGTGATGACGGGGAGGAGTAGTCGTAGTCTTTGAGCTGTACCCCCTCCCTGTTCCGGTCATGTAAAACATTACTTCATAGCCTTCTTTTGTGGCCTGCATGACGTACTTGTTTTGTGTTTGCGCGAACTTGGTAGTCTTGAAGTGACGTGATAGGAGCCATTAAAGCTTAATATTAACTTAAATGGGAAAATCACCAACACCACATCTAATGACCCCATGTATGTGTTGTTAATCATGCTAAGAAACTAAGTGACACCACCCCCTTGCTATTTGTGAAATTAAAGTGATTTATTTACATAATTATGTACACAGTCACTATTAAAAATATTAATTAATAAAGAACCGCATATTGTTCCGTTTTGGAAGAGTATGCTGAATGTGTGCTTATCTAGGTGAATGTGGTCAACCATGCACCCCATGGTTGTCATTTGTTGCTTGTAATTAATTAAATTAAAAATCATCAATTAAATCTTGCATTGCATCTTCGTATAGATCTTCCCGACGGTAGTTGTACGCGTGTGCCGAAAGGAGGAGACGAAGGTGCTGATGAAGAGCTGCAGCACGTGCACGTAGCTCGAGACCAGGACCAAAGTCCAGAAGGGCCCAAGGCCAACCTTGCTAGTGAAGGCAAGCCCCGGATCATTAACCCTGTCTTTTAAAATAATGCAACTATCCTTGCTATGTTTGTGCATTTACGTTACAGGAATTGAATTGAAACCCTAGATGCATGATCCTTAGGTACCTATGTCTTTTACTAGTATGTTAGATCGATAGCTACTATGCTATAGGACCGGTACAAGTCGAGTGATGTTCGTCACTCGCGAGAATAGGTTCTTATGTTGGAATCATAAGATCTTGATAAATGGATTGCTCATGTGGTAAGAGCATGGGATTTGGGCTCTGGTCCAGTGGCTTTCGTGGGCTAAGCTTTTGAACGTACTAAGCACTTATCGGGAATGGGACCGGTAAGCCTAGTACCTTAATGACACGGTGCGGGAACTTACTATTACTAATCTCGAGTAATCACCTTCTCGGCTAGCTACCGGGAGAGGGGGGTACATGTGTGAAGCTGGGTGCCTTGCGGGGTATGCCAGATAACCTTGTACCCGGGACAGTATGATTCGATCCCAAGCCGAGGACTTTTGGGAACCGCCTGGTGGTTGTCCTCGCGGGGGCACCCTACCGTGTGTTTAGGTTTACCTTGCAAGGTTTAAATCAATCGATTGTTGGCCTCTCACCGTTATCCGAGACTGCTTAATCAACTGGCCATGATATCCCGTAATGATGGAATTGGTGAAGCTACTGCTTGTAATAATTGTTTTGTACAATTCTTGATTGAATTAGTTGGCACACATAGAAATGGTAACCAACTAGAAATTGTGCTAAAATATTGAAAGTAAGGACATACTCTTTGTTGCTTTTCAGCAAAAGAACTCCACCGGCCAAAAAGCCTCTCATGTCTAGAGTTTGGTGATGTAGTTATCACCCAACGGTTAAGTCTTGCTGAGTATTAGTATACTCAGCCTTGCTTTTTAAAATGTTGTTGCAGGTGTTGTTTGACCTGGTGAGATGTCCACCCGGCTGGGAGCAGGGATGGGTGGATGGCGAGGTGTGATGGCATCACGGACGGCCTCCTGTGATGTTTATCATTGCGCTAGTTTATTTTATTCCACTGTTTTCGAACTCTGAACCTCTACTTCATGTCTTGAACAATGGTTTGTATTAATTTAACCCTCAGGGGTAATTTGGACTTAAATTGGTGTTTGTACTCTGGACTCGCCTTCGCGTGAGTTTTAATGCATATGTTCGATCCTCTTTGTGAATTCCAAGTGATTTACCGGGCGTTAACCCAGCAACTAACGACAGGATGACACTTTATTATTGCTTAATGACCAAAGTGGATTGGTTTTAGGCGATAGTACGGTATTTTCCTGGGCGGGTTGTCACAACCTTGTAGCAGTAGATGCCGTTGGGCGTTATGAACGCCGTCTTGTCTTCGTCATCGGGGTTCAGGGCTATCTGGTGATACCCAGAGTAGCAGTCGAGGAAGCAAAGTAGGACGCTACCAGCCGTGGAGTCCATGACCTGGTCGATGCGAGGGAGAGGGAAGGGATCTTTCAGGTAGTGCTTGTTAAGGTCGGTGTAATCGATACACATCCTTAATCCTCTAGTCTTCTTGGGTACAAGGACTGGGTTTGCGAGCCAAACCGGGTGTTTACATTCTCGAATAAATCCTGCAGCTAAGAGCTTACAGACTTCTGCTTCTATAGCTTGCTTTCTATCTTTTGCAAATCGTCGAAGCTTTTGCTTGATAGGTCGTGCGGTCTTGCTTACTTCAAGGGCATGCTCAGCCAGCTCCCTAGGGACACTGGGCATGTCGGATGGACTCCATACGAAGATGTCGGCGTTGTCCTGGAGGAAACTGGTGAGCGCGAGTTCCTATTTGGGGTCGAGGTCGGCCCCGATGGTGACTTCCTTGGATGCGTCAGGCAGGCCGAGGCAAACTTTCTTCACAGCAGGACTTGGATCCAAGGTTGTGGCTGTACGTTTCTGCTCTGGCACCTCCAGAGTGGTTTGGTCAATCTTGGCGGCCTGAGCGACCATGACCGTAGCTGCAGCTTTGCAGGCAGAATCCTTGGCGAGTTCGACGGTGGAGCTTTCGCAGTTGTAGGAGACCATGATGTCGCCAAGGACGGAAAGGATCCCGTTTGGCGCTGACATCTTCATGATGAGGTAGGTATGGTGGGGTATGGCCATGAACTTGGCCAACATAGGCCGACCAAGGATGGCATGATAGGAGGAGCGGAAGTCCGCGACCTCGAATGTCAGGTACTCTGTGCGGAAGTTTTCTTTTGTGCCGAAGGTGACCGGCAGGCATACATGACCTATGGGGTACGCAGCCTTGCCGGGCACAACCTCGTAGAAGGGTTCGTCGCAGGCTGTCATCTTGTTGAAGTCGAAGTCCATCTTTCTCAGCGTCTCTGTGAAGATGATGTTCAAACTGCTGCCCCCGTCGACGAGGGTCTTAGGCAGGAACGCACCATCCACGATGGGGTTGACGACCAGCGGGTAGGTCCTGGGGTCAGGTATGTGCACCCAATGGTCTTTCCTGGAGAAAGTGATTGGGTACTCCGACCAACGCAGCGGTTGTGGAGTTTCAGTGTTGACTTGGCCGATCTCCCTTGCGTTTGATCGCTGCTGTCTGTTGCTCTTGGCTGCTTGGCGACCACCAACGATGAAGTTGATCTCCCGGTTGGCGGTTTGAAATGCACCATTGGGGTTGCCCCCTTTTGGCGGCGGTGGTGGAGAACGCTCTTTGCGGTTGTTGTCATTGCGGTTGTGGTCGTCCTGGCGACGACGATCATCACGTCGGTCGTCGCGGCGATCATCCCGCCGGTCGTCGCGACGATCGTCCCGCTGGTCATTGCGGTTGTCTTCATGGCAATCATCGCGGCGGTAGTCGTCACGTCAGTCATCACGACGGTCATCGCGGTGATAGTCGCGGCGGTCACTGTCGTCATTGCGACGGTAGGGTCGGCGGTCACGGTAATCACGTCGATCAGGTCGACGGTTACGGTTGTCGTAGCGGCGGCTGCTGTTTTGGTCGTCGTTGTTGCCGCTCTTGGTCTTCTTAGGTTCTGGAGGTACTCCTAGGGCGCGCTTTAGCTGTTCGCACTCCCTCATGGTATGCTTGGCGTCGCGGTGGAACTGGCACTGGTCGTCCATGACCATGTTGAAGTCACCTTCAAGGAAGGTAGAAGGTCTGGGTGGATCAGTTGCGTAGACCTCGCCAGATCGCTTGCGCGACCTGCTTCCACCGTCGTCGTGGTCTTCCCCGTGAAGTCATGCATCACCGCATCTTGAGTATCGACAAGCTTGTCGACGTAGGCCATGAGGTCGGCGATGGTGTGGGCGTCAGCTTCGTGGATCTTCTCAAAGAGCTTGATGTTGGTGACTCCCTTCTTGTAGTAGGCTACGACGTCTTCGTCCTTAACACCTGCAAGAGTGTTGCGGTTCTCAAAGTAGTGGTTAGTGTACTCTCGGAGAGTTTCGTCACGCCTCATCCGCACTCTGGCAAGGTGATGTTTGTTGCCAGGGCGATTGTAGGTCGCTTGGTAGTTGGTCATGAAGAATCGCGACAAGGTCGCCTATGAGGTGATGCACTCCGCAGGAAGATTGTCGAGCCACAGGAGTGGCGCTTTGCCCATCACAAGGGGGAAGTACCCTGCCATGTGGTCTTCGTTGCCTCCAGAGGCGCGTGCCGCGATGCTGTACATCTTGAGCCAAATACTTGGGTCGGAGCGACCGTCGTATTTTTCGATGGCTGGATTGAAATCTTTAGGGTATCTAATCGTCTGAGACGACGTGAAAACGCCGGAAAGTTGTTGACCGCTCCAGTACTGGCTGACGGGGCATAGGCCACCGGGATGATGTAGAGGTCATCTGGAGGGCCATTATCTTGGTCGTACTGGGTGCGTCATAGGAGCTCTTGGTCGTGCATCTGCCGAAGTTCTGTTGCTTGAATAGGATTATTGTCGTTGAGGGGATCAGGGACCCTGTTGTCGCGGTCGTAGTTAGCACGACGTGCTATTTCCACTTCGTCTCGTATACATCGACATTGGCTGCCCTTGGCATGGTTGGCTTGTACCGGTGGAGGTTGAGCTCCAGCGTTCTGCCTTGCAGCGGTGTTTTGTTGTTGGGCGCCAGCAGCATTGGCTGCGTTGTTGGCGACGTTGCCTGTAGCATTGGCGGCAGCGTTGGCTGGAGGATTGGCCGCGGTATTAGCGGCGGCGTTGGCAGCAGGGTTGACCGGCTGCCCTACTTCGTTTTCACCTCTTCCCTCTTCAGCCATGGGGTGAAGTGGGGCGTTGCTACGACGTCGCTGGCGAGGGTGCTCCGACCTACTCCTGGAGTAGGAGCTTGCAGCGGATCTGCTGTATCCTGGACCTCTTTCTTCGACCTGGGTGGTGGCGACACGGATGTGAGCTTGTAGACGCCGTATTGTAGGAGTATCCTCAAGTTGTCCCAGCGCGGCAAGGGCTGCGCCTAGGTTTGCTTGAGGAGAGTTGTAAACTTCATGACCATCTTGCTCGAAGTCCCTCAGGAGGTCTCTAGCACATAGGCGTACTCGACGAGGCTCGTTGTGCTGCTGCGGGGCAGCTGGAGCCGGCTGTGCTCCATTGACGACGTTGCCTCCCGGTTGGTCGCCAGCACCTTGTCCAACGTTGGCCACGGGCTGACCTGCGCCTGCGGCAGCTGCATCCAACTCCTGCTGACGACGTGTAGCTCTTGTGGTGTTGGCGTTTTCACGCTCTATGCACTGCTCATCCGTCTCACCGGGTTGGGGTGGTACATCTGCGGAGACCACCAGGACCTCGCGGTCTGGGATCTCGAGCATCTCACCCAGATAGTTCGGGGAGATGGTCGTACGAGCGGTCTGAAACGCGAGGCGGTTCGGAGATGGCTCACGGTTGATCTGCGGCGATGGGCCGCGGTGAGAGGTCGGCGAAGCTTCTTGAGCACACGGCATTGACGAGCCGTGTGTTTGGAGCTTTCGTGGACGGGGCAAGGGTTGTCGAGGTAACCCCTGCAGTTCCCAGGATGTCGGGTCTTGGGTCTAGATTCGATCTGGATCTTGCGCTTCATGTAGCGAGACGCTACGTGAGCTGTGTTCCACAGACCAAGGGGCATGCGGGATGAAGATGGAGGGTTCCTGCGAGGGCATTTGACGCGCTTACTGACCTTGATCGTGTCAGAGAGCATGTATTCGACACGATCGAGCCCCGCGATCAGGTCGCTGGGTGTGGGTGGGTGGGTTTTCTCCAGCAGATCGGATCTAACCTGCTGGTTGGCGGTGATCGCGTTGCTTTCGATGACGAGGCAAGCGGCTGGAGCGGTGGATTCCGCCGGCATAGAGCCGAAGCAGATGTCGACGGGATTGGCGAGGATGTCCGCCATGCTCTCCGGGAAGATGACGCCGTTGGTCGAAGCCATCGAGTTGCACGAAGAACCCTGGATTCCTCCCCTACCTGGCGCGCCAACTGTCAGATGTTTAGATCTAGACAGCCCACAGGGGGGTTAACCCCGGTGGTTTAGTTGTTCGGCGAGGGGGAATCTAAGGCTAAGAACTCGAAGGTTGCGCACGAGCACACGGAACACAGAGAACACGACGAGTTTATACTGGTTCGGGCCTCCGGAGAGTAAAACCCTACGTCCAGTTGTTGGTGTAGATTTCTTGAGGATTGCTTGATCACAAGGGGTCGCCTCGTCCGCCTTATATTGGCTAGCGGACAAGGTCGGTTCCCAGATTCCTGATCGGTTATGACCAGGAGACCTAAATCTAGTCGATTACAACACTTGCCATATCCGTCAATCTGCTTGGTTGGAATCCACCGACGTCTTGTCTTGCACGCCAAGTCTCGAAGTCGTTCGGGATAAGGTTGTCGGGGAATCTTCTGGAAGGTCTTTAGGAGGTTGTGTGGGCCACCAACTAGGTCGGTTGGGCCCACTGTCAGGTCGGCGGGTCTTCTGGTAGGCCGGACCCACTTGTCGGGGACGGCCGTGAGCCTGGTCGGTGGGGACCCAGGGGTACCCATGTCTCACATTTACCTATACCATACCTGACATTGCCACGCAGCCCCCTACCAGATGGGTGTATGAATGGGAAGATCCGAATTTTTAGGCTATGTTGGTTCAACAATGGCAATCAACATCAGCGTGGAAGGGCCAAACTTGGCAAGATTACAAGGCCGACCTGCTTCGAGTGCAAGGTTTGAATGTCATGTCCAACGCCGAGTACGAGATGGCGTCCCAAATGGGGGTCTTCCCATTCTTGCAGCGGTAAACCAGTATTGAGCTTGTTTTGGTGAATGAAGACTTGATGAATTTGTATCTTTGGTATTTGTATCATTGTATCTAACTATGCACTATTATTCAACTTTCGTACGCTATTTGATAATTTGTATGGACAACTATATATTGTTGATTTATTGTGGTCATTTTGTATAAATATTTACAATGTTCATGCCAAATTTTCCATTGGGCTAAAGCAAAAAAAAAATCATGAAACCGCGGCGGCTAACCGGTCTGACTGGTTCGGCTTACCGGTCAAACCGACCGGTTAACCGCTCCTTACCGATTGAACTGGGCTGCTGGTTTGGAAATTTGAAACCGTTCGGTTTCTAGCGGTAACCGACCTTACCGGTTCGGTTTACCGTTACCGAGGGCCGGCGGTAACCGCCCTCGGTTCGGTAAGGTGAACCCTGCTTATGAGGCGAAGGCAATTATCGGTGCAATTGAGGAAAAATTTGGGTACGCCATCAGCTACGGCAAGGCGTACCAAGTAAAGAAGAAGGTATTGGAGCATAAGTGGGGTACTTATGAAGCATCCTACCACAATTTGCCTAACTTGCTGCACACAATAGTTCAGATGAATCCTGGCAGCTACTATGATATCAAGGACTATACTTGTGAGGAGAAACCAGGCAAGCTTGTGCTTCAGCGGTTATTCTTGGCATTGGGTGCCTGCATTGAGGCTTTCAAAGTGTGTCGATCGGTCATTTGCATAGATGGCACTTTTCTCACAGGCAAATACAAAGGAACAATCCTGACAGCTGTGGCAGCTTATAGTAACAATCAGTTGCTTACTTTGGCCATTGCATTTGCGGAGGGGGAGAACGGTGACAGTTGGTACTGGTTCCTTGAGAGGTTGAAGAACATGGTGGTCCAGGATGTGCAGGATGTGTGTGTCATACACGATAGGCACAAAGGTATTTTGCAAGCAATCAATGACATGAAAGAGGGCAGCCAAGAGCGATACAGAGTTCCATTGTGGCCAGATGTTAAGAGCAGGTGGTGCATTAGGCACATGAAAGCAAACTTCCACAGCCAGTTCAAGAACAAGACCCTGTCTAAATTGTTTGAGCGGTTGTGTGAGCAGACTCAGCAGAAGAAGTTCGATGCCATCTGGAAGAAATTAGATGACCTGACGAAGAAGGCATCAGAGGAGATAGCAAAGAGGCCAGTGAATCCCGAACCTGGAGAGAAGCCTATTTCTCTCGAGGATGTGGAATTAGATGGCCCTCAAGTTAGGCGCAGAAGAGGGCGTGCTGTGAAGACCTTCAGCCAGTAGATTCAGAATGAGACTAAGGAAAAGTGGTGTCTCATGTTTGACGAGGGCGGAGCAAGACATGGGATAAGGACCACTAATTTTGCTGAGGTCTACAACTGTGTGCTTCGCGGTTCAAGACCTCTTCCTCTAGTTGGCATCATTGAGTTCTTTATGTATCGTAGAATGCAATATTTTTACCAAAGGAGCAAGATAGCGGATGAGGTTCTGAGGAACACTCAAATGAGATACTGCACCAAAATGACTGAGTATTTGGACAAAGCTCAGGGAAAAGCACTTCTTCACAAGGTCACAGCGCAGCCTTTGTACCAGTCTGCTGACAATAAAATTATGTGGAGATATGAGATTGAGTGCAAAGGGAAAACGCGCCTAGGCCCATCGCGTGAAAAGACGTAACAAGTTGCTGAACTTGGCAACCAAATATGCAGATGTTCATGCCGGAAGCCGCAACTCCTACACATCCCCTGCTCACATGTGATCGCCGTATGCTATGAACTTCAACAATTCAGCTACCATAGGTACGTGCCATGGTACTACACCAAGAAAACTGTTCGGAACACTTGGAACCGAATAATTCAGGACTACCTCGTGCAGGGTACTTTTACTGAGAACCCCAAAGAAAATGTTGTGCACATACCAAATCCAGATCTTCAGTTGTGCCAAGGTGTTGGAAGACGGAAGAAGAAGAGGATTAGGAACAACATGTACGAAGCAGAAACTGGAGCTGCAGTAGTGATGTGCTACAAGTGCCACAACACGGGCCACACGTACAAGAGGTGCACAGCTCCAAATTATACTTGCAACGCACCAACTACGACCATTGTGGGCTCATCAGCAACTTCAGGACCATCCCAACCCCCATCCGGACGTGGATGCGGACGTGTGCGTAGGACCAACGCAGGATTCAGATGATCATAGTTGCTTGTAACGTTAGGACTTTTAATTTTGAAATTTGTAATATTTGAACTATTATTTATTATACGAACTTATGCATGTTATTGTATTGTAATAATTGAACTTCTATTTCGTGTCGTATTAATTATGTTGATTAATTTCTATTATTTTGCCTATGATTGTTCTCATCTTGTTTGTTTTGCAGATTTGCAATGGCCTCCTCAGGTCCTGAGTTGGACTTGGAGTTCCTCACGAAGAGGAAGGACAATGTCGAGGTGCCAAAGGGGATCGAGACTCCTATGTGCTTCTGCGGTGACAATTGCAAGCTTGTCAGGTGCAAGGTTCTGGGGTACGCCTGCGGGATGAGGTTCTTCATGTGCGCCAACTATGCGCACGACCTGATCCAACCATTCGACTGCAACCTTAGAGCCAAAGTAAGGACTTACTACATTTCTCGATTATTCATTTGTCATTTGTGTTTTATTATTTGCTGACATGTCTTTGGAAAAAGACTCCACCTCCTCTTTGTGATTTCATGTAGTGGCTAGATACCGAGCAGTCCGACTTCGACAAGAGTTACGTCGAGGGAGAAGCCCGTGATGCAAGGGAGAGGTGGTTCCACATGGTTGAGTGGGAAAAGAGAGGAAAAAAAGAAAGAGGAGCAGAAGGAAATGCGCCATCGCCAGATGATGAGAGAACGTGAAGCGGCCCAGGCCCGTGAAGCTGATAGAGAGAGGAAGAGGGAGAGGGCTCGCCGGGCCAAGGAAGCTGGGCCGGATGCCATCAGGAAGGGGAAATACCCCCGTTGTACTCAGTAGACCTAGAGTATTAGTCGGACTGTATCAAATAATTTCGGATTTCATGACATCGTCAACTAGGGTCCTCGGTTTGTATCCTTAAGAACTTTAATCGAACTGCATTAGAGTGTGTTTTCTCCGTTACGTGTGTTTCGTTAGAGTGACTGTCATATGCAGAGTCGTTGTGTTTCCGCTGAGTCACTGACGTGTTCCCCTCCCACGGATCGACTGGCCCACAATGCGACAGTACCCTAGTACTAGGGTGTGTTTTCTCTGAGTCACTGCTTCGTTTCCCTTCACATGGATCGAAGGGCCCACCACACAGCCAGCCTCCTTCTTCTGCCTATATGTAGCACCATTCACTCCATTGTCTTCTTCTCACAGCATTCAACAATGTCTTCGTGGAGTGGGGATGAGCACGGTTTCGGTCCTGAGTTGTGGCATCAGCAATCAGAAGATTTCGAAGCCAATTTCCCACTGAAAGGCAAGAGTGACTACAGATCGATGCGTGATGTTAGAAGCTACGCACCGAAGCAAACGGTGTTGTGGCTTAGGTGTTCACACGGTGAGTTTTGCGTGATGCAAGTGTACCAGGGATGGAATAACTCCGGTCGTCGCTTCTAGCACTGCCCATATGCATGGGTAAGCAATGTCCCTAAATTTGTTCATCATGTATCTTTGGTTTGCTAACGTTTTCTTGCCTTTTGCAGTACTCCACCCAACCAGAGAACTGTGGTTTCTCGCAATGGGTGGATCCACCAGCTATTGATCCCTATCAACAGTACATCGACTACCTCGAGGACGTCGTCATCTACAACTTGAAGCAGGAGCTGTCCGAGGCACTAGCTTCTCCAGATCCATCGTCTAGCGCAGGAGACGCCCGGTGCTGCAAATGTTCGACCTGCACTTGTGAATGCCACAAGATGAACCTCCCCCCCAAGATTGGTCCCCTCCACCTTTACCACCTCCACCCCTAGCTGGGTACTATTACATGTCGTCCCAGCACTCCGGTGGCTCTATGCTCTCCGGGCAGTTCTCGTACAACTAGATTAATTAGGAATGCTGTAATCAAATTTCTAAATTCCCTAAGGCATGTTATCAGTACGTAAGGCGTTTTGTTAGGGTTGTACAAGTGTTGTACATGCCATTGCAAATGTGTGTGTTTTCTCTTTGAAATATTAAAAAAAAGCCAACCGCCGTGGGTCACGGCGGTTGGGCTCATGGAATCGCCGTGGGCCACGGCGGTTGCATGACCGCCGCCTGCCGCCGTGCGGCTCCTGCAACCGTCGTCTACAACCGCCGTGGCCCACGGCGTTAAGGCCAACCGCCGTGGCCCACGGCGGTTGGACCTGCAAAATGATTAAAAATTAAAATAAAAATTCTGGTATAAGTAGCCAAACGAATGGGCTCGCAGGACTAGAGATGGCTCGCAGGCCCAATACGGAAACAACCCACTAACAACCTCTTTCTTAGATACAGATATATCCTAACACATTGCTACTCCGTAGGCGGCTGCGGACGACGACGGGTTGCGAGGGGATGCCACAAGATTCAGAGAACTAAAATCGATCACATATGGTGGTGCAATGGTTAAAGTCTCAGTCTGCCCGTCCATGTCTCCTAGGTTCCCAACAGTTTCCGCAGCAACAGAACAGCCGGTGACCCGAGCTAGTGCTTCGTTGAAAGGCCGCCCAAATGAAAATGGCCCTTGGACGTCCCCAAGTGTCATCGGCCTACAATAATACAAGCTCAACTGCATTCCGAGGTAGTACCATCTCGTCAAAGAGTGAAGCACGCCAAGGCCGTTGGTTAACAGTGTGGTTTCAATTGTTTTTCACAGAGGACGTTACACAAAGACGTGTTAGATTGCTAGTTGCTCCTGGAAGCTGGAAGCCAGCATTTTTTGGAAACCTGATGGATCGACATCCAATCCAAAGAAGCCGGCGGTACATACGGATGGCCTCTCCTGTGACTGAAAATTATACTACATCATCTATCACATGAAATTCAACTTCTTTTTTTTTTTGGTCATTAGGACGAGAAAGCTCGTGCTGTGTACCTACCTGTCCGCCTTCCCGAAGCCCGTAGGCCCGTTTACCTTTTGTCCGAGACAGGGCCAGCCGCGTGCATGCTTCATGCAAGTCGCAGAGACGCGGATCACCGTTCGCTGGCAGCAGGAAAAGTCAGACCATCTCACTCCACTGGCTGTGATTAATTTACTAATTTGTTCGAATTGGTGATTTCATCGACGGATGATGACAAACCAATGAAACCAGGAATGGAAATTGCAGGCCCGTCGAAGCAACCGTGGTGACTCGCTGCTTTGCCCAAAGCTTTCGTGTGCGGCGACGGCGACGTCTTCGGCCGCGCGCGCGCGTTCACTTGCCTTGGACGCGCCCGCGCGCCGGCCATCTAGCGTCACGTCACGACTCACGAGTCGCCGGGTCGGGGAGAAATCTCGAGTGATCTGGGTGGGCTCGTTGGTTGCCCCGTCCCCTTCGTTTGCCAGCAGAAGCAGCGCGGCTGCTGCAATCTTCGTATCGTCTCAGTCTCTCAGACACCTGAGCCTAACAATTCTGGTCTCTGGACGCACGCACACCTGTTCAGTTCACGGATCTTGTCTGCTGCTTCGCAACAAGATTGAGATAACTTAGTATATATCGGATTCGGATGCTCCCTTCACCAGGTGATTACCAGCAATGACGACGCCTTGCTCGTTCGTGGTGCCTGGCAGTGTCTCACTGTCCCTGGTGTGCCTAACCATTCTGGACGGAAGCGCACCTGTTCAGTTCACTGTCAACCGTGCCACTAAAAGTTTGAGAGAGTAGATGGCATGGCTCCTGCACCAGATGACTACTGGCAGTGGCAAATGCACGCGTCACAGCGCCACGAGCCCGTAGGCGCCACGTCGATGACAAGCACCACCTCCAGGTCGATCTGGTGCGTACACACCAAGCTGTCGTCGTCACGCAGCTCCGAACTGAACGGAACGCCGGCACGTACGTATCGGGCGTGTGGTACTTAAA
This sequence comes from Cenchrus fungigraminus, assembly GCA_036936925.1. Lineage (NCBI taxonomy): Eukaryota > Viridiplantae > Streptophyta > Magnoliopsida > Poales > Poaceae > Cenchrus > Cenchrus fungigraminus. Next base: position 14,538,365 of record CM072778.1, on the reverse strand, counting down.
TGAAAACCAAGAGCGGCTGCCAACAATTATGCCGAAAATGACGAGCCTTTGTCGTCATCAAGCTAGCTATCCCGATCATTCAATTCGTGATGGCTACCTGGCTCCTGTGATTGGATTCGAATAGGAAAAAGAAACCCCCACGGTCGCCATCTGACGGGGACAGAGGCGCCTAGGATCGTTCCACACGTAAACAAGGGTTACAGTAATGAAAAGTACAGCCACCACGAAGGGAACTTGAGTTTCTGCTAGATGAAAGCTACGGTTTGAGGTGCAGGTTCAGAGACCTTGTACTGGTCCTCTCTCTCTCTCTCTCGCTTGGTCGGTCGGCTACCATGGACGGTGACCGAGCTAGGAGTATGTAGGACGCTGATGGCGCCGGAGGAAGCATCCCGCGAAGCGTTCCTTCTCTTCGTGGCCGCTTCTTTATACCGAGGCTAATAATCACATCAGATTATTCGCATCTAAAAGTGTTCCCACCATCTTGTATATATAGGACTAGCAGTCTAGCTACTAATCCTATTTTTGGCGAATTTCCTCCCTGGCTGGAATTAACTAGTGGATCACTTTCCTGACTTTCGCTGACAGTCGCTTTTCATCACTTTCAACTGCCTGCATCTTGTCATCGCCTACCGTAAAAGGTAAGTTTTACGGTGAGTTTGGGAGGGCTCGTGTGATCGTGTCATCAGCGCATGAACAATTGTTGGTTGCAAGTATGTGATGAATAGTTGCAAGTATCATTATTCATTCATGTGCATATTTTATTTTTATTGCATCTTTCACAAGTTTCTGTTGCATATTAAATTTTGTATGATGATCGAAGATGACATGAGCTATTTGCTAATATTTTTATTATAATGTTTCCTTCACTATAAAAATGTATTTTTAAATTTGATAACAGATGGTAAACACACGATATGTCCTCGGATATATGAGGGTAGGGTTTTTTTTTTGCCAACCGTTAAGGTGAAACCGCCGGCCTCTGGTAACGGTTTACCAGAGCAGTTTGAGCGGTTACCGAAAAAAACACTCAAATTCAAATTTTCAAACCAAACCCCCCGTGCAACCGGTGTATGGCGGCTTACCGAACGGTTGGACCGGTAAACCGCACCGGTTTGACCGGTTACCGGTCTCTGGGACAAAAAATCGGCGCAGTGAAGAATTTGATGTGTTTTCAAATTTTGAATTAAAAAATAGGAAAATATAAGAAAAATTTCTAAAAATATTTCAAGGTGCGTAGAATCTAATTGTGTCAAAAATTTTCAAATATTAGTGCATTTAGTATTTTTTGCGGACATTAGAAGTTCAACCATACTAAACGAACGAATATTTGAAAATTTTTGACACCATTAGATTTGTGGCAATTTGATCTATTTTTAGGAATTTTTTGGATTTGTTTTTAAAAAATCAAATTCAAAATTTTGAATGGGACCGGTTACCAACCGGCACGGTAAGACCGGTAACTGCGGTTACCGACCGGTTTTTTCGGTATTTTTAACCCTGAGGGAATAGTGTGCTTTTATCTCATAATCAAATACGAAGGAAATGAATAAATCAACTGCGAAAAAGCATACGAGAAAAAAACATATAACCGGTCAAATGAATCCCGCCCCTGCCACTCACTGGCGCCGCCGGCCACATGGCGAAGCGCGATAGCCGCTCGGCGGGCCCGGCCCCGACCCACCAACGGCAGCGCGCCAGCGTAAAGATGGCAACGGGCGTATTGCCCGCGGATATTCGCTTCACGTGCCCGCGCCCGCGACCAAAATCCCACGCCCGCGCCCTCCACCCGCCACGGGCAGGAAACTATGCCCGTGCCCGCCATCCGCGGATAACACACGGCCGCGGGCATGCCCGTGTACCCGCAAAGCTTGAAACCATTGCTGGATGTGGCGACCTCCAGCCTCCAGGCGGTGAGAGATGGCGGCAGACGGCGGGAAGAGGTGGTCGTCGCTCGGGCGCTGAATGAGGCGGCGAACGGCAGGAAGAGGCGGCGCGGAGGACCTAGCCCCTGGAGCGGCGGCGGACGGCGAGATCTCAGGGGCCGAACAAGGCGGCGGACGACGGGATCTCATCTCAGCGGGGAGATTGGGAGACGGGGGCGGTGCGACCGGAGGGAAGGGGTGGCGGCGCCGCCGAGGCCATAGCCCCTGGTGCCTGGGATTCGGGGTCTCGGGGTCTCCGCGACGGGGAGAGTGGGAGACGGGAGGGTGCATCGCTTTTTTTTGGGGGGAGGGGAACTAGTGTGCGGCGCGGCTGGAGTGGAGGACCGGAGGTTCAAGTGTTGAATGAAACCCTAACTTCAGTTTATATACATGGCATTGGGGTTGGGGCCACCTGTCAGTGTATTGGAGCGGGTCTGGCGGGTTTGCGGACGCGGATATCATTTTTTCATGCCCGTGAGAAACTATCCGCTGGGTCTAGGGTCGCACCCGCACCCGTGCCCGTGGGCACAGACTTAGACCCGTATCCGCGCCCGTCGGGTTTAATATCCGCGGGCACGCGGATATTTCCTGCCCGTTGCCATCTTTACGCCAGCGGGCCCCCTCCGCGGCACAGCGAAGCTCTGCATGTCACGTACGGCCCCCGGCCCCCCGCCTGGCGGGAGCAGTAGTGGGGCACGCGCTCCACGCCGGCTCGCCCTGCAAGCAATTCATCGTGCCAAGACCCATCCGCTCCCTCCGCTGCCGGACTCCAAAGGGCGGATATAAAACGCGCGTGTATAGCAGCCCAACTGACCCTGCGTCGTCTTGCGGAGCCGCGACTCGTCTCGTCCTTTTTCGTTTTCGTTCCCCCTTCTCCCCCCCATCGGCCTCGGCTCGGAGTCGGAGCCCATCCCGCCCCAGATCCCACCAGCTCCCCGTCTCGCCGCCACTTTTCCACCAGCAACCTTCCCGCGGCCGGTTCGAGCCCTTCTCGCGGGAGGGGTTGTGGTTCACTGATTAATTACTCTCGGAGGATCTCAAGCGCTCAGCCCCCCTCCCTGCCTCCCCGCAGCGCGCGCGGGGGTCACCTCGGCCGTCTCGCGGTGAGTTGAATGGAGTCCCTCGGTCCAATCTTCCCTTCCGCTCGGGATTGTTTTCGCCTTTTCGGGGTTCCGGATTTGCGTGGCGTGCGGGGGTCATGGCGTGCCGTCGTCGCGATCGCTCTCCTTCGCATTGGGCGATTCGCGATAATTTTTTTTTTTACTTTGCTTGCTTGTTTGCTTTTCGAGGTGTAATGGTGATTTGCAGTTCTGGGGATTCTGAGCTCGGTTGCGTCTAAGCTTCCGCTGAGTGGTTTAGTGCGGATTTGGTAAAACAGTCGAGCTGGGTATGGCGTGACGAATCGAAGCTGAGCCGCCGGATGCTTACGCAGCTGTGGGTTATTGGATCCCTCCAACCATTCGAATTTGGAAGGGAGGAGCAGTGGAGTGTTCGGGAATCGGTGTCGTCATTTTTCTACGAGTCAAAGTTTGTTGGAATCTAGTTAGGTAATGGTTTTTTCTCGTTCCGAGATGATTAAATCTTCCGTCGAACTAGAAGTTGGTTACTGCTAACCTTTCCTTCCTGTTTCGGAAGCTGGATACCTGATTTGGTTACGCTTACCGGTGAGCTGAGCTGTACGCGCGTACGCTCGACGGGCTCTTCCAGTTGCGTTGTCCGTGAACAACAAGACCCAAAAGCAACTCCAGAATTTTCTGGATGTTGCCTTTATATTTTGCCTCCTAACTTCTGAGTCATTTATAATGGCAGGGTCCTTATTGCGTGGGGCGCGGATCCTAATAAGCTGTGAAGGCGTAAAGACAAGGAGAAGGAAGGCTTTGGTAGTCAGCCCCAGGTGAAGCCATGATGGAGAGGTCGCTGCTGGAGGCGCTGGCCACGGCGGCGCACGGAGGCACCTCTGGGACTTCGGTGCTGAGCATGCTCAAGTATGCCGTGCTGCCCATCGCCAAGGTGTTTACGGTCTGCTTGATGGGGTTCCTCATGGCCTGCAAGTACGTCAACATCCTCCAGCCCAACGGTCGCAAGCTTCTCAACGGGGTGAGCTTTGTCTTCTGTAATAAATTTAAGCTAGCTATTGGAAGGCTGTCTAATGGATCACTGTAGTTGGATTTTGTTCAAAGTAAGAAGACATGGAGCATTAGAGATCATGATTGCACTAATGCCTACCTTTCCCACTGCATCAAATTAGACTGACATTTTCATTGTTTGCTGCAGCTTGTGTTTTCGCTTCTGCTTCCTTGCCTTATATTTTCCCAACTGGGTAGAGCAATCACTATTGAGAAGATGTTACAGTGGTAAGTATATGGATCGATATTGTACACAAATTTTGTTATTATGTAACATAAATACTTTGTTCACCGTTTAGTTACCAAAAATTTTACCAACTACCCATCACATCAAACTCCGGATACTAATTAGGAGTATTAAATGTGGATTAATGACAAAACCCATTCCACAACCCCTACCTTATTTCCGTTCTTGTTGAATGGAAATGGGGCAAGCCTCGATTCAAAAAAAAAAACAACCCCTACCTTAATTTTCGAGACGAATCTAACAAGCCTAATTATGTCATGATTAGACGTCGTGCTACAGTAACCAATCTCTAATGACAGAGTAATTAGGCTTAATGGATTAGTTTCGCAATTTCCGGTTCATTCGTGTAATTATTTTTTTTGTAACTAGTCTACGTTCAATATTCCTAATAGACCTTGTAAGAGGACCCAAAAATTTCACCACCGCAACTAAACGTGTGCTGTATGGTTGTTGAATTCTGATGTGAGAGCTATTGACTGAGACATTGTTTTGCTAATGTTCTGTCTACTTGTATGTGCCTATAGCCCTCTATTGACTATAATCGGAACCAACCATTACAATATCACTTAAAAGTAAAATGAAATAGTCTACATCTTTCTGGCTGGGTCAACTTTTAAATCGTGAGCTTCCAAATGGAACAAATTAGCTTAGCGAGCTCAAAATTCCTGCAGAAGGGATAGAAAGGAAATGGGCGTTCAAGTGTTAATTTGGTTCCAGTTGAATTTATGGGTCATATGGTCTTGACTACTTTAGTTTTTTAATATATTGAAATATTGCGATCATTGGAGTTTGGAGAAACTAGTCCATGTAATTTATCTTGTTTTATGTAATATATTGAACTTGATGCTATGCTGTTATAGACTATTCAGTTCTTGTTTGTGCACACATGCCTCAGTTTCCTTCCCGTAAGGCATGTATATGCATTACAAGTGACAATTTTGTTTGTTTGTTTGTTTTTTTGCCGTTTGGATAAACTACTTTAGGAGTATGTTCTAAAGTTCTGCTTTTCCAAATAAGCTGTGCACTTGTGTTCTGCCTTTCCTGTTATATTCTCTAATAATGTAATATATGCATGTTTGCAGGTGGTATATTCCAGTAAATATTGTTGTAGGTGCAGTATCTGGCTCTTTGATTGGCTTTGTTGTGGCATCTATCATCCGACCCCCCTATCCGTACTTCAAGTTCACCATTATCCATATCGGGATAGGTACTATCTTTTGTTTCTTGAAAATATTGCACTTGCATTTCTTTTTGTCATTCAAATATCCAATATCAATACAGCATCTCATGTTTTATGCAGGAAATATTGGAAATATACCTCTGGTCCTCATTGCAGCGTTATGTCGGGATGCATCTAATCCATTTGGTGACTCTGATAAATGCAACCAAGATGGAAATGCATATATCTCATTTGGTCAATGGGTATGTTGTATCCTCCTCTCTTTTCTCATCTCATAAATGTTAGAACTCAGAAATTGGAATACCAACTCCGTAGATCAAAGATAATAACTTAGCATCTAGATAGGCTACAAATAGTTGTTGGGATTGGTCACTCAGTGAATCCTTTTCATGTTGCAGGTTGGTGCTATTATTGTTTACACATATGTGTTCAAGATGCTTGCTCCACCACCAGGGCGAACCTTTGATGGGTCTGATGATGATGAGCTTCCAGTCAAGGCATCTGGAGAGAATGCGGTGCCCCAACTCAGCAAATATCCAATTCCAACAAGCACTCACACTAGCACTGTACCAGAGGATGAACCGTTGTTAGCTGCTGAGAAAGTTCAAAAAGAACGTGGCACTTCTGTAGGATCAAAGGTGAGAAAATGTAGTCATCGACTTGGGTTTCTAGTTATCATTGTGATGCTCTTACTTCCTGCTAAAAAATGACCATGTTCTTACTAATGCAGATAATGAGCCATGTTAAATTTGTGATTAAATTCCTGAAAGACAAGCAGCTTCTCCAGCCACCAATTATTGCATCTGTATGTATTACTATTGCATTATTCTAGTAGTGTTTATTTAAATCATTTATGCATTCTGCGCCTGGACTTTATTTTTAAAAAATGCACAGGCTTTTGCAATTGTCATTGGTATTGTCCCATTCTTGAAGAATTTTGTACTCACAGATGAAGCGCCTCTCTTCTTTTTCACAGACAGCTGCCTGATTCTTGGGTATTTACATGTCTCATTCTCTGTTTCCTTATGCAATATACAGATTGGTCATTGGTGCCAATAAAGTTACCAAACTTTGACAATCTATGATACTATCTAGTGTCTAATCCGTAAAACACTTTCAGGGAAGCTATGATCCCATGCATTTTACTTGCTGTTGGTGGGAATCTCGTTGACGGTAAACATCTTTTTTGTTTGAAACTATGCGAAATTGCATAGGATGACATCAACCTTAGCATTACCATCTTTTAGGGTTTAGATGCATTTCTTATGATTTTGTATTTTCCTATGTTTATGGCATCAGGTCCTGGTGAAGGAAGTAAGAGGCTTGGTGTGCGTACAACCGTTGCTATAATTTTTGCACGGTTGATCTTGGTCCCTCTTGCTGGGGTTGGCATCGTCATGTTAGTTGATAAACTTGGTTTCATTCCCAAAGGCGACAAAATGTTCAAGTTTGTCCTGCTACTGCAGCATACTATGCCCACATCAGTGTTGTCAGGTGAGATAAGACACCAAGGACTGCTACTACTCACTTATGTGGTGAGGGTATACAGATTCCTCTAATAATTCTGTGTTAGATTAGATTTGTTAGGTATGGGGGTGCAGTGCCATGTTCCACAAGGTAGCAGACCATGTTATGGAATCTGATTATACATTTTATTTTTTGCAGGTGCTGTTGCAAACCTGAGAGGGTGTGGTAAAGAGTCAGCTGCAATCTTGTTCTGGGTTCACATTTTTGCTGTGTTCTCCATGGCTGGATGGATCATTTTGTATTTGAGCTTGCTCTTCTAAGTATGTCGCTCCCTTATTTTAGCCCTTTTTTTTTGCTCCATTTGTCATCGCATTGCACCTGTCTGCTGTAAAAGAAAACCCTGCTATTTAAGTTGATCTGATATTTAGTCAACTGATCTGCAGACGCGAGGATCTTTGAAAGAACATATCATCCAAAGTATCACGGCGAAAATAGTGAGATAAATCTGTACAATAGCTAGTAAATCGACAGCTTCAGAGGTATGAGTTGTATCAGCATAGATATACGGTCCTTCCCAATGCTATGGTAATTGTTGTTCTCTTCCCGCTGCTGCAAGCAGTAAGAGAAGATGGCACAGCGGTGTTGCCCTGCCCGGTCACACCACTTAGATGGGGATGCCACGTTCTTCCCATCAGTACTCCTATTTTCCAGAAGGTTCCAAACAATATAGCATCCATGATCTTGATTCAATCCTCACCTCCTTTCAAGTGTGCTTGTCTGAGATTTCCACGTTGAGAGCTCGTGTTAAGATCCCAAAAAAAAGTGTACATGTATACATACGTCATCTCTTATGCTGCCCGTAATTGTTTATTTTGAAGCGCATCATGTTGTATCATATCATGCTGAAAAAAGTGCTCTCTGCCCATTGTTTCCCGTCGATATTCCATGGATCTGATTGATTATCAGAACTTCAGAAGTCAATAATTGTGATTTTTTTACAATCAAGAATTGCGAGTTGCAGCTGGCCCCATGGAATTCCAGCACTTGTCATCTTCTGACAGCGATTTGTTGTCTATGGTTATTAAGATATGTGGTGGTATGATATGTAGTCTGATCTCTCCATGTGCTTATTGAGTAATGGATCTGGGACCCTGCAGATCTGAACTACTAGAATCATCAAAGCGGGGTTAATAATTCTGAGATAGGGATCATGCCAGCTTGTTCTGTCGTACGTCCTTGTTGTCGGGCGAGACAGAATTCCACTCAACGTGCAACGTCGCATGGTGGATTGCAATCAGCAAGGCAGATCTCATTTGTGATTTGTACGGTTGGTTTGTTCTGAGAAGTACTGTGTTTTAATTTGTATGTCAGATTTGTTCTGAAAGAAAAATACAGAAAGAAGGGTCATACAGAAACTCTGGCTGAGACGAATAGGCCACGGAGCGGGCAGACTTTGCGACGCGTACTGCAAAACAAGTACTGAGTACTTTTATCTATGGACAGCAGATTCTGTTTTGTTGACAGTTCAATAGGCTGCTGCACAACAATGCTCCCAAGCATGCCTCCGGTAGTATACTAGATAACGTTTCAGTCTCTGGAAAAGATAACAGTGGCTAGTGTATATGTTTACGTTGCGAAACCTTTTACCACTCACGGTTTATTTGAAGCGCATATGCACACGGTATAACCCTTATCAGTCATCAGACAATCCAGTCATCAACCATCAGTCAGCAGTAATTTTTCTTTAGCACAAATTAGCAAGCTCCAGTCAAATAAACGAGGGACGGAGCCAGGGAGGAGCTGACGGGCCATGGCCGCCCTGCGCTCAAACCTTTTTTACTGTATGCCATTTGGTTTGTGCTTTGGTTATGATGACAGGTGAGGGGAATTTTGTTTACACTAACATGAAATTCGCTCACATGGAGTCGAACTAAGACCTAAGGAGTGCCACTGAGATACTGAGACCATCCAGCCAGAGGATACAATCATACAAAGCTTACAGGTTCCAACATTCATGACAGTGCGACATAAACTTAATAGGAGTATTACGTTCCCGGTGGCTGGTGCTCTCCGTGTTCAAGTTGCAGCAAAACAGCGCGTACACCAATCAATGGTGACCATGGAATGGCCACGTGAGTGCTGCAAAAAGCACAACGAAAGAAAACCCACAGGCCAAACGAAAGAACGCTCAAGGCATGTTTGGTTGCATAAGTAGGGTGACTTAAAGTGCAAAAAGTGCAAAATAAGTCACACAGCCCCAACTTAAAGTGTTCCAACTTATAAGTTGCATAAGTAGCTCTACCCCTACTTAAAGTGACTTATTTCCACTTTTCTCTCTACCATCCTGTGTGGGGCGCACTGACTTATAAGTCACTGCAACCAAACAGGACTGACTTAAATCCAACTCACTTATAAGTCGGGTGACTTATAAGTCAAGTGACTTATGGGAACCAAACATACCCTTAAATTCACATCGCTGCACCGCACCCTGTGTTTCAGCTATTCTTTTCCCTATCCTGGTGCCGTAGCTTTGGAATCAATTCCATGGCCATTGTTCGCAGCAAACACTAGCATATTTGAGGCAACGAATCTCAGCCCATCATTTTCACTGGTCCGTGTCGCCGTCCTGCGACCTCCTCCTCACCTTTCCTCTTCAGTCTTCACGCAAATGGCGAAAACGTCTGTTGAGTTCTGCGTGATTTCTGCACGCGGCCTGGGCCGCAGGTCGTCCCTGCTCAAACCGCAGTGGTTCTCCGTCGCATGGGTCGATCCCAACAGCAAGTACTGCACCAAAGTGGACGCGTCAGGGAGCTCCGATCCTAGCTGGGGCATGAAGTTCTCGGTCTCAGCTGACGAGCATGATCTAAGCAGCCTGCAGCAGAAGGCGCTGACGGTGGAAGTGTACAGGAGAGAGCCCATCTTCCTGTGGGAGCACCTCCAGGGAGCTGCCGTCATCCAGATGAAAGAGTACTTCGACAAATTTGTGAATGGTGAGGAGCGCCCAGGGATTATTGAGGAGACTGCAAGCTTCCAGCTTAGGAGGAAGAAGTCAGACAAAGCTCATGGATTTATTGATATATCCATCCGAATCTGCAAAGAGGAAGATGTCCACGCTCAGTTTTCAGGTAAACAGAAACTTATGTCTTTTTTAAATTTCAAGATAGGACAACACTTGCAAAATATATCTTTCTACAAAGAATTTGCATGCAAACAATACAAAGTTATGCTTAATCAATACATCAAGTGATTTAAGACGACCTTAACTAGCATTTACCTTACTGAGTACAATACAATCCGCATACAACTGAATTCAACTCTATTGCCTTGTTGTGAATGTGCAGGCTCACATGACGGATCAAAGTACCCAAACCAGGTTGGGATCACATTAGCTATAGAAGATGGTCCAGTTTATAATTACCCAGTACTGCCTTCAAGCCATCATAGGGATCACAGTGAACATAATGATCTCTATGGCAACACCATGCCAGCAAGCCCTACTAGTCGGCCAGATCCATCACCATCTGGAAGTCATGGCTATAACAATCAACCCCCACTGATGCCACAAAGCCTGCCACCTCCCACTACAAACCCCAGTTACTTTCCCCCACAGTATCCTGCTGCTAGGGGGCAAGTGCCACAGAACTACATAAATATGCCACCAAGAAGGTTTGCAGGTCAGAATGGTCCACCTAACCTGGCGATGGGACTTGGAGCTGGAGCGCTGGCCGCTGGAACTCTGATATTTGGTGAAAATTTGTTGCCAGGGCCAGGACCAAGTTTTGGTGCTGGTCTTGATAGTGTGAGCTTAACTTTATCATCCAATGCATCATTCTGACTTATGCGCTAATGTCAGCCCGTGTGCTTGAAACAAATTATTGTAGCAACATCTGAAGTTACGAGCATTCTATAATCTATCAGATAAAATGGAGTTGTGTTGCTCAAATGCCTGCACTCCTTCATCTAGCCTGATAACATGTGGAACATTTCATAGATAATGTCAGCCTCAGGATCACCTTTCCACTTCCACTGTTCTCTCACCCTACCTCTACCCAGCTGCAACCAGGGGCAGCCTTCTGCACCCCTTGGCGTTTCATCTCCCCTCTCACCTCTTCGAGCTCCTTAAAGTTTCCCTCCCAACCATAAGTGTTGGCGAGCAGAACCCATCCTCCACTCCCTGATTCTTCAGCCCTCATCAGCATCCTAGCTGCCTCTTCGGCTCTCTCCTTATCACCATGCATCCGGCATGCTGCAAGGTATGTCCGCCATGCACCAGCACCCACGTCACCAGCCTCTTGTACTACCCTTCTCGCTTCATCCAACATCCCTGCTCGCCCAAGCATGTCAGTGACACATGCGTAGTGCTCAAGCTGCGGCTCCAATCCAAACTCCTCCTTCATTCTCTTTAGAAAATCCTTCCCTTCCTCGACAAGCCCCGAATGGCTGCAAGCCGACAATGCTCCCAGCAATGTTACCTCATCTGGCACCAGGCCTTCTTCTATCATCTGGTGGAACAACTTCAGTGCCTCTTCCCCACGCCCGTGTGATGCATACCCATCGATCATAATGTTCCATGATGCTACATCCCGTTGTCGTGTCCAATCAAACACACGACGAGCCTCATCCAGGCCACCACTCTTGGCATACATGTCCGCCAGTGCATTGCAAGCAAACACATCCATTGCACCATCACAGGCCAGTCCGCTCGTTACGATGTACCCATGCACCTTCCTCCCAACCCGAAGCGCTGCAGTCTTTGCGCATGCAGGGAGAACAGCTGCAACGGTCACTGCATCTGGCCACAGTGCAGCATGTCTCATCCTCGCAAACAGACTCATTGTCCCCACGTGGTCAGCCGAGTACTGCAGTGCTGACAGCATTGAGTTCCAGCTGAACAGATCCTTATCACTCTCCGCTAGTGACTCAAACACCCTTGTTGCATCGTCCACCTGATGGCACTTCCCGTAAAGATCTATCAACGCATTACACACTGATGCCTCCTTGTCAAATCCTGACTTCACCAACAACCCATGAACCACAGCCCCACCCCTGAGATCTGCTGTCGCGGTGCAAACCGATAGGATCCCGGTGACTGTGAAGCTACTGATCTCCACCTCGCCCGCCTCCCTCATCTTCCGGAAGCACTCCGTGGCACGGTCGAAGCATCCGAGCTTCGCGAACCCGTTGACCATGGCGTTCCACACGACGACATCCCGGTCGGTCAATTCGTCGAACAAGCGGTGCGCGTGGTCGGCGAGCCCGAACCTCAGGCACCCCCGGAGCAGAGCGCTGGCGCAGAAGAGGTCGTGGGCGAGGCCGCAGCGGAGGGCGAGGGCGTGGAGCCCGAGCAGGTGCGGCGGGGACGGGGCCGAGGAGAAGAGGGGAGGGAAGGAGAACGCGTCGGGGGAGTGGGCGAGGCGGAGGCGGCGGAAGATCGGGAGCGCCAGCGGGTGGGGCAGCGAGAGCGCCGCGTTGTAGCAGGGGAGCGGGTCGGTGGGCGCGAGGAGGAGCGGGATGGCGGGGCGGTGCAGCGCGGCCGGAGCGCGCGCGTAGAGGGAGACGAGGGAGGTGAGCGCGGCGGGGGATGCGGCGAGGCGGCCGGACACGACGAGGTGCGCGTGGAGAGGGAGGAGGAGGCGCGCGGTGGGAGGGGCCGCCCGGGAGAGGATAGCGCGGAGCGGAACGCGCAGCGCCGCCGCCATCTTTTGGCTGCGGCGGGCGGCGGCGACGGCGTGCTCTGCGGGCGCCGGGCGTGGGGATTTGAACGTCTTGGAGCTCAGCCTCGCCGGGGGGCGGGCGGGCACCGCTCGCCACTTCATTTTCTGCTCACGGCCTTTTCAGCCCAGTTGCACGATTTTGGGCCGTTTCCGGCGACTGACAAGCAAAATTGGGCTGAAAGGGGAGGCTCCGTCGAGAAATGATTTGGGGTTCGTCCGACCGATCCGGGTGCCTGCGCGGTGGTGGGGATCTGATTCTGATCTCATCCCTGCTTCCGCCGGCGGGTGACACGAGCTCCTGGATTCGTGCTCCCGGTATCCTCACTTTGCAGGCGCCAACAGCGTCAAAAAAGGTTAAAGAATGAGGGCATGGGTCAGTTCAGATGGCCTTTATATTTGGCACAGGACGGTCCCGGGACCCGTCGTGTCCGTGGGGGCCGCGACATGCTGACAGCTCGGTGCGTGGCACGGGGCATGTGGCCCTGGGCTTGGGCGGCCGCGGGCGCTGGCGCGCTGCTTCCAAGTTGCGACGCGCATTGGCGTCGGCGCCGAGGAATCAATGTTCGTTTCTACTGTCATCATCTTCCCTTGGCACTCCACTAGCGGCCGGTGTGGCGACGACCGGCCGCGCCGCAGCTTGCTGGGCGGCGCCGCGGCTGCACTGCACGCTGCCAGACCCGGGCGCGGGCGGCGCGACGCCGGGGCTCGGATCCTCCTCCCGACCGAATCCCGCCCGATTCTTCACACAACATGCGCCATATTTGGGCCTGCAGCTCTACCCACATCCGTCGCAGCAGCGTACGGCAAAACGCCAGCCACGTCGATGGCGTGGCCGCATCCAGCATCCTATGCCCAGACGCCCCGTCTGTCGCTTCCGGTTCGCAGAAAAAACGAGCAGCGTGAGTACAAACCGGGGTGGGAGTGGAGAGGCGGGCCAAGGGAGCTGAGGGAGCATGTGAGGACATGATAGGGTGAAGCAGAGATGAGCAGGGAGGGTTGGGGCCAGGCGACAGGCGAGGCGTCGAGGCAACCACGAGCGTTGGTCCCGCCCGGAGAACAGCGAAACGTGGCGCCGATCCCACCTTTTTTCTTCCTCGCGTCGCGTCGCGTGGAGGCATGTCACCACCGTGCGCCAGCCTTCCTTCCGCGTAGGCCTCGCCGTCGCTCCGGCGCTCCCACGGAAGAGTTCCTCCATGTGCGGCGCGGCGCCTGCCTGATTCCAACCGATCGAGGTCGCTAGGACGCTAGCCCACAGCCACAGCTCTGGACTCTCGAGCTCGTGTGAACTGTGAACAAGAGGGGGGTGGCGTTTGTCAACACATGGGGACCTTTCTTTTTTTTTGTGCTGTTTGTTGTCGTTGTTTGCTGCTTTTCTGTTTAGACTCGTGTGTGTGTGTGACGGTGTGAGGATATTGTGTGTTTCTGCAGCTGAGTGATGAGACAACAAGGTTTTGTTTACGGGTAATTGGGTAGGAAGGTGCTAATAGAACTATTCGTCGGTCAGCTACTATGAGTACCTCATTCTTTTGTAGCGTCGGATGATGGAACTTCCTTGGTGAAGTCAATGGTACTCCTCCTAAAATGATTGTCCGTTGAAAAGAAAACGTCCAAGAGATTATGCCCAGAGAACAGAAACATACTCATTCCCATCTTTCACAAATCACGACCGGCAATGTAGCATCTTGTTGTTGTTGTTGTTGTTTTGAGAAAGGCAATGTAGCATCTTCTATTTGGTTGTCTGGAACACCTCCTCTTTTCCCAGTTACAATTGTCCACCCTACTAATTAAATTCTTTGCTATTGTTGTTTCAGTTATATTATATAAACACACTTGGTATTATTTTTTTCTAACTATGTGCAGGAAAATATATCTATTCCGCAAAAGCAATAGTGTATGCATGGCCGTTAATATGACATAATTGTACGGTGCCTTGGATATAAAGCCTTAAATTTTATCATTTTTTGCTTAAAGATCCACTCATTGTCTCCGATTATACAATAAGTCCGTAGACATGCCCTGGTTGTGAAATTGCTAAAATTGTTTTCGTGTCGAACTGAAATTATTTCGCATATTCAATATACATAGTTGAGGACTTGAGGTCCAAAAGTCATTTAATTATGCTACAGATGCTTTGAACTTTGAGAACTAACGAGATAGGTGCGACTAATGATAAAAACTATGCATACTTGAAAAAAATATTGTAAGTAACAAAACTTGTATAGAGTGTATAGTCCTATAATAACCAAAGATAATTATGTTAAGCTATGAGATGGGAGGAGTAGCCATACGGAGCATGTGCATCATCTTATCCCTAAGGGCGTCCTCATGTGTGTTGATGGGCGGGTTGCTAGTAGTAGGTGGAGTTGCACAATTAAAAGTTAAAACATGTGGTACTTCTTGTGTGAGAACATGTTTTTAGTGTGGCAAGTGTAGATCAAAGTAAAGGGAGAGATTCAGAGTCCGGAAAAAACTTTAAACCAAACTAATCGAGGACAAATGATAAATTCATCCATCTTAGTTGTTTTTAGCATCTAATGTGTTGAACTTTAATTTATGCAATCAAAGTAATAACCTGATAAGCCAAATCTTTACCATAGCCTCATATTTTATTTCTATGTATGTATATTTTTTACTCCTTTCGTCCAAATTGTAGGTCATTTTGGCATTTCAATGTTCATAATTTTTGTTATGCATCTAGATATATAGATATGTCTAGGTACATACTAACAACTATGAATCTAAATTTGTCAAAATGATGTACAATTTGGAACAGAGGGAGCAGATATCATGCATTCTGACAATGATCAGCGGTCATTTGGATTCTAATCCAAAATGTGTTGTTGTAATTAATAAATTTTGTAAATAGAAAAAACACACCTATAGTTTATGATCAATATTAGATACAATAACATTATCTCACATGTTAGTATTTTGTTATTTCGTCAACTAGAATAATTGTCTTTAATGTGATTAATTTGTCTAAGATAACAGAACACTGAAATTCATATAATGGTTAACAAGCAATGAAAATTGAGTTAACAACATACTTTTACATGTTGAAGGAAAGCACACATGGATTAGTAATACGGTGTTAAAATATTGATTAGACGTGGTTGCTACCGCCAAAAAGAAAAGATAAAATAAAAAGAAGGGTGCTATGAAATATCTAGACATCAATTATATGACACTACTTTAAAGAAAAATGCGTATAAGTAGTGTTTACCGTCGATGAAAATAGGATGAAGATCAAAAGGTCGATGGTGGATGCATGGAAGACAAAATTATTTGTGATTATTCTCATGAAAAATATATTGGGATGAAATTGATTTTTAAGATATTACAATAAAACTATACAAATTATAATTAAGGTTAATGATAATTTGAAATGGTATGTACATATACGACTGAATTCTACGTATTTCTACAGGTATATACGCACGGTCTGCCCTATACGCATCCCCTAAACCCTACGTCAATCCGGGAACGGCAAAAAGTCTCACCAACCGGCGGCGGTTGCTAAAACCTACTCCACCTTACCGCCGCTATAAACCCTACAAAGAGGGTAAAAAGGAGGCGAGCCAGCCGAAGAAACCCCCAGAGGAAGCGGCCGTTTTTTGACATCTCGTATGCTCGATTTCGCTGGAATCCTCCGCGATTGATTTTACCGCACAGCGGAGAAGGGGATAAAACAAGATAAAAATCGAGGGAAAACGCAATCTCATCTTCTCTTAGTCCGCCGCCGCCGCCGCCGCCTCGCGCGATTGGTAGCAGCTTCATCCGACCCCTGTCCGGTCCGCCGCCATGGAGGCGCTGACGGCCACGGACAAATGCTTCTCCCCGGCCAGGGCGATGTCCCCGATGCCGATTATGAGGCCCCCTGCATCACCGGACGCTGCCAGGTAAGACGGCGCTCCGATTGGATTCTTGAAATATGCTCGCTTTTTTCCAAAATCTTGTTCCCCCTGTTCTTGGTGTTGTTGCTGTTCTTGGTTTTCTTGTATCGTCGCCTGAATCGTGTTCTTCTTTTTCTGTGCTGGTTCGATGGGATTGGATTGGATTGCGGCGGCGCAGTCAGTATCTGGAGGAGTTGCTGCAGGAGCAACAGAAGCTCGGGCCCTTCGTGCAGGTGCTCCCAATCTGCGGCAGGCTGTTGAATCAAGGTGAGAGATATTTCGTCTTTATAGTACCAGTCTTGCTCAGATTCAGTAGTTCGTCTGCTCTGTTCCCGTATGAGTTTGCGTCTTTATGGTGAAAGAGCAGTCTTTTCATTTATTTGTTCATATAAAGGCACAGTAGTTCAACGTGGGATGACTTGTAACTTTGTAAGGGGAACTGACATATTCTCTGTATCCTGGTACAAGATGTAATTGTTTGCTTCTGAAAATGGTAGCTTTATTGATTGTAGCTATTTTGTTGTATGCCGATGTTAATGCTGATCGCAGCAAACTTGAAACTCTTGGAACCATAATGTGCAGAGATAATGAGAATATCAAGTATGCTTTCACACCTTGGAGTTCGGGGAAATGAGAGGTTGCCACCTATTGCAAGTCCAAATCATATGCCTCCTTTGCCCAGGGTGCCTAATTTTTGTGGAAACGGTTTTGGTCCATGGAATGGGATGCACCCTGAGGTATTTGTTCTGTCTACTAAAGTTGTTTTAAATTTATTCAGTGCATCCATTTACTTGATTGTTCTGCATTGTGTGCGTTCAAATTCTATGTGGAAAAAATGATAATGCAGAATATATAGGTTGTCTACGATTGTAGCGTGGTTCTTTTTTAGTTTCATTAGGATATAATAACTCCATACTCATATGAATCTCTTTAATGTATTTTATGAAACCACTCTTCGGATAATACAGCTGTTCACAAGTGTTGCTGTTATGTGGATGTAAAGATGTGGCAAATGGAACAAACAAGCTACCTTCAGATCTGTTTCTTTTGTTAACATCCGTCAATAGCTGCACGCATAGGTTCCAAATTAGTGAGCCTTGCCTATTAGGAAAGTATTTTCAATATTCATACTGTAGACTATCCATTTTTTCGAGAAAGACTTCACCCTGCTTTTATAAAAAGCAAATAGGATATAGAGTTTTTATCACTGTGATTTCCAGTGTTCACTTACACGCACCCTTACATAAACAAAAAGGAATTACCCTGTAGAATATTCATTTATAGGAAAGCCTGAAAGACCGGTTGCCATCCATATAACTTAGTTATGAGATGAAGAGGTAGGTTCATTTGTTTTGGACTTTGGTTAATGCATTGGATCAGTTTACTAGACAGTGTGAAGTTATCCAGAAGATCTGAAAACCACTAAATAGTATTCATCTTCTACATTAGCGACCTATTTTCATTCTGAATAATATTTTGCGCCCTTGGCCCGTAAGAGTAGTTGTCAAACTAGCTTCATACCAAAGGTTTCAATGTTAATGCTCCGGTTTTTTTTTTTCATTCTGAAGGTCTAAATCAAAATTCTTGAAAAATGATTTCACGCGGAATGGCTTCTCCTCAAGCTTCCTTGAAGAGTAGTATAAAATCTAGTGTATGTTGAATTCTTAAAATATGGTACAAGAAATATTGCATGTAAAGGTTTCTGTCTTAGCTAAAAACTTGGTGATATGCGTAATACTTTTGAATTGCTTCTTATCATGCAATAGTACCATCTTGTTTTGCAATTTTTTATTCTCATTACTGTTTTGTGATACTTTATCTCTGAAGAAGTAAGCTTAACTTACCAGACTTTTCAGAGAAATGGTGTTCCTAGGGGAGCCATGGGCTGGCAAGGTGCTGCACAGAACCATTCTTCTTACATTGTCAAGAAGATTGTGCGATTAGAAGTACCAACAGATGCTTACCCTAACGTATGTTCTTTCCTGCTTGTGATGCTTACTAATATCAAGCTGTAATTTATAATTTCTTAATACACTTGATGCTTTTTATGCAGTTCAACTTCATTGGCCGTCTGCTTGGGCCAAGGGGACACTCACTGAAGAGAGTTGAAGCTACTACAGGCTGCCGTGTTTTCATCAGAGGGAAGGGATCCATAAAAGATCCTGTGAAGGTAAATAATTTCTCTCATATTCTTGAGCTGATTCTTCAATTAAATGTAACACTTTGTGGCGCAAACACAAAATGCTGATATGCCATTCTGTCTGTTTCCTGTAGGAGGAGCAGTTGAAGGGAAGGCCTGGCTATGAACACTTGGGCGATCCAACACATATCTTGATTGAGGCTGAATTACCTGCTGATGTCATTGATGCCAAACTGGCACAAGCACAGGAGATACTAGAGGAGTTGCTGAAACCAGTGGTAAGCATATCATTGTCTAACCTTGTTTTATTCATTCCTGAATTTATGAGCAAACAACATTTTAGGAAAGGTCAATGAATGAATTGCTATTAAATATTTTTGCAATTCCATAAGTGCTGTCATTTATGGATTAGCAGTGTTATTTATGAACCAGTGGTAGTTCTATTTTCTTATTCACAAATACTGCCTCATATATATAACTAATTACATCATTCTGGAGCATCAATCTGTACTTTGTATCACATGGTTTTCCCATAAAACAAATGGAAGGGAGGTAGCATGCACAATCTGCTTTCTTTATCTCTGTTTTTCTAATCCCAGTTCATTGATGCTTTATCATGTAGGATGAGTCACAAGACAACATCAAGAGGCAACAACTTCGAGAACTTGCAATGTTGAACTCAGTATATCGAGAGGATAGCCCACATCAGAACGGCAGTGCCTCTCCCTTCAGCAATGGTGGCACAAAACAGTGAGTGGGGGACTCATTCCTCAACCCTGATCCTTGCAGAAACTCTCTAGACTCTACCCAGTCTTGCTCTCATGACAGACATAGCTTTTCTGATGCTTAAGTCCCGTGATGGTGTTGGAATTCATGCCATTGCTAGCTGGTGAATTTTGATCTCCCTCATGACAATTGACCTGCGGCTGAGATGACAAGTAGTGTGAACAAAATCCAACATGGCTGTGTACTTAGAATGTTTCTTTTATTTCTTGGTTGTCGCCGACTATTAGTGCTGATAGTGCAGAGAGAGTTCCAGTATTTTAAGCTGTTTGATTGGCTATAAAGTTATGCCTGTGCGACATATGCTTGATTATGAATTTGTGATAGTATTTGCCGACACAGATCTTATATCTCTGAGACGCGATTTTTTAATATACATCTCTGGTGAGGCGCATTTTCTGTAGCGTGTTTGCCTGTTCACTTGCTGCTTCAACTTGAACCCTGCTGTTTTTTTTTTTGCCTTGAGAAAAAATCTTACCTGTTGAATTGACTACACGTAAAATAGCTAGTATCAGATTTCTGGTTGGAAGTGAAGCAACGACATTTGTGCAGTAGTTCAGCTCAGGGCGCAATGGTTCTGTGTGGTGGCAGCTACTTTTACGCAAACTATTATTGACATGGCACTGATATACTAGATAACAAGCAATCTACATTGCAAGGGGATAAGCTGAACAAGCTGTCTCCACTGACAAGAGAGCATTAGCTGCTCCCTCCGTTTCTAATTATAAGTCGTTTAGACTTTTTAGATTTTAGATGCATAAATGTTTTGATGCATCTAGACATAGAGCAAATGTAAATGCTTAACAAAGTTTATAAATCTAGTTAAATTAAAACGACCTCGCAAGAGGCAGAGACAAGGGGTTTCAATTGGATGTTTTTTAGATGCTCTCAATTGGATGTTAAGAGCAACTCAAACAGTTTGGCAAACCAACTTGACATACATCTAATTTTGGCAAAACAAGAAAAATTGGTCTCCAACAGTTTGGCAAACCAACTTGACAAAAATAGAAACTTGGCAAAACTCAGCTCCCCACGCGTATATATGCGCGCGCGGATCGTGGTTGCCATCGGTGTTTCCCTGTAGGTGGGAGGGTGAAAAAAGAAATAAAGAATAGAGAAGGATTCCTGATGTAAGTTTTTCAAGAGGTGGAAGGGCATAAACATAATTTTGTTTCTCTCAGGATTCCTGATATAAGTTAGATTTGGATTTGGCAAGTGAATTATGTCAAATTGTTGGAGATGAACTCTTTTTTAACTTGGCATATCTTTTTAGAAGTTGGCAAAACACAAGATTTGTCAAGTAAAATTTAACAAACTCTTGGAGATGCTCTAATAGCATGCTATCAGGAGTAGGGTTCCCCAAACCGGTGGGAACCGGGCCGGTTCGACCGGTTCCCGGTCCTACCAGTCCGGCCCGGTTCCTAAAATGGCCGGGAACCGGACCCTAACCGCACCTAGAGAACCAGGCCGAACCGAGGAGTCCGGTTTACCGACCGGTTTTCCTGGTTTGCCGCCCGATTTTTTTTTGGTCGGCTAACCGGACCGGGTCCGGTTTGGGGAACCCTGATAAGGAGTACTCCTTCTGTCTCTAAATAATTGTCGTTCTTGCCTCCTGAGAAACAGTTTTGACTATATATATATATATAAATATATTTTACAAAATTAATGTAATTAGATGGATATTTGAATCTAATTATTAAATAAATTTATTTAGAGATACAAATATTATATATTTTCTACAAATTTGATAAAACTTGCGGTATGAAAACCAACTACGACTGTCGTTCTTGGACGGAGGGAGCAGATGTTAGTAGGACCTTTCCGCAACTTTTTAATAATGCAATGAAGGATGAACTCGCTCTTTCTCACTTCCCGATGCTCCTTACTTTCCATCTAGCTTGGAGTAGTAGCTAATGGTGATTTTTTTAAGCTTGTAAGTAGCAGCAGCAGCTAGGTGCTTTTTTCTTCCGCGATAACCAGTACCATTCCACGTTCCCTTCCAACTGGGATACTGTAAGAAAAGAATAACGACGTGGCTAATCTTTGCTGAAGCTAAACGCAACCGGCCAACCATTTCAGATCACTTGGTACTAGTACTGCAGAGGACAAGCGCCTTTGCGCTTTCACTGTATCGTTTGCGCCCCGCCCCAAAGGAAAAGCGTACTATTGCTCGTGCTCCGTCGATCATTGCTGCTGTCCACGTTGGGGCCGGGCGCCGTCGCCGTCGGTCTGCGGGTCTGCCTCTCCCGGCAGCTGCATTGACCACCACCCCCCCTCGCCTGGGACGGCCCCACCTGTCTGCCGTGCCGCCGAACGCCCGTCGCCGCTGGGGCCCGGCCTACCCCCACGGCCCACCCACCCCACCGCACGTCACGCCGTAACGCGCGGCGCGGCCTTGTCCGTCCCCTCCGTGTCCTGTCCGCATGCGCGCCCCCGCCCGCCCGCCGCGCCGCCCGCCCGTAGTACTAGTTTCTTTCCGCCGCGACTCGCGGCGCCCGCTCGTGGCCGGTGCCGCGCGCGCGTCCGCAACCGCCACCACCGCCTTCCCACTCACTCCCAAGTCCCAACCCAAAGAGTCTCCTGCCCACTTTCCCCATCCCTGTCTGGCACTCGCTCTGGCCATCCCGCGCTCCCCTCTCCTCTGCATCCTCTGCTCTGCTCTGCTCCGCACTCTCCTGGCCGTCCTGCGGCCTTCGCTCCACCTTCTTCACCTGACCCTGCTGCCGCCCTGCCCGTCGCCAACCTCACCGCGCCGTCCGGAGCTGCCACCCCTCGCAGACCCGCTCCCGCGAAAGGACGCGTGTCCGAGCTAGGCTGGCGGCGCCTCGGTTCCCGCGTCGCGGCCGATTTCCTTCCTTGCGCAGCTCCATTCCACTGCACGAATAGCGCGCGGCTTTCCCGATTCCCGTCCCCGTGCCCCCCCCCCCCTCTTTCGAGATCTTTTGCCCGGGGGTGATGGAGTGGGGGGACAGGGCCAAGGCCTCCGCCGCCGCCGCGGCGGCGGACGAGAGGGTTGGAGGTGGTGGGGAAGGGCTCGGCGGGTACGTCAAGGTGATGACTGACGAGCAGATGGAGGTGCTCCGCAAGCAGATCTCCATCTACGCCACCATCTGCGAGCAGCTCGTCGAGATGCACCGCACCCTCACCGAGCACCAGGACTCCATTGCAGGTCGGTCGCCGCACTTGCCGCCGAGACAATTGCTACTCCTAGTCTCGCTGCTCTTTGTTTCTCGCTTCGTCGCTTGTGCATTATGGTCATGGAAGTGCAAAATTGGGGGATTATTTTTGCTTCGGCGCTTGCATTGTGGCTTGTGAGGGTTCCGTCTTTACCTGTTTGTCCGGAAAGGAAAATTCTTGTTCTCATTTTGTCATCACTTGCTCTAAAGGCCGCGCCCTTTGTTTATTAATAGAGCTAAGTTCATGTGTTACGGGAAGCTGGTTTAATTAGTTTTACGAAATTCGTAGCGATCAAATCATACTTCATCGGTACTAACTCTTCCAAGACACAACTGTATGTTGTTATTACTCCATGGGCAGAGGCCTCATTCATTGCTATTGCTCTTCTGTTCAATTTATGTTCAGTATTTCGGCCTGCTTTCTCCAATTGGTGAAGCCAGTTCCGTTTTCACTCTGTTCATGTTAAATTGCTAATCGATGCATATTTGTGTCTGTCTCTCTGTTCTACTTCGCTGCCGTCCTGGTACTGTCTTAGGAATGGTAATACTACATGGTTCACTGAGAATTAAGTTATGCGTTATTTTCTGTGATTAACTGTACTGCCATATGTTATTATGTTAGGATTGTTATTCACACGGGATACTACATAATACGTGTAAAGTGTTTGCTATTCACATGACATGCGATACTACATAATGATAGTGGAATTGTAATGACCATCCCCTTGACTGGTCTAATGAACCAATTTAGAAAATTCGTGTGGGGCCAGTGCAGGGACTGCAGGCACTGCATTGTTTCTTTGCAGAAATGTTGGACCACTGCACTACTCCAGAGACCAGAACTTAGTGGACCTTGTAGTCTTGTTGAACTGGAGCTAAATTTTTCCAAATCTTGATCTAATCACCGCAGGATTTACATTTACTGCACTTTTTGTTCCTGAACTCTATTATGTGCCTTTCTTAAAAAAATAACTTGTATTGCTTGCAAAATGAACTTACAAAACAATGAAAACTGCTACATCAATTTGATGCCTATGTAGGTACTTGACAATAGGTCGAAAGTGCCAATGCATTAATTTGATGTCTCGTAGGAAGTAGACAATAGGTTTAGTAAATACCAAACAGTGGAATCCTGTTATTTATTTATATTACCTTAGTTGCATATATTTGATTAATTGCCCTAGGTCATATTCCATGGCTGTGGATGATTGTTATTTCTACCAACATGTAAAATTTGTGTGTAGATCAGTTTTGTATGT
Source organism: Cenchrus fungigraminus (assembly GCA_036936925.1). NCBI lineage: Eukaryota > Viridiplantae > Streptophyta > Magnoliopsida > Poales > Poaceae > Cenchrus > Cenchrus fungigraminus. The sequence continues at coordinate 14,514,458 of CM072778.1, read as the reverse complement.
TCAATCATTTACTTCTCCTATAAAGATAACAATTAACTATCAAGACATGATTGTCATGTAGGGTCAACTAATCACTATTTTTGTGCCATGTGCACCCTAATTATTCCGCAAGCGACAAGCTTCATTGGGTCAAAATACATTGTTTTATTATGTACTTGCAACTATTTTATTACTTATAACCATCAGATATCACTTATTTAAAATTTGCCAAACCTGTCCATGCTGCTTACATTTATTTTTCGTGATTTATGCGAAACCTTTCTACTTGGCAGTTTAAATGAAGTCATTAATTTTTTTCCTGTTCTGATGATTCAACCTAATTACACAATGGTCTTAACTGTAGCCAGGTAATATTCTCCTCATATATTAGATAATCTTCAAAACAGATTTTACTGAATCTACCCATTCCCCTCTACAAATGTGTTTTATTGCTCTTTTCTAATGTATATGTTGATGAAATGAATGGTTGTTTCTTCTTCTTTTTTCTGGTCAACTGAAGTTTGGTTTCTTCTTTAGGAATGAGGTTCAGTAATCTGTACTGTGATCCTCTTATTATTCCTGGAGGTCACAAGATCACAGCAAGGCAACGATGGCAGCCAACACCGTTGCAGCTCCAGATCCTTGAGAACATATTTGACCAAGGCAATGGAACACCAAGCAAGCAAAAGATAAAGGAGATAACAGCAGAGCTATCACACCATGGCCAGATCTCGGAGACAAATGTGTACAACTGGTTTCAGAACAGACGGGCACGGTCGAAGCGGAAGCAGGCTGCTGCTTTACCTAATAACGCCGAATCTGAAGCTGAGGTGGACGAGGATGCCCTAACGGACAAGAAGCCAAAGTCAGATAGGCAGTTCCATGAGAACAAGGCTACAAGTGCTCACACTGCTGAGAGGATCTCAGGAATGCACCACTTTGATGCAGATCATGATCAAATAGGCGGCATGATGTATGGATCCAGTGACAACAGCATGAGATCGTCTGGCAATCCTGGCCAGATGTCCTTCTATGAGAACATAATGTCGAGTACAAGTACGTGCTCTACAAGCAGCCTCATTACTTCATTAGATATCCCACAGAAAATAGCAAAAAAATGCTGAACTTGATATTGGTTGATCTATGCAGGAATGGATCATTTCCCAGGGAAGGTCGAGAGCTCGAGGAGTTTCTCCCATCTCCAGCAAAGCGAAGGCTTCGACATGTTTGGATGACATCTCCCTGGGCCTGAGTTACCTTTGTAAAAAGTTATTGTTGACAGTATGCGCCCAATTTGCTGACATGAATGTTCATCTTGAGTGACTCTGTGTTGCTTGCTTGTCATGGTCTAGTTAACTGCACCCAGGTGGAAGCTAGCTCTACTGGAACCTACTTGTTGGAATAGGTGTGAAGTTGATATATAGTATTTGCCCGTAGTCTATATACGCTCAATTATTTGCATGTAGTTTTTCCATTTTAGCTTGAGACTGTCGTAGGCACAGTAGCAGCTTCTGGCTAAAGCGGACGTGTGTCTTAAACTATTTCTTTCACGCTTTCTCTACTAAACCACAGAAATGTGGACATTGATTAGGGGAGCAAGTGTCGATAGCCTATTTGTATTAGCGCTATTCCTGGACTGGTTACGGTTTCCGGTTTCCTTCCAGAGAAATGGCTGGTCCGAGCGGGGTTTACTAGCATGGTTTGGTTTAAAATTAAAGTACTTTTGTGATATACAGACCAACACTGAAATATATTTTTGTGATATAGATGGTGTATGCCCTTTCCACCTCTCACATCTTTACGATCCTAAACATGTTATACCTTTTCCGCTACTACCGTTGTTTTCGCTCCTTTGAACAAGGTACATTGCTCAATAGTAAATAAAATTAAGTTACAGCAAGGAACGCAGAAGCTATTGCCACGTGAAAGGTGCTATATATTCTTTACTCTTGGTGAACTATTTTATTTAGAGAGCAGAAGTTTGATCTGATCATTTAAAATTTCTCTTAATTATTTTATCGATCCGGAAGCATTAGGTTATCTTGCTATATGAAGATGCTAAAAATGCTCAGACCCTCAGGGAAGACTACTTGTATCATTCACTGAAATATTCTACCAACCAACCATTCACTCATTCACTGAATGCGAAACAGAGACAAGGAGCTTCTCAATTTCTCAGTTGCTGCTAAGTTCTATTCACGCTCTATCCATCAGGCACAGCAATCCTCTGCATGCCCTGATCTTCCATGTTTCCCAACTAAAACCGTTCAATCTCAACAAACTCCTATCTACAGGTCTGCCCAAATAAAAACACTCAGGTATTAAAAGAACCGGCAGAAGAATGGCCAATTATACTGAAAAGGAGATATTCTTCCACGGAAACAAACAATTAACAAATAATTACGGACCGCTCAGGTATTGAAAAACAAACATAATCACACTCATTCATAGGAACGTGTGCTATGACCGACCAGCTAGAGAGAAATATGTTTAGCTCGTAGCTCCTTCCATCGTCCAACATGCATGTTAATTCTTCGCTGAAAGTGTGGAAGACTCTTGTTGTTGATTCCTTTCGGTTGAAGATCCTTGTATTATGTTCCTTCCAGATATTTGGACCCAACATGCAAGCGGTCGGGCGGGCCGTCGAGGGGGTGCTGTTACACTGCACCCTCTTCAGATATTTGGATATCTTACCGTGTGTTTGGTTACCGAACCGGTGAGTTGGGTTGGCTCCGACGTTTGTTTTTGGAACGACTCCAATTCTTGTCATGTCTAGTTGCAAAGGTTGGGTTGGGTTCGCTCCGACCCGTTTTTTCGTTTGGATGGAGAAATTGGTATGGATGGATTTAACTGTGTTACTGCATGATTGGGTTGCACTTTTCATCGGAAACCCTAGCCTTTCTTGTAATCAATCAAGTCTGGATCCGCAAAATCTTCTCTCTAGCACTTTTACATCAAGAACACTGCAAGAGAGATCAAATTGATTTTCACCGGCTCTGACGTCAACGGCGCCGGCGATTGGCGCGGCGTAGGGCTCATCCAAGGTGGGGAACGGAGAGAGGAGAGCGAGGGAAACCCGTAGTTCTCCTCACCAGCGGCGGAGGCGGACTGGAGCGGTTGGATTTCGGCAGCGAAGCGCGACGGCAGCCGGCTCTGCTTCGCAACGGCGGTGGTGCTCCGGTGGCGGAACGACCACGGGGATGGCCGGCGGGTGTGCGGATCGGTGTTGCGAACCTCCTTGTGGTGACGAACCGCTCCGGTTCCGCCCCTGGACGTCGAATCGGGCGACAACCAGCGACGCTCCGCTCGGCGCTTGGTCTGGCGGCGGCGCTGCGCAGGCCTCGGCGGCGCGGGGTGACCTTCGCCGCCGCCCAACGCGCCCCGCCACCTAGCACGCGCCGCCACCGGAGACGAGCGACGGAAGAGAAACGGAGACGAGCGAGGAGACGGAACCTAGCTGGGTTCGCTCTGTCCGCCAGATTACGGAGCGAACCCGCATCTAGGGCGAATATTCGCTCCCGGGTCGGCTCCGTCCCCGCCGCTCCCCAAGCAAACAGCCCAAAAACAGCCGTCCGGGTTGGACTTATTCACTCAACCAAACACATGGTTACTGTGCAGGTAGGCGAAACCCACCGAGGCGTATCTTTCTGCAGCAAACTCAGCCGCTCCTTGTAGACTGTTGTTCTTCATGTCTACAGCAATGACCTAAGCCTTGTGATCATCATGTTTAATCTTGACCATGAAGCAAACAGTATGATCGTAGCTGTCCAAGCTGAGCGTGGGTTGACATATCTGAAGCCCCTTAAAGGGTGTGCCAGCATTGTCCTCACTCCTCAAACTTAGGGAGGATCAGAAAATCTGGGTTGCTCTTGACATCCATCCTGAAGGACTCCATGTCGCAGTCAGTTTGCCAAGTATCATCCAGTAGAGAGCAAGCATCCACTGGCCTGGTCCATATGGTGGACGTCCAACCATTTCTGATGTAATAATCCCTCAAGGCTGGCAAAGACTCCCAGTGAAGTTTCTGCTGGGTATGAATGGATCCATGTGTTAGTATTAATTTGGGGCAAACTAATACAAAACTAACACAAAAGATCTATGCATAGGTGTTATTTTGGTGTTAGTTTGGAGTAACACCATAAAAAACTAACACCTCCAAGAGGTGGTAATTGGTGTTAGGTTTGGTGGACCCCACACCTTTTACTCCTTTTCCTCTCTCCCTCTAGATTCTCCAATGATTGCAAAAGTAGCATTACATGCAAAAGTAACACATGCATCCAAACATCTAAGGTGTTAGTTTGTTAGGTGTTAGTTTGGGGGGTAAAAGACTACCACTACCACTAACACTAACATCAACTATCCATTCATAGCCATACTTGAAGTTTCCTTCGATCACGCAATGTCCCGAGAAAGGCGTGCGTCACACATGGTGTGCTCGCTTGGCTGAGGTGGCTGTGGAACAGGGACATAGCGAAGTGCAGGATTGGCTTGGACGTTAAACACATCACAAAGGAGAATGCCCCGCGCGCCAGAGGTCTACAAAGCCTATGGTGCCAAGTTCCCCTCCTATGGCAATAACCTTGCAGTTGTCGTGAACAAAGTAGCCTTCTTGATGGTATTTCTGGAAATGTTGACCCTCTACTGTGACTGTGGAGGTAATCCAAGTTCCAAGCTCGGAGTTGTAGAGGTAGAGGATGAACCGCGGAGAGCAGCGACCATGAACTGTTTATCTTCGGGGCCACGGTCTTCGTGGCGGCGATCGGTGGGGTAGCTCAAGAGGCCAACCTGGTATGAATTGAAGACATAGGGCCTGTTTGGTTGCCCGGAGGAGGCTAGCCTGGCTCGCACCAGCCAGCCACGCTCCTCACAGCCAGGATTTGGGGATGCAACTAACTGTGTTTGGTTGACTGCATCTAGTGAGTCAGGCCAAGTAAGGATAGTGTTTGGTTGACTGCATCTACTCCAAATTTGAATGAACCACCAGTTTTTCACCAAGTTCATCACCAGTTCATCTCTTGCATAAGGAGGTCACATATTACACTCAATTATTACATCAATTTGCAAAGTAAAGCTACAATGATTAAGAACCGAACTAAAATAATTACACGATGAACATGACACCAACACTGGTTCTTGACATCTACTACACCAGGTTCAGCTTCAATTGGTTTGACTTCATTGTAGTAACTACCATAAAAGGCTTGAAATGCTTCTTCCCTGGAGGTGTATTTTTTGTGGCAAGCACCCCTATACTCATTCACTTGAGCATGGGCATCATCCCAGTTGGAGTAAACTCCAGGCCGACGGCCAACATGAACAACATACCAGGCCATAGGTAGCTACAATTAGTGAAGTATCAATTATAGATAAAGAATAGCAATGAAATAATGAATGAAACATCAGAGAAGAAGCATCATTGGCATGGACACATGTGCTCAGATTCATAACAACATGAACAACATACCAGGCCATAGGTAGCTACAATGTGAAGTATTAGTTATAAATAAAGAAGAATGGTAATGAAATAATGAATGAAACATCAGAGAAGCATCATTGGTATGGACATGTGCTCAGGAAAAAATAGCAACAACATAGGCAAATAGACACATGCTCAGAGAGGTGCACAACAAATTATCACAACATTTTAATACATCACTGGCATGGACACATATGCTCAGATTCATGAAACAAACAGTAGAACATGTGCACAGAAAAAACAACAGCAACATAGGCAAATAGACACATGCTCAGATAGGTTCACAGCAAAATATCACAGCAGTTCAGATCAACATCTTCAACACAGTAGGACAACAGGCTGTGGAAGATCACCAAATAAAGGCCCTAGATCACTAAAGGTTGTAGTTCTATAGTGACACATCTAAGTCACTAACTATATGCTAGAGTTAGCCATAGTTAGGAGAAAGGATCAAGTCATCTGTCCAAAAGAATGCAGGATCATGTCAACTGCATATACAGACTATACCCACTGCACAAAGACCACCAGAGCAGGAAGGTATGCACAAAAGAAGCTACTAGATCATCCAGAAGAGAATCACTGCACAAAAGAGAGATCAATCACCATGCATAGGCCCTCACAGGTAGTAGTGTTTGGCCAGGTAAGTCCTCAGCCAAAGAACACGGTGAGAGTCATTCATCTGAACAAAAGCAGAGCCCTGGGCCTTGTTGTCCAGTAGGTGACCATATGCAGCCATCAAAGCATCCTCAGTGAACCCAAGCATGAACATGAGTGCACCATACAACTTAGGGTGGGAATCCTCAACCTTGGTAGAACGAATGGCATCTGCAACATTATTCGCTGCATCTCTCATGCCAGCGAACACAAGCACATCATCCTCTGTCAGCATGGACCTCTTTCTCTTGCTTCCAACACCAACTTCTAACTTGGTTGCCTCAGCTGCCTCAGTCTTGCTAGCCATCTTCAGCTCCTCAAATCTCTCAGTCTTGAATGGGCTCTCAGCAAAGTCAGAAGGAGTACCAAGAGGCTCATTTGACCCCATGGCATACTTGCCTGTTGCCTGACCATTACCAAAGATGATGCTCATCTACTGATAGTAATGAATTGGCTTGTTCAGGTACTCAGCATCCTTGGGGTGTGCCTGCCATTACACAATATTAAGTTAGAAACTATTGAATAAAGAAAATAGCATGAACAGACAACTTGATCAGGTTACTAACCTTGATGTGGTAATTGTAGTGCTCCTCCTCTAGCAAGATCTGGTAATTATCCTCATCAAATAGAGCCCTACTTAGATCTCTCAGCTTGGAGATCTTGATCCATTTCTGCCTCTATTTCCTAAGGTGGTTGTACACTTGTGTGCTAGTGATCTCATTGCCACTAAACTCTTGAACAGTTTGGGCAACCTGGTTTAGGTGCACTTCTTTGAATCCTTTGTCAGTCCTAACACCTGTCGTAATCAGCTGACAGAAACGATGAAGGACAAATCTAGAAATTGCATCTGTCCACCTCATTGCACCCCTCTACTGAGCTCCAGCAGCAGCAGGAGTAGCCCCAGCAGCAACCTGAGCAGCAGCAGGAGCAGCCCCAAAAGCAGCCCCAAAAGCCCCAATAGCAGCAGCCACAGCAGCCCCAACAGCCCCAGGACCAGGGAACACAAGGTCATCACTAGCAAGGATCTCCTCAGCCATTTCCTATTTTCAGTTGCCACATCCCCACTCAGAAATAAAACGCAAATTGGTGTAACATCATTGCATGTGTCATATGTACTATGTCATCTAAAATGAATTGCACATGTATATAAAGAACAAAACATCATTGCACATGTGTCCAGCCTCAGTAAAACATTTCAGGCAAGAAAAATATTCATCATTGCATATGTGTCCAGCCTCAGTAAAACATTTCAGGCAAGAAAAATATTTATCATTGCACATGTGTCCAGCCTCAGTAAAACATTTAAGTAAAAATATTCATCATTGCAAATGTCACAAGCCTTAGTTCAAGTGTAGTATCTAAATTGGTATAACATCATTGCACATGTCCAATGCCTCAACTATATGATAAAAATAAGTGAAATCATCAATGAGATTATTCAAAGCCTCAGTTTGGATGTGAGTACAACATAAGTAGACAGAAGTTCAGTACAAAGTAGAGTGCAATACATAGACATTTTAGATGCGGGAGTTGCCTCTATTGGTCCACATGTGATTAGCCCATTCATCCCTAGTTTGAGCCCAAGCAGCATTGCCATCCAGCTGAACCCCACGGTTACTTGGATTGTCATTAGGAACCCAAGAGAACTCACTAGGCACTACCTCATCAACTCCATGCTCAAGTATCCAAATATGCAATATGCAGCAAGCAAGTACTAACTTCACTTATGTCTTGAAAGGATGAAATGGTTTGTTGTCAATGATGTGAAAACGATTCTTCAAAGCACCAAAAGCCCTTTCAACAGTTACTCTCAGACTTGAATGCCTTAAATTAAACAGTTCCTTTGGGTTGGTTGGAGGGTTCCTACCACCATACTCTTTCAGATGGTATCTAGTGCCACGATGCGGAGGAAGGAATCCAGGACGACATGCATATCCAGCATCTACTAAGTAGAATTTTCCTATAATAAGCATAGACATGCATTAGGTTCATTGTTATGAATTTACAGATTTTATTTAAGTAACCAATTCAACTAATTACTGGTGCAACCCTTAACCCATCCTCCCACGCTAGTGCATCAGCAAGGATGGTAGCATCATGTGCTGGACCCTCCCACCAGCCAAGACATAAGTAAATTTCAAGTCAAAGGCAACAACAGCAAGAACATTCTGTGTAGGGTAGTTCTTCCTTCCCCTAAATGCTGCTTGGATCTTGGCTGGCACTCTAGCATATACATGAGTACCATCTATTTCCCCATCACAGTCCTACATGAATACCCAACAAGTACTTATCTTATTAAGATATGCACCCAAGTATGCACACTACAAATTGCATGACATATTGTTAAAGTATGGATACCATCTTGGGTTGTTGCTTATCTTAAGTGGTGTGTCATTAGATGGAGCTCTAATCATGTCTTGCCTAAGTTCCCCAACAGCATACAAGACCTCCTTGAAATGTCTGTGCACTGTTTCTATTGATCTCCTCCAGGTTTGGTGTACAACTCTAAAGCGTTGGTTATGTCCAACAATATTAAGAAACATTGCAACTTGCTCCTCAACACTACTATTTAAGTTATCTGACAGCAAATTTCTTATCCTAAGCAAGTTGCATAGCCTAAAAAAAGGTGCTCTTCTCATGCGAAGCATAGCAATACACTCTATGTCATTACAGTTGTAAATTCTATCCAAGTTTTGACGGCATTCCTCATCCATCAGGCTCAAAGGCCCATAACAGATACGAGACCTTGAGTAATGATGCATTGCAATCTTGCTGAACAAGAATGCATACATAGCCGCGATAAGAGCAGTAGCTTGGGCAATCAACATGCGTCGTTGGTCCTCCAAAGCTATCTACCATAGCTACACAATAACCAGGCAACACAAAGTACTCAGCATAATAAAATAAAACAACATCATTGGCATTGAACAATTTCTTAGATTTCATGAAAATAGCATCCTAGGCATTGGACATATGCTCAGATTATAAGAGGAATCATCACTGGCTTGGACATAAGCTTAGAAAAAATAGCATTCTCAAACATGTAGGGCAACAATCAACATCGACAGCACAAAATCAACATCGACAGCGCACATCAACTGCTACCCGCATTCATCAGAAAAAGGGGAGAGGATGGAAAGGGGAGATTGCTTATACCGAAGGAGTACAAGAAGCACCGAAGCAAAAGGAGGCGAACAGACAAGGGAGCTCAGATCTGCAACCACCAACCAAAGTAGCTATGAGAAAAATGGCAAAATCAAACAAAAACAAGAACCCTAACCAAGAACAAGGATTTATACCTTAGAATCAAGCAGAGAACTCAGATCTGAAGTGCCTGCATCGAGTTTGAGAAGAAACAGTGAGGGATGACCTAGGGCTAGGGTTACGAGTGTTGACATTTCTTAACATCATCACTAGGGTTGTATCCCCAGTAACAGCGCCAGAAATGGTGGACGACATTCCTTAACATCTTTGCTAGGTTCATGAGTTCCTAGCAAGGATGCCAGAAATGTTCTGATGGTAATCCTAACGTTACAAAGAATCCGCAAGCGCACAGATATACCATTGTAGCATTTCCCCAAAGGAGTATTCCAAAGGGTATCGAATCCAAGGAAGGCGTGGTCAGATTAACATGTGCAACACTATTGCAATGAGTATAGATCAATGACGAGAATAAGTCAGATCCCAAACACAGGGGTAAGATATGATAAGGATGGGTAGTGTGAACACACCCGAACTCGTTCTCTCTATGATACACTATGGCTTAGGACGCAACATACGAGTTAGCTCTAGGTTTTAAGGTACTAAACATATAAAGTTAGTAGAAGCCAGTCAGTCACATAAGCATTGTATGAATATCAGCTCAGCACCCAGGCACAAACGGGGAGCTAACCGCCCGCGTCGCTTCCGCACGACGTCGGTTGTTAGATCTTAGACTCCTACAGTGTAGCCGAACGTGGGGGATTACAAAGGGTCCAACGGCTGTCACTACCGCGGCCTACCCCTAACTATCCGTGAGATACGCTCATATGCAACACAGCTACTTAACCCAAGCACCATGCTTGCGTTGTTAGCTAGACACTGGCCGGCCCGGGCTATTGTGACCCAGGTCAGTGCCACCAGATAACTGGCCACTTACACCGAGTACCGTAGCTTGAACTCGAACTTCATACAACACAAATACGTGATCTAACTGGATCAAACTAGGCTAGGCATACAAACGGATTCGTGTTCTACTATGTCTATTCAACAGGATCAAAGGGTCGTGTTCATGAAGAACACGAGCCTCTAACTTATGAACAAACACCAAAGACATGAGTAAATCATTCGTCAAGTGGATCGAAAGGTCTTGTTCATCAAGAACAGGAGCCTCTAAATGATGAACAAACGAAGAACACATGAACAAATCACCCATATATGCTAACACTACTTTATATGAAATAGCTGAATAACTGAAGTAGATCAAAGTCATACAATAAAATAAAAATTCAAGAGAACTCATACCTAGATCCCAAAGTAGACTTGGAACCTGAAATAGAACTACTCTAGCGTACCTCCTAGCCTTGGAAACCAAAAGTGAGAGAGGAGTTGGAAAGTGAGTTGGGTAAGAAATGAGTCTCTTCACATCTATTTATAGGCCTAGGACAACTTTTGGACAATGGCATGAACACCCCGAAAATGGATTAGGAGCCGACCAGGAAGCACCACGTGGAAGGCTGTTGACGGTCGATTTTGGTACACCTAGCTATGAGTTTACCGTCAACATTTGCACATATTTGATATTCTAACTAATGGTACTAACGCCCCGGAGGTATCAAGTTCGCACTCGCATGTGGTTTTTGGAGTATGTTGTTTACGCAGGATTTAAGCGCTTAAAGGAGTACTTTCGGGTAAAGTTCACCAAGCACTTTATGAGAAGATCATGAAGCCACAAGTCAAGACATGAAGTGAACACGACTCCAAATGACCTAAGGACCGAAGCATCAACACGTAAAACTCCGGGGACTAGGAGGTTTACCAACGAGATCAACTCAGCCCGAGAGATATTCTCGCAGCCCAGAACGGCATGATCTTTCGGTGCAGATTTGGAGACTTAAACGACCTCTAATGGCAAAAGTTTGACTACCAAAGTTGTGGGCCTCGATGATAGCTTCGATTTGGACATATGGAATGCCCAATTCGGGTCAAGGAGCTAGGAGATATGGCCCCCGAAATGCCAGCTGCGCAGACAAGTCCGAAATCAGACAGATTATCTTCCGAGGCTATTTTGGGGATTTTATCTTCGTTTCCAAGGAAAGCAATGAATACCAAAGTTGAAGATAATTTCGTGGCACACAACCTGGACACAAAATTTGTATTATTTGGAGTCCGGACGTGAGAGATATGATGCCGGAAAGGAAGGGCTGCAAATCAGAAAAATCTAGACGAGGCTGAGTTTATGGAAACCAAGTTCGCTTCTCTCCCAAGGAAGATCTCGTGCAAGGCAAGGTGGAGCACGCCCCAAGGCTCCTCAAAGGCATAAATACAACCCCCTATGCGTCCAAGGAAGGTTACCCATTCATATCCATTCATCAGAGAGCCGCCGACACGAAGGAGAAGCACCGGAGGAAGCCGACGGCCGCCGCAAGTCCTCGAGTTGCCTAGGAGATGGCCTAGGCCATGCCCTAGCCGCCATGGTTGGCCCTGCGTGATGAAGCCATGGTGGAGTTCCGGAGCCCATGCCTTGATTCCATCAAGGCAATTGTACACTCGACATTCGATGGTGATATAAATCATGTCTTTTCCTTACTTTGAGTTACTTCAATGCATATTTATTCATATGTGTAGCTAGCATATGCCCTTAGTAGGAATAGAGTAATCATGGTGGTTAGTCTATCTCTTGCGGATACATCGTAGTAATGCACAGACCGAGGTTTTTCATTCGGTGATGAATATCCTTGCGTAGTGAGTTTGTGACAGTACGGTAGAGGAGAAAGCGGCGAGCGAACGTGTAATATTGAGTCAACGACTCATTCTCATGTTGTAGGATTAGATTGGTTTGTTACCTTGGCCATAACGGCAACAAGAAGACGATAGGCTAGGGTTACCTTTTGATGTTTACCTTTATGGCTAGGTGGATGTGATCCATACATCCTTTCATGTTTGTATGATTAACCTTTATGCAATCAACACTTCACATAGGGTTAGACCGGTAGGTTAGATAGAGATCCTTAGTGGTTTGCTTCCGATCCTTGGATTGACAAATCTTGGAGAACCCTCCTTGGTGAAAAAGGCACCAAGTCACATGTACGCTTGCGGTGAACTTGATCACGGTTTTGAACCGTCAATAAAGGTTGAGATGAGCCGACACAAGGTCGTTCGGCCGACCTGTGGGGTCGACCGACTCCTTGTGGGCCCACCTCGGCCTGTGCTTTCGCGTGGTGGCTGTCCTGTGGGTCCCAAGATCGGTCCCCGGTGTCCACCTGGTTTTGAGGCGGTTTGCCTGCCCGTGGGCCCTTCAATCCTTGTGATGTCCATGTGTCACCCTCTGATTCGTCAGGGTTGCTTCCCTTGGATTGATGACATGGCTTGCATGCATGGGATCCTAGGTGGTAGCCCTTCCTTGGCTGAGGTGACGTGGCTTGGCCCATAGATGGTGAGTTGTCACTCCTTTTATGCTTATTTTACCTACAATCACAGAAACTCCAAGGACAAGTGGAACTACATTATTCTTAACTAAATACATGTAAGAAATGCATTTTGCTCCTTTATTTATGAGTATATTGACGGCTAAAGTAGGTACTTAACAGCCATCAACAATGAGATCAAGAAAAATAGGGGGGCAGAAGGGGAATCAGATTCACTTGCCTGTCCAAGAACTCAGATCCAGAGCACCTACGAAGCAAGAAGGAAGGGAGGGGATCAATACACCACGAATCGATGAGGAATCGATGAACAATCGATGTGCAAGAGGAAGAGAGAAGAGCACCTGCTGCGCCGGAGATGAGGAAACGGTGAGCGAACGAGAGGGGTGGGGTGGCGGCGGGAGGGGATATATACAACGGTGAATGGCGCGAGTTCCCGCCAGCCAAGTTTTCGCCTCCCGCGCGCTTGCCGTGGCACCACGGGAGCCTGGCCCGGGAGAGAAGGTCGATTTGGGTGTAGCTGTGGAGCCTGGCCGCGGGGGGGGGGGGGATTTGTACGCGGGCAGCCTGGCTCGGCGGGTCATGCGGGACACCAAACAGCCGGGCCCTACACGCAGGGATGCTGGTTCGGCCGCGTGCGGGACACCAAACACGCCCATAGTCACCGGGGGGCGCTCGAGACGCATAAGCGACGGGCCCCGTCGCCAGCCGGTCGGTAGATGTAGAGGTCAGCACCGTCGAAGATGAACTTTTCAGGGTGGAAGATGATGCGGAGGAGGACAAGGTTACTGTCCGTGGCGATGACCTGGGGCTCGATGGGGATCGTCTCGTCCCCATCGCCCTTTCTGGCATCGGCGGGGCAGCGGCAGAAGACGCACAGATGGGAGACGCGCGGCGGGCGGGGCGCCGAAGAAGCTGACCTGGATCAGCCTGCCGCACTTGGAATATGAAAGGGCAGTGGTGTCATTTCAGCGATCGGCGACGTAGGCTTTCTGTTTGAGGAGAACCCAAGGGATCTCAGCATCGTCAGCGTCGGGGGAGACGAGGCGGATGCAAGGTCGCTTCTTTCAGTTTAATCTGGCGCTTGTTGAACGCCATTGATGGAACTGTCACCGAATTTGGTGGGATCTGAAGCCGAAGAGGATGGGAGGGGAGCGAGGGGAGGCCGGCGGCGGCTCGATCAAATTCGAACTAGGACCAGCGTATGCGACAACACCGGCTTTGCGTGCTTTTTTCGTCGTGAGTCATGACAAAGTCGATTGGGAGTCGTTTTGAAGAGGAACAAACAGTTTGGCTAACTCTTCCTTACATTGTGTGTTCGATTTCTATAAGCCAAAGTACTTGATGTATATAGGATTTTGGTTTGGCTTCTGCTTGTCTTTTTGTACTTGATAACCATTTATTATTATTATTATTACTAGTAACTGTGATAGTGAAATATCGCCTTGAGCAGTTGAGCCTTATATTTTTTTCTCAAATATATGCAAGATAGCTGTGTGTCATTGTATTTAGAAGAAAAATATTGTTACAATGCGTGGCCGAAGCACACGCCCAGGCCGCCAAAGGATATTACATTTAGGAACAACAAGCGACGGCGGGGCAAAGTGTGATGGAATCTAAGTGACTACTTACAAGGCAAATAACCTAAGTGTGCAACTCCTGCGCTGATCCAATTTTCGTCTTCTTGCGTGATCGAGCATAGTAGGGAATGTGGTTGCAGCTCGACCCTGTGGAAGACCCGAGGGTTTCTTTCCTTCCACAATTGCCAGACAACCAAAGTGAAAAGGGTGTCGAACCCCTTCCTCTTTGTGGCCGGTAGCTGGCTTCTCAAGTGAAACCACCAGCATTGCATGGTCATCTGCTCATGCAGTTGGAAGTTGAAGGCGCCGAGGTTCTGAAGGATGAGCCACTGTTGACGGTTCAAAACCGTGTTGAAGTTCACCGCAACCGTACGGGTGACTTGGTGCCTTTTTCACCAAGGAGGGTCCCCAAGGTTTGTCAAGCCAAGGATCGGAAGCAAACCGCTAAGGTTCTCTACCTTGTCTAGCCAAACTAACCTAACATTAAGTGTTGATTGCATACAAAGATAAACCTAAGAGATATGTATATGATAGCACAAGGTTGATCACATCCATAGCATAGGCAACATGAAAGAGCAAGCAAGGGTAACTAGGGCCTATCGTCATCTAGTTGTAGTTCGAGTCAAAAGAGCAAAAGCAACATGTATCTCATCTAAAGCTGTCTTTAAACTACTATCCTCCGGTAAAACCCTAGCTCGGCTCCGCCTTTCTCCCCTACCGTACTGTCACTACGGGACGAAATTCGTTCGGTTGGCTCACGAGAGCACGTTCGTTAAGAACGCGTTGCACTCCTTGGTAAATCCAGTATGCACCTCTAGCCACCATGGCTACAAGAGCACCCCAAGCAATCTATCCTAGCAATAGATTGAAATAAGGCAAACCCAAGAGAGCACAAGATCGTAAAAGGAGGAATCGAGTCGCTAAAAGATCGGATGACATGAATTGCTTTACTCACATAGTAGATGCGTTTTGGTCACCACCACCGAGTACATACCATTGATGACCTCAACTAGCTCCAGAACACCACCATGGCACAACCACGCAGGGCGGCCATGGCGGCTAGGGTAGGCCTAGGCCATCTCCTAGACAACTTCGAGGACTCGTGGCGGCCGTCGTCTCCCTCCGATGCTTGCTTCTAGGTTTCGCCGAGTTGTGATGAATGGATGGATGTGGCGGTCGACGGAGGCAGAGGCAATTTATCGAGGAGCACCTAGGTCAAAAGGGAGCGCGAACCGAGCCCGAAATGGGCTGGGCCGACCGGCCTGGGCCCGTTTTCGGCCCGGTTCGGCCCGACCTTCCTCCACGTTGCTTCTCGTGCTTTCTTGAATTTATGCCGAACTTCTTGTGGGCCATTGACGATGTTTTCCCACGGTTTGGATAAGGGTACTTGGCGTGCGAACTCCCGCATTTTCTTTTTTGGTCCTCAGAGTTTCACAGCTTCATGCTTCGATCCTCGGATCGTTTGGAGTCATGTTCATCACGTGTCTTGACTTGTGTCGGGCTTCATGATCTTCTTCTAAAGTGCTTGATGAACTTATCCCGAAAGTCTCCTCTTTAATGTTGATTTCCTGCGTAAACAATAAACTCCAAAAACCACATGCAAGTGTGAACCTGTTACATCATTAGTATGCCTAGTGGCGGGTTAGTTATAATTCAAAGCTCAAACCAAAGTGTAACAAGTGCTCTTGGTTGACGGAAATCGACCGTCAACATACCCCCATGCTTAAACCTTGCTCGTCCTCGAGTAAGCCTTTAATGGATGTCAGTATTGCCTTTCAATGTTCATACCTTGCACTTGATCATACATGAGAAAACATAATGCTCTCCAAGTTTATTTTTGTTAAAGTTCCATAATGTAGCTAGCTTTCATCTCTATGGAGGGTAGATATCATTTAAGCTCTTTCCACAAGTAATTAATCTTGCTCTCAAGTTTTAAACAAATCTCAGAAATTTTGAAAATAAAGAGCGAGATGAAGAAAAATTGCTTTACCAAGATCAATAATAAACCTCCTTGCATCTTGCTCATGAACTCTCATCTCACCTTGTCTCTCAAGCCTACTTGTTCTACTCCTTTCCTCTCTCAAATATTTGGTGGAAGGCTTTATATGGAGCTATGAGAAAGTTTAGTCCTACCAAGATATTATAGTTGAGATATTATCAAAACAAGACAAGTTTCTCATGGACTTACCAAGACTCGTCAAAAGGTCATTGGAAAATAATGTTCCGCGGAGGGGGAGGAGAAAAACACACACTTTTTAGATAGGTGGACATGTGCAAATGGCAAAGGGTAATCCCAAGGCACAAGCGAAGTCCTCGTTATCGGATTGCACATGGTTGGAAAGATGAGTATGGGTCTTGATCTTGAAATCCTTTTTGAAATTTCCAAATGTAGCTAGAGAACCGGGGAGCTTTATTATATATTTTTTCTTCACACTTTTTTTATCATACTTTTCCTTCTTTACATATATTTTTTCTTTCATCACTTTTTTCTCTTTTTTTACTCCCCTTGAACTCTAGACTACACTAGTACTTCCTTGGCAACCCCCCATGCTTAGACGTTGCTCGTCCCGGAGCAAAGAGGTGATGATTGTGCCAAGGTAAGTGCTGAAATTCTTGTATTTTCTTGAAGAGAGATACTTGAAACCTTCTAGGGATCCTTTTATGGAGGTCTCCCAAAATCCAAAATCTTGCTCCACTTGACAGCACCTTCCTTATAATCTTCTTCGAAATATTCATCCATACTCAAAGTTTTGGGTTGTGGTCAAGGAGGTATACACAAAAAGATATTTTGGGTTTGTGGGTGGATATCCGGCGAGGTTTGCGAAATTCCCGATGTGGAAACTCATAATGCACGAATAGAAAAGGCTAGTATAAAGATAGATACGCAAAAACGGAATGACCAGCTTCTTAGTCTTGAGCCAGAGAAATCAAGCCTTGAATCAATGCACCCAAAAATAAATCTTGTATACTAAGGTTTTTACACTCAATGAATATAAGGCTTTGGATAGATTGAGCAAAATGCAAGTGGTATCAAAGATAAGGTGAGCATATCTTTTAAGAACAAAAATAAATGATCTTTGATTCATTCAAAAGTGAGAGCAACAAAAAATACTATGGGTCTCAAGTTATCATAACCTCCACAAAAGATTAGGCTAGCATTAATTTAATTTTCAGATCATATTTAAAGAGAGCACTAGCTTAATCATATGCAAACCAAGCACAAGAATGAGCAAAGTGGCATAAATCATCATATATCCATAAGAGCATACAAGACATCATCATGGTGAGCTCAAGGTAACGGTGATTATTATTGAAAACAAAAACAAACCTAGGTTGTACTCCTAGTAGCCATGTTATTCTAAAGAGAGATATCTGAAGGTTGTATCTAAGGTTGCGGAAAGCACATACATATATGCAGACATATAGAAAGACAAGAACAAAAGAGGGTTGAAGAATTGTTATCGTCCTTTGATGCTTGAAGTGTAGCACGGCCTCCCCCATGCTTAAGCATTGTGCTTAACATGGAAGAAGAAAATTAGCATCCCGTGGCAACCGTGATCTTTGTTCTCCATGCGGTCTTCTTATGTCCACCAAGTCCTCCCCCATGCTTAGCATGTTGCTAGGCATGGAAGATGATGAACCATCTTGTAATTATTGAAGTCCTACCGCCATATGTGGAGATCATCATCATACTCTTCGCTTTTGTTGCCTTGATCGTCCTTCAACGTCCACCCTTTGTCACAAGCCTTAGTCCCAATCGTTTCTCAACTCGTCTTCACCCCCTTCCATGTTGTCCTTTATCGCTGCTTCAACTTCCACGAATTTTTCTTCAACTTCCAGAACATAACATGTACTGAACCATTGCTCCATTGTAAATTTCTTGAAATTATCTTTCTAACGAATGGTCATTCACCCCAATCGGACTCTGAACTAAAGAGTTACGCCATTTTTACTCCATCAATGCAAATTGTCCCGGGCTGATTTCAGAACGTGTGACGCCTAATGATTTGGTTGTAACTCCTTGCACGGGTCTCCTAAAATATTGAATCTCGATGCGTTGGAAAGAAGACTTAGTGGAGCTCCTGAATATCCAAATTTTCCTCTTTTGTACATCTCTGAACATGTGCCTAATCTTGATGAAGGCAGCGGTGTTTCTTCTGGGAATTTGGAGGTGTTGACGATCTTATTTCCATCTTTTATCGCTAACTCATGGGAGCGATTTGTCATGCCTACAAAACAACTCTAAAGCACAAAGTACCCCCGAGGTGACGGTTGGGAATACTCACTCTATGCTAACAAACCAAAGACATCCCCTAAGATCTTAACTTGTGGCATAATTAAGCTAGTGAAAGAAAAATTAAGAACCTAATGGGTGTACGTGTGTGCAAGAGTGCGTGCAAATGATGGGATGGTATAAAAACAAAAAATGTTTACATCAAATTCTAAGCTCCATGCTTACAAAGTGGTTGCCAAACTTCTCCATTGCCAAAAAGATTTATTAACCAAGGTCAAAACACCATGCTTATCACAAGATTAACATCTCTTCATGGTGTAAGATAAGTAGGGCGCATTGCAAAGTTTATAAACAATCCAATGCAATATGATAGCAAGGTATATAAAACTGAATGATGTGGGTCTCCAATCATGTCTAAACACCATGTTTACACAAGATTGCAAAAAGAAAAATGCTCATATCGTCATATGAAGCATTAACATAGGTATAAAAGCATTCATCATAAAGCTTCACAAAAAGTCTCAAGCTAACATAAAGTGGATGATGACAAAGAGATGGATGCAAAATGCAAAAAGTTAGCACAAACAAACATTAGCAAGGTTTGAAAAACACTTTCGATGTGGTCTATAATAAGCAAAGGACAAAGCTTGATCTCACACTTCATACAAAGTAAGCATTGTCAACAAGGAAATCACCCATCGAAAAGAATCAATCAACCAAACTAATAAGGTTTAAGGGTAGGTTATGGGTATCCTATATTTTTAGCTCAAACAAGGATTTTGAAGAGAGGAAGTCAAGTATGGAAATTCTAACTAAGGTGGTGCTACGAGTCTTTTAATGAAGAACAAACCTATGGTTTTAGGATGGCTAAAGGTGTGAAACGTTTTCCTAAGGATTTTATGGGGAGGCTAGTCAAAGTTTTTAGTTAGAAATGAGGATAGGGATAGACTTGTCCAATCCGGATGGTGACGGCAAACGGTCAACACAAGCAGTCCTACCTCTATTGGTTATGGTTTTTGGTGGGGGCTATGGGAAGGCCTAGGTTGGTTGGCAAAGAGTTAGATCAACACAACATGTAATGCAATATGACATGGATGAACAAAACGACATGATATGGTGGTTGTCTAAATCAAATGCAAGAGTTAGCCTAAATTAACTAGCCACAAGGTTAGAATTAAAGGATGGTGCCAACTTCATATTTCTCTCTAAAAAGACACAAAAGAAAAAGATTCTAAATACTAATAGGCACACAAAAAGGTCTACAAATTTTCTAAGATCAAGAACAAAGTGCTCCCTCAATAGCAATTAAATCAAACAACATGGTGTTGTGGTATTTATTAGAGAAATGGTACAATGTTACTTGATGTTTCAGTTTAAGATCACAATGTAGACGGTCATAATATTTATATATAAACATAAACAAAAGAAAACGGGTTGCGTCCCGCAAAGCGCTTCATTTAAAGTCATAGAGCTCGACTTTCTTACGTACCTCCTCATGGTTGTGAAGCCATGGTCCTTCATGTAAGATTTGAAGATGTCCATGCAGCTTTGATCCACTCTCCATGCTTGACACGATCATTTTTGCTTGATGAGAGGCTTGCCCGATCGTCTCTTGCATCATCATCCCCTCCTTTTTGTTTGTTCTTCGTCGCTGCCTCTCTTTTCATGAATTCTCCTCTCTGTCCAGATCAGACCATGTAGAAAACAACTTCTCCAATGCGTGGCGTATGATATTGTCTTTCCATCAAGTGTTTATTCACCCCCAATGGACTCCGAACGAGTGAGTTACGTCTGTTTTACTCCAACGCTGCAATCTGTCCAAAGATTTCAGACTGCGCATCGCCTAATGTTTTCGCCATATCTCCTTGTACGGGTCTTCAAATTCGTCAATCTCGGAAGCGTTGGAATCGGCACTTGATGGAGCTTCTGATTTTCAACTTCTTCCTTCTTCTACATATCTGATCAGGTGCTCAAAACTGATGAAAATAGCGACGTCGTCTTCGAGGTTCGGTGATGGCGACGCGCAAGCTTGCAAATCCTTTGGGCATGGCTTCCCTCCTCTTGATTAAGGTTTAATGACCTACATGGTTAGTGAAACTCGGGTTTTCTCCCGACACACGCTCTTTTAAGGTTACGAGCTTGACCAAGCACAAAGCAAGTCTAGGATTTGCAAAACGTATTGAAAACATGTCCAACCATAACCATAATGTAAAATGGATGAACAAAATGTGATTAAAGGTAGCATAGGTTTCTTGCTCAGCGCTAAGGCTCTCATTAGGCATGGGTTCATTAGGCAAGTAATTAACAAAGTTTAAGCATAACAAAGCCTCTTTATCATACTCAAGAAATTCTAGCCTATTATGATCATCAAAAGTGCAAGGCATAGAATCAAAAGATACTATTGGATATGAACATGAATATATCAAAAGAAGATTATCATATCCAAAAGTACCTAGAGAGTTTAATGTGTACCTTAGCCTTCGAGCTTTTCATTGTGAGTGGTCCTTCGGAGTTGAAAACGAACGATCCTTGATGATCGGAGGTGGCTCGCGTAGACTTCTTCAATCTCTCCCTTCGTGACATATGTTGTCAAGGTCACTTTATGTAGGATCACTCCTCTTCATTTGTGGGCTCACATATCTCTTAAGTGTCTTCATGTAACTCCATGAGCCTTCATGTGAGAGCCCAAAGTGTCCGCGCCATTGGATGTTGTCCTTTGTGTGAAATCCTTCGTGGTTTGCTCCAAACAACTCCTCGCGCCGGATGTCACCAACATGTGTCTTCATTTGCCAATGCTCCAGGGGTCTTTGTTTTGTTCCAAGCCTTTGAATTTCTTCATGTGTGGTCTAGTGGAAGCATTGCCCAAACTTATCTTCGTTGTTGTCGTCCTCATTTCCACTCTCTTGTTCTCATCGCGTTGCTGCTGCCTCTTCCTCGTGGATTTTCCCCTGTATACATAACAGAACATATACCAAAATATAATTCTATTGAAAAATTTATAAAATTACCTTTCTAACGGGTACTCATCCATTTTAATTGGAGTCCATATGAGGGAGTTATGACTGTTTCACTTCAGTTTTGCTTGCTGTCCAAATCAGGACGTGCAACCATCGGTGATTCGGCCATATCCGCTTGTAGGAACCTCCGATTGACTTGATTCTTGACTCGTTGGAAGCGTAACTCCGTGGGGCTTCTAAATATCCAAATATATTATGTTGTTCTTCCCATGAGGCTGTGCAAAACTTAATGTGAACAGAAACTTTGAAGATGTTGACGAGCTTGATCTTGTGATCTTGGGGCACCGTGATTGCTTCCAATACCTATTGCATGAACAAACGATTCTCCACAAAACATTAGTCTTAAAATTTTAATTGACACATTGACTTACCTTGTTCACGTGCTCTTGTGTAGGGTGTGGGCTCGATAGCGGATGATGGGCCACTAACAAAAGTTAGCACCTACCACTAAAGAGTGAATCTTCATGTTTGTTGAAAGTGAATCTCGTGTTGTTGAAGTGTGGGTGTAGAGAACTCCTCGAACGTCTTGTGTCTAGATTTTCACCTACTTTCAAGGACACAAATAAGAAAGCAAGCGTATATGCAATGATAAAAATTAGGGTTAGTCAAATAGAAAGGTAGATCACCCTAGGGTTCGAGTTGCCGATCCCCGGCAACGACGCCAGAAAAAGGGCTTGTTGACAGTTCAAAACCGTGTTGAAGTTCACCGCAAGCGTACGGGTGACTTGGTGCCTTTTTCACCAAGGAGGGTCCCCAAGGTTTGTCAATCCAAGGATCAGAAGCAAACCGCTAAGGTTCTCTACCTTGTCTAGCCAAACTAACCTAACATTAAGTGTTGATTGCATACAAAGATAAACCTAAGAGATATGTATATGATAGCACAAGGTTGATCATATCCATAGCATAGGCAATATGAAAGAGCAAGCAAGGGTAACTAGGGCCTATCGTCATCTAGTTGTAGTTCTAGTCAAAAGAGCAAAAGCAACATGTATCTCATCTAAAGCTGTCTTTAAACTACTATCCTCCGATAAAACCCTAGCCCGGCTCCGCCTTTCTCCCCTACCGTACTGTCACTACGGGACGATATTCGTGCTGTTGGCTCACGGGAGCACGTTCGTTAAGAACGCGTTGCACTCCTTGGTAAATCCAGTATGCACCTCTAGCCACCATGGCTACAAGAGTACCCCAAGCAATATGTCCTAGCAATAGATTGAAATAAGGCAAACCCAAGAGAGCACAAGATCGTAAAAGGAGGAATCGAGTCTTTAAAAGATCGGATGACATGGATTGCTTTACTCGCATAGTAGATGCATTTTGGTCACCACCACCGAGTACATACCATTGATGACCTCAACTAGCTCCAGAACTCCACCATGGCACAACCACGCAGGGCAGCCATGGCGGCTAGGGTAGGCCTAGGCCATCTCCTAGACAACTTCGAGGACTCGTGGCGGCCGTCGTCTCCCTCCGGTGCTTGCTTCTAGGTTTCGCCGAGTTGTGATGAATGGATGGATGTGGCGGCCGACGGAGGCAGAGGCAATTTATCGAGGAGCACCTAGGTCAAAGGGGAGCGCGAACCGAGCCCGAAATGGGCTGGGCCGACCGGCCTGGGCCGGCTGGCCTGGGCCCATTTTCGGCCCGGCCTTCCTCCACGTTGCTTCTCGCGCTTCCTTGAATTTTGGGTTAATTAGATCCATGCCATTACAATTTTGCAGTTTTTGAAGTACACCATTACTATTTAAGAAACTATGCCACTGCCATTACAATTTTGCACATGTTTGAGATACGCCATTATGTACGCTTGGAGACGAGTTGGGCCCACTGTCAGGTGTATAAAGGATTACTGTACATTCGTATGGACAAGATTGCCCCTGCTCAGCTTTCTCTTTCACTCTCTCATTTCACCGACGTGTGGGACCCGCACGTCAGGGTCTTCTTCAACCTCCCGCCCTATCTCCCCTGCAGCGTCGGAGCAAGGGCAGCCCGAGGTGGAGGCGGAGCCGGAGGAGGCATTGGCGGCGGCGAGGCTCCTTGCATCGGTGGGCTACTGCGCTCCGTCGAGCTCCGCCGGCGGGGAATCGAGCCCGCGACGGAGGGAGCATCGCGCCTTCGAGGTCCCCACGACGGAGCTCGGATGCGCGGTCAGCTCCTCGCGCTGGCGGCGTGTCCCAAGGTGGCGCGGCTACAGCGCAGCTCGCCGGCGGAGGGAGGAGCAGGCTGCTGCCGCTTGGTCCCTCGGGGGCAAAGCTCCGCCGCATGCCCCTGCAGGCCCAAATGACCGGTCCCGCTGCCGGCCTGTCGCCGCGTGCCCCCGTAAGTGCAAATGGCTAGGCGCAGCGTGCCCACGCAGTTGGCTGGGCTGCCATCACTGGCCTCGCAGCCGGCTCTACCCTTCATGAATCTTGTGGAGAGCATTGGAGCTGCGGTGAGAAGAAAAGGGAGAGAGGTAGAAGATGATACTTACTATTGGGCCCCACGCGTCAGAGGTAGGAGAGAAGGAAAGAGAGGGCAAAATGGTACTTACGGAATACGACGTCCTCATGTACGCCTGCAAGTGGGCCTAAGATGGTGTTTGGCATAGATAATGGCATCTTTCAAACAAGTGCAGAATTGTAATGGCACCAGCGTAGTTAGTTGAATAGTAATGGTGTCCTTCAAAATCGTGCATATTATAATGGCATAGATCCAATTAACCCTTGAATTTATGCCGAACTTCTTGTGGGCCCTTGACGACGTTTTCCCGCGGTTTGGATAAGGGTACTTGGCGTGCGAACTCCCGCATTTTCTGTTTAGGTCCTCGAAGTTTCACAGCTTCATGCTTCGGTCCTCGGGTCGTTTGGAGTCATGTTCATCACATGTCTTGACTTGTGTCGGGCTTCATGATCTTCTTCTAAAGTGCTTGATGAACTTATCCCGAAAGTCTCCTCTTTAACGTTGATTTCGTACGTAAATAATAAACTCCAAAAACCACATGCAAGTGTGAACCTGTTACATCATTAGTATGCCTAGTGGCGGGTTAGTTATAATTCAAAGCTCAAACCAAAGTGTAACAAGTGCTCTTGGTTGACGAAAATCGACCGTCAACAGCCACCAAACCTGATGCGAGTGGGAGCATTGAAAGACAATGTGCTCCATGGTCTCGTCCTCCTGGTCGCAAAGCCGACATGTTGGAGAGGCCTACAGGCCATGCCAGATTGAGCCTTATATCATGTCTGCACACTTTTTTAATATAGTGACCATTTTACCCCCCTTCTTATCGATGATGGGTCCATGACTTCAACTTATGTGCTTGGCTCTAGAATGGGTGGTTCATCTTCACTAGAACAATTAGGCACGCGATGCGCGCCCTATCAAAAATGCACTACAACGTAAAATTAACAGAACCAAAATAACACCAACATTGAAAGATATGCAAATACTTAAACGGTCAGCAACCAAACAGTCACAATTCGCTCAAAACAGCAATGTTTTGTATACATGTTGATACTAAAATAAACTAAAATACAACCATATTTATTCCCTTCCTTCAAAGAAGGTTCAACATAACCAAAACAAGGCCATACCGACTCTCTTCTATCAAAATATACAATAGTAATAGATGTAGATGAAAGAACATCACTTTGTACACAACAAGCATCGTTATTCTACCTGTATCTTCTACTGTTGTACTGACTTTCACAATAATGTATAGGTATCAATAATATATTACTATCTGCTATGAGCTAATAAGCAAGCATTGTTATCCAAAAAGAACATCACTTTGTACACAACAAGCATCGTTATTCTACCTGTATCTTCTACTGTTGTACTGACTTTCACAATAATGTATAGGTATCAATAATATATTACTATCTGCTATGAGCAAGCATTGTTATCCAGAACATCACTTAGTACATGGGTAATATACAGGTAGAATATGCCATGAGCAAGCTGAAATTGGGTAACATTCAGAACATCTGTATTTTGATTGCAGCTCAATCACCAAAACATGCTTGATTGGATGGTCAGTGTGACAAAACTGCCCAAGGATGATCTTGGTTTTCCTTTTATACCTTTAATTGAGCTTGATTTATTTCAAGAATTTTTATTCCGAAAGACATACACCCAAACTGATCACAAGAAGGCCCATACATGCACAAGGTATAACAATTATACTACTGCACAAAAATTCAACTCATTTCGTCAACTATGGCTAGCCTGAAAAATCACACAAAGCTATGCCTAGCCATTCAAGATTAAAACAAACAAAATTATATATACATCCAATTTACTATTGCCCAGAAAAATCAGCAAGCAGACAGTCACCATTCTTAGCATAGCTGAAGTTTTACTTAGCCAAAAATGCTGAAATTTTACCAGGTACTCAATAAGGTTATGGAGTACACAATTGGTATTCAAAAGTGGAGCTAAAAACTAGAAGAAGATAGCCAAATGAACCAAAACATTAGTGGCTGCCTCCCGGGAAAACAGCAAACATAGCTGCACTATTTTAGTCATAACTCAAAATTCCTTAAACCAAAAATTCTGAAATTTACACAGCCGGTGCTCAACAATATTTGGAGCAACTTTCATATCTACCATTTTCCCAGGAAAATTGTTTTGGGGGTCGAAAGGATTACCGAACAGATAGGTACTCAGAACTGACAGCTAAATGACTCTTTAGGAAACCATAACTTGAGTTTGGTTGATCGAAATTTTATGAAATTTTTACAGCAACTTCATGGTAACATTTGGGACAACTTTTGTATATCTGGTTTCTGCATACAACTTAATTTTCTAGCCTGAAAAATTTCAGATCAGCAGCTCATTCAGAAAACTGCTAGAAGGCATTAAGTGATTTAGACAAAAGTTTGGAGAGGAAATGATTTCAGATTTCCCTTCTTATTTTTGCTGTTCAGTTTAGAGAGTTTTAACATGATGCATGCACAACCTATTCGTCCTTAGAGACAATTCCTTGTCAAAAATCGGAGTTAGCGCCGGTGGTATGGCACAAAAATACGACTCTCCCTATAATAACTAGTCAATTTTCTAATTGATCTTAGCTCTAACGTATCACGGTTAGTGTACCTGCAGAAAATGAACCTTTCGTGCCAGCACTCACGAAAGCGTCCCCATACATTACCGTTCACTATAGAAACAGTATCCATGTGTCAAGCCGCTGCATGGACAGCGTCCAACCTCAGACACTCTCCGTTTGAATGGAGTGCATCCTTGCCTCGCATCTTCGTAATGCGGAACGTCCACGTATGGCAAAACGTGGCGAGACACACGCGAAGATGTGGTTCATCTTGAATAGAACCCATCAACCCTCACATGACTTTCATGTGGAACACACACGTATAAACACGTGGCATCCAACCGAGAAGATAGGATCCGTTGAATGGATTGCCCTATCGACCCTCGCATACTCGTGATGCGGCACAGCACACGTATGAAACACGTGGCTTCACATTCCAGATTGATTGAGCAAGAAAGTAAGTTTTGACTGAAAGTAATGTGCTGGAAGTCAGACAAATAAACCATAAATTACTAGCCACCTGAAAGTACCCAAAAATTCCTCTAGGGCCTCTCGGACTAGTTAATCCTTAGCGTTCCTAACGCATTTTTGCAAACACACCTTAATTTTGCAAGTTTTATTCCAAAAAACATGTTATTAAGGGTGTATTAAGATCTCTGGTGTACAATCGAGCTCTGATGCCAGTTGTGACAGAACCGCCCAAATTAACTCCACATTATCGCATAAACCACTCCTTTTGGTCATTACGCAATAACACAGAGTTAACTTGTCGTCTCTGCCGGGTCAAATTCTGGCGACCTCGCCAGAGTTCTAGGTCGGGGAAGTTCTCGGGAAGGTCGAGGGGCATACCTAAGCTAGGTTTGTGGACGCGGTTGAAGTCGGGGCGGTGCCGGCGGGCGGTTGCGGCGGCGACGGCGGCCACGGCTTGCTCTGCGCCGGCGAGCAAAAGCTCGATGGGGTTCGGGTGACAGCTCGGGGAGCTCCAAGGAGATCCTGGGGAGGCGGAGGGCAGCTTAGACGGTGACGGGTGCGACGGGAAAGGGGAACTTCACGGCGGCGGCATCCATGGCGACCGGCGGTGGTCCGTGCGCGCCAGGGCGGCAGCCTCGCACGAGGGAGCTCCGGCGTGGGCTTTATAGGCGCCGGAGGGGTCTTCCTTCGAGGCCAAGGTGATGCCTTAGGTAGCAAGGGAGAGAGAGGCAACGCAGGGCCCTGCAGACGCCGCGACGGGCGGCGGCGGCGCGTGTCGACGCGAAATGCGGAGCGGATAAGGGCGCGGGGAAACCAGGGGGCGGCAAGGCGGTTTCCGTTGCCCAAGTGGCGAGGATGGGACGGCGTCAATGGCGACCAGTGGAGGGCGGCGTTGACTGGCACGGACGCCGGGGCAGGGTGTCGCGCGGCCGGCTCGGCGCGCGTCGGGTGCGAAGCGCGCTCTAGCGGCGTGCTCGTCTAGCCATTTGGTCAAGGCCTGTTCGACGGGTCCAAACTCGAAAATTT
The DNA here is from genome assembly GCA_036936925.1 of Cenchrus fungigraminus. Lineage (NCBI taxonomy): Eukaryota > Viridiplantae > Streptophyta > Magnoliopsida > Poales > Poaceae > Cenchrus > Cenchrus fungigraminus. The sequence goes on along the minus strand of CM072778.1, from coordinate 14,486,381 downwards.
TGAACTGAAGTTTGAAATCTCTAAATACGAAAGTTGTAGATCACATACCCTTCTACAACTTTCCCAAAGGGTGACCTATGCTTTTCTCAACCGTAAACCGATAAAAACCCAAACTTTGCAGTGGTTTTCTGGGTAAACGGTTGAGAAAAGCATAGGTCATCCTTTGGGAAAGTTGTAGAAGGGTATGTGGTCTACAACTTTCGTATTTGGAGATTTCAAACTTCAGTTCAAAATTTTCGAGTTTGGACCCGTCGAACAGGCCTTGACCAAATGGCTGGACGAGCACGCCGCCAGAGCGCGCTTCGCGCCCGACGCGCGCCGAGCCGGCCGCGCGACACCCTGCCCCGGCGTCTGTGCCAGTCAACGCCGCCCTCCGCTGGTCGCCATTGACGTCGTCCCATCCTCGCCACTTGGGCAACGGAAACCGCCTTGCCACCCCTGGTTTCCTCGCGCCCTTATCCGCTCCGCATTTCGCGTCGACACGCGGCGCCGCCGCCCGTCGCGGCGTCCGCAGGGCCCTGCGCTGCCTCTCTCTCCCTTGCTACCCAAGGCGTCGCCTTGGCCTCGAAGGAAGACCCTCCGGCGCCTATAAAGCCCACGCCGGAGCTCCCTCGCGCGAGGCTGCCGCCCTGGCGCGCACGGACCGCCGCCGCTCGCCATGGATGCCGCCGCCGCGAAGTTCCCCTTTCCCGTCGCACCCGTCACCGTCTAAGCTGCCCTCCGCCTCCCCAGGATCTCCCTGGAGCTCCCCGAGCTGTCACCCGAACCCCATCGAGCTTTTGCTCGCCGGCGCAGAGCAAGCTGTGGCCGCCGTCGCCGAGCGCCGCCGCAACCGCCCGCCGGCACCGCCCCGACTTCAACCGTGTCCACAAACCTAGCTTAGGTATGCCCCTCGACCTTCCCGAGCACTTCCCCGACCTAGAACTCCGGCGAGGTCGCCGGAATTTGACCCGGCAGAGACGACAAGTTAACTCTGTGTTATTGCGTAATGACCAAAAGGAGTGGTTTATGCGATAATGTGGAGTTAATTTGAGCGGTTCTGTCACAGTCAGTCAAACCACTGCCACAAAAATTTTGAATAAGAGTTAGCACACAAAACATGAGGTGTGTGTATATTAAAAAACTTCAGCTAAGCTCTTAAAACATGTCTAAAGCACCCAAGCATTCACAAACATGGTGATAGCAATGATAGGCACACTACTGCACAGCCATATGAAGCCAGAAAATATACATGACAATGCAAGTGAAAAACTTGAAAATTCTGGAAGAAATACGTTGATAGTTTTATTATTTTGGGAAAAGTGAGAACGAACACTTATCAATCTATTATCCACTTAAAAAAACCTTAGCCGGCAATTCAGTTGATGGTGCACTACAAGCTTCAAGGTCCCTAAGGTGGCCAAAAGGTTTGGAAAGTAATGCAATGAGGACCAAAGAGGTACGGAATTTACCTCTTGAAGATATTGATGTGTAGAATAACATTTTGGTTCAACAAACTACTGCCCATAGAAGCACAAGTCACTGTCTAAATAGACAAGCTACTGAATCTAAAGAAATGTCAGTTTCAAATCACTTCCATTGGGCGTCCTATAGGAAAAAACCTTTGGCTCATAATCCTGAAATAATAATTTGAACAGAGCATAATTACATTTCGTTTGAGCACTGTATCTGATATACCTTTGCACAGGCATAGGTACTTCCTATCCAAGCCCACAAACATTGGCTCAGTTCTAACTTCTATGAGCTATCCTCCTGATCACCAACCTGGAACAAACATTAGTCAATCTAGAATCAGAAATCTAAAAGGCTTCTCAAATTAGAAACACAGAAGACGATCTTGAAAAGGAATAATTTTAGCAACAAGGGGAATGAGTACATTATAAAATATTAAGGCTGTAGGTTGGGAACTAAACTACACATTCTAATACGTCACATAGTAAGAAAAAGTAGGCATTCTTTTTTAGAATCAATTATGCATTGCTTCCTCCGGTACACGTGAATTAATTTGATCTGAAATATCTAGTATCCCACAACTAAAGTTGATTCAAAAGCTAGATCAAATAGAAGTGTTAACAACAAAATGCAGCATATAATGTGGAGCACATGATTATTTTGTTTCTAGACGAAATAATCCTTAGTTGCTGAAAAAGTGAGTTGCAAGTGACGGTCCCTAGACCATGTAATATAATTCCAATATAACATACTACTTGATTCACATCTATAGCAGATAATAAATTACAAAAAAACTACTTACCCATAACCAAAATAGGGTGCTCTTGGTGCTGATTTCTCAGCCATCACAACACTGATTTTATAGCCTCTCATGTCACTGCAAAAGTGCAGCATGAACATTAACTGCATTAAAAACTGAACTGGACTAATAATGCATTGGAGAAATTGGCATCACTGAACATCAAAAAGTGAACTGGACTAAGGTAAGCATCTCGTTTGGCTCTTCCATATTCATCATTCATGCATAACGGCCAATCAACAGCAGGTCAAGGCACAACACAAATAAGAAAACTTAGTAACTAACGCATAGAAAGGGGGGAAAGTATACCGTAGGCTAAGAATGATAACCAGAAAGCTCCTAGATCTAGTCAACCTGCAACAACAAGAAGAAAGATGAGAGATTCATCAGAGGGGCAGGCAGGCAGTAAGAGGAAGGAAGCGAGAAATGTTAAGATGAGAAGTTGAGAGAGAGAGAGATTAACAAGAGAGGGCGCGGCCCCGGCGGCGGCGGGCATCGGTCGGAGGCCGACCAGCATCCTGGCAGTTACCTCATGGCAGGAATATCTAGGAGGGGCTTCCGTGTCGCCACCTTCTTGCCTTCCTTCGCTGTTGAGGATGTGCCGCTGTCGCCACCATTCATGGATCCGAGCACCTGAGAGAGAGGAGAGGGAGTTGCTGGATCCGTCACGTTGTGCCCGTTTGGGAGAAGCCTCGGCGCCGGCCAGGACCGACCGGCCCACAGTGACGCGCCCCCGGAGCACAGGTGGTGCCGCCGGAGCTCGCACTCCGAACCGCGCCTGACGCCGGATCCGGATCCGGATCCCGCTGGAGCAGCCGGCGGCGACGAAGAGCAGGGAAGGGTGGCGGCGGAAAGCAGGCGGGGAGGCGCCAACGGAGATCCAGAGGGAGGGGCGCGGCGTGGCCGCCTGAGATTCGAGGGCGCGAGAGGAGGGCGAGCTTGGGCGATGAGCGGGCGGGACGACGGCGACAGAGGCAGACGGGAAGGGTGAAAGAGGAGGGGAGGTGGCGGCGTGGAGGAGCGGAGCAGGCGAGTGGGCGGCAGGGGAGTGGAGGAGGGGTTAGGGTTCGAGCCGCGACGCTGGGGGGGTTAGTTGGCCTGTGGGGTGGTGGGAGGGTGCGTTCGTAAAATGCCTCGGGGGGTTGTTGCAAAAAGAAGTTGCATATTGATTTTTCCTTTTTTGAGTGGAAATAAAGATCCGTTTGAGGGTTTATTCGAAAATTAAACAGATGAAGTTACTCTATGGTTCGGCGGTTCTGGACTCTTTCACTATATGTAGAAAGTTGAAGGAGTTTTGTGCAAAATGACCACGTTCGCGCCAGTAGCGACATGGCGAGCAGCGGAGAGGCCACCGATGCCCCAATTGCTCTCGTGCGGAGAAAGGGTGGGAGCTTTTCATATCTCCGATACTTCATACTCTTTGCTGCTATGGAAACGACAGTTATTGTTTGATAATATCATATATTTCACATTTTTCGAATACACATATGAAATCGGATAGAGAAAATGTTGAAAATTGGAAGTGGATACATGCAAAATATCCATATTAAATTGAATATGGACACATATATTCATATTAGTGTTTTTTAAGAATATGAATATCGATAATTCAGATTTCGAGACATCCATACTGATCCCTAGGGACGACTGGCATCGACACATGTGATACCAAATTTGGCGCCGGACCGCTCTGACCTACGGTAGAAAAATCAATTTGGAGCTACATGCAAAGTTGTGTCACCACAGATCACCACAAAAAAAATTAGAGGCGAGAAGAGAAAAAAATTATTACTTAGGAGTACATGCGGAGAGTAGAAAAAAGTTGTAATTGAGAAGAGAAAAAAAGATTACTTTGTCGTGTGAAAGAAAACACACGTCAAAACCTACCTTACTTCACAGTGTGCCACACGGCGAAGTAAGATTTTGCCGTGTGTTTTTTCGTTGTGTGTTAAAAAACCCAATAAAAAAACACATAACGAAGTGCTAGGCACACGGCAAACTTCGAGTTTCCGGTAGTGTCGGGCGTGGCAATTGGCACTCCAAACACGTCCGTGATATAGGTAGGTGTGTAGCCGTATCTTGAGTCGTTTTGGCAAGTCTTACCCTTGTACTCTATTTGCATCGCTTGTCCCCTGCATGTTCAGGGTGGCGTTGCGTGTTTCGTGCAGACATGACGAATTTTGATTTCCTCACCTGTTTCGTGGAGACACTTGAGTTTTGTGCCATGCAAGAACCCGTTGTTGACGAATTTTGATTTCCTTGATGTTGCTCAAATGGTGCGATATAAATCCCACAGCGTCACGGACCTTTGCGTGCGCTAGGTGCGGTGTGCCTACGAGGCAACGTCGCTGTTCGGAATACATCCCCTATGAGGCAGCGCAGCTCTGTTAAGTCATCCGATGTGGGACTAAACGGATGCTTTTAGCTTGCTATTTTAAAGAGAAAATACAGAAAAGATACACACCTAGTTCGCGCGACCCGGCCCGGTGCGTCCTCTTCGTGAGCTAAAGAATTTGGCCCAGGACCATCGGCCAGCCCACTGGCCCACTACTGTCTCTGCCGCAGCCATGCCTTCCTTCCGTGCCCATCCGCACGCATCGCCGGTCGCCATTCTCCTGCAGCCCTTACCCACGGCGCCAGTCATCATCGGGCACCGGCGACTCCCACCGCAGCCGCTTCCGTCCCACTCCGCCGCGCCGAAAGCTGCATCTGCCTACCTCGGTTGCTCGGTGACCCTACCGCTTGGTTCACACGCCAAACGACCGATTGCCCGTGCCTGAAAACACGAATCGGATGGCACGCTCCCGCCGGCGGGCTGGCACGCGCGGAAGCCGCTCGACTAAATGCCACAGCGACATCAACCCAGGGATTCCCGTCAACATCCGGCGTGTGTTCTTGACGAATTACTACGTCAGTACATGCATCCTTCATCTGCATTAGTCCACGACCACTGCTACAACATCACACCAACTCATGTATATACAGCACAACTCCTCACCTTGCAGAGTTGCAGTTGCAGGGGAGGGAACACCACCCCCAGCATTACTCCTATTACTACTTACAAAATCTATACAAAATCATTGTCAGTTGTCACTCATCTGGTGTCTACAAAACCATCTCCAACGCGGCCGGCGCCGTCTACCGGGGAGCCACCGTGCCGGAGGGGATGCCGCTGTCCACCTGGCCGCTGCCGGACATATGCGACGACACGTAGAGGGCCCCCGTGGGTGTCGAGGAGGAGGAGGACATGGTCTTGGTCAGCAAGCCCGACCCCGAGGTCTCGGACATCGCGTCCTCTCCCTCGGGCAGCATGCCCCGGATGGTCTCCAGCTCCCGGACGATGTCGGCCATGTAGGGCCTCGCCTCGGTCTCGTCCCGGCAGCACCTGATCGCCAGGGAGAGGAGCCTCGTCACGCACTCCGGAGGGTACGAGGGGATTCGGCTGTCGATGATCCTCGAGATGTCGCCTGATTGGTAAGCCATGTTTACCTGCAGCAAAAGCGAATCGTTTGAGTTTTCATTCGTCTGTTTGAATCCAAGTACAATGAGTAAAGGAGCTGTGTGCAGCAAAGAATATGCAGCTAGTTTAATTTATTTGAGATAAGCAACCATGTTGAGGTATATCTATTTGCTATGTTACCAACCAATGCTTCAAATCCTGTATTTCATCTGTACATGAGTAAGGGAGGATGTGCTGAGAACTACTTTACCTCTCTGACAATGTTTTTACCATGCTGGATTGGCCTCATTCCAGTCAATAGTTCAAGAAGTACAACGCCAAGGCTATACACATCACTTCTTTCTGTCAGTTTATGAGTTAGGAAATATTCTGGATCGAGGTAGCCCTGTCAAAAGAAGGAAAACTTTAGTTGTCGTCACCTAAACTTCCACAACTCGAGTTAATAGGTGGTCCATGTTTGTATTGTTTGATATGAAACAGCAAAAGATATTGTCACTTACAGGGGTGCCCTTTACAACAGTAGAGATATGAGCTGGCAGAGTCCCTTCAACATCGGGCACTGGAGCAAGCCTCGAAAGACCAAAGTCAGCCACCTTCGCTACAAACTTGGAGTCCAGAAGAATGTTGCTGGCCTTAACGTCACGGTGATATATAGGAGGATTTGCCTCAGTATGTAGGTATAGAATGCCCTTTGCAGCACCAAGCGCAATGCTCACCCTCCGTCCAAAGCTCAGAGGTCTTTCAGTCTTGGCTGTGAAAAAGTCGAGTGAGATTACATTGCCCATCCAACACAAGATCAAAGAGGCACTTTTAATTTGTCAATGCTAAATTAAATACTCCATGTACAAACATGCAATACTGGTGCTGTGCACCAAACATGAATGGACAGGATCATGGATACTCTTCAATCTGGAAGTCCATGGCAGTCATATGGAAAAGAAAGGAAATATCTGAACAAGTTGCTTCCCACTTACCAGAAAGATGGTCTCGTAGGGTACCATTGGGCATGAACTCATACACCAGCATCTGAAAAACACAAATCTCTATGAGCGGAAGGTACTGCACAGTGCAGACATACTCATATACGGGGATCTCAGTAAATTGGCTGCAGAATCCCTAGATCTAAATCTAAGCATATCAGCCACAACTACTAAGACTTTCCTCAACCTCTGACACAACTTAAAGAGCTGTGGGGAAAATTTTGAACAATTTAATTGCACATATATTATTCAAAAGATAGGGAGACACACCTGCTCATCTTCTTCATCACAATAGCCAATAAGAGAAACCAAATTACGGTGATGCAATCTTGACAGCAGCTCTATTTCTGTGCAGAACTCCTTTGAACCTTGCAGAGAATCTTCATGTGCACGCTTGATTGCCACAGCTGTTCCATCAGCTAGATTCCCTTTATAAACTTTTCCATAACCTCCTTGACCAACTTGAGCTGAAATGTTAAAGTTGCTTGTTGCTGCAGCCATTTCGTCAAATGTGAAGCACCTCATGCCATCAATCTTGACAGAAAACCTTGAAAGTACTGCAAAATAATATGCATATTTAAATCCTGTGATCACTTTTGAAGAATATATCCTGCTATTTGAACATAGTGTCTACCACAAGGCTAAAATTTGCAATCTATATAGAAGAAAATCCAATAATTTTATATGATATTTTCACTTTTAATGAAAGCAGGGCTTACAACTTAGTATGAAATTCCCATATCTAGAGTTGCAAAAAGGGGTACTTTTCTACTAAAATGGTATCCTGTAAATATTGCTTAATATATTTCCTTTTCATTGTAAGCAGCAAGGCATTTTTAAGCTGTTGGACAGCTAAATTCTATGTAGCGCATAGAAGTTCCTCCATGTTTGCAAGGAGAAAAAAAAGGATAATTGACTTACATGACCGCCTCGAAACTGTTCTACTCTTTCTGCGCCTTTTCATTATAAAAACTGTAGAAACCACAGATATTGCAATTGCAGCAACAATCGTTCCTACCAAAATGCCAGCTAGTGCACTCCTTTTTAGACCTGTTGACACCACAGTTGGAAATTCTGCAAAGAGTAGTAACCAGTAAACCAGATGTTTATTGAATCGGTTGTAACATTCTTGTACAACATACATCTTTTATCTTGGCAAAAGAAATAGTAGTATCCTGTGGCAGTTTCAACCAATAGTTTCATTTGATAGAACTATGAATGAAACACTTTGCTGCATAGTAAATTTCACATACCATCTGCATAGGAACCAAGCGTGAAATTGAGAAGCTCATATGGTCCAAAAACATCTGATAGAGTGATCTGCCATCCAGCAAGTAGCTCCATGAGCCGCTCCACCTCAGATGTATTGAATAAAGTTGTATTATTTGGGAATAACTTTAAGTGTGTATTCAGCCTTGGGCCAGCTGTCTCCCACATGTATCGCTCAATGTACAGCTGGTAAACAGCCAGATTGAGCGGAGAGGTTATGTTCATCTCAAAGGTTTCTTTGTAGGGAGCGAAGTGTGATATCCCCGGACTCTTCAGACGAAATCCAACTCCCAGAGGTACAGCACAGAAGCAGGGCATAGGGGATGATGGATTGTATTCATAATCTTTATCTGTCGGGCAAGGAGTACAGTTTTTACTAATTTGCCGCCCCTCTCCAGATGGTGGTACAGTCACTGATGTGGGTTGACAAAGATTAGCTGATCTAGCTGCATTAGATGTCATGCACACTGGGTTTCCATAAAGCCTGCAAAAAATGGTAATATTTATTTCTTGCATCACAAATTCAGAAGATTCAGTTGAAAAGTTAAGGGGCTAATTGCTTTTATCAGTATTATATGCTCTGTGGAACATATACATCAGCATGACTTGGAGACATGTAAGGCCGTACGGCTAATGTTTGGCAAATTCATCATAGCGTCAGCAATGCAATTCCATGGCCCCAACAATCAATAATGCTGAACACACTACATTGGTTCATAAACTGATGAAAAAGCATATCTACATGGTAAAGAAACGTACAGAACCGTGACGGCTGCTGGAGGCTCAAACGCAGGTGGAATAGTGTCAAGGGAGTTGTTTTGGAAGTCCCTGCATAATTTGAATACTACCTTACATAAAAGTATCTCAAATAGGATTAAGAGAGAACATATGTGGTAGAGTGTCATACAGAATAAGGGTTCTATTTTCCTTAAAAGTTATGTTACTCCAAATTGTCGACGGAATATCACCTTCTAGGTGATTCCCATTGATCGACCTGTAAAATGAAACTTTTAGATGCTATAATGCAAGTAGAATAATAGTCTGGACAGAACATTTTTACTCGAAAAGTATGAACAGTTGTAGTTTGGCAGGGAAAACACTTTTTTTCAATGGCAGTATATTAGCAGTATAAAAATGTGTCTAGTAAGCTAAATAGTACTTACAAGAATTGAAGATTAGGCAGACCTGAGAAGCTTGATGGGATAGTTCCATTAAGAAAGTTGTGTGATAAATCACTGAAAATAACTACATTAGCTTTGGTCTTGCAAAAAAAAAAGGAAGGATTGTCAAAAAGCTACATACATTGTAGTTATATCTGAAGCAAGCCTATTAGTTGGTATAGATCCATTCAATTGGTTCCAGCTAAGATCCCTGAAAGTAAATGCCGTAATTAGTACAATAAATGTGAATAGTACCCTGAAGTCCTGAACTTCTAATTTCAGGGAGCCACCTTCTAATTGTAATAAAAAGCTAGTCCTCAAAGGCATTTAAAATGATGAGGCTGTAAACAAGTTTATGCAAAAGGAAAATATACAGCTGTAGGATGTCTGAAACTGATAAAGGAAATGCAGCATTTTAAGTTGGACTTACAAGTAGCCAAATTTAGGTATGCCACTAAGATCAGGAACAGCTCCTTGCAAACTGCAGTTCCGAAGACTCCTGGTTACATGGAAAAAATAATAATTTACCCAACATATTGATTTTTTAAGCATAATGTTCATTGAGTTCTGATTATCCTTCTTAAATGATGATAGTGACTTATATTATTGTTTATTTGTTAGTGAGAATGATCACTATGGAATTAGAATGTAAAAAAAAACTGCATCAAACAAATTTTGCTTCTATATATAACTTTGTAAAAAGAGAAGACTCGATACAAATGAGTTCTGCAGGACATGCAAAGCAAATTCATAGTTTCCTATGTGATAACCTGGTCTTCGATATACTGACTGTAAAAAGCGTAAGCTGCTTGAAAAATACAAACAATTTATACCCATAGTGTTATTTTTGTGCCAGGTTTGTACATCAGTGTAAATATTTTAAACAAAATTGTTTTCATTAAAACAAGGAGAAAATTATGACATCCCTTTACTAATTAATTTTTTCTGTCTCCTGCATCTAAGAAAAGAAAACATGATTGAAAAGGGGTTACACTCACAGCTTTACAAGTGTCCGTATGTTGCTGTATTCAACAGGGATGGAACTTCCGCTGAAGTTATTGTTATCAGCCTGACTATAAAAGGAAAGGTATGAAAAATATTTTTCATTAGCTAAAAATGATGTCAAATCTCAACAGAAGAAAGAAATGTTACCAAAGAGACAGGCTTGTACTAAGTGTTTGAAACACTAGAAGTTAAAATCCCCATTAGCTTTTCTTATACGCCATCAAATTTACGGAAGAAAATCATGCATGCTTTGTTTTCTTTATGGAGGTGCACTACTATTTACCAAGTGGTCTACCTTTACTTATTAAAAATTTTAGAATCAAATCGATCGTTAATCAACTTGAGCTACCATGAACTAGTACAAATTCTCTGGATGAAACTGGAAGGCATTATGTTATGCTGCAGATATTAAGGAAGTCTCATTGGAGTACGGAAAAATGTACTTACAGTATTGTCAAGCTAGGCGTCTCCGCTAATTTTGGGGGAAGAGGCCCAGATAAATTATTGTTGTCCACAAGGCTGCATGTTTACAGTATAGTACCAAATTAACTGCACTTCATCTGTAGCTTGCATAGCAGAAGAAATCAAAGCAAGGTAGAGAGATCCACTTACAGATGAAGGAGTGCTGGCAATCTGGATAACTCAGAGGGAATTTGCCCACTTAATGAGTTGTTGTTCATGTGACTAAAGATTAAAAAAAAGGGAACAGTAATCGTTACTAAGCTTAAAACAATAAGTGTCATGCACTGGCAGAAAAACGAAAGATACTAAACAGTCGACACTTACAAGTGCCTCATGCTTTTTAAATTAGCAAATGATTTAGGTATGGGTCCTGATATGTTGTTCTCGTCAATTTGTAATCTGTTTAGATTCACAAGGTTGCCGATCTCATCAGGTAAAGAGCCCGACAGCTGGTTACCATTCAGGGTTCTGCAAAATTATGACATTGGCAGTTAGTATTGTACATATCTATAGAAATGGCACAAGAAAGTTAGGTTAAAAAGGAATAACTTACATGAGCTTGAGTGTTGTGATATTTCCAACTTCTTTTGGGATGTTACCAGTCAAATTGTTCCACATAAAATCCCTTGCAAAAGAACAGACTTTAGAAGTTAGTAAACATATGCGGGGGTACTGAATGGAATGGCTCAAGAGGTTAATGGAACTAAAAATTAGATTTAACCATGAAAATAAACAGTTTATTTGGCGAAGTCAGATCTTCTTGTTATGGTATTTTTTGTAAATTTCTTGTCAGTCAGAAATTCAGGAGCTAATCATGTAAAGCGTAAAGCGAAGCCATGAGGTACAATCTTTTCTGAAATGTTTGAAAATGCTCGATTCAGCTAGCATAGCACTTAGCAGTGTCAATGGTCTCTGAAATTTTAGTACTTACAATGTTTTCAGCTGGGATAGAAGACCGATCTCTGGTGCCAAAGTTCCAGAAAGATTCATCTTAAACAACTGTCTAGAAGGGTAGAAAATATACACTATTAAAGTTAAATACACACTATATGCAAATGGCAAAATTAAGTATAAGCAGATATTAGGATGTAAGTTACTAAGTTAAAGTCTAGCAACAAAACCATTGTGGATGTAATTAATAATGTGGAAGAGTTCATCATACATTTCTGTTACATGAAGATATGAATCGCTTGGTATCTTGGTGCAGGAGATTCCTGTCCAACGCGGTGATGTGCATGGATCCCCACTACGCCAATTCTTAAGATTTTTCGAAGGATCAATCAAACTGGCTTTGATTGCCTTGAGAGCATTCACTGCAAATATAAGAGAGACAACATTCAGCTGCAGGTTAAAAGATAACAGAATATGAGTAGTGCAGATTAATATTACTGTCTGAACTAAACAACCCCCTGATCGAGAAACAGAATGGAAATGTATACACATTTCAAAATGATGTCAACAAAGAACCAATATACCTACTACCTGCCGGAATGTGATGTTTTGGTCACATATCTAATCACGTACTGTCTGTGAAGTGCTTTAGATTAGTACACGAGTATAACTGATTACTTGTGCAATAACAATGGTGCACAACACTTAATGACATATGCCTTTTAGAAGTGGATTATGGACAGTTAACCGGATGGGCCAGAAGTGGGAAAAAATGGGTTCTTCAAACCTGTCGGTACACTAGACTTACACCAACAGAAACAATGGCAGTATATATTTTTTTGAAACGATAAACAAGGACAGTATGTCTACACAAAACGACTTCTGCTTGAAAAGCTCATGGTAATTGGTAAATGAAATAGCAAACAAACAGGAAGCCTGGAGGCAGCTAGGTCATAAAGCATCCCTCAGTTCTTTTGATCTTTTCTGCAAGATCAAACAAACATTTGAAGCAGAGCAGATGACAACCGAAGATTACCTTCAGTCGGGTCAGTTTTCTGTCCCCTTGCGACACCCACATAGCCGGTGCACAAAACAAGCAGGAGAACTGCACGCAGGATGCCTCCAAGGCTGCCCATGTCTGAACAAGAGAGATATCAGCACCACTTGTCAAGTTGTCATCCCTGCGAGAGCATAACTGCTAACAATCTGGGATCATCCTAACCATGGAAAGAAACAAATGGTTCAGAGCAACATCCAATGATTGTCGAGCCCAAAATGGAGTCACTTGTTCATTCTTCACAGAATAGCAGGGCTATCTTATTATGCCTAATAAGGTGTGAAAGCATGCCAGTTACCCATAGATTCTGAACGGCCTTTCTAACCTAACACACGCAGCTGGTCTGCTGTTCATACCAACAGCCCCTGGAGAAAATATGGCCCGGGGTGACTAAGATCAACTAGTAGGTTTTGTTGACTGGAGAAAAGTAACCAAGGTTAAACTTGTTGCTTAAACTCTACAGCAGGTGGTAGCAAAGGACATTTAACGCTGACAGTGACGCCATCTAGAGAAATTAGGACCTGCCAACTGAATTACCGGATTCTACATTTCTACTCGTACTGTTCGTAGTACTACCTTGATGTTTTGAGTTGCAAGCATCTTTCTTTTTCCCTTCTACAGAAAAGTTAAGCTCTGATATTCCGATGGTGCGTACTATGGGAAAGGAAAAGAGGCGAAAATGATCGAGTAACCAAGGAGAACATGCGCAATCAAGAGTGAAATCGCAACCAAAAAAGGAAGTGACCAAGAAACCTACTGAGGTGAACCCACCAGCACACGCCCAAAAATCGTTGAACGGAGCTGCAAGAGAAGGGACAACCGGACAAAGTGACGCAGCAAGCTCCAAGAAACCGGCCGGCCTTGGTCCTTGGAGTTGGAGCTACGGCCGGCAATCCTGGACTCCCCCGGACGAACCCACCAGCGCCTCGGTCGGGCTCCAGGCCTCCAGCAGCAGCCGCAGCAATCGGTGGAGAACCGGCTCGTCCGCTTGGCAGAAGAGAAGGGCTCGAAAGCAGGGGAGCAAGCTGCCTCCTTCCTTCAATCCTTCCCCTCCGCGCTCCGCCGCCGAATAGGAAACCGCTGCTGCGATCGCCCGTTTTTCAATAGTGCAAGTGGGGCTCCTCCGCGGAGTCCGCGCCGGTGGCAGCCGCAGCCGCGGGGTGACGGGCAGGTGAGCCGAGGCGAGTGGGTTGTTGGGCTTGAGGGGTTGGCACTTGGCAGCTCGGAACAGGGAGGGGCTCGTCGGTTAACGGCGGCGCCCGGGGCTTTTTATACGGCACGGCTCCGCACCGTGCGCGCCCAACGCGTTGCGTCGTGTCCCCGCCGCTACCCGGAAGTCCAGACCGGACCTGCCCCCACCCGCTACCGCTACAGGTGAGGACGAGCAAGAGCAAGCAGACGAGCCGCGCGCGTGCGCTCGCCGCGGCTCAGGCAGGAGTCAGGCCAGTCAACCGCAGGCGACCGCTTCCCCAACCAGAAAAAATGCAGTAGGAGGCAGGTGGTGGGCGCATTTCCTCTCTACGCTTTCGCGGTGCTGACGGTTTCCTCGCTTCTCCTCTGGGCCTCCGGCGTGCTCGACTCGACCCTAATGCATGCTCATGCTCTCCCAAAAAGTTGGGGGTTGATTTTAGCTGCTTCTCCGGCGCCCCTTTTTCTGTTCAAATCATACCTAATGATCGGGGTGACGAGACGGATGCAGATGGTTTGGTGATGGCTTGCATATTTGTAATAGGAGTGATGCCCGCTGCTTGCTTTTCCGATCCTGGACTCCGCAGTGGACCCTGAGGGAGTGAGGGAACTTGTAATCTTTATACTACCTCCGTTCTTAAATATATGGCACCATTAACTTTTTTCGTTCGTTTGACTATTCGACTTTTCTATAAATATTTTAGCAAATTGATCAACTAACAAGTTAAATCTAAAGTACATTGGATAATAGATGTAATGATATACATTTTGCTTTAGTTAACTAATTTGTTCAATATATATTAGTGGTCAAAGTTGGAGTAAAAAGTCAACAGTGTCATATATTTAAGAACGGAGGGAGTACTTGTAATGGAGTACTCAATAATCTATCTTTCGCAAATAAAAAAATTTAGTAGTCTAGTGTCCATTAATCTACATTTTCTTCTGCGCTGCGTTCGTGTCGCTCCGAGCGTCCTCCAATGGATACAAAGCTCACCTTTTTCATGACAGGAGAAGAAAGGAGTGGATCGATTCATCTCCTGCTCCTGACCATTTCTGTGTTTCAGCCTACCGTACATATATGCATTGCTGAGTCCGATACCACCACGAAGATTCGATCTTGTCCATCACCCCAGCGTCACTCTCCCTTGATGGTTGATGCTTTCATTAGCGCAAATTAAGTGAACCGGTCCTGAACAAAGTGAACTCGACCTAACCTACTCATGCGATTTGGAAATGACACACGTTGCAGTAGGTACGTTACGTACATCCCCATATGGTACACAAGTGGCTGCATAACCTAGAGGGCTTTAGATGGCCACAGAGCAGTTTCATTAGCAGCCTCCTAATCAAAAAAATCTAAAAGCCCGGTCAGCGGGCGAGCAAAGTCAGCGGGGCTCGTGAGTCGTGACAAGGAGCGCGGGGGGAGATTTTGTCGGCGACACTGTGTTTGCCTTTCCGTCGGAACCCGTACCGGCGAGTTGTTTTTTCTTGGTTGGTACGGCGCCGTTGATCGGTCAACAACAAGGAAACTCTTTTTTTTTTTAAGCATAAAGCAGGAGCACTGCTATTTCATATAAGAAGGAGAAGCAAGCGGTGTTTTACATAGGCCGATATTACAAGAA
Organism: Cenchrus fungigraminus; assembly: GCA_036936925.1. Lineage (NCBI taxonomy): Eukaryota > Viridiplantae > Streptophyta > Magnoliopsida > Poales > Poaceae > Cenchrus > Cenchrus fungigraminus. Next base: position 14,471,036 of record CM072778.1, on the reverse strand, counting down.
AGAATAACACTCAAACTCACTCAAAAGCTTAATCATGATGAAACAAGCTAAATCACTGCTGATGGGGCAGCTGCCCCCCCATTGCAAGACCTCGCAGCCTCATCTCTTCTTGAATCAGCAGCAAACACACGGGACGGTGTCACCCTTGCTCCTTCGAATGTTCGGCGATTCCTTTCCTTCCAAATGTTCCAAGCAGTGTAGATCATAATAGATGCCAAGTGCCTCCTGTGCTCCCTTGGAGAGACCTGTAGTGCTGAATTCCACCACTGTTCCATGCCCATATCCAACGACGGCACAGGTACAAGACCCTCCGTCCAAGTGCTAACCAGAAACCACACCTCCTGGGCGAAGCTACAATGCAAGCAGAGGTGTTCAGCCGTCTCTAGGTGCTGATCACAGAGCAAACAGCAAGGATTGCACGGCCAGCCCCTGATAAGCAAATTATCCGCAGTCAGCAGCTTGCTTTGTATCATCAGCCAAGTGAAAAATCTGTGTTTGCCCTCAACTTTCGCCTTCCAGATAGCCAGAGAGTTGTAGGTGTTGAAGGAGCCCACAAATTGAACTTCATAAGCTGATTTAGACGTATAAACTCCCGACGATGTGAATCTCCAGACAATGTCATCTTCTTCAGTTGATAGTTGCACATCCTGAACCAGGGACCATAGCAGTATGAGCTGTGCTATCTGATCAGCTGTTGTCATCCTCCAAACTCCCCGAGTCCAATTGCCGTCCTGAAGATCATCTGCCACTGACTGATTTTTCCGCGAAGCAAGCTTATATAGGTCAGGCGCAATATCCCGGGGTGCCCTCCCATCAAGCCAACTTGATTCCCAAAATTTAGCTGTTCGCCCATTCCTAACTGTCACCACCGTGCAGGTTCTAAAGACCTGCTTATCAGTTTCATCGCATGGCACCTCTGTCCCTACCCACGGCCGCTCCGGCTCCTTCCAAGCATACCACAACCATCTTAATCTCAAGGCCCGACTGAAGAGGTCCAAATCTAGAACCCCCAAACCACCCAAAGGCTTTGGTCTTTGCACCTTCTTCCAATTGACCAAGCAGTGGCCACCATTAATGTCCTCCGTTCCTTTCCATAAGAAACCCCGCTTAATTTTATTCATTCTCTTCAATGCCCACTTCTTAGGAGCGAACATGGTGAGGAAATATGTCGGGATAGAAGACAGTGCCGCGTTTAGCAATTTCAACCGGCCAGCCTTATTCAAGAAACTCCCCTTCCAAGCCGGCAGCCTGTTTGCCATTTTATCAATGAGTGGCTGGATATCCACCCGCCTCAGTTGCTTAACATGCAGCGGCAGGCCAAGGTAGGTGCATGGAAAACTTAGGATGGGGCACGCAAATCCCTTCATAACATCTTGCAAATTGATGCCTTCACACTGAATGGGGTACACCGCACACTTTGATCGATTTGTAATCAGCCCCGATGCTTTCCCAAAGAGGTCAAGAAGATCTGCCACAACGTGAACATCTTGCTTGCAAGGATTTACGAAGATGGCAGCGTCATCTGCATAAAGACTAACTCTCAAGGTTGTGGCCCTGTTACTGATCGGTGAAAGGAGGCCAGCAGCAGTTGCAATCTGAAATAATCTTTGGAGAGGCTCCATGGCAATGATAAATAGCATGGGCGACAAAGGGTCGCCCTGGCGAAGGCCTGTGTAGTGCCTGAACCTTGGCCCCCTTGCACCATTGAGTAGGACCGAAGTTGAAGCAGATCTTAGCAAAATGGAAACTCAAGCTCTCCACCTCACCCCAAATCCGTACTGCTCCAAGACTTCCATAAGAAAATCCCATCTGACGCTATCAAAGGCCTTTGCGATATCCAATTTCAGGAACAACCCGGCCTGCTTCCTTCTGTGCAAAATCTTGACAAAGTTTTGAGTATAAAGAAAATTGTCTTGTATGCTCCTTCTTTTGATGAACGCACTTTGGGCCCTTGAAACAATCGAGTTCAGCTCAAGCCGTAACCTGTTAGCAAGCAGTTTGGAGAACAATTTTGCTATGGAGTGAGTAAGGCTGATCGGCCTATAATCATTAATTCTCAATGCATCTGCTTTTTTGGGAATGAGGACCACATGAGCTGTGTTCAATTGTGAGAAGTGTTGATCATGTATCTGAAAGAAATAGTTCACTGCCATTAGAATATCCTGCCTCACAATTGCCCAACTTGTCTTGAAAAATACACCAATAAAGCCGTCGGGCCCTGGAGCCTTCTCCGCTGCTAGTTCCTGTACCACAACCTGCAATTCTTCCATGGTAAATTCCTCCTCAAGATGGGCCAGATCATGCCTGGGGAGCCCAAGTTCTTCCCAATTCAGTGTGACCTCCCTTGCAGCAGGTGGGCCGAAGTGATCACTGAAATGGTCAAAAAGAGCCTTCTCTTTATCTTCATGTGTGACCCAAGTGCCCAGTTCAGTCTCCAAGGAATGAATGTTATTCTTCCTCCTGCGGCCATTTGCATATAAGAAAAATAATTTGGAGTTAGCTTCAGATGCTCTTATATGGGTCAGACGCGAGGCCTGCCTTGCTCTTAGCTTTTCAACCGCGGTTAGACCAAGAAACCGGAGCTTAAGATCTCTTTTGAAGTTGATTTCTAGCTCAGTTAGCTGCCTGAAATCACCCACAACATCCAAGATGGCAATCAGCTGCTGTGTTCCAAGATGGCAAAGCCCGGCCGGTTCTCTACAGTTTAGTGTGCAGTCTCAAGAAAGGATTGGTAACATTTAAACTTCTATTCCAAGAGTGGGCCACAAGGTCGCTGTACCCTGGCAATCTAGGCCAGAATGCCTCGAACCTAAATCCCCTGAACCTTTGGACTTCATCAAATCCGACAACAAGAAGGGGGGAGTGATCCGACGCCCGAGAGGGCAAAGCATGAAGAGTAGCATTGGGTAGCATGAGGTCCCACCCGGTTGTGCAAAAAGCTCTATCAATCCGAGTATGGGTTCGCTCATTTGACCATGTAAACTTACGACCCCTTAAATTTAGCTCTTTCAATTGCAGGTCTTGAACTAAATCCCTGAAAGCGCCCATCAATCTTCGGTTCAGATTTGAGTTGCTTTTATCGGCCGCTTGAAGAATCATGTTAAAATCTCCAATGACAATCCAATTTTGAAGCACGCTTGTACTGACCCACCGTAGTTCTCCCAAAAACTGCAGCTTCGCTGCATCCCCTTGCGGCCCATACACAGTAGTCATGCTCCAAGCAATCGATCCCGAACAAGTTGTGATCGTGGCAGTGACAGTATGCACTCCTAGCTCATGGGCCGCAAGGACATAATGGGATGAGTGAACTGCTAATAAAATTCCTCCACTCAAACCTGTCGATGGTAGGGCTACCCAGTTGTCAGCAAAGTCCTGCCCCAGAGTTTCAACCACCAAAGCTCTGTCAAAATGCTGAATTTTTGTTTCTTGCAAGGCCACTATCGTCGCTTTAGAATCCCGCACCATGTTCCTAACGGCCTGCCTCCGCACCGGGTTATTTAGCCCCCGCGCGTTCCAATTGAGAATTATGCACTGCTGCTTATCCATAAAGAGAACAAACGCTCAACAGACCAGATCCAGCTCTGGCCACACACAGCCCCCCAAAAACCTGCTTCTTGCACACCAGAACTGAAACAGTAAGAGGTACAACAGAGAGCACACCGCCTTCCAACCACTGCCCAGCCAGCAACCACCAGAGGGCACAAGGATACTCCCACGGAGAGAATTTTCCAAGAACAGTGTGACAGCACAGTGATGCACAGCTGAGGCTCTCTCGGTTACCTTTTGCAGGCTGCTAGATACAGCTCAGAATTTGCACACGTTATTGCATTGCACACAGAATCCTTAAAGAAGTCGTGCTCCGTAAATGAGCTTACACGGTTAGTACATTGATCTCGTCCCTGGACTCCCCATCTGGTGGTGCGTACACATCATCTGTGACGCCTGAAACGGGAGCTCCAATTGCAGCCTGAATTACCGATGCGCTGGTTGTTTCTTTCTCGGGAGCCATTAAATCGCCGATTTGACAGCAAAGGACGACGGAGGAAAACAAAAGAACGAGTCAGTCAGGCCGCCATCACGAGCACACGACTAATGGTAATTCAGGGTTATTCCTAGTTCACGTTTAGATGGCTAAAAACTAGCAAAAGTAAATGTTCCAACTCCTGTAGCACGTTTCATTTGTTTGTGGTAAATATTATCCTATCATGGGGTAATTATGCTCAAAAGATTCGGCTCGTGATGTACAACAGAACTGTGTGATTAGTAATTTTTTTACCTACATTTACTGCTCCGAACATATGTCTTTTGGTGTATAATGTGATGTGATGGAGAGAGAGTTGAAAAAATAGCAATTTTTTGGCAAAAAATTTGCCATCTAAACAAGACCCAGGTTTGGTTAAGCTTGCCTCAACCGCTTCTGATCTGCTTCAGGGGAAGACATGCCAAGATCTAAACGCATGGCTTGTTCCAGCGGAATTCTGGTGATTTCAGTATTGCCGAGAAGTCGAGAACTGAGGCACGGCATAGTCTCTGATTCTATGATCCACGGGGGGAGCCGAAAGCAAGGATTAATGGACAAGCTTTTGTTGCTTTGCCTCTGTTGGGCTTTTGCTCCGGACTCGTCAATGAGCATGCGCGTCTGAGACGATCGAGACTCGAGAGCTTCTAGTTTTTTTTACATTATCGAGAGCTCTCGTTGACGACACCTTGAAATACAGACTCGCTGTCCGACACCGACACGCGGACAAATCCCATTCAGACAGGCGCGGATGACGAGCTAGCTGGATCACTGCCAAACGACCTCACGAGGGTCCAATCTGACCGGTTCTTTTTTTTTTCTTTATTTAGTTTATAATATCTTCTTTTTTTTCAAAGCTTACTGCTTAGTAAAAACTAGTAAAATTAGTTCTCAAAAAAAAAACTAGTAAAATTTAATTTAGGAAACATGCATTGCATAATATTGCATCCACACAGCAGCACACAGGTTGTCGCATACTGAGACTGGTAGCACTGGGTGCGGTAAAGCGCACGCCACGCGACACGGTGGACCGTGGAGTACGCCTTTTGGCGTTTTTTTCTCCCGCACCGGGAGACGGCAAAGGCTACTGCACGCCCCGTTCCCTCCCCGTGAACCCCAAATACAGCGCGTTCCCGGCGTGCGCTACGCCCCCGCGGCGGCCCCACATCGCATCGTCGTTGCTGCTCCGCGCCAAGAGAGGAAAAGAGAGAGAAGAAGCCGGGGGCACCAGAGAGAGAAGACGCCGGCGTCGACGGAGAGGAGGGGAGCAGGGGAGGGATGACGCCGACCATCTCCGCCTTGCCTGGCCTGGCTGGGAAGAAGAAGGGGCCGCCGTGCTCCAAACCGCAGATCCGCCGGAGCACGGAGTCGGCGGGCACGGAGATGGAGGGGGCGGCCGGGAGGCACAAGGTCGCCGCCGCCGAGGTTTCGCCGCTGGGGGGAGGGGGGCCGCGCCCCTGCCCTGCACGTGCGCCAGGCGCCACCGCCCCTGCACCGAGATCCGCCACCGTGGCCGCCGGTGCTCCTCCCGCTGTGGCCGCGGCCGCCTCGCCTCGCGCCGAATCGAGCGCAAGGGAGGGAGGATTCGGTCTCCGCCGTGACTGCCTGTCGTGCTGCTGTTGCGGGAGAAGGCCGTCTGGTGAGGAAGCAGGGGAAGGGAGTCCGACGAGGAAGCAGGGGAAGGGCGGCCGCGCGGTGGTCCGGATCCGGCCGCCACCGCCGCTCGTCGGGGAGAGAGGGATGGGGGAGAGGGCGGCGGCCGGCTGCTGCCTTTCCCGCCACCGCCGAGGGAGATGCCGGCGCTCTCGAATCCGGCCCCTCCGCCGCCGCTCACGCGCCCCGCTCCCGCCGCCATCGACCAGCCCTGCTCCTCCACCTCGCACCGGTCGCTCTGCTCCTCCGCCTCACACAGGGGCGAGGAACCGCCGCTCGCCATCTCGGGAGCCCCGCGGCTGGGACAGCGGAGGAGAGGGGAAGGGAGAGGGCCGCCCCACTTGCCGGCGGCGGAGCTCCAGGCGAGGTCGCCGGAGGATCTGAGGCGAGGCGCCGCCCCGAGCTCGATGTGGGGAGAGATGGAGATGGAGGGCGCCGGAGGTGGGGGATATGGGAATGGAGAGAGAAGAATGGGGAGGGGAAAGGGAGAAAAGGAGTATGACACGTGGGGTCCGCGGGTGTTGGTTGGTATGGAGTAGGAGATATAGGGGATGACGGGTACGAGAAAACTGGTGCTGTACTGGAAAATCTTGATGACCAGACAGAATATTCTGTTTTAGGATACGTAAATAGAGTACGACGAGTGCTACCGGTCTGGGAACGCCAAGTCAGCGAGAGGGGATCCGTAGTTTTCACCGCCTGTTGAGCATGACCAAAGCAGAAGACGTCCCGGCGACACACTGTTCGCCAACCACCCGTGTCAGCTAGCTGTACGTAATTTCTTTGTACGTACGGCGCCGTTGATCCGTCCAAGACAAGGACACCTGGACATTTATAAAAGAACCTTGACCGTAAAAGTGTCGAGTACTATTTAGGAACAGTGACACCACGGCGAGTCATTGAGCACGACACATAGAGTCTACTACTCAAGGTTTGAACAGAAGCTTTCAGACACGAGATGAACAAGATCCCAGCAAACATCACGTCCTAGCTGGTGCACAGAACTGACGCTTAAAACTGAGGCTTAAACGTAGACAGAATCTATTTTATAACTCCCGCATAAATTCGCGAGATGGATTTCTAATCAACTCATGATTAAATAATGCGGTCCTATAGTAAATATTTTCTAATGACAACTAATTAGATTTAATATATTCATCTCATGATTTTTAGTCCAAATATGTGCAATTAGTTTTATAATTAAATTACGTTTCATCCTTAATATCAGTAAACTCCATGTGCCACTTTCCACAAGTTCCCTTACCTAAACAAAGTCTGAATTGTAGGACGTGCTCCAGTCGTAACCTGCATGGCAGTTGTCCGGCTGCTGGTAATCCGACTTCGATCCATAGCTCCAATTAGCTTCCAAGATGCGTACGTGTGCGCCCACCGCACAGCCGCTTCTGGACGACGGTCCAGGTGTTTGGTCAACTCCTCTCAACTGCCTCTCAAATCTTCAGGGGAAACACGTTCACATGCAAAACAGTTTTCCAAAGAAAAATATTACTAGTAAGTTATAATCATATCTGACTAATGAGCATCAGAGAGATCAGACGCTAGTGGCAACTGGCAAGCATCAGAAGTTGCTGCACAAGTTGAGAATTCCATCTTCAATTCAGCGACTTGCCCAAGATCCATGGCGCGGCCACGGCAGCGTCTCCGATTGGTGCGGGCAAGGGCAACCGACAGGTCCAACGCGCCCCGACTAATCCGCCGTGGGAGAAAGAAGTATCAACGGATAAACCATGGCCACAATCTAAGCTGATTCACGCTGCTTCAGATTCGTTCAAGGGCAGCACGCGCGTTGACCGCAGGCGGTCGGGGAGCTTCTCGCTGACGGCGCCTCGAGTACGGACTCGCCGCCCGACACGCAGCTAAATCCCGTTGGAGAAACGGCGGCGATGAGCCGATGATGAGCTAGCAGCCGGATGAATTGTATACTCCCTCCGTCCCACAAAGACCGTTCGTTTAGAAAATTTAGGACATGCTAGTAGTTGTGACAAATAACCTTGTTGTTCCTAATTAATATGCATTGGAACTTGAAAAGAGACATCAAATAAGCATTTCATTGGCTCCATGTGTTTCTCAATGCAATATTTTCTTGATACTTGGTGTTAGTTTAATGAGAAGAGCATTTACTACAAGCTAAAAGAACACTCTTTGTGGGACAAATTTTGAAAGCTATATGAATAGTCTTTGCGCGACGGAGAGAGTATATACGTAATGGATAGCTCGATGACGTGAGAAAATTTCAATCGAAGGTAAGGATCGGAATCCAGGAAGATTGAGGCCCACTGATCACTTTCTGGCTTCCACGGCACCAGCGGTGGATGCCGATGGCGATGGTTCTCTCTTCTCTTGTCTGGGCGACGCCATTCTTCTATGCGTTATCTGATGCTGACGGAGAAGGGCATTGCAGATTGCAGTCCTCTCCGACTCGGGAGCTCAACGGAATCAAGCAAATGCAGCAGCATTCACACACGAAAGGCGCGAGGGCATAGTTTAACAAGGGGAACACGGTAGCTTTCAGTGGAGATTGAGCAAGACGGATTTCATTAGTTTTATTTGGTGCTTCAATTGAACGGCAAGGCATGTGCTAGTTTACATGGCAGGAGACTTGAAGTACGTCTGAAGTTGACAGTACCAAGCCGTCGAAAAGATGTTGACAGGAACAGATTTTTTCTTAGCAAAAGTTGACAGGAACAGATGAGAGAGAGGTTTTGGACCTGATTGGTTAAAGGTCAAAGTTGCCGAACCAAAGTTTTGACCATTTTAAATTTTGATCATCAATTCAAAATCCTGACCAATTTCAACAATCTAAATGAATAGGTAGCTAAAAAGGTTCATCTTGTGCACCTTAGTTCATTTGAATTGTCAAAATTGGTCAAGATTTTGAATTGATGATCAAAATTTAAATTGATCAAAACTTTGGTTTAGCAACTTTGGTCTTCAACTGATCAGGCCCTCTGTGTCTCGGAGATGAGAGAGACATATCCGGCCCAGTCCTATGTTGCGACGCGTGCAAACAGGCCTTAGACCGAACTGAACTGTGCATCAGGTATTCGGGTGCAAAGCCCAACAGCTTCAGGCCTATGTCCGCGTTTGTGATGCTCGTTTAGTTGAAAGTGTCAACAAAGAAGGTTCAGTTAATTCTTAAAAAAAAACAAAGAAGTTTTTTTTTGACAACGACAAACTATTATATTAAGCAGCCAGTTTTACAGAGAAGCCCTCCAAAGAGGACTGAATTACAACTTGGTCCAAAGACCAGATAAGAACAACATCAGCTACGAGAGGCAGACGACGGCGACCTCACCGGCGGAAGGCAGTAGAAGCTACTGCTGGATGGAAGGCCGTGCACTGAAGCATCGGTTGTAGCGGATCGACGGAGCCTGCAGGGAACAGGGATGCGTACACCCGGCGACCGAAAGATTCTTGTATAGCCGTCGCCAGAGATTGAGGGAAGAACTCCGAATCTGGATCCAGGGGGGTGACGAGGTCGTCGATGTAGAGCCTGATGTAGGAGAGTTGCTTGAACTGTAGATCTGCAAATCCTGGGACTGCTTGAACCGTGGGCGAGGCGGAGGCGGACGACGATGAAGACGGGTCGGAGGAGCTCGGATCTTGAAGGCGTGAAGTGGTCGGCGGAGAGAGGCGAGGGAAGATCCGAGGAGAGGGGGATATTATTTTATTACCACACACCTTGGCTGGAGCGACGGCGGCGGCGAAGGAGGCACCGAGGAAGGCCTCAGTTCCAATAAAAAAAACAAAGAAGGTTCAGTCATCTGCATTTTGCAATTGCCTGGAATTTCTCGCAGCAAACCTCATGAGGAAACTGTCCTGACGAAGCTTGGACTGAAGCACTTCATCGCTTACAACGAATGGTATGCGTCGAGACCACTTCTGTCTGTCTGCCACCCGAAGTTGTTCATAAGTTGCTGACAAGAGCAATGCATATGAACACCTTGTCAATCAGGATCTGGCGCACATGACCACCTAAATCAGGAACGCGCTGGACCCTAAAGCAGCTTGAGTTGGTGGTCTCAGGTCGGCCGCTGGCCCGCTGCCCCGTGGGCGTCAGGGACGGTCGACGGAAGCAGTTTGCCATGGTGGATGGTGATGAGTGATGAGATCGCGGTCAGATCATTGATCCCGGTCCAAAAGAGGAGGTACTATTGTAAAGATTTGGGTCGCGAATAATAACCACGACCAGATGAAGGGGTTTTGCTGCAAATTTCAGGGAAGTCATTTTGCCCGATGGATCAAGTTCAGAGGAGAGAATCAGATTGCGGGTGCGTTTGGCACAGCTGTGGTTGTGGCAGTTCCGGTTGTGGCTGTGCTGGTGAAGCAGATTCTCCGGTGAATCTGAAACCGTTTCGAAGAAACGTTTGGCAAAACAGCTTCTCCTAGCTGTGTAATGGGTGAAATGTTCATAATATCTTTTCCTTTTCCTTTTTTTCTTTTCTCTTTTATTTTTCTTTTTTCTTCCAATTAACATTTTATCCCTTTATTTCATTCTCTTTCATCCTTATCCATCTCTTTCATCCTTATCCTATCCACCATTCCACATTTCCACCCGTGCCTTCTTCACCCAACCTCCGCCGGCCCTCTTCCGCCCCTGCCGGCCGCATCCGACCCCGCCGGGTGGGAGCAGCAGGCGCGTGTGGCGAAGGTGCAGCGGCGCCGGCCGAGCTGCAGGCGAAGCTAGAGGGCCGGAACGCGGCGAGGCACACAGAGAAGCTCAAGGCAGAGCACCTCAGCGGCGCGGCTCGGAGAACTCGAGCGGTGCGGCTCGGAGGACTCCCACGGCGAGCGGCGAGCGTCCCCAGCGAACTCGACTTCCACGGCGTCGGCGTCCTGCGCCTGCCGAAGTCTCCAGCGACGCCGCGCCGTCTCCTCTGCGGCGGCCGCCGGCCATCTCCAGTCGAGCTCCACCCCGCCGGCCACCTCCAGTCGAGCTCCTCCGCGCCGTCGCCCTGCGAGCCGTCCGCCACCTCCGCGCCCCCCTGCGACCGCCGCCGGCCACCTCCCCACGACCACGCTCCAGCGGACCCCACTGGGCGAGGGCAGGCCTGGCAATGGGCACGACGAAGCTGGGGGAAGCTGCTATTTTCAGCTCCCTCCCCTCCAAACCGCTGCAGTCAGCGGGAATTGCGAGAGCTTCTCCTGTGAAGCTGTTTTTTCCCCCTTTGGCACAGCTTCACTAAGATAGTGAAGCTGTGCCAAAGGGACCCTATGTGCATCCCGGTCGCTTCAACTTCCCACGGAAATTACACAAAAGCAACCCCTGCCCCTCGATCCATCGTCAACGGCCAAACCAGCCGCGCTACCATCGTCGCATGGTCTGGCCTCACCACCGAGGGAGGCCGACCGGCGAGGCCCCGCGAGGGAAGGACGAAGACCGATGATTTCCATCGATGGCAATCCTGAATGAGGCAATGCAGCAGCTCCTGCTGAGGCAAGCAACGCCTGGCGCCTGCGGTCCTGGTCTCCTGGATGGCCAGATGGTGGTTGGTTGCTGCAATCGATGACGGTCGCCGTTGTTTGGAGCATGCGCGTGCACGTCAGATGTTTGCAGGAATGCCTGCCAGGGCAATGGCGCCACGCATCACGCATGTCATGCTCATGCGGCATGGGCGCATGGCAACATGGCATGGACCGCTGCAACGTAGGGCCTGTTTAGTTGGCTGAAAATTTGCAAAATTTTTGCTAAATTTTCAACTCTCTCTCCATCACATCACATTAAATACACCAAAAGACATATGTTCGGAGCAGTAAATGTAGGTAAAAAAATTAACTAATCACACAGTTCTGTTGTACATCACGAGACGAATCTTTTGAGCCTAATTAGTCCATGATTAGACAATATTTACCACAAACAAACGAAACGTGCTACAGTATGCTACAGGTGTTCGAAACGTTAAAAATGCAAATTTTCAGCCAACTAAAAGTACATGTCCTACAGTAACAGCCCTGCTTGCTTTCGTCCATCTATCCGAAGCATTCGCGAATCACGAGAGGCGGCTGATGCCAGTAAATGAAACCAAAGTTGGCTATAGCTCGGCCGGCGACGGGGCAGCTGCGCCGATCGCCACCGCCCAACCAACCGCGCGCTGCGCACCGGCGCCGCAGCGCGGAGACGTGCCCTCCTCCGGCTCCCCCGTCGGCGGCACCCGTGCCTGTGCTGCGCGCCAGCACGTACTCGATCCGGAGCTCCGGACTATCCTGAGGTGTCGTGCGGTATGGATCGGTCGACACGATCCATTCGTGGCGCGCGTACCGCGTACGCAAGTACGACGACGACGCGTGATGATGAAGCTTGCAGGTGATGTCATTAATTAACGATCTCGTACCAAACTGGCTGGTGCTGCTCCAATTCTTTACTTGCTACGATTCGTCACCATTTAGCAACTTCCGTCCTAAAAAAATATGGCAATGGGACGCATCACATAAAACAGAAAATGTTTAAATTCATTGCTTCAGAGACATGACCGTGCGTTTTGGCTATTTACATGAAGTTTTTAAGATGCAAATGTTCCGTAGATCTCCCATTTCAGACCCAGTTTCAAAATTGGATGCACGGGGGGCATAGGGTTAAGGTAGGAAGGCCCTAGATACTTAACCACGGATAAGTAGCTATTAGCGTCACCTAATAACAAAACCCCCGTCAAAGCTTTCTGCCGGTCGCGCCCGTAACGTCTGACAACCGTTTAAACAATCGCCTGCGCGCACGGACCGGTGATCCACCTCAACATCCCCATCCTTGACCGGAGTGGTGGCCGGTGGCGGTGGGCTCAGCCGCTCAGGGCCCTATCCCTGGCTGCCATGCGACTGACCTGTGGGGATGTTGATGATACCCCACCTGTCAGTGTATGGCACTGGCCTCTGTCCGTTTCCGTTCCGTCCAAAAGACCCCGCCGACCTCCAGGCTTACCGCCTCAAGTACACTTTGTCCGGTTTTACCGGAGTAGTTTATTATGCTGGTCTCCGTGGAAGTTTCACGAAAGATTTCATAAGCATTAATTATCATGACACATCATCAATTTTGCTTATGTGGCAAGGTATTTATGAGGAGAGAGAAGGGAGAGTTTCATCATATGTGAGAGGAATTTCATCGCAATGTTGAGTTTCAGTTCAACCGGAGGCTTCTTCCCGTCCGGTCGACACGCGCACATGTAAACAGCAGCACGTGGTGGCCCCGCTGCCACCCAAAAGCAATTATCACAGGGCTGCCGTGTCTTTCACTCTCTCTCCCATTCTCTTTTCTCTTTCTTCCTAATCCAACCCTGAGGCTCCTCAGCGACCTCCCGTCCGCGGAGCGGCCCTGCCGGCCTGTGCGAGCGGCCACCTCGGCCACCGGCGGCACGCAGGCGACCGACCGCCCGCCGAAGCTGCGGCGATCGGCGGCCCTCAGGAGCTGCCCCGTCGACCCACGGGAGCGGCCTCCTTGGCTAGCGGCGGCGCGGAGGGCGGCCTTGCCTGCGACCGGTCGCCCGTCTAAGCTGCGGCGCAGGAGCGGCCTCCCCTGCGTCCGCCGGTCGCGGGGAAGATGCAGATCTTTTTTATCTTTTTCCTTTTTGCTTTTTCTACAATTTTTCCTTTTTTCCTGTGATTTTTATAAAAAACTTTTGAGTAAATTCTTTTTATAGATTTTGCACAACGTTTTCGTTTCAATTTTTCAAAAACCTTTTGTTATGTTTTCGCTTCAAAACAATTTTTTAAAAATTGCCAAAAAGTTCTTCCGAAAACTTTTTTGTGCACAAAAATTTAGTCAAAAAAAACTTTTTGTTATGTTTTCGCTTCAAAACAATTTCTTAAAAATTGCCAAAAAGTTCTTCCGAAAACTTTTTGTGCACAAAAATTTAGTCAAAAAAACTTTTTGTTATGTTTTCGCTTCAAAACAATTTCTTAAAAATTGCCAAAAAGTTCTTCTGAAAACTTTTTGTGCACAAAATTTAGTAAAAAAACTTTTTGTTATGTTTTCGCTTCAAAACAATTTCTAAAAAAATTGCCAAAAAGTTCTTCCGAAAACTTTTTGTGCACAAAATTTAGTAAAAAAACTTTTGCCGAAATTTCTTCAAAAACTTTTTGATCTGAAATTTTCGTCAAAACTTTATTCGAAATTTTCGTCAATTTTTTTCCGAAATTTTCTTCAAAACTTTTTCCTAAATTTTCTTCAAAACTTTTGCCGAAATTTCCGTCAAAATTTTTTCCGAAATTTTCTTCAAAACTTTTTGATCCGAAATTTTCTTCGAAATTTTATTCGGAATTTTCTTCAAAATTTTTTATCCAGAATTTCCCGAAAGTTTTTCCTCTAATTTTTTTCACAATTTTTTCCATACAAAGTTCGATCAGAAACTTTTGCACGCAAATACTTTTTCTTAACTTTTTTCCTAGTGATTTCAAAAGTCAATGCGGAAGAGCACGTGGGCACATGTCGGAAATTGACTGTAGGGGACGCTCCCTACGGTCGTCCGTAAATTTGCAACCCCAAATTTCATCATCATGAAACTCCTGTGGGACAGTTACCTAATTCCCAGTCTAGGTACCCGTGCAATGAAACTGTGCACTGAGACTGGTCTTACCTAGACGTGGTAATGGATTTTGGAAAATCCAAATCCAATTGGATTTTTTCCTTTTGGACTTCGTTAGACTGGATTACTTTGGATGTGGATGTCCACATGCTAAATTAAATTGGATGTCCAATCAGTATTGGATGTCCAAGCAGAAGCTTTTAATTCTAATGTCCGGCTCTGGACGTGGGTCCCACATATAGATTTGGCTTCACCGATTTGCACGAAGTAGCAGACTGTCATATTAAGGCATTTCACTAAATTTTGGTCAAATCCGCTAAAATTTTATAGTGTGAACGCGAGATTTTAATTCTAGGGTCCGGCCCTGGATGTGGATCCCACATATAGATTTGGCTTCACCGATTTGCACTGAGTAGCGGACTGTTATATTAAGGCATCTCACCAAATTTCGGTCAAATCCGCTAAAATTTTATAGTGTGAACGCGAGCTTTTAATTCTAGGGTCCGGCTCTGGACGTGGGTCCCACATATAGATTTGGCTTCACCGATTTGCACTGAGTAGCGGACTGTCATGTTAAGGCATCTCACCAAATTTCGGTCAAATCCGCTAAAATTTTATAGTGTGAATGCGAGCTTTTAATTCTAGGGTCCGGCTCTGGACATGTGTCCCACATATAGATTTATCTGAGTAGTCAACCTGGTGGTGGTTGGATTATATTGTTGGATATTGAATTTTGAGTGAGTGAATTGGATTGGATTGGATGTGAGCTTTATAATTTAGGATCTTACTGGATTTTTCTTCTTTAGATTATGGATGTTGATCCATTCCCACGTATAGTCTTACCAGCCCTTTCCCTACCACCACGCCAAACCCACTGACCACGGGGTCCGCGCGTTTGCTGGGCCCACATGAGAAACACTCACCAGGTGCCGATACCGGCGATTCGAAAATCAAACGAAGGGAAGGAAAAGGAAGACTCGAGAGAAAAAAAAGTAAAACCGCGGAGCAAAGCACACGCATCCATCCCGTCGCAGACTCGCAGTCGCCTCCTCTCCCCCCGCGGCCTGAAACCCGCGTACACGCCCAGCTCCTCGCCGCAAGCGAGAGGGGCCAGGAGAGCACGGCGCAGGGTGGGAGGGGCTCCCCCCTTCCGCCGGTTCGAATCCCTCGAGACCCCAGCCGTCTCCGGCGTCGGGCGCGCCGACGGACCCCCCTCTCGCCTAATCGCCGGGGTAAGTGCGAGTACCGGACCGTAACGGCAACCGCTGAGTTTTATCGTTCGTGTTTTGAGTTTACGAGTGGCTGTTTTAATTTTTTCCCCATTTTGCAGTTGCGTGTGTCGATCTAGTGCCGGTTTTTGGTCTGCGGCGGGGGGTGTCGAGATGGAGGACCTGCTGGACACGGAGATCGGGAAGAACGACTATGACTGGTGATTGAATGATTACTCTCGTTTTGCGGTGATCCGATTTCCTAATTTGGGCACGATTTTGTGCCGCATGCGATTGGTTAATTATTTGACTAGTTGCCGTGAACGTAGTCAAAATGGTTCATGGTTGGCAATGCTGTGTTCTCAAACGGTCTAGAAAGTTTGCTTGGTCGCTCCCCGACGACTCACTACTGATTGTACTTGGTTGGTTTCTCCAGGGTTTTTCCCAAATCATTTTTGGGGGTTTTGGGTGTCGTGACTGTGATCGTTTGTGGGCATTGGGCAAGGTTGGCCAAGCCTGGTAGGGACCTTGTTTGGATTAGCTGGATAGTTAGTTATGCTGAGAGCAAAGATAGGCATGCAACTTGATGGTTGGCATGTGGGCTCCTTCCATGAAGAGCAAAGCTCTGGACATTATGTGTGCACACTTTTTTTTCTTAGAAAGGGAAAAATCAAGTAAAAAGAATAGAGTGACAGATAGGGTTTCCTACTGAAGAATGTCTTCAAAGTATCTCATTTCGGAATGATTATATGGTTGTTTAAATGAAATATTGTGATTTCTGTAGAATAATATTACATCGCCCTTGTAATTGTGAAATTTGGAACGTGTTGTGGTGTTTACTTATCATTTCAATACAAGTTTAGTTGAAATGTTTATTGCTTTCATGCAACCATATTACCATTTCGATTGCCCTTGATGAACATGGTAGCTTTATCCCTATTAGGAGCATTACTGATTTAGAGCGATATGAGAATGCATCTCCAGGTGCAGACCATTCTGCGGCAACAGCTTTAGACATGCTAGGTTGTAGTCTCAACCTTTTCCGTGGCTTATGCGCAACATAGACTAACCTGTGGCATTGTCTTAATGTAACAATGCACAGTACTCTTGCGTGTTCGTGAAAGAAACTATAAACATATAGTTGTACAACAAGGTTGATTGGATGCCATTTTCATGAGATTTTTCACAAAACAGATCGTAGTGTTGTTGCCTTGTTGGTCAAGATGTAGGAGGAGCTAACTTCCATTTGTGCTTGAGCATCACCATTTCTGTCTTAATATTCTGATATTTGTTGTGTGGGGTCATGTGTGCACGAGTGACTACATATCTTGATCCAATCTTGTAATATATGTAATGAATTCCGCAGGCTTTTGACGCCCCCTGGAACCCCCCGTGTTCCTGCTCTAGATGCTGCTGAAAAAGATACATCCTCAACAGTGTCTAAACGCACTGTTACCAGGTCCTCCTCAACGACTAGAGCATCGAGGGTTGGTCCAATTACTGTTATTATATGCTATATATGTTTTTACATGCAACATGTTTCTTGATTCTTTTGTATGCAACGTCAAGATATTTTTTGAAGGTTATTTATAATTTTATATTATCAGTGGCATTTGAATTCACTCAGGTCATATTAATGGTTTGCTTGCTTAAGGAGTAATAATGTACTGCTGCATTCAAGTTCCATTATTCAGATTAACCTTGCATAAAGAATAATGTTTGTCACATCCTTGTCATGCTTTATGGGATCTACAACTGCAATAACTACTGATTTGAGAGTTCACAATGGTTTCAAGAGTATTTTGTGTCTGGCTTCAAAAAGTTGCTAGAATAATTTTTATCTTCTGGACAGTCTTAAATAGTATGCACAATATTGATAAGCATCTTCATCTTCTGGGTAGTCTGTCACATTAGTGGACATTAAAACATGAAATTGTACTCAAACATAGTTCTTACTCTATTTTCAGCAATCGTGGCTTGATGATTTGTCAATATTGTCAACAGAACTTTCCTTGGGAATAACTATTATTTGTGCAATTGCAGAAACCATTGTCCTTCTCGGAGGTCTTTGCTTTATAGTTGCTTGATTATATCTTGACCATATTTGGAAACCTTTAAATTATTGCACACAACTCTGAGATGTTAGTTGTACTACATGGTACACACAGTACATTTGAATCCACAGCACTCTGGAATTTATTTTTGAGAAATGAAAATCAAGTATCATGTACTCCCTCCGTCCCAAATTACTATTCGTTTAGGTGCATAGCAAAAGCTATGTATCTAGAAAAGCCAAAACGAATAGTAATCGGGAAATTTGGATCCATACCATTAAAAGATCCCAAAGTTAGATATATACCATTGCAAGTCAATGACATGTGGGGTTCACATGAGTCAGTGACATGTGGGGTTAATGGTATATATCTAACTTTTGGATCTTTCAATGGTATGAATCCAATTATTCCATAGGAATTTGGGACGGAGGAAGTAGTTCAAAATGGCAAACTTGATAATCACCCACTTCAGTCAAACTTGATATGCTACAGATTTGAAATTCACTCTCGGCTGCTCATATCGTTGGGGATTATGAATATAGTTAACACTGCTGTATGGTATGTTTGTTGCAGCTTTCCGCTTCTGAACCAGAGAACAGGCATTCAACATTCCCCACTAGACCAGCACGAAGTAACTCTGTCTCCCGCCCCGCAGTTCAGTCTACTCTTATGTCTAGCAACAACAGGTCATCAATCCTCAATGCAAACATTTCCTCTATCAGTTCAAGACCTACAACCCCGAGCAAGCGGACTGCCACTCTCACTGCGTCAAAACCATCTGTTACATCTTCACGTCCAGTGCCAACACGGTCCTCTACACCTGTCAAGGCCCGTCCGTCTACACCAACTAAAACTCGTGCGTCTACACCAACTAAAACTCGTCCATCTACTCCAGTTAAAAATCATCCTTCTGTGTCTAGCTCTATGGCCAACTCCACTGCTCCCAAGACCATGTCAGCACAAAACTCAAGATCATCAACTCCAACATCTCGGTCTCGAATCTTGTCCAGTTCATCTTCAAGCACAACTAGTGCAGTGAGCCGTCCCAGCTCATCCTCTGGTAAAATTCCTGCAATAACGCGTACCAGTACTTCATCAAGTACAGTTCCTTCAGTGAACCGTTCTAGCTCTCGGTCATCCACACCCACTCGTCAGCTAACCATGCGTTCATCAACACCATCTGTTGGTCGCTCACCTTCTGTTGGGCGGATTTCTGGCAGCAATAACTTGACATCTAATGGCAGATCCTTAGCCAGTAGTGGTCGGAGTTCAGCACCTTCATCAGCACCATCATCCCGTCCAAGTTCCCCGAATACACGGTCACGAGCTCCAGTTCGCCCACTGGATATTCCAGATTTTCCAAGTGAAACTCCACCGAACTTGAGGACAAGACTGCCAGAGCGACCACTCTCTGCTGGTAGAGTACGACCAGGTATGGGTTTGGGCGCCAGGTCAAAGGTGAATGCTGAAGCAGTTTCCTCAGCTCCTGTAAAAAAGATGTCTGTGCCTGCTATCACTCGAAGTAAGTTCTCTGATGTACAATCAAAGACATCTCCTACCAATGGGCACCAAAGTAGGCAGAGCGAAAGATCCCTTTTGGAAGGTCAAACAACTAGACCCTCGCGGTCTGTCACAGCTGCAGACAATGGATTCGGTAGGACAATATCGAGGAAGTCACTTGACATGGCTATCAGGCACATGGTATGTTCACCCCTCATTTATATTGAGTTGCACAAAGGTCTTATATGTTTGTCTCTGCCATTTATCAGAAAAAGAGGTAGTTTTCATTTGTATGCAGGAAATATTACAGCTATCGTATTACTGAACTAAAGTGCCTTTCAGATTATGTCTGTTTAAAGTAGTAACTTTGAATGTCATAAAGAATCTGGTAAACTTTAGAAGATGCATTTTTTTTAAAAAAATTACGAATTGGTAAGTTTTACCTCTTGGATCTGCACTCTGCAGTTGGCAACAGACTTTGTTACTTCAAGTTTCACAAGTTTGCAGGTAGGTTTTCTTGCTTGGAAGAAACTGAATGACTCTTTTATTGTAGGACATCCGACAAAATTTGGGTGGCATCCGTGGTGCCTCTCTATTTCCTCATAGCATTCGCTCTACTAATACCAAGGGCCGACCAGCTCGAGCGTCAGACCCAGGCCATTCCATCTCAAACGGTGACCGATGCTTTACCGATAATGGCAGTAGCAACGGGCACTTCTCTGGAGATTCTAGTGGCGCTCTTTCACACAATGATGGGAGCTCCATTGGTTCCCCTGATAGGGAAAGCATTGGAACAAAAGAGGTTCTGAGTGAACTGGATATATATGCCAATTCACGATATGAGGCAATGTTGCTGAAGGAGGACACCAAGAATACAAGTTGGTTGCACAGTTTGGATGACAAGTCTGACCAGAGCCCAGTGTTTGATCACAGGTTCGAGCCGCTCCCTGAGCCATTTGGTCCACTATGAACTGTTTGCAACCCATAAAGATGGGCTCTTTGTTCAGTTCTTCCCTAGCTATTACAGACTGGATGTTGCTATCTCTGTTCGGTTTCCTGCTTCCCCCATCTTTTTAATCTGCTAGAACAGATAAAGATCGTGGGGTTTTGTACCTTGTACTCCTTTGATAGCTTGAATATCCATTGAGTGATTTTTGGTTTGAGTGGTTTTTGTGTTTGAAACCCAATGTGTGGGAACACAATATATTTTCATGTTTGTTTGAGATTATAACCCATCTAGATTAATAAGTTGAATTATGGGTCATGGATATTATGGTAAAAACTAAAAAGGTTACATTGGCATCACAAATAATCTGAAATAAGCAATTCATGGCTCATGAGCTATGATTTTTTACCTTACCACCCTTGGACCATAATCCAGATTATAACATGTCCTTACAACCTTAACATCACTATGATGTGTTTCAAGTGTTCACTGTACGATGACGTGAATTAAATTACGACTATTTAATTTTCTGCCATCCTTGTAATGTCACTTGATAACCTGTCACTGACCAACTGAATTAACATGGAATTTGGGCTGCCATTCACTCAAATAATACTGAATTAATACACTTTGTTCCCACGCGTTGATTTATAATTGCAAAATGCCAAAAACCCACCTACGAGCTATAATAAAAGTTTTCGTATTCCAGAGTTGTTTGC
Source organism: Cenchrus fungigraminus (assembly GCA_036936925.1). Taxonomy (NCBI): domain Eukaryota; kingdom Viridiplantae; phylum Streptophyta; class Magnoliopsida; order Poales; family Poaceae; genus Cenchrus; species Cenchrus fungigraminus. Next base: position 14,450,407 of record CM072778.1, on the reverse strand, counting down.
TCGCGAACTGAGTTGGTAGGATGGTAGCACTCCGTCCGCTTCTGAATTCAACTCTCCAGGTCCATGTCAGTGGTAGTCTCACAAGAGTTTCATGTTCTTGTGTAAAGGTGTGATAGAGGTTTGAGGTTTTCTCAACCTACATGAAAAGATCTCTCTTAGTAAAAATCCCGAGTCTATCTTACCCGGCAAGTTGAGTTTTTCATAGAGTTGTTTGCTCGATATTCTCTAAATGTTTCACCATTGCTTAGACAGTTAGACTTCATATAATTCGCATGGATCACACAACATCAGGAATTCAGGATTCTTCTCTTCTTTGGCACTACGATCTCAAACGGTGACCGACGCTTTACCGATAATTCCTTCATACCGAATCAAAATTCTAGTGTATCGAATTGAATTAATGCGCTATCTAAAGGGATGTACAAGGCCAGACGAAAGACATATCAAATGGTCAAAGCTGTCAGAGAGGATTAGCGGATGCAAAAATTCATTAGGAATGCAGGTACCAGAGAGGATTGACGGATTGTAACTAAATAGGGCCCAAGTCGACAGGTGGTCCCAGTGCAATTCGAGTGGAATCTTGAGCAGCTGATTGACCAATTTACTCCAGTGGTCGCTGTGACAGTGGTTCAACCACTCTGATGCGCACAATCATTCTAGTTGAAATAACCTGAGCTAAGCTTTGCCAAATTCACAGTTCTTTTATTTCCCCTAGGTAAAGCTTTGCCAGGAGGTCCTTCTCCTTGGACTTTACCTGTCTGTCCGCTGTCGTCAACCTTGTGCTAAACTTGAAATCTTCAAATGTTATGTTGATCATCTGCTTAATTTTAATTAATGGGTCTGCTCGGTAGCTCCCTTGGAATAAAGTTTCCTGTGTTTGCATTGGCTGCCCAGTCGATTCATCCAGGCTGCTACTGAGAAGACAGGAGCGGCGAAGTTGGATGGGAACATAAATTTGTGTTCTGGATCCCAACCCTACTCCCAAATTACTCCCTCGGTCTCACAAAGACCGTTCGTTTAGAAATTTTAGGACATGCTAGTAGTTGTGACGAATGACCTTGTTGTCCCTAATTAATCATGTATTGGAACTTGAAAAGAGGCATCAAATAAGTATTTTATTGGCTCCATGTGTTTCTCAATACAATCTTTCCTTGGTACTTGGTGTTAGTTTAATGAGAATAGCATTTAATACGAGCTAAAAAAATATTCTTTGTGAGACAAATTTTAAAAGCTATATGAACAGTGTTTGCGGGACGGAGGAAGTACTGTTTAAGATGTACTCCTACGTACTAGCCTTGTAGGAGTATGGTACTAGTATAAATGGTGCTGTGGCGGACGAGCCTGCGGCCCGAGTGGCTAGCAGTGCTCGCTGGCAGTTCGCTCAGTGGAGCGCTGCCCGCTCGGGTTCGAACCCGGGTGTCGCACCTGGGTGCTGGGGGAGCGTGCGTGTGTGCTGGCGCGTACGTGTGTGCTGGCGTGCGTGGGTGTGTGCGGTGTGCGTAAACCTCAGTATGACGCGTTCCGAGACTCCTCGGGCAGTCTCGTCTGCGTTGAGTCCGGTTAGCGTGGGTGCTTAGAAATCCTTACACGACGGGTCAGTGCTCCTGACAACTTTCAAAAAATAATAAATGGTGCTGTAGATCTGTAGCGTGGCTATTTAATTTAATTAACCACCAGTATAATGGACCACGAGATGTGCAACCATCCCGTTGTCATGTTGCGTTGGAGCGTGGTGACCTTTTGCATCCTCTCTGTTGAGTAGTGAAACGTGCTGGAGCATCTCCTGAAGAACCGGCGGATTCTTGGCCAGATACTGTACTTCAGATCGCTGATGCTGTAGAAGCCAGACCAGTTGCAGTTCTTCCTGGTTATTTGTGATCGGCATTTTTGTGCCACAAAACTGTTCTGCTTGGTACATGACAGTGACATGATGAACTGCTCCATTTTGCTACATTCATGGTGCAGCTTCACTTCAATTCAATCTGTTCATGCCGTTGAGAGCTTGCGCGTTTGCCTGAGGTAGCCCAAGGGGGTTGTTGATCTGAGACGTTTGATGAATAGCCGGCCATGAAATTTGTATTGCGAACTGAAACTTTTGGGTTCTCTTTCAAGATCTATTAGGAGTATTAAACGTAGATTATTTACAAAAATAATTACACGAATGGACCGAAAATTGCGAGACGAATCCATTAAGTCTAATTAATCCGTCATTAGTGATTGTTTACTGTAGCATGACATTGTCTAATCATGACATAATTAGGCTCGTTAGATTCGTCTCGAAAATTAAGGTAGGGGTCGTAGAATGAGTTTTGTCATTAATCTACATTTAATACTTCAAATTAGTGGAAAGAAGATTGATGTGACGGGTTGTTGGTGAAAATTCTGGGAACTAAACTGGCCCACCAATTCTGTTGACAGGAATTAATCAATACAGGGTACTGAAGCACCCCACCAATACCGGTGAATCCACTATGCCACATTCTTTTCAGAGATCCACCTCGATAATTCAAGAAAACAGCTGAGAGCATACTGGAAAACGATATTTTTGGTTGATCTTACGGTGAAGAGGATTGTTACTCTGCCCGGGAGTCAATGCCGGGGAGGCCACGCCAGCGCATCTCCTGCAGAGGGCTGCGGCTCCGGCCGACATCGGCCGGTCACGCTCAGGGGCAGATCCGTCACCCAAAAGCCCCCAGAGCCAAGCGCCCGACACGCTTCTCTTAGGAATATTTAAGCTGTTGCCATCCTAACAGGTGAGTGGCAACAGATTTGCTATTCTACAAAGAGAAGTGAATGTGAGAGGAATTAATTGACTCTAGTTAAGAGTGGCAAATAGTTAAATATCCCCTTCTCTTAAATGCACACCAAATGTGTACTCCGTACACAGCGCAGGCCGCAGCCACACTCGAGTTCTCACAGCGCCCCCCGCCCGCGTCCCACTCCCACTCCAGTACTCCTCGACGCTTCACCACGCCACAGGCCACAGCAGAACAGGCACGGGAAACAGCTCACAGTCGCGGCGAGGAGCTCCCGGGTCTCCACTCTCCAGCGAGAGAGAGGAGGAAGGGGAGGGAGGGACTGGCCGCCGGCGTGGGCTCCCGGCCGAGGCTCTACGCGGCGCCTCGGCGCAATGCTGCCCTTCTCCGGGGGCAGATCGGGCTGAGCCGCGGTCGCGGCTCTCGAATCGGCGGCGCCCTCGCGTGGTTCCGGCCGGAGGATGGATCTTGCGGCGGAGGACGCGAGGAGGGGGAGTGGGAGGCGGCCGTTTCTTGATTTTTCTGCTTGCCGAAGGTTTGGAGTCTTCTGCGTTCTTCAGTCCGCGCTTTCTTGTTTTCTGCAATTGTTTCCTTCGGTGCTTGATTTTGGCGTCAAGAACTCAAGATTAGGAATTTGTCTGGATTGGCCCCCATTTCCCACCTTTGGGAGAGGATTTAGGCATGGTATATGGAATATTGCAGGTTACTGAAATGTACTAGTTTGTTATGTTCGACCGTTTTGCAAAAGTTCACTGCTTAGGATTTGATAAAATGTGAGTAGTTGGTCGTAGCTGCTATTTTTTTCTTCAGCAGACGAGAAAATTGACCCATTTTTTAGTGTTTGATGAAGAATTTGGTAGTTTGAATCTTCCGTTATTTAAAGAACCACTTGGTCAGTACTACTCTCTGGTGTGATTCTTGGTTACTTTCCCTTTTTTATATGATCCCATTTTTCATATCGAAAAAGATTTATGGTGTAAATGCTATTTGTGTGGTCGAGACTTGAGACAGTCATATCCTCACTTTACTGGGTTCACAATCGATTACGCGGATGGATTCGCGTGTAGGCCCATGCCAGGCTAGCCCATCCAAAGCATAGAACAACGGCATTAATTCAACCAGTCCCCCCACCAAAAGTTCAAAGCTCTCGTCTTTTTTCCTTTCCTTTGGTTTCTTGCATTGCATCAGAGAGCTTTCGCTTTTATGTGCTAGCCTTTAGTATATGTGCCATCACTTTTGGTAAGCATTTGGTTCCTTAGAACGCAATAGCACTGACTGCTGCATCAGGTGCAGAGGGAAGGTTTGGGTCAGCTATAATGCAGTATTATGAGCTGGTACATTATGGAGATCACCTCCAAATACAGGAATCTAGCAGTTTTTCCCTTTTGGGAGACTTTGGCTAAACAGCTCTTGGCATTATCTGCCACTGTTCTCTTATGATGGTTAGAGTATCATAATTCCAGTGCTTGGGAACAGTGTTTAGTAGTAGTATTTTTGTAGCTAATTTATCAAGATAATGTGGTATGTGCTTTATTAAAAGAAGGCTCGTGACTGATGAATGATGGCTACTTTCTGATGTGATATGGATGGTTTGCTTTTGTCATATGCTCCTGATCCCATCCCCAACTGCCCCGTTTAAAAAAATAGGAAGACAAACTATGGCAGGTCAGTTTGATGGTTGTCTCGGGGTTGAGACTAGGGAAAAGACAAATGAGGCTCATGTGTGTTTCCTTTCAGAGGGGTGCCCTTCATAGTATGCCTCACTATGTAACCACTTAAATCCGGTTTCTTTTCCTTTTTATTCTAACAAGGGCTGTGTTCTGATTTCTGACCATGATAGCTCCAGTTGCCAAAGTTAATTATTCTGGGTTATGCAAAGTAGTATCATAGGTAGGTACAGTTTGGGTAGCTCTCAATGCTGCCCTGAAATTTTTGAAGAAATTGTCGTATTGTTTAGTGTTGTATTGCTGTAACTTTTTGGACCTTTAGTGTGTCACAGTTCTGTTTAGGCCGTAAGTGTTGTGTTTTGTAATGGAACATCTACCATTTATTTACGAATCAGGGAGTCTGTTTATGAAATGAGCTAAAATGAGGTCTTGATTTGGAACTAGGGAGATATGCTACTGACCGCCTGTTAGTACAGGAAAATGTCTACTTCCTGCCTATCTATGTGAGGATTTTTTTTTGTATTTTGGGGGTTAAAAGTATCTGATGTATTATTTTCTACAACATTTGCCTGTTGCCCATCTTTTCAAAATTCTCAGATTCTTTTTATTGTCTTTATATTTTTCATGAGGAAGCTAGTGATGAAAGTGTGTCAGAGGTCAAAAGTTCGTGCATCATGCATCATATACTGAATTCCTTCAATTATATGAAATTTGAACATATGATCTTGATGTTATGCGCTGTTTCACTAACTTCTATTTCTTTTCTTGTGATGCTAGAGGATTGAAGTTCTGATGGGAAAGTTTGTATAGTAGTTCTGAATCCATTCTTTTCCAGCAAGTCTCAACCATGCAACACCTTACAGTGATAGCTTTTGTGGCTGCTTCTCTTCTCTTTGCAAGCATTCCTCATGCCAAAAGTGCCGATCTCAACTCTGACAAGCAGGCTCTTCTTGCATTTGCTGCATCACTGCCCCATGGCAAGAAGCTCAACTGGAGCTCCACAACACCTGTCTGTACCACCTGGGTGGGGGTGACATGCACACCAGATAAGAGCCGTGTACATACACTACGTCTACCTGCTGTAGGACTCTTCGGTCCAATACCATCAGACACTCTTGGAAAGCTTGATGCCTTGGAGGTGTTGAGCCTTAGGTCCAATCGCCTTACTGTTGACCTCCCTCCTGATGTAGGATCTATTCCTGCCCTCCATTCCCTCTATCTTCAGCATAATAACCTGTCTGGAATCATACCAACTTCCCTCTCTTCTAGTTTAACATTCTTAGACCTGTCATACAACACTTTTGATGGAGAAATTCCATTGAAAGTACAAAATCTTACTCAACTTACTGCATTACTTCTCCAGAATAACTCACTTTCTGGACCCATTCCTGACCTCCAACTCCCCAAATTGAGACATTTGAATTTGAGCAACAACAACCTCAGCGGGCCAATACCACCTACCTTGCAGAAATTTCCAGCAAGTTCCTTCTTGGGGAATGCTTTTCTGTGTGGATATCCTTTGGATCCATGTTCAGGAACGGCACCTTCTCCTTCTCCAGTATCACCCCCAGCACCCAGTAAGACCAAGAAGAGCTTATGGAAAAAGATCAAAACTATTGTGATAATTGCAATTGCTGCTATTGGAGGAGTATTGTTGCTTATTTTGATTCTCATGCTCTTGATATGTATTTTCAAGAGAAAGAAGCACACTGAACCTACCACAGCTTCGTCCAAAGGAAAGGCTGTTGCAGGTGGTAGGGCAGAAAATCCCAAGGAAGACTACAGCAGTGGTGTTCAGGAAGCTGAGAGGAATAAATTGGTTTTCTTCGAGGGAAGTTCATATAATTTTGACTTGGAAGATTTACTGAGAGCTTCTGCTGAAGTTCTTGGGAAAGGAAGTTATGGAACCACCTACAAAGCTGTTCTTGAGGATGGCACCACAGTTGTGGTCAAGAGACTGAAGGAAGTGGTGGTGAGCAAGAAGGACTTTGAACAGCAGATGGAGATAATTGGCAGGGTTGGCCAACACCAAAATGTCGTTCCATTGCGTGCTTACTATTACTCCAAGGATGAGAAGCTATTAGTGTTTGACTATGTCCCATCTGGTAGCCTCGCTGCTGTTTTGCATGGTATGTTCTTTGCTTTGCATCTTTAGTTATTACTGATCAGTACTTATTTCTGGCTTTCTATCCTGTTCCACTTGTTCTTTAATACTGATGCCAGAAACTGGTAATTGAGGTTGACTAATATGCACCAATTCAAGGTTACTAAGATATAGCTAGGAAACCAAAACACCCAAACTATAGATTCGTTGGCTTTTACAGTGAAATCAGCATGCTCTTAGTGGGTTCAGGAGGGATAAATAATTTCCTTTGAAAATTTAGCAGTATCATATTTTGTACTAGAATTGATGTGTTAGTTCTTTTTTCATTGTGAGGTCATATGGATAGTTACTTTTTTTTCTTCTGTCAGAAAAAATCAACTAAACTTGCCACCATTTCTCTACGTTAATTACCTTTTCCCTTAAAGTTGCAATCTTCTAATGGTACAGATCCAAATTTCCAAAATGCACAGGCATTATTTTTTCAACATGAAAATGCACGGGTGTGTTAGCTCATGCCAGAAGCATCAGTCTTTCGTTGAAGAGAACTTTGTCTAATGTGTGTTGACTGTTGAAATAAAATAACACTATTGCATTTCATTGTAACTACTTTCAGGTAACAAATCTGCTGGAAGAGCTCCACTGGACTGGGAGACAAGAGTCAAGATATCGCTTGATGTAGCCCGTGGTATTGCTCATCTTCATGCCGAGGGAGGTGGCAAGTTCATCCATGGCAACATCAAAGCATCAAACGTTCTTCTATCACAGAACCAGGACGGTTGTGTGTCTGAGTTTGGCTTGGCACAGCTCATGACCACCCCACAGGCTGCCCCACGGCTTGTTGGATACCGAGCACCGGAAGTCCTTGAGACCAAAAAGTCAACTCAGAAGTCCGACGTCTACAGCTTCGGTGTCTTGCTCCTCGAAATGCTAACTGGAAAGGCCCCTCTTAGATCTCCCAGCCATGAGGATTCCATCGATCACCTTCCAAGATGGGTGCAGTCAGTGGTTCGTGAGGAATGGACCGCTGAGGTCTTCGATGTGGACTTGTTAAGGCATCCAAACGTCGAGGACGAGATGGTTCAGATGCTCCAGATCGCAATGGCGTGCGTGGCCGCTGTCCCGGACCAGCGGCCCAAAATGGAGGAGGTGATAAGGAGGATCACAGAGATCCGGAACTCCTACTCGTCGGGGACAAGGACGCCCTTGGAGGACAAGCCGGAGACTGCCCAAGCACCATGAGGGGTACAGCATAGTTTAGCCAGAGACGGTAACTAGGTTGCATAGTGAGTTGCTTATAGAGCTTCAGCAAAGTTGACAGGGGCCTGCGTAGCGCAGTTTCTGTTCAATCCCCGGTTGCTTCGAGTAAATCTGTTGTGCATTTTTTCCCCTTCTCATTGTAGCGATCTGATTGATAATCTGTGCCATTGTATCGTCCAGTTAAATCAGTAGCTCTCCTGATTTTTCATAGGATAATGTTGCTATGTAATTTGATGTAATATCTGCAGCGTGATTAATGAATTGAATTCCCCTTCTAGTATATATTTCTGCCACTCCTTGTGCTCGGATCTTGCGGCGCTTCTATAATGAATTGAAGTTGGAAAGATGGAGTCAAACGAAGGTCCTGCTTTATCTGGTGTATAGTAGTAGGTCTTGCATCTGTATCCGTCGACGGATAAGCAAACATGTTGTGTGCCATTTGTTTTTTTTTTCCAGAAAATGCCATTCTAACACATGGGAAATAGGGCACACCCGAAAAGGCGAGACCCGTAATTCAGATGGTGGGGAAACAGCAGGTGCAAATGTGCACGAGGGAAGTGGAAGTGCAAGCAAATAATAGCCATCGTGAGAAGGGGAATTTTACATATATTAAAATAAAAACTTAGAACAACATCGGCCTATTAGCTCAGTTGGTTAGAGCGTCGTGCTAATAACGCGAAGGTCGCAGGTTCGAGACCTGCACGGGCCATACATTGTTTTTAACTTTTTTTTTCCGGAAATTTCTGCCGAATTATTTCTTCTTAGCTCCTGGCGCCAAATTCCGTTGGATAAATAAAGAGGTCCATCTGCACCAACATCCTAGTAATGATTTGGTTGGAGCCTTTGAGGATGTTTCATGTTTGAAATGTTCCCACGTCCAGCGCAAGAAAAGGTCCACAACTTGGCGGCCCGTAGCCCCGTACACCATGACACGGTCACAACTCCAACGACAGCCACGCCATACGTTCCCGGCCCTGGCATTGACGTCGATGGCAACTGAACGAACGGGGATTTTTTTGGCAACTTCTCCGTACCTGTTACTACTATACGCGCGTGCGAGGGCTGCCACGGAATTTTCAGTCCGCCGCCCGTGTGTCACCCACCTGGCCACCTCTCAAGTCACAGCTTCTCTCGGCTGACGGCTCCAGTGTTTTCTTGTGTTTTGACCACGGGTCCTGCTCGCCGAGAAGCAAAACACAAGAAGCTCCTTTCTCAGTTTTCGACGAGAGCATCGAACCTCTCTGGCACTTCACCGCAGCACACCTCGTCAACTGCATTCTCGCTGCGGACGAGATTGGAGGTATCTGTCGATAGAGCAAGCCTCGATTCCCCTTTCCTCAAGTCATCGACAGTGAACTGATGGTGATAGCACATAGCAGCTAGCATGACTGATTGTATGAGGTACCGCCGGTGACGTTTGAGAGATCAGCGTTTCCAGAAGAACTCGTGGCTCCTTGTAACCTTTCTAGTAATAAAAGTCGAGACAAAGAACACGGTTACAAGAAGGCTATAAGAACTGAGCAAAGAACACGCTTGAGCATTTTTTTTAGTCCATGTCGTTGCCAAACTGCACTAGTAAATTTACCCATTCGTTCCTAACAACATTTGGAAGACAGAATAGGGTGTGAACTGAACCATGAGGCGGGAATGCGTTCATTCTGCGCGAGGCCGCCGGGAGCCCAGCAAGAAGAGGACCGACCGGGTCTCCGCCTCCTCCTCCCGCCTCGCTTTCAACACCCGTGCGCGTCGCACTGGCACCTACCGTCGCGTTGGGCCCGCGTCAACGGCGGTTTGGAAGCAGCAATCTCGCCATAAACACCTCTCCTTCCTCCATCACCGCAATTTCGCAAATCTTCTCGTCGTGGCGTACAGCTTCTCCTCAGCTCTGCTGCTGCTCTCCGAGCTGTTTCAACCGACGACGATTCTTTCTCCCCGAGTCACCCCGGTTCGGCCTCACGTCTCGCGAGGTGGATCTGCCGTTCGTGCCTGGGTTTTCTTTGGAGCAGACAACAGGGCGGTTCGTAATCTTGGCTTGGCAGGTGCCCCCCGATTTTGAGATCAGTGGATGAATTGCTGAAGAAGAATTTGTGGGGGGATTAGAGGATTTTGGCGTCTAGGTGAGCAAGAGATCGGTTCTTCTGCTACGGCGTGTCGCCGTGGCGACGCCCTTCTTGTCGGTGCTGGCTTACGAAGCCCCCCCTGCCCTGTTCTTGCAGGCAAGCCCCCTCGCCGCGGCCGGCGCCGTCGTCATGCAGGCCGATGAGGTGAAGTCGCGGTTCGGGCGGTGCCCGTACTGCCGCACCATGATCTACCAAGACCTGACCGCCATCATCTTCTACTGCAGCAAGTGCCGCACGCCAATCCGAGGTAGTACAAAGCACAGCTCCTGCTCCGCCGCCAAAAATCGTGTTCCGGCACACGACGCTGTTCCTTCCTGTTGTCAAAGTGCTCGTCCCCGGCGTGATCGATTGATAGGTTCTTCTTCTTCTTATTCTTCTCCCGCATTGCTGCAGGCAAGAACCCGCGGCCGACCGACGAGACCGAGTACGCGCTCGCGCAGCTCGAGATCCTCTCTGTCGACACCGCGTCGGTCTTCTCCGATGACGTCGAGCCGCCGTCGAATCCGAGGTCAGCCTGGGCCGTCGACGACGACGACGACGGGCGGCCTCCGCTGGAGAGCAGGTCAACTACCGGTAGAAGCTCCGCGCCGATGAGGCAGGGCACGGGAGCCGCGTCGTCGTCCTCTGCGTACAGAGGGTTTGGCTCGGTCAGAAATGGTCCAAGAAGCGGTCCTCTCAGCTCCGGCATGAACCGGGACGACCGAACGGAGGCTGCGAGGCGCGGATCGCCGCTGCACGGCCGCGTGACCGAGCTCCGGCCGTCGTCGCGGAGAACCAGGCGATTGAGCAGCGCTGATGTGGATGTGCGCAGCGACACCGACTCGGAGTCGGACGCGTCAGCGCCGGCGACGTCGTACCGGCGCCGGGCGTCGCCGCTGAGCTCGCAAGAACTCGAGGTGGCGTCAGTCCTGTCTGGATTTGGACTCGAGCCGACGATCAGTATTGAGAAATCGCCGCTGAGCGACCCGGCGTTCCAGAAGGACCTCCTGCAGGCGCTCGACAACCTCCGGAAGCTCATCGCCGCCGTCGACCATCCGCGCAGCATCGACGGGCAATGGCAAGGCATGATGCCTCGGCTGAGCGCGTCCTGCCACGACGGCGGCGGCGGCGGCGGCAAGCGCACGATAACGAGGCGCAGCTCCCGTCTCATGCGCCGCCTGGAGTCGCAGCTCACGCGGGCGCTGCCCGTCGAGCGCCCGCGCCGGGATGCGAGCGCCTCCTCCTCCTCGTCCTCGTCGTCGGCGTCGAGCAGCCGGCGCGGCGGGCCCAGAGCGCGGGCGCACCACTGCCGGCCGCTGCAGGGCGGCACGCCGTTCGTGGTCTGCGATGAGTGCAAGGAGATACTGCAGCTGCCGGCCGCCCTGCCCGTCGGCAGAGCCTCCAGGCTGAAGTGCGGTGGCTGCGGCGAAGCGTTCGAGGTGACGCTGCCGGCGAGCGGGAGCGGCTCGATGGACCGACCGAATAGGATCTTCTCCGCGCCGCAGCCTGCCGGCGGCGGCGGGGAGGACACCGAGACCGAGTACGCACGGGCGTGGAGCAACCTGAGTGGCGAGCAGCCAGGGCAGGTGGGGCCGCTTCACCGCGTGCTCGGGTACAGCTCCGTCAGCTCGGTTCTACGGAGCCAGCGGTACGGCGACCGCAGCTGAACACTTAACATTTTTGGGGTCCCTTCTTACGGCGCGGGGAAGATTTTCAGCGGCTTTGCGTTCTGTGAGAATTCATGAAGAATTCTTCATCCAATTACTGTTTTATTTCATTGAATTGTTTGTAAATATAATTGCAACGAGTCTGATCAATTTTTGGGGGTTTTCGTGAAGAGATGCACTTTTTTTCATTCATTGTGTATTCTTTAAGTAAACTAGTAAAGTGTGCCGCACGTGTTTTGAAGAAATTTTAAGAAAAATCTGTATTGATTATTTTGTCATTTGTATATTGATCCTGTTTGATCACGTTGCTCCCACATCTTCCTTCATAATCTTGTCCTTCTCAGCCTTTTATGCATCACCCAAGAAAAGGAAATAACAAATAGAAGCTACATACTCCGGTCATGTCTAGCTAGTATCAGCAGTTTTGGAGTACCTGTGGTTGTGGTATAACCCAACATTTCATGGAGCTAACCCTTGTGGATCTGTTTTATATGCTAGTCAACTCAACAAGACAGTAAATATGCCAATCCTCTGTTTTTCCTCCCTTTAAGATTCAGGCAAAGTGTTTGTGATGTAGCTGTAAATTTTCAGAAGAGGCACATATTTGAGTGTGTTGTAAAGCAAACCTTTGCAAATTAGAGTGCTTCAATGTAGTATAGGAGTAATAAGATTATGTTTGGAGAATCCCACAGTTATAGTTGCTGAAGAAAATACCAGATTTTGTAGCTTGTGGCATATAATCTAGGGTTTTCAAGATTTATAGATCTATAATCATTGCTTTCCATAAAACCCCAAGCAAACCAACACACTTTGGGATGACATGTAAATGGGCATGCAGCTGACGAGCAGTGTTCCTATCGTTAACGTGCAAAAGGTGGATAGGTCAACATATGGAGTGGCATTAATAGGAAGGGACCAGGGACCTACCTGTCAGTTTGGGTTAGAATTGGTTATGATAGTGATCAGAAACAAACCAATAATTGAGCAAAGTGTTACATGCCAGAAGCCATCAATCCCACAGTTTTGAACTAATACGAGTATATGACTAAAAAAAGGTGTGATTCTACAATAATTACTCGGCAAATAAATACTGAAATTTGAATTAGCCTGTGAAACAGATAAAAATGGCATGGTACTTTACAGACATGATCAAAGGGGGAAATAAAAAGCAAAATAAGAGCTGGAGGGATATAAGGAATAAACAAACAACATTTCCTGGGAACAATTTCAAACTAATATGATCTAACTTTTCCAAACATATACAGGAATAGAATATGAACTGTGCTAATAAATTGTTGAAATGAAGGAAGTAGAAACCTGATCTATACCATCTTCTTGCGAGCAGAAGGCCGAAGTGATGAACCAGATGCAGTGCGTTCAGAGCATTAGCAAAGGCCACGGAGGATTGCAATGACAGCAAAAACAACAAAAGGAGCATAAATCTGAAGTAACTTTGTGGGAACTTTGGTGTTGCTTTGCCCGAACCTAACATGTGACCGAGTACTGCAGCAACGATTAAAGTGAACTTTTAAAAATGAATCAAGGATGATAATGCAAGAACAGAGGATCACATTGTTATTCCAAAGAAAAAACATGCTCACATCAATTATAACAGGTAGACATTACTCTAAAGAGTCAATATTTCATTGTGACAACAACAACAACAACTTAGCCTTTTGTCCCAAACAAGTTGGGGTAGGCTAGAGATGAAACCCACAAGAAACAAGAGTAGGAGAAGCACAAAGCACAAGAACACAACAGAACAAAAGAAAAAGAAAAGATCATGTTTCAGGCACATTGATAGCAAGTCTCCAAACACTTCTATCCATAACTAACTCCTTGGGGATGTCCCACTCCTTAAGGTCTCTCGTGACCGACTCATCCCAAGTTAGTTTAGGTCGACCTCTACCCCTACTTACACTACCGACCCGGTCTAGCACCCCACTACGCACCGGTGCCTCAGGAGGCCTCCTCTGGACATGACCAAACCATCTCAACCGGTGTTGGACCAAATTTTCCTCAATTGGTGCCACCCCAACTCTATCCCGAATGTCTTCGTTTCGGACTCTATCTCTTCTTGTATGCCCACAAATCCAACGCAACATACGCATCTCAGCGACACTCAGTTGCTGGACATGAAACCCATAAGATATTTCATTGTGACATACTGTGAAAAAAATTTAAGTGTTGTACTACTGTATTTTGAACTTTAATCCAAGACACTGCAGTTGAGATTGAACCCCCTAATATAAATGTAAAATGTTACACATTTTAGCACATTTGGATCAAGAAAACCACAGTTCAGAGAGCATTAAAATGCTGGCAGTAGCTTAACATTGTCTGAAATCAGCAAACCGAAGAAATACAATAGACATGCCAAAGCAATCCGAATTCTGAAAGTAACTCTCAATCACATGGGGCTACAAAACAGTTTCCAACATTATCTTGTTTGACGCCAGCTAATCATATGCAATCAGCACACAAGAAATTATGTTGGGATTGCACATCAGTTGAATTTATCAAGTGTAAAACTGTGAGTCAACCATCTATACTGGATCTGGAGCAGAGGCGCAGCGTTGATATACAGAGTTCACGAAATTCTCTTAACAAGTCATGGAGTATTGTCAGACGTCAGGAATGTAAATGGAATCAACATACGCATGAGAGCTCGCGGAGACGGTGATGTACAGATGTCCGATGAACGGACTGGGGAGATCGGCGAAGGGGATAGCATTTTATACCGGTGGCTGTGTGTCAGCGGAGCAGTCAGTGCGCGATGGGGTGGCCGAGGAGGAGGTCTATCGGCACGGCGGGGAGGACTTCTGGTGAGGGCCGAGCGGTAGGGGAGCGCGGCAGGGAAGAGTTCTATTGGCAAGATGTGGCCGGGGAGGAGGTCTACCGGGTACCGGCACGGTAGGCAGGTGCGGAGCTAGAGTAAAATCGTTGGGGGTGCGACGCTTCATTAAAAATCTTTTCTAGATGATTTGTGTGCTAATTTAGCTAGCTGTGGGTGCATTACATTGGACCGAGAGGGTGCGTAAATGGTGAAAAATCGTTAACAATCATTGAATTTTGTTTTTGGTGTGGGTGCGGCCGCACCCACGTGGAGCAACATAGCTCCGCCCCTGACGGTGGGAAGGACTTCCGACGAGGGCCGAGCGTGAGGGGAGGGCGGCGGGGAAGAAGTCTGGTGGTGTGGCATGGGGACGCCGGGAGGGAGAAGACGCAACGACGAGAGACCAGATCCGCGACGGCAAGCTCCTGCGACCCTTTGTTCTTGAGGAGGAGGAGGCGGTTGCGGCTATCGAGGTAGTATGTTCGCCCCAGCATGTGGTCGATGGCGGTCGGGGGCATGGCGGGTGTGGGCGCGCGCGGTCGTAGTGAGCTCAACGACGGACGGCGGAGGAACGGAGGCGGTGCCCATGGGGCGGCTGGAGCCGGCGGAGGGGTCTGGCGATGGTGGCGTCATGTACAGTAGCAGGGCAAAGAAAGGGGAAGACCAGTCGGGTGGCTGGCCAGGTGGGCCCGCTGCGGGTACAGGTGGGTGGGTTAAGTTGAAGTTGGGTAACAAAAATATTTTTTTTTGGCAGAAACGCTCCCCAAATTGCGATTTCTATGGTCGTTCCACCTTTTTGGTCATCACGCAAACTGACGGGTGGGTCCGGCGTGAGGGGTAAGACGGATCCGAATTAGGTGAGAAAAGTTTTCAATTATCTTCGCTCCTTATAGTACAGATAGATCAGAAAACATTCGTAATGGAATTGTATCGGTCCATGTCCATAATGTAAAGAGGGGATTCTTCTTATGCTAGTCTTTGCTAGCTACCTACTCGATCATATTTGTTATTTCTGTCTTCTGCACCAACGGAAACTCAAAGCTAGGCAAAACCTAAGAATTCTTGTGCTTCTCGGGTTGGGCATGAACCTGATGAGGGTAGAGTTGGGCCCATTCGGAACCTAGAGAAAATTAACTAAATTCAAATGGATAATTAGTTAGTGGGATGCTTTAGAATTCGTGCTTAAAGTTAAAAGAGGTGTACATGAGCATTCTCGAATAATTCTTGAAGGTGGTGTAAGTAGGTACAGTACGACTGTACAACCATAATTTGATCACATTTTCAATTGTATTTAGATTTGTTTCTCAGTGCTAATAGCAAGTAGTGCGCAGGCACTCCGCGCCGCCAAATAGCTCAAAAAATGATTAGTTTGAAATAAAAAAATAGACCTATGTTCTATGATTTCTTCTATTTTACCGTATATTAATGAGGAAGAGGTGTCCTACTCATAAATAAAACATAGCTCAAGTGGTTGGAGTTCTTCCATTGTACCTAGTGGTTTGTTGTTTGAATCTCCCCAATGCCAGGTAATTTTTGAGGATTTTTATCCGGATGGGAGCGCATGATTTTTTTTGCCGGTTTGTTGTTTGAATCTCCCCAATGCCGGGTAGTTTTTTTTACGTTTTTTATCCAGACGGGAGTGCGGGTTTTTTTTGGATCGCGGGAGGACGGTTCACTGGCGGGATGGTTTTTTCACGGTCGCGCGAGGGCAGTTCACGGGCGGGGCCGCGAGGGAGCTGGCGGCTTTTCTGGTTTGAGGGGGGGGGGGGGGAGTCGCGCGCAGTGCGCTGGCAGATGTCGTTTTTTTTTTCTACATCGGTTTTACGTGTAGCAGCCAATTATCCTTCGGTTTTCAACACTTTTTGTTTTGTTCGACTCCTTTGACTCGATCAACGACGTACCAAAAGAATTGGAAGAAGCAATTTTTGCTTTAATATTGCTAGCAATTGTGCCCATACGTTGCATCGTGAGAAAAAAATATTGCATGGGTGTCTCAACACGTGTACAAAATTTGTTTCCAACAATAATTATCTATCGAAAGACATTAAATTATGAACTTTATCCACATTGCCCATGTATCACTTGGGTTGAAAATATCCGACCAATATTTTATCTTTTGTATCTCTTCCACATTAAACTTTTGAAATATGAGCTCTTGCTTAATTTCTCAAACCCTACTTTTAATTTCATGTGCTCTATAAGAAAAACGCAAATTCCTATCTTTTTGTTCAGTATGAAATTCTTTTTAGTTTACAATTACAATTTTATTTTCCAACTTCGTGAATTCTTTTCATTGATTGTATTTTGCGTGCTATATTTTTTTGGTCCCCGAGCTAGCCCATTTTAATGCTATCATACGTAATTCTAAATCATGAACTCTTAAACGCCTACTACTAATTTTAATCCTATCAAACAAGTAGCTAGTTAGTGGCCTGCTAATTCCGCTAGTGGGCTCTAGCAGCTGGCCCGTGAGAGCCTGTGCTGCGATGTGGGCCGCGTGCGTTCTTACCTGTTTTAGACCTGGCCCACCTGAAACGTCGCAGATTTGGGGGGTGGGGTGGGGACTCAGGCCTATTCAATGGTTTTGTGCGAATTCTACACGATTTTGGAACAGGCAAAACGCACGAAAAATTGCTTACTTGCTACGATAGCGAAATGTCCGTACATTGCTACGATGAGTATTAAACCTATTTTTCTAAAACTCATGATTTTTTCCTATTACCTATTTTTATTGCACTCAACTGAATTTATATTTGCTGAAAAATCAATAGAATGTTTACTTAACATATTTACTTGTCTCAAATATTCATTATTTTTGTTTTAAGCTGCTCATATGCTAGAGACAAAATACAATCATATTTTATCATACAACACAATGACATCTCCAATTTTAATTTCTGATCGAAGTTAACTAGGCCTGGTCATTTGATTTAAATCGACAATTTGGTTCGGTTCTTCAGTTTATAAACATTTTGGTTTTCCAACCAGCGGTAACCAATTGGTTCTCTAGAAAACCAAAAAACCGACCTGTTCGGTTTCTTTTTTGCGGTTCGGTTTTTCAGTTAAACCGACATCATATAAATCAATTCAACAATATAGATCACAGATTCAGAAAAAACATTCACATGCACATGCACATCACAAGTTCACAAATCGCCACCAGTTCATCACACAAATACATGAGTTCAAAGTACTCACCCCTCGCTGACGTCGATGTGGGTGGTGTCGCCGGCTCGCTGCGCCACCGCGGTGTTGCAGTACTCGCAGATCTGCCCGCCGGTCGCCGTCTCGCCGCTCCTGGCCTCCGCTCTCCCACCTGCTGCTGCACTGCGTCGGCTCGTGGTCGTGGAAGTGGAGGCGCGCGCTTCGTCGGCTCGGGTGGAGGTGGAGTCGTTGCGCCGTGCTGCAGTGGAAGGCGGAGCCACCGCCACCCATCGCGGACCTGGGCTTGTGACCTTTCTTGGGCCAAGTTGGTCAGCTGGGCCTGCAGGATGCTGCCTTAGCTAGGGGTTGCTCATTTGTTCGGTTTATTCGGTATTTCGGTTCGGTTTAGGGTAAAACCCGAAGCTGGATACTGAACTATACAAAATCAGAAACCGAAGCCGAACTGAAAAACCGACATTTCGGTTCGGTTTCGGTTCAGTTCGGTTTTTGATGAAAAAGTGCCTAGGCCTAACGTTAACACTTAGTATATTTCACACATGATCCGATCTAGCACACACCCTGAACATAGCGTGCATGCATTATATATTTATATGCATTAGACGTGCGTTTGTTTCTAAGCGCAAATAGTAAACTCCGCCTGGCTAGTCTGCACCGATGCTTATACGTACTATCTGGGGCTGGGGAGAGGGGGCTCGAGCCTCCTCTACCCACCGTTCGAACATCCTGCAGCTCTCTACAAATTTGAGCAAGAAGAAGAGAGGAAGGAAGGGCCGGGGATGGAGAAAGAAGAAAAAGAGAAGTGTCCTTTAGAATTCAAGCCTAACTCCCTGTGTTTGTGTTGAACTCACCACCGTGTTCTTTTCTTCAAGCCGATAAATGATGTAGGTTTAAAAATTAAATATGTATCTACAACTTTAAAAAAACTACTTGTGTTATGTATGCATGCATACATATCTGTACTACCGAGAAAAAGGCAGGCGTACGTATGTAGCATCAACCGTGTTGGATAGCCGGATAAAAGAAAAAATACGTAATTCCAATGAAGAGGAAGTATGCAGCTAGTGTCCCATTGATCGTGGGATTAGCAGATGCTGTCAAAAAAATACATGAGAATTTCAAGAACTAATTATTAATGTATGCACGTAAGCCATGAGAAAAACAATATGCAGTGTATATTGCAAGGTGAAAACAAAAACACTTGGATGTATAAATGTTTGCGACAATGATATTGCGTTGCCGTTGGGGACCTAGCTCGCTAGCAACCCCTCAGGGCATGCGATCCGCATGTAGTGGAAGGCTGATCGGCATCTAACTTAGCGCAGCACCGCACCCACCACGTTTGCTTCACATATGGGTGAGCCTGCTCCTTGTTGATAAAGCTAAAGCCCACCTCCACCGGGATGCCTCCGTGCCGCCGGTCACTCGACATACGCTCTTGGAAGACGCTGGGTAGAACCGGCCATCCCGTCGACGCGGCTGCCCTGATCACCTTCTCTCCTCTGGGTTCCACGCAGAACGGTTCCACATCCGCCATGGCCAAGGTCACGCCGGAATAGGTAACCTTCGTCATCTCTCGTCCGCTGCTGCAGAACTTGACCCACCTGTAGGCAGTGACGGATCTAGAAATAAATTTAGGAGAGACTTTCTTCTCCTTCTTCTTCCTCTAGCCCCTCCTTCCCTCATTCTTCTTCCTCAAATTTGTAGAAGGGGCTTAGGAGGGGCTCCATTAGATTTCCAGCGGTAGGGGGGCTCGAGCCCCGCCCGCCCCACCGCTGGATCCGTCCCTGCCTGTAGGTGCTCTTCGCGTGCAACGTCACGTTGAAGGACGGCGGCACAGACTGACCGACCGGGGCCGTGTCGAGCCCGGCATAAACGACGGGTTCCATGGCGAACTTTATCCTCCCGGCGTTCTGCAGGTTTATGAAGCCCATGTATATCAAGAAGCATTTCCAAAAAAAAAAAAGAAGAAGAAGCAGAGCGCCGATATGATCAACACGAACAAGAAGACGCTTATCCATTGGCCGATGTCGAATAAGCGTGGCTCGTCATCGGGACGGGACAGGAGGCTGCGATCCATGGTTGCTCGATCTTCACCACCGGCAGGACAGGGAGAAGTTTGGTTTCTGCAGAATCCTGAACAAATCAATCCTGCCACGGAGTTCTGCTTATGTGGTCGTATTGCGCGTGCTCTGGGGGCGTATCCAATACCAACACGGAATACGGCAGCAAGACATGCAGGGAGAACGCCACCGTGACCGTGTCCTATGGCGGAGTTGTCCTCGGCTGGGGCGACATCAGGGACTTCTGTGTAGACAAGTCAGCGTCCACCGAGCTGAAGGCCGCCATGTCGCATGCTGATGTGATGCTGACTGACGAGCTGCGCGGGAGCATGGCATCGAAGCTGCGCGCCGGCGACCTGGAGGTCTCGGTAGGGATGAGGATGTTGTTTCCTGCGGGATACGAGTGCTACGATTGCTACCCAGAGATCCTGCAGCTCTGCCGTGTAGGCTGTCTGCAGCAGCTCGTGCATAGTGTGCTGCATCTTCAAAATGAAGAAAGAAGAGCCATTGTTCACGCTCCAGCAATCGGTGCATCGCGAGCTGCAAAATGCAGTCGTTGCTCGCCCGTCGCGCAATCCTGGGATTCTCTCCCTTCGCTGCAAAGCAACGGCTCGCTCTCTCTCTCTCCCTCTCGCGCACTCTGTCTCCGCCTGGGCGCCTGGCCCACCTCTCTCCCCTCCTCGCGGCGGTGCTCCCTGAGCGGCGAGCTCGCAGTCCTGGCGGGGCTGCGGCACCGGAGACGAAACTGCAGACGACGACGGACGCGCAGCACGAGGGACCGTGGCCACCGGCGCCGGAGACAGAGCCGCAGATCCGCCCGCGCGCGCCCCCTGCGCCGCGGGCGCAGATCCGCGCGCGAGGAAGAGGCCGCACCGCCGCCGCGTCGCCGAGGGAGAAGGGGATGGTGGGTGCGAGGCGGAGCAGTGCTGGAGCTCGCCGTCTCCACCCCGGCCTCTCCTCCGACGCCGTCAGCCGCCGGCGGCCCGGATAGGCAGGGCGACGTCCTCCCCACCTCGGCGACCTCCTCCCCACCTCCTTCTCGATTCGCGACCGCGGCGCCCTCCTCCCTCGATTCCGCTGCTGCTCCACGGCGGCGCCGAACCAGGGGCGCGGACGGGGCTCCACAGCGGTCGGCATGGAGAAGGGGCGAGCAGCGGAGCAGGGTGAGAGAAGGGCGCCGGCGCGACGGGGGCTTCCTCCCCTGCTCCCTCTTCGCTGCCAAGAGGTGGCCGTCGCGAGGCGCAGCTGCGGCCTTCCCTTGCTCTCCAACGGCGGCGCTTGGACCTCCCCGCCATCCTCGGCCTCGATCTGCGCCGGCTCTGAGCGCGAGGCGGAATCGACGATGGGCGCTCTGCCCGGCGGCGGCCGGCCAATCACCTTCTCTCTCCCTCCCTCTCCCTTTCCTGCCCCGTCGACCTCGATTCAGAGCTCCAGGGGCACGGCGGCGCGGGGCTCCCTCGATCCGGCCAGCGGTGACCTCGATTAGGAGCTCCAGGGGCACGGCGGCGCAGAGCTCCAGGGGTGCGGCGGGGAACAGCTCCACGGCGGCATCCAAGGCGCGACTGCGGCCTGCGCAGCGGCGCCCCTCGGTCTCCGACCGGCCGTGGGTGCCAACTGCCGCGACGGGCTGCGCGAAGGGATGCGCGTCGTTGCTGGAGCAGCGTCTCTTTTGCAGCGAGGATGCCTTCTCTGTCCTTCACGCAGAAACGCCGGTATGCAGATGCAGACCGGGTAACTGCTGGAGACAGTCTTAAGCCGGGGCAAGGCTTCTCGCACCGCAAATGTTACGTCTAATTAATAAAGTATAGTATATGCAGACAAGAACGTACAACTGTACAAGTAATTTTCGTGTATAGTTATATATATATTGACAATTATTTTCTTTGCAAATTGTAATATATGCTGCGTGTTGGCCGGGCCGGTGCAGGCAATCAAACGCCGCTCGTCTGGACCCGTGGGCCTGGTTGGTTGGCCCATAAACAGCGAACCAAACACATCCGTTCCTGTTTTGGAGTTGCTCTGACGGCCGTTTTTTTCAAAGCGTACCTGCTTGACTGCTGCAGGATCGAGTCCTTCCTGGTAGAATGGGCCCGCATGCCAGGGACAGCGAGAGATGCATTTTCTTCTCTTCAAAGCATTACTTGCTTCAGGATCGAGTCCGTTTTGGTCAGCGAGAGATGCATTTGATCGAACGCCTGCAATGGCCTTGTCCCCCTCATGCCCATGGACAATGGCCACCGATTCTTCCACACCCGCCGCCACCTTCGCCGCCGAGGCAAACTTCAGTGAGCCATGGAGCGCGCAGGTGCGTACCTTAACGCGCCTCGGTCGGCACCGAGAGGCGCTGGCCCTCCTACGTCGCGGAGACCCCTCGCCGCCGCCGCACGCGCTGGCGCTCCCGTCCGCGGTCATCTCCTGCACCGCGCTGTCCCTCTCATCCGGCGTCGCCCAGATTCACGCCCTCGCCGCGAAGCGCGGCTTGCTGCCTGCCGCCGACGCCTACCTCCTCTCCGCGCTGCTCAGCTCTTACTCCCGCCTCGGCCGCCTCCCGCTCGCCCACCAGCTCCTCGACGAAATGCCTCTTGAGTTCACGCCCCCGACCACGCTCCTCACCGCCTTCAACTCCGTCATCTCAGGCTGCGCGCTCCACGCCCTGCCGGCTGCGTGCTTCGCCGTCTTCCGCCGAATGCGCGCCGCCTCGGTCCGCTTCGACGCCGTCACCCTGCTCGCGCTTGTCCCCGCCGCGCCTCTGAGCGCCGTGCCGCAGGTTCACGCGCTCGCGGCACGGGCCGGGCTTGCCGCCGAGACTTCCGTGGCCAACTGCCTCATATCCACGTACGCGCGCGGCGGAGCGGCCGGCGCCGCCCTCGCCCGGCGGGTTTTCGACGAGATGCCGGCGGCATCCCGCGACCTCGTGTCGTGGAACGCCGTGCTCTCGGCGCACGCGCAGAACGGCCTGGCCGTCGACGCCCTCGAGCTGTACCGCGGCATGCGTGGCCCAGACGGTGGCGGTGTGGAACCTGACGCCGTGACGCTCGTCGGCGTGCTCTCCTCCTGCGCGCACCTGGGCGCGCGCGGCGTGGGCTTCGACGTCGAGCGCTACGTGCGCGAGAGGATCCCCGGCTTCCGCACCAACGTGCAGCTGTGCAACGCGCTGATCAACTTCCACGCGCGCTGCGGCAGCCTGCCCCGGGCGCAGCATCTGTTCGACGAAATGCCCAGAAGGAGCATCGTGTCGTGGACGGCGCTGATCACTGGGTACGGCATGCACGGACATGGCGACGTCGCTGTCAGCCTCTTTGAAAGGATGATGTCAGAAGGCATCCGCCCTGACAACGTCGTGATGGTTGGCCTCCTGTCGGCGTGCAGCCACGCCGGGATGTACGACGAGGGACGTAAGTACTTCTCAGCAATGAACAGCACCTACAAATTGCGACCGACTCTGGAGCACTACACGTGCATGGTGGATCTCCTCGGACGCGCTGGGCGGCTGAAAGAGGCAAGAGAGCTCATCTTGTCGATGCCCATGCCGGCCGATGGTGCAGTGTGGGGTGCCCTTCTTGGAGCTTGCAAGATACACAAGAATGCGGAGGTAGGGGAGGAGGCCTTCAAGCACATTGTCGAGCTGGAGCCCACCAACGCGGGCTACTACGTGCTCATGTCGAACATATACACTGACACGGGGCAGCTGGACGGCGTGGCGAGGGTGCGGGCGATGATGAAGGAGCGCGGGCTCAGGAAGGAGCCCGGGTGCAGCTACCTCGAGCACAAGGGGCGGGTGCACCTCTTCATGGCCGACGATCACTCGCACCCGCAAGCGAAGAGGATCTACGAGCTCGTGATCAGGCTGGAGCAAATGGTGAATAAGAGACCAGGCGTGAGTCAGAGTGGGGCGGCTGAGGGAGGCGCGGAGAAGGCGGCTGCACAGCGGCTGGTCGGTTTCCACAGCGAGAAGTTGGCTGTGGCGTTTGGGTTGCTGAACTCCGAGGCTGGCAGTGAAATCGTGGTGATTAAGAACCTCAGAGTGTGCGGGGACTGCCACTCGTTCTTGAAGGCGGTTTCGGGGATTGCCAATCGGGCGTTCCTGGTCAGGGACGCCAGCCGCTTCCATCGCTTCGAGGGTGGAGTCTGCTCCTGCAAAGATTACTGGTGATGGACCTGGTGCCCGCTGGGAAATCATTGTCCGGGAAGCTTCAGAAACCGACGCCTATAAACCTCAGGGCGTACCGGCGTAGACGACGAATAGCAGAACAAGGCGCTACTTCGAATGTGCACATACAGAGATGTGCTACGAGCTGACAAGACCGCTGCGCAACACTTTCGCCTGTACTGTCGTATATGTTTCATGTCAACCATAAGTATACGCTTTAATTTTAACAGAAAAGGGAATTGCCGAAATAGTAATCAAGCCAAAATAAGACGAGGCCAATATATTAATAATATCAATTCAAGTTGACTCTGGCTGTGATGTACATATATCTTCTAGAGCTACTTAATACACAACAGTAATGCAATACTAATACACTTGTCAAAATCGTGTCCATATAAATGCTTTGGCTAGTTTACAAAGAATGGTATCCTGCACAGACCAGAAAGCTAAGGGGAGAAAAAACATGACAGCTTTGCATTCTTGTACAACTCTTGATATCATAGGACGTCACATCCCAGTTGAAGATGTCCTTCCTATTCTTTGAGCACCAAGCTTTGGTTGTGATGGCTTCGTCCCTCGACCCCTACCTGATGAAGCTAAAGGTCTAGCTTTGGTTGATGGTGCAGGTGCTGCAATCGAACCCCATATGTCGTCACTGTTTGCTGCGGCTGTCTTCAAAGGCTTCCCAGATGATTTTGGAGCGGGTGCCGCTATTGTACCCCAGAGATCATCCTCATCATTATGTGATGGTTTGATGTCTGCAGACTTTGATGCACTTTTGGGTGGTGCAGCAGCTATAGGACCCCATAGAGGATCATCTTCTGATTTTGGCGCTTTCAGTTGATGTGATTTGGCTGAGGTTGCAACTGTGTTTGACAAAATCAATAGAAGAAAAACGACAATTAGATGGTTATTTTGATAACCAATTAGCTCGGTACCATCACAAGGATGAAGGATGTATACTGGAAATGTCATCCAATGTGAAGTTGAAAAGGGGGTCAAGGACTGTATGTAACTGACACATAGGGAGGTAATTTCTCATTATGATCTTAGCATCAATTAGTAATATCACCTTTTACTAACATTTTTAATGAAAGTTGATGACAGCTGAGTGAAACCAACCAATGCAATTGACAGAAGCAAACTTACCTGCTTGCTTTGGTTGCACCACTGGACGTTTCTGAGCAGCTTGTATGTTGGATAGAAGAGATGGTGATGGCTTATCGTCAAACGGGTCAACATCGTCCCATCCTTCTTTATCGCTGCCATTCTCCTCTTGGATATTACCATCATCGAGCTCACCCCATCCATCTACTGAAGACCTTGCTGATGCCGGTGCAGCATGATCAAGGGAGCTGGATGTGGATGGTGCATGCCCTACAGTAGAAGCTTGAATACCTGTTGCAATAGAATTGATTCTCAGTTATTTTCAAAGTGAAGTTTAAGTTGAGGTAATCACAGTCAAAATAGTAACAAAAATAAGGCACTCTTTGTTTTAGCTTGCAGCTCATGGATTGTGGTGTGTAGATCTGTTACAATCTGCAAGCTGGGGGTAACTGGCACCAAAAAAAACAAAAAAAATTGGGAGAATAAAATTACCAATACCTGGAGTGGCAGTGGAGGTTGCTGAAACTTGTGAATTACTGGCATTTGCAGTAGATATTGAACCATGATCAGAAGGTTTACCCTTTTGAGTAATAGAGCCCATGGCCCACCTGGATTCAGACGAGTTTGAATAAAAAAACCAGTAGAACATTAAATTAGAATAAAATAACAGATCATCAGCATTGGGGTGGCTTCTGAAAATAGGCATACGTTTTTCTACCGATGCATAGATTTTGGACAGCACACATTTGATACCCACATGTAAATATTATTACTGGCACTAAGATGTTTAGAAAGCATTTGGGTCAAGCTTTCGACGAGAAAATAACTAGTCACTAGTGTACATGATTTGATTAAGAACCAAGCTACCCACCCAAATTAATAAAGAATATTTGTTTTCATCTTGGCAGCCAACATAGAGGCAAGGCAGCTTACCCAAGCAAACCGCCATTCGCAGGCTTTAACTGAACAGCAGTACTTTCAGAGACCATCGTGTCTCCTGTAGTAAGCTATAGTATGTAGAAATAAAACATCAGACAACCTAGGAATAGCAAAAATTAACAGAACATAAAAGTAAAGTAGAATACTTCTAGTAAAATTTACAGAAGATGACCTTATCACAGAAATAATGTAAAAGGAGAAGTTCTAAAAACAGTAAAGCATGAAAGCCTTTTAATCAAAATGAACAAAATTGGAAAAACTAGCTCAAAATGCAAATGAAATTTCTGAGGATCCCTTCCATTTATGGTAGGATCCAGAACCAATTGCAGTGATGCTTTTAGAATGTGTTTGATTGGCATTGTTCAGATGTATATTTTATTGAATTTTATCTTATGCCTTAATCATTGTCTCAAGATAAGAGATGCTTCAGAACATATAAAAATACAATTACTTCCTGTTGCTAGTAGTAACCCACAAGAATCGCAAAATATTAGAAGGCTAAAGTGATCCAGCAAAGTGGATAGATCACAAACAACAAACTAGATATGGATACCTTTTGATGGTGTTGCTTAGCTATTTGCAAGAATTGATCGGTAGCCTGAAAAGCCTTGGTTCGCACATCACTGTAGAAATATCACATGATCACCAAAGCATCATGCAGAAAAGTACAGTTAGAAATGCAATGTTACAAATGTGATGCAATTAACAATTTTGGAATCAACCACCTGCCACCTAGATCATTAAACTTCATTTCTTACTTTACAACTTTATTCAAAGTGGAAATGCACCCATCAAGAAAATTTATTTTAGCATCTGTGCAGAGTGCTCAAACAATGTCTCTAAATTGATCTTTGTGTGGTATGCTACTGAATCATGGGCCGCAGTTTTATCACAGAAAGTTGTAAGCAAAACTTGCTTCACAGGGAAAAAAAACTCTGATGGTAGTACTATATCCAAAAATGGAATGAATAGTTTCATGCATTCATGTTAGCATGATTGTGTTGCCCACTTGCCCCACGTTGCTCATTAGCCTAACCTTGCTTGGCAAGGTGGCAAGGCAAACCTTGCTAAGTGAGAAGAACCAATCTCTACATACCCCCACCCACCCCCTCAAGCAGCAGCAAGGTGAAGGGTTGCACTAGTAGCAGTAAACAGTACGCAGCAGCACAGGGTCGGTAGAATTGGTGATGTGAAGCTGTTGGGATCAAGTGTGGTGATGAGACAAAGCCTAGTACTACCTCATGTCCTTCATTTCGCTTCCTTTGTCTACAACATATGCGTGAGAAATGGGCCAACTGCAATTGTGAAAACTTCACCAAAACACATACCCTTCACGGGTCCAAGATGCTACACCTGGTCTAGCGCCATAAAACCTCACATTCAATCATCTCACAGATCCCCAGCAATTTTACAGGGATGAAGCATGTAATTTGAAACATGAAACAAGGAGAGTGAAGAGATAGAGGTTGTACCTATCTGGGTCAAATGTGAGGACAACAATGTTAGGCAGGATGCGAGTTGCAATTTCTGTCATTTCATAGTATGAACTAGTGACACTCAGTGCCATGATTCCTGCCATGAAGCAAGAGTAAACAAATGTCAATTATGGTACAAAGCATGCACACTTGCTCACTGATACCTATTGCTGGATAGATCTAAAAGTACTAAAGCAGCACATCTGCAAAGGTATGTACCAGCTGCTCTGGCCGGAGGGAAGGTATCTCGTAATGCACGGACTGTGAATGCGTTGATCAAGACTCTTTTTCTGGTCTGTCAGAAACATAGCCTTGTCAGCAAAGAGGCACATAAATCCATCTCCAGGTTAATATGGATATTTTACTACTTTTCACTTACGAGTGAATTATAGATACAGGCACACAGGAAGTTTTCATTATATTTTTATTTTTATTTATCATGTTTCCTCAGTGGTGAAAATGTGAAATAGTGCTGAATACCCTTAACCAAGCCTACAGTTAAGTCAGCTGTGAAAACCAGCATCTTTAACATAAACCAGCTCTGAAAGCTGTGGAAGCAAAAGCTATACACAATACCTATGGATTCATTTCTTTACTATAGTTTGCATTTAAAGCAGAATTATAACATATGGATTTCCAGCGTAAAAAAATGCTACAAACCTTTCCTTTATGCACAACTGAAACATGTTAAAAATAGCTAATTTCAGGGAAATTCCACAATGCCACGTGTGCACCTGTCTAACTAGCACAAATACATCCTAAATCAACATGGAAAACATGAAACAGAATAGTATTATCTTTGAGACAGACCCCATCATTCATGTGGCTTGCAATGTTGCCAAGAAGAATTGTAGTGTTTGTCCTGATTCCGGGATCTTCATCCACCTGTAACAGACAGCAGTGCTTACTATAACTGCATTACAGAACTCATCAAATCTAACTGGGTATAACAGAGTTAAAGGGCATCTCAGTCAGAAGAGAACTGCACCCACCTGTAGCTTAGAGAGATACTTCAAGAGGGATCCTGAGATTGTTCGCTGAGATAACTGCGGTATCAAGCCAGGCAATTAGTCATCAGGGAACATAGTTTTTGGCAGAAAATAAAAAGGACTGACTGAGGATCTAAAATCCCAGGAGGGCAATTTTGTAATGTACACACTCCTGCATCTAAAGTAAATAGGAGTAAATCAGTGGTCGGAGTTTAACCCTAACTTTGGATAATATTTAACATCAGAAAAAAAAACACATTTCCAGAACAAAACTGAACACATGCCAAAATTGGTTACCAAAGGAATACATGTAAGGTCTTTGATCAATTTGGAATGTAAATCATAGCCTAGTGAATTCAGAAAATTTTGACAGAACAGTTAATACTTATTCATAGTGGTAAATGATCAGATTTTAACTACAATCTCTCGATGATAGACCCAGGGTTTTTCTTACCGACCGGTGGGCTGCTACCACCGGCCGGCGGTAGCGGCTAACCGGTTGGGTAAGACCGGTAGTAAAACCGGACAAACTCAAATTTCAAATTCAAACGCGTAGTTCAACCGGTTGTGAAGGTTAACCGGCCGGTTAGCTGACCGGCTGCACCAATTAGCCGACCGGTTGCGAATCAATGAAGAATTTAGCGTGTTTTCAAATTTGAATTAAAAAATTAGTGCATTTAGTATTTTTTGCGGGTATTAAAAGTTCAACCGACCGATTTTTTTCCCTTTTCTTTTTTGGTTGAACTTCTAATGCCTGCAAAAAATACTAAATGAACTAATATTTGAAAAGTTTTGACACCATTAGACCCTACGCACCTTAAAGTGTTTTTAGGAATTTTCTTTGATTTTTCAATTTTTTAAATTTAAATTTAATTTTTTTGAATTCGTCCGACCGGTACCGCTACCGGTCCGGACCGATAACACCGGTTACCGCGGTATCCGGACTGGTAGCGGTCGGTAAAAAAAACCCTAGATAGACCTATATGCTCAGTAGGATAGAAGCAACTCACTTTTGGTGCCAAAACAAGCATCGACTTCAATGTCAGTTCACGAATAGAAACAGTAGTATCGGAGAAGCCAGTGGCAACATGAGGAAAAACCTAAAAAAATTAGAAAAATTGTTAGATATATTTATGCAGAAAATGTTCCAGAAACACAAATACATACAGATGTCCAATTGTCTGCATAGAAAAGAGATTACATACTTGTTCATCAACAGTTTGAGCTGACAATGATTCCCCAAACTGATCTATGTGCTGCAATAGACAAGCTCGGATAGCTCTGTCATTGAAGGCGAAAAGCTTGACAATAGTAGGCAAAACCTGAAAGAACCAGCATTATCATTAATCAGACTATTTGATGTAACATAAAACAGCACTGACCATAACAAATCTTTCAAAAGTGAAAATAAAAGACCACCTTGATACTAAATTGGTCAGCTGGAAGCCAGGAACCCATCTTTAACAGAACAGTTAATGCTGGAGCAGCAGCTGAACCAAACTCAAGAGAAGAAGCCAATACAGGGAGCAACTGTGCACAAAGTAGTCCAGATAATAAGCACACCCATCTAGTTGGGAAAACTATAAACTAAGGTAGAAAGAAAAGAATAATCATGTGTGAATGAATCAAGGGAACTCTAGACTTTGGCGGTACCTTTTTTAGGACTATCTCACGAGGAAGCTGTTCAGCTATATTTGGGAGTTTCCGGAAAAAGCTGTCTTTCTCAACGCTGTCTTTTAAATTAAGAACTTCCATGAACTGGATGGTCTCAACTAACTTATTCTGGAAAAACTCTGAAAACAAAGAGCCAAAGGCATTATTTCATTTTTTAAAAACTAATGCAAATATCATACTTATAAGGCACAATATTGTAATAAGATTGAGGCGCTGAGCACTGAAGAAATGTATTGATTAATAAATTCCATTGCAACCCCAAAAAATGACTTGATGACAACAAAAAAGTGTTGAACTTACCGCTGTTATCAATAAGTTTTGAAGGATTTAGTCTACGAGAAGGTGTCGAATTCAAGAGCCTCTGGTAGTCTGGAAGTAGAGACTGCAAAGGAAGAAATGGTTGATAACTCATAAAAATGAATAATGCGCAGAAACTTCTGCAGTTAGACCAGTAGGAAACTCCAAAGCCAGTAAAGGTTAGCACATTGCGAAATAAGTTCCTAAGAGAAATTATGCGAGCAAACCTTTGGGATTGAAGCAGTATTTCGAAGGTCTTCTGTTCTAGCCAACTTTGCTCCAGAAAAGAGTTCATAAATTAAGCACCCTGCGATAAGTGTCATGTTCTCATTATTTCGGCTTTAGGAAATAACAACCAAATTATGAAGAATTGAAGACCACTGAAGGCAAACAATAGATAAGTCCGAATGGCATCAGTATATCAATTCACACTTTGGCGTTTCTGTTTCGTCCCGTGTGGCGTGTGCCTTAATCTATAAATAATCCAAAACCTCAGTACTATCTATCATAAAAGATTAGGAGCTATGGATACTAGTGCAAACAAATTTCCCCTATATGGTAAGTGCTAGGACACAATTTCTCCCACACAGTAGCCAACAAATCTATAGGCCTAACCACTTCAAGCATGCAATGCAGGAGCAGGACAAGGAGCAATTAAGACTTGAGTTATATATGCTCACCCAGTCCCCAAGAATCAATGGCCCACGGAGGTGATTTTCTAATTGAGGCCCAGTCTGACTTTGTCAGCTCCATCGGCTTGTACTGTGTTCCAACTAACCATTCAAATTGCTGCAAAAAAAACACAAAATCAGAACAACTTTTAGATAAATGCAAACCTTTTGTTATTTTATGAAGGAATTATTTATACAATCCATCTTTTTCATCAATTTCTGTGGTACTAATAGGGATATTGAACCTGCTTTCTAAGAACAACTTAAGTAGACCCTAATAAAACAGGTGTAGAAATAGAAGAAGTTTTCAAGCTTGAATATCTTTTATAGCACTATTTGAATATTCACCAAATGATATAGAAGAGGGAAGCGTACATGAAATATATATCTAACAAATAACATAATAAAGGTGTGGAATAAGTCCTTACCAACATGGGGCTACCAGAGGCTTCATTGTTAGCATCAAATTCTGACAGAACATCAAAAGCATGGAGCTTCCAATCCAGAGTTTGTGTGACAACTACACTTGCCAAGCATACATTCCCATGAACCTGAACTAGTCAAGAGATGGCGATCAGGTCATTTAAGAAACAAAGCATTTCCAGCATTTGTAGTTTCCAATTACATGTTAAAACTGCACCGTTTTAATTTGACTGCCCTAATAATCCAATGATATGTGTACAAGGCACCCACATCAAATAATCAAACAAGAAAATGTCCTAGGTCGAGATTTGAACAGTAAAAAAACTGAACCATTCTAAGAATCACCTCTGTTGCAAGCAGCATGCACGAATACAGACACATGCTTCATAATACTGTTCCATCATTTATAACTATAAATAAAACCACAAGTAAACGCCACAAATACACAACCACAAGCAAGAATGGATGATGAGAAATCATCAGTGCAAAATCTGAGTGAATATAGCAAAGCAACAAATTATGTAAATTTTTAGCTTGCATCTAAGGATAGACTATATATTAGCCAGATTTCAATCTTCTTCAAGTCTTAATGCAGGGACTTACAAGCTTGCAGTCATTATTGAGAAAGCTCACAGCTTTCGATATCTGGTGAAGCCCCCATGCAAAGTACTCATCCCTGCACCATTATTTATTAGCCACCGTGGCATGTAGTTCAATGAAAATAAATATAAATAAACAAATAACAGGGGTGGATCCATATATATTGATAAATTGCCAGAAACTACAAGATTTTTCTTAGTGAATGAACATTTTGATAAACACAAAAGTACAAGAAGATCATGGTACCTCTGGGTGCCACCAAGATTTAGTTCCTTGAGCTTTTCGGAAAGTGGCATAACAGGCTCTGTTACAATATAAATTGTGTGCTTCATGGAAGGTCCATCAGGAAGTTCTGCTTCAGTACTGTGTAAAAAGGACAAGATATTTGGATGCCGCACCTGCAGTAACACAACAGCAGTAAACTGACTTAGTAGATATCAGGAAACAAAATAGCAAACTTACCAAAGAAAAAATTGTATATTTCAGAGGTGCTCCTTCCGATGAAAGTAAGACAACAGAAACGATGTGATATGCTGTGGGCAATACAGCACATAGAGGTAATGCTGAAATATCACGATAATCTTTTTTCAAATTACCGCCTTCTATTTGGTCCAGAATATTTAAGGGGTTGTCCAGATTTTTAGTAAAAAAGGTTTATTGCCACCGAGATCTTTTTAAGCACCAACATTTTGCCACAACACACAGGAGACTGCACCTTAAGTCTCAACTCTAAAATCTACAGCTCTATAGATCATTAAAACCGAATGACTAAAGTTATTAGCTTACCGTTCGTAATCTTTTAACACCATTGCGACCAGCAACCAAGTGTCTGTCCTGAGGGTTGCTCCCTGACAGAGAAAAAATTGACACAGGTGATCCATCATCCTGGAGAAGACAAGGAAAAAATAGTGTTGGCAAGGGCATAAAAATCTAACAAAAATTAAGACAAAATAATCCTTTGATGAAAAAAATAATAACATAACATACCAAAACTGCACCAGAAAAAACAGTATTGATGGTAGACCTAGGATGAATAATAAAAATCTATCATCATAATCACCAGAATCATAACCTCACACATTCACACACGATCTCTACACTTCTGCATACTTGACAACATAACCATTACTAAGATTGCAATTCATCCTAGGTTTGGTAATTATTTGCTATAATCATCTTCTCAGCCTATTGCTGGTGTTATGTAATAGTGAAACAAGCTGTGTGCACTTTGTAGAGGCTCAAACTTGCTTACAACTCTAAAGAACTCCGGGTTGGACCAAAAGAATAAAAAAGGTTTTGGGCAACTCCACACAAGCAATGAGTCAGTTGCTGCCAAGTTTAGCGTGAGACCTTCAGGTCAAAATCAGTGATTGCAATGCACGCAGTCAACATCACAGTCACAGGCATCCCAAGGCATCACATCTCAGAAACCACCACATACCGTACACTCCAATAGCACCAGATGAAATCAAGAACATAGCTCCATATAAGAAAAAAAAAGCATGATGAAACCTAGATATAACACCAAGAACTCATATGCAACGTAAGTGCTGGTAGCAGTAATATCCTCATTATCCTTGAACCTCACCAAGTTGGACACAAACCAGCATACTCAGGTTTGAACAGCTGCACACAACTATCCCGCAAAATGTAAACCAAATGCAACTAAATACCTTCCCTCCGCTAAAACCAAACTAACTCGAGTCAACCCTACAATGGATCAACCAATTTTGATCCTTAGGAGCTACTAAATCTAGCAACAGTCCAACAGCGGCGAGGGTTCGACCTGCTATAGAGCGCAATGTCCTTAGGAGCTACTAAATCTAGCAACAGTCCAACAGCAGCGAGGGTTCGACCTGCTACAGAGCGCACGGCCACAGAACACTCGAAACTAATCAGCCAGGTACTATTGGGGATCTGATTCTGATCGATGGGGGCGAAGGATCGGGGGGCGAAGGGTAAGGGTGCGGACGGCATACCTTGGAGGTGCCGCGGTGGTGCGTCCATGAGCCCCAGGCGGAGGCGGAGGCGTAGGGCTCGCCGATGGTGTAGGGGAAGTCCTTGAGGCCCGATCCGGATCCCGCGACCACCTCCTTTAGGAACTTGAACATTTTGCTCTACGCCTTGCGGTGGTCGATGCCCCGTCGAATTCCGGCGCGGCGCTTCGTCCGCCTCGATTGCCTCCTCGCGTCGGTGGCCGGTGGGTGGTGTCCCGCGCGCCGACGCGGCGAGGTAGATCCGGGACGATAAAGAAGTAGCGTCGAGGAGGTTGAGGTGAGAGGAAGAGGAAACCGGGCACGACGGGAGGGGGGACCTACCTGGGAGAGGGGGGTCAAAAATATTTACACTTTTGCCCCTTCTCTTGATAATTTTAGAGTCTTGCGAAGAGATTCAGGACACGGACAGACTTGCAAAGCGCACGAGCGCATGGCTTGGCAGTTGGCACAGCTCATTCTATCTTGATATACTCCTAAAAAGTACGAAGTCGAGATAAAAACTTGGTCGATTTTTTCTCCGCTCCCCTGCGCGTCCGGAGATTTTTGCTATTTTGACCACGAAAGTGCTGGGCTTCTCTAAAATGACCACCGGACGTTGGGCTTCTTCAAAATGATCACGAATCCGTTGTCTATACTGCAGAATGACCAAATCTCAGTTTAAGAATTTTTGTAATCTTTTTGTTAACTTTTCTCCACTTGAATGGCCAAACTACCCCTTGCTCCAGCGGCGGCGCTCGGTCTTCTTTCTCCCTCGCTACGTCTTCTTCCTCGAGATCCCGTTCTGCCGCCACGAGGGATGGCGTCGTCTCCGGCGCCGGCGCCGCCCGCTCCCACCGCAGCCGCGGCCCACAGCGCCCCACCCGCGACGACGGCCACCGCCGCCCCGCCCGCGACGGCCAGAACCAGGCGCGAGGAGGAGGGCGCGGGAGCGGCGGGGTCCGGCCGGCGATGGCGGGCACGGCGCGGAGGCGGCCGGAGGCGTGGTCCATGGCGCGGGACAGCCTCCTCGCGCCGCGTCCCGTCCCGATCCAGGCGCGGCCCCTGCTGCTTGGGCCGCGCGCCGCCCCTCCTGCTTGGGCCGCCGTCGCCCCTCCTGCTTGGGCCGCCGCTGGCGAGCTCCGCCTCGCGTGCGTGCGCCGCCGCTGGCGAGCTCCGCCTCGCGTGCGTGCGCCGCCGCGGGAGAGCTTGACCCTGCGCGCATGCGCCGCCGCGGGCGAGCTCCGCCTCACGTGCGTGCGCCGCCGCGGACGGGGATGGAAGAGGGCGAGAGAGAGAACCGAGAGATTTTTTTCGTCGGGAGCAGATGGAATCGATTCATTGGAGTCAAGGGTAGTTTGGTCTTTTCCCGTAGCTAAATAGCTCTAAATAACAGCAAAAATTGTTAAACAGCTGCTGTGATCATTCTAACGTATGAAACAACGGATTCGTGATCATTTTAGAGAAGTCCAGTGTCTAGTGGTCATTTTACATAAGGCCGTCGCTTTCGTGGTCACAAAATCAAAAATCTCGCGCGTCCGCCCTCCCACCCGCGTGTTCACCCCGCGCGTCCGCCCTTCCCCAACCCGCGCCCTCCAATCCGCGTTGCCCTCCCCCAATCACGCGGCCTGAGCGCCCTCCCGTCCTCATGTCGCAGCCGCCGTCGCACGTCCACACCCTGAGCGCCCTCCCGTCCTCATGTCGCAGCCGCGCCCCTCCCGTCTACCGCGTTCGCGCATCGCGCCCCCAACCACGCCCTCCCGGTCTCCCTTCCGCATCCACCCTCACGCCGCCGTCCTGGCCGCCTCTCGCATCTGCGCCCCGCCTCCCGCAACCGCGCCCTCCCGTCCCTGCATCACGCCGCCGTCGACGCTGCCGCTGCCGTCCCCGCCGTCGTCCTCCAATCGACGCCGCCGTCGTCCTCCAATCGACGTCATCACCGCCGTCGTCCTCCGATCCCTCACGGGGCCGCCGTCCGAGATCCTCAGACCCAGATCCCTTAATCGACGCCATCGTCGCCGCCGCCGTCGTCGACCACGCCATCTCCCCGTCGTCCTCCGATGGCTCACACCGCCGTCGCAGACCACATCGTCGCCACCACCATCGACCACGCCGCCTCCCCCGTCGACTTCGGTTCTCCTCCTTCCATTGCTTGACCGTTGCCGCCCTCACGCACGGCAGGCCAAGCACCCGGGAGGCTAGGGTTCCAAAACCCCTCCACTCTCTCCTCCATCTCCTCTAGGCGGCGTCCGCGGGGGTGAGCATCTCGATCTACTTCGAGCGCCCTCCACTTGGGAGGACCTTCTCGAGATCCACCGGCCGCCGTCCGCGAAGGAGACGACCCATCAGTCGTCTACGCCGCTGATCTCCAACCCGGCGTCCCGGCACATGATGGCGGCGGCAGGGAGCCCCACCCGCTCTTCCGTCCTCTGCTGCGTCGGGTCATCCACAGGAGTAACAAATCACATGATTAAAGAATCGACCACCCCAACATCTGCAACGAGCCAATCAGAAGGCAGGTTCGATTCCCTTGCTGTTCTCCCCTCTTTAGTTCCTTTTCTCATTCAATCTGGGAACTGGTTACTGGTGTGAATAGTACATCACATCAGGGGGATGAGTTTTACCCGCCCTTTGCTTGTGCTGGTTCTTCAGTTTCTCAGGACCTGTAGCTATCATTTCTTTGTGCAGATTTATTCAAAACATATACTGAGATGCAGAGGAACCATATTAGTTTTGGAC
This sequence comes from Cenchrus fungigraminus, assembly GCA_036936925.1. NCBI lineage: Eukaryota > Viridiplantae > Streptophyta > Magnoliopsida > Poales > Poaceae > Cenchrus > Cenchrus fungigraminus. Next base: position 14,413,759 of record CM072778.1, on the reverse strand, counting down.
TTATAGGTATTTTAGTATCTCATCACAAGTTTCAGAGGATATGGGTGAGAAGGAGCGGACATGGGCGAGACACAGTAGAAGTTGATCTCTGGGCCATGTAATGCAAAGTCTATTTAATGTCTCTGGACCTGGTAGGTTAATTTGATCTGAAATGGTGCTCTATTTGTTACAAACCCAATATGAAGCTGGAGTTAGTCTAACCTTCTTGAATTGTTAAATACTAACATGTGTGCAGAGCTTTTGTGAGTTCCAATTTCTAATACTAATGTTAATAAATACTATTTTTTCAAGGGCTGTGTAGAATTCAGATTTGATGTTGCCATCTGACATAGCTACAAGTGATCCGAAATTTGATTACATATGTTTTTTATGCAAACATGAATATATTATGTGGAGAGATTGGTGTTACTATTATAAGTCCGCATGCTAAACAAATCGTACATCTTAGTGCAGAGATTGGTGTCTTGTGGCTTTCTGTTTACATAGGCAAACATATGAGATTATAATAAGCACAGGAGGTTTGGCCTAGGTTCCTATTGCTAGCATTCAGGAGGAGATGGTTGCTTGTAGAGTGGAAAAATATGAATTCAGAGTAGTAGGATTTTTTAAGCATTGGCCAGCCAGGCGGACTCGTATGAGTCTCTGATTTTTATATGTCATGGACTCATGCTACTACGATAGTTGTAAATTGTTAATGTGTTGTGCACGCAGAATTTATATAGGACATGCAGAAAAGTGCAGGTTGGACTTTATCATAGTGCTGGCTGGCAGGACATTATCATAATTGGACACTCTTTTACTAGAGTGGCTATAGCAATTAAACAAGGATAGGAATTCAAATCTTTTTTCATCTGAAAAGAACATAAATGCGGCGATTTTAATCTTATGTAACATAGTATTTGATGTAGATAACCTAGAATTGTATGTTAACTCGGGAGAGAATCGTTTTCCTTTTGAAAAAATGCTGAGTCAAATTGCAATATTTTATTGCATGACTAATTCTTTTGATTAAATATTTGATCTCATGGTGACAGCGGACTAGACACATTTGAGCATTATATTTCACCACTTGACTGTAGGTTGCTGACAGCCAGGAGACAAATCCATAGATTTTACTGCTTGAGATGATCAAATCCTATTCAATGGCCAAATACACCGGGAGCATGACACCAGCCTCGCCACCAAATACATCCTGTGCCCACCAGGTGTTTGTTAGAATTCTTATGTGAGATAGGAAACTATTCTCCACTGATATTTCTTTTTCTATCAATATTTTTTTTTCAATCTGACCATTGAAATGTTTATGCAAGAATATATTACATTAGCTTCATTTTTCATTGCCATTCTAGACTGCGGGATTGAGAACAGCAGAGGTCATAAACAAAGTACATAAATGGCTGATATCTGAGGCGCAAGGGATGAATGAACGTATCCTGTATCCACACAATGTGAGTGTGCAGCTAACCAATCTGAGTTGGATCAACCGATCTCACTGGCATTAATTTTAGGCTCTCTGATTATTAACTTTGCCTACAAATTGACCCATAAAAAATTATTAATGGACTACTTTTCAGCACAGAATGAGTGCCCTAGAAATTTAATTGGCAGTTAACTTAATTTGAATTCATAGCTGATGTATTTGATCATGAATTCTTTTGGTTTTCAGCATGAGTGTTGGTGGAGGAAAAAGAGAGTAGACATTAAACCTTTTTCTGAATCAATGTTTGTCAATCACAATGTTTTTATATCATGTTCCCTATACAATCCACCTTGATGTTTATATCGGGCAGTGGGCGTGGCACAGAGGTGGCGGCGGCGGCGTAGACGCTGGGCACGAGGGGAATTGTGGACGGGGGCTGGAAGATGGACGGATGGGAGAGAGGCGGAGCTGCATAGAGGCCGCCTTGGTCTCGGCCTCATCAAGGCTCTCTTCGAGCAGTTCCTCACCACCGAGTACGTTTCCTTGCCTTCTCAGTTCTCTATGATTTGGGTACAGGGATTGAATATGCCTGCACTGCACCCTTCTCTTCACTTCAGCATGGCATGGAAGTCCCTATATATATCATCATCTTAATTTCTTTGAAGATATCATCCATCTCTTCTCTGTCTTAAAGTGTATATATGCATAGCACAGATCGATATGCTGCTGCTTAATTTATTGAGACCATAAAATGCCTGCTGTACTGTACTGATCTGGATGCCTGTTGTACTGTAGTGTTCAATTCTTGGAGAAATGAAATTTCCCCGTTGCCTCTTGATTGCTTGCCCTGGGATTTGGTTGGCGATTGATTTGTTTTGCTGGCATTTCGTTGCAAGGAATTTTTACCATGTTCCTTGGTAATCATTTTATCTTAAATACGTAAGCAACAGAATTGTGTATCTTTGTATCACGAAAGAAAAAAAATGAGTAGAACAACACACTATGTCTTGCATCAGCTGCTTGCATCTTAAATCGACATTACAGAAAGGTCAGTGATTATTCTGAATGATCACATGTCCATGGTAGTCTTTTTTAGTTAAAAAATGTAGCCATGTTCCCGTACGTGCATGCTTACTGCAAATTGAAAAAAAAATGCCGCATCATGTATATTGCTTTATATCCTGAAATTGCTTGTGTCTGTAAGCATTATGGCTTCATATGCTAGAAGTGGATTTTGTTTTGGCCTGTGCACTCTGTGGCATAAAATTATGACAACCTGTATAACACTGCAACCTGTTATATACAAGACCCGGTTCAATTTAGCATTGTGTGTTGCTTGCATTCTCTTTTGGGGATTGCTATTATTCTACTGCTATTATTTGCATTCACTTATCTGGACCCATCTGTATGGGTAGATAGATGTGTTGCTTACACTGGACTTGTTCTGCTCCAGGGTGCTTTCTGCTTTATAATAAGGAAAGGGATGTGCTCACTGAATGACCCTTAAGGAGAAAATCTTTATTGAAGTTGCCATTGGTGACTATTGGTCTCATTGCTCACACCATTCTCGTTCCTAATTACTAATTTGGCATGTTAAAGTATACATGCAGAGTTGGTAAAATAAATGCAGTATAATCTGTTTGCTGAATGGTCTGCAGGAGCCGGGCAACAGCGGGTGCTGCCAGAGGATCAGCAGGGAGGGGAGTGCAGGCACTGGTGAGGTGATGTGTGAGACGGCGAGATAGGCAGAGATGCACATGGATCACATCTACACCCAATACGTCAAGCACCCATAAACATAAACTGCTAGAGCTGTACCTTCGAGTCTGACTCTATACCATGCGTGTCGTAAATAGCCCTGACTTTTAGGGGCAGGATTAGAAGCAGTGAACTCAAGGTTTGAAATGGTTTTAAACGAGTTGTATCCGTAGTTTAGCCAACAATCTGGTTTATTATAGGTTGAAAATCATTAAGGGTTGGTGTGGTGTGGTGTGGTTTATGTATGCGAGGGAGTGGATTGGTTAGGACCATACAGCTTGCTGGACATGGATTCAGTTTGGATTCAATTTGGATGCCGACCCATTTGCAGGGCTACTTATGTATAGTCGAATCATCTCTCCATGTTGCAGTACCTATTCTTTTTGTTATTGGCTATCACGTAGAACACATCTTCCATCTATTACAAGTACTTGTTTCAAATTGAATTTGACTCCTTGTCCAATCTTGCAATAGTAATTGAACCAGAAGCAACTTGGGTCATGAAAAAGGGTAATGTTTTTATTTCTCATCATGTTGAGATTTATTGTAATATATTCAGAACAGCTCAAGCACCTGTCCATTTAAGAACAGACTGCATGACTGGTCCATGAAGTACACAAAAACAACAAGAGAAGTGACATACTCCTGTTTGCTTGATGACTGGTCTTGTTTGCTTGATCAGGAGATAACAGATTCATTCAAGTACACATGGCAATATGAAAATGAGCTTGTTGGGCAAGAGAAGACAACTTTTGCCATCCATTCTTAGGATTCGGTGGTGAAAAATCATGTGCTATGTACCTTAATTAATCATATGGTCATTTTCAATTCACATGATTTGTACTTTAGTTTAAGGGAATGCATGCTTTCATGACTATGTCTGTTATAAATATTTTTTGAAAATGAAGATTAATGTACAAATATTTTTGAAAATGAAATAAATGATGAAAATTTGCTTTGCCCGTAACAACGCACGGGCACGATCCTAGTTCTATCTGGAAACACAAGTATTTTGGCACGACAAATTGCATGGTTTGCAATGACTATGCACATGCGAGTGTATTCTGTACCGATGCATGGACGAGAGTACGCAGAAGAAGCATGCGTAGAATATGTTAGAAAATTAGGTAAATTCTTGTTAAATTTAATCTATGAATATAGCAGCAAAATTGTGATGATATATATAATATATATATTCCATTTTATTACCGGTTAACCAAATTAGAAAACCATTAAATAAAAAGAAGAATATAAAGGTATACCCTGCGGAGGGACCGGTGCCGGAGGCACCAGCGACTAGGGCTGGACAAAAAACTCGTAACTCGCTAGCTCGCTCGATTCGCTCGTTAATGGCTCGGTTCGAGCTCGACTCGTCGTATAATGAGCCAGCTCGTATTATAATGAGCCAGCTAGGGATGGCAGTGGGTCGGGTATGTGCGGGCAGGGGCGAAGCCAGAGCCCAAGCGAGGAGGGTGCACCACTATGGGTAGGGGTGGGCGTTCGGGTTACCCGATTAGTTCGGGTCGGGTAATTCGGGTTTTGAGAAATTCGGGTAATGAGAATCATTACCCGATATCAGCTTCAGAAAAACACTACCCGCAAATTCGGGTACCCGCAAAAATCGGGTTCGGGTTCGGGTTACCCAATTTACCCGAAATCTATAATCAAAGTATACACTCAAACACACATAATTTTGCATAGACTAGTAGTTTGTGTTGAATTTCAACTACAAGTTGAGAAGAATAATATACTATAGTCACTTGTTCAAATTAAGAGAATTATATTCTAATAAAGTGACAATTTCAAGTGTTCAACTAACAACACGTGAATAAATACAAAGACAAAGGCAAATTTCGGATAGTTCGGGTAGTTTGGGTACCGGAGTGTATTACCCGAATTACCCAAACTAATTTCGGGTAATGACAATCACTATCCGAACTTGGGATCGGGTACCTCGGGTTCGGGTAATTCGGGTTCGGATTCGGGTACGGGTAATGGGTATCGGGTATTTTGCCCAGACCTAACTATGGGCCTGTTTGACACAGTTTCTCCTAGTTCTGGCTCATTCTTACACATTACCTAAGCCATTTTGCTCTCTCCTCTCTCTCTCCATTCCACGACCCCTTGGCTCCTCCAGCTTTGGCTCCTCTACGATCCTACCATGCAATATAGTAGCAAGAGTCGGATCCCAAAAACCCGACCAAACTAGGTAAAGATACACACACCAACACTTATATGATAATATGGTATTAAAAAATAAATAATTTTTTTGATAAGCAGCAATAAAAAAATATATATGCAAATAGATGAAGTCTGATATTGAGACTAATTTTACATGAAACACATTTAAGCTCCTTATGTACCTCAAATGCATGAGTGAAAACAAACAATACAAATGGCGGTATGAGATGTGAAATACGAAACAACAAAAGCTCTTTTAACAAAAAAATTTTGAAATCTCAAAGTCAATCTGAAGTTTAACCCTACAATTTTAACAAGAAAAATTGGAAAATTAGATTATGAAATCACTTTCTTTACTCTAAACAAATTTATATACATCTAAAGGATACGCGCAACAAATAAAGTAGCTGATATGTAGTTTTCCGATAAGTCGCTAGGTTTGGTTGTTTCGTTCGTTGAAAAATTTTGGAGAAAAATTTTGAGGTTCCCTTTCAAGATCTATTAAGAGTGTTATTAAATGTAGACTACTTACAAAACTAACTACACAAATGGACTAGAAATCGCGAGATGAATCCATTACACCTAATTAATCCGTCATTATATATTGATTGCTGTAGCACAACGTTGTCTAATCATATCATAATTAGGCTCATTAGATTCGTCTCGAAAATTAAAGTTGGGGTTGTGAAATGGGTTTTGTCATTAATCCACATTTGATACTCCTAATTAGTGATCGGAGATTGATGTGACGGGTAGTTGGTGAAAAATTTTGGAACTAAACAGGGCCAGAGGTGTATACTGTAAACGCCAACATTGACGATGAAGTAGAAGGTCTCCGATTTGCTACCTTCACATACAGATACTGATCAAGGGTCAATTACATTGGTTACTTTTTTGCATTTGCATACATGGTCATTCTTGTTGTTGCTTCATGGGCATCTCACAATAACTATGGCTCTGAGTTTTTCTGGGCCGTGCGTCAGAAGAGGTCAGGTGCCGTTGGCCTGTGGGTGCACACCATTTGATCAGCGGGGGTGCACAAAGGGTAAAAAATGACTACTAGTAGGTAAAATAATTTTTTTCGTGGGTGCATTTGCACCCACAACCTTCTATGTAGGTTCGCCCCTGTGTGCGGGTAAGACATTTACCCGCCCGCGAGCATACCCGCGCCGGCGGCCTTTACCCGCCCGCGAATGTGCCCGCGGGTAAAAAATCGTACCCGTGCCCGCACCCGGCGGGTATCCGCGGGTATCGGGTTTACCCGTGCCCGCAAAAAGACCAGTGCCGGCGGTGCCGCTGGGGGCTGGGGCGACGGGGGCCGGTGTGCCGCTGGGGGCTAGGGCGTCGGGCGCCGGCGTGTCGTGTAGGTTCCTGCGTCGAGCGAGGTTGCGAGGGGGAGACCGCAGACCGGCCGGCGGGCGCAACCGCGTGAGGAGATGCCGACTGCTGAGGTGCCCTGCATCCCGCGTGCCCGCGTCTGCTTGCAGGTAGCCGCCGCTTGCCGCCTGCAGGACGTCCCGCGTACTCGCGTTCGCCTGCAGGGCACCGCCGCCTGCAGGGCGTCCCGCGCGCCCGCGTCCAGCAGATAGATGGGGAGATGCCGAGATGCGCCGCCGCTTGTGGCTGGGAGAGAAAAAATGAGAAGGGGGGCGGCCGGGTGGGGAACAGAGGTGGATTGGGTGTGGAATCGTGGATAAGGTCTAGGGTTGGGTGGGGAACATAGGTGGGTCGATGCGGGTAGCGTGTATGCCCGCGGGTAAAGGTTGCAACCTGTTAGCCGCCCGCGGGCGGATTTTGATGCCCGTACCCGCGCCCGTGGGTGGATTTTGCTGCCCGTATCCGCGCCCGTCGGGTCGGGTATCCGCGAATACCCGCGCTCGCGGGCAAAACTGCCATCCCTAGAGGCAGCTCGTTTTATAACAAGCCAGCTCGAGCTGGCTCGCGAGCTGCTCGCGAGCCATAACAAGCCAAGTTAATTCTCAAGCCAACAGTTAAAATTAGCTCAGCCTATGATCATAGATCCCTTGGCACGTATTGCAAAGATGATTATTGTCCATGAATATTCACTTAGTATGGTTGAGAATAAATAGATTATCTATTATTTAAGGTATAAGTACTTTGTGTTTGTTGCTCACTTGCTTTTATATTTTCTTTGTACTATATTTTTATGATTTGGCTCGCGAGCCAAACGAGCCAGCTCGAGCTTTATAGCGAGTCGAGCCGAGCTAGTCTGCTAGCTCGTTTGTATAACGAGCCAAGCCGAGCCAGTGTGTTAACGAGTCGAGCTGTAATGAGTCAAGCTGGCTCGATATCTAGCCCTACCAGCGACTCCATTCCTATCATTCATCATGATGAGTTGTTCGATGTAGTCATTCACAGTTGATGCAGAAAGATGTTCGCAGTGCCGTTGCGTCCACTAGGAAGTAGTCGTACTCCAATCGCTCGCCGCCGGGAAGTAGTCGTACAATGAGCAACTGGAGGAAGATCGTTGAGCAGTCGCGCACTTGTTGCGCTACCCAAAAACCCGATTGTCTCGCTATCCCGAGCAAGATCTCTTGCGATACCGGTTTCGGAGGCTCTGCTCTTCCAGCAGCGTGTGCGCGCACGGAGTGGAATAGGAATGCTCTTGTTTTCGACAACTAGTGAGAAGTTCAACAAATGAAAGTGTATTTTTCCCTTTATATATAGGAATGCAGCAATCCTCTCATAGCTTTCCACTTATGCAATCGAAGCAATTAGCACTTAATGCATTTTACTTTTGCATGCATCCTATGAAAACGCATGCACTAGGAGCAACGAAAGCAATTAGCATTTAGTGTATTAACCTTGCATGGACACATGCAACGCATGCACCATGGTGCTGCATGCACCTTATGACTTCCGTTATACATATTAGTGCCACCAGCTATTAAATAGATTTAAAATTTGCATGCTAACGCATATACACTTTACTCTCAGCATTGAAATGGACATTTGAAATTCATAGATTAATTGTATTTATCAAAGAATAAATCTCAATTAAATCCAACAATCCCTACCGAATTCCAAAGGTACATGAAAAATGCTCTCTGTTTCACGTAGTTTTGATATACCAGAGTTTTGATGAGACTGTTAAGTTAAACATCCATATAGAACAAGAGTTACACTCAGTTGCAACTGAACAATGGACTATACCTTGAATTGACAGTTTTGTGCTAAGTGAGTTTCACTCATGTTCTTTTCTAGTACTAGGCTGCTGTAAGCATCCCCGCGGTTTGGAGCGTATAAGTCATACTCCGAGCCTTTCATGAGTATCTAGAGATTACCCAATCTCATAGACCGTGACTAGCAGTCTGACTCATATAGGTGTATTCCTCAAAAGATATCTTGTAGGATAATATTTTAGCTTCTCTTAAGCTCTTTGGAACACATTAAGGAAAAACCATCCTGCCATACAGTATAGAAAAGAAATACATCTGAGATGAACCAACAAGGGTCTTTTCTAATTCACGGGATCTCTGATCACATAGAACAGGTTACCACTAGAGTAGTCCATCATGTGGATCTCATGCCCATCTCACTCAATGCACTATTAATCACATTTCGTGACAACCCCTTTGTAAATTGATCTGCCAGATTTTTAGCAGTAGGAACATAATCCAATGCTATCACTCCGGAGTTTCTCAATTTCCTGGCAGACTTTAACTGCCTTTTAACATGCCTTGAAGACTTCATGTTATCCTTAGAACTGTTCACTTTGACTATCACAGTCTGCTTGTCACAGTTCATAGAAATAGACGGTATAAGTTTTTCAACCACCGGTAAATCCATAAGGAATTCACGAAGCCACTCAGCCTCAATGCTAGCGGTGTCTAATGCTGTGAGTTCTGCTTCCATTGTTGACCTTATTAAAATGGTCTGCTTGCAAAACTTTCAGGAAACAGCTCCACCAAGTAGAAACACATATCCACTTGTGGCATACATTTCATCAGCATCAGAAATCTAATTGGCATCACAATAACCCTCTAGTACCCTCGGATACCCGGTATAGTGAATACCATAGCTCACAGTACCTTTTAGATAACGCATCACTCTTTCAAGAGCTTGCCAATGATCATCTCCCGGATTTGAAACAAACTGGCATAATTTGCTCACAGCAAAAGAGATGTCAGGCCTCGTAGCGCAAGCTAAATACTGCAATGAACAAATGATTTGGGAATATCTCAATTGATCCTTTGCTATTCTTCGATTTTTCCTTAATAGCACACTAGGATCATAAGGTGTTGGAGCAGGTTGACAATCGCTATATCCAAAGTGACTTAAAACCTTTTCCACATAGTGGGACTGCAAAAGAGTTACCCCACCATTACCTTCTCTTTTCAGCTTGATATTCAGAATAACATCAGCTTCTCCCAAATCTTTCATCTCAAAATTATTTGATGGAAATTTTTTTACTTCCTTGATCACATCAAAGCTGGTCCCAAAGATTAAAATGTCATCAACATACAAACACAAGATTACTCCCTCGCCCCACCAAATCGATAATAAACACATTTGTCAGCTTCATTCACAACAAAATCGGCTGATATCAAAGTTCTTATGAACTTCTCATGCCATTGCTTAGGAGCTTGTTTGAGTCCGTACCAGGATTTTAACAATTTGCACACCAGTTCTCTTTGACCCTCTATTACAAACCCATCAGGCTGCTGCATATAGATTTCCTCATCTAACTCTCCATGTAGAAAAGTGGTTTTAACGTCCATTTGATGAACGATCAAACCATGCGAGGCAGCTAGGGAAAGTAACACTCGAATTGTGGTCAAACGAGCAACAGGTGAATAGGTGTCGAAATAATCTTCACCCTCTTTTTGTGAATACCCCTTGACTACAAGCCTTGCCTTGTACCTCTCAATAGTACCATCAGGCCTGAGCTTTTTCTTGAACACCCATTTACATCCTATAGGTTTACACCCATATGGACGTTCAACGACTTCCCAAGTTCCATTAGAAGTAATAGAATCCATCTCACTCATTATTGCTTCCTTCCACAAGTCAGCATCAGGAGAGGAAAATGCCTCTTCAATGGTTCTTGGTGTATCATCCATGATGTACACAATGAAGTCATCACCAAAAGACTTTGCAGTCCTGTTGACGGTCAATTTTGGTACACCTAGCTATGAGTTTACCGTCAACATTTGCACGTATTTGATACCCTAACTAATGGTACTAACCCCCTTGATATGACAAGTTCGCACTCGCTTGTGGTTTTTGGAGTATGTTGTTTACGCAGGATTTAAGCGCTTAAAGGAGTACTTTCGGGTAAAGTTCATCAAGCACTTTACGAGAAAATCATGAAGCCCGTCCCAAGTCAAGACATGAAGTGAACACGACTCCAAATGACCCAAGGACTGAAGCATCAACTCATAAAACTCCGGGGATTTGGAGGTTTACCAATGAGATCAACTCAGCCCGAGAGATATTCTCGTAGCCCAGAACAGCATGATCTTTCGGTGCAGATTCAGAGACTTAAACGGCCTCTAATGGCAAAAGTTTGAATACCAATGTTGTGCGTCTCGACGATAGCTTCGATTTGGACATATGGAAGGCCCAATTCGGGTCAAGGAGCTAGGAGATATGGCCCCCGAAATACCTGCTGCGCAGACAAGTCCGAAACCAGACAGATTATCTTCCGATGCCGTTTTGGGGATCTTATCTTCGTTTCCAAGGAAACCAATGAATACCAAAGTTGGAGATAATTTCGTGGAACACAACCTGGACACTGAATTTGCATTATTTGGAGTCCGGACGTGGGAGATATGACACCCACAAGGAAGGGCTGCGAATCAGGAAAATCTGGACGATGCTGAGTTTATGGAAACCAAGTTCGCTTCTCCCCCAAGGAAGATCTCGTGCAAGGCAAGTTGGAGCACGCCCCAAGACTCCCCAAGGGCAGAAATACAACCCCTTGGGCGCCCAAGGAGGAGTGATCCATCCATCCATTCATCAGAGAGCCGCCGACACGAAGGAGAAGCACCGGGAGGAAGCCGACGGCCGCCGCAAGTCCTCGAGTTGCCTAGGAGATGGCTTAGGCCATGCCCTATCCGCCATGATTGGCCCTGCGTGGTGAAGCCATGGTGGAGTTCCGGAGCCGCGACTTGAATTCGTCAAGTCATTTGTACCTTCAACATTCGATGGTGATGTAATCATATCTTGTCTTACTTTGATCTACATCGATGAGTGTTTTATCCATAAGTGTAGCTAGCATATGATTTTAGTAGGAATAGGTCTAATCGTGGTGGTTAGTCTATCTCTTGCGGATATATCGTTGTAGTGCACGAACCGAGGTTGTCGTTCGGTGATGAATATCCTTGCGTAGTGACAGTACGGTGGAGGAGAAAGCGGCGAATGAACGTGTATCGGACCACTCCATATCGGGTTACTCCATATCGAGTGTACTCCTTGTCATAGTATAGGTTTAGATTGGTTTGTCACCTTGGCCGGAACGGCAACAAGAAGACGATAGGCTAGGGTTACCCTTTGGTGTTTACCTTTATGGCTAGGTGGATGAGATCTTTACATCCCTTCGTATTTGTATGTTACCTTTATGCAATCAACGCTTCATGATAGGTTAGATCATTAGATTAGATGGATAGCCCTAGGAGTTTGCTTCCGATCCTTGGATTGACAAATCTAGGGAGGACCCTCCTTGGTGAAAAAGGCACCAAGTCACCCGTACGCTTGTGGTGAACTTGAGCGCGGTTTTGAACCGTCAACAAGTCCTCTGCCTCTTACTCTTTCGAGTGACTACATTGTCATCCTCCTCAGGATTATGTGCATGAGGTTCCTTAATTTGTTCAATCGGAATTATATGCTCACGAGGAATAACAGAGTCATGACTAGGTGCGCTAGGAATATTTTTCATGGGAAAATTAGTCTAAAAAATGTAGCATCTCTGGAGTCAAAAATTGTACCAACCTCCATGCCAGATACTCCAGATTTTACAATTTTAAATAAATAACCCACACTGTTCATAGCATAACCCAGGAAAACATAATCAATAGTTTTAGGTCATAATTTGCGCTTCTTGTTAATTGGCACATTCACCATGACCAAACAACCCCAGGTGCGCAAGTATGAAAGATTTACTTTCTTTTTAAACCATTCCTCGAACGATGTGATTTCTTTGTTCTTTGTTGGAACTCTATTCAGGACATGACATGCAGTCAAAATAGCCTCACCCCACCATTCCTTGATAGACCAGCTGTCTCTAACATGGCATCAACCAAATCAGTTAGAGTCCGGTTCTTTCTTTCTGCAATCCCATTGGATTCAGGTGAGTATGGAGGTGTCCTCTCATGAATAATCCCATGTTCCCCATAGAACTCAGAAAACTCATTAGAAAAATATTCTCCACCTCGATCAGACTGTACCCGTTTAATTTTCCTCTCAAGTTGATTTTCTATTTCAGCTTTATATATTTTAAAATAATGGAATGCTTCATCTTTTGATTTCAACAAATAAACATAGCAAAATCTTGTGCAATCGTCTACGAGAGTCATAAAGTATCTTTTGCCACCTTTAGTCAAAACACCATTCATTTCGCTCAAATCGGCATGAATGAGTTCTAATGTCGCTAAGTTCCTCGCCTCCGCAGCCTTGTGAGGCTTGCGAGGTTGCTTAGATTGCACACATGCATGACATTTCGAACCTTTGACTAACTCAAAATTCGGAATTAAATTTAGTTTTGCTAACCGCGACATACAACCGAAATTAACATGACATAACCGTGAATGTCAAATGTTCGAATTATCAGGAATTAAAACATTGTTCACAACCTTATTACAAGCATCATCAAGCAAAGAAAGGCGGAACAAGCCTCCGCTCACATAGCCTTTTCCAACAAATGTCCCATACTTAGAAAGTATACATTTATTTGACTCAAGCATAATTTTAAAACTATCTCTACACAGTAGAGAGCCACTAACAATATTCTTTTTGATAGATGGGACATGCTGCACGTGATTCAATAGTACCGTCTTTCCCAAATTAAACTTCAGATTGACCGTACCAACACCAAGAACACGCGCATGCGATCCGTTTCCCATCAACAGCGACCCTGTCACGCCGCCCTGATAAGAAGAAAACAAAGAAATATCAGCAAACACATGAACATTAGCACCAGTATCAAGCCACCTCTCAGGTGATTTACAAACTGAAAGAACTGTAGGTAATAAATTAATGTACCCCGATGTTCCTCCAGCTTCGCTAATAATCATGTTCACTGATTTCTTCTCCTGTTTAAATTTGCGGTCTGCGCATTGACTCGCCCAATGCTCCATGCTCCCGCAAACAAAACAACCCTGTGATTCTTTTCCCTTTTTCTTCTTAAAATTGGTTGTTTGCTTTGGCTTCTCTTTCTTTTCCTTTTTCTTCTTATGAGAAGCATTGAAATTGAAATTTTTCTTCTGTACCGCATTGGCACTAGAAGACTCAGCGCCCTTTCCATGTGTATGTTTTACTCTTGCCCTCTCCTCAACATCAAGAGTCCCAATGAGATCAGCCATGCTGAAATTTTGTTTCTTGTGTTTTAGAGAAGTAGCAAATTCCTTCCAAGAAGGTGGTAACTTGACGATAATACCGCCAACCACAAACTTGTCAGGCAACACACAAGGAAATTGTTCGAGTTCTTTTGCCAATGACTGCATTTCATGAGCTTGTTCAACCACAGAACGGTCCTTTACCATTTTGTAGTCATACAATTGCTCCATGAGATACAACTCACTCCCAGCATCAGAAACACCGAATTTTGCATCCAATGCATCCCACAACTCCTTTGCAGTAGTGTGTGTGATATAGGAATCAATATACTTGGCATCAAGAGTGCTAATTACAGCACCACGAAACAGGTTATCAGCCGTCTCGAACGAGCTCTCTTCCTCTGGAGTAAACTGTTCCGACTTTCCCTGTGCAGCGTGATAGCAGTTCATAGCAGTCAACCACAGTATCATCCTAGCACGCCACCTCTTGTAAAAAGTGCCATTGAACGGTTCCGGTTTTAAAGCAGCAGCAAAACCTTTAACAGAAAATTGCCTATCAGGTTTTTGGATTGTTAGAAAATTAGGCAAATTCTTGTTAAATTTAATCCATGAATATAGCAGCAAAATTGTGATGACATATATATATATATATTCCATTTTATTACCGGTTAACCAAACTAGAAAACCAGTAAATAAAAAGAAGAATATGAAGGTATACCCTGCGGAGGGACCGGTGCCGGAGGGACCGGTGCCGGAGGCACCAGCGACTCCATTCCCATCATTCATCATGATGAGTTGTTCGATGTAGTCGTTCATAGTTGATGCAGAAAGATGTCCACAGTGCCGTTGCGTCCACTGGGAAGTAGTCGTACTCCAATCGCTCGCCGCCGGGAAGTAGTCGTACAACGAGCAACTGGAGGAAGATCGTTGAGCAGTCACGCACTTGTTGCGCTACCAAAAAACCTGATTGCCTCGCTATCCCGAGCAGGATCTCTTGTGATGCCGGTTTTGGAGGCTCTGCTCTTCCAGCAGCGTGTGCGCGCACGGAGTGGAATGGAAATGCTCTTGTTTTCAACAACTAGTGAGAAGTTCAACCAATGAAAGTGTATTTTTCCCTTTATATATAGGAATGCAGCAATCCTCTCATAGCTTTCCACTTATGCAATCGAAGCAATTAGCACTTAGTGCATTTTACTTTTGTGTCACATCCGGATTTAAGGGCAAATCCGAATGCATAGAATACATGTGCGTCAGGATCAAGTTACACACATGCATCGACTCAGTGAATACCAAAACACAGTGTAAAAGCGTAAAGGAAGTATTAATACTTTATTACATGACCGAATGTCTTTAACTAACACACGAGTAGCTAACAACGGAAAAAGTAAACGCAGATGTCCACCACAGGCAGCTGACTGAAGGAGCGAACGCCTAGAACTCGTCGAATCCACCGGGGTAATCCTCAAAACGTCCGTCTGAGCAGCAGCCGGGTTGTGTAGATGCAATATAAAACAACAAGCATGAGCACATGTCGTACTCAACAAGGGAAAGACACTATAACAACATGCAAAGGCTTTATGGTGGAAGGCTTGTGGTTGCAAAGCAGATCAGCATTTTAGTGGGTCAAATTTTATTAAGCAACTATTACTAGCAAGTGTAAGTATATACCAAAACCCATTTAATAAATGCAACAGAACCATAGGATGGAATGCACAAGTTTAAAAGTTCCATCTTTCATAAAGTTACTCATGTGAGGGTCCAGGCCGCCCTTGACCGTGGGCACGGCTAACTAGTCAGTTTTACACTCTGCAGAGGTTGTACATCTTTACCCACAAGTCGCGTAAAAGTTCTAGGAACTTTAAACCCAACCACGTTGTGCAAAAGTAGGCACAATACCACACTACCGAGGTGTGGCTGCATAGGGACGCTACGAGGCCTTTACAAAGATCCCCTAGTGTAGGTTGCTCGCTAGGTTACTTGATCAGTGCAGCGCATAAAGCTCCCTAGCAGGTACCGTGTCTTAGCAAAGCCCACTCCCCGCCAGAGCAGGTCTATACACCATCTCCCGTCAGCCTCCAACCCCTTTCAGGTAAAACATACCTAACACCAAGTTTTCTAATTATTTAGCCAAGACAGAGCCATATGTCTTGTGGTTGTACGGTTTTCCTGGGTGGTCGCTCCATGTTCCGATTAACAGATACAAAGTGTTCTTGCATTACATGAATGAATAGCAGAAATAAATCCAGATTAATGATTGTTCATTAAACCACCCAAAACCAAGGTAATGCTCTAGCAAGTTCTACCCAACATAAAGTAAACCCAGGTTGATCAAGGCATAGGATAAACAACACTAGTCAAACCTTAAATAATCGGACACATCATATTAATGCAAAGCGATAAATAAATACAGTGTAATTAAAATGCATGTTGTAATAGGATAAACGGGAATGCAGCAAGGACTTGCCTTCAACCCAAGCGTGCTGCTGCTCAAAGCCTTCTTGATCTTCAACGGCAGCGTACTCCACGAACTACGCTCCACACAATAACATACAGGCATCCAATACAATTAATTAAGAAACAGAACACCAATCATAGCAAACAGGGACAAAAACAACAGAAAACTAATCTACTCGTCGAGACGATCGCATGGACATAAAGAACGCTAAAAACGGAGCTAAAACGACTAAGATACGGCCTAAACAAGATTCAGGGACCTATTTGCAAGAAAAACTAATCTAGCAGGGCTAAACTGAAGAAACCTGGACCTATCTGTAAAGAAACTTGAACTGCGGGAGGATCGGCTTGTAAAACTAAAGAACTCAGGGGCTTTCTTGCAAAACCGCCAGGGCTGCTCGGGTTGACCGCGGCTTGACTCGATTGGATCTAATCCAAGCCGTTAGATCGGGATCCGACGGCTCTGGTCGCACGCAAGCGGCAAGCGACGGCGACCGGCGACGGCGAGCGGTGGCACAAGGCACGGACCTCACCGGCGCGGGGTCAAACCGAGCTAGGGTGCTCGATTCAACTCGCGGGTTTCACCAGATCGAAGAGCGCGGAACGGAGAACTCAACTAGAGCAACAAGGACGACTCACCGGCGAAGACGACGGCGCGCAGCTCGAAAAGGCGGACGGCGGCGGCGGCGGATCTCCGGCGAGCTCAAGCGGGCGCTGCAGGGGTCGGCAACGCAAACACGTGGCACCGGCGGCTTCCTCACGTTCCGGCGAAGCTCCCGAGGTGCTCCTCGACGGCGAAGAGGCAGCGACGGGGTGGATTGAAGCTCGTCGGCGGCTAGGGTTTTCGGGTGTCGGCACGGGAGCTCCGGTGGCGGCTAGGGTTTGACGGGGCTGGCTCGGGGTGGCGGCGGCACCTTTAAATAGGGCCGGGGACGGTCCTTGGCGTGCGGGCCACGCATAGGAGGGTGTGCGCAGGGCGGACTCGGCGGCGCATCCGTATCCGGCTCGGAGACGACGGAGGTAGGGGATGACAAGCGGGCCCCGCCTGTCGGCGGCTGCGGGCGGCGGGCGCGCACACGGGCTGCGGTGGGCCGGAGAGGGAAGCTGGGCTGCGGCCTGCTGCGCAAAGGCAGACGCAACGCAAGAGAAGAGGGTGCGCCAGCGGACTTCCGGTGACGGGCCGAGCGGATCGAAGCAGGCCGACTGAGCAGCGTGGCGAGCGACTGCGGGTAAGAGATCAGGGGCGGCTACCGGACTTCTGGAGGTTGGGCTTCAACCGAAACGGGCCAGAAAGGATGGGCAGGGTTAAGAGAAAAAGGAAAAGAGGTTTTATCTTTTTGAAAAGCAACAAACAAATGAATTCAAATGCAAATTTGAATTCAAACACTCAAAAGCAATGCATCAGCATGTATGCAACATTAAACTCCTATGATTAATTTATTTTATTTTGAAAATTATTAAATGCCTAAAAGAAATTAAAGAAAACCTTATAGTCCTTAAGAGCAAAATAAAGGTTGCTAATAAATTTTATTAAAATTCAAATTTTTGAAAATTAGGGTGTTACATTTTGCATGCACCCTATGGAAATGCATGCACTAGGAGCAACAAAAGCAATTAGCATTTAGTGCATTAACCTTGCACGGACTCATGCAACGCATGCACCATGGTGCTGCATGCACCTTATGACTTCCGTTATACATATTTGTGCCACCAGCCATTAAATGGATTTAAAATTTGCATGCTAACGCATATACACTTTACTCTCAGCATTGAAATGGACATTTGAAATTCATTGATTAATGGTATTTATCAAAGAATAAATCTCAATTAAATCCAACAGAATAGAGTAGAACGGTAGAAGTTAAACCTCAAGATTTGTGCTAAAAGGTTATAATTTGGCACTGACCAGTGACCAGATAGGTGATACTCAAAGACTATAATCCAACTTAAGCAAGACATGGGCAAGACTACAAAGTTGCCTTAAAAAATTAGCTTATAATCCTATTTGACAAGTATGAAAATAAGGAAACACCAAATTGTCCCGCTGGATCATGCATCCAATTTACCAAAAAGACAGTTAAGAGTTAGGAGAGACTAAACATCACAACCAAGGTTGCCTATGAGACTATGACAACTCTTGCTTTGCTTGAACCAGAAGAAAATTGCCATGATATCAGTACGCTTCGTTTGGATGTAGACATTAGAGGGCTTCGAATTGAATTGAGATGAATACCAAATCAATCTAGGTTTGGAAATGGAGACAATACCAAATCTATTGTTTGGATGTAGATGTCATTGCTTGATGGAATTCAACTTGGTAGCAAAAGTCAATTCATGTTTGGACATCCCTAGCATGGAATTGGCAGCATCTTCTTCCTTTCCGGTCTCCACTTCTCCTCGCGGGGGCACCTGACGCCGCCCATGGATAGGAGAGGGAGGGTTCGCGGGGGCCTCCACTTCTCCGGCGAGGGAGGCAGGGAGGGGCGGCGTGGCGAGGTGTTGCCCTCCGGCGAGGGAGAGAAGCGGAGTAGGGCAGACCTTCGGCGAGGGAGAGCCATGGAGTGGCGGCGCGGCGTGGCCTTCAGCGAAGGTAGGGAAGGGCGCGGGTGGCACTGGCCCTCCGGCGAGGGAGCCAGGAAGGAGCGGAGCGAGGCGGGCCTCCACAAGACGCGGGTGCGCGATTCCAGTGAGTATCGTGGGGTTCAGCTCTGTATTGAGATTGACGGGGTGTGGGTGGGAGGAATGCCGGTTGGTATTGTGTTTCATTTCCAATTTCGAATTCCGTTACATCCAAACAGCGGCATTCGAAGCAGCCAATTCCAATTCTGAATTCAGAGGCTCAATATCTACATGCAAACGCAGTGTACTTCTTTTTTTTTAGAAATTGGAATGGTGTATAAAAATTGTATTGTTTACACATGTGAAGACTGCAATAATCTGGAAGGAAAACTGCGTTGCTTCTGCCAGAGCTCTGTATTGAGCGGTAAGTAGCATGTATGTATTAGACAAACTTGGTTATTTGCAATGAGTTTTTTCAATCGAATGCTGCATTAAATAATTATCAGATCTCTAAATTTTATCCCTGTTTTTTTCTATGTCCACCCCTGTGTCAGGGGCCCTGTCCTGCGATTAACGTTTGTCTTTTATCTTTTTTAGATAACGGAACATCGTTCCGACCTCAACAATTCAAAGAATTATCTACAGCCAACAAGCAGTAACATTGCAACATCAATGCTGCACCATTCAAACCACACGACCTACACCTCAGCACCTAAGCTGCAAGTTTTAACAAGAGAAAGTTCTCCCAAACAAGATAACAGACAGGGCATACAAGAAATCAAAACACAAGAAAAACTAGATGTCGATACGCTTTAAAGCATTCCATCCAGACTTATGAAAGATCTCCAACGTCACTGTCTCCAGCTACCGGCAGCCTTCCTTCAAAATGAACCTCCCATCCTCCTTAGAAAGGATAGACCAACTCCTGATCCAGAACGTCGCCCTAAACATCACCTGCAAAATAGATTTATAATGTGATTTATGAAACACCAAATCATTTCTACTGATCCACAAGGTCCAGTATAGTGCCTTCAACCCGATCAGTACAAGGTTCCTTTGCTTGTTCGAAAAAACTTCTAAGCCAAGGACCAAGAAGATGCCCCATATCCACCGGTTTTGTAATCCCAAAAGTAACACAAACAATCGCCCACAAAAGTCTAGCCATGGGACAATCAAAAAACAGGTGCTGAATAGTTTCTTGCTCTGTACAAAAGCAACACTTAGTACACCCCTTCCATTGTCTTTTTACTAAGTTATCCTTAGTTAACACTACCCCATTTTTAAAATACCAAAGAAAGATCTTAATCTTCAGAGGGATCTTGGCTTTCCATGTCCAACAGTTGACCGGAGTCCCCGACTTAATAACTAAGTCATTGTACATGTTTTTAACTAAAAAATTCTTGCTAGCCGTCCACCTGAAGGAGTCCTTATCATCATTAAGATGCACCCTAAGGACACCCTCCACCAGATGGAGCCATTTGTCCTAATTGTCCCCCACTAAAGCGCGCCTGAAGGAGACATTTAGCGGGATAGTACTTAGTACTTGGGCAACCGGCACATTTTTCTTTCTCACTATATCATAAATGGTCGGATATTTTATTATTAAAGGTTCTTTCCCTAATCATAGATCCTTCCAGAATCTGATCTGGGAGCCATCTTGCACCTGAAATCTCCCCCTCACCAACACAAGCTTTTTAATCTCCATTAACCCGGATCAGAAATGTGAGTCCCCTTTCCTTCTCTCTACTTGTGAAACAGTTTTACCCTTAAGGTACTTCTTCTTGAGTATCTGTTGCCATAAGCCATCTTTATTGATTAACTTGATAATCCACTTACTTAACAAGCATTTATTTTGAATATCCAGATCAATGATGCCCATCCCCCCCACACACTCTTAGGTTTATGAAGAATGCTCAATTTGGCCAACCTATACTTGTTCTTATGCTCATCACATTGCCAAAAGAACTTTGATCTATAATAATCCAATTTCTCCAAAACACTTTTAGGTATTCTAAATAAGGACATCATGAACATTGGTAAACTAGACAAGACCGAGTTAATTAGAACTAATCTCCCCCCTGACGATAACAGCTTACCCTTCCAACTACTTAGCTTTTTCTGAAATCTTTCTTCGACCACTCCCCAATCCTTATTACAAAGTCTCGTAGGACTCATAGGAATTCCCAAGTATCGGAAAGGAAACTCGCCCTGCTTACATCTAAAAAGCTGAACATACTCTCCAGTCCTATCCCTTGTTTCTCCGAAACAGAATAACTCACTTTTATGAAAGTTGATTTTAAGACCTGACAGCTTCTCAAACGCACTTAGTACTAACTTCAAGCCTTTGGCCTTCTCTAAATCATCTTCCAAAAACAGTATAGTATCATCTGCGTATTGCAAGATTGATAGATCGTCCTCCACTAAGTGAGGAACCAACCCATCAAAGAAACCCAAATTTTTTGACCTCTCAATTAATACTGCCAGCATATCAGCTATCGGATTGAAGAGAATAGGGGACAAAGAATCACCCAAACCCTTCTTGGTTTGGAAAAAGTGACCCAAGTCACGTACTGTACTTCAAGATGGAGCAGAGCATTCTCACTCCGTAGCTGCATCGATCACGCACGGGCGGCTCTTCGAAGCCTAGATCCTAGAACGCTCTGGGCTTGCACACGATGGTGGAGTGCTTCAAGATGCGGAGGCTGAACTGGCCTCCCTTCTCGGTGGTGTCGACCTTGTCCTGCCCGGGCGGCGGCAGCAGCTCGAAGTTCTGGACGAGGCGCCCGATAGTGATGCCGAGGATGGGGAGGGCGAGGATGATGCCGGGGCAGCTCCTGCGGCCGACGCCGAAGGGCAGGTACCTGAAGTCGTTGTCGTTGGGCTCGACGTGCCTCTCCTCCTCCAGGAAGCGCTCCGGCCGGAACTCCTCGGGCTGCCTCCAGCTGTCGGGGTTGTTGGCGAGGTACCAGGCGTTGACGAGGACCTTGCTCTCGGCGGGGACGTCGTAGCCGCCGAGCTTGGCGTCGCGGAGGTTCATGTGCGGCACCAGCAGCGGGATGGCCATGCGCAGCCGCAGCGTCTCCTTGATCACCGCCTGCAGGTAGGGGAGCCGGTGCGTGTCCGGCTCCGTGATCTGATGGCCGGGGCCCAGCTCCGCGTCCAGCTCCTGCCGCAGCTTCCGCTGGATCTCCGGGTGGTTCACCAGCTCCGCGATCGCCCACTCGATCGACCACAGCGTCGTCTCGATCGCTGCAGAGGGACACAGCACAGAGGGTCAGAGCAGGACGAGTGAGAGGGAGCTTTGGTGCCTACAGTTGCGTATTGTTTGTTCCTGGGCCTCAGATGGCGCCATCGTTGCGTATTGGAAGTATGTGACGGAAACTTCTACTGGCTTCCATGCTAAACCTGAAGCTTTTATTGAAAGAACCTGATTAACTTAATCTGAATTCTGTACGTACCTGCAACGTTAATGTTCTCGACGATGTAGAGCACGTTGTCCTCGTTGATCTCCCCCTTCTGCTGCGCCTCCAGGATGTGATCAATGGCGCACTTGAGCCCGTTGTTGTCCATGGCCTTGGTGCTCGCCAGCTTCCTGCAGAAACACCACATCATATATGATGATTTTTCGTCAGAGTCGCATGGTGCTAGCTTGTTCTGGCTGTTCTGCTGGTTGCTCTTTCACTGGCCCAACAAAAAATTGATGAGATGGAACAAGGAAAACTCACTTCCTCTCCTCGAGGAAGAAATCCTTGAAGAGCTTGAGTCGTGTCTCCTTGACCTCCTTGCAGATCCTGAGGTATCCGCGGAGGAACGGGCGGAGGATGGGGATGAAGTCGCCGTAGTTGTACTCGAAGCTCTGCGCGAGGCGGCTGCGCTCGCCGTTGAGCGCCCGGAGGCGGAGGAACAACGGATCGTCCACGCTCTCGAACCGGCGGTCGAACATGATGCGGTACATGTTGTTGTACATCATCAGCTGCAGGCGGTGGCGGAGCACGACGCCCTCGGCGGCGGCCTTCGGGTCGGCGCGCACGTCGTCGACGACGGCGGCGGCCTCGGCCTCCCACCCGGCGCGGTACTGCTGCACGACCTTGTTGGTGAAGAAAGGCACGGTCATGATGCGCCGCATCTTGCGCCAGTGGTCGCCGTACACGGTGAACACCATGTCCTGGCCCTTGCCGGTGAAGATGTCGAAGACGACGTTGCGGGTGCGGGAGCCGAACTCGACGCCCTGTGTGTGGAGCACCTCGCGCGCCAGCGGCGGGGAGGAGACCACCACGAGGTTGCGCTGGCCCATCCGGAGGAGGAAGATGTCGCCGAACCTGCGGGCCAGCGCGGCGAGGTTGCGGTGGTTGAGGTCGTCGCCAACCTGCAGCCAGTTGCCGAAGATGGGAACGGGGACGGGGCCCGGCGGCAGGCGGAACTTCCGGCCGCGGAGCTTGGACACCGCGATGGCGACCACGACGGACGCGAAGAGGCCGACCAGGAGCTTCTCCGCGAAGAGGAGGTCCATGGCGAGGGACGGATGGCGGGCACGCTGACGCTGCGTTTCTCACTGTTTTTGTGTGTCTCTGTTGTGTTTTTTTTTTTGGGAACGTGTCTCTGTTGTGTTGGCGAGCTGGAACGGCGGCTGTTCCTGGAGATTCCAGGTCCAGACGACACGTCCGTGCGCATATATAGGTGGTGAGCCAGCGGGAACAGGAGAGTTTGGTGTTAGAATTTGACGGCGGCGCGGTAGGTAGGGTCGTCGGTCGAAGGGAAGACCGGAGTCCGGAGGGTCTGTGGCCTCCATGATTTTTGGGATGAGAATTGTGGATAGCGCAGAGTACTCCAGGCGAGAGCTTCCTTTTGACTCTGTCCGTGTTCTCACTTCTCAGGGGTGATGCGTAGGGTGCACAACCCTATCCAGACTTGTATAGTACGATATATTGGTGTTTGGTAGGCGCATAAGGTGTTAACCAGGCTTAGCTTGTGCAAAAGGAGAGGTCCAGGCTGCATAGTGGGAAACGCTCGCGGTGGCCGTTTCCGGTTGTGCAGGCTTGCATAAGCCGTCGTCACGCTTCCCCTCACCTTCTCTTTCACCTACCAGACCACCACCATTGCATGGCCGCGGCGGCTCCACTCCGGCCGTGAGCCAGGCCTGAGGCGGAGGAGCAGAGGCCGGCACGAGCCTGGCTTGCCGGAGTGGCCGTGGCGCAGGGAGTCCGGGCTACCGCCACCACCGCGAGCCAGGCCTACGGGGAGGAGCAGGGGACGGTGGTGCCCACGCGGCCCCGAAGCCCAGGAGACGGAGGCGGGGATCTCCAAGGCGCAGCCATCCCTCCTCCGGGCGGCGGACCTTGATTCGCCGCCAGGAGCTCCGAGCTCGCGTCGACCTCCGCCGCCATCTCCCTCACTCGCGATGGCCGGATCCAAGCGCTCGATTTGGTTTTGGAGGAGGGGATGAGGAGGATTTGGCTACGGCGTCTCATCCCGCAGAGGTGAAATGGGAAGGTCGGGAAGGAGGGAGAAGGGTGGTGACTTCACCTAGGGTTATCTCATTTTATTGTACAACCTACCAAACACGAGCACACCAACCTAGACTATCTCTATTCACCCTACCAAACACGAGCAGTTTGCACTGTATTAGACAGGCTTGGGCTAGCCTGACTCCAGATTCTAGCCAGGCTAGAGTTTACCAGGCTGCCAATCACACCCTTAGTGTTTGGTTGCTAATTATTTTCCGTTTACCTTTTTTTCATTTACCACATGTAGATGTATGAAAACTTCATTTTTTTTAGGAATCAATAGGAGGCAAGAAGCCCACCTGAAATTCCAACCTGAATTTTGTATTCCATCAGTGAATGAAAACTTTATGTTCAATAATTTATCCCATATGATGCTAATTCGTGATCCCTTGCTCGGTAATAGCTCAAATGAATTAATAAGTTATATTTGTGAAATACCCCCTGTTTCATATTACTTGTCGTTTTGACTTTTATATATATATTTCTTTTATTATGCACATACATATATATTTATGTCTAAATACACAACAGAAGAAATGTATCTAGAAAATTCAGAACCACAAGTAATATGAAACGGAGGGAGTAGACAATAAAGAAAAATAAGATGAAAATTGGGTGGAAAAGGTTCTTACACAACTAGATTAGTGTATGACTATTTAACTAAAGGAGGCGATGGGAACCCATTCACTGACATATGGAAAACTAAGATTCCATAAAAAATCAAAATCTCTACCTGGTTACCGAAGAATAATGCAGTTCTCACAAAAGATAACGTAATGAAAAGGAAGTGGTTAGGCAACCCCACATGCATGTTTTGTTCACAAGTTGAAACAATGGAACACTTGTTCTTTCAATGTTCAATTGCAAAATGTATATGGGGCATTGTTGGCGCATGTCTTGGGACAAACATGATTCCCAACAGAAGAAATGTATATAGAAAATTCAAAACCACAGGTAATATGAAACAGAGTGAGTAGACAATTAAGAAAAATAAGATGGAAATTGGGTGGAAAAGGTTCTTACACAACTAGATTAGTGTATGACTATTTAACTAAAGGAGGTGATGAGAACCCATTCACTCACATATGGAAAACTAAGATTCCATAAAAAATCAAAATCTTTATCTGGTTACCGAAGAATAATGCAATTCTCACAAAAGATAACGTGATGAAAAGGAAGTGGTTAGGCAACCCCACATGCATATTTTGTTCACAAGTTGAAACAATGGAACACTTGTTCTTTCAATGTTCAGTTGCAAAATGTATATGGGGCATTGTTGGCGCATGTCTTGGGACAAACAGGATTCCCAACAATGTGGTACAATATAAGAAATGGATACATGATATTCTTCCAATGGGAAGGACGTACATCATTTTGGCTTTGCAGCAATTTGCTTGGCCATTTGAAAATGTAGAGATAAAGCAGTGTTTGACAGGAAAAATGATCAGGAACTCTGCTGAAATTATTCTACATGTTTGTGCGTTCATGTTGTACTGGGCAGGTCTGTTCAATGCCAAGATGCAGGATGCGGTGACCAAAGGCGTCAACGTGATGCTCACCATCACCCACAAATTGTTGGCTCATTAGAAGAAGGAGGTGACTGTCAGGATGTTGCCGGCGCCGCAAGAAGATCCACCCTTTTTTTTTTGGGAAACGCAAGAAGATCCACCTGAAGATGGCGAAGAGGCTTGAGTCACTCAGGAAAAGTCTAGTTTGAGATGGGTGTCACATTTCCATGTACGAGGGGAAGAGGGTTAAGTAGTATTGTCAAAACAAAATTGTGCTTTTGTATCTTTGGAGTCCTGGGTTTACTTACGTCCTAACCTAGCTTGAGTCAAGGTAGGTGGGATAGGCTATGTTCGAACTCCTCCTGGTTCTGTCGCTCTCTTCCGTATGATACTATGACATTTCCGTTCTGGCAATGGAAATGAGGATACCCTCGATTCGAAAAAAAAGACAATAAAGGCAAATGAATGTGAGCATATAAATATAGAGAAGGATGGTAGAAGTAAAGAACTACACATAATATAAAAGCACATCTATCCTCTGATTGGCTGCTGCGAGTGGTAACTGAAATAAAATTCAGTTGACCAATGAGTTTCCTCCCTCCCCCCCTCGCTTCCTTCGCCGCTAAGCATATCCCCCCACACCCCCACCGCGGAGCGCGAAGCGGCGAACACCCACCTCCCCGCACGCCTCTGTCTGGATCTCGGCGACGACGATGACGGTAATGGAGCTCAAGGCGCTGCCGCTCGGCTTCCGCTTCCACCCCACCGACGAGGAGCTCATCCGCCACTACCTCAAGGGCAAGATCACCGGCCAGATCAACTCCGAGGTCGAGGTCATCCCCGAGATTGACGTCTGCAAGTGCGAGCCCTGGGACCTCCCAGGTACTGTACCCTCCGCCACCACTCCCTCCGTCACCGCTCCCGTTGCTTCTGCTCTCGATTTTGTTTCGATTTTCGGTTGTTCTAACTAGACGACGAGAGCTCCGCTCAGATTGTTGACGATTTCTTCAGGTAGCCAGTATTTGGGCTCTGTTTGCAGTTCTGTGACCAGGATTGGCTTTCGCTGGGTGTACCTCCTCCTCCCCCTCACTATCTCAAATCTCCCGTGAATCTCTCCTCTTTTACTTGCCAAGATTGCGTGCAAGCCCGACCAGATCGACGGCCTTCCTGATTCCTGAATTCCTGTGCGTTGCAGAAGCTCGGCGTTGACGAGGAGATCTTCGTGGTCGACCTCAAGAAGGGCGAGGTCACCAAAGGTCCGTCCTTTTCCGCCGTCCTTCGGCCTGAATTTTGGTTCCCCGGATCGGTATTCTGAGATATTCGATTCTCATGTGTAGGGCCGTACCAGGGAAAGCCGGATGCTACCTTCTCCTTCACTGACAACGATTTTCTTGGAGTCGGCACCGGCAAGACGAACCCGCAGATTGCGTTCATCCGGTTAGTTGAACAAAAACTAGCCTTTGCTTCTTCTTTTTTCATTCTGACTCAGGATATTTTTTGGGAGTTTTTTTACTGATGAATTCTGTTGTTGTGCAGCGGAGCTATTAAGATCAAGAGGAGCATAGCCGCTCCACAGAAGTTCACCCCTGACATCTTCCCCAAGCCAGCGAAGCTGTAGAAGGTTAGATTGTATTATTTGGGCGTGGTTGGATAATAAGGTTTGCAGGCTTCAACCGCTGTGTACCTGATAGGATGAGTGGAATACATGAACAACACACGACCATCTGACATTTATCAGTGGAATTTGGATAATGCCTTTGTTAATCTTTCACTTAAACTGAGCTTAATGTTCTTGTCTGGTGATTGCTGCTTTGCCTTTCTGCTTAGTGGCAGTACAGTGGTTATGTCCTTATTTTGATCGACATTATGCAACATGTTTGGCGTTGCTCTGTCAAGCTACTTATTTCAGTAACATACTTCTGTTATGGCCCTCAAAATGCATGAAATTAGAACTGCCTCTGTAAGTTATGTATTCGGTAGAAAAACGGCAATTTGAGCCCATCAATGTGTCAGATTGGGATAGGCTGTGTGCTAATTTGGCTGTGGTTTAGTAAGAAAAGTTGCATCTGTGGTGAAGTTAGGATGCTCGGATCCACATGCATCTAATTTTTATTGGCTGACTAGATCTGGCTATATAGTCTGGTGATAGTTGACATTCTTACTAATACTTATATGTATGTGTGGGTATCATTGTACTTCACAAAAAAAAAATTACAGGAGAGTTGGATCTTACAGTTCTGAATTTTTATAGTTAATTATTTTAGACGACAAACACCGAAATTATGTTGGATTATTAGCAGGTTATTACTATCTCAAATCAATTCTTACCCATTGATAATTTTTGTGTTGTACATTAAGTTCCAAAAATTATCCTCCACAAGTTAGTGACCTTTTTTTTCTTTGAAGTTGAAGATCCAAGATTAAAATGATGTCTTTTCTTTAGTTTATTATTGAAATTAATTTTTAATTTCTCTTAGGTAGAATAAATTTACTTTTGCATACCCGGAGCAACGTGCGGGGAATTCTATAATAAGATCCACTATCGTGCAGAGATGATATCATGAAATCCTCTCAGTGTATATATATACGTCATTCTGTTTTGTATTGTATATGACTTCTCTCTTATGATCAGACGCGCGAGGTTACCGAAATTCTCTCTTACGATCATAGCATTTTTCTTAATTTCCGCAGCAAAGCGCGGGTGAGATGTTGTTCATAAAGAGACTACCCGTCGTCACCTATGGTGTAGCCACGCTACGTCCCCCCCCCCCCCCCCCTGCGAAGACTGCTCCTGCATTTACGCTACGCGCCCCTTCGCTCCTTCGATGTTGGCTGCATATGGGCATATCTCTGGTGTTCTGTAGAGTGTGATTGGGGCTTTTGGTTTACGTGAAGCGATTGATTTCTCGGCGATCGTGTATCAGGTCGGCGTTGGCCTTTTTTTTGCTTGTCCAGCCGGCCTTTTGTGCATGTTTGATACTGTGATGCATGCTGCCGAGACGCTGAGTAAGCAGTTGCTTACGGGTTGAAGCAGAATCGCACGACAGCGTCAACTACAGTTGCTTACGAGTAGCACCTGTAATCACCCGTGACGTTGCTCTACCAATAGCAGCTGTAGTCACTCGTGACGCACGGACTTGTTGTGTGGCCGTGTCGTCTGACGCCATATGTTCTTCGAGCCAGCTTTGTATGGCCGCCGGCTGGCCGTCCACCCTGGTTGGTGGCACAGCGGAGGAGGATGCCCGAGAAAATACACTGGTAGGTTTGCATCCATCTCGCGCAGATACTAGTCAGTGGTGACACCTACCACCGCGACGTCGACCCAAGGCACTGAGTCCGTTCGGCTTCTCGACTTATTTCGATTTATTTCGGTTTATTTTCTCTCACATAACACTATTCAATTTACCAACTGAACACTATTTTTCGGGGAAGAGAGGGTGATTAACCAACCAACTAATCCAAGGAAGGTTCGAGACTACGTTATTCTGGGCTAACAAAGTAAGGATGGGGATGTCATCGTTTCAATAATTCAATATTTTTCCAATCACGAGGATTGATGAGGCGATTGACGACATGTCGAAAGTCGACGACGTCCCGGCCAATGCTGGCTAAACATGCTATCTTATGTACTACATATGACAAATGTCTCAGCATGACGATGTTGTTTGTCTAATTGTCTTAGTTATTCATTAATGTAGATAATTATATTAAATTGTCGGTTAAGTCATTTAGGGATATGCGTTAAAACAACTAATTGCGGGATAGTTGAGGCTATAGCAGCTACATTGAACTAGAGAGCACCTAGCTGCATCAGAAATTTCAAAACCCTGATATAGATGCAACATGCTCTTAGTTTCCCAAGCTACGACTTAGAAGTTCCTAATTATTTGTCTAGTTTTTCCATTTGTTGAGTGCAAAACGGGCGAATACGAAATGAGGGCTTCCGTTGAGGGTACAAAGCAGGGTGGTGAGCCGGCGACCCTTGGGGCGATCCAATCATCCAGGGCGCAAGGGAATTGGAAAATTTTAATTTTATTTTCACAATTTTATAAAAATAATTATGCTTAACTAAATTTGCAAAAATAATTCTCAACCGCCGTATAAAATAGCGGTAGGCTCTTACCGCCGTTTCATACGCAGTTTTATGAAAAACGGATGGATGAACCGGCGGTTAAAACAACTGTCGTTTCAAATGGCGGTAATTTCTCATCACATCTTCAAAAATTATAACTATTTCATATGAATTTGGAAGATAAAATTTATACAAAAATCATAGATCTCAATAGATCTACAAATTTATAGTTCAAACGATTTTCATTTGGAATAATCTTCATGCCCAAATAAAAATAAAATAAAAATTCAAAATTCAAAAAAAAATTGTAAGAAAATTATTTTATTTATTTGTGAAAGGTTCAGAAAAATCACGAGCTGCTAAAGACTTTACAAAATCTAGGAGGGGGATCAAGCCAAACTTATGACGGATGCGGGTCCGAACTCAAACTAGAGCGAGCTAACTCATGTGCACACTTATTACAAGAATGAGGAGTAAAAGAAAGTTCAACAAACACAAAATCTTGTTGAATAAGTTGTTGTGCCTCCATAAGCAACATAACAGACGGTGATTGATCGAATGCTCTTGTCTTCAAAGCATTGACTAGGTTTGAAGAGTCATTTTCCAACTGAATTCTGGTCATACCTTGAGCTGAGATGCTGCCAACGCCGCAAGGCAAGCCTGAGCCTCTGCACAAAAAGAATCACGCACTGATGCTAATCTCCTCACTCCTTGACAATGAAACCCCATCCACCCCATTTATGTTCCATGAGGAAAGCTCCATCAACTTTTAGAGCAACTCCAACCGACTCACTAAATTAGACTAGCTAAATTCACATTTAGCTAGTCATTAGCTAGTATTCTTTCTCTAAATCTCCTCTTCTTCCAACAGACTAGCTAAAATGACTATCCATCTGCTAGGCCCACAACTTGGCCCACCAGTCAGGAGTACCCCCCGGACCCCCCCCTGCGACCCCGGAACAGATCGCGACGCCCTGCATCGCCACCGGTCGAAGAGGCTGGCGACGCCGTGGCCGCCGGTCAAAGATTGACGACGCTCCTTCATGTGCGCCGCTCCTCCTCCGATCAAATTGAATCGAGATACGTGACTCTCTCTATCCAGTTTGTAATCTTGAATCGACGACGATGCTACCTGCGCCCGTGACGGCGGCCCATCCTCCGGCCGTGACGGCGGCGCTTCCTCCGGCGGCGAAGGCAGGGCTTCCAAAAAGCGGTGGTGACGGCGCGAGGAAGAGGCGACGGCGTGCGGACACCATGGAGCGCACCAAGATTTTGGCGCGGGGCGGGAGGGCGGCCGGGTGTCAGGGAATAGCTAGCATGCAGCGCTCGACATATATGGCTAGCGGGGAGGAGTTTTTGACAAGCACGATGGATGAAGGAGGAGAATAGTGAGGCTGTTGGAATGTTGTGTTTGTTGATTTTTTTTCATTTTTTAGCTAGTCCAACCAATTTAGCTAGTCTTTTGAAGTTACTCTTAGAAATTCATCGGCCGGAGGACACCAACTCTGTACTTCCTAGGATGCTTCTCAACTATTTTCTTCAGCGGGCCATCTCTCGCTTCGTCTCGAGGGAACCCGCCCCCTCTCGGCTCCTCCGCCTCCTCTGTTTGGGCCCCTCTCTTCCTCCCCTCCGGCGTCCTCGCCGTCGGCGAGAAGGGTAGGGACCCTCTCTCCTTGTAGATCTACTAGTTATTTAGTTACCTAGCTTTGTAGTTTTGCCTATATGGCCTCCCACAGTGGTATGTCCATCCATGGTCGCCTCGCCGTCGTCGCCATTGCCGCCGTCATCGGCTTCTTTGTCGCCGGCTCCGTCGTTGCCAAGGTACTCTTAAATAAACTTCCTTCTCCTATCTCTCAGCCGGATCTCGTCCCCGCCTCTTCCGCTTCGCCCCGCCCACATCTCATCCGAGATCCGCCTTTCCCCGCCTTGCCACTGCCGCCACCCATCATCTGCCTGCTCCCTTCTGTCCTCTATCACCCAACGGATCTTGTCTCTTTTCCCCGTGCCTCGCCCCACTCGCCTCGCCCCCAAGATCCGGCTGCCCCTCGCCGTCCCTGTTGGTGGAGCTCCCCAGCCACCCGTGATCCGGCTGGTGTCGTTCTTCTGGCTAAGCTCTGGTGGTTGTTCCGACCTTCATCGTCGCTGAAC
This sequence comes from Cenchrus fungigraminus, assembly GCA_036936925.1. Classification (NCBI taxonomy): domain Eukaryota; kingdom Viridiplantae; phylum Streptophyta; class Magnoliopsida; order Poales; family Poaceae; genus Cenchrus; species Cenchrus fungigraminus. Next base: position 14,381,639 of record CM072778.1, on the reverse strand, counting down.
GCACCGGCTTGTGTCTGCTGCAGTCTTCGCCGCTGTCTCAGGACTCTAGTTCCTCAGATCTAGGTTCCCTTAGGGTTCGATGGTTGTTCCGACGCTGCTTTGCATCGTCGTCGAACGCATCGTCTGGCTGGCTTCGCCTTCTCCTCCGCCTCCGCCATCCGCTTGCAGCAATCAACAACTATTCGGTGGATCCACTCGACTTATGCAGTTGTTCTCCGTCGATTGTTCCGACGAGCTCGCCTTCCCCTTGGAAGTGGCTTGGTGGCCTGTCTACTATCTCCGGCGACGGCGATCCATCCATCATTCGGTCGCCTGGAGTGGACTTCTTCGGCTCCGCCGCTTCATCTTCAACCGATGCAGTGCACGGTACTCCATCCGGGTGCAAGCTTCTCTGAAGCCCCTGCGGCCCCCGCTGACGAACTCTCTGTTGTTGAACGCGTCGGTGATCCTGCAGATCTTATCCGGTCTGAGGACCTTGTTGTAATTTTCTTTTACTTCGAGGACCTCTTTGTAATATGGTTGCTTAAGTGATAATATATGTGCTTGTTGTAAAAAAAACTATTTTCTTCAGCATAGTACAGACCTCCCATGTCACATTTCTTGCTTTATATACTATATATACTTCTTCCAATGTTTTCTATGTTCCCCGGCATTTGCTAAATATTCAGGAAATTGCCTACCATCATGTGCCCGCGATTTTTTTATATTTTTTTTATTCCAATTTGCAAATTTATACGACCGTTTTGAAATTTATCAAAAATATACATCCACCGTCGTGGGCCACGGTGGATAGAGCCTATCGCCGTAGGTCACGGCGGCAGCACGTCCAACCGCCGTGGCCCACGGTGGTAAGGCCACCGCCAACGGTCGGGTCGAGGGTGTGGGCCCCGCGGCCCCTTACCGCCGTGCGCCACGACGGTAGGTCCTAAGCGCCATGGCGGACGGCGGCAGCCGCCCCTATATAAGGGCGACGGCGACCGCCGTCCCCACACCCTGCCGCCGCCCCCTCTCAGGTAAGTCTTTTTCCTTTTTATTTAATTAGTTTAATTAGTTTAGGATAGTGTAATTAGTGTAGAAAATTAGTTTTTAGATTAGAAAATTTAGAAATTAGTTAGTTTAATTAATTTAGATTTAGAAAATTAGTTTTGTATATAGAAATTTAGAAAATTAGTTTTTTAGTTTAGAGAATGTAGAAAATTAGTTTATCTGTTCAGGAAATTGTCGAAATTACTTTAGTTTGTTTAGAAAATATAGAAAATTAGTTTATCTGTTATAAAAATTGTAGAAATTACTTTAGCATGTTTAGAAATTTTAGAAAATTATTTTATCTCCTTTACAAAATGTAAAGAATGTAGAAAATTAGTTTATCTGTTCAAGAAATTGTCGAAATTACTTTAGTTTGTTTCGAAAATGTAGAAAATTAATTTATCTTGTTTTAAAAATGTAGAAAATTAGTTTATCTGTTCTAGAAATTGTAGAAATTACTTTAGCTTCTTTAGAAATTCTAGAAAAATAGTTTACCTGTTTAGGAAATTATTAAAAATTACTTTTTCTTGCCTAGGAAATCTAGAAAATTACTTTACCTTGTTTAGAAAATGTAGAAAATTAGTTTATCTATTCTAGAAATTGTAGAAATTACTTTAGCTTCTTTAGAAATTCTAGAAAAATAGTTTACCTATTTAGGAAATTATTGAAAATTACTTTATCTTGCCTAGAAAATCTAGAAAATTACTTTACCTTGTTTAGAAAATGTTGAAAATTAGTCTATCTGTTCTACAAATTGTACCAAAATACTTAAGCTTCTTTTGAAATTCTAGAAAATTACTTTATCTCGTTTACAAAAATGTAGACAATGTAGAAAAATATTTTACCTGTTCTAGAAAATGTAGAAATTACTTTATCTGGTTTTTTTAATTGTATGCAGCTGCAGCTATGGATCAGGCTCAGGACCAGGCTCAGGCTCAGGCCAAGGCTCAGGCTCAGGCTGCTCGTGCTGAGGTTGACGCGTACGTGACGCCTGAGTTGTTGGATAGGGAGGTCGACCGCAGGCACCGCTCGTTCCTGTCTGCCGTCCTCGGAGAGGATCTTGGACACGTGCGCTCTCGCACTACGCGCACGTTGTTGCCTATCCACGACCTTTGGGTTCCCAAGTACGTGAACTGATGCTATGTTATTGTTTGTACCTTCATTTATCCTTTTGTTGTAACTAATAAATTTACCTTATTTGATTCAGGCTACGCGCTGCACGACTACTGCCTGTAGCGCGGTTAGTCGAGGGGGACAGACTGCGAGACACGATTCCTCGGAAGGATCGCATGACACGGTTCCAATACGACTTCTCCCTCCTCAGCGCGGTTCTGGACCACTAGAGGCCGGAGACGCACACGTTCCACTTCCCCGTCGGCGAGATGACGCTGACTCTTCAGGACACGTCCCTGTTGATGGGCCTTCCTTGTGCGGGCGAGCCGCTGGGGGCTGTGGACATCTCCGACGACTGGTGTGCTGAGTTCCTCGCTCAGTTCGCCGCCCCGTACCAGGAGTTCGCGAACCCTCACGGACCGACCTTGACCTGGTTGCAGCAGCTCAGCGTACGTACCTTTACCTCATATTTTTCTTCGTTTTTGAAGATATGGAGACAATGTAACTAACGTTTGATTTTGTTTGTGTAGGCTGATTACCTAGCAGATGACGCCGAGCCCGAGACAGTCCACAGGTTCTTCGAGGCGTACCTGTTGTGGCTATTTGAGTTCGTGTTGTTCTGCGGTTCGCAGGGTGACGCGGTGGCGAGGTACTTGATCCCCCACGCTCAGAGGATCGCCGACGCGCCCTTGGACACCGTGCCCCCGATCAGTTGGGGCAACTCTGTTCTTGCGGGCACGTACAGGGGTCTGTGCTCGGAGGTGTTGAAGGGTCGTTCGGCGGAGGCGATCCTTCTCGGCTCTGGTGCCACAAGCGGTTTACGATTGGTCGGCCAGTCGTCCCCCTCCACGCGTACGAGCCCCTGCCAGAGGACCACGACCCCCTCGACCGTTTCACCATGGGCTCGGTGTGGTGCCTCCGGACGGTAATTTCTTACCTTGCACTTTCAATTTGTCTCTCCATTTTGTCTAGTTTGTTCAATCCACATTTAGGGTTCACATTTCGTTTGTATGCAGACCTCGTACGCTCACGACCAGACGAAGAGGGCGTACAAGGACTTCGTCGGTCAGTTCGACTCTCTCACGGACGCGGACTCTTATCTATGATCATGACTATTTTTTATTATGTCACTTTACTTTTCGTTATTACCACATAGTTTTCTTTGTCATAAAGTTAAAAAACAAAAAATAAATCATTAAGTTACTGTATCCTATTGGATCCTATTGGATTTATTATAATTTAATAAAGTTTAAAAAACATAAAATGAGTCTAACCGCCATGGACGCCGACCAATCGCCGTGGGCCACGGCGGTACCAAGGTAACTGCCGTGGCGTACGGCGGCTGCGGCTAACCGTCGTACGCCACGGCGGTTGATATATATTTTTGATAAATTTTAAAACGGTCGTATAAATTTGCAAATTGGATTAAAAAAATTCTGTGCCCGCAGCAGGCCCCAGCAATTGAAAGCCCAGATGCCGAGAAAAAAAAGTCCAGCGAAAGCAGTTGATGCCTTGTAGTAAGCCCACTACGATGAGTGTGGTACTAGAATTTTTTTTATATATTTATTTTTCTTCGATTTTACGAAAATAAATAGTCGGATTCAACATTGGCAGAAATAGCCACGAACCGCCGTTTGAAACGGCGGTTGGATCCCTGCCGCCGTTTAAAATAATTAGAACAAAGTAATGTACACGACAAGTGTTCAAATACAAATCTAAATATGACCGCGTTTCGTCGGTCGTGGCGGGCCCTGGTGCTCCTTCCTCCTCTCCGCTGCCGCCACCCTCTGTGCAGCCCTCGTGTGGTGGGTCGGGTATGTGATGGGGTCGCGTGGATGGCGATCGCGTCCTCCGACCGCCGGCTCGGGGGGGCGGTGTCGCTAAGGGAGTACCTGAACCCGACGAGATAGCCCCCCCTCCGGTCGCTGCATGTGGAGTCGCCGAGCCCGACGGGACGGCCCCCCCTCCGGTCGGTGCCTGTGGAGTCGCCGAGCCCGACGAGGCCGCCCCCCGTCCGGTCGCCCGCGCCTCCGCCTCCACCGACACTGCCGCGTCCAACGCCTCGCCTGCACGCCGTGCCGAGTCGTGGAAGTCCTCCATCATCGCGCGCTGCTGCTCCTGCGTCTGCTGCGTCGGCTGGGTCACGGGCGGGGCTCCTGTCAGCTGTGTACCACCGATCTCGTCGGCGCTGCCGCCCAACAAGTCGTCCAATGGAAACTCCAGCGGTGGTGTGTCGCCAGTGTAGTAGTCATCCAAAGTAGGTGCCTAAAATAGTGGCTGCTGCTGAACAGGTGGCTCAAACACTGGCTGCTGCTGCTGAACAGGTAGCTCAAACACTGGCTGCTGCTGAACCGGTCAAGCTGCTGCTGCCCACGACGAAGACCCCGGTCCCGTAGGTATCGGTGGTCTCTCTATAAAAATATTAGATCGTCATGGATGTCGGGGTTCTCTACCGCCGGACAGTAAATTTGTATCGATCGTGTGTCGGGCTCGGATGGTTAGCGCAGGAGACAACGGGATTTATACTGGTTCGGGCCTCCGAGGAGTAACACTCTACGTCCAGTGTCGAGCTGTTGTGTTCCCGTGCTAGGGTTGTTTGTAGTAGGGGTTACAAACTGGTCGGGAGAGGGTGTCGAGCCCAAGTCCCTTAGTATGAGTGTTCGGTTCGTCAGCCCTTGTGACGGTTGCCCTCCTCTCCCTTTTATAGGTGCAAGGGGGAGGGGTAAAAAGGGAAAATAAAGTAAGTGTTACAGTGTTAGCCGCTGGGACGTCCACTCGAGCGTCGCGTCCGTCAGGGCGCATTGAGGAGGAGCCGCACCGTGTTGTCGTAGAGGCCGCCGCGTGGCCGGGCGGGGCTGTTCACTTTGGGACGCCTGGCGCTTCCTCCGAGTAGCTTGGTGCTGGCTCAACCCGTCTGAGTGCGGGGTGAGCTCGCCACGTTAAGGCCTAATTGTAGGCCTGTGCTTATTGTAGGGGGCACTCGAGTGCCTCGGGTGGAGTTGGCGTGCTGCAGGGTCGGATGTGACGGGGAGTTGATGGCTGCGCGGCCGGGCAGGGCCGCATTAAGACTCCTGTCAGAGCTGGATGCCCACGCGTGCCGCCAGCTGGTGCGCTTGCATGGCATGGGGAACTGGCGCCCCACGCGTCGTAGCGGAGGAGTTCACGTGCCGGGGTCGCCCCACGTGGTACGGTTTGCGTCTTAGTCGGAGACGGAGAGTGCTCGTGCGAACGAGCAGCTTGTCGTGCGAGGCGGAGACTCGTCGTGCGAGGCGGAGACTGGTCGTACGAGGCGGAGACTCGCGTACGAGGCGGAGACTTGTCGTGCGAGGCGGAGACTGGTCGTGCGAGGTGGAGACTTGTCATGCGAGGTGGAGATTGGTCAGAGGGGCTTCCCCTAGTTGGGAACTTGTCGGAGAAGCTCCCAACTAGTCGGGAATAAGACGTCTTGCCAGTGATGGTCTTGACAGGGGTCCTTAGACTTCCTCGTCTTGAATCTTGGCCTTCACGTTGTCAATGGTGTCAGATGACTCCACCTCAAGAGTGATTATCTCGCCGTCAAAGGAGGCCCTAATCTGGGCCCTCGTCAGTAGCCCCCGAGCCTGAGTGGGAGTCAAGGACTCGCGCACAGGCTCAGCTGAAAAGCTTTGCGTCGATTTTTGGTCTTGATCTTCCCGGTGGATGCGCGCGAGCGCATCCGCCGGATGTAGCACACGAGTGAGTGGTAGACTCACTCGTGGGGTTTTAAGCTGCAGTAGAGTTGTCGCGATCTTGAGTTGTTCTGTTGAGGTAGTCGTGGATATCGTGGGCGACGTGGGTGACGTGGACGACGTGGATGACGCGGGCTTCACGGCCGATGCGGGGGACGGGACGGTTCGAAAGGACAGAGCGGAGACGTTTCAAGCTCCTGGGCCCAGCGAGAATCGAGGTGTCGCGCGGGCGGGCGCCTGTCACGCCGGGGCGCGCGCACGAGCGTGTCCTTGACGTGGTGGGACCGACATTTAAGGCCGGTGGCTGCGCCCCTTCCTTTTTAACCGCGCATCGGTCAAGGGTTTGGGACTTCCACTCCCTCACATTTTTCCTCTGCCCTTGCCGCCCGCTTCCTTCGCTTCTCGCGTCCGCAGCGCCGCCACAGCCTTCACCGGAGTCGTACATGAAAGCTCGCCGTCGCCATGTCGAACTGGTCGCGCTCCAACGTGTCCCGCTCGGTGCTGCGCCGCCTTGTCGACGCCGGGCAACTTCCTCTACTCACCGACGCCGTAGAGTGCAAGGTGCCCGGAGAGGAGTCCGTGCCGCGCCCGCCTAGGGGGTACGTCGTCTCGTTCGTGGCCTTCCACGAGCGCGGCTTCTCCGTTCCCGCCGGGCGGTTCATCCGGGCGGTCCTCTACGAGTACGGGCTCCAGCTGCAGCACCTCAACCCGAACAGCATCCAGCAGATGGCGGCGTTCGAGGTGTTGTGCGAGGGGTACTTGGGAATCAGTGCTCATTGGCACCTTTTCAAGTACTTCTTCATGTTCGCGTGCTTGAAGGATGGCTCCAAAGCGGCGACTATCGGCTGCGCCAACCTCCGGATGAAGCAAGGCCGGGGCGACAAGTACATTCCCTCCTCGCTGACCAGCTCGAACAGCGGCTGGCACAAGGGGTGGTTCTATCTCAGGAACGACCCCGAGTTTGCGCTGCCGGCGTTCACCGGGAACTCCATCGCGAATGCGCCGAGGAGCTGGACTGATGGTCCTCCGAAGGCGGAGCAGGAGAAGATGTTCAAGGATCACTGGGCAGTGTTGGCCCGCCTCCGTGACGCCGGGGTCGGCCTGGCGACCGTCATCAGCCAGTACCACGCCCGGGGGGTTGTTCCGCTCCGGAGGCGGCCGCTGCGCCTTTGCGAGATGACAGCCAGCAGGGCCCCTTGGGCCGGGACCGTGACCGCGCCCGAGCTCCCGTCGCCGAATGAGATCCAGCGCCGCGTGTCGGTGGCCATCGGGAAGTCGACCTTCGTGTGGCCGCCACCGCAGCTTCTTCCAATGCTCCCCAACGAGGGGACTGAAAAACTTGTAAGTGATTTCTTCTTCCGACAAGCTTTTCGACAAGCTTGGTGTCTTCAATCGATGTTGATCTTCCCGGAGATTCTCGACGACCACTAACTCTTTCGCCCTTTGTTCTTCCAGTTGAAGTGCTCTCACCTTGTGCCTGCGAAGGCGCCTCTCCCGGAGGAGGCGATCTTCAAACGCAACCAAGCGGCCGCGGAAAGGCGGAGGGCTGCGCGCAAGGAGCAGCACAAGGAGAAAGAGATCGCCAAGCGCGATCAGAACGACAACCGCATCAAGCGCCGCAAGGCGGGGGAGCGCAACGTCTCCTCTGATGAAGATCCGTCGCCGCCGCTGGCGTGGTGCGGAGACGAGCCTAGCGCTGCGGTCGACTGGAGCGACATGTCCGGGTGGCCCCCACCTTCGCCACACCAGGCGGTGGAGGTGAGTTCGTCGCGACGATTAGAGTCAGCCGCTCGTGAGAAGCGTGCGGGCTCGAGCTTGCAGTTGGGGGCCCGCCCCGCCCGAGAAGATCAGAGAGTGACCCGCTCTCAGGCGGCGCCTGGTGGCCTACGCGCCTCCGAGGGGTGGAGGGATCCTCCACGCCGGGATGATCCGCCCAAATGGTCGGCGGAACACTAGCCCTCTCCCCGCCATCTTTACGACGGCTCTGACCGCCCGGATGCGGACTCCTTGAAGAGGCGTTCGTCGAAGGGAGCGGACATGAGCGTCCCCCCACGACGCCTCCAATCTTTAGTCATCCGGGGCGGCGGGGCCCCGGACGTGCATGTTCCCCTCTCCGCCGGCGGGAGTCAGGGGCCAGCCTCCGACACGGCGGAGGTCGGGAGGACAGCCTCCAAGCCGGCAAGGGAGCGGAGCGCCGCCCTCGAGTCGGCGGGGAGAAGCGGGCCAGCCCCCGTGTCCGCGGAGCGCCGGGAGTCGGCTTCCGCGTTGGCTGGGGCCAAGAGATCAGCCCCCGAGCAGGGCTCGTCGGACAGGCCGGCGAAACGGGTCCGCGTCCGCTCCAGCATGTAAGCTCCTGCCCACCGTTCTTCATCGTCCTTGAATTCTTCGTCTTGTTCATCTCTTGATCTTGATTCGTGTTTGCCTCAGCCGCGTCGATACTGGCATGCTCAGCCTCGCGCCCCTGAAACGCGCAGCGCTGGGTGCGCGCGGTCCGCAGTCCGAGCCCCGCTCACTGCCCCCCTTCGCCGAGCTGTTGGCGGAGCAGGCCCAGAGCGGGGTGGCCATGGCCACCGAGGTGGTTAAGCCGGTGGCGCCTCCGCCGTCGTCGGGCGCCGACAACTTGGGCGGGGAGCAAACGGCTACAAAGGCGGTCGGTATCCAGGCGGCGACGGAGCCGCTGGTCGAAGCCACCCCAGGGGGAGGCGATGCCGTGGTGGCGCCCTCCGAGCAGATCGCGCCCTGCTACCGCCGGCCAGGGAACATGAAGTCGAGGCGTCGGCAGCGGCGGAAACTCCAGCGCCCACGGCGACGTAGGCTAGCGGGGACATGGCGGAGGTGTCGACTGCTGACGCCATGTCCTCCGGTATCCTCGAGATCATTGACCTCGACACTCCCGACCTGTCAAGCAATGCTGGCCGATCGAGTGGAGTCGGGGGTCGATGCCTCTAAGTCCGCCGCACCCGTGGCCGCGGCCTCGACTGAAGCGGCGGAGCCCGCCAACGAGGAGCCCGCGCCGGCCACAACTGCGGCGGGACAGCTGACGCCAGGTCGGGTTGGAGTTGTCGGAGGTCCCGAGCCCTCGGCCACGCCAGAGGCGGCCAAGGAGGTCCTCGGGGAACCTGCCACCGGTGCAGAGTTGACCCTGGCCGCGTCCTCACCCCCGGTCGTGGTGGCGGACTCGACCGCAGCAGAGGCACCGGAGTCGTCGTCTCTCCGGCCCGCCGCCCCTATCGACGAGGCGGCGCCCGCGGCAAGCCCGACTCTCCCGGCTCCGCAGGAACACGATGTTCTCAGGAGTGCAACGGGGGTCGCCTCCCCGGAGATCTAAGAGGTCGGGGAGGGCTCTGGCGCGGTCCTGCTGCCGGAGCTGGATGAAGGTGGCGCGCAGGTCTCCGACCTTGCTCGCTTCACTTGGGCGGCCGCTTTCGAGGCGGACGCGCCCGTCGACGAGGACGAAGAGTCTGAGGCCCGTCGCAGCCTCGAGCGCGGGCTCATGTGGGCGCGCTGCGCGTTCGACGAACTCATCCTTCCCGCGACAACGGTAAGTCTTCTCGACCAAGTTGTCGCAGGACGTCGACGGTGAGGCGTGATGCTTCCGTCTGCAACTTCCTCTCCTCTTGTTCATTCTTTGCTTGCGTTGACTTGACTTCTCGCGGTTTCAGGGCTGCGCGCATACCGCGCCGGGATGACCGTGAAGCTCGCGGAGAAGATGCAGGAGCTGAACGCTGCCCTGCTCAAAATCCTCGAGAAGGACAACTCGATCGAGCGGCTGTCGGAGCAACTTGAGAGTAAGCCCTTCGCTTCGATTCCGTTCTTGCCTTGCTTCTGAACTAATCGTAACACATTTGCTGACCTCGACTTGTTGACTTTCTCAGAATCCAGAGCCGAGCTCGAGCAGTCCCAGATGGCTCAGGAGCAGACCGCGGTCGAGTTGGAGCAGGCCAGGGACGCCCGGCGCGAGTCGGAGGAGTCCCGCAAGGTGAGCATCTAGGATCTCGCCAAGCTCGCGAGGGCCGTTGGCGTAGTCGCGACTGGGCTCGGTGTTCCCTTCGGGCCGATGCTTCCCGACAGGCTTCTTGAAGAGGTCGTGCGCCTCCCAGAGGTGATCAGGGAGCGGGAGTTGTCGACGGCTCGGAGGGCGGTGCACCGGGTGCTCGCCATGTTCGAGTCGCACTACCAGGGGTTGGACTGCATGGCGCTGAGCGGCGGTTGGACCCCTGGCATCTCCGATGCTCAGTGCGACGAGCTCGAGGAAGACTGTGCTGCCTTCGCCCGCGTCATGGCCGACGCAGCCTTGAAGGACCTGGACCTGCTACCAAGGGACGCACTAGAAGACCCAGAAAGCTCCAGGCCTTCACCTTAGATGTATCATTCTTAGGTGCTTGTAATTTAAAAACAATTCGTATGTGTAACACCATGAAACAGCATCGCGCTACCGAGAACTTGCTCAAAAAGTGTTACAGCTCGAACGCTCCCGAGCACCCAGGGTCGACCGCTATAATGTGTAGTAGACCTTAGGAGCTCGAGACAACCAAGCTCTACTCTGGAGCCGCAAGGGCATAGGAGTCGAGAAGCTCGGTCCTCTCGAACCGCTAAGGAGTGCCACGCGTTCGCAGCCCCCGAGCACTTGAGGGAGTTCGAGAAGTAGCTCGCGAGGTTTGTCGTCAAAATCGTTTTAGACCGGAGTCTGGGCGATTGCTCGAGCGCTTTTTGAAAAGAGGTCGGACAATGACCTGAGGACCCGAGCTGTGCTCGCAAGTCTTCACACCGTAGCCGCGGAGGCATAGGCGCTAGGAACGTCGAACGAGCAGCGACGTCGTGCCCCACGCAGGCCATCGTCTTTACTTCTCATAAGGTCGAGCCTTCCGCCAAAAAACCTCTCGCCCGTGCGATTGGTTACGACATAGATGTCGGATATTTTTAAAAAAAAATTGTAAAAATCGGAAGGAGGGCATCACGCTCTGGGTAGCCCCCGAGCGGGGAGCGTTCCGGCACAGGTGCGAGGACGCTCGCCGCTCAACCTTTAGAGAAGTGGCAACGTACGGAAACATGGCAACCGAGATGTTTTCGAACTTACAGACAAAATGAACAAAGCATGCGGCATTTATTCACTGATGTATAAGTTTTAAACAGTTACTCAAGGGTAAAATGGCCGCAGGTGTTCGATGTTCCACGCGTTGGAGACGACCCGCCCGTCCTCGTATCGGATCTTGAATGTTCCGGGTCGGAGCACTTGGTGGACGATGAATGGCCCTTCCCAAGAGGGCGAGAGCTTGTGTCGATCCTTGCTGCCTTGAACCCGTCGGAGGACCAGGTCCCCGACTCGAAACTCGCGGGCGCGTACGTTGCGCTCGTGGTAGCGTCGTAGAGCTTGTTGGTACTTGGCACAGCGTAGGAGTGCAACGTCACGCGCCTCGTCGAGCTGATCGATCGCGTCCTCGAGTGCGACTTGGTTGCCTTCGTCAGTGTAGGCTCGTATTCGAGGACTGCCGTAGTCGATGTCCGTGGGTAGGACTGCTTCGGACCCGTGTATCATGAAGAAAAGTGTGAAGCCAGTCGCCCGACAAGGCGTGGTGCGAAGACTCCATAGAACGGACGGTAGCTCGGCCACCCATCTTGCTCGGAACTTCTCGAGGCGCTTGAAGATGCGAGGTTTTAACCCTTGTAGGATCATGTCGTTCGCCCTCTCGACTTGCCCGTTCGTCTTCGGGTGCGCCACGGCAGACCAGTCCACGCGAATGTTGTTGTTGTCGCAGAAGTTGAGGAATTTCTTCCCCGTGAACTGGGTGCCGTTGTCAGTGATGATCGTGTTGGGTATACCGAAGCGGTAGATGATATCAGTGAAGAATGCTACGGCTTCCTCGGAGCGGACGTTCACAATGGGTCGCACTTTGATCCATTTGGAGAACTTGTCGACCGCTACGAGGAGATGCGTGGAGCCCTCGGACGCTTGTCGGAGTGGCCCCACCATGTCGAGGTGCCACACAGCGAAAGGCCATGTGATGGGGATGGTTTGAAGCGCTTGCGTCGGGAGGTGAGTTTGTCGGGCGTAGAACTGGCACCCTTCGCAGCGGCGCACGATGTCCTTGGAGTCGACCACTGCGGTGGGCCAATAGAAACCTTGTCGGAAAGCTTTTCCGACAAGAGTCCTTGGATCGACGTGATGCCTGCACGTGCCGGCGTGGATCTCGCGAAGTAGCTCTCTGCCTTGATCTCTGAGGATGCACCGCATGAGTATGCCTGCTGCGCCTCATTTGTAGAGCTCGCCCTCGATGAGGATGAAAGCTTTAGCTCGTCGCGCGACACGGCGTGCCTCCGTCTGGTGTACGTCCCCGAGAACCCCACCACTTCGAAGGTGAGGGTTTCTGTGTGAAAATTTTGCAGGTCCCCAAACGTGATGGGCAGGTCGATCTGCCCGATCGGGAGAGCCTCCATTCCAGGGACGACCCCGTGGAACGGTGCGGTCGACGGCCGCAGCTTTGTTCGAGGGATGCCCATGTCATCAAGCGTTGACGCACAGAGCATGTTGATGCCACTTCCCCCATCCATTAGGACCTTGTGGATCCGCTTGGACCTGAACAGGGGAGCCACCACTAGTGGGTAGGCTCCCGGCTGTGGTACGCGGTCGGGGTGGTCCTTGCGGTCGAAGGTTATCGGAACCTCCGACCACTTTAGGTAGGACGGCATCGAGGAGTCAGCGTTGAGGACTTCACGCCGGATCAGCTTCTCTCGACGCCTCGAAGGTCGTGCCGGGGATCCGCCAAAGATCATGTGAACTGCGTCGTCCTCGCCGGGGTACCGAGCCTCCGCGTCGTCGTCGTCGTTGTCGGGAGGCGGCGCGGCCTTCTTCGGTGGATCCGCCGCCCTTGGCTTGAGGGTGTCGTTGACGTAGTTCTTGATTAATCGGCAGTCTTTGAGCGCGTGCTTCACCGGGACGTTGTGGTGGGGGCACGGCGCATCCAGGAGCCTCTCGAAATGGTCCTTCGGTGGACCAGCCTTGGCCGGGCTGCTCTTGGGACGCGTCGCCTTGCGCTCAACCGCAGCAACGAGGTTGTCGTCACGCCGTCGCTTGTCGCTCTTCTTCTTCTTCTTGAAACGCGAGGACGTCCCTTCGCCGTGGTCCACGACCTGCTTCCCCTTGCCCTGAGGGGTGTTGAGTGTCGCCGCGACCGCCTCCTCGCCGTCCGCATGGTTGCTCGCGATGTCGAGGAGCTCCCGAGTGGTACGGGGCATGCGGCGCCCTAATCGATGGATCAGGGAAGTGCAGATCGTGCCGTTCCGTTGCGCCGGGAAGCTTGGTGCAACGCTTGGAGAAGCGCCGGATGTACTCGCGCAGGCTTTCCCCCGGCTTCTGCCTGCAGTTTCGCAGCTCCCACTGCTTGCCGGGGCAGGTGTACGTGCCCTGGAAGTTGCCGACGAAGACCCGACACAGGTCGGTCCAGTCGTTGATCTCGCCACAGGGCAAGTGCTCGAGCCATGTCCGTGCAGAGTCTCCGAGGTAGAGCGGCAGGTTCTTGATGATGAAGAGGTCGTCTGTCGCTCCCCCCGCGTGGCACGCGAGCCGATAGTCCTCCAGCCCGGAAACGCGAGGGGAACCTCGCGTCTCGCACGCCTTGTCCGAAAGCCCGCGAGCCCCTCTGGTTCGGTGACCAGCTGCGGTCGCGGTCGTCGTCGCTGTCGGCGCGGGCGGTGCTCGTCGCGACGGTTGCGGTTGTCGTCGTCGCGGTGGTTGTTGACGCTCGCAGCCCGTCGGCGAGCTTCGATGGTGTCCCGGGCGTCGCGGTTGGGCCCGAGACGGCTCTTGACCGCCGATGCTGCGGCTTCAGCCCCATCTCCACGATCCTGATGCCGGGAGGGAGGCGGGTTCGGGCGATGCGCGGAAGGCACCGCTCCTCGGTCGTGTTCCGACCACTGGCGTGAGGCGGAACTCTCTGCCTGCTGTGCCGCCGCCGCTTTGAGTAGCGCCTTGAGCTGTTGGTGTACTCGTCTTTCGTCGGAGGTCGCTGCCTCCGGGCAGCCGCGCAGCAGCATGGCCGCTGCGGCTAGGTTCTGCGACGCCCGCCTAAAGAGCGGCGGGGCGTCACCACCAGCGTTGGCGTCACCGTTTGCGCCCTCGTTGGCATGTCGGTCGTCGTCGCGGCCGTGTCCTCGAGCCGGCGGCGTCGGTGCGCGGGCTCTGGGTTGCTCGGCGGCGGGTCGACGTTCTTGCCGCTCGCTGTTTCCCTCGCGGCGTTGTTCCTGTACCGGGACCTGTTGCGAAGCCGGCAGCGGGGCGGGCTGCCTATTGCGGGGCTCGTGACCCCCCCAGCTCCCGGTGGAGGTTGGCCAGCTCCTCGTCAAGCTGGCGCCTCGCCTCGGTGAGCTCGTCGAGGCGCGCTCTGCGTTGGGCGTCGGTGGCGCGGTGGCGCGGTGCCGGCTCCGGGTCGGAGGAGCTGCTCGAGGCTGACGCCACGCAGACAAAGCAGTCGCGTGTGGGGTCGTGCACCCGCGTCGACGGCACCCTCCGAGCTGTTGCGAAGCCCGGAGAGGCGCGGGTCGCTCGTAGATCATTCACGTAGGCCGTCACCGGGTCGTCCGGGAGGCCTGGCTGTCCATGGGGGTACATGGCGGTGTACCGCTCCATGAACTCCCCCCAGGTGAGCGGCTCGGCTCCGCTGGCCTGGAAGGCGAGGTCGGTGAGGTAGTAGGCGGCGAGCCTAAAACGCTCTTGTGTTGGGTTAGGCCCCAACATGACCATGATCGTCTCATCCGAGAAGCCTCGGACGAACACCGCACGCCCCGCCGCCCCAGTTAGGATGTTGGGCCGGGCCGGCCGGGCGAAGGTTCGCCCGACGACGAACTCCGCCGGCCCGGCGTAGACGAAGCTGAGGGAGCCGAAGCGTATGGTGGCCCCAGGGGTTAGCAAAACCCTGCGGCCCTCCATCCGAGTCGTTGGTGAAGTTCGTCAAGACACACGATGTGCCCCTACCTGGCGTGCCAAATGTCGGGGTTCTCTACCGCCGGACAGTAAATTTGTATCGATCGTGTGCCGGGCTCGGATGGTTAGCGCAGGAGACAACGGGATTTATACTGGTTCGGGCCTCCGAGGAGTAACACCCTACGTCCAGTGTCGAGCTGCCGTGTTCCCGTGCTAGGGTTGTTTGTAGTAGGGATTACAAACTGGTCGGGAGAGGGTGTCGAGCCCAAGTCCCTTAGTATGAGTGTTCGGTTCGTCAGCCCTTGTGACGGTTGCCCTCCTCTCCCTTTTATAGGCGCAAGGGGAGGGGCAAAAAGGGAAATTAAAGTAAGTGTTATAGTGTTGGCCGCTGGGACGTCCACTCGAGCGTCGCTGTCCGTCAGGGCGCATTGAAGAGGAGCCGCGCCGTGTTGTCGTAGTGGCCGTCGTGTGGCTGGGCGTGGCTGTTCACTTTGGGACGCCTGGCGCTTCCTCCGGGTAGCTTGGTGCTGGCTCAACCCGTCTGAGTGCGGGGTAAGCTCGCCACGTTAAGGCCTAATTGTAGGCCTGTGCTTATTGTAGGGGGCACTCGAGTGCCTCGGGTGGAGTTGGCGTGCTGCAGGGTCGGATGTGACGGGGAGTTGATGGCTGCGCGGCCGGGCAGGGCCGCATTAAGACTCCTGTCAGAGCTGGATGCCCACGCGTGCCGCCAGCTGGTGCGCTTGCATGGCATGGGGAACTGGCGCCCCACGTGTCGTAGCGGAGGAGTTCACGTGCCGGGGTCGTGCCACGTGGTATGGTTTGCGTCTTAGTCGGAGATGGAGAGTGCTCGTGCGAACGAGCAGCTTGTCGTGCGAGGCGGAGACTCGTCGTGCGAGGCGGAGACTCGTCGTGCGAGGCGGATACTGGTCGTGCGAGGCGGAGACTTGTCGTGCGAGGCGGAGACTGGTCGGAGGGGCTTCCTCTAGTAGGGAACTTGTCGAAGAAGCTCCCAACTAGTCGGGAATAAGACGTCTTGCCAGTGATGGTCTTGACAGGGGTCCTTAGTCTTCCTCGTCTTGAATCTTAGCCTTCACGTTGTCAATGGTGTCAGACGACTCCACCTCAAGAGTGATTATCTCGCTGTCAAAGGGGGCCCTAATCTGGGCCCTCGTCAATGGATCAATAAAATATGCCGTGGTCTCTCTAGATAATATAACAAGCAACAAAAACATGTACGATCCCGTCATGTACCTGTGGCGTAGAAAGCACTCGGCTGCGGCAGGTACGGAGTGGACGCAGTGGGCCGAACGGTGGACGTGTTGAGGACGAGGGTGCCTGGTACGAAGCTGAGGTGGAGGCACAGCTGCTGGAGGAGGAGGGGTGGCAGGGAAGGAGGTAACCCTCGTCGCCGCGGAAGTTCACCGCCTGCATGATCCGCTGGCTCAGGCCCACCATCTTCTGCAGCTCTGTCCGTATCCGGTCCAACGACAACCGGTCCATCGTCGAGCCCACGTGCTGGGCCAGGTGGTACATCTCCCGAGCTGTGGCGTACTGTCAAGATTGGACGGATTGTTAGTACAACGAAACTTTACCGAATGTGACTTAATTTGAATTAATGTAAAATAACTTACTAAAAGATGATGTGGGACTGATTCCGTCCGTAGGGGTACGCCGACGCTGGCACGAGGTCGAGGCGAGGGTTCGGGGGGACGTACGTCACGCGCGTCCGGGTCCTCGCCGTGTACCACTGCAGGTACGCTCTCCAAGCGTCGTCGTCGTGTAAGCGCGGCTCGACGACGACGTTCTGCGCGGCGGTCGCCCACGCGTCCAGGTAGTGCTGCAGCTTCCCCAAAAAAGGGGCCGAAGTCCTCGACCCCTTCCTCGTCCACCTACAACAAGAAACAGCCAATTGGTCAGCAAACTAACTTTCTTCACTCGTCCACAGAAACTATTTAAGTTTGCAATGAACTTACAGGTGCACGGACGGGTCGACGGTGTGTGCGACGGGCACAGGCGAAGCCTGGTAGAGGCCGGACTGCCTCAGCACGCGCTCGACGTGGTACTCCTCGACGTACATGTCGTGGACGAGCGGCGTCTTCGTCATCCAGAAGTCACGGTCCCGAAAGCACAGGGACGAGAGACCCTGCGGTGCACGCGCGGCAACCAAGGCGTCGGTGTACGGCTGCCAGATAACCTCGCGGTCGGTGAGGGTGTCGATCTGGCCGACGAAGTCCACGTACGACCTCCTGGTCTGCTCCGTCCAAGAGAGCTGCAAACAAGAGAATGAGTTAGCTCGACGAATTGCATTACTTTCAGATAGCTACCGAGCGAAGTTAGCTCGAAGTACGAACCTGGCGCTGGCACCACATCGACCCCATGGTCGGCCTGTCTGCTGGGTCGTGCCCCTCCGGCAGCTCTCGATACGGCGATCGGTCGACCGATGGCCGACCGACAGGAAGCCGCTCGTAGCTCCACAGGTGCAACAGAAGCGGGCATCCGAGGAGGATCGACTGGGTGCCTATCTTGGTGCACCCGGCGCACAGGCCCCTGTACGTCGCGGCCAAAACCGCAGCGCCCCAGTTGATCTGGGGCATCTCCTCCACGGTGGCGTTGGCGATCCTCCGCGCGTGGGGGATCAGGAACCTCGACACCGCGTCCCCTTGGGACCCACAGAACATCACGTAGCCGAATAGCCACAACAGGTACACCTCCAAGTGCCTGTTGCTCGTCTGCTCGTCGGCGTCGTCCCTCATGAACGAGGCCTGAAAAAATTCAAAATTCAATGAGAGACTGAAAACCGATACTATGAAAAAACGATAGATAGAGGTACGTACGCTGTACTTACGCAAACAAGTGCACGAGAGGCCGTAGGAGTTGGTGAAGTCAGGCACCTCTGGCGCGCCGAGACGGCGCACCACTCCGGCGAACCTCGCGAGGAGGACGTCGCGCCACGGCTCGGGGGGGTCAGCAGCCCCCATGGGCTCCCCTGAGCACGGTAGCCCGAAGAGGAGGGCCACGTCCTCCAAAGTCACCGCCATCTCCCCCCAGGGGAAGTGGAAGCTGTGCGTCTCGGGGCGCCACCGGTCCAGGAGCGCGCAAACCAGCTGGTAGTCGAAGCCAAAGCGCGACCTGCGCTCCGCCGAGCGCATAGCGGCCCGCATGAGGTCCCCCTCAACCAAGCGCGCTAGGGGAAGAAGCCCTGCTGCGCGTAGCCTGCACCACAAAATGAAAATAAATATTAATTACGAATTTAAATGAGGAAATACAAAGATACGAAGGTGTCGTATTACATACTTCGGACACCAGCCGGGGTGAAGCGGCATGTAGTGCCCCGGGCCTCTAAAACGCACGGTCCCTAGCTCTGCCCCGCAGATCGCGGAGTGGTAGGACCGGTGCGCCCTGTCTGTCCGCTCGTCGAAGAGCTCGGGCAGCACGTACGGCAGGGGCTCCCGAGGAGGACGAACAGCACCAACAGGGGGCTGCGGAAAAGGCGGCGCCTGCTGCTGAGCCATAGCTGCAAAAAAATGAAATATAAAGTCACACATAATTTCTAAGCATTTCCAAAGCATTTCTATAATTTCTAAAGTATTTCTAGGAATTTCCAAAGTATTTCTATAATTTCCAGAGTATTTCTAAGCAATTCCAAAGCATTTCTACAATTTTTAAAGTATTTCTAGGAATTTCCAAAGCATTTCTACAATTTCTAAAGTATTTCTAGGAATTTACTAAGTATTTCTACAATTTCTAAAGTATTTCTAGGAATTTCCATAGTATTTCTACAATTTCTAAAGTATTTCTATAATTTCTAAAGTATTTTGAGGAATTTTCAAAGTATTTCTACAATTTTCAAAGTATTTCTATAATTTCTAAAGTTTTTCTATGAATTTCCAAAGAATTTCTACGAATTTCGAAAGTATTTTTATAATTTCTAACCTATTTCTATAATTTCTAAACTATTTCTAGATTTTCTAAAGTATTTCTATAATTTCTAGATTTTCTAAAGTATTTCTATAATTTCTAAACTATTTCTATATTTTCTAAACTATTTCTAGATTTTTCTAACCTATTTCTAGATTTTCTAAACTATTTCTATAATTTCTAAACTATTTCTAGATTTTTCTAAACTATTTCTACCTTATTTACTAAAGATACGAGGAAAGTATTGGAAACATACCTGATGGACACCGAAGAAGGCCACCGAGGACGAAAAGAAGAAGAGAAAGGGGGAGGCGCAGCCGCCGGCGGCAGGGGCTGCGGCCCTTATATAGGCGCGGCCCAGCCGCCGGTTGGTTTGGCGGTAGGACCTACCGCCGTATCAATTGTCGGTAGGTTCCCAACGGTATGTCAACCGCCCTTTGAACCGGCGGTTGGACTGCTGCCGCCGTTGGCCGTGGCGGTAGGTGCCTGGCCAGCGGGCCACGTAGGGGATCTTCCTGCCGCCGTTTGAAACGGCGGTTGGAAGGTACTTACCGCCGTTTGAAGCGGTGGTAGGTCCCTACCGCCGTTTCAAACGGCGGCAGGGATCCAACCGCCGTTTCAAACGGCGGTTCGTGGCTATTTCTGCCAATGTTGAATCCGACTATTTATTTTCGTAAAATCGAAGAAAAATAAATATAAAAAAAATTCGTGGTACACCAGGGGCCCACCAAAAGAAAACTTCGACAGCAAAACGGGAGAGAGGAAGGGGAAAAAAAAGGAAGGGCAAAAAAGGCTGCGGCGGCCACGGCCGCCTCTCCCAGTCTCCCTACGACGGATCATGCAAGGAGACGACGGCGCGACTGGGGATAGAAGCGATGGGTAGCATGCGCCGCCTACGGTTTTGGTTGTTGTGGGCGTCCCCGCGGGCCGCGGCTGAGGCATCCATCGGAGGGGGGGCTTTCAGGTTTGCTCCTTGCCTGTTCCGCCGTTTCTGTGAGCCCGACGGCCTATGGTACTGTTCTGGGCCAAATGTTGTTTAAACAGCTTCAGGATCCCAGAATTTCACCCCCATTTTGGTCATCTGCATCCTTGGCGAGCCCGGTTTGATGCTGAAATGCTGGATGACGCGCCCAAGACCCAGGTCACAACAATTTTCAATGCGTTCAGATGGTCGCAATCTGCAACTGGCATAATTTTCGAAGCTTATGAGGTAAACTAAGCACATCTATAACTGCATGTACAGATATACTTGATACATGTATTGATGTATACACCTATAAAAAGAATGTTAGCCAAGCATTCGTATAACTTTGGCAGGATTCTCAAAATATGTTTTGCTGTTAGGCTACTTTATAAGTATAGTTTAGTTTATTTACTAGAAAGACTGGTGCGACGTTGCCGGTAGGAAGCCTGAGAATATTTATGCAGTATTTTAGGTTGTGGATTATTTTTTTAAAAAAACTTTAGGGTATTTTTTAGTTAAAATGTAGGGATCATGGATTCATTGTGATAAACCTAGGGGACTTTTTTGCAATTTCGGACTATGGGTAGATATGCAAAAAGTTTAGGGTCTCTTCTGTAAATGTCTTTGGACCATGTGTTAATTTCTATAAAGCTCAGGTTTGCGGGAGATGCATGGATTACGGGTTAATTATCATAAAATTACCTGAGAGGTGGCTCGATCGAGAGAGGTGTCGTCAAATTGCTTGAGAGGTGGCTTAAATAAAGCCTGATGGGGCTTCATTAAATTATCAGAGTAGTGGTTGGACTATAATTTATTTTTTATAAAGTTTGAGAGGGATTTTGTAAAATTGGTAGCTCTCTTGGCATTTCTTGAAAGCTCGAGGTGGTTTCCATAAAACTACATGAGAGATGGTCTGAGCAACTGCTATTTCTGCAAAGTTCGAGGGGGGTTTTCTTAAAAGTACCTACGTGTGGGCGGGACTACATATCAAGTTCGATAAAGTGCGAGGGGTTTTCTTACAAAACTGCTGAGCCTTCCGGATGGATGTGAACCATCAACGCGCGATCCGACGGCCGTGGATTTACGGGTGATGTGGCGCAGTGGGAGGGCAAAAATTGCCCGCCTTTTAGGTCTATTATAAAGATACTGGCTAACAGTGTGCGCTTCTGGAACACTCGAGCGCACTGGATTTATTATGGTCTAGTCCAAATCAGCTTACTTTGGGGGGATTTCTATGGCTTCCTTTTGGAAAAGGATGTAAATCACTTTCAGTATCATGGCCTGTGCCATGACTGAATGACCTCATATGAACACATGACCATCGTGCTGGAATCCTTTATTACAGTGACACGGAATTTTATTCCAGAACAATTCCAACTGTCGGTTAGGAACGATGAAGTCTGCGATATTGTGGTTGAGTAGTGGTAGTCTGAAGATACATTGATATACATCAACGAAAGTGGTATCGCACAAATCCAGGTCCCAGTTGCTGCAGCCTGATTTTCAGAAAAGTAATCTGAAGGCATGCTCAGGAGAGACTTTTTTGACCATGAAACAAAGCTAGTGACTGTCCTGTACTAGTGTCATCACCGTGCTCACATCACCTGGAACATGTAATAATCCTATCAGCCCCTTCCCTCTCTTGCATTCCAAATATTAAGCTTGGAAAGTACTTTATCGTTCGGATTGTGGGTTCTCACTTCTCACAAAGCTTATACTTCATTTTCTTTATTGATTAGATTAACAAAAACTTGTGGGGACATTTTTTAAACTACTTTTGACCAGAATTCAAAGATGGTTAAGATAGTCGTAACTGTGTATACATGAGTAATATGAGTGAAAGACTTGCCTAATGCATGCCTATGTGTTACTTTAGTCATAAAAGAATAAAAGAATTAAGTTAATGAACATGCAACTAACGTCAATACAAAGTCAAAACACAGCCAGTTATTTACACAAGGCGTCAGGCTAACCGTTACTTTTTACAATCAAAAGGCGGTCAAACTGAGAATAAATGATTAGTACACAGGTAAACATATGACAGCAACTTTGGACTGCTCATCTGTCATGAGTGGTACTTTTGCGTACTGTTTTCAGAAGGTCATAGATTTGGCGTCAAGTCTCGCACCAACCACACAGCATGTATCACATTTCACTTGATATGTTGACACATTGATTTCTGATAGTGATCAATAGGATATTGTTATGAGAATGATGATCAATAGGATTTGTTCTTTCTTGTTACATCATTAACGCATACTTCTGGGTGTACTCACTCAAGTTGTTAAAGGTGCATAGCATAATGCTACCTGTCCTGTACCTTTTGAGCTTTGGCAACTTCTAATGCACGTGCCTTAAATGATCCAAGATTATTCAGGTAAAAGCGGCTGCAGATATCTGTGTGGAAATGCAGTCTGGCAGTCCATTTGGCTGTAATCAAGAACTCAATGAACATAAGTTACATAACAGTATCAATGGAAGTATTGTATGCTGCTCCTTATTTATAATGATCATATTTGTATGGGTGGGCAATATTGTTACCATTTCCATCCCCAAGAACATCACATCACCACCCTAATTAATATTATTGTGTTAGCAAAAGGCTCTCAAGTCTCAACTGTTCGTCGCATTAGGCTACGAAAAATGTTCATTTATTTTGCTTGAAGCTTATACCATGTTTTCCCATAAATAACTCACATGTCAGGATGATATTTTATTCTATAAATTCTTCCTTTTAATTTGCATTGCTAGTAAACTCATCTACTATCTCTTTATTTTGTCTAATATGTTGTGTTTTTTCGAAATCATGTAGATGGGCAAAGCAAAATGTGGTAACCAAAACCGTAATATATGCTACCATTGTGTGCTTTCTTTCACAATAAGAGACATGAACAAGTGTAACCATGCATGTCACGTTGCCTATGTGTTAAGTTTGGAAGTCCAAAACGCGGTTACTAGAGTCAAGCCTGGATTTAAAATTCTGGAAACAATCACACACCACCTACTCCAGGTCCAGGTTCTCCTTTGTGCATATATGAGCTGCAGATCGTTCTTCTCTGCATCACCAGACAAGGAGAATAAAATCCATCATCACCAGTTCACTCCAGCCAAGGACTCAGCATTGATTGCCGGGAAATTTGTTGGTAGCTCTGCAATTTCAAGGTAATTTGCTTGAGACAACGTGCATCCTCACCAAGAGGTCACCTCGATCTCAGTCAGTTTCAAGACATTGCAAGAGGGCATCCACCATGGCTAAGAGGGACGACTACATGGCCGGCTCCAGCTCCACCTCTAATGGAGCCCATAAAAGGCTGCTGCAGGATTGTAGCAATTATGCCCAGGAACATGCTAAGAAGTAAGTCTAAACCATTGCCATGTATATTAAACAAACCTAGTTAAGTATGTGATGAACTATGACCAACGAACAGAAGGAAATAATTGGTTGTTGAACTTTCAGTTGTTTTTTTGTTACATTTGATTATCCTAGTTCTTGTTATCTGTGTTATTCAACTTCTTATATGGATATTTTCTCAAGTTATTAATGGTGCTTTCCTGAAGGAGGGTATGCATTAACACAAGAACTGAGTACACATATGCACCATATCATGATGGCTACCAGTGGAGAAAATATGGGCAAAAAATGATCCGTGGAAATACCTACCCGAGGTATGTGTACAAAATCATGCAATCTTTTTTTAATCTTTCAGTTCCACACGAGTTAAGCTAACAGTTACAGAATATGTGATATGTTAATAAAGCTGAAATCTGATAATTCATCACACAAGAACTATTACCTAGGGATTAGGTGAAATAATAGATCCGATCGATCCAATTGCAAATACACAATTATAGATTTTCCAACTAGGCCACACTCTTTGGGTGCGTCCGGGAAGAGCTTAAAAAGGGGTAGACATATAAGTGAAGATGTATTTCTTACCTAGATTATATATTATCCAAATACTGAACCACAATAACTGTAAATAGTGGATGTTTCCCGTATTGGGTAAGTACTATACACGTGATCGATCTTGTTAATTTCAATGCATTCCCATATAAGTACATGTGGGTGATCTGGATTCCAGACTAGGGTCCTGTTTAGTTCCCTAAAATTTCACCAACTATCCGTCAATCTTCGGACACTAATTAGGAGTATTAAATTTGAATTAATGACAAAACCCATTCCTCAACCGCTACCTTAATTTTTGAGACGAATCTAACGAGCCTAATTATGTCATGACTAGACAGCATCATGCTACAGTAACAATCTCTAATGACAGATTAATTAGGCTTAATGAATTCATCTCGCGATTTTCAGTCCATTCGTGTAATTAGTCTACGTTCAATACTCCTAATAGATTTTGAAAGTGAATCCCAAAAATTTCTCTATTGAACTAAACAGGCCCTTGGTTAGCTTATCTTCTCAAGCCTGGCTTTCTGGTCACATAAATGTTGTTTAATGGCAAGTGTGTTTGGAAATAAGAAGAAATCCGGTGCATGTGCGTGTATGGTTATTAGGTTGGTTGATGCCTGCCCCAGTAGCTGCCTGCTCCTATCAAGTTCTAGCGCTTACCTTCATGTTGTCGTGTAGCTAAAAGCCACCATGCCATAATGGGAATTTTCAAAAAGTGGAATAAACCCAGGAGGAAGAGGGAAAAACTAAGCACCATATGTCGAATCACCACACACGCTACTTTTGTGCACTCATTGGGGGCTGTTTATTAGTAAAAAAACACTAATAAGTCCCCTAATTAACATTCAGAATCATGGATGGCGTATATAATCGCCCTCCTGACCAACTTGCTTCCGAGTAAACCAGTTTTGCTTTTTTTTTGCAATGATTGGTGGTATACTATTTCTAAAAAATGGATTGGTGAGTACTATACTTGTGGCCTTGTGGGAATGCAATCACCCACTGCATAGATTTGCGTACTAATGTAAAATGTGAATATTATTTATTTTGAGAAAGAACATGAGCATACAAGTATGATGTATCCACCACAGTATGGTTAGGCCTCACTACTAATCAATAAAACTTCTAGGCACAAGTAGTGAGGGGTGTCAATGGGAAAAAATAAAATTCTCCAGCTATCATTTTGTAAAGAACATTTCACTCAGAAAACTTCAATATGAGAATATCTGCCTTTTCCTTGTGGGACCCGCTGTGAAGAGTGACGTATTTTCTCCCTCAAAATAACTTGTCTAACACACTCTGCGGCCATTAACTACTATGCAGACATTAACTTTATCCCTGTCCCTGTTGCAATATGCAACTTCTGCAAGGGCAACCGAGACTTGAAGATGGGGACTGAACATCATCAGTTCTTTGGAAGAATCATTTTTCTTTATGTGCATGGGGCTAGTCATGTTTAGGGGACTACTCATTAAAAAGGAAGACTTGATTGACCCTTGAGAAACTAGGTGAATCTAAATTGCAAAGAAATATGCACCTAAATTCACCTTGATGAGGACTTGAACTAGGGTGATCTGGATGTACATCCTGAACCAGATGAGCTAGGCTCAGTTATAATTGAGTCCCAGGGCAATTCTCAAGAGCAATGCAAATTCTGGCAGTGAGGGGGAACATTTCATATCTGCGGGCTAGCAAAAGGCCAAGAGATCAGGTTATCGATGCGACATTTTTCAGTAATTAGCATCAAAAATATATATACACAGACGAGAATATGTATAAGAACAGTTTTTTGTATGTAGTTTTTTTATATTCCATCGACTGTAGTAATATTGATTCATCAATGTTCTTTTGGAAATGGATATGATCAGACTGAGCACTGGGCAGTACATATCCACCAACGCAAGGGATAATAACAGTACTGACTAGCAAAATAGATGGAGCCCGAAAACAAACACCGTCAAATTTTAGCATATTAAAGAGTTTTCATTTGTCAAAGTTATTTAATACTTCAGGCATATCAATATTTTATCAGGAGCTACTGCATCATTATTTGGGATAATAACAGTACTGACTAGCAAAATAGATGGAGCCCGAAAACAAATATCTTCAAGTTTTAGCATATTGCAGAATTTTCATTTGTCAAAGTTATTTAGTACTTCAGGCTTATCAATATTTTATCAGGAGCTACCGCGTCATTATTTTTGAAGCATTGATAAGGATAGTTTAGCATGTATGCCTTTCCCATATATGTACTTTTCAATAAGTATTGATGAATTATGCTCGTTCAAAAAAAAAGTATTGATGAACTATGATGTTAGATCCTCTCTGGTGTTGATGCATGTGATATCCAGTACTTGCATCGGGATATATACTCCCAGCATTGGGGCATGATATCTAGAGCATGCGTGCATTGGAATCCTCCTTTGGAGCTAATAATTCATGTCGGCATAATTAACAATTCTGAGCCAGGTGGACAACGCCAAGTGTTGTCATGTGTCAAGTTTTTGGCTTTCACATGCATGTTGGCGACCTCTTTGTGAGCATTTCCCCTAGGACATGGAAAAGTGAGCCCTAAACAACTCTAGATGTTTTACGCAGGTGCTACTATAGGTGCACATTCCATCAGGATCATGGCTGCCCAGCAACCAAGCATGTGGAGCAAACCAATTCCCAGGATCCACCACTGTTCCGAGTAATCTACACAAATGAGCACACATGCAACAGCACCAATGTCTCCGACTTCATGGCTTCATCTATACACATCCAGCAGATCGCTGATGCCTCTTTGAGAAAGGCAGAGATGGAAATATCTAGTAGCCTGACCCACTGCGGTGCTGGTCATGGATTGATAAAAGAAGAGACAGATGCCATGGTCTCCTCCTTGCTCACTGTCATCAGTGGCAGTGATGTTGCAAAATCGAATGTTGGGCGTGCAGCTGTGCAAGAGAACACACCCGCTCTGACGTCCAGAAACAGCTATGAAGCCATCCCTTCTGTTTCACCCGTACTGCTGGCGGCATCCGATGAACTGAAAATGGATTTCGCTGAGCCACCTGACTCCCACTGGTTCGAGCCTTTCGATTTAGGTTGGTTCATATAATATGCAGGTTGATCCATCATCTTAATAAACGTGTGTCCAGAATCATCCTTTGGCTTACCTACTCTGTGCAGAGTATATGTACACTCACTCTGTTTACCAGTTTTTTGTTTTTGTTTTTGGGGTGCATTTTTTTGGAGTTGCATGCGATGTAATTTTAACAGGCTTGCACATTGTGCTGTGGAAAACGCTAGCAAAAAAGAAACTTAGCTAGTACACTTTGCTTCTCCAATTTTGAAAAAAAAGGGTGAATAGCAAGCGCTGATTTTGAATGGTTGATTTTGAACAACTGGACTTTTACAATCGGAGGTTTATTTTAGTGGCTGTATGGCAGATAGTGAGATAGCTTGTGGTGTGTGATGTTTGTACTGCCCAGCTGTTTTCAGGTGACGTACGTTTGGATGGTACCTGGGACTGGGGAGAATTTTGCGATTATAGGACTCAAACAAACATGATTTGCTATTTTGACACTGGACCCACAATTCATAGACACAGATGGACCCGTTTGTCATCCACAAAGGTTGTCAAAATAGCAAATCACGTTTGGAGGGAGTCCTAAAATCACAATTTTTTCGGGACTGGGAGAGGGGAAAAGGATATAAGAGTAAAATGCATAGCCGGTCCTCAAACTTGCACTGTTGTGTCATGTCGGTCCATGAACTCACAAAGTGTGTTACTAAGGTCCCTAATCGCAGTCCGGGTCTCGCTGCAGGTCCAAATAAGTCTAGACCCGTGACCTATGATGACGTGGCATGCTTACGTGGCACTCGTCTCCATGGAGCAGCTGCCCCCATCCACATCTTCGAGGAGCCGGCGGTGTCGTGGATGGCCTCGACGGCCGGCGCCCCTCCCGCTCCTGCTCCCCGGCACCTACTAGGCAGCCACCTCATCCCGATGCCCACGCGCCAATGAGTTCACCACCGTCGCGAATCCTCAACATCAGCCATGTCGTCCCAGACCGAGACCGAGCCGCCGCCGACTCGCTGCCGCCGCAGCTACCGGAGGACGGCCTGGTCGAGCTCTTGTTCATGCAAGCCTAGTTCGTCGTCGTGGCCATGCCAATGCGGCGCCTCTTCTTCTACGAGGGCCTCGGCGTCCCGCCCTTCCCGCAACTCGCCCGCTCCCTGCGATCCTCCCTTGCCGTCGCATTGGCCGTCTTCCCTCCGCTGTCGGGGAAACTCGCCCACCGCCCGTCCGCCGGGGGCGGCGAGGTCGTCGTGGACTACTCACCAGCCTCAGTGTCGTCAGGCGTGAAGTTCGTGGAGGCCGAGTACGACGGCGGCATCGAAGACATGCACCGGGTGGCTGGCAGCGGCAGTGACGAGGGAGATAGGGAGGCGGTTATGCTGCTCGGCCCCGAGCTCGACGCGACGCGGCTGCCGGCACTCGTGCTCGCCGTGCAGGTGACAAGGCTGTCCGTTGGAGGCGGCGGACGCGCGGCGGTGGTCGCGGTGGCCGTCCGCCACGCCGTGGCCGACAACAGGCGATATCCAAATAATCGGTGAAGCAGCACATACGGGCGCAGAACCAGACTGCAGGCCAGCAGGCGGACAAGCCTCCAAGCACCTACCTCGCCGTGTCGTCGCTGGTGTGGACATCCGTCGCGTGCGCCAAGTCCGGGGACCTCGCCGGCGGCGACGCCTACATCCTAGTGGCCGTGGACTTCCGCCGCCGCCTCGGTCCGGCCATCGACGAGCGCTACTTTGGGGACTGCATCGTGCCGTGCGTCGCCAGGGCCTCCGTTCATGACCTGCTCGAGGGCGGCGGCGCCGGGCTCGCCTGCGCCGCCGTGGCCATCCGAGACGCAATCCGCGCGCAGCCTGAGTGCCCGGTGCGCGCCATGGACTTCGGGAACAGGTTCATGGCGTACGAGACGGACTTCGGGTCGGACGCGCCGTCCCGTGTGGAGCCTCGTGTCGCTCTCCGCCGCGGAGATCGTGCTGCTGCTCGGCGCCCAGGACCGCGGCGGCAATGTGGCTGCTGAATCGACATTGCAATTTGCATGGGGATCTAGCTCTTCAACGTCTGCTCTCTTTCGATCCAAAAAATCAAAACAGCTGCTCTGTTTCTGAGCAGAATATTTGTGTTTTTTGCCTCCTGTCACGGCCGGAATCACTCGTCGCTGCCGGAACCAGAAGCCGAGACGATTAGACGTGGTAATGGATTTTGGAAAATCCAAATCCAATCGGATTTTTTCCTTTTGGACTTCGTTGGACTGGATTATTTTGGATGTGGATGTCCACATGCTAAATTAAATTGGATGTCCAATCAGTATTGGATGTCCAATCAGTATTGGATGTCCAAGCAGGAGCTTTTAATTCTAATGTCCGGCTCTGGACGTGGGTCCCGCATATAGATTTGGCTTCACCGATTTGCACGAAGTAGCGGACTGTCATATTAAGACATCTCACCAAATTTTGGTCAAATCCGCTAAAATTTTATAGTGTAAACGCGAGATTTTAATTCTAGGGTCCGGCCCTGGATGTGGGTCCCACATATAGATTTGGCTTCACCGATTTGCACTGAGTAGCGGACTGTTATATTAAGGCATCTCACCAAATTTCGGTCAAATCCGCTAAAATTTTATAGTGTGAACGCGAGCTTTTAATTCTAGGGTCCGGCTCTGGACGTGGGTCCCACATATAGATTTGGCTTCACCGATTTGCACTGAGTAGCGGACTGTCATGTTAAGGCATCTCACCAAATTTCGGTCAAATCCGCTAAAATTTTATAGTGTGAACGCGAGCTTTTAATTCTAGGGTCCGGCTCTAGACATGTGTCCCACATATAGATTTATCTGAGTAGTCAACCTGGTGGTGGTTGGATTATAGTGTTGGATATTGGATTTTGAGTGAGTGAATTGGATTGGATTAGATATGAGCTTTATAATTTAGGATCTTACTGGATTTTTCTTCTTTGGATTATGAATGTTGATCCATTCCCACGTATAGAGACGAAGAAGTTGGCCGCGAAGGCCTCCATGATCGTGCGGTCGAGCGTGGTCACCTGAACGCCACCGCCGCTGGCACCCAGTCCAGCAGCGTGACGAGCTCCCCACCGAATACGGACGCCAGCTTGACACGTCTCGGCGCGCCCCAACCGAAGTCCGTCGCGTAGCCATGAACTAGTGCGCGGCGGGACCTGCGGACGTCGGCAGGGCGGCGAGGCGTTCGGCGGCGAGCGCGAGGAGGGAGACTGAGTGCCACCTCTTCGTCATGTCCACGTCATTGGCCACACTGGCATACCATGTCAGCCTTATTGGACCAAAATGAGACCCAAACAGGAATTAGGGACATCAGTGACACACTTTGTGAGTTCGTGGACCGGTATGACATAGCAGCACAAGTTTGAGGACCGACTATGTATTTTACTCAGGATATAACATGGGATGTGAGAGCTGGTTATGGAATATGGACTGGGAAACAATATTTCAAACCCAGTCTGTTGTTTGCCTTCTACCGGGTTTGGTAATGGGTTACAAGTGGGGGCCACCGGCCACGTGTGCTTTTGTTAAATAAAAGAAAGAAAGAAAACACCGAGTCTCCACACAGCACACAACATTCTTTTTTTTTTTTGACTGCACAGCACACAACATTCTAATGGTAGTACTGACGATGTTGTCTATAAATGAAAAGTTGAAAACTATCAAACAATACGTATAATTGGTTGTCTTTGTAAGTTATATCTCATATTAATTCAATTTTTTTAATTTATATATGAAAAATATTATGAGTTGCATAACAATTATGACTCTTATAATTAATGATTCATAGTCCTAAAATCTAACCCATAAGACGGTTGTTTTACAAAACAACGAATTATTTCTCTCCCCTCACCCGCCCTCATCTACTCCCTCGATATCGTTTTAAATGACATTTTGGACAAATTTGTGTAGATTAAGGAAGAATTGAATTTACTCTTCTACCCTACACATTCCTTCTCACTACTACACTCGTGTGCTGTCTGGCAGACAGACACTTTGAGTTCCAGACTACAAGGGCAAAACGGGGGGCCACACACGTCTACTGCGATGTCAAATATTCGGACTCATTTTGTATTGAACTGCTAACGACAAATAAAGTGATATGAGGGAGTACATCATAAAAATTCATACATAGTACTACATGAGATGATCTATGAAACTACTAAGGTGCAGCGATGTGCTAACCCCTGCTTGCGAGTAGAACGATAGTTCTGGCAGCCCATAGCAAGGTGAGGTCGAGGACTCGAGGGGCAGCTTCGACAGCCCGCACGTACAATGGGGTCGTCCGTCGGTCTGCGCGGCGGAGTTGACATCGGCACGCGCAACTAGAAGCGTTGAAGTAGATCTAACGAACTACGTTCGGCTTTCTTACATAGAACTTTTCTCTCACACGATCACATCAAATCCGTCATATAAATCAGCGTATAGTATTTTTCTCTTAGAACAAATCTGCAAAAGTTCTACTAAATATACTATATCTTCGTTGTCTCGCCACCCATAACTTCGCATCTTACTCGGACGCACCGTCACCGATGATGCACATCATCTAGGAGCATACGGAAGCGCAGGGGAAAGTGCGGGAGCTCCCGAACCTCTCTCCCGATCTATGATCTCTCTAATCTCTCCTATTGTTGCCTCCGCCTGACCTGCCCCGGCTGACCGGCTTTGTCACCCTCCGCTAGCTACGCACACCTCACCTCTCTTTCCTACGTAGAGGACTTCTTATGTAGAGCTTGGCTCCGTTCGGCATATATTCAGCAGATTTGTATCATAGATCTGTTATGAAAGAAAAATATTGTATTCTAATTTTTACAGCAGATTAATACTGCGAAAGAAGACGAGTAAGAGGAGCCGAACGTAGCCAAGGGCCAGCTGCGCACGGCGCCTGGCAGCGTTGCGGCCATTTGCGAATCGCGTCCAAGTTCAAGGGCCAGCTGCTTTTGGCATGGACGAGGCAAAGGGTATCTAACCTGACAGCCATGCCAAGAAACCTCAGGTAGTCCAGCAGGTGGTGCATGAGCATGATGCTCTGGTGCAGGTGCAGCGCACACGCCCTGTGTCCGGAGGTTGCCGTTGCCGGGCAAAATACAGCCCCGCGCACGGCGCATGGCACTGGCAGACAACACCTAAAGATGATGTTTCTCCAGGCTGCGGCCGGCGCAACCACGAGCGCTTCGAACTCCCGGCCCGCCGGCGCCGCGTCCAGATCAGGCCGACGCCGACGCCGACGCCTGGGCACGGCGGCGCACTGTTGTGTGCGGCAGTGCGGGCAGAGCATGGCCGGCGGCCCCGTGCACGCGCAGGTGAAAATGAAATACTACAGCAGGGCATCTCGGGCACCGAGCCCCAAATGGCCGCTAGATCCGCGTCTGAGCCTGGGGGCGGCCGTGGACCTCGACCAGCGCGGTACCAGATCTCAGCGAGATTTGGAGAAATCCTTTCTTTGGTAAGCAAACGCGGCTGTTCAAGTTGTTTATGGTTGGTGCCAGTGGCCAGTGGCCATTTTCTGGAGCAGTACCCCTCCCAAAACCACGTGCGAATTCCTTTGGTTGGATTTACAATTCTGCAGGAGATGCTTAGAGAAGCAAATGCCCTGTCACGATCAGGACGGGGGAGCGCGTTGTTTAATCGCCGTCGACATCGAAGTCCAGCTTTGAGGCTGTTCGGCTGATATAATGAATAATATTCGGCTGGTAGATTGAATAGTGTTATGTGAGAGGAGATAAGCCGAAACAAGCCGAGATAAGCCGAGAAACGGCCAGCCGAACAGCCTCTTTGTTTAGGGCGCCACTTGCATTATTCTGACCCCTCTTATCGCAGCGCCCCGAGCCGATAAGGCGATAAGCTATTATGTTAGCCACGAGATTAGGGTAGTGATTACGATCCAAATGAGACGATGCTCCGTCCAGTGTCCTCGTCACCATGTGTACCCAACCTCTTGGCTGCGTCTCAGGTTCTTCTCTACCCGGCACCATGCGGCTGTCAGCAGGGCCGTCCCGGCTAAATCCGAGACCTTATACGAAACTAAAAAAATGAGACCTACTAACTGAAAAGATCAAATGAACAAAATTTAGAGATCGACTAATTACTTCCTACAGTTTGGTGTGATTGTGATGGACAACGTACAAGGGATTAGTATTACCTTTTGGAACGAGTCGACGATGGCGCCCAGGAGGTAGGACTCATTTTCTAAAGGGCTATTGGTTTGCTAAATGGGCAATGACGTTATTGATAATGGACCAACCAGGCTGCTTCCTTTTCTTAATGCTTGGAAGCTGCAGCTTAGCTATATATATATGTATATAATTACATGGGTAATGAACTACGGAGTACTACATATTTGGAGGCCTTGATCGGTCGCTCACCCTGCACACCCCAGGGACGGCCCTGCTGTCAGCCTGTCAAGTTCGGACAAGCGGTAGAGCCACCAGTATGGCAAGCCACACCTGCCACAACTACCGTATGCATATATACGATGATAATATATTCATGAAGCGCTTTGAAGCTTTAAATTAAAACACAAAAGAATGAATCTTTTTCTCGAACATCTTGCCACACTTAATGCTTATGTTCACCTCAACAATCTGATTATCAATGTTTGAAATTTTCATACAATTGTGACGCACATGATAATCTCTAGTATATTTATACATATTTGATGACTATATTTATAATTAGTAGCATTAACTTCGCTATATATTTTTTGGTCTTGGCTCCACCACTGGTTCGGACTGTCATGCGGTCAAGGAAGTCTCAATGGAGGATGAACAGTCAAACCACAAGTTTCAAAAAAATGGCATAACAACGGATATTATGGGTTCATCATTTTTTTCTTTTCGAATTAAGTAATCCTATAACACAATCTGTGTAAATCATCGAGAGGAGAACATCACGATGAAATTATAATACTTCGATATCTTATACATTGGGTGTGGAATCGTTCAAGATTCGCTCCAAGAGGATCGGTGACATACGATGTATTGGTTCGTTAGAGCTAGCTCATCTAAATTATAATATTATATTATATATAGCTATAATATTATTATATTGTATGATCTTCGGTTCCCACACTACCACTCTTTCATTTCATCTAAAATAGTTCCTCCACCTAAGGAGGGCTGCGACTATTACTTTATATGAAATGCGTGTGATTTAGCCAGAATGAATAATCAAAATAATAGGAAAAATATATAAATGGAGTTTCACATATCATACTTAATAAAAAGAGCAATTTCTAGGAACATTAATGTGCATATATGATCATTTAATTTCATAGGAAATCTGATCGTGCGTGTTGTTTTGGGCTGACCATGGAGTGGTTGCTTTTTTCGAATCGAGGGCATTCCCCCATTTCCATTGCACCAACGGAAATACCAGATGTCTCACAAGAACATAGGTAGAAATGAAAGAAAGGGGAAGGGGGAAAGAGCAACATCATCCTGATAGGAACCAACTCCCCTAACCTGTCCCAAGCTAGGTGGAGTACTAGACATCGAGACCCCCGGTCTCCCGGGGATTACAAAGCATGGTTTTACCACAATTTTACAAGACTACTTTTAAACTTTGACAATTTGCACTTATCCTGACTCCATCTTGCTACTCAAAATCACATGTCGCCCGATGTCTTTCATGCGTCTTCTCCTTCTTTTGACGGGCCCTCCCACGGCGCCGGAAGCATCCTAATCATTGGGGGCTTCCTCTGCTGTGCTAGAAGCCTCTGCGCAATGGCAAGCATTGTTTTCACTCCTTCAACCACTCCTCCTTGGACTTCAGCTTTGAGTAGACCTGCCCAATATGTCATGAATGCACAAGCATGTAAAATGACTTCCGCAGGATCAGCTTCCTATCAAACACAACTCTGTTTCTGCATTTTCATACGGCCCAACAGATTGTTGCGAAGCCAAAGTGATAAATTGCCTCCCCATTTGGGAGTAGTGCCTGAATCCACCCCCTGTATTGATGTATATTTCTTGGGGTGCTATTTGTCCCAAGACATGCACCCACAATGCCCCCAAACAGATTTTGCCACAGTGCATTGAAAGAACAAATGTTCAGCGGTCTCAACCTGATCACAGAACATGCAAGTTGTATTGCCATTCCATTTTCTTTTTGTCATGTTATCTTTGTCAAGATAGCATTGTTTTCCAGTAGCCAGGTAATGATTTTTATCTTGTATGGCAGCTTGCATTTCCAAATATGACTGAATAAATTTCCACTGTCATATTTGGTTAAGTGATCATATACCGATTTTGTAGTATATGTGCCTTTGCCAGTCCATTTCCACTTTATTATGTTATCCATATTTTGGAAGTTAAAATTGTACACTTGGTCAACAATTCCTACCCATTGTTCACAGAGTATAGGAGGCAACCATCTACTGAATTTTAGTTGGCCGTTTCTCTGAAGGAATTGAAAGATTGCTATGTCTTTATCTTTGCACATGTCATAGATCACTTGTATCATTACACATATAGGATGTTCAAACAACCATGGATCTTTCCAAAATAAGGTTTGTTTTCCTTTTTTGGTGTCTACCTTCCTCCCTCTCAGATAGATGGGTCTGATTTTAAGCATATCAACCCATACAAGTGAGTCATTCAGTCTGTGTTTTACAGTACTGATGTTATCACCTTGTAAATATTTTGCTTTGATCAACGTGTGCCAAATTTCTTCTTCTCTCTCTAATCTCCACCATCATTTGCATAAAAGGCTTATGTTCATCTTTCTGATGTCTTTAATCCCTAGCCCCCCTTTTTTCTTGTTTTTACAAATGATTTCCCACCGAATCAACTTGTATTTTTTTGGTACTACCTCCCTGCCAAAAGAATACTCTTCTTTGTTTATCCATCTTATCAGTTATGGTTTGAGGAATGACGTATATTGACATGTGGTATATGGTAGCACTATATAAGCCGGAGGTGATCAAAGTGGTTCTGCGAGCAATGGACATGGTACCACCTCTCCAAACTACTATTTTTTCTCATTTTTGTCAACTATTGAAGTCCAATCCCTTACATGCAATCTGCTAGGGCTGACTGGAACTCCCAAGTATTTTATAGGGAAGCTGCCAATCTGGCAGTTAAAGAGTTCAACCATTTGAATAATTTTATCTTCATCTCCATTAATCGGGATGACTTCACTTTTAGTGAAGTTTATTTTTAAACTGGACATCATCTCATATATATACAAGAGTAACTTCATGTTTCTGGCATTATCAAGAGTAAAATGCATAAACGGTCCTTAAACTTGTCCAACTGTGTCACTTAGGTCCACATATTCTCAAAATGCATTTCTGTCTCTCTAAACTTTGGCTCGAGTGTCATTTAGGTCCATATACTCTCAAAGTGCAGATTTATCCCTCTAAACTTGACTGCAGGTGTCATTTAGGTCTATATACTTTCTAAAGGCATTGTCATCTCAATTAAATTGATAAAAACTTTTTTACCATAAAAATTGATAAAAACTTAATTTTACATGTATATAATTTAACATAGTAAAATAAAATGTGTTTCAAATCACTGTATGTGTAGAATATTGATATGATGAATCCAAAAAGATTGACATTCTTTTACTTTGGAGGTAATATCATATAGGTGCACATGACAGGCATGCTCAATAATTTTTGAAAGATTGTTCAAATTTGAGTAACTCGTGCTCGCATATTACTAAACTTAAATTAGGGATTTTAAAAATATTTTACTACTAGAATGGGTGAAGCTAAAGAAGCAATAAAACATGTAAAAAATCTAATGAAAATGATGGCTTGCTTTAAAACATAAAGTTTGATGTTATCATATTAATTATATTAGTGGGATGACAATGCATTTCAAGTTTAGGGACCTATGTGACACCTGAACACAAGTTTAGAGAGGTTAGATCTACACTTTGAGAGTATATGGGCCTAAATGACACCTGAGCCCAAGTTTAGGGAGCCAGTAATGCATTTTACGAGTATGGGGACCTAAGTGACACGACCAGACAAGTTTAAGGACCGATCATGCACTTTACTCCATTATCAATATCATCTTTTAGACAGATGATAGTATCATCTGCATATACTGTGCCTTTGGGGATCAGATTTTCTGCCAAGCCAGTTATAAGCCCACTATCTAGAGCTTTCCGCACCATTCTAGTTAGACAATCAGCTACAATGTTGAACATGATGGGGGTAGAGGGTCTCCTTGCCTAACCCCTCTTTGACTCACAAAGTAACGCCCTGTCTTGTTGTTAATTTTAACACACAATGTACCTCCTGTTGTTAATTTTAACACACAATGTACCTCCAGTGACCACTTGTTTCATCCACATACACCATTTTTCCCAAAGCCTCTTGATCTGAGACTTTCAAACAAGAAGTTCCAACAGACTTTGTCATATGCTTTCTCAAAATCTAGCTTAAGTATAACCCTAACTTTATTTATTATTTTAGTTTCATGCATCACTTCATGCAAGGCCATTATTGCTAACATGATATTTCTCCCCTACATAAAAGTTGTTTGGTTGTGTAATATTAATTTGTCTATCACCAATTCTAATCTTAATGTCAACACTTTGGTGAGCCATTTGTATAGGCAGTTTAGCAAACATATAGGCTTGTATTGCTGAATTTTCTCAGCTTCATTTACTTTGGGTAAGGGGGTAATTACCCCATAGTTTAATATACTCACATCAAGTTTTCCACTATGGAAATCATTGAACATTTCAGTAATGCCCTTCTTTATGATTTCCCAGCATTTTTGATAGAATTTTATTGGTATTTTATCTGTTCCAGCAGCTTTATTAGTTTCCATTTGGAATAAGGCGTTCTTTATCTCTTCCTCAGAGAAAGATCTAGTTATCTCCTCATTATCAGATTCGCTCATCTTCTCATTAATCCTCCACAACTCCTCATCAAGCTGGAAAGCATTACCTGGTGCAGGGCCAAACATCTCATTGTAATATTATGTTGCATGATTCAACAGATCTCCTCCCCTTCTATAACACCCTCACCACTGGTAAATGTTATGATTGTGTTTTTACTTTTCCTCCCATTAGCAATTCTATGAAAGTACTCGGTGTTGTTATCCCCTTCATGCAGCCATGTTTCATGAGATCTTTTAAACCAATGTAATTCCTCTCCTTCCATCATTTTCCACAAGATTGTACTAATTTGCACTTTTCTATGCATCTGTTCCAAGGATAGACCGAAGTCTTCCTCGATTTGTCCCAATGACATCAATTCACTTCTTAGAAGTGCACAAGTTTTCTTGTTTGCCCCTTGAACATTGAAACCCCAACCCTTGAAGTATTGCTTGAAGTTTTTTATTTTACTCTCTCCCAAATGCTTATTCAGCATGGCAAGGTTTGTCCCATATTTCTATAACCTTTGGTAGAAAATCAGGGTTTTTTAACCAATATAATTTAAATCTAAAATTCAAGTTCTTCATTGTGGTAGTGGATGAAAGTGTAAGAATGAGTGGATTATGGTCAGACACCTCCCTGAGTAAACTTGTACACCAAGGACAGGTGGTACATATTCCCCCATGACTTGCTTATTAAGAATTTGTCCAACCTTTCCAGGGTGGGATTTTCCTGGTTGTTGGACCACGTGTACTTTCCTCCTATCATATGAAGATCATTCAACTTAAATGTGTTGATGATTGAATTGAACACCCCTGTGTGTCTGTGTACACCACCTTTGTTTTTTTCTTTCACATTTCTGACTATATTAAAGTCCCCTCCTATCAGGCAGGGTTCTTTGCATTTATTTATATAGTTAG
This sequence comes from Cenchrus fungigraminus, assembly GCA_036936925.1. Taxonomy (NCBI): domain Eukaryota; kingdom Viridiplantae; phylum Streptophyta; class Magnoliopsida; order Poales; family Poaceae; genus Cenchrus; species Cenchrus fungigraminus. Next base: position 14,343,245 of record CM072778.1, on the reverse strand, counting down.
CTAACTCAACAAGGAATTCATCTTTATCCCCTTCTTGAGCTGCACCATATATATTTATGAAGTTCCACTTCTTCTTTTTTTGTTTTTATCCCACAGATTTAGTTGTAAGAAATATTTTCCTTCTGTGAAGGATCCCACATCGAAGTATTGTATATTTACTATTTAGACCACTTAGGATCCCTCCAGACCTTCCTCTATTCAAATATCTTTTTAGCAGCTGTCTTTACTGCTTTGTTTAGGTCCACTCCAGAGTGAAGCTCATTTGTTGGGGCATCCACATGAACACCATTGAATCATGTACCTTTTCTTTAATTTTTTTTACAAACTAAGGTCAAAGTATGTACTATTTTTCAAAAAACAATTAACCACTTTCTTAGTACAACGCATAAAGTTAATGCTACGTCATTCAAAACGTAAGCAAATACTACGGTGAAACAGTAGTAATTATTGTACCACGTGATCCTTTGTGTAGCATGCTGTTTTTTAGCTCTTTTATGATATTTTATAAGGGTAGTATAATGAATAATTAGCTCGTTTTTCATCTTAGACCCTCATTACTCTCCAATCTCTTGCGCTTACACCGGTCCGCCTCCTTGGTTCTTCCCAAAACCGCCTATGTTCCTCCACAGCGGCGCATCGTCGCGACTCCGCCCGCCTTTGTTCCTCCCGACCCAGGGGCGGAGCTGCAGCCGGCCATCGGGGTCTGGTGACCCCGACGACCACCGGTAAATTCCTTTGTATCACTGTTTATTCATAACCCCATAGAGAATATAATTACTCTATCACGACCCCGATGCCCAAAACTTCTAGCTTCGCCCCTGCCCCGACCGCATCCTCCCCCACCACCGGATCCCCGTGTGGCGGCCTCTGCTCGCACCCCTGCCTAGCTGCTTACGTGGGCCCAGGAGCGGCCGCCGACTCCGTGTGTGCCCCTACCCTGCAGCTCGCGCGTGCTCGCTCTTCGCGTCGATTGTCATTGCTCGCGCAAGCTCGGGCGTCGCCACCCGCTGCCGCCTCACTCTCTCTGATGAGAATACCTTGGAAGATGAATAGAGGAGAGTGAGAGACAGTGAGAGACGGGATCCCATGAGAGACAATGAGAATATGTTGATTTCCAAATGAATTGCAATGCAATGCGTGTGATTTAACTTTTAATCGAAATATGTGTGTTTTAAATTCATAAATTATACAAGATTTTAATTAAAAAGTAGTTTATTTTTTTAATTATACCCTCATACCACCTATACTACCCATTCATATCACCTTGTACTGCTGATGAGTTTTCAGTAGTATACAGTTAATCTGAGTTGTTGAACTATATACTAAGTACAACATAGTATAAAACAAAATAACTCATTTTTCGACGACGACCTAGGATCCTAATGGTAAAACCTGATATACTCCCAGGAAACCTTTCAAATACAGAGTAGTACGTTTACAAATTACAAAGCCGTTTGTTTGATCAGAGGCGTTGTGGTCAAGGTACGTGCGGGTTTTTCTCTTGACGAAGTGCCGGGGAGCGGGAGGAGGTTGGTGTGGGGCGGTGGTCTCCCTCAGCTGCGGCGACAGCGCGGCTCCGGCGACGGCGCTGCTCCGACGGCGGCGGTCGTCCGGCCTCGCCGGCAGGGGCTCGGGCCACCAGATCCGCCGCCCCGAGGGGCTGATCTGGTGCTCCCTTGCCCGGATCTGCGCGGGCCGGCCGTGGATGCGCCCGTCGCGCGTCGGCGGCTTGGCGGGTCACCGGACTCGGGCGGAGGGGCGGCGCGCCGAGCATTGGGGACGGCGGAGGTGTGGGGGAGGCCGGGATGGTGCTCCGCAACATTCAGGTGCCCTCCTCTCCCCTTCCCTCGGTAGTGGCGCGGCGGCGCGCGGGTACGATCGCGGCGGTGGTGGCTGGCGGCGCTACTGGCTTCGACAGCGGGGGAAGGAGCTTGGGTGCTAGAGCTATTCTGATGCCCTGAGCTCCGGTCCTCAGGCGGCGGAGCTGCGGCGACGGTGTGGCGGACTGTGAGACTTCGGCGGCTTCCTGTTGCTTCGGCTCCGCCATGGTGGTGGGGCTGAGGCGGCCTGGGCTGCGTCCGGCGGTACCATGGTGGTACTGCGGGCCGTTGCCATCGCTTGTTTCGTTCTCCCGATCGCCGTCATGGGGCGGGCCGTGCAACAGGTTTGGACTGCTCTGGGCGAAAGCTTTGGTGACGGCACCTTCGGGCGTCGTTCGCTCTGTTGGGGGCACCATTGTGGAGCGGCTCCACCTGCTGTACGCGGTTTCTGGGTGAAAACCTTGTCCATTAGTGGACGAGCGTCGGCGGCGCTTTGGGCGTCGCAACCTCCTTGGAGGCGTCGCTTCTTGAAACCGGGCCTGGCTTGCGGTGTTTGCTGGTGTCGCTAATGGTGGGAGAAGACGACCTTGGTTGGGAGTGGCTTGTTGGGTGGTGGTGTCTCGTTCGTGGCTCTGTTTGTTTGTTAAGCTTCCTCTTCGGTGTGGTATTGTGTGAGTGTTGTTTCTTTTCTTTTCTTTGTGCAAAAAAAAAAGAAAAGAAAAAGAAAAAAAAAGTAGGCAGTAGTTTCTCTTTGGAGCGGGGGAGAAGAGAGGTTTGGTTCTTGGTGGTGGGTGGTGGCTCGCGTCGACGGCAGAACAAGAGTTGTGGAGACCCGGATCGACGTCCCAATCCGACTGGATCGATCCTTTTGAAGTTCTCTGAGTTGATCGTGTTGATGTCCCAATCCGACCGATGAGTTGTTGAGTTGAGCGGTGCGTGTTGAGGTCCCAATCCAACCCACCTTAGTGCCTAGTTGTATGGTCTGCAGACCGGAGTCGTTCGGGGTTTTTCTGCTTCCCTAATTGTGCGGTCGATCGGCCAGAGTTGTATGATTTTCAGACTCGATTTTCCTTATAAACTGAATCAACTCTCTTCTTCTGATAAAAACTCGGGAAAGCACAAGCTTTCACCGTCCGTTCAAAATTACGCGTTCGCCGGGAAGCCCGCAACCGCACGGGCGGCCGCGGATCTAGCCGCCGGCCGGCCGGGTTATTTTTTCCACCGCGAGTGCGCCCGATGATCCTACGGCCGAGCCCCGACAGATCGCCGACCGGCACCGCATCGCCGGAAGCCCTTTTGACTCCTTCCTCGTCGACAACGACGTGCCCGTTCCCGCAGATGACCGGGCCGGGATACCTCGGTCTCCGGCTACGGATCGCGGTACTGGCGCGAAACTCCAGCCAGTTAAAGATCACATTTTGGTTCCATGATTCTTCGTTCGTTTTCTTCGAGTTGACTACTGATTACTGAATGAATCTTTTGCCAAAACAGGCAACTCTGGTTCGATTAATCTGCCTCTCTCTGCTCTGTGCTCTGGGTGTCCACGCATGACGCATACCTCATTCGTCGCTGCAGCACTTCGCCGATTGTATCGCCATTCAGGTATGCGTATGAATGCACAAGTGCAGTTTTTTCCAATTCATAACTCCCAAAACCATAAATTAGAAGACTAAAAAAAGGTGAACACAGAGCCAAACGGCCCCCCCCCCCCCCCCCAAGAAAAAGCTGAAAGGCCATCCATTGGGATTCAGAGAAACGAACTGGGTGGTACAATGCATCTAGATTGAAAAAAAGTAGTCGACGGAAGTGAGCTCATCAGAAATGAGCTGGATAGCAGCTGAGAAGCTCACTGATCTCTAAAAAATCTGCTGCTGCCACAGGTAAAAAAAAATGTAGTGTATAGCACATTAGGTCGTCAGACAATATATACATTCAGGCGCTCGCATGTGAAGCCCTCCAGATCAGATCACAACATTATATTATATTTTTCGGCAAATCCCTCTGGTAGAGACCACCCAATCTATGAGCAATTTGCAGCAAAATGCTGTGAAAACAGCACCGAAACGTGGGACTGGCTCGGGATTGGTAGCCTCCACCACTGCCCTGGTTAACAAAGGCTCCCGTATTGTAATCCCACTTGGCAATACATCTAATCGGCTGGCACCCACTGTTCGTGCACTGTCCTTAACTGCAATTTGCCAATTTGAGTGTAAATAAACATATATGCACGCATCCGTCACACCTACGTAGGAGGGACTTGTACTCAGGACAAAGCATGTGGCAAACATAGTACTAGAGAAATCATTCGGGAAAAAAAAGTAACTTGAGAAGCCAATCAAACGAAATTTGAGCATATTAGAGTCCAAAATCCCTGAAGAAAACTATAGTCCCCATCTCGACACTCATATAATAGGCACATGATTATTGGATGGCAGATTCAACCGCTCGAATCTAATATCTGTAAACATTAAACTTATCTAAAGACCCCGCAACCTTCTTGACTTGGAACAAATATGGAACCATAAAGTATGGGCCGCGTTTGTACTGTGCCGATTAGTCTAACCTCGAAATTTAAGCACCTTTGCTCCGGTGACCATGAAAGCGACATAGGTGTCTGCCAATCTCCTCCTCCGTTTCCCACACACCTGCCGCCCAAAGAACATCACAGCATTTGAGCAGTCAGGTAGAGCTAAGAAGAAGAAGAATGGCATCGCCGCGCTTGAAGACGGAGCAGTCCTTTGAGTTCGGGGAGCTCAACGCGCAAGATGCTGTGGGATCTGCCTCAGAGTCGTCTTACAGCCCTCCTGGAGCTGTCTTTGGGGTCTCCCCACCGGAGTCCTCGCCGCCCGGCGGCCGGAGTAATAGAAGGTACATGCATAAACCGATGAGCTGATTGATACTGTATCTTCTCAGCTCCAAATTTGTTACATAAACATCATGATTTATCTAGCTCTGTGTGTGCTGTCATGATTGTTGCCTCCTTGCTTTGATTTCGATCCTTCTCCATTATTTGATTGTTTCTCAACTTTTTGAGTGCCTTCTGTAGATGTAGTTCAGATCTTGAACATCCCTGCTGTTTGGTTTTAGTTCTGTGTCTTGCACTGTTCTATCTTCCTCATGTTCGCGTCTACGACTGAATCTGTCAGAATGCATGCGGACAGGGAGCTACTATTTCTGCCTTCTTCAGGTTTAATTTGTGCCTTATGTATAGATATAAGATTATTCAGAAAGGAAACAATAACATACATGCCACAGTAGTTGGTGATCGTAGGTTAATTCTAGCTTGAGTCCAGTTGGAGGACATCGTACTATATATGTTTACAACTCGGGCTCAGGTTAATTTACTGCTAAAAACAGTACAATACAGCGAGATGATGCGAAATGATGAGGGTCAATTAAACGAATGCATACACAACCCCACATCAAGAGTTTTCTTCTTTCTTTCATACATCCTAGCCTCCTGCCAGACTACGTACAATCTAGTTCCAATCCGGAGTGGAGCTATATTTCATGGACTGAGAAATGAAGTTGATATGCATGATATATATTTTCCCCAAGTAAGTTCGTAGGGCTTCTTGCACTACGGTCAAAATACAACAGATTTTTTTTTCTTGTAATCATTGTGTAATCTTTTTCTGGAAATTCTCCATGTTTCCCTTAGAAGAAGCATATTCTCCATCACTCAGCCAAGGCCATCTATGGTGACACTTAGAACTCAAAGCAACCTTTTCTTATAACTTTCACGTGGTGGAGGGATCCTTTGCTTGATAGCCCTAGATTGTACCAGTACATAAATGTATGCTTTTGCACATTTTAATCATGCTTGTATTAAAAAAAAGGACCTACGCGCATAGTGACCCTTCTCAGTGATATCTTTCATCACTATCCTGCACCTTCCTTTTCTTTTCCCTTTGAACAGAAGTCTAGGATCGATCAATACAATATTTTATGACCTCAAGCAAATTCCAGCTTTCCCTACCAAATGTGAAATAAGATGAAACATAAAACACATGCATGCATGGTGCCATGTTTTATGCAACCTAAAGGCTTGCAGCAGCATGCAAAGTTTTCAGAATGACAGGTAGTAGAAAAACCTTAGGTAATAACAGAAAAACCTTAGGTAATAATAACACAGTGTACGATTATATATGCATCATCCTTTGCCTTGGAGGAAGATCATGACAGTGGGTGCCTGAACCTGCATACTAAGTTTCATACGTACCAAGGAGAACAAAAAAAGGAAGGAGACAAGAACCATGCAAGGTGACTTTTACTTATCTCTTAATCAGGATCCCTGGAAGGTATAAATATCACCATTAACCGTGATTTTTTATACTCTCCAAAGGATGATAAACAAACAAATTCAATTATACATATGCATTCTCATGCATGCCCCTTCTTCACTGCATGATACTGAATAAAAAAACTTGTTTTAGGCAAACAAAGAAAGCATTTGCCACATCTACAGTATCTAATAATGTTGATGTTCTATCTATCATCCAGCCGATTAGCCTCAGCGGTTATGGTTAGTAGTTTGTTAGCATAATAGCGTGAGCCACTATAGAGAAAGCAGACTCTTTGGAGATCTAATAATGTTGATGTTCTATCTATCATCCAGCCGACTAGATAGCCTCAGCGGTTATGGTTAGTTTTTTTTTTTTGACAGTCACCAGGGGGGAGAGAATCCCCACCTGAATTTGATTAAAGGGCTTTGTGGAAAGCCAAACAGCCTTACAGTGATTGTTTCAGCAATAAAACATGGAGATACAGAGAAGAGTACAACAACAAACATTACACAACTCACAAACAAAACATGACGCAGCTGATTGATCACCGCTGATTGTTGATTAGCGCCACCATCGAACAACGTACTTGCCGATTTCTTCATGGCCTTTGCACCCTACACCGCCCTTCGTAGCTATGCCGTCCCGCCGCTGCCCTCCATCTGAGGCTCAACAGACGAAAAGGGGACTAATGGCGGCATAGAGTGAGCAAGCCACGATTCACCGAAGACGACGACCTCCCTTGGAGCTAATGGCAACACCTCCAGCACATCCGGGCTCCACGTAGCATCACCCAACGCCATCCGAGGGGAGGAATCCTTGAAGGGGAATGATGAAAGTGGTGGATCACCACCTGGCAATTGATTTACTGTCACCACCAACAAGAAGAGCGTCAACGAAGCAGAGGCGCCAATGATAGACATTTTTCAAACCACAACCACAACCACAATCAACCACGAACGCCAGCCTCACCCATGAGGTATACACGAACAACATGTCGGAGACTTCAGGGAACCAAGCAACAGGAGCAAGACGTGGAAGGGAAACTCAACTACGCCTCCAAGGAGGAGAGCGGCACCCGAAAGTGTCGCCGTTGTTGACACCGGCACTTGACCGGACAAAGGTTTCCCATGGCGGTTTCCCACCCTACTTGTTGCCTCCCACTGGACGCCAAAGAAAATGACCACCACCAATGGCATCTCGACAAAGCCTCCAAGGAGGACAACGACGCTTTGTAGCGCCATCATTGCCGGCCAGCATTCAGCCGGCTGGGGTTTCCCCCGGTGCAGAGGGGAGCCGTACCTGCAGGTGAGCTTCACCAACAAACTTCAGAGGCGACAACAAGGTGGGAGACGATGCGGAACTTGTTGTGGCCCACAATAATGGCCGCAGCGGAGCAGCACCAGCCGTACGATGCCGGAAGCCAGGGGAGCCGCACAACGCCTGAAAGCCAGGGGAGCCGCATGACGCCGGTGGCAGCTGGCCAAGCCCTGGCGGGAGGGCAACACGACCGCACTGCCGCTCCAACGACACAGCTTGCGCAGCCGCATCTCCGCCGGCCGAACGAGCTTGAGGACCGCCGCGCGCCGCTAACCAGGGGCACGAGCACGACAGCCCCATGCCTAGGGCAAGCGCCGTGATGCACGGACTCCGGGCGCCACGCATCAGAACGGGGAGCAGGAGACCCGCCACCGCCGGCAGCCACGTCCCCATCCCGGCGTCGGCACCCCAGATTCGGTAGGGTAGGGACCGGATCTAGGTAGGGAGACCCCGGATCTGCTGCCTTTGGCCAGCTGCCATGGCAGCTACTGAAGCTCCAAGACAACACAGAGAACAAGGAAGGGAGAGGGAAACTGGGGGCGGGAGAGAGGGAGGAGATGTGCTGCGAATGGGACCAACTTCGGCTCCGCCGCGGGCCGCCGCCGCCGCTCGACAGGCTGCAGCGGCGGCGGCCGGAGGGGGCTCGTCGGCGGGAGTTTTTGGGGCGGAGGCGGAGTCGCCCCTCACGTCGCCTCGAGGGAGACGACGCGGAGGGGTACGCGGGTCTGCAAACTCTCAAAAAGGTGTTGTAACCATGGTTAGTAGTTTGTTAGCATAATAGCGTGAGCCACTATAGAGAAAGCACACACTTTGGAGATCTGTGATTAATTTCTATTTTTGCCACACACGCACACATATGGGATAATCAAAACAAAGTGTAAGATATTATCTTAGTTAGGTCAGTGATGGATCCAGCAGGGGGGTTGGTGGGGCTCCAGCCCCCCTACTGGCTGCAACACAAGGGAGCCTGCCTTCATTTCTCTTTGATTTTTTTCTATTATGGATGAAGCTTTTCTATTGTTTTAGAGGTAGAAAGAGGTATAATAAGGTGTTCAGCCCCTCCTAATTTCTCATCCTGGATTCATCCCTGAGTTAGGTATATTATGATCTACACTTATTGTAAAGATAGAAAAAGAAAAACACCCCCCCCCCCCTCCCCCCTCAATTCGGTTTGCAGAATCCACCTAGTAGCAACTTGGGTAACCAATTCGGACCATTCATTAGTAATTTGCTGATAAAGTAGTATCAAGGTTTGCTATATTTGAGATTACTTTCACTGCAACACGATTGATAAGCCTAATCCAAGCACTTGAATAAGATTGTCTCAACTAGTTTGCCCTTGTGTAGCTCTACACTGGTGACTCGATTAAACATGTGTGTTGAGGTGGTTTTTGAAACAGAGTTGAGTAGGTGTGGGAATTTGTAATAAAATGTTTATGGGGATCCTCAAACTCCAGATATATAGCATATGTGATATTTTTGTTGAGTCTGAAACATCGCAATTCTCTATATATATAGGTATTTTCATGTTGTCTATGCACAGCCCATCTAAACAGTTTTTTTCTTGTGTTATCAGTGTTGTATGTATATATCTCCATTTTTGTATTCTTATTCATGTTCCTAAAGCTCATTTAAAATATTTGAAAGTTTTTGTAGTTGTCCAACTTTACCATATACTGTTTGAATACTGTTTCAGGAGGGACAGACCTTCATGGGTCAAACTTACGTACACACCTTGTTTTGATGGTCACTTGTGGCGCAAATATGGCCAAAAGAAAATCAAGGATGCCGAGTACCCACGGTATACAATTTACTTGTCAAGTAGTGTTGATACTTCATATGGTTCGTATGTGCAACTTATTATATTTGTTCACAAAAAATAAAGATGAAAAGCACGTAAAGTGGTGGGATGATGCCCAAAAGCAATCTCTCTCCGTTCCAAATTGTAGATTGTTTTGATTTTTTAGATTCATAGATATTATTATATAGTATGCAACTAATATATACTATATTTGAATGCATAGTTTTATCTATATGAACCCAAAAAAACAAAGATGACCTACAATTTCGAACAGATGGAGATGGATGAATACTAACAATAATTAGAAGAAAACATATAGGTTAGCCGTAGAGATGGATGAATAATGGCTTTGAAGAAATGCATAGGTCAAACCGAACACACAATGCAAATAATAAATGGTTAAATATGTGCCCGTGTAGTCTATACTTCAGATGGCCAGCAGTAAAATGTGTGCTCATCATGCAGGCTATACTTCAGATGTTCCTACCGTGGAGACAGGCAATGCCTGGCGTCTAAGCTGCTGCAACAGAAGAACGGCGACGATCCACCGCTGTACGAGGTGACCTACACGTACGAGCACACCTGCGGCGCGCCGCCGGTCCCGTTCCCGGACATCGTGGCCGAGCCGCCGCCAGCCTCAGGTGAAGGGTTGGTACTCAGGTTCGATTCCCCCAGCGGCCACGGCCGCGCCGCCGACGTGCAGATGCAACAACAGCAGGGGCAGTACCAGCAGCCTACGTCTCGGAGCCCGTTCATGATGCTGAGCTTTGGTTCGAGTAGCCAGGCGCACGATCAGCAGCCTGCTGCCTTCCATTATTCCGACATGGAGCCCCGATCGTCGTCGCTTCCGAACGAGGGGCTGCCGCCGCCGGCCAACGGCGACGGTGGCATGTTCTCGACATGGGACTCCTTAACGTATGATTTCGACAGCCATATGCACTTCGGCGATAACACGCATTTACCTTATAACAGTAATTACGATTATGATGATTACTGATCAAAAGTGTAAATAAGCATCAAATCACGACTGTTTGGGGTCGTCCATTTAACTGACTCGCTTGTGGGAGACTGATACTTTTTTCGAGCAGTGTGGGAGACTGGTACTGATGTCTACTTTGCGTACAGGAATCCAAATATTTTCTGTCCTAATTCAATTGGATTAATTATGCCTCATCCACCTTTATTCTCAGGCTGACTCCAACAACAAGAGGCAATTTTCGAAGGCAAATTGGCATTTGCCTCACATCTACAATATTTTCCCTTACCTTCGCATCCCACCTCCTCCAACAGAAATTGGATTTGCAATCGCATATGCCACGGGGCGAGCAGGCAGGGGCGGCCGGCGAGGCGCCGCCGGGTGCGCGGCCCCTCCCCTGCTCCTCCTCTGCGCGACCTCGGCCAGCGGCCAGCGGCGACCCCTCCGATGCTCCTTGCACCTCTTCCGTCCAGATCCGGGGCAGAGCACCATTCGAGGCAAGGCAGCCATGCCAGCTCGGTCCGCTTCTTCCGCTGCTGCTCGTCGTTGACGAGCACCTCGCCACCTCCCGCACGCCCGGCCAGCCATGGAGGACTGGCTCTTCTACTCCCTCACCACGCTCCTCTACATCCTCTGTTCCCTCCTCCTGCGCGCCAGCAGCCTGAGCGGCAGCAAGGCCAAGGTCGCCGCCGCCGGTGACGGCTCGCACCTCCCTCCACTCCCGTCGGGGCTGGCGCCGCTGCCGGTCTTGGGCCCGCTGCTCTTCCTCGCCCGCCGCGACTTCGACATCGAGCCGACGCTCCACCGCATCGCTCGGGACCACGGCCAGGTCTTCACCTTCGCGCCGCTCGGCCGGTCCCGCCCCACCATCTTCGTCGCCGGCCGCGCCGCCGCGCACCGCGCCCTCGTCCAACGCGGCGCGGTCTTCGCGTCCCGGACCCCCACCACGACCGCCGGCGCCTTGCTCACCAGCGGCAGCCGAAACGTCAGCTCCGCGCCCTACGGCGCCACGTGGCGCGCGCTGCGCCGCAACCTCGCGTCCGGGTGGCGCGGCAGAGCGGCCACGACGGGGTTGGCTCGGCTCTCTCCCGACACTTGAGATGGAGGGAGCCGACGGAGGCCGTAGGCGAGGGGCTGCCGCCGACGGAGATGAAGGGACCTCAGTCGCCGTCGTTGTCCGCCGGACCTCCTCCGCGCGCTCCGCTTCGGCCACCTCGTGCACACGGGCTCCGCCGCCGCTCGCCTCCCACGACGCCCGCCGGCCCCACTCCTCAAATGCGTTGCAGGAGAGAGGACATGTATTTTTGCTCCTTCTCTCTCTTCGAAGGCAAAGTGCCTGCTCCTTAGACCATCCACACCGGCGTTCCTTCATTTTCTCCTTCAAAACAGAATATGCTCTGCTGATCATCAAGATTCCCTCATTTATATCTACTTCTCCCGCATTCATCACCCTTCATATTTCTCCTTCATCCCAACAAGCGGGCCCACATGTACTTTTCATCCCCTCCCTCCCCACCACCACCCACCCAACAACCAAGCACCCACAAGGCGATGCGGGGCAGTGCCGGTCACGGCGGCGGCGTGGCCAAGCTCCCGTGGGCAGCACAGCGTGGGGGCGCTGCTTCCTCCGACGCGGCGGCGAGTGGGAGGAGCAGGACGAGCGCGGGCAGCACATCGAGGTGCCGGCTCTCGTCCAGGCCGGCAGAGGAGCCGAGGCAGCCGTGGCCGGGCGGAGCGTTGGGCGCGTCGGGCGTGGCCAGGCGGAGCTCGTCGGCGTGACTGGGCGGAGCGTTGGGTGCACCGTGGCAGAGGCGGAGGAGGAGCGCGGCGGCTCCTCGCCGGCGGCGGCGGCTCCTCGCGGCGGCCTCCCGTGCTGCCGTTGTGTAGGCGTAGGCGCGCACCGGCACCGACGACGCACTCGCGTCCTCGCCGGTTTCTCCCCCCGCGCGCGCGTCGTCATCAGGAGCAGAGGACGCCGCTGCCACCGGCGGCGCTCGGCGGAGCAGGGGCCCGCGGCTCGGCCCCGGCCTCCTCCCCTCTCCTGGCGCTCTCTCTCCTCCCGCGTCAGCTTCCTCCACGGCGTCGTCCGCCCCTCCTCCCGGCGCCCTCTGCTCCACCCGCCGGCCAAATCCAGAGGCAGGAGCTCCGCCCATCCGCCGGCCAAATCCAGAGGCCGGGCGGAGTAGTAGGAGGGCCTCCGCCCGCCGGCCAAATCCAGAGGCAGGAGCTCCCCGTCCTCCTCAGGCTGCTCGATTGGCGGCGAGGCTGGGCTGCGTCGCACTACCTGGACTTCCTCCGTGCGCAACAGCAGCACCAGCAGTCGCCGCTGCCCTCTCTCTCTGTTTCCCGGCGACGGTGAAGAGGCAGCTGCGGCGGCACGAGGAAGTCCGCTCCAGCCACTGCTCTCCCCGGCGACGGCGACGGCAACGAGGTGGCCGCGGCGGAGCTCTCCTTCCGTTCCGATTTCGGGCGCGAAGACCGGGTGGTCGGCTGTGTGAGCGGAGGAGCAGGGATGGGCCCACGCCACGCAGTGATAAAGGAGGTCCTGTTCTCCGCCGGATACAAAGGAGAGGGGACCTTCCTTGGTTTTCCCGTGGGCTTCCCAGTAACCCGCTACAGGGGATTTCCCTTCATATCCTCCTCCAGTTGGTTTTCCAGTAAACCAGTGCGGGTGGTCTTATGCGTGGTCTGTTGGAGACATTTTGGTTATGCACAGTGTTGATTGATGATGCATTTTTGCTTTTGCCTTTCGCTGTTGGGGTCGGTCTGAACTAGTCATTTGACTGAAGGCGCAGTTCACCGAGCGTTGTCTCTATCATCTTATTTCTGACAAAACCTGCAACACCTCTAGTACTCCCTTTGCACTGAAATATCCAGCCTGTTCGTTTGGCTGGTGCTAATTTGTTCTTAGATAAAAGCACTGCTGATTAGTTGTTGGTGGCTAGTTTGTTCTGAGAGAAAAGTACTGCTGACTAGTGATTGATAAGTCAAACGAACATGACGATAAACTTTTTGATTTTTTATCGTAGGTGAAATTATATTAATTTTGATCGAATATATGTAGAAGAATATCAATATCTACCGCATCAAAGAGGTACATTATGAAAGCATATATACGTACTTCGTGATGGATCTAAAGGTTAATCAAATTGAAGATGAATTATTAATCAGGACAAGACTAGAATGTTTATATTTTAGGATGGTTTTGTTTCACATATACGGTGTCTTGGGACAAAAATGGATTGTTCCTAGGCTCAATATATATGTGACAAAATATTGTTGTACGTATTCGCAAAAAAAAAGGAAAGAAAAAACTGAGCAAGTGTCAAGCTATTCGCTATATTTCAAGCACCATGGATAAGCTCTAAAGACCGAATTTTCACAATCAAATCCATAAAGCTAAATTATTTTTTTAGACTAAGATAAAGCTAAATTATTTAGTCCGGTTCTAGATCTAACTGCTGGTTCTAGCTGTAAGACAGTAAAAGAGGATGCTCGATCGGCGTCGCGCTAGCTGTAGATGCCGCTCCCGATCCCAGCTCACGCTAGTTTGTTGCAATCCTGAACAAGACGCAAGAGACTGTTTCAGATCAATCTAGAACTGGGTTGAGCTCGGTTGGTGAGAGTACTTGAGCAGTTGTGCGTCAGGATAATGTGAGGTCGTTTTAGTCGCCAGCCCTTCTTATTGGCCATCAGATCGAACTTCCAATTCTACCATAGAGATTCACGCGGATTTCTCCCCGAGACCTCACCGCTTCAAGAGTTCAAGGTCTGAACAGAAAATGCAATCCAAGTACAGAGATCACTCTCCTTGACTGTCAGCATCAGTAAGTTTGGTAACTAGCAGAAACATTCAGCTGAGCATACATAGATTTGACCTGCATCATGCGTGCATAATGTTACAGAGAGAGCATCAGCAGGATCAGAATAAGGTAACGCATACGCGGTGTGATCACCTTGACCCTCTGTGCCATGTGTTGCATGACCGCGGCTTCTTGATTGCTACCGAGAGAGACAGAGAGAGAGAGCATTTTATGGTTTATCCCAACCATAGGGCCCGTGTCCCTGTCCGACGTCTCTCGTGGGACTGAACTTGGAAATTCGTTGCGCAGGAGTTGAAACGGTAGCTCTGGCCAATCCTACTATATTGTCAGTTTGCAAATGTGGGCACAGTAGATGCTTCTGTTATCATAGTACTACCAGCTCTCAGGTCAGACTCATGGTTGACCACCAGAAACTGAGACCGAAATTTCTGCTGCATGAGCCATGATAGGACACAGTGCAGTCAACCTATCTATATATGTGATCTGTCGATGCATCCGTCAGTCAAGACCAAGATCGAATGAGAAGCCCCCCGCTGACATTAGTGATCAACTTAGGTTAATGAAAAAGGAGTTTGAGCTAGTCAATCAAGCTCAAAGGTGAGCAATCTCTGAAAAAACATTGGCAAGCTAAGTTGATCGGAGTCAGCGGTCTCGTCTGCATAAATACTCGCTTCATCGAGAATCCAAGACCCAAAGCTAGTGGGCACAGAAACCCCTCGAAGCTACTACAACTACAAGCAGCTGCTTTGGTCTTCGCTTGAGAATCAAAGATGGCATTTGATCCAGTCGCTAAGCAGCTGTCCGAGGTGCTCGCCGGCGGCTACCATCGCAACACCCAGCTCCAAGCATTGCTCAGCCGTCCCTTGGATAGCCGCGGCCAGGAGACGGCCATGGCGTTCAGCCAAGAACTGTCGCGAGTGTTCGCGGTATCCATGGCCATGCTGAACAGTAGCGCCGCAGCGGCGCCGGAGGTAAGCACGGGCAATAGCTCCGGCGTCAGCACTCCGGTGAAGCAGCAGCGCGCCAGGTATATACTGACCGATTATGATGAAGGTGTTCCATGCATCTTGATATATACACTGTTCAACTCTGTCTCTCTCTCTTTTTAGAATCACACAGTACAAACTCTGTCTCTGTGCTTTCAAGTTTTAACTTTGTTCCTTTTTTTCTCTTGTAGTGTGAAATTCATCTGTTTGCTTGGTTCTATTTGGTTGTTTTGAAAACATAATTAATCGCCATGTTAATTTTACGAGTGACAGTGGAGAAGTGGTTACTCCGTCCAAGAAGAGTAGAGAGGAGGGGGTTATTACTAGCAAGGAGATTACACCCTCGCCACACAAGGATGGTTACCAGTGGCGAAAATATGGGCAAAAGAGAATTCAGAACTGCAATTTCTCGAGGTGAAGTCCTATACTCTCTCCGATTACAAATATCTGTTGTCTACTATTCTTGAGGATCAATTAAAATTATTGACTTTGACCATATATATATGGCCAAAAAGATTCAAAATATAATGTAGGTGATAAAAAACAGATACTTTTATTTCAAATATCATGCTCTTATACACACCACTAATTAAAGTATCATACAACACTAATTTCAGATACAATCAAAGTATCACCTAAAATTCATTTTTTTTAAAAAAACGGATCGAGGGAGTGCGGTGCGTCGTGCGTGTGTACTGTGTGTGCCACTTGTGTTGAATAACCACGACAATTTTCACAACTTAATCTGATAAAGATGATGGTAAATTAAATGATGCAAAATTATACTTAAAGTCGTGGTATATACAAGCTAGCTAGGAGTCGATCTAGCGGAATTAATAAGTATAGTAAAATATTGGATAGGTCATCATCTAAAAAGGTGGGATGGATCCGAGACCTACCAACTATAATACTTGGTTATATATAAGCCGGATTGTAACCACCTTGATTAACCAGGAAATGCTAGTTTATCTTACGAGCAGTGTGGTTTTTTTAAATCTGGAGAGGAGTTTCATAAGAATTCTGTTGGAATTATAATGCAAATCCTGCACAAAGAAGTCTGCTGGAAGTTCTAGGTATTCGTGCGTCATCTGCAAACCAAGCTACGCTTAATCCTCCGTTTCACTTTCACAGTAATTACCAACTTTTAACCACGCGACTAAGTCGTTTCACTGCCGTCATATATGCTCACCTCTCGACTTGACTTTCTCGAGCACATGAGATGCACGCTTGCATGCATCCGACGACTTGACTAGCGTCGTCAACATGGTCAAGCCTAACCACCACCCTCCGATCATATCAGCTAATCAGCCCATGACCCATGCACAGTGCTGTATAGCGTGGTCCATTGTCCTCACTTCGAAACAATTAATTAGTGGTGTGTGGGGCCCGTTACCTGACAAGCCAACATTCCTAATCCTGGCCCGCCCACCCCCTCCCTGCAGGTACTACTACAGGTGCAACGACCGTCACCGGCGTTGCTTAGCGAAGAAGAAGGTCCAGCAGCAGGACGGCCGGGACCTGTTCGAGGTCACCTACGTGAACGAGCACACCTGCCACGCGCTACGCGCCAGCGACGACGACGCTGCTGCTAGGACGATGGTGGCGTCGCCCGGGACCACGACGTCGAGCTGTCGCCGCGGCGGCGACATGTTCGGTCTGTTCTCCCACATCATCGGCGGTGGCGGCGGCAGCGCCGAAGAAGAGAACGAGGCCATCGTCTCGTGCCTCGCGACCGTCGTCAGCGGAGCCGTGCCGCCGGCGGCGGCCGCAGGCGATCCTGCCGCGACGACGATCGTGGCCCCGGCCGGACGCTCGGCGAGCGTGGACGGCAGCTTCGCGGACGACGGGGCGATGACGACGACGACGACGATGATGGTCGACGACGACACGGGATTTCCGTCGTTTTGCCCCGTCGAGGAAGCCGGCCAGCAGCAGCAGCAGCTGATGACGACGACGAACCACCACCGTGACGTGCACATGGATGTCGCTGGGTTCGCGGACACAGTGTGGCCGCATCACGCGTGCGGTGCGTGGCGTCGTCGAGCTTGACGCCGCTGTGCGCCCACCGCCCACACTAATCCGGGCTGGGCCTTCGATCGATCAGGGACTACTACCATGTTAAGCCAAGCAGGGGTTGCACTGATGGAAGCTGCTTCGTGCAGGGCCACATGGATCAATCATAGGGACAGTGATCTCGGGACCGATCGGCTGGCATTTCGTGAGCTACATCTGCATGCGAAAAGCCGATAGGCGTACTAGGTCAGAATCATATCGAGCTTTAATTTCCCGGCCGGCAGACAAATAAGCAACCGGTCACTGTAGCTGTATGTAGCTAGTGCGTCAGTAGTGTTGGTGTGTAAGCAGTCGTTGTTGTGGAGGAGCCTTGACGAAGGGTCAGCTGATCTTGTGGTTCCTAGTATATGCGTGTGAAGTCATGCGTGTGGCCGACCCTATATAGTATAGCCTGGACGAGAGTGTTATAGAAACACAGTAGTAGACTCGTAGTAAACACAGTTCCTAGTAATTATGTTTGTTTATACCGTCAAAGTAATCGCATGGACGCATTATTATCATCCCTCTCAAGATGGGTCGAAACAGGACTCATATGGGCTTTTCCGGCAAACAGGAGATTACTCAACTTATCTTACTTAGCCCACGGCAAACAGTATAACCAGATCGAGATTAACCGACCCAACATCAAACTGACAAAAAAAAACCACCAACGGCAGTTAAACTTCCTTCAAAGGTGATGCAAAGCAAAACACCACAGAACTAAACATAGCACAAAATAATAGCTGCTAAATTTGTGGCAACCAAGACTCATGAAAACATTCGTTATTAGATTGCAACATGACCAAATGTGTCTGGGCACTACAACGAGAGGAACTTCTAGAGTTCATAAGGCGAGCCCAACATGATGACGCGCGTGGGTGCCTTCGTGAAGCTGTTGCAGTTCTGCCTAAGGAGGAATTTGTGCGATTGGTAGTCACGATGTGGTAGGGATGGCAACGGGGACCCGATCCCCGACTCCCCGCGGGAAATTCCCCTATTAGGGGACGGGGATGGTAACAATCTTCTCCCCACGAGGAAAGAAACAGGACAAAATTAATCCCCGTCGGGGCTCGCGGGGCGGGGATGGTTCGCTGCTCCCCGTCCCCGTTTCCCCGCTTCCCAGTTCCAGCCAACATCATTCGTTCCGTTGTTACAAAGTGCCACCATCGCAGATTCTCTCAACCCATTAGCCCAACATGCATGGCCCAATATTTGCTACTGTCCCTCAGGCTCAGCTGTACTCCTCAATCCTCTCTCATCCACTTTGCCTCGCGAGATATTCCACGGAGAGGACTGGAGCGAGGAGGGCCACTCGGAGAGGAGTCCTCTGCTGCCTCTCGTCGCCGGCTTGCCGCAGGGAGGATGGATGGCTTCTCCACCACTTGGAGGTCCAGATCGAGTGTTGATGGTTTCTCCCACGCAGGGAGAGCGCTCACGCCCAACCCTCCATCCGTTTGGAGCCACCGCATGGAGTTACGGCGAGCTGCAGGATGCCAGCGGCTGCCGGCCGTGCGACCCTGGAGAGTGGAGGAGTGAGGATGCCATGGCTTCTCTTTCGTGCCGCAGAGCTTCGACAGTGACAAGGGATTAGGGAAGATGAGAAACTGAGATCTCACTCGCAGCTTTGCTTCTAGATATCGCGGGGACGGGGCCTCGTCGGGGATAAATTCCCCGCGCGGGGGGCGGGGATGGGAGAAATCGTCCCCCGTGATTGTTGGCGGGGACGGAGCCGGGGGTTTTTTCGATTCGCGGGGGCGGGGATGGTGAAGCATTCCCCGGCGGGGATCTCCCCGTTGCCATCCCTACGATGTGGTCGATATGACGCGCGAGTCGGAAAGTAATACATGAAGACATTTTCTAGCCTCCCCTATCAACTCGCAGCTTCATAGAGCGGTTCGTTGCGGATTTGAATCTGGCTACACCACAGGAGAAGAAGGGAGGACAAGAATCTTAGGGAGGCACGGCACATGCTCCTCGTTCGATTCCGCCCCCTCCAGGATCCATGAAGGTAAACGTGGATGCTGCGCTATTGAGTATTGAAGCACTCTTGTACTGTTACAATGGCTGCTGTCGCGAGAGAGGAGGCCGACATGCTATTTTCAGGAAGCGTCGGTGATCGCAATGCAGAGAATCTCAAACTCAGAGACTGCAGAATTGATAGCGTGCGAAGGTCTTGATCTCGTATCTGACCTCATGCTGAGGAATGTTATAATCGCAACTGATTGTGAAAATGCGGTGAGGAACATGCGAGGACCAAGGATGGGATGTCATGACCATATCGTCGGGGAGATCATTGAGGGGTTGGCAAGCTTCAAGAAGGCAGAAATCGTTCATGAATGCAGGGCTTCAAATGCAGGCTGACCAAAAGCTCGATGTATGAACCTTTAGGAAGACACGCATATGGCTTCTTTCTTTCTCCTTCCAATGGAGTTTGTACCGACTATCTCAACATATGAATAAAGATGGCACCTTAAAATAAAAAGCAGCAGTAGCAGTGGTTCTAAAAAACAGCAGTAGCAGCAGCAGAGACCGACTTGAGGTTGACGAAGACCCCCAGGCGGCAGTGTGGTGCCCCGTCCCATTCCGGCCGTAAACCCCCGCCGCCACTGTTCTTGGTGACCGACCGGCGCACACACACGGACACCGCCCACAAGCATACACCGACGTCAGGCGTTGAGACACGGTGACACGATGCGTGCATGTACCGCCCCGCTGCCCCGCATCCTATCCCGTTCGGATGTAACGTTCTGTCGCATGAAGTGTCGGGTGACAGCGCCAGTATATGCGTGTGCGACGCAGGGCGCAGCGCCGCGCGCCGTTGACCTCGGCTAGCTCGGAGATGTAGAGGTTGCTTGTTACGCACGGGAGGTATCCAGCGCAGAGCTATATCCGGCCCACAGACGTTGAAAATGGGATGGTGCGTGGTAGTGATAATGCATGCACTTGCATTGGTGTCGCCGGAACAGATGACCACTGTTCCTGTCACTGTGGAATCGCAGCCTGTTCCATCCCTTTCTCCCAGGGTGCGACAAATAAAGCTACACTACGTACTCTTGGTGTTCCACACGTTTGGTTGTGGGGTTCACTTCTGAAACTTGGCCGTTGCTTCTGACCAGTTCGGGGGATTAAAGTTTTTGACATTGAGTTGTATGGATGAACCTGTTTAATTACAAATTTTAGTCGATAAAAATAAGAAAATGTGGCCAATTTACTTATACTCAGGGACGGAGTTTGAGTACAAATGTGCAAATGTGTGTGTGGTGGGGTGGGGTGGGGGTTGCAATACACTACATTAAATTAAGGACTTATGTGCTGACTAATGAGTTGTGGGTGCTGACTCTGCTGAGCTGTGGGTGCATAAAGGGTGGAAAATCGTTGGCAAACACCGGATTTCATTTTTTTTGTATGGGTGCGGCCGCACCCGTAAGCACAAACATAGCTCCGCCCCTGCTTATACTTCAAAACACTCTCCCTCACATGCAGGTTTTCTCAGACCGCACACATGGAAATGCTCGCTAGAATTCTAACTCGAGATCTATTACTCTAATATTCACGGATCAGTTCAATTCAAAAAGATGAGTTGATAGAAAAATGTGAAGAGTTCACTTATACTTCAACATCCTATGCACACCCTGTTCGTCTGGCTTATCAGCCACCAGCCGCCGACCACCCAAACGAACGACCGGCGTTCGGTTGTTCAGACGAGGCCAACGCCAATCGGACTGGACGGTCTCTTTTGTGAAACCTTTTATTTGCTCCCTTTGGACTCTCTAGCTAGGTATCCCCTCGAGAACTAGCTAGTACGACCCGTATACGTAGCTCTCGGCAGGCACACAAAATTGAAAATCCCATCGTGCGCCCTATCGTATACCGACGTACCGCGTGTACGTCGTACACGCATGCACGTACGCGCCAGTTCTCAGCGTACGTAGCGCCAGCCAGCGAGCAGCAACGGCGACGGGTCGCGAAATAAAGGCAAAGGGGGGCTGCACTGCACGTGGGACAGCGAGCGGAGTGGCCACACGAGGGAAGGTTTCTTGGCTCTAGCGGGGGGGCCCGCTCCGACCGGCCTCAATGTTTTGCACGCGAGCAAAACCGAAACCCCCCCGGGCTACGCGATCCACAGACTTCGCCATCCGGCGCGTGGGGGAGGGATCTCGCGGTCGCCAAGGGAAGAAGGAAGGGTGCGCGCAGGGAGGGAGCCACGGGAGGACCCCGGGGCGCGGGGGCCACGGGTGCGGAACGCGAACGCGCGTGACGTCGACGCAGCGGCGCAGCGTGACGCCCGCGTCGCTGATGTCACCGTCACCCCGCCCGCCGCGCGTCATCGATCAGGCGAGCTCCAGATCCATCGGTGTCAGCAGAAAGCAAGGCGCGCCCGGCCGGTGATCGACGGTGAGCCGGCCGGCGGGCGGCGTAGCGACGAATTAGCTAGCGATCCCCGTCGAGTCAGTGGAAGTATGATGTGCGTGTGTGGTGGTCGATATGATGGCGCACGGGCTCCAGTACGTACGTGCTCGTCCCCCGCCAGCACCGCGTGCGTTCACATCGGCGGCGACACGGCACCAGATTGTCCATGTTGCTGCATGCTCCCCCATGGTATTTTTTACTCCTATTTTGGCACGTTCAGACGGCGAACAGAAAAAACGCACTGCCACGCCCCCGGCAGTGCACACCGCAAGTGCAAAAGGCTCCAATTCCTTTTCCAACCTGCTCGGTCGCCAGACCGGAAAGCTTGCTGGCTGGCTGTAGACTGTAGTAGTACTAACGGTCGCAGCCATTGGCGGCTAATCAACGTGAGTCTTGTCTGCATCTTGTGCTGGCTTTTATCTTTGGCCTTCCCTTTTGTTTTGTTGTCATGCTGAATTCCAACACTGCATGCACATCGGCTTCTATTTTGGCCTCTTTGGCCCTGCCTGCTTTTGATTTTTCGTGGTCTGGTGTGATGTGCTAGTGAGTACTCACAATCACAAGGGCCAAAAAGGGGCCAGCACAAGCCACATGACCCTCCTTTCTCCACTTATTCCATAATCATATCCTTATGGTATCACTTAATAATACTATAAAAATTGCTTGCATAAAGGGTTGCAATTTAAGCATGCTTTCCCAAGCTAACAACATGTTCAAGCCATTTGACTATTGATAAATGACACTCCTTTCCCAACATAAAGTGCCTTACAACAACTGAAAATGATGTTCTAGAATTTTGGGGATTTTTCAGACGGGTTTCCCACCCTTTTCATATTTCCTTCATGAGTCTTGCTTGCACTAGACCCCATTTGCTACGGATCATGCAAACTGTTTCTCTCCAGAAATACGAGAATTCCTAATAAAGGAATAATTGTTTTCGAGAGCAACAAAAAAAATCCGTACAGGACGATTCATATGGATTCCATGATACATTTATCAGATGATACATGCAAATTGGGTGTAGTAACGGTCGTAATCATCGGCAACAAAAGCGAGTCTTGTCCATTATGTTATCCTGGCTTTTATCTTTGGACTTTATCATGTTGAATTCCAATACCTCGGCTTCTATTTTGGTGTGCTTTTGATTTCGTGGTCTGGCATGATGATGTAGTGAGTACTCATGGGCACAAAGGGGCCAGGAGCCATGACCCTCCTTTCTCCACTTTATTCTGTAATCATATCCTTATGCTATCACTTAATATATAACCACTTCCACAACAGCATGTTTTTCCCTAGCTAACAATATGTACTAACGATACCTGCTAGCGGATAAAGATGTGAACGCACGTGGGGAAATGGGCAAAATTCGACCTTTCATATTTGCTTTTGTGATTCCTGTCTGCTCTAAGGGTGCCATTCATATCTTTAGGGCCCATTTTGTATGAAATCTGCGAGTTGTTTCTCCATAAATACGATAATACCATACTAAATAAAGAAAATTCATCTTGTAGCAAAAAAGAAAAGGAATCCCTACCGGATGATTCATGGATTCGTAGTTAGAACTAAAAACATTCATAAGATATTAGTAGAAAAAACTAATTCTCCAGAGAATAATAATTGTTCACTTATGAAATGTTTACTTGAGAAACAAAAACCATGACAAACAAAGCCTTAGTGGTAGAATCTAAATGTTGTGAATGGAGTCACCGTTTTATAGGAATGAAATGGGATTATGTTCCTCTTGGGCGAGGAAAATTCATAAGTTCAGGGTGTTGAGTTAGACCATCCGCACTGGCATTGCTCTATACATCTGCTCTAAAAGGAATATTCCAGTCACGTCAACAAAAATCTTTACTCTACATCATCTTCTCCCGCACTTCTGTTACTCTATATGGTTGCTCTATATTCAACAACCATATATTTTATTCATCCATCTCCAACTGCCATCTCCAATTAAAAATACATTTGTTATCTCTATAGGGACTAAAACGTGTGGAACTATAAGTTTTATGGACTAAAATGTGAGAAAATTTAAGTTACAGGGACTAGGATGTGACATATACCTTTTAGGGACTAGAGTATAATTAATAGAAAGGGAAAGGGGCAAAATGAAAACAAAACCAAACCTTATCTTCTCTTCTCTTCTCTCTGGATCTCTCCCGCAGGTCCCCGCTTCCCCATATCTCTCCATCTCCAGCTCCGGCGGCGGCCCTGGTGACGCCTCCCCCGCGCCGCGCCTCCTTCCCCACCGCCGCGCCGCCTTCCCCCGACGGCGGCGACACCTCCCACCCCGCGCCGCGCCTCCTTCCCTAGCGCCAGGCCTCCTACCCCCGACGGCGGCGACGCCTCCCACCCTGCGCCGCGCCTCCTTCCCCCGACGGCGGCGACGTCTTGCGGCGGCCGACGCTCTCTCTCTCTCTCTCTCTCTCTCTCCGTTCCTCTCCACGTCCGGCGCAGCCGCCTCCTCCGCTTTGGCCCATGGGCGCCGGATCTTGTGGTGAGTGACTGCGGCCGGTGCAACGCGGAGGAGTAGGGTCCCCGCAGGGCCTCACGGCGGCGGCGGTCGGCTCCCAGCAGCGGCGCCCTTCCTCCCCTCTCTGCCTGCCCTTCCTTCCGTGATTCCGTTCGTGCCCATGAGGAGAGGGGCGGTTGTCCTTCCGTCCTTGCCGTAACGCAGAGCGTTACGGCAGATTCACCGTGAATCCAGCCTTACGCTCTCGGAGCGTAGGTGGTACCGTGCTGCGCTGCGGCTGTTTTTTACGGCATGCAGCTTTAGAGCAATCGATGCCGTAGCCCAGTGCAGATGGTCTTAGTACATAGCAATCTTGGATTTTTTTATTTTTTAATTTATTTTTTTTCATTTTGGAAAAATATACTATCATTTCAAAATTTAGCAAAACTAACTTACCACCACCGTGACCCATGGCATAGGGCCAAACTGCCATGGGTCACGGCGGTTGGTACTGTAGCACCTGCAACCGCCATGGCCCATGGCGGTTAGGGTCAATCTGTTTTAAAAAAATCGTAACTTTTTTATATGAACTCGGATGGAGACAAATATTATATAAAACTTGTAGCTTTCGACGAGATCAACTTTGTAGTTTAAACTTTTTTCATTTGAAGTCATCTTGGGGCTCAAAAAATTGATATACTATCCAGATCTGGATACCGAAAACTGAGATCTGGACAGTATATCCTTTTTTGAGCCCCAATATGACTTCAAATGGAAAAAAAGTTTGAGCTACAAAGTTGTAGATCTCCATCCGAGTTCATACAAAAAAGTTACGATTTTTTGAAAATAGACTGACCCTAACTGCCATGCCACGACGGTTTTGCACTGTAGCACCTGCAACCGCCGTGGTCACGGCGGTGGTAGGTTAGTTTTGCTAAATTTTGAAATGATTGTATATTTTTGTAAAATAAAAAAATAAAAATAAAATTTGCAATCTTGCTTAATCCATTAGTCATCTCTTATGAAGCAATAGTGTTCAAAAATCATTTTTAGTGGATGTTGGGACCACACGAAGCTAGGGCTCAATTAGGGCACCCGCAGTGGGTGCGACAGGCATTCTATAACAGTCCACGTTGGAGAGAGAAGAGGTGAGAGAAGAAGAAATGTCGCTACGTCTGGCGGAAGCCGCTAGCACGGAACACGATGATAAGCGGGTCCCACCAACGTTAGCACAACCATTTTCTCGCTGCTCGCTCAAGGACGACGGCGTAGGTGCGGCGACGTCCATCGAGGTCCACTCGCCGGCACGATGATACCGGTCGGTGGAAGAGGAGAGCTTCCGGCGGGCGCGGGCAGGGCAGCTCGCCGCCGGCGAGCGCGCGGGCGAGGTCGGGGGAGCGTACGGGCGGCGAGGCCGTCGCCGCGGGGCGCGTCCGGGTGAGGAGAAGCCATGGACAGCGGCAAGCAGAGCCCCACGTCGGCAGTGAGGCCAAGATCCGCGGGCCGGAGCGGGCCGGATGCGGGATGTGTGGGGCGGCGCTCGAGACCGGGCGGACCGCCAGCGTGGAGGCGGCAGGAAGCTCGGTCCAACCGCGGCCGCGTGCGGGTCTGGCGGCGTGCAGTCCGCCGTGTTGGAGGGGACGACCGCGGTCGCTGACGCGAGGCGGGAAGGCTGGGCCACGGCCGCCGGCGAGGGACACGAAGGGCGGACGGCGGACCGCGGCCGCTGGCGTGGGGCGGGAAGGCCGAGCCACGGCTGCCGGCGAGGGGCACGAAGGGCGGGCCATGGCCGCCGCCCGCCGGTGTGGGTACGGTCGACACAGGGCCGCAGCGGGAAGCCTAGGAGGCGGCGGCCAGAGTGGGGAGAACGGGAGGCGGCACCTCGGGCTGCTAAGCATGCCGGCGGCGCTGGCGGTGGTGAGGGACGGAGCTGGCAGAGATGTGAGGGACGACGGGCCATTGCCGGCCGAGAGCAGGGTGCGGCGGCGCGGCTGAGGGCCGGTGCGGTGGACGGCGCGCTGCTTAGGAGAACAGGCGGGGTCAGCCGGGGCGGCGGCTGGAGCAGGAGCTGGCCGTGGCTCCAGCCTCCATGGCCATGGGAGAGAGGTGGCGTGAGAGAGGAGAAAGTGGATGGGGTGGATTGTGGGATCCACACAAAGTTAAAGCTATAGATAATTGTTGGACAGATCATCCATAAAACTTACTGTATCCTACATGGACATCATTATAGAGAGCAACCTGCTATAACCATTGCGGGTGCTCTTAGTGATCATAACTCCAACTCCCTACTTTTGGGTAAAAGGCAGAAGGGAGGCCGCGACATGGCAACTTGGCAAAGGCTAGGAGCCACTCCAACAACCTCTTTATTTTTGCTAGTTAAATTTGGAGATTTGGCCCTTTGTAAAGTAGAAAACTTTATAATTCTATTCCGTAATCCAACAGACTAGCTATTTTTCATTTTCCAAATCCCACCAACCACACTGATACACGAGACCCACCTGTCATGCTCTTAATTCCTCTCACTCTTTTTTTTACTCCTAGCGTCGTCCCTTCCTCACCAGTTCTCTCTCCCCTCGCCAGGACTCCTCCACCTCCCCTTCTTCTCCCCTGCCTGGACTCCTCCGCCTCCCCTTCTTCTCCTGTAGGCCGGCGCAATAGCAGCCGACGCCCAGGCCTCTCCGTTGGCCCCAACACCGGCGGCCCGTCCTCCACGCGTATAGATTTCCAAACGGCCCATGGGCCGGCGGCACGGCCCACGGCACGGCCTTTTGGCACGGCCCATGGGCGGCACGGCACAGCCTGCAGCGTGCCCGTGCCGGCACGGCACGAAGGCCAGTGCAGTGCATGGGCCGCCGGCCTGGCCCATGACACGGCACGAGCACGGCACGGCCAGGGAGCGGCACGGTGGCCGGCACGGCCGCCAGGCCGGCACCGCCGCGGCCCCAACGGCTCTTTTAGCCGTTGCCCGTTGGCCCAGCCCACACCACACTGCCCACCCGCCACATATAAAGCCGCAGCGGCCGCCCCAACCCTAACCCTAAATAACTTCCCCCCCACCACGCAGCCGCAGCCCGCAGCTCTCTCTGCCTCTCTCGCTCTCGTTCGATCTCCGATCCGATCCGCCGCCACTGTTCGCCTTGAGCTCGCCGCCGGCCCTGCTCCGGTGACCTCGACACCTCGCCGGCGCTGCGGCTAGGGGCCGGAACCGGCCTCCACGCCCTCCTCCTCCTGTGGCCGCGGTGACGATGCCAGTGGCAGTGGCCGACGGCGAGCACCCGGAGCCGGCGGAGGACGAGGAGCCCGTGGAGGAGATGGAGATCGGGGACGCCTCCCTGCCGATCGACGTCGACGCCGGCGGCGACGGTCAGGTGGAGGAGGTGGACGGCTCCGAGGACACAAATGGTGCCATGGGCCGGCACGGCACGGCGAAAATTGCTGTGGCCCATGGGCGACACGGCACGGGTAAACGGCCCATGTGCCGTGTCGTGGGCCGAAGGCCTGGCCCATAGCACGGTCGGCACGGCGGCACGTCGTAGCGCCGTGCCGGCACGGCACGGCCGTGCCGCGTGTCGTGCCGGCACGACACGGTGGCCAACTATATCCACGCGCAAATTTGAGTGCCCCTCCCTCTCCGGCGGAGGAGCAGTGGAGGAGGAGAGGCCCCTCTCTCCTGTCGAGCTCGGAGTAGGGGTGTGGCCACCGGCGGGCCAAGCGACGGCGGCGGATGAGCTCGAAGAGGAGGAGCGGGATGGCGGCGGCGCAGGAGCTCCTTGGCCACCCTGGGCGCAGGTACTGCTGCTCGCTGTCAAGACCCCGTGCTGCACCTCCGCCGGGAGCTCACGCCGCACCTCCGCAGCGATGGTAGCGCATGATGCTGGACGTGGCGCGACAGAGGCGACGGCGTTCGGTGATCAACGACGGCAGCGACTGTGCAAGGGCGCAGAGCTTCGTGGGCGGCAGTAGGTCAGCGGGATCAATTTATGGGCGTGGGAAGCTGTTTTGGCGCGAGGAGGACCGTAGGACCACAGGAGAGGCGATGCCGCTGCAGGATCTGGCCGTTTTGCGAGCGGGGCGGACTCGCCAAAGCACGCGAGCCGCCGCGGGGAGATGGCGAGGGAGAAAGTGAGGATGTATTTTGACAAGGCTGTCAAACCATGGTTTTTTTTATTTTTTTATTTTTTACGGATGGAAAAGCATATAAAAGTGCTGTTGGAGTTGCTCTAATGGTAATTGGGTTTGACAAGAGTCTAGAATTTAAGGAGCCAATATAGGGCACCCTAAATGTCACGGAAGAGAAAAGCAATGCTATGGCCGGTGCCGGTTGGGTTCGGCAAAGAGTGGGAGTTGGGCAGCCAGTGTAGGACCCGACCATGTCGCACAATTAGATGCAATGCTGTATTGCTGTGTGGGATGTAGAGTAAGAGAGATCGGTGGTCATGATGAGGTGGGAGGATAGTCACATCGATTGGAATTTCATAGGATGGTCAAGAATCTAAAGGAGTTTTTTTAACAAAAAAAAAAGAATCTAAAGGAGAATTGCAACGAAACCGATGAGGCTTAACTGCTTAAGAATATATATGCAGGTGTATGTACACCTTTCATTTGTCCATAGGTGATATACATGTGTAAATTGTAAAACATTGCACAGATTTAGATTTAATAGCAAAACAAAAATGAAGAACTACATGACATCAATTGGTAGTACTACCACTACGTGCTGATTTAGAATTTGAGACACTAATTCATTATGCACGTTGCAAATTAATCACGCCAGCCTGACCAAAACTTAACTGGGGAGACGCAACCCCGGCCGTAGTAATCTAGTGCAAGACTTAATTCTTTGCACTAATTGCAGTATTCTACGGCACGGTCTGTGCGTACGTACAGTACGTGGTACTAGTTCTCGTATGCCCCTACGTATAGCAGTAGCCATTGTAGAGTGTTGATCACCGTGTACACCAAAGATTCAGTGATCCGTCGTGCCTGATGATCCTGCACGTACGCGCCCTCAAAACGGCAAGCGGCCGCCGCCTGGTAGGCCGCCGTAGCAGGAATCGCCGAAGCACATCAGCTCGCCCGTGACATCGTAGTCCATGACATCCAGCCCCACCACGTCCACGTCAAGCCGCGGCATCTCCGCAGCCGCGTCGTCGTCAACGACCGGCGCCGAAGAAGCTGCAGCAGCAGGCGCGTCGCGCGTGCGGGCCACGTTGACGGCGGCGGCGCTGCTGCTGGCCCCCCTGGCGATGCCGCCCCACGCCGCATAATGATCAGGAGGAGAGTGGTGGGCGAACTGCGGCTGGTGGCCCCCCAGCACGCACGCGAGCGACGAGACGAGCACCTGCTGCTCGTGCTCCTCCTGGACGCCGCGGGCACCCGGCAGGCGCGCCACCAGGCCGCCGGCGCCGGCCAGCAGCTGGTCCATCATCGCCGCCGGGGCCGCAGGGTTCGCCGCCGGCCGCTCGGGCTCCCAGGCGGCCGTGTCGCAGGTGTGGTCGTTGAAGTACATGACGTGGTACTGGGGCGGGTCGCCGGCGCTGCACTGCTGCACCTGCTTGGTGGCCCGGCAGCTGCGCTCGCGGTGGAAGCTGCACCTGTAGTAGCACCTGCGGAGGTACACGTACAAACAAAAAAAAATGTGGGCAGGTGAGACGACACGCTTACTTGTTGGAATCAGAGCCTATCCTTGTCCTATCCTATCCATGTCCGTCTCGGCACATGGCGGGGGGTGGCGGCTAGCCAACGCCGACGTCACCCGAGGAGCGAGTGGTGACGCGAGCAACAAGATGCCGCATACTAAAATACTGGTACACGTCACTGACCCAGGAAGCTCTCGATCGACTTTAGTACAATTACAAAGTTGCAACATAAACTTCACCACTCGTGGTAAAAAAAAATCGTCACGACGATAGATGATAGCACGCGGGCGCTCAGACACAAAACGAGAGGTAGTTGCTTTCAAGAAAACTACCAGCGTGGAAGAACATATTTTACTTGGAAGATAAACATGCGTCAACATCAGAATGATCTCTAATCTACTGCTTTTTATGGTGTGAATAAATTCAACTTGTATATTATGAAGCAGATAATAAAAGAAAAGAAAGAGAAGTTGTATTTTGACCTTGGGAACTGTGTCTTGGTGATCTTCTTCTGGCCGTATTTTCGCCACTGGTACCCGTCGTAGTGCGGCGAGGATGTCACCGTTTGCCTGCGGGAGCGGGACAGCAGTGCATTTGCGCACGCGACAAATGAGATCGGTGTGCAATAATTTGTTATTAATTAGTAGTAATCAAGGTTCCAGCCGAGCTGTGGCTGGTGGTTCCGATCGATCCTTGTCACATGCATGGGCAGCGCAGGCAACTCACTCTCTGGGGATGCTGTCCTCCCGGTTCCGTCGCGTGGCCATGATCTCGGTGGCGGTCGTCGGGCTCAGCCGGCCGGGCGTTTCCGGCGGAGGCGGCGGCGGCGGAGCGCGGGCGGGCGAGCCCATGATGTTGATGCAGACGGTGAAGGCGCGCGACACCTCCTGCAGGATGAATGCGGCCGTGGCCTCGGCCTGGCCCTGCCCGCGCAGCGCGCGCAGGGCCTCGTCCCGCAGCTGCGCCGTCAGCTGCCGCCCCCGCGTCAGCTCCCGGATCACCGCCTCGTGCTCGCCCTCCGACGACCCCGACGAGATGCCGCCGCCGCCGCCGCCGCTCGCTGCGAGCCGGGACTGCGCCTGCATGGTGGTGGTGGCTTACGAATTGCGATCGAGCAGAACCCTTCGTCTTCCTCGTCGTCGTGCGTGCGCGCGCGCGCTGTGAGATCAGGTATCCGAGTCAGTTTTGTCTGTTTGTACGAGTGGATCGGATGAGTAGGAGGAGCTCTGGTGGTTGTGGTGGAGGTTGGGCGGGAGCAGAGGAAGAGAGGGGGAGTCCTGGCGCTTTTATATATCGGGAGCCGGGAGCCGGGAGCCGGGAGGCCGGCCCGGGATGCGCGGGAAGAAGTCTCGTGGCAGCTGCACAGCTCAGAGCGAGCTGGAGGAGTGGTTTGGTGGCGGTAACGGGGGGCGTGGCGTTCACGCGGAGTTGTGGACTCGACGGGGACCGTACAGTGTGGGTCGTTTCTTATGAGTATACAACTGTGCCGCCCTATATCCTCCATATCTTTTCCAAACTTAGAAGCTTCGAAAGGGTTGGAAACGTCGAGAAAATTTTGAATGGCCGCAAATATCATCTGATTCAACAGAATTTAATTTATTTGTCTGAACATGTATTAAATCAACTACTCTCCACAATCATAATAGGAAATAGGGCTCTGGTTAAAAAAGAGCAAACGGGCTGAGTCATAGTGTCCATCATAAAAAAAAAACTCGGCCTGCGGGGAGTAAAATCACCCCACAGTATTGTATTAAGAAGAAGACCTTCTCACACAGGCCGAGAAAATCTCCGAACCCCTGCCTCACCCATACACAGCGGCACCGCAGCACACGTGAGATAAGGCTGGCCTTAGACCTATGCTTTGGCGTGGTACAGACGAGGAGATTTATTTTACAACAGCAGACTACTGGGAGGGCCATCCGGCCGCTCAACCACCGCGCATATGTGCGTCTGCTGGGGAAATAAATTCCCCCGGTAGGACACGCAGGTGCAATTCCGAGGAATTGAACCTGGGTGGACAGCCCCACCACCGTAGAGGCTTGCCATCCGAGCTACGCTCAGCTCCTATATAGTTTAATACATGGATAGCTACTCTCCACAATCACAAATATATGTGGATTTTATTTATTTTTTCTAGGTAAATGTCTTATCTCGTGGAAAATATTTTTATATGATACATTTTTTCTATTTACGGAATTAGAAAATCTATAGCCTGGTGCGAAACATTCCCAATAATATTACAAAACAGGTGGCAACCCTTCTTCTTGTACTACTCCCTACGCCTCTAATTGTTGTCCGAGATTTGTAAATCAATCGTGCTTTCCGAGGGACACTTATTTAGAAACAGAGGGTGTATAAACTGTTATAACTAGAGGACTTCCTAGGTATAGATCGGCGGGTGTTTCTCTTGAGATTGATGTAAAACATGGTGTTCATGTGATTAACTGAGAGAGGTTGGAGAGGTGAGAGAGAGATTCACTGTGGGGATTGGGAAGTAGAGGATGATACTAGTCGTCAGTGTAGACAGATTTTGTCGGTGCAGTGCAATGACGCCCGGGGTGGCGACGTCCAGCTTGACGGAGATGCCGGTAGTGCTTCCCATCGCTGTTAGCGCCTCCCTCTCAATCAGACTAGGGTTGGGACGGTGGGGCCTGGCGGCTCAGGTGAACCTCATGTCTTGAGCCGTGGCCACCACCTCCTATTTATGACGCTGCGCGACAGGGGTCCACCAACCATGTTATTTGAGCTGGGTGTCCCTGATCAGTACGTGGTCAAGGGTCTGATTGGCCTTTGGGCTAAGTGAAAAGCTCCCGAAAGTCCTTTTTTGGGACTAAAGAAAAACAAAAAAATGCAGTATTTTTACGTTGCTGGATCCAAAGTATATATGAATATATGATGATGTATAGAAGTATCAAATAAACTTCTTTGGTTGCCTACTTTTTGTTGACAAATCGATTTGAAGCATATGTTGTATTTGCATGCGTATTTATTTTAAAATCTAGCCATGTACAC
This sequence comes from Cenchrus fungigraminus, assembly GCA_036936925.1. Classification (NCBI taxonomy): domain Eukaryota; kingdom Viridiplantae; phylum Streptophyta; class Magnoliopsida; order Poales; family Poaceae; genus Cenchrus; species Cenchrus fungigraminus. The sequence continues at coordinate 14,310,670 of CM072778.1, read as the reverse complement.
AAATAACGCAAGCAAGTTGTCTGACTAAATTTGTCATGAGTTGCTACAAACCACAAAGTATAATCATGCAAAACAGAAATAGTACAACAACTTCAGCTTTATTTGCTATTTCTAAATTCACTGTATATAGTCTCTGATGTAAAAGCAAAAAAAAGTTTTCGGCTTAGGTCCCAAACCAGCACCTACATAATAAGTTAAGCTGTTTTCATTTGCCTTTTAGAAGACGGTCGAACTTGGGGTCAAGTGGTCAACATGAAGCAGGGCGCTACCAGAGCTAGTTAGCACGTACGTACACAGCTCGTGCTGACAATTTGACGACGACTAGCTAGGTTTTCCTCCATTTCCTCCGAGGAATTAACGAACGTTGACAGCTTCAAGTGCTACACGCGTTGGTATATTCCGTATAGTATGACCGTCTCTATACTGTGCAGATACTGCACGTCACCCTGTGCTCTTTCACTGGTCCTCGCCGTAACTTGTTTAATTTGTTTGCTACCGATCCCTGTCACCCGTTTTCTTTAACCCTGATCTGTTCCGGAAACCCGGCGATCATTCGATGAACCCCCACGGGCAGTCGTGCTACACGTGCGACCGAAAAGGGAAGTAGCCGTGACGCCGGCCACAGGACCAGCAGCGGCCCAGCCTATCAGTGAACGAAAGGCTCACCCGTGTCTCTTTGTACTATATTGCCACACGCTTTCCTGTTCATCATATCGATCACTAATTGCTGCATGATTTGACCACGATTTACTGCCCGGCGCCAATGGCCAGCTCGGAGCGGAGCTGGTCCTGGCCGGCCGGTGGCCAGAGGCCACGGGCCACGGCCGCGCGATCCCCTACTGCTGGCTGCTTCTGCTCGCATGCGGCCAGCGAGGCGATTGCTTGATCGGGTCCGGGCGTGCGATTAGAAGTTTCCTTGTTCCCGATGGGAGATATCCTGTAGCCGCCCATGGCAAACATGCCCTGTCCTGTCCTGTGTAGTCCATGCGCAGGGACACGGACGCGCGCGCGCAGCCATTTCACCGATCCGTCTCCAGGCCCTTGATTTCTTCTGTTGCGCGCGGGTTTCCGGCAATTATTGTGTGGTTCTCTCCAAAACTTTCTCCAAAGAAGAACAACCCTATCCCGACTCCCGACCGCGTTGCTAAAACAGTCAGGGTTCTATCTGCAGCCGCTCATGGGATATGCCTGCCTGCGTCCATGACATGTCTCTGTTGAAGTTGATTAGAACCCTACTCCTTTGAGCGGCAACAGAGAATGATAGTGATGAATTGGTTACTGCTGGCTACAGTTCGATCGCAGCTCGATCGGTCACCCTACACTCCTGTTGCCAGAGCTTTGTTGTTGCCATTCTTTTTGGAGTGCTTCCGCGGACCATTTCAAAGGGGGGTAAGACCTAGCATGCAAAAAGGAAACTAAAAAAGTGGTAATTTCTATCCCAGCTGGACACGATGGATGTGAGCTACATCGCTTTCTTGCTTACTGTCTGTGAGTTACTACTTTCTACCGAGTACTAGCTAGTACCCGGCTGACTGATGCGCGTGTGCGCACGTCATTGTTAACAGTTTAACACTATTAACAAGTTGATTGGGCCCAGCCAATCACTTGAGGGGTCGTCCCTAAAACGCCGCGTACGACTGGGGACAATGCAAGTAGCTAGCTCAGATTCAGCCATTCAGGTTACCCTTACAAAGGAAAAGGAAGAAAGATTCAGCCATGCTCGATCTAGCTGACGGCAGGCATGCTTGATTATTTTCTGGAGGAAATTATGTGCTCAGTTCCTAACTCCTGGGTCAAGAACGGAAAGAGAATTTCTCCCGTGGCCAGTGTACGTTTCCGATTGTTTACGGTTAAAAGAGTATATTTATATGTCTCTATATATATGTCTGCAGATGTGTCTATACCTTGCCGACCATTGTATCGATGATTCAGGTCAAAAGCACGAACATAGACGAACAGATTTCTTGCCCAGAGACCTTGATCATCTGGTCGTTTAAATATGAGGGTTTTGAGCGTAGTTTTGTACTTATGCGTAGAACTGACTTGCTTGCGGTATAGTAGAACAGTTTTGTTTCGCATTCGATCAGGAATTCCATTGGAACGTTCTATAATATAAGGTGGTCTTACGTACCATCCGTGTGCAAGTGGGCGTGAAAACCTAGCGCGACTACTCTGGTCAAAGCATTGCCAGTATGCAAGAAAAAGCGATCCTAAAATAGTCTCTGGCCTCTGGGGTCGGAGTTTAAGCAGCACTGCTCTCTCCGTTCCCAATTTTGTATTTTCTTTTGTTTTTCCAAATTTATAAATAATATTATTTAAAAAATTACTACTCTCTCCGTTCCCAATTTTGCAATTTGTTTTGTTTTTACAAATTTATAAATATTATTATTTAAAAAAACAGGGGTCTAGCCCCGATCATATTTGATGGATTAACATCTGTGGAAATGGAGATTCGAACCATGCATGGTTGCTAATTAACTCCACCTACACTACGGGAAAATCCAACTTTGTCGTGCGTCAAAAAGTTTGTCGTGGGCTTTACATCAAGCGCACGGCAAAGAGCTTGTTTGTCGTGCGTTTTTTATAGAGCGCACGGCAAAGCAAAAACGCACGGCAAAGACCTTGTTTGCCGTGCGTTAGAAAAAAAGCACGGCAAAGGTCTTGTTTGCCGTGCGTTTTCTCCCCCGCGCACGACAAAGTATTTTTCTCCCCTTCTGCACTCTGAATAAACCAAATATCATTATTTTTAAAATACTTTGCCGTGCGCATTATGTTGGGCGCACGGCAAACACATGAGTTTGCCGTGTGCTTTTCCTCGAGGCCGTGCGCTTTCTTTTATGCACACGATAAAATATTTTTTTATATTTTTCCCTAAGTCCCAAATCTATTGCTCCTAAAAAATTCTCCTAACCTTGAAATTTTTTTCTACTCTATACATACAACATGTGATACATCATGTTAAAATTTGGTAGATTCTTGTGGTCATTTGCTATATTTAATTAATTAATTGCATTTCAAGCAATTTTTTTGAAAGAAATCAAATTTGAACTAAAAAATTCAAATAATAGAATAAAATGAGTGGAAACATGATATTCATGTTATTTAGCTCAATTTAAGACCTTTCCATGAGATCAAAAGAAATTTTGAACATCTTGACTAGGAAACATGACCATGATCGTGTGTCCAAATGATTTAAAAATTCTAAAATATTCAAATAAAGTTTAAAAATTATGAGATTTGTCTATATCTCATGATATCATATGTGAAGGTTATAGTAAAATTTTGAATGAGTTTTAAACATTTTTTCATGTACGATGCTCGTTTCTCGAAACATCTCCGATGAAGTTTCATAGAGTTACGAAAGATATGGTTACATTTGTAAAAGACACATCATTCAAATTGAGTTTCGACTTCAAAACTTGTTTCTACAAGCAATAGACAACATAACTTAATTTGTATTAATTTTCTGAAGTTTTTCAAATTTATTTGATAATTTTTATAAATTTTATAAAATTGTAGAAAAATAGTTTGCCGTGCGTTAGCGCACGACAAAAAAGATTTGCCGTGCGCCTTATTGAAAACGCACAGCAAACAAAACGATTTTGCCGTGTGTGATAGGCAACACACGGCAAACGCACCCGACCCACCTCCCAGCGACTCCCACGCACCTAGGCCGCCCCGAACACACGCCCCCTGCACCCACGGCCCCACCTCCCAGCGACTCCCACGCACCCCCCGACCCTCCGCACCCACGACGAACAGGGGACGTCGATCTTCATATCTGACGGTCCAAATTCACCGCGCGATCTATAAAAAACCGCCCTCATCCCCCTCCAAAGCCTATTGCGCCCCCTCAGCCCCACAGCCTCTCCTCTCTTCTCTCACTCGCCGCCGCCCCTCCCTTGCCTCCCTTCCTCCCAGTCGGCGCCCTCCTCTCACAGCGCTCCTCCCTCCACTCCCGGCGCTCCTCCCTCTCTCCATGGCGGTCGGGATCCGGCGATGCGGGCACGGGATCAGGCGGTGCCAGCGGTGCAGGCACGCGTGCGGGATCCGGTGGACCACTCCGTTTCTCCACGGCGGCCACCGCCACCGACCAGCGCCGGCCTGGCCGAATCCCATGCGCGACCGGCTCCCCAAGGGCGGCGCGGCCGGCTCCCCATGCGCGGTCGGCCCTCCAAGGGCGGCGCGGCTGACATCCCAAGGGCAGCGCGGCCGTCTCCCAAGGGCGGCGGCGGATCTACGACGTCCACCCCCTCCTCCTTGAGGCGGCGGGCCCGACCTCCCGGCGGCGGCGGCGGCGGATCCACGGCGTCCAGCTCCTCCTCCTCCTTCAAGCGGCGGGCCCGATCACCTGGCGGCAGATCCGCGTGGGGCGGGCCTGGATCCAGCGGTGCGGCCCACCCGACGCCTCCTCCTCGCCGGATGTCCTTCCCCGACCCTCCATCTCCAAGATCCGGCGGCCTCCATCCCCTAGGTTCGTCATGCATGCCCTTCCCTCCCTCCTCGGTGCCGCCGCCCCTTCCTCCTCAGTCCCCCCCCCCCTCTGTCCACAGTGGCGGCGAGATCTAGGTTTTCTTCTCATCTCATCTCCCTCTTCCTGTACAGGTGGTGGCGGCGGGCCTGGTGGCTGCGGCGACGGGTGTGGTGGTGGTGGTGGCGGTCGACAGTGATGTGGGTGGCAGCGGATGTGGTGGCTGGCCGATAGTGGATGTTGATGGCAGAGTTTTTTTTATTGTGTGTCTATTTTCTTTGCCGTGCGCCAAAACCACACGGCAAATAAATGGACTTTGTTTTTTTAAAGTTCATGTATTTAGTTTGCCGTGCGCTAAACACCGCACGGCAAAGGGCCTTCGTCGTGCATGCGACGAAAATCGCACGGCAAAGGGCCTTTGCCGTGCAAAACTCTGCCGTGCGGCCTTTGCCGTGCGTTTTCGAGGAAAAACGCACAACAAAGACTTTACTGTCGTTCGAAACGCACGGCAAAGTCTATCTTTCCCGTATAGGTATATTATTGTAGATGCATAACAAAATCTACTTCTAGATGAAACTAGAAAAGCTAAAATAATATATCTACAATTCGAAACGGAGATTGGCCCGTTAATATTTTCAAAAACCAATTTCCTCAAAAATATTTTGCAAAACTAATTAACGATGTTTGCAACGTCACAGCTACAGAATTAGTTGCATGGCAGCACACAGAATGAATGCACCGCAAAACTAACCCTACTAAAAAAATAAATTGTAACCCAAACAGATGGCTATGACTTTTTTTTTGCTACGAAAGGTGAGCATACCGCCCACGAACAACACCACGTCAAACGGTCGAACAATGTCGGGTTTGGTGTACCTATGAGACACATATGGCTACGGCTTTTGATAACTGAGGTAGCACTTGCAGTTTATTATACTTGAACCGTGTCTGGATGGTTTGCAGAGGCGTCGAGGAGTCAGCCATTTTGACGATTTTTGGCTGAAATTCTTCTTTAACGAATGTTTGGCTGAAGTATAACATACAAAACAGAGCCTTTTTGGCCTTAGTGACGAGCAGTAGTACAAGCCTGTTAATGCTCGCAATGGGACTTAATTTTATAGTACAAAGGGGAGAAAAAGCATCAGCTGACCATCAGCATCTACGTAATCGTAACACGCGCAAGGTATTAGATTGTTTGGTTAAGTACTCGTCCTATATATCCTGGATATATAACTTTTCTTCGAGAAATAAACACAACTAGAATCAGAAGGTCAAGTAGTAGTAGTGCTCAAACCAAAGAAGTCAGTGAGCAAGGCTGTTTATTTAACGAGAGAATCCAAAACGATGTCATGTGGGAGAGTCAACAGTCAAGTGAGAAAGCGTGGCCCTAACCAGTCAGCTCACCTGGGTTACGGTACCTAATCACGCTACCGGAGCATCAGAGTCCCCGTAACATATATATATGTAGTAGGATTATATTCTCGGAAGACCGTATAGTCAGCGTCCTCAGTTCTCACGTCCCCATCGACCTTTATCAAGTCAGCGCTTGAGCATGTTCTTCCCCGTTGTGCAAATAAACGGCATGCAGGATGGATCAGATGCAGACGGTGAATGAATTACCAAACTATAAACCTCTTTGACAAGTTTGCCAGGAGCAAGCCAAATCACACATAAGGCCGGCTAAGCGTCTAAGGAGGGGCAGGGACTAGGGAGTATTTGAAAATATATAAAACTTGCAGGGCTTTCTTTTGCGAATTGGTCAATCATTTTAAACAAAGTGTGTTAAATTTTGGTAGTGCTTGTAATTGGTTTCAGGCTCTGTGATAGCACATTGGTGACCGGGAGGATACGGTTTGTTGACACATGCATGCCAACTTCTTGAGACTAGAGCTATGCACTTCTTCACGTCACATCATCGATGACTTTTCTTTTGCGAATTGATCAATAATTTTAAACAGAGTGTGTGTTAAACTTTGAGTGTGCTTATAACTTTGTCGGTCTGATACTCTGATGCCTCTCTAAGTTTGAAGCCCGAATATTTTCGATTGTCTAAAAATAAATAAAAAACTTGCGGGGAGTACGCGGATAGGTTGGTTTCCATAGAGTTTTCCCCGGTAATGAAGCAAATCAGATTAGTGAACTGAGAACTGCTCAATCGATGAACCATCAATCCGATCCCGCTGCTTTATTAGGAAGTGCAGTGTTGATATCGTCCGAAGAATCATCACACGGCCACGTTGAACCCTTATCTTGCCTTTAGCAACCATTTCTTTTGCAGTTAATGTAAAAGCGAGCAGAGTGGCTAGCTTTTCCCCCACCACCCGGGCCCGCGAGTACATTGAACTGGAGATCATCATGGCTCGCGCGCGGTTGAGGCCGATGAACCTTCTTCGCTTGATCGATCGGATTACCGGCCGGAACCACCGTGCACGCACACGTTGACCTCCGTCCCGCAGAATAAAGGGACGACGAGACGCACACCTTGTCCTTTTCTTAATTTCTACTCCTCAACGTCAACGGAGCGGATCGAATAGCATCCATGTGTCGCTATCACCAGTTCGCCACACACGCACACGCGGCTCGCTCTGCGCTCGGCGGCTACCTCTGCTCGCTCTCGCCGGTTGATGGCGAACGAATCGAGCGCGATGGCCCGGCGGCGGCACTGGTGCCACGACGACGCGGCCGCGGAATCGCTGACCGGCGCTCACGCGTCCTGCACATGGCCGGGGGGTCCCCAACCGATCGAGCTGAGGGGGAAAAATGTACGAGCGAGATACGGCCGGCACTTCGAGATACTTGGCGGTTAGTATATACGTACAGGAGCACTGAACTTGTAGGTGATGGAGCTCTCGACGACACCGAACCCCATGTGACCCCCCTCGCGTGAGTACGTATGATTGTGGCCATAAACAAGGGCGCCAACACGTTTTGGGGCTAACCACTCACTACTGCGGGCATCATCGATCGGGCATGTACGTATACGTTACACGTACGTGTATTTGACGATTTTGACGATGGAGCTCGTCCGTCCGGGTCGCCCCCCGCGTGCGAGCGAGAGAGCGTATCTAATTCGGATTAGAGTAGCTCGCTCGTTACCTTATCCCGGTCACCATAATCTATCCAATCAGTGCTGTGCTGACATCTTCTTCGCGTATAAGTAGTTTAATTAATGGTACGTGGCCTCGCCAGTGTTTGCTGCTGCCTTCTCTCCAGCCCCAAGAGGCAGAGAGCTCGATCGGCTACCCAAGGCCGGCCTGATGGGATGGGATCACAACATCTCCAACAAATTACTTATTTTACACCCTTAATGTATTTTCTCTTTCTCTTATCAATAGTATTTCTGTATTTTTGGTAAATATAATGTATTTTCTCTTTCCTTATCAATAGTATTTCTGCATTTTTTGGTAAATATTACTGTACCAAAATAAGTCATACCCAATTCGTGAACCTCATCTTTCTCTACCACTTCTTTTTTCGAATTACACAGTACATCGGAGACACTCACAACGCACGCGTACTCATCCTTATGAATACACGCGCGCAAACCCTACACCTAGGAGCATCTTTGAAGACTGGGCCGGTAAATCCTCAAGATTGACGAAGTCACCACAGACGCCTCGCTGTCGACAGGAACGTCGCCTAACACTAATAGCACAAACGCCGTTAAATCCTGAGAAATTCGCTCCCACGGGGAGTCGAACCAAGACCTGAGGTGTTACCGGGCTCTTATAACCACTAGGCTACAGACCATTTAGCTTCTCAACCACTTTTAATTACCCCGTCTAACTAAACCCACCCTATCTTTCTCTCATCCGCGCTCTATCTCTTGACCATGCGGCTAGGAGAAGCTTGCTCTTAATTAGGAGTATTGTTGTTTCATGGTTTGCGCGGATGAACTTGGGGCCCACGTGGGATATGATCTTTCGCCGGGCGTGTGGGGATGCGATTACGAGCAAGATGACAGCAGCCTGATAGTGATAGGGGACCTATTGGTGTGGGTGACTTCAGATCGAGGTCTTGGTGTGGGTGAGACTTGAGATTTGTTTTGGTGAGATCAAAAAAAATTTAGCAATAAGAAGTGAAATGGTAATACTCCTTATGATTTTGTCGCAGCACCTCCCCTTCAAACATATACTCCCTTTATCCTTTAATACATGACGTTGGTTAGCTTCAAAATGAACTAACCAACGTCATGTAAAAAAGAATAGACGGAGATAGGGGACCGTACTGCTCCGAGAGCCAACAACGGCAGGCGCGTAGCGTAGCTACCAGTAGGTGAGTGAGATGACGCCGAGGCGTAGCTTGAGCTCGAGCTGCTTGCGTCAGAAGTGGGCCTTGTCGCGTAGCATTCTCCACTCGTCTCCTTCGCTAACTGCTTCCTGCGGCTTCCTCGCGGCTTCCCTCCCCTCCCCTCCCTGACGAGTGCCGAGGTGCCGAGCTGCGAGGCCTATAAATAGAGCGAGCCGGCAGCTCCACTGGCTCCTACGCATCTTACTCCAGCTCTCCTCGGCCTCCGGTGGTTGCGCCCCGCAGCCCGCTGGCCACAGAGACGATCTGGTGGAAGTAGCCAACGAGAAAGCGAGCCACGAGAGCTAGCGTGAGGCAGCCAGCAGTGGATCATCCAATCCGAGTAGCGAGCGCAGCCCACCACCTCACACTAGCTACTTCACCATGACGATGGACACCCCGGCCGCCGTGGTGCTGGAGCTGATGACCATGGGGCAGCAGTCCGCGGCGCACCTTGGGGATCTGCTCCCGGCGGCGTCGCCGCACCGGGAGCTCGCCGCCGAGATCCTCCGCTGCTGCGGCCGCGTCATCGACGCGCTCAGGGCCGCCGCTGCCGCCAGCGGCCGCAAGAGGAAGCAGGCGCCCGAGCATCACCAGGAGGCAGCGCCGCCAGCGGCCGGAGCTTACTGGTCTCCTCCTCCTCCTCCGGGGCCGCCGCTCAAAAGAAGGTGAGATATGATGGGATTGGACCGTGAACCGCGAAGGCCTAGAGCCTCGTGGTCTTGGGCGGTCGACAAGAAGTGCGCGGCCGGTGCGCTAACACATGAATCCTCGCAGGGCGCGCGGCGCGGAGGCCGTGAAGGAGGTGACGAGCGTGACAACGGTGGACGGCTTCATCTGGAGGAAGTACGGGCAGAAGGAGATCAACGGGTACAAGCACCCGCGGCTCTACTACCGGTGCGCGCACAAGCAGCAGCAGGGCTGCAACGCCACCCGGCGGGTGCAGCGGACGCAGGACCACCCCGCGGCGTACGAGATCGCCTACTACGGCGAACACACCTGCAGGGGCGCGGCGGCCTCCGCGGCGGGGTGCCACCTCCTCCAGGGAGGGGCGCCGCCGCCCGCCGTCATCGACTTCGGCTCCACCTCCTGGGGGTCCGCCGACGCGAGCGCGGGCGGCGCCGGCTCGCCCGCGGCCTCCATGTCGCATCAGTCGCAGGGAGGATGGTCGCCGCAGCCGTCGGTCTCGCCGTCGCCGCCGTCGTCGGAGGCGGGGTTCGAGCTCGAGGCGCAACAGACGAACGAGTGGCACGACATGGCGGCACTCGACGAGCTGATCCGCGCGACGACTCCTCCTTGCTACGCTTCTGATGATCCGGTGATGGAGTTCTTGGACAGGAGCCTCAGCTGGGAATCGGTCCTCTTCAACGACCCACCAGTGGATGATGGCTTCGCCGGTCTCCATCACATTGCTACTGCTACGTTTCAGTAGCTGCGCTGTGCCCAATCTGGGCAGCAGGACAGTAGATTTGGATGCGTAGTCGCCGTCGTTTGTAGTACGTTCCGACCGGGGAGTAATGAGTGGCAACCCTTGACAGCCAATGTCTCTCTCAGGCTCTGCTCGAGAGGTTGCCGTAGAGCTAGAGGACACCAGTTAATTTGGTTTCTAGTAGTAATAGTATCTTGTTGGTCTGTTGGAGCAGAGGGATTAGACCACCAAGGTATCCACATGGACATGTTAATACAGAAATACGAATGGAACGTGTTCTTCAAAAAACGCGAGGAATGGTTAACCATACAGAGCTCTCAAAAATATATACTTGCACATTAGAAAATGGAGTCAACCAAAGGAACAAGGTGACGTGTACCGAGTAGGTGGGACGTCAGCACTGTTTCCGACAAGAATGCCATCATGTGAAAACGAAAAAGAGTCGATTTAAGACTCGGCATCAGTGTTGACAGACTTCGATTAGCCAAGGGGAAAGCGGATCATTTTTGCGCAGCGCAAAGCTCAGCATATGGTTGAAATTGAAAGCTTGAGAAGTACGGTATCCACCACACAGAATGAGCTGATATTCGTCACGTGGGATTTAACGAAATATTATTTAGTAGACCGATTGCAGACAACTACACAAGCAATGCATATATATTTTTTTTTTAAAAACAAATGCATACGTAGGTAGATTTCAGAACGTGTAAAAAAACTGCATACCGGATACATGGTAACAGAGCAAGAACTAGGAAGGGATTCTCTGATTGTTGTCAACTGATCATCCACCAGGTATAATCGAGTGCAAGAAACAAAAGAACACGGCATGACAGTTTCCTCTAAAACATAGAACAAGTCACAGCACAACTATTTCCCCATGCAGTAAAACCACAGACAAACTGAACAGCTAGCTACCATCATGACCTTTGAAGGTCATTATTAATGTTGCTCAAGGCTCATCATCTATATTACATGAGTAAAGGAACGGATTGCAGCAGCGAGGCCGAGCAAGCAGACAGTTCTTCTGAATCCATGTGTCACTGACTCACTGTGCAGCGACACCTAAGACACTATAGTGACAAACCGAGCTTGCCTGAATTGAACGCTGAGGGAATCGAAAGCAGAGGGTCATAGTCTTCTCGGTGATCATCTGATTCATCCCAGTTCTGCATAGTATATAATATTGAACTAGTTGAGTTACCAAAGTGTATAGACAATGTAACAGTTAGTATAGTATGTGCAGTGCACATGGGAAAGCACATAGAACTAAGAGACAATTGTGTAAATCAAATTTACCATTAGTTTGAAGAATCACTCTTGCTGCTTAGATTTTTGGGGGCACCAGTCGCCATGCGATAAAAGTAAAAGGCTGCCACCACCCCACTGCAGAACAATTCGAAATTAGTCTAATTCATAATAATATTTATTTCAGCCCAACAAAAATGTCTCTAGTTACTACACAGGAAATGAAAAGTACTGAAAGACAGAACTGAAACCTAATATTCAATTTATGATATTACTAGTTTATAGGTTTATAAAGAGTGGTCTATAATCAACCATGCATCTATCCTAATCGATAACATTTCTCTAGTCCTTGACATAAAATATTTTATTATTAATATGTACTCCTTCCGTCCCAAAATACTATTCGTTTTGGCTTTTCCAGATACCTACTCCCTCCTACATATCTAGACATACATACATCTAGATCCATATAAAAAGTTTTGTACCTAGAAAAGCCAAAAAAAAATTGTAATTTGGGGCGGATGGAGTATTAATGTTTTAAAAGAAACATCCCTCATGTTTTGGGAGGATATGGTACAGACATGCGCAACAAACTGAACTGAATGCACAACAGGAAAATGTGTCTGAAAGTCAAGAATTTAGTAAATGTCATTTTCTTAGCCATGTTTTCTGCTGTAACACTGAAAGTTTGACAGGGGGGCATTACAAAGATAGAATACCATTGGATCAAAAAAGACAGCTAATCTTTAGGAGACACTATAAATTGCTAGGTGATCAATCACAACATCACTGGTTACCAGAAAGTTCAAATGGAATGGATAAGAAGATTTTCACACCCATCTAAAGAAAAGATTTATACAAGACATTTCTTGAGCCTGCAAAAGTGCAGGTTGTTGAGACACAAAAACATGTTATGAGTCCATGTAACATTATTTTATCATATATTGCTAAGTGATTCTGTGAATGTATAATACTACAAACAATTATACTAACCTGAGGAGGACCATGAAAATTTTTGGGAACCAGCCATACTGTAGGGTACAAAAAGATATGTCAATTAGGTTCTTAAGATCATAACACGATAATTTAATTTTTGATATCAAAGTATACCTGGAGTAGAACTGAAAACTCCCTGAAGAAGATGATAGTAGCAATTGCTGCAGGTCACAAGTCAACCGTCAACAAATTACAAGCTAGAAGCCCAACAAATTTATGCCTTATTAGAATTTAAGTGACAATTTGGTATGTAAATCTGTCCTCTTGAGATATAGCTAAATTCGTTATGGATCAAAAATAATTCCACGGCCAACAAGACAAGTGTAAATAATCATAAAGATAACATCACATAATAATTACAGAGCATGTTCTATTTCAAAAGGTTGTAAGCTCAGATACCATGTACCTCACCAATAAATAACAATTTTGTGTTGTATATACAAATATCATTATAGAATTCTCATCCGAACTCAAGGTACCCAGACAACAAAATGTTGTTTTGGGTTAACAGTAATGGAACTGTAGTAGTATAAACTTTAACCCAGTTTAAATCACGATATTAAGGTTAGATATCAAATGGTGAAATGTTATGTCAGGTTTGTATAATGAACAAGAGCTATTTCTAAATCCCACTTGGACAGGAAACTGGAAGTTAGAAATGTTAAATTTGTCAACATTATGCTTTACTGATATTCTTATCACTACTAAATCAACCTAAAACAGTAAAATAAAATTTCATTATAATTAACAAATTTAAGATGCAGCAGATACAAAATCTGATGAAAATAAACATTTATTCTTTTGTTGTGGGATGCATGAAAGCTCAATCTAGTGTTAAAGTAGCCGTAGAACAATCCATAGCAGGAAGCAGACACTGAATTTACTGTTATTAGAATTATGAGAAATCTAAATAATATGCGTACTGGAACAGTATAGATATATAACCTCACTACAAAAGGCTACTGAAAAGTGGATATGGAACTTCTGCTGACAGCACAAGGTTTATAGGGAGAAACATTACAGTAAGCTATGCCTATCTAACTAGCATAGCTATGTAAACATAATAGAGCATCAAACTTTGAAAATGGTACAATAAACTCTACGAACAAGCACAAAAAGACTCTTAAACTTCTTAGTTGATCCATCAAATAGTAGTCTTGGTGCAGGCTATCATTCCAAATTTGGTACTGCACAACAAGCCACAAACAATTCTTCTATTTTTATCTTCGACATGTTCTACCCTGTTTACGTTGAGGTTACAAACTTAAACATATGTCACATGAGTATACACGACATGCATCTCAAATCCGAAACAAATTAAAGACCACAAATATGCGTCTCCAAATTTTCTTAAATCATGAAAAAGCACAAACAAATTGCAGCACACCAAAGATGAAGGTAGAAATAAACTAACCAGCTTGCCCTTTCAACAGAAGACGAGACCGACGTCCTCCTCTTTGTGATCTCAAACTTGAGATACCCAGAGCCAACAATGCAAAGCCAAGAACAATACCAAAGCGAAGTGCAGAGGTACTTCCAGTCAACATGAAGTTCAGGAAACCCCCAACAGTAAGAAAGGTACCTACAGGAGACAATGCAAGGGCATGAACAACTTTAACCCTACCAGCTGGTACGAAGTTATGGCAAAAGCTAATTGACAATACAACTAATCGCACAGTCTAGCAAACTATATTCCTCTTGTTGTATAAAAAATTCTCAATCTCAGAGAGTGAAAATAATTTGCATTGAAGGTTCCACCAACATGGAGCATTTACATACCGAAGGGAATGCCCACATGATAATCCTCGTACTCTGATGGCCAATTCAACTTTCCAAGAGCCCTGAACGTCGTCATGATGTCCTTGATTGAGTCTGGGGAGTTCTGGGCTGCCATCGTTAGATATTCCTGTCCCTCCTGACTAACCTCCGACGCAACCACGCTCAGGTCCTTCTGCGCTTTGTCTGCCTGTATCTTCAGCTTCTCAGCGGCCTCCAACAGCACCTCCCTTGTCCTCTTGGAGTAGACATCATAGGCCTGCACTGACAAGGCCTGCATCCGCAGGGCCTCGGCCTTGAACTGTTCCAGCATTACCTTCCAAGCTTCCTGAGCCTCCTCTGGTTTTATCTCCTCCTTGCTGCTATCCTTATCATCGCCCACACCTGACCCCTCCTGAATCAACACAGCAGGGTCGATAATTTGAGCACGAAAACTCGGCCAAGGAATCATTAATTTTCATCATTACAAACTGATCAAAACATCGTCAAGGAACCCAGGCAACAATCGAAATCAACACCACCATATGACAAGCATCTCCCATTCGGCAAACACTCTACTCATCGCGTTCAGGGCGCACTCAAATAAAGCGCACTGAGTCGACATATTTTTTTCTCTTTCAAATGTGGGAAATCGGCGACCAGCTGAAACTACGCGGATCAGTTAGGCGGAAGCGAAACAACCACGCCGGCGAGCGAGGGAATAATCTCGGCGCGGAAACAGCAGCGCGCGCGGGGATCTCGGAGAGAGAAGGTTGACTCACGGTTTCCTCCCCCGCGAAGGCGGCGACGACGCGGCGGGGCCTCCCGGCGAGGCGGTGGCCGGCCGAGAGCGCCCGGAACGAGGCCTCGAGGCGGCGGCGGGACGAGGACGAGGCGCGCGCGAGGCGCAGGGAGACGGGGGCGGAGGCGAGCGGGTGGAACGTGGTGCGGGCGGGCTGGCTGGGGGCCGCGGCGGCGGCGTGGAGGAGGGGGGCGGCCATCGGGGACGGGCGGTGGTGGTTGGGCTACCCCGCGGCTGAGCGCGCCGCCTCGGGAAGGGAGGATGGGACGGGAGGGAGAGGGCGCGGGGTGCTGGGTGCGGTGGAATGGGGGGAGATGCGAGGCCGAGGCGGAGGCGGAGGGGGGGCGGGCGGCGGACGGCACGGGACTGAGACTCGGTGCCGTACGTCATGTGACTTACCAGTCACTGACGTGTGGGCCCCATAGTCTGTGGTCCCACATGTCACTGACTGGTAAGTCATGTGACTTACGGCACTGAATCCTCCTCCTTTCCCCACTCCACCGGCCACTCATCCTCCCCCTTCGTGCCGTCGGAGGAGGATTCAGTGCCGTAAGTCACATGACTTACCAGTCATTGACATGTGGGACCACAGACTATGGGGCCCACACGTCAGTGACTGGTAAGTCACATGACGTACGGCACCGAGTCTCAGTCCGTGGGGAAAACGGGGGGAGTTTTGTGGGGTTTCTTGGGGGCTTTTGGCCAATTTTTGGTGGGGCTCTCGCTCGCGGGGTTTGTTGCGTTGCGTGGGGGCTCGGCTATCGCGCGGCCCAGGGATCCGTTGCGTTTCGCTTCGCTTTCCAGGCTCCCAGCACGTTTCGAAGCCGCCCGCCGCCGGTCATGTCCAACTCAGGGCGAACTCGCTGGTGAGGTCCCGTCTGCCACACATCTCTCCGCTAACACATGATGCAAACACCGTGCTAGCTCAACTTGTTTGTCGCCTCCAGTCCTCCACTCGAGTTGTCCACCCCAGGACGCTAGAGAGGAAATACAGTACGTGGTTTTTAGACACTTCGTTGCTGATGACACTTTGTCACTGTCACTACTGGGCAGGACGCGTTTGGTACCTTTCTCGATTGAACATTTGCATAGCACGCCGCGACTACTACTGCCGAAGCAACGCCCAGTGCCCCAGTTGAAGGGCATACCTGAAGACTGAGAAAGCCTACCAAAACCTGAAGATAAGTTGGTCGCTGGCATAAACAAAACCTAGCTGCATCTGGCTGGGATGAACCTTGGGGTCAAAAGATAACAGTCCTATACTTCATTTGTACCTTTTGGTCAAGGAAAAGTAAATGGTGGGTTTTTCGCAGAACATATCTTGAGAATTTTTCATATTCCATGGCAATCGCCATAACTTCTCGAGGTGGTGTCCAATGTGCCGCAACCGTGCCCGTGCAGCAAAGAAACAGATTCCAAACACACATTGCCTCTGGCAAAACTGTTACGGTGCGCAAAAGGAGCCCACACAAGAAAGACATCGATGCTGTCTCATGCTAACTCTCCAACCAAGCAAGGTATTGGTTCTAATTTTCCTGACAAGAGTCACCTGTAGTATCTTCATCCGCAATTAGGGCACCTTTGTTTAATGGACACAACCGGGAGGAAAATTAGCCCAACACCTGAAGGATATTTAATTTTTGTGTGATTGTATACATTCAAAATACAAAAACTCTGTGCACAGCCACTGGTAGAGAATTGCTTCTGATGGAATTTAGCACATTTAGCATGGGCAAGGCAAAAATGGTACAGCCACCTCACATTTGTTCTATCACATTAATGTATGCAATCAGCATGCCCAACAAGCACCTCACTTAACATTGCCATTGCGAATTGAAGATCTGCATGGACCGGCTGATGTAGTAAAGGGTATCCCTTTGAATGTTGCGATCCCATTCTCGTCGGTACGAAGATGCTGGATGTATGATACAATGAAGTTAGTGCTTAGTGATAGGTTCACTTTATGCGAATATAAATAGACAACGTCATTCAGCAAATATTAACAAACATGGTATTTGATTTGAATTATCAGTAGCCAATGACGGAGTATGTTATGTTAGCCAAGAACATCCAACGACAATTGACAAGTGATGGAACATCATCATATCAATTAGGACTTAGGAGTATAGGACATTGCTAAAATCATACCGGGGTAATCTTGTCCAGCTGCTTTTTCTTTGGATTTAGAACATCTTCAGGCTTTCCATCGAACCTACATGTGAAAAATAATTTAATCAAACACTATAAAATAACTAGTAAACAAGACCGTTGCTTAAAATGCAGACCAGTACAAAGTATAGCAGCAGAAAACAACCCAAAAAAAATGAAATAAGCTATATTTCAGAAGTAAGCATAAGCATGCAAAATCCTTATTCTACAGGACCCCCATGCACCCAACTAAAATGGCAAAAAAAAAACTCACGTGTGACTTAATTTAGGTTACACTTACAAGTTCATACTAACTCCATACAACCTGACTAACATATTCATGAGTTCAAATTGGGACACTACACATGATAAATGATCTATCGAACTGCACAAGCAAGTGTTTACATAATATACCGTCTATAAGGCATAATTCTTACCCAGCAAATGAAATGCGTTCTCCAACCTTGGCTCCTTCTGGAGGGATCAAAGGCTCCACAGCAGTATGATCTTCGGATGAAGCGCATAGAACCTGGGCAGAAGATTAATAACAAAAGAATATCTCAATAAAAACCTCCCCAACAGCAAAAGAGCACTTGCAGTTTGAACCACGAGTTAACAAACTTTAGTTCTATGGTACTACTTTGCTGACAAGACATTTAAAATCAGGATAAACATTTATAAAGTTAATAGTTATTTTCTTCAGTGAAAAGTGTTACACAACAGCAGACGGTAAGACTTATTGAAGAATTGAAGCTTGTATCCCTCCATGGTACTCCCTCTATTTAATATTATTAGGCATATATTGTGTTCAAAAAGGGCGGCCTAGTGCAAGTGGTAGTGCTTGCCGCCTGTGAACCGAGAGGTCACAAGTTCGAGCGGTGGCCTCTACACATTGCACGATGTGTGGGAAAGACCTCCCGCTAATAACCTCCCCCAGACCCCGCACAGTGCGGGAGCCTACGGCACTGGGTACGTCCTTTTTTTAGGCATATATTGTGTTCATCAATACGAGGCTTATTATGTAATGCAAAAATGTGTAGTTGTTCCCTACATACCCTAATATTTGCTCCACTCATATATGCTTACTAGATGCAAGCATTAAATAGTATTTAAGACAGTAATGAGGGGTACAGTAGTCATTTTGAATGGATTATTAGTTTGTGTATAAGGCAAAATATGCCTTGTAAATTGTATATTTCCAAATGGAGGGTGTTTTGGGAAGTTTTGATAAACCGATTAGCCAGGAAAAAAAATGAACCACTCGCTGATGGATACTTTTTTTAGAACTTTACAGACAACCGCATTTTGAGTTGTTTTGATGAGGTACACAAATGCAAACATAACAGATAGGACATACCAATCCAGCAGACATGACATCCCTCAGCTTCCCAGGCTTCACATTTGTGATCAAGACAACGTGCCGATTCTGAATGGGAAAAGTGTCAGGTGGTTTTCGCATAATACAGAACCAGAAACAACTTCAGAAAGCAAAAATGTTTGAGCAACTTGAGTTCTTTCTTGCTGTGAACTACTCACAGTAAGATCATCCGGGCTGCAGTACTTTGCAAGACCACTAACAACTTGACGCACATTACCATCTCCCAAATCTATCTCCTCAACCAAAAGGCTGCTCAATGATCAATCTGAAGGTTAGATTGAATACTAGAACAGAAGAAGCTTTGAGAAAAATCCGAAGCATGACAAAAGTGTGAAAATACAACACCTGTCAGCAGATGGGTGCTTCCATGCTTTACGGATAAGGCCAACCTGTATGTTCAGGATACTGATATTGCACTCTGAATCCTTGTCTGCAGTTTTCTCTGGAGCTTTCTCTGAAGCTTTCTCTGCTGTTTTACCTGCAGACTTATCTTTCTTTTTCTCACCAGAGGTTTTGTTGTCTTTCACAGCAGTAGGGGTTTCCTTCTTTTCGGAAGCCTTAGTCTAAAAGTCAACCAAGAAAGGAAATTACAAACTTATAAAAAAGGACAACTTGTACAAGAAAGTAGTCTCAATAAACAAACATTAAATCAGCACTGCTATTTGAAAAGCTGTAAATGACTAAATATACCATATAAAATCAAACAATAACAGTAACAGATTTACAGCCCATCAAACTTTGTTATGCATTGTACACGTAACAACATAATCACAAAGGTGCAACGGATTTAAATATGCAATACTGAGGCAGTAAACTGTAGGAAGAGATAAGATGAAAGTGCCAAAATAAAATAAAATCAAATATTAACAGTAGCTTGAGCCTGCAAATGTTTCCCAGTACTGATCAAGCAGACCCGATAAGTGTGACAACTAATGAGAATATATGGTGGCAGAAAAAACTACCTCCCCTACAGGTTTCTTGGAGTCAACACTTCCATTTGACTTGTCAGCAATCTTCGAAACGGCTTTCTTTGAACTTGATTCAGTGTCTCCTTTATCAGCTTTCTTTGGATGCTGCCAAACAGAAGGAAAGGTACAATTACTTGAGTGATCCTAAACCAACCATTTTCTGAAGAATGTTTTGAAGATCACCAAACCAAGACATGCCAGGTTATCATCTTAGCATTTATTTGCGGATCTTTTACCAGCACCATAGTAGCATCGAAGCAAAGTTGTATCAAACACAGTATGAGAGGGTACAGAGTTTACCATACCAAAGTGGTAAATTTCAAAAACCATAAACAGCATGTAAACAAGTTCCAAAATATCCAGTTGGATTTGAAATCTGATATGGTAAAGAAATTCAATAGTATAACATTTCCTGCACACTCCCAAAAAATTTACTTACACAAGGTGGAACAAAGACAGACTTGGCCACATTTATCTTTTGCAAGGTTGTACCAAAATTAACAATGTTCTGCATCAGATAATAAAGAATAACATAAGACACCATCAGCAAGTGCTATCAGAGAGTAAAATGAAAGATAGTATCAATGATCATCCTCTTAATTACAGATGCCAGTTTTGTAAGACGCAACAGGAGGCTTCAATCAGCATAAAGGCACTAGTATATTAGTAGAAATAAGCTACAAAGTTTTGTGAGAGATTCTGAAGATAATATCATAGAAGACCAACATTGCACTTGTGTACTTGGGATAATGTAAAGCATTGGATGAATATGAAAGGTGTAATCAATTGTTGATATCAGACAACATCAATGTATCAAATATCTGGCTATTTTCGATTTCAAATATTGTTGGGGTGAGATGAGGCATCTCAAAAATGATAAATTAATAGTCTAGAATAGTCACATTCCAACGATACCACCATAGTGTGGGCTTCGTTTTCAACTTTGAGTTGAAAAGAAATTCTAAAGCTGAGCAAAACACATGGAACCATGACAAGAAGATTTACATTCTACAGCAGAGTAGTATTTCATATGGACAACAGGTAGAACCATAAATAAATAAATAAGTTCATGTTAGACCTGAATGTAGTCCATCCACCGCAATACATGAGGAAATTTCTGCAACTCGCTGTCGCTGCCACGACTCTGAAACAAGTAAGGCCACTAATTTACAATTTCTTTATATGATAATAAAGATACAAGTACAAAGATGCAAAATAGCACCATCAAAACCTGTAATACTTCAAACTAACTTTACAACGTGCACTTAGGAAAAAGAAGCACTAATCGTTACCCAGTTACGAAAACAGGTATTTTCATGATTTGTGAATATGTGCCATCAAACTTTTTGCGATTTATATAGCAAAAAGGTTGATGGGTTGGCAACATACAAACAAAACTAGTATAGTTGTCTTTAATTACTTCTACCAAATTATACCGACCAAAGACTGAAAATGTTAAGAACATCAGTTTCAGTATATGAGAGGGAGAATAACAAATGGAAAAATGTCACCATTGCACAAACTGGTAATGTTACATCATCATACCACGAAAGTTTGAACAGTAGCAAACACGACAATATCAGCAACTGATGGTTTAAGACCATCACCCAGCAGTACAGACTTCTGGGACAAATCCTTATTCAGACTATCAAGCAGTGCATGCTGCTTTCCATCACTCCCAGCAAAATCACTGGAAAATTTTACCCACTTCGTCACCTATAAAGGAAGAAAAGGAAGATGTGTTACATATGCAGTAGCATCTAGCAAGTGGGTTTGGTGTATAGAACCGGAATAGGTCAGCAACTCAGCACCTCATCCTGAGATGACTTCACAATATGTGAAAACAGGCTTGCAATATCACTCTTTTCAATACTCGTACTGGATACAGTGCTCTGTACAATTAACAAAAGAAGTTTACAGTTAGTAACAACTTCCAGACAGAATAACTAACCTGCACAGATCAAGTTTTTTATTTAAAATTTGGGCAAAGTTTATTCAAATAAAGAAGCACAAAACAAGCACGGAGAGCATAAGTATAGGCTTATAGAAAATCATTGACCGCCATAAATGTTGTGTGTTGTGCAGCAGACAAGTCAGAGGTTCATGAGCATCTGGAGTACAGAAGATAAGTTGCAAACAAAAAATTTTTGGACCCAATGTGCAACCAAATTTAACAGGTTCGCACTGCACCAAACCATGAGCAGGTGAGAGATAAGAAAGAGATAAGCATTATCATCATCTACCATGAGGCATAAACAACTGAAATAGCAAGTAATGAAATTGCCGCAAGTGGGAATTCATCATTCGAAGCTTCATCTGCATTTGACTAAACCATAGCATATTTTACATGTGCTGCAAACAGCAGACCAAACATTGCAGCTAACTAGTCTGTTCTCCGCGCCATCCCTTCAGAATACTCGCTAAAATTTCGATGGCAACACGACTGATCCACAGCACACCAATAAGGCCAATCCCTGATTTGTGTGACAGTCAACACTGAACGTGTACATGCCCACACTCCCGCAAACGCTGGGGCAATAGAACTTTTTTTTTCAAAACTGTATAATGCACGAAATCGCCATACCCTAAGAAGTACATCACGCTAAAACTGTATTTTATGACATGTAACCGACGAGATTACTCAGACATAACTTTCTGTGAGCTAAACCACGCCTAAAGCACAGCAAATCTGCATCCGCAAATCTCGGCAAGGACAAGAGAGACTAAAGAAACTGCCTACAAAACCTAAGCAGCGAGCACTACAGAACTCTATCGCATGATTCGTTTCGAAGCAGCCAAAATCTAGCAGATGGAGGTAGGGCGCTTACTGGATCGATGTTGAGGTGCTTGCAGAGCGCGTAGGCCATGGCCTGCTTGGCCCCCGTGAGGTCCGCCGCCGCCGCCATTAGCACGGAGAGTCTCGACCGCGGCGACAAGGGGGTGGGGGGTGGAGAAAGTGGAGGGAGGGGATGGTTTAGGCCTTTGGTCACCAGTGTGGGCTGCTAGGTGCTAAACCCTCCTCCTCCTTCTGGTCCTTTAGTTTGGGCCGTATTGAGCTCGGATTCGGCGCGAGCGGCTTTGTGGTTAGGTTTGGGCTTCTGTACCTTGAACCTAATGTGGGCCGTGATATTGTTTCCCGATAATGGGCTTCTTATCAATTTCACTATGGGCCATGTTAATAATCGAGTGTCACTGAAAAGAGAAAATACTAAAAGGCAACGTGCGTTGTATAGTTTTTAATGTGTCCGGTGAAGCTTGTGTAGGTGTGGCAAATGGTAGCGGCATGTGTACGTTCACGCTTTCCTCCGAAACCGGAGATGCTGTGCAACACAATGCAATGCACGGCCATCAATAACAAATACGTAATCCAAGTCAAACGAAGCAAGGACGACGACAAGCTCACGCTCTGGTCTCGACTCCCGGAGCACAATGTACCGTGGCGCCTGTTGGAGGAGGTGGTTGACAATCTGACGCGAGAATCTAATGCGCTGGTGGGCAAAGTACTCCGCACATGGGCGCAGCTCGCGCGCTTCGGCCCGGAACGAGGGCACGCGGCGACGGCGGCGATGATGCCATCCGAACATCGACGTGAAAACGACGCCAGCGCCATCGTCGTCGGTGTCGGTCGGTTCAACGATCAGCAGCTCCGCGGGCACATCGTCGTCGTCCATCCATAGCTTGATCACCTGCCCCAGCGCGCCGACGCCCGCAGACTGCTCCGGATCACAGTGCCGCCGCTTCGGAAGTTCTGTTGAGACCATGCATGCAGAGGCAGGTCGAGCAGAGCCCACCCATCCGTCTCCTCAGCATCTCTCCGTCGCCGATCGCTACCGGCGCCTGGTGAGGTGAAGCCGCGTCTGTCCGGCCGATCGAGGTCGGTCCAGACGCGCGCCACGGGCATGTGGTGGTAGGGGTAGGGCCGCGGCAGGGACGACCCTGGACGCCGGCTGCCGGCAGGGCCAGGGGCGCCATAAATGTGCCCACCAGTGCATGTCCTCGCCGGGCACAGCCTAGGCGCCGTAATAAATGCGGCCCAGAGCCCAATGCCACGGTTGGTGTGCATGCCTGCGTTGCCGTCGAAGCGAGGAAGAACGAAGCAGTGGGGGAGAGCGAGCGCAGGGACTCCTGTGTACACGTCACGTTCCGGCGACTTGAACAGCGGCCTACTGGATCGGGGCGGCCACCTGGATCGGGCTCCGCCGGCGCCGCCGACACCAACGTCCATTGCCCGCTAGCGCCCCGCGCCGCCGTCGGCAACGGTCGTCGGTCGAGGCGCGAGGCGGAATCGGGGCGCCGCCGTTGGTCTTGCCGTCTTCTGTTTTTGTCAGTCTCAGGTTACGGCGACCGTTCTCTGACGCGGTCCGTCCCGTCCCCGTGGCGCACGAGCTGAACGACCTCCGAGCAGGCGAGGCGCGCGGCCTTGTCCGTTCGGCGTTCGCACGCGGATCGTGTGAAGTTCTTTTCCTGAGCACGGGCTCACAGGTAGAATTGCTACTCCGTGAAGTTCCAAAGATTAGGTAGCAAAAAAAGGCACTGCACTAGTTCTAGTCGGAGGTTCGTAACGGTACGGGACAGCGTCATCGGAGGATGGGCTACGGCTTCGAGCAGTAGTACAAAGGCCCTGTTTAGTTGGCTAAAATTAAGCAAAAGTAAATGTTTGAACTCCTGTAGCACTTTCGTTTGTTTGTGGTAAATATTGTCTAATCATAAACTAATTAGGCTCAAAAGATTCGTCTCGTGATGTACAACAGAACTGTGTGA
This sequence comes from Cenchrus fungigraminus, assembly GCA_036936925.1. Lineage (NCBI taxonomy): Eukaryota > Viridiplantae > Streptophyta > Magnoliopsida > Poales > Poaceae > Cenchrus > Cenchrus fungigraminus. The sequence continues at coordinate 14,286,430 of CM072778.1, read as the reverse complement.
TTAGTTAATTTTTTTATCTACATTTACTGCTCTGAATATATATCTTTTGGTGTATTTAATGTGATGTGATGGAGAGAGTTGAAAAAGTAACAAATTTTTAGCTAAATTTTAGCCAACTAAACAAGACTAAAAACTTCTCTCTAGGACTAGGAGAAGCACGTAGTCGGCCGGTGGGACTTGGGAGTGGTGTCCGGGTCAAATCTCTTGAAGGACAGAACTCCTGAGGGCGGGCGAAAAAAAATCAATCAACAATTTCCGCTCCGAATCTTCGCAACAGCAACGCGACAAGAACTGGCCGGCGTCCGGCGATCCCCACGGCCGCGCTAAAACCACGATCCGCTCCGACCAATTACACTGCTCGAGTGCTTTGTCTAGCACACAGTGGCACAGTGCAAAGCAGACCAGAGCCCACTCATCAGCCCAGGCTAATTCACTTCATTATTACTATAACCAACCTTCAACTCTGTTCAAGGACTGTGCTGTGCCGATGTTGACACTCACAGTTTGCCGTGTCCTTCAGCTACTGTAAAAGACGATACACAGTTCATTACACAGTCAGTCCAAAAGATGATGAACAGAGATTTAAAAAAAAAAGAGGACAATGCGGTGGCATTTCTATAGCTTGCTTCTGATCGATACCCTACAGACGTTGCTTTCGAGTGAATCCAAAGCAATGCTCTATACTCAACCTTTCTGTAGATTGCACGAGCTAGGAATGCCTGGATACACACATCGGAGTACGTACTCAATTCCTCGTGATTAAAGCGAGCGTGATTACCCTATTCGCTCGACATGACATGCTTCGGCTATACTCCTACTCCCCTACTGGTATTGTAATTTGAATCTTCACCATCATCACATCCACACCCTCGTCCTGTCGGCAGTTGCTCAAGGGATTTGGGGTAAAAGAGGATGTGAATCGATGCAGTTCCTACGGGGAGGCTTCTCCGACATGGAAAATGGTCTCAAGAACAGGTAGATCATGGATCCTTTCCTTTGTTCGGTCCTCAATCGACCATACGAAATGGGAGTCCAAAAGGGTGCTTGACCTTCTGTTTGTCGTAGCTCCATGATTCCGTTGTCTGGGGAGTTCTCTCTCCTCCTCCTTACCTGGCGATTCGAAAATTGGCGGGTGCCGTGCCGCGGTGGAAAGGTGCGGTGTGCTCCACGGCGAAAAAGGCACCAGCCTTCCCGCGGCTCGGTCGGTCGGCAGCCCTCGGCCCCTCACTCACCCGACGAGCTGAAGAGCGCTGTGTGTCCGAGGCCTTTGCGTTTGCGCCTCGGCTCCTCGCGAACTTGGCGAGCGGAGACGTGAATGCTGCCTTGCTGCTGTGCTGCCAGAATTATTGCACGGCGTGGATGGAGGTGGAGGAGGGAGGGGCGGCGACGCGGAGTGCGGTGGTGCTTAATTCCAGCAGTGATGACTAGTGGAGCCGGCGGGTGCAGTAGCAGTGATGATCATCCGACTCTTTTGTGCCAAACAAAACTCACACTATCAGCAGAAGAGCTCAAAATCGATATGTGGTACAGAGCAAGTAGAAAGATTTCAAATGAAGAAATGCTGATTAATTTCATGTGTCAAACAAAAGTCACACTATCAGCTGAAGAGCTGTCCAAAAACATCAGTCACCTGGGTTATGCCAAGGTACCACCCAAACCTGGCTTGCATAGCATCGAGTCGATACCTACACCTACACGAGCTAAGAACTCTCTTCCAACCAAGGAACAAAAGAATTTCCAGAGAAGCAACACGAAGGCTTTTGCATCCCTAAAACTTTGAACACATTACAAGCATTTCCACCCTCTGCACCGCACCCCCTCTTCTCCTTTCTTCCCCACCGGGCAATCATATATGCATCTCACAAAACGAAAAAAAAGAAAAGGCTCAAGGCGAATTAGAATCTAGAACAGAGATCGCAGGTAGTGCCTCAAACCAGCTCCTCCTCGGCACTATCCTGAGGACTCCTCACCAGCTCGAGTATGCTCACCACCTCGCCCATGTCAGGCCGGTTCGACGGCACCTGCGAGGTGCACACGAGGCCCAGCTTGATGATCGGGAGAGCCTCGTCCATGGGGAACTCGCCGCATAGCCGCGGGTCAATGCAGTCTTCCAGCCTGCCTTCCTCCAGCGCGCTTCTGACCAGATCACATAGCACGACGACGTCGTCTTCCAAGTACTCGACGGGCCTCCTGCCTGTCAAGACCTCCAGCACAAGCACACCGAAGCCGTAGACGTCGCACTTCTCGGTGATCTTCACCGTCTTGCATGCGAACTCTGGGGCCATGTACCCAAGTGCGCTCTGGATCTTACTGCTCAGCACGTACCGGTCCAGCATAGGCAGCAGCTTGGCGAGGCCATAGTCGCCCACCTTTGGCTCGCCGTTGCTGTCCAGGAGCACGTTGCTTGACTTGAGATTGTAATGGATGATCCCGTGCTGGTGCAGGTGTGTCAGCCCTCTGGCAACACCGAGGATGATATCAAACCTCTCCATCCAGGAAAGTGAATTATCTTCAGTGCACTCATGCAGGTGTTTATGCAAATTTCCTCCCGGCAGGTAATCATAGATGAGAAGCTGCAATGATGAAGTCCAGTAGAAGCCTCTGAGCGCGACAATATTGTGGTGCCGCACCTTGCTAAGCATCTTTACTTGCCGCTCGAAATCATCCTTTGACTTGACCAAACTAGAGACAGTAAGCTTCTTGATGGCCACTGGCTGTCCATCTCTGAGAACTGTCTTGTAGACTGAACCGAAACCTCCACGCCCAAGCTCACAATCCTTATTCAACAATGCATGCCCACCGGCACTGAACTCAGGGCTGCCCTTACCAAACATAACAAGCTTCCCGGAGCTAGCATCATTCTCCGGGGACTGGCTAAGGTAATCATCAGACAATGCAGTAGCAGGTGCTGAGCGGGAGGCAGCTGCACGGGCACGGACGCGGCGATTGAGCACAGATATGGTGATCACTCCTATAGCAATGGCAGCCCCACCCGCAATGGCAATGAGGGTGGAAATGCTCAGTATGATTTTCTTGTGATGCTTGTTGCTGGGTGCCCTAGATGTAGCCTGCGATGAAGGATTTGCTGAAGAGTTGGGATTGAGCACAATCGGCTTGGGCATAACAGCGCTGCATGAATCATTCTTCCGTGAGCTACAAAGACCAGAATTATCCAGGATGAAGGAGTCAGGGATGTTGTTAAAGAAGCGACTCTTTGGCAGATCCCCTGTCAGCATGTTGTGGGAGACGTCAAAGATGTGGAGGCTAGGCAGATTCGATAGCTCCACTGGTAGGGTTCCGTTCAGCTTGTTCTGTGATAGATTGACCACCTGGAGACTGGTCAAGTTGCCCATGGTGCTAGGAATTGGCCCCGTGAGGCTATTGTGTGACAAATCCCTGCATTGGAAGAGCACAGCTCTGTATCAGTTTAAAACGATTATATTCACTAATAACTACTGGCACTGAGATTAAATTGATCTGAACAGTTAGCTAAAGTGTAACAAGTTTTCCAAATCCTGCTGATGTAGACCTTTGACTTCAGTTTTGAGTGTATCCAGATAAAAAAGACGATGACCGGGGATACTGGGATGCAAGCAATCAATAGTGACAAACACAGACCCATAATTTGCGGTTTGGGGTTCCAAACAGAAAATACGACATCACTGTCCTACATAACTTTCTACAACGTCTCTGCAACCTAGGAAACTGAAATCAATCAAAGCAGTCAAGAAAGCAAAAATAAATAGGCTAGTCAACTTCACACACCAGCAATCGCAATGACGTCAAATTTCATTCCAGAATACGGGTAAAAATTCAAGGAAAGAAGCGAAATTTACTTACAGTCCAACAAGAGAGCTGCAGCTTCCAATCTGTGCGGGGATGCGACCCGTGAGCGAATTCCTCCCCATCCGGAGATCCCGAAGCGCCACCGCGCCGCCAATCTCCGGCGGCACGGTTCCGTCAAGTCGGTTAGCACTCACGTCGAGCACCTCGAGCAGCCTCATCCCGCCAATGCCGGCCGGCAGCTGCCCCGACAAGGAATTCGAGGACAGGTTCAGAGACTGCAAGCCCGCAAAGGCAGTGATCCGCGACGGGATCTCGCCGGAGAACGCGTTGCTCGACAGGTCCAGCACACGAAGCACCATAGCAGCGTCGTCGGGCACCTTGACCCACCCGTGCAGCTGGTTGCCGGCCACCAAGACGCGCTGCAGCGGCAGGCCGAACACCCACCAGGGAAGCTCGCCGGTGAGCGCATTACGGCTCAGGTCGACCTCCACAAGGTTCTTGCAGTTGGCGATGGTGTAGGAAATGTCGCCGGCGAATCGGTTGCCGGACAAGTCAAGGCGCTCCAGGGCCCGCATTTCGCCGATCCACGGCGGCAGCTCCCCAGCAAGCGCATTGCCGCCGGCGCCGAGGAATTGCAGCCCGGTCAGCCTCCGGAGCGACTCCGGCAGACCGCCCGTGAACAGGTTGTGCCCAAAATCCAGTGACTTGAGCAGCGCCGCCTCGCCGACATCCGCCGGTATCTCCCCGGCGAGGAGGTTGCGGCTCAAATCCACCTGCCGCAGCGAGCTGCTCCGGGGGAATCCGCCGGGCACACTCCCGGAGAGTTCGTTGCCGGAGAGGTCGAGAGAGCGGAGCGAAGGCAGCGACCAGAGGCCGTCGGGGATGGGCCCGGCGAGGCGGTTGGATGAGAGGTTGAGGGAGACGAGCGATGCGCAGGACGCGACGGCGGGCGGGATATAGCCCGAGAGTTGGTTGTGCGCGAGGGAGATGGCGCGGATGTAGCGGCATTGCGCGAAGAGCTGGACGGGGATGGGCGCGGCGAGGCGGTTGGAGGAGAGGTCGAGGGAGCGGAGGCGCGGGAGCGCGGCGAGGAGGTTCGGGAACACGGGGCCCGAGAGGTTGTTGCGCGGGAGGGCGAGGGAGAAGAGCGCGTCGAGGCGGAGCAGCGCGCGCGGGAGGCGGCCGGAGAGCGACGCCGCCGGGAGCGAGAGCGAGGTGACGCGGCCCGTGCGCGCGTCGCAGCCGACGCCCGGCCAGGAGCAGGGGCGGTCGTCGTCCTCGGTCCACGTCGCCAGGCGGCCCGACGGGTCCGAGACGCCCGTCTTGAAGACCACCAGCGCGAGCACGTCGTCAGTGAGCGCGCTCGTCATCGTCGCCGCCGCGAGGAGCAGCGCGGCGAGGAGCAGGGGCGGGCAGGCGGCGGTGGCCATCGCGACGCGGCGGGCGGGAGGAGGGCCTGGAGGGTGGAGGGATCACAGCGGCGCTCCGCCCATTTGCGCGTAGCAGTGATGGGAGAAGTGGGGGGTAGTGCAGGCGCAGCGCGGCGCGGCGGAGGGCGTGGAGAGAGACCGAGAGAGCAGAGAGCCAGAGGGGAAGCGAGTAGGAGAGGAGGCCCCCCCTTGTGGCTTGTGCTATTAATGGGCCACGAGTATAGAACAAATAGGAATAGACAAAATGATCTGCTCCGTTACTTCTGCTCACAAGGACATATTTTTCTGCAAATATTTTAATTTCATCTTAGAATTTTAGGGGAAAAAGATATCCACAGCAACGAAACCGACCTGAAAATCATGAAAATTCGTGGTTTGAAGAGGGGAACAAGGATTCGATCACGTGTGGCCTCGCTAGTTCGCCAGCACCGTCATAGTTAACGTTGCAGCAGCATGTTCATTTATTTGCCTTTAATCTCTCTTAGCTGGAGTGGAGTTACTGGGATTTACCTATTTTTGGTAAGCATGCTACTCATTTTATTATTGTTAGCTTTTATTATGCCAAGTGCATCTCAAGTCTCTCATCGATTGTTAAGTTTTTTTTTTTTTTTTGAGAATCATCGATTGTTAAGTTTATTTAGTGACACTGCACTGCATACGCATATATTTGGATCTGCTGCGATACAGCTATAATCAAGGCTGATCTCATAGACCATAGCGATGAAAAATACAGAGCAACAGTTGAATAAAAAAATTGATCCGCAAAGCTGATCGCCAGAGAAAACGAACAATAACAGTCGATCGAAAAAATTGAATTCTGACTGAATTAACCATAATATATATATGCTACTTAAATTTTGGTGCTAATTTACCTATGAAGACCAAGCAATTAACCCTGTTTATGGGTACTTCAAAACAAAGGATGCGTGCCAAATTTACCAGGCCTACTACGCTTGTCAGCAGTGTCTGAAGGTTGCTTGTATTCAATGCCCCGCAACAACTTTCATTTACACCGGCCGCTTTTGTGCAGAACAGGGGCATTTAATGTGAACTTATTGCGATCTGGAGCAGCAGCATAGGAAACTAGGAAAGGGGTGGCGTCGCAGCACGGGGACTGGTATGCCCAGTTACCCACGCCCCGGCAGGTTGGTGAGCCAAGGACAATGGACAACTATTTGAATAATTCAAAATTTACCGCCATACATCCAGCCACTCATACCGGCAGTTCAAGTTCAAAATGCTCAGAGTATGCAAGTGAGATCAGATTCCTTGCAGTGCCATTGTAAATTACTAAATTTTATATGGTGAATATGTAAGTAAACAAAGTGCTTGAGCCAATGAAGGTTAATTGGCATTCAGCGTAATGGAATACACAAGAATACTATGTTACTGACATGTGGATGAGTGGATCCAAGATACGGCTTGTTGTTGGATTATTGCAACTGCGCCATAGGTTATGTAAGGGACTAAGATACAACTATACATGGAGCATGAGGAAGGCAGTATATAATAAGAGAGGCAGGAGTGCAAACCGGGATGCTTTGCGGTGAGGGGAGAATCATGCAGGCTTGCTGATGGTGTCCCCCACAGGCTGCCTGTGTCACTGATGTCTCTCATAATGCAGTCTCAATTAGTCTTTGTGCACAAGTTACCTTCTGAGATCCACACCCACATGCAGATGCATGTAGCTTTATGCAAAGAATGATTCAATAGCAGGCTCTGTCACCTTGCTTAAACTATATGCTATTGTAAAACAGCAGATTTTCTACTAATTGACTTTACAGAACACTAACTGTGCCCTGTAGCTACTTTGTGTGGAGCAGTGGCATGTGCAGAACAGCAGATTTGTTTGTGCACTTTGTTAGGTGATTGATAGTGTTTGCTCAAATTTGCAAGACCCAGCCAATTCTTTCAGAAAACGCGAGTCGAATTGGTAGCACCCACAATATTTTTCACAGGGAATTCAAATCGAAGGTATGAAGCAGGATCTGAAAAGTTTGCACTTTAATTTAAGATGTGCTACTACATTTGCGCACAATTGAAAACTTGTATTTGTTTTCTTTCCCCTATAAGACAGCAAGTAATAAAATAAATAAATAGAAAAGGACATATTATATGGTCCTCTTATTATAAAAGAAGGTTGGATTTCTTTCTAAGCATGGTATGGCATTCTTACCAGTGGAATATCAAGTGTACTTACCATTGGAATACCAAGTGTAAAACTTATCCATGCATCTGGTTTATCTGCTCCGAATTTCTAAGCGTCATACAAAAGTAGAACGCAACGATTTCTGTTAGCTTTGAGCCTTTGACAGCAAAAGGCCTATCTGTTCCTGCCATTCTAAAAGCAATTCGACAGCATTGTAGGAGATTGCACCTTTGGCATATTCTTTCTGCAGCAAAGTAACATCTTCACTGAAGCAAGTTAAACCAGAATCCTCTCCAAAGAGGGCTCGCTCGCACCTGGAGAAAACAGGGGTCAGAAACATCAAATCATCAGCCAAGCAACTTTGCAGATCACGCTTAAAGGAGTACTTGACGAGTGTGAACCAACCTCAAGCAAGGTAGCAAGCTAGTGGCTAGTAAACTGACAGTGCCAGCCAAATGACAAATGAGCGTGTAGAATAATTGCCTTGCTAACTGTACATCCTATTTTCTTTCACAAAAAACTGTACATCCTATTCTTTACTACAAGAAAGAACATCTGAACATGCTAGCCACAAGAAGACTACCTACTACTATATAGTATCTTACAGACAAATCCACTCTTCACAAATCTTATCTCAGATCCTCAAAATGTCCCAGTAGTTGGTAAAATGATGTATTACTAATGATATGAAAATGTCAAACGAAATAGATATGGTCAGGAACATTTGATATGCGTATAGCTTGTCGTGGCACAACTGATGCTCAGAGAGTTGTTGCCAACAGCTCATATCAGGTGAAGTATATAGATGGCCAGACATCATGAGAAGAGAGCAACACTTGAGCACCCACCAGTCACCATGCCTAAAGGACATGATGGCAAGAAAATGTTGATCTCGAAGTTTAGAAAAACATGGAAGGCTATGCAAACAGAACCCAGTATCAATCACAATAGTTATTAATACCAAAAGGTTGCACCAAACAGAGAATTTAATTGATAATGTTGAGAGTTAAAATATTTGGGAAAAAAAGTATCCACATCTTAGTTCAAATGTCCAGTTTTATGATAAATGGAAACTGCAAATGCAAAATTTGGCTAAATAAACAACAATGATATAAATTGAACCACAAATCCCTTTGCATGCACATATAAGTCAAAAAAGCTTCAGTATGACCTAATGAGTCAATGACCAAAAACATCGATAGGGATAATGGCAATTATATTGCCCAAAAGCAGGACAGCAGGGGTCAGAGCATCATGTTAGGGGCAAAGAGACATAAAGGAAAAAGGAAAAGGAATGTGTGGACCAGTGGGCAGTGCTGACCTGACCTACAGAGTGGGTACCAGAGCTGTTTCCCAACACCTCCCCAAGTGACAGTATCATATATGACTACCGCAAGCTTTGAAAGCACATATGGATCAGAATATCAGAGCACACATCTATAACCGACTAACAGAGAATGATTGAAGTAGGTCCCATTAGCATATTAAACCGGTAACCACAAATAACATTAGTGAGTTCATTTCCGCAATATCTTTGATTAGCACCATAAAAAAGGTTCAAAACTTGCATAAAAGATGTGTATGGTTTTAACTTGGAAGTATAGTCTTCAGAGTGATTTCCCAGACAAGCTGGTTCCACATGATACAGACTATGTTCAGGTTCAGAAGGTACAGATTAATCAGTATCACATAAGAGATCTGCTTGGACTGAGACATAAAGTATACTTCAGTGGCAGTACTGTAGGGCCTGATTCGGACATACAGTAAAGCCACAAAGATAGCTTGAAGATTGAAGAACCTTGCAATCAACAGTTTAGGAGTCCAAGAGGAAACAGCCAGTTCAAAACATTGCTTTTTAAAAAATAATGATTGCTAAAATTCTAATAAGAAAGGATAACAAAGCTATTAGACATGTAACATTCAAACTGAGCAACTGTTGACGAGCATATAACTTGTGATCAATGCATATAGCAGATTTTCATAAAGCCCCAATAAATACTAGCATGTGTATCAGTTCTGAAACAAAATGAATAGAGAACTAGTAGAGAGCAGTTTGCACTCTGCACCGCTGAAGCATCTAACTTCAGGTAGTGATGCCCGATGCTTCCAGTAGCATACTTGCTGACACAAAAGCCAGTTAATTGCTTGAAAAATCTGGATACGTAGAACACCATCAGTGGGTCAGTGATATACTTGTTAGTGGCCATTAGCCAACAAATGAAGTGCCAACACAAATGACCATTAGCATGCGTGCTAGATCATCCCTTTTGGATCTGACATTGGCTTTCACATAACTGATACAGGTGCAATAGCTGTGCAAACCGGAAGAACTACAGTCATATTTAGGGCACTCAGAAACGATCAGCATGTATAACGATGGCGCCCACTGATCTGAGTGCCACAAAACAATATGGCCAACAATTGTATCCAGCCCAAATAACTTCAGGCCTGGGCAGTAGCCCTCGAAGTTGGATTTGTAGTTTTGCACACTTCATCGGGTAATTTTGCCAGCACAATCTAAGAATGCTAAGCAACTATAAATTCGATTACTGTGTGGAAAAAAATATAGATACGATTCGAAGCGAGTACTCTCCGAGCAGAGGGCTGCTTGGCCTCATCCGTATCCAGCGGTGGCGATTCCTTAGTATGGACCATGGGATTGGGGAAGCATCGTCCTAGTCCTAGGGGTTGGAGCAGTTCAGCTAACAGCGCAAGTGATCCGAGAGGACCCTTCGATCTAGGGCAAATTTAATGCGGGAAATACCGGAATTCTCAGCGCGGCGGCCGGCGGTGGATCCGGGCGGAGATGGCCACCACGGCCGGCGGATTCTGGAGCGCGACCCCATCGCTACGAGGAAGCAGATCGGAGAACTCCAGGCGTTTCCTCCGCTTCGATCCCTGCGCTCGAACTGTTACTGATTGATGGTGGATTTGAGAATTCGCGTGGTGCTTCGGGTGTGGCTCGGGCTCTGCTGGATTGGATTGGGGAAATTTTCTCCCGACCGCGGTTTCGGTTTTGCAATGTTTGAATTGGTGGGCCGCTGGAAAATATCTGCTGGGCCTTTTTTTTGTCGTGCTGCCGTGCCGAAGGAGCGAACACAGCGACAGGGATGATGATTTTATTTATTTATTATTTTTTTGCGGGGAAAATTGGGATGATGATTGATGAGGAGAAGGGCGCGCGAGGTGTGGTCGCCACACGCGTAGTGGCACAGTTGGGCGGATCTAATCTAACCCCATCTGGCCTGATCTAGCCGACGTCCATCACATTACAGGCAGCTGATCTGGTTCACCGGGCACCGGGACCGAATGATGGGCTTTGAAGGACGGAACGGGGGACCTTCGCAACCTCGCCGGCAAAGGGGGAAAGGCGAGAAAGCGACACTGCTCGAGGTCACCTTCGGCTTCGTTTGGAACTTGGAAGATCACAGTCGTATTTGCGCAGCTCTGACGCCGGATCCGGCCATTTCCGTTCGCAGTCACATACTCCAGATTCACAGGATCAAATCACGGTTCGCTCTAGTCATTCACATCCCCGGTATAGACTGAAACAACACCACAGTCAAAAGGAGAACAGACCACCAACCGGCAGAGGGATTGTGATTCGGTGAAGAGCATGAAGCTGGCTGGAGAGAAAACTTCACCCACCCTACCGGTCGGTCCCATGCGAAAAGGACACAGAGACAACCTTGCCAAACAAAATCAGCAGATGGACTAATCCCTCTGCCGTGCAGTTGAATACGGAAAAATTCGCTGCGACTCTGCAGTCATCGTGCGAACCATCAACGGGAACTGTCGAACCATGGTCCATAAAACTACTGCAGATGCCAACGACGATCAACCAAATCTGCACTACCTACCGTTACAGCACCGTAAACTGCAACTGCAGACCAAGACGTTCCATTCCTTTATATGTAAAAAAAAACGTTCCGTTTTACAATAATAATACATTTTGGAAACGTGTGGTTTTTCGACAGAGAAATCAGGACTGCAACGGAAAGGGCGCCATACGTATGACTTGCAATTGGAGAAGCTTCAGGCAAAGAAGCAATCAGGCTGGTCAGAGTCAACAATTGCGACGAGAGATTTTATAAACAAGCTTCCCGCAGACAGGAATTCAACACCTCTAACAACTGAAACAGATGTCGTGAACAGTTTCCTTGTACCAGCTGCAACATGCCACATGAGATCGTCATGTGGATAGAGACACTCGATTGCACAAAGTGCTTGCCGACAAGCAACGACACTAGGCACCCAACACTTGGCGCCCAAAGACAAACAGCTGAAATTTTTTGGCGCACCGGCGAACAGAAACCGGGCAGCACGAGTTTATTGCATAATGAGGTTACAAGGCCCACGCAGCACGCTGCTACCAACCAATTAGAGCACAAAAAGGTATCTACAACCTGGTCCTATTTACAATTCACCCTGCTCTGCTTAGTTATATTACTCAAGGGCACTACATGAGGCCACTTGGTCTTACAATACAGCACATAGCACTAAAAATCACTAGGCTAACAAAGAAACAAATAAATCGAAGAGAAGGAAATAAAACAACAATATGGACAATCAAAAGCCTTCGACGCTAGACCTACGCATGATGGGGGGAGGTGTTTTCCTGATAGAGCTTACCCTGGGATCATCCAGAGTAGAATAGCATGTCCTTGGATGAAGCAAAGCGGATGTCGATGACCTCGGTGAGATCAAGGGTTGGTTATGTGAAGGTGGCGATGGAGAGAAGGTTATAACAGGATGCTGGGGCACAATTCCATTGAGGGATGTAGATTTTAACATCCTTTTCCTTGGTGCAGCGGATGGCTCTTGCAGAGGATATCGACACGGAACCTTTATTTCCTGAACCCCTGCTAGGGCCTCCACAACATCCCTCATCGTTGGCCTCTCTGAAGGATCATTATGCAAGCATTTCAGAATGATGTCTGCTACTATCCGAGCAGCCTTAGTAGGAAAGCGCCCTTTTATACGGGAGTCCATGATCAGGGATAGGCGGCTATCATCAGTAAGGAAAGGCCTACTCCACTTGACGATATTCCGTTCTTCTTTGGAGGAACTAGCATCAAGGTTCTTTCTTCCAGTTATTAGCTCCAGTAACACGACTCCAAAGCTCCACACATTGCTCTTGGGAGTGAGTAAACCTTTCGCCAAGGTTTCCACCGAAAGGTGTGCTGCAGACTGAAGAAAACAAAACTCCAGTGAACAATATGGTATTGATCACTAAATACATATAATGAAGCAAGTTTTATCTCACAATATTATATGTTTCTTAACTGCAAGGAATGTTACTTATAACAAAATAAAGAAATAGTTATTGCTGAGCATACTATTGGAACCAATGGAAGGACATGATATGAGAACATGAGTTGTGCTGCCACTAGGGATAGTATTAAACTTCTACACTAGGAAAAGAACATACCACAGGTGCATTAGATATCTCCTCTGTGTTGAAGCCAGCACAACCATATCCTGAAAGCTTAGCAGTAAAATCTTTATCTATTTGGATGTTCGAAGTTGAAAACTCACTGTACATGGCCTGAAAACAAAAGGAAATGCAAATACAAGTTAAAACCAAAGCAACAAGAGAAGGTGGTTGAAAACCAAATAAATTAATACCAGAACTTTTGTGTAATGTCGAACAATAAATTAAGGAGCGCTCACCTGAAAAGGCCCTTCATCATGTAAGAAAGCTAGACCTCGGGCAGCACCAAGGGCAACCTTCAAACGTTTAGACCAGTCCATGAAACGACCATCTGGTCTTCCAAATAATAGCTTATCTAAGCTGCCATGATGAAGACGCTCATAGACCAACATCCTTCCATTAGAATCTTCTTTTGCATAATAGCCGATTAGCTTACATAAATTGGGATGTTCAAGCGATGCTAATGTGTTCACTTGTGTTTTAAACTCCTTCAAACTCTGCACGAGATAAGCAATATGTCAATATATAGCATCAGCACAATAATGAGCTAGATTGTGAATGCAACTTTAAAAATAATACAATAAACTTGATTGACACATAATCCTATCATAAGATGGTATTGTTCATCATATAGAATTTTAAATTTTATCAACCATTGCAGGGTTGTATCTACATTTACATGAAATATTGTCTGAGGTCATTCAACCAAAAGTTTCTACATCATGGAGGATGACACAATAAACCACGTGCAATGTCCACATTTACATGAAAGGCATGAAATCTCTAATATGGAAAACAAACATCAATGGGGCAACATAACAGCTGTCTGGAGACGAGACAGATAAAATGCAAAAGAGTACAGGAAGCATCTTGCAGTAAATAGTAGAAACAAGATCAAACACATGGCCACTTCAAAAAACATATTACCTAACCCCACATCTGCAGCGGTCCTAAATAGCATTGGAGTATTTATTATGGGGCAAACATAGCATATGTCAGTAGAATAGGCACTTGATCACATGCCAACAAAATGAATTATGAGTCTCATACTCTAGCATGAATTCATATTCTTAACAGAATAATAAATGCTGCAAAACTACTGAATGTTATGTCCAGGCAGTATCAAACTATGTCATCAAATGCCAGACATCTCTGTCAGCTAGCTGATTAACGTAGCAAGCTGGGACATGTATCTACAGCATCTAAGAAAATGTGTAACTAAAATGAGAACAGTACCTGAGTGGAGGGTAGTAAGCGAGCTACTGTTGCTTCAGTGGTCTTTGTACCACTAAAGTCATCCCTGAAGGTTGCCTTATATGATGTCGAACCAAGTGTTTCTGAAACACACTGATCGCTAGAAAACCACTGGCAAGCAGATGAAACCTCCTCATAAGAGAAGATTCTAAGTCCAATATATTTATCTAGAGGTAGTGGTAGAGGGCCAGACATCTCCAGTGGCCCACTTACATTACTGGCTTTGAAGCTACCAAAATTCCTCAAAGAATGTCCTTCCGGTGAAGGAAGAGGAAGAGGCAGAGGATTTGAAAAGCGATGCCCCTTTGTTGAACCTTCCTTATCCTTGGAGTCATCTTGATCTTTGTATTCAGCGTATGGAAAGCCAAACTGATCAACCACAATAAGGGTTGATGGAGCAGACAACACGCGAGCTCTGCTGTTAGAAACTTTATTTGCTGATTGGGAGATCTTAGCCCTGTCCCTAAAACTGGGAGGAGCTGATTGCAAGGATGGCACATGAACTTCAGGCTCGGGAAGTCTAGAGGACGTACTTTCCCTTGCATCAATAGATTTCTTGCTTGGAACAAGAGGATTATCAAGAGGGCCTTTCTTCTTCTTGGATCTGAGAGCAGTGAAGCAACCCATCATCTGTACAGCGGTGAAATTTTCTGCATGAATCCAAAAAACGAAAAGTTAGCACATATTGCAAAAATGATGCAGATCCGTATACATTGTGATACTTGGTCAGTATCAACACAAAACTAGTGTCATGTCATGTACCGCTTCTATTGAAGCTAAATCCTGGACAACATACACAGCAAAAAAGTGTCAAAATCTTCAGGAACAAATCTCTCAATTGAATAATCCAACCAGGAAACCATCACCAGCAAATATCAAAGGCATTTCTCCTTGCAGAGTACTTTCACCTGTCCATCTAGAACCAACCAAATATACTACCAACAACTTCTAAACATTGGTCTGCAGCTCAATTTCGCAGAAACTGGGCGTGCGCGCAACCACTCCCGCATTAGGACCGATGGGATTGAATAGTCGAGCTCTCACCTACTCAAACCAAACTAGCAATTCCGGTCAAGCGACCAACTAAAAAAAGCGTTCGTGCACAACTAAGCAATTGACTCTACCAACCGAGAATGACTCGACCCACACCCCGGAACTTGGCCTGTATGCAACTGGAACGGCCCCCGGCACCATCCAAATGGTCACCCGGAGCTTACACGCCCAAATCCAGAGCTCCCATTCCGCGAAATCTATAATGCCAGCTGCTGGACAGGACAGCAGATGTTCGTATGAAGCCGCAGCACGTAAGAACGGAATGGCGCGAGATTAGCCAGACTAAGAGAAGATCCAAGCCGAGCGGGAACAACTCGCAGCTGGCGCGGCGGAGAACGAGCTCAAAACACCGCCGAAAAAACAGCTAACAATTCGAGACGACGAACAAAGCAGAAGAAGAGACGAGAGACGGCGCAGGCGCCTGAGCACGAACCTCGGCAGCGGAACTGAACCCCCTCCGGCGGCGCGGCACCTGCGAATGGGACGGGGTGGGATTCGCTCGCTGCTCAGGTAGGGATTGGCATCTAGGAGCGGCGGACGGGAATGGCAGACGGAGAGGAAAGCAAATGGTAGGGAGCGAGATATAGGGGGGAAATGAGGGCGAGAAAAGTAAATGGAGGTTGGAGAGAGAGGGCGAGGAGCCGAGGAGTAACACGAAGAAGCGGCACTGGTCAAAGGTATTGCGATAGCAACTCCGAGGCTGCTTTTCATATTCCACCCTGATAATGACGCTTTTTCAAGAATCCCCTCTTAACCATCCAGTCTTGAAACTAAAACGCCAGGCCAATCTAAGTGCTTGGTTCATGGACATAGTTACCAAGTCCGACACATCAGCTTTTCAGCATAATGACCCTGTCACTCTTAATGCACAGGTTCATGAGCACAATTTTAGAGATAGAATGCAGTATTTAAATCTTGTATTTGTCATCACTATGACTCTGTGATCTTCTCTCAATGCAGGGTCATGAGTATTGTTAATTGTACCCACCTAGGGTCATCACCATTACACTGTGATCTTCTCTCCCTTTATTAAATTAGTGTCATGTCATAAAAAAACTTATGTGACAATCTATTAGTCGTTGATGACCCTGCCACTGAGACCGGCAGAGATAACAATGAGACGCGACAGCCTGTTAATCTGCATGGAAAGAAGAGGTAACCCATTTCGATCTGGTACTGTCGAATACACGAGTTATGGTCGAGTTTTTTTTAAAAGAAAAGTAGAAATTGTACATATTGTGAGATACTACTCGGTTCCAATTTTTCTAAGTTTATACTCCATCCGTCCCAATTTATTTATTATTTTAACTTTTATAGATATATTTATTTTGTTGTGTATCTAGATATATATTTATGTCTTCATACATAATAAAAGAAATGCATCTAGAAAAGATAAAACGTAAGAAATTTCGAATGTAGAGTATCTTACTTAGTAAAATTATACATAAGCAACAAATTGATATATAGTTTGGAAATAATTTTGAACTCCGAATCTACGTGCCTGGTCTTCGGAGGTTACGTGCATACCGAAAACAATTAAGTGAACATAATTTGTGCAAACATAGTCAAATACTCAAAATAAATCATTTTTGAAGAATTTTTATTAATAAAACAAGTTAAATAAAAAACATTTTTTTGAATAAAATGAGTGGTCAAATTTGAAGTAAAAAGTTAAAAAGTTATAATTTTGAACGAAAGAAATCGGAACCGAGGAAGTATGTGCGATAAAAGATACTAGAGTAAACGGGTGTGATACCGAGTATGCGAGATATTGCTATGATAATGCATCCTTTATCTCCTAATAATCTTTTGAGGCACGGTAGTAGATGCTGATGACGTCACATATATGGCACGATGGCTGCTTCCTGTAATAAGAAAATGATGCTTTGACACAAAAAGAAAAAGAAAAGGATGTTTGTAATTCCTTGCAAACTCGAAGAGATTACTGACCCAAGTTCTGTGGTCAGCCAACAAGTAGCCTAATGTTAAATTTGTCTTCTTCCACGTTTATTTTTCTCCTTTGTAATTCCTTGCAAACTCGAAGAGATTACTGACCTTTGCTTTTTATGGAATCCAGTAGGCTGCCTACGCAAGTATCCCATTTCTCTCTCTCAATTTCCCCTGGTTACGCGAAGGCAAAAATGCAGCCGAGACAGCTTTGGAAGTTGACACCTCAGTGCTTCATCGCCTCTTCTTCCTTTCTAAAGAAACAAAAAAAAAGATGAAACTAGCAAAAGGGCACTTGGTTCGTTCCCCCTTGTTCAAATATAAGAATGTTAAATATTCCCTCTCGGTTTATATTCTCAGCACAGCCTTGTTCTTCTTGACTGACGTGATGAATAGAGAAAAATGGAGCTGTTGGCGTGATGGCGTCGGAGCGCGGGATTACTTGGCCGTCTATGAAAAGGATCGCGTGCAGGCATCTCTTGTTGAAGTCATTTGCTCTTGTGCCGCTATGCTGGCCCCTCTTGTTGAATTGAACAGAGGATTACAAAAAAAAAAAAAAACTTTGGGAACACAGCTATCCTTCTAGAACATAGTGCGTGGTGACCCGGGGAAATTTATCGTAGGATACCGGAACAGCGTGTTCTAGTGTTGATCTTATCGTTCAAACGTTAATTATTGCTTTCCTTAATCTAATGGTACCAGCCCGACATTGACGTGGACTAGGATTAAGAGAATGAGCTTTTAGCTGCATGCAGTTATTAGGTTTGACCAGCTGCCTTGGGCGTGTGCCTAGTTTGCAGTACAGCCAGTCTGCAGTGCAGCTAAACAAAAGATGGCACTAGAACCGTACTACGACACAAACCAGGTTAACGAAATACTATCGAAATTCTAGAGTATTGAAATTAATAAAAATTGGCCATCTAACGAAATCTAACCGTAAAAATATCAGAAAGTCGAGTATTGTGAAGTAAGAAATAACGAGAAAATACAACTGCGGAGTATATCATTTTAATTATGTATAAATCTATTGATTTTTCTATAAATCAAATTACTTATCATTTGGACTATTCTAGATACATTTATTTTGTCATGCATCTAGACATATATTTATGTCTAGATACATAAAAAAGAATGTATCTAAGAAAGTCAAAACTACATGTAATTTGAAATGGAGGGAGTAAGAAAGTATCTGCAAGTACCATCTTTTTACAAGTACTCATCCAAATCAGCTACTTGTTTTAGATCGCATTATGATTGTTTTTTTTTTACAAAATATGGACAGAACATAAATGGAAATTGTAGGTTGGACCGACATAGCCGCAAAATCTAGCATGATTTTGAATTTCAGTTTTGACGGAGGCACGAAGAGTATACTGATAGCTTCGTCAGAACTTTCTGCTAAGGAAAATGCGGTCGTTTCCATAGTAGAATTTTCCACAAAATGGCCCTGGGAACAAACAAAAAAAAAGTCCAAGTGAAGTGCGTGACTGGCGAAAGGAAGGAAAAGTATTATCCAAGGACCGCGATGCAAATGCGCGCATGCGGGGAGGCCCTTCTCATAAATTAGTCAAAGAGGGAGAATGAGCATGGAAACGAATATCCTATTCGAAGGCAATAGGCTAGGCGTAATCTAACCATACTGCCTGTAGCGGTGGCACGGGGCCCACGCGGATGTTGACAGGCCGGTCAAAGGCGAGAAAAAAAAATAGGCAAGGGAGGGATTTTTCTGGTTTTCCAAGGGTGTAGTTGGAGTCAAAGAAAGGGTAGGGGGAGATCGGGGTTAGGCTTTGACCGCATCCCAACCGTCGATACGTGAATCGATGGTTCGGATAGGCCCAGCGACGCTTGACGCCGCGGCCCCACCGGTCGGTCGGGAGTAAAGCTCGAGGAGGAGAGTGAAGGACCACGCGCGCGAGCATTGATGGAGGCATGGAGCTGCCTGGCGCGGGGACGCCATGATTGGGCAATCATCCGTGGCTTCCAGGCTCTCGCACGAATCTCGAGGATTGCGTGGCGAGGCAGGAGCGTGCGACTGGGACACTCGCGTGTCCGATTGGATCTGACGATATGACAGAATGTTGAAACTTGAAACAAATGGATGGACAGACAGCTTCTTCGTCTGTCCTCACGTTCTCAAGTTTACAATTTTGAAACAAATGGAGCAAGGCAGTAGCGAACCAGTTCAATGGCAGTGAACAACAGTCTTTTTTTTCAAGGCAGTGAGCAGCAGTCCTGCTGCCTCCTGTACGAGAACCGGAGCAGCTCTTCTTCTGGGACAGGTTCCACCCCCACCGACGCCGCGTCGGCGATCACAACGAACGAGATTATGAGTTCGGCGGCGTCACCTGCTGCTCCGGCGAGACTGATTCCGGCGCCATCTGCGCGCATGGCGAGCTGCTAGGGCGCTGCGCGGCGGAACAAATTGCAACGCAACACTACTTTTGGCCTTGGTTGGCGAGTGATGTTGAAGACGTGAGGCAAGCGAGAGGACGGTAGGTGAACGGACGCGGCGCAGAACGACGAACGAAGCGACGCGAAATAAATATTGCGGACGACGGACCGAAGTGACAGGGGTAAAGCCGTCCGTTTTCACACCGGGGACGGAGAACGTCTTCCTTTACGCAATCTCGTCTCAGGTCTAGAACGTCTTCTATTTCCGATATGGAGGGAGTACTATGCGATAATCCTATACACTAATATTAACTTTAAAAACAATATAGCTATTTTTCACAATTAATAATCTGTCTGAAATTTTCTAAGCACACATTTATTGTAAGAGGAAGATCATACGTTAGACGTGTCGGGGACAGCCACGGGGTCCCCTAATAATGGGGGAAATCACCCCTTTTTCGAAAAATAACGAAACCGAACGAGCAAACCACACCACGCACGATAGCGGCCCAGGGCAGGACCCACGGCCCAAAAAGCCCCAGCGACCCATCGAAACAGCCAGCCTCGGCACCCCTCGAGCGAACCTCCGCCCCGCTCGAGGGCCGGGCGTTGTACCGCGAATCTTCCGCCTCGCTCGAGAGCTTGACGCCCCCTCGGGCGAGTGTCCGCCTCGCTCGAGGTCTCCTCTGGTCCGCGACACCATGCCTGCTCCCACGACCGGAGCATTAAATGCTCCGGCACGTCGCGGGCGCCCGGGTCAAAGGCGAATCCACGCCACGCCGGCCCTCTGACACCGACTGGGAATCAGATCCCGGCGCTGTTCGGCCGACCCGCACTGTGCAGCCATCCCCGGCGCTGTGCGGGTGCTGTGCGGTAAGGCCGGTGTCATTCCGTGACACTGTGTTGCCTACTCCCGTACCTCCTCCACGTCGCGCCCCTCGAAAGAGGACGGCGGCACCCTCGAGAGGGGTACGGTCACCAATTCCCCGCCCGTCTGGGGCGACGCCGTGGCGCAAGGCCGGCGAGGCGCGTCACCTCCGTCACCCCCGGCGCTGTGCGGCCATCCCCAGCGCTGTGGAGCCATCCCCAGCGCTGTGGAGCCCTGTTACGATGGGACGCCACCACGCCGGCCCTTGTACGGCATGAGCGCTCCCGCCATCGAGGCCCTCGAAAGAGCATGGATCATCCTCGAAGGGTGTACGGACAGCGACTTGGCGCGCACACTGACCGGCGCCGCCGTACGAGCGACGTGCGCCGCGTCCCCTCCGCTAGCTGCGGCGCCGCCCGGCCATCCCGGGCGCTATGCGACTGGCCCAGGGTCTGTGCGATCAGCACCAGCGCTGTGCGGACATCCCTAGCCCTGTGGCACCATCCCGGGCGCTATGCTGCCATCCCCGGTGTTGTGCGGCCATGCTTCGATGGGACACCGCCGCGCCGGCCCCTGTACAGCGTCGGGTGCCCTCGTCAGCAAGACCCTCGAACGGGTGCACAAACGGCAGTCAGACGTGCACGCCGAGCGAGCTACCCTCGAAGCTTTTCCCAGACCAGCATATAGCCACCACGACACCGGCAAGTGTTGAGACGTCAGGACGCCATCAAATCGCAAACACTGTGTGCCAGTACCACGATACTGTGTAAAACCCCGTGCGGCACGTTTGTAAGCCGCCTCCCCTTGGTATATAAAAGGAGGAGGCGGTCGCCCGACCGCCGAGGGGACGAGATCATCACTTCAGACCCACGCTCACTCGCATACTCGTCCCCTGATATTGGCACTTTGCCTCAATCACTTAGCAGGGACTTGGAGGCCTCTCCTCCTCTCCCGCCTTGCTTGTAGCCCCCCTCTACAGGCACCACTGGTGCGGATCAATACAGCGCGCACGCGCAAATCTGCTGGACGTACGACCCCGCGGTCGGAACCAGGATAAATCTGCGTCCCTGTGTTGTCATTTGCACCGACCATCGAGGAGCTGATCACAGCGTAACTTACTAGTTAGTGTCGGGACTAATCCTAACACCGACAGTTGGCGCGCCAAGTAGGGGCACTCGCGCTGTGATCGACCCCTCACCAGCATTCTCGATGGTGATTCGTACCGAGATGACGTCCCAGAGGTACGCCATGGGCAGCTCGGACCCTCTCCCTGCTGGATTCGAAATCCGGTTTGGGAGCCTGAACTTTCAGGCCACAGGGAACGGCTACCTCATGCGCCTCACCAAATTCGACGAACTCCACCCGTGGCGGTCGACCGGGCCGGGCCCAATGCCCGTCACGCCTGCTACTGACGCTCCGGCACCCACCCGGGTGGCTGCTGCGAGCGCCTCGACGTCCCGGCGCCGCAAACGCCCAGGTCAGCGCTCGCGTCAGGCGCGCGCGGAGCGACGCCGGGCAGCACGCGAGGCGGCTCGGAACGACGTGCCCCCGCCAAGCGACACGACGGCACACCCTGCGGGGGAGCACGCGGCCACGGGACGCAGTTCCCCCACGGGATGCGCAACCCTGCTGCGGCGTACGCCTCATCCGTCAGCACTGACATGGCTGCATATGAGGATCTCCCGGGCCATCACCTGCTGTCAGTCCGGAACCTCATCGCCACCACCAACGACGAGTCGTATCACGGCTCGCCCAGCGAGCTGCCGCCCTCGACCTCGCACGGCTACACGGAGTGGGACTTCTCCGGCGTACCGGACCCTGTGGTCTTCCGGCGGTTCCTTGACGCCGCGGACTACTAGTTCGGTTGCTTCGACGACTCCAGCGAAGGGAGCTACGATCCCTCGCGCGAGTGCTTCGTTGTCGCCGCCAACGAGCATGCTGACGGCGCGAACGGAGCGGGCGACGGGAACGCGGCCCAGCATCCGGAGCCGAACCCGCCACCAGCCCCACCAGCGGGCAATGCGGATATTAATGCGCAACTCGCCCAGGCGCGCGAGCTCGAGGCAAAGCTCGCGGAAGAGTACCGGCAGTTGCGGCTACTGCGTGCAACCATCGCAGGGGAGGCCTCGGCACGCGGCGAACGCGCCCAAGAAGCCGGGAAGCAGGCCTGCGAGCGCATCAACACCGACTTCAACGTGGACGACCCACACACGCCACTTCGTGCCAGCCAAAAACTCATCGCGGCGGCGACACTACTTCGGGCCATGCCCGAGCCATCGACGCCCGAGGCACGTAACCTGCGCCGCGAGGCGCAGACTCTCATCGAGCAAGCGGCCGTGCAGCAGGCCGAGAGCTCCGCGTCCCGCATGCGCAACCAGACCAGCGCGCGGGGCGACGGCGACGCGCAGGACCAGGAGGCATCCGTCCACGCGGACGGCGCAGCGGGGCAGCCGGCAAATCGGGACAGGACGCCTGTCAAGGAGCGGATCCTTGACACGCGCGGCCAGGCCCACGACGGCGACGCCCGCAACGTCCTGAACGCCAAGAGAAAGGGCGACGCGGAGGCGCGAGCAGCGGCCGGCTACCACCCTCGACGAGGTGGTCGCTACGACAGCCGGGAGGACCGCTCGCCAACACCGGAACCCCCGGGAACCCGAGTGTTCAGCCGGGAGATCCGTGCGGTGAGTTTCCCTCAGCGTTTCCGCCAGCCCACCACCATCGACAAGTACACGGGGGAGACGGACCCTCGTGTGTGGCTCAACGACTACCGCCTGGCTTGCCAGCTGGGCGGTGCCACCACCGATGCGGTGATCATCCGCAATCTGCCGCTGCACCTTGCGGACTCGGCTCGAACATGGCTCGAGCACCTGCCACCCAGCCAGATCCACAGCTGGGACGACTTGGTCCGCACGTTCGTGGGGAACTTCCAGGGCACATACGTGCGCCCTGGGAACTCCTGGGACCTGCGAGCGTGCACCCAGAAGCCCGGTGAGTCGCTCCGGGACTTCATACGGCGCTTCTCAAAGCGTTGTACTGAGCTCCCGAGCGTTGCTCAGTCCGAGATCGTGCACGCCTTCCTCGAAGGCACGACGTGTCGGGACCTCGTGCGCGAGCTCGGGAGGAGCCCGCCGGTCGACTCCAACGAGCTGTTCGACATCGCCACCAGCTTCGCCTCCGGAGAGGAGGCAGTGGGGGCCATTTTCGACGGCAAGAAAGGAAAGCGCTTGGACGACGCGCCCGCAGAGGGCAGCAAGTCCAAGGAGCCCGCGAAGAAATAGAAGTGGGGCAAGAAGGGCAAGAAGCCCCACCATGACGCACGTGCGCACAGGCGCGGCGAGGACGACGAGGCCCTCGCCGTTGACCCTGCCCGTAAGGGTCCTCGAGGGGCCCCTCGAGGCCCCGGCGTATTCGACGATATGTTGAAGAAACCCTGCCCGTACCACAAGACCCCAGTCAACCACACCCTCGAGCAGTGCGACATGCTCAAGAAGTACTACCGCCGCGTCGCCGCGAAGGAGGACGAGGCCAATAAGGACGGGGGTGATAGAGACGCTGATGGCTTCCCCGTGGTGGAGAACGTCTTCTTCATCTTCGGGGGACCGACGGTGGACATGTCCACCAGCCGACGCAAGCGAGAGCGGCACGAGGTCCTCGCCGCGGAGAGGGCCCCTCCTTCCTTCCTCGATTGGTCGGAGGACGCTATCACCTTCAGCCGCGAGGATCACCCAAACCGCATCCCCAACCCGGGCCAGTACCCGTTGGTCGTCGATCCCATCATCGGCAACGCGCGGTTCTCCAAGGTGCTGATGGACAGCGGCAGCAGCCTCAACATCCTCTACGCTCACACCCTACGGCTGATGGGGATTGGGTTGGACCAGTTGCGGCCCAGCACGGCGCCGTTCCATGGCGTCGCGCCGGGCAAGCGCGTCCAGCCCCTCGGGCAGATCGACCTGCCGGTCTGGTTCAGCACACCGGACAACTTCCGCAAGGAGGTCCTCACCTTTGATGTGGTGGGGTTCCGGGGTGCGTACCACGCCATCCTTGGGCGTCCGTGCTATGCCAAGTTCATGGTGGTCCCGAACTACACTTACCTCAAGATGAAGATGCCGGGGCCAAAAGGCGTCATCACCGTGGGCTCGTCGATCGAGCACGCATTCGACTGCGACGTCGAGTGCGTCGAACACGCTGAGGCCCTGGCACTCGACGAAACGCTTGTCGCGGACATGGAGAAGCTGGCAAACGAGGGCCCGACTCCTCCGCCAAGCACGCGGGCAGTTTCGAGGCTGCCGAACAAACGAAGGAGGTGCCCCTCGACCCTGCCGCCCCCGAGGGCAAGGTGTTGAGGGTCAGTTCCACCCTCGACCCGAAATAGGAAGTGGTGCTCGTCGACTTTCTCCGCGCTAACGCTGACATCTTCGCGTGGAGCCCCTCGGACATGCCAGGCATCCCGAGGGAGGTCGCCGAGCACTCCCTTGATATCCTACCTCACTCCAGAGCCGTGCAGCAGCGGCTGCGGCGCTTTGATGAAGAAAGGCGTCGGGCGATCGGAGTAGAGCTGCGGAAGCTCCTCGAGGCCGGATTCATCAAGGAAGTTTTCCACCCAACGTGGCTAGCTAATCCTGTACTAGTTAAGAAAAAGAATGGGAAGTGGAGGATGTGTGTAGATTACACCGGTCTAAATAAAGCATGTCCCAAAGTTCCTTTTCCTTTGCCACGAATCGATCAAATTGTAGATTCCACTGCGGGGTGTGAACTCTTATGTTTCCTTGATGCCTATTCGGGTTACCACCAAATAAAGATGAAGGAGTCCGATCAACTCGCGACCTCTTTCATCACACCGTTCGGCATGTTTTGCTATGTAACAATGCCATTTGGCCTCCGAAACGCGGGCGCTACGTACCAGCGATGTATGCAGCACGTTTTCGGAGACCACATCGGGCGAACCGTAGAGGCATACGTAGATGACATTGTCATCAAAACCAGGAAGGCGGACGATCTGGTTACCGATTTACGCGTTGCGTTCGATTGCCTGCGGGCAAACGGGGTGAAACTCAACCCCGAGAAGTGCATCTTCGGGGTGCCGCGCGGCATGCTGCTGGGATACATTATTTCTCAGTGGAGCATCGAGCCCAACCCCGAGAAGGTCTCTGCCTCGACCGAATGGGCCCGATTCGAGACCTAAAAGGGGTCCAGAAGGTGTTGGGCTGCCTGGCCGCCTTGAGCCGTTTCATCTCACGACTCGACGAGAAGGGACTGCCCCTCTACCGACTCCTGAAGAAGCAGGAACGTTTCTCCTGGTCCGTCGAGACCCAGGAGGCACTCGACAAGCTCAAGGCTACGCTCTCACACGCGCCAATCCTCATGCCGCCTCGAGGCGGCGAGCCTCTGTACCTCTACGTCGCGGCAACCACCCAGGTGGTCAGCGCGGTCATCGTCGTGGAGCGAGCAGAGGAAGGGCACGCCCTACCAGTTCAAATGCCGGTGTACTATATTAGCGAAGTGCTGTCCGAGACCAAGGCGCGGTATCCCCAGATCCAGAAGCTGCTCTACGGAGTGGTGCTCGCGCGGCGCAAGCTGCGGCACTACTTCGAAGCCCATCCGGTCACAGTGGTCTCATCATTCTCGTTGGGAGAGATTATCCGCAACCTGGACGCCGCGGGCAGAATCGCAAAATGGTTCGTAGAGCTCATGGGCGAGACGCTCACCCACACGCCGCGCAAGGCAATCAAGTCTCAGATCCTCGCGGATTTCGTCGCCGAGTGGACGGACACACAGCTGCCCCCATTGCAGATCCAGGCCGAATGCTGGACCCTCTATTTCGACGGGTCGGTGATGAAAACCGGAGCGGGCGCGGGCCTGCTCTTCATCTCGCCCCTCGGGGAACACATGAGGTACGCAATGCGCTTGCATTTCCCCGCATCAAACAACATGGCGGAGTACGAGGCCCTCCTCTGCGGCCTCCGAATCGCCATCGAGACTGGCATCAAGCGCCTCGACATCAGGGGAGACTCGCAGCTCGTAATCGATCAGGTCATGAAGAATGCGAGCTGCCACGACGAGAAGATGGAAGCCTATTGCAACGCCGTATGCGCCCTCGAGGACAAGTTCTACGGCATCGAGCTCAATCACATCCCCCGCAAGTATAACGAGGAGGCAGACGAGCTCGCGAAGATCGCGTCGGGGCGAATCACCGTTCCCCCAAAGGTTTTCGCGCTAGACGTCGCCAAACCATCCGTCGACCTCAGTCCAGCCCCCTCGAATCAGAAGGAACCCTCGGGGGCTCCCTCGAGTCCAGCGGGTGCGGAACCCATGGACGAGGACCCCTCGAACGAGGCGTTCGTGCTCTCCCTACTCCAGGGGTACGGCGCGGACGAAGCCGAGGCCATGGAAATCGAGCCGACCCCCCGCGCGGAGGATTGGCGGGCCAAGTACCTCGCCTGGATCGATCGAGGGGAACTCCCCTCAGATCGGACCGAAGCTAGGCGCATCGCCAGGAAAGCCAAGTCATTCGCCGTGATTGATGGCGAGCTGTACAAGCGCGCCGCGTCCGGCGTCCTGCAGCGGTGCATTCCCATTCCCCACGGTCGGGAACTCATCCGTGACATCCACGCAGGCGTGTGCGGCCATCACGCGGCACCGCGCACCCTCGTGGGCAACGCGTTCCGCCAGGGCTTCTACTGGCCCACAGCGGTTGCCGACGCCAGCGAGGTTGTGCGCACCTGCGAGGGGTGCCAGTTCTACGCGCGTAGGACCCTTCTCCCAGCTCACGCCCTACAGACCATACCCATCACATGGCCCTTCGCCGTGTGGGGATTAGACATTGTCAGGCCCTTGCGAAAGGCGCCCGGGGGCTACACCCACCTGCTGGTTGCCGTGGACAAGTTCTCCAAATGGATCGAGGCACGCCCAATCACCAACCTCAGAGCAGAACAGGCCGTAACATTCTTCACCGACATCATCCACAGGTTCGGAGTGCCGAACTCCATCATCACCGACAACAGCTCCCAATTCACCGGCAGGAAATTCCTGGAGTTTTGCGACAACCACCACATCCGCGTGGACTGGGCGGCTGTCGCACACCCACAGACTAACGGCTAAGTGGAACGTGCCAATGGCGTGATTTTACAAGGCCTCAAGCCCAGGATCTTCGACAGACTGAACAAGTCCGGCCGGAAATGGCTTCAGGAGCTCCCAGTGGTCATTTGGAGCCTCAGGACCACTCCGAACAGAGCCACGGGATTCACGCCGTTTTTCCTAGTCTACGGTGCGGAGGCCGTTCTCCCCACGGACTTGGAATACGGATCGCCCAAGATTAAGGGCTATGATGAAGGTTCGAACCAGCGAGCTCGCGAAGACTCGCTGGATCAAATAGACGAAGCCCGTGACGTGGCCATGATGCAATCGGCGAGATACCAGCAGGCGCTGAGGCGGTATCAAGCTCAGAAAATCCGGCGCCGAGACCTCAACGAGGGCGACCTAGTGTTAAGGCTGCGCCAGGACAACCGAGGCCGCCACAAGCTGTCACCACCATGGGAGGGGCCCTATGTCGTCGCCAAGGTGCTCAAGCCTGGCACGTACAAGCTGGCGAACGAGCAAGGCGAAGTCTTCACCAACGCTTGGAACATCCAACAGCTACGTCGCTTCTACCCTTAGAAAGGATTTCCAAGTCTTTTTGCACATATCCGACACCCCAGTCGGCTGTACAAATGTGAAGTTTTCTTTTCGATAAAGTCAAGGGCGACTCGGCTTTCTCCCCGAAAACCAAGTCCCCCTCGGGAGCTACTGCGGGGGGCACCCCCCTAAATGGTCCCATTTTTTCGCAAAAAATCTTTACTTCAAAAGCGCCAAGTATGTCTTGACCCGGGAGTTTGAGCGAAATGACGCAGGACGCGAATGACCAAAGGGCGAAGACGGGTGAGTCGGGGATAGCCTACGCCTCGCGGTAGGATACGGCCCTTCCCCCTCACCACTTTGCCTAAGCGCTATTCGTGAAAACGAATGATTCCAGCTGAAATTCGCCTAAACGACAGGGAGAGACGGAACGGCGCAATCACAAAAAACGAAATGACACTTAAGCTTACAAGTACTTTAAGCAAATTGTGTTTATTACATAAAGCCACGAGGCTCGATTCCTAACTACAATCTAAGGGCCTGAGTGCCCAGCTGCTTTCAGGGCTCGAGGGGCCCGGCGGGGGGAGCTTCCGGGAAGAGGATCTCTGCGAAGTCGTCGGCGAGGATGTCGGTGGCAGAAGCAGCAAGCGCGTCCAGGCGGCTCGCCTCGGCCTCAGCACCATCGTCGTCGAGGTCGTCAGCGACAATGTAGCCCGTAGCCAGCGCCGCAAGGTTAACCTGGTAGTGCGACTGCACCACGCCAAGGGTCTTCTGGATCCCCAGGCGGAGCGCACCTCGCATACGCCGGGCGACGTGGCCGCCTAAGGCTCGGAGGCGACTCGCCACCGTGCTCCCGGCCTGCCCGTTGCCCTCGTCCTCGAGGGCTGCCTCCTGCAGGACCCCCAACTCCAGTTGGGAGGAATTGTAAGCCGCCTGGAGCACCTCCGCCTGCGTCGCTGATGTCCCGAGAGCAGCCCGCAAGCCTGAAAAAACGGAAGACGAATAAGTTGAGAGCGGATCTCGACGAACCCAAGCAACAAACGAAGAATCCAAGAGAGGCGACTTACCCTCGACCTGCTTCTTCTCTGTCTCGAGGGCCGCGCGCACGGTCTCGGCCGCCTGCTGCAGCTCGAGGATAGTGGCGTCCTTCTCCTCGCTAGCCTACCGCAGCTCCTCGAACGACATGGCCTCCTGGACCAACTCCCCTTTGAGCCGCGTGACCTCTGAATCCTGGAGCTGGAGCGCGGCTTGAACCTCCCCCAGCGTGGTGCGCTCCCGCTGGAGCTGGCCTTGCGCTTCCTCCCGAGCCGAGCGCTCGCACTGGAGGGCGGCCTGAGCCTCCGTGAGGGCGGACCGCTCTTGCTGGAGCTGGTCCTCTGCCTGCTGACGCGCGCTCCGCTCTTGGCGAAACTGATCCTCCACCGCGGCGAGCGACGTGACCTTCTCCTGCAGATCAGCGCTCAGCTTCTCGGCCTCCTGGGCCTTCTGCTCGGCCTGAGCCTGCCAGGACCTCGCGCCCCTCGAGGGTGGTGCGGTCTTGCTGGAGCTGGGTCTGCGTCGTGACGAGGGCAGTCTCCTTCTGCGCCAGTAAGGTCTGCGCCTCGGCCAGAGCAGCGCGCGCTTTCTACAGCTCGCCGTTCGTCGTCGTCAGCACCGCCTCCTTCTCTAGGAGCACAGCCTTCACTCTGTCGACCGCGGTGGCGCCCTCCGCGGTCAGAGCACGCTGGTCCAAGAGCACGTCCTGCATGGCCATTAGCCGGTACTCCAGCCAGCCGTTGTCCGTCTGCAGGGCCTCCACCAGGGCGTCCGAGGCTTCGTACTGCCCCCGGTACCAGTCGAGGCTCGAGCTCAACTGGGAGAGGCGGTTGTACTCCTCACGCGCCTGGCCCTGCAGCTCCTGCGAGCATCAACCGAAGGGCAGAGAGAGGAATCAGAATGTAAAACACTAGAACGAGAAACAAACGAGAAAATGAACCCCAACCAAGCAAAGACGCTCACCTCGAAGAGCTGGAACGACCGGCCTTCGTGGAGTCGGAGCGCTTCGGCCAGCGCAGCGTTGAGGGAGGCGCCGTGCTCACGGAACTCCTGCCACAGCAACTGCTCGGCCTGGGCCTCGTTGATCAAGGTGCGCGGCACCCCGGGGCGACGCAACCCCTGTTCTTACCGTGACGTGGCGGCGTCAGATGCTGGCGGCGCGGTACGTGACGTCGACGCCCCGACGTCGTGCGCCGGCCGCTACGACATCACGCAGCCGTCAGCCCGCATCACCAGCACCTCAGACGTAGGCCCGGGGGCTGGCCCGGACGACCTCCTCGCCCGGCCCCTCCTGGGGGCGGAATCACCACCAGCAGGGTCCTCGGCCGTCTCGCGGCCCCTGACGGACCGGCTCTCCGAATGAGCCAGCCCGCGCCCTTGATGAGGGTCGCGGAGCACCAGCGCCTGCTGCGGCGTCGCGGCCGCCACCGCCGCCTCCTGCTGTGACCCCGCGGTCGGGGTGCGTGATGCCTCGCCCACCGCGGCCATGCTCGCCGCCGCCCGTGGCACCCTCTCCGAGCGCCGCCCAGTCGTCAAAGACGTCCTCAACTTGAGCGCCTTGGTGGGCGCAAGATCGGGGACGGCTGGCGACGCCCTGACAACGAAATGAAAAGGGGGGATGAACGGTTGTTTCTCGAAATCGAGGGCATGTGGGAAACGATGCTACTTACTTCAAACTGGAGAAGCCCCGCTTCCTCTTCCTCGAGGGCTGGGGGGGCACCTCCACTGCGCCCACCGGCGCCTCCGCGGTGCCCGCTGGCACCTCCACCGACGACCCGGTGACGGGCGGCACCGTGACCGCCTCGAGGGTCGATTCCGCGGCCGCCCCCTCGACCCGCGGGGACGGGGGCGCCGCGGGTTCCCACCTACCAGAGATGGTCCGCTACCCGTCGCTCTCCTCCTCGTCCGAGGACGAGTTCTCCAGCACCGGTGGGGGAGAGAGACCTTGCTGCTCACGCAGCCGGTACTCCTCGTTGTACTGATCAAGGCGCTCCTGCCACCTGATCCTTCTCTCCTTCGCTAGGGCCGCCCGGTCCCGCTCCCGCTGCTGTGCGGCGCGACCGGCGGCCTGAAATCGAGGTGTTGGCGGGTCCGATCGGGAGGCCTGGACGGTCACCAGCTGCGGGTAGGGATTGTCAGGACGAAGAAAAAACGCGAAACAAGAATCAAAGAAGAAAAAACGGTGCTCACCGGCTCGGCGTCGGGGAGCATCGCGAAGGACCAAAGGTCGTCGTCGCTATGTGGCACCACCTTGAGGTTGATCGCGCGCCTCGCCCGCGTGGCCGCATACCCCTTGGGGAGAGGCTCCTGCAGCAGCCGTGAGCGCGCCAGCGACGTGGGGTTGGCCGCATCACTCATCTCGAAGATGCAGAGCTCCCTCTCCATGAGGGGAATGACCCGCCGGTGGTGAAAGTTGGCGATGATCGAAGCCACCCCCAGCCCGGCGTCCGCCAGCTGGCGCAGGGCGGAGGTGAGGGACTCCAACCTTCATTGTCGCGACGGGGGCGACACGCCGTGAAACCAGGCGTCGGACTTCCCCATCAGCACCTTCCCGGTGTACGGCGGAAGGCCAACGCCGTCGTTGCGGAGGTAGAACCACCCCTTCTCCCAGTCCGCGTTGTTGGAGGTCATGGTGCACAGCGGTTACAGCTCCTTGCGCGCGTCCCGCAGTGCGAGCGTAAGGCCGCCGGCGCGAACCGCCTGGCGCGTCCCCTTCTCGGGCGTGGCAAGGGTGTGGAGCTCGCCGCGAAAGAGGTGGACCCAGAGGTCCCAGTTCGCCGGGATCCCCAGAAATCCCTCGCAGACGGCGATGAAGGCAGCCGCCTGCGAGATGGCGTTGGGGGCGAAGTTGTGCAGCTCCACCCCGTAGTGGTGGCACAACCCCCACATAAACCGGCTCGCCGAGGCAGCGAAACCGCGCTCGTGGAGACGGGCGAAGCTGACGACATAGCCGTGCGGAGGGTTGGGCTCCCTGTCCGACGCCGGCGGGACCATCCACGCCGGGTATGGGCCGTCGCCGGCCGGCATCAACTGCCTGCCGTTCACCAGCTCGTTCAGCGCCAGTGGCGTCACCGTCGACCGGGGCCACGGGAAAGGCTCCACCACTCGAACCGGAGGGGGCATGGAGGACAAGAGCGAGAAGCAAGGATGGCGGCGGAAGCGCGAAGAACGCGAGCACGGCCGAGAGGAACACGAGCTGCGTGCGGGGATGGATGCGAATGGCAAGGTAAGGGGCCTCACCTATGCCTCCCCCCGTGATTTATAAGATCTCGGGGAGCAACGCCCCCGAAAACTCCGCACACAGCGCCAAATTAATGCGACCGGCGCCACGCGTCGCTGACGAGCGGGCCCTGCCGCGCCGAAACGGTCGTGCGCACACGCGCGCACGCTATCATTACAACGCAAAAATCGAAGGGGCGCGGCGTCCCGTCCCGTCCGCCCCCCACGTTGCCCACGACGCCTGCGGTGCGCCGCCTGAAAAGGCGCGCCCGCCTAGCACGATCGGCGACCACGATCTGCACCCATTAAATGGTTGGGTTCCTTCCTGAGTAAGGATGACCCCCTCATGAAACTAGAGCAAATCGCTCGATAACCGACCCCTCGCGGGTGCGATCGATGCCCCGATCTAAAACGGGCGGAGCCGTGGCTCACTGAACGAACTCGAGGGCCGGGCCCCTCGAACGCTGCGTTTACTGATCAGCGGTTCCAAGACCTGCCCGTCGAGGGTAGGCGCCGCAGATGCCCCTCGAGCGGTGATTTACTGATCAGCGGTTCCAAGACCTGCCCGTCGAGGGTAGGCGCCGCAGATGCCCCTCGAGCGGGGATTTACTGATCAGTGGCTCAAGGGTCGGCTCAACCACAGCCCAGCGGGCTCCACAGATCAAGCCAAGACGGGGGTATTTTAGTGCCACCCCGCAAAGGCCCTACTAATCAGAGGCTCGAAGCCTGACCGTCGAAGGGTTCGAACAGGCGCCTCAGATTGACAGAGTCAGGGACGACCAGGGCGCGCGCATTCGAGCCTGACCCCGAGCTCGCAAGCTCGGGGGCGCCCCATAGTTCGTGTTCAAGGCCAACGAGGGCAGCTAGTCGAGGGATCCCACCGAGGGAGAGCTTCCGCGCCCTCGGTCCCAATCGAACTAGACCGAGCCCTGCCTAGCACACCCGCGTAAGTGCTCTTATGGACGTGTCTCCGGACCACGAGCCGACCCTTATCGAACGGGGCACGGACGTCCACTTGAACCACCCGCTAACAGCTCGACGAGGGACCCATGATTCGCGACCCGTTCGATGGGAGTCATGAGCACCTCACCCCTCCGCCCTGCGAAGGGGCGGCGAAGGGGCGCACAGACAAGTCGGAGAGCTCGCCCCGATCGCCTTGAGTGGGCCCAGGCTCGGGGGCTCGACGCACGGCTACACCTCCTGGACGTACCCGAACGCAAGCAAATACCGGTACGCGCGCATGGCACCGCCGAGGCCGGCTGAAATAATGCTGAGGCCGGCTGAAATAAACACCTCGCGCACCGACCGCACGCTGCGAAAAAACCTTGCAGGAATGCACACACTCCTCCAAGGCTTCGGGGGCTACACCCGCAGGTGCGCTAGCGCGCCCCCACGGAACGTCACAACGCCCAGGAGGGAAGAAAGTCCCATCAGAAAGCACCAGCCTTTGCAAGTTCCTACGGATAATGTTGCAAAGGCTCGGGGGCTACTGTCGGGGACAACCACGGGGTCCCCTAATAATGGGGGAAATCACCCCTTTTTCGAAAAATAACGAAAGCGAACGAGCAAACCACACCACGCACGACAGCGGCCCAGGGAAGGACCCACGGCCCAAAAAGCCCCAGCGGCCCATCGAAACAGCCAGCCTCGGCACCCCTCGAGCGAACCTCCGCCCCGCTCGAGGGCCGGGCGCTGTACCGCGAATCTTCCGCCTCGCTCGAGGGCTTGACGCCCCCTCGGGCGAGTGTCCGCCTCGCTCGAGGGCTTGACACCCCTCGAGCGAGTTTCTGCCTCGCTCGAGGTCTCCTCTGGTCCGCGACACCATGCCTGCACCCACGACCAGAGCATTAAATGCTCCGGCACGTCGCGGGCGCCCGGGTCAAAGGCGAATCCACGCCACGCCGGCCCTCTGACACCGCCTGGGAATCAGATCCCGGCGCTGTTCGGCCGACCCGCACTGTGCAGCCATCCCCAGCGCTGTGCGGGTGCTGTGCGGTAAGGCTGGTGTCATTCCGTGACACTGTGTTGCCTACTCCCGTACCTCCTCCACGTCGCGCCCCTCGAAAGAGGACAGCGGCACCCTCGAGAGGGGTACGGCCACCAATTCCCCGACCGTCTGGGGCGACGCCGTGGCGCAAGGCCGGCGAGGTGCGTCACCTCCGTCACCCCCGGCGCTGTGCGGCCATCCCCAGCGCTGTGGAGCCATCCCCAGCGCTGTGGAGCCCTGTTACGATGGGACGCCACCACGCCGGCCCCTGTACGGCATGAGCACTCCTGCCATCGAGGCCCTCGAAAGAGCATGGATCATCCTCGAGGGGTGTACGGGCAGCGACTTGGCACGCACACTGACCGGCGCCGCCGTACGAGCGACGTGCGCCGTGTCCCCTCCGCTAGCTGCGGCGCCGCCCGGCCATCCCGGGCGCTGTGCGACTGGCCCAGGGTCTGTGCGATCAGCACCAGCGCTGTGCGGACATCTCTAGCCCTGTGGCACCATCCCGGGCGCTATGCTGCCATCCCCGGTGCTGTGCGGCCATGCTTCGATGGGACGCCGCCGCGCTGGCCCCTGTACAGCGCCGGGTGCCCTCGTCAGCAAGACCCTCGAACGGGTGCACAAACGGCAGTCAGACGTGCACGCCGAGCGAGCTACCCTCGAAGCTTTTCCCAGACCAGCATATAGCCACCACGACACCGGCAAGTGTTGAGACGTCAGGACGCCATCAAATCGCAAACACTGTGTGCCAGTACCACGATACTGTGTAAAACCCCGTGCGGCACGTTTGTAAGCCGCCTCCCCTTGGTCTATAAAAGGAGGAGGCGGTCGCCCGGCCGCCGGGGGGACGAGATCATCACTTCAGACCCACGCTTACTCGCATACTCGCCCCCTGATATTGGCACTTTGCCTCAATCACTTAGCAGGGACTTGGAGGCCTCTCCTCCTCTCCCGCCTTGCTTGTAGCCCCCCTCTACAGGCACCACTGGTGCGGATCAATACAGCGCGCACGCGCAAATCTGCTGGACGTACGACCCCGCGGTCGGAACCAGGATAAACCCGCGTCCCTGTGTTGTCATTTGCACTGACCATCGAGGAGCTGATCACAGCGTAACTTACTAGTTAGTGTCGGGACTAATCCTAACACCGACAAGACGCACAGTAAAACATCGAATGTTTACAAGGTGGGTTGTGCTTAAGTGTTCTAAACAAATGCTTCAGTATGCATACTGTTCACATATGAGTTGTTTCTCTCTCCTCTCTTACTCTCTTAAGCTCTTACTCACATTTATGAGTAGATTTTTTTAACAGTAGTGGGTTAATAGTGTTGGGTAAAAGAGTCGAACATACCCCTCCATCCCGAAATGACTGTCGTTTTCGCTTCTCGAGAAAAAAAACTTTGACTAAATATGTATAAAAATATATCAATATTTATGATACAAAATTAATATTATTATATAGATATTCGAATCTAATTTTTTAACAAAATTATTTAGAGATACAAATGTTGCTCCCGAATTTGTGGCACGAACACCAACAACGACCATCATTTTGGAACGGAGGGAGCATAGGGGAGCGCTAGGCTCGCGGTCCGAGACTCTTCCTCTCTCAAACACCTTGTGCAAAAACTATTGTGTCAAAAAACGTTGTGGCGATCTACTGTGGCGATGAGCTACCATAGCTCTAACCGTTGGGGATGTTAAATAACCCTACAATAACATGACAGAGGAGCAGTTCGGAGGAGCTTAGACCATCTGCACTGGGTACGCGACCGGTCTCCTGAAAGGATACGCAAGCGAAAAAACAGCCGCACTAGGGTACTGGAAAGGTCCCGTAACGCCACGCGAGCTTCGCGTTCCCTGGGAATGTGGCGGGGTAGCGGCGTCCGGGAAAGGACGAGGAGCGGGACCCACGAGCATATGTTGTTGTTGCACGCCGGTAGCAGGAAGGGGGAGGAAGAGAAGAGGAGCCGCCGCCGGCGTCGAGGAGGAGGGTCGGGACCTTCGCCGAGGTTGTGACGTGCAGCAGGGGACCGCGCCGCTCGCCGGAGGAGCAGGGGAACTGCGTGGTCCGTCGCCACCGCGTCCGTCCACCCGAGGCGCGCAGCTGCTGGATCTCCTGCTCGACGACGACGAGCTGCCGTCTGCGCGGCCGTCCAAGATGCGTGGCCGTCGAGCTCCGCCACATCCGTCTCCACGCGCGTCGCGCGCCCGAGCTCGAGCACTGGGGAGCTCGGATGCGGGGAGGGAGAAGAGGCACGCCGCGAGAGCTCTGCTCTGTTCTGTGCCGGGTGGGTCCCGCCGACAGCTCTGCTCTGTGCGGCCTCTGCAAGGAAGAATGAGAGGCTCCGGCGAGGAGGGAGACGCGCGCCACGAATCTTGACCTCCGGCGCACAGAGATCCCCGACCGGCAAGCGCGAGGAGGCCAGCCGCCTCTCCTCGTCCTTCTGCTCGACCAGATCGAGGCCGGCTCGAGCTTCACCGACCGCCGCCACGAGGCCCGTCGCCGCCACTGGGTTCCTCCGCCACGGTGAGCGGGCTCGCCGGCGACTGAGACAAAGCTCCACCACTGTAGCTGGCCGGCGAGCTCCGCCCTTGGCCCCGGTGCCGCGCGC
Organism: Cenchrus fungigraminus; assembly: GCA_036936925.1. Lineage (NCBI taxonomy): Eukaryota > Viridiplantae > Streptophyta > Magnoliopsida > Poales > Poaceae > Cenchrus > Cenchrus fungigraminus. Next base: position 14,249,649 of record CM072778.1, on the reverse strand, counting down.
CGCCGCGGCGAGCTCCGACCTTGCCACGGGGAGGACGAAAGGCCGGTGCCGGCGAAGAGGGAGGAAGGCCGCCGGAGGCGAGGGAGGAGCCGCCGGATCCGGCGCCGGCGAGCAGGGAGGACCAACATGGACGGCACCTCGAGACCGCTGCGTTGACCGGTGGCCGGTGGGGAGTTGGGGACTGGGGAGAGGGAGGACAACGGAGAGAAAGGGAGGACGGGGGAGGTAAAAGAGAGAGAGAGAGTGACAGGTGGGTCCCACTGTGAGTTGGTTGGTTTTGAGGAGAAGTATAAAGGATGACGAATGCAGAAGAAAGTTGTATAGAGGAGAAAATCTTGCTGACTAGGCAGGAATATTCTGTTTTTGAGGAGGATACGAAGTACGACGAGTGCGGATAGTCTTAGGAGCGTGTTTGGTGCGGCCCTCGCTCCGTCGATAGTACGAAGCCAAAGTTGCACCAAAGGAGCCTCCCAAGCAGATCGTTTGTGCATGTCAAATGAGATAGACGAGTTTTTTCACGGCAAATCGCTTGTGCATGTCAAATGAGATAGACGAGTTTTTTCACGGCAAATAGACGGAGTGGGACGAAAAAAATACCCAACTTCGTAGATATCGAGCCAGCTCGGTTCGTAAGTAGCTCGGTTCATTTTGACTCGACTCGTTATAGCTTGTTAAGGTGCTGAGCTAAAAGCTGAGCTCGGTTCAGCTTGTTTTCCGAGCCCAAGATAAAGTGTCTAGTCCAATTTGAGTCTTGGTTGTACATCGGTACTACGCACGGTAGGCATTTCTTCCAGTTATCGGGACTTACACTTGCTTTTTCCGGCTTTAGTGGTATTTCAATGATTTTATTGCCCTAGCCCCGTCCTTCCATCATAGCTTAGTTAGCTAGCTACTCCTTCCGTTTCAAAATACTTGTCGCTGTTGACTTTTTGTTGCAACTTTGACCATTCGTCTTATTCAAAAAATTATCGCAAACATGTAAAACGATAAGTCAAACTTAAAATACATACAACATTAAAACATATAGCAAACAAAATAAATTGTACTTGCACAATTTTTTGAATAAGACGAATGGTCAAAGTTGCAGAAAAAGTCAATGGCGACAAGTATTTTGAAACGGAGGGAGTACTTCATTTTGTGCTAAAGCCCCTCGATACATAAGTGCTCTCATTCCTAGAACCCACCCGGGGCGAGTTGGTAACCGTAAACCATTGATCTACGAATTCAAGAAAATGTAGATAGTGAAAGCTCGAGCCTGCTCGTTAGCTCGTGAGCCAGAGCATAAAAAATTGACCATTGATCTCATATTGAGATATACTATAAATATATATTGGTCTATATTTCATATAACTTCTAACAATAAAAAGAAAAGAAACAAAGCATATATAATCTATCCGAGCATTAAATAAATTCTTAATGAGGTTCATTCAATATCAAAACATTTCAACCATGCAGCAGTGCAACACCACGTGCCAACACTTAACACTAAAAAATTATCATAAGTTTAGTTCATCCAACATGAAGTTAAAACACTCCATGCACCAGCACTCTTCATCATAGTATTTTGCTAAGACGCTAAGTAAGGTTGGCTCGCGAGCAGCTTGCGAGCCAGCTCGAGCTGACTTGTTATATGACCGAGCTAAAATCTTAGCTCAACTCGTTTAAAAATCCTAACGAGCCGAGCCACTAACGATTGAGTTCGAGCGATTTTGCGAGTCACGAGTTTTTTCCAACCCTATCCGTGACTCCGTCTGCTCCGCTCCGACCCCGACCTCACTCTCGTGCAAGAGCGCGGCCAAATGGGGTGCTCTAAGAATGTCGGTTGCTCTAAGAACAGACAAGGTGCGCTTGCCTCGTAGCAGTACCAAGGGCGGAGCCAAAGGGGGGGGGGGCAGGGGCATGCCTCCCTAGCGCTCCGGTAAACTAGGGAGAGGATATCATAATCCTTTAGTTAATTACCCTGATCATACAAAACTATATAATCGGTATCATTCTCTCTAACCACCCAGTTCTCCGTATTGGCTCAACAATTTGTCATGTAGTCCGTAGGGTTTAATTTAAATTAATTGTATGATATAGTTGTCTTATTTGGTGCTTAGATTGAATAACTGGCTGCTCCATTATATTTCCCCCTCAAATTTAATATAGTTTTCAATCCTTAAACTTTATTAATCCATCATTTAGCTAGCTGTATAAAGGTATAAGGATCCTAACACATAGCTAATTACTAGACAACTGTGTCGTGAAACTCATGTTGATTTAGTATTTATTATCTATGCTTTATGCAAATTACGATTATGTGTGTGCCACCATATTGTAATTATGACCTTATACTATTTAACAATTTGGCCCCTCATGTCTGAATCCTGGCTAACGACCCTGAGCAGTGCAGTTTTTTTCGTTCACACGTACCAGCTTCTTGCACGCACCGTACCAGTACGACGTGCATTACGCGTCCAACACAAAAAAAAAAGTTTTGTCGCTAAAAAAACGTTTCCACGCCGGGGCAGGAGCAGGCGTGTGCGTATCGCGGCCACTTGTTTTGACTGCGGCTAGAGGCTAGCTAGAGCAGTTAGTTATACGGAGTAGTGTTATTTAAGGTATGTGGCGCCGCACGACCGTTCGGTGTCACTGAACTCACGAGCGTCGCCGTCGCACCGTTCCCGTGGCGCCCGCAGCCCATGCTCCGGTTCACACTCGTGCTTCCCCCTCCGCCGCTCGGCGTCGGCGCAGGCTCGAGCTCGACTGCTCGAGCGGCACGCACCACTGCGCCTGCCCCGCCGTCTCGGGAACCTGACCCGGTGACTTCCTTTTCACATGCATGACGTGGTTCCTCTTCGTTCGCGCTCCCGGAGGCCGCGCCAAATGCCAACAATTGCACGGGCCTGGTCAGAACCCTGGGCGGGAAGCAGACGACCGGGAAAGGTTCCAACAAATGCTGCTGCAGGGTTAGCGGCGGGACGGGGCGGGGCGTACGTGCCCAGACGAGACGCCGCAGCTGGCTCGCAGTTGCAGCAGCGGATTAGGAAGGAGCGGGGCGGAATGGGCTCTCGCCTGAGCTCCGTCCGCCTGGTGACCAGCGGGTTCCGGGTCCTTTTCTTATGGCCGTCTCGTTGCTCGTTGGATTCGTCGCCGGTGGCATGTGGCAAGCGATGGAAACAATGGGGAGCGCGCGGTGGTGTAACAGCCAAGCCTCCCGCTGCTGCATTTGTTCCACCGGTCGCTCTCCCTGCTCACGTCGGAGCGTGGAGGTTCTAGCTAGTGGTGTCTGACAGCAAAATGCCGTGCCGATAGATGCTCGCCGCCCGTTGAACCGTTCCCTTGGCAGCAGGGCTTCGGAAGGCTCGGGAAAGAGAACGATCGATGCATATGCCGCCAGCTGATGCCCTGGTATTCTACGTTAATTCCTACAGGTAGTAGCACTTGTAGCGCAGCAGTGTCAATTCGTTCCGCGCCAGTCACTCTCCGTGGCTTTGGTCTACGCAGGCGGTAGCGGACACGTACCGCTCGTTCATGGCGGCGGTCTTTGCATTGCCGTGTAGCGGCGGACTAACGGTGGTAGCTGTGGTATTCCCAGTTTGCAAAACCTCCCCGCTCTGCCATGTTCTGAAATTCGTAGCCGGCCTTGGGTCCGTTTCTGATGACCACCAATAGGAGTGGAGAACTGGAGATATACTGCAGATGGGCCGTTTCGGCCAAGTTCAGAATCATCGTATGCGGCTCTGACTGACGGGTCCGGTCCGGTCTGATCCTCGCGCCACGTTTGAATGTCCGTAGCGTGTATTCTTCATTCCTTCCCGGGTGTGATAATTATTGAAAGATAAGATTGAAGATAAAGACGAATTAGAAACCGCAGTCCATAGTCCGAATCCAAGTCCTTGGTGTCAACAGGCACCAGCCCTGCTGACTGACTGGCCAGAACTAACCCGATGCAACCGATGCCAAGTTTGAAACGAAACTGGCAGGGCCAATCAGGCAATCACTGCATTTGTGATTTGTGTGGAACCTCGACTAGGAACTACCAGTGTTTGCCTGCTTGGCCCGGCGGCCGAAGGAAGCGACAATGCGAGCGTATAGTTCTGACCTCTTTTTTTTTTTAACCGAGCTAGTTTTCACATTTTCTTTCGCAAAGCATATCACATCATCGATTTAAGGTAAACAGCCTTTTGCCGTTGGTGCGTCGCGATTAGCAGGCGATTTACACGTACGCGCAGGCTGCGAAATCCGCCGTGTGAACGCCAGCTCTTTAAAGAAGCTGATTTATTAGAAGGAAATTAGAGCTACTGATCGACCGAGCGAGACCCATTAGTCATCGCGTTTCCTTTGCGTTTCTGTGTCAGGATCGTCACCTGTACTGTACATGCAGCCCGGATGGTTTTGGTCACTCTGAAGCCTCAAGACCTGCCCATATATGATATATCCCGATGTGTATTGAAAGATGTATCCCGGACTACCTATTAGTACGTAGTATGGAGTACTCCTTCCATATAATACTTATCGTTATTGACTTTTTTCTACAACTTTGATCATTCGTTTTATTCAAAAACTTGTACAGATATAATTTATTCTGTCCGTTATATGTTTTGCTATTGTATATATTTTAAGTTTGATTTTTTTAATTTTGATTTATTCTTTTACATATTTGCAATAATTTTTGAATAACACGAGGAATCAACGCCCGACCCGGCTCTTTTGTCCTTTTGTTCGCAGAAGGGAGATCTTGTGCGCTAGCTATATCAGTTATGGATGGAGCCCTCACTCAACCGACCTGCTACCTGGAAATCATTCAATTCCATCTTACTAATCCTTCCATCCCGGTGGTAGTGCTCATCTATCCTCCAAGAAGTACGTACTGCGAGACAGATTACGATGTCATGATGCGCCCGTTCCTATGGCCATTCCTTTAATACTTTTGGCTCTCGGGAGTCTCTTTGTAGGATACTTGCGGTAGTGGGAATTCTCCCGTTCCCTAGTCAAAAAAAGGTTGGTTGGATGCGGGATCTACTCCACGAGGAGCGGTACGGACATAGATGAAATCATCACGACCTCTCTTTGCGTACCGCTAGGGATGCTTAACGCCACTTCGCCAACTGGCATCAAAGTTGTAAGAAAAAAAAAATCAACGACAACAAATATTTTGATACGGAGTGAGTATATCTTAAGAAATTATATACTTAGCTGCTAAGAATGGGTTACGTGTGCATGAGATTGGTCATTTGGTCTCAGCGGAAGACTGGTAAGGTAATAGGGTGAGGTAGTATTAGTAGCCCGTCTCCCGTTCTTCGCAGGAGAACCGAGAACTGGACGATTTGACTGAGCGACTGGTGACCGGCGAATCATTATCGTGAATAACGGCGCAGCTCAAGTTGGAACCCACAATACCCAAACTTTTCGATGAGATAATAGCCAACCATTCAAAAGTTTTGGCTCGAGTGGGATTGGGTTGATCGCATGCAGGTACGGTCAGGGTTTGCATTTCAACTTCACTGAGACTCAGTGGATTACTAAAAGGCTGTCTGAAACAGAGGAATAGAAAACAAAGGAATCGTGTGCACAGGTAAGACTCAGTGGAATATAGAATGAGTGAAGTGAGAAAATAGATGAATGAAAAACTTACGAAAGATGTAAGAAGTGGTGTTTGGAACACAGGTTTGCAAACATCAAAATTTTGAAAGTTTAGGTGTTGAATAGAACATTAAGATGAAACAAAAAAAAATAATTGGTCTAAAACTCAGTGGAACAGGCTGCATCCAGATTGTTTTCCAGTAAAGTCTCCATTTCCATGGGCCACATGGGCTAGAAACATCTTTTCGTATCCCTAAAAGAAGTAACAAGACAAGGCCTAAACCATAAAACACGGCCCACGAGAGCCTCTACACAAGTTCATCTTTTTCTTTTTTGGGAATATCCGTGATATTTTTTCTTAAAAAAAAAAGTTCATCACCCACCAAGGCACCAACGCCGCGGCGGATGCCCAACACTTACTTTCCGTCTTCCTAAAAAAACCTTAAGTAACGTAAGTTTATTTCCCGATGATGGAGATCTAAATGATAAAATTCATACAGAAATCATGAAATTTTAGCGGAGTAAAAAGAACAAAACTATAAAACTCCTATGTTATTAAAAAAAACTACAGTTACCTATTCAATATGTGCTAATGATGGATTAATTATTTTTAATAAATTCATCTCGTACTTTCCAATAAAATCTAAAAATATATTTTTTTGTTAGTATCCGAACACTTTATCACTTTACGACATCTCATGAACCATACACCACAAAATTTTACCAACGAAGTAAACAAAGCCTAACACAAATAGAGTTCAGCAAAAACTCGGTAACACTGACTTGAGTGATTTATCCCGCCATGGCAGGACCGTAGTCACCGTGGCAAAAGGAGCCGCGCTGCCATGTCTCTGGTGCTCTACCGGTGGATGCTAGGCAGAGCCCCCGCGCCGCTCGCACGAAGGAGCCGAGATCAATGATGGATTGGGAAGGTGTTTGGGTCGTCGGAAACGAGGATTGAAGTATTGAACTCGTGCAGAGATTGCATGGTGTGATGTGGGTTGAGTTCGTCAGTCAATAAACGGGCGAAATGGCCATTATCTACTCAATGTGAGGCGCGATGGAAATGCCACGGCAGCAAACTCAAATTTCTTGACGGCGTGCACGCAAGAGATAGCTATGGTATTCGATGGCATGGAAGAAAATTTCTCTATGTACAAACAGGGTCACCCGCGAGGAGGAAGCCAAGCAGCGCAACTGGACAAAGAGAAGAGTACACGCCGAACGGACATGGAACGGCATGCAATCTTCTTGACTCGAGTAGGACTGACTCTAGGAGTACAACACATACTGTACTCTACATGTGAAGGGCCCACCCGTCGGCCTCCTACCGCAAAATATCTCACGGTCAGTCGGTCACGGAACAGAGCTCGCTACCTGTGGTCCCCGGCCAACAATCGGCACGCGGGGCCCTCCACTCCTGTCCACGTCATCCGATGACCACCGCGATAGCGGCAACCTCGCCGCCCTGCAGCCGGCTGCCCCCGGAGGAGGCGGCGGCCTTGGCGTTGCCTGGCGCGGCGGCGTCGAGCACGGTGCCGCGGCAGGTGGGGCAGGAGTCGTGCGAGAGGAGCCAGGTGTCGACGCAGCGGACGTGGAAGCCGTGGGCGCAGCGCGGCAGCACGCGCACCTTCTCGCCGTCCTCGAACTCGCCGAGGCAGATGGCGCAGACGTCGGCGGCCACGGCCGCGGCCCCGTCGGCGCCGCACGCGCCGTACACCTCCACGGGGAGGCTCCGGAGCGCGCGCCTCTTGAGCCCCCCTCCCCCGCCGGTCCCGGCCCCGGTGGCGCCGCCGCCGCCGCCCGCCTCCACGTCCGACGCCGCGCGGCGCGCCCAGCGGATGAGGCACCGCGCCAGCGAGTTGAGCCCGAGCGCGAAGAGCAGCGCGAACAGCAGCGCGGCGAGGATGATGACCATGTTGGTGTCGAAGCTGGCGTCTTTACCCCCCGGGCTGCTGCTCAGCGCGTGCTGCGCCTCCGTGGCCGTGCTCCCAGCCGGCGCCGGCGACCCCGCCGGCGGCCCCAGGTACCAGCTCATCAACCGGCGGCCGTGCACGCCCATCTCCGCCGCCGCCGACGCTCGGTCCCCAGTAGTCCACCACCACCACCCTCCTCCTTCCTTCTCACCACCCGCCTCCACCACAACGGCTCGCGGTGCAATCACGCGCCGGCGGTGCAGGTGATGCCGCTGCTCGATGGCAATTGGGAAAAAAAAGGGACTGGGACGTTGCCGCTGCAGCCACCACGACGGCGGCTATACCACCACACCAGCAGAGGCAGAGCGCTCTCACTTTGCTTTAGCACTCGCTCGGTATCTATCCGCCTCGGTGCGGAAAAGTTTGATGCTTGTGATCAGTGTGATCGAGCTCGCGCGCGAGACGGGTCGGTTTCCGGTAGGGCCGGCCGCGTGTAGTGGAAAGCTCCCCGCCCCGGCGCAAGCGGGCGTGGGAGGGGGGATTTTGTAGGCGGGGGACCAGCGAGGAGGATCGCGGAGCAGGGCTGCAGGAGGGCTGGCTGCCCGGCGGCGGGTTGGAGGCGAGGGTCGGCAACGGGTCACTCTACGGTGGGCCCGCCGGCCTTCTTCCAAAAGCGCTCGCGCTCGCGCCTCACATGAGAAATATCTGTGCCCGATACGCGCTTGCTGGTGATGAATCGGTGATACACTTGGCGCTTCCTCGGCTTGTCCGCGCTAGGCGCTACCCGTGCGAACCAGGGCGGCCACGCGCGTGCGGTGATGCAAAACCCGCGCGTGCGGTTGGTTAGCTTTTGGTGCCGGCGGCCCGGCCGCGGGGTCCAGCAGGGTGTCGGTCTCGGCTCATCAGCTAGCTGCACGCCTGCATCTCCAGCACTGAAGCTTGTTGGACGTTGGAAGAGGCACTAGCGCAGAGCGCCGTTACCTAGCCAAAAATCACCTGATACCCTGCAATCTTTTTTTACAGCTGAAAAAAAAAATCAGGTGTACCGATTACATATGTAGCTTCTTCAATCAAATGATAAAAAAGGTGTTAGAAATACGGTGAGAAGGGGGTGAGCTCCCACATCGCCAAATGTCAATACTACTGCATATCAGAGGATTCAGAACAGGCCGGACAGGGGAAGGCCGGCTTACCCGAGGGTGGGCCCAGCTTCTGTCAGTTCCGTAGCAGTTCGTTTCATCGGAGGTTAACGTTTCCATCTGCGTAGTGCGCATGCATTGCATCATCGTATCACCTCCTGACACTCCGCGGATCTACCACAAAGTTAGTCTAATCTATCCTTAAACCCTACTACGGCGCACTAAAGCAAAAAAAGGCTTTGCTTTGCTTACCTACCAATACGCCTGTGACACGTCGGTTTGTCGAGGCACAGCAACAGGACGCTTTTCCGGAGACAGAGCTAGCGCCCAGCCGCAGCCTTATCTCTCTCTCGCCTCAACACTACTCTTACGTTAATGCAGGCTGTCACAGTCCGATCGCAAAGCTCCAATACAGAAATGAGAATCAAAAAATGGCCGCACACGCAGCTGTCTCTTGCAGCAGCGGTAGTGCGCACGCTCATCTAAACCCCAACTAAAAATTACTTAAAAGCGTCAGTGCATGGACACTCCGATCCTCCTTTGCTAGCTTCCAAACTAATAAACGTGTGCTGCGCAGTAAAGGTTGCAAAGCGATTAGGAGCCGGTGGCAAGGTGGATCATGATCTGAATAGTTTATTTAGTCAGGTTAGATGTTGCGTATCCGGTATCCCCGTTTGTTAACTAAACCGGAGCTCTTTGCAAATGTGCACACCTCTGATTGCGAGGTTAAAAGCCAGCATGCATGGACAGCAACACCAACTACTACTGATGCTGCTGTGTCATTTTGATCGTACTGTTACTTTTTAAAGGTCATTCTGATTGTACAGTTCCTGTCTTTTTTTTAAAGGTCTCTTTGATGGTACTGTGGAGACGGTGACCTTGGACTTATCAACTTACTCCGTCGATCTAGTCCATTCGACGGTCTCTGCCTCCTCTTGTCCGGGCACAGCTTAAAAGAAATGTGTTTGGATACATGGCAGCAGGTATACATACGTTGTATTAAGATGGTGGTGTCAGCCATTGTGATCAGGTGTTTTTAATTGGTCCAATACGATGATGGAAACAAGGTTCCTTAGCGCACTTGTCGCCATCCGTGACTTCTCGGTGGTTTTCTCAATCGTCCAAGTTAATTTTCAGCTCCGATTGCAAATTAACTCTATGGGAAGTAAGCGTGCATGCATGCATCAGAGATATCGCACGAGAATCTGCGATACTAATTAAGTGACAAGGATGATATATAATCACAAAGTGATGCTCATATTACATTCTAGTAGTTTATAACCAGGATAATTGATACAGACCCCCGCACAGCTCCGCGTCACAACACTTTGGTTCATGTGTACTTGTGTAGTCGTGTTCCAATGCTGACAACACTAACTTGCCACGTTGTTTCCCCTTACTGTTTCCTTTTCTCCACGCGTGTAACCTCGGCACAACTGGTACGTCATGGACGCAGCTGTATTTTAGTCACCGCTGAGATATATAATCAGGATAAAGTGAAAAATATCCTATGTAGCACACCGGGCCAAGAGTAGCGGGCCCCACCTCCAGGAGGGATTACGTGCTTCGTGTTGGATGTGTGCACGTTCCGTTGGACGGACCCTATACAATGCGATACCCCTCTCTGCAGCCTTGCGTGTCGAATCCATACCCGCAACTTACGAGCTGACACGCGATCAAAACCTGGCTCATCAGCCAAGTGCAGTTGGCATAAAGTACCCAGTTTGTGCCGTGCGAGCTTTTTACTGTGGGAGATCGATCGACCTCGCCCGGCCTCGCGCTGGCATTGCTGTGCTGGTGGTAAGAAAAAAGTGATAGAACACGTCACTCTCTCGGGTGCTCCGAGCCTGACTGAGCAGAGCTAGAGGTCGAGCCTTTGTGCTTTCTGCTCTAAAAATACGCCTAGATATATATTATATCTAGATATAAAATTACATATGTAGAAAAGTAAAAACAGATAGTAATTTGAGATGGATAAAATAACAGCTAACAAGTGTCGTTAAGGCAACCGATCAATCAACTAGGCAGGGGTGGCTGTAGGTAGCCATTAGGGGGTGCTAATGCACATCCAAAATTTTGAAAAACACTCGCATGTATTCAACTAGCCAGTTAGCCCGCGATAATAGCGCGGTTAGATTTAATAAACTATAAATTTTAAAATGCTATGTTAGCATAGTATATTTCTTTATCCTTATATGACTCGTTGTTATTCATCCCCCCCCTCTCTCGGTTTCTTCCATACTTTTGTCGGGTGAACCCTGTCACCCTGATTCCATGACTTCTGAGTCTCAGGTGTTTGACCTTGTGTAGGATCCAACACCTCTCAGCAAGCTCGTCATACCTCCACTGGTAGAGCGGGAGGCTTCTGTACGCCCCTTTAGTCCCGGTTCAACTTTGGAGTCGGGACTAAAGGCCTTTCATTGACGTGGTCCGAAATGGGTGCTGTAGCCGCTCCCCTTTAGTCCCGGTTGGTATTACCAACCATGACAAAAGTGGGGCTCCAACCGGCTCTATCCGACAGTTATTGCCCCCGGACTTTAGTCCCGGGCTTTAGTCTCGGGTCGTAACACCACCGGGGACTAATGGCCGGCCTCCATATAAACACGTACCTCCTTCTTCCTCCTGCCAACCGAGCCATTGTTCACTGTTGGGTATTTTAGCGACACACGAAAGAAATCCGCAAGCGCACGAATACCGTTGTAGCTTTCACCTCAGAGTATTCCAAGGGTATCAAATCCAAGGGAACGTGTGTGCACTACCCAGATAAGAGGCAAGGATAGAGAGGATTCCTAAAGATATCACTATAGATGAGATTAATGGTCGATCTCTAGATAGAACTTGGCTCAGGATACCGATAGCCCTGACTTAACAGGCGACTCCAGTATGCGGATCTATGTGGAATGGAGCTCTGACTATATCCAGCTGTGAAGGATCAACGAGGGCCAGAAGGGCTGTCACCACCTCCTGGACTGCCTCTACCTAACCTTGGGATAAGTCGAACGGATGATAACCAGTAGCGTGTCACAACGTCCACGCTGTGGTTACTGCCATAGCCAACGGACTACGGCACCCTGTACTAATAGAACTACGCCCACGGAAGAGAACTGATCTCACTCACTATAGGTACTATTAGCTTATACTAAAGGCATACGAGAGAGCACTCGGTCCCGTACTATGCTTCCAACGTATACGAACGACTTGCAGCAGACGAACGCATAAACCCAGGATCTACGCACTAGCAGAGGAAAAAGGCTACTCATGCAACCTAGCATAAACTATTAGAAAGGAATTAAGAACACATTTTATTCTAATCAGAGCATGCAAGCATATCCACTTTAGTCTAAATGACGAACATGCATACAAACGGGATACAAACTTGTGCACCCAATCAACTAGATCGAGGAGGCGTGTTCGTGAAGAACACACGCCTCTAAATGATGAACAGGCGAAGAACACAAGAACATATTACTTGCACTTTAGTCTAAATAGAAAATGCGGAAATGCTTACTTTACTCTAATTGAAGAACAAGCATCCATAGAGATACAACTCTCTCTCACTCTCCTACTCTCTAATCTACCAAGGAGAGGCCTCTCCTTTGAAGGGAAGCACTCATCCTTAGGTGAAGTGGTGAAGTGTGTCCTATTCTCTACCCCTTCCCCTCATATTTATAGGCCAAGAGGAGCTCCCTAGGCTGCCTTGGGCGCCACCAAAGCACCAATGAGGTGGTGACACGTGGCGCAGAGGAGTGGGGGCCAAGTTGGTGAATCTTCCATGAGAAGGAGCTGCAGGCTTCCGGGCGGATATTCGGGCATGCACCTGGCACCGCCTTTGGCTCGTCACGACAAGATGACACGTGGAAGGGCGGCGCGAGAGGCCTCAGAGTGGGTTCGGCCGAACTGGGGATCGGCCGATCCCGGGGTGGCCCCGATCGCGCCGGTTTTCGTCCAGGTGACTGCTAGGTGGGTCCCAAGGTGGGTACGGGGGTGTTTGCGGTGTTTCTAGCCCGTTATCTCGTGGTTGTGGGCCATTGGATCCGCGTGCTTGCTCCTGATTGGTCGAGAGTGTGCTTCTTTGGATCGGTGAGGTGTCATGGCCACGTGGGCGCCTGTGTGACAGCACGTCGCCACGTGGCCTGGTGTGGGTCCCACCGGGTCCACATGATGTCTTGTGCATATCTCTCTCGTCCGGGCTCCGATGTATGCAAATGATATATCCATTTCGATCGTCTCAACGACCCCATCACAATGGTGCAGTCCAAATGGGCATTTGGGACTGTTTATGATGGTGCCATATTCATGCCATTAATGCACTTGCTCTCAACTATATCGTTTCATGTGTATTTTGGCCTGTCCTGCATCAAAAGCTAGGAACACCAACACTTGTGGAAATTGTCAGTATAAAGCCCTATCCTAGTGTTGATGATCACTTTCCATTTATTTAATGCAGGAGTTGACGGCATAAAAGTGGTACTTAACAGCCGTCAACATTCACCGTACTCACTCACCCGCGAGCTCAAGCTCCTCCTCTCCATGGCGACTCAAGCCTTGGGTGTTGCTGTGATTTTTTTCTTCATTAATTTGTGAAGATTTCTCTCCTCCAAAGTGTTGTCAAGGTTGGAATCTTCATCCTCCCTTCATTTGTTGTGATTAAATTTTGTTTTATGGTTTAGAGATGCAGAAAATAGAAATTTTAATTTGTAGCTAGGTAGGAGGAGCTTAGAGAGATGAGATTTTGTATATATATATATGTGTGTGTGAAAATGTAGTTAGGATGGTACTTGCATTGTTCCTTCTTTCATTAAATTTGTATTAAGCATTCTCTTATTTTTCTTGTTTTTCATATAGAGAGAAAATTGAATTTTACTTGTACATATAGTTTATAAAATATATGCTCATAAAGAAAATAATAGACATACAGAAAATGTACTAGGTATTTCATTTCTTTCATCGTTTAGAAATGCCTTTATTCCTAGGTAGCAATAGGAGGAAATGGAAGATTAAATTCTTTTATTAAGTATTTTTTTTATTTTTATATAGAATAAATACTGCCCCACGTCCTAGCTAGCTACAGCCGAACATCTCTGGCTAGGTGGAGACTGCAGCTCAGAGATGTTGGGCTGTAGCTAGATAGGAGATGTAGGGCATGGTGATGTAGTACTGTAAGTTGGAGAGCCAGGTGTATATGATGGTGAGGTGAGACTGTTGTAGTTTCCGGAGCATCTGTGACAATTAGCAATTGGCTATAAGATCAATATGCGTGCTCATTAAGATTATGGGGTCTATAATTTTTTGTCGCTCCGAGTGCACATATGGACGAATGACTTCGATGACGTTATTCTCACATTAATTAGCATGATTCCCAAAGGTAAAGAAGGAATTAAGGACATATCGAATACTTGCAGTTGATTTGTGGTGGTCAAGCATATTATTCCTAAGCACAATATTAACTTTCCTTATTTTTATAAATTTTTTTGTTATTTATTAATTATATTTGGTATGAACTCTTTTATTTAGCTATTTCTCTTCTCAATCCATACAAAATCTGCTTCTAATTTTCTTGTTTTTAAATTCTAAATTTGTATATATATTTATTAGTTATATTAGATATTGATTTTATGGATTAGTGGGTACCTAGATTTTTTTGCTATACATCTATTTTTTTGTTATTTATTACCACTTTCCATCAAATTGTCTAAACCAAGGTATCATCTTTCTTAAGCATCACACTCTTTTGCATGGAACATAATTTCATAAATATATTCAAAAGTTATTGAAAATTGTTATTGTAATATATTATAATATTTCCTCCAAATATTATAAAAGTTAAACAAAATTTTTGAGGTGGTTCACATAAATCTTTTAGTTTTATGTGAAGTTTACTTCACATAAACTTGAACTAAGTTCATGCTATATGTTTCTATAAATTCATTTATGAATTAGTTTTAGTCATTGTTTTAAATATTGAAATTTGTTGATCTACACATTTCTAATTTTTTTTCATGTTTAATTATTTTTTTCGAATTACTGTACAAATGTTTATTTTACACATTGTGCTATTTCATGTTTTTGTTTGTTGACACATGAAACATCTTTGCTGCACTCCTTTTATAGACTGCTTTTCAAAAGATCAATGCTGTCAAGATCTAGTGAAGTGTGTGAGACAATATTGCAAATATAATTTACATTCGTCCACTGAAGAATATGTATGTAATGTTTCTTTGTTTAAATTTATTTAGTTACAACAATAAGTTTTTCAAATTAGTAATTTGTGCTTTTTTTCAGGTTATAGATTCTGTCTCTGAAATTTGTGATAAGTTGAAACAATCTGTTGTGCCAAACTTGTTGTGAGACATTTGCTTATCTTTAACTAAAATGCTACACTCAATTACACAGAATGAGGTAACATATCTACAAGACACAGACTCTGAAGATGAATTAGAATCCTCACCCTCTCCTGAATGTGAAAGAACAATACACCAATACACACTCTATCAGATGAAGAGATCTGGTACTTATGCAAGTACTTCCCATATCTTCCTGTACCAAACATAAATTATAATCCTCTTCAATTTTGTGATATTCTGCAATCAATCAAACTGGATATTTTAGAACATGATGATCAATGTTCTACTGATTTGTCAAGTCTATTTCCAATCATAGAAGACAATTTCTCTTTTGCTGTTGGAAATTCAAATGATAATTACAAAATTGCTAATGAGATGATGGAGCCTGAAGATATTGATTTGTTGTCATTAGCATAATGTGAGTGTCGATATATTGAATCTTTATTCTATAGTATTTTCTATGGTATTCCTTCTGCAATTATTTATGTTTCTTCAATTCTTAGCATGTTATATTGTAAATATTAACGAAGGTTTATAAAAATTAGTTATTTATTGGATTTATAAATATATTTGTACAATATCTAGCATCTTTATCATCGCGTCTTCAGGGTGGAGAGGTTTTGAATATCTATAAATACCAAGCGTACTAAATGTGCCCTTCATCGTAACATTTCTATCATATTGTAAAGAAAATGCTTAGTTTATTAATTGAAGTTAGAATTGTATTTATAGATATTCATAAATATATTATATAGAAATTTTATACAAAGTACAACTTCCAATAAGGTCGAGAAGTACATATGAAAATTTAAAGTTACTCAATGTACTATATTCCATATATTAGATTTGTATATATCTTTCCATTTTTTTTCTAAATTTTTGTTCCAACATTGGGAGGGTGAGATGAACTTTTTTTTAACTCATGGTACTCCATCCGGATATTAGAGTCTTTGTTTTTCTTTTAGTTCTAAATTTGTCTTGTTTTAATGTAGTTTTTTGATTAATATAGAACTTCGGATCTTCATTAAATCCGAGGGTGGATATTTTTCTATTTTTTGGATTAATGTGGGAATTTTCTTTTTGATTAATCTAGACCTTCAGATCTTCAATTAATCTAAGGGTAGATATTCTTCTCCTTTCTGGATTAATGTGGGAATTTCTAGACCATCTCGGTTTGGATTAATGTAGACCTTCAGATCTTCATTAAATCCAAGGGTGGATATTCTTCTCTTTTTGGGATTAATGTGGAAATTTCTAGACCCTCTCGAGTCTCGATGAACGTGGTGCTTTCTTTTAACATTGTAGTACTGAGATAATAGATTTCTTTTTTGATTAATGTAAACATCCAGATCTTCAATTAATCCAAGGTAGATATTCTTCTCTTTTTTAGATTAATGTGGGAATTTTTAAACCATCTCGGTTTGGATTAATCTAGACCTTCAGATTTTCATTAAATCCAAGAGTGAATATTCTTCTCTTTTTTAGATTAAATTAATGCGGGAATTTCTAGACCACTCGGCAAACGTGGTGGTCGGCAAACGTGGTGACTTCTTTTAACATTGTAGTATTAAGATAATAATAGATAGATTTGCACTTCTCAGGATTCAACGTTATGCACCCACAAGGTAATTGCACATCCTTTCAATTTGCTCTAGCTTGACCACTGCGACTAGGAGGGGGTAAAGCAAAAAACAAGAGCAAGGTGAGTGCTTTTGCTTGACCGAGGATTCCATTCTCGTTTCGCAATCTGCAGCGACTGCCCGACTATGTTTAAGGATCACGCTGAAGCAGGTCGCGTCCGGCCCTCCTCTCCAGAATATTCTACTCTCC
Organism: Cenchrus fungigraminus; assembly: GCA_036936925.1. Taxonomy (NCBI): domain Eukaryota; kingdom Viridiplantae; phylum Streptophyta; class Magnoliopsida; order Poales; family Poaceae; genus Cenchrus; species Cenchrus fungigraminus. Next base: position 14,232,855 of record CM072778.1, on the reverse strand, counting down.
ACAAATGGGAGCAGGACAGAGATAGGCCCCGGTTCCTTTATGCTCAGCGCCGAGATCCACTACCACTAGGATGATCAGGGGTGGATCATCACTAGGGTTTATCAGAGTTCAGAGGTGACCGATCGACGAGACCTCGACGAGTTTGTGGCGTAGCACGCAGGTGGCAGCTTGTGGCTACGGATCGTCCATGCATCTCGGTAGCCACTCCGCAGCCGATCGAGCCCCCGGACTCGACCCCTCGGAGTCCCGTCGCACCCACGATCGGTCTGGCTTTCAACGGCAAATCAATCGCGTCGGGAATTATCCCCTCCAATCACGAGCTAGCTAGCTAGCAATCTCTGATGAAATTAAAGAGCGTCGGGATGGCAATATGGACGCTCTTGGCCAGGAGGCGTAGGGAGGGACCTTTCCCCCCGATCCTTCCTTGTCGGCCATTCGATCGCCTGGTACGGCGGCTGGGAGGTAAAACAATTCCTACTCAGCGCCCACTGTAAGCAAGTACCGGACCGGAGGAAGACGACGTCCACCGACTCCATTTGTACGTAATCCTCACCTGGCGGGTAACCATTTGACCCCCGTCAAGCGGTAATGGGTGAGAGAACAGGTTCTTCACTTGTTTGGGACGACGTACGGCGTAGGAGTTGGCGTTGCTGCTGCCGGATGACAAGGGCTACGGGCGTGTGCAGTCGGACAACGGGACGGTCAGAATCCCACAGGGGCGCGTCACAGTACGTGTGATTCCTCTCCGCGTCGATCTATCCACCCCGGACGGCGTCAGGGTGGGCGGCGGTGGCGCGTTCTGTGCGAGCTTTTCCACGGCGGCGAGGAGTCCTTTGCGCGAATCATGGCGGGGTTTGATGGGAAAAGGCGGCGGACGATCGAACTCTGGACGCCGATCGGCACGCGGCGGCGCGGCGCGGGCAAACGCGCTGCTGCCTCGAGAAGCTGCTGTGCTGAACTTGATCTCGACGGCGGAGCAAGAGAGCACGATGCTGCCGGGCCGGAGGTTTTTTAGTCGGTCGGCATCATAAAGATAAACGGACAATCTGGGCCTAAAGCAAACGGAAGCCCAAGTCAACTCAAAAAAGATTGAAGCCCACTTAGAAATGACCAGCAAGGAAATAGCAAGTGAAAAGCCCAGCCCGAGGTAGAGGAGCAGGAAGGACGCAATGTTGAGTCTCAGATCGACCGTGCGCAGCGTTCGCAGCGGTCAGCGTGAGCGTGCGGAAGCAGAACACGTGGGTGGGACCCACGGCAACAGTTCCTTGTCAGATTTATCTTCTTCCCCTTTCCTTTTTTCTATTCTCTCCTCTGGATCCAGCCGCAACGTTGAGACTTGAGAGAGAGCAGCAGTAGAGGGTCGGCATGTGCTCCTGGCCGGCGCGGCGAGCTCCGCGGTCCCCCGGCGAGCTCCGCCGGATCCCTGGCCGGCGCGGCGACCTCCACGGGGCCCCGACGAGCTGCTCCCGGCTGGGTCCCCGGCGGGCTGCTCCTGGCCGGCCACAACGACGTCCAGGGAGGGAGCGGCGGCGGCCTCGGGCCCTCGGCGAGCTCCACGAAGGGTGCGGTGGCAACCACGGCGAGCTCCCGGACGACGGCGACAAGCAGGTCGGAGCTGGAAGGCGCCGTTCACCGGCGTTTTTTTCTTTTTTCCCAAAGTTTTTTCTACAAAGTTTTTATCTCCATTTTTCCTTCTAAAGTTTTTGCTCCAAAAAGTTTGCTTCATAAACTTTTTTCTCCAAGATTTTTTGTTTGAAATTTTCTCTCTTCTTCCAAACGATTTTCTATAGCTTTTTTGCGTTTGATTTTTTACTTCAATCTTTCACAAAAAAAAGTTCCTTTTTCATAATTTTTCTTTCTAAACTTTTTGTTTCCGAAACTTTTATTAATTTTTGTTTCTGTTTCTTTGAACTTTTAATACTTTTTTTTAAAAAAATTATTAAACTTTTTCAAAACTGTTTATTTACAAATTTTGTTAAAAACTTTGTTTTCGATTTCTTTTAGAAACTTTTTAAAAAAAGTTTTATGAAACTTATTCGAAAATGTATGTTTTACAAATTTTGTTAGAAAGCTTTGTTTTCGATTTTTTTTCTCTAAATCTTTTTTTCTCTGTTGCTTTTCTTGAAGAAACGCACGGAAGATCTAGCGCACCAGTGAGAGAGAGCGTGGACATGAGTGGGACCACACGGAATCAAAAAGGAAAAGGAAATGTACGGATCGACCGCACGCAAGTGAATTTACGGGCGCCCGTAAACTTGGGTCCCCCAACGCAGGAAGGATTGCAGGAAAGAAGATGGGGTCCAGAGCGGTCGTGTGCCTTTGCCTTCAGAAGACGGCAGAAAATTAGGTTCAAGGAAAACAAAATTAGGTTGACAAAAAATCTGAAAGAAAAAACTATCTCAAATTTTGAGCTAACCAACGTCATAGTCATAAAAGCGTCAAAAAATGAAGGAGGGAGTAACAAAGAAGGAGGCCCGAGCCTACGATCTCCATGGTTTGTAGAGCGCCACGCCTCGGCCGGCAGCGCAACGCGCTCTGGAGACGACATGGTTTTTGAAATTTCAGATGGGCTGACGAAAAAGCTCCCGTGACAATTTGGACTTGGAAGTCGAAGCAGCTTCGCAAACACCTTGCCGTTGCAGGATGAAGTCGGCGTCTTGGTTCGGGATGAAATGACGTGACACTATGCTGCTATCTTCGTGGAGCACTGGCACACCAAGAAACGATGAAGTTTGTGTACACCATCACTCCTATTACAAAGGAGCTGGTTCTGATAAGTGCAGTTTGAGATTAGTGACTTTGCTGGGCATCGAAGGAACTTGTTTTCCGTTTTGTTCTAACCACGTCATGTCGAGATATAACGCGCTGCTGGACGGTGACATTGTTAAGTTTCAAGTTAGTTCATCGTAAACGTCATGTATTTAGACAAGGAGGGAGCGGTAATTAACAAAGCACACGGCAATGACACTGCAATGATAGGTACTTTCACGAGGAAATGCATAGCCACAGTACACACAGAAGAGCACACCGGTTCATGACTACTCTGCTCGCCGGGACATCCACACGACGACACACCATGAGGAACTCGAGGCGATTCCTAAACACCAGCAACGACTAGAGAAGACAAGCACACCATCTCGATCGATCTAGCTTAAAAACACTAGCACCACTTTATTATTCTCCGGCATGCATTCCTCGCCCGGGCCGCGCTCAGGACGGACGGACGCCTCAGTTAATCCTGCACAGATCGAGAAGGAGGAAAAGGAAAATGGTTACAGCACGTCAGAAACCCAGAACACAGCAGCATGATGTTTGAAGCTCTCCTGCTCGCAGCAGAGAACGTCGTAGAACGAGATCGAGAAGAACGTAGAGCGAGAGGAGCAGGGACGCGTGTGCACGTACGTGTTGCAGTTGACGCTGGTGCTGATCTTGTAGGGCAGGGAGACGCCGCACTTGCTGGGCAGCGCGGCGGCGCGGTCGATGTAGGTGCTGGAGCCGCCGGCGCTGTTGGCGACGTTCTTGAGGCAGCCGCAGATGGCGCGGCGGTCGGGGGTGTTGTTGGCCTGCTGCAGCAGGCTGCGGATGCCGCCGCAGCATGGCTGCGGGGGCATCGCGCCGCCCATCTGCACGAACGGCAGGCACGGCATCAGGGTGTTGTACACGGTGGTGCACGACATGGCCGCGCGCACCGCGGCCGGGGGAGCAGCCAGGGTCGCCGCCAGGAGCACGGCCAGCGCCAGCGTCGCGAGCTTCGGGGCAGCCATGGCGATCTCCCTCCCTCTCCCTAGCTCGGTCACTCGTACGATGGGCAGCGAGCTAAAGCCTGAGTGGTGTGTGTGATCCGCTGGTTTGTTGTGTGTGGAGGGGAGTGGATGGTTTCCATGGGGTGGTTTATATAGCGGAGGGCATGTTACTGTTACGTGGGGGTGGTTGAGTGCATTCAGGAGAGGAGTTAAGATTTGGTTCGCTGGTCGATGCATCGCTGGGGGTAAATCACTGCTACGAGCTGTAGGGATTTTAACACCGCGCTACGGTCTGGAGTACTAGGGGCGTACTGTACTGATGAGGACGCACTCATCGTAGCATTTCTGACTTTTATCGTTTCCGCAGCGTTTGGTCATGGTTATTTCGGGCTACCTCAAATAGATCATGAACATTTTATTAGCTTCAAAAGATTTACGAAAACAGCATCCTGAAATAGATCACCTAAATTAGGGCCCGAAATTGAATCCACCAAGGTGTGACGATCAACGCACACTAATAGATTGGTCGAGCATATACAGGCAGCAATATTGCAAGGTCTTGGAGCGCTGGACCAGCAGGTTTGTCCGTCCGTGCCACACGTACGGGGGCGCTCCCGGTTTGTGTTGGGTCGCCCTGGCTACTTGGCTGTCTTGGATTCGGCGAGCCCGAGCGACCAGCTCATGCAGACCGTCCATGTGGGTGTCCATGGTCAACCCATACGCCTCCCGTAACCCGTACACTGTACATGGCGTCACTGCATAGGTAAATCTTTTCGACTTTTCGATCTTTTGTGCATAATATATGCCCGTTCCATGTTTCGTTTTTACCACGGATCCGCAGTGTGGCTGCCGCTGGCTGGCGTACATGTGTTCCAGTACGTATCTGTGGCTGTGGACTCATCACTCGCGTACTCGCATTTGCATCTCTGCTATGGAGCGTTAAATGGAGTCGCAGGCGAGCTGGTTGGCCAGATGCTGCTGGCCTGCTGCTGCCATCCTCCCCGCTTTGGGTCTCTGATTTCAGGCTTTGGATCTGCGTCTGATCCTGGCCACTGGATTGCAGGAGGACGGACGGACGGGCCGGCGATTTATGGAGCCATGTGAGAGCCATTGATCCCCTCGACCGCCATTTACAGCGCCTGCGGCTCCCCCGCTGTGCTGCGCCGCTCCGTCGGCAGCTAGAGGACGTGCGTCAATGCCTCTCTACTAACTCCGGCATGGTAGTGGCAGGTTCTGATAGCTTGCGGGTTTTTCCTTCGTATCGTTTCGGGCACCGAAATTAGGGCTACTCGATCGGAGGCGCTAAATGGCGTTCGACGAAATCGTGCGAGCACTACACGTGGTATGGCACTGATGACAGTGGTTCGAAGGTTGTTGGCAGATGGGAGAATTAACTGCCTACCTCTGCACCGTCATTCATTTCGAGCTGAGAGAGGCGCTCGATCCAGGAGATGCGCTCACTGTAGCCTGCACGGATGGTTGGAGAGGTGAGATCATTAATTCTTTAATAAAAATCACATCGTGTTCGCTCGGACGCGAAAAAGGAAAAAAGAGAAGCAAGTGTCTGATCTAGCGTCAGTTGTTCCAGACTGCGAAACCAAAGTTTCAGGGTACAAAAGGGGCCCTTGGTGAGTGTGTTTTGTTCGGCCTGCGCGAGTACTTTGGGTTACAGCCTACAAGCCGCCGCAATATAGGCCGAAATTACAACTAATGCTCAGCCGGCCCACAAATTTCTGTACCTAAGGCCTTCCATATCTATTACGCGATTGACCCAGCTCGGGGACTACTACTACTACTGGGCTAGTAGTTTCAAAACCGGAAATCATTATCTAGCTTGTTGAAGCGCAATGTTATCCAGCTCGGTGTTTGAGATCGGCAAAATAGCCATATTGGTCCTTCAACTTTACTCAAAGAATCAATTTGGTCCATGAACTATCAAAAATGTCAATTTGGTCGCCGAACTACTGTTTTGGATCCAATATAGTCCTTGGTCTCACGTGTCATGCCACATCAGCATATCAGTACACCCACATGCGAAATGTCTAGATTGCTCTTTCCTTCCTTTTCATTCCCTAGCTTCATTCTCCCCATCTGGTGTTTAGTGATACGGCTCGAATTGTGAGGCGGCGAACTCGTGCTCTTCCTCCGACAGCGGCCGTCATCGCACGTCCGTGGAGGAACAACGGGGCAACGGTATCGCGCTTTCGCCGATTTTGTGCTGGTTGTGTGAAGTAGGTGGAGGTGGCATGCATCTACGTTGTCGCAGGACGCCATGTCCGTGCTCCCAGCCTTAGCCATGCAATGCAGCGACGTGTTGAGGCCCCTGTTGCCTCGTTCCTGCCGGCAGTGGCACTGCGCCCGGGGAGACGTCGTCGTTAACTTCAATGTGGACGTGGTCGTCGAATTGTGAGCGACCGTCATTGCGCAATAGGTCCTTCAAGCGAGCTGCATCGCTCCGTGCCCACAACCCAACATCATTTTCCTAGGAGCTGAGTTCAACTACAACAACGGAGAATTTCTTAGTTTTTACTCGTATATTTATATTGCCTTTGGTTGTTGTGTCATGTGCTCATGTAAAGATGTGTGTTCTAGCGTGGTAGGTTCACTGTGAGCTTGAGGGGGGAAATGAGGGATGTGAGGATCCCTGGAGCAGGGGAGGTAGAGGACAACTAACATATGGGACCCGTCTAAAAGTGAGAGGGAGAGGGGAAAAGAGGAAGGGCAATATGGACATTTTACATGTGGATGTACCAATCAGATGACATGACACACCAACGTGGCATGCCATGTAGGATCAAACACTAGAATACTAGATAGGACCAGAAATAAGAGTTCAAGGACCAAATTGACCTTTCTACTAGTTCAGGGACTAAAATGATCCTTAGAGCAAAGTTGAGGGACAAATAGTCTATTTTGCCTTTGAGATCCATGCATAAAATAATATCTGTTGGATTCTCACATCTCAACTCTAACTTCTTTTTCCATTTCTCGCGTGCCGCGATCGTTACTGCGCCTCCGCGCGCCGCGATCATCCCCACGTGCCGACCACGCAAAATGTGGATCTATTTTTTTTCAGAATGTTGGATCCATTCTTTGAAAATATAGATATAGGTTGTGAGAAATGTTGAAAATTGTACATTTTTAATATGTTGAATATAGTATTTTCTAAATGTTGAATGTAAGCTTTCAAAATGTTGAATTTATTTATCTATATGTTGAATCTATCAGTTGGGTCTAGTGAATTTTAAAACTATACTGCTTATCCAACACACAAAAGCTATATAAGAGCTCCTTCAAAACTCGTACCCCTTCCTTTCTTTCTAGTGGTCTCTCTTCAAACACGCTTGTACAGAACGAAGGCCACAGCAGCACATTGGCCATCGATTCAGTCCATCCTGAGTTCATTGGTCCATAACATTTGTAGCGCGCAGTACAGACAGCATACATCTGCTATTCAACATAGCCTGTGTTCCCCCAGTGCTACGACAGCGCCGCCGCGAAGACGTATCGATAGGCCGGGCGCGCGGCGCGGCGCGTAGGACCGGCACACAGACGAGCCACGAGCGAGTGAGCCCCCACGCCTCCTCTCCCCCCCACCGGCCTCTGCAGGCTACAGCAGGCAGCGACGCGTGACCCGACGGCGACAGTGGTGGTGTCGCTTCAGCACGCGCCGCGGGCACATGGCCGCAACAGCCGCGCAACCGCGACCGGTCGAGCTAGTAGAGGACCGACGGGACGCCGGCTGGGGGCTCCTCCTCCGGAATGATCCGCCTCTGACCTCTCTCGCGAGCGCGCCCGCCCGCGTGCGCGGGGCAACTAACCACCGGCACCGGCACGGAGACGGAGGAGAACGACGCGACGCGCGCCCGGCACCGGCAGGCAGGGTTTCGTTCGCGGCGGAGAGCGACGCGGGAGCGGCAGCGGCAATGAGCACATCGGTTCGGTTGGGGGGCCTCGCGCGCCATTAACGGACGGGATCGGAGGAGCCCTCCTCCCGGTCCCGGCCGTTAGCCAGCAGCCGCGGCCGCGCGCGCGTCGCCCGCCACCACCACCACCCGCCCCACATGCGTGACGTGACACCGCCGGACTGGGAGGCGCGCGCGCCGTCGCTGTCGGTTCGTGTTAGATGATAGGCAACATTTTGGCATATTTTAATTTCATAATTTAATAGACATTTCAATATTACGGTGATTGAAACAATCCATGTGCATGTGTGTATATTTAAACAACAATTAAACATAACAATATTCATGATTATACAACTAATAAACATGAACATTGGTTTGAGAGAGTACCCTGTGGAAGATTGGGTGACGGCGTCACCCGATTTTCCGTTATCACCCATTGTGAGTGACCTCAATCGGTGTAGCCGTACACAGTCGATGCAGGCAGATGATCGCAGTGCAGACCAGCTGTAGATGAAGTAGTCGTTCGCTCGTAGTCGTTCGTTCGTTTGTCGTCGACGTAGAGGAAGTAGTCGTACGGGAGCGAGCAGTCGCGTGAAGAAACTCCCCAAAAACCTTATCGTCCGCCTATCCCGAGCAGGATCTCAGCAGCAGGACGAGGTTCCGGAGGCTCTGCTCTCGCCGGTACCGTGCGCGCGGTGCAAGCGATGGGGATGCAAAAGAGAGCAGCAAACAGAGGGAGAAGAGAGAGGTCTCCTAAGCAGGAGTACCTGGACTTGTGAATTGGTTATCTGAGGAGGAGGAGGAAGGCCTTCTTATATAGGCGAACATGTGCGGAAGGGAGGATGAACCTGGACGTGCTGAGTAGTAACAGTCACGGTTGATTGTATTGTAACTGTCGCGGTTAAGGGCTCCTAGTAACTGTCACGATTAAGGAGCCATCAACAGCCAACAGTAACGGTCACAATTAAGGAGTCATCAACAGCCATCAACAGCAAAAAGATACTCCCGCCCCGCAACACATCACGTCCGTCCGTCCGTCCGACCGCACCGCACCGCACCGCCCGCTCGTCTCGTCTCGTCTCGTCTCGACACGTCACGCCCACGCCCACGCCCACGCCCACGGCCTCGGCCTCGGCCCGGCCCGGCCCGGCCCGGCTCGGCGAGGCGAGCGAGCGCGCGCGCGTGTGGCACGCCTATCTCCTTTATTCAACTTCACAAGAGGTGTACCGAAAGGTTACCTAATAAGTTGGATGGGAGACTCCTCCAATACTCATACGGTATTTCTCTCTTTTCCTTAGCATTAAACACATGGGCTTTTAATTCTTTCATCATTACAATAAATGGCCCTAGGCCCATTTATTCTAACAATCCCCACCAAGAATTTCAAGCCACATTGGAAATGCTCTCATCTTCCCTTTTGTTTTTGATATATCAGTGCCACGATGGAGACTGTTAAGTTGAACATCCACCAGGACTCTAGTTACATTTATTTGCAACTGAACAATGGACTATGCCTTGAATTGTCAGTTTTGTGCATCTAAGCTTGGCTAGAGCCCTTTACTGACACTTGGCTGCACATAGCATCCCCGCGGGTTGGAGCTTATGGGTCACACTCCGTGCCTCTTCATGAGTTTTCTAGAGATCACCCAACTCTCATAGACTATGACCAGTAGTCAATACTTATATAGGTGTGTTCCTTCTAGACATACTGTAGGACTATGTCTTTGCTTCAGAGAAACAACTTCCTTGTTTCATGAAAGCCACTTGGAGCACATTAAGGTATAAATACCATCCTGCCATACAGTTTTGAAGAGAAATGCATCTTTTCCATGAACTGAGCCTTCTCAAAGGTTCTCTTCTCTCAGTCAAACCATAGCTTATTTCACCATCTTAATTCACGGGATCTCCGATCACATAAGACAGGTTACCACTATGGAGAAACTCACGTGGGTCTCAAGCCCAGTTCCATAGATGCATGATCTATCACAATACGTGACAAACCCTTTGTAAATTGATCTGCCAGGTTCTTAGACGTATGGATGTAATCCAAAGCTATGACACCGGTGTTTCTCAATTTCCTGACAGATTTCAACCACCTCTTAACATGTCTGGATGACTTCATGTTGTCCTTTGAACTGTTCACCTTGACAATCACCGTTTGATTATCACAGTTCATTAGAATTGCCGGTATTGGTTTTTCAACTATCGGCAAGTCTATTAGGAGTTCACGAAGCCACTCAACCTCTACAGTGGCAGTATCCAATGCTGCGAGTTCTGCTTCCATTGTTGACCTGGTTAGAATGGTCTGCTTGCAAGACTTCCAGGAAACAGCGCCACCTCCAAGTGTGAACACATATCCACTTGTGGCTTTTAACTCATCTGCATCAGAAATCCAGTTTGCATCACTATATCCCTACAAGACTTTGGGGTCTCCGGAATAGTGAATGCCATAGTTCATAGTGCCCACTAGATAGCGCATTACCCGCTCGAGAGCATGCCAGTGTTCACTGCCCGGGTTTGAAACAAACCGGCTCAGTTTACTAACCGCATATGCAATGTCAGGTCTCGTGGCGCTAGCCAGATACATTAATGAACCAATGATCTGGGAGTACCTCAGCTGATCCACCATTATCCTCAGGTTCTTCCTTAGAACCAAGCTGGCATCATAAGGAGTTGGTGCGGGTTTAGAATTGCTGTAGCCAAACCGACTTAGCATCTTCTCAACATAGTGAGTCTGTGACATAGTCACCCCACCATTTCTCCCTTTATCAGCTTTATGTTAAAGATAACATCAGCCTCTCCCAAATCTTTCATCTCAAACTTTTGAGATAGAAAGTCTTTGACCTCCTTGATCAATTCAAGGCTCGTGCCAAAGATAAGTATGTCATCTACATACAGACACAGAATCACTCCTTCGCCCCCACCATAGCGATAGTACACACATTTGTCAGCTTCATTTGTGACAAAGCTAACAGATGTCAAAGTTCTGTCGAACTTATCATGCCATTGCTTAGGTGCTTGCTTGAGGCCATAGAGAGACTTCACTAACTTACACACCATTCCTTTTTGACCCTTTACTACAAATCCTTCCGGCTGATCCATATAGATCTCCTCTTCCAACTCTCCATTTAGGAAAGCTGTCTTAACGTCCATCTGATGAACGAGAAGACCATGAGAAACTGCCAAGGAAAGTAGTACTCTTATAGTGGTCAATCGAGCGACTGGTGAGTAAGTATCGAAGAAGTCTTCTCCTTCCTTTTGGGTGTAACCCTTGACCATAAGTCTAGCCTTGTACTTATCAATAGTACCATCAGGCCTAAGCTTCTTTTTGAGCACCCATTTACATCCCACGGGTTTGCACCCGTAAGGACGTTCAACAACCTCCCAAGTGCCATTTGACATAATAGAGTCCATCTCACTCCTCACTGCTTCCTTCCAATAGTCAGCATCAGGTGAAGAGTATGCCTCTGCAATGGTCTTAGGAGTGTCATCCACGAGGTATATGATGAAATCATCTCCAAAGGATTTCTCTGTCCTTTGTCTCTTGCTCCTCCTAGGAGCCTCATCATTGTCCTCCTCAGGATGCTCAATAAATGTAGGCTCATTGAGTTCCATCGACTTGGTGGAGTCGTCCTTCTCGACAGACTCTTGCCTAGATGAACTTGTTTCATCTCTCATTGGAAAAATATTCTCAAAGAATGTAGCGTCTCTGGACTTCATAATTGTGCCGACAAGCAAGTCAGGCACTCCAGATCTTACTACCAAGAATCTATATCCGACACTGTGAAAAGCATACCCCAGAAAGACACAGTCCACCGTATTTGGTCCAAGTTTACGTTTCTTGGTGATTGGCACACTGACTTTGGCCAAGCAACCCCAAGTGCGTAAATATGAAAGAGTTAGCCTCTTCTTCTCCCATTCCTCGAATGGTGTTACTTCCTTATTCTTCATAGGCACACGGTTCAGGATATGACAGGCTGTCAGTATCGCCTCACCCTGAAAGGACCTTGATGTCGCCTAGAGGGGGGGTGAATAGGCGTGACGACCAAATTAAACTCTTCTTCCCCGATCACTTGAGCTGACAGTGTTCCACCGGTCAGACCGGTGGTGATGACCGGTCAGACCGGTCAAGCACTGGACTTCACAGGAGGCACCGGTCAGACCGGTGCACCTCACCGGTCAGACCGGTGTAGCACAGAGCACCTGCAAAAATAACTTCAAGCACCTCTTGACTTCTAGCACGAACCAAACTTGGTGAGTGGCCTTTGTAGATGATCACAAGCAAGGTAATGAGCCCTGCACACACAAGTAGCACACCCAAGTAGATCGAAGCGGAAGCTAAACAAATATGCTAGAAAAACAACTTAGAGAGTCAAACCACACGAAGAAGCAAAGGATTTGTTTCCCGAAGTTCACCACCCACTAAGGAATGGCTACGTCTCCGTTGAGGAGCTTGTAAGGGACAATTCCCACAACAAGCCGGGTCTCTTTCAACCACTTTCCTCCTTTCCACTAAGGGGATCTTTTCCACGAAGAGGCAAGATCGCAGCCCTTACAAACTTCCCGCTGCTCACCACAACGTTGGGAGCTAGCCGGCGACGCCTAGCCGTCTAGGAGGCAAACCTCCAAGAGTAACAAACGCTTCAAAGCTTGTAAACGCGAAACCAAAGTGCTCAAGCTATGGAAATGCTCTTGTTAGCTCACAAGGTCGCTCTTGAGCTCACTCTCTCAACCCAACACCAAGGATATGGCTTGAATCCACAAATCTCACAAAGAGAGGGTTGGGGAGAGCCACTAAGGCTTAGAGCTTGTTAGGAAAGGCTTGGGACCTCAGCAATGTCACTAGAAACAGCAAGCTTCAACTGAAGAAAGCTTGGGGTATTTATACCCCTCAAAGGAGAAAACTAGCCGTTGATCCACGGGCGGCACCGGTCAGACCGGTACCCCACACCGGTCAGACCAGTGTTCGAAAAACTAGCTGTTGGGGCTAGCGGCACCAGTCAGACCGGTGCCCCTGACCGGTCAGACCGGTCAGGCCCGAGACACCCCCAAAACCCTTTCTATGATACTAACACGTCACCAAAGAGATGAAGTGGCTCATGTTAGGTTATGAGGGTTTGTTAGCACACTCTTAGGCTAGATCTCACTTAGGTCAACTAATGAGCACTTTGACTTGGTCAACTCGCTAAGTTGCATCCCTCTTGATAGTACGGCATACCTATACTCAAGAATAACTAAGAACACTTTGTTGATCTCTTGAGCTTGAACATCTTCAATCTTGTCATACTTGATCAATATCCACTTGAGGACTTTCAACATAGCCTTCGACTTGAGCACGTCCATACTTGAGCTAATGACTTAGGATCTTTCCATCTAGCATAAGAATGCACACTTGAATCCATAAGTCACTCCATATTGCCAATCTTAACATGGTGATGACTTGCATTGCTTCTCTCAGTTAAGGTTTGGATATGATACTTGGAGACCCCACGGATGTTAGAACTTCACCTTAGCAAAACACGAAATGGCGGCTTAGCTACGACCCCAAAGATTGCTTAGTCCCTCACCCTAGACATCTCGGTTGATCTCTTCATCACTTATCCAATCCACTTTTGAGTTCCACTTGCTTCATACACAATTAACCTTCATTTGAAAACCCGCTTCAAATGCTTGATCTTGATTGACAACGAATGTGCAAGCTTCCAAATTAGAATCATAATGTGTACACTCATCCTTATGTCCTCTTTCAACAAACACATGAAGCCTTGCATTTGACTTAGAGAATTACTATCTTCTCTTTTATGATCCTTGTAATTTTAATCAAGCTACGTCTTCATATGGGAGACCATGAATTGACCTTCTCAAATTATCCCAATATTTGTCTTCATTTATTACTTGATATTTGTCACTTATGCAATAGGATCATTCATATATTTGTCTTCTCCAATGTGAGCCATATAACATTCATCCATAAATAAATACTTCAATAATTGCTCATGAATATATAAATAAAACATGCTCACAATCTTAGACAAATACATTAGTCCTTTAATCGCTTTGTCATTCAATTCACCAAAATCCACTTAGGGGCCTAGATGCACTTTCAATCTCCCCCTTTTTGGTGATTGATGACAACTCGATTAAAGCTTACAAATAAAACATTAAAACACATTTTAGATTCTTAGATATAGCTAGAGCTCCCCCTTAATTTGTGCTTAGAGTTGAATTTCAAAAATTTTGGCCTTAAATGCCAATTGCACAAATTTGGGAGAAAGCGCGTGTGAGCTCCCCCTATATCTTAGAAACAGTGGAGTGCAACATGTGTGAGCGATAAAATAAAAACCGTGATGCGTATGACAAGATATGCACAAAGCAAAGAACAAGAGTACTGAATAGGCAGCACCGGTCAGACCGGTGCCCCCGACCGGTCAGACCGGTCAGGTCCGGCCAGCACGCCTGACTAGGCGGCACCGGTCAGACCGGTGCCCCTGACCGGTCAGGTCCAGCCAGAGCACAAAGTAAAAGGTGTGCGTGCTATTTGGTCCAAGGTGATCAGGCCAGGGTTGCAAGCCAGCTTAGATCACTTTGCTCCATTTAGCCAACACAAACAATACATCATTCAATACATGCATCACAATCTAGCAATAAAGTCGCTTAATTATTACAATAAAGGTTCAAACACACAGTAGCATTCACACAAATGTTCTCAAGTCCACTAAGATAAGGTTCTAGCTTATTACACAGCTGCTCTCAACAGCCAGCCAGCACCGGTCAGACCGGTGCCCTGCACCGGTCAGACCGGTGCAACACAGACAGCAACTCTGAGTTTAAGTCTTTAATCCAAATCTTCTCCCCCTTTGTCATCAAGCATCCAAGAAGGGCCTGGAGAAGAAGTAGCCGTCGATCAATGTCCCTGAGATCCGTCTCCTGGTTGAGAGCTCCCTCCTATTTGAGAAGTGTCAAAAATCCAATGCATAGGAGAGTTTAGGTAAATGGAATCAGAGATAGTGATTTCAGAGGGATGAGCTATAGGGGCACTGTCTTTACCATAGTAATATGTATTATATCCAAAGATCTCGGCGGAGAAGCGAGCGCCCCAATCTTGTCCTTGCTCGGAAGGTGGAGGAGGTGGAGGAGCTTGTTCTTGTTCCATGGAGTGAGAAGAACCAGGTACATCTGGGTGAGGGGGTACAAATGGTGGAGGTGGAGGAGGAGCCGATGATGAAGACCCTTGTTCTTGCCCGGACTCAAAAAACATAGGTCCATATTGATTAAGCATGTCAGAGTTGACCCAACCTCTCATCCTATTCTCGAAGGAAGGTATCTCAACCTGTGGAGACTCAGGAGAGGAAGGAGAGTGGGGAGGTTCAAACCCTTGAGCGTTGTGCATCAACTTCATCGTGTCCCTCATTTGCTTGTTTGCCCTCCTAGACCTTTGTTGCTCCACCTGGATGTCATGCTGACTCCTACACATGCTAAATATGAAATTGAGGAACTTCCTCAATGGAGAAGAGGATCTGCGGGGCCTGTGCTGCTCCCAGCCTCCCCACCGGTCAGACCGGTGACAGCCTGAGGCCCTGTCTGTGCCTGATCTGACTGAGTAGTGCCCTCTTCTGTGATTCCTTCCCCATGGCCAGGTGCTTGCTCTGCTCTAGGAGATGGGAGCCTTGGACTCTTGCTAGGATTGAGCTTCAACGGCTTGTGTGTCACATTTTTGGGAAACTCCGTCTTTGCAACCTTTTCAATCATATACATGATATAGGGACTGTAGTTGCAAATCTTTTTGGGGTCCTCTGATAGATGCTTGATTTCTTGCCAAATGAAATCCCCAACACTAAATTCCGGAGCTCCCGGCCTTAAAGCAACCATCAAGTTTTTCTGAAATTTTGTGATCTCAGAGGGATTCCCATCTCTCGGTGTAATAGACACCCTAAGGAGTCTATTAAGTGCAGCATAATAGGTATAGAGATTCTTCACCTTCCCATAATAAGCATGGTCACCTCTCGGGTACATAAGGTGCAAGGCACTTTTGTCAAGCTCCCCTTCATCATGGAGCTGCCTTAAGTCCTTGTCTCCCGCCATAATCCCAAAGCACCTCAAGAACCTGGGGAAAGTGATGGAATACCTCTGGGCATTGGTCATCCAGATCATAGCCCTCTCAGTACCAATGTGTCCAAAGTGCACGGTGGCATAAAACTGGGCTATTATGTCCTTGTTCCAATCTTGTCGGAAACCCATAAGTTCCTTGACCCTTTGCCTCTCACAGTTGCTTATGACTTCATTAAAAATGGGGTCATTCTTCCTAGCCATATGCCCCCAATCCACATATTGTGCCTTATGAGTGATTTTGGGCTTTTTGATGATCACCGTAGCATAATAATCTTGCTGAAACTTAGCCCAAAACCTTGGATCGGATGCGGTCCTTGCCTCCTCATAAGGGTTCTTATCCCTCAACTTCTTTAGGGCTTTAGTCATGCCCGAACCATGGTACTTTACTGGCCTGTCAGGATAGATATATGTGGGTGGCATGATTTTCAATCTACCCTGGTCATCATCATCCTCATCCATGGCATCCGCATCCTCTTCTTCTTCCTCATCCTCCTCATCCTCATCCATTGCCTCGTTGGAGTCATCATCATCAGACCCAGCCTCTTGGTGCCTCTTCAGCTCAAACTGTCCCTGAAAGGTCTCATCCTCAACATTGTCATCACTGCTAGTACCGGTGTCACCTCCAAGGTCAGGTGCCTCTGCACTCTCTCGAGCTGAACGACGTCTCAACCTTTTGCCGCTGACATTTATGGTGCTACCCCCTTCCCCAAAGTCACCGGGGGCAGTCCCTCTGCGAGCATGCACCTCTTCTCTTCTCTTCTTAGCACCCTCATTTTCCCTAACCATGACTGTTGTCCTGAGTCACAAAAAGGATGACAAGAGTGTATTAGGCTCTAGGAACCAGATTGAATCGATATAGAAGAATATTCTTGAAAGTACAGACCAATTGAGTCTGCTCTGGGCCACACCGGTCAGACCGGTGATGGGCACCGGTCAGACCGGTGCCACCCAGAACAGAGCCAATTACCCCAACATCCAATCTGAGCAGCTATGACTCTAAGATTTGGTCTAGATAGACATGAGACAACCTAATACAGATAAGTGTTGAAAAGCATGAAGAAAAAAAAATTTGGGACTGGACACGCGCCACCGGTCAGACCGGTGACGGCCACCGGTCAGACCGGTGAAGGCCGTCCGACCCCAAATCTTGGGTTCTCACAATGTGTCCAACGAAACTTTATGGATCTATAGGTATGTCTTCTAGGGGTTCTCAGGAGATGATATACCAAAGGAAATTCAAATCTTTGCACGGAGTAAAGAGATCGGGCAAAACGAAGATTTGAATACCTTTGGAGAGAAGAACTTGAATGGAATTCAAAGAACTCGAAGGGGGAACTGAAGAGGGGCCTTGGGAGATCCTTTTGCTTCCAATCTTGTGGTCTTTCCTTGATTGAATCTTCAAATCTCCATGGGAGAAGAGAGAGGTGGAAGGAGGGAGAAGAGGTGGTCTTCACGGTTTGGAGGAGATGAATGCTGGTGAATAATGGAAGAGAGAGAGAAGGAAGGGGGTAAAGGATGGATTCTTTTTACTGTAGGCCCACGGGTTGCAGTCGGGCGTCACCGGTCAGACCGGTGCGAGCCACCGGTCAGACCGGTGGCTACACTTGGTCGACCCAGTGAGCCTTTAGTGGTAGTTCTGACCCGTGCTCGGTAGTACCGAAGATTTTGATAATTTCAATAGAGAATCCATATCGGTAGAACCGACGTAGCCTCGGAAGTTCCGATCCTTCTTTCCCATTTTGCGAAAATTCCTCTGAAAACTTCTTCTGGTATTTTATAAGACACTTTGCATCCACTTAGGTCTCAGAAGAAGGAAGATGTGACTTCAGGGGTACCGCCGGTCAGACCGGTGGTGGGCACCGGTCAGACCGGTGCTCCCCTAAGAAAAAGACTTCGGGCCAAAAAGAGAGATTTTGATCCTAATTCTTTCAGAAGTTTTGGATAAGAGATAAATAGTTGATATTGATCCAAAATTCATCAAGTCTTGAAAGAATGAAGGATAATCCAATTTATTTTGATAATTCTTGATTCTTCCAAGAGAGAGAGATAAAGATGGATTTAATGGACTTGAGAAAATCTCCTTAATTGTGACTAGCCATCAATCAAGCAAGGGGAACCATAGTCACAACTAAGTTGGTTGGGTCACCAAGACCAAGAATCGAATATTTTTCAAAAAGAGCACACTTCCTACACATACTAGTTGATTTTTTGAAAAGTTTATCCTATGTCACAAAGTGCATGCATCCACTTCAAATGAATGGCTTTTCAAGAATATTTGACTCATACCTTCAACCTCGAGACACAAAGACGAGAGAGAGCAAAGGTATCAACCAAATATCTAGAGAGGCACACAAAAATTCACTTGAAGCAATTGCATGCTAAGGATGGCACACTAGCATGGTATTATGGCCTAGATGCATTACGGTATTCAATGAGGTTCATGGAAACATACCTTTGCCTTAAGACCATTTCATTTGTGCATATATTTGAATTTTGAATGGTACTAGCTCTTACTTATCTTTAGGGAGTTATACTTATCAAGAGCTCGCTTAGGGATGCACAAAAGAGTAAGACTACAAGATCACTTTGATGCCAAATCACCCTTTTTCTTGAAAGTTGGGTCGATCCCGGGTCACCCGGCCATAGGGGTCGGGTCACCCTACAGCACACAGAGGCATACCGGGTCACCCGAGCACAGGTTCCGGGTCATCCGCCCAACAGCCTCACTGAGCCGGCACCGGTCAAACCGGGGCTTGTCACCGGTCAGACCGGTGACCCCCAGTGGTCACTTCTTTGGTGATTTTCAATTTCTTGTCCCTTGATTGAGTGAACACATCACTAATTTGAAACCTGTAACAGAGACAAGGCAATGCTCTTCTAGAGAGCCATTAAAAGCATCGAATGACATGAGAGTATAATTTCATAAAGATGTCAAAGTCACTACCTCATGTTTTACTCGTCCAAGATAAGTGTCACATGAGTGTTCACGAAGAACTAAGAGTGACTAAGACTCAACAAGGAGCACTAGTTACCGAGATGTCATTGAACTCAAGATTTAAATGAATTTGCCCTTCACATGGCCAATTGATCAAACGTGATTTCCATGCCTTCTAACCATGTGTTCAATGCATCTCTTTCAACCTGCAAGCTCAGCAAGCATTTCTTGGTACCCAACGCTTGTTGGGTCCTATGGGGTTAGCCACAAGATGCTTAGGAACCCAAATAGCTCTCATGCTATATTGAGGTGAACTAATCTCTCTCATAGCACAAGTTCCATTCTTATCGTTCCTAAGCTTATGAAAATCATAATGGACTAGATTTGATTTAGGAATATTACCATTTGGACAATCTTTGCCCATGTGACCCTTTTGACGGCATTCATAGCAAATGCGACTTTTGTTCTTGTTGGTCACACCATTCCTTATAGTTTCTTGTCCATGCTTGCTTCTGAGCCTTGTACTTAGAGAAGAAGTCTTCCTCGCCTTGTTTGCTTGAGGTGGGGCTGCCCTGGCCGGCACCGGTCTGACCGGTGGCATGCACCGGTCTGACCGGTCACGGTCAGTGCCACTGCCCATCTTCACACTTGGGCACGAGTCGGCAAAGTGATCTTTCTCTCTGCACTTGTAGCACACTCTCCATTTGTTTGAGCTTCTAGGCTTTCTAGAGAGCGATTCTTGTGCCTTGTGCTTGATTGGACGAGGTTGGGACTTGACTTGCCCAACCTTGCTCTTTTCTTGAATCTTGTGCTTGTGAGTCCTTGTATGTTGTTGAGGGGTTGAGCTAGTGACGATTGATCCCTTCTCAAGCTTCTTCACCATGTCTTCACGGTTATCTTGAGAAGGTTGCACTTTGCTCCTCTCCTTCAACACATACAAGTCTTTTTGAAGCTTTTCAACCTCTTGCTTGAGTTCATCATTTTCTTTAGCAATGAGGTCATCACAAGATTCTACAAGTACATGCTCAATGCTAGATTGGCTTGTTTGAGACAAAGAATCATTAACGTAAGATAAATTAATTTGAACTTGTGAGCATGTGCATGTGTGAGATAGAGATTGCATAAATTTTACCGATGAAAGCACAACCTCATGGGCTATCTCTAGTGTTGCATAAGAATCGACAAGTTTCTCATAGGAGCACTCAAGTCCCTTGTGATCGGCTTGTAGAGCCATATGCTCACTAGTGAGTTTCGCTAGTTGGGCTTCTAACTCATCATTGGCTTCTTCTTCTACTTTAGCTCTATATGAAAAAGATTTGATATCATGATCATATTTGTTAGCTAATGATTCATACTTACAAACCAATGATGCAAGCTCGGATTTGAGAAGTTCAAGTTCTCTTGTCGGAGAGCTTGATGCTTCAATCTTCTGGCCCTTAGCTCCCTTGGCCTGCCTCTTCTTCTTGCTCTTCTTTTCCTTCTTGGCCATCAAGCAAGTTGGTGTGCCTCTGTCGGCACCGGTCTGACCGGTGTGTGTCACCGGTCTGACCGGTCCCTGCAGAGGGACATCGTCATCGCTTCTTTGATCTTCTTCTTGCTTGAGGGTTGATGCTTGATGATCAGTGGATGTTGTAGAGGCTGTGGAACATATCTCCACTGGTTCATCTTCATCATCACTCTCAATTTCATCCCATTTGGTGTGAACTATCTCAAATAGCAATTCCCAAATGAGATGAGCATCTTCGCTAATCTTTTTGCTCTTTAGAATAAGATGCTTTAGCTCTCTACATACACAACTACACAAAAAGTTAGTAATAACGGCATTGAGTCGCTTCTTCTCCAATTCCTTAGGAGAGACACAAGTCCCATCCTCCGGAAGGATACTCGCAACCATAATACCCTCAGCGGTAGGACCCAAAACCTTAAGTGCAATGAGAACATTGGAGCACCAAGAAGAGTAGTTTGAGCCATCTAGAGCTAGAGGCTCAAACGGTACCACACAAGTTGTCGACATCGAAGAACTCCAAGCGGTTAAGCTCGAATCGGAGCACCAAGCTCTGATACCAATTGAAAGGACCTTGATGTCGCCTAGAGGGGGGTGAATAGGCGTGACGACCAAATTAAACTCTTCTTCCCCGATCACTTGAGCTGACAGTGTTCCACCGGTCAGACCGGTGGTGATGACCGGTCAGACCGGTCAAGCACTGGACTTCACAGGAGGCACCGGTCAGACCGGTGCACCTCACCGGTCAGACCGGTGTAGCACAGAGCACCTGCAAAAATAACTTCAAGCACCTCTTGACTTCTAGCACGAACCAAACTTGGTGAGTGGCCTTTGTAGATGATCACAAGCAAGGTAATGAGCCCTGCACACACAAGTAGCACACCCAAGTAGATCGAAGCGGAAGCTAAACAAATATGCTAGAAAAACAACTTAGAGAGTCAAACCACACGAAGAAGCAAAGGATTTGTTTCCCGAAGTTCACCACCCACTAAGGAATGGCTACGTCTCCGTTGAGGAGCTTGTAAGGGACAATTCCCACAACAAACCGGGTCTCTTTCAACCACTTTCCTCCTTTCCACTAAGGGGATCTTTTCCACGAAGAGGCAAGATCGCAGCCCTTACAAACTTCCCGCTGCTCACCACAACGTTGGGAGCTAGCCGGCGACACCTAGCCGTCTAGGAGGCAAACCTCCAAGAGTAACAAACGCTTCAAAGCTTGTAAACGCGAAACCAAAGTGCTTAAGCTATGGAAATGCTCTTGTTAGCTCACAAGGTCGCTCTTGAGCTCACTCTCTCAACCCAACACCAAGTATATGGCTTGAATCCACAAATCTCACAAAGAGAGGGTTGGGGAGAGCCACTAAGGCTTAGAGCTTGTTAGGAAAGGCTTGGGACCTCAGCAATGTCACTAGAAACAGCAAGCTTCAACTGAAGAAAGCTTGGGGTATTTATACCCCTCAAAGGAGAAAACTAGCCGTTGGTCCACGGGCGGCACCGGTCAGACCGGTGCCCCACACCGGTCAGACCGGTGTTCGAAAAACTAGCCGTTGGGGCTAGCGGCACCGGTCAGACCGGTGCCCCTGACCGGTCAGACCGGTCAGGCCCGAGACACCCCCAAAACCCTTTCTATGATACTAACACGTCACCAAAGAGATGAAGTGGCTCAGGTTAGGTTAGGAGGGTTTGTTAGCACACTCTTAGGCTAGATCTCACTTAGGTCAACTAATGAGCACTTTGACTTGGTCAACTCGCTAAGTTGCATCCCTCTTGATAGTACGGCATACCTATACTCAAGAATAACTAAGAACACTTTGTTGATCTCTTGAGCTTGAACATCTTCAATCTTGCCATACTTGATCAATATCCACTTGAGGGCTTTCAACATAGCCTTTGACTTGAGCACGTCCATACTTGAGCTAATGACTTAGGATCTTTTCATCTAGCATAAGAATGCACACTTGAATCCATAAGTCACTCCATATTGCCAATCTTAACAAGGTGATGACTTGCATTGCTTCCCTCAGTTAAGGTTTGGATATGATACTTGGAGACCCCACGGATGCTAGAACTTCACCTTAGCAAAACACGAAATGGCGGCTTAGCTACGGCCCCAAAGATTGCTTAGTCCCTCACCCTAGACATCTCGGTTGATCTCTTCATCACTTATCCAATCCACTTTTGAGTTCCACTTGCTTCATACACAATTAACCTTCATTTGAAAACCCGCTTCAAATGCTTGATCTTGATTGACAACGAATGTGCAAGCTTCCAAATTAGAACTATAATGTGTACACTCATCCTTATGTCCTCTTTCAACAAACACATGAAGCCTTGCATTTGACTTAGAGAATTACTATCTTCTCTTTTATGATCCTTGTAATTTTAATCAAGCTACGTCTTCATATGGGAGACCATGAATTGACCTTCTCAAATTATCCCAATATTTGTCTTCATTTATTACTTGATATTTGTCACTTATGCAATAGGATCATCCATATATTTGTCTTCTCCAATGTGAGCCATATAACATTCATCCATAAATAAATACTTCAATAATTGCTCATGAATATATAAATAAAACCTGCTCACAATCTTAGACAAATACATTAGTCTTTTAATCGCTTTGTCATTCAATTCACCAAAATCCACTTAGGGGCCTAGATGCACTTTCACACCCCACCATTCCTTAGATAGTCCCGCGGTTTCTAACATGGCATTCACCAAATCAGTCAGCGTGCGGTTCTTTCTTTCGGCAATCCCATTGGATTGGGGTGAATAAGGCGGTGTCCTCTCATGAACAATACCGTGTTCCTCACAGAATGTATCAAAAGTATTAGAGAAGTATTCGCCACCTCGATCCGACCTTAGGTGTTTAATCTTTCTCTCAAGTTGATTTTCTACTTCAGCTTTATAGATCTTAAAGTAATGTAACGCTTCATCTTTTGATTTTAACAAGTAGATGTAACAAAATCTAGTGCTCTCGTCTATCAAAGTCATGAAATATCTTTTACCACCCTTTGTCAACACACTGTTCATTTCGCTCAGATCAGAATGAACTAATTCTAGAGGTGCCAAGTTTCTCGCCTCAGCAGTCTTATGTGGCTTGCGAGTTTGTTTCGATTCAACGCATACGTGACACTTTGAATTTTTGACAGAGGTAAACTTTGGAATTAAACTCAAACTAGCTAAGCGCATCATACAACCAAAATTAACATGACAAAGCCTCGAATGCCAAACATTTGATTCATCATTCATCACATGGTTCACAACATTATTATCGAACAATAAAGAAAAGCGGAACAAGCCTCCGCTATCATAGCCTTTTCCAACAAAAATACCAAACTTAAAAATGATATATTTATTCGACTCAAAGACTAATTTAAAACCATCTCTACACAGTAGAGACCCGCTGACTAGATTCTTCTTGATGGTAGGTACATGCTGCACATTCTTCAATTGTATGGTCTTCCCCGAAGTGAACTTCAGAGTGACCGTACCAGCACCAAGAACACGCGCATGGGCACCGTTCCCCATCAACAAGGAGGTAGTCCCCCCGACCTGGTAAGAAGAAAACATAGAAATATCAGCACATACATAAATATTAGCACCGGTGTCTATCCACCACTCTGGTGAAGAACAAACTGAAAGAACTGTAGGTAAGAAATTATCATACCCCGCTGTTCCTCCACCCTCGCTAACAACCATGTTCGCTGTCTTTGGAGCCTTGCGATCTTTACGATCCGGGCACTTTGCAGCAAAGTGATCCGGACTGCCACAAGTATAGCAAGCACCCCCCGGCTTTCTCTTCTTCTTATTAGGCCCGTCGGCTTCCTTAGCCTTGGGCGGGTTTTGTGAAGACTTCTTCCTCTTGTTCTAATTATTCTGAAACTTGGGATTGCCCCTCTGCACAAAGTTTGCGCTTGAGGGGCCGGCTATTGTCTTTCCACGTGTGTCCTTTGCTCTCGCCTTCTCTTCAACATCAAGAGTCGCAATAAGGTCATCAAAAGTGAATTCCTTTCTCTTATGTTTTAGAGAGGTAGCAAAATCCCTCCAAGAATGTGGCAGCTTTGTGATAATTGCTCCTACCACAAACTTGTTGGGTAACACACATGGGACCTCTTTGCTATAGTTCTCAAGCTCTTTAGCCAGCGCCTGTACTTCATGGGTCTGTTCCACCACAGAACGGTCTTCAACCATCCTGTAGTCTAGGAACTGTTCCATTACATACAGCTCACCGCCGGCGTCAGAAGCCCGGTACTGAGCCTCAAGAGCCTCCCAAATATCCTTCCCCGTCTTCCTCTGAAGATAGGTATCCACCAAGTTATCAACCAGGACGCTAATGATGGCACCCCGGAACAGATTATCATCCGCATTGAATTTCTCCTCCGAGACACCCTCGGGGGCTTTTCCGGTGGTGACATACATCACGTTCATGGCGGTGAGCCACAAGGTGGCCAACTCACGCCACCTCTTAAAGTTGGAACCATCGAAAGGCTTCGGTTTAATTGCATTTGCAAAGCTAATTGCACCAAACATAGTCCTATCAACATTATAAGGTTTTTGGATTGTTAGATGATAGGCAACATTTTAGCATATTTTAATTCCATAATTTAATAGACATTTCAATATTACGGTGAGTGAAACAATCCATGTGCATGTGTGTATGTTTAAACAACAATTAAACATAACAATATTCATGATTATACAACTAATAAACATGAACATTGGTTTGAGAGAGTACCCTGTGGAAGATTGGGTGACGGCGTCACCCGATTTTCCGTTATCACCCATTGTGAGTGACCTCAATCGGTGTAGCCGTACACAGTCGATGCAGGCAGATGATCGCAGTGCAGGCCAGCTGTAGATGAAGTAGTCGTTCGCTCGTAGTCGTTCGTTCGTTTGTCGTCGACGTAGAGGAAGTAGTCGTACGGGAGCGAGCAGTCGCGTGAAGACGCTCCCCAAAAACCTTATCGCCCGCCTATCCCGAGCAGGATCTCAGCAGCAGGACGAGGTTCCGGAGGCTCTACAGCAAACAGAGGGAGAAGAGAGAGGTCTCCTAAGCAGGAGTACCTGGACTTGTGAATTGGTTATCTGAGGAGGAGGAGGAAGGCCTTCTTATATAGGCGAACATGTGCGGAAGGGGGGATGAACCTGGACGTGCTGAGTAGTAACAGTCACGGTTGATTGTATTGTAACTGTCGCGGTTAAGGGCTCCTAGTAACTGTCACGATTAAGGAGCCATCAACAGCCAACAGTAACGGTCACAATTAAGGAGTCATCAACAGCCATCAACAACAGAAAGATGCTCCCGCCCCGCAACACATCCGTCCGTCCGCACCGCTCGTCTCGTCACGAGCACGCCCACGGCCCGGCCCGGCCCGGCGAGGCGAGCGCGCGCGCGCGTGTGACACGCCTATCTCCTTTATTCAACTTCACAAGAGGTGTACCGAAAGGTTACCTAATAAGTTAGATGGGAGACTCCTCCAATACTCATACGGTATTTCTCTCTTTTCCTTAGCATTAAACACATGGGCTTTTAATTCTTTCATCATTACAATAAATAACCCTAGGCCCATTTATTCTAACAGTTCGATCACGCTTTCCCTTCGGGCCTCGCCGCCGTTGGTATCGTATCCATCCACGACCGGACCCGGGGCTGGCTCCGATCTCTCCTTTCCTTTTTTCTTTTCTCCCTTCAAGGCGTTTGATGAGTGGTGGTAGGACGGCCGCCGCCTGCATGCCCGCTCTCGATCGGTACCCTAGCTAACGCCTCTCGCCGAAGCGACCATGATTCGTTCTCCTCCGGGCATCATGAGCAGACAGCCATCAGCGTACGTGCTGGGCATGCTGCTGCGATCGTCCAACCGTTAACAATGGCAGCAATACCATGATGGCTTTCTGGTTTGGCAAAGCATACGAACTGTGATGATACCATACCAGTAGTCGATCCTGCTACGGGATTCTCTCTACAGCAGGCTGCTTGTTGCGTTCTCCGTCGGTACAGGATCTTCTCTTGCTTTTCGCGTGGGACCTGATGAACAAGCTTCGGAGCTCGGGTCGCTGTCAGGGGACGATTTTGCGATCTATTTCTGGCGTGCTCCCCACATGGGTTCCCCCCCTCACTCCCTCGTGCAGCCAGCACATCGTCGGTACCGGACGTGAACGTCTCCATCCTGTTTTGTTCTCATCTACCGGTAATAAAAGATAAACCATTTTCTTCTTTGAGCAACACCGCGATAGATAGAGAGAGAAAACTGTTGGAACACTACATTTTCCCCGTTCCGTGCTACTACTTTGGACTTTGGAGCTGATGCTTGAATGTTGATTTGCATTTAGAGCAACCTGTATTCCTGTTTTGCTGCAGGGCGGAAGAAATGAAGTTAGAGAGCGATCACCTCTCTGCTTATGCACGCACGACACGGACTTAGCTGTGTAGCTTAACCAGCTCGGTTTTCTAAGGCGCGACGGCCGTGAAAAGTAATAAGATGAATAAGTTCCTAAAAGAAGAGTGAAATTCAGAAGGCAACCGAACCTAATCCAACCCTGCTTCGCCCGCACAGCACCAAGCAAAATCGTCAGGAGAAACAATTTTCTCAGGCAGAGCTCTGACGACGGTTCCCGGTAGTAGAATGCTTCCAAGATGAGGCGAATCAGCGCTAATGACAGGGGCCTAACCGTGATCTCCGGGTGGCCACTGCCCAGCACAATCAGGGCAAAGCACTCCCTCCCTCCCATCCCATGTGCAGCTAACATGGCGTGGGGACGCGAAAGCGATGCTTCATCAGGCTTCGTCAGGGCCTCCCGCCCCGGCCGGGGAGGAGGGAGGGAGACTGCTGCTTTTCGAAAGCGTGCAGCTGCTAGCAACCTCCCTCGCGCGCGCAAGCATGTTACGATGTTTATCGTGTTTTAAAGGCTCGGAGAGCGTGACAGGAAAGCTACCCCCCCTCCCCACGATGAACTTTGCTGTCTCGCGTAAATGCCTCGATGTGTTCCACCTGAACAAACACACACACTGTCCCCGCAAGCGCTCTGGAGGAAGGAGAATTCTCGGTGCTCAATCGCCTGCTGTGTCTGTGTCCCTGCAAAAATGAGCCGTCGATCGTCTGCTGTTTCTCCAATGTCAGGCTTGAAATGCTTAATCATACGCATTAATTCGACGCTTCAACCGTTAATTGTGTCTGTTCGAACAGGGAAGAAAGAAAGGGAGGCATTGACATAAAAGCGCGTCAAGTTTTGGTTGGTGTCCGGAGAAAAAGATGCGTCGTTTGAACTAAAAAGCAGCCGGAAAACATGGCAAATGTGTTCATGCCAATGCCACTGAGCACTGAGCTTGTTTATTTTGGAAGATCCTTGCCTGAGCTGCAGGTCTCGGCTTCTCGGGGGAGACTAATGGAGCAAGAGATGCGCTGTTTGAGGCCACGTGTTCAGGAGCCACATGGCGCCGCGGATCACTGAAGACACTCCATCTGATCCGATCATCGCGTCAGTCGTCTGATCAGACGAAATCTTGGACTTAGCCTGCGCGCGGCGCATGCAGTGTACCTGCACGCAGGTTTGTCTCTCAAGAGTTGGGTCTTCCATGCTCCACCTACGCCCTAGCTAGCTACGTGGCCGTGTCGAGGCGCTCATGCAAGCATGTGATGAGCCCCGGCCCTTCACGCGCCGACGATGATCAGAGAGAGGCTCCTGAATTATCGACACTATAATCTCAACTAATCATTGGGATGAGCAATGTTTCGCACGTATGTAGTACTGAATATTTGGTAAGGAACAGGGAGTTTGTTTATGCATCTACTGCCTGAAGATTCCTTTGGTTATTAGTCTGATCGGTGGCTAGTGTTCATACTATATATACTCCGCCCTCAAAAAAATACGAATATTTATACGATTATTCCGGTCGACGAGTCTGTTCAGTTTAACTGCTTCCTCTCGAATCACAATCCATGAGAACGCAAAGAGCTACTGTAAATCGTTTCAGGAAATCGACTGGCTAGCATTTTCTAGAGAGACTATAGACCTAAAAGTGCTCAACTGAATTCCGCCGAAATGTAGTTCTTGGCTCTTTGGAGCAACTCCAACATTTCCCCATCTCAAGTTGCTATTATTTTTTTTTTCAAAAACAGAAAAAATCTTCTCCAACAGTTCCCCATCTCATGTTGCCATTTATCCCAAGTTGGGAAAAACCGACTCCGCGCGCGTATATATGCGCGCAGCAATCCGCGGCGCATCCTCCCGTACTAGAAGAAGTGGAAGGGTATAAAAATAATTTTGTTTTTTCTCAGGATTCCTGATTTAAGTTTTCAAAAGGTGGAAGGGTATAAACATAATTTTGTTTCTCTCACAGGGTTCCTGATGGATCTGGATTTAGCAAGTGGATTATGTCAAACTGTTGGAGATGGACTCTTTTTTTACTTGACATATCTTTTTACAAGTTGACAAACCACAAGATTTACCAAGTAAAATTTGGCAAACTCTTGAGTTGCTCTTAACGCAAGTTTCGAATATCTCACGGAGCTTTCACCGCCGTTGAAAAAGGCAACGCATCCGATCCCTCAGCATGTGCAGAGCGCTATAACGGTGTTTCGCATTCGCCGTCTTTTCGCCGCTAGCTAGCATTACTCTGATTACCCTACACGCAACTTGCTGACCAGGCATCACTAGTATGCAATAATGCAAATTGCATATTTGCATCGCTGGATCACGCAAATCTACTACTACCGGCACATGGTAGTGGCAAGACATATTTTCATAGCTGACTTATTACACGCGCTGAGTCGCTGACGCAATGAACAATATATATAATCCGCTTCTTACCTTTGACCTAGCCAGCCATACGCACGTCCTGGCACGTAAAAACCATGCTACCCTTATCCACTGTACTGAGTACTATACTGACGTGCGTGCTTCGCATACACGAACCCACATCAGACGTGACATGCCATGATGCAAATGTAACCGGGGAGCCCGGGACTCGATCATGGCAATCAGGGCCAGGAGAACGTGCTGATGATCTCTCCAAACAAACAGTCCATGAGCAGCGTCATGAGATGGATAGACGTACCCATCTGCATGCCACACCACATTTCTCATTTCATTGTTTTTCCTTTCCGCTCGCCACTGGCCAGATAAGCCCAAAAACCCATGGCTGACACTGGCCGAGCGAGAGAGCTAGGCATCCATGTGGGCGAGCACGCCGGGCCCGGGGCAACCCCCGGTCTGTCCTGTGCACACACGCGAGCCAGAGCAGTTGGTGTCCCCTACTTGCGCTCGGAGTCGGAGGCGACGAGCACCCGCATGTGCGCCTGATTCGTATGTGCTAACCGCCGTCGTGTACCTCGCCTCTCATGGTCGGCGGAGGTATCAGCTAGCAGCGCTCGAGCCCACACCTCCCACTATCTCTTTTGTCCCGTTTCCCCCCCTGCTGCCCCCTCCGCGAAAGTTATCAACGATTCCAACCGCCGGGGGCACTGACCGTTGGCCTATAAGTAGCCGGCCGTGGCGCGCCCACTCCCTTCACAGCCAAGCAACTCTCGATTCCTAATCAGCTCGCTCTCGCTTTAGCTCGATCGCTCGCTAGGTAGCTCGAAAGGCAGAGTAAGTGTGTGCTGCGATATGGCGACCGCCAATGTCCTCCTCCTCCTCCTCCTCTGCTCCGCCGTCTGCTTCCTCGCCCGCCGGGCCGCCGGCGACTACGGCAGCTGGCAGAGCGCCCACGCCACGTTCTACGGCGGCGGCGACGCGTCCGGCACAATGGGTGAGTATGCTCCATCGCGAGCTCCGATCCGCCACAACAGGCGGCGACTCATCGTAGCCAGGCCTGACTGACACCGTTCGGAATGCATGCGGCGGCTCTCAATCTTTTGCAGGCGGGGCGTGCGGGTACGGGAACCTGTACAGCACCGGGTACGGCACGAACACGGCGGCGCTGAGCACGGCGCTGTTCAACGACGGCGCCTCCTGCGGGCAGTGCTTCGAGCTCCGCTGCGACAACGCCGGCGCGTCGTGCCTGCCGGGCACCATCACCGTGACGGCCACCAACTTCTGCCCGCCCAACTACGGCCTCCCCAGCGACGACGGCGGCTGGTGCAACCCGCCGCGCCCGCACTTCGACATGGCCCAGCCGGCCTTCCTCCAGATCGCGCAGTACCGCGCCGGCATCGTGCCCGTCGCCTACAGGAGGTGAGATGAATTCCTTCCTCCATCTTCAATTCGACCGTGCCCGCCGCGTGCTAGCTGTGTGGAGACTTGAGCCACCCCCGTGCGGGTGTCGGTTCTCTCTTCGGACCATGGCTGCTGGCTCTCCTCTGCTGGACCAGGCATCAGGCATGCCATGTTACGTGGGCCCAGCCAGCCGGCATGTCTTCTTCTCTGGTTGGTTGGGTGTCCGTTCCGTGTGACCGTGTGTGTGCCATGCATGCACGACTGCGACTTGAACTGCTGTTTCCTCCCAATAGATTAGATAGGCGCCACACTGATGATGACCTTGCATGTTACTCCCAATCTGATTGCGATTTCTGCAAGTTGCAAGCGTCACCATTCATCATGACGTACCGATCGGCGATAGTAATGTTTGGCCTGTCATATCATGTAGTAGTACTACAACTCTGAACTTTTTTCACTTTTCAGTACACAGCTTAACTAATAACCGATATCGCCTTTGGCAGGGTGCCGTGCGTGAAGAAGGGCGGGATCCGGTTCACCATCAACGGCCACTCCTACTTCAACCTGGTGCTGGTGACCAACGTGGCCGGCGCCGGCGACGTGCAGTCCGTGTCCATCAAGGGCTCCAGCACCGGGTGGCAGGCCATGTCCCGCAACTGGGGCCAGAACTGGCAGAGCAACTCGCTCCTCGACGGCCAGGCCCTCTCCTTCAAGGTCACCGCCAGCGACGGCCGCTGCGTCACCAGCAACGACGCCGCGCCCGCCGGCTGGTCCTTCGGCCAGACCTTCGAGGGCGGCCAGTTCTAGCCCGATCGATCGATGCATCATGTATCCATTCCACACCGCGCGCGACCGACGAGTATTTGTTTGCAATATTGCTAGTGTGAGCGACGGGAGAAGGGAGGAAACCGGCCTCTTCGCTGTAGTAAAAGAAGAGCT
Organism: Cenchrus fungigraminus; assembly: GCA_036936925.1. Lineage (NCBI taxonomy): Eukaryota > Viridiplantae > Streptophyta > Magnoliopsida > Poales > Poaceae > Cenchrus > Cenchrus fungigraminus. Next base: position 14,201,556 of record CM072778.1, on the reverse strand, counting down.
CGCCGGCCATTCTGAGGCTGCTTATTAGCACCCGCTTAGGCCTTTTCCTTCTCCGATGATGGTAGGATTAAGTTATTTTTCCTGCACCAGTGATTGTTGTAGCCTTGGGTTAAGGACAAGAAGACCCTGCAGGGCTGATTATTGTAGGGCTAGCTGCAGGGGAGTGTGGGTGTGGTGTCGTGTAACTTTTGTTGTTACATTTTGGAACCCCAGAAGCGATCCCGGCCACATGGGGGTGGGAGATGTTTGTGGGGGGATTTGCGCCTTTGGGACCGTGAACAGTGCTTGTTTATGGCCTATATATACATATGCGGTATATTATATATGGTGTGCTTGTGCTTTGATCTTCAGTTGTCCCTTGTTGTCGTCGACGTGTCGCCGCCTTATCAACTATGCGACTATGCGGTGCGTTGTGGTGACTGGTGAGTAGTCAATTTGAAAGCTTTATGGGCAGAGATTAAGATTCTGTATCTGCACAAGTACAAGGAGAATTGCTACCCACTGAGGTTTACACTCTCTTTTTTTTTTTGGAAGAAAGTTTACATTCTCTTTTTGCCGGTGTGTAAAACGGTGGTTGAATTGTTTGATACAATTACAATACATAACTCAAGTGGTGAAGAAGAAATGGAGCTCTCATCTTGAGCCTAACACACTTGAAAACAGATTCAAGGGCACAACACATAGGACGAATGATGAAATTGAGCCTTGCGAGAGAGTGAGAGTTCACCGACTAAAACAATCATTTTGATAGTTTAGAAACTAAATTGAACCTTGGCAGAAAGTTTGAGGATGAAAGCGACTACTCACTCCGCCAAGAAAAAAAATAGACTTTCACACTTCCACTATTGGACTCGCTTTAGATTCATCTAGAAAAATGCTTGGTAGAGCCAAGACCTCGCGAACCTAGCCAATAAAACAAAATAGGAAAGGGAACGAGAAAGAAAATAGAAACACAAAAGAGAAAGAAAACGAATCCTAAATGGGCCTCAAACTCCATAGGCCAGCCTCTCAAAAATTCAGCCGATTGATCAAAATGGGTCAAAACCAGGGTCACATGTCAAAACTGCCGGGGTCAAAACCAGGGTCGAAACCAGGCAAGAGAAAGTTTGTACTGTTTGATGAGTTCCGAGAGGAAGGATGTCTGATGTTTGTAGATGAACGACAGAATGAGGGAGGAAAAACTGTGTGATAGACGAGGGAGGTAGCTGACTCCGCGGCTGAGGACCTGGGATGGCTTGATGACGTGTATTGATCACAAGAAAACAGTTTAATAGCACTGGTGACTTGCTGTAATAGACCCGCAATTTTCCCCTAGGTAGGAGTTTTTCTTTTTCGTTCGACACTCGGTTCCTTTTCCTTTTCCTCTGTCGAGAGGCTCGGGGTCTTTAGTCGAGAGGATCGCCCTTAGGACATCACAGGTTTCACTCCGTCCCGAAGCTGCCGAAGCGCAGGGACTCGAGAGCATCAACCGTGCTTAGTCGCGTCGGGATTCCCCCCGGACCGGCAGCCCCCGAGTTTCCTTCGGAGATCTGGATAGGTCGAGGGTCGGGTCTCTGTTTTTTGTCGAGTCCGTATATTAGGGGTGCCCAGCGACAACGAATATGAACAAACTTGACTGCCATGACGACTCCTGAGGTATTTTGGATGGTTTCTCGGATCTGTTCTTACGAAGGAAAACAGACAAAACACAAAGAAAATTAACATAAATATTTTTGTGAAGACAAATGGCTAGAAACAAAGCTACAGTGATATACATCAAGGCACCTCCGACTAGCATCTTGCATACAACAAGGCACCTCCGACTAGTGTCTTGGCGTACAACATCAAACAAAGCTCCGACTAGTTTGCACGCCCCCAACAAGCTCTCCATCTCTGACTAGTCTCCGACTCGCACGACTACTCTCCGTCTCCAACAAGTCGGTCCTTCGCACCTAAGGAACCACCGAGGGGTCTCCACTGTACCGACAACCAACTACCCACCTTTTACCAACGCCGGGTCGTACCTACTTGGGTCTGCGGCTGTCAGAACGGGATGGGCAGCTGACTATCACCAGGACGGCCACAACGGAAGACGTCTCCTCCGAACTGAAGCTTTTTACCCCTTGACTGTAGTTTCTCTCTTTTTTTTACTTTTTACAGCCTCTCCTTGAGATATTAAAAGGGGAGTCTGGGCCTCCTATGAGGGACACGAGATAACTTCTTTCTCCTCTCCGGATGAGCTCTCTCTGTTCTTCTCTTCTTCCAGCCAGACTTGACTCCCACACACACACGTACGCAGATTCCTGCTACAAGAACCACGTACACACACCACAGAGACTTGGGACCAAGCTCCCTCTCTCGCCTATTTGTATCTTCCTACTACAAATCAGTGCAAAGAACACGAGTAGCGCGAACTGGACGTAGGGTATTACTGTTGACGGCTGTTAAGTACCACTTTTAGGCCGTCAACTCCTGCATAAAATACATGAAATTTAAACATCCACACTGGGATAGGGATTATATCTGACAAATTCCACGAGTGTAGATGAATATTTGAATGCAGGTGTTTTAGCTCATTAAATAAGAGATAGCACACCCTATGAATCCAAGCAACCCCAGCACCAACCAATGAGAGGCTGACACATAGGCTTTGCATGGATCTATGGACCCACCAAGTAAAGAAGCACAACTCCAGCCAATCAAAAGAGAGCACACGGATCAAAGGGCCCACCAGAGGAGGCAAACAGCCTTAGTTTTGCGCGTACACCTAGGACATAATCAAGGGCCCACCAAGGAGCGACCCTGAGAAAGCTGGGGCCATTTGGCGGTGAAAGGGGGTCGGTCGACCCCCTGGTTCGGTCGACCCTGCTCTGCCACCGTTCGAGCCCAGCTTCCACGTGTCAACTCCTGGTGATCTCCTAGAGGCGGTTTGGGGCGTTATCCACTCAGTTACCACCTTAAACCCTCGGATCATGCTTGGGCCCACAAGAAGCAAGGAGGAAAGCTACTCTCCCAAGGTAAACCCAAACCTCCCTTAGGCCTATAAATAGAGGGGGAGGGGACTCATTTAGAGACACACCATCTCACCCAAGGATGAGAGCTTCTCTTCAAAGGAGAGGCCTCTCCTTGGTAGATTAGAGAGTAGGGAGAGTGAGAGAGGGATTTGTATCTCTATGGATGCTTCGTTCTTCAATTAGAGTAAAGTGAGTATTTCCGCATTTTCTATTTAGACTAAAGTAGCATTCATGCATAGGTGATATGTTCTTGTGTTCTTCGCTTGTTCTTGATTTAGAGGCTTGTGTTCTTCGCGAACACAACCTTTCGATCTTGTAGCATAGGTTCGTAAGTGCTCATATCCGTTTGTATGCATGTTTGTCATTTAGAATAAAGTGGATATGATTGCATGCTCTGATTAGAATAAAGTGTGTTCGTGATTCCTTTCTAATAGTTTATGCTAGGTTGCATGCGTAGACTTTTTCCTCTACTAGTGCGTAGATCCTGGGTTTATGCGTTCGTCTACTGCAAGTCGTTCGTATATTAGTACAGGACCGAATGTTCTCTCGTATGCCTTTAGTATAAGCTTGTAGTACCTATAGTGAGTGAGATCAGTTCTCTTCCGTGGTCGTAGTTCTATTAGTACAGAGTGCCATAGTCCGTTGGCTACGGCAGTAACCACAGCGTGGACGTTGTGACACGCTACCGATTATCATTCGTTCGGCTTATCCCAAGGTTAGATAGAGGCAATCCAGGAGGTGGTGACAACCCTTCTGGCCCTCGCTGATCCTCCATGACTTGATATAGTCAGAGCTCCGTTCCACATAGATCCGCGTACCGGAGTCGCCTGTTAAGTCAGGGCTATCGGTACCCTAAGCCAAGTTCTATCTAGAGATCGACCTTTAATCTCATCTATAGTGCTATCTTTAGGAATCCTCTCTATCCTTACCTCTTGTCTGGGTGTGTCCTTGGACCGACTGTACGAAGTTAGTACACAAGTTCCCTTGGATTCAATACCCTTGGAATACTCTAAGGTGAAAACTATAACGGTATCCGTGCGCTTGCGGATTTATTTCGTGTGTTGCTAAAATACCCAACAATTACTCTCCGCATGCCCGAACCAGTATAAATCCATGTGTCCCCTTTTGCACAACCATCCGAGGCTCGACGCGCAATCCGAGAAATTTACTAGACGGCGGTTACAAAACCCCGACAGATGGCGCGCCAGGTAGGGGCTTTTTGCGTGTCACGACATTTTTGCAGGTCTCAGATGGCGGACCACGTCAAGAATCGGGCGATGACAACATACGCACTCCGGCGGCTCAAGCTTCAGCACCGCCATGAGGACGAAGAGCTGACTTGGCACGACTCCCAGCCCCTCTACATCGTACGACGGAGGTTATCCAAGGGCAAGTTGTAGGATCTAGGATACCGACTAGAGGGGGAGGGGGTGAATAGGCGGTTTAAAAAACTAAAAGCACAACACTAGAGAAATTTAATTAGAATCACAAGGAGGATTAAATTTTCAGCTACTCTATTCCTATGTTGGGGGTTTGCAACCTAAGGTGACAAGATATAATTCAATCTCTAGAAAGTAAATGCTCAAAGTAAAGTACTTGAAAGGAAATTGAGCAAAGAAATAACCAAGCACAAGAGACGAATTTTATCATGTGGTATTGATGACTTGCCGGTCACCCCTAATCCACGTTGAGGTGGATTCAATGTTCAACCGTTCCTCTATCAAGACACCGCTTGATCTTGATCCAGTTAAAACCAAAGAACCACTCCACACATCGATTCCACTAGAGTTGCTCTTGACCACTCCGGCGAGGTGAGCACAAGACCTCTCACACCAATCTTCCAAGGCAACTTCACAATCTTCTTGAAGAGCTCAATGGAATCACGAGCTCCAAGTCGTCTAGGAGGCGGCAACCTCCAAGAGTAACAAATCAACCTGCTCGCTTGATGTTTCCCTAGTGCCACAAAGATCAATACCTTGATGCTATGCACTAGATGCTCTCAATCTCACAAATGATGCATCCTCAAAGTAAAGTGAGTGATAGAGGAGAGGGAGAGCTCAAGAATGTCAAATGAACCTTTCAAAGTGCCAAGAGAGCCCCCAATCCCGTGGGTGGAGTATAAATACCCCCACTACTCAGATTTAGCCGTTATACTCAAAACGCGTACCTCGCGGACTGTCCGCGATGACACCACGGACTGTCCGTGTTTGAATTCCAACAGTAAAAACGCAAAGTCAATGACTTGTCAGAGGTGCCTGTTAGCCCGGGCGGACTGTCCGGCAGGACTCTCCGGACTGTCCGCCAGGACCCCACGGACCGTCCGCCGGTAGCCCGCGGACTGTCCGCCCGGTCCACCCGAGCTGCGCACCTTTCTGTTAGATTCAAGGTTAATTTCGGACCGTCCGCCGAAGACCCGCGGACTGTCCGCCCCAAAAGGATTTTTCTCGAAAAACTTTGTCAAAAACCTCAGATATTCAATAAAACTCAAGGGCCCGCGGACCGTCCGCCCCAAGGGCACAGACTGTCCACCCCACAACAGAAAACTAACTTTTCTCAAGATTTTCAACAAAACCTCTTTCACTTTTGAAAATGCCACTCATCTAAATGCAATGCATGCAAGATACGATCCAAGTGGCACTATAGAGACGTCAAGCCAACCAAGTTGATCCCTCTTGATAGTACGACTATCTATCCTATTAACCTGGTCAATTTGCATCCTCTAATCACCTCATGATCGGTTAAAAGAAAATCCCTATATGTTACCTTTGCCTTGAGCTTCCCATGGTCGAAGATATCCATACTACCAACAACATCCTCATGAAGCTCAATTCAACTCCGGGACTAACCTATACTCATATTCTCAATGAAATTGTTAGTCCACTAAGATTGTCATTAATTACCAAAACACGAATTAGGGGCCTAGATGCCTTCAATCTCCCCCCTTTTTGGTAATTGATGACAACTCTTTAAAATGAGTGATATATGAAAAGTGAGTTTTGGAAGCACTTACTCAATTTACCGAATTTATGAGAATAAGATAGAGTGGATCCTTTCAAAACTCAATAAGTAGAGTGAAACTCCCCCTACATACGTGCATATCATTTTGCATTTGATTTCCCACACATGTATAGATAGAAAGATTTTGACGGAATTTCTCCTACAAAAGAGAGACCGAGGCAACACAAAATATACAAATAGCCAAAGATAATTCAAAAACTTAAAGGTTAGCCTCAAATCTCCACAAGAACTAGAACAAGCTACAAGATAAGAGAATAAAACCACAAACATAGTTCACCATATTCAAGCACAAGTTCTAGTTCCAAGCCACACAATATTACATGCCAAGTTCATGCAAAGTACCACATAAAAAACATGCCAATGCAAGAGTTCAAAGTTTATGCATGCAACGAGATGAGCTCCCCCTAAAGATCGCATCACTCCTCCAAATCATTCACCCCCTTTGGCATCAAATACCAAAAGGTCTAGTCATCTTGTGGCGGCGGCGGAGGAGGATAAAATGGCGGATGGGGAAAGAACTCTGGCGGTGGAGCTGGTGCTGGATAGTAGTTATAGAAATGATCCCCAAAATCCCCAAAAGCTGTGTTCAGAGTGTTGATTATAAAAAAACCCCAAAATGCAGTCTTGGCTTTGTGGACTAGCCAAGTAACCCAGTGGTTTTGTGGTGAACCACTGGAAACCCCGCGGACTTGGCGTGGCCTCCCGCCAATCTCCACTCATGACTTGGCCCCCACGTCGTCCCGCCTCGATCTTGGCTTTGAGGCTCAACCAAGGAACCGTCCATGACTTCGTCTTGCTGTTCTTGCCACCATGCGGCCCGCACTTGATCCCGCTGGCCACCGGGTCCCTCGAATCAAACCTACTTGTTTGCTCTACACCTGGAGGCCCACTGGCATAGATCTTTCGCGCTTGTTTTTCACCTGCACCAACACCAATCAAGCCGCAATGTGCACCTGCAATACTTAGCCAAGAGTTAGTCCACACAATGTTGTCAATCACTCATCACACCAGGAAGCGACCATCCACTGGTCCTCGAACCACACAAGTCCTCACCTTCCCGGTGACCGGATCACGTCCAATATCCACCATCTCCGCCGCCTTCTCCCCTGTAAGTTCTGTTCTTGATTTTACACTAGTTAGCTTCATCTAAGATGGCCTGACAAGCATCATATCCACTATCAGCTTATGTTTCTTAGATTTAGTGAATCCATATTATTACCAAGGCTTGCAATGTCATTCAGTCGAGTTGGGGACCTCAACTCATGAAGTATCTGATAAGTGTCTTGACATGGTCTTTGAAATGAAATAAGATGAACGATAGAACCTCTAAACTTTTGATTTCTAGAAGTCTAATACTTTTTTCAAGGATGCAATGTGATAAGTATATTTTGTAAAAAAATGCGAGAGATGTTGCATACACTCAGGCGTGCATATACTAAAAAGTGCTTATTAGGATGAGCATAAGATACATCATCATGTTGGTGATCTCTCTGTTATCACTCCATGCCCATGTTTCATTTTTGCTAAGATCAAATAGAATCTGTCAATTAACTTTTGTGTCCAACAAATCCAAGGAGAGAACATTGTGTTAGACGATAGAGGAATTGTTTGCACAAGGATGGATCTGTTTGGGCAGTTCTCAAAGACTGTATTCTAATCACAACTGAAAACAAATATGGAAGAATAAAATAAGTGAATTTTTTTGTCCTCTGCAATGATAGCAGCCTCCTGAATCTTGTAAGTTCAGGGCAATTTTCCACAAAACTAAACTTGTTGCTGTGCTGCAGAATAGTACCTATCACATGTTAAATAGCTTGTGTCTTCTTGTTTTGTTATTACAGTGGGCATAGGGAGACTGCAGTATATGGTGCCTTGTTCATTTGTTTAACAATCAAATTACACAATAGACAGTACTACGTGAGTTGCTGAAGCTTCACCTACCTGCTGCAACTCAAGCGCAGCTTGCTGTTTCAGATTTTGACATGTAAATGAAACTAGGGATGACCAGTTCTGAAAATGAATAATTTGCTTCCTGAACAACACTGCCTTGAGAACAACACTGCCGTTGGATCTACTCTATATTTTTTGTACATGCTCACATGTGTCATCCATTCCGATACTTGGTGCTGTTGTTCAGGGTCGAACTCAAAAGACTTTCCTCATCATGCGATTTATTTGTCTCAGACATTGATATTGACATGAACAAAAGTTGTTTGTAACAAATTAATTAATTATCAGTAGCTGCAAGAAGCAAAACTTCTCCAGTTACTTTTCTTTAGGTACTGAAACATACCAACATAATCGATTTTTCAGATAGTTATGTCCTTTCTGTTTGTTTAATTTCAATTTGATTGTATCACATGCTCAGTATTCAGTTTCGTAGTGACCATTTCGTATTCTTGTATCCAAGTGCTACTTACTTTATTTTCTGATTCACATAGCTCAATGCCAAAATGGGACATGTGCTTAATTCCATTCATATGTTTTTCATTATCCAGTGATAACATTTTTTCACATCCAGTGTAATGAATCATCTAGTGGGGGGCATTGAATTGGGATCAGTTCAGTCAGTACAAATGAGTTGTCTTACTTTCACTAGTTATGCCAGCATATATGCATGTGAGATTCTTGTGATTGCATAATTATTGTTAACTACATAATTATTGTCTTGTGATTGCAGGTCATCATGATTCAAGTTATCTGATACATAACTGAGTTTCAATGGCATATCCAAGTGGTTTTGGACTTCTTCGACATTGGCAAAATAGCCAAACTCATCCTCCAACTCTCTCCAAAGGATCAAGTTCGTCCTCGAACTTTCAAAAGGGTCAATATAGTTCCTCAACTCTCATTTTTTGGTCAATAACGTCCTTGTGTTGATGCGGTGTTGCATGGTTGCAGGGGATGAGATGGTAAAATGTCTATTTTGCCCTTGTCTCATGCAACGATAGGTGGGATCTACATGTTGCAAAAAAAATTATGATAATTTCAAAATCTAAACAAACATCATAATGCTTATTGATCTTGTGGAACATGACAAACTATGTTTATTATGTTACCAGAACATCACATCAACATCAGGCACAAAATGTTCGGATGTCTACCATCAACGGACACTGCCCCAACGTGACATCCCAGCACACGACCCCTGCCCCCTAGCTATCTTATGCATGAGACAAGGGCAAAACGGACATTTCAATTCGGTCTCATGTCACCTTGCAGCGCCACATCAGCACAAGGATGCATTTGACCTAAAAATGAGAGTTGAGGGGCCCCTGCCCCCGCACCAATCCCCCCTCGCTCACGATCCGCCAACGCCTCCCCTTCCGCAATGTTAAATTTGAGCTCGTCCGGACGTTTCCGTCCTCACAGTCAAGCAATGTGCTCCCTCCTATTTCAGCAGCACGTGGGTGGCCCCAACCTTATCAAAATGCCTCTCCAGTCCTCCGTCTGCTCGTCCCGTCTCCCTCTTCTCGAACCTCCCGTCTCTCTCATCTCTAGCTCGAGGGAGAAGCTCGGCATGCGGGCATGTGGCTGTCGGGGGAAGCGGCGAGGCAGGCGAGCTCCCCGGCGAGCTGCTGCTGCCTCCGTCTCCCGTTTCCCCTTCTCTTTCCTCCCCGGCCAGAGCGGGGCGAGCTCCCTGGTGTGCGACTGCCGGGGTGGAGCGGCGGCGTCGGCGAGCTCGAGCCGCGGTGGAGTGTAGGAGGGCCCCGGCGGGGACGACGACCCCGCATACCGGTGAGGCCCCTAAGCCGTGATTTTTTTATATATAAAATTTCTGTTGCATAAACTTTTTTAAAATTGTTTTTCTATTTTTCTGAATTTTTTGTTCGTATAAAGTTTTGTTTCAATTTTTTCTTTTTTTCTACTTACTATTTTTTTTTCTTATTTTCCTCATTTTTTCTTAAAAATATTTTTCGCCAAACTTCTGTTTTTCATAAGTTTCGCTTCAAAACTTTTTGTTTCAAATTTTTATTAACTCTTTTGTCTACATTTTAAAAAACTTTTTTCCAAAATTTTTCTTTCAAAAATTTTCCCAAACTTTTTTGTTATCTAACATTTTCTTAGTTTTTTTTGAAAAACTTTTTCCAGAAAGTGTTCTCTTGAACTTTTTCCTTCTTGCGTTTCGGTATTTCTCTATTTTATTTTTGAATGCAGCTGCACACGTACATCCGTAAACTTGAGTCCGGACGTCATGCCATCTGTCCAACCCGGTTTTCTCAGAACGGGGAGCGGCCGCATGGGCTATCTGGCGGCCGGCGGTGCGCCAACATTCACGCGCGGCCGTTTCCCGAGCCCCACCTCGCGCCGGCAGCACGGCGCTAAAGGGCGTGATGCCGTTGTATAATAGCACGGCGCCATACCCGATGCACCGTGCTATTATACAACGGTGTCATGGCCCATGACGCCGTGCTACAGGATAGCGTCTGCGGCCGCTTACCATTGTGATAGTGCTTTTCTGCCATCCGTCGCGTGGAAGCTCGCCCGGGCCGCCTCCCGCGCGGCTGCCGCCTCCCGCGCAGCGGCGGCCGGCTCTCGCGATTCCAACGTCGCCGCAGCCCTCTCAGGCGCCGGCGTGAACCATCCTCCATCTCGGTACCACCTCGTCCCCGATCCCTCCCCGGCCGGTAAACCCTCTCAGGCGCCGGCGTGAACCATCCTCCATCTCGGTACCACCTCGTCCCCGATCCCTCCCCGGCCGGTAAACCGTCGTCTAATTTATACGGATTTCGCTATCGCTAGATGGATCTTTCTGTTATCAGTACGATGTAATCCACGCGTCAGTCAATTTGATATGGATTTACCTGTGAAAACAGTGCCACCCTCCACCCGCTCCTCCAAGTTCAACGACGATGAAGCGTACCTACCCCTCCATGAAGCGTATCACGTCTTCAGCAGTAGGCGCCCAGGTAGTATCCCTTCGAGGGGCTGCAAATCTGCAATATAGTTTTATGCTATAATTCTAAACCGTTTCGATTCATCTGAAATAAGCTGTAAACAGCATATGTTATGATATGTTGCCTCTTTATCGTTACCGACAGCACAAACCTTTTAAGCACGAGCCATACAAATTGTCACTTCATAGGGCCCGGTCTATTGAACTTGCTATCCTAAGGTAATTTAGGGTCTGTTTTGTTTCCATGCTGCCTCTTGCCTTGCCGAGCGAGGAAGGGTATTTGTAAGGGTCTTCTTGGATCCTTTGCCCTCACCTTTCAAGGTAAGGATATATGTTTGGTACTAGCTTTAAATTCTAGCTTTGATATTTTAATTAGGGATGAAGCTAGCAATCAAGCATTTTTATTCTGTATGCTGTGTAGAAGAATTGGAAAGGACTACACATATACTCCCTCCATTCATCTATGCAAGACCTATTTTTACTTGGCTCAAAGACCAAGAAAAACACTCTCGTCATTAGTTTTTCTTGGGAAAAGACAATCGGCTTTTATTGCAGATTCGGTTCCTCTCTGCATGTATTTCATTCCCGAGGTGTGCAAGCGAAAAATTACTGCCATACCAATTCCCAATGCGTCACTCCCAAGAAAAAATGGGAATAGACCTTGCAAAAGTGAATTTTTGAGATTTCACAATAGGCCTTGCATAGATGAATGGAGGGAGTATGTTACAATCAAAGCATTTTTATTTTCAGTAGTATACATGACAATCAAAGCATTTTTATTTTCCTTGCTAGTTCAATTCCACTCGTGAAACTTGGCAACGAAAATGCTATTAGACTATTAGACTAATGTCTGTTTGGTTTGAGGTGTGTAAACCTGAAGTGTCTAAAACTAGTAGACACTCCATGTTTGGATTCCCTGTCTAAAAGTGTTCTGCATTTAATGCTCTGCTCAGCGACCAAATTACCCCAGCATTCTGTGGTGCGGATAGGGTGAGGAGGAAATAAATGAGGGCAAGAGAAGGAAGGAGGGTTTTAGACAGTTTTAGCACCTCTTTGGGTGCTAGAGGTGGCAAAGAGTTTTAGACACCTTTTAGAAAGGGAGTTTGGTTCTTTAGACACTTTGTTTCAGCACTTGTAAACCAAGCACCCCTAACTTCTTGTACTTGTTACAAAGGTCAGATTGGAGCAGTATAGGAGGCTGGTTATATCGGAAACATATAAAATGAGTTTAGTTTGATGGGTGTCTGGTCTGAGTCAAAGCACAGTGAATAGGCTATTTTATCATACAATTTATTTAACAATTAACATTGCATAAATATCGACCAAATGCTGTGTAGCAGTAACAGCTACATATTTGATGATAAAAGTTCATGGTGTAGCATATAGCTTGCACTTAATTTTGAGCTTAAGTGCATACTTATCGACCACATTTTGTATTATTAATTTTTAACAATGTTACTTTGCTATGATAGGTGGACCCCTCTTCAATATGGGCATCAGGTCAGACAAAGAAGGTATGCCCTTTGATGTAAATGACATGAAGTCGGAGCAAACCTTGTGGGCTTTGTACAATCGATGGTGTAGCTACTTCAACGTGACACGTAGCAGTATGGAGAAGGGCTACGGATTCAACATATTTAAGGAGAAAGTTCGTTTAATCTATGAACTCAAAGGTGTTGATCCAAAGAAGTTGGAACTAAACCATCTCTGTGATGTTGCCATAGATGAGCTGATCTGTCCCCCAAAGATTTTACGTTACCGTAAGTGAGGATCTCCAGGAACTCTGCAGAGTGGCCTGCATGTTGGGATTCCACAATAACCTCCAGCCAATGTGCCCTGGAAGTTAGGAATATGTTGTGCAACATAACGTCTTCGTCTAGGATGCACGTGTGCTCTATATATGCAACTTGGAACACAATAAGGAGGTAGTTTATGGGGAAACAATCCTATCTGTTCCATACCCGGACTTGAGCTGTGCGTTTGTAAGCATAAGTACTGCTTCATCTGTGGTGTTCGCTTGAATGTCTGTAAGTTAATGTTCAAGTCACCCTTACCTTTATGTGAGTGTTAAGTTGGCACTTGTTTTTATAATGCTCTTACCTCCCTGTGCCTCCTGATTCCACTCTTCTTCATATTTGTAATGTAATGCATACTTGTATTAAACTGCTACTGAAATCATATTAGGTCAGGCTGCATTTTGTTTTCTCAACATAATTAAAAAAATATTTGCATAAAGGACACACGCACACATATGCAGTTATGCACGATCAGTTATATGTTTAGACACTGGCATGTCTGGTATAAACTGTATTTTTTTTACGAAACTAAATGTGTGTTTGGTTGGGTGGGTTTTGAAAAAACTGTTGGCGGTTGACTTTTAGAAAAGCAGCTATGAAATTTGCTGGTATAAACTGTATTTTTTTCTCTCCTGACATGGAAACCTTTTCTGTTTCCAAAAAAAAGATTAACCAAGCAGATTCTTTGCATTTCTGACTAACTTGCCCGAAAGAAGAAGAAAAAAAAGACTAACTCTTCCCCTCGTATGTTCAGTTCGATGTACCTTCGAACGCTAGAATCCTGCTGCTCGGTCCGCCTGTAAATCCTGCGTTATTGATGATGGTGTTCGGTGAATCCAGATGAGGAACATGCGTCGTGGACTCGTGGTGGTGGAGCAGAAGCCAGCGGGTCGTCGGTCGGTCATCCAGGCGTGCATCCACGATGGTGTTCAGATGGGACTGGCGCTTCGGTCGGCTTCGGTCGGCCGTCGGGCGGACGTGCATCCACTTTCCCACCGCTTCTGCCGCCCCACGCCTCGCGCGATCGAATCGCTGCCGGCCGCCGCCGCCATCGAGCCATCCACACTCCCCATCGGACGGCCGGCCGGCATCTCCCGACCCCTTCGTCCCCTGCCCCGCTGTTTCTTCAAACCCACGCAACCCACGGATGCCAGTCCAGCGCAGCAAAGGGGGCAACTGGGACTGCGAACCGGCGCGGCACCAACCCAGCAGCAGCACCGGACTACCAGAGTCCAGACTCCAGAGCACGATCGCCCGACCGACCCCGCGGCCCGAAGGTCTCCCACCCACCCACCCGGCGGCGGCATGACGGCGACGTCCAGGCCCCCGCGCCGCCCGCGCATCCGGCCCCGCGGCCCTCCGCCGGCGCCGCCGACCCCGATCCGCACGGCGCGCGGCGCGCGCTCCGCCGCCGCCGACGAGCGCGTCCTCGCCGAGTTCCTCGAGGCCTCCCTCCGCGTGCCCGACCTCGCCCTGCCCCCGCGCGCGCCGCGGAACCGCTTCTTCAGCTTCCCGCCGCCCGGGGCCCCTCCACTGCGCGAGGTACCCTCGCAGGCCCTCGCTTCGGGCGACGCCGACGCGGCGCTGCGGGCGGCGACCACTGCTGCGGAGTCCGGCGCGTTCGCCGTGGCCGGCGCCATCGACGCACGCGAGGTGCGGGAGGCCGTCGAGGCGTCGAGGGCGGTGTTCGCGGCGCCGGACGACGTGAAGCGCGAGCAGCTGGCCAGGTGGTTCCGGAGGAAGGAGGATGACCCGACCGCCGTCGGGGAGGAGTTCTGCTGGTTCCGGCCGGTGAGCTCGGACGACGATCGCGCACTGGGGGCCGCCTTGCCCGGCTCCACGTACCGGGTGTTCAGGTACGTGCGTGCTGTCAATCTATACCCCGTCTTGTAGTATATATGGTTTGTCTCTTTCCTCGTTGCCTTGGCAGCTACCCGGGTGAGGAGTGTTCAGGTCGATGCAGAGTGTTTCAGAATCCAAAATTCTGTCGGAAATACGCAAATAGCTCACAAGGAATCGAAACCAAATGCGATCAGCGATCGTCTTCGCTAAAGTGTCCATCGAAGATTTAACTACATAGGTTTGCGTTCAATATCCTAAAAGTATCATGTGACTTATCATAGGGGATTAGAGTGAGATCAGATCAAGATTAAGCAGTGACTGTTTTGGATGATTGACAAGGAGAACAAACAAATCACCAATTAGCTAGATAGATTACGGCTAAACTCTGAGTTATTTTTGTTATGCAATGTCAGCCGATCAGCCAATCTGGTGAGCATTGTCACTGCAAAATTCTCAAAAACTGACTGATCAACCAGTTGGGAAATCTGTTAAGTCCAAAGGCCCAACCAGTGTGCAAGGCCCATATTGATATATACTACCAATTTGTATCGCAACGGCCCATACGGTACGCACCGCAAATTATTACACCACTCTGACTTGAGCTTGTGCACTTTTTACTAGGGAGAAGGTGGACATTGTTGCATCGAGAATGGAAAACGTTGCAAAAAATGCCATCAGAGTTCTAGCTGAGAACGTCAAGAGTCCTAAAGACTCTGCTCTGTCCGGAGAAGCCCCGTCGATCCTGTGCCTGAGATTGCATAACAGTAACAAGTCGAAAGCAGGTTGGGATGACTTTGGCAGCACTGATCCTCCCAAATCGCACGCTTTGAGCATCCACCTCTCTGAACGTGATAGACGGATTTGCCTCAGAAACCAGGGTGGCTCGACCATTTTCAGTTTGCCTGCATGCTCTATGCTTGTCACAGTTGGCAAGCAGGTTCAGGTATCATGCTATACCCATCACTCCTTCCTGTCTATTCTGAAAACTACTCAGATGATCATATTAACGCATAGATGACAGTGTTTGCTCGAATTAACCTTATGCTGCATTCTGTGAAAACGGTCAATGCTTTCTCAGTTTCTCTGTGATAACAGTCCGGCCATTGTATGCGCGCTGCCGGATGTTCTGTTCCAAGTCTGAAACATTGACAGTGTTTGCTCTGAACCACAGGAATGGTCCAATGGGCAGTTCAGGACCGCTGTTGGCGTGGTACTGTATGAGATGACCGATGAACCAGGCCCCTCTATCTCCCTGGAACTCGTGTACTCCTCTCCAGACGACCTGCATCTTTCTGAGGTTGGCCGGCAGGCCAGGTGCATTGACCGTCCGAAGGCCGTCTCTTTTAGGGACCAGATACTGGTTGCTCTGATCCTGCTGTTCCTGTTCTACGTCTTCTGGCGCTAAGTGCATCCGGCGTCCCTTTGCAAATGCCCGAGATAGCCAATTTTTACAGAAGAGCTTTCTTGGCCCTAACTGCCTGCCTTTTCTCCATTGGTTGATTGTGGGGATTGGGGGAAACACTGCATGGACTGCGGTGATCACAGGTGGTTTCAGTTTTGTTTGATTCGTCTTCCTATTCTTTTTCTTGAAGAAACTTAAGGAATGATGGGGAGTTCCTAAGGTTCACTATAGAAATAATAATAAAAGAGTTGGTCCGGTTTACAAGGAGAACTGGATCCGAAACCGATTTGTGTTCCTTTTCTTTGAGGAATGAAGCATACAAATAAAAGTAAATACTGCTTTTAGCGAATCCCATTTGAGGGAAATGTTAGGGGATTGGTTGTTTTTCTGGTTGAGGATGTTGCCATTGCGATTGAGGTTGTACATGTTGCCTTTTGAATTTTAATACATTTGGAGCAGAGTTTGGCTTCCCTTTGGTACTTAATTATTGATGTAGTAGCATGGTTTGCTCTTGTGAGGATCTGGGGAGGTGTTGCCTTGTAAATTTGTAATGTAAAGCCATTAGCTGTGTCGGATGTATACCTGAAAATATTATTGTGATTGTTTTTTAGTGAATAAATAAAAATTGTATTTGCACTGCATTTTTTAGAGGTATTTGCACTTCATTTTGCTCGTCTGATTCTGCTGCATTTCCTTGTACTATATATGGAAAGGGAAGTGCTGCCTTGTAAATTATTGTAACTATATGTGGATGGTGACCTGAAAGAAAACCTTTGCGATTGCTTTCTGATAAATATAGAAATCCTGTATTTACCACATTTTTGCTTTGCATTGAAAGAAGGATTAGAGGCGATCGACAAAATCCTCTATTGCTCATCGTCGGGTTTTATACAAGCCGAAAGCAACTGTTGGCCGTCCGACAAAACGGGGACGCCGCACAGTTTGGCCAACGGAACGATCGTGTAGATCGTGGTCAGCTGTATGCCTATCTATCCCTGAAGACTAGGTCAGTGGCTAACCAAATCCTAACCAATTCGCTAACACCCCCCCTCAGTCATTGCTTCGGATGATCTGATGCAAAGACTGTTTTTGAACTCCTCAAAGAGGGTAGTAGGCAGTCCCTTGGTCATGATGTCGGCGAATTGATGTTGTGTTGGCACATGAAGAACTTGTAGCTGCCCAAAGCTGTACGTTCCCGAACGAAGTGAATATCCAACTCGACGTGCTTTGTTCGCTTGTGATGCACCGGGTTGTCGGAGAGGTACACCGCGGAGACATTATCGCAGAAGATGATGCTGGCCTTGTTGACGACGACATGGAGCTCCATAAGCAGATTCCGCAACCAGCAGCACTCAGCGGCGGCATTGGCCACTCCTCTGTATTCTGCCTCTGCGGAAGAACGAGACACCACAGCTTGCCGTTTGGACGACCATGACACGAGGGCGTCGCCGAGGAAGATGCAGAAGCCGGAGGTGGAACGGCGCGTGTCCGGGCAGCCCGCCCAATCAGCGTCCGTGTATGCCGTGAGTGCTGTCGAGGTGGACGCCCGGAGTAGAACACCATGGCTTGGCGTCCCACGAATGTAGCGCAGGATTCGTTTGATGATGTTCCAGTGGGCGTCGTGGGGATCATGCATGTGCAAACATGCCTGCTGCACTGCATAGGCAAGCTCCGGGCGCGTGATGGTGAGGTACTGAAGAGCTCCGGCGATGCTGCGGTAGAATGTCTTGTCCTTCAGCGGGGTTCCTTCATAGGCAGAGACTTTGGCCTTGGTGTCCACCGGCGTTGAAGCTGGCTTGCAGTTTTGCATGCCCGCGCGCTCCAGGATATCCTCGGCATATTGCCGTTGATGAAGGAAGAAGCCCGCCTTGGTTCGCCGGACTTGGATGCCGAGGAAATAATGCAGCGGTCCGAGGTCCTTCATGGCGAATGCGGAGCGGAGGTCGTTGACGATTTGTTGGAGCAGCGCGTCGGTGGAGGCTGTGAGAACGATGTCGTCTACGTAGAGTAGAAGCCACGCCGTGTCTGCTCCGCGGCGTAGTACGAACAAAGATGTGTCCGAGCCCGTCGTGATGAAGCCAAGGGCACGGAGGTGAGCAGCGAAGCTGCTGTACCACGCCTGTGGAGCTTGCCGGAGCCCGTACAACAACTTGGACAGAAGGCATACATAGTCAGGGTGCGCACTGTCGACAAAGCCGGCTGGCTGTTGACAGTACACCGTCTCCTTGAGGTCGACGTGGAGGAAAGCATTGCTGACGCCGAGTTGATGGACAGGCCACCCTTTTGACGCGGCCAGTGTTAACACTGTGCGAATGGTCGCCGGCTTCACGACGGGGGAGAAGGTCTGATCGAAATCAATGCCGGGGCGTTGAGTGTCCCCGCGCAACACCCAGCGTGCCTTGCGTCGCTCCAGGGAACCATCTGGATGGAGCTTGTTCTTCAGAATCCACTTGCCGGAGATGACACGCGCGCCAGGTGGTCGGGGGACGAGGCGCCATGTGCCATTGCGCAGGAGAGCGTCGTACTCGTCTTGCAGTGCGCGACGCCAGTGTACATCCCGTAGGGCAGCGCTGACCGAGGACGGGACGGGCGGCGGCTCAGCCACGGAGGCGATGTTGGCGTAGCGCCGGTTGGGCTGAAAAATGCCATCCCGAGCCCTTGTCACCATCGGATGTAGTGGCGGTGGAGCAGACGGTACCACGCCAACCGAGGGTGACGGCGAGGTGGTGCCTGGCGTTGATGACCCCGCAGGTGATGTCGTGGTTTTCGACGTCGTGTCAGGTGGCGTGGATGACGGGGCCATGGGCGACGTCGCGACGGCTGGTGTAGACGACGGTGCCGCGTTCCACGCCGTGGCAGCCGGAGTCGCCGACGGTGTCGGATGCGACGACATGACGGCCGGTGTGGACGACGGCGTCGCAGTCGGCATCGTGGCGGCCGGCGTGGACGACGGTGTCGCGGTCGGTGTCGTGGTGGCCGGCGTGGACGACGGTGTCGCGTTCGGCGTCGTGGCGGCCGGCGTGGACGACGGTGCCGCGGGCGACGCCGTGGCAGCCTGTGTTGTCGTGGGCGACACGTCGTTGTTGCCGTGAATTGGAGTGGACGCAGCAGCGAGCCGTTGCGGCGCGGCATGACGTGGTGTGGCACTAGGCAGGAGCTGCACAGGTGCCAGGTCATCGAACGGAGGCGGCGGCGTTGTGGTGGTGGACGGCGAGGACGTAGTGGCAGCTGCCCGCCGGGACCTGAAGGGAAAAACAGCTTCCTCGAAATAAACGTGTCGTGACACGATCACCCGGTTAGTTTCAGGGTTATAGCAGCGATAGCCTTTGGTTTCTGCTGGATATCCCAAAAAGATGCATGCCGCGGAACGTGGGGAGAGCTTGTTAGCTGTCGTTGCAGCTAAGTTTGGGTAGCACAGGCACCCAAAGACTCGCAAGTGATCGTAGTCTGGGTTATGGCCATGGAGAAGCTTGTAGGGGGTGCCATTGTTACGTGGGCGGCAAGGGCGGCGATTGAGGGTGTAGGTTGCTGTGTTTAGGGCTTCCGGCCAGAAGGTTGTGGGCACGTCGGCATGGAAGAGGAGTGCGCGCACGCTGTCGTTCAGAGTGCGTAGAACGCGCTCAGCACGCCCATTCTGCTGCGAGGTGTAGGGACAGGTGAGCCTGAGGATCATGCCATTAGAAGAGAGGAAAGAGCGCAATGCATGGTTATCAAATTCTCTACCGTTATCAGTTTGCAAGCTAGCAATGGAGCACCTGAATTGAGTGCGAACATAGGCATGAAAGCAAATGATGGTCGGCAGAACTTCAGATTTAGCTCGCAAAGGAAATGTCCAAACATAATGAGTATGATCGTCAAGTATCACAAGATAAAATCTGTAGCCAGAGTTGCTGATGACAGGTGATGTCCACAAATCGCAATGCAATAGCTCAAAAGGCCGAGTGGCTACTTTATTAGAAGCAGAAAACGGCAACCGAACATGTTTACCAAGTCTACAAGCATGGCAAGAATGATCATCTAACTTAGAACATGTAAAAGGAAAAGTTCGTAGTAAGCTGGATAAAGAGCTGGTGCTGAGATGTCCAAGACGAGCATGCCACAAAGTGGAGGAGGTGACAGCGGCGAGACTTTGGTGTGGAGCCGTGGTGCTGGCACGTAGTGGATACAGCTCGCCGCTTGAATCACATCGGAGAAGTGTCGTCCCCGTGCGTAGATCCTTGATAGAAAAGCCAAAAGCATCAAATTCAACTGTCACTGGATTGTCTCGAGTAAGAGCACGAACGGATACAAGATTTTTAATAAGAGAAGGGCAAACGAGAATGTTATTCAGGCGTAAAGGAGCAGCAGCAGTAGGAACAGAAGCGGCGCCGGTGTGAGTAACAACAAGAGGGGCACCATTGCCAACGATGACATGAGCAGAGTCAGGAGGAACGGGTTGACAGTGGGAAATACCAGGGTTGGTCATCATGTGTGTCGACGCGCCCGTGTCGAAGAACCAATCGCCACTGCCGGTGTAATTGGCAGTGGAGGAAGGTTGGCCGTGGAGCGCCGTGTAGAGATTTGGCGGCGCACCGAAGGAGAACTGTTGCGGACTGGGAGCTGAAGCAACCATGGCGTGGGGAGGGGCCCCGGGTCTGGTGTTGGCCGAGCCGAGGTTGGGACCGCGCCATGTGGCCGGAGGCACCTGCCAGGCGTGAACTAGACCCGTCCACGGATATGGCGAACCCCAGGCGTTCGGCGGCGGCGCTGCTGAGTTCGTTGGTGCCGATCCGGAATTCCCGCGCTTGTTGCCGTCAGTTTGCTTGCGCTTCTTCTTGCGGTCGTTGCCGTTCTTGGTGGGGGAGAAGGCAGGAGTCGAGGTCGGCGGCTTGGCGGCGCCCGTGGAGCCGGTGGCGACGAGTGCGGCGCCCGCCGTTGCGGAGGAGGAGGACTCCGAGCCTGCGGCGAGGATGGCGTTGGCGGCCTCCATCTTGTGGGTACGGTCCAGGCGCGTCTCCTCCTGTATGAGGTAGGAGTGTACCCAGAGGAAATGCGGCAGCGGGTTCATGGCGTTGATCACACCGAGGGCGTTGGAGAACTTGGAGCTGAGGCCGCGCATGGTGTTGACAACGAGGTCTTGGTCGGTGATAGGATGTCCGACGTCGGTGAGAGTATCCGCCAGGCGCTTGAGACGGCAGCAAAAATCACTGACGGAGAGATCACCCTGCTGTAGACTATGGAAGTCTTGGAGGGCGTACACGGCGCGCTGCGTCGCGTTGTTGAGGAAGAGCCCGCGTACCGCGTTCCAGGCAGAGAACGCCATCGCGCGGCGGTGGAACACCATGTCGCGAATGGTCTTGGACACGGTGAGATAAATCCAGGAGACTATGCAATGGTCGATTTGAATCCACGCGGCGTCGTGCTGCATGGCTTGGGCGTCGACGGTGCCGTCGACATGGTCGAACAGCCCGAGTTTGCGGAAGGTCAGCTCAAAGAGAGAACTCCAGGAAGAATAGTTGGATTCATGGAGTTCGAGAACCTCCGGCACGTGGTGACGGATGTTGAGCATCTGGATGGTGGGCGCGGCGATAGGAAGTGGAGCAGCGACATGAAATGGATTCAGGTCGTGGGCAGCACCAGCCGAAGAGGCGCTGCTGGAGGAAGAAGAAGCCGGGCTGTGCGCCATGGAAAAGGTGAAGAGCAGCGGAAGGATAGGATCAAGAAGTTAAGCTGATACCATGAAAGAAGGATTAGAGGCGATCGACAAAATCCTCTATTGCTCATCGTCGGGTTTTATACAAGCCGAAAGCAACTGTTGGCCGTCCGACAAAACAGGGACGCCGCACAGTTTGGCCAACGGAACGATCGTGTAGATCGTGGTCAGCTGTATGCCTATCTATCCCTGAAGACTAGGTCAGTGGCTAACCAAATCCTAACCAATTCGCTAACATGCATGTTGCTTGTCCATGATGTCTTGGTACTATTATTATCTGAGATGACCATGCAAGATCTGTACTCTGCCCTAGATTTATTCCCCTTAGTTTGCCCATGCTGTCGGTCCAGCAAGTGACAATTTTCCTACTGCTGACCAAGCGGTGCAAATAGCACCGACAGACACTCGTTACCGTGAACTCTTGGTGATAGCCGGTGTATCTGATCACTCACGTAGTCAAGCGCGCACTGCCTCGGCCTTTGCCTTGTCACGTCCTCGTTACAGCACAGCCCGGTAGCAACAAAACGGCACGTCCGACCCTGACTAATCACCCGGAAAAGACGCTACTGTTGCTGCCGCAAGGATACAAACACCGGAACGGGGTGCCACCGCCGGTGGCCTCGTGACGGAACGGGGGTCCAGGTGAATTGAACGCCCACCCGCAGCCGCAGGTCTCCCTCTCCTGCTCCAGACAAATGCTGTAGCAGCAGCCCAGTCTCTCTCGCACAGGCACAACCAGGAGCCGCGACACGACACGAGCGTGCGAAAACCGGGCAGGTCCCTGCCTCGCCTGAAGCATCAGCCTGTCAGCGTGCACCAGCCGCGGGTGTCGATCCTCCTGCACCCGGGTCGCCGAGAGCTGCAGTGCTCGGCGCTGCATGCCCGGGCCGGGCTGGGCGGAGCGGATCGCGGTGGGTTCTTTCCCCCGCTGGACCTCACTGGACGGTGCGCGCGCGGCGGACGAGGGTGGCGGTGGCAGCGTTTTCGCTGTGTGCCTCGCGAGACCTTTCCGGCGGGCACCTGAAGCTGAAAGGAGGACGTGCGACCAACCCCGTCCTCGGCCTCGTCTCCTCCGGTGTCCGGCCGGCGACGCGGGGTCTGATCTGGGGCCGGCCCTCGTTAATGCGGGGGGCGATCTCTTGAACGATCTGCACGGGGCCAACGAGAGAGCTTCCACAGGGCCTCCTCCCCGCCCTGATGTCTGATGCCAATCTCTCAACCGCCACCCGTCCTGCCCTCCTGTTTGTTGCGTGATGCTGCCTCGTGCTAATCATTGCAATCATTGGCGCCATCTTTGCATTCTTCAAAGTTCAAACCATTTTGTTGTTTATTTGCCTGCTCACATTCTTCATCTGCGTCCCTTTTTTCCTTTGGTCACGTCCTTGTTAGTCCTCAACTGTTCTCGCAATGTGTGCATATGCCCTTAAGCTCACACCATCCCAGGGTAAATTCACGAGTTCCTTTTACACCGATGTGGCCAGGCCGTGTGGTGACTGATGACTGCCGAGTGCCGCCCACTGCCTCTGTCAATCTGATATACAGTGCAGAGTCAGATCGAGAGCAGCACCATGCAGCCAGCCATCCTCCTGTGCCGTTCACCGGAACCTTTGAGCACACACAGTAGTTACTACAGTCACTGTTGGATTCTTTTGAGTTGAGGTATGAACAAGTCACCTGGACAGGACTGTTCTTTGAGCCGTCTATTCACCCAAACATCTGCAGTAAAGGTAGTATCGCAGTAATCGCCTGATCCAATTTTGCGTCGCCGCTAGCTCCTGCACATCCCTGCTCCCGGATGTGATGTCTCGAAGTTAAGGCACCTCACCAACTAATCACTGAGCCGCGCTGCGCGATTACAGGCCTACTGATGTACATATGCCTGCAGAAATGTTTTGCATGCTCGGAAGCTGCTCCTTGAACACTCTTGACTTAGCCGGCAATGGCATGTCCGAATCTCGGGCCTGTGAGAAGCGCGAACTGTTGCTTCCATCAGTAGCCTTGCACGAGCTTGCTACGAGTAGAACCATCCACAAATCTTGCGAGAAACCAGCAAATCCATAAACCCTGACAGTCTGAGATGTGTGTAACAAGTGGTCAGACGGCGAGATTGTCTACACCGTCGGAGTGTAAATCCGGGGACAGGCTGCGGTGTGCCCATCACTTCTGGTCCCAGCGGAAGCTTCTTCCAACAGTAAGTCAGTAATGGCCATGTATTTCAAACGATAGCTGAAGGATCGGCACGGGAAGGGAAGCTTCTCCCTGCACCAACCGCTTGGTGGACACACATATCTTGACTCGAGTACCGCTACAGTCTGTACTGAAGCGACGGATGCAAGTTGGGCACACCGTACCGTGCGTTGCGTGTGGTTTCAGGTGGTTCAGAACTTCAGATAGGACTAACGATCGGTTGTTGAACACTGTTCGCGGGTATTCTTGAACCGAAGACAGAAAATACTGTTCGCGGGTATTCTTGAACCGAAGACAGAAAATACTGCATGTTTCTACTAGTTGTCGGAACTCGGTTATTTTTGCTGAAGCCATGTAAGCAAACTGTCTACTGAATTCAGCTGGATCGTTCATCTGATTTGCAGAGAAAACACTGGGTCACTTGGACATGAGAACAGTCTCTCCGTCGCATCAGGCGCGTGCTACGGATTCAACGGCTGTTCTCATAGTTCCATGACGTGAACCTGGCGGTGGTTGCTTCCAATCATGCCGTATTGTTTTGTTATGCCTGCCTTGCAAGATGGGGCCACGCAATGCACTGCACGCTGGGACAAATGGCGTAGTACTGGTACAGCATCTACGAACCATTTAAGGGGTATCCCATGTTCGTGTGGATGGAGGAAGAACCGAAGAAGACGACCTCATATGATATATCTGATGATCTTCTTTGTCCTTGGGTCCCGGAAATGTGGGTGCCACTCCACACTACCCACGCCAATGAGCTCAAGTTTTATTTCAACGCTGCTAGATTTGAAAATATTGTTGTGATAATTTGAATGACAGAAAACATTTGTTATCATTGTTTAAGACCGTCCTTGTTCTTCATTGACCCAAACAGGAATTCCATACGGATACCATACGCTCCTAGACTCACCCATGGAGTACACTCCGTTGCTCAAAATGTAGAGAACACAAGAATTTGGCCTCTACAACATTGGAGGGAAAAACCTACAAGTATCTCGGAACTGAATTTTTTCCTTGTGATCTGCACATACAAACGAACACTTCTGACTTCTCGTTGCTGGGGATGGAATCTCCGGACTACGATACTGTCATAGCCCCTCCCTTCTATAGATGTCGAAGGCTCGAAGCAGCGGTAGCATTGCTCAGAGTCAGAGTTTTAAACTTGCTAGGCTTTTTGTCTGCAACCGGTGTCGCCGTTGCTCAAGGAGATCCCATAGAGGCATACTAGACCATATACAGGTGTAACAAGCATTCAAGAGCAAGCACCAAAATATGCAAGCTGCTCCAAAAACAAACTCGTCCCTTGTCGAGAGGAGGAACAGAGTCGATCAAGACGTAAAAAGTACATGGAATTTACCACTGTATCGGTAGTTCAGGACAGAACACAGGTTGATCCAGAAGAAGAAACAAGGAAGAACTTGATCAGAGAATAAATGGCATCGATCGGTGTAGATGGATCATGGATACCAGTACGGAATTGATATAAAAGAAAGAAAAACATCAGAGGTCGAATACTACTACTACATGTCAATTATTGCTTCAATACTTACTAGTGCTGTATGTGTACAGTCCCTCCCCTGCAATACAGAGCAAGGAGTAAGGCACCACCACGCATTCAAGAAACAACAGGCAAATTTCCGGAATCATTAGTTGCTTGTCAAGTGTCTGAATTGATTCTCATTCAGCACGTCGGCCTCGGATGCTCAACCAGCTTTAATTCTTCAACAAGACTGATTAAAAATGATAGAGCACTTGTTCACCACCAGGTACGTGTGAACAGTAGAGTCGCTGCTTACTGTTGCCTGCTGCATGTTATAGGAATACAAGACAACACAGCACCAGCAAAACTTATCAGTGTGGATGTGATATTATTTTTATTTTTACATTGAGATTTCTACTTAACTTGTAGTACTACGTGCTGATTTGTACAGCTGGTTTATTCTGAGAGAAAAAATTGTGTAAGAAGCAGAAATAAGAGACGCCCAACAATCTCTTACTGCGTCCATTTTTATTTATAAGGTATATGACTTGTTATGGCCTTCGAAAATATACTTTAATCATGGAGTATGTGACATGCAATAGACATTTTTCTTTAATAGAGCAAAAGATTTAATTCCAGTTTAGTACTACACACCCATTCCAGTTACAGTTACTGCTTACCTGTACAGCATCTTAACGGCGCACAGGTGTTAGGCTCGCTCAACCAAGTGCTACAGTATCATCGTGGAGGTAAAGAGAGAACAATCCTGTGGTTTTCACAGGACTGGAAAATATTTGCATACCTAATTTAGGAGCCTCAACAGGAATCTAATTACTAGTAGTTACAATCACCACTCTTGGCACGGTGGGAGGGAGCCGTTGAATCCATCGTGACAGAGTGCGTTGCATTTTTGCATGAGCTCCGCTACATCTTGACGTCCGAGAGTGTGACCCAGATGTGCTCGAACACCTCGACGATGAGGTCGTGGTACTCGGCGGCGTTGAGGGCCAGGTAGCACGCCAGGAGGTCCTCGAGGTCGGCGGCGGTGCGGATGCCGTTCTCCGCGATCATCTCCTCCATGGACTCCCGGAAGTCCCGCCTCGGGTCCCGCGACGTCTTCACCACCGCGAAGCTCTCCGCCAGGGGCGGCGGCTTGGCCGCCAGCGCCGGCGAGCGCGGGGTCGTCGTCGCCGGTGGCTTGCACTTCTTGGACGACGCTATGCGCGGGGTGTTGGCGCGGGTCTTGAGGCGGCGCGCCGACGACACGGATCGCCTCGGCTTGAGCTTGCTCTGCTCGGGAGGAGGAGGAGGAGGTGGTGTTCGCTGGGCCGCGTGTTTCAGGACGTCGATGTGCTTGTCCTCGAGCTCCTCGCAGGCGTCGGGCTCTCTCCTCGCCGGCTTGGTCGCGATCGGCGGGAGCGTCGTCTTCTCCGGCCTCTTGTTATCGGTCCGCAGGTCGATGATGATCTCCGTGGCGGAGGTGAACACCTTGCCGTGGGCACGGACTTTGGCCGTCGGTTTCTTCAGGTCGCCGTCGTCGTCGTCGTCGCTGCTGTAACCGACGAACACGTCCCGGCGGCACGGCGGCGGGGTGTCGGGCGCGTGGACCACCACGAGGTCCCGCCGGCGCCCGCAGCGGCACCCGGCGGCGGAGGCCGGCGACGACGCGACGCCGCTGCTGCTGCTGACCGACGAGTGCGCCGCCAGCTTGACGGAGCGCCGCCGGTGGCGCCGCCTGTACCGGCGCGGCGGCGACAGCTGCAGCGGCGGGAAGTGCGTGTCGGAGGCCTTGGGGCGGTGGTGGTGGAGCGGCGATCCCAGGACGAGGTCCCCCGCCCGCGGCGTGTAGTAGTGGGACGCCCTGTGCGGGAGCCACGCGCCGCCGTGGCCGTGGCCGTGCCTCGGTGTGCTCGGGAGCGGCCGGGACGCGGCCCCGCGCGGGCTGGCCGCCGAGGCGCCGCCCCTCGCGCGCATGTCCCGGAGCTTGAAGAACCACGCGTTCGGGATCATGTCGGAGAGCCGGAACTTGTGCCGCCCCATGGCCGGCCGCTGTTGCTCTAGAGCCTAGCCGTGCAGAGGAATGCAGGATGACAGCAAGCGCCTCCGCGTTCACTGTGCTACGCTCGCGCTGCTTCTCTTCTCTTTGGTAGCTTGCTCTGTACGAGGAGCAGAGGCGCAGGGAAGACGAGGGCGAGGAGCGAGGGCGTGGCGAGCAGAGTAGGAGCGCAGCGAAGCGCAGGAAATGGCGCGCACCAGAGTGGGGAGGCGAGGCGGGAGGAGTCGGAGTTGGAGGGGACGCGAGGCGCCTTTTGTCCTCGCGCTGGCGCGTCGCCTCCTCCCTCCCGCAGTCCCGCCCGCCATCCCTCTATGCAGCGTGGGCCCCCACACCGGATACGGCCGACGCAAGCAGGCAGCCACTCCTTGCCACGCACGCACGCACCAAGGAATCATGCTGATCCCGTTCGTTGGCGTCGCTCAATCGCATTGTACTGTGCCACTGTTACGGATCCATCGCATTGTTGGTTGTTTTTTTTAAAAATCCGTATATACTAGAACGAGCTCATGTTGTCATTCACACTATTGCACTGTGTGTTCCTCTGGCGATCGATCTGCGGCCGATGTGAAAGAAAGCCTCCCTCGCGCGACCTTTTTAAAAATAGATAGGGGGATGGGGGTCGCAGAGAGTGTTGGTCGGAGGGAGAGATGGGCCTGAACGTAGGATAGACAGGAATGGCTGCCTTCTTCCTCTGCACTTTCACTCCCAGTCGCGTCGCGTCGCGTCCTTCAATTATGCGCGTCAAACAGCGTTCTTGTCATCCATCCCTCTCCTCTCCGTCCTGCCTTGTGCCTTGCCCCCCGCCGCATTACGCGACGTGAGGGAAGAGCCAGATCGCCATTAGTTTAAGCTCCCCCGCGCCGCGCCATCTTTCCCGGGGGAACTCCCCTCCCCGCCACACGGCGCGCTGCCGACCTGGCGTCGAGGCGTGCAGTGAGTGAGTGACCAGCAGCAACAGATACCTGCTGACGAGAGTCGTCGGGACGAGCCGAGCCGGGCGGCGTCGCCGCTGAGATTAAGGTCCCCCGTTTGATTAATTAATTAATCTGCCTGTTCCGTCACGAGATTAGTGTGTCCTGTTCTGGTTGATTCGTTCAGCGACCATACTTTGCGTAGCCGGGTGCCGGAACCGGGTCCACACATGTACATGCAGGATCTGCAGCTGGGACCGACAGTTCAGATCGTATCCGTCCACGTATCCTTGTTAACGTGTGAACGACGCACGAGCACCTTGATGGTATGGTAGTACGCTGCTACTACGATAGCACGCACGTACTCGTCGTGCCAAATTGTACTGGTAGTAAATTTGCGTACTGTACCACTGTTGGTAGAGTAGGCTTTGTGTTTGACCTGACGTGACAACACACATGCGAGGCCCATAGGGGACGGGGACGACGCGCGCGGGAGGCCGGGGGCGACGCGCCGACGCCCGCGGCCCGCCACGCCGTAGAAGAGACGGGAACGGACGCCGCGCAGTCTCCGGGCCAGGCTATTCAATGACAAGGACGCCGCAGCAGCGAGCGACGAATCCTCCAATGCCCAACCTTCTTCGGGTAATCTTTTTTTTTTCCCCTCCTCTTGGAGGCCAGCTCACGACGCATGCCCGGCCGGCCGGTGTGGTCCGTCCAGTTTAATTTAGTTCCTAGCTAACAGCTTAACAGCAGATGCTCCAAGCCTCACGCTCACTGATCCCCAATTTCTTACAGCGCGAGCAGTTTCTGCGTTCCTTCAGACCGGTGTCACTTGCATACTGAATACTGGAAGCAGACGAGACGACCGGCATCTTCACATCCTCGCGACCATGATAGAAAGGGATCGGTAGCGGCTGTTAGGTTGTGTGTGTGTGTGTGGCTTCGATTTGATCGCGAGGGGCCGCCGCACGAAAGGTGCGTGACATGGCATGGCGCCATGATTTTGTTTCCGCACTGATGCTGCTGCCGATGCTACGACGATCTTGATGTGCGGGGGAATCAAGCGGAGACAGGGCTACGAGGCAGGCCATCATGGAGATATTGGAGAGACTGCGCCACCTGATGAGGTCCACATGACTGTTGGCTGTTGCTTTCGTCGATCGATCGACCACCGACCGATCGATGTATTCAACTGGTTGCTTCGTTGAGCTCATAGGTGACGTTTCTAGTTTACAAGCTGTTTAAGGCCGTGCAGCGTGCAGTCAGATTTGAGGCTTCATTACGTGGCTCTCAGATGGTGCAATAGCAAAGATCAGCTGCCCAATTGATCTAGGTCAAGCATATAGCAGGCAGTGTCCAGCAACATCCAGGCATTACGCAGCACGGGTAATTAGGTCTAGTGCTAGGTCTTGATAGAATTTTGCTTTCTGCAAATGAACTCGTCCAGCCTGAGTTAAAGTCAGGACTTGCTCGGGGCTCCATGCCCGGGTTGTACCTTGTACTTATCAGGAACTAGGTCAAGCAAAGAAGATAAACAATCATGTCTACCAGTCTATGATTGATGTCCTGATGACTGCACGTGGTTAGTACTTACTACTACTTTCAAGCTAATGCGAGGCCCCCGGGCAAAACTCAGCCTGGAACAGCGTCTTCACGCAACTGGAAGGTCCATGTGTGCACAACACAGAACAGGGAGACTAATTTCTCAAGTGCTGACCAGAAAAACATTAGGACTAACTAAACCTACTTTCTGAATTAACAGAAATTCCTGACATTTGTTAGTTGTACAGCTGTCATTTTCACAACTGATTCTTTTACATTTCTATGCAATCATGCAAAGTGTTTGTAATTCTGTGCTCCACAAATTGATCTACAGGTCGGCTAAAGTAGCCACGCAACCAGAGTTCCCAACTTCTGCAAGACTGCAAGCCATCTCCTTCCTGGGCCACACAGTGCAGGCAGCGCACAACGCCTGCCTTCTTGTCTGAAGCCTGAACGCACCCACGTCGTTCTGGGCCAGAACCCCCTCTCGTTTCAGCAGGCCTTCCTTGCACCACGTAGCCCTGTGACCTCCACAAAACTGCCGAGCTGCTGCGGCAGCTTGCTTGCGCCCCAAAAGCTCCTGCATATATAATGGCCAGATCAGTTGTTAGGTCTGTACTTGTGCAAAAACCAGTTGCAACTGAACTCCAGAAGCAATGGCCATGAGGGCTCCTCCGCTGACACCTTCCAAGAGCTCCACGTTTGGAACTCACCAGACCATACTGTCCTTCAGGCCGAGTGCTGCTAGCCCCAGATCAGTTAGAGCTTATGCAAAGGAAGATGAGGAGGGCAACAAGCAATCCCTATTTGGGAGCATCACCGAGGCACTGGACTTCTCGCAGGTGCGGTCCGAGAAGGACGCCGAGCTGCTGTACGAGGCCAGGGAGAAGACCAAAGGTGGAGAGAGGATGGCAAGGGAACAGGTACATACATAATCACTGATGAAAACCAATTGTGGATCAATGATGTTATTATCTGTAACTTTTTCTGTATGCTGATTAACTTCTGCTTGGATTTGCTATCAGTATGGAGCACTCAGGAGGAAAATTGGGGGCACCTACCAGGATTTCTTCAAGTCATATGTTGAAGGTATCATATCTTGCACCTTTCTCACGATGATAATGAAATGGCAAATGGAAGATCATGAGTATTTCACAAACACTGATCCACTGAAAAAGCTGTATCATGTGATATATATATGCCAAAACTACAATACTGAATTGCTAGTTTTTTCCCTGAACAAGAGACTGAATATAAAGTTAACTAATAGTTAGTACTGACCGACCAAATTGGTTTCAAATACAGTCGATGGGGATTACGTGGAGGATGGTTGGGTCGATAAGACCTGCAAGATATGCAAGAAGGACACAAGGGGGGAGCCAAGGCAGGTCGACAAACTAGGGAGATATGCACATGTGGCATGCTTGGAGAACCCAAAACCCGCAAACTTCTTCACCAAACTTTTTGCCAGATGAACTTCTATTGTACCATAAGAAGCTTTGTTTCACTCATGGTTAGATATATGATAGATGTTATCGCTACAAAGTGCCTGAACTGTGCTATGTGTTTAATTTTCCACAGGAACAAAGGCATGACTCAGAAAGACCAGAACACTGAATATTTTCATATAGTAGCATCAGACTTTACAACAAGTTAGTGCTCTTGAGTTATATATATTGGCTAATGTTCCTCGACGTAATACAGGAGGAGCTTCTAACCATAAGCTTATTTGATAGAACCACTGTAAAGCTATTGCATTCTGCTTACCTAATGCTTTAGTTATATGCTGTGTTTAGAAGTCGCGTGCATTGAGCATGGACAGATAGACCTTGCACCTGATGACAGTGCATCCAATCTTAAAGCCAGGCATTACTGTAAACCCAACACTGATCTTTGCTTCCTCTGTAATCAACCTGGCCGGTACACTTTCCATGTGCTTCTTCTGAAACTGAAGACCGGTTTTGACAAAGAACATTTCAGCTCTTGGTTTCAGGTAGCGAGCAACTGTGAGCAATGCCCAAACATTTCTAGCCATTCTTGCAAATGTCTGGTAAAATTGTGTCCTTGGATGACCACCCCTCTCCACAAATGCTCTGTGATCCAAATTTCCAAAGAAGGAATCCTCCATAGTCCTGGGTACAGCCACCAGATACTTTTCTCTGCAAAATCTTCCAAAAGCAGAATTCGGGGCCTCCATAAGAGCATCAAATGGATCCTTAAAACTCATAACATGATCATAAAAATCCATGGAAAAGTACTGCTCTTTGGTCCCCATAAGCATTGCACGAGCAAAGTATGCCTCAACACCATACTTCTTATGAGACCTTTTCTCATATACAACAGATTTGTCAATTGGAAATTTAGAGATGCCAAGGTCCCATCCTGAAACTTTCATCCAACCGACGACTAGTTTTGTAAAATCATGTATATGCTTCGATGAACTCTCAAACAATTTTATGAACATGTCAATTGATTCCCCCGTGCCAGTGTCAAATTTTCTCTCTGTGTGCATTGCTCTCCGATCATTCTTCTCCTTCAATTCCATATTACTCCTTTCCACTTCTTCCAACTCTTCTCGCAACAGAAGAATTTCAGAATCTTTCTTGCAGATGTCAGCCTGCAACTCCACGGAGAGCTTCTGATGCTCATGAATTCTTGAGCTCACAAGAGATCGGTACATTGGATTGCTCCACTTGTTGGCATTAACATACAGATCTTCAAGCCCAGAGGCCTCTTCAAGCTCCGAAACAAATCGCTCACCAGCTGCCGCAATCTGATCAGGATCATATGGCACATGTGCTTGCTGAACCTTGACAT
Organism: Cenchrus fungigraminus; assembly: GCA_036936925.1. NCBI lineage: Eukaryota > Viridiplantae > Streptophyta > Magnoliopsida > Poales > Poaceae > Cenchrus > Cenchrus fungigraminus. The sequence goes on along the minus strand of CM072778.1, from coordinate 14,168,920 downwards.
AAGCCAGCTTCAGAACAGAGATTGCATCAAGAAGCTTCTCGACAACCGCTTCCTCATAGCGGGAAGTGGAGCTTCCAGAGCAGCTCTCATGATCAGAGACTAGATGTGGATGCACTTTCAGGTGTGCACCGTCTTCACTGCTCCCCCCGGTGCTGTCGGCCTTGGGCTTCCCGCCGACGTTCTCCGCGACGCCGACGGAATGCACCTTGCAGATGTCCGTGATTCGCAGAAGCAGGTTGGAAGACGTCCTCCTCATCTTCCCCTTTGCCGGCTCCATCTGCAAGATTCCTCCGAGATTGAGCAGAATCCGACCCCGAGTGTTCGTGCTCTTCAGTCTGCGTGAGACAAGTCGTCAAACTCGCATAGATTCCAAGAAGAAAAGATCGCAGATTTCGAAGATGTTTTGTTGCGGTAAAAACTCGATGCCAAGAACACGATATACGGATATCGGATTCGCATCTGCCGGATTGCCATCCAGAAGAAGAAAACAGATGCAAACAATGACCCAAAAAAGAATAGAACAACCCAAATTGCCATGATTCCTGTAATGAGTGGTACCTTTTAGTATCTGGCGGGTCCTGAAACTCCCAGAACTGCCATTCTTGCACATCAGGGCGGATCCAGGAAGCGAAAAGCCTGCCAAGAATAGGCCCCAGGGAGAGTGGGATGATGTGATCGCGCAGAACCTTCGAGGATCCAAGACTGGAGTGGAAGTGATGGGGCTCACTTATTAGTAGCAGCCTAGCAGGGGTGGCCTAGAGGGTTTTGGTTGGGGGAGGGAGAGGCAACGACCTCGTGGGCTCCAATGGATTCGAACAAAGAAAGGGGAGTGGGAGCCAGGTGCGGTGCGTTTCTTTTGTAATCCCAAGAGGCCAAGGGAGGATGCTGCCGACCGAAGGAATCAGGGCTCCGAAACCCTAGCAGCCACGTTGCGCTTGGCCTTGGCGAGTGGCGCCGTGTTCATCGCCTACCTCTGACCGGCCCTCTGCAGCCTCTCCAGTAAAAGGTCAGTAACCGACTGATCTCTTTATTTTAGGTAATAACAGCAAATCTGACTTCTCAGCTTCTATTCCAGATCTTTACCATGGGATTAGAAGGGGAATATTCAGACCTTGAAAGTTCAGAGGACGTGGTCACGTTGCAATTAAGCAATTAAGAAATTATGACCGGTGAAAACTGATTTTGAGCCCGGCTCTGGCGCTTGAATAAGTTCAGTCTTCAGTGGCCTCTCCAAAAATAATGGTAGGCATTCAGTGTCATTTAGAGTGCACTTAATATTATAACCTGGCATCCTATAAAAAATGCTGGTCGTGGTTGTAGCGGGTAATGGAATGAATAAACAAGCTCATATGATCTAAACTGGCAGAAGATACACTAATGTGCACGCCTCACAATGGACATCCCAAACTTGCTATGAAAGCAGCTCAAAGTTGTTCCTTTCCTTCCAAATTTAAAACTCAAAGCAAAAGGATTTTTGAACTTTAAAGCGCAAAAGCCCTTGCTCTATTTCGCAAATCGCCACACACATGGTTTGGGAGATGCTAAGCAATGGCATCCACGCAACGTCCACCTGTAAATCTTTGCAAAGCTCGTGGTTTATTCTTTGTTAACAAGCGCTCGTGGTTAACACGGCAACATTAATTAGGTCGCCACTAGCCATTCTGCCCATGCCTTCGCCTGTTGTCGTGGCGCTACGTATTGAATACTGCGAGGTTTGGCCTTTGGCGTCGGTAGGCGAAAGGTTAGGCCAGTCTTAGTTGGGGTTTCATGAACATTAAATAAGCTGTCATGTTAGCATTTTTGATGATGTGACAGTGTATTAATGAAGAGAGAGGTGAAATGAGTGTCATGAGGATGACACCCTCTCTACACAGTTACCTAGACAACTTGTGTCTTGCATGTAACTATGAAAACAATAATAGATGAAACTTTGCATTGAGAGTGTGGTGTTTCATTGGAGTCTCAAATGTTTTTAGACAACTTGTGTCTTGCATGTAACCATGAAAATAACAATAGATGAAACTTTGCATTGAGAGTGTGGTGTTTCATTGGAGTCTCAAATGTTTTTAGATGATATGTCACTCTAGTTAATCGTGTTAATAAAATCTCCACTGAGATTGACCTTATATCGGACAGAAAATTTGCTGTGAGAGATACGAACTTTCTTCGAATTCGTAATCTGCTTTTATGTTCATTTTGGAACGAAAATCGAATCGAACCCTTATCCAAATTCGAGCGTATTTAGGATTGGAGATCGTGCACGAGCCGCAACCTGCTTCTCTATTTGCCGCGTATCATAAGCGCAGACCCTGCAGCGAGCAGCAGCAAACCGTGCAACGGTGCAATCTACATGTCACGTTCTGAGCTAGCGAACCCGCAGACCCTGCGGCGAGCAGCAGCAAACCGTGCAACGGTGCAATCTACATGTCACGTTCTGAGCTAGCGAACCAGATGGGCCTGTTCATACCTCTCGGCGGCATCGTGGGCGCCGCGGTGCTCTGCGCCGTCATTTGGGCCGTGTGCCGCTGCTGTCGGGACGGCGAGAAGGACGGCGGCGGCGGCAGCGTCGTCGTCTCGTCGGCGACGGGGAAGCACGAAGGGCTCTTGAACAAGAACAAGGACGTCGTCGTTGCCGTTCCCGAGCAGAGTGGGGGCGACCAGCAGCGGGGCCCGGACCCCGGCGGCGACGGCGCCGGCGACGTGGAGCTGTGCGCGATCTGCAAGGCGCGGCTGGCGGAGGAGGGCTGGGGCGGGTGCCGGCGGCTGCGGCCGTGCGGGCACGTATACCACGCGGACTGCATCGGCCTGTGGCTCCAGCGCAGGTGGGTCTGCCCCGTGTGCCGGGCCGTCGTCGCCGTGTCGCCGACCGAGATCATGGACACGATGGTGTGACCCCGCCGCGGCTGGTTTCGGTGCGCGATCGGACGGTGCGGGTGCACGCGCACGCCGGCAGGGACGGACGGGATGCGTGGACGTGCGGGCGCCGCGGTGCACGCGAGCGGGGCGACGCGCGCTGGGCTCTTTTTTTTTTTTTTTTGGGGACAGAGTTGAACGGATACGCGACATACGAAGGCTAGCAGCTGATCGTATCAGGTTTGTAGAATTGTAGGCACGTGTACACGTGTTTCTTTCTAACTAGTACTCTTACAAACCGTATTGCCGTTTCAATATTGTTATTTTCGCCTTCGTCCAAGAAATCTTTTTTGTCGCGAAGAATAGAATACGGACGAATTCGGGTAAAGCCCAATGGGCCAAATCATAATCACTCTCTCCCTCCTTGGGGTCCTGATGGTCCTACTTGCTGGGCTTGCTAGCTGTCAATTGGCAAAGTCATATTGGGCCCCTAACCACCACGTGGCCTTTCTGCCTCGTCTTGCTTGTTAGTTGTTAGGCCGGAACTTGGCCTTTCTCTGAGAAAAAGTCTAACGTGACCGCAACTAAACAAACAACTAGTCTCTGATCAAATCCCATCGATTTTGTCAGCAATGCATAATAATATATCATCAAGTAGCAGATAGTATAGTACAACACCAGATGACTGCCTCGAGATATAGCCAATAAAAAATATTAATCATTCGAATACCATATCCCAGCTTACATAATCTATAATCATTTGGTGTTACCCAATCCGCTGCTCCACTGTCCATTATTGACCGACAATTCTTTTTTGCTGTCTATTTTATCCCAAGTCTCCTTGATTTGCTGTCGATCAAGTGATGCATGTGATGGTTGACATGTCATGTTTTATTTTATATATTTTTTTTCCTTTGAGGTACAACTGTTTGTATATTGGACGCCAAACCTGCATGATGTAAGCGACTCAGAAAGCCGAAAATGACTATTTTCTGGAGTAACCAAAGGCCTGAAAAAAAAACAGATGGCGTGGAGCAGCCCACAAGAATCAACTCCCTGGCCCCTGATGATCGATGCATTATCCTGAATAACTTGCTGAGTGCCCTTGAAGTCAAACTCAATTGCACTGTTGGCATCTAAGAACCTATTATGCGCGGTGGCATTCCACACACTGCACATCATCAATCATCTGCAGGATGCAGCTGTATGGTACAACTGTTGGTTGTCTATTGGACGTCAAACCTGCATGATATAAGGAGCTCAGAAACCAGAAATGACCATTCTGTTTGTTCAAAAAAGATAATCGATTATTTTATCAAAAACCAAAGGTCAGCCGGTCATTGCATCAATGAAATGATCTGGATTTCAAATCAACGGAAGTTTTAAGCAGCCAGCTGATGACTGACTACGTGCCACCAGCCAATAAACTGACCACCCTAGTGTCAGACCCGACACCAAGGCACCTAGCCCCGATGATCAGGTGATATTTATAACCTGAGAACAACATGCGAAGTGTACTTGAAAAATCAAACCTTATTTCAGTGTTCAGCATCTTAGAATGAATACAAAGACAAGTGCAGTAGCATTCCACAAATTGCACATCATCATTAGTCATCTGCAAACTGTGCACTACAACTGCAGGAACAGAAGCACTTTTTCTGAATGGAGCCAGCTCGTATTGATCCTTTGATCTCTCCTGAGGGATAAGACGGCGACGTTCACTGCGTTTTCAGTGAGAAAGGTATGCAGGTTGACAAACCCGAGATTATTGGCAAAATAAACAACCAACATGGAGACCACTCCGGGGGGCTGAAAGCAACTTTGCATACTGTCAGGAACTCAGGATAATCACAAGATCCAGCACAAGTTGATACAAAACGATAAGGCTCTGCGCTGGGCGCGGGACCGAGAGCACCGGTGGTAAAAAAGGAAGAAGAATATCTAAAGATGGCTGCCGATCTGGCTCTGCACGCCGCGAAAACGCATTCCAGGTTGTTCCGCCCCCTTTTGCTTCATCTCTCTCTGCCTTCACAGGTCGCCCTTGTTCTCCCAACTTCTCTGACGCCAGCCGTTTTCTCCGGCGATGTGATATCCTGAAAACCATAGACTGAATGAATGAAACAGGGCTACGCGTCGTCCTCAGGTGCCAGGCTCGATCGCAAGGGAAGGGAGTAACCAGCAAGCTTTGGCGTTTGAAAATCTTGGGCGCCTCAAGCGACTCTAAATCCTTAAAACTCCCGTTGTCCACGGTGCAAATCCTTTCAGCAACAAGGAACGGAGGCAGACCACATGCATTCCTCAGGCGTGTTGTCTGGCTAGTGCGAGTCCCATGCCTTGCACGTCCAGCAAGCTTCGGAGGATGGCGTGGCCGCGGATCAGCGGCTCGATCGTTTGGACGGATGACGCCGTCGGGGGAACACGAAAGCGACTGAAATCTGCAGGGAACGAACGAGATGGACTCAAAGGTAGCCACCTCCTTCTCCTCCTGTCTTCTCTTCACTGCATACATGGGTGGCCATTACAATGCATGCTCATAAACTGTTATGTATCACATGTCCTTAATTTATTTTTAGCTATCCTGGTTGGTTACGTTTGAGAACTTATTTGATCTGGATCTGTTAAAGCTCATCTTAGCACTGGATCTATTAAAGCTCAGCTTAGCATTGGATCTGTTAAAGCTCTTTTCTTGGAGTTGTTAAAACTTATTTGAGTGGGTGGCAACTATCAACTTCATGCTAGTTTCAGAGGGAGTGAACTTAATTGCCTTTGTTTGATTTTGTAACAGATATGATTATATGAAGGACCTGAAGTTTTGAAAGATGATTCTGCTACAATGCCCTAGAGAAAAGGAGAGCTCGGTCTAACTGGATGAAGAACTAGACTTCAAATTTTATAGCCTTAAATCTTGAATTTTGAGTCATTTATTTGTACTGTTGTGTTCATGCATGCACAATTTCTACTTATTCCAGGGTGTTCGCTTAAATTTCTATTTTGTATAAAATTTTCTAGCTTATTTTTTTACAGTTCTAGGTTTCGGTTTCCTAGGTTTTTTTTTACAGTTCTAGGTTTCGGTTTTTTTTTTTTCTGTTCTTTTGAATCCCTTTCGGCTTCTTATGCATGCATTGTTCTCCTACACTATATATGTATAGTTGTCTGACTAAACCGAGACTTTCCAAATGTTTAATTAAGAGAAAGGAATGTAAACCAACGTGTGGAAGAGGATTGGGTGGCGCGCGTGGATCCACCCCGCACTCCTGTGGGTCAAGTCTCACCTGGCAGGTTTCCACCAGATGCCAAACGAAGCCTGAAGGTCTGAATATTCCCCTTCTAATCCCATGGTAAAGATCTGGAATAGAAGCTGAGAAGTCAGATTTGCTGTTATTACCTAAAATAAAGAGATCAGTCTGGCATTAAACTCGGCGGCCTGGGTTGCCGTTCCTGTGGACGCTCAGACACGGGTTTGAGTGGCCGCTGCCCGCGCCGCGCCCCCGCTTTCGGCGCTTTGCGGCGGGCAAGAGTCAAGACCGACACGGCTGTTCTTCGCAAGCGGCGGGGGGTTGCGATCTGCGACTGGTCCGGAAGGGAAACGATAGGCAACTAGACATGGTACTGGCCAAATTGCCATTCCGAAATCGTTCTCGGGGTGGACATTTACAGTCCGGCGACACACGTTTCACGTCGATGTTTCTCCTTTTTTGACTCGATCGACCAAGATTTATGCGTTTACAGGCTATGGACGATGGTTCCGTGTGTTTTTATCAGCTGAGCTTCTGTTCAAGAGGCCGAGTACTAGTACTTCCGTAAAGCGGTTAGGGCATGTACAACCCATAGACGGTGAGTCGTCTGTATAACCTCAAATTTATCATACAGACAGATATAAAGACAGATCATACAACCCAAAGACAGAGTGGTCGTCTCTAAGTTGTTTAATGCTTTGCACTTAGTTAAGATCAATTACAAATACATCTTTGTATACTATTGTGTGGCTTGATTCAGGTTTTTCTTGAGTTGCTGTGTGTTGGATTTTCGACACATGTGGGTCTCATATATCATGTGAGGTCCCACCTGTCATTATCTATGTTTTTTTCAAAGGGTCCGTCTGTCAATCTTTTTTGGGCCTTATCTCTACCGTTATTTTTTTGGGCCTTATCTCTACCGATCCAGCAACCAGAAGCAACTCGCGGTCGTTCCTCGGCTCTCGCCCGTGGAGGCGTTGACCTCGCGCCACCGTCCGTCCGGGGCCATCGACCGCCGGAACCCGCGCTGGTGCCCACCGGAGGAGCCCCGGCAACCTGGGGACCCAGCCTCTCCGCCTGGGGGAGCTCGCCGCCGGGATCGGGCCCTGGCTGCGCCGTCCCGAAGGAACTCACCCCCTCCATCCTGCGCCACGGATGCGACGAGCTCCGCCGGCTCCGAGCTGCGGCCGCCTAGGGGAGCTCAGCCCTGCCGTCTGGAAGCTGCCCAACCTCCTCGGTGTCGCCGTCTGCGGCTACGTGGCCTCCTCCGCGTCGTCGTCCGCGGCCATGGAGACCTCCCTCCCAACAGCGTGCGGTCCAGGGGCCTCACGGCCTCAATTCGTCACTGCTTTGCTCGGCTCTGCTTGGAGATATGGCGGGCGGATGTGGTTTTGGCACGCGGCCGGCGAAAAAATTCGGGAGAGGCACGCGGGATCCGGGTGGGCGTCGCCTGAAGGAGACGACCGCGTACAACCCGTCCGCGGCCGTCTGCTTCATCTCGGAGAACGGGACGACAGCGTCGTCTCGCGAGGCGACGGGGAGGCCGTCTGCAGGCTGAGCTGGGGGGCTATTTGCAAAATTGACAGTACAGGGTGAGGCGACGCGTTGTACGTGCCCTTAGTATCTACTTCAAGCGTCCGCGTCTCCACGAAACCGAGAAATGAAGGATATGGATTATACTACGCGTATTCGCGTGCTGGGAGCTTCGTTTTTGTTGATGATAATAATACGGGACAGAATGCTGTTGTCGGGACCACCACGAGGCCGGGGCGCGCGCGAGTAGGCCTGCTAACGGGGGATAACCCGCCCCGAACCCGCCCCCACCCACAATGAAGGAACGCCGGCGGGTCAGTAAACCCACCCCGCCCCGAAATCCTACAAACCCACCCCGCCCCGCCCCGGCCGGCAGCATCTGGCCCTGGCAACGAGGAAGGCGGCGCCGAGAGCCTGCGCCCGAAACCACGGTCGCGTCGTGCCGCGCCGCCTCGGCTATTCCCCCCGCAGCCCGCACGCCCGACCCCTCGCCGCTGCACGCCCCCCCGGTTGCGAAGCTTCTCCCTTCTACGCGCACGGCGCCGCCGCGGTCGCTCGCCCGCCCGCGCCCTCGGCCTGTCCGAGCGCTCCTCCCGCCCGCGCCCGGCAAGTCCCCCCTTTGCTTTGCTCCCTCTCTCCCCGGCGCCCCCCATCCTCTCCCGGCGTCCCGGTGTGGGGCGGGCGGAGCTCTGACAAGCTCCATGCGCCAGTGCGCCGAACAGGAGGAAAGATTTGTGAATGAAATTTCGGCTTGTAGCTCCGCCAGTATCAAAATTCCTCATGCTTGTAGCTCTGCCAGCATCTAATCGACGCTCCACACCCCTCAATTTCACAGCTCCATACCGGCCGAGTCAATCCGACCGTCTTTCCGTCCGCCGGTTGCCATACACCATCTCCGGGGGAAAGATTCGACGGCGGGGGAGACGCGGCTCCGGACGGCGGGAGGGCGGGGTGGGTTGACGATGACGACGGACGGCGGTAGAGAAGCACGGCGCGAGCGCGGGAAAGAGGCGGCAGCGCACGCGGAGGTGAGGAGGCGGCGCAGGCGGCCTCCGGGAACTGGTGGAGGATACCCAGGCGGGTGACGACCCATTCCCACCCGCATGTGCAACAGACCCAACCCGCCCCGACCTGCAAGCTTTAAAACCCCATTAGCCCCCGCTCCCGTTATCCCCACATCAGCACCCGCCCCAAATAACCCCTTTCCACCCGCCCCACTAGCAGGGCTACGCGCGAGTGATGAGCCGCTTGAACTTTTTGGTACTGGATTCAGTCATATTTTCAAAAAAAAAAAAAAAGAAGACTCGAAGTTACTTTGCACAACCTGAATTTTCAAAATGTTTTACTGGAGCAATTTTTAACTCAACCATGGCTGACTGGAGCAATTTGTCATGTGAAATGAAATGAATAGAAATTAGATTAGTGAATACGTTATTTCATTTGAAATGAAAATGATTAGTGAATAAGTGATTAAAAAACAATTTCTCTTTCCCTTTTCCTTCTTTCTCTCCAATTTTTTTCTCTTGCCTTGCCTTGTCCATTCCTCACGGGTTACTAGCTCCACACGTCCTCGTCCTTTCTCCACGAGTCTCTCCTCCACCGCTCTCCCTGCTTCTCCTGGTCCGCATGGCCGGAGTCCAGTTCTCCCATGCTCCCAGTCGAGCGGCCTGGTGCTGCACTGCTGCTGCCGTTGTTCCGTCATCGCTGCCCACCTCGAGGTTGCGCCGCACCTGGCCCTTGACCTCATGCTCCATCGCCGGATCTCCCCTCCCCCTGACCGGATCTCTTCGAGTCAAGGCGGCCTACGCGAAGCTTGGGCGCCGACAAGAGGCAGGGCAAACCTGTCCCTGCTCTCTCACGGTAGGCGTAAATTGTGCCTGCAGATCGACTGCAGCCGGCCAATTTCTTGGAGCCACGAGATTAGATTCCAATCCTCTTCCTTTTCCATTGCAGGGGCTCTGGTGCAGGATGGATGACGAGGACCGGGGCGCTGCTTCGTCTCAGCGTCCCAAAGCTCCTAGCGACGGAGGCTTCGTCCGGGGTTGTCCTGATGCGGCGAATCGGCGGAAAGGCCAGCAACGGTGTTTTTCTCAAACGGCTCTGACGGCAGCGATTGGCCGCCGCCGGGGCTCGACTCCACCATGCCGCGACAAGCAGGGTGCAGGGCGGCGTCCTCGGCACCCAGCCGCGACCGTCGGGCGGTGGGCTCAGACATTGCACGGCGATGCAGGAGCGCGCGCGGCGGAAAATCGCTCTCACAACCGTATGCGTCCGCATACGCTGCTGCCGCACCATGCCTTGCGGCGCGGCAAAGGCTGCCTGCCGCGCCAGGCGGCTTGGCGCGGCAGTGGCTCGTGGCGCGGCAAAGGAGGGCTGCCGCGCCAGGCGGCATGGCGCGGCAGTGAGCCCGAATCTTGACGTGGCGCCGCGCGCAGGTGCACCCTTGATTGTGCATGCGGCCGCATGCGAGAAGACGCCCGCTACAGCGCGACGATGCGCGTCGATTTGGCCTCTGGGAACGGGACAGAGGCCTCGCCTCCGGAGGCGACGCGCAGGCCGTCGACGGGAGCGCGCGAGGGGTTTTTTGAAAGATGGCCGCGATACAGATGCGTTACAGATGCGCTGTACGTGCCCTTAACTCAAACTCAACTCAACTGCACGATTCTCAAAAAGAGAATCTTGCTATTTCAGAGTACTAAATATAGTACTCCTTCCGTATCGAAATATTTGTCGTCATTGATTTTTTTTCTACAACTTTGACCATCCATCTTATTCAAAAAATTGTGCAAGTACAATTTATTTTGTTTGCTATATGTTTTACTATTTTATGTATTTTGAGCTCGACTTATCCTTTTACGTATTTGTAATAATTTTTTGAATAAAACGAATGATCAAAGTTGCATGAAAAAGTCAACAGCGACAAATATTTTGATACGGAGGGAGTATATTCCGGTAGTTTGAAAGTTCACACTAGTTTTTTTTCTTTTTAGTTTTGCGAAGGCCCAACAAGAGCCTGCATGTAGGAGGCAACTTTTAGGCCCAGATGCACCTGCCCGGGCAGTCGGGTGCGAATTTTCGGGAATCCTATATATCTTCCGGAAGGTAGGAAACAAATGAACTTCCACTGCTTTAAGATTGGTGCGAGTCATTACATCCGTCAGATCTCGAACCCTAACCTCCCCACCTTCTCTCTCCTGCCCCTCCTTCTCCCTCACCCTCACGCCGCCGCCCCTGCATGTCGCCGCCGCGACCGGGTGGGAGGTGGGGGGAGCGGCCGGCGGCGAGGTCGCCGCCGGCCGGGGTGGTGGTCGAGGTGGCGGCGGGTTAGGGTTAGGGTTTTGGGGTTCGGGGTCCGGGGCCATGGATGTTCGCCGGACCTGGAAGGGAGGAGGTGGGGAGCCGGAGGACTGGCGGCGGCGGCGGTTCAGCCGGCGGCGGAGGGCGAGGCGGCGCGGGAGCGCCGCCGGCAGGGCAGGGCAAGATGGGCGGTGGGCCGGTGACCGGCGGCGGGGGCGGGGATGCGCGCCGGGTTAGGAAGGGCGGGGTCGCCGGCGGGGTGGGTTGCGGGCGGGCGGCGCGGCGGCGGGGAGCCGTCGGCCGGGGTGGAGGACGAGGCGGCGGCGGCGGGAGGAAGAAGAAGGTGAGGAAGAAGATGAAGCTAGATGGGCTATAAATGGGTTGGAAGTTCTCATCGCTATCTATCTTCCGGAAGCGAGATAGGATCCCCAGAATTTTGGCTGGGCTTTACGTAGCAACCCCACGTACTGTGCAACGTCGGTTCAGTGTTGAGGATCACTACCTGTACAACTAGAGATGTCTACGGGAATTCCTCATGGGAGGTTACTACCTCATCTTCGTCCTCGTGAAGGTAAATTTGTACTCATTCCCGTCCCCGTGGAGGCTGATGGGAGGACTTCTGCCCCATCCCTGTCCCCGCTCAGGGATTAATCCCCACGAGGATCCCCATCCTCATATCACAGTAAAATATCCAATAATTCATCATAAAGGTTCATGCAAATAACAACAATTTTATCCATACTCCATACTGCATAATCCATACCAACACAGAAGCAATCACGTAGAGGAGCTAGGATGGGGAATGAATAGAAGTATACTAGGGTTAGGGTTACAAGTGGCCTTATATATATGCAGAGGTATTGACCCTATTTGAATGGGCCTTAAACATTTCGGGTCTTCGCGGGGAACGGGGACGGGGGCATGCATACCATCCCTTCCCCGTCATACCCAACGGGGATGACTTCTTCCCCATTTAGATCCCCGTAGAAATTTCTCCCCAAATCCATCAAGAATTCCCCGCGAGGGGAACGATTTCCCATTGACATCTTCATGTACAACGTCGTGCATAGAGATGGCCAAATGGGCCGTGCCAGGTGGGCCAGCCCGAAGCACGCAACAAAAAGCACGGTCCGATACTATTTCATGCTTATGCCGTGCTTAGGCCACCATCAAGGCCCAACGGGTGGCGCGGCACGGCACGTTTATATTTAGTTAAATTAAAAAAAATACTTCTCCTCTATTCAATGAGGACTAAGGGCCTGTTTGGCAGGGCTCCGGCTCCTCCAGAAACGACTCCGGCTCTGGCTCCTCTGGTGGAGCGTCTTTTCTGATGGAGCTGGAGCTGTTTTGGAAAACGTTTGGCAAAACGGCTCCACCTGCTGGATTGAGGTGTAAAATGTCTAAATTGCCCTTTCCTCTTTTTTCTTTTTTCTCTTTTCTTTATTTTCCTTTTTTTTCTCTTCTTTTCTTTTTCTCTCACATTTTCCCCTCCTCTCCTTATCTATTCACCCTCTCCTCCTCTCCTTATCCGTTCCCACCCTCACAGGCTCCCACCGCTCTGAGATTCGATGCCTCCGCCGCGCCCCGCCTCCGGCCCGCCGGCGCCCCACCTCCGCCCCGCCGTGTCTCCGCCGCGCCTCCGCCCGTCGGTGCCCCACCGCGCCCCGCCTCCGCCCGTCGCGCTCCGCCCCGCCTCCGCCCGTCGCGCTCCGCCCCGCCTCCGCCCGTTGCGCTCCGCCGCGCCTCCGTCCCGCTGCGTCTCTGCCTCCGCTCGTCGCGCGCCGCCCCGCCTCCGCCCCGCCGCGCCTCCGCTCGAGGCGCCCCGGCCCGCCTCGCACCGCCGGGGGCAAAGCAGTAAAGGGGGAGGCGGAGCCGGGTGGAGCCACGTTTTCGTGGCTCCGCCTCCCCAGTGGAAGCCCCTTGCGGCTCCACCACCGGCTCCACCATCGGAGCCGCCGTGCTCCAGACCGTTTGGCAGGGCTCCGCGTGGAGCCGGAGCCGGAGCTCCTTTTGGAGCCCTGCCAAACAGGGCCTAAATGGTCAGTGGTACAGCTCTAGCCATAAGTAGCTAAGGTACAAGGTTCAAATCTCTCTTCTCTCCCACTTTTAGTCTATTTTTCACCATTTAAATTGTTGCTGGGCTTTAATTTATTTTTGGGCCACGTTGCTAAACGGGCTAAATGGGCCGGCCCAGCACGATTAACTGTGACCATGCCGTGCCGTGGGCCGCCAGTCAGGCACGTGGATCGGCACGGTACGGCCCGTTTCAAATTTCGTGTCGTATTGGCCCAAAATTAATTGGACCGGGTCATTTCCGTGGCCGGACCGTGCCGTGCCGGGCGACCCATTTGGCCATGATTAGTCGTGCAGGCAGAGGCAGTGATCCTCATCCTGGTGGTCGTGGGTTCGAGCATCAGGATGGACGTTCGTTTTTCATTTCATTCTATCCTTTTTCCTTTTCCCTTTTTGGTAGTTCCAAAGTTATTAACAAATTAAACAATTAATTTTATAGCTCTTTGGAATCTGTAAGACCTCTACTGTATATGACAAGTAGAACTGGATAAGATAAATTCAGGCTTAGAAGCTTCACACGATAATTTTATGGAAGGAGTCTCAAAAGCTTTGTGCAACATTGTTTAACGATGAAACTGATAATTTCATTGAGAGAAATATTTTTTATTCTTTAATTCGATATGTACTAGAACTAGTCCATGAATTTCTATATGTAGAAAAGAGTTTCATATTCTCTCAAGAATAAAGTAACGCAGATCTAACATAACCCATATTAGCTCTATGTCATATCATTTCTTATGTCTAGCACTATTTCTCTTGTGACCAATGTCCAACACTAAAATGAATGATGATTTTTGGATGAAGCCCACTTCCGTTTCGCCTTAAAGCCCACAAAGGTTCACCTTATATCGGTGCACTGATGGCGGCTAGGGTTGGGGGCGTGGACAGTGAGGGGCGGGGGGGACTGTTTCAGCCTGAAATAAGAGGAGCGTGAGAGCGTGGGTGGGACAACGGAATAGAATGATGTGTAATCAATGCCATTTGCGGGTAAATATTCCCCAACTCCGAGCCCAAGTTTATTTTGTTAACTTCTTGGAGTTAGTCTGCTCTAAAAATTTCCGGAGTTGAGTTGTTTGACTAACTCCAAGCCGCTCCAAATTGGAGTTCGGCTCTAAACTATGCCAAACACACCCTTAATGACTATTTGGCTCGTGACACTCCACACGTACTGCCCTTAGAAAAATACTCCTACACGTACTCATTTTTAACAGAGTTATAATGAAATAAGGCATTTCCTTCCAAAAAAACCACAAGACACCATGTCCTACCGGCTATCATTCAATTACCTATCAGTTTGCATCACCAAATTTAACCGTAGAGAGTAAATAATCTGTGATGTTGTCTCATATTGGCAATTTATTAAACAAGACATGAGCATAGAAATATTTAATTACATAAGCAACAAATAGATTCAGATCCATACGCGCTTCATTTATCTCCAATCCATCTCTGTTTCAGTTTTGTGGCAACTGGCAACGCGCACCAAACTGGTAAAAAACAGTAACATGTGAGTGAATATATACGTACAGAAATATATGTTACCATACATACAGTAGTAATAAGAAGGGAATGAATTAACGAAGGTTAATCAGATCAAGAGGTTCGTACAAAGGGATCTATAATTGTTAACCCACCACAGCCAGGACTTGATGATGGCAAACGAAAATCATCTATTTCATGTTCATATGGATACTAAAACTATTGCAGTTGACCAATAAATTTTCAGTCGCAAGAATCTTCCTCACTATAGATGCAAATGATCTCTTTCTCTTTAGGGAACCCGAACGAAATCAAATTACATCTTCGCTCACCTGGAAATTAAACCGCTTGATCTCGGCCACCTGGGAACACCCAACGAAATATATTTCTGGAAATTCTCTCTAGGAGATCTGGCTCCATTCTCGCGCACCCGGTGTTCAATGAGCCGAGCTCCTCGTCCGTAAGGTCACCGAAGCCGTTGAGGCCAAAGGGGTTGCCGTAGCGGCGGAGCTTTTCCTTGAACACCGCGTACCGGTGCTCCTCCTCGTCGATGGAGCTGTACGTCTTCTCGTTCTTGGCCATCCAGTCCCTGAAAATCCTGCGGGTCTCCACCTCCTCCTCGCTCCTCTCACCGGTCGACATGGACGCCACCGCTAGCGACGACGACAGCAGCAGCAGCAGCGCCGCCGCCGCCATGAGAGCCGTGGACCTCCTCATCCACGCAAACACGCTAGCCGGGCCGGCGGCGGTGTTAGATCTGTGTGTAGTAGATTGCTTTTCCGTCTGGGAGAGAGGAGGGGGGATGGCGGACTAGCTTGAGGCGGCGCAGAGGAGAGAGGTGTGAGGTTAGGGTTCACGGTCCTTATAGTGGCAACCACCACTGGCGGATGGGCTGGACCGCCACCGCCGTCTGTCGGCAGGTGGGCTGGGCCGCCACCGCCCTCCCGCGCTAGCTGATGATGGGTGAGAGTGGCTGTTTTGCACAAAAGATCCCGAGCCTCTGTGAATTACAGCCTATTTTAGTTAATTATAATTAAACTAGTAAGTGCCCCCGCGCGTTGCTGTGGGTTCAATTTACAAAAATAACTCAAATTATGCCTGAACATTCATGTATAAAAATTCACATTTTCATGATTTCGTTTTTAAAAAAATGCAGCTATTTCCTTACCACCATCCTCAATAAATGAGACATGAGAATCACCATTTGCAAATAGAATCAGTGACTCTTTTCGAGCAGTGTGATCACTACTTGCTTAATCTTTGTTGTCTTTGGTAAAGAAGTTACTGTTATAAGCCAAACTTTATAAACCGAAATGTGAAAAACCACAGGTCCATGTTCCTTGCTACAATCACACTTCAATACCTACGCACTTCCGGCTTGACCTACACAAATGCTTCCCAAAATAGGCTTGGACTTTTGGAAATAACATCATCCAACTTCAAACCCTTATATTAAAGTCAAATAATGAAAAGCAACAGACAGTTGTGGAATGAGGAACATGGACATTTTGTTAAACACAAAGCATAACCAGCAAAAGTGTATGATCCCTTCGCATTAGGCTCAGATGTTGGGACATTTTGATAAAAGCAAAAGTGATGGCAAGATGGAAGTATATATTATAGCAACATTCTTTTCATATCTATTCACAATGTGAAACAAGATAGGATTTTACAACAAACATGGGAGAATAAAGCATTATCTGTTAACATACGTTGTGCGGAATTAAAGGATATTGAGCACACCAGGTTTCTAAAACAAAAGTAAAATAAGAAGGGAAATTAATTAGTAGGGAATTAACACATGCTGATAAAAGAAGATCAATTAACTCGAGATGAAGTACATGGGTCATCAACACATATGGTAGACAATGTAGAATCTTGACATTGCATTATGTGGTCATCCATCATCCTAGGACTATGAGTAGTGTTCTTAGTGATTCAGATTGAAAAGCACATCCTAGCCTCATAATTTAGTTTCAAGCGCCTGCATGAATTATATAGAGATAGTAGATAGTGCATATGCTTATGACGTTGTTCCTCATGAAATAACCTTCAGCTACGGAGTAGGGGGTTTGAGTTGGTTCAGTTTTCTTCCAAAAGGTCTAAAAAGTGCGCTGGTCATTTTAAACATGCTTTGAGCAAGAAAATAATACCAGATTTTTTTATATATAATAACATAATGAATAAAGGACAGAAATATAGCAAACCATGAGTGCCGCCTCTCATCTTGAAGTCTCTCAATTCTTGTTTCAGTGCAAAATTTCCTCATGTGGATCAAGATTCCCCAGATAAGTGGTGCTGCCTCTTGTACCTATCTATGCAGTAACCATCATACTGCCATACTAAGAAAAACAGAGTAGTTATATAATCATGGAGGATAAAAAAATTGGATGCCCATTTGAATAATGCAAGACTGGATAAAAAATGAATTCATGCCCAGAAGAATATGCACAATTTGATTTGATGTAATTATAACATAAGCTCTGTATTGGTTGTAATATGCTCCTTTAAAGTTTACCTAACAAAATCGACCAATTCATCATCAAGGATATGCATCTATAATTATTCTTATTTATAAACTACATTTGCTTTAGGTTATTTAATTTTCCAGGCCTAATGCTCTGGCTGAAATGAAATGTATAAAAGATGTGTTCTGTTTTTAACATCCAAGGGAGCATATAACAAAAAAAATTCAGAAGTATTTGTGTGCATGATCTAAGAAAATGACAATCAACAAAGGAAAACAATAATCACAAAGAATAAGAAATGTTTCAGAATTATTTACGGCATCTTTCACATCTCCTAGAATAAGAACTATTTCAGAATTATCTACGTCATCTTTCACATCTCCTAGAATAAGAAATGTTTTTTGAGTCGCAACTTATCAAAGCTTTAGTTTACTCAATACTTCACATACCATACATAATTATATATCTAGACCATCTTTCACCTAACCCAAAGCTTTAATTTACCCAAATAAATTTAGTGTAGTATTTATAAAGAGAACAGAACCTTGAAAGAAAATTACTATTTCATGGGACAGTAGAAACTTGTATAAGGTTGCAGCTGTCGTAGTCAAATTAAGCAGTACGAAAGACACATATCGCTTGTCAATTGACATAGACAGAAATAGCTTGCCATTTGACATACAGATCCAGGAATGTGAGCCAACAGTGATCAAATGAAGATGCAGGACAGAAAAACATAGATAAGCCAACAGTGATTAAATAGAGATAGTACCTTTCTCCCTCCCTCTTCTCAGTCTCGCTCTATTATCTTCATTCACTTCTAATTCCCCCACCCCTCATCTGCACAATGTAACAACACTGCCATTATCATTAAGCAGGGGAGAAGCCAGGTTCTAGGATTTTTGAGGGGGAGGGAGGTGCAAAATCCATGGTGATTAACTGAAATCAAGGGAAATTTGGTAGTGTTGGGGTGCTACCCCCCAAGCTCCGCCCCTGTCACAGGTAGCGGCAGCAACCCACAAAAAATAGGAAATCATGATGGAGAAAACAAAATAGTTTTGTACTTAGAATTAGGATTAGCCTAGCGTGAGGTTTTCTATTTGACCAAAACTGTGATATCATGGAGTATTGAAACACCACATCTCTTGTAGTGATTTTGATTGCTAAAGAGAACAAAATCTTTTGGTCCAGCCATTCAATTTCATGTGGCACAAGCATTCAGTCAAACATCATGGAGGCAGCCATCAGAACTCTTGGTTGGAGTTTCTACAGTATACCACCAAGTTCAGTTCCATGGGGGTCGAATAGATTGCTCAAACACAATCAGCACCTAATTCAAATCCAATCGAATAGGGAAGGAGGAAGGGGACCAGTAGGCTACCTTAATACCATATATTGTTGGAACCTGATTGCAGTTGGGTTCTGAATTCAGCATGTTCCGATACTCAGCAATTGAATTGCCGTTGACTTACCTGCATTATTCATTTTCAGTGTAGACAAGACTGTATGCTGCCAAGTAAAGATCATAATGACAAGTTGTGAAAGTTCACAACTGGATAGTTCAGTTGTCCATCTGCTGTTAGATGCCCATATAGTCTATTCTGAACTTTTGATAGTAACCGCAGCTAACTGGAATTACAAACATCAAAAGAATGACAAAATCACATTATATATAGCAAGTAATTCTGTAAGTTTGTTCTATATATCATGCAGGAATTTTGTTCTAGATATCATGCAGTAATTCTGTTATAAATTCGCAGCCCCGAGCGCACAAAATCGCACGAACAAGCCTAAACTCGACGCAATCTAAGCATCGGAGCCTCACGAAACACAATCTGTCAGCACTGGCCCTAAGCACTGGATCTCATGGGTGTACCTCTGAGCAGATTCCACTAACAATTGATGAACGGAGGAGCGGTTCCAGGACGGGGAAATGCGGCAACCTCCAGCACCAGCGGTCACCGGAGCTCGGGGATGTTGGTAGCCCGGCGCGCGGACGTGGTGGTCGCGTTCACCGGCGCACACCCGACGGGCCGATGGAGGACGCAACGGAGCGGGGATGGCGGTCGGCGGTGCGTTCCCGATGGCCCGCGTTAGAGGACGCGGCGGATCAGGCGAACGCGGCGCGCGCACCAGACGGCGAGACGGAGCAGATGAGCGGCGGAGCGGGAGGTCGCGGCGGAGAGAAGTGGGAGAGAAAGAAGGACGTCGTGGGGTTCGGGCTCACACATGGCCAGGCGGGCCTGACGACACTAACACCAGTCATTAGCCTGTTAACAGAGTAATTAACGTCGACGCTTTAAGAGTCGTGCCAATGTTTTTTTTTTTTTTTTGAAGAGCACAGAAGCACGTCTCTTGATTCATTTCATTATTTTTTTTGAGAGGTACATTACAGTATACAGCATAAGTTGAGGGGTAAAGTAAAGAAACACAGTGTTGCAAGCATTTCCTCTCGTGGTAGTACGTACTTAGTATGTAGCTAGCTGCGTCTCCTAGCTAGTAGGGGTACTTTGGATCCTTATATATGCCGCACAGTCCGTTGCCCACGCTGTCAATCTCTCTGAGCATCTTCATGTAGCCCTGCTCTCCCCATCTCTCACCCCAGGAATTCTTCAAGATCCAATAGCTCTCGCGAGTGGTGTCGTTGTAGCCGTAGCCCACCACAGTCATAGCGTGTCCAGAACCTTCGTTGTTACATGGTCCACGGAACACCCCTCCTGCGTAGTTCTTGAACTCCTCCCCGCTGGCATCGACACTCACCACCACCGGTTGCCGAGCCACCACTTTTCTCAGTTCCAGTTCAGACTTTTCAAACGTGTCGAAGTATCTTCGGATAGGGGTTCGAGGGCTAATTACCTTCTGGCAAGGGCCCTGCTGTGCCTTGTACGGGTAGGCAGATTCCGGCGCCAGTCCGTTGTCTCTCACGTACTGAAAAGCACTTGCGGTGTAGCCGTACTTGCAGCCTTGGCTCTTGGTGTCGCAATCGACCAGCTGCTGTTCTGAAAGTGAAAATGCCGTCGACTTTGTATTGATGGCGTGTAACCCCTCCACGGCCGCGGCAACCGCGAAGGCCCAACAGCTGCCGCAGCTGGAGCCCTGATCCTTGACGCTGGTCACGGCCGGCGGGTTACTGTACCTCCAGTCAACGGTCTCGGGGATAGCAGGGATCCACCCGATCACAGCAGGTTCGGTGTTGCGGGGGGCGTCGTCGTCGCCGAACTCACGGACGGCGCAGTAGGTTATCTCATTAACCTCGTCGGCCGTCATGTCGCCGAAGCCGTTGATGCCGGGCGTCGGCGACGACGTGTTGTTGAGGGCGCGCAGGAGCTTCTCCTTGAAGATGGCGAATCGGCGAGGCTTGTCGCTGGTCACGCGCACCACGGAGTAGTGCGCGGACCAACGATCGTACAGAGCCCAGGTGGCGCTCTCTGACGCCATATCAGCACGGGTGAAGTCCATGGCCATAGCCGCCGGCGGCGCCGCCAGCGCCACGAACATGGCCATGGCCGCCATGACAACAGCTTTGGCTGTTGCCGCCATCTCGCCTACCGCTCTTGCTGCTACTGTTCGAGTACGGAGGTTTACGTGTGGGTGGAAGAATGGAGGATCCGAGGCACGAGACCCGGCCGGCCGGCCCCCTTTTTATAGACGCTAGCTCGCCGATCGACGTCTCAAGGGAAGGGGTGCGTATTCTTCTTTGGAGAAAACTAGTTTTTGACCGTGCAAAAGGTATAACTAGTTTATGCAAAAAGCATATCTATTATCAGCAAAATAGATATCAGAAGTGCTAGAATGTTGCGCATGATGGTAAGCACATCATACTGCCATTTGCCTTTTGGATTATGCACATTCTCATACGAATTTATGCATTAACCAGTTTTCTCCTTTGTACCATATTTGCTTGATTCAACTGAGCGTGAGTAAACTCTGATCGAGGTCGACTAAAGTTAGAGAGTAGGGAGGCATATTTCTTTCTGTCCTTTCCAGTGAATCCACCTACATATACGAACAGGCTCATGAGCATTCATTCTAGTTCATTTTTGCTGCTCCCTTTCTATGATGAAATATATACACGATAACAGTAACCAAACATCTTATGATGATTGTTTTTTTCCCCTATGCTATAATGCACTAGAAATTCAGAAACTAAGCATTTGAGGATCACATCTTGTAGATTTAGCATCCATGGATTTGGTGAAAATCTTGGGTAAATACTGATGTTTTCAAAATAAGGTTGTTCAACCACTTACAATTTTTTTTATAGATTAGAAGCTTTATATGCAGGTTAATATGAGTGCTTAGTGGATTGGCACAAATATATAGATGAAAATGTTGTTTAATTAATCTTTATTATCAAAAATATATAACTGAAAACGCTACTTAATTATTCACTCCAACAGGTTAGCAAGTTTGTGGAGCAAGCAAATTCCATAGCATACTCTGTGTGTCTTCCCTCACATCCCTGGCTATATAAGGTGAGTATATAAGTTGGTTGCTTAGCTCTAAACTAGTTTAATTATGATGGTGCAAATTGATATTAACTTAGAAGCAATTCTTAGTTCACTAATAAGCAAATTGTTAATTAGTTATGATTAGCAAATTGATATGAACTTAAAAGCAATTCTCAGTTAACTCATGCGCAATTTTATATTAACTCATACTCACATTGATATTAACTTGGAAGCAATTCTCAGTTCACTGATAAGCAAAACTATATAGCTAAAAATGCTACTTAATTAATATGGATAAGCGTGAAAGCCAGGAGCGCGACTTTGGACTTCAACATCACGCGCTCCTCGTCGTGAGCTGGCGACGGCAGCATGTGCGGACTTTGGACATTGCCCAAAATGCTTTCAGAAAATAAAAATAAAAATAAAAATGGTCTACCCAAAACGAGTGATGAGCTTCATCCGATGCGTCGCGTTTCTACTTGTAGAGCTAATGCGTTACCAATTTATAGGAGCTTGATCTGATGGTGGTTACATATTGATCCAATCCCAAAAGATGGACAATCCCAAATGAAGGGTTGGCGGTTACAGATTGATCCAATCCCAAAATATGGACAATCCCAAATGAAGGGATGGCGGTTACAGATTGATCCAATCCCAAATGAAATTAAAGGTAGCTAGCTAGCTGGATGCAAATCCCTAATTTGGACAATCCCAAATGAAGGGATGGCGGTTTCAGATTGATCCAATCCCAAAAGATGGACAATCCCAAATGAAGGGATGGCGGTTACAGATTGATCCAATGCCAATTTTGGACAAGTAGTCTGGCACTCCAATTAATGGTGATGTCCCTTCTCTTATGCCTCAACCCAGCCTATCAACACCACCCATGTAATGGTGGATTACTTTTTTTTTAGACGGTAATGGTGGATTACTTAAGAATTTGGGTCTGCATATGCCAAATTTCTGGAAACGAATGAGCCATCTTGCATTGCACACGCAAGTGTTTTGAGACCAAAATATATAATCACAAGTTGACGCAACAGACTATTTAAATCAACTGATGCCAAGACGTACCACACAATGGGAGTCTTTACTGATGACTAGTGTAATACGTCACGCCCTTGCACGCCGCGTGATCAAAATTTACATAGGAATAAGATTCAAAGTTTACATAAGAACAAGATTAATATGGTTACAGAAATATCATATTTGGACACAACCCTTTTTACATGCATTTCTTATGTTTGAAAATGAAACAACAACAATGCGCTAGCATTGTCTGTGATTAGAAGCAGGAAACAATTCCGGGTCTCAAGCATTGTGGTAAAATGGTCTTAACTTTCTATGGTACAAATAGCAATGTTATTGCAATAAGTATCATGACGTGTATAGTGAATAGCCAGTATAAAAAACCATCAAAAATCATAAGCTACCCAATTACGTACAATCCCATAATAAAACTTGCCACATTTCTTCAGCTTATAATTCTGTGTTTGAATCATCCTTCTCCACTTATTGAACCTGAAGCCACACATGTCCTCATCCATCTAACTACCGTAATCTTCTAGCTTCGTCCATGTCTCCATGCAAAAAATCTTGCAGCACATGACAGACTTGGCTATCCTGTGCATCTGAGTTCTCCACCAAAGTTTTCCCTCGAAACATTTAGCATTTCATAATTTCCACACGGAAGTAGCAGCAGAATTTTTAGTTTGAGCCTGATTTGTTAACTATGCTAACCTTAGAAGAAAGTGAAGGACGTACTTGGAGCACAAAAGAACACTGTTGTGGAAATGCCTATGAGTATTCAGCATGTTGGCAAGCAGTGTCGCCCAAAGTTACATATTGATGGTGGTGTATCCTTTGAGTAATGAAACCATCAAAACACCTCCTAATACTCAAGCAAGTCACAAAGTAAAAAATAACTTTTCTTATCCCTCACATCAACAGTAATAACTAATAACCAATGTGGCATCAAAACCAAATGGAAAATATTCAGATAGCAAAAGGTATTCAATATATATGTTAAATTGCAATAACTTTTCTTACCCCTCACATCAACAGTAATAACCAATGCGGCATCAAAACCAAATGGAAAATATTCAGATAGCAAAAAGTGTTCAATATATGTTAAATTGCAGTAGCATAATGTAGTAGACACATAGGACAACATATTTGAGACCGATAAGAATCTGTAATTTGTAACTGTAATTGAAAATGAGCACAAACAGATGAACAAACAAAACAGCGGAGCAACAGACCTATCAACCTCGTCAATGCAAATGGCATATACAGGGACAAACACATCAATTCATAATATTAACTCCAGAGCATAATATTTATCTCAAGAAAACAGGGACAAAAAAGGAAGCTAAGTAACCGAGAAGAACACTGTAAGGAAAGGAGAACACCATTTATGCAGTAAAATGTGCATGCTCCATGATCTATCCTTGAAAACCGTTATAACCAGTCAATAGGTGTCACGAGAAAACAGCCATGCAAGCATAGAATTTATATGTGCAGATTATATAAGTTGTAACCAGTCCATAGTTATCACAAGAAAACAGCCATGCAAGTGTAGAAACAAGGAATTTATATGCGCAGATTATATAATTTATATGAGCAGTGACAACATTTGAATTCCTGAGAGAAAAGGGCAATTAATGTTTAAACTCTGTATTGCCCTGTTCCTTTCGGCATCCTCAGAAAAAGATGATCTTGTAAATTCTGATACATAGAACTATTTTCACAGCCTAACTCCGGGAAATTTCTTCCGTGGCAGATATAAAGATATTGCATTACAATCTAAGTAAATTTATACAATCACAAAGACTACAGGGAGGAATTGAATACAGTAGAGTAACAACTATAAAACTAATTTCAATGAAATAGCCAATAAGGTAGTCTAAATTAGCACCTGGAAGTTTTACCACAGCTCTTGAAAACAACAAATAATGGCAATAAAAGTCGTAAATGAGAACTGATTGATGGGACAGCTGTTCACTGAATAATCCATTAACATAAATCTGTATATTGGTACATCAATGGCGGTAGTAGAATGCATAACATGAAGAAAAGAGTTCACCAAGTTGGATATAAGACAGGATGCAGCAGAGGAGGTAACCAAAACACACACACACACCGTAGCAGATCACTGGCAAAGCCAATTTACTGGCATGAAGCTTTGATGATGGGCCAAGTTTTTTTTTTGTAAAAACTAAGCTTGTCTAGATCAGCACAAGGAAATGATCACTTCTTGAAATTCACTAGAAATGTAGCAAGTGTGCTTATAGTTTCTCCCGTGAATCTGCAGCAGCTCGATGAGGTAGAGTAAGCAGCTTGCTCAAAACCATTAGAAAAGGTACATACTGTCACCATTTACACCACCATGCTTTGTTGCTTCTGCATTACAAACAAAGAACATATATAAAGCCTATATGAGGTACTACTGCATCATAGATAGAATGCATATCCTGTACTTCAAAGACTACAGTGGCCGTAGCATACAGTGGGTATTTTTATTTTCATTATTTCTATAAAATAGGAAATACAAAAGTTCAAAGAACACAAAACCGAGGAAATAAACACTTAAAATATTTTTCCTTAGCGTAGCGGATTGGCTGAGCAAATCAACAATTAAAAAAAGGCAGGCCTCTATCTTTTTTACCAGGTTAACATAGTACACACGAGCTTCATAATGTCACAGATTCAGAAATGTGCCCAAAATGCTCACCTTGGACCATGCTTGCAAAAACGGAAAACAAAGTGAAATGTGATACGAACATTCTGATAAATGAACAGACAATTAAAGGCTACTTTTTTCAAACTAAGCACAGGGAAAGACACTGTATATATTTGTTAAAGTAGATTACTGTTCCTCAGAGTCTTGGTAGAGATTGGCATCGCATTTTCTAGTCTGCTACAAGATCTGTGTCACGATAGAAAACTTTGTTCAATAAAGATTATTGATGCTTATTTTTCATGTAATACAGTACTTGTTTCCCAGTACTTCCTGACGATATAAGGAAACCCGATTGTTTCTGGTTTTAAGCAGTCTTCTAAAAGAACATTCAAAATAACTGAATGTAACATACCAGGGAGGTATTATTTTAGATTTTTACACATGCTACCTACTGAAAACAGATAGCCATGGATTGGAATTGGAACCTAGGCAGGCGCAAGAGACTGATTAATGAAAAAACACAACCCAATTGAAATGTCCCCTTTTTTATATCCAGTAAAAGAATTAATCACAAAGCAATGGTTGCAGCTAAAGATGTGGAACCAGGATCATTTTGGTTTCTGTTTCTGCAGACGACATATAGCAATGATTAAATCCTAAAAATATAACCTGCATGTTGCAACACACCAAAGAAGAACAGGACCATACAGATGGATTTCTCTAAGGAGCATAAAAAGGTATTTGTACACTAACTAATTGACTAACCTGAACTAAAATGGTATCAAACTGTTGTTCCTCCCAACCTGGCAACCACTCATGTACCAACCAGGAACATAACGAAGTAAAAGGCCAAAACTGACAGGAGTAATGTTTAACTTGCTTTCTTATATGCACAAATTTTTTTTTCTAAAACTGATAAATGAGCAAATTAATAGCACAATCATATCATACAACTGTCCAAAAGACTGACGAAACATTTATAATAGCATTCCCATATAACCAAATGAATCCAGAGAAATCACCATGCTTGTAAAATGCACAGATATATAAAAGCACACAACATGCTTTCTAGATGTGAACCGTGGAAATACTAAAAGGAGTAACCTTGGAACAACAATAGGAGGATGAAGCAGCAACCTAGCTCCTGGTACATAGTCTCCACACCCTGACATCAGAACAACTCAATCGTAAAATTGCACACAGCAAATAGAAATGGAGTACAAACAGCAAGTAACTCACCT
Source organism: Cenchrus fungigraminus (assembly GCA_036936925.1). Taxonomy (NCBI): domain Eukaryota; kingdom Viridiplantae; phylum Streptophyta; class Magnoliopsida; order Poales; family Poaceae; genus Cenchrus; species Cenchrus fungigraminus. Next base: position 14,142,607 of record CM072778.1, on the reverse strand, counting down.
CACCCAACCCAATGCCTACAAAGGTGCAAGCACACAATGAATAAGCAAGTACTGAAGCTGAATTTTTCTTGCGTCGAACCAAGGGCAAACAACCAGTTGCACCAAAAAAAAACATAAGAGAAACAACTATCAAAATGACAAAAAAAAATAGTACACACTGGTCCTTGGCAGCTACACCACCTCTGAGCATGTAGGTAGTGATGGCGAAGCGCGAGGGGCAACACTAACAAGCCGAACATCAACACGAAGCCGTCCTCCTCCCTGCTGCTGGTGCAAGCGTGAAGTGCTGTGAGAAACAAGCTCACCTTCCTCCCCTTTGTGAACCCCATCTGCACTAAAAAATCCAATTCAAATCCACAATAAAATCAAGAAAAAAACAAAACAATATGAGTGCATCAGCCTGCTCCTATCAGGTCCATTTTGACAACAATCCAACTTTTGCAAAAAAAAAACACAACAGATTCATTCCCAGTAGCGATGAAAATATTCAACATCCCAAAGGCCTTTTCTAGCAAAACATCCCAAAGGCATGACAGTAATAAGAAATAATTGAAAGCCTTCAGGGCTGGCCCTAGCCTGAAAGTTATGCACAAAATTACTACTCATTTTTCTTCTTCTAAATGTATTCCAGATCTGTACCCTTCTAGAACTGCGAACATAAGAAATGCACACCACTGTTTTCATCTCTCGGGTGAACACGACAAATGCAGATCTGAATTGGTTTTCATAGATTGTGTCTGATGGAAAATTAGAGAGTTGTACCAAATCAGTTTTCATAGATTGTGTCTGATGGAGACAAATGCAACCTGAATTATATGGTAAGGGCAGTAGAATGTGTTTCTCACTGTATACACCCTATATAACCGGGGGCTCATACTAAGCAGGTGCAATCCACTATTTTAATTTATAGAACCTATAGGCAAACTTGCACCTCACTGTACACAAAGTAGTTTATTTTCATCAGTTGTAAGGTAACAGACAACATTTCCTGACAAATAGAGGCCATGTTTTATTATGGTTGGTTAAACAAAGTCCAAAATCGTTGTGTTTCAGCTGAGCAATCCTTCACACAAACTATGTACATGAATCTTTATAGGTAAGACTGAACAACTAATAATCTCATAAATCAAACCTGACATAGAGAAAAGAACATATACAAAATACAATAGCAGCACCTTGAAAATAAATTGACATGGAAGACCAGTGCAAGAGGAACAAACTGTCAGGCAGAACCTGAAGTAAGCATCAATAGCTTTTTGTAACACTTCAATATAATATAAGTAAGATAAAACAAGAACAAACACCTAGAAACAAATGAGTAACTTCATTCTGCACAAGAATGAAGACACACGGCAGTCTGAAGCTGAAGGAAACATTAAATCAACCAACACATATAGGTGGCACCAAAGTAGATGGTCGCAAACAACACGACAGTCTGAAGATGGTCGCAAACAGCCGGCGTAGATCGGAAAGGGCAAAAGTAGAGGAACCTGCAAAAATGAAGAGAAGAGCATGAGCACCAGGAAAGGCAGAAAAATAACCTAAAAGGAGAAATCGAAAGGGAAGAAAGGAGGACAAACCAGAGAAACAAGGAAAAGGGAAACGGAGCGGAAGAAAATTGATGCGCTAAAACGAGGAGCAGCACATGAGATGCGAACCGATGGCACAAGGATAGATCAGCAAAACCAAAAACCAAAAAAAAAGAGATCGAAGAAAAGAAAATGGAAGCAATAACAGGGAGAAAAAGGCTGAATCCAGAAGGAAGTGAATGGAGAAACACAGCTTGCCCTAACGAAACACGAAAACGAACTCCTAAACCTAAACGCAAGCAGGAGAAATCGAAGCTTATTGTCCCTATCCGAACTTATTCCAGAGCACATAGTGGGAGGAAAGCAGGTGGCGGAACTCGTCCTCGAGCCGCGCCATGGCGGTCTGCACTGCGCTAAAGCCGGACCCCGCCGAGAGGAGCCAGACGACGAGAGCCGGCGCGGGATCGAAACAACGGCTGGTGAGGCCGGCGCGTGGTGGCGGAGGAAACGGTCCGCCTCGGCGCGGTCCCTTCCCCGGCACCGTCCAAGACCACCGGTTCGTCTGCGTCGCGCCGTCGTCCGCGGCTAAGGCCTACCGCAGGCCGTCGTCTGCCGTCAACCAGCAGGCACGAAAGAGCAGAAAACAAGAGGAGATGGGGAAGAAGGATGAACGCACCTCAGGCGAAATCGATGCAGCCGTGAAGGAGTGAAACGAAACGAAAGGAGGAAAGAAACTGGGAGACTGCCGGCACCAATAAGAGCAACTCCAGCAAAGCCACTATTTGAGCCTCTACTCAACGAGTAGGGGTTGAGAGAAAAAAAAATGAAGTCCAGCAGAGCTCTAACTACGGCCCCCATCACTGTTCACCCCATACTTTCCCCCTCCGGCCCCTTCTCCTGCGGGTGCGCTGGGGAGCCCCTACTTGGCCGTTGCATTGGTTGCATCCTCCCGGGCGCGCACGGAAGCCAACGGACGCCGCCGCCTCCTCTCCTAGCCAGAGGTCGTGCTCCTCCCGCGCCGTCGCCTCCGCGCCTGGAGTTCGAGCTCCCCGAGCTCGAGCGATCCGGGCCTTCACCGGTGTCCGACGCGCGCGTGTGGTCACCTCGGGGGGAGAAGGCGACTGCGCCTGGCCGGAGCTCGCACTGCAGGGGCCGGCTGTCCCCGCTTCTCTGCGCCGCCGGTCAAGCCCACAGCCCCGCCCCCACTCCTCAATGTCGCCGAGCCCCACGACATCGACGACGCCGGCGTAGTCGGAGCCAGCCACGAACGGAAGCGGAGGGCCCGCTCGATCCGCTGGATCCAGCATCGGAGGAGGCCGTCGCCGGGGGATGCGCCACCCATGGCGCGGCCGCAGCTCCGAGGCACCGCCTCCATACCCGGGCGGAGCTCCACGGGTGCCGCCTCCGCGAGCGCCGCCTCCGAGCACCGCGGCAGCTCCGCGGGCGGCGTTGACCCCAGTTCCGCCGCGCGGCCGCGCCCCAGCCGGAGCTCGTGCTGCTGTAGCAGAGGAGGGGCAGCCGCGGCAGCAGAGGAGGATGGGGGAGATCAGCACCGGCACGAGCTCAGGCGGATCTTGCGTCGCGCAATGGAGCTCAAGCACGGGGATGTTCCGGCCCTCCTGCACAGTTGTCGGCCGCCAGCTGCCTTCTCGCGGCGCCGCCGCCGTGGATCCACCGGAGCTCGGGCATGCCGCCTGGGGCTGGAGCTCGGGCGCGGCAGCGCCAGTGCTGCAGCTGCCTGGGGACCGATCCGTCACCTTGGGTTGGTTCGGGGAACAGGGGTTTGGGAGAGAAGATGGAGGGGGAAATACCTGAGTCACTGTTGGACCGGTCCCACTTGTCATACAAGAGTAGGGGCTTCCAAATAGGTGCCATTGCTGGAGTTGAGTGCAAAAAATGGACCCCAAAAAAGTTGGGAGAGCCCCTATTCAGCAAGTAGGGGCCATGAAATAGGGGCTATTGCTGGAGATGCTCTGAGAGCAACTCCAACAGTTTGCCAAACCGACTTGGCATCCATCTGATTTTGGCAAAACAAAAAAATTGACCTCCAATAGTTTGGCAAACCAACTTTGCAAAAATAGAAACTTGGCAAAACTTACCTCCCGGCGCGTATATATGCGCGCGCGGATCGTAGTTGTCATCGGTGTTTCCCTCTAGGTGGGAGGGTGAAAAAAGAAATAAAGAATAGAGAAAGATTCCTAATGTAAGTTTTCAAGAGGTGGAAGGGTATAAACATAATTTTGTTTCTTTCAGGATTCCTGATGTAAGTTAGATCTGAATTTGACAAGTGAATTATACCAAATTGTTGGAGATGAACTCTTTTTTTACTTAGCATATCTTTTAGAAATTGGCAAAATATAAGATTTGCCAAGTTAAATTTGGCAAACTCTTGGAGTTGCTATAAATGAAACGACGACCATCGAGACGGGCCGCTGACCCGGCGTTCGAAGTGCCTGCAGTCCCGCCGCTCGAAGTGGCGCGAGCGACCGAGGGAAACGTACCCAGCAGCACTATAAACCGATCGATGCTCATCCAACGGTCAGGAAAATACCACCGACGTGGCACGCGAGTACGCGCTGGATGAAACAGATTTTGACTGACTCAAATATCACACATCGCTAGTGGCAAAAGAAACAAGACTAGCAAAACTGCCTCCGCCTCTCCTCCCAATTCGCACTCGAGTGAGCTTATCTCCTCTCCATCCGCATTTTGCAGTGCGCAGGGACTCCCTCTAACCCCCTGCCCATTTCCCCGAGCCGCCGTGCAGGATAACTCACCGGACTCGAGGAAGAAGAAGCAGCCGCCGCCAATCCCGCCGCCCCTCCACGGTGAACGACTACTTCCCGGACACCCCGACCTCCAACGAACCCACGCTGGCCTTCATCTCAGTCCCGTGAAACTTTAGGAGCAAACCGCGCAAAGAACCGAGCTCTTCCGCCGTCGGTAAGCCTCGCCGAACCCTCCCCTGCTCCGCCGCTCGCCGCCGGCTCTCTCCGGCTGGTCTCAGAGCAACCTGACCCCATAACATTGCTCCCCGCGTTACGTAGATCATTAAAACTTAATCACACAAGTGAACCGAGCAACCTTTCGCAGGTCCCGAGCCGCGCCGCCACCGTCCGGCCGCCGCTCGCCGGCGCGTGCGTTTTTTTGAATTTTTGCCAGTGGTATTTTCGTTAATACTACAGAACTTTTACAAAACTTTGAAATACCACAACTCCCTGTAGGAAAATGGTAAATTAGCAAATTAAGGCTTGTTGGAATCCTTGAGGAGAGGCCTGTACGATGGTAAAGTGCAGGACTAACTTTTCCAAACAAATATTGGTTAAAAATGCGTATAAAAGTATCTAAACACGTGCTACCTGTTTGCCCGGTCAGAATGTTGCCCGCCCGGACAAGGCAGTCAACCCGGGCAAGTCTTTTTTGCCCTGTTTCGCCAGGATTTCTCGCAAACTTCAAAAAAATAATTCATTTTTCAAATTTTACAACTCCAAAAATAGCAAAGTAACTTTTGTTAGTTTCCTTAATGTATGCTATGTAGAGTAGACATCAAGAAGACTAGGAGGGTGTTTGGATCCAATGTGACTGCCGGACCCGGGCGCCGACGGCAACGGCGACGGCGACGTGGAGCTGTGCGCGATCTGCAAGGCGCGGCTGGCGGAGGAGGGGTGGGGCGGGCTCCGGCGGCTGCGGCCGTGCGGGCACGTCTACCACGTGGACTGCATCGACCTGTGGCTCCAGCGCTCGTGGCTCTGCCCCGTGTGCCGGGCCGGCATCGCCGTGTCGCCGACCGAGATCATGGACACGATGGTGTGACCCCGCCCGCCCCGGCTCCGGCGCGTCTGATTTCGGGGTGCGATCGGACGGTGCGGTGCACGCGCCCGCCGGCAACGGAGGTGCCGCGGTGCACGCGAGCGGGGGGCGGTTCTGACATGTTCGTGCGCGCGCTGGGCTCTTTTTTGGACAGAGTTGCACGGATACGCGACACACGGATCGAAGGGAGTTGGTCGTATCAGGTTTGTAGGCACGTGTACATTGTTTCTTTCTGTCTCTTACAAACCGTAGTATTGGCATAAGAGATGGTCGTTTTCGCCTTCGTCGAAGTAATATTCTTATTACGAGGAAGAAGAATTTCAAACATGGTGCAACGTCATCAAATAAAATGACGATGTTGTAGGTTCATACAATATATTGGGTCTGTTTAGATGCAAGGGGTAAATGTTTACTCCAAAGTAAATGTTTTGCCCCTTTCATTTGCTTTTAATAATATTTACTCCTTGAGGTGTTTGGATTGAGGGGTAAATGTGCATGTGGATGGGAGAGAGTACTGGGGTCCACCACAATTTTGCTCCAATTTTCTACTTTTTAGGGGTAAATGGAATTATGGGGCAAAACATTTGCCCCCCACCACATTTGCCTCACGTGTTTGGCACATTAGGGGTAAATTTAAGGTAAATTTACCCCATTTGCCCCATTTACCCCTCAATCCAAACACCCTCATTATGTTAGAACACCTCTAAGAGTGTGCTAAAAATTTCTTCCCAAAACTACTTATTAGGGTTCTACTAAAAACATTTTCCCCCATAATCATATTACTCAACAGCGGATTCTCAATAATAAACTTCTCAACAATTCAAAATTAATCCCATCAACAATCATATGAGTGATATGACCCCACCTACCCTGTTGGTCATCGTTTTACATCTCCCGGGTATTCACACATGCTCTACAATCGTCTCACTCTCACGCAAACACATTTTTCATGTCACACATGCACACATGTGTTTACTCTCATTCTCTCTGGTATTCACTCGTGCCTCCCACTCTTAATTCCTCTCTGTCGATAGCAGCCATCACTCGCTCACCGCGCGCTCTCTCTCTCCACCGAGCAAACTTGCAAGAAGAAATCCCCTGGCAACAGCTCGTTTCTCTCTACTCTCTGATTTTCTCTCCACAGAAGCAATCAGATGCAGTCCCCTCTCTCCGATGCTGCTCAACTACCAACAATAGCTCATCCCTGGGGAACGGCGTCTTCTACGGCGAGCTCCCTGTGAGAGGCAGCACCAGCTCCCTTTTAAATGGTGGCAGAAGGCTACTTTTGAAAATTTGTTGACTCGGCATTTATTTTTGAAAAATCTTGAAAAAACATGTTTAAAAAAATCAGAATACACAGCAAATTCGTGTCAAGCCCAATGGGCTAAATCATAACCACTAGTCATGACGTGTAGAAATATATGTAGTAAGGACGCCTACGCACGGTTCGGATATTGGGCCCCCGCACTATCACATGGCCTTTTATGCCTCAGCGGCCGTGTGCATTGCATTTAGGATCCATATAAAATCGAAATAATTGCACATGCATATACTTAGGATCCATAAAACCAGAAAAATTGCACAACTTTCAACTTAATATGAGTTATTAGGGATATCATAGTCGTTTGTACAACTATTAGTGTGTCCAATTTTCCAAACGAATGGTTTGTTATAACGAACGATTTTTGTGGGAAGGATGAAGTGGTTTGTAAAAAAACAACCATTGTATGAGATGACGTATTCAATTTGACCTTTCTCAGAGAAAACATTGATGCTAACGTGACCGCAACTAAACAAACAAACCAGTCTTGCTAAAACAAACGAGTCTGAACAAATCCCATCGATTTGTGTCAGCAATGCGTAACAGGAGCAAGTTTAATAAGCCATGTCACCCGAGACTAGTCTACTGCCCAATACATACAACAACGAGACGTCGCTGCTGTCTTGGAAACCGGAAGAGGGAGTGAAAAAAGAGAGGTGGCGGTAGCGCGGTGGAGTATTTGGGTCGACGGATGCAGCGACCAGCTTCCCTCTTCTCTCTCTCGTCCATCTCACCTCGGCCTGCATGATGACATGTTAGTCGATACGACCCTTATTATACCTGCTCTAATATATCATCAAGTAGTAGACACTACAACATCAGATGCCAATAAAAAATATTAATCATTAGAATACTATATCCTTGCTTGCATAATCTATAATCATTTGGTGTTACCCAATCCGCTGCTCCACTGGCCATTATTGACCGACAATTCTTTTTTCTAGTATCTATTTTATCCCGAGTCTCCTTGATTTGCTGTCGATCAAGTGATGCATGTGATGGTTGACATGTCATGTTTTATTTTCCCCCCTGCATGATATAAGCGACTTAGAAACGCAGAAAATGACTATTTTCTAGAGTAACCAAAGGCCTGAAAAAAACAGATGGCATGGAGAAGCCCACAAGAATCATTCAATCCCCTGGCCCCCTGATGATGCATTATCCTGAATAACATGCTGAGTGCACTCGATTGCACTGTTGTCATCTAAATACCTATGTGCGGTAGCATTCCACACACTGCACATCATCAATCATCTGCAGGCTGCAGCTGTACGGTACAACTGTTGGTTGTCTATTGGACATCAAACCTGCATGATATAAGCAGCTCAGAAACCAGAAATGACCATTCTGTTTGTTCAAAAATAATTGATTATTTTATCAAAAACCTAAGGCCAGCCAGTGGCATGCACAAGTACAGATGCAGTTTGGCTTTTCGGTGGATCATTGCATCAATGAACTGATCTGGATTTCAAATCAAGAAAAGTTGGATAAAAACGAAGCAGCCAGCTGATGAATGACCAGTGACTACGTACCACCAGCCAATAAACTGACCACCCTAGCCCCGGTGATGTAGAGTATTAAGCTGAATAACATGCTGACTGTACTTGAAAAGCAAACCCTATTTCACTTTTATTTTAAAAAAAAACTATCTCCCTATACAAGTGCAGTAGCATTCCAGAAACTGCACACATCATTAGTCATCTGCAAACTGTACAAATACAACTGCACTTTTTCTGAATGGAGCCAGAAGCTTGTATAGTCGTATTGATGCTTTCCTTTGATTCCCTGGAGGGATACGACGGCGACGTTCACCTGCGTTTTCAGTGAAAGGTATGCAGGTTGACAAATCCGAGATTATTGGCAATTAAGAACCAACATGTAGACCACTCCGGGGACTGAAAGCTACTTAGCATACTGTCCGGATAATCACAAGATCCAGCACAAGTTGATAAACAAAAAAAAACCCCGATAAGGCTCTGCGCTGGTAAAAAGGAAGAATATCTAAGGATGGCTGCCGATCTGATCCGGCTCGGCACGCCGCGAAAACGCATTCGAGGTTCCGCCCGGCCCTTTTGCCTGATCTGTCTGCACAGGTCACCCTTGTTCTCCGAACTTCTCCGTTCGCACCGATGTGATATCCTGAAAACCATAGACTGAAACAGGGTTACGCGTCGTCTTCAGCGACAATCAAGCTTTTGCCGTTTGAAATCTTGGACATCCTTATTCTCCCGTGGTCCACGCGTTGCAGTTCTTTCAGCGACAAGGAACGGGAGCAGACCACATGCATCCTCGAGCGATGAGGTTTATTCCGGCCCGGCATGGCGTGGCCGCGGATCAGCGGCTCGATCGTTTCGGCGGATGACGCAGGGGTGATCGATCGCCATCGGGGGAACACGAAAGCGACTGAAATCTGTAGGGAACGGACGAGATGGTGCTCGATTTCCTCGGCGGGGGGTTGCCATTCCCGTGGACGCTCACACGGGGTTTGAGTGGCCGCTGCCCGCGCCGCGCAGCCGAGACCCCGCTTTGCGGCGGCAGGAGTCAAGACCGACCCGGTTCTTCGCAAGCGGCGGGGGTTGCAATCCGCGACTGGTCCGAAAGGGAAAAGAAGATGCCACTAGTAGACGACTACGAGTGATGGTGATACTGGCCAAATTGCCATTCCATCCGAAATCGTTCTCGGGAGGAATGGGGAAAATTCAGAAATTTACAGTCCGACGAAATGGTTGTCCTTTTTGACTCGATCGACGACATAGATGCGTTTACAGGCTGGGGACGATCGATGGTTCCATGTGTGTGATCTCTCCTGCCGCTGCTCGGCTTCTGTCACAGAGGCCGAGTCCTCACCATTTGGCAATAGAGAGCAACAACATTTGAGTGCTTGACTGCACCAGACATTTTTTTACATTTTTTTTTGCTTGTTCTGCACTCTTTCAAAGGAAGAGGTCCTGCCGCCCGTTTAAAAACGAAAAGCCAACGGGGACCTTGCTGTTTGTTCTGCGCGCCGAGTTGCAAATTCTCTCTTTGAGAAGTTATTACTTGCATAGTACAATGATGTGTTTTAGTAGTCTGGTCAACCCTTAAAAGTTAAAATTTCTCTGGTGCGATCATCCTTGATGGCATGATGCCGATCGCTTCCATGCACAACAGGTCAACATGGAATTAAGGCCTGAAAATTGGCTTGTCTCGGAATGGTTCCACGCTTCCAACAGTGGACTTCACCTTTGTTCTCCAAGCGAGCAAACGTCGGCTCGGCTGGACAGAGGGACGGCAAAGAGCGGACGGAACATTGCCACACCGATTAGAATAGGGCGGAAAGCGCGCTTCGAGCAAGCGTGACGGGGAACAGCATCCCTCAGCTTTTCACTGGGAAGCTAGGGGGCGTGCTTCCTTGCCTGGTAAGATATGCCTGATACCCAAGGTTTTGAGGTCCCAAACCAACTTTTAAAAGTTCAAAAAAAAAAAACTAACCAACTTTTAAACTGGCAAACAGCACGAAAAGCGCCCCGGCTCGGTGGAGATGGGGGGCGAGTCAAATTCGGCAACCTGCAAGCGGACGAGGACGAGCCGCGCACGCACGCGCACAGAAACACGCCGCGTGATCCAAGAAGTTGTCCTGTTCTCCCTCCTGTCCTCCTGCCGCACCATCGAAAATCGGAAAGAAAACCCACCCACGGGCTGGCTGGTCGGCAGCCGGCGGCGCGCGACCCGGCGCCGTGCGCACGGCCGGCCGCAGGCAGTCGCTGGCAGGCAACGACTCAAATGGGAATTTCGAGAGCCGTCCTCACCTGCCCGGCTGCCGGCCTGCGCCGGCGTGGCGTAGCGGAGCGGTTGAGCATCATCGGCTGGCTGGCTGGCTGGTTCTCGCCAGCAGAGCGAAAGAAAGAGCTGTCTGGTTGCTGGTCCCGATCATCATCGGCAATCACTCCCCCAGTCGCGCAGGGCAGGGCCCCATCAACTACCCCATCAATGGTAACCAAAAACTATATCATTTACGCCGGCTGGATGATGGAGCAGACGGGACGGCCCCATCACTGGTTCAGACGTCCGGACCGGTTCTGGAGCTCATCTTCTTCTTTCCATTACTATATCATTTTGATGACAGGCCACGGATCAGCAGATCAAACTAATCCCATTTTCATTTCGTAACCGCCGTGGACTAAGATTTCTTTTTTGTAGGAATGGAGGGAATTACATTTTTAGTACAGAGCTCCTCGTATGCACAGTTGATCAACCACTCACCATTATCTCTCTCTTTCTCTGATCAAAGAATCGTGACAGCCTAAGCAAACTTTTTTTTTGTACAATGGAAGGGAAGAGGGGAGGAAAAAATCATTATCCTTTGTTTTCCGAGCTTATCCTATCTGGCATCGCGGCTCCATCATGACGCCATCATTGCCGGCGGCACGACGCTGGCGGCGGGGCACCCGTTGCCGCGCTCGCCGTCGGCGGCCGAGGCAGCGGCCCACCGCCGGCATATCCTGCCGAGCGACGCGGCCTTGCGCCGGGCCCGCTCCGTGCCGGTGCCCATCACCTCCCAGATGGCCCACTCCACGCCGGGCACGGCCATCACCTGCGTCACCGCGCGCGCGCCCAGCCGCCGGCACAGGAGCACCAGCGCCGCCGTCGCGTTCTCCCGTGCCCACTCCGTGCCGCGCCGCATCTCCGACACCAGCCGCGCCACGGCGCCGTCGACGCCCACGATCGCCTCCGCGCCGCCGCGCTTCGCCAGCGCGGCCAGCACCGCCGCCGCGGTCTCCTCCTCGCTGATCGCCGACAGCGCCGCCTGCGCCACGCCGGCGTCCACCAGCCTCCCGACGTTCTCCCGCTCGCCGGCCAGCGACAGCAGCGCCGCCAATGCGTCCTTCTTGGTGCTCGCCGGGCCGGTGCGCACCAGGTGCACAAGCTTCTCCACGATGGACAGGTTCCGCCCGAGGCGGCGCCGGTAGGTGTGGACGGACGCCAGGCTGAGCACGGCGGCCGCCGCGTTCTCCTTGGCGCGCCACGTCGCGCCGGAGCTCATGATGTGGGCGACGGCGTCGACGGCGCCCTCGGCGTGCATGATGCGCTTCTTGTTGGCCTCGAGGATGGACAGGTTCAGCAGCGCCGTGACGGCGTTCAGCTGGAGCCCGGCGTCCTCGGAGTAGAGCAGGGGCACCAGCAGCGGCACGGCTCCGGCCTCTCCGACGAACGCGCGGCAGTCGGAGCCGGACTTGGACAGAAGCCGGATCTCGTGCACCACGCGGTTGGCCGCGCCGGGGGAGAACGAGATGGAGAGCTTCTTCACCAGGAACGACGCCGTCATGCGCGCCGCCTCCAGCGCGGCCTTGTTCGCGGACACCGCCTGCGCCGGCTCGCTCTTGCTGGCCTCGCTGGTCTCCATGGCGACGCCGTTCTCGCGGCACCACTTGGCGATGAGATTCTTGAGAGCCTTGTTGGGCACGAGCTCCAGGACGGTGAGAACCTGCCCTGTCTTGGGGCAAGTTGACTTGCCGGAGTCGAACCACCGGGCGATGGACTCGCGGTCGTACGTCTGGCCGCTGGCGACGACGACGGGCTCACGCATGATGTCGAGTGTGATGGGGCAGCGGAAGTCCGGCGGCGGCGCCGGTGGCTCCCCCTCCTCGTCGACCTCGGGGTCCGGCTTGGAGTCCGAAGGCCGGGGCGTGGCGCTGAACACGACGCACTTGGCGTACCGGAGCAGGCCGACGAGCGCTATCATGGCGTCCGCCCACCTCTCCGAGGCGCGGTCGCCGATCTCCCGCTCGAGGCTCTCGATCTCGCCGCTGCAGCTCGCCGCGTCGCTGATGCCCACCTCCTCCAGGATCTCCTCCAGCCTCTCCCGCTCCGGCACGATCTCCCGCTCGACCTCCTGTATCACCGACAGCACCCTCGCCTTGAGCGCCTTCTCCGCCGCGGCCGCCGGCGCGAACCGCCGGCACTGGCGCGACGCGAGCGCCAGCAGGTCGACAACGTCCTCGGCGAGGCCCAGCTCGGCGACGGGAAGGAGGTCGAGCATCGTGGCCAGGTCCTGGTGCAGCTCCCGCACCTCCTCCGCGATCTCGTCGGACTGCAGCAGCAGCCGCATCCGGCTCCGCGCGGCGCAGTCGGCGGCGAGCGCCTTGAATCGCTGCAGCACGAGGAGCACCTCGCGGAGGCACAGCGACGCGGACCGCGGCAGGTCCCCCGCCGCGGCGCACATGACCAGGTCGTCGAACGCGGCGGCGAGGAGCTTGGACCGCCTGGTGATGGACGCGAGCGCGGCGCGCAGGAACGGGGCCGGCGTCTCGGCGGCGGCGGAAAGGTCCCGCGCGAGGCGGTGCAGCGACCGGAGCAGCTCCCCGTCGGACGGCGACGGCGACGGCGGCACGAACGCCGCCGCCGACGACGAGGACGAGGAACAGCACCCGGGCGGCGACGGCGCGGGGGTGAGCACCGTTCTTGGATTAGCCATGGCGATTGGAAAACCGAAATGGCGTGGCAGGCAACTAACCTATATGAACAGCGCAACTGGTTTAGTGGAAATGGAAATGGTGTAGGATGACGGAGCGGAGATGAGGGAGGGAGAGAGGGGAAGGCTTAAATGACGAGGCGGTAGGCGTGTGCAGTTGGTTTTTTTTTTTTTTGACAAGAACGTGTGCAGTTGGTTGAGAGCTGGAGGGAATCGCGCATGGGGGGTTGCTTGGTGCTCGCTTATCTGCTGTGATGGTTGTGCTTCATGTGCTTAGTTTAATGGTGATGCGGCCTGGCCCTGGGAGGGAAGATGACGGGGGAGTCGTGTGATCTGGCGGCCGTCGGATGGAGAATGGACGGAGGGATGGGATGAGAGATGTGCCGGGTTGGTTCGATGGTGACTCAGCTGCGGCTCGATGCGATCACGCCGCTAATAAGTCGCTCGGCTGCGCGAGAAACATACAAATAGCGCGTTGACGGCCGACACAGCACGGCTCCCTTGTTTGTTTTTTCAGAGGAAGTGGAGGACCAGGCCGAAGCCAGCATGGGCGCGCGAGAATCCAAGGGTGGTTTTGTTCGTAAACTATCTTTTCCCTCGTATCTGTTAATTGGCCAATTGGGTTTCGACTGCTTCAAAACCTTCTTCTGCTCGGCGGATTCAACGGGTTGATGTAAAACTTCTGAAGTTCTGCTAATAGGGTTTTTAACCGTGATAGGAGGACGAAATTTCGCCAGACCTCAGCTGCGAGATTAATATCTCTGCCGGTCAGAGCTGGCGACCGGTCGCCAATGCTGACACGCCGCGTGCTTCCACATTCGACAGCGCCGCTTGGATGATCCTTCCAATAATACAGGAGCTTCTGGAAGAATTTCCTGTTATTTCCCCCCCGTGGGCTTTTCACCGGAGTTGGATCGCAGTTTTCCAACCAGCACCAGAGCTTCGAGCCTTGGACATGCACACTGTGCTCTAAATTCCAATCGCGTAAAAAAAATGCCCAGCTGACGCGGTCAGAATTCCACAAGGCAAGGTTTCCTTTTTTTTTCTTTTGGGAACTCCAGACAGAGAGTCAGAGGCACGGACGAGGCACAGATAAGCTGCCTTTGGAATTGGAAGGATCCAAACGGGTCAGACCAGACGCATGCAACTCGCAGCTGCAACGAATAGGCGTCTCCAACAGGTAGCGTGGAAATACCTCATGAAAAAATTTTGTCAGATTTTTCGAAAAAAAATGTCAGTGAATAAATGTCAGATTTTTCAAAACGGGTCAGACCAGACTAGAGATGGTAATAGGTACCCGAAACCCGAGTATGGCAATGGGTACCCGAAACCCGAGTACCCGACGGGTTTTACCCGATAAAGGGGTGGGTATGGAATCATATTTCTACCCGCGGGTACAAAAATGGGCAACATCATGTACCCATCGGGTAAGCGGGTGTGGGTACATACTACCCATACCCGCGAGTAAAATATATCCGTCTGCAATATGTGATAAATGAGCACAATTGCACATTATTAATGAAGGATAACTATATATATATATATAACTAACAAGGAAGTTCATGCTTTATTAGACTATTAATTGTTAAGAATTATCATTTATCCATTTTATTTATTCAAATTCGTTGATGTATGCACTTTATCATGCGTTGTTCTCAATTATATTAGTTTACAACGGGTATGCTATCGGGTACGGGTTACCCGACGGGTAAAAAAACCCGCGTGGGTGCGGGTATGGGTAAGAACTTGTACCTGCATGCGGGTATGGTTTTTTTATTAGGTAGAGTTAGAGTTGGCGGGTGCGGGTATGGAACGGCACTACCCGACGGGTTTCTACCCATTGCCATCTCTAGACCAGACACGCTTCCTTCCGTGCCTGGGTCGCATGTTTCTCATCTCGGCTCTCTTACCGTGTGTTTGATTGGAGAGCGAGCGGAGCGGAGTGGAGCCGACCCGCTCTCGCGGTTGTTTGGATGAAGATGAAGAAGGTCGGTGCCGCTCCAGAGGGGAATATTCCCCTAAGATGCGGGTCGACTCCCCCCCTCAAAATCTGGCGGACGAGTTCGCTCCGCTCTCGTTTCTCTCTCCCGTCTCCCTCTCTCATACCTCTCTTCCATCTCTGTCACGAGCTCGAATTCGCGGCGACGGCGACGCGCGGGTCCCAGGGAGGAGCTCGCGCCCGCGACTGCGCTCGCCCAAGGGTGGAGCTCACGCCGGCGGTGGAGGGACTGAGGCCGGGGCAGAGCTCGCGCCAGCGACGTAGGAGCGGGAGGGCGCAGTCCGGCGGCGTAGGATACTAGGATCTCGCGTCGGCGGATCTCACGCCCGCGGCGGCTCGCCCCCCAAGCGCCCCCAGGCCGCCGTGGCCTCTGCTCCTGCTGTTGCGAACTCCACCGCGTGGGGATGAGGATGAAGAAGAGGGTTGTATGACATGTGGGACCCACTAAACCATAAAACCTATGACATGTGGGACCCACTAACGGAGTGAAAACATCATTCATTCCATATCTCAATCCTCCAAAAAAAACGAGGGTTGGAGCCAACTCAATCCAATCTTTCCAACCAACCATGAGAAGAGTTGGAACCATCCCAAAACGAGAGCCGATTTGGCTCCGCTATCCAACCAAACACACGGTTACACTTGGAGTCAGTCCCTAACTTATGGAGTTATGGCCTAATTACGGGCGGGCGACGAAATGCCATGTGGAACAAGGAAACATGATTTGACTCGATCGAATTTACTCCAAGACGCACGCACGACGCCATTTGGAAGACGCCACAGGTCAGGAGGCCACACGACCCGCGCCGCAGCCCGGGCGGCCCCCGCCTGACCGTGGCCTGGCCACCTTTTGACCCGCGGCCCGCAGTTGGGCCATCTCCAACTCGCCAGAGACGGCGGCGGCGCGCAGCTGGGGCGCCGACGCCACGCCACCATGCCGTTGCCGATCAGATCACCACGCGTGCAGTGCAGGCGCTGGCCGCCGCCGGTGCGGAGAACGTGCCCGATTTGCGCAGGCCGTGCGCGTTCTTTTCGTTAATCTGTGGGGGTGGCTAGGCTGCTGACAGTTCGTTTCCTAGTATATACGCCCTGCAGTGGTGGCGGGGGCGCGCGGGGCTTTCCGCCGGCTGGCGGCTGGCTTGCCGCCGGCGTCGGCGTGTCAGGCACACGCGCGCGCGCAGCACGGCGACGCTTGGTTGGTGACCATGGTGCGGGTGGGCTGGTGACCAGACGACGCCCGGCCGGCAAAGACACACTGTGCTTTTATTTGACTTGGCGTTCCCGTTCTGGGACGTGCAGTCAATTCAAACGGGCTACACCTACACATGAACATGAACTGATAGCCGCGGGCACCGGTGCTTGAATTCCGACCGAACTTTGCTGGGGCCACACCTACTGCGAGCATATTGGGCTGACTAGATATGGACCCACGGTCATCCGGTGCCACGTAGGCTGTTTATTAGTGGGAGGTTGGTGTGTTCGGCGTCGTGAATTAGAAACGTGGTTTAAAGTTGGAGAGAAGATTTTTGCCATGGCTTCCATGGAGTCATTCATAAACATTTTAGCCACTGCAGCGTATAAAAAAAATATCCCAAATGGAAACTAACGATGCCACTATAGTATAGTTTCGTAATGTCGGGTATGCCCACACGGATAGAGATGAATCAAAGCGTCCGTAGAGTTATTTAGATGCTTAATATTTATATGTTGATTGGTTTATCGAATCGATTCCCTTCGTTCTTCCCCCACACTTCTCTTATTTCATATCTTGCTCTGCTTCGTGCTAATTTAAATATCTTAGTCGAATCGTACATCAATTTTCTCCTTTAAAAAGACGATGTACGTTCTATTCATCATACGAATGGTTGTGCTATCTCCGTGGTATAATACTGAAAGACGTCATCAGTACGTGTTTCCATTGTGCGTAGTGGGGGCAAGAACAGACGACTGAAAGAAAAAGGCAAAGACGCACGGGAGAAAAAAAAAGATGTGATCAATGATGTTGTACCTATAATCTATCATCAAAGATTTTATAAGTTGAGTCAATTACGCACCCAATCATGGCAGCGTGCGCGTGCATGCATTCCTTCCTTGAGCTTTAAGGTGCCATAAACACTTATCTCTGTACGTTTCGTTTTTTTTCCCGATCAGTACTTATATACCAAGTACTTGCACGCTGTGACCAATTACTAGACAGCACCAGATAAAGGTGGATTTGCAAATTGCAGCAGCATCATATCCGGCCACCACACGCACGAAATAAAAATGCATGGAACAATCTCTTGATCTTTTAACCCTTCAGCACGTAAAGACCATCCGTTGAGATGCCTGGCCCGTGGAACCCTTGCTCAAACCCACGAAAATATTAATCTGAAAAAAATATAGTTATTGCTGCTAATTCATTGTTGGTATGTGTGTTGTTTTTATCCATCATTCATATCTAGATCCACACCCACCTCAAATGGGAGGGTATGAGTAAAAAAAAATATCCATTAAAGAACTAAGAGGGTAGGGTGTGATATTGTGGGGAGGGTACAAATGATTAATTAGATAGGTATAGAATATAGTATAAATTAATTATCTATTGGAAATGGGTGGAATTAGGGAGGGTAAGAAGTGGATAATAATTATTCGGATTTGAGTATGAACAAGAGTGGATCTGTCCGTACCCTCCCCAGTGGCAGCTTTAATTGATGCCCTACAATTTTCTTTAAAACGAAGCGGCAGCAAGGTGCCTAACTGCAGAGCTTCTCCAGCAGTTTCGTAAACTAACTTTGCATCCATCTAATTTTGGAAAAATAAGAAAAAAATTGACCTTCAACAGTTTGGCAAACCAACTTAGCAAAAATAGAAACTTGGCAAAACTCACCTTCCCACGCAGAAATATACGCGCGCCAATCCGGGTTGGCATCAGCGTTTCTCCCACGCGCCAAGTCAGATGGGAGGGTGAAAAACGAAATAAAGAATAGAGAAGGGTTCCAGATGCAAATTTTCAAGAGGTGGAAGAACATAAACATAATTATGTTTCTCTCTTAGGGTTCCTGATGTAAGTTAGATCTGGGTTTGGCAAGTGAGTTATACCAAACTGTTGGAGATGTCTTTTTTTAGTTGGCATATCTTTTTAGAAGTTAGCAAAACACAAGATTTGGCAAGTAAAATTTGGCAAACTCTTGGAGATGAGCAAAAATCTTGTGTTTTGCCAAAAAAGGTATGCCAAGTAAAAAAGAGCCCACCTCCAACAGTTTGTCATAATTCAACTGCCAAACCCGGATCTAACTTTTTTTTTTGATGGTCACGGGGGTGGGGGTGGGGGGGAGAGCATCCCCCACCTGAATTTTCATTGGGCTTCTTTCAAGCCAAAAAAACCATAGTTTGTACATTTTCAGAGGTTTTAAAAAAAAAGGAGGGGGGGGGGGGCAAGCAGTTTTTCATGCGGGTTTACATTGAAGGCAAGACTTTCACACCAGGCATCAGCGATGAGACGTTCATGAACTGGCCAGCGGCAGCTCCAAAGCCTCGCGTCTTGTTTACAGGCCGCCCAGAATCGAGGAAGGGAAGGGCTCTCATGTTCAAACACCACACCATTCCGATGCTTCCAAAGGTGCCAAGAGATCAGCAGAAGGAAGCAGTCGAAGTGTTTGGCCGGGACGGCGGGGGGGGGGGGGGGCGTGGGGCGTCCCAGATGTGTGAGACGCCAACTCCCGTCGTGTTGATGTTCAGAGCCGCCCAGACCTGTTCAGCAAAGGGGCAGCGCAAAATGATGTGGTTGCTGTCCTCAACATCTCCTCCACAAAGCTCACAGCTTGCATCGTCCACGATGTTCTTCACCAGCAAGTTTGCACGGCACTGTACACGGCCTTGGACCATCAGCCATGCAAAGAACTGCACCCGCGGAGGTGCACGGCTCTTCCACACGAAGGATGTGTAGTCGCACGAGGCGTTCCCGGTAGCAGCCATCAGAGCATTGTACACAGGGGCAGCCCCGAGAGCACCCCCTCGCGGGCAGAGAGGAGAGGACCGGCGATCCTCCTCGTCTGTCAGCGAGACCAAGGCGAGGAGGTCACTCAGCTTGACCAGTTCAGCTCTAGCCCCCCGACTCAGCCGAGGAACCAGATCGGGGGCGACGCCTGCCTCCACGACATGCGCCACAGAGGCTTCTTGATGCGTCGAGTGTGTGAAGAGGAGTGGGAAGGCGTCACAAAGCCTACCGACAGAGAGCCAACGATCCTTCCAGAAGCTGGTAGAGCGGCCATTCTGCACTTCAGAGATGGTTATAGCTCGGTACAGAGGAAGCAACTCCGCCATATCACGCCAGTGCGCGCCAGCAACCTCACCCACCATCGTTGCAAGGTCGACCCTATCCCTGACCCAAGCAGCCCACGCTGAATCACCAGGGTGGTGCAGCCGATGAATCATTTTCAGCAACAAGCACTTGTTCTGCGTCGGGAGGTTTTGATTCCGAGGCCCCCTAGTTCCTTTGGTTGACAGGCATTCTCCCACGCCACCAGACACTGGGCGCCATGAGCACGTTCCTCACCAGTCCAAAGAAAGGAACGACGACGCCGATCAATGGCATCGATGATGCCTTGGGGCAGGATCAAGACGGACATTATGTAGATCAACTGACTGTCCAGGACCGCGTTGACAAGCACTGACCGCCCCATGGGGTTCAGAAGCGACGCCTGCCATCCGCTCAAATAGCGATCCGCTTTAGCAATTAATGGAGAGAAGGCAGACAACCGGAGCTTCTCGTTTGACAGCGGCAACCCAAGATAAGTTTGGGGGAAGGCTCCGACCTGGCACTCTAAAATGTTCTGCAGATCAACCACCAAAGGCTCCGGCGTATGCATGGGGATTATGGTGCTTTTGTTGAAGTTAATCTTCAGCCTGGTGAGAGAGGAGAACGTTTCCAGAACCACCTTCAGGGCGCTCACAGAGTTGCTATCAGCTTTGACAAGCAGCAAAGTGTCGTCCGCATACTGTAAAACCGGGCAGGGGAGATCATTGTAGCGAACATGGCCTCATATGCCATTAGTTCGAGTTTGATTTTGGTGATTCATGACAACATGATCATTGGGACTAACCTCATTGTTTTAGCATGTCTTTGTAGACACTTCTAGGTCCCAAGGATGCAAGAAAACCATATGCCAAATTGAGAGATAGTGTATTTTTCAAGGGTCAAAACCGAGCAAGAAAAGGAAAAGAAAAGACACCGTCGGATGAACCGACGGTCCCTCAAATACAAGCGTCGGTGCAATCGTCAGACGAGTTGGTACACAGGGTCAAACCCTAGGTACCGTCGGATGAACCGACGGTCCATTATTTAGTAGCGTCGGACGAGTTGCAGAGGAAGAGCAAGGAAGACAGTAGCACCGGATGATCTGACGGTCTGAGTGGGGACCCCGTCGGTCTATCCGACGCTCAGTTTGAATTCATACAGAGACGCGCCAAGACGAAGCCTTCAGCACCGGATGATCCGACGCCTTGGACAAGGAGAAGCGTCGGTCTATCCGACGGTCGATTGGAAGCTAACAGAGGCGACTTGAGCGCGGAGTCTTCAGCACCGGATGATCCGACGCACCGTCAGTGCATAGCGTCGGAGCAGTTGTGTCAGAGAACCTCAACGGCTAAGTGACGTGGGAGGGGCACCGGATGAACCGACGCCCTGGAAAATATAGCGTCGGATCATCCGACGGTACCTTTTTCAGTGGACGTTAGCCAACGGCTAGTTTGATGCCTTGGGCTATTTATACCCCCTCCACTCACCCATTTGAGGAGGTTGGATTGTGTGGAAGTGCAGAGGAGTTCAAGACACATTCAAGATCATATCCAATCCATCCAAGTGCTTAATTGCTCATCCTTAGACTAGTGCATGCTTAGTGTATGTGCTTAGTGCTAGGCTTAGCTTAGAGCTGAGTGAGTGCAAGGTTGTGCCAACCTTGTGAGGTGATTCTTGAGTGAATCCAGTTGTACAAGGTTCGCCGGAAGCCTTGGGGCCTAAGTGGCTCACCGGCAATCGTCATCGACCCTCCGGCTTGGTGTGGAGCGGCGAGGACACTTTGTGCGGGGGACGTGGAGACCCCCTTCCTTGGTGGAGAAGCTCCTTAGTGGAGGCGGCATCAAGGTGACCAAGGGAGCTTGACAAGTGCCTAAGTGGCTAGCCTTTGTGGCAAGTCAAGTTGGTGCTCTTGGGAGAGACTTGGTGACCGAGAAGCAATACTCTTGTGTGAGTGCTTCAACAACGTGGACTAGGGGTGGCTTAGTGCCTACCGATACCACGGGATAAATCGCGTGTCAAGAGTTTGCTTCCTCTCATCCCCTTTACGTTTCCGCATTTACTCTATTGCAATCTTTGCTTGCCTTTACTTTCCTAGAGTAGTATCTTGCTAGGAATGGCTATAGGTTGCAAACCTTGTTTTGGGATGGGAGTTTCACACTAGAACAACCGTAGTTGCACATATAGATAGTTTGTTCTAGTTTACCTTTGCGCAAAATTTAGTGAGCCATAGGTTAAGGTTTTAAGTTGCCTAATTCACCCCCTCCCCCTCTTAGGCTAACGGGCATCCGATTCCCTACAATCATCCGCAGCGGGGTGCCGAATCCCGCTATTCTGCTTGACCATTTGCTGTAGCAGGTCTGCCACAATGAGGAACAGATAAGGGGACAACGGGTCGCCCTGCCGCAGCCCCCGTTCACAACCAAACCACGGTCCGGGAGAACCATTCACCAGCACCGCCATCTTGGAGGTGGATAGCAGCTGTGCGACCCATCTACACCACTGATCCGGGAACCCCCTCACACGCATGATGGTGTCGAGGATGGACCAATTCACTGAATCAAACGCCTTGGCGAAATCCAGCTTGAGCACAAGAGTAGGGAGTTTGCGACGGTTGCAGCATTGCACCATCTCCATTGCATAGATGAAATTCTCAGAAATCGACCGCCCTTTGATGAAACCGGTTTGGTCGACATCAATGATCTTAGGAATCTCCCTCTGCAATCTCGTAGTCATCATTTTTTAGACGATTTTCAGAGGACAGTTCTGCAAGCAAATCGGCCGGAAATCGCTCGGGCGGACTGCGGTCTGGTGTTTAGGCAGCATGACCACAAAAGAGTGATTTGCGCGCTCAAGCTCAGGCGTCTCTTGACAGAAGGCATCCACAAACCTCATCACCGCGGGGGCCACTGTCTCCCAGGAAGCTTTGTAGAAACTTGGCCCAAAGCCGTCAGGACCCGGCGAACTGTTGCGGTTCATGTTTTTAACCCGCGGCAAAAGCTTCTTCCTTAGTGAAGGGGGCAACCAGCATTGCTGCATCCACCGTAGCAGCGCCATTGTAGATCGCCGCCGGTAGGCCGCTGGCTGGCAGCAGCGGGGCGGGCTCTCTGAGTAGCGTCTTGAGGTGGGCGGTCAGCGCTGCAGTTTTGCCAACGTGCGAGGCGACCGGCACACCATCCACCTCGATCGCTCTGATTTGATTTCGTCGCAGCCGCTGACTAGCCCGGGCGTGGAAGAATCGAGTGTTGCTATCATCCTCCCTGACCGCTCTGAATTTGCCCCTCTGCTTCCAGTAGGCCGCACGTTCGCGGAGGGAACGCGCAAGGCAGTCCCTGCATTGTTCGCGCAGCACGCACTCGCCTGCAGAAAGCACACGACCTTCCTCAAGCAGGTCAAACAGATAGATGACAAACTTGCAATTGGAATGGAGAAGTGGTGGAGAGCGTTTACCTCGTGCCCATACCTTCGACGCGCCGCGGACCGCTTTTAGCAAGCACACAAGCGACGACACAGCACACCCGTGAGCATTGGCGTTCCAAGCAGGCAGGACAGTGGGGAGGAAATTGGGATCGTGGAGCCAGCAGTTTTCAAAACGGAAGAAATTGGGCTTTGGGATGGAGGTGGACAGGGTGAGCTGTATGGGGGTGTGATCGGACGTGGGTTTGGGGAGGGAGGTTAGAGAGGAGTTGTGAAAGGTTAGGCTCATGGGAACATTAAAGAACACACGGTCTAGCCGTGCAAGTGTGGGTTGCGCACGGTGGTTCAATCAGGTGAAGAGACGATCAAGGAGAGGGAGGTCTATGAGCTCGAGTTTGTGGATAGAATCGTTGAACGCTGCGGCGAGAGTGGAGTTAACCGTGCCATTACTATTATCACTCACCTCACGAGTTAGATTGAAATCCCCCGCTAACACCCAATTCTCAGGGATTTGCACCGCAACTTCCTCAAGATCTTCAAGAAAAGCGAGAGAGTCTCTATGATCCGCAGGGGCATAAACGTTAGTAACAGCGAAGTTGTAGTCTGACGTCGTAGAGGCGAGGAAGGCGGTTAGCGTGCGACGTCGAGCGATGAAGGAAGTTAGAGTGAAGGAGCGCGGGTTCCAGCAAGTGATGAGGCCGCCGCTCGACCCGGCGGCGTCGACGCAGGAGAAATCCGTGAGGTGGGAAGGAAGGAAGGAGCGTGTTTTGATCCCATCGACAGCACGTAGTTTCGTTTCCTGAAGACGGGCGATGTCGTAGCGAGCAGCGGAAAGAGCGTCACACACGGAAGTGCACTTGTCAGTCATTCCCAAACCGCGAACATTCCAGGAGACGAGAGTATAAGAAACGACGTTCGAATTCATGATTGAAAGGAGGCACACCAGGACAGACGAACTAACAAAGCAGAAACGAAGCTGACAGGCACAAACCCGCGCCGGCGTGAAGCGCCGAAGCGGGAGCGTGCATAACTAGACACACAGCTAAGAAACAGACACCGGACAAGCTGAAGTTCAGCATTACAACAAGCTAAACGATCATGGGACGTGGACGGGAGAAACCACCGAGTGGCCGCCGCGCTATTGCTAACAGAGATGGGCAAAGCAATCCGCGCGGAACGAAGGGCGGCGCACATCATCATCCAGAGCTGGGCAGCACCGCATCCAGCAGAACAGCGGTTTCCTCCCCCAGCGCGAGCACACGATCCAGGGCCTTGGAGGCCGCGGCGTCGAGCCTAATGGCGTCGGACAGCTTTGCCAGGTCCACGGCAGGCACGGGCTTCTTGGTCTTCTTCATAATCTTCTTCTTCGCCACCAGAGTCTGGACGGCAGCGGAGCATTGCGCCAGACTGTTCTGCAGCGCTTTCAGCTTGGTGGCCTTGGCAGTCGCGTCCACGAACACCCCGGACTCCTTGGCAGTCAGGCGGGCGCTGTTCCTCGATCCCGGCAGAAGCGGCGCACGCCGCGCATTCCTGCGCCCGCGCGGAGGCGACGCGACCGGCGCGGGGTCAGGCAACGGGGGCGACAGCTAGGGAGCATGCGGAGAAAGAGGGTCGACCGTCGGAGGCGCGGCGTCGTGCCAGGTCAGGAAAAGCACTGGCGCGGCACGGATAGTGCCCGGCGCAGGCACCCGCTCCATCGGCAGGTGAAGGAGCACGGGGAGAGCCGGCAGGGGGTACGCGTTGAAGCCGAAGCACAGGATGTTCGCCCCAAGGAACGCGCCAGGGCGGAGCTGCTGCTGGGGCGCGGGGGGGGGGGAGGGCGCCAGCGCCGGGGGCGGAGCGGGCCCGAAGAACGGCGCATGATGAGAAGCAGGAGGCGCATCCAGGATCTGCGGCAGGGTTGCCGAAGAAGTATGGTGGGTGGAAGGCCGCCGCCGGCGGGGGAGGGGGTGGAGGGTCATAGAACGGGATCCAGACCCCGTTCGCGTCGTACTGCTGATCACGCGGCCAGAACGCCGTGGGATCAAGGCGCACCACCAGCCCGCGCCCGCTGGGAGGATGGATGCCGACGGTGCTGGGGACGCGGGGGCGCAGCAGCTCGATGACGAACCGCAGGCAAGAGTGGTCATTGCCGGGGACGCACTCCGGGTCGATCTCCTTGATGTCGCCGATGCACACGAACGCATCGTGGATCCGCTCGGCATCCCAGTGCTCCTCGGGCAAGTTCCAGACCACCAGTTGGCCGACCCATCAGGAACTGAGAGATAAACGAAATTATGTTTATCCCCTTCCACCTCTTGAAACTTACATCAAGAACTCTTCTCTGTTTTTATTTTTTTTTCTCCCTTCCACCTGTCTAGAATAGACGATGCTAAGCGCACTCCGCCCGCGTATATTTACGTGCTGGAGGCTAATTTTTTTCAAATTGTCAAGTCTTTTGCCAAACTGTTGGAGGAATATTTTAACTTTTTGCCAAAAATCAAATATGACAACTCGATTTGGCAAACTGATGAAGATGCTCAGTATATTGGAAATAAGGATTATAAGGGCAGCAAGACGGCCAAAAGAGTATATAGTAGACCAAAGGGCAAAAAAAAAACAGTGTATAAGGAAATTAAGCTTGCACTGAACCAACTACTCCTGCACCTATCAAGAAACAACTTCTGAATCTTCTGATGCCTACGAGAGAGGACAGAAGTTGTATGGACGGGAGAATATCTGGGGCCTCCTTGCCCGACGTCGGTGCATGAAAGCTCGCAAGACGTCTGTATCGTAGCCATGGCCGTATCTATCAACCGCCACCGCCAGGGTGTCACGAATACAGAGCACCTTTTAGGTAGAGAGATTGGGCATGGATGATGCTTGATGCGTGCGTGTACCCTACCGAAACAGAAAAAAGGCTGACCCGACGAAGCTGCTGTTTTCTCAGAAAGAGTACTCTCTCCGTTTCCTTAATAAAACGTTGTCACAAAACGTACGTGGTTGTGAGACAGTTATATAGGAACAGGAACTGTGCTGAGACCGGAGGAATATTTCTGTATTCGCGATCGCAACTGCGGTGGAGGCGAACATTTCGGCGGTGGTGACGCGACCTGCCGGTGCGACGGCGCGGCAGCGAGACGACGAGGGAGCCGCCGCGCAGTGCCGGCGCCGCAGTGTGAGCCGTGACAGGAATGGGACGCGCCGGCCTGACGCACCCGGGGACCATCAAATTGGCGTGCCGCGTGCTCTGGGTCCCCGTGGTTTTTGTCACCGGGGTGGGCGGTGTCAGCGTCGATCGGGCCCCTCGCCATTGAACGCCGCCGCTGCCAGTCCGAGCTGGAGCGATAAGCAGCTCCCGGCCACTGGTTTTTTCCGTTTGGGCCCGACCGCGCGACCCCGCCCACTGTATTCGGAGCCAGCGAGAAGGCAGCCGCCAGCCCCACGCCTCCGCGCGCGGCCTCTCCTCGCGCCGGATTTTGATGCGGCCGGGATCCTCAAGGTTGGGACTTGGGACCGTCGTGGAGGGGGACACCATTTCGTTCCAGCATCCAAAGCCATGTGCCGTCGTCCCGCACGAGGAGCCGTAGACCGGAGGACTCGCGACTCGCGAGCAATGAGTGCCGAGACGTGCTGTGCTTCTGTCTACTCCATGGCTAGTAGTACTAGGTTTCCTGGTACGAAGAAAATCACGTACACCCGTGCACGTACTCTTGCCATCAAGGAGAATTGCAAGCATTAGTACCAGTGTCAGTAATAGTCACGCCGTGTGCTCTGGTGCCTGGTGCAAAAGCTTCATGTTTGGGGAGAGGACGACAGCCACATTGAGATGACAGGTACATTGTGTGATAGGAAGCCGGAATGGATTAGCACGACTGACCAGGGCAACCGATCTGCATTTTTCTCGTTTCGACATTGCGGTGCGGTTAGCACATAAACCTCGGCAAAATGCTACTGGTACCACAAGATCAAGCAGGAACAAGGACACGCCCCCCATCACATCACCCGTATCTCAGCCATCATCTAGAAGGCCCAAAGTTGATTTATAAATTAACGAACTTTGGCGCCCTGTGCCATGCATGTCCTTTACAGAATGGCATGTGGTTCAGCTAGCGTATGACAGCGACGCAACAAAGACTAGGGGATATTACCTTGAGCGCTCTGTTACCTTGGTTCGACGAGCAGGGGAATTAGCGGATTAGGTCTGCTGTCCCAGCTGGTAGGCCTAGAAATGGCGCTCGAGTTAAAGAAAGGGGCAACTTGGGTCCGGTCCAAAACGGCCGATCGCGAAAGGCCAACGACACGGTCGGGTCGGTCCTCCCGTCCTCCGGTTGCTTTTGGTTCTCGCCCACTCCAAAGCCTAGGGTTGGGTCCGCTCCGGAGCTGCTGCTGCTGGTTTGCCTGGCTGATGCCGAGGGGAGGAACAGTAACACCTAAGGAGCATTCCGCCGGTCGGGGGGACGTGCCACCAACCTCTCATAGCATGCACCACGCCGGAGTGGTCCGTGCACGTCCCCACCGGCCGTCAGCACACGCACAGGTAGGATTTGATTGCGTTGCGCATTTTGGTGTCAGCCCGCGGGGGACGACATCTAGCCATCCAGGTGACATGGGAGTAAACGCTGTAAAATGACGGGGTCCCCGTGATTAATCTTCCTTCATCACTCATCAGGTGTGTCCACTGATCCCCACACAAGCGATTGCGGTAAAAGAATTGCAGGAGCAAAGTAACCGAGTGAGCGCCGGCGGCCGCAGCTGCAGATCAGCCGCAAGTGCCAGCCAAGAACAGCCCGACGCGGCTTCGCCCACGCACCGTGCCACGGCTGCCGCATTGCGAGCAAAATAAACCGTATGCGCCGTACGGTAAGGTATATCCAAGCGTAGGTACTATACACGCGAGGTGCCGATCGACCACGGACAACGGAACAGCACGAGAACCGCCCACTTCGTACTGGAACCGTGGCCGCACATGCCAATGCCACGGAGAGGTGAAAAAAGCTCGCCCGCACCGCACATGCCACGATTTCGCCTGCTGCAGCTGCTGCAGAAGGGAAAGGCGTTGCCCGCTTGGGCGTGCCGTGCATCAAATAATGCTACCCACGTGATTTGTTAGAACTTTGTTATTTTTATATCTCATCAACGAAATCGGGTTTGGACAAGATATTTTACAAGAGTGTGTATCATCATATCATCTACGTATGTGATTTATTTTGTAAATTTATATAACTTTTTTACCGTGATTTGAACGGATTTTCATGGAGAAGTTGGTTTGCACGTGATATCATCCCTGGCTGGGGAGTGTGCGTGCATCCTTGCCTCACGCGCTGCGGAATTTTTTTATATATTTTTCTTTGATTTTCGAAAAATAAATGGACGAACCAAAAAATTCGAGAAATATACATCTGCCGCCGTGCCACACGGCGGCAGGGGCAGCAGCATCCCTGCCGTCGTGCCCCACGGCGTTAAGTTCCTGCCGCCGTGGGGTACGGCGGCAGGAGAGCACCTCTGGCGGCAGGGCCGCGTGGCACGGCGCCAGGCCCCTACCGCCGTGCCACATGGCGGTAAGGCCTTTTTATTTTTTAAAAAAATTTTTCATTTTTAAAACACTTTTAACCTTTTAAAAAACAACAAACTGATAAGTGTAAGCATAATCACAAGATCATATCATAATCGACGAGTAGATGCAAATAGTTTATACAAAATCATGGTAAAAGTACTACTACATCTAAATGCGTCGGTGCCTCTTCGGCCTAACAGCTCTAGCGCCAGCCCAGGTGTGGTCCCGGGCGTACGTCCAGGGGTCAGGTGGCCTGACCACCCGCGGTCCGAGCTGGTCGGGAGACGGTGTCGCCATGGCCGCCTGCGACGAGCCTGCAGCATCCGGTGTCCCTCTGCCGGCCGGTGTCCCTCCGCCCGCCAACGACGACCCTGCACCAGCCGGTGTCGCTCCGCCGGCCGCCTGGGTCGCTCCGCCCACTGGCTGTGTCTGCTGAGTCCCAACAGGCGGTGCCTGTGTGAGCTGTGACGGGCCAACCTCCTCGGCCTGCGGGGCATCCATGGTCGCGAGAATGTCGCCGTACCCAAACTCATCCCAGCCCAGGTGCTCCTCGGTGGTCGCGTCGAAACCGGCTGCAACGAATAGTATTAGTTCTCCAAAACGTATCGTACTTAACGAATTTTACTGTAAAGTTAAGGTCATTACCAGGCTGGAACCTAGGCGGAGTGGACGAGGAAGGAATATCTGCCGCCGCAAACTGAAAGACCGGCGGTCTGAAACCTCCTAGCGGAAAGATCGGCGCTCTAAGTGTCGTCGTCTTCGGTTGTCGAGGCCCGGCTGTCGGAAAGAGCGGCGGTCACCCTGTACGATTAGAATATAGTATAACACAAACACACAACAATTCTGTGCATTAGTTGAAAATAAGGTCCACTGAAAGTACCTGCGCCGGGGAAAATAAACGGCCGCTGCACGTAGGTGTGCGGGCCCTGCGCCTGTGGCTGCTGCTGAGAAGTCGCGCGGCAAAGGTGGAAGGCGCCGGCTGCGAAGCCGCTGTCGAGGCGGAGCTCGAGGACGACGCTGGGTGGCGCGGAAGGAGAGGAAACTCTGCGGCCCCGGCGTAGTTCACGGCGGCGGAGTACCTCGTGGCAGCATCGAGGATCCTGTCGTACGTGCTCTGGTGCTGGTGAGGCCTCCAGGTAAAACACTGCTCCCTCGCGAACGCTGCGAGCCGCACGATCTCAGCAAGCACGTCGTGCTGCTCATAAAATTAGTAACACATGTTATAATGAAAAGTCATATGAATGAAATATGTTTACTGTATCGTAGCTTACCGCTGTGTCGACGGTCTGGTCTCGGCGCACCGGGTACGTGGTGTCCGGCAGGATCCTGTCGTGGTCCGGGACCGGTGGCGGTGGCAGGGTAGCAGGCACGTACGTCACCCGCGTCCGCATCCTCGGGAGGTACCACTGAAGGTACGCTACCCAGGTCGCGCCGTCGTGAAGGCGGTGCTCGGTGACGACGTTCTCCTTGTGCGTCGCGGACGCCCACTCGTCCACGTACGGCTGCAGCTTGTCGACGAACGACGTCGCCGCAGACACACCCTTACGCGTCCACCTAGCATAGATGAAACAAAAAAATATTTGCAACTGACTATTTGTAACGGAAAATAATTATAACTGGCAAATGGTAGCTCACCTGTGCGCTGTGGGCGGCAGACGTGGCGCAACGGGTACTGGCGACTCCTGGAAGAGGCCGAACTGCCTCATCACCCGGTGGACGGCGTACTCCTCGACGTATACGTCGAAGACCAATCGTCGCCGCGTCATCCAGTACGCCTGGTCTCGGTAGCACAGGGACGAGAGGCCCTGTGGTGCGCGGGCAGCGACCATGGCAGTAGCGTACGGCGTCCACCGGACCTGAGCATCGACCATCCGGTCGATCTGACCCACGAAGTCCTTGTACGCCTTCTTCGCCTGCTCCCCAGCCCAAACGTGCTGCACAGAACATGAAAAGTTGATTGAATCAAACTAAAGAACTCATTAAGCGAATAAAACGATAAGGGAGGTCATTACCTTCCGGAGGCACCACAGAGAACCCATGGTGGGGAGATCCGCTGGGTCGGTGTCTTCTGGCAGCGACACGTACTCCGAGAGGTCAGCCTTGGGCTGACCGATGTCGAACCGCTCGTGGATCCACATCTGCAGCAGGAGATGCCACCCCAGGAGGATACCCTCCTTACTCCCCGGCCTCGACACTGCCGAACACAGCCCCCTGTAGGTAGCGGCCAGAACAGCGTTGCCCCAGCTGATCTGGGCATCTCCTCGACGGGGGAGTCGGCGATCCGCTGAGCCCAGGGGAGCAGGTACCTCGACACTGAGTCCCCCGCTGATTCGCAGAACAGCACCCACCCGAACAGCCAGAGCAGGTAGACCTCCAAAAACCTGTCCGACGTCGGGTCGTCGGCCTCGTCTGCCATGTAGTCAGCCTGCACACACACAAAGATCCATCGTCACATTCGTTTAAAATGCATACAAACGTTAAAAATAAGAGTTAGAATCACGTACGCTGAACTGCTGGATCCAAGTCCAGGTGGGCCCGTGGTTGTTGGCGAAGGGCACGTACGGCTGAGGCGCGCGATCGTTCCGTGGAACGTTCGCGAAACGAGCAAGAAAGTCGGCGTGCCACGTCGCGGGGATGTCGATCGGCCCCATCGCCTCGCCAGCACACGGCAGTCCTCCCAACATCGCGGCGTCCTCCAGACTGAGCGCCATCTCGCCGACGGGGAAGTGGAAGGTGTGCGTCTCTGGTCGCCACCGGTCCATGAACGCGGCGATCAGCGGGGCGTCGTAGCTGAACCGCGTCAACCGCTCCGCCCGGGGAACCTCAGCTTGTAGCCTGTCCCCCTCGACCAACCGCGCGAAAGGGAGAAGTCCTGCAGCGCGTAGCCTGAAAAAAAACAAAATTAATTTACTTAACGCAATTACTATTGTAAAGAAACAGAAATAAATAATAAAAAAGAATTACGTACTTCGGAATCCACCGCTGGTGTATCGGCATCAACGTGCGGGTGGTCCAGAAACGTATACTGCCGGGCGAACGTCCAAGAACAGCCGACACGTACGAGCGGTGGTGCCGGTCCACCGCCTCGTCGAACAACTCCGGCCGTACGTACTCTAACGGTACAGCCATAACTGCAAAAAAATAACATAATTTAATCAATTAGTCGAATTATACTAATTAAAACAAATTATGTGAATTAAAAATATTTTCTAAAAATTTTACATTAATTTAATCTAATTATGTGAATTATAACCATTTTCTAGAAATTTTAAATGAATTAAAACAAATTATGTGAATTTAAACTACTTTCTACAAATTTTATATCAATTTAATCTAATTATGTGAATTATAACCATTTTCTAGGGATTTTAAATGAATTCAAACGAATTATGT
This sequence comes from Cenchrus fungigraminus, assembly GCA_036936925.1. NCBI lineage: Eukaryota > Viridiplantae > Streptophyta > Magnoliopsida > Poales > Poaceae > Cenchrus > Cenchrus fungigraminus. Next base: position 14,110,875 of record CM072778.1, on the reverse strand, counting down.
GAATTAAAAACATTTTCTACGAATTTTATATCAATTTAATCTAATTTTGTGAATTATAATCATTTTCTAGAAATTTTAAATGAATTAAAACGAATTATGTGAATTTAAACTATTTTCTACGAATTTTATATCAATTTAATCTAATTATGTGAATTATAACCATTTTCTAGAAGTTTAAAACTAATTTAAACGAATTATGTTAATTAAAATATTTTTTAATACTTTTATATTAATTTAATCTAATTATTTGAATTATAACTATTTCTAAAATTTTTGAAATTCCTAAACTAACTAAACTAAACTAAGTTAACTAAACTTACTAAACTAACTAACTAACTACACTAACTAAACTAAACTAAATTTAGAAACATACCTTAGTCAAAAGTGCTCCGAAGGGTTGAAAGCCGAAGATTTAGGGGAGAGAGTGAGGGAGGGAGGAGGGGTGGCGGCAGCCGTCGCCCTCTTATATAGGGGTGACGCTGCCGCCGTACGCCACGGCGGCAGGCTCCTACCGCCGTACGCCACGGCGGCAGGCTCCTACCGCCGTGGGGCACGGCGGTAGGGCTCCTGCCGCCGTAGGTGTCGGTGTTTTAGACCGGCAAACCTACCAAGGGGGTACCCGAGGTAGTAGATTGTGCTGTGGAGGATCGTGATCGGGAGACAGAGAACTCAAAGGTATGCGCAAGGACACGGGACACAAGATTTATACAGGTTCGGGCCGCCAAGGTGGCGAACCCTACGTCCTGTTTGGGGGATCAAGTATGGCGCCCTGCACTTGGTGTTGGGTGGGTTACCCGGCTAGGTTCCCGGCCCTCCTTTATATAGTCCAGGGGGCGGGTTCCTAGTCGGTTACAAGACAGGAGTCCTAGTAGGATTACACGGTACAAGTCCTAGTAGGATTACAGGGGAATTCTAGTAGGAGTCTGTCTTCATCCTTCCTTGTATGGGTACCCGGGGTGTATGCCCGACAGTGGGGTACGGCGGTAGGAAGCTGGCCCCACCTGGCAGGTCAGCCGACCGTTGGCGGCACCCCTACCGCCGTGCCCCACGGCGGCAGATGTATATTTCTCGAAATTTTTGATTCGTCCATTTATTTTTCGAAAATCAAAGAAAAAAAATTCCGCGCTGCGCATGACTTCTACTCGCTGTTTGCTGGGCTGTGGTGGGCTGTTTGTTTCAAATAGTTTCTACACACAGAAGCACATAGGGCTACCGGGAAATTTGAGGAAGGGAAAAAAAAAGTTAGGCTGCAACCGGGCTCTATAGCCCATAGTACTTTTTTTTAGTGTCCGTTTTCAATTTAGGTAAGAACATCGATCAAAAAGCGCTGTGAGCAACAAAAGGAGGAATACTCGCATATACAATTTTAGGAGACAAGCTCTTGGGATTTCTGAACATGGCAGCAGAGTCCACTAAAGTCAGTCTTAATGCATAATTTAATACACTATTACCAAGACTGTCATGTCATCTTTTGAAGTGGATAAAACTCTCACTCAGTGCACAATTTAGACAGTTTGTAGCATTTAATTTTGCATGGAGTTAATGATCATATGTGTCGTGTGATGAAACTATAAGACCATTCTCAGTGGGGTGTCATGAGAGATTTCATATACATTAAATCTTATGCCACATAAGCAGATTTGATGACTTGGCACTCTAATTATAGAGAGATGATAAGAGTTTCATGGAAGTTTCATCACCATGAAACTCACATAGCACACTTACCTAGTCATAAAACTCTTCTCATCTCTCTTCATAATTAGAGTGTAAGTCATCAAATCTACTTATGTGACATAGAATCTAATGTCCATTTATGTGGCATAGAATCTAATGTTCATGAAATCTCTCGACTTCTTGATGGAGTTTGGATCTGGTCATGGATGGAGTTTTTTTTTAAATTACACAGTACAACGCAGACGCTCACAACACGCACGCACACTCATCTCTATGAATACACGTACGCAAACCCTACCCCTATGAGCACCTCCGAAGGTCTTAGCACCGGCAGATCTGAAGATTCCCGAAGTCACCGATAACACCTGATCACCTCGTCATTTACCCATGCGGCCATGCCTGATGGCTGCGCGCTAGGATGCGGCGCCAGGGGCAGCCGCAGCACACAACGATTCGGAAGATAAATCAGGGAACCATTGCATTCTCTATCCACCAATATTTTTCTTTATTGTTTCAAGTACTATTTTTTTGCAGTTTTTGTAATTAGCAAACTTTGAGCACAAGCGAGCCTGCAAATTTCCTACATTTGTTTTTTAGTAACCTAGAGATTTTCTTTAACAAAGTTCCTTCTGGGATTTCCTTGTCATCCTCCACATGAAGAAAAATAAGTACACGGCTGTAAAGGAGAAATGTAATTAAATTATCAAATGGTAAGATGTGTCAACTGTGCATATATGATGGTTCCATTTCCAGTCTGATACAAATGTATGCACATCAAAAAAATCTTATGAAAAGGATAATGCCTATCCACATACATGTGCCAGCAAGCCTACTTGGTTTTCCCCCTCATCTTCAAAATACAACACCAAATTGGAACCACAAAATCTTTTCCCTAGCCAGACTCTTCAAATAGGTTAGAATACCCCGAATAGTGTTGCTGCAGCAAAGAGCAAAAATAATACCCCGCCTATCAAGCCAACCTGGAAAAGAAAGTATTTTCACGAGTAGGTTCCCATAAATCTTTTGCCGAACTCCAAAAAGGATAACAGAACAAGCTAACAACAATAAGGTAAATCATACATAGTTAGAGCAGAATAAGTGACCAAAATAAGCATATCCAACTCTGAGAGAGCTCTATGTAAAAGAATTCTTAACTAGTTCATAATCTCTTGTGCAAGAATTCATTTCCCCCCTCTAACATGCTAATGCAAGAATCCATGAGCTGGAGCCTGCAGCTCTTTCAAACAGGCCCCAAGTAACTACTGCTTTAAAATCCAACCTGTTCTTTGTACTGCTTAAGTAATCAGTTTGGCAAATCTGGAGCATAATGGCGACACATGCACACAAATTGTACTCCAGCTGCTTCTTTCATAGATAGCCTCATGTCCCCACATAAACACACCACGAGATAAAACTACTGTTTTTTTTCTAGAACGATGTAGGAGAGCTGTGTGTCATTTCATTAAGAGAGCAATAAAGCTAAAATTTTGTTCATATTAAATCTGTGCGGCAAAATTTTTCTCCCATAATAATTTCAAGTTTCTACGTTTTTAATTTGATATTTATGTAGGCCTGCAACTTGTAATGCACTTTGAATTTATGCGAATGCCTGGCCCCAAATTACTTGGGCCTAGAGGCTTTATTATTGTTGCTGTTTGAGTTATGAGCAATGTGGGTTTTACATACATGCTGACAAATTACTGATAGTTAAACAGAAGATCATTTGTGACCAAACTTTTAGTTGTCTCACCAGCTTCTCGGATAGGTAGTTAGCTAGGAATGCTCCCCCAAGAATAGCAAAGGCAGTTGCAATCAAGTGTCCTGCTATGGCTCCACTAGCAACACCCAAAGGAGACTACAAAAGGAAGACAATCTTGGTCAATGCTTACACCAGATAAACCAAATAATTTACAAGTGAACACTGTAGACACAACTCTGCAACAGACCTGTGCAGCACCCAAAGCAATTGTGGCTAGCATAGAGCGATCTCCCCACTCCTACAGGTGCAGAACATTTGGGGTCAACGAGGCGGTTGTTTCACAAGATCTAAGAACAAACCTCCCAAATATCCATGACAAACAATTTCAGAGTTGATGAGAAACTACTTACTGCAAAGAAAACAAGACTGAAGGACTTCCAAACGACCTCAAGAGGACTGATCAGCTTCTTAGAAACCTGTATTAAAGTAGAAAAACTTTCAGTAAAGGCCAAAGAAAAGGCTGGAAACTTTCTTTCAGTACTTCAATTTTTTCAGGAACACAATTCAACAAAATCTCAAAATCATTGTATGCCACCACAAAGTGCATACTTGCACAGATTTTCAGGTAAAAAACGTAAAAAGCAAAGAACTGTAGTTTTTTACTACTCTGGACAAAAACTAGTATGGAGAAGCACAACCTTTTCCTTGACAAGCTCCTCAGCCTCAGCCAGTTCCCCACTCTCAGAGTTTCCCTCAAGGTTCCCACTGGAACTATCAGGAAGCACCAATGCATCTTTTATTGACTTAAAACCAAAGAATGCCAGGAGAGCAACTGCAGCATACTCTCCTATGGGTAACGCTGAAGGAAAACAATGGTTTCACAATGATGTTGTAAGCACAATGAGATAAACATACCACACACACAAAAATTTGGAGAAAGAATGACAAATTGTACGTAACAGATTACAATACATACAGTACCATAAAAATCATGAGTGCTCCTTTCCAAAACAAAATGGATTCTTTACTAAAGAAATCGATGTACTAACTTGTTTGAAACTGTGCTGGTACAGACTGGAAAACCCGTCCAATTATAACACTCACAATAGTCATCAGGGAAAGAGCAGCCATTGACCCAAGCAAAACCTGCTCATAAAATTCACAGAAAGATACAAATGCTCAAATATATGCTCAAAAAGACAAGTCAATGTGATCTATAGGAGAATATTTGAATACACATTACTCCAGAAACCATGCTAAACAAAATTCCACTGAACAACTCAAATCATGAAACCACTACTACAAAACATTGACTCTAAAAAGATTGTCTGTTTATCATGAAACCAGTAAGAACTTTTTAGCACTTACGAAAAAGATGCCTGTTTATCATAAGTCCAGAAATGGCTTCAACATCAAAATCTAATATGCACTGCAAAATTCCAGACCGCACAAATTAATTTGTACTGGCGCCCTGTTGCACCTACATCCCTCACCAACTGGCTACTTCCACCTGATCTAAGGCTGCTCCATGCCATCACTGACTGCATTTAGGCACAAGCCATGCTGCATAATGGTGCTAGAATCTACACTTTAGCCAGTGGCCCAGATGCGAGAGTGATGTCGTATGTAACAGGATTGCAACACCATTCACAGTATGTCAAGATCACTTAGTTTTCTCCCTTATAGTGCAGGCAAATGGGAAAATTTTAGTTGAAACTAGTCCTTTTGGCTCTTGGATTCTGGAAGGATGTAGGATGTGTTCATTTACAATATCTCTGCTCAACTGATCAAACAGTTACCCTGCTAATCTTACAATAGTTCTGGGCATTAGTCCACCAAAAGATTCCAATAAAGGGACCAGACACTGTTCTGCCGACATGTATATAAAATGGAAAGGAGGCACATGCAAGAACCACTGCTTATGTCTGGTATTTTATTATTAAATGGCAGGCACTTTGGAGTGAGGTATGTACATGTTTCTATATCAAGGATCAGATCACAGAAACATGTTATCTAGAGATAAGTAAAGATGGAAATCAGATAGTTGGGCAACAAAGTGAGACAAAAATTAGATTTACAGGTTCAAAACTTACCAACGCCTTTTGATATTGCATTGCGAGCAGTGCAGCAATGAAAAATGTCTGCAATGATAGAAATTTCAATCCAATCAAATTCCTTGATCAACTTAAAAGTGCTTTAGACATATAACATGATCTTCAAATGGAAGAAAATGAAATATATGACATCTGTTGAGCTTGCAAAAGAAAGCATTGCAGAACAACTGAACAACATATAGCTAGAACCTAGAACTGATAGAAATAAAGAGACAAAATAAGAATTCCACTACATGTAAGGCCGAAACTACATTATAGTAAGTGATTCTGCTAAGGTAATTAATGCAAATTCATTGTATTGAGTTGAAAAATGAACTATTCAATTCTCGATCACAACTGTAGATGAAGCTGCATACAGCTAAGTTAATGTAAAGTTAGAAACTCAAAGTATGTTGTGAATGTTTCAATTACACTAGAAAGAAGTTTTAGGAAATGGTGGAATATGTCTTATGTTACTATCAAGAAGGTGAACAGACGTATTGCAGTGTATCTGAAAGTTCAAGATGAGAGAGAGAAATCATTTAAATGAATTATATACCTTATCTCCAATCTCGGAGACAAAAATCAGTGCAAATGCTGCTGTGAAGCCTGATTTTGCCAGCATAGATACAACTGCAGATGGTTGTCCTTTAAAGAATACAAAAAAACCAGCTGCCAGGGTGCAGAGAAGTAGTACGGCACCAATAGGTTGCAGGTAACTAGATCCTGAAAGTGGTTTTGTTCTGTGATGCATTGTCAAGGATAGAAGTTCAGTGTACAAGACGCTGGCATGACAATCATGCGAAATGAAGGAGAGGATTAGTACTCACGGTTTGTTGGAATCTTGGGTAGCAGAATTATCCAAATGTTCTCCATGGCTAGTTGTTCCATCTTCTTCATAGGTCCCAGCACCAACATTTGCATTGGACATTCGCACCCTAACGTCATGTCTCATTGGTTTCAATGACAACAATCTATATTTCACTGCTAAAAATAAAAATAATTAATCAAAATCATATGTCAATGCGTAGGCAAGACCGAATAAGATAGAAGAGAAAGGTCCAATGACAACAACATATAATTTTGATTAATTTTTTAAAATTTTAACAGTGAAATATAGCTTGTTGTCATTGAAACCAGTGAGAATGACGTTACTACGTTAGGATGCAAATGTCCAATCCATTTTATTATCCCTACAGTTGCTAAAGGCCAATCGAGCCAGCACAGTATCTCTAATTCATCCGAAGCAAAGCAACTGAGACGAACTGAAGGCAAGGACTGAAACATATAAGAAGAAAGTAAGAGAGTAGGCAAGGGGAAGATGGACAGCAAACCTGAAGGAGTGTGGGCAAGCAGGCACGCCGCCCTTTTCTGCTCCATGCCTCCCCACCTTGCATCTCCACGGAGGAGGTCGCCCCGCGCGCTCGTCCACACGGCAAGTCGATCTGCCTCCTTTGGGCGAGCACAATGCCTTGCGAGGGGAGTCGGAAGGAAGAGAGGCACATCAGGCAATGCGGAGGAAGCACAGGAAGGCGGATGGGCACGACGGCGTGTAGAGGTGACGCGAGGGTTGACCTGCTCGCAGTGAGAAGCCGTGCCTCCATCCTCTCCACGCGGACGATGACTGGCAAAGTGATGGCGGAGGCGGAAGGCGCAGCGATGCGGCGGTCGACTGCGCGGATACGAAGGCGAGGGAAGAAGATGTGCGTGGCATAGGGCGAGCATGGGGGAGAGAGGAGCGCGGATAAGGTAGGAGGAGGCGTCGAGACTTCTGGTGTCAGATATTTTTGTGAGAAGAGAGCTGGCGCGTGGATGCCAAGCTTGCGGTCGCCAGGCTGCTCCGTTCGGGCGATTTCCAATCAACCGTTCCCAAAAAATTCGGAAGAAAAATATAAGAACAAAACTTTTTAAAAAAATGGCAAAAAACAAAAAACAAATCGGCCTACCGGCTCCCGCTGGTGGGGGTGGGGGGGGGGGGGGGGGGCGACGGAGCTCGTCGCTAGGGGCTCGCGCTCGTCCGGCGCACGGCGTGGGGGCTCACCCGGGAGGCCGCGAGCCGCCGCTCGGCCCTGTAGTGTATTCACCCGGGGCAACCGCCCAGGCCCCCAAAATACTAAGGGCCCCCAAAGTTAAGATACTTGTATTGTATACTACTCTTATGTATAGTTTATGTGTACTAAATCAAAGCAAACAACTAATCTAAGTTCATCTAGCTACCCATTCGGCAGTTCAGCTCCACCACCGGTCCATCTGCACTACTGATGACTATGAAAAAAGATTAATCCCCAAGTAATTTAGATTAAAATTTAGTGTCTTAACTCTACCCATAGAGTCTATATGTCAAAGACTTCATCACAAGAAACTATAGTCTCTAATGCAGATTTTGTATTATGGAGTCTTCATAGTATTTCACTCGGATATTCTGCTTCTGTTTTATTAAATAAGCGGACACATCGAACATGTGGGCAGCCACACGAGATCCGCACGGGTCTCGTTTTATGCGTAGACTTGGAGTCTAACTTAGACTTGGTTTCTATGTTTCCACCTCTCTTTCTTCATTAAATTGCTTGCCACATTAGCAAATTGCCTACATAGCAGTGTATTTAATGACTATGGACTCTACCATAAAGTATGGGTTGGGAATGTCGGTATATTCTTTCCTAGTTTTACACAAATTATTAGATCCAAATCAAATTTTTAATGTTGATTTTTTGTAAAAGAAAACTCTAATAGAGCTGCTATAAAATAATTTGTTTGCTTTTGTGGGTACTAAGGGCACTCCCAACCCAGACTCTACCATAAAGTCTAAGTCTATTTATTACCTTCCTATTTATTGCATTTTGCTGATGTGGCGCTTATGTGGCAGTACATTTATGGAAGAGAGAGAGAAAAATCAAGACTCCAAGTCTTATTTAGACTCCAAGTCTATGATAGCTTCGATGTAATAAATGCTTTTAGACTCTATGTAGAATCTGCACTGTGAGTGCTCTAAGGGGCCTCCAACATAAGTTACGCCCCGGGCCTCCGAAAACTCAGGACCGGCCCTGGCCGCTCCCGGCGAGGGGCAGGAGCTCGCCGCAGCCTGAGCCGCCGGAGTCACAGAAGGGCGAGCGCGGGAGCGCGCAGGAGACGTCCTCCGCGCTGGGGAGCTGGCCAGGCGGCGATCTGGATCCAGAGAACAGGGACATCTGGGTCCCACGCGGCCTGCATCATCGACCCCCTACAGGCTACAGCCCTGTCACATTTTTTAGTCTTCCTTTTCAGTTCCATTTTTGAATTCGCAAATGCTAACAAGAGAGGTCTCTCCATTTAGACTTAAATGGCACAGAGTCACTTCTCTCATCACAAAAAAATACACAGGTGGAAGTAACTTGCATGCTTCTTCTCCAACTTCGACGGGTTGTGGGCGGGGCGGCCGACGGCGGGCGCCGTCGGTTGCGGGCGGCGGCGGAGGGAGGCGGCCTTAGGATTCGGGTTAGGGTTTCAGGGTTGAGGGGTTGAGGGGTCCTCAATGGCCACCGGACCTAGAGGGAGGTCCGGAGGCGGCTGCCGGACCGGCGGTGGTGGCGGGGTGTGGGCGGAACGGCAGGCGGCGGTGGCGCCGCCCGCCGGGGTGGTGGAGGAGGCCGGTTCGGCAGGGCGGTGGCGGGGGCAAGTAATGGGAAAGATTAGGAAGGGCGGGGTCGAGGGGGAGCGGCGGTTTGTGGTGGCGGCGCGGCGGCGAGGTTGCCGCCGACCGTGGGCGGTGGCGGAGGCCAGCGGTGGTGGGGGAGCACGCCGGAGAGGAGGAAGACGATGGCAGGGTACTCACCAGAGATGGTGACGGGGTTCCACCTCAATTCGCGTCGGCCACGGGTGTGGGGGCGGCGGCGCCGGAGCCGAACGGGGGCGAAGGCGGCGGGGGCGTGGCGTCCCCTCGATTCACGCCGCGCGACAACGACCCGAGGAGGAAGACACCCGCGCGGCCACAACATCGTGACGATAAGGCTAGGTGGTGGGGGCCCACGACGGGATCTTCTGCGGGCTGGGTTTCTCGCGTTAAGACTAATTGGAGACCCCCACTTCTTGTAGCTAGGTCCTTTTGAATTTTGACAATAACATAAACTCGTTTATTGTAAAAGAGGTGTAGAGCCCGTTCGACTGATCTGATCTCGACTTATTTCAACTTGTTTCGACTTATTTATACTCACACAACACTATTTATTCTACCAGCCGAGCATTATTCATCTTACCAGCCGAACGGTCTCGTAACCCACTAGCAGAAGGGTGCCTGAGATAAGCTTATGTTAGTTTCACGGGCATTATTATCAACACTCGCAAATCAGATTTTCAACATAATGAAATTGTGATGGAATTGTCATTCTTGATGTACAGTTTCGCAGTCTCACAGACCTGATTAGCCTTAGTGGGTCACATGACTTTGTAATGGATTGAACTTTTGTTTTCTCAAAGCCGTGAAGAAATATCCTATCTCAATTTTTGTACGAAACTTTAAGACTGTCTTGAAGAAACTAACACAACTTCCATAATATTTTTCTTAATGAAGGAGGAGGTTGCTGTTAGACAGCAGGCGGTCGGTGAACCGAGTGTATCTTAAATTCCTATGTTAGTTTACTTTATGAGTTTGAGCTTTCCATTTTATGTAATAACAACACGTATAAGACATGCTTGCTTCTCCTTAGACTGAGTCCAACAGCAGTCCCGCTAGCTACTGTGCCATCCGGATTTCTCCTCCAACAGATGATGCATAAGGAGAGGCAAACTTCCTTCCCAGGAGAGAGGGGATGCAAATATACCCTTCCTCTCTCCTCAAAGGCAAACTGCACGCGCGCTGGACGAGCAACGCGTGGCAGCGGCCGGGCGTGCGGGGCGCGCAGCGAAGCGGTGGCGGCACCAGCGGGAGGGAAGGTAGAGGAGGCGGCGGCCCAGGAGGAGGAGGCCGCGCGCGGAAGATGGAGAGGATCTCAACCTCGGAGTCGTCGCCGCGGCTAGGCCGGACACGGGCAGACAGATGAGATTGACAGCAAGCAGGAACTCCCTTCCTCTTCTCCGGGCGACGGCGAGCAAGAGCTCCCTTCCTTGTTCCTCCCCCTTCCTCTTCTCCGGGCAACGCAAGCAGGAGCTCCCTCCCCTTTTCTGGCGACGGCGAGCAGGAGCTCTCTCCCCTTCTCCGGGCGCCGCCAGATCCGGGCGATGCGAGGGCCGACGGTGGAGGGGCCGCCGGCGTCGGGGGCGGAGGTGCGGTGGCGGGCGGTGTGCGGCTGGCGGGCGGTGTGCGATTCGGTAAAATGCCATGGCTTGTTGGAGACATCGAGACGGGGAGGAAATGCAAATGACTGTTGGCACAAGGCAAAGGTGGATTTGCCTATGTAAAATGGCTCTCCTTGTTGGAGTCAGCCTTAAATGATTAGGCAGTGCTTTTGCCATTTGCTTAAAAAAGAATCATCTATAAAAACTATTTTTCATAATTAAGGTATCTTCGAATAATAATTATTTTCTCTTTTCTATTCGAACTCTTATCTTTTTCCTCCAAAATGACGAGTTGCCACGAGTCCTCTAGAAATCGGTAGTTTCTTACCGATAGCAATTTCATGATTTCTTTGTGCATTTAATGAAGAGAAGATCTAATTTCTTCAGGAGGAAATCATTTATAAGATTTTTACTCTCTTTATTATGTTACCATGTTAGCATTTTTGAGGACCTGTGTGGTTCGAGGACCGGTGGATGGTCGCTTCCTGGTGTGATGAGTGATTGACAACGTTGTGTGGACTGATTCTTGGCTAAGTGTTGCAGGTGCAGGTTGCGGCTTGACTGGTGTTGGTGCAGGTGAAGAGCAAGCACGAAAGGTCGTTGCCGGGTAGGCCTCCAGGTGTGGAGAAGACAAGTAGGCTTGGCTCGAGGGACTCGGTGGCCAGCGGGGTCAAGTGCGGGCCGCATGGTGGCAAGAACGGCAAGATGAAATCAAGGACGGTTCCTTGGTTGAGCCACAAAGCCAAGATCGAGCCGGGACTTCGTGGGGGCCAAGTCATGAGTGGAGATTGGCGGAGGCCACACCAAGTTCGCGGGGTTTCCAGTGGTTCACCAGAAAACCACTGGGTTCCTTGGTTGATCCACAAGGCCAAGGCCGAAAACCGGAGGTAGCAGCACCAGACCGGCCTGACCGGTGGGTCTGACCGGTCTGATCGGTGGAGGACACCGGTCTGACCGGTGTGCGACGACGCAGTCCGAAGACTTCGAAGCGGGGGACAAGAGTCGGGATCGCATGGTGTGCGTCAAGGCTACGCAGGGTGCGGTCGTCGGGCATCCGTCCGATGGTGCGACAACGAAGATTCCCAAAGTGCCCCTCAGGGGTGTGTATCCTAGGATTAGGCTTTAGGGGTAGTTTCGTCTTTCGGTTGCCTCCATATAACCCAAGTGGTGAGAGGATGGCAGCCATCGCTTGGAACCCTAACTCATTTTGTTTTGCTATTTTTCCTCTTCCATTTTCCTTTGGAATATCTAGGACTAGCTTGAGAGCTTTATGGTGAGATCTTAAGAAAGGGATGGATGATCGGGAGGCAAGCTAGACCTTGTATGAACCTTCATGGTATGTATAGATGATTCGGCGTGGCTCCTCAAGGCTTGATGGTGTCTCTCCCGTTTTTCCTTTTTGGTGATTTTCGGAGCCTTTTCTTGGCGATTTTCTTGTGGCGGTTTTGGGACCTTTCTCTTTGGGATTTGGTGGGGGATGTATGCATGAACCCTTCGTGGTTCTTTTCCCTTTGATTCCCCTCCCAAATCCGTGAGTAAAGGGGCTCAATTTTGGGGTTTTCTTCGTCCTAGGGTTTGTGGTGTTCTTGGCGGAAATCCTTCGATTCCTCTTGATTCAACGAGTTTTGGTGGACCAAATCGTAGCTATGGGATGCCCATGAGGTACTCCTAGTATCCCCAAAGTCTTGTGCGAATCCGTGGAGCGAATCGAGAGATCGGGAAGTGGTTTTGGGGAAGTTGACCCGCGGCTCGCTGTTCATCCCGAGCTGCCCAGGCTTGACCGGTCTGTCCGGTGCTCTTGACCGGTCGGACCGGTGCAAGGCCCCTGTGGGATTTGCCTCAGGTGAACTGCCTGGTTCGTGTTTCCTTGGGCTGAGTTGTTGCTGGTCAGTTCTTGGCAGGTTTTGAGGAGTTTGGCTAGACTTTGTGAAGGTTTTTCTTCCTGAGCAGTTTGAGTTTTGGAGGTGGTTGTGTTCTAGGGCCTAGAGAAGTCACTGAGGCATCCTAGAACTTTTGTTGTGCATCTGTTGTCTGACACCGGCCTGACCGGCAAACTCCACCGGTCTGACCGGCGCCATCGGTCTGACCTGTAGGAGCCATCGGTCTGACCGTTGTGGCACAGACAACAGGTTGTGCAGTTTTCCGCTGCGTGTTTTGGGATGTTTGGTTCAGTTTGTTGAGTTGTTGGTTCCTAGGACCAGTAGCACTCCAGTGGCTACGTGATCTTGGCCAACTTGGGTAGTTGAGTCGGAGATGTGTTTTGACTTGCCGTGTTCGTCTTGTTCGAGTAGCCATCTCCTTCGAGAAGAATTTTTATCGGCTCCCATTCACTCCCCCCTCTGGTCGCCAGTTCGGTCCTTCAAGTGGTATCAGAGCCGATTCGGGTCTTCATTGACTCTAACCAGTCTAAGATCCAAAGATGGCGTACCAGGAACGGGGTTCGGGTCCTCCGCACTTCGATGGCAAAAACTACCAAATGTGACAGAGGCGGATGGCGGCGTTCCTCCATGGAAAGGGTCAGATCCTTTGGGATGTTACGGTGAACACAGCTTATGTTCATCCGATTAACTTCCTAGCTCCTGGATCGAGGGACATGCACGACGCCAACAACAAGGCGGTCGACTACTTGTTTCGTGCTCTGTGTCAATCCGAATTCGATCGGGTTCAGACAGCGGACCTAGCTTGTAGGATTTGGTTGGAGCTGAAGAATGCTCACACTGGAAATGCTGAGGTTCAGGCACGGTTTTATGCGACCTACCGGAGAGAGTACGAGAATTTCACTCATCTCCCCGGTGAGTCGATTGATGCCTTGTTCCAGCGGTTCACGGTGGTTGTGAACAACATGAGGGCCAATGTGGACATCCTCCCGTACGATGACCATGATAGAGCTGTGAAGCTCTTGCATGCGCTGGATCGTACCGTATGGGATGGAAAGGTCGAGGCTATTCTTGAGTCTGAGAAGTATACCACATTGACGGTGAACGAGCTGTTCTCTAAGCTCAAGTCAGCTGAGGTTGATCGTGGTTTGACAGCCTATCTCGAGAGCCCGACTGACTCCCATAGTCTTGCTCTTGTCGGTGGGTCAGGTGCTAAGTCTAACGCTAACCCATCCTCCAGGATGTTTGCTTTGTCCTCTTTGATGTCTTTGCCAGACGAGGAGTTCGACGTGCTTGGAGAGGACGAGCTGGCGCTGTTGACCAGACGGTTCGAGAAGCTGCACAAGAACCGGGTGAACACGAGGAGGACAACACGGACATGCTTCCGGTGCGGCAAGCCAGGACACTTCGTCGCCAACTGTCCGGAGAAGATGGAGAACAAGGATGGCTACAAGAACCGGTCGAGGACGGACAAGCACCGATCAAGGCGCGATCACAAGCACAAGCATCAGAACAAGGACGAGCGAGGATCAAGGAAGAAGGGCGGCCATGGCAGGAAGGCCCGAGCGATGGTCGGAGCAAGCGATGTCGACTCTAGCTCTACCTACTCTTCCTCGAGCTCCCGTAGCAGTGAAGATGAAGGTGATCGGCGCAAGAACAAGAAGGTGTCCAAAAACATGAGCGGGCTGAGCTGCTTCGCGGGAGATGGCTTCTGCGGCATGGCACACAGCTCCGGCAGCAAGAAGAGTCATCAGAGTGACTCGGACTCTGACTTCGAGGATGAGGTACGTGACGAGCTTCCCTTCTTGCATGAGGAGAATGAGCGGCTTGGCAAGTTGCTTGATAACCGTGATGACATGCTTAGAGAGGCAAAGAAGATGAGAAAAGAGCTTAGGGCCTCACTAGAAGATGCTAGGAACCGAGTAGCTGAGCTAGAAATCCAGAACCTTGATGCTAAGCTTGAGATTGATTCGCTTAAGGCTTCACCTGTGGTTTCTGATGATGTTGATTGCTATGTTTTCCTATCTGACCTTACTGCTCTCAAGGAAAAGCGTGCCTCCAAGTGTGAGGAACTAGATGTGCTTAGGGTTGAAGTAGCTGAGCATAAGTCTAGACCTGCTTTGCTAGGTGCTTGCACTTCTTACCCTGTTTTGCATGGAAAGATTGATGAGATGCATGCTTACATTGTTTCTCTTGAGGCTCAGTTGAAAGCACATGTTCCCACTTCTTGCTCTACTTGTGAGTTGCATGCGGTTAAGAATCTGGAACTTGCACATTATGTTGATCGCTTGCAGGATGAGAACGATGAGCTGAGGAAGTGTATGAGTTGGTTGTCGGGTCAGGAACCTCAGCTTGGTATCATGATAGCGGCTTTCAAACGCTATGATGGTCAGGCACTTGGGACTGACAAGCTTGGAGAGAATAGTGGTGAGGGAGTTGAGAGAGTTGGAGAGATCCCTATCCCACCACCAAACACACACAAGAACAAGTTTGAGCCCAAGCCTAACCATCTCAGAAACAAAATTGACACAACTCCAGATCCACCCATATTCCCTCACCCAACAAATGATTTCCAAAAACCGGTGAGATTTATGAGCCCAAAGGGAGGTGAGGATGGAGAGAAGAAAGGGGAGAAGGCAAGTGAGCAGCCCCAACCCAAGTCTAAGCCTAAGCCACTGCCCATAAAGTTCCATTGTGGGTATTGTGGTAGAAATGGTCACAAGGATGAGTTTTGCTTCAAGAGGAAGCGTGAGGAGAGAATGGCTAAGGAGTGGGCTAACAAGGATAGGTACCACCCCTCTAATGGTGTACCTGAGCCTCGTATGCAGATGCCCAGGACCAAGGCGATTGTGAGGTCGGTTCCGGCTTGGGGAGATCGAAGGTGGCAGGTGGTACTGCTGGTCGAGCACCACCGGTCAGACCGGTTAGGGTGACCGGTCAGACCGGTGCATGTCTGGGTGGCTGGCAGTTTGGTCTCCGTGCTCGTGAGGATGCTCGGTTCAGTTCTGGTGGTCGTGGTTCTGGTGGTTGGCATGGTGAGTCCAGTGGTGGTCAGTTCGCTAGACGTTCTCCACCTCGTGCTCAATACGAGGGAGGGAGGAGTCGTAGCTTTGAGATGGAGAGGAGGAACAGTCCACGATCTTCCTTTCGTGGTTTTCGTTCTCCTCCAGCGAGGCAGGGGTGGTTCCCTAGTGGTGGTGTTCGTGGTGGTAGCTTTGGTAGGCGTGATGCTTTGGATTGTGCTAACCCCACTTTGGAGCAAATGGCTCGGCACTGGTTTTACACTTTTGGTACTAACCCCAGTGCTGAGTCGTTTGTTCGCTCACGTGCTCGTTTTTGAATTTCAGGTGGAGGACTTGAGGAACGTTTGGTTGATTGACTCCGGTTTCTCGAGGCATATGACCAGAGACAAGGGGTGGTTCTCAAGTCTTGTCCCGGTGGTGTCCAAGACATACATCACCTTTGGGGACAATGGGCGAGGGCGTGTACTTTCTGAAGGTGAGATAAGGATCAGTGACAAAGTCACTCTCAAACGTGTTGCTCTTGTTCAATCGCTCGGATTCAATTTGCTTTCTGTTTCCCAGCTTTTGGATGAGGGTTTTGAGGTGTTGTTTTGGCCTGGTGGTTCTTGGATTTTGGATTCTCGAGGGGACCTTGTTTGCATGGTCGTTCCCGAGGGTCAAGTTTTCCGAGCGGATTTCTCTCAGTCTTCAGGTGTGGCCCGTTGCTTTTTGGTTGGTTCTTCGAGTGAGTTGTGGAAGTGGCATAGGAAGTTGGGTCACTTGAGCTTTGACCTTCTGTCTCGCTTGAGTAAACTCAATTTGGTCCGAGGATTGCCACGGTTGAGGTTTGAGAAAGAGTTGGTTTATGCGCCATGTAGGCATGCCAAGATGGTAGCCTCTTCCCATCCGCCCCTCACCGATGTGATGACGGAGCGTCCATGCGAGCTGCTCCATATGGACCTTGTTGGCCCAGCTCGTGTGCGATCTGCGGGTGGGAAGTGGTATGTACTTATTGTGGTGGACGACTACTCTCGGTATGCGTGGGTCTTCTTTTTGGAGGAGAAGGGGGAGGCGTTTGGTTTTGTTCGAGATCTTGTCTTAAGGTTGAAGAACGAGAGGCACGAAGATGCCATACGAGCGATCTGCAGTGACAATGGCTCGGAATTTAAAAAACTCTCGTTTCGAAACCTTTTGCCATGACTTGGGTCTTGAACACCAGTTTTCGAGTCCGTACACACCCCCTAGAATGGCGTGGTGGAAAGAAAGAACAGAACCTTGTGTGAGATGGCCTGGACGATGCTCGACGAGCATAGGACTCCGAGGAGGTTCTGGGCTGAGGCGGTGAATACCGCGTGCTATGTCTCGA
The DNA here is from genome assembly GCA_036936925.1 of Cenchrus fungigraminus. Lineage (NCBI taxonomy): Eukaryota > Viridiplantae > Streptophyta > Magnoliopsida > Poales > Poaceae > Cenchrus > Cenchrus fungigraminus. Next base: position 14,093,914 of record CM072778.1, on the reverse strand, counting down.
ACAGGATTTTCCTTCGAGCATTCAAGGAGAAGACGTGCTATGAGATGATGCACGGTCGCACTCCCAAGGTGAGTCACTTTAATGTGTTTGGATGCAAGTGCTTTATTTTGAAGAAAGGTAAGAATCTGGATAAGTTTGAGGCTAGGTCTGTCAATGGTATTTTCTTTGGTTATGCTACTCATTCTAGAGCATTTTGTGTGCTCAACTTGGAAACTAACTAAATTGTGGAGACTTGCGAGGTTACCTTCGACGAGACACAACCACGTAGCTCTCTTGTCTTTGACTGTGCAGGTGATGATGAACTTGGCGAGGAAATATTTGAGGAGGAGGAGCATGGACATGGTGATGATGAAGATGGCAATGTGGTGCCCGTGGCTGAGCATGTACCTACTACCTCGACTACGATCGAGAACAGACCCTCTCCTACACCTACAACGACAATCCCAAATCAAGGAGAAGCTGCAAGTGAGGGGGAGGTAGCTTCAAGGCGAGAACCTCCCCGGCGAGTTCAAGTGGATCACCCAGCTTCGAGGATCATCGATGACATCAACGAACGCACTACACGGTCAAGGGTTCGAAACAATTCTCACTTTGCTCATGCTGCTTTTGTTACTACTTTTGAGCCTAAGGACATTGGACACGCATTATCTGATCACAATTGGGTCAATTCGATGCATTAGGAGTTGGAGAACTTTGAGAGAAACCAAGTTTGGGAGTAGGTTGATCCTCCACCGGGTTGTAAGCCGATTGGGACAAAGTGAGTGTGGAAAAATAAAGAGGGAGAGAAAGGAGAAGTGGTGAGAAACAAGTCGAGGTTGGTGGCGCAAGGGTATAGTCAGAAAGAGGGGATCGACTACGAGGAGACCTTTGCTCCGGTAGCTCGTTTGGAGGCGATTAGGATCCTTCTAGCCTTTTCCGTGGCTAAAGGGTTCAAATTGCACCAAATGGATGTGAAGAGTGCCTTCCTAAACGGTGTGTTGGAGGAAGAAGTGTATGTAAGGCAGCCACTGGGGTTTGAGAGTGAGAAGTACCCCCACCGGGTGTACAAGTTGAGAAAGGTGCTCTATGGGTTGAAACAGGCGCCTAGGGCTTGGTATGGCAGGTTGAGGGGGTTCCTGTTTGAGAGAGGTTTCGAGATGGAGAAGGTCGATCAGACCTTGTTTCTCCTCAGGCAGGGCAAAGAGATCCTAATTGTGCAGGTATACGTGGATGATATTGTCTTTGGTGGCTCGTCTAACTCTTTGGTTGCAAGGTTTGCAGAAGACATGAGCAGGGAATTCGAGATGAGCATGATGGGTGAGTTGCAGTTCTTCCTCGGTCTTCAGATCAAGCAGTCGAAGGAAGGAACATTTGTGCACCAAGCAAAGTACACCAAGGACATTGTGAGGAAGTTGAAGATGGAGGAATCCAAGGCCATGACGACGCCTATGAGTACGACTACATCTCTTGATGCGGACGAGGAAGGTGAACACGTGGACCAGAAGGAGTACCGGAGCATGATCGGGTCACTCCTGTACTTGACGGCGACGAGGCCGGACATCTAATTCTCGGTATGTCTGTGCGCTCGTTTTCAAGCGTCTCCGAGGACTTCGCATCGGCAAGCAGTAAAGCGCATTTTCAGGTATTTGCGTTATACTCCCGACTTCGGCCTTTGGTACTCCGCGTCCTCTTCTTTGGCTCTTCATGGATTTTCGGACGCGGATTTTGCTGGGTGTCGGTTGGATAGGAAGTCCACTTCTGGGACTTGCCAGTTCTTGGGATCTTCTTTGGTTTCTTGGTCTTCCCGCAAACAATCGAGTGTTGCTCAATTCACTACCGAGGCAGAGTATGTGGCCGCAGCTAGTTGTTGCTCTCAGCTCCTTTGGATCACATACACCATGAGCAACTTTGGTGAGGAGTATACCCATGTCTCACTTCAATGTGATAGCACCAGTGCCATAAGCATTGCAAAGAACCCAGCGCTCCATTCCAAAACTAAGCACATAGAAGTGCGGTATCATTTCCTGAGAGACAATGTGGAGAAAGGGAAAATATCTTTGATCCATGTACCCACATATGACCAACTAGCCGATATCTTCACCAAGCCCCTAGATCAAGCATCTTTCACTCGTTTGCGGGGAGAACTTGATGTTTGTTTGATTTCTTGAGTTGGGTGTGTGAGCTCCTTTGTATCATATGCATTTTGTAGGAAAAGCTTCTCTCATATACATTGTTCACTATGATGTGCTATATATGATCTTATGAGCTAGTTTGGTATGCTATGGTTAGTTTGGCTTAGCTCTTGATGATCTTGATTTATGCTCATGGTTGATAGCTATATTTTTGAAAAATGAGATATGTATGCTCTCTTGTGAGTAAATGCCTTTATATGATCTTGACATGTTTTAGTGGCTTGGCTATGCTTAATTTGTAGTTGGATAGTCTATTTTGATCATATGGGGCCAGAGGCTCATTTGTCATCATGAATGTTTGACCCCATGCTTCATCTTGTGGAGGGGCATAAGTTCCTTTTTGTCGTAAAGACATTTCATATACCAAATATGAATCTGAATATGAAATGTAAATTACTTGGAAAATGTGCTCTCATGTCATATGTGCTTAATTTACTTGCTTTTGGGTGCTAAACCGTTGCATGTTGCTTACCAATGAGAAGTCTCATGTTTAGAAGTAAGAACATGGCTCGGTGGCTTTGACATGACATGAGGTGCTTGTGGGTGTTTATGATGGTCTTATGCTTAGAATGGTTGTCCTAGCATGAAGTTTGTGTGGCTTTGCCATTTTGACATGTTTTGCTCATGTGTAGGACTTTGCTCATGAGACGGTGATTATTGTACGGACATCTCTGGGCTCACTACTTAGGTGGGTACTGGGACCGACTACTCCGTGCGCCCCTGGGACTACCCGACTTGGGCTACACGGCACCTGCTGGCATGGAGCGCAAGGCTTACAGAGGATTAGTACTCGGTTAGGAGGCTGGACATGTCCGGATCCATGTAGAGTACTCCTAGCCGTACACGACTAGTACTCCTCTGGCAAACCGACTTGTAACCCTGCCTCCCGGACTATATAAGGCGAGACAGGGACCCCTATCTCATCATCCGCATCATCTTGTAAACACACCCAATCAATCCAGAGCTACGCAGCATACAGGACGTAGGGTATTACGCACCTCGCGGTCCGAACCTGTCTAAATTGTGTGCCACGTGTCTCTCCTTCGAGTTCCCGATCTCGGCGAGGTCACAAACGTCTACCTCGGGTACTCCCCTTGGTAGGTTGCCAGTCTAAAACACCGACAGCTGGCGCGCCAGGTAGGGAATCTCACCGAAGATCTCATGACGAACTCGACGGCTTCTATCATCATCAAGCCAACCGCCGTTTTCAACCGCGGCGACACCTTCGTTTTCGCCGCCTGGGTCTGCACCACTGACAGCGCTAGATCGTTCCAGCGCTACCTCACCATGACCCTAGACCCAGAGATCGGACTCGTGACGCTTCCCGAAGCCATCACGGGTCCACTCGTCGAAAAATTCGACGAATTTTCGCTCTGCAACCAAGTCGCCGACTTCGAGATTGGATCCGATTCCAACTCGAACTCGACATCGCCATGGATCGAATCATGCGAGTCGGCTCCTGAGCCATCGTGTGAAACGGTCCTTCTCCACGAGCACTTCCCGTACGGCCTCTGCAACTCTAGCAAGGCCCACGCGGAAGCCCTCGCCGCACGTCGGGCCGTCAAGGTGATTGTCTCCGAGTACTCCTCGGATTCCAACACCGTACCCGGCTACAACTCGGACTCTTCCTATGAGTGCGATTTCGGCTCGGACCCAATCGAGTCCGAGTCCGAGCTCAACGCAACCGAGGAGCCACTGTCAGGCCCTGCCGCTGGCTTGGTCATTACATCTACTTCCGCCGGCAGATTCGTCTACTGGCCCGACTGCAAGCCCGCAGACCTGACTGACGACAACTCGCGTTGTGTCACCTACCTCGAGACACTCCCCTTCCAGGAGGGGATCCCACTGGCTCCAAACAAAGACGAGCACACCCCCACCGAGGTGGCGACTACCGACTCCGGCCTCTGCACTCCTGACCGTGAAGTCTTCATGGCGGCCGGGGAAACTGGCACCTCAGGAAGCCGGCCCGATCGGTACCTCGACGACATCTCAGCTGACGAGGAATCAGCTAATGCACCCCCAGACGAGACTACTGAGGCCAAGAACGCTCGGCGCGAGCGCAACAGAAGACGAGCTGATCGGCGCAGGCGGCTCCGAGAAGCTTTTCCCCTCCGGAACCTCACCGAGGCTCTGGATCAAGTCGAAAACCGGGTGCATACCACCCCTGAGCAATGCCTCATGTCTATCACTACAATAGCACGAACAGCTCAGGGGCACCGTGTAGGCGAACTCATCACCAAGCTTGCTGAAGACGCCTACTTCATGCGGGTCGACAACAGGGTCGCCCCAGTTCCCCCACTAGAAACCACGAAGCCACTAGTCGCAGCCCAGCAGACGGCGGACGTAACCGCGTTCGTGCCGAACACCAGCCAAATCCTAACCGCTCTAGAGCCTCGGCGGGAGGACCCTCACAGGGCGGCAACAGCCAGGTCGACGCCGGCGGTAGTCGCGGCGGCGGTGGTGGTGGCGGCAGCAGCGGCGGAAGTTCGTCCCATGGCGCCGGCAGAAGAGCTGGTGGCGGCGGCGATCGCGGAGGCCGAGGCCACACGAATAGCCACGCCACCAGCAACACACGCGGCGGCTATGACACTCGCCACAGGATCGACGAGATCCGCTGCAAGAAGGCTACTGAAGCAAGCGACAGCGACGGCTTCCCCGCCTACTCTGCACGACTTCGCAACCTGCTCCTTCCTGAGAAATTCAAACCTCTCGGGATCACCAAGTACGACGCGAAGCAAGACCCAGTTCAGTGGCTCAGGTGCTATGCCCTGGCCATCGAAAACGCTGGTGGAAACAACGACGCAAAGTGCCTCTTCTTTCCCTTCTGTCTGGATCAAGCCCCACTCACATGGCTCGAGTCACTCGAAAAGAACTCGATCGACGAGTGGGACCAGCTGAAGGCTCAGTTCACCAGCAAATTCGCCGGCACCATGGGGCGCTCGGGTACCTGCATGGACTTGGCGATGGTCAAGCAAGAACAAGGCGAGACGCTCCGCCAGTACATACGTCGCTTCTTCGACAAGCGCACGACTCTAGTCGACGTCACCGACAAAGAAGTCATCAACCTCTTCCAAGACGGGCTCTATCACCGTCGCACCTTCGAAGACTCCGGTCGCCGCCGCCCGAGTTCCATCACCAAGCTCAAGGACATGATCACATCATGGGCCGACGACGAGAACAAGGCGAACGCCATGTACGACTCCATTCGCGGCAAGAGCAAAAACAACACGGGCGGCAATAACAACAACAAGGATCAAGGGGGTCGCAACAACAACAACTACTCGAGTCCTAACCACAAGCGCAAGCCAGACAACACAGTCGCGGCTATACAGCGCCCTGCGAAGGACAACTCCAAAAAGACCTCCGGCGGCTTCAGAGACTTGCTCAAAGAGAAGTGCCCGTGGCACCTGGATGGCAATCATACAACCGATCAGTGCTACCAGCTCCGGTGAGCACTCAAGGATATTCCCGAGCCACGACCTCCTCATGACAAGAAGGGCAAAAAGAAAGTCGATGAAGGCAACGGTGACTTCCAAGAACCCGATAAGACGGTGAATGTCCTCTTCGGCGGACTACCCACCAGACGATCTCAAAAGCTCACTCGACGAGAAGTCTTAAGCATTGAACCAGCGGTGCCGACACCTCTAAGGTGGTCGGAGATACCAATCACCTTCTCCCACGCGGATCAATGGACAAGCTTCTCTGAGCCAGGACGTTTCCCACTCGTCCTGAAACCAGTAGTCGCGGGCTCCAGACTCAACAAGGTACTCATCGACAGCGGGAGCAAACTCAATGTCCTCTTCACCAAGACCTTGAAGAAGATGAAGCTCGACATCACCGACATGCTCACCAAGAGTGCGTCACCCTTCTACGGCATTGTTCTCGGTAACGCGACTATACCACTGGGCTCAGTGGTCCTGCCAGTTACCTTCGGAGACTCAAGGGAGAACTACCGCACCGAGTACATTAAGTTCGAGGTTGCGGATTTCGAGACCTCCTACCATGCCATCCTCGGCAGACCAACCATCGCCAAGTTCATGGCGGTGCCTCACTACACCTACTTGGTACTCAAAATGCCAAGTCCTACCGGAGTACTCACGCTGCAAGGGAACTTGAAGATTTCTTTCGACTGCGACACCGAAGCCGTGGAGCTCGCAGTGACAAATCAAGTACCCAATGCAATGATGGAGATCCTTGCTGCGTCCAAGAAGCTTGCCCCAACGGAACTCGAGATACCTGAGAAGACCGACACCGCAAACAAGCCTCAGCCAACAGAGGAAGTACAGGTGAAGGCCATCGACCTCGGGACGGGCGACAGTAGCAAGACTACCATGATCGGGGCGGGCCTCGACCCGAAATAGGAAGACGCGCTCGTCAGCTTCCTTCGGGTTAACCGAGACATCTTCGCGTGGAAGCCAACAGACATGCCAGGTGTGCCCAGGAGGCTGATCGAGCACTCACTCAACGTCGACCCTAAAGCTACCCCCAAGCGACAACACCTCCGCCGTTTTGCCGACGATCGACGTGATGCCATCAAGAAGGAACTTGCCAAACTACTTGCGGCTGGTTTCATTCGAGAAGTCTTCCATCCTGAGTGGCTCGCCAACCCCGTCCTCGTCCGCAAGAAGAACACAAATGAGTGGAGGATGTGCGTCGACTACACCGACCTCAACAAGCATTGCCCCAAGAACCCTTTCGGGTTGCCACGGATTGACCAAGTCATCGACTCCACGGCGGGCTGCGACCTGCTCTGCTTCCTCGATTGCTACTCCGGCTACCACCAGATCGCCATCAAGGAAGAAGACCAGGAGAAGACCGCGTTCATCACCCCGTTTGGCGCCTACTGCTACACGACAATGTCGTTCGGGTTGAAGAACACCGGTGCTACTTACCAGCGAGCTATCCAGGCCTGCTTTAAGAAGCAGCTTAACAAGAACGTCGAAGCCTATGTGGATGATGTGGTCGTCAAGACTAGAAACTCCGACACGCTCATCGCCGATCTTGAAGAGACCTTCGCATCCTTGAGCGAGTACCAATGGAAGCTCAATCCCAACAAGTGCGTCTTCGGCGTACCATCTGGGAAACTACTCGACTTCATCATCAGCCATCGCGGCATCGAAGCCAACCCCTAGAAGATCTCCGCCATCACCAATATGAAAGCTCCAACCTACATCAAGGATGTCCAGAAGCTGACTGGGTGCATAGCGGCGCTAAACAGATTCATCTCGAAGCTCGGAGAACGAGGACTACCCTTCTTCAAACTACTCAAGCACCAAGAGAAGTTCGTGTGGACCGCGGAGGCTGATCAAGCTCTGACGCAGCTCAAAGACTTTTTGTCCAAGCCACCGGTCCTCACAGCTCCTCGCAAAAAGGAGTAGCTGCTGCTCTACCTCGCTGCGACTAGTCACGTGGTCAGTACTGTCATCGTTGTCGAGCGGCAGGAAGAAGGCCACGCCTACCCTGTCCAGCGACCAGTCTACTTCGTCAGCGAGGTTCTGTCAGAGTCCAAAGCACGGTACCAGCCGGTCCAGAAGCTACTCTATGCAGTACTCATCACCTCACGGAAGCTACGACACTACTTCCAGGAGTACTCGATTGTCGTCATCACCGACTACCCGCTCGGTGACATACTTCGCAACCAAGATGCTACTGGAAGAATCTCTAAATGGGTGGTCGAACTTGGCGCCCTCAACATCGACTTCAGGCCACGCACAGCTATCAAGTCACAGGCACTAGTCGACTTCATGGCAGAGTGGCAGGAGAATCAGCTACCAACTCCAACAGAGCGACCAGAGCATTGGGTGATGTACTTCGACGGCTCACTCAAGCTTGAAGGCGCGGGTGCAGGAGTGCTCCTGATTTCTCCAAAGGGCGAACAACTCAAGTACGTCCTGCAGATCTTCTGGAAGGTCTCAAACAATGAAGCCGAGTACGAGGCCCTACTGCACGGGCTCCGCCTCGCAATCTCATTGGGCATCAAGCGGCTACTAGTCTACGGCGACTCCGCAGTGGTTATCAACCAAGTCAACAAGTCTTGGGATCGCAACAAGGAGAACATGGACGCCTACTGTCTGGAAGTCCGTAAGCTCGAGAACAAGTTCTATGGTCTTGAGTTCCACCACGTCGTCCGCGACAACAACGTTGCAGCGGACGTCCTGTCGAAGCTTGGTTCTACTCGCGCGCAAGTACCCGTCGGAGTCTTCGTCCACGAGCTTCACGCGCCATCCATTCCAGAGCCGGCGCCAACGACCACTGACCCTGTGCCACCACAGCTCGATCAGGAGGTCATGATGATCGACGTGGACTGGAGACAACCTTTCATCGACTACATCCGCGAGCAGAAGGTTCCCTCCAACAAGAACATGGCCGAACAACTCGTCCGCCGAGCCAAGACCTACGTACTCGTCGAAGACAAGCTCTACAGGCGGGGTGCCACTTCTGGAGTACTCATGAAGTGAATACCTCGGGATGAAGGCAAGGACATCTTGGAGGAGATCCATAAGGGCGTCTGCGGCAACCACGCGTCTTCTCGCACGCTGGTGAGCAAGACTTTCCGACGAGCTTTCTACTGGCCCACAGCTCTGGCCGGCGATGAAGAACTCGTCAGAAAGTGCCAAGGATGTCAATTCTTCACCAAGCAGCAACACGTCCCGGCCTACAAGCTAGTCACCATACCACCGACCTGGCCCTTTGCCTGCTGGGGGCTCGACATGATTGGGCCTCTACCAACTGCACCAGGAGGATTCAACAGAGTCTTGGTGGCTATCGACAAGTTCACCAAGTGGATCGAAGTCAAGCCGGTTACCTGCCCAAAGGCCGACAGAGTTCTCGACTTCTTGGATGAACTCGTGCATCGCTACGGGTTACCCCATCGCATCATCACAGACTTGGGTTCCAACTTCAACAACCATCAGTTCTGGGAGTACTGCGAGAACACTCTGGGGGCTTCGTACTCAACCTACCAAGCCAACAGGGCAGTCGCCCTACTTCCTGGTCTACGGCTCCGAAGCTATTCTACCCGCCGACGTGATGTGGGAATCCCCGGCAGTAGAACAATACGACGAAGGCATCTCAGAAGATAGCAGACGGGTTGACATCGACAACCTCGAAGAAGCCCGCTGTGCTGCCCTCGTCCAGTCAGCAAGGTACCTAGAGGGTATCCGGTGCTACCATGATCGCAACGTCAAGGAACGCTCCTTCAACGTCGGCGATCTAGTCCTCCGTCGCATCCAGAACACGGACGGACTACACAAGCTCAGCTCGCCATGGGAAGGTCCCTTCTCAGTCTCCAAGGTGACCGGACCAGGCTCATATCATCTCCAAACACTTGACGGCGACGACATCAGCAACTCATGGAACGTCGACCAGCTGTGTCGCTTCTACGTGTAGTCGCTCGACTACTCTTCTACGGGTCCAGCCTATACGGCTACTCACGGACTCTTCGTTGTAAGCAGCCTCTCGGTCCTAGCACTAGTCTCTGGACTACTCCTCTCCAAGATCCAGCGTCAACGGCTACTAACGGATCTTGGGCTGCTCAGAGCAAAAGGACTTTGGCGGCGGTCTACGGACCATGTACTCTATAGATCCAGCCTATACGGCTACTAACAGATCTCCAGCTGTAAGCGGCTCAAGGGCCCTATCAAACACTCAGCCGTAGGCGGCCTACGGGTCCTGGCGACTACTCACCTGTAAATGGCCTTGGCCACCCAGGTGTACCTTTTTCATCAGTAATAAAGTTCGATTCTACTCAACTTGTTTACTGTGTCTCCTGCTTAGGCGGATCATACTGAGTACTACTACTCACGACTACTCCCACGGCTTGGTACTCCGCGCACTTCCCTGCAAGTGGCGGCCACGAGTACTCATTACATATACAAGCAGTGGACAACTTTCATTGATATTTTAAACAAGTCTTTGACTCCTTTGTTTGTTTTCATGAACTACCCTAAGCTACCTCTACAGGTACATCTACTGGAGATTCAGCTTCTCCGCCACCTGCTCAGCAATGGGCGCCATCTCTTCGAGGAGAGCCTTGTACTGCTCATCAGTACAGTTCGCCGCAAGTCCACAGGCTACCACATCCACAAGTGCTTTTGGGAAGTATGACTTCATATACGCCAACACCTGGTTCGGGATGGACTTCGCCAGATGCTTGACGTATGTCGCTAAGCGCCCGGGGGCTTCCTTCAGCCTGTCTACAAGTGGGGCTATCTTGGGTCCGCCCGGATGTGGCACCAGTAGCCTCGCAATGGGCAGCGCGGCTTCCTCAAGTTCCTTCAGATGGCCTCGAAGCTTCTCGCAGTCTTCATTAAGCTTCTGCAGAGATTTATAACAATTGACAAGGTCACGATCTGAGGCTTCACGGAGCTCCATGTGCTTGATACACTCATGGCGCAACTGAGCGTACTCATATTCAAGTACCTCTCTCTTGTCGGTTTCACGGTACACAATGTTCTTGAGGTCCGTCTCCGACGCCTTCAGCTGGTCAACCTTTGCCTCAAGATCTGCAGACAACTCATTACAAGGTCAGACTACTCACACGTACTACAATAAGTACTCGGTGGCTTTGGCGGAAGACACACCTTTGTTCTTCTGGCGCACCGACTTGTTCGTACGGATCAGTTCGTCCCTCTTCGCCTGCATCTCCTGTACTTCGTTGTGGTACTGGGCGAAGGCGCCATCAAGTTTGGATTGGAGCAGCGCTGAATGCTTCTTCTACTTGTCCAGCTCCTTCTCAAAGGCTTCGGCGTGAAGGACCGTGTCACCATACCCCTTCAGAAGATCGGTCTTCTGACGGGATCTCTCCACCAAGCCCTGCGTAAGGCACAACAGTTAATCAGTACTCAATATTCAGAAGGCAAGTGAACTCAAGATATTCGCAGCATACCTTGATCTAGTTCTCTGTCCGGCGCAACGATTCCATGCCCAGCGACACAAAGGCCGGGTCAATGAGATCATCGTCCAGTAATTCAATACCTCCGCAGCTTCAAGATCCTGTCTCTGGCATGGCCGCTGAGCGGAGCGGCACAGCATCTTCTATCATCGCCTCACGGACAACAACTTGAGTACTCGCCTCGGGGTGCGGATCAACCCGCTCTTCCGCGCTCGGCTCGGGGGCTACCGTAGTCCCCGGCTCGGGGGCTGCTGTCGTCGCAACTTCAACGACTGGCTCTGCGGCCAATGTCTCCTCAGCAGCCGTCTCAATGGCTACTGCTTCAGGGATCGTGGCTCCCTCGGCTTGTGCTCCTGTCAGGATCAATTCAACAAGTCAAACACGGCTACGATTACTCTTCATAATTACTACTCGCGGTGGTTGGATGTGTACCTTCAACCAGAGTAGCCTCTTTAAGCATCGGCTCCACTGCGGCTCCAGCTTGAGGTGGTGGCGTGGGTTCACCCACCTCTGTCGAGCGGTCTTCTCCATCGGCTGGAGTGCTGGCTTCCCCACCATCCCACGACAAGTCCGTGGATTTTCTGCATCACGAAGTGTTCAGTCAACCACATAAAGCTTGTCAACTACACGACTACTCGAGAGTTCAGAGAACTTACAGAGTTGACCGCACCACGGTCACGGTCGGAGCACCCAGTATACTGGCGATATCAACTATGCCAGCTTCGCTCGTAGCTCCGGCCTCCACAGGGGTCTCCTCTGGCTGCTCCACAGTCGCAGCCAGATGTGGGTCTTGGGCTTCTTCAGCTGACGCCTGCGGCCCCACGGAACCAGCCTGCTGTTGCGCCCCCTCTGGCACGACATCTTCAGTAGCCGGAGGTGGGCTAATGCTCCTTTCAGTTGCCGCCCCTACTGTCTCCCAGACATCCTCATCACCCTGATCAACGGGATCTGAGGAGGGGATGTCCTGCAGCAATACAAGTCATATTGTCAGCAACAGACTACTTATCAGCAGTACTCGACTACACTAGTCGTGCTACTTACCTCTGGCCTAGTGGCCTCTGACAGCTTCAATTTCTTCACGGCGCGTTTCCGCGCCACATTGCGTGGCTTCCTAGGCGGCGCCGGCAAGCTAGCCTCCAGGCTAGATGGCTTCTCGATGACCGGGATGTTCGGCATCCCAGCTCGGCTGAACCTTGAGCGGAGCTGGAACTGCTGCTGTAGCGTCTCTTCATCCTCGTCATCAGAGCTGTCTTCAATAATGACGGCATCGTCGCCTTCACCGACTTTGCGGCGCTCCTTCGTCTTGGTTTCTCCCTTCCCCTGCGCTTGTCCCTCAAGTCGCGGAGGGGAGGGTGGGACGGAGACATACTTCTCCACATCATCCTACAACATCAAGCAAGTATGAGTACGCCTACGTCAAGCAAATCAGTACTCGGGGGCTTATGTCATGACTACTGACCTGGTTTGGCGGCCGTGCCGCAGAGTACTCTGGCACCGGGCACGGTGTGTACGGGGGCATATCCTTGAAGAGTTTGCCCAGCCTCTCAACAATAACGTCGTCCTCGACTTCGAAGCCAGGCATCCGGGATGTATCCTTGTCGCCGGTGTACTGGTACCCGAGGGTGTCTCGCGCCATCAGTGGCTGCACCCTCCTCTTCATGAAACTGAAGGCTACGTGCTCGGCCCTCAGTCCGGCCTCCCGCAAGGCCTTGATCTTCTTCAGCAGTGGGGGTAGTTGAATACCCCCTGCATGGTGGGCTCCGTGTTCCACCACGGTGCATGCTTCGGTTGACACCCGCTCGGCTTCGGCAGCTCGGGGTGGTGGTTGGTGATATAAAACCACCTCGCCTTCCAGTCTTGGTTGGAATCGATGAGCTTGTACGGCAGGTACTGGCCGGCGGCGTCTTCACGCATCTGAATCCCGGCGCCTCCGACTACTCGCGGGTCATCAGTGCTCGGTTGCGGCTTCACCCGGAAGAATTTCTGGAACAAGATCCAGTGGGGCTTAATCCCCACAAAAGCTTCGTAGAAATGCACAAAGATGGAAGTGTGGAAGATTCTGTTGAGGTTGAGGTTGAGGTACTCGATGCCATAGTACCTGAGCATCCCTTTGAAGAAATCGCTGGCCGGCAGCGCGAGTCCACACTCCACGAACCGGGCGAACATTGGGATCTCGTTCGGATTCTTCTCCATCGGGTATGGGTCGCCGGTGGCAGTACGCCACAGATTCACTTCCTTCTCACGGAGGAACCCGCTGTTGACCAGGGTGAGGAGGTCCTCGGTCTTCAACTTCGCCTTCTTCCACTCCTTTGCCGGATTGGGGCAAGGGGAGGAAGGCGGCGACGACGACGACTGGCCAGCGTCTCCGGCCTCATCGCGGCTCCTTTTCTTCGACGCGCCGGTCTTCGAGCTTTTCGCCGGGGAAGCCTTCATCCTCTAAGTTACGGGTGTCTTCACTCGCATTCGCTCAGGGGCTACGGAGGTGGGCGGACTGCGGCGGCGGGCGCAAGTAGATCTAATCTACGCTCGCGGCGGCGGCGGCGACAGAGAAGCAGAGGAGCGGGAGCGCAGATCTAATCTGTGAATGCAACTGCTAGGAGTGCAAAAACCCTAAGGGGCTCACCGCTTATTTATAACCCATCCGGCGGCTCAGTTCTGAACGGACGATAAGCGCCAGGCGGGTGACTCAGCGGCGGCAGCCTGACTCTTCATATTCCAGTACTCGACGGTCTCCTTCTCGGGGGCTCGACTACGTCCGACGGATTCAGTGGGCTACACCAGATCAAGATCCCACTCAGGACACATTCTACAGTCAAGATGACCCTTCAATTCGAGAGAAAGTACTCGACTCAAGGCTCGGGGGCTCCGTGCCACGTGTCCTTCGGTTTTTTCTCCGGATTTTTCGGGATAAGATTGGCAGAACTTCAGATTGACCCTCAGCTTGAATCTGCGATTCGACCTGAGGCTCGGGGGCTACATTCCATATGGAATGCGATTCTTTGAATCGCATTTCCCATGTGGTTCTTCATCAAGACAACACGAGTACTATTGAAGACCTTCGAGAGAAGCACTCGGGGAAGCTTGGGAACTACTCGAGAAGACTTCAAGACTACTCAAAGATCAGCTGGAGTACCTTCCAGCCTCGGGATAGTTCAAGCACTCTTGAGGACTTTCGGCTTGTGGAACTCGGGGACGCTCAAGGACTACTCGCCAAGGCCATCAATACTACTCTAAGACATCCTGCTCGACTACAAAGTACTCGAGGGCTTGTCGTACGGACATCCTTGGGCCCACTACTCAGGTGGGTACTGGGACTGACTACTCCGTGCGCCCCTGGGACTACCCGACTTGGGCTACACGGCACCTGCTGGCGTGGAACGCAAGGCTTACAGAGGATTAGTACTCGGTTAGGAGGCTGGACATGTCCGGATCCATGTAGAGTACTCCTAGCCGTACACGACTAGTACTCCTCTGGCAAACCGACTTGTAACCCTGCCTCCCGGACTATATAAGGCGAGGCAGGGACCCCTATCTCATCATCCGCATCATCTTGTAAACACACCCAATCAATCCAGAGCTACGCAGCATACAGGACGTAGGGTATTATGCACCTCACGGCCCGAACCTGTCTAAATTGTGTGCCATGTGTCTCTCCTTCGAGTTCCCGATCTCGGCGAGGCCACAAACGTCTACCTCGGGTACTCCCCTTGGTAAGTTGCCGGTCTAAAATACCGACAGTGATTTTTCACAAAATTGCTCTATTCTATCTTAGCTTCGTCCAATGGTTGTGAAACCTGGTGATTATGTAGTTGAAGTTCATACGAAGCTATAGAGTATCTAACTTGCTCATTTTGATATGTGTAGCATCTTGTGATGAATTTTGTCTATTTGAGAAGCTCTAGGTTGCATTTTTTACATTTTTGGCTTGATTCATACATTGGCAACAAGGGAGAGAAGTTTGAGCTTGTTTTGGCCTTCTGAATGCATCTAGAGAGTTTTCAGGTGGTTTCGAGCTTTTTCTGGGCTCTGTGTGTCACCGGTCTGACCAGTCAAGGTCACCGGTCTGACCGGTCAGAGTGCTGGCCCCTGTTCAGATGTTGGGCACCGGTCTGACCGGTGCTGTTGACCGGTCTGACTGGTCAGAGCAAAGCTGATGCAACTGCTCTGTTTTGCGAAGTGTTTTGCATGTATTCGTCCAGGAGGAGCTGCATTGGTTCAGGGGGAGCTTGCATGTGTGCAGGGGGAGCTCTTTGTGGTTTTCGAGCTTTGGTTTGGTGGCTTTCGCTTTTTTTAGCTTTGTTTTTGTCTCGGTTGTGTCGAGCCATTGCCCTTGCCTAAGGGGACCGAGACTTGTCTTCTTCAAGTGATCTTGCTCTTTGCCTTTCCTTTGGCTTTCGATCGCTTGTTGGAGTTTCTTTCAGTCGTTTCTTTTCTTTTCCTTTTCTCTCTGGTTACCAAAACGTGTGTGTTGTCAATGCACTCATCATGGGGGAGATTGAGGACCTGTGTGGTTCGAGGACCGGTGGATGGTCGCTTCCTGGTGTGATGAGTGATTGACAATATTGTGTGGACTGATTCTTGGCTAAGTGTTGCAGGTGCAGGTGAAGAGCAAGCGCGAAAGGTCGTTGCCGGGTAGGCCTCCAGGTGTAGAGAAGACAAGTAGGCTTGGCTCGAGGGACCCGGTGGCCAGCGGGGTCAAGTACGGGCCGCATGGTGGCAAGAATGGCAGGATGTAGTCATGGACGGTTCCTTGGTTGAGCCACAAAGCCAAGATCGAGCCGGGACTTCGTGGGGGTCAAGTCATGAGTGGAGATTGGCGGAGGCCACACCAAGTTCGCGGGGTTTCCAGTGGTTCACCAGAAAACCACTGGGTTCCTTGGCTGATCCACAAAGCCAAGGCCGAAGACTGGAGGCAGCAGCACCAGACCGGCCTGACCGGTGGGGACTGGTCTGACCGGTGGAGGATACCGGTCTGACCGGTGTGCGACGACGCAGTCCGGAGACTTCGAAGCGGGGGACACGCGTCGGGATCGCATGGTGTGCGTCAAGGCTACGCAGGGTGCGGTCGCCGGGCATCCGTCCGATGGTGCGACAATGAAGATTCCCAAAGTGCCCCTCGGGGGTGTGTATCCTAGGATTAGGCTTTAGTGGTAGTTTCTTCTTTCGGTTGCCTCCATATAACACAAGTGGTGAGAGGATGGCAACCATCTCTTGGAACCCTAGCTCATTTTGTTTTGCTATTTTTCCTCTTTCATTTTCCTTTGGAATTTCTAGGACTAGCTTGAGAGCTTCATGGTGAGATCTTGAGAAAGGGATGGATGATCGGGAGGCAAGCTAGACCTTGTATGAACCTTAATGGTATGTATAGATGATTCGGCGTGACTCCTCAAGGCTTGATGGTGTCTCTCCCGTTTTTCTTTTTTGGTGATTTTTGGAGCCTTTTCTTGGCGATTTTCTTGTGGCGGTTTTGAGACCTTTCTCTTTGGGATTTGGTGAGGGATGTATGCATGAACCCTTCGTGGTACTTTTCCCTTTGATTCCCCTCCCAAATCCGTGAGTAAAGAGACTCAATTTTGGGGTTTTTTCGTCTTAGGGTTTGTGGTGTTCTTGGCGGAAATCCTTCGATTACTCTTGATTCAACGAGTTTTGATGGACCAAATCGTAGCTATGGGATGCTCATGAGGTACTCCTAGTATCCCCAAAGTCTTGTGCGAATCCGTGGAGCGAATCGGGAGATCGGGAAGTGGTTTAGGGGGAGTTGACCCGCGGCTCGCTGTTCATCCCGAGCTGCCCAGGCTTGACCGGTCTGTCCGGTGCTCTTGACCGGTCTGACCGGTGCAAGGCCCCTGTGGGATTTGCCTCGGGTGAACTGCCTGGTTCGTGTTTCCTTGGGCTGAGTTGTTGCTGGTCAGTTCTTGGCAGGTTTTGAGGAGTTTGGCTAGGCTTTGTGATGGTTTTTCTTTCTAAGCAGTTTGAGTTTTTGGAGGTGGTTGTGTTCTAGAGCCTAGAGAAGTCACTGAGACTTCCTGGAATTTTGTTGTGCATCTGTTGTCTGACACCGGCCTGACTGGCAAACTCCACCGGTCTGACCGGTGTGGCACAGACAGTATGTTGTGCAGTTTTCCGCTGCGTGTTTTGGGGTGTTTGGTTCAGTTGGTTGAGTTGTTGGTTCCTAGGACCAGTAGCACTCCAGTGGCTACGTGGTATTGGCCAACTTGGGTAGTTGAGTCGGAGACGTGTTTTGGCTTGTCGTGTTCGTCTTGTTCGAGTAGCCATCTCCTTCGAGAAGAATTTTTATCGGCTCCCATTCACTCCCCCCTCTCTGGTCGTCAGTTCGATCCTTCAATTTTGCCTACAGTACATGGCAAGTCATTAATTGAGGATAAAAATCATAATCAATGTACTATTGGGGCTGCCCTTAGGCCAATCTCAGTGGCAGTGTCATGAGCATAGTTACCAAGTCTACCACATCAGCTTTTTAGTATGATGACCCTGTCAATCTCAATGCACAGGTTCATGGGCATAGTTTCAAAGATAGAATGCAATATTTAAATCTTGAATTTGTCATCATCATG
Source organism: Cenchrus fungigraminus (assembly GCA_036936925.1). Lineage (NCBI taxonomy): Eukaryota > Viridiplantae > Streptophyta > Magnoliopsida > Poales > Poaceae > Cenchrus > Cenchrus fungigraminus. Next base: position 14,076,275 of record CM072778.1, on the reverse strand, counting down.
ACACTGTGATCTTCTCTCAATGCAGGTCATGAGTATTGGTAATTGTACCCACCTAAGGTCATCATCATGACTGTGTAATCTTCTCTCCCTTTATTAATTTAGAGCCATGTCATAAAAAAAAGATTATGTGGCAGTTTTAATTGTTGATGACCCTGCCACTGAGTATGAGAGTGGCCTTATCTCTTATGTAGGAATTTAAGCTTTGTTATATCAACTTTTTTCCATAATTGCATTAAAGAAAAGCCACTACTGCAATTTACTTCATCCCCCAACCCCCGACCCTATTCAATTACTAATCACTTTACGTTTGATTTATGTCAAACTTATCTAGCTTTAATCAAGATAATTTGAAGAAAAAACATTTATGATATCATATCGATTTAATGGAATCCACCATGAAATATATTTTAACGGTAATTTTATTTGGTATATATGGTACAGCAGTTATTAATAGATATGTTCGAGTAGAACAAACTCAAAGCAGTGGCGGAGCTAGGAATCAACCCAAGAGGGGGCCGATTCTACAGTAATTACGGCACCACCGTCTCGACGAGAAGCTCGAGGCTGGCCCTGCTCCCATGGGCTCTACCTGGAGCTGAAGGTCTCCATCTATCCCACCAAGCCTCACCTTGTGTACCATTACCGTTGCCGCTTGGCTCATCGTAATAAGCTGCCACCAATCCTCCTCTCTGCCAGCCGCCACCCCGTAGAAGCGCACGACGGGAGGACCCCGAGAAGCCTCCCGACGATGAAGAAGGGGAAGGAGGAGACCTCTTCATAACAGCTGCATCACTCTCCTGCGAGCGGCCAGCGGTGAAAGGTTTGAGGGCTCGTCGAGGCTCAGGCTGGGTTCTGGGGGACCGCGGTGGACAAGTCGTGCGGGCGGCCAAGGAGCGGGAGCAGGATAGAGATGCGACGCGGCGCATCTTGCGCCAATCAGTGCATCGGCAGCCGGCCGTATACTCTATACACGTATAGAAGAAATAGCAAACACCTGGGCGGCTGGGCCTTTCTTTCATTACGTGGGCTGCATATATGACCATACAGGAGAGTGATTTTTGTTGGACCAGGAGGTCCGCGGCCCACCTTGGCCAACACACAGCTCCGCCAGTGACTCAAAGTGACTACTAGTATAGTAATTTGGATGATCGACACCCGTTACCGATCCGTGAACAAACTCAAAGTGACTACTAGTATCTAGTATAGTAACTTCAATGTTCAACCAATCAGTAGGCTATACTTGATGCGGCTATAGTAATCGCATTGGCAGGAATGAAGCAGCTTTAATTTGGGTCTTTCTTTTTTTTTTCCTCACACATCGACTGCTGTGAGGCCGCTTTCTCTTGGAAAATCTGCTTCTCCGAACCACGGCATGACGGAGCTTGTATGCCCGCCATCGATGTCCGTCTCCTGCTCGTCCTAGCTTGACTTTCCACGCAACCGGTACACGTGCGCTTTGGTACGCGATGACGTCGACTGTTGCTGGGTCCTGTGGTATCACGAGAGACGAGACCGACGACTGACTGGTCCGTGACTCCGTGGTCCACGAGTTAGTGAGCGTTTGTTTCAAAGGGAGTGTTTTAATTTAAAAAAAATAAGGGAGTGTTCGGAAGCACTCCACTTCATTAAAATTAGTCCATTAAAATTGTTCCACTTCGTCAACTTCAGAAATCTTGGAACCAAATGGGTTCAGACTTCAGAGCATGTTCTCTTCACGAACTCCAACTTCAGTCATATCTATGTTTTTCTAGAAGTACCTCAAGGGTGCTCAAAAAACAAAAACACTAGTAGCTGGATACTTCCTCATGAAGCTACGGTATATTTACCCATGATACCACTACTTATGTATTCCGCGTACGCGTTCCGATTCTCTCGCGAGAGGAAAAAAAAGAAAGTCTGCGCCGCTGTCACTCATGAGAGCACGTTGTTGCCGCACGGGTCCCCCGTTCGGCTCGCAAACTAGGCTCGTCGGACCTCGCCGGCCATAGCTCTTCGGGATGCGCATCTGCACCTCTGCTCACACCGCTACGCCCTTGCTCGTGCTGTGCTGCATCTTCCTGAGGCGAGACCGCCGACTGATTGATCCGTGACTCCGTGGTCGACGAGTTGGTGGGTGTTTGGTTTCTAAAAGAATTTATAATAAGTTCAGTGACCTTGAATGAGACTGAGCTATTTAGGAGATCTAAACATAATTTAATTATAAAATTAATTGTACAAGTACTATATTTAATTATAAACTAATTTAATTATGATCTAATTAGTCTTATTAGATTTGTCTTGTGAAAAATTAGGATTATAAAATTTATTTTATCATTGATTTATCTCTAATACTTCTAATTAGCCTCGGACACGGTACTACGTACACCACTTGGTGCTACAGTAGCAGTACATCTCACCTCGTCACTATACCTGATCATGGGTCGGATCATATAGGGTTCGGGTCGTGTCGTGTCGGGTTATTAGGTCGAAATTCTTGACCCGCACCCGTCCCTTCACACGATTGGGTCGGGTTCGGATTTTTTATGTGTAATTTTTGAGTTGGGTCGGATTTTTTCTTGATTCGGGTGAAAATTTTGACCCGTGCTTGACCTGTCGCACAGTCGGGTTGGGTTCATTTTTTTGCGGGACAAGTTGGGTTTATCGAGTCGGGCGGCTCATGATTAGGTCTAGAGAGTGTTCGGCTTGCTTATTTCGACTTCTTCTACACTACTCTAGTATTTTTTCTTCTCATAACAAATCTGCCGGCTCCTCTTCTTAAACACATGCTGAACGCAGCTCGTCACACGTGTGTAGCAAAAAAATGGTCGTCCCCGTAAAATAAACTGCCGCAGTTTTTTACTACTGATCCGCGTGACGTCACTCGTTTTTCTCTTTGCCCCGCCGCGTAACCTTTGCCGGTGAGGCATGGGAACGGAGCAGCCGCGCCGTACTATACGTACGCGTCGCCCTCGCCGACCCGGACCGGACGCCACTGTTGCAAGCACATGCCTGCTGGCCCATGGCAGTTCGACACTAGAGGCTAGTAGGCCAGCAGGCAGTCGAAAAGAAGGAGTCGAGTCGATGCCTTCACGCACCCGCCGAAAAATGACCGGCGTTCAGGACTCCAGTAGGTGCGTGCAGCAACAACTCTGACTAGCAGTTGGGGCGCGCCCACCGTAGGCGGCCGATCAAAAGGATCGTCAGAATAATAGGAAGGGAGTCTTAAAAAAACGAACAGCCAATAGGCTCCTAATCATATCCCATCAATAAACATTTTTCCGACATTTAATGAATACGTAAATATTTATCACCATGTATGGTTTCTCATACATAAACATTCATACTTCCAATGACCAGCTCGCAATCTTTCTTTGTAGTCTTCGTTGGAAAGAAATAATACATGGGTAAGCTTGTGAATAAAACCATAGCATTTTCTTATCTCTACAATGATTGTGAACAATTCAAAATCTAACCATAAAATCCTAGTTAAGACAATTGGGCATCCTGAAAAAAAAGCAAAATAATGAGATAAACAATATGGAAGTTGTTCTTTTCCTCTACATAATAGGAGTTATGTAGATACTAAAGAATAGCTTGCATCGGCCCTCTCTCCTTTGCATCTTCCTACACAAATTAGAAGCACCCATTTTAAGAACCAACCAATGCATATAACGGTAATGGAACTCAAATGAAAAAGGGCAAGAACAGATCAACTATTAGCCATGTAGATAACTAAAATCTTCAGGATTGCACAATCAGACCAACCTTTATCTCTGAATCCCATTGTCCTTATTGGGAAACTTGTTCATCCAAAGTTCATGGTAGAGGGAAAACATTGCTAAATTATTGCATATCACACATTGATAGACAAACATACCTATAACTATAATTCACATATTCAGATAAATGCAAAGAAGAGCGATCAGAAGTACCATTCCCCTGCTCGGTCATGAGCCAGAATATTGAAAGTAATATTAAATTACTTCACCCTAGCAATCATTCTGGATTTAACATTTTCACTTACTGTTTTAATTTGCCATTGAACAACAAGAGCAATTCATTCTCTCTCCTAACATATCCTTTCTTTCTCCATCCCCTCCTTCTCATATAGCAATACTTTTACTTGTGAGTTACTAAATTCAATATGCCAAATCGCATATGACAATCTGAATGCAGGAAAAAAAGTGAAATTACACGTTTATTTGTCCAATCATCAGATACTTGTTCCAGCAAATGGGGAAGTAAAAGCTTAGCCAAGCCTTTTTACCTAATAAGTATTCTGTCATATGTACCTGAATGCATGGTGTGTTGAACTTCAGACAAAGCTTCAAGCCAAGGGAGTGGTGTAGAACTTCATGGTGTAAAAGGTAAATGATCTGACTAAATTGAAGAGCACTAAATTGATCTGACTTCTCCTGGAGCACAGGAATGCAACAAATGCAGGTTAGTTATCAGTTTCCATGAAAAGGTAATGCATAGATATCCTCTACAAATTTCTGGGACACATCAAAAGGTAATGCAAATTGCTAAATTGAGTAAACAAAGGCATAGCAAGCACTTGAAACAATGTTCTTCAACAATTTATACGTTTGAGGAGTCAAAGATGGTCTTGAGATCACCTGAATGTTGAAATGCATCAGACATAATATCCCCATGCTATTAGATACCATAGAGGCACAACTATGTCAAATACCTGTCAGAGTAACTGTCATGTCTTATTTTGGTGCAAAAATAGATATGGTTACACAAAATAGGAGGATACATAAGAAAATGTTGCACAGCTAGCCAGAACTTCATACCCTTGGGTGAAATATAGCCAGAAATAATTGCTTAAGTGTTTGCACAGCTAACATTGGACATGACATTACGTCCTGAGTTCGGACTCTACTCCATAGAAAATGGTAACCAACCTGCCAGAGCGAGCATCTATTGGTGACTTAATAATGCTGCAGTCCTTATTTCAAAATTTCAGTGACGCTTGGTATGAGACATATTAACCTGTAATCAAAACATATTTTCAAAATCTTGCAAATACATATGGCATTGATTAGAAAATTCTTAGTGACTCAACAAAACATCAGTTGCAAAATCTGAAAAGAAAAACTAACAATTCAGTGAGCACCTTACCTTGAAGGCATTTCCTAGAGCAGCTGATGGGCGTTGTCCATGTTGACACCCACTCCAGCTATTGGGGCAGTAGCCAGAACGCTCTACGTCCTAGGAGGCCGAACACAGTTGCAGAGGAGCTGTGCTGCGCTTCCGCAGCCGCTCTCTTGGCCTCCCCATGGACGTGGGGTGAAATCGTGAAGAGGAGGGAGGTGCAGGTGGGGTGAAGAGCTGAGCGTCTTGAAGATGGGATCTGGCAGTAGAGCCACTCTAGGTACTCGAGGCTCTGTAGGAAGTCATGCAGGTTCACCAGGTTCCCTCCCACCTCCATCCCTTGTTACTCATCAAATGTCTACCTGTAGTGCCCGAACACGCGCCAATAACCAATAAGGAGCTGAATTCATGTTTTCTGCGAAACAACAGCAGGAAAAAAAATCGAACCTCCACCAGATAGTCGAATCCTGCGAAGAAAGGAGTGCGACATGGCATGGGGATACAATGCACAGCATCAAGCTTCCAACACGCGAACTGAACTCGGGCAGAAGAGATCACCGGGACCTTCGACGAAACAAATCAGAAGGGAAACCCTAACCACAATCCATCACAACCTGCACACAACAAAAGAGCATCAAGAACACCTCCAGTCCGGCAAAAGAAGGGGCAAGGATTCAAAGCAGAGACAGCGAAAGACAGAGGCACACACGGAGCTGCAAAAGCTAGTCGATTCCAGCAGATCCAGAAGCTGAACCGTGGGAAGGGGCAGAGAAGAGCAATGTCCCCAGCAGGCATGAGGAGCAAATGGCAGGGAGCCGCACCGGATCGAAAGCAGCAGCACGCAGGGCTCACCTAAAAGGCAGGAAGCCATGCCGCGAAAGGCCGGAGACGCAAGCGAGGGGGGATGGCTGCCGTCGCATCTGTCATTCCGCGAGTACGGAGGGGACGCAGGGCAGGTGGGAGGAGGGTGAGCCGGGGGAGGGCGCGACCAGGGGAAAGAGGGGCCGTCCGGTCAGAGAGCGCGGGGGGAGCGGCGACGCAGGGACCGTCCGTGCGGGGCCCCGGCGGAGATCGTGCGGCGGAGCGCGAGCGAGAGCCCGAGGATCGCTCCCAGGCCGCGCCCCCGCTCCAACCTTAATGGGTTTAGATGGGATGCAACCTTGTGGACGTTCCGTCAATCCTGCGGCGGGTATACTACGGATACGGAGGTTCTGGCTCTGGCTGGTGGTGGTCTTGGCCTGGCCTGGCCTCGCCTTCGGCGCGAGTGGACGGGGGTCAATGCCGCCGAGCGCGAGCAAACGGACTTGTCCCGGCCGGCCGATTATTAGATTCCAGATATCGCCGGCGTCCTGGCGACGTCTTTCTCGGGCCGACCAGGCGTCGTCGGCTCGTCGCTGGCCGCGCTGTTCCTCGACGCGACAGAACTGCGTCCTGGCGCGTTGAGAGGGGAGTGTGTTACAGGACGACGACGGGCGGTTACAGCGTTCGAATCATCGGATCGGGAAACAGATGGAATAACGACATCGTGCCAGGACAAGGCCACCGCCTAATTTAACTGGTATGTGGGCCTGATGGCAAGCTAGAATAGAGGTTTTAAACCCTCTTTGGATGTATGGAAATCCGAGGAAGAATCGATCCCACGTGGATTTTCTTGCGCTTCCCCCTCAGGTAGCAATTCCCTGCCCGCTTGCCCTGTTTGGCTGTAGAGGAGACCTTCCCCGACCGAGCAGTGGAGCACGCAAGCACGTCTGCACTGCCAAGCATGTTCACATGCACCTCGCAGGCACAAAAAGCAGCAGTCGCAAACACAAAAAGCAGCATCACAACCACTGCATGGAGCAAGCAACTAGGCACAAAATTACCCACCAGAACTAAGCACGGAAAGGTAGAAAATATAGAAAATCTTCCAAAAAATTTTAGTTAACAAACAAGGTCCTAACATATGTATAAAAGATCAACAGGCGACATCAACCACAAATGCTAATCTTACCCTCAAAAAATCATGAACAAATCTAAAATAAATCATAGAAAAGGAAGTACATCCAGCCGCAATCTTAGACCAGCACATATCCTAGAAATAAAACAAGTTTAATTTGTGACATTAGTTTGAACTCCAGAGCTACAAGTTAACTTTTCAGCTTCCAAATCCTGACCTTGCTCTCAAGTACTTTGCACAGCTCGCAAAATATAACTTCTGCTCACTTTAGAGGTGGAAAGTTGGATCACAAAAGGAAAAATAAAGTGATAAGATAACCAGTGAGAACTCAACACTCAACAGAAGGGGAAAAACAGGATATGGAATGAACATACGCTCGTAAGACAGGAAGCAATCCTCGGTTTAGTATGTTACTGAAATGACCAAGACTGAAGAGTCAAAAAGGCTATTTTTAACTGCATACAAGTTGCCGCAAGTGTTCATTCCTAGGATTTACAATACAAGAATGGACAACTAGTATGAAAAAATTAAACCCGACGCATTGAGAAAGTGGACATCATTATGAGAGGACAATGTCATTGTAGTGTACTACTGTAGCTAAATGTCCATCTGATGGGGGTATTTAAGGCACACAATTTACTTGCAAAGCAATATAAAATAACGTACACAAGTTGAGCAACCATGAATTGCAGTTAGGGATTTTTGTAGAACAATTAGTACTATCCTGTGGATGTAAGGACATGTTTAGCACGGGGATGTACATACAGGGGGCTTAGTGCTCACTGCTGGCAGCACTGGAGGGGGTAGAAAGGCGAGAAATATTTTTCTTCAACCAAATCAACCTGCAACTTGGGTTGTTGGTGCCCACAAATACTTTTCTGTGCGTTTCATTTTCAAAAACTTCATTTGCACCGGCTTTTTCTTCATCTGACAGCCCTTGCATGGCATCCTAATGTCAATACATTTCTCAATTGAGTAATCTTCTTCACGTTTCTTCTTCTCTTCTATTGCTTCTTTAGTTTTTTGAATTTGATCCTTTCTAAAGCCAAGGTAGTCCCGAGTCTTGTCCCCATTTGACTTTGCTTGTGTTTCTTCCCACTCGTAACATCTGGGCCCTCTAAATTGTGACTACCTATAGCAAATTGAACTTCTTGAACTTCTACACCACCAAGACCAAAACTAAGTGGGCTTGTAACAAAAGAAGCTATGTCATTTCTCGATGGTGGAGGTGGTACTTGCGCTGGCTGATCTGACATCCTACTTCAGGGATTGGGTTCAGGTCGCAGTTCACTTCTCCGTGGTGGAGATGACACTAGTGGAGGTGGTACTAGCTGAGTTGATGTAAAATGTAGATCACCTGTGGCAATGCTACCTATCAAACAAACAATTAAACGGATAAGCAAATATCATTTGATCTCATAGCAACAGGTTCGCGTGAAAGTACAGGTGTACACTGTTCTAAGTAGTGCAGTTATAAAAGTTTGCAAGTACTGTTCTAAGTAGTGCAGTAATAAAAGTTCACATGTAATTAACAATCTATCCAAAATATTGTATACTCTGTTCAGAGAATCGTATGCATTCGACTCAATGTTGTGCAGGCATGATTTACTACATCTAAGGCTACATGGTGAGAAAGTATCTTTTTTTTTGCACCCCTCAAATACACAGGAAAACTACACATCATTGTACGAGGCACAAAGTAAGTTTGAAAGTTCACAATGCCAAAACGTCGAGTTGAAGAATTTAGAATTTAGATTATACTACCTTCGTACAATAATTCCAAGTTGCTATATAAAGGGAACGACTTCTTGCGAAACTTGCCAACTTTCGGATTGTCATATTGAAGTATAACAAAAAAGTATGATTACAAATTTAAATCTAGAATGTGCCTATTTCTATTATGGTTAGAGTGACAAGACCTAACCTTTATCATCTTTGGAGAGGGGAGGGGGAAACTCACATATGTTGCAGATCAAGATGGAGGCGGCGCTCCTGGGCAGATACGACGATGCGGAGGTGGATGACAGCACATGGACAATGAATTGGAGGGGCGGCAGAGCTTGGTCGCCGGCCGAGGTGGTGTCCGTGTAGATTGAGACGTTTGTCGCGGAGGACTAGAAACGGCGACGACGTCAGCGGCTGGTTGGGGATGAGGACTAGGACGCAGCTCTGGATGATCTACACAGGGCGACGCTTGTTCGGAGAGGCGACCGACAGAGCGGAAGAAGGCATCGAGGGTCCCTGCTCTCTCCCTCGCTCCCTCGAGTCCCGGGTTGTGGCGTCTGGAGTCGAGATGGGCGACAACGCGGGTGAAAGTGCATCTTGGTGTGACAACCTCATCCGAGATAATTCCGTACTATCGCCTAAACCACTCCATTTGGTCATTAAGCGATAATAAAGAATCATCCTGTTGAGTGTTGCCGGGTCATAGCCCGGTAAATCACTTGAAACACGCACAGAGGATCGAAACGTATACATTAAAACTCCCACGAAGGAGAGTCCAGAGTGTCTTACAAATTAACAACAAACTTCTCCGTAGGGTCCATTATTACAAACCATGGTTCTTGGCATGAAAGTAAATGGTTCAGAGTTTATTAAAACAACGGAATTAACTAAACGGTACGATAAGCATCATAGGAGGCCGTCCATGATGCAATCATTCGTCATCATCCACCCATTCCAGCTCCCAGCCGGGTGGAATCTCTCCAGGCCACACACCACATGCATTACCTGGAAACAACATTTACATAGCAAGGCTGAGTATACTAATACTCAGCAAGGCTTACCCGTCTAAAAATAAAAGACTTTACCTCTAATCATGCAAGGCTTTTGGCTAGTGGGTTTGGTTTGCCAAAAAGCTACTAAGTAGTGAATCCTTACTTTCCCATTTTAGCTCAAGTTCTAGTAGAAGTAATCATTACTAGATAAACAACTATTGCAATCATAAGTTGTACAATACAATTAATCAAATAACAATATTCACAAAGTTCCATCATAAAGGGATTTCATGACCAGTAGATTAAGTAGTCTCAGATAACGATGAGAGGCCGACAATCGATTGATTTAAACCTTGCAAGATAGACCTAAACACACGGGAGGTGCCCTCACTAAGAGTTCACCAACCAGGCGGTTCCCGTCATTCCTCGGATTGGGATCAGATGTTACAGTGTTAAGTACAAGGTTTACTGGGCTACGCCACCAAGGTCACCCAGCCTCACGCATGCACTCAGGTGGCGAGCCCGGGGCCGCAACCCTAAGATTAGTAGCGCAAAGTTCCCGCACCGCCTCATTTAGATAATAGGCTTACCGTGCCCATTTCCGACAAGTGCTTAGTACGTTCAAACACTTAACCCACGAAGCCACTGGACCGGAGCCCAATCCCATGCTCTTACCACATGAGCAATCCATTAATAAATATGGTGATTCCATAAAGTAGATCCTATTCTCGCGAGTGACGAACATCACTCGACTTGTACCGGATCCTTAGAGCAAAGCAACTAGCGACCTAACATGCTAGTAAAAGATCATCGGTACTTAGGGGTCATGCAACTAGGGTTTCAATTCAACTCCTGAACGTAAATGCACATAGATAAGCAAAGATAAATTCAGAAGCTTAAAAGAAACACATAGGTTAATGATAAACCGGGACTTGCCTTCGTCAGCACAAGCAGTCAAAGAAACTTCCGGACTTTGGTCTGGGTCTTGATCTACGGACACGTAGTGCACGTCTCCTCCTGCTCCCTCGTCCTCGTCAGCCGGTACGAGCGTGTAGCTACCGTCGGGAACTTCTACACGGAGGATGCATATGCAATAATTAGTGGTGAATTTAATTTAATTTAATTAAAAATAGCAACAAAAGACAACAATAAGCACATGGTTGACCATATTCACCTTGACAAAAATATATTCATCAAACTCTTTCTTTTAAAGAATATTATGAAGGGCTTTAATATTTATTCTTCTCCTTATAGTGATTGTGTACATATTTAAATAAATAATTTATTTATTTACACAAACAGCAAGGGGTGGTTTTTAACTCTTAAACCATTTCCACAACCCATCCATAGGGTTCCTAAGGATGGTGGGTGGTTTTCCAATTAATTTCCTTATTAAGCTTATAATGGCTCATCAAAATAAATTATAAAGAGTCATGGATGGTGCTCACTGAGCTCACAACTCTACTTTAAGCCACTGAACCAGCAAGCACATTTATTTGAGCTATGAAAATAAATATACCACAAATAACATTTCTAGCTACCACAAATGAGATAAATGCATACAAAAATAAATACATCACTTCTGGATCCAAACTTTCTCCTACATCAACTCTGACCTAAAACAAGGCTAGAAAACCAACAAACACATCAAGAGCTATTTTAGATCTTGAACTAAGCATTTATGATTGAAAAAAGCATAAATCAGGAACAAAAATTTCTATCAGCCCAAAAATCATGATTAATTCATGAAAGGTGTATCTAGGCATTTCATGACTATACCCAGAAGTTTAGCTCAAAAATCTATTTAATGTTTGCTACAAAAATCATTAAGTCATAAATAGTAGAATTACAAGATAAATCATAATAAAAGATTTACTCCATAACTTTGTGCAAATTTTTGTGCAGAGCCTACACATGGCACTACTGACAACATATCCAAAAATCAGCCCAAGCTAACATATATATTTTGAACTACAACAAATCTAGGTTAAACTAATTTCAATTTTTCATGCAAAAACTATCACTCAAATGCATGGTCATGCTTTGCAAAAGATGTAGGACTACTCATAAGAAAGCCAAAAAAATTATCTTTACATTTTTCTGATTTTTTTGTGATTTTATACGATTTTTCCAAGTTTCAGTCAAAACCAAGAAAACTAGAAGAATCTATTTGCATCCAGGCCCTCGGTCAAGATTTCTTTTCACAGATATACCCTGGGAAAAGCTGGGACCTTGCAATGTGGCCCTTGGCCATGGGGGCGGCGGAGGAGCCGGAATTCCGGCGAGGTGCTCGCCGGAGAGGGCCGGGGAAGGGGAGGAGCGGGGTCTAGGGGTCACGTACGACCGACTTGTGGCCGGAGTTGGGGTCGGGGCGTCGCCGGCAAGCGGGCGCCGCGGTGCGGCTGGGTGGTGGCCGCCGCGAATGGGGCGCCGGCGAGGTGGCGGCATGGACGGGCAATGCGCGGCTCGAGAGGCTGTGCTGGAAAGTCAAGGCGGCGCTAGCGTGCTCAAACGGCAGCTTGCGGCTCGGAACGGGGAGCTCGGCATTGATGGCAACAATGGCGGGGACGGCGGCGTCGGCGTCGGGCTCCTGCGCGAGAGGGAAGGAGAGGCTCTTATATAGCGCGCGTGTCTTGGGGAGGTCACGACCAGCGCATACGTCGGCCACAGGAGTCAAGGCATGGGACGGAGAGGCGGTGGCGCTGTGCAAGGCGTACGGCGGCGTCACGGTTCGCCGGTCGGTGCGGCGCAGGTACACGCGTGGCGTGCGAGGAGAGGAGGGGGAAGAGTGGCCGGGGCGCCGCCCATCCTTCCTGGGCCTACCGCGTGGCGCGCGTGGGCCTCGACGTCCGGGCCTGGGGCCCACAGCGCGGGGTCCACGGCGCCGGCGCACGCGCCGTGGGCGCACGACGTTGTGCGCTCTGGAGTGCAGAGCTCCGGTGGAGGGGTGCTTTGCTTCGGGTTAACGTTCTTCAACCGAGTTTTTCTCGAAATTTTTCAACTAAGGTGATCCAAGAGGCAATAAGCAAAGTTGTAGATCTCACTACCCTCTACAACTTTTACAAAGGCCGATGGGTGTTTTGATTAATGTTTTTTGCATAAACTGCTGGCCAAGTTGGAACTTTTCATGGCGCCGGTGAATAGTGCTGTGCTGCGTTGACCAAGGTTTTTCACCCATTTATGCTTCAAATTTAAAATGTCACTCAACATGAAAGTTGTGTCACTTGAAAAACTGGACAACTTTTATATTGGGAGAATTTGAAGTGTTTAGGTGAAATTCGGAGAACGCGGCAAAAGTTCTGGAGATGACTTATGTTCACTAGGGGTTAACTAGGGGTTTTGACCATGCTTTGACCAAGGTTTGACCAAAAGTTGATCATTAGTGATTGTCGGCTAGGGTTTCGAGGTGATGACCCAGGTTGACCCAGATTTGACCAAAGTCAACGTGTTTGACCGGATTGACTAGGTCATTTACGTCCATTATCCTTAAGTGAAAACCTGGGGCGTCACGCTTGGCCCCTAATTTGCTAACCCTAGAAGCTTGTTTGTGCCCGATCTACATATTTGTTGCATCCCTATCTATATCTTTGGTTACAGGAGGTTCCTAGCATCTAAACTCATCTTTTGATTCAAGTAGAATTGTTGCCCATTTCAAATTTCGTTCTAGACAACTCTGTGTGGTCGGTAGTACCGCCCCTGTGCCGGAAGTACCGAGCCCATCGGTAGTTCCAACACAGTGTCGATAGTACTGACCTGTTTTTAACCGCTGCATTTTGTTTCAGAAATTTGAAGTGATCCTATTCACCCCCTTTAAACATCACAAGGTCCTTTCAGCGGGTGATGAAGCAGATGGGGAGGCCGTGTGGTGAAGCAGTGACGCAGGTGGTGGAGCGGCAGCACACGTGCAAAGTTATGATAGTTTTTTTTTGCGTACAACATATAATTTCTCTCTCTCATAATAGGTTATGAGTTTTTGGTTTGCAATTATAAATCATCTTTTAGTTATTTTATTTGTGTTGCCGAATCAAGCCGTAGCATTAGCACGTGCATTGTACTAGTAGAGTTTTTAAAACCCCTCTTTTGGAAGCCAAATCCCACCTCAACTTAGGTCATATGTTTGCACCCAATTAAAATTTAACTAGCTAAAATTTAATATTTTCTTAGCTAGTTAAATTTAGTTAGAAATGTTTTTAGATCCTCTAGCTAAACGGTGGTTGAAAATATATTTGGCTATCATATTCTTTACTTTCACTTTAAATACCAAAGGTATTTTGATAAACTATCGTTGTTGCCAAAAAAAATTTATGTCTATGGCAACTTGGACCCATCCTCATCATCTTCGTCACTCTCTTTGGATTGTACATAGAAAACTTGGGGATTATGTCGTGTAGTTAAGATGGTTGGCACCCTACTAAAACTAAGAGATATTTTTTAAAACAAATTAAATGTTTTGTGTAACATATAGATTTCACCTCAAATCCAAATGTCTTAAACCGAAGGTGCTGGGTGGTGTAAACCGGAAGATTTTTTACTCCCGAGTTCTGGAGCCTTCGCAGATTGCGACCCTTGGGCTTGTGCGTGAGTTGGTTTCACCCGACATAAACTGCATCCCCGTATGGATGGACCATAGCCACGCAGCACGAACCTGCTGCATCCCTTGTTCCTCGCTGCGTGTGTGCACACTGTAATGGCCTAATGGGGGACCTGCGTCTGCGTGTGTAAACTGTAAAGCCTGCGGATCTAAAGCCGCTGCGAGCAGAGCAACAAAAGGAGGACGAGTCGCATGTACAGTTTTAGGAGTAAGGAGACATTAGACAAGCTATCTTGGGATTCCTGAACACGGCCGCAGAGTCCACTAGTAAGCTCGCCTGCCCCGGCTCCTCCTCGATGGAGTTTGGCTCCGGTCATTTGCCCATGCCCATGGCCACGCTCATGGAGCTGCTTGCTCGTGTAGTATTATTCCACGTACTCTCACTGCACTGACTGCTACAAGTCTTGGTTGCCAAGAACTTGCCCAAAGAAAGCAGCAGTCAGGCGTTCCCGGCCTTCCAGCCGACAATGTCAGCTACGCTACGTTCATACCGCTGCGGCCGTCAACGGATCCACGGTTTCTGCGTGCACACGAGAACAACCTAAACCCCCAAAACGTCATATGCCCATGCCCGCACGCTTCTCAAACGAATCCAAACCGAATCCAGATGTGCTCATTTCTCAAACTTGACCGAAGAACGACCAGATTACCAGGGAACCGGTTCCTCTGAAGTAGCTCCATCCATTTACCTCAGAGGAGCACAGTAAAATGTGTCTAGATGCACAGTGTTCCGACGATCTGCGTCACTCCATTGGATTGGACCCCCTAATGTTTGTAGCGTTAACTTCTGCGCAGGCTTTTCGGTCGCACATGCACGCTGCAGCGCGTTCATGGCTCCACCACGGTCCTTCAATTCGTTTCACCGTGCTCGGGTAGAGCATTCGGCCATTCGCCATCCGGTAGCAGTATTTGGCGAGGCCGATGATTGACCTCTAGCCGGCACTGCTGGGCAGTCACAAACCATAGTAACTACTAGAAGAAGTGACGAGTGAGAGGCGAGTATGCAGAGCTACACACGCTGCTCGAGTCAGTTGACACTTGACACAGCCACTGCTTTCCTCTCGCTGATGTATTGACGATCTGATAGTCTTATCCGAGGGAGCCGCGCTGAGAAATCTGACGCGGCTACAGTGGCGTTCGACTCGAGCGGGAGAGGGAAGATTCTTTTGCAGGGGCAGTGAGGGAGGGGGAGCACGCTCTCCCCCGGTGCCCGCTCCTCTGCTTCCGCCTCACTCAGCTGCAGTTTGCTGCTCCGGCTTCAGGGGCTTCTTCAAAAGGGAGCCCAGCCGTTTCTGGGAGGTGCAGGTGCTCCAGGCCATGGAGTGCTCCCGGGTGAGGCGGAGATGGAGGTGGAGTGGCAGGTCCGTGCTAAAGCTGGCGGGGTTGTGCCTCGCCGTCGCCATCTGCCTGTGCGGCGTTCGGTCCCTGGCGTGCGGCGGCAGTGGCTGCGGGGCGCGTGCTGTGCTGCTCCGTTCTGGTAAGGAATCCAGCGAGCTCTTCTGTTTGCGCAGATGCTTGCTGCATTTCGGCACCTTGGTTTCTTTCCGGTTACATGCTCTCTATGTTCATTCTTGCCGTGGTTGTTTCTTCGCTGCAATATGTAAGGCGAGTATGCAGAGCTACACACGCATCTGCTCTGTGCTGCACTGCACGCGCGTGATGAGAAAGCAAAATATGCTAATGTTTGTTGCGCTGGACTGCCCCGCGTTTTTAGCTTTCGATTGAGGATCACCAGCACAATACTGACTTCATTATTATTGTTCTCTGTTTCTTTGCTCTTCAGATTTGTGGAGACGACCTGCAGGCTCTTGCAGTAATCAGGTTCGTACGCTTCTCTATAGTTTTCTCTATACTCCTTACCGACGAGACCACGAAGAGATCAAACGAATTGCCAAGCTTAGCAGCTCTGCTCTCGTGCTCATACTCTGCTCCAAGCCATGAAGCTTAGCTGTTTATCAAGATTTGTTATTGAAGCCCGCACACCGCCGCCCGCACAGTGCGTCAGTGCCACAGAGCAGAGAGCTCACAGCAACCCAAGCCCAGTTTCGCCATGGCCGGTGCACACTGCTGTTCCCACTAGCGCGCACAGGCGCAGGTGCGGCCGTTCCAGCTCACAGCCCCGCCGTCGGGTCCCATGGTCTTTTGACCATACGTTGCTGCCGCTCGCTCGATCGATCGATCGACGATCGATGCCACAGCGCGCACGACAGCGACCTTACCGACAGATACGTACGTGCGAGTGCGACGAGAGTGATGAGCGAGGGATCGTACCCTCATCAGGCACTGATTGATAGATGATTCATTCATTCCTCTTGCTGCTTTTGCTCACAGGGACAGTGGTGCTTCACTTCAAGCGGCGGCGGCGGCGGCGGGCAATGGCGGCGGCTGCTGGCGGAGGGGCCGGGGTCCTACCCGCCGCGGTGCACGTCCAAGTGCGGCGACTGCAGCCCGTGCTACCCGGTGCACGTGGCCGTGCCGCCGGGCGTGCCGGTGACCACGGAGTACTACCCGGAGGCGTGGCGGTGCAAGTGCGGCAACCGTCTCTACATGCCGTGAGGCCAGTTCCGAGCAAGGAGGGGCGCGGGAGGGCGGACGGCGGCCTGGCCGGCCGGTGCGGTGAGCCGCATGCCCGCATGTCCAGAGCGCAGCGCCGGTCGGACGCCGCTGAGCGCGCGCGCGGGGTGTCGCGTGGTCCTCGCTCGCCGAGCGCGCGCGCGCATGGGCGGGATCTGCAGCGCGCCCGTGGTGGCGGCCTACCACACACACACACTCCGGGGCCGCTGCTGTGCGCGTCTTTTTTTTTTCCTCCGTGGGGAGGGAGAGCCGCGCGCGCTGGCATTGGCACGGCCCTACCACGGGTGTGGAGGCATGGCGGGCGTACGGCGGGTCAGCGTGTGTGGATCGAGGAGGAGGGTTGCGACGAAAGCTGCTGCTGGCCTGCGGCCCACCCCCCTGCACGTGTCCGGACGGACGATCCAAGTGCTGATACTTCATGTTTTCAATTTCTTGTGTAAAATTTTGCGGTAACCGTTGGAGCTATGTGTGCTTGGTACCACTGTCTCGTGGTAGGATGGAACAATTCGGAATCTAGATACAATGTACTCCGTAGAATAGAGTTACTGCCTGTGGCTGTATAGTAAGTACGTCAGTTTTTTTCAGAAAATAATAAATTGGTAACGTCAGTCAATGTGCAGTTTTTGCATTCCAAGGCCAACACAAACATGTGCGTAGTGTGTGCCGCTGTAAAAAAAACTATTCTTGAGTGTTTGTTCGTGGACACGACCGTGGCAATCTGGGCAAAAAGCCAGCATTTTGAGAATTGGTAGGAGGCCTTCGAAATGTTGGCCCATGAAAACCGTTGTCCAATTGTCTTCGGGCGTTGATTGATTGATTTGGTCCACATCTGTTATATGGGCCAAATATTCCTAGGCAGGCGTTGAGCTCTGTCCGTTGTTGGGCCGATGACACAAACCTTCTTCCTTTGTGCCAGCAGGCTCCCAAACTGAAGTCAGCCTTAGTTTACCAGGAAGAAAGAAGGCAGGAATCCTATATGACGTTCGAAAAGTTAGAATGAAGTTGAAATTTCTAATATTTGAGATTCATAGGACCAACCGCAGCTAATGGATCTCAAAAACAAACAAAAAAAACTCTAGTCTCACCTTCACCTCCCTACTCCCGTGACCCACGCAGCTGTGGCCACCCTGAGCGGGCTTCGCCGCCACCGCTGTCCGCCCTCCCCGTGCCACCGCCATAGCCGGTAGGCAGTGGCGAAGCCAGCAACAGCACCTAGGGGGGGCTCCCGCTGCCTTCTTCCTCCTCCAGCCCACCTTTCCCTCTTCATCTTCCACCTGCAGCCTAGGAGGGGCTCTGGGGGGGCTCCATGGCGGCGCCGGTGGTTGGGGGGGGGGCTCCAGCCCCACCCGCCCCACCGGTGGCTACGCCACTGCCGGTAGGCCTCCCTACTGCCCCGACGCCATGGCCGACCTCTCCACCACCGGCATCGCGACGCGTTGCGGCCCCTCGTGCGAGGGTGCTGGAGTAACTACCTGCAGTACTCGGTCGCGTCGCAGCGGCCCCCGCGGGGGCTTGCCGGCCTTTGCGCCGCTGCCGGTCGACCACGGGGCTTGTGCAGTACTGGTGTCAGCGAATATGAATAAATTTTGAATTTTTTTCAAACAATATTGAAATATTTTCAGAAGATGTTGATCATCATTTTCACAAAAAATGTTGGTGAAAACGTTCTGAAAAAAGTTAGATCTAACGTTTCTCTAACAAATGTTAGTGCAACTCTTTCCAAAAAATATTGGTTCAACCTTTTTATGAAAAATATTGCTTCAACTTTTTTTTTAAAAAAATATTGTAACATTTTTAATTAATAATCATGTGATGATTGGAAAATAATACCCAGCGATTTTAAATGCATTTTGATAGGCTGCAAGTTTCGACTATTCTCATAGGAGTGCGTACGTGCAGTCCAAAAATGTTTGTTGCACGAAAAGTTCCAGCGGCCCAGCCAAAAAGACTGACCGGGTGACGGCGAACCGTGCGTACGTGCGTACGGCGAACCGCAGTTCCAGGGGGACGTGGAGGTCGCCCGTGAATTTGGCGCCGGCCGGCAGCCCGGCACACGCGTCGGGCCACCGCTGGCGCCAGCGCGGCGGGTCGCGGCAATGATACACGGCTCGCGCGGTCCGCGGGACTCACGGGAAAGTGCGCGGCGGCGCAGCGCAGCGCCTCGTCCGTCCAGTGTGGCGACGTGGCGTGGGCGCGGCGCTACCACCACGACAGCTCAGCTCTCCTCTCCGTTCCGCTTCTCCGCCATCCCGTTCGTCGTCGTGGTGCGGTGGTGCCTTCCCTTCGCGCTGACCTCTCGCTTTTCCGTCTCCGTCAACGGCCACCCACGATCTTTCGCGCCGGCCAACCGGCCCGTCAACGTCCTCTCCCGCGTCTGCCCCCCTAGGCGTCCGGAGGAACTACTCGTGTGCCACCTGGGCTACCCGGACTGGCCCAGTAGCTGCTGTCCCCACACCGACGCCTCGGGTGCAGGGGCAAAAACGTCAACTCCCTCCACTACCAGTCAGCACGACGGTAGGGTGGACAGCTACAACGGCCGCCCACTTGCGCCGCTGTCGTTCGTTGGAGCGCCTGGCGCGCCGCCAAATTAAAAGTCAGGCCGCGAGCTGCGGGAGGAATCAGAAGATCCCTGGGGATCCGACGCACCAAACGGGCTCAAGTCGCGCTCGGGCGGAAGGAAATCTGAGGGCGCAGCGCCGCCGCCGCGGTTTCTAGGGCACAGACGGAACAGGGAGGAGCTCAGCTGAGCTGACCCGGTAGGTCGGGCGAGCAGCATCAAATCGGAAGCACCCACCTGTCTCGCTTTTTTATTCGCGAGATCGAACTCCGGCCCAGAGCAGGCCAGGCAGGCAGCCGCGCTGGTGCCGGGTTGGCGTAGAGATGGTGTCGAGATCCATCCGGATTCCGCATTGAGTTGCTCTGCTTTGCTGGTAAGCAACCCTCCTCCTTGCTTCGATGGAATTGTTATAGGAACGAGTCTAGTTTTAAGGAGATCTTATTCAGATGCACGTTGCGAGCAACGAGCAACCGGATCCAATCCAAATTGTTCTTCCTTTCGGCCAGTTACTGCTGCGTGGCGTTGTGGAGTGCCAAATTGCCAACCTGTTCCTTTCATGGTTTTGGCTAGATTGGACTTCGCTCTTCCTCGCCTTTAGCGTCCCATATGTATTTCATTCAGTTGATGCCAATTGATCCAAGGTCCGGGCGCATTTGAATTTTCCGAACATGGACTGAATGTCTGTTAGCAACCCACTCGAGCTATCACCATTAACAAATAACAAGGACCGGTAATCTGATACAGTGTGTGAGTGTGAGAGAGTTAGGGATAAGCAAGGGACATGAATTAGGACTAGAGACTCATCAGGGATAACCGGAAGAAGAAGATCAGAGTACTTGGGAGGGAAGAGCAGTGGGGAGGAGGAAGGTGAACAGAGACATAGAAGGGGCGATGCTGTTGTTCTGATAATTGATTGATTCCTTCATGGTGACCATGCTGATCCTTTGTAATGTCCACGATGTTCTGCTTGGGCCTTGACTTGCTGGTGTGCTACGACCATTGTGATGTTCCTTCCAATATACCAGGGGGCCCTTAACAATGTCTGAATCCAATGCCCAAACACTGTGACCCCTCTGCAGCCCTGCTTCTGGAGCAAGTATTGTTAATTCTATATGCCTGCTGCTGGATTGTTTGAATGTTGTTGATCTATGAGAACTTAGCTATGTGTTGGCACGACTTAGAATTTCTGAGGCTCGCTGATTGTAAGGACTGAGATTAGAGCAGATTATCTCAAAACCCATTATGGATTTCTGATTGTTTGCTATGTTCATTAAACTTGTATGCCATACTTAATTAAATGAGATCAACTGGGGTCTCTTTTTAATAATGCAAGGGTTGTGATGTAGCCATAATTCCCTTGAAGTTCACCTTAACATCCCCTAGGTCTGCTAAATTTTTGTTTAGAAACTGAGTCGCAATTGTCAATACACCCATGTGTATGTCTATTCTAATTTGGTTTGTTCTTTTAACCTGACAGTTTGCAACCTACCACAGAAGACTTGGGAATGCAGAAAGATGTGCTTGCACAACAAGAAGGAAATATTCTGTGCAAACAAGACCCGATCTTTGTTCAAGTAGATATTGTTGGGCTCTCATGGGAATGTGCTTCATACTGATACTGTTCTTCTTTTCCGTAATTTAAAGCACAGTAGATTGAAGGCCTCTATATTTGTAGGCCATCATCTTGGAGACGACGGTTAAAGATCTTCTGTTTTTACTTATATAAGTGGTGTGGTTTTTACATTTTATACTACCTTTGGATAGCTTGATACGATGGATGAAAGGAGGACAATTTTGATGGGACGCTATGAGATCGGGAAACAGTTGGGACAAGGAACCTTTGCAAAGGTCTTTTATGCTAGGAATCTTACTACCGGCCAAGCTGTGGCCATAAAGATGATTAACAAGGACAAGGTCATGAAGGTTGGGCTCATGGAGCAGATAAAGAGGGAGATCTCAATAATGAGGTTAGTGAAGCATCCAAATGTTCTTCAGCTTTTTGAGGTTATGGCTAGCAAGAGCAAGATTTATTTTGTCTTGGAGTATGCTAAAGGTGGCGAGCTTTTCAACAAAATAGCTAAGGGGGGAAAGCTCACTGAGGATGCTGCGAGGAAATATTTCCACCAATTGATCAGTGCTGTAGATTATTGCCACAGTCGAGGTGTCTATCACCGTGACTTGAAGCCTGAAAACCTTCTACTGGATGAGAATGAAAACCTTAAAGTCTCAGACTTTGGTTTGAGTGCTCTTACTGAGTCCAAAAGGCAAGATGGTCTTCTCCATACCACATGTGGAACTCCAGCTTATGTTGCACCTGAAGTATTGAGCAGAAAAGGCTATGATGGTGCAAAGGCAGATATATGGTCATGTGGAGTAATTCTATTTGTGCTTGTGGCTGGTTACCTTCCTTTTCATGACACAAATTTGATGGAGATGTACAGAAAGATTTCCAGAGCAGAGTTTAGATGCCCTCGGGGGTTTTCTACTGAGCTGAAGGATCTCCTACATAGAATTCTGGATCCAGATCCAAGCACTAGGATTTCTATCTCAAAGATAAAGAGGAGTGTTTGGTACAGAAAACCATTTGAAGTCAATCCAAAGAAAAATGAGACTGAAACAACTGAAATTGCCTGTACAGGTGAAACTACAACCTCTGGTTCGGCAGAATGCAGCACATCTGAGGGAAATCAAGGGTCATTAAGCCTCCCAAATTTTAACGCATTTGACATCATCTCTCTATCAACAGGTTTTAATCTTTCTGGATTTTTTGAGGATAAGTATGGTCGCAGGGAAGAAAGATTTACAACCAGGCAGCCTGTAATGACAGTATTTACAAAGCTGAAGGAGCTTTCCAAACGCTTAAAGCTAAAGGTTAAGAAGAAAGAAAATGGGATCTTGAAATTGGCTTCTCCAAAGGAAGGAAAGAAGGGGGTGCTTGAGCTTAATGCGGAAATTTTTGAGGTTGCCCCTTCTTTGCTCTTAGTTGAGTTGAGAAAGACTAATGGTGACACTATGGAGTATCAAAAGCTAGTGAAGGAGGAGATAAGGCCAGCACTCAAGGATATTGTTTGGGTTTGGCAAGGTGATCAACACCAGCACTCACAGCCAACTCTGCAAGAACAGCAGCCGCAGCCACCATTGTCACCACAGCAGCCATATGATCAATTGCAAGCACCATTGACACAGCAGGAGCAGAAGGACTTGCTCAAAGCACCATTGCATCCACAAGAGGCACTAGATCAGTTGCAATCTCCTACTGCCCCAGGGCAACCAGAGCAGTTGTCACCACAATAACCGTTGGACCAGTTCCCATTGCCAGTCACTCTGGAGTAGCCAGAGAACTAGTTCTAATAGCCAACTGGTAATTCATATGTCCTCAACCATAGAGTAGCTGTACTGCTTTTACCCTCCCTGGCTCCTTCCTTTTTCTGGCTGTTTTTAATTCTTCTGCAATTGTAAAGCTGTATGCTTGTATGTACCACAGAATTGCCGTGTTTTTCAATTTGGTGTCCATACTAGAGAATTGATCTGGATGTCAAACCAAAATTTTGGAAAGAATAATAGCCATTGACCATCTTATGAGTTCTGATGATTGAGAAGTCTTTCTTAAATGGGTCTGCTATTGTGCTACCTGTATTTTTACTGATTTAGGAACCTAGCTGATCGCCATGTGGTAGACAAGGTAGAACACCTTGTTAACTATGCTGACTGTCATTGTTCTACACATTTCAATTCCCCCATGTGCAAATTATGTAGTTAGATTTACATAAATGATTGAGATTTCTTTGTTTGGAGATGTAATGATTTGAGTTGCACCTGCTTTGTAGTCATGTATCCAGAATGCTCACGGGTTATGGTATCAGATGAACTTGTCTTGCTTCCGACTTCTGTTGGTGAAATACATGCATTGGCCAAATTGGCAAATTAATAGCGCCGTCATCTAACTGCCCTGTGAAGGTCAATAGAAAGTGAACTGGTAATTGATTTTAATACTACAGTGATCTGGTCGAAGAAGATGACAATGATTGCAGCTTTCCTGATAGCTTCCTCAAGACCTCAACGGAAGAGCAAGTCTTCGTCAACGGAACCTAGCTTTCCTGCCAAACAAGAAAAGTCTGAATCCATCCATGTTTCATCAACTCCAGTTCGTCCTACATACGGTGCTCGCTTTGACCTCGCTCTGCTGACATAGAGGACGGTGAGCTGCACTGGCCAGCACCTGAGAAATGAATGAACAACTGCAGGTAACTTGCGTTAATCTGTGATTGATGTCCTGAATTCTACTGTTATACTTCCAGATCTGTTTATCTCCTGATTTTCATCACCATCATGCACTTCTGCTTGAGTAAGATTTTCTGGTAATTTTGGGTCTATGTTGTTTGGACCCAGAGTTTGATGCGCCACATGATTCTGTAGTTGAGCAGATGATCTATCAGTCGTCTATGGTGGTACTTACCTTTTTTGAGACCATGGTTGTACTTACCTCTATCTGTCCTTCAATTCTGTTTGCAGCAGGGATTAAACATTGAAGTTGGGCCTCCACTCCATGGAACTGGATCAGCAGAGGAACTGGCAAAATCTGAATCTGAACGGATAAAAACATTCTACCAGACGATACTCTCGGTGCTTGTGGTGTTCATCGTGGCGGCGCTGTCAGGTTACAAGGACATCAAGGAGCTCTACTCGACCACAAACCACAAGAAAGTACACCTCAGCAGCCTTCTTGTGGCCGAGGGCTTCTTATTAATCATGACCTTCTTGTGTGCGGTTGCCCTAATGATGTTCGAGTTCTTCGTTTACCAATATGGCCGGCGAGGCCGTTCCTGGTACAGGGTTATCACCGTCCTCATCGCAGTCACCGGCACGATGCTAATTGTGGCCAACACGGTCCTCGTCATCCTCACCAACAGAAACAATATGGCCCTCTCGGTTGTTCTCGCGCCGGTGTTGGTGCTCGTCAGTGTGGCCGTCCGTGCCGGAGCATGGGTGGAGGAAGAGCGCAGCACGTCGCTTGACAGCAGGTACGACATGGCAATGAAGGGCGCCTTTGACATGGCCACCATCGGAACCATGGCTTCCTTCGCTTTGCAGGGAACCGTCGCCTTTGGCTACCTGAAAACTCCTGACAACAATCAGGGCAAAGGTGACCCGCCGTTGGACCTTGCTGTGTGCTATGCCACCTCCACGTTCTCCCTGACCATGATGATGATATGTGCCATGCCGCTGGTGCTTCTTCCGGCCAACATGCTGGAGCATCTCGTCACAGTCGTGCAGAGGCTAAGGCATGTTGTGCTTGCCGCGCTTGCCATGATGGCGCTGGTAGTCTCCGTGGAGTTCTTGGAGGGATTCGTGGTGCTCTCTGTCTGCCCGGAGGCTGTCGCCCTGGTCCTGTATTACGCGGTGGAGTTCTTCTCGCGTGAGGCCCGAGGCGAGAACTTGCCATGGCTGGACTTCGTCTTCCGGATTGTTGCCACCGTGGGATTCTCGCTCATGACCGGCCTGTATGCAGCTTTTCTTGGGACTGACCACTACAGCGTGTACCTCAAGGCCGCCATGTTCATCCTCCTATTGGCAGTTCTGTCAAGCTTGAGCCGCCTGGCCATCCCGCTTGATGTCCCTGAGGTGGGAGTAGCAGGAGCTGTTGAGATTGGCATAGCGGGGATCGTGGTTGTCTTCCCGGCAGCGGCGCTTCTGGCTTCCATTCCATTGGTACTCAAGGTCTTCCTCGACCTCTACCTCAATCGCTAATTTTTTTCTACAGTGTTTGGGGAGCGAGCAATTCTTACTGACGCTCGGCACACTATTTTTTTCACTTCGTTCGGTATGCAGTGCAGGTGCAGTTTTGTAGCATCAATATTACTGTAGCAACCATTATATAATAAAGATCAATTTTTCAAGGCCTATTTTACAGTCAAACATTTTTTGTGCTCTTGTTCTGATTTTGACATACAGGTTTTGTAGAGCTTTACTTGGCATAAATTTCCTGTCAGTTCCATGCTTATACAGTTCTTGCCGAATATGCAAATGCAGACAAACATGACAGTTAACAAGAACCCCACCACCATCAGAGAAATCTTTCGGCTTTATTATGCAGGGAACAGGCTGTGGCACGGATTTGGTGAGGCATTCTGCTCCAGAATTGGGCAGGCGAAGACTAGACGGTACATTCTTTCCTTTGTTTAGTTCGCTGTACGGAAGCAACAACCACCTTAACCCTTTCGGCTCATGAAGTGGTGCTCTCAACACGACAGCTACTTGACCACGGAGACCATTTTTGCTGCGAAATTGCTCAGTGCGCCGACACTAATGGGCTCCTGGAAGCTCGTATTTGGCAACCGAAGGACGGAAGGAGCATGGAAATGCCATCACCGCGCAATTTTCCCTACAAAGTACAGACCGAAAGGCGTTTCCCTTTGTCTCTTCTGTCGCTTTGCCACTCCAATCACTGTTCGATCAGGAGAGGAATTGAGGAATTTTGGCCGCGGTGTTGACGGAGTGAGCACCAATTATAACCCTAATGCCGCGATCATGATGGTTGGCGGTGGGTAACACAAGAGTAGACGAAATAAAATTAACAGTTTAAACTCGAGTAACTAAACAACAGGTTTACAGTAGTGTTACTGTGTTAGCATGTTCTAACTACGCAGTTACTAATAGTGGCAGTGCAGTTTAGCATTTTTTTACCGAGTAATCTACTTACTGAGAGCAGTGCTCTTGGGCCCCTGGCCATATCATCCACAGAAAAATGAAAGCACAAATTTTAAAGAATATTACTGTGTTATTAGCTACTTCACTAATAGTCCGCTGGTAACTTTTTCCCGTGTATTTATGGTTAAAGTTTTCTAAAAGTTAATTGCAGCAATCTAGGATGAGATGCAGAGATAAAATAGATTGAGGCAAAGGTGAACAGCGACAGCTGCATTATACAAGTCTTGGAGGGATTATTTTTTACTTCCAGTGCCCGGAAATTTCCAAGCAAGGGATACCTTGATTGACTGGAACAGGGGTCATGCTCATGCCTCCCCTCCGGCCCTCCCCTCTTTCCTACTGGCAAAGAGCCAAAGACCATCCTTCTTCTGAGGTCACCCGGGGATGAACGCCATGGCAGCAAACTCCTCTGAGGTACACAGGCAAATCCTCACTTGGTTTCAAACAAAAAATTTAGTACCTTTCCCATGCCTTTGTTTCTTTCATGCGCGTTTTCTCGGGTTTCTGTTCCCCTTTTCTGGACCCTTTTTCACGATAGATCTGTAGTGAACTCCATGTTAAGCATGATTTGTGTCGCGTCATTAGTTTTGTTGCAAATCCATGCTATTTTGGTCTTAAGAAAAAGATCCATGCTACTTCTTAGAGAGCTGACGCAAACTGAACTTGCTTTCCTGTCTAGTCCTATATTTAGCAATTCCCATGTCAGCTTATCTGTTAGCATGTTTACACCCCGGTCCAGAGGAAATATGTATGTCCTTGGCCAAAAAAAAAGAGGAAATATGTATGTTGAACGTATCTAGAGATCTTTTGAACTAGCCCTGTTTTTATATTTTACAACCATTAAATTATTGGAGCAATATTTGTCTTAGACATACCTGTACTACATCTCTTGAAGTAGTACTAATTACGAAACGATGTATTGGACATACCTGTACGTCTGTACTGAACGAAGTATGTTTTGATGCAGTACTTGGTGGTTCTTATTTGATGTCTTCTTCTATTAGCAGTATGTTTTGTAGTATGACCTGATTTCTAGTTGATCAGATCTTTGGCATGTGTTTTGGTGGGTTGAAAGCATGGCCTGAAGTTTATTTGCCAGCATTTCTGTACCTACTCTTTTGTAGTTATAATAAGAATTTCCATGTTTTGCAGTAGTTGATTCTTGATGGAAACTGAGCTTACTGCCATGCCTAGTCCTATGTAGTTATCATACATAAGATTGGTTGCTACTTGTGTATTTACTCCACAATTTGAAATGTTTTGAAGGGTAGTATGCAACATCTCGATTAGCATCTTGTTAGTTAGAAATGCCAATGATTACTGTGAGCATACTATTTTTGGGAAGGGAAATGAAATTAGTATTCTTGCCCTGACCAGCACATTTCAGATTCCTATACTTATAGTGTTGTCTTGAGGTGTTAAGTACGAACTGATTCCTACGTATTTACCTCTCTGGCATGTGCATTCTGCTTTGTTGAAAGCATGGAGCAAAATTTAGCAGTTAACTTTCCTACATAGTATTGGGGCCATTGATTTTGAAATCAGCTTTGGCTTCTAGGTGATAATCTTTTATTCTCCCAATAAGGGCCCGTTCTTTTGAGTGAAAAGGAATAGTGAAGTTGCAAATGAATAGTGCTGGAATAGTGTTTGTTGTGAGAGAAGATGTGATGGATGTGATAAGTGAATAGTGCTTTTCACTGTTCCTTTGTAAGGTAAAGAACAGGGCCTAAATCTATCATGTGGCCTGACCTGATTTCTAGATTTTTATTTCTGAAGGGTAGTACACTAGTATGCAACAACATTGAGATGATAGTATGCAACAACATTGATCAGCTTCTCTTAGCCGCATACTGTATACCACTACTTATTTTCAGTACACAGTTTTTCAGAAGAGAAGTGAAATTAGCAATTTGCAACACATGATGTTTTTTAGGTATTCCTGACCAATTCACATACTTTGTTTAGTCAAAGATCACTTATCAGCAGTGTTCCTTGTGCTATGAACACTGCTATTCTGAAATCAGCTTTCGTTTTTTCAAAAAAAAAAACAGCTTTCTTGCAAAGTATTGGGGGCTTCATTGATTCTGAAATCAACTTTCTTTCGAAGTGTTGGGGCTCCATTGATTCTGAATTCTGAAATCAGCTTTATCTTCTGAGAGATAATTTGTTAACTGCCAACAAACTTTTCTTTGTGAAGGTAAAGAAGAGTTCAATGGATGACCCAGAGATGGATGCCTCTCCCAAGAATGATCCAGAGGAGCAGACAACTCGAGCAACAACAAACAAGATACTGAAGCGCACCACATCATTCGCTCAAGGCACCATTGCCACTGCAACCGGCTTCCTCACCGCAGGATTCTCGGTGCGCAAGGATGTTCTCCTGCACCAGCACGTCCTGGTTGCCGGCGGCTGTTTCCTGGTCATCGCTTACTTCTCTGCTCTCCTGCTGGTCTACTCGAAGATGTTCTTGTCAGGGTACAGGCAGCTGCACAGGGGGCACGTCCGGTTCATCCAGTTCCTCTGCCTGATCAGCGGCGCCGCACTGGTTGCAACAAACTCCCTGTTCCTGCTCCTCATAAGCGAAGGCAACGCCCTGCTGTCCCTCAACCTGCTGCCCGTGCAGGTCCTCGTCGGCGTGCTCGCGTACCACGCGACGCCGACGGAGGACAGCATGCGCGATGAAGCATTCGAGGCCGGGATCAAGACCGGCCGCAAGGTCGCCCTCTTCGCCACGGCGACGGCCTTCGCCGTGCAGACCACGCTTCTGTTCGGCTACCTCAACAACTCCAGCTTCCGGGCTCTGGGCTTCCGGTTCGACCTCTCCGTGTCCTTCCTGGCGTCGGCGCTCAGCCTGCTCCTCGTCGTGGCCACCTGCATGCCGCTCGGGTACAGGAGCGAGTCCGCGAGGGACAAGGTGCTGTCCCTGGTGCGGTACCTCAAGGACGCCGTCATCGCCTTGCTGGCGGTCACCGCGGTGACCATCGCCAAGGAGTTCCTCGGCGGCGACACTGTGCTCGCGCTCTTCCCGGAGATCGCCGTGGCCGCCATGTACTACGTCGTGAGCCTGCTCACCGACGAGACCGCAGGGCAGCAGGGACAGCGCGACGCCGCCGCGGAGCACAAGCTGGAGATACTGCCGACCGCCGTGGTCGCGACGTTCGGCTTCGGCATGCTGGGCGCGGCGTACGCGGCCCTGCTCGGGACGCCGGAGTACGACGTGTACACCAAGGCGCTGGTGTTCACCTTGCTCGCCGCCGTCGTGTCCAGCCTGGGGCGGGTGGCGGGGCCGCTCTGCAGGCCCCTGCGCGGCAAGGACGCGGCCGCGTGCGTGGTGTTGCTGGGCAACATCCTCCCCATCGTCGAGATGCTCGTGGCAGTCCCGCTCGCCGCCAAGGTCGTCACCGACGTCCTCGCCGCGTCCTAACTCTGTACTACGATGCACGTTGACCTTGCACATACAAATTGTTGTTGTTGGTGGTGGCGGTATGAGGATTTACAAACTTGATACTGGAGATGTCTTGCGTTCATCAGAGCAGTCGCCTCGACTCCTGTACTAATGTTGTAAGCATAAATAATTTTTCCCCACACAGACATGTCTGGAACTACTATCACTGTGTTTAATTAACGAGGCACTGCTGATTTATAGAGCGTAAACAGAGCAAGTAACCTTTGATTTCAGTAACACTTGATTTTTTTTCTTTTCAAATTTGACCACTCGTCTTAGTAAAAAAATTATGCAAAATACCGCTTGCATTATATTTTTTCAAAATGTTTTAAATAAAACGAGCTGTCAAAATTGAAATAAAAAATTAAAAAGTGTAATTTGAAATGATGAGAATATTTTGCTCTCGATTTGATGAATTTTGGATTCATTTTCTGCAATGAGACACTTGATTTGGCGTAGAAATAAGATACTCCTGCAGACGTCAAAATCGTTTGAACTAGTAGGTTTTGTTTTTTTAGCTGTAGAGAGGAGTCAAAATCGTCGTTTCAATTGTTTTTTTTAAAAAAGTCAAAATCGTGTAAAACCCTAGTCTGGAGTCTGGACTCTCTGCTACCCCACCAGGCCCACACGACTCTGTCTCTGTGCTCGCGCTCGGAACACCAGCGCCACCGACGCCGGCCCGCCGCCTCCCTCTCTCCCTCCGTCACTCTCCCATCCCATCCCATCCCATCACCAACCACAAGCCGCTATCGCAAATGGTCTCCGCTACCATCGCCGCGCACCCCGCTGCCGCCGCCACAACCCTGCGGCAGCGGCACTCGCTCCGCCCTTGCCTGCCACTCCGCGTTCCCATCGGCGTGGCGGCGCCGACGCGGCGGATGGCAACGGCGAGGCCCTCCGTGGTGAAGGCCCTCGCTGTGAAGAACATCGAGGGCGTCCCAGCCCCCAAGCTCTCCTTCCCGATACTGGTACCGTTGCTTGGTTTGTCTGTGCGTTGGTCCTGTTGGTTGATGGTTCTGTTAGGTTCTCCAATAGTCATCTCGTGTTGGGATCGGAGGGGAGGACAAAACGGTAAAATGCTGGGCCAAATGATGACTATTGGAGTTTGTCATTGTGTTATAGGGGATGCTTGGCTCTTGTTGAGTCAATATATGTTATAGTAACTGCTTGCTCTGATAATGTGTTTCAGTGAATTGATGGAGTAGGCAGAGGTGTTATTAGTTTGATTTTTGATACCTGACGTGATGGTAAATGGAACTAAATGCTAGGTGTGTCTTATGCATTCTGAATTTCAGCACCATACATTGGGGAGGCAATGTTTGAATTATGTTTAATGCAATTATGAAAACATCCCATAGAAGTCTCGTCGTGAAGGATACCAAATCTTCACACTAATCATGTGCATTTAGTTTGATGGAACTTAGGCCCTGTTTGGTTCCCATAAGTCACCCGACTTAAAGTGTAAAAAGTGCAAATAAGTCACTTGTGAGAACCAAACAACCCTGACTTATTTTCACTTTAAGTCCCCTGACTTATAAGTCTCATAAGTTGCTCTACAGCTCTACCCTACTTAAAGTCACTTATTTGCACTTTTCTCTCTCCTACCCCGAGTGTAGCCCACTGACTTATAAGTCACTGCAACCAAACAGGACTGACTTAAATCCAACTCACTTATAAGTCAGGTGACTTATGGGAACCAAACAGGGCCTTAGTTACACCTGAAACTCTTTGGATGATTGATATTTATGTAAAAGAAAATTATTATGTCCATAGCCGTAACGGCTTAGCTATTGGTGATTAGTATTTTGACCCTAGTCAGTAGGGGAAGCCCCAACCTATTTTTTTATTTCAGACCAATTTAATTTGCTCCAACAAGGAGTCGAACTCAGATCTATTGGATGCTACTCAGGTGCACTAATCACTAGGTTAGAGGCCCTTTCACATTAATAATTAATATTGTATCGTTTATTTTGTTTGAGCCATTAGTTGGATGAAAAGTGCGGTACTTGGATCATACCAGAGTTGTGTTGGTATCCCACTCACTACATCAAAAAGTTTGTCGATGCCATTGTTGGCCATACGGCTTTTATTTTGATCCTTCATGTTAATTTCCTATATACAGTCCTGAATTTTGTTGAACCTATGCAGAAACCGTTTTCTGAATAAAAAATTGATGTACCTTACCAAGATTCTCTAGCCTTTAATATGTGGTATTATAAAATTTTATCATTATAAGGTTTCAAAAAGGAAATTATTAGTTTATCAAGAGATGTTCGGGTTTGCAGATAAATTGAAGATTAATTGTTCATCAGATCACTTCTGGTGATCAGGATTTCAGTAAAGCCTGTTGTATTGCTATACATTCCACATGGCTTGAGATGTATATGTGTTACTGTGTTGTCGCAACTGTATTTTACTTAAAATAGCTCTATTTATCTGTACAGGTGAATAGTTGTACTGGAAAAATGGGGAAGGCTGTTGCTGAAGCAGCTGTATCCGCTGGTCTTCAGCTTGTTCCTGTATCATTCAGTGCCATGGAGGTCCCTGATGGGAAGCTTGAAATCTGCGATAGAGAAATTCGTATTCATGACCTATCTGAAAGTGAAAAAATTCTTTCTTCCATTATTAAGGAGTACCCAGATCTCATAGTTGTCGATTATACTGTTCCTGATGCTGTCAATGGTGAGTGTATTAGTGATTGCTATTGACAATATGCCTTTATCTTCTTTGGTTAATATGCTCTTGAACAATTTCTTTTATCCATAGTCATTTCTAATTTTCTTATGCTTAACAATGTTGCTATTAGCAAAAAAGAGTAGTGTTTCATTAAATCTGATAATTACTGCCCAATTGTGATATTGTGAAAATCCTTGAGAAATGCAATTTGTAACTATATATGTTAAATAATTTTGGAAATGAATGAGGATCCAGGGAGCTTATATATTATTGTGTGGTAATGCCCACAGTCCATGAGTATGTTCTGTTGCCATTGTGGGATAATGCTTAAAATGTGTTTTGGTTCATGTATGTTCACTATTCTTCCTGCTGTTGATGTTTTTTTGGTATGCAGCCAATGCTGATCTCTATTGCAAATTGGGTTTGCCATTTGTAATGGGCACAACGGGTGGAGATAGGCAACTGCTGCACAAAACCACGCAGGATTCAAATAATTATGCTGTGATATCCCCGCAAATGGGGAAGCAGGTACAATTACTATGATCATGTGGTCAACACTTATTATCGCCATCACGTGGTCGAATTGTTCTCGATATAACTTCTTTATTTTTTTAGGTTGTTGCTTTTCTTGCTGCCATGGAAATCATGGCAGAGCAATTCCCAGGTGCATTTTCAGGTTACAAACTGGAGGTAATAGTTTGATGTCTGCCTTGTAAAGATTACATTGTTAACTGTATTCATTCTGCTAAAATGGTCTGATGTTTGCGTTCACTCTGCTAAAATGTTTTTTTGTTCCTTATGTGCACCATAATTTGATTATTTTAATATGCAAAGGTATCATTAAAGACCTGCTATGGTTCTTGGGTTTGTGATTGTCCAGATGATGCCGGAAATTCAAATGAATGTGCTAAAAGAACCTAGTAGCCAATGCACTGGAAAATGTATGAAAGGGAAAAGGTCATTGTAGCAAAACTGGAGCACAATTGCGAGGGGGAAGTAGACATGCTTACGCAGATTATCAGTGGAAGTTTGTAAATGACAAACATTTAGTTCAATATTGTATGCTAGTGAGTTAATGTCACCTGTAGATATCCAGATAACCCTGAACCCTAGCAGCTTGACCTCGCCGATGGTGGCGGTCGGACCACAAGGGCAGGGATAGAAGGGGCTAACCGTAATAGACTGATATTCTCAATGCTTGCCCTTACATTGGTACAGCTCCTCTCCTTATATAGAGAGGATTACTTAATGCCCGAGTAAGAGATCTAATCTTATCCTTAACTTAACCCTAATGGGCCTGGCCCAATTTGCCCAGCCGAACTGCCATGACAGTTAATCTTTGAAGTTAATTAGAGCTAAACATGCCGAAACTTTAGCCACCTGTGCTTAAGCCCATGGTAACAAGTTTTTATGTTATACTTGCTTATTCTAATAGAGTTAAATCCAGAAACAGAGCCAGAATTGTTGGGGTTGCTTCTCAGGTGCAAATGCCCTAGGTCTTCAAAACAGTTAAATTTCTTAGAAATATTTATGTTGTACTTGGACCTCTTAAAAAAATTATAACATATTCATAAGTTTCAGATGAGGTAATGTTATATCTCGGTAATGGGATTGATTTTGAATCTGAATTTTGTGTGGATATAGAACATGTCTTGATCTGCAACACATGTTTTTCCCATTTTTTTATAACTTGGGTATGATATTTTAGGAATTTGCACTATTTTCAACCTTTAGGACACTGCACCTGAGATACGGCCGGAAATGTTGTTGACTGATGGGATGTAACTATAGTACTATACACATATAACTTGTGTGGTCTGTTCTTTTCATACATAGATTTGTGGCCTCCTCTTTCTTCTGCCCTCCCACCTCATTTCCCCTTGCGTCGTTCCAAGTGTATATCCATCTCTCAATTAGAGTATGGTCTTTTTTTTTTGTTGTCAAACCTGTTGACCCTTGTTAGAGTGGGAAATAAACCAGGCCCTCTACAAATATCCTTTTCCCCTTCATTTGCAAACATGACAATCTAGAAACCAACAGTGCGAATGAACGTTACATGGACACGGGTTTCAGTGTCCAACTCCGGTGTGAGTATCTGATTTGGCCGATTTTTTGGTACACGCCAAATATCAGTCCCTAACTCCGTAAAAAAAGGACACGGGTGTCCGGGTAACAATACAAATGAACAGTTTGTGGTTTGCACATGCCTGTGATATTGGCAAGACAATATTTGTATTCAACGGCTGGTGCTTTTTTAGGTGATTCAACGGCTGGTGTTGTGGGAATCTTGGCATGAGATCCATGATGTGCACTGGCGTGGCAGTAAATTCTTGCTGCCTGATTTGTGATGGCTTTGCCAGATAGATTCAGATTTGGACTAGTTATCAGGCAAAAGAAAAAAACTGTGGCAAAAATAAGATTCTCTCTACTAATTGGTGCTCATGGCACGTCTTTCCCATTTTCTTACCTGGATTACCAAACTGCTTTCTTATTGTGCAGGCTTAAAAATAAAACTTTTCCTTATACATTCTTATGATTCTTCAGATTGTTCAGGAATATCTTCAAGGTTCTTTGTTTATGCTTTATCTTACTGGCACTACAAGATGTTTAGGTTTTGGAACGAAAGTGCGAAAGTGCCACAACCCACAAAATACAATCACATACAGACTTGTTCCCCGCCCTTTTTTTTGGACAGAGGATTTTTGGGATCCACAGAAATATCGTTTAGTTTCAGAGTCGATTAGATCAATGGCACATGTGAGTTTGGCTGTTTGGTGATGTGCTCATTTGCAGGTCATGTTAGCAGAAGTCTGTAGGCTGCTCACAAATGGGCACTCTCAAACCTTTGAGATCGTTAGAAACTTAGAATTCATAGCATTCGGTAATATCAAGCATGAGACTATATCATGTAATCTATTCTTAAGTTAAAATAATATGCAGTGGTCAGGCTCTAAGGGAGTTTAAGCTGTAAAGCTTGACCTCCTGCAGGTACACATTTTCTTTGAAAAAGGATTCAATATCTATGTTTGGCACTGGTTCATCAATGTCAAATGAAGTAAATGGTGTGTGTTGGCTCTACTAATTCTGATTAATAACTGAAGCTTTTACTTGACAGAAGTTTACTATTGTTTGAATGATTGAATTGTCTGTGACTGGTACACGCGTTGTCTTTTGTGCATTTTCTAGAGCACTATTTCGACCTTCCATCACTCGTAGCTCTTGTAGTTGCACATACTCAACCATTTGACCATTTCCATGTAGTGGACAAAAGGTCAGTACCAACGGTTCACACCTTTTTAGCACAAAATGTCCTCTAGGATAAGATGCACATTGGTTGAGATAACCCAGACTTCGATAGTTTGATGGTTTTTTTTTCTTTTCCAAAAAAAAAAGACTTATGGTTTTCTGTTAAGTGTAATTGTCTCTATTTGTAATCGTAGTTATTTTTTGTTGAACGATGATTAATGTCGAAGGAGTCATATTACAGTCTCTGGCTAATCATTTTTGCATGATTCACACACCTCTGCAGGTCATGGAGTCTCATCAAGCAACAAAATTGGATGTTTCTGGAACTGCCAAAGCTGTTATCTCTTGCTTTCAGAAATTGGGCGTATCATTTGACATGGATGAGGTATTCCAAAGAACTTTTATGGTCAATGAATGAATGAAAGTATCATGTCAAATTTATTATTAAACTTGGTGATTATCGTTTGTCTTTTCTGTTTATAGGATAGCTTCATGAAGTCCCGTTTTTAGACTGGAGCTGAATTAGACATTTTAATCCATCAGTATCTATTACTTCCTCTGTCTCAAATTATAGGCCGTTTTGACTTTTCTAGATTCGATAGATTTTACTGTGCACGCTGTCTAGAATCTAGATGCATAGCAAAGTTGTGAATCCTAGAAAAGTCAAAGCGAACCATAATTTGGGATGGAAGGACTAGTAGTTACCATTATTGTATTCATGTTGTGTAATGCCGGTCATGGGCTAATGGCACGTACCAACCTCATTCTTGCTTTTCCATGTATACTTCAAGTCACATGAAGTTCCAATCAATAATCTAGGAAAATTGTATATGGTTTCGATTTAGTCCATCTTGTTAATCTAATAGGCTGGTGGTTGACTATCTCCCTACATTCCTGTCTGTTGCTCTTGCAGGTGTACTTTCTAACACTGGTCTCCTATTGATGTTGCAGGTAAAACTAGTAAGGGATCCTGAGGAGCAGGTTACTGTGGTTGGTGTCCCAGAAGAGCATCTCGCAGGTCATGCGTTCCACATGTACCATCTCACCTCACCTGATGGGACGTAAGTTTCTCATCATTCTGCTAGCAAGTTATATTCAATTCTGATGACCTTGCTTAGCACATCGTGTACGGGGCTAAGTTACCCTTTTGGTTGCAGAGTTTCGTTTGAGTTTCAGCACAATGTATGTGGTCGTTCAATATACGCGGAAGGAACCGTTGATGCTGCTATGTTTCTCTACACAAAGGTGTGGATTCTTAACACTCTATGATAGCTTTGTGTCCTGATGCTCCCAGCTTTTCAGCTGAGGCAGGTAGAAATTGACTTCCCACTCGATTGCAGATACAATCTGGAGCGAGCAAGAAACTGTATGACATGATTGATGTTTTGAGAGAAGGCAGCATGAGATGAGATGCATGGAGGCTGATAGATGGGTGTTTATCTAGCCCTATTTTGCAAACTGAACTTCTACCTTACCAATTTTCTGTGTTAGCAACTTCAGGGAACAAATTTAATTGTTAGGTGCTTGATTAAATTGGTTGTTTCTGCTCGAGTGCTATCTCTGCAGCGACAACAATTTGGCATGGGCGCATGGCTGTTTCTCTGTTTGTTTGTTTGTTTTACCGAAAGTACGTAGCAATCATTCATATCTCGGTATTTGTCCTTGACGCTGTGCTGTCTCGTGGATTCAGTGCAGACTTGATGGGGGATTGTTGATCGAAGCTGAGATCCCATGATGCGGAAATTGCGAAATGCGTTCACTGTATATGTCTTCACGTTTGGTGCAGCTCCTGATTCTAATCGGGTAACGGGCGTCAAGTGGTAGCATTAACGACAGAACATGCATTCTGTATGATTCCATATGTAGCGGTAGTGTGAGCTAATTCTTTGGGAGAAGTCATTCCATGGTTGAAAGTGATTGATTCTAACGCGCATTAAACGGTAGCTTTGATGACATACTTTTTGCAAGTTTGGCTCTTAGGATAGTCTTGTTGGGTGGCAAGGTCGGAGGTGTTCTCCCCTGTGCTGCTTCTGCTGTCAGTCTGTTGAGTGGTAAGGTCGTGGCTATGGTCATTTGTTGGATGTGATTTTCTTTGGTGTTTCTCTATTTTTAGTCTTTTGTGCTTTCGTGTTCATCAAATTCTGTTTGGATACTTCAAGTATTGTGTACTACCTCCGTTCGTTTGACTATTCGTTTTTTCTGCAAATATTTTTGTAAATTGATAAAATTACAAGTTGAATCTAAAGTACAGCTGATAATAGACATAATGGTATATATTTTACTTAAGTTAACTAACTTGTTCAATGAATATTGGTTGTCAAAGCTGAAATAAAAAGTCAACGACGTCATATATTTAAGAATAACTGTTTTCTTTTTAATGAAATACATGTTACCGTACGCTCGTATAAAAAAAGAACAGTGCAGCATGATCGTGACGAAGGCGTCACTGGTAGGGACGGAGGCAGTCATAGGCGTAGGCCAGAGGAATAGTTAGTACAGCATGCTCGTGTGGCCAGACGCGCAGGACCTAATGCTTCAGATCGCCGCCCTGCGGCCCCTGATCGAGAAAGCGATCAAGATCGATCATTGCCAGAGCGCGGCTGCATTTCAGCAGGTGCTGTTCGCGGATCGTACCGCGCCACGCCACGTAATAAGCCGTGAGATCGCAGTTCACCCATCCAGCAAGCAGCTGTGCCTGCAGCCTGCTGGGTGCGGGGCGCCGGCGTGTGCCTCCCGAACAACGCAAATCGAGCGACGAGCGTCCTTGGGGACACTAACAGATCGAGCGAACCAACCCGTAGGTCCACGATACCGACCAGGCGATGGCCTCGTCGCTCCGGCTACCGGTCGACGAGGCCGTCGGCGCCCTGGCGCGTTCACGCCCAACAGCCACATGAACGAGTGCCTGCAGCTGCAGGCCGTTCCAAAGCGACACGGTGTCACTGGTCTAGAAGGAAGCATTGGTGTGACTGCCAGCGTCCTCGAGCAGAGCAGACGTCGCCGTCGAGCTCCACCGCCGTCCGCGCCGTGGTCGCGCGCTCCACCCAACCTGGGCCTCAGAAGCTCAGACCACCCGGCACCCGCCGTGCGGCTCCCGATCTCTTTTCTTCCCAATCCGGGCCACAGGCGTTCGATCAGACGGTTCTCAGGGACCCAGGGGTGGACGGTATTTCAGACATGGGCAGGCCCCGTGGGCACGCGACTCCTCGGCTCGCCGGAGCCCCCACAGCGTTCCCGGAGCTGCTCGTCGGATTGTGGTGCGCAACGCCACGTCATCCGCGGCTATATCGCGGTGCCGCTGCCCCACCTTGCCTTCTTCCCAGGGTATCCACGCACGACGACGTCAGCCAAGGCAGTACGAGGCGCGGGTCGAAAATATTCCGCCACTCTTTGCGATTCCGTCAGCGATCGAGGTCGTCACCGTGCGCGCCAGCTGCCGATGAGCGTGTATGCCGCCATCGGCGCCACACACCGTGCTGGACTCCAGCCGCTCCGCCGGGCAAGGCCCTGCTTGAGCCGCCGCGCGGCCGGCGCTTGCTCAGTGCTCACGGAGCACCTGCACGGCGCGCAGCAGCGTCATCGGCCGCACGAGCAGCGCCGGCTCACGGAACGTAATTGTTGACGCTCATATAGTGGGGACTGGAATTATGGCGTTGTGCTGAGAAGTGATTGTTGGGGAACATGGCCTTCGGAAGATTTCCGCACGGGCGGCTGGGATCGCCAACTTCGAACCACCCGTACGAAGGGTCTTCGGTATGCGCAATAAAGATTTGGCAGGAACGCTAACTTGGTTTGAACCGCATGTGTACTGTTCACAGGTGCCGGCTCGCCCGCGGTTGGTTCGGCATTGCGGGGCTTCGTCGCCGAAGGTGCGGACCGACCAGGAGCCCTGCTCGATGAGAAGGCACCAGCGTCGAACGGGAAGGGGCCATATGGGAGGCTTCGGAGCTTTCCTATGGCTGAGGCGGCGTCGTGAATCGCTTCGGCGCCGAAGGGACGTCTTGCGCGGTGGCCCCAGTCTCGTCAGAGGGGCACGCCACACGTAAGCGCGTCAGACGTGTAAAGGGCGCTGTACGAAGAAGAGATAAAAGGCGCCGCGTGTAAAGGGGCTCGACCGTGCAAAGACACGCTGGAGGCCCGTACGAAGCCAGGAGTTACCGTTGTACCTTTAAAAAGCGTGTAAAGCCGTTTGTCAGGAATGGAAAATGTGTAATTGGGGTGATTGAATACCCCCAGGGCCTCCTATAAATAGAGGTTCCCTTGTAACTGAACGGACAGGCATTAATGAGAAGAGAGCTCCGAAGGCTCCAGTTCGATTCCAGTGCTTTCGGTTTGAGTCTTTCGTTCTTTCCTAGCGTAAGGTAGTAGTAGTAGAAGTAGAAGTAATTTGGTTGTAGTGTAGAGTTGGCTGGCTTAGCGAAAGAGAGGGTTTTAGTAGTGGATTCCGTTCGTCTCCGAAGGGGCCTTCGGCCGTTTCCCTTCGGAGGAGAGCGGTGCTACTCAGGAGGCTGCTGTGTCGGAGTCCACCTTCGGGGCCGATTTCCACCAACAGTTTGGCGCCCACCTCGTGGAAGAATCAAAGACCGCATGGCAAGGACGCGTTCAGCAGGGGCCGAAGCCACCACGGCCCAGGCCCCGAACCCACCCCCAGCGCCGGAAGCCGCCAACCCTTCGGCTTCAGCGGTTCAGCCTTCGGCAGGAACCGGCGCCGAAACAAGAGCCCCGGAGGTCGAGCACACCGCTTCGGGGGTGTTCGAGGTTAGCCTCGAGGGGCTCGGAGCTTCGGCTGAAGACATAGAAGCATTACGAAGGATACGGGCCCTCATCACCGGCAAGGCCGTGGCGGCCCAGCAAGAGCAGGAAGCTCGACCGTCTTCATCACAAGCACAGCCACAGCAGCAGCAGGGCGCGGCACCGACGCGGGCAGCAGCTGGCAACGTCGACTTCAACATCAGGCAGGCTGAGCGCTACTTCTCTCTACTGCAGGGGCAAATCGCCAGCGCGTTGCCACAGCAGCACACAGCTCTTCCGCCAGCCACCCCAGCACCAGCAGCCGCCGCGCAGGCCGCGCCGGCGTCCCAGCAGCACGCCTGGCACACGCTACAGGCCATGCAAGCCCAGCTGGACCAATGGAGGCAGCAGAAAGACGCATCCGAAGGCCAGAGTATCGGACACCGACAGGAACAAGGACAAAGGTCGGAACACATCTTGCTGGACGACGCCCCGTTCTGCAACATTGTCCCAGTGTCCCTGCTCTCGGTCGAGCTCGAGAGTGCACCGTGGCCTCGTCGCTTCAACGCCAACACCCTGCCTCAGTACGACGGAGACTACGATCCAAAAGAGTTCCTCATGAAATTCGAAGCTGCAGTTGAATCTAATGGTGGCGACGCCACAACGAAGGCCAAAGCGCTCGTGATGGCCCTGAAAGGCGAAGTCCAGTACTGGTACGCCAACATACCGAAGGGTCACATAACTTCATGGTTTCAGCTCTGAAACAAGCTGCTGTCCAGGTTCAAGGGCATGCAGGTCGAGGAGCTGGATTCCAACGACCTTGTCAACATGTGTATCCAAGGGGACAAGGAGTCGCTGCAGGAGTATATGCACAAAGTAGTCAAGCTAACAGCGCGGGCACCTGGAGTGTCCGAAAGCAGCACCATTGATGCCATCGTGGGGGGCCTGAGGGTAGGCAACTGCCAGGATGTGCTCGACAGAATCAAACTAAAGTCCCTCCAAGAGTTATTCGAAGTGATGCAAGAATACTGCAAATTTGACAAAGGCCGCCGCCGAAGGCTGGACCGAGCTAACGCAGCCAAGAAACAAAAGCAACAGGGTCAGTGGGATGCACCGAAAGGATGGCAGAACCACCCACCGAAGCAGTCGTATCGGCAAGTCAACAACGTGTCTACACCCAACGACCACAACCAAAGCAAAGGCAACGGAGGACACAAAGGTGGGCATAAGAACAATAGGGGACCGAGGCCCCCACAGCCA
This sequence comes from Cenchrus fungigraminus, assembly GCA_036936925.1. Lineage (NCBI taxonomy): Eukaryota > Viridiplantae > Streptophyta > Magnoliopsida > Poales > Poaceae > Cenchrus > Cenchrus fungigraminus. The sequence continues at coordinate 14,034,755 of CM072778.1, read as the reverse complement.
CCTCCACCACCTCAAGGGGGCAGTAACAGGTACTTCTGTTGGCTCCACGGGACCAATGCGTACCACCACACTCACCAGTGCCCTTCGGCAATCAAAAAGAAAATAGAATGGGAAGCTGAGGAGAAGGCAAAGGCGGCAGGATTGGCCGTAAACCACGTCATGAAATACCAGAACATGGGGCAGTTCAGAGCTTTACCACCGCCATATCACCCGCCCCAATCTTTCCAACCCTCGGCGCCGATGCAGCCGTTCCAATCACCACAGATGTTCACCCCCTCGGCACCGTAGCTTCCCCCACCCCCACCACCACCTATGCATGCGCAACCGCCTTCAGTCTTTGTACCTTCGTGGCCGAACGCCCCCGTCCACCCTCAAGCAGCATACAGCCAGCCACCACCACCACCGAAGCAGGAAGCACCAGATTCTAATGGCCCGGGGCTGATGGGCATGGTCAATATCATCAACGCAATTTCGGAGGGCTCCAACGAGCCGGTGCACTCGACGAAGCGTCAGAGGCAAGAGTACTACCGAAGCGTCTCGCACATTTGCTCGGGAAAATACTTCCACCTGCCATGGTCCCACATACCAATAACCTTCACAGCTGCTGATATTAGGCTGCAGCATTACCCTCACAATGACCCCCTCGTCATAAGGGCGAACATTGGTAAGAATACGAAGTACTACTTCGGCAACGACGTGGGACGAGTCCTAGTGGATAACGGCAGCTCCGCAGATATTTTAACTTGGCAGTGCTTCTCAGACACAGGTTTCAAGAAAGAGGACTTGCAAAAGGCAGAGCACCCGTTATACAGCTTCGGCAACAAGAGAATCGAGGCACTGGGCAAAATCGATGTCAACGTGACCTTCGGGCAAGATGCCACTATGAGAACTGAAGTCATCACCTTTGATGTCATTGACTTCGTATACCCATACAACGCCATCTTCGGGCGCAACACAATCAACAAATTTGCAGCTGTCATCCACCAAGGCTATTTGCTAATGAAGATACCGACCGCGGCTGGGGTCATTTCGGTGTATGGCAGTCAGGAAGACGCTCGAAGAGCTGAAAGAAACACTTCGATGCACAACAAGCAAGTGCATGTTATTGATGAGGCCGAAGGCAATGACGTCTTGCCAGAGGCCGAGCAGAAGGCCGAAGCTCAGATGAGGCAGTCAATGAAACAAGCCGAGGCTGAACGTATGAAAGCAATTGACAACACCAGGACAGTTCCCTTGTGTGCAGATGTACCAAGCAGAACCGTCATGATAGGCACCGAAGTCAGCAAGGAGGAGGAAGACAGACTCCTGGAATTCCTTCGTCACAACTAGGACATCTTTGCATGGTCCAAAACAGACCTGACAGGGGTCCACCGATCCGTCATAGAGCATGCTCTCAACACTGACCCGATGGTGAAGCCGAAGGTGCAACAGCAAAGGCCAATGTCAGACGATAGAGTCAAATCCGCGGAAGCCGAAGTGCAGAAGCTGCTTGACGCGAGAATCATAAGGGAAGTCCAGTACCCTGTGTGGGTGGCCAACGTTGTAATGGTGCCAAAGAAGAATGGCAAAATGCGCATGTGCATCGACTTCACAGAGCTCAACAAAGCGTGCCCGAAGGACCCCTACCCGCTTCCAAGAATCGACATTGTTATCGACCAGGCAGCCGGCTGTGAGATGTTAAGCTTGCTTGACTGCTTCTCCGGATATCACCAGGTGTGGATGCGAAGGGAGGATGAGGCAAAAACGGGGTTCACAACCCCCTTCGGAGTCTTCTGTTTCATCAGAATGCCAGAGGGCCTTCGTAATGCTGGGTCTACCTTCAACCGTATGATGAAGCTAATCCTCGGCAGCCAGCTAGGTCGCAATGCTTCGGCCTACGTGGACGGCATAGTCATCATGAGCGTGAAGGAGACAGACCACATCGCTGACCTGACCGAAACCTTCGACAACATGAGGCGCAATGGGCTAAAGCTGAACCCAGAGAAGTGTATTTTCGGTATCCGCAAGGGACAGTTGTTAGGCTGCATGGTATCAAAACGAGGCATACAGGCCAACCCTCAGAAAATCGAAGCACTGCGCAGAATGCAACCACCAAGCAGCAGAAAGGAGGTGCAAAGACTCACAGGCAGAATTGCATCATTGAATAGATTCATTTCCAAGGCAGCCGAACGAAGCCTGCCTTTTTCAAGGTGCTTCGCGCGAACACAACTTTCCAGTGGGGTAGAGAGCAGCAGCAAGCCTTCGAAGATCTGAGAAATTACTTGGAGGAGGCCGTGGTCATGTCCAAGCCGTCCCCAAAGGCCGACCTATTACTGTACATCGCTGCGACCGACACGGCAGTCAGCGCCGTTCTGGTAGAGGAACGGATGGAGGCAGATGCTCTGAAGCAGTTCCCCATTTACTATGTCTCCGAAGCCCTTAGCGGTTCGAAGCTCTTTTACTCAGAAATGGAAAAAATGGCATACGCAGTCGTAATTGCGAAAAGGAAGCTTTGACACTATTTCCAGAGCCACAACGTGTCGGTACCTACTTCATACCCCCTTCGGGACATGTTTGAAAATAAAGAATCAACGGGAAGGATAGGCAAATGGGCCACAGAACTCGCAGAGCACGTCATAAACTTCGTCTCCCGCAGCGCAATCAAATCTCAGGTCTTGGCTGACTTTGTGGCCGATTGGACACCTTCGGTCACGAAGGGGGATCCTATAATCTCGGAGCCGGTATGGGAAGTTCAGTGCGACGGGGCATATTGTCATTTGGGTTCGGCGGCAGCGGCAGTTCTCAAGTCACCCTCTGGTATCAAGCTTCGGTACGCGCTGCGGCTGAACTGCGACAACTGTACCAACAACATGGCAGAATACGAAGGGCTGCTGCTCGCTCTTCGGAAGGCCAGGGCAGTTGGAGCGAGGAGACTTGTCATCCTGACAGACTCCGAGCTGGTAGCCGGCCACATTGGCAAAACTTACAAGGCCAAAAAACAAGACATGATGAAGTACCTGCAAGCAGTACGAAGCATGGAGAAATTCTTCCTCGGCATCACAGTCAAGAGCTTTCCTCGGCTCTACAATAAAAAAGCCGATGCCATAGCCAAAGCAACGGCCTCGCAAGAGCCCCTGCCACCAGACGTCTTTTACGAGACGACGACAGTGAGATCTGCGGCTGACGAAGAGGCACCCCCAAAGTTTGTGAACGCCATACACAGCAAAGATTGGGGCGCCCTGATAGTAGCAGCAATCAAGGGTTACTATGAACCCGAAGATGGCGTGGTCGACAAACGAGTTGCCATCAGGGCAAGAAACTATCACATCATTGATGACAACTTGTACCGAAAGGGAGTGTGTGCTCCACTGCTCAAATGCATATCAACAACCGAAGGCAAGCAACTGCTCCATAAGATACATAGCGGCATGTGCTCACACCACATTGGCACGAGGGCTCTGGTACAGAAGGCTTTCCGCCAGGGGTTCTACTGGCCTTCGGCAGTAGCCGACGCTCACGACATCGTGCGCCACTGCCCAGAATGCTAGCGCCATGCTCCATATAGCAAGTTCGCCGCCAACGAGATACAGCTAATACCTCCTGTGTGGCCCTTCGCTCGGTGGGGAATAGACATCGTCGGTCCGCTACCAACCGCCCCAGGCAACTACACCCATGCAGTAGTGGCAGTGGAATACTTCTCCAAGTGGGTAGAGGCAAAACCGTTGTTGAGCATCACTTCGGCGACGATACAAAAGTTCTTTTGGCAGAACATCGTTTGCCGCTTCGGAGTGCCATACGAAGTCACAGTGGACAATGGCAAGCAATTTGACAGCACCGACTTCAGGGAATTCTGCACTTACTTGGGCACCAAATTGTGTTTTGCATCGGTCTATCATCCGCAGTCCAACGGGGCAGTAGAGCGAGCCAACGGCGTCATTTTTGTCGGTATCAAAAGGAACATCACAGAGCTGCCAAAAAGCAAATGGGCCGAAGAGCTACCAAGGGTGATCTGGTCTCACAACACCACAACTTCCAGAACCACGCAATTTTCACCCTTCAAGCTACTTTACGGTGAGGAAGCCATGCTCCCCGAAGAATTGTGCTTAGGAACTTGGAGAGACGCCCCTCCCAATGACGAAGCACTTAAGGCTTGGGTCCAGAACATTGAGGAAGCGCGGCTACAGGCCGGAGCCAACCTGTTGACCTACCAGGAGGAAACCCGAAGATGGAAGAACAAGAAGATTCGACCGAAGCTCATCCAGTTAGGAGACCTCGTTCTACGCAAGATTCCGAAGGGCAAGTTGAAGGGCAAAATGCATGGCAAGTGGGAAGGCCCGTTCATAGCAACCGCGACGGCAAACGAAGCAGCTTTCAAGCTGCGCAGAATGAGCGGCGAAGAAGAGCCATACACGTGGAACGTGGACATGCTCCAGAAGTACTTCGTCTAACCGCACGAAGCCGTGGCCTTTTGTAGCGTCACCCTAGTTTTGTTCATTTCCGTTTCGAAGTTTGTAATATATGAACAATAAGTAGGGGGACGTACTCTTTTCCTCACGAGGGAGGCTTCGCGGATTCTCATTGGATTCACTAAGTGTGAGGTTTTTAACGAGACGGACCCATGTACCTTTTGACATGTAATATAAGTCAGTCTTTCTCCCAAGCTCGGCGCTCCCGAATGAGTCTTCGCAGCTTTTACCGAAGCTATGCTCCCCCTACACGCTTCGGGGGGCATAGTCTCCGGAGGGTATCGTTCGAGGTAAGTAACGACGTAGCCCTGGACAACATTAAACGTACCAGAGCTACGCCTGTCACTTATTGCATAACCTGAAACCAAAAACCCCGCTTGAAGCGGTGCGTCGGTCCCGTTATGGCCGAATATGAAAAGTCCGCTTGAAGCGGCATGATGGCCCCGTCATGGCCGAAGGTGAGAGCCCGCTTGAAGCGGTGTGTCGGTCCCGTTATGGCCGAATATGAAAAGTCCGCTTGAAGCGGCACGATGGCCCCGTCATGGCCGAAGGTGAGAGCCCGCTTGAAGCGGTGCGTCGGTCCCGTTATGGCCGAATATGAAAAGTCCGCTTGAAGCGGCACGATGGCCCTGTCATGGCCGAAGGTGAGAGCCCGCTTGAAGCGGTGCGTCGGTCCCGTTATGGCCGAATATGAAAAGTCCGCTTGAAGCAGCACGATGGCCCTGTCATGGCCGAAGGTGAGAGCCCGCTTGAAGCGGTGCGTCGGTCCTGTTATGGCCGAATATGAAAAGTCCACTTGAAGCGGTGTGATGGCCCCGTCATGGCTGAAGGTGAGAGCCCGCTTGAAGCGGGGCGTCAGTCCCGTCGTGGCCGAAGTTAAAAGCCCGCTTAAGACGGCGCATCGGCCCCGTTCTGGCCGGAGATGGAAGTCCGCTCGAAGCGGCGTGGCGGCCCCGTTACGGCCAAGACCGCTTGAGGCGGGACGTCGGTGCGTCGGTCACGATATAACCTAGTACGTGAAACAAAAGGCGCCACCACGAAGGGCACAACGAACTAACAATACAGGAGCAAAACTCACAATAACGCAATCACCATCTTCAATTTATTACCGTACAACAAGATATAAAAAATCAATACAACATGTTTCATTTACACTTCACACGCCAACTCGGGTCGTGTCATTCTAATCAGCCGCGAACACTTCCGGGGGGTGGGGGGTTCCGAAGCAGGCATTTCAAGTCTTTGCGGCTTGCACATGTATGACACGAAGCTATCTTTTACAGGAAGACATCAGCGACGAAAGGGTACGAAGCGTATGCTAAGGGGCTAGTCCTCGTTCAGCACAGTTTCACAAATCTCGTCGATTAACCGAAGCACCGCCACATCTATTATGTCCAGCGCCAATTGGCGCAACTCCTCCTCCGAAGGCATGCGTCCTGCACCGAAGACAGGGGCACAATCAGGCGCGCGAACACTTACAACTGCTCAGTCTTTACAATCGTAGTGCCCTCTGGCGAAGCGTCAGGAATCAAATACACATACTCAGGAGGTTCGATAATCCCCTCCTCAACAGGCTCCGACTTGGGAACCAACCCTTCGTCTACGAAGGGTTCTACCGAACCACGCTTCGCCGCTCGACGAGCGGCGCGCTCCCTAAGAATCGCATCACGACGTTCCGGATCCTTTGAAAACTCCGCAAAAAATCGTTTAGCAGACTCATTCCGAACCTGGTAGCGCTGTGCGCGGTACGACAAAAACTCAGAGTACGACACGCCAGGATGGCGGATGCTAAACTTCGTCCACACGTTCGGCGCAACAAAAAATGAACTCAGAGACAAGGATGGGTCACTCGCACCTTCGGTTCCCTGCGCAGGCACCACCGAAGGGACCTGCGCAGAGGCAACCTAGATTAGTTTTGAATACAACCGCAAGGGCAAAAGTACATCAGTTCACTGAAATCTCAACCCTTCAGACCTCGGCTTCGGCAGCAGTGACCGAATGGGGAGCGGTCTCGACAGGTTCCGCGTCGGCGTTAGCTTCGCGTCCCGGAGAGCTGACGGCAAGGAGCGCTGCTTCAAGTTCGGCCGCGTGCGCCTCGTCGTCGGCATTACCTCCCGTGGACCCGTGCGCAGCTTCACCCATTTGCTCGACCGGCACGTGAGCGGCACCTTCAGCATTCGCGGCATCGGCACCGGGGGAGGCATCGGTCGTGGGATCAGCATGCTCGGCCGTCGCGACGCGCTCCGCGTCACTTGCCCGATTCTCCTCCGTAGGGACGGTGCGCTCCACCCCTCCGTCGCGCTCAGCTTCGGCACCTTGTTCAGCTTCGTCGCCTTGCCCCGCTTCAACACCTCCGCCTTCTGCACCCTCGGCGGCCACATCTCCGGCGGCAGCACCCTCGGCGGCAATCAATGGGACCCCAGCCATTTCAATCCAGTTGCCCTCCTCCATGAACGAAGGCTGGAGCGGCCCCCCAACGGGATGGCGAGCCCGAAGGCGCGCCACAACACGTGCCTGGAGACGAGGCGCTATCTGTAAGACAACAAAAAGAGCACAGCCACTTCATCAAAAATCGAAGGCGGGTAGGTACGACAAGACAAAAATGCAAGTTGCTTCGTCGCACCTGAGCACTTAGACGAACAGATTCGTCAAGGGTAAGACGGGACCCGCGTTCGGCGAAGAAGGTATTCATGAAATTCTTGGCCAGGTTCTTGGCGAGCACAGGAAGCTTCGACACATCCAGCTCCGCATCGCTCGGCCACCCGTAGTCATCCTTCGTTAGACGCCGTATGTCACTCTTGCTAACAGTCTTCTCCGACGAAGGGCGATCCACGGGAACCAGCGAGCACACGGAGTACGCCAGTGTATGAACCCCGACTGTAGCCCCAAGTTCACCGAAGATCTTTGTGTTCATTGCAACCAGATCAAAGCAAGCGCTCACCCACTCGTAAAAAGATCCAACGGTGCACTGAGGAAACGAAGTTGGAGGGGGTTCAAGGTTGCACTGCGCCAGTAACTCCAATACCTCAGCGCGAAGCACCTCCGCACTTCGTATATGTCAGGTTCGGTACCTCTCCAGGACATCTTTCAGATGGCCTGCCTCGCTTTTCGCGCCGGCCAGTTCGGTGTCTTTGTCACGAAGCTGGCCACTCAGGTCCTCCTTCGTACTGGTCAGCCTCTCCACATCGGAACGGAGTAAATCAATGGCGGCCTGCGACGCCTTCGCACCATCCTCCTTCTCCTGCTCAAGCCGCTTGCTTCGGTCTTGCTCTGTGGCCAGCAATCTTTCAAGTTCGGCCACCCGGGTTTTTAGGGGCGCGACCGCTGCGGTCGACGAGTCCTTGGCTTCCTTTTCCTCTTGCTCCAGCCTTCGAGCAAGGTATCGAGAAGCAACGAAGCTTTTTAGCGCCAGGTCCCCGCACGTAGTGACCAGGTCTTCGGAGCTGAAGCCGCTGAAGTACTCTTCTTCATGAGGAATCGCAAAACTGGACCCAGCCTCCTCCAAGAACCTGCGCTCATGACCGCCGCTCATCAGTCCCAAGAAGCGGATCTGTTTCCCACCAATCAGCTTCGCCTTCGACGGGATCTGGAGCCGAGCAGCGGCAACTTGGGGCTCCTCCGGTGTGACACGATAGTTGCTGCTCTCGGGCTCATCTTCCTCCTCAGCCTCGGCAACAAAATCGTCCTTTTCGGCGTCCGTGGCCGATGGAGAGGCGGATTGGCCAGTATTCTCCGTCGATGAGCTTGATGAACCGCTGGACGCCGAGCTGGACTTGCCTTCATCGCTAGGGGCTTCGTGGCCGAAGGTCTGGGGGCTTCGGTCACGAGGGGCGTCTCCAACCGAGGATACCACCCGGACATCACTATCATCGTCGCTGTCTTTCTCCTTTGGGCTCAGCGGCACAAGCAATGGGCCGCCAGTCTCTCCACCACCACTTCCCGAAGGTGCAGCAGCGCGCAAGGGCACGACGGCAATGACGGTCCCCACAGCGCCGGTCTCAAGATCGACGAACCGCGTCTTCTTGGCTGCCGTAGGTGAGCTCGTCGGCCGGGCGCCCTGTTTCTTCCGGGCTTTCCCTTCGGCGGCAGCCGTCGCCGCGGCGGCGAGAGTAGTTCTCTTCATAGTCTTCTTCGATGGCGCGCCACCAGCGCAAGGAGACGTTGCGGTCTCGGCAGTGTCAGCGCCGGCGGCGGCAAGTGCGGCAGCCTTCCTCTCGGCCGCCTCGCGATGCTTAGCGAAGCCGACGCGCTCGGGCGCGGTAACCTTGAAAAACTCGAACACACGGTTCGTTCGAGAACCGTTCAGCTCCGCCACCGTGTCCTTGTACTCCTTCGGCGACACGGGGCCAAGAATGAAGTCGCCATGATCCTCCACCTTTCTCTTCTTCAGCACTGCACACAAGCAGACAGAAGCGGCAGTTAGGTAAACCCAGACAACATGCCAACCATACACCAAACCAGGGAGTCAACGAAGGGCGCGAAAACTCACGGGCCGAGGTGAAGCCAAAAACCTTCGTCCAATCAGGGCAGGGGATGCCGCCGATTTCAGCCGCCCAGGCATCGTCGGCCACCGCCCACCCATCCAGCAGCGGGCACACTGGAATGCAACGGTACTCCTCCACGATGTCGCGGGTGCTATATTTGCGAGCAAACCGGCGAAGCATCATAACAAACTCGTCCCCTTCGGGACAAGCCGGATTCTTCGCATATGAATCGTGAAGAGCAGGCAGCACCCTCGTAGCCAGCGGGTGCGGCTCCCCCACGACAAGCGGGGTCACGAGGTGGTACAGCCAGTGTTGTTGCCAATCTGAAGGCCACTTGTTGCGATATGCGGTCACGAGGCTGACAACTCCGGACTTGTACGAAAAGTTCAGGCACCCGAACTGGCAGTCTTTCTCCACGGTTTCGTCCCCTTCCTCTTCGAAAACAGTACGGCGCTGATGATGGACTTGATGCGCCGAAGCGAAACCTTCGGCCGACGGCTTGATCTTGGTAGTTCGGCATATCCACATGTACACCGAAAGGCGTAGGATGGCATTGGGGGTGAGTTGATGCAGATAGATGTCGAAATACCGGAGGATATCAACAACGGCGGGGTGAAGGGGAAACCGAAGCCCTGCAAATAGTAGATCCCGAAAGATGACAACCTCATTTTCCCGCGGCTTCGGCACGGTCTCTTTTCCGGGAGCCCTCGCTGACCCAATCATCCGGTTCTTCTGCAGGGATGCCACGTCCCCCTCATCTATCAGGCTCCGCCCGAAGGTGTACGTCTTCGGGATTTCCTTCGCGACAGCGTCACGCCTCCGCTTCGGAGCCATGGCTACAAACTATCGCGAAACAAAGAGAAAACGGCAGACGAAGGAAGCCTTACAGTACTGCTACGAAGGTGTGCGTCTCTCGTCGTGGACCGCAGCGGTAGAATGGGGCAGGCCAAAGGTCAGGCCCCCTTTTATAGTGCGGCGCCTCCCGATAATCTCGCGGTTAACACACGATTTTACCTTTTTACCCCAATGCGCCAGTCTCTTAACGGTCACTTCCTTAAGGGCAATTCACGTCTTTCTACCGGCCAGAGCACAGTGCGGGCCGCCCATGGGAGTTCCGAAGCCCATATTCGCCTTATGAAGAATGTTCGTAAGTTCGGCCCATCTAAGGAGCGGGACGGCCCTCACTGACGAGGGGCTACTGTTGGGGAACATGGCTTTTGGAAGATTTCCGCACGGGCGGCTGGGATCGCCAACTTCGAACCACCCGTACGAAGGGTCTTCGGTATGCGCAATAAAGATTTGGCAGGAACGCTAACTTGGTTTGAACCGCATGTGTACTGTTCACAGGTGCCGGCTCGCCCGCGGTTGGTTCGGCATTGTGGGGCTTCGTCGCCGAAGGTGCGGACCGACCAGGAGCCCCGCTCGATGAGAAGGCACCAGCGTCGAACAGGAAGGGGCCATATGGGAGGCTTCGGAGCTTTCCTATGGCTGAGGCGGCGTCGTGAATCGCTTCGGCGCCGAAGGGACGTCTTGCGCGGTGGCCCCAGTCTCGTCAGAGGGGCACGCCACACGTAAGCGCGTCGGACGTGTAAAGGGCGCCGTACGAAGAAGAGATAAAAGGCGCCGCGTGTAAAGGGGCTTGACCGTGCAAAGATACGCTGGAGGCCCGTACGAAGCCAGGAGTTACCGTTGTACCCTTAAAAAGCGTGTAAAGCCGTTTGTCAGGAATGGAAAAGGTGTAATTGGGGTGATTGAACACCCCCAGAGCCTCCTATAAATAGAGGTTCTCTTGTAACTGAACGGACATGCATTAATGAGAAGAGAGCTCCGAAGGCTCCAGTTCGATTCCAGTGCTTTCGGTTTGAGTCTTTCGTTCTTTCCTAGCGTAAGGTAGTAGTAGTAGAAGTAGAAGTAGAAGTAATTTGGTTGTAGTGTAGAGTTGGCTGGCTTAGCGAAAGAGAGGGTTTTAGTAGTGGATTCCGTTCGTCTCCGAAGGGGCCTTCGGCCATTTCCCCTTCGGAGGAGAGCGGTGCTACTCAGGGGGCTGTTGTGTCGGAGTCCACCTTCGGGCCCGATTTCTACCAACAGTGATAACATAGCTGCCGTCGTCGACGTCGCGGGACAGGAGAGAACGTACGCGTTCGCGGACACTGCCCGGTTCGAAGGCGCCACGCGTGTCGTTCGGCTCATCTTGCAGAGGCAGCAAGTGCTCCATCTTCAAGTTCTCACGGCACTGATCTTCTTGGGTTAAAGTATGACTTGTCTCATTTTGATACTAGTTGAAATATCGTGTATGTAAAATTGAGAACCTGCTTCTGTCCGTACAGTTCAGTACTTCACTTGTTAGTCCAACAATCAGACAAGCTGGGGCGATGAAATTTATGAGGTGCTGCTGATTTATAGCTATAACAGAGATAGTAAGCCTTGATTTGCTGAACTGAACAAGGTTATTTTTTGAACCGACTGAACAAGGTTATTACTAGCACAATTAGCAAACAACCACTGGCATCTCAGAATTCTCGCAGAAAGATCGCTTGGCCGCAGTAACATAAGTAGCAAAACATATGTTGGACAGTAAAATGGGAGGCTTCTGTACGACTATACCATCATTAAGAACAGCTTTGATCTTACTACTAATCACTCCATCATGCATCATTCTGATCATCCGCGGAGAACAAAACACAGCAAACTGGTACCCGCATCCCTTTTTTGTTATCAGAACATATGATCGTTTTGCTCTGTGCTGAATTTCCTAATCTCTATTCCGCTTTCAAGAGAAACTCAGCAGGGCAATTTATCATTAGAACGAACGGCAAAAGCTTTTCTCCCTGTCTGAATCGATCAGCTGGCACTGATGATCAATTGAGCACAATGAAAATCCAGAGACGCTTGAAATGGGGATTTGGGACGTGCGTTGGCCCTCCCCTGCTCCGGTCGTCCGCCGCCGAGCATCACCAATTCGCCATGCCAACTCAAGCCTGAACACCGGTTCGCCACGGGCATCGGAAGGTACACGCCTTTGAAATCGGATAACGGCGAGGCGTGTCCGGAACGGGAGGGGGTGATGGATCCGGAAGAGGAGTGGTCGACGACGAGGCGGCCGCCGCGGAACGGGAGCGGAGCGGAGCCGTGAGCCGTGGGGGGGAGAACGCCGAGGATGGCAGGGGCAACGCCAGGGACTACTTTGAATATTACGACACCCTGATAGGGGGTTGTTTTACAAATACTCGGATCGCGACTATTAATCGCGATCCAAAATGGGGGTTTTATGAAAATATTTGGATCGCGACTAGTCATTGTGATCCATTTCAGGGGGCTTTATGTAAATAATATTTGGATATCCATTTTGGACTTTTTTTTTTGAAAAATTATGGACTTTTTTATTTGCTGTTGCTGTCGGATCGGATGGGAGTGGGGTTCGGGCCGCCGCCGCCGCCGCCGCAACCTCACAATGCTAATGGCGGATTGCCGGATTAGGCCACTACGAACCACCACGGCACTCAACCAGGCCTCACCAGCGGCCAGAGAACCTGCCATCCTCAAAGCCTCCGGCTCTGAAACGAGAAGGCAGGAGACGAAACGGCGGCGGCGGCGGCGGGCAGCAAGCGCGCGTACAACACCGTTGTTCCCACCTACAGCGAGCGCCTGAACGTCTCCCTTATCGTCTAACTCTTCATCACGAAGCTCCCGTAAGCAGCATCCCTCCCTCCCACTCCCCCGCCAGCCCGCCTGCTGTTGATCTGTGCCTCTTCGCTGTGCCTTGGCTGTTATAGGCATTGTCGGATTCGAATTCGTTAGGATCGATTTGATTCTGTGTGCTTGAGGTCGGAGCAAATTGCATGAGGTGTGCGGCCTTCAGTTCATTTTTTAAAATGCAAAACTGAATCTCTTTAATTTTTAATGTAAAAATGAATCTCTGAGACCCACTTGCTTTTTTCTAAAAGAAGATAAGCTGCTAGTCTGCTACTACTAAGCTCGCTGCATTCACAGAGTCATCCACTTCAAGTTGTTTGTCAATGTCACTGTTGTGGTGATGATGAAACATAGATGATCCAGGAGTAAAATTCAGTGGCGGTACACCAACTTAGCATGAAGTGTCATATAGGTCCCTCTACTTCTAAAATGTACACATGACTACATCATCTTGGCTTAGACGTCAACACGGGTCCAAACGGTCCCGGACAGGACCCGTGAGCAAATCTGGCACGCCACGCAGGAGCAGGCGGAGTGTATTTTTCCAGAAAAATCCCCAGCCCCTCCTCGCGCTGTCCTGCCACCATTCGCGTCGCCCCTGCCCCCACCTTTCTCCCTCTTCGACTTCGTCGCCGCAAAGGCAATCTGGACGAAGACAGTTGCGGGCTTGCGGCGAACTGTACCAGTCTGTGGCACGACACGGGACGAAGGAGAACCATGGCGGCGGTGTCGTAGCTGTCCGCGGGCGGAGGTGGCCGACGATGGCTTCGCCACTGCGGAGTAAGGTCGACCATGCACCGTCGTATGGTGAGAATCTGACCTAGACTCATGGAATCGGTGATGGATTGGTACGATTAGTGCACGCGGCTGGTAAAAAAAATCGAGTGTCAATCTTGGTGCTTCCTGTTCCCTCTTTGTTCCTGTCTGCTTCATGTTCCCTCTCCGCATGAACATGTCAATCTTGCTGCGCGCTTTTTCTCAACATCTCTGCTCTGCTTGCCTGCTTGGTGCTTCCTCTGCTTGGTTATTGCCATTGCAATCTATATGATGCTGCTGCAATAGAACAGAGCTAGTAGACAGGAACATTTTTTTTTGAAGAAGTAGCAGGAGCACTGCTATGTCATATAAGGTAGAGGAGAAAGCAGTTTGTTACAAAGTCGATATTACATAAAACAAAGAAAAGCTCAAACACTGCTAGGTTGATTAACATGGGAAACTAAGGAACCACGGGAGGCGCCTGAGCCTCACAGGCCGACAGCCTGAGAGCCATCTCATTCTTTACCAGTTGTAGTGTTCTAGCTTCAGATGATGCCACACCTTCAAAGACCCTTCTATTTCTTTCTTTCCAGATATTCCAAGCAGTATAGATCATGATTGTAGCTTTCTCCTTTTTTTGTGCCGGCGCCAGACCAAGCAGTGAGTTATTCCACCAACATTCCATAGTCACCTCTCTGTCAGGAACCTGCACCAAACCATCATACCAGCGCGCGACGAGCGCCCAAACTCCCTGAGCGAACACGCAATGCAAGCATAGGTGCTCTGCTGATTCCAAAACCTGATCACACAGCAGGCAGACCGGGTTACAGGGCCAATGTCTTACCAAAACGGTGCTTTCCTTCTGTCTTAGCCTTCCAAATTGCCATGCTATCAAAGCTGCAGAAGGTACCTACTTGTTGCGCTGCATAAGCAGACTTGGTTGTATACTGACCGCTTGCAGTCCAGGTCCAACCAATTGAATCTTCAGCATCAGAGAGCTGCACTTCTCTAACGAGTGACCACAATGACACCACTTCGGCCATCTGTTCCGCAGTGTTCATTCTCCATAAACCTCTAGTCCAGTTGCTATTAAGAAGATCATTCTTGACACATTGATTTTTCCTCCATGCTAATTTGTACAGACCCGGTGCAATGTCGCGTGGTGCCTGCCCGTGAAGCCAAGCTGACTCCCAAAACTTGGCCTTGAGACCATTGCCAAGATTGACTGTCGTGCAGACTCTGAACAATTGTTTATCTATTTCGTTACATGGAACCTCAGTGCCTACCCAAGGCCGATCCGGCTCAGTCCATTGGTACCAAAGCCATCTCAATCGCAGTGCCCTACCAAATAGCTCCAGATCCAGGATTCCAAGACCTCCAAGCTTTTTTGGCTTCTGAACTTTGGTCCAGCAAACCAGACAGTGACCTCCATGAGCATGTTCTGCTCCTTTCCATAAGAACCCTCTTCTAATTTTATCAATTCTTTTGATTGCCCATTTTTTCAGCTTTCCAGGTGGACAGCCTGTTTGCCATTTTATCAAAGAGTGGCTGAACTTCAACTCTATGTAGAGCCCGGAAATGTAAAGGTAGTCCAAGATATTTGCATGGGAAAGAGCCAATTGGACAGCTGAAGCCTTCCATGATCTCATTGACATCACACTCCTCACACCTGATAGGAAACACTGCGCACTTTGACCTGTTGGTAACTAACCCAGAAACATGTCCAAAAATGTCCAGGATATGAGAAATAACATGGACCTCCTCCTTGATAGGGTTTATGAAAATTGCTACATCATCCGCATATAAACTTACTCTTAGCTTTGCTGCCCTGTTGTTGATTGGTGATAACATTTGTTCACTTGTTGCTAACTCAAGTAGCTGTGTGATTTGTTGTTGCTGCTGCTGCAACTAGTGATTTGGGAGCAAGGCCCCGCCCCAGTCTCATCGCGTCGTGTTGCTGCAGTACATGCCGTCTCACAGCGCTCCCTCGCTGTGCTGCCGTGCGCCGTGCCCACCGCACACGCCACGACACCACGAGCAGCGGGAGGCGCCCCCGCCAAGCCGTACGGGTCCACCACCGCCGTCGTCTGGTCGACCACTCGTGTCGCGGCCATGGCCAGCACGAGCGCCACGCGGCGAGCAGCGCCACGGCTGTGAGCAAAGCCAAGGCGGCAAGCAGAGCAGGGCCACAGCGGCGTGCTGCGCGAGTACAGCGCGGCTCGGCAGCAGTAGGATTGCCAGCTCCGGTGGACGGCCCCTGCCTCCGTCGGCGACGATGGGGACGACAAAAGCAGGCAGGATTGGGATGGAATAGGATCAACGATGGAATATCCAAAACCAGTCTCAGGAGGACCCTATGTGTACGTGTGTATGTACTGGAGGGGATATGTGCAAAATTTCACAACTCCGGGGCACGTGTAGTCCAGCGTGGCGTGCCAGATTTGCTCGCGGGTCCGGTTTGGACCCATGTTGACGCTTGAGCCTAGATGGTGTAGCTATGTGTGCATTTTAGAAGTAGAAGGACCTACATGACACTCCATGCCAAGTTGGTGTACCGCCACTGAGTTTTACTCATGATCCAGCATTCCCGTCTTGGTGCAGAAACTGGTTCCGTCCAAGTGCTGGTGTGGCTGATCTGCTCAGTTGCACTAATTGTGACTAGCAGAACATGTTCCAAGTTCACCACTTGTGGATTGTATGCATTAATCTCCTGAAGATCTGTAAAATTACCATCGAGCTTAGAATGGTTAGCTTATAATGTGATGCTTGAAAAGCTTTACGCTCCTAGCATTTTTGACAGATTAAATCCTCTAGTTTGCTTCTACATTACTATATCTTGGCCAGAAGAATTGTGCTATTTTTTGGGTACACTAATGTGCTGTTTAACTTGACCTTTAGCTTTGCATCTTATGGTAAGGGATGCTATTTTGCTAAAATCTTTTGTACTGTTGAAACTGAAACTAAGCTTTCTACCTTGGGGATGTCAACTTTGAATCATTATTACAGATGATGGAACCCTGGATAGATCTCAGGACATTGTAAAGCGATCATAACTAGTATACGGTGAACATCATGTTGCAAGTAACTTCAGGAATATGATCCTTTTTTTTCAGTGTCATGACTTACAGCACACTACTGAAAGCTAGAGCAGCGCGGCTAGGACTTGGTGAACTTAGAAATCTTGTTTAAGCTTCAAATCAGTTTTGGGTCTCCTTTTGTTTTAGGGAGTAACTAACAACTGCAAATATTCAGGTAATTTTCATGGATTAAAGCATGCTTTTGGGGAATTTGTTATTATCATGCATGCACACAACTCATCCCCCAATTCTGAACAGCCAAAGGCTTTGCTATGCTTTAAGTATTAAATTATCTGACAGTTATTAGTCAACATAATATTTTATGACAAGTAATGGTCTGTCTCATGTATCTTAAAGTTTATAAACTAATTGTTTCTTCTTTAACAACAACGATAAAGGAAACTACATAGAGTTTTCAATTGGCACATGTATAAATGATTCTACATATTTCAGCTCCTTGAATCCTAGTAGCTGTAATTTTTGTATCTCCTAAGAAGGTAAGACCTTATAAATTATCGCCCTGTTCGCTTGGCTTATCAGCCACCAGCCAGCAGTACTTTTTTCTCAGAACAAATCAGTCACCAGCAACCAGCCAACAGTAATTTTCTCTCAGAATAAATCAGTACCAGCCACCAACCAAACGAACAGGCTGTATATATCTGGTTCTGTTAGAACAGTGTTGTTCGAGGCTCGAATGTTTTTGCACAAATTGACTAGCAGGGAAACTAATGTTCTTGCAGAGACATTACTGAAGCCTGGAGCTGCATGTTTGACAGGATACATGCCTTCTTTTAGTTGAAGATATTCAGGAAGATATGCTCCCTTCATGTGTTAGCAAAGAGCTAATAAGTGTTCTGGATAAAGGGAATTTAAAGGCACGAAAGGTTATCCAATTATGTAGGTGAGGCATTGTGTTCTCATTTTTATTGTCGGTTCCTCATTCATCTCATGGGTCTTAGACCGACCCCAGCAGTAGCCGCATCCCTTCCCGCATCTTCAAAATGAAGAAGGGATGGGCACTGTTTCGGGTCCAGCAGCTGCTGCAGCCGGTGCTGCAAAATGCAGCTCGTACCCCCCGCACCCTCATTCTCGGGGAATACTGTAGCTTTCCCCATCTCAACTGTCGGTCTCCTCTCTAGCTCTCCACCTCCGTCACCGATCACCTCCCTCCCTCCCACGCGCCTCCTCCCCGACCGCTGCAGGCCCCGGTGGCGGAGGCGACGGCCTCGAGCCCCTGTGGCGGAGGGGATCCGCGCCGGCCTTGGGCACGAAGGAGGAGCTCCACGGCCGGGCTGCCCTGCCAGCTCGCAGATCCAGGCTGTCCCGCGGCGGAGCTCCCTCGATCCGGAGCAAGGGCACGGAGGAGGAGCTACACGGCCGGGCACGGCGACGTTGACCTTTGGGGTGTGGACGGCGGCGGAGGAGTTGGGGGAGGTGCGGACGGCGACGGCGAAGATGGAGGCGCGCACCCTCCTTGAGCTTTTCCCGCGCGACGACGCCTCCTACCCCGACGGCGGATGCGAGCTGCGGCGGCCGAGTCGAGGCAGGGCCCGCCGGCCTCTCCTCCGTCCTCGCCGGCCGCCTCCTCCTCCATGCTCGCCGGCCGCCTCCTCCACCCCCGGGAGCGGCGCTGCCCTCGGCGGCCTCTCCTCCGTCCTCGCCGGCCGCCTCCTCCTCCATGCTCGCCGGCCGCCTCCTCCACCCCCGGGAGCGGCGCTGCCCTCGGCCCTCTAGGTGGTGGCTCCCCTCGGCGCTGCCCTCTCGGCGGAATCCAAGGTGCCGCGGGAGGCAACGGCCGGAGCTCGATGCGCAAAGGGAACCGGCTGCTACTGGAGAGGCCGCTACTGTAGCCCCTTCTCTCCTTCTCTCATATGAAGTTTTTTGCAGATGGGGATCGGTTGACTGCCGGAGACAGTCTTATGAATGGAATTTTTTTTATATATCTGTCTCCAGGTGTCAATAACATTTGTTGACAGTATTTGGAACTTCAAGACTTTGTGGTTGTCAGATCAACAGATTGTTGAATATTTGAAAGGCGCTGTCTATCTGTTGCTCAAGAAATAAGATATATACTAGGCATCAGATTTTTCGTAATCAAAAGTTTAATACACCCACCCAATTAGGTAAGGATGGCCTGGCACCCGGTCTGCTCCAGTAAGGAAATTAGTATGTGACCCAAAAAAAACTCCTAAATCCTTATTTTTAAAATGAGAAAATTTAGACTAATTGGAAATAAGCAAGAGCCGTCCGTCCTAAAAAATCTAATGCGGAAATATCTAAAGAGAAGTACTAAGAACTACAAATTGATAGGACCAAGTACCAAAAATAGTACTTAAAATTATTTTCCCGGTTAGATGGTGGAAACAAATGCAAATAATTTTCTATAAACTGCCAAACATGATATGCGTGAAATAGTAAAATGCGGAAATGACAACAAAAAATAATGAATACAATAATTCTCATGAATAAGAATGTTGAAATGATGTAAAGAAAAGTTAGAAAGGTTATGAATTATGATATTTCAATTAGCACTACAGTTGCTAGTTTGCTCTGTTGCTTTGGTTAACATTCTAGATAGTGGAACTGCTAGTAAAAATACATGATTTTTCTAATAGCCAACTTGATATTCAAGATGGAAGCATCTAAATTGAATTCAAGTTAGTCCTGTGCATTACCTTGTGTTGCCAACACTTGTTTATTGGTTCAAGGACTGTTTAGAATAACTTATCCCCAGACAACTTCACTGGTGAAGTAGGAAAAAAAAGGCTTAGCTCACATTTATTTTTTTATTTAGTTTGCAAAATCACTTCACTCTACAATGATTCATTTTTCATAAATTAGTTAATTAAGATCGTACCACGATGTAATGAGCAGATACTGTGTAGACACTGATTGTCCTTAAACTTAACCACAACAAAAATAAGTCAATGAAAGCTGAAATAGTACAACCAAAATTCGACCTCGCCTTGCATAGGATCTCTGTGATGAAAACCTAGGTCTATTGGAAAACACAGAGACAAAACATTCATAAAGTAGGCCCCCAAACTCAGCCCTCATCTGTTGCCATCGGAGCAAGGGAAGATCAATACCTTCCGGATCATTTTAACTTTAAGTAGGGAAGATCAATACCTTCCAGATCATTTTAACTTTTAAGTACATGCATCTACAGAGAGGAAAAGATATTAGGAATTCTTACTATTCATGCCTCTTTATACGTGTACTCGAAACCGAACTCATGAAAAAAGCTGGGTGGACAGGGGGTGACTAGGGTGTCAAAGCTCACATCTACCCAAACAAGTACACGTACCAATTTAAGACTTGTTTTCACGGGAAGGGGTGGGGGTGGCGAAGCAGTAGCTTTGGTATAGACCTTACCGTCTTTAACTCCTCCTGTAAGTCATGGTAATTCTTATTCAGATTCTCAAGAGAACTGCGGTTTTCCGCGAGTGCCTTCCAGTGAAACCATAGTTTCCTCATTCTGCTTCTTCAGCGCATCAACTTTACCTGGTACGATGAATGCTGTGGTAAACAGCAAGCTAGTCATGAGCGAAAAGAACATGTGTTGAAGCTTTCATTGCATCAAGTTTTGTGGTAAACAACAAACCTGCCAGGAGCCAAAAGAACAAGTGTTGGAGCTTGACGCTTTCTTCTATTGCTTTCACTTTGGCAATCGTCTCGTTCACACTCCGCACCTACTCCTAGTTAAATAATTCAGTATAATACATGTTAGCATTTTTGGTAAAACTAGAGTACCACATGCACGTTCCTGCACGCTAATTCAAGAAGAAACAACAATATAAACTATAGTACTAACTAGGTGATAGCTCATGCTTTGCTATAGGCACATAAATATAATATAATAATAACTATTTAAAAAATGCAAAACACTCCATAACACAATCCAACTCACAGAAGACGTACTTGCTAAGATAATTGTCATTGTACTCAAATTAATCCTCAATCGTATATTAACTCCTCGTAGCTAAAATCTCATTGTGATGTGAGCTGATTTCCCGTAAAGGTAACTTTAGTCTATGATGAAAGTAGATATCTTATATAAGTTAGCAATTCTGTATCACAAATTCGCAATCCATTCAAAACAACTATACTGTGAAGTTAGGTTGTCCTAAACTTTGCAAGAAATACTTGTGTTTACAGAAGCAACGTGGTATGCACTAACAATTATGTGGTAAAGAGAATGGAAATAAGGGGTATCCAACATGCCAAATACCTGCATAGAGTAGTGCTAGTGTGTACAGCAGCCATAATTAATTTTCATGTTTACAATATAGCTGAGTGGGTTAAATTATTGTAAACAACACCTATTGTTATAAACTCATACTATCTGCCATGGAATATATGTTCCTAAAATGAAAGTAGTAAAGTGTTTCCATTATTGTCATTCTATGACATTTCGCCTTTGCATAATGAAACTTATTGCTAATTTATATACAGAGACACTCCTATATTCTAGCAGTGGGCATCCAACAGACACTGCTATCTCATTGCTATACAAAGATTTGTTTATGCAGTCTAATGCATCTGACAAACACCTGCACAAAAGAATTAGTTCTAGCTTTCTCTATCATAACCAGTCAAGGAATGCAACAAGACAAGGAAAAGACACCTATATAAAATCACAGGCACTACTTTTTTTTGGGTGATCACAAGCACAACTTGCTAAGAATATAAGATGCACCATCAGAATACTCAAATGCAGTGATCTTCAGGCTTCAGAAAAACCAATCCATTATAGCTAGGAATAGGATGATATATATCGACAATTTGATTATTGAAACGAGATAAGACATAAGATGCGTAAAAGAAAACAATCTCTCCCATGCAAAAAAACATGTTAAGTCACAAGGAGCAGCCACACAACACTAGGGATGGATTCGAATCGGATACGCATGGATACAAATTCAGATGTCACTATTTACCATATTTTATTTCGAATTTGGATACGAATACGAATATTATCAAATACAAATACAAAACGAATATTTCGAATTCAAATTCGCATTCGAATACTTACTCGATTTATAGCATAGAGTCATAACGAGTATCAATTTCATTTGTTGATGGTTTTATAATTGATCAAATCATGTTACAAGTAAGTAAATTATGATCATTACACATAATAGATATCTTATTGCAAATAACATATTAATAATTAATTAATATATCAAAATAAATATAAAATAAGTAGTTTTGTAAATATATAAACATCTTTTATTAATAAAAATAAGTACATAAATACATTTGAATATAATTTATTTATTTGCTAAGTAATATAATGTACTTAAAATTACTATGATTAGACACATCAAAATTAATTAAAAAAGATCAATATATAATTTAGTAATATTAGGTTAACATAATTAGTTAGTTGTCATATATATAATTTTTATAAAATGGTGTAAATAATTATTTTACTAGCAATATTAAAATTAACATCATTTGTAATTAGTATTTAGTAATATAAATAAATTTTAGATGGTTGCTATGGGTACTTTATTTTTTGCGTATACGAATAATGTCGGATATGTCGGATTTTTGTCGGATAATTCTAATAATGTCGAATACGGATAATATTGAAAATCGGATTCGAATACATCCATCTGACATCCATATTAAAAATGAATACGAATACAGATTCCATATTAACGTTTTTAGCGGATACAAATACGGATAATTCGGATTTCCAGACAACTGAATTCATCCCTACACAGCACAGATGAATGGCAAAAATCATCTGCCAAAGTTCCTCTTTGATGGCAATTTGCGAAAGCAAATTAAAGAGGTTCTTCGAAACAAGCTAAATTTGAGGCAATCAAGCAGATGAATGGCATAAATCATCTGCCCAAAGTTCATCTTTGATGGTAATCAGCTGAACCAAACAAAGAGGTTCTTCGAAACATTAAATTTGTGGCAATCAAGCAAAATTCACTCTAAAAATTGAGTCCAATCAGTTATAAACTGCAGCTCTAATGGGAAAGGTGCACTAATAGAAACTGCCATGGATTGCAATTTAAAACTAAGATGTTCAAAACCAAAACATCAATTTTGCTACACAAATCTAGAGGTTGCAATCCCATCATTTCACTGAAGAGCAAGTTGTTGAATATTGCTGTTCAACATAAGTAGCACATAAACATAGGATCACATAGCCTATAACATAATCAATCCGCTAATGCGGAATTAGGTGGGGTAAACTTATACCAGCGTTAGTAGCCGCCATGGGAGCCTCCTGAGTCGAAGTAGTCGGTACGGGTCTCATCCTTGAAGTAGTAGAATCGATGACGAACGCCGACTCAAGAACTGGTGAAGTTCTTGATCGGCAACTTGATCTTGCCGGAAAGCGTATCCCCTCTGGACGCCAACGGCACTGACCCGGACGTGGACGAGGAACTAGAGCTTCTACCTCCTCCAGCTCCCTTAGCAATCGGTGTTTGGTATTTAGGCTAAAGCTCTGAATTGATTTGATGCGTTGGAGGCTTTGCCTTACCCTTAGTTTTATATGGAGCTGTGGAGGCAGGGCCTAGAGTCCTAATAGGATTCTAATTGTGTTCCTGCCGATTACAGAACATGAGTTCTATTCCATCACTGTCACACCCGATTTTACAAGGAAAACCGAATGCATCTCATATGTGCGCCAGGATCAGATTACACACATACGATAGACAAAAGAGTGTAATACCATAACTGTAATCAAAACGTACAGGAGTTTAACTGATACAATATTCATTTATTACACTCAGACGGTGGACACGAAGGTCCGAAAACAAACGATAACTAAACGAGCAACTTCAGCTTCAACTTCCACAGGCACATGACTGGGGGATCCGCATGCCTTAGAACTCCTCAAAGTCGCTCCAGTACTCCTCACCGATGTTCTCCTCTGAACAGCGGTAAGCAAGGGTGAGCACTCTTATGGTTGGAGCTCAGCAAGTGGGGGAAACATGCAAGGCTACCAAGGATAGGCTATGGTTACAGCGGTTAGCATTTTATAAGTTGATCAAATTTTAGTTAACAGCACCTAGTTACTAGATGTAAGTTTATACCAACCCACTTAAGCATTATAAAACATCTTAAACTAAAAACCCACAAGATCCACGATTTACATCCATCTTTAAGTTTGATTATCATGTGAGGGTCCAAGCCGCTCTTAACCGTGAGCACGGCTGATCGATCAGTTTTAACTCTGCAGAGGTTGTACACTTTACCCACAGCTCGTGTTCCCCATGTTGCCCGGGTTAGCTAGACCCTTAAACACTTCCTAGGTGAGTGGCTAGGGGTCCACTACGAAGCCTTTACAAAGGAAAGTAGAGAAACCAACAGCCTGCAACAGTTACAGCAGCGGAGCGGACCATAACCCTCCCTAATGGTCAGCACCTTAGCCAAGGCTGCTACCCCAAAAGAACCGGGCTATACCCCTTCAACTCCGGCCCCCTGTGCCCCTCTCGGAAAAGAGCTATCAGTTAACCCACTCTCCTAATTAATTGGCTAAGCCAGAGCCATATGGACTGTGGTTGTACTATTATCTTGGGTGGTTCTCCATGTTCCGTTTTAGTTATGTGATCTTGTCTTAAAACACATCCAGCATTTCATAAACATAACAGATTGCAAAACATAACCCACATAACCAGCCCAAGTTTAGCAACTAAGCAATTATCTACCCAAAGCATTTGTTAAACAGGGTTGATCAAGGTAACAGGGTGAAACATCTAGTCAAGTCCTTAAAAAGGTGTTTGCCCATCAAGTTTATGCATAGCAACAGGAATAGTAAACTTCGTTTAGCATGCAGTGACATAGGTTCAAAAAGATTATGCAGGGGGGAAAGCCACTTGCCTTCCTCTACAAGCTGGGTGAAATCCTCCTCGAAGACAGGCTCTTCCTGATCACCTCCGACAGGGAGCTCAGACGAAACAGGCACGATATCTACGAGTCAAACATGGACAACAAACAATAAATAAACAGTACACCAAACAGTAACAAAACTGGTAAATTTGCTGCTTAAAAGATTCTACTCATCGAGACGATCATTTCGGTATAAAGAACGCTGAAAACGGAGTTAAAACAAGAAAGATATGATTGAAACAAGTTACAGGGACCTTTCTGTAAGAAAACTAAGCTTACAGGACTATTATGGAAAAAAACCAGGGACTAAAACATAATTTTATATGAAAACAGGAGGGCTAACATGTTAAAACAAGTAAAAAGGACCTCGGGTGCTAGACTTTAGAAAAGACAGGGGCTAAAACACAAGATTCAGGACCTGTTTGCAAGGATTTATGTAGGTGGGAGGACCGGCATGTAAAACTGTAAAAACTCAGGGGCTCTTAATCAAAACCGCCAGAGCAGCACCGTGGATCTTGGATCCAACGGCTGACGAAGCCTTGGACCGTGCCGTGGTCGCGGCCCACGAGTCCACGGTGGACCGGCCTCATAACGCGAAGGGGTACGCGATCCAGGCCGTCCGCGCGAGATCGAAAGGCCCAGGACGCACGCAAGCGAAGGGCGGCGGCGACGTCGCCGGAGAGCGGCGGCGCGCGACAGGGGCTCGCCGGCGTTGGCCCTGGACGGCGTTCCCGGCCACCATCCCGACCACGAGCAGGTGCAAAACGATGCGGGAGTGCTTGCGCGCGTGACAGGGGGGTCTATGGGGGCAATTGTGCCTCACCGGCGGCCAGCACCGGAAGAGGGCGGAGCGGCCACTCCGGCGAGCTCGTGGGTGCGCTGCTGTGCACGAAAGGAAGGGAAAACGGGCGGGGATTATTGCTCACAGTTCAAAGGAGAAGCGAGCGAGCTCGAAGGTGAAGAAGATTCGACGGCGGCGGAGCTTGGCAACGGCGGCGGGTCGGGCGGCGCTCCGGTGTGGTCGAGGCGCGGCTCCCACGGGCTCTGGGGACGAGAACCTGCAGCCAATCGAGCTTGATGAGCCTCTGGTGAACCCAAAGTGAAAGGGAGAAGGGCGGCGGAGGTGGTCCTTCACCGGCGGCGACGAATGCACGACGACGGCGGGAACCCGAGGCGGCGGCGCTGGTGAATTGGGGCTCGAGCAAGCGAGTGGGTGTGCTGGGAAGGCAAAGGGAGGCGCAGGCGTTCGAGTACGTGCTTAAATAGGGCCAGAGGAAAGAAGGTGAGGGGAGGCGAGCGGGCTCCGGGCGGCGGCGCTTGCCATTGATGGCCGCGGCCATCACGGCTCGGTGCAAGGAAAGGGGAAACGGCCCCAAATGATCGAGGGAGGTTAATTGCCTTAATTGGCAAGCCTAGTGAGGGGGAAAAGGAAGGGGAAGAGGCGGGGCGCGGCGGGATCCGCGGCTGCGGCGGCAGGCCGGCGAGACAGAGGTGAAGAAGAAAGGAAGGGGGAGAGGGAGAGGCTGACAGGTGGGGTCGCGGTGTCAGCGAGAGCAAAGAAAAGAAAAAGAGAAAGAGAGAGGCGGGCCGGCGCGAGGAGAGCTAGGTGGGCCGGCAGGCCTGGCTGGGCCGAAAGGTGAGAGGGTAAAGTTTTTTTTTTTTCAAACTTCTTTTTAAAACCACTTTTCTTTTCAAATTCAAATCAAACTCTTTCAAACTTTTTCTCAAAAATTTTATAAACTTTTTTAGAAACTACACAAGCAACCAAAAACCATGCAAGCCAACTGATGATGCACAATCACTTGTTGTCTCTATGTTTATTAAATTATGTTTAATATTTTAGAGCTCAATTTTAAATGGCAATTTAAATTCTTTTAATCCTTAAAACTATTTTAAGTTGCTAGGTGATTTTAGTGATGGAATTTTTAGGGTGTCACAAATCCTACCCCCTTAAAGAGAATCTCGTCCCGAGATTCAGAAGACTTAGAGAACAGCTGAGGAAAATCTTCTTTGAGTTCATCCTCTCTTTCCCAGGTTGCCTCTTCCTCAGTATGATGACTCCACTGTACCTTACATATCCTGATGACCTTGCTTCTAGTAACCCTTTCCGATGTATCCAAGATCTTGATAGGGTATTCCTTGTAAGTCAAATCCTTTCCCATTTCTATGTCTTCCAGCAGTACTGGTTCTATCCTGACCTCACTCGTACATTTCTTTAACTGTGATACATGAAACACATCATGTACACCTGACAACTGTGCTGGCAATTCCAACTGGTAGGCTACTTCTCCTCTTCTTTCCACTATCTTGAAAGGACCTATGAACCGAGGTGATAACTTCCCTCTGACATTGAACCTTCGCAGACCACGGATAGGTGACACTCTGAGGTATGCATAGTCACCAACTTCCAAAACCACTTCTCTTCTTCGAGGATCAGCATAACTCTTTTGACGTGACTGTGCGGCTTTGAGATTCTCTCTAATGATCTCAACTTGTCTTTCTGCTTCTCTTATGCTATCTGGTCCAAAGAGCTGACTCTCTCCAGTCTGGTTCCAAAACAACGGTGTTCTGCACTTTCTTCCATACAAAGCTTCAAACGGTGCCATCTTGATGCTGGACTGATAGCTGTTGTTATAAGCAAACTCTGCATAAGGCAAACTCTTATCCCAGCTGCCACTATTCTTCAACGCACAAGCTCTCAACATGTCCTCAAGGATCTGATTTGTTCTTTCCGTCTGTCCATCTGTCTGAGGATGGTATGCTGAACTGAAATTTAGCTTTGTATCCATTGATTCATGTAACTTCTGCCAAAACCGTGAAGTGAACTGAGTGCCCCGATCTGACACTATCTTCTTCGGTACCCCATGTAAACACACTATCCTTGAATTATATAACTCTGCCAACTTGACTCCTGTATAAGTCGTCTTTACTGGAATAAAGTGTGCTACCTTGGTTAACCGATCCACAATAACCCATATAGAATCATACCCATCACGAGTACGGGGTAATCCCACTATGAAGTCCATACCAATCTCTTCCCACTTCCATTCAGGTATCTTTAAAGGTTGAAGCAATCCTGCTGGTCTTTGATACTCAGCTTTCACTCTTTGACATGTGTCACACAAAGCTACATGAGCTGCTACATCCTTTTTCATCCCATACCACCAATACCTTTGTTTTAGATCTTGATACATCTTGGTACTTCCAGGATGAATAGAGTAAGCTGAATCATGTGCTTCCTTCAAAATAGCTTCTCGCAGCTCCTTGATCTCAGGTACACAGATTCTGTTCTTGAACCACACAGTTCCTTGCTCATCTTCCCTGAACTCTGGAACTTTACCCAACTTTATCAGCTTCTTATACTCTGCGATCTTCTCATCAGTCAACTGCCCTCTCCTAATATCCTGCTCAAGTGTCGACTCAATTTCTAATGTCAAAGTCTCACTCGAAGCAACCATTCCCAAGTTAAGCTGTGCCATCTCCCAACATAACTCCTGTGGTAACAAGTGCCCTATCAGCATGTTGGTCTGACTCTTCCGACTCAAAGCATCTGCTACCACATTTGCTTTACCAGGGTGATACTGAATATCCAGATCGTAATCCTTGATTAGCTCCAACCATCTTCGTTGCCTTAGATTAAGATCCTTCTGTGTAAAGATGTACTTCAGACTCTTATGATCAGTGAAAATCTGACACTTATTCCCAATCATATAATGCCTCCAGATTTTCAGAGCATGTACAACTGCTGCTAACTCAAGATCATGTGTAGGATAGTTCTGCTCATGTTTCCTTAACTGCCTTGAAGCATATGCTACTACTTTTCCTTCCTGCATCAACACACAACCCAATCCTTGCCGAGAAGCATCGCAATACACATCAAACCCTTTGTGTATATCTGGCATTATCAATACAGGAGCTGTAGTCAATCTTTTCTTTAATTCCTCAAAACTAGCTTGACACCTTTCATCCCACTTAAACTCCTTACCCTTCTCAAGTAAAGTTGTAAGGGGTTTCACAATCTTAGAGAATCCCTCAATGAACCTACGATAGTATCCTGCAAGTCCAAGGAAACTTCTGATCTCCGGTACATTCTTAGGCGGACTCCAGTTCAACACATCCCGAACCTTGCTTGGATCCACTGCAATTCCTCCATCAGTAATAATGTGTCCGAGAAAAGAGACCTCCTTCAACCAGAAATCACACTTGCTAAACTTGGCATACAGCTGATGTTCACGGAGCTTCTGCAACACGAGCCTCAAGTGTTCTTCATGTTCTTCCTCACTCCGAGAGAATACCAGAATATCATCAATGAATACCACAACAAACTTATCAAGATACTCCATGAATACCTTGTTCATCAAGTACATAAAGTATGCTGGAGCATTGGTCAAGCCAAAAGACATCACAGTGAACTCATATAACCCATATCTAGATGTGAATGCTGTCTTTGGTATATCCTCCACTCGGATTTTCAACTGATGGTAACCTGATCTAAGATCTATCTTGGAGAAAACTTTAGCTCCTCTCATCTGATCGAACAAATCCTCGATCCGGGGTAAAGGGTATTTGTTCTTGATAGTAACCTCATTAAGAGATCGATAATCTATACACAACCTCCTAGATCCATCCTTCTTATCAACGAAGAGTGTGGGGGCTCCCCATGGTGATGAACTAGGACGGATAAACCCTTTACTAAGTAGTTCCTCTATTTGTTTCTTTAATTCAGCTAAATCTTTAACATCCATTCTATAAGGTCTTTTTGATATAGGAGCAGTACCAGGTATAAGTTCAATACTAAATTCAATGTCACGGTCAGGTGGCATACCTGGCAGATCCTCTGGAAATACATCAGGGAATTCACTCACTACTCTTATATCCTCCAAGGCCTTGCCTTCTACTGAATTCACAGTTCCACTGTTGGATGAGGGTGTACCCACATACTCTATTCTCTCTCCTTGTGGACTGGTCAACAATACAGACTTCTTTCGGCACTGAATAACTCCATCACAACTCCTTAACCAATCCATTCCTAGGATGACATCTATTCCCCATGACTTTAAGACTACCAGATTAGCAAGAAAGTCTACTCCCATGATATTAATCTTTACTTGTGGGCATATATAACCAGTTTTCATTTCTCCTCCCGGGGAGCTAACTATCAGTGGATTCTTCATAGAACTCATACGTAAGTTATGTTTTGTCACAAATTGATCAGTTATGAAAGAATGTGATGCTCCTGAATCAAACAAAACTGTAGCGGGTATAGAGTTGACGGGAAACGTACCCAATACCACACCGGAGTCATTCTGAGCTTGCTCCACTGATACATGATTAACCCGACCACGCACATAGTTCTGCTGGCCTCTCTTGTTAGGAGCTTGTGGAGTGCGAGGCTGTGAAGATGACTGCCCAGACCTGTGACTATTATCCCTCTGAGGGGTCTGCACTGCTCTCTTAGGACAGTTGTTAGCATAGTGTCCCAGCTCTCCACACTTGAAACACCCACTGGGCTGAACAGGGGTAGTGTTCCTGACAGGTGCCCCAGAGCCATTGTTGGAACGACTCTGCTGAGGAGTAGGAGCTCGGGGTGTCTGAGGGTTGAAACGCTGTGGTTGAAACGAGCGCTGCAGCTGTAAGTTCTGTGGATACTTTCCTCCTTGTCCACCAGGACGATACTGAGACGAGCTCTGCTGTGAACTGTAGCGAGGACGAGTGTTACTGCTTGACTGCCCATGTGATTGGAACTTGCGTTTCTGCTCGCCCAGTTCCTTCCTCTTGCTCTCCAGTCCAATTGCCTTGTTCACCAGTGTCTGGAAATCTGGAAAGGTGTGACTCTGCAGCTGATAGTTGAGAGGCCCAATCAACCCATCCAGAAACCTTTCCTGTCTCTTAGGATCAGTGTTCACCTCATCAGGTGCATAACGAGACAGATGAGTGAACTTGTCCAAGTACTCAGTGACCGACATGCTTCCCTGCCTCAGTGACAAGAACTCCTTCTGCTTAAGCTTGATTACCCCTGAAGGGATGTGATAAGTACGGAAGTTGTCACGGAATTCTTGCCAAGTAATGTTGTGCCTATTGGGATGTGCAGTTGAATATGCATCCCACCAATCTCCAGCCTGTCCCACAAGTCTTCCAGCAGCATACAAAACCATCTCCCTGTCAGTGCACTGAACAATCTCCAGCTTCTTAGTAACTGTCTTCAACCAATCATCTGCATCTAGCGGATCAGTTGAATGAGAGTAAGTAGGAGGGTTGTGGCTCATGAATTCCTTGTGCCTATCCCTGGGTGGCGGTGGAGCTGGCTGTGGTTGCTGGTTCTGCTGAGCCTGCATGTTCTGAACAGTGTTGGTGAGATTCTGGATTAGCTGCATTTGTGCTTCAAAGAACTGCTGCATTGCTGGATCCATTGCTTGATTGATTGGCGGGGGTGGTGCTTGATTTCGTTGATTAGCAATGCGAGCACGAATCACAGGTGGAATGTCTTGACCTCCTCCGGACCTGGTTTTTACCATCTGATTGTTAGAGAAATCTATTTCAGAGAGGGGTATTGAACTGATGCATAAAAAAAGATGAACTCAAAACGATTAAGCAACACAAACTTCCAACTAGGACAGATTCTGTTGACCTCAATAATTCAGGTGTAACTCTCTGTGCTATTATCCAAAAATCATGAATTTTTACCAGATTGTGAAGTGCAAAATTATGAGACTAATGCAACTGGAATCATCTCAATTGGAGGTCTACAACTCGAGATAAAATTCAAACAGTGCAGATGTGTCAGCAGAGATTACAGATTCTGATGTGCTCAATACTTTGTACATAATTCCCAGAATACATACTGTATGATATTGAATTTTTGACAGAAAATCATCCTCAAAATTTGTGAACTAACCCAACTGGTTTCATATCAAACGGAGCTCTGTAGCTCGAGATAAAATTAAAACATTACTGCTATGTCAAATCACTGCGAGAACAGATTTGCATCATTCCAATCTTGCATGAGAGATAAAATAGAAGACAACCAGATTTGGACCCAAACTAACTTTATTTAACTTAATGGTTTCTTGTTGTATTGTGGCCATCACTCCACCATACAACTCACACACAAGCAAAATCCAAATCAAACATGTGTTCAAGCAACAACCATTATTACAAGCATTCGTCCTCACAGGAACGGTCTATCGAAACTTAAAAAGGTAAAGGCAGGCATCCTAAGATCCTAGCCCAGACGAGTTGTAGCTTCTGGTGTGCCGTAACGGAGCTTCTTGCGTGGAGGAGAGGCTGTAGTTTGGTACGGCATTGCTTCCTGAGGTGGCTGCTGACCAGCAAGCTGTGCTTCCAGATAGGCAATCCTAGCCTGAGCAGTCTGCAGTTCTTCATGGTACCTATCCATCTCAGTTGTTGCACCTTCAAGGTCAGTGTTCAGTGCAGCAGTCACCCGAGCCAGGATGTCAATACGGTCATCTCCTCCAGCAGGTACTATGGTCTCCTCAGAGCCACTCACACGACGAGGAACGTGGCGGAACTCAGACCCATGCAGACGATCACGTTGAGCATTGCAGAGCGACCAGAGAGCCCTCCTAGCTGCATCATTGACCGCAGCCTCATCAGTGGAGAAGTGAGCTGTGCTGTGGTGTGATGAGCGGTTCCTCCACCCATTGGTGTCAATCAAAGGCACACGGATGTAGACTCGGCTGGTGTAGTAATCCCTCATACCAGGCTCACTGAAATGCTTGGTGACATAGAGTGGCTTCATGGTGTACCCCAGGTGCTGCAGTACCTCCTGCAGTAGGACACAGAACTGGCCATTCTCATCTTCAGTGGAGTGCTTGTGGTACTCAGCCCCACGATAGCGAGGATCATCATCCTCTTCCTCCTCAGGATCTTCACCATCATTGTTGTTGTCTTCATCGTCATCATCTTCACCACTGTCATCCCCCGAGTCATCTGGATCTCCACCCATAGCATTGGGTGCGGGAGCAACTGGCGAAGGTGGTGCATCTTCTGCTGCTTCAGGTGCTGGCGGAATCACGATGTCACCATCTGCATCGGCCTCCAGGACAGTACCATCATACAGCTGTGGCTGCTCAACTGGATCCTCCTGCTGCTGCACTTCTTCAGGGTCTTCTTCAACCTCAGCTTCCGGCTGCACCTCTTCGGGATCCTCTTCAACTTCAACCTCTGGCTGCGGCTCTGGCTGCGGCTCTGGCACTGGCGCAATCACCGGGTAGCGGGGTGCCAACTGACCACGGGGAACACGACCACCAGTACTCTTGCGTGCAGTGTACTTTGTTCTGGCCATCTGACAAAACAAAACTGAACTCAGTATGGAATAAATCAAAATGATAGAGTTTTAATAATAAACAAGAATAAATTAGATTTTTATGCGTAAATAAGGCAATTTGAAGTATGACATGACTTTCTAGAACATGAATCCTTAATTTCGACCATTTCTAACTAAGGCTGCGACCTACAGTCATTACGGCTCTGGTACCACTTTGTCACACCCGATTTTACAAGGAAAACCGAATGCATCTCATATGTGCGCCAGGATCAGATTACACACATACGATAGACAAAAGAGTGTAATACCATAACTGTAATCAAAACGTACAGGAGTTTAACTGATACAATATTCATTTATTACACTCAGACGGTGGACACGAAGGTCCGAAAACAAACGATAACTAAACGAGCAACTTCAGCTTCAACTTCCACAGGCACATGACTGGGGGATCCGCATGCCTTAGAACTCCTCAAAGTCGCTCCAGTACTCCTCACCGATGTTCTCCTCTGAACAGCGGTAAGCAAGGGTGAGCACTCTTATGGTTGGAGCTCAGCAAGTGGGGGAAACATGCAAGGCTACCAAGGATAGGCTATGGTTACAGCGGTTAGCATTTTATAAGTTGATCAAATTTTAGTTAACAGCACCTAGTTACTAGATGTAAGTTTATACCAACCCACTTAAGCATTATAAAACATCTTAAACTAAAAACCCACAAGATCCACGATTTACATCCATCTTTAAGTTTGATTATCATGTGAGGGTCCAAGCCGCTCTTAACCGTGAGCACGGCTGATCGATCAGTTTTAACTCTGCAGAGGTTGTACACTTTACCCACAGCTCGTGTTCCCCATGTTGCCCGGGTTAGCTAGACCCTTAAACACTTCCTAGGTGAGTGGCTAGGGGTCCACTACGAAGCCTTTACAAAGGAAAGTAGAGAAACCAACAGCCTGCAACAGTTACAGCAGCGGAGCGGACCATAACCCTCCCTAATGGTCAGCACCTTAGCCAAGGCTGCTACCCCAAAAGAACCGGGCTATACCCCTTCAACTCCGGCCCCCTGTGCCCCTCTCGGAAAAGAGCTATCAGTTAACCCACTCTCCTAATTAATTGGCTAAGCCAGAGCCATATGGACTGTGGTTGTACTATTATCTTGGGTGGTTCTCCATGTTCCGTTTTAGTTATGTGATCTTGTCTTAAAACACATCCAGCATTTCATAAACATAACAGATTGCAAAACATAACCCACATAACCAGCCCAAGTTTAGCAACTAAGCAATTATCTACCCAAAGCATTTGTTAAACAGGGTTGATCAAGGTAACAGGGTGAAACATCTAGTCAAGTCCTTAAAAAGGTGTTTGCCCATCAAGTTTATGCATAGCAACAGGAATAGTAAACTTCGTTTAGCATGCAGTGACATAGGTTCAAAAAGATTATGCAGGGGGGAAAGCCACTTGCCTTCCTCTACAAGCTGGGTGAAATCCTCCTCGAAGACAGGCTCTTCCTGATCACCTCCGACAGGGAGCTCAGACGAAACAGGCACGATATCTACGAGTCAAACATGGACAACAAACAATAAATAAACAGTACACCAAACAGTAACAAAACTGGTAAATTTGCTGCTTAAAAGATTCTACTCATCGAGACGATCATTTCGGTATAAAGAACGCTGAAAACGGAGTTAAAACAAGAAAGATATGATTGAAACAAGTTACAGGGACCTTTCTGTAAGAAAACTAAGCTTACAGGACTATTATGGAAAAAAACCAGGGACTAAAACATAATTTTATATGAAAACAGGAGGGCTAACATGTTAAAACAAGTAAAAAGGACCTCGGGTGCTAGACTTTAGAAAAGACAGGGGCTAAAACACAAGATTCAGGACCTGTTTGCAAGGATTTATGTAGGTGGGAGGACCGGCATGTAAAACTGTAAAAACTCAGGGGCTCTTAATCAAAACCGCCAGAGCAGCACCGTGGATCTTGGATCCAACGGCTGACGAAGCCTTGGACCGTGCCGTGGTCGCGGCCCACGAGTCCACGGTGGACCGGCCTCATAACGCGAAGGGGTACGCGATCCAGGCCGTCCGCGCGAGATCGAAAGGCCCAGGACGCACGCAAGCGAAGGGCGGCGGCGACGTCGCCGGAGAGCGGCGGCGCGCGACAGGGGCTCGCCGGCGTTGGCCCTGGACGGCGTTCCCGGCCACCATCCCGACCACGAGCAGGTGCAAAACGATGCGGGAGTGCTTGCGCGCGTGACAGGGGGGTCTATGGGGGCAATTGTGCCTCACCGGCGGCCAGCACCGGAAGAGGGCGGAGCGGCCACTCCGGCGAGCTCGTGGGTGCGCTGCTGTGCACGAAAGGAAGGGAAAACGGGCGGGGATTATTGCTCACAGTTCAAAGGAGAAGCGAGCGAGCTCGAAGGTGAAGAAGATTCGACGGCGGCGGAGCTTGGCAACGGCGGCGGGTCGGGCGGCGCTCCGGTGTGGTCGAGGCGCGGCTCCCACGGGCTCTGGGGACGAGAACCTGCAGCCAATCGAGCTTGATGAGCCTCTGGTGAACCCAAAGTGAAAGGGAGAAGGGCGGCGGAGGTGGTCCTTCACCGGCGGCGACGAATGCACGACGACGGCGGGAACCCGAGGCGGCGGCGCTGGTGAATTGGGGCTCGAGCAAGCGAGTGGGTGTGCTGGGAAGGCAAAGGGAGGCGCAGGCGTTCGAGTACGTGCTTAAATAGGGCCAGAGGAAAGAAGGTGAGGGGAGGCGAGCGGGCTCCGGGCGGCGGCGCTTGCCATTGATGGCCGCGGCCATCACGGCTCGGTGCAAGGAAAGGGGAAACGGCCCCAAATGATCGAGGGAGGTTAATTGCCTTAATTGGCAAGCCTAGTGAGGGGGAAAAGGAAGGGGAAGAGGCGGGGCGCGGCGGGATCCGCGGCTGCGGCGGCAGGCCGGCGAGACAGAGGTGAAGAAGAAAGGAAGGGGGAGAGGGAGAGGCTGACAGGTGGGGTCGCGGTGTCAGCGAGAGCAAAGAAAAGAAAAAGAGAAAGAGAGAGGCGGGCCGGCGCGAGGAGAGCTAGGTGGGCCGGCAGGCCTGGCTGGGCCGAAAGGTGAGAGGGTAAAGTTTTTTTTTTTCAAACTTCTTTTTAAAACCACTTTTCTTTTCAAATTCAAATCAAACTCTTTCAAACTTTTTCTCAAAAATTTTATAAATTTTTTTAGAAACTACACAAGCAACCAAAAACCATGCAAGCCAACTGATGATGCACAATCACTTGTTGTCTCTATGTTTATTAAATTATGTTTAATATTTTAGAGCTCAATTTTAAATGGCAATTTAAATTCTTTTAATCCTTAAAACTATTTTAAGTTGCTAGGTGATTTTAGTGATGGAATTTTTAGGGTGTCACAATCACGTAGGGGAAAACGTGAGGGACAAGTTCCTCTCGGTTGGAGACCGAGAAGATCACGATATGGTTTATTTCCAACATTCTCCCACTTGATCGAACGGTCTACAAGTTCGCATCATTCAAATGCTCACACTCGGTAAAATAGTAAATACTAGACCAATGCGTCATCAGCAACATTTAATTTGCTACCGGGACCCTATTACCCATAGTTTCACTGAGACACCTTGTTAGAACGCTTATACATTATTGGGAGTTCATAACGGCCCTGAACCAGGACCTAAAGACTATCCACCAGACCCATGTCTAGAACATGTTGCTTAAATAGATTAGGTGGTATGCCTTTAGTGAGCGGATCCGCGAGCATCTCATTAGTTCTTATGTGCTCAACATTAATAGTACGATCCTGGTCTCTTCCAATAACAACACGATACTTAAGGTCAATGTGTTTGGAAGCACCACTTGACTTGTTGTTCTTTATGAAAAATATTGTTGATTTATTATCACAGTATAACTTAAGCGGTTTTGTAATGCTGTCTATAACCTTAAGGCCCGGAATAAAATTCTTAAACCACACAGCCTGTCATGTCGCTTCATAACATGCTATAAACTCAGCCTGCATAGTCGACGCTGCAGTTAACTCTTGCTTAGAGCTTTTCCAAGAAATAGCTCCTCCTGCTAGAGTGAAGACATACCCTGATGTAGACTTTCTACTATCTTCACATCCAGCAAAATCAGCATCAGAATAACCAATACTTCAAGATTATCTGATCTTTTATATGTAAGCATGTAATTTTTAGTGCCTTGGCAATAGCGTAATGCCTTTTTGACACCCATCCAGTGGACCTTTCCTGGATTTTGCTGATATCTTCCAAACATTCCGGTTGCAAACGCCAAGTCTGGATGCGTACAGACTTGAGCATACATTAAGCTCCCGACAGCCGAAGCATAAGGAATATTACTCATCTCACTTAATTCCAATTGGTTTTTAGGACTTTGTTCTTCACTAAATTTATCGCCCTTTGCTATTGGAACAGGTGTGGGCTTACTATTTTGCATCTCGTATCTCTTAAGCACTTTATCAATATATGCCTTTTGAGATAATCCCAGCACTCCTTTGGTCCTATCTCGGTGAATCTCAATGCCCAGAACATAAGAGGCCTCACCGAGATCTTTCATATCAAAATGGTATGATAGAAATCTCTGTCTCATGTAACATTTGCTTATCGTTACTTGCTAATAGAATATCATCCACATAGAGTACTAGAATAACAAATTTTCCACCTTTTATCTTAATGTAGATACAATTGTCTATAGGATTTTCCTTAAATCCAAATTTCTTAATCACTTGATTGAATCTAAGGTTCCATTGTCTTGACGCTTGCTTAAGTCCATAAATGGATTTCTTTAATCTGCATCCCATATGCTCCTTACCTTTCACAACATAACCTTCCGGTTGTGTCATGAAAATTGTCTCATCTAAGTGACCATTAAGGAATGCAGTCTTAACATCCATCTGATGTAGCTCTAATTCAAAATGAGCCACTAGCGCCATTACGATTCTAAACGAATCTTTCTTAGACACAGGTGAAAAAGTTTCATTATAATCAACCCCTTCCTTTTGTGTATAACCCTTTGCTACGAGCCTTGCTTTGAATTTATCGACATTCCCTTTAGAGTCACGCTTAATTTTGAAGACCCACTTACAGCCTACTGGTTTGACTTCATCAGGAATTTCGACTAAATCCCATACATCATTAGTGCTCATAGATAGGGCTGGGCACTTTATTACCGAAGACTGAAAACCGAACCGAGCCGAACCGAAACCGAACCGAATTGTCGGTTTTTTGGTTCGGCTTCGGTTTTAGGTTAGAGAAAGACCGATGTTTAGTTCGGGGATCGGTTTTCACGTCTTGTAAAACCGAAACACTGATAAAACCGAACAGCCCTCCCGTCTGTGGCCCTTCTGCGAATTCCCTCCTCTATTTAATCGATTCAGCCCATTTAAACACCTTAGCCCAAAAGCTACTACCCAAAATATACATGAAAAGGCCCAAAAGGTATCCACGAGCAGTCCCAAGTCAACGATTCCACGAGCATTCGGCCAGGCGGCCAGCCGCCCCATCGAACCTTATCCTCATCCTCGACTCCACGAGCATGCGGCCAGCCATGCGTGATGTCGCACAGGGAGAGGGACCACCGGTTCTGCGCATGGCAGCGGGCTGCAGCAGGCTAGCGAGCTGGTGTGGTGGCGCAGTGCAGGCAGAGATCTCGGCCAAGGGCGCGACGACGGTGGCGCAGGCAAGATCCCAGCCAGGGGCGCGATGACGGCGGCGCGGGCGAGATCCCAGCCAGGGGCGCGACGACAGCGGCTCGGGCAAGGCCGCTGGTCAGGCGCGGCGTAGGCGGAGTCACGGAGATCTCGGCCAGGGGCGCGACGACAGTGGCGTGGGTGGGCTGCTGGTGAGGCACGGCGGCGGCGAGGTAGGAGGATTCATATTTGGACTACTCTGCTTGATATCGACTGCCTGTGATGCATGCTTGAATAAAAGTTCGGTGTTGTTCGGTAGAAACCGAAAAAACGAATTAAAAAACCGACACCGAACTCGTCGGTTTTTGTTTCTCTGGTAAACCGATCGGTTGCTGGTTGGTGAAAAACCAAAATAATTTAACACCGAAAAACCGAACCGAATAGTCAGTTTAAACCGGATGCCCAGGCCTACTCATAGACTTAAGCTCATCTTCCATAGCCTCAACCCACTTAGCGGAATGCTCACTTGAAATTACCTCTTTGAATGAGACAGGATCATCTACCTTTCCGACATCATACATATCTTCACTTAAGTATGTCTCATAACAGTTGGGAATGACAGATCTCCTTGGCCGTTGTGATCTCCTTATAGGCTCATTCACAACTGGCTCAGAAATGGCAAGAGGTTGCTCAACAGGGTTTTGCACTTCATTATTATGCACCACTTGCTCTTGCTGTGGCACAATCACTACTGTGACAACCCGCCCGGGAAAATACCGTACTATCGCCTAAAGCAATCCCCTTTGGCCATTAAGCGACAGTAAAGTACCATCCCGTCGTTGGTTGTCGGGTCAAAGCCCGGTAAATCACTTGGAATTCACACAGAGGATCGAACATATGCATTAAAACTCACACGAAGGCGAGTCCAGAGTACAAACACAAATTAAATCCAAATTGTACCCCTAAGGGTTAATTATTACAAACCAATGTTCATGACATGATAAGTAAAGGTTCAGAGTTCGAAAATAGCGGAATAATTAAACTAGCAAAATGATAAACATCACAGTAGGTCGTCCGTGATGCCATCACTCGTCGTCATCCACCCATTCCAGCTCCCAGCCGGGTGGAATCTCACCAGGCCAAACCACCTGCAACAACATTTATAAAGCAAGGCTGAGTATACTAATACTCAGCAAGACTTAACCGTCGGGTGATAACTACATCACCGAACTCTAGACATGAGAGGCTTTTTGGCCGGTGGAGTTCTTTTGCTGAAAAGCAACAAAGAGTATGTCCTTACTTTCAATATTTTAGCTCAAATTCTAGTTAATTATCATTTCTACGTGAGCCATCTATTGCAATCAAGACTTGTGCAATACAATTAATTCAAGTAGTAATATTCACAAAGTTCCATCATTACGGGATATCATGGCCAGTTGATTAAGCAGTCTCAGATAACGGTGAGAGGCCGACAATCGATTGATTTATAACCTTGCAAGGTAAACCTAAACACACGGTAGGGTGCCCTCGCACTGGACAACCACCAGGCAGTTCCCAAAAGTCCTCGGCTTGGGATCGAATCTTACAGTCCCGGGTACACGGCTATCTGGCGTACCCCGCGAGGCACCCAGCTTCACACATGTACACACCTCCCGGTAGCTAGCCGGGTAGGTGAATACTCAAGATTAGTAATAGTAAGATCCTGCACCGTCTCATTAAGGTACTAGGCTTACCGGTCCCATTCCCGACAAGTACTTAGTACGTTCAAAAGCTTAGCCCACGAAAGCCACTGGACCGGAGCCCAAATCCCATGCTCTTACCACATGAGCAATCCGTTTATAAAGATCTTATGATTCCAACATAAGAACCTATTCTCGCGAGTGACGAACATCACTCGACTTCTACCGGGTCCTATAGCATAGCAGCTATCGACCTAGCATACTAGTAAAAGAGCATAGGTACCTAAGGATCATGCATCTAGGGTTTCAATTCAACTCCTGAAACGTAAATGCACAAACATATCAAACGTAATTGCATAATTTTAAAAGAAGGGTTAATGATCCGGGGCTTGCCTTCGCTGGCAAGGTTGGCCTTGGGCCCTTCTGAACTTTGGTCCAGGTCTTGCTCTACAGTGACGTAGTGCACGTCTCCGTCAGCTCCTCCGTCTCCTCCTTCCGGCACAAGCGTACAGCTACCGTCGGGAAGATCTACACGAGGATGCAAATGCAAGATTTAATTAATGTTTTTGATTTAATTAATTACAAATTAACTCATGACAACCATGGGGTGCATGGTTGACCACATTCACCTAGATAAACATACATTCATCATACTCTTCCAAAAAGGAACAATATGTTGTTCTTTATTAATTATTCTTTTTGATAGTGACTGTGTACACATTTATGTAAATAAATTAATTTAATTTTCACAAACAGCAAGGGTGGTGACACTTAGCTTCTTAGCATGATTTACATCACATACATAAGGTCATTAGGTGTGTGTTGGTGATTTTCCAATTTAACTTTAATATTAAGCTTAATTGGCTTCCATTGTTTTTATTCAAAAAATAAATTCATAAAATTCAGAGAGTGGTGTTTTCTAAGCTCTATAACTCTAAGCAAAGCCACTGAACACACATGCACACTTATGAGAGCTATGAATTAATTATACCGAAAAAGACAAATTCTAGCTACCAAAACATGGGAAATGCATATAAAAATAAATACACAACAAATGAATTCCAACTTTCCCTCACTGCTACTCTGAGTCAAGTCAAGGCTAGGAAATCAACAAACACATCAAGAGCTACTCTAGATCTTCAGCTATGCATTTATATTTGAAACTAAGAATATTTCAAGAATAAATACTTATAGCAGTTATAAAATCATGATTAATTCACCAGAGATGAATTTAGTCATAAAAAGACCACATGCAGAAGTTTAGCACAAAAATCTATACATTTTTTGCTACAAAAATCATTTAGAC
Organism: Cenchrus fungigraminus; assembly: GCA_036936925.1. Taxonomy (NCBI): domain Eukaryota; kingdom Viridiplantae; phylum Streptophyta; class Magnoliopsida; order Poales; family Poaceae; genus Cenchrus; species Cenchrus fungigraminus. Next base: position 13,993,516 of record CM072778.1, on the reverse strand, counting down.
AGATTCAGCATAAATACAAAACAATTCATAATAAAAGATCTACATCATAACTTTGTGCAATTTTTGGTACAGAAGCTATTCATGATATGACTCACAACATATCCAAAATTCAAGTACATAGCACATGCACATTTTGAACTACAACAGATCTAGGTTTAACTGATTTCTATTTTTCATGCAAAAACTATCACTTAAAAGTAGGGTCATGCTTTGTGAAAGTTGTAGCACTATTCACAAGGAAACCAACAAAATTGGTTTTGAGTTTTTATGATTTTTCTACGATTTTCTACGGACTTTACAAGATTCAGCAAAAGGCTTAACACTATTTAAGAATCTTCTTTCAAGCAGGCCCCTGGGAACTTTCTAAGGTTCACAGATATACCCTTGCTTTGCAGATCGGCCCCTAGAAAGATTGTTGACCTTGCAATTTGGTCCTTGGGGTGGTCGGCGGCACGGGCGGCCGGATTCCGGCGAGGTCGCCGCCGTTCTTGGCCGGAGAAGCGGCGGGGGAGGACCACGTGGTCACCTGGACGCGATTGGGGGCCGGAGGAAGGGCAAGGAGGGCGCCGGCGAGCGAGCACGGCGGTGCCCGGTGGCTGCGGCCGCTGGAACGGCTGCTCCGGCGAAAGGCGAGACAATGCGAAGCAATTGTTGGTAGTGATAGCTCGAGGATACCCTGGGGGGTGCCAGGGGGTGGAGCGGCCTAGGGAGCGAGCGGGAAAGGCAGTTCGGCGTCGGCGGCAGTAATGGTGACGGCGGAGCTCGGGCGCGCGCGAGGAGGAAGTGCGGCGAGGTGCGTGCACGTGCGGGGGACCGGCCTGCGGCTTTTATAGGGGGTGCGCGGGGTGGAGGCCTTCGCTGAGACGCAAAGGAGGGAGGGCGAGGGGACCCGGCTCGGCCGGCGGCCGTGGCGGGCACGCCGTAGGGGCCGGCGTCGACGCGCTGCGCGTGGCGCGCGTGGAAGAGGAGCGGCGAGGGGTCCGGCGCATGGGGGGTGTGTGCGTGAAAAGGCGCGCGACGCATGGGACCCACACCGCATCGGGCTCGAGGTCGCGGGGGACCTGGACGCCGAGGGACGGCGGCGGCCGCGTGGCATCGGCGCGGCGGCGTGACGTCGCGCGCTGGCGCTAGTTCCCGGCGCCAGAGCACCGGTCCAAACTCAGCTGCGCCTGTTTGACCAAGATTCTTTCAAAATTTTTGAACTGTGCTAAAAAATCTCCAAAAACGAAAGTTGGAGAACAATACTAGGAGAACATTTTTCGTAAAGGCCAACCTATGTTTTGATCAATGGTTTGAGCATGAACTGCAGGCAAAGTTGTTGTCTTTCATGGCACCGATGAATAGTGTTTAGCTGCAGTTGACTGAGATTTTCACCAATTTCCACTCAAAATCTCAAATGCCGCCAATTATGAAAAGTGTGTCCCTCAAAAAGATGAACAACTTTTATATTGGCCGATTTTGAAGTGTTTAAGTGAAAACTTGAGAACGTGGTAAAAGTTCCAGAGGGGGTTCAAAGACATTGGGGTTTGACTAGGGTTTTGACCAAGGGTTGACCACAAGGGTGTGTTGACTTGCCTAAGAGGGTCATTAGTGATTGTTGACTAGGTTTTCGAGGTGATGACCCAGGTTGACCAAGGTTTGACTCAAGTCAACGTGGTTGACTTTGCTCGGCTCGGTCATTAGCACTAATAATGCCAATTAAAAACCTGGGGCGTCACAACTGCCTGATGTGGTACCTCAACTTGAGCTGTAGCACTTGAAGTCTGAACAGAGGGTAAGAACAATGGCACTAACTGAGGTGTCACTGATTCTTGAGTCACCGAAATGGGAAGCTCAGCCCGGATTTCCTCAAGACTTATTTCCCTCGTTGGAAAGCTCCCACTGATTTCTGCATCCTCTAGGAACACAGCATGTCTAGTCTCTACGAACTTAGTGTGACGACTAGGATAGTAGAAACGGTACCCCTTAGACTGATCGGGATATCCAATAAAATTGCAGCTTATCATCTTAGTATATAATTTCTTTTATTGTGGATTAAATAATCTAGCTTCAGCTGGACAACCCCACACACGTAAGTAATTAAGTGACGGTTTCCTTCCAAACCACAATTCATAAGGTGTTTTGGGCACTGACTTACTAGGAACCCGATTAAGAATGTGTGCAGCTGTTTTTAATGCTTCCATCCACAACTCCACTGGCAAACTAGAATAGCTAAGCATGCTACGCACCATGTCCATAAGTGTGCGATTACGTTGCTCAGCCACTCCATTCTGTTGTGGTTCGTCCGGCATAGAATACTGGGCCTTAATACTATTTTCCTCAAGGTACTTAGCGAATGGTCTAGGAATCTGGCCATATGGAACATGTCTCTCATAATATTCACCACCTCGATCTGATCTTACTATTTTAATAGTAATACTATGATGATTTTCCACTTCAGCCTTATAAATCTTAAATTTATCTAATGCTTCAGATCGATCGCGAATGGGGTAAATATGACCATAACGAGAGAAGTCATCAGTGAAAGTAATGAATGAATCATAACCATCCACTGAAGTTACTAGGAATGGGCCACAAATGTCAGTGTGAATAATTTCTAAGAGGCCCGAACTCCTAGTAGCTCCTTTCTTAATTGTCTTAGCGAATTTCCCCTTAATACACTTGATGCATTGTTCTGAGTCTGAGAAATCTAATGAATGGAGTATCTCTTCTCTAATGAGAAGTTCCATTCTCCCCCTCGAAATATGGCCTAAACGACAGTGCCATAATTTCGAAGAAGTCTCATCATTTCGCTTATGCTTTTTAGACACATCACTCACATTCATCACAGAATAATCTTTATCAAGAGAGAGCATATAAAGCTTGCCTTGCAAATAACTAAGACCAACATTTATATTATGATACTTAATATTACACTTATTGTTGCCAAACTCACAAATATGTCCCGGATAATCTAATGCTAAAACTGAAATGAGGTTTCTCTTTAAGCTAGGAACATAAAGAACATCATCTAATTGAAGACTGAAGCCGCTTGGTAGCTCTAATACGAAGTTTCCAACGCCTTCGACTTCAACTTCATTTCCATCAGCAACTCTAAGATTTCGCTCCCCCCTTCTTATAGTTCTCATCGAACTGAATGCCTGTAATGAATTGGAAATGTGCACAGTGGCACCTGAGTCAATCCACCAAGTATTCGGGGAAAATCAGCTAAGAATGATTCATCAATAAATGAAACAACATAAGTACCTTTGTTCTTCAGCCATTCCTTAAACGCTGCGCATTGCTTTTGCAGATGTTTAGGAGACTTGCAGAACTTGCAAACTTTAGCATCTTGAGCATTCTTATGTGAAGTGGTCTTATTCACCTTATTTTTCTTAAATTTCTTCTTAGGCTGCTTGCTGCTTCCTGATTCAGCTTGATTTTTAGAAGGATGGTTAAACCCAACAAGGTTAGCCACATTCTTCCCTTTTTCAGCCTTCTGCCTTTCCTCTTCCTCAACACAATAGCTAATGAGCTCAGCTATGTTCCAAGTCCCTTTCTGAGTGTTGTAACTTATCTTAAAAGGACTATATTGAGGAGGCAGTGAAGTCATAATGAAATGCACCAGAAAACCATCCGAGATGGCCATATCTAGTGCCTTAAGCTTATTGGTCATATCACACATGCTCAAAATGTGCTCCCTAATACCACTTTGCCCATTATACTCAGACGTTAGCATTTTCATAATGAGAGTGCTAGCATAGGTCTTAGAGGAGCTCTTAAAGTTTTCTTCAACCTTATCGAAGAATTCCTTAGCGGTCAACTCACAACCATCCTCATGTTTATCAGGAATAGCACCTCTAATGGCAACAGAGATCGATTGCTTAATGATCATGTTGGCCATTCTGTTATTCCTATCCCACTTATCGTCATGAGAGTTGTCAGCATTGGGAGCAGTAGAAACAACAGGCCTAGCTTCACGTAAAACTGAGTCATACTCTAAAATGCCAAGTATGACCTGCACCTTTTCCTTCCAGCTAGGAAAGTTCGTGCCATTAAGTGGCTCAATGGTGTTTAGGTAGCCGGTCACATTGTTCACTGAAAATTATGGAAAATTATGTTTCAGTAAAATACACAATAAAGATGCACATAAAAGCATAATAATAACCTTACGATGGTCCGATTAAAATTATGCAATAAATTTCAATTTGCATCACCGATGGGCAGAAAACAAACAAAATTTATCATTAAACTCATAATAAAAACAACAATGGTCAGAATTAATTACAAGTGTACTCTAATTAAGCTTCTCGATGGTTCCACTTAATTAGAGAGCATCTTAATTGCATACTGGTGGAAAACATAATTTTTCAGCGAAATAATGCAAACTAAACAGTAATTAAATTAAATATATGACTTATGGAAATTAAATAAGCTGGAAAACATAAAAGATAAAAGGAAAAACTTAAACAGGCTCAAAACCTCAAAAGGAGCCCATATATGATTTAGCCCGCAGCAGCCCATCCCCTCTATTAAGCAAATTTCCATCTTATGGCCTGCGCAGCGGCCCAACTAACGGCCCACTGTGGCCCGACACACTCGCACCGCTGTTCTGATGCGGACGATCCAGGCCGTTCATTGCAGATCGGACGGTGGAGAGAAGCTCAAGCCGGATCAAAACCAGCCGACGCAGGGGAAACCCTAATCCCCTCGCATTCCTTCCGCACGCCGCAGTCACCCCGTCTCCCCTTTCTCCTCCCCCGGATCCCGAGCACCACCACCGTCCGCCGCCGTGATCCGCCGCCGCCGACCGTAGGCTCCGCCGCGGGCCCTCTGGCCGGAGGACGTGTGCGACTCGGTCACGCGTGCCTCGGTCCATGGGCTCCGCCGGTGGTGCCGTAACGGGTGAGCGGGCGCGGGTGGCTCTCCGACCAGCGTTGACCTCGTCGGCCGAGCTGAGGGCCAGATGCGGCCGAGTGTGACGAACCTCAGGCCGCACGCATCGGGCATGGTGGCTCGAGGTGCACCACCCAGCTGCACCAGGGCGTCCACGACAACTCATGTCGTGCACATCTGGGTCAAGGAGCCGGACAGGGAGGTCTCGTCGGCGTGCTTTGCGCGGCGAATCTCATGCCACGCGCGGCTAATCGTCGAGGCTAGTTCCCTAACCAAACTTAGGGTTAGGGTTTCATGATTTGGGGATTTTCGAATTTGAGGATCTTTTCTGATGAATTTTGCAATTTGATTTTATTCCCCTCCTTCTCCTTGCTTATGCGCTTTCAATTTCGCGAATTGATGTTTAATTTCACGAGATTGAATACTAACAGCGCCTAATTGGGGTTAACAGGGATGAACTAACCCTAATTACTTAACATAATCATGAAATTAAACTTAATTAGGGTCTAATTAGCGTAATTAGGCATACAATTAGGCACATTAGCATCTAATTCGGTACTAACAAATCAAATTAAACTTAAAACTTGAACTTTAACCATCAACCAAAGTAGATTACTTCTAATTTGCACATGATTTGCATTTAATCTTATTGCATTGATCTGATTGCACACTAATAAGCACAAATCAATCTAATTGCATATCTTAAACTAATCTGCAGGGCTAAAGCACATCAAATTAATCTTAAATCGACTAATACAGGGGCATAACCATGGCTTAGGATTAAGATTAATCATGATAAGGCTAAGTACCGCTCTGATGCCAATTGTTGAATATTGTTGTTCAACATAAGTAGCACATAAACACAGGATCACATAGCCTATAACATAATCAATCTGCTAATGCGGAATTAGGTGGGGGTAAACTTATACCAGCGTTAGTAGCCGCCATGGGAGCCTCCTGAGTCGAAGTAGTCGGTACGGGTCTCAGCCTTGAAGTAGTAGAATCGATGACGAACGCCGACTCAAGAACTGGTGAAGTTCTTGATCGGCAACTTGATCTTGCCGGAAAGCGTATCCCCTCTGGACGCCAACGGCACTGACCCGGACGTGGACGAGGAACTAGAGCTTCTACCTACTCCAGCTCCCTTAGCAATCGGTGTTTGGTCTTTAGGCTAAAGCTCTGAATTGATTTGATGCGTTGGAGGCTTTGCCTTACCTTAGTTTTATATGGAGCTGTGGAGGCAGGGCCTAGAGTCCTAATAGGATTCTAATTGTGTTCCTGCCGATTACAGAACACAAGTTCTATTCCATCACGTAGGGGAAAACGTGAGGAACAAGTTCCTCTCGGTTGGAGACCGAGAAGATGTAGCGAACATGGCCCCAATTGCCATTTGTTCAAGTTGATTTTGGTGATTCATGCTAACACAAGTAATGGGACCAACCACTTTGTCTAGCATGTCTTTGTAGGCATTCCTAGGTCCCATGGATGTTACCACAAGTTAACATACCATGCCCAAGTTAACATGTCATACCACTGGTTAACATACCATGCACAAGTTAAGTTACTCATAGCAAAAATGAGGACTTAGTATATATTTTGAGGCTATAAGTGATGGCATGTTAAGTATGTTAAATATGTTAAGTTGAAGCAATGACAAGTTGAAGACGCGAAGAAAAGGAAAGAAAAAGGCACCGTCGGATGAACCGACGGTACATAGGAAGCTAGCGTCGGAGCACTTGGTACACTGCGTAGAGGCTGGAATCAACAGGCACCGTCGGATGAACCGACGGTCCAATTTGTAGATGCGCCGGATGAATTGAAGAAGCAAGGCAGCGAAGTCAGTAGCGTCGGATGAACCGACGGTCCATTGGAGGGAACCGTCGGTCTATCCGATGATCAAGTTTGAACAAGACAGAGACGCACCAAGACTGGAGCAGTAGCACCGGATGAACCGACGGTGGAGCAGCGGTTCATCCGACGGTCTTGAAGAAGCTAACAGTAAGGTTCTGACCGCAAGGGCTTCAGCACCGGATGAACCGACGGTGCGTCGGATGAAGCGTCGGAGCAGTTGTGTCAACGGTCATGTGCGGTGGAGGGCAACAGCTAGTAGCACCGGATGAACCGACGCCCAGAAAAGCATAGCGTCGGATCATCCGACGGTACTACTTTCAGCAGCTTTTAGCCAACGGCTCTTTGGATGCCTTGGGCTATTTATACCTCCTCCACTCGCCCATTTGAGGTTGCTGGATTGTGTGGAAGTGCAGGAGAGTGCAAGACACCTAGAAGATCATATCCAATCCATCCAAGTGCTTAATTGCTCATCCATAGACTTGCATATGCTTAGTGTATGTGCTTAGTGCTAGGCTTAGCTTAGAGCTGAGTGAGTTCAAGGTTGTGCCAACCTTGTGAGGTAATTCTTGAGTGAATCAAGGTGTACAAGGTTCGCCGGAAGCCTTGGGGCCTAAGTGGCTCACCGGTAATCGTCCTCGACCCTCCGGATTGGTGTGGAGTGGCGAGGACACTTTGTGCGGGGGACGTGGAGACCCCCTTCCTTGGTGGAGAAGCTCCTTAGTGGAGGCGGCATCAAGGTGACCAAGGGAGCTTGGCAAGTACCTAAGTGGCTAGCCTTTGTGGCGAGTCAAGTTGTGCTCTTGGGAGAGACTTGGTGACCGGGAAGCAATACTCTTGTGTGAGTGCTTCAACAACGTGGACTAGGGGTGGCTTAGTGCCTACCGATACCACGGGATAAATCGTGTGTCAAGAGTTTACTTCCTCTCATCCCTCTTTACGTTTCCGCATTTACTCTATTGCAATCTTTGCTTGCCTTTACTTTCATAGAGTAGTATTTTGCTAAGATTGACTATAGGTTGCAAACCTTGTTTTGGGATGGGAGTTTCACACTAGAACAACCTTAGTTGCACATCTAGATAGTATGTTCTAGTTTATATTTGTGTAAAAGTAGTGAAGCCATATGTTAAGTTTTTAAGTTGCCTAATTCACTCCCTCCCCCTCTTAGGCTACGAGCATCAGATTCTTTACAGAAGATCAGGATATGGTTTATTTCCAACACAACTCTTGCTACACAAATCTAGATGTTCGAATCCTATCAGTTCAGAGAAAGATGCAACTCATGCTACACGAATCTAGAGATTCAAGTCCTATCAGTTCACTGCAGATCTAAGAGAAAGATGGACCAAGCAAGCCAGGATTCAGGAACTGGATTTACTATGCTCACCATCAAGTGCCAACGAAGGAAGGAGACCTGCACTGCTAGTGCCAGGGTCGCCGCCCCAGGGAGGATGTGGCCGAGAGGTGGCCGGGGACCAACGAGGAAGTGAGGCTCCAGCCCAGGGAGAAGCTGGTGGAAGGGCGCACGGGGCACCACCAGTGAATGCCAGCGAGCTAGGACTGCGAGCAAAACTAGACATGGTGGCTGACGGCTGACGGCGAGGTTTACTGTGGGTAACGACGGCGAGGGAGGGGGCACGGGGCTAGGCTGTGAGACTTCTCGAGTGGGAGACTATGGGAGAGCCCGCTTACCATGAGCGGCCAAGCCTTTATTCTTTCTCTTCATTTGCATTTTGTATTTATGTACTCATTATGAGGAGAAATTTTGATATTTGACACTCAATACACGCGCCTTGTTAGATTTGACACTCGTAAGTCTTTTAAAATTCGACATCGAGAATGCGAATTCCTTCAACTTGGGGACTCTCTTTCCTTTTCTCTCTTCAGCCTTAGTGAAATGATCATAACACCCTCTTCTTCTTCCACATGTTCATCCTCCCCACCTCCGTTGTCACCCCCATGCCTGCTGCTCCTCCTTTAGAATCAGTAGTCATAGGAAGTGCCTCATCATCTCTCGACCTTAGCAGGGGTTTGGTGTCTTTGGACCATTCTGCTAGGATAGAAGGTAGTGCACATCGTTTCTTGGATTCGATACCCTTTGGAATACTCCTTAGGTGAAGTGCTACAACGGTGTATCCGTGCGCTTGTGGATTCGTTCGCACCTGTCAGTATACCCGGGTGATTCTTACACGCTCACGCTATCCCGGCGCCGTAGTGGTGACGTTAAGAAATACCAACTAGCATTTCTGGCATCGTTGCCGGGGATATAAACCTGGTGGCGACGCTAGCAAGTGTCAACAAGCATTTATGGCGTCATTGTCGGGGATATAAACCTGGTGGCGACGCTAGCATGTGTCAACAGACGTGGCGGTCGATACCTAACCACACGCACATGGAGGGTCCCACGCTTCAACCTTATCATCAGCTTGCACTAGCAGCCCATCGCTGATCCATCGCTGATCCCCATCTTCCTCTTCAGCTTCCTCTCTCCATCATTCCTCCTCTTCAGCTCTTTCCCGTGGGCGGCGTGATCCCGACGGGAAACCCTGGGGGAAGCAGTGATGCGCTCCGCGGCGGCGAGCTCTCCCTCGGGAAATCCGCAGAGGACAACGGCGCTCTCCCGGCGGCGAGCTCCCTCTCTGGAGATCCAGACGGGACACTACGACAGCGATGGTGGCGCTCTCCCGGAGGCGAGCACCTCCCTCTCGAGATCTGGGGTGACGACGGCGAACTCCCCGGCGGGGCGGATGCGGTGGCGAGAGGCTGGTTCGGCATTTTTTTCTCTGTTTTTGCAATTTTTTATGCAAAAGTTTTTTACACACATTTGTTCCGGATTTTTTTTATTCAATTTTTTGTGTTTATATTTTTAAAATCTCTTTTGCCTTGGTATTTTGATATTTTTTTGTTTCGTCATTTTAAAAATATTTTTCTAATACTTTTGTTATCTAACTATTCTTCCAAACTTTTTGTTTATGTTCGTTGGAAAGTTTAGTTCATAATTTTTTATCCAAAAGTTTTTGGTTTAACTTTTATTTTGTCGTCCTTTTTTGTGTCAAAACTTTTTTCTGCAATCTTTTTTGTTTATTCAAAGTTCGGTCAGTTTTTTAAAATTTTTTGTTCCCATTGTTTTTCTTAATTTTTTCCAAAAGTTTTTGTTTCCTAAATTGATTTTCAAAAACTTTCTTAAAAGATTTGATTCAAAAACTTTTCAAAATGATTTGCTTCAAAATCTTTTTTTAAAAAATATTTGTTTCAAAACTTTTTTATTATTTGTTTTCATTATAATTTTTCTCATTTTTTCTATTAAAAGTTTGCTGGGACGTCCACGCGAATGTCTGAAGCGCTGCAGGGGAATGGACTGTGGGGGGCGCCCACGTGGGCCTGTCGGAAATCGATCGGAAGTTTTGGAACTTACGGGCGCTCGGAAATTAGCAATACCCCCCACCCCCCACACACACACCGGCTTCCTCCTGTGCCAACTCTCTCTCCCAGTCTCCCTCCTCCCTCACATCGATCCCTCCGTCGACCGACTCCCTCTCCGCGCCGACGGCCAGGCGAGACGGGCCAACAGCGGCGTGCCACCCCTCCTCTTCGCCCTTTCCCCTTCCCTGCTCCGCCGCCCTCGAACTCGCGCCGGCCGCCGCCCCTCCTCGAGCGCGTCTCCCGCCCTTGCCGGCACCGGATCCGACGCCCCATCCTCCTCCGTGCGGCCATGGTGGGATCTTGGAGGAGGATGAGGGGAGCTCAATGGCTCTCCTCCCATGGCGCAAGAAGCGGCGGCGGACAGCAAGAAACGAGGATCGTTGATCTAGAGTGTTGTTGAAGCGTTAGAGACTCACACGAGTCCGTCAAGAGCATGAAAGCTGAAAGGGACCAACTCATCATGTGCCAACAACTTCTCATGATCACCCGGAGTTCCAGCATCTGCCCCTAGCTTGGCACACCTCAGCTGCCATCCATGTCATCGACTCGCCAAGTAATGATGACGAACAGGTCCGTCTCCTTCTCAGGGATGTAAACGGTCGGGAACGGTCGGGAAAACGTCTTAACCATTCCCGTTCCTCTATTTTTTGACCGGGAACGGGAACGGGAGCGGGAAGGCCGGTCGGGAAAACGAAATCGGAAATGCGGGATATCGGAAACGGAAGATTTCGATCGGGAAAATGTCGATAACGGTCGGAAATCGGTTGTTCAAATCGGTAACGTTGACATTGATAACTAATTCAACAATTCAACTCAATACAAAATATTACAATTATATATATAATACATATAGAAATAGTACCGTAAAGAAAAAAGATAAGAGATAAGAAGCACCGAATATGCTACCTGCAACCTTCCGTGGTATGCTCTGGCACCATGTGGGCCGCGTCAAGCCAGCCCACTAGCTCAGGCACATGCAAGGCGGCAGACAGAGCAGTGCGGACTGCGGAGGCAGCTGTTCAACGTAGCACATATTAGTCCCACCTCGCCCAGCAATGCAGCAACGCCCCCTAAGGTCAGCTATAACTAAGGACCGAGGGGCTCCCTGGTCACACAAGTTACGTAAAACGGGAATTTCCCGCAAGAAAAAACGGGAGAATCCCGGCTGTATACGGGATCCGTAGATTCGGTCGGGAATTTGCCCCGCCTGATTCCGTTCCCGTTCCTATCCGGTTTTTTTCCTGTTCCTGATTTTTACCGAAAATACGATATTCGAGCGGTATACGGTGTCGGTCGGGACGGGAATTTTCCCGTCCCGTTTTCATCCCTACTCCTTCTCCAACAACAGATAAACGGGAATGAAATTAATGACAGGAAGGTGAGGCATTGCTGTTCCAGATCGCACGGTACGTCGTCCTCCTTCCTGAAGCAGCAGATTTCCAAACACACGCAATCAGGGGCAGAGTTCTAGTACGCGTCTATTAGCAGCAAACTGTCTGACACCGATTTGTCACACCTGGAGGGACAATGAGATGCCCTCAACTTCCAAGAGCCATTCTATGAACCGGACTGACTAACCGACACAATGCTCGTCAATGTAATTCCTCCATCAGATGATTGATGATGGCCCCGTCAAAAACTAACAAACTGTAGCTCATCCATCGCTTTTACGAATTAACTGTGAGTTTTCTCCTAGTGTACTTTGCTCTAGTTCACGGCCTGATGAGGTGTTGTCAGCTGCATCTACAAGTTTTCTTTGGCTATGGTCTAACAGTAAACTGACATTTCTGTCTCTAACATGGCTGCCGTGCTGCGACCTGCAAGACATTTCCATGGTCATCACTTTCTATTTTCTAGGCATGATGCACCATTTTATACAGGTGAGATAGCAGCGTACAGCTACTTGACAAACTACGGGCATACCGTATTCCTCTTTCTACTGTTGGATTGTTCAGATACGAGACAGAGAAAGTTCCAAGAAGCAGCATCATTACAGATAATAGCTTAATTTATTAAACTGGTCTTGTGCAGATTACATTCGGCACGTACAGTACTGCACCAGCTAGAAAAAAAAAGCACAATACCCGCCAACTGCTGAAGAGCATGGTCCTAGCCAATCGGTTGGAGGTGTGGACCATGCCGTGCATGTTATTTTCAGGTGAGTTTACTGGTTACGCTTCTGGACCCAGTTGCAGCGTAAGGAGCAGACCAAGGACATCCTCATCACCATGAGCAGGAAATTAGAAGTCATTGCTCTACAGTTTGCCAATGAAGGATGGAATGTCTTTTATCGTTTACCTTAGGTGGGGGCATGTTACCCGTAGCTGCCTGTCTGCTCTTTTTGACTATTATTTGAACTATGTAATAATTGGTTGTGTACATCTTCGGATGTAGAGGCCGGATTTAATTATCCATTATGAAAAAAATGCCGTGCATATCCATCCACCGTCCATCCATCCCCCTCCGGTGGCACCGAGATGCGTGGTGTCATCCGGCGGTGCAGCCTGCGCGGTGGGCGGTGGCGCTCCGTCGTCTCGTCTGCAAGCGTGCGTGCGTACGAAAAGTGACGTCCAACCACCGAGCAAGATCCGCTCTATAAGACGCCGCGTCCTTTCCACCTACAGAGCGCAAGTACACTCTCCCGGAGCGGAGCACACGGGCGCTTGCTTGGGCCCTTCCGCACGGGTGACATCGGTTTCTGGACTGGACGCAGAGCGAGAGCGAGCGAGATGCCTCCCGGTCCCGGCGTGGCGGACAAGGCGCCGGCGCCAGCGCCGAGGAGTCCTCACCGGGGCAACGGCATCGGCGCCGTCATGCCGCAGAGCCCGCTCCGCATCAAGCAGGACGGGAAGTTCTACGAGCGGCTGCTCACCAAGGAGAGCTCCGCGGCCAACCTGTCGTTCCGGTACTACTGGGCGGAGCCGGGGGCGGTGCCGTTCGTGTGGGAGTCGCAGCCGGGCACGCCCAAGGACGTCGCGCGGATGGCCGCCGCCGGCGCGCCCCCGGCCATCACGCCGCCGCCTTCGTACCTGCTCCGCCACGGCAACGGCGGCGGCAGGCAGGCGGCCGCCGCCCATGACCAGAAGAGCGGCAAGGCGGCGAGGAGTGGCAGGAAGCGGCGGTGCAGGCTCAAGCGGATCAGGATCGGCTTCATCGCGGGCATCTTCCGGAGGCTCAGCCTCCGCAAGGCGTGGCGGCGGTCGGTGGCGCCGGTCAAGGTGTCGTCCTCCTCCAGCCGGTGGCTCTTCTCCTCGGTGGCGGCCACGGAGGCAGCTGGCGACCACAACCTTCACCAACGGGACGAGGTCGCCGTCGCCGCGCACGCGACGACGCCGCACAAGACCGTGCCGTCAAGCTTCCCTCCGTGGCTGCTGCGCTTCCGCAGCAGCTCCGGGAACCGGGGCGGCGGCGCCGACGGCTGGGCGTAGAGCGGCGGTCGCCCTCAAAGGGTGGTTGTGCTGCCGAGAAGGGAATCCCAAGTCAGAAAGTGGTTTGTTATGGTTACGAAAGGCGTTGACGATTGTGTTCGTGCAGAGACTTTGTTTAGAGGGTATCTCCAGCAAGGCCAAATTGGTGTTTGGTGTCGCCTACTAGCCAAGTGACGCATGAAGAAGTTCTATATACCCTTGTGTTTATAGTGGCTACAGATCATGAAGCTCACGAGTTTGGAATATCCCGTTAACGTCTAGCGTTTCATGTTCAGATAGTATATATCTCCACTTTGGTTGTACATGAAGAACGGATGGAATCCTATGTTTGATTCTGCTAGTTGTCGTGATATGTGATCCTCTAGCTATCATTACCATCATCATATAAAGTGGTTGCATGCCATTGACACTTTGACAGGGTGCTCATGATCAAATGACTCGCTAGCTTCAGCTAATGGTAATGGGAGTGATGAACGATGTGTAGACCCCATGATGTCAATAGTGACGGTGAACCAACTAATTACTAGATCTCTGAGAATAAAACGATAAACTCCCTTGATCAATGTGGCGTGCAGAGACAAATTGTTGACGAAGTACAGCTTGTATGAGTTTATCATGACCACATTTGCTGAGCATGTGGATGAACTATATATTGACTGGTTCGTTTCAAGCTCAATAAATGCATGCTGTCAGTCGAAGATAATTAAGGTGAGAGGGATGTTACCCAGTACTCCCTCCGTCCCAAAATAAGTGTCATTCTCACTTCCCGAGAAGTCAAACGAGTTCAACTTTGACCAATTATAGATAAGAAAATATTATTGTTTATAGTACATAATTAGTATCATTAGATAGATTATTGAATCTATTTTCATAAGAGACTTATTTAGAGATACAAATATTACTAACATTTTCTACAAATGTAATCAAAGTTGAGAATATTTGACCGGCGCGAATACCATAGTGACACTTATTTTGGGACGGAGGGAGTACTCAGGAAACATATCACTTGTCATCGCAGAAGCGACGCGGTCAATGTTTCATACCTTTCTATCAGTACATTTAAAATGCTACAGTTTATTTCTATCGATATATCTCGCTCATTGAATCGGGATGAAATTCCTATGTGTATAATGTCTTGAAATTAAAGTATTCTTGTAGATTACACTACAAAATAATGGCTAAAGTCGTGTTTTGAAGAGCATGTTGAGGATACCAAGACGACAAATACACCCAAACTACTTGCTTGCTACATGCATATATGCACATATCATTGGAAGCGAGACGTGCGGGGGTCGATCGCATGCAGGAGCTTGCTAGAGAGGTTAGTTGCGTGTGTTCTTACTGAATCCGCAGGACAGTTTCGAAAGATGCAGAAACGCCAGCGCTGTCGCTATTCGCTAACTACCCGAAAGGGCCAGTCAGTCCTGCGGAGGCGTTGGGTTACTGCAACCAACAAATCCCATCGTCAGGTACATGTACACCTACGTAACGTACTACTGGTCCGGCGGATGGGCAGCTAGCTGGTCTCCTTGATCTTTTCATTGATGAACAGAAAAAGGCAGACGCGTGAATGTGATAGACTCAGGTCCAAATTACCACTATTCCCCAACACATCCAAACGTATTGTTCTCTCTATACATGTAGCTTAATATGACAAATTGCTAGTAAATTATCACTATTCACCCGTCATTTGTCGAACTAAACAAGGTCTCATAGGGTACATCAGGAGTACACATTGATCAAAAACTAGGTCGGTGGAGGAAAGACCGCCCCCACGGTTTTCATTAAAAGAAAAAAGTGAACTCTCGACTTAGAAAACCCCTCGAACCCCAACTTCACCGACAAGGGATTTTTTAGAAGAATAAACCCCGGTGAGAAAACCCGCGCCGACTGGATGTCAAACGTGGGCGGCTAGCGAGCTCATCTGCCGCACCAGCCAACCGAGCCGGCGCTCGTCCTCAGGAGTACGCATGGATCAAGATTCAAGAGCATCGTCGATCGCTCTTGTACCGGCTTCTGCAGGCTGCAGGCCGTGCCGTACGACGTCGGCCAACTACCTGTTGTCCTGACAGTCTCCTCGCAACAAACTCGATGCTGCAAGAATGCAAGTGGTTAGCAACAAACAGGACCTCTCCACGATCGGCGGCACTCGATCATATCGTTGGTTGCTGTCCCAGTTTTGCTCTGCTCCCCAAGCTAACTCCGATCCGATCCAGTAGCTGATTAATAGGAGGGCCGGCCGGCCGGCCGCGTGTGTCTCTTGGCGTGACCAGATCGGCATCAGGAGCTTCCGATGTGCAATGCGATGAACCGTCAGCTACGTACGCTTGCTGAACAAACAGAAGTTTCGTCGGCAGGGCTCTGACGCGTGCGTTGAAAAGAAGATGTGGCCGCCGGCTTCCGACGGGATCGATCGAGTAGCAGTGCAGTACGTAACGTCCTGCCGTCTGCCGAGGGACCGACCAATCATTCGTGTGCAGCTAGCTGGGCAGATAGTGATCATTGCTCGGCTCGACAGGTTTCCTCGTCGTCAGAAAGTCCACACGCCTGCTAACCAAACAGATTAGTTAGCTGCTGGAAGCTGAACGCAGTAGCATATATAGCTTTAAGTTCGTTCTGCTATCTAGTAATTGATCGTGCCAACAAATAAACTTCTTTCAATTTTTTGCTGTACGATGGATGATATTCTTGCAGGCCGGCTCTGCTTCAAATAGATCAATGAAAAAAGTCATTGTTGTCTTGGCGTACGAGTGTGTCGAACACCCTAGCTAGCTAGCTGATGCCTGATGGCGAGGTGATTACTCGGCTGAAATCCATTATCCATGGATGTACACTCTGCAGCACCTACCTACTAACCTACGCCGCCCTGTATAGTGCGATGCAATGCAATGCAAGTACCAGCTGGAGAGAGTTTATACGCATGATACGTCACAAGTCAGCTTGACCTATCGATCTACTATATCAGTAGTCTCTACTCTCTAGTAGCTAGTAGGGGTGATCAGTGGGTGACTAGGGTAACAAGTAGGCTCCGTTTGGTCGCATTTGGTAGCTTACATTCGTTTGTAGGTTCCTTGAGACTGTGGCGAGAGAAGAGTCTCAGGCATGGAATGGGACGTGTGTTGCGAGCACCTACTACACATATCCGTCTCTCATGGTGAATGCATGCGCAGTTGCTTGCATTGCTTGCGTTTCGTTGGATGCATACATGGAACAGCTTCGGATTCACGTGTATCGCACGATATGTCGCTCTTGTCTAATGTCCATCATCCCAGCTACCAGTTTGTTTGGTGCCTAGCTATATTTAGATTTCTTGTCCTCTCTGTCTCACTACCGCCCTAGAGTTCAGATAGGAGATCAACACTGTAGGATCATAGGAGCATCATGCCAGTCTGCTACCGGTGTACGCATTATTGAGACCTCCGGCGCAGTGGCACAATTTCGGCACTCATAATTTCGGCGGAACGGCACTCGTTGTTAGCGAGCACGTGACGAGTCTGAGTCAAAATTTATCATGTAAATTTTGGCAGTACGTATCATGGGTGCTTAAATTCCCGGTAATGACTTTAGTTGTAACATGAAAGGCCCTCCGTCCAAACGGAGCCATAACCCCGCACCAAAATTGTGCTGCTCTCTACAGGTTCTAACAGGAAGTTTGTTGGAACGAAACTGTTCTGTAGCTCGGTTGGCATGTGCTCGCGCGCGCGTGTACTTTCTTGATAACCTGATCGACCAACGGATCTCGGAACTAATTAATTCGTGGATGCAAATATTTTGGGTATCTCCAACAGTTTGCCAAATTTTACTCGGCAAATCTTGTGTTTTGCCAACTTCTAAAAAGATATGTCAAGTAAAAAAAGAGTCAATCTCCAACCGTTTGACATAATTCAGTTGTCAAATCCAGATCTAAATAACATCAGGAACCCTGAGAGAGAAACAAAATTATGTTTATGCTCTTCCACCTTTTGAAAACTTGCATCAGAAATCCTTCTTTGTTATTTATTTCTTTTTTCACCCTCCCACCGTTTAGAAACAAGGATGCCAACAGCGAGCCGTACGTGTATATTTACGCCCTAGAGGCTGGTTTTTCCCAAGTTACCAAAAATTGCAAGTCTTTTGTCAAACTGTTAGAGGAGTATTTTTAGAGAATTGCTCCAGTACTCCTTTTCTAATTTTAATTAATTAATTAATTAACTCCCCACTTGGGCTTCCAATGGATCTAGTAGCTCCCAAGCCCAGACCATGTCCAGCCCAAGTATCAGATCCCATCTTCAATCCACGCATGACTCTGAGCCACATAGCGGGCGACAGAACTCGGAGATAGTATATAGTGGCGATGCTGCGATCGAGTGTACCGAGGCGGCGATGCTCCATATTGGCGATCCGCTTTTGTTGATGGAGGGCAGCTATATACTTGATCAGATTAGATGATTAGACAGGTGATGATCCGGCAGTGGGTGCCCAAGGAGCGCGGCGACCATTCGCTCGATGAACAGAACGCAGAATGGGATGGCATATCCGATGTGGAGTTCCGCGGCTGACGTGCGGCGTCGCCGATCAATGTGGAGTTGAAGGAATGGTACAGCAGCGCGAATAAAAAGGATCGGGACTCGGGAGCCGAGAAGATAGTATGGGTATAGTTGGACTTGGACATTGGTAGGGCCGGGCCCATTCACAATTAATGGGCTGCTTTAAGATTCGTGTTAGAAATTTAAAAGGGTGTAACGAAGCAGTTCTCATATTTTTAACTTTTTTGTCAAAAATTAAGGATGATAACTCGATTTGATAAACTGCTGGAGGTGCTCAATCTCCAATTCCCCACGGTACAGTACCGGTTTTTTTTTTCTAGCCAGATATAATAGTTACTGACTATATGAAAAGAATATGCGAGCCCAACTGGTCAGTATCATTGGATTTAATTTTATTGTTGCTTGGTATTTAGGTTGGTGTAGTAGCAGTACCTACTTGTTTTTTATTTGTTGTATTGTTTATTGTACGATTTATTTTCATTTTACTATAATGGGTAACTTTCTTAACATGTTACCATCCTTGATTGCACATGTGTTCGAGAGCTTTCACATTATTATGATCATTTTTGGATCACCAACCAATTAGATTTTAGCGGGCTAAATTTCATTGTACGGCCAAACAGGACCACTAAAGTTGAGATGGCTAAATATTCTGTTAGCAAGTTGAACCTAGGTAAACTTGTACCAAATTGTCACCTCACTCTACTTGGGAAAAGTTAGTAAAATGGGAGAGAGGTAGAATAGACAAATACATCGTGTTTGCTTCAGAGATATTTATGAGGAGAAATTTTTGGATCCTAAAACAAATTCTATTAGGAGAACTAAACATAGACTAATTACAAAACTAATTACTAATAGACAAAATGAAACCATTAAGTCTAATCAATATGTCATTAGAGATTGTTTACTATTGCACGACATTGTCTAATCATGACATAATTAAACTCATCTGATTCACCTTGAGTTTTGAGGTGGTAATTATGGAATAAGTTTTGATGTGACGGTGGATGAAGAAAATTTTGAAATTAAACAGCAAAAGAAAATTTCTAAAGTTTAGCTTTGATCGAAACAGGTCCATATAGCCCGTTTAATCCTCAGCCCACGAAATTATTGCACATGTATTGTAGCGTGGACCGAGAACCCGCTAAGCACTAGAAATAGACAATTGGGCCAACCAAAAACCTCGGCATAGATAGAATAAGGCCCGATGCATCTCTTAACCGTAGCAAGTAGTACAGCCCGATCACTCCTTGAGAATGTTGCATATTGTCAGTGAAACAGTGTGGACCGGGTGGACACGGGACAGCGAGTGAGTTGTGATTAAAAAAATCAACGGGTCAATCAAAGCTGGTGCTAATGGACTGCATTTCAAAGAAAAACATGTAATGAATTTTTAAAAATAAAAAATAGTCTATATATCCATATGAATTCGAAGAAAAACATATGATGTATGGTTTCCCTAAATAAAACTCTTTTGTATTCGTATGAATTCAATCACAAATTCGAGGGACCGACATTACAATTTACGGGACTAGCAAGTAAATATTGGATTTCTCCAAGGGACACTACGTCACTAAAAAGTGAAAATTTTTCATGAAGCGAACAAGAATCAATCACCATCCAAAGGATCGAAATTTTTTAACCCTTTGTCATGACTCATGAGCACTTGAGCAGAACACGTGAGGGAGAGGGATCAAAGGAGGGGGATGGGAGTGTGCCAGGCCAACCATCGAATCGAGTCAACCTGCACTTTCCAAACACTTCTTCCTCCCCTCGCCATGCATATTTAGTAGTACTTGCCACCAATTTGCCGGTCTTCAGGCCCATCCCCCTCATAAATGCCTTGCCTTTTAAGCACTCTTTCCTTCCAAACTTTACACATCCTACACACCTCATCTCCCTGCCGTCATCGTCTACCGATCCCCGGCCCATTCCCTGTCGTCTCCCTCTCCTCCTCCCGAGCACAGGAGAGGAGAGCATGCCTGGATGTCCACGGAGAGGTAAGATCGAGTGACCCACCATGGATAGCTTTGTCGAGTTCTTTTCCTCCTTTTGTGTTCTTGTGTGTGTGTGTCTCCCTTTGATTCTCTGACACTTCAACAAAAACTTTCTTCGAAGGAATAATCTAATTGCTGCTCTCTTAATTTGTTCTGTTCCTCTTGCTTGAAAGGTTCGTTAATCAGGAGATAGAGGCATAGAGCCATGGAGTAGCACGCACCTTCTTCTTGTGCTAGTGTTTTAACTTCTACCATTATATTTTGCCACCAAAAAGTCTCGAGATTGCTTGCCCCCCATTAATCCCATGCACCAAACCCTAGGTGACGACTCTGCCTCTCGGACTTCCGCCTGCAGGGAGAGACTCGATGAGATCGGCAAGAAGATCAAGCGAGAGCCGGACACAACCGCCCTCGCCTTCGCCGCCGCCGCCTCCGCCTCCACCGCCGCGCCGGCAGACAGCCGCGTCCACCGCCGCCTCGGCCTCGGCCTCGGCGGTGCCCTCAACACCGTGACCCCCTGCGCCGCGTGCAAGCTCCTCCGCCGCCGCTGCGCGCAGGAGTGCCCCTTCGCCCCCTACTTCTCGCCGCACGAGCCCCACAAGTTCGCCGCCGTCCACAAGGTCTTCGGCGCCAGCAACGTCTCCAAGATGCTCTTGGTAAGCCCAAACACACATGAAGAAAAATTACCCCCTTTTTATTTTAATTAAAAATTAAGAATTGCATCGTAACATGCGTGGATGGATTCCGCGTGCTGCGTGCCAACGCGTTGAATCGCACAGGAGGTGGCGGAGGGGGAGAGGGCGGACGCGGCGAGCAGCCTGGTGTACGAGGCGAACCTCCGGCTGCGGGACCCGGTGTACGGCTGCATGGGCGCCATCTCCGTGCTGCAGCAGCAGGCGAACGTGCTGGAGGCCGAGCTGGAGGCGGTCAGGGCCGAGATCCTAAAGCACAGGTACCGGCAGGCCGGCGCCGCCGGGGCCAGCCTCATGGACGACGATGCGCATGCGACGGCCAGCTTCGTGGCTCCCGTGCAGGCTCCGGTGCACGCTGGGGACGTGGTGTCGGTGGTGGAGACAGGCCAAGGGGTCGCATCCACCGCCGGCACGCTGGGGATGTCGGCTTCGTCGGCAGTGTACGTTGCCGAAGCTGAGCAGCGGCCCTCAAGTACTACGGATCACTATGGCTCCCTTAACCCAAGTGAGCATGCTACATACTTTGGTTGACATGCATGGATTTATTTAACATTTTGGTGAGATCACAACTAAACCGCTGGGAGAATAAGCTGTGTGCGAATTTAATTTTAATGTTATATATACGGCTGTTCTAGAAGCAGGTCTTATAGATGATGTGCCTACATTGGGTGACGAAAAAGTTCGTCCAGTGGATTGTATGTACCATTATTTTCTTGTAAGTGCCCATAGCGATTGTTGGTTGATTATTAGTTCAATTAAACAATATAATGCATCTTGAAACTATATGGAGTAGTATGTTGGGGTTTGGCGCTAAAAAAATTGAAATGAAATTCTGTAGTAACACAAAGTGTTTTGTGCAAACATGTTGTTTCATTTTGGATTAATATAACCTTATAATTTGCTTGCATTGAACCATCATTTTGTTTCTCCCTTCCACTTGCAGTTTTGAATTTTATAGATATCGGTATGAATTTGCATCTAGGTTGATAATTGGACCCTTTCCAAACTTAGTTTTTTGGTACTTCTCTATAAAGACTTTGCGAAGAGATATTATTTTTCCATGGACCCATTATTTCAGGTTTTAATTGCTGTTTTTACATAACTGATGCACTGATGCATACATATGCGCTGGATGATTAGTCATGTCATCCAACTTTCTGTTTTCTGGAATTTCAGTCAGTTTTTCAATTTCTCTCACAACTTGAACTGTATGCGGATAGGAAAAATCAAAGTGTACAGAACTTATGAATGAAGCAACACAACGAAGCTACTATTCATCACAGTATTTGTTTGCACACTTCCTTATTCCACATACTATACATGATATGATGGATGCCTTCCAATTTTATTTTCTGGATCAGATCAGCATATCAACCATGAAAAGTTGTTATTCTTTATAATTATTAGAATAAATTGATCAAGGTCATTTCCAGCTTCGTTTTGTGTGTATTCAGCTAACCTATCATTGGTATTTTTCTCACCTTTTGCACACTTCAATTCACAAGCTAGTGTTATCATCATTTGATTTCAGAGATAATTTCTCTCTTATATGTAGTACAGTATGTAGTCTGTACATATTAGCGGCTACATATTCCATCTATTTTTTTCGTCCACGTGCTAACGTCAGGTATTATTTTCTATAACGTATTTATCCCTGTGTTCTGAAGTCTAAGCGTGGGGTGCAGAAAAGTAACAGCTTCATGTGTGTGATCACGTGGCTTTCTTTATTTCTATATATATCTCTTTATTGTATATGCCATATAGTACAACAAAGTAGCTACACCTGTTACTGAAATAAGTTTTTTTGGTCATTTATAACCTTATACATAGAGAAATACAGTAGTCTCCAATTAAACACAACCTTTCCATTCATCACTTTTGTTTTTTTACATATTTTTAGGTTATTCTGCGCTGATAAATCCTCTTGCTTCTCATGGTGTTGATCTAGTGATAAAGATATTATTAGCGTCATTCAAAAGTTTAATTACTTTCTGTGCATACACCTTATAATAAGTTTGTTTTTGTACCGAATCGGAGGAAGTATACATCACGTTTGCGCAGGCAAACCCTTAACCTAGTTGTTCATGTGATCTTGCGCCAATAGAAAGCAATAATGTTAATCGACTCTATTAGTAGCAGCTGACGCGTTGGGTTTCTTGCATATATCATATATGCTGCATATACAGAGCTGCGAGGTGAATTTTTCATGCATGGACTATTTGGACGTCAGATGTCAATGACTAGGCCATGACAGCTACACATGCTAGCTAATTGCAAGCATTTCCAAAATAAAGCTGTAGGACGAGGACGATCGATCGAAGGGCCTTTCCTTGGCGTGCGGGGTTTGCCGATAGCTCGTACTAGTTGAGTTCGAAGTTGGTAAAGTCAGGTACACAGACACTGGATCTCGACTTGTTGCTCATTAAAAACGTAGCATCACTACCAGCACACACCAGGGGAGGAGGATCCATCCTTCCGTCCCGTCCGTCCATGTGTAGTGCGAGCGAGGTCGAGACTTCGCTCTCTTTCCCAGGCAGGCGAGAGGAGAGAAGCTTCAGAGCCCAGGAGCTGAGGGCAGGACAGACCCCGTTTGTTTATTTGCTGGGATCTGGTCCGCCGTCGTGCTTGCTTCTGCTTGTTGCTTCAGACGCCGGGCACCCGATCCCCCGCGCTTGTCCGCACTACTCAACCCCCGATGCCGAATTGCCGATGCTTCAAAGTCTTCACTAGCCTCGAAACCCAGCACGGAATGCACATCTGTACAGTGTCACTGATGTGTCTGCTCTGTGCTCACGGCTCACGCAATGCATGGAGACTGCGTGTAGTTGTACAGGGCCTACATGAGCTGCCAATCCTGCCATGGATATGGTTCCGGTCAGGTTGGACTCCGGCCGGCCAACGTACTGACCAAAGATGTTACTCGGAGGCCTGAGCTCGGTGTCGCGCGCTGTGGTCGTCGGCGCTGGAACTGGAATGGCCCGGCAACGCAACGCATCATGCATGTGTTAAGTTGAGCGAGCTCCTGTGATATGATCAGTATCACACGCGCGCTCTGACCGGTCGGCAACGGGAGGACAGAATCACAGAAGTAGATTGCGGATCGACGATCTGGGCCGTGTCACTGTGTGGCTTAGTTAAAAATCGTTTTGTGGCGGTGATAATCAATCGATCTAGCGGTCTCGTTGACCGGGGAGGGAGAGCGTGGTGCCGACTTCGCGAATCTTGAGATGATGCACGTGGTGCTACGGTGACTGCTACACGCGACCGCTGCTACATACTACTGTAGCTTGCATGTTCGGCGGGTACACCTTGCATTGTCACCACGCGCACCTTGCTGTGTTTCTGCATTTCAGCCGCACCGCACGCTGACAAATCCGGCGAGTTTCGGAGAAGTCCTGTCTATATGGCTGGAAACTGTTAAGCAGCAAGCTCGGCTGATTACCACCTGCTGTTCGTTTTGTCGATTCGCCGTACGCCCGCCGTGGAAATTTGTCTCTGAAACTGCGACTGCTGGGCCGGCATATGGGAGTGCCGGACACTGTAGTGGTGGTGGCTGTGCTAGCTAGCGCCTCGCCGCCAGGCGCCAGCGATTTGGTCAATGGCAAATTGACAGAGAACAAGCAAGGCCTACTTGCTAAAAAATCATGAACTGGGCCTGAAAAACTTGATCTTTTTTTTCTCGAATACGCAGGAGGGCTGCGCATCATTGCATTAAGGAGAATATAAGTTTTTACAAGCACGTAAGCGTGCGAACATCATGGATACTACTCGCAAAATAGACTCCCTAGCTCTTTGGCACCCGCTGCTGTCCACATATCTACCTCTAGGTTGATCCTATCTAGAATCACCGCTATCGGCGCCGTACGGTTGTCGAAGAGCCTTGCATTTCTTTCCTTCCATAGGTGCCAAGCAACGATCATGAAGAGGGTGGAAGCGCCTTGCCGTCGCCGCGGTGGCTGTGAGTTTGTTAGACACTCCCACCATGGGAGCAAGCTCGTCTCGGCTCCAAACTTGATCTAGATGGAATGCAACGAACGCCGGCGAGTAGGAACGAGACGCGAATTGCTGGCTTAACGTTAGCACGCGCAGCATCTCCACGGTCCACCAAGAAACGTAGTTTTGCTGTATCTTGTTGGTTTTTCTTCCTAAAAAAAAGTTGTATCTTGTTGTTGTTGGGCGATAAAATGCAGGAACAAATGGATTTCAATAAAATTATGGGGGCGAGGAACAAAACAGGGGGGAAATTACCAGAAAAGAAAAAAAAAGTTGTATACAGGGGGGAAATTACCAGAAAACAAAAAAAATTTGTGTTGAGAGTGGGATTTGAACCCACGCCCTTTCGGACCAGAACCTTAATCTGGCGCCTTAGACCAACTCGGCCATCTCAACGCTTGGTGATAGCATTTCAAATAGAATTATTTTGTTATTTTCACGTGCGGAAGATGCAGATACATTTGCGTGTTTCTTCTACTCAGGTCGCGCCAACTAAGAAAATCGGCTCTATTGCCTACTAAACGCAGTACGCCTACATGGAGTTGTTTGATTCGCTTCACTGAAACGTTCCGCCCGATAGATTCTGTTTTACTCCCTCCATCCCAATTAATATAAATGAATTCTAGGATTCAATTTTTGTCTCACAAAGAATGCAATTTTGACTAACCAACTATAAAAAGACAAGATACTCTAGAAGCTTCTCACACAAAAGACAAATTCATACCTAGATCTTTCTTATATATGACAAGAGGTAATTTGGTTATTTTACTTTTCCATTGGTTTGCGTACTTGATCATAGAATTGTACTCCCTCCGTTCTTAAATATATGACATCATTGACTTTTTACTCCAACTTTGACTATTAATATATATTGAACAAATTAGTTAACTAAAGTAAAATGTATATCATTATATCTATTATCCGATGTACTTTAGATTTATCTTGTTGGTTTATCGATTTGCAAAAAAAAATATAGAAAAGACGAATGGTCAAACGAACGAAAAAAGTCAATGGTATCATATATTTAAGAACGGAGGTAATTTATTTTGAGACGGAGGGAAGTATCATGCAAACACTAAGAAGAAAAGAGGGGAAATAAAAAAAGAAAAGGTAAATTTTGTTTTGGGGGAAGGGAAACAAACCAAGATTCTACTAGGTCCAAACTTCAAACCGTGTGCCCAACAAGTCTTATTGGGCTCCTTTTTAGCCCAGAGAGTTATGGCCTAATAATGCCCGAATGTTTGAAGAACCTGCTGATCATCTCTCTCATTCTCTGTCACCACACACAAATAGTCGAATACACAATGGTCCAATTTGGTGATGATCCGATTCAGAGACAGCCTATTCGACGGAACCATAAAAAAAAATCTTGTGTCACATCGTCCTACGGATCATCCCATAATTACACGGCATAACTAATGAGCTAAGGTATCTTTTCATAAAGTGGATGGAGGAGCAGTGGAAAGCTCTGCTCTCTGACTGTGAGCATCTGACCATGGGGCTTAGCATTAGCAAGCCATTGGAGACGTGCTCCGTTCTTGAATGGAAACTGGATTTTGGGTGCTACGCTAGCAGCTGGTGGATGCAGCGGATAAGGTCCATGTAGACATTTAGTGCTTTCTATTTTGATGCCACAAGTGATGAAGTGAATTCCTTTTATGTAAATATCTTGAACACCTAATTAATCACCATCAGTATGAAATACCTAGTACTATCATGTCTTCTTTGCTCTACCCTTTTCCACCGTACGTCGTTACTGATCGAACACACGGTGACTAGCTGCTATATACGTAGATAATAAATGCTATGCTCCGTGTATCAACATAAGGCTCTGTTTTTTTCTTCCAAAAATTTCACCAACTACCCGTTACATCAATCTCCGGACACTAATTAGGAGAATTACTGACAAAACCCATTCCACAAAACCTACCTTAATTTTCGAGACGAATCTAAAGAGCCTAATTATGCCATGATTAGACAATTGTGCTACAGTAACTAATCTTTTTTGGGGGAACTACAGTAACTTATCTCTGATGACGGATTAATTAGACTTAATGGATTGTCTCGCAATTTCCGATCCATTCGTGTAATTATTTTTGTAACTAGTCTATGTTCAATACTTCTAATAGACCTTGAAAGAGGACCCGAAAGTTTCACTTCGCGAACTAAACGGGGACTAAGAAGCTGTTTTATAGCACCGGAACGCAAACTTTTAGCAATCTAGTTCTTCACTAGCTTGAGATAAGACCATCTCCTGCAACGTCTGCAAACGCCGCCGCATCTGCAAAATGAGTAAGGCATCGCTACTGTTTGGGCTCCAGCGGCTGCTGCTTTGCGTGCAGTATTTTACAGTTGCTCCCTCCGTGACGCGCATCCCTGGGATTTCTCTTTCCTTGCTGCATCCTCCTCCCGGCCAACCGTCGCACTTGCCTCTCCCACCCCACCCTCTCTATCTCCCCCTCTCGCACTCTGTCGTGGCCACGACCCTCTGTTGGCTTCCACGGCCGTGCATAGGCGGAGGAGGAGCTCCACGACCCTTCTTTCCTCCCTGTGCCGAAGGGGAGAGATCCCGGCGATGGGCCTGTAGCAAAGGCGAGGAGGGCGCAGGATGAGGCGGTGCGGCGAGGCGGAGTGCGAAGGCGCGACACGGCATGGCATGGCGCGGCTAGGGGAGAACGGCAACGCAGAGGCAGAGGAGGCGACGCAGAGGCGCCGCCGCAGATCCGCGTGCGAGGGAAGTAGGGGAGACCCGCGTTCACCTCCTCCCCCGCCTCGGCGCCCCTCCGCTCGCCCTCCCTCTCCCCCTTGCGCTGGAGGAGCTTGAGGTCGCTGCCGCGAGATCCGCGTCGCTCTCCTCCCGCGCGGTCCTCTCGGTGGAGCTTGGCGGATTGGGAGTAGAGGAGCTCCCCGGCGGCGTAGATCTGGGGCTTCCACCACCCCCGCCGCCTCCTTCGAGTTCGAGGCGCCCCGGCCACCTCCTTCCCCGGCGGCTCTGACGACGGGCAGGGGCCGAGGAAGCGAGATCCTCCTCCACCGTGGCGGCTCCGACGGTGGGCAGGGGACGGCGCGGAGGCGGAGCAGGGGTCGGCGCGAGCTCCCTGTTCCCGCGGGAGCCAAGGACTACCGCAGAATGCGCAAGGGATGCACGTGTCTGACTATCTATTAGGAGCGCAGCTCGCACTTCTTCTCTCTCCTTTCCTCACGGACGGCTATTTGCGCGAGGGGAACGGCGACGCTGCTTGAGACGGTGTAAGATCTCTATATATGCCTAGCTTCAGCATTGGCCGTATGCAGCATGCAGGTGCGACTCGGCTGCGGCTGGAAGGGGTGGACCCTTGCTATCTAGCTACCGACGATGCTGAAAGATGCGGATAAATTTAGGGAGTGTTTATCCTTCACCGAGGTGAAAATAAATTTAAATTTTGGACACTCACCCGAAACTTCCCTGTCTAGCTAGCTGGTCTGATCTGAAGTCACGTGCATTGGCACAACCTATCAAAAGCTCAAGATGAGACTGACGATCTGCATGCGTTACAAGAGAGCGGGTGTCTCTCTCACACGGTCGTCACACCGTAACTCTACGGAATGTGCACGACTTGATGACGTAGGGTATTTATTAGTAGCAGTATATGCAAGTGACGATGAAGATGGATTGAAGATCTCCCATTTGCGTCTTCTAGAAGAGTATCCTTATCATTAGCTACGATCCTGCCTTGTCCACTACTTCTAATACAGGAGATGGTGGCGGAGCCCACCGATCCTCTCTCTCCCTCTCCCTCGCAGCGGTGCAACCGTGTGCAGCAAAGAGCGAGCGAGCTACTAGGCCTAAGTTACTGTCTAGGGAGCAAGGAAAGAGACGGCCAAAAGGCAGGAATAAATCCCTGCAGATATATCGAAAATCTTGTGGAGGCAGTAAGGCAGCACTTGCTGACTGCTTGCACTTGCACTTACAAGTTACAACTCCACAAAAAAAGAGCCACTTTGATCGATCCTAGCCACCTTTTTTAGCTTCTTCTCCCATCCAGCAAGGTAACACAACGCATAGCGCTGCATCTACCGATGCCTCTACATGCTGACACAACTAGGAAACAACTTTAAACGGATAACCAAAACAATAAACCCTCATCCAAGAGAAAAAAAGAGCCAAAACAACTACGAGACAACTAGGAAAGGGCGTCTGGATCTGCTGGTGTTGACCTCTCGCAAAATGGAACTGTTGCACCTCTTCACGAGTGAGGAAGGCGACTTCATCAAAAGATTTTGATTCTTGATTGAAAGTTCTTTGATTCCGTTCTTTCCAAATATTCCACCAGAAAGAGATTATGACGCCATCAAAAGATGCTTTATGGTTCTTTTGAAATTTTTTTCTACACTTCTTCCACCATCCCAAGATTGATCCCGCGCTCGAAATAGGCGGCAGCCCGGTCAGATTGTACCATCTGATGATTTGCTCCCAAACTTTCTTTGCGTGCAATCTTTGCCAATGTGCGTTGGTGTTTCTGACTCACAAGCACACAACTTGCATAAAGGGTCATTTGCCCATCCACGCTTCTCCAAATTATTTGTTGTAAGAATCTTTCTGTAAAGGAGCCAAGTGTAGAACCGACATTTAGGTTCGGTTTTGGCTTTCCAAATTGGGCCAATGTTGATTTTTTTTTTTGTGCGGCCTTGGAACTGAATGTGGTAAGCGCTCCTTGTGACAGATGCACCATTTGATTGTGCAGTGCCATCGCTGAAGGACAGGTATATGAATTCGTATCTTTACTGTTGCAGAGTGACATGGATTTGGGATAGGCTTTTCCCGGTGAGGAGCTTTGGTCACGGGTCCCAAATTTTTTTCCATCCAATTCCCTTCTGATTTTGATTCCCTAAATCTCATTTTCAGTGGTCTAGATTCTAAGTACGGCCAATTGTAGTCCTAATTGTTGCAGATTGCATGTTGACTTTGGTGCTTTGTAAAAATCAATCCAATTGTGACAAAAGCTTTGTTTCATTCTTTGTAAAAGCATAGATGCTTCATAATGCTATGTCAATGGAAAGATATATGACCTTCAACATTGCTAATTTAGGATTGTATGCCTGCGAAACAAGAAAAATAACCACATCATGGACGTAATATCCTGCATTCTATGCTTCCTAGAGCTACTATTGTGATGATGAGTTAACTATAAAATAATTTTGTTTTAACTCAAAAAGATCAAGTTATTGGGGGTATTTCTGATGATAAGTTTTATAATGTAGAGAAGCCTGGTCCTAGCCAAGAGGTGCCTGCAGCTGACTTTTCGAAGAGTATTATACTTGGAAGGAAGAATTGCAATGCTTTATCTGTGATGGGCTTACAAAGTTGCAATGGCTATGAGGAGAATTAATAATATAGATGCATCTATACTTCTGAGGGAGCATCTTACATGTGTTTTCTGAAGGTTGCTTGAAAAATTGATATTCAATACAAATACAATCAAGGGTGATATGCAGTATCCACACACGGCATAGTCAAAGGCATGATGCCCGACGTTGAAGCAACAGAACAACATTTTATGATGTCCTGGGGACTTAAATGTATTGGGAAGGTGTGGCTTATGGTTGGTGTGATCGGAATTTTAGTACAAAGATTCATAAATGCATCAATACCATAAAGAGAGAGTTGCTCAAATGAATGGCAGATTTCTTGCTGATGGTGGGATTTAATTTTGAGCCTCAATTTGTTTTGCTGATGGTGTATGAGGTCAAGGATCCTAACACCATGCTGCAGGTAATGATACTTCCTCCTCTTTGTTATTTCTACTGCTAGATGGGTGGTGTTGCAAACAAATCAATTTAGTGTTAAAAAGATTGTTATGCTAATGCATGGGTGAGTGACCTTTGCTATTGATACAAGGGGAAGCTAGCTAATCTCATCGAATCAAATGGGAACCATTAAAATTGCAACAGACAATTGCAAACAAACCATTTTTTTGTTAAACAGATTATTATGCATGGGTGAGTGACTTTTGCTACGGATCCAAGGGGAAGATAGCAAATCTCATCAAATCAAAATGGGAAACAGTAAAATTGCAACAAACAAACCCAATTAATATTTCACTGTTTTCCAGTTTTTTAATTAACAAACATTTGAAATGTAAATGTAAATCAATCCCATGTGTACCATCATTGTCATGAAATCATCATTCCAATATATAGTGCCTTACCATCCCAAACAACCACCACATTGGTTCATATTTTATCACATAATGCTCTCAAATCCCGCAGCAACGCGCGGGGTATCACCTAGTACAGGAGATGGTGGCGGAGCCCACCGATCCTCTCTCCCTCTCCCTCGCAAAGGTGCAACCGTGTGCAGCAAAGAGCGAGCTACTAACTAGGCCTATATAAGTTATTACTGTCTAGGGAGCAAGGAAAGAGACGGTCAAAAGGCAGGAATAAATCCCTGCAGATACATCGAAAATCTTGTGGAGGCAGCACTTGCTGACTGCTTGCACTTGCACTTGCAACTCCCAAAAAAAATAGAATCACGCTGATGCTTATTTTCAAAAAAAAATCACGCTGATGCATTGACCGTTGTAGCGTGATTCACACATGTGCATTGGTGCTACATCGATCGGTCATTTGTTGTTTTTTTTAACTGATGGCAAGAGCTTTGCCGAATTTTTATTAGAAGAGAGAGAAAACATCAACTGTCATAAAAAACACATAAAAAACAACTATGGCGGACCGCACAGCGCTGCATCTATTGTTGCCCGTACCTGCCGCCACAACTAGGAAACAACTAAAAACGGATAACCAAAACATAAACCCTCATCCAAGAGAACAAAAAGAGCCAAAACAACTACGAGACAACTATTAGGGAGGAAAGGGCGTCTGGTTCTGCTGGTGTTGATCTGTTGCAAAATGGAACTGTTGCGCCTCTTCACGAGTGAAGAAGGCGACTTCATCAAAAGATTTTGATTCTTGATTGAAAGTTCTCCGTCTCTGTTCTTTCCAAATATTCCACCAGAAAGAGGTTATGAGGCCATCACAAGAGGCTTTATGGTTCTTTTGAAAAAAAAAATCTACACTTCTTCCACCATCCCAAGATTGATCCCGCGCTCGAAATATGCGGCAGCCCAGTCAGATTGTACCATCTGATGATTTGTTCCCAAACTTTATTTGTCAACGTGCAATCTTTGCAAAGGTGCGTTGGTGTTTCTAACTCACAAGCACACAACTTGCATAAAGGGTCATTGCCCATCCACGCTTCTCCAAATTACTTGGTGTAAGAATCTTTCTGTGAAGAAGGAGCCAAGAGAAGAACCGACATTTAGGTTCGGTTTTGGCTTTCCAAATTGGGCCAATGTAGAATTTTTTTTGTGCGGCCTTGGAACTGAATGTGGTAAGCACTTCTTGTGGAGTATTCTCCATCTGCTGTCCATTTCCACCGGATTTGATCGTCCTGTTGAGGGTCATATTCTTGACTGTGGATTTTCTCCCAAAGGGTAGCGTATTCGCGTATTTCGTCTCTTGTTGTTAGAGGACACACTTGTGCAATCCAGTAGTTGTGACGTAATGCTCGGCCGACTGAAGTTTTTCGCTGTGATTTGTTGAATGGAATTGGTGCAATATATTTTGGTGAGGAACCCTCCAGCCAACTCGAGTGCCAAAACAATGCCTAGCTTCTTCCCATTTCCTACTATCACTATAGTTGAAGCATGGAAGAGCTCTTTGTCATCTTTGCCACACGGTATATCCATTTTACTCCATGGTATGTCCTTGTGCCGCCATTGGAATCAACACCAACGTAGGCGAAGTGCCCGTGCAAGACGTTCCAGATCCAGTATACCGAGGCGATAGGTCCTTGGGTGTGCAAGTCGCCGGCCAGATAACTAGGCAGTGACCCTCGTTCACGCGTTCCGGTTCTCCCCCTTCCATAAGAAACTTCTCCTTGATGGGTCGATTTGCTTAATTAACCATTTCTGAGCTGGAAAAATCGCGAGGTGGTAAATAGGTCGTGACGAAAGCACACTTTTTACCAACGATCCGTTATTTGTCGTAGGCTCGTAGCTAGCGAATCCGGCCGGGTATGTCCGTGTTGGCTGACGGTTAGTTGCAACAAGAATCCAGCGTGTGTAGCTCCAGAGAATTGTGGCAATCATTGGAGGCCGTGTTTGGGGCGGAGTGATCAGACGACCTGTTGGATAGGATAGCTGATCAGTTCCTCGATGTGCTCAGCTCAGAGGAGCTGGGCCAACGAACCGCTGGTCAGCTAGCTAGCTGCCAGTGCCAGGCGCGGGGACGAGGCCGAAGTGGGCGCGACACGCACACGTGAACACAGCCGGCGCTGTGCTGGTGCGCCTTAACCCTCTTCGCCGGGTCGCTTGCTTGCTTGGCGAGCGAGCCAGCGCTAGCTATTGCACTAATGACCACTTCAGCCATCCATCGCCATCGCCCATCGTCTGGCTCCTAACCGGCCAGGGCCAGCCATCATTTCTTTTCCTTTTCTTTTGTTTTCTTTTTCCACTCGTCGAGGGTGTCGTACCCGCACGGCGGTGGCCCGTGACGCGGCCGCGGCGTCACGGTGGCGTCACTCACACCCCGGCCCGCGGGCGCGCGCCCCCACACGACTGCTGTCGGGGCACGTCGGCGTCGCCTCTCCTCCGGCCGGATTCATTGCTTGCTGCGCGCCGCTAAAACTCGCATTGATCCACCGGCATGCCTTGTCATACGCGCGCACTGTGGATGGGCGTGACCGGCCGTCGCCGTCCCGGCCCCGCGCACATCCGCGAACTGAATGACGACGAGTCGACGATGATGATCCCCACCGCGCGCGGTCGTCGATCGAACGAATGTACCCATGCCTTCGCCGCTTGCCGAGTACTAGCAGCGATTGACTTCGCGCAAGGAAAAGTTTTTTCTCTCTCTCATGTCTTTGGCAACAGAGCACCGTTGGGCCGGCCGGTCTCCCAAACGAACCGCACCAAGTCACCACGACACCAACCCACCGGCCGGCCGCCGTGACTGGCGCGCCCGAGCACGAACCGACGTTTCCACCCGCCCAAAGCCGTAGCCGTAGCGCACGCTCCATGGCGCAAGTGCATGATCCAGTACGGTGCCAGGTACGTACCGCGCACCGGCAGCGCGCCTTGCCATGGACGGCAGGGCCGGCTCATTACACGGCTTCTCCGCGATCCGCCCCGGGCGGTGGAAAGCCGTGCCCTCTCGGACGAGCAGCGGCTGCATGCCGGTGCCGGGCAGGGTCGTCGGCGCGGTGGGTGGGGCGGCGGCCGGGGGAGCCAAAGCCAGCCAACCCTGATCGACAGAAGGAACACACGCACACCACAATAACGCTAAGCTCTGCCCGTGTCGGGCCGGCCGGCCAGGCCAGCGCCCTGACGCCGCGGCCGTTGCTTTCTTTCCTTTCCCCGATCGCGCATTACGGCCTGTCGCCCCCCGAGCTCCTTTCAACGCCTTTTCGCTGCTTTGCACGGCTCGGTGGAGTGACCTGATCGACCTGAGTGTTCAGACCGCCTTTCCTTCGCTTGTACTCTCATTTACGCGCGCGCACGCGAAGGGAGAAAAAGAGCCCGGGCCGGGGGCATATTTCCGTGAACGGATTCGGTCGAGACCACTAACGAACCAACGACCCGTACGTGTTACCGAACGGGCTCTTTATCAGTTTGTTCTCCTACTCATCTTTCCGGCATAAAGCGTGCGCACGCAGCGCCGGTACTTCCGTCCCGTCCATACAATCTCCCTAGTTCATCGTCGCTTTGCATGTTGATAAAGGTGAAAAGGTAAAAAGGAAGCCTAGGGATGTGGGGGGCTACACGCATTCGTGCGCGTGGGTAAAAATGAAAACGGAAATGCAAGCAAGGCGACAAACGAGCGGTCACAAGTGCTGCTAGCTCTAGGTTGAACAAACGCTATACTCTCGCTGCTGTAAAAAAAAAAAAAGTCGTGGCGTTAACGCTGCACTGATGAAAAAGAGTGGATGACCGAATCGTGCCGTCTTCCTTGCTTCATCGTTAGGAACGAACCTACGCGTCCGAGCCGTCCCTTTCCGGCGTCGTACGACGTGCGATGCCGCACGCGCGTGCTCTGCCTTGGCGTTTTCCCCCCAAGCTTGGCGAGACAGTGGAACTGGACAAATTTCAAAAAAAAAAAAAACAGTGGAACTGGACCACGAACGCACCGTCCCGGCCGGCCGCGGCCGCACGCGATGCGACCGATGACGCAACGAACCGTCGCGCGTGTGGCCGGCCGGGACTCCGTAGAGAGGTGTGTAACAGAAGCCGCGCCGGTGTGAGGTGTCACGGGAGGAGTGGCCGTCACGACCTGCGTCATGCCGTCGTACGCCGCCGGGGGGACCCCACAGCCGCGCGCCCTGGCTAGCTAGCTAGGTGCAGTGGCTTTCACCGCCACGGGACGACGACGGGGACAGACACGACGCACGCGATCCCTGGCTTAATTCGGCCCATGCATGTGCGGCGGCGACGCCGCAGATGACGCGGAGCTGCAGACACCGGGCCGGGGGGCGCGCGGTGGTGCCGATCCCCAGCCGACGCGGCGCTGTTGCCGCTCGCCCCCTCCATGCGCGCGCAGGTTTTCTCTCGATCGGCCACCTGACCCAACCCGTGCTCTGCTCCGCACGACGCGGACACGCAGCTGATCAGCGGCCGGAGTCTCGTTTCGTACAAGGGGTAACGTTGCACGGCCGGCCTCGCCATATAATCGCCACGCGTCGAGTTCGATAAGGCCCGATTTAATTAAGGTACGGGAACTCGTGCCATTTGGTCCGGCTCGAAAATGCTGAGAGCACGGACATCGGTCGTCGCTCAGCTAGCTGATGATGGGGTACATCTTTGGGTTCTGTTTCCTGTCACGACCAGGCGAGCCGAGCCGAGCCGATCTATAGCCGCCGTTGGCACTACTGTCAGATACAGTACGGGAAAATAAAGGGAAAGCACATCACACCTTTTGCTCTCGAACAAATCATTCTCCGATACTTTGGGGTGATGTCGCTTGGTATATTATGTACTAGCCAAAACGGAATCGGATTGCTCCGAGTGACGTCTAGGATTTATCCGGCGGACGGAGAAATTAAGGCGGCGAAAGGGATGGGCTCTCGGGTGAAAATGAGGTTTACATCAGGCAGATGTAATCGTGTGAGGCTCCGGAAGAGACCAACGCGCCCTGCTCAATGCTCATTCAGTGGGAGGAAACGGTGAGGTCAGATTGGTCCAGCTCTCTGATTGTCTTGGACTCTTGGTCTCTCGCTCTTCTGAGGCGATAATTAACACAGCAAGGTGATTTTTCTCGTCACGATTCCAGGTATCTGGTCGACACATTTGATGCGTGGATGGCTTCTTGTGTGTCACATTTCAACGTCCATCCAGTCATTCCAAATGTTCAGCTCGCTGATGATAGGTGGCTAGCTGATTCTAATTTATTGTGAGACAAAAATATTGTTATTTGGCTGGTGGTTAATGATTTGATTCTGATTTCGTGTGAGAGAAAAATATTGCTGACTGTTGGTCAATGAGTGGTTAAAACTGAGATCAACAAACGTGGTACAATTGGTTTTTCTGGGCCGGTAGATCTTGATACTGATGGGCAACCGTATACGTCTTTTTTTTAAGAATTACACAATACAACGCAGACGCTCACAACACACACGCACACTCACCCCTATGAACACACGTACGCAAACCCTACCCCTATGAGCACCTCCGAAGGACTGAGCACCGGCAGATCTGGAGATTCCCGAAGTCACCACTGGCGCCTCGTCGTCGACGGGAACGTCGCTTACTACTTAACGCATAACACTGGAAAATCCCGGAATAAATCCAAGAAAAAGTGCGAGCACCAGAATTTAAACTCTGGTGGTTAGTGTCCCACTGGACCGTCCTACCATTAGACTACAAGCCCATTCGCTACGGTATACGTCTTGCTCTCGACGATAACGCACTTTATGTACCACTAAAAGAACGACCTTAATAAATGAAATAACGAGTATATAAAATGCGGGACATCAACCTTGTCAAAAAAAAAAACCTTGTCAAACTTTAACCTTCAGTGTATCTATACATGAAATTTTTTTATTAAAATGGCATGATAATGAGTACTCAAGCTTACTAGCACGAACGTGTTACAAACAACAGCGAATAATCGACAAAAGTAAAAGATCAAATCACAAAGGAACACGAGATTTAATATGGAAAACTCTCTCAACACGAGAGGTCACGAGCGCCAGCCAGCACAAACTTCACTATGTCGGGAGTCAAGTTACAACGGCAAAGAAGATGAGAGAATGATCTCAATAAAAAACCCTAACGGGGATATATAATCCGTACCGTAGCGCGCGCGGGGGGGGTTCCGCACACCCCTCCAGCCGCGAGCTGGGTAACCCAACGCGCCATTTCTGCCTCCGCTTCGGTCCGACTCAAGTTTCTCGGTGACGGGCCTCCGCTTTGCTCCGTAAGTCAGCATTTCTCTTGTGCAATATAATTTGAATCATAACTCGACAGAACGGAGACAAAAAGCAAGCAACGGGCCCGCATGTCAATCTCGTATAAATTGCAAATAATGACATATTTTAACGTTAAAACAGCCTACATAATACAAATGTGACTGATACTTGCTGCAAAACATTTATAAAACGTAAAAAAAATATTTATGAAGCTAAATTTCAAGATAGATGTTCTCGTATATTTATAAGTTTCCAAACGCAACACATAAAAGTACCACGCGTCAAATAATAGTACGTGATTGGAGAGATTTGTAAAAAGCGGTATTTTTGGCAGATAATAACGACACACGGTCCAACTAGTCGTCAAATACATTCAAGAATATTTCCGCAACAACTGCAATAGACAAATTTCGAACATTTTTTCTCATTTCATTTGGGAATCGACCGTGTACTAGCTATTGAACAGCTTCAAACATTCAATGGACAGAGGACGCCCATGTGCTTTATTTTTACAATCAGCTTGTCTCGCCTGACACGTCCCGAAATGCCATGTACTACGACGTAGCGCACTACGCATGCAACGCAAGCGCACCCCTGGAGATATTTCTCAATTCCGCCTGCTGACGCCATGCTTCCACCAGCAGCTAGCGGCAGCGACACCGAACGGAGGAATCCACCGCTCCTCCGGCCATCATCGATCGAGCAACAGCAAGAGCGCGCGAAGAGTAATCATTTCTCGTCCACAAACCACGATCACGGACGCGTCCAACTAACCCACACGCGATCGGCGGCAAATCTGCGTTTACAAACAGGGACACAGGGAATGGGAATGGTGCGCACTTTCACTTGGTGCCCCCCAGCCTCCTCCTCCCCCGGCGGATCCTCCTCGTCGCGCGAGGAGGGCTCGCCGGCATGGCATGTGCGCGCGAGCGCGCTGAAAAACACGTCGCCGGTCGATGGTGGCTTTTGGCGCGGGCGCATTTGGCCTTGCCCCTCCCAACAACTACCGCCACCATTACGCGCGGCCTCCACCAACACCGGCACCCCCCATCTACCACACTAACTCCCCTGCTCCCGGGCCTGCGGTGCACTGGTGCGTGCGTATTTATACTGTAGGGGGGGAGCTAGCAGCCAATGCAAGATAGCTGGAGGGCACGTACAGGAGGAATCAGCAGACTGATGAACAACACTGAAGACGCTTTGTTTTGAGCACGTACGGGGGATGTACCTCATGAGATCCATCCCGGCCGTAACATGTCAAGAAAGAATTCAAGAAACGATGGCCGTGATGGTATAGTGCACTGTTGAACTATATCTATCTTATAACATAACAAAAACGGCTAAGAATAATGTTGAGCATCAGTCAGCGTGATCGACATGCAACCGACGGGGATTGGAGTTTATGGCAGTTTAATTTCAAGCTAGGCTGGCTGTCAGACAGACAGACCCAGAGTGGCTGAAGTGAAGTGAGTGTGATCGATGATCGGACGCGCCATCATCACCGACGATCGACGTCTACACGGGAGCAGTGATCTAATCTAGCCAACCATGAACCAACTAACCTCACATAAACCCATAAATGAATAAGCTCACCGGAAAGATTGGAGATTGCTGTGTGCGCTGCGCTAGAGCCCATGCAGCCGGCCGAGGGCTAGCTAGGATGATTGATTGATGGCAACCTCGTGCTTTCGGCGAATAAATAGCCATTGCAGTTGCGCTCGCGCATCGCTGCCCTGCTGCCCAAGCCGGGAGGATGGAACTGAACTGTGCGCCATCGCGCACAACATGTGAGAGGACCACGATGATCATCAGATGGATGGATGCCCTCCGGTGCATTGACGGACGGATGGATCGACCTACCACCCATCGATCCTTTAATGGCTGCGTCGTCGTCCATCACATGCATGTTTTTCAGATCCTCCCTGTGTCGCTTTTACTCGCAAAAAATAGGAATTTCTCGCCTCATGCTTTTCTGCTACTGTTACGCATATATGCTAGGCCTGGTTTAGTTGGCAAATTTTTTGCCAAAAATTTGCTACTTCTTCAACTCTCTCTCCATCACATCACATTAAATACACCAAAAGACATATGTTCGGAGCAGTAAATGTAGGTAAAAAAAATTACTAATCACACAGTTCTGTTGTACATCACGAGAGGAATCTTTTGAGCCTAATTACCCTATGGTAGGATAATATTTACCACAAACAAACGAAACGTGCTACAGGAGTTGAAACAGTACTTTTGCTAGTTTTTAGCCACCTAAACAAGGCCCTAGCAGTACTTATTTGTAACTCTACAAGGCCTGCTTCTGTCGGAAGGAGTGATGCATGCACAGTGATTGAATGAGCTGCCCGGTCGAACTGGATCTTGCACGGTTCGATCTCCGCTGGATCTTCCATGCATGGGTCATCATATCGCCCGATCGATGTCTAGGTTACCAGCTGTTTTCACCTCACCTGCGTAAAGCGGGTCGACACATACGGCTCGTGTTTTGAAGGCATATGGAGCTAGTAGTACTAGTAGTGGCTCTATCGGGGACCGCCGGACGAGAGAGTTCAAGGCACCCGTGTGGTTACGGAATATGGGAGACGGCTACAGCGCAACCACGGAGAGAGATTTTTCTCCGGCGCCGCTCCGGGGAATCGCGACTCTCCAGCGCTTCAGGAAGGACGAAGTTGACGGAAGTTTAGCTTACCGGTGCTAATTAGCGCCGGGCCTTGACTTCACCTCACGTACAGATCGAGTAGTGACACTAAGGTTTGGACTCTCTCTGGACACGTACGTATACCTACCAGCCTATACCAGTATCCATCAGGCCACTGGAATACAAATTTCAGCATCGCTAGACATTCAAAACATTTGCATATCTATGTATACCTGCAGAGTAAATATTGTTTTTGATCGATGTACATATATGCCTGTCCTTGGACTGAATAACGTGGGAACAGCAGCAGCGTAGCATTTGCCTGCACTGGACCACTCGAATCATTCACAAGTGGTTGCGTTCTCATAAATTCCAATCAGACCATTCATGGTTACTTTCACGCACTCAATGCGAATTCCAGATCCGCGTACGTTCGTGCGACACATCAACATCGCAGCGGCACTAAGACCATCTGCACTGGGCTACGGCATGCCTTGCGGTAACCCGATACCGTAGAAGCATACCGTAAAATCAGCTGCAGCGGGTGACGGCAAAGGCTACGGCACCAGCCCGTAATCGTGGCTTCACGGCAAATGTGGAGCAATGCAAGCGTTACGGCACAGCCGCCGCATCCCAACTACCTTTCCGCGCGCGTAGGGATGGAAGAAGCAGAGGAGAAGAAGAAGCTCGACCGGCATAGGAGGCGGGAGAATGGAGGTCCACCGTCCGCCGGGGAAGAATCCCGGTCGCCGCCCGATACGCCACCGCAGCCCGAGGTGGCGGCCGGCACCCGCGCTCGATGCGCCGCAGAGAGGAAAGGGTGAGGCCGCCGGCCGTCAGACCTCCCGACGCGGAGGCGCCGCGGGGCCCTTCTCCTCGCGCCGCGCCGACTGCAGCTCCTCCTTCGCGCCGCGGGCCGTCAGACCTCCCGCCATGGCTGCCGGCCGTCAGACCTCCCAACGCGGAGGCGCCGCAGGGCCCTTCTCCTCGCGCCGCGCTGACTGCAGCTCCTCCTTCGCGCCACGCCGGCTGCAGTCCTCCGCACGGCCGCCTCGCCTCGCGCCGCTCCTTGCCTGGTGGACGGGGAGGCCGGCGTCGCTGCTTCCTGGTCCGCGGTCGATCCGCCGCTGGGAGAGACAGAGAGAGAGCAGTGGTGCGGGCAGGTGAGGCGGAGAGGGAGGGGCTGGCCGGAGAGGGAGGGGCCGGCCTGAGAGGGGCTCCTCTCGCCGTCGCCGTCGGAGAGATCGGGAGAAAGATGGGGAGGAGAGATGCGGCCGGATGGGGACGAGGGAGGGTAGGTGTAGATAAGGTTTGGGATTTTACGTTTTGCCCCTTTATTTTTTTTGATAATTGTAATTTAGTCCCTAGAACTTCTATTTCCTTTCACTCTGATCCCTAGAACTTATATATCTTCACATTTCAGTCCTTAAAGAGGTGAGGAATGAATATTTAATCGAAGAAGGTAGTTGGAGGTGGATGAATAAAATATATAGTTGTTCATATAGAGTAAATATGTAGAGTAACAGGAGTGCAGAGATACTTCTGTAGAGTAAAGAATCTTGCTGATGTGGCTGAAATATTCCTTTTGAAGTAAACTTTTAGAGCAACAGCAGTGCAGATGGTCTAACGAGTGCGGTAGTACTCCATTACTACAACTGCTCAAGTTCTACTAAACACCAACGAAAACTAAATAAACCTGAATTCCTTTCAAGTTTGATTAAGTTTACCACTCATATACACATGCATATCTACCAGTATATGCACCAAGTGAAAAGGTGGCCAACCTGCTGCACAATATCTACTCAGCCTCGCCCAGGCTTTTCTGTATCCCTTTCCACCGGGATCAGTCATCAAGAAACCAAAAAAAGAGGATCAAAATCCACATCG
This sequence comes from Cenchrus fungigraminus, assembly GCA_036936925.1. Lineage (NCBI taxonomy): Eukaryota > Viridiplantae > Streptophyta > Magnoliopsida > Poales > Poaceae > Cenchrus > Cenchrus fungigraminus. Next base: position 13,951,761 of record CM072778.1, on the reverse strand, counting down.
CCTCCAGGCAGATGCTCTTTTTTGATCGATGGTTGTATGATTAATCAGGCCCTCAGATCAGAAACTTCTGGAGCCCCTGCTACCACCTACGAGAAGAGGTTAGCTAAGCGCGCAAGCCACGACGATGTCCTGCTTACTGCTCCTCCGGCCGCCGCCGATAGCCTCCCGGCGAAGCTCCGCGACCGCGCGTAGAGCACGGAGCAGAGCAGCGTGCCCACGGCGCACACGGCGCCCCACACCACGAACGACTCCTGGTAGCACCCGGCGCCGATGCAGCGCTGACCGCCGCCCTGCGCCGCGCCGCGCTGGTAGAGGTAGGCGGAGAAGTAGCCGAAGCACAGGGAGCCCACGGGGATGTTGCTCACCACCACGTTGTGGTTGACGCCGAAGTTCTTGGTGCCGAATAGCTCGCTCGTGGCGGAGACGGCCACCGACGTGATGGCGCCCGTGCACGTCCCGATCACCGCCGTGCTCAGGTACAGGAAGAAGTTGCCCGGGTTCAGGAGCAGGAAGAAGGCGCCCGCCATGGGCGCCATCAGCGACGCCATGGATCCCGTCCGAGAGATGGAGTAGCCACTTCTGCACACGCAAATGAAGGAAACGAATTAGTTAGAACCAAGAACAGGGAAGGATGAAACATGCATGAACTCTATATGTAGCAACAAGTTTGTTTGTTAGCACGTCAATTTTGAAAGACCGACCGCATCGGCATCGATCGATCTAGAAGGTTGAAACTGGTGAGACTACCCAGTCCTTTTGGACTGATGAATGACTGACTCCAAGAACTCAGGATGCAGATTCAAACAAAAATTGAGATACGCAAAATTCAATATTAAAAATTTCGAAGTGGTGTGAACAGAATGCTTACTTTGCGCAGTAGTAGTCCAGGAAGGACGGGAGCAGGCGGCCGAAGAATCCAAACGACGACGACAGCGAGACCAGCGTAGAAGTCTGCGCGAACTGTCGCGACTCGGCGATCTGTCCGAGATTGTTCAGGAACACCAGACCCAGGGTGGCGCTAAACATGTAACTGAAGAAGTAGAGCCAGAAGTCCAGCTTCCTCAGCAGTTGGAGGCCGCCGATCTCCTCCTGTGGCTTCTCCGCGGCGGAGTCCCCCTCCTTGATCTCAACGTCGGCGATGTCGATGGTGACTACCCTCTCGATGGCGTCGGCGTCGTCGGTGCCGAGATCGTGGATGCGGTTTTCCCTCTTGGCCTCCCAAATCTTGTTGAGGCTCTCGCGGATCCTGAGCGCCAGCGGGATGAGGATGGGGGTGGCCAGGAGCACGCCGAGGCTGAGCATGTGCTCCCTCGACGAGAGCCCGTTGGACGTGGAGCCGATGCTGCCGACGACGGCGCAGGCGCCCGTGGCGAGCGTGATGGCGAACATGACGAGGAATGCCGCGTCCGTGCTGGCGTTGCTCGTGAGGTCGAACACCCTGAGCGACGGCGCCACCACGACGGTGACGAGCATGGGCACGACGGCATTGAGGAGGAGGTAGGCCTTGGCCTTGGAGTTCGCCAGGCCCGGTATGGAGTCGGCGAGGCTGGTGTAGACCTTGGCGCTGAGGCCGAGGTAGCTGGTGGCGAGGCTCACCGCGACGCGGCTGCTGGAGCCGAAGTTGCGGATGCAGAGGAGGTAGCAGACGGTGTTGATCCAGCAGATGCCATTCCCGGCGAGGGAGGTGAGCAGGAACAGGTGCCAGTACCGGAGGCCGGCGCTGTCGAGGAAGAGGTACTGGACGCCGTAGCCGACGAGTCCGAACGCGGCGCCGACGAAGGCGACGAGCCAGAGCGGGAGGTACAGAGCGGCCACCCCGGAGAACCAGCCGAAGAGCTTGCCGGCGTCGGACGCGAAGGCCAGGAAGTTGAGCTGCACCTGGGAGATGTGCTTGAGGTCCTTGAGCTGCGACGAGTAGACGGGGAAGTCGGCGTTGGGCCCGTTGATGGTCTGCAGCCAGATGCTCCCGACGAGGCTCAGCCAGTGGGCCGAGGAAGGGGAAGGCATGGTGAAGGAGGCGTGTGGTGCTGCTGCCAACTTGAGAGCTGTAATGCCTGTGCGTGCCAAGTATTTATGCAGCACCGGCGGTTAAGCCAAACCGGCAATTCAATGCCTCCGACTACGATGGCCCTTGGCTGCAAGCCAGATATGTTTGCGGCTTTGCTCGGATTTTTCACAGACCTCCAAAAACAACAAGAGGTGGGGAGGTTAGCCGAGTAGCAAGTGCTATCAGTGCAACAGAGCCTACCAAGAAGAGGCAGGCACCCAGGCCAAGGCCGGCCAAGACGTAACTTTCGGCCGGTGTGACTGTGTGAGCAGAACGGGTGCTTCAGTTCAGACTTCTTGAGACTGTTGGTTGCCCGGGAGACTTTCAGAGCGACACCTGTGGCCGCTTGCTTACAAAAGACAACGACCCTGTATCTATTTCCCGGCCGGAACGATCACCCAGCCTCAGGCCGGTTACGGTTGCGCTGCAGCCACGACGGGCCGGATCGCGAGCAGAGAGTTAATGGCTTGGCACGGCCGCGCACGTCACCAGGATTTGCTCGTCTTCAGAGGCTGCGGCGAAATCAAACACTTCGCTGGCCTAGATCCCAGGTACTCCGCCGTGCATTTGTGTGCCGAGAATCGAGATGGACGACGGCCAGATCGTCAAGAGAGAGGTGCTGCGGAATGATTAGGCGTCCTGCGCCGGAACTAGGTCGAAGGCCTCCCAAGCGGCGACGCCAAACAGTGCAGAGCCCGCACGCAGATATAGCATGGGGTCTTGGCCTAACTCGGGTGCTCTGATCCGAGTAGGGATCGAAACGGACCCTGAAATGAAATTGATACTTGTACACCGAGTCCTAGTCGGGATCGGCACTCCGAAATCCTGATCGGACTCGACTTCCAGCAGGTTGGTTACACGACGAGACGCATTCGATCCGTGTTGGCACACGAAAATGCAGAAGTTTCTGGTGCTTAGCAGCAGTCTTTTCAGGAACGGTTTTGGCACAGCATTGCGAAGATCGTTTCCTGGCGTTCCAGCGCGATCTGCCGACGTGAAGCGTTTCCCGCCATTCAGCTGGCCGCCGCTTCCGATGTTTAAAATGCAATGAACCAGCTGCAGTGACTCGTTCTCGGATCTGAATCCATGGCTCGTTACGCTCCGGCGGTCACCCTCAGGCCTTCAGGGAATCAGGGGTCAGGGCCCATGACCCTTTTCTTCTCCGCAGGTCGCCATCCGGTTGCTTCAGGCAGTTATGAGCCCGCCGTGACATCAGGCGCCGCGTAAGGCAGGCACGGTGAACTCGCCCTCGCCGGGACGATCGCCCCATGTCCGGCCGCCCTCAGCCGCTGGAGTAACCATCAGCTCGCCTCGGCGCCATTAAAAACAGGAGACCAGTGATCACCATGATCGACAGCAAACGGTGAGCAGAGGCAAGCCCGGATTCGTGTACCCGTTTCTAGCCATGTCTGCAACAGAGGCCCCAGGTTCCCGGCACTCGCATTCGGACTTCTCCACCAGGCTTCACCGTCAAGCTGAAAGGCCAAATTACCTCTGCCACTAGGTCACGATGACATCAGGAATCCAGAGAGCTGATTTCTTGGACTGCTGTACGGGAGTGCAGCCTGACCATACCTGGGGCCTAATTCTCTGAATTTCTTCATTCAGACCGCCACCTTTGGAGCCCAAACTGAATCGCCATTGCCGTTCACTCGTTCGTAAGTGGTGGCGCCGTGCTGGGTCTTAGACAGTTACAAGTGGAAACGTATACTCATGCCCAACCACGCTTTCCGAGATTCCCCGAACCGAGGATTGGCGTCCAGATCGATCACCTTCAAGCTCTGGGATCATCCGAGATCACTCTGAGCTAATGCTGAGCTCATGTTGTGAAAGCTTAGGATTACTGTGCTGCTGCCTGCTGGTATGCAGTGTGTCATTTTCTTCATTCAGTGAAAGAGCCAATGCGAAGGTCAAAAAGGCAGACGAGTTAGACCGATGTCACAATTTGTGAAACACATGCACATGATAACACCTGAAAAGCAGCAGCATTTTGTGCTCAGTGCCATTGGGAGAGCCGGTTGGAAGTCCTATCAGTTGAGTCTCCGGCTAGGATCCTTGTACAATCTTAATAGGACATAGTGACGTAGCCTGTCGGTCACATGGTTACACACACCATGTTCAGAATTCAGTGTTTCGGCAAGAAGAGTGTGAAATGCTGAGATGCTCTGAAAATCTGAAGAAGTGAGCGTCTGGCTGGAACAGGACTGTTCAGCATGCAGAAGCAAGTGTTGCTGCGGTGGTGCCAATTGTATCTACCACATTCTTTTCTGCTTTTTTTTTTGGGCGAGGAATAATCAAATCTGTATCACACCAGAAAACCTCATTAAGTCATCGTACGTAGCTTAGGAGTAGCTCCCTGGGAAATTAGATCTCTGAAGCAAAGAACCGGATGAAACCAAAGTGCCAGGCGATGGGGAAGACAGAAGGTTGTTGGACAAACTAAGTCTGCAGCCTCAAATCTCTGATCGATGACATGGAGGCAAACTATGCAGCCATCCTGGATTTTTAGTCTAACTCTCTAGTCACGATTGTTAGTTGCAGTAGCACTTGAAAGTTGAAGTTGTAATTTCTTGTTCTGAATTTCTCGCGCTGCCGGCCGGACCCCGGACTAGCTGCTGTTAGGCGAAGCACCCCGACTTGGCGACTTGCTGCCGTCCCTGGTGACCATCATTCTGTTCCAATCTAATGAGTTGACACGATACTTTTGCGTGCTCGGAAGAAAAGCTATGATCAGGGTCGGGGCAAGATCTCCTTTGACACCACAAGCGCTTGCTTACGCGTCCCGAGGACCCGACTTGCCTCTACTGATTGCTGAAATTTCAGTTTTCAAAGGACATGATGACACGCCGCAATGGACCGGTGCTGCGATGCGATTTCTACAAGCAGAGGACGACCCCAAGACCCATCTCGTCGTCCTTCTCACCTGTAACCAGATAATCTCAGCAGTAGGCAAACGATGAACATTGCAGGTGCGATGAGGAATCCACTGGGGCAAGTGCAAAAGAAGCAAAAGGAGAAGGCCTGCGTACCTGTGCGATGACATCTCCAAGGCGCCGCGCCCTCGACCGCTTCTACGTTTCGAGGAAAAGGTGGACCCCGCGTGTGGACAAGGCACACGCCACTCATCGCCGCGGCGACGCTGCAGGCAAGAGGGGAACTGGGAAGCCCCTACCCGGCGGCCGGCGGCCAAAGGCAGACGGGGGATGGCGCCCTCAGCCCGCGTCGGCCGGCCAAGCCTCCGAACTGTGCTCTGCGGTTTCAAGGGCAGTGGGGCCGTAATGTCGGAAATTTGGACTGGGCCCAAGAGAGAACGAGCAGCCGTTATTATTAATTTTTTTTTACAACGAGCAGCCGTTAATTTGGTCTGGGTAAAAGGCCGTTTGTACTCTTTCCTTTCTTTTTTTTAATAAAGGAAGCGACTCATAGAATGGTAGAGGCAAATAGAGCTCTTGCACATTTTCGTTAATCCGTGAACAGAATCTAGGTATGTAGACACATGGATCCATACATCTCGATCGGAAAAGAATCAATAGAAGGAGAATCGGACGATATCTTTTTCGAAACAAATAAAAGGCCGGCCTTCTCAAGACACACGTGTTGCGCCATGGCCCATAGGCCTTAAGCTCATCTCGTTTGGGCTCAACCTATAGAATCTACGTGGTCAGTTCTAAAATCGCGAATTTTTTTATATTTTTTAATCATTTTGCAAAATTATACGTCCGTTTGAAAATTTATTAGATTTGGCAATCAACCGCCGTGCGCTACGGCGGCCGCCGTGGGCCACGGCGGTAAGGTGGCCGCCAACGGTCCGCTGCAGGGAGTGGGCCCCGCGGTATCCTACCGCCGTGCTCCACGGCGGTAACAGCTGCGCCCGCCGTGGGCCACGGCGGTAGGGACATACCGCCGTGGGGGACGGCGGCAGCCGCGCCTATATAAAGGGCGACGGCGACCGCCGTCCCCCCCCCCACCCCTGCCGCCGCCTCTCCTTCGGCTGCCGCCTGCCTCCTCCCTGGTAAGTTTTCTTTTCTTTTTTTCTTAGCTAATTTAATTAGTTTAGATTTAGAAAATTAGTTTATAGATTAAAAAATTTAGAAATTAGTTAATTCAATTAGTTTAGATTTAGAAAATTAGTTTTTTAGTTTAGAAAATATAGAAAATTAGTTTATCAGTTCTAGAAATTGTAGAAATTACTTTAGCATGTGTAGAAAATATAGAAAATTAGTTTATCCATTCTAAAAATTGTAGAAATTACTTTAGCATGTGTAGAAAATCTAGAAAATTAGTTTATCTCGTTTCGAAATAGTAGAAAATACTTTAATTTGTTAAAAAAATCTAGAAAACTAATTTATCTGTTCTAGATATTGTAGAAATTATCGAAATTACTTTAGTTTGTTTAGAAAATGTAGAAAATGAGTTTATCTGTTTTAAAAATTGTAGAAAATACTTTTATTTGTTTAGAAAATCTAGAAAATTAGTTTATCTCGTTTCGAGATTGTAGAAAATACATTAATTCGTTTAGAAAATCTAGAAAACTGATTTATCTGTTCTAGATATTGTAGAAATTATCGAAATTACTTTAGTTTGTTTAGAAAATGTAGAAAATGAGTTTATCTGTTTTAGAAATTGTAGAAAATACTTTAATTCGTTTAGAAATTCTAGCAAACTAATTTATCTGTTGTAGATATTATATAAATTATCGAAATTACTTTAGTTTGTTTAGAAAATGAGTTTATTTGTTTTAGAAATTGTAGAAAATACTTTTATTTGTTTAGAAAATATAGAAAATTCGTTTATCTCGTTTAGAAATTGTAGAAAATTACTTATCTGATTTTTTAATTATATATTTAATTTTTGTATGCAGCTGCAGCTATGGATCAGACTCAGGCTGCTCGTGCTGAGGTTGAGGCGTACGTGACGCCTCAGCTGCTGGACAGGGAGATCGACCGCAGGCACCACTCGTTCCTGTCCGCCGTCCTCGGAGAGGATGTTGGACACGTGCGTTCCCGCACTACGCGCATGTTGCTGCCGATCCACGACCTTTGGGTTCCCATGTACGTGAACTGATGTTATGTTATTGTTTGTACCTTCATTTATCCTTTTGTTGTAACTAATAAATTACCTTATTTGTTTCAGGCTACGCGCTGCAGGACTCCTGCCTGCAGCGCGGTTAGTCCAGGGGGACAGCCAGCGCGATGCGATTCCTCGGAAGGATCGCATGACACGCTTCCAGTATGACTTCTCCCTCCTCAGCGCGCTTCTGGACCACTGGCGGCCGGAGACCCACACGTTCCACTTCACCGTCGGCGAGATGACGGTGACTCTTCAGGATACGTCGCTGTTGATGGGCCTTCCTTGTACGAGCGAGCCGCTGGGGCCTGCGGACATCTCCACTGAGTGGCGTACGGAGTTCCTCGCTCGGTTCGCGAACATTCCTCGGAACGATCGCGCCCCCGCCCCGTACCAAGAGTTCGCAAACCCTCACGGACCCACCTTGACTTGGTTGCAGCAGTTTAGCGTACGTACATTTATCTCATATTTCTCTTCGTTTTTTAAGATATGGAGACAATATAACTAACGTTTGATTTTGCTTGTGCAGGCTGATTACCTAGCAGATGACGCCGAGCAGGAGACAGTCGACAGGTTCTTCGAGGCGTACCTATTGTGGCTGTTTGGGTTCGTGATGTTCTGCAGTTCCCAGGGTGACGCGGTGGCGAAGTACCTGATCCCCCACGCTCGAAGGATCGCCGACGCGCCCTTGGACGCCGTGCCTCAGATCAGTTAGGGCAACTCTGTTCTTGCGAGCGCGTACAGGGGCCTTTGCTCGGGGGTGTTGAAGGGTCGTTCGGCGGAGCCGATCCTTCTCGGCTGTCCTCTCCTTCTTCAGTTCTGGTGCCACGAGCGGTTTGCGATTGGTCGGCCAGTCGTTCCCCTCTACGCGTACGAGCCCCTGCGAGAGGGCCACGACCCGCGCGACCGTTTCACCATGGGCTCGTTGTGGTGCCTTCGGAAGGTAATTTCTTACCTTTCACTTTCAATTTGTCTTTTCCATTTTGTCTAGTTTGTTCAATCCACATTTAGGGTTCGCATTTGGTTTGTATGCAGACCTCGTACGCCCACGACCAGACGAAGAGGGCGTACAAGGACTTCGTCGGGCAGTTCGACGCTCTCACGGACGCGGACGTCAGGTGGACGCCCTACTCAGAGGAGGCTGTCGCGGCCCGCGCACCACAGGGGCTCTCGTCTTTGTGCTTCCGAGACCAGCACTACTGGATGACGAGGATGCCGTTGCTGTTCGACATGTACGTGGAGGAGTACGCCGTCCACAGGGTGCTGAGGCAGTTCGGCCGCTACCAGGAGTGGCCTGTGCCTGTGGTCCACACTGTTCCTAGCGCCCACCATAAGTGAGTTCTCGTTAATTTGTAAATTTAATTCAGCGTTCGAAGATTACAGCCGCTGACAAATATGTTTAATTCGTCGTAGGTGGTCGCGGAGGGGAGTTGTGGGCCGTGTTTCATGGGTTCAGAGGGTGCAGCCGTACGTCGACGGTTGGGCTACCGCGCCGCAGAACGTCGTCACGGAGAACCGACCCCACGACGACACGGCGTGGGAGGCGTACATCCAGTGGTACACCCCGAGGACTCGGTCGCGTGTGATGTACGTCCCGCCACAGCCAGTAGCGCCAGTTCCGGACGCGGCGAGAGCGCCTGTTTCTAGTGCCGCGTACCCGGTGCGACGGGATCAGCACTACGACGCGGCGGTGAGTTTGAAAATTCACCGCTTTTCCCTTATGGTACTTTACATTCTACCATTTACTAATAATTTCTTTTGCAGTTCGACGTGATTGCGGATCTTTCACATATTATAGAGGACTCGACGGCGAGGCTGAACCAGATGCCACACCAGGAGATCGAGGAGACGTTCCACAGGATGGGTGCCATCACCACGAGGTTCCTTGCCGCGGTCAACTACCGCGGCAACCCGGCTCTACCACTGTTTCCACGGTACCCCCAGTCGTCCTCCAGCTCTGCCTCGACTGGTCGTTCCCACGCGGCACCGTCGTCCTCGTCACGGTCACCCTACCAGGCAGCTTTCTACCCGGCGCGCACTCCGGCGCATCCTCCCTTGAGGATGTCTCCGCTAGGGGGGCCTTCTCTCAGAGGTCCTGCACCTACACGTGCACCAGTACCAGGAGGGCCAGGACCGGCACCACGAGGACCCGCACCTGGACCAGCACCAGTACTAGCAGCAGCAGCAGCACGAGCAGCAGCACCGGTTCCTTCCTCGTCCCTTGGCGCTGCTCTTCCGTCAGGTAATGACCACTACTCTATGTCGAACCATATACAAATACTAGATTGTATTAATTAGGATATGTAATTTAATAATACTATTTCTTCCAGTTTACGACAGCAGCGTCGACACTCTTACCGGAGACCTAGGGGACCAGGCCGGAGCATCCGGGTCCGGGTTCGACGACTTGAGCATCGACTTCGACTTCTTGCAGGGTTTGCAATTGCAGGACGAGCTCGCAGGGTCGCAGCTTGGAGGCGCGCCACCCACGTGCACTCAGGAGGGAGCAGGGACGCAGCCAGGAGACTCGCAGCTGCCAGGAACGACCGGTGGGGCACAGCCAGGAGCCTCGCAGCTGCCAGGCGCGAGCGGTGGGCCGCAGTCGTCTCCAGGAGGCTCGCAGCTGCCAGGCTCGAGCGGTGGGGCACAACAGTCTCCAGGAGGGCTACCAGGGTCGTCCCACGAGGTTGCAGGGTCGGCGGCGGCGATGGCGACACCGCAGCCGACTGGTGATGCTAGGCGTCGGCAGATCCACCCACGTGACCCGTTGACGTACCGACGCACGCCGCAGCCCGAGCTGACAGGCTGCTCAAGAAGACCAGACGATGCTAGATTAGGTCGCATATTGTTTGTACAGGAGCACTGTTATATGTGATCATGACTATTTTTTAGTATGTCACTTTGCTTTTCTTTATTACAACCTAGTTTTCTTTGTCATTAAGTTAAAAAACAAAAGCAACCGCGGCGGTACGGTAGGCATTAGGTTCGAGATCGTGTCCTGAATTTCCCTTTTTAATTTCTACTACATTTAATAAAGTTTTATCAAAAAATTAAAATGACCCCAGCCGCCGTGGGCCACAGCGGTTGGGCCTAGCCGCCGTGGCTTACGGCGTTTGAACCTAGCCGCCGTGGGCGGCCCAACCGCCGTGGAGGTTCCCCAACCGCCGTGGTCGGCCGCCAACCGCCGTGCGCCACGGCGGTTAGGTCGTAAACGCCGTGGCCCACGGCGGCCGCCGTGGCGCACGACGGTTGGTTGCCAAATCTGGTAAATTTTCAAACGGTCGTATAGTTTTGCAAAATGATTAAAAAAATATATTAAAAAAATTCTAAAATCGCCGACATCTATACAGCGCTCCAGTCATAGATTTGTTTCTCAAAAAAAAAGTCAGAGATTTACGACTTTTGCTTTCTAGTAGCAGATGATCAGCTACATATGGGAGAAGCAAGATACTCTCCTTCTGGGTTTCTGTGTTCACATGTTAGTTTGAGCTTTGAACAATTGAAATGTTGGGTCTAACGATTGCTAATATGCAACATCCTGAGGATTGTATAAAATATTATTTTTTTGTTGAGACTTGCTTTATAAATAAAATTCTTCAACAATGACTTAAATTTGAATATGTTTGCACAATTTTTCGAATAATATGAGCGGTTAAATTTGAGACTAAAAAAGTCAAACGACCTATAATTTAAAACGGGATAGTACATGTATGCTCTCTCATTGAATGATGGGAAACAGTACTGCACATCATATAATAGGATAAGGCGCCTGATGATGCGCATATATATATATATATATATATATATATATATATATATATATATATATATATAGACACACACGGCGACACTAAAATGCACCAAGGTGTATTTTGTACTACAAGTGCACAGACCCCTTCCCACAGCTGACCTCTGTTGACCGCAGCCCCGTGCCAATTGCCCTCCCCGTGCGCGGCCAGGAGACCGGACTGGCCACGAGTCCCGTAGGTAAATAAAAAAACAAACACCCTCCTCGTTCTCCGCGCACGCGTCCGCACGAGCAGGACTATCGTCGGCGTTCAACCATGCCGGCAGCCCTCGTAGTCGTCCGCCCGAGCACCACCGGTCCGAAGCGCTGGAGCTAGCCGAGGGGATGAGGGAGGCAGGGGAGCTGGTGGACTTCGGGGTGGAGGCCGGTTGGCGCTGAGGAAGAAGAGGAGCGCACCTCGGTTGCCGCCCGCTGGCGTGGGGCTGTGGGCTGGATTGAGGTGGGACTAGGCAACGGGTGGAACTTAGAAAGCGAAGTACCCCTGGTGGCCGATCCTCGGCTGCCGCTGACGCGAGGGAGAATCTGGGCGCTCGGCCATGGCTGGCGAGGTGGAGCGGCGTGCACGGGGTAGGCACGGCGGAGTGGTGTTAGCTATTGTGTCGAATATTTGTACAGTCCGGTTACGATGGGACTTGAGTTGTATTTAGCAGTATAGGGGTAGAGTCCGTGTCATACTCTGTAACCCGAGCCTCCTCATAAATATGAGAGGGGGTTGCTGTTGTAACCATGATGACATAGCGACAGGCTCGCAGGGGGAAGGCGGCGTGATGCCGGAATCCTAAAGCGGCCGGTGTTGCGGTTGGGGAGGAGCGCCCGTAGTCATGCCCCGGGGATGTAGGCTTCGGCTGAACCTCGTTACCAAAGATCGTGTCTCCGTTGTCGTCTGTGATCGTGCAAGTTCGTCTCGGTAGATCTAATCGTCGTTCCGCTGCGTGGAGATTAGCAGGCGGCTCGTCGCCGTGGAGGGCTAATTTCTTACAATTGGTATCAAGAGCTATGGTTAGATTGAATCTATAGGCTGTGCAGAAGATCACCTGGAGATTCGAGAGTTATGCATCTACAAGGCGTCGTGCAACGTACGGTTGGTGCGGAGCGGATACGGCGCAAGGTGGAGCATGGTGCGTATGGCATACGCATACCGTCGAGGAGTATCATCGAGGTTGGTGCGGATATCGTTGCGGTAGATCCGGTACACGCGTGTGCAGATCCTGAGCAGGGTCTCGGAAGGCGAGTATGGATGTTGACGAGGCACGAACCAAAGTGCAGAAGCAGATGCGTTGCTAGGCATCCTCAGATGCTACAAGGAGTCGGACTCGAGAGCAAGGTGGACTCGGTGTTGGCGGTTTGCGTGACGCAATGGAACACGGAAGGTAATCAGCAGGAGGTGTGGTGCGGCTCAAGCACCATGCGTCGCAGAGACCTGGTACGGTGGGCCCTTGGCTGCATGGAGCAGGGTAGCAGGCTCACATAGTATGGTCGTGTGTGACAAGGACTCCAGAAGCTAATTGGGCGTTTCTTCGGTTGTTGACATGCAAAGGCTTTAATTTGGAGGCTGCTAGTTAGTTGTTTGGTGCGAAGAGAAAGGAGGCACGGTGATCAATGGAGATTGAAAAAAAAGTGATTGCTCGGACGAGACTTTTATGCCTTGGAGCGATGTTTTTTTTCTGTTTCTCGACATGGGACCACTGGTGGTATCCTTTGGTATGCATAGTGAACAAAGAAGGCAGCTTCAACTATAGTGGAAGGCCAGCAGCAACTGCATAATCTGTGTTAGTTCGGCGATGAACAAGAAGACAGTTTGGCGATCGACAAGCCAAGTCGGTCAGATCAGCTTATAGTGATTATGGTGACGAGATGTGATGTGCGGGTGTAGCAGGGTTGTGCGCACAACGAAGCTACAGGGTACGACAGGATGTCACAAGAAGCTGATGGAAAATTGCAACAGGCGACGAGGAGAGGAAGCGGTTGGCGACCAGACCTCAAGCTAGTGTTGCGGGCTCGTTGGCAATGAGTGATGGCTATCGAAGGTGTTCAATCGTGGTGCACATGGCGACTGATAAGAGATCGATGGCGGTTCAGTGGGTGCTCATGGAGCGGCGGAGTCAGGTGGCAGGCTGACAGGGTCGAGGTGTGGAGCAGCTCGCTGGTGGTCTACCTGTGATGGATAGACTGGGCTGAACAGTTCGCGGGGCACATGGCGGACAGTTCAAGATGGCTGGCGGACAGTTCACTTGGAGGGTGAACATACCGTGGTGCATGGCGGATAGACTGGCGGCAACAGGCTAGTCAGACTGTGGGTCAGAGGCGACAACAGGATCAGCGATGACGACATAGGAGCGTGGCGGCTGATGGGTTGTTGTTCTTTGTGGCGTGGCGACACGTGGCGCAAGCTTAGGATGCAGGTTTGCATGTGAGGAGTTTGCGTGCTTCCAAATCAGCAAGGGCGCGGATCGATTCGAGTTGCACGTGCAGGGTTCTGAAGCGTGGATCGATGAGCGCGGAGAAGCTTCAAAGGCTGAACTGGAAGGAAGTATAGACGGCGATGTCTGTACTTGCAACTAGAGTAATCTGGTTGGACATAGCTGCAGGAGACTACGGTGTAAGACGTCTGGCGTAGTATGGCAGCGGTAACGGAAGAGCAATGCTAATGTGGCAATTCTGATATGTGACTTAGTGGCGATTGTGAGGTTCTCAGTATCATAGATGCAGTCTGGTAGAGCATGGTGTTAGATTTGGTTGCTGTTTAGCTGGAAATGAATCTAATTTTGCTTGGAAGAGATTGTGGTGATAAAAGAGAAGGGTGCACAGTTGCAGGTGGAGTCACGGAGTGAGGAAATTGCAGGGATAGCAGTGTTTCTTCGGGCAGCTCTTGACAGAGCGGCAACGGTGACTCAAGTCTGGTGTACATGGAGGTTCGCGCAAGACATCTTCAAGGTGGCGGAATATTCGCCAGGGTGGAGTTTGTTAGCTATTGTGTCGAATATTTGTACAGTCCGGTTACGATGGGACTTGAGTTGTATTTAGCAGTATAGGGGTAGAGTCCGTGTCATACTCTGTAACCCGAGCTTCCTCATAAATATGAGAGGGGGCTGCTGTTGTAACCATGATGACATAGCGACAGGCTCGCAGGGGGAAGGCGGCGTGATGCCGGGATCCTAAAGCGGCCGGTGTTGCGGTTGGGGAGGAGCGCCCGTAGTCATGCCCCGGGGATGTAGGCTTCGGTTGAACCTCGTTACCAAAGATCGTGTCTCCGTTGTCTTCTGTGATCGTGCAAGTTCATCTCGGTAGATCCAATCGTCGTTCCGCTGCGTGGAGATTAGCAGGCGGCTCGTTGCCGTGGAGGGCTAATTTCTTACAAGTGGCACAGGCCCTCAGGGCTCAGGTCTCACCTCCTATCCTCCAGACCTCCACCCAGCCGCCACACTGCCACACACGCAGAGAGCCGGAGAGCCCGACGCCCCCCTCATCTCGAACTATCGATCTGTCGCGGCTTCGCGAACCCCGCACCCCTGCCGGATCCTGACTCTCCTCCAATCCCCATCTTCCGGAACCACGGCGACCTCCTCCATGCTGCCAGCGCTAGAACCACGCTTCCCCCTTCCCTTCCCTGCATTCAGCGCTAGAACCACGCTTCCCCTCTTGCCTACAGCGGACTGTCAGATATTGGACCAGAGACCACCTAGAACATTCTTGTGGTGAGGAGCGAGAGCGATTGAGTAATGCCGTCACACCAAAGATGCTATCGTTTGAAGTCCATTTTTGGCCATCGAACTATTGTCGAAGTTTGGTTTTGACCATCGAACGCGAAAACCAGGAATCTTTGGCCATCGAACTCTTGAAACCGTTCAATTTTGGCCATCCGACGGTTTTGCAAAGTGGTTTCGCTGATGTGACTGCCACCTGGCGGTGGGCCCACATGTCAACCCCATGTCTCCTCCCTCTCCTCTCCTCTTCCTCCTCTCTCTCTCTTCTCCTCTCTCCTCCGCCGGCGTCCATCACTCCATCCCCCGCGCCTCCCAGCGACGGCGGAGCTCGAGCTCGCCCGGTCGGCGGCGCTGACCCGCGGGGGAGCTCTATCTCGCTCGCCCGAAGACGTTGCCCGCGGGGGGAGCTCGAGCTCCCGGCCAGGCCCGCGGTGGAGCTTGAGCCCTTCGCTGGGTGCTGCAGGTGCAGGGAAACGCGACGAGGGAGGGGGAGTAAGGAGGACGAGCTCCAAGCTCGGGGAGGAGGGAAGCCGCCGCCGCCGCTAGGAGCCACGCGTGCGAGCTCCATGAGATCCGACCGCCGAGATCCATTGCGTCGCCGAGCTTGGAGGGAGAGGAGGCCCGCCGTCAGAGGAGGGACGCCACTTTGCTCCCGCCGCCTCCCAACTCCAACCCGGCGACGCTCCGACCGGCACGGCGGTGCTCCGGATCTGTAAGTGCAATCAAGCCCTATGAGGGTTTTGGTGATGTTGACCACACAATTAAAGAGCTAATGAGCCTTTGAGTTTATTGTGCAGTACAAGAATGTTTTACAGGTGCAAAAGAAAGAAAGGAGACCCCTCAATTACATGAAGAAGGATACCTATGCTCTTTGGAGAAGTTTATTTATTTTATCTTTTGAATTTGAGTATAGGACAATCCGTACTATCAAGAGGGGTACTAATGGTGAGTTAGGGTGGATTCAAGTGCTCATAGAACATCTATCCTAATCCTAACCCATCCCTTGAAGAAGGAGACCTGCTGCTGTTTTGCCCCTGTTGTTTCCTTGTTCGGAGGTTCCGAGTTTAATCTCGGAGGTTCCGACCGTACGGGCTTCAGTCAGCAGAGGTTTCAGGGTTCGGAAGTTTCGAGATTTTTCTCGGAGGTTCCGGACTTTGAAATATGACCGTTACAGTTCTGGATCTGGGGGTATTTATATCCCTTGGTCCCCCAACGGTCATTCTCTCTTCTCCCCCGAACAGTGACGCAATCTAGCTTCATTCTCTCACCTTGCATTGACTCCAAACCTACTCTCTTCCAAATCCTTGCCTAGCATTGATTGAGAGTGGAAATTGAAGTGAGATTGTGAGCAAAACCTTCCATTCCTTGTTCTTGAGCACTTGGAGAAGTCCTAGCAAGCTTGGTGGATCTATTACTCTTGGAGCCTTGCTCCTAGACGGATAGAGGTTCTTGGAAGCTCTCCAACCCGATTGTGGAAGCTCCAAGCTGTTTGTATTACCCTTGTGATTCTAGTGGAACGTCTTCACCTATTACCCAAAGTGATAGGTGAGAGAGAGGAGTGGATCTTTGTGGTCATTAGCCTTTGTGGCTTCCTCAACAACGTGAACGTAAGCAAGCTTTTGTGGCGAGCTGAACCACGGGATAAATCTTGTCTCGTGTGTGCTTTGATTTATATACTTGCTTATCCTTGTTCATGCTTGTTCTTGACTAGATCTTCTAGGGTTTGTCTCCGATCTACTTTGTGGTAGCATCCTAGCTGGTTCTTTGCTTAGAAATCATCTTGCTAGGTCCTTAGTATCTCCTAGAATTTGGTAGATCTGTTTTTCATCAAGTAATCCGCAGTTTATTTCATAGTTGCTCTGAACTAACAGATCTCGGAAGTTCCGTGATTATTTTCGGAGGCTGCCTCGTTCGGAGGTTCCGGAAATAATCTCGGAAGTTCCGAACCCTGACAGTCACTTTGCAGAAAAAGTTTAAATTTGTGTGCAGTCCTATTCACCCCCCCTCTAGGCCATATTGCCTCGATCCTTTCAATTGGTATCAGAGCAGGTTATCCTTGCAAACACTTAACCGTGTGAGGATATGGCAAGTGAAGATGACAAGCAAGAGGAGGAGGAATTTGAAGATTTGCCAAGTGAAGTTGAAGGTGATGCCTCGGAGGTAGGTAACACCTCAGCCCAAGAGAAGTTTGACAAGCTCAAGAAGGCTGTCAAAGAAAGCTCCAAGAACAATGGCAAGAAAAGCAAGAAAGAGGACAAGAAGAAAGAGAAAGAAGAAGAAAAGAAGAAAGAGGACAGCAAGCAAGAAAAGAAGAAGAAAAGGAAGAAAGAAGAAAAGAAGAGAAGAAAGAGAACACCTTCACCATCTCCATCACCATCTTCATCATCCTCATCATCATCTTCATCTAGTGAGAATGGAGATGGGGATGATGAGTACTACGGCACAAGAATTCCCAAGAGAACACTCAAGCCCAAGCCAAAGCCCAAGGCCAAGTCCAAGGATGATTATAGAAGCGTATCCTTTAACTATGATTCTTTGGAAACTAAATCTAAGGATGATTATAGAAGCGTATCGCAACATTAGGAGGAATGCTCAAGCTACAAGCATACTCCTTAGTGCCTTGAATGCCCAAGAGTACAATCGTGTTAGTGGACTAGAGATTGCCAAAGAGATTTGGGACATCCTCCACATTACTCATGAGGGTGTTGACAAGGTCAAGAAATCCAAGATCAACATATTGATGGCCGAACTTAATAGATTCACTATCTTTGATGGAGAAGGGCCACAAGAGATGTTTGATAGGTTGATGGTCATAGTTGGGAAGATAAGAGGCTTAGTTGGTGATGAGTTGGATGACCACTTTGTTGTGAAGGTGATGTTGGAGGCCTTTGCTCCAAGAAATCCTACTCTAGTCACCTTGATTAGAGAGAAGAAGAGATTTGAGGAGTTCTCTCCAAATGATGTTCTTGGGAGAATTCTTACTCATGAGCTTATGGACAAGGAAATCCAACATAGGAAGAAAATTGGTGAGCTAGAAGCCAAGTTGAACAACTTGAAGGTCAAAGAGGTTGCTCTCAATTCTAACAAGTCAAGCAAGCCTACTACCTCATCCAAGCACTCTACTTCATCCAAGCCCTCCAAGTCAAAATCAAAGAAAGTGGAAGTAGAGAGCTCTACAAGTGACTCAAGTGAAGATGAAGATGAAAGCTCTCATGTTGAGATTGGGGATATGGCTTTGTTCATGAAGACATACAAAAGAGGCTTGAAGAAGCAAGGTTACAAATTTGCTAAGAGAAGGTTCCCCAACAAGAAAAAGAGAACTTGCTACAATTGTGGAAGCACCGAGCACTTCATAGCGGATTGCCCAAATGAGAAGAGAGAAAACAAGAATGACAAAGGCAAGGGAAGCTACAAGAAAGATCAAAAACCACATCACAAGAGAAGAAACTATGGTGGAGAAGCTCATATCGGTCATGAATGGAACTCCGGAGATGAGAGCTCTAGTGAAGGAGAAGAAAAAAAGGTTGCAACCGTGGCTATCAAGAAGCTCCCTTCTACCTCAAGGTTGTTCAACAACTTGACCGATGATGAAGAGAGCTCATCCATTCATTGCTTCATGGCCAAGGGTGAGAAGGTAAAAACTAGCTCAAAACCCTCTCCTCCACCTAGTGATGAGTCGGAAATGGACTCTAGTGATGAATCTAGTGATGAGGAAGCAAACCAACTTGTTAGTAAGATGGATGAGCAATCTAAAGATTTTATGGCTAGGTTGATAGTGGAACTAGAGAAAAACTAAGACATTCTTGCATCCGAAAGAAGTGAGCTTGAGGCTTTGCATTTGGAAGTGAGCCAAGCGGAGAGCGTCATAGCTACTCTCAAGGAAGACCTTGCTGCCTCTCAAGCTCAATGTAATTCTCTCAAGTCGAGGAATGAAGAGCTTGAGGAGCAATATAGTCTCCTTTGGAGTAGCACCTCACATCCTTCTAAGGTAAAGGGTGACTCTAGTGCTTCTACTAGCAAGGGCTGTGATAAATGCTTCAATGTTGATCTTGAATCCTATGCTACTAATCTTGCTAACATGGAAGCTATGAAAAAGGAAATTGCTAGGTTAAACTCAATCATAGCTAGAGGATGCATGAGTGAAGAGAACAAGAAGGGAAAGTTCTCCAAGAGAAAGATGTTGAAGAAAACTGAGAAACCAGGTTTTGGCTATGTTGAAGGTGGCAAGACCAATGAAAGAAAGATCATCAAGGAAAAAGAGTGCCTAGAATTCAAGAGTACTGGGTTTCTGTTTACCCAGACCCCGGAGGTTCCAAGCTCAAAGCCCGGAGGTTTCGGAGTCTGGAAGCCTCGAGCCACACAGACAGCAGAACTCGGAGGTTCCGAGAAAATTCTCGGAGGTTCCGGAGTCTGCAAAGACAGAACCAAGAAGAAAGGCAAGACTCAACCTCAGCAAGCTTCCAAGGCATCTAACACTCGTTTGCAGGTTCAGAACCATCCAATCATGCCTAGAAGGAACTTGTCCCTCAACAAGAACAAGGCTCATGCATCTAGAGACATACCCCTAGCTATGTGTTGAGACGCAACAATCTTGGTAAAGTTGTTGCCACGTATGTTGGAAATGAGTCTAACATATATGTGAAAAGATCACTATGGGTTCCTAAAATTTTGGTTGCTAACGTTGAAGGCCCCAAGTCAAATTGGGGACCTAAAAGAAGGAACTAAATTGTTTTGTAGGCATACTCCTCCGGTGGATCAAGTTGGGTGCTTGATAGCGGATGTACACATCATATGACCGGAGAAAGGAGTATGTTTTCATCCTACCTCCATTTGGAAGGACCAAGAGAAACAATTACCTATGGAGGGGATACAAAAGGAGAAGTCATAGGTATAGGTGATATCCCTATCTCTCAAAAATATTCGATTACCAATGTTTTACATGTTGATCCGTTAGGTTACAATCTACTATCGGTCTCACAACTCAGTGAGATTGGTTTTGATTGTCACTTCTCGGATAAGGGTGTGTCCATCATAAGAAGGGAGGATTCCTCTATTGTCCTTACGGGTCGCTTGAGGGGGAGACTTTACCTAGTTGATCTCAACAAAAGTAAGGTTTCTCCCAAGACTTGTTTAGTGGCAAAATCTAGCATGGGTTGGCTATGGCATTGCCGACTAGCCCATGTTGGCATGAGGAACTTGGCCAAACTTTTGAAAGATGAACACATCCTTGGACTAACAAATGTACATTTTGAGAAAGATAGGATATGCAAAGCATGCCAAGCCGGAAAGCAAGTAGGAGCACCTCACCCACCAAATAGCATCCTCACTACATCAAGCCCGTTGGAGCTCATTCACATGGATCTATTTGGACCGGTGGCCTACATAAGTATTAGTGGTAACAAATATGGCTTGGTTATTGTTGATGATTATTCTCGCTTCACGTGGGTGTTCTTTGTGTTTGACAAGAGTGAAGTACAAGGGAAGGTGAAGACCTTCATAAGGAGAGCACAAAGGGAGTTCGAGCTACCAATCAAGAAAGTGAGAAGTGACAATGGCTCGGAATTCCGGAACACCAATGTTGAAGAATTTCTTGATGAAGAGGGCATCAAGCATGAATTTTCAGCTCCTTATACCCCTCAACAAAATGGGGTGGTTGAGAGGAAGAACCGGACTCTTATTGAGATGGCAAGAACCATGTTGGACGAGTACAAGACTCAAGACATCTTTTGGGCCGAAGCCATCAACACGGCTTGCCATGCTATCAACCGCCTCTATCTTCACAAGTTTCACAAGAAGACCTCCTATGAGCTCATTACCGGTAAAAAGCCTAAGGTGTCTTACTTTAGAGTGTTTGGGTGCAAATGTTTCATTCTAAACAAGAGGCCCCAAACTTCTAAGTTTGCACCAAAGGTTGACGAAGGATTTCTTCTTGGTTATGGTCCAAATGAGCATGCTTACCGAGTCTTCAATCTAACCACCGGGAGGATTGAAGTCACGGTAGATTTAACTTTTGATGAATCTAATGGCTCTCAAGTGGAGCAAGTTGACTTAAATGTTGTAGGTAATGAGAAGCCATCTTGTGAAGCAATCAAGCAATTGGCCATAAGTGATGTTAGACCAGTTGAAGCACAAGAGGAAGATGAGGATCAACTCCAAGCTTCAACACCACTCGAAGGGCCTGAAGTCACTGGTTCAGCAGATGTGCAGACTTCGGAGGTTCCGAGAAAATCTCCGGAGGTTCCGGGAACTGGCACTGGAACTCAACCTCCGGGAAATTCTCTGGAGGTTCCGGGGTCTGGAAACTCAGCACCACAAGACACTGTGAACCAGCAATCTAATCAGCAAGGGGCTGCTCAAGCAAGTACATCTGAGCCTCAAGCTGATGAAGATGATGAAGACCAACCTCTACACCAACCTCTTGGACCATCACATCCTCGTGTACATCAAGTTATACAACGGGATCACCCCGTTGACAATATCCTTGGGAGCATAAGGAGAGGGGTAACAACACGATCTCGTCTTAAGAATTTTTGCGCATTTTACTCGTTTGTTTCCTCTCTTGAACCCATTAAGGTAGATCAAGCTCTTGAGGATCCGGATTGGGTGGTGGCTATGCAAGAGGAGTTGAACAACTTTGAAAGAAATCAAGTGTGGGAGTTGGTGGAAAGACCGAAGACGAACATCATTGGCACCAAATAGGTCTTTCGAAACAAGCAAGATGAGTTTGGCATTGTGATTAGAAACAAAGCAAGATTGGTTGCTCAAGGGTAC
Source organism: Cenchrus fungigraminus (assembly GCA_036936925.1). Lineage (NCBI taxonomy): Eukaryota > Viridiplantae > Streptophyta > Magnoliopsida > Poales > Poaceae > Cenchrus > Cenchrus fungigraminus. The sequence goes on along the minus strand of CM072778.1, from coordinate 13,930,364 downwards.
ACTCAAGTTGAAGGACTAGACTTTGGAGAAACCTATGCACCGGTGGCAAGACTTGAAGCAATTCGATTTCTACTTGCTTTCGCTGCCCATCATGACTTCAAGCTATATCAAATGGATGTCAAGAGTGCATTTCTCAATGGACCACTCTCCGAAGAAGTCTATGTTGAGCAACCACCGGGTTTTGAAGATCTCAAGCGTCCTAATCATGTCTACAAACTCCGTAAGGCGCTCTATGGGCTCAAGCAAGCACCAAGAGCATGGTATGAATGCCTTAAGGATTTCTTGCTCAAGCAAGGCTTTGAGATAGGCAAAGCCGATGCTACTCTCTTTACTCGAAAAGTTGATGGTCATATCTTTGTGTGCCAAATATATGTCGATGACATAATATTTGGTAGTACTAATGAAATTTTTTGTGAAGAGTTTAGTAGGGTGATGACAAAGAGGTTTGAAATGTCCATGATGGGTGAGCTCAAGTTCTTTCTTGGATTTCAAATCAAACAAGCAAAGGAAGGGACGTTCATATGTCAAACTAAGTACACAAGGGATATGCTTAAGAAGTTTGACATGAACAAGGTAAAGCCCATCAAGACTCCAATGCCTACCAATGGACACTTGGATCTCAATGAAGAAGGGAAATCCGTGGACTAAAAGGTATATCGCTCCATGATCGGCTTTCTTCTTTACTTATGTGCATCTAGGCCGGATATTATGCTTAGTGTGTGCATGTGTGCTAGATTTCAAGCTAACCCGAAAGAGTGCCATCTCATGGCCGTAAAGAGAATATTGAGATATCTAGTGCATACCCCTAACCTTGGCTTGTGGTATCCTAAGGGCTCCACTTTCGATCTACTTGGCTATTCGGATTCCGATTATGCCGGTTGCAAGGTAGATAGAAAGAGTACATCGGGGACTTGCCAATTCCTTGGTAGGTCTCTAGTGTCTTGGAGTTCTAAAAAGCAAAACTCAGTAGCCCTTTCCACCGCCGAGGCCGAGTATGTTGCAGCCGACGCTTGTTGTGCTCAACTACTTTGGATGAAGCAAACCTTAAAAGATTACGGATGTCACTTTACCCAAATCCCACTTTTGTGTGACAATGAAAGTGCCATAAAGCTTGCAAACAACCCCGTAAGCCATTCTCGCACAAAACATATAGACATCCGTCATCACTTCTTGAGAGACCACGAAGCCACAGGAGATATCGCTCTAAGTCATGTGAGCACCGATAAACAACTAGCCGATATCTTCACTAAACCTCTCGATGAGTCAAGGTTTTGTAGTTTAAGGAATGAACTAAATATTCTTGATTCTCGTTGCGTGGCTTGATCTCTAGTATGCCTTGGTTGTTTGCTTCAAAAAGGTTGATATTCTCTGAAAATTCTTTTGAAAAAGCTTTTGTGAAAACTTTGATTTAATAGTGCTTAAAAATCTATTTTCATATCCCTAACTTGTCTTAAGTGGCTATAGTTGTATGTGTGATTGCTTGTTTTCTAGCCACTTGAGTCAAGGATGCCATGACCTAAGGATCTCAGTTGATAAAAGGTTCAAAATCTCAAAAGGAGTGAAAGTTGAAAGTCTCTGGAATTCAAGTTTCGGAAGCTCAGGAAAAATCTTTGGAGGTTCCGAGCCTCGGAAGCTTTGAGAAAATCTTCGGAACTTCCGATCTTTATCGACTCAGCATTCAGTCCGTCAAAGGAGCAGTTTAAAGGGAATCAGGCATCTCCCCTGGAATATTCTTTTACCCCTAGGGTTAACCTACCCTTCCTCTTTCACCGCGCGGTTACTCTCCCAGATCCACCTTTCACCGCGCCCGTCTCTCTCTCTCTCTCTCGACGGCGCCCGCATCGCTTTCCCTCTCTCCACCGCCGCGCTGCCGCCTTTCTTCCTCGCCGCCGGTGACCGTGCTGTCTCGTGCGTCCTGCGTGTGAGGCCGCACATCTTCCTTCGTCGGTGGGCCGCAGAAACTGAAGAAGGAGGGGGAGCTGTTCGTGGATTCGACTTAGATCCATCCTGTTCCAGTGAAGGGGAAGAAGGAGGAAGCCTCAATCTGCATCAAAATCTTTCTTCCTCGCCGACTTTTGAGAAGCAGAAGAGGAACGACATTGCACTGCTTGGATCCATTCCGGCGAGTTGCTCCTCTTCAGCGCCACCAGATCTCTGATCTGGAGGGGACCTCTGGGCTACGTCCCCTGGTGTAAAAGCTTCTCAAGTTTCGTCAGATTCACTCTTCTCTTCTCCTGTTCAAGGTAAACCTAACCCTAACCCTAATTTCCAGATCCATCGGTTATCTTAGGGTTCTAGGCTCTGTAGTGTAGAAATGCTATCCTGTGCCTTATTCTGAATGAAGTGATGCATGTGTTGATTAAACTCAGTTGAAAGTTGAATCAAAGTTCAGAATGCAGTAAGGTTCAAAGAGTCTCGGAGGTTCTGAGAAAATTCTCGGAGGTTCCGAACCCTGTAACCGACTGTAGGTTGCCTTTGATTCAAAGTTCCACTGAGTCATAATCCACTTGCAGCACCTTATCTTATCTCTGTCGTATTTCAATTTCATCGAGTTTGCATCCATTGGCTAAGTTTCAGTTGAAGGTTGAATCAACAAACTATCCTCTGTCAGTGCCCAGACCTCGGAGGTTCCGAGAAAATCCTTGGAGGTTCCGAAGTCTGTACTGACAAAGGACAGTCTGTGATTCAAAATTCCACTGAATCTTAATCAATTGATCTTCAATATCTATCTGTGTTCCTCTGCATCTACATCTCTTGATCTATTCCTTATCTGTTGTCCACACCCTTTCTGACAGATGTCTGGGACACCTGGTGACAAGACCTATGCCAAGAGGCAGAGGCAGCCCTTTGAGACCTCTGCTGGGGAGAGGGCTTTCAAGATTGCAACAAGGGAAACTGTGGGTGGCAGTGGCAGCAGGGGAAAAGCAACCCCCAGAAGAGGAAAAAGGGGCAGTTTGTCAGGAGGAAGAGGATCTGGTTCAGCAGCTCATGTTGAGGACAATGGGGGGACAGAAGGCAAGACCATCCCCATAGAGCTAGAAGATGACATGCTACTTGGAGAAATTGACTCCACCTATTTGAAGTATCACAAGGTTCTGCTCAAGAGGCATCCCCCAACCAAGTATGACAAATCAGTGTATATTGAGCATCACAACTATGATGGGGTAGGGTACTTGGTCAAGAAGGCTAGAGAGGAGAATCCTTATGTGAACCCTAAGATGGCTGCCATAGACTATAGGTTTTGGTCAGTGTTTCACTTCAAGTTCTATGAGACAGTTCTGAACACCAAGATGAAGCTGATCAAGATGAAGTGGATTGATTTTACTCACTTGGAGGCAGCAGAAGAGGCAGAGAAAAAGGATGTGCTTGATCTGGTGGATAAGTATAAGATGAGGGACATTATGAGCTTCAAATATGATTGGAATATTGAAGTTCTAGCACAATTTCATGCCACCTTTTTCTATGAGGACATCAAAGAGACCATCCACTGGATGACTGAGGGGGTTCACTACAAGGTAGACTTCACCACTTTTGCCAGGCTTTTTGGATTCAGCAAGGAAGACAGGGATGCTGAGGTGATTCACTTTGAGCCACACATGAATCACAGCATGATCTCCTCAGCCTATGAATATGATGAGCTTGCAGATGGGTCTACAACAGCTCTTAAGCCCGTCTACTATGTGTTGAACAACATGTTCAGAGAGACTATCTATCCCAAAGGTGGGAGTGACTCTACCAGCCTCAGGAGATTTGCTCCAAATTTGCTTGCAAGGCTGCTGCCTGGGGCAAAGCTCTTCTCTGTCAGCAAGTTCATCTGGTTTAATCTGGTGGAAGTGACTGAGAGTGGCAAGTGTAATCTGCCCTATGCTCCCTATATTATGTACATGATTGAGATGGTTTCAGGAATTAGTTTCAAGAAGGATGTGGAGCATGCATCATATCAAGTCAAGCAGTGGTAGCATCAGAAGAAGCAACAAGTGGTTCAGGAGTACATCTTGAAGAAAGCAGGGTCTGAGCAGCAAGAGGGTGAAGAGGGACCTAGCAGGGCACCTATGCCTGCTGGTCTGCACAAGTTGAGGGGCATGGTGAGGGACACCTGGAGGTTTTGCAACTGGACAGCAACTCAGATGTATGAGCTAAGGCAAGACATGAACAGGCTGCTAAAGCATCAGGGGCTGTCTTTTAATGCTATGCTCCCTCCTCCACCTATCTTTCCAGATTTTCCAGAGTATACTACTAGTGAAGATGAGGGTGAGAAGGACACTGGCAGTCCACTGGCTGGAGGAAACATGCCTGCTGCTCAATCTGAAGAAGAAGATGACATTGAGCCCCTTAGTGCTAAGATGGCCAGGCTGAGGAAGGAAGCTACTGGAAAGAAAGCCATGAAGACTCCCACTCCTGTCAGAGCAAGGAGGAAGGTCACTGCTGGGAGGTCTGTCAGGAGGCCTGCTGATCTCTCCTCTGGTTCTGACACTGATTCTGGAAATGCATCTGACAGCTCTGTCCCTGAAGCCGAGGAGTCTGCTTTCAGTGATGATGAGTGATTTCCTGCAGGTCCCAATCTAACTTCCTCTCTTCTTTTCCTCCCTTTTTGTTAAGTGTTGACAAAGGGGGAGAAAGATGAAGATTGAGATGATCTATTGACCTAGCTGGCTGGCTTAGGGGGCTAACAAAAATCTTTTGTTCTTTTGGTGAGATGAGAGTGCTAACTGTTCTTTGGGGCCTCTCATGAACTCCTGGTGGTATTGTTGATGAACTTCTGTAAACATTTTAAGCTTGCCTCTGTTGGCAAGTATGGTCTGGTCATGGTTGAACTTTGGGATGTGAAGAAAACTTTAAAACTCTTGAGTGATGTGTGTAATAGGGCTAGAGGTGCTGAATTATTTCTATCTGTATCTAGCTGCTATTACTGGTACATGTTATTGGCTTAATTGTGGTTGATTGGTTGTTAGAGTATCTGTTGCAGACTTCGGAGGTTCTGAGAATTTTTCCGGAGGCTCCAACTCTGGGTTCATCCTGGAGGTTCCGGAAACTTTCTCGGAGGTTCCGAACTCTGTTAACAGATAACTCCCTGTGTGTATGACATGCCATATGCATCATGTATTACTTGTTACACTTCTTTTGCACCCCTCGATGATGTGAATACAACATATCCTGTCACTTTACTCACAATGTATGCAATTCAAATGTCATAAGAGACATATCACTCTATTCAAAAGGGACATGCATACATTGAGGGGGAGACTTGTATTCAAATCATCAAAAGCTCAATCTTTCAAATTAAATTGTAAACTTTAATTGGGTTGTCAACATTTACCAAAAAGGGGGAGATTGTAAGTGCAATCAAGCCCTATGAGGGTTTTGGTGATGTTGACCACACAATTAAAGAGCTAATGAGCCTTTGAGTTTATTGTGCAGTACAAGAATGTTTTACAGGTGCAAAAGAAAGAAAGGAGACCCCTCAATTACATGAAGAAGGATACCTATGCTCTTTGGAGAAGTTTATTTATTTTATCTTTTGAATTTGAGTATAGGACAATCCGTACTATCAAGAGGGGTACTAATGGTGAGTTAGGGTGGATTCAAGTGCTCATAGAACATCTATCCTAATCCTAACCCATCCCTTGAAGGAGACCTGCTGCTGTTTTACCCCTGTTGTTTCCTTGTTCGGAGGTTCCGAGTTTAATCTCGGAGGTTCCGACCGTACGGGCTTCAGTCAGCAGAGGTTTCAGGGTTCGGAAGTTCCGAGATTTTTCTCGGAGGTTCCGGACTTTGAAATATGACCGTTACAGTTCTGGATCTGGGGGTATTTATATCCCTTGGTCCCCCAATGGTCATTCTCTCTTCTCCCCCGAACAGTGACGCAATCTAGCTTCATTCTCTCACCTTGCATTGACTCCAAACCTACTCTCTTCCAAATCCTTGCCTAGCATTGATTGAGAGTGGAAATTGAAGTGAGATTGTGAGCAAAACCTTCCATTCCTTGTTCTTGAGCACTTGGAGAAGTCCTAGCAAGCTTGGTGGATCTATTACTCTTGGAGCCTTGCTCCTAGACGGATAGAGGTTCTTGGAAGCTCTCCAACCCGATTGTGGAAGCTCCAAGCTGTTTGTATTACCCTTGTGATTCTAGTGGAAAGTCTCCACCTATTACCCAAAGTGATAGGTGAGAGAGAGGAGTGGATCTTTGTGGTCCTTAGCCTTTGTGGCTTCCTCAACAACGTGGACGTAAGCAAGCCTTTGTGGCGAGCTGAACCACGAGATAAATCTTGTCTCGTGTGTGCTTTGATTTATATACTTGCTTATCCTTGTTCATGCTTGTTCTTGACTAGATCTTCTAGGGTTTGTCTCCGATCTACTTTGTGGTAGCATCCTAGCTGGTTCTTTGCTTAGAAATCATCTTGCTAGGTCCTTAGTATCTTCTAGAATTTGGTAGATCTGTTTTTCATCAAGTAATCTGCAGTTTATTTCATAGTTGCTCTGAACTAATAGATCTCGGAAGTTCCGTGATTATTTTCGGAGGCTGCCTCGTTCGGAGGTTCCGGAAATAATCTCGGAAGTTCCGAACCCTGACAGTCACTTTGCAGAAAAAGTTTAAATTTGTGTGCAAGCCTATTCACCCCCCCTCTAGGCCATATTGCCTCGATCCTTTCAGGATCTTGCCTCGCTGTGCTGGGAGGAGGAGGGCCACACTCGAGCCGTCGTCGTCATATGAGCAGGGGAAGGGCTGGTGTGCCGAGGCAGAGGAGGTGTTCTCTTGCTCGCCTGTTCGTGTTGTCGTGCCCTGCTCCACCGGAGCTGACGTCAGCGAGGAGTAGGGGGTGCACCCCACTGTGACCGGGCTCTGTCACGGGCCAACACCGCCGGGGAGCGAGCTGAAGCTTCGCCGCGGGCCAGTGAGGCCGACCGGCGAGTTCGAGCTCTGCTGCGGGCAGCACCGCCGGGCGAGCTCGAGTTCCGCTGCCGTCGGGAGGGGCGGGGCAGCCGAAGGCTCGGGGGTTGGCTGCCGGCGGAGGAGAGAGGAGAAGAGAGAGGAGAGAGGAGAGGAGAGAGAGGAGAGGGAGGAGACATGGGGCTGACATGTGGGCCCGCCGCCACGTGGCAGCCACGTCAGCGAAACCACTTTGCAAAACCGTCGGATGGCCAAAAGTGAACGGTTTCAAGAGTTTGATGGCCAAAGATTCCTGGTTTTCGCGTTCGATGGTCAAAACCAAACTTCGACAATAGTTCAATGGCCAAAAATGGACTTCTTCCTTTCCCGTAATGGATTTGGATCTGGGAAATTTGCGAGCTACTAGCTTGGGGGTGATTTCTGCACCAATGGATTTAATTTATTTTTGCAATTTACAAAGTACACTAAGAAAGCATGCACACATAGTTCCAATTAGATCAATCATAAATTGGTTGCAATTATGATACATCACTAATTACAACTGTGACAATACTCCAGTTACAACAGAAGCCGTTGCACATTGTCACGTCTTTTGGTTGCAACTCGACAATAAAATATGTATAAGAATAATTAAAAAAATCATGCACACTCAGTTGCAATTGCAAGTGGTTGGGTCCTCCATTCGCAACTAGGTTAATAACCTAGTTACAACTAGACAATAAAATAGGTACAAAATATTTTTAAAAAATCACGCACACTCAGTCGCAATTGCAAGTGGTTGCTTCCTCCAATTGCAACTAGGATAATAACCTAGTTGCAACTATACAATAAAATAGGTAAAAAATAATTAAAAAATCATACACACTAAGTCACAATTGCAAGTGTTGCTTCCTCCAATTGCAACTAGGATAATAACCTAGTTGCAACTGGATAATAAAAATAGATACAAAAATAATTAAAAAATCATGCACACTCGGTCACAATTGCAAGTGGTTGCTTACTCTAATTGCAACTAGGATAATAACCTAGTTGCAACTAGACAATAAAATAGGTACAAAAATAATTAAAAAATCATGCACATTAAGTCGCAATTGCAAGTGATTGCTTCCTCCAATTGCAACTAGGATAATAACCTAGTTGCAACTGGACAATAAAATAGGTACACAAATAATTAAAAAACCATGCACAATCGGTCGTAATTGCATGTGATTGCTTCCTCCAATTGCAACTAGGATAATAAACTAGTTACAACTGGACAATAAAATAGGTACAAACATAATTAAAAAATCATACATACTCGGTCGTAATTGCAAGTGGTTTGCTTACTCCAATTTCAACTAGGATAATCTGTCGGGACTGCCTTGGCTTGCATGCCAGGCTATCTTCTCATCTCTGGGCCCGCGTGTCAGGTCGGCCAGGGCCCACTGACAGGTCGGTGTGTCTTTTGGCAGGCCGGACCCACCTGTCGAGGACGGATGAGACCCTGTTCGGTGGGGACCCATGTCTCTCAGTACAGTATCAAGCGGAAGAACTCAGTATTTGCAACTCGGAGTGTACATCAATTGCAACTCGAACCACCGTCGGGTTGCAACTGAAGGGGTAGTACAGTATCAGGCGGAAGCACTCATTATTTGCAACTCAGAGCGTAGATCGATTGCAACTCGAACCACTGTCTGGTTGCAACAACTGAAGGGGTAGTTCAGTATCAGACGGAAGTACTCATTAATTGCAACTCGGAGTGTACATCGATTGCAATTCGAATCGTTGTTCGGTTGCAACTGAAGGGGTAGTACAGTATCAGGCGGAAGCACTCAGTATTTGCAACTGCGAGTGTACATCGATTGCAACTCGAACCACTGTCCGATTGCAACTGAAGGGGTAGTACAATATCAGGCGCAAACACTCATTATTTGCAACCCGGAGTGTACGTTGATTGCAACTCGAATCGCTGTCTTGTTGCTACTAAAGCATTACCGTATTATTTAAGAATGACAAGAGCAAGCTGACGGCTACATGAATACGATTACATAAAAAGAAATTCAACTCTAAATTCATTGGGCTAACTAACATTACGACACTATCTGAACCTCTCGTCCCCCACAAGCTTACTCACGAAGCTTCATTTCTTCTTTGATCAACGCTAGATGCTCGAACTCCGCAACATGAACTTTTCAAGTCGAAAACCAGCTCACTGGCTGTGCGTGACAGGAGATGAGATCGGCGAGATTACGAAGTAAAGCATCGTTTGAGCTAAGTGGGTCTCACCAAGTAAAAAACAACACACGCGCACAAGACCATGAGCGCACAGCCTCATCCACCTGCGGAGCAAGCTTCCACAGAAGCCTCAACAGTCAACACACGCACGACGCACGGCACCAGCGACTCCGCGCGTGAGACGCTAGCTGCTAGCACGCCGGATCCAGCGGCCCGACGCGCGCGAAGCAACCGCAGATTCCAGCAGCCGCGCATGCGGGTGAGCCGCACCCAGCGGACCCATGGCCGCTCGCCGCTGGGAGGTCGCCTTGGGGTCCACGCACCGGCGCTCCCCGTAGTGGAGGTCGCTGTGGCCTAGCGCCGCTAGTACCGGCGCGGCGAGCTGGCCTGCTGGAAGCTCCTGAGCGCCACGGCTCCCGGTGAGGGGCTTCGCTTCGGCCTCATGCCGCCGCTCCGCGCACGCACCGGAGCTCGCCCTAGGTTCCGCGTGCACTCCATTGCTACCGGCAGCGAAGCTCGCCTCGGCGTGGATCTCGCGGTGGATAATGAGATTTTTTGAGTTTGTGACGAGGTGGAAGGAGATAAAAAGAGAAGGCTGGCTGCGGCCTGGGTCGATTCGCCGTGGGTTGTGTCTGTATGTAGGCCCACGCGCCCGTGGGTGCAGTCGGTTCGACCGGGTTGGCCTGGGTGTATTTTGTACATAAAATACACCCAGATGTATAATATATATATACACATATATATACATATATATATATGTATGGTATTTATATTCTATATCCTGGGTCCCGACCGTCCCGACCGATCTCCGCGAGCCGATCCCGACCGCCCCGAGCTCCTGCACCGGTTTTATCCGGTTTTTCTTCTTTATTTTTTAATTGGCAAGCACATATCGTGAGTGAGTCTGCTGCATACCCGGACGGTTCCCGACTTCCCGTCATGGCACGACGGCATCTCCGTCTCTTTCCTCGTCCCTCTCGCCATCTCTCGTGTTCTGCTCCCCACCGCCGCCGCCGCCGCCATTAACCACAGGTCCCCAGCCAATCCCTCTCCAGCGGCACCACCGCCCAGCTCAGCTAGACCCCAACCATTCAGCCACATTTTCCTTATTCTTATATGTTTCACCCACATGCACATGTATCATGTACGCACTATCGTGTAATGTACACTCTGTGTGTGTGTTGTGTGTGTGTGTGTTTCAAGTCAAAATTTGGTTAAAGTTGACAAATAATTGATCAAATAGATAACGAAATTGCATGCGCCGTTCTATTGACAACTGAAGTATGCATTCCTCATTATTCAGTGTTCACCGAACAGAACTGCTGCAATCAGCCATCATCCCCGTTACCGTCAGAACTATTTTGCTCCCCAGCGCCCTCGTTCACGCCTTGTTGGAGCTCGACGACCCTGTCCACCGCGGCCGCGAGCCTACGAAGCCGCCGAAAATACAATGCTACGAGGATCGTAAACACCACAGCGCACGCCACGTCGATCGCCCCGCAGACCATCAGGATCTTGCCGAGCGTGCCGCTGGAACTGTCGCCGTCGTCCGCGTCCTCGTCGTCTCCTCCTCCGGCGGCAGGGAACTTCACCCAGTAGCTGTACCGCCGGCTGCTCCCGTCGGTCACTTCCCTAGCCCCCGCCGCCAGAGTGTAATGCTCACACACGCCGTGGTCGTCGGCCGCGGCGGCGACGCTGGTGCTGTTCTTCACGTAGAGCGCGGCGCTGCACGAGAGGTTGCTCGCGCACTGCACCACGCACTGCCGCAGCGTCACGCCGGCCAGCGCCGGCGCCGTCGGCCGGAGCACCGTGGTGACGCCCCTCAAGTGGACCATACACGCTTCGCCGCCGGTCCCGTAGCAGGGGCTTTTGCCGGCGCGCGCCGGCCCGTCGGCGTACGCGGAGAAGTCCTCGCACTTCCCGGCGGCGGAGCACACCTCGTGGGCGCCGCAGGAGAGCGGGAGCTCGCAGAACCCGAGCGCCCTGTACGAGACCCTGAAGCCCCGATGCTTGGCGTCGTAGTAGTACATCTCCAGGTTGCCGTCGCCGCCGAGCGCCAAGAAGCTAAGAGGCGGCTTCTTGACCGGCGGCGAGACATGTGCCGCCACCATTCCCCGCGCGTCGAGCATCTTGAGCCCCGACCCATCCAGCCTCGCCGATGCCATCGTCCGGTTTGCTGTAGGGGCGAGCTCCCAGTAGGTGTAGCTGGTATCGCCGACGTGGATGTAGGCGGCGATCTTGTTATCGTCAAGCTCGAGGGAGTAGAATGGCGAGGACGTCTCGTCAGCCATGGACGCGATGAAGTAGGCGGGCAGCCTACGATACTGACCGCGTAGGAATTTGTCCGTCGGGCCGTTCAAGCTTTGCCACCTGGTGTGGTTCTGCGCGTCGACGAGGACGAGGTTGCCGGTCTTGGTGTCCAAGTGGAGAGCCTGCAAATTTCATTTATAAATCACATATATAATACATCAGTTAGTGTAAATCCCATTTTCACGAACACCTTTTTTCTACACACACAAGAAAGTGTTTATCCCATTTGAACATTATGAACAGTGTTAGTAACTTTTTCTGCAATTCTTTTACCTTGTAGGATCTATTTTGCAAAATGAGGTTCTAATACGATCCAATCCCTTTTTCTCAAAAGAAACAACAAAAATAATCTAACCCTTATATATTACCTTCAGAAAGGGTTAGTGGTTGGTGGATTTGACTTCATTATAGAACATAGGGAAATGGGCATCCAAGAATTAATACTCTAAGGTGAAATTGTTTAATGTCCAAATACTAAAAAGATTCTTTTGTTACATATTGGGACGAGCATTCGTATTATAAGTGGACACCTCCAAGGAAAATTAGTTCTAATCCAACAGTTATTTCTAAACAAACGTGATTCCCATCTTTCCCGCGTTTTTCATATAAACACATGATGTGCACCTTTAAATTTGCATATACCAAATTCGCGCCATAAAACCTACTTTCTTTTGTCACATAATGTCTACCATTGAAGCAAATTTCAATTCTAATACATTTAAAAGACAATGTAAAACGGTGTTTCCGCGCTTTTATGAAATACTTGCATGAAACCTACTTTCCTTGTCGCATAGTGTATACCGTTGAAGCAAACTTTAATTCCCAATATTTTAAAAAAAAAGGCAACATAAACAGCGTTCCCGCGCTTTTATGAAATACTTGCATAAAACCTACCTTCTTTTGTCGCATAGTGTATACCGTTGAAGTAAACTTTAATTCCAATATTTAAAAAATAAAATAAATAAAACAACGTAAACGGCGTTCCCGCGCTTTTATGAAATACTTACATAAACCTTTTAACTTGTGCCTTTGAATTTCATATCCTAGAACAACACACTGATTTAATTCCTTCTCATCCATTAGGCTAATGTTCGTGTTGCTTTGGCAATGCCTAGCTGCCCCAATGGCAAATCGCAATAAAAAACCGTGGATGTAGTGTACTAGACGCCTAAATAAACCCCTAGTCCCCAATGCCCGATGAGCCTTCGTCTACCGGTCTACCCATAAGCCCATGCGGCCATGCCCAGTCAATCGAAGCACTCCATCGTCTACCCCAATCAAAATCCATGAACAAATCCTGACATTTCTATTAACGAACGCAGAAACGGCGAGATCATGAACGAACGAAGCAAACAAATCAACGAACGCAGAAACGGCGAGATCATGAACGAACGAAGCAAACAAATCAACGGAGAATTGAAGACAGTGTGCATCACCTTCACGCCCTGTCCCGCCGTGCCGGATAGCCACCCGACCATCCCGGCGGCGTCCGTCAGCTGCAGCTGGCCGTCCTCCGTGAGCTCGAGCCGGCACAGGGCGCGCGCCGCGAACTTCTCGAGATGGTCGGAGGCCCAGACCTTGACGCCGCCGAGGAGGATGACCAGCGAGCACATGTACGCGCCCGCGCCGTCGGCCTCCGCGCTCACGGCCGCGACGAAAGCAGGCGGCCGCCGCTTGCCCCGGGCATCATCGAGCACCACCGCCGTCGCGGCGAAGCGCGGCTGGTACGGCGCCGGAGGCAGCCGCACGGTGGTCTGTCCACCGAGATTGAATTCTGCAGCCGATGAGCGGGCGGCTTGTCCGTGGAGGAGCACGGCCATGGTGGGGAGGAGGAGCAGCAGAAGAAGCCCCGCGGAGGCGCGGTTGCTGAAGGCCACGGCGGCCATCACGGCGTTCAGACCTCAGATGATTCTACTTTTTGCAGGTTTGTTGGTTATGGGAGCAGGGAAAACTGAAATCGATCGATGATTTCGATTTCGACTCGATTTATTCCTCTCGCGTGCGATTGCGTTTACATTGTGATTTGAATTTCCAGGGGATTGAACTGTCCAGAGATGCCAGACGGTTATGGTTGGCAGGAGTTAATCCCGTGGCAGGATCGTTCGAATGTTCGATCAGAAATGGCAATTTGGCCAGGAGAATTAACCGCGCCTTGAGAACAAGAACCCTGAGGTGCTTGGAAGGAATGTTCGTCGTTTGTCCTAGTAGCGAATCTGATCGAAGGGTGAAAACTCGAACGGATTTCAATTCAGAGTATCTAGAGCAGGCAGAAAATTTTCTGTAAGCCTCATGCTCTTTTCAAAATCCGAATGAAACTTAGTTTTCAAAAATGAAAAACCCTGGCGATTATCTTGGGCGTATCTTCGCCCTGGTCTTTGGCATTGATGCTTGGAGATATTTGCACATCCATCAGCATTTGCAACGTGTACGTACCGACACTGCAAAATTTAAAACAGCGGATGCAAAGTTTTTTTTTTTTGAAACACAACAGCGGATGCAAAGTGAGGGTTGAAACTTGAAAGAAACGGAAGAACATTGACCGTGGCAGGCTGCCAGCTGTTGGTTGCGCTCTTTGCATGCGCGGCAGCACGGCTATGTGGGTAAACAGGCAAATGACCAAGGGCCATAAGGAGAATGAATACATGCGCAACTATTTCCCGTGGCTCATGGACGGTGTGGAAGCTTCATTTAGAAATGTGTAATTGCTAATGATTCTGCATATTGCACCTAATTGAGAAAAAATATTTTCCCCTCAAAATAATTAACAGTACAATTATTTGGCAAAGGCATGGTCTAGGCAGCGAACGGCCCTGTTTAGCCCACTGAGCAGACACAGCCCATGGGCCATGACAGAACGTGAGTTGAATTCCTCCTGCCCGTGATGACGAAGACGAACAGATAGCTCTTCAATGTAATTTTGTTCTTTTCCGAGGTTTCGTTTGTAAGAGGATGGATGTAAAATTACTATGTCATATAAATAAATTCAACCCGATTTCAAAAAAAAAAAACTGTCACGATTGATATATGTACATGCAACATCAACACAGACGGGAAGGATAAGTAAACAACAGATTTCTTCACTACCGTCCACCGCAATGGAGAAATGCTATTCATCATTTATGTACACAGCAATGGTCTACATCCTTGTTTAACTTAACAGTAGCACCATGAATTAACCAATGCAACCAAAACATGCCAAACGTGGTAACGGCGATATACAGAAAATGTACATCGAACCAGGCAACAATAAATATTGTGCAGCACCTACCAATCACCACCAGATGTATAGACAAACGAACCACCCAATTTGGCTATTTCTTTCCACCAATCATAGGTTGACCTCCATTTGAGCTACCCATGGCAGTAGGGCCGCCCATCTTATTTCCACCACCCAAATTCTTCACGTCGATCAAATCGCTGAACAGATTATCAGGTATGTAGTATGGTCTGCTAGATGCTGCTGAAGAGTCTTTTGGTTGTTGATAATTCACGTTCATTTGAGCTTGAGTCCCGGTCAGTCCGTTGCTTGGTGGTGAACCCACAAAACTGTTATGCTGAATTGACTGGGGGGTTGCAAATGGTGCGTAGGGCATTGAAGAAGAGGCGTATGAAGCAACGGGAGGTGCATAGGCTGCCTGAGCAACTGGAGCAGTGGCAGGGTGTGGATCTTGGTAATTAGCCGAAAGAAAAGGATTAGAATCGACAACTGGAGGTGCAGGCGCAGCCCAAGGTGGTGCGGGGTAGCCATACCCAGATGCATATGCTGGAGGTTGAGGCGGATAAGCTCCAGTTTGGGCCCAAGGCGCAATGTGATTGCTGTTCTGCTGAGCATATCCCTGGTTTGTTGTGTGAGGCTGGTAGTTCAAAGGGTAGTGTGGCACACCAGAAGGATATTGCTGCCCATTTGTAACAGTTGGTTGTTGAGGTCCATTTTGATCATGTGTAATTGTAGGTTGCTGAGGCGTGTTTTGACTTTGTGTTGGAGAATCTGTTGAGGTCTCAGGAGTAGGGCTGCACAAGGTGAGGCTCAGGAGGTTGATCATATCAAGCTCTTTTGATTCAGTGCTACTGCTGGGAGCTGGGTCAAGAGGAACCAATGCATTGCTTGCAACAGAAGATGGCGACTCTGAACCCACTGGTTCAATGGGTACAAGGGCGAGGTCCCCAGTGCTTGATAATGCATCGTCACTACTTACTACAGATTTGTTTTTCCTGCAGATGCGTAAAGCATGAAGCGTTAGCATACTTTGCAGGAAAGTAAATTTGGTTTCTACAGGCTATTCAGAAGTACCTTTGAGCTAGCTGGGCAAACTCATCTTCCTCTTCATCAGCAGTGTCATTATGTTCAGGAGGTGCTGATGGTTCTACTGCAGGAGCCTCCCTAGGAGCCTCAATTGTCTCTCTCACAGGTGCTTCAACCGCCAAAGGAGCACCGGAGACCATGGCATCATATTTTGAAAGTACACTTTGTAAGAGATCATTTATCTCCAGTCCTTGCTTTAGCAACTGCTCGTTCCTAGACAACATTTAAAAATCTAAAGAGTCACATGTGTGCTATACAGACACATCAATGCATGACTGCAATAAGCTACAGTGGATATGAAAGAACAAAGGGAGCCAAGAATGAATATTGAATATTTACCCTGTTGAACTGACAAATTGCAAAAGCTTTTGTTGATTTGAACGACACTGGGTCACAAGATCTGTGATAATTTCATCATTTTTAACAGCCTGGGTCCAAAACAAATTTAAGAGTTCTGTCACCAATATCAATTAGAGCAAAACACTCTGCCCATAATACCACATGGTCCAAAACTATTAGGGAGAACATATTTTTTTTCATACCGTATGATCAGATGGGTTTAAAGCATGCACCATATCATTCAGTAGGTCTGTCACATTTCGAATACTGCTCAAGTCCCCTAAACTGTAACAAAAAAAAGACACTGTTAAAATCATGAGACAGATTAACTAGGTGAGAAAATACCAGAATGAGTCCAATACACCAAGGAAATGGTTGTAACCTTAGAGTCTCAACATCTGAGGACATTCTGTCACTCAGACTTCCTGCAGCATATCTGGGTGAACTAGAATTCTGCATAGCAGGAGGTGTAAATATCGGTGGTGCATCAATAGGACGTTTTGGGAACACAACACCTGTCGTCTGCAATAAAATCTAACAGTCAACAAAGATAGTCGCAAATAAAAGTGTCATTTACAGAACACCAGAGGGGCAGAAATGGATCTGCGCCACTTCAAAAAATAGAATTTGGAAGAAAAAAATTTGAGACTCAATATTCTGTACTTGGGAAGATGCCACTCAAGTTTTCTGTTGCTTAATGATTCTAGTACGTTCATATCACCTTGATGTAATCGTCTAAGATCAATGAAATTTCCCTTATCAAAAAAAGTTTTCGGTTGCTTTGAAATATCCCTTTTCTCATTTCCCATCTCTCTCCTAGAAATGAGAGAGAAGGATAGGGGGATGAGAGAAAATGGGGAAATGGCATATTTCAAAACAATAAGAAACTTGAGTACCATTTTTTTTTCAAATGCCATGCTTTGTAGCAGCCTAAACTCAATTCTGCTTGAAAGAAGAGGATGCTTTGTCAAAAATCAAAATCACAGTATTGATGCATGTTGAATGCAGGAAATCCACACTGTCGATGCACAGTGGAAACGTACAACATATATAGCATAAAAAAATTTGAATCCTGGGGATCAAACAGGCACAATTTCATACCTTCACTTCAAGATATGCCCAATGATATTGCGGATATTTACTTCCTGGTCCACCAAATGCCTCTTGCCAGGAGTCTAAAAGTAATAATATTTTATCCCTTACTTGCATATCATTCTGAAAGCACATTCCAAAAGAGAGATTGCTTATATTCCTAGCATATATATATGTCAAGTTCCAAGAGGCAGTGGAAAAACAACACAGGAATGGATCACAAATAAATTAAAATGGATAGTTAAGAGAGAAGCTGATCTAACCATTACGGTTCAACTAAACTAAAAGGGAAGCTGAGGCAAAAATTTAAGGTTTATCATTGCCAAGGGCTTTGAAAACAAAAGAAAAAGGTGTGTTATGGTAAAACCAGAATATGTAATTGTGAACATCTGAACATGAAAACCTGCACATCACTTTGATACTCTGATACTAAAAAAGACTCATTGGTGCAGTTTTTAATAGGGAACGCACAAATATATGACAACACACCACCACTGAGTGTACATTTGTTGGGAGAGAAGAGGATTTGACACAACAGTTCAAAAGTGATGCAAACAACCATCTGTTCACATTCTAAACCCAGTTTATCATTGGTGTCACGCATGAGATTCTAAAGTTTTCAGATCAAAATATTCATGGGGGTTAGTGTGATTTCCAATTATGCACTGAACTACTTCAATGCACATTGCCACTGAAAATATTCAAGGCTACAGAATCTGACTTAAATTTGTACTCTACTTGAAAGACCAAAGTAAAGAAGAGCAATGCATGATACCTTCTTCTGAATAATTTTGACCATTTCTTGCAGAACATGCTGTTCAGCAACTTCAAACCGGACATATTCACCACAGTTCTTCATCATTGTCTCCAAAAGCTGCATCAGTTTGTAACTGATATGAATAAAACAAAGTAAAATAAAGCTTGGATGCTTATTGTGCAGTGAAGTATAAAAATATATCTCACATATTTAGTCATGCCATAGTGAAAGTACATACCGTCAAAGCAAAGAACTGAACCTTTGGGTCCTTATTCTGCAATCTCTTTTTCACTGCCTTCACCACATCCTTCGTTTGCCTGATTCAGATTCAGATGTTTAAATTAAGTATGATAAGCTGATAGCTACCTTGGCCCAACACATCTTAATTTCTCCAACACAGAGCGCAATGTAAGCGGAGCAACACCATCCACATATCAGTGAATTAACACAAAAAAAATACTTTTTATAAAAAAAATAATATAATCCACACTCTTCCAAGCAGGAAAGGTTGAAAGTAATGCTAAAGTACAAGACCAAAACCTATGACCACCATACAATTACAAACAAAACAAACCTGCAATATCAAGCTGGTTGTGCTTGCATGTCAACAGAATGGGGCCACAGTTTGTCCTTATCGTGAACAATCATAACGATACAAAGTTCAACAGTGTCAGTATTATTTGTCAGCCCCCGTGGATTTCTGATAGAATAAACAGAATGTTTTGCTCTAATCTCCAACAAAGGCAACACTTACTGGAAGTAATCCAGAAAATATCTACATGTTATTATCCTAGGCACGATGGTCCTTTATGAATTTTCTCACTCTGATTGCCTTCTCCCCGCAATAGCCACAAATCATCCGATTCTCCCATGTATCATGAAGGTAAAGTTCACTATCGGAAGGGCCATCGCCTATCAGGAAGGCGATGTTAGGGGTTAAAAGCACTGTATTCATCCTTAAAAAACATTCGATTTTAGAGGGCCTATAGCCCTACAGATCATATTTTTTTTGTAATTGAGATATCCGTCAGGTATTAGCAGCAACTTTTGCCCACGAAATAACGGCGACCACACCTTCCACACCCACTAAAGCCTAATTATCTTAGGCCACGACTTTTCCACACCACACCAAAATTCCCACACAGGCAGGCACAGGCACGACGACGAGGAGTGGGAGGCAGCTTGCGCTCACCAGACGTCGGCGTTGAGGATGTCGCAGATTTCGAGGTTGACGGCCCAGTCGGGCCCCATGAGCAGGTGGCTCGTGGCCTTCTCCACCCGCGACGCCGCGCTCGGCGCCGACGCGGGCGCCGCCCCCACGACGGCCCCCGACGGGTACATCCCCACGGCGCCGGCGACCCCCCGGGCCGGGAGGGCTAGGGTTCCGGCAACCCCGAGGAGAAAGGCGGGCGGTAATCACCTGCTCCGCCCACCAGCGCCGATATTAGCGAAGAGGGTTTGCGGAAAAATCGGGGACGGTTTGGCAGAGCGCCGCGGAAGCAGACTCTTTCCGGTTAAGAACTGAGGAGAAGCGCAGAGAAAGGATGCTTATCTGTCGAGCTCTCGTGATCTGGCTCAACTCATGACGTGTGGGCCCTCAGCCCTTGAACCAGCAGCGCTTTGCCAGTTGGTCAAACCAAGTGAACTTCCAAATAATTTATGTGCATTTTGAGGTGAATTTCGTTGTAAATACCGTCTATTATTATGTTCCAAAATGGCGAAACCATAGAGGCTTCATCAGCATAGAGCATTCAACGTTTCCTTATTTATTATTCGTTAGGCAACCGAGCTTCTTCTTTTTAATATAATTGATTGATGGCATGCTGCTGCTTTTGTTCACAACCATTTCTTTATTATCAGCATAGGGAATTTGACTTGATTTTCTACGGTGATTCTGTTTTTTTTTACCGTAAGCCGGTGCGGCAGCTCTTGTTTGTAGTGACTTAATTGGACGGTTCAATTTGGAGCCATTCTGATTCAGTGATTCTGGTGCTATTATGTATGGTTATCCATTTTGGGTGATGAGGTACATGCAGACGACGGGATCAGCGAACTATAAAATCATTCTTGTCGCGTGTTCGTATCCCTAATGCAAGGATGGAACAGCTAACCACTACTTGGAACCGGTAGAGATGCAAAGCTTCCTGCTATTTGTGATTGGCTGGTTGGTACCACGAGTAAATGCGACGCAAAATTAGATCACATTACGGGCATGTTGTAACACCCCAGGTGTTTAGTAAAGATAAATACCTCATTTAGTTGTGTTAATCAAGGTTAATTAGCTTCTAAGCATGTTTGACATGTTTTGTCACATATTTGCACAAATGACCTTGGTCAAAATCCCAATTCATGGTCAAACCCCTAGAGTCCCAAAAGGCTGATTTGGTTTTCTTGCGCGTTCTCCAAAATTTTCTATAGAACTTCAAAATCGGCCAATATAAAAGTTCTTCTTTATTTCCGGGAACACAGTTTTCATAATTGGCGGACATTCCAATTTTGAGTGCAAAGCCGCTTAATTTTGAGTTGGAGTTTCTGTGCACAGTAAACCGGGGCCGAGAATTCCTGAAAGTTCAACGCGTTTTTGCCACAAAACTATTGATCAAAACATATGTGGCCCTTTGTGAAAGTTGTAGGTCTAAAGCTCCTCTACAACTTTTATTTTTGGAGATTTTTGAGTATGTTGACACTTTTTGGAGTTTTGTAATTTCGAAAACGGGATCGCGAAATTGGAACGGACGACGACGTCGCGGACGCAGAGCCAGAGCGTGCGTGCGCGCCGGCATTTTTTTCCTCTGCCACGCGTCGTACCACGCTGTTCCGGTGTACGGGTGCCTGGACATCGTCGCGGTGGACCAAGGGAGTGTCGTGGAGACGTCGTCCTCACACAGGGCCGTACGCCGCGCCCATCCGAGCCGCGACGGCCTGCCAGCAGGCCCGGCATGGACACGCGCCGGCGCCGCGGTCTCCTCCCATGCATGCAGGGACTCCACCTGGCCGCGTCGGGAGCTAAAGGCCTTGAGGCCGTGCACGAGTCCGTCCGTCCTCGCCCTCTTGCCCTGACTCGTTTTCGTGCGCGCCGTGCTCCGGACAGAGCCGCGCCGGCCTTGCCGCGCGCCGCCGCCGGCCTTGCCCGCGCAAGCAGCCGCCGCTACTCATCCAGGCCGTGCCACGCCTCCTCGACCTCTTCTAGCACGCACACACCCTCCCTACTCCACCTCGAGGCGAGCCCTGCCGCCGTCTTCGCGCGCCGAGCCGCCGCTCGCCGAGCCTGGGCTGCAGAGGCGGCCGCCGGTCACCTCGCTGCCGCCGGCCGGCCCCAAACCCCCTTCGTGCCCAACTGTGCCAAGGAATCAAGCTAGGGTGAGTCCCCGATCGATCCTAGCCCCTCACCCGAGCCGGTCCGGCCAAGAACCGCCGCCGGCGAGCTCATAGCCGCCGGCGGGGACTACATTGCGAGCTCCAAAGTCTTTCCAGGGTGTTTTGTGTAAATGAAGGGCATATGTGTAAATTCCGGAAATTCTTTCGAGGACTTCTCTGCAAATGAGTTGTTAGGGTTTTTGGTTGCAACTTCAAAAATCCACTAAAAATCGTAGAAAAATCAGAAAAATGCAAATCTAATTTTGTTGGGTTCCTGGTGAAGAAACCTACCTTTTCTAGAAAGCATGTATAGAGTTTTTCTGTGTAGTTTTTGAATGAAAATTCAAACTCAGTTTGAGGTGTTTTTAGTGTGGTTTAAAATATACACATGCTATGAACTTGAATTTTGGATATGTTGCTCCTTATGGCATGTTTAGTTTTGTGACCAAAGTTGGCATTATTTTGATGTGTAGATCTTTAATTATGATTTATGTAAGCTTTATGCTAGTTTAAGCTTGATGCTTTTTATAGCCCCTTTAATAAACTTTTGTTTAAGCACAAGTGCACCCTAGGGCTTTGTCTTGATGAATAGTGTCTCTGGTAGAATGGATGTGATTTTAGGATATGTTTTGACATGTGTTTTGGAATTAATCTTGTGTAGGAGTTTAAATTCAAATTTTCAAAAATAATTTGAATCTACAACTATGCTTTGGCCAGAGGCTTAGATTTGACATGTATGACTTGTAGGAGAAAGTTGAGGTCAAAAAGTTTAGTAAATCTTTTTATATGAATTAATGGTGATTTACTAGGCTAAAATTTGTCTTTTTCGTATAAATTAATTTATAAATGTTCTTAATCTAAATTTTGGTGTGTGAGCTTAGAATGGGTATATGATGATGTGTGCAGAAGCTTAGACTTATTTGATGTGTTTTTGATTTAATATGAATTTATGGTTGAAAGGCTTGTTTTATGTAATTAAATAAAGAAATAGAAATTAAGGTGTCAAATTGTTAAAGCATGCCATGGATCTGTTTTTGAATTTGCAAAACACCCCCTTGCTGTTTTGTAAAGTTAAATAATTTAATTTGCTTAAATATGTACACAGTCACCTTCATAGTTAACCTTTAATTAACCACCCTCACCTTAATCTAATGCATATGCATATCGTGTAGATTTGTCGGTCGGTGCGTGCACGCTCACCCAGGAGGGAGATGGGATGATAGATGATGAAGTGAACGAGTTGAGTGTTCATCAAGACCTGGACCAAAGTCCGGAAGAGCCCAAGGCTGTTGCTAACTTAGAAGAAGGCAAGCACCGGAGTTACATAAAACCTTTTTGGATTAAAACTTATATTCTTTTACTTTTTAGCATTTAATGTTATTTTGTGCATTTAAGTTTCAGGAGTTGTTTTGAAACCTAGATGCATGATCCTTAGGACTCCTATGCTCTTTTACTAGTATGTTAGGAACGCTAGTGCCATGCTCTAAGGATACGGTAGAAGTCGAGTAATGACTCATTGCTCGCGAGATGTAGGATGCTTATGTTGGAATCATAAGTTGGTTAAATTGACTCGCTCATGTGGTAAGAGCAATGGGTTCGATCTCGACCGAGTAGCATGGTGCTGGTCTAAGCTATTGAACGTACCAAGTGCTTGTCGGGAATGGGACCGGTAAGCCTAGTACCTAATGAACCAGTGCGGGGACTTTATCGTTACTACTCTTGAGATGCTTCTCCCGGTTTGCTCCCGGTAGTGCAAGTCTGATCCTGGACGTGCCGTGTGAGGGCGTTCCAGTAACCTTGTACTTAAGACTGTTGCGCCTGTCCCTAATCTGGGGAATGACGGGAACCGCCTGGTTGGGGTAGACACTGCACTTGGTCTACCTTCTTCCGTGTATCTTGGGTTTACCTTGCAGGGATATAAATTGATCGATCGTCGGTCACTCGCCGTTATCTGAGTCGGCTTGACCACTGGCTACCCCACATTTATTTATGAAACATTTCGGATTAATATTGTTGGATGATTAATCTTGTTTGTACAACCATGCTTGCTTAGCTAGGTGCTTACCTAGAATGGTTAACATACTAGAATTTGAGCTAAAACTTGAAAGTAAGGATCAACTCTTAGATGCTTTTGGCAAAACAAACCCACCAGCCAAAAAGCCTTGCATGTCTAGTTGTTCTTTCTTTTTGTCGGGTAAGTCTTGCTGAGTATTAGTATACTCAGCCTTGCTTTTGTTGTTGTTTTCAGGTAATCCCATCTGGCCTGATTCTATTACAGATGGTTGGGAACTTGAATGGGAGAACGATGATGAGG
Source organism: Cenchrus fungigraminus (assembly GCA_036936925.1). Taxonomy (NCBI): domain Eukaryota; kingdom Viridiplantae; phylum Streptophyta; class Magnoliopsida; order Poales; family Poaceae; genus Cenchrus; species Cenchrus fungigraminus. The sequence continues at coordinate 13,906,789 of CM072778.1, read as the reverse complement.
AGTGATATGCATGGATGGTCTCCTGTGTGTATCATGCGTTTAGTTTAATTTTCGCTGTCTAAACTCTGAACCACCTTTACTTTTATGTACTGAAAAACCTGGTTTGTAATATTAAGTACTTTTGGACCTTTTATGTAATGTAATGTTGTACTCTGGTCCCGCCTTCGTGTGGGCTTAGCGCATAATTCGATCATGTGTAAGTGATTTACCGGGCTTTACCCGGCAGAGGCGACAGAATAGTTCTTTATTATTGCTTAATGGCCACGTGGACAGGCTTAGGTGATAATACAGAACTATTTTGGGCGGTTCTGTCACAGCTGGTACCAGAGCGAGTTATGCACCAGATTAATTAAAATAACTTAACAAACTTGTTTTTGGAATAAAATTTGCCAAGATTAATAATCTTGCTAAGTGAGTAGGACGTTAAGGTCTTATCTAGTCCGAGAGGCCCTAGAGGGAATTTTTGGGTTCTTTCAGGTGGCTAGTACTCTATGGTGTATTTAATCTTACTTCCAGCACATTTTATTCCTGTCAAAACTTACATTTATGCACAACCATACTAGTTCATCACGTTTTGCCATACGTGGTGGTACCACAGGGAAGTCCTGTGAGGGACTAGTGGGACCTATTCCAATGGGTGCCACGTCGCGTCTGCGTCTCATCACGTTTTGCCATGCGTGATGGTACCACGGGAAAGTCCGTGAGGGATGAGTGAGGCCTATTCCAATGGGCACTCACGTCGCGTCTGTGTCTAGCCATGTTTTGCCATACATGTGCGAACCCGCAATAGGCGGAAAGGACAACTCCATTCAAACGGAGGTGTCCGAGGTTGGACGCTGTCCATGCAGCGGCTTTATGCATGTATACCGTTTCTATAGTGAACGGTAATGAATGTGGACGCTTTTGTGAGTGCTGGCACAAAATGTCTTGAATATCTGTGATTTTCTGCAGGTACACTAACCTCGGTTGTTAGGAACGGTAATTTAACAAACGAATAGCTTCCGACTAGTTATTATAAGGAGAGACGAATATGTATGCCTTGCCACCGGCACTAACTTCGTTTTTGAGCTTAAAAGCTTTGTGAGGAAGTTTAGAACGCTTTTTGCATCATGTAAAAGCTATCAAACCAAAACTGAACTTAAATCATGTGTTGCTTGGTCTCTTATTAATTTGTGTTTCTTAAGGACCATTCATGCTAGTTTGGTAAATTATGTGATCAAATGTATGTCTAGTTGCTGTCCTAATTTTTCTAAGCATAATCTAGACAGTTTTCGGCTAAGTGATCTTTAGGAAAGTTGCTCATCAGCTAGTTAAGATTCTTCCATGAATTTTTCATGATTTTAAGATGAAAATAACAGAAGTTATGATTAAATTGCTAGCATAGGTCATGCTGAAATTCTGTCAAAATCCTGAGTTAGGCTGAAAACTCGAAATTTTAAATATAGTTCGAAACAGATTCTTCCTATACAATCTATACCAAAAATGTTCCGTTGATAGCCTACTTTGTGCTGTCAAAATCTCATGGTCATAGGGTTCTTAATTTTTGAGATATGATCTTTTTAGTGAACCTATGCCCTGCTGAAAATATCTGGGCAATGGCACTCTGAAAATGGATCTATTAGACCCTTTACCAATCTGATTTGATTCGACCTTTGAATACCAAAAATGCTCCTTAGGTATCTATCGACCTCCTGTAGAAATCTCAAGGTCACTAGATTTTTAGTTTGGGAGTTATACCCAAAACTTTAGGTCTCTGTCCTGCTGAATTTCAGAACTAGTGATCTCTGAAATTCAAATTTTTAGGTCATCTTCCTTTGGGATATAGAGCAAACCTTGAATACCATATTGGTTCAAAATTTTGTGATGGCAATGCTCACAAAATTTCAGCATTTATGCATCTGTATATTGAGAAATATCGAATTTTTAGTAAGCCCCTGTTTGCTGTAAAAACTGCTAGACAGAGCTTTGGTAAATGAAATTTTCGACCCCAGTAAAAGTTAAATCTGTCCTGGAGTTGAATACCAAAGTTGTGGCTTATGAAATTCTACACATTCTTACCAAAATTTAGAAATTTTTGACACTTGAGCCGAGAGATATGAATTTATTTCTCAGAGCTGTTGCTGTCCAAATTCTGGAAATTTCCATTTGAAGTCTCCTTAGACATGCCTACTTGTCATTTTGTTGGCAAAATTATGGATGTATATCTAAGGGAATATCACATGGTTTCGATGGACGGAAACCCTCTCCTCAGTTTCAGAGAAGTAGTTGATATAGAGTCAAGCGGTAGCAATCCGCCACCGCCATCGAACTTGTGCCATACATGTGGCTATTACCTCCCATTTGGTGTGGTGATCAATGCATGAGGCTAGCTCAGCTTGAATATGCTCTCGCTTAGCAAATGCGTTATTAGCACCATGAGAGCATGGCCCAAGGACTGGGTACCAAATGAAATCACTTGATAGCTAGGATTTTTTTTCCTCCAGCAAAATCGTGATAAGATCTTCTTTTAGTTTCCTTGAAAATTTGGGGCTAATTAAAAATACAAACGTGGGTTGAAACTTTGTATTCGACACACTCATCAAAATTCAGCCTCCTCGTGTTCCTACTCTAAGAGTTGTGAACATGTTTGTGAACCTTGGCTTGCTGCACAACCGCCAAGGCAGAGTAGAGGTTTTCGGATTCGTGAGTATGATTTCTTAGCTGACGTGTTCACTTCCGTATCATGTGGGTATGCTCTCTGAAGCACTCAACTATTCCTGGATGTTGGCATCATGGGTTCGATCACTATTGATCTCCCAACCTTGAAAATGTTTCTTTTTGACCTTGCTCATCGATTTTGAGGGCAATAAAATGAATACGAAGTATCGACACCTTCTTACCTACATAAGGAACATATCATATCTTTTGTCAAGTCAACTAAAACTCCGTTGTGCTCTTTCTCTTTGGTCGTTTTCCCCACACTTTCTCTAGATAGGAGACAACACTTCAACTCCTTATAGCCATGAAACATTGGTCCCACAACTTTCTGGCGTTGGTATCCCTACTTTTCTCGCTCTAAAATTCCTTGCCTCAAACTTGGAATTTTTTTCCCTATGCTTGCTCACAAACAAATAAATAAATTCATGTTTATAAGTGTGAAAAATCATGTGGCATGCAAATTGGAGCATTTTATCACAATGCATATGCGTACCTTAACAACACATTTTCATTACGCATTATATAACATGTGCATTTGGGAAATTTTGGGTGACTAACTTGCATAGGTATACAAAAAAAAATCCTTCTACTCTACCTTCCTTGTGGTTGATGATGTTTCCCTAACTAAAGGTGCCGCGACGAAACCTAGGGTATCATGTGGTCTGCAGCCATGTGATTATCACAAGGAGCGCGCTGGGTATCTTGGGTTATGGAAAATGACTCACCGCAATTTTGTCCCCTACTCTTTGATTGCTCCCCCTTTCTTAACTAATTCCATGGGTGCAATAAAGCATACTGACTATGCACCATGAGCAACATATCTCATGAGCATATGCATCACGCATTCATAAACATGGGCATCATCATGTGTGCACTGCATCATGCCCACATCATGTGCATCTCTCAATAGGCATCATGATATCGGCACCATATGTGTGTATGCATATTCATCATATGCACATATGTTCATATGCACAATCATCATATGCACGTGCATCATTCCCATGCACTCATCAACTGAGCATCATCATGTGCACCATCCCATGGTGCACCAATCATTTATATGCATTGATGTTGCAATCCTACCTCATCGGTGATTCTTTTCTAAAATATAAAACTATTGCACCTTTAATAACAGGAAGGATATCACCCTAAATCACTAACTCAATATGCTATGAGCAAGTTTGTTTTGAAATTTTTGGCCTCCATGTGCCATTTTCCTATCTTCCATTTTTGCTACTCATGGGAAACTTGTTGCTAAATGCTCTCTACAATTTTGGTATCCTTAAATATCCTTTTAAGTTAACTTTCGACTCTTTGAGTTACCACCACACTTCTGGTTACTCTCAGAAGGAAATTATGGAAATCTTAGAGAATCACCCTTGCAGAACGTGTTTATTGACGATCCTTTAGTTAAGGAAATCCTTATGACATCCCCGGGTCCAGTTCTCTGACCTCCCGATCTATTGCTACGATTCCTTATTAATTGTTTCTATATTTGGATTTTTGTTCTCTTGGGGAAACTGATCGGATCCTCATGAAATTTCAGGGCAATAAAATCCACTAGAGGAGGTCCAGTCAATCCTCAACCCAAAGAAATGTTCCCATCCCCTCCACCACCACAGGATGTGGTGGATGTCTTTACCAATGCCCTGGAAATATTGGAGAGACAAAATTTGGTGATGAGGCAGCTAGTGCATGGTATCGTTCATGATCAGTGTCCAGGGCTATCGCAAACTAGCTTAACCGACAGTCTTTCCCAAGCAATATCGGAATCTATTATGGAGCAAGTCTATCTATTCAATCTATTGATGAATCATGAAGCTCAAAATCAACAGAGTCAAGATTCCAATCAGCAATTCCTAGAATCACTTCTACCATCATCGCAACTTCCCATGAGCCTCATGGAGGAGGAGCAAAGAAGTAGGAGCAACAAGCGGGCATTGCCCAAGATTGATTTAAGTGGATGGGAAATTACCTGCACCGAACTCCCCTCCCGTGAGAAAAAGCCAAGCAACCCTGCTAGTGTTGTGGATCAGCCCATCAAAGCCCAGTGGGTCCCAAGGTCCAATGCACCCACACCCCGTCTCTGCTACAATTGTAGAGAACCTGGGCATTTTGTCAGGAAGTGCCCGAAAACTGAGCAGAACAAGCCAAATCGGCACGGTCGAGGCTCAAGAGCCAAGCAGGGCAATCAAGGCAAAGGGCCAATACCCCAAGTGAAACAAGGCAAACATAACTCCATGGGTACACATTTCTATTTGAGAACACTCTCCACTAAGTTGGTCTTTTAAATTCCTAATCTCGGGACGAGATTTCTTTTAAGAGGGGTAGGCTGTAACACCCTAGGTGTTTAGTAAAGATAAATACCTCATTTAGTTGTGTTAATCAAGGTTAATTAGCTTCTAAGCATGTTTGACATGTTTTGTCACATATTTGCACAAATGACCTTGGTCAAAATCCTAATTCATGGTCAAACCCCTAGAGTCCCAAAAGGCTGATTTGGTTTTCTTGCGTGTTCTCCAAAATTTTCTATAAAACTTCAAAATCGGCCAATATAAAAGTTCTTCTTTATTTCCGGGAACACAGTTTTCATAATTGGCGGACATTCCAATTTTGAGTGCAAAGCCGCTTAATTTTGAGTTGGAGTTTCTGTGCACAGTAAACCGGGGCCGAGAATTCCTGAAAGTTCAACACGTTTTTGCCACAAAACTGTTGATCAAAACATATGTGGCCCTTTGTGAAAGTTGTAGGTCTAAAGCTCCTCTACAACTTTTATTTTTGGAGATTTTTGAGTATGTTGACACTTTTTGGAGTTTTGTAATTTCGAAAACGGGATCGCGAAATTGGAACGGACGACGACGTCGTGGACGCAGAGCCAGAGCGTGCGTGCGCGCCGGCATTTTTTTCCTCTGCCACGCGTCGTACTGCGCTGTTCCGGTGTACGGGTGCCTGGACATCGTCGCGGTGGACCAAGGGAGTGTCGTGGAGACGTCGCCCTCACACAGGGCCGTACGCCGCGCCCATCCGAGCCGCGACGGCCTGCCAGCAGGCCCGGCATGGACACGCGCCGGCGCCGCGGTCTCCTCCCGTGCATGCAGGGACTCCACCTGGCCGCGTCGGGAGCTAAAGGCCTTGAGGCCGTGCACGAGTCCGTCCGTCCTCGCCCTCTTGCCCTGACTCGTTTTCGTGCGCGCCGTGCTCCGGACAGAGCCGCGCCGGCCTTGCCGCACGCCGCCGCCGGCCTTGCCCGCGCAAGCAGCCGCCGCTACTCATCCAGGCCGTGCCGCGCCTCCTCGACCTCTTCTAGCACGCACACACCCTCCCTACTCCATCTCGAGGCGAGCCCTGCCGCCGTCTTCGTGCGCCGAGCCGCCGCTCGCCGAGCCTGGGCTGCAGAGGCGGCCGCCGGTCACCTCGCTGCCGCCGGCCGGCCCCAAACCCCCTTCGTGCCCAACTGTGCCAAGGAATCAAGCTAGGGTGAGTCCCCGATCGATCCTAGCCCCTCACCCGAGCCGGTCCGGCCAAGAACCGCCGCCGGCGAGCTCATAGCCGCCGGCGGGGACTACATTGCGAGCTCCAAAGTCTTTCCAGGGTGTTTTGTGTAAATGAAGGGCATATGTGTAAATTCCAGAAATTCTTTCGAGGACTTCTCTGCAAATGAGATGTTAGGGTTTTCGGTTGCAACTTCAAAAATCCACTAAAAATCGTAGAAAAATCAGAAAAATGCAAATCTAATTTTGTTGGGTTCCTGGTGAAGAAACCTACCTTTTCTAGAAAGTATGTATAGAGTTTTTCTGTGTAGTTTTTGAATGAAAATTCAAACTCAGTTTGAGGTGTTTTTAGTGTGGTTTAAAATATACACATGCTATGAACTTGAATTTTGGATATGTTGCTCCTTATGGCATGTTTAGTTTTGTGACCAAAGTTGGCATTATTTTGATGTGTATATCTTTAATTATGATTTATGTAAGCTTTATGCTAGTTTAAACTTGATGCTTTTTATAGCCCCTTTAATAAACTTTTGTTTAAGCACCAGTGCACCCTAGGGCTTTGTCTTGATGAATAGTGCCTCTGGTAGAATGGATGTGATTTTAGGATATGTTTTGACATGTGTTTTGGAATTAATCTTGTGTAGGAGTTTAAATTCAAATTTTCAAAAATAATTTGAATATGCACCTATGCTTTGGCCAGAGGCTTAGATTTGACATGTATGACTTGTAGGAGAAAGTTGAGGTCAAAAAGTTTAGTAAATCTTTTTATATGAATTAATGGTGATTTACTAGGCTAAAATTTGTCTTTTTCGTATAAATTAATTTATAAATGTTCTAAATCTAAATTTTGGTGTGTGAGCTTAGAATGGGTATATGATGATGTGTGCAGAAGCTTAGACTTATTTGATGTGTTTTTGATTTAATATGAATTTATGGTTGAAAGGCTTGTTTTATGTAATTAAATAAAGAAATAGAAATTAAGGTGTCAAATTGTTAAAGCATGCCATGGATCTGTTTTTGAATTTGCAAAACACCCCCTTGCTGTTTTGTAAAGTTAAATAATTTAATTTGCTTAAATATGTACACAGTCACCTTCATAGTTAACCTTTAATTAACCACCCTCACCTTAATCTAATGCATATGCATATCGTGTAGATTTGTCGGTCGGTGCGTGCACGCTCACCCAGGAGGGAGATGGGATGATAGATGATGAAGTGAACGAGTTGAGTGTTCATCAAGACCTGGACCAAAGTCCGGAAGAGCCCAAGGCTGTTGCTAACTTAGAAGAAGGCAAGCACCGGAGTTACATAAAACCTTTTTGGATTAAAACTTATATTCTTTTACTTTTTAGCATTTAATGTTATTTTGTGCATTTAAGTTTCAGGAGTTGTTTTGAAACCTAGATGCATGATCCTTAGGACTCCTATGCTCTTTTACTAGTATGTTAGGAACGCTAGTGCCATGCTCTAAGGATACGGTAGAAGTCGAGTAATGACTCATTGCTCGCGAGATGTAGGATGCTTATGTTGGAATCATAAGTTGGTTAAATTGACTCGCTCATGTGGTAAGAGCAATGGGTTCGATCTCGACCGAGTAGCATGGTGCTGGTCTAAGCTATTGAACGTACCAAGTGCTTGTCGGGAATGGGACCGGTAAGCCTAGTACCTAATGAACCAGTGCGGGGACTTTATCGTTACTACTCTTGAGATGCTTCTCCCGGTTTGCCCCCGGTAGTGCAAGTGTGATTAGAGATGGCAACGGGCACAAACCCGCTGGGTTTTGCCATCCCAAACCCATGCCCGCGAATACAAAACCCGCCCAATAAAAAACCCATGACCCATGACGGGTTTAATTTTGTGCCCAAACCCATGCCCATCGGGTTAACGGGTACCCATGGGTCGCCCGTGAGTATCAAATCAAACAACAAAATTGACATATACGTGTATACATGTGCTCACGATTCAACAAGAAAAAGTAATATACATGTATATCTTCACAATTTAAAACATACACATTCAATATTGATGTAAATTAACAAAAAATATAGTATTAGCTATCCAATCATAACACCGCATGTTAACAAAGCACTTCATATGAGTGACATAAAGTATAGTATAGATCGTTTAACAATTAAACTCGTGATAAGAAATAATACATGCATATAAGAGTTGGGGTTTAGCCATTAAAATTGAGGTCTAAGCTAAGAATATTGGCTTATTTAGTGATATATTGTCGGGTCTAAAAAACCCATGGGTTCACGGGTTTGGGTTTTATGTTCCCAAACCCATGCCCACGAACCCGCTGGGTCTCATTTTTCGCCCATTAGTAGACCCACGGGTATAAAAATCGACTCAAACCCGTGCCCTAATGGAGCAAAAACCCATCGGGTTTCGGATTTCGGGCACCCATTGCCATCTCTAAGTGTGATCCTGGACGTGCCGTGTGAGGGCGTTCCAGTAATCTTGTACTTAAGACTGTTGCGCCTGTCCCTAATCTAGGGAATGACGGGAACCGCCTGGTTGGGGTAGACACTGCACTTGGTCTACCTTCTTCCGTGTATCTTGGGTTTACCTTGCAAGGATATAAATCGATCGATCGTCGGTCACTCGCCGTTATCTGAGTCGGCTTGACCACTGGCTACCCCATATTTATTTATGAAACATTTCGGATTAATATTGTTGGATGATTAATCTTGTTTGTACAACCATACTTGCTTAGCTAGGTGCTTACCTAGAATGGTTAACATACTAGAATTTGAGCTAAAACTTGAAAGTAAGGATCAACTCTTAGATGCTTTTGGCAAAACAAACCCACCAGCCAAAAAGTCTTGCATGTCTAGTTGTTCTTTCTTTTTGTCGGGTAAGTCTTGCTGAGTATTAGTATACTCAGCCTTACTTTTGTTGTTGTTTTCAGGTAATCCCATCTGGCCTGGTTCTATTACAGATGGTTGGGAACTTGAATGGGAGAACGATGATGAGGAGTGATATGCATGGATGGTCTCCTGTGTGTATCATGCGTTTAGTTTAATTTTCGCTGTCTAAACTCTGAACCACCTTTACTTTTATGTACTGAAAAACCTGGTTTGTAATATTAAGTACTTTTGGACCTTTTATGTAATGTAATGTTGTACTCTGGTCCCGCCTTCGTGTGGGCTTAGCGCATAATTCGATCATGTGTAAGTGATTTACCGGGCTTTACCCGGCAGAGGCGACAGAATAGTTCTTTATTATTGCTTAATGGCCACGTGGACAGGCTTAGGTGATAATACAGAACTATTTTGAGCGGTTCTGTCACACACGTGCCATGTTCGTCTGGCTTATCAGACACCAGCCAGCAGTACTTTTCTCTTAGAAAAAATCAGCCACTAGCAACCAGCCAGCAGTACTTTTCTCTCAGAACAAACCAGCACCAGCCACCAGTAACCAGCCAAGCGAACAGGCCAACGAACGAGTGAGTTTGACCATCTAATAATGATGCTTCTGAAGACACGGAAAAGAAAGCGTTCACAAAAGGAAAAAGCAACTTCTGATCTGCGAACTGTGAATTTGTGACACACCCAACGGACAGTTTGGACAAGTAGTTATGCGAAAATTTACTCCGAAAAATATCATCATTTATTTAAGACTTTACTATAAATAAAATTAATGAACAAATACACTTTACATTTCCTAGTGTAGAAAACTCCTTTTGCAGAGAATTTGTTTAGTGATTTTTCTGCGTACGATAAAGCCCAGTTAAGAAGGTAGTCGAACCAGCAGCCCAGCTAACCAGCCCAACAGAACTTTGCTGCCGCAGATACGGGCCCAGCCCGCGCTCGGCCCGAGAATGACAGCAGTAAAACACCGTCGTCCTCGGCCATCGCCATCGACTCCACGGAACTCCGCAAGAGGGGCCTCAACCTTCCTACTCCCTGCGATCTCCCCGACCACGGCGATGGCCGCCGCCGCCCTCCGGTCTTCCGCCGCGCGCCGGCTCCTGCGCCTCGCCCCGGCCGCCTCGTCGGCGCTCTCCGCTGCCTCCCGCCCCGCCGCCAGGTTGGCGCCGCTCTCGCGCCCGATCGCCGCGCTCTCGGGTACTCTTCGCCCCCACATCTCTTTGACTAGTGCCGCATGTTGTTGCCTGGATCAGGCCGATCTTCTTTTTCGGTGCTTCCTAGTTGCTTCCTTGTTAGGTTAGGATGTTCCTATTCCTAGATACCGTTGCCCTAGTTACTGAGATTGAAATCTGGTTTGTTGCTAACGTGGAGGATTTTATTAATACCAGAAACTATTACTCCGTACTCCGTAGGCAAGGGTTTTACTGTGAGTCTGTGAGGGATTTTTGGCCTACAGGAGTTGAGATACAGAGCTTGGAATGCTAACATGTAGATTCGGACTTGCCTAAACACCAGCTCAGATGTGAAATCTGTGGTCCTGGAGTGTTTCTTTCTAGGCTGATGTCTAATCAAACTATTTAATGAACACTTTCCTATTTATTGAACATGTGCATTTTGAGTGATGTTATTTGAAGGCCAGAAGTCCGTAATGTTGGTTATTTGACAGTGAGGTTTTTTCTTCTGAAGTAACTAGGCAAAAGGTGAGAAAATTGCAGTTTTGGGTCTCCAAACATCGCGCTTCACACTTTTGCCATTCCTAATGTCGTCTTCGTAAAAAAGGGCCTTGAAACGTTGGCCTCTTGTAAACCATGCCCTTAGACATATTTCCCCTCTTTTCTAATTAAAATTGGTGTATTTCCAACCTGAAAAGGCATCGCTGCCCCTAAACTCTTTTTTTCTCAACTGATTGGAGGAAACGCCGGCAGAAGTGCGGCCTAGCCGCCAGCAGGCACAACCGCACGAGAGCTTTTAGAGCTCACTCCAGAGCAGTCAGGATGACTGTCGCAGAAAGATGGGAACGACAGATCGAGGATTTGGCAGGTAGTAAGTAATTAGTAACAAGTCTGGAGTACTCTATGTACCTGAATTACCGTCAGTCCTTACCATGGTTCGTCCAGGCCGCTGCCCCTGGCTGGCCGGCCTCCATGCCGCCGGCCCTAGCTTGCTGGCAGGCCTGCAGGTTGCCGACCGTGGCTGGCTCGCTGGCCTGCAGGTCGCCGGCCGTGGCTGCATGATCGCGGCGCGGATTGGGCGGCGACGAGCGGAGTTGCCCTGGGGACGAGCTGCGTGGCCTAGGCGGCGACGATCGGAGCGGCGCAGGGGACGAGTGGCGTGGCACTGGGGACCTCCGCGCCGTCGTCCATCGTCCTGTAGGGTTCGGCTTCAAAACAAAGAATGCGAAACGTTTGGAGAACCGACGGACAGGTCCATCGTCCATACAGTTTAGGGGCAGCAATGTCTTTTCAGGTTGTAAATACACCTAAATTAGAAAAGAGAGAAAATACGTCTAAGGGCATGATTTACAAGAGGCCAACGTTTCGAGACTTTTTTATGAAGACGACGTTAGAAATGGCAGAAGTGCGAAGCACGATGTTTGGAGACCCAAAACTGCAATTTTCTCGCAAAAGGTATTCTAGCTTTTCTTGCGTTGTACATTGGGAAATTAGGAACGGTGATTTTTTTCATGAGATTGCACTGTTTAGGTTGGCCCGGGCTATGCTGATGAAAATTACAGAGGGGTTTGAGAGAAGGTTGAAGGGACATACTTGTGTTGTTGCACCCCCCACACTTTGCATCAACCCTAGCTTAACTTTGTTAATAGAAAGGTTGAGGGGACACCTTTTCTTAATCTTTATGTACTATACAAAACTTGCTGTGTTTTATTATAGTTTCCTATGTATTGGTTTGACAAGGAACTGATTGGATAAGGGCTCTTTTCTCATGAGAACGTTATGAACTAAAGCATATAATAGTCTAGTCTCAGAGTCGAGTCTGGTGTTGTCTTGGGTTAACTCTTTTCCTCAATGTTTGGTGAGAGTAACCAATACGGATTGTAACCCTGTTCATGATTAATGAAGTTCTCAGGATTGGCTCAAAAAGCGTGATATAACATTTTTGTCCCATGTAATTTTTTAGGAAAATGTTTTGCTTTAATACTCATCTTTCACTCAAACATGAGCTGGATCTTTTAACTGAAATGGTGAGGTTTCATTAATCAAAGCATTCCAAATATTATTATGGAATGGGAAAATCTGATGGAGATGTGATTCAAATTGGTTAAAATGAAATATATTTTTAATTGTTTTAGTTGTTAGGAAATCATTATCTTTGGTTTGCTTATTTATATATACATGTTAGAAGACTTAATGATTCCTTATTTGTTTTCATTTTGGTTATGCTTATGTTGTGCTTCACAGACTTCCCATTCTGATTAGCTTGTCCATGTCATTGATATCAGGCGGGAACAACCCTATCTCATGGAACCTGAGGCGCTTCTTCAGTTCAAATGAAAAGCATTTGCCTGCAATATCTGACCCAGAGATAGAATGTGCATTTAAGGATTTGTTGGCCGCTAGTTGGAATGAACTTCCAGTTTCTCTTGTAGAAGAAGCAAAGAAAGCAGTATCTAAAGCTACTGATGATAAGGATGGTCAAGAGGCTTTGAAAAATGTATTTCGTGCTGCTGAGGCGTGTGAAGAATTTGGTGGAACCTTAGTTACCCTTAGAATGGCTCTTGATGATCTTTGTGGCCTGACTGGTGAGGTCAGTATTTGTTATCTGATTCTCTGTGTCCTCGTGTCTTTTTTTCCTTTTGTGCTTAATCATTCTGATCAAGCCTAGCTTTTTGCAGAATGTGGGTCCCTTGCCTGGTTATATCGAAGATGCTGTTAAAGCTGCATATAACCGCTACATGACGTATCTGGAGTCCTTTGGCCCTGAGGAGCATTATCTAAGAAAGAAGGTGGAGACTGAGTTGGGGACAAAAATGATACACCTCAAAATGAGATGCAGTGGCATAGGTTCTGAGTGGGGAAAGGTATGTTTCTCTGGAATGTTACTTGTCCTTGTGGTACAGTTTACTTCAGTGTCGTCCTGTGCTGTAGAAATTGACTGTCTTATTATTTTTTTATTCTTGATGCTTGCAAAAGTTTTTTCTGCTTATAACTCTGTGGCATAGTTACTTCTAAGATTAATGGTCGGTATTTGTTCCATATGCAGTGTTTATTCCTAGCAAAAATTCAGCTTGGATTTTCCAAAAAAAAAAAGTTTGGTCGTTGCTTGACTGATTTGCATCGTTGGATTTCTCTTTTTTCTTTCTTGGTGTTTTGCCTATCTCAAGAAAATCTATGAAGAATTTGAATCTGTGTTTTCCACAAGCGCCTGTTCTTTTCCACACCAATTGAAAGCCCATGATTTCCTAAGACTAGCATTAAATTGCTAGTTACCGTTTGGACCCTGGACCCTGGTTGATTCTATTTCACTTAGCTTGGACTGCTATAAATATTTCATCTTTGTCGATTTGGTTCTTTACTCTTGAGGAAATAACACATAGCAATCAAACATGGCCTAGTGTCAAACCAACATGTGGCAATGCTTCTTAAATTTGTTTGTCCTGTATGCCATAGAATCCTTGCTACCATAAAATGATTATCACATTTGAAATATTTAGGACCAACAATGGCTCCCCTTTTGTATTGGTGACAAAAAAAAAAACACTCTGCGGGTTTTTGAGAAACTTAGTGTCTTAGACATTTTGGAATTGGTAACATGTGCATATGATTCAGGGTAATTGTGTTATTTTTAAATTGGTCTCCTGGCCAATGTTATCTGGTCTTCCATCACTCGTGACATTATTAGAAGGCAGGCAGCATTATAAGAATCGTACCTTGTGTGTGTGATCATAGTGTAGCCTTCATAGTAAAAGGATGTCATGGTCCTACGTCTTTGTTACTAAAAAAGATACATTTCATTTAGGGTTTGGTTTTCCATTAAATTATTTTCTGACAACAATGAATTCTGTTATGCTTAACCTCATATCATGTATGGAATTAAATTCCCATTTCGATGCACATTGAGCCTGCTTGTTTTGCTAGGACTTCTAGTGAATTTGCATATATTCTGGACTCCTTACTCATATTTTAATTGTTGGTACTTTCAGATCTCCCTGATTGGCACCTCAGGGATCTCAGGTTCCTATGTTGAGCTAAGGGCATGATGGGAACTCTGCAGATCAGAACCGTGGAATCATCAAGGGGCTGAGGAAACCTGTAGATCAGATTGTGTCGTTCGTCTTTTTTCCATTTTTCCTCCATAGCTACCGTGGCAATAACAACGAGATAAAACAGCTGTGTACTTAAGTAACTCAAATGCTCCAGTCTTTGTGGCTGTAATAAGAATGTGTTTCTGAATATTCAGATATGCTGCTTCTGCGCACATGCGTGTGAAACGTAGATTTTGTTCATTTCAAGCATGAGTTGTTCAAGTCGTATCAATTGTATGTTTAAATGAAGTATGCATTAATATTTCATTATCCCTTTATTTACAACTTTGAATGTGAAAAATGGTAACAACTTCGAATGTGGCTATGCGAGGCAGAGACAACTTCGAAATTTGGGCACGGAGATGACTCCAAATGAGAAAAGTTATAACTGCAAGATCTACAACTTTCGCATAAAGCTTTTCTCCATCCGAGTTCATATGAAATAGTTGTAATTTTTAAATAAACATGAAGAGAGGTAAACGGCGGTAGTTGCTACAAAGACACTACAGTATAAAATGGTGGTTTGGGCACCACTCAGGATTTTTTAAGCTTTGAAGCCATGTGTTGATGGATTCCTAGCAGATTGTAGACCCTTTGGAGGTGTAGATGCATCTTTCCTACATGGAAGGTATACTGGACAGTTGGCTTCAGCCTTGTATCATAGGATATATTGCATATGCTATTTTTGAGTTAGAAACTTAAGACAAATGGGAATGGTTTCTAGAGAATCTGCACAAAGTCATAGGAAACCCACATGGACTTGTTATATGTTCACATGCATGTAAAGGACTAGAGAAAGCTATAGTTACAGTTTTTCCACAGGCGGAAAACAAGGAGTGCATGAGGCACATGTATAGCAACCTCATGAAACACTACTCAGGGGATGTATTCACTGACCATCTGTATCCTGTAGCCAAAAACTATACAGAGTATATGTTCAAGTGGCATATGAAGAGAATTTTTGAGTTTGCTCCAGATACTATTTAGTGGCTTGAAGAGAATCATCCTAGGATCTAGTACAGATGTGGATCCTCTGAGCTTAGCAAGTGTAATTACTTAACTAATAATGTGTCTGAGAGTTTCAATGCTCAGATCAAGCACTTGAAAGGAGTTCATCTCCGTGAGCTTGTAGACGGGACTAGAGAGTTGAAAATGGAGAAAAGATACATTAGAAATAAGGCGACACAACAATGGCTAGATGGAGCGCTACATCAAGTTATGAAGGATCTGCATCTTATAAGCAAGAATCTAAAGGTAGTCAAGATTACTGTCAGTGATGAGGACTTTGCTGAGGTGACACTGCTTGATGACTGGAATAACCAGAGGAGGCACATAGTGGATCTGAAAAATAACAAATGCTCCAGCGGAGAATGACAAGTAACTTGGAAGCCATGCAAGCATGCCTTAGCATGGATACTATTAAACAGAGGCATGAAGATAGAAGACTTTGTGCATTACTACTACTCAGTTGCATGGTTCAGAGATGCATATGAATAAAGAGTAGAGCCAATGCCAGACTGGTCCTAATGGCTAGAAGTCAATCTTGGTTACAAGGTTTACCCACCTTTGTTGGGTATAGCACCAGGCAGGCCAAAGAGGCAAAGGATTAGGGGCTCTATTGAGCAAAATAAAAACAAAAAGAAAGTGAGATTCTCAAGGTGTGGAGATTCTGAGCACTTTGCCCAGACATGTAAACTTGGGATGATAGGAGAAGATGGTGAGACTACTACCAAGAGCAAGCCAAGCAAGAGGTTCATGTATACTGTCATTCATTGTCATGCATCTTAATTGTACTACATTGTCATGCATCCATTTCAATTGCCATACATCTTAATTGTCCTAATTCTACACTGTCACATGTAGGAAGAGATCAGAAGAGGATAGTGCAGGACCATCCAAGGGTAATGTAGGACCATCCAAGGGCAAGAAAAAGGGGAAAGCACCAAAGAAAAAGAAAGCAACACCCCTGAAGAAGAAGCAGAAGAGGAATGTAGATGCTCCTCCAGCAAAGGCTGTGAAAAGCCTGAGAGATCTTCTTACTGCTGGTTGATGCAATGATGTAATGGCAATCAGTTTATTTTGTGAACTTATGGCATATGAACTTGTGATAAGTGCCTTATGTAATGAACTTGTGATGGCACATGAACCTGTATGGTTGTATGCTTGTGCTTTGTGAACCTGTCATGGCAGTCAGCTTTTGCGTGGCAGTCAGTTACGTAATGCTTGTGTTTTTGAACCTGTCATGGCAGCCAGTTATGTAATGGTTGTGAACTTGTCAACTTTTGAACTTCAACTGTATGAAATGTTCATGTCCTTGTGAAGTTGTTAATGTGTGAATTGCTTATGAATTTTGTGAATGGTACCCATTTGTGAATTGCATATGAACTTGTGAACTGAAATAAAATGCTTCTAAAATGAACTAAAATAAAATTCCATTTACAGGAACACTTGTACAAAGCACACATTACACAAAGATCACACATTTTGCAAACACTCACTGCCAAATTTTGCTCACAGCAAAACCAATACCTACACCAACACAAATTGTTGTTGTAACACAACCAAAAGCTAAACCAACACAATCTTCAACTTATGCACTTGCACCCTCTGAGAGACATGGGTACCCGTGGGTCTCTACCGACCAGGGTCCCAGAGGTCCCTGTCAAGTGGACCCGACCTACCAGAAGCCCCGCCGACCTGCAAGTGGGCCCGAAGACCTTATCCACAACCCCAGCGACCTTGGAAGACTCCAGAAGACCTTATCCAGATCACGGAGGATCCGCAGGACTTGGAGCGCAAGGCAAGCCACAAGATCGCGGCCTGGCGCCGCCTGTAGGTCCGTAGATCTCGGGATACCCCTTGTAATCCGGGCAGATGGCCTTCCCATTTTGTAAACGACCCCGATGAGGGTCCACCGACCTCGAATGGAAGCCCTAGCCCGTTGACCATATAAGGCGGCCTAAAGCTCCATTCGAGGGGACTTCCTTTCTTCGCATAATTCCACCTCATACTGGACATAGGGTTTCACTCTCCGGAGGCCCGAACCAGTCTAAACCCCTGTGTCCATCGCCATTCTTGCCGTGTTCCGAGTTTGAAAGTGCATCTAGGCCCCTAAGTGGATTTTGGTGAATTGAATGACAAGGCGATTAAAGGTCTAATATATTTGTCTAAGATTGTGAGCAGAATTTATTTATATATTTTTGAGTGATTATTGGATTATTTATTAATGAGTGAATATCATATGGCTCACATTGGAGAAGACGAATATATGGATGATCCTAATGCATAATGACAAAAACCAAGCAAAGAAAGTTAAATATTGGGGATAATTTTAGAAGGTTAATTCATGGTCTCCGGTTTGCATGGTAGCTTGGTTGTAGCACGAGGATTATAAAAAGAGAAGATTGTAATTATCTAAAATAAGTGCAAGCCTTCATGTGATTATTGAAAGAGGACACAAGGATGAGTGTAAACTTTAGGGTCCTTAATTGGAAGCTTGCATATTCGTTGTCAATCAAGAACAAGCGTTTGAAGCGGGATTTTCAAATGGAAATTAATTATGGATGAAGCAAAGTGGAACTCAAAGTGGATTGGGTAAGTGATGAAGAGATCAACCGAGATGTCTAGGGTGAGGGACTAAGCAATCTTTGGGGCTGTAGCTAAGCCCCATTAGTGTTTTGCTAAGGTGAAGTTCTAGCATCCGTGGGATCTTCATGTATCATATCCAAGCCTTACCGAGGGAAGCAATGTAACTCATCTATATGTTATGATTGGTAATATGGAGTGACTTTTGGATCCAAGTGTGCATTCTTATGTTAGATGGAAAGATCCTAAGTCACTAGGTCAAGTATGGACATGCTCAAGACAGGCTATGTTGAAAGCCCTCAAGTGGATATTGTTCAAGTATGGCAAGATTGAAGACAATCAAGCTCAAGAAGTTGTCACGGTGTTTTTATTTATTCTTGAGTATAGGTATGCCGTACTATCAAGAGGGATGCAACATTAGCAAGTTGACCAAAGTCAAAGTGCTCATTAGTTGACCTAAGTGAGATCTAGCCTTGAGAGCCTTAGAGTGTGCTAACAAACCCTCCTAACCTAACCTGAGCCACTTCATCTCTTTGGTGAAGTGTTAGAATCATAGAAAGGGTTTTGGGGGTGCCTCGGGCCTGATCGGTCTGACCGGTCAGAGGCACCGGTCTGACCGGTGCCGCTAGCCCAACGGCTAGTTTTTCAAATGCCGGTCTGACCGGTGTGAGGCACCGGTCAGACCGGTGCCGCCCGACAGCTAACGGCTAGTTTTCTCTGTTGAGGGGCATAAGTACCCCAAGCCTTCTTCAGTAGAGGGCTGCTGTTTCTAGTGGTTGTGCTGAGTTCCTAAGCCATCTTTTGCAAGCCCTAAGCCTTAGTGGCTCTCCCCAACCTCTCTTTGTGAGATTTGTGGATTCAAGCCATATCTTTGTGTTGGATTGAGAGAGTGAGCTCTAGAGAGCCTTTGTGAGCTAACAAGAGCATCTCCCATAGCTTGAGCACCTCAGTTTCACGTCTACAAGCTTTGAAGCATTTGTTACTCTTGGAGGTTTGCCCCCTAGACGGCTAGCTCCCAAGGTTGTGGTGAGCAGCGGCAAGTTTGTGAGGGCTGTGATCTTGCCTCTTCGTGAAAAAGATCGCCTTAGTGAAAAGGAGGAAAGTGGTTGAAAGAGATCCGGTTTGTTGTGGGAATTCTCCCTTACAAGCTCCTCAACGGAGACGTAGCCGTTCCTTAGTGGGTGGTGAACTTCGGGAAACAAATCCTTGCATCTCTTTGTGGTTTGCCTCTCTAAGTTGTTTTCTAGCATATTTGATTTGCTTCCGCTTCGATCTACTTGGGTGTGCTACTTGTGTTGCAGGGGTCATTACCTTGCTTGTGATCATCTACCAAGGCTACTCACTAAGTTTGGTTCGTGCTAGAAGTCAAGAGGAGCTTGAAGTTGTTTTTGCAGGTGCTCTGTGCTACACTGGTCTGACTGGTGCTAAGCAACGGTCTGACCGGTGCCTCCTGTGAAGCTCAATACGTGACCGGTCTGACCGGTCACCACCACCGGTCTGACCGGTGGACACTGGCAGCTCAAGTTTTCGGGGGTGAAAAGTTAAAGTTGGTCGTCACGCCTATTCACCCCTCCTCTAGGCGACATCAAGGTCCTTTCAGAGTTCCATACGTGAACTACCACCTATGCTCTTAGTTCTCGATCCTCCCATCCACCTACGAACTGCTTGGGTAGCCCCCTAGTAGATCTGTCCAGGTCTCACCCCCTGACAGTTGGCGCGCCAGGTAGGGGAGATCGGGAACTCGCTGTGCAGCATGGTGGCTCGATCTGGTGTCGTCTTCCCGGCAAGCATGGCGGCCATACTCGCCAACCCCGTGGAGATCTGCTTCGGCTCCTTCATGGCGACCTCACCTGTTCCGACGACCACGACCTCTCCGGTGGCCGCGGGACAGATCGCTATGGTGCCTGTTGCCGCCACCGTTTCCGATCTAGCGACGGAGACCCACCCGCCCAGACCCTATGACATTGTTTAGGGAATGGAGCGTGTCATCAACATGATGGAGGACACCCTCCATATCTGCGAGCGAGCCCAGCGCTCAACGCAGACGGCGCCGCGTCATGGGACCTTCCCCCTCGGTCTGCGACCTCCCGCCGACATCTACGCTCACCAGACGACCAAGCCCTCCCAGATCCAATCTGGGCGGCGGCCCGTCGGCGACCTAAAGCCCGAGCCTCGTGCCCGCCGCGATCCGCTCGACGTACGTTGCACCTACCACAAGGGCGCAAGGCATACCCTCCATGGCTGCCGCCTGCGGAAGAAGATCGACCAAGAGCGGCTCCCCCGTACCACACGAACTCCCCCGTCTCCGGACTGCGGCAAGTTCCAGAAGGTCCGAGTCCACGTCTCCCCAACGACTCGGGCTCCGTCTTCCGTCGGGTGCTCGTGGTTTCCAAAAACGAACCACCGCGCCACAGTGCGACGGACTCCGAGGAGGCGGCACGGATCCAGGGGAATGCCAACCGCGCCCAGCGACGCGCGGAAGAGCAGCGCCGCGCAGTCCCTCCTTGCGCTCGAGATCTCCGCCTTGAGTTCGAGGAGGCAGGGCTGCCAACGTTCAACAGCCTCCAGGCCAACCTGGGCGCTGCCATGGCGCGTCTTCAGCAAGCCGACCTCACGCCCGAAGCTGAAGCAGCCATGGCCTACCTTCGGGTCGCCACGGCCTTGGTAGAGGAGAAGAGCGCGGCTGCCAAGTCCGCCGCATCCTCGTCGAGCCGTCACTCGCGCAGTCGATCTAATCAATCTAAGCGCAGCGACCCCCCCATCATGGATGAGGTCGATCAGAACAACCCCGATCAGCCCAAATCTCGAGCCAAGGGCGCTAGGGACGCCGACCTCCGCGACAACCTCGACAAAAATAGGCGTGCCCGCGATGCCCGTGGCTACATCGACCAGCGCCACCGTGAGCGCGAAGAGCGGGAGTTACGTCATCGTGCGGAGTACGACCGCGAGTACGGCCCCCCGGGCGCCGTCCACCGCATCATGGAGTGTGAGGAACGTGACCACCACGACGTCGAGAACAGGCACCGCGCAGCCTACGAGGCGGACTACGGCCACCCGGAGGTCGTCGCCCCAAACCCAGATCGCCAGCCCCGATCCCAGGTCGTCGTCCCTGCGCAAAGCAGAGGCGGCACTCAAGTCGGAGGTGGTGTTGACGACATAGCCATCACCGCTTTTCCTGTGCTGGCCCCCCGACTCAGGTCGGTGGTCTACCCCGACAACTTCAAGCCGAACATCCAGAAGTACGACGGCTGCTCCGGCCCCAACATCTGGCTGTCGACCTACTATGTCGCCGTCAAGGCGGCCGGCGGCAACTTCGACCTCATGGCGGCATACTTCCCGCTGGTGATGGGCGACGCTCCTTCGCTCTGGCTCAACAACCTCCCGGCTGGCAGCATCAACTCCTGGGCCGACCTGTCCCAGGCCTTCACCTCCAACTTCCAGGCGACCTACAATCGCCTTGGAAACGCTTTCAACCTCAGGAGGATCATCATGAAGCCCAAGGAGCGGCTTCCTGACTACACCAATCGGTTCTTCGAGAACCTCAACACCTGCGTTGGTGTCAGAGACGACCAGGTCGTCAAGAGCTACAAGAAAGGCATCAGGGATCGCAAGATCTTTGAGAAGATCCACGAGTCCGGAGCCACCACCGCTGCGGCCCTCATGGAGGTCGTCAACAAGCTCATCGACACCGACGAGGCGATGGTCAACCAGTTCGACTACAACGCCGGGCGCGATGCGGGCACGTCTGGCGCCGCCGGAGACTCCAGCTCCAAACTACGCAAGCGACCTTCCGAGGTGCTCGCGACGGAGGAACGTCGACCTTCGACGTTCAACGTAGATGAATTCAACGCGGTGCTCGACAGCCCCTACGGGTTCCATGAGGAGGCAACCCACACCGTTCGTGAGTGCTCGTAGTTCAAGAGGGCCTTCCGCACTCCTGAAGACCCCAAGCGGCCAAGGAGCAATGACGACCGATCCTCTTCGCGCCGCTACAACAACAACAGCCGCCGCGATGACCGGCGTGACCGCCGCGACGACCGCGACGATCGCCGCGACAACCGCTGCGACGACCTGCAACCGGAGGCTCACCGCGACGAGCGCGACCTACCTCCTCCACCCAAGACAAGCAACCCCAACGGGCCCTTCCAGCCGGCCAACTGATCGATCAACATGATTATTGGAGGTCTCAAGTCTCACGTGAGCAGAAGGCGCTACCGCAAGGATAAGCGCGAGGTCCACCTCATCCACACCCAGCCGACGCATCCTCTGCGTTGGTCTGAGCAGCCGATCATGTTCTCCAGAGCTGATCACTGGGTCCACATCCCAGATCCTGGGTCCTACCCACTTGTCGTCGAACCTACAGTGGAAGAAGGAGCCTTACTTCCCTAGACCCTCATCGATGGGGGGAGCGGGCAAAACATCATCTTCATCGAGACGCTGAAGAAGATGGACTTCGACTTCAAAAAGTTGACGGCGTGCGACGAGCCCTTCTACAGCATCGTCCCCGACAAGGCGGCCTACCCCCTAGGTCGGATCTCCCTCCCTGTCACTTTCGGCACGGAGGATAACTTCCGCACGGAATACCTCAACTTCAAGATCGCCGACTTCAAGTCTTCCTACCATGCGATCCTAGGTTGCCCGATGCTGGCCAGGTTCATGGCCATCCCACACTACACCTATTTGGTGTTGAAGATGTCAGCTCCAAACGGGGTCCTCTCCGTCTACGGCGACCTCATGGTCTCCTTCAAATGCGACTCCGAGGCCCTTGACATCGCCACGAAGACCGCCTGCGCCAACGCCTCGGCGGTCCTGGTCGCCGAGGATGCAAAGGTCGCTCCGAGCGACCTGACTGTCCCAGAACAGCATCGCACCAACACCGCCCTAGACGCCACACCGTCGACAAACAGAGTCCGCCTCGGCCTGCCCGACCCGGAAAAGACGATGGTCATCTACGACAACCTCGAGGAGAAATAGGAACTCGCGCTCACCAGTTTCCTCCGGGATAACGCGGACATATTCGCATGGAGCCCATCGGATATGCTGGGTGACGAGGACCCAGATTAGGGTCCCCTTTGATGCTCGAGGATGGTCATACCCTTGCTGACAAACATCATCTAGAAGGAATCCACCCTTCACCTGGAGCTGCGTCTCAGGGAAGGCATGTAGATCTTCGTCAAGACCCTCACTAGCAAGACGACCAGTCCTTGGCCGGACGGCCGCATCTCCGACTAGTTTCCCACTAGAGGAACCCTCACACGACAAGTCTCCGCCTCGCACGACAAGTCTCCGCCTCGCACGACAAGTCCAGGCTCCGACTAGTACGTGGGCACGGACGCACTCCTCGGGCGGCGCTACCGATGCGCGGGGAGGAGCGAATCTCCACGTCACGCGAAAACAACAGCTGGAGGCCATGCAAGCGGCCCGCCCCGGCAAGAGCCTTAATGCAGGTCTGACAAGCCGCGCAGCCATCACATCGCCATCATCTCCTACTCTGCCACACGCAAGACTCAACCCGAGGCACTCAAGCACCCTCTACGACGCGCACGAGCCTAGACTTAGGCTCGGGCGTGGCAAGCTAGGCAAGCACTCGGGAAGACTAAGACAAGCCCAAACTACTCGGGGAGAAGGCCAAGCGTCCCAGAGGGAACAGTCCAACCCGGCCACGCGGCGGCTTCCCCGACAAGGCATCGCAACTCGGCTTCAATACGCCCCGGCAGACAGCGACGTACGACGGGACATACCAGCTGCCAAGCACTGTAACTCTTTTGTATTCCCCCTTGTGCCCCTCCCCTTGAGACTATAAAAGGGAGAGGAGGGCAACGGTCACAAGGGTTAGACCTTTACATGACCAGACACCACCACCCGGGACTTGGGAACGAGCTTCCTCTCCCGACTAGCTTGTAACCCCTACTACGAGCACACTTGGCTCAGGAACACGGCTGCAACACACTGGACGTAGGGTATTACTCCTCGGAGGCCCGAACCAGTATAAACCCCGTCGTCTCCTGCGCTAACCATCCGAGCCCGGCACACGATCGATAAAAATTCATTACCGGCGGTAAAGAACCCCGACAGTTGGCGCGCCAGGTAGGGGACACATCGTGTGTCTCGACGAACTCAGCGGATCGGATGGATGGTCGCGGGGTCACGTTGACTCCCGGGACCACCCTGCGCTTCGGCTCCCTCGGCTGTGTCTACACCGGGCTGGCGGAGTCTATTGTCGGCCGTACCTTCGGCCGGCCGCCTCGCCCCAATGTCCTCTCGGGGGCTGCGGCGCGCGAGGCCTTCGTCCGAAGCTACTCGGGCGACGTCATCATCGGCATGTTGGGGCCAAACCCAACGCAGGAACGTTTTAGGCTCGCCGCCTACTACCTCACCGACCTCGCCTTCCAGGCCAGCGGAGACGGACCGCTGGGCTGGGGGGAATTCATGGAGCGGTACTCCACAATGTACCCTCGTGGACAACCCGGCCTACCGGACGACCCGGTGACGGCCTACGTCGACAGCCTCCGCGCCACGAGCATCGTCCCCGGGTCTACAGCTACTCGGAGGGCGCCAACTGCGCGACGTCACGACCCCACAAGGGAGTGTAACGTCTGCGTGGCCCCTGCGTCGAGCAGCTCCGAATCGGAGCATGCACCACGCCATCGTGGTGCCGATGCCCAGCGGCGGGCCCGACTCGACGAATTAGCGGAGGCAAGGCGCCAGCTCGATGAGGAGTTGGTCCTTCTGCATCAAGAACTCGGCACTGACGCCGAGCCTCGCGATCGACAACCTGTTCAGGGTGAGCCCGGCAACGCGAACGGCAACCGGCGGGAGCGCCGTCCGGCCGCAAGCCAGCCGCACGGCCGTGCGCCGACACCACCCGCGCGCGCACCGGAGCCCAACAACGACCAGCGCGCCAACGAAGGCGCGAACGTCAACGCCGACGCACCGCCGCTTTTCCGGCGGGCATCCCAGAACCTGGCCGCCGCGGCCATGTTGCTGCGCGGCTGCCCGGAGCCAGCAACCTCGGAAGAGCGACGAGTACGCCAGCAGCAGAAAGCGCTGCTCGAAGCTGCAGCGGCGCAGCAAGCGGAAAGCTCCGCCTCGCGCCAGCGCTCGGAGCGCGGACGAGCTGGAGCACCATCCACCCACGGTCCGAACCCGCCTCCTCCTCAGCAGCAAGGACACGGGGGTGGGGTTGCGGCCGCGGCATCGGCGGTCAAGAGTCGTCTAGGACCCAACCGCGACGCTCGGAATACCCTAGAAGCCCGGCGACGAGCGGAAAGCGTCGACGGCAATCACGACCACCACTCGCGCCATGACAACGACCGTGGGCGCCGCCGACGCCACGACAGCGACGACGACCGCGAGCGCAGTTGGTCGCCAAGCCAGCGTGGTCCGAGGGCCTTTGGTCGGGGCATTCGCGACGCGAAGTTCCCCTCGCGCTTCCGGGCCCCGACCAATGTGCCGAGATACGACGGGGACACCAATCCCAGCGTATGGCTCGAGGACTACCGACTTGCGTGCCATGCCGGAGGAGCGACCGACGATCTCTTCGTGATCAAGAACTTGCCACTCTACCTCGGCGACTCTGCACGCACGTGGCTTGAGCACCTGCCCCGCGACAAGATCCAAGACTGGACCGACCTGCGGCGGGTTTTCGTCGGCAACTTTCAAGGCACGTACACGCGCCCTGGCAAACAGTGGGAGCTGCGCAATTGCAAGCAGCAGCCCGGGGAGAGTCTTCGCGAGTACATACGGCGCTTCTCCGAGCGCTGCACCGAGCTCCCCGGCGCAACCGACAACGACGCCATCTCGGCGTTTCAGAATGGGACGACGTGTACCTCCCTCATCCATCGACTCGGACGTCGCATGCCACGCACGACGCGGGAACTCCTCGACATCGCGAGCAATCACGCCGACGGCGAGGAGGCGGTGGCCGCGACGCTCAACACCCCTCAGGGCAAGGGGAAGCAAGTCGTGGACCATGCCGAAGGAACGTCCTCACGTTTCAAAAAGAAGAAGAAAAATGATAAGTGCCGCCGCGACGACAACTTTGTCGCGGCAGCGGAGCGCAAGACGACGCGCCCAAAGGGCAACCCGGGTAAGCCTGCACCGACCAGGGACCACTTCGAGAAGCTCCTGGACGCACCATGCCCGCACCACGAGGTCCCCGTCAAGCACACGCTTAGGGAGTGCCGGCTAATGAAGAACTACGTCAAGAGCACCCTCAAGCCGAAGACGGCGGACCATCCCGACAAGCAAGGCCCATCCCACGACAACGATGATGGCGCGGGGGCTATGTTCCCCGGTGAAGACGGAGCGGTGCATATGATCTTCGGAGGATCACCGGCGAGGCCCTCGAGGCGGCGCGAGAAGCTCATCTGGCGTGAAGTCATGAACGCTGACGTTGCGAAGCCGTCCTACCTAAAGTGGTCGGAGGTTCCAATAACTTTCGATCACAAGGACCATCCCGACACCGTACTCCAGCCTGGATCCTACCCACTAGTGGTAGCCCCCCTGTTCAAAACCAAAAGGATCCACAAGGTCCTGATGGATGGGGGGAGCGGGATCAACGTGCTCTACGCGTCAACACTTGACGAGATGGGCATCCCGCGGTCCGCGCTGAGGCCGTCGATGGCGCCGTTCCATGGGGTCGTACCTGGAATCGAGGCGCTTCCCCTCGGGCAGATCGATCTGCCCGTTACGTTCGGGGATGTGCGGAACTTCCGCACAGAAACCCTCACCTTCGAAGTGGTGGGGTTCTCGGGGACGTACCATGCGATCCTCGGGAGGCCGGCATACGCGAAGTTTATGGCCGTGCCTAATTATACGTACCTGAAATTGAAAAATCCCCGGACCGAGGGGTATCATCACAGTAGGGCCTACGTACCAGCGCGCATACGAGTGCGACGCTGTGTGCTTTCAGTTCGCTGAAGCAACTGTTCGGTCCGCGAGGCTCCATGCTGAGCCTCGTTCCGAGGACCAGGACGTCCCCGAGTCGTCCAAGCGTGCGACCTGCTCTTTCGAGCCCGCCAAGGATGTCAAGGACGCGGTCGTCTCCGATGATGGCCGCAAGCTCCGTATCGGGACGGCGCTCGATCCTAAATAGGAAAGCGCGCTCGTCGACTTCCTCAAAGCGAAGCTCGACGTGTTCGCGTGGAAACCCTCTGACATGAAGGGGATCCCGAGAGAGGTTGCCGAGCACAAACTCAACATCAAGCCGGGATCGAAGCCGGTGAAACAGCGCCTACGCCGCTTCAATGACGACAAGTGCAAGGCGATTGGCGAGGAGATCTTGAAGCTCCTTAGTGTAGGGTTCATCCGTGAAGTCTACCACCCCGAGTGGTTAGCAAACCCTGTACTTGTAAAGAAGAAGAATAAAAAATGGAGGATGTGTGTTGACTATACGAGCCTTAACAAGGCGTGTCCCAAGGATCCGTTTCCTTTGCCTCGCATAGATCAGGTAGTCGATTCAACGGCAGGGTGCGAGACCCTCTGTTTTCTCGATGCGTACTCCGGGTACCACCAGATCGCGATGTGTGTAGCGGACCAACTCGCAACCTCGTTCATCACACCGTTCGGCGTGTACTGCTATCAAATGATGCCCTTCGGGCTCAAGAATGTGGGCGCAACTTTCCAACGATGCATGCGACGCATCTTCGGGGAGCTGATCGGCCGCATCATAGAAGCGTACGTCGACGACATCGTAGTCAAGTCAAAGAGAACAGGGGATCTGGTCCCCGACCTCACTGAGGTCTTCGCGAAGCTACGACAACACGGGGTGAAGCTGAATCCCGAGAAGTGCGTTTTCGGGGTTCCGAGGGGAATGCTCCTCGGCTTTGTCGTGTCGGAATGCGGCATTGAAGCTAACCCCGAGAAGATCTCGGCCATCATGGACATGGGGCCGATCAAGAACCTGAAGGGCGTACAACGCGTCACAGGCTGTCTCGCGGCTTTGAGTCGCTTCATAGCGCGGCTCGGAGAGCGCAGCCTGCTGTTGTATAAGCTAATGAAGAAGTCCGACCACTTTAAGTGGACTCCCGAGGCGCAAGAGGCACTCGACTCACTCAAGAACCTCCTCAAGAGTCCCCCGATATTGACTGCTCCGGCCACGGAAGAGCCAATGTTACTGTACATCTCAGCGATGACCCAGGTCGTCAGTGCGGCTTTGGTGGTAGAGCGGAAGAGCCCGGGAGGTCCCAGAAGGTGCAGCGACCAGTGTACTTCGTCAGCGAGGTACTCTCCGACTCCAAGACGCGCTACTCACAGATGCAAAAGCTCGTGTACGCGATCTTGATGACCAAGCGCAAGCTCCGGCATTACTTCGACGCACACCCCATCACTGTGGTGTCCAAGTATCCACTCGGGGAGGTCATCCAGAACCCCGAGGCCGAAGGAAGAATCGCTAAATGGGCGCTTGAGTTGATGGGGCAAAACATCACGTATGCTCCGCGCAGCGCGATTAAGTCCCAAGTACTCGCAGACTTCGTGGCCGAATGGACGGAGATGCAGACTCCACCAGCAAGAATCGAGCACGAGACCTGGATCATGTACTTCGATGGCTCGGTCATGAAGGAAGGAGCCGGTGTAGGCCTTGTCTTCATCTCGCCCCAGGGCGTGCGCATGGAGTACATGGTCCGACTACATTTCCCGGCGTCAAACAATGCCGCCGAGTACGAAGCCCTGATCAACGGTCTCCGGATCGCTGTCGAGCTCGGGATCAAGCGTCTCGAGATCAGGGGTGACTCGGAATTGGTCGTGGGACAAGTCATGAAGGATAAGAACTGCGTTGACCCGAAGATGGCGGCATATTGCCAAGCCGTACGAGATCTGGAGGGCAAATTCCACGGCCTCGAGTTGCACCACGTGCTGCACGACTACAATAAAGCGGCCGATGTGCTTGCGAAAGCGGCATCCAGTCGCAGCCCGGTTCCACACGGCGTCTTCGCGAGCGATCAACATCAACCGTCCGTACGAGAAGAGGGCGAGAAACCACCTGAAGAGCCGGGGCCCGAGGTCATGGCAATCGATGAGCCACCGGAGGTAAACCTTGAGGATCCCGACTGGCGTTTCCCCATCCTCGAGTGGCTGATCGAGGGGAAGCTCCCTTCCGACCAAACAGAAGCCCGGCGCATCGCCCGCCACGCGAAAGCTTTCGTCATCATTGATGGTGAGCTCTACAAGTGCGGGGCGGCCGGCATACTCATGCGGTGCATTCCCGGAGATCAAGGCCGCGAGCTGCTGCAAGAGATACACGCTGGCACCTGCGGTCACCATGCCGGGCCGAGAACCCTTGTCGGAAAAGCTTTCCGACAAGGTTTCTATTGGTCCACAGCGGTCGCCGACTCGAAGGACATTGTGCGGCGTTGTGAGGGTTGCCAATTCTATGCAAAGCAAACTCACCTCCCGGCGCAAGCGCTGCAAACGATCCCCATCACGTGGCCCTTCGCAGTCTGGAACCTCGACATGGTGGGACCGCTCCGACAAGCACCCGGGGGCTTCACTCACCTCCTCGTAGCGGTCGACAAGTTCTCAAAGTGGATCGAGGCTCAACCCATAGTCAACGTCCGCTCCGAGGAGGCCGTTTCGTTCTTCACCGACATCATCTACCGTTTCGGCATCCCCAACACGATCATTACCGACAACGGCACCCAGTTCACAGGGAAGAAATTCCTCAACTTCTGCGACGACAACCACATCCGTGTGGACTGGTCAGCTGTAGCTCACCCGAAGACGAACGGGCAAGTCGAGAGGGCGAACGGTATGATCCTGCAAGGCTTGAAGCCGAGAATCTTCAAGCGGCTTGACAAGTTTCGAGCAAGATGGGTGGCCGAACTGCCGTCCGTATTGTGGAGTCTACGTACTACGCCAAGCAGGGCCACGGGGTTCACGCCATTCTTCATGGTACATGGCTCCGAGGCGGTCTTGCCAACCGACATCGACTACGGCAGCCCATGGGTGCGGGCATACACCGAAGAAGGAAACCAAGTCGCGCTCGAGGACGCGATCGACCAGCTTGACGAGGCGCGCGACGTGGCATTGCTGAGGAGCGCCAAGTACCAGCAGGCGTTACGACGCTACCACGAGCGCAACATGCGCCCGCGCGAGTTCCACGTCGGCGACCTCGTTCTCCGACGGGTTCAAGCCAGCAAGGACCGGCACAAACTATCGCCACCTTGGGAGGGGCCTTTCATCATCCACGAGGTGCTCCGACCAGGGACATACAAGATTAAGTACGAGGACGGGAGGGTCGTCACCAACGCATGGAACATCGAACACCTGCGCCCGTTTTACCCTTAAGTAAATGTTCTGAACTCGTACGTCAATAAATACATCCTGTTTGCCTCTGTGCACCTGTCTCCGAGTTCAAGTTTATATTCGGTTGTGCGCTTTATTTCTTTATGGCAATACTTATGCTTGAGCAGGCAGCGTCTTTGCACCAAGTCAAAGACGCTCCCTTCTCGGGGGCCACCAAGGGCACAATGCCCTCGGGTCCTCAACGTTTTTTCGAATTTTTTCAAAAAATTCTGACAACTTTGTCGAGACCGATCGCACGAGCGAGAAGTTTTTTGGTGGAAACTCGAACTCGGGAAAGGTGAAGATGACAGTTTGCATGAGATGGCGAGTCGCCTATTCGTTCAAAGCTCCTAGTGCTAACGCCCCCGCGGCTACAGCACGAAGACTTGCGAGTACTTCTCTAGTCTCCGGCTTTCATCCAACCCCTTTCCGAGAACATTCGAATGACCACTCAGGCTCCAGTCCAAAAGAGGAGTTTGCGCAACTAAAACCTCAGTTATCTCCCGAACCTTCTGAGGACTCGGGGGCTGCGAACGAATGGTTGAGCTTAGTGGTTCGAAAGGGCCAAGCCTTACGACTCTTACGCCCCAGCGGCTCCGGAGCACGGTTTGACTGTTTCGCTTCTCTAAGTCCGACTGCGCGTGGCTGCAGTCGTCCTCGGGCGCTCGGAAGCGATCGAGAGATAACGCCAGATGAATAGCCTAGCTACGCGATAACCTGGCAACGTGTTTAAATTATTACAAATAGTTTGTGGC
The DNA here is from genome assembly GCA_036936925.1 of Cenchrus fungigraminus. Taxonomy (NCBI): domain Eukaryota; kingdom Viridiplantae; phylum Streptophyta; class Magnoliopsida; order Poales; family Poaceae; genus Cenchrus; species Cenchrus fungigraminus. Next base: position 13,875,838 of record CM072778.1, on the reverse strand, counting down.
ATGTTTAACTCGGGTGCCCGGGAACTCCTGGAGCCTCTGACTCGTCTTGTGGCAGCAGTTCCAGATCCTTCAATGCAGCGTCGGCCATCTCGCGGGCGAAGGCGGCGCAGTCCACCTCCAGTTCGTCGCATTGGTCGTCGGAGATGCCAGGGGCCCAGCCGCCGCTCAGCGCCATGCGGTCCAGCCCTTGGTAGTGCGACTCGATCATGGCGAGGATTCGGTGCACCGCACGACGAGCCGTCGACAACTCAAGTTCTCGCACCACGCCGGGAAGGCGGCCAGCCTCCTCGATCAGCGTCTCGGGCGTCCGCGGACCAAGCGATACACCGAGCGCGGCCATGGCCGAACTCATCGCCCTGCCCAGCTTGGCGATGTCCCCGATGGCCTTCTCGGCAATGGCATCCGACTTACGCCGGGCCTCGCGGGCCTGGTTCAGGGCGGACGCGTCCTGCTCTCGAGATGCCCGGGACTGCTCCAGCTCGGCCTGGACCTCTGAAGAACAAGCGGAGACAGGGGGTCACGGAGAGCTCGAGAGGAAGAAAAAGGACAACAAGATAACACCAAAGTTCGATACGTACTCTGGAGCTGCTCCGACAAGCGCTTAAGGACACCGTCCTTCTCGATAACCTTGAGGATGGCGGCATTCCGCTCTTGCTTGACCGTCGCCAGTTGCACCACCATCCCCGCGCGGATCACGCGCGACCCTGCAACCAAGGTCATCAAGTCAAGTCCCGACAAGAAGCAAGCGCTGAACTGGACAAGAACCGGGGATCGTCCGACTTACCCTCGAGATCCTGCGACAACTTGGCGTTGGAGTTCTGAAGCCGCGACGCTTCCTCAGTTGCCACCTGGAGCTGGTTCGTGGCCTGGGAAAACTGGCGGCTCGTCGTCGCCAAGTCCGTCGTGGCCGTCCTCAAGTCACTCTCCAGCTCCAACACCTTTGCCTCGAGGGCCGCCTTCTCACGAGCGGTGGTCTGGGAGGCTTCTCGGGCGGTGGTCTCCGCCGTGGCCGCGGCGGTCTTGGCTCTCTCAGCCGTCTCCTCCGCGGCCGCTGCGGCCGCTCGGAGCTTCTCGATCTCAGCCTCGACGCTAGCGAGTCCCGCTCGATGGCAGCCGCTGCGGCGGCAGTCTCGGCGGAGATGGCTCGGTCTTCCGCAGACTGACGGGCGGCCTCAAGGGACGCCCGTGCAGACGTCTCACTCGCCACGGCACCGGCTGCCGCTACCCGAGCTACGACAAGCTGCATCTCCAGCTGGGTCCGCTCCGCACGGAGTTGGCACACCTCGCGGGCACGTCTCCGACCTGAAGACTCGAGGGTCTACAGCCAACAGAACCGAATTAACTGGCGTAGCTCGAGAAGATCGCGGAATCAAAAAAGAATTCTTGACAAGAAAACTCACCGAGGTCGCGGGGAGGATGAGCTCGTCAAAGGCCCGGCGTGCCCAGGTCATCCCACGCTCCAAGGTGTGGTGCACCGCGGCCTCCTCGTCGTCCTCGGAGTCGGAGTCAGGCCCGGAGGTAGCCGCCCACGAAGTGCACGCGAGCTCAAGCATTCGGGCCTCGCCGCCTGCCGCGCCTTGAGAAAGAGACGCCCCCGTCTCCTCGGCCATCTGGATCTCCGAGGTGGCGGCCCTGGTCACCGTCTCGGGGACGGCCGACTCTTGCGCAACGGCGGCCGGCTCGTCAAGCACGCGAGCCTCGACACCCTCAGCCTCAGTGGCAACCGGACCGGGCGATGATGCCCCCTCTTCCCCGATAACGGGCTCCGCCACACTAGGCTCCGGCACAGGGGCTGGAGTTTCGGCGGTTTCCACCAACTCGGGAGACGACGCCTCCCGACCTTCATCGACATGCGGCGGTGCGGACGCGTCTTCTGTCGGCTCCACACGAGCCGCGGGCGCCGCGAGGGCCACATCTTCCGCGTCTGTTGCAGCGGCTGAGGCGAAGCCGCCGGCGCGCTCGTACTCGTGCAGCGCCTTCGAGACCGACGCGATCGTCTCCATGGTCGTCGGCTCGTTGGACCTCCGCTACGCCGCCACCTCGTACTCCTTCTCCGGGAGTTGGGGCACTTCGAGGTCGATTACCCCGACACCGGGGAAGTCGATGAACCGGCACGTCTCCAGATCCATCATCTCCTCGACCGTAAGGGAAGCTCGGACCGAAGAGGACTCCGCCACCTCCACGGTCGGGAGAGGACCTTGAACTGCCGCTGCCGGAGAGGGCACCGGCACCTCCACAGCCGGGAGAAGGCTCGTCGCCACCTGCGCCTGGGCCGGCTCCAACGCCAGGGTCGCCGCGGCATTGTGACTCTCCGAAGCTGGGGGAGGCGCCGAGTCTTCATCCAAGACCACCACCACCCCCTCGACACTCGGGCCAGCCTCGGACGGCGCTTCCAGGGCCGCCTGAGTGACGGTCGCCTCCGTGGCCGCCTCACCCTCCTCGACGGCGGTGGCGGGGACTGGTGGAGGTAGCGCGGTTGGTGTCCTCATCTCGACGACCACCGGCGGCGCCTTTTCGGCCTGTAACGACACCGGCCTGGCGCTCGGGGGCTGGGGCTGAGGCTCGGGAGAGATCACCTATGCCCTCAGTGCCAGTCGCTTCAGGGGCCCCAGGCTAAGCACGCCAGTATCAGCATGACTGCGAGAAGACAAATGCTAGCATTAACAAACAAGTCGGAAGAGACATGACAGGCAAAAGCTGAAGTCAGAGACTTACATCTTGGAGCGCACCCGGGCCTTCTTCGCTGGGCGGTTCGACATGCCCTGCTCAGGGGCGGCGCGCTTCGAGCCCTGCTCGGGAATGGCGTGGCATGAGTCCACCGTCTCGGGCGCTCCTCTGCTTCGGCCGGCCGCCTCTACGGCGGCAACATTCTCCCCCATTCGCTCGGGGGCTGTCCCTCCGGCCTCCGCTACGGCTGGGGTTGGACCTCGGCCCCCGCCTGCGATAAGGGGTACATGAACATCCGGGGCCCCGCCACCCCAGATAAGCAACGACTGTAAGCGCCGCGGGGCAGCGCTCGGTTCCGCCACCGGCGCCGCGCTCGGCGTCGACGCCGAATCCGACGACCTCCCCCGCGACTGGCGCCTCTGCAAGGAGTCGGAGTCCGGGCGGTCCGAGCCATCATAGGGCCGGCAGACGGACACCAATCGCTCCTCCGACCTCCTCGGGGGATCGATCTGACGGGGCGCGGATCTCTGCGGCTCGGGAGCGCCCGTCCCGCTGGGCACCGTACGGGAGCGGGTCGACCGCGGGTCCACTCGGGCAGGGGGAGCCGCCAGACGTGAGCTCGAGCCCACAGTCTTGTCGTGACCCGCCTCTCACGGCCGACACGACGACGACACTTCACCGCCACGGGGCGGCGACGACGAGGACGACCCCGACATGTTGATCCAGTCGACCGCCGCGCTGGCGACATCGCCGCTCCACGACGGCTCGGGCGACGGATCCTCATCGGAGGAGATGCCCAGCTCCCCCGCCTTCCGCCTCTTGTTGCGGTCGTCGTTGCGATCGCGCTTGGCGATCTGGCGTTTCTTATGCTGCGCCTTACGCGCAGCGCGCCTCTTCTCCGCCGTGGCCTGGTTCTGGTTGAAGATCGCCTCCTCCGGGAGAGGCGCCTTGGTCGGAATGAGGTGGGCGCATTTCAACTGCCGCAACAAGAACGCACCAAGGTCAAATCCGAGAAGATCTTCCCACGACAAAAGGCGAATGAAACTGGCCGAGAAGACGGACAACTTACAAATTTCTCTGTCCCCGCGTTGGGGAGCATCGGGAGCATCCGCGACGGCGGCCACGAGTAGGTCGCTCTCCCGATCGCCTGCGCCACGCGGCGCTGAACCTCGAGTGGCGACGGAAGCTCCGGCGCGGTCACCGTCCCGACCCATGGGGCCCTGTCGGCAGTCATGTCGCAGAGCCGGAGCGGCCGCCTCCGGAGCGGCACAACACCTCGGGCGTGGTACTGCCCGACCACCTCTGCCAAGGTGATCCCGGCGTTCCGAAGACGCCCGAGCACGGCCCAGTGAGACTTGAGCATCTTCTCCTGCTCTTTCTTGGCCGGGCCATCGGCCCAGTTCCGCTGCGACTTCGCGATGGAGCACCCGGTGTACGACGGGAGCGCGTGCTCGGGGTCGTTCCGCAAGTAGAACCACCCCCTGTGCCAGCTGCTGTTCGAGCTGGTCAGCGGCGCCGGGATGTAGTCGTCGCCGCGGCCTTGCTTCATTCGAAGGTTGGCGCAGCCAATCGTCACCGCGCGGGAGCCTTCCGTCAGACAGGTGAACCTGAAGAAGTACTGGAACAAATGCCAGTGCGCGCCGATGCCAAGGAACCCTTCGCACATCGCTTCAAAGGCGGCCATCTGCTGGATGCTGTTCGGGTTGAGGTGCTGAAGCTGCAGCCCGTACGCGAACAGCACCCCGCGGATGAACCTGCCGGCGGGGACGGAGAAGCCGCGCTCATGGAAGACCACGAACGACACCACGTACCCACTGGGAGGGCATGGCACGGACTCGTCGGCAGGGACGATCCACTCGACAGCCTCGGTGAGGGGAGGCAGCTGGCCCGCCTCAACGAGACGAAGGAGTTGCTCGCGGGAGACATTGGAGCGCGCCCAGCTCGACATCACGCCGGCGAAGTCTCGGGCGAGCTGGGAACGCAAGCGGTGGTGGCAATGTGGAGGCGAAAGAACTCAGAGCTCAAGGGGCAAGCGCGAGGGAGAAAGGAAGCGAACGGAAAGCAAAGTCCCGAACCAGTGCTCAACGCGCGGTTTTAAAGGGGACAGGCCTGACTCTTCATCTTCGGCGCCGGGCCCGCCGTGTCAGCAAGACTTTCGCCCGCTCATGCGCGCGTCCCGGCGAAACAGCCGCACGCAACCGCGACGCCTCGATTCCCGCGACGTGCAGACTTGCAGAGCCTGAGCGCGGTCTTGATGGGGCGGTCATATCGGTCACGTCGGCCGAGATACCCGCACCCATGACCACGCCCACGTCATCACTACGGCCGTAACTGCCCCGACGAAACCTCCAAGGCTACAACGGCTACAATTACAAATAAAAGCTCGCGAACGAGTCTCCAACTCACTCACGAGCTCGGGGGCTACATCCGGCGGATGCGCTCGCGCGCACCCACCGAGAACCCGAAGAACACCTCCAACTCCAAGATCCACCAACTGAGCCTGAACGCGACTCCCTGACTCCCACTCAGGCTCGGGGGCTACTGACAAGGACCCAGATTAGGGTCCCCTTTGACGCTCGAGGATGGTCATACCCTTGCTGACAAACAACATCTAGAAGGAGTCCACCCTTCACCTGGAGCTGCGTCTCAGGGAAGGCATGCAGATCTTCGTCAAGACCCTCACTGGCAAGACGACCAGTCCTTGGCCGGACGGCTGCATCTCCGACTAGTTTCCCACTAGAGGAACCCTCACACGACAAGTCTCCGCCTCGCACGACAAGTCTCCACCTCGCACGACAAGTCTCCGCCTCGCACGACAAGTCCAGGCTCCGACTAGTACGTGGGCACGGGCGCACTCCTCGGGCGGCGCTACCGATGCGCGGGGAGGAGCGAATCTCCACGTCACGCGGAAACAACAGCTGGAGGCCATGCAAGCGGCCCGCCCCGGCAAGAGCCTTAATGCAGGTCTGACAAGCCGCGCAGCCATCACATCACCATCATCTCCTACTCTGCCACACGCAAGACTCAACCCGAGGCACTCAAGCACCCTCTACGACGCGCACGAGCCTAGACTTAGGCTCGGGCGTGGCAAGCTAGGCAAGCACTCGGGAAGACTAAGACAAGCCCAAACTACTCGGGGAGAAGGCCAAGCGTCCCGGAGGGAACAGTCCAACCCGGCCACGCGGCGGCTTCCCCGACAAGGCATCGCAACTCGGCTTCAATACGCCCCGGTAGACAGCGACGTACGACGGGACATACTAGCTGCCAAGCACTGTAACTCTTTTGTATTCCCCCTTGTGCCCCTCCCCTTGAGACTATAAAAGGGAGAGGAGGGCAACGGTCACAAGGGTTAGACCTTTACATGACCAGACACCACCACCCGGGACTTGGGAACGAGCTTCCTCTCCCGACTAGCTTGTAACCCCTACTACGAGCACACTTGGCTCAGGAACACGACTGCAACACACTGGACGTAGGGTATTACTCCTCGGAGGCCCGAACTAGTATAAACCCTGTCGTCTCCTGCGCTAACCATCCGAGCCCGGCACACGATCGATAAAAATTCATTGCCGGCGGTAAAGAACCCCGACACTGGGTGTCCCCAGGGAGCTGGCTGAGCACTCCTTGGATGTAAGCAAGACGGCCAAGCCTATCAAGCAGAAGTTGTGCCGCTTCATGAAAGTTCGCAAGGAGGTCATTAGGGTAGCGATAGTAAAGCTCCTAGCTGCCGATTCATCCGTGTGTGTAAAAACCCGGTTTGGCTCGCCAACCCGGTGCTTGTACCCAAGAAAACCGGTAAATGGAGAATGTGTATTGACTACACCGATCTCAACAGGCACTGCCCTAAGGACCCCTTCCCTCTTCCTCGCATCGACCAGGTCGTGGACTCCACGGCCGGAAGCGTCCTGTTATGCTTCCTCGACTGTTACTCAGGGTATCACCAGATAGCCCTGAAGGTCTCTGACCAGGACAAGACGACGTTCATAACACCGCATGGCATCTACTGCTACACGACCATGACCTTTGGTCTCAAGAACGCTGGAGCGACCTACCAGAAGGCCATCCAGAAGTGCTTGGAATCCCAGATCGGCGACAACGTGGAAGCTTACGTCGATGACGTGGTCGTCAAGACCACGGTGGAGGACAACCTCATCGCCGACCTCGCCCAGACCTTCGCCAACCTCCGCCGCTACCGCTGGAAGCTCAACCCGGAGAAGTGCATCTTCGGTGTACCATCTGGCAAGCTCCTAGGCTTCATGGTCGGTCACCGGGTCATCGAGGCAAATCCTACCAAGGTCGACGCTATCCGCAAGATGAAGCGACCTACCGGAAAGAAGGACGCATGAAGCTCACAGGCATGGTGGCCGCCCTAGGTTGTTTCATCAGCAAGCTGGGAAAGAAAGGCCTGGCCTTCTTCAAGCTGCTAAAGAAGGCAAACAAGTTCGTCTGGACGGAGGAGGCCGACCAGGCCCTGGAGGAGTTGAAGACCTTTCTCACGACGACCCCAGTAATGGTGCCTAGGGCTGGATATTGAGCCAGCTCGACTCGTTATAGCTCGGTGTTGACGGCTGTTAAGTGCTTACTTTAGCCGTCAATTTACTTATGAATAAAGGAGCAAGAGGCATTTCTTACATGCATTTTAGTTAAGAATAATGTAGTTCCACTTGTCCTTGGAGATTATGTGATTGCAGGAAAATAAGCATAAAGAAGTGGCAAACTCACCTTCTATGATTCATGCCACGTCACCTCAAGGAGTGACTGCCACCTCAGGTGCCATGCATGCAAGCTAAGCCACCTCAGGTGCCATGCATGCACGCCATGCCACCAATCCAAGAGAGGCAAGCCCCCGACGAATCAGAGCGTGACACGTGGACTTCACATGGATCTATGGGCCCACCAGAGCACCTAAACCGCCTCAAGAGCACGTGTACACCGGGGACCGACCTAAGAGCCCACAGGACAGTCACCCCAAGGAAGCACACCTCGAGGGGGGCCCACCTGGGGTCGGCCGACCCTAGGATCAGCCGAACCGACCTTGGGTCGGCTGATCCTGGGCTTCCACGTGGTGCTTGTCCATTGGTCCTAAAGGCTGTTCCCGGGGTGTTTCACTCCTCCTTGCGCCGTTGCTCAGGCCTATAAATAGAAGGAGAGGGGGTTCATTTCTTACCAACACACCTTACTCCTCCTCTCTCACTTTTGGTTTCTAAGGCTAGGAGGTAGGCTAGAGTAGTTCTACTTCAGGTTCCAAGTCTACTTTGGGATCTAGGTATGAGTTCTCTTGTACCTTTATTTTATTGTATGACTTTGATCTACTTCAGTTATTCAGCTATTTCATATAAAGTTGTGCTTGTATACATGGGTGATTTGTTCATGTGTTCTTCGCTCATTCATCATTTAGAGGCTCCTGTTCTTGATGAACAAGGCCTTTCGATCCAGTTGATGAGTGACTTATACATGTTTTCGGTGTTTGTTCATAAGTTAGAGGCTCGTGTTCTTCACGAACACGACCCATTGATCTCGTTGAATAGACATAGGAAAGCACAAATCCGTTTGTGTATATAGCCTAGTTTGATCTAGTTAGATCCCATGTTTGTGTTGCATGAAGTTCGTACTCAAGCTACGGTACTCGGTGTAATTGGCCGGTTTATCTGGCGGCTCTGACCTGGGTCACAATAGCCCGGGCCGGTCAGGGTCCTGCTAACAACGTAAGCGTGGTGCTTGGGTTGCGTAGCTACATTGCTTATGAGTGTATCCCACGGTTTGTCTTGGGGTAGGCTGCGGTGGTGACAGCCGTTGGACCCTTCTGGAATCCCCCACGTTTGGATACGCCGTAGGAGTCTAAAGTCTAACAACCGGAGTCGTGCGTAAGCGACGCGGGAGGTTAGCTCTCCATTTGTACCTGGGTGCTTGAGCCAGCAGTCATGCAATGCTAGTGTGTATCTAACTCGTCTGACTAACTTTGTGTGTTTAGTACCTTAGAACCTAGAACTAACTCGTATGTTGCCTCCTAAGCCTAGGACCTTTAGAGAGAGTGTGTTTGTGTGTTCACACTACCATCTATCTATCATATCTTACCCCTGTGTTCGAGTGTCTGGTTTGTTCCCGTCTATGATTTATACTCCTTGCAATAGTGTTGAACTTATTAATCCGCCCAGTCTTCCTTGGATTCGATACCCTTTGGAATACTCCTTTGGGGAAATGCTACAATGGTACTTCCGTGCGCTTGCGGACTCTTGTAATCGTTAGGATTACCATTTGGTTATTTCTGGCATCGTTGCTAGGAACTCATAACTTAGCATCGAGGTTAAGAAATACCAACACTCGGCTCGTTATGGCTCGGCTCGTTAACACACTGGCTCGGCTCGGCTCGTTATACAAACGAGCCAGCAGACTAGCTTGGCTCGGCTCGCTATAAAGCTCGAGCTGGCTCGTTTGGCTCGCGAGCCAAAACATAAAAATATAGTACAAAGAAATTATAAAAGCAGAGCAAGAAACACAAAGTACTTATAATTTTAATAATAGATAATCTATTTATTCTCAACCATACTAAGTGAATATTCATGACAATAATCATCTTTGCAATATGTGCCAAGGGATGTATGATCATATAGGCTGAGCTAATTTTAACTATTGCCTTGAAAATTAACTTGGCTTGTTATGGCTCGCGAGCAGCTTGCGAGCCAGCTCGAGCTGGCTCATTATAATACGAGCTGGCTCATCATATGACGAGTGGAGCTCGAGCCGAGCCATTAACGAGCGAGTCGAGCGAGCTAGCGAGTTATGAATTTTTCATCTAGCCCTAATGGTGCCCCCGGCTCCAAAAGAGACCTTGCTGCTCTACATCTCCACGTCCACCAGGTGGTCAGCTTGGTCCTGGTGGCAGAGCGACCTGAGGAAGGCCAACCCTATCCTGTCCAGCGACCTGTCTACTACGTCAGCGAAGTCCTATCTGATAGCAAGATCAGATACTCGCAGCCACAGAATATGTTGTACGCCCTTCTCGTCACTTCGCGCAAGCTCCGACACTACTTCCAGGCTCACAAAATCAAGGTCGTCTCGGCCTTCCCCTTAGGAGAAATCCTGCGCAGCCGCGACACCACTAGGTGCATCGTCAAGTGGTCCATCGAACTAGGCGAGTTCAAACTTGAGTTCTGCCCAAGGCAAGCCATTAAATCCCAGGTCATCACTGACTTCGTCTCTGAGTAGACAGAGACCCAGCAACCCCCACCAACGGAAAACCCGAGCATTGTAAGATGTACTTTGACGGTTCCCTGAACCTCGAAGGAGCGGGAGCAGGTGTACTCTTCATCTCCCCTCAAGGCGATCACCTGAAGTACATCGTACAGATCCACTACAAGGCGTCCAACAATGGCGCCGCGTATGAAGCCCCCATTCACAGGCTGCGTATCGCTGTCTCTCTAGGGATCAAGCGACTCATAGCTTACAGTGACTCCAAGGTCGTCATCGACCAAGTCAACAAGGCGTGCGACATCAAGAAAGACACGATGGATGCGTACTGCGCCGCGATACGAAAGCTTGAAGCCCACTTCGAAGGTCTGGAGTTCCACCACGTCTACTGTGACAACAACATGGCGGCAGACGTTCTCTCCAAACTGGGCTCCAAGCGCGCGCTGGTCCCGGTCGGCGTGTTTGTCCAAGACCTACACAAACCCTCCATCAAGCTCCTCAGCGACCCAGAGATGTCAGCCGGTGACGCGCCTCCGCAAGGTAGCCACGACATCCTCATGACCGAGGTCGAAGACGACTGGCGCCTCGACATCATCGCCTATATCCTCGAGCATCGGGTCCCTGAAGAGAAGGCAGAACGCAAGAAGGTCACGTGGCACAGCGCCAACTACGTCATCATCGGCACAGAGCTCTACCGAAGGTCCGCCTCCAGCGGCGTGCTGATGAAATGCATTCTCTGATCTGAGGGCCTCAGGCTCTTACAAGAGATCCACGTGACGAGTGCAGTAACCACGCCGCCTCTGCCAATCTGGTGGGAAAAGCTTTCAGGTCGGGCTTCTACTGGCCTACCACCATGGCCGACGCGCAGGACCTAGTCCGGCGATGTAAAGGGTGCCAGTTCTTCGCCAAGCAACATCACATGCTGGCTCAGGCCCTGTGGACAATTCCCCCCTCGTGGCCCTTCGCTATATGGGGCCTTGACTCGGTAGGACCCTTCAGAACCGCCCCTGGCGGCTACAAGCACATCATAGTGGCGGTGGACAAGTTCACCAAGTGGATTGAGGTTCGAGCCGTAGCCAGTGTCATGTCGAAAGAAGCGGCCAAGTTTATTGAGGAGATCACCCATCGCTTTGGGGTCCCCAACAGGATCGTCACCGACCTAGGCCCAGCCTTCACAGGGGCTGATTTTTGGGACTTCTGCCAGGACAACCTCATCGACGTCTACTAGTCCTCGGTGGCGCACCCATGCTGCAATGGCCAGGTCGAGAACGCCAACGGTATGGTTCTACAAGCTGTCAAAGATCGCATCTTCGACGACGCATCCCCCTACGCTACCAGATGGCTAGCGGAGCTTCCTCATGTGATCTGGGGTCTCTGAACCCATGTCGGCTCGGCCACGGGGTATTCACCATTCTTCCTGGTCTACGGGTCGGAGGCCATCCTCCCAACCGACCTTGCCTTCGGCGCTCCTCGCATCCAGCACTACGAAGAGGGCGCGGCGGAAGAGACGCGCAAGGTCGACCTCGACAGTCTCGAAGAGCACCGTGTGGCTGCGCTCATGCGGCACACCCGCCACGAGCAGCAGCTACGTCGCTACCACGACCGCAACGTGCGGGAACGATACTTCAACGTTGGTGACCTGGTCTTGCGACGCATCATAACACCAAGGACATGCACAAGCTCTCCGCACCTTGGGAAGGCCCCTTCATAGTCAAGGAGGTCATTGGACCGGTGACCTATCGCCTCCAGTGGGCTGATGGCCAGGGCGTCCCGAACCCCTGGAACATCGAGCACTTACGTCGCTTCTACCCTTAGAAGATTTGTACCAAAATAAAAAGCTATGTACTCTCCCCTCTTGTAATTTATAGTTAATAAAGATAAGATTCCCTTCGGCAGGCCTCCTGTCGACCTACACTTGGGTCTCTTTTTTTATTTTTCGTTCACCCTTCCCCCTCGAAGCGCTCGGGGGTTTGGTCGAAGTTAGGCCCGACACGCTCAGGGGCTTGGCTTCGCCAACCTAAGGGTCTCACGACCTGAAGGGGTTCTTTATGTTCTCCTGCTTTTTAACACGTTACCCCTTAGCGTAGCCCTTACTCTCCTTATGCGTGTTCCTAAGTTGTATGACTGCGAGACCTAGGGTCCAAGACCCCCCTCCGCGCGCCGGCTGCACCTAAGCCTCCACGCTGAGCCGTGCAGTCGGTAACCCGTTCCTCCACTGAGTTGGGTTAGCGGAGGGAACACGTTTTGCAATCTCGCTACTCTTGAACTCTCATAATAGGCGTTTTTGCTATTCAAGGGGGTCGTGCGCTTTAAGTAAAACTGCATCTTTTTCATTAATGCAAGGTCCCTTTACATTGATAAGATAGGTTGCAGGCCTAACGTACATCTACATCCTAATGCATCCTAGGCCTTGATTTTCAGAGGTCGACCTTCTTGATGATCTCCTCCGCGGCGGCCTGGATGTCTTCGCTGCTCACCAGCCCAGCCAAGTCGACGTCCTCTGTGACCTTCCGCGGGTCGAACGACGGCTTGTGGAACTTCACCGTCGCCAAGGCTGTGGCCGCAGCGAGCTTGCTAGTGTCCAGCAGTAACGTCTTCATCCGACCCTCGGCCTCGTCCAGGTGATCAATGAGCTCCTTCGGCTCTGCCCCTTCCTCCTGAGGGACGTAGATGTCCATCAAATATTGGGCGGCCTCCTTGAGGTCGGCGAGCTGCTTCTCCAAACCTGCAGCAATAGCAAGAAGGCTCGGTCACATCCTCGGCACAACATCGGCAAAGCTCTGCAAAAGAACCATTGCTTACCTTCCCAGACCTCTTTGGTCCTCTCCTTGAGGACCTTCACTTGGTCCTTAGTCTCCGTCAGCTCCTTCTTCAGAACCTCCTCCGTCTCCTTGGCGCCTGGATGTGTCAACGGTCGAGACTGAGAAAAGACCTAACCATAAGAAGCTAAGACTCAAAGACCGATCAAACGTACCGTCAATAACGGCCTAGAGGTCGTCCGCAGCATCCTTCACCTTATGCTGGGCAGCCTCTAGCTCCTTCTTCAAGACGGTCACCTCCTTCTCCACTTGGCGGGCCATGGAGGTCTTCACGCGTTGGACCTCCTCTGCGGCTTTGACCTTGGCCTGCAGCAAGGCCTCTTGAGCCACGGCTGTCGGGGTTTGATACCGCTGACAAGTAATTTTTGGTATGATTCGTGCGTCTGATCCGAATGGTTGGGCTTAGAGACACCGGGATTATACTGGTTCAGGCCCCGAGGGGGTGCCCTATGTCCAGTTCGGGAAGATGTTCTATATGCTCACAGGGGCTTGTAGTAGGGGATACAAGCTTAGGTCGAGAGAGGAAAAGAGTCCCAAGTCTCTGTGCGTGGATGAGAGCAGCCGGTGCTCGATTAGTAGGTGTGGTGCGTGTTGTTCGATCTCTTTTTTCCCGTTGTGTTTTTGTCTTGCCCGTTTACGGTGCCAACCTCCCCTTTTATAGCTCAAGGAGGGCCGGTGTACAAGGGCTAAGATGGTAAAATAACATTCTGCTACAGTGCTGCAATAGTGCTGGAACAGTGCCACGCCGTGGGCCTTCGTCTCCCGTTGGCGCCGTACACTGCACCAGTCGTGGTAGCCTCCGTAGGGCGGTGTAGTTTTGGCCTCCGTCCCGAGGCGGCTTCTCCCGACCCAGGAGCGCGCTAGTCATGTTAGGTCGGGGCTTCTCTTGCAAGCCTCGACCTCCTCTCTGATACCTGCTGGATCGGATCTCGTTGTTCGATGTCTTACAGGCGAAGGATTCGCGTGTCCTTGGCCACTGTTTAGTATCCAGGTGATGGGACGTCGGGGAAGTCCGCCTTCCACGCCGGGGAAAATCTCATCATTGCCTGACCTCCTGAGAGGGCAGATCCGTGTGCCCCGCCGCAGCTGCACGCCCCGCGCGGTGCGGGGCAGCTTCCGCCACGTTGCAGCCCACCCCCTGGGGGGCCTCGGTCGATGGATTCCGGCGGAAGGAGCCTTAGGTCGTGCGAGGCAGAGCCGCCTGTCGAGGTAGCCGGGTTGGCTGCCTGAGTCGGAGGCAGTTCTACGGTGGGAGGCCGGACTGCTGTTCCTAAGGAAAAGGAGCTGGCCTTGCTGGCGGTCGGTGTTGGGCCTCTGCTGATGCGGCCCATCATTAGCCTTCCTGATTTTGGGGTCTTAGGGGCTAAGATAATTACCCCCGGTTTCTCCCCTCTTGAGTAGCCCCCGAGCCTAAGGGGGAAAGAGTGGATTTCTTCCTTAGGATCAGAGAGGTTGAGCTTCTGTTTCTCTTCTTCAGTCCGGTGGGGGCGCACGAGCGCACTCGCCGAGTGTAGCCCCCGAGCCCGTGGTAGAGTCGAAGACTCTGCCATGGGGTGATCATTTTAGCCACCGCGAGTACTGGCTCGCCTTTTGAGGCTGTTGTGGCCGGACGGTGGATTTGACCCAGCCTCACGGGGAACTATGGCTGGCCTCTGCCGATGTGACGGCGAGGCTCAGTGGGCCTTCAATGCACCGCCTGGCGGGGTGGGTGGCCGTTTTAGCTTGTTTTGTAAGCTAAGCCGCGTCCACTGTGCCCCTCACATGGTTGGGCTCCTGCTGCTCTATAAAAGGAGCTCCGCTCCGTCCCGGTGAGACTCCATGGTTGCCACATGGGGAGGGAAAGAAAGCAGCTACTTCTCCGGTCGTGGGGGGTTCGTCCCCCTGAGCGTAGTGCTGTCCTTCAAGCCTCCTGATGTTGGTGGGAGTTCAGCGAACGGGGAGGCATGCTAGGGTCATGCGTTCGGATTCCCGGAGCGGTTCACCGTGTCGTAGTCCAGGTCTATCCGCTCGGGATCAGAACTTCCTGCTCTTACGCCTTGGGGGCGTAGATCCCCCTTGAGTTTGTTCCGGCCGCCTGCGTCCCCGCTTGAAGCCCCCTCCTCCTGTTCTGAGGAGGATGCTTAATCATCAAGGTCGTGAGCGTGCCGACGACTTCTCAGCCCTGGGGGCCGTCGAGTGTCCTGCACTTGGCGGCCGACGACGGGAGTACGGCGAGCATTGGATCTCCGAGAGTCCTGGCCCATCGTCTTCTGCCCGGTCTACTCTTGGGCGGTCGCTCCCCCGCACCCTTGGTGGTGGCGCTGCTCAAGAACTGGGGCGTCGTTTGTTGCGGCATCCCCCTTGCCTTGTTTCCTTTTATCTCCCACCCTTTCGGTTGTTGTAGCTTTTTGCTTATGTATTTATGCGGAGAAATATTACCGTTGGGACCTTTGAGTAAGGCGTTTCGTTGTGTTTTGTATATATGTATATTTTTTTATTTGAGTTTCGTCGCTGTCCGCCTGAACGGGCGACGTGAGTTGTTCGTTAGGGGTGCTTAGTTGGCCCCGTGAGCTTAGCACCTATTTGTTTCACCTCACGCAACCCTTTCGTTAGGGAAGGAGGGATGCGCAGTACCACGGCTTACCTCGATGGTTGAGTCATGGCGCTCGTTGAGCTACTAGCGGGTAGTTCGAGTAAGACCCGAGTCCCGTTCGCGGGGTCCCGACAGGATCAGCTGGTGATAGATCTTACCGACCAACCCCTCCGAATGTCTCATTTATCTCCAAGGTCGTTCGATTGACCTTGGCGGCTCGTTGCCTCCGCTCTGATGGGGATTCCATGAGACCTTTCGTCTGGGGCTCGAACACGATTCTGGATGCCTGTGGTGCTCGTGCGCCCAGGTTTCGGCCGCTTGTGGGCCCATCCTATTTCATCCCTTGATCTGGTGACGGCGGTGACTTGTTCAAAACCCTTCGCTGGGCCAGCCTTCGAACCGCATGTCGGCCCTGGGCCCCTGGGGCTTGTGGCGGTTTGCGTCCTAGTGATTATTTCTTCGACGATGGAGGGATTTTAATTGACTTGGACGGTCGTGCCTTCAATCGAGGCGAGTCGTGGTGAATGTGGGGGGTGCATCGGTCGTGCTCTCTCTGTTGACGATCCTTTAAAGCCCCCTCCTTCTTGGAGGTTTTCGCCTCATTCTCCTCACTAGCTCCTGCAGAAGAGTTTGTGGCGATAGTGGAAAGATTTAGGCGAGGATTCGGGAGAAGTGTTACCTCGACTCCTTTGTTTGTGATGGAGAGGGGGAAGCGCGCCGCGTCGGTTGACTTGCCGCAGCCGTCCTCGCCACGCCACCGGAGGTGCGCGCTGCTTCTCAGACGGCGGTGGTTGCAGTGCTCTGGCCTCTTCACGCCTCTCATCGCCCTTGCCTCCTTTCTTTGCATGCAGGGGCCTGGGGGGCACGTCGGCCTCGGGTGTTGAGCTCCGGCCTGTAGGTGCGGCCCCCACAGCCGGAGCGTCCCGGGAGGAGGTGCTCTATCTGACGACGCAGGTGGCGGAGATGGGTAGCCGCCTGGAGGAGGCCTTACGCGATCGGCACCGACTTGTGGAGGCGTTGAATGCTGCTCGTGTGGCGCTTAAAGCCGCCGAGGCGGAGGACGAGGCGGCCCGCGTTGCTGCCGATGGGGCCGAGGCTCGCCGGGTCGGTATGTGCCTTGGGATGATTTTCGTTCTCCAGCTGACTTCTGGAGAGCTGTGGTTTCCCTAATTTCCGTTGCTCTGCAGATACGGAGGACAGGGTGCTGGAGCTCTGGCGGGAGATGGGGGTCCTGCGGTGCCGGGAGTTTGACGCAGAGACGTGTCTTCACATCCTCACGGTCGCAGCGCAGACAGCCGTCGACGTCGTGGCTTCTCCTCTGGTCCTGTTGGTGGACCAGCTTCGAGCACTGCCTGACCGTGTCAGGGGGACGGTGCGTGCCGGGGTGCGTCGAGGGGCGTCGGAAGCTTTGGGCGCGGCTGACGCACAGTCGGACGAACCGTGGCTCTCCTTCGTTCCGCCAGGGTGGCCCGAGGGCTATGACGCAGAGCGCCATCGCCTCGACTCGCTGGAGTTCACCACAGCCGCCAACGCCATCTCCGATGGGGTCGACGTCGACAAGATCCTTCGCGGCGGCGGTGCTGGTGAAGTCGGTGGTGTGTAGGCGTCGTAGGTCGAGTCCGCCGATGTATACCGTGGCCGCGTCCGCCATGTTGGACCCCCCTTCTCCTTAAAGATCTTGATGAAGTGTTTTCCTTCCTATCTCTCTTTCTTCCCTTGTTGCATCTGAACGTTTCCTTGGGCTTTGGGGAAGAGAAAAAGAAAGAAAAACGCCGTTTTCTCGAGCAGGGGGCCCCCGAGCTACAAGGGATTTGTTGGGTGACAAAGAAACGCCTTGTAGCTGGAGAGGAAAAACTAGGCTATCCTTCCTATTGGAAATACGAAAGCTTTCTTTTCTTTTAGGGGTAGAAACGACGTAGCTGTTCGATGTTCCAGGCATTGGTGATGGGTCGGCCGTCTTCGTCTTTAAGTTTGTAGGTACCGGGGCGCAGGACTTGGTCGACGATGAAGGGGCCTTCCCAAGGCGGTGATAGCTTGTGGCGATCTTTGTTGCTCTGGACCTGGCGTAGCACCAGATCCCCGACTTGGAACGCCCTTTCCCGGACGGTGCGGCCATGGTAACGCCGCATCACCTGTTGATACCGGGCCAAGTGTAGTAGTGCCACGTCCCGTGCCTCGTCGAGCTGGTCGATAGCATCTTTGAGGGAGACTTGGTTTCCTTCGTCGATATAAGCTCGCACCCTTGGGCTTCCGTAGTCGATGTCAGTCGGGAGGACCGCCTCCGACCCATGAACCTTGAAGAATGGAGTGTAACCGGTGCCGCGCGTTGGGGTAGTTCGCAGGCTCCAGAGCACTGAGGGCAGCTCGGCCACCCATCTTGCTTTGAACTTCTCGAGCCTCTTGAAGATGCGCGGCTTCAGTCCCTACAGGATCATTCCGTTTGCCCTCTCGACCTGTCCGTTGGTCCTCGGGTGGCTGACTGCGGCCCAGTCTATCCGGATGTTGTTATCATCACAGAAACGGAGGAACTTCTTGCTGGTGAAGTTTGACCCGTTGTCGGTGATGATGGCGTTCAGGATCCTGAAACGATAGATGATGCCGGTGAAGAACTCGACGGCATCCTCCGACCTAACGCTGCAGATAGGTCGCGCTTCGATCCACTTAGAGAACTTGTCGATTGCCACAAGCAGGTGCGTGAAGCCCCCGGGTGCTTTCCTCAGCGGTCCGACCATGTCGAGCCCCCACACAGCGAAAGGCCAGGTGAGAGGGATGGTCTGGAGCGCCTGCGCTGGGAGGTGAGTTTGCCGAGCATGGAACTGGCAACCCTCGCAGCTTCGCACGATGTTCTTGGCGTCACGACCGCTGTGGGCCAGTAGAAGCCTTGCCGGAATGCGCTCCCGACGATCGCTCTGGGGGCCGCGTGGTGGCCGCAGGCCCCCGCGTGGATGTCCTGTAGCAGCTGGAGCCCTTGATCCGTGAGGACGTAGCGCATGAGTATTCCAGTCGTGCCCTGCCGACAAAGATCCCCATCGATGAGCCTGAAGGATTTGGCCTATCGTGCGATGCGTCGGGCCTCGGTGCTGTCACTCGGGAGTTTCCCCTCCACCATCCACTCCAAGATTGGGATCCTCCAGTCGGGGTCCTCAAGGTTGGGCTCTGAAGCCTCTCCCAACGCCATGACCTCCTGAAGATCTGGCAGTGAGGGATGGTCGTCCTCCTCGTAGCGGACGGATGGCTCCCGCAGGTCGCTTGCGAAAATGCCATTTAGGACTGGCGTTCGGCTCGAGGCCACCTTTGCGAGAGTGTCGGGCACTTCATTGTACTTCCGCAGTACATGCTTGAGCTCGAGCCCATGGAACTTATCCTCGAGCTCCCGGACGGCCTTGCAGTAAGCTGCCATCTTCGGGTTGATGCAGTTGGCTTCTTTCATCACCTGGTTGACAATGAGCTCGGAATCCCCTCATATCTCGAGGCGCCGAACCCCTATTTTGAGGGCGATCTTGAGCCTGTTGAGGAGACCCTCATACTCCGCGACGTTGTTGGATACTGGGAAGTGGAGGCGGATCATATACTCCATGCGCACGCCCAGAGGTGAGATGAAGACGAGCCCGGCTCCTCCCCCCTCCTTCGTGAGGGATCCATCGAAGTACATGGTCCACGTCTCATGCTTGATCGGGGCCGCAGGCGTTTGGATCTCCGTCCATTCGGCAACGAAGTCAGCAAGGACCTGGGAGTTGATAGCGGTGCGTGGAGCATAAGTGATGCTCTGCCCCATCAGCTCCAAGGCCCATTTAGCAATCCTCCCTTCTGTTTCGGGCTCTGGATCACCTCTTTGAGCAGGTATTTCGAAACCACCGTGATTGGGTGTGCATCGAAATAGTGCCTGAGCTTTCTTTTGGAGATCAACACGGCATAGATGAGCTTCTGGATCTGCGGGTAGCAGGTCTTGGAGTCAGAAAGTACCTCGCTGACAAAGTAGATGGGCTGCTGCACTTTCAGCACTTTGTCGGGCTCGTCGCGCTCGACCACCAGAGCTGCTGTGACAACCCGCCCGAGAAAATACCGTACTATCGCCTAAACCAATCCACTTTGGTCATTAAGCGATAATAAAGTACCATCCCGTCGTAAGTCGCCGGGTCAAAGCCCGGTTAATCACTTGGTTAACACACAGAGGATCGAACATATGCATTAAAACTCACACGAAGGCGAGTCCAGAGTACAGTACATAAATTAAATCCAAATTCACCCTTAGGGTTTAATTTATTACAAACCATGGTTTATGACATGATAAGTAAAAGTTCAGAGTTTTAAAACAGCGGAAATTAAACTACGATACGATAGACATCACATGAGGCCATCCGTGGTGCCATCACTCGTCGTCATCCACCCATTTCAGCTCCCAGCCGGGTGGAATCTCTCCAGGCCACACAACACCTGCAACAACATTTTTATAGCAAGGCTGAGTATACTAATACTCAGCAAGACTTAACCGTCAGGTGATAACTACATCACCAAACTCTAAACACGATAGGCTTTTTGGCCAGTGGGTTCTTTTGCTGAAAAGCAACAAAGAGTAGGTCCTTACTTTCAATATTTTAGCTCAAATTCTAGTTAATTACCATTTCTAAGTGAGCCAACTATTGCAATCAAGAATTGTACAATACAATTAATCCACGCAGCAATATTCACATAGTTCCATCATTAAGGGATATCATGGCCGGTTGATTAAGCAGTCTCAAATAACGGTGAGAGGCCGACAATCGATTGATTAAATCCTTGCAAGGTAAACCTAAACACACGGAACGGTGCCCTCACAAAGTTGGCACCGACCAGGCGGTTCCCGTCGATCTTCGGTTCGGGATAAGGATTACAGTCCCGGGTACACGGCTATCTGGTATGCCTCCACACAGTGCATCCAGCCTAACACATGTACCCACCTCCCGGTTGCAAGTCGGGCAGGTGACTACTCAAAATTAGTAACAGCAAATCCCTTGCCGCCTCAATCGGGTACTAGACTTACCGGTCCCATTCCCGACAAGTGCTTAGTACGTTCAAAAACTTAGCCCACGAAGCCATTGGACCGGAGCCCAAATCCCATGCTTTTACCACATGAGCAATCCATTTATAAAGATCTTATGATTCCAACATAAGAACCTATTCTCGCGAGTGACGAACATCACTCGACTTTTACCGAGTCCTATAGCATAGCAACTAACGACCTAGCATACTAGTAAAAGAGCATAGGTACCTAGGGATCATGCATCTATGGTTTCAATTCAACTCCTGAAACGTAAATGCACAAACATAGTAAAGGTAATTGCATAATTTTTAAAAAGAAGGGTTAATTATCCGGGGCTTGCCTTCGTTGGCAAGGTTGGCCTTGGGCCCTTCTGGACTTTGGTCCAGGTCCTGAGCTACGTCCACGTACTGCAGCTCACCGTCAGCTCATTCGTCTCCTCCTTCCGGCACGAGCGTATAGCTACCGTCGGCAAGATCTACACGAGGATGCATATGCAAGATTTAATTGGTGGTTTTGATTTAATTAATTACAAACCAACATAAATAAAACAACCAAAACAGCAAGGGGTTGGCCCTAAGCTTCTTAGCATGCTTCACATCACATTCATAAGGTCGTTAGGTATGGTGTTGGTGGTTTTCCCATTTAATTTAATATTAAGCTTCAATTGGCCTCCATTGCTTTTATTCATAAATAAATTCATAAAAGGCAGTTGATGACACTTCTGAAGCTCTTTAGCTCTAAACAAGGCCACTGAACACAAGTGCACAATTAAAAGAGCTAGGAATTAATTATACCAAAAAATGACAACTTTTAGTTACCAAAACAAGATAAATGCATATAAAAATAATTAAGAAACAAAAGAATTCCAACTTTCTCCCACTGGTTCTCGAACTCAAATCAAGGTTATGCACACAACAAACACATCAATGGCTACTCTAGATCTTGAGCTATGCAAATATATTTAAAACTAAGCATAAATCAAGAATAAATAGTCCTGTTAGATATAAAATCATGATTAATTCACCAAAGGTGAGCCTAGGCACTTTATGATCATAACCAGAAGTTGGACACAAAAATATATTTATTTTAAGCTATAAAATTCATGAAGGAAGATTCATCATAAATATGAAATAAATCATATTAAAAGATCTACTCAAGAACTTTGTGTAATTTTTGGTCCAGAGTCTAAACATGACATATCTAGCAACATATCCAAAATTCAGCTTGAGATCACTTGTATATTTTGAACTACAGCAAATCTAGGTCAAACTAATTTCAATTTTTCATGTAAAATCTATCAGTCAAAAGTAAGGACATGTTTTGCAAAAGTTGTATATTTGCTCACAAGAAAACCAACAAAATTGGTTTTGCATTTTTATCATTTTTCTATGATTTTCTATAATTTTTCTAAGATTCAGCCCTTCACCCTAGATCTAGAAGAAACAGTTTTACGAACAGGTCCTCGGATTTCGCAGATAGGCCCTCAGGACGAAAACTTAGATTGCAATTGGGTCCCTGGCGCCATGGCCGGCGGAGGGAGCTCGATTCCGGTGAGGGGAAGGCTCGGCTCGGCCGGGAAAGGGCGGAGGAGGCACGAGTGATCACCTGGGGTTCGATTCCGAGGGTTGGTTGGGGCGGAGGAGCGGCTGGCGGTGGTGCTCGGTGGTGCCGGCGGACGGTGGCCGCGGGCGCTGCTGCTCCGGCACGACGGTGGCTCCGCTAGAACAAGGAGCGAGCCGGAGAGCTTCAGCAGGGGCCAAGGGTGCTGTAGGGTGGCTCGAAGGTGGGTGTGGTCGACCGGAGCAGGGAGCTTGCCATGAGCGGCCGTAATGGCGGCCGGCGGCGGTGTCTGTGCGGCGGTGGCGCAATTGCTCGCATGGGAGAGCGTCGCTTCGCTTAAATAGGCGGATGTGGGCGGCTTCGACGCTAAGGAATCGCTGGGGTGGGGGTCCGTCGGACGGGCGTACCGGCACGCCACGCGGCAGCGGCGAGGACGGCGTGGTAGGGGTCCGGCACGCGAGTCCCGAGGAAAAAGGGCGCGATGGGGGGCCCGGACCAGGGCTATCCGCACGTGCCTCGTGTTCTTGACAGCAAGGCCAGCTCGGACGTCGAGGCGCGGCATCGCCGTGTGAGGCGCGTCGCGCGCGTGCGCGGGAACGCCGGGGCGGGGCGCCGGCGCGACAGCGGCGCTCTAGTGCGCGACCGGAGGAATTTCCAGCCGGTCAACGTGATTTGACCAAGGGAAAACTCCAAAAATTTAAACTGCGCTCGAAAAATTTTGACTACCAAAGTTGTAGATCAAGCTACCCTCTACAACATTTGCAAAGGTCAACATATGGTTTGGTGATTGGTTTGGCTTGGAACGCGTCGCGAAGTTCAGCATTTGCACGACTCAAATCACTATTCATTTGGCCTTTGACTGAGTTTTTGCATGTCTTGCACTCAAAATCTCAAATGCCACCAATTATGAAAAGTGTGTCCCTCAAAAAGACGAACAACTTTTATATTGGCCGATTTTTGAGTGTTTAAATGAAATTTGGAGAACGCGGCAAAAGTTCTAGGAAAGGTTTAAGGCACTAGGGGATTTGACCATGTTGACTAGGGTTTTGACCATGCTAATGCGTGTTGACTTGCGTAAGATGATCATTAGTGATTGTCGGCTAGGTTTTCGGGGTGATGACCCAGGTTGACCAATGTTTGACCAAAGTCAACGTGTTTGACTTGGTTGACTAGGTCTTTAGCACTAATAATGCTAATTAAAAACGTTGGGCGTCACAGCCTACCCCCCTTAACAAGAATCTCGTCCCGAGATTCGGAATTCCAAGGACAAGGTAGGAGAGGATGGTTTTCTAAGATTTCTGAAATTACCTTGGGGGGCAACCACGATGTGATTATAGGTCAAGGAGTCCTACCATCACCGGTTCAAGGTTGCAAGATCGAAAGCAATGGAGATAAGGATGTCACTAGCAAGGATAGCTTAGGGCATCAAGATGCATAAACACCAGGGGGTGAAAATGATAGATATCACTGGAGATCACAAGTTTGCATTGGCGGAAGAAGATTGCAACTTGTGATTGAACTCTAAGGTCAAGACATGACCAAAATGATATAGTAAAACGGAAAAAGGTCTTTTCTCATGCTGGGCAAAAACTTGGGTAGTCATGTGTACAAAGGTACAATTGTATGTTAGAACTCGAAACGAGCATACATACATAATGACATAAAGTTCTGGCAGTTGTGAACAAAAATTCATAACTTAAAAACCAGAGCTCCAAAAATTCCCAAATTTTGTAGCAACTCAGTGAGGTTATGAGGCACATCTTTGGTACTCAACGGTTGATCTAGGAAGGTTAGGAAGGTGCTCAAATTAAGCAAGGTTTCAGATTAGGTTCCCAGAAAAACAGCATGATAGAGGTTCACTAATTTGAGCATAACTTAAGATATACAGAAGCTATGACCTTGAATTTTTACGAGCAAAAACTAGATCAGACATGGAGCAACTTTGGTATAGATCCCTAGGCAAATTAATTCTTGAACGGGGTGCAAAAATTTAAGCAACCAGCTACACTAGATTTTTGGACAGCACAACATCTACACGTGAGAGGCTAAGCAAAGGATCGCACACTAGCAAAATTTCACCTAGAGAGCACACAAAACATGTATGGGTCCATTATTAAGTTTCCACGATTTTTAACATGATGCATGACGTCCTATTCGTCCTCACAAGGCGATCAAGCCAAAAATCGAAGTTAGTGCCAGTGGCAAAGCTTTTATACGTCTCTCCCTATAATAACTAGTCGAGAACTATTCGATACTCACTTAGCGACTAACGAAGCGTTGTTAGTGTACCTGCAGAAAAGAACCTTCCGTGCCAGCACTCACAGAAGCGTCCACAAATATTACCGTTCACTATAGAAATGGCACCCATGCGTTTATCGTTACATGGACAGTGTCCAACCTCAGACACCTTCCGTTTGAATGGAGTGTATCCTTGCCTCGCATATTCGTCATGCGGAATGCACACATGTGACAAAACGTGGAGACATCACAATCCATGACATGTTCATCTTGAATAGAGCATGCCATCCTTCGTATGACTCGCATACGAAAAGCGCACGTATAAAACACGTGGGCATCCAACCGAGAAGATAGGATCCATGGAATGGATTGCCCTATCGACCCTCGCATACTCGTGATACAGCACAGCACACGTATGAAACACATGGCTTAAGAAGTGCTGGAAGTTAGCAAAATAAACCATAGATTTGTAAGCCACCTGAAAGAACCCAAAAATTCCCTCTAGGGCCTCTCGGTTTATTTCCATCCTTAACGAACCAACGTATTTTGCAAATACAATCAATCTTGGCAAGTTTTATTCAAAAACAAGTGATTAAGGTTGTTAATTAAACTCCGGTGCATATTAATCGCTCTGATACCAGCTGTCACAACCTGCCCGAGAAAATACCGTACTATCGCCTAAACCAATCCGCTTTGGTCATTAAGCGATAATAAAGTACCATCCCGTCGTAAGTCGCCGGGTCAAAGCCCGGTTAATCACTTGGTTAACACACAGAGGATCGAACATATGCATTAAAACTCACACGAAGGCGAGTCCAGAGTACATTACACAAATTAAATCCAAATTCACCCTTAGGGTTTAATTTATTACAAACCATGGTTCATGACATGATAAGTAAAGGTTCAGAGTTTTAAAACAACGGAAATTAAACTACGATACGGTAGACATCACAGGAGGCCATCCGTGGTGCCATCACTCATCGTCATCCACCCATTCCAGCTCCCAGCCGGGTGGAATCTCTCCAGGCCACACAACACCTGCAACAACATTTTTATAGCAAGGCTGAGTATACTAATACTCAGCAAGACTTAACCGTCGGGTGATAACTACATCACCAAACTCTAGACATGATAGGCTTTTTGGCCAGTGGGTTCTTTTGCTGAAAAGCAACAAAGATTAGGTCCTTACTTTCAATATTTTAGCTCATATTCTAGTTAATTACCATTTCTAAGTGAGCCAACTATTGCAATCAAGAATTGTACAATACAATTAATCCACACAGCAATATTCACATAGTTCCATCATTAAGGGATATCATGGCCAGTTGATTAAGCAGTCTCAGATAACGGTGAGAGGCCGACAATCGATTGATTAAATCCTTGCAAGGTAAACCTGAACACACGGAATGGTACCCTCACAAAGTTGGCACCGACCAGGCGATTCTCGTCGATCTTCGGTTCGGGATAAGGATTACAGTCCTGGGTACATGGCTATCTGGTATGCCCCCACACAGTGCATCCAGCCTCTGAAGGACCGAACTGGCGACCAGAGAGGGGGGGGAGTGAATGGGAGCCGATAAAAATTCTTCTCGAAGGAGATGGTAACTCCAACAAGACGAACACAGCTTCCAAAACACGTCTCCGACTCAACTACCCAAGTTGGACAAGACTACGTAGCCACTGAAGTGCTACTAGCCCTAGGAACCAACAACCACCTACAAGCACTCGAGAACGCAGCAGAACAAAGAACTCGAGCACCCCTGGCTTGCACCGGTCAGACCGGTGAGCAGCACCGGTCAGACCGGTCCCTGCTGGAGCAGCTTGGCAATCCTGAGAAACTTCCACAGAAGGCTCCTACACCGGTCAGGCCGGTGTAGCATGCCGGTCAGACCGGTCTAAGCCAGGAAGCCCCAAAATCACACACCTGACCTTCTGGGCTCCAAACCGAACCAAACTCGAAACAGCACCAACACAAGACACCAGGGAACTCACCAAGACATTCACCCGAGCCAAACTCAACCAAGAGTCTGCACCGGTCAGACCGGTGAGAGGCACCGGTCAGGCCGGTGTGACCTGAGCACTCGGGAAGAACAGCGCCCACGGGTCAACACCCCCAAAACCAACTCCCGATCTCCCGAATCGCTCCATGGATTTGTGCAAGACTTTGGGGATAGTAGGAACACCTCATGGGCACTCCATAGCCAAGATTTGGTCCACCAAAACTTGCTGAATCAAGAGGAATCGAAGAAATCCCAACAAGAACACCTCTAACCCTAGAGATGAGAAAACCCCAAAATCGAGCCCTTTTGCTCACGGATTTGGGAGGGGAATCAAAGGGAAAAGAACCACGAAGGGTTCAAGCATACATCCCCCACCAAATCCCAAAGAGAAAGGACTCGAATCCACCACAAGAAAATCGCCAAGAAAGGGCTCCGAAAATCACCAAAAAGGAGAAACGGGAAAGACACATCCAAGCCTTGAGGAACCACGCCGAATCATCTATACATACCAAAGAGGTTCATACAAGGTCTAGCTTGCCGCCCGATCATCCTTCCCTCTCACAAGATCTCACCATGAAGCTCTCAAGCTAGTCCTATGAAAATCCCAAGGAAAATAGGAAGGAAAATAGCAAAGCAAATGAGCTAGGGTTCCAAGAGATGGCTGCCATCCTCTCACCACTTGGGTTATATGGAGGCAACCGAAAGACGAAACTACCCCTAAGTACTAACACTAGGATACACGCCCCCGAAGGGCACTTTGGGAAACATTGTCCTCACACCATCGGACGGATGCCCAGCGACCGCAAACTTGTTTAGCCTCGACGCAAGCCTTGCGATCTCGACGCGTGTCTTCCGCTTGGAAGTCTCCGGACTGCGTCGTCGCACACCGGTCAGACCGGAGTCCTCCACCGGTCAAACTGGTACCCACCGGTCAGACCGGTCCGATGCTGCTGCACCTCCGTCTTCGGTTCTTCGGTCTTGGCTTTGTGGATCAACCAAGGAACCCAGTGGTTTTCTGGTGAACCACTGGAAACCCTGCGAACTCGGTGTAGCCTCCGCCAATCACCACTCATGACTCGGCTCCCACGTAGTCCCGGCTCGATCTTGGCTTTGTGGCTCAACCAAGGAACCGTTCACGACTTCATCTTGCCGTTCTTACCACCATGCGGCCCGCACTTGACCCCGCTGGCCACCGGGTCCCTCGAACCAAGCCTACTTGTCTTCTCCACACCTGGAGGCCTACCCGGCAACGACCTTTCGCGCTTGCTCTTCACCTGCACCAACACCAGTCAAGCCGCAACCTGCACCTGCAATACTTAGCCAAGAATCAGTCCACACAATGTTGTCAATCACTCATCACACCAGGAAGCGACCAACCACCGGTCCTTGAACCACACAGGTCCTCAATCTCCCCCTTGATGAGTGCATTGACAACACACACGTTTTGATAACCAGAGAGAAAAGGAAAAGAAAAGAAACGACTAAAAGAAACTCCAACAAGCGATCGAAAGCCAAAGGAAAGGCAAAGAGCAAGATCACTTGAAGAATACAAGTCTCGGACCCCTTAGGCAAGGGCAACGGCTCGACACATCCGAGACAAAACCATGCTCAACCAAAGAGCACACATCACCAATCCAAAGCTCGAAAACCACAAAGAGCTCCCCCTGAACCAATGCAACTCCCCCTGGATGAATACATGCAAACCACTTCAAGAGACAGAGCAGCTGCTTCAGCCTTGCTCTGACCGGTCAGACCGGTCAACCTCACCGGTCAGACCGGTGGGCTAGATCGCCCAGCATCTGAACCTCACACCGGTCAGACCGGTGCATCTCACCGGTCAGGCTGATGACCACCTGGGAAAAACTGGGAACTGCACGAGCTCAAAACTAGTGCGAAACCACTTGGAAACCTTCTAAATGCATGCAGCAAGCCAAAACATGCTCAAACTTCTCCCCCTTGTTGACAATGCATGAATCAAGCAAAAAATGCAACCTAGAGCTTCTCAAATAGACAAAATTCATCACAAGATGCTACACACATCCAAATAAGCAAGTTAGATACTCTATAGCTTAGTATGAATCTCAACTACATGACTACCAAGTTTCACAACCATTGGACGAAGCTAAGATAGAATTGAGCAATTTTGCGAAAAATCACCCTCTCATGAGCAAAGTCCTAAACATGAGCAAAACATGTCAAAATGGCAAAGCCACACAAACTTCATGCTAGGACAACCCTTCTAAGCATAAGACCATCATAAACACCCACAAGCACCTCATTTCATGTCAAAGCCACCGAGCCATGAGCTTACTTCTAAACATGAGACTTCTCATTGGTAAGCAACATGCAACGGTTTAGCACCCAAAAGCAAGTAAATTAAGCACATATGACATGGGAGCACATTTTCCAAGCATTTACATTTCATTTTCAGATTTGAAATTGGTACATGAAATGTCTTTGCGACAAAAAGGAACTTATGCCCCTCCACAAGATGAAGCATGGGGGCTAAACATTCATGATGGCAAATGAGCCTTTGGCCCCATATGATCAAAATAAGCTATCCAACCACAAATTAAGCATAGCAAAGACACTAAAACACGTCAAGATCATATAAAGGCATTTACTCACAAGAGAGCACACATATCTCATTTTTCAAAAAACATAGCTATCAACCATGGGCATAAATCAAGATCATCAAGAGCTAAGCCAAACTAACCATAGCTTACCAAACTAGCTCACAAGATCTTATATAGCACATCATGGCGAACAATGTATATGAGAGAAGCTTTTCCTACCACAATGCATATGATACAAAATGCATGCAACCTAAGATACAAAGATGCCTATACATCATGATACAAATGCCATGCCAAATGCAAGAAATGCACAAAGGAAAGCTATACATATGCTACAAAGGAGCTCCCACACACCAACTCATATCAAACAAACACCAAGCTCCCCCCGCAAACGAGTGAAAGTTGCTTGATCTAGGGGCTTGGTGAAAATATCGGCTAGTTGGTCATGTGTGGGTACATGGATCAAAGCTATCTTTCATTTCTCCACATTGTCTCTCAGGAAATGATACCTCACTTCTATGTGCTTGGTTTTGGAATGGAGCACTGGGTTCTTTGCAACGCTTATGGCACTGGTGCTATCACATTGAAGTGGGACATGGGTATACTCCTCACCAAAGTCACTCATGGTGTATGTGATCCAAAGGAGCTGAGAGCAACAACTAGCTGCGGCCACATACTCTGCCTCGGTAGTGGATTGAGCAACACTCGACTGTTTGCGGGAAGACCAAGAAACCAAAGAAGAACCCAAGAACTGGCAAGTCCCAGAAGTGGACTTCCTATCCAACCGACACCCGGCAAAATCCGCGTCTGAAAAACCATGAAACGCCAAAGAAGAAGACGCGGAGTACCAAAGGCCGAAGTCGGGAGTGTGACGCAAATACTTGAATATGCGCTTGATTGCTTGCCGATGCGAAGTCCTCGGAGACGCTTGAAAACGAGCGCACAGACATACCGAGAACTGGATGTCCGGCCTCGTCACCGTCAAGTACAGGAGTGACCCGATCAAGCTCCGGTACTTCTTCTGGTCCACGTGTTCACCTTCCTCGTCCGCATCAAGAGTTGTAGTCGTACTCATAGGCGTCGCCATGGCCTTGGAGTCCTCCATCTTGAACTTCCTCACAATGTCCTTGGTATACTTAGCTTGGTGCACAAATGTTCCTTCCTTCGACTACTTGATCTGGAGGCCGAGGAAGAACTGCAACTCACCCATCATGCTCATCTCAAATTCCCTGCTCATGTCTTCTGCAAACTTTGCAACAAGAGAGTTAGACGAGCCACCAAAGACAATATCATCCACGTATACCTACACAATCAGGATATCTTTGCCCTGCCTGAGGAGAAACAAGATCTGATCGACCTTCCCCATCTCAAACCCTCTCTCAAACAGGAACCCCCTCAATCTACCATACCAAGCTCTAGGCGCCTGCTTCAACCCATACAGCGCCTTCCTCAACTTGTACACCCGGTGGGGGTACTTCTCACTCTCAAACCCCGGTGGTTGCCTCACATACACTACTTCCTCCAACACACCGTTCAGGAAAGCACTCTTCACATCCATCTGGTGCAATTTGAACCCTTTAGCCACGGTAAAGGCTAGAAGGATCCTAATCACCTCCAAATGAGCTACGGGAGAAAAGGTCTCCTCGTAGTCGATCCCCTCTTTCTGACTGAACCCCTGAGCAACAAGCCTTGACTTGTTCCTCACCACTTCTCCTTTCTCTCCCTCTTTGTTCTTCCACACCCATTTTGTCCCAATTGGCTTACACCCTGGGGGTGGGTCAACCAATTCCCAAACTTGGTTCCTCTCGAAATTCTCCAACTCCTCATGCATCGAATACACCCAATTATGATCAGATAGCGCGTGTCCAATGTCTTTGGGCTCAAAGGTGGCAACAAAAGCAGCATGAGCAAAGTGAGAATTGTTTCAAACCCTCGACCGTGTAGTACGTTCATTGAGGTCGCCGATGATCCTCGAAGCTGGGTGATCCACTTGCACTCGCCGGGGAGGTTCTCACCTTGATGCTACCTCCCCCTCAACAGCAGCTTCGCCTTGATCTGGGTTTGTCGTTGTAGGTGTGGGAGAGGGCCCGTTCTCGATCGTAGTCGAAGTAGTAGGTACATGCTCAGCCGCGGGCACCACACCGCCATCTTCATCATCTCCATGTTCATGCTCCTCCTCCTCAAAGATTTCCTCGCCAAGTTCATCATCACCTGCACATTCAAAGACAAGAGAGCTACGTGGCTGTGTCTCATCAAAGGTAACCTCGCAAGTCTCCACGATTTGGTTAGTTTCAAGATTGAGCACACAAAATGCTCTAGAATGAGTAGCATAACCAAACAAAATACCATCGACAGACCTAGCCTCAAACTTATCCAGATTCTTGCCTTTCTTCAGAATAAAGCACTTGCATCCAAACACATGAAAGTGACTCACCTTGGGAGCGCGACCGTGCATCATCTCATAGCACGTCTTCTTCTTGAATGCTCGAAAGAAAATCCTGTTCGAGACATAGCACGCGGTATTGACCGCCTCAGCCCAGAACCTCCTCGGAGTCCTATGCTCGTCGAGCATCGTCCGGGCCATCTCACACAAGGTTCTGTTCTTTCTTTCCACCACGCCATTCTGGGGAGGCGTATACGGACTCGAAAACTGGTGTTCAAGACCCAAGTCATGACAAAAGGTTTCGAAGTGAGAGTTTTTAAATTTCGAGCCATTGTCACTGTGAATTGCTCGTGTGGCATCTCCGTGCCTCTCGTTCCTCAACCTCAAGACAAGATCTCGAACAAAACCAAACGTCTTCCCCTTCTCCTCTAAGAAGAAGACCCACGCATACCGAGAGTAGTCGTCTACCACAACGAGGACATACCACTTCCCACCCGCAGATCGCACACGAGCTAGGCCAACAAGGTCCATATGGAGCAGCTCACATGGACGCTCAGTCATCACATCGGTGAGAGGCGGGTGAGAAGAGGCGACCATCTTGGCATGCCTACACGGCACACAAACCAACTCTTTCTCAAACCTCAACCGTGGCAATCCTCGGACCAAATTTCCTATGCCACTTCCACAACTCACTCGAAGAACCAGCCAAAAAGTAACGCTCCACACCAGAAGACTGAGAGAAATCAGCTCGGAACACTTGACCCTCGGGAACGACCATGCAAACAAGGTCCCCTCGAGAATCTAAAATCCGAGAACCACCAGGCCGAAACAACACCTCAAAGCCCTCATCCAACAACTGGGACACGGAAAGCAAATTGAACCCCAGCGATTGAACAAGAGCAACACGCCTGAGAGTGACCTTGTCACTTACCTTAATCTCACCTTCTGAAAGCAAACGCTCTCGCCCATTGTCCCCAAAGGTGATGTATGTCCTGGACACCACCGGGACGAGACTTGAGAACCACCCCTTGTCCCCGGTCATATGCCTTGAGCACCCGGAGTCAATCAACCAAACGTTCCTCAAGTCTCCCACCTGAAACTCAAAACCGAGCACGTGAGTGAACAAACGACTCAGCACTGGGGTTAGTACCAAAAGAGTAAAACCAGTGCCGAGCCATTTGCTCCAAAGTGGGGTTAGCACAAACCAAATCATCACGCCTATCAAAGCTACCACCACGAACACCACCACGGTAACCACCATGAGGGAACCAACCCTCTCTAGCTGGAGGAGGACGAAAGCCACGAAAGGAAGGCCGTGGACCGTTCCTCCTCTCCATCTCAAAGCTACGACTCCTCCCTCCCTCGTATTGAGCACGAGGTGGAGACCGTCTAGCAAACTGACCACCTGCAAACTCACCATGCCAACCACCTGAACCACGACCACCAAAACTGAACCGAGCATCCGTACGAGCATGGAAACCAACACGCTGTCTGTCCAGACTAGCACCGGTCTGACCGGTGTAGTGCACCGGTCTGACCGGTGGTGCTCGGCCAGCAACACCACCTGCCACCTTCCGATCTCCCCAAGCCGGAACCGTCCTCACAATCGCCTTGGCCCTGGGCATCTGCATACGAGGCTCAGATACACCATTAGAGGGGTGGTACCTGTCCTTGTTAGCCCACTCCTTAGCCATTCTCTCCTCGCGCTTCCTCTTGAAGCAAAACTCACCCTTGTGACCATCTCTCCCACAATAGTCACAATGAAACCGCACGGGCTTAGGTTTAGGCTTGGGATGGGGCTGCTCACTTGGTTTCTCCTCACTCAGCTTCTCACTCTTCTTCCCAACAAACTCATTCCCCAAGTCACTCTTGAACTTGATGGGTTTTTGGAAATCATTTGTGGAGTGAGGGAATATGGGAAGATCTAGGGTTGTGTCAAGTTTGTTTTTCAGTGGGTTGGGCTTAGGAGCATAAGCATTCTTGTGGAAGGTTTTTAGTGGAGCTTGGATATCACCAATTTTCTCTCCTCCCTCACCACTACACTCTCCAACCTTCTCCGAGCCAAGCGCTTGCCCATCATAGCGCTTGTATGCCTCTATCATCATCCTAAGCTGGGGTTCATGCCCCGACAACCAACCCATCATCTTCCTCAACTCATCATTCTCATCCTGCAAGCGATCCACATAGAGTGCAAGTTCCAGATTTTTCAAAGCATGCAACTCACAAGTAGAGCAAGAAGTAGGAATAGGCTCTTTCAGCTTAGCCTCAAGCGAAACAGTGTAAGCATGCATCTCATCAATCTTACCATGCAAAACAGGGCAAGAAGTGCAAGCACCTAGCAAAGCAGGTCTAGACTTAAGCTCAGCCACTTCAACCCTAAGCACATCTAGTTCATCACAAGTGGAAGCATGCTTATCCTTGAGACTAGTAAGATCAGCTAGGTACACAGAGCAATCAACACAATCAACATCATCAGAAACCACAGGAGAGGCCTTAAGCGAATCAATCTCAAGCTTGGCATCTAGGTTCTGGGTCTCTAGCTCAGCTACTCGGTTCCTAGCATCTTCTAGTGAGGCCCTAAGCTCTTTCCTCATCTTCTTAGCCTCTCTAAGCATGTCATCACGGTTATCAAGTAACTTGCCAAGACGCTCGTTCTCCTCACCCAAGAAGGGAAGCTCGTCACGTACCTCATCCTCGGAGTCGGAGTTCGAGTCGCTCTGGTGACTCTTCTTGCTGCCGGAGCTACGAGCCATGCCGCAGAAGCCATATCCCACGAAGCAGCTCAACCCGCTCAAGTTCTTGGACGCCTTCTTCTTCTTGCGCCGATCACCTTCATCTTCACTGCTACTCGAGCTCGAGGAAGAGTAGGCGGAGCTAGAGTCGACGTCGCTCGCTCCGACCATCGCTCGGGCCTTCCTGCCACGGCCGTCCTTCTTCCTCGATCGTCGCTCGTCCTTGTGCTTGTGATCGCGCCTTGATCGATGCTTGCCGTCCTTGCTCGACCGGTGCTTGTAGCCGTCCTTGTTCTCCATCATCTCCGGACAGTCGGCAACGAAGTGTCCTGGCTTGCCGCAGTGGAAGCATGTCCGTGTCGTCCTCCTTGTGTTCCCCCGGTTCTCGTGCAGCCTCTCGAACCGCCTTGTCAGCAGCGCCAGCTCGTCCTCTCCAAGCACGTCGAACTCCTCGTCTGGCAAAGACATCAAAGAGGACAAAGGAAACATCCTGGAGGATGGGTTAGCGTTAGACTTAGCACCTGAGCCACCGACAAGAGCAAGACTATGTGAGTCAGTCGGGCTCACGAGACGGGCTGTCAAACCACGATCAACCTTAGCAGACTTGAGCTTAGAGAACAGCTCGTTCACCGTCAGAGTGGTGTACTTCTCGGACTCAAGAATGGCCTCGACCTTTCCATCCCACACGGTACGATCCAGCGCGTGTAAGAGCTTCACGGCTCTATCATGGTCATCGTACGGGAGGACGTCGACATTGGCCCTCATGTTGTTCACAACCACCGTGAACCGCTGAAACAAGGCATCAATCGACTCACCGAGGAGATGAGTGAAGTTCTCGTACTCTCTCCGGTAGGTCGCATACAACCGTGCCTGAACCTCAACATTCCCAGCATGAGCGTTCTTCAGCTCCAACCAAATCCTACAAGCTAGGTCCTCTGTCTGAACACGATCGAATTCGGATTGACACAGAGCACGAAACAAGTAGTCGACCGCCTTATTGTTGGCGTCGTGCATGTCCCTCGATCCAGGAGCTAGGAAGTTAATCGGATGAACATAAGTTGCGTTCACCGTAACATCCCAAAGGATCTGACCCTTTCCGCGGAGGAACGCCGCCATCCGCCTCTGCCACATCTCGTAGTTCTTCCCATCGAAGTGCGGAGGACCCGAACCCCGTTCCTGGTACGCCATCTTTGGATCTTAGACTGGTTAGAGTCAATGAAGACCCGAACCGGTTCTGATACCACTTGAAGGACCGAACTGGCGACCAGAGAGGGGGGGAGTGAATGGGAGTCGATAAAAATTCTTCTCGAAGGAGATGATAACTCCAATAAGACGAACACAACTTCCAAAACACGTCTCCGACTCAACTACCCAAGTTGGCCAAGACTACGTAGCCACTGAAGTGCTACTAGCCCTAGCAACCAACAACCACCTACAAGCACTCGAGAACGCAGCAGAACAAAGAACTCGAGCACCCCTGGCTTGCACCGGTCAGACCGGTGAGCAGCACCGGTCAGACCGGTCCCTGCTGGAGCAGCCTGGAAATCCTGAGAAACTTCCACAGAAGGCTCCTACACCGGTCAGGCTGGTGTAGCACGCCGGTCAGACCGGTCTAAGCCAGGAAGCCCCAAAATCACACACCTGACCTTCTGGGCTCCAAACCGAACCAAACTCGAAACAGCACCAACACAAGACACCAGGGAACTCACCAAGACGTTCACCCGAGCCAAACTCAACCAAGAGTCTGCACAGGTCAGACCGGTGAGAGGCACCGGTCAGGCCGGTGTGACCTGAGCACTCGGGAAGAACAGCGCCCGCGGGTCAACACCCCCAAAACCAACTCCCGATCTCCCGAATCGCTCCACGGATTTGTGCAAGACTTTGGGAATAGTAGGAACACCTCATGGGCACTCCATAGCCAAGATTTGGTCCACCAAAATTTGCTAAATCAAGAGGAATCGAAGAAATCCCACCAAGAACACCTCTAACCCTAGAGATGAGAAAACCCCAAAATCGAGCCCTTTTGCTCACGGATTTGGGAGGGGAATCAAAGGGAAAAGAACCACGAAGGGTTCAAGCATACATCCCCCACCAAATCCCAAAGAGAAAGGACGTACTCGAATCCACCACAAGAAAATCACTAAGAAAGGGCTCCGAAAATCACCAAAAAGGAGAAACGGGAAAGACACATCCAAGCCTTGAGGAACCACGCCGAATCATCTATACATACCAAAGAGGTTCATACAAGGTCTAGTTTGCCGCCCGATCATCCTTCCCTCTCAAAAGATCTCACCATGAAGCTCTCAAGCTAGTCCTATGAAAATCCCAAGGAAAATAGGAAGGAAAATAGCAAAGCAAATGAGCTAGGGTTCCAAGAGATGGCTGCCATCCTCTCACCACTTGGGTTATATGGAGGCAACCGAAAGACAAAACTACCCCTAAGTCCTAACACTAGGATACACGCCCCCGAAGGGCACTTTGGGAAACAATGTCTTCGCACCATCGGACGGATGCCCAGCGACCACAAACTTGCTTAGCCTCGACGCAAGCCATGTGATCCCGACGCGTGTCTTCCGCTTCGAAGTCTCCGGACTGCGTCGTCGCACACCGGTCAGACCGGTGTCCTCCACCGGTCAGACCGGTACCCACCGGTTAGACCGGTCCGATGCTGCTGTACCTCCGTCTTCGGTTCTTCGGTCTTGGCTTTGTGGATCAACCAAGGAACCCAGTGGTTTTCTGGTGAACCACTGGAAACCCCGCGAACTCGGTGTAGCCTCCGCCAATCACCACTCATGACTCGGCTCCCACGTAGTCCCGGCTCGATCTTGGCTTTGTGGCTCAACCAAGGAACCGTTCACGACTTCATCTTGCCGTTCTTGCCACCATGCGGCCCGCACTTGACCCCGCTGGCCACCGGGTCCCTCGAGCCAAGCCTACTTGTCTTCTCCACACCTGGAGGCCTACCCGGTAATGACCTTTCGCGCTTGCTCTTCACCTGCACCAATACCAGTCAAGCCGCAACCTGCACCTGCAATACTTAGCCAAGAATCAGTCCACACAACGTTGTCAATCACTCATCACACTAGGAAGCGACCAACCACCGTCCTCGAACCACACAGGTCCTTACTTTCAATATTTTAGCTCAAATTCTAGTTAATTACCATTTCTAAGTGAGCCAACTATTGCAATCAAGAATTGTACGGTACAATTAATCCACACAGCAATATTCACATAGTTCCATCATTAAGGGATATCATGGCCAGTTGATTAAGCAGTCTCAGATAACGGTGAGAGGCCGACAATCGATTGATTAAATCCTTGCAAGGTAAACCTAAACACACGGAATGGTGCCCTCACAAAGTTGGCACCGACCAGGCGATTCCTGTCGATCTTCGGTTCGGGATAAGGATTACAGTCCCGGGTACACGGCTATCTAGTATGCCCCTACACAGTGCATCCAGCCTCTGAAGGACCGAACTGGCGACCAGAGAGGGGGGGAGTGAATGGGAGCCGATAAAAATTCTTCTCGAAGGAGATGGTAACTCCAACAAGACGAACACAGCTTCCAAAACACGTCTCCGACTCAACTACCCAATTTGGCCAAGACTACGTAGCCACTGAAGTGCTACTAGCCTTAGGAACCAACAACCACCTACAAGCACTCGAGAACGCAGCAGAACAAAGAACTCGAGCACCCCTGGCTTGCACCGGTCAGACCGGTGAGCAGCACCGGTCAGACCGGTCCCTGCTGGAGCAGCTTGGCAATCCTGAGAAACTTCCACAAAAGGCTCCTACACCGGTCAGGCCGGTGTAGCACGCCGGTCAGACCGGTCTAAGCCAGGAAGCCCCAAAATCACACACCTGACCTTCTGGGCTCCAAACCGAACCAAACTCGAAACAGCACCAACACAAGACACCAGGGAACTCACCAAGACGTTCACCCGAGCCAAACTCAACCAAGAGTCTGCACCGGTCAGACCGGTGAGAGGCACCGGTCAGGCTGGTGTGACCTGAGCACTCGGGAAGAACAGCGCCCGCGGGTCAACACCCCCAAAACCAACTCCCGATCTCCCGAATCGCTCCACGGATTTGTGCAAGACTTTGGGGATAGTAGGAACACCTCATGGGCACTCCATAGCCAAGATTTGGTCCACCAAAACTTGCTAAATCAAGAGGAATCGAAGAAATCTCACCAAGAACACCTCTAACCCTAGAGATGAGAAAACCCCAAAATCGAGCCCTTTTGCTCACGGATTTGGGAGGGGAATCAAAGGGAAAAGAACCACGAAGGGTTCAAGCATACATCCCCCACCAAATCCCAAAGAGAAAGGACTCGAATCCACCACAAGAAAATCGCCAAGAAAGGGCTCCGAAAATCACCAAAAAGGAGAAACGGGAAAGACACATCCAAGCCTTGAGGAACCACGCCGAATCATCTATACATACCAAAGAGGTTCATACAAGGTCTAGCTTGCTGCCCGATCATCCTTCCCTCTCACATGATCTCACCATGAAGCTCTCAAGCTAGTCCTATGAAAATCCTAAGGAAAATAGGAAGGAAAATAGCAAAGCAAATGAGCTAGGGTTCCAAGCGATGGCTGCCATCCTCTCACCACTTGGGTTATATGGAGGCAACCGAAAGATGAAACTACCCCTAAGTCCTAACACTAGGATACACGTCCCCGAAGGGCACTTTGGGAAACATTGTCTTCGCACCATCGGACGGATGCCCAGCGACCGCAAACTTGCTTAGCCTCGACGCATGCCTTGCGATCCCGACGCGTGTCCTCCGCTTCGAAATCTCTGGACTGCGTCGTCGCACACCGGTCAGACTGGTGTCCTCCACCGGTCAGACCGGTCAGACCCACTGGTCAGACCGGTCCGATGCTGCTGCACCTCCGTCTTCGGTTCTTCGGTCTTGGCTTTGTGGATCAACCAAGGAACCCAGTGGTTTTCTGGTGAACCACTGGAAACCCCGCGAACTCGGTGTAGCCTCCGCCAATAACCACTCATGACTCGGCTCCCACGTTGTCCCGGCTCGATCTTGGCTTTGTGGCTCAACCAAGGAACCGTTCACGACTTCATCTTGCCGTTCTTGCCACCGTGCGGCCCACACTTGACCCCGCTGGCCACCGGGTCCCTCAAGCCAAGCCTACTTGTCTTCTCCACACCTGGAGGCCTACCCGTGTAACACCCCAGGTGTTTATTAAAGATAAATACCT
Source organism: Cenchrus fungigraminus (assembly GCA_036936925.1). Classification (NCBI taxonomy): domain Eukaryota; kingdom Viridiplantae; phylum Streptophyta; class Magnoliopsida; order Poales; family Poaceae; genus Cenchrus; species Cenchrus fungigraminus. Next base: position 13,836,861 of record CM072778.1, on the reverse strand, counting down.
TAATTAGTTGTGTTAATCAAGTTTAATTGGCTGCTAAACATGTTGACATGATTTGGCACACATTTGCACAAAAGACCTTGGTCAAAGTCATAATTCTTGGTCAAACCCCTATAGATCCAAAAAGGCTGATTTGGTTTTCTTACGCGTTCTCCAAATTTCACTATAGAAGTAAAAATTCTGCCAATATAAAAGTTCTTCGTTGTTTCTGGGAACACATTTTTCATAATTGGCGGACATTCAAATTTTGAGTGTAAAGTGGCCAAAACTCGAGTTGAAGTCCCTGTAAATAGTAACTCGGGGCCGAGAAAATCAGCAAGTTCATCACGTTTTTGCCGTCAATCTATTCACCAAAACATAGGTCATCCTTTGTGAAAAATATACTCCTATAGTTGCTCTACAACTTTTGTATTTGGGGATTTTCGAGTTGTATACAAGAGTTTGGAGTTTCACAATTTCTAAAAGGGCTAAACCAAACAAAAGGGCGCCGACGCCGGCGTCGCCGCGTTCTCGCGCCGGCACGCCGCAGCCGCCAGTCCGTATGAGCCACGCGTCACGCGCCCATCCCTCCGGCGTACGGCCTCAGTCCCTCCGTGGTAGACCGGCGCGTCCGTGGGAAGCTCCGCACGGCCCACGGGCCGCTGAACCGCGCCCAGGCGAGCACCGCGGTGTGCGAGCCAGCCGGCAGCGCCACGCGCCGAGCGACCGCGAGGGCCACCCGCGTCGCGTGCATGCGGCCGAGGCCCGGTGGCCGCCCAGCTGGCCACCTCCCTGTCCCCACGCGCCCGCTATTCCTCGTCCTCTTCTCCTTTGCGGCAAAACAAGTCGAGCAGAGCCGCAGGACTTTCCGTCCGCCGGTCCGCCATTGATGCCGCTCAAGCCGAGCTTCCCCCTTTCCGCACCGTCTTTACGCCGTCTAGCCCTCTCACACCTCCAGTAGCGCACTTGAGGGCCTCCACATCCACCCTGTAGCCGGCATTGCCGCAGGCTCGCCGGAATCTCAAAGCCCGGTGGCATTTTTCCCCTGCCGCCAGGACCGCCGCCGCCGAACTTTCCTCTCCAAGCTTCCCCTTCACCAACTGAGGCCTCACACGCCTTCCCTATCCCTCAAGCAAGCTTCCACCGACGCTATTGCGACACCGGGTCGTCGCCGTCGCCGGAATTTAGAAGCTCGGCGGGAGCTTCGCCACAGCCTCACCGCCGAGCCCCGCCGGCGCCGTCTGCTGCCCCCATCGTCGGCACCGGTCTACCTCAGGGGGGCACCCAACCTCCTCCAGGCCGAGCCCCGACCCTGGCCGGCCGTCAACTCGCCGCCGGCGAGGTCCCCTGCCTTCAGGGGCAGTGGTGTGAAGATTGGAATCTCGGTAGGGTGTTTTTCATAAAGCAAGGGTATATCTGTGATTTCTAAAGTTTCCCTGAGGGCCTGATAGTAATTAGATTCTTAAGGTTTTCTAGTTTTCGGCCTGATCTTGTAAAATATATAGAAAATCATAGAAAAATCAAAAAAATGCAAACCCAATTTTGTTGGGTTCCCTGTAAAGAGATCTAGTTTTTCTAGAAAGGGTGTATAGGGTTTTTCTGTGTAGTTTTTGAATTAAAAATTCAAACTCAGTTTGATGTGTTTTTAGTGTAGTTTAAACTATACACATGCTATGGACTTGAATTTTGGATATGTTGTTCTTTATGGCATGTTCAGATTTGTGACCAAAGTTGACAGAAGTTTGATGTGTAGATTCTCACTTATGATTTAAGTAAGCTTTATACTAGATTAAGCTTGATGCTTTTTATAGCCCCTTTAGTAAACTTTTGTTTAAGCAACAGTGCACCCTAGGACTTTGTCTTGATGAATAGTACCTCTGGTAGAATGGATATGATTTTAGGATGTGCTTTGGTTTATGTTTTGGATTTAATCTTGTGTAGGGTGATAAATTAATAACTCAAAATATAAATAAGATCTATACTTGAGCTTTGGCCAGAAACTTAGTTTTGACCTAGAGGATGGCTATGAGAAAGTTGAGATCAAAAAGTTTAGTAAATCTTTTATATGAATTAATGGTGATTTACTAGGCTAAAATTTGTCTTTTTCGTATAAATTAATTTTATAAATGTTCTTAATCTAAATTTTGGTTTGTGAGTTTAAAATAGGCATATGTTGCTGTGTGCAAAAGCTTAGGCTCATTTGAGGTGTTTTTGATTTAATATGGATTTATGGTTGTAAGGCTTGTTTTAATTAATTAAATAAAGACAGGGCAATTAAGGTGTTAAATTGTGAAAACATGTCATGTTTCTGTTTTTAAATTTTCAACACACCCCTTGCTGTTTATAAAGTTATTTAATTTACTTATGTTTAAATATGTACACAGTCACCATCAAAGTTAACCTTTAATTAACCTCTCACACCCTCACCTAATGCATATGCATGTGTACGTGTAGATTTGCCGGACGGTACATACACGCTCACCCAGGAGGGAGACGGGACGGTAGATGGTGAAGTGAACGAGTTGGGTGTTCATCAAGACCTGGACCAAAGTCCGGAAAAGCCCAAGGCTGTTGCTAACTTAGAAGAAGGCAAGCACCGGTTGCATTAACCCAATTTCCTAACTTGCAATTTATTTTCGTATTTATGTTATGTTATGTGCATTTAAGTTTCAGGAGTTGCTTTGAAACCTAGTTGCATGATCCTTAGGACTCCAATGCTCTTTTACTAGTATGTTAGGAACGCTAGTGCCATGCTCTAAGGATACGGTAGAAGTCGAGTAATGACTCATTGCTCGCGAGATATAGGATGCTTATGTTGGAATCATAAGTTGGATAAATTGACTCGCTCATGTGGTAAGAGCAATGGGTTCGGTCTCGACCGAGTAGCATGGTGCTGGTCTAAGCTATTGAACGTACCAAGTGCTTGTCGGGAATGGGACCGGTAAGCCTAGTACCTAATGAACCAGTGCGGGAATTTTATTGCTACTAATCTTGAGATGCGTCTCCCGGTTCGCTACCGGTAGTGCAAGTGTGATTCTGGACGTGCCATGCTTGGGCGTACCAGTAAACCTTGTACTTAGGACTGTAACATCTTTTCCTAATCTGGGGAATGACGGGAACCGCCTGGTTGGGGTAGACCCTGCATTTGGTCTACCTTCTTCCGTGTATCTTGGGTTTACCTTGCAAGGATATAAATCGATCGATCGTCGGTCACTCGCCGTTATCTGAGTCGGCTTGACCACTGGATACCCCATGTATTTATGGAACAGTTGGATTAATATTCTTACCTGTTTAATATTGTTTGCACAACATGCTTGTTTAGTACAGGTGCTCACCTAGAATGATTAACATACTAGAATATGAGCTAAAATTTAAAATTAAGGATCAACTCTTAGTCGCTTTTGGCAAATAAACCCACCAGCCAAAAAGCCTTGTATGTCTAGTTGTAATTTCTTTTTGTCGGGTAAGTCTTGCTGAGTATTAGTATACTCAGTCTTGCTTATTTGTGGTTTTCAGGTAACCCCATCTGGCCTGGTTCTATTCCAGATGGTTGGGAGCTTGAGTGGGAACAGGTTGACGATGAGTGATACTCTATGGATGGCCTCCCATGAGTATCTTCGCTAGTTTATTTCCGCTGTTTAAACTCTGAATCACCTTTACTTTTATGTATGAAAACCTGGTTTGTAATTAATGTAACTTTGTGAACTTTTATGTAATGTTGAACTTGTACTCTGGTCCCGCCTTCGTGTGGGCTTTGCGCATTTCAGCGATCCTGTTGTAAGTGATTTACCGGGCATGACCCGGCAGAGGCGACAGAATAGTTCTTTATTATTGCTTAATGGCCACGTGGACAGGCTTAGGCGATAATACGGAATTATTTTGGGTGGTTCTGTCACAACCCGGCAACGACCTTTCGCGTTTGCTCTTCACCTGCACCAACACCAGTCAAGCCGCAACCTACACCTGCAATACTTAGCTAAGAATCACTCCACACAACGTTGTCAATCACTCATCACACCCGGAAGCGACAAACCACCGGTCCTCGAACCACACAGGTCCTCAGCCTCACACATGTACCCACCTCCCGGTTGCAAGTCGGGCAGGTGACTACTCAATATTAGTAACAGCAAATCCCTTGCCGCCTCAATCGGGTACTAGGCTTACCGGTCCCATTCCCGACAAGTGCTTAGTACGTTCAAAAGCTTAGCCCACGAAGCCATTGGAACGGAGCCCAAATCCCATGCTCTTACCACATGAGCAATCCATTTATAAAGATCTTATGATTCCAACATAAGAACCTATTCTCGCGAGTGACGAACATCACTCGACTTTTATCGAGTCCTATAGCATAGCAGCTAACGACTGTTGACATTGCTAACATCATCGACTAGAAACAGATATAAGATCCATCTCTATCGACGGCGCCAGAAATGCAAAGGTATATCTTAACATGATGCTAAGTGTATATCAGATGTTGCTTTCAGATAAACTAAAAGATAAATCCAATACGGGTCATAGCACAACTCGATCTAGGTTGTCATCCCTGACAGAAGTGCCACTAAAACACATGGATTGGTACTCTTACATATGCCTTGGATCTCTAGATAAGAAAATATATAAAAATGGGTATCCGCAAGCGCACAGATATGAATATACCATTGTAGCATTTTAATCAGGAGTAAAACCAGGTATCGTATTTATATTTAGGGAAAGAAGTCTTTTATCTATAATAACAAATACATGCATATCTCTCAGTTGTGTAATGTAGAGTGGCCAAAATATATCAATTACTATAAACAGGTGTAAGTCACATAAAGATAATAATAATGATAGCATTGATCAAGTCATAACATAGTGAGCCACCAGAAAGTGTCAATATAGAGAGAGAAGCGTATTCACAGCCTAGTTAGCGAGGATACTCCTCGGTAACCCTAAACTATATGTCAATGCAAACTATGATTAGTGCAATACATTTAACAATCATGGAAGAAGAACTATTATACTAATGCATGGGGAGACTAATCAGGAGGATCAAGGCCGAAACTTGAAACAACCCAAATAGTATAAGGCTCCACTAGTCCTACACACGGGGGGTGATTGCAAAGGACTCAATAGTGCTGTCACCACCACGATCTACCACGCGACCCGGCATGTAGGGTGCAATCGCAGGTAAGTACAGTATAAGCACCACGCTTACACTATCTTTACCACTCACCCAAGTTAACAGATGATCTAGGTGAGGGCTATACGACTCCATACACGAATATAAAGGTAAATCAACTATGCTAAACATGTAATCATAATAAGCACCAAAGCACATAATCTCGAATATAATCATTGATAAGAACATATGTCTCTACAGCAAATGTGAAGAACTTATGAAGAACTTACAAAAGCGAAGCTAGATCAGTATCTCGACCAGCTTCTAGACGATCAGGAGCCAAGTAGACGCCTTGCCTCCTCCTAGATCTAGACTAGTTAGCTACTCTCGCTATATGGTGTTTCTAGGGCGTAGTATCTCTGACGTGATGACTTCATCTGGTGTATGAACAGATGAGAGCCAGATTCTCCCTCTGCCAGGGGGTCAGGGGGTTGCTTATATAGTCCTGAGGGGATGCCATGAGCCGTATGATCAAACCGACCTAACATACGGTTTAGATTGATCCTCATAGGCGGTGGAAGAACATTCCAGAAGTAGGGCTGACGTGTCGCCCGGGGGAGGCCGACCGGCCCCACCATGGGGCCGACCGTCTGTGGTGGGCCCCCCTCGGGGCCCTCTTCGGCCAGGTGGGTCTTTGCCTCTTCCAGATGCTTCTTTCTTAGGTGCCAAGTCACGTTGAGTTCCGGAGCCTTCTGGAGCCTTCTAGACTTCATTCTTTTCCTATTTTTCTGATTAGTCCCTGCAAGACATAGAATTCTCCAAAACTCCAAAAAAACTATTAGTGACACCCTATTCTAAGTTGGTATTAACAATTATGCCCTTTTCTTATGTTTAGTTAACTTATAAATATATAAGATAAAATGTGTCAACAACGACCTAGCATACTAGTAAAAGAGCATAGGTACCTAGGGATCATGCATCTATGGTTTCAATTCAACTCCTGAAACGTAAATGCACAAACATAGCAAAGGTAATTGCATAATTTTTAAAAAGAAGGGTTAATTATCCGGGGCTTGCCTTCGTTGGCAAGGTTGGCCTTGGGCCCTTCTGGACTTTGGTCCAGGTCCTGAGCTACGTCCACGTACTGCAGCTCACCGTCAGCTCCTTCGTCTCCTCCTTCCGGTACGAGCGTATAGCTACCGTCGGGAAGATCTACACGAGGATGCATATGCAAGATTTAATTGGCGGTTTTGATTTAATTAATTACAAAACAACATATGACAACCATGAAGTGCATGGTTGGCCATATTCACCTCAACAAACACATATTCAGTAAATTCTTTCTATTAAGGCAATGTCATGTGATGCTTTATTATTTATTTTTTTTGATAGTGACTGTGTACATATTTATACAATTAATTAATTTAAATTTCACCAAAACAGCAAGGGGTTGGCCCTAAGCTTCTTAGCATGCTTCACATCACCTTCATAAGATCGTTAGGTGTGGTGTTGGTGGTTTTCCCATTTAATTTAATATTAAGCTTCAATTGGCCTCCATTGCTTTTATTCATAAATAAATTCATAAAAGGCAGTTGATGACACTTCTGAAGCTCTTTAGCTCTAAACAAGGCCACTGAACACAAGTGCACAATTAAAAGAGCTAGGAATTAATTATACCAAAAAAATGACAACTTTTAGTTACCAAAACAGGATAAATGCATATAAAAATAATTAAGCAACAAAAGGATTCCAACTTTCTCCCACTGGTTCTCTGACTCAAATCAAGGTTATGCACACAACAAACACATCAAGGGCTACTCTAGATCTTGAGCTATGCAAATATATTTAAAACTAAGCATAAATCAAGAATAAATATTCCTGGTAGATATAAAATCATGATTAATTCACCAGAGGTGAGTCTAGGCACTTTATGATCATAGCCAGAAGTTGGGCACAATAATATGGTTATTTTAAGCTATAAAATTCATGAAGGCAGATTCATCATAAATATGAAATAAATCATATTAAAAGATCTACTCAGGAACATATTTTTAGTCCAGAGACTAAACATGACATATCTAGCAACATATCCAAAATTCAGCTTGAGATCACTTGTATATTTTGAACTACAGCAAATCTAGGTCAAACTGATATCAATTTTTCATGCAAAATCTATCAGTCAAAAGTAGGGTCATACTTTGCAAAAGTTGTGGATTTCCTCACAAGGAAACCAAAAAAATTGGTTTCGCATTTTTATCATTTTTTACGATTTTCTATGTTTTTTCTAAGATTCAGCCCTTCACCCTAGATCTAGAAGATACAGTTTTACGAACAGGTCCTCGGATTTCGCAGATAGGCCCTTAGGATGAAAACTTAGATTGCAATTGGGTCCCTGGTGCCATGGCTAGCGGAGGGAGCTCGATTCCGGTGAGGGGAAGGCTCGGCTCGGCCGGGAAAGAGTGGAGCTGAGACCGCTGGATCCCCATGCTGTCTAGGGTGGACATGTAGACGATGTTGAGGTCGCTTCCTCCATCCATGAGCACCTTGTGCACCCGCTTGGTGCCGAAGAGCGGTGCCACCACAAGGGGGTAAGCCCCCGGCTGTGGAATGTGGTCGGGGTGATCCGCCCGGTCGTACGTGACGGCCGTCTCGGACCACCGAAGGTATGAACGCACGGCCGGCTCGGTGTGGTAGATCTCCTGCAGGATGCGCTTATGCTTGCGCCTCGGAGGGCGAGCAGGTGTTCCACCGAAGATCATCTTGAAAACACCGTCCTCCTTGGGGAAATCGTCGTGCTCAACGTTCTTGGCGGCGCCGGTGTTGGCCGCGTCTTAAGGCTTATTCTTCCCGACGAGGTATCTCTTCATGAGGTTACAGTCCTTCATGGCATGCTTGACCGGAGTCTCGTGGTAAGGACAAGGCGCCTCAAGCATCTTCTCAAAGTAATCCCTCGGGGGACCAGCCTTTGGCTTGGACGGTCGTTTGTCGGCCGACGCCACCAGGTTCCTGTTGCGGAGCTTGCGCTCTTTCTTCTTTTTCTTCTCCGGGCGGGTAGCTGGAGCCTTACCCTGCTCCACCTCGGGCTTCCTCTTGCTGAAAGCGACGTCTTCTTCCCCGTCGGCGTGGTCAGTGGCCAGGTCCAGGAGCTTGCGGATGGTTTTCGGCTTGACTCGCCCAATCCGGTGGACAAGGGTCTCGCACGTGGTACCATCTTGGAAAAGTGGTGATGACCTGGTTGTTGGCCGTGTCGGGGAGTTCAGCGCAGCGCTTGGAGAAGCGGCGAATGTAGTCACGGAGACTCTCGCCCTTCTTTTGCCGGCAATGGTGAAGTTCGCACGCATTGCCAGGCCGCGTGTAGGTACCCTGGAAGTGCCCTATGAAGGCGTCCCGGAGCTGGGCCCAGTTATTGATCCTCCCTCGAGGGAGGTGCTCGAGCCAGGTACGTGCCGAGTCGGTGAGGTACAGCGGGATGCTTTTGATGATGAACAGATCGTTGGTCGCGCCGCCATTGTGGCAGGCAAGGCGATAGTCCTCAAGCCACACGCTCGGGTTGGTCTCCCCGTCGTACTTCGCGACGGTGGTCGGGGCACGATACCGAGCTGGAGGGGCTGCAGCGAGAATGTTGGTGTCGAAAGCCCGCGGACCTCAGGGGTCAGGCGTCGGACTCCGGCTCCGGTCCTCACTGCTGTCGTAGCGGCCCCCGCGCCTCCGGCTGTACTCCCTTCGCGGCCGGCGTTCGTCGTCCGACCCGCCTCGGGTCATCGTCCTCCCACGCACCGAGGATGCGCCTCGAGCCCCGTGGTTAGAGTCGACCTTGCAGCCGACGGGCGAGCGTACGCTCTCCGCGCGATCCGGCTGCTCCGACGGGCGTGAGGACCCACGGTGAACCGAGCGTTCCTTGTCCGGGGCCCGTGCCTCGCGGCGCCGAGACGCCGAACTTTCCGCCTGCTGCTCGGCGGCTACATTGAGGAGCGTCTGGAGGTGCTGACGGAGCTTCTTGTCCTCCGGGGTTGTTGGCTCGGGGCCAGCCCGGAGGAGTACGGCCGCTGCGGCGAGGTTCTGAGAGGCCCGTTTGCCGACAGGAGTCCCGTGAACATCGCTGATGATGCAGTGGCATACCTCTTGTGCACGCTCGCGCGCGGGCGCTGCCACGGCCTCCGCGCCGAGCGCGTGGTGGAGCCTCGCCTGCTCGTCCTCGAGAGCCTTCTGAGCCTCGTCAAGCTCGTCGAGGCGCGCCTGCTGCCGCTCGCGGTCGTACTCGTCCTGCGGGGGTTCCTCGCTAGCGGAAGCGTCGGGCGAAGTGGGCTCACTTTCCGCGGAGCTGTCGTCGGAGTTGGTGGAGTGGACTGCGTCGGGCTGTTGCTGGAGGATGAAACACTTGCGCCTTGGGTCGTGGGGCCTTGGCGCCTTCTTGCCGGAGGCGCGCTTTCGGCCTCATCGCAGCTTGCCTGAGAAGCCCCCGAGGGGACTGGCCGTGCGTCTCCCGTGGCGGCGGGAACATTCGCCCCGCCACAGGGGAGCCACGCCTTCCCCTCAGGGTACACGGAGTCGTAGCAGAGTTTGAATTCGTCCCAGGTCAACGTCTCCTCCTCCTGCAACCCGAACACGAGCATGGAGGTGGCGAATGCCGCGAAGCGGAAGAGTTCCTGGGACGGGTTCGGCCCTAGAGCGACTGCCATGTTGCGGCCGACCAGGTCCCAAACCCGGTCGGCGGTAGACTTCACCGCCTGCGGCTCCTCAGGTGGCTGGTCCTGAGGTGGCGCAGGCGCGTCGGGCTGGGACCGCGAGAACACGGCCCCAGCGGGTGACTCGACTGGACCATCGAAGACGAAGTCCAGGGAGCCGAAGCGCAACATGGTGGTGCGCTCCGGCCGTTCGTCGGCATGGGCCATCCGGACCCTTGTTTGGCGTCGTGACACATGAAGTGCCCCTACCTGGCGCGCCAACTGTCAGGGTTTGATACCGCTGGCAAGTAATTTTTGGTATGATTCGTGCGTCTGATCCGGATGGTTGGGCTTAGAGACACCGGGATTATACTAGTTCAGGCCCCGAGGGGGTGCCCTACATCCAGTTCAGAAAGATGTTCTATATGCCCACAGGGGCTTGTAGTAGGGGATACAAGCTTAGGTCGAGAGAGGGAAAGAGTCCCAAGTCTCTGTGCGTGGATGAGAGCAGCTGGTGCTCGATTAGTGGGTGTGGTGCGTGTTGTTCGATCTCTTTTTTCCCGTTGTGTTTTTGTCTTTCTCGTTTACGGTGCCAACCTCCCCTTTTATAGCTCAAGAAGGGCCGGTGTACAAGGGCTAAGATGGTAAAATAACGTTCTGCTACAGTGCTGCAACAGTGCTGGAACAGTGCCACGCCGTGGGCCTTCGTCTCCCGTTGGCGCCGTACACTGCACCAGTCGTGGTAGCCTCCGTAGGGCGGCGTAGCTTCGGCCTCCGTCCTGAGGTGGCTTCTCCCGACCCAGGAGTGCGCTAGTCATGTTAGGTCGGGGCTTCTCTTGCAAGCCTCGACCTTCTCTCTGATACCTGCTGGATCGGGTCTCGTTGTTCGATGTCTTACAGGCGAAGGATTCGCGTGTCCTTGGCCACTATTCAGTATCCAGGTGATGGGACGTCGGGGCAGTCCGCCTTCCACGCCGGGGAAAATCTCATCATTGCCTGACCTCTTGACAGGGCAGATCCGCGTGCCCCGCCGCAGCTGCACGTCCCGCTCGGCGCGGGGCAACTTCCGCCACGTTGCAGCTCACCCCCTGGGGGGCCCTGGTCGATGGATTACGGCGGAAGGAGCCTTAGGTCGTGCGAGGCGGAGCCGCCTGTCGAGGTAGCCGGGTTGGTTGCCTGAGTCGGAGGCGGTTCTGCGGTGGGAGGCCGGACTGCTGTTCCTAAGGAAAAGGAGCTGGCCTTGCTGGCGGTCGGTGTTGGGCCTCTGCTGATGCGGCCCATCATTAGCCTTCCTGATTTTGGGGTCTTAGGGGCTAAGATAATTACCCCCGGTTTCTCCCATCTTCAGTGGCCGCCTCCGCGTGGGTGTTGGCACCCTCCCTCACCAGGTGCGCCCGGGCCTGCGCTCGTTCGGCGAGAGACTGCAACGCAAAAAGACCCATCCGGCATCAAGACCTTGGAACGATCAAGGCAGAAGCTGAAAATCAGCAGGGTCGATGTCGGGTACTTACCGAGAGTGTCCGCGCGATTGTCCGCTGCGCCGCCTTGAATTCATCAATGTCGCGGCGATCGGCGATGACGTCGTCCTCCCACGGGGTCCCGACGTAGAGGAACCTATCATCCTCTTCTCCGTCTCCAGGTCTGCCCACCTCGACAGCTTGTTTCTCCTACACTGGCAGCGGGCCGGCCATACACAGGTCGCTCTGGAGACCTTCAACCTGTTGAGCGCTGCCAGCGGTGACCTTCTCCGCTTCGACGCCGCTACCCCTGCGGCCCCAAGGGCCTGGCTCGAGACGTCCGCCGCTGAGGTCGCTGGCGACTGCTCCACCGACGCCTTTCCTCCCTTGTGCCCGAACGCCTCCTGGCCAGAGGCATTCTTGGCACTCTCCGATGTGGCGGGCGTCGACCTGCGCATATGTGACGACCTTCAACAACAAAGAAAGCCAGACACACAACACCAAACGCAAAGTAGGTATGGGTCCGCTGACTTACTTGCCGGCAGACCTCAACCCAAGCTTTATGGGCTTGGGTGGAGCCTTCTTCACCCTCTTCTGTGACCACGCGTCGCCCGGCACGTCCGCACCCGACCTCGAGTGCTCCTCTCCACCTGCGACCTTGCGGGGTGTCTGCGTCGCCCGCTCGATCGGCGCGTCGGGCAACTTTGCGTCGTCCTCATCGACGACAACCGTCTCAATGTCGGTGCTGGCCGTCACTATGTCCGTCGACATAGCGGGGCCTGCCCTTTTCCTCTTCTTCAATTCCGCCACCTGGGTAGCGGCGATTGTCGCCGCGGCCTTGGACGCGGGCATTTTGCCCACGGTCTGCCTCGTACGTCGTGGCGGCGGTGCGACGACCTTCGTCGGCGCCCTCCTCGCGGTGCGTTCTTCATCATCGCTACCCACCGACGAGTCGAAGTGGTAGTCCTCGATGCACTACTGCGGAGGGGCCTGAACGTCCCCCACAGATCGGACCTTGAAGCTCCGCTCCCCTTCGTTGCGCAGTGGAGCAGGACACCAATACATACCTTCACGACCCTAAAAGCAGAAGACCAATGTTAAAACCATTTACAAACACAGACAATAGAAATCAAGGTCGACTCAGAGCATGGTGACTTACAGCGTCGGTGGGCCGGTACATGCTGAGCGCCTTGGGACACGTCCGGTTGCGGATGCGCCCAGCGAATATGCTCTTGACCCGCGCCACCATCTCCTCCTTGGAGACCTTGCGCCGCACGACTCGGATGGGGTCGGATTGCCCCCAGTACTCGTAGGCGGGGTGTACCTGATCCTGGATGGGCTGCAGCAACCGCCGGCTGAAGCTGATCGCTACGGCGCCGCCAGTCAGCCCCTCTGTCTTCAACCTCTCAAGGTCGTCCAGCAGCGGCTGCAGGTCGTCAGTCTCCTGCGACGTGAGTTGATTGGACCACTTAGGCCTAGGCACAGGCACGTGCCCAAACCTTGTGGGAAGTGCTGGCGCCGGGTTATCGAGGTAGAACCACCCCTGCTTCCAGCCCATGGTATTGTCAGGCAGCACCAGGTTGATGTACACCAGCTTCATATACCGGCGCAGCATGAACCCGACGCTGCCAACGACGTCATACTTCCCCGTCTTATTCAGCTCAAAGAAGTGCCGCCACAGGTGGAAGTGCGGCGGTATCCCCAAATACGCCTCACAGAGGTGGATGAAGGAAGAAACGATCATAATCGCGTTGGGGACGAGGTGTACCAGGTCGATCCTGTAGAAGTACAGGAGCTCGCGGAAGAAGTCACCGGTAGGGACCCTGAATCCGCACTCGATGTGCATGAGGAAAACGATGGTCTCGCCGGTCCCCTCGGTGGGGAACGCCTCGCCGACCGCCGGCCTCCAGGCCACCTCCGCCTTGGGCTTCAGCAACCCGCGGGTCGCCAGGGCCTGGATCTGCTCCTCCGTCACGACGGACGGCTCCTAAATGGTCTCCGACGCCGGCGCAAGCTCGGGCTCCATCTCCTCCTCCTCTACTCCGGTGGATCTAGCTCTGAATACCACAAGCGACTTCGCGCGCATGCGAGGGTGCGCGGTGCGGCGGGTCTAAGCGCAGCGGCACCGCTGATTTTGCTGGAACGCTTGAGCGGCGGCGGAACCCTAGGCTTGTGCGGAAATGGAAGCAAGTGGGGGTCCCAGCCCGCAGCTCGGCCTTTCATAGTTGGGCCCCAGCGGCGCTATGGGCCACCGCGCCCAACATCTCTCCAACGGGTTTCATGGCGACCCAACGGATCCTCGCTCAACGGGTCTTCTCCCCAACAGTTCTTTCGACCTAAATAGATAACGTGCAGTAACGGCTAGTTCCGTACGGGAATCTGCTCCCGTCGATTTTTGGTCAAAACATCCAAGCGGTCGTGGACTCGTTATGCCCCACATCTAAGCCCCCCAACCCTGGTACTTCTGATACTCACTTCAAGGTCGCCATGACCCACAGATGACCTATGGACCTGCCACACTGCCCCCACAAGGTCGATAAGGACCCGTCAGCTTCCTAGGTCGCCTCGGCCTACAAACGGCGGGTTCACACCACGTCTCCTAGGCCCAACTGCCTTAATGCCTTCTAGGTCACCTCGACCTACAGCGGTGAAAACTACCAACGGCCCCGTGCTTAAAGGCTCTACTGCCCGTTGGCGACCTCTTGGTGTTGACTACAGCTCCTTGCTGAGGCCCCGCCGCTTTCTAGGTCGATTAGACCTACAGCCCTCAGGTTGACACCCTGCGTTGTGCCACTGTACAGCGGCCGTGTTGACTCAAGTTGGCACGGGACCTTTGTCGATATTCGAGACCTTCTGAAGGTCGGCGTGCTATAACAGCTCTACTGGGACCTTAGCCATGCCATTGCTGCCCAGGCACCTCTACACACACTTAAGACGCACTGTTTGTCATGCAAACATGTGTATAAAGCTTCGTAAGCTACAAAAGGAGTTTGGCCCGTGGCCAATTACAAGATGCAAACATATTAAAGGTCCTGAACTTCCTTACATAATGTCTGCGACGCAACCTAGACTGACGAAGCGTGTCGCAAGCTTTCTTCTAGCTTTAGGACCGACTTGGGGACCTCCACCACTACCGTTGTCGCAGCTGCCACACATCCACCTCTACTCCAGCTCCAGAAGGTTTCCTGTGGTACCCACACTTACGTCTGGGTTCCCCCACAAGATTCCAAATCGAGCCAGCGTCACCTCGGGCCTCCCCTGGTGAAGCATGGCGGCCTCCAGCATCACCTCGGGCCTCTGCTCACAAGGTCCGTCAAGGCATGTACTACCTCATGTTGCACCTTGATTCCTCGCTGGGCCTGGGTGCGGCGGCTGATGGAGTTCCCCCAACTTCGCAAGCATTCTTCTAGCTCCGGATTTTGATGGCCTAACTCTACGCTCTGGTGGACCGATGCAAGCCCAAGGCACGGAAAAATTACTACACAGCTTCGCCATGGCTTACTCAGCTGGCTCAAGTCCCTTGCTTGGCGGTGCGGACACCTATTTATACCCGCAGCACAACCTTGGACCTCATCTGCAAACTCATCTGGTGTGGCGTCCTTATCCGGTCACTGTTGTCACGTGAAGTGCAAGGTCCCTGTTCACCTATAGAAGCATCAGCGTGCTTATCCCCTACCTGATGACATCCTGGCGCCCCTTGTCTTTTGTGGGTGGACAGTACTTTAGCTTTGCTTGGAGGCAGGGCCCGTGACCGTACAGTGCGTCCGTGATTCAAGACGCGACAACCTTTGGTGTCTGCGCTTCCCTCGAGATTCCATGTGTTTTGTCGTGTTCCGAACAGATCGCCAGAGCATCAGAAGGAAGCAGAAGGCTGTAGATTCTCTCTTTTTCTTCATTTTCGGAGCATCAAACCGGCCATTCTAGTCGCTTTACTGCTCGGGGGCTACTCCACGAGTGCGTCTCACGACGCCCCCTTTCTTCCGCGTCGCATCGACGTACTGGAAGCCTATTTCCACTACTTCTCTGCTCGACCTACCTACGGTTGGCGGTGCGACTTTCATCAAGGTCGCGGAGGTTCCTTCGTATTGCCTGATCAAGTCGGCGATTCTTCAAGGTCATACGCCTTGTCTTCACTTCAACCTTCAGGATTTACACTCCAGAAGTCCGATGTTCGACTTCGTGCGCGCATAGGAGGGGTTCTTCTTCTTTGGATCCCCATGCACCCTACACGACCTTGGTGACGCCATGACTTCGCCAAGCCTCAACATGATCTCACCTCGGCCGCTACGCCTACACGTCGATCGGGGGCTTGAGAGACATGGGTACCCGTGGGTCCCCACCGACCAGGGTCCTAGAGGTCCCTGTCAAATGGACCCGACCTGCCAGAAGCCCCGTCGACCTGCAAGTGGGCCCGAAGACCTTATCCATAACCCCGGCGACCTTGGAAGACTCCAGAAGACCTTATCCAGATCACGGAGGATCCGCAGGACTTGGAGCACAAGGCAAGCCACAAAATCGCAGCCTGGCGCCGCCTGTAGGTCCGCAGATCTCGGGATACCCCTTCTAATCTGGGCAGATGGCCTTCCCATTTTGTAACCGACCCCGATGAGGGTCCACCGACCTCGAATGGAAGCCCTAGCCTGTTGACCATATAAGGTGGCCTAGAGCTCCATTCGAGGGGACTTCCTTTCTTCGCATAATTCCACCTCATACTGGACGTAGGGTTTCACTCTCCGGAGGCCCGAACCAGTCTAAACCCCTGTGTCCATCGCCATTCTTACCGTGTTCCGAGTTCCATACGTGAACTACCACCTACGCTCTTAGTTCTCGATCCTCCCATCCACCTACGAACTGCTTGGGTAGCCCCCTAGCAGATCCGTCCAGGTCTCACCCCCTGACACCTCTGTTCACAAAGCTCAGTCACAATGTTGTCGACTCTTTGCTTCAGTTTGTCCAGGTCTTCCTTCATGTCAACAGTCTGGTCCACAACCTTATCACCACCATCACCATAACCACATTCAGGCATCGTGACCTCCGTCTTCAACCGAGTGTATGCTCCTTCATACTGCACCTCTAACATGATGAAACGACATGTTGTTGGGTCACCCTGCACAAAACCCTAGCTGCATCAAAACCATACGACACTCAAAATTGAAGACAAATTGACTTACTTTGATGGAGTACATGCACTTCAGGAACATCTCGCCATAAGTCCCTGGTTGTTTGCTTTTGATTTGTACCAACTGCATGCAGCAAAACGGGCAGAGCCAATCCTTCACCCACCTTGAAGAGCCTCCTGTCAGGATGCTTGATGAGTCTACCGTAGCTGCTCGCCTAAACTGCATCGACAACATGTTGCATATGCTCGAACTGGAGTCACCGGCGATGGAGGAGGACAGTTGGCGACGACGATACGGCAGGGACAGACGGGGAGGAGATATGAGAATATGAGATGGGGATGGAGCAGTCAGACGACGCCTTATCCAGCTAAACGGGGGCACTTTGGGGCGATACGAGAGTACACCACTTGTCGGATAGGCCCGCATACGCGCCAGACGTAGAACATGGCACATATGTGGGTGTTGCAGCCTCGACGTCAACTGTTGATGGGTGGTGTTGTCAGCTTGTAGTACATATCTGTATTGGCACATTCGAATGTTCTACTACATATATATGTCATCTTTTTCAAAAAAACAACAAAGCTTCACATCTACAAGAAAAGTTAAAAAACACAAAGATGAAAAAACACCTGAAATTTCATCAGATAGCAATTAGATCATCAGTTCAAAAGTTGAGCGATTAAGATTAAATTCTGAGAAGCAGGATATTTGACCTAAGATGGGGCAAATTTGACCCATACCATTACTACACAAAGATCACCGTGCCAACCAGGAGACATACATCCTGTCGCACTCTTGCATTACAACTGCGGTTGGATACATCTTGACGTTGTCGCCGCCATTATGATCCAACAACGGAGCATCAGCAAAAACATTTAACACATATTATGGGAGACAGCAACGCTCCGATCATTCATCAGCGGTGAAGAAAGCTGAGTAGTAAGAACATAAAGAAGATGAAGAGGTAGCTCGGTGAAGAATGTCTGCTACATTTACATGTGTCTCTCTCTAAGCAGCTGTTATCTCAAAACTATTGTATGACACGTTTGCATTTAAAAAATAGGCACATTTGCATTTTCCCAAAAAAACAACAAAAGGAGGACTTCATCCTGAGTAACATTGGCAAACGAAATAATTGCTATGTCTGAATATTGGCAGTTGTATTGAAAACAAGCTGGCACAAAAAACCAAAACATGAGTAACATTGAATCAATTCCACATAAAAGGATATGAGAGATCACACAAAATTGCATTCAATTCCTCCATTTTTATGCTGAAGATCATTCGATTCGAACACAGAAGGGAACAAAAGGGGCTAGGCTCAATTCCTCTACTACAAATCCCTATGTATATTGTACATGTGTGAATTGGAAGTTGTGCCCAAAATTAGGAGACTACGGAAAACCAAAATATGCGTAGAGCGTTCAAAGTGAACCAAAACAGACAGACAAGGTGAAATTAGCTAAAATTCGAAGATAATGCTCCTCCTCCTTCCCCTTTGTGTGCGCTTCAATAGTCATTGATGGTCACCACCGTGTTGCAGACCTACGCTCATGCTGCATCTCGTATCCTGTGTGTTTCAAGCGCTTCGAGAGGGACTTGGGCGAAGTTGAGGTAGTTTCCCCAACACGCCTCCCGAAGTTCTCGAGCTGCGTCTCCAGACGGCGGAGCTCGTCGAGCCAGGCGCCAGCGGTGGGGCTCCGAAAAGTTCCAACGAATTCAACCCATCTATAAGTCCAAGCCCATTTGCTCACACCACAACATCACACACCTTGAGAGACTAACATGTCCTTTTCTTTTTTTACTTCCCTTTTCTTCTAATCGTTGTATTACTAATTATTCCCTCTATTGTAAACCACCGTAGCGTTTTAAGTTCTTAAATAAAGTATGCCATCAACCATCATCTATTTATTTGCAAGTTTTAGAGTGAAAAATGGCAACAACACGGTGGGCTGAATTGTGTTTATGCTTCGGTATAGACAGTTGCTCATTCCATGAGGCTGAGGCTGCTAATTATTTGCATAGGTAAATTCTGATGCGGCATTGATATTAGGCTGCGTTTGAAAGTCGATATTGGGGCTGAGGCGTTGCATTGGGCTAGAAAAGCCAAAGCTGAGTGGAAATGGACATGGGCTTCAACGCCATTTTTGTTGTTTGGATGTATATGCAATTGACGGTTAGAATCAAGAGTAGCATACAACTGCAATTCCTGTTTGGATGCACAAATTGTTGAATTGTATATTTGACTGAGTTTGAACGTTGTACTGTGTTGTAAATTATGCAAATGTTTTTTCACAATTTGTGCATATATTGGAATAATTTCAGATATATATTCTAATAAAATTTAAATACAATATGCATATTTTGAAAATAACATGAATATTAAAAAATCATAAAAATAGCAAGAACATCATGTAAATGTGAGAAAATATTGAGAGAAATAATATGGTAGAAGCCATTATATAGGCAATAACATGACAACAATAATATCTTCCAACTTTGTCACAAGTAACAACAACATTACACAAAAGTCATATTTTTGTCCATTACAAGTACTCAAGCATTACATAACTAGTTCATCACAACAGATATTTTTGTCCATCACAAGAGATAATTTTGTCCATCACAACATGAAACACCTACTTAGGATAACAAGTTCTTAAGCCCCAAATAATGCTACAGATAGGTACGAGGCTCAGTGATTGGGAAGTCATTTTAAATGGATTTAGATCCTGTGAAAAAATATATTATTCATTACTATTATACACAGTACATGCATCGTCACTCATCAGTACAGATTTACAACAATGACCGGCGGGTATTTCCATACACACATCTACAGCATGAAAGTATCGGCTAATCTTGTATCTCACAGACCGCAGCAGAGCATCTCATTCTCTCTGAGAACAAATGCGAGAAGCTAACAAGGTCACTGGTCCGGCGATCTTCGCTCTGCTGGCCTGCAAACAGTAACAGCATCTCGATTTATCTGAACTATCATCTGCTAGCTACATGATCTCTGACTTTGTCGCTGATGGAGCTCATGATGTTTGAGGCGATGGCAATGCTGCTGGTGACCACAGCCAGAATGATCATCGTCGCCGCCAAAGTCTTGTCCTTCCGCTTTGCTATCCCATGAACATCCCTGGGGAGAAAATTGTGTGTTAGATTCTAACTCCTCCAAGCGAAAGCATCGCACTGAGCCATCGACAAGAAGTCGTCATGCAGATTTCTGAAAAATTGTTGTAGAAAAGCAGTGGCTTACCTGAGAACAATGGCACCCGGGAAGATCAACGAGATGGTGACGGCGAACGTGGACCCGGAGTACTCGAAGAGCGTCCAGATGCTGGGGATGGCGATGGCGAGCGCGTAGAGCACGGCCATGAGCACGGCCGTGAGGGACACGAACCGGCGCGCGTCCGTGGCAAGCGGCCGGCGGCCCGGGAAGAGGAGCTCGTCGACGTTGACCCGGAGCGAGAAGAAGAGGAGCGGGAATACGAGGACGAGGTGCAGCGCGTAGCTGAGGCGCGCCGCGTCGTTGAGCGCCTGCGGGACGCCGGCGCCCGAGCTGCGGTCGAAGTTGGCGAGCACGTCGGCCATGGTGGCGTCCCCGAAGAGGAGGAGGCCGAAGAAGCCCACGGCGGCGTAGATGGCGGCGCAGAGCACGAGGGAGATGCGCACCGCCGCCTTCATGTCCGACGTCTTGCTCAGCTCCGCGCGGATCGGGTGCACTGCGCATCAGTTTCATGGCGACGTTGGTGTCAGTGTCTGGCAATAGTAATGATCTCGTACGCGCGCCGCGCACACGGGACATGTTACATTGTCTAACTCAGTATGCAGAAGAAGATATTGATACCGTTGAAGTGGAAGGTGAAGGCGACGACGATGACGGGGACGGCGGTGAAGAGCTCGAACGGGGAGGAGAGCTTGGTGAAGTCCGGGAGCATCCTCGGCATGGTCGCGGTGCCCTTGAAGAGCGCGTACACCGCGATCCCCAGGCTGATGAGCATGAACACCACCGCTAGCAGGATGGAGATGGCCGACGTGAACCTCAGCGAATCTGCATATGTGAGCAGGTTTGTGAGCATTTTTTAACGATCTTCGTATGAATTTCTTCAGTTAAAATGTAGCATAGTAAAAGTCAGCGACACTGGAATCAGCCAGTTTTCCCAACCCCACACAGTAGGAGCTCATCCTAGCACTGTTGTCCCATGTTCTACTACATAGCACACCACATGATGACACATGAGTCATCACTAATGGCTAACTGAAAACGACGAGACAAAGCACCCACCGGCTCTCCGTTGTTTTCTAGCTCCAAACCTTTCCATCACCAAAGATACGCCATGATTCTAGTCCAGACCAGACGCTGCAGCTTTTGTCCGGAGCACGAACACAACAGCGCAGTGCAATACACCAGTGTGCAAAGGCTCACGGCTCAGGTTCATGTACATACCGACACGCTTGCGGAGCACAAGGGGCAGGAGGATCGCCGCGGCGGCCACCAGCACCACCTCCCGGCCGGTCCACCAGTGCCGCCCGAACCACTCCTGCAGCACCCCGGCGTGTGCGTCCCCGCCGCCGCCCGCCGCTCCGGACATCACGTCCCCGACGACGATGAGGTACACGGTGAGTGTCCCGATGCCGTTGGCGGCGACGAAGACGTTGAGCAGCACGGCACCCGCGCGGCCGAACGCGGCGCCCATCAGCGCCGCGTACGACGGCGCGCCGCGGGTGTACCGGAGCATGAAGCCCACGGCGGCGTCGGCCAGGGCCGCGGCGCCGGCTATCAGCGCCACCGCCGGCGCCACGCCGAGGACGCGCATGGCCGCCGGGATCGACATGATCCCGGCGCCCACCACGCTCGTCGACACGTTGAACACCGCGCCCACCACCGACGCTGACGAGCCGCCGGCCTGCTCCGGCAGCAGCGGGACCTCCTCAGCCGTAACACTCTCCGAACCGGAGCTCGTCACGGCTGAGGACGGCGGGTTCTTGGACTTGGACGCCGCCATGGTTTAGTCGGAGAGGACAGGGGAGAGGAGTGAAGCTCTGGGATTGTTTGGTGCGCGCGTGCGTGCGTGTTTGGGATTCGGCGGCTCGAGAGCGTCAAAACGTGGCGAGAAAACGACGGGAGAGCTGCGTTGAGATAAGAGCTGAGTCACAGGCACACATGAGGTGGGAACGAGCCGTGCCGTCGTGTGGTCACAAGTAGGACTTGGCCCGCTGACAAGTAGGCCCCATGTTTGCTGTCGTTGGCTGGTCGTCTTGTGGCCCATGTTGTGTGATTAGATTTTTTTAGATAAAGGAACACAGTTCCAGCTTTTTACTATGTATACAGTCTTCAAATTATTACAATGTTATGATTAAAAATATATTGATGATAAAGCAAAACTTGGCCAAACATGTTTCGAAAAAACTTGAATTGGCACCACTTCCAAAGATCTACATGCTTTGAGCATATCCTACTGTTGTCTGATTTGATATACGGTGAACGATGTCCAGGAATATGTTGCAATAATTTGGTTCCGTGGAAGAACAGAGAAGAGAGAACCCATAACTACCCTCCTAAAAGGTGTGTTGCCTCAACTTTTCGATTGCCTCTATGTGAGGCAGACAACAATCTCAGCATTCAGCAACCTTCAAGCCGAGCCGCCGAGCCAAAGACCAAGCTTTTGCATGCCGCGATTGGAGAAGGCAAAACGATCATTGGGTCAAGACTCAAGAGTCAAGACTGGCGCAACTGGATCTTTCTGGCATGCAAAAATGACTGCCAGAGAATGTTCTTGCCTAAATTTGGGGCCGTCAACCACAATGTGGAACGTGCATGCAAGACATTGCAAGTTAAACCAAGCCAGCTCAACTGCTCAAGTCAGATCAACATGGCTACATGCCCACATCCTCGCAAAAAGAATGAAAGAAAAAAGGGCACAGCCTGTTGGTCAGACGTCAGTACCTCACTGCACTAGAGGTTTAGTGACCAATCATCATCATGATCATCCAGCTATACCAGGCTCCCTATTTAAATCTTGGGGATCAGATCCCAAGTCCACATTGCCTTAAACTACTTTAACACGTCATATCATGATATCATCAGTTCAATATCAATCAGTTTTGTAATGTCGAATATTCACACATGGAGTAGTTTTTAGCAATTACAGTTCGAATCAGAATGGCTGTTTTAATCTCAACCAAGTTATGGCTTAAATATTCGACCAGAATGTACGGCGCTAACTGGAATGTGAACTCACCGACACGGCGGCGGAGCACGAGCGGCAGCAGAACGAAGGCGGCGGTGACGAGCAGCACGAACTCCCTCCCCGTCCACCACCGCGCGCCGAACAGCTCCCGCAGCACCCCGGCGTGCTCGTCCCCTCCGCCGACGCTCCCGGACATCACGTCCCCTGCGGACCACGAGCACATTGCCTCGATTATTATTGGTTCTCGGCCTGAATCCAAAGCTCTTCGCTGCAGCTAATTAAACAGCTTACTTACCGATGATGATGAGGTAGACGACGAGCGTGCCGGTGGTGGTGAAGGCGATGCAGACATTGAGCACGGCGGCGCCGGCGCGGCCGAAGGCGTCGCCCATGACCCCCGCGTACGTGGTGGCGGCCTGCTTGCCCGCCGCCCACCCCGTGTACCGCAGCATGAACTCCACCGAGACGTCGGCGAGAGCGGCCACGGCGGCGATGAGGAGCAGCGCGGGGGCCACCCCGAGCACCCGCATCGCCGCCGGGATCGACATGATGCCGGCGCCCACGATGCTCGTCGACACGTTGAACACCGCGCCGGAGACCGACGCCCCGCCGCTGCCGCCGTTGCCGTCGCCCGAGAAGAACTCCGGCAGCAGCGGCTCGTTGTCTATCCCTCCGGCGCTCTTGCCCTTGCTCGCCGGCGGCGTCATTTTCGGCGGGGCGTGTGGGTGGCGTTCGTCGACGTCCGGGACCCCAGAACTTAAAAATAGCACGCGCCGGCTCGTATCGTACCCGCCAGATGACCCTGTTGGAATATATGGCCAAATACTATGTTGTGCACTCCATTAGGCTGCAATTTATTGGGCCACTATTCCATATAGGAAAGTCAATGTGGTGTGGAGGGAATGCAAGGGAGGTTTAGTGCCACCTTGCTATTCTATGGAGATGAGGACCAACATATAAGGGAGGCTCTTGTAGAGTACTCCAAGTGATTGAGTATGAGCTAGAGAACACACATGTGCGCGCGTATCGTGTATTTTCGCGTGATTTATCGCGTATTTTCGCGTGATTTATCGCGTTTCTAACCGGTGTTTCCCTTTTTCGTACTGTTTTGTTTTGGTCCACATCGCCAACACCTAGACTGCCACGTCTGCCCTCGGAGCGGGATAAGCACGTCCTCGAACGTGCGGCGGCTTCGTGGGTGGACGTCGAGAGATACCAGGGGGCGGTTCCTGGATATCTGGCAGATCGAAACATGGGCGGTTAGGGGCCTTCTCTATAAAAGGAGACGTCCTTTTGACGGGAAGACCTACGCCACAACTTGCTTTCTCATCTACTCCGCTGCGCGCGCCGCCGTCCGAGCTTCTGCCGTTCCTCCGTCCGCCGTGCAGCGGATCGAGGGAGGGCGGTGTCTCCGAACCAACGCCGGTGATCTGAAGGCCTGCACGGGTGCCGGCGATCAGGTTTCTGGGAAGCGTACTCGCGACCGCTCGTCGGCGATCAGGTTTCTGGGAAGCGTACTCGCGACCGCTCGTCACTGCTTCCTCTACTCCGACTTCGTCCACACCTACATCGACTACATCTACATCGTCCTCGACTTCCGACCGTCATCAACCTTGCGTGTGTTGCACTGTAAGTATACCGTCTGCATCTCTTCCTGCACATGCCATGATGGATGTTTGGATCTGTTCCTTTTATGTATTCCTAGCATGTGTAGGGTTTGTTGATCCCTCTTGTATTTTTAAAGTACTAGCGTATCTGTTTCTTATTGCTAGTAGTATTTCGGGAATCAAATTAATCTTAGACCATGTTAATTTTGTAACAGACCCTTGTGCCCTTCGATGGCGAGGAAGGCCACGGGAGAGCTCGTAGCTAAGCAGTGGGAGTAGTTTGGTAATTCCGTGCGGGAGCCGTAGGACAACGACAGGCGTGGTGGTATGATTGGAGGGAGGGAGAAAGGGTGTTGACTGTTGAGTTGGAGGTGAGGGGGTCCGCGCTCGGCCACGTTGCGACATGCCGCGGCGTACCTGGACGGGAACGCGGCCCGGGTTCGTGTTTCCGCGATGATACGGTGAAACGGGACTTGTTTAGCAAGAGCAGCGGCGGCGGTAGCCATGAGCGTGAATGCGTGATCGGCCAGCCATTCCGAGGGTCCATCAAAATGATTCACGTTTCCGCGTATGCGCCAACGTCAGTAAATGATTCTCAGGCCGTCACAACCCCACTGTCAGCGGTTCAGCTGGAGGCTACAGATTCTCTTTAGCTCAATTAATCAAACTACTCTTTGAAATATATTTTGAAAATAGGCGGAATAGCCAATTCAGTTCCCGAACTATCACTCAAAGCTCAATTTCATCTCTGAACTACGAAAATGATCGTTTTGGTCCTCAAACTTTCGCATCTGGCTCAGTTTCGCTCCCGAACTACGAAAACAGTCATTTTAGTCCTCAAACTTTCGCATCCGACTCAAATTCGTCCCTGACTGATAGCCAAATACCCTTCTTACCCTTTTCCTACCCCACGCGTTGCTCGCTGCTAGCTGCTGGGGAACCCGCTGCTCCTCAGTGTCGCTGTCGTCTCCGCGAAGGTCGGCCCCTCCAGTCTGGCGGCCTGCTGCCCCGCCAAATCCACCACGCCGGCACCTCCTCCTGTGTCGGCGGGCGCGGATCTTAGGCGCAGCCGCGGCGGAGGCAGGCCATGGATGGGGCGTGGGCGCGCTCGGCGAAGGAGGCGCGAGGCCCCTGCTCCATCTCAGGGGAGGACGACCTACAACTCCAATTCGCCAGCAGTGAGCGATGCGTAGGGATAGGAGAAGGGTAAAAAGGGTATTTGGCTATCGGTCATGGATGAATTTGAGCCGGATGCGATAGTTTGAGGACCAAAATGACCATTTTCGTAGTTCAGGGGCGAAATTGAGCCGGTTTCGAAAATTTGAGGACTAAAACGACTGTTTTCGTAGTTCAAGAACGAAATTGAGCTTTAAGTGATAGTTCGGGGACTGAATTGACTATTCTATCTTGAAAATACTAGTTCAATTAATTCAACAGAATACAATTCAGTGGTGTCGATATGCAGTTTTGCACAAAATTTTGGTCAACTTGGTTCTGATGTGTGTGCACGGACAATGGGTTCAGCCCAACTGGGAATTCCCGGCCTTTTGGAATCAACTAGCTAGGAAGGACAAGGAAGTATTCAGTACATCTGGGATCATAATTGGGCCGTTAAACAGGCTAGCCCACCTTACCCGTCGAAATAAAACAGAGTAGCCCAGCCCATAGAGTCGACGGGGAAATTTTCCTTCTCCCCCTCCCTCCAGCGAAGCAGCCAGCGCAACTGCCTGCATTGGGGAATCCGCGACCGCGACCCTGGTCGTTGAGGACGGAGACCGACAAGATTCACCGCAGAGTCTTTGAGAAATGAGAGAATCGGAAGCTTCGAGGTGCGCGCATGTGCCCAAATCTTCCATTTTTCTTCTCGGTTTTCCCACAAGCTCCGTTCCCTCTCACTTGCCATCCATGCCTCGTCACAGCAGCAGGACAGTCTCTAGATAGCAAGTGGATCTTGGAGGACGCGCGGTCAATCTTGCGGTGCGCCGGTGCGGCCTCGCGCAGGTACGGCGACGCCGCGGCGGGCTTCATCAGGTACCTTTCCCCCGCCTTCAACGCCCGCCGGTTTTCGTCTGACCGGAGAACATTGCTTCGTGAGCACACTCCGCACCACAACACACCACGCCTCCCAAAATTGACCTGCTTTACCTTGGGCACACGCGCGCAGGAAGCACTTCGTCGGCGTTGCTTTCGAGTGACGCCAGTTGTGTGAAGCTGCCCACCCGCTTTGTTCGCGGGAGACTTTCACGGGGATGTGACGGTTGCCGGGGCTGTGCTGTGCCGTCCAGGAAATTAAAGTCGCCAGCTTCGGCCTTAATTTCTTTCTTCCGTCTGCTTGACTGGAATTCGGTGCCATTTTCTTCAAGAATTGAGTTATTGAGGCTCAAATGCTCAATTGGCTGCCCTGCCTGCCACTTTCCCTTTAGCTCGGGGTCTGCTGCGCTGCGGGTTCTGATCATTCTGTCAGCTCTCCCTCTGGTTCTAGCTCTGGATTACCTCCTCCATCCTATACAGAGGTATGCTCATCTGCGTCATGGCCTCATGGGTATGCTTCTGTAATCAGTTTGTGTGAGATTATTAGATTCAGTACTCTTCCTTTTTGTTCCTATGCTTTGGATGTGTAAATCAGAAGATCATCCCACTTTCGCTGATCATGACACGCGTAGAAAACCAGGATAGGTCTGATGGCATACACTTGACTGTAGACTTGCTGAATGCAGTGGTTTGCTAGTCCCATATTATGTTGGTAACATCCTACGTCTATTCTAGTTCTATTGGTATGCACCCTCTGTGATGTTGTCTTGTAGTTATGTTTTGCGCATATTCAGCCTACCTGAAGCCATATCTGGTATCCTAACTCGCTTCTTTTTTCACATACGCAGCAGAGGCCATAATTTCTTTAACAAGCTGCTTCGAGTTGATCATCCAATGCATTTGCAACTTGCATACCTACAAGTCTTGGTCACATCGTAAATGGCTCAGAATACCTCTGCAGATGACATAGAAAATGTGTCATGTTCAGATCCAAATTCACCAATTTTGACTGGATATCGTATCTCGGGTGATGATGGACTAGTGCAAGGGATGGACCATCATGAACGGCGGCTTCTTGATTTGCTGAAGGCCACTCCCTCGGTGCAATGGATAAAGAAGATCAATCTTTGTTCGCCATTGATAAAATTTCAGCTGCCATCCTCGAGCATCCACAGCAATCTTCATGTTCACTTCATCAGAACAATCAACTGGAGTTCAGTTTTCACTACATGCAAGAAATGGCTCAAGCATCCTATGCACATGGCTCTCCTAATATGGGTGCTCTGTGTTGGTGCTGCTGGTTCCATGTTAATCTTGCTTCTGTTAGGACTGCTGAATGATGCATTCCCTTCCAAGTCCTTAAGAAACCAATGGATAGAGATTGACAATCAAATCCTTAACGCCCTCTTCACCCTCTTGAGCATATACGAACACCCAAAACTAATCCACCATACTGTTCTCCTCTACCGGTGGCAGCCAGAGGACGCAGCCAAGCTCAGAAAATATTACTGCAAGAATGTGGCATGCCGTCCCAATGAGCGAGCACACATATCCTTTGTAGTGGTTCTCCTCCACATCACTTGCATCTCCCAGTATGCCGACTGTAGCCTCTACTGGGCTTACCCCAGCAAATCGCGCTCTGAGTTTGCTGACAACTTCTTCTTCGTCCTAGGCATTGCTGCACCAGTTCTTGCTGGAGTGTATGCAGTGTACAGCCCTCTTGGCAGAGACTCTGAAGCTGTGTCTGATGAAGCCAAATTACTGGACACAGTTCTAGTCGAGTCATCAGAAACAAGAACAGTGTTGAGCAATCCTGCATGGGCAGGTGGTCTGTTTGATTGCAATGAGGACCCCACAGCTTGCTACCTCTCTTTCCTTTTCACGTTCTGTGTGTTCGGCTGGAACATGGAGCGACTTGGGTTTGGCAACATGTATGTGCACACAATCACGTTCCTGCTGCTGTGTGTCACGCCATTCTGGTTGTTCAATATCACAGCGATGAACATCCACAGCTACGTCCTTGGTGATTTCATTGGTTCTGCAGGGATTGTCCTGTGTTTCTTTGGCCTGCTATATGGGGGTTTCTGGAGGATCCAGATGAGGAAGACATTTGGGCTGCCCAGAAGCAGGTGGTTATGTGGATCAGCATCATTGACAGACTATGTTCAGTGGCTGTTCTGCTGGCCATGCGCTCTTGCGCAGGAGGTGCGCACTGCAAACCTATACGATGCAAAGGATGGGAACTTCTATGAGAAACTGATGGAAGGTGGTGATGTGGAGAACGGATCAGGATCGACAGCTGTGACAGAACTGCCAGTCTCTATGGGAGTAGATGAGGGGGATTGTATCAGTGTCAAACTCACGGCAGATGGTGAAATGATCCCACCCATCCAACCAGTAATAGAATGTGGCGAGAGGGAAAGAACTGATTCAGAAGTTGTGGCGAATGGTACCGTCCAGCTCAAAAGCTAACCTACTGCTAGAGGATGATTTGAGTTATGGTGTTTGGAAGTAGCCAAGTTGTTATTCTTGTTCCTTGATTGACACCACCTTTTCAGCAGTATGCTCTTCGGTTGCCAATTCCTGTTTAGTCATTTAGCTGATTTATTATGTTAAAAATGAAAATGTAATTAGTAGCCAATAATCTCAGGAAGTACAGCATCATATAGATGTAAAAAATGTTATATTTATGCCATATGTATTAAACTGACCTATTTCAAGTTTATAATGTTTGGTCACTATACCAATAGAAGGTTTAAGCCTCTTATAGAGCAATTATGTAACTCATCTAGTGTAATCAGTAACTTAAGGAATTGGTTGGAGACAGTTCAAAAGACAAAAAGGAGATTCTCATCTACCCTATTCCTATATTATAGCCGTTGGCTGTCTGAAGTGCTCCTTTTTAAGTGTGAATTTCCCGACCCCAGGATCTTTTGTAAAGTGCATGCTTTATTTTTCACGGTGGAGAACAAAAGTAGGAGTTGCTTGCATGAAAGAGAAAGGTACGGATGCAGCTATATATGCTTCAGGATGCAGAGCGATGGACATCTTCTATTTGAAAGCTGTTTGAGGAGTTTGTGCGCAGCAGGACGAGTCTCCTGCTCTACTCTCTGGAAGCCGTGGCTGTAAGTTGCAACCGGCTCTTTCGTTTTGTTAGCTGAACTATTTGAATCTCGAAGTAGTATATCATACTTGTGTTTGTGTATATGCTGGTATGCAGTTTGTGCACAACAAACTCGAGTCTGAAAGTCATCTTTGGGCACAGGTTGTGGAGCTGAAGGTTGGGATGCACTGCGAAAGGTGCATCAAGGCGATTAAGAAGGCCATAAAAACGATCGACGGTAAAGCCTGTGGTCAACTCTGCTCTTTCTCGCCAAATACCATACAATCATTCACCTTCAGTCCTCTAACTGTACGTGCACAAATGGGTGGTGCAGATATGGAGAGCTATCATCTGGAGACAGAGATAAACAAGGTCACCGTGACAGGAAACGTTACATCGGAGGAAGTCGTCAAGGCTCTCCACAAGATTGGTAAGACGGCAACCTGCTGGGCGGAAGGTTGAGAGCTGATGGTTGATGGTTTTCCACTCTCACAATCAGTTTAGCTAGCTACAGTAGTCACTGCCTGAAGATCATGCTACTGGTAACTTGAGTTACCATCTACCAGCTAATTACTAGCAAGTCAGTACAGTATCAGTTAAGTCTGCTTTCCTTGTGCACCAGGAGCTTTCATACACTGCAGATGTATAGAAATAAAGAGCAGACACACAAGCTGTGAGAAACCGTTACTGTTATGCCCCAGTTGCTACTCGCATTGATGCCAGCTGTGTGGGATCATAATCATATCATACACGGTCTTGTGTTTAATTACCAAACGTGTGGGATCTCCATGCAAATCGCACCAACTTGTTTACGGTCTCGCAGGTCATTCGTAGGTGCATGATAAACCTGCCGATTAATCTGAGAACGTGTCAACCAGGTTGCCTGATATATAACCGCTACTCCTTGACCATTTCCGCCTCCCCAGACGTTGATCCAGACCTGCGAATCTGCGACGATCGGCGGCTGACCTGCCTGCCTCGGTTCCCCCGACATCCGGTGACGGTGAGAGACCGCCGCGTCGTGGAGTGGAACCACCACGTACGCTGCCTTCTCCCTGCTGTTTATTTGCTGACAGTTACAGCGGCTCACCGCCCCTGCTGCTCCTCATTTCCCCGCGCGCCACGGCTGGTGCTCATCTCTGGAGATCGCTGGCATTTTTGTGTACGGGGTCATCCCGTTTGAACAGTTCCGCTTGGGGTGCCGTTTGCCATGCCAAACTCGTCAGATGCCGCGTGAACGCTTTCCCAAAAATGTTCAATCCATCAATCATCATTCATTCACAAGTCATAAACGAGTGCCGTGTAGTGTTTAGATGGAAACTGAAGAGAAGGGAGATGGAGAAGCACGTGCCTGCTATATACTCTGTTACAGTAGCTAGCAAGGCAGATGAGATAGTAACAAGACAACAGCGATCGGCGCCTGCTTGCGCGAGAAGAAACGAGGAGCCACTGGCGAGGCATCAGCGTCAGTCGGTGCATTGACGAGCTGCTCTGCTAGTGCTAGTAGGCGCTAGCAGATGAACGGCGGGCAGACTGGAGAGAGTCCGCGTGCGGCCGAATTGACAGCACGCCGGCCGCCGCTCGTTCCTGCGATGCGACCCAGCAGGGCTAGGGCTGGCGACGGCGGTACGGCGCGCGGTGCTCCGATCTTGTCTCCGGTCGGGAGGCATCTTCCCGGAAACTTTTCTCCGGTCTCCGCACCGCCGCGAGGAAAGACCAACGGCCCTTGATTTGATATGTTCGGCGCATTTGCTTCATTTGCAAGTCCAAGGTACAGTACTTACTTGCATTTAAAAGGATTCAGTTTCAGTCCCTTGTTTACATGGAATGTCACCGTTCTCAATCTCAACGCTCGGAGACCTGCCAGACACGTTCCAGCTCTAGCTAACTAGGGATTATGCAGGTTTTCTTTTTGTGCATTCGCCATTCAGTCGAGCTGCTCTGAATTTGAAAGCAAATAAAATAGAATAATAACAGGAGAGAAACGAAACTTAACTAACTAGGTGGCCTCCTCCTACAAGGCTACAACTACGCAAACATGTGCGTCACCGCGTACTCTGTACGCGTATGCCTCATCAGGTTCTCGCTAATTAACATAGTATACATACGTATACGATTGTTAGTTATATTATCAGAGCTGAAGATAAGGTTAACGATCGCGTACTCTGTAAGCGTATGCCTCAGCAGGTCTCGCTTCTCTTCAATCAATCGTACTGATCGTGTTGCCTCTCTGCATGTCAGCAGTTACGTCTTTCCTTAGCGAGCACGCACGCGTTGCATACGAGAAAGAAGAACGCGTTCAGTACTTCAGTTCAGGTGATGTTGTTTTTGTTTTACGCGACGGTGCAGAGGCGGACGCAAGCTGCCTTGTGCAGCGAGCGACGCATGCGCTTGCATCGGCGTGCGTACAGTGAACTGAAAACAACAGGTACTTGACTGACTAACTAACACGAACTGCTAAGCCAGACAACCAATTCGTTCAGGTTTCTGAACTTTATTCTAGTCCATTTCTGAAGAGACAGGCTACTGAATTCAGACCGGTGAAAAAGGGGAGCCATTAGAACATTCGGAAACATGGACCGGTTCCCATAAAAAGAGCTGGAGCATTACAGTAATCTAATGGGTAGTAGCACACACCTTCCAAGCAGCAGGGAGATTGGAGAAGCATCCACAAATCTTACTTTTTCTAGCAAAGAGACGACGGAGGAGTCTGTCCAGAGGACAGGACACCAGGGGATGGTTGGGGTTGGAGTTCAGGGAGGAGAGGAAAAGCTCTTTGCAGCACACCGCACAGAACAGCTGCTGCTCCTTCCTCTGCTCACCAAACACCGCATAGAAACGTCAGCCCGTGGACCCATCAGTCTACGGGCCACTAATGCAGAACGGAGTGAATATTTTTTTGAAGGAAAAGGGAAAGCACTCAAGGCAGTCCTCTTTAGCATCTGACGCCGAAAACTTGAGGATAATTCGCGAGTGGACTGAGATACCTACCTGGGCGTCGTTAATTGGTTCGCGGAGGGTGTAGCTGCAAAAAAATTGCACAAAGAACGGCGTTTTGTTTTGTCCTGGCGACTTGGTCGCGCTGAAGAATGGTCTTCTGCTAAGAACCGCTCGCCAGCAGTAACGATCACGGGAACTTCTTTTGTCAGCACCGAGGATTAAAAAAATGGCATATCTTTTTTCCGAATAAAAAAAATGGCATATCAACTCGTGGTATTTCAAGAGTGTTTAAAGTATCTGGATAAACTTATTGTCCACTGCTATTTTTTTTAAAAAAAATCAATATTTGGTTTGCCAATTTTGATATATGTTACATAAGTGTCAAAGGAAATGATATTGCTTGCTGCAATTTGTATGAACAGATTTTCGTCTTATCTATAACAACTATATAGGTAAGACTCGCTACAAGTCATGGATAGATTTCTCTCAACATGGGACATTTCACGTCACTATCCGCTATACGACATGTCACCATCCACTAGATCATATATTTATCACGCCTTTGTGAGTAGCATGCTAAAAAATTCTCGTAGTATAGGAAATGTGGGATCAAAAATTTAGAATGGTTCTTTCTCAACAAAATTATCATGCGTTCATGTATAATATTGTTTACAAAATAATGTTGTCATGAAATCACTTTGGTGTCCCTACTTTCACATTATATATTAAAAAATTGTTTAAAAAATTTCCGCAGCATTACGCGGGTATCACCTAGTTGTATCTTTTATTCCTAACCTTCTTTTTTTCGTTTATAATAATCTATAATCTAGGTCCTACATCAACAAGCATTTTAGCCTGCGTATGGTGCCTGAGATACCTTATTTTCTCTATCAAAAACTATGAGTGCAATCATATACTTTTCTAAAAAAGTAGCTATAGCTAAACTATCTATTATACCATTTTAGGAAAAAAATATATATAGTGTATACTATAAGAGAGGAGCAAATTGAAAACAATTCTCACCAAGAGTTTAGTCTACCCACCTCTCATAGAGTGGCCCGCATGTCATGTGCGACCCACCTGTCAATCATCATCAGATATGGAAGGAAAACGATGACGAAACCTTAAATATGAAAAGGAGGGGGTGTCTCTCCCCCCCTTTCGTCGTCGTTCCCCCAAACTTTTTTCACCTAAAGTGTACCCACCCCCAAAGTGTACCCACCCTGTGGGCCAGTGTTCACGTCAGCTGGCGCACACTATATGTCACGGTTCACGTACTCAAACTTTCTAATACGGTACACACGACACCAATCCCACCCACCAATCACGATCACGCCCAGATTTATTTCCTCTTTGTTTCTCCTTTCCAAATAGAACCAAACCGTGTGTGTTTGTTTCCTTTCATTCACACGAAATCTTCCTTCGCTCATTCTTTTCTTCATTCTTTTCTCAAGGAAAAAGAAATTGATTGGCGTATTGGCGTGATTGATGGCATGACTCAAAAGGAAATACTCAGGTGCTCAAAAGGAAAGAGATATTGGTGTACAAAGTAAAAGGAAAATTGATTGGTGTGATTGATGACACATAAAGGAAAGGAAAAACAAGGAAATAATCATTAGTGATTAGATGAACTAAGGAAAGAATTGTTGTGCCATTCATAAATAGTTAGCAAGATTAAGGAAAGATTCACCATGTCATTAGATTAACAACATTCAAATGCAATTAGATGGACGCCATTTATATGCAAATGATGTTTTGAGTCATTGACTATTTCCTTTTGAGTTCAATGCCTTCAATCACGCCAATCAATACTCCTTCCTTTTTTTACCCATGTCCCTGTAAAACTCAATTCTCTCCGCGTCGCTAGCCATCCCACCGTCGTCGCTACTCCCCCCGGCATCGTCGCTCCTCACCCCGTCGTTGATCCACCCCAAGTCACCGCTGATCGGATGAGACCGCCGGCTAGCACCACACGCCATCATCACCATCGATCCACCCCAAGCCGCCGCTGCTCGGACGAGGTCGCCGGCCAGCACCAAGTTAGTCCTGCGTCGCCGTTGCTCAGGCAAGGTGCACTACCGACTCTCCTGTGTTTGAGTCAATTTCTCACCACTTGATTTTTCGTCGAAGGTTTGGATCTTCTATGGATCATCGAATTCCGCTTGGAGACGTTACCAACACTCAAAATTCATCTTTACCCCGACGTGAGAGGTGTGTGAAGAGACGAGGACAAGGTATGTGATCGAATTCCGCTTGGAGATGTTACAAACACTCTCATAAAATTGATGTACATTTATTTTTAATAAACACATAATATGTATTTTTTTAAACACGTGCGTGTCGCACGTGCTCTCAAACTAGTCAAGTATAAAGTAGAAGCTTATAACAACAATTGCCATGGACTATACATATAATTTTACATGAACTGTTACCACCGATGGTATGTTACTCGTTAAGGTCATGATTGCAGAACATGAATTTGGATAATTTGTGTTTGCATGGCAACACAATTATGTATTTATACTTTGGGTTGGATATCATGGTATTAGGAAGGAATAGGTAATTTAGATCAATTAGATGCATACAAAGAGGTATTTTGGTTAATAATGGAAGATATGTGCAATTTAGGTGCACATTTGGTGGTAATGTATATTATTTTTAAATTTTAATAATGTTAGATGTAGGTAATTTAGATGTAAATTATGGCTCGATTTGGGTTATTTTCTTAGTGGAAAAGACAGATAATTTATATGCATATCTGAGGTTAGTTTAGCTTTTAGAGGCGAGTAATTTAGATGCAAATAATGGTAGGATGCTTTGTTTTCTTTCTTCTTCAGAAATTTATTTCTCAGTCTAATGCATGGCAAGTTCATTGGATTGCTGGATTTCCTACCAGTCCGCTAGCTCATCATATCACGGACACGGAGCACTGAATTTCGAGTCCGGACGGATCCCAGCAAGCAGCCTTCGCAGGAAGGCAGGAAACACATGCCTACCAATCAAAACCATTCCGCCAGAGAAGTATTTCTCGCGCAAATTGTACACGCCTACACTACACACCTCCCAGATCACATGCCTCGCCTACTCGCATAGCATGCGTCCCTTCTCAAGAATCACATGCCTGCCTGCTGAATTCGTAATCATTTTCAAGGAGATCAGGGACATGGCCCGTGGCCCAGGAGGCGCCTGAATTCGTGCCTAATTTCACCTATTTGGCGCCGAACTCGTGCATCTCGAACGCGTTCTAAACGACATCTTGAATTGGACCGAAATGTGGTTGTGTTACTTTAATTTGCTCTTTTGCTTTATAATTGCTTCGTCACTTCGTCCACGGCTACTGAATCTCATTGCGTGTATATGTCATTTGTCAACATGATACAGCCAAGTTAAATCTTCTTACTAAGGTTCAGAAAAGTTTTACCTAACATGCGCATACTAATCTGCTTATGGCACTATTGCACTAAGCAGTTTACCGAGTAGTGAAAAGAAACATGGAAAATGGTCAAACAACACACTCCCGCTTGATTTTAAAATGGTAACATTTCTGTAGTGAACACGAAGGGCACCTGATTATATTGTGGTAAAGAAGGAATTCATAAAAGAACAAGAAAAGTTTGACAATTTTCAATAGCCTAAAAAAATTAAAGTTATTATCTCTCGATCATCTAAAGTACTTAATCCAATGGCTCCAAGTTAAGCAAATCATCCCAGATACTGTAAAACACTCTATAATTGCAAATGCTCAGTTATCCAAAGCAAGTGAAGAAAGAACCATATAAAACACTCTATATTGATCATGCACACGTACGAACTTCAAATAATTAAACCCAAACCAGTTCCCTTGCTCACGTATCTTTTCATCACGAGCTTATAGATCGGTAATAAACTTCGAATTTGAGCCAAATTTTTTTTATCAATGGAATCACAATCGTCCATCTGATCCCCACAATACCATTGGACGTTTGAGCAGGTCAAAGAAACGATTCGTGACCACCAACTCCTTCCCTCACCCGAAACCCTACCCCCGCCCGCGCACCCGCCTCGCACGGCGGCAGCCACGTCGCCGCCGCGCGGCCACGGTGCCGCGCCGCTACTGGTGGGTATCGTCCGCGTCACCCCGTCGCGAGGCTGGCCTGGCCCGAGCGCGCCGCCAGTCAAACACCACGAGCTTGGACCGGTCAACAGTCAAAGTTTCCAAGCGACCAAGCCTATATAGCCCCCGCGCAACTCCTCCGTCCAAACAAATCCAAGGCAGCAGCTCGCTCTCGTTCGTTCCCTCCACCTTCTTCTTCTCTTCTCTCCCACCTCATCGTCCTCGTCTCCAAGGCTCCAACGTGCCGGCCAGCCCGGACGTACACGCCGGACGACACCACGCGACACCTCCACAGACCAAGCGCGCTGCTGCGGGTTTGATCGATCCCGACACCACCCGAGCTGTGATTCTTCTCGCCTTTGTACTTCTGCCCCGATGACCACCTCGTCGTCCGGGAGCATCGAGGCGCCGGCGAACTCGAGGCCCGGGTCGTTCTCGTTCGCCAGCACGAGCTTCACGGACATGCTGGGGGGATCCGCGGGCGCGGCGGGCGGGGCGTCGAGGTACAAGGCCATGACCCCGCCGTCCCTGCCGCTGTCACCGCCGCCGGTGTCGCCATCGTCCTTCTTCAACATCCCCGGCGGACTGAACCCCGCCGACTTCCTCGACTCCCCGGCCCTCCTCACCTCCAGTGTAAGCACGGGCCGACCCCCCGCCGCCATTGCCTTTGCCGTTTCTGCGCGGGTGTGTGCTCGCGCGCGGCCGTGGGGCGCTTTGACTTGTCGCGCCGCACCACATGTGTCGTTGCTACGTGGAATGCTAATGCGCTTTGCACGTTGCAGTTCTTCCCGTCGCCGACGACGAACGCATTCGCCTCGCAGCAGTTCAGCTGGCTGTCGCCGCAGCCGCAGGACGCAGAGCAAGGCGGCAAGGAGGATCAGGAGCGGCAGGCGTACCCGGACTTCTCGTTCCAGACGGCGCCGACGACCGAAGAGGCCGTGCGGACGACGACGACCTTCCAGCAGCCACCGGCCCCACTGGTGAGATCACCATCTATCCATTTCATCCCCTCTGCTGTCACCCTCTCGCGGGTTCCTAGCTGACTTTGTCCAAAAGAGACTACTGCTAGTGCTAGCATACATATATATAGTATCTCCTAGACTAATTTGCTAACTAAGCACGCAAATATAAAACAACACTTGGGGAAGCATCATGTCATGATCCCGTAATCTTTTTGTTTGTACTATAATTGTCAAAAATAAAATTATACTAATATCCTTTGCAACACTTCAGGGTGAAGAAACTTACAGAAGTCAGCAGCAGCAGCAACAGCCATGGGGCTACCAGCAGCAACAAGGCATGGACGCGAGCTCCAACCAGGCGGCCTACGGCGCGCCGTTCCAAGCGGGGTCATCGGACGCCAGCGCGATCGTGGCGCACGTGCCGGCGAGCGGCGGCGGGTACAGCCAGCAGACGCAGTCGCAGAGGCGGTCGTCGGACGACGGGTACAACTGGCGCAAGTACGGGCAGAAGCAGGTGAAGGGGAGCGAGAACCCTCGCAGCTACTACAAGTGCACCTTCCCGAGCTGCCCAACCAAGAAGAAGGTGGAGCGGTCGCTCGACGGGCAGATCACCGAGATCGTGTACAAGGGCACGCACAACCACGCCAAGCCGCAGAACACGCGCAGGAACTCCAGCACGGCGGCGCAGCTGCTGCTGCAGGGCGGCGACGCGTCGGAGCACTCGTTCGGCGGCACACCCGTCGCGACGCCCGAGAACTCCTCGGCGTCGTTCGGTGACGAAGAGGCCGCCGGCGCGGGCTCGCCGCGGGGCGGGAACGCCGGCGGCGGCGACGAGTTCGACGAGGACGAGCCGGATTCCAAGAGATGGTGAGTGCTCGATCGGTTCACAAAAGTCGTCCACGCCAAGTTGTCTCTGTTGCGTTCTTAATTGAATATTGGAGAGCAAGTGGAACTGAATCCGTATTGCTTTTGTCAGGAGGAAAGACGGCGACGGCGAGGGGATCTCCATGGCCGGCAACCGCACGGTGCGCGAGCCGAGGGTCGTTGTCCAGACCATGAGCGACATCGACATCCTCGACGACGGCTACCGCTGGAGGAAGTACGGGCAGAAAGTGGTGAAGGGAAACCCAAACCCAAGGAGCTACTACAAGTGCACGACGGCCGGGTGCCCGGTGCGGAAGCACGTGGAGCGCGCGTCGCACGACCTGCGCGCCGTGATCACCACGTACGAGGGCAAGCACAACCACGACGTGCCCGCCGCGAGGGGCAGCGCCGCGGCTCTGTACCGGCCCGCGCCGCCGCCGCCGACAGCGGACAACTACCTCGCCGCGCCCGCCGGCGTGAGGCCGCCGCCGGCCATGGCCTACCAGACGGGTCAGCAGTACGGGTTCGGCGGGCAGAGCTCGTACGGCGCGCCGGCGCAGAGCGGCGGCGGCGGCTTCGGCTTCTCGTCCGGCTTCGACAACGCGATGGGTTCGTACATGAGCCAGCAGCAGAGGCAGAACGACGCCATGCACGCGTCGAGGGCCAAGGAGGAGCCCAGGGAGGACAAGTTTTTCCCGCAGTCGATGATGTAC
The DNA here is from genome assembly GCA_036936925.1 of Cenchrus fungigraminus. Lineage (NCBI taxonomy): Eukaryota > Viridiplantae > Streptophyta > Magnoliopsida > Poales > Poaceae > Cenchrus > Cenchrus fungigraminus. The sequence goes on along the minus strand of CM072778.1, from coordinate 13,798,030 downwards.
AACTGACCGCGGACAAGGACATCGCGGGAAATGGCGAAGACATGACGTGGTGTCCATAATTGTTTCTTTGCGTAGGGTTGTTGTATCTAGGATAGGGTTGAACAGATTTCTTTATTTGTTTGGAGGCCTCCATCCATCCACGTCGGCAGAGGGTTGCCAAAAGGGTGGTGGCCTCCGTTAACACGTGGATGGGGAAGAAAAGGATGTAGGAGGTGTAGGACACACGACACAGGATAAGGTAGAAGAAGGGTACCGACAGTTTTGTTCTAAGATTTTTTTTTCGCATGGAAATGTTGTATTCAAAATTGAATTGAATTTTAGATCATAGAACATCGTTAAAGATTCAAATGGATCGACCTTTAATGTGGTGTGTTTTTGCTGAGTATTCGTAGATATTGCAAAGCAGGTATAAACCAAATGTTATTATTGCATAGACCAGTTAACTAAGGCATGTCTAACAAAATTCTTACCGAGGTAAGTGTGTGTTGTGTATGTAGGAACACATCCAGCACAAACCAAATTAATCATGCAAATCGTGCAAACTTCAATCTAGATCACATGATGTTGATTCAAGAGGCGCATGTGAGAGTGAGAGGGTGGATTTGCAAAAGTGTCACATAATCACACTTTTGCAAATCTCCCTTCCACTCCTCCGTGCGCCCCCTTGATCAACATTTGAGATTGGAAGTTTGGACGGTTTGTATGAAGAGGTTGGTCTGCACTTGATACTTTGCCGTGTATGTAACCTTCTGCACCTGTTTTGTGTCATGTAAAAAAAAGTGCACTGAAACAACTAGTTCAAAATAAAAGCCTAAATTGCTAAAGAAATGTGACCAATCCATTCATATACTACGAGTCTACAACACTTGTTAACACAATTTACATAACCAATCTCGCTTCCCTGCCAAACTGCACTGGTCAGGTGCACGTACGCACGGCCCAAACGCAATGAGTACAAATACGGACTCGGTCAGCATCCCTCAGCATGCTGCTGGTCCCTTGTAAATGTGTTTTTAAAACGTTTACAAGGATTTGACCGTGGATTTTGACCACGGTTCCTCCGATCCATACCTAACTCTGGAGTCCTACCAGCTGAAGTTTCTAACGGACCGTGTGTGTCCGAAAACAAACGGTTGCACTCTGTCCGGGGATAGTCTCCCTGAACAACGGAGCAAGGCCAGGCGAAGTCAGCCACACTTAAATTTCACGCGGCGGGCGAGGTCAAAATCTGTTCAACAAACACTGGCACTGCTCCTCGGACCTCGGTCGGGTGCCACACTGCAACTGCCGGATTGAGAGGTTGCTAGCTTTTCACGAGCCCTGCGCCATTCGAAGAGGGTCGATACGGGCACCGGAAGGAAACGTTGCCATCGTCCGTCGGCGACCGATTTGCGCGTTCCCAAGCGCAGCCCGGGTCACGGACCGAACGCGTAGCTCGGGAGGGCGGCGCGGACGGCGGGCGGAGGCAGGCAGCCGCTAGCTAGCGCCGCCGGCGCGCTCCAGCCTCGAGCTGTGTGTTGGCGTTGGATGGGGGCACGGGTGATGGGACGGGCGCGGCGCGGCGTGGCGTGGCGTGGCATGCAGGACCGGATCAAACAGAGCAGCGGTCGCGGCTCCCGCCCCCGTCCCCTTCCGAGGACGTTGAGGCGGTCAGCCGGTATCGGGGGGCGCCAGAGCGTGCGGTCGAGGGATCGCGCTGGGCAACTCGGCGAGAGGCACTGAGGCAGCAGACAACTCGGTCGCCGACGATGCCCTGCACGTCGCCGTTCGCATTTGACACGGCCACCGGCTTGCTGCTACGAGTCGAGTTCGATGACGCAACAAACGATTATTGAGCTACGCAGGAGTACGTTCGTGTTAGGATCCGATCGGCTGCGACGCGCTGTTGGTGCGGACGAAATTAGGAGCGTCGTCTGCGCCGAGGCTGCTAGGGTTCTTCTGCGGTTCTGCCCCTGAAAACGATTGAGAAGTGATGGAGCGAGCCATCGAGGAACCAGCAGCAACTACTTGGTCTGGTCCGTGAGCGTGCTTTCCCCGGAGTACGGAGAGGTAAACACGTCATGTGCCGAAAAACGTTGGAGGAAATAGCAGCTGATCGAGGAGGGCGATCGACGCTTCGTTATTCCTTCCTGTCAGCAACGTACTACGCCTGTACGAGGTTTACCTAGCTGCTATGTGCTAGAGCACCATTTACAATGGCCAGAGCATTTTTTGACTTAACTAAAATACTAGTGCTAACTGCTAAACTTTCACCTTTCAGGTTTGTTGACCGTAAATTTTCCAAGTCAACTGGTCCCATGCACAAATTTCAAATCTCTCCTCTGCGAGCCAAACCGTGCCTTCGGCCCAACAAAGCCTCTAGGCCCAAAAGACTCCAAATCTATAGCACAGAGCTTAACAGATTGCAAGCTTTGAGTTTCTGCTCCGTGCATTTGCATTGGCAGCCCTCTGAACCGTAATCCAGCACACCAGCGTCAGAAGAACTCATCGAATCTTGGTGTAAATTAACATGCGAGTGCATGTGCTGTTGAGGTGAGCACACCGAAATGGCTTGTGAGTGAGAACACGATGGGCGCCCCATGTTATGTTGGCTTCGTCAAGGCAACGCAAGACGTACCACCACCACTCGGTGGCAGAAGCAGAGCAAATGAATCAGGTCCTGGTAGATTTTTAAACATCTAAAGGTTTGCAACTTTGCATAATCTAAGGAACCTACACGCTCATCTCCATTTTCCTGCTCCCCGATCTGTCTTTGGTCTTAAACACTGCATATTCTCTGAGTACGTTAGCAACGTAATTGGCTTCCAAATTTGTCCATTTTACTCTGATTTTTAAGCACTGATGAATGCTCTCCGTCATGTCAGTTTTTCGATTGGTGTACGTGTGCAGAAATTAAAGAGAGAAAAGTTAACAGATGGCAAATTTGTTTGAAACTTCGTATGATCTCAACCAAAACTCTGTACAGTTTGGGGCTCTTACAGTTTATTTTGTCACAATTTCCCCCCTCATCTCCCGAGCTAAAGACCGCTCAACCCTTTGGACATCACAATACAGAGTCGTCAGGGGATCGAGAGGTGAGAACCGGCCGGACGGGGACACGTCCTCGATCGTGGTATTCACATCGGCAGATCAGAAAGAAAACCAAAAGAATATAAGCGAGACGAAGGAGAAGAAGAGAGAGCTCTTCGAGCCCTCTAGTCTGAGGCCTCCTCCACGATGCTCTCGAGCTGTGGCCGCCACACGCCGACGCGGGCGCCGCTCCGCCGTCTCCGGTGGCCGCCGCTCGACGCGGTCTTCTCGGAGAGCAGCTCCCTCAGGTAGTTGTCCTGCTCCGCCGTGTCGCCGGCGCTGCTGCTCTTCTTGGCGTGGTGGTGGTGGTGGCGGCTCGGCCGCTTGCCGCTGCCGCCGCCGCTCTTCTTGGAGCTGCCCTGCTTCTTGCTCCTCCGGTCCGCCGGCAGCGTGGCCGAGGGGATGAGAAAGTAGATGCGGCCGCGCTTGAGCTCCGAGTCCGGCGACACGATGACGAGCTTCTTGGAGGCGCAGCCGGGCGCGCCGGAGGGGGACCACGCCGTGGTGAGCGTGTGGTTGGGGTTCGCGGCGAGCACGGTGGCCGCGGCCACAGGGCAGCCGAACTCGTCGACGTGCCCGCTGAGGTGCACGATGCGGACGACGTCGAGGGCGCCGCAGGGGACCATGCAGGCCAGGCAGCACCGCAAGCTGTTGCCCATGTCGCTGTCGTCGTCGTCGGCGGTGGTGGCGCTCGACCGCTGGGCGTGGGCACACAGCTGGAGCTGGGCTCCTTTGATTGGGGTTGCTGTTGCCGGTGATTATTGGAACTCGGATCGGAACTCCTTGTGATGATGGGAGTGGCGGAGGCTAGCTGCGCGTATATATAGCGAGCGCGCCAAGTGGAAGTGGACCTGGCTGGGGGTCGTGCCATGCTGCCATCTCAAAGTCGTAGCTATCTTGCTGGCTTTGGGATTGAATAATTCTGAATTTTAAAAAGAATTGAACAGTGAGGCTACTGGTACAAAATAAGTACGCATACTGTACTGTTTGCGCTAAGGTACACCGTGCACACAATCTTCTATACAGCAGTTTCAAATTTGTGTGCTGTTCGGAGCTCAAGGCGGTCCCCATTTTGAAACACTACAACTGCATCTGTTAATGTAAATTCTTGCAGTACTTTTATATAGATTCCAAACTTAAGATATATAATACTCCCTCCGGTTACATATTAGAAGTCGTTTAGGACAGCGATACGGTTACCAAAGCACAACCTTGACTTCTCTTTTCTACAAAAATCTTTATTGGAAAGTTATATATGTATATTCTTATGAAAGTATTTTTCAAGACAAATCTATTTATATGATTCACATTTTCAAACTCAACGACTTAAAAGTTATTCATGATTTATATTCCCAATACTTGACTTAAACCTTGTCCAAAACGACTTCTAATAGGGAACAGTAAATATTTTTAACGTTATTATACAATATATTATTATTGGAAAACTTTTTTGGAGCCATTTGTTAAAGGAGCATGAAGAGGATTATCTTTCTATGCTTAGTCACATCTTGTGCTTCTAGCATTATCGATGGGGGTATATGCCCATCCTTTTTTTTCTCAAATATATCTACTTGACAAATTAAGGATTTTTTTTTTTTTACATTTGAGCTTGAGGACAAAGAATGGCACCGTGCATCATGTTCCCTGGGTCCCGCCTGATTCGCTGTGAGGGGCTTTTGTTTATGTATTTTGCTTCACTGGATACGTGTTTGTTTGGTTTCCGATAGATTCCGTTTGGACGTATCTCCTCCTCTCCGATGGTTTTCGCTGAGCGATCCAAATTAAAATCCAAGATGGCAGGGTGTTACTAAATTATTAATAAGCAAATAATTTGAAGTGGCTAGGATATTTATTAGCATGGTCTTGGCACCCTAATCTTGCCGAGGAAGCTGCCGCGAAGGAGCCACTTGCAATGATTAGGACCAATCCTCCTTGTGTTACCTGTTATTGTGATGATTCTCACGGAGAAGAACATTCCCGTTCCTGATGTAGCAATTGGAAGGCATTTACGGTAAAGAAACTGGTAGATGGAAGGAGAGGTCAGAGGATCGAACTCTAGAGTAATTGAACACGATGTTCTTACGATAAGCATGGTGATTTATTTTTCCCACCCTTGTTGTTAGTACGTTTCACACATACTACGAAGTGGGGGAGGAATTTTGAGGAAAAAGAATCCATCGCCGTGACATTCTTCCCCCGAGTTGATCTACGCCTACGCGGCGGCGCCTGCAGGATTCGAGGCACGTCGAAAACGTTCGTTCGGCCGGCCGGGGGTTTGGAAGCGGAAGCTGCCGGGTGGGTGTGGCAGCGGCGCGACGGCACACTGGCACGCCGACCCACGGCGACTACTCCGGGCTACGCACCGTAGTACATGCCCTCGCGTGGCCGCCCAAATCCGCATCCGCTCGAAAGCCGAGGGCGCTGCGCTCCGGCGCCCCCGGCACGCACGGCACAGCCCGGGCGGCGCGACATGCTTCGCCTGGCTCGGCACGCTTTGCCGGCCAAGCGCACGTCCGCCAAGCCTGCCGATCTCGGTGTTGGGAGGCGGCCGGAGTGGGAGATTTTTGGGCGGGTGGAAAGGGGAGCAGCCGGATCTCCGGGGAGAGCAGGAGGTTTCGTTGGGGTTTGGAGTTTTGGACGCAGCCGCGCTGGAATGCACGGCCGCGGCCCGGCATACGCGTCTCGCGTACGAAACATTGCGTGCGTGCGCGGGTAGTGCTGACGAGTTCCGGGTGGTCCGATACATCGACCGGCTTGATTTTGTTTTCAAGACAAAAAGGGGTGAGATATGACGACACGGCTACCGCGCCGTGGCACCGTACAGGGCTGCCAGGCTGGTTTGGAACCGAGGTACGGGACTCTGGTTGGTTTAGCGTAATCATGGAGTTAGGTTCATGCATAATGACGTAGTATTAATAGCTGAATATGTTCACGTAGATTTGTTACGTGTGCTCCTCAAAAGATTCTTACAAGGAAAGCAATGCGAAGGTACGCCTAATCTAGCTGTTTAAGCTAAATTGATTCGAGGGAGATTTTCCTCCTTCCGAGTTTCATGCACCAACTATTCCTAAAGGCAAACATAAAAAAAAAGTAGTAGGAAGATGATACCCCCACAGTCCCACACGCGTTTTTTGTACTACCCAAGTCCAAGGCATTCCGATTGACTGCGAAATCGACTGAAATTTAGCAAGGTTTTAGGCAACCTAACAAATCCAATACTTCTTCTGACATTAAATATATGACATTTTGGAATAAACTATACTAGTTCCATCAACTTATACTCTCACTGTCTCACACAGTGCAGGCTAGTAATTCGAGAGACATGAGCATTAGAAATTCATGAAAAATCAGATCCCATAGCAAGTGGTCAAAATTACTTCTCTCTCTCTCTCTCTATTTTATTTAATAAATATTCCAATATAATACCCATATAGATACATATTTATATTTATTCAATGTTATTGACTTTAGTTAACACTTACTTTTCTACGTAGGTATTTCATGTGTACGTTTATAGTTACTTTAGTTTATTTATTATGTCAATGACAATGCATAATGTAGATGAAAATTTAGTGGTAGTTTTAGTTTATTTTTTATAATGACATATGTGCGGATTCAGATGATGATTAGGGGTAAATTAGGTTATTTTCATAATGATATATGCATGAATAACTTACATATAGATTTAGGTTAAAGTTTCTTTAGATGGTTTTTATTATGATAGAGATGTGTAATTTTCAACAAACATAATAGAATGTTATTATTTTAAATGATGTGTAAAATATATTTAGATCGATGATGGATGTTTTATGATTCTTATGATAATTTCTAGTTTTTTTTCAAGTGCGGCTTGTAAAGGATTAGAGACTCAAACAGTTCAGCTCAAAATATATTTAGTTCTCAAAATTTTCTCCATCTACACATCTTCGGACACTAATTAAGAGTATTAAACATGGATTAATGACAAAACTCATATCATAATCCCTGGTTCAAATCGCGAGACGAATCTAATGAACCCAATTACGTCATGATTAGACAACGATGTGCTACAGTAAAGAATCTCTAATGACGAGTTAATTAAGATTAATAGATTCGTCTCGCGATTTTCCGACCATCTGTGTAATTAATTTTATAATTAGTCTATATTTAGTCCTCCTAATAGGTCTTGAGAAGATAGTCCAAAAATTTCTTCCAAAAATTTTCTTCCATTACTGCTCTCTGCTCATCGTGGGGCCGTGGCATGCCATAATATGCCATGCCGCCGTGGGCGCTGGACACGTACCCCACTTTACCTGCGTGTGCGTGCGTTCGTGCGGACGCCCATGGCATGGCATCCCATCACTGCGGCAGCGCGCACGCGCTCGCCTCCGCCAACCTCACCGTGCTACTAGTACTTGCTTGTCCGGCCCATCCGTGCGGGCACCCCGCGCGCTTCCGTACGAACGACATCCGGACGCGGTTCGCTCGTTCCGGTTTTCTTCCAGATCGCACGGCCGGGGCTCTCGCTCGCTCCGCTCGCCCCCGGTCAAGGATTCTCCGTCCCGCTAGGCTAGAATGCTAGATGCTGCTGCCAAGTGCTAGCAACGTGCAAGCCGGGGAATCCAGATCAGCGATCGCCGATTCGCCGTGTGAAAAACCTTAATCCCGGTGGTGACGACCTGACCGATTCGTCGTCACCCGCGTGCTTAACCGCCTCGATCGCCGCTACCTGCCATGTCAGTCAGTCAGGCCGGCCGGCCGGCGCGCGCAGAGCGGAGGCGTGCGTGAGTGACAGGTGGACCCACCGGCGAGCTCCTCGCCTCGCCTCGCCTGCACGTGCACGCGGGCAGCTCCAAGTAGCTGGAGATGCCGGGGGCGGGGGGGAGGACGACGACGAAGCCGCGGCGAAGCTTCCTTCCTCCGGCTCCGGGCTCGGACTCGGAGGTGCATCCAACCGCCACCGTACCGTCACCGACCGCCTCGTCGTCGTCGCCGCCCGTCAGAGTATCGGACACGGCATTCAAGATCAAATCCATCCGCCGTCTCCGCACCCGCCATACTCTACTCCGTGGAGGAATCCATCACCTGCGCCAGGGAGGCAGACACTATTCTATTCCCATCCGCCCCCGAGCCGCGCGGAGGAGACTGCTCGATCGGGCTGCCCTGGCCACGCTGCCGCGGCAAACATGTGGGGACGGCGAGAGCAAACCACCCTGGCGAGATGGGAAGGCGTCAGTGGATTGGCTGCACGCCTGTACACTCCACTGTACTTTACTGTACGTACAGTGGCGTACTGGTGGCTGGCTCTGGGGCCCGTCTCTGGCACTATAGCTGGCCGTGCATGGCCATAGGTATGTCTTGTCATGTGATGGATTGGGAGCATCATGGCCTTAGGGCTTATCTAATGGCTATCTTATGTTATATTTCAAATTACTTGTCGTTTTGGTTTTTTAATACATATATATGTATATAAAAAAGTCAAAACAACAAATAATTTAACACGGAGGGAGCAGAAGAGAGAGAAGAGTTATCTCTTCTTCAAGAGAGAATTTTATTCATGCACTTCAAGATTCTTTTGAGTATGATAAATGTGGTCATTTATATTGTAAGCTATATATGCTAAAAGATGTATCATTGGAAGAGTTGATTTTTAAAGTGCTTAAGCTAGGTCCTACTCATCCGTTCCAAAAATATGATATTTTGCACAATTTTTAAATAAAACGAGTGATCAAACTAGAGGTTAAAAAAGTGAAATGAACTATAATTTGGAACGGAGGAAGTAGCTCTTATCATTGAATATGCTCTTAAAAAGTCTGTGGCCTGCGACTTGCACCGTGCTGCAGCGTCCGTTCACGAGTACAGTACTGTCGAGAAGCAGATGAGATGCATAGGTCTTTCCCTTTTTTTTTTCTTCTGCACATCTGATGTTACTGTTAGGCTTTTGATATGATTTTCCAGTGGTCCAAAGACGGGTCAGTGGGAGTGTGGGACAGCATATTTTGGTTCCTGATAAAGAGAAGAAAAGAAAAGCAAGCAGTGCAGCGTTTGATGGCTGATGAGACTTGGGAACTGGATTCGTGTGCCAAGCTGCGTTTGGTTGCACGAGCGTGACAGTCCTATGGATACTTGGCGCTGTATTTGAAGCCTTGAAGGAACAGGTAGAACCTTACGCACGAGGGGGTACTAGATGCTCCCATTTCATAGGAACATTGTTCTTGTTCTTGCTGTTTGAGACTTTGGGCATGGATAGTGATCTGATTCTTGACGCGTCATCACCTCTTCTGTACCCGTGTGTGTTGCTCCACAAATGCGGTTGTGAAGGAGAAAGGGTGCATGTAAAGGCAAGGAGATGCCAATAATTTGCCAAGGAAAAAAAACTATTCTGAATTCGTCGTGTGTAGTTACAGACTCACAGATGAGTCTGAAAGAGCCGTAGCTTGCCGGCGTTGGAAAAGGAAAAGGTGGAAAGCTGTTAGTGCATCGGGACTGGTTACTGATTAGGCCGTGGCACAACTCTGAACTCAAGTGTACAAGGTTCTCACAGACGACAAACACAATCCTTGTCAAGTGCCAACATCCAAATTTCCATTTGTTTTTTAGCCGAATTTCGCATGTAAAATGCTCTGTACAGCTTTCAAAATTCTTCGATTGCCTCCTCTACGAATGTACAAACAGAATTCACCCCATAAAGGGTGTAAAAATGGCTTTCTGGTCACAATGATGTCTTCAAAGCTTTGCTCTTCAGAACTTCAAATTTGTCCCTTCACATGATGCAATGGCTAAGCTTCAATCTTGCTCTGAGAAGTGAGAACACTTCTCTTCTATATCACTATATGCCTGTATGGCTGTATGCCTGTGCAGTATACGTTTTGTCATGGAAGGAGGTGCTCTGTGTGTTGCATGGAGACAACAAATTAGGCCATTGTGTGGTGGCTACGTTAAGTCATTTGGTTGCTTATTGCTGTCATCCACATTCTGTACATCTGTTGTGCCACATTCTAGGAGTGGCATTTCGGTTGCATTGGAAACTTCAGGAGAAGCTAACTCTTTCTTCGTACTTTGCACGCCTGTAGCTCGTGCAAGATCAATCCATTGCTGCAAGAAACATGTCGTCAGTAAAGCAAGACATAGTCAAGTGCTATCATGCAACGTGTTTCTGGAGTTGGAGACTAGATAATCCAAATCATTTTATGGTAAGATTTTGGTTTCCTTGGAGATATAATAATTTATCAAGAAAATAAACTACTGATTGGTAATGAACACTGATGGTTCCCTTTACCTCAGTTGAACCAGGACCAGACTAAGATCAGAAATACTGAAGTTCATGAAGCACAGTTCCAGAGTCCAGACTGGAATGCTAGCAGACTGAGTTGCCTCCCATGGAACAATCTTAGTTAGGAGGATTTTTACTACTAACTATGCCCACAAATTGAACATTTGAACCGCAAATTAAGTAGGGAGTCAAGTAGTCAACCGCCAATTAATTGGAACTTGAGGGCTGCCCACTTACATACCTTATTCTACACGTCTTTGGTCCTACGCTAAAAACAAGAAAGAGAATATACACTCATTTGCATTTTTTCGTTCCAAGAAAGAGGAGAAAACTTGTTTGCGCCATTCAGCCAGCTTGAGAATGCAAATTGAATACCAAAACATTATCGGCTAAATGTAAAGTGCAGAAGTGGCAAACCTGTGTTCCCCAGTATGAATTAATTATCCTTGAAACAAAGGACAACAGGCTAGCAAGAAGTGGCTGGTTATAGTAGGCCATCAGATGCTCTCCTAGTCGATGCTCAATCAGACCAGCTATGACCTGAAGCATGTTTATTTGAAAAGTTAAACACTCTCGTGAAAAATGGAATAACTGATAAGGTACATGTGCTTAGAAATGGAAATAGCAGTTTCAGACTTTCAGGATTTAGTTGGAAATAATAGTTTCTGGAATCTAATGCATCAAAGTTCCTGATTACTGATGAGGTGCAGTAGCAAGGCCGCATTTTAGTGTTACCAACTCACATTCTCAGCATGTTATATTACAACACATTTTAACCATTGCTTGCATGTGCCCTGATCTATGCAACTAATGACAAAATAGCTCTTCATAGATAATCAGCACTTAAGTGAAAAGAGTAATGCTCTCGGCAAACTACCTGGTATCGTAGGTTTGCTGATGTTCCAAGGAAGCAACTATAAACAGTTGCTGATTTCCAGATCGGAGATCTTTTGCGCCCCACTTCCATACTTGCAGAAGGTTTCAGAATTTTGCGAGCACCATATAAGACATCTGAAGCAACTCCAGCTCCAATACTAGAAATGAATCCAACACCGGCAAGTTTAAGACCACCCATAAGCACTGATGCAAATCTCTGGTTAGTGCTCCAATTCTGCCCTACGATGCCCTTTTGAAATGCATTATCTGGCAATGTTCCTAAAAGTCCTTTCAGAAGCTCCACACTATCACCAGAGCCATCATCGGCAAAAGACAAGAGTGAAATAGTAGGTGCAGGAAGCCACACTGTAAAGAAGTCAACAACAGTGCCTCTAATTGTATCAGTGAGAACATAGTCAATCTCTTCAAAAAACCGTCCTTTCCGTTTTTCGTATTGTGCTAGAAGAGTTGTAGTTATTGATATGCCCTCTTCAATAGCTAACCTATGCAGGAATTGGGGATCTGCTAGCAACCTCTCACGGAAACCCTGCAGAAAATGCCCAGATTTAAGTTCCAATAATTTTAAGTATGCTTATTGGCATTCCTAAAAGGAAAAGAGTGAGAGATAAAGAGTACATGAGCTTCTTACTTGGAATCGGTGAATCAATTCAGCCATAACAGGGTATTGCTCTAAGTCAAAAAAGTTCTGCAGTATCTCAGGAGAAACCACACCAAGATCTATTCCTTTCTGAAGATCCTGTCATAGAAATACAGAAAGTTCTGTTAGCTCCAACAGAAGGAAAACATGACTACTTACCATACCAATATAGCTTTAGAAAGAATTATCATAGTAAAAATCATTTTCTGATTTAGTAGTTCAAGTAAATTTGTTACTGTTTACATTTGCCTTTAGACTAATAACTATTCCTAGTTTATTACACTAATCAAGCGACAAATATAACAAAGACAACTCAACATATACTAAGAGCGAGTGATAACCTGAGGTAAAGCTTCGCGCCTCCTACCAGCAGCATTCATAACTCTAGCAATTTCAGCACGATCGAAGCAATTTCGACTGCATGGTTTGGCAGCAGAGTACCATAAGAAATCAGCTACAGGGATTTCACCTTCTCTCCTTATACTTTGTCTCTCAGGATCAAGAAGTACCACAACTTGTTTTTTCTTTTGCATCCTTTTAGATATCCTAGCAGGAACACCAATTCCTCGTGACCCATACATAACATGACTTGCACCAGTTACAACAACAAGCATCCCTGAAGGATCGCCATTAGTAATTTCTTTCATTATTGTCTGGGACATGGTATAATCATCAACTACTCTTGCCTGTGCCGATAAATATGAGCTTGGGCCAAAAGGGGAACCACTACTTGATGAGATCTTATCTATCAATGATCGGCCTGAGATGGATGTAAAGCCAGAAATGAAGCCTGAGCCAGCTGGCGGAGCATACATCTTTCTTTCAGCCTTTGAAAGGCCTCTAATTCCTTCAGCTTGGACAGTTCTTACCACCTAGTCAAGAAAAAACACTATACAATTTTCACCAAATAATGTAGAGACTAGAGAAGGCAAGCTTACACATTAAAGTATACATCAGAACAGACATTTACTATGGAAGGGGGCAAAAAGCATGTGACAGAGGTGCTTAAGCAGGCAAGTTAGAATACAGGGCACAAGAAAAAAAGCCTGCCCATTGGAACAATGTAAATCAATTTAAAGTTATTACAATTTTATGATGTCAACAGTCAACATTTCAGAAGTATAAACAAACAATATTAATGATTAGTCAATTATGCCTGAATCACATACAATTTGCTAGGGGGTATGTGAAAAATCAGTTATAAATTACCTCAAGTGGAGTTCCACATGCAACAAGCTTTATTCTGTTATCACGACAGTAATTCAAAAGAGGTTCATACTCCTGCCATCGCTCTGGTGCCCAGTGAGATGTATAAAGTCTTAAGGTGTTGCCATCAATTCTGCATAAGGTAAGAATTGTTACAAGATCATCCACAATAGGTATTGGAAGGCTTCTAAATTTCACTTCCCCACCTAAAAAAAGCAAATATAGGCAAAAGAGAATCACCGTAGGACTTCGTTTGAACTTTTACTGTTTGGAAACCTATAAATGGTCAAATAAGTAGTAGTTTAGTACTCCTCCGTCCCAAATTACTATTCGTTTTGGCTTTTCTAGATATATATATATATAGCTTTTACTGTGTTTCTAGACATAATATCTAGGTGCATATCAAAAGCTATGTATCTAGAAAAGCCAAAACGAATAGTAATTTGGAATGGAGGAAGTAGATACAGATAATTCTAGCAAACCCTCAAGAACAGAATTAAGAGTAGCTGTTTACAGGGATGAGGTCAATCTACCAGTTATACAGCTCAGAAGACAATTTTAGCTATTCTAGCAGAGAAATAGTTTTATCTCTTGCCAGATGCAGATAAGCTATTCTCCTACTTCACTATATATGAAAATCAAGGAGCAAATAACAAGCAATGATCACTCAAGTTGCATTTGAAGTTAACACATCAGAACTCAGTATCTCTAAACACAAGATTATAGCACATCAGAGCAAGGAATTCATCTTCTACCTAATGTAGCTCAACTACATACTTGTCACAACTAGCAATGAGGTAAAATTCGTTGTCTTAACACGAGATGAAAGAAGTAGAACTGTAACAACCTCCCATCCATGAACCGGTTGAGCTGCTCCTGGAGGTCGCAGGGGAAGGCCTCGAGGGCGAGCGAGATGCTCCTCCCTGCCTCGGCGCAGCTGGCGGCCAGCTTCCTGACGATCTCGAGCTCGAGCGCCCTGTCGTCGCGGTCGGGCACGAGCTCGGCCTCGCCGAGGTACACCACCCGGGCCGCCATCAGCTTCTCCCACACCCTCCGCCGCGCGTCCTTCCCCACGGCCTGCGGCTCCCCGATGACCGTGGCGTCGTAGACCCTCGACAGCGCCGGCTCGTCCGCGGGCGGCGGAGGCGGGGCCGCAGCGGCGGGCGCCGGCGCCGGCGGAGGGGCTGCCTTGTCATCGCCCGCCGCGGCGGAGGCCGCGAGCGGGAGCGACTGGAGGACGGTGGACGCCGCGACCAGCGAGGGGACGAGTACGAGGAGGTTGCGGCGCGTGGTGGCGGCGGCGGCCGTGCAGACGCTGCCGCGCGTGGAGGTGGGGGCGAGGAGCGGCGGCTTGGCGGGGAGGTGGGGTTTGAACCTGAAGGCCCCCGGGGCTCGGGAAGGCGCTTGCGGCAGCATTCTCCCCCGCTGACACGACGCCGGAGGCGCGCCGCGCCCGCGCCGCCGGTGCCCAGGGAGGGGGTGAAATGGAGGGCCTCGGAAGCACGGAGCAGTTTGTGGTGGTTGGGAGTAGTAGAAGGCTCTTCGAAGTCTCGATCGTTTTGCCTTTCAAACAGTAGTCAGGACAGATGATGAAGCATGTTTCTATCAAATTTCAAATTCGTCACCAAATCCAAATTAATCAAGCTGAGTAAGATTAATGTATGGCTTACATTTCATCCAACTGTCGCTAGAAGACAAACAGCAATGTGGTGGAATCGTGAGTTTTCACCAGCAACGGAACTCGTTGCATACAGCCGCGCACAAGGCTAGATTTTCGGGGAATTTCTTGTGGCGGAAAACGTGGCGACTTTTCACGGCCGAGCTCGCCCGCAACAGGCAGCAGCATACGGTCGCTGTTCTTTCCGTTTTTGTGGTGGTTTTTGGAGATCGTGTGCTGGGGAAAAGTTCGGTAGCGAGAAAGAAATCTTCGAACGAGCAAGCGATCAGAAGTACGTGGAGAGGATAAGCACTGATGTTGAAACCGGTGGCCCCAAAAGGGGCACCAAGGTGCCAGCCCAACCACTAGTGGCTCACAGGGATGTCCAGTCAGCAAGTTGCAGGACGAGTGGCTCACCTTTCTTGCACAGGCGTGGCCTTCTGCAGTTCTGTTGTGCCCTCGGCGAATCGTGATTTTCATAGACCCTGCGCAAGCACCAAGCAACAATTATTAATAGATGTGATATCCACGTCACCCATTAACCCGTAACCATCGGATCCGCTCAGCTCACGATGTTAACCGTATGATCGCAGGTTGAAGCGGACCTTACGACCGTTAACTGTTAGAAAATTAGGCAAATTCTTGTTAAGTTTAATAAATGAATATAACAGTAATATTGTGATGATATATATATATATATATATATTCCAATTTATTACCGGTTAACCAAACTAGAAAACCAGTAAGAAAAAGAGTAACACGAAGGTATACCCTGCGGAGGGACCGGTGCAGGAGGCACCAGCGGCTCCATTCGCATCATTCATCATGATGAGTTGTTCGATGTAGTCGTTCAAAGTTGATGCAGGAAGATGTTCGCAGTGCCGTTGCGTTCACCGGGAAGTAGTCGTACTCCAATCGCTCGCCGCCGAGAAGTAGTCGTACAACAAGCAACTGGAGGAAGATTATTGAGCAGTCGCGCACTTATTGTGCTACCCAAAAACCTGGTTGTCTCGCTATCCCGAGCAGGATCTCTTGCGATGCCGATTTCGGAGGCTCTGCTCTTCCAGCAGCGTGTGCACGCACGGAGTGGAATAGGAATGTTCTTATTTTCAGCAACTACTAAAAAAGAAAGTGTATCTTCTTTTATAAGCAATTCTAGAATACTTAAGGTCACCATGCACCAGTCATCATGCATCTTGTGCAACGGAAGCATTAACACAATCGTTGCATGCACCTCATGCGGGCATGCGGCAATTAGCACCTAGTGCGTTGCATGCACCTCACGTTAGCAACAAATAGAGTAATTATCACTTAGTGCTTTAACCTTGCACACACTCAAAGCTTGCATCGCATGCACCAAATAAATGGCTTGCAACCCATGGCTGTCAAAAGCATTTGCACGCACCTTATGACTTCCGTTACATGCATAGTATTTATACTAGCAATTATATGGTTTTATATTCTGCATGCTCTAGCATGAAGTGTCAACATTAAAATGGACCTTTTGGAATTCATGTATTAATTGTATTTATCAAAGAATAAATCTCAATTAAATACAACACTTACGAACTCGTGACCTCATCCTCTACGGCCTCCGCCTCTCCCCTCGCAGCGCGTCAGCGCCGCACCGCCGCCCTCCACTCTCCGGCCTCCTGCCTCGCCGCCCGCGGCCTCCACGCCCTGTGCCTGTCCTACCCTGTGCCTTTCTCCGCCTACGGCTTATGTTGGGGTTCCGTAACCGCCGGCTAGTAAATTTCTCGGATTGCGTGCCGAGCCTCGGATGGTTGTGCAAATGGGGGTACACAAGGATTTATACTGGTTCGGGCCTCCGAAGAGTAACACCCTACGTCCAGTTCGCGCTGCTGTGTTATTTGCACTCATTTGTGGAAGGGGTACAAATGGGCGAGAGAGGAAGCTCGGTCCCAAGTCTCTGTAGTCTGAGAGCCAAGTCTGCCTCAAGGTTGAGGAAGAAAAAAAATGAGAGAGTGAGAGAACTCCTCCCGAGAGGAGTAAGGAGAAGCATAAGAAGTCAGAGTCTCTGTCCCTTGGAAAGAACCCTGCTCTCCCTTTTATATGCCAAGGGGAGCAGGTTACATGAGTGTAGAGAGAGAGTGAATGCACTTTGTCAAAAGGAGGAGTACGAGAGGAGCTTTTTACTCATGCCGCGGGTCCTGCTGTCCCTGTTTGCTGCTGTTGTTGCGTGTGGCTGTCTGTCCCGGTGTCGTGCCTACCCACGCAAGTGGCAGGAGCAATGAATGCCTCTGACACCTAGTACAGGCATGGGTTAATGAGGACTCAAAACTACTCGGGAGGGCGGCCTGCTAGTCGGAAGTGGCCTGGCAGGTGAGCACGTGAGGTGATCACCTTGGTTTTTGGCCGTTTTCCCTCACAAAAATAATTTCCGGAATACCAGTTGATTTGGAGCCGTTTTCCTTCATGAAAATAAATCCAGAAAGTCACCAAAATAATACTCTAGGGGCCATCGTGGCTGTGGGCTTCGCTCGTATCCGCCGTCTTGGGGTACCCATAATGTTGGGTCCCATCAGCTTATCTCCTACCTGACCGCCTTCGGGTACCCCTCACATCCCCTGAGCCCCACGGCCCATGGCTCTGATTTTGAGTGACCTCTACCTTTGCCTCGCTTCCCGGCTCCCCGCTACCGTGCTGTAGCGCTCGCTTCCCTCAGCCACCCCAAGCTTCGTCCAGGGCGATGCTCGTGAGTCTGGTGAGGGGAGATGTAAAGCAATCGTCGCATCCCTAGCTGATGCGTTGTCATCGTCGTCCTCCGATGAATCCGATGCGCGCCTTGATCGTCGTGCCCCGTCTTCCTGCCGGTGGGAGCCCCCAGCCCCTCATCGCCGGTATCTGCTGGGGTCGTACCCCGGGTAGCTCGTGTTCGCGCTGATCTCGTTTGTTGTCGGGCGGTCTGTTCACCCTTTCGGTAGTTCCTCGTTTCTGTTGTTTCAGTTGTATCCCTGTCAGTTCTCGGGGCTCCTGGTCCGCGTGTTGTAATCCCGTTCGGGTGGAACTCTGGTGTTGCAATGGGTAGCTCGTTTCAGTGTTTCTCGGTGTTGTCGTGGAACGTTCGTGGTCTAGGCGATCGGGACAAATGCGGTGTTGTTAAAGACACGCTCACTGCCGCTAAACCCTCTGTCGTTTGCATCCAAGAGACAAAGCTCCGCGACATCGATCTCGCCACCGCGCACTCGCTCCTCCCGCCCAGTCACGCCTCCACCTTCCACATGATCGACGCCACCGGCTCTCGCGGCGGCATGCTCACGGTCTGGGACGCCAACGTCTTCACGCTTGCCTCCTTTATCACGCGCCGCTTCGCGCTCACCACCGTGTTGAGCTCCACCTCCTCCGACCTCCGCTTAACTGTCACTAATGTTTATGGCCCGGCGGATCACCGTGATTCGCCTCTCTTCCTGGAGAGCCTCGACGAGCTGGCACCGCACATATCCGAGCCCTGGCTGATCGCCGGGGACTTCAATCTGATCCGCACCGCCGCTGAGAAGAACATCGGCCGTGTCGACCGTCGCCTCTGCGACGCGTTCAGTGACACCATCGAGGGCCTGGGGCTTGTGGAGCTCCCACTGCTCGACAAACTCTTTACGTGGTCGAACCACCGTGCCAACCCAACCATGGAACGCCTCGACAGGGTGTTCGTCAACAACGCACAATGCCACGCCTTCCCCACCACCACCCTCACGTCGCTTGTTCGTGCCACGTCTGATCACACGCCCATCCTCGCCACGCTCTCCACCTCGATCCCCCGTCCCAGCATGTTCCCAAAACTTCCTCCCCTCTGTGCTCCCGGCCTGGCATGACGCGGCGCCGTGCTCGGACGCGGCTGGCTCTCTCGCGCGGGCGCCTGAAATCGACAAGGGCAGCGATAAAGGTTTGGGCTCGACGTAACAGGGCCTACTGGAAACAGCGCGGCAAGCAACGGGCCGTCAAGGAAGGCGACTCCAACACGCAGTTTTTTCATGCCCACGCCACCCAGCGCCTGCGCCGGAACGTGATCCGGGGCGTGGAAGTGGACGGCACCCTAGTGAGCAACCACCAGGGGAAAGTCGCGGCGCTCACGGCGCACTACAAGACTGTCATGGGCGCGGCCACCGCGTGCTCGTGGGGCTTTCGACTCGAGGACATCTACCGCGGCCGCGCCACGGCCTCTGGTGCGCTGACTGTGGAGTTCACACAAGCTGAAGCACGGCAAGCCATGCGCGCCATGAACGCGTGCAGCGCGCTGGGCCCGAATGGCTTTGGGCCTAGCTTCTATGGCGCTACCTGGGACACGATCCAGCCGCAGGTGATGGCCCTGCTCCACTCTTTCTACCGTCACGAGGTGGATTTCGGGCGTATCAACCGATCCTTCATGGTGCTGCTGCCGAAGAAACCGGGTGCAGTGAAGGTCACTGATTTCCGACCGATCTGCCTACAAAACTGCTGCGTCAAGATCCCTGTCAAGCTGCTCACCACCAGACTGCAGCGAGAGATATCCAACCTGATCGACCTCGACCATACTGGGTTCCTCAAGGGCCGGACGATCTCCGAGAACTTCGTCTATGCTACCGAACTCGTCCAGGTCTGCTTCAAAAGGAAGGCGCCTACCATGGTGCTGAAACTGGATTTTGCAAAGGCCTCTAACACTGTCAACTGGGACAGCCTCCTCGCCGTCCTCAGGGTTCGCGGCTTCAATGACACTTGGTGCAGATGGGTGTCGCAAGTCCTCAGTTCTTCGCTCACTGCTGTTCTTGTCAATGGTTGCCCCGGCCCTTGGTTCTCCTGCCGGCGGGGGCTGCGACAAGGCGACCCCATGTCGCCCTATCTCTTCCTGCTGGTTCCTGATGTGCTGCAGACATTGATCAAGGCTGACGGCCAAGTCCGCCACCCGCTCGTGGATTCGCCCTGCCCCATCCTCCAGTATGCGGATGACACGCTCATCCTGCTCCGGGGTGAGCTGCAGGATGTTACCCGGCTGAAGATGCTGCCGGATCAGTTCTCGGACGCCACAGGCCTGCGGATCAACTTCGATAAGAGCACTGCCGTACCCATGAACATGGTGGAGGACGCTCTCCCGGTGTGCATCCAGACCCTGGGGTGTCGGCAAGAAGGTTTCCCACAGACGTACCTGGAACTGCCGCTGTCCTGCTCAAAACTCAACCTCGGCGCCTTTGCTCCGTATATCGCCAAGGCCGACCGTTACCTTGCCGAGTGGCAGGCCTCGCTGTAGAATCCTATGGGGCGCTCCGTTCTGATCAACGCGGTGCTGGACGGCCAGCTCTCCTACATCACGGGCGCCATTGCACTGCCTCCTGGGGTGATTGCTCAGTTCGACAAACGACGGCGCGACTTTCTCTGGACGGGCGACAACAACGCCCGGGGCGCTAGCTGCCTCGTCGCCTGAGATACGGTGCGCACGGCGCGCGACCAGGGCGGCCTCGGGATCAAGGACATCGGGGTGAAGAACTCCTGTCAACTCCTGCAGCTCATTCACCGCCTCCACATGGCGGCGTCCTCGTCCTGGGCGCGCTGGGTACGTGAACACGCGTGCATCGCGACAATGGAGGGTGATCTGCACGGACATCACTGGAACGCGCTGCGCGCGCTGCTGCCTGTCTATCGGGCGATCACGAGCGTCGCCGTCTGGGACGGCGCCACGACCTCCCTCTGGCATGATGTCTGGCACGAGGAAGACTGCCTGGCGGACCGCTTCCCCACTCTTCTCACACATTGTGAGACGGACAAGCTGACCGTCCAGAACGCCGTCCGGCATGGGGTCCGGCGACACCTTGTGCCCCGGCTCACCTCCGCGGCGACTGAGGAGCTGCTGGAATTAGAGGATATCCTCGCCCACACTAAGCTCACCGAGGAGCCTGATACGCGGCTTAGCCCGCTTCTCTCGCCGAAAGGGAAGCTGCACACGTCCCTGCTGTACCAGCTGCTGACGAGGCACAGGGGCGCTGCTGATGATGCGGCCGCGTTCGTCTGGGAAAGCGTCGCGCCGCCGCGCGTCCAATTCTTCGGGTAGCTCCTCAGCCGCAATCGGATACAGAGCAAGGCGAACTTGAAGGCCAAGACGATCGTCCCGGATGCCACTTGCGAGATATGTGCTGCTGCAGAAGAGACGGCGCAACACATCATCTTCGAGTGTCCATTCGCGCGCTC
This sequence comes from Cenchrus fungigraminus, assembly GCA_036936925.1. Lineage (NCBI taxonomy): Eukaryota > Viridiplantae > Streptophyta > Magnoliopsida > Poales > Poaceae > Cenchrus > Cenchrus fungigraminus. The sequence goes on along the minus strand of CM072778.1, from coordinate 13,777,138 downwards.
CCTCTGGGTCTCTCTGGGATTCGACATCCCGGCTGGCCACCGTGTGAACGATCTGCACCGACTGCCCCGCCCGCTTACAGTCCCGGCGGAGCACTACTCCAGCTTCGTGCTGTTGTGTTGCTGGCATCTATGGAAGCGCCGGAACAGCCATGTCTTCAGGCAGGAAACTCTCTCCCGTCGCCGCCTGCTCCAGCTTTGCCGGGAGGACGCCACGCTCTGGAGCGGCAGACTGCCAAGGAAAAGCCGAAGCGTCGCGGAACAATGGTGTTCGCTGCTTAGCGCCAGTATTAACATGTAGCACAACGTGTTGTGTGGTGTTGTAAAATCAAATCCGGGTCGGTTGGGACCAAAACGTAATGAAAATGTTTTCCTTGTGGGGGATTCTCTCCCCCGTTGACCTTAAAAAAAAATCCGATGACCACCTCCTCGTTTCTGTCACAACTGTTACTGACGGCTAGGCTTCCGTGCCTTAAGCAAATCTGCACCGTCCGTCCGAGATGGACGGTTGTGGTTTCGTCTCCGTGACAATGCGGAGGGGCAGAGGCTAAAGTCAAAAGAGGCAAGAGGGGAAGAAACGACAAGGAGAGAGAGAATTTCTCAAAAAAAAAAGAGAAAATAGAAAGAAATCGCTACCACCAAATAGCACTCGCGAAACCCTCGCCAGGGAATAACGTTCATTTTGTGATTTCACGTTCATTTGCAAAACCCTCGGCTGGTACGCAGGGAATAACGTGAAATCGGAAAAAAAAAGAAAAAAAAGAAAGAAAACCGTGAGACACAAAATGAAGCCCACGCGTAAGCGAATTCTCCTTTGCAGGAAAAAAAACGCATTTGACAGTGTCGGGATTAGTTTTCAGCCCAACCTGATCCGCTTTAATCCAGGTGAGTACTTTTTTTTATAACAAGTAGGCGAGTACATTAACTTAGGGTTTAGAGTATCGGTAATGCTTGGCATCGGGCGTCCGACGCGTCGGACGGGTGAGCGCCGCGACCAGTAAAAAAATCGGAGGCGGGGCCCACTCGCGACCTCTTATCCCCACGCGGACGCCCTCCACCACTCATTCCCCCACCGACGCCGACGACATGCCTCGCCGCCGGCGACCAGGGCGCAAGGGAGCTTCGAGCGCGGACAAGGGCGGCGCCGCCGGGCGCGGTCCTCCGAGCTCGCGACGGCTCGTGGGGCCAGACCGCGGTGGGGGACGCCCGGCCTCCCGCGGAGGCGCCCGGCCGCGGTCCTCCGAGCGCCGCGGTCCTCTGAGCGCCGCGGTCCTCCGAGCTCGCGCGGCGCGAGGCGGAGCAGCAGGCCCGCGGTGGAGCAGCGGGCGCGCGGTGGAGGTCGTGGAGGGAGCGACCGGGGCAGGCCAGTGGAGGACGCCCGGCCGCGGTGGGGACGCCCGGCCTCCCGCGGCGGCGCAGCGGGAGCAGCAGGGCGCGGATGAGGTTGTGGAGGGGCGACTGGGGGCGAGCGGGGGCCTCCACGTTCGCCGTCGACGACGCCGGCCGCCACCGTCGTCGCGCGCGCGGGGCGGGGGGAGGTCCTGCCGCGGCCGCGGGCGCGTGGACTCCTGCCGCTGCCGCTGCGGGGCGCGGGCGCGGGGGGAGGTCCTGCCGCGGCCGCGGGCGCGCGCGGCGGAGCTCAACTTCGACCGCCGCCGTCGGGGCGGTGGCAGCTCCTGCCATCGCTGTGGGCGCATGTGCGGTGGGGAGCTGCTGCCTGCCTGTTTTTGTTTTTTATGTTGCAACTGTTGTATATCGGTGTTGCAACAATATTCTTGGCATGTTGTAATCGGTCATCTTCATGGCGCAATCAGTTGTCGTCCATGTTGCAATCGTTGGGAACATGTTGCGTCCGTGTTATTTACATGTTGTGAGTGTCTCATGCAAATGTTTCAAAATTAGGTCTAATTTTTTCGGTGTTGTAAATATTAATTTTAGATGTTGCAGATGTCGAGTCTCGATGTTGCAGACACATATTGTTGGGTGTTGCAAACATTAAATTTTAATGTTGCGGATGTTGAGTTTCGATGTTGCAGACATGTGATGTTGTGTTTGTGTCGAGGAGGAGGGGGGAGAGGGCTCGTGATGTTGGATGTTGCACGCAACACGGGTCGCACAGATGGTCGCAATATAGTCGCAACATGATCGCAACATGAGGGAGGGAGGGAGGAGGCCTACTGGTGTTTGAATGTTGCACGCAACCTTCTCGCAACATTGCCCGCAACGGCTCGCAACATGCTCGCAACATTTGCTCCCTGGCTCTGATGTTTGAATGTTGCACGCAATCTTCTCGCAACATTGCTCGAAACGACTCGCAACATGCTCGCAACATTTGCTCCCTGGCTTTGAATCGGACGGTTGAAGATTTGCTTCGATCCCCATCCGACGGCTACGGACCCGTCCGATGGCTAGCACCCGGAGCGGACGTCCGGACGCTAGCAGCTCCCTTAGAGTATTTAGGGTTTAATTTCAAAAAGTATTATCCACGCCACCGCACACCGGGACGAGGCACACGCGCGCGACGGCTGCGCATCGCGCTTTCCTCCCGCGGAAGGCGACGCCGCCGCTGGTTCTCCCTCGCCGCCGGTTCGACAGCAACGGTACGTCTCCCCCTCCCCTCTCTCCGTCTCCTCCTCCATCTACTCCCCTCCCCCCATCTCCTCCCCCACCTTATCCCCTCTCCCACTCTTTTTTTTTCTTGTTAGGGTTCGTCAGGTAGTGGCGGCAGACTCGCCTCGCCGTCCTGATCCTCCCCATCCAAGCGCATCCCGAGCGCTCGTGAGGAGACCGCATCGCTTCCCCGTCCCGCTGCCTCCGTCCAGGCGCCGCCGCCCTGCCTCCGTCCAGGGCCTCCAGGCACCGCTGCCCCTTCACCTCTCCACCGGATCCACCACGACGCCTCCTCCTTCTTGGATTTGTGAGTTCTTCCCTTTCTTCATCTCATACTCAGATTGCCTAGGGTTTGTGCTGCCCATGGTACGGTCGTGATGAGAGGTCTAGTTAGCATCTTGATTGAAATGATGAGCGGTCTTGTGGTTAGCATGGCGGTCTTGATTTGCAAGAATGGAACCTTGCTATGTTTTAGATCTTGTGGTTAGCATGCAGTGGTACCCTCTTGGATGAGTAGGCTTTTGGTGCTGATATTACCAATTTACCATGTTATATGTCCAGGAACTTTACAACAGTTAAAACTGATTTAGATTAGCAAAGCCTAAAATGACATAAGTTTGAAACTTTGAATACATCTTTCAGGAAGGGCGTTATTTTAGAGACGTTGGAGAAGGTTGTTGTAGGAAAGGTCAAAGTTGAAGAGGTAATTTATATGCATTTTATATGTACATGCCACTTGTTAAAGCCTATGCTGGCAACATTCCAGTTCAATTAATTGCCTACTTGCATTTTTTTTCTCGTTCCAAAATTCAGGCTGTTATTCAGGGTAAGCTCAAAAGACTTTCCTCATCATGCGATTTATTTGTCTCAGGCATTGATGTTGACATGAACAAAAGTTGTTTGTAACAAATTAATTAATTATCGGTAGCTGCAAGAAGCAAAACTACTCCAGTTACTTTTCTTTGAGTACTGAAACATACCAACATAATCGATTTTTCAGATAATGATGTCCTTTCTGTTTGTTTAATTTCAATTTGATTGTATCACCTGCTTAGTATTCAGTTTCATAGTGACTATTTCACTGTATGATTAGTTCAGAGCAGCTCATATTTATTTTTGTCTTTTGCTTGATGTTAGTTTAGACTGATGTATCAATGTGTTTCATGTCTTAGCTTGTCGATTTTCCCACTAGTATGTATTTGTAGATTCTATCCCTCAATATTGGAGCATGACCTCTTCTTGGACCAGTATTGTTTGCTTAATTGGGATTTCAATTTGGATGCTGAAACATACCAGTGTCCGATATCAGATGTTTGTGTGCATGTCCTGTCATGTTTATGTTCATAACAGCTCTCTATGCTTGCCTTAGAAAACACCATCTATGCTTACAATGCAATGGATTGTATATGTAGTCACCTTTGTCAGAGTCGCTTTTATATTTTTTTCGATTTATGACTAGTTCAGAGGAGTTCACAGTTATCTCTTTCTTTTGCTTGCCAAATTTTTTATTTGTTGTGATTTCAACATACTTTGTAGAGGATCATTAGTCAAGCTATTTGACATTTGTCTACTGCAAGAGCAAGAAATAGCAGCTGTTCCTTATTTCTCACTGAGAAGCAGACTTCGTTTTACAGTTTTTATTATTGTTTTTGCTCTTTTCCCAGTGCTATGTTTATGTAACTTTATGCTGTTCTTTAGATCGGAGGATGAAAGCATCGCGAATTTCTCTCTCTTTTTTAAAGTTTTTTTATATTGCAGTTTGGTTTATTAGTTGAATCATTCAGTACTTGAACTATTGCTATGTTGTGACTGTTGACTGAAAATGAAGGTTTTCCCTTTTGTTTTCATGTGGGCATTATATTTACTTCAACTCTTGCTTCTGTTGAATTGACATAAAAAACCAACCCATGTCCTCCAAATGATAATTATTATGTGATTAATTCCCAACCCCAACCACCGGTGGATTGGGTGGGCCGCGGGGGATCACCCCAACCCCCTTCTTGGGCTGATTCTGCTGTGAATTGAATCCACCAACTGCCAAACAAGGCCTTCCCGATCCCCCCCGCGGCCGCTGATCGGATTCATGTTTCCAGGCTCGGGATTCGGGCGCTCGCGGCGATGGACGGCGGAGGCGGAGTGGAGGGGGAGCTCACGGCGCAGGAGACGGCGCTCTACGACCGCCAGATTCGCGTCTGGGGCGTCGACGCCCAGAAGAGGTGCACTGTCGCACAAGAACTCACTCATCTTTTCCTTTTGACAGTATATTATTTATGTTCCCGCTCCTTATGTTTCTGTTTTACTGTAGGTTTTGCTATGTTTGCTTGAGTTTTAGTATGGGTTAGGTGTTTTCTAGGCTAAAAAGTACATATTTTTTGTGGCATTTTGATTTATTTTGGATTCGTAGCATTTTTTTTTTTTTTTTTTGTGTTTTCATCTTGGGACAGTAAGCTGACTGAATTTCTCTTCGCTTTACATATCTGTGTCTCCTGCAACAGACTAAGTAAGGCGCACGTGCTTGTATGCGGCTTGAACGGAACCACCATCGAGGTAAACTGAAAACATGTTCTTTTGCAGCTGTACTGTCCGTTTGGTACATCCCACCACATCCTTGTCTAATTATCTTCACTTGTATTTTGCTAACTATTCAATCAGTGACTGTGGGTATTGTACTCAAACTGGCTCTAGTTGCTTTATAACCTATCGCTAGACGCTAGCTAGTTTAGCCTAACGCTGGGATAGTGGTACAATTTTCCTAGCATTTGCCTACATTTATTCTGTTCTTGAGTGTGTTTGCTCTGTTTCGGAGAATGATATTTTTTCCTTGTAAATTTTGATCTTATCTGGAAAATGATATTGCTAGTTGTTCTTGTTGATTAGGCTCTACTGGTTCGCTTTAGGTTCACTCACCTGTTTCTTTGATTTTTTGGCTTATTGTTACAAGTTGCACAACATTTCAGTTGGAAAAATACCTCAGCTCTTTGATAGTTTTTAGTTGAAATTTCTACTTTATTGCCTCCTTGTTAGATTAAATACTAGAATAATGTCATATGGTACTTGAATGGTGAAGTAGAACCAAGTTCTTGAATTTATTTCAATTGTTTATCCTCTTATTTTGTTTGTGGTTAATATAAATGTGAAGTTGCTGTATCGTCTTGTTCTGATGCTGTTTATGAATAAAAGATGACACTAAGCTTAAGGCGTCTTATCAAAGGTCATTGTATTTACAGAAAACATGTTGAATGCTCCTTAATTTTACTCGAGTCGAAGAAGATAACAGAATCATACTAAACTTATGTATTCGTTTAAAGTATGGCGGTCCTAATTTCTTCTATGTATACTGATTGTCACTTGTAACTTTTTGTATGGTATTTAGTTAAAGCATTGTCATAGCATGCATTAATTTTTTTCTTTACTATGCTGTAGTTCTGCAAGAATATTGTTCTAGCAGGAGTTGGTAGTTTGTCCTTGATGGATGATCACATGGTCACAGAGGACAATCTGAATGCAAATTTCCTGATTCCTCCAGATGAGAGCGTATATGGTGGTAGATCTATATCTGAAGTTTGCTGTGAGTCTTTGAAAGATTTCAATCCTATGGTTCGAGTTTCTGCCGAAAAGGGTATGCTGCAGTCTGAACTTCGTGTCTTGCTAGTTTCTAGATCAGAATTAAGAAAAATCATATCCTTGCATTCTTGAATTTTTGTGTTCCTAGCCTGTCTTGTACTGATGGAAGATGCTATTTTGATATGTACTTCTTCAACTGATGGTTGTTCTTAGAAATAATTCTTGTAAAAAAAATACCGAGTACAAGTTGTTTTCATATTAATGTATTTCATAGTTGTTTCAGAATTCCACAAAGTTTGATTCTCGATTTTGGACGGGTTTGATTCGACCAAGTCTTTTCTGATTTGTTGTTTCCTTTAGGTGATCCATCACTGATTGATGGAGAATTCCTCGACAAGTTTGACATCATTGTAGTTAGTGGTGCATCTCTTAAAACAAAGGTGCAGATTCTTCTCTGGAACTATGACCACTGCTTAGCGCTTATTGCCTATTCTACCTAAGTGATTCTACAGAAAGTTTGTCATCCTCATGTTTTTGTATTTGTTTTGTGTTATTTCAGCTGTTTATTAATGACAATTGTCGGAAGAGAAGCAAGCGTATTGCATTTTACGCTATAGATTGCAAGGATTCTTGCGGTGAGATATTTGTTGATTTACAGAAGCATAGCTATGTTCAGGTATGCTGCATGCCATATTGTGTTTTGTATTTGTTCATATATCTGTCAAATAGCAGCTTTAATACGTAGGATCAACTATACTTTTTTAGGATCTAAGCATCCCTGCACCACCGCTTGCAATTGAGCTCCGTTCTACCCAAAATATTGTTCATTTTCCTCAAAAACTATAACTCACTGTGTTCATGCTTATGTTGATATCATCACCATTTCCCCCCTTATGTCTGTTTCAAAAGGCAGCACCTAGGCGGATCAACGCCGCCTTGCCTAACACCTAGGTGTTTTTCTGCCTAGGGTGGTTTAGAAGTTCATCTAACTGTGGAAGTGGAATAAGTAATTAGAGATGGCAAAAGATGCATTATTTTCATAGAACTCATGGTTGCAAGATAATTTCAACTTCTCTGTCTTAATATACCCAATTTCCTCTATTTAACATGGGATTAATCTAGCTGCCTGCAAAAATAGAACCGCCTAGTCACACTTAGGCTTGCCAAAGAACTAGGTGGAACTTTGTCTCCTGCCTAGTGCCTAGTGTGTGTTTTAAACATGGGAAAATTAGTCTCATAGCATCGAAAAATCATCATATCCGGAAAATACCATCAAAGCATCACCGCTCCGTAAAATACCATTGAAAGGTTAAACCGTCACCTGAAAATAGCATTCTGTTACATCCGTGTGCAAATGCCGTCAATGACGTCCGTCGCGTACATCTCCTCGCTCCGGTTCCCTTTCCCAGCTGAAAGCTGCACCTCTTCTCCTTCCGCAGCTCTGCCCGTGGTCCTGCCCCCTTCAATCCTAGGTCACCACCTGCTGCCTCCCTCAGCACAAGGCCAGCAGAGCAGTAGCAGCCCAGCGGACGGGCATAGGCTAGCAGCAGCGCACGCTCGGCGGCGCAGTCCGGACGAATGGAGCTGCAGCTCGTCCCCTGTGCGGCTTCATCCCCGACGAACTGAGCATCCACTTGACCATGGCGAGTTGTACGGCGGCGACGTCGCCGCAGCGCGGCCCCGGCCAGGCTTCAGCCCTGATAAATCAAGTAGCAGAAACACGTGTAGCACGGCCCCGACACGGCCTTGTTGAACTGAGGACCCACCGTCGACACGAAGGTGCGTCCGCTCGCCTGAGCGAGGCGGCGCAGGGTCGAGGCCGGCGGCCCGCGCAGCATGCAAACGTCATCGCTGGACCTAGGCGAGGTGATCCAGATGGCGTCCGGCGTCGCCACCTCTACCGCCCAGCGGCGCCCCCGCCCACCTGCTCGTCTTCCTCGCCTCGAGCACCGGCGGCAGCCAGAGTGGCCGCACCGACGTCAGCGATCCGGAGCGGCTAGCTTCTCCTGCACCACGCCCGTTCAAGTATGCCTGTCGCCGGAGCAAGAAGGGGATGAGTTCACGTGTGCTTGTCGCCGGAGCAAGGAGAAGGGGATGTGGTTGATGGCGTGGACGGCAAACGTGACAGAATGGTATTTTCCGGTGACGGTTCGACCTTTTGTTGGTATTTTATGGAGCGACAACCTTTCATCTTTCAATGGTATTTTCCAGATATAGCACCCTTTCAATGCTATGAGACCAATTTTCCCTTTAAACATTGTTTTCAATTAAATGTTTACTTGTCCTTCCATATGTTTCCTGATTGACTGGTTGCATTACAAGGGCTCGAAATCATGGAAAATCCTGGTTATTTTTTTATACACGACTTTTAACTGTGGCTTTCTCATTGGTAAATTTCCAAGTTCTGTTTGTTGCATCCTCCTGTCTGAAGGGAAGAGATGCACAAATAATAATAATAAATTTCTGGCATGTTGTGCTTAAAGCATGGAACAGTTTCGTCATCAAAATTGGGACCAAGAAATCATCTTTGATGCACATTCTCTTTAGATTCAATCACATGGTGGAAAAGTTTCTTAGCTGAATTATGATCATTTGGGAGGCATCCTTTTTAGCTTTTCTTATGTTTTCCTTATTTTTAAGTTCTAGTACCTTCCTGAAGTTTTTTGTCCATTTTTGTTTTCAGAAAAAGCCTGGAGGAGAAACTGAACAGCAGGAATTGACATATCCTAGTCTTCAGGTAGACGGCTTAGGTTTAGAGTGATTGATCTTATTTTTACAAAATCATTTGACTAAGCTATAATTTTTTATGTTGTGTACCACTCAATATATTGATTTTTTGTGCCATATGTGCCACAGAGTATTTGTTATGCAATTGGTACAGGTGTTCTATAGAAGGAAGCTATTTGGATTGCATATTTATATTTGAAACATGAAGCAGTGTGCCAATACATTCTTTCAATAATACGATTAGCTTAATCTAATTTAACAGTGGGGAAGAAAAATTAAATAAGAAAGTGATGTTTAATGGGTTTTTGGTTCTGTTTTGTTCTTGTGTGGAAAACTGGTTTGGATCTTAACTTTGATTTTGGCTAATATGGATGTTTGAAGTAGCTCTGGTCTTTGTAGTATCCTGCATTGCCTCTATCAAAATGTTGGTTTTCCTAGACGAATCCATCAACTGACTGCCTATTTATGCTGGTATATTGTTTATATACTATTAAATAACCTTAGAATGGTATAGTACTATTGAATTTGGATGCTTTAATTGGGAAATGTGTTTCTCCTAGATGCCATATATTTTGAAATGTAGGGAGTACAATTATATTGAATCAGACATGATAATTGTAATTCATTTTGTCTTTGCAGGAAGCTATCTCTGTATCTTGGAATAATCTACCAAGAAGGACTGCAAAATTATACTTTGCCATGAGAGGTGAGGTTAACTCAATTTAAGACAGTACTGCAAAAAAAAAAAAAAAGAAGATAAAGTCCTTGTTTTAGTACATTTCCCAAATGATGGAACTTTGAAACGTGCTGAATTCAACAATGTTGTCCTTGATTCCTCTAATTTTTTTTTGTTCTTTATATTTTTATGCAGTTTTGGAGAATTATGAATTATCTGAAGGGCGCAGTCCTGGCGAAACAACGCTTTCTGATATACCTGCAGTTTTGGCTCGGAGAAAGGACATGTGTGATAACATGGTAAACCAGTTTTTTTATTGTATTAGTCAAGATCATATTCCTTCTAATTTTTACATGGTATTGTAAACTGCAGTCTTTGAGTGAGTCTCATATTCCCACCGCTCTCATTGAACGACTGGTAGCAGCTGGAAAGAAGGAACATCCTCCTGTATGTGCCATCCTAGGTGGTATTCTTGGTCAGGTAGGTTCTGTTCTAACCTCTAAACTACTGAAGTCTCTGTTTGCATTTACATACCTCCTATACTATGGCTGTCACTGATACTTTGTGTTCTGTTTTGTTGTTTGGTTGGCTTGTCAACACTAGGAAACAACTAGGCAACTGTAGATAATATATGTAGAGCTAACTGGGAGGACTCCTTTTCTAAAATATGGAACTACTTCAATGAAAAATGAATAGTGATATCGAAATAATGTAGGTTGTATGTCAGCAAAGCTTATACTATGGCTGTCACAGATACTTTGTGTTCTGTTTTGTTGAAGTTGGCTTGTCAACACTAGGAAACAACTAGGCAACTGTAGATAATATATGTAGAGCTAACTGGGAGGACTCCTTTTCTGAAAATATGGAACAATGAAAAATTAATAGTGATCTCGAAATAATGTAGGTCGTATGTCAGCAAAGAGGGTATGGAATTACTGAGCTGAGTATGTTGTATATGTTTTTCAGTCAAGGTCATAGAATTAAATCATGTTCTATAAATTGGTGTGTACAATTTGGGCTTCTAGTATATGGAAGAGGTCCAGTCATGATCTGTAACAGCGAATCCATCTTTATAGAATTATTAATCAATTAGCACCTAATATTTCCAGACAAGCTTAATTACACAGAAACATCACATGCTGAGTTGGAGTATTACACAAGCCATATTTTTCGTGATGAAATGCACTTATAGAGCAACTCTGTATGTCCAAAATAATCTTGAACAAGTTCGTAGAGGATCCTGTCTGACTCAAGGCTGGTCCAATACTGGATTTTAGCTGATGGAAATCTGTATATGAATTTTCCTTTTGAGATATCGATAAAAGCTTGCTCGATAGAGATTGCTGCACAGCACTGCAGCAGCAGCCTGGGAAGGAGCTCAATTATGGCCCGGACATAGCATCACCTCACACGGAGTAGTCGCACGGTCTGCAGCATAGCGCTGCTGCAGCTAGCTCTACCGAGCATGCTGAAAGCTTTGAATGACATGCATCCAGAACAATTCCTGATTTCATCTAGAATGCCCAAAAAAACTGCAGCATTGTAGTACCATTCCTTTTTGTCAGATTGTGCTTACTGCCTCACCTTTCTAACAGGAGGTGATTAAATCAATTTCCTGCAAGGGTGATCCAATCAAGAATTTCTTCTATTTTGATGCGGCTGACGGTAAAGGTGTCATCGAGGATATCCCACCTTCCGTGGACTGACATGCTCAGCTGCCTAACTACCGACTCTACCTGTGTTCACTCATTAGCACCAGAACATGTAGCAACTTTTAGATTCATAGCCAAGTGAAAAGGCATGTTACGTTCAATCCAATGTACCCACTGATTAGGAATTGTATCAAGCAACAGACATGTCAGTAATGCACTAACATTTTCAAGCTGGTTTCCATGCTTTCCGGGTTAATGGATTTCTTTGTCGTTGCTTTACCTTTTTGTCGAATTTGGTAGCAGTGGTTCAGAATGGAGTGAAAAGGTTATGCTATGGCGGTGAAGTGACTCCAGCTATATCATCATTCCGGTGTACTTACGTGGCATCTTCATGTTTGATTACAGTACATGTTGCTTGAATGGCTCTGCATATGTGCGTAGCAGATGTTCACTGACAGTTTCACTGGTACCACAAGGAGTCAAGGAACAACTGCATTGTTTGGTCGCCATATCTTTCCTGGGGTCAGATGTATACAGCTTTTAGTTTCAACTCAGATGTTGGATGCAGCGACGATGAATATGGTCTAGTACAGGTTTTTGGTTTTACATAAACAGAAGATGCCACATGTACATAAACAGAAGATTACAGTACAGGTTTTTGGTTTTACATAAACAGAAGATTGATCTAGACGGAAAGGTGAAGCCTTTCTTGGTACTATTGAGATGCAACTGGATTGGTTAAACTTATTTTCATACCTTTTGATGTTTCTTCTTGGCCAAATCTAGCGAATTAGATTTGGACAGGACTTGGCCTGTCTAATCTTCTGGTTCTGAAGTAGCCGTCCCAACAACTTATGAAAATCGTTAAAAAAAGTACACTTTTGACCATGGAACTATAAGCTGAGTTTGGTTTTGGCCATTCAACTTCAAAACCGGGTATCTTTAGCCACCGAACTATCCACACCTGATATTTCCAGACAATCAGGAGTTCAGTTCCAGACAATCAGGAGTTCAGTTAACTCATTGAAGTTACCCGATTTTCTAACTTCAATGAGTTAATTTGTCATGTGCCAGTTGCCAGAGGTGATATATCCATAAGTATCTGATTTGCTATTGTTTGCTGCAGGTGACAAGGGAGCCGCTACAACACAGTATGCTACTTATTAACATGGTATGCAAATGTAGCCATAATAACTCAAATCAGCAAGGCCAGGCACTCGAGACTACCAAATGGCACGAAGAGCGGCTGCAAGTAGGATGGTTTGGATTTTTCAACACTTGATAGATATTGCTGAATAATAGAATAATAGCACATTGTTTCTCATCAAAACATACCATCCATTATTAACATCTAAATTTATACTTATATAATTATAGGCAAGTCATTGGGAACCACCACCATTCCACTCCATTTCTCCTCCCATCGTAGATATTTCTATCTCTCCCTTGAATATGTTTGAGCAATCTCCCTTGAATATGTTTGAGCAAGAAACACTGGTCCAATCCAATCCAAGTTGGTGCCGCATCCACAGTTTCTAGTTGTATCGAGTTTAAAGCGTTGCACGGCAACAGTATGTTTCATGCTGATTTTGAAAGACATGGCTTTTACATAACATAGTTCAATTTCCCAGGTAAAAAAACGGCGAAAGGAAACATAAAATATGTTGCTCCCCAGAAAAAAAAAATTGATTCAATGGTAAAAAGAACACATCAAATGAGGATACTGTAGAAAGAACCAAGAGGATGCAAGTACAGGCATGCTACAGCTCAGCAGGGCAAAAATCTTATGTATTATCTCAGGTCTCAGGAGGCAGCAAATTCACTCAACTGGTGCCGTGTAAATGTACAGAAAAAAGGAAGAAACTCAACAATACATGAAGCCCAGGCTGAGAAAAAGAGACAAGGGAAAATAGTTGTGCTATGTTTCCTGAGAATTTTCAGGTACACAAGTAACACAATTGGCGATGCACGGATACGGATCCCCAAAAAATCCTTAGAAATGTGTCCCTTCGGGAATGGACAGAGTGATCTTGTCCACATATAAGCCTATGAGGGTCGCCAAATGATTCTCAACGGCATAGTCCATGTTCATGCTGCAGAATGACAGCTCAGTTTCACCTGTATATGTACATCCTACTTCAACTGCTTCTGTTCACATATCCTTTTGTATCTTCTGCTACCTTTGTCCATACGCTAGCAAAATGATCTGAGTATGCAGCCTGAAGAGGGGAAAAAATCAGTGATCCAAATTTCAATAGCTTTCCGTGATCAGATTGACTAATTTCACATGCATTGTTGATGCCACAAGTTCAGGTGGTGTTTTGCCACAAAAAACTGAGATATACAAGATACAGGTACTTGTCCTCGAATGGTAAATTGTGCACTCCTATTACCGAAAAGTTTTCCAGCACAAAAAAAGTAATTCGCATGACATCACCTTTTTCAGGAGTGGAAGGGAAGGGGCTCTGCGTTTTGTAAAACACAGCTGAAAGTGCATGGATACAGGAGTAGTATTTAGCACCTATGATTTTCCTTTTTGGTAAAATAACAGGTAAGCACTGTTAAAAATTTTCGGAGTTACAAAGATAGACTGCTGCTTGAACCAATTAACTTAATCTTTTGATTTGTTTAAGAATTAAATTAAAAGTTTAGTGTCAACTGCAAAACAACCACCCAAAAAATAAACCATGTAATGAAGTTGAGAGCATCTACCTGATCTGATACAAAACCCTTCAGCATCTCCACCAAATCATGGCATCTTTTCTTGTTAAATCTTTTAATTTCCTTCATGTTGTTTTCCTGCATTATCAGAAAATGAAAAATAAGAAACGCTGCAGATACTCCATGCCAAATTGCAAAGCAAACAATTGGGATTTCAAAATTCAAAGTGGAACCATGTCCCAAGCACTTTTGGAAATTGCATCAATTCGATAATTCTGCAAAGGGACAAAACAGTGTTCTTGAGTATGAGTTGAAATCTAGATGTTGATGTTGCTATGCATCCCAGTATTTTTTTTTGTATTCACCTAAAATGGATGCAACCTTATTCTCAGGGGGTCAGGGTTGAACACAAATCTCTAGCACTATCTAATGCTTTAAATAAAAAGCGCAAATTTCCCACAAAAGATAATGACTATATGGTTCTTCTTGAAGCAATCTTGTTGACAGGTTCCATAACTAAGTCATACCTGGCCTAGCAATCATTTGAATTACAGTAGGCTGTATTAAAATGCTGAGATCAAAATATACAAAGAAACTTCACTAACGAAGCATATTCTCAATACTTTTTTTTTGAGACACTCAAGTTCTCAATACTTCCACAACAGCTCAGATGATAAAAAAGAAAATCTGGAATCTTGGTTGTTTAGCAACATGTCAGCTGCTATCCCCATTATGTGCCCACTAATGAGAATTTCTATAGAACAAACAACCAACCAAGTACCGCATCAATTTAAAAAAAGATTGCAAAGTTAGATATATACCATCGCTATCTCACTTACATGTGGGGTTCACATGATTCAACGACATGTGGGTCAAGATGGTATATATCTAACCTTGCAATCTTTCAATGGTACAGATCCAATTATTCCATTTTTGTGGTATTTAGGACAAGCTAAATATATTTAAAAGCTTGTCCTGAACGTTGTATATTTAAAAAACACAGGGATTAGCTTTGATCAGACTGATTGAAAGGATGACCCAAATATAGAATATTAGCTAGCGTTAGGTATTGAAAGGAAGACCCAAACGATATCTTTAATGTGCTACAAACTGAACAGGCTATGATGCTATTTGGCATCCAGGCTATTGCTCCTTCCAAAATAGAGATAATGCTTGTTGGGCCTGTTTGAGTAATTACCATATTTCAGTTGAATTTATGACCAGAACTTATAACATTGTTCTATGCAACTAACAAAAGAACAAAAAGGAATAAGAACTCAAAATTCACAAGGTCATAATCGCAATGATAAAACGTGAAATATACACTTTCTTTATTTCATAAGTTTGGATGAATTACCTTGATAAGTTCCAACTCTTTAAGTGCGTGTGTTTTTGCATCTTCTGTGGTTCTTATTGTTTCTTTCAGTTCTTCTATCTTTTGATACCTTGATCTCTCCTGATCCATTCCTCTCGATGATACAGATTCAAGTTTTCCTGCCCGGGTATGAAGGAAATACAGATCTGCTGACAAATTTTGCACACGAAGCAAGGAATTGGAACGATCAGTGAATGCATTGTGAACAGCAGCCATTGTCTCCATGTATTCATGGATAATGCCCTGGAAAAGCATAGAATATGTCAAAATCAATAGGGAGAAAACAATGAATGGTCATAAAATGTTCAAGCGAATATTCCTTTACCCGGGCCACCCCACTTACCAGATGTTTCACAATTTCAGCATTTAGTTTTGTCTGTGATCTGCTAACTCTGACAACAGCATTCGCAAAATTACTGATATCAGCAGCTCGTATTTTCTGAGAAGTACACGTAGCCTGTTCCTTTTCAAACTTGGCTAGTTTGATGAATGACATTCCCAAGAGACCTGTTGTTGTTCTAAGATCATCATAAGATTTGAGAAGCGCCTCTCCCTACAAATGATGCACCAGTAGCAGATTAGCTAGTTTACTTTGCACAAGTACACAGTACTGAAAACATATGATGCACAAGATGTATTCCTATGCAAGTAGCTGTGTTTGCTTATCCAAACAAGCAATAATAATTTAATCACGGCGACAATGACATCAATTATGCAGAACAATAAGACTGACATTGCATGAAAGATAACCATTGCAGAATGCTCAGTTACCTGCTGAGATGCTGTCACCAGATGCTGCTCCAAGTCCTCAAGCTTGGCTTTGTGCGCAAGGTACTTTGTGTCAATCTCCTCTTCCACTGGAGGCGGCCTCACGGCCACCCACCCATTCGTCACTGTCTGCTTCAGGTCCTTGAACACCCCGAAGAAGTCCCTCCCACTCTTCGTAGGCGTTGGTGGAGCGGCAGCAGCCATGTATGTGGCACTGGGAGCACTCATCGCGGGGCTCCACCTGGGCGACTCACCGTCGGAAGTGGGGATGCCGCTAGGCTCGGTGAGGAAGGCGTGGAGGTCGGGGCTGCGGCCGACGACGGGGTGCGCGGCGAGGCGCCTGAGGTATCGCTGGAGCGTGACGCACCGCTGGCTCACGAAGTCGTGCCGCTGCATGACCTGCCCCTCGACGATGCTCTTGTCGGGCCGCGCGGGGACGAAGAGGCCGCGGTGCGCCTCCGCGAGGCGGTCCGCGAGCGTCACGACGTCGCGGAAGCGCCGCCGCACACGGAACTCGCCGCCGTCGGACGACCGGGTGGCGATGAGGTAGGAGACGTAGCTGGACGAGCCGGACATGACGCCCACGGCTCCCGTGGCGGGCTCCGCGTGCTTCCTGGGCTCGGAGACGGTGATCTCAGCGAACACCGGCGGGGACGCCTCGCGGGACGTCGCGGCGCGGGAAGCGGGCTCTGGCGTGACGTCATCGGCATCCTCCTCATACTCCTCCTCCACCTCCACGAACGGGCCGTGGTTCGCGCCGGCGGTGGGGGAGGAGGTGGCCGACGATGGGGAAGGGGGCGGGCGGAGCAAGGGGTCGGTCGTGGCCGCGACACTGGAGGATGAGGAGGAGTCGAGGGGTAGGGTCTCGAGGTCCTCATCGGCGGGGGATTTCCCCGGGAACAAGGGCTCGGTGGCCATCACGGCCACCGCCGGTGGGGTTGGTTGCGGGGAGGGATGAGATCTGGACGGGTGGAATCCGCGGCGGAGTCAAGTCGGGGGAAGGAGGAAGGTGAGCGCCGGGATTCGCCGCGCGGACGCAAAAGGCAAAACCGTTTCGTGCTGTCCACTCAATGGCAGGTGGGCCAGCTCGTCTCTTTCATTTGACTCCGCAACTGCGTCCACTCGCCAATCGCCAGTGGCCACTAGCAGTGTTGCAGCTAAACAACACATATAAGGGGGTGTTTAGTTAGCTGAAAATTTGCAAAAGTGAGTTCTGGAACTCCTGTAGCACTCATGTAGCACTTTCGTTTGTTTGTGGTAAATATTGTCCAATCATGGACTAACTAGGCTCAAAAGATTCGTCTCGTGATGTACAACAAAACTGTGTGATTAGTTAATTTTTTTACCTACATTTACTGCTTCGAACATATGTCTTTTGGTGTATTTAATGTGATGTGGTGGAGAGAGAGTTGAAAAATTTGCAAAATTTTTGCAAATTTTCAACCAACTAAACAGGTCCTAACTTCTGAACAAGTTGGAAAAGGATGATGTACAACTTCTGTAGAGAGAACAAGCACGAGTCAAGAGTAAATCTTGATAAAAGTTACACCTATAAAAGTTTGATTGAAGCATACTTTTAAGCAAAATGATCATCTCAACACCAACCAAAGCGCATTTGCAGATGCAGAGCCGAAAAGCATATCGAACCTTGACTGAACTCAGGTGAGCTTTGGACATGGACACGCTCTTTGGCGTACATTTCTCCAACCTCCAAAGCTACCTGCCGGAGATCGATGTTTTTTTTTAAGTGAACACATGTTACATGTAGCATGGCATGGGTTGTAGAGCTGATAGCAACCAAGTGGCGATCAACGGCCTGTTCAGCTGGTTGGTGGCTGACGCTGATTTGTTCTGAGAGAAATGTAGTGCTGGCTGGTAGTTGGTGGCTAATTTGTTCTGAGAGAATAGTACTGTTGGTTGGTGGTTGATAAGCCAAACGAATAGAGCGCAAGGAACGAAAAGGAAGGATTGGAATAGAATGGATACCCAACCACCGGCGTGCAAATTCCAATCCGAGCGACACTGGAGGATGAGGAGGAGTCGAGGGGTAGGGTCTCGAGGTCCTCATCGGCGGGGGATTTCCCCGGGAACAAGGGCTCGGTGGCCATCACGGCCACCGCCGGTGGGGTTGGTTGCGGGGAGGGATGAGATCTGGACGGGTGGAATCCGCGGCGGAGTCAAGTCGGGGGAAGGAGGAAGGTGAGCGCCGGGATTCGCCGCGCGGACGCAAAAGGCAAAACCGTTTCGTGCTGTCCACTCAATGGCAGGTGGGCCAGCTCGTCTCTTTCATTTGACTCCGCAACTGCGTCCACTCGCCAATCGCCAGTGGCCACTAGCAGTGTTGCAGCTAAACAACACATATAAGGGGGTGTTTAGTTAGCTGAAAATTTGCAAAAGTGAGTTCTGGAACTCCTGTAGCACTCATGTAGCACTTTCGTTTGTTTGTGGTAAATATTGTCCAATCATGGACTAACTAGGCTCAAAAGATTCGTCTCGTGATGTACAACAGAACTGTGTGATTAGTTAATTTTTTTACCTACATTTACTGCTCCGAACATATGTCTTTTGGTGTATTTAATGTGATGTGGTGGAGAGAGAGTTGAAAATTTTGCAAAATTTTTGCAAATTTTCAACCAACTAAACAGGCCCTAACTTCTGAACAAGTTGGAAAAGGATGATGTACAACTTCTGTAGAGAGAACAAGCACGAGTCAAGAGTAAATCTTGATAAAAGTTACACCTATAAAAGTTTGATTGAAGCATACTTTTAAGCAAAATGATCATCTCAACACCAACCAAAGCGCATTTGCAGATGCAGAGCCGAAAAGCATATCGAACCTTGACTGAACTCAGGTGAGCTTTGGACATGGACACGCTCTTTGGCGTACATTTCTCCAACCTCCAAAGCTACCTGCCGGAGATCGATGTTTTTTTTTAAGTGAACACATGTTACATGTAGCATGGCATGGGTTGTAGAGCTGATAGCAACCAAGTGGCGATCAACGGCCTGTTCAGCTGGTTGGTGGCTGGTGCTGATTTGTTCTGAGAGAAATGTAGTGCTGACTGGTAGCTGGTGGCTAATTTGTTCTGAGAGAATAGTACTGCTGGCTGGTGGTTGATAAGCCAAACGAATAGAGCGCAAGGAACGAAAAGGAAGGATTGGAATAGAATGGATGCCCAACCACCGGCGTGCAAATTCCAATCCGAGCGATACGAACTTCGAAAGGGGATCCACAGGTTGGTTGGTCCCTGCCATTTGTTGTTCCCACCTGCCGTTCCTACCCGGGGGAGAGCCTCGCCGGACAGGCACTCTGACGCACCGCAGGGTTGGGCGTGGCCGCCGGGAACGGCCCCGGATTCGTCAGGTCGCCAGCCTACCTCATGGTTCGGTTGGTCCTTGGTCAAGGACGGCGAAAATGCAGAGCTGCTGAACACAGCTCTAGTGTTCGTCTCCAATTGTCAACTGCCGAGGCAAACGCCGGCATTGCTATTAGGCCAGTCTCAATGGGAGGGTTATAGGCATTAAATAGGGTGCTACATATGCAAACAAGATGACATGGCATGATATTTAATATGAGAGAGAGGAAACCAGGGTCATCCTCATGACCCTGAGTCGGCGCGGAGTCCTAGAAATGACACCCTCATGACCCTCCCACTGAGACAAGTTGACACAATTTTTAAGCACAATTGACCAACCAATATGAAGCAATTAAATATCTACAGGAACCTATGAAACTGTGCTATGAACCTGTGTATTGAGACAGAGTAAGTCATCCCGCAAACCAATACAGTAAAGGTGATGTGTTATTTTTTAAAACTCCCCCATGACTCCTTCCACTGAGACTGGCCTTAGCTTCCTCTGTTCTACTATCTTCTTACAATTCCAGGAGAAGCGCATTCAGATTGAGTTTCGGGACGCGTTTCAGAACTCCCAATTCTTCTCAAATTAAACGATCAAATCAACCAATGGCCAAATTCGTAAACAAACGACTTTGCTCATTTGTTTATGGACGGTACAAGTAATGGTCTATTTACGTGACGACCGATGAATGATCTCCTGCAGCTGCAAGTAGTTCCAACGTTATCATAAAAAAAAAATTGAAACGAGAAAGCATGTCATTTAAAATTTATCAGACTGAACTATCGGGTTCCGGTGCCGCGACGAGATTGTTTTCCCGAGATTTGTTGGAACAAATATTGACACTTGCTGCAATATTGGCCACCAAATCCACCTCCTCGGTTCTAAAAGTCATTACAAAATGACTTTATAAAACATATGCACCAGCAAAGGTCGACGCACCAGACTTATGCCGGCCAACGATAAACGATTCGAAAACAATTCACAGTACTAGGAGAACGTCACGGTTGACTCGTAATCACTGTGCGTGTTTCGAAACCAAGTTTCCTTTGCCCACAAGTTACTGCAAAAACTATGATACGAAAATTAAACGGCCATGCTTTTTTCGCCGTAGCCGCCCATAGCTAGAGCCAGCGAGTGACAGCGGCAGGATAACTAATCGATCGGGAGGGAGATGGTCAACAAACACTCCTAGGCCTGCCTGACCTTCTATACCGTTTGAAACCGAAGATGCGTAACAGGATGCACAAGAGCAAATCATATCCCAATTACTGAAGACAGTAGCAGATCTTAGCTGGAAAAGTGGAAATAAACTACCCTACCTAATTTGAGTGAAATGGTTTAATTACTTTTTGGGGTTTTTTTTTGGCCTCCTGATCGATGACTGTTCTATGGATGATGCAAATGCTGATGCTTTTTACAGACGGTTGAATGCTCGAATGGATCGAAGAAAGTCGTCTGAATTCGACGCAGATCGATGAAATAACACAGAACGACTTTGACAGCAGAAATGGCACGGTGTGTAAACACTGTGCTCCGGATGAAGCGTGTGGGAGAAGAAGAGCAGCCCTGTGTCCCGTACGTGGAATCGCCGCGCCAAAGGGGCCAAGGGGGCAGGCCAGTGGGTGCACCAAACCATCTGCATAGTTGATCAGTGATAACACGGCGATCGGCCGACGACACACGAGATCAGCTCGGAGCTAGCTGCAGGCACTTGCAATGCAATGGCTGCAGGGGCATGCAGGCAACATTTGTTCCCCCCATGCTGGGAATTTTTCAAAAGTTTGAAACCTAATCGACCAACCACCCGACGCGGGAAAGGAACGGGACAAGCGCATGGAGCCGGCCCTGCACGTTGCTGCCTGGAGGAGAACGCTATATAACCGTGCGTGCTCGGCGGCGAAGTCTCTCATCTCGCCAACTCGGAAGCCTTCAGCCGAAAGCCACCAGCTTCTAGCAGAGCCTCCGGTTCCGACGCGACGCGGCGGCATCAATCGCTCGGCGCCACGGCATCGACGATGCGGTCCCGGCTGCTCTTCCTCCTCTCGTGCCTCGCGCTTGCGCTGCTCGCCGGCGCCGCCGAAGTGCACCACCATGAGTTCGTTGTACGTGATCGATCGATCTCTCAGCTCCGTTGCTTGCCATGGATGCATTTTTGTTGTGCATTATTTGAAACATTTTCGTTTCTGACGACGTGTGTTTGCTTATTGGGTTTGTGGTTATCATCAAGATCCAAGAGACGCCGGTGAAGAGGCTGTGCAAGACGCACAACATCGTGACGGTGAACGGGCAGTTCCCGGGGCCGACGCTGGAGGTGAGGGAGGGCGACACGCTCGTCGTCAACGTCGTGAACCGGGCGCAGTACGACATCACCATCCACTGGCACGGCATCCGGCAGCTGAGGACGCCGTGGGCGGACGGGCCGGAGTACGTGACGCAGTGCCCCATCAAGCCCGGCGGCAGCTACAAGTACAAGTTCACCATCGAGGGGCAGGAGGGCACGCTGTGGTGGCACGCGCACAGCTCCTGGCTCAGGGCCACCGTCTACGGCGCGCTCATCATCCGCCCCAGGGAGAACAACAGCTACCCCTTCGAGAAGCCCTCGCGCGAAGTCCCCGTCATCCTCGGTCTGCACCGTACCTTCTTCTTCGTCTTCCTCGTTCTATATATCCTGTTGCTTTTCGCGTCTGATCTGTGTCCAATGAGAACCGCAACGGGTAGTATTTGGTAGTGATATTGGCTAGCTACTGAAACTCTTGACGGTGATGGATGGGCAGGCGAGTGGTGGAACGCGAACCCTGTCGATGTCATCCGGGAGGCGCAGAGGACGGGCGGTGCACCCAACATCTCCGACGCGTTCACCATCAACGGCCAGCCCGGTGACTTCTTCAAGTGCTCAAAGAAAGGTAACTACTACCAGCTGATCTCGATCGGTACCTGCTCCCGTGTACAACGCAAACCTTGCACGAACCACGGCATGCTCAACGAACCGTGTTTTTCCTAATGGCGCGCGCGCGGTTAATTAATTATGCAGAGACCACGGCCATTCCGGTGAAGCCCGGCGAGACGGCGCTGCTGCGGTTCATCAACGCGGCGCTCAACCACGAGCTCTTCGTCACCATCGCGCAGCACAAGATGACGGTGGTCGGCGTGGACGCGTCCTACACCAAGCCCTTCACCACCTCCGTGCTCATGATCGCGCCGGGCCAGACCACCGACGTGCTCGTCACCATGGACCAGGCGCCCACACGGTACTACGTCGCCGCGCGCGCCTACGTCTCCGGCCAGAACGTGGGCTTCGACAACACCACCACCACGGCCGTCATCGAGTACGACTGCGGCTGCGCCTCCGACTTCGGCCCCAAGATCCAGCCGGCGTTCCCGGAGCTCCCGGCCTTCAACGACACCTCCGCCGCCACCGCCTTCGCCGCCGGGATCAAGAGCCCCGACAGGGTCAAGGTCCACGAGAACGTCGACGAGTACCTCTTCTTCACCGTCGGCCTCGGCCTGTTCAACTGCAAGCCGGGCGAGCTGTGTGCCGGGCCAAACAACAACACCCGCTTCACGGCCAGCATGAACAACGTCTCCTTCGTCTTCCCCAAGAAGGACTCGCTCCTCCACGCGCACTACTACAAGGTCCCCGACGTCTTCACCACCGACTTCCCGGCCTACCCGCCGGTGCAGTTCGACTACACGGCCAAGAACGTCAGCCAGGCGCTGTGGCAGCCGGTGCCGGCGACCAAGCTGTACCCGCTCAGGTTCGGCTCCGTCGTGCAGCTCGTCCTGCAGGACACCAGCATCGTCACGCCGGAGAACCACCCAATCCACCTCCACGGCTACGATTTCTTCATCCTCGCCGAGGGGTTCGGCAACTTCGACCCCAAGAAGGACGTCGAGAAGTTCAACTACGTCGACCCGCCGCAGCGGAACACCGTGGCGGTGCCGGTGAATGGCTGGGCGGTCATCCAGTTCGTCGCCGACAACCCCGGGGTGTGGCTCATGCATTGCCATCTGGACGTGCACATCAACTGGGGTCTGGCAATGGCGTTCCTCGTGGAGGATGGGTA
Organism: Cenchrus fungigraminus; assembly: GCA_036936925.1. NCBI lineage: Eukaryota > Viridiplantae > Streptophyta > Magnoliopsida > Poales > Poaceae > Cenchrus > Cenchrus fungigraminus. The sequence goes on along the minus strand of CM072778.1, from coordinate 13,753,684 downwards.
CGGCGAGCTGCAGTCACTGGTACCACCCCCAGTTGATCTTCCCATGTGCTAGTGATGAGCAGAAGGTACGGTGTTGAGGAATTGCTTGGAAGCTGGCCTGTTTTATGTTGTATATGTTAATTGTTACTTTTGGGAGGTTATTTGTGATCTTAAATTATAGGGGAATTGATTTTCCACCTTGTTTTGAACTTTTCCCCTGTAAATCTATGTAAGTTTCAATGACATTCTGCATATTATTTGAGAATACATTCTTTCTTTGTCCCAATACGGAACAATGGGGATGAGCAACAGCAATCAGCTAACCACTATTCAGTTCCTCTGAAGGACAATTTTAGATAGACAGTACGCGAACTAATATCACCCATGTGTTAGCACAAAAAATGCAGTTGATGCCACCAGCTCAGATAAAATATACTATACAAGTATAGTTCTACTAACAACTCAAAAAACAACCCTAACAAACCTGATGATGGTAGAGCAGAGAGCTCCAGCCTCCAGGTGTTGCTCAAACTCCCAATATATTATATATCGAAGCCTCAATTGCAAATCGTGGCAATGGTGAGCTCCAGATGTTATTTATTAGTTATTGCTAACAATAACATACAGGCCTGAATTGCAATTTCACCACCTGTACAGGTTCAGTAGTACTGACCCCAACTGAAAGCGATCATCAGGAGTCAAGCTGCCCAGCCACCAACTTTCTTTGCCCATGAATTAGAGATCACCCCTAATACAATCAGATCATGCAGCCCAATAGTCCATACACCATACACGACCACTTCCAAGCTACAAATTCCTTGAAAATGCAAGAAACAAGACCAGAATTATGTTATCTCCTCCCTGAACCACACTACAATCTATACTCTGTAGGCACTTAGGTAGGCAATTAAATAGTTTATTCCATGGTCCAATACTATATAAGCAATGGTGTCAAAAACTATTTTCAATTCCATTCCACATTTTTTTCATTATAGCCAGGTGAATCACCACTGAAATCTCAGCACACTTGATTCAGCATCAGTATCCAATTGTCTACAACAAGCAGTCTTAAGCATCTAGCTACTGTCAGGTTTCCATATCATGAATTTATTATGTTCATGGGTAGTTTAAACAGATAGGAATAGTGAATCCACCTTCACAGGTTAACTTATAATGATTACACAGTCTATTGTGATGCAGTATATTCACGCAGAACTCTGCACTCAGGAGGACCATCCTTAGCAAGCATCCTTAGCAAGAAGAATGCTGCGAAACAATTTCGACATTATATGACCGAAAATTTAAGGACATCCCACCAATTTAAATTAGATACTAGATAGATGGGTTGACATGTGCAAGCAAGACTTCTTGAAAAACATAAACCAAATGCTAATGTGGTGTCTAAGTAGATCGAACAATTTTATTATGAAGAACACGATAACTGCAGCTAGGCAAACTTCTGCAATTTTGATATTTCCACAGTTATATGCAAGTAGCACTGTTTAAGTTCCAGGCAGCATATATGTACCTTAATAGCTTTAGGATTACAGGTCCACATCTCACTCAATGCTTTATGCTAACTTAATAGTTAGCTGGATGACTACCTTTGCCACAATTGTGTCTCACCTTCATATACTACAACTTCCGCAACTTTTGCACAGTTGCGGAGAGTGACAAGCCTAACAAAAAGAAGTTGCAAGGAGTGCTAAAAGTAACTGGAGATCCAAATAATTTCCCATAGATACATGTTAGCAATTTGATAATGCTCACTGTCACCATCTCTGGTCAAGTGTAAGAGAAGTATAGCTCTTCAAAATCTTTGCATAATTCGAGACACATATTAGAACCAAAATCAGATCTGTTCTTTGATGCAGCTACGGGGCCATAGTCTCCAGCGATTCAGATCTTGACTTCAAATGAATTCCTCGAGCACAAGAACCCTACTGGATTTTACCGGTCGTGGACGCGTCAAACCCCAGATCCGGGCGACGCGAGGAAGGATAGCAGCCTGCTGGTGGTGTTGCCATTGGACGCAGCGCTTGGATCATCAAGGAAGAGGTCCTCCGGCATGCGGCAGGCGCCGTGCGCCCCGACAATGGCGGCCCCGACGAGCAGCCCGGAGATGATGAGCGAAGCCACGGAGGTGAGGAAGAAGGCGAGCACGGACGCGACGACGAGGCCGAGCAGCGTCTCGCGGTCGGTGAAGGTGCGGCCGAAGAGCACGACGGGCTGGTCGGAGGCCCGGAAGACGTAGAGGAAGCACCAGGCGCCGAGGATGCTGAGGAGGACGAGGAGGGAGAAGGGGTGCGCCAGGAGCGAGGCCGCGAGGGAGAAGGCGACCACGGCGGCGTAGTTGACGCGGAAGTAGCCGAGGTTGCGCCGCAGCCGCGAGGTGGCCTCGGAGAGGGAGTCCGGGCGGGAGAAGGCCGACCGGTCCAGCAGCTCCGTCCAGGGACGCCGGTCCGCGAGCGAGCGCCGCGCCGTGTCGGCCAGCCGGCCGACGAAGAGGCGGAAGGCCGGCGTGGCGAGCGCCGCGTCGGAGAGGACCGCGCCGCCGGAGGACGGCGCGGAGACGCCACCGCCGCCGCCGGCCGCCGGGTTGGTCACGGGGAGCAGAGGCGCAGGCGTAGGCGTCGCAGTCGCAGCGGAGGCCATGGCGAACCGGAATCGATTTGGGATTGGCGGTTGGCTCGATCTCGATCACGGGAGGGGCGCTTTCCTTTATGCTTCAGCTGTTTGGTGGTTCCATGCCCGTCACCACTAGACAGTGGCTGCGGGACTAACTCAGGGCCCACATGTCATTCTACTCGTTTGTCTTGGAACATGGCTTTGCCACGAACGCACGATAAAACAGCCTGTCAAGCCTCTGGTTGGTTGTTTATACACACAAAAAAAGTTTCTGCTTGGGTGTGTTTAGATCCGCCAAAACAATCAGTGGGCCTCGACCTAACTTCGTACTGGGCCACATTGGTGTGGACCGGGTAGGCCTTCTGGGCAGCAGCCCGTGTATTGCTTGCTGCTCTGTGTGACTGACTGGGCCTTCCTGTGTGTTGCAAACATCATGTTTTAGGTGCTGCTTTCGCGTTAATCACGGGAGCCATCATCGTCGTCCATCGCTCATCGCTGGCTGTCTGGTGTCTGCGACATGGACGCCAAAACCATAAACCCCATGCTGTACCCCCGCCTGTCAGCGGGTATAAATCTCGCATCCGCTCAGCGAGCGCCGCTGTGCTGCATTTACGCTTTCCCCACCCACCGTCCACCGATCTGCCGCCACCGGTCCGGTCCGGTCTGCTTTTCTCCTCTCCCGAGGACCGAGGTCATCGGCTCACCGCAGTTTTAGGTCAGTCTCAGTGGGAAGTGTCACGAGAGGGTCATGAGCATTAAATTTACTGTCACATCAGTAAATTTACGAGGAGAGAGAATGAGGAATGTCATAGAATAAGAGAGGAGGGTCATCACCATGACCCCAGGGTCATCACCATAACCCTCTACTGGCACGGTTCTTAAGGTTCCAGTCTTGGTAACTGTGTGATGACCTCCTCCATTCAAACTGGCCTTAGAGCATCTCCAAGAGAATGTAAAAAAGACTCCCAAAACCTCTTTTTGGGAGAAAATTGGGAAAATGGAACTCCAACAGACCACCAAAATACTCCCCAATCGTTTCGCATCGCGAAAAAAAGACTCGCCGACCCGCAAATATCCGCGCCCAGACTCCTCTCCCCAATCCATCCGCGCGCCACGATTCCCGCGGGAAACTCCTTCGCACGCGCTAAATCGAAGGCGGGAAGGTCTGCGCGGCAAGGGAGGGGGCGGCACTGCGGCAGCAGCAGCAGGGGGACGGGGCGGCGGCTACTGTAGGGAAGAAAAATCGGCGGCGGCGGCAGCAGCTGTTGCAGGAAAGAAGCGGCGGCGACGGCGGCATGCAGCCCCCACGGTCAACCGGTCCTCTCCGGCAGGTCCATCGAAGGCGCAGCGGCAGGCTGCCCCAACAGCGTGTGGTTGCCATGCCCAGCGGCCTGCGCCCCCAAGTTCCCAGCGGCCTGCGTCCTCAAGCTCCCGGCGTCCAGCACCCTCAAGTGCCTGGCGTCCAAGACTCTCAAGTTCCTGGCGTCCAGCACCCTCAATGGATTGGCGGCGGCACCAATTTCCAGAGTTGCAGCAGTGACGACCTCCAACACGCCGACGTCGATTTGGATTTCCTTTCAACAATGCCGTACTCTTCCAGTGTCAACCCATCTGCTGCCTTTGAATACATGGGGAACGAGAACTCCTATGTCAATGGTATGGACCATCTGTCGTACTCTCATGATTTAAATTCTGTGTGAAATGACATGGATTTTCACTGTCAGTGGTTTCAATCTTGAGGGCTTGATTTCAATTATTTGTGATGCTATATGTGTGACTGTGTGAGCACTGAACTGAGGGATGCTATATGTGTGAGCGAAAAGAATTTTTAGAATGTCTGTGATTCGTTTCAGCGTCAATTTTCAAACCAATTGTTACACCTATATTTGTACTCTTAGGTTCAGAATTAAGATACAACTATAGTAGGCACAAATGTTGGACTAGTAAGCATGAGTTATATGCAATTGATAGGCTTCAGTGCAATCTCCTTTTGTTGTTGTTCAAGTGTAAAAGATCACTTTCACCAGATTCCCCTCCAGCGCCATTGTCAAAGCATTTGTTCTAAATGGTACTACTGTTAGTTCTGTACCATTCACTTTCAGTGTGAATGATACTATTGTTTGTGTTGTTTGAATAGAAAGCTGAAGTGATATGTGACTATCTGAAAATAATGCTTTGGTGTGCTCTGAAAATAATGCTCCTGCAATTATGTGTGTTGTGTGCCTTAAATCAGAGACATCAAGCTGTTAATGAAGGGGCTACTTGTTGAAGATTTGAAACATAACAATTTATTTTAGATATAGACCAACCTTTGATCATCCTGTATTTTTTGCCTATTGGTGGGTGCTAATACTAGCAGAGGCAACTCACTAGGACACACGCTGCAAACCAGGAACGAAGAAATTGGCAGTTTAGCCATTCAGTGTGGTAATTACATGATGTTCAGATGTATAACTTTTGTTGGGACAATTTGTCGAAGGAAGAGAAAGCCATGCTAGTTTCAGATTAAAAAATGACCAGCAATGCGCTGGTGTCTTTGGCACAGCTAGGAACTTATGAAAACTTTTAATCTAGATATCCTAGGAAAAGAGGCTTTATTGTTTTGGCAGGAATTCTTTCCCTTTTGGTTGTCAATAGTGAATCAAGTCTTATCCAGGCGATAAAAACAGTTGAAATTAGGCTAACAGCATGGAGAGCAATACCTACAAAAGAGCAGCAATATGCTCGCCGGAATTCCTCCAGCAAAAGCACCCAGGTAGTAGAGAAGTTGTTGGGTAAATTTTTCTTGATCCTTATCTTGCTTGTATGGCTGGAAATATCATTACTTGATTACTTTGGATAAGGAGATCACCAAGATGAAAATGATTTAAAAAAATAATAAGTAATAGCATTTTTAAGTGATATAAGGAACTATCACTATCGTAGTCACTTATCAAGTGTGCTTGCTACTCTGTGTGTGCCTATTTTTCTTGCTGCTGCCATAACCTGTACCTATTTTCTTGAAGGAAATGGATATTTTTCCAACATGATGATGGATGAAACCAATCAAGAGGATGCTGATAATTGTAACAACTCATTTGCTGAACAGCAGTCAGAAGCATTGGAAGTCCATTCAGGAGCCCCCTCCACGAGGCCAAACCATAAGAGACAAAAGAATTTCAGTGACCATGAAGATGAGGTTTTGGTTTCGGGGTGGCTGAATATAAGCTTGGATCCGATCGTGGGCAAAGATCAAAAAGGTGGCAGGTATTGGTCTCGTATCAGTGAGTACTTCCATACATACAGCCAGACAAATCGTACCATAAGTTCTCTCATGCACCGGTGGGAGACCATACAAAAATGTGTGAACAATTTTTGTGGGTGTCTATCACGGATTGAGTTAAGACCTCAAAGTGGTAGTACAATGAAAGACAAGGTACATACTTGGCAATATCTATATTTAAGTCAGCTATTTTATTTTTATAACACATAAATGAAGTATTCCTTGGATGTTGATGTATGCAGGTTGCAGAGGCCTGTGCTTTGTACAAAGCCGAAGACAAACATGACAAAGCATTCCAGTTCATGCATTGCTGGAATAAATTGAGAACACAACCCAAGTGGCTTGCTAAACTTGATGAACTGGCTGCTGCTAAAAAAGGTAACAAGAAGCAGAAAAGAAGTTCTACTGGTGATCCCAATGAAACTTTACCAAGTGAAATAGGACAAGATGATGCTGAAGGCGTAGAGGCTAATGCATTGGCAAGACCAATTGGTAAGAAGAAGGCAAAAGCAGCACTGTACAAGAGAAGAAAAAAAGTGTGACAACAACTTTAGAAAACATGTGGGCACAGAAGAAAGAAACTGATGAGGAGAAAGAGGAAAGGAAAGAAGAGAGGTTCCAAAAAGCATTTGCTCTTGACGAGGAACGACTTGCAAATGAAAAATTATCACTTGCTCTTGAACAAGAACGAGTTGCAAATGAAAAACGACTTCTTGAGGTGAGGATCCAGGAGGTTCAATTGCAGAAAAAGAGGGATGAAGAGAGGATTATGACCGTGGACCTTACTACCTTGCCAGATGAGCAAAAGAAGTACTACATGTGCTTGCGAGCTAAGATCATGGGGCAGCTCTCTATGCCTAGTACTTAATAACATTTTCATTCTTCCAAATAATTAGTATTTTATCATGGATCCTAAAGAGTACAAGTATTCATTGGCCAATGGCTTCTACTGTTCTAGCTAGCATTGGGCAATGATCAGTGTGTTTTTTCCATATAGAAATTGCCATTTTGTTTCCATTTACCTTCATGATCAGTGTGTTTGCAAGACAATATTGTGTCACTGAATTAATAGCAGCAAGAGCATTTTGTGTCAATATTGTGTTTTTTTTCTATATTGCTATTTTTGCAACTGGCAATTCAAGGTGTCATTGGCCTCTGCATAAATAGCAGCCATGCAACCCAAACATTAACCATGGACATATTTCGACAGGATTAGCATTGTTGAAAGCTGATAAAGACTTAGAATTGCCAACACTCGACAAAAACACTATATAAGAGGAAAAACTTTGTGGAGTGAAGTTACACATCCATGATCATTGCATAAACATAAACAATATCTTTGAATTGAAGTTTCAACATGACTAGTCATACGTCATACAATTATTTGAATATAAATGAAAACAAAAAACTTTTAAAACGTTATTGAAAGCTCTACTAAATCTTTTTGTAGAGGTCTGGATGATGCTGCCATAGGTGCTCAATTAGGTCATCTTGCAGCTAATTGTGAACTTCTTTGTCCTTTATACTTAGGTAATTTTTAATAAACTCCTTAAATTCGGGTGTTTTTTTATGAGAAGGCTTCACCTGTTCTCCCATTTGATCATAATTAAAATCATCTTCTTCGTCACGCTCATCCTCAACTATCATGTTGTGCATAATAATACAAGCCCTCATGATTCGTCCGAGGGTGTCTTCATCCCAAAATCGAGCTGCCCCCCTCACGATAGTGAATCGAGACTGTAAAACTCCAAATGCTCGTTCCACGTCCTTCCTACACGATTCTTGAGCAAGTGCAAAATATTTCTTCTTGTTACCTTATGGCTCAGATATGGTCTTCACAAATGTGGCCCACGAGGGATATATGCCATCAGCAAGATAATAACCCTTTGTGTATTCATTGTCATTAATGGTATAATTCACCTCTGGAGCTTGACCTTCGGCTAGCCGCGCAAATAGAGAAGACCGGTGCAAAACGTTGATGTCATTGTGCGAACCAGGCATCCCAAAGAAAGCATGCCAAATCCAAAGATCTTTATCTGCAACTGCTTCTAGTATAATTGTAGGCTCATGCACATGCCCGGTGTACATACCTTGATGTGACGAAGGACAATTTTTCCACGGCCAATGCATACAATCAACCGACCCCAAATTACCGGGAAAACCTCTACGCTCGCCAATTGCAAGTAATCTTGCAGTATCAACTTCATTAGGTTCCCTCAAGTACTCACCTTCAAAAATCTCCACAACAGCAGTGACAAATCTTCTCAGACTCTCAATAGCAGTACTCTCAGCAATACGGACATACTCATCAAAAATATCTGCTGCTACTCCATAACTTAACATCCGAAGTGCTACAGTAATCTTTTGCAGACTAGAAAGACCAAGTATAGCAGCAGCGTTTCTTTTCTGCACGAAATATTCATCGTGTTGTTCTACAGCTTTCCATATACGTACAAACAATGAACGCCTCATTCGAAACCTGCACGTCAAAAGTAATGAGACACACAAATATGAATTTATATAAAAATGTTGCCTATCAATTTATTTTTTACATACCGACGTCTGAAATAAACATGTCCGTACGTAGGATTTTCTGAAAAATAATCTTGATACAACCTCTGATGTCCAACTTCTCTATCTCGCCAAAGTACTTGATGCCATAGGATAGAACCACGATGTTTTGGTTCATCATCTGACTCATCCACATTAATGGCCACATGAGTAACACCGAGTAAGAAATCATCATCATCATTGTTATCATCTGACGAAGAATCGAGCGCTAATTGCATGGAAAGGCTTCGTCTGCTCATAGCGAATTCGTTTTACCAATCTCTGCCTGCCAAACAATAAAAACAATACAATGTGAGGACACCCACGAGTTCACAAACAAGATTAGAAAAATTTACATGGACCACAGATGTTGCAGAGACGCAGGAGGGCATTAGAGGGTTCAATTTGTTGGTTAATCGAAACATTGCCGTGGTGAACAAACATTAAGGTGCACTAAACAATGAGTATTCAATTCCAACAATGAGTACAGAACAAAGGTACGGTGAAAGGCAAGGATGGCCGGTGGCAGACCATTAGAATGATGACTGACGTTACCCTACAAACGAAAAAATAAATGATGTATGCACCTTCTCTGTCAGTATGCTAGCGATCTTCCAATCCTCAAGGACGGAGTTCTTGCGGCGCCTCCCGATGACGCCCTGTCGGCGGCGAAGGATGCGACGGTCTTCAGGACCCAGCCAACGCCTCGCGATGATGCCCTGTCGGCGGCGCAAGGAGGCGATGGTGTTCAAGACCCAGCCAACGTGAAGGGGATAGGGAAGAGGCCGGCCCAATTAGTGGGCCTAATGCTGATGTGGGCTGTTTTGAATTTTTGGGGAGTTTGGTATTAGGGAACTGCTGGAGATGAATATGATTTTGGGGCAAAAGAGAATTTTAGGAGAGCCCCAATACAAGTTTTTTGGGAACAAGTTTTTAGCACTCTCTTAGAGATGCTCTTAGAGCAACTCCAAGAGTACCCTTATACTTCACCCAAAAACGTTTTTAGGGAGAAAATCACAAAAACAAAGCTCCAACAGATTCCCAATTCTTTCCCAAAACATAGAGGTACCCAAAAATCTCTCCAGCCACCCGCATATTTACGCGTCCCCAATCGGCCCCGAATCACGCGCATCGTCGCGGCAGCCTCGCACGCCTCCATGTCCCAGCTGGTCTCGGGCCTGCTGCGCCACGGTGCTTCAGGCGACACGGAGCACGGCCTGCTCGTAACTCGCAATCGCAGCGGGGCTTTGACTTCACCTGCGCACCAAAGAGAGACCGAGAAGACAGAGGAAGCACCCCGTTTTTGCTTGCTGAAGTGAGGAATCAGTGCGAGTGTGTGGGCAGGTGGTGCCTGGTGAACGGATGCAGTGATGAACCGCGTGTGGTCGAGACTTGATGATCGATTAGCTTTGCGGTGGCGGCGGCACGAGGAGGGCTGACGGAGTTGATGGAGTTTGAATTGTATCGTGAGGAGGACAAGCACGGTTGTTGAAGTCTCCGTCGTGCTGACGTGTCAAGTTTTGAAATATTGGAAAATTTTATTAGCAATCTGCTGTGTGATGATACAATTTGGGGAGAAAAAATTATTAGGAGAGCCCTCAATATATAGGATTGGGAAAGAATTTTTTAGCATACTCTTGGAGATGCTCTTACTGCCTTTCCATATTTAACCTCGTCACCAATGACTTCATCTGACCGTCCACGCCACTAGTCCAGCCTCGCATCCACCGCTCGTCGCGAGTTACCGCACAGTCTTCTGCCATGGGGTACGGTAAATTCGCTAACCGGCGTGGCAACTACTCCAGCGCCGCCGCCACTCCGGCTCAACTCAACCAGTGAGCGGCCATCCTTGTGACTGTCCACCTCGGCACCACCGCGTCCTCCCCCCTCTCCGCCGCAGCTTCTCAAAACCCTAGCCGGCACCACACGTAGATCGACGGAGGGGAGGGGCGCGAGGCGACCGGTTCCTCTCTCGGCGGCTGATGGCGGAGGACGGCGAGGAGAAGCTTCTCGCCACGGTGCAGCACATCGTCCAGACCCTGGGCCGCACCGACACCATGACGGAGGATATTCTCAAGGTCTTCTCCAACTACGACGGCCGCCTCTCGCTCGACAAGCTCTACGCCACGCGCGCCACGGCGGGAGGGCCCGGGGAGCGGTCCGTGCCGGCCTCCCCGCCCATGCCGCCGCCGCCGGTGGCGCCGCCGGCCGCGGCGGGGATGCGACCGGTGACGTCGCTGGAGCGGACCGTGCGCACGCTGGACCGGCAGATCTCGCAGTTCGTCGCGATGGATAGGCTCATATGGGCGGACTCGGCGGACGCGGACGCATTCCTGGAGGCCGTGGACGACCTCATCGGCACCGTCCAGGAGCTCGACGCGGCCGGGAACAACCGCGGGCTGCTCGACCGCGCCGACGAGCTGCTGAGCCGGTGCATGGCCCGGCTGGAGGACGAGTTTCGGGCGCTCATCGAGCGCCCCGACGACGCGGCGCCTCAGGTGCCCGGTGGGTTCGGGTCTGACGAGAGCGAGGAGGAGGACTACGACGCGGATGACGGCTTCGGCAACGAGCCAATCCCAATCGCCAAGCCGGTCTCGGACTTCGACGTGGTCATCGATGCTCTCCCGCCGGGCTCGGTCTCCGACGTCCACCAGATTGCCCGCCGGATGGTGGACGCCGGCTTCGGCCGCGAGTGTGCCGAGGCATACGCGACCGCACGCCGCGGTTTCATCGACGAGAGCGTCGCTCGCCTTGGCATTCGCTCCCGTACAACCGAGGAGGTCCACTCCTTACCATGGGAGGAGCTCGAGTTCGACATTGCTCGCTGGATTCCAGCCTTCAAGATGGTGTTTCGGATCCTAATTCCCAGCGAGCGCCGCCTTTGCGACCGTGTCTTCGACGGGCTCGCCCCGTTCGGCGACCTTGCCTTTGTTGCCGCAGTGCGCACCCAGGGGCTTCAGCTTATATCATTTGGAGATGCAGTTGCTGCCGCCAGCCGCGCACCAGAACGGCTCTTCCGTGTTATTGACATGTATGAAGCAGTCCGAGACCTCCTTCCTGACCTCGACCCCGTCTTCTCAGATCCCTACTCTGCAGCTCTTCGTGCTGAGGTCTCAGCTGTATGCAGCACCCTTGGCTCGTCAATCAAAGGTATATTCATGGAGCTGGAAAATCTCATTCGCCGTGACCCTGCCCGTGTTGCTGTGCCTGGTGGTGGCATACACCCGATCGCTCGGTATGTCATGAACTATCTCCGTGCCGCTTGCGGTTCGCGGCAAACACTGGAAGAGGTGATGGAAGGTGACTTGGGTGCTGTCGGCGCAGCTGCCATTGCTGTTGATCCTGATCGCCCTACTTCTTCACTAGCTGTGCACATAGCTTGGATCATGGATGTGCTTCACAAGAATTTGGAGACCAAATCTAAGATATATAGGGATCCACCACTTGCTTCCATATTCTTAATGAATAATGGGAAGTACATTATACACAAGGTGAATGACAGTGAGCTTGGGATTTTGCTTGGTGATGAGTGGATGAAGCAGATGATGAGCAGGGTGCGCCGGTGGAGTATGGAATACCAGCGTGGGGCTTGGGCAAAGGTCATATCTGTTCTGCAGACTGGAGGTCCTGGTGTTGGCAGTATCACTGCAAAGGCCATGCTTCAGAAAATGCAGATGTTTAACGGCTACTTGGAGGAGATTTGTGCGGTACAGTCGGATTGGGTGATCGCAGATGTGCAGCTGCGAGCAGATGTTAAATCTGCAATAGTAGATTCCGTGATGCCTGCATATAGAAGCTTAATTGGAAGGTTGAGATCATCTCCTGAAGCTGCACGAGACCTGTTCATCAAATACACTCCAGAGGATGTTCAGGCACGCATCCAGCACCTCTTTGAAGGAGTGGCCAAGTGATTAGTTAATTATGTCATGTTGTGCTGCTATACCTGTGATTTTGTTGTCATAACTATTTGAGCAGATATCTTAATCTTAGTTAAGGTGACATTCTGAGCTCGATGATGTTGTGCCATAAGGCTGGGATTTGTTTTAGATGAGGAAATATCGTTGTTTGTCCAGCTGTGTAAATTTGTAGGTGTTCCTGTATCAACTGGTAATGGCTATCTAATTGCTATATTAATGGTTCCTTGGGCTTAATTTCTCTTTTAGCCTTGTGAAATCTGTTGTGCTGTGTATTCCAAATTAGTTGCTTATCTTAGTACTTCATAATTTGTCAGCATATTTGAACAAATGATGAAGGCACAACACTATTTCAATATCAGTACCACTGGGCTTTGGGCATTGTGATATTGGAGTGTATATCACAGCTTTAAAATGGTAGTGGTACTGGTTACTGGCTAAGAAGCCTATTGTAGAAACAATCTCTAGCTCATATGCTCTCATGTCTATTCTGGATTTTGCACCAAGAAATTATCCATTCATGATTCTTAACACTTCAATTTCATTTATTATATTTGTGAAATAGATTCTCATCATAAAGTTGTAAAAGAAATGTGTTGTCTGTTATGGATTAATCCACAATAAGGAATTTCGTTACTTAGGTCTACTATTGAAATTCATTTTCGGTAGCATGTATGGAAGAAGTTAGGAAAAGTTACTTGAATACATCAGGCATTACACACAACTATCTGTACACAACTACATATACCTGCAAAATTTCAACAATGCAATGACAGTTGACATAACTGAAAGATGAGAACAGTGCACACAATTGAGTATATCTGTGTATATGCACTACTTATTTTATTTGGTCATTCTAACTATGTATGAGTTTGCACATATGCACCACATGACACAGCAGCCCATCCTTGAATCTAGGCCTGATCATGGGTCAGGTCGTCTCGTGTCAGGTTCGTGTCGGGTTGGGTTCAGGTTTTTATGTGTAATTTTCGGGTTTTTTTCTTGATTCGGGTGAAAATTTTGGCCCGTGCCTTACCCGTCGAACGTTCAAGTCGGGTCGTGTCGGGGTTTTTTCGGGCGGGTTGGGTCGGGCGACCCATAATCAGGTCTACTTGAATCTTGTCATAGATTTGGACCACCACTTTTGTAAGTTTGCTCTATTTTGTTTCACACTTACTTTTTTTCATTGTTTATCAAAGTCTGCCTTTTGAGTTTTCAACTTCTTATTGTACTGGTTGAAATAATAGTCAAAAGAACACAACTGCCACGAAATGCCACTTTGCGGTTGTGTGGTTGGATGTTGCTATCCTGAGGTAAGCTCGTTCTGACTTGTGACCCACTGACCCTCCAACAACATGAATAGAAGTAATGCTATGGTGGATTTTGTCCACATGCAGACCCATTGCACCTCGTACAGAAGTGGTGGTCCCTTTGTGATTTTGCATCATTTAAATATCAGAAACTCATTTCCATGGGGATCAAAAGATGTACCTAGGTGTGGTACTAGGAAGACAAAAAGTTTTTCATCCTCAGTTTCCGAATTCACCTTGTGCGAGGTACGCTTTGTGCTCATTTCTTTCATGATTTTGATCTGAACTATCCAGTGTTTGAACTTGTCCATTTTGCCAGCTGGAGATGATTGAACTGGGTTGCTCCATCCTGTTCTATGGCTTGAACTGAGAACTCAGGAGGTTCACATATTGAAATTTATAGATCTGTATAGACCTAAGGAGTGGCTGCTTTGTAGCATTAGCGAATGGCATGGAGGATACTCTGCAAGCACTTGATGACCTGATTTCCCAGTTTCTGAGCTTAAATCGGTCCCTCTGGTCCAGTTCTGATGATGCGGATGCCTTCTTAGAAGCTGTGGATGAGCTAACTTCCACCATCCATGGCCTTGAGAACACCTCAGAGGATCATGTGCTCCTTGAGAGCTTTGACCTCCTTCTGGAGCGTTGTTCTGTGAGGCTTAAAGATGAGTTTCAGCGCCTGATTGCTGCAACTGACTTCGATGACAACCATGGTGACCACAATATCAAGAAAAACCAGGATGTAGATGACAGTCACACCTTTGTAGCACTGCCGATTAGAGACTTTGGTATCATTGTTGACGCCTTACCACAGGGTGTATCCACTGAGGCAAATCGAATTGCAAGAAGGATGATTGCTGCTGGTTTCGGTGATATATGCGTGGAGACCTATGCTTCTGCACGCCGCAACTTCATTGATGAGAGCATTGCTCGTCTTGGTGTTCATGCGCACTTGGCAGAAAGGTTCAAGTCAGCATCATGGGAGGAGCTTGAGACTCAGATCATGCGCTGGATCCCTGCAATCCGAGTTGTGTTCCACATCTTAATCCCGAGTGAGCGCAATCTGTGCAATTGCATTTTCGATGGATTTACATCTTACAGTGACCTTGCCTTTGCCGCTGCATGTAAACCATTTCTCCAGCTCTTGTCCTTTGCCAACTTTATTGCTGCTGCTGGACAGAACCCGGAGAGTCTCTTCCGCATTGTTGACATGTATGATGCTTTAAAGTATATCCTTCCTGTCCTTGATGAAGCCTTTGATCATGAGATAGCTGCTATTCGTGAATGCCTTGGATTGTCAATTAAGGGCATATTTGTGGCTCTAGAAAAACTCATTAGAGGTGATTCAAGTGAGTCTGTGCCACCAGATGGTGGAGTTCATCCAATAACAAGGTATGTAATGAACTACCTTATGGCAGCATGTGCATCTCGCCATACTTTGGAAGAAGTGATGCATTTGGAGTTTGGTTGTGCTGAAACATGTCTGATCAACCCTGACCGCTCAACATCATCGCTGGCGGTCCGCTTTGCTTGGATTGTGGATGTGCTCATAAAGAATCTTGAGTCAAAATCCAGGATTTATGGTCATGTTCCACTCGGCTGTGTCTTCCTGATTAACAGCGGGATCTATATAATCAAGAAAGTCAATGGTTGTGAGCTTAAAGTCTTACTCGGCGAGGATTGGACGAGGGTAATATCTGCAAAGGTCCGCCAATGGGTGTTGGAATACCGTCGGGCTACCTGGGGGAGGGCCATCATGATACTTGAGAGGGACAGTAGGGCTGGCAGCAGTTCCAGTGTTGTGGTAGAGAAGCTGAACCACTTCCATGACTTTGTGCAAGCGATTTGCCAGGTGCAGTCACGTTGGATACTGGTGGAGAAGCAGCAAGCAATGGATTTGAGCACTATGGTGGAGGAGCTGGTTATTCCAGCCTACAGGGATACAATTGAGATGTTAAATGCAACAGATGCTGTAGGGGCTTCATATGTGCGACCTGAGGATGTGAAGTTGCAGATTCAGCATTTGTTCAAAGCAATGGCCAAGTTATAGAGTGGCTTTAGCTCTGGCTGCCGCTTGCAGATTTGTGTTTAATCTCGGGAGAGTAATGTAAGTTGTTTTTATGTCTCACTCGCTTCTATTATTTTCACATTTGTATGTTACAGTGGCTGATGTTTTGCTAACTAGAGTCATGTGAACTCCTGTAGCAACTAGCAACTGGGCACTAGTCAATAACTGTACAGAAGTTCAGTTTGCTACAGAAGTTCGCAAAAAAAACTGTACAGAAGTTCAGTTTGCTACTAAACTTGCACTATATGTGATCAAACGTCAACGATGATTGATATGTTCATGCTGTGTTTGTTCAAAAAAAGTGCATGATGTGTTTGTTCCAAAAAAAAAAGTGCATGCTGTAGCCTCTATATTATTTCCTCACTACTTGTATTATAATGGTAAAACCTTTTGATTCTGAACTGACAGAGTATTACTTTCAAATTGTAGTCCACGAATGACATCCTTTTCGTGCCTTTCAACAAATTCATAGATGAACATACACTGTTTCTGTTCTCATGAAAAAATATTATAAATTCCCTGTCATTTTCAAATAGACTGATACTATATGACTCATCGCGATTTTATCTTGCTATACTTGTCTTGTGAAATGAGTGCCTGACTGCAATCAGATGTTATGCATAATGATAGGTGGCGTTAAAGAAGCTCTTATATAAGAATTTATAGTATGATAACGAGCGTGCATTAATATATACAATGAGAAAACCTTATTTGGATATTCGATTAATCAAAACTGTGGAATAACATCTTTCACTATGTAATCATTTACTAACATGTAAACCCTCTCTGTTGGGTGCACAGCATCATAAAATACATAGGATGACACATTTTTGCAGATAGGAGTTAATGCATTGCAAAGCAGAGCGACCTCTCTGAGCCCAGTCCCGCAGCATCCTCGTGTTGTTTCTGTAAATCCTGTTATCATAGGAGATCTTTGTCAGGGTTGGCATGGTTTTAACAGCAAAGCAACCTGATGTGAAGGAAAGACTAAAACATGAATACATGATATATATGCATTTTGCAGTTTACTTGTCCAAGTGTTTGGTTTTCTGTCAGCCTCTACTTTTTAGCAGCCGGGTTTAGCACCATATGGTGTTTAAAATTTTCTGCATTGGCTAGGATTTAAGGTGTTCTCTCTTCATTTTGTTGCAGAAGTCTAAGTGATATTACAGGATAGTTCTAGCATCTATTAGAGTATTAGATAAGCTACTGAGTTGTCGCATTAGTAGAAAACATTACCATATTTCGCCGGCTCCTCAAGGATCTCCATGAGAGCCCTGTATGCGTCTAAGTACACAATTTTGCTTCCATGGAGTGAACCTTGCCATGCTCGAAGTAATTCTTGAAGTTTAGAATTGTAGACCTGGGCATCCCAGTTTTGCTCATCCACGCATGCCCTGTCAGGGTCTCTGCTCAATGTGATTTGGATAGGTGTGCAACCAAACGGGGGAAGGCCTGCCAAGGAGAATAGACGCCCCCCTAGGTCATATAGTTCCTGCAATTCGAATTTAGGGTATTGAAAGTGGAGTTATGCCTAGTTTTCCAACTGGAATAGAAGAATTCAGTAGAAACAACCCCGACGAGGAAATGGCTATTTTTACCTTGACATGAGCTTGTGCCATCTGGAGAACAGTATCCTGGTATTCACCAATCTCCATCTTCCTTTTCTTTGATGAACGATAGTAATGCGAGAAATCATTGGTTCCTGAGCTGATAAAAATCAGGGAGTTGGCAATGATCCTGGAAGCTTCCTTATCTCCAACAATGCCCCTGAGCCGGAGGAGGTAGTCCTTGAAGAGGTTAACCTGCTTTGACATTGGCAGGGTATTGGCCAGCTGCGACGTCTGGTCATCGAACCCTGAACCAGCAGAAGCAAAATTGACCCCTGTCATGATGTCGTTGTTCGACAGCTTTGAGTCCAGGTATGGTGGAGAGAATTCCTTGAGTTGCAGCCTCTGGTTGAGGAGGTCTGGAACGAGCCGGCCATTGGAGAACCTCCCTGTCGGCTTCCTCCCTGGGAAGTTTCTCCCGTAGGGAACATGGTTTGCTAGAGCTACCGTGGGGAGACGATTGTTGTTTCCGGTATCGAGAACGGAGTCGCCAAAGTAGAAGATAGCTGAGAACTTCGGCTGAATTCTCTTGGCAGAAGAAATGACTTTGGAAGAGAGGAGGAGAACTAGGAGAAGAGCAGGGTGTGCCATCAGAATGATCTGTGTGCCTCTGTTTAAAATAAGCTCCTACCGGTGCTTAATATATTCTACAGGGTCCATACACGCCTAGTATTTTCTTGTGAAACATTCAGATGATTTTCTGTAGCTAAGCACATCTTCTGATATCAGTTTTGAAAAATGAATTTTCATTTGATTTTAGATATTTCCTATAGCTAAGCTAAGCTAAGCTTATCTTCTGATATCAATTTTCATAAATGCCTTTCTTATTTTTAGATGATTTCTGTAGCTAACCGTGTATTCTGATATCAGATTTCATAATTGACTTCTTCATTTATCCTTGTCACTCATGATTCGAGTATCTTTTGCAGAGCTGAAGACTTTTGTAGCCTGTGGACGGCATGCGGATTGCAGAACATGATCTGGTTATTGTACAGAGTGCAGAATTTGGCGGAGGGCAAATATGCTGAACATTGTACGGTAGCTGTTTGGAACCATAACCAATACAATGTATCAGCTTCAGATAACTTCAGATTTTATATTGGCCATTAAGCATCCCAATACGATTTTATACTCAATTCACGTGAAAGTGAATTTGGTTGCAACCCCGTTTGCTTTGTATGAACATAATTGCGCTGCTGCTGCTTGTGACACGCATGATACTCCGAAAAGCTGAGGGCCCGAGGCCTTATTATCTCTGCAGTGAGGACTTCTGTTTTTCCTCTCTTTTTTGGTTCATTTCTGTTTGAAGCAAATATTCGCCGCAAGAAAACAATGTACAGACCAATATCTGCAGTGAGACAGTCCATGACACGCACAACAACAACAATGTTTCGCTGGCGTATTGGAGGTTCTCTCTGTTGATGGTTGGTGTCTGTCGGCAGTCGGGGACAAGCTGCATGCTCACGGGGTGTTGGAACGTAGAGAGGCCTCGCATGATTTTGGTGGGTGGGACTGGACAGAATGGGATCGTCCAGCTACAATGCTTTTTTGAAAAAGGTGATCCAGCTCCACTTCTATACATTTCTAGTTTTCTACTCCCCACATGGTACGGGCAATCTAAAATTCTGAATGAACTGTGAAGCAGATGTCCTTGTGACCCTCACCCTAATTTTTGTGCTAACCCCCGCGCCGCCTGAATCGAGCTCGAGTTTTTGGGTCACGCGCTTATTGGCTATGGCAAGGCCACCCTTGCCGAAAGCCAACAGAAGAAGTTTGCTAGTCTGAACGAGAAATTTCAAGATTGAAGTCTTAATTCGCAAGCTATTCAGAATTTGACATCCTGATCTACGTGTCAATGACTAAGAATGGTCCTACACGTCATTATAATAGGATATCAAATTCTGAAAATCGTGCGAATTGCGAATTGAGAGTCAAATCTTAAATCTCTCTGCGCGGTGCCGCCGCGTTTCCTCTCTCCCAGACGAGTACCCTGGGCCGCCTAATCGCTGCCAGTCCAAAACACACACACTTCCTCTTTGAAGTTCAACGCGTGCAGACTAGAAATTTTCAGGATCACAGTGCAATACAGGATGCAGCTTCGATCCGTGGAGCTGCCCCTCTCACAGCCGCACGTGTAAGGACAACGGCCGGGGCACACGAACAGAAGCACGAGACAGTGCGCACATTTCATCCCGTGGATCTCCGCGTCCATTCGTGGCGTGCACCCAGCCCGTGGATTGTCTGATTGGGACACCTGCCCCACACGCGCCAAACGTGCACTCGGTCCATGTCCGCGTCGGCTGCCGTCAGCCCCAACTCCTGCGTTTGTTCTTGTTCCTCCTGCGTACGTCGCGCCGTAGCGTGTGGTGGCAGAGGCAACTGCCGGTCACGCAGGACAGGCCACACCACATCCGAAGTCCCGACGAGAACGATCGCCATGGCGTCGGACGGAGACGCCGCCGCCGCCGGCGGCCTCGTCTGCGTGACGGGCGGCAGCGGCTTCATCGGCTCGTGGCTCGTCCGCCTCCTCCTCGAACGCGGTTACACCGTCCACGCCACCGTCAGGAACCTCCGTGCGTGAGCCTGACATGCCTCCGCTTCCGCTCTCTATGTTTCCGTAGCGCCAGATCCATCGCCAATTCACCATGTCTGTCCCCCTGCACGCGCTTAACCGATCGAGCCGGGTTGCTCATGTCGTGTTGCAGAGGACGAGGGCGAGACGAAGCACCTGCAGGCCCTGGACGGCGCGGGCGCGGGCGCGCGGCTCCGGCTGTTCCAGATGGACCTCCTCGACCCGGCCTCTGTGCGGCCGGCGGTCGAGGGCGCCCGCGGCGTCTTCCACCTCGCCTCCCCCGTCATACTGCACCCTACACAAGACCCCGAGGCAATTTGTTGAACGGCCTCCGTCTGATGCGTTCGCCAGCACTTGTGCACGTCGCGCACACGCCGCGCCCTCGCCACGCTCCCGCGTCGTCCGCTCGCCCGCGTCGTCCGCGCGTCCGCGTCGCCCGCGCGCTCGCCACGCTCCCGCAACGCCCTGTACTCTAGCTTTTCAGTTAGCCTAAACGGCTATGTTGTACATCTATATAAACACATACTCCAGATCAATACAAAACCGTGGTTGATCATATCTTCTCTACATGGTATCAGTTACCTTCCGATCCTAAATTCCTGCTTCCGATTCCTTCTTCCTCGACGCGCTCGCGGCCATGGCCTCGCCGGCGCACTCCTCTTCTTCATCCGGTGACTCTGCTCTCCTTGATCCCCAGCCAGCGCCTGCAGCTGTTGTGCAAACAGTGAACATCCGCAACCACGTACCCATCCTCCTCGATCTCACTGATTCCAACTATAATCAGTGGCGCTGCTTCTTTGACGCCGTGCTCGGCAAGTTCAGGTTGGAAGCCCATGTCACCGTGCCGCCACCCATGGCGGCGCGTGACGTCGAGTGGCGCCAGGTTGACTGCTGTATCGTCAATTGGCTCTACACCACTCTCACCAAGGGCGTCTTCGACATCGTCCATAAGCCTCGCGCGTCGGCCTTCACCATCTGGACCGACATCGAGGGTCTGTTCCGTGACAACGAGCTGCAACGCGCTGTCTACCTGGAGGCCGAGTTCCGCAACCTCGTCCAGGGAGACCTCAGCATCACCGAGTACTGCTCCAAGCTCAAGAAACTCACCGACAATCTCCGCGACGTCGGGCACCCCGTCTCCGAGACAAGCCAAGTCCTGAATCTTCTTCGCGGCCTCAACCGCAAATTTCGCCACGTCAAGCCGGTGATCAAGTCCAAGTCTCCGTCACACACCTTCATGAGCGCCCGCTCGTACCTGCTGCTCGAAGAGATGCAACTGCAGCATGACGACAAGATGGAGTCCGGCCACGCCTACCTCGCCTCCCACGGCGGCGCCTCCGGCTCGGGCGGATCCGCTTCCTCCGGCAGCCAATCCGGATCCTCCAGCACTGGATCCGGCCGCTCCAAGCCCAAGAACAAGCGCCGCGGCCAGGGCTCCGGCGGTGGCAACCCCCCTGGCGGCGGCTCCGGGACTGGCGGCGGCACTGGTGGTGGCCATGGCGCATCTCCACGCCCTCAGTTCCCTGCTGCTCCGTGGGCTGCGGGATACAATCCGTGGACCGGCCTCGTCCAGGCCTGGTCTGTGCCGTTCCGCGCTCCCGGCTCCGGCGTTCTTGGGCCTCGTCCGCCCTTTCAAGCCCAGCAGGCGATGACGGCCTACCATCAACAGCCTGCTTCACCGACGGCTCAAGTTTGGGACACCAGTGCTCTCTACACAGCACTGAACTCCGCCGGCGTCAGCACCCCTCCAAGCTCTGCTGATTGGTACCTCGACACCGGAGCTTCTACTCACATGTCGTCCAACTCTGGTACACACTCTCCTTCCTGTTTCCTCTTTTGTTACCGTCGGAAATGGCGCACGGTTGCCTGTCACGCATGCAGCCCACGCCACCATTCCCACAACTTCCAGTCCTCTACGTCTGAACAATGTGCTTGTCACTCCCTCCCTTGTTACCAATCTGATTTCTGTCAAGCAACTAACCCGTGACAATGATGTTTCCATTGAATTTGATCCCGCCGGTTTCTCCATCAAGGATCTGCAAACTCGCCAGGTGAAGCTCCGATGTGAGAGCCCGGGTGATCTCTACCCTCTACGGCTCCCTCCTCATCAGGCCTTCACTGCCTCCTCATCCACTTCAGTCGAGCTCTGGCATAATCGGCTGGGCCATCCAGGCTCTGCATCCCTTCGCCAACTCCTTAGCACTTTGGATTTTGCATGTAATAAATCGGCATCTCATTCATGCCATCAGTGTCACTTAGGGAAAAGTGTTCGTTTGCCATTCCATTCTTCAGATTCAGCAAGCTATTTTCCTTTTCAATTAGTGCATTCCGATGTCTGGACTTCACCAGTTTACAGTCATTCAGGTTACAAGTATTATGTTGTGTTTTTGGATGATTACACTCATTATATTTGGACCTTTCCACTTAGACAGAAATCAGATGTTGGTGCCACCATTCGTTCCTTCTTTTCTTATGCACGCACGCAATTTGGTCTTCCCATTCTAGCTCTACAAACTGATAATGGTACTGAGTTTGACACAATTGCTATGCGTCATTTCCTAGCTGATCAGGGCACCATTTTCCGGTTGTCTTGCCCTTATACTTCTCAGCAGAATGGTAAGGCAGAACGTGTGTTGCGAACGATCAACGACTGTGTTCGTACCTTGTTGCTTCATAGTGCAGCTCCTCTGTCGTTCTGGGCTGAGGCGTTGAACACGGCGACGTTCCTCATCAACCGCCGTCCCTGTCGCGCTACTGGCCGCATCACGCCGCATGAGATCCTCCTCGGGACGCCGCCACGCTACGACGAGCTCCGCGTCTTCGGGTGTCTCTGCTATCCGAACCTGACGGCGACAACGACGCACAAGCTCTGCCCCCGTTCTGTGGCATGCGTGTTTATTGGATATCCCAATGATCATCGCGGTTACAGATGCTACGACATCCACACCCGCCGCGTCTACACATCTCGACACGTTGTGTTCGTCGATGACGTGTTCCCGTTCCGCACCGCGAGCCCGTCGCCGCCAGCAGCTTCGCCATCGCCCCTGCACGCTGACGACGATGATCCAGTACCTCAGCGGACGTCGCCAGCCCCATCGCCTCGCCACGGCGCTCCGCCAGCAGGCACGCCGCTCACGCACGCCTCTCCGCCGCGTGCCTCTCCAGCTCCTGTACTTCGCCACGGCGCCCTGCCAGCTGTGACACCGCCCCCGCACGACTCTCCGCCGCGTGCCTCTCCAGCTGCCGAACACCGACATGGCGTCTTGCCGGCTGCGACACTGCCTCCGCACGTCTCTACGTCAAGTGCCTCCACCTCTCCAGCAGCTGTCTTCGACAACACCTCAGCGCCCAGTACGAGCCACCCACACGGCGCGTCCACCGCTGCGTCTGACGTCACGTCCCCGACTCGTTCTTCTTCCTCGCCAGCTCTTCCGGTCGACCGATCCGCGCCATGCACGACTTCTACACCGCCAACAGCTGCAGCTCCAGCACACACGTCCTCTACAGCGGCGCCGGTCACTCAAGGGCATCATATGGTGACGCGAGCTCGAGTCAGGACATTCAAGCCGCACCCCAAGTACGCACTGACCGGCACGGTGACGCAGTCCCCGGTGCCGCTATCCGTTCGTGCGGCGCTCAAGGACCCCCACTGGCATGCTGCCATGCAAGACGAATTTGATGCTCTTCAACGCAACAAGACATGGTCCCTGGTTCCTCGACCACGAGACGCGCGCATTCTATCCGGCAAATGGGTCTTCAAGAAGAAGTTGCTCTCCGACGGCACACTGGACCGTCTCAAGGCACGGTGGGTTGTGCGAGGTGATCTCCAGCGTCCGGGACATGACTTTGGTGAAACTTTCTCCCCGGTCGTGAAACCTGCAACCATCCGCACTGTTCTGACCCTGATTGCTTCCAAGAACTGGCCTGCACATCAACTGGACGTATCCAACGCGTTCCTCCACGGCAACCTGACTGAGCGTGTCTACTACCAGCAACCCACTGGGTTCGAGGATCCTAGCCGCCCCCACGACGTGTGCATCCTGGCACGTTCCCTCTACGGCCTCCGGCAAGCACCCCGAGCTTGGTTCACCACGTTCGCTGAACACGCCACGACGCTCGGCTTCAAGCAGTCCCGTTCCGACTCGTCCCTGTTCGTCTACCGCCACGGCGACGAGATGGCATATCTCTTGCTGTATGTGGATGATATGATACTGTCGGCTTCCTCCACTGCTCTTCTTCGCCACCTGATCACCAGCCTCCAGTCTGCGTTTGCCATCAAGGATATGGGCCCCGTCCACTACTTCCTCGGCGTCGACGTCCAGCGCACATCCTCCGGGTTCTTCCTCTCCCAGGCTGCGTACGCCACTGACGTTCTTGAGCGGGCTGGCATGCTTAACTGCAAGCCTGCTTCCACACCAGCAGATACGAAGGCCAAAACATCCTGCACCGACGGCGAGCTCATCAAGGACTCCTCCTGGTACCGAAGCATGGCTAGTGCGCTTCAGTATTTGACACTCACACGCCCGGACATCGCCTACGCCGTCCAGCAGGTGTGCTGATGAGGACATCACTCCCATGGATACAAACAATACTCCTCTAGTTGATGTTCAAGGTCCCATTACTCGCTCACGCGCAAGACAATTGAATTTACAGGTGAGCTCGTTCCTATGTATGTATTCTTGTGCATTTGAGAATAGTGTGCTACCTAATGATTTAATTGTACTTAGGAATGAAGGAGGGGACCAGCATGGACATGAGGAAGGACTTGGAGGCGTGGAAGACCAGCAAGGACGTCCGGATCAAGGTGGAGGCCTAAACCAATTCGACTTCGTTTCAGTTTCGGACTCCAGGAACAGCCCGTCGTAAAACGGACGCCCAGGTCGTATACGGAGTTGGATTTGGACGTTCTATATATGGTTGGAAGCAGAATTTCATAGAGCTTCCAATGGCACCGGTCTCATACCAAAATTCGTCCTGAGTCAATGGGAATCGTCGAAACAAGTTGACGTCCAAAATCTGCCTCGGTGCTGCGACATCATATTTTGGCCTTTGGGCCGTGTATCTTTGTTGAGCCCATTAGGGGTGCGTCCAGAGAGGGGGTCACGCCCCTAACCTCTATTTATCCGTAGCCGCCACCCTCATTAGGGTTTCGGGTTTTGCTTAAGTCATTCTGTCAAGAACAGTTCGCCGCTCGATCGGTTTGTGAGACCCCAACTTGTGAGCTTAATCATTCAACTGCAATTTTCCAGATTGTGTTTCTTTCTTGTTCTTGCTTGTGTCTTTCGATTCTCAGGCAAGGATTAGCCCTCGTGGCGAGGTCAATCGTGCAGTGCATGGTTGATAACCAGAGGAGAAGTGGTGCTGCGATTGCGGGGTTCTAGTCGTGTTGATTGGAAGCCGGATCGTTTGTGTGACATCTCCACCAAATCGATAGCTATCTCCACCTGACGGAAGATCGGGAACCCACGTCCCCATCATGTGCCTTCATATGCATGCTCCTCGTGACAGCCATGTCACGTTGCTCAAGCGCATACTCCGGTACATCAAGGGCACGGCTTCTCTCGGTCTTCATCTTCACGCCACGGGTGCTACGTCAATCACAGCTTACACCGATGCGGATAGGGCCGGCTGCCCAGATACTTGACGGTCTACATCAGGCTTTGCCGTATTCCTGGGTGAGTCGCTCGTCTCTTGGTCCTCCAAAAGACAAACGACGGTGTCTCGATCGAGTGCCGAGGCCGAGTACCGCGGCGTCGCCAACGCCGTGGTGGAATGCTCATGGCTACGACACCTCCTTCAGGAGCTTCACTGTGGTGTGACCACGGCGACGATAGCCTACTGTGACAACATTTCAAGCGTGTACATGGCGAGGAACCCGGTCCATCATCGACGAACGAAGCACATCGAGCTTGACATCCATTTTGTCCAGGAAAAGGTGGCTCTCGGCGAGTTGCGCGTTCTGCAGATCCCAAGCGCACGCCAATTCGCCGACATCTTCACAAAAGGTTTGCCGACGGTGTTGTTTGAAGATTTCCGCTCCAGTCTCTGCGTCGGCGAGCCGAGCTGAGACTGTGGGGGGGTGTTGAACGGCCTCCGTCTGATGCGTTCGCCAGCACTTGTGCACGTCGCGCACACGCCGCGCCCTCGCCACGCTCCCGCGTCGTCCGCTCGCCCGCGCGTCCGCGTCGCCCGCGCGTCCGCGTCGCCCGCGCGCTCGCCACGCTCCCGCAATGCCCTGTAAACTAGCTTTTCAGTTAGCCTAAACGGCTGTGTTGTACATCTATATAAACACATACTCCAGATCAATACAAAACCGTGGTTGATCATATCTTCTCTACACAATTCCTTCTCCATATGCACGATCAAACCCCGATCAAAAGAATTCCACATCTCGCCATGTTCTTATCGGTGTCTTGTCTTCTCCTGCTTTCAGAAAGAGTTGGTGGAGCCCGCGGTGAAGGGCACGCTCGGCGTCCTCCGCGCCGCCAGAGACTGCGGCGTCGGCCGTGTGGTCATGGTCTCGTCGCAGACGGCCATGGTGCCGAATCCCAGGTGGCCTGCGGACAGGGTCATCGACGAGGACTCCTGGGCCGACATCGACCTGCTCAAGGAACTCCAGGTACATAACGTAGCTAAGCTAGCTGCTCAAATCGAGCTGCGATGCTTTTTATCATCGCTCGAACTGCATGATCCAGTTCAGATACAGATACAGCAATAAAGTAGACCAGTAGTAGTTCGGACTGTGCTGATTCCATACCTTTGGAGGAGTTCAGCTTTGGTACAGCGTGTCCAAAATACTGGCAGAGAAGGCCGCGTGGGACTTCGCCGAGGAGCAGGGGTTACAGCTCGCCGTGCTCAATCCTGTACTGGTGTTGGGCCCGACACTGACGCCATCGATCACTGGTAGCCTCCAAGGCTGTGTTGTGTTTGGTTGGAAGTGTCAAAAAATATTCACCTACTTTGACCATTAATTACGAGTATTTAAAAAGTCAATTTACAAAATTACCTTCACAACCTCTAATCAAATCACGAGACGAATCTAATGAGGTCTTTGACCGCACGATTAGATGATGATTACTGTAGCATTACTGTA
This sequence comes from Cenchrus fungigraminus, assembly GCA_036936925.1. NCBI lineage: Eukaryota > Viridiplantae > Streptophyta > Magnoliopsida > Poales > Poaceae > Cenchrus > Cenchrus fungigraminus. Next base: position 13,726,698 of record CM072778.1, on the reverse strand, counting down.
GCAAATTATCGATTAATTATGCTCGTCACGAAAAGTTGTACTCATCTGTAAAAAGGTTTTGCAAATAAACTTCATTTAGTGTTCCATACATTAAAGATTCCTTTGGACAATTTTTTGTCTAGTGCCAACCAAGTATTTCTGCAGATCATGAAGGGTCAGTGTCATCTAGAGCAGTCACAGGCTTGCAGCTCAGCTCAGGCATCTTTTATTTTTACTGCGATGAGTAGATTTGACATGGGTAATGTTTTGCTAAGAGTTGAAGCTGCAACAGGCCAGAGGTTTGACATGGACGAGTACTTCCTTGGCTGCGTTGATGTCCGGAACGTGGCACAGTCTCTGGTAGCGTTGTATGAGAACCCGTCGGCTCAGGGACGCCACTTGTGCGTGGAATCCACTGAACGGATGGTTGATTTCACCAACAAGCTTGCTGACCTTTACCCTGAACTTCCGGTTCAAAGGTGATACGTTTCTGACGACATTTCTCTTTTATGTTATGATGAGATCGCGTTATTGTTCGTCACTCCACTCGCATTGCTAACTTCTTTTCACGTCAGAATTCAAGAAGACAAGCAAGAGTGGGTGGTGAGGGCAAAGGACCCGTCCAAGAAGTTGATCGAGTTGGGTGTTCGTTTCAATCCATTCGACAAAATCATCTCGGACACTGGATTGCTTCAGGAGCAAAGGACTCATCTAGCTTGTCAGAACGTGGATTTCCTCAGACAAAAAAAAAGGGTCATCTTGGTTGATTTGAATGTGATGATGGGATCAAAAGCTGCTGCTGTATGAAAGTTTTCTAGTCGAAAATAAACTGCCACAACACATGGACATCTCTGGATGATGTTCGTTTTGAGATACTCCCTCCGTCCCAAAATAAGTGCTCATCTCACATTTCGAGGAGTCAACAAGTTATAAATTTGACCGGATATATAGAAAATAATATTAACATTTGTGTCTCTAAACAAGTTTGTGATGAAAATATATGACATGATGAATCTAATGATGTTTATTTAGTATCATAATTATTAATATTTTTTAATATATATTTGGTCAAATTTTAAAGTGTTTGACTCCTTGAAGTGCGCGATGTGCACTTATTTTGGGACGGAGGGAGTGTTTTACTAGTGACATGTCCTTTCAAAAAAAAACACTAGTGACATGTATAGTACCAAAGACTATTCACTAGTGGTATGTATAGTATTCGTGAGTAGTATATGTGGTGGATGGTATTATGGGAAATGAATATATTTTTTCTGTTCTTTGAGATGATAATATATTTTTTCATTTTATAAGATTACAATAACTCATTAATATTTAATAATTATTATTTTATTACCTTGTTTGTCTGACTTTTCAGCCATCAACTATCAGTAATTTTCTCTCACAATAAATCAGCACTAGTCACTCGTCAATCAGCCGTATTTTTATCTCATAACAAATCAGCATCAGCCACCAGCTAGTCGAACAAGATGTATACTATCAACTAGTAGTATTGTGTATCATGAGCGGTGGAGTCACCACTGAAGCCGACTACCATCGAATTCCCCATGGAACTTCTCCTCCATTTTTTTAGGGAAAGGATGAAGAGGAGAAGGATGATCGAGAAAGAGGGGAAATCTCATAGGTGTTGAGGTTGTATATCCCCGAACCCCGATTTCACATGCGTGGGGTTTTTTTAAAGATAAACTCTGATGAGATAAACTTGCGTCCGGGGGGATTCGAACCGAGGCCGGCGGCATGCCCAGCTGCGATGCCTATCAACCGAGCTAATGCTCGTTATCCTGATGCTGTATATCATAAGAGCTCTTGGAAAAAAAATGACTTCACACTTTTTTTCGAATTACTTCACACTTTAGGTAACTGAAATGCGGTGAAGTTTGTACCCTATCACTTCAGGGGAGCTCAAGTTCCGACTGAGATGGAAATCGGACTAGGACCTCGTGTAAAGACTGTGGCCCTTGGAAATCTGATCCCTTGGAAGGCCTCCACCAGATGGCTGACTCGCTTCAGAAGCGCAGCTGCCTGCCTGCCTGCCTTTTACGCCACGCCACGCACTTGGCTCCTGTAATGCCGTTACTCCGTTAGTGGCGTTTTTCTATAAGAACCGTGCCGAGTTGCGGGCGGGTTGCTTGCTAGTCTGAGACTTGGTGCGTAGAGCGCTTGCTGCAATCAATCACCGACTCTACTCGCCGCGATATGGAAGCGGCCGCGTCCGGCGGCGGTGGCGCCATTGGCGGCGGCGTCATCTGCTGCGTGACGGGCGGCAGCGGCTTCATCGGCTCGTGGCTAGTCCGCCACCTCCTCGACCGCGGCTACACCGTCCACGCCACTGTCAAGAACCTTCGTGCGTATAGTAGCTTGTGCTCCCCGCAGATCAAATTTCCACTGCACGAAGTAGAACCGAAGCGAGATTTAAGATTTTGATGGATTTCGTTGCAGAGGACGATGGTGAGACGAAGCACTTGCAGGCTCTGGACGGCGCGGACACGCGACTCCGGCTGTTCCAGATGGAGCTCCTCGACCCTGACTCCATGCGCCCCGCCGTCGAGGGCACCCACGGCGTCTTCCACCTCGCGTCCCCTGTGACCCTGGATCCACCACAAGATCCTGAGGTAATTTAACTTATATCAGCAGTTCGGACTTCGGAGAATGCTCCATCATCCGCACGATCCACATGAACACATCTGACAGTTCTTCGATTCTTCGAACCGATTGCACAACCAGGTAACTCTTGCGCGATGAACTACTGACTGTTGCATGCTTTGCAGAAGGAGATGCTGGAACCGGCGGTGAAGGGCACGCTCAACGTCCTCCGGGCAGCGAAAGACTCCGGAGTGAGCCGCGTTGTTCTGGTGTCTTCACAGGCAGCCATGGTGCCGAATCCCAGCTGGCTGGAAGACAAGGTCATAGACGAGGGCTGCTGGGCCGACGTTGAGCACAGCAAGAAACTTCAGGTACATTTTTTTTTCTGTTCGAGATTGTGCTATACTGTTATATGCCTACAACGCTATACTAGTTTGCTCCTCTCTCTCTAAAACAAAATCTTCTTCTGTTTGAGCTGCAGCTCTGGTACCACGTCTCTAAAACATTGGCCGAGAAGGCGGCATGGAAATTCGCCGAAGAGGAGGGGTTGCAGCTGGTTGTCATCAATCCAGGGTGGGTGTTGGGCCCAACTCTGACGCCATCAGCTGGTTGTGCCCTCCAATTGCTGCTGCTACTTTTGAAAGGTTGGCCTTTACATCAATTTGCAACGAACACTGCTGTTAAATTGGTTATTTTCTAAGAGTGCAGAGTGCACACTGCATGCCCAGGTCAAGAACTTGACATGGACGCCTACCAACTTGGTTGTGTTGATGTCAGGGATGTGGCACGGTCTCTCGTAGTGTTATATGAAAACCCATCGGCACAAGGACGCCATTTATGCCATGAGTCCTTTGAACGGATGGTTGATCTCACGAGCAGGCTTGCTGAGCTTTGCCCTGAACTCCCCGTTCACAGGTGATGCAAAGATTAAAAATGTCTTCTTTTTCCACCGGGTTCAGTTTTCAGTACTTGCTAAGCTATTGTTTTTACATCAGAATCCACAAGGACGGGCAAGGATGGGTCGTGAGGGCAAAGGACCCCTCCAAGAAATTGATCGATTTGGGTTTTCGTTTCACTCCATTCGACAAAACTATCAAAGATGCTGTGGATTGTCTCAGGAGCAAAGGGCTCATCTAGCCTATGAACACATGCTACATACTGGATAGAATAAATTGGAGTCATGCCAATTTTACTAGCTCAAAACAAGTTCAAGTGCATAGACATCTTCAGCTGTTTTTTCTTGCTTTCAGTATACCAGCATTTGTAATTGAAGTTGCTTTTTATTCTACTACTGCGAACCGAGCTTAGCTCGGTTGGTAAGGTTCCGTGTAGTGGAACCTGCACACCAAGATCTGAGTCCTCAACTCGATGCTGATGCTCATATTTTTCTGAATTATTTCAGGATTTAGCCGGCACTATTCTATCAGTGGTATACGACGTGCTCCTCGATAACGAGGTGCTACCGCGTTAGTGGTGACTTCGTCAATCGATGTTTTAATCTTCTTTTAAATTAGACTCCAAATTTACTGGTCTTGTAGGTAAATATATTGATTTTTACAACTACACTATCAAAGCATGTTTTATGATGGGTTTAATAAAACTAATTGATGCTTAGACGTTGGTGCGTTCTTCTTAAACTCGGTGAAATTAAGCTAAGAACCTAACCAAATAATAAACATTTAAACCTCTTGTTATCATCATCATATACAACTATATAGATGGAACCCACTGACTACTTCTCTCAACATGCAAGTATTTCATATCATAACCCACTATATGTCATGTCAATATCCACTATGCGCTATGTCATCATCTACCAGACCATCTATTTATATCTTCAACTAATTTTTTTGACTAATAGTATGTATTTGTGAGTAGCACACCACAAAATTTCTGCAGTTGAAATACATGCAGGATCGATCATTTTAGAATGGTTCACTCTTAACAAATAACATGATTTCATATATAACTAGCAAGTTAGCCCGCGCTAATAGCGCGGCTAGATTTGATAAACCATATTTTTTAAAATGCTATGTTAGCATTGTATTTTCTTTATCCATCTTAATTCATTATCCATCCTTTTGAAATCACTAATACCGATGTAAATATTGGAGCTCAAAATTTAGAACTGATATTGATACACTCGAATTTTGTTATTTGGATGGTGTTTTAATTGGTGGATGGAACCTGACCTAATAACGAATGTCATTCGACGCTCTGTTGCACCCCTGCTTACAGTGTCAACCTCCAAGCTCTGTATTGGACATAAATTGTTGTTCACCCTCTCATCACTTAGTCCCCGCCTCAACTGACTGAGCCTCTTACTTCCCACTCTCGATGGTTGAACTCTTCCTTGTTGATTCTATGACTCCTGAGTTTGCTCGGTTGTTGACCTCACGCAGAGTCTGGGTTCTCCACTTTCTGATGCGCAGATCCAACTCCTCCAGCGAGCTCGTTGTACCTCGTGGCACAGTTGGTTGTCGCCGTAGGTGACCTTGAAGCTTGATCTGGGGTGGGCTCAAGCAACGGTAGCGTAGATCCTCCTCTCTTTCCATATGGGTGCACCCCCTTCTCCATCTCATACAATGGTACCTTCTTCTTCTCGTCCGAAAGTCTCTCTTCCTTACGATCGACGGTCGATGCCCCTTTCTTTTTCTTCTTCCTGCTCATCGATGACCCCTCCTTCGTTGATGGTGCATGACAGCCGGTTCTCTCTCTTCTAACTTGCGATCCCGACAAATACATAGGATGTTTCTTATATTACATATTGTATTATGTCTCCTAGGATATATATTTATTGCTTGAAATGCTATGTTCTTAGTCGTTGTTGAATATACCTTATGTTTTCTAAAATGTAACCATTATGTTTGACAATACTTTTATAACTTCCAAGATAACTATTGATCATCAATAGTAGGTAACATTATTCATTGTGGGTATACTTGTGTTCATCATCGTGTTCATTGTGTTGTTTGGTTCTTCACGTATCACATACCAATCTAATTCCAAAAGTTTCCAAAAGATTAGAAGATATACGACAAACCAACTTGATCTCATCACTTTCATTCTTGTTTGGAAGCTTACTATGCTTATAGATATGTGTAGTCAAAAAACTGTTCCTCTTTATTTATTATAGAGGATCTCATGTCACTAACATGTGGCCTATTCGCAAGCAAGTCCATGTTCTAGGGACACAAAGTCCCTCTACTGCAGAGCATGCTTATCCTAAATGGTGACATCACACTGATAATTCAATTTATCTCCCTCATGTCTATTGTGCAAGATAAATATTTGCATCGGGTACCTTAAATTTCTCTGCACATCGTGCTAGCTTCTCGGATGTATCACAATATTTGTTCATATCACGATGCTTATGTTTTCTCTTGTTGTCTTCCCTCTTTTGTCAACCTTACACCTTCTTATTTTTTCGAGCATTTTGTCAATTTGTTGTAGCCATTTATGACCGCCTGCTTTGTCCACCATTATTGTCTGCTACCTCAGTTCTTCTCTGACCAAAGTAGTTGTATCACGTTGGTCACTATCTAGGAAGCCATTGTCTCGCTTTTTGTCTCCAAACCCCATATGGTTGATGCCAAACCATACTTAACATCTTCTTTGTGAAATTACTACTATGCAAACCTACATGAATTGCTCATAAAATCTATCTTATCTTATCATCTCCTGTGGCATCCGATTTTTTTTGTCTCCATCACGGTTGTAGGTTTGTATGTGCCAGAATCAAGTATTTCCTCTCCCTAGCCTTCTACCCATGTTGTATTTTTCAATGCCTATCTCAAAAAAAATCGAAGAGACTTAGAGCATGCTTGGTACACTTGTCGCCGCTTGTACGCCTTGTCTGCTTGCCTCGCGTTGCTAGGCAAATCAAGGTGAGCTCCTATGGGAGTGCTTGCTTTCCTTGCTGTTGCTCGCCTTGTAGCTCGATCCAGCAGTGTCATAGACGCTCGATCGATAGCAGCAAAGGTCCATCTGACCATAGTGGAGGTTAATCCAACAACAGTGGAGGTCGAATCAACGACATTAGATGTCAAATTGACAGTAGTGGAGGACGATTCAGTGGCCGAAGAGTTTGATTCAGTAGCTAAAGAGCTTGATTTGGTTCTCGTGCACCAGAATTTTACGATGACAGAGCTTGTTTCGGCAGATGCGGTGTTGATTCGACGGTCAGTCCACGTCATTTACAATCTGAAGTATATCTAATCGGATTACAAACAGTATCCCGTGATATCCGGACTGATTGGCGTTGTGTCTGGTGTCTTGACTTTTGCACGTCAAATCTCCCGTTGTCTCGGGCTCGCTTGCCAGGATGGGCGGGCCCACAATCAAGACTTAACTTCAACCCTTTGAATAAAATTCCCCCATCTTCATGTCCCTGAGCGACAGCCCAGTTAAACAATGGTTAATGTGTAATTGACTGTGTATATAAACAAAATCCTCATCTTCGTCTCCCTGAGCGATTGCACAGTCTCTTGTCGCTATCTCTCCATGCCCATGGTTGCTTTCTCTAAATAGTCTACCTAGTTCGTACTCTAAACATCTCTTGCCGCGCTTTATGCTCTACTCGTGTTTTCTTCTCTGACTTTCGGTATTGAGTGAATTAAACTACTGGATGAAAATAAATAAACAAAGCAGTACATCAATTACGCTCTGTCCTCCTTGCACCCTCTTTTTCGCATGAAGATGTTACCGATTAGATTATTTGGTCGTCTGCTCGAGGGTACCTCACTATAATCCCTTACTTTGGAAGGGAACAACGGACTATATCCAACTCCCGTATGTATTTTCATCCGCAGTTTTTTACATATATGAGTGGTTTTCTACGAAGTATAGTTTAGGGAAGAGCTTTTTGGTTGTCACTAAAGTCATCATGAGGCCAAACTTGGGGGTCACGGCTCCTCTCTTCTTTATTTGAGAAACAATTTTATTTCCATCTCATATCTCATATATATGTATGTATATGTATGTGTGTATATATATATATATATATATATATTATATGAGTCATGTGAGGCTCAACAAAGAGATTGATTTTTATTTACTAACAGAAATTTATTTTCATCATGTGCCATGTCTTATCGATGTTGGCATTTAGAGCCTTGCAAGGCTACATGCCTATGCTGATAAATATTTTATGAGCTTCCTAATTAGTACTTCAGCAGGGATAGATAACTAATTTAATGGCCATTGTGTGAAACTTTCCAAATTATAATTGTATTTGTTATTTACTCTTCAGTTAGTTATTTTTTTGCTTTCTCAATCTGTGTAAACATTAACTACTATTTTTCTTATTTTTAATTCTGAATTTATGTATTTATTAATTGTATTTGTATCGAATATGGACTCTTTGGGTTTCCTTATTTTAATTCCGAATTTATGTATTCTTTGGATTGATCTTTACTCTTCAGTCAGTTTTTTTCTTTCCCAATGTGTGTAAACATTAACTACTATTTTTCTTATTTTTAATTCCGAATTTATGTATTTATTAATTGTATTTGTATTGATTATGGACTCTTTGGATTTCCTTATTTTAATTCCGAATTTATGTATTCTTTAGATTAATCTAGACCTTCAGATCTTCATAAAATCCAACGGTATATATTCTTCTCTTTTTTGGATTGACGTGGGAATTTCTAGACCCTCTCGGCGAACGTGGTGGCTTCTTTTAACACTCAAGTATAAAGATAATAGATGTTGTTTGCAAATGAATGTCACCATGTAATCACTTTGGTGTTTCTACTTCCACAAAACTCGCGCAGTTGAAATGCATGTAGGATCAATCATTTTAAAATGGTTCACTCTCAACTAAATAACATCCTTTCATATATAATATTGTTTGCAAATGAATGGGGGCTCCGCATATATAATGTTGTTTGCAAATGAATGGGGGCTCCGCAGGAAGAGGATTGTACTATGAGAGAAGCGAGGATTGTACCATGAGAGAAGCACAGGGATCACTTCAAATATGGAACATAGATTCTGGCAATGCAACGGAGTTAGGTCCACATATCGATCCGAACGAATCAGTATTTCTACAGAGACGCAATGTAATCACTTTGATGTTTCTACTTCACATTTCAACTTAAAATTTTATTTAAAAAATTCCTGCAGCAATGCGTGAGTATCACCTAGTAAAAAATATTTTAACCTCCTACTGACATCATTAGCAATTACTCCCTCCGTGCTCCGTCTAAAACGACCCCTAATTTTAGGGAAGGTAGAATTTTACAGTAATATTTTTACTATTATATTACAGCAAATCCGTCGATCAAAGTCTTCGTGCTCTTATCCAAATGAATCTTGAGCCGTTGGGTGATCCGGTGTAGGGCCCAGCACCAAACATGCCACGCCTGTCACTCACAACACGCCAACGGAACGGCGTGTTCCTCGTGCGTTTGTTTATGCCCGTTGCCAGCGACAGTGCGACACCGACGGGCGACTGGTTCGAATTCAACAGCGGCAGGTGGTGGTGCTACCGTCGAGATGGCGTCGGACGGGGACATCGGTGGCGCGGCGCCGCCCCGCCGTGACCTCGTCTGCGTGACGGGCGGCAGCGGCTTCATCGGCTCGTGGCTCGTCCGCCTCCTCCTCGACCGCGGCTACGCCGTCCACGCCACCGTCAAGAACCTCCGTAACATGCTCCATCTGCTCTGTGTTCCAGATCATGAAATGGAGCGAGATTAATTTCTTGTTCCTGACGGATTTGTTTCCCCCCTTGCAGAGGATGAGAGCGAGACGAAGCACTTGCAGGCCCTGGGCGGCGGCGCGAGCACGCGCCTCCGGCTATTCCAGATGGACCTTCTGGATCCTGCTTCCGTCCGGCCGGCCGTCGAGGGCGCCCGCGGCGTCTTCCACCTGGCGTCACCGTTCATACTGCAGGCAGACGACCCAGAGGCAATTCTTCCTTCTCAATAAATCACCCGATCGATGCGAATCACAGTTCAGTAACCCGTTGCTGATATTTCTGCGCTGTTCCAGGCCGAGCTCCTGGAACCGGCGGTGCAGGGCACGCTCAACGTCCTGCGCGCCGCGAAAGATTGCGGCGTCGGCCGCGTCGTCCTGATGTCGTCGCAGGCGGCCATGGTGCCCAACCCCAACTGGCCCGCGGACAAGGTCATAGACGAGGACTGCTGGGCCGATGTTGAGCTCCTCAAGAAAGTTCAGGTGCAGATTAAACTAGCTCCTGTACTCCGATTTGTGGTTTGTGCTATGGTTGAGGCCTGTGCAGCTGTGCTAATTCTATTCTCTGAGCTGCAGTATTGGTATAGCGTATCGAAAACACTGGCAGAGAAGGCAGCATGGGACTTCGCTGCAAAGGAGGGATTGCAGATGGCTGTGCTCAACCCAGGGATGGTACTGGGCCCAATGTTAGCACCATCAGTTAACACCAGTCTCCAACTGATGCTGCAAATTCTTGCAGGTCAGTCAGTCGATCAGTCTCTAATCTTCTGATGATGAATTGCGATTGGATACAAAGTATATGGCTTCTAAGAGTGAAAAATTAATAAACTGCACAGGCGAGAAGCTTGATTTGGACGACATCTACATTGGCTGCGTCGATGTGAGAGACGTCGCGCATTCTCTGATAGTATTGCACGAGAACCCATCAGCACAGGGACGCCACTTGTGCTTGGAATCCATTGAACGCTTTGTCGATTTCACCAATCACATTGCCGATCTTCACCCTGAACATCCGGTTCATAGGTGATACGTCTCTGAGAACATCTTTTACGAAAGATACAATGTTTCTCCTCCATTTGGTAACCTTTTTTCTTTCACGTTAGAATCCGGGAAGATAAACAAGGCTGGGTGGTGAGAGCAAAGGACCCCTCCAAGAAACTGATCGGTTTGGGCGTTCGTTTCACTCCGTTCGACAAAACCATCAGAGACACTGCGGATTGCTTGAGGAGCAAAGGACTTATCTAGCTTGCCAGGTGTGCTCTATATGGAACACTATTATCCAAGTTCTGTAGCTCAAATATGTGTTTTTCATTCGTGTTTTCATGCACGTGTTTTTTGTAATTCAACCTGTTTCACTACCTATCTAATTACCCACCGTCCATTCATAAATTTATGTCGTCAAGCTAAATTTAGTTTCAATCATTGTTGAATGTATTGCGAAGGTTGAAAGACTGCACGTTGCTGCTGAGACATGAAAAACACAAGGAATTAACAAAAAAGGCCGACGAATAGGGCTGGACCGTGAGCCAGAAACTCGTGAGCTGGCTCGACTCGTTTATAGCTTGGCTTGACTCGGCTTGGCTCAACCATTTTTTAATGAGCCGAGCAACTGTTTTCGCTCGTTTTGTTAACGAGCTGGCTCGAGCCAGCTCGCAAGCTACTCGTGAGCCAAACGAGCTAGAAAGTTCTAATTTCAACATAGAAAACCGAGCAATCAAAGTTGAGCCGAGCCATTGAAGTTATGCTAAACTTTTCTAAGTGCTTCATGTGTAACTAATTTTATCATTTTCAACTTAATAATTATTATTTTTAAAATTTTACATATGCTTAGATGTTAATTTCAAATTTATATACAACTCGTAAGCTAGCTCGAGCTACTAACGAGCCAAGTCTAGCCAACCTTTTTACTCGTTTTGTTAACAAGTCGAGTAGAGCTAAGCCGAGCCGAGCCGAGCGTGAGTTATAGCTTTCCCTAATCTTTTAACACTACCTCCAGTTTTCTACTCAATGCGTCACTGTATCTGGATTCTGGAGTAAAGAAATATACGGCGTGTACATTTTTTTAGATTAAACATACCATGTCCATGCCATAGCCCATAGCCGGCAAGATCTACCGAAGACTTTGGCGAGCGGCGACCATTAACCTGTGGTAGCCTCCTGCCATTTCCCTTAGAACTTTGAACTGCCCCAGCCCCCAGTCATTGCCATCGCTCATGGATACGGAACCATCACAGAAGCATGCTAGCAATGGCAGCGACAAGCCACACGTGCTTGCCGTGCCGTTCCCAGCACAGGGTCACCTGCCCCCGCTCCTCGATCTCGTAGCACTGCTCGCTGCGCGCGGGATCACGGTCACCGTCGCCGTCACGGCCGGGAACGCCCCTCTGCTCGAGCCTCTCGTCACGGCCTTCCCGTCGATGGGCACGGTCGTGCTGCCTTTCCCTTCCTCGCCCCTCCTCCCCGCTGGGTGCGGCGAGAACACCAAGGATCAACCAGGACACCTCCTCCGGCCGTTTATCGCGTCCCTCGCCGCGCTCCGCGCGCCGCTCCTTGCTTGGTGCGAGGCCCGGCCCCGCGGCCGCCGCGTGACGGCCGTCGTCTCGGACATGTTCATGGGGTGGACGCAGCCGCTTGCCGCGGAGCTCGGCGTGCCAAGCATGGTGTTCGTGACCGCCAGCGCGCTCTACCTCGCCATGACGCAGTCCCTCTGGCGCCGCGTGCCGAGAAGGCGCCGCCCCGACGACGCCGACGAAGAGTTCGCGTTCCCTGAGATATCCGGCGCGCCGAGCTTCCCGTGGTGCCACCTGTCCTCGCTGTTCCGGAAGCACGTGGCCACCGGCGACGAGGTGTCCGACGCGATCCGCCAGTTCTTCTTGTGGAACCAGGACTGCGAGTGCTTCGTCGTGAACTCGTTCGAGGCGCTCGAGTCTGACTACCTGACCTGTGCTGGCAGGCGGGCGTTAGCCGTCGGCCCGCTGTCCTACGCCGTGGGCACCTCCAACGTCGACCGTGGCGGGAAGCCGGCGGTGCCGCCGGCGGAAGTGGCCGCCTGGCTGGACGGGCACCGAGACGGCTCCGTCGTGTACGTCAGCTTCGGGACGCAGCACGCGATGCCGCCGGCGCAGGCGGCATGCGTGGCCGACGTACTGGAGCGGAGCTCGGCGGCGTTCGTGTGGGCCGTGAGGAGCGGCACCGCGGTGCCGGCGGGATTCGAGGCGGCGACGGCGTCGCGGGGCGTGGTCATCCGCGGGTGGGCGCCGCAGGTGGAGATCCTACGCCACGGCGCCGTGGGGTGGTTCCTGACGCACTGCGGCTGGAACTCGGCGCTCGAGGCGGTGGCGTCCGGCGTGGCGCTCCTCGCGTGGCCGATCGAGGCCGACCAGTTCACGAACGCGTGGCTGCTCGCGGAGGCCGGCGTGGCCGTGCCGGTGGCCGAGGGCGCCGACGACCTGCCCGACGCCGGGCAGCTGGGGAGTGCGATCGCCGCGGCGTTCGGGGAGGAGGGGAAGCCCGTGAGGGATCGCGCCATGGAGTTCGGCCGGAAGGCGGCGGCGGCCGTGGCGGAGGGCGGGAGCTCGCACGGGGACATGGAAGAGCTGGTGCGCATGCTCAATACAGTCGTGTAATCTCCGATCCATGCTACAGAACTCGGAGTGTTTGCAGTTTGCAACTCCAGAGTTGGATTCTGCTTCTTAGATCTTCCGGGATCAAGACGCAGCATTCTCTCTCTTTTGCGAGTAAGACTCAGCCTTCTCGTAGCTATATACGGACCAATTCCGAGTTTGCTTCCACATTACAGAGAAACATCGTACTATATGTAAACGTGTATTCGCTCTTCGGATCTTCGCATTCGAGAGAACGAGATCATCGCACGCACACGCCTATGGACGACGCAGAGAACGCCGGCGTGCCAGTAGACCTTGAGAACGGTGGCGGCGGCGGCGTTGTCTCCATCACCATCGAGATGGAGCCCTCCCCGGCAGATCGGGGGCTCAGGGAGAAGCAGCTGTTCACCTAGCTTGGCGAGGTCGTGGGCGCCGTGCTTTTCAACGTCGTGTTTGTGATGATGGCCATTTCCGAGATGGAGGAAAATCGGGGAGGCCAGTCGCACGACAAGGCCACCGGAGCGGCCTGGGAGTTCGCGCACTTTTTCAGCGGGCTACTACTGGGGATTCTCGGTGTCTTCGCGGGCGACCTGGTGTGGGAGCACGAGGACCTGCTGCGATTTGAGGCGGACTAGCTACCATCTGCAAAAAAACAAAATCGAAGCGTAAGTACATTTATATGAGCTTGTGGGCTTCTTTGATTGTTAGCAGGCCGGCCGTCGGCCGCATCAGACTGGCCCAAAAACCATGCCGGGCCAGCCCAGGTACAACCGCACTATTCGTCTTTGGTGCTCTCTCTGCCGTCCAGTGACCGACCCTGGCTGGCTCCCCCTCATCTGACCATGTATATATGCACCCGCGTCGTTCCCGCCAGACTAAATGCTCCTCCGGTCCATTTTTTCTATATCGGACGTGCCATCAGGCCATCACCAACATCAACGCCGGCAGGCTTGTACGTTTTTTAAGCAAGAAATCGCCAGCGTTCTCCTCCACGGAGAAGGAGAGGAAGGAAAGGAAGCTTGGCTCGAGCAGCGCACGGCGGACCAGCAGGTTAACGACGGAATGGAGGGGGACGCCGGCGGAGGCGGCCTCGTCTGCGTGACGGGCGGCAGCGGCTTCATCGGCTCGTGGCTCGTCCGCCTCCTCCTCGACCGCGGCTACACCGTCCACGCCACTGTCAGGAACCTCCGTGCGTGACATGCTCATGCTCTCCGCTCTCCCCGTTCCCGATCCGTAGCGTCAAATCCATCGCCATGCCTGCCGCTGCACGCGCGCTTAACCGAGCCTGGTTGCTCGTGGCAGAGGACGAGGGCGAGACGAAGCACCTGCAGGCCCTGGACGGCGCGGGAGCGCGGCTCCGGCTGTTCCAGATGGAACTCCTCGACCCGGCCTCCTCCATGCGGCCGGCGATCGAGGGCGCCCGCGGCGTCTTCCACCTGGCGTCCCCTCTGGCGCTGCGGGCACGAGACCCGGAGGCCGAGCTGCTGGAGCCTGCGGTGAAGGGGACGCTCAGCGTCCTCCGCGCCGCCAAGGACTGCGGCGTCGCCCGTGTGGTGCTCATGTCGTCCAAGTCGGCCATGGTGCCGAATCCTTCCTGGCCTGCGGGTAAGGCGATAGCAGAGGATGATTGCTGGGCCGACGTTGAGCTCCTCAAGAAACGTCAGGTACGGAGAATTTCCATGTGTATAAAGATAAAATGAGCAAAATTACGCCTTTAATTTAAGTGATGAACCATGCTTGATTGCTTGTCACGTCTTGTTTGGTTCTCTCGGAACCGCTCGCAACGAGATCTATATATAATTGTTCGGTTCGGACCTGGAATAGAGATAGGCTTGATTCTATTCCAACTCCTTTTAGTTTTTTGAGAGAAACTCCTTATAGTATAGATTCCGACCTCTTAGCGATCCGGAATCAATTCCCATGTTTTGACCTCCGGAAGGAAACCCTTCATGATTGATTGACACAATCGGATCCACTCATTCCCCCTCTAGTAACGAATCCGTTCCATGAGTCAATCCTGAACAGCCGAAGCTTCTCTCCCCTGATGATCCATTTTCTTTGAGGTGCAGCTTTGGTACAACGTCTCCAAAACACTGGCAGAGAAGGCTGCGTGGGAATTCGCCGAAAAGGAGGACTTGCAGTTGGTTGTGCTGAATCCAGGGACGACGTTGGGCCCATTTTTTACACCATCAGTCAACACCAGCCTCAATATTCTGCTGCAACTCCTGAAAGGTTCGTCACTTGATGAGTTGAAACTTTGCAATTGGTACAGAGAGATCTCTAACGGTGCAAAGCCTCAAACTAACCAGGCCAGGAGCTCGAGTTGGACGCCGTCTACACGGGGTGGGTCGATGTCAGAGATGTGGCGCAGTCTGCGATTGTTCTGTATGAGAACCCTTCTGCACAGGGACGCCACCTATGCTTAGCGTCCATGGAACGCTTGGTCGACTTCACCGGCAAACTTGCCGATATGTACCCTGAATTCCCAGTCCACAGGTGATCCACTTATGAGCAGTTGAGCACATCGGGTTTTCCAACATATTCAGTACTTAGCTAAATTTTTCTTCCATTTCAGAATCAAGGAGGACAAACAAGGCTGGTTGATGAGGACGAAGGACCCCTCCAAGAAGTTGATCGATTTGGGCGTTGGTTTCATCCCATTTGACCAGACCGTCAGGGAGACTCTGGATTGCTTCAGGAACAAAGGGCTCATCTAGCCTGCAAACATGTCCTATTGTATGCTTGGTTCAGGAAAGTGCTGTGCAATAGTTAATTTCCCAGCTGAAACAGAATAAAATGCTAGAATATGCATGGACGTACTCTCATGATAAACAATATGGTTTTGGAGGTGACTAAATGGAGAGGCCTCTCCATTTAGATTTAAATGGAGAGCTCTCCGAGGTTACTTTCTGCGACATAAAAGTTATTTCTCTTACCAGAAAAAAGTACATAAGAGGAAGTAACTTTTAGTCATACATGGAGAGCCCCCAGGTTACTTCCTGCGGCACAAAATTACTTCCCTCAACAGAAAAAAACACACAGGAGGAAGTAACTTTGTGTCGAAGGAAGTAACTCTGTGTCGCGGGAAGTAACTCTGTATCGCAGGAAGTAACTTTCGCGTCACAGTAAGTAACCTCGGAGGGCTTAAATGAAGAGTCCTCTCTATTTAGATTTTGCGTATGGTTTTAGTTGTCTCTTCTGATCTTCTCAATATTCTCTACTAGGGCTGAAAAGCGAAAGAACAAGGAACCAGACATAAAAAAGATACCAGGTAGGAAAGCTATAAAATGGAATGGATAACAAAGAAGCAAAAGCATTCACAGCCGATTAAAGAAAAGCGCGACGTGCAGAGCTCAGATCTCTCTCGTCTAGGCTCCATGCCTTTGTCATGTTTTTTTTTCCGCCCCCGGGAAAGAGCAGAGAATACCACCCCAGAACTAGGTGCTTCACCCTATGTTTTTTTAAATAAAGTACTTCAATTATCAAAACATGAATCTTCAGATTGGGTAGAGTACTACTATTATTTTCTTATTTTTTTAAAAAAAATCTGTACTGGGACTTTTTTTGTTGGGACTTGACGGGCAAGAGCAGCCTGCGATGGCAAAGAATCAAAGCTGGGTCACCTGATCCGAAGCAAACAACACCCCTCAAAAACCTCCGTCCCGCGTAACCTGGGAAAAGGGATCACCGAACAAAATCTGCCTTGTTCCAGTGGATCAAGAGCATCGGCGGCATCTCCTCGTCCCGCTCTCAAAGGAAAAGCATCTCCCTCGCGCAGAGGCCATCATATTTCCTAGCTAGCCTTCGACTAAACTAAAAGATAGCTGCGCCTTTTCTTTACCCATCGCCATGGCTTCATCCCCAACGCTCGCTCTTCTCCTCCGCCTCCTCCCCCTCGTTCTGTTCTGCCTCTCACCGGCACCGACACGCGCCGCCGGGAGAGTAACGGTCTCGGTCTACTACGAGACGCTGTGCCCGTTCTGCTCCGCGTTCGTCGTCAACGACCTTGCCAGGATTTTCAGCAACGGGGTCTCCTCCATTGCGGACCTCAGGCTAGTCCCATTCGGCAATGGGCGCGTCTCCGCCGACGGATCCATTACATGCCAGGTCAGTCTCTGACATCGTAGCATTATTTGTCTTGAATCCGGGAAAGGTTTTCAGGAAGTTCAAGCAAAATTTTGAGAGAATTGACGTCCATCTAGTTTTTCTGATTTTAATCTGCAGCTAGCTAGCTAGCTATTCGCATTCAGTTTGCCCATTGTTAAATGCAGTGGGGAATATGATGTTTCTCTTTTCTGTACTAGCAGCATGGTTTCACATTCTTAATTGACCGTCTGAAGAATTTTTTCACAAATTATTGGATAGTACTGAAAGTGATGAACTATTGACCTTTGGTGAACATGCTTCGGTTTGCTCACAACACTAGTCCACTTGCTTTGTTTTTGCAGCATGGAGAAGACGAGTGCCAACTCAACGCTATAGAAGCATGTGCGATTAGACTATGGCCTAATGCGGTATTGCCTTTATCCATTAATCTTGAATTCATCATTTTCTTGGAAAAATGAGAGATGAAAATGGTTCTGAATTTCTGAAATTTATTAGATTAAAGCATTTTTAACACCGCAGTGTATACAGACCCTTACCACATTCGGATATTGTTATTTGTGCGAGGCATTGAATTTTCTGATACTGGCACAATGGGTCTGCCCTGATCTGTTCACCAGAGGAAACGAGCTTACAAAAATAATGAACAAACCGTTCTAATATATATTTCTCTGAATTCGTTCAAAAAAATATTTCTCTGAATGCAGGAGCAGCATTTCCCTTTCATTCATTGCGTTGAGCATTTAGCACTGACAAGGAAATGGGACGCCTGGCAGTCTTGCTTTCTGGAAACTGGTCTGGCCTCTCAGCCTGTTATTGACTGCTACAACTCAGGATATGGAAGGCAGGTGGGGTGTACATTTGCTGGTCTTCCTGCTAGTACAAATTTACAGTCTTCCTTGAGTTTTTTTTTTTTTGAAAAATTTCCTTGAGTTTTCGCAATCTGATATGCGATCAACCTGTAATTGCAGCTTCAGATGCAGTATGCTGCCGAGACAAATGCTCTTCAGCCGCCTCATCAGTTTGTGCCATGGGTGGTCGTTAACGGGAAACCGCTTGGTGAGGTAAGTTGGACCTTTTCCTTTCCTTTTCTTTCCTGTTACTATTTTCTAAGATGTAGTATTGTTACGATTTTAGAAATTCAGTCTAATTTAGCATCTGCAGGATTACATGAACTTTGAGGCCTACATCTGCAGCGTTTATGGTGGAAAACTTCCGGAGGTGTGCAAGGGGAAGCACCTGGCAATTGCTCAGCACACGAAAGCGAGCACAGGAGACAAGGTGTGCCCAGTTAGCAAAATTATCAGCTAATTTGCGTATGAGAGAAAAACTGAGAGCAGCCTCTTAGAATCTTGCTTCAAGAGGTTCTGCATATCTACTGGCCTGCTGGATCTCGTTGTATTTTGGAGTTAGTTTTTTGGACAGGAAAAACATCTAGCTTCTGTTGATACTTGAAAGTAAGGAGTGCAGTAGTGTTTCATGTTTCATGCTCCCAGCATTTCAGAACAACTTTGCTTATAGTGCTACGCGACTCATTTTCTGAGAATGCACCAAGTCCTTTTCAATAGCATTTTCCTTCCGAAGTCCGCACATTTCCCTTGATTTTCGTCTACTCAGCTTAAGATGAACATGCCTGATTGGTTGGTACTTTGGTTTTCCTGCTCCTATGATCCAGAGGAACCCGCATGAGGTGGGCATTGCACTTGCGGTGGGTGTCGCCCTATGGTTCGGATTATGAAGCGCCGTCCCCTCAAGATCAAGCAGTCCAATTTTTCAGAAGCGGATAGATAATGGAGCTAGCCCAGTAGACTAACAGATACTGACAACATACTGTGAACAGGAGCCTGCAAAGTTCTTCATCGACAACAGAGGCAGGCAAAGCATGTGGCTTCGATCTGCCTTTTGTTCAACTGTATAAAGATCAAAGTGATTCATTGGCCAAGATAAGATGCTTGGAGTCCTTTTGTACAGTACATAACAACTGAAATCGTAAGCAGCACGCAATACTTGAAGATTTATTTACAGTCTTCAGACTTCAGAAAAATTAAAGATAAAAACTCAAATGAATTAAAATTTGAAACGGAAGTAGTAGAAGAGTTCTTTTATGAACATGTTAAAGATGGCAGTGAGTACTGTAGGAGATAATTTAGGACCATTTGTTGTACATGACATTGTTCATTACTACATTAACGTCCCTCTTTGTTTTGTCAGTTTCATAGATGGACCGCGCCAATGTTCTAATGTTTTGAAAAAGATGTGTATAATATCATAAGGTTAAAAAAATTACGGCAGGCTAAATTTGTTCAATAGGAAAACCATTTTTTAAAAAAGGAACGACAAAAGATGTGCCGTAATTTTATTAGAAGAAGAGCATAAATAAAAAGAAAGACAAGAGGTGTGAGGGGGAAATTACAACTTGGAAGAAAAAAACTAAGCATGACCACTATGCGAAGTACTTGTCGGAGGTCCTCGTGTGACTGTCCTTGCGTCCTGATACAACTTGGTGTCATTTAAGATCAATTGGGTCACTCCTGCTACCTCTAAGGAACTGTGTTGAAAAATCTTTTTGTTATGCTCCTTCCAGATATTCCACCAAAATACAACATTAGTCCGTCGAATTTGGTTTTTTGTTTTTTGTCAAAAGATCTCCGTATCCATTTCCACCGGCCATTGATGGTGCGTGAGGATGATGCTTGTAGGTCTTGTCTTCCAAGCTGAGATGTCAAATGCGTCCGAACGTTCTTGGTGAACGGGCATTCCAGGCATAAGTGTGTGGGCGTTTCTGGCACTGTATTACACAATTGGCGAGCATATTGGGTCGTGCGGTCATCCCCGTTTGGCAAGGTTGTTGGCAGTGAGAATTTTATTTTAAAGGAGGATTCATGCAAAAATCCGGCATTTAGGCTCAGCTTGTGCTTTTCAAATCGGGGTAACAGTCGGTTTCTTACGACGTCCCATAAATAGGGAAAACATGCAAAAGCAGTGTTTGGGAAGAAAAAAGGCCGGACTTGCCACAGGGACAGCGAAGAATCAACATGCAAAAGCAGCCAAAAAAAATTAAAGAAAAAGAAAAGTGTCTCAACTCCCTGAACACTGAACTAAACAAATCTACTAGCTCATTGATTTGCTGACGAAACAAACGGACCTCCCAAGCGCAGAGCCCACACGGCCACACGGCCGCGCGCTTCCTTCCCCGGCCGCGGCAGCCGCTGCCTTCCCATTTCTCCCCAACCCCGCAGCTCCTGTTCCCCATTCCCAAACCACAGGAGGAAATGCCGATCTCCTCCGCACTCTCCTTCCTCTCCGATCGCAAGCGCCCGATCGCCGCTGCGGTCATCCTCTTCGTCGTCCTATCCTCTCTGTTCCTCCTCTTCAGCCCCGCGCCGTCCGCGCTCCCCTTCTTCTCCTCCCCCTCCTCCCACCTCTCCTCCTCGGAGGCCTCAATTCCCGTCTCCTCTGACGCATCTCCACCGGAAGCCCCTACCTCTGTCGCCTCCAACGGGGTCAACAGCAGCAGCACTACTGCTGATCCCGTTCCCGTCTCTGCTGGCGCATCTCCGCCCGTAACCGGAACCGCCGCCGCGTCCGACGGGGTCGGCAACGGCACCGCCGACCCACCTCGGCCAGACGCCACCGCCGCTGCCGGGGACGCTGAGGCCGACGTGCCCGAACCAGATCGCGGCACCTCCCCCGCCGCTGCTGAAGCGAGTGGATCGGCAGGCGACAATGAGACCACCGCGGGAGTCTCGGGCGAGCGAGATGGGGAGGGTCAAGGCGGCGACGTCGGCGCCGCCGCCGTGGAGGAGCCGGTGGAGCTGCCGTCGTGGGAGCTCTGCGAGGTGGCGGGGAAGGGGCTGGTGGCCGCGGACTACATCCCCTGCCTCGACAACGTGAAGGCGATCAAGGCGCTCAAGTCGCTGCGGCACATGGAGCACCGGGAGCGGCACTGCCCGGAGCCGAGGCCGAGGTGCCTCGTGCCGCTGCCCGAGAGGTACCGGCGTCCGGTGCCGTGGCCGCTCAGCCGTGACATGGTGAGGACGCCCGCTATTCTTCGGTAAGCGAGGAAGCGGTTTCTACTGCTGTTTGTTTATTCCCAAATGGCTCAGTAGTAGTGGCAGCAGTAATTTAATATGCTCTGATTAGGATGCACTTTGTATTATGCGTCGGCCCCTGCCTCAATTGTAAGATCCAATTGAGCACATGTTATAACACTTATAACATTCTGGAAACTGAGTAGTTGATAAAAACGTCTGTAAAGGGCAGTAAAGAACTCTATCAGGCATTCTAGATCTTAAATGCATCCTTAGATGTTAGTGATTTAAAGTACCCATCTTATTGAGCTGTACATAAAGTGTGTTACCAGGTTGGGACATTTGTGCATCTGTGTTTTGTTTATCCATTTAGTGCTCAAATTTGGAATGTGACTAGTTTAAGCTTCATGTTTACCTTGGTTGAAGTTGAACAGTCAGTGAAGTATACCATTGCTAACCACTTCGTAATATTACATTTCACTTGCTAATTTCAGATTTGGTATAACAATGTTCCTCATCCAAAGCTAGTGGAATACAAAAAGGACCAGAACTGGGTCAGGAAGTCTGGTAACTACTTTGTTTTCCCCGGAGGTGGGACTCAATTTAAAAATGGTGTGGCCGCATACATTCGATTTATTGAACAGGTAGATATTACTTCTGCTCTTTATGAAATTCTGAGCTATGTCCGATCATATATTCGTGCATTTGATCTACTTTCCTGATAGAAGTTCAGTATATTATGGTCTGTTTGTCATATCAGAATTGAAGACCCAGTGAGTCAAAAGAAAAGGTGTACTTGCATTATTTGGATAATCGTTGCATCTTGGAAAATTTTATCACTTAAATATGACCATTCTTCTCCCTTGTTTTGTCTGTCAAAACTCACAACTTGCAGTTATTATTTTAATAGATTTTGCCCAACATTCAATGGGGAGTCCATACAAGAACTGTCCTAGATGTTGGATGTGGTGTTGCCAGCTTTGGTGGATACTTGCTTGACAGGAATGTCATTACCATGTCCTTGGCACCCAAAGATGAGCATGAAGCTCAGATACAGTTTGCACTGGAGCGTGGGATTCCTGCATTTTTGGCAGTGATTGGGACACAAAAGCTTCCCTTCCCTGATAATTCATTTGATGTGATACACTGTGCAAGGTGTAGGGTCCACTGGTATGCTGATGGCAAGTACTTTGGAACACTGTTACATTTTCTTGTAGTTCTCTCTGTTCTATTCAATACAAAATAGTTCACTTATTTTGTACACTATTTTAATGTATGTGATATGCATGTACTTCTTTTTTGAAGAAAATATGCATGTACTTTTAATGATATCGTACTTGGGGTGTACAGGTGGAAAACCACTGTTGGAGCTTAACAGAGTACTCAGGC
Source organism: Cenchrus fungigraminus (assembly GCA_036936925.1). Lineage (NCBI taxonomy): Eukaryota > Viridiplantae > Streptophyta > Magnoliopsida > Poales > Poaceae > Cenchrus > Cenchrus fungigraminus. Next base: position 13,704,293 of record CM072778.1, on the reverse strand, counting down.
CTGGAGGATATTACATTTGGTCTGCTACTCCTGTCTATCGCAAAGACCAAAGAGATGTAGATGACTGGAATGGTTTGTGACAGTGTTCTTTCACCTCATTTTTTTTTCTGTGAACACAAATTGTCAACATAGAATTAGTTGGTTAAATAAATTATGTACCTTTGTGAATAACAAGTGTTATTTAGGCTTCATCCGCAAGGGTGCTTTGTTTTTCGAATCTGGTGCCCCAAATATTAGCACCATAAAAGAATAGGTTTCTAGTTTCATTTTGCATCTAGTCATGAATTTAAAAATATGAGAAATGCAGTGGCTATGTCAGTTATTTGAATCTATCAATTAGTCCATTAAGAAATTATAGTCATTTTTCTTAATGGTCGTTTGTCATATACTCCCTCTGTATCGAAATACTTGTCGCCATTGATTTTTTTCTACAACTTTGACCATTCGTCTTATTCAAAAAATTGTGCAAGTACAATTTATTTTGTTTGCTATATGCTTTACTATTGTATGTATTTTAAGCTCGACTTATCATTTTACATGTGTGCAATAAATTTTTGAATAAGACGAATGGTCAAAGTTGCGAGAAAAAGTCAATGGCGACAAATATTTTGAAACGGAGGGAGTACTTGTATATGACTTGTGCTAAGTGGTCATACTTACAAACTGATTGTTTTCCACTACAAGTTAATAAAATAGGTTTGCATTGGTACCTTGTTTGTTTCTTCTCCAGTCTGCAAAATCCTGTATATTTGCAAACATATATCATATAATTAGGAAGACAACAATCTCTTATTGCTGATTGAATTTGTTTTCCATTATTGGCTCTTGGCAGCAATGGTTGCTCTGACCAAATCGATCTGCTGGAGGACAGTGGTAAGATCTCGGGATATCAATAAGATCGGAGTTGTTATATACCAAAAACCAACATCAAATTCATGCTATCTTAAGAGAAAAAATAACGAACCGCCTATGTGCTCCGAGACTGACAGATCACGTTCTCCTTGGTACATTGTCTTGTTGCCCTTTTCTTTCTTTTGCCGTGCGCATTGTTCACTGGTGATTTGTTCCAGAGTCTAGGATAACTCTACCTGGTAGCAGTGGATGCATCAGTGGTCAAGGCACTTGTACCATCTTGGATCTTGGCTACTGACGCATCAGCTTCAGGGGGATTTATGCTATGATCTTTATTCATGCCTTATATATTATCTTGTATTTTTCCCCTTTCAGGTACACACCTCTTGATAGTTGCCTGTTTCCTGCTGTTTCAAGTTCGAGTGGAAAAAATATCTGGCCCATTTCATGGCCTGAAAGACTTACTATGAAACATTCAACTACATCTAACAACTCTTCCATTCAGTTTTCTCAAGACAAAATCGATTCTGATACAAACCATTGGAAGGACCTTGTTTCAGAAGTATATCTCAAGGAATTTGCAGTTAATTGGTCTAGCGTTCGTAATGTTATGGACATGAATGCTGGTTTTGGAGGGTAAGCAAAAAAAATGATTTGAACTCTTTATGCGATTTAAGGTAGAAATAATCGACTAGGTCAGCTGTCTCAACAATGTCTTCTAACTTTCACTTCTGCTCGATGCCTATGAATTTATTACCTGTTTATTTTACTGAATCTGTTAGACTATTACCTCAGATGTGTCAGACAATCAGAATTGCTTGCATGATTCTTATGATTAATATTTTGTAGCTACATATAGCTTCAAGGTTTATTGTCAGATATTCTTCTTTTCTTATAAGTAGAGATAACCTAAGTACATCATTTGTGTGAGAGACATTGATCAAAGTTGTTCCCTTAACAGATTTGCAGCATCACTTATTCATCAACCATTATGGGTTATGAATGTTGTACCTGTTGATCAGCCAGATACATTGCCCATCATTTTTAACAGAGGTTTGATTGGGGTATATCATGACTGGTGTGAATCTTTCAATACATACCCACGGACTTACGATCTTCTTCACATGAGTTATCTCCTGGGGCCCCTTACGAGAAGGTAAGCAAGCTTGTCTGTTGATTGTTGAAGAACTCTCGCTGTTGATATCATGGCATCCTTTTGTGTCACAACTTTATAGCAAGCAAGCTTTACATTTGTTTTTGTACTGTAGGTGCCATATCATTGAAGTAGCAGCAGAAATTGACAGAATACTTAGACCTGGTAGATGGTTTGTGCTGCAAGACACTATAGAAGTGATAAGAAAGATGGAGCCTGTTCTTCGTTCTCTGCATTACAGGACTACAATTGTCAAACAACAATTTCTTGTTGCCGCCAAGGGCTTCTGGCGCCCTGGCAGTACAGGTTCTCAGTCATGATGATTCCGCTTCCATGCCAGATGGTGCCAAGGACTCGTGGGTACACCCAAAGTTGTGTTGACTCTTCTGATTTCTATTACATTGATTCTTCTCATAGTATAGATATAGATGGTTAGAGGACACACTGTGGCCCCATATCAAGGTGAGTTTCAGAGTTTCATCTTTCCCCAATTTGTTTTACTATTTTTTGAATTTTTTTTGGCCATCTGAATTTATGTTTGGTATGGCAAACAGGTTAAATCAATTAGTTAGTGTCTTAGTGCTAACAAATATGTCAGGTGGATTGTAGAAGATTTTTCAGGGGGTATATTTTAGCTATAAATTTCAACGATAGCCCATCAGTATTTTTTTATATTTAGCTACAAAATTCTTGTCTTCTGTAAAATAATTAAGTATGGGGCTAATTGGCTATGGGCTTCGAATTATTTCTCCTCGGTTCATTTATTTTCTCGTCCCTTTGTCTATAAATTGCATATCCTGTTGTCTAGAAACTGCATAGAAAATATAACTATCTTCGGAGAAAGTCATTCGAGGCTAAAATTATCTGGTTGGGATTCAGCATCGCTGATCTTTTACCTATGGAGCTTTCTTTTGTACTCCCTCGGTCCTAAAATACTATTCGTTTTGACATTTCTAGATACATAATTTTTGCTATGTATCTAGACATAATATCAATCTAGATGCATATCAAAATCTATACACTTAGAAAAGTCAATATGAATAGTAATTTGAGACGGATGAATATAAATATTCTACTAGCAATGGGTCTGAAATGGTATGGGCACAACGTTACTTTGATACTGAAACTTCAGTAAAATCTGGATGACAGCTGATAGGCTAGGAGAACTGAAAAGGCCCCATGAACCAGCACTCCAATGGCATTACAGTTTGCCATTGCCCTGTAGCTAATTCCTCCTCCAATCCCTGAGCCATGCTGTACCTTTCTCCCGCTTGTATTCGATCTCGTTCTATGCCACGAGTCGCTCCATCACAGCACATTCAGGGTGTGGATCTGCTACTGGGCATTTTGGTGAAAATGTTGGTGGCGTCATTTCTCTGGCATGGATGCCAGTGCCGGTGGGCGAGCACAGTGCAAACCGTGAGGAGGACAGAACTGGATGCGCCGTATTGTTCGGCTGGCTTATCAGCCACTAGACGCAGTAGTACTTTTCTCTTACAGCAAAACAGCACTAACCATCTGATTAGCCAGCGAGTGGTATTTTTCTCTCACAACGAATCAACACCGGGCAACGGAGTCGGCAGGCTGCTCCGGGTTTGGGTTCGCTCGAACATGTGGTTATTTGCCAACCGCTTCCGCGTCCGGATGCATCGTGCAGGAGATCTCATCGTGCAGTGGGCCGAGCGAGCACATCGAAGCCACGGCACAGCGTCGTCTGGCACTGTTAAGATCCTTGCGGCATGTTTTTTTTTTGTTGAAAAGGCTTGCGGCATGTTGCCCTCAGCAGATTTTGGCGCCAAGGTCTGGTTTAGTTGGTTGAAAATTTTACTTTTTTAACTCCTGGAACTCCTGTAGCACACTGTAGCACGTTTCGTTTGTTTGTGGTAAATATTATTCTACCATGGTCTAACTAGGCTCAAAAGATTTGTGTCGCAAAGGACATCCAAACTGTGTAATTAGTTATTTTTTTACCTATATTTAATACTCCGAACATATGTCATTTGACGTATTTAATGTTATGTGATGGAGAGAGAGTGGAGAAAAGGTTAGAAATTTTAGCCAACTAAACAAGGCCCAACTGTCGGCTCACTGCCCTGGCCGTTCCAGCAGCGAGCGCCGGTCGGTGTGGCGTGTGGCGAATTGGCCGGCGAGGGTCCTTGGAACGGCAGGCAGGGGAGGGGGGAGATGTGCCGATGTGATCAGTCATCGTCTCCACGCCGTTCTGCGATGATGGGGGCTGCAGCCGAAGGAGGAGCAAGACATAATTTTTCACTGGGGGCACGATGACTTTGGGCTCACGGTGAACACCAATTTAGCTAGAGGGCACTTGTTGGTTCACTCGATGACTGAAGCCTCGTTGAAAAAAATCGGTGGTGATGAGTGAGCATTGAGGTCGATGGTTGTTGAGCACTTATTAGGACACTTGTCTTTATCTCATCTGAACCAGTGGCCCTGCACCTGAAGCGAGATTGAGAACGAAGTCCCCTTTGCGGTTGCGGCCGCGCCGCACACGGCACACGACGACTCCTGCGTCCTATCTATCCGTGCCTGCCCTGCCGTTCACGAGCTGATTCCTGGTGACGAAAGCGGAAAGCCACACATACACATTTCCTACCTGTATTCATTCTAGGGCTAGCTGAAGCCTGAAGCACGTAGTACATCTACTGTGCATGAATATATGCGTGAGACGAGACCATCCACACTCGTTGTCCTCTATTTCCTCCTTCAAAATCGAATATTCCATTCCAGTCATCGAGATTCTCTCCTTTATATCTACTTCTTCCGCATTTATCATCCTTTATATTTCTACTCCATCTCAACTACCAGCACTTGGACCCGCTTGTCAGCTTCTTTTTAATCCCCCGCGGGCCCCCATTATCTCTCTCCCTCTCCTTGTTGCCTCCGCCCACCCCCAACCGCTCCCCTCCCACGGCGAGTCGGCGACGGTTCCCTGCTCCTCCTACGGCGGCAGCAGCGGCGGCGGCCGAGCACCCTCTCCCGCTCCCCGCGCCGCGCCTCCTCTACGGCGGAAGGTGGAGATCGGCGGCGTTGTGGATCTTGGCGCAGGGGCGGCTGTGGATCTCGGGGGCTCTCCCTCCTCCCAACGCCCCCTCTTCCTCGGCGTCGACGCGTGCGGAGCAGAGGCTGTGGCGGTCCTTCCCAACTCGCGTCGGCCGGCCGTGGAACGGGCCAGCGGTGGAGGAGCTCCTCGCGGCGTGCCCTTCTCCCTCCCCGCGTCCGAGCTCCCCGGTGCCCGAGGCCATGGCGGCTCGGCTCCCCTGCTTGCCCGGCCGGGGGTGCGGGGTGGAGCCAGGCGGAGCTCGGAGGCCACAGGCGAGTTCTCGACCATCTGTCGGCCGCGCCCCTCCTCCCCTTTTCGCTTGCCTCTGCTCCCCATCTCCTCTGCTTTGTGCAGGGCCTCGCGGCGCGTGGCAGCGGCGACGAAGCAGGACCAGGGGACCCCTGCGGCGGCGTCGAGGGGCCGGGACGGCTGGGCGTCGAGGGAGCGCCTCCCTCTCCGGGAATTGATTCGGCGTGAGCTCCCGAGGCAGGGATGGCGGCGCAGGAGCAGGGGTGGCGGAGCAGGAGGAATAGCGGCGGAGGTCCCGGCGGCGGCCCGGGATGCGGCTCTGCCTTCTCCCCTACGGCTTCTCCCGGCTTGGCGAGGAGGTGGCCTCCTCCGGTGAGGGTGGCGGCCACGGCTCGGCGGCGAGGAGCTGCTGCCAGGACTCCGAGCACGGACGCGAGGTGGTTGGGGGCGGCGGCAGCAGGATTCGTGGTGGGACCGGCGGAGGCTAGGGGAGCCTCCTCCATCCCTCTGAATATGGAGGAAGTGAAGGCCGACTTCAAAATGGCGATGGGTTCCCAGTCCCCCGCTGCGGGGACTTTCTCCTTCATAGTACTACGCTACAGGGATGGCGGGGGGTTTCCCGTCCCCAGTGCGGGTAGTCTGATGCCAACACGTCACGTCGGGCGTGGCAAGGCTCTAGCTTGAGAGTACTCCCGGTATAGATGGCCATTTGGCCCGCCCAGCCCAGCCCAGCCCAAGCCCGACGCGGCCCAGGCACGAAGCGGCCCAGCCCGACGTGGCCCGACGGACTTCGTGCTCGTGCTGGGCGGCACTATGGGCTGAGATCACAGCCCAGCACTAGCCCGAGGCTAAGTTTTCGTGCTGGGCCGGCCCGAGGCACGACTACGGGCCATCGTGCCAACCCGCAGCACGACATCAGGAGGGTGTGGAGGAGGGAGATCGTTGTGCGGCGGTGGAGGAGGTGGCCGATGGCGGAGGAAGATGGGGCGGAGGGCACCGGCGGCGGCATGGGCGGCGCCGGCATGGGCACCAGCGGCTCCTGCTCCACTTCCACCGGCGCAAGCACTGGCGGCCCTTGCTCCGCCTCCACCGCGACGGCCGACGGCCCCTACTCGGCTTCTTCACGGCCGGCGACGCAGCTTGCCCCGGCGGGCGCGCGCTAGCTCCCCCGGCCGGCGGCTTGCCGCTGCGGGCGGCGCTGGCTCCCCCGGCCGCGGCTTGCCCCGGCGGGCGGCGCTGGCTCCCCCTGGCGGTGGGACAGAGGAGGCCAGGAGGGGCGGCGGCGGGACAAAGGAGGGGCGGCGGCGGGACAAAGAAGGGGAGGCAGCTAGGGTTTGGGAGAAGGAGCCACTGGTTTATATACCGTTGTGCTAAATGGGCCAGTTGGGTTGTTGGGCCGTCGTGCTAGTCCGTGGGCCGCGTCGTGCCGGCTAATTTCGTGCCGTGCTGGGCCGGCACTATGGGCTGAGAATGAAGCCCAGCCCAACGTCGTGCTCGTGCCGGCCCGGGCCCGAAAAAATCGTGCTGGGCCCGTGCTCGTGTCGGGCCAAAAAAATCGTGCTATGGGCTGGCCCATGGGCTCGTCCGCTCGTGCTGAATGGCCATCTATAACTCCCGGTCTCCTCCTGCGGCGCACTAGCATGCATGTAGCTTCGCTTTGTTGCTACCAGTCGGCACTCCCACTGTAGCACAGTACATGCTGATGAGGTCTGTCACACATGCGTTCCAGCTGTAGCACGGGAGTAGTACGTACCCTGATCGACCAAATAAGCCAACGGCTTGAAACTATGACCCTTGAACAACTCAATGCCACGATTTAACAAAAAGAAAGTAAAGAATGTCACGTCGGGTTGTGTGTGAAGCTAGAGGGAAATTAGTGAAAGAAATCCGAGGAGACGTATATAGTTCTAATTACACAAATAGCTCTATCTACTACAAACTTTGTAAAATGGTTATATTTGAACAACAATGACTTTGTATCAAGATGATTTACCCGAAACACACCTACTCCTATTTATAGTTTTATAGCACATAGACTAGTTTTGTAAGTTTATGTGTAGCTTTTGACTTGCTAATAATGCGTAAATCAACTTCGCACGCATGCAAGTTTCATTTGTCATATCTTGGACTTTGAATAATTGCTTGAAACTCTTATTTTTGTTTATGTATGTATACGCTCAGTAATAGCACAGTGGGTACTTGAGCATCTATAGAGACTAACAGTAGTGATATACTATAAGACCTAAAAACATTTCAAATTTGATTTGTCATTGAGTGTTAAAAAAGCACTTAACTAAGCTGATTGAAATAACATTATATAAGAAGCATATTCATATGCCTCGGAAATTATTTCAAGCTGGCATATGCGTGTAACACGGGGAAAGAGATGTGATGGATATGATTGTTGCTTCAACAAAATTATTCCAGTCACTTTTTTTAGAGAGCAAAATATTCCTACGTACGCACTTGTGCTCCTTTTCTCTGATACTTATATCTTTTATAGAAACCATTTGTCTGCTACACTCATATATATTCCTCTAGCTCTCTGTAGGCTTTAAAGTGATCCGTACATGCTTGCTGCGAAACAGCTAGCCACAGGATGCGAGTAAAATAATGAGAAATCGAACATATCCTAACCTACCCCTACTTTTATTCTTCAGATACTAGAGCGCCCGGGCCGTGTGTGTGTGGTGCACTAAAGGAAGCATCATGCTACCTAATTACAAAGTTTGATCACATTTTGTACTAATGGTTATCTAATAATAGTAATAAATATATATTTCGAGTACTATATGGTAGGAAAATATTTCAACTTTCTTTGCATTAAGTTTAGCATGTTTAATTTTGAACTGCACATAGTACGCACCATATATTGCATCTAATAATGAAGCTTTCCAAGATGGCTTATTCATCGAGATGTCACAAAAGTACTTTATTATTAGGCCATTAGGGATGCAATAATCCATTAAGGTTTCCGGCAGGCATTAATTACTTTTCGACGATGTTACCTTGGTCATTTTCCTGAAGGATATTGCATCAATGGTGCAACACGAATTGTGTTGTTTTAGTATACATGTTTTCATTAGTTCGCCATTTCACGCCGATTTATATTGTGTATATATGTGCATCGATCCCAACAGACAGTACGTCTCAAACCGTAATGGGGACAGTGAGATACAATTAATGGTGATATATAGTAGTATGTTTTTCAAGGAACATTTTTTGGCCATGAACTGACTAAAATTTGAAGGATACTGTACATATATATCAATGAACACATGACCACTTGTTTAAGTACATGTTATTAATGTTTAATCACTTGAAAGTAGTGCAGTTCCTGTCATAATATTATGTTGTTCCCTTATTATATATAGTCAAACAAATTGGTCAAGCATTTGTCAAACAGATTTGTCCCATGCATTGAACTGATGGAGGATGAAGAACGACACAAACTTCTGTCAAGCAGATTTCCATGTATAATTGAATGCAAGTCTTTGCAGTGGGACCAAATACAACAACAAAAAATTATGATATACTCCGTGATCATAAAAGTAAAGGCTGCATAAATTGAACAATAATAAAGTGTCGTATGCACATAAGGCTGCAGAAATAGTGAATAGAACACATAGGCTGCCCATATTATATATTTTTTGGAGGCAACACAGGCTGCCCACACATATATGTGTGCTATACTATATGGTTATCTCCTAATAAATGAATCTTTAGACCAAAAAATGGAGGTGCTTGTTGATTATTAGAGGCAAATAAAAGAGAACATAAAAAGGTTGCTTGCAAAATCAGCAGAAACACACCTAACTTGTGATTATAAGTATTATATATAAATATTTGTTTGTGTGGGCTGACACTAATTCCTGATCGAGGCGGGTAAAGCTGCCATTAAAATTCTAGTGAAATCTAAAGCTACTCACCTCATTCTCTTCTAACTGAAGAATCTTCACAAAAAAATATATCAACATCAACTGGCTATATATATTGCATACGATTAAATAACTACTACTCCCTCCATCTTTTAAATATGTGATGTTTAAGACAAACTAGTTAATTCATTTTTGAACTAATTTACTTGTTCTAAACGTCATATATATTTAAGAACAGAGGTAGTATAAGTTATCTACCATTGAATAAATTAAAAGTCTACCAAGGTAGGTATTTATCCAGCGCAGCATCATATCTGCAGACCACGCTTGCTGACTGGCCGCTATGTCTAGCAGAAACCTTTAGCCAGCCCTTTGATGTGTACGTACCGATCTAACAAAAATCCATACTACTGTAGGTTGAGGAAGGAGCGTCATGATAGATGTAGGGTCAGATTGTCTTCCTCGACTTTAAGAACAGGAAAATTGCTTGCGCTTTTTCCTGCTCGATTGACCACACACACATCAGTATAAATTATTCTTTGTGCAAAAGCTGCAAAAGCTTCTGTTGCTTCTAAAAATCATCACCACGCACCATCTCTCACGCACACGCACAACCACAAGCGATAGTGAAACATTATTGCAAACTAACTTATTAGCATATGCACGCGATTAATTTGTGCACCAGTAGTGAAGAAGAAAAACGTCGCGTCGAATGGAATATATATGGAAGGTAACACTACTACTACTACTAGATCCCAGTTTTTTCCTGAGTGCCAAAACCCACAGGAAAATAGGGTAAAACCGTCAGAAAATATATTCTGCGGTATCACAACAGGCAAATGCCGACAGGGATAAAATGACAAAAAATAATTTTGCCTGTTGGGCAGCCATTAAAAATAACCAGTGGGTTTATTAATTATTCTGTGGGTTTTCCGTCAGGGTTATTAAGGAAAATTTTCATGATATCAAACGACAGACAAACAAGTACCGACCTACATAATAACAAGTATCAACCGACAGAAGAAACCAGCTATCGACCGAGAGCTAAGCGAAACATTAGCATTTGTGTCACCGTATTTTCCTCGTGGGGACTCATAAAACTAACAAAGTATTTCAATTTTCTTGTGTGTCCCATGAAAATCGACAACGTTGTTTTATTACCCTGTGAGGAATTCTAACTGACAAAATTATTCAGTATTTCCCTATGGGTCATCGTGTCACCGAAAAAATACATGACACACAAAGAAAAAGTGGTTTATGGTAGTGCAAGCAGTACAGTAGCCGTATGTAACTACTCCCTCTGTTTCATATTATTTGTCATTTTAGCTTTTCTAGATACATTCATTTTGTTATACACTTAGATATATATTTATGTCTGGATACATAACAAAAGGAATGTATTTAGAAAAGTCAAAACGAGCAAGTAATTTTAGACGGAGGGAGTATTTATTATAATAAGCTACGTATATATGCGGTGTGGAGAAAGAGAATCCAACGTTTGTACTATGCTCATATTACTGTATATATGACTTAAATAGAAGAAACACAGATATCTTGCAAGCTGCTACAAAAGGACATAACCATCAGAGAACAGTGCAGAAAATACAATTATAAATTCAGCTTGGCATATGCCTTGCTAGCTAGGCCAGTTTACCGACGATGATATGCAGTCGATCAAGTACGTACTAACAAACAGTAGATTTCACATCCAATCAAGGTGGTTATTTTCCGGTACCCACCCAAGGAAATTTGAAAAGATATATATAAGGCGACGATAATGGAGATGTGGCTCTTGTACGTACGATCTTTCTGTATGCACACAGTACGTGTAGTACACAAATATTGCACACCTAGTGCCTATATGCATCATGCGTGTTATAGAATGGCAGCACCATCATCGTCGTTGATGAAGAATCCAATGATGCCTGCTGTCCCAGAGAGATCATTCTCCCGTACTAAAGAAAGGATTAATATATAAGTAACCGAACATATAATGAAGCATGCTGCACGCACACCCAATCATCCGCGTGCATATATTTTTTTGTATTAATTAGGGTACTATGGATACACAAGATCGATTGATCGATGCAATGCAAGGACGTGCTGGTGAGATATATAATGGAGAACCCTGCTGCTGCATGATTGCATGCGGTACTGTAGTTATAGACAGTGCACAGAAAATCGCAAGAAATTCAAGATTCCGACAGTACTAGCAGTAGTTAAGCCTTTGTCTTGCCCAATATGGTGCAAGCCAGGGGAGGCTAAGGGTGCCTTTGGCACAGCTTCGCGAGCAGCTTCGCAAGCTGTTTCAGGCGAAGCTGTGCCAAACGGCCTCCCGAAACAGCTTCGGCGTCGAAGCTCCCCCAAATCCCGCTGACTGGAGCGATTTGGAGGGGAGGGAGCTGAAAAACGTCGCTTTGCCCGCAGCTTCGCCACCCCGTTTCCATCCTTTGCCCTCGAGGGAGAGGCCCACAGACGGCGATGCTGGGCGGGACGGAGGAGATCGCCGGCGCGCTCTGCAGGGTGCGGCGAGGAGGCTGACGGTGGGTGTTGCTGGATCTGGAGATAGAGGCCTGTGGAGGAGAAAGAGTATGGCGGCGTGGGTGCGGGGAGTTGGAGGACGGCACGCAGATTCAAGGACGCACCTGGCCGAGGCCGCCGGGATTGACTGCTTGGGGTCGCCGCCGAGGCTGCCGGAGGTGGCCACGCGGGTCTTCCCGACGCGAAGGGAGGGGAGGAGAGGAGGCTTCGCGAGAGCTGCCGGGAGCAAATGCCGATGGGGAGGGGGCCCTGCCGGGCGCTGCTGGCGTCGGTGGGAGCCGGGCGTTGCTGGCGTCGGGGAGGAGCCGCACGCGTGAGAATCGCCACCGCCGCTCGTGAGGCAAAAAGAAAAGGCCTTGCGATGCTTCTGGAGGAAGGCCTGCGCGAGAAGACAAGGCAGCCGGGATGAAAAATAGAAAAATAAAGAAATTATAGGAAGGAAAAAGAAAGAAGGGAAAAGAAAATAGAAAAAGAAAAGAAGAAAATAGAAAAAGAAAAGAGAAAGGAAGGGTATCATGGACATTTCACTCTCCTATCCATCTTACACAGCCGGGAGAAGCTGTTTTGCCAAACGTTTCTCCAAAACTGTTTCAGCTTCACCAGATAATCCGCTTCACCAACACAGCCACAGCCGGAGCTGCCACAGCCACAGCCACAGTCGTGCCAAACGGACCCTAAATATATACACAGGAAGGTAGTAGTATGCAATGTTGTATCTGCGTACAATAAAATTTTTTTTTGAACGAACGGTCACAATAATTTCAGACAAGACCTGACAAATATGAGACTCCGATCGAACACGGGTCGCCTGTGATCGACGACGATCAGGACCCATCAGAGGTCGTCGCTGGTGGCTAGCTACAGTGAAAAATCCACGGTGGGGCCGGTCGTTGCGCGGCGGAGCAACGGCGACGCCGCATGGCACCGACGCCGAAGGGAAAAAGCTTTTAAAAAAGGAACGCGGTGGTGGCGAGCAGCTAGAGGCTGCAGGCGGCCGCCCGGGTAGCCTAGTTGCGGCCGGTGTGTGCATGCCCTGCGCACGGATACAGTGCCGCCGCGAGCTCAGAGTGGCCCAGGCATGCTGCACCGGCCGGGTGATGCTAGAAGGAATTGAGAGCGAGGAGAGAGGGAGCAGCGGCTCGGCTCATCTCGATGGCCTGCTTTTCCTGATTTCCTCCCCCCGATCCCCAGGCCAAGTGTGGACATGAGCAAGGGTTTGCTATAGCTGCTGCTTGACCCACACGCAGCCCTTTTGTTGACAAAGTGAGGGAGAAAGGCTAAGCTAAGAGACCGGTGGTGACCACCAGCCACTGTTCACACTCTCTGTCCTCGCTATCTGAGACTGAAAGCTAGCAATGCAAAGCACTACTCAGTCAGAGAGGTCACATGGAAGACAAGAAATGGTCATCAGATCATGTCGACAACAAGATAAATGAATTACTCGATGTGGTTGGTTAATTCCTCACTTGGAAGCAGCAATGGTGTGGTACACCATGGTTGAAATCCTGATGGCTACATATTTACTATGTGTTTTTACTATAAGGTTAATGGTGGTTGTGTGCATCTCTATCTACATGTTTATTATGAGGTTAGTAGTTGATCAGTGCAGCTCTACTTGTCTAGCTCATCTAGACGAAAAAACTCTTCATCAGAAAGTGAGTGGTAAACTGGTAACTTGGGAAACATATATAGAAGATTAAGTGAGAAATGAAGATCCACCACTCAAATATAGCACTACTACTACTAAAATTAAGAGAGTAGAAATGACGATCCACCACTCAAGTATAGCACTACTACTACTAAAATTAAGAGAGTAGAAATGAAGATCCACCACTCAAGAATAGTGTGTGTGTGTGAAAAAACTTTGTTGGAAACCAAACAAAATGTATGTATACTAGGAGATTGAAAGAGGACGCGCTTTGGCATGCAAATCTGCAACGCGAAGGACCACGCGCACTGGCAACGGGCAGATGCGCCCGTGCGTGCGCCTGGCGCCTGGCGGCGAGGACGACCGACGCACGGATCAAGCGCCAAGCGGCAGGCGCGTGTGAAAGGGATGGCGCTGCTAGCTGCCGGCAGCACTTGTGGCAGTGAGTGAGAGAGAGCTCGAGTGCACGTGTGGTCAGAGATTCAGTGCGCGCGCGGGGGAGGAGCGCGCGTGCGGCACGCCGTGCCATGGTCCTCGATCATCTCCTCCCTCCGTGCTGCTGCTGCTGCTGCTGCTGCTGCGCCGATCCGTAGTCTACAGTGTCCCATCCGGCCAGTGATTCGCCGGCCGGGGACCAGCGCAGAGATCACACAACTCACATCTCCCCCTCCGCCTTTTCTATTTAAGGCCAAACCCCTCGCGCGTGCATGCCTACATACCCGGCTATCTATCCCTCTCACTCCCTCCCTTCTCTCCATCTCCCTCTCTTCGCCATTCCCCCCTTATCGTCGCCATTATTCGTGCTCCTCTCTGACCTCCTCCTCCGGCCTGCTGCTCCGCCTAATTTGTGCTCGAGAATGCATGCGCGTACATGGTAAATGGGAGATGCAGTCAAGGTCAGATGGAGGAGGAGGGCCGGCCGGGTCACTGAGAGATAGGGCCGGCAGCCGGGAACTGTATCGCCGGTCAGGGCGTGCGCCATGCGTGCCCGGGAGGGAGGGAGCACCGCCATCAATGCCGGCTTCGCGCGACTGTATGCCTCCCCCATTTGAACAGTCCCGTTAACGTTCATCCAGGAGGAAATGAAAATGCGGCCACTCAAGAAAAACACACACACGCGCGCAAAAAAGAAATTCAGCATAGAAACACACACAAGAAATGCTTGCGAAAAGATAGACAGCTACAATGTTCATGTTTTGGGTGCATCATATATACAGCATGTAGATCGAAAATGCAAATTATCGGTTAACTAGGAGCAAGAAGTATAAGATGCGAATTTGGAAGCAAAAAACGATTGGGAGACTCAGATGAAATGTTATTAGCAAGCTATAGCTAGGAAGCCATTAACATGGCCTCAAATCTCCATTGCTTTACCAAGGATATATATGTGTGTGTATCAGATCATGAACACACACACAGGTGCATCCATTAATCAGCCCACTTCATTCCCCCATTCATCTACTACTTTACTCCAATTTCTAGCCATATACTGACCTAAAAGATCAGAAAAAAATATTGGGAATCCAAAAACAAGCTACGACGAAAGGATATGATGAAGTGCACGAAGAAGAAGAATATGTAGCGATCGAAAGTAGTGGAAAGCTCAAATATAATCTTGCGATGCGGAGACGATAATTAAACAAGATCTGCAGGTCTACTGTACTCATCAGGTGGTGCTCGGTGCAGCGGCGCTGCTCCCTCCAGCCTGAGCGGCGGTCACGGCTGCACCTCTGCCGCTCCCGGTCCCTCCGGCGGCGGCGGAGGACGAGCTCGACGACGCCTCCGCGGCCTGCTGCGCGCGCTTGCGCTTCTTCTTCTCGTAGGGGATGCCGCGCGCCTTGGCCTGCGAGTCGCGCACCTCGCGGAGGTAGATCCGCACGGCGCGGGCCGCGAAGGGGTTGGACTCGGGGGTGCCACCGCTCTCCTCGTACGCGGCGCGGAG
Source organism: Cenchrus fungigraminus (assembly GCA_036936925.1). Taxonomy (NCBI): domain Eukaryota; kingdom Viridiplantae; phylum Streptophyta; class Magnoliopsida; order Poales; family Poaceae; genus Cenchrus; species Cenchrus fungigraminus. Next base: position 13,688,969 of record CM072778.1, on the reverse strand, counting down.
GCGGCCGATGAGCGCGTCGAGGGAGCCCCACGCCTGCCGCAGCGGGCACGGGCAGGGCCCCGGCGGCGCCGGCTGGCCGTAGTAGGCGCACCCTGCGGCGTGCACCTTGGTCTTGCCGAACTGGTCCAGGTAACGGAGAAACTCGATCACGTGCGCGCCGCTGCACCGCGCCAGCGTCAGCGGCGGCCGGTGGTTCCGCAGGTACTGCAGGAACGTGTTCCAGTCCCGCCGCTTCTGCGACTCGTACCTGCTCAGCTGCGCCGGCCGCTGCGGCGCCACGGCCGGCGGCGCGTCACCGACGCCGCCCACGGCCGACGACGGGCCAGGCCCCGATGGATCCATGAAGGTAGCTACGAGAGGGAGCTTGCAACAAGCGAGCCAGCGACTGATGTAGCGAGCAACAGAACCAAGAAGAAGGATCAGAAGCGCGCGCGGCTGCGAGCTAGCAGCTCGTAGCAGCGACCGCGATGGAGCTAGCGGGCGATCGCACTGAGTGGGCGCGCACCGGAGCGCGGGGTGCGGTAAAGCATAGAGATCTGGTGGCCGCGACGGGGTGGATCGAGATGGGACGTTGGAAAGGGAAGGGGAGCGGGGGAGCGGAGTCGGAGAGCGACGGGGAGCTCGGAACGGGCGGAAGGGGAGATGAATGTTACTGCTGAGAGCGGGCAGGGGGTGTGATGCTGAGGCTGATGGGAGCTACACGGGTGGCCCCCATCCATGGAGAAAGAATTAGACTACCCACAGCGGGGGACGGGATATCCCCCGCCATCCTTTTCCCGTCGTTGGATGGCGTGAAACGGCCTGCAGCGGGGCTCCTGCAGGAGGCCGGGGGATGGCGTCGGCCCCGGAATCCTCTGGATCCAGAGGAATCCAGAGGCTCCGCCATCGTGGACGTGGCGCCTGGCGCGGGGCCCACCTTGTCCTCGCGACCTCCGCCGTTCCTCGCGCGCCGTGAGCAGGAAGGGGGAGGGAGAAGGGGATGGCCGGGGTGGGAGGGAGGGACGCCGGCGGACGGAGAGGGAGAGGTCGTCGTCGTCGTCCTGGAGCCCGCGCCGCCGGGACCTGCTGCTCGCCGCTGGACGGAGGAGGGAGGCCGGATCCGGGCGCCCCGCCCCTGCTTCTCCAGTCGCCGGAAGTTCTCGTCGCCGGGAGACGACGGCGGAGCGGACGAGGTGGGTGAGCGGAGCGGCACCGGCTTCATCTCCTAGCCGCCATGGATGCGCGCGCGGAAGCTTGATGCGCGGGTCCCCGCCGTCGCAGCCGTCCTGCGCCGCCAAGAGGAGGGACCGGCCACGGGAAGAAGCACCGCCGTGCAGATCGAGAAGCGACGTCCTTCCTACGCTCGTGGCCAGGGAAGGGAGCGAGGAGGCGAACGAATCGAGGGTGTGGCCGACCTGCAGGCTGCAGCGCGCACTCCCCCTCCACCTTCCGCCGCCGCCGGCCACCGCGCGAGCAAGGGGCAAAGCGCCGCCGGCCAACGCGCGAGCAAGGGGCATAGCGTCGCCGGCCACCGCGCGAGCAAGGCACAAAGCGCCGCCGGCGCGGATCTGGCCGGCCCTGCCCTCTCCCCTGCGTGGCGGAGCTCGAGGGCGGCCGAGCTCGACGCAGCCGGAGAAGTTCTACCTTCCTTCGAGGGCCCCAAGGAGATCCCCACGGTCGACGTCGCCGTCGAGCTCCGTGCCGTGGTGGCCGTGCCGTGGTGGAGCTGGTCGGGCCCTTGCTCGCCGCTGGTGGACGGCACGGCGCGGCGCGACACGCCGGGGCGGGAATGGGGACAGGGACGGGGAGCAGGGGAGGTTGGGTCTCCCGCGCGCCGCCGGGGCAGGGACGGGCGAGGAGCTCCTCGCGCCGGAGCTGCAGGGGGAGGAAGAGGGGTGCGCGGCCTCGAGGTGCTCGTTACACGCCGGCACGCCGCCGCCGGGGAGGGAGCTGGAGCGCCTGCGCCGCTGCCGGTCCGTGCCCGCGCCGCCGGGGACCTCCTCGCCTTGATCCAGTGGGCCGCCGCCCCATCCGCTCCTCCACGGGCGCCGCCGTCCTCCGCACCATGGATGCGCCGGCTGCTGCTCCAGCTCGGCCTCGCGCCCCTGCACCTCGCCGCCGCGCAGGACTGGGGAGGCGGAGCAGGACCGCGGCTTGGATGCGCGCGCGCCGACGGAGGCATGGATGCGGCGGCACGCGAGCGCGGGAGAGGCGAGCAGGGGAGGCGCGCCGGCGAGCAGGGGAGCCGCCGGCCGCGCGCCGGCGGAGGCATGGATGGGGGCGGCGAGGAGAGCAGAGGAAGGGGGGTCCGCGTGTGGTGGTGGGAGTGGGTGGGGTGGGGATAAAAAATTGGAGTGGGACCGGGTTGTTGGATGAAGGAGAGAGATAAAGGAAGATGAATGCGGGAGAAGTGAATATGAAGGAGAGGATCTCGATGACGAGGCAAGAATATTCTGTTTTGAAGGAGAATATGGAGGAGAACGAGTGTGGATAGTCTTAGACCATCCACACTCGTTCTCCTTCATCTTCTCCTTCAAAACAGAATATTCTATCCTAATCATCAATATTCTCTCCTTCATATTCTATTCTCCTGCACTCGTCTTCCTTTATAACTCTCCTCCATACCAACAACCAATCATAGGGTCCACCTGTCAGCGTTAAAATACACCCCACCCACCCCATCCACCACGCCGGCCATTTTTCTCCCCCGGTCTTCTCCCTCCCTCCGCCTCGTTTCCTCCGCCGCCGAGCCTCCCACCGCCGGCGCGGCCCACGGGCGCCTCCCCACCCTCCCGTGCCTATCCCTCTCCGGCGCGAGGCGAGGCCCCTAGCGCAGTCTCGCAGCGGCAGAGGAGAAGGGGCCCCGCGGGCGCGGGTCCTCGCGGCGACTCGGGCTCGGCGGCCATGGCGGCTCGAGCTCGGGCGGAGGGCGCGTGGAAGACGCAAGACGGCGGCGAGGTGCAGGTGCTGCCGTGCAGGTGCCAGCGCGAGGAGGACGGGCTGTGGCGGGGGCGGCGCATCCGCGGAGGACTCCGAGTCGGACTCGGCGCGACGTCCTTGCCTCCTTGGGACGAGGATGGCGGCGTGCCCTCGTGTTGCCCGCGACGGCCCCTTCCTCCGCGCCGTCGGCGAGGTCGTCCTCTCCCCTCGCGCCGCGGGATGGGGCGGGTTCCGAGGAAGGGCGCGAGACTGCCGGGGCGGTGGCAGCAGGACAGAGGTGGGGCCGACGGAGGATGAAGGAGGCTCCCGTATCCCCCTGGATCTAGAGGATACGGGAGGCATCCTTCTTTTTCCCGTGAGTCTCCAGGACACCGCTGCAGCACCGATTCCTTCATCGCTTTCCTCCAGGAGGTTATCCCGTGTGCCGGTGCGGATGGTCTTAATCCCCCATGTACGTACGCACGTACGACCTACGTGTGCGGCGTGTAGCAAAAGGAATACGTAGCAAAATACGTAGTGCGTGTAGGGTAGAATACTGTACACGGTAGAATGGAATGGAAACATGCACACACAAGTGCTGCAATGTCAAGGTCAACTTTTTTCACAGTGAAGGGTCAAGGTCAACTAGCAGTGGATTGTTGTGTGTGTTCACTTTATGCCTTAGCTAGCGTTAGCGGCTAGCGCCGGTAGGAGTTCTTGCTCCTTTTGCGAGTTGCAGGGGTTTGTAATTAAGCTAGCACATGATGTACATCAGTACATGTCACCTGAGAAAGACATAATGGGAAAATCCTTGTGTTTCTAGACCCTACACATGATTTTCTCTTAATAATTATTATGTCAGTCCATCAATTACATCCATGCATATATCATTTATTTAATACTAGTGTTGTCAGCATTTTATTTGGATATTTTCTACACCATAATATTCGTGACTTCCCTCCTCCAATTGAAAATCCAATGCAATTCCCTATTTTATTCCATCTACTTGTTTGAGTATTTGATTGTTTTTCTAGGTTAGAAACACCAGAATGCATCTTCGTTCAATTCATAATAAAGAAATTAAGAAATACAGTAAATGACACAATTCCAGGAAACAACCGCATTTATACGAAGCGTCTTGTTCTAAATTTATGGTCATATAGATGCTTCCTGCGTCCATAAGTGTTAGCATTTTTATAGATAAACTAAAGAGATAGAGAAATCATCATATTGCCCCCTAAATCAATCGGCAAGATTACATAGATGCAATTTCATAGAACACCAACATTGCGTCAACAGGAGGAAAAAAACTAATAATTGATGACGAGAGAGAGGGAAGGGCATATGTGATGTGACATCCTCAATCAAGGCTTAATAGGATAGAAAAGAATACCCATACCAACAAGTTGTAACTTATTTTCGAAAGCTCATCTCAAAAAGTCTCTTAGCCTAGCTAGAGCGATTTCGGGATGGGTGACTAATCGAGAAGTTCTTCCCAAATGCACATAAGTGAGGAGAAAGTGCATAGAAAAGGCTAGTATTGGTATGTAAGCGGGCTCCGCTCGAGGGTGGAATGTTACAACATATTACACCTGAAATAAACTTGTGAAATTTTGAACGCTAGATATCCCTTTTGCATTTGTGGATGAAGTATATAAGGACGCCAAAGCAATAAGTAAATGTTTATATATTTGGATATTTCTGACGTGTCTGTCCATTTGTCAAGGAAAAACATGAAAGAAAAAAAACTTGATCAGTGTATTTTTGCGAATTATTATCCTGCCAAAGAATGCTATGAAATAAAAAAAGGAAAATGATCGATAAAACTCAAAGTAACAACAATTCTTTATGAAAAGGATTCCACACAATTATTTAAACATATTAAACAGTTTTGTTTAATTCGTTCCTACGGGAAGTTGTACTCAGGTCACTAGGACTGAAGAACTTTCACACTACCGCACGTTGTTTACGATTGATTTATGCAAACTTGCCGCTCTAGATTCCGCGTACTCTGGCCGTCTGGCGCCTTGAACCATGGCCTACAGCTCTGACGAGCATTGTGGACAAATGATTGGGGCCGGCCAGACAGGCGCGCGGCGGTGGGCGCACGGTGCATCAGAGTTTTGACCCCGTGCCGGGCGACGCCGATCGAGCTGCGGCTGCCGGCCTCTGCCTGAGAGGCTGAGACCCACCCAAGTTCTTGTCGCCGGCGGACCATGCCTGATGGCCGGCCCGGCGAGCCCAAGTGCGTTGCTCTGACACGCCGCGCATGTTCATCGACATGGCCTTGGACGCCTGAAGCGAATGATGGGGAAGACTGCAGAGGATTAGGGTTACAGTTTCAGAGAGATGTTGACCATTATCCTGTCCAGCTGTCCTTTGAGAGGATTATTCATTGTTTTCATTTTGTTTGAGGAACACGATCATCCTGTGAAAATGTGGTAGGGCCACTTTTATAAATGGACTGTATTAGTCCCTATCCTGGAAACAATGGCCCAAGTATAGCCCATCCTGGACTTCTTTTGGCCCAGACGTTCTGTCAACAAGCGATGAAACGTTTTTTTTTAAGATGCGAGTTCTTCTATTTGCATTGTAGCCTTAGAGATTCAAATTCGAAGTGAAAGGTTTCGAATCCGATGTTTAGCGTGATTTTCTTCGACACCATTAGGGTGAGTTTCATTTTTCACAATTCGTGCGAACTAGAAACGCTCGCGGCTGACCAGTGTGTTGGCTACATGATTGAGGAACGAACGGAAATTTTACTATGAAATGAAGATCTTTTGTTTAATTTATGATGATGATATGATTTGTATACGGAAACTACGTGCTTCATGGATTAGTGTGTGCGCATTTTTTTAAGCTGAGGAGCTACATTGCGTGGCAACATTGGAATCAACTGTGTTGCATGTTATTTTAAAAAAGTAGAGGGTACTTCCAAAAAAATTATGAGGTGCAGATTGTTTGTGAAGAAACGCGGGACTCGACTGTGATTTGCATGCTATTTGAACATGCTAAATGGCCATGTCTGAAGATTCTAAAAGCACTAAAAGCATGTGGCATATAGCTGCCTTTTTATTTTGATTTGTGGAGAAACTTATCTCCAAGTGGGAGTTTATGTTCTACACATAATACTTGATGATTAGGGAGTATGTAAGAAGAATTGTCGATCAAGAAAAGTGAAGAATTGTAATTTTCATGGAAGCACCAACATGCTAGGTTGGGCTGTTTTCAGTTAATAGTGACCGGAAAACGGTTAAGTCTGAAACAGTTATGAGTATCCTATTTTGGATGGATGAAGTTTCTGAATATTTCTACATATAAACTTTGGACCATAATATTCAAAATAGGTTGTATGAGCTATAGTGGACAAAACCCAGTAGTTTTTGAAAAAAGGTAAGAAGGTTCAATTATTGAAATTTGAGATTAAAAATTTAAACTTTGCACTGGTTCTCAACCTGTTCGTTTGGCTGGTGGATGTTGTTGATTTGTTGTGAGAGAAAAGTACTGATGGCTGGTTGCTGGTGGCTGGTTTGTTCTAAGAGAAAAGTACGGGTGGCTGGTGGCTGATAAGCCAGACGAATAGGGTGTATGACAGTTAATTGAAGAACGGATGTAAAAGAGGTACAGTTTGGCACAATATTCAGAGTCTTGCATCCTCAAATCCGTTGATCTTTGCAACAAAAATCATGTATATGGGTTGTAGCTGGTTGAATCGAATTTTAACTTTGGTTAAAAGGGCAATGCGATTTGCAGTTTGGATTTGGATGGAAATCGTTGAAAAAACAGGTATAGGATCGGTTTATGCAAGCCTATGTAAATATGCAATTTTAGTCTATTGCACGGGGAGGAGATGCAATTTTTGGGAGAAAAAAATGCAAATAATTGAGAGATATGAAGTTTAAGATGTTATAACATAGTCTTCAGGACATATCCTATTAAGGAACCAATACATGCAAAAATTTAAATCGAAGCGGTTTATATGAGGGCAATAGATCTTTTTGGACAACAAATTGTATAGTCAAAGTTGTTAATATAAGGATTCACAGAATTGAAATTATTTTCAGATGGCAAGCAGTTAAACATCTAGCTAAGTTTCACTGATGGACTGAATGCCATATACCTCTTGCAGCTCTGAAAACCAGTGAGAAATAAATAACTTTGACTCCAAGTTCTGAAGAATTTCATATGTAATCGTTGGGTAATAATAGGCAAAATGGAATCCCTAATACACAGTTAATAAGTTTCAGTAGTTTTTCAGCAAACATAACTTATTTAGGATAGTTCAATTGGAATTGAAAGATAGAACAGTGGTGGTTGTTTATTGGTCTGACGAAACTGAATGGAGGGGGGCGATTCAGAGCCAAACCATAGCTCACTTTTGGGCAGAAATTCATGGTAACCGTAGTTCGTGTTTGGTTTAAACCAAACAAACGTAGATCTAATGATCTAATGATAGTTTTATTATATCAGTTACAAAATTGAGTTGAAATCATGTGGGAAAAAGAAGAAAAGGCAAGAGACATAGAAGAGCTCGTCAGCAAGCAGCTTACTTGCTTGCCGCCGATGGTGAAGGCAGCAACGCAATTGCCACGCAACGGACGCGCGCGCGTAGTAAGCAATTAAAGCAGGCAAGATGCGGCGAGTGTGATGGCGATGTACCTGCCTGGCGGCGAGATGAAGATGTCAACCGAGGGTGGACCTACGGCTATCCGTCGCGGAGCTCCGCTGCGGCACGGTGGTCGCCGACTCCGGTGCCGATAGGGCACAGCGACGCCGCTCCCCATGACGGGGGTGCTGTGGTGTGGCTTCGCGTGGGAGCACGGCCGCCGCCCGGGTTGGAGGCGCCGCGTGGTGGCGCTATACGGGGGCCGACGAAGCTGGAGGAGATGTGCGAGGTCCGCGGACCCGCGTCGGAGGCAGGATGCACCTGCGCCCGCTCCTCCACCGGAGGCCGGGCCGGCCGGCCGCGCCCGCTCACCCGCGCCCGCACCGGAGGCTGGCCGCGCCTGCGTCCGCTCGCTGGACGCCGGGCCGACGCGCCGCTCCCGTCGCCCCTAACGCAGAGGAGAGAGGAGGAGAGGGAACCGGGGAGGTTGTTGGGGACGGCAGGCGATATTTTGGGAAGCCCGAGGGCTTTTCTGCAAAACCGCCGAGTTACCGTCAATCTAGACCGTCGATGCGCGCGAACCAACGGCCGAAAATAGCTTGCGACGTGGCCACGTTCCCTGCGCTCGGTATTGGCCAGGAATCGTAGGTAAAAGATGGCCGTTTCACAAGCGTAAACACCGTTGGATTTGGGGCTTAATTGGTTGAAGATCAAAGTTGTCAAATCAAAGTTTTGGTCATTTTAAATTTTGATCATCAATTCAAAATCTTAACCAATTTTGACAAGTCAAATGAACTAAGGTGCACAAGATGAACCTTTTTAGCCACCTATTCATTTAGATTGTTGAAATTGTCAAGATTTTGAATTGGTGATCAAAATTTAAAATGGTCAAAACTTTGGTTCGACAACTTTGACCTTTAACCAATCAGGTCCCTGGTTGAGAGAGGATCACGAGGCCAACGGTGGAGTGAGTTCGGATAGCACGGGCGCAGCTGCCGGCCGGCGAAGCCCAGCCGCTCACTCGGTGGCCGTTCTCCCCCACACATCGGCGGCAGCCATGGCCTCCGCCGCAAACCCCTATTCGCCTCATCCGCTCCTCCGCCGCCTTCTTCGTCTTCACGCCCTCCCAAGCCGACCCCGAACGCGGCGGAACCGACAAAGCCCACACACGAGGCCCGCAGCCAGGACCCAGACGAGGACCCAGCCGCCGCAGCGTTCCCCACGACCAAGCCCCGGAAGCCGCGGCATGGGCGCCGCGGCGAGGCGGCGGCCGTGGAGGACTTCGTCCGGGGGCGCCTGGAGCAGGTCTTCGCCTCCATCCGGGAGCGCGACCCCGAGGTCCTCGAGGGCAAGGGCGATATCCTGAAGCGGAAGGACGAGGAGCAGGTCCCGGATGGGGAGGAGAGCGAGGAGTTGGGAGAGGAGGAGCAGAAGCCTGTGGTGGAGGAGGACCCGAGCTGGCCGCTGGACGCCGACGTCGGGTGGGGAATCCGGGCGTCGGAGTACTTCGACAAGCACTCCATCAGGAACGTGACGGTGGACGGGGTGGAGATCGATTGGGAAGGGGAGGTCGACGAGGGATGGGTCAAGGAAATCAATTGCTTGGAGTGGGAGAGCTTCGCGTTCCACCCCAGCCCCCTAGTCGTCCTGGTCTTCGAGCGCTACAACAGGTAAAAATCATTAACCCCCTTCCAATTTTGATTCTTAAACTGCCGGCATTATCTAATTCACTTGTCATTTAAGTGTGAAAAATGTCTGAACTGTGAATCCAATGACCTGTAAAAATTCACAACTACCTGGGACCGATGTGTAAACAGTCTTCGCTTTCTGAAATTCATTAAACCGTGCATAATTAAAGTTCTATTAGTTTCTCTGTAGGATGATTTGGTAGTTTAGTATTGAACCGTGCATAATGTTGTGCTTTGCAGGGCTGCTGACAATTGGAAGTTTCTTCAAGAATTGGAAAAGGCTGCTAAGGTATACTGGAACGCTAAAGACCGATTACCTCCTCGGGTGAGTATGAATAGTAACATTTGATTATCTAGCAAGGTTACTCTGCTGTTTGTTTAGATACTAAGTTTAATTATGTTTTCAGACTGTGAAAGTTGATATAAATATTGAGAGAGATTTGGCATATGCACTTCAAGTAAGAGAATGTCCACAGTTATTGTTCCTAAGGGGAAACAAGATCTTATACAGAGAAAAAGGTATGTCCGACTAGCACATTAACCTAGCAGCCCTCTTTGTGTCTCACATTGTCCTTGTGATTATTCACTAAAGTTTCCAATTTTAGGATTTCCTTCTCATGGCAATTTAATTGTGAAACAAAATAGATAAGTCGATGTGGAACTTCCTTAGGCATTGTGACATAAGAGAGGTAGAGATAGCTCCGGTTACAATGTTGGAGAGAAAAGGAGACTATGACTTGACTCTCTCCACAATGGAGCGAAGGCTCATAAGGTTGGAAATCCTGAACAGGGATTTCCATTGGAGGTCCTCCATTTTCATTGCTGAAGAATTCATCTCCACACCAAAAGGTCCTTCCAGTTATCCATCTGCAGCAGCGCTGCATCGGCAGTGCCTCCCTGCACCTGCAGCGCTGGGTGGGCAAGCGCATCTCGACGTCTTCACTCTCTAGCGCACTACCCATGCGTCCTTTTTTAGCCGTTTTCTGTACATGGAGACAAATGTGGGTGAATTATTGGGTGGGATTCTTGCATTGGTTCTAATCCATTTGGCTTGTGGACTGTTTTTTTTTTGTTGGTATAACCAAACCTCACTGTTGCTTTTGGTCAGCCCATGCCTGTGCTTCGGGGAGTTTGTGCTGCATCTCCTAGGTCTCAACCCTCAAACTTGTAGGATGTCTTGATATGGATGGTGCAAAACCCGCCTTCTTTCTCTGGCAGCAGATGCTGAGGGCTTGGAGCAGACTTACCTCAGTTCACCATCTGACAACTTTGAGTGCCATCACACTGTGAGACTAATGCCTGTTCCGGCTTATTTACTGCTATTTACCAGTAATATACACTATTAGGTTTATCCTAGTTTGCATTAGCACATAAGCGATAAGTAAAATGGGTGGAGATTAGTCTCACACTCGAAATCACCAGTGTTAAATCACGATAATCGCTGTCCTAGAGAACAATTACACCCTACTGTTGCTGCAGGATCAGTGCTTCCTCTGCAGATCTGACACCACTGTACTGTTTCACCCCGTGGCAAGCTGCCTGACTAGCTTGCAATCTTGGACATGTAGTACAACATGGCGGTGAATGCGCACACGCCTTATGAGGAGCACGGATCAATGTGATATGTTCAAGGTCACGCAGATGCACAGCACAAACAAGAATCCAAATACATCAGAAGTTCAGAACCAACACGCAGGACTAATCCAAATTGAATCCACTAAACATCAGTCCTGGATGTAGAATAGATGCAGGACAGCTTCTCTACACAGGGCAGCACCACCTGTGCTCAGCAGTTACACTGTTCTGACCTGTTCTGTTGGAGCAGCACCTGATCAGAATTAGGATTTTTTTTTTGGAGGGCATGGGCACATCAAGATACAGAGAAGAATGGAGGAAATCAGATGGGGGTAGTCTTACTTCCGTTCTCGACCAGGTAGTTCTATTAATTCGCCTCACTGTCCGTGGATGCCACACAGTGACCATACCCTTCACTTTGATCTTGGAAAGAATCAAGTCATCAATCCCCGCTTCTCGCCACATTATCTGCACAGCTATCCCCGTCCTCTTCTGTGTGAAAATAACAAGCAGATCTCACCATCTATCTCTATTCTGTTTCCCAATCTAATTTCCTTGAAAAGAAAGTCCTTAAGAACTTGAATTGTGTTAAGTCCCTTCACAAGGAAAATTTCAACATCTTTTGGTATTATATTATGTTGAGTATGAGGTGTTGATCAATAAATTGCTACCTTTCGCCCACCTCTGCTTTTAGTACCGATTGCTGTTTTTTACCTGCAGTTTCAATTGGCAAGAGTTCTACTTGGTCATAATGTTATTGCCTTTCACTCTGGTCGTTTTACAGAGACTGCAGAGGAGTTAGTTCAAATGATTGCCCATTTCTACTACAATGCGAAGAGGCCACCCTGCGTTAATCCTGAAGCCGTTGCTTCCTAGCTCCTGTATAAAGATGCTGGCATACTGTCCTATTCTTGAATTGTTGGCTCAGTGATAATGCCTAGTGCTTTCTGGCAAGCAATTCAGTGTTTGCCCTACTGCTGATTGAAAACATTAATAGTACTGGTTATTGTTCTATTTGACGTTTGATTCTATTCTATGTATTTATCTGTTCCAGGAAGAAGAGGCTCCTCCAATTTGATCATTTTCCTGCACATGGAGTGGAATTAATATACCTAAAGAAAAACCATCTCAATGCTAGTTATCCCAAGTAGGGAAGTTGTAGTTTTAAAAAGTAGGGAAGTTGCGACCTAAATCATGTATTTTGATGAGTAGTAGTATAGTAACAAAACATAGCTTTCAGTTGTCGCTATGACATTCTTAGATAGCAGCTACAGTAGCACGGAATGAGTGCTTAGTTCAGTTTCTCCATAGCCATATTATTTAGAAGGTTACAACGTTGATTACAAACTGACATGTAGCAAAATTTACTTCAGTTCCCTCGTCCACTGAGCAAAATCTTGACACAATTTTAACACTCTTTATTGTGGTACTTAAACTCTTCTCCTGTGCTAGAATTATATTTTGGATGAAGAACCGGCTAGCCCGCGCAAACTACAGAGTATGCTTAATCTTGAAGCTTCAGGGTGGGTATTTGCTGTTTCAAGTCATGCAAAATGCTATTAGTTTCGTGCGCTTTTAAAATAAAGTGCGATGATACGATGAATGAATTGGAACAGAAAATGTTTTGCTACACAAACAACATGAAGTCATAAATACATCTGTAGACTATACAGCGCCATATCGTGTCCCTGAACATTTGTGAACAGAACGAACCCCACGAGAAGATCAGGCGCACGATATGGACGACGAAGACGACGACGCGACGCACAACGCCGGCGCGGGGGCCACCTCCGCGCCCCTACCGCAGAGAAGCTGCGCGATGGCCTCGTACCCCATGGCCTCCGCCATCTGGAGCGGCGTGGCGCCGCGCCTGGTCCTGGCGTTGACGTCGGCGCCCATGTCGAGCAGCAGCTCGACGGCCTCGGCGTGGCCGCCCTCGACGGCGAGGTGCAGCGGCCTGTGCCCTTCCACGTCCTCGCACTCGATGTCCATGCACCCCGACCCCGCCAGCAGGGCGACCGCGTCGCAGTGGCCCTTGATCGCCGCCAGGTGGAGCGCCGTCAGGCCGTACTGGTCGCGGCCGCGGACGCCCGCGCGCTTGCCCAGCAGGGACTCGAGGCTCGGCAGGTCGCCGCGCCTCGCCGCCGTCATGACCATCTCCCACCGTTCCAGGACGTCCACCACCTCTTGCTGCACGCACACCCAGCAAAACAAATTAAGCAAATTAAACAACACTGCCGTTATCACATTACTGGACAACAAATTTTCTATCGTTCGTCGTCGTCCTTACAGCTACTCCTATCACGTGTTCACGAGCGCAACGACGCGGCTGGCGGCTCGTATAAGCCAACAGGATGCGTGCAGCCTGCAGCTGGTCCATGGCGTGATTCCTTGTGTCTCTTCTCGTGTTGTGTTCGTTACTGACAGATTAGTATATGCGGTTTACGTTTACCCAAGGGTTTGCTATCCATGTCCGGTTAAAAGAAGCGACATCCGAATTCTCTGCGCGAGCTGAGTGATGTTGGTACAGGACAGTAAGAAGGACAAGCAGGTAGATTCGCTTACGTGTCCCTTCTCGCGGGCCACGTCCATCGGCGTCCTCCCGCGCGCGTCGGCCGCCGACGTGTCGGCGCCCATGTCCACCAGCACCGCCACGGCCTCGGCCTCGCCGGCCGCGGCCGCCGCGTGGAGGACCGTCCTCCCCTCGCGGTCGCGCGCGGCCAGCGCCTCGGGCCCCAGCCGCCTCACCTCCCCGCAGTCCCCTCTCGCGGCCGCGGCGTGCAGCGGCGCCCACTGCTCGGCGTCGGGCGCCGCGGCCGCCTGCTGGGGCTCGAGGAACGGCAGCAGGTGCGGCTGCCGGCGCAGGATGAGGCGCACCGCCGCGGCGTCCCCGGTGTCCGCGGCGAGGCGGAGCAGGTACGGCCCGCCGAAGAACACGCGGAGGCGGAGGGCGCTGACGCCGCTACCGGCGCCGCCGGTGTCGTCGGTGGCGCCCGTGGCGGCGTCGAGGCTGGCGGCGGAGAGCGAGGAGAGGACGAGGAAGCGGTCGGCGCGGGAGCGCGGGAAGGACGGCGGCGCGTGCGGCTGCGGGCGGAGCACGACGCGGAGGGACGCGGAGGAGAGCGGCTGCACGGCGCCCCGCGGCGGGCTGACGAGGAACTTGAGCGGGGAGGAGGTCTGGACCTTGAAGGCGACGGGGAGGGACGGGTGCAGGGAGCGGAGGCGGAGGTCGGCGCGGCACTTGGCGTTGGGCTTGAAGTCGATCACCACCTCCTCCTCCGACACCTCCAGCAGCCGCTCAGCGGCTGTCGAGGAGGCTGGTTCAGGTTCCGCCGCGGCGGCCATCTCTAGGGAGAAAGGGGAGAGCTGGACGCCTGGACGGAAGGAGAGCGGCGAGTGCGCAGGATTGCAGGAATGGGGCAGCAGTGGAAGCCAAGCCAGCATGGAAATGGTGGCTGGCTGGCCGACCGACCTAGGACATCGCTTTTGATGTCACGCTGGATGATGGGCGAGGAGGGAATGTTGATCTTCTGTGCCGGTCCGGAACCCTACTGTGTTAGACTGACTTCAACAACGATTGGCAAAATGCGAGAAGTATTCTTTTGTTTGCCTCGCCCACACCGACGCAAAATTTCTTCTCTCCAGCAGCGGACGCAAAATCACGTGATTGTCGAGCTGCGTGAGTTGTGCCGTCGGCAAATCAACCTAAATCGCAGGAACCAAGCTACATAGTAACATAGCCATGAAATCGATCTTTGCCGTGGACAAATCGAACCTCGTTGCCACCGAATCAAGCTCCGCCATGTTCGAACTGAGGTCCCCATTGCCGCGTCAAGCCCCGCCAGCCGTTGAATCGAACTCCGCCGTGGTTGAATTGTTGCAGATGGAGCTTGATCGTCACCGCATCGAGTTCCCTGCTGCCGCGTCAAGCCCGTCGGTCGCTGCATCGAACTCCGCCGCGGCTGAATCATTGCCGCATCGAGCTCCATTGCGGCCGAATCGCTACCGTGTTGAGCTATGTCGCCAGGGGCGAATCTAGCGATGGGGCAGGTAAGGCTCAAGCCCCCTACCGCTAGAAACCCTATGGAGCCCCCCTTAAGCCCCTCCTACAATTTCTCATCAATAATGAAGAAGAGAAGGAAGAAAAGAGAGAAAAGGAAGAAGAAAAGGAGGGAGAGGAAGAAGATAGGTGGATGTATAGTATTCCAAATGGGCCAGGCCCGAAGAGCGGCACGAGGCACGACCCTAAAAAGCACGACCCTAGCCCGGCACTAGGCACGATCGGTAGTGCTTAGGGCTGGCCCGGCACGATAGGTTGATAGTGCCTGGGCCGCCAATCCGGCCCATAGTGCCGGCCCGAGGCACGACCCGATTTTTGCCGGCCCGATAGGTGGCCCGATAATAAACATCTCATCACACATATATATACATGAAACCCTAATCTTTCTCCCATCCAATCCATCCATCCCCAGCCGCCCCCTTTCTTCCTCCCGACCTCCTCAATCCCTCACTCGTCGCGGCCCCTGCCGAGTGCCGATCCCGCCGCCCGCCACCGCGACGCCGCTCCCTGCGCCCCGATCCGCCGCCGCCCCAACCTCCAGATCTCGCCGCCGCAACGCCGCCCCCACCTTTCCTGCTCCTCCCTCCAACCTGCGTCGCCTCCGCCGCGGGGTTGGAGCTCCGGCCATGTCGGCCTGCGCCGCCTCCGCCGCGGGGGGCGGAGCTCCGGTCGCGCTGGCCTGCACCACCTCCGCCGCGGGGGCCGGAGCTCCGGCCGCGCTGGCCTGCGCCGCCTCCACCGTGGTGGCCGGAGCTCAGCCGCTTCCCCCGCCTCTGCAGAGGCTCCAGGTTAGTGCCGGGCCGGGTCGCGGCCCATCGGGCCGTCCTCGGCACCGTGCCGGCCCGGCCCGAAAAAACGGCCATAGGGCCGTGCCTGGGCCGCCAGTCAGGCTCGACGCCCGACACAGCCCGGCACGAAGATTCCATCGAGCCGCATAGTGCCGGGCCATTTAAGGCTAGGGCCGGGCGGCCCGTTTGGAATTCTATAGGTGGATGAGCCCCTCCTCCCATGCTGGCTTCGTCAGTGTCTGTCGCGACCGAATCGAGTTCCCGCTATCGGCCGCCGAATCGAACCCTGCCGACTACCGCGTAGAGCTTCGCTGTGACCTCCATCGAGTCCTACTGGCCATCGCGCAGGGAAAACGAGGGAGTGGAGGAGGAAACGATTTGCCTCGCCAGAGAGAGAGGTGAGGTTGTTTTGCATAACTGTGGGACGTTGAGGCAAAATTCCTCTCTTGTTTGCGCCTTATGTGGAGGGTGTTTTTCTCCCCAAAACCACGGTACGTGTTGCATTTTTGCTTTTGCACCTCCTTGTTGAAGTCAGTCTAGGGTGAGCGGGCTTCACATTGCTGCTACCCACCGCTGTGCCGCCATCCCTCGCTCATGACTCTACTCTAGTCCAGGCTCATGCAGTCATCCTCAAGTCATCTTCTTTCCGCCCTAAAAAAAAAGTCATCTTCTTTCCCACGAACACATACACAGCTGTGCAGGAGTCCGTGGATCCGGTGTGGCCCTGGACTGCAAGGGGGGACCATCGGGGAATGAATGATGGGGGCAGGGCAGGAGCCGGATTCAAGGGCTGTTTGGCTCCCAGCCACACATCGCCACGGCACTGTGCCGCTCGCCACACTCCCGCGGCGGCCGTTTCGCCCGCCACGGAAATCACTGTTCCGTGGTGGGGGCGCCGGTGGCGAGGCGGGTTGTGGCCCCAGACCAAACAGCCCCTCAGTGGCTTGCCTTCGGCAAGTCACGACGTAACTGGCGGCACCATATCCGACGTCCAAACGCGATCCAACGGATGTCAAAGGATTTAGCGTTCGCTGCACAGGGAATTGAGCCAACAGCCGCGGAGCCGCCGAGTCCTCTCTGCCGCGCAGCGCCGCCGCGCGCCGCCGCCCTGAAGGAGGTGGTGGTTCGCACTGGTATTGTCGTCCACGTCGCCCCAGTGGAGAGGATGACTAGAACCTGTTGGGCTGCCCTCCGCTGCTGAAGCTGTCAAGCACATCTCGCAAGAGGAAAGAGGGTCGCTCGTCACGCACGGAGATGGTGCATCCTTGTGCTGGAGGAGCTTGTCGTGAGTCGTGACCATGGTCGCCGCGGAGGTGGCGCTGCGGCTGCTGGGCAACGGCAAGGCGACCTCCGCCGCTCCGCACCTGCGAGAAGCGGCCGAACTCCTTGAGCTCGTGCCCTGCTCTCAGACTCTTAGCTGCTAATGGAACCAAGCAGCAGTAGCCAATCAACAAAATCAAAAGCACGTAGGGGGAGAGGAGGCCATGAAACAACGATTTTGCTACTGCTTGGTCTAAAATGGTAACTGGTAGCGATTAATTTGGAGTTTTGGACGGCGGCGCTAGTCAAGCGAGGACTGCGCAAGTGCGCAGAGCTGCTGAACAAAACCTTCCAACTTCCTCACTCTCCTCCGCAATACGTCGGGCAACCCGGCAGGTCCCAATCTTCTCCACCGGGGCGACGCGGACGACGGTACCGTGCGCGGACCACCACCTCCTTCAGGGCGGCGGCCGGCGGCACTGCGCGGCAGAGAGGATTCGGCTCCTGGCGGCGCCCAAGTCCTTGATTCCCTGTGCAGCAAGCGTTAAATCCTTTGCCATCCGTTGGATCGCGTTTGGACGTTGGATATGGTGCCGCCAGTTACGCTGTGACTTGCCGAAGGCAAGTCACTGAATCCGGCTCCGGCAGGGCAGCCGGGCAGGGCTACGGTCGAGGCAGGCCCGGCCGCCCCGGTACGAGCGCGCGCACGTCCCACTCAGACGCTCACGCCGCGCGAGCAAGCCGCCAGAAGCGCGCACGCTGACGGCCGACTACAGTGCACTCGTGACCATTCCCCAGCCCAGCCGGCGTCGGTTGGCCCCCGCCGGCCATGTGCCGACGCGCTCCCCCCTCGAATCGCCATTTGTCGCGCACGATCGGCACAAGAACGGGGCTTGGCGGCGTCCGCGCCCGCTGCGTGCGCGACGGCATCTCACATACTCCGCGCGGCTTGGCGAGACGCGCCTTCCCCCGCAGCGCGCAGGCCCCGGTCGGGAGTAGAACCAACAGTGCCCTGCCGGCTGCCGCTACGCAACAAATGTGCCCCCACCTAGTTTTTATGCACCACACGTACAGGGCCGTGCCGGCATAAATTGAGGCCCTGTACAAAAATCTAAGAAGTGACCAACAAATTCTAAGAGGGACAAAATGGAACAATAAATGATATACTCCGTATATAGTATAATTTATTAAATTGCAATGGAATGTATCAACAATCATACTTTCTAAATCGATGTGCAGAAGACATTTTTTTTATATTGAAACACTAGAGGTCTAGATAAATTAATAAACATACATACAAAGACCAAAATAACAATAAAAAGTAATTATTAAAAGAACACAATAACATGATCGAGCAAAAAAATGTAAATAACCTACACGGAGGACTCTCGTGCATGCTGACTGCATGTCAGCATTGTGACAAGAAGACACGGTGTGTGCCCAGTTTGTGCGCCGGCCGCCGGCACTGACACAGTGTGGCTGCGGTGGATTAGAAAAAGAAAATCAATAGCGTGGATGCCGATTGCTGGACGGGAGATAATACACAGAGCATTACATGGACGCGAGACGGATCAGGTTGGCTTTTTTTTCCCAATTTTGTTTCCATGCAGTGTGCAGGAAATTTTTTTGGGCCCTGAAAATTAGAGGTCCCTGTACCAGCGCACCGTTTGCACTCCCATGTGCACGGGCCTGCACACGTACCTTCATGTGGGAAGCGGTAGGACTCGGTTCCACGACATGCTTGGGCTAACTCAAATGTACAGCTGAGTCATGACAGAGGGTTAGGTGATAGAAATCTGAGCGTGTCAGGACTCATGACCTTATCTACATATGCTGCGAGTTTAGACCCAGTCCTCACGTCATCTACACACCAGTCAGCTCATGTGATACGGGGTACTTAAGAGAGGTTTCATATGATAAAAATCACTTACTAAATTCGAGCATCCAAGCGTTTGTAGTCCAACGGTTAGGATAATTGCCTTCCAAGCAATAGACCCGGGTTCGACTCCCGGCAAACGCATTTTTTGTATGTTTTATTAACTGACGATGTGGTGGGCTGTGGTTTGCAGGCCGAATTTTATTACTTGGGCCGGGCCGTTCGATCCATCTCTCACGGATGCGCCTTTTTATCATTCGCGCAACTTAAAAAAAAAAATCATTCGCGCAACTTTGCTTCTGCAGACTGCAAAGGAGCTGTCTCTTTTTTTCCCCCTCTAAAAAAGCAGTCATTTCTTTTTTTTTCCCTCTAAAAAAGCAATGATGGTTACTTAACGAAAGATTGAAAAGTGACATTGCTGCATCAACAAGGTAGGTAACCTGTAACCCCGCAAGGACGAAGGCACTCCGTTATTACAGAGCAGCTCTTGAATCAAAAGCCACGCTGATCAGCAAGGATAGGTTAGGCACGCAACTTAAGAAGAAAGTGACGCTTTCACTCATTACCCATGTAGTACTACCTGTAGGGCATAGCACGGCACGGTCCTGGCAGTGGCCGGCTGGCCGCCGCCGTCCATCCCCACCACCAGCACCGTATGATACGGAAAGCTCACGGCTGAACACGTACCCCACTACCAATCTAGCCGATTAATCAAGCCAGACCCGACCGATGTCCCAGTGAGAATTACGTTGGCGGCCGGCAGCAGCGTCAGCACATGCCCCGCGCGAGGCGTTTCGGTTGGCACAGGAAAGGCAAGATCTAGTCAACTTCTCTTTTTGGCCACCACTGTTCGCCACGAAATAATCTCACGGCAGCTGCTCGCCTCCATCTGCCGATCTGCGTGTGCCGCATGATGCCAAGGCGAGGACGTGAGGTGAGGTCCAAGGCTCCAGGCACAGGCTTTGCAGCGCGCAGCCTTTTTTACTCTTTCCCGGCGGCACCACCGTCCACCGTCACGTGGGCGGAGCAAGCGGCATATTCTTCTTCCTTCCTTCCTTCCTTTGCATGTTCGCTCATGGCGGTGGCGGCAGGACCAGGAGGAGGCCATCAAAGTGCGCGTGCTGTTGCTGTGCTGTGGTCGGTGTGGAGCCCATGGTCAATGCGAGCTGGTAACCCTCCTTGAATCGAGCAGTAAGCACGCGTCCCCAGCTCCTAATTAAACCCCTTGTCCAGTGCCAGTGGTGACCTCGCCCAAGACTGTCCTGGTTAATGCGTGTAGTGCGTCTAGAACTCAAGCTTGACGGTGCCCTCTCGGACGTTGGAACCAGGAAAACTGCCGTGTCAAATGGTGCTGCAGAATCGTCTGCTCCCTGCTGTTGTTGGTTGCCAGTTTCCACTCACACTCTCCGTTCGTCACGGAACACTGGTCGTCCCAGCCGTAGCTTGGAAGCATTCTCTTCCAGCAGCGACAGTCCGGTACCCCTTTAGTTGCCAGCTGACAACCGTTAGTTGTTGCAGAGGTGGCTCAGGGAAGAAGGAGAAGCTGGAAATCCAGCTATCCAGGGACGAAACAGGGCAACGAACTTTTTTTGTCTGGAAAAATCTGTGCACCAGCCCGCATGCGGCATGCCCCTGTCGCTTCGTCGATTGTGCGTGCTATCGCACGTACGCGGAGACGGAGACACGCAATAATTTCGCAGTGCCGAACGGACTTGCTGGTAAAGCCAACAACATGTCGTGAGTTACTAGTGTCCTACGGTGCCGGTGTAGACAGTAGAGAGTACCCACCCCTCCTGTGCCTGACCAAGCATGTCATGGTACTCCTACAAGGCTGCAGCTAAGGATCATTCGGTTTCTTTTATTCGGTTTTATTACAGTATTTTTCTCACAACAAATCTGTAATAAAAATCTGCACGTAGTATTTTTCTCTCATAATAAATATGTCGTAGAAATCTGCCAAACGGAGTCAGTTAGCACAAATTTGGAAACTTTCATCATTGATAAAAACAACACATGATTAGGAACCATATTAACATACTTGAACTCTTTTTCACCAACACTCTTAGTTCTATATATGATTAGGTTTTGATCCATCAACAGTCCGATGTCCGATGTTTTAATGCCAGGCACGCAGATAAGGTGACCCACGGGCACGGGGACAGCGTGGTGGGGTTTTGGACTGAAATATTGAATGGACGGAGGGGAGGACGAAGCTAAGCTCACATGTTTGCCATTAAGAAACAGCAAGCAGGGTACACTGATCAGTGCTCGTTGTGCAAACAAAACAAGGGAGAGATGACACGCACACGCTGGGCCGGCCATGCTTTCCGCGAATCAGCTCCGGCCACCGCGCCGCCCTTGCCCACGGCTGAGGGCCGGTAACCTCGGCCTGGCGGACCATACTCTAATCTAAACCTTAAATCCTGCATAGTCGCGTTGAAGCTAAACACAAAAAAGTCACACACTCAACCTGTGAGGAGTCGTTGCTTTGTGCCTTTGTGCATCACCGATCAACTCTGTTTCGAGTAATTTTCCACCACTATGTTTGTAAATTGCAACTATCATGCATACTTTATTTGTACATTTTTCCATCCCATGTCAAGCTCGGCAGTTTATATATATCGATTGAAGCAAAAGAAATTTTATACTACTTAATTATTTGCTTTAGGCTGCTCATGTTTCATGATAGAGGGTAGAGGCAAACGCTGCTCCTAGTTTCCTATAATCTCATAAGCTAATCTAACGTGCTCCCTATGTCTCCTTTTGTCAGTCGCTAGGAATCTGTGTTTATGAGGGGGGACACAACTCCCAAACGACAACCATAAAGGGACGGAGGGAGTAGCTATTTTCAGCTACAACGGGAACAATTAACAATATATCCAACAAATTATAACCACAGCGATCCAAACAACTTTATGTAAGCTTTTAGTTGATCCAAACAGATATTTCCCCCATGAAATGTGGAGGCATATAAGAAGAACGAGTAACAGAAGTTGGGGAAATGCAAATAGGCTGCATCGCTTACCCTAGTTAATTTATCAAGGTTAGGCTCCAAGTTGACGTTGTTGCATATAAGAAGAACGAGAGTAACAGAAGTTGGGGAAATGCAAATAGGCTGCATCGCTTACCCTAGTTAATTTATCAAGGTTAGGCTCCAAGTTGACGTTGTTGCTTCGAGCTATGTCAGCTTTACTAGGTTGATCCTGTCCTTGATGTCCTTACCCGGGTACTCTACACTTGCCAAACACAAGGAGAAAATTATTTCTTTATACAACAATCGATGTATCATGTACCCTAAGGATCTAGATCAAGCAATTAAACAAGCTGAAGTGAAGTCAACATGGTTAGAGCGTACTCGTGCGTAGGTGTAGGTTCAAGTCTCGCCTGTATGTTTTAAAATACTTTTATTTTAAAAAAATGTTCCTACATGTCCAAGGGCTACGACGGGGGGAAAGGCAAAAAAGAAAAAAAAAGAAGAAGCCCCGTACACCTCTCCCTCCGAAGCGTGAAGGCGCTCATTAGATCCCAGTGGACGATTTATCAAATGTTTGCACACTAATTAAGATTATTAAATATATAATAATTATAAAAAATATTACACATATGCAGTGTAAATCATGAGACGAATTTATTAAACTTAACTAAATTCTGATTAGCACATATTTATTGTAGCTTCACATTGTCAATTCATAAACTAATTAAAATTAGCAGATTTATCTCGCTTACACGTATAATTAGTTTTGTAATTAATCTATATTTAATATTTTTAATTAGTTCTAAAATGCCATCGAAATTCTTTTCCACCTGCAGGGTCGAAGTCTGAAAGGAAAACCTGCAAGTTTCAGGGGCTAAAAAGAAAAAGTACAGTCCCCTTCAAATCCCAAACCTAAAAAAACCAGAGGATGTCAAAAAAAAAAAAACTCGAGGGCCAGCCACAACAGCAACCCCGTCCGCCCTCAACCTGAAAAACCGAACGAATCCGCCTCCTCCTCCCCATCTCCGGCCTCCGCCCGCCCACCTTCCCCCCATGTGGATGCCCTGGGTGAAGACGCGCCCTTCCTCCCCCTCCCCATCCTCCGCGACCTCCACCTCCTCGTCCTCCACATCGTTCGTCGCCGCCGCCTCCCCGCGCCTGTCCTTTTCCTCCCCTTCTCTGAAGGACCTCCAAGCGCTGCTCCTCTCCGACGCCGCCACGCCCTCCCCGCCCCACGCCGCGCCCTGCTCCCCGTCGTCCAACACCGTCCGCGTCTTCCACCGCGTCCGCGTCGCGGCCTCGGCCCTCCGCGCGCTCCGCACCCTCCAGGCCCCGCCGTCCGCCAGCGCCGCCGCCGCCGACCGCCGCGTCGTGCTCTACTTCACCTCGCTACACGTCGTCCGCGGCACCTACGAGGACTGCCGCGCCGTGCGCGCCATCCTGCGCGGGCTCCGCGTCGCCGTCGACGAGCGCGACCTCGCCATGGACCCGCGCTACCTCCAGGAGCTCTCCGCGCTGCTCCCGCGCCACGCGCGCGTGGCGCTCCCGCAGGTCTTCGTCGGCGGCCGCCACCTCGGCGGCGCCGAAGAGGTCCGCCGGCTCCACGAGGCCGGCGAGCTCCGCCGCGTCGTGGCCGGCGCCGTCACGGCCTCCCTCGCCGCCTGCGGCCGGTGCGGCGGCGAGCGGTACGTGCTCTGCGGCAGTTGCAACGGCAGCCACAAGCGGTACAGCGTGAAGGGCGGCGGCGGCTTCCGCACCTGCGCCGGCTGCAACGAGAACGGCCTCGTCCGGTGCCCCGACTGCACGCCGCCGGACGTCTGACCCGCCCAGATCCGAGAGGTCACGATCTGATAACCTACTGAATGCTTTCTTCTTCCTAGTTTCAAACTCGAGACAAGAAATGTGTCATGTGTCTGTGTATTAGCTGTTAATTTTACTCGTTAGCCTAGTGTTGATTGGTTGCTAAATATGAATGTGGCCATTTGCAGTTCTTTTTTTTTTTTCTAGCATTTTTTCTTCCTGCTATCCAACGCCTCTAATGTTGGCTGTTGCGGACTTGCAGTAGGATTTAGAACAGCTGTTTGTTTCCTTGCTTCCCACTCTGGCTTCTCTTTTCCATTGCGCTAAGCTACGCTGCGGGGTTGTTTGATTTGATACGGATTACTCCCAAATAGTACTGTACTTACTTTGAGTAAAAGATAGATAAATGCCACTAGTTAGTTGTAGTACCCGTTGTGAGGAGATACTGCGAATCTGTCTAGTAGTTGCGTGAAATTTGAAACAAGGTAGTTCTAGTATCGAATTGACTGTTGTGACTAGGATTTGTACTCCTACTACATGCCTGGAATTTATGCCACGCTCTTTGTTCAAAACGCTTCGCCGCGGCTGCCAGCGAGTTTGAAATGGTTGGTGACCTGCCCGTTCCTTTTGGTAAGGAGTGCTGCCAAAGCTTCTAGAAAGCTGCTGCTCACCGTTCCCCATCGCGCAACGGTACCACAGAGTGCTCCTGCAGTCCTGCTCCTTTCTTTTTCGAACGGGCGTTCGTGTGGCGTTTGAAATGTGATTGATACGCTGGGCAAAGTTGCGGTTGGAGCTACATGTGTGCGTTGCTGCTCACTTGCTCAGCACCCTAGCTTCTTGGAGATAAAATGAGAACTTGCAATTGCGAATACAAATCAGTCTTTTTCCAAGCGACACCTATCGGGCCTCCAGGAAAGCTCCAAGCCGCCGGGGGATCGGACCGATGCTTGTACTGTAGCGCGATGCTTCTACTGTTACCCCCTGCTCTACGCTTCCCTACTCTGACTACTCAAAATGACAGTGACCGTTCTCTTGGTCGGATCTGTGCTGGTAAAAATCGTCAGAACAGATCTTTCAACCGGTATGGCAGTGCTTTCTCTCTTCACGGCATCTGCACCGGCTCCTATTCCGGGCGTGTGCGTGCTATGATGACGAGTTGACGACGATGGCGAGGAGAGAAGGCACAAGCTAGGCAGCAGGATGGGCCAGTCAGTCATGCTACTAGCGCTCACGGCACCCTGCCACTTGGACTCGGCAGGCGCTACACCTGTGAACACTGTACGTGCGCGCGACGGGAGCAGGACAA
This sequence comes from Cenchrus fungigraminus, assembly GCA_036936925.1. Lineage (NCBI taxonomy): Eukaryota > Viridiplantae > Streptophyta > Magnoliopsida > Poales > Poaceae > Cenchrus > Cenchrus fungigraminus. The sequence goes on along the minus strand of CM072778.1, from coordinate 13,664,138 downwards.
GCGGGGCGACACCTGGGTCGCCGTCGCCACCCGGCATCAGCCAGCGGCCGGTAGCGAGCAGAGCCGCCGCCGGTAGCGGGTGGAGCCTTGCGTTTTGGCTTGGGCAATGGGCACACGAGCCGCGCCGAGCTTGCTGCTTGCGCGGCGAGGGCGCAAGACCCACGTGGTGGGGCTCGGCGATCTCTCGCGATCCCGCTCCTGCCGATCCCGCCGCAGCCGCGCCTGCGCACCACGCAACGTGGGAAGGGGCCGCGGCCTGGCAGCCTTTGCTGCGGCTCCCGGCTGCATCACTGGATCAAAAGTTGTCGCGCGCCGGAGCAGTGGTGCACCAGTGCTTAGAGCCACTTTCCCCTTTCCCCCTCACCTCCTGGCGCCTGCTGATCCATGCACGGTAAAACGTTCTTGTTGAATAAGTCGCTGAAGCCGTGCAGGAGCCGTTGCGAACCCAGGGAAAAAGGCTCCGAAGACAATCCTACGTTTCGAGCACGGGTTCTGTTGCGCACAAGATGGCGTAAGACTGTCCACAGCAAGTGCTGCATACGGATTTGCAAACACAAAATGAAGACTGCAGCGCTACTCTACACGGTCCAGCAGGCTGGAAACACATCTGCATTTTGCGATTGCAAGGCTCCCGTCGCCCAATCTCCATCCCACTGCGCCAACTACCAGCGAGCGGCTCCCTCCCTCCCTCCTCTGTCGCAGGTACCAGGCGCCCCTCCCCTGCTCCCTCCCTCCCGGGCCGGCGGCGCCTCCGCCGCGAGCTTCGCGCGCGGTAGCTCCTTCACCCGCCCCCGCCCGCCTCGCACCGCCGGCGCAGATCCGCGCGGGAGGAGGAGGTGAGGAGCCCCCGCGCTGTGGCGCCATGCACACAACATGGCCTGCGACGGAGGCTGCGGCGTCGTGCCTGTTGAGCTGCTCGGCGGAGGCGGCTCGACCAGTGGTGGCCTCCACCGCGGTGTAGATCTGGCGGCGGCGGAAGAAGCACGGGAGGAGGACGACGGCGCAAGAAACGGCGATTGGGACGACAACGGAAGAAGCTCCCCCTCTGCAGATCCGGCGACCCCGCGGCCGTCTCCTTCCCCGGCGGCGGCGGGCTCCCCTGCTCCGCCTCCCCTCTCTCTCTCCTTGGCGCAGGGCCCCCACGGCGGTCTCCTTCCCCGGCCTCTAGGCCAGCGGCGGCTCCAGACCGGCGGCGGCGGGCTCCCCTGCTCTCTCTCTCTAGCTCCCAACTCGGCACAAGGCCCGCGGTGGAGCTCTCCAAGCCCGCGGGAAGCAACTGTCAGGGCCAACGCTGGAGGATGGGCAACGGGAGGGGAACGACCGCTGCGAAGGCTACCTTTTTGTAGTTTGGGCTCCCTCTCTCTTTAGCGCAAACGGACCCTTTGCACATCCAGTTTGAGGTTCATCGCCGGAGTCGGTCTAACTAACTAGTGGCATTAATCGTGCCTATGATTGCGTGCATCACATCTTGGACTCTTGGAGTCTGAGAATACACGAGCACAACTAGCAGTGATGACTCTGAATCGGAATCTATGTTTATATTTCCTCGCTCAATTTGAGCCGCATCATTTACAAAATCGTGAATAAATCTGAATAGCTAGCACCAATAGCTGAACAAGCTGAAAGAGAATCATGAATACCGTGATGTCACAACACTAGCACTAGCACGGCACGGCCAACAGAGCTAGCGCGTGCTCGACGCACAGATCATACCGATCGGCGATCGCTCCAGGCAACCATAGACGTGTGAGTGCGACGCGGCTAGCCTCGTCTAGCAGTTGGTCGTGAGGCACTGGCAGTGGGGGAAGAGGCGCCCCCAACCCCAGTTGCAGCGGCCGTCCGCGTGGCCGTGGTCCTTGCAGGTCATCATGCAGTCCTCGGTCATGCAGATCGGGTGGTGGTCGTCGTCCTTCCAGCAGCTCTCGTCCTGGGCCGTCGACACCGCCGCGCCTGCGAGGAGGAAGATCGAGAAACCGACACGAGATCGATCACATGGAAATCGGAAGCCCCGGCCGACCTCGTCTCGTCACCTGAAGCGTAACGGTGATGGCAGAAGAAGAGGGCTCACTGGAGGCGACGACGAGCAGCACCAGGAGGGCGCGGCACAGGGCGGCCTTCCTCCAAGCCTCCATGGCGGAAAACAAATAAACGACGAGGTTGCGTGGACGAATTCGAAGGGAGGGAGCGTGGCAATGGCAATGGTAATGATGCCCGGTCCTAGTTTTGTTGGCGTGGACTGCATGTAGATAGTAGTAGTGCTCCATAAATGCAGAGGTCGTGAGGCCCGGAGGGAATATAGGCGCTCAAAGAAATCGGAGGTCAAGCGGGTAAACCGCCGGTCAGACAGTGTAAAATACTAAAATTCATTCGAGCTCGAAGGAAAAGAAAACGAGAAATGGGAGGAAATTCGCGCGGCTGATGCAAGGGGCTCACTCACTCGCCTAGCTTAGCTAGCCTTCGCATTGTTGGGCTGGCTCTTGCGTTTAGAGTTGACACACATGGCTCACAGCCCAAATACTAGCGAACATGAATAATTTGCATTGTTTGGAGCAGTCACGTTTGTTTGACATAGCTTCTGCTCTAGGGTTTTTAGAAGCAGATATTTCTAGCTCTAGGTTACAACTAGTGTGCTTCGGTGAGTAATTTTATATATTTGAACTGGAAATACATATATTTAAAATTGTCACGGAGTTAAGAGTGAGGTATTCTCTCCGTTCCAAAATATAGGTTATTTGGGCTTTTCTAGGTGCGTAATTTTTTATGCAATTATAAATAGTGTATGTCTAAATGCATAATAATATTCATGAATCTAGAAAAGTTAAAACGACTTACAAGTTGAAACAAAGTGAGTATATGCTGAACAAATTAAACATACACATTGGTACTAGTTCTAGACAGGGCCGGCCCTTGAGGAGAGGGGGGCAAGAGGGGCGGCCTGCCTGGGCCCCCAAATCCTAGGGCCCCACCCCATATACACATACTCTCATACATGTACGTAAAAAAGGCCCAAAGGCGAACCATCAAGCGCCGCCCGCCGGCACTACGACAGATGAATCGTTTCGTTTTCCAAAACTCCCTTCCGTCGGTCCTTCTCGAGTTCCAGGCGATTGAATCGGCAGAGACGCAGGTCACTCAGCTCGACGGTGCCGCGGTGTGCGACAGGCCCCGCACCCTGCCCCTGCCTTGCGCCCTTGCTCCTGGTTGTGGCTCTCCCAGTCCCAATCCCAATATGTTGTCTGCAGTCTCTGCACCACACACGTATTCATGTAAGTTTCAACTTTCAATTCCTGAATTCCGTCATCGTCTAGACGTCTGGTGTTGGTTTTTAATCTTCAGTACATCTGTACATGTTGCAGCATTTAGCAAGTAGAAAATTACGATTAGATATTATACTGATCGAGATTTCAGCCAGGATTCAAAAGCGGCAAGCAAGGTATTAATATACTGATCCAGATTTTCTTTTGCACTAAATGATTAACAGTCACAATTAATTTTAATTTTATCTTTAATATTTGCACAAAGCAGTACCATGTCATCTAGAAAATATCCATCAAGTAGTGAGAAGAGGAAGAGGAAACAATAAATAGATGAGTTTATTGAATCATAGAGAGAGGCCCTTGACAAATTTGTTAGGAGGAAGAGTAACCCAAGCAATTCGGAAAATCCAGATGAGTTGGCTATAGTTCCAGTGGAGGAACAACCTAGAATTAATCAAGATCAGCACCCAACTGTGGAAGAAAATGTCGGCATCAACACATATGATAACCATGTGAGTGATCAGGAGCCAATATTTAATCATCTCCTACAAGAAGTTCTAGTATTCATGAAGAACCGATTATATATGATCCAAGAAACTGGAATAATCTTGATCACAAGGCAAGAGCCTTATTAGTATAAAAAGGGCCTGTAAGAGAAGAGAATATTGAATTTCCTTTGGATGGCAATGGGAGACATTTTTCATACACTCATTACTCCAGAAAGATGAGCAATGGAGAAGTCAGTGATAGAAAATGGCTAGTTTATTCAAAACATGTTGACATATTGTTTTGTTTTTTCTGTAAGCTTTTCAATTCAGAATAATGCAAGAGTTCACTAGGCCATGATGGGTTTAGAGATTGGAGGCATATCAAAGAGAGGCTAAAAGAACATGAAGCTAGTCAAGAGCATATTATGAACATGAAATCCTGAAATGAACTAAGAGTTAGACTGAGGAAGAATGAAACAATTGGCAAAGACATTCAACACCAAATTACGAAAGAGAGAGCGTATCAGGCAAGTTTTATTAAGAATAATTGCTGTTGTGAAATTTCTTGGTAAACACAATTTGGCATTCAAAGGATCAAACGAGCAACTTTATAATGACCAAAATGGTAATTTCTTAGCTTGTTGTGAGATGATTACAAAATTTGATTTGGAATGCATGACCACCTTAGGCGTATTCGAAATAATGATATTCAGAATCATTATCTAAGTCATAAAATCCAGAATGAGTTGATTTCTCTTATGGCTTCAGACATTACCAATTCTATCATAAAGACTGTTAAAGAGGCCAAATACTTTTCTGTTATCTTTGATTGTACCCCAGATGTAAGTCATCAAGAACAAATGAGTTTGCTGGTTCGATGTGTTAATATGTCAAATGGAAAACTTGTGAAGTACTTTATGGGTTTCTTGAAGGTAGATGACACATTGGTGAGGGGCTATTCAATTCATTGGTTGATTCCATCAAGTCCTTTGGTCTAAATATTGACGATATTAGAGGTCAAGGTTATGATAACGAATCTAGCATGAAAGGAAGTCGCAAGGGGGTAAAAACATGTTTGCTTGAAATAAATCCAAGAGCTCTATTTATGCCATGTGCCTGCCATAGTCTTAATCTTGCTCTTTGTGATATGGCTAATTCTTGTGGTAAAGCGATTTCATTTTTTTGGATTGTGCAACTGATATATGTATTATTTTCTAGTTCTACCAAGAGATGTAATTCTTTGCTTAGCCATGTTCAGAGTTTAATTGTGAAATCATTGTGCAATACTCGTTGGGAGAGTCGGATCAAAAGTGTCAGGGCAATTAGATTTCAAGCTCCTCAACTGAGGTCAGCTTTGCTTGAGCTAAGTAAAGATAAGGAAGCTGAATCCAAGGATAGAAGTAATGCAAAAAAAAATTTTGATATGATTGGTACTTTTGAGTTTATACTTGGTATGATTATCTGGCATGACATTTTATTTACTGCGAACAAGGTGAACAAGAAGTTGCAGTCACCATCCATGTGCATTGATGTTACTTTAAAGCAAATAGAAGGTACAATGAGTTACTTTCAAACCTACAAAAATGAAGGGTTCCATAATAGTTTGGTCATTGCAAAAGAAATTGCAGAAGAAATGGGTGTGCGGCCATCATTTTCAATGAAGCGTCGTGCTTCTAGAAAGAAACAGTTTGATGAAACTGATTGTGAGGAGGCCAATCTACAAGCTGAGAAGGCATTAAAAGTCGGTAACTTTTTGGTTATGGTTGATATTGCAATTGGTTCATTGGAAACTAAAATTCAGGAACTCCAATCATTCAAGAGTAAATTTGGGTTCTTGATGAGTTCGACGACCTTGAAGTCATTGGATAATATTGAACTAAGAGAAGTTGCACCAATTTTGCAAACACATTCTCTTTTGATGGCTCATGAGATGTTGATATGAATGACCTTATTTCAGTTTCTACAGCTAGCTTTACCTGATAAAACAATGTCCGCTATGGAGATTTTTGAGTATGTAAGAGAAGTGGATTGCTATCCTAATATTTCTATAGTTTATCGGATCTTATTTACTGTGTTGGTCACTGTGGCCTCGGCAGAAAGGAGCTTTTTAAAGTTGAAGTTGTTGAGAAATTATTTAAGGTCCAAAATGTCTCAAGAAAGGCTTAATGGATTGACAACTCTATGCATTGAGAAGCAATTACTAGATGCGATTGATATTGATACAATCATCAACGACTTTGCATCAGAAATGCGAGGAGAAACTTTTAAAGTAATATATACACACTGCTTTTATTTAATATCAATATTGTCTTGTGTATCTTGATGAGTCTTTAAAAGCAATTTTTTAAATTAAAAGGCCCCAATGTAAGTTGTGTCCCTGCCCCCAAATTGACAGGGCCTGGTTCTAGAAAACGTAATCTAGTCGATAATCTAGGTACAAGACCGGTTCAGCAAGTAAACATTGCCAAGAGCCTTGCCCTGAGGATACAATGTCCCGCACAAGATTACCAGCAGCAGCAAGACGAGAGTACCCATGAAATATCACGAAATATACACCACAAGACGGAATGGGGAGTGTAAATAACATGTCATTAGACATTTATTCTAAGCTGTCAGGAGATCATAGCATCGAATGTGCATACATATGTGCAGAGAATTATATTCCCGCCTTCTCCGGTTCTCCCCACCTCAGTTCCTGCTAGCCTTCAGCGGCGTCAGCTTCGCCGGCGTCGCCGGTGTTGATGAGAAACCATCGCGCAGCTTGCCGGTGCTCCTCCCGCCGCCAACCCTCGGGCTGCCGCTGTCCGCTCCTAGCCCGATGGAGAGCTTGCTCAGAGCCTTCCGGGCATCGGTGCAGTACTTCTTGCTCGTGTCGAGCAGCGACGTCACGCCCCATCGACGGCTCTGCAAGTCCTCACGGACCCTCTTCTTCTCTCCACGCGACTGCGGCGAGTCGCCGCTGATGTCTTTTTCGTTGTCTTCTTTGATGACGTCGCGTAGCGTCGTGGTGGTGATCCTGCGGCTGTGGGAACGGGAACGCGGCGAAAGCACATCGGCTCCGGGGCGAGGCGACGCGTGCTGCCCCGCCGGCGCCGGCGCCGGCGCCGGGCATCCCCTGAACCCGCACACCGCCGGCTTCGCGCTCCAGGGGAAGAACACCATGAGTCCGCAGGCTCTTGGCGTCATCTCCTCGGCCTCGGCATCCATCCTGATCCGCTGCATCAGCTGCATGGGTACGTTGTCGTTGAGCAGCCTAGGCGTCCACCGGCGGTCGTCCTCGTCGTGGCTACGGCGCGTGCTGCCCCGACGCGGCGGTCTCGGGTGCCTGCTCGAGGCCGAGAACTCGGCGGCTTCCGCGACGTGGTGGCGGGACCTGTCCTTGGCGAAGCTCGTGGCACGGCCGACGAAGATGTCCTCGAAGCGCTTGGACGTGACCCGGTCGAACGAACCGGTCCGCTCGGGCGAGGAGATCCTGTCCAGCGCGTCGGAGAAGGACCTGTCGTCGTCGTCGTCGTCGGTGCTAGCCTCGCTCGTGTTGCCGTAGTAGCTGTTCAAGGCGAGGCACGGCTGCGGGCGCCCGGGTGGCGGCCTCGGCGGCGGCGGCATCATTGCATTCTTGTGCACATCCCTGCCGCACGCGCTGTTCTTGGGAACGCCAGGGGAGCTCTCCCAGGAGAACGGCACGTGCGTCCGTAGCGGCGACGGCGACGGGTCACGGCGGCAGCGCGTGCGGGACGCTTCGACCGAGACCCACGAACGCCGCGGCGTGGGGAGCGGCGAGTCGAGCAGCGGCGGCGGCGGCTGCTGCTGCTGCTTGTCGGCATTGCGCTCCGTCGTCGCGGCGCGCTTGGTGATGATAGGATCCATGGAGCACGGCGCGAGCCAGAGGCAGAGCAGAGCTGTAGCTACTGTCCGCGATCATGCATCGCCAGGATACTACGTGGGGGACGGCCCGGGGATCGTTTAAGAGTGCACGCGAAGGCTGCAGCGAAGCCGTTGAGCCTCCGCTGCCGACGCGTGCTTTTCTGCGAAAAGTTGCAGTAGGGCGGGTGGGCTGTAGCGTCGTGTATGGTGGCGTGTCGGAGCTTCTTTGCTCGCTCCCGTGAGTGTGCTCGAGAGCTCCTTAATGGCGGAGGTTGCCGAAAGGAAGGAGACGATGGTGCTCAAAAGAAAAAAAAAAGGATCCCAGGGAGGATTTCTCGTTTACGTGTAAATTGCGTTTAGAGCAAGTCCAGCAGAACCCCTATTCCACCCCCTACTTGAAAGGTAGGGAGCGAAAAATCGCACTCTAGCAGAGTTCCTACTCCGCCCTCTAACATTATTCACGCCCCCAATTCCCCTCCTCCGGCCCCTTCTCCTGCGGGTGGAGAAGGGAGTCCCTACTCGGTGGTTGGCTGTTTCGGCACACGCGCCACCGAGCGGAGCCCGCTCCTCCCCCGTCGGGCCCTCTCATGGTGGCCACCGGGAGCTCGGGATCCCGCCGCCGGGGAAGCGCCGCCCGCTGCCGGAGGATGCGCCACCCCTCGAGCTCCGCCGCATCTCAGGGAAGAGGGAGGGCGGCGTTGTCGGGGAAGGCCCGCGTGAGCGCGAAGAGGAGGGAGGCGGCGAGCCACTCGTCGGGGAGGGAGTTGCTGAAGCTGAGCCCGCCGCGCCGCCGCCTAGTGTCCAGCCAGATCCGCCGACCGTCGCTCGCCGGCCGAAGGTCGCCGCGCCACCCGGAGTCCGGCCAGATGCGCAGCCTCCCGGAGCTCCCCTCCACGTCGCGCCTCGGCCGGAGCTCGAGCTCGCCACACCTGGCCGAATCTCACGCCGCGCTGTGCCCTGGCCGGAGCTCAAGCTCCATCGTGTCGCGGCCCGGCGGGAGCTCGAGCTGCCCCGCGTCGTCGCCTCGCCGGCCAACCGACGCGGCCGGAGGTTGAGCTTCCTCCGCGCTCGACCGGGGAGGCGTGGGGAGAGAGAGAGAGCGGCAATGGGGAATGGATAGGGATGTGGAAGAGAGAGGAGAGGCCAGGGTAGAAGTAAACGATTTGACCAATTGACGAGTGGGTCCCATATGTAAGGAGAGAGTAGGGGCTCTAGAGTTGAGGCTATTGCTAGAGTTGAACACAAAATTATAGCCCAAAAAATTAAAGGCAACCCCTGTTGACCAAAGTAGGGACTTTGAATAGGGGATATTGCCGGAGTTGCTGTTAGTAAAGCGCGCGGGAGTGATCATGCGCTCGGTGGCGAAAGCAATAATCGCCCTCCGGCGATAGCTATACTACGATGGGATAGTTTTAATCGGAAGATCATTTGATGAAGTTCGATTGAATCACATCGTTCCTCGTGATTACATTAATTGTGATATTTGAGGTGCTGACAGATCGGCACATTCCATTCCTTTAACCAAAGTTTGCAGAGAAGAGTTTCATTCCAATATCTGCATATGACACCGAATTGAGTGTACCTCAGCTGTTAAGTTTTTTTTTAATCAGCACACCAAAGTTCGAGTCTTCAACTTAACACTAGTGCTCGCATTTTCAAAGGTGCTCACAGAAGTATTGTGTTACCAAAGGTTCTCTAGCCTAGTTGGTCAGAAGAGTGAGGTATGGTCGATTCCTCATTCAAGCGGATTTGGGCTGGTTTGAAAAGACTTTCCTCCCTGATGAAACCGACATTCGAGCATTTTCAAGACCAGGAGAGGGTTCCTTCTTCTTAATAAAAAACCGTTAGGCGGTCTCACCCCACAAGCCTAGTTAGGACTTAGGAGTAGAGTTGCATTCGTGTATTCTTAGGAGCGATTGCGCGTTCGTGTATTCGTAGGAGCGAGACGTTTATGTGAGCGTATGTTGGTATTTGTTAAGCCTACAGAAATATTATGATGGATAATCCGCAAGCGCACGGATACCGGTGAGCATTCCACCCGGGAGAGGGTTTTAAATATCGAATCCACAAGGAGAATGGTAAAGAGAGTATCTGAGGTATATAACTAATCACTGAGTAACTATCAAGGACTTGACAGAAAGAGAGATAAGGAAAACTTAAGGATGTCTGGTTCTTATTCTCACAAGCTATGTCTATATTGTTCTTATGGGGTGATTGTCTGAAGGCACACTTAGGAAAGGGAACCTCCCGAGAATCTATGGGGGGAGTCCTACGGTTTCTATAGACGGGAGGTGGACTGCAAAGGACAGATGGGAACAAGGTCACTTCCCACTTCTACCACACGATCCGGAATATAGAAGGCATTCATAAGCTAGCTAGTCTAAGCACCACGCTTACACTAAACATGCAACTTTAACTCAAGAGCGACAGGAATTAAAGTACTCAAAGAGTTATGAACCGTAAGAACAATAAAAACAATGTTACTCACTTGAATAAGAAGTCGATCTTTCCACAAGGTCTCAGGATCAGGCTCCAATGGAGTTGATCCCAGAGGTAGAAGATGAAGAGGAGACACCGACAGGTCCGGGCCTTCTTTCAGCTTCGCCTCTACCGCTCTCTAATCCTCTCGAACAAGATTAGCTAGATCTAAATAGATCGTGGCTCTAATCTCTCAACTTGATACTAACTCTCCAACTCTAATTCTAATCTAGAGCTCTAATCTCAGATAGGCATGGAGGATCTGATAGAATGAATTGTTGTCTGCCCTGGGGTCAGGGGGTCTGCTTATATAGCCCGGAGGAGACGACGTGCACCGTACGATCAAACCGACCTAACTTGTGGTTTAGATTGATCCTCATAGGCGGTGGAAGAACATTCCGGAAGCTGGGCCCATTTGGCGCCAGGGGGGGCCGACCAACCCCACCACCAGGCCGTTCAGGCTAGGGTGGGCCCCCCTCGGGGTCCACTTCGGCCAGGTGGGTCCTTGATCCTTCTAGATGCTTCTTTCTTAGGTGCTAAGTCACGTTGAGTTCCGGAGCCTTCTGGAGTCTTCTAGAGTAGTTTCTTTGCATATTTTCTGAATAGTCCCTGTAAATTCATAGATTCACCAAAACTTGTGGAAATTGTCAATATAAATCCTAATAAGGTGATCTAATTATATTTTAGTCCTTTTTCCAGTAAATGTGAGGGGAAATATTTATAGATAAAATGTGCCAACAAACTCCCCCACACTTAGGCTTTTACTCATCCTCGATAAAAGGATGGTTTACAACCGTAGAGACAAGAATCAACATAATTATACTCCTTAGTCATATCTGTACATAGGGAATATCTGAGCATAGTTAGAAACAGATCACCTTTATTTCTCAAATCAAGTCAATGGAGAGTTTTTGAATAAGTTTTGAAAAGAAAATGCAACCTTACTTACTCCTTTGTGATACTCTCAAATATATGTGAAGTTTTTAGAATGTAAAGATGTAGCAGACTTACCTTGCATATATTGCTGGGTCAAAATCTGTATCCATGAAGAGGCCTGTCATAGGTCGTAGATCAAGATATGTGCGTGTGTCAAATTTTAAAAACCACTGCTCTGACTTTAGAATCTTCTATCTTTTCCCATTTTTTTAGAACAAGGTATCCAGCTATTTTGTGGAGAGTTGGGTTTTACTCACTCTCGGACACGCGTCTATTATTACTCTCTCACTTATTATTTTAGAGAAGTGGGCCCTACTCACCCTCGGACACATGTCCATTATTCTTGTTTTTTTTATGCCTTTTTTTTCTGAGAGGGGGGTTCTTCTGACCCGTAGAACACTTGTCTATTTTCTCCTCTCTCTCACTTTTCTCTCCACTCATAATAATTTTTTTTCTTTTCTTTCTTTGGCTTTTTCTCTCTTCTTCTTTTTTTAGCTATACCTTTTTTCATGATATGGGAGACAGAGATCAAAAATCTTAGAGCATAGAAACTTTAGTGAAAGCAGTGTACGTGATCTTGATCATAGACTTAGACAAAACTTCAACATAGCTCTAGATTTGACAAATCTCAATACAAGTAAGCAGCATTTAATCAAATTTATATTCAATGAAAGCTCTGTTGGGATATATTATTGATCACAAAGGAGAAACTTAGCTAATAATTTTTAAAGCACTCTCCATAGACAAGATAAAAGAAAGATGGTTCTCATTATTCTAACCTCATTCTGATCATCCTAAAAGTAATAAATATTTCTAAGAGCATAAACATGTGAAACTTTATCTTTTAGGTTATCAGGACATTTTAGCAGGGCATCCTTGTTCAAATTCGAAACGGAAAGCAAATTAAAAAGTTCAGGAAGCAAACCGAGTGGTGGACGAGACGTGGCCGAACTGGGTTCTGCCGTGGTTCGTCGTGCGAGTCGTTTGTTCTGTGCTTTTCCCGTTTTTCTTGATTTTGGTCGTGGAAGATGTCGTTTGGTCGTCTGTTCTTCTCCCCCACACTTGTTTTCTGTTATCTTGCATGCACAGTATGGTGGAGACAAAAATATATCTAGAAAATATATATATAGGCAAAAAAATAGCTCAACTTGTGGAATACTTCTTTATTAAAGGAGAGAGCACTTTATTAAACAACTCTAACAACTAAAGCAAACTAACTAACTCGAACTAACTATCACTAATGTGCTCTCTAACTAAGATGTTTACAAAGGGCGCTTGCCCTTCTTAAGGTCGCGGCTATGGTCTTCCTCATCGTCCCTTCACTTCTTTGATTCTAACAGTTTGAGGACGGTCTTGGTGAGGGAAGTGTTGACGCGGTGGATCTCTTTGCAAGTTTCTGCCAGGCTTGCTACTTCCTGCGCTAGCTCAGCTACGGTCTTCCGGGTCTTCTGTTTCTGCGGCATCCGCTGGCTGGCTTCGATGACCGGAATTCTCTTGATTTGAGGTTCTTTGGCACGAACTCCGTCGATGGTGACACGGCTTGAGGAGGTGGTGTACTTATGCACCCTTGTGTTGCCATGCTTGTCCATGCGCACATCAGCGAGTCGCTCTCCATCCCTTGGTTTCTTCAGATCCATGTAGCTAGGAACACGGATCGGCTTCTTCTGAGCTGCTTCACGACGGCGATCGTACGGCTGAGCGTACATTGCCTGCTTGCTTTCTTTAGGCGGTGGCGGCGAACGTGGACGACTAGGCGGGAACAGTGAGAGAGGGCTGAGATCAGGAGGCAAGGAGGTTAGCGGCTTTGCTTCCTTCTCGAAAGGAACAACCGCCTTGGCTTCAAAACTAAAGGGGATAAGCTGCTTGTCGGCCATTGCTGCTACTTGGAGGCTTTGGGATGAGAAAAAGGTGGAGGTCTGCCCCTGCTTATATATCAGTCACGGACTTGCAGAGGGGGTTGACCTAGCTTGAGAAGGCTACGGGATATCTCGTAAAAGATCCTCGAACAAGTTTTTCCAAAACTGAGCACCTTAGAGATAGCGTGGGCGAAAGCTGGCGGCGCGAGGCGGCGGGCAGGGCCCGATCGGCCCAGTGAGGAGGCCGGTCGACCCCCCACCACGTCGTCTCGCGACGATCTTTGGCGCGGGGTGCTCTAACCGTGTGCTGATCCTTAAAAACCCTAAGACGGCCCATTACGGCCTAAAATTAATATTCGTGGGAAAACAAAAGAAATCTATTTCATCTAAATCCTCAGACTCTTTATTAGGCTCTAAAAATATTTTAAGACGTTGACCATTTACCTTGAATAACGTACCTTCGTCGTCTTGAAGAGTGATGGCTCCGTGTGACGATGAATTCACCACCTTGTATGATCCGTCCCACTTGCTTCGTAGCTTCCCGTGCCCAAAGAGTCGTACCCTGGAGTTAATAAGTAATACCTGATCGCCTGGGTTGAATTCTTTCTTTATGATTCTCTTGTCGTGCCATCTCTTGGTTCTTTCCTTGTAGATCTTGGCACTGTGATACGCCTTCTCTCTCCATTCTTCTAGCTCGGACAGTTGCATTTTCCGTTTTGTTCCGGCTGCTTCAAAGTCCATGTTCCATCTCTTTATTGCCCAATGAGCCTTAAATTCTAGCTCAACCGGCAAGTGACATGTCTTCCCGTAGACCAGTTGGTAGGGAGACATTCCAATGGGGGTTTTATAAGCTGTCTGATAAGCCCAAAGTGCTTCGGGTAGCTTGTCTTTCCATTTTATCCCCATTTGGTCCACCGTCTTCTGTAGAATGTTCTTGATCTGCTTATTGGACGTCTCTGCTTGACCACTTGTTTGCGGGTGGTAAGGAGTAGCGATATTGTGCTGGATCCCATGGTTCATGAGGTATTTCTCGAAGCGCCTGCCGATGAAATGGGATCCTCCATCACTTATCACTAACCTTGGCGTACCGAATCTCGGAAATATTGTCTCTTCAAACATTCTTATTGAGCTTTTGTGGTCAGCAGATCTGCATGGCAGGGCTTCAACCCATTTGGGGACATAGTCAACTGCCACTAAGATGTACTCGAATTTTTTGGATTTTGGGAATGGTCCCATGTAGTCAATTCCCCAGACATCAAAGAGCTCGATCTGAAGGTTGGTTGTCAGTGGCATGGCATTTCTGGAATTGATGTTTCCGTGCCTCTGACAGGAGTTGCACCTTCGTACGAAATCTTTTGTGTCTTGATACATGGTTGGCCAGAAAAATCCGCTTTGCCAGATCTTTGCACGTGTGCGGAAAGCTCCATAATGACCTCCATATGGTGATGAGTGGCACTTCTCAATGATCTTCATTCCTTCTTCTGCCGGTACACACCTCCTGAGTAACCCGTCAGAGCATACTCGAAAAAGGTATGGTTCATCCCACAGGTGATGACGACTCTCGTAAATAAGCTTTTTCTTGTCGGCTCCTGGTCGTACATACCCTGCAACCATAAAATTAACAATATCTGCGTACCAGGGGTCTGACCGGGCGATCCGATAGAGCATGTCGTCCCTCATTGCGTCATTGATGGGTAATTCCTGTGGTTTCTCAAAATACATTCTAGACAAATGATCGGCAACAGAATTTTCTACCCCCTTCTTATCTTTTATTTCTAAGTCAAATTCTTGGAGAAGCAGAATCCATCTTATTCTAGGTTTAGCATCTTTCTTAATGAGCAAATATTTTAAAGCAGCATGATCAGTGTAAACAATAACTTTTGCTCCTACTAAGTAAGATCTAAACTTGTCAATGGCATAAACAACAGCTAGCAGTTCTTTTTCAGTTGTGGCATAATTGAGTTGAGGTCCTGTCAAAGTTTTACTAGCATAAGCAATGGCATGATATTTCTTGTCCTTTGTTTGCCCCAAAACAGCCCCCACAGCATAATCACTTGCATCATACATAATTTCAAAAGGTAAAGACCAATTAGGGGGTTGTATAATGGGTGCAGAAATAAGAGCATTTTTTAGAGTTTCAAAAGATTTAAGACAAGCATCATCAAAGTCAAAAGGAACATCTTTGGCAAGCAAGTTTGTAAGAAGTCTAGCAATATGAGAAAAATCTGTTATAAACCTTCTATAGAAACCAGCATGGCCAAGAAAACTTCTGATTCCCTTGACATTAACAGGTGGAGGTAGTTGTTCAATTACTTCTATTTTAGCTCTATCTACCTCAATTCCTCTTTCAGAAATTAGATGGCGTAGCACTATTCCTTCTCTAACCATGAAATGATATTTTTCCCAATTAAGGACTAAGTGCTTTTCTTCACATCTTTGCAAAACCTTATCCAAGTTTTCTAGACAATCATCAAAGGTTTTTCCATAAACAGAAAAATCATCCATGAAAACTTCCATGATCTCTTCAATCATATAAGAGAATATAGACATCATACATCTTTGAAAAGAAGCTGGAGCATTACATAGCCCAAAAGACATTCTACGATAAGCATACGTTCCATAAGGACATGTAAAAGTGGTTTTACTCTGGTCACTGGGATGGATTGGGATTTGGTGATATCCAGAATATCCATCAAGAAAGCAAAAGAAAGAGTGATTTGCCAACCGCTCTAACATTTCATCAATGAAAGGCAGTGGAAAGTGATCTTTCCTTGTGGCTTTGTTGAGTTTTCTATAATCTATGCACATACGCCAACCAGTGATGGTTCTCTGAGGAATTAATTCATTCCTCTTATTTTTCACAACTGTCATGCCTCCCTTTTTAGGCACAATTTGCACGGGGCTTACCCACTCACTATGTGGCACAGGATACATAATCCCGGCGTGTAAGAGTTTCAGAACTTCTTTCTTCACTACCTCTCTCATCGCATTGTTGAGTCTTCGTTGTGGCTCTCTAGATGGTAGAACATCAGGGTTTGTAGGAATGCGATGAGTGCAAAGGGCAGGACTGATGCCCTTAAGGTCTTGGAGCGAGTAGCCAAAGGCTGAGCGATGTTGTTCTAAGATGGTTATCAGCCTATGAGTCTCTTCCTGAGTGAGTTGGTCATTAATGATCACAGGAGACTCAGAATCATTGTGCAAAAAGACATATCTAAGACCAGGTGGTAAAGGTTTAAGCTCAATGGGAGGTCTCGAGGGTTCCTCGGTTTCATCGAGGGGCTCAGATTCTGTAGGATTTTCTTCTTCCTCCTCGATGAAGAATTCAGTGACATCTTCTTGATTGGATTCTACGAAATGTTCTAGAGATGCTTCATTCACCTCTTCCATTGGGTCTGGTTCAGGACTGGGTTCGGTCTTAGTAAGGATCGAATGTGAGAAGTGTAAGGGAACTTTAATGGTTTTGCCTAGGCAAACATCAAGTTTCCCTGTGTGTCCTTCCTTAAGGAGTTTTTCTAAAGGATAACCTATTAAAAGATCAAACTCCTTAATATCACAAATGTGAAAGCTCAGGTGAATTGACATGTCGTAAACTGAAACAGGTAAGACATAGAGAATTCCCGAACTTTGAATAATTTGTCCTGAGGAGCACTTTAATAATTTCGTTGTGGGAGATAATGGCTTGTTTTTAATAAACTGATGGAAAAAGGATAAGGCCATTATATTGATTCCCACAACTGGATTATAAAGGGCATCAAAGGGGGTTCCATTGATTATACATTGAATTGGTATAGAAGGTGAATCCAAATGGACTACATCAGAGGAAAGCTCTGACTCTTCTAACCATTCCCCACTCATGATGGATGCAAGCTCCACAGTGTGTTCTCTTGAGAAGGTTTGCTCAAAAGGGTCTATCTTCTCATGTGAAGAAGATGTGTGCTTTTGAGGCCTCTTCTCTTTATGATATTTCGAGATGTTTTCATAATCGGAAAATAAATCATCCTCGATATCATTTATAAAATCAGGTAGAGGAATTTCTTCCTGTGATGATTCTATATGTTGGATAGCTATAGGTTGAGATGTTTCTGGCATAGGTTCTGGTGTAGCTATCTCTGGAATCTCTTCTTCTAAAGTTTTTTCTTCTAAAGAACCATCATTAGTGCTGGCTAGAATGTTGTCTAGGACGGTTCTACCTTCACTAGATGTAAGGTGTATGAATGATCCATGAGAGGAGGTATTCAAATAGACTCTAGATTCCTTATTAAGACCAATATAAAAATGTTGAAGGAGAATATGGTCTTGAAGGCTTAGATCTGGTCCGGATTTGCAAAAGAGTTCAAAACGTTCCCAAGATGAACTCATAGACTCATTATCCCCCTGTTTGAATGATATGATCTTGATTCTGAGGTCGACTACTTTAGATAAGGGATAAAAATCCATGCAAAAATCTGCACGGAGAGTTCCCTAATCGCCTTTCATCTTCTCTTTGGTCCGGTCGTACCATTGGCGAGCTTTTCCTTTCAGAGTGAATGGAAAAAGCTTCCAACGGATAGTCTCGTCTGACATACCCTCAATGTGCAGGCAGTCACAAGTTTGCTCAAACTGCTGGAGATGATGATAAGGGTCTTCGTCTTCTATTCCTAAGAAAGTGTTGGTTTGGATCATCTCTATTAACCGTGGGCGCAGCTCATAGGCATCAGATAGGATTGGTTTCGATGATGGCATAGGCCTAAGGCTGAGCTCTGAGGGTGCCGAAAAGTCTTTAATGAGGGTAGTGTCCATAAGGACAGTAGGTAATCTAAAACTAAAAAGAAAAAAGAAAGATACAAGATTAGTTATACTTGAAGAGTTTTCTCTTAACCGTTCTCCCCGGCAACGGCGCCAGAAATGCTTGTTGGTATTTGTTAAGCCTACAGAAATATTATGATGGATAATCCGCAAGCGCACGGATACCGGTGAGCATTCCACTCGGGAGAGGGTTTTAAATATCGAATCTACAAGGAGAATGGTAAAGAGAGTATCTGAGGTATATAACTAATCACTGAGTAGCTATCAAGGACTTGACAGAAAGAGAGATAAGGAAAACTTAAGGATGTCTGGTTCTTATTCTCACAAGCTATGTCTATATTGTTCTTATGGGGTGATTGTCTGAAGGCACACTTAGGAAAGGGAACCTCCCGAGAATCTATGGGGGGAGTCCTACGGTTTCTATAGACGGGAGGTGGACTGCAAAGGACAGATGGGAACAAGGTCACTTCCCACTTCTACCACACGATCCGGAATATAGAAGGCATTCATAAGCTAGCTAGTCTAAGCACCACACTTACACTAAACATGCAACTTTAACTCAAGAGCGACAGGAATTAAAGTACTCAAAGAGTTATGAACCGTAAGAACAATAAAAACAATGTTACTCATTTGAATAAGAAGTCGATCTTTCCACAAGGTCTCAGGATCAGGCTCCAATGGAGTTGATCCCAGAGGTAGAAGATGAAGAGGAGACACCGACAGGTCCGGGCCTTCTTTCAGCTTCGCCTCTACCGCTCTCTAATCCTCTCGAACAAGATTAGCTAGATCTAAATAGATCGTGGCTCTAATCTCTCAACTTGATACTAACTCTCCAACTCTAATTCTAATCTAGAGCTCTAATCTCAGATAGGCATGGAGGATCTGATAGAATGAATTGTTGTCTGCCCTGGGGTCAGGGGGTCTGCTTATATAGCCCGGAGGAGACGACGTGCACCGTACGATCAAACCGACCTAACTTGTGGTTTAGATTGATCCTCATAGGCGGTGGAAGAACATTCCGGAAGCTGGGCCCATTTGGCGCCAGGGGGGGCCGACCGGCCCCACCACCAGGCCGATCGGGCTGGGGTGGGCCCCCCTCGGGGTCCACTTCGGCCAGGTGGGTCCTTGATCCTTCTAGATGCTTCTTTCTTAGGTGCTAAGTCACGTTGAGTTCCGGAGCCTTCTGGAGTCTTCTAGAGTGGTTTCTTTGCATATTTTCTGAATAGTCCCTGTAAATTCATAGATTCACCAAAACTCGTGGAAATTGTCAATATAAACCCTAATAAGGTGATCTAATTATATTTTAGTCCTTTTTCCAGTAAATGTGAGGGGAAATATTTATACATAAAATGTGCCAACAGCGTACGTCGTCACTGTGTGATTAAAAAAAGTGCACATAACATACACTGAACCATTTTTTATAGTATATCAAAATTTAAGGTAGCTGACACGTAGGTCGGAACACCTTCAAGAAGTGGTGCCAATGAAGTGGCACACCAGTTGAGCCAGTTGGGTAGGAGAGATCTTTCTCTTGGAACCATTTATTATTATTATTTATTATTATTATTAGTCTCGGCATAGAGATTCTGAATTCTGACCAAATCAAAGTGCAATCAGTAGCAAAAGGCAAAAACTCAAGCAAGAAAATTTTCAATTGTTTAAGCTGATTTCTTTTATGGGTAACATTTCAACTTCCAACGACTTCTGTTCAACTTTCACTTTGAAATTTTTAGTAACTTTGAATTCCAACCTTTTAACTTTGAATTTAAAGTGTCATACTTTCATCCGGAGTCATCAATTAACCTTCCAAATTGGAAGTTTATTTTTGCGAATTCCAAAATGAAAGTTCAGAAACCATTTTAAGAGGAAATTTCACCGTTAATTTTGTTTGTGGGGCTCCTGTATAGCTACCAGAAGGTGGATAATGGTTGAAACTTAAAACTTCCAACCCACCAAAGTCCATCTAAATTTGATTATTTTTCAATCATCCTACCTCATGATTATTAATAATGTTACAACCTATTTCAAACAAAAAGTAGAACACATTTTTTTGAAAAGAGTTGTACCAACATTTGTTCAGAAAAACGTTGGATTCAACATTTTTCCAAAATATTTTTACCAACATTTTCATGAAATGTTGATCAACATTTGGCAACGCACCGACGCACTGCAAGCTCGCACGGGGTGTGGCCGTGGTCGCTGCCGCGCAACGGCGCAACCACGACGGCGGCGGTTCAGCCTCCAGACTGGGGCGGTGGCGGGAGGAGGTGGAGGAAGGCGACTAGGGTTTGATGTTATAATTTCAATGCATACCATCTTCCGAATTTTTTATTTTCTTATATTATTTTATTTGATTTTGCAAAAATATACGGTGGATCTCAAATTTAGCAAAACTATACTACAACCGCCGTACCCCATGGCGGTAGGGACCAACCGCGGCGGTTGGAAGTACTACAATGTCCAACCGCCGTGGGCCACGGCGGTTGTGAACAGTACCCTCGGTGCGAATACTGTAGCACTGAAACCGCCGTGGCCCATGGCGCTAGGGTATCTCTTTTTTCAAAAAATCGTAACTTTTTTTTATGAACTCGGATGGAGATAAACTTTATATGAAACTTGTAGCTTTCGACGATATCTGTAACTTTGTAGTTCAAACATTTTCATTTGAAGTCATCTTAAGGCTCAAATAATTGATATACTCTCCAGTTGATATACTCTCCACATCGATCTGGAGAGTATATCAATTATTTGAGGCACAAGATGACTTCAAATGAAAAAAGTTTGAACTACAAAATTATAAATCTCGTCGAATGCTACATGTTTCATATAAAGTTTATCTCCATCCGAGTTGATACAAAAAAGTTACGATTTTTTGAAAACAGACAGATCCTAACGCCATAGGTCACGACGGTTGCAGGTGCTATAATACTCGCGTCGAGGGTACTATAGCACTTCCAACCACCGTGCCTCATGGCGGTTGGTCCCTACTTACCGCCATGGGTACGGTGGTCGTAGTATATAGTTTTTCTAAACTTGAGATCCAACGTATGTTTTTGCAAAATCAAAAAAATAATATAAAAAAATAGAAATGTCCTATCTTCCGGAAGATGTATAGCACAGGCCTATCTGATCGAAAAGTTGGGCCACGCACGCTTGGGCAGTAGTTTTCCAATATTTGAAGCCCATAAAGAAATGATGTGGGCTGAATAAAGCAACAAATGACCTAAACCTCAATTCAATCCAACTGGCGAGGGATTCCCTTTGCACTGCTCCCCTCCGGCTTCCTCAAACCCCAGCCATGTCGATCGCGGCGGATTCTTCCGCCGATCAAGCCCCAAATCCTGCACCCGGCGAGGCCGCGGACGAAGCCGTCAAGGCACCCGCGCACCCTGACCGCGGGGAACCCAATGCGGAAGCTGCTGACGAGGAGTATGAGGAGGAGGAGGAGGAGGAGGAGGAGCTGGACGGGCCGGAGGCGGAAGCGGCGGAGAGGGAGAGGATTGATACGGTGTTCCAGCGACTGTCGGACGCCCCTGTTGGAATCGGCGTGCACGACATCATCATCCAAGGCAACACCAAGACCCGCGACGCGCTCATCGAGGCGGAAGCTGTGGACCTCATCCGCTCCGCCGCCACCGTGCAGGACCTGGTGCGCGCCGCCAGCATCGCCAACGCGCGGCTCAGGCGCCTCGAAGTGTTCGATTCCGTCCGCATCACCCTGGATGCTGGCCCTCCCGAGCTGCCCGGTACCACTAACGTCCTCATCGAAGTGGTCGAGGCGGCTAACCCCATGAATGCAAGTGTCGGCCTCTTATCCAAGCCAGAGGTTGGCGAGCACTCGAAATTGTTAAAATGATTGTTCACTGCACAGGGTAGGCACTGAGACTTGAATGAAATGAAGAGCATTGCACTATGTTTAGAGAATATGTTGGTATTATGTTGTTTACCTAGATGCAAATGTGGACATTTCTTGTGTTCACCTAACGCTAATGGCAACACTGCAACAGTCACTCAGTCATGTCAGCTAATTAGCTGGACAAAATGGCTAAACGGCCATGGAGAATCCTTCAGTCAGACTTGGCTTTAGGCAAAAGTGGCTCTCTGTCGTTTAATGACTATGCGCTGTGCAGTCGGCCTTAATGGAAGTTTAGGCAGGCAATGTGAGATTCACAGGCATTTGGATTTTGTACTATTTGTGCATGCTTCAGTTATTGGTGGTGTACATCATGATTACTAATTTACTATGTGGTATTTGCTTGAGCTGGATACTTTGTCATCCAAGTTTTACTTGACACTTTGACAGTGTCAGATCTGTTGCTTTGCTGTCCTGCCTGGCAGCTTATCTTTACATTAGTACCAGCAATAGGTCCATGGTGCCACCTCCACTAAGTTTATTGATCATGGTCCACCACTCTACTGCAGTGCCCAGTTATTTATGTAAATATTCTTATCAAAGGTATATGAGTTTTAGTTTAGCAATTAGCAGTAAACTTTTGGAAAGCTTTTGTTGTGTTCGATTAGTGCATCAAAGTCATTGTGATAATATGATTTAACATATGTGGAAAACATTACACTGTTGAAAAGTGAAATCTGTTTTCCTGATTCATGATGTTTTTGCTGCGCTGGATTTGTTGGTAGATAACCGCGTTGTAGTGTCAAGAAAAAATGCAAACATTTTAGCTTGTGTGGAATTCAAGTTTATGATGTATGCCCATGACATGGAAGTTACAGGACTAACCACTCAATCATGACTCTAAATAGGTTATAATAAAAGTGATCTGAGTTGATGGATTTGAGCTGTTCCTGTATATTTAGGATTCATTTGCAAAGATTTATTTCTCTAACAAATGTAGGATTTATATTCGTGCTATCTTTTAGCAATAGAATCCTGCAGTTAAGTTGCTTACTATATTTACTCTTTGTACTTTAGTCTTCCCTGAATATAAACATGATGGTTTAAATTGTAGGCAAGGACAACCAAATAACCTGATAAGCATAATCCCCTCCTGAACCGCTGTACATAACGATACAGCTGACATTTTGTCTGACAAGCTTTGCCCTCTTTTCTTTAACTTTGGTTAAGCCGTTTTGCATGCCATTTTGGACACCATTGACAACCTAATAGCTGATGAAGGATTGATGGAATGGCTTATTTTTTTCAGGCAAAGTCGTGGTCAGTTGAAGGCTCTCTCAGACTGAAGAACATATTTGGTTATGGTGACATTTGGGATGGTTCGGGAGCATATGGGTGGGACCAGTCATCAGAGATAGGCATTGGATTGTCCTTGCCAAGATTTAGATCAATACCAATTCCCTTGACGGCTCGGGCATCATTGTTGTCTCATGATTGGCTGAAGTTCTCATCATACAAGGAGCGTCTAAGTGGCTTATCTTTTGGTTTGCTTTCCACCATGCACCATGACTTGTCTTATAATCTGACTTGGCGTACCTTAACTGATCCTTCACAAATGGCATCAAAATCCATAAGAAAGCAGTTAGGACATAACCTTCTTTCTGCGATGAAGTATACATATACAATAGATCAAAGGGATTCTCATCTCAGACCAACCAAAGGATACGCATTTGTCTCAACATCTCAAGTTGGTGGTCTATGGGGCAGCAACGGATTGAGATTCTTCCGCCAGGTTGGGACTTGGGAGGTTCTTCCCCAACCAGCTTCTTCCATTTAATTTTCTATTAAAGTTTGTCTAATCTTCCCTTGTTGCATCCTTGCTTTTAGTATGATGATTTATAAAATTGTCCCAGTTTGTTTTATGTACTGCTGTTATTGAGTAACCTGAAAAATAAAGCACAAAGCCATGAATTCAAGGAATGGATTTTGCATCCCTTCGAACAGCCTGTTCTAATAGGGAAGTCCTATATCTTAAAATTAATTCATCAAGTTGATGAGAAAATTCATGGACGTTCTACTGGGCCCTAATCACTTGTTACCCAACAACCCGTAAGAGGAAGAGCCAAGCAAGGGGGACAACGAGTAGGAGAAATGGAAGTTTGGGCTTTATAAGGATTTGATGTTGTCTCACTGTTTGGTCTGACTGCATTAGTTGACCAAAGTATCCAAGTTTTTTTTATGCAGATTCTTATATCCGTGGATTAGTATCTAGTCCGTAAAATGCTATGGAAAGTGATTTGCAGAAGAGCCAAAGGTCTAAGATTTAATGGGTTTCGATGTCTTATTGGAATTTCGGATTTCATATATAAATGATCATGGATGTGTATTTTCCGAGTGGCGTCTGATCCATTCTAGTGATTTTCCATTGTCCAGATAAACTACTGTTATATCTTGAAGCAATTTGAGCACGATCGTGGAAAGACTGGGATCCAGTTCAGCTTCTCGTCACCAATGTAGATTGTAGATGTTTATGGTACAAATGTGTTTCTAAGCTGCTTCTCCCTGCCTATGAAGAATGCCCTGCCTGGTTGCTGAGCCATTTTTCACGTTCTGTTTTTCTCACTGAAATTGTTTAACAAGTAGGGAGTCCTGCATCAAGTGATTGGATCTCTATGCTTGTCCTTGAGCATTACGAACCAGAAGAGGTGTCACTTGTATCAAGCTCATTCTTGAGAATTAGAACAAGAGGTAACACGCTTAAACGGGTATTGTTGTCCCATGCTCGATAGAGCAATGCGGATATGTTGGTGGGTAGGGTTGTTGCGTGTTGCCCTTGCACCATGGGATATGTCAGATTCATTTCTTGTCTGTGTTTGATGGCCTGGATCGGCATCTATCGTCCAAGTTTGACCACTAACTTAGCAGGTGGCCTCAAAACTGCTGTTGCTGATTCCTTCCCAATGTACTAGTATAGTACAAGATCACCTTTAACTGTTAAAAGTACAACAAGAAACTCTTGTCGCCCTACACAAAACGATCTGTGGTTGCAAAATCTTCACCTCGCACCCACAGGGTATCACTAAAACCTGACAGCAGGAAAGAATGTACAGGCCAAAGCATGTCGAAAGGCCGTTCATCGCCTCATCGGGCTGCTGCCTTCTTCAGGTACTCGTCCAGCATCTGGTTCTGCACCCTGCCGAGGAACCTGATGCAGATGGGCGGCGTGACGTCGTACCTGGAGAGCAGCGCGTATGGTATGGAGAAGAGCCCGTCCCCGCAGATGATCCCGGACGCGAGCACCGGCGCGAACACCTGCGCGGCCTCCCTGTCCATGCTGTTCCACGCGTACAGGATCAAGCTCCCCACGCACATGTCGATGGACACGGCCGGCACCAGCAGGAACGAGACGGCCATGCCGGTGACGCTGGGGATGTAGTGCTGCGCGGGCCACTTGTTGTGCACGGCCAGCTCCCGCGCCGTGCTCACGACCAGCGCCAGCACGAAGAAGGCGACGCCGATGCCGAGGCAGTTCTGGGGCAGCTCGTGGTCGCCGGTGCCGAGCACGGCGATGGCGCGGTACACCTTGGCCAGCGGCGCCTGGTAGCCCTTGTCGGGGTTGGACGCGTAGAAGTGGTGGAACACGTTGAAGACGACGGGGTTGACGACGCAGCCCAGCGCGGTGCCGATCACCTGGCTCACGAGCGTGGCCCGGGGCGAGGTGAGCGTCAGGTACCCCGTCTTGAAGTCGGACATGAAGTCGGAGGCCGTGGACACGACGGCGGACACCACGCCGCAGATGACGAGGCTCCCCACGACCCCACCGCCCCTGGCGCCGATCCACGACGCGAACAGCAGGATCACCAGCTTGTTGTACTGCGCCGAGAAGTTGGTCTCGGCGACGCCCGTGCCGTAGGCGTTGCAGAAGGCCAGGAGCGGCGCGAAAGCGTACGCCGCGGCCACGTGGTAGAAGCGCACCTGCCTGAAGATGAACGGGACGGCGAGGGACGAGAGAGCCGCCAGCACCACGTAGCCGCTGATGGCGAAGGTGTTGGGGATGTGCTCCCTGAGGAACACATGCGTCCGGCGGCGGTCGTCGAAGCTCAGGACCGGCCGCGGCATGGAGTCCACGTCGGAGAAGGACCTCGTCGACTCCGCCGCCGCCGCCGCCTGGTGGTGGCGCATGGTGTGTACGGTCCGCAGGGAGATCACGACGAGCTGCAAGATGCCGTCGCCGAGAATCATGGCAATGGCGCCAAACACCTGCGCGATCACAACACGGTAGGTCGCTAGCTGGTATGATGTGCATCGTCATCGTCATCGAGTAGCAAATTGTTACTCACCTTGTAACCGTTGAGGCCCTTCAGGCTGGTCTCCTGGAGATTGGCGTCGTACCAGATGCCCTTTTTGCTTTCGAGGTATGGCCACATGACCCCCCAGGAGATGACGGACCCGACGAGCATGGAGATGTTTATCAGGTAGGGGCTGATCATCCCCACGCCGATGTAAGTTCCGCTCATGTTGATGTAGAATCTGCAGAACATCAGAAAACAATGTCATGTCACCAAATGGCAGAGTTAATTTGATTCTAGCAATGCCATTCCCCAATAATCCTTGGTTACCCGCGGTTGTAGGCGAGGAGCCCGAACGTGGGGAAGGCGGTGAAGCCGCAGTTGGGTCCTCCGGTGTAGAACCACTGGAAGATGGACCAGAGCAAGCTGCCCAGGCACGACCGGACGACGAGCGACACCTGCTTCCTGTGTGATATATGAGAAGAGCACGCATGGAGGCAGAAGGCACATCCATGATCAGCTAGGATTCGACACAGTCTACCGCCAAGCAGGTACCAATTGATTGTTGACCACTCACTTTGCCTGCATGACGCCATGGGGGCAGTGGAAGCTGTTGATGAGGTGCGCCGTGGCCGAGCCGCTCGGGAACGTCAGTCGGTGGCGGATGATCATGGTCTGTTCACCAGCGGGACGTCAGGGATGATCATGGTCCGTTCGCCAAATCGGTGATGGTTGGTCAGAGCGTCCGTACGTACCTTCCTCATGGGGACGATGACGAGGAGGCCGACGAAGCTGATGAGGAAGAAGAAGGCCATCGTCCGGGCGAGCGTCGGCTCGCTGATGTTGGCGTCAGCGATGGTCGCGGTGCTCGTCTTCTCCGCCGTCTTCCGGTCCATCGCGAGCAGGTACGACCCGAACCCGCCTGATCACGCACACGCGTCGCCGGCGGCCGTTCAAACACTTCAACGGCGACGAGAGGTTCACAAGAATAGAGCGAGCACAGAGAATGCCGGATCGCGCGTACCGCTGTATGCCATGCTGGCGCAGGCGACGACGCAGGTCTGAACGACGGCGTTCTCCTGGCGCGTGAAGGGGCGGTGCGGCACGCCGGCGTGACCGAGCAGGCCCGTCCACGCCTTGAGGAGGAAGAACCCCAGCAGCGCCGCCGAGATGTTAAGCGACGGGATGATCCCCGACGTGAACACCAGGTTCATCATGATGCCGCTGAGCGCCGCGCCCAGCGCCAGGCTCGCCACCACGGCGCGCGCCGTCACCTGCTCGGGCCACGGCGGGATGGGCTTCGTCTCGAACGCGCGCTCCGTCGACGGACCCTCCCGCGGGTCGCCGATCGACTCCATGCTCCTGCTACCCGTCGCTGCGCTTCCGGATCGTCGATGCCTGCTGAGGGTGAGGGTGACGGCCAATGCATGTAGGTTCGACGGCCGTGCCGCTCCCGCGGTGAGGGAGGAGGGGGGACGATTGGACGAAAGAGAGGCAGATCGGTCGCGTGCTTTACTATTATTAACGAGCTAATGTGGTGAGCCAGAAAGGAAAAGGCGCTGCTAAGTGCTGTGGAAGAGTTGATCAACGGAATGGCAATCTGCTTTTGTCGTCTGCTAGAAAAATGAAAACAACTTCAGGGTTGTGTATGTACCTAAAGATTCCAATGAGCTGCTAAAAAAGAAGATTCCAATGTGATCAGTGGTATCGCAACTGCTGTGGTTGCATTTTTCTTTTACTATAACCAAATATCGACAACATCGATACTCTGACACGAAACATAGAAACAGGGTATGCAAACATTGTTTCCGTTGGTACAATTAATATCCACTCAGGAAGAGGAAGAAATTGGATCAGAAATGATGCATGCCAAGACTCAAACTGAGGTGTGGACGAACAGAAGAAATTTTGCATTACGCGAATACGAAAATTTCCATTTCTTGTATAGGCCAGCTAACAAGAGCTCGTTTACAGCAGCAAAAATGGGCAGACAGAAGAGAAACAGGCACAACTGCTATCTACGCTGCCATGGGCAACATTCAGATTCAGTATTACAACAAGCTCGTTTACAGAAGAGATCTCCGTTCTCATTATGCAATTTATTCTTCTCGTACTGCTGTATTGACAGGATTTTTCTAGGTAACTTGGTTATGATGCGGTATTGCAGAGAGTCACGCTGAGCTGACAAATTAGCCAACTGATCCCTCGAGTTTCAGGTTCATGAGTGCGTCCACCTCCTGTGCGAACTCGTAGGGAAGGTGCTCGAAAACAGCTCGGCAGAATCCTCCAATCATGGCAGCAACAGCCTTTTCGTGATCTACCCCTCTTTGCTGGAAATAGAACAGCTGATCCTCTCCGATTTTGGAAGTGCTTGCCTCATGCTCAACACGGCCGCTAGTGCAACCAACCTGTTACAAGCAAGGTTTTGTCAAATCCATTAGTAGATGCCTAGATGGGGAAAACATATGAAGATTATGTTCAGCATGAATTTGTAATCTGTGCTAGGAAGAAAATCAAGGACAGAGGAATATGTCATGTTATGCGTGTCCAGTACAATATGCCCAGATTAACTAGTGCTCATAATTAAAATGAATTCAATGTTCCCCATGCATCACAAATTTATCAGATTATGAAAGAGAGCACATCTATTTGCTTTCTTTGCACAAAAGTTAAACTTCCCTAGAGCACTAAGCTCCTAACTATGTGCTTGAGTTGTAATTGCATTTTCCGAAAGACACATTTAAAGTGACAGTGCCAAGATACAACAATTAGAATTGACACTACAAATCTACTAAATCGAGAGATGCACATCAAATCTTGAAGTGGATTATATTTAATATATACTGACTATGAACTCATGGCTTTTACCAGCTAGCTAAATGCTAGCAAGTCAAACATAAAAAGAAAACTAAACTTTCCTTGCTATTTTCACATACAAAGACCTGATCATGAACATTCCAATTGTATTACTTGACACAAACCATATTACTGCAGCACATACAATCCCTACTTTTCTAGATTAGTATGGAAATTTTGCGAAAATTGGATGTGAGAAGAGAGCATGTTATATACTTTACAGCATCATATCAACTTTCCAATAACCATTTAATCACTCAGCTGTTATATCAAAGCAACTTTTATGTTTCTCCATTAATGAATGCAATACAGATTAGATCAATCAGACTAGATCAACAGTTTGCTAAAAGGTAAAGGATCATCTCAGAAGCAGGACAGTATTTAACACGCTCCATGTATTTAAATAGTCACTGTAGATATATTATTGAATCAAGTTAATCCATCCTAAGAAGATTCACACGATATCCTCAATTTAATCAAATTATCAGTTTTTCCTCCATGTTTTAAGTCACAATTTTGCACTGAGTCCATGTTCTTCCCAACTACTGCAAGGATATACTGTAAGCTGAGTCTATGGAGCATTAAAACCTTGTTCTATCAGTAACTAATACAGCAATTCAACCTTATATGCCAGACCAACCAGAAAGGAAGTGTACGCTACCTGAATGGTGGGATAGGTATTCGCAGCAGCATTATCGCCAATCAGCAATGAATCACACTGTGAAGAATTATAAGCATTCTCTGCGCCAGCGTTCATCTGAACCAGGCCTCGGTAGCAATTCCTTGACTTCCCTGCAGAGATGCCCTTGGATATAATCCGGCTGCGTGAATTCTTACCCTTATGGATCATTTTTGTCCCTGTGTCTGCTTGTTGGCAATCCTTTGTGAGCGCAACAGAGTAGAACTCGCCAACAGTGTCATCACCAACAAGCTCCACGCTTGGATACTTCCATGTGATAGCGGAACCCGTCTCAACCTGTGTCCATGAGATCTTTGAGCCCCGCCCCTTGCACCGTCCCCTCTTCGTCACAAAATTATAAATGCCTCCTTTCCCCTCCTCATCACCAGAGTACCAATTCTGCACCGTGGAGTACTTAATCTCTGCTCCCTCCTCACACACAAGCTCCACAACCGCAGCGTGGAGCTGATTCGAGTCGTATGCCGGGGCAGTACAGCCTTCCAAATAGCTAACCGTGCTCCTCTCATCAGCTACAATCAGAGTCCTCTCGAACTGCCCTGTCTCCTTGTCGTTGATCCTGAAGTAGGTCGAGATTTCCATGGGGCAGACCGTGTCCTTGGGCACGTAGCAGAAGGACCCATCGCTGAACACCGCAGAATTGAGGGCGGCATAGTAGTTGTCGCCGGGGGGAACGATGCTGCCGAGGTAGCGTTTAACCAGGTCCGGATACTCGCGGATGGCCTCGGAGATGGAGCAGAATATGACGCCCTTGGCCATGAGCGCCTCGCGGTGGGTGGTTGCGATGGAAGTGGAGTCGATTACGGCGTCGACGGCGACGTTGGCAAGGCGCTTCTGCTCGCTGAGCGGGATGCCGAGGCGGTCGAAGGTGTTGAGCAGCTCCGGGTCGACCTCGTCGAGGCTGTTGAGCTTGGGCTTGGTCTTGGGCGCGGAGTAGTAGCAGATGGATTGCAGGTCCACTGGCGCGTACTCGTTGTCGCTCCAGGTGGGCTCGACCATGGTGAGGAACCGGCGGTAGGCGGCGAGGCGGAATTCGAGCATCCACGCGGGCTCCGCCTTGAGCTCCGAGATGCGGCGGACGGTGGCCTCCGAGAGGCCCTTGGGGATGGAGAAGGACTCGAAGTCGGAGACGAAGCCATACTTGTACTCTCGCTTCAGCAGCTTCTGCAGCGCGTCCGCCTCGTCCTCCGCCGCGGCGGCCTGGGACGACGACGGGGACGGCTTCTGCGGGCCCGTCTGCACGGCTACCACCGAGAGGCGGCCGCGCCGGCGCACGCTGGCACGGCGCCCGGGGCCATACGACGCGCGCCCCAACCCGAGCTTGGCGGTGAGGGCGAACGGCGAGAAGAGGGAGGTGGAGGCGGCCATGGTGCGGCGGCCGGGGCGGAGCGAATTGGGGATGGGGAGAGAGACCTGGTGAGGACCCGGGGAACCGGAGTTGTTGAGTGGTTGGAGCCGTGGAACGGGTGCACGGTGCGCGCGCGTGTGGACGGGGCGCGTGGGAGGCCGGTGTTGGTGGGCGCGGTCCAGGTAGGGCTACGCGGTGGGGAGGGGTCGTGTGGCGGCCGAGAGGCAGCGGCACGCACGGCACTGGATGTGGTTCGTGACGCGTGGCTGCATCCGGAAAATAGAGATTTCGGGGGCAAACGCGGCGGCGAAATCGGCTTCGGCTTCGGCCCTGCTTGATCTAGAAGCCTGGAACGGCCGCCCCAGGCCCCCAGCCGCGCGGATCAGGGCCGTCAAAATGTGATCCAGCGGGTCCCGGCCCTCCCCGATCTCAGTCAGGCTTGCAGGCAGAGTGCTGCGCGGATCCATCGGGCGCGGGACGCCCGGCCACCGGCCCAACCAAATGCATCGTTAAAGTCGCCTCACTTATCGCTGTGGCCATCACGCTCGGACGCTACACACTTCTCGCGTCAGCCATGGCCGCCTCCTCCCTGCTCCGCTCGCTAACCCGGCACGCGCGCGGCGGTTCCGCTTACCGCCACCAACCTTGGTCGTCCTTCTCCACCACCACTGCGGCGGCGGGCGCGCGGGATGAGGCGAGGAAGGGGTTCCCTGGGCTGGGGCCGACGGGGAAGGGGGAGAAGGCGCGGGTGGTGGTGCTGGGGACCGGCTGGGCGGGGTCGCGGCTCATGAAGGACCTCGACACCAAGGGGTACGACGTCGTCTGCGTCGCCCCGCGCAACCACATGGTGTTCACGCCGCTGCTCGCCTCCACCTGCGTCGGCACGCTCGAGTTCCGCTCCGTCGCCGAGCCGCTCGCACGCATCCAGCCCGCCGTGTCCAAGTCGCCGGGCTCCTACTTCCTCCTCGCCCGCTGCACCGGCGTCGACCCCGACGCCCACACGGTGAGATCCCCCAGTTTTGGCTAGGGGTGTGTGTGTGTCGAATGGCGATCCTGCCAAGTGGTGTTGCTTTCGTACATTCGTGTGTTCCTAGATTCTCGGAGGAATTCTCAAAGTGCATTTATGCGTCCTGTGCATAATTGCTTTTGACCTTTTCAGGATATGTGTGACTGAGATGCCCGGGGTTAGTTGGGCAGAGGAAAAGGAGGGAGGAATCCTATAGCTTTACCCACGAACACCACGATCCAGATCTACCATGCGCTGCAGTGCTGCCTGCTTGCCTTTCGCCACAACGTTTTTAGCTTTTAAGTGCAAAATTCAAGATCACCGCTATCCCCTGTGTATTGAGTATGGAAAATCACCAGTGTATGTGCATATATTCATCCCGCATACATCAGATCATACTGATCCACATTATGCAGCTGATACATAGTAATACATCATTTTACTAGTTCCATTGGTCAATATGTGCATAGTAATTCACTTCACAATCTTACTGGATCAAAGAGTCAATGTGATCAAAGATCCGATGTGTAACCTATACAGTCCCTGCTGATACTGCATGGGTAGGTATCTCACACTGATTAGAGACAAGTAGATATGCTCACACACAGGGAAAAAACATGGTGTTTTATGAATATTTACATTAGCTTTACTTGGCAGCTTGGCTAGTTGGAGGGATATTGCATGAACCTTATTTCCTGCTGACATTGATCTTTTCCCTCTATGCCCCAGTTCTGTCTATTTATTGTCTCCTTTTGCATATAGATTGATTGCGAGACAGTTACAGACAGTGAGAGAGATACCTTGGAACCATGGAAATTCAAGGTTGCTTATGACAAGCTGGTTTTTGCATGTGGAGCTGAGGCATCAACTTTTGGGATAAATGGTGTCACTGAGCATGCTATCTTTCTTCGGGAAGTTCACCATGCTCAAGAGATTCGCAGAAGGCTCCTTCTTAATCTGATGTTGTCTGATGTACCTGGTATGACTGCCCTTTTCATTTGACATCTTATATGTGCTAATCATGTAGATTTATGATAAAACTATTTTCGAGCTGAAATAGTTGGCTATCGAAAAGCAAAAGTTAATTTGCCTGCTCAGACCTAATATTTATCCACTTCATCATTTCTGAGAGACCAATGCTATATGGACAAACAGGACTTTCCGAGGAAGAAAAGCGCAGACTATTGCACTGTGTTGTTGTTGGAGGTGGTCCGACAGGAGTGGAATTTAGTGGTGAACTTAGTGATTTCATCATGCGAGATGTTAAACAACGTTATTCGCACGTGAAGGATTATATCCATGTGACCCTGATTGAGGTTTGTGCTGTTGTATTTCTATGTTTACTTTTTAACTTTT
Source organism: Cenchrus fungigraminus (assembly GCA_036936925.1). NCBI lineage: Eukaryota > Viridiplantae > Streptophyta > Magnoliopsida > Poales > Poaceae > Cenchrus > Cenchrus fungigraminus. Next base: position 13,631,069 of record CM072778.1, on the reverse strand, counting down.
ACTTTGAACTTGCTTGTCAGCTAATTCGTCATTTCATCTCAGGCAAATGAGATATTGTCATCGTTTGATGTTCGCCTCAGGCAATATGCTACGAACCAATTAATTAAGGTTAGTAATCGCTTCTTCACATTTATTGTCGTATCATTTCTGGCTTTAAGGCTTCAACAGGCTACTATTTAAGAGAATTCTATTACCAAAGATAGCATGCTGAGAATCGAATAGGTATATATGGCCGTGATATGATAAACCCACTAATAGATTGCATGTTGTGTTTTCTCATATTATTTGGATTTTGATAAATAACTTGTTTGTGTTTTTCACCCACCAGTCAGGTGTTAGGCTTGTGCAAGGAATTGTTAAGGATGTACAACCTAACAAATTAATCCTTAACAATGGAGAGGAGGTTCCTTATGGTTTGTTAGTATGGTCCACCGGAGTTGGTGCTTCACCATTTGTCAAGTCGTTGCCATTTCCTAAGTCACCTGGTGGAAGGTAAAATAAATTGGTAATGATCATATGTTGTGTCTATGCTTAATCAAATGGTGAATGGGTTGCATTGTGCATTGTGAGTAGGGATGCAAGTTCTAAATGTAATGGGTCATTGGGTCGACCCAAAAAAAAGTGATAAAATGAACTAGGATGACATTCCATGTAATTAATTTTGGGGAGGAAATGAACTAGAGTGGCATTCTATCGTAATTAATCAGCTGACCTGAAAAACACCATTGGGTACCCACTTGAGCAGATGCTGACATCTTCCATAGTTTGGTGGGGGTGGGGGGGGCATATATGCTGATAACATATTCCTGTTCTGTCACAGGACCTTTAACGGTTTTTTATTTTATGTTTGCAGGATTGGTGTAGATGAGTGGTTGCGAGTTCCTTCTGTTCGGGATGTGTATGCTATTGGTGACTGTAGTGGATTTCTTGAAAGCACTGGCAAGGATGTTCTCCCAGCTCTAGCCCAGGTAGTTTCACGAACCATCTTGCTGCAAGCTAAGCTAATTACAAAAGCATGCCCAAACTACTATGGGCACTGAGCAATGTTTTCTATAGCACTAGGTAAAACAGGGTGGGAAATGAAAAGAAGATGAGCAAGCGGAATTGCATCAAAACTTAACTGGCAGATACTTATGTTTGTCTTGCTTGTTTCTATGATTCAGTTATTCTCTTTCAGAAGAATTGTTGTTAAGTAAAACGATTATGTTCCATTCCTCTTGTACACTTGAGCAGGTTGCAGAACGACAAGGTAAGTACCTTGCCAGCCTACTCAACCATGTCATGAAAGCTGGAGGAGGGCATGCAAACTCTGAGGTTGAAGCCGATCCTGGGCCACCCTTTGTGTACAAGCATCTAGGCAGCATGGCAACTGTTGGAAGATACAAAGCTCTAGTCGATCTGAGGCAGAGCAAGGTTGGGTGATGTTCTACATTTGCAAGCTTTTTAACAGTTTGCTGGCTGCTCGTGGGTTTATTACTGAAACAAATTTCTTTCTCCATCGCAGGAGTCGAGAGGGATATCTCTTGCAGGATTTACAAGCTTTGTTATCTGGCGCTCCGCCTACTTAACTCGCGTTGTTAGTTGGAGGAATAGATTCTATGTGGCTATCAATTGGCTGACCACGTTTTTGTTTGGCCGGGACATAAGCCGCATCTAAGAGTGCTTGTACGGTATCAAAAGAGTGAACAGTATAAGTTCTATACAGTGTTATAGGTCACGGTTACTTTTTCTTGTCAATTTTGATCTTGTATAATCTTCAGAAGCACAATTCCCAGGTTAATTATGAATAAATCTGAGGAGACCACAGTTGCATGTCGCATGAATGTATAATACTGGTGTAGCTATGGCTTATTTCGGTGTCAGAAAACAATTTCGAGGAAGATTCATGGGCAAATAGATGGTTTTCATGGCAATAATAAGCTGTGGAGCCAAGGGGAGAGAGACAATATTGAAAAAGTCCAGCACAGCGCTTCAAAGTGTTTGAACTTTGCACTCCATACCCTCTCCTGTTGTTGATTCGTCATTGGTCAACTCGTCAATAATACGTCCAGAAAATATCTAATCTTCTTAGGCCAACTCCAGTGCTGGACTGCTGGCTAGGTTGGTTTTGAATTCTGATAGCAGAGGTCGAATGAAGCTAGTGTTCTCACTCGTGGGTTCCCTATATCGAGTTTGATTTTTCTTCTAACACAAGAACGTCCCTGCTCACAATGTGCTCCATTCGACTTTTTGAGCTGCAAATAGTTTTTGGAGTAACACAGAAGAAATCCCAAACCTATATATCACCAATACTTCACTAATAACCCAGATGTACCAGTATGTGATACTCCGTACTTGCATATCAAAGTCGTGTCACTGTACTGGTATAACATATCTGTGAAACATTAAGTCCGAACCATCAGTAAGAACCCAACTGAATGTTGTCACAAAGGAAGGAACTTCATAAATTGGAATCAGTGAACCTTCTCAAACAATAAAGGCAGTCATTTCCTCCCAGGGCCTTCTCAAACTAAGGCAGCCATTTCCTAGCTTTCACACATTCACTATATACATGAATAATAGATCCCCTTCGGCTTAAGATTCAGTGAACAAATAACATCTCTATTTTAATGCCTAAGTTAGCAGAATGGTGTTGCAAAGAATGCAGTCGAGCATTCAATTTAGGAACACGAAAATTCTTTCAAACACAGTTACACATCCTCTATAGATTGCAAAAACAACTCAATTCTGAAATTAAAGGGGACGGGCTACAAAGCAAACTGAACAAGGAGCTGTTTCACTGATAACTAGTAAACAGGTAAAAGAAGATGCAAATATCGCCCAAAGTTATGACATACAACTGAAATCAGTAAACCATGCCAAGTGAGGTTTGGAACAACACCGGTATCAAGAAAGCTCAGTTCATTCTGCGCCTCTTGTTCCGTTGGGAGCCCCCACCATCCACGTCCAATGACCCTAATGCATTGCTCCTCCCCCTCCTCCGCAGGGATCTCGAAGAGCCCACATTGCTAGGCTCTCCTGCACTCTCTGCGATACCAGCATCCCCATGTATCACTGCAACAGTGCTCGAATTAGATGTTTGGTCTGCAGAAGGTGCTCCTGTAATATTAATTCCATCAACTGATGTCTCGTTATTTTGAGGATTTGATGAAGAAGCAGATAGACCATATTGGCTTGGTGAAGCCATTCTTCTAAGGTCACTCATGGCACTGGCCAGTCTTTCTGTGTTTGCAATGCCAATATAGGCAAGGTGCTCTAGCAATTCAAATCTGTCAGATACACGTGGTGTTGAGCCACGTCTCGATGATTCTGGTACATTGTTTTCTGTCAAACCAGTACCAGAGGCAGTGGAAGAACCATCAGGGCGGCTCTCAGCTTCTCTCTGCATCTGCCTTACTCTCATCCTTGTGGCTATTGCAATTCTGCTTAGGCGAGTAGCACGTTGAGCACTATCATTCATTTCCTGCGCAGCTGATTCAGATGGGCCTTCAATCCTACTCACGCTATTCATAATCTGCTGATCCAGAAGGCGCCTCCACGATGATAGTATCCCTTGCGCCTCACCAAACCTTCTTGAGATTGGCCGCATATGGTGGAATTGTTGCCTGAAGCTTTCAAGGCGATTTCCATGCGGCCTCGGCGGTATTGTAGGACCTTGTGGCTTTCCATCATCAGCAGCCTTCTCTCCATCTGAATTCCCTCTACCATATATAGGAGTAATATTTGACTCTGTAACCTCACCTTTGCACACTGGGCATTCCTTGTGGTTGGAGTAAACATTCAGCCACTGATACAAGCACGGCCAGCAGAAGAGATGACCACAGGAAGTGACTACAGGCTCACTTGCCATCTCAAAGCATATGTTACACTCGAATGTGGCGGCAGTCTTGCCACGCTCCTCGGTGGACTCTTCTGCGGCACCTAATTCTAAGACATTGGCAGCCACCTTATTTACTTCAGCAGTATCAGCAGCGGGCTCATGCTGGGGCACCAGCATGGCGGCTTCCAGCCCAGAGGGGCGAGCCTCGGAGCTGAGGGGTAGAAGGTCAGACCTGAACCGCCTGGGGCGAAGCCACCTGCTTCCAGTTTGTTCGAGCAGCCGCCCGTACCGGACGGCAGTGTCCGGGAAGAAAGATGAGGAGGCCGTTGACGAAGAAGGCCGGTCCTCCCACCCCAGCAGTTCGCTGGGCCGTACCAGCGGCGGTGGCGGCGGCACCCGGAAAGCGGCGTACCTAAGTTCGTCTCCGAGCTCGGAGATGAGCGGCTCCGGAGGCGGCATGCTTTGAAGCCCAGGGACAAGCGGTTCAGGAGGCGGCATGTAGAGATGCGCGTTCGGAACAGGCGAGTCCTCGGGGTTGTAGGGGGAGTACGCCTCCGGCGGCGGAGGGGAGAGGTCAGCGCGCGAGGGAGAGTACGGCGGATGCAGGGCCTCCGGCGGCGGCGGCGCGTCGACGGACGCGGCCGATGACGACGGGGAGGAGGGCATCGGGGTGCTGAGGGCGAGGTCGGAGCCGAGGTCAGAGCGGCGCGGTCGCGGGGCGCGGGGGAGACCGAGGTAAAGGTTCAGATCCATCCTCCTGCTGCTCCCCGCGGCCTCATCGGCGTCCATCCGACGGCGAGCGCGTGCCCCAGAGCCCTACCCTCCCCCGGCTTCCCGACCAGGCCACCTTTGACTCCCCCGCCTCACCGATGCCGCGGTCTGCAAGAAGCAAACCCTATCTTGACGCGCGGATGCGGCGCGGGGCCCCGGGTCATGGGCGGAGGAGGATACCTGGCACCCCCTTCGCTGCCGCTGCCGCGAAGGATTAGCGAGCGGCGGCGGGGGCGCTGCCGCCGAAGGCGAGGGGGGGGGGGGGGGCGCGGCGGCGGCGGTGAATGGGGTGGGAGACGCGCGGCCAAGAGGTCCGAAATGGGGAGAGGGCGTCAGGGCGTGTTTATACCTGCTGTGTGGGTGTGCTGTCGCGGTGGAAAAGGGTGTCCCATTTCCACGACCACGACAGTTAAAATCCGTAATGCACAGCTCCGTTTGGCTCCCACTTCTCTAGATGGAGGAGTTTGGCTCCCACTTCTCTAGATGAAGGAGGGAGAGCTGGAGCACTCACGTTTGGAGGTGTCTGGTGAAGCTAGTAAAAACAGCTCCAGGACCTGTTTTTGGAGCTCTACCAAACTAGCCCTTAACCGCTGGTCATTTTACCCGCTGTTTTACCCGTTTTTACTCAACGGCCCAACGGAACAGCAAAGAAACGGCGGCCCGTCGAAAAGCGAGAGATGATGTGCTACAGCAAAGAAACGGTGTCGCACAAAAGAGTAAAAAGCATATGTTGTTGTACCAGATTTAGCCTTTAGCAATATGCTTTCTGGAAAGGGTCGTAGTAGTTTTTCCTCAAATCTAACCACGCGTTATTATCAACGAGAATTGAGATCCAAATCCGAAATTCCGAGAACATTTTTCAAAGAAACTCCTCCATGAAACGAGGACAGGATGGAAACAAGATTTTTCAAAGGTCGAAAACAAAGACTACGCAAGAATTTTCTCACATCTGTCGAGAGCACGCATGAGAAACACGCATTCATCCACCTCCGGCATCCTCTCCAGTCTCCACAGAGACAGTCAGTCAGTATAGAGTTGTTGTCTATACGACACTAACATGCAGCTTGGATAAGTCGCTGAACCGAAATATCTTTGGTAACTGAGATTTTTTGCGGTGACCATAAATTCTTGTCACCAGGTAACCCCATCCTGGGACTGAAAAACAGAGATGAGCTGCTCTTTCCCTTGTTTGCACGGATGCCTCTATTTTCTCAAGCACCAGAGTTCCACCAAACAGCATAGGTGATCATTCTTGTGGACTGACTGTGTCAAGGATCTGCAATGCAGAAGTAATATGGTTCAAGGAAGTTTGATTTATTATGTGTAGAATTTTACATGGAAAAACAAGAAGATCAAAAGGAAAGGAGAACTGAAATGGCTCAAGACCTTATCGGTGAACTGGCGAAAAGCTTGACCTTCCATCACTTTCTCCAATTCCTACAGACAAATTAATGAGAGGGTACACATATTGAACGAATAAACAACTGCAAAAGATCAAGAAATATATGTGAGTAGCATGGTCCTATTTGGATTTTCTCAACCATTTATATAGATATCAAAGTCATGACGAAAAAGAGAAATAGAGCTGTTGTATACTGTTTTCATGGAAAAACGGAAAGAATCCTACACCCATATTCATCCTGATTGTTTTGTTTTGTTTTGTTTTGAATCAGATGCACCGTAAGAGGTATGTCAAGTGCTATTTGGGCAGCCAACACATTTCAACCTTAGCAATTTTTGCAAGTGAATGAACTATGAAGACTTACCTTTTCTGGTTCTGAAGACCCATCGATTTTAAGTATCATTTTCTGCAGCTCAGGATCTCTCAGAGCATCTTGGATCTCTTTCAGTTCCACTGTGAAGGATATGTTCATGTAATAACACACATAAAAAAAAGCTGCACTCAGCTTTTGATAACTTTAGCGTTCATGAATTCAGCACTAACATACTTCCAGCGGTCCAAGGACAGTAATCTACTAAACATCTTAAATGGTGAATAAATTACCATTCTAGGAGACAAAGCAAATAATTCTAATTTATAAACGACTTTACACATGATGCATGAAGGATCAGAACTTATTTAATCATGGAAAGACTACGATATCCCTGTATAAGTTTCCTTAAATTAGCCGCATTAAGTCATATTCGTGAATAGTTTCCATAAAGGTTAATAAACCACAAGTGGAGATCAGGAGATGTATACATTGGTTCAAAAATGTATAAATGTAAGAGATGACAACGGGGCATTCCAACTATAAGGTGATGCTAGTATCCTCTATTTTAGTTATTTAGCATCTAATCCACATGAAAACATTGCTAATACCACATGAAGTGGCTGAAAGTGTAAATTTACAGTCAAACTTGGTGCCTTGGGGGGATGGTAGGCCATACCTAAAGACCTTAGTCTGTTGTTGTCAACAAGCCAGCTTGGGTCCTCAACTTCAAGAGCTTTTGTAGGGCATACTGTATTAGGAGATTTTGCAGGGCATGTGGTGTTCGGTACTGCAGAAAAACAGGGAGCTATAATGATTGAAACACATAATGAAGCAACAACAGCATTATGTATTGTACTTTTTTAGATAACCATTTTAAATTGATTCGATTGAAGATACAGTATAGCTCCATTGTATAAAGTTGAAGGTGGTTGAAGGATGACTCGAATGTTTAAAGTGGGTATACAATTATAATATATTGTCTGAACTTAACCAACTTTTGTTGACAAATACCAAATGCAGTTATGAATCAAAAAGTGAAACGAAAACTGAGTATAGCAAGTTGTATAAATATTTACATAAAGAGGGATGTTGATCCTTGTCATTTGGGCTATTTGTTCCATCTTTCACCAACCCAGAGCTCTGTGCTGCAAACAATAGAAGATATTATGTTCCTCTAGATTTTGGTAGCAATCATTTCAACAAATACAAAATAATTTCAAGCACAGCACTGACTGATATGCAGAGAATACCGGTTTTAAACTCTTTCTATTTAGGCCAAAAAATGATGCAGACATTTTGGACATTAGTAGCTTACTAAGCAGGTTTTTTTTCCTCCCTCTAACAAAATAAATTATCTTTGAAGTGAGATATTAACACTATGGTTGTGAACAAAACAGTATATCCCCAATAGAACATCTGTACCTGTTGTTTTATGAACTAACAAAAGTTGATATCTACACTCGAGAAAGTTATCAAACTAAATAGTAACTAGGGACAAGAGCATGCAAATAACAGTCAGAATTACACCTCATACCCCTGTTGTAACTGGAATGAATCCCTGCTCCCCAGTATGTTAAGAAAGCAGTAACTTTCTAATAATTTTATCCACAAAAGCTAGAGCACTCACTAACTTCCTCCTGCAGTGGTGACTTGCTAATTTCTTCCTGAAGCAATATTTTTCGGCAAGATTCATCTGCTGAGAAAAAGCAACAATTAGCACACAGCCAATAATAAGGCAGCTGGATCCTATACTACATTCTACGGCTCTCGGAACAAGAGAAATTATCTAGGTGGGTGATTGGAGGGAGTATAAGAGCATTCACAGCTGCTCTTTAGTCTTGTAAAAATATATTAACTCGTTAGAATATTTATGGTTGGCACACTGCAAGCTACTCTTTAGTCTTCTAAGAAAATATTAAGGTTGACAGGAAGATAAGAATAGCACAGAAGTACCTTTGTGCTTTTTGAAGCATGTAACAGAGCAACTGCAAGGGACAATGATACGGTATATTAGGTTCAACTAGTAAAAGAAAAAAAGTTAACAGGTAATGCTTTCAGTTAATCTGTAGCATATATCAAGTAAAAAAAATATGAACATTCATGTAGCTTTTTTGGACATAATTTTAAATGGCCCAACATGATTGCAACTAAAAGAGTGTGTGACGATTTAATTATCAGACGAGTTAAGGAAGACCGATCACACTACCTCAACTCCTGACGGCTGAAACATTTAGTGACATCCTTAAGTCGTAATTATAAATATATTGATAGGTTAAATAAATTTATACATGGTACAGACATTACCTAAATCCAAATTTGTGGTACAAGACGCAGAGGGTCAATTTTATATTTGTTGCATATACATGTCTGCACTGCTTTCATCAAGGAAAAGTTGCAGGCATTTGCTTCTTCGATTAATACAGCCTTTTGCTCAGTTAGTTCGGCGTACTAATCTGCTCCAGACTCACACCAAGCATGAGGTAAGCATCAAACCAGAACTGTCATCTTAATGCTGGAATTGTGGCGATATTAGTTTCTTAAGTGATTGTATGTATGGACAGTAAACTAGAATTTGAAGTCAGAGGCTAATAGCAAATTTCATGTGTTCCTATTCCAGGCATGCTCAATTAATTTATTCCATGAACCCTAGCCAACCCCGGACACCTTTTCCCCCAAAAAAACAGAAGGCTAATACATGATCCCACATCAACACCAACTAATCCAACCGAGATGGTCCAGCACTCCAGCTACTCGTATAGTGAAACACCAAGCCTCAATGATACGCTCGGCAACATATATCCCCGCACAACAGGCAGAGAAGGCGTGTGGGTGTACTCACTAGGGCGTGCGGCACGAGGGGCACTTGTACTTTGACGGCGCCTCCTTGCAGACGCTGCAGCTCCCGCCTCCCATCGCCTGACCAAACTCCGCAAGAGCTTGTCCCCCAGGGGAAGCGGCGACCAGCACCACCGTGCCGTTTGAGGTGAGGTGGCTGCCGCGGGCCGCGGCGGAGAAGGGACGGTGGACGGCCGACGCTGTAGTGACGCTGGGCTCGGCCGGCGGCGGGGAAAGTGGCCAGCGCTCGCTCACACGCACGGGAAGGAAAATCCCCAACTCGGCGTGTGGGGCTGTGGGCTGTAGCGCACTTGGTTTTTACATGGGCCGGCCAGTTGGTGGTAACGAGCGGCAAATAATATATTTGCGCTCAATTTTAAAATGGCCTGCGACCCGCGTAAAAATGGGCGAAAGTTGTGAGAAATCTCCCATTTGGGTTACTAATTTTCAATTGGCAAAATCACGGTCATACTCTAAGTTTTCATTAGCATCCTTTATAACAAAAATTATGGTTCACCAAAACTAGTACTATTTAGTGATACTCCCTACGTTCTTAAATATAGTGATACACCATTGATTTTTTTACTTCAACTTTGACCATCGATATCTATCAAACAAGTTAGTTATCTAAAGTAAAATGTGTATTATTATGTATATAGTTGAATGTATTTTAGATTTAACTTGTAGCTTTATCGACTTGCAAAAATATTTGTAGGAAAAACGAATAGTCAAACAAATAAAAAAAATCAATGATGTCATATATTTAAGAACAGAGGTAGTATATAGCATGAACTAACTATCTATTCCCTCCATCCCAAAAAAACATGTCATTTTAGGTTTTTCCTAAGCCAAACTTTCTCAATTTTGACCAAATTTATAGAGAAAAGTACCAATATTTATGACATAAAATGGGTATATTATAAAAATATATGTCATGTAAATTTAATGGTAGTTATTTTACACCATAAATACATGTAGTTTTTTCAATAATCCTGGTCAAAATAAAAAACTTTGACTTATAACAATCCTAGAATGATATTTTTTTGGCGGAGGTGTACAATTATATACAATTTAGTAATTATTAAATTATAAAAAATGATTTTTTTAAATGGAATGGTCTTTTAAACTTATTCTAGTATCGAAAAAATAGTATAGTCATGACATTTGTATTCCTTTACCATGATGTCCTTACACTACCTATACTGTCAGTGTATACCAACCATACCACATGTAACCTTTTCAATAGTATACAATTAATTTGACCATCGAATGTTTTAATTCTAGTCCATTTCAAACACTAGTATAGCTTAGTATTGTACAGAAGAGATCCAAAAAAGTTAATTAGCATGTGTGCCGTGTAGCTTTCTAAGTATCTAACCCAGGTGCGCTGATGGGCTAATCAGAGTTAAATAATTAGCCATTATCAGTACAATTAGCCCATATTTAGTCCTATTTGAAAACGTTTCTAGTATTTGATCCTTGAAATTTAGTCCTGGAATGCAAACATGATAGTAATTACCACATTTTCAAGTAAAATCAAGTGCAAAGTTGTCGTCGCGTAATCCTTTGGGAAACAACAAGAACGCATCGATGACTTCCCTGAAAAGTAGTTCAACATTACTAATACAGTTTCTAGTATGAAAATGCCACTGCACAATATCTCACTTCAGCAATTGTACATTTTTTCATTTCGCCAAGGTAGACGGGCATAGTTGGATTGTTGGAGACAAATCGAAGCCACTAGTAGCATTCTCTAACAGGTGTGAGGAAAAAGAAAGTAATGCGAAGATGAGTTTCTCAGAGTTAGGAATCATGAAGTCAGGCAATTCCTTGCTCATGTCGTGTCCTCATGCTCAAAGCCTCAAACCACTCCAAGCCAAATAGTATATCGCAACACAAAGTCACAGATGAACGTACATGGCACACCAACGAAAAAAAGAAAAAACAAATCTACAGTCACTCTGGCAAATTCATATCCGGTACCGGACCAATGGATCCTTGAACTGGAGCCGCTGGTGATACACCCTCCACGCATAATCCTCCAGTAAGAAAGAGTGAAACCTCCATCCATCTCCATCGCCTCCGGCGCCATCTGCATCCTCGTCGCGGCCCTCTTCGCCTTCTCCGGTGGCATCGGAGAGCGGGACCAGGGGCGAGATGATGTTGTCCAGAGACAGAGTGATGAGGACCGTCAGCGACAAGCGGTCAGTCTCGCCGTGCTGCGTGTCCAAGGGTGCGGAGGAGGTGGGGCGAGCCATCCCTCTCACTTTCTTCAACTTGCCGTTGCTCCACACCTGGCACGCGAGCCAAAAGGAATCATGCAACAAAAAAGATGAGTGTTGAGCGATGTTGGCTGTTCCTGCCTGAAGAGTGAAGATTTGAAGAACAGCTCATGATGGTCGCTTTTGCGTCTGAAAAGCGGAGATGTTTGACTAATTTTTGTGTCCAAGTGCTCCAAACTGAGCGGTGATCAGTGAGTGATACACCAGGTGATGGAGACATGGGCCCTGATTGCCTAACGGGGTCAAAAATCAAAATTAAGTGGCGACTGGTGACCCTGAATTGCTGATGCGCGACCTACTTTAGAAATTGATGCCGTTGCATAAACAAAAATGGATGCTCTCCATCTGTGCCTCTAGTTCTTGTACGTTCTGCTGCAATGGCACTACCACCTCTATGGTGTACTAGAGCACTACAAATTTTGACCAAATCAAGAATAATAGCAACAGTGCTTGTGTAATCTCTGCTACTGTTTGTTTAGCATCTCCCTTTTCCCCCTTTTTTTAAGATGCTGTTGTAAATTTCTCTTGTAATGTTCATTGGATATCGATTTTCGCGTTAGTCAAACTGAGAGCACGCAAGTACCTGTGCAATGTCGCCGATGGTGACAAGAAGCGCGCCGTCGCGGGCGCCCACTGCCGTCCACTCGCCGCCGTCGTTCATCACCCAGCTCGCCGGTGCCGCTTCCTGCCCGGACGCCTCCCATTGGCAGTGAAGCCCCACGACGTACGGGTACGCCTTCACCTTCCCTGCGGCCGGAGGAGCAGTATCGCCGGCGGAGACCTTGGAAGCCCACACGAGGCACCTCGCCTTCCTCCTCCCCTCCGCAAACGGCTCCTCCCGGATGCCGGCGTCAGGGCACCCGGACAGCAGCGCCACCACTCGCATGCCCACGTCCCTCATCCGCCGCGCGTACTCCGCAGCAGCCGGGAGCGCGTCCATGTCCCCCTCGCAGGCGTCGAACACCACGACGGGGTCATCGGCGCCGCCATCAGCATCCTGCTCGCCCCCCTCCTCATCATCCTCCTCAGTGAATCCGAGCGTGCGAAGATTCGACTCTCGGCGCGAGGACGCGTCGATTTGAGAGAGCTCGGCGAGCGCGGAGGACGGTAGCTCGGAAGGGAGGCCGTGGCCGGCGAGGTGGAAGTAGCCCGCATCGGCGGCGTCGCGGAGGGCGCGCTGGTCAGGGTCTTCGAGCGAGACGAGAGGCGGGAGCGAGGGCGACGCCTGCAACCGAGCAGCGAGCGGCGACCGGAGCTGCGGGGCCGGGGAGGAGAGGAGCAGGCGGTGCAGAAAAGCCGAGAGCGCGGCGTCCGTGCCCCCAGCTGCAGCAGAGGACGACGAGCCCGCGTGGTGGTTCGACGGCGTTGGCGGCGGCGGGCCTGGAAGCGCGCTCCCTCCGGAGGTGGTCCTAGACATGGCGGTGGTGGCGGCGGTGGAAGAGGACGAGGCGGCCATGGAGACGGCCGGAGCGGCGGGCTCGCGGCGCAGGGAATCAGCGAAGCGGAGGGGGTGCTTTTGGTGGGGAATCGGGAAACGCGCTGGTGGTTCGGCGCCGTTTGCTGCGTGGGAAGAAGGCGGCGGCCTCTTTTATCTGAGTCGTGTATGTATTGGTCTGGTTGTGTGGGCCCAGCTGCTGGCCCAGTGGTGGGCCACGGGAAGCTGCCGAGTGGGCCGGAGCACTGCTGACAGGCCTCCTCAACAGGTCGCCTCGAATCACTGAATTCTTCTGCTTCATTTTGCATTGGAATTCTTTTGCATTACTTTAGCTGTGTAAAATATCTGAATACATGCTACGCCGGGACTGATCCAGCAGCCTGTTGATCATCAGGCACCGGCCAACGATATTTTTCTCTCAAAATAAATTAGTGTCTGGAACCGGTCACCAGCCAACAGTATTTTTCTTTAAAAAAAAAATCAACATCAGCCATCTGACCGACGAACAAGTTCTAGTCGCACTTACTAGCTGACATTAATGGCGCGAAATAAGAGGATTAGCTCATATTAACCATCGTTTTTTAAGAAGAAAGGAGTACTTGGCAAAACCATCGTTGTCTGCATCATTGCTCCATCCATCCATCAACATTCAACCAGCGGGGTCGCCTGCTTCCGTTGAACGGAGAGCGCACGAGGCATCGAAAATTGCTGGGATCCGATCCTCCTACGGTACCGTACGTGCAATCTTGCCACGGCAAGCTCCTCTTTCCCAGTTCCACGGCAATCTTGGGTTAAACTACTCTCCGGTGGGGGTTGAGAGTTTAGACATCGAGACAGGGACGTGGTGCTGGCCGAGTTCACAGACGTCGAAGATGAGCGATTGAGCGACACGATCAGGGATCACACAAAGATATGCAGAGAAAAGCAGATCAGGCATCTGAACACGCAACCCAAGATTCAATCGCAGGGGCGCGGGGCTGCGCCTTTCGTGTTTCTTTGCGCTAAAGTACTTTTTGTGTGCGGGGGGTGCAGGATGCTTAAAATGTGGAAACGTGTGCCGCGGCATGTCAACTTATTAGTGCCTTGTCAGAATCGTGTTCAGTGATGTCGACGGCTTTATCATCGTCGGGCGGCCCGTGTGAGCAATTGTGCATAACCTATAAGTAGGGTGCTTTATAGACTTATAGTGCAAAAATGCAAAATGAGTCACCGAAATCAAACATCAATAACTTAAAATGGTGTGACTTATAAGTTGCGTAAGTAGCTCTCGTTTTGGTCGCACACCTTTTCACTATGCGCTACCCAAACCGGACAATGGGTCTCGCGTTTGGGTACTGATTGTTGGAGTCAGTCTAAAGGAAACGGAGAAAAGAAAGAACGAGAATTAGATGATTAGATGAAGTATTTGTCCTATGCGTGATTAGATGAGCGATTTTTCTCAAAATCGCGTAGCCGGTCGCGATCGTGAGGTATTTGCCAGCTTGGAAAACCGGTTCCAGCTCCTGGAACATCCTCCAGGAAACAAGCTTGTCTCTAGCGATGTGGAACTCCAGTTTGTCAAAAAAATAATTGTGCCCGTGTGTGTTAGGTCGGAGTCGACGGCTTGCACCTATCTAAATGATGTTTTTGTACCCGCCAGGAGTTGTCACGCGAAAGGCGAGGGGTACATATAGTCCAGTTTTATATTGTGTCAGTGACTCAGTATACGTAGTACCGTACTCCATCGTCGCCACTCGCCAGTATAAATCAGAGTGTGTGCCACGTCCATAGAAAGTGTAGCCTATGGAGATCTGATGGGCCTCCATGGCAAGACAGTCAAACAACAAGACAAGAGAGCCCAAGCCAAGTGGAGTTGAGAACGGTGGGTCTATTTAGTTCGACAATAAATGGGCTGTAAGTTCATTAGGAAGGTAAGCCTACGAATTCCAGCCCACTAAAACCCATTTAAATGATGTTTTTTATTTTCCCACCAGCCCACTTCATGACTATTAAATTAAAAATGTTCCAACATTTTTTCTTGAACATTTCTAGTAATTTTTCGTCAGCATTTTACACAATGTTCCAACATTTTTCGGACCAACATTTTTTAATCAACATTTTTCTGGTGGTTTCTTCCAACATTTTTCAGAAATGTTTCAACATTTTTAAGAAATGTTGGTTTCGTCAACTATTTTTTGTCAATATTTTGTAAAATGTTGCAATATTTTTTAGAAATGTTGGATAACATTTGTCTCCATCTTTTTTAGGTTTCTTCCAATATTTTTCAAAAATGTTACAACGTTTTTAAGAAATATTGGTTCCATTAACTATTTTTTGTCAATATTTTGCAAAATGTTGCAATATTTTCTAGAAATGTTGGAAAACAAATTAGTGTCCTCCGGCGCGCAAGGGAACCAGCCCGCAGGGGGCGGCGGAGCGGCGACGCCTTGAAGGTGGGAGTAGCGCCTGGAAGAGGCGGGTTTGCCAATGTTGGGCTGTGTGGGCCGTTATTTTGGCTTCTGGTGGTTTATAGTTGGTTAAGAAAAATCCTCCGGAAGGTATATAGGATTTCCAGTATCTGTCTGCTGTACATAGAGGGGGTCCAAACATGTGAATTTTCCATGTTGGCCCATATATATCACCATGGCATATGCGGCCCATGGTCTCAGTTTGGTGTTCAGCGAGCTGTGCTTGCTGACTGGTTTGTGCATTGATGCCATCAAGCAACACAGATGGAACTCCGTATGAGATGGGGAGCCACAACGGAATTGAGTAGTGGAGGCGTGGGTGGGAGCTTATGCTCGTACGCGGGGCTCACAGTCACAGGAAAAGGAAATGCTAGAAATGGTAAAGCTGATGCATCGATAAGCAGTGAAGCAGGCAAAATTGCTGCTGGCTCGCACGGTTGTTGTCTTGTCCCCAGCCTCGCACAGCCCAAAGTGGCGAACACTTTTATCTCCATATCCACCCTCCCTTCATGCGAAACGCTTGGTGACTTTTGGTTTCTGGTGATCCAGGATTCCAGGCACGCATGGGGCGCGATCGCGACCACGGACCTGAACTTCACGGGCAACCTAAGCACCAAACCACGCAGGAAGCCAGCACCCACTGCGCACCGCCAACGGGGCCGCCGGGCCTATCGCGAGCCTGCTGCCACCCGCAAGCCTACCCAGCCGCAGTGTCTGTCGAAAGCGGCGCAAGGAACAGGGAAGTCGACGCCGACCACGACCATCCCCTCCCATTCCTTCCCCTGGTGCTGAAACGGAGGCGGACAAACTCGTCTGCTCGCGCATGTTCGTGCTCGTCTACTCGGCTGGTTGGGGGTGGAGCCTAAATGCCTAATCATAGCAACGCTTCGTGGCCCACGGCTGCGCTCCGCCCGCATGGCGACGGGGGCGCGGCCGTGCCGCCTGCCGAAGCCGGAAGCGCGAACCACCGCGAGTTTTTTTTTTTGTCCACGATATGGCTCCGGCTGCGTCCGTCCAATTCGGTCGTATCGTGGTCTGCCCTGCCGGCTTCAGCTTCTGCTTTTTTGCGCCGTGATGGCAACATGGCGCATTCTTAAACTCAAACAAGATCGCAAGTTGCTCGGCGTAGAGGAAGATGGCGAAGCCCCGCTGTGTTGTTTAGAATCATCCTGACTGAACAATTCGTCCTCACGCTCGATTGGAGCAGAGAGACGAGACGAGCCTGCACGTACGTAACGTACGTACGTGTGCTCTTTGAAATGGTAGTCCACTACCGCTCCTAGCTCGGTCCATAAACAATCGCAGGACAGCTCTCGGAACATCGAGTCATGAACACGACGTTCAGGTTAGAGCTCGGACAGAGAAAAATACGAGACCGGCAAAAAGCAGGAGAAGCAATGCAGATTCCTCACGATTCCACTTGAGCTGTGTCGTTTGCCTTGCTGCAGGGGTCGCTCTCCGATTTGAACCCGAGCCAACCAACTCCGCAGGCCGCGTCCACCGGCGGACCCCGAAATCAACAGCCGGAACCAAACCACCTGCACTTCTGCAGGCAGGCCGCCGGGCTTCCAAGCCAAGGCAAGGGCACGCTCGACCCACCCAATAAAAAGCGGCACTGCCGTTGCAGGAACGTCGCTGTTATCGCAAGAGGAGAGTATCAGGTAGGTGGCCGAACAGCTTCCGTGAACAGCCAAAAGTAATGGAATTTTGGGAGGGCATCAGCCAGCAGGTCACAGGAGACCAGGAACAAAATGACACTTGCGAGAGCGGGCGACTGGGCGAGTGGCGACTGACTGGCCTGCAACGCAACAGGCTTGTCATTGGGGTTGTACTGTGCGGGTAAGCCAATGGGATTTGACGGGAGTTTAGGTGCCAATCATGGCGCTAGTTCCTCGACGTGTTGCGGTCCAAGGAAACGCAGGCGTGGAACTCCCAACAGCGAGCACGGTTGCTGGTCGGTTCAGTCACAGTGTTCCATCAGCTAATGAGCTGAACAAGAGGAGAGAACGATGGACACCAACATTCTACCAGAAATCACATAAGAACAGTCGAACACCGTATCAGAGAGAAGCAGCAGGAGAGCTCGATCGGGGGTACTGCCGCCGCCGGACGGCAGCGCCGTGGGCATCCTTTTCTAGGGCACCACAGCCAAAGCGACGCCACCAGCCGCCACGGGGGGTCGCGGACGGGTGGTGCCTTGCTATCGAAAGGGATGCCGTACCCGCGCAGTTCGATTTCAGCTCATGTCGTCGCATGAGCATTAGCGAGTGAATGTATACGTCGCTTGCTGCTTTATTTGATGTTTCCTCGTGAATGCGAATGGGGCATTTTCTTATGGTTGGCTGGCTTTTTGCGTCGGAAACTTGCGCCGCGAAGTAATCGCGAGCTGGTCTGGTCGCGCAACGAGCCAATGGCAGGCGGTGCTCTGGGCGTGTGGTGTCTTGCTGAAGCATATGCCCCGCCCGGGTTTCAGGCCTGACGAGCGCGCACGTTCCCCTGAGGAGAACGGGGGATCAGATGCGGATTATTGGCACATAGGGAGCACTACTGCTCGAAGCATATACTATTGTACTTGTACCGTTGCATCATTTGGACAGAAACCCCTGTTTCAGGATTAATTGGCACTAGCTTGGTGGTTGCAGATGGATGGCTCACAAGAGAAGCGACAGCGCAGAGGGGAATCACTAGCAATTCTGTCATATCGTTGTCGCTCATGACTTATGGGCAATACATTCGTTGCAAAAATGTCGTGGAGTGAAGCACGATCGATACTCCTTCAGTTCAAAAATAGATGTATCTGTAGCCTTTAAAATCAGTTACACGAATAATGCATTTGTAGCTTTTGGACACTTGTTGTATGGCCATTTGATTTTTTGATTTTTCTTCTTTTCTAAGATGTACTACCTACCTCTCAAAATACTTATCATTTTGACTTTTAAAGGTACATTTCTTTTGTTATGTATCTAGACATAAATATATATCTGGTGCATAACAAAAGAAATATATCTAGAAATGTCAAAACGACAAGTAATTGGAACGGATGAAGTACGATGATTTAATTGTTTGGTTTTCCCTAATAAAATTTGATTCATATCAAGCTGCATGTGTAGGTTGGTTAATTAGCAACTTAAATCAGGGTCACCTAGGTTATTTAGAGGTCTTTTATGGTGCACAGAGTATAACTGGATTTTATACGGGTAAATTATAATTTACATGAGTTATATTATTTAGATTTTTTATTATTTTTCTTCCCCGCTTAATTAAGAAGCAGTTGATAATTTTTAATAATGCCATTCTACATAATTCCAATTATACTCCTATACTATCCATACTATACTAATGCGTACTACATATACTGCAATTTAAGATTTTTAGTAGTATATACAATTAATCTCAACCATCAGATCATTTTATACGAGTTTTTTCTCGAATAGTAGTACAATAATGTAGTATTATGCACCGTAAAAGACCTCGTTGTTTATCATGAGTACATTTTTTCTGAAAAATATCGGTAATGCTATTTTGGGCAGGCAGAGTAGCACATATAAAAGTTTTTTTTTTACAACAGCACATATAAAAGTTGAAGCAACTGAAATACTAACTGGTGTGATCTTTTTTTTTCCTCCTTCGGATGGAGTGCTTCTAGGACATGTAAACTGAAGTGAACTGGATAGAATCATAGAAGACACAGCATCATGGGATCCAAAATAGGATAAACCCCACCATCACTTTTTGTATATATTTATGGATTACGGTAAAGTTACTATTGGTGTCTAGGTAAGGCCAGTCTCAGTAGGGTTTGATGTAGAGTTTCATTACATTAAATATGCTGACATGGCGAAGAGAGAGAATGTGAGAGTTTCATGAGATGTGAGGAGAGTTTCACCACCATGAAACTCCACACCTAATTTTCAGTTTAGGTAATTGTACTAATGAAACTTGCACTGAGACTGACCTATAATGTACATATAGTAAAAAAAGAAGCTTAATAAAAAATACTTTTTTGTTTTGGTCATGAATGCCAAAATTATAGCTTGGATTTCGGTACCTAGGTAAGACAAAATGTACCAAAACTTGGCAAACCTCCCAGTTACTGTTAGCGTTAGTGATACCCATTGATGGACCGTAAAAATTGCTCCGAAAGAACAGTAACAATCTGACAATTTTAAAAATCGTCCGTAGTGACAGAAGGCTTTTTGTACTTGTGCACAACAATTTATTCGATCAAATTGACATTCCTTCACAAAAAACAACAGCCTTAAGTACTGTCCTAGACTAATCTCTGCTAATCCGAATCGTACACGTGGGAAATGCTTACTCTGAAAACAATCTTTTCCTTAACTGTCAATCCATGGATACACGAGCAGTGATCCGTATCCGTCGCCGCAAAACCTCCATCGTCGCACTGTAGAGAAATCAGGGTCACGTCGATGCACCTCAACTTCTTCATCCAGAAGTGTCAAACCGGTCGTTAGCTCGACGTGCCGCTAGCACACAAGTACAGAACGTTAGCTGGAGAGTGGCATGCATTATTCAACCAAACGAGGATCCGGAGGTGACAACCGGAGAAATCAAATAAATCGTGGCTGCGATTCTCTCCGATCCAACACCGCGACGTTTACATGTGGTGTGGTCTGTGGTGTATGGTGCGTGTGCATGTTTTTATTTCTCGGAAATGAGATGCGTGTGCATGTTGTTGTTCTCATCGCCAACCTGTCCATACACCATCTAGCTAGTTACCGCGTTGACCTCATGATGTCAGATAAAAATCGGTGGGCATTATCTGCTGGCCACTAGCTCATCGACCAAATTAACACAAATCGGTTCGTCCTAAAGTAACGGTTTGGTCTGCCACTGCTGACCTTACCAATGCAAATTCCCCAGCAATAATGTTTAAAGACGTGTATACGTACATGTATACAAATTCCTACTTTAATGCTTTTG
This sequence comes from Cenchrus fungigraminus, assembly GCA_036936925.1. NCBI lineage: Eukaryota > Viridiplantae > Streptophyta > Magnoliopsida > Poales > Poaceae > Cenchrus > Cenchrus fungigraminus. The sequence goes on along the minus strand of CM072778.1, from coordinate 13,610,820 downwards.
CTGTATATGCCAAGTACGGTGATTGTGTGGGATTAAACAAGTCCAAATATGCCAGTGACGTGCTGTACCACGTTTGTCCATGCCTCGCGCTCGCGTCTGGCTGGCTGGCCAGGTCGCGGCGACTACGAATTTGTCAAGGAATAAAAACGAATCCTTTCCTGGCCGTTGCATCATCCCTCCAATTAATCCCGCTTGCGTGCCCGTTCAACGCCTGACCGGGGGGACGGGGAGGAGAGGAGGAAGAGAAGGGGGGTTCAGAGAAGCATCAGGAGTAGGACTGCAGGAGATGGCGTCCCCTCACCAAATCCGCAGCCCACGGTGCTGACTCCCTCGCCAATCCTTAAAGACCCCGCGGGCGGCTTCCTTACGCCAGCTCGAATCCCTCACCTCTCCTCTGCTTTCGTGTGCTCGCGGTCGCGCCACGCTTCGATCGGGCCGAGTCCAAGCGCGCGCGCGCGCGAGCTCGCCGGGCTTGGCACGACCGAGCTGTAGCTGGGTAGCGATCGAGCTGCGGGCGGGGCGGGCGCCATGAACTTCGCGGGGCGGCGGAAGTCGTCGCTCGCGGGTGCTGGCGCGGGCGCCGGGGCCGACTCGTTCGGCGGCGGGAAGCACGCCGCGGCGACGTCGCTGCGCAAGGGCGGGCGGATGCCGGTGTACGTGGCGAGCGTCTTCTTCGTCCTCTGCGTCATCGTCATGTACGGCGAGGACATCCGGTCGCTCACGCTCGAGCCGCTCACAACGCGCGTGCCCGCGCCGACGGTGGTGCCGGCGGGCGGCGCCGGGCGGCGGGTCGTCGTGCCGCGACGGGACATCTCCTCCTCGGAGAAGCCCGCGGCCGTGCTGCACGGCAGCGACCAGGAGGAGAAGCCGAAGCAGCAGCACGCCGTGACGGCGACGGAGCCGGAGCCGCAGGGCGCGGTGACGACGGAGCCCGCGCCGGCGGTCGAGACGCCGCCGCAGAAGAAGGTCCCCACCAAAAGCAAGAAGAAGAAGCCCGCAGGCAAGAAGAAGCCGAGGCGGCAGCGCGCGGCGAAGAAGACGGTGGTGCCGCCGGCGCTGGGCGTGCCGGAGACGTGCGACCTGTCCAAGGGCCGGTGGGTGTTCGACAACACGAGCTACCCGCTGTACCGGGAGGAGGAGTGCCAATTCCTGACGTCCCAGGTGACGTGCATGAAGAACGGCCGCCGCGACGACACCTACCAGAAGTGGCGGTGGCAGCCCAAGGACTGCTCCATGCCCAGGTACGCTAGCGCGCGCGTGCGTGGTGCCCGTGCGGTGCAGCCAAAAATCAGCTCGGGACGGAGCGCCGCCGGCGCCGGGCAGCGCTGGCGGACGACGACAGACAGAGACGGGCGCCTGGGCTATGCATGCATTTAACGGCGGCTTTCTCACCAATTCCGATAATGGCGGTGCAGGTTCGACGCGAAGCTGTTCATGGAGCGGCTCCGGGGCAAGCGGTTCATGTTCGTGGGGGACTCGCTGAACCGGAACCAGTGGGAGTCGATGGTGTGCCTGGTGCAGTCGGCCGTCTCGCCGGGGAAGAAGTACGTCAGCTGGGAGGGCCAGCGCGTCGTCTTCCACGCCTGGGTGCGTAGTACGCCGCCGTCCCCGTCGCCCTCCTCTCTTTCTCTGTTCCGTTTCCGCCTCTAGGATTCGTGCCGGCGAGGGCAACCGTCGCCAGCTAACCGGGCCCCACGGCTGCCCTTATAGACTCCAGTCTCCACGCACCCGTTTTCTCAACCGGTGACGCGTGCCTGGTTGTGACGGCTAGGTGGTGCACCAACCTCGCGTCTTCCGTTTCTGACCCGGCAGCCGGTCTTGCTCCTGCACGACGAAACTAACAGACCAACCCCGCGGAATTTATTCATTTTATTATTTATTTATTATCGCTGAACGTTTTGGTGTGCACGTACTACGCACGCAGGAGTTCAACGCGACGGTTGAGTTCTACTGGGCGCCGTTCCTGGTGGAGTCGAACTCGGACGACCCCAAGATCCACAGCATCCAGCACCGGATCATCAAGGCGGACGCGATCGCGGCGCACGCGGAGAACTGGCGCGGCGTCGACTACCTCGTCTTCAACACCTACATCTGGTGGATGAACACGCTCGACATGAAGATCATGTACGTGCGCGCGCGCCCTGCATGCAGCTAGCTGCTAGCTCGCCGCTGCTACTCGATATATGCATATCCACCGTAACGTGCGGTGCACTGCCGATCCGCTGACGTGGTCGCGATCGCTGCCGCGTGCAGGAGACCGGGCGCGCAGAGCTGGGAGGAGCACGACGAGGTGGTGCGCATCGAGGCGTACCGCAAGGTGCTCACGACGTGGGCCAACTGGGTGAACGAGAACGTCGACCCGGCGCGCACGTCCGTCTTCTTCATGAGCATGTCGCCGCTCCACATCAGGTATGCATCGCCTGCTCATTCCTTGGCTGCAGTATTATTCTAATCGCATTCCATTCCATAGTATACGAGTACAATACAATAGCTCCCCGAGACGGCCAGGGTGTGTACCCAGCCAAGGCACGTACGCGCAGTGCAAAAGCACAACTGCCCAGCAGTGCAGGAAACCTACTCCTAGCTCGCTGCACTAGCTCTTAACGTCGCGACGCGTGCGGGGGACAAAAGGTAACATGCGCGGATGCGCCATGGCGGTATGGTACCCGGCGGCTCGATCCACCCGGCCCTGCCCGTGGCGCCGTGCACGGGGTGGGCGAGCGCGGGCCGACTGGTGGCGCGGTCGGTTCCCGTGGGCGAAACGGCCAACGCGCGGGCGTGTGGGGGTCGTCTGACGAGTCCAAGTCGAGGGGAAAGTGCGCGTGGCCGGCGTCCGGGTCCGGCCGAGGCGATCGTTATCCCGGGACTTTGAAATGTGTCACAACCCGATCGAGGGGGGGCACGGGACCGAGCCGGCGTGCGCGGGCCGTGGGCACGGACGGCGGCTAGCTTCCAGTTGTAGTGCTCGTGCAGCGACGATGGCTGCGCGAGACTGTTCGGCCATTTCTGCGCAACCGCTCAACGCTGTTCTGCCCCCGGCCGAGCTCGGTTGCTGATTTGCGGCGTGAGGAGCGTAGCACGCGAACACAGTGCGCCTGATGCGACCCCCATCGGTAGCGCAAGCTAAAACCATTGATGATTGATCGCGAGGCGGCAGGCGTGGAACCCGATCGGGGGGTGGTGTGGTCCTGACGACGCAGCGTATATATAATAGTGGTAGCTGGCTTGTTAACTACTATATAGGAGTATACGTAGTTTATATCAGTGGTTTGACATTTCAGAAAGTGCGTAATACTCCCTCCGTTCTCGTTTATAAGGCGTGAGCTAACATGACACGATATTGTAAATCATACTTTGACTATTCATTTCTTTTATATTATATTAGTTATGATTATGAATTTATACTCATTGGAAAGTACATTTGATTACAAATCCAACCATGTCAAATTTACATGACAAAACGAAAAATTGATGGGTAAATTATTAGTTAAAGATTATAAAGTTTGAATCTCATTTTGCGTGCGCGCCTTATAAATGAGAACGGAGGGAGTATTCTACAGGATATAATAATACCAGCCCAGGATAAAGAGGTACTCCATATAATCTGTAGTGTAGCTTGGGAGTGGTTTAGTTAGTAATACTGTGTTAACCGATCCCAAGGAGCAGCACATCAGCTCTAGACGTCTGCTGTCACCTGTAGTCTGTACTAGTAGACTTCAACCGGTACAACCGTACAACATTTTCCCTGCACAATGTACTAGTAGAGACGTGAACGCGACTTTTTAGGCGGCGTTACTTGGATCAGCACCTTCCTCTGATCTACTCACAGTTGTCCGTGCACTTTGTACATGGTCAAGAAACTTGCGTCACAAAGCTTGACCCTGCTAATCCGCTAAAGTCCAATCAAATGGGTGTTAGTTGCCTATCAAGCGAATACTACAGAAAGGTATTGTATTCAGCTCGCTGTCCAGGCATGCATGTTGCAATCCGAAGAAAATTATACTGGTAGGGAGCACTGCCGCGGGAGAGCGAGACCGACCTTCAGGATGCGCACACTTGCTTGTGCGTGTACCTGTCCGATCACATGGGCGATCGAATTATTTTGCGCGAATCTGAGGCGCCGAAGCTTCCAATCGGCTCTCGCTTCGCTTGGCCGCCGGCGGTGCGGCAGTTGCGATCCGTGACGAATCGCGCGCCAATGATCGATCGGCGACGGCGAGCGATGTGTATCGTAGCGGCGAGTGGCGTCGGTTGGCGCATCGTCGTGCTCTGAATTTTCTGAGAGGTGGCTCTATCCCGTGGCCGGAATTTTAGGATCTTGCAGAGAACAATTTTTAAGCTGGCCGCGGTTATCAAACCTGGCTGTGATTCTGTGATCAAGTTGGAGGCTGAAGACGGGAGGTGAATGGTCCTATTTCAAAAAAAGTCTCCTCATCCAAATCCTACTTGCATCTGACGCTTTGCTTTTTCTAATTGCGTAGTTCAGGCTCAAAGCTGAATCTTCTCCCCAGAGTCAGCTCCAAAGTTCCTAGTTATTCATATCCAGTATTGTATCGAATGGATGGGCATCTCTGAATATTAAGTTAGTTTATAGCCTAATACTGTATAAGCTAACTTGGTAGAAAACTACTTATTTTAGAGTATGCATACGAACTTTCCGAGCTAAATTATTGCTTGCATCACACTGACAACGTGGCTGGGCTACTAGTAGGATCAACGGAAGGTTGTGTTGGTTACCTAAGGCCACTGACAATGCATTGACAATGATCTGGCATAGCTGCCCCAGGGATGACGCTACGAAAGCTCACCTAAAGCTTCCTGGAAGAGAAAAAAATGGAGGCTGACCTATCAGGAAACTGATTGATGTTTAGGTTCCGTGAAGCAAACCACTTTGAATTGTCCCACTGTGTTAACATTTTTTAGTCAGAGATTCTGTCTCTCGCTGGTGGTTTGTTTTATGCAAGAAAGTAGTATGGAGTAGTGTATAGCCAGGGCCCAGGAGGACTGTAGAAAGGTATTAGATGTGGTGGATGAATGAAACAAGTCATCTCGTGTTGTCACTAGCCGGCTACAGAGATTAGCATCTAATAAAGCTTTTTTGTCCTCGAAGTGGAAAGCTCAGTAACAAGCACAAGCCATATGGCCTGCCTGCCTGCGTCGAAATTGTAGGCAGTTTTCCATCGCGATTGCGTCCATGGACGGACCTCTTCCACTTTCCAATCGCGGAGTGGTTGGAGGGATGTCACGACGAAAGAAACAGTTGAGGCTCGGCGAACCAGAGCAACTAGCGATTCCTGGACAAGTGACGTACTATTATTTGCACAATACACGAATTTGGCTACTCAATGTACACACTGCACTTATTCATTCACGTTTACATCTAAGCAAATTCACACTGCACACTGCGAGCTCAAACTGACGGCTCTGTGTTTGGTTTTTTGTTTGGAACAGCCCGCAGGTGTGGGGCAACCCGGACGGGATCCGTTGCGCCAAGGAGACGATGCCGCTGCTGGACTGGCACGGGCCGCTGTGGCTGGGCATGGACTGGGACATGTTCCACCAGGCGAAGAACGTGACCCGCGCGGCGTCGCCCCGGGTGCCCATCACCTTCGTGGACATCACCACCATGTCTGAGCGGCGCAAGGACGGGCACACCTCAGTGCACACCATCCGGCAGGGGAAGGTGCTGGGGCCGGAGGAGCAGGCCGACCCGGGCACCTACGCCGACTGCATCCACTGGTGCCTCCCCGGCGTGCCCGACATCTGGAACCTCGTGCTCTACACACGGATACTCTCCAGGCCAGCGATCCAGTTCGGGTAAAACCGATTGAGATAGGAGAGTGCGGACAAACCTTCAGATCGATCACCAATTCCGTGATAGGCTGGCTGGGTTGCAGGCAATGGCTGGTTATACATGCGCAAATCATCGGTTCTGAAAAGAAATTTTCTCCTTCTTTTCTTCAGATTCTCTCTGGCCTTTTTCGCCTGTCGAAAGATGGCTTTATTTGTTTATTAGGGGTGGTAGGTTAATTAAGTGAAAAGAGACTGTAAAGGATGGGCTGTGAGGTTAATCACCCCAGATTGATCAAACTGTACATTTCCAGGGGCAAAAGAAAAAAAGAGAGCAGAAATAAAAGAGATGAACAGGAACGGTTTACACCGAAACGGACACTCGTATGCATGCGCCTTTTTCGTCGCGCACTCTTCTTTACATGGGGATCGAAAGTTGATGGAGTTGGAGGATCTTTTAGGTTGCCGTCTCGTTGTATGTACAGCGCCATGTTCTACCTGAAAAAGGCTAGCGGACGACGAGAGAACGATGAGCAGGCACACCAGCTTGAGCTCCAGGGAGGCGGCCATGATGTCGCCATGGCGAGCGTGCGGATGCTGATGAGGTTGATTCGGAGTTTGGACAAGATCGGTGCTGCCTTTTGGCGTTCGTTGGGAGCTTCAAGGCTTTCGCATCTCCTCCCTTTTGTGCTGCACGGATGGACCTGTGGCAGAATGATAGAATGACACAGTAGGCAGTGGCGAATCTAGGATAGGGTCAAGTCCTAAGTGACGGAGTCAAACATACATTGATTCGCTATTTTAAGAGTGATTTACAGATGGATGAGAGAAGTGACAGTGCTGAAGCGAAGGAAGCAGGCAGTTATTAGCTCGAGATGTGCTGCTGAAAGTTGCTATCAGGGGATGTAGTGTACTTTCACAAAGTACTACTTTCGTTCCACAATATAGGCATTTGTTGACTTTCGCTGATCATGTTTGACCATTCGTCTTATTTAAAAAATTTATGAAAATATTATTTATTTTGTTATGACATGGTTTATCATCATATATATTTTAAATATATCATAATTGTTTTTATATTTTTGCAAATTTTTTGAATAAGACGAATGGTCAAACGTGTACCACGAAAATCGAAGAATGCTTTATTTTAGAACGGAGGGAGTACTTGACTACTGAATGGAGATCGGTGAATACTCGTACGGTCGTACCTCAATGAAGCGCAACTTGGTCAGAATGGGTGCAGGGAACAGCGAAGATATGCAGTAGCAGCGCGTCTACATAAACCTCCTTTTTAATTCGAAAAAAAAAAATCTCCTTTCTATTTCGGTAGCAACTATTTTCGTGATGCCAGGGACTTAGTTAGGCAAGGCCACACCTCGTTCAATTTGTTGGGGATGAAGAAGGATTGAGTGGAATTAAATGAACAAATCCTTTGCACCATTTAAGATCCGTGTCCTCTTCAACTGAGATTCTAGTTCTTAATTAATTTATTTTTTTGAAAATATTTCAAGTGTCTTAATACGATTCTATGCAGGGGTGGGCACTTTGAACCCAAAACTCGAAAACTGAACCGAACCCAAATTACCTGATTTGTTGGTCAATTCGGGGTTTAGGGTTCGAGTTCGGTCCAAATAATTTTATAATTCAGAGTTCGGGTTCGGGTTCGGTTCCGGTTCCTATGGTCTATAACCTGAATAGACCGAATAACCCGAAATTCAATATAGTTGCGTATTTTGATTCAGACTATGAATGTTACAACTTTGTGTTTTAAATTATTTTAAATTTTGTTCATGATCTTGTTAGTTACTTACTTCCGTCGAGTAGTCCTTAAATCCATAGACTTGAAATGAGTTGAGAACTTGAATTTCTACCATAGAGTTTTGAGAGGTGACAGTAGGTGACAATGATACCTATGAAAATTCGTGTAATTCGGTGGACCGAATAGACCGAGCCGAAATAATCGATATATTCGGATTCAGTTCCTATTATGCTTTTAAAACTTCGGTGTTCACTTTTCCAAAACCCAAAATTCGAAAACATCAAATAGACCGAACCGAAATGATCGAATAGACCAAATGCCCACTTGTTCCACATAAGCTCAAAGAAGCCCAGCAACAAGAACAGTGGGTCGTGACAACTTTAGGCCGGGAAAGCCTCCATCGGACGAATCACACCACATGGGCCTTGTCGTTGTCGAGTTGAAACAAACAAACAGAGGTAGCCGCTCTCTTTCTTCTCTCGGCCATCGACGGACTGCTGGGCGATCCCGCTAAGGCGCTAGGATTGCCGGTGCCGCCCTGCCCTGCCCTGCCCTGCGAGTCTGCGACTTTCTAAGGCCGGATACCAGGTAGGTGTGAGACATGGTACCCGACCAGGCTCACAACTGTCCCCAACAAGTAGGTATGGCCCAACAGAAGACCAGCCGACCCGACAGTGGGCCCAACCGACCTGGTTGATGGCCCCACACGACCTCCAGATCACCTTCCAGAAGATTCCCAAGACGACCTTATCCGACAGTGTACAAGACAAGCCAGAAGACGTCGGCTGCGCCTCCAGAACAGTCTGAAGATCACAGATTATGTTGTAACTTTCCTTAGATTGGTTTCCCTGTTGTAACCGACCAGGACTCAGGGCCCACCGACCTTGTCCGTCAGCCAATATAAGGCGGACAAGGCCGGACCCCTGATGCCAAGTCATCCCAAGTCAATACAATCAAGAACTGGACGTAGGATTTTACTCTCCGGATGCCTGAACCAGTATAAACTCGTCGTGTTCTCTGTGTTCCGTGTGCTCGTGCGCAACCTTCGAGTTCTTAGCCCTAGATTTCACCCCGCCGAACAAATAAACCACCGGGGTTAACCCCCCTGTGGGCTGTCCAGATCTAAACCTCTGACAGTTGGCGCGTCAGGTAGGGGGAAATCCTGGGTTCTTCGTGCAACTCGATGGCTTCTCCAAGCGGCGTCATCTTCCCTGAGAGCATGACGGACGTCCTCGCCAATCCCGTCGACATTTTCTTCGGCTCTATGCCGGCAGAATCCACCGCTCCAGCCGCCTGCCTCGTCATCGAGAGCACTGCGGTCACCTCCAACCAGCAGGTCGAATCCGATCTGCTGGCAGAAACCCACCCACCCACTCCTCGCGACCTAATCGTGGGGCTCGATCGCGTCGAGGGCATGCTCTCCGACACGATCAAGGTCTGTGAGCGCGCCAAGCGCCCTCGCAGGACCACTCCACCTTAGCCCCGCATGCCTCTTGGCCTGCGGAACGCAGCTCATGTAGCATCCCGCTACATGAAGAGGAAGATCCAGATCGAATCTGGACCCTACACCCCACATCGTGGAAACTGCAGAGGTCATCTTGACGACCCCTGCCCTGTCCACGAGGACTCCAAACACACGGCTCGCCAGTGCCGTGTGCTTAAGAAGCTTCGCCGACTTTTGATCGCGGCTCATCACCGCCAAATCAACCGTGCGCCGTCCCCGGACGGCCTCGCGTTCCAGATTGCCCGTACGACCATCTCCCCCAACAACCCGGGCGACATGTTCGAGATCCCGGATCGAGAGGTGCTCGTGGTCTCCGCCGACGTACCCCCTCAAGCAGGCGAGACAGACCAGCAGCGCCAACAGTGAGAGAATGCTAACGCCGCACGAGCTGTGCGCCGACAGCAGGAAGCAGATGCAGCTGCAGCAGCCGTCCAACACCAGGCCCCGGGTCAGCCCGCGGGCAACATAGTACCTGGTGCTGGTGGCCAACCCGCAGGCAACATTGCCGATGGAGGACCTCCCCCTGCGGCCCCAGCGGCCCCTCAGCAGCAGCAAAATCAAGATGGGCCTCGTCGCCATCGCCTACGTGCCAGAGACCTCCTGAGGGACTTTGAGCAAGATGACCACGAAGTCTACAACTCCCCTCAAGCTAATCTAGGCGCGGCCCTTGCCGAGCTGGGACAGCTTGCAGACACCCCTGCAACTCGACGTCTACAAGCTCACATCCGTATCGCCACCGCCCAGGTTGAAGAAAGAGGTCCAGGATATAGCAGATCGGCCTCGAGCTCTTACTCCAGGAGACCAGGAGTAGGTCGGAGCGACCCCGCCATCGTCACCATAACGACAACGCTCCCCTTCCGCCCGTGGCTGAAGAGGGAGGTGGTGAGAATGAAGTTGTGCAGCCGGTCAACGCTGCTGCTAACGCAGCAGCCAACCCAGCCGGCAACGCTGCCAATAACGTCGCCAATGCTGCTCGCGCCCAGCAGCAGAACGCCGCCGGCAACGTGAGACAGAACGCTGGAGCTCAACCTCCACCAGCACAAGCCATGCGCGCCAGGAGCAATCAGCGCCTGCCCATACGAGATGAAGCAGAGATGGAGCGCCGCGCTAACTACGACCGCGACAATGGGGTCCCTGATCCCCTCAACACCAACAACCCAATCCAAGCAGCAGAGCTCCGTGAGATGCACGATCGTGAGCTCCTACGACGTGCCCAGTACGACCAAGATAACGGTCCTCCCGGCGACCTCTACGTCATCCCGTCAACCTACGCTCCAGGATCTAGTTCTGGAGCAATCAACAATTTTCCGGCATTCTCACGACGTCTCAGGACGATCAGATACCCAAAAGATTTCAAGCCAGCCATCGAAAAATACGACGGTCGCTCTGATCTGAGTATTTGGCTCAAGATGTACAGCATCGCTGCTCGGGCGTCAGGAGGCAACGAAGACCACATAGCTGGATACTTCCCTCTCATGATGGGTCAAGCACCACTCCTGTGGCTCGACAACCTCCCTGCGGAGTGCATCACTTCGTAGGCTACCCTATCACGGCTCTTCACGACCAACTACCAAGCAACCTACAACCACCCTGGCAACACTCACCACCTCGCCAAAGTACGGGTGAGGAAAGATGAAACTCTCCGAGAGTACACCAACCGCTTCTTCGAGAACCGCAACACCCTCGTCGGTGTCAAGGATGAAGATGTCATAGCTTACTACAAGAAGGGGGTAACCAACCTCAAACTCTTTGAGAAGATCCATGAAGCCTGCGCTGATTCTATCGCCAACCTCATGGCCTACGTCGACAAGCTCGTCGATACCCAAGACGCGGTGGTGCACGACTTTAAAGGAGATGACCACATGGACACCGACGGTGGCGGCAGGTCGCGCAAGCGATCTGGCGAGGTTTATGCGACCGATCATCCACGACCTTCCACCTTCCTCGAAGGTGACTTCAATTGTACACTGGACAACCAGTGTCAATTCCACCGCGACGCCAAGCACACCATGAGGGAGTGCGAGCAACTAAAGCGCGCCCTAGGTGTGCCTTCAGAGTCAAAAAAGACCAAGAGCGGCAACAACGACGAACAGAACAACGGCCACCGCTACGACAACCGCAACTGTCAACCTGATCGACGTGACTACCGCGACCGGCGACCTTACCGTCGCAACGACGACAGGGATCGCCGCGACTATCGCCGCGATGATCGACGTGATGATCGTCGTGACGACTACCGCCGTGACGATCGCCGTGATGACCGCCGCGATGAACGCCGCGACGACCGGCGTGACGACCGCCAGCGCTACGACGACCACAACAACGACGGCAACCGTCGTAAGGAGCCAACTCCTCCACCACCACCTTGAAAGTGCATCTAGGCCCCTAAGTGGATTTTGGTGAATTGAATGACAAGGCGATTAAAGGACTAATGTATTTGTCTAAGATTGTGATCAGGTTTTATTTATATATTCATGAGCAATTATTGAAGTATTTATTTATGGATGAATATTATATGGCTCACATTGGAAAAGACAAATATATGGATGATCCTAATGCATAAGTGACAAATATCAAGCAATAAAGTAAGATAAATATTGGGATAATTTGAGAAGGTCAATTCATGGTCTCCCATATGAAGACGTAGCTTGATTAAAATTACAAGGATCATAAAAGAGAAGATGGTAATTCTCTAAGTCAAGTGCAAGGCTTCATGTGTTTATTGAAAGAGGACATAAGGATGAGTGTACACATTATGGTTCTAATTTGGAAGCTTGCACATTCGTTGTCAATCAAGATCAAGCATTTGAAGCGGGTTTTCAAATGAAGGTTAATTGTGTATGATGCAAAGTGGAACTCAAAAGTGGATTGGATAAGTGATGAAGAGATCAACCGAGATGTCTAGGGTGAGGGACTAAGCAAACTAGGGTTCATCCGAAAATCAACGAATCGAAGGCCAAATCCGGTGTTTGAGGGGTCAAGATCATCCACAAAGAGTCACAAGGCACTCACCCATGATCCCCTCAAAGAAATCTGGAGAGAAACACCCTCAAATCGACGAATCGAGCGATGAACAAAAATTTCAAGAAAAGGCTCCGAAAATCACCGAAAAAGAGAAACGGGAAAGACACATCCAAGCCTTGAGGAACCACGCCGAATCATCTATACATACCAAAGAGGTTCATACAAGGTCTAGCTTGCCGCCCGATCATCCTTCCCTCTCACAAGATCTCACCATGAAGCTCTCAAGCTAGTCCTATGAAAATCCTAAGGAAAATAGGAAAGGAAAATAGGAAAACCAAATGAGCTAGGGTTCCAAGAGATGGCTGCCATCCTCTCACCACTTGGGTTATATGGAGGCAACCGAAAGACGAAAATACCCTTACTAGCTAACTAGGGATACATGCCCCTCAAGGGCGAATTCAGAAATCTTTGTCTTCGCTCCATCGGACGGATGCCCAGCGACCGCAAACTTGCTTAGCCTCGACGCAAGCCTTGCGATCCTGACGCGTGTCCTCCGCTTCGAAGATTCCGGACTGCGTCGTCGCACACCGGTCAGACTGGTGCTCCTCACCGGTCAGACCGGTACCCACCGGTCAGACCGGTCAGACCCACCGGTCAGACCGGTCTGGAGCTGCTGCACCTCCGTCTTCGGTTCTTCGGTCTTGGCTTTGTGGATCAACCAAGGAACCCAGTGGTTTTCTGGTGAACCACCGGAAACCCCGCGAACTCGGTGTAGCCTCCGCCAATCACCACTTATGACTCGGCTCCCACGTAGTCCCGGCTCGACCTTGGTTTTGAGGCTCAACCAAGAAACCGTCCATGACTTCATCTTGCCGTTCTTGCCACCATGCGGCCCGCACTTGACCCCGCTGGCCACCGGGTCCTTCGAACCAAGCCTACTTGTCTTCTCCACACCTGGAGGCCTCACCGGCAACGACCTTTCGCGCTTGTTCTTCACCTGCACCTGCACCAGTCAAGCCGCAACCTGCACCTGCAATACTTAGCCAAGAATCAGTCCACACCACGTTGTCAATCACTCATCACACCAGGAAGCGACCATCCACCGGTCCTCGAACCACACCTGGCTCTCAATCTCCCCCTTGATGAGTGCATTGACAACACACACGTTTTGGTAACCAAGAGAAAAGAAAAAGAAAAGAGACGACTAAAAGATACTCCAACAAGCGATCGAAAGCCAAAGAAAAGGTAAAGAGCAAGATCACTTGAAGAAGACAAGTCTCGGACCCCTTAGGCAAGGGCAACAGCTCGACACATCCGAGACAAAACATGCTCAAGCAAAGAGCACAAAACACCAATCCAAAGCTCGAAAACCACAAAGAGCTCCCCCTGCACACATGCAAGCTCCCCCTGAACCAATGCAACTCCCCCTGGATGAATGCGTGCAAACTACCTCGCAAAACAGAGCAGCTGCTTCAGCTTTGCTCTGACCGGTAAAACCGGTCAACCACACCGGTCAGACCGGTGTGCTAGATCGCCCAACACCTGAACCTCACCGGTCAGGCCGATGCCACCTGGGAAACTGGCCGAGCTCAAAAATAGCTCGAAACCACTTGGAAACCTTCTAAATACATGCAGCAAGCCAAAACATGCTCAAACTTCTCCCCCTTGTTGACAATGCATGAATCAAGCCAAAAATGCAAAAAATGCAACCTAGAGCTTCTCAAATAGACAAAATTCAACAAAGGATGCTACACATGTCCAAATGAGCAAGTTAGATACTCTATAGCTTCGTAATGACATCAACTTCATGATCACCAAGTTTCACAACCATTGGGCGAAGCTAAGATAGAATTGAACAATTTTGCGAAAAATCACCCTCTCATGAGCAAAGACCTAAACATGAGCAAAACATGTCAAAATGGCAAAGCCACACAAACTTCATGCTACGACAACCATTCTAAGCATAAGACCATCATAAACACCCATAAGCACCTCATGTCATGTCAAAGCCACCGAGCCATGTGCCTACTTCTACATATGAGACTTCTCATTGGTAGGCATCATGCAACGGTTTAGCACCCAAAGCAAATTAAAATTAGCACATATGACATGGGAGCACATTTTCAAGCAATTTACATTTCATTTTCAGATTTGAAATTGGTACATGAAATGTCTTTGCGACAAAAAGGAACTTATGCCCCTCCACAAGATCAAGCATGGGGGCTAAACATTCATGATGGCAAATGAGCCTTTGGCCCCATATGATCAAAATAAGCTATCCAACCACAAATTAAGCATAGGCAAACCACAAAAACATGTCAGGATCATATAAAGGCATTTACTCACAAGAGAGCATACATATGAGATTTTTCAAAAATATAGCCATCAACCATGGATATAAACCAAGATTATCAAGAGCTAAGCCAAACTAACCATAGCTTACCAAACTAGCTCACAAAGACATATATATCATTCCATGGTGAACAATGTATATAGGAGAAGCCTTTCCTAAACAATGCATATGATACAAAATGCAAGCAACCTAAGATACAAAGATGCCTATACATCATGTTACATATGACATGCCAAATGCAAGAAATGCACAAAGGAAAGCTATACATATGCTATAAAGGAGCTCCCACACACAAAGCTCACAAACGACCGGCTCCTCGAGGGGAGGCAAAAAGGGGTCGACACCACCGGCAAAAGAGCAAAGGAGCGCAAAACTCACAAGCTCCCCCTAAACACATGCACTAGGGCCAAAGAGCATACAAAGCTCACCTTTAGTACACATGATAGAGTAAAGAGCACACTAAGCACACAGGCTCCCCCTAAACTCATGCATTAAGGTCAAAGAGCATACAAAGCTCACCTTACATACATGAGATAGGGCAAGGAGCGAAACGAACCAAGTGGCTTGACCAAGGCCACACACTTGAAGGTCACAAATTCACTTACCTTTATCATTTCTTCAGAATTCACCCGTCCTTGTCCACCATCCCCGAAAGTGATGTACCTCCATGTCACCACCTGGGTATGAAGCCGGAGAACCACCCCCGATATCAACCAAATGTTCTCCGGGCCTCCCACCTGCAACTCAAAACCAAGGGCGAGAGCGAGCAATTGACTCAACACTGGGGTTAGTACCAAAAGTGTCAAACCAGTGCCGAGCCATCTCCTCAAAAGTAGGGTTAGCAACATCCATCCTACCGCACCTATCAAAACTGCGATCCATCTTATCAAACCTATCAAACCTGGAACCACCATGGGAAAACCACTCCCGTCTCACTGGAGGAGTACGAGTACCACGAAAGGGAAAGCGTGGTCCGCAGCCCTTCTGAGACTCAAAGCTGCGACCTCTTCCAAACTCGTATTGATCACGAGGTGGAGAACGTCCAGCAAACTCAACACCACCAGACTCAAAGCGCCTACCACCTGTTCCACGACCAAATTTAGTTTACTCAAGCGAGACAAAAGGTCAAAGCTCAAGTGACCCAACTTCCTATGCTACTTCCACAACTCACTCGAAGAACCAGCCATCAAACAACGAGCAGGACCAGAAGAACGAGAGAAATCAGCCCTGAAAATCTGACCCTCGGGAATGATCATACAGACAAGATCACCTCGAGAATCCAACAAACGAGACTCACCAGACTTGAAACACACTTCAAAACCCTCATCGAGCAACTGGGAAACCGAAAGCAAATTGAAGCCCAAAGACTTCACAAGAGCAACTCGCTTCAAAGTTACCTTGTCACACACTTGCACTACACCCTCAGAAATCACCTTTCCTCGTCCGTTGTCCCCAAACGTGATGTAGATCTTCTCCTTCACGAGGGTGAGGCTGGAGAACCACCGCTTATCTCCGGTCATGTGTCGGGAACATCCGGAGTCGATCAACCAAATGTTCTCCAAGCCTCCTGCCTGTAGTCAGAAACAAGAACGAGAATGAGCCAACGACTCGACACTGGGGTTAGCACAAAGAAAGTTAAACCAGTGTCGAGCCATCTGCTCAAAAGAGGGGTTAGCAAACATCATCATCCCTTTGCCACCAGACTTCCCATGTCCCATGGGAGGAATACGAACACCACGAGGGGGAAAACGTGGTCCGTAGTTCCTCTGGAACCCAAAGCTATGATCATCTCCCTTGAACCCGTACTGAGGACGAGTAGGGGGACGTCCAGCAAAACCACCACGAGCCTGACCAAACCTCTCACCAGCACGCACACCACCATCTCTCCGATCAAACCGCTCACCACCAATTCTCTGTGGGAACCGACCATTCTGAGCCCCAATCCGACCAACACTCCTCACACTTCCCACACCCCGTGGAAGTGGCTCTCGAGGCTCAGGCACACCATAAGACCGGCGGTACCTGTCCTGGTTCGCTTGCTCCCTAGCAAGCCTCTCATCCCTCTTCCTCTTGTAGCAAAACTCCGCAAGGTGCCTCTCCTTGCCACAATACTCACACTTGAAAGGGATGGGTTTTGGCTTTGGCTCTGACTTCTCACTGGATCTCACACTCTTCTTACTCACAAACTTCACTGGTTTCTGGAAGTCATTGGCCTTGGATGGAAATTTGGGTGGATCTTGGGTTGTGTCAAGCTTGTTGCAAAGGTGGTTTGGCTTTGGTGTAAATGAGTTCTTGGGTGCTTTTGGGAGTGGAACTTGAATGTCTCCAATCATCTCAAACTTGGGAGTGGACTCAACACACTTCTCATACACACTCTCCCCACTGTTCTCTCCCACTTTCTCCCCCAACTTCTCAAAACCCAAACCACGACCATCGGCTCTCTTGAACTCCTCAATCATGATACGCAATTGAGGTTCACGCCCAGACAACCAACCCAACACCTTCCTCAGATAATCATTTTCCTCATATATGACATCCAAGCGAGAAGTAAGCTCAATATTGCGCACACTAACATCATCACAGCTAGAACATGCATTCACCACAGGCGATTTCAAAGATGCTTCCAAAGAGCTAATGGTAGAACGAGCATCAACAAGCTTAGCATGCAAAGTAGGACATGATTTACAAGCACCAAGTAGAGTGGGTCTAGCCTTAAGCTCATCATACTCAGTCCTAAGAGCATCTAGTTTAGACATAGTGGAAGCATGTTTCTCATTAAGCACTTTGATCTCATTCAACCAAGCATCACATTCAGAGCATTCAACTTCATCCGAAACAGTAGGAATAAGTTTTAAAGAGTCATTTTCAAGTTTTAGTTCAAGCAATTTAGACTCTAACTCTCCTACTTTCTCACTAGCTTCCTCAAGTTGAGACCTAAGATCTTTCCTCATCCTCTTAGCATCTCTAAGCACACTATCACGGTTATCAATCAATCCATTCAACCTAGTGATCTCAGCAAGCAAAAAGTCGGGGTCACGGTTTACCTCATCCTCGGAGTCGAAGTCGGAGTCTTCCTTCTCGCTCTTCTTGCTACTTGAGCTAAGTGCCATGCCACAAAAGCCCTCAAGTGCAACGCAGCTCAACCCGCTGAGGTTCCGGCTCACATTCTTCTTGCCCTTGCGCCGCCCGGCGTCTTCATCTTCACTGCTCGAGCTTGATTGCGTGTCGCTTGAACTTGTGTCGACGTTGCTTGCACCGGCCACCATGGCTCTTGCCTTGTCCTTCTTGTGGCCGCCGCCCTTGCTCGACCTTCGCTTGTCCTTGTCCTTGCTCTTGGACTTGCTGTAGTGCTTGCTCTTCGAGGAGTACTTGTCTTCACGCCTTGGATGCGCCTTGTACTCGCTCGTCTTGTACTTGTTCTCCTCCGCCTCAGGGCACTCGGTGATGAAGTGGCCACGCTTGCCACACTTGAAGCACGTCCCCGAGCTTCGCCTTGCATTCCTCCGGTTCTCATGCAACCGCTCGAACCTCCTTGATAGCAAGGCGAGATCATCCTCACCCAACACGTCGAACTCCTCATCTGGAATGGTCATGAGAGAAGACAAGGAAAACTGTCGAAAGGAGGGGTTAGTGTTAGCTTTGGACTTTGATCCGCCCACAAGAGCAAGACTATGTGAATCAGTCGTGCCCTCATGCTTGGATTGCAACCTCCTATCGACCTCGGACGACTTGAGCTTAGAAAAGAGA
Organism: Cenchrus fungigraminus; assembly: GCA_036936925.1. Classification (NCBI taxonomy): domain Eukaryota; kingdom Viridiplantae; phylum Streptophyta; class Magnoliopsida; order Poales; family Poaceae; genus Cenchrus; species Cenchrus fungigraminus. Next base: position 13,592,703 of record CM072778.1, on the reverse strand, counting down.
TCATCCAACTCAATGGTCAAGTATTGCCCGGATTCCTTGATTGCCTCAACCTTAGCACCCCAAACATTTTGATCTAAAATATGCAAAAGTTTCAAAGCTTGATCATGCTCGGTGTAAGGAAAATCCTCAACATTGGCCTTCATGTTGTTCACAATGGCGGTGAATCTCTGAAACATAGCATCAATGTCCTCACCGGGAAGTTGAGTAAAGTTCTCATATTGCATCCGGTAAGAGACAAAGAGGCGAGCCTTCACATGGTTATCACCACCGTGAGCAACCAACAACTTCTCCCAAATTTGCCAAGCAAGATTCAAATGACGAACACGCTCAAACTCGGGATCACACAAGCTTCGGACCAAGTGATCAACGGCTTTTGCATTCGCCTCATACTTGGCCTTTGCGTTGGAATCGGTCACCATAAGAGTATGGATCTCAGGAGGAATCACATAAGTCTTGTCAAGAACAATGAAATCCAACAACTTGCCACGAAGAAAGATCATCATACGAGCCGCCCACTTGTGGTAACTCTTCCCATCGAAGTGCGGAGGACCGCCCCGCTCTACGTACGCCATCTTTGGATTCAAGACTTGTTAAAGTCACAAAGAATCCGGCACCAAGCTCTGATACCAATTGACGGACCGGATTGGCGACCAGAGAGGGGGGGAGTGAATGGGAGCCGATAAAAATTCTTCTCCAAGAACTCAGCCTATACCCCAAATCACTTCCAAAGAATCTCGCACACACTTGCCAAGATCACGTAGTCACAACGAACCTACTGACCCTAGGAACAAGTTAGATCAAGCCTAGGAACAAAGCGGAAGCAAGCACAAAAAGAACCGAGAGAAAAAGCTAGCGCGAGGCAAACTGTAGTAGAAAATGTCGGTACTACCGGCCCTAGGTCGGTACTACCGATATGGGCTTACTGGCGCCTAAAAACCAGGTTATCGGTACTTCCGGCACTAGGTTGGTACTTCCGACTATCGGTACTACCGACCTCGGGTCGGTACTACTGATAAAGACTCTCTGGCAGCTGAAAATCAGGTTATCGGTATTACCTGCACAGGATCGGTAGTACCGCCCCCCCAAAAATTCAGCCCGCGAAACAGCCCCAAACTTTCGATCGATGGATCTCCCAAACCACTTGGAGTCTTGAGACAAAATTTTGGGGAGATGATGAACACCCCAAGGAGAGGATATGCCCCAAAAATTTCGGTCTCAAACTCCCTACAACTCCCGAAATCGTGAAACCTTGCCAAGAACACTATGAACTAGGGTTCATCCGAAAATCAACGAATCGAAGGCCAAATCCGGTGTTTGAGGGGTCAAGATCATCCACAAAGAGACACAAGGCACTCACCCATGATCCCCTCAAAGAAATCTGGAGAGAAACGCCCTCAAATCGACGAATCGAGCGATGAACGAAAATTCCAAGAAAAGGCTCCGAAAATCACCGAAAATGAGAAACAGGAAAGACACATCCAAGCCTTGAGGAACCACGCCGAATCATCTATACATACCAAAGAGGTTCATACAAGGTCTAGCTTGCCGCCCGATCATCCTTCCCTCTCATAAGATCTCACCATGAAGCTCTCAAGCTAGTCCTATGAAAATCCTAAGGAAAATAGGAAAGGAAAATAGGAAAACCAAATGAGCTAGGGTTCCAAGAGATGGCTGCCATCCTCTCACCACTTGGGTTATATGGAGGCAACCGAAAGATGAAAATACCCTTACTAGCTAACTAGGGATACATGCCCCTCAAGGGCGAATTTGGAAATCTTTGTCTTCGCTCCATCAGACGGATGCCCAGCGACCGCAAACTTGCTTAGCCTCGACGCAAGCCTTGCGATCCCGACGCGTGTCCTCCGCTTCGAAGATTCCGGACTACGTCGTCGCACACCGGTCAGACCGGTGCTCCTCACCGGTCAGACCGGTACCCACCGGTCAGACCGGTCTGGAGTTGCTGCACCTCCGTCTTCGGTTCTTCGGTCTTGGCTTTGTGGATCAACCAAGGAACCCAGTGGTTTTCTGGTGAACCACCGAAAACCCCGCGAACTCGGTGTAGCCTCCGCCAATCACCACTTATGACTCGGCTCCCACGTAGTCCCGGCTCGACCTTGGTTTTGAGGCTCAACCAAGAAACCGTCCATGACTTCATCTTGCCGTTCTTGCCACCATGCGGCCCGCACTTGACCCCGCTGGCCACCGGGTCCCTCGAACCAAGCCTACTTGTCTTCTCCACACCTGGATGCCTCACCGGCAACGACCTTTCGCGCTTGTTCTTCACCTGCACCTGCACCAGTCAAGCCGCAACCTGCACCTGCAATACTTAGCCAAGAATCAGTCCACAACACGTTGTCAATCACTCATCACACCAGGAAGCGACCATCCACCGGTCCTCGAACCACACCTGGCTCTCAATATCCAAACCTTAACCGAGGGAAGCAATGCAAGTCATCAACATGTTAAGATTGGTAATATGGAGTGACTTATGGATCCAAGTATGCATTCCTATGCTAGATGGAAAGATCCTAAGTCATTAGCTCAAGTATGGATGTGCTCAAGTCAAAGGCTATGTTGAAAGCCCTCAAGTGAATATTGATCAAGTATGGCAAGATTGAAGACATTCAAGCTCAAGAAGTCAACAAGGTGTTTTTATTTATTCTTGAGTATAGGTATGCCGTACTATCAAGAGGGATGCAACATTAGCGAGTTGACCAAGTCAAAGTGCTCATTAGTTGACCTAAGTGAGATCTAGCCTTGAGAGCCTTAGAGTGTGCTAACAAACCCTCCTAACCTAACCTAAGTCATTTCATCTCAGTGATGAAGTGTTAGTTTCATAAAAAGGGTTTTGGGGGTATCTCGGGCCTGACCGGTCTGACCGGTCAGGGGCACCGGTCTGACCGGTGCCGTTAGCCCCAACGGCTAGTTTTTCAAACACCGGTCTGACCGGTGCCGCCCGAGGACCAACGGCTAGTTTTCTCCTTTGAGGGGTATAAATACCCCAAGCCTTCTTCAAGTGAGGGTTGCTGTTTCTAGTGACATTGCTGAGGTCCCAAGCCATTTTTAACAAGCTCCAAGCCTTAGTGGCTCTCCCCAACCCTCTCTTTGTGAGATTTGTGGATTCAAGCCATATTCTTTGTGTTGGGTTGAGAGAGTGAGCTCAAGAGCGACCTTGTGAGCTAACAAGAGCATTTCCATAGCTTGAGCACTTTGGTTTCGCGTCTACAAGCTTTGAAGCGTTTGTTACTCTTGGAGGTTTGCCTCCTAGACGGCTAGGCGTCGCCGGCTAGCTCCCAAGGTTGTGGTGAGCAGCGGGAAGTTTGTAAGGGCTGCGATCTTGCCTCTTCGTGGAAAAGATCCCCTTAGTGGAAAGGAGGAAAGTGGTTGAAAGAGACCCGTCTTGTTGTGGGAATTGTCCCTTACAAGCTCCTCAACGGAGACGTAGCCATTCCTTAGTGGGTGGTGAACTTCGGGAAACAAATCCTTTGCTTCTTCGTGTGGTTTGACTCTCTAAGTTGTTTTTCTAGCATATTTGATTTGCTTCCGCTTCGATCTACTTGGGTGTGCTACTTGTGTGTGCAGGGCTCATTACCCTGCTTGTGATCATCTACAAAGGCCACTCACCAAGTTCGGTTCGTGCTAGAAGTCAAGAGGTGCTTGAAGTTGTTTTTGTAGGTGCTCTGTGCTACACCGGTCTGAACGGTGAGGCGCACCGGTCTGACCGGTGCCTCCTATGAAGTCCAGTGCTTGACCGGTCTGACCGGTCATCACCACCGGTCTGACCGGTGGAACACTGTCAGCTCAAGTGTTCGGGGAAGAAGAGTTTAATTTGGTCGTCAAGCCTATTCACCCCCCCTCTAGGCGACATCAAGGTCCTTTCACACGTAAAGCAAGCAACCCTAATGGCGTGTTTCAGAATGCCAACCGACAGATCAACTTCATCATCAGTGGCCGCCAAGCAGTTAAGAGCAACAGACAACAGCGATCGAATGCAAGGGAGATCGGCCAAGTCAACACCGAAACTCCACAACCCCTGCGGTAGTCGGAGTTCCCCATCACCTTCTCCAGGAAAGACCACTAGGTGCACATACCTGACCCCGGGACATACCCGCTGGTCGTCAACCCTATAGTGGACGACGCCTTCCTGCCCAGGACCCTCGTCGATGGGGGAAGCAGCTTAAACATCATCTTCACCGAAACGCTGAAGAAGATGGACTTCGATTTCTCCAAGATGACTGCTTGTGATGAACCCTTTACGGGGTCGTGCCCGGCAAGGCTGCATACCCCATAGGTTGTGTATGCTTGCCGGTCACGTTTGGCAAAGAAGACAACTTCCGCACGGAGTACCTGACGTTCGAGGTCGCGGACTTCCGCTCCTCCTACCATGCCATCCTCGGTCGACCCATGATGGCCAAGTTCATGGCCATCCCGCATCACACCTACCTCATCATGAAGATGTGAGCGCCAAACGGGATCCTCTCCATCTACGGCGACATCCTCGTCTCATACAAATGCGAGAGCGACACAGTCGACCTCGCCAAGGTGTCTGCATGCAAAGCCGCAGCTACGATCATGGTCGCTCAGGCCGCCAAGATCGACCAAACTACTCTGGAGGTGGCAGAACAAAAGCGTACGACCACCGCTTTGGACGCAAGTCCCGCGGTGAAGAAAGTCTGCCTCGGTCTGCCCGACGCGTCCAAGGAAGTCACCATCGGGGCCGACCTCGACCCCAAATAGGAACTCGCGCTCACCAGTTTCCTCCGGGACAACGCTGACATCTTCGCATGGAGCCCGTCTGACATGCCTGGTGTCCCCAGGGAGCTGGCTGAGCATGCCCTTGAAGTAAGCAAGACAGCAAGACCTATCAAGCAAATGCTCCGGCGATTTGCGAAAGATAGAAAACAGGCCATAGAAGTAGAAGTCTGTAAGCTCCTAGCTGCAGGATTCATCCGAGAATGTAAACACCCGGTTTGGCTCGCAAACCCGGTCCTTGTACCCAAGAAAACTGGAGGATTAAGGATGTGTATCGACTACACCGACCTCAACAAGCGCTGCCCGAAAGATCCCTTCCCTCTTCCTCGCATCGACCAAGTCGTGGACTCCACGGCCGGTAGCGTCCTTCTATGCTTCCTCAATTGCTACTCAGGATATCACCAGATAGCCCTGAACCCCGATGATCAAGACAAGACAGCGTTCATAACGCCCAACGGCATCTATTGCTATAAGGTCATGACCTTTGGCCTGAAAAATGCCGGCGCCACCTACCAGAAGGCGATACAGAAGTGTTTGAAGTCCCAGATCGGGAAGAACGTGGAAGCATACGTTGACGATGTGGTCATCAAGACCAGCAAACAAGATCAGCTCATCACCGACCTTGCCGAGACCTTCTCCAACCTACGTACCTACCAGTGGAAGCTCAACCCAAGCAAGTGTGTCTTCGGTGTCCCTTCTGGGTTGCTCCTGTGCTTCATGGTGGGGCACCGAGGCATCGAAGCTAACCCCGTCAAGATCGACGCAATCCGCAACACGGCCAAGCCATCTTGCAAGAAAGACGTCATGAAGCTCACGGGCATGATGGCGGCCCTAGGTTGCTTCATCAGTAAGCTCGGCGAAAAAGGTCTACCTTTCTTCAAGCTATTGAAGAAAGCAGATAAGTTCATATGGGATGAAGAAGCACAGAAGGCTTTCGAGGCTCTCAAAGAGTCCTTGACCACGCCACCGATCATGACACCTCCAATACCGAAGGAAACGCTCCTCCTCTACATCTCCGCCACCACTAACGTGGTCAGCACGGTTCTCGTTGCTGAACGGGAAGAAGAAGGGCAGGTCTACCCTGTTTAGCGACCTGTGTACTACATGAGCGAGGTCCTGGCCGATGCTAAACCACGGTATTCACAGCCTCAGAAGTTGCTCTATGCACTCCTGATCATGTAGAGAAAGCTCCAGCACTACTTCCAAGCCCATAAGATCAAGGTGCCGTCATCCTTCCCGCTAGGGGAGATCATCTGCAACCGCGACGCCAACGGTCGCATCGTCAAGTGGTCGGTTGAGCTTGGGGAGTTCGACATCGAGTTCTGACCTCGGCAGGCAATCAAGTCACAGATCCTAGCTGACTTCGTGTCAGAATGGACGAAAATCCAGATGCCCCCTCCCAAGGAGCGGCCTGAACACTGGGTAATGTACTTCGACGGTGCCCTTAATCTCGAGGGTGCGGGAGCAGGCGTGCTATTCATCTCACCTCAGGGAGAGCAATTAAAATACGTCCTGTAGATACACTACAAAGCCTCCAACAATGGAGCAGAGTATGAAGCTCGAATTCATGGGCTCCGAATTGCAGTGTCCCTTGGCATCAAGCGACTACTGGCATATGGCGATTCCAAGGTCGTCATCAAGCAAGTCAACAAGGAGTGGGATTGTGTGAAAGACACAATGGACGCGTACTACGCTGAAATCCGTAAGCTCGAAGGCCACTTCGAGGGGATCGAATTCCAGCATGTGCCACGTAATAATAACGTGGCCGCGAACGTACTGTCCAAACTAGGCTCCAAGCGAGCTCTAGTCCTGGCGGGTGTGTTCGTCCAAGACCTACGCAAGCCGTCTATCAAGCTGTTGGATCCGGACAATCCAGACCAAGGTCAGCCCGAACCAACTCCAGCACCTTCCCGCGACGTGCTAATGACAGAGAAAGAGGATGATTGGCGCGAGCCTTTCCTAGCCTTCCTACTCTACCAGGGAGTCCCAGAAGATAAAGCAGAACGAGAGCGCATCACGCGGCGTAGTGCCAACTACATCGTGATCGGCTCCGACCTTTACAGAAAAGCTGCCTCCACCGGTGTGCTGATGAAGTATATCTTGCAATCAGAAGGTCTTCAGCTCTTGGCTGAGATCCAAGGCAGCGAGTGTGGCTGCCACGCGGCGTCCACCAACCTGGTCGGTAAGACCTATCGATCTGGTTTCTACTGGCCCACAGCCATGACTGATGCCAAAGACCTCATCAAGAGGTGCAAAGGATGCTAATTCTTTGCCAAACAGCAGAATCTGCCAGCTCAGATCCTGCACACAATCCCCCCATCATGGCCCTTCACCATATGGGGCCTTGACTCTATAGGGCCATTCCGAACTGCTCCAGGCGGCTACAGCACATCCTTGTGGCCGTTGACAAATTCACCAAGTGGATTGAAGTCTGACCTATCGCTAAGGTCACATCGGAAGAGGTGGCAAAATTCATCCAGGAGATTACACATCGCTTCGGTGTGCCCAACAGAATCATCACCGACCTCGGGTCGGCCTTCACAGGGTCTGCCTTCTGGGATTTTTGCCAGGACAGCATGATTGATGTTTACTACTCTTCGGTCGCCCACCCTCGGTGCAACGGCCAGGTCGAACGTGCCAATGGCATGGTTCTTCAAGCTCTCAAAGATCGTATCTTTGACGACACTTCAAATTATGCTTCCCGGTGGTTAGCCAAGCTACCACACGTGATCTGGGGTCTGCGGACCCAAGTTAGTTCTGCCACGGGCTTCTCGCCCTTCTTCCTAGTCTACAGCTCAGAGGTCATCCTACCTACCGACGTCACCTTTGGAGCTCCACGCATACAGTTCTACGAAGAAGGTGAAGCCGAGAAAACTCATCGTGTCGACCTCGACAGCCTCGAGGAGCAAAGAGTGGCAACCGTCATGAGGCAAGCCCGCCACGACCAGCAACTCCGTCGATATCACGATCGCAATGTCAAGGAGTGCTCCTTCAACGTTGGCGACCTAGTTTGAAAACGCATCCAAAAGACCGACGGCATGCACAAGTTGTCAGCCCCTTGGGAAGGACCTTTCATCATCACAGAAGTTATCAGCCCGTCTACATATCGCCTCCAGTGGGGCGATGGCCAAGGAGTACCCAACCTATAGAACGTGGAGCACCTTCGACGATTCTATCCGTAGAATAGTTTTCATTACAGCTATGTATCCTTCGTCTTTGTATTTTTATTCGAATAAATATTAGTTTTAAGCAGTCTTCTGCTGTGTCTCGAGTTCTATCCTCTTTTCTTCCATGTCATGTACCCTCCCCCTCGACAAGCTCGGGGGCTTGGCAAAAGCCAACGTAGGGGTCGAAAGACCTGAGGGTGAAGTTTTCTGTTCCTCCCCCTCGACATGCTCGGGGGCTTGGCAAAAGCCAATACAAGGGTCGCCCGACCTGAGGACGTCGTCCCTCGTGACTACTTACTCTATGTTGTTGCGAGCCTGCTTGGTCGTGTGGTTGCAAAACTCGAGTCCCAGACTCCTCCCCGTGCGCTGATCGCACGTAAGTCTCCCTGCTGAGCAGTGGTGATTGGCAAGCTAGCCTCTCCGTGAGTAGTGGTTAGCGGGGTATGATAAAAACACATTGCTTCAGGGCAACAAAGTTCGCGCAAACATAAACTAAGCATGTCATGCAGGCCAAAAGAAGAGCATCATTGTTATTTGTTATTTACATGACTGGAGGGAGAGGGGATACAGCTCTGTGACGACGACTACTCTTCACCATCATCGCCCTCGTAATCGATGGCGTCCATTATCTTCTCAGCAGCCACCCGTATCTCCTCCTCTACGACCTTGAGGTCCTTGGTGGCATCTGGGCCTTTCCCGACCTTGGCCATGTCGACTTCGGGGAAGTGCGACTTCACACGCACCAGCAACTCTGTAGCCGCTGTTAAACTTGTCACCATCAAGGGATCAACCAACTTCTGGGGTGCAGCCAGAAGTCGGTCAATGGCTAGCTTGGGATCCTCCCCCAGGGACCTGCGTCTCCACCATGTCCATGACAAGGTCGGCAACATTCTTCAGATCGGTCACCTCCACCTCAAGTCCTGCAATGGTCACCTGGTCATTCCGCAATGACTCTAAAGCTACCACGAGGCTGACCTCGAGGTCCTTTCGTGTTTGTTTCTCGTAAGCCAGCTTCTGGCATACGGCATACTCACTATCCACGATGGCCTTCATCATTCTCTTCAGCTCATCGCCTCCCGCATCAGCAGCCCGCAGGTCTACCTCCAGGCTTCGGACTCTCTCCTTGGCAACCTTGAGGTCGTTTTTGAGATTATCCTTTTCTCTGTGAAACTCTGTGATACAAAGACGTCATCAGATGCAAAATCCAGTTACACAAGTTGAGATACACAAGATCATGGGAAGTTGGCCTTACCAGCGCTCACAGACGACAATAATTCGTCGGCGTCCCGATTCTTGCGCTGTTCCTCCTTCAATTCATCTTCGAGCTTCTTCTTTTCAGCGGCGGCCTCCTCTCGAACCCGCTTATTCGTACACTGGTCAGCCCTGGTCTGGGCACGGTTGGCCAGTGACCGCTTCAAAGACACAAGACAGGTCGTCGATAACATTTACAAGATAAGTTGCTTAACGAATTCAAAGGCAGTTATTTACCGTAAACGCTTCATTGAGTGTTAAGATGGCCTGACGAACTTCCTTCATGTCCTCATCGTCCTCGAAGATGTCTCCCTCCCAGGGAGTGTCGTTCCAGTTGATCTCCCGCCTCCTCAAATCTGGCCCCATCGATGTCGAACCCGGTACCTCTCCGCTGGCTGTTTCTGGGCTCCGCTGTGGCTGCTCGATCTGAGCTTGGTCCACCGTCGGGCCCTGAGCCGACGTGCTTAGCACTGTGTTGATCGGGTCCACGTCAATGAAGGGTGGGGGAGTGGATGTCCCCACGCCGCCAATGGAACCCTGAGTTCCGACCTCGTGCTCGGACGTCGTCATCCTTGCGGGAGAACCCCAAGCACTCGAGGTGCTCTGAGGTCTGGCGTCCGACCTACAATAGTTTCTTTATCAACATGCTACGACCTCATAATTATTATCAATAACTAAGTCCAAGTCTTGGGGTCTTACCTCACGACCACCGTTGTACGCGATTTTGGCCTCAGCTGCCGACCTCGCACTTTCGCAGGCATCTTCGCCTGAATACCAGCCGCAGCCAGTTGCGCCTCCTTTATGCGGTGGAGGTCCTCCTCTGTCACATGCCTCTCTAGCTCCCGCTGCCTCTTGGTCGTGGGACTTGGCGACCTCGGCGCTGCACGGTTATCAGCAACCGGCGGCTCATCCGTGGCTTCATCTTCCTCCTCGACGTTCTGCGACGTCGGGGCGGAGTTTGTCTTCCTCTTCCTCTTCTTCTTTGCGGCCTTGAGCTTTGCAGTCTTTGCTGCCTCGGCCGTCGCGGCAGCCCTCGAGCTTGACTGCTTCGCTGTCGCCGCCCTTGTCCGGCGTCCCGACCTCGTGGCACTAGTCACCTCAGGCCGCTCCGTCATGCTGTCACCGGCGTCTGGGTCGCTGTCCTCATCCGCCCCTGCAGACGAATCTGATAGATAATTCTCCAGCAGAGCAGCTGCTAGAGGCTGGTAGTCGTGCGACCTCAATTTCTGACATGGTTCTTCGCCGGACGGTAGGGGTGCAGGGCACTAGTACTGCATCTCCCGAGCCTGCAAAGACAAGAAGCAAGGTCTAAGAGGTCTTCCTCTAAGGCATAACAAAGATCAATACTTCGAAATGAGCTAGTTGTCTCAGGACTTACTGGATCAGCAGGTCGGGTCAGGGAGTGTGCCTTCGGGCACTTCGTGTTCCGGATTCGCCCGGTGCACAGCTGTGTGACTTTGGCCGCCATCTCATCTCTGGGGACCTTGCGATTGACTTCGCGAGTAGGGTCCGACTGACCCCAGTACTCGTAAGCCGGATGCACCCGGTCCTTGATCGGTTGAATGAGGCGACGACAAAATGACATCACCACCGAGCCCCCTGTCAGACCTCTCCTCTTGAGATCGGTGATAAGGGCAAGCAGCTCCTTGACGTCTTCCATCTCGCGGGAGGTCAGGGGCATATCCCACTCGGATATCTTCTCGGGTCGATGCCCAGTTCGCTTCGGGAGCGCCGGCCTCTGGTCGGCGATATAGAACCACTCCGACCTCCACCCAGTGGTGTTGTCCGGCAGGTCCATGTCAATCCATTCTGCCTTGAGACCTGATCTCAGGCAGAACATCACCGAGCCTATGACACCAGTCCATTTGCCGGTGGTCTTGACGTTGAAGAAGTAATGCCACAGTAGGAAATGGGGTGGTATGCCCAGATACGCTTCGCACAAATGGATGAACGAAGAAACTACAGTGATGGAGTTGGGAACGGGGTGTAACAGCTCCAGCCTGTAGTAGTACAGTAGACCTCTGAAGAAGTCGCCGGCGGGCACATTGAACCCGCGCTCGAAGAAGGACGCGAAGACGACCTGCTCCTTGTCGTCTTTCGTCGGGAACGCTTCGCCGGCGGGCGCCTTCCACTCCACCTCCGCCTTGGGCCTCAGCAGCCCGCGCTCCATCAGCGCCTGGATCTTCTCCTCGGTCATCACTGAGTCATCCCAGACCGTGTCCAGAGCAGGGATCTGGGAAGCTGAAGCCGCCATTTCTTTGGAAGAGCTGGATTTGGATCTAAATGTTACTAGGGTTTTTATGCGCATGCGGAGTGGCGCGGCGCACGGATCGCGGTGGCGGTGCGCGGTTTGCTAGGAACGACGGTGGTGAGCTCTGGCTTGGAATGTGGTGGGGTGGATGCGCAAGCGTGGCAGCTAGGGTAAGAAAGCTTCCGGCGGACGGCGAGAGGAAGAAGACGATGGGAGGGGAGGGTCAACGCCCGTCCCCGCGGCTGTATTTATATGGGCCCCACTGCAGATGCCCGTTGTGGATCTATCGCTGCAACGGATCTGCCGTAACGACTCCTCGCCGCTAAGTTCGCAAGACGATCTCGCCGGATTTCACGCCAACAGCTATATGCCCAACGGATAGACTGGCGACCTACACTCTAAGTTTAGGTCGTACACACGTTTACACTACCAGGTCGTCCTGATAGTAAATTCGATTTCCATGAGGTCGACAAGCCCCCAAATCATATCAGTTTAGGTCTTTGATGAACAATTTCTTCAAAACGACCATTACATGACAGAAGAGAGCGAACATTACACGGGAACTTCGAAGGTACACAAGTCGCTTGCGACCTCATTAGATCCGGAACCCGTCACAAGATGCAAACATATTTGAAGACCTGATCTACCTAGAGCAATCTTTGCCATGTTCTCTGCTATAGCAGAGCACATCACAAGAATTCTTCTAGCTTCAGATCCCCAATGGTGGCCTCGCGGTGAACGCCTACACGATGCTACGCATAGCAGGTCACACTTTGTGCCTGATTATGGAATGCAGACACGAGCTTGCTCTTCGGCGCGGACTGCGAGCCTTCGACGAGCATCTCATGCTTACCAAGAACCTGCAGCGTCACCTCGGGCCTCTACAGCATCACCTCCAAACTCTCCATGACTCTTCACTGAGGCACGGTACAAAGAGTGGGGGAGACACCTATACTTCGTAAGTATTCTTCTAGCTCCAAGCTTCTACAAACTTTGCATCCTACGTTCTGGTGGATGGTTGCATGCCCATGGCATGGCCAAAATACTACTCTGCGGCTTCATAGCTCAGCAATGCTCGGTGCTTGCCTCCTTCAGCCTTCCGGTGCTATTTATAGCCAGAGCCAGGCCTTGAGTGGCCGGCGAAGTAGTGACACTGTTACCACGTGATTCAGATGACCTGTAGGCATGTGGATGACTAAAAGCGATACCCTTTTTTCTTGCTTTATGACGCCTTTGTCGCTTATGCATCATAGATGCCCGAGGCCGCTGCGGCGTCACATGGCCACAGTACACCTCTTGGTCAGTGGACGGTTTGTCATTTTATAGGTGGCAAGAGAATCTCCGACCACTGTTGACCCGTGACCCTGCAGCCTACGGAGAAGATAAGCCTGACTCCACGTCAGACAGCCCTGCGCCTTGCTACATCTACGGTTTAGACGTCGTTAATGCACCCGCTAGGCTCTGTGTCCTAGTGCACCCGCTATGACTCTGCATGTAAACGGACCTATTCCAATCAGCCTATATTTCTGTTCCCTGAGCAGAATGGTCGTAGGTTCGATTGAAGACCTTCCGGGGTAGGCGTGCCTCGCTGCTCTGCCAGATCCGTCTGGGCGCCCGGAGTCCAGAAGCTTCACGTTTACGATTTCGTCGGGCCCCCGTGGTCGGTGTGCCTATTATTGAGGTCGTTAATAACACCTTAGCTCTGTTGGATGGCTGGCAGCTATGATGGTCGTCTGGGCACCAAAATGGCCTCCTTGAGGTCGGCGTGCCTTTATACCTAGGTCTTGCAATACCTTGGTATGGTTGCGGCTCTGCCAACCTAGTTGGGCGCCCTGGATGCGTGACCTTCATGAGGTCGGTGTGCTTCTGTAGCCCTGCCAGCCCGTTCTGGACACCCAGGATTTTACGTCGGGAATGAAGACCTCCCTGTGGGGTGCGCGCCTAATGGTCCTGCCAAGTATCTCCGGGTGCTTGGGCGCTGCTGACTTGAGACCTTCCTGAGGTCGGCATGCCTCGAGTGGCTCTGCCAGACTCCTTGCAGCTATGCAGGATATCTGGGTGTCTCTACACTCCATTCGTTCAAAAGATCAACATATTATCATCGTTTCATCATCGACGGCTCCGGACATCACAACTTCAGCTACGACATAATTGACGACCTCTTCATGTGATGCGCGTTTCAAGATCCTGCTGGGTATCCTCGGATACTGGACATTGTTGACTTGAGGCCTCCTTGAGGTCGGCACGCCTACAAGGCCTCCTTGAGGTCGGCCCTGCCAGACTCCTTACAGCCATGCTGGGAGGTCTGGGTGTCTCTACACTCCGTTTTGACCAAGACCATGACTCAGTATTCTTCTCTTTTTTGAGCATCAAACCAGCCATGCTGCCTGCTTCAATGCTCGAGGACTACTCTACGAGAGCGTCTTCGATGCCCTCTTGTTTTCTTTGTTGTACCGACCTGTTGGGAAATCTGTTTCTCATCACGTCGTTACTCGATCTACTTTTTCTTTTTTCTTTCTTTTTTGGATCATCATACCGGCCATCCTGCCGGCCACGATACTCGGATACTACTCTATGAGTGCGTCCTTGACGCCCTCTAAATTTTTTCATCGTCGTTTCGATCTACTGGAAGTCTGCTTCCTATAGGTCGTCACTCGACCTCTATTCGTTCGGCAAGACTACAAACAGGTCGCTTGCTAAGCTGATTTGTTCTTTTCTTTTGGACCGACGTGCATGCTATTCGATCTGTCGATAGTTCTCTAACTTTGTCGTGACCTTCTAAGGTCGCTGCGCCTACACATCGCTCGGGGGCTTGTGAGACATGGGTACCCCTGGGTCCCCACCGACCAGGCTCACGGCCGTCCCCGACAAGTGGGTCCGACCCAACAGAAGACCAGCCGACCTGACAGTGGGCCCAACCGACCTGGTTGATGGCACACACGACCTCCAGATGACCTTCCAGAAGATTCCCAAGACGACCTTATCCGATCCGGTCGGATAACTTGGCGTGCAAGACAAGGCAGAAGACGTCGGCTGCGCCTCCAGAACAGTCTGAAGATCACAGATTATGTTGTAACTTTCCTTAGATTGTTTTCCCTTTTGTAACCGACCAGGACTCAGGGCCCACCGACCTTGTCCGTCAGCCAATATAAGGCGGACAAGGCTGGACCCCTGAGGCCAAGTCATCCCAAGTCGCAATCCGCCCAAGTCAATACAATCAAGAACTGGACGTAGGGTTTTACTCTCCGGTCCGGAGGCTTGAACCAGTATAAACTCGCCGTGTTCTCTGTGTTCCGTGTGCTCGTGCGCAACCTTCGAGTTCTTAGCTCTAGATTTCACCCCGCCGAACAAATAAACCACCGGGGTTAACCCCCCTGTGGGCTGTCCAGATCTAAACCTCTGACAGTAGGTACGTGCATCACCCTCATCCCTTCCCTCCCTCTCGTTTGACTTCAGGCACCTTAAAAAAACCTAGTTCTGACCGTGATAAAGGAGGAATGCCGGAAGCCTTCTCGGGTTTGAGGGTTTTCTAAGTGCAGGGAAGGTTACCCCTCCTAAAGAAAATCCGCGGGTTTCTTCGCCGAGCTTAGTTTTAAGGGGAATGCCGGAATCCAATTTTGCGCCCCTACCTCTTGTGGTATGAGGGTGCAGTGTGGTTTTTTCTTGGTATACTTCCAGCCGATCACATGCGTCATCTAATTGGAACTTTACTTGAGCGGGTCGACTTCTTTCAACGACATCGCTTGTTTAGGTGGTACAATATTGACCTTCAAGCATACGGTTTTCTTTAGAAATCCCTTTAAATAATCTAGTGCGATTTCCAATCAACGAGCAGCGCTGCCAGAATAACAGCAACACATGGAATTCTGAAAAAAAATCACCAACTAATCTTAAAGTATAACATTGAATGATATGGAATATTGTGCGTGCAATTTCAGATTAGTTCCACAGTGTTCCTTTTTAAAATTATGAAGAGCTTGACTGCTTCTTTGGTGCTTTTTGTATGCCCGGTCTAGACTAAGAGAACATGGTACGTACCTTCCAATTGGAAGGTGAAGCTAGGTTTGACTAGTGATTATCTTAACCTGCACCCCCCAAAAAACGAGGTTTATTAGGTAAGCTCTTTTCTTTCAGTTGTGTTTGTGGTAACAACCTTTGCTCCAAGATTACACCATAAATGTACGTTTGGGGAATATACTTGCACTTGAAATACAGTTGGGCGCAACCTAAGGAATAGGCTTATACATCAGGTGTGACATTGCACTGTCCTTGGCATCAGCTGATAGTTGAGCTAACAGTGGCAGAACTTCATGTCACAAGCATGTTTTTTTGCAAACTCGATAAGACATGTACAGTAACAACTAGCTACTTTGTTGGCCATGCACAAATTTAGATGCAAGCTCTGCTACTGCTAAGAAATTATGCTTTTTGGCAACCTTCTTGGTGTTTCACGCAACCAACAAGGGTCAGCAATTCTGACATAGTGCCATTATTCGCGTTCCTGATTAGTTGCTCCGCTATAGTTTTATATTGTTGCTTCCCTGATTATGACTCCACATTTTGTCCCTTTGTTTTTTATTTCTAAAAGAAAGTTCTGCTTCAGTAAAATATGCGGAAAGCTAGAGGGGTGGTGGTGATCTCCCTAGAAGCTTCCGTAAGAATAGTAGAGTCTTCAAGAATGAGTGGATCTCAGGTCTGCTAGATCTTTTCCGCTTCTCTGAACCCTGGCGTTTTCACAGTTTATATGATTATTCACAGCTGCTTTAGGTTTTCTTTTCTTCAACTAGGTGACCTTCGGGACTCTAAGCAAGATGTTTGGACTGGGCTCAGTGATGGGCTTAAATCATATTTGTCTAAAAGTGTCGCTTCTATTATTTTATCTAATGGTATTTATAAACGCTTAGTCTTCTCAGTTTTCTAACAAGTATATATTGAACTGCCACCAGTTATAAATAATTTAACTTGCGATCTTCTGTAGGAGACAAAATCTTATTTTCATGCTCAGGCATAGCTATGGAGCACCAGTTTTTTACAATTTTTTTGACTATTGCAACTCTGGTTAGAGCTCTTAATGCTAGGACCAAATACCATACTGATATAAAGGTCAGTGCTGACAGTCATCCTTTACTAATATGTTTACTTCTGATCATTGTGTGCTCATTTCTTGCTTTGTCATTTTTTTAGATTGAAGTGCGCCTTACCGGCACCAAACTGTATGATGGGTATATTGCTGGATATGATTTGGATAATGACTTTGCTGTTGTCAAAGCCTATAGTGTCCGTGATGTTGAGGTTGGACCTTTCCAAAGTGCACTAGAAAGTCTGCCTCATGGTGAGGTATTAGCTGTAGGGCGTGACACCTGTGGCAAAATAATGGTAGAGATTGTGGAGTTGAATGGCACTTCAAGGGTATCTGAGGATGATAGAGATCTTGACTATAAAATTTCAGAGGTACACTTGCACGATGATATGAGCATTTCATTCTATTTCTGTTATACATGAAGGCAACAAAAATGACTTCTAGTTTGCATTTAACTCTTGTTCTGTACAACTTTATTTTGTTCAAATGTAACACGTTTTGCTTGTTTTATTTATTAAAAGGTGGGCCGCTTCTTTTTGATGGGGTTATGGTTGGCACGAACCTTTTTCTGACCAAGAGAAGAGCCATTTTTCTACCATGGGGCACAACTCTCAAGCATTTGCAAAAGAAGACTGGTCTTGCACAATCAAAAAAAATGAAGGTTCACAGGTATGTCTATTTGCACCATTTATTAGTTCACCTACTTGTTGTACCTTAAAACTTCTTCTAAAATAGCTTACAAGGTAATCCCTTTTTGTGTGCCAAACAACATATGCAATCATTTGCTACTATTCCTCATCCTATGCTTATTTGCCATCTGCGCTTTGCAGTCCTCAGTGTTCACCAATCAAAATATTTACTGATCTCTGGCATGTATCACAAATTCACAGTTGTCCTGTACTATGCTTGTCTTATTTCTTATGCTTGTCTAATCTTGTTGGAATGTGCATTATGATCATCTTTCATGGAACATTTTCCGCACAACTTCTCCTCGTTTCTCTGTCTTGTTTCTTGCCTATGATTCTACCCACAGCTTTTGGCACCATTTTGCATATAAGTGCACTATTTTGATCCATTATACTTTTTTATTAGTATTTAACTAGTCATTTTTTATGTTGTGTAGGCCTGGAGCATCCATAGGTGAGAAATCTAACAGCCATCCAGAAGGTGAGCACACGGGCACTCCTCAAAACTGCTTAACATTGTATTATTATGCAAATTGTTGCAGTTCGTAATGGTACCTGTTTAGAAGCTGTGCAAGTTTAGCGATTACATTTGTACACTATGGGTAGGTTCTTGCATGCTTACTTCTAATGCTAATTGCTGCTCAGGTTGTTATCATGATATAAATAATGTTACATGCTATTGTTATGCGCAGACTTTATGTGAATTTACTTTTTGTGTATAGTATTAGTATATGTTAGTGCTGATCACTTGACCTTATTGCACCAGTACATGGAGATTTTCTCAACCAGGAACAATTAGATCTAGACTTAAGTGGTTACCCTAAGTTACCATCCTCCATGTTAGGAGGTGAGTCAACGCTTCTAAAATTTGTTGATCTTTTACAACTCTCATATACCACTAACAATTTATTGTACAATGTATTTATCCAGCTGGTATGATCTTAGTTAATTCTTTTGAAGACCATTTTGGCGACATATATGGTGAAGGTGTCTGGAGAAAATTTGGCAATAAAGCTTCCATCCTAAATCGCAATGTTGTCGCACTGGCTTCATTCAACGATGAGTTTACAACGATGTGTCATTTACTATTTCATCTCTATTTTGATTACAACTAGCCAGTAACCAGAATCATGGCACATAGGAGAAAAAAGGTTTTTTGCATGCACAGGTTTTTTTATTGAATGGAATGGATCTAATATGATTTTGACATCAGCGAGCTTGGTTAGAGATTCTGGCGATGAGAACAAGATTGATGAAAATTTGAGGGTTGGTGTTCATTGTTTTTTGTCTGATGTTCTTCTGAGGTGCTGTTTAAGTCTGAACACTATATTATTTGTAGATTGAAGTGTTGCTTAACGGCAAACACAAAGAAGGGAAGTTAGAGCATTGGAATTTACATTACAACATTGCTCTAGTCAGTGTGGAGCACCGCGCTATTCGTCCATCATTAAATACGAGCTTTGATTGGGAGTCAAGTTCTACAGTAGCGTCTGTAGGGCGTTGCTTCGATCCAGAAAAGTTAATGGCTACTAGTGGTTGTCTAGTTCCTTGGACAGACACACTTGACTGTGAGTTCCTCACACGTTCCACATGTAAAATCACTAAGGTAATAACTCTGTTTTTTTCTATCAGGTGTAATTTGACGGTCTAAAAAAGAGCTTTGACTGTAAATCCCCGTCATTATTTTGCATAAAATTAAAATATAGGAATGTTTAAGTACTTCAGAATATGAATCTAACGGTATCATTTGATGAAACCTAGATAATATTGGATTAATCAACTGTCAAAGTTTGAAATTGGACAGACTGCTTCGTGTTTCTTAAAAAATGAATGGCGTGCAGGCCAGACCCCCTTTTTAGGTGATTAACTACCGAAGCGAAGAAAAGGCTGGATCAAGAAAAGGGGGGGGGGTACTACGAGCCCTCTGATCTTGTTTTTTAGTATTATCTAAAATAACCGATGAATTCGTCGTTCGATCACGAAAACAGTGATTCGAGAACGGCAAATGAGGAGAGCAGTTGGAGACTCAAATGATGGATATGCAAGCATGGCTCGCTCAGGGAGTTCTTAGCCGAGCCTTTCCAGTAATGGGGCCTAGTGACCGATATGATGATTGGTTTAGGTAGGGCGGAGGGCTACCATTATCCTTTTTCTTGTATGTGTTCCCATCTACACTAGACGGACTATAAGGTACCACAAAGCTCTAACCAACCCCACCTTTTGGGGGAGAAGGATGGATTATTAGTGTGGATGATTTAGAAGATAGAATTGGGGGGGTGATGCTTTTGAATTCATTGTATTAATTCCACTTCCTACTCGGAGTATGCTCTTAATGATCCCGGCTCATGGACATTAGTGTCTTACCATAGATCAAGGGTGGAGAATGGAAGAAGGGAAACATAGCATGTCATAAGAGCAAGGCGAGGGGGCTCCCCCAACTTTGGCCTACATCAATCACAGGGGAATATTGTTTTAAAGATAGCAATTCCCTTCACCGCTGGCTTATTTGGCTAAGAAAAATAGAGTACATTATAAGAAATTAATCAGTCAGTTGGCAGATATGGATTTCCTTCGAGCCAAGCCTGAGAAAAGGGGGATTAGTTGTTCACCATGATTCCTTATTCTGGGTGCTTCCCAGTCGCCTCATTAGCATAGCTTCCAGTAAATATCCCAACCCACGATTTCGGGGAAGTGCTAACTTATTGTATTGATCAAACTCAGACCCTTTTGAATGTAGCAGATAACAACGGAGCGGGTCGCGCATGTCCCACCCCAGGTGCCAAAGGATTTACCTGGACCAATACATGAGATTCTTGTGCTATTTGGGGGATTTATTCATTCACCGGATCCACGTCCCCAGAAGGTCCACCCCGACTGCCCAGTAATCCTCCGCGGTAAGCTGGCACTCGACCTCGGCATGCCTTTCGCTGCGTTCCTTTACTTGGGGAACCACCACAAGTACGGCCGGCCTATCTTAAAAAACTCTTGTCTTATCCACATTAGACAAAATGAACTAAAAAAGAATTTTGAATTTCAGTATCAGCAACTACTTCCAATGGCTAAGAGTAAGCTCGTCCGGACCACTCCTATGGCCCTCTCGGCTGGACCTACTCCCACCATTCTATACCCTTTAATTTCCTTAACCTTAAAAAGTAGGGGGAATAGATCTTATACCAATACTGACTATCCATTTCCATTGTTGTGCTTTCTAAAATGGCATACCTATAAGGGGGATTGGAAAGTCAAAAGTAAGCTCTTAGCGGTCAGGTTTCAACCTCAGGATTTTTTCGACAACCTCTCTAAAAATGGGGCCATAAAAGATGAAGGAGAGTGTCGAGAAGATTCAACTTATTCTAGATTAAAAGCTGCTCAGGACCAAACACACATGTTATATACGCGGATTTGCATAATTAGAGGTTATTTTCAAAAGAAGGTATAGTGGCTGGCTATCTATAGGTGTTCTTCGGCGATCCGATCTGAAATCCTATCCTTGCCTGCTTTCTTCACGGTAATGGCCCAGCGGATTCTCATTCAGCTATGCCGGTGTGCAAAACCTTTATGCCCACGTCCTAATCGACCCCCCGGAGGGGTATGTGCTACTAAAAGATATCTGGCTTTCTACCGACCCCATTCGCCACTGGAAACACCACTTCCCGATGAGCATAACTGATGAAATCCCCTCCCTACTGCTGTGTTGAAATGCCTTCTTCCTCTTCCCGGGGGCCCGGAGTTTGGCAATCCCTATTAAAGAAGCTAAGTTATTCTGCCGTGATGACGTGGAACCTACCCCCCAAAGGGATGGGATAGAGCGAAGCCCCACTTACTTTGAACCCACTCTTCTTTCCCCACCAAACCAACAAGTAGTTGGTGGGCCTCGGTATCTCTAGTTTTGAAACTGTCCAAGAGACTGATCACGCCTGGTCATTTGCAGATCCAAGCGGTGCTTTGCTTTGGGGGGCACCGACAAGAGACGACTATTGCTATTATTTTTCATTGCCATTCTTCTTCCTACTTCGAGGGGATCTGTAAAGAGAAGAAATGGACAAAAAATGAGCTAAAGCCAAAACTTAATCATTAGCCCACAACCAGGCTAAAGCGACAAAATTGGATAAATTTGTCACAGACGCGTTTTGCGGAGCTGGGCGCCGGGGCCCTGGATGCGCTAGCGATCAGCACATAAGCAGTGTAGAAGATCTAGGAGCTAGCTGCCTTTCTCATTGGAAAAGGGGCATACTAGCTAGAGTCTAGGGCCTGAGCTGAACCACCATGTGTATATAGTTGCAGAAATTGGACAGAATCTGCATGTGTTTCTGAAAAAAGGAAGTATATAGTTGCATTGGAATTAATTAGCTAGCAATGTTTTGAATAAAAATCATAGCTTATTTATGTTAACTTGCTAGGCTGGGATTGGAGGCCCTCTTGTTAATCTTGATGATGGCAATGTTATCGGCATGAACTTCTATGACACAAGAATTGGAACCCCTTTTCTGTTATGGGAAGAGATCTGCGAGATTCTAGCTTCGTTTGAGACAAAAAGGTATTAGCATTGTTCATGTCAGTATTCTAGCATTGTTCTTTTTTGGAGCATTTTAAGAAGCTTGCTGAAGTATAACTGGACAGTGAATCTGGTGGTGACAATGCCTATGGTGCTTTCTGGAAAATGCCAAATGATGTGAAAAATAAGGTTAACAGGTTGGTATTCCGATCCACATTGCTATTTATTAGGCTGAAGTTAAGTTTTGGATATACAAATTATTTCATTGAAAACTGCAGGTGGCCTGTGCCCAAGGCACGCTGGTGTCATCCTGAAGATGTTGAATCCGATGATGATGATAAGTTAGCTTTTGATCATATTGGTTGGCTTCAATACTGCTACATTTTGGGACGGAAATTCAAGCTCCGTGGTCGCAGCATCACCAGATCGGTTCCGATTATTGAAGCTAAATCCACTGATGGTTAGTAATTTGTCTTCATGAACCTTTTGCCAATAGTCCTGTTGACAGTGTGCTGACTGATGCCTGTATTGCTGCTATCGTATTCATCTACTTACGTTAGTTGACTCCGTCCATCAAATTTTCCAACATTTTTCACACGTTGTACTTTACCCCCATTTATTTTTTATATGCAGTAAAAAATTGCATAGTTTTGGACCTAAATCTGACAAACATTTTCTTATTATTAATGATTCTTTTTCTAGATATCCTTGTATCCTAAACTTTGTTGGTCAACCTGATACACCCTTTTAATGGACAATTTCATTTGTTACAGAGCCTGGACTTGATCCACAAAGAAAGAAAAAGAAGCGGGTAGAAAAGCAAGGTAAAAACAAACTAGAGAACTTCAAGTTAGCTGCAAAAGTTGGTGCCTTGCTAAGGTTGTAATCAGACTCTAGCTTACCCCTCCCTCCTATGAGCTCCTTTTCGTACCAGTAAGGAACCTTGAGAATTATACAGTAGTCATCTAACAGATCTCCAATATATTTTGTGTGTATCCATATGCAACTTGCTGCAAAGTCCTTGCCCATCACAGGAACTAAAGATGATCTTCCGAAAAAATCTAGAAAAGAGGATCTTGAGAATGTTGCTGGCATGGGATCTACAACAACTGGTGGGAAGTTTGAGAAGAAGTTGCCTGGCCAAAAACCTCCAAAGCATCCTGGCAAACATAGAAAGGTTTTTATATATTAATGGTTTTGATTTATGCGTCTGCCTTTGCAGGCTGGATTTGGGCACTAGCTGAATCATGTCGTTTCTGTAGTTTCTCCCAGTTGATGAAGGGAAGGGAATGGGCAACCTGGGGAAACAACAGAATGGCAATATCATGAAATCTCAACTTGCCAGAAACTCTGAACAGCTTGCTATTGGCAAGGCAAGTTCCAAGATTCAATGGAGTACATTAAATTGTGTTTTTCCCACCATCATTGGCACTGCTTGTTCTTTTTTTTAAAAAAAAAATCTGCTTGTTCTGTTTCAGTGAGCTAACAGCATCTGTGAAACATTTTTGTAAGCAGGCAATCACAATGTGCAAGGTGAAGAAGGATAAGAAAGGGAGAGAGATGTCCTTGAAATCAGATAAGCTCAAGCCCCAGAAGAAATCTTTCAAGGAATCAACAAAGAAAAGGGCTTAGGTCTACATATTTCTTTTGACTTGTTGCATCTTGTTGTATTTGTCTAGTTTGAATCTCTGGGAGAAATATTGTTGTTCCTTTTACTGGTTGAGTTATGACATAAGACTGAATAATGATATAACAAGATCACAAATCTCTTTTATGATGTCCTGCTATGTGCATATTATATATTTCAAATTTTGTTTGGATGTGATTATAAAGTCATCTGTATTGTTTGGATGTGATTGGTTCTCCTGTGATAGTATGATGCTTGGTTCTCAATTGCCAATCAGAATCTTCGGATAACTTGATCCATGTTTCATCTTTTGCAGTTGTATTGATATGCTTTGCTTACTCAGCATTAGTGTTGTTGAAATTTGAATGGCTTGGCAAATGGCAGCCATAACAGCCTCACGTGTACTGCCTGAAGTGTAGGTCAACCATGGTCTCTAATTTCGGTGAGTCTGTCTTGCGGCTAGCCTGTCTAGGATCTAACCATCGAGGTTACCAAGCATGTCTTGTACCAATTTGTGGATGCTTGGAAAGACCGTGTGTGGTTTCTTAGCATATATGGTGTGATGATGTTGCCATTGTTGCAGTGCTCTCTTCGTGTGATCGCTTTTAATATAAATTTATGTGCTTTAGCAATAAATTTGGTAATCAACAATTTTAGTTTCTGAAAGCAAGTACGACTTGGTATTGATAATCAACAATTTTAGTTTATAAAATGGCTTGGGAAAAGATTAGACTGTTTTAGAGGCAAAGCTCATTGTACATATATAGGCAAGAAGATCCTAGAATTGAAGCGGGCTAGGATTCAGCCTAACAACGACCTCATAGCTGCCAAGGCCAACACCGCGACTTTCCTATCGAGCGTCCGCCATGCGTTGTAGGTACCGCTTGCAACCCTGCCGGCCGCGCCATCCCCTTCCACTGCCTCGGTGACTCGCCGGCTCGCTAAGAAAACCATGAACTCCACGGTGTGCGCCTCGAAGAAGGGCGAGGTGCTGCTCATGCGCAAGCTGGGCAAACTGGGCCTGGCCCTGCTGAAGACCCTTAGGATGTTGTTGTTGCAGCCACTGCTATAGACCAGGGCGTCACCGAGGTTTTCACTGGACGGGGCGACGATGAGTATTTCGCTTCATTTCGCGATATCTTCCCGGCGGCACGTGCTCTCTGTGGCGCGGATTAACAACGCCAGCCGCGTCTGTTAAGTCAAGTGGTTATCCCCGAAAGGGTTTAGGTTGTCTCTTTGTTGTATAATAATCTCCTAGAGTTGTAACCCTGTGTGCATGCGACCGGTTGACCCGTGTTGTCTCCTTGTTATTTCTTCCTGTTCACAAAACCCTAAAGAAGCCCGGTAACTAGTTTACAGTGGGTCGTAACAAATGTTAGGCCGAAGGGGGAAAGCCCATCTGTTGTCGCTAATAGCTCTGGCGTGCGGCCCAATTAAGCCCGGATCAGTGTAACCCTAGCTCACGCACCGCATCGCGCGCGGCTTTCCCTACGCCTACGCCGCCGCCGCCGCCTGGCGCTCTATAAAGGCCCTGATTTGCTAAAAAAAATTTGCGCCGTCTCTCCTTCAAGTTCATCTCCATGTTGCGACGCGCTCGAATTGGTTGTTTCTGAGGTGCCGTCTGTCCGTCCTCCAAACTAGATGTAGGCGATTGCGTTCCTGAAACTGATTTGTTGCCGTCGGGAAGGTCCCTAAAACTGAGTTCTTGCTGTCAGCTGTCGGGGGTGGTGTTCCGCTTCTGCTGTTAATTTGCATTTCGCCGTGGTTCTTTGTGTCGCTACTGATTTTCACGGCAACTTTATCGAGAGGGGCCAGAGATATGTGAATTGGTATCCTTCTTTTTGCGGTTGCCCACATCGAGCCGGCCAAAGTTGCAGCAGGGGCGGGATCGGTTTTCTCGTTCTGCTCATGTGCAAGTCTGGAACTAGCTTTCCATGGCCTTAAATTTCTGGTTCTCTACTCCAGAATAATCCCTGGACTGCAGGGAACCTGAACCCCAATTTTGGACTGCAGGGAGCCTGAACCCCTATCTTTGTTTCCTCTTCTGGCTGTTTCCATTCAACTAGTCCGATACCTGTGCCACTTTCACTGTCATAGCAAACTTGTTTGTATAAGTTTTGTTTAGCCGCACCGGAAAATTTTCAAACTAGACAGCAGAAGCAACATTTGCTGTAATTTTCAGCAAGGACAGTGCTGCCAGGTCTAACAGATTCGGTGCAGCCAAAGCCAACGAACTAGAGCTGGAAAAACCGACTAGCCGACCGAGAGGTCTAC
The DNA here is from genome assembly GCA_036936925.1 of Cenchrus fungigraminus. Classification (NCBI taxonomy): domain Eukaryota; kingdom Viridiplantae; phylum Streptophyta; class Magnoliopsida; order Poales; family Poaceae; genus Cenchrus; species Cenchrus fungigraminus. The sequence goes on along the minus strand of CM072778.1, from coordinate 13,567,120 downwards.
AAGTGCTAGTGGCTACTTGTTTCGTTTGGGAACCCGTTGTGGTGTCGACTCCTGATGGGCGGGATAGGTTTTCTGTATTGTCTTGCATATCTTATTTCTGAACATAAAATTTCGGTGGGATGAATGATGATGGGCCGCATCTAGGCCTGCGGTGGAAACTTTTGCTCGGCCCGTAGGAATCGCTGCTGGCTGGGCCATGTATGTAGAGATGGCCTCAGTCCGTCCATATCCCAATTTTTTTTAAATATTTTTTTGTCTTTGATTTTCGAAAAATAAATGGACGAACCAAAAATTTCGAGAAATATACATCTGCCGCCAAACCCCACGGCGGCAGCGCCGGGCCCCACGGCGTTAAGTCCCTGCCGCCGTGGGGTACGGCGGCAGGAGAGCACCTCTGGCGGCAGAGCCGCGCGGCACGGCGCCAGGACCCTGCCGCCCAGCGCCACGGCGGCAGGCCCCTACCGCCGTGCCACGTGACGTTAGGACCTTTTTTTATTTTTTTTCATTTTTTCATTTTTAAAACACTTTTAACCTTCTTAAAAACAACAAACTGATAAGTGTAAGCATAATCACAAGGGAATATCATAATCAACGAGTAGATGCAAATAGTTTATACAAAATTATGGTAAAAGTAGTACTACATCTAAATGCGCCGGTGCCTCTTCGGCCTAACAGCTCTAGCGCCAGCCCAGGTGTGGTCCCGGTCGTACGTCCAGGGGTCAGGTGTCCTGACCACCCACGGTCCTAGCTGCGACGAGCCTGCAGCATCCGGTGTCCCTCCGGTGTCCCCCCGCCCGCCGGTGTCCCTCCGCCGGCCGGTGTCGCTCCGCCGGCCGCCGGGGTCGCTCCGCCGGCCGCCGAGGTCGCTCCGCCCTGTGGCTGTGTCGGCTGAGTCCCAACCGGTGCCTGTGTCAACTGTGACGGGCCAAACTCCTCGGCCTGCTGCGGGGCATCCAGGGTCGCGAGAACGTCTCCGAACTCCATCTGATCCCAGCCCAGCTGGTCTTCGGTGGTCGCGTCGAAAGCAGGCTGGAACATAGGCGGAGTGGACGTGGACGAGGAAGGAATATCTGCCGCAGCAAACTGAAAGGCCGGCGGCCTGAAACCTCCTGGCGGAAAGATCGGCGCTCTAGGTGCCGTCGTCTCCGGCTGTAGAGGCCCGACTGTCGGAAAGAGCAGCGGTCGCCCTGTACGATTAGAATATAGTATAACCACAAACACACAATAATTGCGTGCATTACTTGAAAATAAGGTCCACTGAAAGTACCTGCGCCGGGGGGAACAAACGGCCGCTGCACGTAGGTGTGCGGGCCCTGTGCCTGTGGCTGCTGCTGTGCTGTCGGAGCCGAGAAGCCGCCGACAAAGGTGGAAGGCGACTGCTGCGAAGCCGCTGTCGAGGCGGAGCTCGAGGACGACGCTGGGTGGCGCGAAAGGAGAGGAATCTCTACGGCCCCGGCGTAGTTCACGACGGCGGAGTACCTCATGGCAGCAGCGACGATCCTGTCGTACGTGCTCTGGTGCTGCTGAGGCCCCCAGGTAAAGCACTGCTCCCTCGCGGCCGATGCGAGCCGCACGATCTCAGCAAGCACGTCGTGCTGCTCAGAAAATTAGAAACACATGTTATAATGAAAAATCATATGAATGTAATATGTTTGCAGTATCGTAGCTTACCACTGTGTCAGCGGTCTGGTCTTGGCGCACCGGGTACGTCGCGTCCGGCAGGATCCTGTCGTGGTCCGGGACAGGTGGCGGTGGCGGGGTAGCAGGCACGTACGTCACCCGTGTCCGCGTCCTCGGGAGGTACCACTGAAGGTACGCTACCCAGGCCGCGCCGTCGTGAAGGCGGTGCTCGGTGACGAGGTTCTGCTCGTGCGCCGCGGACGCCCAGTCGGCCACGTACGGCTGCAGCTTGTCGACGAACGACGTCACCGCAGCCACGCCCTTACGCGTCCACCTAGCATAGATGAAACATAAAATTATTACCAACTGAATATTTGTAACGGAAAATAATTATAACTGGCAAATGGTAACTCACCTGTGCGCTGTAGGCGGCAGACGTGGCACAGCGGGTACTGGCGCCTCCTGGAAGAGGCCGAACTGCCTCATCACCCGGTGGACGGCGTACTCCTCGACGTAGACGTCGAAGACCAGTCGTCGCCGCGTCATCCAGTACGCCTGGTCTCGGGAGCACAGGGACGAGAGCTCCTGTGGTGCGCGGGCAGCGACCATGACAGGAGCGTACGGCGTCCACCGGACCTGGGCATCGACCATCCGGTCGATCTGACCAACGAAGTCCTTGTACGCCTTCTTCGGCTGCTCACCAGCCCAAATGTGCTGCAAAGAACATGAAAAGTTAAGTGAATCGAACTAAAGAACTCATAACGCGAAGAAAACGATAAGGGAGGCCATTACCTTCCGGAGGCACCACAGAGAACCCATGGTGGGGAGGTCCGCTGGGTCGGTGTCTTCGGGCAGCGGCTGGTACTCCGAGAGGTCGGCCTTGGGCCGACCGATGTCGAACCGCTCGTGGATCCACATCTGCCGCAGGAGAGGGCACCCCAGGAGGATCCCCTCCCTACTCGTCGGCCTCGACACTGCCGAACATAGCCCCCTGTAGGTAGCTGCCAGAACAGCGCTGCCCCAGCTGATCTGGGGCATCTGCTCGAGGGGTGCGTCGGCGATCCACTGAGCCCAGGGGAGCAGGTACCGCGACACCGAGTCTCCCGCTGACTCGCAGAACAGCACCCACCCGAACAGCCAGAGCAGGTAGACCTCCAAAAACCTGTCTGACGTCGGGTCGTCGGCATCGTCTGCCATGTAGTCAGCCTGCACACACACAAAGGTCCATCGTCACATTCATTTAAAATGCATACAAACGTTGAAAATAAGAGTTAGAATCACGTACGCTGAACTGCTGGATCCAAGTCCAGGTGGGCCCGTGGGTGTCGGCGAAGGGCACGTACGGCGCTGGCGCGCGATCGTTCCGAGGAACGTTCGCGAACCGAGCAAGGAAGTCAGCGTGCCACGTCGCGGGGATGTCGATCGGCCCCATCGCCTCGCCAGCACACGGTAGTCCTCCCAACATCGCGGCGTCCTCCAGACTGAGCGTCATCTCGCCGACGGGGATGTGGAACGTGTGTGTCTCTGGTCGCCACCGGTCCATGAACGCGGCGATCAGCGGGGCGTCGTAGCTGAACCGCGTCAACCGCTCCGCCCGGGGAACCTCAGCTCGTAGCCTGTCCCCCTCGACCAACCGCGCAACAGGGAGAAGTCCTGCAGCGCGTAGCCTGAAAAAAAATATTAATTTAGTTAACACAATTACTATTGTAAAGAAACAGAAATAAATAATAAATATGAATTACGTACTTCGGAATCCACCGCTGGTGTATCGGCATCAACGTGCGGGTCGTCCGGCAACGTATGTTGCCGGGCGAACGTCCGAGAACAGCCGACACGTACGAGCGGTGGTGCTGGTCCAACGCCTCGTCGAACAACTCCGGTCGTACGTACTCCAGCGGTGCAGCCATAACTGCAAAAAAATAACATAATTGAATCAATTATTCGAATTATACTAATTAAAACGAATTTTGTGAATATAAACCATTTTCTACGATTTTTATTTCAATTTAATCTAATTATGTGAATTATAACCATTTTCTAGGAATTTTAAATGAATTGAAACGAATTATGTGAATTTTCCCCATTTTCTACGAATTTTATATCAATTTAATCTAATTACGTGAATTATAACCATCTTCTAGGAAATTTAAATGAATTGAAACGAATTATGTGAATTTAAACTATTTTCTACGAATTTTACTTCTAATTATGTGAATTATAACCATTTTCTACAAGTTTAAAACCAATTTAAACAAATTATGTGAATTTAAACTATTTTCTACGAATTTTATATCAATTTAATCTAATTATGTGAATTATAACCATTTCCTAGAAGTTTTAAACCAATTTAAACGAATTATGTGAATTTAAATAATTTTCTACGAATTTTATATCAATTTAATCAATTTAAATAATTTTCTACGAATTTTATATCAATTTAAACGAATTATGCGAATTTAAATAATTTTCTACGAATTTTATATCAATTTAGCTAACCTAAGTTAACTAAACTAAATTTCAAAACTAAACTAAACTAAGTTAACTAAACTAAATTTCTAAACTAAATTTAACTAACCTAAGTTAACTAAACTAAATTTCTAAACTAAACTAAATTTCTAAACTAAACTAAGTTAACTAAACTAACTAACTATACTAACTACACTAGACTAAATTTAGAAACATACCTCAGTCAGAAGTGCTCCGAAGGGTTGAAAGCCGAAGGTTTAGAGGAGGGAGGGAGGGAGGGGGCCGGCGGCGGCAGCGGTCGCCCCCTTTTATAGGGGTGACGCTGCCGCCAAACCCCACGACGCCAGGACTCCTGACGCCGTGGGCCACGGCGCTAGGATTCCTGCCGCCGTGCCCCACGGCGGCAGGAATCTGACCCCACCTGGCAGTAGAGCCGACTGTTGGGGCCACCCCTAACGCCGTGCCCCATGGCGGCAGGAACTCCTGCCGCCGTGAGGTTTGGCGGCAGATGTATATTTATCGAAATTTTTGGTTCGTCCATTTATTTTTCGAAAATCAGAGCAGAAAAAATATAAAAAAAAATTCTCCATATCCTGTCGACAAGTAGCCTACAGGGCAACCAACACACGAATACACACGATCTGCCCCGTCTAATCGCAATACAGCAGGTGCGTGAGAGGAGGAACTTCGACAAAGTAATCAGAGTCGATCGTGCTAACGAGCAATGGGAAGCTCCTCTGAACGAGACAATGGCGGCTGGTGAGTGGTGACCTACCAGAACTCCGATTTCCCAGCGTCGAGAAGAAGAGGAAGAAGGCGTAAGGCGAAGAGAAGAGAAGCAGAGGCAGAGTGCAAACCAGCCACCAGCCAACAGTACTTTTCTCTCAGAACAAACCAGCCACCAGCAACCAGCCAACAGTACTTTTCTCTCAGAACAAACCAGCACCAGCCATCAGCCAAACGAACAGGCAAAGCCCAAAACAGAACACAGGAAGCAAGCGACAAACGAAGCAAATACAGGACTCTATCACGTGAGCGGTGAGCTCAATCAAACGAAGGCCAGCTGGACAAACCGACTAGCCGGGAGGTCTAGAAGATCCAGGTGATCTCGGATCGGTGCTGTGACCGAGCCCAGGTGTGCCCCGTGCCCCTGCAGGTGTGCCACATCCATCCATCGTACGACGCCCACGGAGCGTGAACTGCATCGGACCACCGCGTTCGGCCTTTTCTTGGCCTCGCCTCTCCTCTGCAACCGAAAGCGAAAGTGCCTCCCCAGCAGCAATGGCAGGCAGCGCTTCCCCTGATGCTGCTGGCCTGTCCTATAACTAAAGAACGTCATCGCATCCGGTCTCGATCCCTTCAACCGGCCATGGAGAGACGCTACACTAGAGCACTCGTTTCGTTTCTGCAACTGGAGCGAACAAGTTAACGCCACGGCGCAAGATTTTACAGTGGTGCTGGTGCACACAGACGGAGGTTTCCACCGCCCGCCGCCTCAACTCTATCGTCGGCCGCCGGCGCATCGGAATGCGGCCGGCCTGAAAGTTCCATTCCTGTTCCGCCTCCGCGCACGGGTCGCCGCGAGGGATGATCACACAGCTTCGTCGCTTCCGGCGCCGTCGTCGCCTGGTGGTTTTGTGGCGGCCGCGGCCAAGAGAAGCGAGGCCCGGCACAGAGGGCAGCTCGCCCGAGCCCGCAGCCACGCGTCCACGCATTCCGTGTGGAAGCCGTGCCCGCACCCCGGCAGCGCCTTCACCTTGTCGCCCTCCACGAGCTCCCCGAGGCAGATGGGGCAGCACTGCGCCGCGGCGTCGTCGTCGTCCGCCGCGGCGCCGGCGCCGAAACCAGCAGGCCGCCGGTACAGCGTCACGGGCAGGCTCGCAATCGCGGCGTCGTCGAGGCCGGCCGGCACCGACGCTGTGGAGCCCAGCGGTGGCGGCGCCGCGGGGGAAGAGGAGGAGCCCGGCGACGACGCCCAGTACGTCGGCAGCGCGGCGGAGTCGCCGCGTCTGCTGCGGTCGTTGTGGTAGTAGCGGTGGCACGCCCAGCGGAGGTAGAGGCATACGGCGACGAAGCAGACGAGGACGCCGAAGAGCGCCACGAGCACCGGCACGCCGCGGCCGCGCACGGCGAAGTTGCTGTCGTCCACGTCGCCGTAGCGCCACCGCAGCGCCTCCTGCGCTGCCATATGCGCGCGGCTGCCCTCGCTCGCTGCCGGAGCCTGGAAATCGTTTGTTGCGGCCCTCAGAAAACGAAGGGCTCGCGTGGGGTGTCGCGTCGGCGCGTCGCGTGGCTTGGCTTGTGTTGTGTGGGCTGGGCGGCCTCTGGTCCCAGGCTCCCAGCGCGCTCTCGCTCGCTTCAAATGGGCGGCCTGGGCTGGCTAGGCGGCGTGAGGGAGGGATCCAGGCGGTTCTAAGCTTTTTCGGCAAGCGATTTTGCAGTGACCATCTGCTGAAATTCCCTGTCGTTGTAAAGGGTTTGACGAATCCGTTGCTCCTGACCAAGAAACGTGCTAACGACTGCTGTCTGCTGCATCGGTGGTGTTCGTGTAGAGTGGGACACAAAAGGATAAAGATGCTATGCATGTCACTTACCACCAGTAGATGCAACCAATTTGCAGTTGTGTGGGATTTGCCGGTCACTACGCGTTTATAGAGCGAGGCATCGGAATTTCCTTTCTTAGCTTTCTCTGTTTGGAAAAAGGGTGGCCCTGTTAATAATCGGATCGATGCTGCTCACTCAGTTGTCGCTGACAAAACTGGCCCCATGCAGGGCCTGACTTTGACACTACTGGCAGTTGAAGCAAGTGTGGTCGTTATCAGGCTATCAGCATAAACGACCGCGATGTTTCTTCGGAAGCGCAGCATTAGCCAATTGGAAAGGTTGGTCGACTGGAGTCCAGAAAGTTCTGAAAGAATCACACATCCTGGAGTGCTCGTAAACATCAGTGGGCGCAGACTGTAGTACTTCGCACGAACGTTTTCAAGCAGCAGCATTTTGAAATGCACTTGGCACAAACTTATCTGCACGTACCCGATCCTTATCTTGGAAGCAGGGGATCACGTGAGGTTTTACCTCTCGAACCAGTCTCTTCAGGCCTGGAACAGGCAGGAGCATGCTGAAAGGGAGCTTTTCTGGAGAGGTAAGGAGGATTGATGGTAACAGCCAGTGTCAAAACGGGAATGATGCAGTGCAGCATGAGTGGGTAGGTAAAGGGTGGGCCGCGTGCGGGGGTGCTCACAACTGGACGTGGACACCGGCCGGTCTGCCAAATTGCTAGGCACCGATAGATGCAATAATACAGCTATCAGTATTGCGTTGGGTCATCTTTGTGGTGAAGCTAGTATTGCACGCACAGGGACAGGGACAGCCGAGCGAGGTCGGCCGTGGGATCGATATGATGTTCGTGAACAGCACATGCGTCACAGCCGGATCCAACGGCTTTCCGTGCGGTTATATCAACCCGTGCGATGCCAAGGAACCAACCCTGCGACTGCGAGCGGGAGCTGGGCTCACCGTACCGGGGGCACATGTCGCTGAAGGTCTCGCCGACCGAGGCAGGCAGACATGAACATATGAATAGCTGTCCTAGCTATATGTCTTTGCCATGCCATATTTTAACGCCCTAAATAAAACATCACGTCTGCCGCTACTCTATGCCAAAATCTTTGCCTCCGATCCGATCGCAATACCGGCCACACGGGCGGACGGACGTCGCCGGCCTCATCAATGAAACGGACCCTTTATTCCCGCACAGTCCAATGCAAGCAGTCAAGCACTGCACGCGGATGCGGCCTGCGGGGATCATCTGGCGCGTACACTTGGGCACTCGTGCAGGCACCCAAATGCCCTTCGACCGGCCGGCAGGCGAGCGTCGTCTACGCGTTGCCCGAATTAGCTCGTTACATGGCTAATTTTGCCAGCATTTCACTTGATACGATACTTCCATAGCCATTTTCTTTTTATCTAAGTTGAATTATATTATATATCTCAAAATTTTCAAAACTTATTGAGCACGATAATATACGGAGTACACATATAGTAGTACTATAAGAATATACGGAGTACACATATAGTAGTACTATAAGGTTTGCAAAAACTGCAGCGACAGAATAGCCATGCGTCGCGCCGCGGGGGCGGGGGGCTGGGTCTGTTTTTTTCATGTTTTTATTTCTCTTATTTATTTATTTCTTTTTTTATTCTTTTTTTTTCTATTTTTCCTTTTTTCCTTTTCTTGTTTCTTTTTATTTATTTATTTCTACTTTTTATTTATTCTATTTTCATCTTTTTATTTCTGGTTTATTTTTCTTTTTATATTTTTCTCTTGGTGAATATTTGTTTCCTTTCAATGAATTTATCCACCTGAGTGAATATTTGTTTCACCTTAATGAAAAATTCCACTTCTAATTATTTGTTTCCTTTCAATGAATTTTTTCCAAAAGTGAATATTTATTTCACATCAGTGAAAAAAATTCACTGCAAATTATTTTCATCTCAGTGAAAATTTGTTCCTCTTTATTGAATATTCATTTCTTCTCGGTGAATATTTTGTTCCACCTTAGTGAATATTTGTTCTCCTCTAGCGTAATATTTGTTTCACAATAGTAAAAATTTGTTCCATTCGATGAATGATTTGTTCCAACCTTTTATATAATTGGTTCCACACGTATACATATTTATTCCGGCAGTTCGAGATGAGATGTAAATTTGTTCTAGCTATAATAATAAGTTGTTCTGGCTATATAATAATATCTTGTTCGAGCTATAATAATAACTTGTTTTGTCTATAATAATAACTTGTTCTGACCCTTAATATGATTTGTTCTGACACTACATATGTTTTTGTTCGAGATGACATACAAACTTGTTCTGACAGTTGTCCTCATTTGTTCTGACACTTTATTTTGTTTGTTCGAGATGCAAAATTGTTATGGCTGTAATAATAAGTTGTTCTGGCTATAGTAATATTTTGTTCTGGCTATAATAATAACTTGTTCTGTCTATAATAATAACATGTTCTGACCCTTGTTCTGATTTGTTCTGATACTATATTTGTTGTTCGGGATGACATACAAACTTGTTCTGGGTATGATAGGATCTTGTTCTGACAGTTGTTTTCGTTTGTTCTCACATTTCATTCGTTTTGTTCTAGCAATAACAGAATATATAACCTTATTAAAAAATACGAATAAATTTTTTTTGTCACAATATAGTCAAGTGGGATCTTGTTTCGAAGTTTTTATTGTCAGAAGTTCAATGGTGCAATCGAAAATTAATTTTGATACTCGGTTTATGATTTATAGATTTTTTTAATTTTCAAAGAACTTGGTGATATCAACTTTTTTTGTCTGTTTTGCATGCATGCAGGATACTAAGGTGAAGGCGTGAAGCGCATGGGCGGAAACATACATTAGCCGTCCCACTCTGCCAAACTAAACATACATTAGCAACCACGTACGCACAGACAGCAGCAGTCTCCGGCGACAAGTTGTTTTTTTTCACCCAACTAACGCCTAGAAGCGTCCCCTCAGGAGGTGCCCGATCGAAGGGGCCTTGGTTATTCATGTACCTCGTCTGATTTCGCTGGTAGTTAATTCATCTTCACTCACGGCAAATGTTCTACTTACACATATAAACACCGTCGGCTATTAGGAGGAGAAAAATGATGATGATAGCAAATTAACCCCCTCGACCAAAACCTCTCAGCAATTATTTTGAATCTTGTATAGTAATATTTACGACACCAAATTGGTATCACTGGATTCATCGTAAATACATTTCCATGTGATACTTACTGGCTAGATGCCATAGGTGTTTGTATCATTCTATATAAATTTGCACATACTTCAAGAAAGTTTGGCTTAAATAAAATATGGCCAAAATGGACTTTTTTCCTAATATTAAACAATTAAACTAGAAATCAACTTATTATGAAAAAACAAAAAAAATTAACAAGGAGAAACAAAAGCTCACTAATAGTTGCATCCTCCAGAGCTATAGATATATATTGGTGTAGAAAAATGTGTTACAGTTAGTCCACTCGGAAATGGATACCGCAGCGTGTTAACAATTTAATTAGAAATTATAAAATCAAGATGTGCATCTCCCTTGTTTGATACTTACACATACACGGATCCAAAATATAACTCGTCGTTCTACCTATTTAAAGATTCATAGTAAATACACATGTCGTTCTTTCAAGACATTTTCAATCACTTTCCTTCTTGGGCTTTCTTTGCATGACCTCCCTCCTTCCTCGACAACCTTGGTGAATAGTCAGTAGTTCAGTAGTCATTGACTCATCAGCTGTTTGTACGGTAGCTGTTGCCTTTGTTTTTGGTATTTGTTGTTTTTTTAGCTTTGCTTTCCTTTCTAATAAATTTTCAGCAATCTTTTGCTGTCCGTTCAAAAAAAGCATTGCCTCGTTTTTTTACCCAATAATTGGATTTTTTTTATTCTGTCTCGTGATGCAAAGACATTTCAAAGAGAGTCAAGTACTCAAGGAGGACCACCCCCCCCCCCCCCCCCCGATCTGAGGATATAGGAGGGAGGAGTATGGTTCCTGTGCATCCTCAATTCCTCGTGCATGTAATAACATTTTGACCGTCGTCCTTTGTTAAACTCAAACATGAAGCATTGAAGAAACGAAAAAGGGAAATCTCGGCAAGTGATAGATGTGTAGAGTGGTAGAACTTAGAAGAACGACATACTAATTTAGCCGGGATGATACATATACGTACAGGATACAAGTTCGCAGTGATGCGTGATTTTATCATCTAGCTTGTAGGTTCGATTCTTCATCGACCGAGGAAACTAACTGGGGGAACACATGCACCTGTGATCATCTCGATCAACAGAAGTACACAAAGACATGCAGGCTCTTAGAATTCAAGGATAGGGACGACGTACGGAAGCTACCTTATTAGCACTCCGCGGAGTAGTACTAGACATGGACGACGTACGGAAGCTACCTTATGTAACAACCAACGACGAAGTACTACTACTACTACGAGTAGTGCTAATTAATAAGAGCCGGGCAGATCAGTCTCTCCTTCGTCGAGGTCACACACAGAGTAGCATGCGGAGCCTGCAGGCTCGACGAAGACGCACGAAGGCAACGGAGGCAGCTCGTGCCCACCGCTCATCATCTGCCCCGCCGCATCGATCCCGTGGAGCTGATGAGGACTAGCGACATCGTAGCAGCTCACGGCTTCCTGCAACGGAACCTGGAGCTGCACCAACTCCGCCTCGCATGCGCCGGCACCACGGCAGCTCGATGCGAGCGTCACCTCGCCGGCGGCGCCAGCAGCAGCCACGGCGGCGGAGTACGCGGCGGCGAGCTCCGCGGGGCATCCCTCCTCGTGCTGCATGAGCGCGGCCTGGTGCAGCGTGACCTGCGCCTTGAGGAACTTGACGTAGTGGATGGCCTGCTCGAGCATGGACACCGTGTCCATCTTGCTGCCGCCGGGGACGAGGCTGCGGAGGACACGGAAGCGGTCGCTGATCCGGTGCCGCCGCCCGCGCGCCGCCACGCTCTGCGGGTCCGTCGAGAGCTTTGCCCCCGGGCGCCGCCTCACGCCGCCTCCGCCGCCACCGCCGGCGCCGCGCACCCTGCTGTCGCCGAGGGCGCCGGCCGCCGCCGGGTGGTGGTGGAGATAGGGCTGCTGGTGGATCATGGGGAAACCGCGTGGGTCATACACGGCTTGGTAGTGATATGGATCCATCGCTAGGATGCTCGGACACCTAGGCTTGCTATCTACCACTACAACTTGCTGTTGCCTTCGCTTGGTTTCAGCCCTAGAGCTAATGGGTTTGGAAGGAGACCATGGGGTTATATATAGTCAGCATGGGATTGCATGGACGCGTATCAGCAGTTAAGCACACGACAGGGTACGCACTAGATTGCGTTTTCCCGGCCTGTATCAAATTTGGAGAAGTATAATGGGATTTTCAATACTACACACTATTGAAAAGCAGGAATGATATTAGACACACGAGATTGAATTTGGTGCGAACATAACTTCTTGAATGATTCTATATATTTGTCCTGTTCGATCTGAACTCAAATGACTAGCTTCATGTAATTTGTTCCCACAAGATTCAAATTGGTTAAAGCTGATCCATTTTAATTTTGCTTTGTTCCAAAGAGGGGCAAATTAAACTATATGTAGTGAAACCACGTGTGACAGTCTGAGAATTGAGTGCATATGGTTTACGTAGACTTTATGATGTAGACAGTCATCATGCACAGGTCACAAACGCGACGGCCTTCATGCATGCGCTGAATAAGTAGACGAACGGATAGCTCTTCCCTTTCCAGCAACCTTGCATGCGTAGAGTAAGGCTTGGTTTAGATGGCTAAAGTTTCTAACTTTTTTCCACTCTCTCTCCATCATATCACATTAAGCCAAAAGACATACGTTCGGAGTATTAAATATAGGTAAAAAAATAACTAATTACACAGTTTGGATGTCCTTTGCGACACAAATCTTTTGAGCCTAGTTAGGCCATGGTAGGATAATATTTACCACAAACAAACGAAACGTGCTACAGTGTGCTACAGGAGTTCCAGCAGTTAAATTTGCAAATTTTTCAACCAACTAAACAAGGCCTAAGTATGGAGTACTGAATGATCGAAAGGCCTCTAGGGTCTAGGGCATTGGTGAAAAGGGATGTGGTCTAGCTAGGGTTTCAGGGAACAGTATCATGTCCCATGCGAAAACAATTGCAAGATCACATGATTGGTACCGGTGTCACATCCACCTTGTACATATGACCACCCAAGAGGCAACACATCCCCGGAGATGGAGGCAAAGAGACAGCATAGAATAATACTTCAATTTTATTCGTCTCCACTCTCCACGTACCTTCACCTCAGGTCTCTTCACATCTTGTTCTGGAGAACGCCGATGATTTTCTGATGAAGACAACGCTAATTCATTCACCGATCACTCCAGGGCATTACGTGCATAACATGCTTATTACCATATGCATGCTAAATTGCTAGCTTACTATCCTTTTTCCAACTCATCAACGTACAGGCACTATATGAAAGAACAACATTATTATAAGTTGATTTCTAATACCTAGACACCCCAAAGAAAATGAAATTTGTAGCAAAGTTTATTTAGTACCTTATTACTATAATTGGTGATGTCTAATGCCTCTTTAGTCTTGACTATGCATCATAAAACTCTAGACTCATATATAGTGCTCCATCTGTTTCAAATTATAGACCATTTTGACATTTCTACATAGGGAAATGTTATGATGCTTGTAATTAACGTGAGTCATCCATCTAGTGATTGTATCAGTTTGGATCCGGACATGTGGTACTAGGTACTAAATGGTACTACTCTATCCAATTAAATTAGCGGGTTAAAAATATCAGTACAAGGTACCACTTGGTACTATCTAAGCACCAAAACAAAGTTCAAGTTTTTTATATATAATACTGTGTATATCTAATTACCTATCAAAACTTATAAATCTACAGCTTCATGCAAGGTTCTTCAAATCAGAATGAATCACAATCGCATGGCTGATTCGTTGGCAAAACAAAGCTTAGCTGCTCACCAGTCACCACTCAAATCAACTTACCTTTTCAGGATTATGCACTAATCCTAGTCATGTTTATAGGTGCCCACTCTTGAGTGCACTCCAATTTGTAACCATTGATTTTGTAATGTTGGTCTCAGCCTCGTGCTGTTAATTATGAATGAAGTGTTTCTTGTAAAAAAACTTAAATGATTTTTTCTTTTTTTTTTCTCTCGGCTAGGAACTGAAAAATGAATGTTTACTCCGGTCTGAATTGTTGTAACGTGCCACTTTAGTCTAAGGGACATAGAATATAGTAGAGGTGGCAACCGGCAACAGCTAGCGTTTTGTGCTTTGACAAATGACATATAGCTGACCCTTTGATAATTCATACTACGTCTCTCTCAACATCTATCTACTCGATCAGAAAGGTCTCATTGTTTCATTTATGTGATACTCCCTCCGTCCCAAAATATAAGCATTCTTCGATTTCCGTGACTCATGTTTCACCATTCGTCTTATTCAAAAAATTTGTGAAAATATTATTTATTTTTTTATAATATGTTTTATCATCGTATATATTTTAAGTACATCATAATTATTTTTATAATTTCACAAATTTTTTGAATAGGACGAGTGGTCAAATGTGATCACCAGAAGTCAACAAATGCTTATATTCTGGGACGGAGGGAGTACTTCATTCGCATATTTGACATGGTCCATACTTGCTGAACCAGCGTATCGGAGATACGCATGCATGGACATGTTCCAACTCCCAAGCTAAGCAATCTCGCAATCGTACACTTCTTGGAAATGGAAGCCGGTCCGTGCGCGCGCGTGACATGCATGCGGTACGCGTACGTGCGTCGTACTTGGTTCTATTCTACTCCCTCCGTCCCTAAATATAAGCATTCTTCGATTTCTGTGCATCACGTTTGACCGTTCATCTTATTCAAAAAATTTATGAAAATATAAAAACAATTATGATATACTTAAAATATATACGATGATAAAATATGTCATAGCAAAATAAATAATATTTTTATAAATTTTTTGAATAAGACGAACGGTCAAACGTAGACAGAAAAAGTCAACGAATGCTTACATTTAGGGACGGAGGGAGTAGTATATATATATATATATATATATATATATATATATATATATATATATATATATATATATATATATATATATATACTCCTAGCTAGGAACAGCGCCCAGCCGCGCGCGCAGTGGGCTCTACCGATATCATCAATGAGTACCACCCTGCTGGCGCAATCTTTGGCTCCATCCTCCGACTGGCCGAGCCCTCTGCTCTCGAGAGGAGACAGCTACACGACGACGCCAGAGCCTCTCTCAGTCTCTCTCTCCCGTGCCATGGCGATCGAGCAGAAAGGTAGAGCTACCTAGGCCCTGTCACCTCACGATAAACAAATTAAAGAAAGCTAGGCAGAGAGGAGCTACAGTTCACTCTCTACTAGCTGAAAAAAGAAGGTGTAAATAAAATGGCCTCAGGTCCGTACACATCGTCCGTCCCCTTCGGGAGATCATCAGGTTTTCTCTCGCACACGTACTTGCACAACTGCATGTGGGCTGCTACTGCGCAGCTACTAGCTGCTGATCCATCAATTCTGTTGTGCACAAGGCCTTGTTGTTTCTCTGGCATATGATCAATTCAGCACATCACCAATCAAACCGAGCGCTGCTGGATCGGAAACCCGTGCGCGCGGCCGGGTTTCTGAATTGCCCGGTGAGGATTAGAGTGATCCCGGCCTGTGGAAAATTGGGTGTTCCCAATCATGATCGAACCGCTGGCCTGCTCTCGAATACCAACCACCACACGCGCGCGCACCGAACTTCTACTGGCCGGGAGACGTACTACGTCCCGGGCGCGGGGGTTGGAACAGCGGCGTGAACGGTCAGTGGCCCTGGCGCGCGATGGGGGTTGGAGAGAGTGCACGTGGAGGCGGAGCCCCAGCGAGAACCCGGGTCCGTACGCGTACGGAGGCCTGGCGGGCGTCGCGTCAGGAGCAGGGCAGGGCAGGGGACGGGGGGCGTGAGGTGAATAGATCGCCATGTGACATTCCTGTGCAGGTACACACACGCTCGAATGCTCGATCGATGGATGGATCGATCGCTAGGGTTTTGCGTGGGTAGGGAGGCTGAACGGTGACTGTGCGACGGGACGTGGCCGGCCGGCCGGGCGGGGACGAGCGGCTGACGGTTCAGCAGTGAGGCGCAGCGATGGATGGATCGCCCCCTACCTGCTCCCAGTCCCAGGCCAGCGCAGCGCAGTGGCGTTTCAGATCTGAGCTGGGGGGGCGGTACCAGGCAGTGCCGCAGTGGGCGCTCATGAGCTCATGATAGGAAGGCGAAGGCCCGGCCGGCCACGCGCGGGCCCAGCAGCGTACGTGCACGTCCCGCCCGTCCGTCGCGTCACCACACCACGCCCGGCCCCGCGCGCGGCGCGCGTACTCCCCGGCCGTCTCGTGCTCGTCGTGTGTCGTGTCTGCCCTGCCGGATGTTGAGTCTGCGGCTGCGGTCGATTTCTTTCCACGCGCAGACTGCCGCTGCCCTATTCGACTGGGACCCACACCATCTTAACTCTCTCTTCCATTTTTCTTTCTCTCTCATTCATCGGCTTCTCCCCCTTCCTCGTGAGATCCGGCGCAGGCGCTGCCGCCGCTTTGAGTGGCCGAGCGCGGCCCTGCTGCGCGCGGCGAGCTGCTCCGGGCCCGTGGTAAGTGCGGCGGCGCACCGCCCTTGCGGCGAGCTCCCTCACTAGCCCCGCGGTGAGCTGCTCCAACCCTGCATGCGCTCACCCTCTCCACGGCGAGCTGCAGCCCCATGCCCCAGCGAGCTCCTGCCCGCTGGAAGAGAGGCGCGCGCAGGCTCCGCGGCGGCGCGGAAGGACCCAGGAGCGCCGGCGTGGCCTAGGCGAGTTCGGCGGCGGCGGCGGTTTCTACCGTGAGCAGATTCGCCTTTTTTTTTCTTTTTTCTTTATTTTTTTCCAAAAAGTTTTCTCTGCATTTTTTGCGTCTAGATTTTTTTCCTTAATCTTTGTGACAGAAGTTTTCTCGCAAACTTTGTTTTCAAAAATTTTGACTCATAAACTTTGGTTTAAATTTTTTACAAAATCTTTGTGCCTAAATTTTTTAAAAAAACTTTTATTCTGGATTTTTAAATATTTTTTATCAAATTTGTGCCTGCATGTTTAAAAATTTTCGGTTTTTAAATAAATTTTCCATTGTTTTACAAAATCTTTGTGCCTATATTTTAAGAACTTTTTCCTAAAATTTTCTTTAAAACTTTTCCAAAAACTTTTTACTGTTTTTTTGAAAACTTTGTGTCTGATTTTTTATAGATTTTTTTGTAAAACTTTTATTTATGTTGTTTTTTTTTCTTTTTTACTGTTACCGGAGGCCAGGATCACGCCGTTCAGTCGTTCACGACTCGCGAGTCTGTGGTGGAGAGGGGCGTGTCGCTTGCTAGCTGGCTGCACGTGCGTGAGCGTGTTAGCATGTGTCAGAGATCGACCGGACGTAAATTTGCATTGCCCGTCGTGTCTGTCTCGCTGCGCGAATTTCTCCTTCTCTGATCGGACCCTTTCTCCGCTCACTGGCTCGGCTCGCTGCTGGGCTGCTGGCTGCGCCAGCGCAGGCTCGGCCGAGCGTGCGTGCGTGCAAGTCTCCTGGTGCCGTGTGCCGTGGGCGGTTCGTGCGCGCGCCTTCACGCGGACGGCGCGCCGGCAAGATTTCCTGATTTCGGTCGCGTCTCTGGCCACCGTGCGACGCGGTGCCCAACGCTCATATGGTCATGGCCCGCGGTACGGCCGGCGGCCGTTCCAGACCTTCCCGGCCGGCCGGTTCCCCCCCACCTTCTACGCGTCGCGCTCGCACCATGGCCCTCCTCCACGCGATCCTTCCGAGCACAGAGTTCACGAGCTAGACGTCTCGTAGCCCTGGTTTTTCTATGGTGCTACGCTCCCGTCCCCATGTTTTTTTTACGTACGCGTCGTCTTCCACCGACCTGCCACCAGCCTTGCCATACACGCCAACCACTGAACACGTGAACATATCCGTCCTATGATCGATATCACTAGTATATTTTATTGTTGGAGTCAGATTTCTATTCCATCGCTAATGGCAACGGGGCAAACTAAGGGTACGTTTGGTAAGGCTCCAGCTCCTTTAAAAATAGCTTCGACTTCGTCTCTTCTGGCGGAGCGACTTTTCTAGTGGAGTTGAAGCCATTTCATAAAATGTTTGGTAAACAACTTTATCGAATACAACTCTGAGTGGAGTTGCGCGGAGCTACGTTTTTTTGACTCTACCTCCCAATTGGAAGCCGCAAACGGCTTCAGGTGCGGCTCCTAGCCCGAAGGTGCCTCATTCCGCACCGTTTTGCAGAGCTCCGGTTGGAGCCGGTTTTGAAGCCGGTTTTGAAGTCCTGCCAAACTCCAAGCCACACTTTATTGTTGTCCGAACTATCTTTGTGTCAAAGCACTGCACTTCGCGGGCACATAGATGTAGTTGTTGCACCCAACACATTTGATTTTTTAAAGCGTGTTTTCCTTTTTTAGAAAAAACGTACCGTTTTCTTGTGATAAAGAGTTCGACATATATGGTATGCAGAGAGTGACAGAGTTCAGTTTTTTGTTCTTGCTTACCAGGATCCTTTATTTAGTTAAATGAAAACAGCATGGCAAGGTGTATTATATTGGTCGCACACTCGCACCTGACAGAAACCATCGTGGTTTTGGTATACCGTGCATGGCCGGCACATGTACCTTTCGGGTGTCAATATGAAGAACTGTAAGAAGCAAAACTCATAAGTCACTGAACTTCTTCTATATGTCATTTCTTTGCAAATGTTCATTCCCTACTATGCAACCCACATGCTTAAGTGATTCAACATTTTTCATAAATTACAGACAATCAATTTAGTATTTGTTGAAACTAGACATCTCTAAGGGCACCCTCAACGGGTGCCGTTAGGCCCTCTACAGGCTCCCACGTAGGAGTGAGAAAACAGAAAAGAGATGAAAATAGTGTTGCTAGAGGTGGGTGACTCTCTACAACACACGCCCCCGTGCCTTGCGGGCCCCACCATGTGCACCTTGTGCGGGGTGGAGTGGGGAGTCGGTAGAGCATGGCCGCTGTGAGACTCGGCTTTGTCCTACAGGTGAGGAGAAACGGTCGGGGCGGAGCGTGCCCACCGGCACCACCGTCTGATGGACCGGAGCCCGCCGGTGCGGGCATGAGACGGGCGCGATGCGGGGATGCAGATCTTGTGACGGCCGCCACGCGCGAGAGAGGCAGAGCTCAGCCACGCAGGAGCGCGACATGGTTGGAGACACGCCAGTGCTCGTCGCCGCTATTGAAAGGCCACGGCTGGCGCTGGCCGCCGTGGGGTGGGGGCGGCGCAGCCGGTGAGCGCGGGGCCGGTGCTGGCCGCCGCGACCGGCGAGCAGTTTCTGTCAGCTGCCCTGCTCGACGTTGATGTTTTGTCGTCACGGGAAAGTTTCAAAGGGCGCGAGGCGCCAGATGGAGGTGGAGGCCGACAGCGTGCACCAGGCTACTGCCCTTCAGGCTGCCGCAACAGAACTGAGGCTCGCCGACTCCGGCAGGCCAGCACCGGCCAAGAGCAGGGTGCGTCGGCGCGGTAGCCGGCTTGTTAGTCTGCGTGGCGTCAGCCCGAGCAGGGGCCGGCGGTGACACCATGGCCATGAGAGGTGGCGTGAGAGTGAAGAAGTGGATAAGGTTGGAGTGCGGGACCCACACAAAATTAATGCTATAGCACAACCATTGCAAAGATCATCTATAAAACTTGTTATATCCTACATGGACATTGTTGTAGAGAGCACCTCTCTATATAACCATTACTGGTGCTCTAAGAGTATTTTCTTTAAAATGCGTCTTATAAAATATAATACATGCACCCTTTAAGTTGATCGATCGGACCTTAAGGGCAGTTTTAACTTATAGTAGTAAACTCTAGCACCTTGATGCGGGTCCGCATCGGGAATAAATTACTTCTCCACCCAGCTTTTTCCCACGCCAGCGCTGAGTTCCATGCCCAGATCACTTGCTTAGTTCTTAAATTTTCCCTTGTCACATTAAATTTCGAACACTAATTAGAAATATGTGGAATCCCTCCTCAGCACCGGCGTGCTCAGCACGTTCACGTGCGCGCTCCACTGCATCGAGTTCCTCGGCTTCGAGGTTACGCCGGTGTTCGACCTCCGCGTCGCCCCGACACTACTACACAACCGGGCATTCGTCCCATGTACTTAGTACCGGGTGCAATTTCGCCCAGTACAAAGTGAAGAAATTAGTACCGGGCAAAGTCAGCAGGCATATTAGTACCGGACGGTATAACGAGCCGGTACAAAATGGCGCTGAGGACCCGGCCCGCGCTGCAACCAGTGGGCCCTATGGATGCAATTAGTACCGGCTGGAAACACCATCCGGTACTAACTTGCTTCCAAGCAGTTTAGTACCGGCCCTTGTTTCCAGCCGGTACTAAGTGGCGCCGCGGACACCGCCGCTGCTAACGGCTAGTGGGCCCGGCGTAAACATTTAGTACCGGCTGGAAACAAGGGCCGGTACTAATCGTCTCGTGGGGCCAGTCTAGCACTTTAGTACCGGCTGGTATTACCAGCCGGTACAAAACGCTACGCATTAGTACCGGCTGGTAGTACCAGCCGGTACAAACTGTCAACGACTATATACACCCTTCTTCCTCCCCGAGCCCGAGCTGAAGCTCTCATTTCCAGCTCGAGCTTCACACTCCTCCCATGGCGCCCTAGGATGTGATGTCCATTTCTTCCTAGATTTAAAGGTGTTTTGCTGCTCCAACATCTTCAAAAAGTTAGGAATCGAATCCTCTCTTTGCTAATAGAGTGAATTTCACCGTAGGTCCATGAACTTTTCTCGAGATCTCATCTAGGTCCGTAAACTAAAAAAATGGTCATCTAGGTCCATAAACCTTCCTCGTGTCTCATCTAGGTCCACAGACTAAATAGGTTGTCATTTAGATCCATGAACTTTTAAAGAACGGTCATCTAGGTCCAAAGTAGTGGCGACGAGCGAGCCATGCGCGGCCGCGGGCAGAGGCACGGTACAGCCCGCTCCTCCACCGTCGAAGCAGCACCACCTTCGCGCCTCCAGGAGGCTCGTCGCCACTGCTTGGACCTAGACGACCGCTCTTAAGAAGTTCATGGACCTAGATGACCGCTCTTTAAAAGTTCATGAACCTATGTGACTGCTTATTTAGTTTGTGGACCTGGATGAGATCTCGAGAAAAGTTTACGGACCTAGATGACCACTTTTTTAGTTTACGCACCTAGATGAGATCTCGACAAAAGTTCATGAACCTACAGCGAAATTCACTCTTGCTAATATGTATAATGTTAGGATTTGTTCTTTGTAGTTAGAAAAATTAGAGTTTATTAGATTATAGACTTTGAGTAGGAGAAATTCGATTTAGATACATGATTTGGAGGCAATTATTTTTTATTAATTAGTGAATTACAGTAGTTACTTTTTATTTTATTATTTTTATTAATTAGTGGATTATGATACATAATTAGTGTGTCTATTTAGTGAATTATGATACATAATTAATATTAGAGATAATTGTATTTTATTAATTAGTGAATTATGATAGTTATTTTTATTAGTTATTGAATTATGATAGTACCTTTTTATTAGTTTTATTTTTCAATTTATTTGAAATAGTTCGAGGTAGTTAACTTCAGTAAAATATGTGAATTTAAATATTTTTTTAAAGGTTCTTACCTTAGTTGTGTTTGTAGATGGACCGACAATGGATGTACGGTGATCGATGCGGCGGGGCCTTTATTACTGGCCTAATGAAATTTCTCCAAACTGCTAAGGCGAACAAGTCTGTTAAGGGTTTCATGTGTTGTCCATGTAGAATGTGCAGAAATAACAAGGAGTACTCAAGTCGAAAGACTCTCCACGATTACATATATAGATGGGGTTTCATGGAAAACTATATTCTTTGGACCCATCATGGCGAAAGAGGAGTTGTATTGGAAGACGACGAAGAAGATGGCTATGATGATAACTACATTCCTGCTGATTGGGTTGAAGGCGAAGCATTTTCAGATGTTGCAATGGGCGAAAGTGGGGAAGATGCCGAAGATGAACCGCTCGACGATTTTGGTCAGGTGCTGGAAGATGCACGACAAGGCACCCAAAATGCAAAGGAAAAGAAGAAGTTTGAAAAGATGTTAGAGGATCACAAGAAGTTGTTGTACCCCGACTGCAAATAGGGCCACAAAAAGTTGAGTACCACGTTGGAAATGATGCAGTGGAAGGCAGCAAATGGTGTTACCGATAAGGGATTTGGGGAGCTTTTGAAAATTGTAAAGAATTTGCTTTCCGAGGACAACCAACTTCCCTCAAGCACATACGAAGCAAAAAAGGTCATTTGCCCTTTAGGATTGGAGGTACAGAAGATACATGCATGCCCTAATGACTGTATCCTGTATCATGGTAAGGAATATGAGAATTTGCAAGCTTGTCCTGTTTGCAAGGCATTGCGGTATAAGATCAGGCGTGATGACCCTGGTGATGTCGATGGGGAGGTTGTTCAGAAGAAAATTCCAGCGAAGGTGATGTGGTATTTCCCTATAATACCACGTTTGAAGCGTTTGTTCAGAAATAAATCACACGCTAAGTTGATGTGATGGCACAAAGAAGATCATTTGAAAGATGGTATGCTAAGACACCCTGCAGATGGTAGTCAGTGGAGAAACATTGATGCAGAATTTGCAAACTTTGCGGGGGAAGCAAGGAACATCAGGTTCGGCTTAAGCACTGATGGAATGAATCCTTTCGGTGAGTTTGGCAGTGCACACAGTACATGGCCTGTGACCTTATGTATGTTCAATCTTCCTTCTTGGTTGTGCATGAAGCGGAAGTTTATCATGATGCCTGTCCTTATCCAAGGGCCAAAACAACCGGGCAACGACATTGATGTGTACCTAAGACCTTTGGTTGACGAACTTTTAACACTGTGGAGCAAAGAAGGCGTACCTGTTTGGGATGCGAACAAAGAGGAGACCTTCGATCTTAGAGCATTGCTTTTCGTAACCATCAATGATTGGCCTGCACTTAGTAACCTGTCAGGACAGTCGAACAAGGGATATAAGGCATGCACCCATTGTCTAGAAGATACGGAAAACATTTATTTGAAAAACTATCGGAAGGTGGTATATATGGGCCATCGTCGATTCTTGCCTAAGAATCACCCTCTAAGAAAGAAAGGCAAGCATTTTAAAGGGGAGCCTGACACTCGTCCTAAGCCTTTCCACCATTTAGGAAAGTATGTACATGACATGGTAAAGGACGTGAAAGTAATCTTTGGTAAGGGATCCGGCAGCCAACCTGTTCCGAATGATGAGGATGGACGTGCAGCCATGTGGAAAAAGAAATCAATATTTTGGGAGCTACCTTATTGGCAAATTTTAGAGGTTCGCAACGCAATTGACGTGATGCACCTGACAAAAAATCTTTGTTTGAACCTGCTAGCATTCCTCGGTGTTTATGGCGCATCGAAGGATACAATTGAAGCAAGGGAGGACTTGAAACAGATGGATCAGCGAGAGAACCTACATCCCGAACAGAGAGATAACGGGGAACATTACTTACGTCCTGCCAGCTACACTCTCAGCCGCGAGGAGAAAGAAAGCATGTTTTCTTGCTTGAATAGTATGAAGGTCCCGTCTGGGTATGGCTCTAACATGAAGAGAATAATTAACATGAAAGAGAAGAAATTCACAAATCTAAAGTCGCATGATTGTCACGTCTTGATGACTCAGTTGCTTCTGATTGCATTAAGGGGTATTTTACCAGAGAACGTGAGATTGGCAATCGTAAAGCTATGTGCATTCCTTAATGCAATACAACAAAAGGCAATGAATCCAAATGATCTAATAAGGCTTCAAAATGATGTGGTCCAATGCCTTGTCAGCTTTGAGATGATCTTTCCACCATCTTTCTTTAACATTATGACTCATCTCTTGGTTCACCTTGTAAAAGAGATAACCATTCTCGGTCCGGTTTACCTACATAATATGTGGCCTTTCGAGAGGTTCATGGGAGTCCTAAAGAAGTAGGTTCACAATCGTGCTCGTCCAGAAGGTAGCATCGCCCAGGGATATGAAACAGAGGAGGTTATTGAATTTTGTGTTGACTTTTTTGAAGAACTTGATCCCCTTGGCATCCCCGTGTCACGCCACGAGGGTCGTGTGAAGGGTAAGGGCACACTAGGGAAGAAAGCAAACATGAATGTACCCGAGCCTGACATTTGAAAAGCAAACTTCACTGTGATGCAGAATTCATCTTTGGTGGCTCCATATATTGAGGAACACAAGGATCTCGTAGAGTCTCAAAACCCGGGGAAGTCTGAGAACTGGATTACACGGCACCACATAGATACTTTTGCCGTATGGTTTCGACGACGTCTCATGGGTAACTCTACTGTTGATGTGCAACTTCAATGGTTATCTAGAGGACCATCTATCACAATATTGCAATACCAAGGGTACGAGATAAATGGGTATACATTTTATACGAGAAGTCAAGATGAAAAGAGTACCAACCAAATTAGTGGTGTCCGTATGACTGCAATTGACACTAACAGAAATAAAGAGAACTACTATGGTGTCATAGAAGAGATATGGGAACTGGATTACGGGCCTTTGAAGGTTCCTCTATTTCGGTGCAAGTGGATTGCTGGAGGAAGTGTAACAAAAGACAATTATGGAATGACAATAGTAGACCTGAACAAGATTGGATACAAAGATGAACCGTTTGTCCTAGCCAAGGATGCAGTCAGGTTTTCTATGTGATGGACATGTCTAGCAAACCTAAGACGAAGGCCGGGAAAAAGTCAGGAGCTGAGCCAAAACGTCACATAGTTATGCCAGGAAAAAGAAAGATAGTTGGAGTTGAAGACATTTCGGACAAGTCAGAAGATTATGATCTATTTGATGACCTTCCTCCATTCTCCGTTAATGTTGACCCTAGCATCCTACTATCCAAAGAAGACTTCCCGTACTTACGCAGTGATCATGACCGAGGGACGTTTGTCAGAAAGAAGATTATCAATGTTCCTATCATTAATGATGAGTAGCTTTGTAATTCGGAAAAATATGTGTAATGTATTTTTGAAATATGTTATTCTGCTCTCCGCATGCTGAAAATTAAATGTGATCCAAACTTTTGTGAATTGCATATCAAAAACACAAACATTTTTATTTAATTTGCTCACTTTATTTTCACTTACCAAATAGGAGACAAAAGAAAAGAAAAAAAAGAGAAATAGTGTTGGCGGGAAAGGGGGAAATGGCGGGTGAAATTTAGTACCGAACCTAAAATCCGCCCGGTACAAACTACATCTTAGTACCGGGTCTAAACGTTGCCCGGTACTAAATTTCGTCACGTTTTGGGATCCCGCGCGACGTAGCCACTTTGTACCGGGCAGTATCTTCGCCCGGTACTAATTTTTGCATCTTTGTACCGGGCGCTAGGGTTGCCCGGTACTAAATGCCACCGAGGGCGCAGGTTTGTACCGGGCGCTGGCGTGGCCCGGTACTAAATGCCACCGATGGCAATTTTGTACTGGGCGCTAGGGTTGCCCGGTACTAAATTGGCACCGCCTACATAAACGCCCCCTCCTCCTCAGCGCTTTCGCCTCCCCCACCACCTCGCCCCCTTCGCCTTGACGTCCATCCGCCCCGACCTCGCCGCCTTGACGTCGATCCGCCCCAACCTCGCCGCCTCCACGTCGATCCGCCCCGGCCTCGCTGTGACAACCCGCCCAGGAAAATACCGTACTATCACCTAAACCAATCCACTTTGGTCATTAAGCAATAATAAAGTATCATCCTGTCGTTAGTTGCCGGGTTAACGCCCGGTAAATCACTTGGAATTCACACCGAGGATCGAACATATGCATTAAAACTCACGCGAAGGCGAGTCCAGAGTACAAACACAAATTAAATTCAAATCTGCCCCGCAGGGTTTAATTATTACAAACCCTTGTTCATGACAAGTAGTAAAGGTTCAGAGTTCGAAAACAGCGGAAATAAAATAATCTAGCGCAACGGTAAACATCATAGGAGGCCGTCCGTGATGCCGACACTCCTCGTCATCCACCCATCCCTGCTCCCAGCCGGGTGGAATCTCACCAGGTCAAACCACACCTGCAACAACAGTGTTAAAGCAAGGCTGAGTATACTAATACTCAGCAAGACTTAACCGTTGGGTGATAACTACATCACCAAACTCTAGACATGAGAGGCTTTTTGGCCGGTGGAGTTCTTTTGCTGAAAAGCAACGAAGAGTATGTCCTTACTTTCAATATTTTAGCACCAAGTTCTAGTTGATTACCATTTCTAAGTGTGCCAACTAATTCAATCAAGAATTGTACAAACAATTAATTCAAGCAGTAAACTTCATCAAATTCCATCATTAAGGGATATCATGGCCAGTTGATTAAGCAGTCTCAGATAACAGTGAGAGGCCGACAATCGATTGATTTAAACCTTGCAAGGTAAACCTAAACACACGGTAGGGTGCCCCCGCGAGGACAACCACCAGGCGGTTCCCAAAAGTTCTCGGCTTGGGATCGAATCTTACTGTCCCAGGTACAAGGTTATCTGGCATACCCCGCAAGGCACCCAGCTTCACACATGTACCCCTCTTTCCCGGTAGCTAGCCGAGAAGGTGATTACTCGAGATTAGTAATAGTAAGTTCCCGCACCGTCTCATTAAGGTACTAGGCTTACCGTACCCATTTCCGACAAGTGTTTAGTACGTTCAAAAGCTTAGCCCACGAAAGCCACTGGACCGGAGCCCAAATCCCATGCTCTTACCACGTGAGCAATCCATTTATAAAGATCTTATGATTCCAACATAAGAACCTATTCTCGCGAGTGACGAACATCACTCGACTTGTACCGGTCCTATAGCATAGCAGCTATCGACCTAACATACTAGTAAAAGATATAGGTACCTAGGGATTATGCATCTAGGGTTTCAATTCAACTCCTGAAATGTAAATGCACAATCATAGCAAAGGCAATTGCATAATTTTAAAAAGACAGGGTTAATGATCCGGGGCTTGCCTTCACTGGCAAGGTTGGCCTTGGGCCCTTCTGGACTTTGGTTCAGGTCTTGAGCTACGTCTATGTACTGCAGCTCACCGACAGCACCTTCGTCTCCTCCTTCCGACACGAGCGTATATCTACCGTCGGGAAGATCTACACGAGGATGCAAATGCACGATTTAATTGACGGCTTTTAATTTAATTAATTACAAACAACAAATGACAACCATGGGGTGCATGGTTGACCACATTCACCTAGATAAGAAATACATTCAGCATACTCTTCCAAAAGGAACAATATGCGGTTTTTTATTAATTATTCTTTTTGATAGTGACTGTGTACATATTTATGTAAATTAATTCATTTAATTTTCACAACAGCAAGGGTGTGATACTTAGCTTCTTAGCAAGATTAGCATCACATACATAGGGTCATGAGGGGTGTGGTTGGTGATTTTCCAATTAATCTTTATATTAAGCTTAAAAAGGCTACCATTTGCTTTTATTCATAAAATAAATTAATAAATTTCAGTGGGGTGTTTTAAGAAGCACTACAAATCCAAACAAAGCCACTGCACACACATGTACACTTAGGAGAGCTATGAAATTAAATATACCAAAAAGAACAAAAGCTAGCTACCAAAACATGATAAATGCATATAAACATAAATACACATCAAAATGATTCCAACTTTCTCACACATGCTCTCTGGTCCAAAACTAAGCTAGGAATGCAACATATACACCTAGAACTATTATAGATCTTGGGTTATACATTTACCAAGAAAATCAATCATATTCCAAGAATAAATATTTCTGCAATTATAAAATTGTGATTAATTCACCAGAGGTGCATTTTGGCACAAAAAGATCACATGCAGAAGTTGAGCACAAAAATCTAATTATTTTTAGCTAAAAAAATCATTTAGACATATTCTGAATAAATACAAAACAATTCATAATAAAATATCTACACAGTAACTTTTTGCAATTTTTGGTACAGTAGCCATAAATAACATAACACACAACATATCCAAAATTCAGCTCAAGACCACTTGCAGATTTTGAGATACAACAGATCTAGGTTTTATAGTTTTGTATTTTTCATGCAAAAACTATCAGTAAAAACTATGGTCATTCTTTACAAAAGTTGTAGTATTCTTCACCAGGAATCCAACAAAATTGAGTTTGCATTTTTTTGATTTTTCGATGATTTTCTACAGGTTTTACAAGAATCAGCAAAACTGCTGTACTATTGAAGATCCTGTTTTACATCGAGGCCCCTGGAAATTTCTCAGGATTCACAACTAAGCCCCTGGTTTGCAAATCAGCCCCTAGAAGGAAAATTTCCCTTGCAATTGGGTCCACAGGGGGTGGGGCGGCGCGGCTTGCCGGATTCCGGCGAGGCCGGCGGCGCTCTCGGCCGGGGGAGTGGGGGAACTCGACCAGGTGCTCACCTAGGGCTCGCTGGTGACCGGAGTTGGGGCGGGGAAGTCGCCGGCGAGCTCGTTCGGCGGCGCGCAGCGGCGGCGGCCGCTGCGGGCTGAAATTCCGGCGACGACGAGGAAATGCCGGTCAACGTGCGACGGCTCAAGCTTCTATGGGTCCTAGAGGAGGGGTTCGGGCTATTGGGCGGCCGTGGTTGCAAGCGAAGGGGGCGGCTCGGCTTGGCGGCTCCAATGGCGCCGCGACGGAGCACGGGGTGTGGCAAGGGTGCGGCGCGCGCGAGGGACAGGCCGGTGGCCCTTTTATAGGCGATGTCCACTGCGTCTTGAAGCCACAAGGGGACGAAGGGGGTCCGGACGGCGCGTCGGGGCGCGGGCGACATCGCCGGCGGGCGGCGCGGGCAGGGCCCGGTGCGGGTGCGCGGGAGCGCGTCACGGGCGAGCACGCGAGTCCCCAGGCTCGCTCGGGGTGCGGGCGGCCTCGGGAGGCGCGGTCTCGGGGCGCGGTCGTGCGGGGGCCCGGACGCCGAGGCTGGGGCGAGCGCCGCGTGGCGGGGCGCGCGCGGTGCTCTGGAGGCCGGAGCGCGGCATGGGCGCGCGACGTCGCCAACCCAACCTTGTTTAGCCCTGTTTGACCGCCAATATCTCCAGATTTTTGAACCGAAGTGCACCAAAGAACCTATACCAAAGTTGTAGATCTACTAACCCTCTATAACTTTTACAAAGGCCGACAGGTGTTTTGATCAACGGTTTTTTGCATGAACTGCTGGCAAAGTCGCTGGTTTTCCATGGCGCTGATGAATAGTAAAAGCTGAGTTTGACTGAGAATTTCACCAATTGCCACTCCAAATCTCAAATGCCGCCAATTATGAAAAGTGTGTCCCTCGAAAAGATGAACAACTTTTATATTGGCCGATTTTGAAGTGTTTAGGTGAAATTTGGAGAACGCGGCAAAAGTTCCGGAGGAAGTTCAAAGACATAGGGGTTTGACCGGGGTTTTGACCAAGGGTTGACCAAGGTTTGACCACAAGTGGGTGTTGACTTGATCAAGAGGGTCATTAGGGATTGTTGACTCGATTTTCGGGGTGATGACCCAGGTTGACCAAGGTTTGACCAAAGTCAACAGTGTTTGACTCGGTTGATTCGGTCATTAGCACTAATGATGCTAATTAAAAACCTGGGGCGTCACACTCGCCGCCTCCGTCGCCGATATGCGGCCCCGCGGCCCCCGTCGACTCCGGCGCGACCCCTGGACGACCGCCTCCGCGCCGCGGCTGCCGCCTCGTCCACTCCGGCACCGTCGCGCCCTCAATCGACTCCGACCGCCGCCTCGTCCACTCCGGCACCGCCGCGCCCCAGCCTCACTGCTCGCCACGCCCCCGGCCTCGCTCTGCTCGGCGCGCCCCGGTCTCGCGCTGCTCGGCGCGCCCCGCTCGTCGACCCGCCGCGGCGCCCCGGCCTCGCCGCCTCTCTACGCCGGCGCCGCGCCCTTCCGCCGCGGCGCCGCGCCCCGTCGCGCTGCCACCGGCGCACAAGCCAGGGGCGCTAGCCACAGCTGACGTAAGCCCAAGGCCCATATGATGTCATGGATGAATTTGTGGATGAATGTTTAATTTTGCAGGATGAATGTGCTATGTGTGGATGAGTATTTAATTTTGCAGGATGAATGTGCTATGTGTGGATGAGTGTTTAATTTTGCAGGATGAATGTGATAGTGGATGTGGTATGAAATGTATGGAAATGTAAAAAGGAGTTAGAAAATTAGCAACAAATTATATATTAATTAAATTTAAATGAGTTAAAAAATGAGTTTGAAATTGAATTAATGTTATAGAAATTTTATCTATTATTTTGTATTGAATATAATGTTATCTTTCATTCTTTCTTGCATTATAGAAATTAGTCATCGATTTGTCGGCACTCGACGTCGACTCCGCTCTCGAGTCGCCACTCGACGTTGACTGCGCTCTCGAGTCGCCACTCGACGTCGACTGCACTCTCGAGTCGCCACTCGACGTCGACTCCGCTCTCGAGTCGCCACTCTACGTTGCCTTCACTCTCGAGTCGCCACTCGACATCGACTTCGCTCTCGAGTCGCCACTCGACGTCGACTTCGCTCTCAAAGCCGCCACTGTACATTGACTCCACCCTGCGCCCCTCGACGTAAGCACTCAGAGACAATTATGGAAATTCATTCCTTATGTATGAAAATTAGAGAAATTGTTAGAAATTATGGAAATTCATTCCTTATGTATGAAAATTAGAGAAATTGTTAGAAATTATGGAAATTCATTCCTTATGTATGAAAATTAGAGAAATTGTTAGAAATTATGGAAATTCATTCCTTATGTATGAAAATTAGAGAAATTGTTAGAAATTATGGAAATTCATTCCTTATGTGTGAAAATTAGAGAAATTGTTAGAAATTATGGAAATTCATTCCTTATGTGTGAAAATTAGAGAAATTGTTAGAAATTATGGAAATTCATTCCTTATGTATGAAAATTAGAGAAAATGGAACCGAGGATGGATGAGGAAGAGATCCTTCATGATATGATCAATCAAGGAGCGATGTATGCACGCTCTGGAGACAGGGCGGACGATGGCAGCCAGTATTTAAATGAGACTGGTGATGGCGCTGAAGATGATAATATTGGAATAGAAGAGGACATACCAATAACTGAGGTATAATGTTTGATACTTCATGATTTACACTGAACACTATATATATAGATAGTTAATGATACCATTTTTTATTAGCCATCTACATCATCATCGAGGCCAAGATGTAAACGAGGCGGGAAAGCAAAAATGGAGGGCAAAATCATTATAACAGAAGTGGACAATGACGGCACACCAATTGCACCCCCTGGTGTTCAAGCAACATTTGTCAATCAGTGTGGTTATATTGTTCGGGAGAACATCCCCATCAATATTAAGAAATGGAAGATAACAAAAAAGACTGATCTACCTGAAGATGTTGTCACTGACCATGAGAAGAACATGTGTTGGGAACAGATGAAACTATACTTCTCATTTCCAGAAGAAAAAGAAAATGAGCTGAAGGATTTTGCCTTCAAAAAGATGGCAATTGCATTTGGGACGTACAAGAAGAATCTGTACAAGGACTTTATCAAGAAGGGCATCGAACCCGATTTGGTGAACAAGTACCAAAAGTTAGCACCTTACTGGGAAGACTTCAAAGAATACAAGTTGTCAGAGGATGCCCAAGACTTATCTGAAAAGGCAAAGGTTAATGCGGGGAAAAAGCAATGGTTTCATAGACTCGGCCAAGGAGGTTACAAGATCGTGATCCCCAAATGGGGAAAGAAGGAAGAGGACCTGATGGGTCGGGGAATTGTGCCCGCCACTTTCGATTGGCCCGAACGAGCAAAGCACTTTTTCTATGCTCATGGTGGCTCATTGAAAGAGGAGGATGGTACATTTGTTACTACCGATAGTTTACTACAAGCTTATGATCGGTTACAAGAAGCACTGCAGCGTAAACGACAAGGTGCTTTCAAGCCTGACAGAGAGAGAGACGAGCTCACTTATGCACTTGGAAATAAGGAACACTCTGGACGTGTCTGAGGCATGGGTGTAATTCCATGGAAGAAAGGATTCAGTGCAGACATGGAAAGTTACAAAAAACGGGACCGAAGCAAACGCGAAGCAGAAGAGAAGTTGCATAGCTTAGAGGAACAAATAGCTTCAAATAATGAAAGGTTGGATCGGCTACAAGCGGCATACTATGCACAGAGACTAGCAGGTGCATCAACTGCTAATGTGGGAGCGAGCCCTCCCGGTTCACAGAAGCGTAGCAGCGTTGCATCCACAGAGCACCAACCAGTAGACTATTCCATAGAGAACAATGAACACTACCCCATGGATGACATCACTGAGCGAACCCCTTGTGAGCTTCTTACTCCAGTCAGAAAAATAGTAAAGGTAGTAGCTCATGGTATTGCTGAAGTACCTGGGGGACAATTCATTGCATGGAGATTCCTCAAGGATATGCTAGAGTCCAAGTTGACAGAGTGGAACCGAGATGGGAGGACTTGGACCTCGAGGTCCATGGAGGCGACGGTGAGACATTACTAGGACACGCCATCCACACATGGATTTGTTGGGCCAAGCCCTACATAAGGCTTCCACAAGCAGTCGTCTCGTCCCCTCATATCTCAAGGCAGAGATCACCTTCGCAGCCGCCATGAGTCCACCGGTAGCAAATCTACACTTTAGTGATCGAAGCAGGAGTCCGACGCCCGAAGTGTCTCCAAAGAAAACTCCGCCTCAACAGTCTGCAAAGAACACTTCGCCTGAACCGCCACCACCAGTTAAGAGGAAACTCTCAAAGCAACCAGCCCGACAATCTCCACCTAAGAAGAAGCAACCAGCTAAGCAGAAAGAAAAGCCTCCACCGAAGAAACTTCCCTGGGAAAGAACTCTAGAGGAAAATGAGGCTATATCACAGGCTGAGGTTGAGGCTCACTTCGCGCCAAAGAAGAAGCCAGTGGAGCAACCAATTGATGAAAAAATGAGGCAATACTTTAGATCACTGAGACAACCGAAAGTCGTCAAAGAAAAAGAGCCAATCTCCGACTATCATCGTCATATCAGAAAGTCGTGGAACGAACAACGAAGGTCAAAGACGGTCAAAAAAGTTTCTCAGCTTGGAGAACAACCAGAACAATCGCTCCCACCGTTCAGAGTGTTGTCAAAAGAAGATGAGGAATTGGCTAAGATTGTATAGGACACAGGCCTCACAAGAGAGCAACTTCTCGGGGTAGCCGATATCCCCCGACACGAAGGTGCTAATAGAAAGCCGTTTGTGCTCAGGGAACCTCTTATGTGGCCACAGCTGGTGGATATGCTGCCAACGAAAATGCGTTTATTGCATAATTGGTACATGGAGCAATCTAAAGAAGGACGTGAGATGTTCGCTGCTCGTGTCCATGATCGCGATTTTTTTAGGGGGCCAGATGACTTATGGATTGAATTTGAAAGTCTATGGTTTTTCTACTATCAAGACGCTGTTGACAAATCGCTAATGAGTGCATGGATTCTGTGAGTGTTTCCTCTCATTTCTAATCGTACACTAATTGTGTGTTGTCTCATTTGATATATTTTATTATATATCATGCAGAATGGAGATTCAGTTGTGCCGGAAAAAAATGTACTATCATGTGGGCTTCATGGACCCCCAGATTGTTAACAACAATATGCTAAAGCAATGGCCAAATAGGACCATGAAAAATATGTTCAACTACCTGGAAAAGCAGCATCACATGCCTTACATACTTCTCCCGTACCACTTTGGGTGAGTTGATTATCCTTATTATTTATACTTTCAATGAATATGACGATACATGTAACATCTCTATTATGTATATATGAACAGGTTCCACTGGATATTGATTGTTATCGAGATTGATTGTGGCGAAATCACGGTGATGGACCCAAAGCAATACCCCACCTCAATGTACCCAGAACTCGTGGATGCACTTCGCTTAGTATGGGCCCGCTTTGTAAAAAAATATCCGGGACAATTCAAGGAAGACTTTTACTTGCGCGACAGATTTCATATATGTATTTACTTTCATTCTATTTTCACGATTGATAACAAGAATTTTATTATCCAAAGAAATTGTTTTAACTTGTTCTTTCCTATTCAGTGCTTGAGACAGGAAGATGGTAACAATTTATGTGGATTTTACATTTGTGAGTTCATCCACAACTTCATGGTTGACCCGAAAAAAGGAATGATCAAAAATTGGTACGTATAGAAAATTATTTCATTTGTTGACTTTTGTACTTTAATTTCCATAAATATTAATTCCTTGATTTTTATCTTGTGATTTTGGATGTGACAGCTGAAAGAAATGAGAAGTGAGATCCTCCCCCAAGAACGAATACGGGCGACTCAAGAACAACTATGTGGATTTCTATTATCGGAGGTCGTAAATCCAAAAGGAGAATTTTATTTCGACGGAAAAAGTGTGGGTAAACTTAATCCAATCAGGGACGACCCTGACACCTTTGGGTGAGTCTATGTTGGTCACACTTGTGAGTTGAGGCCACTTTTGAGTTGTATCAAACTTGTCAAACTCAAATAGTTGACACAAGTGTAATATTTGTAATATATATAATATATGCTAGATCTATATGTAATATTATTGGCAATATATATGAATACGACTACGAATGCAACTACGAATATGAATACGAATACGAATGCAACTACGAATATGAATACGAGCCGAATACGGATACAAAAATAATATTACCAGCTCGCAGGTTTGTACCGGGTGGTATTATGGCCCGGTACTAAACTGCTCAGCAAACAACGTGGGGTGGTTGCAGTTTAGTACCGGTCATTGTTACCGGCTGGTACTAAACTGCAACTTAGTATCAGGCAGGCGGCCGGTACTAATTGTCGTGGCAATTAGTACCGGCCAGCTTGTACCGGGCAAGCACCCGGTACTAACCTGGCCTTTTGCCCGGTACTAAAGCCGGGATCTGTAGCCGTGCAACGAGCACCAACTGCACCATTGAGATGTTGTCCTGCAGGGTACACGCGTGAGGTCACCGTCTGATCCATCGATTTGGTCTCGCTATGCAAAACCTCGCTGACTCATGCTCTTCCTTCCTTCATGTTTTTGCAGATTGAGGGTTCCGAATCAATTGAGCTGCAGAATGAACTCATCTCAGGGAAAGTTCAGGTCCTCTTGCCCATCAGTTGTGATGCAAACATCTCATGCATCTGTGAAACAATTCCATTGGTTAGCAATCCTGAGAAATGTATGATGTGTTGTTTATGAATCTACTGAATTCTAGCAGCATTTATGAGTAACCATATAACTTGGAGCTATTGACAAGGAACCCTGCTTAGACATCGATGTCAATTTGGAGGTCTCTCTGGAGGTGAGCTTACTGCACTCAGAACTTCAACACTAAATTGTGTAGCATATAACACCTATGTTCTTGTGAAATATGGCAGAACGTGATGCCGTAGATGGCTCACGGTTGTTGATTAAGTAGGCCGGGGACAGCCCCCTCGGCAAGGCATGTACAACAACTTGTTTACAAAGAAAGGTTAGCCTTATCTACTTAGCTTGTGGATCATAACAAACTCCACAGCTTTACAAACGTGAACAACATCGTTTAACACCCCCGGTCAATCTCAACCTTCTCCTAGGTTGAGATTGTTCCTGAATTTTACTAACAGCCGCTCTGGAAGAGGTTTAGTGAATCCATCAGCCACTTGATCTCCGGAATGAATGAAACGGATCTCCAACAGCTTGTTAGCCACCTGTTCTCTTACAAAATGAAAATCAATTTCAATGTGTTTCGTCCGAGCATGGAACACTGGATTGGCCGTAAGATAAGTGGTACCAATGTTGTCACACCAAAGCAAACCTGCCCGAGGATGTGACACACGCAACTCGTTGAGTATCTTGTGCACCCACATAAGTTCGGCTGCCGCATTAGCTAGAGCTTTATACTCTGCTTCAGTGCTGGATCTTGAAACAGTGGCCTGCTTCCTCGCACTCCAAGAGACCAGGTTAGATCCAAGATAGACAGCAAATCCCCCCGTGCTGCGATGATCATCTGGACAGCCTGCCCAATCGGCATCAGAGAAAGCGCTCACGAGCATAGAAGGAGACTTTCTGAACTTCAGACCAAGACCAAGACTACCTTTAACATACCGAAGTATTCGCTTTACTGCTGCCCAATGCACAGTTGTGGGAGAGTGGAGAAATTGGCACACTTTGTTCACGACAAATGACAGATCGGGACGTGTCAATGTGAGATATTGCAGGGCACCAACAACACTTCTATACTACGTGGAGTCGTGCGGACCAAGCTTCTGACCATCATACAGAGACAATTTTTCTGAGGGACACAGTGGAGTGGCTACTGGCTTGCATTTTGACATGTTTACCCGCTGAAGTATGTCATTGGCATAGCGCTCTTGAGTCAACAGCAGATCACCTCCATTCCGTTTAACTTCAATGCCCAAAAAATAGTGAAGATCGCCAAGATCTTTGATGGCAAAGTCACACTCTAATTGTTTCAATAGAGCATCGGTGGCTGCGGGTGAAGAACTTACCACAATGATGTCATCAACATAAACCACCAAGTACATGGTTAGATTTCCTTTGATGAAATAAAAAAGAGACGTATCCCCCTTAGATGGTACAAAGCCAAGCTCTTGTAGTCGATGACTGAGTCTGGAGTACCACGCACGCGGTGCCTGTTTAAGACCATAAAGGGCCTTGTCCAACTTGCAAATATAATGTGGCACACTTTTATCCTCATAACCAGGTGGCTGCCGCATGTAGACTTCTTCCTCAAGATCACCATGCAAGAAGGCATTCTGGACATCAAGTTGACGAAGAGACCACCCACGAGAGACAGCCACAGACAAAACAATCCGAATTGTGGCTGCCTTAACCACAGGGCTAAAAGTGTCTTCATAGTCTATTCCATACCTTTGCTTGTGTCCCTTGGCAACAAGACGAGCTTTGTATCTATCTAGTGTGCCATCTGCTTTCTTCTTGACCTTAAAGATCCACATGCAATCAATGATATTTTTGCCATGAGAGGGAGGAACAAGATGCCAGGTCTTGTTAAGAGCACTATATTCAGTATCCATTGCAGCTTTCCAATTTGGATTGTGTGAAGCATCCCGAACAGAACTGGGCTCAGAAACAGTAGCCAAGTGTCCATACCGTATCATGCCATCAGTGTAGGTCTTGGGCTTTCGAATCCCATGCTGGAGACGTGTAGAAGGCCGCTGAACAGGAGGTGAGAGCTCGTGTGCAGTCGCATCTGCAGACGCGGCTGGCGCAGAAGATCCAGTCGTCACACCTGGATCCGGCGGCGTTTCAGAAGATCCTGCCGGCGGGACCTACACAGCAGATTCGGCGAGGTCGGTCTGTCCCCCGGTCGGCTGTCCCCCGGTCGCAGCAGAGGGAGCCCCACCATTACGCGGCGGACGCGTGGGTGACGGCGAACGAGCCCCCGCGGGAGTTGTTGCCGCCTCATCCTCCACGAGATGCGAGGCTAGCAGAGGAGCCCGAGCCATGGCGCAGATCCATGCGCTGCTCAAAGCTCGTCATCTGGGTGTACAGCTCGCCGACAGAGATAGGTTCCACGCGTGCTGCAATGGCCGACACCAGTGGATCAAAGTCGGCGTCAAGACCCGCCAGGATGTAGGAGACGAGATCTTCATCATCAAGCTTCTTCCCTGCAGAAGTCATGTCATCCGCAAGAGATTTCATCTTGCCAAAATAATCGGCTACAGAGGTGCTGCCCTTTTGCGCCGTGGCAAGGGCAAGCCGGGTGGAGATCGCACGGGCGCAGCTCTGCGAAGTGAAGACGTTCTCGATGGCGACCCAGGCGTCGCGCGCGGTGTCGACGGGCACCACTTGAAGAAGGATGTCGCTGGAGAGGGACGACAACAGGTAGTTGAGAACCTGCTGGTCGCAAACCTCCCACTTCTCGTACTCGGGATTGGGCACGAGATCAGCTTGAGACGCGCTCTTCGGGATATCCTTCTCCGGGGCCTTCACGGTGCCATTGACATGGCCGGCGACCTGTGCACCTCGGAGGGCAGAAAGCACTTGGGTCTTCCATAGTGGATGGTTGTTCTTGGCGAGCTTCTCTGTGACGGGATAGCCAACAGCAGGCAAGAGCGCGGAGGACGAAGGGAGTGCCATGGCCAAGATCGAAAAGAAACAAAGCTCTGATTACCATGTGAAATATGGCAGAACGTGATGCCGTAGATGGCTCACGGTTGTTGATTAAGTAGGCCGGGGACAACCCCCTCGGCAAGGCATGTACAACAACTTGTTTACAAAGAAAGGTTAGCCTTATCTACTTAGCTTGTGGATCATAACAAACTCCATAGCTTTACAAACGTGAACAACATCGTTTAACACTTCTATCAACTTCAGAGAATGGTAAAAGCTCATCTCTGTTGATTATGAATTTATGATTGTGAGGTCTACACTAAGCCATTCAGCTAGCTTCCATTGTCATCAGTGGAGAAGCCAGACAACCTGTATGTAGACGTTTGCTACATTCTTTTGATTCTTGAAAGTGCACAAAGAACAAACTCTTGAAAGCGAACACCAGTTCCCACCTGAATCATATCTTATTAAAAAGTAAAAACTATCTCTGAAAGATCCTGTGCAGATGTTTTACACATCTCAAATTATGCGGGCTAATGTTACTGGAAGGAGATCAATTTTCAGTCGTCACAGGTAGTCCTTCGATTTGACATTTGCACTGAATTTTCATTGCAGTTGATGCATGGCCTGTTGGGTAGGCTTGTTCCCATGCTGGGGGAGCAGCTGCTGTGAGACTACCATTCCTAGGTTCAGCAGCAGCCTAAAGCTTCTTCGTGATCATGAAGCAGAGGGAGACCGCTCACAGTCTTCCAATGTCTTGAGCTCTGGGAAACCTCATAGACCCTCCACCACCAGACATACATGTATCAATCCACACAATATTTTTTTCTAAAAAGTAGAATCTATTTACTTTCAAAATTGAAGAACCATTTTGTTGCTTAAAAAGAATATGATATTTATGAGGAATTCAAATACATGCTAGAGTAGAAAAATTACACAAGAAAAAATTTATCGGATGTTGACTAGCATCGGTGTAGGTTGGTTGTAAGCGATACTGAAACGGATCCAATTATACCAACATGTGTGCTATGTTTATACAATAACAGTGTTCTCTAAGTCAAACTATACATGAAATGTGTTCTGTTTGTATGATAAAATATGGTTACATATGTATTTTTTCCTCTAGCAAACTCTCCTGCTTCAATAAATAAAAAATGGTACAAATTTAATGAGTATTGTATTTGATTGAAAGAAATAATTGAGCCATTTTTTATTTTCTAGAAAATGTGTAGCTATCCAAAATTTAGTGCTAGAAAAAATTTCATAAGTTTTAAAAATTTAGTGCAGGCAGGTTAGATGGTGCGTGTGTGATTAAGAGGTCGGGGCGGCAGGCATGTCGATGCAGTCGGGGCAGACAACGGTGGTGGTGGGGTGACAACACGATCGATGATGCAGACGACGACAAGCGAGGTCAGGATGGCGCGCACAATGGTGAGGTTGGGGAGGCGGGAATAGGGACGTAGCCAGGGCAGATGACGACAAGGCTGGGAGGTGCAGACGACATTGGGCGAGGTCAGGATGGCACTGCGTGATGGTAACAACGATCCGGTTGAGGAAGTCGATGTTGGGCATATGACATCAAGATTGTGGCAGACGCCTATGAGGTTTGGGAGACACGA
This sequence comes from Cenchrus fungigraminus, assembly GCA_036936925.1. Classification (NCBI taxonomy): domain Eukaryota; kingdom Viridiplantae; phylum Streptophyta; class Magnoliopsida; order Poales; family Poaceae; genus Cenchrus; species Cenchrus fungigraminus. The sequence goes on along the minus strand of CM072778.1, from coordinate 13,527,586 downwards.
ACGATGGCAGACGATATTAGGATGGCAGGGACATGACGGGACGACAAGATCCGAGAGCTACAGGGACGATCGAGGTGTATGACGGCAAAACAAGCATATTTTCTCCCGTTGCAACGCACGGGCATAGTTGCTAGTAAAATATAATACAGACACCCTTTAAGTTGATCGATCGGACCTTAATATAAGGGCAGTTTTAACTTATAGTAGTAAACTCTAGCACCTTGATGCGGGTCCGCATCGGGAATAAATTACTTCTCCACCCAGCTTTTTCTCACACCAGCGCTGAGTTCCATGCCCAGATCACTTGCTTAGTTCTTAAATTTTCCCCGTCACATTAAATTTCGAACACTAATTAGAAATATTAAATATAAATTAATGAAAAAACTCATTTCATAACATCCTTCTTAATTTTGGAGAAGAATCTAACAATCCTAATTACGTCATGATTAGACAACGTCGTGCTACATTAAATAATATCTAATGACAGATTAACTAAGTTAAATGGATTCGTCTCGCGATGTTCCATCAATCCGTGTAACTAATTTTATAATTAGTATATGTTTAGTCCTCCGATCCTAATAGACCTTGAAAGCGGTCTTCAAAAATTTGCCATCATAATTTTCTCCAACTAAACACACTAGTCCAACGTTTGATAGGGGTGCGATCGTAGCACCTCTCTAGAACGCACGTTAAAGCTGCCCTAAATGGTGCCGTCCTGAATTTTGCAATTTGCATAAAAAAAATAAAATTCAATATGCCCGATTATTCTATATCTACCGATATCACTAGTATACTCCACTCGAGTCAAGATTTCTCTTATATCGCTAACGGCAGCCTTATATATCAAGAGGGATGAACACACTTTTTATTCTTGTCTAAAATATCTCTGTGCCTTCCACATAAATAATAAGCAAATAAATATATCTATGTTGGTACACTGCATTTTCAGTGTGCTAATTAAGATGGTTCCTGACTAGAAAATTATATTTTGCCCTAATTGTCGATTGCGAACTGTAAACTGTATCGACATCGTGCTATCAACAAGCAAATGAGTTTTGTGTGGTTCTAAAATTTTAAGGGTGGGTAGTTGCTGCACTAGAAACAATGAATATATACTTTGTAAGCCTGTTTCCCTTTCGGAAAATAAACTAAATTTTTTTCTTGGGGTGCTGCTATTTACTAGGCTCTTGAAATTTCATTTTAAATGATTGATTTCAGCCGTAAATTATCATCCAACAGTTGTTTCAGTTTTAGTGTCGTTAACCTCCCAACTCCTAACCCGAAGAAGGTTGCTAATGATCCACACAAAGTTCATCGTGTGAAACTTTTCAATATTTTTATATGCATGTAATTTTGAAGGCGTGTTTTTCTGGTGACAAAGGGTTTTCTTTTGCTGTTTACCATAATTGTCTGAAGAAAGCTGCATGCCGTGGTGGACTATAGTTGTTATGGATTTACAAATCACTTCTTCAAGTATATCAAAAGTTCAGATAAACCCCTTAAACTGTATTTTGGTTCAATTATCCCCTAAATTATGATATTTGGCTCCACTTACTCAATAATTCAATTTATCTTTTTTGTTTATGTTGATTTACGGGGACCCGGACCTATCCACAAGGCTAGAGATCATTTAACTCAAGCATAAATTTATTAAATATCCAACTTTATGAAAATAATGATAAAAATTTATGATATATTTTTCTAACATGCCTTATTATGTCTGCTATCATCTTGCAAACTGAACTTGAGATTTCACTTGAGCATCAAAAAAAAAGATAAATTATATTAAGTGATGAACTGAACGAAATAATAGTATATAGTTTAGGGTAAATTTAACGAAAAAATTGAAGTGCTTGGTCGGCATATTGACACCTTTCGGATGTCAGTATGCACTACGCAACGAGTACGAAACTTGGACGATAGCTTCATGATGACAGGGTTTGTGGAAATTTCACCATCATGCTGTCGAAGCGGTTAACGAATCATGTTTAGTACCTGCGCTGGCGAGTTTTTTTAGCGGCGTTTAGTGGAAAGTTCTTCTCGGCGCCTCGATCCATCCACCGATTTTAAGCCATTCCAGAGCATGCCACGAGGCAGGCCGTTCGAGGCCGGCCCACCGCTTGAGCGGCTGAGCCCAAACCAAGCAAGGCCCGCCCACCGTGGACCCCACATTTTCTCGGGGGGACCGTCCTATCCACGGCGGGCACGGCGGAGTCAGCAGCAGCACACGACATCCACCCCGAGCCCACCCAGTTCTGTTCCCCTCGTCATCCCATCGTCCCGCACCTCGCGAGAATCCAAAGCCGTGTGTACTTGCGGCAAACCTCTCCGCAAATCCTACTCCCACCCACCTCCAACCCAACACCGACTCCTCCTCCTCCACCCCCTCCGCCTTCCTCCCTTGCTTCTCCGGGAGGGAAGGCACCCGGGAGACCGCCCCGCCACCCTTCCGCAAAAGCCACGCGCCACCAAACCTTTTCCCTCACCCCGTCGCTTTCGCGTTCAGCGCGGTGGGTCGGTCGGTCGGTCGCCGAGGCGTGTGGGGAGGGAAGCGGGAGGGCGTTGAAGGAAGGCGTCGCCGACGAGGCCGGGATGATGAGCGGCAGGTCGTCGGGCAGGAGGGACGCCGAGGGCGAGTGGGAGGTCCGGCCGGGCGGGATGCTGGTGCAGCGCAGGGACGGCGAGGCCGCCGGCCCCGCCATCAGGATCAGGGTCTCATACGGCGCAACCTTCCGCGAGGTCCTCGTGCCGGCGCAGGCCACCTTCGGTACGCTATTCGTTTCCTGATCCCGTACGCTCCGTCTGTCGAATATTCGCATTGTTGAAGCTCGGGTTTGGATCTTGAGCGGTCAACTGGTATTCTAGTGGATGAGCTTAATTACTCAATCGAAGGTTCCTCGTTTCGTTCTCCCAGCGATTTATTTGTAGATGACTTCGTAACTAGGCCAGTCTAGGTGAAGAGCACAGAGGTGTGAAATATTCATATTAAGATAAAAAAAAAGTTGCTTGCGTACTTGATGAATTGATCATGGCCCTGCTCTGGTAACTTTACGGGTAGCTGTTACTCGGGTAGCTGTTACTGGTTACCTTTTCGTACCAATCCTTTTAAGGTTTGATGATCTACTATCTCTGTGTTGCCTAGTACTTCTTATATGCTGTACTAGATAGCCTGGCTGTTCACCAATAGCTTCACAAATAATAGGGCTTAACTGTTACATTAATAGCTAGTACTCGTTAGCTGTGATGATTATATCAATTGAACATTTGAACTGCATTGGCCTGTATCCTCATGGGCAATAGAACAACGGGACCATTACATCGCCTAGGGGCTATGGCAGTCGTGTAATTGTCTGAGCTCTTTACCAGCTTGTGTAGGATTAATTTTGGCAGTCAATCTATAAACAATTTTGCTTTTGAAAGAAGCTGAATTATTATCCCTGAATAACCTGTAAACCTGCTTACATGATTGTTACCTCCATTGGTTGCTTGAAGGTGCTGACTCACTATATCCTAATAAGCACAATGTAACTTTTACGAAGGTGAGCTGAAGACGATCCTTGTTCAGACTACTGGCGTGGAACCTGAGAGGCAGAGGCTCTTCTTCCGTGGCAAGGAGAAGAGTGATAGTGAGTTCCTGCACGCAGCAGGTGTCAAGGATGGAGCAAAGTTGCTTCTGCTTGAGAAACCTGCCCCTGTCACCATGGAGCAGAAGGCCGAGCCAGTGTTCATGGATGAGAGCATGATGAAGGCATGTGAGGCTGTTGCTCGTGTCAGAGCTGAAGTGGATAAGCTGTCTGCTAAGGTGGGATCATTCCTTCTGATTTGATGAAAGAATAATGTGTCGTATGCTTTCTGGTGCTGATGCAGTGATTATGTTCTTCTGTGTAGGTGTGTGACTTGGAGAAGAACGTGCTTGGAGGGAGAAAGGTTGATGATAAAGAATTTGTCGTCTTGACGGAGCTGCTTATGATGCAGCTGCTGAAACTTGATGGCATCGAAGCTGAAGGAGAAGCAAGGGCGCAGAGGAAGGCTGAGGTACTCAACTGAACACTTTGTTCTGTTATTTTCTCGTGTGCTACACGTTCGATGAGAATGTGTTACTACAAAGGGGTGGTAATGGATCAAGTTTCAGCAGCTGCATCATAAGCAGCTGATGCAACACTTTTTGCCCTCATTCATTCTTTACAATCCAACTCGGCCATAATTATTTTTAGCGCAAAATTGTATAGTATTATGGCCCGGCCCTTAGTGAGGCCGATCATTAAATTTGCTAGGCTAAATTAGAGGGCCCTTTACCACCCTGCAGCTGAAACATTTTGATGCAATGCTCTCAAGATAGATTATATTCATATCAGGAGTTGTAGACATGATATGACCTTATCTTATTCTTTCTTTCTGGTGGAGTAGAGATCGCAATAGTATCTTTCTTTGCTATATTCAAATAGAAGGTGTGCTAGAGGCCTGCCCAGTACCAGTTGTTAGTTCCTGAAGTAATGGATTATTGGCATATATATCTATCCTAGGTATGAGGACTGCATAAAGTCTCAAACAATCAACCTTGCATCTTGTGGTGATCACTGTTATCCGTGAATCTTGAAAATTTGCATGAAGCATTTGACTTTGACATTTGTTAGATTTTCTAACCTGCAGTAAGGTTGCAGGAGTAACTGTGGTTATTAGTTTGAACATGCCTTCTGATGACTAGTTTTTGCAATTTATGTAGTGAAGCAGTGAACTAGATATGTTTGCTCTCTTTCCCCATAGAAATTGACACTTCCTAGTTCATAAATCTTCATGGTCTGATTTTGCTAGTTTGACTTTATCTGTTGGACCTCGTGGAAAAGGACTATTAATTACTCCCTCTGTCCGAAATTACTAGTCGTTTTGGCTTTTCTAGATACATTCTTTTTGTTATGCACCTAGATATATATTTATGTCTAGATACATAAGGCTTTTCTAGATACATTCTTTTTGTTATGCACCTAGATATATATTTATGTCTAGATACATAACAAAAGTAATGAATCTAAAAAAGCCAAAACGACTAGTAATGTGGGACGGGAGGGAGTACCAAAGAAGATGGGACTAGCTGGCTGTTTCATCCTAACTTTTTGTTCTACACCAGCTTTGCTGCTTAAGGGCAAACAGACCCATGATATGATCTTGTATAAATCCCCAGTTTAGTCCAATTATGACCAAGTATCCAACATTAACTTCAAAATTATGCAAACATAAAGAAGTTAGATCTATAGCCTGTGCAATCTCCTCGCGTACCTGCTATTTTTCTGGTTTAACCTATACTGAATAACATAGAGGAAAATGTTAATTCATCTAACGCATTATGCATTCTGAAGCATAATCTAGTATCGCTCAGAGTTATTTTTGGAACTTTCATAAACATAAGTTGTTGGTTGAGTGAGTATACCGTATGGTTATCAGGTTGTATGCATGTGTGTAACTTTTGTCTTGATCTCTACGAACAAAACCATTTCATTGCAGTCGCTAAAATACAATCTCCTGGAAATGATAACAGTTGCCTGATATAGCTTTGTGTTCGTCATCTCAGGTGCGCCGTGTTCAGTCCATCGTGGAGACCTTGGACAAGCTGAAAGCTAGAAATGCTAACCCCTTTAGCGATCACAACAAAGCTGTTTCAGTGACGACGCAGTGGGAGACGTTCGAGAACGGCATGGGCAGCTTGAGCGCTCCCCCGCCACGTGTTTCTTCGACTGAAGTCAACACTGACTGGGAGCAGTTTGACTAGGCTCAGATGAAGCTATTGATGTACCATGGACCTATCAGTATGGACATTCCTTTTGCAGGCAGCAAGGTGTTGTGTATATGCACCACGTTTGATGCCTTCTGCTGTTCCCACTGCTTGTGAATGATACCAAATGACACCGTGTTGAAATGCATCGCTCTTTCGAGGCTCGTATTTCAATCTGCTCCCCCTGTCATGGTTGGTTTCTGACTTTCTGTGCAAGGGTCATACCACCAGATCCTTTGTAGAACTAGCGCATCTGTGTATGAGTCTGTATCACAAACATGCTGTTTTTTTTCCCAGAAGATCGATCGTAGCTTCGTCCAAACCAGAGATAAAACATTGTCTGGTCATCCAACGCTACCAGTATGAAGTGGTTGGCACTTGGCAGAGCTTACGAGTCTGGCCAAATCTGAATAGTGTAAAAATATATATTAACAAATAATAAACTGTGAAATTCTTGTTTATGTTACATTTAGTTCTTCAAATTTTATACTCTGTCGACAAAATGATCTAGGAGTAGTTCTTCAAATTTTATACATCTATCAGAGCAATACGGAGCACCTGGCTGTACAGCAGCAAAACATGGGCCTTCTGCTGCCTTGGCGCCTTGCAGTGTGCTGCTACTGTGCTACAGCTGAATGGTGACGCCTCTGGCTCCCATGACGGCCAGCTGGTGGTCCACTGTCTCCTCCCGTACGCCGTTACCCCACGAGCCGGCCCTCGCCGCTTCATTGCGTGTCGCGTCGAACCTCTCGCCGTCGCCCCAGAGCGCGTAGGCCTCCTCCCCGTGCGCGGCGTCGTCGCCGATCCTGAGCTGGTCTTCGGGCATGCGCAGCGGCACGAAGAGGCCGACGCCCAGGAGGATGCCCGTGGTGACCACGACGTTCCAGGCGACGACGAAGAGCGCGCCGCCGAGCTGCTTCCCCACCTGCGCGACGCCGCCGCCGTAGAACGCGCCGCTCGCGCCCGGGACGTGGGAGTGGAGCGCCATGAGGTCAGGGGTGGCGAGGAGGCCCGTGAGGACGCCGCCGAGGAGCCCCGCGACGGCGTGCGTGTGGAAGACGGCGAGGGTGTCGTCCACCTTCTGCAGCAGGGCGAACCTCTTGTGGAGGATCATCATGGTGAACCACGGCACGCTGCCGCCGCAGACGCCCATCAGTATGGCCGACCATGTGTGCACCAATCCTGCGTTGCGTACATGTGTCGTGCAAATTAATTCAAGTTTGTAAATTCTAAATTCTTATATACTACTGTAGTTACTAAAAAATGTAGAGGAGGTAGCCAATTCAGCTCTGAGCTCTAGCACATAGTTTAAATTTTGGCCACTCCTTTTTTCCCACTTAATTTAGATACCACTAGTCCACCACGTTGCATGTAATCTATAATGCACTTTCTCCAGATAGGGTGGATCACGATTCGAGCAAAAGAATATGTTACCTGCACCGGCGGTGACGCAGACAAGCCCTGTCATCATGCCCTGCACGGCGCCGATCACCGAGGGTTTGCCGAAGAAGATGACGTCGAGGCAGGTCCAGGTCAGGAGGCTCGTCGCGGCACTGACATTGGTGTTGAGCACGGCCACGGACGCGGTGATGTTGGGGGCGTACGGTGCGCCGCCGTTGAACCCGGCCCATCCCAGCCACAGCAGCCCGCCGCCGGCGATCATGAGCAGGATGTTGTTCGGCGCGAACCTCTCCCTGTCGCTCTTCAGTCTCGGACCCACCTATCAGAAATTCGATCAAATTGGCTCATGGTTAAGATTGTACCAGACGAAATTCATTGTCCTACAAAGTACAAAGAGAAATTTCAATTCATCGGTGATGCGAGATGCGACCGCCTCCGCTGACTGCATGCTCCCGCGTACGATACGGGCTCACCTACTCCTTTTCCTAACGACCGAACCACACGTCCACACCGCAAGATCTTACGAAATCCCGGTGACCGGAACCGGATTTCGGTCACGCCGCCGGTGAGACCGCACGTACGTACCCAGTAGGCGGCGGTGAAGCCGGCGACGCCGGAGGAGAGGTGGACGACGTATCCACCGGAGTAGTCGATGACGCCCCAGTGGTAGAGGAAGCCGCCGCCCCAGAGGCTGAAGGCGCAGATGGTGTAGGAGAGGAGAAGCCACAGCGGCGTGAACGCCATCCACGCCCTGATGTTCATGCGCCCGAGGAGGGACCCGGCGAGCAGCACCAGCGTGATGGCGGCGAGCTCGAACTCGAACAGCACCAGCGACGCCTCCGGGTAGTAGGGCTCGGTGCGCAGCGCCACGAGCGCCCCGCCCGCGCCGCGGCGCACCGTGGCCGGTAACGACGCGCGCGCCACGAGGAAGCCCTCCGCCAGCGCCGGGCCGGCCTTCCCCCAGAACGGGAGGAGGCGGTCGCCGAACGCCATGCGGAAGCCGAGGAGCACCCAGACGATGAGCGTGGACGCGTACGCGTAGAGCGCCATGAAGGCGGAGTTGACGGCCCACTTCTTCTTCACGATGCTGCCGTAGAGCACGACGAGCCCCGGCATGGACTGGATGCCCACGAACGTCGCCGCCGTCAGCTGCCACGCGTTGTCGCCCTTGTTCAGCCACGCCGGCACCGCCGGGAGGTCTGGCGCGTAGGGCCCCGGCTGAGAAGGCGTCCCCATTTCCGATCGCCGGGTGTGAGGCCGACGAAATTCCACGGCGTGACGCTGGTGTGCACCGCGACGCGGCTCCTCGCCGGCGTGGTTTTATAGATGTACGCGACGCCGTGACCGCTGGTTGTTGAAATTTCTTTGGGGAAATTAAGTACGTGAGCCGCATAAGCCACCGGCAGGCCGGTGGGGACCGGGGGCTTCCGGCCGGTCAGGGAAGCCCGGCCAAGTGACCTGTATGCTTTTAGCTTCCGTGTCCATTTTCTCTTCCCCATGATAGTTTTTCCCTTTTTTTTTTCTCCTGGTGTCCTCAAAATTTCCTGACGTTGTCGAGAAGTCAGGCAGAGAATAGTATTTTCCTCACTATTATCTTCTTCCTTAACCCTGGTAGTCCATTCTTATGTTTTCAAAACTGACGGACCCAGTTACTGAATTTCTTAGCAATTTAGTGTTTCTAGAATTTAGTGATGAACTTTTGAAAGCTTCTGTCCAAGATATTGGTCTTTCTGATTTTGTCCTAAATTAAATTTCCTCAATTCTAACCAAATTTATAAAACATATTGATATTTATAATATTACCAGATGAATGCAATATATTTCATGGTGGATTCGATAAAACTGATTTTATATCATAAATGTTGGCGCGTTTATCTGTAAATTTGGTATATCATAGAGAAGTTTGATTTAGGATAAAATTGACATGTTAAAAAATAGAGGAGATGATGAGTGAGAAAAGTAATGTCACAGCTGTAAAATCCCAGGCATAATTGCAAACCCATTCTAGATCGAATTCTTTTCTTTAGCAGAGCTTGGGAAATTAACGAGCACTGCGCCGTTATAATTCAGTTCATTCTAAACAAACTAGTCTAATTAACTGGAAAATAAAATTACGACGAGCGTGCATCTGCTAACACTGAACAAGTGAACATGAAAGAAACAAGCAAGGCGTAGATCTCAGAAAGCTCAGGGCCAACGGTACGAGAACTCGAGAAGAGCTACAGCTGAATGGTGACGCCTCTGGCACCCATGCTGGTCAGCCGCTGTTCCACCGTCTCCTCCCTCGCCGCGCCGGAGCTACCACCGGTCCTGGTCGTCTCGGGGCGCGTCAGGTCGAACTTCTCGCCGTCGCCCCAGAGCGCGTAGGCCTCCTCTCCGTGCGCCGCGTCGTCGCCGATCACGAGCTGGTCGTCGGGCATGCGGAGCGGGATGAAGAGGCCGATGCACAGGAGGATGGCGCTGGTGACCACCAGGTTCCAGACGGTGACGAAGAGCGCGCCGCCGAGCTGCTTGCCGATCTGCACGACGCCGCCGCCGTAGAAGACGCCGCGCGCGCCCGGGATGGGGGAGTCGAGGGCGCAGAGCTCCGGGGTCGCCAGGAGCCCCGTGAGGACGCCACCGAGCACGCCCGCGACGGCGTGGGTGTGGAACACGGCCAGCGTGTCGTCGACCTTCATGAGGAGGGAGGATTTCTTGTGCAGGATCATCATGGTGAACCACGGGATGCTGCCGGCCGACATGCCCATCAGCATTGCCGACCACGTGTGCACAAGCCCTGTGCCATGCAAAACCACCAATAACTTATCGTGTCCATGTCGCCAAAACAGAGCAAACCCGTGATGGTTTGGAGTGGTGGCGACGCGCGTGATGTGATGTTACCTGCGCCGGGCGTGATGCAGACAAGCCCGGTCATCATGCCCTGCACGGCGCCGATCACCGAGGGCTTGCCGAAGAAGATGACGTCGAGGCAGGTCCAGGTCAGGAGGCTCGTCGCGGCACTGACATTGGTGTTGAGCACGGCCACGGACGCTGTGACGTTGGGGGAGTACGGCGCGCCGCCGTTGAATCCTGCCCAGCCCAGCCACAGCAGACCGCCGCCGGCGATCATGAGTAGGATGTTGTTCGGCGAGAACCTGTCCCTGTCGCTCTTCAGCCTCGGGCCCACCTGTCAGGATCACGTTGTGATTGCGCCACTGGCACAGTAATGTTCAGTAGGACACGGCAGCGAGTGTGCACGAGTTTAGTTACCCAGTAGGCGGCGGTGAATCCTGCGATGCCGGAGGAGAGGTGGATGACGTAACCGCCGGAGTAGTCGATGACGCCCCACTGGTAGAGGAATCCGCCGCCCCAGAGGCTGAACGCGCCGACGGTGTAGGAGAAGAGCAGCCACAACGGCGTGAAGGCCATCCACGCCTTGATGTTCATGCGGCCGAGGAGCGAGCCGGCGAGCAGCACCAGCGTGATGGCGGCGAACTCGAACTCGAACAGCACCAGCGACGCCTCGGCGTAGTAGGGCTCGGTGCGCGGCGTCTCCAGGACGCCGCCGCGGCCGTAGTGCGCCGTGGCCGGGAACGCGGCGCGGCGGACGAGGAAGTCCTGCGTGAGCGCTGGCCCGGCCTTGGCCCAGAACGGGAGCAGGCGCTCCCCGAACGCCATGCGGAAGCCGACGAGCACCCAGACGATGAGCGTGGACGCGTACGCGTACAGCGCCATGAAGGCGGAGTTGACGGCCCACTTCTTCTTGACGATGCTGCCGTAGAGCACTACGAGGCCCGGCATGGACTGGAGCCCCACGAACGTGGCCGCCACCAGCTGCCACGCGTTGTCGCCCTTGTTCAGCCACGCCGGAACCGCGGGGAGGTCCGGCATGTACGGCCCCGGCTCCGGCGGCGACGCCATTCTAGTGGACGCGAAGTGCATTGGCTCTGCTTGTTGGAGCGAAAGCTTTGCACAAGGGTGGGTGTACGTGAACAACGGTGAGCGAAGTGGGCGTTTAATAGCCGTCGGTCCCTAGCTGAGATGGTGATTTCTGGGGTAATCTAGTGCAGGTTGGATTTGATTTACGGGTGGGGACCAGATGTGGGGAACCGTAGCCGGTTTACGGGTCAAACCCTGAACTGAAGATTTGTGCCATGGAAGACGCAACCGGAACATTCAGTATAATCCAGTTCAAAGATCCTCGTAATGGAGACCTCTTTATTTTTTTTTTTTATGTTAGGGTGAGCATGAAGAAACAGCCAGGGATGGGATTGCAGCCGCCACGCATTGCTATCACTATCAGCATGACAGCATGTCACCATCCTAGTTATTGTAACCACAACTTGGATTACGCGAAGCATATACGGCACGCAGATGTATGTTGTGCCGAAATCCAAGGATCGAATTCGCAGTAGGGTAATGATTTGATCCAGGATCCAACAGAAATGCACAAATGTAAAATCCCAACAAGCCAACATGGAGTTCATAAGAAGTGATTAGGCACGCTCGATACCAGCCAGATTACAGAAATGCTGGGAGGCATGTCTACCTCTGGTACGGCATTCCTGGATTAACAACCCACCAACTTGATTTAAGCTTCTCCGAGTTATCAGAATAAGGGATCTGATCACACCTGCTGATATCTTCGGTAGAAAGTGCTCTGTCAGCTGTCACTAGTTTGAAACTGATGATTGTTGAACAGATGCGGTGCATCGTTTGGGTATATGGGTCAGGAGATATTAAAGGCGACATGTAATGCCGGTTAATAAACAGGAAATATATTCATTATTGTAAAGGTACAATTTACACTTGTTTGTATCTTTTACATGCTAGAACATAGTACAGAAAAACATCTTCAATGCCCTTACAGCCTAAACATCAGAAAATGAGGCTACCAACTAGGAATGATGTTAACGGAACAGTCAAATTATCGTCCAGTTCTGTGCTGATTGGGTGTGATTCAACAAGTGTAGCAGCTATAGACACCACGAGGAAGCCTAACGCCATGTACCATGTTTCCTCAATAAAACCAAAAGTGTGGAAGTAATGCATGTACCTGTACAATATGAAACTGAATGATTAAAAAAGAAGCAGATGCAATTGGGAATTCAGTAATTCATCAGACATTACCCAACTGAAGCCAGAAAACCAGCGAGCGCCATTGCTATGCTTCCAGCATATGATTTGTTGGGGTTGTATGGAAGCTTCTCTTTACCTAGACGTCTCCCCACTACATCAGCTATACCTGGGAAATGGGAATGCATAGAAAGAGGTAATTAATTAGTTCTCATGTTTGCAGTATGATGCCATTTGGAATATGCAGAAATAATAATTTTTTCATTTATCAAGAAATAAAAGGAGCAAACTAGTGCCGTACAGTTTCCAACAACTATGTGAAGGACTACAAAATCATGCTGCAAATGAAAGTTTTATTATATTATAGAATTGAAAGTGCCAAATGCAGATCTACGAACACACACCATCCCCAGCACATAAGTTACAGACAAGTGCTATAGCGATTGGCGAGCTTCTCCATAATACAGAAGTGGCAAAAGTAATAGTGATAGCATAATACAGTGGGCCCTTGAGAAGTTCCCTGTTTTCAAGAGAAAATTCAGTTACTAGAGAGCCATGACTTGAAGTATCAACATTTGAAGAACAGGTCTGAGAAAAATCCATATCAAATGACCAACTATGTGTATTGGTAACTGAACCTGTAATCTCCAGAGCGGCTCATTGATTTAACCATAGCTTCATTTTTCATTAATCCCAGCCCCAATAGAAACATCCTTATAATGTTAACTCCTGGTGCTAGAGCAGCAAGGAAAGGAGCGTACGTACCAGAGCTGTATCAAATGTCAATATCTGAACACTAGAATGATGATATATGATAATTTGGTCATCTGAGGATGCTATTACCTGAAAAGAGGCCAAAACAGCAAGAACACCAGCCCAACACTTATATGAACAAGTTTCCTGCCGAGTTTCTGCACAAAACCAAAATGCATTTTTCATTAAATACTGTACTTTGAGTCAGCCTGGAACAGTTGAAAAACTGGGTGCACTGTGGCATTAGTCCAAAAGGTTTAAACGCTTTGTTTTTCGGGAACAACACAATTGATTTTCCCCACTCTTTATAAATGTATTTAATGATAGTCGCTGAACTCTCGCACATAGCAACCGAAAATAAAGATTTAAACTCATCACTCAGAACTAAGCAATTTCTTTTTTACTGAAGGTAATGTACTTATGTGTGGGATTTGAGTTTGAGTTCATCACCAATTTCACCTAAAAGTATCCTATCTCACAATAACAACGCAACAGATACTTCTGAGAGGCAAAGCTAATATTTAGCACCTGGCAGCACAGAGCTCCTGTTCTGTGCCACCTGAACAATAAGTTTACTGCAAATCTGCAATACCTCATTGCAGTGATACTTAACTTCTGCATAAAGCAAGAAAAATGACTGACTCACTCCATTCACCGTGATTGAAATTGCACTTTTCAGAAGCACAATTCACACTTCAACTCATTCCTTTCTGCCAGTACTGACGCGAGTACGGAGCACCTCAGTACTTCAGTGGACTGAGAGAAATGATGGCGATACTCACGGCTTCTGTAACTTCAGCAGGAACGAGCCCACGAACTATTGTGCAGTTTGAACATGCAAATTGCACTTCAAAAAAGTTCAAACAAGCAGAGTCCCAGGATAGAAACAGTCCCCACTCGTTTCTGTTCAATTCGTTCATTAACGTAATGCAGCAGTGGCTTCTTTACTGCTAGTACTAATCACTGGAATTCCTAACGCTATTACTATCAAGCACACGCGCATGCACCATCTCTAGCATTACCCCAATTATCGGCGAAGATAGGCGCAGAAGGGAGGGCTCACACGAAGGCCGCTTACCTGCTCGAAGACGCCGCGCTTGGCGAGCTCCTCGAAGAATTTGAGGAGCGCGAGGGCGACGCCCGCTGTGACGGCCGCGGACCCTAGGTCGTGAGCCAGGCCGTCGCCGGCCTCCAGCGAGATCGCCGCGGCCATGGTGGGCCTCCGGGTCCGCTCCGCAGCGAAACTGCTGCGGATGCGGCTGTGGCCGAGGAAGCAGAGTGAGCGAGGCGCGGAGGCGTTGGCCGCGACCGCGGCGGGGGCGGTGGGCGAGGGCGAGGAGGGTCTGGAGGAGACGAGGGGAGCGTGGGGAGGGGATGAGGGCAGCGGCGAGACGTGGGCGCCGAGACTGACCATCCCGCCCGGTCCTCGTGTCCCTTTCTGATGAGTGACGACGACGGAGACTTGGGGAGTTGGGGGAGTTACGGTTGTGCGGCCGCGGACGCCGCCGAACTCCAGGTCCATCATAGTCATGGTGCGGTGGAAGTGGAAAAGGCAGCAGCCAGAGACCATGCGTTACGTTACGTACGGGAAATAGGCGCCTTTTGTGCCTTGTTAACTGAATTTTATCAAACATATAACACGCAAGCACAAGTACCTGGTGAGGAGTGACTTTTCTGCGGCCAGTGCTTGCAGAACAATCGCTGCAATGATGCACGCAGCTTGAGCTTGGGTTGATTGCAAACCAAATGCAACTGCAGCGATTCCCTATCACAAGAGTCTGTGTAGCAGCTTCATTCTTTAACTATTATCCATTCGGTAGATCTTCAGCAGATTTGTACACATATATGTTGTGAAAAAAAAGTACTACGTGCAGATTTTTACGACAAATTTGCTTTGAGAGGAAAATACCATGGAAGAAGCCAAATAAGAGAAACCGAGCGGAGCCCATTTTTGCTCAATAAACATACTATGTTATTTATCTTTTTAAATACTTTAGTGACATAATAATTTCGTTCTAACTATAATATAACTTTGGGGGTTCTTATATACTTCTCAAGTCTTAGATTTATGAAGATTCGACGAAGATCAGATGGTCAAACTTTTGAAAATTTTGACCATTGATAACTTGCAAAATATTTAGTTCAAAAATCTAATATTGCGTGCACAGATTTTTCTTAAACAACACTTTTATAATCCCATACAAACTTAGAAACGAAAAGTATGTTTTAATAGAAAAGTTAAGGTTAAAGTCGCCTCGAAGACTAAGAAAGTAAAAATCGTCACATATTTTTACTAGAGAAAGTATTTCTTAATGTGTTTAATGGTATACTTTTCTATTGTTTTAGCATGCAATCTTCATTTTTCTAACAATACACTTTAATTCATTAAATAGTATATTCAATTATTCTGAAAGTGTGTTGCACTATTTTGACATTACGTTCCAACTCCTCCTCTAGATTTTTGAATGTTCCATGTCATGATTCTCTTTCAATTGTTTCCCATTTATAATTTGAATTTCACTCATTGAAGATTTTGAATTTAAAATATGATAATTGCGTGTGTGTATATATATATATCTGGATTTTCTCTTGTGTTATATGTGACTACAAATTTACAAGAAACAACATCATAGACTATTTATTCAGTTGTGGAGGCCCACTAGTGCGGACATTGATTTTATTTTTTTTGTTCGAAAATGGGGGCATTGATTTTCAAGATAAAGATTGTGGGCCAAGATATTATTAACCAGTATGGATGGTTTGAACTTGCTGATTTAAGAGCTTAAGGCCTAATGAAGCTTCTACCTGTGTTGGTTGGCCTACTATACGGGGGACGAGAAGGCTCCTCTGATGTAAAGGTAGATGATATTATCTCATCTGACACCCTTCTCTTTGAACTTACGCCAAAGAATTGGTTTCGTGTGAGAGATATCAGAATAGGCTTACGTCAAAAGAATTGGTTCCGTGTGAGAGACACTGGAATAGATGGTAGCTAGCTGGCAATGCTTAGGTTGAGGCTCCAACAACGAGCACCGCGTGCCCAACTACTAAATCCCATCCACATTCATCCCCTATCCTCCACCCGATGAACGTCTTATCCTCACCTTCCTTGTGTGCTTCACGTATCCGATATCCATTGCCCCCATTGACTATTGCATCCACCGGCCAAGCCTATCTCCCCCATGACCCCACCGCCTTTAGCGCCTCCCTTTGCTTGCTCATGAGCATGACCTTGTGCTAACCAATGGATACTTCCCTCTAACTTTACGTAAAAGAAATTGGTTTTGTGCAAGAGACATGCGAGTGAGTGGCAACCAATTGACACGACCTAGGTGAAAGGCTCCCCCAACAAGCACCGTGTGCCCAACTACTAAATCTAGTCCACATTCATTATCCTCCCTACCCGGTGATCTTCTTATATTCATCTGCATTGTGTGCTTTTCCCATCCCCTCAACAATTGCCCACATCCATCAAACCCACCTCCTCACCGTCTTTAGCGCCTCTCTCAGGCTCTCAGCATCATCACCAACCACCACAACATCATGTTGTTGTCATCTCTGCAGCAGTGGAGACCTATCGCCCCCCCCCTCCAAATTGAGTTTGTTGTTAACCTCTTCAACAATTCATGATCAACCCTTTGGATTTGAGCTAGGCACCCTGATTGTTCCGGCTCGGGTCCCCCCTTCACGCTCCACCACCAAAGACCTCCCAAGCAATCTATAAACCTGGTAAGCCACCAAAGACTCGTTCGCCATCAAATTGTCATTGCTTGTTGATAGGAATAAAATGTTTTATTCCGTTTGTTGAATCATTGTTCATCTCTATTCTTACATTTTTCATCTCCTACTTTCATAATGAGTTCATTCTCATGTAAGGGGAATGAGAGGCCTCTTGTTTTAGTTTTTATAATATTGAAGCACTTAATTTCTTTAATTAAATTTCAGCAATCTCCACAGCTATGTGTTAAGGTTTGTTGATAGTGCAATTATACTTGAACTAGGTACATTTTGCAGAAACAACTTACAATAGAATAAGTTACCACGCATACATAAATACTTCCATTTTAAAGTCATCACTACAAATCAAATGTCCCACAGTTAAGGTTTTAAAAAGCACCAGGGACCAGGCAGCAGGTGGTGGTCACGCTCCCACTTAGCTCCCATGTAGGTGTGCTTAGGCATGGCCTAGGAGAGGCTATACATTTGTACTTTTTATAAGGTGCTACACTAATCATTTGATAGATAAGAGGAAATTCAATAAAATAATATAAAATAAGACATTGTCATGCATTAATGAGTTATGTATGTGACCATAGT
Source organism: Cenchrus fungigraminus (assembly GCA_036936925.1). Classification (NCBI taxonomy): domain Eukaryota; kingdom Viridiplantae; phylum Streptophyta; class Magnoliopsida; order Poales; family Poaceae; genus Cenchrus; species Cenchrus fungigraminus. The sequence goes on along the minus strand of CM072778.1, from coordinate 13,510,293 downwards.
TCCTCATGTTCTATCTCTATCTATTCCACTTTCAAGCATTTTTTAGGGCAATTCCACTTTCAAGCATTGATCAAGTCATAAACCACTCTAGGTGAAGGAAAGGCCTTGACAAAATGCCAAGGTGCTGGGCGAGGTGGTGCCACTCCACTTAGCGCTTAGTACCACCTTTTTAAACAGAACACATAATATAGTTTCTGTTTCATTCATTAGTATCTTTTTCAATATCATATTTCACTAGTTTGTCATAAATACAATAGCGCCCCCAAACTAGCATCAAGCCTCCTATATTCTATTCTAACAACCAAGAAGTGCATGAACTCGCTCATTTCATTTTTTCCCCCGGCTTAATCCGACAATGCCTAATGAAAACACCAACACCGCACCTGTTCTAGGCATACACTCCACACCATCCATTAGAACCTAGAAAGTCAAAAGTATCTCATACCAAAATTGCACTGACTAGCCTACATCTCTAGAGTATACATTAGTTATCGCATCAACTTACCCAACCACACATAGTATATTTCAATTATTCTGAAACTGTGTTGCACTAATTTGACATTACGTTCCAACTGCTCCTCTAGATTTTTTAATGTTCCATGTCATGCTTTTCTTTCAATTTTTTTGCCATTTATAATTTGAATTTGACTCATTGGAGATTTTGAATTTGACACATGATCATGCATGCATATATATATTTGGTATTTTATTTTCTCATGTGTTATATTTAACTACAAATTTACAAGAAACAACATCATAGAAGATTTATTCAGTTGTGGAGGCCCATTAGTGTGGACATCGATTTTCGAGAAAAAAGATTGTGACCTTGTGGGCCAAGATATTTAGTAACCAGTATGGATGGTTTGAACTTGCTGATTTAAGAGCTGCTATGAAGCTTTAGCCTATGTTGGTTGGCCTACTACACAAGGGGCGGGAAGGCTCCTTTAATGTAAAGTTAGATGATGTTTCTCATTTGAAGCTCTTCTCTTTGAACTTACACCAAAGATTTGGTTTCGTGTGAGAGATATCGGAATAGATTTACGTCACAAGAATTGGTTCCGTGTGAGAGATATGGGAATAGATGGTAGCTAACTGGCAATGCTTAGGTTGAAGCTCCAACAATGAGCGCCGCGTGCCCGACTACTAAATCCCATCCACATTCATCCCTATCCTCCACCTGATTATCGTCTTATCCTTACCTTCCTTGTGTGCTTTGTGTATCCGATTGTTATTAGCATCCACCGGCCAAGCCTACCTCCCCTTGATCCCACCGCCTTTAGCACATCCGCTTGCTTGCCCACGAGCATGACCTTGTGCTAACCTATGGATACTTCCCTCTAACTTTATGTAAAAGAAATTGGTTTTGTGCAAGAGACCTGCAAGCGAGTGACAAACAATTGACACGGCCTAGGAAAGGCTCCCACAAAAAGCATCGTGTGCCCAACTACTAAATCTAGTCCACATTCATTCCCCTCCCTACCCGATGATCTCCTTATATTCAACTTCCTTGTGTGCTTTTCCCATCCGCTCAACAATTGCCCCCATCCATCAAATCCACCTCCTCATCGTCTTTAGCGCCTCTCCCAACATCGTCAACGCCACCACTATTGTTGTCATCTCTGCAGCAGTGACGACCTATCGCCCCCCTTCCAAATTGAGTTTGTTGTTAACATTTTCGACAATTCATGATCAACCCTCTGGATTTGAGCTAGGCACCCTCATTGTTCCGGTTCGGGTCCCCCCTTCATGCTCCACCACCAAAGACCTCCCAAGCAATCTGTAAACTTGTTAAGGCACCAAAGCCCCCTCTCCCCTTCTGAATCCTGGACTACTAGATCCCATCTTAAACCATAACAACGCATATGACTTGTTCGCCATTAGATTGTCATTGCTTGTTGATAAGAATTAAAGGTTTGCTTCCGTTCGTTGAATCATTGTTCATCTCTATTCTTACATTTTTCATCCCCTTTACTTTCATAATGAGTTCACTCTCATTTAAGGGAAATGAGAGGCCTCTTGTTGTAGTTTTTCTAATTATTTAAGCACTTAATTTCTTTTATTAAATTTCAGCAATCTCCACAGCTATGTGTTAAGGTTTGTTGATAGTGCAAGTATACTTGAACTAGGTACATTTTGCAGAAACAACTTACAATAGAATAAGTTACCATGAACACATATATACTTCCATTTTATAAGTCATCACTACAAATCAAATGCCCCACAATCAAGGTTTTTAAAAAGCACTAGGGGCTAGGCAGCAGGTGGTCACGCTCCCACCTAGCTAGCATGTAGGTATGCTTATACATTTGTACTTTTTATAGGGTGCTACACTAATCATTTGATAGATAAGAGGAAATTCAATAAATTAATATAAAATTTGACATTATCATGCACTAACGAGTTATGTATGTGACCATAGTTCCTCATGTTCTATCTCTATCTATACCACTTTCAAGCATTTTTTAGGGCAATTCCACTTTCAAGCATCAATCAAGTCCTAAACCACTCTAGGTGAAAGAAAGGCCTTGACAAAATGCCAAGGTGCTCACTACGGGAGACACATGCTTCCCCGAGTGCATTTGGCACTCGGGGAAGGCACAAAAACACTCGGGGAAGCCTTCCCCGAGTGCAACACTCGGGGAAGAGCCTCCGGGGATGCCTCTCACGGGAAAGAGGTCTTCCCCGAGTGCCGTCCTAGCACTCGGGGAAGATTTGACACCGTCGGTGCCGTCTGCCGTTTTTTTTAAAAAAAACCTCTTCCCCGAGTGCAACACTCGGGGAAGAAATTTGTCTTTTTTTATAAAAATCCTCTTCCCCGAGTGCAACATTCAGGGAAGAAATTCGAATTTTTTTTAAAAATCCTCTTCCCCGAGTGCCCCATCCTAAGCACTCGGGGAAGAGTATTTCCTTTTTTTTAAGAACCCTTCCCCGAGTGCCCCTGCCTAGGCACTCGGGGAAGCCTCCCTTTTTTTTTTGCTTTTCCATGTGAATAACAAATCATATATATATATAAGCCTCCCATTTTTTTTGCTTTTCCGTGTGAATAACAAAACATATATATACGAGCAACAAAATATTTGTATTGCAATACACATTATTCAACACGACAATAATTAATATGAAATCAAATCCATAATATTAAATCACCCAACTACAAGGTACAGTTTGGCACACATTACATAATGATTCTATTTTGACAAAATGTAAGTTTGTGCATGCTGAATCAGAGAGCTACATTGGCCGCGATGGACCTGTTCAACTGTGATTTTGGAGTTATCTCTAGTTAGCTTGCCCAGTGGAGTCTCATCTTGCTGAAAATAGACATAAGACAAAAAAAATTGTATCAAGGTCTCTGGCAAAAGAGAACATAGAAGAAGACTCATCTTGCTGATTTTATGCGCTTGACATCTAGTTAGCTAGACCGTACGTAAGTGATTTGGTAATAATAACGAACTCGTCTGTATATATTCAATTTGCAGTCTCATGCATGCATGGCCAATAAGCTAGCTAGACGAAACTAATTAAAAGGATTGGTCAACTGCTGTAAGAGTATAATTGAGACAAGAAAAAAAAGATATGAATGCATTATTCATGTTCCATGACATTATTAGGATTACTAGCTAGCTAGTTAGTTATAAGAAACTACTTCTACTGTCAGTCAGTCAGTTAGGTAGTTAGTTAGAGAAGCTAGCTAGGGTACGGCAGGAAGATAATTTTGTAAAGGACAAAAGACAGCTAGCATATATAACGCACTGAACTGCATGTTATATAAAGCAAGTGTTAGAGTGAAAATAAACTACAAAAGGCAACATTTTAATTGTTTTTTTCCCAAAATCATGTACCCGCATATATCAGATACTCTATATAGTGGAAAAAATAAAACTTCAACTAGTAGTTAGTTATTCAGTTCATTCTAAAACAAAACGGCTAGACATCATATCTTGTATGGATGAACCAACTCATTTTCTTCTTCAGATAATATTGATATGATTCTAAAAGTGCAGCACCAGAAATATTATCTATGTTTGTTGAAGGCGCCACTAAGAGGCTAGAAAAGAAAAGCTTGGTTGCAAAGTGCCCCAACCCCCAATCCCTCCTTTGTTGAGGATGAAGACATAGCGAAATTACCATATGGTTGCAGATACGGCGGCACCGGTGCATTGCCAGCTTATCATCTCTCTGGGCACACCCTTCTCCTCCTCCACACAATGCTAAAAAAATTCAATTCTGAATGCATATTTTGTTTTACATTGAGATACATACAACTTTAATTTAGGAAAAGGGAAATATAAATTACCTGAAGGCGCAGTGAAAAGATCATTGATATACTAAAGAAATAAAATGAAATGTGGTCATCCAGTAAAAGCTCTAGATATACAAATGCATAAATGAAATTGGCCTAATTCAGTGACCTGCTGCATACAGCTTTTTTTTTTAAAAAAAGAACAAAAGCATACACATAGATATATGTTGCATTTTTGCAAGGCTCTAAAATTGTCTTCATAAAATTCTGAATAAACAATTTTGGACATAAAGGATGCTCTAGTGAACCCCAATTAAGAGTGCAGGACACAATTTGCCAAAAAGGATGGCAGGCTATATGATTATGAACTGAGCTGCTGAACCTAAGTTAAACTTGAATTTTTCAGGAAGCATGTATACTAATGGTGATGAATAGAAGAAGATATGATATGCTAGCCTTAAATTAAAGTTCTTATATGTCTAGCAGCTTCTTATTTTGAATAGGATAACATATTTGCACAATCTGTATGTCAGAGGTTTAGATCTGGACAGCCCACAGGGGTGTCAACCCCGGTGGTTTATTTGTTTGGCGGGGTGAAATCTAGGGCTAAGAATTCGAAGGTTGCGCACGAGCACACAGAACACAGAGAACACGACGAGTTTATACTGGTTCAGGCCTCCGGAGAGTAAAACCCTACGTCCAGTTGTTGGTGTAGATTGCTTGAGGATTGCGTGATGATACAAGGGGTCGCCCTGCCCGCCTTATATTGGCCAGCGGACAAGGTCGGCGCCCAGACTCCTGGTCGGTTACGACTAGGAGACCTAAGTCTAGTTGTTTACAACACTTGCCATATACGTCGATCTGCTTGTCGGAATCTACCGCTGTCTTGTCTTGCACGCCAAGTCTCGAGGTCGTTCTAGATAAGGTCGCCTGGGGAAACTTCTGGAAGGTCTTCAAGAGGTCGTGTGGGCCACCAATCAGGTCGGTTGGGCCCACTGATAGGTCGGCGGGTCTTCTGGTAGGCCGGACCCACCTGTCGGGGACGGCCGAGAGCCTGGTCGGTGGGGACCCAGCGGTACCCATGTCTCACAAGCCCCCGAGTGATGTGTAGGCGCAGCGACCTTGAGAGGGTTATGATGAAGTCATAGAGCTATCGACAGGTCGAATAGCGTGCACGTCGGTCCAAAAAGAAAAAAGAATTAGCCAGCTTATCAGCTGACCTGTTTGTAGTCTTGCCGAACGAAGAGAGGTCGAGTGATGACCTATAGGAAGTAGACTTCCAATAGATCGACACGACGATTAAAAAAAATCAGAGGGCGTCAAGGACGTACTCATAAAGTAGTATCCGAGCATCATGGCGGGCAGGATGGCCGGTATGATGATCCAAAAAGAAAGAGAAGAAATAGGTCGAGTAACGACATGATGAGAAACAGGTTTCCCGACAGGTCGGTACGACGAAGAAAACAAGAGGGCGTTGAAGACGCTCTCGTAGAGTAGTCCCCGAGCATTGAAGCAGGCAGTATGGCTGGTTTGATGCTCAAAAAAGAGAAGAAAACTGGGTCATTGTCTTGATCGAACGAAGTGACCCAGATCTCCTAGCATAGCTGCAAGGAGTCTAGCAGGGTCGACCTCGAGGAGGCCTCGTAGGCGTGCCGACCTCAAGGAGGCCTCAAGTCAATAGCGCCTAGTATCCGAGGATGCCTGGCAGGGTCGTTAGACGCGCACTTTTTGGAGAGGTCGTCAATCATGTCGATGCTTATATTGCGATGTCCGGAACAGTCGACGATGGAGCTGTAGAAAAATGTTGGTCTTGAACGAATGGAGTGTAGAGACACCCAGATGTCTTGCATAGCTGCAAAGAGTCTAGTAGAGCCACCCGAGGCATGCCGACCTCAAGAAGGTCTCAAATCAGAAGCGCCCAAGCACCCGGAAGTACTTGGCAGGGCCATTAGGCGCGCACCCCACAGGGATGCCTTTATTCCCGACGTAGAATCGTGGGTGTCCAGAGCAGGCTGGCAGGGCTACAAGAGCACACCGACCTCAGAAGGTCACGCATCCGGGGCGCCCAACTAGGTTGGCAGAGCCGTAGACATACCGAGGTATTGCAAGACCTAGGTATTAATGCACGCCGACCTCAGGAAGGCCATTTTGGTGCCCAGACGACCAACATAGCTGCCAGCCATCCAGCAGAGCCATGATACTAAGGTATTGACGACCTCAGCAATAGGTACATTGACCACGGGGGCCCGACGAAATCGCAGACGTGAAGCTTCCAATCTCCAGGCGCCCAGACGGATCTGGCAGAGCAGCGAGGCACGCCTACCCCGGAAGGTCTTCAATCGAACCTACGACCATTTTTCTTAGGGAACAAAAATATAGGCTGATTGGGATAGGTCCGTTTACGTACAGAGCCATAGCGGGTGCACCAGGGCGCAGAGCCTAGCGGGTGCAATTAATCATCGTCGTCGTTATCCGTAGATGTTATAGCGAGGCGCAAGGCCCTCTGACGCGGAGTCAGGCTTGTCTCTTCCGTAGACTGTAGGGTCACGGGTCAACAGTGGTCAGAGATTCTCTTGCCAACTAGAAAATGACGAACCGTCCACTGACCGAGAGGTGCACTGTAGCCATGTAGCACCGCAGCGGCCTCAATGAGCAATGATGCACAAGCGACAAAGCGTCGTAAAGTAAGGGAAGAGGACATCGCTTTAAGTCATTCACATGCCTACAGGTCCACTGGGTCATGTGGTAACAGTGTCACCATTTCACCGGCCGCTCAAGGCCTGGCTTGGGCTATAAATAGCACCATGGAGCTGAAGGAAGCAAACACCGAGCATTGCTGAGCTATGAAGCCGCAGAGTAGTATTGGAACCATGCTGTGGGCATGTGTTCGTCCACCAGAGCATAGGACGCAAAGTTTTGTAGAAGCTTGGAGCTAGAAGAATACTTGCGAAGTAGAGGTGTCACCCCACTCTTTGTACCGTGCCTCAGTGAAGAGTCATGGAGAGTTTGGAGGTGATGCTGTAGAGGCCCGAGGTGACGCTGCAGGTAATGGAGGCCATCGATTACGAGGGCGACGACGGTGAAGAGTAGTCGTAGTCTTAGAGCTGCACCCCCTCCTTCCTCCAGTCATGTAAACAACAATGATAGCCTTCTTTTGGTTGACGAGGCCTGCTTAGACTATGTTTATACGAGCTTGGTTGCCCTGAAGTGACGTGTCTTTATTATACCCCGCTAACCACTACTCACGGAGAGGCTGGCTTACCAATCACCACGGCTCAGCAGGGAGACTTACGTGCGATTAGCGCGCGGGAGGTGAGTCAAGGACTCAGGTATTGCAACCATACGACCAAGCAGGCTCGCAACAGCATAGAGTAAGTAGGCATGATGGACGACGTCCTCAGGTCGAGCGACCCTTGTTTTGGCTTGTGCCAAACCCCTGAGCGTGTCGAGGGGGAGGAACTGGAATCTTCACCCACAGGTCTTTTGACCCTTGTATTGGCTTGTGCCAAGCCCCCGAGCATGTCGAGGGGGAGGGAACATGACATGGGGAGAAAGAGGGTAGAACTCGAGACACAACAGATGACTGCTTTAACTAATATTTGAACTGAAAGTACAAAGACGAAGAATACATAGCTGTAATGAAAACTATTCTACGGATAGAATCGTCGAAGATGCTCCACGTTCCATGGGTTAGGTACTCCTTGCCCGTCGCCCCACTGGAGGCGATATGTGGACGGGCTGATGACTTATGTGACGATGAAGGGTCCTTCCCATGGGGCGGACAACTTGTGCATACCGTCGGTCTTCTGAATGTGTCTTAAGACTAGGTCGCCAACGTTGAAGGAGCACTCCTTGACGTTGCGATCGTGATACCGACGGAGTTGCTGGTCGCGGCAGGCTTGCCTCATAACGGCTGCCACTCTTTGTTCCTCGAGGCTGTCAAGGTCGACACGACGAGTCTGCTCAGATTCTCCCTCTTCGTAGAACTATATACGTGGAGCTCCAAAGGTGACATCGGTGGGTAGGATGGCCTCTGAGCCGTAGACCAGGAAGAAGGGTGAGAAGCCCGTAGCAGAGCTGACTTGAGTCCTCAGACCCCAGATCACATGTGGTAGCTCGGCTAACCACCGGGAGGCGTAATTTGAAGCATCATCAAAGATACGATCTTTGAGAGCTTGAAGAACCATGCCATTGGCACGTTCGACCTGGCCGTTGCACCGAGGGTGGGCGATCGAAGAGTAGTAGACATCAATCGTGCTGTCCTGGCAGAAATCCCAGAAGGCAGACCCTGTGAGGGCCGACCCGAGGTCGGTGATGATTCTATTGGGCACACCGAAGCGATGTGTAATCTCCTGGATAAATTTTGCCGCTTCTTCCAACGTGACCTTAGCGACAGGTCGGACTTCAATCCACTTGGTGAATTTGTCGACGGCTATAAGGATGTGCTTGTAGCCGCCAGGGGTGGTTCTGAAAGGGCCTATGGAGTCGAGACCCCACATGGTGAAGGGCCATGAGGGGGGAATTGTACGCAGGGTCTGAGCTGGCAGATGCTGCTATTTAGCAAAGAATTGGCATCATTTGCACCTCTTAACGAGGTCTTTGACGTCAGTCATGTCCGTGGGCCAGTAGAAACTAGATCGATATGCCTTGCCGACCAGGTTGGCGGAAGCTGCGTGGCAGCCACACTCGCCGCCGTGAATCTCAGCGAGGAGCTGAAGACCTTCTGATCGCAAGATGCACTTCATCAAGACGCCAGTAGAGGCGGCTTTTCTGTAGAGGTCGGAACCGATTATGACGTAGTTAGCACTGTGCCGCGTAATACGCTCTCGTTCAGCTTTCTCTTTTTCTGACATCAGCACGTCGCGGGGAGGTGCTGGATCTGGATTTGACTGACTTTGGTCCGGATTGTCCGGATCTAGGATTTTTATCGATGGCTTGCGTAGGTCTTGGACGAACACACCCGCCGGAACTAAAGCTCGCCTAGAGCCTAGTTTGGATAGTACGTCGGCAGCCACGTTGTTGTTGTGTGGCACATGCTGAAACTCGATTCCCTCGAAGTGGCCTTCGAGCTTACGAATCTCAGCACAGTAGGCGTCCATTGTGTCTTTCACACAATCCCACTCCTTGTTGACTTGCTCGATGACGACCTTGGAGTCACCATATGCTAGTAGTCGCTTGATGCCAAGGGACACTGCAATACGGAGCCCATGAATTAGAGCCTCGTACTCAGCTCTATTGTTGGAGGCCTTGTAGTGTATCTGCAGGACGTATTTGAGCTGCTCTCCCTGAGGAGAGATGAATAGCACTCCTGCTCCAGCGCCTTCGAGGTTGAGGGCACCATCGAAGTATATTATCCAGTGTTCAGGCCTCTCCTTGGGAGGGGGCATCTGGATCTCTGTCCACTCTGACACGAAGTCAGCTAGGATCTGTGACTTGATCGCCTGCCGAGGGCAGAACTCAATGTCAAACTCTCCAAGCTCCACCAACCACTTAACGATGTAGCCGTTGGCATCGCGGTTGCAGATGATCTCCCCTAGCGAGAAGGATGACGACACCTTGATCCTGTGGGCTTGGAAATAGTGGCGGAGCTTTCTTGACGTGATCAGGAGTGCGTAGAGCAACTTCTGAGGCTGTGAATACTGTGTTTTAGCGTCGGCCAGGACCTCGCTCATGTAGTACACAGGTCGTTGAACAGGGTAGACCTGCCCTTCTTCTTCTCGTTCAGCAACGAGAACCGTGCTGACCACATTAGTGGTGGCGGAGATGTAGAGGAGGAGCGTTTCCCCTGGTATAGGTAGTGTCATGATTGGTGGTGTGATCAAGGACTCTTTGAGAGCCTCGAAAGCCTTCTGTGCTTCTTCATCCCATACGAACTTATCTGCTTTCTTCAATAGCTTGAAGAAAGGTAGGCCATTTTCGCCGAGTTTGCTGATGAAACGACCTAGGGCCGCCATCATACCCGTGAGCTTCATGACGTCCTTCTTGTAAGATGGTCTGGCCATGTTGCGTATTGCATCGACCTTGACGGGGTTTGCTTCGATGCCTCGGTGCCCCACCATGAAGCCCAGAAGCAACCCAGAGGGGACACCAAAGACACACTTGGTCGGATTTAGCTTCCACTGATAGGTGCGTAGGTTGGTGAAGGTTTCAGCGAGGTCGGCGATGAGCTGATCTTGTACGGTGGTCTTGACGACTACGTCGTCAATGTAGGCTTCCACATTCTTCCTGATCTGGGACTTTAGACACTTCTGAATTGCCTTCTGGTAGGTGGCACCGGTATTTTTTAGGCCAAAGGCCATGACCTTGTAGCAATAGATGCTGTTGGGCGTTATGAATGCTGTCTTGTCTTGATCGTCGGGGTTCAGGGCTATCTGGTGATACCCTGAATAGCAGTCGAGGAAGCATAGAAGGACGCTGCCAGCCGTGGAGTCGACGACCTGGTCGATGCGAGGAAGAGGGAAAGGATCTTTCGGGCAGCGCTTGTTGAGGTCAGTGTAGTCGATACACATCCTTAATCCTCCAGTTTTCTTGGGTACAAGAACCGGGTTTGCGAGCCAAACCGGGTGTTTACATTCACAGATGAATCCTGCAGCTAAAAGCTTACAGACTTCTACTTCTATCACCTTCTTCCTATCTTTCGCAAATCGCCAGAGCTTTTGCTTGATAGGTCTTGCTGTCTTGCTTACTTCAAGGGCGTGCTCAGCCAGCTCCCTGAGGACACCGGGCATGTCGGACGGGCTCCATGCAAAGATGTCAGCGTTGTCCCAGAGGAAACTGGTGAGCGCGAGTTCCTATTTGGGATCGAGGTCGGCCCCGATGGTGACTTCCTTGGATGCGTCGGGCAGGCCGAGGCAAACTTTCTTCATCGCGGGACTTGCGTCCAAGGCGGTGGATGTACGCTTCTGTTTCGGCACCTCCAGGGTAGTTTGGTCGATCTTGGCGGTCTGAGTGACCATGACCGTAGCGGCGGCTTTACATGCAGACACCTTGGCGAGGTCGACGGTGTCGCTTTTGCAGTTGTAGGAGACGAGGATATCACCGTAGACGGGAAGGATCCCATTCGGAGCTGGCATCTTCATGATGAGGTAGGTGTGGTGTGGGATGGCCATGAACTTGGCCAACATGGGTCGACCAAGGATGGCGTGGTAGGAGGAGTGGAAGTCCGCGACCTCAAATGTCAGGTACTCCGTGCGGAAGTTATCCTGTTTGCCGAAGGTGACCGGTAGGCATACACGACCTATGGGGTATGCAGCCTTGCCAGGTACGACCCCGTAGAATGGTTCGTCGCAGGCAGTCATCTTGGAGAAGTCGAAGTCCATCTTCCTCTGCGTTTCGGTAAAGATGATGTTCAAGCTGCTGCCCCCGTCAACGAGGGTCTTAGGCAGGAACGCGCCATCCACTATGGGGTTGACGACCAGTGGGTAGGTCCCGGGGTCTGGTATGTGCACCCAATGGCCTTTCCTGGAGAAAGTGATGGGGTACTCCGACCAACGTAGGGGTTGCGGAGTTTCAGTGTTGACTTGGCCGATCTCCCTTGCGTTTGATCGCTGCTGTTTGTTGCTTTTAGCTGCTTGACGGCCACCGACGATGAAGTTGATCTGTCGGTTGGCGTTCTGGAACGCACCGTTGGGATTGCCCACTTTTGGTGGTGGTGGAGGAGAAGGTTCCTTACGTCGGTTGTCATTACGGTTGTGGTCATCGTGGTGGCGGCGATCATCACGCCGGTCGTCGCGGCGCTCATCACGGTGGTCGTTGCGGTGGTCCTCGCGACGATTGTCGCGGTGGTAGTCGTCACATCGATCATCGCGGCAATAGTCACGGCGATGATCACGGCGATCCCTATCGTCATTGCGACGATAAGGTCGGCGGTCGCGATAATCACGTCGATCAGGTCGACGGTTGCGGTTGTCGTAGCGGCAGCTGCTGTTCTGGTCGTCGTTGCTGCCGCTCTTGGTCTTCTTGGGCTCCGGAGGTACACCTAAAGCGTGTTTTAGCTGTTCGCACTCCCTCATGGTATGCTTGGCGTCGCAGTGGAACTGGCACTGCTCGTCCATGATGATGTTGAAGTCACTTTCAAGGAAAGTGGAAGGTCGGGGTGGATTGGTCGCGTAGACCTCGCCGGATCGCTTGCGTGACCTGCCTCCACCATCATCGTGGTCTTCTCCTTTGAAGTCGTGCACCACCGCGTCTTGAGTGTCAACAAGCTTGTCGACGTAGGCCATGAGGTCGGCGATGGTGTTGGCGTCAGCTTCATGGATCTTCTCGAAGAGCTTGAGGTTGGTTACCCCCTTCTTGTAATAGGCTATAACGTCTTCGTCCTTAACACCTGCGAGATTGTTGCGGTTCTCAAAGTAGCGGTTGGTGTACTCGCGGAGGGTTTCGTCCTTCCTCATCCGTACTCTGGCGAGGTGGTGAGTGTTGCCAGGGTGATTGTAGGTCGCTTGATAGTTGGTCGTGAAGAGTCGCGACAAGGTCGCCCATGAGGTGATGCACTCCGCAGGGAGGTTGTCGAGCCACAGGAGTGGCGCTTTGCCCATCACAAGAGGAAAGTATCCTGCCATGTGGTCTTCGTTACCTCCGGACGCGCGGACGGCGATGCTGTACATCTTCAGCCAAATACTCGGGTCGGAGCGGCCGTCGTATTTTTCAATCGCTGGCTTGAAGTCCTTGGGGTATCTGATCGTCCTGAGACGTCGTGAGAACGCTGGAAAGTTGTTGATTGCTCCAGGACTTGCTGATGGGGCGTAGGCTGTCAGGATGACGTAGAGGTCGTCGGGAGGACCATTATCTTGGTCGTACTGGGCGCGACGCAGGAGTTCTTGATCGTGCATCAGCCGGAGATCTGAGGCTTGGATGGGATGACTGGTGTCGAGGGGATCAGGGACCCCGTTGACGCGATCGTAGTTGGCACGGCGTGCTATCTCTGCTTCGTCTCGTATGGGCTGGCACTGATTGCTCCTGGCACGCGTGGCTGGAGGAGGCTGAGCTCCGGCGTTCTGCCCCGCATTGCCGGCGACGTTCTGCTGCTGGCGTCAGCAGCGTTGGCGACGTTGTTGGCGACGTTGCCTGCAGCATTAGCCGCGGCATTAGCCGCAACGTTAACTGGTGGGTTGGCTGCTGCGTTGGCGGCAGCGTTGGCTAGTTGTATGACTTCATTCTCACCACCTCCCTCTTCGGCCACGGGCGGAAGGGGAGCATTGTTGTTGTTGTGACGACGATGTCGAGGTCGCTTCGACCTACTCCTGGAGTAGGAACTGGAGGTCGATCTGCTGTATCCTGGACCTCTTTCTTCGACCTGGGCAGTGGCGATGCAGATGTGAGCTTGTAGGCGCCGTGTTGTAGGAGTATCCTCAAGTTGCCCCAGCTCGGCAAGGGCCGCGCCTAGGTTAGCTTGAGGCGAGTTGTAGACTTCGTGGCCATCTTGCTCAAAGTCCTTCAGGAGGTCTCTGGCACGCAGGCGGTGTCGACGAGGCTCGTCTTGATTGTGCTGTTGTTGGGGAGCAGCTGGAGCCGCAGGGGCGGCTGCGCTGTCAGGGACGTTGCCTGCAGGTTGGTCACCGGCACCTGGTACGACATTGCCCGCGGCTTGACCTGGGGCTTGGGCGGCTGCTGCAGCTGCATCTATCTCCTGATGTCGACGCGTAGCTCGTGCAACATTAGCGTTCTCGCGCTGTATACGCTGCTCATCTGTCTCACCAGCTTGAGGGGGTACGTCGGCAGAGACCACGAGGACCTCTTGGTCCGGGATCTCGAACACCTCGCCCGGATAGTTGGGAGAGATGGTCGTCCGAGCGATCTAGAACGCGAGGTGATCCGGGGATGGCTCGCGGTTGATCTGTCGGCGATGAGCGGTGATGAGAGGTCGACGAAGCTTCTTGAGCACACAGCACTGGCGAGCCGTGTGTTTGGAGTCTTTATGGACGAGGCAAGGGTCGTCGAGATGACGTCTGCAGTTTCCACGATGTGGGATCTTGGGTCCAGATTCGATATGGATCTTGTTCTTCATGTAGCGAGATGCTACATGGGTTGCGTTCCGCAGAACAAGAGGCATGCGGGATGAAGATGGAGAGGTCCTGCGAGGGCGCTTGACGCGCTCACAGACCTTAATCGTGTCGGAGAGCATGTCTTCGACGCGACCGAGCCCCGCGATCAGGTCGCGAGTAGTGGGTGGGTGGGTTTCCGCCAGCAGATCGGGTTCGATCTGTTGGTTGGAAGAGACCGCATTGCTCTCGATGACGAGGCAGGCGGCTGGAGCGATGGATTCCGCCGGCATGGAGCCGAAGCAGATGCGACGGGGTTGGCGAGGAAGTCTGCCATGCTCTCCGGGAAGATGATGCCGCTTGGTGAAGCCATCGAGGTACTCGAAGAACCCTAATTTCCCCCTACCTGGCGCGCCAACTGTCAGAGGTTTTGATCTGGACAGCCCACAGGGGTGTCAACCCCGGTGATTTATTTGTTCGGCGGGGTGAAATCTAGGGCTAAGAACTCGAAGGTTGCGCACGAGCACACGGAACACAGAGAACACGGCGAGTTTATACTGGTTCAGGCCTCTGGAGAGTAAAACCCTACGTCCAGTTGTCGGTGTAGATTACTTGAGGATTGCGTGATGATACAAGAGGTCGCCCTGCCCGCCTTATATTGGCCAGCGGACAAGGTCGGCGCCCAGACTCCTGGTCGGTTACGACTAGGAGACCTAAGTCTAGTTGTTTACAACACTTGCCATATACGTCGATTTGCTTGTCGGAATCCACCGCTGTCTTGTCTTGCACGCCAAGTCTCGAGGTCGTTCTGGATAAGGTCGCCTGGGGAAACTTCTGGAAGGTCTTCAAGAGGTCGTGTGGGCCACCAATCAGGTCGGTTGGGCCCACTGACAGGTCGGTGGGTCTTCTGGTAGGCCGGACCCACCTGTCGGGGACGACCGAGAGCCTGGTCGGTGGGGACCCAGGGGTACCCATGTCTCACACCGTACCAGTTGCAATCGTCAATTGAATAGTGGAGGATTTGTAGACAAGATGATATCAGCATACAGTAGCAGTTAAAATGGAAGAAGATTTGCATCCTTAGATGAAAAAGAGAAATAATCAGATGGATGTATCAGTAATGGTAGCATATCTATCCAAGGCTTGCACGAAAAAAACCAAATGCAGGGGACCTCGCCGGAGCCGGGAGCTCGAGGTAAGGGGACCTCGCCGGAGCCGGGAGCTCGGGGTAAGGGGTCCTCGCCGGGGCGCGCCGCTGCGGGGCTCGCCCGCCGGCCGCCGGGGACCTCGCGGCCGCGGCGGGGCTCGCCGGTCGCCTGCGGTGGCGGGCGCGCCTGAGGGGGCGGGGCAACGACGGGAGGCGGGGCAGCGGCGGCGAGGGCGGGGCGTGGATCTGCGTGCGGGGCAGCGGTGGCGGGGCGCGCCGCGGAGGCGGAGGCGACGTTGAGGGAGGGGGCGGGCGTGGATCAGCGTGCTGCGGGTGGTGGCGTCTGAGGGAGGGGTTGGGGTTGGGGCTGCGGGGGAGGGGGTATGTTTAGGGTTGAGTTAATGGGCCGGCGAGAACGTGGGCTTGCTGGCCTATCTTCCCCGAGAGCCATGGGGCCTCTTCCCCGAGTGCCCCCAGGTCTGGCACTCGGGGAAGCGTCTCTTCCCCGAGTGTCAGCAAAGGCACTCGGGGAACTTTCTTTTTTTAGTTTTTTTGCTCCATTTTTATTGTGAGGCTATCCCACATTATTTGAAACTTCTTACCCAAATTTGGGGTAATTTTAAATTTTTTTGGTATATTTCATTAATTTTTTTCATTTTGTTGAATTTTTTTGCATACTTCAAATTTGAACTGCAGGTGCATGAAGTAATGAAATTTCTTGATTCAAAAAATGATATTCATTATATTTGGTGTATGTTGATGCCTTATCTAAGAACTCACATGAAATTTCAAGCATCTTGTTGCCGTAACATGACGAACAACTTGCGATAACACATGTGGAGATGTCGGGATTTTATGCATCCGACGTCCCAACTTGCTTGAAATGTTCTCAATTTTGTCACACAGCCTCTACATGCCATAACATGACACCCAGACAAGTTTCATGATTTTCGGACTTCGTTCGGATTTTATATAATTTACAAATACTTTTCCCGCAAGTTGTTCGTCATGTTACGGCAAGAAGATGCTCGAAATTTCATGTGGGTTCCTAGATATGGCCTCAACATACACCAAATATAATGAATATCATTTTTTGAATTAAGAAATTTCATTACTTCATACACCTGCAGTTCAAATTTGAAGTATGCAAAAAAAATTCAACGAAAAGAAAAAAACTAATGAAATTTACCAAATTTATTCAAAATTGTCCCAAATTTGAGCAAGGAATTTTAAATAATGTGGGAAGGCCTCACAAAAAAATGATGCAAAAAAAAAATCTTCCCCGAGTGCCTTCCCCTAACACTCGGGGAAGGAAGAGACCTTTCCCCGAGTGCTAGGGGAAGGCACTCGGGGAAGAGGCTTGCTTCCCCGAGTGCTAGGGGAAGGCACTCGGGGAAGAATATTTTAAAAATAGCTCTGTCCATTCACGCCGTTAAGTACCACTTTTCGTCCGCGAGTACCTCTCTTCCCCGAGTGCTATTCTTCCCCGAGTGCCCGATTTTTGGCACTCGGGGAAGCATGGGTCACTCGGGGAATTTTGCTTCTCCCGTAGTGGCTGGGCGAGGCAGTGCCACTCCACCTAGCGCTTAGCAACGCCTTTTTAAACGGAACACATAATATAGTTTCAGTTTCATTCATTAATATCTTTTTAATATTATATATCACTAGTTTGGCATAAATACAATAGCACCCCAAACTAGCATCAGGCCTCCTATATTCTATTCTAACAACCAAGAAGTACATGAACTTACTCATTTCATTTTGCTTTTTTACCCGGCCCAATCCGGCAATGCCTCTTCATGCTCCACCACCAAAGACCTCCCAAGCAATCTGTAAACTTGTTAAGGCACCAAAACCCTCTCCCCTTTGAATCCTGGACTACTAGATCCCATCTTAAACCATAACAACGCAGAGGACTTGTTCGCCATTAGATTGACATTGCTTGTTGATAAGAATTAAAGGTTTGCTTCCGTTCGTTGAATCGCTGTTCATCTCTATTCTTACATTTTTCATCCCCTTTACTTTCATAATGAGGTCACTCTCATTTAAGGGAAATGAGAGGCCTCTTGTTGTAGTTTTTCTAATTGTTTAAGCACTTAATTTCTTTTATTAAATTTCAGCAATCTCCACAGCTATGTGTTAAGGTTTGTTGATAGTGCAAGTATACTTGAACTAGGTACATTTTGCAGAAACAACTTACAATAGAATAAGTTACCATGAACACATATATACTTCCATTTTATAAGTCATCACTACAAATCAAATGCCCCACAATCAAGGTTTTAAAAAGCACTAGGGGCTAGGCAGCAGGTGGTCACGCTCCCACCTAGCTAGCATGTAGGTATGCTTACACATTTGTGCTTTTTATAGGGTGCTACACTAATCATTTGATAGATAAGAGGAAATTCAATAAATTAATATAAAATTTGACATTATCATGCACTAACGAGTTATGTATGTGACCATAGTTCCTCATGTTCTATCTCTATCTATACCACTTTCAAGCATTTTTTAGGGCAATTCCACTTTCAAGCATTAATCAAGTCCTAAACCACTGTAGGTGAAAGAAAGGCCTTGACAAAATGCCAAGGTGCTGGGCGAGGCGGTGCCACTCCACCTAGCGCTTAGCACCGTCTTTTTAAATGGAACACATAATATAGTTTCCGTTTCATTCATTAGTATCTTTTTAATATTATATATCACTAGTTTGGCATAAATACAATAGCACCCCCAAACTAGCATCAGGCCTCCTATATTCTATTCTAACAACCAAGAAGTGCAAGAACTTACTCATTTCATTTTGCTTTTTTACCCGGCTCAATCCGGCAATGCCTCATGAAAACACCAACACCGCACCCCTTCTAGGCATACACTCCACACCATCCATTAGAATGTAGAAAGTCAAAAGTATCTCATACCAAAATTGCACTGACTATTTCTAGCCTACATCTCTAGAGTATATACCTTAGTTTTCGCATCAACTTACCCAACCACACAGTAACAATAGAGGGATTGACTTACTAAGGATAAAAAAAATAATGTAAATGATGTAATAACCACACATTCTCGGTTTAACCTACAACCATCCATTTTCTTTGGAACATATATAGAGCACCTCCATATGGCTATTAGTCTCTTTGTTCACCCCCTCCTTACCAAGTTCCGCATCTCTTTGCAGAGAGAAAGAAATTGCTCAACAGCACCTGAAAAGATGCCGTACGCAACCACAAGGACGTCGCCGCAGCAGCACAGCCGTATCACCGCCAACGGGAGGGTTGTGTCAATGTGCCCAGGGCACACGGAGGTGCCAGGAGAGGTGGCACGACACCACGAGCATGTGGTAGCCGTAGGGCAATGCTGCTCGGTCATGGTGCAGACCATTGCCGCACCAGCGGACGCGGTGTGGTCACTTGTGCGGCGCTTCGACCGACCTCAAGAATACAAAAGCTTCATCAGGAGTTGTCGGCTCGTGGATGGTGACGGAACCACTGCCGGATCAGTGCGGGAGCTAACTCTCCAATCTGGACTACCCGCCAACAGTAGTCGTGATAGGCTCGAGATCCTAGATGACACACTGCGGGTGATCAGCTTCAAGATCCTAGGTGGCGAGCACCGCCTCTCCAACTATCGTTCGGTGACCACCGTACATGAGACGACGTCATCAGACGGGCCAGTTGCAATGGTGGTCGAGTCCTACGTGGTGGATGTACCACCCGGGAACACGGCCCAAGAGACATGTGTTTTCACAAACACCATCGTTCGGGCCAACCTCCAGAACCTAGAACGCAAGGTTATGGGTCGGCTCGCAATGGCAGCGCCGCACCAGAACCACTGATCCATACCAAAGCCGCCAGAACCACTTATCCATAATGAGTACATAATCACAGTTGGGTTGTCCGTTCTTGGAGTGCGACTCCATCGAAAATGAAAAATAGTAGTGTACACCAAAAGAGAAAAAAATGGTATTGCCGTTATCTTTAAAATTTGAGGTTGTTCTCTTTTGCTATATATAGTCTAATAGAAAGCAAAGTATTGTATGGGTACATTGTATTAGTTATATAAACTGGTATTGTATATATTTGTGTGTTAGTGTGTATCTTTCTTCTATAACAATACATTTTATAGACTGACTATAACAATTATCTAGAATGAGGACGAGCAGTAGCTCGGTTGGTGCGTTTTGCAGCTGGGCAAGCCACCGACCCACATTCGAACCCCTCCGGACGCGGGTTTACCTCAACAGGGATTTATTCCCCGAAAAAAACCCCTCGCCAGTGAAGTTGGGGTTCGAGAGTTATTGAGCTGAAATCAACCGTGATCAGTGATGGTGTCATATGGTGATGTCCCTGTCCGCCAACGGATGGGAAAAGCGCGACATGCCCACGACCACGAACGCTAAGACTTTGTTCGGCAGATCTCTGCTGATTTGTTGTGACAGAGAAAATACTACGCAAAGAAACAAAAATACTATGCAAACAGAGAAGCTTTGTGCACCTGCAACATTGAGCAACTGAGCGCAGTGATGATCATCAATGGAGACAGCAAGTTGGCGAACAAGGAAGAGCTGAAGGGGAAGCAAACAAAATGCCTGACAAGACGAGTAGGAGCAAACACTTGCTTCCTCTCCATCTTCATCTGCATATAGATTTTGCTGTGACATATTTCATATTGCTTGTTGCATCAACTTTGATGATTCCATGTCCATGAATAGCAATAACACCTTATTCTCCGATTGCATCTTCCCTCCAGTATTTTGCTGTCTTTGTATAGTTGACCTGCGTTCCGCATGCTGATCTGAAGTTCTGATCCTGTTACAGAACCGAGCTAGCATAATACTCATTATCGTTAGCAGGCTGTGCAACCTCCAGTAGTCTGCTGGGAGTTGGGCGCAAGCCCATCTGCTTTAGGCTAAGTCCAACAGATGAGGCAAACGCACTTTTGCCTCGCGCTCGAGTCCTGTGCGTGCCGTTGCTCGCCCAACAGAGAATGCATCCGGAGAGGCAAACTGCCTATGGAGGAGAGAGGGGATGCAAAAATCCACTCCCTCTCTCCTCAAAGGCAAATGGCAATCGCGTTGGGCGAGCGATGCGTGGCGGAGGGGCGCAGCGGCGGCGTCCCGAAGGCGGCGGAGGAGCTTCTGGGACCATGTCCCGTGCGCGGCCACGGCGTCCCAGAGGCGGCGGAGGAGCTCCAATCGACACCTGCAGAGATCGATTATGCAGCCAACGGCGCTGGGCGAGCGCGGCGGAGGAGCGCCAGCTGGAGGAACGACAGTGGGGAACCGATGGGGAAGGGAAACTTACGGATTTATCGGCCGGAATGGGGAGGCCATCGAAGATGCTGTGCGGCTGCAACAAGGGGCGGCCTCGTGGAGGAGCGCCGGCCGGAGCCGAGCCCGGCGGCGACGAGGCGGAAGGCGGTCAAATCGAGGGTCGTCGCTCGATCTGCGACCAGACCGCCAAATCGAGGACCCGGCGGCGCAGATGGAGCTTGAAGACGACGATTTGGACCGCGGGGACAGGTGCGCGACGGAGGAGTCGACGGCGGTGGAAGAGGAGGGGAGGGGACAGCGCCCGCGTCGGGAGGAGAGGGAGGGACCGGAGGGGGATTTTTTTCGTCGTTTGCGTTGCTGCTGTTGGAGATTGGAAGTTTTGCATGGCAGAGGTACCTACTGTGCGCAAGGCAAATAAGCTAATGCCCCTCCGATTTTGCAGTGCCTTGTTGGAGTTAGTCTTAGTTAAGCAAATAATGAGCAATCGCAATCTCTGGGAGTTGAGAGTCCAGATTCCAAAATTCAGATGACTTCAACTTTGTTATTACATAGCCATGGTCTAACATGTACATAAGTGAGGAAAATAAGGTCTAGAGTTCATCATCGAAGACTAGATCGTTTTCCAGATTTTCCCCAACCTGAGAATCCAGTATCTCATTGCCAAAGAGCTCCTGAGAATCTGGTAAATCCGGTATCTCGTTCTCCTGAGAATCTGGTATCATGTCACCAACGAGCTCCTTAGAATCTGGTATCCTGTTGCCGATGAGCTCTTGTAGCTCAAGCTCACTGGGAAACCTCTGCTCGGACAGTTTTGAGAAAACCTGAAAATTTGAGCAAAATGCTAGCATAAGCATGGGCTATTCAAATTGGTTGCATAAGAACAATCAGTTTCGGAAAAGGAAAAACTATGAACAATCCAAACTATGAGAAGAGTAAGGTTATAGTTCAATTTAAAGAACTGGGTCTATGATCATAGACTTGTACGAATGGTCCAAATGGACTGTACAAGACAACAAACTTCCTCGATATGCTTGCAGTTTTATATGAATGGGAAACCTATGATTGCAGGTTGCAGGCCATTTTATGAAACATCATTCACCCATTAACTTGTCATTTAAAAAACAAGCTAGTGTATAAAGTCATCTGCTATTACCGACTCAACAAATTCTCCTACTTCTTGGTTTGTTATATGCACAGTACTGATTCCAATCTCATTTTTGACAAATACTCCCTCCGTCCCAAATTACTATTCATTTTGGCTTTTCTAGATACACAAGTTTTAGCACTACCTCCATTCTCATATATTTGACGCTGGATAGCTCAAACTTAAGCTACGGAACGTCAAATAAATGAGAACAGCTGGAGTATGTACTTAGACAATACATATATAGGTGCATCTCAAAATGTATGCATCTAGAAAAGCCAAAACGAATAGTAATTTGGGACGGAAGGAATACTACAGTACTGCACATAACATAAGTGCAATTATAGTGCACTTGATGATGCTGTAGTAAAATTTAGACAGATTAGTACTTTGATTCCAAGAGTAAGAGAAAAGCACTAATTTGGATACAAACAAACATAACAAACATGCTCTCTCGCCTCTTCCAGGATAACTCGACTCTGCAGGTTTTCCTACCAACAACTGATAATCGTGCCACAGTATGAAGACACTATGAATTAACGTGAGTACATAACCTGATCTTTGCATTTTAATGCAGGGATTCAGCAAGAGAATCTAGTTTAACTCAGGTCTTACTTTAATATTGAAGGGTTCTGAAATGTTACTAGCTTCTATCAAGAGGAAATAAAAACTCACAGAAGAAAAAATCACTAAAATGCTTTACAGGAAAATATAACTTTGCAAATAAAACGAAAGTAATGCTGAACAATATTTCATCCAGGTTAAGTATATTCATAGGAGACCTACCAATTGCCCATTGCAATAAACTTCAAAGGCACCAGAGCTCTGTAGAAATGACTGAGCGAAATTGCCAAACAGCCAGATTGATGCCATGGTTCCAAATCTATTAGCACGCAGTGAGTAGTACCATGGAGGCGGAACCATTCCAAATCTAGGGAAGATCTGATCACCAGCCATTAATGTTGCCATGGCTCCAAATTGAAGAAGAGGAACAGCTTTGCTGAGTGCACGTTTGGGGAATGGTGGAGGATAATTTTCCAACACAACATGAATCCCAGAAAATGAAGTTTCCAGCATCCGCTTCACGGTCATTGCAGTTCCCCTACAGAATGACTTAAAATCAGCAATCAACCTTATACAATCAATCCATACGATGGGCAACTAGGCAAGGGAAAGAAAATTTAGTCATACATTCAGGAACAAAGCATGATGGCTTTTCTCTTTTGGAAGCAAAGCATGATAAAGAGAAAAAATTACAGAAACCAACTGCAAGATCATATCATTACATTCCAGTATAGTTTTATTAAAGCATGTAGATAAAGAGGTATGCACCAACATATGTACACCTGTTTATAATACCAAGGGAAGGTTCAATATTCTTTTTAAGGGACGGCATTTGAAGATACATCCAACACACGCGCTGTGCCCTTCTATTAAATTTTTCTTAGCTACAAGCAGAACACAAGAGGCTATGAAATGAAGAAAAGCTATACAAATGCAAGTGCGCTCTACTTTTCCTCGTTGTACCTTTTTCTAACAGAAGTACAGAACAGTATGCAACATCAAGGCCAAAAACCCCAATCAAGTTCATAAAGAGTTATAACTCTTGTTAATCCTTTTTGGTTTTTCTGGATAAGGTAGTTGTGCATTGCAAATAATGTTTTTATCTGGCTTCTACAGCACATATAATCCAACAGCATAGTTGGACGCAAATAAGATCAGGAAGGAGAGTTGTTCAACAAAAAAAATTATTAGTTGAGAAAAAAAGATCAGGAAAGAGAGTTAGGAGTAAGAAGTATTCCATTCCCTATAGGGTAGTCCATGTTTAATGGACTCCCAGAGAAATTTCATAGATATAACAATGTCTGATGTTCACGACAGGTTGAAGAGCAAGAACAAAAGAGTGGAATTGTTGAAAACCATCCTTTAAGGGTATATGAGTGAGAAGACTGCATGGAAATCAGTAGCCTGGATTGCCACATCCACTGGGAAGCATATCTAACACAACCATCAGGCACTTAAATTGTCTTTGTCTTAAAAGAAGATGGACAAAAGTAAGCCAGGAATAGAACTTGTAACAAAATACAATTTTCAGCTCTGTTTGACGACCTAATACTAATTTGTGTTCTCTTTGAAAACCTACTTAAGAAATTATGGCATGCCCCCTAGGCATAGTGATAGCCCTGCCCAAGGTCATTCCCTGCATTTGAGACCTGAGATCATCACAGGGCTCCAAGAAAGACAAGCTTAGTTGCCACATGGTGGCATGGATAATTGTACAAATCCTAGATGGGATTTAGCTGGAACAGTGGTACTGAAAGCCTAGGTGTCAGTATGGTCAACGGCGTCAACTCATACGCCATTTCAGCCTAGTGGATCAACCAAAATCTCAAGGATTTGACCCCCCCAGTCACTAACTACTAAAAAGTACCATCGCTACCAATTCCTTCAGCTCCATACCAATTCAGCAACTCAACAGTAACAAGATGTGCATGGAATCACCTGTACGAGCAGGAGGCGCAAAATTTCAAGTGGACGGTGGTACCGGAGCCAGGTCCATCCACCTGCGGCTCCTGTGATGGAGAGAGTGAGCCCCAACAAAGCACATGACTCGCGTCAGTTAAAACGATTAGATCGGGCACCAAATCACTGAATCAGGCGGCGGACTGATACTAACCGCCTGTGCAGAACCGTCGGCGGCGGAGGGATCGCCGGGCTGGAAGGCGTCGGGGGTCGAGCCCGACTGGTGGTCGGGTTTCGGGGCCGGCGGCGGAAGCGGCGAGAAGAGGGTAACGACGTCGGAGCAGAAGAGGAGGATGGGGAGTCCCAGGAGCACGAGCTGGACGCGGTCCATCGCGGCTGCGCAGCTCCTCTTCCTCTCGTCGGGGGAAGAAGAAGAGAACTGGCGAAAGGGAACGGACGACGGACGAGACGACGACGACGACCACAGGAAGCTAGGAATTTTGACGAGGTGGGCCGGGCTAAAGGGCCGAGTTTCGGCCCGGTACGGAAGGAAACAACGCAGTAGTTGGGTTGGATGGAGAGAGAAGGATCGGCCTAACTTTCTGATCCGGCCCAAATGAAAGAGATCTACCTGAAGAAACACAACAGCAGTAGCACTCAGCGTCTCAGCCGAACAAATGGACCGACCTTTCGACGATTTATCATCACCGTGACGATACTCGATAGTGGTATAGCGTAATAGCGAGGTGAAGTCGCGTTTATACAGTGACTTGCATTCTTGAGCACAGACAATGACACCACGGCCCAGACGCGATGGACAAGCGTGCGTACGTTCACACGGGCTGTGACAACACTGTCTGTGCTACTGTATCACTCTGACTCGCATGGGCAGGCAGCAACGGCCGTTACGCCCACGCCGCGACATACTCGTAGGGAGTACTGTCACACGGTAACCGAGCAACCTCGCGGTGCCACTCTCACACTCTATGCAGGCACCCGTCACCAGTTCACCACCAACCCAGCCGGGCGGAGTGCCGGACCCCCACACCCCTTCGCCGCGCCCGACTTCAATCCGGCCGCAAGTGCACGGCACTGGTGGTCTCCGCGTGCCAAGCAAGAATCGGCTGTAGCCCCGTACTAGCTACCAGAGTGAAGTGACGCACCCTGCCGGGCACGGAGGGGCAGGAACAGTGCCCCCGATTTACTATCGCGCACACGGACGGCTCTCCTGCTCCTCCGCTGGACGAGCTCGATCGGGGCCTGCTGACCTTTCGCGGGAAGCTAAACGATGCAAGTGCAACGGTTGATTGTGATGCGCCGCCTCCGGTGTCAAAATATGGCAAAGCGTAGGGTGTGAATTCTGCGCCACATTGCATCTAGATGATTGAGAATGGGAGATTTTGGTAGTAGGCGAACAGGGTTTGCACCCGGCGTGTGCATGATGGAATCCGAGGGTGGAAAAGGGAGCACAAAGTGGAGCCCCGCCCACAGCGGCAACAGCAGCTAGCCTGCTTGCTTTTAAGCAAAGGTTCGGTACAGACCAGATATACATAGCCTCTCGTCGAGATCCAAATTTTCCATAGCCAGATACAGAGAGGAGTACGAGCACACGACTGGTTGGTTACTGGTGTGTGGTTAGTTGGCCGTCACCTGCCGGAAACTGATCGACCACCACCCTCCTCTCCAGTCCCTGTCCTGCCTGGGCCTGTACTGTGCAGTGTACACACAGGCGCAGCAGCCTTGGCGTCTCCCCGGCCGCCGGCCGAGGTGTCTGTGCTCATACCTGCAGGCCAGGGCCAGTGTGCTGCCTGGAATAGCCAGCTGACGCGCAGAATCATCCTGCCTACGGATGCAGCCGATCCTGCTCTTGAAATTTCACCTTGGGGAGCGACGGCGACGGCGACGGCGACGTCTCCCCGCTAGCTGCTTTCGATGATCTCTCGCTGTGCCGCCGCGGGCAAGACACCCAGGTAGCCACAAAAACACCTTGCTCTAGCAGAGTGCTGTTTCTTTACCGATGGTGAAGTTTCACGCGCGGGTCGAGCCGGAGCGTGGCTCGTGGCGCGTGCTTTCGTCGAGCCGTCTCCGTCGCCCCTTGGCGTCGGGAACATGGCTGGTTTGCCCCGGGAGCCGGCCGGAGCTCGCAGAGTCGTCGCCATGGTCTATGGACTTCGCGTATGGCTGCAGTATGGCTACTGTCTACCTGCAGTATGGCTGCGCGTTTTGGTAGAGGAAGGGTCCATGGACATCTGGAGTGTATGAGATGCCACAGTAGGAAGCAAGACGCAACAAACATCTTTGGCTTTGTTGTAGACATTAGACTTGTAGTGACGACGTTATCATGCGGTCATGCCGAGTCTATGAGCATTGAAATTTGACGCTAGGCCGTACAGTATATGTTTTGTATCTGGCCATCTGGGGAAGAAGCTTGTAATGGTTGATGCAAAAAGGTCCATGGATCTGTTGGGATTTTGGTAATTTTTTCAACAAAGGGGTTATAAAATATTTTCTTGCCCGCCTGTTGAGTCAAGTGGTAGATAAACTAGAGTAAGACAAAGGTTTAGGAATTCGCACACGGCATTTCGATCACGGATTAGGTGCCTTCTTCCGTGACTTTTAGCCACGAAAAGAAAAAAAAGATTGTTGGTATTATCTGAAAGGATGGTGGCTGTGGCTCGACTGATTTTCTTTTGTCCCTTATGCATCTGAATACCACCTGAATAGTATTCAGGGTAGTTTTTTTAAACTAAAGTCCGCAGATATCGACCCGATCTTTAAGCAAGCGCCACGCATTAGTGACTCAATATAAATTTTATGTAGGAGAGCACCTAGTCACCTATGATTGTTTTTTTGTAAATAGTGCCAAACTTGATTTTTGAAATGTCAATTGGGATATATTACACGAACTGTAACATATCAGGGTATTCTCAAGAAAAAAACAATTACAATTGCCAACGCGGTTTATTTTTATTTTATTTAGGCCCGGAGCGCAGTCAAAATCCCCACCACCACGGCACCCTCCAAACCGCTGCACAAAACCACCCAAGGCCCACAGGTCAGTGACCTTCGCGCGCACGCCTAGATGCCACGTGGGACCGGCCTCCTCCGCCTCGTCGTCCTCCGCCTAAAAGCTGCCGCCGGCTCCGCGTCCCCAGCGCCCGTCCCCAGTGCCTCGTTCATACCGTTAGCCCGCACAGTTTACTGCTCCACTACCCCTCTTCTCTACTGCCCCCTCCTCCCTCCCCTTCCTTCCCTTCTCCCCGCAGGCCGTATCCTTCCCCCCCTTCTCCCCCCACCACCCCAGCGCCCCCAATGCCGCTCAAACCCTAGCCTCCCGCCTTCTGATCTCGCGGGGCCATGGGGAACTGCTGCCGCTCGCCCGCCGCCGTGGCGCGGGAGGACGTCAGCTCCTCGCACTTCCCCGCATCCAACGCGAAGAAGAAGCCGCACCAGCCGCGGAGCGGCGCCGCCGGGGGAGGCGGCGGCGGCGGGCAGAAGCGGCTCGCGGTGCTGGGCGAGGAGGGGTGCGAGGTCACCGGGATCGACGACAAGTACGTCCTGGACCGGGAGCTCGGGCGCGGTGAGTTCGGGGTCACGTACCTGTGCATGGATCGGGACACCAAGGAGCTGCTCGCCTGCAAGTCCATCTCCAAGCGGAAGCTGCGCACGGCCGTCGACGTCGAGGACGTGCGCCGGGAGGTCGCCATCATGCGCCACCTGCCCAAGAGCCCCAGCATCGTGTCGCTGCGGGAGGCCTGCGAGGACGAGGGCGCCGTGCACCTCGTCATGGAGCTCTGCGAGGGCGGGGAGCTCTTCGACCGCATCGTCGCGCGGGGGCACTACACGGAGCGCGCCGCCGCCAACGTCACGCGCACCATCGTCGAGGTCGTGCAGCTCTGCCATCGCCACGGCGTGATCCACCGCGACCTCAAGCCCGAGAACTTCCTCTTCGCGAACAAGAAGGAGAACTCACCGCTCAAGGCCATCGACTTCGGCCTATCCATTTTCTTCAAGCCTGGTGAGTCACCCCAGCCGAGATCCTTTCCCGATTTGGGAGAATTTTCCGTACGCACGTTCGGGATTTCTGATTTTAGTGGAGGTGTTCTGGGCAGAACTGTAACGGAGTTCAGTGTAGTGAAATGCAGCTTCTAAGCTGGAATTCAGGAAAAATGTGGTTAGTTAGCTGTGTATAATCCGACAGCAGTTTTGTGGTTCTTTAATTGGGAACTGCGGATTAGCTGCAGCAATTTGGGCAGGGTAGTAAATGCACTGTAGCTGTGAAAAGTCTGAGAATTAAACTTTTGAAGTCGGGATTTGAGGATTGAGAGTGGTCCATCAAGATATGTTGAAGGTGTCGATGACATGTTCAATAGTACCCTTTGTTCCCTTTACAGAACAGTTTGGTTTGTTGAAGAATGAAGATATTGCTGTAGGCTCAGTGGTTGCCTGCTTGGTCCTGGTTGGCACGTCAAGGCTTTAGGATGGCAGTGTGGTCCACTATTTTTGGGATTATTATGACCAATTAGTGGTGCATTAGTTGTCGAATTTAGTTATTATTAATATTGCGTTCATTGTTACCAATACACTTTTTCTCCAATGTGTGATGTGAGCTCAGTTGCCTGTACTGGGTAGAAGTTGTATAGCACTGAGTTAATCATATTTAGGAGTGGATGCGATGTATACAATCTTACACAGAATAATAATTTATAACGCAGTTAGCAGCATTTAATATGAACAGGAGGTTTAAAATACAGCTGCAATGTTTGTGGTACCTGACTTACATCAACTGATGATGTGAGCTTACTGGTCAAGATTTGGGATGCCAATAAGTAAGATAATGCGATTTTCTGTTCGCGATTCTGTTATCTGTGGTTCTTATCCATCAACAACATTTTATAGATATACTCCTGCTACGTGCTTCTTACTTGACCATTCTGTTTTACCTTTTCGTTTGTCTTTGATCCCCCCACCACCACCATTTTCCATTTTTATCATTTAGGTTTGCTGCTAACTTTCAGTTCCTGCCCTAAACAGTGTGAAAGCGCACTAGATATACACTGCACAAGGACTTTTACTCTGACTTTACTGACTCACTCGAGTGCTCAGTTCTTGGAACATAATCATCGTTTACTGTATGTGCATTTCATTTTAAGAAAACATGGTCATATGCCACTAAAAGATCACCTCTTCAATTATTTATCATTCAAAGAAATGGTACACTCTGATACCATCTAAAACTGGATCGGCTCATCTTGTACCACTCCTGTCAGTGAGAAGGGAAGCAGCTCCCAGGTCACTGAAATCCTAGCTCCAGTTCTCTCTCTGCGTGCAATGATCTTCACTGCACCACCTCCCCTCTCTGCTGTGATCTTAGTTTGCGTTCTATACAATATACATTATCCAACAGCATTCTCATAATGCCATTTCCACCGAACATCTCTCTAGTCACTGTAACAAGTAGTACCCATCCCCACGTAATAGAGGCTACCAGAAATTATGTATATGTTTCTGGAACTATTTAATAGAGTGTTTGTACATCTGGAACTATGTGTTGTGTACTTCATGAAGGTTGAGGTTCTGAGTATATCACCATTGATCATGATTTTAGTGCCTGATCACTAACTAAGCTTTAAGAGAAAGTGTTTCTTTTATTTCTTATTACAAAGGCAATGAGCGATTGCATTTAAGCCTCATGTCTAGTAATTTTTTCTTCTTTGTGATGTCTAATTACGATGTTGCTGATTTACAAATTTGCTGGACAAACATGTAAGCCATACATCTAAACTCTATTTTTATCTAATCTTTCGTATCTTATGGTTATACTTTTTTAGGTGAAAAATTTTCAGAAATTGTGGGAAGCCCCTATTACATGGCTCCCGAAGTATTGAAGCGAAATTATGGACCAGAAATAGACATATGGAGTGCGGGAGTTATACTGTATATTTTATTATGTGGAGTTCCTCCATTTTGGGCTGGTAATTTCTTTACTGAACCAGTAGTTATCTTACATTTACTCTCTGTCAAAACCCTGACCTTGAAAAATTGCAGAGACTGAACAAGGGGTGGCACAAGCCATTCTTCGTGGAAATATCGATTTTAAGCGGGAACCCTGGCCTAATGTTTCAGAAAATGCAAAGGATTTAGTTCGACACATGTTGGAGCATGATCCAAAGCTCAGGTTAACTGCAAAGCAGGTTCTCGGTATGTTGATGCTAAATAAAGCTGCCCTTAATATGCTACTTCTATGTTTCCGATATGACTTGAAATTGTCAGGTTCATCGATCTTTAACCAGTGAAGAGTAAAGCTTCCACTACTATTTTGTGTGGTTCCTTTCAACAGCATAACATTGTGACACTGTCCAGTTTGACTTGACATGCTTGCCGCATTTCCATTGCTGAGGTTGTGACTAGGCTTAGGTTTATTTTATTTTTTTGGCCAACTGTTCTGCAGGATTCGATTGAAATGTTTGTAGCAGAAAGAGCTATTCGTATCCAATGGTATGCCCAAGTTATCTAAATGAATGAAATATGCTTAGAACCTGCTAAATTAGCTTAAACCACTTTCTGTTTATCAGACAGTTTTTTTTGGGGGCATATCAAACATTTTAATATGTTAGACGTGGACCAAATTTGGCCATGTTGTGCACTGTTGTTGCTTTAGCATTTTATAGAATGTTTGTGCTAGAAGCCTAGAACCTAAGAAATGTTTGGATCAAAAAGGAGGTGGTCCTCTTCACAGTTTGGTGTTTATAAGAAACTGTCCTTTTGAGTAGGACAATATCTGTAGCAAAAATCATGTCTTTTTTACAAATGTTGCTAGACTCTTTTTCTTCTGTTTTCCTGCCTTAAAGATGCTGATGTGGTATAAAACAAATTACCCCATTTATGTCCTTTTCCTTTGCGGAAACTTGATGCTGTTGTCTTTTAAAAAAATCACAGAACATCCTTGGCTTCAAAATGCGAAGAAGGCTCCTAACGTTCCTCTTGGAGATATTGTGAAGTCAAGGCTCAAACAATTTTCTAGGATGAATAGATTCAAAAGAAGAGCTCTAAGGGTCTGTATCTTGCTCACTTAACCTTTTCATCTTAATCTGATGCGCAATTCCGTCTTATCTCTGCCATGGCAAGGAAAGGTTGACTGACAAGATCTGCTGTATTTATTTCACTAGGTCATTGCTGATCACCTGTCTGCTGAGGAAGTTGAGGACATAAAAGAGATGTTCAAGACTATGGACACTGATAATGATGGGATTGTATCTTATGACGAACTAAAGACCGGAATTGCAAAACTTGGTTCTCATCTTGCGGAATCAGAAGTGCAGATGCTCATTGAAGCTGTAAGTATTTCAAAGAATCCTCCAATCCTCATAGAACCAAGCAAGATTAGAGTTCTGTATTTCCTTGAAAGAATCTTCAGGTGGTGAACCAAATGTTAATAAAATGGTATAAAAAAGATGTGATACATTGAACACCAGACATGATTCGTAATTCATGGAAAGACAAACTTCAGATTTCCTTTTGATGCCATCTTCCACTTTACACTCACATCAACCACATGTTCCGAGCTCCAAGGGCGATTCTTGTGGCCTAGATTTTTCTTGCAGACTATTAGTCTATTACTGGTGTATGATTTATGTCCTGATTGGATTCCATCATAATATCAAAGTATCCATCTGACCTGAGCACACCCTAGTGTTGTCTAATAGACTGTTTCATTCAACCAGAAATATGTTTTAAAATGATTGTGTTGATGTGTTTGACATCCTTTGAATGTCAAGAGATTTTCCCGTCTGCAATATGATGCAATCGTATTGGTTCTTCTATGAACTAGTAATGCGGGTGCCAATGTATAGGAATTAGTTGACTGCTTATTGACAGACTTTAGAAAGTTGGGCCTATTTCATTCATCTAGCAACCATTTTCTGAGATAAATGTCAGTGTTATCTCATTTCAGGAATGGGACAAAAAGTGTATTGTGCCATCTGTGTAAATAACACGGGATTTGTGTGCGTGTGCGTGTGTTGGTTAGTTGGGTGGGGTGGGGTGGGTGGAGGTGCTAATCTTGCACACTCATTGATAGTTGGATTCAGAGTGTTGCCTTGATCTTATTATATAATTTTCACTACAATACCTCCTTAGTGCGATCTGCAAAGGTTTTTTTTAGGGGGTTGCTCAAGTTTTTTAGTTTGCTGGTGTACCAGTTTGAAAGTTGAATTGATGTAGCTTAATCACGATGTGATAGGAGCGAGGTAGCAAGAGGAGGGTAGATTGTTGAATTGTACACTCTGCACTTCTTTAATCGAGTTGTATTACACTGCACATCTTTGATAAACTGTGGTGGCATTCAGGTGGACACAAATGGTAGAGGAGCACTTGATTATGGGGAATTTTTGGCGGTCTCTCTTCATTTGCAAAGGATGGCAAATGACGAGCACCTTCGGCGAGCCTTCCTGTTTTTTGACAAGGATGGCAATGGCTTCATTGAGCCTGAGGAGCTTCGAGAGGCTCTAGTGGATGATGGAGCAGCTGATAGCATGGAAGTGGTGAACGACATATTGCAAGAAGTTGACACTGATAAGGTCATTGTACTCTCATATCTAATGCATTCGTTATTTCAGTTCTCCGTTCATCTGAATGAAAATCTTCTCTATTTACATCTGCAGGATGGCAAGATTAGCTATGACGAATTTGTAGCGATGATGAAGACTGGTACAGATTGGAGAAAGGCCTCCCGGCACTATTCAAGAGGAAGATTTAACAGCCTTAGCATGAAGCTCATAAAGGATGGTTCGGTAAAATTGGGTGTTGAGTGAAAAACAGCGACCTGCGTCCATATGTGTGCATGTAGTTAGGCCCTTGGCTCCACTAAGCAGGTCTTTGGCCCCCCTTTTCTTTTCTCATGATTATCTTGCTTGAAAATTTAGATATAGGTGAACCCTCTGATTGGCTTACCTGTGTAATTAGCTCTCCTGGTTTCGCTGACAAGCGCGCACTGAGCCGAATGATGTACCAAATGCTGTGCGCCTGCTTTTCTCCAGTTTGATCCGGCGGCACCTGATGCCAAGTGTTGTACAACACAATGTGTTTTACAGTCTTGAAATGCAGTTTGTTGACCTAGCGTGGTGGCAGTGGCAAAGTTCATTATATCTGCTCTGTATCCGGCAGATGCCGAATGTGCTAGATAGACTGCTAGTGTGAGTGGCCTGCCTGCCTGCAATGTGATGCCAAAATACAAGATATGATATGCAATTGTTCACCTAGTACGCTGGGTGGGTGCGACGCAGACAATATCGGACGATGCTGCTCTATCTGCCAAAGCAATTTGCTCTGACCCTGATGCTTTCTTTCGTGACCGAGAAGCCGGGTGACCGGTGGTGCCAGCATTCCGCCACGTGACCGAATTCCGCAGCCGGCCGGCCAGGTAAAATGCTTCATCAGTGATGTACTGACGATATGCGTCATGCATGCTGGAGTGCACAAAGCGAGAACCACTGCACGAACCCCCTCCCTTGGCCGCATCAGCCGTGCAGCATAATTTGGTAAGGCTAATGTGGCCGAATTCCTGCCGGGAACAAGATTACGCCGGGAAGCACACGACTCCACTTGGCAGGCATCTGCACTTGCGCAGGCGAGGTGAAAACCACCACGTACGCGCCCCCAAATCCATTCTTCAACAATGGCCCCCAACGAATAAATCCGTGTGCTCCGCTCACTCCTTTCCGCCATGGGGATAACAAACATGTGCTGGTTGGTTGCTCTTCGCTAACCCCCCCAACCAAACCCCGGATGGACCTGATGAGCTGCCGTGCCGTGCCACGCCGCTGTGTTGGCAGGCTAGCTAGCTATTGGCTGCCTACTCGAACCGCACCGTGCCAACTATCGTGGAACACCTGCGCGCAACGCGAGCATCTCTAGTTATCTACTAGTATACTACCGCCCGACGCCCGTCGTCAAAAGGTGGCCGGGACTTGTGCACTGCACGAAGGTGCGCCGTTCTACGAGCACGCACGCCGGCACGCACCACGCACGTCGGGTTCGGAGATCGGGAGTGGCATGGTCAGCCATGTAAAAGTTGACCCAGGTTGAAGTCACTCGTCACTGATCCGGCACTACTACTACCTCATCCCGTCATCCGCCACCCGATCTCCTCCTCTCGCCCGTCAGCACTGCGCAGACAGCGCGACGTGCGGCGCGGGCCCCACCCCCCCGCGCGCCGGCCGACGTCGCGTCACGGAGGAGAAGGGGGAAAGCAAACGTGCGTGCGCCGGGAGCCCGGACGACCTGGAGCCCTGGCGGCGACGGCGACGCAGTTGGCTGGCTGGCGCGCTGGCAGCGACCGGCCCACTGGCGCTGGCCTGTCCGTTCCGTCCGGCCTGTGCGCGCGTGAGGGTGCGCGCCGCGCCGCCAAAACGCGCGGCCCCCAAACGGCCAAACCCAACCCAAAGGGCAAAGGCAAAGGATTGCCAGTGGCCGGCCACTGGGCTTGGCAAAGCACTAGTGGGCGTGCGTGCGATCTCGAGCGCCCGTCCGCCGCCGCGGGGGTGGGGCTGTCGCCTGTCGGCACCAAAATTCCATTCCCACCGGGCGCGCGTTGCGGCGCTGCGCCTATTGGCTGGTTCTGCTGGCTCATATAGTACTCGTTGTCGTTGCTGCCGCGCCGGCGCCGCCATTGGTGCCGCCGCATTGCATATGCCACCGGCGGACACGCCGCTTTCTTTCTCGCGAGCGGCCAGAGGGCTGCGCCGCCCGCTGCGTCCCGCTTTGCTCCGGACTGAAGAATACTACACATTGCGGCTGCCGCGAATATATAAAAAAGATGCATTCGTGGAATGCGACGGTGCATGAATGGGGTCGGCCCGGACGAGAGCCGAACGGGACGAAGGCTAGCTAATCACTACTGCAATCGAATCGAATAGTATAATAATCGAGGACATCATCATCAGAGGCCCCCGGTTGGATCAATGCGGCTGCTGTCAGCTTTGCCGACAAATTAGCAGCTTGCCGGGGGTTCCGGACCGGACGGCAATGGCACGCCTTGTGGCGGCCGACCTCATCTCCGGATCCTTCCGGGGCGCCGGCCGGCGATGTCTATCTGCAAGGCAGTTACTCCATTGCCGAAACGTGACGGGTCGGGGTGGGCAAGCATGCATGGCTTCGACAACCCCCAGTCGCGTTGAACGACGAGTGTTAATGCGAGGCATATAATGCGAGATCGTCCCGGACCCGATCGGATCTGCGATGCATATAGGGGGAACCCATTTGAAGACATGTAGAGCTTGTCTCTTTGAGAATTGACGCACGAGGGGAACTGTCTGTTCCATCATGCCCCGCTCCGCTCTACACTCTGCAGTCTGCTCTACTCTCCGGCAGCTCGCAGGCACCGTAGCATGCCATGCCGGCATGCCGCTGCCCGCTCGTAGTGCAAACTTAAGATCACTATCAGCGGCTCGGACGCTTCGAAAAAAATGGCAGGGAATCATGCCGATCATGCAACGGTATATTTCTCTTCCCAACATCTTCGATCTTCTCGCATCAGGCAAATTCATCGTCAGGTTGCCGACGGCTTATTTTGTCTGTTAGCAATGTTATCTTTGCAATTGCGGCGGGCCAACGGTACATGAGAATCAGGCTATGAATTAGACCCGACAACTCAGCCGCAGCACACAGATCCGGCACTGCGCGGTCGACCGCGACAACCAGACAAGTGGCGTCCACGTGTCGCCACAGCGCCGCTCCGGCTCCTCCCGCGGCCGTTGCCTGCTCCTGTCGTCTCGCGCTAGCTTTATCTATCCCAAAAGCTTCATTTGTCATTCTCACACTACTACTACTACATGCCCACACAGCGCATTGCTGCGACCCCCGGCCGCCATTAAATCCGTCGGCACTTGGCGTTTTGCAACTCTACCATATAGATGATGGTGTCGCCATCCGTTAGGAATCCAACCTAATTAAGCAAACTCCACAACATCCATTAATGCAACCGTCACTAGCTCGCCCCATGCGGCCATCCAGCAAGGGGATCACGACGACCGATCGCTTCAGAAATTGTAAAGGATGTATATGTCATGGCAGACCAGGCACTTGTTGCTTGTATCCCTTTGTATTAATACAGTGAACCCCGAAATCCTGTCAGGTGTGATTGCGTAGCCCCCAAAAATAAAATATGATATTTCCAAGGAGACGTTTCTCGAAAGATATTATTTTTATTGAGATCTTGCTTATTTTTTATTGCGGGCATGACTTAAAGCTAACTTACAAGTAGAATGATGAAGAGCATTATTTTACCATACAATAATTTATAATTGGCAATATCGGGAAGAAAAAAGTATTACCTTGAGATGCCAAGATGTTAGAGATGGACCAAAAACTTATTTAAGTAATTTCTTGTGACCATAACTGTTTTATCGACTTATTCAAGGTGTAGATAGATTAATTTGTGCATTGCAACTTATAGGAGATGAGATAAATCAATCAATTATAACCACAATTGTCACATTTTATTTTTTTAAATGAAATAGTGATTTTATACTAAAAGTATTTGTGTATCATGTATATTATGTAATCAATTATAAGTATATTAGAAAATTTATTACGGTTCCCATCAGATTTCAAGAAGACATATCAATTATATCTTGAACAACATGTGTAATGGTAACATAATAACTGCAAAAACAATTAACCATAAGTCACAAGCTCAGCACAACATATATAAAAATAGATGAGCGTCCTAAGTCCATATACAGATTGAACAACAAAATAACAATCGTGTCACAACAGTTTGAGATCAACACACAATACCAACAAATTTGTACTATGCAACTCAAAAGGTCAATTGAAATAAGAAACTATTTCACATCCTCTATTATGCAGACATTCGCGTGACATAGTAGCAAGAAAGTTTGTACTTTGCAATAATCTATAATAATCCAACATAGTACCAACACAAATTGTACTTTGCACCAATCAGATCCAAACTATACAAACCAGACAACATCTATGTAGATCCAACAAAACAATTTGTGATGTAATGGGAAGGCACACAAGGTTGAAATATACAATCATTTTTGTTCTTTTAAACACATAATTATCATTTAAAAAAGAATGATAAAATTATATTATGCATGTTTCATATCTTTACCTATTATATTATTACCTCTAGTTTATTTCTCTTTGTTTCCGGTTCAAAGTATTTATCTATAATCAACACCCACTAACTAGTTTCTTTTTTGGTGGATTCGACAAGATATCTTTTGCACGCTTAGTAGATAGTGTGAGACCTTAGGTACTACTCCCTCCGTCCCATATTGGTAGTCGTTCTGAGAGCCGGTGGTGTGAACAAGAAAGGCAACAAATGACCCTGGCTGCCCCTACTGCCTCTGACAAAAGGCTTATGTGAATGGACATGAAGAGAGAGTGGGTGTCGAGCAGGTGAGTGGGTGCGGAGTACTAGATGGACCAAAGGCTACTGTTGCACCTGACACATGCTAGCCAGTGCATGCACTGATGCTAGGATGTCGTAGCGGACGGCATATATTACGAGACATGGAGTTGTGGCCAGAACGACAGACAATTGGGGACAGAGGGAGTATAGGGAGTATAAGACAATTCAATCCCGTCATCTATATCGGCTTGAGTTGCTGATGTTGTAGCACAATGATAAGCTATCACTATATATAACAAAAACGAAAAAGAAAATAAGAATATAAGCACATTAACAGTGTTGATGAGGGTGCTATCGAGTAAAGAGGCGGGGTGGAAGAAAGCCACTTTCATTTTAGTTTAACATGTTGTAGATTGGGGATACAAGTGGGTGGTGTTGTTTTTGTCTACAAATTAAAATAGTGTTGCATTTTTAGCAAGTTTTAAGTCGAGATAACGAACCACAAAAATTCCCTTTTCGAAAATATACACCGCGGAGTTGAGGGCGGCGGCGGCGGCTCGCGGGGGTTGGGGGTGGTGACGTTCGGCCCGCGGCGGCGACAGCGGCGACGGTCTGCGGCAGCGGCGGCCCTGGCCATGGATCTAAGCATCGCATGCGCAGGGGACCCGTCTTCGTGGCCGTTGCAGGGCATCACCGAGCCGCCTTCCCCGAACTGCAGTCTCCTTGTTTGGGGTGTTGGGATGATCGTGCTGGAGCTTCAAGCGAAAGCTTTACCCAATTGGTGTCGGTTCAACAACGACAGCGTCGGTTTGGGTGTCGTTTTCCTCCTTTTGAGGCGTTTGTTGTGAAGCTCTGTGCAGTGGTTTTGGTCTTCTAGGTGAAAACTGTTATCCGGCTTGCCGCAAGTCGGATGGGCGGCGACGGCGTCTTTGACGTCGAGTCCTTCTTGGAGGCGCCACCCTGGAAGTCTTACAGCCGGATCTTCAATACCTACATTGGAGTCTGTTGTGCGAGGATTTGAAGACAAGTTTTTTAAGTTTGGCATCAAGTTTCTAAGTAGACGGATGATGTGACTTGGTGGAGTTTGATGGCGCTGCAGGAACGAAGCATGGATGGTGAAGGATGTTGAAGCTTAGTCTTCGAGTCTGTTTAGCTATCTTAGGGTTTTCTTTTCTGTGTTGCCTCCTCATTTTTGAGGTTTTGAGTCTATGTACTCTTTGTTGTTATAAATGATGGCGAAAACGACGAGAAATAAAAGAGATCAAACCGCAAGGAGACACGAGATTTAACGTGGAAAACCCCCTCAACACGAGAGGGCAAAACCACGAGCGCCAGCCAGCAAGCAACTTCACTATGATCGGAGTCCGGTTACAAACGCCAACGGCGGCGGCTTACAAGAAGTAGAATAAATCAATCTCCAATAGAAAACCCTAACGGGGTTATATGACCCGTACCGTACCGCGGGGGGCGTTGCCCCCCGCACCCACCCAGTCGTGACCTGGCCAAACGGGGTACAGCCCAATGGGCCAACTTCAGACTCCGCTCCGGCCTTAGCCTCCCGGCGGGTCTCCGCTACGCTCCGTCAGAAGTTGGCTTTTATCTTGTGCACAATGAATTTGGATCATCAATCAACATTTGTAACTTTGGATGTATATGTCCACTTGTGGATATAGATATCGGATTTCATCCATAATAAAAAAACAATATTAGAAAAACATGTATGCGCTCCGTTGAATAATTATCGGGCCAGTGGAGAGACCGTACCAGTACGTTTTACAACGGAGTACAGCTGCGCCCCACGGTGGCGTGGTCAGCATCAACCGCAGCAGATCCGGGCCAAAATCGAAATCCGCACAAAAAACACGTTTCCGCCTTTTTGGTCCGTGCGGTGCCCAGCTGTGTACCTCTCGTCTCCCCGGCGGCCCCCACGGCCAGGCCACGGCTGGGCTAACCAACCGATCGACCAGACCAGGTGAGAGCAGCGAATTGTCCGCCCGGCCACAAGAGAAAACAAAAAAAGCAAAGCAAAACAGCCATATTATAACTTTTTCGCTTCTCTCTCTATCTCTCCCCTTTATTCTCACTCATCTCTGTATCTGGCATTTTTTCATTTCGAAGATGTCTTCTGTCTCTCCATCTCCGGCTATATATACACCCCCCTTCTTGAGAGCTCACTAAGCAAGCGATCGGAGGAGCAAGGCACCCACCGCTGCAAGCTCAGCGCTCAGCCCTCTCTCGGTCACTCCACGAATACAACTCGAGCCTCGAGGTCTATCTGTTCCAGTATGTCCTCTGGCCATTATTATTCCTTCTCGTGTTCTACTAGCTCGATCGATCGTGTTCTTATTGGCACAGCACGCGGCGTCCATACCCCACCCTCGCGCGCGCGCGCGCCACATAAACCACGAGAGGTCTCCGTCGCCGTCGTCGCCGGCCGGCCGGCATTCCCATGATCTCATCTCGTGCCCTGTCTCGTTTAATTCCCTCCTCGCGTCGTGTGGGATAGAGCGTCCGTCCGTAGCCCCCGGTCCCCTCGCGTGTTTCCTCACTTGCTCCCGCGCGCGAAACGCATATGGCTGCAGTCGCCTCGTTTCCCACTGTAGCTAGCTAGTAGCTATCTATATATCCGCAGCTGCCACTGATCGTTTTACTCCTCGCTCTCGTTTCTCGCTGTAGCTATATAATATATCTCCAGCAGGTCCGATCCGGTCGCTGATTCCTTCGTCGTCCCCCGGGCGTTGCAGATGGCGGACTGCATGCAGGAGTGGCCGGAGCCCGTCGTCCGCGTGCAGGCGCTCGCCGAGAGCGGCCTGTCCGCCATCCCGCGCTGCTACGTCAAGCCGCCGTGCGACCGCCCCGTGGCGCCGCCTCCCGCCGCCGCCGCAGCCCAGAAGAAGGAGCCCTTACTGGACGACGTCAGCATTCCGGTGATCGACCTCGGCGAGCTGCTGGCGGCGGGAGGCGACGGCGGCGCCGGCCTCGGCGACGTCACCGAGGCCGTCGCGGCCGCCTGCAGAGAGTGGGGCTTCTTCCAGGTCGTCAACCACGGGGTGCGCCCCGAGCTGATGCGCGCGGCGCGGGAGGCCTGGCGCGGCTTCTTCCGCCGCCCGCTCGCGGAGAAGCAGCGCTACGCTAACTCGCCGCGCACCTACGAGGGCTACGGCAGCCGGCTGGGGGTCCAGAAGGGCGCCGTGCTGGACTGGGGAGACTACTTCTTCCTCCACCTCGCGCCGGAGGCGGCCAAGAGCCCGGACAAGTTCTGGCCAGCGAACCCCGGCAACTGCAAGTATGTGTGCTCCGCATTCATTTTCATACTCATTTTAATTTCCAGATCCTAATTAGCTGCTGCTGCTGCTGGCGTTATAGGTGCTAGGTAACACGAACCTCCCGTTTGGAACACATGAAATAATTTCTGGATTCTGACAATAGTTGAAAAGAGTAGGTTTGATTGAACTATGCAACACACGTTTGAGATTTAATTTTCCTTTCCTTTTGATCGTCATGGCATATGGATCGAGTTGAACTCCAAAAATTTGGTTGTTATAATAGTTTATACGGTTGTGTACTTAATTGTTAGTCCAAATTTTCAACTATCTAGATATATAGAATAATTCATGATGTGGACAAGAACACAAAGTTTATTTTTTCTATAAAAAGACATT
Source organism: Cenchrus fungigraminus (assembly GCA_036936925.1). Lineage (NCBI taxonomy): Eukaryota > Viridiplantae > Streptophyta > Magnoliopsida > Poales > Poaceae > Cenchrus > Cenchrus fungigraminus. The sequence goes on along the minus strand of CM072778.1, from coordinate 13,469,001 downwards.
ATCCATATGTTCTATGTACTCCCTCCATCCCGCATCATGTGTCACTCAGGAACGGTGTGGCCCCCTCTCAGTCACAATTTCCTAGCGACGTTTTAAATTAGGGGATAGAGGCAATAATATAATTCTAGAACGTACTAGTTATAATTAAGTTTGTTAGAGCTGACATTTTTTGTTTAATGTTTACAATATATTTATTTGTATCGTAGTTAGGAAGCATGTCGTGGAGGAAAGGGAAATCCCCAGCTAATTAAATTAAGAAATCATAGTTTCAATGACATACTACGAAAATTACACAAACGTACCTAATTTTTTCTATCCTTCATATATAAAACATATATGTATGTTGAATTTAGGTTTGCCCACGTTTTACATTGAACAGTACACTGATTGTTCAGAAATAATTAACGTAACTGTCCCTTCCCATATGCCGTGTACATCTCCGACCATTTTGCCGCTCGTCGTTCGTTCCGTAGTCGTTGCTCGTGCAGCCTCAAGCGACAAACGTAGCATATATAAAACCATATATATGATAACACTTACTCCATAGAAAATAAGTTTCACCTTCGTGACTCAGCATCCGAAATACAGCACGTGCATGAAACGAAAAGTAGGTCGATGGTGCTTTCATGCAAAATGTCTAAAGCCACAGAGGGAATACAAGTCCAAGAGCCGGCCGGCCTATCATGGTAGCGCAGCACGGGTCGGACGTGCTCCGTGCTCATGCTAAAATCAGAGAGGGGTGTGTGTCCTTGTCGACGTAGTAGTCTCTAGGAGGTCATGCGTCCATGTCAATCATGTACCGACCTCGCGATCTGCAGTAACAAAATACCAGCATGTATGTATGTATATATTGATGTAAGTATATATGTATATGTACTATATTTATATATATACAAATGCAGGGAGGTGTCGGAGGAGTACGGGCGCTCGGTGGTGCGGCTGTGCCAGGTGCTGATGCGGGTGCTGTCCGTGAGCCTGGGGCTGGACGCGGCGCACTTCCAGCAGGCGTTCGGCGGGGCGGCGTGCGGCGCGACCCTGCGCGCCAACTACTACCCGCGGTGCCCGCAGCCGGACCTGACGCTGGGCCTCTCCGCGCACTCGGACCCGGGCGTCCTCACCGTGCTCCTCGCCGACGAGCACGTCCGCGGCCTGCAGGTCCGCCGCGGCGGCGGCGCCGGCGAGTGGGTCACCGTGCAGCCCGTCCGCGACGCCTTCATCGTCAACGTCGGCGACCAAGTCCAGGTACGTCGATCACAACCGCCAGCCAGACAGCTACATGCTGTAGTATATAGTACCTAGGGCGGTGCATGCACGCACGCACATTTTCTGCACGTTGGCCTAGATAGTAGTAATGGGCTACATGATCTCTATCTCTCTACTATAGCGTGCGCGCGCGTCGATGCATGTCCGGCTTCTAGAAAAGCTCAATAACAACACTTCTTGTCGAGTAGCTAGTGGACGACGAAGATAGTGATTTTGCGACTCGTGACTGTCACGTATACCTACTCCCTTGCTACCTGGTGTACACAAAACACAAACGTGAGGTATTTGGTCTTGTCGGTACACGCGTGCACTGCACGTACAGCTAGCTATTTATCTCAGGCGGTCGTCGCCTTGGTTGAAACTTGAAGTACCGGCAAATTAAATACTAGCTCGTCCGTTTCAAATTTTATTGCAGTTTAACTTCTCTATCTATGTATATAAATTCATAGATATTTGTATGCATATCATCTAGCTGCATGTTTACAAACCTAAAAGATCAAAACAAGATCTACTATACGATTGCAAACGGAGTGAGTACTACTGTAGTAGTAGTTAATTAAAGAGAGAAACGATATGATGGATCTTATCCGCGTACGTATGTGTATATGTCAGCAACAGCATTCATTCTGCTCTAGAAAAAACATGTAATTAATACAATCCCGGCCAGCAGTTGACTTCCAACCGAGACATTGCTACTCCTTACCATATGATGATCATTAGCTGCTTCAAGCCTTCAACTATCGCGGCGGCGATGATCTTTTTTCGCGCAACCCGGACGCCATGAGAACACATGCATGGGCGGCGAGATCTAGCGCAATCTTAGACCTGTCGTGCTAACGAAGCAGCTAGCTACACCGTGGGCGGTGGACAGGCAGGCAGGCATGCATGTTACGGCGGCGACCGAAAGCACATGCACCACCAGGACCGGTGCAGTGCCAGTTCATCGCCGAAGGCCGCCGAACATCTAATCATCTATCCCGGCAACCGGCCGTAGGTTTTGCCTTTTATTAGCCCTCTCTAGAGATATTTCCACCTTCATGCTCAGGTCAGCTAGCTAATCCCCTCTGCTCCACATGCACACAGATGTACTGTAACCGTGTACTGTATGTAGTAAACTTGAACTTCCAACTTCGATCCCTATTGAAATCTGCATGCATGCATACTTGATAAAAAATACTCCGAATAATTAAGTATGAATGCACGCACGCATGCATGCATGCATGTTACTGTTGATGTTTATTGGAATTGAATCTGATCTATTCACTCGACGACGTACGACGACAGATACTGAGCAACTCCATATACAAGAGCGTGGAGCACCGGGTGATCGTCAACGCCAAGGAGGAGCGCATCTCCCTCGCGCTCTTCTTCAACCCCAAGGGCGACGTCCCCATCTCGCCGGCGCCGGAGCTGGTCGCGGCCGCGGACGACGGGCGGCCGCTCTACCCGCCGATGACCTTCGACGAGTACAGGCTCTTCATCAGGAAGAAGGGCGCCAAGGGCAAGGCTCAGATCGAGGCTTTCAAGGGCCAGGCACCAGCAGAAAAGTACACCGACTAGCTAGCAGCTGTGTGATCTCACTCAGATCAGTTAATAATAATTAATCAACGGCATGTATGTATATCTATCCTAATGGCAACTGTTAGTCTGGAGTTAGTTGGCTGTCATCAGCTAGCTCAAAAGCTCCCCCCCCATATGTATAATTAATCTAATTGTAATAACGCATGTGTAAGAGAACGACCTACTACCTGTGGCTGTGTGCTACCAGCCATCACTTACTACTATATATATATAATCGTATGCGTGCTGCTTGCAGCAGGAGTATACCTTTTTTTTTAGCATCTTGCAGCAGTATATCTGTGCAGTCGATTGCTGCTCAATGTTTGTAAACGTACGCCGAATATTTATAAGCAGTATATACTTATTACTACTACTTTATATATATGAATATATGGTTATATTCGGTAGAGCATGAGCATCCCTGTTCGTTATTCGATTTTGTGCATTTGGACTCGATCGATGCACGTCGTAACCAATACCCTTGAGATAAACGAATGGATGCCAGCATGCACGTCGTAACCAGTACCGTTGAGTAAAAGAAATATGCTGGTAGATAGGGTACTAGTAGTAGTAGCTGAACTCTCTATCCAAATCTTTTGATTTGCCACTCGGGATATATGCCTTGATCGCGCACTGATGGCCTGGAACACACGTCATGTCTATAAACGGATGAACCCCCTGCAATTGGAATAACATTTTCTATGGTAGTAATAACACACAGTGAGCATATATACACACATATTCCGTCTCAACACTGCCCCTTTGAGAGATGCATGCATGGCTCCTGACTTCCTCTATATGGCTAATCCTGTTCCATCGTACCACAGGGATCGGATCGCATGCTAAAGTTAAACTAGGCCGGCGACCTATATATAGGCTAGTAGTACATATCTTCACAGGAGTAGGAGTAGTTTGCAGCACGTTTCAACTTTGGACAATGGAGGAATAATCGACGGGACGTATGCTGCTAGCTGACAGGCGAATGAGTCCCGGTCGATTAAAAGTTGCATAATAATATTTCCCACACACGGATGATGAGGAATGGAAAAGATATGATGATGATTCCCGGTGAACGACAATATAATGGAGAGAGGAGAGTACTTTTTTGGAGCTGGACGTACTGATCATGAGGGCATGAGGCAGGGACTGATGGACAACACACAGTGAGGTGGACTCCTGGAAAGCCGCTAAAGCTTAGTTAGGCAACAGATCCACGTCGGCGCATGCAGCAGCTCAAGAGAAGAGCACGCACACCGGCCAGGGCGCCAGGCCGACCGGCGAAAAGAGCATCCGCTTTTTCACGGAATATGCATGTGCTAGGGCTCGCGCTCCTGCCTGCCTGTTCTTTCTCTTCTCCTCCCCACAGGTCGGCCCTACTACTAGTAGTTGTTGGCTCGAGCACTCGAGCAGTCAGCCATCAGCAGACAGTGGCGGAGCTCCCGGTATGGCAAGGTATGGCCGCCGCCAGCCCGCCATACCTGCTTGACCAGGATGATCTCTTTCTTTTCTATTTGTCAGCATATTTCTATGTTTTTTCCACATGATTTGAGGTTTGGAGCTTGATTAGCCTAGCTGCGCCATACCTCAACTTTCATCTGTCCTCCGCTACTATCAGCAGAGGCAATTCCACGCACATGTGCGTTTTTTACTCGAAAACCACTGGCACCGTGCTCACTGCTGCTGGTGACTGATGCCCACCTCGATCCACTAGCGTCTTGTAGCTCTCAGTCTCAGATATATGCTGCCTACTGTCACCCAACCGGCCAGCTCCATCATCCATAAAGTGGAAAAGAAATATGGATGGAGCATTTATATATATTTTTGGAAAATGCACGGACGATCGCAGTTGGCCCCATAAGATCATCCACACTCGTTATACTTTATCTCCTCCTTCAAAATGGAATATGTCTGCCTGGTCAGCGAGATTCTCTCCTTTATATCTACTTCTCCCGCATCCATCATCCTTCATATCTCTCCTTCATCCCAACCACCAGGCCCACACGTGTTAATTTATCCCCCTCCCTCCCCACCCAGCCGTCTCTCTCTCAGCTCGCCTCGCTCACTCCGCCGCCCCTCTCTCGCCTCGCTCCGCCTCCCACCGCCGGCACACCCTCCTCCCTCCTTGCGCCGGCGCACCCTCCTCCCTCCTCGCACCGGCTCGCCGCTCCTCTCTCCTCCTCAACGTGCCGCCGTCGGGGCCACTCCCTCCCTTTCCTCTCCTCCCGTCCTCTCTCCGCCGTCGGAATCGAGCTACGCCCGCTCTGGATCTGCCGCCTCCTCCCCTGCCGCTCGGCGCACCCCTCCACGACGACGACGGCGACGCCGCGGCGCGCGCGTCATCATCAGGAGCAGGACGAAGCCACCGCGCCCTCCTCGCGCGAGAGGGCTCGTGCTCGCGTGCGCCGGCCTCCTCCACCGCGGTGATGTCGACCTCAAGCTCGCCGTGACCGCGCGCGGCACCGGGGCCAAGGGCGGAGCAGGGGTGCGCAGCAGAGGCGCCGACCGCCGCACGCTCTCACTTCTTGTCGCTGTCGATCTCCCACAACGCTCCATCTCTCCTTCCCCTTCCCCTGCTCCGGTGGCGCGCGACGCTCCCTCTCCCCTTCCCCTGCTCTGGTGGCGCACAGAAGCAGAGCAGGAGGAGGGCGGGACCGGAGGTGGAGCAGGGATGCGGGGGCGGCGCTCCTGCACACGACCTCGAGGGGGAGCTTCGGCGGGGTGCGGCACGGGAAGAGCTTCGGCGGTGGCGGCCTCGAGGGCGCGGCCGCGTGGGAGGAGCAGCGGGCGGCGCGACGGCCTCTCCGTCGGCGGATCCATCGGTGCTCGAGCAGGGGCGGCCGCCATGGCTTCGTGCGGAGCTCCCCGTGCCGGCCGCGGGCCGCCTCCTCCCCGGCGAGGAGGCCGAAGACGCAGGGCGCGCCAGCCACAGAGCTTCACCCCGTCTCCTCTCTACTCCGTCAGCCACCTGCGGAGGTCGCGCGCGCGGCGGCTCCCTCTTTCTACCAGCGCGGGTGGAGAGGCTATGCGGCGGCGGAGGAGGTCGGACTCCTCCTGCGAGATCCCCTTCTGCTGCGGCCGGTGCGCCCACCCCTTCTCCTCTGCGTCAACGTCTGCCTGCTCCGCTGCCGACGAAGGACGCCGGCATGGCCTCTCGAGCAGCGACGACCGCACGTCCAGGCGCAGCGGATCAGAGGCGGCACGTCTGTGGAGCTCCGCCCTTTCCTCCCTCTGTCCCTTCCAAGCGTGGGCGCGAGAGAGGAGGTTGCGTCCGTGGGGCCCGCGCCAGCCCCTGGAGGAGCTCCCGTATGCCTCCGAATCCAAAGGAAACGAGAGGGGGACGGGGAAATGGAGTGGGATATCCCGTCCCCGCTGCAGGGCAAAAAACGGTATCCCTCTCCTCCAGGAGAGGATACCGGCACCGGTGCGGATGGTCTAAAACATCCATAACATCATCGATTTGTACGCAGTCAAAACTTGATTGTGGAGACCGAGTTATTATCCTTAATCTAAAAAAACTTCGCCGATTTGTGCTGTGCGGACTCGATTGCACAGCGCCGCCGTCGTCATGGATCGTCGCCGGCCGCAGATGTCTCGGATCTACGTGCGCTGTGACTGTGAAGCAAGCATGACGGGTGGACTAAGGCGTGCGCGCGCGAGCCGCGCCTGCACGTGGGCAACCGTAGCAGAAACACTCCTGTATGGGTGGTAATGGGCCATGACCCTAATGCATCATTCACAATCCAACTAGATCCTTTTATTTTCTAGTTCAAAATTGAATAGAATTACGATCCGATTCTTATAGGGCTCGATCCTTAAATTTCTCAGTACAAAATGGAGGGCCCGTTACCACCCTCGCATCGTGTGTGTGCCAAGCGTTTGACCAAATAAACCAAACCCCCTGGGCCGGGGGCGGTGCGTCATCGCGCACGCAAACAAAGCACCCCAAGCGCACGGCACAGTCGAAAAACCAGGCACAGTGCGTGCGGTGCGAGGAGAGATCGTGGCGATTCCTTATCAGCGGCCATGATGTCGGCAATCATTATTTGTTTATGGATGGCCAGCTCCTGATGATGATGAGTAAATAAAACGGTTCTTTGTTTATTAGCTGTCCAGGGACGATCTGGCCAACGCATCGGAAATACGGGCCGGGGACGATCGATGATATATGATCCGGCCGGCAAAATATTATTTGTTTACTAACTGCTCGTACACTTTTGTGTTATATATATCTAATAAAAATTAAAATATGACAGGTCGGTTCGTTTCATCAAATTTTCAACGGAGAACAATATTGTAATTGGGTTCGTTTTCAACGAAGGCAAAATGGCTTTTTTTTAGCACCGAAGTGGTGCTGACCATGTAACACTTCATGGACAGCACTCTGTAGCGAACATGGCCTCATATGCCATTAGTTCGAGTTTGATTTTGGTGATTCATGACAACATGATCATTGGGACTAACCTTATTGTTTTAGCATGTCTTTGTAGACACTTCTAGGTCCCAAGGATGCAAGAAAACCATATGCCAAATTGAGAAGATAGTGTATTTTTCAAGGGTCAAAACCGAGCAAGAAAAGGAAAAGAAAAGACACCGTCGGATGAACCGACGGTCCCTCAAATACAAGCGTCGGTGCAATCGTCAGACGAGTTGGTACACAGGGTCAAACCCTAGGTACCGTCGGATGAACCGACGGTCCATTATTTAGTAGCGTCGGACGAGTTGCAGAGGAAGAGCAAGGAAGACAGTAGCACCGGATGATCCGACGGTCTGAGTGGGGACCCCGTCGGTCTATCCAACGCTTAGTTTGAATTCATACAGAGACGCGCCAAGACGAAGCCTTCAGCACCGGATGATCCGACGCCTTGGACAAGGAGAAGCGTCGGTCTATCCGACGGTCGATTGGAAGCTAACAGAGGCGACTTGAGCGCGGAGTCTTCAGCACCGGATGATCCGACGCACCGTCGGTGCATAGCGTCGGAGCAGTTGTGTCAGAGAATCTCAACGGCTAAGTGACGTGGGAGGGGCACCGGATGAACCGACGCCCTGGAAAATATAGCGTCGGATCATCCGACGGTACCTTTTTCAGTGGACGTTAGCCAACGGCTAGTTTGATGCCTTGGGCTATTTATACCCCCTCCACTCACCCATTTGAGAAGGCTGGATTGTGTGGAAGTGCAGAGGAGTTCAAGACACATTGAAGATCATATCCAATCCATCCAAGTGCTTAATTGCTCATCCATAGACTAGTGCATGCTTTGTGTATGTGCTTAGTGCTAGGCTTAGCTTAGAGCTGAGTGAGTGCAAGGTTGTGCCAACCTTGTGAGGTGATTCTTGAGTGAATCCAGTTGTACAAGGTTCGCCGGAAGCCTTGGGGCCTAAGTGGCTCACCGGCAATCGTCATCGACCCTCCGGCTTGGTGTGGAGCGGCGAGGACACTTTGTGCGGGGGACGTGGAGACCCCCTTCCTTGGTGGAGAAGCTCCTTAGTGGAGGCGGCATCAAGGTGACCAAGGGAGCTTGACAAGTGCCTAAGTGGCTAGCCTTTGTGGCAAGTCAAGTTGGTGCTCTTGGGAGAGACTTGGTGACCGAGAAGCAATACTCTTGTGTGAGTGCTTCAACAACGTGGACTAGGGGTGGCTTAGTGCCTACCGATACCACGGGATAAATCGCGTGTCAAGAGTTTGCTTCCTCTCATCCCCTTTACGTTTCCGCATTTACTCTATTGCAATCTTTGCTTGCCTTTACTTTCCTAGAGTAGTATCTTGCTAGGAATGGCTATAGGTTGCAAACCTTGTTTTGGGATGGGAGTTTCACACTAGAACAACCGTAGTTGCACATATAGATAGTATGTTCTAGTTTACTTTTGTGTAAAATTTAGTGAGCCATAGGTTAAGGTTTTAAGTTGCCTAATTCACCCCCTCCCCCTCTTAGGTTAACGGGCATCCGATTCCTTACACACTCTTTCGTGGGAGAATACAAATTGCCTTTCGCAAGCATGCGGTTGGCGGATATTGCTTTTTTTTTTCAAATTACACAGTACATCAGAGACACAAACACTCACAACGCATGACGCACTAATCTATATGAACACGGGCGCGCAAATCCTACCTCTAGAAGCATCTTCGAAAACTGTGCCAGCAAATACTCAAGATTGACGAAGTCACCACAGACGTCTTATTTATTAGTAGCTCAAAATAATCTTTTTTTTTTGCGAGGAGCTCCAAATAACCATTTAGGGCCTTTTTGCAAGAAAAACTATAGTCTATGGAAAATGATATTCCAACTCGACCAAATCATCAATACTTATAGTGTTTGTCTTTCTGGTTGTGGATTATTATTTTTAGAAAACTGGAATGTTTCACCGCCATTCTTTATTTGGAAGCGAGAGCATTACAGGCTTGATGGAATGAAAAACTAAGGATACTAGCTACCTGACTAGGATGAACAACTACTCCTCTACGATAAACAAGTTGTTTAAAACAACTACTCCTCTCTCCCGATTTTTCTAAATATATTTCTTTTGTTATGTATACATAAGTATTTATCTAGGTGCATAGCAAAACGACTGTATCTATAAAAGCTACAAGACTGGTACTTTGGTACATAGTAACAAATTATTGTGATTCTGACAGTTATACTTTTTTTTCTATAAAAGCTAGATTATAAGTTTGGACAAATTATTGTTCTGGACATGGATGCTTTTGAAATGGAAAGACGCTTCTCGCGATGTACTTGTGTCGTGAAAGACAATGTGGAACCGGTTGGTCCTATTGCATTAGTAGCATATGGACGGGATCATCCATGCGTGACTCTAAAAAAGTGTTAACGTGTGATTTTACAAAAAAGGAAAGTACACAGGCAGGCAATTAGTCCAAACTTATTTATTGTTCTTCTTTGCATTAGTAGCAAATGAAGGAGTTGGAGAGAATGAAGGTTATTGTTCTTCTTTGGTACTGGTGGTTGGAAAGAAACAGAATTAGAGGAGGAGAGAAGAGCAGAGATCCATCGACGAATGCATTTGTAATCACCCGTATGTCTGACGAATTTCTGACAACAGCAACTGAGGAGAAGAAGGGCTCTCGGGTGTGCAGAGAGAAGGTGTATTGGCGCAGGCCGCCTGCTGATTTCCTCAAAATTAAATCGGACGGCGCCTATTTTGCAGCATCTGGCACTGGAGGTTGGGGATTTGTGATCCGATATGATGAGGGGGCAGTCGTCTGTGCAGGTTCAGGGCGATGTGAACACCTTCTTGACGCATTGCATGCTGAAGCGTTGGGATGTCTGCAAGGAATCCGAGCAGCTGCGGAGAGGGGGATTAGCAGGGTCATGATCGAGACAGATTCTTCTCTGCTCAAGCTCGCGGTGGAATCGAATAGCTTTGATCTCACGTCCACAGGAGGTCTTGTTTTTGAGGTCAAGAACACCTTCAGTGCATCGTTTAGCTCTTGGTCTTTTTTATTGCCCTAAAGAATGTAATAGAGTGGCGCATACGTTCGCAGCGCAAGGTCGTAAGTGTCCCCAAGGTGCCGCCCAGGTATGGGATGGTACGCCGTTTGGTGTCGAGGACTTGGTGGCCAGCGATCTCGCTGAGCCTGTGAGTTAATGGAATACAATTTCCATTTAAAAAAAAAAAATCCAAACTTATAATCTACCTCCCAGTCTTCCTACGTGGGCTGCTTCTTATTCATGCATGAGCGGTATATTCATGGGCGCAAAGGCCCATTTAAATCTTTATGGGCCATAAAAGCCGTTTGTTTCTGGACATGCTATTTTGCAGGTTTGCACGAAAAGTTGGAAACGTCTCAACTTGCTAGTTTTAGGTTCAGGCGTGCAGTACCTTGTGCCCGCAGTACAAGTGATGGCTGAAGCCGAAGTACTGTTCTGTAAAGCTAAATCACGGGAAATGGGTAGAAAATTATAACTGGCGCCCGTCAAGATCATGCAATCTTGTCCAAGAAAGGACCACTCTTCCCGGCATCGTCCCACATTTGTCCTCAAGCCCAAAGTAATCTCAGAAGAGGACTTTGTAACTCTTTTGACTTTACTTATATATATATATCAAAACAAAAGATAAATAAAAACAAGAAAGCGAATGAAAGTAATAAACAACAAAATAAAGTAAGAGTACAGCACAGGATATCAACATCAGGTGGGGATTTGCAAAAGCCAGCGGTGTCGGTGTAAACTTACCGTTCAATTCCTGTCCTCTGAAACTGAAAGCAAGCCAAAGCGACCGGGGGTCGTGCAAGGAAAGGAGGGAGGGAGGACCGCGACGTCTCGCGTGACCATTCCCGCCGTTCCCCATCTGATTTCCTTCCGTGCCTCACCGAATCGTCTGCAGCAGCCGGGCCGCAGCAGTTTGAGCTACGAATACGATGTACTAGCTGAACTAATAAGAGTTTGTCTGCTGATGATGAAATTGCTGTTCCTCTCTCTGTTTCACCGAACTTATAAGAGTTGAAATTTGAAAATGTTTACGAGTTGCTCTCTATCAGTCGAAAGTTGAGCCGTTGAGGCGATTCTTCGAGCTGCCGTTTGAGTTCGTTTTAGTCCAACACATTTGCTGATTTGCATCCATTTGTATGGATATGGAACCTAGCTGTAGGATCTACTATTGCGTGGTCCAAAAAGATGCATTTTTAGGAACTCGAGGTTAGATTCGCTTTTGTCCGCGAAAGGTACTTGGATCACAAAAAAGCATCAGGCACTAAATTTAAGCAAAGTACCCTGATCACAGTGCTAAAAACCCAGTATTCGCGTACACTAGAGCTTTAGAGCAAAGCTACCACGTCCTCTTTTCCGCGCTTTTCGCATTCACTACTTCTGGTACTTCGAACCTGAAAATGTGAGTAAAACTGGAGTCGTCTAGACTTAACGAATCAGAATTACTAGTGCGCCTAACACACCCTCCGGATGGTTAAGCGATGATCACCCGTGGATCTTCGTTGAGTGGCATGTTTTGTAGTCTTATCAGTGTCCATTATCGATGTGCCTTCGTTGTCTGCAGCTCTGCCCTTTACCTTATTTCAACAGCAATGGGAATGTCCGGTACGTGTCCGGGCGTCATTAGGTGGACTAGTCACTTGTCAGCATCGATGACGAAGGTGCTTTCTCGAAAAGTTTTCCGTAGAGATATAATTCCCGGCAAGCGGCAAGGGACCTCATTTTCACATGGCGCCGATGCGTACTTGCTTTCCTGCAGTTGCTGTTATATATGTACTCCCTCCGTCTCTAAATATAAGCATGCGGTGACTTTTTTGGTTCATGTTTGACCATTTGTCTTATTCAAAAAATTTATGAAAAAATTATTTATTTTGTTGTGACATGTTTTATCATCGTATATATTTTAAATATATCATAATTATTTTTATATTTTTATAAATTTTTGAATAAGACGAACGGTCAAACGTGATGCACAGATATCGAAGAATACTTATATTTAGGGACGGAGGGAGTACACAAATACAAACAAGTACAGTCACAGCCCGGCCGTCCCATCGAATGTTTAGCACCCACTTTCGTGGACGGCGGGGTGGCGCAGCTGCTAATTAATGACGGTACCAGGTGATCGGATTTGCACTGAAAGAAAGGCAGGGGATCGAGTACTTGAAAATACAGCGAAGATATCTAGCACGCGGTAAAAAAAGTAACATGGGTGGTGTTGCGGCTCCACTCAAAGTTTGCTACTTTGCTTTACGTTTCAGAAGTTTACACGGGGGAGGTAGAGTGCTGATAGTATCGTCACAATGACTGCAGCTTGATAAAAGCACCAGCACTCAACAAAAAGTTCCCCTAACCAAACAAAGACCGTCTAGAAGTGGCCACGGTGCACAACAGCACAAGCACGGCGATCCGCGACACTCGCTCGCTGCTACGGAACACTAGGTTAAAACAAAACTAACTTTCGGAGATGTACTGCAAAGGTTTCTGTGCTCACATGTACTACGGTCTACGGAGTACTAGTACTAGATGTAGCCGGTGTCTTCACTCTCCACTAGTACTGTACTGTACTCCGCTAGTCCACTCTCCACTCGCGCCAAAAGCAAATGGTAGCCGCTCCAAAGCAAAGCACGAATGATGGCCAATCATCGTGAGGCACATCGCACAGCGAGGTAAGCCTTTAAGGTCAAGTCTTCGGCGTCACGAAGCATGTGCTCGGTTCTAGTTTCGCAGAGCTTTTCTTCCATCAAGGGCAGACAGAAGCTTTCTCTAACTTTGGCGAGGAACTTCCTTTCGTGGCCCCTACTTTGAAACCGCAAAGAACTAACGACTTGGCAGCCAATGAGCTTGGCGCCCGATGGAGCACCCAGCCGAACAGCGGCTTCGACGGGATCAGTCTGGCTCACGAAGTAGTTGCTGCTGTCACCTTTGCAATCGCCTTCACTCCCAGGGTCGTCGCACAGTTGAGCCCGAGGCGAGGCTCGCACACTGGGGCTCGAGGCGTCTTCTGACGAACTTGAAGTGCCCGAGCCACCGCTGCTAGTAATAGAGCGAGGCGAGGCCGCGGCCACCGAAGTCTTGCCAGCCATAGTTTCTTCTCCGACAGCCCCCTCGGTGTCAACATCATCCCCACTATCTTCGACATCACTATAATGGACGTCGAAGGGATCAATCAGCTTTGGCGCTACGGCGGTGGCTTCATAAACCTTCGGCGGCCCGGAGACAGCCATGGGGGGCAATACACTGAGAGGGCTTACTGCAATTGGCTTGGGGAGCACCCGGGGGCTAGCGGTTGCAACCTCCGAACACACACAATAGCGTCGGAGGGGTTATCTCCCTCGTCATTGTCATTCTCTGGGAGGGGGGCCAGCAGGTCAATAACTTTAGGTCTCATAACGGGCCTTCTTTGGCCACCCCGCCCAACCTTGGAGCCCGTAACTCACGGAGTATCTTCCAGGGCCATAGCTTCGCACGTAGCAGCGCGTAACGGAGTCTCCTTGTTGAAGAACTCAAAAACACGATTGCGGTGCTTCAGCCCCAGCACCTTTTTCACTTCCCTGTACTCCTTCAGTGCTTCTTTCCCCAGCATAAAGTCAACATAACGCTCGGCCTTCGCCGCATCAATCTGACCCGCGCTCCAGCCGAAGAACTTCCTAAAATCAGGCACCAAAATGATGAAGTCCCCGACTTTCCATTCAGATACTTCCCAACCCGAACACACGGGGTAGATGCCGCAAATGTAAAACTCTTCAACGAGATCTCGAACAGTGTAGTACTTCGAGATCTCCCGAAGCATCAAAACAAACAACTAACCCTCGGCGCAGGGTCCTGTGAACATAGTGTACGGCTCATCCAGGTGTCGAATGGGCTTGCTGGCGAGGGGGTGCGTCCCGGTAGTTGGGTCAAGCTCGACGGCATGATAAAACCATTCTGTCCACCACTCGTTGGACCACTTGTTCTTGTACGGAGTGATCATAGCCTGCACCTCATTCTGATATACAAAGTTTAGACAACCAAATTGAGCTTATTTCTTTACCTCCTTCCCCCCACTCCTCGAAGTCCTAGCCATAATCCAAGGTTGCTTGTGCACACGATGGGCGAAGGCAAAACCTTCGGCACAGTGAGTCACACGGGTGGTCTTACAGACCCACATGAACGAAGGCATTCGGAGTCAGCTAGTGAAGGTGAATTTTGAAGTGCCGAAGGATATCCACGACAAGTCCCAGCCATAATCCAAGGTTGCTTGTGCACACGATGGGCGAAGGCAAAAACTTCGGCACAGTGAGTCACACGGGTGGTCTTACAGACCCACATGAACGAAGGCATTCGGAGTCAGCTAGTGAAGGTGAATTTTGAAGTGCCGAAGGATATCCACGACAATGGGGTCCAGGGGGAATCGAAGCCTGGTGTGGAACATGTCACGAAAAACCACAATCTCGTTGTCCTCAGGCTTGGGTCATTCATCTTCTGGCTCTAGGGCGCGAGTCTTCGCAAGATCGAGCAGCCGAGCTTGAGACATCTGCTCCAAGTCACTCTAAATCACCTGACTTTGCCCGAAGACTGTTGTCTTTGGGAGCATGTGTTGGCGTTTGTTACGCACAAAAAAAGAATACAAAAGATTCTGCAAGCGTATAGAACACCGTTGTAGCTTTTCCCTAGGAGTATTCTAGACTATCGTATCCACAGGGAAGCTTTGGATAAAGATTTTAATAACTCAAAGCATACTATAGCAAACAAAGGTAGCATGACAACACCATAGAGATTTAATAAAAAAGAGATGAAAGAGCATGATCATGGTGAGATTTTTTTAAAATGCAAATGACATGAATAAATGCAAGAAACTAAACATGCAGTGGATAATATGAGAAAATATAAACTAGTTGGAGTGAATGCAATGATTATTTAAAGTAAACATGCAATGGAATGCAAAAATCAAAAGGTAACTACTAAAAGAAAAATTTAAAGTCTATGAGTAAGACTATCTCACCTTTACTAATCATACTTACCATGATGTGTAGCTTCTATGTTCGTCACTAGAGATGTGATTTGAATTCTTGTGACGGTGACTTCTCCAATCTTTGAGATGGCAGGGTTCCAATATTGATGAATCTAGAATGATCAGGCACCCTGGGTTCTTCAATATTTCCTCTTCTTTTCTTGTGGAAATTCCCCGGAAGGTCGCCACGACATCAAATGTCCTGTCTAATCCACAACTCAACAAAACAAGGATAATCCTACTAAAGCTAGTGGTATACTAAATTAGCAGATATCAAGATCATTATCAAAATCTTTACGCCAAATGCTTCCCCGGCAACAGCGCCAAAAAGCTTGTTGGCATTTGTTACGCACAAAAAAGAATATGAAAGATTCTGCAAGCGTACAGAACACCATTGTAGCTTTTCCCTAGGAGTATTCTAGAGTATCGTATCCACAGGGAAGCTTTGGATAAAGATTTTAATAACTCACAATCATGTATCTACTAACTTAGTAAACCAACCAGACTAAAGTAAGGGTAAGTGATAAATGATATGTATGAATAAAACTATAAATGATAATATAAAGACTAAGACTACTAACATATAATAAAATACTCTATGATAAATAAGTAGATCAGCTAATTGAGAGGAGAGATCAAGGTTCCTAAACACTTCTCTATTACTTGGGTTCTAAGAGAACTAAAACATGAATAGATATAGCAATCACATAAAAACACTTTGGAGCAGCAGGTCCTTTCCTTCTCTCGAGAAAGACTGGGAAGGGTTAGAAGGGGGAAGGCTGCCGAGAGCTCTACGAACATCAACCCTAACATGGTGGATTACAAAGGCCTAACAGAGTTGTCACCCCTAGGGCTACCACAACTATTCGGAGGGTTGAGCGCAATATGAGGTAACCTATAGTCTAGACACCATGTCTACACTAAGGATTACTACTCTAGCCAAGTACTATAACTAGAGCACTCAATACGAGCAAAGATCCCATGCAAATATATAACTACTATACTAATCATACATATGAAAACATAAAGTAAATAGAGAAGATAAATATATTAAAGCATAAGTCTTGTAAAGAAAAGATACTAAGACATACCATACTCTGAAGACTCTTCCAGAACCGGAGCGCAGCTCCGCTCTCTCTAACTCTCAATTAGATCTAGATCTAATCTAGATCTAATCTACTTCTAATCTACATATAATCTACTTTTAATTATCTATCTAATCTAGAGAGAGGTTATCCTTACATTGGGACAACTCTACAACTGAGAGATAATGAATTAGGGTTTCTAGGGGGGTGGTCTGCCTCTTTATTTATAGCCCCCGAGGATGAATCGTGGTCGTTGGATCAAACCGACTTCATTGGACGGCCAAGATGTGATCTAGAGGTCGGTGGGAGGAAGCTTCCAGAAGATGGACACGAGAGGGCTTAATAGGCCGCCGGTTGGCGGGCCACTTCGCCGGTCGGCGGGCCCACTTCGAGTGTGGGGCCCGTCTTTCTTGTGGTGCCTTCTAGTGTCTTCTAGACCCCCAAATGCAACTCCAATGATGTAGTTTTGATTCGCTTCTTCGTTTATTTGTAATTCTCCAATTTCCACAGAATTCTGAGTATTTCCTGCAAAATAGAATATTCACCAAAAGTCGTGGAAATCGTTGGAATCAAACCCTAGACTATTAAAACCATCCTCTTATATTACTTTTCTTGTTTATATAACTATAGAATGTTGACGATATCCACCGTCAATAAGCTCCCCCAAGCTTACCCTTTGCTAGTCCCTTAGCAAAGCCTTCTTAGCAAACTTGGATCAGGAGTTGCTTCAATGCTTTCACGCCTTAAAAGTACACATGTGTTCAAACAAGAATTCTCCTTTGGAAATAGAGTATATTATTCAAACTTACCCATATTACCTTCCACCATGGGGCTTATAGCCTTCACTTGGATCTTGGGCAATTGAAAAATAGAACGACCAAGTCAAGCACTATGTCTCTAGCTCTTCGATCAACTATTATCCTGGAGTTTTTGTAAGTTTTCAAAATAAAACTTAGAGATTCCTTTGTATGACTCTCTCAAGTCTCTCATATGTAGTGGAAGTGATATGAACATGGAGTATATGATGGTGGTGGATGAATGAGGGAGAAAGTCTAATTTTACTCTTTTGCTCCTTGGAATATATCTCTCTTTTTGAAATTTTGGAAGAGAACTTAGGTTCTATATACTTTCTTTCTTTTTCTCCTTTCTTTTCTTTCTTCTTTCTCTTTTTTTCTTCTTTTTTTAGAGAGGTGGGTCCTACTCACCCTCGGACTTGTGTCCATTTTTCTCTCTTTTCTTTTTAGAGATGTGGGCTCTACTCGCCCTCGGACACATGTCCATTTTTCATCTCTCCTTCTCATGCTTTCTTTTAGGGAGGTAGGCTCTACTCGCCCGTAGGACACATGTCCATTTTTTATCTCCCTCTTTCTCTTTCTTTTTTTACTTTTTTTTAATACAGCCCAAGCCTCTATTTATAATAAAAACTTTGGAGAGATAGAAACAAGAACATAGGAGCTTTATTTTATTGGATAACTAGCTGTGTGGATGGTGTATATGATATATATGGTGGGATGATAGTGGAGGTTTGGCTTGTGGTAGGAATTTAACACTCTATCATACAGGAACTCATCATGTAGTATTTTATTTTTTCAAAAGATAAATCTCTAGAACTCTAGTATCACTAGGAACAAGATAAATAGCAGCTTAGACTATCTCATATCATATCCGTCAATTACCTAGACTTAGATCAAGCATTCGCTACCCACAAATTTCAATTCAGAGCAAATCTTAGATCAAAACAGTTTTTATTCAAAAACATGGGAGAATTCGAGGTTGAAAACTAGGTACTTGAAAGGAATTATGGCAGAGCAACTATTCATCATTTCCAAGCACAAGGATTATCTTCAGAGCTTATTTTATTGTAGCAGAAAAGAAAACTTCTATACACTCCTATTTATTTTAAAATCTTAAAGATCACACTCCAATAATATATAAACTAGACTCTTTATTTAGTTTTCTATGGTTATACATCTTTTTAATAAAGCAATCATATAAATATAAAAGTAAACAAGATAAACGGAAAGAATACTTACCTAGATATGTGGGGTTGCTTTCCCCCAAGCTGTATGTTGACATAGTCTTTAATCTTTGGTTGGAGCTAGACAAACAACAATGATTGCCTTCCTCTCGTGAGCATTGATGATGATGATTGTTGAGAGGGCAATCATCTCCTAACTTATCATGTCTTACTCCTTTTTATCTTGCAAAGCATTAGTGGAAAACACATACCTGAAGGAATATACAAGTAATATGAACCAAGTGTAGTGTTATCACAGAACTAAAGGTTGTTGACTATGCTATACAAAAGTTAGTTTAGCATTTTGATTAGCATAGAACGTTTATACCAAGCTCTAAATGATATGTCTTCATTATTCACCATAAATTTTTTAATCTAAAAAGATTGATTTTATATTGAATCTTAAGTCTGCTTTTCATGGCATTTGTAAATAAATTCAAACTTATAAAGACTAAGTAACCATGAGTAGAGGGATTGCAAACCAGTGTGTCAGAGTGATGGGAGCTTGCGAAGAGGAAGAATATTGTTGGATCATCATTAGAGGACTGACCTTCCTTCCCCAAGCTCGACCCTTGTTGTCACTTGACACTTAAAGTTAAGTGTGAAAGTTGAACCATCCCTCTAGGTATGTTGTAACTGCCATGTCCTCAGACATTGTTCTTCCTTCAACCTGCAATTGTTAGTGACAAGGAATACCCAAAGGGAACTAGTCCTAAGAACATGTTTATTATATATATGAGCCTTCATGTGCTCACAATTTTTTTTTCTTATAAGTGGACCTTCATGTGCCCACATATTTTTATACTTTTATTTTTATAACATAAGGCAAAAAAATTATATAGACATAAACATAAATCAAAATTTCATCTATACTAATGATAAGATAGTTCTTTGATTTACTTTAGCATAGGTTTTTTTTCATGTTTTGTAACAAAATTTAATTGTAACTACACTATAACATGGATCAAGGCAAAGGCAACTTGCAACAAAAGACAAAGTGAATGAATTTGATACTTACAGGTCTTTTGCGCAACGTTGTTGGAGTTCATATGCCTTGCTTCATCTCTAATGTGAGTTTATCTCTTGACTTACCCGAATTGAATTTAATTATTTCCTGCAGGGGTTAGTCCAATAAAATAACCAATATCTACTAAAGTAATATCTACTTCAATAACCAAACTAAACTCCATGTCTAATATGATCAAGAAAGACTATTTAACCTAAGCACCACACTTAATTTAAAAGCCTTTGGAAATATATACAGTACTTCCAAACCAAAGCATACTATAGCAAACAAAGGTAGCATGACAACACCATAGGGATTTAATCAAAAAGAGATGAAAGAGCATGATCATGGTGAGATTTTTTTTTAAAATGCAAATGACATGAATAAATGCAAGAAACTAAACATGCAGTGGATAATATGAGAAAATATAAACTAGTTGGAGTGAATGCAATGATTCTTTAAAGTAAACATGCAATGGAATGCAAAAATCAAAAGGTAACTACTAAAAGAAAAATTTAAAGTCTATGAGTAAGACTATCTCACCTTTACTAATCATACTTACCATGATGTGTAGCTTCTATGTTCGTCACTAGAGATGTGATTTGAATTCTTGTGACGGTGACTTCTCCAATCTTTGAGATAGCAGGGTTCCAATATTGATGAATCTTGAATGATCAGGCACCTTGGGTTCTTCAATATTTCCTCTTCTTTTCTTGTGGAAATTCTCCGGAAGGTCGCAACGGCATCAAATGTCCTGTCTAATCCACAACTCAACAAAACAAGGATAATCCTACTAAAGCTAGTGGTATACTAATTAGCAGATATCAAGATCATTATCAAAATCTTTACGCCAAATGCTTCCCCGGCAACGACGCCAAAAAGCTTGTTGGCGTTTGTTACGCACAAAAAAGAATATGAAAGATTCTGCAAGCGTACAAAACACCATTGTAGCTTTTCCCTAGGAGTATTCTAGAGTATCGTATCCACACGGAAGCTTTGGATAAGTATTCTAGACTAAAGTAAGGGTAAGTGATAAATGATATGTATGAATAAAACTATAAATGATAATATAAAGACTAAGACTACTAACACATAATAAAATACTCTATGATAAATAAGTAGATCAGCTAATTGAGAGGAGAGATCAAGGTTCCCAAACACTTCTCTGTTACTTGGGTTCTAAGACAACTAAAGCATGAATAGATATAGCAATCGCATAAAAACACTTTGGAGCAGCAGGTCCTTTCCTTCTCTCGAGAAAGACTGGGAAGGGTTAGAAGGGGGAAGGCTGCTGAGAGCTCTATGAACATCAACCCTAACATGGTGGATTACAAAGGCCTAACAGAGCTGTCACCCCTGGGGCTACCACAACTATCCAGAGGGTTGAGCGCAATATGAGGTAACCTATAGTCTAGACACCATGTCTACACTAAGGATTACTACTCTAGCCAAGTACTATAACTAGAGCACTCAATACGAGCAAATATCCCATGCAAATATATAACTACTATACTAATCATACATATGAAAGCATAAAGTAAATAGAGAAGATGAATATATTAAAGCATAAGTCTTGTAAAGAAAAGATACTAAGACATACCATACTCTGAAGACTCTTCCAGAATCGGAGCGCAGCTCCGCTCTCTCTAACTCTCAATTAGATCTAGATCTAATCTACTTCTAATCTACATCTAATCTTCTTCTAATTATCTATCTAATCTAGAGAGAGGTTATCCTTACATTGGGACACCTCTACAACTGAGAGATAATGAATTAGGGTTTCCAGGGGGTGGTCTGCCTCTTTATTTATAGCCCCCGAGGATGAATCGTGGCCGGTGGATCAAACCGACTTCATTGGACGGCCAAAATGTGATCTAGAGGTCGGTGGGAGGAAGCTTCCAGAAGATGGACACGAGAGGGCTTAATGGGCCGCCGGTCGGCGGGCCACTCCGCCGGTCGGTGGGCCCACTTGGAGTGTGGGGCCCATCTTTCTTGTGGTGCCTTCTAGTGTCTTCTAGACCCCCAAATGCAACTCTAATGATGTAGTTTCGATTCGCTTCTTCGTTTCTTTGTAAATCTCCAATTTCCACAGAATTTCGAGTATTTCCTGCAAAATAGAATATTCACCAAAACTCATGGAAATCATTAGAATCAAACCCTAGACTCTATTGAAATCATCCTATTATATTATTTTTCATGTTTATATAACTATAGAATGTTGACGATATCCACCATCAACAACATGCTGGCCACGTCGGCCACATCGTCTTCGCTAGAAGGCGCTTTCCGCTTCAGAGCGATCACAACCCAAGTCTGCAGCGACCAGAAGCCTAGGTAAAACCGACACTCGATCAAGCGAAGCTAGATATGAGACAAGACATAAGGGAAAACCTTCAGGCCTTGAACATGACCTGGACCAAGCTTCGGCTAAACCTCCAAGCAGTGTCGAGCAAGCAGCGAACCGAAGGTCGCAAAAAGCTTCGGATCAGACAAGTGAAAGCAACAGGAGTAGGCCCAGCCATTATATATAAGGGGGGGGGGACCTACCAAGTTACCATTGGTAGCTAAATGGGCCTAGGTGGGCTGGGCCGCCTAAAAAGGCCCAGCACTGTCATGGAGAATTCGCGGCCCGAAGGTTCACTACCTTTTGTTCCACCAAATTGAGGGTACAGCAAACGAAGCAAACATGTTCACCTTTGGTGGCAGGATGGGAGGTGTTCTCCAGCCTACACTGAAATGTCTCCTAGGTTGTCGGTTCGGCCCATGAGCTTGGACCTACCCGCCAAGGGGCTACTATTGGGGGAGCGACTTTTTGGTGCTCATGGAGTGACCTTCGGTGTATGGCCGAAGGTGTCCATCTTAGTTCACACCTTCAGATTTGTGCGATTTTGTAGGTGCAATAGGGTGAAGTGGCGAAGGCTCTCAGTGCGAGCAGGCTTCAGCAACCCGAATGTTCCCTTACCTTCGCTTGGAACCAACACCGGGGGAGAGCAACTGAAGGTGCCACATCAGCAGAAAGCCGGTTGTAAAGTGTGATTAATGTAATTGTTAACACCGGATTTTGGTAATCCAAATAGGCTGATAGTTGGGCCAGTGCAATTAATGAAGTTATATTAAAAGGAAAAGTCATTCGGCAACAACTCGTCTTCAGCAAGCGGAGATTGGATGCAGTCGGGTATCCAGGGCATTCGGCAAGTAGGAGATGGACGCGGTCGGGTGTCTGAGGTATCAGGCAATCGGCTGGAAGATAGTTTGTTCGGAAATCAGCGTAAAAGGTGGTTATATTCAATAACCGAACATGATGAATAGGCAACGGGTCGAAGGGATAAAGAAAGCGACCTGGATTCCGACGTGACTTAGAGCCAAAGTTATCGTATTTTTAGGTTATTTTTGTGAGTCGTAACCTATTAGGACTTTGTTGACACAGGGTATAAATATAAGCCCTTGGTCATTGTAATTTTCTGTTCACAACCAAATACAATCAACTGGCCCCGTGCCAACTTCGAGTCCCTTTGTCGTGTCGTCGAGTTCTTCGAGAGGAAGCATCGATCCGTCGACATCCGTAAGTTTCGGCAACCTTGTTATCATGTCTAGTATCGTGCAGCGGATTTAGATTATGATGCAAGTAGTCCTTTTTATCTCGACTGAATGGTCGTGCGGCAGGCATTTGCTTGATAACTAGGAAGTCTTTGCTTATGCTTGTTTTATCTCGACTGAATGGCCGTGTGGCAGGCGTTTGCTTGGTAGCAAGTAGGGCAAGATAGTTATCGATTCTTGGTTAGATTAGGAGCCGTGCGGCAGGCTTAGATTTGGCTCAAGGATTAGTTACCGGCTCTATTAGATTTGGCATGATCTAGTAGATTCATTAAGTTACCACGTGTTGCATGTTCTTCTATGTTTTATATATTGCAACACTCTTTTGTCCAGTCTAGATTGATAGAGCTTGGCCTTATATCTTAATAGATCTGTTTAGTCTTTTGATGTTTTATGTCTACCTTACCATGACAATTAGATCTCATGTTCGTATTGGCCAAGTTAGATCAACCTAGATTGTTACATGTTGCGGGTTCAAGCTTGTTAAGCGTAAGTAGATCTTGACAGAACTGGGTATCGTGCGACAGATGCAGGTTTTTGGGTTGCTTTAGAGCTAGTCAACCGGTGGACTAGAATTTGATTCAATCTGATAGGTTTGTTTACATTTGCATGTTTGTTCTTTCTTCATGGACCCCGATTTGGCAAGTTTGCCGGGTACGGTTACGCTTTCACGAGTAGCGAGTAATTATAGATTTGTTTGGTAATGCATGCTTTTAGCTTCTTACAATTAGATCGTATCATGCAGTGTATTAGTCTGGTTGTAAGGAATGGTGTAAATTTTAAGTAAGTGGTATCATGCAGTGGATTAGCTTACTTGGGTTCTGTCGGGGACCCATTTCGGGGGTACCCACCAAAAATTCGCAAATACCAACATCCGGTAGACGGCGTACGGCCCAAGGACCCATTCGAACGACCTCGGAGCCACTCCGCTTCGCACGACCTCAGGGTCACCCGACCTCCAGGTCAACAACCGACCTCAGGGTCACCCGACCTCCGGGTCAACAACCGACCTCAGGGTCACCCGACCTCCGGGTCAACAACCGACCTCTGGGTCAATCGCCCGTACGGCCCCCTGGGCCGTACGGTTGTTCTGCCTCGCCCGACCTTAAGGGCTCCCGATCTGCGGGGCCTCTCTACCTCGCCCGACCTCAGGGTCCAGCGACCTCGGTGTTTCCTCTGCAACACGAAATCAGGCACTGACTCGGTAATGCCGTACACAACCACTACTGTACAAATAAACATAGTTCGTCCCATTTTCTCTGGGGGCTACGTCTCCTCATATAGGGCTACAGTGACGCAGTACCAACAACGTGTGTCCCATATTGTACCCGGGACGGGCAACCTGCTCCCTCACCGGTCAAACACAGGTACTCGGCCACACCGCCATCGTCATCACCAACCCCGATGGAACGTTCTTCCACTCCTGTCTGACCGCCACAACAATGATGACGACGGCCGCCACGACGCCACTACAACGACACCTCCATGATCGCACGACCTTGTACTTTTAAATTACTCTCCTGTTATTCCTTTCTTCTTCTTCTCCTCGACCGAAGCCCACATCGTGTACGCCCCTTGCGACTATAAAAGGGGCGCTTGGGCACCGGGAAGGGGAAGGAGTTTTTTAGAACCCACAGACTTGCATAGTTCTTTAGACTCACCAGAGCTCCTAGAGCACTGAACCTCGACGATCTCCATCCCTAGAGACTTGGGAGTCCGCTCCCTCTCTCGACCTTGCTTGTAACCCCTACTACGAGCACTTTGAGCTCAGTCACACACCTCACTGGATGTAGGGCACCAATTTGCCTGAACCAGTATAAACCCTGTGTCACTCTTGAGCTTAGCCATCAAAGTCCCCGCGAGCTCATACACAAATTCACTAGCCATGGGTACAGAACCACGACAGTTGGCGCGTCAGGTAGGTGGAGCGCTCGCATTTCGCCACCTCGACTCCGATGGCACCAACAACCGTATCGCTGGTCCCCGGAGCACCTGTACGCTTCGGGGCACTGGCCTTCTTCTTCTCCGACTAGGAGAAGCCCTTCGTCGGCTCCATGTTCACCCGGCCTCCACCAGCTAGGAAGGCCGGCGGGGTCGCCTTGAGAGGGCAGGCATCGACGCCGCTCCCTTCGAGCCCCATCCGCGCCGCGGCTGAACACGTCTTCACCAAGCTCTTGGATCGGGTGCCAAGGCTCCTGGGCCCGCGCCCGACTCAGGAGCACTTCCGCAATGTCACTTTCTCCCTCGCCAACGTCACGCTGCTGCTCGCCGGAGAAGAGCCGCTGACATGGCCGGAGTTCACGAATCACTATGCCGCAATGTACCCCGACGGGGAAGAAGGCTTGCCATCGGCCCCGTATCTCCTGAGCAGCAAGCTCAGGGGCATCGAACCTCGGTCGACCTTCATGACGCTAGGAGGATCGAGCGAGGCAAGCCACGACCCTTCTCGGGTAGACCTGAGCATTCCACGGGCCAGGCCGGGTTCGGGCCGGGCCGAAAAAAACTCGGGTTTTTCGGGTCGAGAAAATCCTGCCCATGACCGTCCCATGGGACGTGTCGGGCCTCAGTTTTCGGGCCGGGCTCGGGCCGGGCCCGGGCTTGGGCGGGCCGCCCGCGCATTTTATAGTGTAAAGTAACTAAAAATAGCATTTCGGGCCGGGCTCGGGCCAAAAAATTTTTTCGCGGGCTTCAAGATCTCTGCCCACGCCCGTCCAGTAAGGTCCGTGGGCGGGCCTGGCGCGGGCCGGGCCCGGGCCGGGCCAGCGGGCTGGGTCGGGCCGGGCCAAAAATGCTCAGGTATATTCTCGGGAGTGCTTCATGTGCCGGACTCTGGAAGGGGCAGTCCGGGATGTCCCCAACGATGACGACGACGACGAGGTGGGCAGGAACCATACTCCCGTCCATACTCTGCCACCAGTCTGGCAGCCCTCCCCGCCTCGACGGTCGCCTCCACCCGTACCTCAAATGCGGCAGATCCGCGATCGAATGAAGGAGCTCGACAACACCCAGCAAGACATCGAGGACGAGCGCACGGCACTTCGGGCAGCCGTAGTGAGAGCCTGTGTGGTTCGAGGACTGGTGGATGGTCACTTCCTGGTGTGATGAGTGATTGACAACATTGTGTGGACTGACTCTTGGCTAAGTATTGCAGGTGCAGGTTGCGCCTTGATTGGTGCTGGTGCAGGTGAAGAACAAGCGCGAAAGGTCGATGCTGGTGAGGCCTCCAGGTGTGGAGCAGACAAGTAGGCTTGGTTCGAGGGACCTGGTGGCCAGCGGGGTCAAGTGCGGGCCGCATGGTGGTAAGAACAGCAAGACGAAGTCATGGACGGTTTCTTGGTAGAGCCTCAAAACCAAGGTCGAGCCAGGACTTCGTGGGAGCCAAGTCATGAGTGGAGATTGGCGGGAGGCTACATCAAGTTCGCAGGGTTTCCAGTAGTTTACCACAAAACCACAGGGTTCCTTGGTTGATCCACAAAGCCAAGGCCGAAGACCGAAGAGCAGCATCACTGGACCGGTCAGACCGGTGGGTCTGACCGGTGGGAAGCACCAGTCTGACCAGTGTGCGACGACGCCTTCCAGAGACTTGGAAGCAGAGGACACACGTCGGGATCGCAAGGCTTGCATCGAGGCTACGCAGGGTGCGGTCGCCGGGCATCCGTCCGATGGTGCTACGACGAAGATTCCCAAAGTGCCCCTCGGGGGTGTGTATCTTAGTTTTATGTCTTAGGGGTAGTTTCATCTTTCGGTTGCCTCCATATAACCCAAGTGGTGAGAGGATGGCAGCCATCTCTTGAACCCTAGCTCATTTGGTTTTGCTATTTTCCCTTCCTATATTCCTTAGGTTTTTCTTAGGTCTAGCTTGAGAGCTTCATGGTGAGATCTTGAGAGAGGGATGGATGTATGGGAGGCAAGCTAGACCTTGTATGAACCTTTGTGGTATGTATAGATGATTCGGCGTGGTTCCTCAAGGTTGTTTGATGTCTCCCCTGTTTTCCCTTCTTGGTGATTTTCGGAGCCTTTTCTTGGCGATTTTCTTGTGGCGGTTTTGAGACCTTTCTCTTTGGGATTTGGTGGGGGATGTATGCATGAACCCTTCGTGGTTCTTTTCCTTGTGATTCCCCTCTCAAATCTGTGAGTAAAGGGGCTCAATTTTGGGGTTTTCTCCGGTTTAGGGTTAGAGGCGTTCTTGGTGGAAATCCTTCGATTCCTCTTGATTTAGCAAGTTTTGGTGGACCAAATCATGGCTATGGAATGCCCATGAGGTACTCCTACTATCCCCAAAGTCTTGTGCAAATCCGTGGAGCGAATCGGGAGATCGGGATTTGGATTTGGAGGAGTTGACCCGCGGGTTGCTGTTCATCCCGAGCGCCCAGGTCCTGACCAGTCTGACCGGTTCCTTCCACCGGTCTGACCGGTGCCGACCCCCTGTTGGTTTTTGCTCGGGTGAACGTCTTGGTGAGTTCCCTAGTCTCTGAGTTTGCTGCTGTTTTGAGTTTGGAGTGTTTTGGAGCTCGGGAGGTTTGTCACTTGGATTTGGGGTTTCCGAGCTTGTACCGGTCTGACCGGTGAGCTGCACCGGCCTGACTGGTGTAGGAGCTTTCTGTCTAAATCTTCAAGTCTTGCTCAGGTGATCCGGTTTGGGGTCCAGGGTGACCCGGTGTGTCTCTGGTTGGTGTCGGGTGTTCCGGCGGCTCAGTCCGGGAGATCCGGCCGGGACCGGTCTGACCGGTGAAGGTGACCGGTCTGACTGGTGTGGTCAGTAGCTGCTCGAGTTGCTTGTTCTGCTGCGTTCTCGACTAGATTTCGGTGTGTGTTGGTTCCTAGGACCAGTAGCACTCCAGTGGCTACGTGGTCTTGGCCAACTTGGGTACTTGAGTCAGAGAAGTGATTTGGCCAAGCCGTGTTCGACTTGTTGGAGAAGCCATCTCCTTCGAGAAGAATTTTTGTCTGCTCCCATTCACTCCCCCCCCTCTCTGGTCGCTAGTTCGGTCCTTCAAGTGGTATCAAAGCCAGTTACGGGTCTTGATTGACTCTAACCAGTCTAAGATCCAAAGATGGCGTACCAGGAACAGGGTTCGGGTCCTCCACACTTCGATGGGAAGAACTACCAGATGTGGCAGAAACGGATGGCCGCTTTCCTTCGCGGCAAGGGTCAGTTGCTTTGGGACGTTACAGTGGACACAGCTTATGTCCATCCGGCTAACTTCCTGGCCCCGGGTTCGAGAGATTTGCACGATGCCAACAACAAGGTAGTCGACTACTTGTTCCGAGCACTCTATCAATCCGAATTCGATCGGGTGTGTGCAGAGGACTTAGCTTGCCAGATCTGGAACAAGTTGAAAGTAGCTCATGCTGAAAATAGTGAGGTTCAGGCTAGGCTGTTTGCGACTTACCGGAGAGAGTACGAGAACTTCATTCATCTTCCCGGTGAGTCCATAGACACTATGTTCCAGAGGTTCATGATGATTGTGAACAACATGAGGGCCAATGTGACCGTGCTCCCATACGATGATCATGATAGAGCTATCAAGCTCTTGCACTCGTTGGATCGTACCGTGTGGGGCGGAAAGGTCGAGGCCATTCTAGAGGCGGGTTCCTATACGACCCTGATGGTAGATGAGCTGTTCTCTAAGCTCAAGTCAGCTGAGGTGGACCGTGGGGTGACAACCAAGATCGAGGGCCCGACTGACTCCCATAGTCTCGCCCTCGTCGGTGGTTCAGGTGCTAGAATTAACGCTAACCCATCCACCAGGATGTACTCTCTGTCTTCCTTGATGTCTTTGCCAGATGAGGAGTTCGATGTGCTTGGAGAGGACGAGCTGGCATTGCTGACCAGACGGTTTGAGAGGATGCACGAGAACCGGGTGAACACAAGGAGGAACTCACGGACATGCTTCCAGTGCGGCAAGCCAGGACACTTCGTCACCGACTGTCCGGAGAAGATGGAGAACAAGGACATCTACGAGCACCGGCTGAGGATGGAGAACAAGCACCGGTCGAGGAGCGATCACAAGCACGAGCATAAGAACAAGGACGAGTGACGATCGAGGAGGAAGGACGGCCACGACAAGAAGGCCCGAGCGATGGTCGGAGTGAGCGACGTCGACTCCAGCTCCGCCTACTCCACCTCGAGCTAGAGTAGCAGCGAAGATGAAGGTGATCGGTGCAAGAGCAAGAAAGGGTCCAAGAACTTAAGCGGGTTGAGCTGCTTCACGCGAGACGGCTTCTGCGGCATGGCACATAGCTCCAGCAGCAAGAAGAGCCAGAAGGACGACTCGGACTCCGACTCCGAGGACGAGGTACGTGATGAGCTTTCCTTCTTGCGCCAGGAGAATGAGGAGCTAGTAAAATTGCTTGATAATCATGATGACATGCTTAGAGAGGCTAAGAAGATGAGAAAAGAGCTTAGGGCCTCGCTTGAAGATGCTAGGAATAGGGTGGCTGAGCTAGAAACACAGAACCTAGATGCTAAGCTTGAGATTGATTCGCTTAAGGATTCACCTGTTGTTTCTGATGAGGTTGATTGTGCTGATTGCCCTGTTTTCCTAGCTGATCTTACTGCTCTTAGGGAAACACATGCCTCCAAGTGTGAGGAACTAGATGTGCTTAGGGTTGAGTTGGCTGAGCTGAAGTCTAGACCTGCTTTGCTAGGTGCTTGCACATCTTGTCCTGTTTTGCATGGGAAAATAGCTGAGCTTCATTCTCGCATTGTTTCACTTGAGGCTGATTTGAAAGTTCCAATTCCTACTTCTTGTTCTGCCTGTGAATTGCATGCTGTAAAGAACTTGGAACTTGCACATTATGTGGATCGTTTGCAGGATGAGAATGATTACTTGAGAAAAATGATGGGTTAGTTGTCGGGTCATGAACCGCAGCTTAGGATGATGATAGAGGTATACAAGCGCTATGATGGGCAAGCGCTTGGTTCGGATAAGATTGGAGAGTGTAGTGGTGAGGGAGGAGAGAAGATTAGTGATATCCAAGCTCCACCAAAAACCTTCCACAAAAATGCCTATGCTCCTAAGCCAAACCCATTGAGAAACCGACTTGACACAACCCCAGATCCACCAGTGTTTCCTCCTCAAACAAATGATTTCCAAAAACCTATCAAGTTCAAGAGTGACTTGGGGAATGTGTTCTTTGGGAAAAAGGGTGAGAAGCCTAGTGAGGAGAAACCAAAAGAGAAGCCGAGTGAGGAGAAACCAAACGAGAAACCAAGTGAGCAGCTCCAACCCAAGCCTAAACCTAAGCCCATACGGTTTCATTATGACTATTGTGGGAGAGATGGTCACAAGGGTGAGTTTTGCTTCAAGAGGAAGCGTGAGGAGAGAATGGCTAAGGAGTGGGCTAACAAGGACAGGTACCGCCCTTCAAATGGTGTACCTGAGCCTCGTATGCAAATGCCCAGGGCTAAGGCTATTGTGATGACAGTTCCGGCTTGGGGAGATCGGAGAATGGAAGGTGGTGCTGCTGGCAGTGCGCCACCGGTCAGACCGGTCAGGGGGACCGGTCAGACCGATGCAGGTCTGGGCACTGACCAGTTTGGTTTTCGTGGTCGTGGCGATGCTCGGTTCAGTTCCTTTGGTCGTGGTACAGGTGGTAGGCATGGTATGTCTGGTGGTGTTGAGTTTGCTAGACGTTCTCCACCTCGTGCTCAATATGAGGGTGGGAGGAGTCATAGCTTTGAGTTGGAGAGGAGCTACGGTCCACGGTCTTCCTTTCATGGCTTTCGTGCTCCTCCAATGAGACGGGAGTGGTTTCCCCGTAGTGGTTTCAGTTCAGGTAGAGATGGTAGGATGGGTCCGAGGTTTGGTACTCGTGGTGGTTCCCGTGGTGGTTTTCGTGGTGGTAGTTTTGATAGGCGTGATGATATGGTTTGTGCTAACCCCACTTTGGAGCAAATGGCTCGGCACTGGTTTTACTCTTTTGGTACTAACCCCAGTGCTGAGTCATTTGTTCACTCACGTGCTCATTTTTGCATTTCAGGTTGGAGACTTGGGGAACGTTTGGTTGATCGACTCCGGTTGCTCGAGGCACATGACCGGAGATCGAGGGTGGTTCTCCAGCCTAGTCCCAGTGACGACCAAGTCGTACATCACCTTTGGGGACATTGGACGAGGGCGTGTACTTTCAGAAGGAGAAGTAAGGGTAAGTGACAAAGTGGTGCTGAAGAGAGTTGCCTTGGTGAAGTCTTTGGGGTTTAATTTGCTCTCTGTTTCTCAGCTTCTTGAGGAAGGCTTTGAGGTTTTGTTTAGGCCTAGTGGTTCTCAGATACTTGATTCTCGAGGTGACCTTGTCTGTATGGTTGTTCCTGAGGGTCAGATATTCCGAGCAGATTTCTCTCAGTGTTCGGGTGTTGCTCGTTGCTTTGTGGCTGGTTCTTCGGGTGAGTTGTGGAAGTGGCATAGGAGGTTGGGTCACTTGAGTTTTGACCTTTTGTCATGCTTGAGTGGACTCAACTTGGTCCGAGGATTGCCCTGTTTGCGGTTCGAGAAAGATTTGGTGTGTGCGCCCTGCAGGCATGCTAAGATGGTAGCTGCTTCCCATCCGCCCCTCACCGATGTGATGACGGAGCGTCCATGCGAGCTGCTCCATATGGACCTTGTTGGCCCAGCTCGTGTGCGATCTGCGGGTGGGAAGTGGTACATCTTAGTTGTGGTGGATGACTACTCTCGGTATGCTTGGGTCTTATTTTTGGAGGAAAAGGGGGAGACGTTTGGTTTTGTTCGGGATCTTGTCTTGAGGTTGAAGAACGAGAGGCACAGAGATGCCATACGAGCGATTCGCAGTGACAATGCCTCAAAATTTAAAAACTCTCATTTCGAAACCTTTTGCCATGACTTGGGTCTTGAACACCAGTTTTCGAGTCCGTATATGCCTCCCCAGAATGGCGTGGTGGAAAGGAAAAACAGAACCCTGTGTGAGATGGCTCGGACGATGCTCAATGAGCATAGGACTCTGAGGAGGTTCTGGGCTGAGGCGGTCAATACCGCGTGCTATGTGTCGAACAGGATTTTTCTCTGAGTCCACAAGAAGAAAACCTGCTATGAGTTGATGCATCTCTGTACTCCCAAGGTGAGTCACTTTCACATGTTTGGATGTAAATGCTTTATTTTGAAGAAGGGCAAGAATTTGGATAAGTTTGAGGCTAGGTCGGTCGATGGTATTTTCTTTGGTTATGCTACTCACTCTAGAGCATTTCGTGTGCTCAACTTGGAAACTAACCAAATCGTGGAGACTTGCGAGATGACCTTCGACGAGACACAGCCACGTAGCTCTTTGGTCTTTGAGTGTGCAGATGACGAGGAACTTGGCGAGGAGATCTTTCGGGATGAGGAACATGAACATGGAGATGAAGAAGATGGTGGTGTGGCGCCCGCGGCTGAGCTTGAACCTACTACGTCCACTATGATCGAGGATGGACCTTCTCCTACACCCACGACGACATGCCGAGATCGAGAGGAAGCTGTTGTTGAGGGGTAGGTGGCTTCAAGGCGTGAAGCTCCCCGGTGAGTACAAGAGGATCACCCAGCTTCGAGGATCATCGGGGACATCAACGAACGAACTACACGGTCGAGGTTTAGAAACAACTCTCATTTCGCTCATGCTGCTTTTGTTGCTACTTTTGAGCCCAAAGACATTGCACACGCACTATCTGATCACAATTGGGTGAATTCGATGCATGAGGAGTTGGAGAATTTTGAGAGAAACCAGGTTTGGGAGTTAGTGGAGCCTCCACCAGGGTGTAAGCCGATTGGGACAAAGTGGGTGTGGAAAAACAAAGAGGGAGAAGAAGGTGAGGCGGTGAGAAACAAGTCGAGGTTGGTTACTCAGGGGTACACACAGAAAGAGGGGATAGACTACGAGGAGACCTTTGCTCCCGTAGCCCGTTTGGAGGCGATTAGGATCCTTCTAGCCTTTTCCGTGGCTAAAGAGTTCAAATTGTACCAAATGGATGTGAAGAGTGCGTTTCTGAATGGTGTGTCAGAGGAAGAAGTGTATGTGAGGCAACCACCGGGGTTTGAGAGTGAGAAGTACCCCCACAGGGTGTACAAGTTGAGGAAGGCGCTGTATGGGTTGAAGCAGGCGCCTAGAGCTTGGTATGGTAGGTTGAGGGGTTTCCTGTTCGAGAGAGGTTTTGAGATGGAGAAGGTAGATCAGACCTTGTTTCTTCTCAGGCAGGGCAAGGAAATCCTAATTGTGCAGGTGTACGTGGATGATATTGTCTTTGGTGGCTCGTCTAACTCTTTGGTTGCAAGGTTTGCAGAAGATATGAGCAGGGAATTTGAGATGAGCATGATGGGCGAGTTGCAGTTCTTCCTCGGCCTCCAGATCAAGCAGTCGAAGGAAGGAATGTTTGTGCACCAAGCTAAGTACACCAAGGACATTGTGCGGAAGTTCAAGATGGAGGACTCCAAGGCCATGACGACGCCAATGACTACGACTACAGCCCTTGATGCGGACGAGGAAGGTGAACACGTGGACCAGAAGGAGTACCGGAGCATGATCGGCTCCCTCTTGTACCTGACGGCGACGAGGCCGGACATCCAATTCTCGGTATGTCTGTGCGCTCATTTTCAAGCGTCTCCAAGGACTTCGCATCGGCAAGCAGTCAAGCGCATCTTCAGGTATTTGCGATACACTCCCGACTTCGGCCTTCGGTACTCCGCGTCTTCTTCTTTGGCGCTTCATGGATTTTCAGACGCGGATTTTACCGGGTGTCGGTTGGATAGGAAGTCCACTTCTAGGACTTGCCAGTTCTTGGGTTCTTCTTTGGTGTCTTGGTCTTCCCGTAAACAATCGAGTGTTGCTCAATCTACAACCGAAGCCGAGTATGTTGCCGCAGCTAGTTGTTGCTCTCAGCTCCTTTGGATCACATACACCATGAGTGACTTTGGTGAGAAGTTTTCCCGTGTCCCACTTCTATGCGATAGCACAAGTGCCATAAGTGTTGCTAAGAACCCAGTATCAATTCCAAAACCAAGCACATAGAAGTGAGATATCATTTTCTGAGAGACAATGTGGAGAAAGGGAGAATTGAGTTGATCCATGTGCCCACCCAAAACCAACTAGCAGATATTTTCACCAAGCCCCTAGATTAAGCAACTTTCACTCGTTTGCGGGGAGAACTTGGTGTGTGCATGGTTTCTTGAGTTGGTGGTGATAGCTCCTTTGTAGCATATGTATAACTTTCCTTTTGTGCATTCTTGCATTTTGCATTACATATGTGACATGATGTATAGGTATCTTTGTATCTTAGGTTGCATGCATTTTGTACCATATGCATTGTGTAGGAAAAGCTTCTCCCATATACTTTGTTCACCATGATGTGCTATAAATGATCTTGTGAGCTAGTTTGGTATGATATGGCTAGTTTGGCTTAGCTCTTGGTGATCTTGATTTATATCCATGGTTGAATGCTATGTTTTGAAAAATGCTTGTTGTAGGCCTCTTGTGAGTAAATGCCTTTATATGATCATGACATGTTTAATGGCTTTTCTATGCTTAATTTGTGCTTGGATGATTTATTTTGATCATATGGGGCCAAAGACTCACTTGTCATCATGAATGTTTAGCCCACTTGCTTTATCTTGTGGAGGGGCATAAGTTCCTTTTTGTCGCAAAGACATTTCATGTACCAATATAAATCTGAAAATGAGATGTTAATTGCTTGGAAAATATGTCCCTATGTCATTTGTGCTTAATTAATATGCTTTTGGGTGCTAAACCGTTGCATGATGCCTGCCAATGAGAAGTCTCATATCTAGAAGTAGGCACATGGCTCGATGGTTTTGACATGACATGAGGTGCTTGTGGGTGTTTATGATGATCTTATGCTTAGAATGGTTGTCCTAGCATGAAGTTTGTGTGGTTTTGCCATTTTGACATGTTTTGCTCATGTTTAGGACTTTGCTCATGAGAGGAAATTTTTCGAGAAAATGCTACTTTTGTTGATAGCTTTATCCAATGGGTGTGAAACTTGGTGATCTTATAGCTTATGTTCATACGAAGCTATAGAGTATCTAACTTGCTCATTTGGACATGTGTAGCATCTTGTGGTGAATTTTGTCTATTTGAGAAGCTCTAGGTTGTTTTTTTCCTAATTTTGCCTTGATTCATGCATTGTCAACAAGGGGGAGAAGTTTGAGCATGTTTTGGCCTACTGAATGCATTTAAACGGTTTCCGAGTGGTTTCGAGCCATTTTTGGGCTCTTGCAGTTCCCAGGTGGTCATCGTCCTGACCGGTGGAGCTCAACGGTCTGACCGGTGTGAGTGTCAGGATCTGGGCGGATCTGGTGCACCGGTCTGACCGGGTGAGGTGAACCGGTCTGATCGGTCAGAGCAAGGCTGGTGCAGCTGCTCTGTTTCATGAGGTGGTTTGCATGCATTCGTCCAGGAGGAGTTGCATTGGTTCAGGGGGAGCTTGCATGTGTGCAGGGGGAGCTCTTGTGGTGTTCGAGCTTTGCTTTGGTGGTTTGTGCTCTTTTGCTTGAGCTTGTTTTTGTCTCGGTTGTGTCGAGTCGTTGCCCTTGCCTAAGGGGACCGAGACTTTCCTATTTCAAGTGATCTTGTTCTTTGCCTTTGTTCGGCTTTCGATCGCTTGTTCGAGTTTCTTTTGGTCGTTTCTTTTCTTTTCCTTTTCTCTCTGGTTACCAAACGTGTGTGTTGTCAATACACTCATCAAGGGGGAGATTGAGAGCCTGTGTGGTTCGAGGACCGGTGGATGGTCGCTTCCTAGTTGATGAGTGATTGACAACGTTATGTGAACTGACTCTTGGCTAAGTATTGCAGGTGTAGGTTGCGGCTTGATTGGTGCTGGTGCAGGTGAAGAACAAGCGCGAAAGGTCAATGCCGGTGAGGCCTCCAGGTGTGGAGCAGACAAGTAGGCTTGGTTCGAGGGACCCGGTGGCCAGCAGGGTCAAGTGTGGGCCGCATGGTGGCAAGAACAGCAAGACGAAGTCGTGGACGGTTTCTTGGTAGAGCCTCAAAACCAAGGTCGAGCCGGGACTTCGTGGGAGCCAAGTCATGAGTGGAGATTGGCGGGAGGCTACATCAAGTTCGCAGGGTTTCTGTCACACCTGGTTTTATAAAAGCAAACCAAGTGCATACCTATATGTACGCCAAGATCTAGTTTCATACATATAGTAGACATAAGTGAATAACAGTAACAGTATCACATATAAAAACATAAACAAAACTTACTATTCTATCAGAGTTATACAGCTCAATCCTGGAAACGGAGGCGCCAACTCCACAAGCAATCGACTGGGGGCTGCGTACGCCTAGCATCAACACCATCTTCAACAGCTTCACACCTTTTTCTTCTGAGTAGCAGTAAGCAAGGATGAGTACACTTATGGTTGGTACTCAGCAAGGCCACAAGAACTAACCAGAAACGATTTAAAGTCCATCTTTAAGTTTATTAATCATGTGAGGGTCCAGGCCGCTCTTGACCGGGAGCGCGGCTAATCGATTAGTTTTACACTCTGCAGAGGTTGTACATCTTTACCCACAAGTCGCGTAAAAGTCCCGAAGAACTTTAGACCCAACCATGCGATGCAGATCAGGCATCATATCACACTACCTAGGTGTGATTGCATAGGGACGCTACGAGGCCTTTACAAAGATTCCCTAGCACGGGCTGCTCGCTAGGTTACCTGATCAGTGCAGCGCATAAAGCTCCCTAGCGGGTACCGTGTCTTAGCAAAGTCCAACTCCCCGCCAGAGCAGGTCTATACACCATCTCCCGTCAGCCCCCAACCCCTTTCAGGTAAAGCATACCACATACTAAAGTTTCTAATTAATTGGCCAAGACAGAGCCATATGTCTTGTGGTAGTACGGTTATCCTGGGTGGTCGCTCCATGTTCCAATTAAGACACAATATTCTTATTTAAAGCATAGATAGAAGGTGGTTAGGGACACTTGCCTTTCTGCAATGAAAAGCTACTCTTACTGCTCTCTCTTCATCTCTTGCTTCCTTGGAACTCTTCATCTTCAAAGCAAATGAATAGCGATCCTTATTCTACTCGAAGCAAACATCGGGAACAACCATACAAAGCAAACAAACAAGTACAACTAAGAACAATGCACCAATCAAAAGAAAAACTTTAAAAGAGCGCACTAAAGGATGGGCTCGATTCTATGGTTATGCAACGACGAAAGAACGTTGAAAACAAAACTAAGGTCGAAGCTATCGAAAGATCATTATCAAACAACAAGAGACTACGTGCTTCATATGTTTTAATTAGAAAATAATGTGGCAAGAATATTTCAAAGCAGGTTATGTTTAATTAAGAAAACATGGTAAACTTAACCATATTCTATTAGCAAATATTTAATTACAAGTTATATCAGATTAACAATTAACATTAAAAGATAAAGCATGTGAAAGAATCTAATCGAATAACTTTATATTGCGTGTTCAACTAAACATATTGATATTGAAAAGACATTTATAATATCATTAACCAAGTTAACTTTATTATGAAAACCGATGTTTAACACTAAGCATCTTTTATTTGAGAAAAGCTAGTTATAAATAAGAATTAAATAATTACATCATGATTGAAGAAAACCGAAATAGAACCTAATCACTTTTATTTAGAAAAACAATGGAACAAGAATTAATCAAGATTAACATGCAACTTTAGTATTAAAATAAGTAACAGGTGATACACATGCTAACGCACAAGTTATGGTGAAACGAACTAGAACGACACAAACGTACTATAACGGTACAAAACTAATCTACGCGTTAGGAGGAATATGTCAGTGAAAGAATTACTAACATCGAAATTGAATAGAATAAGATATGAATTTTAATAACAAGAAAAAGATAACTGATTGAATATGACATAAAGATGATGTCACCATGAGAAATAATCAAGAAAAAAAATTAAATGATAGATAGATTTGCTGACGTGAGCAAGGATTTTACAGATGAATAAATAATTATCCCATAGATCAAAGATTTGCAAGGCCTAGTAATCAATGAGGTTTCACATTACCGAAGAAAAGAAGTGTAGGGAAAAAAAGTGCTGATTATTTGGTAAAGGAAAAGTTCTAATTACCACATAAGCATGATGTCACCGTGATGTCATCACCGGCAAGAGGAAGACGTATGAAAATGCATGGCTTGCTCATCAGCACCAACGTGCATGTTTCTCTTTCTATAGCTATGATCTTGCTTGGACTTAATGACCGGTGGTGATGATGGTTAGCGACGGCTGCAAAGAGACACGAATTGAACTCAGCTGAGTTGGCATGCATCAACAGGAGGCGCACGGCCGTAGGCAGCATGAGTTTCAAATAGCACATGCATGAATTAGAGATAAATTAAATGTGAACGTGCATGCATGAGTAGCTAACAAGCACGTCGCTGGTGATACATACGTGCATGAAGGCTTGCTCGGATCAGTGTGATAGAGGACGGAATCGGAAGGTGCATAAGGAGCTTCTCACCAGCGGTGTCGACGATGAGTTAGGTGCATGCTGCACGGCCGGCACTACGGAGATTGAGAGTAGGCACGCGGTGCGGCTGGCTTCCATGCCGGCAGGCCGGTGAAGTGGTGTACGTAGCAGCCAACGCATGTTACACAAAGAATAAGTAAGCAAGAGATGATTAATTCATGGCCGGCGGCGAGATACGGTGGTTTGGATGCAAAACAATGCAGAAAGGAGACTCAACGAGGAAAGTACGTGATGACATGCTCACCTATGGCAGAGGATATACGACGGAACGATGGGCGAACATCGATCTGGATAAGAAAGCTGCGCGCGTTTCGACCAGACGTGCTGACGGCGATGGCCCTCGGCTTCGGCAGCAGCAATGACGACGGCAGCTCCATATATACGCTGAGACGAGAGACACGGATGAGGCTTGGCAAAGCTGGCATCAGGCAACGGCGGCGGGCTTCTTCGTGACCGCGGCTGGCATCAGCAGCTTTAGGGCGTGGAGAAATTGGGCGGCGGCGGCTTGCGAAGGAACTAAGGCACATAAGAGGCGCCGTGATTCAGTTGCCGAAATATAAGAGGACACGTAGGGATACAAGATGTGTATATATCGAGGGCCGGGCCTTGACGTGCTGGAGTCCAAGGCCACGTCAAGTTGGACCCAACGCTAGACAAGCTAGCTAGCTGGCTGCTCTCGGGTATATAGAATTGATACTAAAGAAAAGAACAGGCCTGTAGAAACAGAAAGGAAATCAAGCATGGCGTGGGCTTTATTTGGGTGGGCTTTATTTGGGAGAATATTTGGTGATGACCAAATTGTAGATAGAAGCTCAAAGAGTTTTGGAGCATTCGAAGTATATGACAGTTCAGAGATAGTTAGGGACACGATGAATCCAATTAAAGTGCTTGGAACTCGTGAAAGGGAATTGAGAGCTTGTAATAAATAGATTTTTTTGCTCTATGGAAAAGAGAATAAATTTTAGGAAATTCCCAGAGATAGATTGGGACACGAATAATCCAAATAAAGTATCTGGAGCTCATGAAAAAGATTTTAGAGCCTTCTAATAAATAGAATTAGCTCAAAGAAAATGAGAATAAATTCCAGAAAAAGTTGAAAAATTCTCGGAAGGATTTGGTCAGCACCTAAACGTATTTTTAAAACCTTTTACACTCAACAAACACTAAGATGCATCGGCATGAATGCAACACTCACATCGAACCAATTTATTTAATTCTGAAAATCAAACAAAGGCCTTTTCTTATACTATATTTCCTGTAAAGAAAATAAATGTTGGAAAAAAATTTAAAATTACGAGAAAATTCTTATTTAATTATTCTCTCTATTCACATCCTGAAATTAGAAATTTCAGGGTGTGACAGTTTCCAGTGGTTCACCACAAAATCACTGGGTTCCTTGGTTGATCCACAAAGCCAAGGCCGAAGACCGAAGAGCAGCAGCACTGGACCGGTCAGACCGGTGGGTCTAACCGGTCAGACCGGTGGGTCTGACCGGTGGGGAGCACCGGTCTGACCGGTGTGCGACGACGCCTTCCGGAGACTTCGAAGCGGAGGACACGCGTCGGGATCGCAAGGCTTGCGTCGAGGCTACGCAGGGTGCGGTCGCCGGGCATCCGTCCGATGGTGCTACGACGAAGATTCCCAAAGTGCCCCTCGGGGGTGTGTATCTTAGTTTTATGTCTTAGGGGTAGTTTCGTCTTTCGGTTGCCTCCATATAACCCAAGTGGTCAGAGGATGACAGCCATCTCTTGAACCCTAACTCATTTGGTTTTGCTATTTTCCCTTCCTATTTTCCTTAGATTTTTCTTAGGGCTAGCTTGAGAGCTTCATGGTGAGATCTTGAGAGAGGGATGGATGTATGGGAGGCAAGCTAGACCTTGTATGAACCTTTGTGGTATGTATAGATGATTCGGTGTGGTTCCTTAAGGTTGTTTGATGTCTCCCCCGTTTTCCCTTTTTGGTGATTTTCAGAGCCTTTTCTTGGTGATTTTCTTGTGACGGTTTTGAGACCTTTCTCTTTGGGATTTGGTGGGGGATGTATGCATGAACCCTTCATGGTTCTTTTCCTTGTGATTCCCCTCTCAAATCCGTGAGTAAAGGGGCTCGATTTTGGGGTTTTCTCCGGTTTAGGGTTAGAGGCGTTCTTGGTGGAAATCCTTCGATTTCTCTTGATTTAGCAAGTTTTGGTGGACCAAATCATGGCTATGGAATACCCATGAGGTACTCCTACTATCCCCAAAGTCTTGTGCGAATCCGTGGAGCGAATCGGGAGATCGGGATTTGGATTTGGAGGAGTTGACCCGCGGGTTGCTGTTCATCCCGAGCGCCCAGGTCCT
The DNA here is from genome assembly GCA_036936925.1 of Cenchrus fungigraminus. Lineage (NCBI taxonomy): Eukaryota > Viridiplantae > Streptophyta > Magnoliopsida > Poales > Poaceae > Cenchrus > Cenchrus fungigraminus. The sequence goes on along the minus strand of CM072778.1, from coordinate 13,428,233 downwards.
GACCGGTCTGACCGGTTCCTTCCACCGGTCTGACCGGTGCCGACCCCCTGTTGGTTTTTGCTCGGGTGAACGTCTTGGTGAGTTCCCTAGTCTTTGAGTTTGCTACTGTTTTGAGTGTGGAGTGTTTTGGAGCTCGGGAGGTTGGTCACTTGGATTTGGGGTTTCCGAGCTTGTACCGGTCTGACTGGTGAGCTGCACCGGCCTGACCGGTGTAGGAGCTTTCTGTGGAAATCTTCAAGTCTTGCTCGGGTGATCCGGTTTGGGGTCCAGGGTGACCCGGTGTGTCTCTAGTTGGTGTCGGGTGTTCCGACGGCTCAGTCCGGGAGATCCGGCCGGGACCGGTCTGACCGGTGAAGGTGACCGGTCTGACCGGTGTGGTCAGTAGCTGCTCGAGTTGCTTGTTCCGCTGCGTTCTCGAGTAGATTTCGGTGTGTGTTGGTTCCTAGGACCAGTAGCACTACAGTGGCTACGTGGTCTTGGCCAACTTGGGTACTTGAGTCAGAGAAGTGATTTGGCCAAGCCGTGTTCGACTTGTTGGAGAAGCCATCTCCTTCGAGAAGAATTTTTATCGGCTCCCCTTCACTCCCCCCCTCTTTGGTCGCCAGTTCGGTCCTTCAGGCGGGACTAGCGTAGGAGCGCGCCCATAGCGCCCGACGGCGCATCCTCAATGACGAGGCGGCCCCTGGCCAAGCGTGAATGTTCCCTTGAGCCTCCCACAAGCTGGCAGCGACAACCCTCCTTCTCCGCAACTGCCCATTGCCCGAATCACCTTTGGCCCGTCTGGTCCACCAGCGCCTCGAGGAGCTATTGGAAACTGCGGCGGTTCAATAAGCAGAGAGTTCGGTGTCTCAGCTCTGGGATGAGTCGTGGAGAGAGCAGGAGGCTCACTCCGGTCTTGCCTCCATCGCGCCCTGGAGACGGCGACGAATCCCACCGACGATCAGCCCCACGGCCTCGGCTAGCTCCGAAAAAACCGGACCAACCATCCGGAGGTCATTGCCGACATCAGCAATGGCCCGCTCCAGCTCCTCCTCTCTGACCTCCTCCGCGGAGAACGGAGGCACCGCATCTGCCACGACGACAGCGCCCGCCTCGCCAGGAAGGGCGCTACCCGAACCGGCGAACCCTGGCATGCCAGTGACAGCGGTCACCACGACCGCTGATGAACCCGCTCCCGTACCCTCGGGGGCGGCCGGGGCAAGCCCCGAGGCTGCAAAATGCTGAAGATCAATGGCGGCAGGAGGGGTGCGGGCCGCCGACGCCCCGCCCACTAGCGGTTCCACCAAGTCTACCAGCTCAGAAGCTGGCTGCTGCACGGGCATAGCCGCGCCTCCGACTTCCTCTACGATGAAGGACGCTGTCAGCGCATGCGCCCTCGTAGCCGGCTCCATCCGCGCCGGCTTGGAAGAAGCATCTGGTCGAGGGACAGAGGTAAAGGGTGGCGATGCCATGGCGGTTGCTGGCGCCCTCGGTCTCTTCAGGGGATTGGGCATCAGAGGCGCCGCAGCTGCCCTGTCGCGGAAGCAGAATAAGAAGCGAAGATGAATAACAAGAGCCTGGCCGAAACAAAAGTCAAAGGCAATGCACCCCTTGGCGAATCGTCTCCTCGGTAGCGATGGGGGAACCGACCCCGACCTCCTTCCTGCCGACGACGGTGAAGTGATTAACGGCTCCTCCGAACCGGCCAGAAGACGACTGTTGACACAAAAATAGGACGTCACCTCCGTGCGCAGCACATGTGACTCCCCGGTCTGTAGCGAGGCGTGCCAGCCAATCTGACCTGTTGATTGACAATGGAAAATATTAGGGATCAGCTAGAGAACCGATGGCCTTGCAGCGACACGTGTACCAGCCAATCGTCCGATACGGGAAAAGCGGGATCGGTCGGCTCGAAAGCGACAGAAGCGCGGGTGCGATCGGCTGGATCGGCCGATCGTGACGTCAGCACTCGAGTAGGTCAGAATCGGCTGTGATGTTGAAAGCCGATAGGATCTAGATCGAGCGGATGATAATGATAATAGCTAAAACTACTAGAATTTGGTACGAAAACTTGTAGATCTAGCTAATATCGGTAAGGGGTGAATAAAGAACTAGACGAAACCTCAGCGATGCGCCCGGAGGTTAAAGCCTAGGATTATTCGGTAAAACGGTACTCACAAGCTTGTCGGAGATCAGCTGATGCAGCCCGACGAACCCAAAGCACGGCGTTGTAGAAAAGAGAAAAACGCAATGGCGAAGTCGCCGAAAAGTAGATGCTGTAAAGGTAGATGCTGTAAAGTAGATGCAGTAAAAGTAAAGGGTTTGCCCGGAGGCGGTTTGTTTGATATTGGTGTGTACACTTTTTTCCGACCACGTAGGGTCGTTATTTATGTCCTGAGGACAAACCCGACTCCTAGCCGATCACGACACTGTTTACTTACATCTAAAGACAAAAACTACTAGAAATAGAAAAGGACTCTCGCAGGAGTCAAAAACTTCCTAAAACTGACTCTTTGACCCATCGTCAATCGTAGACTGACCCGCCTCTGTCATGCTTTCCTTTTTGGCATATTTCTTTTGAATACCGCCTCTTCTTTCCACCATCGGCCGATCTTCTATCTGATCATCGGCCGATCGCTTTAACCAGCTGGTCCACCGTCAAGGTTGAATCCCTTTGACCATCGGCGATCCGTGTTGACCGTCTTTCTCTCCCTTCAATCGGCCGATTGTACTTTGTTTTCATCGGCTATTTCTCCTTATTCCTTTTTGACCTGTTTTCCAAAAAACGATGTCAACACATGCCCCCTAATTTCAGAGTAAATAATCTTTTGCTCTGAAATTTCCTCGAATCCATTATCTCCATTGATTCGAAGTCGGCCATAGAATCTCAACAAATCTTCGAGGTCATAAATACAACCATTCTGGTTCTTTTTCTCCCCAAAATCTTGTTGTTCCAGCAGCTCGAGCTTTCAAGCGACAAACCCTAAACTCCAAAGTTCTTGCTAATCCATGGCGTCCTCAAGCTCCGCTGGAGGTTCTGGCTCTGCTTCTGTGCCCCCGAAGGCATCTCTTTCTTCAGTTCCCCCGGTATTTCCTTCAATCTTTTGCTTTTATTTGTCTTTAAATACCGCCATCTTTATTTGCCTGAAGCCCAGATTCATTTATTTCTCCAGGAACTTAGATCCCATCTCACTATCCCTGTTGATGATAAACCCGGACTTACTTTCCTTGGACCGATGGGTGATACTGACCCCATAGAGATGATTAACTTTGAAACCAGCCGAATTCCCTTTAAGCACGCTTCCTTAAATCTGGCCGATTGGGACAGCTGTTTCAGGTCTTGGACCGGTTATGTTAAAGGATGGAGAGATTGGTATCTCAGAGTTTCTGCGAAGAACAAGGGATCTTGGGAGCAGTATAAAATTAATCAATGCATCACCTTATCCCTATCTGAGATGTCCGGAATGAATCTCTTCTGATAGCTGCCTCTTACTTTTGGTGTGATGCACTCAATGCTTTTCTGTTTGGCCATGGGCCGATGGCTCCAACCTTGGCCGATGTTCTTGTGTTGACCGGTCTAGATATTTCCTCCCCAGATACCCTTTTTAGCCATCGTAATGACAAACTTTCTCATTAGTTGAAAACCAAGGGCATAGGTGGATGGTCTGGCTATATCGCTGAGCACAAGAAAGAAGGAACCGTGGGACAGAGGGAACATGTTGCTTTCCTGAACATGTGGCTTGAGAAATTTGTCTTCTGTGGCAAAACTTTTGGCCCTACCGCTAATTACCAGATAGTGGCTGAGCGGTTGGCTGCCGGCAATCATATCCCTCTTGGAAAATATCTTTTAGGTGCAGTTTACCACCTCCTTCATCAAGTAGCAGTCAGCCTGTCAACCAATTCTCCCATAGGTACTCCGGGAGGTCCCTGGTGGTTCATTAACTTGTGGCTGAACCTTCATCTCCGAGATAGGTTAGAGCCGAATATTTTTACCAAGACTTTCCCAGGAGATCAACCAGATGGTGTTCCAATTGTAAGGCGCTGATGTATGAATTTTGGAGAAGCTGTCTCTGCCTTCCCAGGACACAAAAGAACCCCTTCTCGCATAGCAGAGCACTTTAGAAGTTTTTACCTTAGCTTCAACTCAAATTCTATCATCTGGTTTGCATATAAAGACGATGAATGCCACTTCGAGACCACATTCAACTTTGATGATATCCATAAGGATGATGAAGAGAGGATTGCCTTTGTGGAAATCATCAAACCGGGGCTCCTTCCCTCTTGTGTCTTTGGAAAGGATCAAACAGCCACCTATGAATTTTATAACCCCTCAGTGTGTGCACGTCAGCTGGGGTTTGGCCAATTGCCGATTGGCCTTTACTTCTCTGATTTGATCAGACCACGGGAGATTATTCCTAGTGGCACTTGTTATCAGTGCCTTTTGGACAGGGTTCCTGACTCTGCTACTATTAATCTTGATTCCTGGAGATTTTCTGGCTTCTCTTCCCCTCTCTTTAATGTTTGGTGGGCAGAATGGTGTGACCACCTTTTCTGCGTCTCTCCGAGAATCTATTGTGAGCAATTGGACCCTGATTATGTGGCGTCGGCTGATGAGGTACTTCTTTCATCTATTTACTTTATGTATTGCTCGACTATATCCAGATTTGCTATATCCTTATTTTCCTTTTCAGCCCGAAACTACAGAGCCTCCTGTTGTCAGCAGAAGTAACATGCCGATTCAATATTGGCCACCAAGACGGGCACCATATATCAGCCATAAAGCTCCTTCGATCTCTTTAATTATGCAGGGTCCCAGGATTAATCCTGCTCCAGATAATCTACCTCTGTCAACGCTTAAGAGGAAGGGCGTGACCGATAAGGTTCTTGCTCGTAGAACAAAGAAGAGGATTGTCACTAAGGTTGTCAATGTCTCGGACATGGCAGGAGTATTGGCAAGTGCTTTCCAGGTACTGACTTTAGCCTTTTCTCTTCTTTTTTCTGTAACTTCGATTGATCATCCTCCTTTGTGCAGTTTTCGGGATTAATTGGTCAATCAGAACAAGTCACGACTGCTGATCTTGGTCAGGACAAGGTTTTGGGAGAAGCCCCGGTTGATGATGTTGACCAGTCTGGGACCCATCAAAGGGTTGATGCTTCTGCTGACCAACTTCAAAGTTCTCCTACACGAGCTGACCCTCATATTGAAGACCCAATTGAGGTAGGATTCTTATTCATGTTTTTCTCCTATTTTCCCATGTTCAATCCTTTGTCTCTGTTCAGGATGTGGTTGAAGCGCCGATTGAGACCCAAGACAAGCCATTGGATGATTCCCAGCAGAATATCGGCCACCAACCACAGCTGCCGATTATTGAAGTCTCTGAATCATTATTGACTGAAAACTCAACAGCCCAAACTCGAGCGACGTCTTCTGCTGTAGAGGTAAATTCCTTGACACATTTCTCTTTTAGATCCCGTGCTTCTTCTGCATACTTTAATAAACTTGCTTTCTTTTCAGGGTACGTTGGCAATCACCCTTCCAGATGAAGTGAAAGCTAAGCTGATCGAGGTGCTGCCATTGCTGAGCCAGGATGTTGGTCAACTTGTGCAAGACACCGAGCCGATCAGGGTCATCTTCAAACAAATTCAGGGCCAGTTGCCTAGAGACCTTAAGGCGAAGATGCTCCAGGTTGCTTATATCGAGAATCGGCAACTCATAGTGCAGGAAGCTCAAGATCGGCTGACGGAAAGGAGACATCAAGAGCAACTTACTCAAGACAGAGAGAAACTGGACAGCAATATGGCCGATCTTGATAATAGGATTGAACTCCTATCTTCCTCGCGTCCTGATATTGTCAGTAATATCGATCGTTTGAAGAAACGTCGTGCTGAGTTGATGAAGGAGCTTGATCAGATCGGTCAAGTATTGACAGCTGAAGAGCAGAAGCTAGCCGATCTCCCAGCCACCATATCCGCTATGCAAGAACAGAGGGACTCTGTTGCACGCCAATCTCAAGTCCTACGTAGTCAGGAGCAGCTGATTCCTGGTTCGGCCGATGCCGACCGTCAGGAGATAGAAGCAGTTGACCAGCTGCGCCTGGATCTCATCAATGCCATCCATCTCTTGGGCATAGTTTAAACTTTATTTGTAATTTTCTAAACTGTGATTGGCCTTTACTGGCCAACTTCTAACGCTCCGCGTTAATTGTTTTGACCGAACGTTCTACTCGGCCTTTTATAAAATGCCTAGATCCCTTTAGTCATTTGAACTGTTATCTTCTCTTTGCGATGGCTTCTTCTTCTTCCTCTTCCTCTGTGAATCAGGTTGGTTCTCTTTCTTTTCTTCATTCTCATGATCTCTTTTCCTGAAGCTTCTTCTTTTCTCAGTCTCCAAATCGTGATACTGTGGAAAGGATCGTGTCGAATATCAATGCCTTCGGCGCAAATCGGCCAAACCAACCATCTAGAAAAGAACGCGGTCTCCGTCTGGTGATTGCTAACAACGAGAAGAAGCTGGAGGTTCTCGAGGCCAGGAGGACAACTCTCCTTCAGGAACTGGATCGTGTAGGTGAAGAGATATCCCAAATTAAAGTAGAGCTAGACAAGGCCAAGAGCCTCCTTTGAATTTTGATGTACTATCAGCCGATGCAATCGGCTTTTCTATGAATAAAATTGCCACCTTTTGATTGGCATTCGATGGATTTAATGCACCATTTTCTGGTGATGAATTTTCACCCATACTTGTAGGTGCTCTTTATGATCTGGTTCAATTTCTCCACTATAAGATGGTAGCCCACTCCATGCAGCACCATAATCCTCTGACTATGAACCAGACCGATTTCCTATTAGGAATAAGAGGCAAATCTCTTTTAGAGTGCCTTCAGGAAAATGTAGCTATCTCCACTCCTTAACAAATTTCTCTTTGAAGATTTCTTGTGCCTTAATGAGGCATCAAAGCTTGTCGTCGTTGCTGGAAATTTAGGCAGAGGGGAATCCTGATAGTCTCCTCTTCTAGAGTACAAAGTAGGGCCACGATTTAATTCTCCTTCAAAGCCAGCCCCTAAATTTTGGGAAACGTATCACTGCATGTCTGCCCACTGTCCAGCCTGAGACTTTCACGGGGAAACTGTTCTTGCTTTGACTGCATCGGATGCTCTTCATTTCCCTTTTTTAATTCCTTCTTGTAGTTATCTTCTCTACGTCTTGGGGCTATAAATAGGCCTGAAGCTTGATGGGAAGAACTCACTCTTCATCGGCCATGGCACAACTAACTCAGATAGATTACAGACTCCTGCTGTATGATTATTCCTTTCCTCCTTCTCTCTTTTATAGCTAGAAGAATTCTTGTGAAGTAGTGTAGTGGCCCCTCTTCTTCTTTGCCTCCTTTTGAAAAGCCAGGAGGCGCCATAGCTAGAAGAATCCTTGTGAGGATCTGGCTTTGGAGGGAGAACACAGGTAGGGTGTCTTGCTACACATTTATCAGAGGAAGAGCGTGCCAAAGGAATGGCCATCGGGCTCCTTCCGGCGGAAGATTGAAGATCTTAATCTTTTGTTTCCTCTTTGTGTGTGTCTTTCTCCCATTCATCGATTCAATATCCTCATCACACTGGGAGTTAGGACAACGCCCTTCTTGTAACCTCTTGAGAACATATGTAATCTGTAGATCTGAGTTGTAATCCAAAGCAGAAGAGATAAACATGTATTTTTACTCTGAAGGCGACATATGTATCGGATATAACCGAATATATTGATTTTGTACATCGGTTTTATATTTTTTGCACTAAAGGCGATTCTTTACAGATATCGGCTATTCTACGATTACATTCGCAATCGGCTGTAGCTCGAAAACTCAATCGGCCGATAGGCACGATAGGACAATCGGCTGATACAACTGTTTGTACACTTGGGCGACCAATCCGTCGGCTGCTGTGACTCTAAGCCCAAGCTTCTTTTCGTCTTCAACAAATTGATTCATTAAGCCTCGTCATCAGAGCCGACTGCTTGAACCGACTTTAGTCCGAAATCAGACACTTTGAGATACTTGGTATCCCATGCTTTTCCAGATATGCAGCTTACTCGATCATAAGTCCATCCTTGTGCTTCTGTAGCTGCCACTGTCAAGGAGGTTTCTCCTTGCACCACCTCCACTGAATCTCCAATCCATTGGATGATGCATTGATGCATTGTAGATGGTATGCAACAATTGGCATGTATCCAATCCCGACCCAGCAGTAGATTATAAGATCCCCTCCCTTTAATGACAAAGAAAGCAGTTGGAAGGGTCTTACTGCCGATGGTGAGCTCCACGCAAATTGCTCCTTGAGCTGGAGAGACGTTGCCTTCGAAGTCCACCAACATTATGTCGGTTTGGGTTAAATCTTCATCAGATTTCCCAATCTTGCGCAGCATGGTGTATGGCATTAGGTTAACTGCTGCTCCTCCATCTACGAGCATCCTGGTGATTGGCTTGCCATTGACAAATCCTTTGAGAAACAGAGCCTTCAAGTGTTGTCTCTTCCCATCTTCTGGCTTCTCAAAGATAGCTTGTTTAGGTTCCAGTGTCAATTGAGCCATGCCAAACTCTTCATCGGACACATCCGAATCAACCGGAGCCATGAACTCTTTAGGTAGAAAGACAACCATGTTTATATTAGCTCGGGGTTTGTCATCTTCCTCACCATCGGCCTTAGGCTTTGGGCGCCAAACTTTGGACCGAACCTTCTTCTTGTCCAGCACAAGTCTCTCTGCTTCTTCATGCTGTTCTAGCTGACGTAGGCGCTGGACTCTTCTCTTTTGGGATTTAGTCAAGCCATCTGGACACCACTGTGGATTAGGCTTCTTACGTGTTTGGCTTGATCCTTCGTCATCCAGTTGTAATGTGCGTCGACGTTCAGGAGCTCGGCACATGATGTCCTCGTCAGGGACGAGAGAATCGGCCATCTCTTCTAGCCGATCGTTTGACTCTTCATTGACTCGGCCTCCCAACCAATCATGAATGCTAACCTTGCCCCCAGCCGATCGTGGACGCTGGCTTTGCCCCCCAGCCGATCGTGAACCGAGACTCGTTGAATGTTGAATCCACAGTGATCCTTGGCTGTAGGTCTTCTGTCATCAAAGCAAATCCTTTTGGATGAATTGTCATTATTGTAAGCCCTGTTGCACTCTGGACAGTTTTCTGCCGTCGGCAGTTTGATCCCTTCTTCCCAACAGTACTTGAAGAACAGACATCTCCAATATCCTTCATTGCGCTGTGCCCACTCTTCTCTTTCCTTTGCCTTCTCTTGACGGCGTTGGAACTTGTTGATCAGCATTTGAGACGTGACGGGTCGGCGTGGCTTTGATTCTTCTTCTCCAAGTAGTAACCCTTTTCCTTTGACATTGGCAGGGTTACTTGTACTTTGGGGTCAATGGCTCCTTTATTTTGAGCCGAATCAGATGTCAGCAACTTAACTCGTGACGTGTCTTTGCTGGACACTTCAACTGTGTTAGTTGGGAAGGGGTGCTGATCAATCTTCATCGGCTTTTCAGCTTTGGTAGGAGTTTCAAATTTAAGCCTCCCTTGCTCAATAGCTGATTGGATCTGTTGTCAGAAGATCTTGCAATCATTGGTGTCATACGATGTTGCATTGTGCCACTTGCAATACTTCATCCTCTTTAGCTCCTCCGCAGATGGTATGGTATGGAACTGGGAGAGTTTAATCTGCCCTTGCTGAAGCAACAGATCAAATATCTTATCGGCCTTAGTGATATCAAAGCCGAATTTCTCTGGCTCTTTCTTGCCAAAGGGACAGGACACTGTCTTCTTGCCTTTGACCCACTCTGCGAGTCCTATCATATTGTCTTCATCTTCTGAGTCAGAGTAGTCCACGTACGACACCTTCTTCTGAAAATTCCTTCTAGGCTCATAGGACTTTGCAGTTTCTTGACTCATCCGGCTGACCAACTGGCTAAGGCTTTCAAAGTCATGTGATGCATATTTCTCCCTTAAGGTCGGCAAGAGACCTTGGAAAGCTAATTCAGCCAATTGCTTGTCTCCCAAGTTCAAACTATAGCACTTATTTCTGACCTCTCTGAATCTTTGAACGAATCCAGCTACTGTTTCATCGTTCCTTTGCTTGAGTCTGGTCAGATCAGTGATCTTCATCTTGTTGATGCCAGAGAAGAAGTAATTATGGAACTGCTGTTCCAGATCGGACCACTTGATGATGGAGTTAGCTGGCAGTGATGTAAACCATGAGAATGCCGGCCCTGACAGAGATGAAGAGAACAATCGTATTCTGAGTGCATCAACATTCCCTGCTTCTCCACATTAGATGATAAACCGAGTGATGTGTTCCATAGTGGATGTTTCATCTTGTCCAGAGAACTTGGTGAAGTCTGGCACTTTGAACCTTGGAGGGAACGGTATCTGATCATAGCCAGAGGGATACGGTATCCTGTACATGTAGGACTGCTGCTTGGGTTTTATCCCATATTGCTTCGATAGCATATCCGAGAAGTGGTCAATCAACTCCTGCTTCACATGAGATTTCAACTCTGTAGCCACTTGCTCAATTGCTTGTATCTCAGCTGGAGTTTCTAGAGGTCGTTCTTCTAAGATTCTTGTTTTTGGATCTGGAACTGTCCTTGCCTCAGTAGAACCTTGAGTGTCTGAATGACCTGTAATAGGTGTAGCCTGTTCAATCGGCTGACTAGCCGATGGGGCTGGTTGCTGCGTATTCAACTGGTTTGAAATAGCCAATTGATTTAGAAGTGTTTGCAGCAATTGTGCTAAATCCACTTGTGGAAACACTGGCTGCCTTGCTGCTCCTTGGTTGATCGGCTGTTGAGATGAAGATCTTGTATGAGCCACCGTATTAGCTGGGGTTAAGACAGCCTGCATTATCATTGACTGTTGAGGCGGGGCTGTCTGTATGGGCATCCCGAGCGTTGGTTGTTGTAGCGGAGCAGTTGGTATGGGCATCCCGAGTATCGGCTGCCGAGCCGAACTCTGAGGTGGAGTAGGATTTGGCCTCTGAGGTGGAATAGGAGGTCTTTTCTCTGTCGGTATGACCATGTGAGCATGAGCTGGACTGATCTTGACTCTTTCAAAGTTCTTGCTCCCATGACTGAAGTAGACAAACACCACTCCTTCCCCATTCATGTGCACAGTCCCTAGAGTACCTCCAAATGTAGCTTGGTAAGACTGTGGGTATTTTACTTCTGGGACTTCCTCAGGCACAGGCTCAAAGAAATTTGAGATGTTAGTCTCAAAGTGATCACGAGGTAAGTCCCATCCTGCAAGCTTCCCATCTGAATCTTTCATAGTAGGATATTTTTGCTGATTCTGTACTGGAAGCACCTGATCCTGGACATTAGACTGCACTGGTGATGTGACAGCAGGATCTTTAGCTTTACCATCGCCGCTTTGATTCTGAATCGGCTGAGAGTCCGATGAAGAACTGGTGGCTGCTTGTGGAGATGGTGTAGCTTTTGCTGTTGAATCATCGATCGGCGGGTTGGCCAATTGGTTTTGCTGGAACACAGGAGGAGTACGCCTTGGTTGAAAGTATGCAGGACCCAGATATCCTGCCTCTGCTCCTTGCTTGAGTGCATCAATTATGGCATTCTGAATAGTATTTGCGAATACCTTGGATTGATCAATCATTGTTTGATGCATGGCTTTGGTCATCATGTCTTGAAGCCCTTCAGGATCGGCTGAAAAGGTGACTTGTTTAGGCGTTGGCAGCGGATTCTTCTTGAAGACTCCACTTTTAGTCTGACCGTATGATGCCAGACAAAGCTCTTCATAATGCTTCATGTGAGCCTCTAACTCAGCTTTGTCTGAATCTTTCAGCTGATCCTTGGTGATTGGTTGGACGTTGTCCGGATCGACTTCATGAGGATCAGTCTTCGTAGGCTTCATCATTGTTGACTTTTTTCGTGTCCCACCGGGCGTGCCAAAAGTGTGTTGACGCAAAAATAGGACGTCACCTCCGCGCGCAGCACACGTGACTCCCCGGTCTGTATCGAGACGTGCCAGCCAATCTGACCTGTTGATTGACAATGGAAAATATTAGGGATCGGCTAGAGAACCGATGGCCTTGCAGCGACACGTGTACCAGCCAATCGGCCGATACGGGAAAAGCGGGATCGGCCGGCTCGAAAGCGACCGAAGCGCGGGTGCGATCGGCTGGATCGGCCGATCGTGACGTCAGCACTCGAGTAGGTCGGAATCGGCTGTGATGTTGAAAGCCGATAGGATCTAGATCGAGCGGATGATAATGATAATAGCTAAAACTACAAGAATTTGGTACAAAAACTTGTAGATCTAGCTAATATCGGTAAGGGGTGAATAAAGAACTAGACGAAACCTCAGCGATGCGCCCGGAGGTTAAAGCCTAGGATTATTCGGTAAAACGGTACTCACAAGCTTGTCGGAGATCAGCTGATGCAGCCCGACGAACCCGAAGCACGGCGTTGTAGAAAAGAGAAAAACGCAATGGCGAAGTCGCCGAAAAGTAGATGCTGTAAAGGTAGATGCTGTAAAGTAGATGCAGTAAAAGTAAAGGGTTTGCCCGGAGGCGGTTTGTTTGATATTGGTGTGTACACTTTTTTCCGACCACACAGGGTTGTTATTTATGTCCTGAGGACAAACCCGACTCCTAGCCGATCACGGTACTGTTTACTTACATCTAAAGACAAAAACTACTAGAAATAGAAAAGGACTCTCGCAGGAGTCAGAAACTTCCTAAACCTGACTCTTTGACCCATCGTCAATCGTAGACTGACCCGCCTCCGCCATGCTTTCCTTTTTGGCGTATTTCTTTTGAATACCGCCTCTTCTTTCCTCCATCGGCCGATCTTCTATCTGATCATCGGTCGATCGCTTTAACCAGCTGGTACACCGTCAGGGTTGAATCCCTTTGACCATCGGCGATCCGTGTTGACCGTCTTTCTGTCCCTTCAATCGGCCGATTGTACTTTGTTTTCATCGGCTATTTCTCCTTATTCCTTTTTGACCTGTTTTTCCAAAAAATGGTGTCAACAACGACAGTCCAAGCTGGGCCTGTCTTGCTGGTTGTCAGTGTTGGGCCGCCGCAGATGTGGCCCGCCATTAGCCCTTATGATTTTGGGGATTTAGGAGCTAAGATGATCACCCCTAGTTTATCCCCTCATCAGTACTGTCGGGGTTTGATACCGTCGGCAAGTAAATTTTGGTATGTTCGTGCATCTGATCCAGATGGTTGGGCTTACAGACACAGGGAATATACTGGTTCAGGCATGGGGGGTGCCCTACGTCCAGTTCGAAAGAGTGTTCTATATGCCCACGGGGGCTTGTAGTAGGGGGTACAAGCTTAGGTCGAGAGAGGGAGAGTGTCCCAGGTCTCTGAGTGTGGTGGTGAGCTGCGAGTGCTTGGAGTGAGTGTGATGTTGGGCTCTGTGATCGTGTAGTGATCGTTGATCCCTGTTGGTCATGCTGTTTATGGTGCCTGCCTCGCCTTTTATAGTCCAAGGGGGCTGGTGTACAAGGGTTAAGATGGTAAAACGGCGTCCTGCTACAGTGCCGGAACAGTGTTGGAACAGTGCGGTGTTGTGGGCCTTCGTCTCCGGTTGGTGTCGTATGCTGTGCTAGCCGTGATAGTCGTCGTAGGGCGGCGTAGCTGGCGGCTCCCGTTCCAAGGTGGCTTCTCCCGACTCAGGGCCGCGCAGGTCTTGTTAGGTCGAGGCTTCTCGTGCAAACCCCAACCTTTCCTCTGATAGCTGCTAGGTCGGGTCTCGCCGTTCGATGCCTTACAGGTGAAGGATTCGCCTGTCCTTTGCTACTATTTGTTATCCAGGTGATGGGACGCCGGGCAGTTCGCTTCCCACGTCGGGAAAAATCTCATCATGGCCTGGTCGTCTGACAGCATAGATCTGCCCGCCCTGCCGCTCCTGCACATCCCGGGCGGCGCGGGGCCGCTCATGCCACGTTACAGCAATCGCCTGGGGGGCCCCGCCGGTGGGCTGTAACCGAAGGAACCTTAGGTCGCGCGGGGCGGAGCCATCCGTCGAGGTAGCTGGGGCACTCCTTAGGTCATGCGCTGTGACAGAACCGCCCAAAATAATTCCGTATTATCGCCTAAGCCTGTCCACGTGGCCATTAAGCGATAATAAAGAACTATTCTGTCGCCTCTGCCGGGTCATGCCCGGTAAATCACTTACACAGGATCAAATTATGCGCTAAGCCCACACGAAGGCGGGACCAGAGTACAACATTACATTACATAAAAGATCAAGTACTTAAAATTACAAACCAAGTTTTGACTACATAAAAGTAAAGGTGATTCAGAGTTTAAACAGCGGAAATAAAACTAGCGGAAGATACACATGGGAGGCCATCCATGGAGTATCACTCATCAACATCGTTTTCCCACTCAAGTTCCCAACCATCTGGAATAGATCCAGGCCAGATGGGATTACCTGAAAACAACAACAAAAGCAAGGCTGAGTATACTAATACTCAGCAAGACTTACCCGACCAAAATAAAAGACATAGCTAGACATGCAAGGCTTTTTGGCTGGTGGGTTTGTTTTGCCAAAAGCGACTAAGAATTGATCCTTACTTTCAAATTTTAGCTCAAGTTCTAGTGTGTTAACCATTCTAGGTAAGCACCTAGCTAAACAAGCATGGTTGTACAAACAAGATTAGTCATCCATCAATATTAATCCGAAATGTTCCATAAATAAACATGGGGTAGCCAGTGGTCAAGCCGACTCAGATAACGGCGAGTGACCGACGATCGATCGATTTATATCCTTGCAAGGTAAACCCAAGATACACGGGAGAAGGTAGACCAAGTGCAGTGTCTACCCCAACCAGGCGGTTCCCAACATCCCACAGTTTGGGATCAGACGCTACAAACTCTGGTACACGGTTATCCGGAGGGTCTAACCCGACCAGTCCGGACTCACACACTATACCACGGGTAGCTAGCCCGGAGACGCAACCCAAGCCGGTAGCTAGAAAGATCCCGCCCCGGTTCAGAAGGTACTAGGCTTACCGGTCCCATTCCCGACAAGCACTTGGTACGTTCAATAGCTTAAACCAGCACAATGCTACTCGGTCGAGACCGAACCCATTGCTCTTACCACATGAGCGAGTCATTTTAACCAACTTATGATTCCAACATAAGCATCCTATATCTCGCGAGCAATGAGTCATTACTCGACTTGTACCGTGTCCTTAAAGCATGGCACTAGCGTTTCTAACATACTAGTAAAAGAGCATAGGAGTCCTAAGGATCATGCATCTAGGTTTCAAAGCAACTCCTGAAACTTAAATGCACAAATCATAACATAAATACGAAAAGTAAAGATATGAGTTTAGAAAAAGGGTTAGATGTATCCGGGGCTTGCCTTCCTCTGACTCAATACTAACACTAGCCTTGGGCTCTTCTGGACCTTGGTCCAGGTCTTGATGAACACTCGACTCGTTCACTTCACCATCTACCATCCCATCTCCCTCCTGGGTGAGCGTATACGTCCCGTCTGGTAAATCTACACGTATACATGCATATGCGTTAATTAAAGTTAATCTTGATGGTGACTGTGTACATATAAGCAAATTAAGTTATTTAACTTCACCAAACAGTAAGGGGGTGTGTTTAAATTAATAAAAACAGAAACAAACATGATTTCACAATTTGACACTTTAATTTCCATTTCTTTCTTTAATTGCTCAAAACAAGCCTTTCAACCTTAAATCAAAATTAAATCAAAAACACTTCAAATGAGCCTAATCTTTTGCACACAGCAACATATGCTTAATTTAAGCTCTCACACCAAAATTTGGCTTAAAAATCATTTATAAATTAATTTATACGAAAAAGACAAATTTTAGCCTAGTAAATCAACATTAATTCGTATAAAAAGATTTAATAAACTTTTTGATCTCAACTTTCTCCTGCAGGTCATGTATGCCAAAAATGAGCTTCTGACCAAAGCATGGTTGCAGATTCAAATTATTTTTCAGATTTTGAATTTAAGCTCCTACACAAGATTAAATCCAAAACATCTATTAAACAATTCCCTAAAAATCAAATCCACTCTACCAGAGGTACTACTCACCAAGGCAAAGCCCTAGGGTGCACATGTGGTTACAGAAAAGTTCATTAAAGGGGCTATAAAAAGCATAAAACTTATTCTAGCATAAAGCTCAAATAAATCATAACTGAAAACATATACATCAAAATCATGCAAATTTTTGTCACAGATCTATACAAGCCATAAAGGGCAACATAACCAAAATTCAAGTTCATAGCATGTGTATATTTTAAATCACACTAAAAACACTCCAAACTGAGTTTGAATTTTTAATTCAAAAACTGCACAGAAAAACCCTATACATGTTTTCTAGAAAAGATAGATTTCTTCACCACGAACCCAACAAAATTGGTTTTGCATTTTTCTGATTTTTCTACGATTTTTAATGATTTTTCGAAGATGCTGCTGTAACCCTAAAACGACCTTTACAGCCGGGTCCCTGGAAACTTGCATAAATCTCCCTGAAAATACCTTCTCTCTTGCAATGTAGTCCTGGCCGCGGCCAGCGACGGGGAAAATCCAAAATCCGGCGAGCTCGTCGCCGGGATGGACCGGGGAAGTGGTGGGGATTGACAAGGGCTCACCACGATCTAATTTTGGGGCTTGGACGGGGTGGAGACGTGGCCGGAGAGCGTTGAGATGGCCGGCGGCGGACTACTCCTGCGCGTCCGCTGCGGCACGCCGCAGGCCGGCGACGGCGCGGCCTGGGGGGGCCTGCGGTGACCTGGCCGGGTCGAGGAGGTCCGGGGGAGATGCAAGAAGGGAGGCGCGGCCTGGCTGTGTGCTGACCAGCCTGCTCGGCAGCTGTGCGGCAGGGCGGCGGCAAGCAGCGATGGCGGGTGGACTGAACGGCGACGACGGCTTGCGGCTTCGCGTCTGGCAGAGCCAAAACATGGGGGCGTCGCGGACGAGGTTGCAGCGCCTCAAGGCATAGCGGGGCAGCTGGCCCGCTGCATGCGCGCCTGCGCATCGCGGCACGTCGCGCTGCGGCGCGTGGCCGTCGCCCAGACGCGACTAGTGCCTAGACGCGGCGCACGGGGTCTTGAACGGGCGGAGGGTCCACGGTGTCGAGCGGGTCCACGACGACGATTCCATAGCCTCCGTACTCCGGCGCTCGGACGACTCGACGCGTGGCAGGACGGGTGCCGACGCGCGTACGCGCTCTGGTGTGGTGTTGACGTCGCCCGGGCCGGTTTTTCAAACTGTTTACGCATCTTCAAAAATGCATAACTCTTGAAAACCCCAACTAAGTGAAAAATCTACAAAAATAAAAGTTGTAGAGGAGCCATAGATCTACAACTTTCCCAAAGGGCGACATATGTTTTGATCAACGGTTTGCCCGGGAACGTCGGCCGAAGTTGCAGTTTTTTCCACGGCTCGAGTTACTGTTCACAGCTCAGTCAAACCGATTTTTGGCCAATTTGCACTCAAAATTAGAATGTCCGCCAATTACGAAAAATGTGTTCCCGGAAATAGCGAACAACTTTCGTATTGGCCGATTTTGAACTTCTATAGTGAAATTTGGAGAACGCGCAAGAAAACCATTTCAGCCTTAAAGGAGATCTAGGGTTTGACCGTGATTTGGGACTTTGACCAAGGTCTTTTGTGCAAATATGTGCCAAATCATGTCAAACATGTTTAGGGGCCGATTACACTTGATTAACACAACTAAATAAGGTATTTATATTTAATAAACACCTGGGGTGTTACAATCTACCCCCCTTAAAAGAAATCTCGTCCCGAGATTTGACAACAAGATTAGAGGGAAGCTCCAGAGGATATAGCAGGCTTGATGAGGATATCAATGTCGCTCGTGCTGGAGCGGCGATGAATGTACACATGAAAAGCTAAAACCATCAAGAACTGGAACACAAAGCAGATGTACAGTCCTACTAGAGTCCAGCAGATGGAATCAAACATCTCCAGAAAATGAGTCAGGTTTGGCGACCTCAGGTTGGATTCTTCTTGTGGTCTTCTTCTAAACTTCTTCTTTGGGACACCGAGGAGACGAGGGAAAGCTTTCTCGGTGAGGCAAGGCATACGTGGCTTGCAGGCTAAGAGCAGCCGAAGGGAGGGGAGAGCGATGGAAAGGTCAAACTCAAATGGAGACAAAGCTCTGTGGTGGACGGTCGGCGAGGGGGAAAACTTCCTTTTTATGGGCCGTCACCGTGGCGCAGTGGCGATGGTGCTCAAGGCCACTTGGAGGAGGGGTCGGTTGATCGATGCGGTGGTATTGGCACGTGGCACAGTAGTGGCTGGTATCGAGATGCCTCGGCGACGTGGCTGCAGCCATGGTGGCATGTGCAGAAGCGGCGATCAGCTGCTGCAGTAAGAAGGTGGCAGAGCTGTGCTGCGCAATGCAGACATGGCGCTAAAGATGATGGGGTCAAACGACTCGACAGAAAGGATCGTGACTTTGAGGTAAACGATAAGAGATTGGGTATCCGCCACCTAGGAATGAGATTTATCGAGGAGAAATTAACGAAGGATTTTTGTCTATCTATTGCTTGCTTAAACCTTGATTCCTTCAATTTGGAAGAAATGTGTAAACGGATCATGGATCGCTGATCGATAGAAAACTCCTCATACCTGGACTTATGGAGAACCTGGAATGCTTATGAAAAACTTTTGCTCATCCTCTTTCAATTTAACCCGGCTGATTGGATTAGGTATTAAGCAAACTCTGAGATTTTGGAAAAAAAAAACCAATCGAAAGGTTCCATAAAGATGTTTCTGAAGATGAAGTCCGGTAAACAATCATGTGGTGAAGCTCCTTTACTAAGATTTCTGAACTCTACTTTTAGAAGAGCACCAGGATTTCAACTCTGGGATTGTCTTTGGCTGTATAAATTGTCAAATGGCAAGAACAAGATTTTGGAAACAATATTGGGATGAGAGTGAGGAAGGTACCCTTGCTCAAGGTTTATCTTAATGAATTATTTTAATAACTTTATGCACCACGCCAGGGTGTAATGATTTTGAGCTAAAACTCATGCACTTGATGAGTCATGGGATGACAATGCTTATGCATATGGGAAATGACTCGTGCAATAATGGAATGGTGCACATGTGGATGCTCATGATGAAGTGCATATAGTATGATGTACATGTATATGAGCATATGATGTTTATGCATATGAACTTATGGTGCATATGCATAGTGAGAGATGCACATGATGTGTGCTTGATGTAGTGCACGCACGATGATGCATATGTTGATGAATGCGTGATGCATATGCTTATGCTTATGAGGTATGATGCTCATGATGCAATGTCAGCATGACTTGTTTCACCCATGAGGTTAGTCAAGGTAGAGAGGATAAACATAGAGTTGAGAAGTAATAGGTGCGGTGAGTCGCATTCTCAAAAACCAAGATACCTAGCGCGCTCCTAGTGGTAATCACATGGCTGCAGCACACATGATACCCTAGGCTCCATCGCGGCACCTTCGTTTATGGAACAACAACATCACCAGCAAAAGGGCGATAGAGTAGAAAGATGGAAAACCGTCAGGACATATGCATGTTAGTTCATCCAATGTCCCAAATGCACATGTTGTGCAATGCATTTCCCATGCTCATGATTTATGTTATTAAGGTTGCAAGATATGCATGCGGTGATGATACCCATGTGCTTACCAACAGATTTTTGATGCCTTGTAACCATGTTCTCATTTATTTATTTGTGAGCAAGCATAAAGAGGGCTGAGAATTGATAGTGATCAATGTAGGAATATCGATGCAAGGAAAGTGGAGTGATCACCTTTTCATAGCCATAGGAAGTTGGTGGATCGCCTCTAAATTAAAGAAAAAGCGTATAAGCAATTAGGAGAGTACAACGGGGTTCCACTTGACTCGGCAAGGATATGAGTATGCTTCTATTAGATACCATTCTAAGAGAAGATGGAGGTAGGTGGATCTTGCACTGATTGTGTTCATCTGTGGATAGAAACTTCAAAAACATATGTAGCATTCTTCCACCACCTAAATATCATCATCTTTAGGCAGGGGATGTAAAGTTTTGCACCTTCCAATAATGGTATTCAATTTAAAGATAAAACTGAGGCTATCATGCCCGAAAATTCAGATATCGCTTTGCTGTCAGGGCTGTTGGACAGCAGGCCGAGGGTCACTAAAAATTCCATATCTCTCAGCTCAAAACTGCAATGATGCTGAAATTTTACGAGCATGCAGAATATGAAATTCTAAACAACTTTGGTATTCAAGGTTTGCTCTGGATTTCAAAGGAAGATGACCTAAAAATTTGAATTTCAGAGATCACTAGTTCTGAAATTCAGCAGGGCAGAGACCTAATGTTTTGGGCATATCTCCCAAACTAAAAATCTAGTGACCTTGAGATTTCTACAGGAGGTAGATAGATACCTAAGAAGCATTTTTGGTATTCAAGGGTCGAATTAAATCAGATTGTAAAAGGGTGTAAAAGGTTCATTTTCAGAGTGCTGTTGCCCAGAAATTTCAGCAGGACAGAGCTTCACTAAAAAGACCATAACTCAAAAATTGAGTACCCAATTACCATGAGATTTTCACAGAATGATCTAAGCTAGATAAAGAACATTTTTGCTATAGATTTTCTGGTCAAAATCATTTAGGAACTATATGCAAAAATTCGAGTTTTCAGACTAACTCAGGAATTTGACAGCCTTTCAGCATGACCTTGCCTAGCAAATTGGATCCTAACTTCAGTTTTAAGCATCCTAAAATCATGAGAAATTCAGAGAGCAATCTTAACTAGGTGATGAACAATTTCCCTAAAGAGCATCTAGTCAGAAATTTTCTAGATAATTCTTAGAAAAATTGGACAGCATCTAGTTACAATCTTTGCTTATCACTTCATCAAAGCATCAAACTAGCATGATTGGTCCTTAAGAAACACAAATTAAATAGAGACCAAGCAACACATAATTTAAGTTCAGTTTTGGTTTGATAGCTTTTACATGATGCAAAAAGCGTCCTAAACTTCCTCACAAAGCTTTTAAGCTCAAAAACGAAGTTAGTGCCGGTGGCAAGGCATACATATACGTCTCTCCTTATACTAGCTAGTCGAAAGCTACTCGTTTCTTAAATTACCGTTCCTAACAACCGTGGTTAGTGTACCTGCAGAAAATCACAGATATTCAAGACCTTTTGTGCCAGCACTCACAAAAGCGTCCACATTCATTACCGTTCACTATAGAAACGGTATCCATGCGTAAAGCCGCTGCATGGACAGCGTCCAACCTCGGACACCTCCGTTTGAATGGAGTTGTCCTTTCCGCCTATTGCGGGTTCGCACATGTATGGCAAAACATGGCTAGACACAGACGCGACGTGAGTGCCCATTGGAATAGGCCTCACTCATCCCTCACGGACTTTCCCGTGGCACCATCACGTATGGCAAAACGTGACGAACTAGTATGGTTGTGCATGAAAGTAAGTTTTGACAGGAATAAAATGTGCTGGAAGTCAGATTAAATACACCATAGAGTACTAGCCACCTGAAAGAACCCAAAAATTCCCTCTAGGGCCTCTCGGACTAGATTAGACCTTAACGTCCTACTCACTTAGCAAGATTATTAATCTTGGCAAATTTTATTCCAAAACAAGTTTGTTAAGTTATTTTAATTACTCTGGTGCATAACTCGCTCTGATGCCAGCTGTGACAGAACCGCCCAAAATAATTCCGTATTATCGCCTAAGCCTGTCCACGTGGCCATTAAGCGATAATAAAGAACTATTCTGTCGCCTCTGCCGGGTCATGCCCGGTAAATCACTTACACAGGATCAAATTATGCGCTAAGCCCACACGAAGGCGGGACCAGAGTACAACATTACATTACATAAAAGATCAAGTACTTAAAATTACAAACCAAGTTTTGACTACATAAAAGTAAAGGTGATTCAGAGTTTAAACAGCGGAAATAAAACTAGCGGAAGATACACATGGGAGGCCATCCATGGAGTATCACTCATCAACATCGTTTTCCCACTCAAGTTCCCAACCATCTGGAATAGATCCAGGCCAGATGGGATTACCTGAAAACAACAACAAAAGCAAGGCTGAGTATACTAATACTCAGCAAGACTTACCCGACCAAAATAAAAGACATAGCTAGACATGCAAGGCTTTTTGGCTGGTGGGTTTGTTTTGCCAAAAGCGACTAAGAATTGATCCTTACTTTCAAATTTTAGCTCAAGTTCTAGTGTGTTAACCATTCTAGGTAAGCACCTAGCTAAACAAGCATGGTTGTACAAACAAGATTAGTCATCCATCAATATTAATCCGAAATGTTCCATAAATAAACATGGGGTAGCCAGTGGTCAAGCCGACTCAGATAACGGCGAGTGACCGACGATCGATCGATTTATATCCTTGCAAGGTAAACCCAAGATACACGGGAGAAGGTAGACCAAGTGCAGTGTCTACCCCAACCAGGCGGTTCCCAACATCCCACAGTTTGGGATCAGACGCTACAAACTCTGGTACACGGTTATCCGGAGGGTCTAACCCGACCAGTCCGGACTCACACACTATACCACGGGTAGCTAGCCCGGAGACGCAACCCAAGCCGGTAGCTAGAAAGATCCCGCCCCGGTTCAGAAGGTACTAGGCTTACCGGTCCCATTCCCGACAAGCACTTGGTACGTTCAATAGCTTAAACCAGCACAATGCTACTCGGTCGAGACCGAACCCATTGCTCTTACCACATGAGCGAGTCATTTTAACCAACTTATGATTCCAACATAAGCATCCTATATCTCGCGAGCAATGAGTCATTACTCGACTTGTACCGTGTCCTTAAAGCATGGCACTAGCGTTTCTAACATACTAGTAAAAGAGCATAGGAGTCCTAAGGATCATGCATCTAGGTTTCAAAGCAACTCCTGAAACTTAAATGCACAAATCATAACATAAATACGAAAAGTAAAGATATGAGTTTAGAAAAAGGGTTAGATGTATCCGGGGCTTGCCTTCCTCTGACTCAATACTAACACTAGCCTTGGGCTCTTCTGGACCTTGGTCCAGGTCTTGATGAACACTCGACTCGTTCACTTCACCATCTACCATCCCATCTCCCTCCTGGGTGAGCGTATACGTCCCGTCTGGTAAATCTACACGTATACATGCATATGCGTTAATTAAAGTTAATCTTGATGGTGACTGTGTACATATAAGCAAATTAAGTTATTTAACTTCACCAAACAGTAAGGGGGTGTGTTTAAATTAATAAAAACAGAAACAAACATGATTTCACAATTTGACACTTTAATTTCCATTTCTTTCTTTAATTGCTCAAAACAAGCCTTTCAACCTTAAATCAAAATTAAATCAAAAACACTTCAAATGAGCCTAATCTTTTGCACACAGCAACATATGCTTAATTTAAGCTCTCACACCAAAATTTGGCTTAAAAATCATTTATAAATTAATTTATACGAAAAAGACAAATTTTAGCCTAGTAAATCAACATTAATTCGTATAAAAAGATTTAATAAACTTTTTGATCTCAACTTTCTCCTGCAGGTCATGTATGCCAAAAATGAGCTTCTGACCAAAGCATGGTTGCAGATTCAAATTATTTTTCAGATTTTGAATTTAAGCTCCTACACAAGATTAAATCCAAAACATCTATTAAACAATTCCCTAAAAATCAAATCCACTCTACCAGAGGTACTACTCACCAAGGCAAAGCCCTAGGGTGCACATGTGGTTACAGAAAAGTTCATTAAAGGGGCTATAAAAAGCATAAAACTTATTCTAGCATAAAGCTCAAATAAATCATAACTGAAAACATATACATCAAAATCATGCAAATTTTTGTCACAGATCTATACAAGCCATAAAGGGCAACATAACCAAAATTCAAGTTCATAGCATGTGTATATTTTAAATCACACTAAAAACACTCCAAACTGAGTTTGAATTTTTAATTCAAAAACTGCACAGAAAAACCCTATACATGTTTTCTAGAAAAGATAGATTTCTTCACCACGAACCCAACAAAATTGGTTTTGCATTTTTCTGATTTTTCTACGATTTTTAATGATTTTTCGAAGATGCTGCTGTAACCCTAAAACGACCTTTACAGCCGGGTCCCTGGAAACTTGCATAAATCTCCCTGAAAATACCTTCTCTCTTGCAATGTAGTCCTGGCCGCGGCCAGCGACGGGGAAAATCCAAAATCCGGCGAGCTCGTCGCCGGGATGGACCGGGGAAGTGGTGGGGATTGACAAGGGCTCACCACGATCTAATTTTGGGGCTTGGACGGGGTGGAGACGTGGCCGGAGAGCGTTGAGATGGCCGGCGGCGGACTACTCCTGCGCGTCCGCTGCGGCACGCCGCAGGCCGGCGACGGCGCGGCCTGGGGGGGCCTGCGGTGACCTGGCCGGGTCGAGGAGGTCCGGGGGAGATGCAAGAAGGGAGGCGCGGCCTGGCTGTGTGCTGACCAGCCTGCTCGGCAGCTGTGCGGCAGGGCGGCGGCAAGCAGCGATGGCGGGTGGACTGAACGGCGACGACGGCTTGCGGCTTCGCGTCTGGCAGAGCCAAAACATGGGGGCGTCGCGGACGAGGTTGCAGCGCCTCAAGGCATAGCGGGGCAGCTGGCCCGCTGCATGCGCGCCTGCGCATCGCGGCACGTCGCGCTGCGGCGCGTGGCCGTCGCCCAGACGCGACTAGTGCCTAGACGCGGCGCACGGGGTCTTGAACGGGCGGAGGGTCCACGGTGTCGAGCGGGTCCACGACGACGATTCCATAGCCTCCGTACTCCGGCGCTCGGACGACTCGACGCGTGGCAGGACGGGTGCCGACGCGCGTACGCGCTCTGGTGTGGTGTTGACGTCGCCCGGGCCGGTTTTTCAAACTGTTTACGCATCTTCAAAAATGCATAACTCTTGAAAACCCCAACTAAGTGAAAAATCTACAAAAATAAAAGTTGTAGAGGAGCCATAGATCTACAACTTTCCCAAAGGGCGACATATGTTTTGATCAACGGTTTGCCCGGGAACGTCGGCCGAAGTTGCAGTTTTTTTCACGGCTCGAGTTACTGTTCACAGCTCAGTCAAACCGATTTTTGGCCAATTTGCACTCAAAATTAGAATGTCCGCCAATTACGAAAAATGTGTTCCCGGAAATAGCGAACAACTTTCGTATTGGCCGATTTTGAACTTCTATAGTGAAATTTGGAGAACGCGCAAGAAAACCATTTCAGCCTTAAAGGAGATCTAGGGTTTGACCGTGATTTGGGACTTTGACCAAGGTCTTTTGTGCAAATATGTGCCAAATCATGTCAAACATGTTTAGGGGCCGATTACACTTGATTAACACAACTAAATAAGGTATTTATATTTAATAAACACCTGGGGTGTTACATGCGCGCCGACTGCCTGGGTCGGAGGTAGCCCCAAAGATGATGTCAGACCGCTACCCTTGAGGAGGGAGAGCTGGGCCTGTCTTGCTGGTCGTCGGTGTTGGGCCGCCGCAGATGTGGCCCGCCATTAGCCTTTATGATTTTGGGGATTTAGGAGCTAAGATGATCACCCCTAGTTTATCCCCTCATCAGTAGCCCCTGAGCCTAAGGGGGAAAGAGTGGATTTCTCCTTTAGGATCAGTGATATCGGCCCTTTCCTTCTGATCTTCATTTCGGTGGGGGCGCGCGAGCGCACCCGCCGGGTGTAGCCCTCGAGCCCGCGGCGGAGCCAAGGGCTCTACTGTGGGGTGTTTATTTTAGCCGCTGTGAGTACCGGCTCGCCCTTTGAGGCCGACGTGGCCGGACGGGGGATTTGACCCGGTGTCACGGGGGACTGTGGCTGGCCTCTGCTGATGTGACGGCGGTGCTCAGCGGGTCTTCAATTCATGCCACGCCGCCTGGCGAGGTGGGTGGCCGTTTAAGCTTGTTTCGTAAGCTATCCCGCGCCAGCCGCAACCCTCTTTGCGTGGTCGGGCTGGTGCTGCCCTATAAAAGGAGCTCCACTTCGTCTTGGTGAGACTCCATGGTTGCCATATGGAGAGGGAAAAAACCGGTTGCTTCTCCCGTCGTGGGGGGTTCGCCCCCCTGAGTGTAGTGCTACCCTTTGAGTCTTCTGATGTTGATGGGAGTTTAGCGAACAGGGAGGCATGCTCTTGGCAGCCCTCTCCTACCCTAGGGCTCGAGCCCCCACGGCGACATGGGGTCGAGAGCTAGGGGAGGGGGCGCCGACGAGAGCCGCCGCTCCGCGTCCGCGTCGCCACCGCCGCTTCCTGCTGCATGTCATGGAGCATCCGGGGTTGCTTCCCTGAGTGCTGTCAGCGCAGCAGGACACCAGGTTACCCCTGAACAAGCTTTGAGGATGAGGCTGCTCCCGGAGGGCCGATGCTTCGCCAGCAGCTTGTTCGGGGGTGGCCCTAGGAACTTGGACTTCTTCCTGGGCATTGGTAGTCGCGGTGGGGACGTCGGCCGCCTCCCTGATCCCCGCAGGGAGTCCCTGCCACCGTCAGATGTGGATGGGAGCTCAGCGAGGTGCTCCTCCAACTCTGACTTGCTGGGAAACGCAACACTGCCATGACTGTGGTGTTTTGTATTACGATACTTGTTCACAGTCCGTTGGGCCGCCTTCTTGTACCTTAGAACTCAGGGTTTTATGTTAATGCAGTTGTCCCTTTGTCCCTTCAACGTTGTCGCCTGATTTGAATTCCTTTGGACGGTTCGCCTTCATCCTTTAAGTCGGGGGGGGACTCTTGGTCTTCCCCAGGGATGGTAGGTGTCGTGCCCCGAGAATGGCGGTGTAATGGGGAACGGAAGAGCAGAGAGAGGGAGAGGGAGGGAGAGAGAAGACAGGGGGAGAGAGAGCGCGCCTCCTCGCCTCTGGGTAACCGCTGTGCACGGGGCACGGCGTGGCTATAAAACCCCGGTGAAGGCTTAGATCGGATGCACCTCTCGTCTCCTTCTTCCTCCCGCTCGTGCTGCCTCTTTGCCTCCTCGGTCCTCATCCACACCAGAGACCTCGCCTTCCCTAGCCCGGACTCCCAGATGGCCGGCGAGAAGCGCCCATCGGAAGGATCCCTCGACTCATCAGCGAGGGCACCGCCTCTGCGCCGGCAGGCGGTGCAGGAGGAGGCGGCAGGCGATGGTGCGCCAGTGGCACGCTGGCTCGAGGCCCGTGGCGGGACGGGTCCCGACGCTGATGGCTCGGGCACAGATGCGGCCGGTGTTGTAGCTCCGCCGACTTGGCCGACTCCGGGTACAGGCGCGGGTCCATCTGTGCCCGCCGCGCCTCCGGTCGCCACCGACGATGATGCCCATCTCTGGGCCAGCCCGGCGGCTCGCATCCAAGCGCAGCTGGATGGAGTGTGGTGGCGCATCATGCTGCTCGAGGAGGAGCTGGCCACTGCACAACGGGCCGCCTCCACCTTCAGGGCTGCCTTCGAGGGGGCCGAAAGGGAGCTGACCGCAGCAGAGAATGCTAAAGCGGACGCGCTTGCCCAGGTCACCGGTGAGTTGCCCGACCTTGTCTTCACCTTCTTTGTGGCATTCCCACCTACGGCCGATGATCTTTCTTCCCGTGTTGCACAGGCCAAGAGGAGGTGGCGATCCTTCGCACCGCGGAGGCGGAGCAGGCACGACAGGAGCTTGCCGCGCTGCAGATCTCCCACGGCCACCTCCACGACGCTGCCAGCGTCGCCGTGACGGTGGTGCGGTTGGAGCTGACGCTGTTGCACGACTGCCTTCGTGCACTCCCTGGTCGCATCCGTGCGGCGGTCACCGCGGGGGTGCATCGGGGGGCGACGTACGACCTCACCGCCGCAGACCTCCAGAGCGAGGACCGGTGGATCGGCCGGATCCCCGTGGGGTTCCCACGGGGAACAAGGCCGCACAGGCGTCAGCTCCAGGCCTTGTACTTCAATGCCAATGCCGACGCCATCCTCCCGTCGGTGGACATCGACTCCCTCCTTGAGAACCGGGGCCCTACCGCAGCGAGGGGGGTGGCCCTCCTGGACGACTCCAGCGAGTCGGAGGACGCTTCCGAGGGAGCGGACCCTCCTGGCCAAGCCGACCCTCTATCGGAGTGAGGCGTGTGCCTCGGGGTGGATGCTAATCCTCTATGGTTAGCGTCTTCCCTTTTCTTTCTTTTTTCACTGTAATGAAACACGGCCCAGGTGGCCTTTTGATTCGTACCTTTGCCTTTTCGATGTGTTTGCTCGTGTGCGTGACGCTAGGCAGCTGCAACGAGCTACTCCAGTTCCCCTGGCGACTTCTTGTCGGATGGGACCGCCTGTCTTGTCGACCAGCCTGGGCATGTACTTAGGTCGGGCCGTGCAGTCACATTTTGATTTAGAGCCGGAGCCCCTTTTTTTACCGTTTCATCGTGTCGGTAGGTCGAGCTTCCCACCTTAGGTTGGAAAGATCTTTCTCTCTAACGTGATCTCTCGTGACGTCTTGTCAGCCACGCCAGCAATTGGCGTGCCGAACGCTGTCTGGGGCGGAGTCCGCTTTTTCCGTAGCGTCAGGTCTGGCGGGATTCGCGCGGGATGGAGAGAGAGAGAGGGGGGCAGGGTGCTTCCTTGCTCCTCCCGAGTGGGCCCGAGCAGTGAATTGCTCCGACCAGCCCGCGTTTCCTCATTTAAGTCGAGGAGGCGGGGGTTGATTGCGATCCCATCCTTCTCTCTCGCTTCTTTCTTCTTGCGCACACGCCTCTCGACCTACTGTCTCATCTGGTTAGTAGATCCAAGCCTTCCGCCGCGGCTTCAAGTTCCCTCTGCGCGCGGCGATGTCAAGCTGGCAGTGCTCCACCGTCTCCCTCGTGAAGCTGACTGCGCTTGCTGACGCGGGGCTGCTTCCGTGCCTGACCGACGCACGGGAGTGGATCAAGCCCAGGCTTGAGGATTTCCTACAGCCTCTGCCGGGGTATGTGGTTTCTTTCGTTGCCTTCCACGAGCTTGGATTCTCGGTGCCGCCGGACGGTTTATCCGCGCTGTCCTGCGAACTTATGGCCTCGAGCTTCAGCACCTCAACCCAATGGCGTCCAACACCTGGCGGCATTCGAGGCACTGTGTGAGGGGTACCTCGGGGTAGAGGCGCACTGGCACCTCTTCCGCTATTTCTTCGGGTTCATCTGCTTGAAGGACGAGTGGAGGCCGACGACGATCGGGTGCGCCGCCCTCCGATTGAAGCAGAACAGGTCGTCAGAGTACCTGGCCGGCCCCCTGACCAGCTCGAACAGCGGGTGGCATTCGGAGTGGTTCTACCTCAAGAATGACCCTGAGTGCTTGCTCCGGCGTACACCGACGGCTACTACGACGTGACCCCGGAGGCCTGGTTGGACGGGCCTCCGAAGAAGGATCACCAGAAGCTGCTTTATGGGTGCCTTGAGGCGCGCTCTGCAGGGGCACAGCGTTGATCTCATGGCCATGATTGGCAGCTACCTCACGAGGGGGATCGTGCTGCTGCGGCGGCGACCCCTTCGCCTGTTCGAGATGACCACCGACCGAGCGCCGTTCACGGGAACTGTGACAGCCGACCCCTTGCCCTCGATGGGTGAGGTTCAGAGGCGGGTCCGGCAGGCCATCCCTGGCGGCCCTGAGTGGCCACCTGCCGATCTGCTTTCGATGCTCCCGGACGGGGGCACAGTGGTCCTGGTGAGTCTGCCTCTGAGTCCTCTGTCTCGTTCTTCTCCATCCTTTTCCCCTCGCGGCTGATGTATGGTTTCTGCAGGTTGGGACTTGGACCGTGACGCAGGCCCGTGCCCCGCTCCCGGAGGAGAGGGCGCGGAACCGCATCACCGTGGCCAAGCTCAAGAAGCGGAAGGACCGCCACGAGGCGTGGAAGGCGGCGGAGATCGCCAAGCGTAGTTGGAACGACGCCCGGGTGAAGCAGAGGAAAGCCAGGGATGAGGACGTTTCCTCCGATGAGGACCGGGAGCAGTCCCCTGGTTCCTCTGATGAGGATGACGATGATGAGGATGTCGCTGCGGCCGCGACGCCCCGGGCGGGGGAGCCGGTCGAGGGCTGCTCGTCGTCGACCTCGGCGGTCCCACCGTGGCCGACTGTTGTTGTTTCCGCCACTCAGGGACTTCCTGAGGTGCGCCGGGGGGTGACAGTGCTCGTGACAGGGGGCCGCACCCTTCCTCTCGATGCGACCATCACGCGGACCGCACCCGCGAGTCGCCGGCGGAGCGGCCCAGCCGTGCTGACCGTGGGGCAGCGGCCTGTCGTGGCGACCCGTCCCGGGAGGAGAGGAGCCGCGGCTCGGCCTCCCCTGCATCACGATCGTCTTCGCGAGAGCACCTGACGCATCGGCCTCCTGCGCCGACATCGCTGGCCGAGGAGGCGCGTTCCTCGCCGTCTCTTCCGCTCGCGACCACGGGAGCCGCATCTGAGCGGCGGCAGGATGAAGAGGCGATCTCCCCGCGGAGCGACTGCCCCTCGGTATCGTGCGGCAAACGGTCCTCGTACTAGCCGCTGTCGTCGGAGCCCAAGAAGGCTCGGGTCCTTGCGGCGAGGTGTGCCTCTCTCCTGTCCTTGATTAGGATTGCCCGGCGATTTCGGTGCTGAGTTCTTTGTCTTTTCAAGATGCTTCCCAGTGGCTAGACGCTCGTGCTAGCGCCGGAGAAATCTCTCCGCCGTGTTGTGCGGAAGGTTATCGTGCCGGCGCCTGTGGCGGCGCCGCAGATGGCCTCCGAAGTTCCTCCCGTGGCGCCGCCGGAGGAGAAGGGTTCCGTCGGCCAAGGCGCCGGGGAGACGTCATGGAAGAGCGACAGCTCCAGCGACGGTTTCTACCAGCTTGGCATCACGATGTCCGGTGCTCCACCGTCGGCGGAGGCGCTAGCGGCGCTTGAGGCAGAGCTGCGGCAGCAGATCTCGATGCGGCAGCGAGCGACCGCGTGGTGGCCTCGGATGTCGCCACCGCTGGGGAGCCCGATGCCCCAGTGGTTACTCTGGGCGCCGCCGCTAACGGGGACGCCACAGGAGCCGGCACGCCCGGTGTCTCACCTCTTTGCTCTTCTGGGGGCGCAGTCGTTGCCGGGACGGATCCGGCGATGACCACGCCGGAGGACCCGGTTGTGGCCACGCCAGTCGCAGGGGTTCTGCCGACCTCCGAGACTCAGAGCGAGGGGCTCAACACTGAGGCGCCTCACCGGGGGGAGGGCGACATGGCGACTGGGGGAGCAAACGCGGAGGACACAGCATTCGTGCCGCTCTCTGATCCTTCTCCCGTCGTCGCGTCGTCCTCTCGCCATGGCTCTGGTGCTGGCGCCCCGGACGAGCTCCGGGGGGCGCTGGTGCCTATTTCCGGTGGCGGGGCCTGTCGTCGCAGGCTGCTAATTGCTACCCGTGATGACCCGAGCCGGGTGCTGCTCAACATCGACGATGAGGAGGAGCGCGCCTCGACCAAGCGACTTGGACGCGCGATCTGGCGTCACGCGGCTTCGGCTGAGGAAGTCGCCGCTGTCGCCATGGTACGCCCCTTGCCTTAGGTCTTTCTTCTCGCTTGACTCCGCTTGATTTTTCTCATTGTTGTTCTTTGTTGAGCTGGTTCTCGGACAGGGGTTTGTGGCGCGTAGCGGCGCCAAGTCCCGGTTCATCCATCAGCAAGCCGAGCACTGGAAAGCGATTAGCGCTCTCCAGGCGGAGGTAGAGCGGAAGGATGCAGAGCTGGCGGCGCTTCGTTCATCGTCGGCGGAGCGGTTGGCGACCGTTAAGGGGGAGAAGGCGGCTGTCGCGTCGAAGCTGGCCGAGGCCCTGCAGTAGGCGGAAGATGCACGGGCTGCTTCCAACGCCGTTGTGCAGAAGGTGACTCGGAAGCAGGCCGCCCTGGAGGTGCGGGTGGCCGAGCTGACCGAAGCCACGGTGAACTCCGCCCATGACCTGGAGGCGGCCCGGGAGCAAAATGCCTCCTTGCGGGACCAACTCAGCGTCGCCATCGCCGAGTGGAGGCAACTGCTAGCAGTTGCCACCGACCGCGACAGGGAGCTGACCAGTAAGCTGACCTTCTGGTGCAAACTTCTGGTTTCGTGCTTATACCTGTTGGCTGATAGGCTTACTTGAGATTGCTGTTGTCGCAGCTGCATGCGCGGAGCTTCACGCGTTGCGGGATCAGCGGGCGGCTGACGCCGCCTGGATGAACGAGGCCATCACCAAGCAGGAGGAGCTGGCGGCGCTCGTGTCATTGCTTGCTGACGGCTTGACAGGTGGGTGCTGGTCATGTCTCATTCCGTTGGTGTCTCCCGACGACATGCTTCTTATCTTCTCCTGTTGACACCGGATTTTGACCAAACCTAGAGTCAAAAGTATATTGGCTTGACAGAAGCACAAAAGGAACTGCGATTGGCGGGAGCTGATGGTTTTGCAAGCAATAATGCACAAAGCTGCATGGATATACATAGAGACGGATGCTGTATACGTACATGCATTGGAAGATGATACACAAGTTGATGAAGAAGAGACTGAACGGCCGATTTGATCAAGTAAAGATGCATAACGAGCCTAGTGATGCAAGGAGGCAGAATAAACGGTTGAGTATACACATACATAGGAGTGCTTGATATGGAGCCAGCATGGGCAGTATGAATATGTACAAGACTTCTATTACTTATGGAGGTATCACGACAAAATAAGCTACTGCTATCGGCTGGAGGTCATACTACAAAGGATTAAATATAGAAGCAATGGATCGGCTAGCAGTAGTAAAATCGGCCGCTGGTGACGATCGGCCAAGCAAGGTGGCGGCAGGGAAGAAGGACTAGTACGTGAGCAAAGGGCAAGGCTAAACATATCCATAGAAGATTAATGGGATTAAAGCATTAATCAGCCATATGATGATTCGGACTATTGGAAATAAATATTATTTCCTAGTGCTTTGGCCGAATAATATTCCAGGAGAAAAGAGGAGTCCGGTTCAGCAAAGGATACGTACAGGAAGATCTAGAATACGTGAATTGGCTGGAACAAAGAAGAAAATACATGTGAGGCTTGCACGTAGATGGAAAGCTGAGAAAGGAGTCCAAGTTAATTATGTATGCACGTCGGAGGAGGTTTAATTGATTAGGATTCTACAGGGAAGATAGAGTCTATGTATTTTAGGATTCTACAGGGAATATTAATTCCAAAAACTCTCAAGGGGAAGCTCCCGTCAGCAGGAATAATTGTTTACAAGACATGGTTGAGGTCAACGGCCAGGAAGAAATATCCAAAGCTAAAATGTTAGGTCATGAGGGAGCTAAGGAATCAGAGGCCGGTGATTACGGAGTTACAGGAACGGAGCGGCAGTTTGTTTCTTGGAATATTTATTGCTCGCTGCTCAAAAACATTACTTCAGAATATCGGCTATCTGGAGTTCATTTTCCATGGGAGCCAGATGATCAAGAAAAAAGAATTATTGCCCTGAAGCATCGGCCACCTGGGAGTTGCTTTCCGTGGGACTCAGGCAGACAAGAGTTATCATACAAAATTTTAAAAGTTAATGTCTCTAATCGGCTAAATGATGGGCCGGTGAAGAAATGAAAAGCCGATGGAGGAATCTGGCTAGCAATTGAATTGGTCAACAAACCTGCACTTGGACTGCACGGCCAATTCAAGAAAACCCTGTTCCAGAACAAAACTTAAAGTGCGGCAGCATCAATGGAAGATGCAGAAATTGATTTCGTGGAATAAACAGATATTTTCCTGGAGACACATGCAGAAGTATACATAAGCTACAGATGTTCCACGATCCTGGCATGCTGTATTGTAGCAAGGAGCCAAGCTAACCAAAGAAGCTACAGGGAGAGTATCAGCATTCAGATTAGAAGTAATCAGCCAGTAATTATTATATGGTTACTTCCTTAATGAAGGCAATGGAAATGAACAGTCGAATGTTGCTTTCTGAAGAAGCCCAGATGATATGATTATTGATGACTTTGCTGAGTTGCTGATTCATCGTCGTTGGCCTAGTTGTGTTCTTCAGTGCGTTCCTCATGGGTCCCATCCTCTGAAATGACGAGATGATGACGCTGTGTAACCAACGAAGATAATGAATGGGCAGCAAGGCGCATCGGCGAAGAGGCACATCAGGACTACTTCACATGTCATGGACAACGGGAATTCAGTGTGGCCACTAAGGTCAAGACTGGTCACCCATTGACAGAGATCAAACGTCAGCCTCAGAGAATGAAAAGAGCCGATCTTTACTATTGAGAAGCCAATGACGGAACGTCGACATGGGACATACAAGACCAGAAACTAATATACGCCAACACGCATAAATCAGCTCCACCCATGGTGTTCAGATATTTATTTGGTTGTGAAACTAATCAGCCGGTGGCCAATTCAACCAAGGGGATTTATTACATGCAAATTTATTTATCTGGCTATTGGTCATGCACGAACATATCGCAACATGCATGCCTGAACACATTTAGCTGCCTGCGTTCTTTTAATCAATGATGTGATGGCCGATAAAAATACAGAGACTCACTGCGACACTAAGGAAAATCGGCTGCTTATAGTTCAAGATAATCGGCTGGTGCTAGAGAGCCAACAGAGAGAATCAACTGGTGGTAAAGAGCCGAAGAGATACTTTTGTCATCTACGTATTATTCAGGTGAATTTCTGTGTCAAAGCTAGTTATAAAGAAGATAAATGCGTAATGATGAGGGAAGAGATTCACGGATATTGAGAAAATCGGCACTCCACTAGGCAATGGCCGATAGTAGTAGGAGAGGACAATCGGCTGATCAATACATTGCCGCAGCATGCGAACTTGAACCAACGCCTACAGGTTGTTAATTAAATGACATCATCAACTGGGTAGTCTCATGCATTAAGCAGGATGTTCCCTGATATTCCCAATGTTCAGTCTTGGGTACCTTCGTCAACAATAGGCGATAGAAGAAGCAGAGGAAACAGAGGTATCAACAATCGGCTGTTTGAAACTCAGGATCATCAGCTGGCTAAATGCAATTGGAGGACCCACGTATATAGCTCTACAGTATTCAGCCGAGATGAAATACAACCAATTTGATCAGAAGAAATCTCTACACAAGCTGTCTTGCAGTTAACTCAGTCAGAAAAATATTTTATTAGCCTGCAAGCTAACAACGAAGATGGTCTATACCGATGGAAATATGAACTAGTTCAGCCGATGATGGACAGCTAATGGAAACTGATAGGTGTATAATCGGCTACAAGTATAGTTTATTCACCCATGGCAGCCGATGAAGTTTATTAAATAAGTGGCTCTGCTCTTTATCAGTCATCGATGTACACAAGCATTATTTTTCTCCAAGTCATCGATATACACAAGCATTATTTTTGCTCCAATGGTGAAACGGACAGAGAAGAAATCAATTGGCCAAGTACCTTTTTACATCCTCTAGCCGATAGTAAGATGGAATGTGTCCACTAATCGGCTACTTGCTATTAAAGTGGATTAAATGTCAAAGTTGGCACGCAATGATGAAAAAAGGCATCAAGGCTGGAGACAAAACAATTCACCTCAGATATTTAAATAAAAAAAAGGGGGCATATGTGCTATTTAATTGCCGATGGAAGCAGAGGTTGGCCGGTAGAAGAGCAACAGAGTCAGCCAATAGAGCACAACCGCTCTTTGTTGACTACGCCGGAGGAGTCACCATCAAGATTAACACCGGCGATCTCGCCGTCGACTTCATCAACGACTACTTCAACAATGTCGGCTACGTCAACTTCGTTAGCAAACGGATCTACACCAACTCGTCATCAAGCAGGCATGTCTACGACAATGCCTAACGCCCTACGCGGTATGTGTCTACTGATAACTGCCCTATGCGGCAAGTGGAGTAGATCAATTGGCACCAAAACAAACGTAAGTGCGTGTGTCAAATGGAGAATTGTTGTTGGCCTATCCTTCTCCTTCAGATAAATTATTTAGCCGATGAAAGAGATGATTTATCACTGTAATCGGCAATATGATCTTAACCAAGTGAGCTTCATCTTGACTGACGTGTCATCGGCAAAAACACACTCATGCCGCATATACATGCTAGCACGTACAGGATACATCGGCTGCTTGATTCAAATGATAGCCGATGGAGTAACAGAAGAAGAGTCGATGAGATTAAATTTATCAGCTGGAGATGGATTTCTCGATGGACAAGAAGTCGTACATTTAATTGGTTGAGAGACGGACAAGAGCATACGGGAAATATACAAATAAAATAGTATTGCTTCTCATATCTGTAAGAACATTCGGTGGGAGTAACAGAAGTTGGAGCAGCTATTAGCTAATGAAAATATTGATACTCAAGCTGAGGATCTCGAACAAACGTCGGCTATGACTTGCAATTAAATCAGTTAGATCAAGATATTAAATTGAAGACCGATTGAAATTCCAGTGCAATGGGCCGATGGAGATGCGGGATGGAAGAAAGCAGAAAAACTCTTGTCAGGCTCGTCTGTTGAAAGGTGGCAATAAGAGTGCACATATTGGCCAAAGAGGTAGGTACTCGGCCAATGGAATACAACTATCCAGAGCACCTCTTGCTTTAACCAGATAGGCCTATCAACAGCTATTATTGGCCTAGTTAACAAGCAGTTGCCAATGGATTCAAATGGTGCTGATCTTCAAGAAGATGCGTCACTGATTATTACAAAGTGATAATGGCAAGTTGGAAAATTTAATTCATTACTAGCAACAGGCGTTATATTCAGGTCACTAAGGTGATATTATGAGATCTACTGGGGACAACTGATACAGATACACCCATTAGCTTAGCTGAAAAGTTCATGCCTATTGGCTGCTTGATTTAAAAAATACCAGCAGAGCCGATGACTCCAGAAAGAGAAAATAATCGGCTAGGGGCAAAGCACGACTGCTTTACACATTGGTTTGATGGACTTTGGTGACTCAATTTCTTCATAAGCAAGATTGATTGTCCTCTGACCAAGTTCAGACATCAGCCTTAGATAAAAAGAACCGGTTGTTGTTATGAGCTGCTGCAAGTTACTACATGTTCAGAAGACACCATGAAAAAACTACGACAAAGCAACTGGGTGTTCAAACGGCTCCAATGCCATGAAGCTGCTCAAAGGTATTTGCCACTGCAAGAGCTGTCGGGGTCGAGTTCGAGATCATATGAATGCTGAAAGCCGAATACGGCACTGATGATGACAACATCGCAAAATTGCATGCCTGCCGGTACAAAGTTGCAAGGCTGATCTAAAAGATCATGTTCTGAGCCACTGGTTAGCGTCAAGATGGTGACGAGACTGCATACATGGCCGATCAAGCTGATGAAGTCGGCACCGAAGCAACAAGGCTGCGCAACCGGCAAGAAGGCTACGACAATGATTGGGAAGTGGCATAACACGAATATGCGTCTAGGAAATGATACAAACTCGACGTATTCATTGAACATACATGTTTGTTTTGTCAGCATCAACCATGGAACATCACCGACAGCAACCCACCATGGCCTGATCACCGTCGACATGAAGGAACCAAGACAAGAAAGCTCACCCTATGATATGTTGGTTGCGTGTTCAAAATAGCCGATGGTTGGAGATTTCAAGCTGAAAGGCTACCGTCGGAATCACTAGTCCGAGCTGAAAAGGTTGCCGACAAAATTACTCGATTGCTACATCTCAGAAGATTGTCTCTCGGCAAGTACCTATCGTCATCCGTGCACTACAGTTACCAGAATACAAGGCTCCCTGGTTAGCTCAAGATGATCATGTTCCAAGACAATGGTGATTCGACATAGTTTCTTGATTCAGCGTTGATCGTAATAATGAAAAAAGAAAATCACTCGAGAGGAAGTATTGCCGACCGATCACAATTTGCTTGCATTGGCTGTTTAGTTGTCAGCTCCAGAAGAAATAATCAAACATGCAATAGCAAGAAACCTATGGCTCGAGCAGAGTGTTTATCAATAGAATCACCAGGAGAAAGGAAAATAGCCGATATGGTAGCTGTTGAGTTCTTTAATCGGCTATCATTGCTGGGGATAATTAATCAGATAGCCATATTTCTACTGTCGGCTGAGTATAATAAATGGAACCATGTATGCATTGGTTGGTGGGCCATCAGCTGGTGTTCTACAATTGTATTAACTCAGATAGGGCCGATGAGACATCGTGCATTGGTCTCTAAGTACTGATGCGGACATAAGAAATGATGACAGATTATTTGTGCGTCCGACGCATACATGTGAATATATCTCCACATACCCAAGGGAGTTCTACCTGGACACAGTGGTGATGCAATGTTCCACTAATTATGCGGATGATAAAAGATGGAGATGCAGATATATAGTTCGAAGATCTGATCCATACGTGAAGATTGAAAGGTCAATCGATGACGGATAACCAAGCTGCAAGGATAGCTGATATTTTCTTGATCAAGTATCGGCTCAAACATATATCACCTCAATATTATTTTTAGTGTTGGCTCGGGTATTCAAAGATGGATTATGAGAGGATCAGGAAGATAGCAAAAGAAGTTCCGTGCATAAAGATGCCTAAGTTCTTCCGCGGCAATGCGAAGCTGTCAGCATGACTTTCAGGAAACAAAGCGTGAGTAACGTCCAAGGAAACTCCAACATCTCCTAAATAAGTAATTGGCAATGGATTTTTATACATCCGCTATTGATGCCGGATTTGAGCATAAGATGAGCATACAGCCGACTGATCTCTAAGCCATCAGACCATGAAACAGAGCCGATTGATATGTACTTATCGGCTCCTAGCTTCTAGATTATCAGTAAGTCTTGTGGACTATTGATCGGCCGATAAGCCTACAATCTCATGGAGCATATTGGAATCTGGAGATTTTTATCGCTACATGCTTTTCCTCAAGAATACACGGAGAGTCCAAGGGAGTAAAAGGTGGATGATCCAAGGCATTTGCCTCCACATTGATGTCAGGTGACCAAGGTCCTATTGGAAAAACAACTGGGGATGAGCCGATGATCCAATTACAGAATGGTCGAATGATGCTACCAGGGTATAGCCAGCGGTTCCTATTGAGAAGCACAGACTTGGGGTCGCAAGTTAGTGTTATTGCCAATGCTACCGCTATGCTGACGCCACCATGAGCTTGCTGAAATGAAGGAGTAACGCCAAAATTCACAAGAAAAGATTTTTGGCATCCACGCTTACAAGGTCAGTTAGTTTCCAAGAAGCTTGGAAAGGAGCATTGGATATAAAAGACTCTTAGCTAGTATTGCGAAGGACCCATATAGAGCTCATATCAGATATTTTGAGGTGACTTGGTGATAGTAAGCTGATGATTCGAGTTTGATGCAACGATGGATCCAGAGTCAATGATTTCATAATAGTCCACTCATTAAGGAAAAGCAAAGTTATCTCGATTCTTCATATTGGCTAAGACATTTTGATAAAGAAGCATGAAGAAAGATATCGGCTGTGAGAAGAGTACTGCCACAAAGGTTGAGGTATTAAATCCATGGAGCAGTTTGCATTGGTCGGAGGAAAGAGGTTCAAGGTTTGCAAGAATTTCGAAGCACGAATCTTTCATACTCCGAAACTGGGGGACTTGTGTTGACACCGGATTTTGACCAAACTTAGAGTCAAAAGTATATCGGTTTGACAGAAGCACAAAAGGAACCGCGATTGGCGGGAGCTGATGGTTTTGCAAGCAATAATGCACAAAGCTGCATGGATATACATAGAGACGGATGCTGTATATGTACATGCATTGGAAGATGATACACAAGTTGATGAAGAAGAGACTGAACGGCCGATTTGATCAAGTAAAGATGCATAACGAGCCTAGTGATGCAAGGAGGCAGAATAAACGGTTGAGTATACACATACATAGGAGTGCTTGATATGGAGCCAGCATGGGCAGTATGAATATGTACAAGACTTCTATTGCTTATGGAGGTATCACGACAAAATAAGCTACTGCTATCGGCTGGAGGTCATACTACAAAGGATTAAATATAGAAGCAATGGATCGGCTAGCAGTAGTAAAATCGGCCGCTGGTGACGATCAGCCAAGCAAGGTGGCGGCAGGGAAGAAGGACTAGTACGTGAGCAAAGGGCAAGGCTAAACATCTATACTATAAGGAGCGAAGACAATTGAAAACTTTTCTTACCCAATTCGGGCCCGTCTTACCCCTCACGCCGGACCCACACGTCAGATTGCGTGATGACCAAAAAGGTGGAACGACCATAGAAATCGTAATTTGGGGAGCGTTTCTGCCAAAAAGGAACGTTTTTTCTCACCCACCTCCGGCATACCCGCCCGCGGTACCCGCTGGGCCCACACCTCGCGTCCCGGATTTTTTTTCTCATGCCCCGCCTCCTCGGTCTCCTACCCGACCACGCCGCCGCTCTCCATCCGCATTGCGTCGCCTCCTCGATCTCCTGCCCGACCACGCCGCCGCTCTCTATCCGCCTCGCCTCGCCTCCTCGATCTCTTGGGTGTCCACGCGCACCGCCGGCTCCCCCACGTGCCTGCCGTTGCGCGATGCGTCCGCCCCCGCTGGTCAACGGCATGGCCACGGCCCCGCCGCCGGCACCACCACCTCCTCCTCCCCTTGTCGCGATTGCACGAAGGCGCCCTCGGGCCTCGCCTCCCTTGCAGAGGCAGCCCACGCAGATAGATGGCGCGGCGGTGGCAGCGATGGCCACGAGCCCACGAGCGGAGGTGCAGCGGCGGCCACAGCAGTGACAAAGGCAACAACCCAGGTCACGTTTGTGCTCGCTTGGGTTACCCTTGGACCAGGAGCAGCTGATGCTCATCTGCGCCGCTGCAGTTAAGGTGCCCAAATTATGCCTCTCCTCCTACCTATGCTCATGTCCCATAAAGAGAAAATTCTACACATGCCTTCCTGTATTCTATTCATTTGCCTGGCCGTTTCTTATTAGATTCGTCCTTGCAATTCTCAACAACATTGGTACGTCACAGAGTTATAATTATTCTGTGATTCAGTTGTTCCGTCACAAATGCTTATTCTGAATATTCAATGTACGTTTTAGAATTTCTTTAGCTTGGATGTAATTAGTTTATATATGTTGCCAATTTATCTGGTGCATAATATAGGACTAATGTTCTTAACATGTTTTAGTTGTCCAGTTGAATTACTCCAGTAAATTTCTAATAGCAGTCAATTGGTTGTCAGATAAATGGCACATCTGTCAAGACTTGTGATTTGTTCAGCAGGTTATTCTCACACAAGCATACTGTTGACTTGGTTAGATCATGCCGATACGCATTAGTGTAGTCACACTTTCTTGTGTTTCAGGGTGAAAAATGATGGTGGGGAAAAGTAACCTGTGTCAAGCTTTGTTCTTAACTGGAAACATGGAACAAGGTATTTCTAACGTCTAATTACACATTGCAGCATGGATGAGAGGAATGTTTGACATACTTGTTAACTTTATTTAGCAAAAGAATGATATTATAGTTCATGTGCTTAATAAATATTATGCCCTTATCAAAAAGCGCACGCAAAGGTTTAACTCTTATTTTTTAGGCTGAGCCTTGCCTGCTTATCCGGATGAAGTATGTACTTGTTATCCAGTTTCCCATCTTTACCGGTCATGGTTTGGATGCAAAGTCCTAAAACTTTCAAGGACAAAAAAAATGAAATTTCATTTTCACCAAGACTGTCATGCCTTGAGCTAATAACTGGATGATAATTCTGAAATGGTTCTACTATATTTATTAGGATTTTTGTTTTTTACTTATTTTGTCACAGGATATATTTAAGTTCTTCGGGTTAGTGGTGTGTTGGGTGCTGACACATCACGCAAGTGCGTGTGACTAGCAGCGACGCAGGCTGATATCATGGTTAATAGTGGTCCGCTTGCTTGCTCTACTTGTGGAGAAAAACAGAGAGAGTCGAGGCTTACTAAAGCTTGATATTAGAGAGCACAAGCGGGTGGCATATGCTTTGCTGCTTTGGAAGTACAAGGGTGGAGGATTGGAATTGGAATTATTTGTTTCTATCTATTCTCGGGATGAGAAATACGAAGTTGTGATACATTTGGGATTATGGACAAAGATTTGTCTACTGCAAACTAGGAAAACTGTTTTGTTGCTGTTCGTGGTACCATCTTTATCTTCTCATCATCATATGTCCATACTCACCTAAAACCATTTTTTCTCTTTCATGAATGCAGACTTCTTGAGAGACTTCTTTCATCTTGCAGGTCTTGTGGGCAACTTATTACCATTTATCATTCGAAGCAAAAAGATGGGTTATTACACAATGGTAAGTAAATATGTCAAACAAATTCTTGAGAGATGGGTCACAATAGTGAATATCTTTTTGAAGACATCAATATTTGCAGGTTTCTTTGTTTTAAAAGAATTCAATGGGGGCGATGACTACACATCTGGCTATCTTCAGTCAGACTTCTGATGGTACACTTTCAGATGTAAACATATAGATAGTCTGCCAATATGAACAAAGACAAGTACACGTATATCTAAGGCTACAAAAACTCAGCTCCAGATTTCTCGCCAATTTTAAGTGAGCATTGCACAACATTTTTTTTACAGCACGTGCGTGTCGCACGTGCATTATTACTAGTATCCATAGAAGATTAATGGATTAAAGCATTAATCAGCCATATGATGATTCGGACTATTGGAAATAAATATTATTTCCTAGTGCTTTGGCCGAATAATATTCCAGGAGAAAAGAGGAGTCCGGTTCAGCAAAGGATACGTACAGGAAGATCTAGAATACGTGAATTGGCTGGAACAAAGAAGAAAATACATGTGAGGCTTGCACGTAGATGGAAAGCTGAGAAAGGAGTCCAAGTTAATTATGTATGCACGTCGGAGGAGGTTTAATTGATTAGGATTCTACAGGGAAGATAGAGTCTATGTATTTTAGTATTTCCTTTTGTTAATTAGGGGGTTTGTGTCGGTTGGCTATGTAACCCGTCAGGAGTCTTTAATTAGGAAGTTTTTGAGCTCTTATGGCTATAGGAGTCTAGAGGAGTCCAGGGTATAAATATAAACCCCGGCCATTGTAATAAATTCATCACACGATCAATATCAAAACCGTCTCCGGGGACCTCTTTACCAATTATTGCATCTACTTTACTGCATCTACTTTACCGCATCTACTTTTCGGCGACTTCGCCTTCGTACTAGACCTGAGCATTTTTCGGGCCGGTCCGGGTTCGGGCCGGGCCGAAAAAAATTTCTGTTATTTCGGGCCGAAAAAATCCTGCCCATGACCATCCCACTGGACGCGTCGGGCCTTAATTTTCGGGCCGGGCTCGGGCCGGGCCCGGGCTTGGGCGGGCCGCTCGCGTATTTTATAGTGTAAAACAACTAAAAACAGCATTTCGGGCCGGGCTCGGGCCAAAAAAAATTTTCGCGGGCTTCAAGATCTCTGACCACGCCCGTCCAGTAAGGTTCGTGGGCGGGCCTGGCGCGGGCCGGGCTCAAAATGCTCAGGTATACTTCGTACTTTTTCTCTTTCACGAGTTCTCGCAAACTCGTCGGGCTGCATCGCTTCGATCTCCGGCTTGCTGGTGAGTTCCGCTTTACCGAATAATATCTAGGCTTTAACCTCCGGGCGTATCGCTGTGGTTTCGTCTAGATTTATTCACAATTTATCGATATCAGCTAGATTAGCAAGTTTATTCTTGTTTCTTTAGCTTTTATCACCCATCTATCCAGCTCGATCTAGATCTCGTCGGCTTTTATTATCTTAAAATATCATCTGTTCTCACAGCCGGCTTAGATTTACTCGAGTGCTGACGTCACGATCGGCTGTCTTGGCCGATCTTTCTACATATACTTACACTTCGGCTGCTTACGAGCCTGCCGATCCTGTTCTACTGTATCGGCCGATTGGCAGATACACACACTACTGAAGATCCGTCGGCTCTCTAGCCGATTTTTCATTGTCAATCAACAGGTCAGATTGGCTGGCACGTCTCGCAACAGACCGGGGAGTCACGTGTGTCGCACGCAAGGGTGACGTCCTATTTTTGCGTCAACATCTCCTTCTTCGTAGAGAGGGCTGCGGTGCTCAAGTTGTCGTCCCCGACCACTGCCGCGGCCCGG
Source organism: Cenchrus fungigraminus (assembly GCA_036936925.1). Taxonomy (NCBI): domain Eukaryota; kingdom Viridiplantae; phylum Streptophyta; class Magnoliopsida; order Poales; family Poaceae; genus Cenchrus; species Cenchrus fungigraminus. The sequence continues at coordinate 13,384,204 of CM072778.1, read as the reverse complement.
GCGACTCTCCTGGAAAGGGAGGAGACTCACCGGGCCCTTACCCAAGCCGTCGTGGAGCTCCTGGAGGGTATCGGTGTTGGTGAAGGGCCGTCCCTTGTCGAGCGCATCGGGATGGTCGGTGGGGTTGCGCGCGAACGGGGTGTGGCTATGTCTCGATAGTTGGTCCACGGAGCCGTGGCCATGTTCCTTTCGCACTACCCCGACATGGATCGCGAGGTGCTCGCAGGTGGATGGGCTCCCGGCTACGAGGACCACCGTTACCCCCAAATCCTGGTGGGGTGCACCGAGTTCACCAGGAGGGTAGCTGACTCCGCTATGGAGGGCCTGGGATGGCTCGATGACGAGCACTGATCAGAAGAAAACAGTTTAGTAGCACTGGTGGCTGGCTGTTATAAATAACTTTCAAATTTCTTCCTTAAGTAAGGGGACTTTTCTTTTAAGTTTGACGCTCGATTCCTCTTCCTTTCCCCTCATCGGGAGGCTCGGGGTCTTTAGGCCGGTAAGGTTGCCCTTAGGATGTTGCTGGTCTTGCCCTATCCCATAGCTGCCAGAGCGTAGGGACTCGAGAGCGTTGACCGGGCGTGGTCGCGTCGGGGTTCCCCATAGGCCCGCAGGCCCCGAGCTTCCTTTAGAGAGTTCGGATAGGTAGGGCTTCGAGCTACTTTTCAAGAAAAGAGAAGTCGAGGTAACATTTGCCACCGAACTTTTAGAGACGGAGGGAGAGAGTCGACCTAACCATTGTAGCTCATAGAACCTTGCACGTATAGCCGCGGAGGCGTCAGTGCTCGGCCGAGCATAGACAGATGGTTGTTGGTTCCTCCCTCTCTGCTCTTGAGTTAGTGTAGCATTCCTCGAAAGGCTTTTTCAGGAAAAAAACTTTTTGTTTTTTAAAAGGAGGGGCATCATGCCCCTGGATGGAGCCCCCGAGCAATGAAGGATTTTTACGTCGGGGACCATAAAATGGTTTGTTGCTTAGGATTTGCTCGCATCGAAGAAGCTTTTTGCGAAAGCTGTACTTATGATGTGAAAAAACAGAAAAAGCGCTGGCACTTTTATTCATCATAAGCATAAGTAGTACATGGTACTTTTGCAAGGGTAGAGACGACGTAGCTGTTCTAGGCCTATTCGGCCATCGTGACGTCGTCGATGAGGTTCGTGGTCGGAGTTTCCATGGCCATCTTCTCAGAGTGGACGAGCGCCTCCGCGAACTGGAAGCACTCGGTGTCGCACTCGTAGGCGTGCTGGAACTTGGTGTTGATGGTGATCACCCCCTTCGGCCCGGGCATCTTCAGCTTGAGGTAGGTGTAGTTGGGGACCGCCATGAACTTGGCGTACGCCGGCCTTCTGAGGATCGCGTGATACATTCCCGGGAAGCCGACCACCTCGAAGGTGAGCGTCTCCTTGCGGAAGTTTCCCTCAGTGCCGAAGGTGACCGGCAAGTCGATCTGCACGAGCGGGAGTGCCTCCATCCCGGGTACTACTCCGTGGAACGGAGTTGACGACGGGCGGAGCTGGGATCGCTGGATCCCCATGCTGTCGAGGGTGGACATGTAGACGATGTTGAGGCCACTGCCCCCATCCATGAGCACCTTGTGCACCCGCTTGGTGCCGAACAGTGGTGCCACCACGAGGGGGTAAGCCCCCGGTTGTGGAATGTAGTCGGGGTGGTCCGCTCGGTCGTACATGACGGCCATCTCGGACCACCGGATGTACGAGGGCACGGCCGGCTCGGTGTGGTAGATCTCTTGCAGGATGCGCTTGTGCTTGCGCCTCGGAGGGCGAGCTGGCGTCCCACCGAAGATCATTATGACGGTGCCGTCCTCTTTGGGGAATTCGCCGTGGTCGACGTTCTTGCCGATGCCGACTTTGGCCACGTCCTGTGGCTTGTTCTTCCCACCGAGGTAACTCTTCATGAGGTTGTAGTCTTTCAAGGCATGCTTGACCGGCCCTTCATGGTGAGGGCAGGGAGCTTCCAGTATCTTCTCGAAATGGTCCCTCGGTGGGCCCATCTTTGGCTTAGGCGGCCACTTGTCGGCTACCGCTACCAGGTTGTTGCTGCGGAGCTTCCGCTCCTTCTTCTTCTTCTTCTCCGGCCGGGCGACCGGAACCTCGCCGAGCTCCTCCTCAGGCTTCCTTTTGCTGAAGGCAACGGCCTCCTCCCCGTCGGCGTGGTTGGTGGCCAGGTCGAGGAGCTTCCGGATGGTCTTCGGCTTGACTCGCCCTATCTGGTGGACAAGGGTCTCGCACATGGTACCATCCTGGAAGGCTGTGATGTCCTGGTTGTTCGCCGTGTCGGGGAGCTCAGCACAGCACTTGGAAAAGCGGCGTATGTAGTCGCGGAGACTCTCGTCCTTCTTTTGTCGGCAATGGCAAAGCTCGCAAGCATTGCCGGGCTGGGCGTAGGTGCCCTGGAAGTGCCCTATGAAGGCGTCTCGGAGCTGAACCCAGCTGTTGATCCTCCCCGGGGGAGGTGCTCAAGCCAGGTGCGTGCCGAGTCGGCAAGGTACAGAGGGATGCTCTTGTTGATGAACAGATCGTTGCTCGCTCCACCGTTGTGGCAAGCGAGACGGTAATCCTCGAGCCAGATGCTCGGGTTGGTCTCTCCATCGTACTTCGCGACCGTGGTCAGAGCACGATATCGAGTTGGTGGGGCTACAGCAAGGACGTTGGCGCCGAAAGCCCGCGGACCTCGGGGGTCAGGCGTCGAACTCCAGCTTCGGTCTTCGCTGCTGTCGTAGTGGCCCCCGCGCCTCTGGTTGTACTCCCTTCGCGACCGGCGTTCGCCGCCGGAGCCACCACTAGTCATCGTCCTTCTGTGCGCTAAGGATGCCCCCCGGGCGCCGCGGTTGGAGTCGACCTTGTGCTTGGTGGGTGAGTGAACGCTCTCCACGCGGCCCGACTGCCCCGACGGGTGTGAGGACCCACGGTGGACCGAGCATTCCGGGGCCTGAGCTCGCGTCTCCCGCCGCCGGGACGCCGAACTCTCCGCCTGTTGGACGGCGGCCGTGTCGAGGAGCGTTTGGAGGTGCTGACGGAGCTTCTTTTCCTCCGGGGTCGTTGGCTCAGGGCCGACCCGGAGGAGTACAGCCACCGCGGCGAGGTTCTGGGAGGCCCGCTTGGCAACAGGAGTCCCGTGAACGTCGTCGACGATGCAGCGGCACACTTCCTGTGCACGTTCGCGCGCAGGTGTAGCCGCGGCCACCACACCGAGCGCGTGGTGGAGCCTTGCCTGCTCCTCCTCGAGGGCTCTCCGAGCCTCATCGAGCTCATCGAGGTGGGCACGCTGCCATTCATGATCGTCCCCGGCTTGTGGGGGCTCCTCACTGGCGGATGCGTCAGGTGAAGTGGGCTCACCTTCCGCGGAGCTCTCGTCAGAGCGGGTGGAGTGGACCGCGTCGGCTTGCTGCTGGAGGACGAAGCACTCGCGCCTCGGGTCGTGGAGCGTCGGCGCCTTCTTCCGGAGAGGCGGCTCACTCTCGACCTCGTCGCAGCTCGCCTGGGATGCTTCCGAGGGGACCGGACGGGCACCGTCCGTCGCGGCGGGGGCAGCTGTCCCACCGCAGGGCAGCCACGTCTGTCCCTTGGGGTACATGGAGTCGTAGCAGAGCTTGAACTCGTCTCAAGACAGTGTCTCCCCCCCCCCCCCGCAATTCAAACACAAGCATAGAGGTGGCGTACACCGCGAAGCGGAAGAGCTCTTGGGATGGGTTCGGCCCCAGGGCAACCACCATGTCGCGGCCAACCAGGTTCCAAACCCGGTCGGCAGCAGGCTTCGTCAGCCGTGACTCCTCAGGCGGCTGGCCCTGAGGAAGCACGGGAACGTCAGGCTGGGACCACGAGAACACGGCCCCAGCGGGTGACTCGACTGGACCATCGAAGACGAAGTCCAGCGAGCCGAAGTACAACATGGTGCCGCGCACCGGCTGCTCGTCAGAGTGGGCCATCAGGACCCTTGTTGGCATCGTGACACACGAAGTGCCCCTACCTGGCGCGCCAACTGTCGGGGTTTGATACCGCCGGCAAGTAAATTTTGGTTTGTTCGTGCGTCTGATCCAGATGGTTGGGCTTAGAGACACAGGGATTATACTAGTTCAGGCACGGGGGGTGCCCTACGTCCAGTTTGAAAGAGTGTTGAAGGACCGATTTGGCGACCAGAGAGGGGGGGACTGAATGGGAGTAGATAAAAAATTCTTCTCCGAAGAGTCGAACTCGACTATGCCCCAAAATCACAACCACAGATTCCAACACGAGCTTGCCAAGGTTACGTTGTCACAACAGACCTACCAACCCTAGGAACAAGTCTCAACACAATCCCAAGCGGAAGCACAACTCAAGAAGCAAAAGACTTAGGCACTCTGCGCAGGCTGGGGCGGACTGTCTGCGTGGTACGGGCGGACAGTACGCGCGGCACGGGCGGACAGTCCGTAGGACGAGCGCGGACGGTCCGAAAATTACACCCGAACCTCCAGTATGCACCCTCGAAAAATGGACGGTCCGTGCGAACCTCGCGGACGGTCCGAGGCCGGGCGGACAGTTCGAGACCAGCGGGCGGACAGTCCGCAAACTTCACGCAACCAAACCCTTGACTCTCCGCGGATCGAAACGTCTTGTACTCACGAACTGAAGAACACGCGACGAACTCGAGCTCCCGCGGACGGTCCGCCGACCAGGCGCGGACAGAGCAGCTCGAGCCCGAGTTGCTCAAAGTCAACACCTCCTCCCCTTTGCCCGATCTCCCGAATCAACCAAGGGATTGCTACCAAATCATAGGTGAAGATGAAGCGTCTCTAGGAGATACTATACCTACGAATTTGTAGCCCCAAACCCACTGAAACGAGAGGAATCGAGATTCTACCGAGCTCTACCAAAAAGCTAAGGTTCCAACCGAAATCCTCGAATCGCAGGCAAAATCCGGCGTTTGAGGGGTCAAGATCAAGCACAAAGATGCACAAGACATCTATCCATGATCCCCACAAACAAAACCAAACACAAATGCCTCCGAATCGAAGGAACAAGTCGCGCATGAAAATCCAACGAAAAGACTCGAAAAAGACACGAAAATCACTCGAGCCAAGAGGAGGAAATCGACGCAACCATGAATGCTTCCATACACTCGGAGGTCAGATTCTCTACAAAATCATGAAGAAAATCTAACCTAAAGAGCAGGGAAAATGAGAAGCAGTCTGGATGGATGAGTTATCCTGAAACCCTAGAGCTATTATATATGGAGTCTCTCCGGGTCGGGCAAATGACCAAGCTACCCCTAGAACATAAATGAAGATACACACCCCTCAGGGGCAAGATGGTCAAGTAGCGATCTTCCTTCATCGGGCGGCCACACCTTCGCCGCAGTCCGCGTTCTCCCGACGCAAGTCCTGCGATCCCGCCGCGTGTCCCCTGACATCGAAGCTTCTCGGCGCGTCCGGATCCCATCTCCGCCCGCCGAGCCTCCGGTCGTGGTTTTATGGCTCAACCAAGCAACCCGACGGTTTTGTGGTGAACCGCCGCAAACCCCGCGTGCAGACTCCGGTCGTGAGCCGCTACCCTGCACCGGCTCATGTTCACGACTTCGTCTTGCTTTTCTTGCCACCATGCGGCCCGCACGTGATCCCGTTCGGCCACCGGGTCCATCGAGCCAAGCCTACTTGTCTCTCCACTCCTCGAAGGCCCCACAAGGCTAAGACCTTTCGCGCCCGCTCTTCACCTGCACCAACGCAAATCAAGCCGCAACCTGCACCTGCAATACTCGGCCAAGAGTCAGTCCACACCACGTTGTCAATCACTCATCACACCAGGGAGCGACCATCCACCGGTCCTCGGACGCTCCAGTCCTCAATCTCCCCCTTGATGAGTGCATTGACAACACACATTGTAACCAATTCAGAGAAAGAAAGAAAAAGAAAAGAAATGAACCAAAAACTCAGACAAGTGATCAAAAGCCAAACAAAAGCCAAAACCAGATCACTTGAGAGAGAAAAATCTTGGTCCCCTAAGGCAAGGGCAACGGCTCAACAAAATCGAGACAAAATGCTCCAAAATTGCCGACTCCTCAAGGTGAGGCAAAAGGGCTCGACACCATCGGCAAAAGAGCACACTAAGCAAATTCAGGCGACACAAAAGAGCTTCCCAAGCTCCCCCTGAACAAATGCATGCACAACCCAAGTTCTCCCTCTAAACTGAGTATTTCCCCATTTTCTCTCCCCCTTGTGGTACAAAATGCATCTCTCCCCCTTGATATGAAAAGGATGCACATTTCTCACATATCTCCCCCTTGATATGAATTGGGTACAAACTCTCCCCCTTGTTGGTAATGCATGAATCAAGTCTACAAATGCAAGCATGTGCTTCTCAAATAGACAAAGAGCACTACAACATGCTAAAAATGAGACATAGACAAGCAAGATAGCCACATATTCAGTACAAGCATCGCCAACAAGATAGAGAGGAACATATAAGCATGTGACATAGCCAAGATCAATTATAAGCAATTTTCAACAAAAATTCCCTCTCATGAGCATAGGACCTCAACATGACCAAAAGAGCACAAACAACATATAGCTCACGAACTTCATGCAAGGTCACAAGTTCTCATCACAAGATCATCACAAACACCTACAAGCTACCTCATGTCATGTCAAAGCCACCGAGTCATGTGTCTACTTCTAAACATGAGACTTCTCAATGGTAGACATCATGCAACGGTTTAGCACCCAAGATAAGGAATTTAAAGCATACATGACATGATACCATTTGAGGGCAATTTTTCCAAGTAAAGCATTTCAAGATACCAATTCATGATTTCAAATTAAGCATGGTACATGAAGTGCCTTTGCGGCAAAAAGAAGCTTATGCCCCTCCACAAGGTAAAATGTAGGTTAAACATTCATGATGATAACAAGGTCTTTGACCCCAAATGAAAAGATATGATATCCAAGCACAAATTACGCAAGATATAGCCATCTGAGCACAAAATGGACATCTAAGGCATTCTACTCACAAGAGAGGATCATATATGGCATGTTCGCAAAAATGAGCCATTCACATGCATATACATCCCAAAGCTACCAAGAGCATAGCTATACATCACAAGAGCTTCACTAGCACAGTCATAAGCTCACATCCAGCATATCATAGTGATCAATGTATATAGGAGAAGCACATCTCAAAAGCATATGATACAAATGCAGTCTATGATACAAAGATGCAACACATGATATGTTACATGAATGAAAATGCAGAAATGCATATGTACATCAGACTCCCCAACCCAAGCTCAAAAAGGAAAAACCACACCAAGCTCACCCCGCAAACGAGCAAATGTAGCTTGGTCCAAAGGCTTTGTCAGGATATCAGCGAGCTGTTTTTGGGTTGGAACATGGATGAGATCTATGTTTCCCTTCTCCACATTGTCTCTCAAAAAGTGGTACCTCACCTCTATATGTTTGGTTCTGGAGTGTAGCACGAGATTTTTGGCAACACTAATGGCACTCGTGCTATCACACATGAGAGAAACATGGGTACACTCCTCACCAAAGTCACTCAGCATGTAGGTGATCCAGAGCAGCTGGGAGCAACAACTAGCGGCAGCTACATACTCGGCTTCTGTGGTAGACTGGGCTACACTTGACTGTTTGCGAGAAGACCAAGAAACCAAAGAGGAACCCAAAAACTGACAAGTCCCCGAAGTCGACTTCCTATCGACTCGACACCCCGCAAAATCGGCATCCAAAAAACCAAGAAGAGAAAGAGAAGAGGACGCCGAGTACCAAAGACCAAGCTCAGGAGTGTATCGAAGATACCTGAAAATCCGCTTGATGGCCTGCCGATGTGAAGTCCTCGGCGATGCCTGAAAACGAGCGCACAGGCACACATAAAACTGTATGTCCGGCCTCGTAGCTGTCAAGTACAAGAGGGAGTCGATCATGCTCCGGTACTCCTTCTGGTCCACGGGCTCTTCATCCTCATCTGCATCCAGTGCTGTAGTCGTACTCATTGGTGTCGACAGGGGCTTCGAGTCGTCCATCTTGAACTTCTTGAGGATGTCCTTCGTGTACTTGGCTTGATGTACAAAGGTCCCCTCCTTAGCCTGCTTGATCTAGAGCCCGAGGAAAAACTGCAACTCCCCCATCATTGACATCTCGAATTCTTTGCTCATATCCTCTGCAAATCTCGCAACCAAAGTATGAGACGAGCCACCAAAGACAATATCATCCACATACACCTGAACAATTAGGATATCATCGCCCTGCCTGAGGAGAAAAAGAGTCTTGTCTACCTTGCCCATCTCAAACCTCTTGCTGAACAAGAACCCCCTCAACCTACCATACCATGCCCTGGGAGCTTGTTTCAGCCCATACAAGGCCTTCCTCAGCTTATACACCCGGTGGGGAAACTCAGCACTCTCAAAGCCCGGCGGTTGCCTCACATACACTTCTTCCTCTAAAAAACCATTCAAGAAGGCACTCTTCACATCAATTTGGTACAATTTGAACCCTTTGGCCACAGAAAAGGCTAGAATGATCCTAATCGCCTCCAAACGGGCTACAGGAGCAAATGTCTCCTCGTAGTCTATCCCCTCTTTCTGGCTAAACCCCTGAGCAACCAACCTCGACTTGTTTCTCACCACCTCACCATTCTCTCCTTCTTTATTTTTCCACACCCATTTTGTCCCAATAGGTTTGCAATTTGGTGGTGGCTCTACTAACTCCCACACCTAGTTTCTCTCAAAGTTCTCTAACTCCTCATGCATAGCGTTCACCCAATTCGGATTAGAGAGTGCGTGTCCAATGTCTTTGGGCTCAAAGGTGGCAACAAAAGCTGAATGAGCAAAGTGAGAGACATTTCTAGACCTCGACCGTGTAGTACGCTCATTGATGTCGCTGATGATTCTTGAGGTAGGATGATCAACTTGCACACGCCTTGGAGCCTCTCCCCTGGAGGCGACCTCCCCCTCAGCAGCAGCTTCCACTTGATCTTGCTGGATCATAGTCGGTGTAGGGGATGGACCATCCTAAACCGTGGTTGTAGTAGTGGAAGTAGAGGGTACATGTGTGGCTGGAGCTTCACCATCATCACCATCATCCTCTCCAGCATCATCCTCCTCGTCCTCAAAGATCTTCTTGCCAATTTCCTCGTCACCTGCACACTCAAAAACAGAGGAATTGCATGGCTGTGTCTCGTCGAAGGTTACCTCACAAGTTTCCATGACTTGGTTAGTGTCAAGGTTGAGCACACGATATGCTCTAGAATGATCAGCATAACCAAGGAAAATCCCATCAGAGGACCTAGACTCAAACTTGTCTAACCTTCCCTTTCTAAGAATAAAGCATCTACAGCCAAAAGCCCGGAAATGGCTCACTCTAGGTGCTCGCCCATGCATGAGCTCGTAGCACGTCTTGTTCAAGAAAGCCCGACGAAAAATCCGGTTCCCCACATGACAAGTGGTATTCACCGCCTCAGCCCAATATCTCCTCAGAGTCCTATGCTCATCAAGCATCGTCCGACCCATCTCACAAAGGGAACGATTTTTCCTCTCTACTACACCATTCTGGGGGGGAACATAGGGAGAGGAAAACTGATGTTCGAGACCCAAATCACGGCAAAAGGTTTCGAATCGAGAGTTTTTAAATTCAGTGCCATTGTCGCTATGAATAGCTCGAATAGCATCTCCATTCCTCTCATTCTTCAACCTCAAGATTAGATCCCGGATAAAATCAAATGTCTCTCCCTTGTCAGCCAAAAAGAAAACCCAAGCATAGCGAGAATAGTCGTCCACTATCACCAGGACATACCATTTCCCACCCGCTGAGCACACACGAGCTGGACCAACCAAGTCCATATGGAACAGCTCGCATGGCCTCTCTGTCATAACCTTTGTCAGAGGCGGATGGGAGGCGGCGACCATCTTGCCATGCCTACAAGGCGCGCACACCAGATCCTTCTGGTATTTCAACTTGGGCAATCCTCGGACCAAGTCAAGCCCACTCAAGCATGACAACAAGTCAAAACTCAAGTGACCCAACCTCCTATGCCACTTCACCAAATCAACCAAAACGCCAGCAACCAAACAACGAGAAGAGCCAACACACGGAGAAAAATCGGCTCTGAAAATCTGACCCTCGGGGATGATCGTGCACACAAGATCACCTCGAGAATCCAAAACACGAGAAGCGCTTGTTTTGAAATGGACCTCAAAACTCTCATCAAGAAGCTGGGACACCGAAAGAAGATTGAACCCCCAAAGACTTGACAAGAGCAACACGCCTAAGAGTCACGGACTCACTCACCTTCACCGTGCCTACTGAAAGCACTCTACCTTTCCCATTGTCCCCAAAAGTGATGTACTCCTTGGACACCACCGGGGTGAGGCTTGAAAACCACCGTCGATCTCCGGTCATGTGTCGAGAGCAACCGGAGTCAATCAACCAAAAGCCTTTCAAGCCTCCCACCTGCAAAATAAAAAACGAGAACGAGAGTGAGCAAACCGCTCAACACTGGGGTTAGCACAAAAAGAAGTGAACCAGTGCTGAGCCATTTGCTCAAAGGTGGGGTTAGCAAAATCCACTCTATCTCCTCTAGGTGGAACACCCACACATCTCCTTGGAGGACTACGTGTACCACGAGGTGGAGACCGTGGTCCGTAGCTCCTCTGAGACCTAAAACTGTGATCGTTCCCCCCATACTCGTATTGGCCACGAGTGAAGGAATGTCCAGCAAACTCACCACACCCGAACCCAACACACCTACCACCATCTCTCTGTGGTGGCACACCTCGAGGTACAAACTCACGCCTCTCTCGAGGGTAAATGGTACGCACCACACCTTCACCCCTAGGCACCATCCTAGGCTCAGGCACACCACGAGAAGGGCGGTACCTGTCCTTGTTTGCCATCTCTCTAGCAAACCGCTCCTCACGCTTCCTCCTGAAGCAAAACTCAGCTAGGTGACCATCCCTCCCACAATGATCACAATGGAATGGGATTGGCTTTGGCTTTGGGTTCTCTCTAGGTTGAGGCTTCTCCTCACTCGGTTTCTCTCCCTTCTTCCCAAAGAACTCGTTCCCCAAGTCACTCTTGAACTTGATGGGTTTCTAGAAGTTGTTGGTTTGTGGAGGAAACACGGGTGGAGTTGGGGTTGTGTCTAGTCGGTTCCTAAGTGGGTTTGGCTTAGGAGCATAGGCATTCTTGTGGAAGGGTTTTGGTTGAGCTGGGATACACCAATCTTCTCCTCCTTCTCACCACTGCACTCCCCTATTTTATCTGACCCAAGCGCTTGCCCATCATAGCGCTTGTATGCCTCAATCATCATCCTGAGCTGAGGCTCATGACCCGACAATCAACCCATCATTTTCCTCAACTCATCATTCTCATCCTGCAAACGATCAACATAGTGTGCAAGCTCCAAATTCTTCACAACATGTATTTCACAAGTTGAGCATGAAGTAGGAATAAGAGCTTTCAATTCAGCCTCTAGAGATCTAGCATAAGCATGCGATTCATCTAGCTTAGCATGCAAAACAGGACAAGAAGTGCAAGCACCAAGCAAGGAGGGCCTAGATTTCATCTCATCTAGCTCAACCCTAAGCACATCTAGTTCCTCAATCTTGGAGGTATACTTTTCCTTAAGCACGGTCAAATCACCAAGAAAAACAGAACAATCAGTGCATTCAGGTTCATCGGTCACAATAGGAGCAGACTTCAGAGAATCTATTTGAGCCCTAGCATCAACAAGCAAAGACTCTAGCTCAACCACCTTCTCCTTAGCCTCTCCAAGCAAAGACCTATACTCCCTCTTCTCCTTGTTGGTCTTTCTAAGCACATCACCACGGTTGTCAAGCAATTCATTCAGCCTAGCATTCTCTGCTACCAAGAAAGCAGGATCATTGTTTACCTCATCCTCAGAGTCCGAGTCATCCTTCTTGCTCTTCTTGCTATCGGAGCTATGTGCCATGCCGCAAAAGCCTTGGGCGACAAAGCACAGGCCCTTGATGTTCTAGCTCGACTGCTTGCCCTTGTGTCGGTCCTCTTCTTCATCACTTGAGCTCGATGAAGAGTAGCAAGAGCTCGAGTCGATGTCGCTCGCTCCGGCAACCATCGCTCGCTCCTTCTTCTTGTGACCACCACTCTTCCTCGGCCTCCGCTCGGACTTGTTCTTGCCCTTGTAGTCGTCCCTCGAGCGGTGCTTGTGGTCGGTCCTCGGACAATGCTTGTGCTCGGGCTTGATCTCCATGGCCTCCGGGCACTCAGCGATAAAGTGCCCGTGCTTCCCGCACTGATAACACATGCACGAGCTCCTCTGAGTGTTCTTGCAGTTCATGTACAGGCGCTCGAACCTCCGGCTCAGCAAAGCAAGATTCTCCTTGGCCAGCACATCAAACTCCTCATCTGGCATGGACACAAGAGCAGACAAAGAAAACTGCCTAGAAGGCGTGTAAGCATTAGCCTTCGACCCAGACATAAGAGCCAGACTATGGGGGTCAGTCGGGATCTCAATCTTGGCTGTGACCCCACGGTCTACCCCAGCCGACTTGAGCTTAGAGAATAGCCCATCCACCGTCAGGGTCATATATGAACCCGCCTCAAGAATGGCCTCGACCTTTCCGCCCCAAATGGTACGAACCAACGAGTGCAAGAGCTTCACAGCTCTGTCATGATCATCGTACGGGAGCTCAGTCACATTGGCCCTCATGTTGTTCACAATCACCGTGAACTGCTGGAATATGGCATCAATGGACTCACCGGGGAGATGAGTGAAATTCTCGTACTCTCTCCGGTAGGTCGCAAACAGCCGAGCCTGAACCTCACTGTTTCCGGCATGAGCCACCTTCAACTTGTTCCAAATCTGGCACGCTAAGTCCTCTGCGCAAACCCAATCAAATTCGGATTGACAAAGGGCTCGGAACAAGTAATCGACCGCCTTGTTGTTGGTGTCATGCATATCTCTCGAACCCGGAGCTAGGAAGTTAATCGGATGAACATAAGCTGTGTTCACCGTAACGTCCCAAAGCAGCTGACCCTTGCCGCGAAGGAAAGCAGCCATCCTTCTCTGCCACATCTAGTAGTTCTTACCATCAAAGTGTGGAGGACTCGAACCCTGTTCTTGGTACGCCATCTTTGGATCATAGACTGGTTAGAATCAAGAAGATCCGTAACCGGCTTTGATACCAATTGAAGGACCGATTTGGCAACCAGAGAGGGGGGAGTGAATGGGAGCCGATAAAAAAAAATTTCTCCGAAGAGTCGAACTCGACTATGCCCCAAAATCACAACCACGGATTCCCACACGAGCTTGGCAAGGTCTGCTGACACCGGATTTTGACCAAGCCCAGAGTCAAATGCAGAGCCGGGGATAACCGGCAAGGAGCGAATCACCCAGAGGAAATTAGCTGGCTTGACACGTACGTGAAGGAGTTTAATGCGAGACCATCATGGATCGGCCAACCAATAATAGTAAAGGGAGAAAGGATAGAGGCAAATACGTGCAGGCTGGACATGCATACGAGGATTAATTTAATGGAAATCAGCCAAGGAGAAGAGAGGATCGGCTGGCAAGTGCAATGGAAAATCAGCGAGGGCATGCATCAAGCGATTGGCAGGATGCCAGCAAGGAACGATCGGCCACCAGTGTGTTGGCAAGGATCGGCCGGCAGCAGTTAAATCAGCCCGCGTGACGATCGGCCAAGCAGCAAGCTAGATGACGTCAGTGAGGTGCTTAATGCAAAGCAAGTACAAGGAAAGGCTCACACGTATAGAGGCAAAGATGATTAAAATAATGAAGAAAGGGAGAGGTGACGTAAGGAGGAGAAAGTTAAATAAAGAAAGAAGAATAATCGGCAGGTGGTCAGCCTAATTAAATAGCATACTACGTGGAGCAATCGGCTATAAAGAATCGGCTGGGAGAAGGAATAGAGAAAGAATAAAGAAGAGAGAAGAGAAGACGGGCCAGAACCAGTACAATCGGCAAAGAGTAAATCAGCTGGGCTGAATCGGCAGGGTCTAGATCGGCAAGACCAGGGCAGAGGGGAAATAATAGAATAAGGAGATCAAGGAATAAGAAAGAGCCTGCGCATGGGGAAGTTGATTAAAATAAAGAAAGCAAATACACGCTAGCATTTGTCCGTGCAGGTAATTGGAAAGCTTTGCCCCAAGGAGTCTGCGTATACGACGTCGACAGGGATCTTTATTAGCAAGGACTCTACACAAAGGGATTCAGAATCCATGTATCGTAGTATTATTTCCTTTAGTTTAATTAAGGTAGTCAAGTTGTAGTTGGTTTAGATAAGAGCTAGCTTTTTACGTGTGAGTTGCACGCCAAGTCCTAGGTTTGACAGCCCTATAAATATAAAGGGTTCACGGTCATTGTAAAATCATCACACAATCAATATCAAAACCGCCTCCGGGCACCCCTTTACCAATTATTGCATCTACTTTACTGCATCTACTTTACCGCATCTACTTTTCAGCGACTTCGCCTTCGTACTTTTTCTCTTTCACGAGTTCTCGCAAACTCGTCGGGCTGCATCGCTTCGATCTCCGGCTTGCTGGTGAGTTCCGCTTTACCGAATAATATCTAGGCTTTAACCTCCGGGCGTATCGCTGTGGTTTCGTCTAGATTTATTCTCAATTTATCGATATCAACTAGATTAGCAAGTTTATTCTTGTTTCTTTAGCTTTTATCACCCATCTATCCAGCTCGATCTAGATCTCGTCGGCTTTTATTATCTTAAAATATCATCTGTTCTCATAGCCGGCTTAGATTTACTCGAGTGCTGACGTCACGATCAGCTGTCTTGGTCGATTTTTCTACATATACTTACACTTCGCCTGCTTACGAGCCTGCCGATCCTGTTCTTCTGTATCGGCCGATTGGCAAATACACACACTACTAAAGATCCATCGGCTCTCTAGCCGATTTTCCATTGTCAATCAACAGGTCAGATTGGCTGGCACGCCTCGCTACAGACCGGGGAGTCACGTGTGTCGCGCGCAAGGGTGACGTCCTATTTTTGCGTCAACACACTTTTGGCACGCCCAGTGGGACCCAAAGATTAAATCCCTATTATATCGTCTGGTGATACCCAAAGATAATATCCACGTTGAATCAATAAAGTTCAAGGAGTACATTCAGTGCGCCATGGACAATCAATTTGGGATATTGGCGAATATTATAAGCAAAGCAATTGAAGGTGCATTCTCTGAGTTTGCCCGTCAACAAAGTTATGAGAAATCATATTATCAACAGCCGACATTATCGGCTAATGCAGCATTCAAGACTCTGTCTGATTACTACTCAACAGAAATTCATGGTCAGGTAGCTCGTCAAAATTGGGCTCAAACATCAGTTCCACAGCCGATTGCTGTTGATTCACATTACCATGATAATTATCAGTCGCATGTGTCGGCTTCAGAGCCGATGGTGCCATATTTACAGTATCTGATGCCGCAGCAAGATAATATGGAACCATATTATCAGCAGCCGATAACATCGGCTAGTACTACATTTTCCTACAATCCAATTCAGCAACAAGGCTATGAGGAACCAGCATACGTATATCCTGGGTCATCAAGTACTACAACATCAAGCGTGAGTGCAACCTGTAAGTTGGCTTATGATGATTATTTAATTCCGTCATCCTCTCAACAGGATAATTTTTATCAGCCGATGGTAGTTCCTCATAATGCACTAGTCCTTTCTGATTCATCACCGTTGGCACAAGGGGATCTGTTCAACGCTTTAGGATATACTACTCAAATTCAAGAATCAACATACGTTCAAGGTGTTGCCCAAGAATTACAATCTGTTCCCCATGATACGTGACAGATAGCTTCATACGCTCAACCATCAAATCAAAGTCAGCAATTGCAAAGCTATCGGCCACAAGTATTGGCTTTACGGCCGATGGCGGATCAGCCACGGACATCGATCTATCGACCAATGACTTATCAGCCGCATGAGCCAGAAATTTATCAGTCACCAGCCATGGATGAACAGTTGATAGTTCAACAGTCACAATTGATAGCACAACAATCTTTGTCTGGGGGCTGCGATCTCAATTAATAGCTCAACCATCTTGGCCTGGGGGCTGCAATCACGACCGATAACTCAGCAAGCTTTGCCTGGGGGGCTGCAATATTCCCAGATATCAGCTCAGTCACAAAGTCCAAAAGATTATCGGTCACAAGAATCGGCTTTACAGCAAGAGAAATTGAGTCCACAGCCGATTGCTTATCAAATGCCCCCTATGTCAACAAAACTGCAGCTAGAAAAGAGTCAACTAGTTCAAAAGGAGCTTGTGCAGCCGGAAATTCAGTCACAGATTGCTCCTCAGGAATCACAGTTGCTGGCTTGTCAGTACGCTGGGGTGCCATCACAACTGACGGACCTGCCTGTCCAATTGGTTACTGAGCAAGTGGAGGTTGGATTTGAAGAGCATATCCAGACAGAAAAAATTAATGGTCATGAAGCACAGGACTCAGTTGGTGAGTTTCAGGATGGAGATCAATATGGAGGAAAGTACAGTTCTGAAGAAACTCACAAAGAAGAAATCCCAGCCAACTACAAGGATAGAGAAAAACAAGCTGGTGAGCCATTAAAGAAAGATGAAGTGGCCGATGGAAGGATAACAGAAGATGAGCAAGAGGCGGCTTCTCAAATTATTTATTTCTCGCTGCTCGAGAGTATCACTCAAGAATATCGGCCGCTTGGAGCGTATTTTCCATGGGAGCCAGGTGACCAAGGACAGAAGATTATTGTCCTGGAGTATCAGTTGTCTGGAGATTATTTTCCGTGGGATCCAGGAGGACAAGAGTTGTGTACGAAACTTTAAAGCTGATGTCTCCAATCGGCTAGATGATGGGCCATATGTCATTTGATCCTATCATTATGTTGCCTCGTGATGGAAAGCTAAAAAATATATATTTTGACTACATGTTGTTCTATCATATTATCTCAGATTATTTATTAATAAAAACCAGCACTGCAAAAGAAGTGATATATTGGCTGCTTTATTTAAAATATGGCCGATGGAAGCAGATGTTGGCCGATAGAAGAGCAACAACCACGACGGGGGAATCACCATCAAGCCTGACGCCGGCGATCTCGCTGACAACTTCATCAACGACTACTTCGAGAATGACGACTAAAACAACTGTTAGCGAATGGATCTGCACCAACTCGTCATCAAGCAGGCATGTCTACGACAATGCCTAACACCCTACGTGGTATGTATCTGCTGATAACTGCCCTACGCGGCAAGTGGAGTAGATCAATTGGCACCAAAACAAATGTGAGTCCAGTTCATGTGTCAGATGGAATTGTTGGTGGCTTATCCTTGTCCTTCGGATAAAGTTGTTTTATTTAGCCGATGAAGGAGACGATTTGTCAGGGCTGACGATATGATCTTAACCAAATAAGCTTCACCTCGGCCGACACGTCATCGGCAAGGTTATACGCATGCAGCACATACATACTGGCACATACAGAATACACCGGCTGCTTGATTCAAATGATAACTAATGGAGTAACAAAAGATGGAAAGGCAAGCGGCGGAGTATATTTCAGCAAAGCAGGACCTTAGAAGCCAGGTTCCCGGAACATTGGGAACGGGGAACGAGAACGTGGGACGTGGAACACCAGCTTGTAAAATCATGGTACGAAAGAGGTATACCTATTACGTATGTTCCTAAAACAGATGGGACGCGTTCCATGTGTGACCGGAACGACGTTCCCGGAACGAACGAGGAACGTGCATCTTCAGCTTCATGTCTCGTGTGTTTAAATCCTTGCTTGTGCTATTTTTCTGTTTTTTAGTCATGCAAATTTTGGACCGTCAGATGCCACAACTCACATCCATCCGTCAGTTACACCACCACAAACAGATAACCCTATCAGGCCTATCCTTCCACCCGTCGTTGACTCCCAAACGCGCCACCAGCCCGTCATCTACTCACCATCGCAGCACCGCCCCTCGCGGACGGACTCAGGGCAGCCGCTGCCACGCCGTCGAGCAGGCCATGGGCAAGGGCGACCCGCTCCTTCTCACTCGTTGAGGCCCAGCGATCCTGAGTCTAGTGTCTAGTGCTGCGCGCAGATGGCGACGCCCAACAGTTCGGCGGTCGGCGGCAGGCAGCGACGGCCAAGGCACAAGTGTCAGGCGTCCGCCGGAGACCAGACCTTGGCGGCGGTGCCATCCGCCCTTGAGGTATGTCCAATAACATGGCTTGGCTCTTCTGCGAACCGTCTCCGTCCCGGCAGCATCGGGTCGAGGTTCCACATGCTTTGGGGACGAGGTTCCCGGCCGTCCCCGTTCCTCGTTCCGGGACGAAGTTCCCGGAACGCGGAACATGGGCACGTTCCGCGTTCCAGGCTTCTAAGAGCAGGACTACTATGCATATTGGCTCTCTGAAAAGCGGCACACTCGTCGTTGATATACCTGCGTTGCAGTGGATTTCTTGATATGTTCAATAAACAAGAAGTTGCGCATTTAATTTCACTGGTTGAGATACGAACAAGAGTATACAAGAGGATATACAAATAGTCCTCAACAAGCAATGGAAGGACAACCGATTTATTGATCACTCGTTGCACACAGGAATAATGTGTCGGCTATTCACTTAAAGCGGATAGTTGGAGCTTAAGGCTTGCCGATGGATCAACTATGAGTTCTTCAATCGGCTGTAATTCTTGGACAAAATAAATGGATGATCAAGAAAGTAAAGAGGATGATTTCTCGGCGGATGTAAGAATATTCAAGCTGACTACTAGGGATCTGAAAGGAGTTCGATTTACAGACCTGATGTTATTTAAATATTGGGCTTTGTTGTTCTATTTAGATACATCAGCCAGTCACAACAATCAACCTTTATTTTCATAGCCTGTTGCGAGAGTCATTCTGGAAGAAAAATGATAATAAGTTCAAAGAGTTTGGAAATAAGCGGCAGCTTACAGTTGGCCAGGATATTTTATTATTGTTGGTGGGGTCCAGCATCGGCAGAATGGAACATCATGCAACAGGACCATCCACAGGCAGCAGACAAATAGATTAACAAAGCTGGAAGTCACACAGAAACAGCTCAGTCCAATTGCCATAACCAGGCAAATAAGGTATATCTTCACTATACCAGTTAGAAGACATACATGTGTTACTGGGATTCGGCCGACATTTAGAAAGAACAAGCATTGGCAAAAATCAGAACAGGACTGCTTCATATATAGCATCAGCTCAATGGCGTCATTAAGCAAGATTGGTAACTCATTGACGAAGATCAGACGTCGGCTTTTTTATAGCCGATCTTTACTGCTGAGAAGCCGATAAAAATACGGTGACGTAGGACGTGCAAGACCGGAAGCTAAAATTCATACTATATGCCAGCGAGTTATGCTCAGAATTAGTATCAAATTCCTGTTTGCTCGTGCCCGTGTATTCAAGGCAATCAGAGAAGGATGCAGAGGATCTTAATTATTTTGAGCATTAATGCTCTTAGTGTTTAAGCTCAAGAAAGTTAGTGACGGCCGATAAACAAACCCCGTCCTCGATGATATTGTGCTGCCTGGAACATTATTAGATAAAGCAAACTCGTGATTTGGAGATCTGATGGGGTTGTGAGCTGAACCAAGATCCATTGCCTGGTTAGCTGCCCAGCCAGTTGCTCGTGGTACTGTGCGGGAGTGAGTTTGATGAGGAGTACCTAAAGAAGCATGCACATACTGAAGGTGGTGACATCGTCAGCGATGTGCCGATAACCAAAATTCCTCGACAAGTTATTACTCAGCAATTATTCTAGTAACAAGTTATGACTGTTAGTAAACAGAGCTGCATGGCCAATCTCGTTCCGAGGCAATATTCGGCTACCCCATGTATTTTGTTCGGCTGTAGTAGCCGATAAAAGAATTAAAGGAAGAACTGATATGAATGCTGAAGCAGGATCTGATATCAAATGCCAAGTCTACATCGCCTGCATCCATGGTGTCGAACCATATGAGCATGCCAGCAAAATCATTTCAACAGCCCAGCCGGCGGTGGGTCCACTAGCAACCTCGATAATTGGAGGTACAAAGAGGAAGCCGTACTGAGCAGCAATCCTGAGGGCCAATACATAAAGTCTATCGGTTAAGAATCAGTCCAATCAAAGTTCGAAAAGATCCTGCTCTAAGCCACCAAGCTGGAAACCAGTACCGAAGCAATGGTAAGATTGCATAGTCAATAAAGTCGGTGAAATCGGCATCAAGACAATCAGATCAGGTAACCGACTGAATACCATTACTGGACTCAAAGGCAGTAGGATGATATTGTCAACAAGCACGGTACTGCAAAGACATCAATGGAGAGAAAGCCGAATTATTTTTCAGTTAATAATAAGCCGATGGCATATCGGCTAAAAAAAATTCCTACAGCCGATATAATTCTTTAATCGGCTATTGTTGCTTTTTAATAGACAGCCAATAGAGGTGTTACAAAAGCTGAGCAGCGACATAGACCTCTCAGATCCTACAAAGTCTAGTGTGTCAAAGGCGCAAAGGAGGAAGCTGACGAGATTGAAATAATCAACCGGCGCAATATTTGTTAGCAACTTATACAAAAGCCACACGTACAAAAACCAAGACAAGAAAACTCACGCTATGATATATCGGTTGCTTGTGGGTGGAAATTTCAAGCTGAAAGGTTACCCACGAAATTGCTCGATTGCCACAGAGGTTGTCTATTTGCAGGAACCTATCGTTATTCATGCAATGCGGTCACTAAAAGTATAAGTTATCGGGTTGTCTCAAGGGAATCATACTCCAACACAGTTCCATGACCTGGCAGTAGCTCTAATAATTGGAAGAAAAATGTATGCGTCTGCCACTCACTTGAGAAGGGGTATTGATCAACCAATCATAGAACTGCCAAAGGAGTGACAGACGGCACAACCCGTGAAGATGACGAAGAGCTTGCGGGTGGCCAGGAGATGATGAAGACATCATGAAACACGCAGTGACTCACATGGCTCGGATGATCATCAACAGCCAAATCAATACATTGCTTCCAGCATAACAACAATAATGGTGCCATTAGCGACATCACAAATATGCTGATATAGAAGAAGGGTCATCAATCCAGTGTCATGGTCTAACAGAAAGTCACTCGGGGATTGTATATGAATGGCAGATAGTGTATAGCCGACTCAAGATCGCACACTAAGCTGAAGATGATCCGATGCAATTCCAAGACTCAGAGCAGATAGTTTTTGGAAGCAATCTGGAACTGCAGAAAAAGATATTGGTACTAATGTTGAAAGAGATCGGCTAGCAAAGCCAGCGGCTGATGATTATCAATCCCAAGTGCATCTTCAAAGCTACGGATCAGTATCTCTCATCTGTTATTTTTTTGGACAAGCTGATGAAATAATAAAGAAGGGTGTGATCGGCAAGATTCCGGTGGTAACCAGGAAATTAATTTATCAGACGGCTTGTTTGACCTTCGGCTAATGAGCAATGCGTCCACCATGAGCCGATTACAACTAGCAGTCGATGGATTGACAGCCTTGCGATATAGCAGTCCAAAATAATAAACATCCTGTCAGAGAAGCATGATGCGACAGGACGATGCTGCTATGGCATCACAAAATTTGACAAGGATGACCGATGAATCTGAAAGCTATCGAGCTTATCATAGCTGATCAAGTTTGTAGAATATATCAGCTGAAGATATAGTGCACCGACCACACGACCCATCAGTAGGGCACATGACAAGGTGGTGCAACGATGATGCACACCGTAATTATGCTTATTGCTGAGGAGCTATGAACAACCAAGGAGAGTGACCTGACAAAAGATTCTCATCCATATGAAGATAAGTCACCCACACAAGTTAGCAAATGTATTGATGATGAAGATCAATTGACGGTGACATACATTGACCAACTTGAGATATGTGCCGCCGTTAATAAGTTGGTTATGGGTCAGCTTGCTTTTAGCTAACAATATGCGGATCAAGAATGACAAGGCTTATAGGGCCAATATGATCAAGACAAGAGTTCCTGATACAAAGAATTTATCTATTTGCACATCAATGAGCAATTACTACTGAAGATTACTAGAACAAAGGAAGGGTGTCGAGCTTGACCAAGAGTCAGGTAACCACGAGATGGGAGGCCAGTACTGCTGATACTGCCGCTACTGTTGTTGATTGCCAAAATACTACTGCTGTTGCTGCTGATGCCAAGGCGAAGTTACCAGGACGGAGTAACAGAGAGGCTTCTTGATGGAAGAAAAGAGCAGTGCCAGAAAGGTTGAGCTATTAAATCTATGGAGCAGTTTGCATCGGTCAAAAGAAGGAGATTCCAGATTTACAGAATTTCGAAACATGAATCCTTCATACTTCGAAACTGGGGGGCTTGTGTTGACACCGAATTTTGACCAAACCCAGAGTCAAATGCAGAGCCGGGGATAACCGGCAAGGAGCGAATCGCCCAGAGGAAATTATCTGGCTTGACACGTACGTGAAGGAGTTTAATGCGAGACCATCATGGATCGGCCAACCAATAATAGTAAAGGGAGGAAGGATAGAGGCAAATGCGTGCAGGCTGGACATGCATACGAGGATTAATTTAATGGAAATCAGCCAAGGAGAAGAGAGGATCGGCTGGCAAGTGCAATGGAAAATCGGCGAGGGCGTGCATGAAGCGATCGGCAGGATGCCAGCAAGGAACGATCGGCCACCAGCGTGTTGGCAAGGATCGGCCAGCAGCAGTTAAATCAGCCAGCGTGACGATCGGCCAAGCAGCAAGCTAGATGACGTCAGTGAGGTGCTTAATGCAAAGCAAGTACAAGGAAAGGCTCACACGTATAGAGGCAAAGATGATTAAAATAATGAAGAAAGGGAGAGGTGACGTAAGAGGAGAAAGTTAAATAAAGAAAGAAGAATAATCGGCAGGTGGTCAGCCTAATTAAATAGCATACTGCGTGGAGCAATCGGCTATAAAGAATCGGCTGGGAGAAGGAATAGAGAAAGAATAAAGAAGAGAGAAGAGAAGACGGGCCAAAACCAGTACAATCGGCAAAGAGTAAATCAGCTAGGCTGACTCGGCAGGGTCTAGATCGGCAAGACCAGGGCAGAGGGGAAATAATAGAATAAGGAGATCAAGGAATAAGAAAGAGCCTGCGCATGGGGAAGTTGATTAAAATAAAGAAAGCAAATACACGCTAGCATTTGTCCGTGCAGGTAATTGGAAAGCTTTGCCCCAAGGAGTCTGCGTATACGACGTCGACAGGGATCTTTATTAGCAAGGACTCTACACAAAGGGATTCAGAATCCATGTATCGTAGTATTATTTCCTTTAGTTTAATTAAGGTAGTCAAGTTGTAGTTGGTTTGGATAAGAGCTAGCTTTTTACGCGTGAGTTGCACGCCAAGTCCTAGGTTTGACAGCCCTATAAATATAAAGGGTTCACGGTCATTGTAAAATCATCACACGATCAATATCAAAACCGCCTCCGGGCACCCCTTTACCAATTATTGCATCTACTTTACTGCATCTACTTTACCGCATCTACTTTTCGACGACTTCGCCTTCATACTTTTTCTCTTTCACGAGTTCTCGCAAACTCGTCAGGCTGCATCGCTTCGATCTCCGGCTTGCTGGTGAGTTCCGCTTTACCGAATAATATCTAGGCTTTAACCTCCGGGTGTATCGCTGTGGTTTCGTCTAGATTTATTCACAATTCATCGATATCAGCTAGATTAACAAGTTTATTCTTGTTTCTTTAGCTTTTATCACCCATCTATCCAGCTCGATCTAGATCTCGTCGGCTTTTATTATCTTAAAATATCATCTGTTCTCACAGCCGGCTTAGATTTACTCGAGTGTTGACGTCACGATCGGCTGTCTTGGCCGATTTTTCTACATATACTTACACTTCGCCTGCTTACGAGCCTGCCGATCCTGTTCTACTGTATCGGCCGATTGGCAAATACACACACTACTGAAGATCCATCGGCTCTCTAGCCGATTTTCCATTGTCAATCAACATGTCAGATTGGCTGGCACGTCTCGTTACAGACTGGGGAGTCACGTGTGTCGCGCGCAAGGGTGACGTCCTATTTTTTCGTCAACAAGGTCACATTGTCACAATGGACCTACCAACCCTAGGAACAAGTCTCAACACAATCCCAAGCGGAAGCACAACTCAAGAAGCAAAAGACTTAGGCACTCTACGTAGGCTGGGGCGGACAGTCCGTGTGGTACGGGCGGACAGTCCGCGCGGCACGGGCGGACAGTCCGCGCGGCACGGGCGGACAGTTCGCAGGACGAGCGCGGACGGTCCGAAAATTACACCTGAACCTCCAGTATGCACCCTCGAAAAACGGACGGTCCGTGCGAACCTCGCCGACGGTCCGAGGTCGGGCGGACGGTCCGAGACCAGCAGGCGGACAGTCCGCAAACTTCACGCAACCAAACCCTTGACTCTCCGCGGATCGAAATGTCTTGTGCTCACGAACTGAAGAACACATGACGAACTCGAGCTCCCGCGGACGGTCCGCCAACCAGGCGCGGACGGTCCGCCAGGCGCGGACAGAGCAGCTCGAGCCCGAATTGCTCAAAGTCAACACCTCCTCCCCTTTGCCCGATCTCCCGAATCAACCAAGGGATTGCTACCAAATCATAGGTGAAGATGAAGCGTCTCTAGGAGATGCTATACCTACAAATTTGTAGCCCCAAACCCACTAAATCGAGAGGAATCGAGATTCTACCGAGCTCTACCAAAAAGCTAGGGTTCCAACCGAGATCCTCGAATCGCAGGCAAAATCCAGCGTTTGAGGGGTCAAGATCAAGCACAAAGATGCACAAGACATCTATCCATGATCCTCACAAACAAAACCGAACACAAATGCCTCAGAATCAGAGGAACAAGTCGCGCACGAAAATCCAACGAAAAGACTCAAAAAAGACACGAAAATCACTCGAGTCAAGAGAAGGAAATCGACGCAACCATGAATGCTTCCATACACTCAGAGGTCAGATTCTCTACAAAATCATGAAGAAAATCTAGCCTAAAGAGCAGGGAAAATGAGAACCAGTCCAGATGGATGAGTTGCCATGAAACCCTAGAGCTATTATATATGGAGTCTCTCCGGGTCGGGCAAATGACCAAGCTACCCCTAGAAAATAAATGAAGATACACACCCCTCAAGGGCAAGATGATCAAGTAGCGATCTTCCTTCATCAGGTGGCCACGCCTTCGCCGCAGTCCACATTCTCCCGACGCAAGTCCTGTGATCCCGCCGCGTGTCTCCCGGCATCGAAGCTTCTCGGCGCGTCCGGATCCCGTCTCTGCCCGCCGAGCCTCCGGTCTTGGTTTTGTGGCTTAACTAAGTAACCCGATGGTTTTGTGGTGAACCGCCGCAAACCCCGCGTGCAGACTCCGGTTGTGAGCCGCTACCCTGCACCAGCTCATGTTCATGACTTCGTCTTGCTTTTCTTGCCACCATGCGGCCCGCACTTGATCCCGTTCGGCCACCGGGTCCATTGAGCCGAGCCTACTTGTCTCTCCACTCCTCGGAGGCCCCGCAAGGCTAAGACCTTTCGCGCCCGCTCTTCACCTGCACCAACGCAAATCAAGCCGCAACTTGCACCTACAATACTCGGCAAAGAGTCAGTCCACACCACGTTGTCAATCACTCATCACACCAAGGAGCGATCATCCACCGGTCCTCGGACGCTCCGGTCCTCAAGTGTTCTATATGCCCACGGGGGCTTGTAGTAGGGGGTACAAGCTTCGGTCGAGAGAGGGAGAGTGTCCCAGGTCTCTGAGTGTGGTGGTGAGCTG
Source organism: Cenchrus fungigraminus (assembly GCA_036936925.1). Lineage (NCBI taxonomy): Eukaryota > Viridiplantae > Streptophyta > Magnoliopsida > Poales > Poaceae > Cenchrus > Cenchrus fungigraminus. The sequence continues at coordinate 13,358,399 of CM072778.1, read as the reverse complement.
CGAGTACTCGGAGTGAGTGTGATGTTGGGCTCTGTGATCGTGTCGTGATCGTTGATCCCTGTTGGTCATGCTGTTTATGGTGCCAGCCTCCCCTTTTATAGTCTAAGGGGGGCTGGTGTACAAGGGTTAAGTTGGTAAAACAACGTCCTGCTACAGTGCTGTAACAGTGCCGGAACAGTGTCGTGTCGTGGGCCTTCGTCTCTGGTTGGTGCCGTATGCTGTGCTAGCCGCGGTAGTCCTCGTAGGGCGGCGTAGCTGGCGGCTCCCGTTCCAAGGTGGCTTCTCCCGACTCAGGGCCGCGCAGGTCTTGTTAGGTCGAGGCTTCTCGTGCAAACCCCGACCTTTCCTCTGATAGCTGTTGGGTCGGGTCTCGCCGTTTGATGCCTTACAGGCGAAGGATTCGCCTGTCCTTTGCTACTGTTTGTTATCCAGGTGATGGGATGCCGGGGCAGTCCGCTTCCCACACCGGGAAAAATCTCATCAAGGCCTGGCCGTCTGACAGCATAGATCCGCCCGCCCTGCCGCTCCTGCACGTCCCGGGCGGCGCGGGGCCGCTCACGCCACGTTGCAGCCCTCACTTGGGGGCGCCGGTGGGCTATAACCAAAGGAACCTTGGGTCGCGCGGGGCGGAGCCATCCGTCGAGGTAGCTGGGGCACTTCTTAGGTCGTGCGGGTCGACCGGCTGGGTCGGAGGTAGCCCCATAGATGATGTCAGGCCGCTACCCTTGAGGAGGGAGAGCTGGGCCTGTCTTGCTGGTCGTCGGTGTTGGGCCGCCGCAGATGTGGCCCGCCATTAGCCTTTATGATTTTGGGGATTTAGGAGCTAAGATGATCACCTCTAGTTTATCCCCTCATCACCTGGGCACGGGCCAGCGACCCCATGGGGACGGAGAAGACGAAGAAAGTCGTGGGCCCTTCCGAGCCCGCGACGGATGATGAGAAGGGCACCATCAACAACGAGGGAGGCGCCATCGACGGCGCTGAACTCATCCCCAAGTAAGAAGAAGTGAGCTCACCGACCTCTCCCATGCCAACCTCGACCTACTCGCATGGGGACCCTAAATAATCAGCTGATCACTAGGGGAGGTCGTCAGTTGTGTTGCTTCACCCTTAAACGTCGCGTTATGTAACCTCTAGTTGAAATTAGTGAGAGGATATCGAGGTTCGGCGCATAAACTCTCATGTTAGGAAGTCGAAATTGACGACCTCGGTAACTAAGCAAAAGCCGACCTCTGTCCTACACGAGGTCGACCCTTGCTCGGGGGCTACAAGAGGACGGGAAACACAACCCGTGCCTTTTTTTGACATCTTTTTTTCTGCAAAAATGACCTTTCATGCCTCGACCTCCCACAAACAAGCTCAAAAAGATAGGAGACGAAAGACAACTCAACAGTCAAGAAGCAAGAGTCATACATCCAGAATGTTCAAATGACAAAAGAAGCGAACGCGCCCCAGTCCGCGACTATCTCTATGTGGCCGGAGGAGGCGGGTCCTCGGCTCCAGCATCAGGTCCCCCTCCTCCAGCAGCATTAGCGGCGGCCGCTTCAAGATCTTCCCCCTCGTCTACAAACCCAAGCTCCACGACGGCATTGGTCACCATCTTGCTCGCCAGCTCAACCGCATCATCCTTGGCCTGCTGGTAGGCATCCTCCGGCAAGTTCGGCGGCCAACCAGCGCCGACGAGGTCCCGCTCCAAGCCGGGGTAGTGCGCCAGCACCACCCCCATCATCTTCTTGGCGACATGTCCGGCGCGAACCATGGCCAGCTCCTTCAACCTCTAGGGCATGAGCAAGAGCCGGCGCGGCTGCTCAGGCAGCTGAGCAACTTCAAGCTGATCACACACCGCACGGATGTCCGCAAGGAGGTCCTGCCGCTCCCGCTGCAGGGCCCTGCTCCACGACAGCCGCTTCCTGATAGCGTTTATTGGCATCTGTAAGGTAATGCTCTCACTCTAGGCTAATCCTCTTCACCTATGCATAAGAAGAGAGCCCCGGGTCACCAATCAAACTTGCAAAAAACCCGACAGACACCACAACTAGGCCAAAACAATTGCTTACCCTCAAGCTCAGCGCCCAACTTCTCGGCACTCTCGGACTTCCGAGTCACCTCCCACTCCAACTCCTGGCGCCTGAGCTCCGAGGTCCGCAGGGTGGCTTGCAACTCGGCAACCCGGGCATCCGCTGCCTCGCGAGCCTCACGAGCTGCTCGCGTCTCCGCTCCAGCAACCCGCACAGCAGCATCCCTCTCCGCCTAGGCAGCTCACTCCTAGGCCGCCTCCATACCAGTGCGGGCCTTCGAGAGCTCCACCCTCGGTCGAACAACCTCAACTTGCACCCCTGCCAGCTCCTGTTCCCTCGCCTCGAGAACCTCCAGCCTCTGCCAGAGAAGGATGGAAATGAATAACCCAACCAAGAATCAAGGAAAATGCTCGAAGTTCAGGAGAAAGATCTCACCTCCATCGCGCCCTGGAGACGGCGACGAATCCCACCGATGATCAGCCCCACAGCCTCGGCTAGCTCTGGAAAAACCAGAATAACCATGCGGAGGTCATTGCCGACATCAGCGACGGCCCGCTCCAGCTCCTCCTCTCCGACCTCCTCCGCGGAGAATGGAGACGCCGCATCCGCCACGATGACAGCGCCCGCCTCGCCAGGAAGGGCGCTGCCTGAACCGGCGAACCCTAGCGTGCCAGTGATAGCGGTCACCACGACCGCTGATGAACCCACCCCCATACCCTCGGGGGCGGCCGGGGAAAGCCCCAAGGCTGCGAAAGGCTGAAGATCAATGGCGGCGGGAAGGGTGCGGGCCACCGACGCCCCACCCACTAGCGGTTCCACCAAGTCCGCCGGCTCGGAAGCTGGCTACTGCACGGGCATAGCCGCACCTCCGACTTCCTCTACGATGAAGGACGCTGTCGGTGCATCCGCCCTCGTAGCCGGCTCCGTCCGTGCCGGCTCGGAAGAAGCATCTGGTCGAGAGACAGAGGCAAAGGGTGGTGATGTCGTGGCGGTTGCTGGCACCCTCGGTCTCTTCAGGGGATTGGGCGTCAGAGGCACCACAGCTGCCCTGTCGCGGAAGCAGAATGAGAAGCGAAGACGAATGACAAGAGCCCGGCCGAAACAAAAGTCAAAGGCAACGCACCTCTTGGCGAATCGTCTCCTCGGCAGCGACAAGGGAACCGACCCCGACCTCCTTCCAGCCGATGACGGTGAAGCGATTAACGGCTCCTCCGAACCGGCCAGAAGATGACGGTCCAAGCTCGTCCCTGACGAAGACGTCGCCCTCGCCGGAGCCTCCGCCGACGGCCCGGATCCCGTCGCGGCAACATCGCCCGGGAAGCAACCCAGAGTGCCTTCCCCTGGTGGAGCCGGTGAGCCTTGGCGGGCGCCCATCACACTTGGCTCACCAGCTGCCTCGTGGATGTCAGCTAGCTCGCCCGACCTTTCGGGGCTGCTGCCGCCCTCGCCCATCTCCGGAAGTGGGGGAGGTGACTTCGAAAGATTAAGGGGCCCGACCTGCCCCTGAAAGAAGAAACAATGAGGATGTTGGGCAAGGACTCAAACAAACAGAAGAGAAGTAAAATACATACAAGGGCCTTCGTTCCCTCCGCCGGGAACGGTTCCGGCGCGACCAGAGGGAAAGCGAAATCCCCCTGAGTTAGGCGTCCGACGAAGTCCTCGACCTCCTCTCGTAAAGGAAGAGGATGCCTCATGACAGTTCCCTCAAAAGGGGCATTCTCCTTGATGAGCTCGTAAAGGCGAAGGAGGCGATGCCGCAGGGGGGATGGGACGCCCCGGGAACAGAGAAAGGCCAACACTGCCTTCCCGTCCAGCTTCGCGGTCTTAAGCTTCTTGATGGCCTCCATGGCGGCGCTCACCCTCGAATGAGTCTGCTCCTACGGCCCGCGCTGCCATGAGTTACCGGCCACCCCGATAGTACGGCCGGTGAATCTCGGTAGCGGCCGCTTCAGGTCGTTCTTGAGATAGAACCACTCAGAGTGCCACGGACCGGGCGACGTGTTGAACTTGCACTCGATGTAGTCGCCGCTCCGGCCCGGCTTCATTTGAAGTGACGCATAACTGACAGCGGTTGGGAGCCCGCCGGCTTTGTTCACCTTGAAGCCGAACAGCCACTAGAACAGCTCCCAGTTGGGGGGAATCCCCAACCATCCTTCACACACCGCGATGAAGGTGGAGATGTGCAGCATCCCGTTCGGCGTGAGGTGTTGGAGCTCCAGCTTGTAGAAGTGAAGCACTCCTCAAATAAAGTCCCCCGTCGGGGCGGAAAAGCCCCGCCTATGGAAGGCTACCATCGAGATGACATACCCATCTGGTGGATCAGGAACTACCTCGTCGCTGGGAACTATCCATTCCACCGCACCCGTCAGCGGTGGCACCTCCCCGTTCGCCACCAGATCTTCGAGATCCCGCATCATCACCGATGAGCGTCACCAGTGAGACATGGTACCCTCCTCTGCACTCTTCCTTTCTTCACTCAGGTCTAGGTCAAAGCAAGCTCTCCAGCGAGATCTTGGTGACAAAAGGGGTAGAAGCAGCGGCGGTCTCAAGGGTAAAGCGAAAGCACGAGGTAAGGGGGAACGGTACGGACCCCTCCCTTCCTTTCCTTTATACCAAAACTGCGGGCACGTGGAGGAGCCGGAACGGCGCAGTCAATGCACCTAACCTCCACCACCTGTGCATGAATGAATGGCTCGTGTCAAAAGATACGCCACGTTTGTAACGCCGCATGACTAAGTCAAAGCGACCACGCGCTCGCAACCATCGGATCCGAATCCAACGATTTCCACGAACAGGTCGACAACCGCCGTGTTCCAGCCTACAAACTAACCTAGGGTTCGAAGGCCGGCCCGCCAAGGGTTCGACGGCTGCCCTGGTCAACCCGAGCGAGGGGCATGTCATAGGAGCGCCCCCACGGCCCAAGTCTGAACGCACGAACGCGTCAGGGCTCCTTCGACGAGCGTTTGAGTCGCCGGTGGCATCGAATACAACCTCTGGTTTCCTCCCCAAACGAGGAGGCATCGAGCCCTCAAAGCCCGTGAACGGCTGCAAGAAGTATAGAGGTTGGGGCCACCGGAAATTGAGATCGGCCCACTAGCTGGCCAAACGAACGGGCGAGCCGTGAAGGTATCCCGGATCTCACTCCAACTACCCGTCAGCAGCTCACCAAGCACCCCATCTTGGCCATCGAGGCAAGACGGGGCACGAGCTCACCCCACCTCCCTCGAGGGAGCCGTATGGGGCAAACAAAACTCACAAAAACAACCCGAGTATGAACCTGCAAAGGGCTTGGGGGGCTACGACGAACTTTCAAAGCCTCTACGGGAACACTCATTCCCCTAGAGCCTCGGGGGCTACACCCGGCGGGTGCGCTCGCACGCACCCACCGGATCGACCTCGCAAAGGTCTCACGACCATGTTTCCTAGTGTCCAAAGGAAGAACTTTTCTTTCCTTATACGCTCGGGGGCTACTGTCGGGGACCCATTTCGGGGGTACCCGCCAAAAATTCGCAAATACCAACATTCGGTAGATGGCGTACGGCCCAAGGACCCATTCGAACGACCTCGGAGTCACTCCGCTTCACACAACCTCAGGGTCACCCGACCTCCAGGTCAACAACCAACCTCAGGGTCACCCGACCTCCGGGTCAACAACCGACCTTAGGGTCACCCGACCTCCGGGTCAACAACCGACCTCTGGGTCAATCGCCCGTACGGCCCCCGGGCCGTACGGTCGTTCCGCCTCGCCCGACCTTAAGGGCTCCCGATCTGTAGGGCCTCTCCGCCTCGCCCGACCTTAGGGTCCAGCGACCTCGCCGTTTCCTCTGCAACACGAAATCAGGTACAGAGTCGGTAAGGCCGTACACAACCACTACTGTACAAATAAACATAGTTCGTCCCTTCGTATAGGGCTACAGTGACGCAGTACCAACGACACGCGTCCCATATTGTACCTGGGACGGGCAACCCACTCCCTCACCGGTCAAACACAGGTACTTGGCCACACCGCCATCGTCATCACCAACCCCGACGGAATGTTCTTCCACTCGTGGCTGACCGCCACGACGACAATGACGACGACAGCTGCCATGACGCCACTACAACGACACCTCCACGATCGCACGACCTTGTGTCGGGCATACACCTCAGGTACTCATGCAAGGAAGGAAGAAGACGGACTCCTACTAGAATTCCCCTGTAATCCTACTAGGACTCGTTCCGTGTAATCCTACTAGGACTCCTGCCTTGTAACCGACTAGGAACCCGCCCCCTGGACTATATAAAGGAGGGTCGGGTACCTAGGAGGACATCTCAACTCAACACCAAGCGCAGGGCGCCGTACTTGATCCCCCAAACAGGACGTAGGGTCCGCCACCTTAGCGGCCCGAACCTGTATAAATCTTGTGTCCCGTGTCCTTGCGCATACCTTCGAATTCTCGGTCTCCCGATCACGATCCTCCACCGCACAATCTACAACCTCGGGTACCCCCTTGGTAGGTTTGCCAGTCTAAAACACCGACAGCTGGCACGCCAGGTAGGGGTGATCATCACCACCAGGCGAATTCGAAGGACCTTTTCATCATCAAAATCAATCTACTCGACGACAAGCAAGTCAAGTCGCAATGCAAAGCAAGTCGCCGAGTTCTGTCGAAAAACGGAATCGATTTCCGTACTCTGTTCGCGCGTCGGCAGAACACGCTCAACTATGTCGCGCGTCCGGGTGCCTCGGCACGTCGCGCGGCACGTCGCGCGGCTCGTCGTCGACTACTTCGCCTCGCGCGGCTCGTCGTCGACTACTTCGCCTACGCCGTGCGTCCGGGTGCCTCGGCTTGTCGCGCGGCTCGTCGTCGACTACTTCGCCTCGCGCGGCTCGTCGTCGACTACTTCGCCTCGCGCGGCTACGCCGCGCGTACGGGTGCCTCGGCACGTTGCGCGGCTCGTCGCACGGCTCGTCGTCGACTACTTCGCCTACGCCGCACGTCCGGGTGCCTCGGCTCGTCGCGCGGCTCGTCGTCGACTACTTCGCCTCGCGCGGCTCGTCGTCGACTACTTCGCCTACGCCGCGCGTCCGGGTGCCTCGGCACGTCGCGCAGCTCGTCGCGCGGCTCGTCGTCGATTACTTCGCCTCGTGCGGCTCGTCTTTGACTACTTCCCCTCGCGCGACTTGTCGTCGACTACTTCACCTACGTCGCGCGATCGGGTGCCTCGGCTCGTCGCGCGGCTCGTCATCGACTACTTCGCCTACGTCGTGCGCCCAGCCTCGTCGGCTCGTCGCACGGCTCGTCGTCGACTTCTCTTACGCCGTGTGCCGCCGCGACATCACCTTGCGGCACGCCGGCTCGTCGTCGACTACTTCGCCTGCGTCGTGCGCCCAGCCTCGTCGGCTCGTCGCACGGCTCGTCGTCGACTACTTCGCCTCGCGCGGCTCGTCGTCGACTACTTCGCCTACGCTGCGCGTCCGGGTGCCTCGGCTCGTCGCGCGGCTCGTCGCGTGGCTCGTCGTCGACTACTTCACCTACGTCGTGCGATCGGGTGCCTCGGCTCGTCGCGCAGCTCGTCGTCGACTACTTCTCATATGCTGTGCGATCGGGTGCCTCGGCTCCTCGCGTGGCTCGTCGTCGACCACGCGCCGTCTCGCCGCTCGACTTCTCGTCAGTCGGTCGCACTGGCTCTCGCCGTGCGCCCGGTCGCTCCGTCTCGCGGCTCGACTACTCCGTGCGCCGCCGCTCGACTTGTTGTCCGGTCGCACTGGCTCTACTTCAGCCACACTGTGCGTCGCGACTACTTGTCTCGCGGCAACACCGGCTCTACTTCGAGTACGTCGCGCACCACCGCGACATCGTCTTCCGGCCGCATCGCGTCGACCACTCATCTTGACTAGTTTTCCAAACTAGTCGAGAACAACAGAAACGCCCCAATAACTAGTCAGAATCAACTCTAACTGATCAAACTTCAGCAACAATCATCGCGGCTCCATCTCCGACCACCACGGCCTCATCAACAGTCTGCCCAGGCAGCAACAGCTAAGTCATTTATTTAAATGATTACTGTTTTCTTTTCTAGGCTTGTTCTCCTCATCATGTAGGACAACATGCCGACTACTCATCGGTGTACGCTTCTCGGCGAGTTTTTCACGAGGGCCACACTCTGCTGACTACTCTTGGGGTATATCGATCAAGTCACCACGAGCCTACTTCATCAACTCGGGGGCTATCCCAAGGAGGCAGCTTCTAAAGTCCGCTCCGCGCGGCAACTTAAAGTCGACTCCGGTCGCACCTTCGCCTACTTCGGCGGCATACTGCGTGTGTAAGCTTCGATGGAACCTAGCTGTAAGTGGCCCTCGCGTCCTGGCGACGATGGTACCTAGCTGCACGTGGTTTTCATACCCTGTACCATGGGTTTCGTACCCTAAGTACTCAAGTCGACTTCTATGGTCGCAACCTCAAGTCCACTCCGGTGGCACAAGTCGACTCCGGTCGCACCCAAGCCCGTTCCGGCGGCAACCGTACCTTGGGTCTGAAATCCATGGCCCAGGTACTCAAGTCGACTCCGGTCGCACCCAAGCCCGTTCCGGCGGCAACCGTACCTTGGGTCTGAAATCCATGGCCTAGGTACTCAAGTCGACTTCGGTTGCACCTCCAAGCCCGTTCCGGTGGCAACCGTACCTTGGGTCTGAAATCCATAGCTCAGGTGCTCAAGCCCGCTCCGGCAGCACAACTATTCGTTTTCTCTGATTTTTCGTTCGATTTTGCATTCCGGAAGTGCTTTTTGTTTTTTGCATCTCAAAGTCCACCCCGCGTGGCACAAAGTCGACTACTATAGTCGCATCTAAAGTCCGCTTCGCGCGGCAATCTAAAGTCAACTTCTATAGTCGCATATCAAAGTCCGCTCTGTGCGGCAACTAAAGTCGACTTCGGTTTTCAAGTCGCATCTCAAAGTCTGCTCTGTGCGGCAACTAAAGTCGACTTCGGTTTTCAAGCCGCACCTCAAAGTCCGCTCCGTGCGGCAACTAAAGTCGACTTCGGTTTTCAAGTCGCACCTCAAAGTCCGCTCCGTGCGGCAACTAAAGTCGACTTCGGTTTTTCAAGTCGCATTTAAAGTCCGCTCTGACGGCATCTAAAGTCGACTTCGGTCGCATCTAAAGTCCGCTCTGACGGCATGGCTACTTCTCAAGCTCCACGGCTCGATGCCAAATTACTACTCGGAAACTCTCCAGCTCGGGGGCTGCACTCAAATTACTACTCTAGAACAACTCTAGCAGACTTCGCTCGCTCTCAAGCTCGGAGGTTCCGTACCAACAACTACTCGACATGGCTCATACGGCTCTCTTATCTCGGGGGCTACACGCTGCAAGAGTACTTGGATGATGACTTTCACAAACACTGAAGACCCTTGGATTGATTACCTAATCATTTCAAGGCTCGGGGGCTGCTATGCTATACCCATCATTCAATTTTTCAAGACGGAAGATTCGGAATCAAGATTGACCCTCAGCTAGAGTCTACGACTCAACCTAAGGCTCGGGGGCTACTCCATATGGAGTGCGATTTTGCAACCGCACTTCCATATAATCTCGACTTCAAGACTGATGAGCTGGACCACCTTCCAGCCTCGCGGCAGTTCAAGTACTATTGAAGACTACTCCAAGCAGTACTCGAGGACGCTCAAGAACTACTCGAAGAGGCTTCAAGACTACTCGAACTACTACTCTCGACTCCAACGTGCTCGGGGGCTTGTCGGGCATACACCCCGGGTACTCATGCAAGGAAGGAAGAAGACGGACTCCTACTAGAATTCCCCTGTAATCCTACTAGGACTCGTTCCGTGTAATCCTACTAGGACTCCTACCTTGTAACCGACTAGGAACCTGCCCCCTGGACTATATAAAGGAGGGCCGGGTACCTACGAGGATATCTCAACTCAACACCAAGCGCAGGGCGCCATACTTGATCCCCCAAATAGGACGTAGGGTCTGCCACCTTGGCGGCCCGAATTTGTATAAATCTTGTGTCCCGTGTCCTTGCGCATACCTTCGAATTCTCAGTCTCCCGATCACGATCCTCCACCGCACAATCTACTACCTCGGGTACCTCCCTTGGTAGGTTTGCCGGTCTAAAACACCGACACCTTGTACTTTTAAATTACTCTCCCATTTTTCCTTTCTTCTTCTTCTCCTCGGCCGAAGCCCACATCGTGTACGCCCCTTGCGACTATAAAAGGGGCACTTGGGCACCGGGAAGGGGAAGGAGTTTTTTAGAACCCACAGACTCGCATAGTTCTTTAGACTCACCAGAGCTCCTAGAGCACTGAACCTCGACGATCTCCATCCCCAGAGACTTGGGAGTCTGCTCCCTCTCTCGACCTTGCTTGCAACCCCTACTACGAGCACTTTGAGCTCAGTCACACACCTCACTGGACGTAGGGCACCGATTTGCCTGAACCAGTATAAACCCTGTGTCACTCTTGAGTTTAGCCATCGAAGTCCCCGCGAGCTCGTACACAAATTCACTAGCCATGGGTACAGAACCACGATAGGTTCATGCTCGACGGGTTTAGGAAGGCTGGACGTGCGACAGATTGGTTGGAATAAGCCTATGCATGTGTTATTTCAAATTAGATCTATTTTTATGAGTTACCTGCTTATATTTATCATGTTTGCTAGATGTTGTTGACACCCAAAGTTGGCAAGACTAGGTAGGCGGGTCTAACCGGTGGGCCCACCCGGTCAGACCGCCCTGGTCAAAATCCTCAAAAGGCAATTTGGATTTCACCATTGGATAGTTCTCGTCGAGTAGATCAAGATCCATATATGGAACGTCCAATTCGGAGTCCGGACGAGGGAGATATGGCTTCTGGAAGATCTGCGCGTCACATAGGCGGTTAGACCGCGTCCCGGGGGCGGTTAGACCGCCCTGTCCAGCCAAAATCCAAGTTAGGAGTTGCGTTTTGATATGGTTTTGTAAGAGTTTTGACTCCTAATGGGGTAAGACCTCTCCTCCCTATAAATATAAAGGGCCACGGCCGATTGAAGAGATCCAATCGATCAAATCAATCTACTTTTATATTTTTACATTTTCCCTTTGCCTTAAACTTTTCTAATTTACTACTTGCTGTTCTTCCTTCGTCTCCACGATGTCCGAAGGCATTCTAGGTGGCCTGCCGACCCTAGAGCAACCCTACGTGCATCAGCTCCGACGGGGTCCCTCCCGAGCCGACGTTCATAGGTCTACCGCCGGTTCATCCCGGCACCCCCGGTCTAACCGCCCTACACAGGCGGTCTGACCGCCCTACACAGAGAAGCTGCAACGAGCTTTCTCCGCGCGTTTGTTGATCCCGTAAAAGGTGTCAACAGATGTGATCGGTCTACGTTACAGGCTTTCAATGATATGTTATATTGATGACTGGTTTCACTTGTTCAAACATGTCTTCTTTTGTTTACGTTCGGCAATCATCATGTCACATGTCTTTTATTCTAGATTTACCGAACGAATCATAAACCTGTTGGCAGACAGCTTCGTAGCTGTATGTCGTCGTAAGTGGCTTCAGGGTCGTATATATGGAACTGTCTGGTCTCACCCGGCATGTTCCAGCTTTTATTGTTAACTATTTTATCCTTTGTCAAGTGCAGGTCAAAGCACGTTTCCAGATTCCGTTTGCCCGGGCACCTGTTTGAAGCCACGCTTTTTGGCTTGCTGGTGTGTTGAGCACAGAGCGCCACATTTTTGTGCCAACAGTAATACCCGAAGATATGCTAGAATATCCTGTGCATAAAGTAGAAATGACTGTAATGGCATTGTAAAGTGAAGAAATATTCCTATAAATACTGTTGGCCGGACTGTGATGGGACGGCTGATCCGAGGCTAATACAATTGGGCTTAAATCCTAGCCACCTACTGATGAATAAGATTAATAAATATAGAGCAAAGACCGAGCTTTCAAAGTTGAATTCCACTTTCACTCAACAGAAACTGACTTTTTCCACTTAATATTAAGACTCTCTTCAACAACAGAAACTTGTGATCTATGCTCTGAGTTCATTACGAAGCGTGTGGTGTTACGAGGAGGGTTTCATGCCACGTAAGAAAGGATGTTGGTGATGGAGTCTATCCTGGGGCCATCCTACACCTAACAGGTACTTTTCGATCAAGGATAGGTGGTGTACGAAGATGCTTGGCTCCTTTTGTGTGGTAATCATGAGCTTTAGTTTTGTGTCAAACACATGGTGAGCGCCGAAAACTGTTGGGGATTTTACTCTTCCAAACAGTAGAGAGAGAAGAAGAGAGCTTCGAAGATGTGAGAGTTCCGAAGGTACAACAGAAGTGAACGAGTATCCTCCTCTTGACCTCTAGGGTCCTATATATAGAGAAGAAGAGGGGGGGGGGGGGCGGGGTGACATTCTGCCCCTAAGCCCCTGGTAGGTACAAAATTCATACCCTTCGGCCACACTTCCCTTCCTAGGGATACGCCCTCCACAAACAAAGGGTTCCTCAATCAGGAGGCAGGTGGGAAGCTAGACCCTCCTTTTTGGCGTCAGCTGCTTTTCCTTAGGGGGCGTCGACACTTTATTTGAAGACAAGGAGCACATTGTCTCGAGGCTGCCGATCAGAACATGTTGGGAGGCAAGGGTGGACGGTAGCAAGGCTGTAAGGCCAGTCTCAGTGTAGGTTTTATGAGAAATAAATAAGTATCATGTAGTCAATTTTAGTGACTTGGTACTATATATTTATGATGAAAGAGAAAGAAATCGTTTCATCACCCTGAAACGCTTGTTCCCGGCCGGGTTACCCACACTTGGTAACCGCAAGACACCGCATCGAGAGAGTCCATCAGTTTCATTGAGAGCAGCGGAGGATCCCCTGTGTTGGCTGCAGCACGCGTAGTTCGATTTTGTACCACGACCGGCTTAGGTGCTGTGGGCGCGAGGGATTCGAGGGAGGTGGCCGGAGTGGGATGAATTTTGGTCAGTGGAGGGACTCTGCTCGGGCGGAACGGTTTTGGAGGAAGAAGGGAAAATGTGAGAGAGAGAGAGAGAGAGAGAGAGAGGGGGGGGGGGCAGGGCACCAGGGAAGCACGGCAGGCCAGCGGCCTGATCCTCTCATCGGTGCTATCTGGACGGGATCGATGCGAGTGTGTCACCGGCGGCCCCGCTCAAGGCCTCCGTGGGGGCGCTCATCGGTCCTCACCACCGCAGCTGTCACTATTGCCGATGGTGGCCGTGCCGTCACGCTCAGCAGCGGCGGCTGAAGAGCAGCAACAGGTCCATGGGCTCCGGCCGCCGCGTCGGCAGCAGCAACGGGTGGACGACTGGATGCCGGAGCTGGAGGAGATGCGGGGCTCATGCACGTGCTCCGTGCCAAGGACAAGCACCAGAGCCACCAGTACCTGTCAGTGGGCAAGCTAGTCCTTGTAAAATTTTGAGGGAACAAGATGGCCCTCTAGGCTCCTATCGGTTGCGTGTTATAGTGCTAGGAACAGCCCCTAGCGTAGCATTTACAAAGCATGTGTTACATGTGTAAAGAGATCCTTAACTCTCTAATACTAAGACCAAGCCTATGCATTTCTATCTATAGAATACATGACACACATGTGTGTCTTTATGTGACACCCCAGGTTTTTAATTAGCATCATCAGTGCTAATGACCGAATCAACTGAGTCAAACCTGTTGACGTTGGTCAAACCTTGGTCAACCTGGGTCATCACCTCGAAAACCTAGCCGACGATCACTAATGACCCTCTTAATCAAGTCAACACACACTCGTGGTCAAACCTTGGTCAAGGGCATGGTCAAACCCTAGTCGAACTCCAATGTCTTTGAACCTCCTCTGGGACTTTTGCCGCGTTCTCCGAATTTCACCTAAACACTTCAAATTCTCTCAATATAAAAGTTGTCCAATTTTTCGAGGGACACAACTTTGCTTTTGGGTGGCATTTCAAATTTAGAGTGTATAATGGTGAAAACCTTGGTCAACTGCCTTTCTAGAAGTTGTAGAGGGTAGCTTGATCTACAACATTACTAATTACACAATAGTACACATCAGTTTGGATTTTTGGAGAAAGAGGCAGTCGAACAGGGCTAGTTGGAACATCTTGGGCGACGTCGCGCCGCGCCGCTGCGTTCCCGCGCTCCAGAGCGCAGCGCGCCCACGCCGCGTGGCGCCCCCTCCGTCTAGACATCCGGGCCCCTCCCCGACGCCGCGGGCCCCAAGACCGCGCGCCCCGAGGCCGCACGCGGACCAAGCTCCTAGGAGCCCGCGTCGTTGCGTGTCGCGCCCCTGCGCCCGCCGCGCCGGACCCCGACCGCGCCGCACGCCGGTTAGCCGCGCGCGTCCCCACGCCGACCGGACCCCCTCCTTGCCCTTATGGCATCGCAGCAAAGCCCCACGCGTCTCCTATAAAATCGCAGGCCGGTTCCCCCGCGCGTGCGCGCCCCTCCACCTCCCTGTGCTCGCCGCCACCCCGCCATTGAACCGCCACCGCCGAGCTCCATCATCCACTCGCACCCAGTGCCGACCGGCCACCCTAAGCCCTCCACTAGGACCTACCGAAGCTTGAGCCGTCGCACGTTGCCGGCATAGCCGCGCTCCTCGCCGGAATTTTCAGGCCGCAGTGCCCGCCGCCGCCTGGCACCGCCGCGGGCCGTCGCCGGCGACCTTCCCGAGCCGTTCAACCACCGGAGCCTCACCCCTAGGGCACGGTCGAGCTCCTGCACTCGCGCTTGGCCTAGCTGCCTCTTCACCTCGCCGGAATTTCCCGCCGCCGCGGTCCCGCCGCCCCTGCCTCGCCGCCGCCGCTCGTTGGAGCTCCCTCCGACCAAGCTGCCTTCACCAATCAACGCGCGGTGAGCATATACGCCACCTTGTGCCGCTTGTTTGCCCGGACCGGCCGGCTATCGCCGCCGGCGAGCCGCCCCTGTGCCGGCGAGGGCACCCTTGTGAGGATTGAATTCTTCGTAGGAGCCTTTGTGCAAACCAGGGGTAGATCTGTGAAGGTTAAAATCTTTCCAGGGGCCTGCTTGTAAGAAGTTTCTTAAATAGTATTTGGTGTTTGGCTGAATCTTGTAAAATTCGTAGAAAATTGTAGAAAAATCATAAAAATGAAAACTCAATTTTTTTGGTTTCCTTGTGAAGAACCCTACAACTTTTGTAAAGCATGACCATACTTTTTCCTGATAATTTTTGCACGAAAAATATGAAACTGTTAAACCTAGATCTGTTGTATCTCAAAATCTACAGATGCTCTATAGCTGAATTTTGGATATGTTGTGTATTATGTTATGTCTAGCTTCTGTACCAAAAATTGCACAAAGTTACTGTGTATATATTTGATTATGAATTATTTTGTATTTATGCTGAATCTGTCCAAATGATTTTTGTAGCTAAAAATAATTAGAGTTTTGTGCTCAACTTCTGCATGTGATCTTTTCATGTCTAAATGCATCTCTGGTGAATTAATCACAATTTTATATCTGCTAGAAATATTTAATCTTGTTTTATGCCTAATTTTCTTTGTAAATGCATAGCTCAAGATCTATAGTAGCTCTAGATGTATATGTTGCATGCCTAGCTTAGTTTTGGACTAGAGGCCATGTGTGGGAAATTTGGAATCATCTTTTTGTATATTTATTTTTTATATGCATTTATCATGTTTTGGTAGCTAGCTTTTGTTATTTTCGGTATATTTAATTTCATAGCTCTCCTAAGTGTGCATGTGTGTGCAGTGGCTTTGTTTAGTTTTGTAGTGCTTCATAAAACACCCCACTGAATTTTATTAATTTATTTTAGGAATAAAAGCAATAGAAGCCATTTAAAGCTTAATATCAAATTAAATTGGAAAATCACCAACACCACAACTAGTGACCTCATGTTTGTGATGTAAATCATGCTAAGATGCTTAGGACCACCTCCTTGCTGTTTTGTGAATTTAGATTAATTTATTTGCATAAATGTGTACACAGTCACTATTAAAAGGAATAAGTTAATAAAGCACCACATGTTGTTCCTTTAATAGAAAGATTGTACCAATGTGTGTTTGTCAAGGTGAATATAGCCAACCATGCTCTTCATGGTTGTCATATGTTATTTGTAATTAATTAGATAAAAATTGTCACTTAAATCTTGCATTTGCATCCTCGTGTAGATCTCCCCATCGGTAGCTGTACGCGTGTGCCGGAAGGAGGAGACGGAGGAGCTGACGGAGATGTGCACTACATCGCTGTAGAGCAAGACCTGGACCAAAGTCCAGAAGGGCCCCAAGGCCAACCTTGCCAGCGAAGGCAAGCCCCGGATCATTAACCCTGTTTTTAAAATTTTGCAATTACCTTTGCTATGACTGTGCATTTACGTTTCAGGAGTTGAATTGAAACCCTAGATGCATGATCCCTAGGTACCTATGCTCTTTTACTAGTATGCTAGGTCGATAGCTGCTATGCTATAGGACCGGTACAAGTCGAGTGATGTTCGTCACTCGCGAGAATAGGTTCTTATGTTGGAATCATAAGATCTTTATAAATGGATTGCTCATGTGGTAAGAGCATGGGATTTGAGCTCCGGTCCAGTGGCTTTCGTGAGCTAAGCTTTTGAACGTACTAAGCACTTGTCGGGAATGGGACCGGTAAGCCTAGTACCTGATGGACACGGCAAGGGAACTTTTCCCTACTACCCCTAGGACACCTGGTGTGTCCCCCTGCCTGCAACAGTGGGGTACCTGTGCGAGTCTGGGCGGTCCGGCGTGACGTACCAGTAAGCCTTGTACCGAGGATTGTAGGTCTGATCCCGACCCGAAGAAAGATGGGAACCGCCTGGTGGTTGTCCAGTGTGAGGGCATCCCACCGTGTGTTTAGGTTTACCTTGCAAGGATTTAATCAATCGATTATCGGCCTCTCACCGTTATCTGAGACTGCTTAATCAACTGGCCACGATATCCCTTAATGATGGAACTTGGTGAAGATTACTGCTTGAATTAATTGTATTGTACAATTCTTGATTGAATTAGTTGGCACACTTAGAAATGGTAATTAACTAGAATTTGTGCTAAAATATTGAAAGTAAGGACATACTCTTTGTTGCTTTTCAGCAAAAGAACTCCACCGGCCAAAAAGCCTCTCATGTCTAGAGTTTGGTGATATAGTTATCACCCGACGGTTAAGTCTTGCTGAGTATTAGTATACTCAGCCTTGCTTTAAAAATGTTGTTGCAGGTGTTGTTTGGCCTGGTGAGATTCCATCCGGCTGGGAGCTGGAATGGGTGGATGACGACGAGTGATGGCATCACGGACGGCCTCCTGTGATGTTGATCATTCCGCTAGTTTATTTATTCCACTGTTTTCGAACTCTGAACTTTTACTTATCATGTCAGGAACAATGGTTTGTAATAATTAAACCCTTAGGGGTAATTTGGATTTAATTTGTGTACTGTACTCTGGACTCGCCTTCGTTTGAGTTTTAATGCATATGTTCGATATTCTGTGTGAATTCCAAGTGATTTACCGGGTGTTAACCCAGCAACTAACGACAGGATGATACTTTACTGTCGCTTAATGGCCAAAGTGGATTGGTTTAGGCGATAGTACGGTATTTTCCTGGGTGGGTTGTCACACTTTACAAGTTTGGTCAATTCAACAAGCGCTAACTATAGACATTCTAACATCCCCTCTCAATCTAGCCACTGAAAAGGTTAAGATTGTTCCTGAATTCTTTCATCTTGAAGATTGGAAGAGGCTTTGTGAAGCCATCTGCAAGTTGATCATTGGTGTGAATATACCGTACATCAAGTAACTTCTGTGCTACTCTTTCCCGTACAAAATGAAAGTCTATCTCAATGTGTCTAGTCCTTGCATGAAAGACTGGGTTTGATGATAAATACTTTGCACCAAGATTATCACACCATAACTGAGCGGCAGGTGGGTGTTTGACATGTAGTTCTCCTAGGAGTGCTTGAACCCATATTGCTTCAGCGGTGTCATTTGCCATTGCTTTGTATTCTGCCTCTGTGCTTGATCTCAAAATAGTAGGCTATTTTCTTGCACTCCATGAAATGAGGTTTGGTCCAAGAAAGACTGCAAATCCTCCTGTTGATCTTCTGTCATCAACGCAACCTGCCCAATCAGCATCAGAAAATACACTAACTAAAGTAGAGTTAGACTTTCTGATTTTTAAACCCATGGTGATGGTTCCTTGTATATACCGAAGTATTCTTTTTACTGCACTGAAATGCGTTGTAGTAGGAGCATGGAGATATTGACACACTTTATTCACTAAGAATGATATATCTGGTCTTGTGAGTGTGAGATACTGCAGTGCTCCAACTAGACTTCGGTATTTAGTGGAGTCATCAGATCCAAGTGTTTCACCTTGTGTTGCACTTAGTTTTTCTGTAGTTGACATGGGAGTTTCGACTGGCTTACTTTTGTCCATTCCAGCACGTTTCAAAACATCTCGAGCATACTGTTCTTGTGACATTATGAGTCCATCTGTGGATCTCTTGACTTCAAGGCCAAGAAAATAGTGTAGATCTCCAAGGTCCTTGAGAGCAAATTCTTTTTCCAAATCTTTTAACAGTGCACTTGTAGCCTGTGAGGATGAGCTTGCTACAATGATGTCATCAACATATACTAGATCAAACATTATATGTCCCCCTTTGTTATAATAAAATAAGGATGTATCTCCTTTGGATGGTGTAAAGCCTAGTCGACTTAATTTGTTGCACGGTCTGGCATACCAAGCACGTGGAGCTTGCTTGAGTCCATAAATAGCTTTGTCCAATTTGCATACATAATAGGGGTACTTACTGTTCTTAAAGCCAGGAGGTTGATGCATATATACTTCTTCTTCAAGAATCCCATGTAAGAATGCATTTTGTACATCCAACTGTCTCAAGGACCATCCCCTAGAGACTGCAATTGATAGAATTAATCTTATCGTTGCAGCTTTGACCACAGGACTAAAAGTTTCTTCTTAATCAATACCATAACGTTGTTTGAACCCCTTTGCCACCAAACGTGCCTTGTATCTGTCCACAAAGCCGTCAGCCTTCTTCTTGATTTTATAGACCCATTCGCATCCTATGATATTCTTCCCTTTTGGTGAAGGAACTAGATGCCATGTTTTGTTTTTCAAGAGTGCTGAATATTCATTGTCCATTGCTTCTACCCATCTTGTATCACTCAAAGCCGCATCAACTGAGAGTGGTTCTCCTGTACTTGCATAGCTTAGCATCCCCTAGCGGACTGTACCATCTGTATAGGACTTGGGTTTGACAATGCCTCGCTAGGACCGGGTAACAGGGCGCTGTGGAGGTGCTTGTAATGTTGAAGGGGGCGCATCCACAGCAGGGACTACAGGCGCATATGGAGTATCTGATCCGGGAGAGGGATCAACAGGACATGTCCCCTGGTCGACCGGATCAGCATGCACATGCGTGTCCTGTGATCCAGGCACTGGAGGCGGAAAGGAGGACGATGTCGCCATAGAAGATCCACCGGGCGCTGAGGAAAGCGGGGGCAGTGGCAGCTGCACAGATCCCAAAGGTGATGCTGCCGCCGCTGAATCTGGTGTAGTGGCTGGAGTGACGTCAGGTGTAGGTGGATCTTCTTCGATTCTAGCGCCTGCTAGTTCCCCGCCGTCAAGACACATGAAATGACGGTGGTTTGGATGTGATTCAGCACCATTTTGAGTAGAATTTGAACATGCAACATCCACATGACTAGACGAATCCAGTGAGGCATTAGGAGAATGACAATTAATCATAGTTAGATCACGCATTTGTGCATCCCCAAATGTAGAAGATGGGTTTTTAAGAATGTTAGGAAGAAGATCTAACTCAGCGCTAAACGAGCACCAGCATTTGGGTGGAGGGAGGCAAAGGGAAAATGTTTTCATCAAAGACAACATCACGAGAGACATATATGTTGCCTTCTACTGGATCAAGGCACTTAAAACCTTTGTGAAGATTGTTGTAGCCTAGAAAGACACATTTTTTTGAGCGATACTCTAATTTATGATCATGGTATGGTCTAAGATTTGGCCATACAGTGCATCCAAATGAACGAAGGAAAGTATAATCAGGAGCCGTGCCAAGAAGACGTTCATGTGGGGTGAAATTTTGGATGACTTTAGACGGCAATCGATTAATAAGGAATACAGCGGTAAGGAAGGCCTCATCCCAAAATTTGAGTGGCATGGATGCATGAGCTAGTAGAGAAAGGCCTACTTCGATAATATGTCTATGCTTTCTTTCTGCAGAACCATTTTGTTGATGGGCATGAGGACAGGATACATGATGTATGATTCCAATTTGTGTAAAAAAAGAGTGTAAGGAGCGATATTCACCGCTCCAATCAGATTGAATGGCACGAATTTCATGTCAAATTGGCGTTCAACCATGCTTTGAAAATTATGAAAGCAATCAAACACTTGGGATTTGTAACGTATCAAATAGATCCAAGTGTATTTAGAATAATCATCGATGAAACTAATATAATAGTTTTGCCGGCCAACAGAGGTAGGTGCCGGTCCCCAAACATCAGAAAAAACAAGTTCAAAAGGACATGATGACACACTAGAAGATCTAGGGTAAGGTAATTGATGACTCTTTCCCTTTCGACATGCATCACATATTAATGTCTTATTGGAATCTCTGGAGAAGGGTAGGTTATGCTGGTGCAAAATTATCTCAACGACAGGGAGGAGGCGTGACCAAGCCTGTGATGCCACAGTGATGTCGAGGGCTTGAAGATGCTAAAGACTTCTTTATTGACAAATGGCTTCAATGGGTATAGGCCGCCTTCACATGGCCCTTCGAGATTGGTTTTCTTCGTGGTTTGATCCTTGATGACAAAATAGTTAGGATGAAATTCAAAGAAGGCATGATTATCTCGTGCTAAACGATTAACTGATAGGAGGTTTTTGTTGGTGTGTGGAACATGAAGGATGCTATTTAGATGAATGTTACGAATAGGGGAATGCAAAATACTATGACCAACATGATTGATTGCCATACCTGAGCCGCTGGCCGTGTGAACTTGGTCACCACCATAATACTTGTCATGGATGGACATCTTGTCGAGGTCGCTAGTGATGTGGTCTGTTGCCCCTAAATCCGCATACCAGTTGGTGTCTATCCTGTAGGATGGAGTAGTGGCGGTGTGGACGCTCTTCTGTGGTGGAGTACCAGAGTAATGAGAATCATACCGATTGTAGCACTTCCAACCTGGATGCCCTTCCTTGCCACATATTTGGCAGATCAGGCCGGGCTGAAAATTCTTGCCGCGTCCTCCGCCGCCACCGCGACCTCCGTGACGACCACGGCTGGCACCGCCGCGGTAGCCTCCAGAGCGTCCGCCACGAGGTGTGGTGAATTGTCCACCTCCACGGCCACCCGTAGTGGCCATGTTTGTCGAGGATTGTGGACTGTTGCCTTGCATCTGCAGACGTTGTTCGAAGGTGATGAGCTGAACGTACAGTTCAGGAACTGTGATGGGCTCAACCCTCGCCGTGACCACCATGACGACCGGGTTGTAGGTGTCGTCGAGCCCGGTCAGGATGTAGGAGATGAACTCCTCGTCATCCACCCTGCGGCCTGCGGACCCCAGCTCGTCCCCCAGCTTCTTCATCTTGGTGTAGTACTCCACCACCAAGGACGAGCCTTAGGATGTGGTGGTTCTCGCCATGCGTGTGGCAATGGAACGCGCACGAGATTGTGACCCGTGTAGGCCCTGGATCAAGGCCCACAGCTCGGCCGCAGATGTCGCCGTGGAGACTTGAGAAAATACCTCTTTGGACAGAGAGGTAAAGAGATAGCTAAGGACTTGACTGTCCTTCGCCATCCAGTCCTCGTGATCCGGATTAGGAACCAGATCACCCTTCTTCCCAGTTGCTGAATCAACTGGAGCTTCCTTGAACTCCGGCGGCGGTGTTGCGCCGGGTTTGATGTGGCCAGCAAGGTGAGCACCCCTGATGGCATTGAAGACTTGGGCATACCACATACCGTAGTTGCCATGGTTTAGTTTTTCGGAGACTGGTGGGAGGAGCCCAAAGGAGAGGGCATTGTTGGAGGATGCAAAAGAATTGGCCATGATCGGTGAAGTGATGGCGGGATTGGGGTGGGTACAAAGACGAACAGGATCAAGTTCCGTGAGGATTTAGGCTCTTTGATACCATGTAAAATTATGAGGGAACGAGATGGCCCTCTAGGCTCCTCTCGGTTGCGTGTTATAGTGCTAGGAACAGCCCCTAGCGTAGCATTTACAAGGCATGTGTTACATGTGTAAAGAGATCCTTAACTCTCTAATACTAAGACCAAGCCTATGCATTTCTATCTATAGAATACATGACACACATGCGTGTCTTTACAAGTTTGGTCAATTCAACCAGTGCTAACTATAGACATTCTAACAGTCATGTCCCTCAACCGGGGCCTCGCCATGGCTAAGATTTTTTTTAAAAGGCTAAAAGAAAGGAAATAAAAACTTCAGTACTGTGAAATTGAAATTTTTCTCTATTTGGAACAAAGTTCGGGCCTCGTCGAAATTCATCTGCAGTTCGAGACATAATATATTTATATAATCATTTTTATATATATCAATATTTAATATTGTATGAATATTGAAGTTATTCTATAATATTGTGCATGTTTTTTACTATGCGTAATTTAAAATTGCACCAAAGCTACATAGTTATCATAGCACATTTGATCATAGCACCGTCCAAGAATTTAATGTTATAGCTTGTATGAAACTGTGTAATGAAACTGTTCACTGAGAGTGATAATTTTATCGGGCTGTAAAACTGATGTGACAGTCCTGATAACTGCGTAGTGAAACTCACCACTAAAAAACATGCACGATATTGCCCTTGACGAGATCCTTCCTTGCTGTTCGAGAGCTGTTCTCGATGCCAATGGGATAACCTTTCCGTTTGAACATTGTCCGAATATATTTTCACAAGCAACTCACGTAAGGAACTATCTGTAGTTTTCTTTTTCTTCCGCCTGGCAATTGCTTAGGCTTCATGTATATACTTGCTGCCTTACTTTAATGAAAGGCAGAACACCTGCCATTGCCCTAAAAAAAAAAACTGGCGGGGCCTTAATTCGCAGCTTTCGAACATATTACAAAATTTACTTTGCTGTAACTTTTTAATTAAATTGAGTTGTGCAATGATATTGTGGAGGAACATATCATGTGCATCCCCATCTGTGAAATTCGTAAAATGTTTGCACACTTTTTTGGCAGAAGTCTTTGAAATTTACAGTAGTGTACCTGAGTAACGTGACAGTTTCATCAGTGATGAAGTACAGGTACAAGGAGTCGATCTAGACGTGTATATGCCTCCACAAAATTCCGTTGGAAAACTCAAGTTATCTACCCGAGAAAAAAAAAACTCAAGTTAGTTAAAAATCAACTGCATGTGAAAATTCGTTTCCACGTTTCGGTGCTTCTGGACACCACATTGTTTCACAGGCAGGTATGTAATTTTTCATGTAAAAATAAATGGAGTGTTTGGAAAATTATTTCTTTATTAGTTTTGAGGACTGCATTGAGTTATATAATAATTTCATAGAGTTGTTTTCATTAATATTTTGTAGTAGTTACATGCATACCAGCTATTTATCTAGCGACTAATAGGGATGCGACAATGGAACCTGAAAATGGGTTCCCAACACCCATGTTCTAGTTTTCTTTCGACTTTGTCCTTCCTCTGATTTCCCACATGGAACGGAACACCGTACCTATGCCAAAGCATGAAAAGGAAAAAAAGGACTTCGGTGCATCACGCTTTGGTTTTCCAACAACACAAGCAAGGGTATTGCCAGCGCCAGCCCACTTTTGTGTGGGAGAAGCATAGGAAAACTATATCCCTATAACCTGATTAGCCCTGTGCTCATATTCCTAGAAACATATAGACACAAAAAGGCATAGAAAGAACAGCATCTCTGTTATGAGTGTTGTTTCATTGGTTGCTATTTGAAGAAAAGAATATACGACCTCGATTGGGACCTTCTATAAATCAATTAAGACTGTAGACGGGCATGCAGTTCATCAGGTCCACGGGGCTGCTGACAAGAAATAAACTTCGTGCGGATTCTTCCATTCAAAGGTACGGAAGTACAAATAAATATTGTTATTTGAACACGTTCTACACTATTGTGTACTATCTAGCTATGCCCCGTTACTGTTGCCCTCTTGCATAATTTCTCTTGGTAGTCCTCTCTGAAAACAAATATTTGTTACACAATATAAACAGACAAAGAGGTGTATTCCAGTTCTATATATCTCACTCCATTATGATAATTTCACTTGGTGCTACTGTATGGACATAAATATTTTTTATGATCCAATTACAATCAGAGCTAGGTGCATATGATTTGTACGGGCAAGAAGTAATTATGAATCTTATTGTTTGTTCGTGCATCTAGCCAATGCACGCCAAGCTAATTTATATGATATACATCGTTGTGAAAACAGGCAATAGATATAGCAGTGCACACAATGGTGAGCCCCGTCAAAATATTTAATGACTGGGAGATTCAGCTGCTAGTGCTTTTAAGCTTCTCCATACAGTTATTCCTCTTCTTCACCGGTGGCCTTCGACGGTACCACACCAACATGTTTCTTAGGCTATCCATTTGGTTAGCTTATTTGGGAGCAGACGTGATTACTGTTTATGCTCTTGGCTACATTGAACGACATGCCGACACAGAAAGGCACACATTAAGGGGAGCCGGCAACACACTGTCCGTTTTCTGGGCTCCCTTCCTCATTATCCACCTAGGGGGACAGGACACTATCACTGCTTTCTCCATGGAGGACAATAATTTGTGGTTAAGGCACTTGTTGAATCTGTTTGTACAAGTTTCCCTAGCTTTATATGTTTTCTGGAAATCAATAGGAAGGCACAGCATCAATCTTCTAGTTTCAGGCATGCTTCTGTTTGTTACTGGAACTATCAAGTATGGAGAACGAATCTGGTCTCTTAGGTCGGGGAGCTCTGAAGGCCTCGACTCCAATGGAGATCAATACAAACGTCTGTTGCCAGAAGTGGATCTGCTAGCGCCAGTGGAAGATGAAGAAGAATGTGACTACTCCAAGACTGTTATCATAGCCCTGCGCTCAATGGAAAATCTCGCTGTCATCTTTGCTAGGCGGTACGGAACTCTTGACACTCAAAACCTCCATGAGGTAAACAGAGCACTCAAGTTGAAGGAGATTTGCCTTGCCATTATGTACGATGATCTTTACACCAAGGCACTTGTGCTCAGAACAAAGGTTGGAATTATACTACGGTGTATCTCGCAAATATCTATGGTGGTGGCTTTTATAATGTTCCTTGCAGGTGACATGCAGAGTCACAACCGAGCTGACATTACAATCACATATTTGTTATTTATTGGAGGCTTTTGTTTGGAGGTCTGTGCAGCAATTATTCTCATGGCGACACCTTGGACTTGGGCATGGTTGAAGGCTCGAAAGTATGACATGCTCGCCCAGATTTCTTGGCTTCTTTATACCAGCAATCTCGTTGGGTTTCCAGAGAAAAGGCCGCTATGGTCAAATGCAGTGGGGCAGTATAACTTGAGGAGAAGGTTGTTGCTCTGTGTGGAACAGCAACCATGGTCATTCAGTCAACTATCCATTACAGCGATCAGAAAGTTGGGCAGATTGCTGAGCATTAGGGAGAAAAAAATATTTTGGATGAGCAAGATGTTAGGCGTGGATTATGTCAAGGCCGATAAAGTTGTAGCGTTTGTCTCAAAGTGGATAAAGGACTTACCAGATCCCAGGATACGTAGTCCTTATCCATTTGATACAAATGTTCTGTTACACAGGATAAGCAATGATTTTGGTTACACTCTTGTCCTTCTGCACATGGTCACCGAGAAACGTCTCATGAGCATCGAATACCCCTTGTCAGCAGACGCCGAGGCAAATGTAGCAGCAGATGTTGTGACAGGATCTACTGATCTGTGCCGGAACCTGTCCCGCTACATGATGTATCTCCTGATTGCCCACCCTTCTCTGCTGCCTCTCATTCGCAGTGCATCAGATATAGTGGAGGAGTGGCAAGAATGGCCAGACAAGCAATCTGCAGCAGAGGAAGAATTCGACGCGACTTTTGGACCTGGCACAGATGGCCTCGAGGAGATAAAGGAGCTGTGGGTTCGTCTCCTCGTCTATGCCGCCTACAAGTCACAACCCGATATGCACCTGGCGCCACTAGCCAGAGGAGGGGAGCTTTTATCCCTAGCGTGGCTTCTACTCACTCGCAAAGGGTTTAGGTCCCATCCCATTGCCTTCAAGATGGAGCTTGGCAAGAATCCAGATGGAGATACTCTTCCCACGACCCACCTCTTGTAGAGACCTGGCATCTCAACGTACAAGACGTTGGTTTAGTTTTCCTGGTCTTTGTTACAAGACGTTGGTTTGTTCGTTTCTTTTGTTTCTGAACGTTGTAATAATTGGCTATGTACATCCCCGGATGTAGAGGTCGGATATTTTTATCCTTCATCTAAAAAATCTCAACGTACAAACTATTACTCTATTGAGTTTTAAGTTACAGTTCACCCCACAACTACTGTATGCGCCTGAATTATCCGCATATGCATGATCGGAAATGTGTGTGTATATGAGTAGCATCTGTGCACATCGATGTTCTGTTCTTTTATTCCACTAATTACAGCGTGTAGTAGCATCTGTGTTGATATATACAAACTACCATGAGAACAACATCTAATTAATAGTTAACTCTGTGTAATATTGTCGTGCTTTTTCCATTCTTTTGGTGTGTGGAAGCGGCTAGCTTGTTTTCTTTCAGGTTATTAGGTGGGGGTTGGTCGTCGATCTATTTTCTCATGTGTGTTAGCGTATATTTCTCTGAAGCTTCCGAGGCCAGTCCAGACAGGACACGGCGGTTTGTCATAAAAATAAAAAAGAGAGAGAGAGAGACAGGACACGGCGGCCGGCGGGAGGGCCATGTTCTGTAGCGTGCAGTGTCCTTCACTACTTATCCCAGTTTGCACGAGTTCTTGTGTCCGTAAAACTGGATTCACCCTACCCTATCTGGCCGATCGATCGTCTCGTCCACCTGTCGGAGCACGAGAAGAAGCATCGGATCAGTCGGTCATGATGGCATCAACTTCATACCCTCTGGTTCGACTGATTGGCCTCGTTCGACTGGCTGGTGATTGGTACTGGTGCTGGTGCTGATTTATTGTGAGAGAAAAGTGCTGCTGGCTGGCTGACTGGTAGGTGGCTGGGCTGATCTGGCATGAGAAAAAAGCACTGTTGCTGGCTGGCTGGAGCTGCCAGCCGAACAAGGCCATTGATTCGGTGCCTATCCTCGTGTGCTACCGAATCAGTCGGTCCCTACAGTATTCGCACATCTGAATCCTATCTCTTCGCGTGGGACCCTCTCGTCAGTTGGCTTATCTCATCCGCGATCAAACTAGCTCCCGTTCCATCCGTACGCCGCCGACCGTCGCTCCCATCGCCGTCTGCCCCCTCGTCACCGGCCGCCGCACCTCCGCCCTGTGCGTCACAGCCCTGCTCCGTCGCCGCGCAACTCCAATGCCGCCAGCCCGCCACTACTCCCTAACCCTAGCCGCGCCGCTGCCACTTCATGCCGCCGCCCCGTGTTGCGACCGTGCCGCTACCGCACCGCCACTACACCGCTCTAGCTTTGACCCGTGATACCTCTCCAGATTCCATCTCCGGCGAGCTCGACTTCTTCTCTGTGAGGTGTTTTGCTCGACTTTAGTCAAATTTATCTCGTTTCTTCATAGGGTAGCTGTTTCCGAGCTCTCGTCTATTTCATGCTACCTAGGACACCTTCTTTTTGTTATTTATATATACCCTATACCATGCGTGCAGGTGTCTATGTTTGGTCAGCCAGTGATAGCTTGACAGTGATGGGCACTTGAGGCAGTTTCAATGGCAGTTGCTTGGGGCCAAGCCTCGGGTACTTTCCTTGGACATCGAGGCCAAGCCTCGACGAGGTCCATGTCAGGGGGAGCTTTGCTTGTGGCAGTGATAGTGATTGGGTTGATTTGGGCAGCCGGTTGGTCATTGCAGTGTTTTGGGCAGTATTTGCTTGACAGGGCACTTTCACTAGTTGGATGTGCCGGATTTCTTGTGTTGCAGCTATGGCAGAAGTTCAGAGCACTAGTGGTGGTGCCGAGGGTAGTGAGAGGCCTCCCCCTCGTCCCTCGAGGGATGTCCAGGGCAAGGCAGTCGTCGAGCCCGAGAAGAAGAAGAATAAGCTGCCGAGAGGGCATCCAAAGGACTGGGAGACTACCCCGAAAGTTGTGGCAACCTAGGAGGCTATTGAGAGAGGAGGCAGATCCTCTCAGTTCCAGATTGTTGACAGTGGTGGATCATCGGCAGCCTCAGGGCGTGTGAGGATTCAGCCAAGACCACTTGGGTCAGAGACACCAGCTGCCACACCACAGACCCGGTCTCGTGACACTCCCGGGTCCGCCGCTCCAGGATCCACACGTGGGAAGAAGCAGGCTTGTGAGGAGCAGAAGCAGAAGAAGCAGTAGGAGCAGCAGGCAGAGGGTACACAGTCAGAGTCAGAGGCTTCACTACGTAGTGCCAAGGACCTCAGGAGGGCCACTGCTCACATAGTTTAGTGATACCGCTATCGAAGCTTGGACAGGTGGTTCCCACACACACGAGAGACTCCAGCTAGCCAACCGTTCTGGACTGAGCTACAGAGCAGGCTCCACAAGGCCATGTATGTTCAGGATGTTCACCTATTCCAGCACAAGATGATCCGGCCAGAGACTCTTGCCAGGGCAGCCTCTATGGTAGTTGAGGAGCTTGAGGTCTATCTGAGGTACATGCCTGACTTGTATGACTTCCTCACTCTCCCAAGTTACTATGTGAGACATTGGGTGGAGATCTTCTATGCTATAGTCTAGGTTGACTTGCAACACGAGTTCATCACTTACATGTTCAAGGGCAACAGACACCAGATATTCAGACAAAACATAGCCAGAGCGCTTCGTGCACAGACGGGTGGTGCTAGGATTCACCAGCTTGCTTACCCCAGAGCTGTGCCTCCTCGTCGTCCTTTGTCCAGCGGGATAGAGGCACCGAACAATGAGACAATTGTTCCTATCTTCAGGCCACCTGAAAGAGCATCTAGGCCCCTAATTTCGTTTTGGTGATTAATGATGACATAATCATTGCAACTAATGCATGTTTTGTAGCGGCAATTCTTAAGTTAGTGCAATGATGGGCTTTCATGGTATTCTTGGCCCCCATCATGGTGAAATGATTGTATTGGTGCAAAGGATATGCTCGAAGATTAAGGATAAGCTAGCTCTAAGTGTCGTTTGGATGGTGAGCGACACTTAGATTAGTTTAGGTCTTTGTTTTCCTTTGGACGTACTATAAAGGGGGCTAAGGTTAGTAGCTTGACCTAGGAGAGCCTAGAGTTTAGGTGTGGTTCACACTTGTGAAATTCTAGTACTAGGTAGCTCAAATGAAGCCATGATGAAGTTAGAAAACTCAAAGAATTTGAATTGGACGAGTTTCAACTTCAACAGATTGAAAAATAAGATGCGCAGTGACACCGACTATTTCGGTGGTGCCTGGGGCAAGCATCGAAATAATTGGTGGCTGCTGATTCATAGGAGAATCAGCAGAGGCACCGACTATTTTGGTGGTAGCTCTCAGGGACCATCGAATTAGTCGATGCCCCAAGGTGTTCACTGTCAAGGTGAGTGACAGTGGGCACCGACTATTTTGGTGCTGCATTTCGTGCACCATCGAAATAGTCGGTGCATCTTGGGTTAAGCAAGGTTGTTGACATGCTCTTTGTGTAAAACCTATAACTATTTCGATGGTGGCCAAAAGTTGGCACCAGTAGCCGTTGGTTTTCAAAGGGAAAGAAGGCATCGACTATCTCGGTGCAGGCACAAAGGTGCCACTGAAATAGTCAGTGCTCCTACGTCAATAGCAATGGCTATTGGGGTTGAGAGGGCTATTGTCTTCTTCTCCCACAATTGAGCCCCCTTGCCACCTGAAAATTCAGTACTTATAGCTGTGAGATTGAAGGCAAGAGAGGCACTCCAAGTTGATTGAAAAGTTCTTGATTGGAAGATTAAGGACATCTTTAGTGCTTAGGAGAGTAACAAGTGTGCATCTCACCTTCTCTTGGGCTAGCTTAGGTCAAGCAAAGATCATTGGCTTGTTACTCTTGGTGATCGGCATCACCAAGATGGCTTGGTGGTGGTGATCTTTGTGAGCTCACAAGGAGATTGTGTGAAGCCGCAAGAAGTTGTGCTTGGTAATGGAATCCACCGATCCAGAGTTGGAGAATGGATTTCCACTAGAGAGCACTTGGTCCTTGCGAGGATCAAAGGGGAGCAATACCCTTGCGTGGGTGCTCCAACGAGGACTAGGGGAGAGTGCCGACTCTTCGATACCTCAGAAAAAAATCGGCCTTGTAACCGTCTCTTTACATTTCCGCAAGTTTACTTTCGAGCATCTCAATTCCTAGACTTGCCATGTTAGAATAGGATTGGACCTAGGTTGCAAAACTCTTTTATCGCTAGATAGACACACTTGGACATAGGTTTTGCACATGGGGTGATTAGGCTTGCTTAATAGGTTGTTTTATTGCAATTGAATTTTGTAGAAGCCTAATTCACCCCCCCCCCCTCTTAGGCATCTTGATCCTTTCAACACCGTTTGGACCACTGTCTAAGAGACACCCCTCAGAGCTGACACCACTAGCTTCCATCCTACTTGAGGCTCTTCGGCATACTCTGCTGCTGAGGACAAGGAACCGTGAGGCAATTACAACATTTTCAGTAGTGGCTTTTGGCCCATATTGTCCAGTAGCAGCAGGTTGACTTGGTTGACTTTCTCTTATGTGAGATTGAGTATGTTATAGCTGATGGCTTGAGGGTTGGACGGTTTTTGCCATATGCACATGTGATCTCATTTCTATTGGCAAAGACCGAGGATCGTGATGTACTCTGGAGTACTGGTACAACAAGAAGACCATCTTTGGTGAGTAACTGAGTATAGACCAGCGAAGCTAGGAGACAAGCGCCGGGGCCAGAGAGCCCTACAGGAAGTTGAGCAGAGGTGGACTCCCGAGCAGAGGGAGCAATTCCAGGATGAGGACGAGCAGTTGCGCCAGGCCAAGCATGAGGCAGGCCTTCAGGGAATTCACGAGGTACTCAGCGGCAGCTCCATGTCCGAGAGTGACTCGTCCGATACTGAGTATGTGGTTCCACTCTTCGGACTAGCTCACAACGACGAGGCTTGGGGTTCAGTCTCAGTTCCAGTTACAAAGGCCCAGCCCGTCTCTCAGGCACCTCCAGCTCCTCCACAGCCTCAGAATGCTGCCCTCGACCGACTGACCTCGACCGTTCAGCTCCTTGCAGAGTCTATAGTTTATATGCAGAACCAATAGGCTCTATTCCAGCGTCAGTCTACCAAGTAGTTCCAGGCCCTCATTGAGCAGCAAAGGCGCCAGTCTAAGCAGATATCTGAGCAGCAGCGCCAAATGACCTTTCACTTTGGGTTTATCTACCAGCAGCTCAGCGTCTTTTCTCCTCCTATGCTTCCAAGCCTCGGGGTCCCGCTTGTGTGTCTGCCGACACCGGTTCCACCCCAGCTTGCTCAGCCAGTGCCACCGATGTCTCCTCTGCGCCCTATGAGGCCCCTCAGTAGCCCACTGGCCCCTGCTCCATAGCCATCTGCGTGGTTTGAGACACTAGTTCTACATGACATAACTGTCTCCTTCAGCACTCCAACGTCAGAGCTTCTGGGTCAATTTGGGTCCGTGCAAGTACAACTCATGACAGCAATTGTGACCACTACACCACCACTCACCACTACTACCATGACAGCTCGCTCGAGGCTACATACTCAGAGTTCTTCCGTACTGACTCATCGGCTTCTCGCACTGCGCCGTTCCCGACTCCCTTCTTTGACAGTGCTATGGTCGAGGCCGAGGCTGTTCAGCGACATATTCAGGCTGATGAAGCAGCTCGTCAGGCCTCAGAGACAGCTCCGGCCGCGCCAAGTTCTGAGCCAGCAGCTTCAGCTCCAGACACAGCGCCAGAGACTCAGCGTGAGCCGACTCCAGCTCCAGCTTCAGAGGATGCACCTGCACGTACTCCTCCAGCCTCCAACCCCTAGTTTTGGTGCTTGACACCAAAGGGGGGAGAGAGTATGTGAGATAGAGTCAGGGGGAGTGGGTAGCATAGGATTGGCTTTTGTGATGTGAACTCATTTGCATATCATCTCTCTTTTGTGCACTTGTTGTATTATATGCTCTCTATGCTACCTGTGCTTGATTGTGTGTGATCGACATGTGACTTGCTCGTTTATATATATATATATATATATATATATATATATATATATAGTAGTGTTTTGCTATAATACACCTGGGTGCATGGGTGCATTCTGTATAGAGAATGCACCCACCCTGATTGTACTTGATTTTTACTCAGTTGCAACTAGACTTACTTTGGTTGTAATTAGTTCGCGTTGGACTGCAATTGAGTGGTCTAGTTACAAGTGGTTCGTATCTAGTTGCAACGGGCCAGATTTGTTCTAATTAGTTCCGTCGAGTTGCAATTAGTATAGTGTCATGGTTGCAATTGATCTAGTCTCACTGTTGCAATTGGTTTACATGCAGTTAGCGCCTAATTGCAACTACTTAGGTCCGATTGCAATTGGTCTGCATCCAATTGCAACTGGTCCGTATAGTTGCAATTAGTGTAGTCGAACATTCCTAACTACGGGAGTCTGTACATTTGGTTTGCAGAAAGTTTTTTCGTCGAGTTGCAATTGGTATGGTGTTGCAGTTGCAATTGCTCTAGTCAACCTGTTGCAATTGGCTGAATCCGCGGGGTCTGTGCATCTGCTGTACAGATTGCACCTTGTTGCATTTTAGCCTCACCTTATGTATTTATATATTTATATATATACACAAATGCAGGGAGGTGTCGGAGGAGTACGGGCGCTCGGTGGTGCGGCTGTGCGAGCTGCTGATGCGGGTGCTGTGACTGCTGTCCGTGAGCCTGGGGCTGGCCGCGGCGCACTTCCAGCGGGCGTTCGGCGGGGCGGCGTACGGCGCGACCCTGCGCGCCAACTACTACCCGCGGTGCCCGCAGCCGGACCTGACGCTGGGCCTCTCCGCGCACTCGGACCCGGGCGTCCTCACCGTGCTGCTCGTCGACGAGCACGTCCGCGGCCTGCAGGTCCGCCGCGGCGGCGGCGCCGGCGAGTGGGTCACCGTGCAGCCCGTCCGCGACGCCTTCATCGTCAACGTCGGCGACCAAGTCCAGGTACGTCACAACCTACGTGAGTAGTACATAGGGCGGTGCATGCACGCACGCACCTGCTGCACGTTGGCCTAGATAGTAATGGACTACATGATCTCTATCTCTCTACTGTAGCGCGCGCGCGCGTCGATGCATGTCCGGCTTCTAGAAAAGCTCAATAACAACACTTCTTGTCGAGTAGCTAGTCGACGACGAAGATAGTAGTGATCTTTGCGACTCGTGACTGTCACGTATACCTACTCCGATCCCTTGCTACCTGGTGTACACAAACACAAACGTGAGGTATTTGGTCTTGTCGGTACGCGCGCCTTGGTTGAAACTTGAAGTGCCGGCCGGCAAATACTAGCTCGCCCGGTTCAAATTTTATTGCATTTTAACTTCTCTCTATATATAAATTCATAGATATTTGTACGCATATCATCTAGGCATATCTAGCTGTATGTAAACATTTACAAACCTAAAAATCAAAACAAGATCTACAATTGCAAACGGAGTGAGTACTACTGTAGTAGTAGTTAATTAATTAAAGAGAGAAACGATATGATGGATCTTATCCGTATATGTGTATATGTCAGCAACATCATTCATTCTGCTCTAGAAAAAACATGTGATATAATCCCAGCAGTTGACTTCCAACCAATACATTGCTACTCCTTACATATGATGATCATTAACTTCAACTATCGCGGCGGCGATGATCTTTCGCGCCACCCGGACGCCATGAGAACACATGCATGGGCGGCGAGATCTAGCGCGATCTTAGACCTGTCGTGCTAATGAAGCAGCTAGCTAGCTACACCGTGTGATCAGGCAGGCAGGCAGGCAGGCAGGCATGCATGTTACGACGGCGACCGAAAGCACATGCACCGCCAGCACCGGTGCAGTGCCAGTTCATCGCCGAATGCCGCCGAACATCCCGGCAACCGGCAGCGTAAGGAATAGGATGCTACATGGCAGTGCTCCTGCCTAATTTTCAAAAAAAAAAAGAATCGGATGCTCGTAGTCTAAGAGGGGGAGGAGTGAATTAAGCAACTTAAAATCTTAACCTATGGTTTATCACTTTTCTCTCAAAACATAAACTAGAACATACTATCTAGATGTGCAACTACGGTTGTTCTAGTGTGAAACTCTCATCCTCAAACAAGTTTTGCAACCTATAGTTAATCCTAACATGATACTACTCCAGGAAAGTAAAGACAAGCAAGGATTGCAAGAGAGTAATGCGGAAACGTAAAGAGGAATGAGAGGAAGCAAACTCTTGACACGCGATTTATCCCGTGGTATCGGTAGGCACTAAGCCACCCCTAGTCCACGTTGTTGAAGCACTCACACAAGAGTATTGCTTTCCGGTCACCAAGTCTCTCCCAAGAGCACCACTTGACTCGCCACAAAGGCTCGCCACTTAGGCACTCGCCAAGCTCCCTTGGTCACCTTGATGCCGCCTCCACTAAGGAGCTTCTCCACTTAGGAAGGGGTCTCCACGTCCCCCGCACAAAGTGTCCTCGCCACTCCACACCAAGACGGAGGGTCGAAGACGATTGCCGGTGAGCCACTTAGGCCCCAAGGCTTCCGGCGCACCTTGTACAACTTGATTCACTCAAGAATCACCTCACAAGGTAGGCACACCTTGCACTCGCTCAGCTCTAAGATAAGCCTAGCACTAAGCACACACACAAAGCATGTGCAAGTCTATGGATGAGCAATTTAGCACTTGGATGGATTGGATATGATCTTCTAGGTGTCTTGCACTCCTCTGCACTTCCACACAATCCAGCAACCTCAAATGGGTGAGTTGAGGGGGTATAAATAGCCTAAGGCATCCAAAAAGCCGTTGGCTAACGGCCGCTGAAAATCGTACGGTCGGATGAACCGATGGTCCCTTTTTCCCACCGTCGGTTCATCCGGTGCCCCTCCACGTCATCTAGCCGTTGAATCCTGCTGACACAAATCATCCGACGCATACACCGACGGTCTCCTCACTTAGCCGTCGGTTCATCCAGTGCTGAAGGGTTCCTCGCCAAAACCTTACTGTTAGCTTCTTCGAGACCGTCGGATGAACCGCTGCTCCACCGTCGGTTCATCCGGTGCTACTGCTCCAGTCTTGGCGCGTCTCTGTCTTGATTCAAACTAAACATTAGATAGACCGACGGTCGAACCAACCAGACCGTCGGTTCATCCGGTGCTACTGTTTTCTGCGCTTCACTCTTGTTGAATCGTCCGACGCATCTAAAAACCAAACTGTCGGATCATCCGACGCTCTTCAAGTTAACTCAAGTCTTCACGCAGTGTACCAAGTGCTCCGACGTA
Source organism: Cenchrus fungigraminus (assembly GCA_036936925.1). Taxonomy (NCBI): domain Eukaryota; kingdom Viridiplantae; phylum Streptophyta; class Magnoliopsida; order Poales; family Poaceae; genus Cenchrus; species Cenchrus fungigraminus. Next base: position 13,322,763 of record CM072778.1, on the reverse strand, counting down.
TACACCGACGCTCTCTTCTAGGTACCGTCGGTTCATCCGACGGTGTCTTTTATCTTCCTTTCCTTTCTCGGTTTTGACCCTTGAAAAATAAACTATCTTCTCATTTTGGCATGTGGTATTTTTGCATTCATGGGACCAGAAATGTCTACAAGGACATGCTAAATAATATGGTTAGTCATATTGATCATGTTGTCATGAACCACCAAAATCATATTCGAACTAATGACATATGAGACCATGTTCGCTGCAGCTAGCTTTTAGCCCTCTAGAGATATTTCCACCTGCATGCTCAGGTCAGCTAGCTAGCTAATCCCCTGCTCCACATGTAACCGTAGTAAACTTGAACTTGCAACTTCCCTATTGAAATCTGCATGCATGCTACTGTATATATGTGATTAAAAATACTACGAATAATTAAGTATGAATGCACGCATGCATGTTACTGTTGATGTTTATTGGAATTGAATCTGATCTATTATTATTCACTCGACGACGTACGACAGATACTGAGCAACTCCATATACAAGAGCGTGGAGCACCGGGTGATCGTCAACGCCAAGGAGGAGCGCATCTCCCTCGCGCTCTTCTTCAACCCCAAGGGCGACGTCCCCATCTCGCCGGCGCCGGAGCTGGTCGCGACCGCGGACGGGCGGCGGCCGCTCTACCCGCCGATGACCAGGGCCGTCCCTGGGCATGTGCAAGCGGTGCAGCCGTACAGGGCCTCCAAATGGACGGGGCCTCAAATTTTGATCCCTATAATACTTTAGTAATGCTAGTGCGTAGTGCTTAGAGACATGGTGGTAAAAGAAATTAGTCAGTCTCCCATGAAATCTTTGTGGGTGTTTTAACTTTCGTGAACAAAATCTCTCTGCTTTTGCTTTCTCGTGAAGTGTACTCGTTTCTTCCTGATACTAATTTGAGACCATGAAGCACCTGACTTCATCAATCTGGTCATTATATCTTTTTTTCCTGGAATCTCGAATCCTTCGAGTTTGCACGGATGGGAAAGTTGGCCCATGTTTCTACGTAGCAATAAAACATTGTGCCAAATTAGGTTATTTTGTTGCTATTCATAGCTGCAACATCTATATATTTATTCTTAAATTTCACATTCTTTGTGATAAACCTTTATTCTTTTAATGCAGATGTTTGTACATAGTGTTGTGTGTTGATGTTAATTAACTTAGAACTTAGATTATTCACCTATGCTCTCTCCATTCCTGTTTGTAGAAGATGACACAACTATGTATTTTTCATCAATTTATCAGCTTGATATATTTGGTCCAATTTCCTGGGATGCAAATGCAATGGCTTCCAAAAGGTTTAATATTTTTGTTTAAATGGTGCTAAAATAGTTTGTCAATTTTTTTTTAGATAAAGGAAAGAGTTCCGGCCTCTGCAACCACACACATCCAAGTTTTTACATCATTCTCAGCTATATTCTTGATATATTTGACTACTATGTACTCCCTCCCTATTGTTTTACTTGTCTTCGTCAGTTCAACTGAAAACGATTCAAAATACTTGCATTGACGTGGCAGCTTTCGTCATATGTACCCTTCCTTTTTTACCCTTGTACTTTCTACCTACCTCCCACACGCGACCTTCCCTTCGTTAGCCAGTGGTCAGCGGGAGGAAAATTAACGAAGGGTAAAAGAATACATTCCCTTCTTCCTTAATGTTTACAAACATGTTCGAAACGACATTTAAAACGACACGGAAGAAGTAATATATTATAGTCTATATATTATTATTTTTTAATTTATTAGGTCTCATTTTGAAATTTTGAACAGGGCCTCGAATTTTACCAGGACGGCCCTGCGATGACCTTCGACGAGTACAGGCTCTTCATCAGGAAGAAGGGCGCCAAGGGCAAGGCTCAGATCGAGGCTCTCAAGGGCCAGGCACCAGCAGAAAAGTACACCGACTAGCTAGCAGCTGTGTGATCTCACTCAGTTAATAATAATTAATCAACGGCATGTATGTATGTATATCTATCCTAATGGCAACTGTGTTAATCTGGAGTTAGTTGGCTGTCATCAGCTATCTCAAAAGCTCCCCCCATATGTATAATTAATCTAATTGTAATAACGCATGTGTAAGAGAACGACCTGCTACCTGTGGCTGTGTGCTACTACCACTCTACCAGCCATCACTTGCTACTATATATAATCGTACATGCGTGCTGCTTGCAGTAGCTGTGCAGTCGATTGCTGCTCAATATTTGTACACGTAACGCCGAATATTTATAAGCAGTATATACTTATTACTACTCCCTCCGTTCTTAAATATATGACATTGTTGACTTTTTATTCCAACTTTGACCACCAATATTTATTGAACAAGTTAGTTAACTAAAGTAAAATATGTACCATTATATGTCTATTGTCAGATGTACTTTAGATTCAACTTGTAATTTTATCAATTTACAAAAATATTTGCAGAAAAAATGAATAGTAAAACGAATGAAAAAGTCAATGGTGTCATATATTTAACAACAGAGGTAATAATACTACTTTATATATGTGAATATGGTTTATTTGGTAGAGCATCCCTGTTCGTTATTCGATTTTGTGCATTTGGACTCGATCGATGCACGTCGTAACCAGTACCGTTGAGATAAACGAATGGATGCCAGCATAATGAAATATGCTAGCTGAACTCTCTATCCAAATCTTTTGATGTGCCTCTCGGGATATATATGCCTTGATCGCGCATTGATGGCCTGGAACACACGTCATGTCTATAAACGGATGAACCCCCTGCAATTGGAATAACATTTTTCTCTGGTACTAATAACACACAGTGAGCATATATATAATTTTTTTTGAACGAACCGCACAAGATAGTGCGTGTTTCATTGATATAGCAGAAAAAATACAAGACTATGATCCTGGGAGATCATAGGCAGGAAAAAGAAAAGAAACAAAAACAAACTCACCCGGTTGGATTGGGACATCAACACGGGTTACCGCTCAACAAAACTCTCTGGCCGGCTGGATTGGGACATCAACACCGCCAGACTCTACACACAGTCGACGACAAAAGAGACAGAAACAAACGACAGCTCCGCCCACAGGCCACCCTCAAGCGAGTAACGAACCACCGGAGTGAGGCCCACCGCTGAAAGAGTAGCAGAGGGGCAGGCACCACCACACCGAAAGAGCCACCGCCGTGCAGGACCCAACGCCGCAGTGGTGTTGCACCGAAACCGACCGCCGGACAGCGTGAAGAACACCGAATCCGAAGCAACTCTCGCGTGCGCGGGGACCACCAACCCGCCACTCAGCACGCCTCTCTCTCGTGCGCGGGGACCTCAAACCCGCCGCACGGCTCCACGCTCCGGAGTCGTCTCAAGAATTGCTGTCGAGGTAGCCCGAAGAGGTGCCCCGCCCCCCAGAAACCAAAACAAGCCGCAGGCCACCACCATGGTTCGAAGTCCTGACGTTGCTTCCCCCTTGCCCAAACCGCCGCCGCCGAGCTAGAGGATCGAAGATGTCGCCCGCGCCGTCTTGCGACGTTGTACCGCACCGGGAGCTTCCAGCCATGCTGAAAGCCCCGCCGCGATCCGCTGCAGGCCAAGTCCTTACTGGTTGTCGTTGTCGCGAGCGCCGTCCTTCAACGATGTCCCGCACCGCACCGGAAATTGCCAAGCAATACCAGGCGCCGAGGGACGCTGCAAGCGGACGAGCAACAGCCGAGTGAAGACCTCTGATCACCAACAGGAGAGCAGCGTCTGTGCCGTGGGGTAGGCAACCCCCTTGACGCATACCCGACGACAGCCTCGTCCCCGCCGACCAAAGCAACCACGAACAGCAGGCCAGCCATGCCGCGAACCAAACGGTGTCTCTAGAGACGACGCCTCCAAGGAGGTTACGACGCCCACAGACGCCGCCGTCGCTCGTCCAGGAGCTGGACAGGGTTTTCACCCAGAGACCATGGCGACGGGAATGTCACTCCAATATGGCGCCCTCAGCAGGGGAACGACGCCCGAAGGCGCCGCCGCCAATCCACCAGAGAGAATCTGGCGAGGGCTTACGCCCGGAGCAACGAGCCCCCGCTACCACCGCTCGCCGCAGATGTCCGACATCACCATTGCAGTCACTTCAGCCGGGAGAGAGCCGTTGTCGCCGCACCACATCGCTAGCCGCCGAGCTCCGCCTCCCTACCGCCGCCCCACACCCAGGCAACGCGCCGGCCGTAACACCGGCTGCCGCCAACACTACCACCAGAAGCTGCCCGGCCAGCAGTAGGCCTAACCATCCGCCGCCCGCCACAGTTGCAGAAGAAGGAGACGCCACCGCGGCGCCGTACTTCGCGCAACTGGGCCGACGGGCGCCGCACCACCACGATGCCACGCCGGGGGCCAGGCCGCGCCACCTTGGCGCCGCACCGCCCACCGAGGGTCGCGACGTGCCGCACGAAGAAGCAGCCCCGCGCACAGGCCGGAAACCACCGCCGCCGACTCCCGAACGCCGTCGGGAACCACCGCAGCCGCAACTGATGCCTCCGCCGCCGCCCGTCGCTGATCCGACCGTGGGGGGGCCGGATCCGGGCAAGGGGACGCAGGATCTGCGCCCCCCTCGCCGGCGCCGCCGCAAGGTCGTCGACGCCGCCCTCGGGGCCCCCACGACCGCGCGCCACAGATCCGGCCCGGGGGAAGCCGGATCCGGCCGCAGGGACCCCGGATCCGCCGCCTCGCCGCCGTCGAGGCCGGCGAAGCCGTGCTGCTCCGCTCCGCCGCCCCGGAGAGGTGCTGCCGCCGAGAGGGGATGACCCCGCCGTCGCCGTCCTTGAGGCCCGCGCGGGGGGCCTGGCCGGCCCCTCCGGCGACGGCAGGGAGGGAAGGTCGAGGGGGGGTGGCTCGCCGGGCGGGGTCGGGTCGCCGCCCAAGTCGCCCTAGGCGGGGCGACCCGAGCGGCAACTGCCCCTTTGAGAGATGCATGGCTCCTGACTTCCTCTATATGGCTAATCCTGTCGCATCGTACCACAGGGATCGGATCGCATGCTAAAGGCCTAAAGCTAAACTAGGCCGGCGACCTATATATAGGCTAGTGGTAGTACATATCTTCACAGGAGTAGGAGTAGTTTGCAGCACGTTTCGACTTTGGACAATGGAGGAATAATCGACGGGACGTATGCTGCGCTGCTAGCTGACGGCGAATGAGTCCCGGTCGATTAAAAGTTGCATAATAATATTTCCCACACACGGATGATCATGAGGGCATGAGGCATGGACTGATGGACAACACACAGTGAGGTGGACTCCTGGAAAGCCGCTAAAGCTGGGTTAGGCAACAGATCCACGTCGGCGCATGCAGCAGCTCAAGAGATCGAAGAGCACACCGGCCGGCGGCAGCGACGACGACGACGGTGCCTCGACCACCTCCTCCTTCTCCGCCCATTGCCCCTGAGCACGGACGATGGTGGTGGCCTCGCGGTTGGCTCCGATGGCAGACAAGGGAAGCGACGCGGATTCCTGCCAGGCGAAGTGGCGGTGGGCCGTCCCGACGCGACATCCGCTCCAATCCAGCAGCGTCCTCCCCATCTTCGCGTCGCTCCTTCGCCTCCGGCCACCGCCCGCTCGATCCCAACGCCCGCGGGAGCACAACTACCTCATCGTTGCGCGAAGGGAACGGGGGACACTGCTGGAGACCCTCCTCTTTTGCAGCACGGAAGTCTCCACTCTCCTGCTGCATATCGGCCCTTTTTGCAGATGCGCGACGGGAACCTACTGCGGATAGTCTAACAATACACCTTGTTCGGCTGGCTGGTAGCTGATGACTGATTTGTTTTGAGAGAAAAATACCGCTGACTGATTGGTGGTTGATATGTGATGTTGATTTGTTCTGAGAGAAAAATACTGCTAGTTGGTGACCGATAGCCAAACACAGTCTAAACTTGATTATGGAGACCGAATTTTTATCCTTAATCTGGAAAAAACATCGTCGCTTTGTGCTGTGCGGACTAGCTCGATTGCACAGCGCCGCCGCCGCCGTCGTCATGGATCATATCTCGTCGCCGGCCGCAGAGGCTCGGATCTACGTGCGCTGTGACTGTGAAGCAAGCATGACGGGTGGATTAAGGCGTGCGCGCGCGACGAGCCGCGCCTGCACGTGGGCAACAGCAGCAGAAACACTCCTGTATCATCGCATCGTGTGTGTGCCAAGCGTTTGACCAAATAAACCAAACCCCCCTGGGGGCGGGCGGTGCGTCATCGCGCACGCAAGCAAAGCACCCCACCAAGCGCACGGCACAGCTCCTGATGAGAGATCGTGGCGATTCCTTATCAGCGGCCATGATGTCGGCAATCATTTGTTTATGGATGGTCAGCTCCTGATGATGATGAGTAAATAAAACTGTTCTTTGTTTATTAGCTGTCCAGGGACGATCTGGCCAACGCATCGGAAATACGGGCCGGGGACGATCGATGATATATGATCCAGCCGGCAAAATACTCTTTGTTTATCAACTGCTCGTACACTTTTGTGTTATACTAGTAACAATGCACGTGCGACACGCACGTGCTATATATGGATACAACAGGACGATGTGGCAACTTGTTATTCACTGAAATGTTCCATCTTAACCCTTTTGCCTTGAAACTTCAAACAAGTTGAATATGTCAACTGATGCATCATTGATCATCTTGTGAATTTAGAGTTTGACTTAATTAAACTTTTTTCAATCCTCTTGATACACCTAAATGATTGCTTGTTTCAAAGCATGTAATAGATGTTATTATGGTACAACTTTCGATATACATAATTTATTTATTTTTGTTAATAACGCAAACTTAAAATCTTTTTAGAATCATAACAACAACTAACTAATAGTGATGAAAAGCAGAACTTGAAGCTTATATATATACACACACTACGATGTTTAAGCAAGACCAGTCATATTTACAAGATCACACATCTTTATGTATAGGTCTCAAAGAACTAAGTCAATGCTGAGCACATACTAAATCTTTGTGCAATCGATAGGGTCAAACATAACTTTCTACCTCTTAAATAGAGTAGCATGTTTCAAGTTGCTCTAAAATCATTAAGACTGTCTGCACTCCTACTACTCTACATTTTTACTCTAAAATGAATATTATAACCGCGTCAGCAAGTTTTTTTTACTCTATATCAACTTCTCTTGTACTCATGTTACTATATATATTTACTTTATTCCAAGAACCACATATTTTTTCATCCACCTCCAACTACCATCTTCAATTAAAAATTCATTTGTTACCTCTTTAGGTATTAAAATGTGAGAAATGTAAATTCTAGGGTTTAGAATGTAAGGAAATAGAAGTTATAAGGACTAAAACATAGTTATTAGAAAACAAAAGGGGCCAAACAAGAAAACCTAAACCTTACTCTTCCGGTCTTCCACACGCACCCCTCTCTGCTCTCTCGATCCCTCTTTCTCGCCTCTCTCCCAATCTCTCTCGCCGACAGACAAGAGGTCAGGGTCACAACGACAGAGGAGGCGGCAGAGGGGAGTCTTGTGTTGCGGCGGCACGGCCTGCGCTGGGATGCAGCCCCTCCCTCCCAGGCGGCTCCTCCACCGGCACCTCCACCCATTCCCCTCTCACCCCCACCACCAAGCCTCTCCTCCACACCCCAGCCGCTCTCCTCCCCGTCTCTGCGCCCGCCCGCTCGCCGGCGCCGGATACGGCAGCGCTTCCCTGTCCTCCGCGACGCCACACAACAAGATAGTGATGTATTATATTTGCTACTATGGCAGATGCAGCGTACACTGCCAATGCGAGAATTTCAGTCTATGCTATGGCAAATAATCTTGCGCTTATCTTTGTCAAAATTTTAGATAATACAGAGAATTGAAGTTCTTTGTTCTTTGCCAAAAGTCGCAGGATCGGAAGTTCCTTAAAAGAAAAACATTGCTGCTCTGAAGCAGGTAAACAATCCTTTCATGTCCTTGCTGAATGTCTGGTCAAGCGAAGTGCTAACGTCAAACCATACAGATGAACAGATATAAATATCAAAGAAATAGTTGATCTTACATGTGCTTCCTATGCTCTCCATCGGTGGGATGACCCGCAACAACCGTGTCGTCCATATGGGTGCATCCGTGCATGGGAGCAACAGCTCTGGCCATGAGGCGACAAAATCGTAATTGCGACTCGGCTGTCTCCATTTATTCTCCTCCTTCTGCCATGGCATGTTGACAACGTTGTTTTTTTGTGATAAAATGTCGCGCCGCTGGCTGGATCGTGGGACAGTCGTCGGACAGATGTTTTCTTCCAAAAATTTTCCCAACTACCCGTCACATCAAACGAATGAACATTAATTAAGAATATTTTTTTAGAATTACACAGTACAACGCAGACGCTCACAACACGCACGCACACTCACCCCTATGAACACACGTACACAAACCCTACCTCTATGAGCACCTCCGAAGGACTGAGCATCGGCTGATCTGGAGATTCCCGAACATTAAATGTGAGTTAATGACAAAATCTATTTCATAACGTCTACCTTAATTTTTGATACGAATCTAACGAGTCCAATTATGTCATAATTAGATAACGTCGTGCTACAATAAACAATTTCTAATGACGGATTAATTAGACTTAATCTCGGGATTTCCCGTCCATCCATGTAATTAGTTTTATAAGTAGTCTACATTTATTAGAGCATCTCCAAGAGTACCTTAAATTTTCTTCCTAAAAACACAATGTTTTCCAACTCCTAAAAAGATATTGGGAGGAAAAAAAAGCTCATCAGTGCTTTTGTCGATCATTCATGTAATCAACGATTTTCCCCGTGATCAACCACGCAAGCAACATGCAAGTAGCAGCAGCAATGCAGCATGCACGGCACACAGGACAGCACGGCAGCAGGACTCGGGCCCAGGGCAGCAGCATGCAGCGCGAGACGGATTCGGCGTCAAAAAAAAATCTTATCCGCGTGGATCGGAAAGAACGCTCGCACGCGTAAAGTTAGGCGAGATGGGAGATGATTGGCTCCTCCGTGCCTTTTCTCTATCGCGAGGCGCACGGGCTGGCTCGTCGCTGGATCTCCTAGGTGTCCACGCGTTGCCACATCGGCCATCGAGTCCTGCACGGGGTTGGGTTTGCAGGAGTCCCGCACATAATATTTTTCCATGTTTCGGTGGGTACCAAAAGGTGGGTAGGAAATCCATAGGTAACAAAATAATTATGTTTTTGGCAGAAACGCTCTCCAAATTACGATTTTTCGGTACTTCATAGTCCTTCCACCCTATCCACTCCCAAAAACATATGACGGGTGGGTCCGGCGCGAGGGGTACGGTGAACCCGATTTAGGTGAGAAAAGTTTTCAATTGTCTTCGCTCCTTATAGTATAGATATCCAATAAAAATTTAAATATGACAGGTCGGTTCGTTTCATCAAATTTTCAACGGAGAACAATATTGTAGTCGGGTTCGTTTTCAACAAAGGAAAATTTGCATTTTTTTTGGTAGCACCGAAGTGGTGCTGACCATGTAACACTTCATGGATAGCACTCTTTAGTGGGAGAATACAAGTTGCCTTTCGCAAGCATGCGGTTGGTGGATATTGTTTTTTAAAAGCGTCGATTGCAATTGTTATTTATTAGTAGCTCAAAATAATCTTTTTTTTTTGGCGAGGAGCTCGAATAATCATTTAGGGCCATTTTTGCAAGGAAAAACTCAGTCTATGGAAAATGATAATCCAACCCGACCAAATCATCAATATTTATATTAGTATTTGTCTTTCTGTTTGTGGGTTATTATTTTGAGAAAACTGACGCCCTGTTCGTTTGCCTTATCAGCCACCCAACAGTACTTTTCTCTTAGAACAAACCAGCCACGGCAACCACCTAGCAGTACTTTTCACTCAGAACAAATCAGCACCCGCCACCAGCCACCAGCCAAACGAACAGGGTGTGGAATGTTTCATTGTCATTCTTTATTTGGAAGCCAGAGCATTACAGGCTTACCGGAGTGAAAAAACTATAGATACTAGTATAGCTACCTGACTAGGATAACAATTACCTCCTCCGTCCTAAATTAACAGTCGTTTGGAATTTTCTAAATATATATTCTATTTTTATATATCTAGACATAACAAAACGGATGTATCCTGAAAGCCCCACCTTCCTCTAGTATCTCAGTGGTAGTCCCTCGTGATTAGTTATACTTTTCTAATCTTTTTAGTATAATCTGGCGCCAAGTCCCTTTCGTTGAAATAATTGGTGGAGATAACTGCTGGAACCTATGAGCTTTATATGCTTAATTAGTACCGGTAGCTAGTCATTTCTTAAGAACTTAAATATGTATTTATTGCAATTTCTACACGAGTCATATCTACACCTAATCAGTGAACCGAGACATTTTGAATTGCAATTGTTTCAAGATGAATTGATCATCCGACAGCTGAGCTCCATGTCTGAGAAGTTCCTTTGCACTATGTGAAACCCCATAGTGTTGTTTGCCGAGTGCCCGATGAATGGCACTCGGCAAACTAAAAACACTCGGTAAAGAAATACTAGGCAAAGAGAGGGTTTGTTGGGTGTTTTTTTTTTGACATTCGGCAAATAACTCTTTGCCGAGTGTTTTTCCCAGACACTCGGCAAAGAAGTAAGTGTGTCTAGTGTTTTTCTAGCACTCGAGAAATAAATATTTTTCCTTTTCTACACCTCAAACTTTCTCTACTCTCTACATATAACATGTGGTACTCCATGTTAAAATTTGGTAATTTTTTGTATTATTCTGCTATAATTAATTAATGAATTGAATTTCAAGTAATTCTTTTGAAAGTCAAATTTGAACTACAAGTGGGTCAAATAATAGAACAAAATGAGTTGAAAAATGATGTTCATGTTATTCATCAGACATTCCTATTTGAGAAATTACCTATGAAATGATATGGAATTTCGAACATCTTGTTCAGGAAACACGACCACGAGCGTGTGCTCGAATGGTTCTGAAATTTTATTAAAAGCAAACAAAGTCTGAAAATCATGAGATTTGTGATGATGTGATGATATCATATGTGGATATGTGGAGACTGTGGTAAAAATTTGAAAAGATTTCGAACATTTTGCCACATACGTTGTTTAGAAATCGAAGCATCTCACAGGAAGAATCGTAGTGTTGAGCAAAAGTCAATAACATTTGGAGTCAAAGTAACCTTTGAATTACAACTTGACCACAAAACGTTTTGTATAGGCAATAGAGAACAAAGATTGGTTCATGTGAATTTTTGGTATTTTTTTAGAATTGATTGATAATTTTAATGTATTAAGTGTTATTATAGAATTTCAATTGATATAAATTGAAATGCATAAAATAATTAAATATTATGGGTACAAAAGCAAAATAATACTGAGTGAATTTGACAAGTTATTGTTTAATTAATTGATATTAATTTAAATTTACATTATGGAAAAGAACGAGAAGAAGAAGAAAATGGAAAAAGAAAATAAAAAATTATTTGTTGAGTGTTTAATTTTGACACTCGGTGAAGCAACCATTCACCGAGTGTTTAATTTTCACACTCAGCGAAGCAGCCATTTGTCAAGTGTTCTTTTGCACTCGGCAAAGGTGACACATCCATCGATCCACACCTCTCAAAAGGTTTTGTCCCATTGGTTGAAAACGTTTCACCTCATCTCCCTCCTCTCTTTCTCCTCCCTGTCGGATAAGGCAACTTCGATCCCTCATCTCCCTCCTCTCTTTCTCCTCCCTCCTACGAGCTGCAGGCTCGGTGTCGGCGCAGCCAAAGGATGGCTCGGCGCGGCCACCGGGGGCAGTCGCGGGCAGCAGGCTATCCAGGGCCGCGCACGGCCACAAGGGGCATCCGCGGCGCGCGCGGCAACGGCACCCACGGCGGCGCGGCAACGGCACCCGCGACGGCGCGACAATGACACCCACGGCGGCGGCCACCAGGGGCACCTGCCACCAGAGGCACCTGTGGCGGCGCATCCACCAGAGGTACCCGCAGCCGGCGGCGGGGACACCAGGGAGCGGCGCGGCCTGTCGTGCATCACGACGGGGCAATTTTTTATTTTTTCAGAAATTGTTCGCCGAGTGTCGCGCCGACACTCGGGAAACAGTCGCTGAGTGCCTATGGTTTGACACTCGAAGAAGATGCCTTTGCCGAGTCCTTGTTCCCCGAGTGCACGAGGCCTGGTGCAACACTCAGTGAACACTTCTTCAAGTGTTTTTTGCCTTCGTCGAGTGCCTCTTGCACTCAACGTCTTCAGGCTTTTCCGTAGTGTTGACAAAAAAGTACTGTACATGTTGAGAGGGGGAAAACTCTTGAGGAAAAATAAGTAGCAAATGAAATATGTTCTGGACATGGATGCTTTCGAAATGGAAAGATGCTTCTCGCGATGTACTTGTGTTGTGGAAGATAATGTGGAACCGGTTGGTCCTATTGCATTAGTAGCATATGGACGGGATCATCATCCATGTGACTCTAAAAAAAGGAACGTGTGATTTTTTTAAATTAATAACGTGTGATTTTAAAAAATAAATACACAGGCAATTAGTTCATTTTTCTCAAACTTATAAAATCTCCCTCCCAGTCTTCCTACGTACGTGGGCTGCTACTTATTCATGCATGAGTGGAATATACATGGGCGCAAAGGCCCGTTTAAATCTTTATGGGCCATAACAGCTGTTTTATTCCGGAAAAAGTCCTTTTTACCTCCCTGGATATTGGGCTGAGTCCGTGTTTCCTCCCTCAACCACAAAACCGAGTAAATTACCTCCCTCCACTCTCGAAACTGTTCACTTTACCTCCTTGGTTCGGTTTTGGGTGGTTTTCAAAGCGGTTTTGTCTTTTTATTTATTTATATATATCACTGAATCTTTAAAAAATCATAATAAATTATCAAAAAATCATAAAATGGAAAGTTTAGTTTTTTTACCCCACAGAAGTATAATAGTTTTTAAATATAAAGTGTGTAAAATAGAAATGAGTATGAAATATTTACTACTGTTCAATCATACAATAATTAGCCCATTATAAAAATATCACCACAATGTGACCATAGATGTGGCGTCTATGAATTAATTACATAAAACATAGATCTAAATCTAAAGGGACAACTTTGTGCTAAATCATACTATTTTATATGTTTACTGTATAGATATACTTATGTGGAATACAACAATTTAATTTTCAATACCATGATACTTTTGTGATTTGTTATGATTTTTTCAAGATTCAGTCCAAATAAGAAAAAAGAAAAAGACAAAACCGTTTTTGAAACCACCTAAAACCGGATCAAGGTGGTAAAGTGAACAGTTTCAAGAGTGGAGGGAGGTGATTTATCCGGTTTTGTAGTTGAGGGTGGAAGCACGGATTCGGCTCAATGTCGAGGGAGGTAAATTGGACTTTTTCCTTTTATTCCGGACCTGTTGTTTTGCAGGTTTGCTCGGCTGTTTGCGGATCGTCCTGTAAAGCTAAATCACGGAAAATGGGTAGAAAATTATAAATGGCGCCCATCAAGATCATGCTGCAATCTTGTCCAAGAAAGGGACTCCTGCCTGCATCGTCCTACATTTGTCCTCAAGCCCAAAGTAATCTCAGAAGAGGACTTTGTAACTCTTTTGACTTTGCTTGTCTATCGAAACAAAAGATAAATAAAAAAAAGAAAGTGAAAGTAATAAACAACAAAATAAAGTAAGAGTACAGCACAGGATATCAACATCAGGTGGGGATTGCAAAAGCCAGCGGTGTCGGTGTAAGGGGCTGCTTGGTTGCCGGCCATTAAATGCCACCGCTACAGTGTTTTTGCCACACTACAGTAACATGTGAGGCGGGCAAAAGAGCCGCCACACACCTGTGGCGAGCCACGGCGTGGCGTGGCGAGCCAAAGCACCAACCAAGCAGCCCCTTACCGTTCAATTCCTGTCCTCTGAAACTGAAAGCAAACCCCCCGCCAAAGTCACTGGGGGTCGTGCAAGGAAAGGAGGGAGGACCGCAACGTCTCGCGCGACCATTCCCGCCGTTCCGCATCTGATTTCCTTCCGTGCCTAACCGAATCGGCTGCAGCAGCCGGGCCGCGCGCGCGTGCGTGCCGCGACATCATCGTGAGCGAGGCTGCGAGGGAGACTGGCGCATGGTGTTTCCGCGTCGCGTCACGTCACGTCTCGCGGATTTCGACGTCGTTCTCTGGCGCACGCGACCGCCGACGCCTGGAGGCGAGTACAAGCCTTGAGCAGTTTGAGCTACGATGTACTAGCTGAACTAATAAGAGTTTTGTCTGCTGATGATGCAATTGCTGTTCCTCTCTCTCTGTTTCATCGAACTTGCAAGGAGTTGAAATTTGAAAATGCTTACGAGTTGCTCTCTATCAGCCGAAAGCTGAGCCGTTGAGGCGATTCTTCGAGCTGCCGTGCCTTTGAGCTCGTTTTAGTCCAACACATTTGCATCCATTCGTATGGATATTGGAACCTAGCTGTAGGATCTACTACTGCGTGGTCCAAAAAGATGCATTTTTATGAACTCGAGGATAGATTCGCTTTTGTCCGCGAAAGGTACTTGGATCACAAAAAAGCATCAGGCACTAAATTTAAGCAAAGTACCCTGATCACAGTGCTAAAAATCCAGTATTCGCGTACACTAGAGCTTTAGAGCAAAGCTACCACTTCCTCTTTTCCGCGCTTTTCGCATTCACTACTGCTGGTACTTCGACCCTGAAAATGTGAGTAACTGGAGTCGTCTAGATTTAACGGATCAGAATTAGTGCACTCCTTCCGTCCTCACCAACCAACCACAGGGGGGCCAAAGCTGTGTGTTTTCTTCAGTCCCACATAGTGCAGTGCCAGTACAATCATCACCCTCCCGGTCCATGATTTTTCTCCGTGGTTGATATCATTATTATGATGGGAGTTTCTTTTAAAATTATTCCCCTAATAAGCTTGTGAGGTGAGCTAATAACCACTCCCTAATTGTTTTCCATCAAAATGAAAAGGGGGCCTCCTCTTTCCACAACTACCGCGCCAATGAATTAGTATCGCTTTCTGATGTCCTGTCTGAGGAAGGTGCGCCTAACACACCCTCCGGATGGTTAAGCGATGATCACCCGTGGATCTTCGTTGAGTGGCATGTTTTGTAGTCTTATCAGTGTCCATTATCGATGTGCCTTCGTTGTCTGCAGCTCTGCCTTTTACCTTATTTCTCTGTCTTCAACCGCGGGACCAAGCACACACGCTCTTGGACCCTCGCGTCGTCTCCTCTGAGGCGACTCGAGGGGCGCCCAACCTCCGCCGCTAGGCTCCCCGTCGCACCCCCGGAGGCCGCCGCCACCACCGCCGGCGGCGGCGGCCAGCGGTGGTGTCGCACAACCGCCGCCACCGCGTCTCTCCTCCTCCCTCTCTCCCCCCTTCCTCCTTCCTCTCCTCCCCACACCACCACCACCTGAGGTCGCTCTCCTAGGTCTTTGGCTGAGGCGCGCCCCCCATGCCGGCTCTGGTCTCCCCGACGCGGCTTCATGTCCACGGCGCCCTCCTCCGCGATCCGCCCTCCCTCGCCGCCCGCCTCCTCGGGGCCCTTAACCCTAGATCTGGGCCGCCAGCACCTCCTGTGTTGTCGCGGCCTCCCCGCTGGTGCCGCTCTTCCCCTCCTCCAGGACGCGCTCGCGGTGACGGACCTGACGCCGCCGCTCCCCCTGGCGCGCCGCGACGACCCGGTGATGCCGCCGCCGCCACCCCTTCTTCTCCGGCGCCGGCTTCCCCCGCTCGATGCGGTTGCTCCGGCCCCCCTCCGCGCAAATCCGGCCTCCCTTCTTGCGGATCTTGCGTGGGCGGCGACTCGGGCCGGCCCAGGGCCTCCTCCGCCGCTAGTGCCAAGCCATCGTCGTGCGCCTCGCCGAACGTCGCAGCCGTCGCCCCCCTCTCCTTTCGGCTCGCTCCAGCGGCGCTCCGCCTCCGTCGGCATCCGCCGCTCGCCTCCCTTCTCTTGTGGGCGGGTGCGGGGTCACCTCGCTGGTGCCGGCGGTTGGGAGTGGGCGCACAGGTGCTTACCGCACTCGCGGATCTTCGGTCGCTCCTCGCTGTTCCCCGGTCAGCCCCGGCGGCCGTTTTGGAGCCGATGCCACCGCCTGTCACCGATGCGAGCCGGGCCGCGGTCGCGGTCGCGGCCGTCGCTGCTTCTGGTGGTTCGCGTTCTTGGTCGTCCGTCGCCATCCCTCGGTGTCGCCCTCCGTCCTTCCCCCTCCCCCTCCTCTCTCCTTGGGCTACCTTGAACCCTAGATCTGGGCGGGTCGGGCCCGGCGGCGCGGGCATCCCCTCCTCTGGCACCGTTGCCGCTACGGCCGCCTTCTTTTCCATCTTCGCTCCCTCCCCTCCCTCCTTCCTCCTCCGGCCCAGATCTACGTCGGGAGATATGGCGCCCGCCGCCTCCTGCCGGCGGTTCTGGCTGCGCTGTGCTCTGCTCCCTGGGTTCCGGCGTGCGCCGCCTCTTCTTCGACACTGACGGGCCGCGTTACGCATGGCTGGCGCTGCCTGTTTGGTCGGCTCGGTAACCTTGGTCGCGGTTTCCCTCCCCTCGACAGTGCCGCAGGAGCTCATCGCTGTCATCGCCAAGGGTTCCCACTCCGTTCTCCATCGCTTCGACTCTCACTTCGGTTACAGCAGGTGTTGGTGTGGATTGGGTTTGAGGTCTATGGCGAAAGCTTTGCCTAGCCCTTGCTAGTGCTGACAATGGTTGCGCTCGCTTCGTAATTACCCTGTTGGGGGCATTGTCGCGGCCTCCAACCCTTTGGTCTGCCAGGTGAAGACTTGACCTGCTCCTTCCGGGGTGGGCGGACGATGTAGGCGGCGACGGCGTCGCTTCCTTCATGAAGACATCGTTTTGCAAGACCTCCGCGCTCAGGCTTTGCTGTACCCGGGATGTTAGGCTAGCGGTGATGTGCGTGTGTCCTTGGTGTACTTCTACCCTGTTGGCTTTTGTCTGTCCAGTCGCCTCCAGTGTGTTGGTTTAGATGTGGTGTGGTGCTTCTCCCCCCTTGCTTTCTCCTTAGTTGGTCGTGTTGTTCTTTGTCGTTGTTTCTCCTGAAGTGTTTCTTGTAATTCTCTCCTCTTAATGAAAAACGTGCTTTGCACGTCTTAAAAAAAAAACCGCGGGACCAAGCGTAATATATATAAATTGGGACTCTGCTTCTAATAACTACTCCAAACGTCCCAAATCACCAAGACACCAAGATGAGCTTCTGGAAACTGAGAAACCATTCAGCATGCCAACATCACACTTGCACAGCCAATCATTGCTTCACTTCCCAGCAACAACAGCAATGGGAATGTCCGGTACGTGTCCGGGCGTCATTAGGTGGACTTGTCACATGTCAGCATCGATGACGAAGGTGCTTTCTCGGAAAGTTTTCCGTAGCAATATAATTCCCGGCAAGCGGCAAGGGACCTCGTTTTCACATGGCGCCGATGCGTACTTGCTTTCCTGCGGTTGCTGTTATGTACACAAATACAAACAAGTACAGTCACAGCCCGTCCCATCGAATGTTTAGTACCCACTTTCGTGGACGGCGGGTGGCGCAGCTGCTAATTAATGACGGTACCAGGTGATCGGCAGGGGATCGAGTACTTGAAAATACAGCGAAGATATCTAGCACGCGGTAAAAAAAGTAACAGGTGCTGTTGCGGCTCCACTCAAAGTTTGCTACTTTGCTTTACGTTTCAGAAGTTTACACGGGGGAGGTAGAGGTGCTGCTAGTATCGTCACAATGACTGCAGCTTGATAAAAGCACCAGCACTCAACAAAAAGTTCCCCTAACCAAACAAAGACCGTCTAGAAGTGGCCACGGTACGTGCACAAGCACGGCGACGCTCGCTCGCTGCTAACACTAGGTTAAAAACAAAAACTAACTTTCGAAGATGTACTGCAAAGGTTTCTGTGCTCACATGTACTACGGTCTACGGAGTACTAGTAGATGTAGCCGGTGTCTTCACTCTCCACCAGTACTGTATTCCGCTAGTCCACTCTCCACTCGCGCCAAAAGCAAATCGTAGCCGCTCCAAAGCAAAGCATGGTGGCCAATCATCGCCAGGCACCAAATCGGAGAGCAGACAACGCGCTAGAGACGATGGGTGCCGCAACATCCCCACGGGCCGCGGCCACCTCGGCGCGTGTCTGGCTGGAATCTGGATCCGGCCGGCCGGCGCGACTGGCGTGGCGGCCGCTCCCCGACCGGCCCGTCCCGCGCGCCGCGGAGCATTTGGCCTGGCCTCTGTCTGGTCCCCTACCCCCCGCTCGCGCCCGGCACCGGCGGCAGGCAGGTCACGGAAAAAGTGGCGTACGTGACCCCGGCCACCCGGGCGACGGGGACGGGCGGCCACGGACGGGGGGCTGCCGGGGAGTGCCGGTGCGGTGAGGCCGCGCTCGTTAATAATTTCGCGGGCGGGCACAGTGAAAAGGGCCCTGAAAAGTTGGGGCAGCGGCGGGCGGCGGGCGGGGTAGGGACTCCACTCGGGGCGAGCGAGCGGTGGGTTTGGGCGCGGGGAGCGGTGGTGGTGGATTCGACTCGCTTTTCCCTCGTGGCATTCTGCACCCGGCCAGCGGGCGGCGTGGGCAGCGGCAAACCGGAAAGGTACGGGAGGCTGGGGCCTGGGCGCCTGATGAATGGACCCGCCGTCTGGCGTCCAGGTGGCCCCCTCACGTCGTCAGTTAACTTTTTCTGTAGGCCCACTGGAACCGGGGCCCCGTCGCCAGGGGCGATAGGGGGCAGGCAGGCTCCACGCGGACTCTTCTCGCCTTTTCCCTCGTTGAAAAGTTGAAAAAGCAAAAGGAAGATTAGTAACCCCACCGCGTTTATATCGATGGATTTGGAAATTGGTGATGGGGATTTGGCAACCCGCCAAAAGAGAAGCACGGCCGTGCAGGGGAAGCATATACGATTTGCGACCATCTGCAAGGGGCGAGATCAATCACACGCAGATAGATGCCCGCTCTGCATGGTTCGTTGCCATATTTGCGACCGTCTGCAACAAAATACGATTTGAAGTTTTGACGCGCTTTAGACTCAGTTTGGTCTAACTAAATACAGCGTACCTTTAAATTCCATAAAATGATGACAAAACTGGTGTTTCCGGGGTGACAGAATCTGATGGGCTAAACTAGAGTACTGTACTGCCTGTCTAGTGTGTCTACACATGCCCAACCGCTTGCTGAGACGCAACTGCGTCGACCTTTTTATGCGGACGCGCAGCAGGTGCGATCCCGTGCGCCTCGCCTCTCTCTTTCCTCTGACTTTCTTTGCTCCTCCTCGTCCGTCTCGCCCGGTCCTCTCACTCGAAGACTCCCCCTGTCGCCTCGCTTCGCTTCCAAGCCCTTACCTCCCTCCCAATGGCGACGCAACCGCTTACCTCACCACGGCGCCGGCCACGCGCTTGAGCGAGGCCGCCCAACCCAACCCGATCCAACCCCACCAACCGCTCGCGCTCTCCTAGGAAGGCGCATGGCGGCGCCGGGGCTGGACCAGGTCATGGCGTTCCTCACCGACCACGGCTTCGCGGGCGCCGCGTCCGCGCTCCGCGATGACGTCCTCGAGCGCACCGCCGCTGGGGACGACGCCCCCGGCGCGGCATTAGATCCCCGGCTCCCGCCGCTCCGGATGCCCGGCTCCGCCTCCGCCGGCGGAGCTGGCACGCCGGCGCCCGCGAGCCCCGGCTCCAGCTCCGGCTCGGCGTCCTCATCCGCTTTCGTCAGCATGCGCTCCACGCCCTCAGGTACCCCACCCCGAGCCACGAGGCATTTTTGTCGCTAGCCTTAAACCCTCCCCCTCCGTTGTTTCCGTGGGTGTCTTGCGCAATCTCGATCTGTGCGCCGGTATTTCCGCGGCTGTGGTTTGGATTCGGGCCCAGTTCGGAGCTGATGGGGTCGATCAACGCGAGTGTGTTGCCTGCGCACATGAATTTCGTAACATAATTGAACATTCGATTTCCTACTAGGAGACTTGTTAAACCTCTGCGCCACTTCAATTCCCGTCTCCCCGATTGGTTGGTTCGGTGATGCTCTGAATTTCGGCACATTTTACCCTGTTTTAAACGGGAATTTCTAAAATTGTGGCTGTCAGGGCTGCTGAACCCATATGGGCTATGGTCGCCGCGGAACTCGCAATCGGACGCGTCGTCATCAGAGATGGAGTTTGGTACTGCGCGCCAGTACGACACCACCGACCTCTTCTTCCAGGAGGGTTGGCTCTACGACGACCACCTCTTCCCTAGCAACCTGGACGACGAGGATGACGAAGGCAAAGAGGAGGACAAGTTTGTACCCGGTGCTCACGACGGCTCAGAGAATGCAGAAATAGGCAAGCTTGGTGCAGGCCACAACCACCGTCACGAACACATCGGTGGAGACCGCTGTGAGGGGTGCGCCGAGGTGTACACATGCTCATCGCCACTCTGTGGTTGCTGTGGTGGGGGGCTCAAGATCGACGGACTGGAGGTGGCCAGGAGCTCAAGTTCCGCTGTGTACGGGAGATATCTGATCATGGACGACCAGACAGAGATACTGGATGATTGTGCTCAGGATGGGTTTCAGTTGAAGCAGAGTGGAGATGTTGTGTTTGAGTGTGACATGCCAAGGGATCCTGGACGGCGGGATGATGATTCAGAGCTGAGTGTTGTGGAGAAGGAGCTTCAAATGCTCAGTTCATTTGATACTGATGCTGTTGCAAGTAAGTACTTCCCAAACCTTCAACTAGAGTTCATATTTTCAAATAGTAGGATTCCATTTGTTAGGGGTTTCCGGATGAACTTTGTTGACAGTACAGTTTATAGTTCGTCCATTTTAACCCACTTTACGGCCAAAGATAATGCAAAATTATTTATTTAATTTAATGTATGGTAGAAAAGGGAAATAAATAACAACAATGAAGAGGCTAGATATCGTGAAGTTGTCTTGTGAAAGCCAAATCTCTGTTGCAATTTGGTTAATGTGCTGTTTAATAAATGGAGAAAAAAATGTTATACTAGATATTAGCAGTCCTTTATGTAATATTTGCAGTTCCTCAGTATTAGTACCATTTTATGATTACACTTCTCATGGATTGTATCTGGAAATTTGAGAGAGACAGAGTTTTCCTATGCTGGTAAATGATGTTCTTAATTTAATAATCTAATTTGGTTGAACAACAGCTATATACGACCATGGCCATGAAAAAACACATTTCAAATAGGGTGGTCTTGTTTTTGATGTATTGTAATGCAGCTAGGTTCAATCTGCTATTTGATCAATCAAGTTAAAATGATGTTTCTCCATCACTATATTTGTGTGTAATTTTGTGCCAATTGTCCATTTTTTCATGGATAAAAGTTTTTTTTGCCTATGTGCTGGTCTAATTCTCTTTATGTATTTCATAGATCACGGTGTACATGATTTCACAGACAATGTTGAACTCGACGATAGCAGTAACAAAAATCTGAAAAGAAGCAGTGATAAAGAATATCTGAAAGAAGGTCACAGGATGCAACCTTTCCCTGAAAGTGGTGATCCTGATGATGCATACGAGTTTCGAGATGTTGGGTCGTTAAATGCAGATGTTCAACATTCTACTGCTCTTAAAGTTGAGGAGGATCCAGAGACAAATATTGATCTTGCTCTCTCTAATTTTCATCGAGAATACGAGGTATTTGAATTGAGAATTATCCACCGCAAGAACAGGTTCACAGTCTCTTTTTTCTTTGGTTTTCCTTAGTTAAAATGTATGTTGTTTAATCCATGTTTGTACTGATATAATAGGCATTCACTGCAGGACTGGCTTTGAAGAAAACAAAGATTTTCCCATTGTCTTGAGTTCAGTTATTGCTGGAAGATATTATGTCACTGAATATCTAGGCTCGGCTGCATTCAGCAAGGTCGTCCAAGCACATGATCTTCAGACAGGAATGGATGTTTGCCTTAAAATAATTAAAAATGATAAGGATTTCTTCGACCAGAGCTTGGATGAGATCAAACTCCTTAAATTCGTGAACAAATACGATCCACTAGATGAGCACCATGTGCTGCGCCTATATGACTACTTCTACCATCAGGTACATGCCTCTTGAGAGAGACAATTGGTTAAGTTACTTCCTTTGACTTAACATACTATTTGGATCCTAAGACGGCATATCAAGGGATATACTCCAGGTGACTAGGTCTCGAGCAATATCTTAAAAAGGATCTATTCTAAAAACAATATATCATTGTACTCTGACTAGTGTACTTGATTGCTTGCATGTTTGGTGGCAGATTTCAGTGGAATTTTTCAGTTCGTATGACCTTGTGTGGTGCTGACAGCAAGCAAATATTTGCAGGAACACCTTTTTATTGTCACTGAACTACTGCGAGCAAATCTGTACGAGTTTCAGAAATATAATCAGGAATCTGGTGGTGAGGTGTATTTTACTTTGCCTAGGATACAGGTATGTTATTGGCCCATCAAGCCATCACTGAGATGTTCTCTACTTCATCATGAATGTTACTTATACTGAGAATATGAGATCATGCCTTTACATAATAAGCATCTGCATTCCACTCTTCAGTCAGCTCCTTAGCCAAACCATTTAACATGTCACACATTTAAACACACAATTATTTAGCAATTGAGCTGTTCATTCAGCAAACTTGTTTGATACCCTGAAATGGTAGATTTTACAAATACGACTAACACTTTGGAGTAACAAGCGTGAGTTTCATTCAGAAAGCTCTGAAGTTCAAGCAATTTGAAAGTTTCCCTTTCTTGTAGGCTATAGCTCGGCAATGCTTAAAGGCGTTGGTTTACTTGCACCAATTGAGGATCATTCATTGTGACCTAAAGCCAGAGAATATTCTTATCAAGAGCTATAGCAGATGTGAAATTAAAGTCATCGATCTGGGCAGTAGTTGCTTCTTGACCGACAACTTATGTCTCTATGTCCAATCACGTTCATATCGAGCTCCTGAGGTCATTCTGGGTCTACCATATGATCAGAGGATTGATATTTGGTCTCTTGGTTGCATCCTTGCTGAACTATACACTGGTGAAGTAAGTATGCTTTGTTCACTTAATATCATACACTAGTCTTAGTAGTATCTTAGCAATTTTAATACGTACCACCTTTCTTATCTGAATGCTTTACCAACATATAACTCCAACCAGAATTAGAAATTTTTTTTGGCTAATATTGTAAGTGTATCTTGCTGGAGAGTTGTGTAGTTGGGTGCTTTATTTTGATGCATGAGTAATGACTTCTGTCTCTTACACATAGCAGGTATTATTTCCTAATGAACCTGTGTCCATGATGCTTGCTCAAATGATTGGGATAATCGGCCCAATTGACATGGAAATGCTAGAATTGGGACAGGAGACACAAAAGTACTTCACTGATGATTATGATCTTTTTACCAAGAACGAGGTAAAATTCTTTTTTCATCCTTGCTTGCCTGCTCAAATTCAAAGGCTTTAAAGGATGACTGTTAAGCTTGACCAAATATTGAATTTGCTACATAATAGTTGTCAAAAAAAAATTGCTACATAATTATATTTATTTGGCTTCTTGTTTGATTCACTCAACTACTCAAGACATAAATATATGGCCTTTTCTCAGTTGATTTGTACCAGCCCAGAAGAACTACCCCCTCTGTTCTTGATTATTTGACGTCCATTAGCTCAACTTTGAGTTAGCCGGCGTCAAATAAAAGAAAACGGAGGTAGTATGTTGATATCTATCACTGGTGGTTGTACAACAGTAAACACTAACACTTCCTTTCATTACTTTATTTATATCCAGGAGACAGATCAGCTAGAGTATTTGATCCCAGAGAAATCCTCCTTACGACGACACTTGCAGTGTCCTGATTCAGGATTTGTTGATTTTCTATCGTATCTGTTGCAAATAAACCCCAGGAAAAGACCGACAGCTGATGAAGCACTACAGCATCCATGGCTTTCTTTTGCTTACTGATAAGAAGCCATCCGGTGCGTTCCTCTACTTTGGACAACTTTCTTCACACATAAGGATGAGTTTGTGTTTCTCCTAATTTGGAGCCCTGTAAAGTTCCTGAAAATACACAAAAAAAAAACGATTTTCTTGGAGTTTCTCTTAACATGAAACACTCTTTTACTTGATTTGTAGAAGAGTCTTTTCCTTTGTGGTTGCAGGATTCCTAGTTTTTTTCCCCATTCAGGAGTTCAGGGTAATTCTTGGTGTGGAACCCCTGCTCTGTGAGTGATTTCTGTGTGAATGTAAATATCAGAAATTTTTTCCACGGTGTATCTGTACAGTTGGTGTATCTGTACATTTGAAAGTCCACTGTTGTACTTCATCTGATTCGTTAATGATAACATGAGGAGATATTAAGGTTTCGTCATTCCTGGTTCCATCGTTGATGTATTCATGACTCCTTTGCGCTTGTATTACATTGGTTCGGCACGCGTGAACGGTTTGTGAGGAAAATAGTTTAATGAAGGGACCGGAACGGATCGCATATCTTCTGATCTCGGATGCTAACATAAAATGGTCCAAAATCTGACATTGCGTAACATAGATTTTGTGTAGGTGTGGGCATTTGAACCCGAAAACCGAACCGAATCCAAATAATCTAAATTATTGGTCTATTCGGGGTTCGGGTTCGGTCCATATAAATTTATAATTCGGAGTTCGGGTTCGGTTCATGTGGTCTATGACCTGAATAGACCGAATAACCCGAAATTCAATATAGTTGCGTATTTTAATTCAAACTATGATGTTACAACTTTGTGTTTTAAACTATTTTTTGAATTTTTTCATAAACTTGTTAGTTACTTGTTTTAGTCGAGTAGTCCTTAAATCCACAGAGTTGAAATGAGATGTGAATTTGAATTTCTACCATAGAGTTTTGAGAGGTGACAAGGATACTTATGAAAATTCGGGTGATTTGGTGGACCGAATAGACCGAACCGAAATAATCGGTCTATTCGGTTCCTATTATTCTTTTTAAAACTTCAGGCCTCACTTTCCCAAAATCCGAAATTCTCAAACACTGAATAGACCGAACCGAAATGACCGAATAGACCGAATGTCCACCCTAATTTTGTGATTGCTGTGAATTCCTCTGTCAGTGCCCATGTTCTAAATTTTTTTTGCAAGCCCAATGGACAGTTTCCATGGGCCTCGGCTCGGGTGCCGCCCCGGTGCACCTATGGCTCGCTCGCTCCCTTTCTCTCAAATCTATTGAGCTTTGCCGTTCCTGGAATTTTTTAATTTTTATTCATTTTGGAAAAAATATACTACCGTTTAAAAATTTAGCAAATTTGATCTTCAACCACCGTGGGCCACGGCGGTTGCAGGCGCCAGGTGGCGGCAGGCAGGCATGCAACCGCCACGGCCCACAGCGGTTTTTTTAATATTTAGAAGACAAAATATACACTATTGCAATGGCATGTACGACGCTTCTACTACCCTAATAAAGCGCCTTACGTACTGATAACATGCCTTAGGGAATTTAGAAATTTGATTACAACATGCCTAATTAATCTAGTTGTACGAGAACTGTCCGGAGAGCATAGAGCCGCCGGAGTGTTGCGACGGCATGTAATAGTACCCAGGTGGGGGTGGAGGTGGTGAAGGTTGAGGGGACCAATCTTTCGGGGGGAGCTGTTCTTCTTGTGGCATTCACAAGTGCAGGTCAAACATTTGCAGCATCGACCGTCTCCTGCGCTAGACGATGGATCAGGGGAAGCCAATGCCTCCGACAGCTCCCGCTTCAGGTTGTAGATGACGATATCCTCGAGGAACCAATAGCTGGTGGATCCACCCATTGCGAGAAACCGCAGTTCTCTGTTTGGGTGGAGTACTGCAAAAGACAATTTCCGGACATTACTTACCCATGCATATGGGCAGTGCCAGAAGCGACGACCGGAGTTGTTCCATCCCTCGTACAATTGCATCACGCAAAACTCACCATGTGAACATCTAGGCCACAACACCGTTTGCTTCGGTGTGTAGTTTCTAACTTCACGCATCGATCTGAAGTCACTCTTGCCTTTCAGTGGGAAATTGGTTTCGAAATATGGAGATTGCTGATGCCACAACTCAGAACCGAAACCGTGTTCATCACCACTCCAGGAAGTCATTGTTGAATGCCGTGAGAAGAAGGCAATAGAGTGAATGGTGCTACATATAGGCAGAAGAAGGAGGCTGGCTGGTGGTGGGCCCTTCGATCCGTGGGAAGGGAAACGAAGCAGCGACTCGGAGAAAACACACTCTAGTACTATGACACTGTTGCATTGTGGGCCAGTCGATCCGTGGGAGGGGAACGCGTCAGTGACTCGGAGGAAACACATCGACTCTGCATATGACAGTCACTCTAACGAAACACATGTAACGGAGAAAACACAGTCTAATGCAGTTCGATTAAAGGTCTTAAGGATACAAACCGAGGACCCTAGTTGACGATGTCATGAAATCCGGAATTATTTGATACAGTCCGACTAATACTCTAGGTCTACTGAGTACAACGGGGGTATTTCTCTTTCCTGATGGCATCCAACCCAGTTTGCTTGGCCCGGCGAGCCCTCTCCCTCTTCCTCTCTCTATTGGCTTCACGAGCCTGGGCCGCTTCACGTTCTCTCATCTCCTGGCGATTGCGCATTTCCTTCTGCTCCTCCTTCCTTTTTCCTCTCTCTTTTCCCACACAACCATGCGGAACCACCTCTCCCTTGCATCATGGCCAGCTCCCTTGACGTACCTCTTGTCGAAGTCAGACTGCTCGGTATCTAGCTACTACATGAAATCACAAAGAGGAGGTGGAGTCTTTTTTCAAAGACATGTCAGCAAATAACAAAATAGAAATGACAAATGAATAATCGAGAAATGTAGTAAGTCCTTACTTTGGCTCTAAGATTACGGTCGAATGGTTGGATCGGGTCGTGCACATAGTTGGCGCACATGAAGAACCTCATCCATGAAAGGACCTTGATGTCGCCTAGGGGGGGTGAATAGGCGTGACGACCAACTTTAACTGTTCTTCCCGAAAACTTGAGCTGCCAGTGTCCACCGGTCAGACCGGTGTAGCACAAAGTACCTGCAAAAACAAATTCAAGCTCCTCTTGACTTCTAGCACGAACCAAACTTGGTGAGTATCTTTGGTAGATGATCACAAGCAAGGTAATGATCCCTGCACACACAAGTAGCACACCCAAGTAGATCGAAGCGGAAGCAAATCAAATATGCTAGAAAAACAACTTAGAGAGGCAAACCACAAAGAGATGCAAGGATTTGTTTCCCGAAGTTCACCGCCCACTAAGGAACGGCTACGTCTCCGTTGAGGAGCTTGTAAGGGAGAATTCCCACAACAAGCCGGGTCTCTTTCAACAACTTTCCTCATTTCCACTAAGGCGATCTTTTTCACGAAGAGGCAAGATCACAACTCTCACAAACTTCCCGCTGCTCACCACAACCTTGGGAGCTAGCCGGCGACGCCTAGCCGTCTAGGAGGCAATCCTCCAAGAGTAACAAATGCTTCAAAGCTCATAGACATGAAACTGAAGTGCTCAATCTATGGGAGATGCTCTTGTTAGCTCACAAAGGCTCTCTAGAGCTCACTCTCTCAACCCAAAGATATGGCTTGAACCCACAAATCTCACAAAGAGAGGTTGGAGAGAGCCACTAAGGCTTAGGGCTTGCAAGAATTGGTTAGGAACTCAGCACAACCACTAGGAACAGCAACCCTCTACTAAAGAAGGCTTGGGGTACTTATACCCCTCAAAGAGAAAACTAGCCGTTAGCTGTCGGGCGGTACCGGTCAGACCGGTGCCTCACACCGGTCAGATCGGTGTTCGAAAAACTAGCCGTTGGGCTAGCGGCACTGTTGATGGTGTATATGTGTATCCAATTTCGTTTGGACTTGCAAGCGGACAAGTCCTCCGTCGTAGTCAAGAGACCCTTCTTCCCTCAAGTGTGAACCCAAGGTATCGAATCCGTGGAACAAATGTGTGATGCAAAATCCTATCTATTAAAGCCAAGAACACTTAGATCTTCAAAATGGAATCGTATGCATCTAATCTAAATAACATCGAAAGAAACAAATCTAATCTGTGAAAGCCGGAGGTAGCAGGAGGTAGAGAGGGATAGATAAAACCAATCTAGAGAGATTGGATCAAACTTTTGTTGAAGTTCCGAGCAAAGAGGAAATAGCCAAGTTGAATCTCATGAAAAGCATCTTTAAATCACGGTTTCCCGTCTGACTCTGAAGACGTCCACCTTTTGGAGCCACCGTTCTGTCACAACGCACTCCTATTCGTGCGAGTTAGCCTAGGGCGAGTCCAATGGACAAGTTGAAATCTCCCGGAAGGTCAGGCATGCACCTCTAGCCACCACGGCTACAAGAACACCCTCTATGATCTATCTCGAGAATAGATCTTAAAGTGAGAAAAGCCGATCGAAATCAAAATCGTAGGAGAAACACTCGATCGCTAGAAATCGGATTGCAACTTGATAATTCAACATTGTACATGATACATAAACAAGATCACCACCGGGATCTTACCTTGATCTTGCTTCTAGCTCCTGGAACTCCGACGTGGTCTTCCTTACAAGGTTCCCACGTCGGCTAGGGAGACCCTAGACAACTAGCTCGACCCTCTCCTCTCCGGAATGGTGTCCCTCTCTTCTCTGCTCCTCGGCGGCGAATGCCGAATGAGTTGATGCGTGGCTCTCGGCCAGGGGGCTATAAATAGTCCGAATGACAGCTAGGTCAAAAGGGGGCACGAATGGGCCCCGAAATGGGCTGGGCCGACCGGTCTGGGCCGGCCGGCCTGGGCCCATTTCGGCCCACTTCGTGGCCTCCTTCGCTGGTGATGCTTCCCGAGTCTTCTAGAGTATTCTCCCTTCTGCATGTGGGCCCTTGACGTCAGTTTCTGCGCAGTTTAGATGAAGCTCCTTGTCCCGCAAGATTCAGCATTTTTTGTTCAGGTCCTCGGAGTTTTCCATCTTCACGGGTTGGTCCTTGGGCTTCTTGGAGTCATGTTCACTTCATTGCTTGACTTGTACCGGGCTTCAAGGTCTTGTCACGAGGTGCTTGATGAACTTTACCCGGAAGTCTTGCTTTCAATGCTAAATTCCTGCATAAACATTAAACTCCAAAACCGACATGCACGAACGAACTTGTTATACCAAGGGGGTTAGTACCAATGGATAAGATATAAAATTCATGCCAACACCGAAGGTAAACTCATGCCTAGGTTGACGGAAATTCACCGTCAACATCTCCCCCATGCTTAAACCTTGCTCGTCCTCGAGTAAGCCTTCGATGGATATCATCGTTGCCCTTCATTGCTTAAACCCTGCACTTGATCATACACGAGAAAACATAATGCTCTCAAAAGTTTAGTTCGTTAGTTTCATAATGTACTAGCCTTCATCCCTACGGAGGGTAGATATTAATTAAGCTTATCCCATAAGTATTAACATGCTCCCAAAATTCAAATGGATCTCAGAAGTTTTGAAATAAAGAACGAGATGAAAAAGAGCTAAACCAAGTTCAAAAATTTAAACCACCTTGCATCTTGCTCATGAACTCTCATCTCATCTTGTCTCTCAAGCCTATTTATTTTACTCCTTTCCCTCTCATAACATATATATGTGGTAGGCTTTATATGGAGCTCTTTGGGAAAGTTTTAATCCTACCAAGATATTACAAATGAGATGTTGTCAAAACAAGACAAGCTTCTCATGGTCTTACCGAGACTCGTCAAAAAGGTCATTGGAAAATAATGTTATATCAAGGAGGGGGAGAGAAAAACACACACACTTTGAGATAGGTGGACATGTGCAAATGGCAAAGAGTGATCCCGAGGCACAAAAGAAGTCTTCGTTGTCGGATTGCACATGGTTGGAAAAATGAGTTTAGATCTTTTAAATCTTGAAACTTTTGGAATTCCTAATGCACTTTAGAGAACCGGGGAGTTCACTTTATTTTACTCATATATTTTTTTTCTTTTCTCATACACATATATATATATATTTCTTTATACTCATTTCATTTTTTCATTTTTTTCTTTTCTTTCTCTTTTTTTATTTGCTCCCCTTGAACTCTAAATTGCATTGTACCTACCTCCTCCCCCATGCTTAGACGTTTGCTCGTCCTCGGGCAAAGAGGTGATAGAGATAAGGTAGGTACTAGAAATATTTTTCCTTTAGAGAGATACTTGAAATCTTCAATCTCGGCACCATCTTGCGATCTTTCTTGAATTGACGATCCATACTCAATGATAGGTTGTGGTCAAGGAGGTAAACACAAAAGATGATATTTTTTGTTTTAAGGGTGGATATCCGGTGAGGTTTGTGAAATATCCGATGTGGGGATACACAATGCACGGATAGAAAGGCTAGCAATAAGATAGATACGCAAAAACGGAATGACCAGCTTCTTAGTCTCGGGCCAGAGAAGTCAAGGCCTGAAATAACTCACCCAAAAATAAACCTTGTATACTAGGTTTTTGCACTTAAATATATATGTGGCTCTGGATAGGTAGAGCAACACGCAAGTGGTATTTATGACAAGGTTAGCACTACTTTTAAGAACAAAAATAAATCATCTTTAATCCATCTAAAACTTGAGAGCACATAAAACACTATGGGTCTTTTATTTTTTATCATAACCTCCGCTAAGGATTAAGCTAGCATTTAGATAATTTCATATTTGTATTTTAAGAGAGCATTAGCTTAATCATGCATAAAACAAGTGCAAAGATAAACAAAGCGGCAATTATCATCATATATCAACATGGCACGAACTTTGTATCTTTGCCAAAGGTAAAAACAAGGTGGTGACTTTATTCATGATGAAAATAAAACTAACACACATGCTGAAAATTAAATAAAAATTGAAAACATTACGCATACATAGGCGCATACAAGCTGAAAATTAAAGAAAAAGGGAAAAGGAAAGATTGAACTAAAGCTCCTCCTCTCTCTAATCTTACGCCGGTAGTTGATATTGATAGTCTTGATTGTTTTACCCTTGCTCATAATAGGATTGCACCGCTCCTCCTATGAATTGTCCCGGCGGTGCTAAGTGAAGGCGTCCAAGCTCATAAGCGATGTTTGCATTTCCTTCACCCATTTGGTTTGCATTGGTTTGGATGGCTGCGATATTTTGCATATTTCTCGCAGTGTATCCTCCAATGATGGCCACACTTTGTTGTGGTTGAGGAAGATGTGCATATGGCTTCGCAAAGGCTGCGTTGGGTACCGCAAAATTTGGTGGGGGCATGGCTACACCACTCCCCCATGCTTGCATTGGTACACCACCGTAGTAACTTGGCGGCGCCGGAATTCCTCCAAATGGTGGCACATAATTTTGTTGCGCACCTCCTTCTTGGGCTGCGGAAGAACCTTCTTCTATAATCCTTCCTCTCTTATTTTTCTTCGCCGGCACAAGAAGTCCTTCCTCTAACCAATCTTCTTTCCCCTCAAGAAAAAGTCTTAACCTTGCATCCGGAAGGGGCAAATTCACTTTGGCCACTTTGAAGCCTCCTCTCTCATCTCCACTTATGTACTTGCCTTGCTTCATATACTCAAATCCAAGGGAAGTCCCGGCTAGGAGATGCTCCGGGTTCCTTGTAATTCCCGGTCTCAAAGAGATAGCCAACATGGAGAGATAACACCCCGAGCCAATATCTCCCGAACCCGATGTTGCTTCACAACACCACCGGTTGATCATAAGGTGAGTGGGGTCGGTTGGCTGCCTGGCAATCAAAGCCGAGTAAAGCCAATTCACCTCCGTGTCGGTTACCTTGGTCTCTCTCATTCTCCCCAAAATCCTCTTGCACATCCATGAGTGAAATACTTGGATGATGGGGTTCCGGATATTATTTCTTTGTTGGTGAGCTCCTCCCGCGATCATACTCCAAAAATCGTCCAATGTGCCTCCATGCACATCCACTTGTTCCGGTGCTCCCTTTTGAAAACCAAGTAATTCCCTAATATACTCATAGGGAACCACTTGCTCAACTCCCTCCAAACGAAATGAGAGACTCGACACTCCTTCATCAAGGATAGGCGCCATGGTCATTAGGATTTTCAAGGCGAATTCC
Organism: Cenchrus fungigraminus; assembly: GCA_036936925.1. NCBI lineage: Eukaryota > Viridiplantae > Streptophyta > Magnoliopsida > Poales > Poaceae > Cenchrus > Cenchrus fungigraminus. The sequence continues at coordinate 13,290,730 of CM072778.1, read as the reverse complement.
TTGTGGGTGTTTGCCGACACTCCGTTGGAGAATTGCACCCAACCTAGGTGTCCCAACATGTAGTAAATATCCGTACAAAAACCCAACCCGTGGAGAGCTTGGTCGTCGAAGTCGACGTTTGCCACAAGCCTCTTCTCAAGGCGAGCAAGCTTCTTCTCCTCCTCCTCCGTCATGATGATAAACCCATACTCGGAATACCACGGAGCGTATGGAGGTGGAGCGGATGATCGTGTCGAGCGACGAGGTGGGACGGGCGGCTCCTCTGTACGCCCTTGAGGTTCGGTGAACCTCATAGACGAGCTTTGTGTGGCCCTCATGCCACCAAGGAGAAGAGTGTCGTTCCTCCTCGGTGGTGCCGTGTCCTCCTCCATACTCCGAGGAGACTCAGAAACCGAGTGCCTCCTCGAAGAGGTTGTCGATGATGGCTTGGACGACGATGATCCCTTCTTCTTGGTAAAAAGACTTGTAGTTTTCTTCCACATGGTTGCTGCACTCTCCTCACAAATATAAACCCGGGGTTTTCAACCGGTAACAAGGCACACAAATATTATTCGGAGTATGGACTTTGAGTGGAATTAGGATGTGTTTTGTTGGACGAAACAAACTCAGAGTGGAAGGCTAAGTCTAATGTGGTTCTGGACTGCAAGCTCAAGCACGCGAACAAGGAACTGGATGAGCGACTTACCCGCCGAAGGGGAGCACCAGGGTGCTTATAAAGGGGGGAGGCCGATCGGCCTGGGCCGACCGGCCTGGGGGCCTCCTTGCTCCTCCTGGCTCGGTTCTTCTCCAGCACACTCATGCTTGCTTTGTTGCTTTGTGACCGCGTGCTCCACGGGGTTGCACCGCCCAAATGCTCTCGTCCACTCCTTTGCTTGCATTATTGCTCCTTCCACTTGATGGTTTTGCTTTGAGTCACTTCCATGCTCCCTTGCCTCACATGCCTCCATGATATTCCTGCAAAACAAGGCCTTGGCTGCCCCCCATGCTTGTCCTTTGCATGTGGTTTGATGAAAGATGTTGGAAGGGCATCCCGTGATGCATCATGGTGCATGCATGGTTAGGTTAACTAGATTGCCTCCCTCTAAGCATGTCTTAACGCTAAGTACTCTAATTTCGAAAAATAAAAATAAACTCAGATCTTGCAATGAGTTCAAATATAAATTTAGAGGAGTTTTTAAAGTATTAAAAACAAATGTAAGTCGAAAACGTTTTCCGACTACTTTTATTTTGGTCTCACCGGTATTGTTTGCTTTCATTAGTTGAGAGCAAGGTTTTCCCGGCTTGATCATGGGGGCATAGGTTTAGGTTCTAATTTTTGGTTAAACGAGAGAGATTTTGAATGAAATAAAATTAAATGAAGCTTAGAAAAATTCTAACTCTAGAGAAACCAAGGATATGGATTTTTAAACCAACCAAAAGTCAAGTTTCTAGGTTCACGCGAGTCCTACCATGCGCTGAAATTTAAATAACATCTAGGTACAAGGCGTGGCTCTACTCGTGTGTTTTTAGCATGTAAAACAAGTCAACCATAACATCATGAAGAGGATGAGAGGTTGAGATAGGTTCTGAATTTTTTTGTTTTGGTTTCTCGAAAAGAAGCAAATAACACATAGGATGGCTCATGTAAAGGGTTTATGATCCAAACAAAATATCAACCAAGAATTATGTCTCTAACATTATTCAACCACTCTAAGTCTAATGTCTTGCATAGCAAATTTCAAAACTAACTTACTTGAAAAGACTCGAAAAATCTTGAATCGGGTTGTCCTCCCGGTAGCTTATTCTTGACTCGACGAAACGGGTTGCCTCCCGCCTAGCGCTTCGTTTATAGTCCATGGCTAGACTTCTTCACTTGATTACTTCGGATCAACGCTCTTTGCGGGCGTTGCAATCTTGGGTACCCACTTCCGCACCATCTTGGGCGCGGGCTTATTCTCCGGCTTAGTCATCTTTTTGGTCTTCACAGGCGGCTTTTGTTCCTTTATCTTGACGGATGCAACAACCTCTTTGATTTCCTTCGCTTCCTTCTTCTCCGGCTCTTCCTTCTTCCTCAGCTCTTCCTTACTAACACGACGATGAGGTGGAATATATTTAACTTTGATCATATTGCATACCTCGAAGCGTGGTCGAAACTTGAAGGAACTCCTCTCGCCGTTGATGTCGAACTTGATCTCCCCCTTGCCGACGTCGATGGTAGCTCCCACGGTCTTGAGGAAAGGCCTCCCAAGGATGAGTGGTGGCTTCTCCCTCTCTCCCATCTCGAGCACCACGAAGTCGACGGGGATGAAGTGGTGTCCGACTTTCACGGGCACATCCACGGCGATGCCCAAAGGGTAGCGAATGGAGTTGTCACCCAACTCCAAGCACATGGCCGTAGGCTCTAACTCCGGTAGGCGTAGCTTCTCGAACACATCTCTTGGCATGACGCTCACACTTGCTCCAAGGTCGCATAATGCCTTCTCAAACTTGAACGAACCAACGGAACATGGAATCGTCGGGCATCCGGGGTCTCCTTGCTTCTCTAGTCCGTTCGCAATAGCGGCGCTACATTGCTCGGACATCTTGACATGATCTACCCCGAGTGTTGCTATCTCATACTTGTTTGCAAGAATATCTTTGAAGTAGCGAGAATATGTAGGAACTTGAAGGGCATCCAATAGCGGCATGTTGATGCTTAACCTACGCACAACCTCCACAAACTTCTCAAAGTGATTATCGAGTTTACCTCGGAAGTATGGTGGCTTAAGTTGCGGTATCTTCGTGTCTTCTCCCGGCATCTCAAACTCGGGCTCTTCGGTGACGATCTCGGTAACCTCCTCCTTAGCAAATTCCTCCGCCTCGGTGGATGGTTTAGGCTTTCTAGCTCCCGCGGAACGCTCCGGATCTTCGGTCTCCTTCCCCGAACGAGTTTGAATGGCCTTCGCCGTCTCGGGACCTTGAGGTTGTCCCGGAAGCTTCCCTTCATTAGCGGATAGGCGTCCGGCAAGTTGTCCCACTTGCATCTCGAGTATCTTCATCATGTTGAGCACTTGATGATTGGAGCTTCCGACCTCCATCACCTTGCTATCGATGTTCTCCAACACCTTATCTATGGCTTTGAACTTGGTGATGGTGTCCTTGTTGATCTTGGCTGGCTCGTCCATGAAGTCCTTCAATTTTATATGAAGCGGAACCGAATTCGGAATGGATGAGCTTGCATTAAATTGAGGTCTACCTTGCCCGTAGCGGAAGTTCGGCAAATCCCCCTTCCTCATATAGTCGAGCATCTTGGCTTCCTCCGGGCAGTCCTTTTGAACATGGCCATATTCTCCGCACTCTTCACATGTGGACCTTGCTTCGGCAGCCTTTAAATCTTGAGCTTCTTTCTTCTCTATCTCCATCTTCTCCAACCTCCGCATAAGCGAATCAATCTTGCCTTCGAGTATATCTTCGTTCTCCACTTGCAAGACTCCCTTGACGTTCCCTGTGGGTTGAACCGGAAGTAAGCGTCCAGATGATGCCAATGTGTCATTGTCCGCGACCTTCTTGAATAGAGTGAAAGCTTGGGTCGGTGTAAGCTCGATGATGGATCCTCTCGCCGATGCATCGATGATTGTCCTTGACGCCATGGTAAGTCCTTGATAGAACTTTTGAACGAGATCCTCCTTCGGGAACTTGTGATGTGGAACCGCCCGAGTGTACTCATTGAAGCGCTCGAATGCCTGCGATATAGTCTTCGTAGGATATTGAGCAAAAGTAGCAATCTTATTGCGCAAGCTTTGAGTCTTACCCGGCGAGTAGTATTCCTTCATGAAGGCCCTCATCAAGGTGTCCCAATTTTGCACCGTCTCCGCCGGTTGAGAGTAGAACCATTGCAAAGCCTTCCCGAGTAATGAGAACGGAAAGAGCCTCGCCCTCATTTGATCTTGAGTCACCCCGTCCATGTTGAATGTTTGACAAAGTTGAACGAACGCTTGAAGGTGAAGGTTTGGATCTTCTTTACCGGTGAAGGGTGAATGTTGCACCATGCAAATTGTTGAGGTCTTGATCTCGAATGGCCTTCCGATCTTCGCGAGGTTCAAGATTGGTAGGTCGACGATGTCCGGGGTGCATAGCTCCCCGATCTTGCGCTCCGGCTGTGGTTGTTCTCCCATCGATGGAAGTCGATTCTCCCTAGGGCTTTGAGGTGGTGATTCCTTTGGAGACTCCGACGATCCCTCGGTCTCTGCTTTTGGATCTGCAGATTCCAGCTTTTTAGTTTGTGCTTCACGTCTCCTTAGCCTGTAAAGTTTTTCTGGATCATCCACAAAATTTTCGGGTTTGTTGGAGAGGTAGCCGTCCATCTCCTATTAGGGTTAGCAATAAACAATATATATACAAAACGAAAGGAAAAACAAATGTAAGAAAACTAAGGTTAGTCAAACTAGATTATATTGATTTTGAGGATGATCAAAAGTTAGTAGATGCAAAAAGAAAAATCGAAAGAAAACTGAAAATATTCACAAAAAGCAATAAAAGATCGATTGATCACTTGTTCCCCGGCAACGGCACCAGAAAAAGGGGCTTGTTGACGGTGTATATGCGTATCCAATTTCGTTTGGACTTGCAAGCGGACAAGTCCTCCGTCGTAGTCAAGGGACCCTTCTTCCCTCAAGTGTGAACCCAATGTATCGAATCCGTGGAACAAATGTGTGATGCAAAATCCTATCTATTAAAGCCGAGAACACTTAGATCTTCAAAAGGGAATCGTATGCATCTAATCTAAAGAACATCGAAAGAAACGAATCTAATCCATGAAAGCCAGAGGTAGCAAGAGGTAGAGAGGGATAGATAAAACCAATCTAGAGAGATTGGATCAAGCTTTTGTTGAAGTTCCGAGCAAAGAGGAAATAGCCAAGTTGAATCTCATGAAAAGCATCTTTAAATCACGGTTTCCCGTCCGACTCCGAAGACGCCCACCTTTTGGAGCCACCGTTCTGTCACAACGCACTCCTATTCGTGCGGGTTAGCCTAGGGCGAGTCCAATGGACAAGTTGAAATCTCCCGGAAGGTCAGGCATGCACCTCTAGCCACCACAGCTACAAGAACACCCTCTATGATCTATCTCGAGAATAGATCTTAAAGTGAGAAAAGCCGATCGAAATCAAAATCGTAGGAGAAACACTCGATCGCTAGAAATCGGATTGCAACTTGATAATTCAACATTGTACATGATACATAAACAAGATCACCACTGGGATCCTACCTTGATCTTGCTTCTAGCTCCTGGAACTCCGACGTGGTCTTCCTTGCAAGGTTCCCACATCGGCTAGGGAGACCCTAGACAACTAGCTCGACCCTCTCCTCTCCGGAATGGTGTCCCTCTCTTCTCTGCTCCTCGGCGGCGAATGACGAATGAGTTGATGCGTGACTCTTGGCCAGGGGGCTATAAATAGTCCGAATGGCGGCTAGGTCAAAGGGGGGCACGAATGGGCCCCGAAATGGGCTGGGCCGACCGGCCTGGGCCGGCCGGCCTGGGCCCATTTCGGCCCACTTCGTGGCCTCCTTCGCTGGTGATGCTTCCCGAGTCTTCTAGAGTATTCTCCCTTCTGCATGTGGGCCCTTGACGTCAGTCTCCACGGTTTAGATGAAGCTCCTTGTCCCACAAGATTCAGCATTTTCTGTTTAGGTCCTCGGAGTTTTCCGTCTTCACGGGTTGGTCCTTGGGCTTCTTGGAGTCATGTTCACTTCATTGCTTGACTTGTACCGGGCTTCAAGGTCTTGTCACGAGGTGCTTGATGAACTTTACCCGGAAGTCTTGCTTTCAACGCTAAATTCCTGCATAAACATTAAACTCCAAAACCGACATGCACGAACGAACTTGTTATACCAAGGGGGTTAGTACCAATGGATAAGATATAAAATTCATGCCAACACCGAAGGTAAACTCATGGCTAGGTTGACGGAAATTCACCGTCAACAGGCACCGGTCAGACCGGTGCCCCTGACCGGTCAGACCGGTTAGGCCCGAGGCACCCCCCAAAACCCTTCTTATGATTCTAACACTTCACCAAGGAGATGAAGTGGCTCATGTTAGGTTAGGAGGGTTTGTTAGCACACTCTAAGGCTCTCAAGGCTAGATCTCACATAGGTCAACTAATGAGCACTTTGACTTTGGTCAACTCACTAATGTTGCATCCCTCTTGATAGTACGACATACCTATACTCAAGAATAAATTAAAACCACGTGACAACTTCTTGAGCTTGAATGTCTTCAATCTTGCCATACTTGAATAATATCCACTTGAGGGCTTTCAACATAACCTATGTCTTGAGCACTTCCATACTTGAGCTAGTGACTTAGGATCTTTCCATCTTAGCATAAGAATGCACACTTAGATCCATAAGTCACTCCATATTGCTGATCATAACATGTAGATGAGTTGCATTGCTTCCCTCGGTTAAGGCTTGGATATGATACTTGAAGACCCCACGGATGCTAGAACTTCACTTTAGCAAAACACTAATGGCGGCTTAGCTACGGCCCCAAAGATTGCTTAGTCCCTAACCCTAGTCATCTCGGTTGATCTCTTCATCACTTACCCAATCCACTTTGAGTTCCACTTTGCTTCATCCATAATTAAATTCCATTTGAAAATCCCGCTTCAAATGCTTGTTCTTGATTGACAACGAATATGCAAGCTTCCAATTAAGAACCATAAAGTTTACACTCATCCTTGTGTCCTCTTTCAATTTCCACATGAAGCCTTGCACTTAGTTTAGAGAATTACCTTCTTCTCTCTTTATGATCCTCGTGCTTTAAACAAGCTTCCATGTAAACCGGAGATCATGAATTGACCTTCTAAAATTATCCCCAATATTTAACTCCTTTTGCTTGGTATTTGCCATTATGCAATAGGATCATCCATATATATTTGTCTTCTCCAATGTGAGCCATGCAATATCCATTCTTCAATACATATTCCAATAATAACTCATGAATATATAAATAAAACCTGCTCACAATCTTAGACAAATTTATTAGACCTTTAATCACTTTGTCATTCAATTCACCAAAATCCACTTAGGGGCCTAGATGCACTTTCAATCTCCCCTTTTTGGTGATTGATGACAACTCGATTAAAGCTTACAAATAAATCGTTAAAGCGCATTTTGATTCTTAGATATAGCTAGAGCTCTCCCTTAATTTGTGCTTTGAGTGGAATTTCAAAAATTTGGCCTCAAATGCCAATCACACAAATTTGGGAGAAAACGCGTGAGAGCTCCCCCTATATCTTAGAATTAGTGGAGTGCAACATGTGTGAGTGACAAATAAAAAATCGTGATGTGTATGACAAGATATGCACAAAGCAAAGAACATGTGTGCTGATTGGGCGGCACCGGTCAGACCGGTGCCACTGACCGGTCAAACCGGTCAGGCCCATCCAGAACACAACACTAGGCGGCACCAGTCAGACTGGTGCCCCTGATAGGTCAGACCGGTCAGGTCCAGCTAGAGCACAAAGCAAAAGATGTGCGTGCTATTTGGGCCAAGGTGATCAGGCCGGGGTTGCAAGCTGTTGACGGTCGACTTTGACGCTCCTAACCATGAGTTTACTTTCAATGTTGGCATTGATTTGATATCCGATCCAATGGTACTAACCCCCTTGATATAACAAGTTCGCTCTTGCATGTGGTTTTTGGAGTATGTTGTTTATGCAGGATTTAAGCACCTAAATAAGTACTTCCGGGTAAAGTTCATCAAGCACTTTATGAGAAGATAATGAAGCCCGGCACAAGTCAAGACTCGAAGTGAACATGACTCCAATTGACCCAAGGACCAAAGCATGAAGCCGTAAAACTCCAGGGACCTAAACAGAAGATGCAGGAGCTTGTGCAACAATGTTGACGGTGTATATGCGTATCCAATTTCGTTTGGACTTGCAAGCGGACAAGTCCTCTGTCGTAGTCAAGGGACCCTTCTTCCCTTAAGTGTGAACCCAAGGTATCGAATCCGTGGAACAATGTGTAACGCAAGATCCAATCTAATAAGCGGAAAACACTTTGATCTTGAGAGGTTTGGTTTTGCATCTAATCTAAGAAAGAGCCATGAAAGCACATCTAATCTACTAAACACCGGAGGTAGCAAGAGAAAGAGAGATAAAACCAATCTAGAGATTGGATTGGGTCTTTTGTTGAAGTTCCAAAACAAAGAAGAATAAAGCAAACGAATCTCATAACTAGCCTCTTTAAATCGTGGCTTCCGTTCCAACTCCGAAGACGCCCGCCTTTTGGAGCCACCGTCCTGTCACAATGCACTCCTATTCGTGCGGGTTAGCCTAGGGCGAGTCCAAGAAGAACAAGTTCAAAACGCTCGGTAGATCGGGTATGCACCTCTAGCCACCATGACTACAAAAGCACCCTAAGCAATCTAGCTATAGACTAGATTGGGGAAGAAGCAAACCCAAGTGAAGACAAAGTTGTAGAGAAAGCACTTGATCGCTAGAAATCGGATTCAATCTTGCAAATTCAACACGAGAGTATAATACATGGACAAGATCACCACCGGGATCCTACCTTGATCTTGATCCTAGCTCCGGGAACTCCGACGTGGTCTTCCATGCAAGGTTCCCACGTCGGCTAGGGAAACCCTAGTCAACCATCTCGACCCTCTCCTCTCCGGAATGGTGTCCCTCTCTTCTCTACTCCTCGGCAGCGGATGACGAATGAATTGATGCATGGCTCTTGGCCAGGGGGCTATAAATAGTCCGAGAGGCGGCTAGGTCAAAGGGGGCGCCGAACCGGGCCCGGAATGGGCTGGGCCGGTCGGCCCAGTTCGGCCCCGGCTTCTTCCCCAGTTGCTTCTCGCGCAATTCCTCATTTGTGTGCACTTGCATGTGGGCCTTTGATGTCGTTTCCTTCGCGGTTAAGGCTTGAATGCTTGCCATCCAAGCTTCGCTATTTTCTGGTTGAGTCCCTGAAGATTTGCACATTGACGCTTCGGTCCTCGGGTCATTTGGAGTCATGTTCATCGCGTGTCTTGACTCTTGTCGGGCTTCATAATCTTCTTCCAAAGTGCTTGATGAACTTATCCCGAAAATCTCCTCTTTAGCATAGATTTCCTGTGTAAACAATAAACTCCAAAATCGACATGCAAGAGTGAACTTGTTATATACGGGGGGGGGGGGTTAGTTCCAGTGGTTAGAATAATAAATCAATGTCAATATTAAAGGTAAACTCATGGCTAGGTTGACGGAAATTCACCGTCAACATCTCCCCCATGCTTAAACCTTGCTCGTCCTCGAGTAAGCCTTTAATGAATATTAGCGTTGCCTTTCATTGCTTATACCCTGCACTTGATCATACACGAGAAAACATAATGCTCTCAAGGATTTAATCATTAAAGTTCCATAATGTACTAGCCTTCATCCTTATGGAGGGTAGATATTAATTTAAGCACTTCCCACAAGTAATTATCTCATGCTCCCAAATTTCAAATGAATCTTAGAAATTTTGAAATTAAGAGCGAGATGAAGAAAGAGAGCTAAACCAAGTTCAAAAATAAACTTCCTTGCATCTTGCTCATGTACTCTCATCTCATCTTGTCTCTCAAAACCTATTCATTCTACTCCTTTCCCTCTCAATATATATAGTGGAAGGCTTTATGTGGAGCTTTTTGGGAAAGTTTAGTCCTACCAAGATATTATAAATGAGATATTATCAAAACAAGACAAGCTTCTCATGGTCTTACCGAGACTCGTCAAAAAGGTCATTGGAAAATAATGTTATATCAAGGAGGGGGAGAGAAAAATACACACTCTTTGAGATAGGTGGACATGTGCAAATGGCAAAGAGTGATCCCGAGGCACAAAGGAAGTACTCGTTATCGGATTGCACATGGTTAGAAAGATGAGTTTGGATCTTAAATCTTGAAACTTTTGAGATTCCTAATGCACTTTAGAGAACCGGGGAGTTCACTTTATTTTATTTTTATAAACTCATATATTTTTTTCTTTTCTCATACATATTTTTCTTTATACTCATTTTTTTCTTTTTGTCCTTCTTTCATCATTTTTTTATTTGCTCCCCTTGAACTCTAAATTGCATTGTTCCTACCTCCTCCCCCATGCTTAGACGTTTGCTCGTCCTCGGGCAAAGAGGTGATAGAGATAAGGTAGCTACTAGAAATATTTTTCCTTTGGAGAGATACTTGAAATCTTCAACCTTGGCACTATCTTGAGATCTTCCTTGAATTGACGATCCATACTCATACGATAGGTTGTGGTCAAGGAGGTAAACACAAAAGATGATATTTTTGGTTTTAAGGGTGGATATCCGGCGAGGTTTGCGAAATCTCCGATGTGGGGATACACAATGCACGGATAGAAAGGCTAGCAAAAAGATAGATACGCAAAAACGGAATGACCAGCTTCTTAGTCTCGGGCCAGAGAAATCAAGGCCTGAAATAACTCACCCAAAAATAATTCTTGTATACTAAGGTTTATGCACTCAAATATATATATGGCTTTGGATAGGTAGAGCAAAATGCAAGTAGCATTAATGGCAAGGTTAGCATATATATATTTAAGAACAAATCATCTTTAACTCATCCAAAATTGAGAGCATGGAAATAACACTATGGGTCTTATTTTTATCATAACCTCCACAAAAGATTAAGCTAGTATTTAATTAATTTCAGATTCATATTAAAGAGAGCATTAGCTTAATCATGCATAAAACAAGTACAAAAGTTGAGCAAAGTGACAACTTTTCATCATATATTATCATGGCATCAACTTAATATTTTTACGAAAGGTTGATCAAGGTGGAAAACTTTATTCATGGTGATCTTAAAATAACTCTACTATTATCACACATGCTGAAAATAAATAAAAACAGAAAATGCTACACATATATAAACTTGCACAAAAGCTGAAAATAAAGAAAAGGAAAAGTAGAAAATCAAACCGAATTTGAAAGCATTATTATTTTCTTTTCTTCCTACTTCTTCCTTTATTTTCCGGTGGTTGATATTGATGGTCCGGCGCGTTGTATCCTTGCTTGTATTATGATTGTGTCGGTCCTCCTCTAAATTGCTCCAATGGTGAAGGCGACCAATTTGATAGGCAATGTTTGTGGTCCCTTTTTTTGCATTTGTTGGATGGAGCGCCATGAAAACTTTGTGAGGAACATGTATGGTGGAGGATGTGGTGGTGTGGCTGCCCCACTCCCCCATGCTTGCATTTGACTTACTTCCTTCATATGGTGGTGGCATTGAAATCCTTCCATGGTTGTTTATTAGCTTCATGCGCAGCCCCTCCTTCGTCTTGGGCTACGGAGGATGATCCCTCTTACACAATTTTCCTTTTTAATCCTTTTTGCCGGTACAAGAAATCCTTCCTCTAACCAATTTTGTCTTCAAATGATCTCAGCCTCTTGTTGGGAAGAGGAATATTAACCTTCGTCAACTTGTACCTTCTCCTCTCATCTCCACTTTCCTTGCTTCGTGTACTCGATCCCAAAGAAATCCCGACAAGGAGAAATTTTGGGTTCCTTATAATTTTCTCTCGAAATCATTCTCCAAAATCCTTCTAGCATATTTTCTTGGACATCAACTTGCTCCGGGCTTCCTTCTTGTAACCGAGTAGTTCTCTAATATATCCATAAGTAACTAGTTGCTCTTCATCTTCAAGGCGGAATGAGAGGCACAACACTCCTTCATTAATGACCGGTGCTAATGTCATAAGAACTTCCGAATCAAGCTCCTTGTGAGTATTCACACCAACTCCATAAAGAATCGCACCCATCTAAGGTTGCTCAAGATTTGATATCCGAGTAGAATCCAACACTTGGAGGGCGTCATCGAAATCAACATTTGGCTCGAGCCTCTTCTCAAGACAAACAAGCCTATCCTCCTCCTTCTCCTCCGTCTTTATGATGAATCCATTGGGACGCCTCGGAGTGTATGGTGGTGGAAAGGATGAACTAGTTGAGCGTCACGGTGGAACGAGTGGCTCCTTCGTGTGTCCTCGCAGTTCGGTGTACCGCATGGACGAACTCCGTGTACTCCTCATGCCACCGAGGGGTAGTGTGTTGCTCCTCGGTGGTGCCACATCTTCCTCCATGCTTCGGGGAGACTCGGAGACCGAGTGCCTCCTCGAAGGGCTCGATGATGGTGCCTTCGATGATCGTGTCTTCTTGGGGAAGATATTGGTGGCTCTCTTCCACATTGTTGTTGCACTAACTCACAATGAGTGCACCGGGGGTTTCTTGCCGGTGGGAAAAACACACAAGAGAAGTATATGGAGTGATGGGAATTATGGTGAATTTTCTTTGTTATTATTGTTGGAGGGTGGTGAGTGAGGTGCACAAGTTAGGATGGATATTAGCCCATAGGGTTTGTGGATTCTTGAACATGCAACCGCCTATCAAGGTGAAGCTAAACTAATGAGGTGTGAACATGAGGCCACTTTAGCTAAACCTACAAAAGATATGTTGATGGGATCTACAGGAGTAGTGAGACCTATACTCCCGAAAAGCATGGTGTCTAGCATTAGGCATCAAATCATTATCAACATGAATGAAACAAAAGATTCGGCGATTACATGACAAGATCTTACAACACCATGGAACTCAAATTTTTCTAGGTTGTTTCTGAAACTTATGGGCTATGAACTCAAGAACACAAATTAACAAATGCATAAATTACTTACCAGGCGAAGGGGAGCACCGAGGGCCATAAGTGGAGGCTAGGCCGGCCGGCCTAGGCCGATCGGCCTAGGGGCCCTCCTACTCCATTTGCTTTGATCTTTCTCCGGGATACTTCTTGCTCCCTTCTTGCCTTGTGTCCGCGTGATCCACGAGATTCCTCCACCCAAATGTTCACAACCACTCCTTTGCTTGCGCGATTAAGGGTTCCACCTCCATTGTTTTACTTCATGTCACATCTTGTTCCCTTTCCTCTTGCGCTTCGACCAATTTCCTACAAAACAAAGCCCTTGCTTCCCCCCATGCTTGTCCTTTGCATGTGCCCGAGATGCCAAAAGATGGAGGCTTCTCGCGATGCATCGTGGGGCACTATATGTTAATCAAGCTCAAAAACCTCCCTTAATCATGTTTAGATGCTAATCACTCCTCTAATTTTGAAACTTTAAAAATTAACTCAGCGCTAGCGATGAGTCCAAATATATCATTAGAGGAGCGTTTAGGCATCAAAAACAATTATAAAATTTATTTTGGTTGCACCGGGATCGATTGCTTTCATTAATTGATAGCAAGTTCCTCCGACTTGACCGTGGGGGTATAGGTTTAGGTTCTAATTTTGGCCAAACATGAGAGAGATATTTTGAATAAAAAATAAAGTCAATAGGGCTTAGAAAAAATCTAAATCTAGAGAAACCGGTGGATGTCAAGTTGAATGAAACCAAAAATCAAGTTTTCTAGGCTCACACAAGTCCGACCATGTGTCAAAGATTAAAAACATTAAAGAACATAGCAAGGCTCTACCCGTGTGTTCTTATCATGTAAAACAAGCCAACCTTTTCATCATGGAGAGGATGAAAGGTTGGGGTAGGTTCTGAATTTTTGGTACTAGTTTCTCAAAAATAAACAAACAAAACATGGGATGGCTCTCAAGTCATTGGTTTATGATCAATATAAAATTCAAGTAAAATGACCGAGCAATTATAATGTCTCTAAAAATTATTCAACCACACAAGAGTTTATGGTATGTATTGCGTAGCAAACTCTAAGACCAACTTACCTTGAAAAACTTGAAAATTCTTCGGGTTGACATCCCGGTAGCTTGACTCTTCAACGGGTTGTCCTCCCGGTAGCTTATTCTTGACTCGACGAACGGGTTGCCTCCCGCAAGCGCTTCGTTTATAGTCATCTTTTTGTTGGTGTTGCCTCCCGGTAGCTTGACTCTTCAACGGGTTGTCCTCCCGGTAGCTTATTCTTGACTAGACTTCTTCTCTTCTCTCCGGATCAACGCTCTTTGTTGGCGTTGCAATCTTGGGGGCCCCACTTCTACACCATCCTTGGCTCAAGTGGAGGCACTCTCTGGGTGGTAGAGCTGAAGGGAAGAGGTGCTCCTTTTATCGAGGGCCAAAGGACTGCGGCATCGGTGGTGCGTGCCAAGTTGTAGTAGGGGCCGGTGAAACGATGCTGCGAGAGCTGCACGCGGCGCGGTAGTGGCCGGCATTAAGATGCCTTGGCGACATGCCGGCGACCGCGGTGGCGTGTGCGTAGGCGGCGACCAGCCTCTGCGAGAAAAAGGTGGCAGGGTGATGGAGCGGCACAGAGCAGGCGAAGCACGGATACGGAGGGAGCGCACTGATACGGAGGAAGGTCAAACGGGCTTCCGTGTGGCGATGGGGAAACGAGAAGACAACGGTTTTGGCACCATTCTGGACAGCAGGAAGATATTGCTGTATCTCAAACACTATAAGCCCAAAAATTCCCAAGTTTCCCCAGATTCTTGCTGAGGTATTTGGGCACAAGATTAGTATTCTATGCTTGGGCCAACATTGATGAGAAGATAGGTGAATAAACCAAAATCCAGTTTGCTGTTGCCCAGAAAAATTAGCAAACGGACAGTCACCATTCTTAGCATAGCTGAAGTTGTACTTAGCCAAAAATTCTGAAAGTTTACCAAGTACTCAGTAAAGTCATGGAGTACATAATTGGTATTCAATGGTTGAGCCAAAAACAAAAGGATCTAGCCCAAACGATTCAAAATGCAGCTTGCTGTTCACAGGAAATTCAGCAGACCAACATTCACCAATTTGTCCATAACTCAAAATTTACTTAACCAAAAGTTCTGAATTTTTGACAGAAGATAAAAGATAAGATTTGTGACAACTTTCGTATCTAACTTTTCTTCAAAAGATTCTGATATCAAGGTCGAAAAAAAATCATGCAAACAGAGGCACCAAAGCTAGATAGACAGGAAAACAGCAGGTGTGCAGAAAAGAGTAGGAACTGCATTGGTTGATTTATTTAAACAACTTACACATCTGAAGTGCTTAATTATTCAAGTCTTTTAGCATGATGCAAAAGCATCCTACTTTTCCTCACAAGGCAAAACCATGCCTAAAATCGAAGTTAGTGCCGGTGGCGAGGCATACATATGTCTCTCCCTATAATAACTAGCCGGAATGCTATTCGTTCTAAGCGTAACGAATCGCGGTTGGTGTACCTGCAGAAAAATCACAGAACATCCCGAACCTTTCGTGCCAGCACTCACGAAAGCGTCCACATACATTACCGTTCACTATAGAAACGGCATCCATGCATAAAGCCGCTGCATGGACAGCGTCCAACCTCAGACACTCTCCGTTTGAATGGAGTGCATCCTTGCCTCGCATTTTTGTAATACGGAACGTCCACGTATGGCAAAACGTGGCGAGACACCAACGCGACGGTGGGTTCCCTTTGGAATAGGTCCCATCCATCCCTCACATGACTTCCATGTGGTACCACACACGTGTAGCAAAACGTGGTGTACTAGTATGGTTGTGCGAGAAAGTAAGTTTTGACAGATAATAATGTGCTGGAAGTTAGACTAATAAACCATAGATTACTAGCCACCTGAAAGTACCCGAAAATCCCTCTAGGGCCTCTCGGACTAGATAATCCTTAGCGTTCCTAACGCATTTTGCAAACACCTTAATCTTGACAAGTTTTATTCCAAAAACATGTTATTAAGAGTGTTTTAAATCCCTGGTGTACGAATGAAGCTCTGGTACCAGCTGTGACAGAACCGCCCAAATTAATTCCATATTATCGCCTAACCCACTCCTCGTGGTCATTAAGCGATAACACAGAGTTAACCTGTCGTCTCTGCCGGGTCAAGCCCGGTAAATCACTTATAACAAAGGATCGACATTCGTACATCAAAACTCACACGAAGGCGAGTCCAGAGATTACATTATCACAACTTATATTACATCAATTCCCTTAAGGGTTATTTTATTACAAACCGAGTTCTTTGCATAAAAGTAAATAGTTCAGAGTTAATACACACAGCGGAAATAAAATACTACACGTCATAAGTAACATCCAAGGAGGCCATCCGAGATGTCACTAAGCACTGTCCTCCTCCCACTCGATCTCCCAATCGGGTGGGAACGATCCAGGGCACGGAAACCCATCATTCACATCACCTGAAAACATCAACAACAGCAAGGCTGAGTATACTAATACTCAGCAAGACTTATCCGACGGTGATATTATTCACCGAACCCCTAGACATGAAAGGCTTTATGGCTGGTGGTTTATTTTGCTGAAAAGCAACAAAGAGTATGTCCTTACTTTCAAATTTTAGCTCACAATTCTAGTTGTTTAATCATTACTAGATTGGCAACTACTGCAAGCAAAGTTGTGCAATACAATTAAGCAATATCCAAATTAATTCTCAATTTCATCATAAAGGGAAATGAGCTGTATAGTCAAGCAGTCTCGGATAACGGTGAGAGGCCGACGATCGATCGATTATTAACCTTGCAAGATGGACCTAAACACACGAAAGATGCACACCCCAAAAAGGCAACTGAAACCAAAGGGGGTGGAGCATGCATCAACCAGGCGGTTCCCCACCTTCCTCGGTTCAGGATCCATTTCCACAGTCTTGATACAAGGCGGGAAGGTCACGGACTCCGCCGCCCAACCAAGCACATGTACCGCATGGCCTAGAACATGGGGGCCCTCCCCAAGATTAGTGGTCATAAATCCCTTACCGATTCCAGAGAGTACTAGGCTTACCGGTCCCATTCCCGACAAATGTTTAGTACGTTCAAAAGCTTAACCAGTGACACCCACTGACCGGAGCCGATCCCAAGCTCTTACCACATGAGCATATCAGATTAAATCTTATGATTCCAACATAAGAACCCTATAGCTCGCGAGTGAAGGATTTCACTCGACTTTTACCGGGTCCTTAGAGCAGGGCAACTATCGTACTAGCATACTAGTATAAGAACATAGGAACCTAGGATCATGCAACTAGGGTTTCATTTCAACTCCTGAACGTAAATGCACAAACATCCATATATATAGTTGCATAAGTTAGAAAATTGGGAAATATGCTTCGGTGCTTGCCTTCACTGGCACAGTCAGTGGTGAAATCCTCCGAACTTTAAATTCCGTTCGTCGATAGTGACTGTGTACATATTTATTATCATTAAATTAACTTTACTTCACTAAGGACATGTTGCTGCCTCGGAATTCAAATTGGTGAACTTCAATCATATAAACTTGCATTGCATGTAGGTGATGGTGAGTTTTCCATTTATTCCATTTATTGAGTGTGATTTGCTTCCAAAAGTTTATTTCAATAAAAACAAATATAAACTGAACCAAACACATCTCAACCATGAACTTGATGCATTGAGCAAGTCACTGCCCAAAAACCAACTTATATCATCAACTAGTGCTAGCATGAAAAATCACACAAAACTATGCCTAGCATATGAAAAATAAATCACACATAAAAAGATATACATCCTTTTGAGCTGAAACTTCACACAGGGCTAAATGGCAGCATAACAACAAAAGATATGCACTTACTCAGCAACCAAACTTAAAGGAGCTATACTCATGAATAAAACCTTAATAAACCATGGTAATTTATTTGGCTAAGCTAAACATGTCAAAAACATGCATACTGTTTATTAGGAGTACATCATCATGAAACAGAGCTGTGGCAAAAAGATTGACATTATTTGACCAACAGATTAATTTATAAAATTCAAAAATAGAGGCACTAGCATACATGAAAAATAATTCATAAGTAAAACTACACATGATAACTAAGTGCCATATTTCTACCAGAGCTCATACATGTCAAAATTAGCAACATATCCAAAATTCACTTGCAGATCAATTATAGAATTTGAATTATTTCAAATCTAGCCAAACTGATCAATTTGCATTAGTTTAAAAACTACTCAGAAATTTGAAAACTTCCTTTGTATAAAAATTGCTACTGGTCATAAGGATCACAACAAAATTGAGTTTGCATTTTTACAATTTTTCTGTGATTTTTGGTGCAATTTACAAGATCCTGCAATTTGAATCTAGATCTGAAGATTGTTTCCTTTACATCTAGGTCCTCGGGTTTTACGTGCAGGCCCCTGCAAGAATCTTAAGCCATGCAATGTGGTCCCTCGGGCAGGGGCGGCACTGCCGGCGGTGGGGCGGCCGGATTCCGGCGACCTCGCCGGAAATCTAGGTCGGGAAGAGCTCTGGAAGGTCGAGGGGTTCACCTTGGCCTGGATTGCGAGCTCATTTGGGGTCGGGTCGGCTCCGGCATGCGGCTGCGGCGGCGCTCGGCGACAGCGGCCACGGCAGGCGGGGCTCCGGCGAGAAGGAGTGTGGTGGGAGATGGCTAAGGCGCGGAGGGGCTTGCCTAGGGGTTGGTACGGCCTGTGGAGAGCTCACACGGGGAGGGAGGCGACCGGACAGGGGAGCTCGGCATGGGGGCGGCCATGGCGCGGCGGTGGCAGCCTGACGGCACAATCGAGGGCAGCGCGGCGCGCGGCGCGAGCTCGAGCTCCACCTTTTAAAGGCGGCCGGGCCTGCCCCCTACTCCACGGCAGCGCAAGGCGCCAGCTTGGGCAACACGTGAGGCATGGACGGCGCTGGCGCGACGGGACAGGGCGGCGGTGGCGGTGCACGGTGAGTCCGGCGCGTGTCGGCGGGAAACGCGGAGCGGATAAGGGCGCGGATGTGGCGGACGTGTCTCGAGATGACAGCATTGATGGCGGGCCCCACGGGATGTGATGGCCGGGGCACGGACGTCGGGGCGGGACCCACGGCGCACAGCCAGCGCACGCGCGCGACACGCTTGGCGCGCGGCTCGGCGCGGGAGCGCACTCCAGGGCTCCAAGTCCTGTTTTCTATTCGAGAAGGGCTGTTTGACCAGGTCAAACTCAAAAATCTTGAACCAAACTTTAAAATCTCCGAATACGAAAGTTGTAGAATACGTATCCTTCTACAACTTTCCCAAAGGGCGACCTATGCTTTACTCCATGGTTTAGCCAGAAAATAGCTGCAAAGTCTGCATTTTTCATGGCGAGGTCAGGGAGACATCCAGGCGTTGACCGAGATTTTAGAGGCTTTTCCACTTGGAATTTCAAATGCCACCAATTAGATGAAAAGTGTTCCCGGAGATAACGAACAACTTTCTTATTGGTCGATTTTGAAGTGCTTATGCAAAATTTTGAGAACGCGCTAGATTACTACAGGGAGGTCTAGGGTTCTAGGGGTAACACTTGGGTTTTTGAGGGGTTTGACCCAAGATTGGGGGGGTTTGACCATGTAACCATGTTAGCGAACACTGTTAGCTCTACTAACCAAAATGGTTACTATTGCTCAAAAATCTGGGGTGTTACAATAGACATATGATCCAAACATGATATATAGGTGACTACACTTCAAGTTCCGTTACAACTCCATGGACAAACGAAAGACTTTACCCCATCATGGCGCTAGGCATGGCACCGTTGAGATGGTGGATGCCTCTGATGAAGATGGATCTTCGTTGTCCTTCAACTCCGGCGGCGCCGTGGCAAGCTCTCGGCGTCCTCCTTCCTCGTGGCGACCTCCCTTGGGCTTGGCAAAGATCTCTCCCGAGTGTCCTCCCCCAAGGGTCTCTCTCGTAGTCGATCTTCTCTTCCTTGGCGTCTCTGAGGAACTAGATGGCGTCTCTCACGAATGGCGGCTTGCCCACGCGCTTAGGGTTTCATCTCCTTAACACCGAAGAAAGGGGGCCCGAACCGCCGCCAGAAGGGGCTGGGCCGACCGGCCTGGGCCCTTCTGGGCTCGGTTTCGGCCCAGTTTGCTACACGGTCCATCTCTTGCACTTTGGATCATTGGGCCCTTCAATTGTGGACTTTGGACGTCGTTATCTCCACGACCAAGTTGAGGGATCTTTATGCATGAACTTCCGGTCTTTTCATCTTGGTCCTCGGGAGTTCTCCATTCAAGCACATTGGTCCTTGCCACCTTTGGAGGCAAATTCGCACATGGTCGGAGCTCCTTGATTGGCTTGCAAAACGTTCTTCGAACTAGTTGCATCTTCCCTCATTTAATACGTGAATTCCTGCAAAAACACTATACTCCAAAATGCACATCCAACGGTGAACTTGTTATATCATTAGTATGCCTAGTGGCGGGTTAGTTCCAAAATGAAGTTCAAACCATAACATAATAAGTGTTCTTGGTTGACGGAAATCGACCGCCAACAAACAAGTACCCTTATCTAAACCGCGGAGAAAACTACGTCAAGGGCCCACATGCAGAAGGGAGTTGATCAGCAATTACACGAGGTGCTTACACGCGAAAAACAGGGCCGAATCGGGCCAAAAAAGCCCTGGGCCGACTGGCCTGGCCCATTTTCGGCTCGGTTCGACCTCCCCTTTGATCTAGTACCCCCTCGGGCTATTAAGAGTTTGGACGCAAAGAGCCACGGGGAGATTCATTCGTCATCCGCCGCCACAAGACCGAGAACAAGAAGCAGATTGGATCGCGAAGGGAGCACTCGTGGCCTTCATCTACTTCGGAGGATTCTACACCATGACCAGCGCTACAATGTGTAACGTTATGGGGTAAAGTCCTTGTTTGTCCTAGGGGTTGAAGGGGGATCTTGAGATGTAATCACTAAACCTTTGTTTTGGATCTATTTGCTATCATATTCTTGTTGATGGTGCCTCAATCTTATTTGCCGGCTGGCTTGCTTTGGGGATGCATCGCTCGTAGCTTCATGTATCGTGTTCCTCTTGTTCTTTATGCGATTACCGTCGTGTAGTGACAGTGCGCGGGAGGGAAAACATATCGAGCTTGGTTCACACACTTAGTCTTACATACCTAGAACACATCAACGTCTTGTGCACTTGGTGTTCGATCACGGATTACCCTCGTGTAGTGACTAGTACGCGAGAGGGAAAGGGTTGAACTCGGTGCACCTTTACCTTTGATAGATTAGATCGGGTAGTTCTTGCTAGGTGGTTACATCTCCAAGTGATCCTAGATCCCTTGGACAAGCTTTCTACACTCTTGTGATCTCTATACCTTTGCTCTCTACATTGTTTTCTTTAATCTAGATTAGATTAGTTTAAGTTCTTTACTTATACATACCTTCATTCGATAAAGAGTTTTAAATCAACGACATTAGTACTTAGTTGAGCGTAGCAATCCACTTGTTCCACGGATTGATTAACCTTGGGGGATACTCTAAGGGAAAAGCTACAACCGACCCGTGCGCTTGCGGATCGTAATTTGACGTGTTATTTAACCGTCAACAAGCTTTTCTGGCGCCGTTGCCGGGGAACAAGCTAGTTTGCTACGTTTAACTTTGTATTAATTTTGTTGATTACTAACACCTAACCTTTTGTCTAGAAATCCTTGTTTTTGTTTTTTGTTTTTTGTTGTCTAGATGGCTTTTGTCAATCACCCCATGGAGGAAGAAGAAAAACCACTATGGTACTATGCTAGCCCGCAATTGGAGGATATTAAAGTCCAAAAATCAGATTTGATACTTGAGGCTACCGAGTACAAGATCAAGCCTCGAATGATTGAGATGGCGACAGCAAACCCATTTAGAGGGGTGAAGATGGACAATCCATATAGGCACATCGAGCGTTTCACGATGCTATGCAACATAGTGCAACAAGAAGGAGTTCCGGTCGATTGGTACAAATGGAATCTTTTTCCATACTCACTTGCGGATAAAGCAAAACAATGGCACTCACTTGCATCCTTCGAGGTGGAAGGAAATTGGAATCGATTGGTGAAGAAATTTTGTGAAAAATTCTTTCTGATAAGTAGGGTTCAAAATGTGAGGAGGCAAGTGATAAATTTTGCGCAAGGAGAAGAGGAAGGAATAGATCAAGCTTGGGAAAGATTCAGTGGATTGATCAAACAAGGACCAAGGCTCGGATTCTCCAGTGATGTACTCTTGCATACTTTTTATTTTTCCCTAACCCCCGAATGCATGCGGTATGTTTAAATGTGTGCAGGCGGAAATATCATGGAGAAAACACTCACAGAGGCCACCCAATTACTACAAAGATTAAGCGAGGGGGTGGCCATGCAAAGAGATTGGGAAGAACATATTTCGGGAAGCGTTGAGCAAGAAACTCATGTGGAGGTACTTGCTGGAATTTCAAGAAAAGAAGCCCCGGAAGTGAATAAAGAAGAAGCAAGGCAAGAAAAGGTTGAAGGAGCAACCCATAATGAAGGAGGACCAATCCAAGACATCAAAATTCGCCAGCTCGAAGAAGTACAAGGAAGAAGTTTGGCAAATGCAAAGCCCAATTAACTTCGAAGAAATATTCAACAAGAGGAGACCATACCCGAACCAAAAAGAGTCGGCGAGAGCTATAGAATTCAACTTTCCGAAGGAGAGGCACTCGGGGTACGAGTTGGACAAAGAATCGACCGGAGAAATTATTCAAAGACTTTTCAATGAGGATGAGGAGGTAGATCCGGACCACATTGCCGAAGTAAAGAGGATTATGGGAGTGAAGTCGGAGGACTCGCCATATGCACACCTAGCCGAAGTGTACGTGATAGGAGCCGATCATGTCGAAGGTACCTCTCTACCGACACCTCACATAAGTTGCAACATTAATGGAGAGAAAATTTGTAAAGCCTTATGTGACATAGGAGCTCATGTTAGTGTCATGTCTTCCAAGATTTATTATGAGCTTTTTAGTAAAACTTTAAATCTTGCTCCAACACAAATAAAATTAATCATGGGAGATGGTAGAACGACAAGACCTTTGGGTTTTCTTAGAGATTTAGATGTTGCTATCTCGGGTAAAATTATTCCAACCGACTTTTTCATAATTGATGCTTGCCATGAAGAACATGATGATATAATTCTTGGTAGGCCTTTTCTTAAGTTGGTCAATGTCGTTCTTGATGCTGGAAAGGGTAGAGTTACTATTGATCTAGATGGAAAAAAATTCACATATGATTCAGATCGCTTAAATCTTCCTCTAGTCGGCATCATTGAGTTCTTTATGATCGGGCACCTGACAAGCTTGCACTTGTCACCGCAGAAGCACATAGGAGTGTCGATCCCATTTGGCACCTCGACATTGTCCTTCCTCTTCGTGAGGAACTCCAAGTCCAACTCCGGACCTAAGGAGGCTATTGCAAACCTGCAAAACAAGATGAGAACAATCATAGGCAAAATAGCGGTTCAATTATTACAATACAATACCACGCATAAGTTCGTAGAGGAAATATTTGTTCAAATATTACAAATTTCAAAATTAAATGCCCTAACGTTACAAGCAACTATGATCATCTGAATCTTGCATTGTTGCTACGCCCACGTCCACGTCCGGATGGGAGTTCGGGGAGTCCTGAAGATGCTAATGAGCCCACATTGGCCGTAGTTGGTGCATTGCAAGCATAATTTGGAGTTGTGCACCTCTTGTACATGTGGCCCGTGTTGTGGCACTTGTAGCACATCACTAATGTAGGTCCAGTTTCTGCTTCGTCCATGTTGTTCCTAATCCTCTTCTTCTTCCGTCTTCCAACACCTTGGCACATCTCAGGATCTGGATTTGGTATGTGCACAATATTTTCTTTGGTGTTCTCAGTAAAAGTACCCTGCACAAGGTAGCCCTGAATTATTCGGTTCCAAGTCTTCTGAACAGTTTCCTTTTCGTAGTACCATGGCACGTACCTACGGTAGCTGAAATTTTGAAGTTCATAACATACGGCGATCACATGTGAGCAGGGGGTGTGTAGTAGCTGCGGCTTTCGGCATGAGCATCTGTATATTTGGTTGCCAAGTTCACACACTTGTTGCGTCTTTTCACGCGATGGGCCTAGACGCATTTTCCCTTTGCACTCAACCTCATATCTCCACATAATTTCATTCTCAGCAGACTGGTACAAAGGCTGCGCTGTGACCTTGTGAAGAAGTGTTTTTCCCTAAGCCTTCTCCAAATACTCAGTCATTCTGGTGCAGTATACCATTTGAGTGTTCCTCAGAACCTCATCCGCTACCTTGCTCCTTTGGTAAAAATATTGCATTGTACGATACATAAAGAACTCAATGATGCCGACTAGAGGAAGAGGTCTTGAACCGCGAAACACACAGTTGTAGACCTCAGCAAAATTAGTGGTCCTTATCCCATGCCTTGCTCCGCCCTCGTCAAACATGAGACACCACTTTTCCTTAGGCTCATTCTGAATCCACTGGCCGAAGGTCTTCATAGCACGCCCTCTTCTCCGCCTAACTTGAGGGTCATCTAATCCCACATCCTCGAGAGAAATTAGATCCTCTCCAGGTTCAGGATTTACTGACCTCTTTGCTATCTCCTCTGATGCCTTCTTTGTCAGGTCATCTAATTTCTTCCAGATGGCATCGAACTTCTTCTGATGAGTCTGCTCACACAACCGCTCAAACAATTTAGACAAGGCCTTGTTCTTGAACTGGCTGTGAAAGTTTGCTTTCATGTGCCTAGTGCACCACCTGCTCTTAACATCTGGCCACAATGGAACTCTGTATCGCTCTTGGCTGGCATCTTTCATGTCATTCATTGCTTGCAAAATACTTTTGTGCCTATCATGTATGACACACACATTCTGCACATCCTGCACCACCATGTTCTTCAACCTCTCAAGGAACCAGTACCAACTGTCACCGTTCTCCCCCTCCGCAAATGCAATGGCCAAAGGAAGCAACTGATTGTTATTGTCAGCTGCCACAGCTGTCAGGATTGTTCCTTTGTATTTACCTGTGAGAAAAGTGCCATCTATGCAAATGACCGGTCGACACAGTTTGAAAGCCTCAATGCAGGCACCCAATGCCAAGAATGACCGCTGAAGCACAAGCTTGCCTGATTTCTCCTCACAAGGATAGTCCTTGATATCATAGTAGCTGCCAGGATTCATCTGAACTATTGTGTGCATCAAGTTAGGCAAATTGTGGTAGGATGCTTCATAAGTACCCCACCTATGCTCCAATACCTTATTCTTTGTTTGGTATGCCTTGTCGTAACTGATGGTCATAAGTAGTACATTTCGCAATGGTAGGGTACATGTGGCTTGCAACAAAATCGGCTGAAATGTTTCGGTGCCTTGCATCAATCCGCTCAAGGGTACAACTGTGATGCACCACTTCTTCGACCTCTAAGTAATGATCCCACTTCTCCATATATGCATACACTCGAAAAGCACAATCCTCCTTCTTGCAATGCACACCATATATCCTCGGACAACTCTTCACTACTCTGAACTCCCTGTGCAGAGTCAAGGTGGACCACTGCTTGACTGCATCCTTCACATGTGCAGTACTGGGGTACATGGCGCCTACTGTAACCTCATTCTCCATGTACTCCCATGGCACATTCTCATCACGATTAACAGTACACTGTGAGAAATCGTAGTTCTGCCAATCCCAGGGCACATCATCCTCAGACTGATCATAATCATCATCATAATCATCATCTGAGGAGTTCTCTTCCAATGCACGTTCATTAGCTTCTAACTCTCTGTGATAATGTCTCATCACCTCTGGGTTTTCTTCTCCCTCATCAATAAAACCAGTGACAACATAACCTCTAGATGTCTCATCACCTTCAGATTCCCCTGCCTTCTCCTCTTGTTGTTCCCCTTCTTCACCACCTTCCCTCTCATCCACATCCTCAGCTTCCTCATGCACTTGACTGCTAGACCCACCCTTCTGGAAAACTTGGACTAACAAAATAACGGGTAAACCAACTCGGCATGCATTCTGATAAAACTCCTCCATTGTGGAGTCCCTTCAAGTAGCACGAGCTCCCAGTACACATGTTCACTTCTGTTGATTAGTGCCATCACCGACAGGAATTGGTGCTCTAAATCTACTGCAAATGATTTGACCAGCCAGTTGGTTATACCCTCCCAAGTTCTTTCTGCTGCTCTTTTAACATTTTTCTCAATTGAACTAAAATTTGACAAGTCAACTCCTTGTAATTTCTCCAGATCCATAATACAATTTGACTGTGACTGTCTCCGACATGTCTGATTCATAATAAAAAGTAATAACTGCTATCAGATACTACATACAGGGACTAACAAACAAATATATAATATCTAAACTAAAATTGGAAACTAATCCGCCGAAATCTACACAGTCAACAGTAAATATGTTACGTAAAATAGTCCAATGAGTGTCAAACATGTAAACTAAAATCTAAATTACAACAACAGATCTATACTCCAGAAATCTATACCATCAACAAATCTACAGAAATCTAGTGAATTAATAGTAATTATATCGAAGTAAAATTACTAAAAGAGTTCAAATCAGCGAAATACCTGAAATGAAGCGAAGAAGTAGTAGAGCTTCGCTGCTCCGCCCCCTCCACCTCCCTCTTTTCTCCTTCTCAACCCTAAACCCTACAAACAGGAACTATTTCATACTACAGATCTAAAGAAATCTAGTGAATCAATACTAATTACGCTTTCATTACATCTAAATACAGGTGCTAAAAGGATTGAAATCAACGAAACACCTACAATGAAGCGAAGAACCAGAAGAGCTTCGCTGCTCCGCCCCTCACTCTCTTCTCCTTCCCAACCCTCTCTTTCTTTTTTTTCGAATTATTGTGACAATTTCGGGCTAATTTTCGGCTCTTATAGAGGTCTGACGACCTGCCGTCGTGGGCCACGGCGGCAGCAATGCTTACCGCCGTGGGCCACAGCGGTTGCAGATCCTACCGCCGTGGGCCACGGCGGCTGGGCTTGCCGCCATAGCCCACAACGAATAGTTGTCAACCGCCGTGGCCCACGACGGCTGGCCTTCCCGCCCTTAGGCCCCGTGATGGTTGGCCCAACCGCCGTAGCGTGCGCCATGACGATCGAAGGTCAAATTTGCTAAATTTTGAAACGGTTATATATTTTTTCAAAATAAATAAAAAAATATAAAAAATCTCGTTCCTGCCGTTCCCGGTTTCCCACCAACGGCAAAAATCTCCTATCCGTTTCTCCCCTGGCCTGACTGGCCCTGCCGCGCCACAGCCAGTCCCGCTCCCGCCCACGGCCCATGCCTCCCACTGCCGCGCCCGCGGTCACGGCAGCAGCCGCCGCGCTGCCTTCGCCTTCCCAGCGCCGCGTCCCGGCAGCGAAGTCAGTCTGGCTGAACCCCAACCTCCCCACCTCCCACCCCCTCCACCACCGCAACAAGTCCGCCGCCGAGCTCCAGCAGCGCCAGCACGAGGACCGCACCATCGACGTCCCCGCACTCGTGGCCGCGCTCTCCGCCGCGCGGACGGCGGCCGACCTCGCCACCGCGCTCACCCCGCACCGCCCCGTCTCCGCGCGCCTCCTCGGCGCGCTCCTCTGCCGCCTCCCCGACCCGCGCCGTGGCGTCGCGCTGCTCGACCTCCTCGCGCCGGACCTCCCGCCACCCACGCTCCTCATCCCCTACAACCTCCTCCTCCGCTCCGCCTGCCGCGCTGGCGACCTCCGCCTCGCCTCGGGCCTCCTCCTCGAGATGCGCGACAGGGGCGTGGTGCCCGACGCGTTCTCCTACTCCACGCTCCTTGCCGCGCTCACCCGCGCGGGACACCTCGGCCACGCGCTCACCTTCCTGCCGCTCATGGAGGACGACGCCGTGGCCCCGGACCTCATCCTCTTCTCCAATCTCATCCACCTCGCCCTCCGCGCCGGCGACGCGCCCAAGGCGCTCGCGCTCTTCTCCCGGCTGCGGAGCGCGGGGATCAGGCCCGACCTCAAGGCCTACAACGCCGCCGTCGCCGCATACTGCAAGTCCGACCTGCTCCGCGACGCCAAGCGGCTGCTGCTTCACGATATGCCCGCCGACGGCGTCGCGCCTGACGCGGAGTCCTACTCCCCGATCCTCGCCGCGCTGGCGCGCCGCGGGCGGCACCTCGCCGCCGTGTCGCTCTTCTCTCACATGCGCACCGTGGCGCGCGTCAAGCCGGACCTCTCGGTGTTCAACATCGTGCTCAACGCGTACGGGCAGCTCAACCTCGCCCGGGACGCGGACCGGCTGTTCTGGAACATGCGCCGGGCCGGCGTGGCGCCGAGCGTGGTGACTTACAACACCATGCTCCGCGTCTACGGCGACGCCGGGCTGTTTGGCGAGGCGGTTCACCTCTTCGAGCTCATGCGCAGCGCTTCCGATGGCAATGGTGGCGCTGGGAGCAGCGTCAGACCCAACGTGGTGACGTACAACACCATGATCGCCATCTACGGCAAGTCGCTGGAGGACGAGAAGGCCGGGAGCTTGGTGCAGGACATGCAGGCCAACGGCGTCCAGCCCAATGCCATCACTTACTCCACCATCCTCTCCATATGGGTGAAGGCCGGGAAGCTCGACCGTGCTGCCAAGCTGTTTGAGAAGCTGCGGGAAGCCGGCACGGAGATCGACCCAGTGCTGTACCAGACAATGGTGGTGGGGTATGAGCGTGCCGGGCTTGTTTCCCAGGCCAAGCGTTTGCTGCACGACCTGAAGGAGCCGGAGGGCATCGCCAAGGAGACAGCCATCAGAATCCTGGCGAACGCCGGTCGTGTGGAAGAGGCGACATGGCTGTTCCGCCGTGCAGCCAACACCAGCGAGATCAAGGACTCGTCGGTGCACAGAGCCATGATGGACTTGTTCGCGAAGAACCGGAGGCATCGGAATGTGGTGGAGGCGTTTGATGAAATGAGGAAGTTGGGCCAGTTGCCGGACTCGGAGACGATCGCCACCGCGATGAACGCTTATGGCAAGCTGAGGGAATTCAACAAGGCCGCAGCACTATACCAGGCAATGAGGGAGGAAGGCTGCGTGTTCTCAGACCGTGTGCACTTCCAGATGATCAGCCTGCTTGGAGCTCAGAAGGACTTAAAGGCGCTGGAGACGCTGGTCGACGAGCTTAGCCATGACCCAAGCATCGACAAGAGGGAGCTTTATCTTGTGGCTGCCGGCATCTATGAGAGAGCAGACAGGTTTGATAAGGCATCCCAGATAATCAGCCAGATGAGAAGCTCCAACGGTTTTGATGTCAGAAAATTCAGATAAAATGCTCCATGTCCCAGTAATTCTTACGTCTAGAGAATCTGATGACAATGTTTCAGATAAAAGAATAAAGAGCACTGACAAAAAACATGGCTGTAATTGGTGTGGAGAGCTCTTTCCTAGTGTTTTTTTCTTTCTTTCTCCCTTTTGTGAATGAATCATATAAGCATCAAAACATGCCATCAGCACTAATTATTGAGCTTAGACTTATATTTCAAATGGTTAGATCCAGAAATACAGCAGTATCGATGCAGTGCCAGTGGTGATAAAATGCCTCAGACATTTGTTCTCATGGTGTAAACTTGGATGCTGTTGACCCACGAGCAGTTTCATTAGACTATCTGAACTATCAACAGTCAAATTTTACAACAAGAGCTGATATACAACAATTAATTGATATAAAAATGCTCCACTACACATACAAATCTGACGTTATACTAGATTACAATTTTCTTATCTTCAGATGTGGCAACTCCATATGAACAGTGACTCGGTTCGGTTTTATCAGGGACCCTAAATGAATATAGATAATGTACAAGTGCTCCCCCTCTGAGGGAATTTATAGCATGGTAGGCACTTGAGCCTTCATCAAAACAATTCCACAGGGCGGCAGCAGAACTTACACTGCCTGATTAGTTTGAGGGATCCCGTGCTTTTGAAACCATTCTGGCATGTGAAACCTTTCATGCAATACAGGCCTCACATCTTTCTGGATTGAAAGATGCTTCAGAAGTGGAAATATAACCGTCATGAGCTGAAATGTTTAAACAAGAAAATCAGTATAATCTTATGTTAGCATTGATCTTGTTAACAGAGAGTTGTATCCAGGCTCAGCTAGTGTCTAGATACAGGTTTATTGCTAGAGTCTGTTTAGTTCAAGCCCTGGCAAGCAGCTTGGTCGCCAGGCAGCGCTGCCTGCTTTAGGCGTCTGAAATCGGACAGCTGGGATTGCTGCATGCGCCAGGCAGCACACTCATGAGCGAACCAAACAAGCCTAGTGCTAACTAGATTTCAGTTTGTGATTGAGAATAATGGGCAGATCATAGAAGGTATTGACTGCATGTATAGCCATGTACCAGCTATATATAAAAGAAACAATAAAGGCAACCAAAACTATTTGTGCTGTTTCGTGCTTGTGTGTGTTCACCAGAGAGAAAAGCTGGTGCGTGTTTGTGATACACACTCTAGAGACAGGGAGTGAATTTTAGCATCTTAAGAGTAGAAGTTCAGATACCGTGAATGATAGGTGCTATCATCAGTTACCTGATCATCGGAATGTTGTCCAGCTGAAAATGGAACACAAGGTATTCCATTCAAAGGCTGAAGGATGAAACTGAATGGATTATTGTCGACAATGACGACTCTGCAGAAATCTTTTGACACGCAAGAAAGATCTTTCACATGTTCTCTGAATTCCCTGTAATCATGCAACACATTGATATTAGAAAATGATCGTTCAGGTTATTGCCAAATAAGTGCGGCAAGTTCAAGCAGGCACACAGGAAGAGAAAATAATATCAAGAAACGAGCATATTATGATTGAGTAACTTGGTCAATGAACACAAAAATGCATGCTAAAGGAAGCATCCATGGTTCATCACTAAAGAAGTCCCACGAAGCAACTTAGCAGAAACAAGGAAAACACAGGCAACAAGAGACCGAACAAGCCAACCCGAGCACAAATTGCATATGTGGTAAATTTTTTTTTGAGTTCAGATAATCTGATAAATAATTGGTAAAGAAGATGAGAAAATGAGATGAAGCTAAATTTTAAACACCACTTGCATTCTGTGTGCCTAATACAAACATCATCATTGATTGCTCCATAAAAGCATTGGATATGATCTGTTTTTTTCCACTTCAAAAGGAGCTGGAGTGCTAACTAATTTTGCACGCATCTCAATAAGCAAGGTAAAATTTCTTAACACGTGAATATGCAGCAAAGACAACACAGAGGTGGTACACATGATTTGTATCCATAGAGAAGGTAATGTAACTTACGTGGTAACAGTTGATGGGCGATAGAGACGGAGCCTGAATCTATTGTGGACGTCAATTCGGTCAACTAAAGGTCTAGCATAACCTGATGAAAAATTGATTAGTTAAGCGAGGGAAGTGAGACGAAATTGGAAATTGGCGACAAAGAAAAATAACAGCAGCCAACATACCTTCTAAACCTGCTGTAAAAAGGATAAGATCTGCAAATTCACAAGTTTTCTGCAAGAACTCATGCAAACCAGGACGCTCAAAAACAGTCACATGATTCACCTTCTGTTTTCCATCAATATCCTTTACAGTTTACACAAGCAGAGCTCATTTATCAATTGCGCTTCAAATGATAGAGCAAAACGAGGTGGCAAAAGTAGAAGTCCGGTACCTTATCAGATGATATGCATTCCATGTCAAAGCAATGTAATCCTGCTTCAACAGCTTGGGTGCGTACAATAGCAGGAAGACTAGATGATTCATATGCAGAAACTAAAGTCTCATCCAAGTCAAGCACTACCTGAAAAGATAACCCTGATGCTGTCAGAAAAATTTGATGCAGAAACAAAAGAGAAAATTGTTCAAGCAGACTTCATATTAAGGCAATCAGGAAGTGCTGCTTAGCATTAATATAACTATCATGTCAGTTTTGGCTCCATTTACGTGACACTATAACAGTATAAATTTGATTTTACATCAGCAAATGATTAAAGTTCTTTGCTGATCTGAACTATCATAAACCCTGTTATGAGAATAATTTACATTATAACAGGAAATGTATGGATCATCTATGATCAGCTCGCATGTTAGGTCCTATGAAGATGTCTAATAATGATGGAAAGTTCAAGTATCTACTCACCTATACATAACAACAGACAACCAGTGTTCTGAAACTATTTCAGACAGCGTCACTAGAAAATCAGGGGCAACATATTGCCCCTGTTCAGAGAGGAGATAATGCAACCGTACTACTGTACAAACAAGCATTTGTTTTGCATTTGCAGCAACTAATTGCCATGCTAGTAAATTAATTATGGCAACTTCTAAAACATATCCTCAAAGAAGGCATGCTACACAGTTGAAGTGCTAATTATTCTACAGAAACACATCAATTAAACTACCTGAATTAAGCCGCCAAACCTCTCGATTAACCTCAAATTAGCCACTCCACCAAATCCCAATCACCCCCAAATACCGAAGCATCCTCCAGTTAGATCAACAGGCACTTCCTACCGTCCCAAGTCCACTGTACTAACCAATTGAAACCCATATATTTCCCAAAGGCGCCATTTCCCCCCACCCCAGAAACCAAAAACTCCAGCGAATTCTAATAAAAAAAACGAATCTTCGTACCGTGAGGCGGCCCAGGGGCTCAGGCGGAGCCTCTGGTGCAGGGGCCACATCAGCAGGGATCTCGGAGCGGAGCGGCATGAAGGCCACCTCCGGCGATGGCTCGGAGGCCGCGGGCCCGGAGAGGAGGGGGTAGCGGAAGCCGACGAAGGACAGGAGCTGGGCGCAGGACGGGGTGCCCCGAAGGATCTGCAGCAGGACCTGCAGGAGGAAGCCGATCCACCCCACCACCGTCTGCCACGCCTGCGACGCCGCCTTCCCCCGCTGCTGCTGCTGCGCCGCCGCCGCCGCGGTCGGCGAGTACACCTCCGCCGCCGCCATAGCCTCTGGCGACGAGCTGTCGCACCACGTGGGGGCGGACCGTCAGGGAGCCTCCAGCCGGGAGGAGGGAGGGAAGGGGGAAGGCGAGGCCGGACGCCGGAGGCAACCGGAGGAGGTGGTGGTCGGTCTCCGCGCCCTCGCCCGTGTACGTTGTGTTTTTGTGTGCGGGTGAGCTTAGCGGAATAGGGTATTGGTGATTGGTGGTAGATTCAGCGGTCCCCACCTGTCAGTGATGGTACAGCTAGACTGCCGAACTGCCGCGAGTGGTAATTATCGTACGCGTACGCGCAGTTTTTTTTTTCTACGCATTTCGCTGTGAGCCTTTGATGCCTCCCTGCCTGTGATGGAAATATCCGTGGTGGTGTACAGTGATGTTGACCCATTGTTAATACAGCTGGAAATGCTAGAGAATTCAATCCAGCTTGTTTGATTTCAATAGCATGCTTTTGTCTTGTACTCCACTAAACTTTTTTTTTGAAAGAAATACTCCACTAAACTTCAAACAATCAAGATTGACATCGTCTCTTCTGGACTAATTGCATATACTATAGTAAAAACTTTGGCCAATCCTACGCTGGACCGTGCTAATGCTAACCATACAGAGCACTTAGCTAGGAAATGAACTCGCAACAATAAAGTTGGAGAAATGATTATTGCAATCAAGTAGTGGTATAAAATTTAGCTGGCACAACACAAATATTCCTTTCTCCCTCCCATGAGCATGCCATGCTCTGAACCAAAGGCATTGCTTTCCTCGGCATTTCTTTTCGTGAAGATTATACCAAAGTAGCTTTGATCCCCCTCTGTTCTGGGAACAATGGAAACAAGTGTGGGCCATGCATGGTAGTATATTTGCTTAAAAAGTGGTTTGGTAACAGCCACCCAAGTACCTAACCCAAAGCCGGGTCGATAGAGACATAACCTCATCCAGCTGGCTCAAGTAAATATCCACCACGTGTTATTGTAAAATGAAAAATGCAGAAATGGCCCTCTGCAAGGAGTATATATTGTCATAATCACAAGTCCTGATCACGTTACTATTGGTCCTTATCAGGTGGCTAATGATATTAGATTATTTTTCATCCCATGATATTGTCAATCAGTCTAGTAATTAAACAAAAGTGCTCATGGACTCACGAACGAGTTGTGGCATCAAGTTTTTTTTAAATGATTGAATTCAGAATTTATTGATTATGGCCCCAAACTGCATTCATTACGTTTTGTCATATTCATCGTCTGTATTGTACATTCGTGTGGATTTCTTTTTGTTTTTGAAAATATTTCCGTATTATTAATTTAAAAAAGCAAAAAGTAAGTATTGGTAGTGACATATTGTTGGGGCTAAGGATTTTAGAGGGCTAAACATTAGCCTTTCCAAGTTTAGCCCCTCCTGTTTGGAAAATCAAAGGATAACTAAGTTTAGTCCCTCCTGTTGGAGTTGCTCTTAATGTTTAGCCTCCTGATCCAAACAGAACCAAATGCTCACTATTGGTGGCAAGAAAGTGGCAATGGACAAATCCACCTCTTTTTCTAACAATGCTCCTTGCAACACCATGCGATACTGGAGATTTTTTTTAATCTGTGGTGCTGATGCTTGCTCCGATAAAATTTTGATTACACGAGGCTGCTTTGGAATGTTGTTTGCCCTTTTTAAAGAGTAATACTGAATAGACGTGTCCTGGTTGTATACGTGCTCCGACATATATGGTGTTTGGATGAACAAGTTTAGTATTTGTCACACCGAATCTCCAGGTGTAACTAAAAGAATTAAATATGAAGTAATTATAAAATTAATTACACAGATGAAAGTTAATTCATGAGATGAATCTATTAAGTTTAATCAATTCATCATTGTCAAAGATTATTTAGTCTGATTGGTTAGAAGGGTGACATGATCATACTAGTAGACTCATGTTGATTCCTCATTGGAGGAGATTCATGGGGTTGTTTGTTTTTTTTAAAAAAAAATCCCCCTCGCAATGGTGGGGATTGGAGGTTTTATAGACCTGAAGAATGTTAGTTCTTTTTAATGAAAAATTGTAGATCTTTTGTTCATGTTTTTTCAAATTAATCTATAATTATCATGTGCTCACTGTAGCACCATATTGATAAATCATGATCCAAGCAGATTTAATACACCATCTCGTCAGTCAACCTAACCAAACAAGTCGTGGGCTCGTAGTCGTCGTAATGGCTGCTATGGAGTTGGAACAGACCAAATCCGTTCTGATGTCATGTCACACCTTGCTTGATGAATCCAAAAAACTTTCAGGATTTGGCTTCACATCCTCCAGCACCCTACCCATTATTA
Organism: Cenchrus fungigraminus; assembly: GCA_036936925.1. NCBI lineage: Eukaryota > Viridiplantae > Streptophyta > Magnoliopsida > Poales > Poaceae > Cenchrus > Cenchrus fungigraminus. Next base: position 13,255,772 of record CM072778.1, on the reverse strand, counting down.
AAAAAAAAACTCACGCAACCCGTGATGGGACGCGAATAAACGGCAGACTGTTTTCTGCCTTGGTTTGCATAGCAGAACTGTTCCGGTTACCCGACTACCCGAGCACCTACTGGTCTGTGTTTTTTTTAAGTTACAGAAGATAAACATTTTTAAGATGTAAATTGTCATCACATTCGTATCAACAGAGTCACCATATTTTCCGTAAAAAGGAACGTAAAAACTGTACGTTGAAAGTTGAGTGAGCTTAGAATAAACGACAAGACGCTGCCCAAACATCTGAGTTTTGTCGAGTTTTCAAGCCCAGTAAGCGCCACTTCGGCCCATGTTGCTTCCCATCGGCGAGCGCAACCAACCAGGATCGCTCGATAGTGATACCATCCGTTCTATAAAGTACAGGTCGTTTGATGTTTTTAACTTCAAGTTTGATGGTTTGTCTTATTCAACAAAACGGTGAATATAATAAAATTTAAAATTTAAACATCTTTTATTAATAAAGCAAGTCACAACAAAAATATGATACTTTTACACAATTTTTTTTTGAATAAGACAAGTGGTCAAACTTAGAGTCGAAAAAATCAAATAAACTACAATTTGAAACGGAGGGTATATGATGTAGTGCAGGGTCGTGATTTTTTAAACTCAATTCAAATATTCAAACGAGCCATTTACTTTTGCCAGTTTTCTAAAAATATGATGAATCTAAAGTATATCCCTCCGCTCAAGACATGATATGATATAACACCAATCTGTACTAACCGCACAAATAACAGGCACTTAATTAAGTTGCTAATGCCCTGTGTAGTTTCCACGAGTCTTAACAAGTCACTTGTATTTAAGTCGGTTGTGACGTTGTGTATTGGTTATAGTGACTTATATAAGTCAGTGTGTTCTTGTGGGCCCCGTGGAGTGGAAGAGAAAAAGTGACTTATTTCACTTTAAGTAGGGGTGAAGTAACTTAGAGCATCTCCAAGAGAATGCTAATCTTACTCCTAATAGCTTCTTTAGGGGAAAAAAAGAAAAAAAACTACTCCAACAGTCCACCTAAAACTGTCCCAAAAAAATTGGGGACGTGAAAAAATGGCCCCTGGCCATGCATATATTCGCGAGGAGCACTCTTCCCCAATCCGCTCTTTGACCTCCTTCCCGCGCAGCTTTTTCCGAGGGCGTGCACCAGCACCGGCCGCCGCGCATAGCTGAGGTGCGGAGCCTCCAAGCCTATCCCGCACTACCAATGGCATCGCGAACGGCAGTGGTGGCCTACTTGTCGTACAGACATCCCTGGGCCCACTACTCAGGTGGGTACCGGGACCGACTACTCCGTGGGCCCCTGGGACTACTCGACTTGGGCTACACGGCACCTGATGGCTTGTAGCGCAAGGCATGCAGAGGACTAGTACTCGGTTAGGAAGCTAGACATGTCCGGATCCATGTAGAGTACTCCTAGCCGCACACGACTAGAACTCCTCTGGCAGACCGACTTGTAACCCTGCCTCCCGGACTATATAAGGCGAGGCAGGGACCCCCTATCTCATCATCCGCATCATCTTGTAAACAGATCCAATCAATCCAGAGCTACGCAGCATACAGGACGTAGGGTATTACGCACCTCGCGGTCCGAACCTGTCTAAATTGTGTGCCACGTGTCTCTCCTTCGAGTTACCGATCTCGGCGAGGCCACATTCATCTATCTCGGGTACTCCCCTTGGTAGGTTGCCGGTCTAAAACACCGACAGCTGACGCGCCAGGTAGGGGATCTCGCCGAAGATCTCATGGCGAACTCAACGGCTTCAATCGTCGTCAAGCCAACCGCCGCTTTTAACCGTGGCGACACCTTCGTCTTCGGCTCCTGGGTCTGCACTGCTGACGGCGCTGGATCGTTCCAGCGCTACCTCACCATGACCCCGGACCCGGAGACCGGACTCGTGACGCTTCCCGAAGCTATCACGGGCCAACTCGTCGAGAAATTCGATGAATTTTCGCTCTGCAACCAAGTCGCCGACATCGAGCTCGGATCCACCTCCAACTCGAACTCGACGTCACCCTGGATCGCCTCATGCGAGCCGGCTCCTGAGCCATCGTGTGAAGCGGCCTCTCTCCACGAGCACTTCCCATATGGTCTCTGCAACTCTAGCAGGGCCCATGCGGAAGCTCTCGCTGCACGACAGGCCAGCAAGGAGATCGCCTCCGAGTACTCCTCAGACTCCAACACCGTCCCCGACTACAACTCGAACTCCTCCTACGAGTTCGACTTCGGTCTTGATCCGATCGAGTCCGAGTCCGAGCTCAATCCCATCGAGGAACCGTTATCAGGTCCTGCTGCCGGCTTGGTCATCACGTCTACTCCTGCTGGCAGATTTGTCTACTGGCCCGACCGCAAGCCCGCAGACCTGATCAACGACAACTCACGCTGTGTCGCCTACCTCGAGACACTCCCCTTCCAGGAGGGGAAGCCGCTGAACCCGATCGAGGAAGAGCACACGCCAACCGAGGTGGCCACTACCGACTCCGGCCTCTGCACTCCCGACCATGAAGTCTTCATGACGGCCGGGGAAACTGGAACCTCAGGAAGCCGACCCGATCGGTACCTCGACGACATCTCAGCTGACGAGGAATCAGTCAACGCACCCGCAGACGAAACTACGGAGACCAAGAATGCCCGGCGCGAGCGCAACAGAAGACGAGCTGATCGGCGCAAGCGGCTCCGAGAAGTTTTCCCCATCTAGAACCTCACAGAGGCTCTGGATCAAGTCGAAAACCGGGTACACGCCACTCCTGAGTAATGCCTCATGTCTATCACCACGATAGCACGACAAACCCAGGGGATCCGTGCAGGCGAAGTCATCGCTAAGCTCGCTGAAGATGCCTACTTCATGTGGGTCGATAACAGGGTTGCCCAAGTACCCCCCCACCGGAAACCACGAAGCCACTAGTCGCAGCCCAGCCGACGTCGAACGCAACCGCGTTCGCGGCGAACACCAGCCAAATCCCAACCGCTCTAGAGCCTCGGCGGGAGGACCCTCACAGGGCGGCAACAGCCAGGGTAGCACCGGTGGTAGCCGCGGCGGCGCTGGAGGTAGTCGCGGCGGCGGCGCTGGTGGTGGCAGTAGCGGCGGAAGTTCATCCCACGGCGCCGGCAGAAGAGCTGGTGGCGGCGGCGATCGCGGGGGCCGAGGCCACGCGAATAGCCACGCCACCGGCAATGCACGCGGTGGCTATGACGCCCGCCACAGGATCGACGAGATCCGCCGCAAGAAGGCTACTGAAGCAAGCGACAGCGACGGCTTCCCCGCCTACTCTGCACGACTTCGCAACCTGCTCCTTCCTGAGAAATTCAAACCTCTCGGGATCAACAAGTACGATGCGAAGTAAGACCCAGTTCAGTGGCTCAGGTGCTATGCCTTGGCCATCGAAAACGTTGGTGGCAACAATGACGCGAAGTGCCTCTTCTTCCCCTTCTGTCTGGATCAAGCTCCACTCACATGGCTCGAGTCACTCGAAAAGAACTCGATCGATGAGTGGGACCAGCTGAAGGCTCAGTTCACCAACAACTTCGCGGCGCCATGGGGCGCTCGGGTACCCGCATGGACCTGGCAATGGTCAAGCAGGAACAAGGCGAGACGCTCCGCCAGTACATACGGCGCTTTTTAGACAAGCGCGCGACCGTAGTCGATGTCACCGACAAAGAAGTCATCGACCTCTTCCAAGACGGGCTCTATCACCGTCGCACCTTCGAAGACTTCGGTCGCCGCCGCCCGAGCTTCATCACCAAGCTCAAGGACATGATCACATCATGGGCCGACGAAGAGGATAAGGCGAACGCCAAGTACGCCTCCATTCGCGGCAAGAGCAAAAACAACACGGGCGGCAACAACAACAAGGATCAAGGGGGTCGCCACAACAACAACTACTCGAGCTCCAACCGCAAGCGCAAGCCAGACAATATAGTCGCGGCTATACAGCGCCCTGCGAAGGACAACTCGAAAAAGACCTCAGGCGGCTTCAGAGACTTGCTCAAAGAGAAGTGCCCGTGGCATCTGGATGGCAATCACACCACCGAGCAGTGCTACCAGCTCCGGCGAGCACTCAAGGATACTCCCGACCCACGGCCTCCTCACGACAAGAAGGGCAAGAAAAAAGTCGACGAGGGCAACGGCGACTTCCAGGAACCTGACAAGACGGTGAATGTCCTATTCGACGGACTACCCACCAAGCGGTCCCAGAAGGCCGTCCGACGGGAAGTCTTGACCATTGAACCAGCGGTGCCGACACCTCTAAGGTGGTCGGAGGTACCCATTACCTTCTCCCGCGCGGACCAATGGACAAGTTTCTCCGAGCCAGGACGTTTTCCACTAGTCCTAAAATCAGTAGTCGCGGGCTCCAGACTCAACAAGGTACTCATCGACGGTGGGAGCGGACTCAATATCCTCTTCACCAAGACCATGAAGAAAATGAAGCTCGACATCACCGACATGCTCACTAAGAGCGCGTCACCCTTCTACAGCATCGTTCCCGGTAACGCGACTATACCATTGGGCTCAGTGGTCCTGCCAGTTACCTTCGGGGAGACAAGGGAGAACTATCGCACTGAGTACATCAAGTTCAAGGTTGCGGACTTCGAAACCTCCTACCATGCCATTCTCGACAGACCAGCGATTGCCAAGTTCATGGCGGTTCCCCACTACACCTACTTGGTACTCAAGATGCCAAGTCCTGCTGGGGTACTTGCGCTGCAAGGGGACTTGAAGGTCTCTTACGACTGCGACACCGAAGCCGTGGAACTCGCAGCGACCAACCAAGTACCCAATGCAATGATGGAGATCTTCGCTGCGTCCAAGAGGCTTGCCCCAACCGAACTCGAGATATCGGAGAAGACCGACACCGCAAACAAGCCTCAGCCAGCAGAGGAAGTACAGGTGAAGGCCATCGACCTCGGGACGGGCGACAGCAGCAAGACTAACATGATCGGCGCAGGGCTTGACTCGAAATAGGAAGACGTGCTCGTCAGCTTCCTTCAGGCTAACCGAGACATCTTCGCGTGGAAGCCAGCGGACATGCCAGGTGTGCCCAGGAGGCTGATCGAGCACTCACTCAACGTCGACCCTAAAGCTACGCCCAAACGACAACACCTCCGCCGTTTCGCTGACGACCGACGGGACGCCATCAAGAAGGAACTCGCCAAACTACTCGCGGCGGGCTTCATCCGTGAAGTCTTCCATCCTGAGTGACTCACCAACCCCGTCCTCGTCCGCAAGAAGAACACGAACAAGTGGAGGATGTGTGTCGACTACACCGATCTCAACAAGCATTACCCCAAGGACCCCTTCGGGTTGCCGCGGATCAACCAAGTCATCGATTCCACGGCGGGCTGTGACCTGCTCTGCTTCCTCGACTGCTACTCCGGGTACCACCAGATCGCTACCAAGGAAGAAGACCAGGAGAAGACCGCGTTCATCACCCCGTTCGGCGCCTATTGCTACACGATAATGTCGTTCGGGTTGAAGAACGCCGGCGCTACCTACCAGCGAGCTATCCAGGCCTGCTTTAAGAAGCAGCTCAACAAGAATGTCGAAGCCTATGTGGATGACGTGGTCGTCAAGACCAGAAACTCCGATACGCTTATCGCCGATCTTGAAGAGACTTTCGTATCTCTGCGAGAGTACCAATGGAAGCTCAATCCCAATAAGTGCGTCTTCGGCGTACCATCTGGGAAACTACTCGGCTTCATCATCAGCCATCGCGGCATCGAAGCCAACCCCGAGAAGATCTCCGCCATCACCAATATGAAAGCTCCAACCTGCATCAAGGATGTCCAGAAGCTGACCGGGTGCATGGCGGCGCTGAACAGATTTATCTCGAAGCTTGGAGAACGGGGACTACCCTTCTTCAAACTACTCAAGCACCAAGAGAAGTTCGTATGGACCGCGGAGGCTGATCAGGCTCTGGCGCAGCTCAAAGACTTCCTGTCAAAGCCACCGGTCCTCACGGCTCCTCGCAAAAAGGAGCAGTTACTGCTCTACCTCGCTGCGACTACTCATGTGGTCAGTACTGCTATCATTGTCGAGCGGCAGGAAGAAGGCCATGCATACCCAGTCCAGCGACCAGTCTACTTCGTCAGCGAGGTTCTGTCAGATTCCAAGGCACGGTACCAGCCGGTCCAGAAGCTACTCTACGCAGTGCTCATCACCTCGCGGAAGTTATGACACTACTTCCAGCAGTACTCGATTGTTGTCATCACCGATTACCCGCTCGGCGACATACTCCGCAATCAGGATGCTACTGGAAAAATCTCCAAGTGGGCAGTCGAACTCGGCGCCCTCAACATCGACTTCAAGCCACGCACTGCTATCAAGTCTCAGGCACTAGTCGACTTCATGACAGAGTTGTGGGAGAATCAGCTACCAACTCCAACCGAGCGGCCAGAACACTGGGTGATGTACTTCGACGGTTCACTCAAGCTCGAGGGCGCAGGTGCAGGAGTACTCCTGATCTCTCCAAAGGGCGAACAACTCAAGTACGTCCTGCAGATCTTTTGGAAGGTCTCAAACAATGAAGCCGAGTACGAGGCCCTACTGCATGGGCTCCGCCTCGCAATCTCACTGGGCATCAAGCGACTACTAGTCTACGGCGACTCCGCAGTAGTCATCAACCAAGTCAACAAGTCTTGAGATCGCAACAAGGAGAACATGGACGCCTACTGTCTTGAAGTCCGCAAGCTCGAGAACAAATTGTATGGTCTCGAGTTCCACCACGTCGTCCACGACAACAATATTGCAGCGGACGTCCTGTCGAAACTTGGTTCTACTCGTGCGCAAGTACCCGTCGGAGTCTTCGTCCACGAGCTTCACGCGCCATCCATCCCGGCGCCAGCGCCAACAACCACTGACCCTGTGCCACCACAGCTCGGTCAGGAGGTACTGGGACCGACTACTCCGTGAGCCCCTGGGACTACTCGACTTGGGCTACACGGCACCTGATGGCTTGTAGCGCAAGGCATGCAGAGGACTAGTACTCGGTTAGGAAGCTAGACATGTCCGGATCCATGTAGAGTACTCCTAGCCGCACACGTCTAGAACTCCTCTGGCAGACCGACTTGTAACCCTGCCTCCCGGACTATATAAGGCGAGGCAGGGACCCCTATCTCATCATCCGCATCATCTTGTAAACACATCCAATCAATCCAGAGCTACGCAGCATACAGGACGTAGGGTATTACGCACCTCGCGGCCCGAACCTGTCTAAATTGTGTACCACGTGTCTCTCCTTCGAGTTACCGATCTCGGCGAGGCCACATTCATCTACCTCGGGTACTCCCCTTGGTAGGTTGCCGGTCTAAAACACCGACACTACTGGCCTCCGCGGCCCGCGCCGCCGACCGCCGTCCATGCTGCCCGGCGGCCGCGCACCTCCTCCGCTGATGTCCTGCCCGACGTGCGTGCAGTCCCGCCCCCGGCCGTGGTGCCTCCGGCGGAGCGCACGCAGTTGGTCTTGTGAGTGCTTTAGGTGACGCTAGTATTGGTGGGGCTGCTGTTCCAGGGCATCAAAATGACACATCCTGCAGCCGTCAGAACTCGGAAGCTTGACCGAGACCTGCAGGCAGCCGTCGGAACTCGGAAGCTTGACCTAGACCTGCAGGCAGCCATGCGTATTTGATATGATATACTCCGTATATGATATTAACGAGAACAATGGCAGCCTGAGCTTCTCAGTATGATGGAGTACGCTTCAGTTCGATTCTGAATAGAGGGGTCTATGTGATGATGAGGTGGCCAGTTTCAAAATATTGGGGTGTTATTATTAGGGATATGCTGTAGCAAGTTATGATTTTTGGGAAATAATTTCTTTGGGGAACTCCCCATAAAGAGTTTTGGGGAAGATTTTTTAGCATACTCTTGGAGTTGCTCTTATGAACTTAATAAGTGAGGGGTTGTTAAAGCTGTTTGACTTCCACATGTGACTTAATAATTTGAACTTTTTGCACTTCAAGTCGGGTTACTTATGAAAACCAAACATAGCCTAAATTGGTGAGTCAATGTTGGATCTTCTTTTAGAGCAACTCCAGCCGACCCCCTACTTGAGCCCCTACTCGAAAAGTAGGGGCTGAGAGAAAAAAAAACTCACACCAGCAGACCCCCTACTCGCCTACTTTAACTAGGCACCCAAATTCCCCTGTTGAGCCCCTTCTCTCGCGGGCGTGAAGGGGGCTCCCTACTCGGTCGTTGGCGGTTGCAAACTTCCCACGCCGAGCAAGAACCGAGCGCTGTCAGCCGGACTTTCCCTCCGCCGCCACCTGAAGGTCCCCCACCGCGACGGCTGCTGGCGCCCGAAGGTCCCTTGTTCCACGCGCCGTCGAGCAGGCTAGCCGACGACCCTCCTCTTCTCCGCCGCCTAGAGGTCTCGTGTCGTGGCGGCGCCCACCTCCCCCATGCCGCGCGCAACTCCGCTGAGGAGCTCGGCCGAAGCTCGTCCGCACCGCGCTTGACCGGAGGAGGCCGCGGCGCTGGAGGAATCCGCCGCCTGGATCTTGGACCTCCCCACCGCCCAAATCTTGGGGCTCTCCCGCCTGGAGCTCGGGGCTCCCCGCCGCCCGGAGCTCTACTCCCCCACCGCCACCTGGAGCTTCCCCCCCACACAGCCGTATAGGGACGAGGTTGGGGCAGTCGCGCCGGAGCTCTGCTCCCCCACCGCCGCCTGGTGAGGCTTCCCCCGCGCAGCTGCTTGGGGACGAGGCTGGGACAGTCGCGCTAGAGCTCTGCTCCCCGCCGCCTCGTCGATTCCGCCTGGAGCTCGCTTCACCGCGACCGCCTCCCTTCGCCACGGGCGCCTGGATCTCCCTCCGCCGCGGCCGCCTGGAGCTCCCTCCGCCTCTTCTCGACCTCCATGATCAGCGCTGGCACAAGCTCGGGCGGATCTTGCCGCTCAAGCAATCGAGCTCAAGCACGGGAGAGAGACAAAGCTTGGGAGGAGTCGAGGAAGTGCGGGGGAGAGAAGATACCGAGAGGGAGGAAATTATATGACCCACTGACGATTAGGTCCCACGTGTCATACGAAAGTAGGGGCTATTGCTGGAGTTGAGTGTAAAATTAGAGGCCCAAAAAGTTGGGGCCAGCTCCTATTCAACAAAGTAGGGGGGTCAGAGTAGAGGCTATTGTTGAAGTTGCTCTTATACTATAATTCCTCCTTCTAAATTATATATTTCCTCCGTATCGAAATATTTGTCGCCATTGACTTTTTTCACAACTTTGACCATTCATCCTATTCAAAAAATTATGCAACTATCATTTACTTTGCTTGCTACATGCTTTATTATTGTAGATATTTTAAGCTTGACTTATTCTTTTACACATTTGCGATAATTTTTTGACTAAGACGAATGGTCAAAGTTGGAAGAAAAAGTCAACAGTGACAAATATTTCAATACGGAGGGAGTATCATTTTAGCTTTTATACATTCATAGATGTTATTATACATCTAGACATACAATACATCTAAGTATATAATAAAAGAAATGAATTTAAATGAGTCAAAATGATTTATAAATTGGGATCGATGCAGTACTAGGTAAGGCGGTTGCACGGAGCTACGATTCCCGGGATGAACACAAGTGCTACCGCAGGAACTCAGCTAAATAGCTAATGTGACAAGGGTCCTGTTTGGATCCATGGGCTAGAGCTAGTTTGAGCTAGTTTTGCACTAACTAGCCTTAAAGCATCCAAACATGAGGGCTAGATTGGGCTAGTTTCCATCTAACCCACAAAAAAAACTATCCCACCCAAGAGGTGCTTATTAGAGCTAGTTCTTGTGGGGCCCATTGGTTTCTCCCTCCCGCACACGCCCGCACGGGATCTGCTCGCCATCCTCCTCGCGCTTTCCGCCCCATCCGCCGTCACCCCCCAGCGGTGATGCGCCGCCGGCCCCTAGCACTACCTGCGCCCCAGGGACGCCGTCGTGCTGCTCCATGTCGGGCCGCGGCCGAAGAAAGCATTTTCGGTTTGATTTTGCCTGCCCACGCCGCCGGAAAGGGAAGGACGGGACACCTCACCCTGGCGGCAGCGACCCTCCTACTCACCTCCTTCGTCGCCGCGGCGGCGGCGCTCCGTATCCTAACCCGCGCCATCTCCTCGCACCACCAGCTCCTCCTCCACGCCTCCCGCCGCCACCCGCTCTTCCTCGCCACCGCCGCCGCGTCCCCGGGTGCCCACCTCCGCCACACGCTCTACGTCTCGGCCTCCGTGGCCGCCGGAGGGAGCAACGGCGCGACCGAGAGGGAGTACGCCTACAACATCTTGACCATCGGTGCGGGAAGCGGGGCATGCGGGCGTCGCGCGTCGCCTCGGCCCTCTACTGCGCCCGCGCCGCCGTGTGTGAGATGCCCTTTGCCACCGCCACAGAGGAGGGCGGCGAGCACAAGGAGAGGAGCACAGAGCTCCGCCTCCACGCGGCCGCCGCGGCGGAGGGAGCGGATGGTGGCGCCGACCTCGTCCGTGTCGCCCGTCAGGGGGAGCTCCTCGCCGCGCGTCGCCGTCCACCACCCGGCGGCAGACGCAGGCGAGCAAGAGCCGGAGCTGGCGACGGGGGCGACATGGAGGACGACGCGTCCTTCTTCGACCTGGAGTTCGCGATGCCCGACGACGAGAGCACCGTGTCCGACGCGGAGGAGGAGCGGGTGGAGTTCAACTTCGCCGTGGCCGGTGACGACGTTGCGTGCGGCAGGGGCGAGGTGGTGGCCATGGACGCGGTGGCCGCCGCACCGGGCGCCACCAAGACCGGCGACAGCGGGAAGAAGGAGTGCGCGCGGAGGCGGGGAAGGCCGACGAGGCCGCGACGGCTCCGTCGTCGACGGCGTCGCTGCTCTGTCCGGCGACCAAGTACTGCGTGCTGCTTCTGATGCTGCGGAAGCCCAGGGTCCCCGCCCCGGCGGAGGCGAACAGCGCCGCGCCGGCTCCGGCGCCGAAGCAAGCGAGTTGGTTCCTGATAAAGTTCCGAGTGGACGAGGCGCCGCCCCTTCCCCGGCGCCGTCGTCCCAGTCCCAGCCCTCAACGGCCCCGGCGGTGCAGCAGCACCAGCCGGTGGTGCGCCGTCCCCTTCCCCGGCGTTGAAGAAGAATCGAGGAGGCCGCAAGGGGATGGAGAGAGGGAGGGAAGGCGTCAGGAGCTGTGGGTCCCACTGACGGCAGTTGATATTGGAAAAGTGCATTTATTCTCCATCTAACCATGTCATCTAAACACCTCTAGAGCTGGAGTTAGTTTAGTGTTAGTGTTAGAGTTAGTTTCTAACTCTAACTCCAACCCTGTTAGAGTATCCGAACAGGGCCAAGGTTGTCACGCGTAGCCCGAACAAAACACATGTTGGGCACACCGCACACGACACCAGCACACACAATGGACAATTCGTCAATTCCGGCATGTGTGACTGCTTAATTTATTACACAATTTTTGCCTAATAAGAAACATTTTCTTTACTATGATTCCGATATTTTCAAGCCCGGCCGGTTTGTCTAGAAAGTTGCTATCGGCATTTTGGCTTTTGGGCCAGCCGGCCAGGAATAAGAAAGTTGCTATCCCTCCCTTTGCTAATTTGCTTCCAGAAAGAAATTGCTGCCCTGCCTACTTCCTCCTTCTTGCTCGGAGAGAGCCCACAGCCCCACATGCATGCGCAGAGTTCTGCACAGCAATCGAGGTGAACAAACAACGGTCGCCACCGAAGTGATGAATTCCTCAACCTCTCGCTTGGCACTTGCACACATGCATCTTCTCCAATCTTGAAAGACCGCCCCGTACGTGAGGCAAACCCTATCTCCTCTCTCGTGGTGCAATCCAACGTACTCCCTCCCCCGCTATGACCGTCGTTTCCATATTTCTACCTTTTCTTGTTGGAGGGGTGACCGTCCGTTGAACTAAAAAAAGGTAAACCAATGTGATCATAACATTGTAGGTGCTCGTGATGGGAAGGATGCGACTTCCCTCATAAGTAATGGGTAGCTACAGAGAAGTGTCCCAAAATCATCATCGTGCCGCACTGCGTGGCTAGCTTCCACCGTGACACACATACTCCAATCCCATCTCTTTCATTTGTTTAAAGCTACGAACACTGTACTGCATGTTTATATGTGCAAAGTGGGTGTGGATACTAATTTGTTTAATGTAAAAAGATGATGTTGTGTGTAGCCTACTTGAGCATTAATGGATGGCCATTCTAACAGGGGCGGATTTGGGCCTAGGGCCACTAGGGTCATGGCCCTAGGCGTGGCCCAAAACCCTCCTTATATCAAAGACCCAAGTAGTTGTCCACATTCTGATCCTAAGACTTAGGTGGCCCAACACAGCATCAAAGGTCCGAAGAAAAGTCCTCTCCTTGTTTGTTCACGCACGTGAGTTGCGAAGGGCAGTGTTGGGAGCACAGGCACACAAAAGGTCAGCAACACACCAGCTTTTGCTGCAGTGTATTTCCCCAACTTCTTTTTTACTTATTTTTGTTTAACAGTACCGCTAATTTTTCTATTTATAAATGAAATATGGTTAAGTAATGAGTGTTAATACATCAGCTCCAACTTCTTATGAAATTAGGAATCGACATGGTGGAAGCATTTTAAGCTCAGTACAAATTGGTAATAGTTTTTCCTACCGCACTCTCAATACAAAATAATTAAATGAGGAACCGGTAAATGGTTATAAATTTGAGAGCGTCTTAATAAAATGAGGGTTCTTATTAAATGGTTATAAATTTGAGAGCGTCTTAATAAAATAGCATTTAAACTTTGAATGCCATGAAATTTGGCATAAACACGGTAGAAAGTTTAAAGGTCTCATTTTACTAACATGTGGAAATCCAAGTGCTACATATTTTGAAATATATAATTTCAACAGAAGCTATATATTTTTAATCTTTCGCTTAGGAAAGCTTGCAACTGTGAAATAAATTCACTTGGACATTTTTTTCAATTTAAAAAATTAAAGAAGCCTAGATTTTTTAAAATTATAATAAGACTACATTGTGGATTGTTCTATCATTATATCTTCATATAATATGAAATCTTTTAAGTTCGAAACCATGATAGTATGACACTATAAATTGGGATTGTGTAATAATAGTCGAAACATCCATTCAACATAGTTTGATTAAGTGAAGAAGATTCTCAATCACACGATACACCATCTAATTTTGGTATTCATCGTAAAATACATATATGCTAGTGAAGCTAAAGATGTATAGGTTAGAAACAGTGTGTTCTTTGAAGTATATCGTAGTATATTGTGCATGCATAAATGGATGGATGGATGTTATGAACTAAATTTATATCAGTGATTGATAGTGTCCAGTAATAGAGAGACATATAGGTTAATTCAAGCTGAATAGGATCAATAGTATAGGATTGATGAAATAATTATATTTTAAATGAAATGAATATATCTTATGATGCAGTGTTATATATTAGATGTTTCAAATGTTTTTTCTTAATTAAATTATTTAATTGAAATACAGTAAACATCAACGTAAATGTATTTAACATTACAAGTTGTACCGAGAGATGGATAAGAATAATTCATTAAGACAGATCAAACTTTTAAAAAAGTCCATGTGTTTAGGCATGTGGATAGTGGCTTTAGGCGTGAAAAATCGCCAGTCAAGGTAAATAGTGGAGGGGTGGGGTTACTTTGAAACTTTGAACGTACTGTACTGTTATTCCTGTTAGATTAGACTCTACAAACTGCAGGCAATGTAGTACAATTTCGGTGTAGTTGTAGAACGAACAATCGAAAGCAAAATGAAACTCAAAACGAAAAAGAAGATGTCCCGGTCAAAAAAAGCTGCCACTGTGCTCCCTGCTGCATGCGGTGCAGGCCTACGTATGTATGTCGTAACAACTAGGTTGAACAGGTGAGCAAGGCGACTAGTGGTTTTTTTTTCCAAAGGCCTAGTCGTTTTGTAATTTCGTTCGTGGCTCAAACCATTCGTTTGCGTGTACTTTAATTTGTGCACACCATGCATTATTTTAGTGCATATGTACAATTTAATAAAATACACTATTTACTGCATTAGCAGCTTACTCCGGAAGGGTCCGAAGCCCTCGTAAACTGTTCAATCACCGCATCTTGCCGCGGTGAAGGAGCCGCAGACGATGGCGAGGCGATGCGCGCGTCCGCTCGCCAAGTCACAACTCACGACACAACAACCACCCCCGAGCAAACGAGAGCCCGCGACGAAGTGGAGGGTTCCTGCAATCCTGCCAGGCTGCTATAAAGTTGCCACCGCGCCCCCCTCTCTCTCCCTCTCTCGTGTACAAACCAAATCCTGACAAGGTGAGATCCATCGTTCCCCACCCCCTCTCCTCTCGTTCATCGTGTGGTACTAGTAGTCGAGGCGAAGAAACCCCTTCCCATCGTCCTTAATTCCTTTGCTGCGAATCTGTTCATCGATATGTCTGTTTCGAATAGTGATGGCTCATGATACTGTTCGTTTGTTGTTGCGGCGTTCCATCGTGAAGCCTTTTCCTTTTTCTGAGATTTTAGACCGAGTTGATCTACTTGTAGATCTTGCTTGCTGATGTCGTATCGGTGCCTTTGATTTTGCCGTGTTTCACCTAGCGAGCGCCTGCGGTGATATATATCTGCCGTCTCCAAGAGTTTGTCAAATTTTACTTGGCAAATCTTGTGTTTTGCCAACTTCTAAAACGATATGCCAAGTAAAAAAAGACGATATGCCAAGTAAAAAAAGAGTTCATCTCCAACAGTTTGGCATAATTGACTTGCCAAACCCAGATCTAACTTACATCAGGAATCCTAAGAGAAACAAAATTTTGTTTATGCCCTTCCACCTCTTGAAAACTTACATCAGGAATCCATCTCTATTTTTTATTTCTTTTTTCACCCTCCCACATGGAGGGAAACGCCGATGGCAACCATGATCCGCGCGCGCATATACGTATGGGGAGGTGAGTTTTGCCAAGTTTCTATTTTTACCAAGTTGGTTTGCCGAACTGTTGGAGGCCAACTTTTCTTATTTTGCCAAAATTAGATGGATGTCAAGTTGGTTTGGCAAACTGTTGGAGTTACTCTTGCAGATTTGGCGCGTTGAAACGTTGTTATCCCCTTTCTTCTTCTTGGTTGATTGTGATTTGCTAAGGTATTTTGTTTGGGGTTTTCTCGCTCAAATCTGTTTCGCCGAGATTCCGCTCCCAGCTTGCTGTTCTTTTGCCAGTTTGCCACTGAACAGTACTGGTGCTGGTTTCTTCGGTCGAGAGAGGTGGCTGCAGCCTGCAGGGCACGTTCTTCTCTCACAAGTTTTTATGGCAGGTTACCAACTGAAACCTCTTCCAAACCCGGATTTGGTGTTGCTTTTTTCCCCTCAGGCTCCGATTAATCTAGAACGGGATGGCGAGCTGGTGACGGATATTTTTTCTCTCTCGAGATTTTACCTTCCAGTTTTCAGTTTTGCGTTGCCGGGGTTGCTCTGCTCATGTAAGATTTTTGCTACCTTTCTCGCGGTTTTATTGCGATGCTGAACTGCAATCTCTTCGAATTTCTGGTTCTTATTACTTCTCGTTTTTAACTTTTTCATGTTGGTAGTTCTGTTCAGTTTTGCAATGGCCAAAGGTAAAGGGAAGTGCTCGCGCCGCCAAGGGAAGGCGCCACCGCGGCGAGCTACTGTCGGCAAGGCTCCGAACGGCCCGGTGGAGGCATACGCGAGGGTCCGGGTCAAGACGATCAGCTCTCACCTCCTCATCCTCTCGAAGGAGGAGGGCGCCGCCGGTGCCGCCGAGGTCCAGGAGGTCCCGGAGGGCGCCGCCGTCGCCGAGATCCAGGCCGTTCGGAGCCTATATTTGAATGATCATTTAGATAAGTTGTTGGAATACATTTTTCACCAAAATATCTATTTCTACCATTTAGAAAGAATATAGAGTCTCTTGGAGATACTCTTAGATCCATAATTAGCCCATAAATATTCCCTATGTAACCGAGTTTATTTGTAGATCAAAAACCTCTGAAGCTTTCATGGAATTATCACCAAGAATCAAGATCAAAGTTGAGCGCCCAACGTGGAAATTGGAACTGAATGACCCCCTTCAGTTATGAAACTGAACTACTTCTAAATTTTGAGCAGCAAGAAGAATTATATATTTGCATGCCCAGTCCTATATCTTGCATGTAGTTTGTCATATTTGCCTTATATTTACTTGCATTTGATTCCTTTTATTGTTCAAACAGTAGGGCACGCATTTGTGCTCTATTGTTGCATTTTATTTACTTGTGTTGCATTTTATTTGCTTGCATTAACTTGTTCAAATGGTAGGGAACGCAACGCACGCTGAATTGTTCAGTTACTTACGAAAAAACGGTTGAACGGGTACAAGGAACTGAACCAAGGGATTAAATAAAAATTAAAAAGTAAAATAATTGGTTAATTTACAATTATATTAATCAATAATTATATTCATTTTTTTGGTTTCACAAGAAGAAAAATTATAAAATGAAGAAAAGGATACAAATCTTCTTATCAAGTCATATGTCAAAGAACGTATTGGTCATTTCAAAAATACATAAGAATGTGTTTTTGCCTAGCACTTTCTGAAACGACTCCATCTTAGACTGAGTCCAACAGCGGGAGGCAAAAGCATTTTTGCCTCCTGCTTGCAACTGTGCCTTCGACACTCCTCCTCCAACAGCTGAGGCAAAAGGGGAGGCAAACTGCCTTCCGATGAGAGAGGAGATGCACTCCCTTTCTCCTCGAAGGCAAACGACAAGAGCGCTGGGCGAGCAACGCGTGGCGGCGGCCAGGCGTGGGGTTGGTCGGGCAGAGCAGAGGAGCAAGGGGGGCTGGGGAAGAGCAGAAATGGCGGCGGCCGGGCGTGGGGCTAACCATGCGAGATCCGAAGGCTGCGGAGAGGAGGGAGCTCCGGCGCCGCCGCGATGACCTCCACCACCGCCGAATCCATGGCTGCCGCCCGCCGCCTCTCGCCAGCGACGACCTCTCCCACCGCCGAATCGAGGAGGCCGCGTGGATCCTGGCGGAGCAAAGGAGCGGGGGAGGGGCTGCGCCGGCGGAGGAGCAGAGGAGGGACCGCAGTGGCGTCAAGGGTGGAGCGACGGTGGCAATGCGGTGTGGGGCGGGCCGAACGGAGCAGGAGAGGAGCAGATGCGTTTGCGTTTGCGATGTCTCTGTTGGGACATTGTGATTTCAGGAGAGGGTGAAGTACTGTGCACGAAAGGCAAAGTTGGACTTGCCTCTCTAAGTGCCAATGTGTTGTTGGAGTCCGCCTTGCAATAAAGAATCCGAGCTGGAGTTGTTTTAAAGTCAGAGTCCTGTTTTAAAGTCGGAGTCCACCCGAACCGTCGTTTTAGGAGACTGCG
Organism: Cenchrus fungigraminus; assembly: GCA_036936925.1. NCBI lineage: Eukaryota > Viridiplantae > Streptophyta > Magnoliopsida > Poales > Poaceae > Cenchrus > Cenchrus fungigraminus. The sequence goes on along the minus strand of CM072778.1, from coordinate 13,238,427 downwards.
AAACCGGTATATACAGCGCACGCGCCCCACCTCACCCCAGCCCCCCGGCCTCCCCACCGCCCCACATCGCCCCCGGCCCACAGAGCCCCACGACGCGACGCCGCAACCTCTCTCGGTCGCACTGCCGACGGCGCCGACCTTCGATCTCTCGCCGCCGACCTTCGATCTCTCGCCGCCGACGGCACCGACCTTCGATCTCTCGCCGCCGACGGCGCCGACCTTCGATCTCTCGCCGCCGACGACCCTCTTCGTCTCCGCCCGCCGCCGCTAGGTACGATTAGGCCCATCGCCGTCTCGGATCCACCCTTCCCTCGTCTCACTTTCCACCCTTCCCCCTCCGCCGCCGGTCCTTGGGGAGGCGATTAGCCGTCACTTCGGTGATGGATTCGCATCCTTTCCCAAAGGGTACGGCGCCGCGGCCAACAAGAAGAAGGCCCAGCGCGGCTTTCTTCCTCCTCCACGCCCCCGCATCGTCCACCTCCCCGGCTGACGCCGCCGTCCGTCCTCCACCCGCTGCCCTCTTTCTCCTCTTTTTCCTCCTGTGCCCCCGCCGCCCACCACCGCCCACCGGATGTACCCCCCACCCCCCTACCTGGCTAGCGGCGTCCCCGCACTGCCTCGCCTGCACCGCCGGTCAACCTGCCACCTCCACCGGGCATCCACCACCACCGGCTTTCCCTCTTCCCTCTAACGCCGGTGGTCAGTCATTATAGTCCCCAGCACCGAAAAAATTCGAAACCCTAAAAATTATGCCGCCTCAACTAGACAACTACCCGCCGCAGTCGGTGGCGACCTTGCCGCTGAACTGCGCCGCACACCACCTACCCTGCTGGCGGTTGCTGCGTTGTGGGCCACTAGTTGGGCCGGCATGACGGGTTGCTATATGTCGCCGAAGCGACACCTAGCCGCAACGCTAGGGGTGTTAATTTAATTGCTAATAGACTGATTTATTCTGTATTTATTTTATCTGTTATTATGCAGGACAAGATGTCCAAAGAGCATGCTGGCGAGGATGATTCTGCAAACGGTGGCGAGGATGATTCTGCAAACGGTGGCGAGGAAGATTCTGCAAATGGTGAAGAGGATGATTCTTCAGATGGTTACCAGGATGATCGTCGACTAGTATCAGAGGAGTATAGAGACGTGCCATTGGCACAACGCGCTGTGCAGGTGTTGGCCATTCGTGCAAACTTCCATGTTCTAGCCATCAATGGCTACGATATGCAAATGGGTCGGTGCATCTACAGGGAGCACGAGGGGGAAGTACAAGAGGTATATACTTGCTACTTATAATTGTCTGATATATGCTTCATGTCTCTGATATATGCTATAATAAATTGAAACCCTTCACAGTCATGCTCGCAGGAAGGAATGGTCGATTTGATCCCTATTGGACCCTGCCGTCTTTTCATGGCTCACAGCATCTTCACCTTGGAAATTTTCCCTTCCAGGACCAGCAATGAGGGGTCTACACCCATCACTTTCCCTGGTTATCCCGTCACAGTGGAATGGGATGTTTGTGATGATGTTGATGATGACATAGAACCGTCAGAATACACAGAATCCGTCTACTGCAGAGGTGGTTTTCGCAAGTTGGAGATCACATACTTGGTAATTCCCAAGGCCATCGAGACCACTGTTGAGGTCAAGTTGAAGCTTAAAGACCTCGGATCTAGAAGCCTGTATGGTAAAATCAAGGCGAGCACTGCCGACTATGGCAACAAAAGTGTGCACCTCTTTAGCTGTGAAAGAGCGAGGAGTTGGTCTGTTCCCTCTGGCCCCACGTCAATTCTTCCACTCAGTCCGGCGGTGATCGCCTTGCCATATCGTCGGCAACTAGAACTCCATGTAGAGGTGGACTTAATAGTAATCACAATATTTGACAACCAAGAAGAGTACAAGAATTTGAAATTCAGTCTAACATTCAGTCGTGAAATTAGGAGACAAGGAAGAGAAGTTGATGGTGATCAAGTTGAAGTGAGCATTGCTTTCAATCCCTCAATTTGATACACTGTACTGCGAAATAAGCGAAGGGGTAATGTAATAGTCGCATGACCAAATCTTGAACTGAACTGAGATGCCGAGGTCACCATGAAATAAGTGTACGGGTGACGTAGTAGAAGTAGTAGTATGGCCAAATCTGGAACTTTGTGTACGTTTGCCAAATCATATAGACCTAAATTTAGGGTTTCTGAACTTTTTGGTTTTATATGTTACTCTCTAAATGTAGTTTTTGGCGTCTTATAGATCTATAAATACTTTCAAAATGCATATACCTCACCAAATACGGGCATGACATTCAAACCTAAGTTTAGAGAGCCAAATTTGCAATTTGTGAGTTCAGGGACGGGAAGGACACTCGAAAAAGTTGAGCAGCCACAGCCCACAGCCATACATCTGTTTATAACCACCTCAACTTAAGTTAGCTAGCTAAAAAGTAATGGTGTCAACTGAAATTTAGTTGGGGTGTTTAGATTCATCACTAGCTAACAATCATTGCTGAAAATAACTATCTCTCATTGATGGGGTTGGTTTACCGTCTCGGTCTCTTATCACTTTTAACTGGTTTTAGCTGGGTTCAACCAGCTGAAGAATTATCACTTCAGCTAGGACTAGCCTTTATACTTGCTGGGTAAATATTATGTGGATACCGGGTTTTCCGTAGAATCGTGGAAACTCTGCTTTTCATCCGTCAAATGCAAGACGTGCTTTTCATCCGTCAAATGCAAGACGTACAGGTTCATCCGTCAAATGCATCGATCGTGGAAATAAGGAAATTCATCCGTCAAATGCATCGATCGTGGAAACTCCGACTCGGTTTGTCAAAAAAACTATGGAATCAGTTTTAGCGCCTTATTTTTTTACGCCGAGGCATCGATCGCCGGGTGCGTGACCCGCTGGTGGCACGAGCTCGTCCAATCTGGACGAAGCTACGCTGCTAGGGGAAAAACAACCAAACCGTGAGCGGCGAAAAAGGCCAAAGGGCACCGCCTGCTTCACGTGTATGAATAAAATAAGCCCTAAATATCATTTGGATCGAGTAGCAAACTAGCAGTGGACAGAATTGAAGATGAGTTCTGAAACTCCCTTCCTCGGCTTCCCTCGATCGCAATTGCGCACCGACGCCACAGTCGAGCTCGCCTGCGCGCGCCCATGGAACCTGGCAAGGAGGTGGAGGAGGAGGCTGCGGTGAGGATGGTGACGCTGCGGGCGGTGGAGGCCACGCCCGAGTCCTTCGCGCCGTTTGGCCAGGTCGTCTCCGCCGGCTCCGACCGCGCCAAGTTCGGCCCCGACGACGCCCAGCTCGACCTCAGCCGCGGCATCCCAAGGCAAGGCAAAGCCTACCCGTTTCACTTTCCTTTCTCGTCCCGAGGAATCCGCACGGAACAAAACCCTTGGAGAATCGTAAGGATCTCCCCGTTCCCGCAGGTTCTACATCATGAGGCTGGAGAACCAGCCGCTGAGGTTCTCGGCCATCACCCACCACGCCAGCGTGACCCAGTGCCTCGCCTCCATCGGCGGCGAGGACTGGTACCTCGCGGTCGCCAAGCCGTCGCTCGTGGACGGCGGTGGGGAGTCCGAGCAAGATGGGAATGGGAGGAAGCCCGTGCAGTCCCGCGCGGGTCACTACTACCTGCCTCCCGATCCGGCCGAGGTCCGCGTCTTCCGAGTTTCGGGCCCCAAGTTCCTCAAGCTGCACAAGGGAACCTGGCACGCCGGGCCGCTGTTCAGAGCGGATGCCATGTACTTCTATAATCTGGAGCTGAGCAACACCAACGTGAGTGTTTAATTGGGTATTACTGAATTAGTATTTCATTGTTGCGTACGCATGGCATGGACGATCTTCTTGCAATCTTGGTGTTGCTATGATTTTCCGTTTCGGTAGTATTGTAGCGTCACTGCGTCAGCCGTCTGAACAAGCTTAGGCAGCGGACCACTGGTACTGATGGAGCACTTCTAGGCTATACTTACACCTACACCTTTCCCATTCAAGGTCCAAATCCGATATATTGTCATTTTAACGTTTATGTAAATAGCTTCTTTTAAACAAAAAAGTTTTTTTTTACAATTGCGGCAAAACATATTTGTGTAAATAGCTTGTTGTCTCAGTTTTATATTTGTTCAAATTCATCAAGCATGTTGTAGGATATTTCCCACCATTTCCTGATATTTACAGTTTTTTTAACATTGTTCACACAAATGTCTTGCTTGGCTTCCAGCATTTTCAGAGATTTTGCTTCTTCTTCTTTCTTTGCGAATATACATTTTCAATAGTTCAGCAAGCTGTGTCCTATGTGTTTATGGTGATTTTACATTTATTTGCAGTGTTCAATTAGTCTAAATTGAGTCATTACTTACCGAAGTTGCAGCGTGTGGACACTCGAGTTAGCAACCCGAGGGAGTTATTAAATTGACACCACATTAGGATACGAAAATTCGTGGCCGTGCTGTATATCCGTTTCAACCTTTCCATTATATATTTTACAATACACCTAAACTGTAACTTTTGCTTCACTTAGCTGCCCTTCTGCCTTTTCAGATTGTTGATCACACCACGCACCGTTTCAGGAAGCACGATGGGGTGGCTTTTGTTGTTGAAGATTGACGTTGTTGTGAGTCTTGTGACAATGCGACCTGCTGGCTGATCCTGCTCTGTATCATGTCCTGAGGTGTTAAGGATAAACTACTCTGTACTTGTTGTGTTCAGCTGCACACCCGAGCTCTTCCAGCCTGTTTCCCCTTAAAAGTTGAGCAACAACTGTTTTGTTTTCTCTACTAATAATTGTTTTTACAATACTCACAAAAGATGGGCTGTCCTATTTTTTCGGGTGGAGCTGAAACTCCCCTCAGCTCCTCGCCGTCGCAGCCGATCCGCAGTGATGTTGAGGACAGTTGCCGTTCAGCCAGGTCGTCTCCGGCGGCTCAACAGTGCGCCGTTCAGCCAGGTCGTCTCCGGCGGCTGCGACAAATCACTCTGCATCGCACTTAGACAATCACCGATTTACCACTCTTTTTCACAAGGCGCACGAGACGTTCACAAATTGCAGCTCCGGATGCATTCAAGAGATGAGTGGATAAGGACTAACGGAGGACAGCATCCATCTACTCCAAGCCATAGTTATTGGACCGGACCGGATCGGCGGTCAGACCGGTAAAAGACCGAACTAGGACCTCCAGCGGCTCGGTTCGTTAAAAGATCGTCCCTGCAATCGAACCGGTAAAAACCGGATGAACTGACCGGTTTTTCATGGAACCGGCGAACCGGGCATCTCAGGCTCGGGGCACTACCGCGCTAGCCTGAAGGCGAGCAAGCTGGCGGCGCATTGTCTCCAGCAGTCGCCGCAGCCCCTCCCCCATCTGCATTTTGCAGCAGCAAACGAAACTGTAGCAGCTCCAGCAGGAGCAGCAACAGCTGCTACAAAATGCAGCAACCCCCCGCGCAGGCGCATTCCTGGGGAGACTGCATCCCAACCGCCGCCGTCTCTCTCCTCCTCCCTCCACTCCCACGCCTCCTCCACTCCTCGCTGCCGCGCAGGCCAGCGGCAACCTCCTCCGCGCCCGCCGCAGATCCTCATTCCCCAGGTCGAGCTCCATCTCCGACGGCGGCGGCGAGCCTCGATCTGTGCAGGACAGGGGCGGAGGCTCCGGTGATGGGGAAGGCTGGGGAGAAGAAGCGGGGCGACGCGGCGGTCGTGGGCGCGAGCGAGTGCGAGGAGTCGTCGATTCGCCGCCGGATGGGGAGCAGGGGAGGCTGGAGTCGTCGATTCGCCACCGGATCGGAGTCGTCGATTCCCCGCCCAGCCACCGCGCCCGCCGCGCTGGCCATGGAGGAGGGGCGCGGCACGGGGCACGCTGGCTCGGCCGCCGGCACAGAAGGGGAGGGAGGCGAGGGTCAACGCCCCGCCTCCGTCGTCGGTCGCGCTCCGACGTCGGGCAGGGGCAGCCTCTCCCTCTCCTCTCCGCCTCGAGCTCCGCCGCCATGGCAAGGGCGGCGGCGGGGAACCCTAATTGAGCTCGAGGCAGCGCGGATCCGACCGCTCCAGGCCGCCGCCGGCGGATTCCCCTGTTCCGCCTCAGCTCCTTCCCCTGCCTCTCCTCCACCGCATGTGCCCCGCCGCACGGCTCGGCGCGGCCTCTCCTTCCCCGGCGTCCTTCCTCCCTCGGCGAGGCGTCGCCCTCCTTCCCCGGCCTCCGACCGCACGCAGGAGCCAACTACCACGAGGCGATGCACGAGGGGAAGCCTCCACTGCTGCAGCTCTTCCTCCTTTGCGCGACGGGATGGTCTGCATATGTGTGTTTTTTTCGGATGGGCGACGGTAACGTACTGGAGACAGTCTCAGGAGGCAAGCATGCCGGCGGCGTCCACTTCTCCCAATCTTTTGCTGCTCGCTCGTCGATCCCCATTTATTATTCCATTATTCACCGGATGCGGACGCTCACGCCTGCCTGTTCTTCATCTGCCTGTTCTATCAGTTAGTAACTTAGCATCCAGACAAATGATTTGATTTACAGTGTCATCGTCATGCATCTGTCAATGTGTCAGTAATTGATAGTTGATGGACTACTGAATACTTGAATTTCACAACATAGATTCAATAGTTGCCTTGAGCTAGTTCTAAATTATAAATTTCTAGTTGCTTACTGCTTCACGGAATTAACTTGCACATGTTAGAGTTGTATGCTTGTACTCTCTCTTCCTCAATATTGATTTTTTCTCTCTCATTCAGTGGATTCATCGGAGACTCCAACTCCAGTGACAGTCCCACAAGCAGAACACCTAGTGGCTAGTATGGCAGCAACGAAAAGATTATAAATTGTGTTATTTATGAGCATACTTTTCCTATGATAATTAAAATATGTACTTAATGATCACCACAATATGGCACCGGTTCAAAGTATCTGTGGCCGGTTCACTCTAACGGTCCATAGTTATCGAACCGGCGGTTCAACCGGTCCATAACGGTTGAACCAATGAACCGAGGATCTCACCGGTTCGATTACCGGTCCGGTTCAAATAACTATGCTCCAAGCAACGCAAGGGCAAGGTACTCTCTCCCGAAGCCTCTCGTGTTAGCTCTAAAACACGGATCTCTAGCATTAGATCTAGCCGGGTACAAACTTGTTTAACAAAAGACATGAACTTCGATCTAGATCTACAACACTACAACTACACAAAGACTAACAACAACACTAACAGAGGGAGTAGGAGAACACAAACCATCAACAAGGGAGGGAGGCGCTGCCGGTGCGTTGGCCATCAACAAGGTAGGGACGACGCCGGCTCGGTGAGGGTGGCGGTGGGGAAATGCCGCAGGTGGGGACGATGGCAGCGAGTACAGGTGATGAAGCAGGACGTCCGCGGCAGCGATGGTGGTGCTTCCCGTCGCTCCAGTGCTCCCTCGGTCGCTAGGGTTGTAGGTGGGGTGTGTGGCGGCGCAGAGAGCCTCTTACTACGAGCCGTGGCCCCCACCTCCTCTATATAGCACTGTGCGACGGTTGGGCGCTCCCGACCAGGGCGCGAGGTCGAGCCCGACTCGGCCTTTGGGCCGCGTCGGTGTGGAGATCGAACTAATATTCTCCCTCTCGATCTCAACTTACTCTTTTGCACTTCAGCTTCTCGCTGGGTATCCACTTCATCACAAACAAACATACCGAGCATGGGTTATCTTAATCGTAATGACAATCAGACTAACCAGTCACAATACAGTTATTCATTCTGAGGGATCTTAACTAGGCCCATCCAGGATTCATAGGCTTTCCCTTAAACCCATACCGATAATGTGTTCTCTAAACACACTAGGTGGTAAGCCTTTTGTGAGCGGATCCGCAAGCATCTCTTTCATAGTAATGTGCTTTAGACTTATAGTTTGATCCTGGACTCTGTCTTTTAACGCATCGAACTTCATTTCTATGGGTTTGGTAGCATTAGTTGACTTGTTATTGTGGGCGTAAAATACTGTTGGCGCATTGTCGCAGTACAATCTCAATGGCTTTCTTATGCAATCCACAATTCTCAAGTCAGGGATAAACTTCTTTAGCCACATAACCTGTCCTAGTGCCTCATTACATGCTATGAAATCTGCATACATCGTAGATGTTGCAACTAGCTCTTGCTTGGAACTTCTCCATGAGATAGCTCCTCCTGCGAGAGTGAATACATATCCAGATGTAGACTTTCTATCATCTCTATCTCCCGCATAATCAGCGTCTGAATATCCTACTATCTTCAGGACATCAGATCTTCTATATGTTAGCATGAGGCCTGTTGCGCCTTGCACATATCGCAATGCTTTCTTTGCCATCATCCAGTGCTCTGCACTTGGATTAGACTGGTATCTTCCGAGTACTCCTGTAACAAACGCTAAATCTGGGCGAGTGCACACTTGTGCATACTGTAAGCTACCTACTGCTGAAGCATATGGAACCGCTTTCATTTGATCGATCTCGTATTGGTTCCTTGGACAATGATAAAGTCCAAACTTATCGCCCTTCTAAATAGGAGCAGGTGTGGCTTTACTTGCATGCATATTATATTTCTTTAGGATCTTCTCCAAATATGCCTTCTGCGATAAACTTAAAATCCCATTTCTTCTATCTTGGTGAATTTGAATACCCAAAACATATGAGGCTTAACCAAGATCCTTCATATCAAAATTTGAGGACAAAATATCTTTCGTCTCCTGTATTAGTCTAACATCATTGCTAGCAAGCAAGATATCATCCACATACAGTATTAGGAAAATAAATTTCCCTTTGTTAAACTTTACATAAACACAGTTGTCCTCAATGTTTACCTTAAACCCAAATTTCTTAATTGTCTCGTCAAACTTTATGTTCCATTGTCTTGAGCCTTCCTTCAAGCCATAAATGGACTTTCTCAAACGACATCCCATATGTTCTTTGCCTTTCACAACAAAATCTTTGGATTGAGTCATGTAGACATCTTCATATAGGTCTCCATTCAAGAATGTCGTCTTCATATCCATCTGATGCAACTCTAAATCATAGTGCGCCACTAAAGCCATTATGATTCTAAAAGAATCCTTACAAGAGACTGGTGAAAACATCTCATTGTAGTCTGTCCCTTCAATTTGTGTGAAACCCTTAGCCACAAGTCGTCCCTTATATTTCTCTATATTTCCTTCGGAGTCATACTTAACTTTGTAGACCCATTTACAGCCTACAAGCTTGGCTCCTTTAGGAATTTCTTCTAAGTCCCAAACTTTATTGGTACTCATGGATCTCATTTCATCCTCCATGGCTTCTTGCCACTTGGATGCATCTGAACGGCTCATGGCTTCTTCAAAAGAAGCGGGATCACCCTCTATGTGAACTTCTTCACTATTATATACCTCATAATCATTAGGGATAGCTGATTTTCTAACTCTTTGAAACCTTCTTGGGGCCTCAATGGCTGGCACCTCTGGTTCTAGGGACTGTTCAGGTTCTTCTTGTGCAACTATAGGCTCTGTAGGATCCTGAAGAACAGGTTCCTGATTTTCACTCATTGTTTGCACCGGAGAACTAGCAATAGGTTCTGGCACCACAGTAGGCTCCACTGTAGGTGTCAGAACAACACGCGACACGAAAACTGGTTCTTGAATCATCGGAGTAGGTACATATACCCACTTCTCTTCAAGATCAATTTCACGTGGCACCATGCTCCCTCTAACCATCTCAGTTTCTAGAAAAACTGCGTGTGTCGTTTCCACAAACTTTGTGTGTCTGTTAGGACAATAGAAATGATAACCTTTAGACTTCTCTGTGTAGCCAATGAAATGGCAACTGACTGTCTTGGGATCTAGTTTCCCAATATTTGGGTTAAAGACTTTAGCCTCAGCTGGACATCCCCACACAAGCATGTATCTTTGTTGACACCGTTTTTTGGCATGTGTCAAGACTGAAGTCAAAACGAGGCAGAGGGGCCGATGGAGGGCGAAAGCAGTATAGTTAATTGAAGGCAGAGGAGGCCGAGCCGGTGCTGTACAGATTATTTTAATCCAAAGGAAAAGAAAGATCGACCAGCTGAAGAAATGGGCAAGAGCATGCATGAGGCAATCGACTGGAAGGGATGATCGGCCACCAGCATGTTGGCAAGGCGTACATGCACAGGCTACCACAGGCGTACATGCATCCATGCCGGCTGGTCACGCATAGGCTTGATCGAGAAAGATTCTGCAGAGGAAAGCTAGAGTCCATGTATCTTAATATTAGCTTGTCTAGATTTTACTTCTTTAGAAAGTATTGGTGTCGTTGGTAGCTATGATGCGTCGAGAGTCTTTAATTAGGAAGTTGATCCCTTCTGGCCATAGGAGTCTTGAGAAGCCCAGGGTATAAATATAAGCCCCGGTCATTGTAAAAGATTATCCCACGATCAATATCAAAAACGCCTCCGGGCACCCCTTTACCAATTACTGTATCTACTTTATTGCATCTACTTTCGGCGACTTCGCCTTCGTACATTTTCTCTTTCACGAGTTCTCGCAAACTCGCCGGGCTGCATCACCTCGATCTCTGGCTTGCTGGTGAGTTCCGCTTTACCGAATAATATCTAGGCTTTAACCTCCGGGCGCATCGCTGTGGTTTCGTCTAGATTTATTCACTAGTTATCGATATCAGCTAGATTAGCAAGTTTTATCCTAATTCTTGTTACTTTAGCTTTTATCACAATTATCCAACTTGAGACTGCTTCCTGTCGGCTTTATCACATTATTATTATTATTTTGATTATCATATAGCCGGCTAGATCTGTTTCAAGTGTTGCTCACGTAGCTCTGTTTAAGTTGCCTCTGGTAACTTACGCTTTGCCTACGTCACCATATCGGCTGATCTGGCCGATCTGTTCTACCCCGTATCGGCTACCTAGCTGTTACGATTTTATCAAAAGACACATCGGCTCTTTAGCCGATTTTCCATTGTCAATCAACAGGTCAGATTGGCTGGCACACCTCGCTACAGACCGGGGAGTCACGTGTGCTGCGCGTGGAGGTGACGTCCTATTTTCGCGTCAACACACTTTTGGCACGCCCAGTGGGACCGAATATTAAATCCATATTATATCGTCTGGTGAGACCTGAAGACATTATCCACAACAAATCTAGAGTGGCTCAAGGAGTACATCGTCATGGTTAGTCAATCTGGAGTATTGGCGGATATTATAAGCAATGTCATAAAGAGTGCGTTCTCTGAGTTTGCCCAACAACAAAGGTATGAGAGAACATATTATCAACAGCCGATGACATCGGCTAATACTGCCTTTTCTTACGGTCCAATTCAGTAGCAAAATTATGAAGAATCAACATGCATGTATCCTGGAGCGTTAAATTATGCAACGGCAAGCATGAGTACAACTGATGAATCGGCTTATGGTGATTATTTAATTTCGCCATGCTCACATCAGGATAATTTCTATCAGCCGATGACAGTTCCTCAGACTGCACTAGTTCCCTCCAGCTCATTACCGCTGCCACAAGTGGATTTCTTTCGCGCTCTTGGATACACACCACAGCCGCTGGCACATGAGGATTTGTTCAGCATTCTTGGATATACGCCTACGGACACTACTCAAATTCAAGGAACGACAGGCTGTCAAAGTGGTGTTCTGGAATCACGATTTATTCCCCAAAGTTCACAGCAGAGATGGGTTCAAGAATCGGCTCCTCAGCCGATAGCTTTCCAACCACATGTACAAGCTCATCAACCAATGGTTTAGCAAGCAGGTTGGCCGATGGTGCAAGAATTACAACAAACAATCCCTGTAGTTCAGCCTCAAAAGTCAGAAATTTATCAGTCACAAGCGATGGATGAACAATTGGTGATTCAGCAGTCAGAACCGATAACTCAGCAATCTTGGCTCGGGGGGCTGTAGAGTTCTCAGCTATCAGCTCAGCCGCAACAATCAGAAGATTATTGGTCGCAAGTTTCGACTATGCAGTTAATGGCATATCGGCCACAAGCTATAGATGGACAGGTGACGGTTCAACAATCACCGCTGATAGTTCAGCAAACTCGGCCTGGGGGGCTGCAACATTCCCAGATATCAGCTCAGTCACAAAGTACAGAAGATTATCAGTCACAAGAATCGGCTTTACAACAAGGAATATTGAGTACACGGCCGATTGCTTATCAATTGCCCCCTATGTCAACAAAACTACAGCTAGAAAAGAGTCAGCCAGTTCAAAAGGAGCTTGTGCAGCCGGTAAAAATTCACAAAGACCAAGGGAGCTGTCAACTAGAAGATGAGAAAATTCAGTCACAGTTTGCTCCTCAGGAATCACAGTCGCTGGCTTGTCAGTATGTTGGGGTGCCATCGCAACTGGTGACGGACCTGCCTGACCAATTGGTTATTGAGCAAGTGGAGGTTGGATTTGAAGAGCATATCCAGACAGAAAAAATTAATGGTCATGAAGCACAGGACTCAGTTGATGAGTTTCAGGTTGGAGATCAATATGGAGGAAAGTACAGTTATGAAGAAACTCACAAAGAAGAAGTCATAGCCAATTACAAAAATAGAGAAAAGAAAACTGGCGGGAACAGAAATAATGCTTCCTATGGATCAACACTTGACATCTACGGAACTTGCAAGAGATCCGGACCAATAGAATTAGCTTTGCTTGATGACCATATGATCAATATTTTATTCCAGCCATTAAAAAAAGTAGAGGTGGTCAACGGAAGTGTAAAAATTGCAAAAGCAGAGCAAACAACGGTTCCTTTGAGTGTTTATTGCTCGCAGCCAAAAAATATTACCCAGGAGTATCAGTCATTTGGAATTGAATTTCCATGGGAGCCGGGTGATCAAGAGCCGAAAATAATTGCACAAAAGTGTCGGCTACTTGGAGTTTATTTTCCATGGGAGCCAGGTGACCAAGGACATGCCTTGAAGCATTGGCCACTTGGAAATTATTTTCCGTGGGATCCAGGAGGACAAGAGTTGTGTACGAAACTTTAAAGCTGATGTCTGTAATCGGCTAAATGATGGGGCACATGTCATTTGATCCTATAATTTTGTTGCCTCGTGGTGGAAAGCCAAAAAGATATATATTTTGGCTGCATTATTTATTGATAAAAACCAGCCCTGCAGAAGAGGAGAAATATCAGCAACTTTATTTTACAGCCGATGGAAGCAAAGGTTGGCCGGTAGAAGAGCAACAGAGTCAGCCAATGGAGCATGACCGCTTTTCGTTGACTATGCCGAAGGAGTCGTCATCAAGCTCGACACCGGAGATCTAGCCGACGACTTCATCCACTTCGATGACGACAACTGCAACAACATTTTTTGCAGGCGGATCTGTACCGACTCGTCATCAAGCAGGCATGTCTACGACAATGCCTAATGCCCTACGCGGTATGTATCTACTGATAACTACCCTACGCGGCAAGTGGAGTAGATCAATTGGCACCGAAACAAATGTAAGTACATGCGTCAGATGGAGAATTGTTGTTGGTCTATCTTTCTCCTTCGGATAAATTATTTAGCCGATGAAAAGGAAGATTTGTCAGTATCATCAACAATATGATCTTAACCAAGCGAGTTTCATCTTGACTGACGCGCTGGCACGTACGGATAGTATCGGCTGCTTGATAGCTGATGGATTAACAGAAGAAGAGTCAATGAGATTAAATGCTATCGGCTAGAGGAAACAAATGGACTTCTCGATGGACAAGAAGCCGTACATTTAATTTATTCAGTTGAGAAAAAGACAAGATCATATAGGAGATATACAAATAAAATGAAGCAGATGGTTCAAAGTTGAAGGTTTGCCGATGGTTACTATGAGAAATAAAAGTCGGCCGATGAAATGATTCTTGGATCAGTTACTGTTGCTTTGATATAAAGAAGGAGTTGCCAGACAAAGAAGCTCGTCAAGAATAACAAGTGTGAGAGAAGCAACGTAAACCATGAAGTCCAAGAAGTTTTAGTTCTATTAATAATTCATGGAGACCCTGTTAAAGACCATGGGAACGGTATATTCAAAGGATATTCCTATACTGTTGATTGAGGTTATACAGACACCGAATAGCCATCATCGATCGATGGGCATTGGCTAATAGCGTTACTTGTTATTCTTCAAATACAGAGCTACTGGAGCCAGGGATATTGCTGTTGCTGATCACACCGCAAAGCTGAGGTAACAAGATCACATCGGCGGTGCGTTAATGCTGAAGAAAGCATAGGTGCGGCCGACTACATATATTGTTGGCTATCAGAGAATCGACTCCTGAATGATCAAGATAGACGGCGTGAAATAAAGTAATTGCTAAATACAACGGTGATGGCATTCCAAGGCTGGCATACATGACACCTATGGTCAAGATGGAAAACTCACCTCAGATGGCATCTATCGGCTATGGGAGATACAGTTTCTCTCGAAGTATTGAAGAGTATTATGGCAAAGCTTGTTTTGAGAATCTCTAAAGCTAAGAAAGCCGATCCTATCGGCTAAGGAGAAATCTATGGATATAAAATCTTGAGCGAATAAATAGAAAAGGATCAAAGGCTAATTGGCGGTTCTGTGGATTTTAAGGACTGGATGGCCAATGACCAAAGGGGAAGAGATCTAAAACAGAGGAAAGCTAATTGCTCTGTGTTTATTGCTCGTGTCTTGGGCACACTCGTCATGATACATTTCAAACTACTAGTGTGTCAATGGCTATTAAAATATTTAGCAGTACTGATCCAGAGATACATGCAGCAGCTAATGGATTTGAAAGTCCTCAGATCTGTGATAGCCAATCAAATTGGAAAATGCATCAGCTAGAGATAAAGTACAGATTAACAGAGAACAGTGCCAGTTTTCACAGAGTAGCAATTTCCCAGCTGCCTGTTCTTCTATTAACATCCAACATGTACAAGGACAGCCGATGGAGATATTGTTTCAGTCAAATATATATGAGAGCTTCAGCCGATTAAACTTAGCCAATGGAGCACTGACGCTGCCCCAGCCGGAATATTTAAGGAGCAGTCAGAGTGTCGGTTGAATTATTACCAGTAAATAAACAAGGAGCTGGACTTACAATAAAAAGGAATTCAATGGCGGTTGACCAGCCTCCTAAGAAGTCAGACTCGGATGCTTGAGGGAAGCTGATAATCCAATGGACGATGAAAGAAACGAAAGAAGGACTAATGACGGTCCGAGAAAGTTCAAGGCTCCAGGTACAACAGTTGCAGGGATAGTGGTGGACTCTCGATACATTCTTTTGTTACCAGATTGGCCATGCAACATGTCTTGCTGTTGTGAACACCGAGAAGATGATCCATGGGACGAAGCCCCTAAAGACAGTGAGGTCCTGGAGTGGGCCTATTACCTAGCAGATTGACCATTACACTGTTCAAGATCTCAATGGAGGCCACTTGAAAACACAAACCGATAGTGCACATTGCTGGAAATAACAAAAGGTTTTTTATCGCGCACGCAAGAACAGCAGCAACAGCGCTTGATGAAGTGATTGCAGTCTTATTGATGATGATGAGAGCCTAATTGAGATAGCTGATGAGAGGGACATCATTCCACTAGTCTCCAAATAATTCCATCTGCCGACAGCATTGCTAATGATAATCAACAGAAGAGCATGGTCCTATCAGTATACTGCCTCGGGAAATTATGGCTAAAAGCCGACCAGATGTATCTATCGGCTATGTGATTATTTTGACAGATTTAGTGTCAAATTGATTTTGGAGAAAATAGTGCACTTCTAATGGGACAGTGCAACATCAATATTCCTTAAATGCCGATTTCTACATTCGGCAAAGGAAAAAAATACTCCCGCTCTCCCTCTAGGATTTTTTTTCTCATTGGTTATTCCCTGGAATTGCTGATAAAGGTACTGCTACACTATTATCACAGTAACCTCATGCGGCTGATAGTTCAAGCTGATGGAAAAGAACCGTTTTTAAGGGAGACATGTCTGGAACAATAGAGCCAATAATTATATCAGGGATTTATGGCTATTACAATATTCAAGCAAATTGCGTAAAGCAAGAGGATGTGGAATATGCATCGGCTGGAATTAATTTCCTCTTTACCGATAAGAATCTCGAGTAAGCATGAAGACATCGCCGATGAAGATGGAGGAAAACCTGAGCCAAGACCAAGCTATTCTTGCTTCGAGATGAGCCAATGATAGTTTCTCAAGAGGAAGATAAAAACCGAGCTGTCACTCTGCCACATAAGCATTAGTAAATTACAGACTGCAAAATCGGCAACGATGGGCTAGCTACATTTATCAACATCATGCACCGTCGATATACAAATTTGCCGATAAATACAGTAATGAGAAGCTAATACCATAGGCAGCGGAACTATTGGTGCCAACAATATCATGTTGCTGAGGGAAGTGCAGCTACTCAGAAGCTCTGGCCATACAAAATCCAACAAATTTGGAAAGTTAATTGGATGTCATCGATAACTGATGGTGCTTATTTGTGAACAATAGCTTTCAGCTCTATATCAGCTTAAACAAACACAGAAATTAGCCGCATATGTGAGCGTTAATTTGTTTCACAAAGCACAAGCAGTTAATAACATACACAATGAACTACTCCAGATTTGAGCAGTGTTAATGGTTGACAATGGCTGGAGCAAATTCTTGAGCCAATGAATCTTACAACAATATAATCGGCTACTTGCCGTCCAGAGGGACGTATCTACAGATCCCAGCCGATGGAGGATTATTATGGTGCAGCTGCTTGGGAATTACAAGGGTGACAACATAAGGCAGAGGTCAACTAGGATATTTCCTGCATAAAGAAAAGGAAGATGTTCCTGAGTACGTCGGCGGCTAGATTGAAGAAAACATGTCAGCTGTATCCTAATTTCCCAAGCCGATGGAGTGATATTGCAACCGATAGGACATCCTCATCAGCCAATAAACGACTGTTGACACTTATGTGGTGCTCTTGTTCTAGACAGAGCTGGCTTATGTGCATCTGGATCCTCTATACAAGGCCGTCAAGTGAAGGATTATAGCCAGATGGAGGACTACTACTGCCAATGCTATCACTACGGATATAAAAGCCAATGTTGTCGCTATTATTGTCAATGATGCAGCAATGTTACCGGAACAGAGTAACGAAGAGGCTCGATGAGAGGAGCAAAATCTGGAGTGGTGCATCAAGAAAAATCCATAAAAACAGTTAGTGAGGGGAAGCTTCATGAATACTACATAACGGCAGCTGATATGTCAAGATAATTGTGGTTGTCAAGACTCATCCGATGGAAGTATGTCCAATAATTAAATCGGCTATAAAGAAGCATGCCCAAACATAGTGGCCACGGCAACACTGGTAAGCCGGATTAAAGATAATCAAGAGCAACATGCTATCTCTAAGGGATGCTGATGATGATATTGGCTACTGTTGCCTCAATATTGCCAATATACAAAACCGTGCGTGTAGCTATCCCTTGACGTGGGACATCAATACCTGGACTATTTTAAAATGATAGTTTGAAAAAACTCGAAGATGATGAGTTATGCCAAGATTTGCTGGGTCACTATTTTTCTCACGTACACCATGTGCTGATGAGACTGGCCAGAAACAGAGACCAAACAAAAGTCACATTGGATGCTTCCAGGTCATTTGAATTGAAAATGATTCAAGAGTTGACTTCGGGTAAAAGAGGCTGATTCAATATGGTGCAAATTTAGAATTTCTTAGAATTCACGGCTTCTATGACCATGTGTTTTGAGGAAGTTATTTGCACCAAGGATATATATTCTGTCGTCAGTAGTATGGTCCTGTAATAATAATGGTAACCACTTTTCAAGAGCTGAGTTATTCTTCACATTGGTCGAGATATTGCGACACGTATCGGCCATGAAAGGAGCAGTGATGCGAAAGTTGAATTATTAATTACAAGGAGCAGCTTGCATAAATCAGAAGATTGGAGGTCCAGATTTATAGAATTTCGAAGCATGAATCCTTCATAGTCCGAAACTGGGGGGCTTGTGTTGACACCGTTTTTTGGCATGTGTCAAGACTGAAGTCAAAACGAGGCAGAGGGGCCGATGGAGGGCGAAAGCAGTATAGTTAATTGAAGGCAGAGGAGGCCCAGCCGGTGCTGTACGGATTATTTTAATCCAGAGGAAAAGAAAGATCGACCAGCTGAAGAAATGGGCAAGAGCATGCATGAGGCAATCGACTGGAAGGGATGATCGGCCACCAGCATGTTGGCAAGGCGTACATGCACAGGCTACGAGACTACGTTCCTAAAAGCTTAATGAGGTTAAAATACTCTCCAGCGACAAGATGATGATTCAGGCTATTGGAAGTAATAGATTTCCTAATCTAAATATATCGGCCCAATCATATTCTGAGAGAGAGAAGCAGAGGAGAAGAATCGGCCAAAGGAAGGATCGGCCGGTGGTAGCAAGAATCGGCCAGCAGAGTAATAATAAAAGCATGCACAGAAACATGGCTGATGCATGGATGCAAATTAATAAAGAAAGGAATAAATGTTGAAGAGAAGGAGAGTCCCACACGTAAAGGCAAAATGAAGACAGGGGTAAATCTGTGAAGGAGCAATCGGCAGGAGTACAGGAAGAATCGGCTAATAAGTCAGCCGGTGGTGGACTTCACGTGATTGATTAGTAGAAGAATATTTAAAGGAAGCAGCATTTAGACCATGGGAATTACTCACATGTATATACGTACATGGAAAAGAGGGGATTATAAGGGAGGCTGAGAATTGTTTATTCAAAGGAGACTAGCATCCTATAGTCAGAAGAGAGATTAGAGAGAGAAGGATATGGTATAATTGCTGACCGACATACAAGTCACGGAGTCCGGCTGGTCACGCATAGGCTTCATCGAGAAAGATTCTGCAGAGGAAAGCCAGAGTCTATCTTAATATTAGCTTGTCTAGATTTTACTTCTTTAGAAAGTATTGGTGTCGTTGGTAGCTATGATGCGTCGAGAGTCTTTAATTAGGAAGATGATCCCTTCTGGCCATAGGAGTCTTGAGAAGCTCAGGGTATAAATATAAGCCCCGGTCATTGTAAAAGATTATCCCACGATCAATATCAAAACCGCCTCCGGGCACCCCTTTACCAATTACTGTATCTACTTTATTGCATCTACTTTCGGCGACTTCGCCTTCGTACATTTTCTCTTTCACGAGTTCTCGCAAACTCGCTGGGCTGCATCACCTCGATCTCCGGCTTGCTGGTGAGTTCCGCTTTACCGAATAATATCTAGGCTTTAACCTCCGGGCGCATCGCTGTGGTTTCGTCTAGATTTATTCACCAGTTATCGATATCAGCTAGATTAGCAAGTTTTATCCTAATTCTTGTTACTTTAGCTTTTATCACAATTATCCAGCTTGAGACTGCTTCCTGTCGGCTTTATCACATTATTATTATTATTTTGATTATCATATAGCCGGCTAGATCTGTTTCAAGTGTTGCTCACGTAGCTCTGTTTAAGTTGCCTCTGGTAACTTACGCTTTGCCTACGTCACCATATCGGCTGATCTGACCGATCTGTTCTACCCCGTATCGGCTACCTAGCTGTTATGATTTTATCAAAAGACACATCGACTTTTTAGCTGATTTTCCATTGTCAATCAACAGGTCAGATTGGCTGGCACGCCTCGCTACAGACCGGGGAGTCACGTGTGCTACGCGCGGTGGTGACGTCCTATTTTCGCGTCAACAATCTTAGGGAGGGTTCTCTACCCGTCCATAGCTCATATGGTGTTGTAGGTACTGACTTAGTAGGTACTTTGTTTAAAATGTGGGTGGCGGTTTTCAATGCCTCCATCCACAAATTTACTGGCAAGGTGGAGTAACTTAACATACTTCTAACCATATCCATTAAGGTACGGTTTCTTCTTTCAGCTACTCCATTCTGCTGAGGCTCACCCGGTGTACTATACTGAGCAACTATGTCATTCTCCTGTAAGAACCTTGCAAAAGGTCCAGGAGCTTGGCCATATGGGGTGTGTCGACCGTAGTACTCCCCTCCACGGTCTGATCTTACTACTTTTATCTTAAATTTATCTAACGCCTCTGACTTTTCTTTAATTGGATAAATATAACCATAGCACGAATAGTCGTCTGTAAACGTGATGAACGAATCAAAACCGTCCACAGACGTCACAGGGAATGGACCACAAATGTTCGTGTGTATAATCTCTAACACCCTTGTGCTTCGCTTTGCGCCTTTCTTAATTTTCTTAACGTACTTGCCTTTAATGCAATCAACACATTGGTCTAAGTCTGAAAATTCTAACGGCGGGAGAATTGATTCTTTTACTAAACGTTCTATTCTTCCCCTCGAAATGTGGCCTAAACGACAATGCTACAATTTCGAAGATTCGCTATCAATTCTCTTTCGCTTGCCTTTCTCATTTGTAGACAAGGGGACACTCGGTGTCTCACATACATTCTCATCACACACATTGATATCATCATGCATAGATAACTTATAAATCTTGTCTTGTCCGAAGGCAAGACCAACACACTTATTATTGTACTTAATCAAACATTTTTCAGCACCAAAATAGCACTCAAATCCACAATCTGCTAAGCATGATACGGAAATCAAGTTTCTATTTAAACTAGGAACAAAGAGGACATCATGAAGATGAAGTATGAAGCCATCGTGTAGCTTGATGGGGAGTTCTCCAATAACTTCTACTTCAGCCTCCACTCCATTGGCGACTTTAATGCTTCTTCTGCCTCTTTGCAGGATCTGATTCGAATGCACACCCTGCATAGAATTAGCAACATGAACAGATGCACCTGAATCAATCCACCAAGTAGATTTAGAATAACTTAAGTACAGGGTCTCATCTACAAAAGTAATTATATCCTCACCTTTAGTAAGCATGTGCTTCATCCACTTAGGACAATCCTTCTGCCAGTGGCCAGTCTCCTTGCACCAGAGGCACTGATTTGGAGCGACTGCTACTTTCTTGACTGGTTGAGGTTGGTGCTGAAACTGCTAGACCGGAGCTTTCCCCTGAGACTTGCTAGGAGCATTGGAAGGACCACTTTCATGTTGATTCTTAGCTTTGTAGCCCTTGCTACCAAAAGTCCTTTTCTTGGTGGTATGCTGCAAATAGTTGACAGAACCACCATTTTGCTGTTTGAGCCTCTCTTCCTCTTGCACACACATAGCTACTAGCTTGTGCAAGTCCCACTTCTCAGTCAAGGAGTTATAATTCACCTCAAAAGTGGAAAACTCAGGCGGCAATGACTTAAAAACTAGGTGTACCAGAAACTGTTCTGGCAGACCCATGTCCATGCTGGTAAGTTTACCATTCATGTTACTCATCGACAGAATGTGGTCTTTAACACCACCTCCTATGTACTGCATACTGGTGAGCTTATTGATCAAGGTACTTGCATAAGTCTTGGAGTGCGTGTCATGTTGCCTCTCCACTATTGCCAAAAACTCGGCAACAGTGTGCTCCACTCCATCAGACTTTTTCTCAGGGATTGAAGCCCTGATAACCTCAGACATCTTTGTTTGCATGATCTTTAAGCATTTCTTATTATTTTTCTGCCACGTGGCACGCTCAAGGTCGCGCTCAGCAACCTTGTCTACATGGTCACACTTCCGTGCCTGAAAGGTCTCCTCATTCTCATTTGCTCCTCTCACTAACTCTGCAAGAACTGCAGGGCATGGTGTAGTCAACACGTAGTCGAGCTCCAACATCGTGAGGACGCAATCCAACTGGTTGCGCCACTGCTTGAAGTTGGGTCCAACTAGCTCAGGGATGGTGCTGAGGTAGCTCAGTCCTGAAAAACATAATTAACTCATAAAGGTGAGAACATAAAAATACAGAAAATGTTGCATGTATCAATTCAACTTTGGTTAAAACTAATACATACAACAATGCTCTACATCAACTCTATATCACCTTTGGGCAGAAAGATAGAATTAATGCATGAAAACTTTAAACATTCTGTTTATAATACTGTAATTATCAGCTTTGGCCAAAAAATGACAATATCATAAAAATACTTTAAACTTCATTCTATTTCTCTAATTAAATATCCTTTTGGTTCAATTTAATTAAAGAATAACTTCACAGTGGAAAAAACATGAATAAACTTAAAATTCTAGGAGCATACTACTCTCTGTAAAATTTATCACTTTGGTTCAAAATTTAAACAGAGATTTAAACTTAACTTTCAAATGAAAAACATTCAAATTAACACAAAATTTGCTTATGAAAATCTCAAAACTTATTGCGAAAACTACTGTTCATAGCCAACTATTTGGCCCAACAGCATAATGCGGCCCGCGGCCTGCTTGCAGCGCCCGCTTGGGCTATTAACCCGACAGCCCACGGCTGGGCTGCCGAGCCGACCCAGTGCCGCATCCCGCCTGGGCTGCTTTTAGACCATTTTGGCGCCTAGCCAGTCACAGCCGTCGATCTTCAGATCGACGGTCCTCATCGCGTCCACCGATTTCACTTCGGTATAAGAGGTCAGCTGGCTCCCTGGGAAACCCTAGCCCCTATTTCTCTCCCCCTTCGCCTGTCTCAAACTCGACAGCGGCGGCTGGAAGTTGTCTTCCCTGCGTCCGGCGCACCGGCCGGCGCGGGTGAGAGGCGACGCCGCCAGCGCACGGCCCCACACCCCCTCCTATCCTCTGCTAGCCATCCCTATCCTCCTTCTCCCATATCTCGCGATATCAGAAACATGGTGGCATGGCATCGCCCCCGTGGCGCCATCGCCGGCCCCTTCGCTGCACCCGAGGGTGAACACGCCGCCATCGAACAGCTCGGTAGCGGTGCCCTGTCTCCTGTCCCGCATGCCAGGCGAGCCGACGGCGAACAGCGTCTTCCCGCACGGCGGCGGTAGGTGCTCCAGCGTTGGAGTTTCTCGATCTAGGGTTAGGGTTTGAATTCTTCCCCAAACCCGAACGGATCTAGGGTTAGGGTTCGATCTTAACTTCGATTCACTTTGAATCTTGCACGTTCCAGTGTTCCTCTCCCCCCCTTCTTCTCGATTCGGGGTAAAACTTTAACAATTTGAACACTGACTACCTAATGCTCAGATCTACTAACTAGTAGGCGACTGTGAGACATAGGTACCCCTGGGTCCCCACCGACTAGGCTCACGGCCGTCCCCGACAAGTGGGTCCGGCCTACCAGAAGACTTGCCGACCTGATTGTGGGCCCAACCGACCTAGTTGGTGGCCCACACGACCTTCCAAAGACCTTCCAGAAGATTCCAGATGACCTTATCTGGAACGACCTCAAGACTTGGCGTACAAGACAAGACATCGGTGGATTCCGACTAAGCAGATCGACGGATATGGCAAGTGATGTAATCAATTAGACTTAGGTCTCCTGGTCGTAACCGACCAAGAATCTGGGAACCGACCTTGTCCGCTGGCCAATATAAGGTGGGCAGGGCGACCCCTTGTACAATCACGCAATCCCCAAGCAATCTACACCAACAACTGGACGTAGGGTTTTACTCTCCGGAGGCCCGAACCAGTATAAACTCGCCGTGTTCTCTGTGTTCCGTGTGCTTGTGCGCAACCTTCGAGTTCTTAGCCTTAGATTCCCCCTCGCCGAACAACTAAACCACTGGGGTTAACCCCCCTGTGGGCTGTCTAGATCTAAACATCTGACAGTTGGCACGCCAGGTAGGGGAGGAATCTAGGGTTCTTCGTGCAACTCGATGGCTTCGTCAAACGGCGTCATCTTCCCGGAGAGCATGGCTGACATCCTCGCCAACCCCATCGACTTCTGCTTCGGCTCTATGCCTGCGGGATCCACCGTTCCAACCACGTGCCACATCATCGAAAGCGCTGCGGTCACCTCCAACCAGCAGGTCAGATCCGATCTACTGGAGAAAACCCACCCACCCACACCTAGCGACCTGATCGCGGGGCTCGATCGTGTCGAAGACATGCTCTCTGACGCGATCAAGGTCTGTGAGCACGTCAAACGCCCCCGCAGGACCCCTCCATCTTCATCCCGCATGCCCCTTGGTCTGCAGAACGCAACTCATGCAGCGTCTCGCTACATGAAGAACAAGCTTCAGATCCAATCTGAACCCAAGATCCCAGATCGTGGGAACCGCAAGGGTCACCTCGACGACCCTTGCCCCGTCCATGAAGACTCCAAACACATGGCTCGTTAGTGCCATGTGCTCAAGAAGCTTCGCCGACCTCTCACCGCAGCTCATCACCACCAGTTTAACCGCGAGCCGTCTCCGGACCGCCTCACGTTTCAGATCGCTCGTACAACCATCTCCCCGAACTATCCGGGAGAAGTGTTTGAGATCTCAGATCGAGAGGTCCTCGTGGTCTCTGCAGACGTACCTCCTCAACCCGGAGAGACAGACGAGCAGCGCATAGAGCGCGAGAACGCTAACGCCGCACGAGCTACGCGTCGTCAGCAAGAACTTGAAGCAGCCGCAGGTCAGCCCGCGGGCAACGTCGTACAAGGTGCCAGCGAGCAACTTGCAGGCAACGTCGTCAACGGGGCACAAGCCCCCGCGGCTCCAGCTGCCCCTCAGCAGCACCAGAATCGCAACGAGCCTCGTCGAAACCGCCTGCGTGCCAGAGACCTCCTGAGGGACTTTGAGCAAGACGACCATGAGGTTTACAACTCCCCTCAAGCAAACTTAGGCGCAGCCCTTGCCGCGCTGGGTCAACTTGAGGATACTCCTGCAATACGGCGCCTACAAGCTCACATCCGCGTTGCTACCGCCCAGGTCGAAGAAAGGGGTCCAGGATACAGCAGGTCAGCTTCAAGCTCCTACTCCAGGAGTAGGCCGGAACGACCTCGTCAGCAGCGCCACAACAACGCCCCCCTTCAGCCCATGGCTGAAGAGGGGGGAGGCGAAAACGAAGTCGCACAGCCGGTCAATCCCGCTGCCAACGTCGCTGCCAATCAAGCAGCCAATCCAGCTGCCAACGCCGGTGGCAACGCTCCTGGCAATGCTCAAAACAACGCCGCCAATGCGGCTAGTGCCCAACAGCAGAATGTTGCTGCCAACCCAAGACAGAACGCTGGAGCCCAACCTCCACCAGTACAAGCCAACCATGCTCAGAGTAGTCAACGTCGACGTGTACGAGACGAAGTGGAGATAGCACGCCGTGCTAACTACGACCGCGACAACGGGGTCCCTGATCCCCTTGACGCCAATAATCCTATTCAAGCAACAGAACTTCGGCAGATGCACAACCAAGAGCTCCTACAACGTGCCCAGTACGACGAAGATAATGGTCCTCCCGACGACCTCTATGTCATCCCGATGGCCTACGCCCCGTCAGCTAGTCCTGGAGCAATCAACAAGTTCCCGGCGTTTTCACGTCGTCTCAGGACGATCAGATACCCCAAAGACTTCAAGCCAGCCATCGAAAAATACGACGGTCGCTCCGACCCAAGTATTTGGCTCAAGATGTATAGCATCACGGCACGCGCCTCTGGAGGCAATGAGGATCACATGGCGGGATATTTTCCCCTCGTGATGGGCAAAGCGCCACTCCTGTGGCTCGACAATCTTCCTGCGGAGTGCATCACCTCGTGGGCGACTTTGTCACGGCTCTTCATGACCAACTATCAAGCGACCTACAACCGCCCTGGCAACACACATCACCTCGCCAGAGTACGGATGAGGCATGACGAAACTCTCCGTGAGTACACTAACCGCTACTTTGAGAATCGCAACACTCTTGCAGGTGTCAAAGACGAAGACGTCACAGCCTACTACAAGAAAGGGGTAACCAACATCAAGCTATTCGAGAAGATCCACGAAGCTGACGCCCACACCATCGTCGACCTCATGGCCTACGTCGACAAGCTTGTCGACACTCAAGATGCGGTGATGCACGACTTCAAAGGAGAAGACCACGATGACGGTGGCAGCAGGTCGCGCAAGTGATCAGGCGAGGTCTATGCGACCGACCCACCTAGACCTTCCACCTTCCTTGAAGGTGACTTCAACATGGTCATGGACGACTAGTGCCAGTTTCACCGCGACGCCAAGCATACCATGAGGGAGTACGAATAGCTAAAGCGCGCCCTAGGGGTACCACCAGAGCCCAAGAAGACCAAGAGCAGCAACAATGACGACCAGAACAGCAGCCGCCGCTACGACAACCGTAACCGTCGACCTAATTGACGTGATTACCGTGACCGTCGACCCTACCGTCACAATGACGACAGGGATCGCCGTGACTATCGACGCGACTACCGCCGCGATGATCGCCACGATGACCGCATGATGATCGACGTGACGACTACCACCGCGAAGACAATCGCAACGACCGGCGTGATGAGCACCGCGACGACCGGCGTGACGATCGTCGTCGACAAGACAACCACAACCGCAATGACACAGGCCGTAAGGAGCCTTCTCCGCCACCACCGCCAATAGGGGGCAACCCCAATGGCACGTTTCAGACCGCCAACCGGCAGATCAACTTCATCGTTGGAGGTCGTCAGGCAGCCAAGAGCAACAGACAGTAGCGATTAAACGCAAGGGAGATCGGCCAAGTCAACACAGAAACTCCACAACCTCTACATTGGTCGGAGTACCCCATCACTTTCTCAAGGAAAGACCATTGGGTCCACATACCTGACCCCGGGACCTACCCGCTGGTCGTCAACCCCATAGTGGATGGCGCGTTCCTGCCTAAGACCCTCATCGATGGAGGCAGCAGCTTGAACATCATCTTCACAGAAACACTGAGAAAGATGGACTTCAACTTCTCCAAGATGACCGCCTGCGACGA
Source organism: Cenchrus fungigraminus (assembly GCA_036936925.1). Lineage (NCBI taxonomy): Eukaryota > Viridiplantae > Streptophyta > Magnoliopsida > Poales > Poaceae > Cenchrus > Cenchrus fungigraminus. The sequence goes on along the minus strand of CM072778.1, from coordinate 13,211,714 downwards.
ACCCTTCTACGGGGTCGTGCCCGGCAAGGCTGCATACCCCATAGGTCGTGTATGCCTGCCGGTCACCTTCGGCAAGCAGGAAAACTTCCGCACGGAGTACCTGACGTTCGAGGTCGTGGACTTCCGCTCCTCCTACCATGCCATCATTGGTCGACCCATGTTGGCCAAGTTCATGGCCATACCACATCATACCTACCTCATCATGAAGATGCCAGCATCAAACGGGATCCTCTCCGTCCACGGTGACATCCTGGTCTCCTACAACTGCGAAAGCGACACTATCGACCTCTCCAAGGTCTCTGCGTGTAAAGTTGCTGCTACGGTCATGGTCGCTCAGGCTGCCAAGATCGATCAAACCACTCTGGAGGTGCCAGAATAGAAGCGTACAGCCACTGCCTTGGACCCAAGTCCTGCTGTGAAGAAAGTTTGCCTCGTCCTGCCCGACGCATCCAAGGAAGTCACCATCGGGGCCAACCTCGATCCCAAATAGGAACTCGCGCTCACCAGTTTCCTCAGGGACAATGCCGACATCTTCGCATGGAGCCCGTCCGACATGCCCGGTGTCCCTAGGAGGCTGGCTGAGCACGCCCTCAAAGTAAGCAAGACCGCACGACCTATCAAGCAAAAGCTCCGGCGATTTGCAAAGGATAGAAAGCAAGCTATAGAAGTAGAAGTCTGCAAGCTCTTAGCTGCAGGATTCATCCGTGAATGTAAACACCCGGTTTGGCTCGCAAACCCGGTCCTTGTACCTAAGAAGACTGGAGGATTAAGGATGTGTATCGACTACACCGACCTCAACAAGCACTGCTTGAAAGATTCCTTCCCTCTTCCTCGCATCGACCAGGTCATGGACTCCACGGCTGGTAGTGTTCTATTGTGCTTCCTCGACTGCTACTCAGGTTATCACCAGATAGCCTTGAATCCTGACGACGAAGACAAAACAGCGTTCATAACGCCCAATGGCATCTACTGCTACAAGGTCATGACCTTTGGTCTCAAAAATGCTGGCGCAACATACCAGAAGGCGATACAGAAGTGCCTGAAGTCGCAGATCGGGAAGAACGTAGAAGCTTACGTCGACGACGTGGTCGTCAAGACCACCGAGCAAGATCAGCTCATCGCCGACCTCGCCGAGACCTTCTCCAACCTACGCGAGTACCAGTGGAAGCTCAACCCGACCAAGTGCGTCTTCGGTGTCCCCTCCGGATTGCTCCTGGGCTTCATGGTCGGACACCGGGGCATCGAAGCAAATCCCGTGAAGGTCAACGCAATACGCAACATGGCCAAGCCATCTTGCAAGAAAGACGTCATGAAGCTCACAGGTATGATGGCGGCTCTAGGTCGTTTCATCAGCAAGCTCGGCGAAAAAGGTCTACCTTTTTTCAAGCTATTGAAGAAGGTAGATAAGTTCGTGTGGGACGAAGAAGCACAGAAGGCTTTCGAGGCTCTCAAAGAGTCCTTGACCATGCCTCCAATCATGACGCCACCTATACCAGGGGAAACCCTCCTACTCTACATCTCTGCCACCACTCATGTGGTCAGCTCGGTCCTTGTCGCAGAACAAGAAGAAGAAGGGCGGGCCTATACTGTTCAACGACCTGTGTATTACTTAAGCGAGGTCCTTGCCGATGCTAAGACACGTTATTCACAGCCTCAGAAGTTGCTCTACGCACTCCTGATCACGTCGAGAAAGCTGCGCCACTACTTCCAAGCTCACAAGATCACGGTGCCATCATCGTTCCCGCTGGGGGAGATAATCCGCAACCGCGACGGTAACGGCCGCATCGTCAAGTGGTCGGTAGAGCTTGGAGAGTTCGACATCGAGTTCTGCCCCAGGCTGGCGATCAAGTCCCAGATCCTAGCTGATTTTGTATCAGAATGGACAGAGATCCAGATGCCCCCTCCCAAGGAGCGGCCTGAACACTGGATAATGTACTTCGACGGTGCCCTAAACCTCGAAGGCGCAGGAGCAGGAGTGCTATTCATCTCTCCTCAGGGAGAGCAGCTCAAGTATGTCCTGCAGATACACTACAAAGCCTCCAACAATGGAGCAGAATACGAAGCTCTAATTCATGGGCTCCGTATAGCAGTGTCCCTTGGCATCAAGCGACTACTAGCGTACGGCGACTCCAAGGTCGTCATCGAGCAAGTCAGCAAGGAGTGAGATTGTGTCAAAGACACAATGGACGCTTACTGTGCTGAGATCTGCAAGCTCGAAGGCCACTTTGAGGGAATTGAGTTTCAGCACGTGCCACGCAACAACAACGTGGCCGCCGACGTACTATCTAAACTAGGCTCCAGGCGAGCCCTAGTCCCGGCGGGTGTGTTCATCCAAGATCTACACAAGCCGTCAATCAAGCTGTTGGACCCGGACAACCCGAACCAAGCACAGCCCGACCCAACTCCAGCACCTCCCCAAGACGTGCTGATGACAGATAAAGAGGACGATTAGCGCGAGCCTTTCCTAGCCTTCCTACTCGACCAACGAGTCCCAGAAGACAAGGCTGAACGAGAGCGTATCACACGACAAAGTGCTAACTACGTCGTGATTGGTAATGACCTATATAGAAAAGCCGCCTCTACTGGCGTCTTGATGAAGTGCATCTTGCGATCAGAAGGTCTCCTGCTCTTGGCTGAGATTCATGGCGGTGAGTGTGGCTGCCACGCGGCATCTGCCAATCTGGTCGGCAAGGCGTATCGATCCGGCTTCTACTGGCCCACGGCCATGTCTGACGCTAAAGACCTCGTCAAGAGGTGCAAAGGATGCCAATTCTTTGCCAAACAGCAGCACCTGCCAGCTCAGGCCCTGCGCACAATTTCCCCATCTTGGCCCTTCTCCATGTGGGGCCTCGACTCCGTGGGTCCGTTCCGAACCGCTCCAGGCAGCTACAGGTATATCCTTGTGGCCGTCGACAAATTCACCAAGTGGATTGAAGTCCTTCCTGTCGCAAAAGTCACGTCGGAGGAAGCAGCAAAATTCATGCAAGACATAACACATTGCTTCGGTGTGCCCAACAGGATCATCACCGACCTAGGGACGGCCTTCACAGGGTCTGCCTTTTGGGATTTTTGCCAAGACAACATGATTGACGTCTACTACTCCTCGGTCGCCCACCCCAGGTGCAACGACCAGGTCGAACGTGCCAATGGCATGGTTCTTTAAGCTCTCAAAGATCGTATCTTTGATGATGCTTCAAACTACGCTACCCGGTGGTTAGCCGAGCTACCACATGTAATTTGGGGACTAAGAACCCAAGTCAGTTCCACCACGGGCTTCTCGCCTTTTTTCCTGGTCTACGGCTCTGAGGCCATCCTACCCACTGACGTCGCCTTCGGAGCTCCACGCATACAGTTCTACGAGGAGGGAGAAACCGAGCAGACTCGTTGTGTCAACCTCGACAGCCTCGAGGAACAGAGAATGGCTGCTGTTATGAGGCAAGCTCGCCACGACCAGCAACTTCGTCAGTATCATGATCGCAACGTCAAGGAGACCTCCTTCAACGTTGGCGACCTAGTCCTAAGGTGTATCCAGAAGACCGACGGCATGCACAAGTTATCTGCCCCTTGGGAAGGACCCTTTATCATCACTGAAGTCATTAGCCTATCCACATATCGCCTCTAGTGGGGCGACGGGCAAGACGTACCCAACCCTTGGAACGTGGAGCACCTACGTCGATTCTACCCGTAGAATAGTTTTTATTACAGCTATGTATTCCTCATCCTTGTACTTTTTAGTTTAATAAATATTAATTAAAGCAGTCATCTGTTGTGTCCTGAGCCCTACCTTCTCCTCCTTCATGTCATGAACCCTCCCCCTCGACATGCTCGGGGGCTTGGCTCAAGCCAACATAAGGGTCGAAAGACCTGAGGGTGAAGTTTCCTGCTCCTCCCCCTCGACATGATCGGGGGCTTGGCTCAAGCCAACATAAGGGTCATTCGACCTAAGGACGTCGTCCCTCATGACTACCTACTTTGTGTTGTTGCGAGCCTCCTTGGTCGTAAGGTTGCAAAACCTGAGTCCTAGACTACCTCCCGCGCGCCGGTCGCACGTAAGTCTCCTTGTTGAGCTGTGATGGTCGGTAAGCCAGCCTCTCCGTGAGTAGTGGTTAGCGGAGTACGATAAAAGACACGTCGCTTCAAGGCTACCAAGTTCGCGCAAACACAAAGCAAGTACGTCATGCAGGCCAAAAGAAAGTTATCAAGTAATATTTCACATGACTAGAGGAGGGAGGGGGTACAGCTCTAAGACTATGGCTACTCTTCCCCGTCGTCGCCCTCATAGTCAATGGCGTCCATTATCACCATAGCGGCTTCCCGCACTTCAAGCTCCACAACCTTGGGATCCTTCGTCGCGTCTAGGCCTTCTCCGACCTTGACCATGTCAACGTCAGGGTAGTGAGACTTCACCCGTACCAGCGCCTCCGTGGCCACCGCCAAGCTCGTCGCCTTCAAGAGGTCGAGCAACTTCTCGGGCGCAGCCAGAAGTCAATCGATAGCCGGCTTGGGCTCCTCCCCCTCGACCTGCGACGCCACTATGTCCATCGCAAAGTGGGTAGCATTCTTCAAGTCGTTAAGCTCCACCTCTTGCCCTGCAATGATCACCTGGTCATTCTGCAGCGCCTTCAAAGCTACCTCAAGACTGACCTCAAGGTCCCTTCGAGCCTGTTTCTCATAAGCCAGCTTCTGAGATACAACGTACTCACTATCTATGGTGCCCTTCATCACTTGCTTCAGCTCTTGAGCACCGGCTTCGACCTCCCGTAGGTTCACCTCCAAGCTTCGGACTTTCTCCTTTGTATTCTTCAGCTCGTTTTTGAGGTCATCCTCTCGCCTGTGGAAATCTACAATGTACAAGAAACCCTGAGGACCAGCCCTCAGTACTACAAGTCAATGATACCATTGTTAGCTCTAAAACACGGATCTCTAGCAGTAGATCTAGCCGGGTACAAACTTGTTCAACAACAGACATAACTTCGATCTAGATCTACAACACTACAACTACACAGAGACTAACAATAATACTAATAGAGGGAGTAGGAGAACACAGACCATCAACAAGGGAGGAAGGTGTTGCCTGTGCGTTGGTCATCTCGTCGGTCGAGGTCGCAGGGGCGTCCTCGGCTTGGCGTAGAGGTGGCAGGGATGGCACCGGCTCAGTGAGGGCGGCGGTGGGGAAACGCTGCAGGTGGGGACGATGGCAGCGAGTACTGGTGATGAAGCAGGACGTCCGCGGCGGTGGTGGTGGTGCTTCCCGCCGCTGCAGTGCTCCCTCGGTCGCTAGGGTTGTAGGTGGGGTGTGTGACAGCGCAGAGAACCTCGTAGTGCGAGCCGTGGCCCCCACCTCCTCTACATAGCACTGTGCGATGGGGGCCCACCAACCATGGATCGGTTGTGCGCCCCCGACCAGGGCGCGAGGTCGAGCCTGACTCGGCCTTTGGGCCGTGTTGGTGTGGAGATCGAACTAACATCTCGCTCCCTCGTGTCTCTCGCCGCCCCTCCTTGGGCCCCTTCGTCTACAGCTAGTGAGGAAGAATGGCAAGGCGCCTACAGCTTGTCGTCTGCATTCCACTATTGATGAACAAGTAGTGGCTCTACTGATGAAAGCCGGTGGTGTGTTAGATGAAGAAGATACAGCAACTGATGTTGCTCATCTACGGTTTGGGGAGAAATTTGTGAGCGCCCTTGATGGCACTGTTGTGGAAGGAATGTGTGTGACGTTTGGGCTACAAGAGGAGGGGGCCACGGGCAGCATTGGTGCCATGGCTCTTGACACCGATGTTTGATCTGCAGCAGCAGCCGCGCGTGGTGCCACCTGTGGGCACGTGTATCTTTGTTTTGTCCATGTCTTTCTGTTATAGTTCCAGTCTAGTTGTGTTAGTTCCGTGGTGTGTTAGTGGAGTTTGGAGGAAGGGGAGAAGCTACTTTTCTATCTCTGCTCTGTCCCAGGTGCGATGGGGTGGTGTTAGTGTTGTAAGGCCTGTTCTTATGATGGGCGGGGGGCTAGAGTTTTATTTTAATCAATGAGTGATCAGAACTGTGTGTTGTTTGATTGGAATGTGAGAGGGCTTAATAACATGGCGAGAAGGGGTGTTGTCAGGGATTTGGTTGAAAACACCAAAAGCACCATTGCCTGTCTACAGAAGACCAAGATGGCCTTGATTGATGCTGATGTGATCAGAGACACTTAGGCCCAAAATTTGTAAACAACTTTGCATTTTTACCTACTCAAGGTACAAGAGGAGGAGCTATTCTAGCAGTGAATGAAGATTCTTATAAGATAAGCAATGCAGTGGTTGGAGAATTCTCTGTTTCAGAAACTCTGGAAGCAACAACAACTCTGGCATGTTGGGGGCTCACAGTGGTGTATGGACCTCAGGGAGATTCTAAGAAGCTAAGATTCTTGCAGGAGCTGAGAAATGTTAGGCAGTTATTTGGTGAGAGGTGGCTGGTCATACGTGATTTCAACATGATCTTGTAGGCACAGGACAAAAGTAATGCAAACATCAATAGGAGACTGATGGGCTCTTTCAGGAATTTAGTGGATGACTTGGAATTGAAAGAACTAAGCCTTTATGGAAGGAAATGTACTTGGTCAAATAACACAACGCAAACAAGGATAGATAGACCTTTTTGTACTGTAGAATGGGATTCCATGATGGGCTCTTTTACGGTGGACCATACCACCCTATACCAATGTTTCAAAAGGACCGGTATGAAAGAATCCGACGGTTGAGATTAATTGTATACCACTAAAACCTCTTTATGTGGTATAGGTGGTATACATGGATGATATAGGTGGTATAAGGGCAAGATTGGAAATATTTCAATACATTACTAGAATATATATATATTTTTTAATTTCATTCTTCATTTCATTTAACTTCATTGATTCATTTCCATTTTGCTTTATTCCATTCCACTCGTCTGGCGACTGGCGACTGACGTCCGGCCGCCGGCGACGTAGCAGCGGCTCGGTGCACGGCCAGTTCTGCATGACTGAGTGACTGACGACTTCTGGACGGCGGCGGCTACAACAAACTGCAAGATGGCGACGCACCCCTGTGTCAGGATCAGGAGTCTGCACGATCTGGAGACTGCATCCATTTTACTTGCCTGAGAATTGATGTGACTTCGATAGACAAACGAGTAGGGACTAGGAAAGTAGGTGGCGACGATAGATGACGGACACGCACGCCGGCCCTTCAATCCTCCTCGCAGAATTCAATCCGGTCACCTCCACACACGTACTTAGCTGTCTCATGCGCCGCGTGGTTCTTAGCTACCGGTTGCGGCCTTCTCTGCTCTGCAAAATGGAAGCGTCCTGGGGCGGCAGGCGAGGAGGGGCGGCACAAGGTGTGTGGTGTGGGACACCGGCTGACCACCACAGACAGCCACAACAGAGAGGACGCGGCGGCGGTGTCGAAAGCTAGGGAGATCCAGAGGGAATGATGATGTGACCACGTGCGTGCGCCGGAAAAGAAAACTCAACTTTCCCTAATTACAAATTTGCCCATATCATAAAACTGCTTATAGTTTATACCACTACCTGGTGGTATGGTACACCATAAAAGAGCCCTTCCATGATACCCAACTGTGTGCTGCAAGCTACTTCCTCCGTGGTGTCTGATCACTCCTTTCTTCTTCTTGTCGGAAATGCTACAGGAGCAGTGTATAGAGGTTTTCGCTTTGAAGTTTTCTGGCCCAGATTGCATGGTTATCTTGACACGGTTAAGGAGGCATGGGAGAAAGACCTACAGGTCTACAATCCTTACCTGAGGCTGCACATAAAAATGCAGAGAACAGGGAAGGCCCTGAAACAGTGGGCACGTGCAAAGATAGGAAATAATAGGCTGCTATTGTGTGCTGCAAGGAAATTAATTGGAATCCTAGATGTTGTGCAAGAACATAGACCTCTAAGCGCTTTGGAAATACAATTGAGACATGATCTGAAAGAAAGGTATCTGGGTATGGTGGCAATAGAGAAAATAAGGGCGAAACAACGATCCAGACTTGCACACATCAAAACTTCAGATGCACAGTCCAAACTGTTCTTTTTGCATGCCAACGGGAGGAAGCGCAAGAATCATATTCAGTTTTTGAGCACTGATGAGGGATCAGTGCACACACACTTAGATAAACAGAAGCATATTTTTGAGCACTTCAGCACTCAGTTTGGGCAGAAAGCACCAAGGACACATACTTTAGATTGGGACCTGATCGGTTTGCAGAGGCTGCAACTCAGTTCCTTGGAAGCTCCTTTTGAGGAAGAGGAAGGACATGAACTGATCAATGATCTAGCCACCGACAAAGCGTCGGGACCAGATGGATTTATAGGGGCTTTTCTTAAGTCTGCTTGGCAGTTGGCACATTATTAAACCTGACATCATGCTGGCAGTGGGTTTCTTCTTCACCAACATGAGAAACATTTCAAGCAGTTGAACTCGGCACATATGGTCCTAATACCCAAGAAAAAAGATGCACAGAGACTGGGAGATTACAGGCCAATTAGCCTCACCCATAGCATTGCAAAACTTTTCTCCAAGTAGCTGACAAATAGACTGGCGCCATTCCTTAACCAGTTAGTTTCGAGGGCGCAGAATGCTTTTACAAAAAGAAGGAGTATACAAGACAATTTTCTATTTACTCAGAACCTGGTAAAGGCTCTACACCGAGCGAAGCAGCCTGCACTCTTTATGAAACTTGACATTGCAAAGGCTTTTGATAGTGTGAGATGGGATTTCCTGATGGAAGTTATGCAGCAAATGGGCTTCGGCAACAAATGGTGTAGTTGGGTATCCATCTTACTCTCTACGGCATCCACGTCAGTAATACTCAATGGAGCAAGAGGGCCATGGTTTTGACACTTTACGGGTCTCTGGCAAGGGGACCCTCTGAGCCCCATGTTGTTCGTCCTTGTGATGGAACCTTTGCAGAAAAGGTTCGACTTTGCGACTTCTAGAGGCAATTTAACAGTGTTACAGAATAGGGCTGCAAGAGTACGAATGAGTTTGTATGCTGATAATGTGGCCTTTTTCATGAACCCTGACAAGGAAGAAGTGATAGTAATAAATGGGATCCTAGAGATGTTTGGGATGGTGTTGGGGCTGGTCACTAACAAAGACAAAAGTGCAGTTTATCCAATCCAATGCTCATGAATTAATGTCGAGGACGTAATGGAAAGTTTTCAGTGTCAGATTAAGGAATTCCCATGTCAATATCTAGGCCTTCCTTTACACTTTAGGGCGCTGAGGAGGGTGGAGATTCAGCCTCTAATTGACAAAGTAGCTGCCAGGTTGTCTGCTTGGAGGGGCAGGCTGCTAAATAAGGCAGGTAGATTGGTGCTTGTAAACACAGTTCTTACATCCATTCCGACATATTACTTAACTGTGTTTGCACTAAAAAAATGGGCTATTAAGAAGATTGATAAAATCAGAAGATCCTTTCTATGGAGGGGGGGGGCAGAATCTGCGAATGGAGGCCATTGCCTAGTGAATTGGGGACGAGTGACGAGGGCAAGAAAATTCGGTAGCCTCAGAGTACTTGATCTGGATCTGTTCAGCAGGGCACTTCGTATAAGATGGTTGTGGTATGAGGGGAAAGACCCAGACAGGTTGTGGGTTGGCACTGAGCCACCGGTTACTGAAATTGATCGACAACTGTTCAGGCTAAGCACAATTGTCACAGTTGGGAATGGGCTTACAGCTGAATTTTGGAATTCCTCTTGGTTGCAGGGAGTGGCACCTAGGGACATAGCACTAAATCTTTATAAACTGGCTTGGAGAAAGCACAGGAAAGTGTTTGAGGAGCTAAGTAATGCCAACTGGACAAGAGGCCTATCGAGGATGTCGACAGTTACAGAAATGGCAGAGTTTGTTGATCTGTGGGGAAGAGTGGAAGATTTTCATTTTACAGATAGCCCTGATGAAATCCAATGGCGATGGACCTCAAATGGTGAATATAGTGCAAAGTCGGCTTATTCCATTCAGTTTGCAGGGACTTACTGCACTTTTGACAGCCAGGCAATTTGGAAGGCACCAATGGAAGGAAAACATAATTTTTTTCCTGGCTACTTGCACTACAAGAAAAACGCCGACTAGTGACGCAAAAAAAGATCGTTTCTCGTCATAAACCGCGATTAATGACGCCGGTTGTTACGAAAACGCGCCGTCATTAATCGAGCGTCACAAACCGCGATTAATGATGAGACCTTATTTCCCGGCATCATGAGTTTAATGACGCGTGGAAATTCGTCTATACAATGTGTCATAACTTCGTTCCTACAGCTTTACCATGCTAGACAGAATCTGATGTGGCATCCGATGTGGTAGGCCAATTGTGACAATTCGTATGCGTCATAAAACAAATTTGACCCGTTTGTAGCTGGGTTGAGCCCAAAACTGTTCTTGTAGGCTGGCGTTGTTCATATAGCCCAAAAAAGATTTTGTTGGGCCCAATTGTAGCTTTTTCAGATGAAATTTGATTAGGGTGGGCCCGTTTTGGTTGGGTCGAGTCCAACAAGTGCACACATTGTTGCGGCCTTCTGTGTCATGTTAATTTGACAAAAAATGACTTTTGGCCCAATTAAAAGTGGGCTAAGCCCACTGAAGGATAATATAAAATTAACTAATCATGCATCAGTATTAATGGATTTAATTTCAATTCTGATCTTTTTTTGAATAATTCCGATCTGGTTGGCAAAATAGTAATCAACACATATTTCTTTATACAATAAAGCAAACTATTGTTTATTATCAAGCACGACCATATTGTTCATCACATATCACAAACTATTACAAGATAACAGTATCACAAGGAACATTGATTAACAAAGCTAAATCCAGTTCATAATCACAAGAGAAAGTGGAGATTTGATCTAATGATCTTAACCTCTTCATCTTTTACTGCTAAGCAGTAGACGAAGGAGGTCCTCACTGTCTTCGGTTAGCTTCTGCAACCTCTTAATCTCAGCAGACTGCATTTTCAGAGTTGATTCTGATTCTTCGGTCTTCTTCTTCAAGCAACATAACTCTTTCTGGTGAGCAACAAACCGTTGTCGAAGTTGTACCTCGTCCTGATTGGGAGTGTCAACTCGCTCTTCATCAACACTACTACATAAGGATTTGGTACCCATTCTTGAGTACTCGGCTGCCTCTGTTTTAATTTGTTCGGGAAGAAGCATCATTGACTTGGTAGCTTCCATCTAGCAACAGTGGATCCCAAGTCAGATTAGGACCTTGTAATTGATTCGAACTAAGGAAACAAAGGTGTTAAGTTTGTTACCTTAGAGCAGATCTGAACAGGAGTGACTTCAGATGTTGACCATTTGGCCCACTGAAACAAGTACAAGAACAAGAGGTAAGGGTTGAGATCATTCGCAATCGGAAACAAAGGTGTTAAGTTTGTTACCTTGGAGCAGGTCTGAACAGGAGCGACTTCAGACGTTGACCCTTTTGCCCGCTGAAACAAGTACATGAACAAGAGGTTAGGGTTGAGACCATTCACAATCGGAAACAAAGAAGGTGTTGAGTTTGTTACCTTGGAGCAGGTCTGAACAGGAGCGACTACAGATGTTGACCCTTTGGCCCGCTGAAACAAGTACAAAAACAAGAGATAAGGATTAAGATCATTAGCAATCAGAAGCAATTTCATTTGTTAAGTTCAATGCGGTACATGAAAGATCACACCCAATCCATCATCACCCAAGCATGCAACAAAAATATGGAAAGCCAAAGAACATGGGTAAGCAATATAATAATTTCATCCTTTAATTTCTACAAACCTCAAGTAAGTTGACTTGGAACAATCTCTTGCAATAGGGAACAGAAGATCCACAATCACCCAAGCATGCAACAACAATATTCAAAGGCAAAGAGCATGGGGAAGCAGTCCAATAATTTCATCTACAAATTTCTACAAACCTCAAATAAAATGACTTCGAAAAAATTCTTGCGATAGGGTACAGTAGATACACAATCGCCCAAGCATGCAACAACAATATTCAAAGGCAAAGAGCATGGGGAAGCAGTCCAACAATTTCATCTACAAATTTCTACAAACCTCAAATAAAATGACTTCTAACAAACTCTTGTGATAGGGTACATTAGATCCACAATCACCCAAACATGAAAGAATATTATAGAAAGCCAAAGAGCATGCGGAAGTAGTCCAATAATTTCATCTACAAATTTCTACAAACCTCAAATAAAATGACTTCGAACAAATTCTTGCGATAGGGTACAGTAGATACACAATCACCCAAGCATGCAACAACAATATTCAAAGGCAAACAGCATGGGGAAGCAGTCCAACAATTTCATCTACAAATTTCTACAAACCTCAAATAAAATAACTTCTAACAAACTCTTGCGATAGGGTACAGTAGATCCACAATCACACAAACATGAAAGAATATTATAGAAAGCCAAAGAGCATGGGGAAGCAATCTAATTCAATCGATCAATACAGGGAGGAGATCGCAGACCTGACGAATACGATGGGAAGAAGGTGCCGAATGCCGTCTCGATTTAGCAGCCCGACCTTGCGCCTTCAGCATGATGTTTTGCGCAACTGTTGCAGATCTGCGGCCAGGGTGAGCCTCGGGGGAGCCGACGGAGCAACGAGTTTGAACCATCTTGCAGCTTCAAGGACGTTGCCGAGCAAGGTCGCCGCTCGTAGAAGAGGAAGGCCGCCGCTCATAGAAGAGGAAGGCCGCCGCTCGTAGAAGAGGAAGGCCACCGCTCGTAGCAGAGGAAGCCGTCGTCGGTAGCTAGGCCTCTGTTGCTGCTTCCGCCGCAGATCTAGGTCTCTTCGGCGATCGAGGAGAAGATCCCCTGATTTTGGAAAATTACCAGGAGGGAATTGGGAGATCTGGTTTCCCTTTTTGTTTTATATATAAACGAGGAGGACCAGAAGGAGGAGCGGGGAATTCAAATTTTCAAGTCCCGCCTTTGTGGTCCAGAGTAGGAAACGAAAGACTTTGGATCATGGACCCAAACGTCAGTGACCCAAACGAAAGACCGCTTGGGTGTCGAACCCAAACGGCAGTGACCTTACGCAGAGAGGCAAGTTATTGACTGGGTTGTCCGTGCCACCTTGGATCATGGAATGGACAAACACACACAGGACTATACTCTACTTCATATTCACGTAAGACGGATGATCCGATATTCGCATTACAAATGTACTCACTGCAACAAAATAACGTACCATTTCAACTGTTTATTACATGACTACAAACACTTAAATAAAACATTAAAACTACAGGGGACCCTGGTACAACCCTTCAGGTAATCTTCTACGGAGATTGTGCATAAATTCAGGATGATCAGTGCATACAACCGCCCAACCATATGTGAGTATTCCGTGAGGAAAGATTCGCTCTAAGAGAGACATGCACTTGTCCTGCAATTGTGTGCAGTTAGCCTGAATTGCCCATCTGAAAGGACCTTGTGATGCCTAGAGGGGGGATGAATAGGATCACTTCAAATTTCTAAAACAAATGCAGCGGTTAAAACAGCTGTCGGTACTACCGACGCTGTGCCGGAACTACCGAGGGGGCTCGGTACTTTCGGTACAGGGTCAGTACTACCGACAGGGCAGAGTACTCTAAAACAAAATTTGAAATGCGAGTCGATTCTAGCAAATCTACTTGAATCAATAGTTTAGTTTAGAAGCTAAGAACCTCTTGCAACCAAAGATATGAGTTAGAACACAACCAATAGATAGATCGGGCACAAACAAGTTCTAGGGTTAGAGAAAAACAAAGAACTCAAGCTAGCAGTAGGAGACACAAGATTTAATCTGAAGTTCACTCCCACAAAGGAAGCTACGTCTCCGTTGAGGATCCCACAAAGGGAGGGCTATCACCAAGAGCCTCTTTGCCTCACCCAATCCCCACAAAGGAAGATTGGTGCTCACTAAGAATTCTCCACCAAGGAGAGGGTAATACAAACGATCCCGGGTGCTCCACACCAAGAGGGCACTCAACGGGAGACGCCTAACCATCTAGAAGCAAGCTTCAAGAGTAACAAACACGAATCGATGCTCGGAGATGCTTCAGTGCTCTTAAGATGAGGGAATTCGAATGGGCTCTCAAAGCTTCTCTAGCTCTCACTAGGAATCACTCCTCTACCCAAACCCTAGCTCAAAGGAATCAAGTCTTGGCTCTAGGAGTGAGGGGAGAAGTGGAGTGAATGCTCAAGAGAGTGTTTGTCCCGTGGTTGGTCAGCAATAAGTGAGGAGGAAGAAGGGGGTATAAATACTAAGCCCTCAAAACTAGTCGTTACTGTGCACCCACGGCGTTTATCGGTACTTCCGACACCAGGTCAGAACTACCGATGAGTGCCGGAAAAACCCAACAGTGAAGCCATATCGGTATTACCGACCCGGGGTCGGTACTACCGAGGCCCTGGCTAAAACTCGCCAGTGAAGCCATATCGGTACTACCGACCCAGGGTCGGTACTACCGACAATGGCTGAGAGCTTAGGAAGAGAAGAGCAAACGTGCACGTGTCGACTCGGGTTTCTTCTCACTCACTTAGGTCATCTCCTTAAGCACTTTTAGCATCTCTTGGCTGTCAATTCGCATCCCCCTTTATAGTACAGTGTTTCCTATACTCAAATTCAAAATCAAAAATAAATTAAGCCTTGACTTGAGTTGAAACACCGAATTGGAGTTGGGGGCCTTCTTTTGGTCAAAACCATCATTTTCAATAAAGTAAATCCTGCACACATCTTATTCAACGATTAAATACAACAAATTGTGTTTGTCACCATCACCAAAACAATTAGGGGCTAAGATGCACTTTCAATCTCCCCCTTTTTGGTGATTGATGACAACACAATTCATTTTCAAATAAAGTTGTGTGTATCCAACAATTTTGAGGGAAACTCCCCCTAAATGTGTGCTTGATCTTTTATGGAGGCCTCAAATGCCTATCACACATTTAGAAGAAATTTCACTCGCAATTTGCATACACAAGTGCATATGTGTGATACAATAACCGTGATGCATATGACAAGATATACAAATCAACAAAGTGAGAAATAACAACCACCATTTCACACAAGGCATCACAAATATATAAAAGAGGTTCCACACTAGCACGATTAAGTCTTACAAATTTTGAAAAGGTTCTAGGTTCACCACATCATCATCCATCACACCACACAAATAGTTCATACATGTCCACAAGCTAAGATAGATAGATAGACGAGCTAAGATACACACTACCACATGGATAATTGTGAGATCACTCCCCATTTGGCATCAAGCGTCGAAAAGGAGGAGGCCCTTCAATCATCACTGCCATGTGGAGAGTGAGCGGCCGGAGGAGAGTCTTCTTCATCGGTCTCACCTCCACCGAAGTCCTCATCGTCAATGTCGGCCGGGGGTGCTCCATACATCATGGACGTGTCACCGTACACCTCCCAAGGGTTGTAGAAGACCGATGGAGGAGGAAAGTCCATGGGCTCACGAACGGGAGAGCGCTCAATGTTGTGTTGAGCGAGCATGGCCTTCTTACGGGTCTCCAACTTAAGGAGCTGCTCATCCACGTGCTGCCTGTGGCACGTATCTCCTGTGCATTGTGCTTTCCAACATTGAAGCAAGCGAAGAGGCCCTGAGACAAAAAGTTGAAGATGCTCTTCTTCTTAGTGGGGGGAAGGTTGCCTCTAGATGATGATGGACCACGAGAGGATGAGGGAGCCTCATAGGAGGAAGGACCACCTGAAGAAGGTCCAGCTGAGGTAGGAGCTCTAGGAGGGGCATGCTTGCCCAACTTGAGGAGACGCTCAATGTTGCCCTTGTTTGGCTTGTACCAAGAGTGAGTCTTGTCGGTAAGAATGTTAACTTCTGCAACCTCACATATCATCCTGAAAATCCAAGGGGCATACTGGCAGCTCTTATTTGCGGACACGGAGCACACAATGATCTCCTCCCAAATGAAGTCAAACACACTAAATGCCTCTCGATCCGGTCCCATCCTCACAAGAATGTCTTTGGCAATGTTGGAGATGTTGTCGTTGTCGCCTATCTTAGGAGTGAGAGTGCATTGGAAAAGTTGGTTCAACATCCTATAGACGGGCTTCAAGCCATGAGTAGTGCCAAACTCAACCTTGCCATAAGCGGCGTCATACATGAATGCCATCTCACTGTCAAGTGGGATCTCTCCTCCATGAATCTTCTAACGACCAAGATCATCCTCACCAAATCCAAGAATCTGAGCGAACCTCTCATAAGAGACCGAGAGAGGCTTTCCTTGCAAGAGCCAATGAAAAGTCTTGGTTTCACGCCAGACATGGAGATTGGCATAGAATTGGGCAACCACTTCCTCATTCCAATTACAATTCATAGCCATGATGGAGGTCATCCCTTTTGCATGACAAATATCTATGGCCTCATTGACGGCCGGAATGTTGAATGACCTCAAGGCTTCCCAATTGATGGATTTCATGTCAATGGTCATGTGCTCCTTGCATAAGATAACTGATTCATACCAATCGGCATTGAACTTGAGCCAAAAACGGATGTCTGCATCAAACTCCTTTTGCCACTGAGCCGGATCGGAGTACCTTTGCTTGTACACGTCATGTGTTCCGCTCTTGTAGTCAACCATCTTCATGATGCCCATTTGTGTGGCCGGACGCGGAGGACGGGATGGCCTAAGCACAAATTCCGCAAGGGTGTCCAAGGAGATGTCTTCGTAGTCGTCGTAGTGGTCATCCGGTTCATGGGCTTGCTTGGTGCGTGCACAGTGGCCTTGACTAGTGGAGCGACGAGGAGCAGCTGGAGGATTGGTGCGGCCACGACCACGTGGGCGTTGAGCACTTGTGCCCACCTTCCTCTTCCTTTGAGCGAGAGGGACATCGTCTTCATCAGAACCCTCTTGGATCACTTGCTTGCCGGCACGACCCATCTGGGGAGATATGGAAAGGATGCATAAGATGGATGTAAAGAATTGAATTGAATTGACTCACTTCTTGGACTTTAGCCCCTGTGACAGGCACTTGTCGGTACTACCGACCTGGGGTTGGTACTACCCCCAGGGCCTGCTACAGTGCAGTCGATCCAAGAATCGAGAGATTCAACCAACAAGAATCTACGAGATCATAGGTATGTGTTCTAGGATGGATAAGAAGAAGATTCCCTAAAGCATTCCACCTAGAAACAACGGCATTGAGAGATCGAGCAAAGGGGATTTTGAATGAGATACCTTGAGCGTTCCCGCGCGAATCGAGGAACTTCCGGCGAGGATCGGATGTTCCGAGGGGTAGAGAATCCAAAGGAGTGCCTAGCTTGAAGTTCCCACGGTCGATTTTGGAGATCCCCTCGAGGATTTGAGAGAGGAGTTTGAGGAGGGGCGGCAACGGTTATGAAGATGGAACCCTAGGGACAGGCGGGTTCGAGGGGTTTTATACCCCTGCGGGTTTTCTCGGTAGTACCGATGGGGTGTCGGTACTACCGGGGGTCCAGATAAATTCAACCCGTGAGTCCATATCGGTATTACCGACCCTGCGTCGGTACTACCGAGGGTCCCATCGGTAGTACCGATGGGGTGTCGGTACTACCGCGGATTTGCAGAAATCCAACAGTAAGCTCATATCGGTACTTCCGGCCTTGTGTCGGTAGTACCGTGAAGTTTCGATTTTCCAACAGTAAAGGCATATCGGTACTTCTGACCTGGTGTCGGTAGTATCGTGGAACTAGAGTTTCTTGTTGAAAGATTAGGGAATTTTTAGCTGAGATGGATAGAGAGATGTAGCTAGGGATATGTAGAACAACCACGATATTTGGTGATTAGTCACAATCAATCAAGCAAAGCAATAATCACCAAATATTATGGGAAGAACCAAGTTTTGTAAGACACACACAAAGTGTAGAAAATAAAACATTTTTCTCTCTATCTAGGCATCAAGCAATTTGTGTGCAACAAGTCAAGCCACGTTACGAGAATCCAAGATGTTTAGCTCACTTCTCAAAGCACAAAACCTTTGCTCATCTAGAGGCTTAGTGAAGATATCGGCAAGTTGCCTCTCGGTGCTCACATGACGTAGAGCAATATCTCCCTTAGCCTCATGATCCCTTAAGAAATGATGTCGAATATCTATGTGCTTTGTTCTAGAGTGTTGGACCGGATTGTTTGCTAGCTTGATGGCACTCTCATTGTCACACAAGAGTGGAATCATACTAAACTCACAACCGTAATCACTCAACGTTTGCTTCATTCACAAGAGTTGTGCACAACACGCACCGGCCGCCACATACTCGGCTTCAGCCGTGGACAAAGCAACCGAATTTTGCTTCTTTGAGCTCCACGACACCAAAGACCTACCAAGAAATTGGCAAGTCCCGGTAGTGCTCTTTCGATCTACTTTGCAACTGGCATAGTCCGAATCGGAGTAGCCAAGTAAATCAAAAGTGGAGCCCTTGGGATACCACAAGCCAAGGTTAGGAGTGTGTACCAAATATCTAAAGATTCTCTTAACGGCCATTAGATGACACTCCTTAGGATTAGCTTGAAATCTTGCACACATGCACACACTAAGCATTATATCGAGCCTAGATGCACAAAGGTAAAGGAGGGAGCCAATCATGGAGCGAAATACCTTTTGGTCGACCGACTTCGCTTCTTCGTTGAGATCAAGATGTCCATTTAATGCTATGGGAGTCTTGATGGGCTTGGAATCGGCCATGTCAAACCTGTTGAGCATATCCTTCACATACTTGATTTGACATAAGAAAGTCCCTTCCTTCAATTGCTTGATTTGAAACCCAAGGAAGAACTTTAATTCACCCATCATAGACATCTCGAATCTCTTGGTCATGATCCTAATAAACTCTTCACAACATTTATCATTAGTAGACCCAAAGATAATGTCATCAACATAAATTTGGCATACAAAGATATCATTTCCTTTTCTTTAAATGAAGAGAGTAGAATCGGCTTTGCCTATCTCAAAACTGTTCTTGAGAAGAAAATCCTTAAGGCATTCATACCATGCTCTAGGAGCTTGCTTGAGCCCATAGAGCGTCTTATGGAGCTTGTACACATGGTTGGGGAAGTTTAGATCTTCGAAGCCCGGTGGTTGATCAACATACACTTCTTCTTGGAGAGGTCCATTCAAGAATGCACTCTTGACGTCCATTTGATGAAGCTTGAAGTCATGATGCGTAGCATAGGCCAAAAGGATACGAATTGATTCAAGCCTTGCTACCGGTGCATAGGTCTCTCCAAAGTCCAAGCCTTCAACTTGAGTGTAGCCTTTGCCCACGAGCCTTGCCTTGTTCTTTGTGACGACACCAAATTCATCTTGCTTGTTCCTAAAGACCCATTTGGTGCCGATCACATTTTGCTTTGGTCTTGGCACCAACTCCCAAACTTCATTTCTCTTGAAGTTGTTCAACTCTTCCTCCATGGCAATAATCCAATCCGGGTCCTCAAGAGCTTGTTCCACACTAAGAGGTTCCAAAGAGGAAACAAACGAGTAAAACGCACAAAAGTTTGACAATCTTGAGCGAGTTGTTACCCCTCTTTGAATGCTCCCAAGTATGTTGTCGACGGGATGATCCCGTTGAACCATTTGATGTACTCTTGGGTGTGGTGCTTGAGATTGACATTGAATGGGTCCATCATCATCTTCATCTTGTGGAGCTTCTTCTTGAGCTTCACCACCTTGTTCTTGTAACATCCCTCAAAATTTATTGAGGAATGTTAATTAATAAAAATGTGGATTTAAAATTTTCGATGATGTATTTGTGTGATTATCAAATTATTTAAGGAAGTCTTCCTTTTCTCTCCTTTAATACCTAGATTTAATTTTGATTTAAATAAAATTTTTAGGAAATATAAAATGCTAGTGTGAGAAACTTAGAGTTCATTTGGTTTTATTTGGAGTTTGCTTGTGTGGGTTTCAAATTTGAATTTATATTCAAATTTGAAACTAAATAGAAAAGGGGGTAAATAGATATAGAAAAGGGAAAGGGGAGGAGCTGCCGGGCTCCGAGCCCAACCTCCGGAAGTTCGCTCAACCTCCCTCGTCTCTTTTTCCCTTTTCACCGCATCACCTCCCTCTTTCCTCGGGCCAGCCCAACGCGGCCCGCTCCAGCGCCGGCCCGTCTCCCACCAACCGCGCCCGCACCGTGTCGCTGACGAACGGGACCCGCGTGGCGTCATGCCCACGTCACCATGACGTCGCCGTCGTCATCTTCCTCTTTTCCGCTTTCGCTGGCGTCGCGCGCCAAAGCGCTCCCGTGCCAGCCATGGCGCCGACGCGATGCCGCCGCGCGCCCCGCCCTCGCATCCGCGCCGTCCACGCATCCCGCACCGCTCACCGCCTATAAGAAGGCCGCCGCCGCGCCCTGGGGAGTTCCCAACCCTAGCCGCCGGGAGGATCCCTCCTTCCACACCGCCCTGCCCGCCGAAGGAGAAGGAGAAGGGGGGGAGAAGAGAAGGCCCGGAGGCCGTCGGGGGGAACGCCGTCCGTTGTCGCCACCGGAGCCGTCCGAGAGGAGGAGCCGGACCTGCTGTCGCAGCGCACACCGTCTTCCCCTGCTTCCTCTGCTCCGCGCCGCAGCCTTCCCCATCGCCGACGAGCCCACTCCGTCCTCTTCACCGACGCCTGCACTTCGGCCAGTGGCCACCGAGGTGAGGCCGACCTTCCTTGCCCACCTGTGGTCGACCCGGCCTTCGAGCCGTGGCAGGACGCGAGTTCGCCGTCGCCACCGCCACCGCGCCGCCGCGCACGCCGCTTGGTGAAGCCGGCCTTCCTGCCGTGCTAAGAATCTTTTGCAGGTGCCGCCGCCGTCGCCACACTCACGCGCGTGCGCCTCCGCGTTTCTCCCTTGATCCACACCCGCACTTCGCCGACACGCGCATCGCCGCCGCCGTGCTCTGGCGTGCCTCGCCGCCGGCATGCACGTCGACGCGCACACGCCCCGGAAACCACCCCGTCCACCTTTTGCACGCCGTCACGATCGCCTCGCCGCCGGCATATGCACGCCCCCACACGCGCCCGTGCTCGGCCACGGGAGCCCTGAGTACCGCCGCCGCGTGCGCTGGCCCGAGCTCCGCCATGGCGGCCACGCCGTGCACCTAGGCAAAGGGGCAAAAGCCCCAGTTTTGGGGTCGTTCCGTTTCGCTTGATGCTCGCACACACGCGTCTGGGCTTTTGGGGCACCCGTACGCCGTCTCCGAAGATCGCCGCCGTGCGCCCACGCAGGCACGACGCCGCCGAGCCCCTGTCTCGCCGCAGACGCACCTCCCCCGGCCAGAGCTGTTCCCTTGCTGCACGTGTATGCTCCCTTGGTGCACCCCGACCCCTCGCTGTCCCTTGTTGGCCGGGTGAAACAGCCTCGCCACCGGCGAGCCCTTTCCCGCGCCGCCTTCCCTCAGCGGCATTTGGCCGAACACGTGACGGCGCCGCTGCTAAACCCCTGGGGTTCTTCGACACACAGCCGCCCACACGAGCACGTCACCGTAGGAAATCCGGGTGGATCCCGTGCGGCCGGCCACTCACGGCCCGGCCACACGCACGCCGCGCCGCGCTGAGCCGCAGCGGATCGCCCCGGATCCGCCGCGCGCTGCCACGCATGGCTGCCACGCGGGCCGCCACGTGGGCAGGAGCCGGCTTTAAGCCACCCATGTGGCGGTTGCGTCAGCACAGGAGCCGGCCTGCAGCTAGCTGTAAGACCTCTTAAAGATAGCTAGAGCTAGGTAAAGGTTGGCCTAAAGTATGAGATATTGTATATGCGTATTTTAATTTCAGAAATGTATTTTATCTTCGGAAAATCATAACAAATCCGTTTTAGCTCCGAAAAATATGAAACTTCTTCTGAAAATCTTCTAAAAATCCAAACTTCGTGTTAGACTAGAGATTGCCTCTTTTTGGATCTTATTTGCTCTTTATCTTGGATTTATTGCTATTAGTAGCCGAGTTTATTTATTTAAATACGCTTCTAGGAGCTGCCGGAGCCGGAGAGCTGAACCAGGACTACGACGACGACCTCAGCTACGACGACCACTCGTACCCAGGTTCACGCCCGACCATCTTTGAATGCCCATTAGGCATGGCTATTTTAGAACTGCTAGTGCTTTATTTAATGCATAGAGATGGATATGATGAACCCATGCATAGCCTCTTTTACATTCTTGTCCTTGATTGACCTACTACTACTGTTTACTTAAGCTAGATGATGTGCTGAGCTTGCTGTGCATGTGTTGGGATTATTGTGGTAGTTTCTTGGCGTGTGTTGGGAAAACCGGCAGGAGAAGGCGTTTTGGGATATTTTGGCGGGGGTGAGCTCGAGACAACCTGATCTGGGATCGGGGGCCAGGGATCGTCTTCTCGGACGTTGCCCGAGTTGGTACCTATGGCGGGTACACCGTTTTAGGAGCACAGGTGTTGGGGATTTTGTGATAACTTGGAGGATATGAGCTCGCCCCGGTCTGAAACCGAGTGGGTCGCCTGTTACACGGGACTTTCGTACACACCACCTCGCCGAGAGTGGGGATAGGGCCGTTCGACCCTAGCAAGTGCGGTACCATACCTGCCAGCAGGATAGCGGGGTATCAGTGGGGAAGAGGTGGGAGTGAGTCCACCCTCTCAGTGCGACTCCCGTGTGGCCACACGGGGGCATTTTCACAGTTCTGGGGTGGTCTTCTGCGGGGGACCGCATCGAGACCCGGATGCAGGATGGAACCGTAACTCCTAGGTGTTCGCCCGGTAGGGTAGGCTCGGTCGGCCGTACACCGTCCGGGTACTATTCCGAGTTGGGTACTAGTGTACACGCTCTGCAGAGTTTAGATCTATACATATAGCCGCGTCCTCGGTTATGGACATGCCCGTTGTTTCTCCGACTCTTACGTTTTGGGATTTCTACCTCCCCCTTATAGGATGAGTGTGATTGGTGAGCTGTGGTTCTATTCGGGGAGAGGAGAGTTGCTCCCTCTACCTCACGGATCCGGGTGCAACCATTGAGGTGCGAGGAGTGGGAGTTCTCGCACCGACCCTAGATGGAGATAGGTGATGGTGACGGTGATCTGGGTGACCAGATGTAACCGTATGCGGATGAGAGATATGGGATATGGTGAACTTATGGAGATATTACTCTATTTTTGCTACTGCTGCATAGGAAACCCTGCTACTACCTTGATATACTCTTTTCCCCTTAGAAATAGGCCACTTAAAGCTTGCATACGGTTGGTGACGTGGACCTATCCCGATCCTTGGGGATAGCCCCTGAGCTTGCAGGGTTCGAGTCCGACTACGACAACAATGCCGACGGATGGTACGACTGAGGGGGCACGACACTTCGCTCAAGGATGCCTGTGGGAGATGCCTGAAGATGGAGACACCTTTTGGGAGATAGCTACCGCTGCGTAGGCTCTTATTTCTGTTATTCCGCCAAGAGGCGAGTATTGATGTACTCCGAATAATCAGGACATGTAATAATCAGATTATTATTCGTACTCTGATGCTTTATTTCGATGTATGACTGTGTTATTTATCTGTGATGAATGCCTGTGCGTGATAGCGTCTGATCCAGGGACTATCACGAGACAGAATGCTGGGTTTTCCGATTTTGAAAACCCAGGGTGTTACAGATGGTACCAGAGCCATACTTGACTGTAGCACGTATCCCTAGGATTGGCCGATAGTAAATAAGGATTCTATATGTTTCCTTCCTTTATATAAACTCCTTGGAATATTTTATAAAAGCTTTCCCCTTTTGAAGAGCATTCTTTCTTACCTGCGGGACTCAACTTTCTATACGGGGACACGACCTTTTGGTCTAGAACTTGTCCTGAACACGATGAAGGGGAGCAATGTTGAAACACCGTGTTAGGCACAACCTCTCGGAGATCTTTTAACGATAAATTAGATTGTTGATGTGCTCGCGACCTCTGAGGCCCGAGTCAGCCTCGAGGAAGCTTATATGTGTATCTATCATGCTTGCTGAGTGTTTGGCTCTTAATGGAGTTAATTGAGTCTTAATGCATCTTCTCATTGAGTGATAGGTTATATAATTAGTAATATTTTCATGCTTGTATATAAGACTCAATTTGTTGGTGAGTGACGTATCTAAAGCTTTCCTATATCCTTGGTCATGTTTTTAGAAGGATGTCGATCCGACGGTCCAACCGTCTGCTGGCGCGCCTTGAGGAGGCTGCCGCCAAGGAGGAGGAAGCCCCACAGGGCCGTGGCCGTGGTCGTGGCCGTGCCGCCGTTCGTGGACGCAGTCGTGCACCTGCCCGTGGCTGTGGACGCCCACCCCTACGTGGAGGAGCTTTGGGAGCTCGAGGCCGGGGTGCCGGAGCACCGCCACCGCCGCCCGAGGGCCCAGAAGCTGAAGCCGAGGATGGAGAAGCCGAGCAAGGTCAGGAGCAAGACCAGCCTGAGCCGGACCAGCCTCCGCCGCCACCACCTAACTTGGTGGATGTGATGGCTGTCCAGACTCAGCTGATGCAGAGGATGGCTGACGCCGTCGAGAACCGAGTCGGTGGGAACCGCAACGCCCCGGTGGAGGAGGACTTCGCCAAGAAGATCGAGAGGTTCATCCGTCTGAAGGCCCCTACGTTCAGCTACTCGGACGATCCCCTCGATGCCGATGACTGGCTCCGCGTGATCGAGACGAAGCTCGACCTCACCGCCTACACCGACGAGGAGTGTGTCGCTCTCGCCGTCCACCAGCTCGAGGGTCCTGCCAAGTCTTGGTGGGACAACTACTCCGGGACTCACCCGAACCCAGCGTTCATCACCTGGCTGGAGTTCTGTGAGGTGTTCCGTGAGTAGTACCTGCCGAAGGAACTCATGATCCAGAAGGCTCAGGAGTTCCGCACCATGACTCAGGGTGCGATGAGGGTGGAGGAGTACGAGAGGCACTTCATGAAAATGATGCGCTATGCCCCTGACGACACCACCCCCGATGACAAGAAGCAGTTCTGGTTTCTGTGAGGCCTGCACCATGGCCTCCGCCAGGGCTTGAAGGCCAGCGAGCACAAGTCCCTTCACCACCTGGTGAACAGGGCTATCGCACTCGAAGAAGAACGCAGGGGACATGAGGAGCGCATGAAGGGCAAGAAGAGGTTCGGAGATCGGGACCATGGCGACCGATCCTTCCAGAGGCCGAGGAGCGGACAGAGCAACCTGCTCCGCGGAAGCTACCGCCCGGGGAACAACCAACCCGGACGAGGCTTCGGAGGGAACCGTGCACCATACCCAGGAGGAAGGAGCAACTACCAACAGCAGGGTGGTGGCTACAACCGCTCGCAGCAGAGCGCGTCGAGACCCAGCGCTGGAGGTTTCACCCCGACGTGTTATGCCTGTGGCAAGCAAGGCCACAAGTCGTACGACTGCCCCAGCAGGAAGACCGCTGCTACACCTGCCAGGGCACCAGCTCCAGGAGGGAGGCCACCTCAGGCTGCTCCCCAACCAGCCGCAGATCGCGGAAGGCTCAACCTCCTGACTGAGGAGGAGGCTGCCGACGCTCCTGACGTCGTGATCGGTGAGTTTTTAGTTTGTGGCACTAAGGCTTTGATTCTGTTTGATACTGGTGCAACTAGTTCTTATGTGTCCTCTAACTTTGTAAACAAACTATCTCTCCCCATGACTCCCCGTCCGAAACCCATCATAACGAGCTCCCCGCTCGGAGATATTAGGTGCACTTTGCTATGCAAGGGAGTGGAGATGTTCATCAAGGGTCACAAGTTCCTCGGAGATCTGACCGTACTGAAGTCCAATGGGATTGATGTTATTCTGGGCATGGATTGGATCACCGCTCACAAAGGGGTAATCTCCTCTCACCCCGACAAGTGACCTTGATGCACCCGAAGGGAACGAAGATCACCTTCGAGTCCGACTACGACAACAATGCCGACGGATGGTACGACTGAGGGGGCACGACGCTTCGCTCAAGGATGCCTGTGGGAGATGCCTGAAGATGGAGACACCTTTTGGGAGATAGCTACCGCTGCGTAGGCTCTTATTTCTGTTATTCCGCCAAGATGCGAGTATTGATGTACTCCGAACAATCAGGACATGTAATAATCAGATTATTATTCGTACTGTGATGCTTTATTTCGATGTATGACTGTGTTATTTATCTGTGATGAATGTCTGTGCGTGATAGTGTCTGATCCAGGGACTATCACGAGACAGAATGCTGGGTTTTCCGATTTTGAAAACCCAGGGCGTTAACTCTATCTTACCTGCGTGTATGCAATTTCTTACGTGGACTAATCAGGAACCATGGACCACTATGATTAGAGACCACCCTGTTTGACATGCCACGAAGTAGCTACCGATTAGTGTGCGAGATCTCAATGGTTTTGAGTCAGCCTTGAGATAGCACTATATATATAATGTGTTGAATGTCTGAGTGCTTGGTTCTTATCGATTTTCTTTTGGTTCTTATGGATTTTCCTCTTGAGTGTAGGATTATATTTAGAAAGTATTTTCATGTTTGTACTTGACTCATCTAATTAGCATCAGTTTCTGTCGCATTTGGTTGATCAATGTCACTAACGCCGAAGATATCTGAAGTATGAAGACAACTTGAAGAAGCTGGTGCCCCGATGTACTAGCACAATTTCAATCTCGAGGACGAGATTCTTTTGAGGGGGGGAGTTCTGTAACATCCCGGATTCTCCCGGAATGTTTATGAATGCGAAAATGAGAATTTCAAAATTTTTGGTTGAAATTGAGTGCTTATTTAAATTTATAAGATTGTCTTCTTTGATCCTTCTCTAATTCTTACGTTTATTTTGATGCAAAAACTAAATTTAGGAATTGTATATGCTAGTGTGAATAAATTCGGATTTTATTGGACTTTCGTTGGATTTTATTTGTGTGGGGATTCAAATCTGAAATTAAATTCAGATTTGAATTCAATAAGTATAAGAAATAACAGTTAGGAAAATAAGAAAGACCTCCTGCACAGCTGGGCCTAATCCTTTCCTAGACTAGATCGCAAAGTCTGCCGGCGCCCCCTGATCTTTCGTCGGCCTGCCCTGCAACCCGGCCCGTTGGCCCAGCTCCCACCTATCTCTCTTGGTGTCGCCGCCAGGTGGGTCCCGCAAGTCAGCCAACCTTCCTGTCTCTCTTTCTTCTTCTCTGGGTGACGCACGCACGCCGTGCAAAAGCACCGCGGCGCAGCCGCCCCTCTGCCCGCGCCGAGCTCGCCCCACCCTGGCTGGATGCGCGCCGCGTGGCTAGGGCACGGACGCCGAAGATCACCTCCGTCCATCCCGAACCAAACCCTAGCTCCGCCCTATAAAATCCCCTCCATCAACCGGCATCCCTGTATGCCGCCGCCCTTGGGGAATTTCCCCCAAATCCACCTGTCCGCCGCTACCTGTTGACGAGAAGGGAGGAGGGAGGAGAAGGAGGCGAGAAGGGGAAGGTTGGAGCCCGTCCGGAGGTCGCCGCGCCGGGGGACAGTACCCCGACACCGGGGCCGCCCGCGCCGTCAACCCGTGAGGCCGGAGCTGCTACACAAGGGAGCCCGCCGAGGAGTTGTGGCCGCTGTGAAGCCGGAGGCCGCTGCGTACCGCGTGTCCGCGTCGCCCAGCCCGAGTCGTCTGTGAGTGAATCTCAACGCCGCCTTGCGCCGCCGTCCTGAAGCCGTTGGAATCCGCCCGTGGGAGCCGCCGGGAAGCTGAACCACGACGCCGAGCTGAGGGAGCGCCGTCGACGCCCAGAAGCCCGGAGACCGCCGCGTACCCGCACCAGCTCGCCCATGTTCCGCTTCCTCTACTCCACTGCTCTGTCGACGTTCCTGCTACGCCGGCTTCACCACCGTTGAGCCGTCAACTGCAACATCAGGTGAGCACCGATGCCTCACCTGGAGATGCGGAGACCGACCTTCGAGCCGCTTGTTTGCTTCTGTGACCAACCCGAGTCCATGCCCCGGCCTTTGCCCCTGTCGCTTGCGCCGCTTGCAGTGCCGCCGCGCTGTTCGCCGTCGACCTTGTGTTGCCGACCATCGAGTCGTGCTTGCAGGTGCCGCTGCCGTCGACGACACGCATGCTGCCCTTAGCAGCCAAAACACGATCCTTTGCCACTGCTGCAGTCCCGCGCACACACCACAGCCATGTCAGACCTAGAACGTGATCAAGATAGCTCGTGCCCTGCATGTGTTCGAGCTTTTGCCTGAGTCGCTGTGCTGTTTCCCGTTGGGGGCTTTGCAGCCAGCCTTCGGCCCTGCGTGGCTGCTAACAGCCTCGCCATAGTTCCCGGTCACTGTTGAAACCACCGCCGGTCGCCGCTGCTGTCGAGGAACGCCATAAAGGTGTTTCACCAAATGCTCGGTGCACCCAAGCTTTGGCCTTGGGCCACGCCAAAGCGCAGCAGCCCGCACCACAACCGTTGCTTTCCCACCGTTAGCCGCCGCTCTGTCCATCTCGCCCAGAGCTCGTCATTGAGGACTTTTCTTTGACCTGTGTGCGCTCGCGAGGAAGTTGCGCCGCCGCTTTGCTTTCTCACCGGCATGGAGTGCGCCGCGCCCAAAAGCCGGACAAGCCCCGACCTTGTTCCCTTCTAGCACAACCTTAGCCCCTCTTGAACCCGCGTACACGCTTGTCCACACGCACACACACGCGAGTGAGCACGCTAGCGCTGGCACCCCAGGGCAGCAACACCGTCCTGCTTTGTTTCGCCGCCCGGAAACTTGTTGTCGCCGTTGTGCTGGTTTCTGACCGAAGGTCGCATCTTTCTGTGCCTTGATCAAAATCCTAGGCTCGCCTTGCCGAGCATCCCAGTTCGCCGTCACAAGCTCTTCGCGCATACCGTCATCGAACTCGCCGTCGAGGGCTTCTCGTTGGCTTTCACGCACACCATCCCAAACCGTCGCCTTGCACACCCGAGCACAGTACCGACCTGTGCGCAATTCTGGCGCACGCACGCGCCAGTGCGAGCACGCCGGCGACTCGACCGTGAGCACACCGCCCTGGAGCCTCGTCATCATTTCTGTTCGCCAGCCACCAAAAAGGAGTCAACGCCGCTGAGCCTTGCCTTTCCACTGCTCTCTGTTTATCCCACCGGCCCGAGGTGCGCAGTGCCCTGAAGTCGGCAAATCCCGAAGCTTTAACCCTCCTAACCGAGCCTTGTAGCACGCCTCACCACGACAACACGCAGCTCCGGAGCATCGGCCTGCTGCGATGCTTGTCATACCAAACCATATCCTTAGTCCTATCGAGTGAGTCACCTGTCCACTTGCTCTCTCTATCCGTGAAATCTTTCTCACAGCAGGTGGTTAGGTGACTCATTCGATAGGACTAAGGATATGGTTTGGTATGGCAAGCATCACAGCAGGCCGATGCTCCGGAGCTGCGTGCTATCATGGTGAGGTGTGCTACAAGGCTCGGCTAGGAGGGTTAAAGCTTCGGGATTTGCCGACTTCAGGGCAGTGCGTACCTCGGGCCGGTGGGATAAACAGAGAGCAGCGGAAAGGCAAGGCTCAGAGGCGTCGACTCCTTTTTGGTGGCTGGCGAACAGAAACGACGACGAGGCTCCAGGGCGGTGTGCTCGCGGTCGAGTCGCTGGCGTGCTCGCACTGGCGCGTGCGTGCGCCAGAATCGCACACGGGTCAGTACTGTGCTCGGGTGTCCAAGGCAACGGTTTGGGATGGTGTGCGTGAAAGCCAACGAGAAGCCCTCGACGGCGAGTTCGATGACGGTACGCGCGAAGAGCTTGTGACGGCGAACTGGGATGCTCGGCAAGGCGAGCCTAGGATTTTGATCAAGGCACAGAAAGATGCGAGGTCAGAAACCGGCACAACGGCGACAACAAGTTTCCGGGCGGCGAAGCAAAGCAGGACGGTGTTGCTGCCCTGGGGTGCCAGCGCTAGCGTGCTCACTCGCGTGTGTGTGCGTGTGGACAAGCGTGTACGCGGGTTCAAGAGGGGCTAAGGTTGTGCTAGAAGGGAACAAGGTCGGGGCTTGTCCGGCTTTTGGGCGCGGCGCACTCCATGCCGGTGAGAAAGCAAAGCGGCGGCGCAACTTGCTCGCGAGCGCACGCAGGTCAAAGAAAAGTCCTCGATGACGTGCTCTGGGCGAGATGGACAGAGCGGCGGCTAACGGCGGGAAAGCAACAGTTGTGGTGCGGGCTGCTGCGCTTTGGCGTGGCCCAAGGCCAAAGCTTGGGTGCACCGAGCATTTGGTGAAACACCTTTATGGCGTTCCTCGACAGCAGCGGCAACCGGCGGTGGTTTCAACAGTGACCGGGAACTATGGCGAGGCTGTTAGCAGCCACGCAGGGCCGAAGGCTGGCTGCAAAGCCCCCAACGGGAAACAGCACAGCGACTCAGGCAAAAGCTCGAACACATGCAGGGCACGAGCTATCTTGATCACGGTCTGGGTCTGACATGGCTGTGGCGTGTGCGCGGGACTGCAGCAGCAGCAAAGGATTGTGTTTTGGGTGCTAAGGGCAGCATGCGTGTCGTCGACGGCAGCGGCACCTGCAAGCACGACTCGATGGTCGGCAACACAAGGTCGACGGCGAACAGCGCGGCGGCACTGCAAGCGGCGCAAGCGACAGGGGCAAAGGCCGGGGCATGGACTCGGGTTGGTCACAGAAGCAAACAAGCGGCTCGAAGGCCGGTCTCCACATCTCCAGGTGAGGCATCGGTGCTCACCTGATGTTGCAGTCGATGGCTCAACGGTGGTGAAGCCGGCGTAGCAGGAACGTCGGCAGAGCAGTAGAGTAGAGGAAGCGGAACAGGGGCGAGCTGGTGCGGGTGCGCGGCGGTCTCCGCAAGAGAGGGCTCGTCTGTGTTCGATTGGGGTGGAGTCGAATAAAGCTCCAATTGTTGGCTTCCCTTGCCAAATGATGAACAGAGGGTGAGATTGAAGAGTAAAGGTTGTTTATTACTCTTGCTGCAGCTCGGTGGAAAGAGCATGGGGTAAAGGAGGGGCTGCTCCCGACAGATAGTTTCGGTGGTGAAAAATAGAGACAACAGTTGCTCTGGAGGACTTCTCGCTCGAGCAGAGGAAAAGAAATACTGGGCTTGCGTCGGGCTCGGTCGTTTACCGACCCTAGTCTCCCACATACTCTGCACTTCTGACCTGGTTTTGAGTCTCATAGTCCTGGCAGGAGGTACCGCCTTAGTTAGAGAGTCTTTGGATGTGGGCTGAGACACATTGGATGCTTGGAGATGAGGGATGTGGGATGAGGCACGCTGGATGCTTTGAGATGAGGGATGTGGGCTGAGACGCGTTGGATGCTTTGAGACGAGGGCGAGTGTTGGAGAGCTATGTTTTGCCCGAGATGGTGGAGACGGGAACCTGGCGAGCCAGGACTACCCGATGAGTTGTGTGAGCTGTGAGTTTGGGAAGGATGGTTTACTCTCTATATACATGTTACTGCTGTCGCTTAGGAAACCCGAGCTATCCTTGTTATATATATATATATTTTTTTATACCCTTAGAAGTAGGCCACTTAAAGCTGCATACGGATGGTGACGTGAACCTATCCCATTCCTTGGGGATAGTTGGTGAGTGTGCAGGTTCTTAACTAGAAATGAAGGGTCCATCCAGAAGAATTCAAGAAGAGGATTGTGTTGCTTCGCTCAAGTGCCGCCTGTGGAGTTGATCGAAGATGAAGACTTGAAGCTCTAGCTACCGCTACGTAGGTTTTCAACTTGTCGTTTAGCCCAAGGGGCTTGTACTAAAATCGTATACCGAATTGTTTTCGGGTGTAATTATTCAATGTGTAATCTGTTTTCGTTGTATGGAACTGATATTATACTGTGATGAATTCTGTACGTGATAGCTTACCGATCCAGGGACTATCATAATAGTACAGGGAGTCGGGTTTTCCTCATCGAAAACCCGGGTCGTTACAGGTGAGCAGAGGCCTCTGTTTCAAAGCACGGCAACCCCGCGTTGCAACCTAGCTATTACGCTGTGGTTATCGTCGTAATGCCAGCAAAGTGCTCCACCGTGCTCCCGAACACATTTTGCTACATCACCATCCTTTTTCCGACCACGAGTCGATCCTTTCCTTCTCTCGGTGCTGCCACCGCACACCTTGTTCTGATAATACCTTGCCTAACTCGTTTCGCCTTACTCCTCTCTCTTCAACCTCTGTGTTTCCGCATTGTTGCACCTATCTGTTGCGCTAATACCTTGCAGGCGCAACCACCAAGATCCTTAGCCTTTGATCGGCCACCCAACCTTGAACTAACCCTTCTCTCTAACTTGTTTTCTAGTAAACAAAACTAGTGGCTTAAAACTATTTTAATATAAAACTAATTACTTTGATTTCCTTAATTTAAGCTAGTGCTGCCTGTAGCTAGTTTGGATTTATTTGGTTCTTTAATGCTTCTCTTTGGAGTTTATTTGCAAATAGAACCTCGTTGTTTATTTATATTTCCGAATCTAGGATTTCCCCAGAGTCGAGGAGACAAGCCAGAAGATCAAGTACGACCTACGGAAACTACGACAACTACTCACACGCAGGTGTTCACGCCCGACCATTCTTTGAATACCCATTAGGCATGGCTATTAGAATTGCTAGTGCTTTACTTACTGCATAGTGATGGATATGATGAAACCGTGCATAGCCTCTTTTACATACTTGTCCTTGATTGACCTACTACTACTACTACTATGCTATGTATGCGTGATGATACGCTGAGCTTGCTATGCATGTGTTGGGATATTGTGGTAGTTTCTTCGCGTGTGTTGGGAAAACCGGCAGGAGAAGGTGTTTTGGGATACTTTGGCGGGGGTGAGCTCGAGACAACCCGGTCTGGGATCGGGGGCCAGGGATTGTCTTCTCGGACGTTGCCCAATGAGGTGCCTATGGCGGGTACATTATTTTAGGAGCACAGGTGATGGGGATTTTGTGATGACTTGGAGGATATGAGCTCGCCCCGGTCTGAAACCGAGTGGGTCGCCTGTTACACGGGACTTTCGTACACACCACCTCGCCGAGAGTGGGGATAGGGCCGTTCGACCCTAGCAAGTGCGGTACCATACCTGCCAGCAGGATAGCGGGGTATCAGTGGGGGAGAGGTGGGAGTGAGTCCACCCTCTCAGTGCGACTCCCATGTGGCCACACGGGGGCATTTTCACAGTTCTGGGGTGGTCTTCTGCGGGGGACCGCATCGAGACCCGGATGCAGGATGGAACCGTAACTCCTAGGTGTTCGTTCGGTAGGGTGGGCTCGGTCGACTTGCTACCGTCGGGTGCCATTCCGAGTTGGGTACTGGTGTACACGCTCTGCAGAGTTTAGATCTATACGTATAGCCGCGTCCTCGGTTATGGACATGCCCGTTGTTTCTCTGACTCTTACGTTTTGGGATTTCTACCTCCCCCCTTATAGGATGAGTGTGATTGGTGAGCCGTGGTTGTATTCGGGGAGAGGAGAGTTGCTCCCTCTACCTCGCGGATCCAAGTGCAATCATTGAGGTGCGAGGAGTGGGAGTTCTCGCACCGACCCTACATGGAGATAGGTGATGGTGACGGAGATCTGGGTGACCAGGTGTATCCGTTTGTGGATGAGAGATATGGGAATTGGTGGGAATTGGAGATTCTATTCTTTATGAGATGTTGCTGCTGCTGCTTAGGAAACCCCAGCTCTTACCTCATACCTTTTTATACCATTAGAGGTAGGCCACTTAAAGCTTGCATACGGTTGGTGACGTGAACCTATCCCATTCCTTGGGGATAGATTGTGAGTGTGCAGGACTGGACTTGGAGCGAAAGTCCATCAAAGAAGAGTCCATGGAGGAAGGGTTCGTCGCT
The DNA here is from genome assembly GCA_036936925.1 of Cenchrus fungigraminus. Taxonomy (NCBI): domain Eukaryota; kingdom Viridiplantae; phylum Streptophyta; class Magnoliopsida; order Poales; family Poaceae; genus Cenchrus; species Cenchrus fungigraminus. The sequence goes on along the minus strand of CM072778.1, from coordinate 13,177,968 downwards.
TCGCTCAAGGATGCCTGTGGTGAAGATCGAGGATGAAGCCCTGAAGCCTTAGCTACCGCTGCGGAGTTTCTTCTTGTTGTTTAGCCCAAGGGGCTTGTACTTAAAATCGTATACCGAGTGGTAATCGGTTGTAAATACTATGTTTTGTACTCTGATTTCGTTGTATGCCTGTGATATTTATCTGTGATGAATGCCTGTGCGTGATAGCGTCTGATCCAGGGACTATCACGAGACAGAATGCTGGGTTTTCCGTTTTTGAAAACCCAGGACGTTACAGGACATTTTTGAAATTCAAATACGCATACACAATAACACTAACCATAAGCTGACTAAAGGGTATCTCTAGCTGACTCTAAACTGACTAAAGGCTGGCTGCAAGCTAGCTCTAGGTGCTCACGTGGCGGCCACATAGGCGGCTTACAGCCAGCTCTTGTCCATGTGGCAGCCCACATGGCTGCTGGGGTGGCAGCCACAAATGATCCGGCCGGGATCTGGTGCGGACAGGGGGCTGTGTAGGCAGCGGTAAGGCGGAAAGACCATTGGCCGGGCGCACGAGATCCCTGGGATCGGCGATGGCCAGCGGCCGGTGTAGACATCGGTGTGGTAAGGAGCGGGACCATACCTGCCAGCAGGATAGCGGGGTATCAGTGGGGGAGAGGTGGGAGTGAGACCACCCTCTCAGAGCGACTCTCGTGTGGCCACACGGGAGCATTTCACAGTTCCGGTGCAATCCCTTCCGAGGGGGGGTCGTTTTGAGGGCCGGATGCAGGATGGGACTGTAACTACCGAGAGTTCGCACGGTAGGATGGGCTCGGTTGGCTGATCACCGCCGGGTTCCATCCCGAGTTGGGTACAGGTGTACACGCTCTGCAGAGTTTAGATCTATACGTATAGCCGCGTCCTCGGTCATGGACGAGCCCAGTGGATTGTTGGTTCTCATGTTTTGGGATTTCTACCTCCCCCTGTAGTTGAGAGTGTGGTGAGCCGTGGTTGCAGTCGGGGAGAGGGGAGTTGCTCCCTCTACCTCGCGGATCCGATTGCAATCATTGAGGTGCGAGGAGAGGAAGTTCTTGCATCGACCCTAGATGGAGATAGGATGTGGAGACGGGGCCCTGGGGTACTAGGTGGTTCCGAGCCGTGTTTGAGAGTATGGTTTGGGACTTATGGAGATGATTTCTTTTATGCTTCGCTGCTGCTGCATAGGAAACCTGAGCTTGTACCTTGCCACTTTTCTTACCCTTTAGAGATATGCCACTTAAAGCTGCATACAGTCGGTGACGTGAACCTATCCCATTCCTTGGGGATAGTTTTGTGAGTGTGCAGGATTGGACTTGGAGTGAGAGTCCGAGTTTGAGGAACCCATGAAGGAAGGGTTGCGTTGCTTCGCTCAAGGATGCCTGTGGTGAAGATTGAAGATGAAGACTTGAAGCCCTAGCTACCACTACGCAGGATTTCTACTTGTCGCTTAGCCCAAGGGGATTGTACTAAAATTCGTATACTGAGTTGTTTCGGATGTAAATATTATGATTTGTACTCTGATTTCGTTGTATGGAAATGATATTATTCTGTAATGAGTTCTGTACATGATAGCTACTGATCCAGGGACTATCACAAGGGTACAGGGAGTCAGGTTTTCCTCACCGAAAACCCGGGTCGTTACAGGTGGTAAAAATCTTCGGCTTGTGGTCGTCGAGCTGAACCAGGAGGAGAAGGAAGCGAGGAGGCCAAGCCAGGAGGAGCCGAGGCCGCGACAAGAAGCGGAAGGCCGTTGAGCTCTGGAGCGCCGCCGATCCATGTCGTCGTCGCCGGGAACGCCTACGCCAGCGTCGCCGGGAGGAGCTGCGGGAGCCGCTTCGCGTCGACAACAAGGAGGAGCTGAACCGCGACGTCGAGCCTGCCCGCACCACCTCGCCACGGCCGCGACCCATCCTGCCTCGCCTAGATCTCCGATGAGCTCGTTGGTGAGCAGCCTGACCAAGCCGCCTCCTTTTCACCTTCTTTCCGTGTCGTACGCGCATGCCTGTGATGAGCCGACCTTCGTGTCGAGCACCTACTCCTGGAGCCGCTTGATGGAGAACGGGACAGCCTGCCCCGCCAATGTTCTTGTGGTAGCCCGCCATGTGCTCGATGCCATGCGTAGCAGAGCGCAGCTGCTCGCTTTCCCCTTCTGAGCCGTCTCCACCCAACCCTTGCATCAAGGCCATCTGCAGGGGCACCACCGTTTCTTTGCACCGCGTTGTCCTGCGGATCCGCGCGCCGCCCTGCCCTTGTGCTGTACTCTGTCACCGCGCCACACACCCATGCCTTCGACGATCTGTGCCACGGCCTTCGCGCCGAGGAAGCCGAGCCGTGCCGCGCTGCTGTTGCTCCACGCACTGTCACGACCACGAGTCGCGCCGCCCTGCGCCTTTGGTCCGCCGCCCTCTGGCACTGATAGCTGCGACGCGCGCGCACCCTGTTTCGCCCTGCTGTGGCAACGTCGTCGCCGCCTCTGTTTTGTGCGGTGCTGCTCCCCACCGCGCAGCCGCCTCTCCGCGTCACCCTGCTGCAATGCGTCGCGGCGTCATGAAGTCGCCGCCGTCACCGCGCCATGTCCCGGAAGGCGGCCGGCCAACCTGCCACACGCCGACGATCTGCCGTGCCTTTCGGACCCAGCGACAAACACCTAGTGCGCGCTCAAGCCAAGGGGAGTACCCCCTGCGTGCCCCAGGAAAGTTAAGGGGGCCTTCTTGGACTTCTGCGAGGGGAGATAGAGAAACCGTAGCTTGGGCTTTGGCCCACCGAAGCCCAAATGCCCTTCAGCCCGCGAAGTTAACCAGGCCGGACCGATGTTCAGTTCAGGGTGCCCTTCTAGACTTCTGAACCATTGGACCGATTTGGGCCGGCCCAATGGGCTACTAACACTTTGGGCCCAGCTCGACCCACTAACCCACTGATCGCTGACGTCATGCTGACGTCAGCATTATTTTAATAAAATTATTTTCTGATTTTATAAATGATTTACTAAATGTTTTATAAATCCCTTTTCCTTTAAAAATTTATAACTAATTATCCGGAGCTCCGAAAATTATGAAACCACTTCCGTTGGTTTTATAATTCCGAGACGCTCGCCGCTACCCTATCCTTATCCGCTCTTACCCTTGAACCGAACCTCTTTTGCCCACGTGCTTGGAGAAGAATTCGTGGCCGATGCCTGCCACTGCGCTATTGTGGGTCCGGGACGCCGGATCTCCGCAACTAGCAACTGGCTTGTCACGGACAGGGATAACTTCCCCAAGAAGCATTCACACTGCCATCCTTGCTTGCACCGCTTCCACTGCCTTGTGCCGTAACCCGCATACCCGCTCTCTCTCTTTGCCTTGCATCGAGCCGTGTAGCACGCGACGTACCCAGCGTTAGTAACCCGGAAGGCCGCATGTGATGGACGGTCGTGCCTTGAGCAGAGGCCTCTACTTCAAAGCACGACAACCCCGTGTTGCAACCTAGTTACTACACCATGGATATCATCGTATTGCTAGCACTTGCTCCACCGTGCTCCCGAGCACGCCTTACTGCATCACCATCCTTTATCGACCACGAGTCGATCCTTTTCTTCTCTCGGAGCTGTCACCGCACACCTTGTTCCGATCCTGCCTTGCCTAACTCGTTTCACCTTACTCCTCTCTCTTCAACCTCTGTGTTTCCGCATTGTTGCACCTATCTGATGCGCTAATACCTTGCAGGCGCAATCACCAAGATCCTTAGCCTTTGATCGGCCACCCAACCTTGAACTAACCTTTCTCTCTAACTTGTTTTCTAGTAGACAAAGCTAGTGGCTAAAAACTATTTTAATATAAAACTAATTACTTTGATTTCCTTAATTTAAACTAGTACTGCTTGTAGTTAGTTTGGATTTATTTGGTTCTTTAATGCTTCTCTTTGGAGTTTATTTGCAAATAGATCCTCGTTGTTTATTTATATTTCCGAATCTAGGATTTCCCCGGAGTCAGGAGACAAGCCAGAAGATCAAGTACGGCTACGGAAACTACGACAACTACTTACATGCAGGTGTTCACGCCCGACCAATCTTTGAATGCCCATTAGGCATGGCTATTAGAACTGCTAGTGCTTTACTTACTGCATAGTGATGGATATGATGAACCCGTGCATAGCCTCTTTTACATACTTGTCCTTGATTGACCTACTACTACTACTTTACATATGCGTGATGATACGCTGAGCTTGCTATGCATGTGTGGGATTATTGTGGTAGTGTCTTGGCGTGTGTGTGGAAAACCGGCAGGAGAAGGTGTTTTGGGATATTTTGGCGGGGGTGAGCTCGAGACAACCCGATCTGGGATCAGGGGCCAGGGATCGTCTTCTCGGACGTTGCCCAATGTGGTGCCTATGGCGGGTACATTGTTTTAGGAGCACAGGTGTTGGGGGTTTCGTGATGACTTGGAGGATATGAGCTCGCCCCGGTCTGAAACCGAGTGGGTCGCCTGTTACACGGTACTTTCGTACACACCACCTCGCCGAGAGTGGGGATAGGGCCGTTCGACCCTAGCAAGTGCGGTACCATACCTGCCAGCAGGATATCGAGGTATCAGTGGGGGAGAGGTGGGAGTGAGTCCACCCTCTCAGTGCGACTCCCGTGTGGCCACACGGGGGCATTTTCACAGTTCCGGGGTGGTCTTCTGCGGGGGACCGCATCGAGACCCGGATGCAGGATGGAACCGTAACTCCTAGGTGTTCGTTCGGTAGGATGGGCTCGGTCGACTTGCTACCGTCGGGTGCCATTCCGAGATGGGTACTGGTGTACACGCTCTGCAGAGTTTAGATCTATACGTATAGTCGCGTCCTCGGTCATGGACATGCCCGTTGTTTCTCCGACTCTTACGTTTTGGGATTTCTACCTCCCCCTTATAGGATGAGAGTGTATGGTGAGCCGTGGTTGTATTCGGGGAGAGGAGAGTTGCTCCCTCTACCTCGCGGATCCGAGTGCAATCATTGAGGTGCGAGGAGTGGGAGTTCTCGCACCGACCCTAGATGGAGATAGGTGATGGTGTCGGTGATCTGGGTGACCAGGTGTAACCGTTTGCGGATGAGAGATATGGGATTTGGTGGGAATTGGAGATTATATTCTTTATGAGATACTGCTGCTGCTGCTTAGGAAACCCCAGCTCTTACCTCATACCTTTTTATACCATTAGAGGTAGGCCACTTAAAGCTTGCATACGGTTGGTGACGTGAACCTATCCCATTCCTTGGGGATAGTTTATGAGTGTGCAGGACTGGACTTGGAGCGAAAGTCCATCAAAGAAGAGTCCATGGAGGAAGGGTTCGTCGCTTCGCTCAAGGATGCCTGTGGTGAAGATCGAGGATGAAGCCCTGAAGCCTTAGCTACCGCTGCGGAGTTTCTTCTTGTCGTTCAGCCCAAGGGGCTTGTACTTAAAATCGTATACCAAGTTGTATTCGGTTGTAAATACTTTGTTTTATACTCTGATTTCGTTGTATGACTGTGATATTTATCTGTGATGAATGCCTGTGCGTGATAGCGTCTGATCCATGGACTTTCACGAGACAGAATGCTGGGTTTTCTGTTTTTGAAAACCCAGGGCGTTACAGGTTCGAGCCGCTAAAGTCTCGAGAAGTACCAGCTGTGTACAACCTCTCTACCAAGACAGTGGCCGATGTTCCAGTGGTTCGTGAGTACCCCGATGTCTTTCCTGAAGATCTGCCGGGGTTACCACCAGACCGCGACGTGGAATTCGTGATTAACCTTGTGCCAGGAACTGCACCCGTGGCTCAGAGTCCTTACAGAATGGGCAAGTTAGAGCTGGCAACACTGAAGGAAGAGTTGGAAGCTCTCCGTGAGAAGGGGTACATCCGTCCGAGTGCATCACCTTGGGCTTCACCGGTGATGTTTGTGCCGAAGAAGGATGGGACGCAACGGCTGTGTGTCGATTACCGCGCTCTTAATGCGGTAACCATCAAGAACAAGTACCCGTTGCCGCGCATTGATGACCTGCTTGATCAGTTGAGGAAGGCCAAGTACTTCAGCAAGATTGACCTTTGATCGGGCTACCATCAGATGAAGATTCGCCCTGAGGACATCTACAAGACCGCGTTTGTGACCCGGTATGGGCAGTATGAGTTCACTGTTGTATCGTTTGGTCTTACGAACGCCCCTGCCTACTTCATGAACATGATGAAGGTGTTCATGGACGAGTTGGACAAGTTCGTCGTGGTTTTCATTGACGACATCTTGGTATTCTCAGAAACTGCAGAAGAGCATGAAGAACATCTGAGGATTGTGCTGGAGAAACTGAGGCAGAATCAGTTATATGCCAAGTTCAGCAAGTGCGAGTTCTGGCTAGAGGAAGTGGCTTTTCTTGGGCATGTGTTGTCAGGAGAAGGAGTTGTTGTTGATCCCTCGAAGATCGAAGCTGTGTCAAAGAGGCAGTCGCCCAAGACTGTGACGGAGATCAGGAGCTTTCTCGGAATGGCTGGATACTACCGCCGTTTCATTGAGAACTTCTCTAAGATTGCGAAGCCGATGACCGAGTTGCTGAAGAACAACACGCCATTCGTATGGACAGAGAAGTGTGAAGCAAGTTTCCAAGAGCTCAAGACCCGACTCTCCACAACTCCTGTGTTGACGCTTCCTGATGACAACAAGGACTTTGTGGTGTACTGCGATGCTTCGAGGCAAGGTCTTGGCTGTGTGCTGATGCAAGAAGGCAAAGTGATCGCTTATGCTTCAAGACAGCTCCGAAAACACGAAGAGAACTATCCGACGCATGACCTTGAGTTGGCTGCTGTTGTACATGCTTTGAAGATATGGAGGCACTACTTGATGGGCAACAAGTGTGATCTCTACACGGATCACAAGAGTCTGAAGTATATCTTCACTCAGTCAGAGCTGAACTTGAGACAGCGAAGATGGCTAGAGTTGATAAAGGATTACGACCTCGACATTCACTACCACCCGGGTAAGGCGAATGTCGTGGCCGATGCTTTGAGCCGAAAAAGTTACTGCAACAACCTGATGGTGCAGAAAGAACAGCCAGAGCTGTACCTGGAGATGGAGCTATTACGGCTTGACATTATCGAGAAAGGTCAGCTCAACGAGTTGAGGGTAAAGTACACCTTGGAAGACCAGATCAGACAAGCCCAGAAGAAGTGTCCTGAAATTGAGGAAGTGAAAGATCTTCTGACAAGAGGTAAGGCCCCTGACTACCACATTGATGAGCAAGGCACGTTATGGTTGAAGGATCGCATATGTGTGCCCAGTGGAGAGGATATCCGGAAGACGATTCTGAAGGAAGCACATGATTCTCGGTATTCCATTCACCCTGGATGCATGAAGATGTACCAAGACCTGAAGTGTCGGTTTTGGTGTGAGAATATGAAGAAAGACATAGCTGAGTATGTTGCCCGATGCGACACTTGCCAGAGAGTGAAGGCAGAACATCAGAGGCCCGCCGGACTACTTCAGCCACTTGCGATACCTCAGTGGAAATGGGATGATATCAGTATGGACTTTGTGGTAGGTCTTTCCCGCACTCAGAAGGGGAATGACTCGATTTGGGTGATTGTGGACCGTTTGACCAAGGTAGCGCACTTACTTCCGGTTAAGAACAAGTACTCTGTGAGTCAGTTGGCTGATCTCTACGTTGAGCATATCCTGAGGTTGCATGGAGCACCTCGCATCATCGTGTCAGATCGTGGTGCTCAGTTCACAGCTCAATTCTGGAGGAGTCTGCACGCTTCGATGGGCACCCACTTGGACTACAGCACAGCTTTCCACCCCCAGACAGATGGACAGACTGAACGAGTGAATCAGGTTCTAGAAGATCTGCTGAGAGCTTGTGTGTTGACCTACAGCAATGATTGGGAAAAGAGTTTGCCCTACGCTGAGTTCTCGTACAACAACAGCTATCAGGCAAGTTTGCAAATGGCACCCTTTGAAGCCCTGTATGGCAGAAAGTGTAGGACCCCGTTGATGTGGTCTGAGGTGGGGGAGAGGATCTTCTTCGGTCCTGCTTCCATTCTTGAGGCTGAGGAGAATGTGGCCAAGGTTAGAGAGAACCTGAAGATAGCTCAGAGCAGACAGAAGAGCTACGCTGATCCTAAGCGGAAGGATGTCTCCTTCGAAGTCGGTGACTACGTCTTCCTGAGAGTGTCACCGCTTAGAGGCACGAAGAGGTTCCACGTGAAGGGGAAGCTAGCCCCGAGGTTCGTTGGACCCTTCCTGATTGGGGCAAAGGTGGGGAAACTTGCCTATAGGCTGGAGTTACCGTCTGACCTTGCCGGAGTGCACCCTGTGTTCCACATATCGCAACTCCGGAGGTGTCTAGACCCGAAGCTTGACAAGCATGTCTCCACCGATGCTATCGACCTGCAGGACAACTTGGAGTACTTGGAGTACCCAGTGAAGATTCTGGATTGGGCCGAGAAGGCTACCAGGAGCACCACCATTCGCCTTTGCAAGGTGTTGTGGAGCAATCACACCGAGCGAGAGGCAACGTGGGAGAAGGAGTCTGTCATGAGAGAGAAGTACCCGCACCTCTTTAAGACGGAGGTATTTTCTTAATCTCGAGGATGAGATTCTTTTGAGGGGGGGAGTCTGTAACATCCCTCAAAATTTATTGAGGGATGTTAATTAATAAAAATGTGGATTTAAAATTTTCGATGATGTATTTGTGTGATTATCAAATTATTTAAGGAAGTCTTCCATTTCTCTCCTTTAATACCTAGATTTAATTTTGATTTAAATAAAATTTTTAGGAAATATAAAATGCTAGTGTGAGAAACTTGGAGTTCATTTGGTTTTATTTGGAGTTTGCTTGTGTGGGTTTCAAATTTGAATTTATATTCAAATTTGAAACTAAATAGAAAAGGGGGTAAATAGATATAGAAAAGGGAAAGGGGAGGAGCTGCCGGGCTCCGAGCCCAACCTCCGGAAGTCCGCTCAACCTCCCTCGTCTCTTTTTCCCTTTTCACCGCACCACCTCCCTCTTTCCTCGGGCCAGCCCAACGCGGCCCGCTCCAGCGCCGGCCCGTCTCCCACCAACCGCGCCCGCACCGTGTCGCTGACGAACGGGACCCGCGTGGCGTCATGCCCACGTCACCATGACGTCGCCGTCGTCATCTTCCCCTTTTCCGCTTTCGCTGGCGTCGCCCGCCAAAGCGCTCCCGTGCCAGCCATGGCGCCGACACGATGCCGCCGCGCGCCCCGCCCTCGCATCCGCGCTGTCCACGCGTCCCGCACCGCTCACCGCCTATAAGAAGGCCGCCGCCGCGCCCTGGGGAGTTCCCAACCCTAGCCGCCGGGAGGATCCCTCCTTCCACACCGCCCTGCCCGCCGGAGGAGAAGGAGAAGGGGAGGGAGAAGAGAAGGCCCAGAGACCGTCGGGGGGAACGCCGTCCGTTGTCGCCGCCGGAGCCGTCCGAGAGGAGGAGCCGGACCTGCTGTCGCCGCGCACACCGTCTTCCCCTGCTTCCTCTGCTCCGCGCCGCAGCCTTCCCCATCGCCGACGAGCCCGCTCCGTCCTCTTCACCGACGCCTGCACTTCGGCCAGTGGCCACCGAGGTGAGGCCGACCTTCCTCGCCCACCTGTGGTCAACCCGGCCTTCGAGCCGTGGCAGGACGCGAGTTCGCCGTCGCCACCGCCACCGCGCCGCCGCGCACGCCGCTTGGTGAAGCCGGCCTTCGTGCCGTGCTGAGAATCTTTTGCAGGTGCCGCCGCCGTCGCCACACTCACTCGCGTGCGCCTCCGCGTTTCTCCCTTGATCCACACCCGCACTTTGCCGACGCGCGCATCGCCGCCGCCGTGCTCTGGCGCGCCTCGCCGCCGGTATGCACGTCGACGCGCACACGCCCCGGAAACCACCCTGTCCACCTTTTGCATGCCGTCACGATCACCTCGCTGCCGGCATATGCGCGCCCCCACACGCGCCCATGCTCGGCCGCGGGAGCCCTGAGTACCGCCGCCGCGTGCGCCGGCCTGAGCTCCACCATGGCGGCCACGCCGTGCACCTAGGCAAAGGGGCAAAAGCCCCAGTTTTGGGGTCGTTCCGTTTCGGTTGATGCTCGCACACACGCGTCTGGGCATTTGGGGCACCCGCACACCGTCTCCGGAGATCGCCGCCGTGCGCCCACGCAGGCACGACGCCGCCGAGCCCCTGTCTCGCCGCCGACGCACCTCCCCCGGCCAGAGCTGTTCCCTTGCTGCACGTGTATGCTACCTTGGTGCACCCCGACCCCTCGCTGTCGCTTGTTGGCCGGGCGGAACAGCCTCGCCGCCGGCGAGCCCTTTCTCGCACCGCCTTCCCTCAGCGGCATTTGGCCGAACATGTGCCGGCGCCACTGCTAAACCCCTGGGGTTCTTCGACACACAGCCGCCCACACGAGCACGTCACCGTAGGAAATCCGGGCGGATCCTGTGCGGCCGGCCACTCACGGCCCGGCCACACGCACGCCGCGCCGCGCTGAGCCGCAGCGGATCGCCCCGGATCCGCCGCGCGCCGCCACGCATGGCTGCCACGCGGGCCGCCACGTGGGCAGGAGCCGGCTTTAAGCCACCCATGTGGCGGTTGCGTCAGCACAGGAGCCGGCCTGCAGCTAGCTGTAAGACCTCTTAAAGATAGCTAGAGCTAGGTAAAGGTTGGCCTAAAGTATGAGATATTCTATATGCGTATTTTAATTTCAAAATTGTATTTTATCTTCGGAAAATCATAACAAATCCGTTTTAGCTCCGAAAAATATGAAACTTCTTCTGAAAATCTTCTAAAAATCCAAACTTCGTGCTAGACTAGAGATTGCCTCTTTTTGGATCTTATTTGCTCTTTATCTTGGATTTATTGCTATTAGTAGCCGAGTTTATTTATTTAAATACGCTTCTAGGAGCTGCCGGAGCCTGGGAGCTGAACCAGGACTACGACGACGACCTCAGCTACGACGACCACTCGTACCCAGGTTCACGCCCGACCATCTTTGAATGCCCATTAGGCATGGCTATTTTAGAACTGCTAGTGCTATATTTAATGCATAGAGATGGATATGATGAACCCATGCATAGCCTCTTTTACATTCTTGTCCTTGATTGACCTACTACTACTGTTTACTCCCTCTCAGTGCGATTCCCGTGTGGCCACACGGGGGCATTTTCACAGTTCTGGGGTGGTCTTCTGCGGGGGACCGCATCGAGACCCGGATGCAGGATGGAACCGTAACTCCTAGGTGTTCGCCCGGTAGGGTAGGCTCGGTCGGCCGTACACCGTCCGGGTACTATTCCGAGTTGGGTACTGGTGTACACGCTCTACAGAGTTTAGATCTATACGTATAGCCGCGTCCTCGGTTATGGACATGCCCGTTGTTTCTCCGACTCTTACGTTTTGGGATTTCTACCTCCCCCTTATAGGATGAGTGTGATTGGTGAGCCGTGGTTGTATTCGGGGAGAGGAGAGTTGCTCCCTCTACCTCGCGGATCCGGGTGCAACCATTGAGGTGCGAGGAGTGGGAGTTCTCGCACCGACCCTAGATGGAGATAGGTGATGGTGACGGTGATCTGGGTGACCAGATGTAACCGTATGCGGATGAGAGATATGGGATATGGTGAACTTATGGAGATATTACTCTATTTTTGCTGCTGCTACATAGGAAACCCTGCTACTACCTTGATATACTCTTTTCCCCTTAGAAATAGGCCACTTAAAGCTTGCATACGGTTGGTGACGTGGACCTATCCCGATCCTTGGGGGTAGCCCCTGAGCTTGCAGGGTTCGAGTCCGACTACGACAACAATGCCGACGGATGGTACGACTGAGGGGGCACGACACTTCGCTCAAGGAAGCCTGTGGGAGATGCCTGAAGATGGAGACACCTTTTGGGAGATAGCTACCGCTGCGTAGGCTCTTATTTCTGTTATTCCGCCAAGAGGCGAGTATTGATGTACTCCGAATAATCAGGACATGTAATAATCAGATTATTATTCGTACTCTGATGCTTTATTTCGATGTATGACTGTGTTATTTATCTATGATGAATGCCTGTGCGTGATAGCGTCTGATCCAGGGACTATCACGAGACAGAATGCTGGGTTTTCCGATTTTGAAAACCCAGGGCGTTACAGTTCTCCCCCTTGATCAAAGCCCCGTCCATGATCGTCACCATGAACTTGACTTTCATCTTGATGAACTTGAGAACTTGGTGGTTCCACTCTTGTTGATGATGATGGATCTTGATTGCTTGTGTCACCCGGAGCTTGAACTTGAACCTCACGAGGCATCACTTCACCGGTCCCCATTCTAAAGATTGATACACTTGGGAGTTCTTCATCATCTACAAGGTTTTCACTAACTTGCTCTCGTTGAGAGCCGTTGGATTCATCAAATTTCACGTCTACCGTGGTCTCAACACAACCGGTGGTTTTGTTGAAAACACGATAGGCATGTTCGTTAGTTCCATAACCAATGAGAACCTTCATCAACCTTGGATGCAAACTTTGAGGCTTTGGGTTTCTTATTAAGTATGAAACACTTACACCCAAAGACCCTAAAGTAGTGCACACTAGGCTTCTTACCGGTGATGATCTCGTAGGGGGTCTTGTTCAAGTGCTTGTGGACGTAGAGGCGGTTGGTGGCATGGCATGCGGTGTTGATGGCTTCCGCCCAAAATGAGTCTGGAGTCTTGTATTCATCAAGCATTGTTCTTGCCACTTCAATCAACGTACGGTTCTTCCTCTCAACAATGCCATTTTGCTGAGGTGTGTATGGAGCGGAAAGTTCATGCTTGATGCCTTCTTCATTGAGGAACTCTTCAACTTGAGTGTTCCTAAACTTTGAGCTATTATCACTTCTTATGTTCTTGACCTTGAGCTCGAACTCATTTTGAACTCTCCTAATGAACTTCTTGACCACTCCCTTAGCTTCACTTTTATCTTGCAAAAAGAATACCCAAGTGAAACGGGAAAAGTCATCAATAATTACTAGACCATATTTGTTACCACCGATGCTTATGTAGGCAATTGGTCCAAACAAGTCCATGTGTAGTAGCTTCAATGGTCTTGATGAAGATAGGATGTTCTTGGCGGGATGATGCCTCCAACTTGCTTCCCGGCTTGACAAGCACTGCACAACCTATCTTTCTCCAAAACAACATTTGTTAGTCCTAGGATGTGCTCGTCCTTTTAAAGTTTGGCCAAGTTCCTCATGCCAACATGGGCTAGTCGGCGATGCCATAGCCAACCCAAGTCGGATTTTACCACTAAGCAAGCCTTAGGGTCCACTTTCACTTTTGTGAAATCCACATAGTAAAGCTTTCCCCGTAGATGACCTGCAAAGACAATAGAGGAATCCTCCCTTCTAGAGACGGTCACACCCTCATGGGTAAAGAGACAATTGTAGCCTTTCTCACAAAGTTGTGAAACCGACAACAAGTTGTATCCTAACCCTTGAACATGATAAACATCTTCAATTGAATTAGTTGTTGAGATAGCAATTTTACCTAGACCGACCACATCTCCTTGACCATTATCTCCATAGATGATAGTTTCCGTAGGGTTGTCATAATGATCAAGGGATGCAAATAAGCCTTCATCTCCGGTTATATGATTAGTGCACCACTATCAATCAACCATGCACTTCCACCGGAGGAGTAGGCCTACAAAACAAGTTTAAGCTTTTGGTTTAGGTACCCAAAAGGATTTGGGTCCTTGGAGGTTAGAAGCATAAACTTTTGGAACCCACACACTCTTCCTCATAGCCTTCTTTGTGTAGGCCCCAACATACTTGACCACCATTTTACCATTGTGGTCTAAGGTCACAACATAGTCACAAGTGTAGTTGGGAGAGGGCTTGTGTTCAACCACATTCTTCGATGCCTTTGATGGAGAATTAACCCCACCATTTCCTTTTGTGGTGTTCACAACCTTTGGCTTGTCCTTTGTTGTGGTAGAGGTGGTGACTCCACGGGCAATATCCATAATAGTGTTGAGGTAGCCTCCTTGTTCCACAAGGGGATCTCATGCCCTTTAACCACCACCCTACCATTGACCTTGTTGTTCTTGTAGTGCCCAAGTCCTTGCTTGTCAACCACCTTGGGGATGGACTTGGTGCCGTTCTTGCCTTTAGTGATCAACATGTTCAATCGGGCTATTTCTTTGTCTTTGCTCTTGATTGTCTCCTCAAGCCTTGCATGGTTAGTCTTGAGAGCATTTATATCAACATTAGAGCAAATAGAACAACCTTTGCTAGTGGAGGCACTAGAGTCAAGTGTTGCCTTAGAATTGGCTTTGGTGCTTTCCCAAAGGGTACTATAGTTTGTCTCAAGATTTTTATGTTTATCCATCAAGCATGAAAAGCTTGATTGAAGCCTTTAGGGTAGCCTTTAGGGAAGCTAGAGATTCATTTGCCAAAGTGTAATCCTTTGACATCCTCTTGTTGGAGTTATTAGCCAAGGACAAGTCCGTGGTCAACTTCTCCACCTTAGCCGCCTCTTCGGCAAGGCGTCTCTCTAGAGCAAGTTTTCTTTCCTTCTCAAGGATAAGCAAGTCTTCTTGTTCATGGAGAGACACTTTCTTTTTCTCTAATTTCTCCAAAAGCCTTTTTATTTCTTTATAGCCCTTTTTACTAAATTGCTTTATCATGTTGGTCTCAATTTCTTTTTCATCATCTAGATCATCTATGTCACTAGGTGTGGATGAAGAAGAGGTGAGAGAGGATGAGGTGGTTGATTCTTGTACCTTGCTCCCCCTTGCCATGAGGCAAAAATGAGAGTGGTCCTCATCGTCGGAGAGGTTGTTGAAGAGGCGCGGTGAAGATGATTCTTGTGTCATGGCAATGGTTGTCATGCCTTGCTTCTTTGGTTCCTCATCTTCATCACTTGAGTCCCATTGTTGACCCACGTGAGCACGCCCTTGATATTTGTTCTTATACTCCTTGCTCTTCTCCTTGTATTTCTTCTCTTCCTCATTCTTATTCTTGTTCTTGGGACACTCGGCAATGAAGTGTCCATACTCTCCACACTCATAGCATTTGCGTTGAGACTTCTTCTTCCTTTCATCACCGCCTTTTCTTGATGCTCTTGACTTCAAGAATTTCTTGTACTTCCTTATGGCAAAGGCGGTTTCTTCATCCGTGCTTCCTTCATCACTAGTATCTTCCTTCTTGGTCTTGGAAGTCTTTGGCTTCACTTCCACCACTTCACTAGAGCTAGCATTGAGGGCTAAGCTCTTGTTCATCTTCAAGCTTAGTGACTTCTCCACGTCTTGGTCAACTAGTTCTTGATGCAAGATCTCTCCAAGAAGTTGATTGGGGGTCATCTTATGATAGTTTGGATCTCTTCTTATCATGGCCGCTAGGTTCTTGTCCTTTGGGGCGAAACCTCTTAGCAACTTCTTTGTGACCTTGGAGTCATCCCAATCTTCACTTCCAAGAGCTCTAATATCCGAGACAAGGAGCATGAGTCTATCATACATTTCTCTCACGGTCTCTCCATCCTTCATGAAGAATAGCTCAAGCTCTCCGTTGATTAAGTCCATCTTCCCTTGCCTCACATGTTCGGTCCCCTCATGTGCTTCCTTGAGTGTGTCCCAAATCACCTTGGCAATTTGGATGTTCCGAACCTTGTTGAATTCTTGAGCACACAAGGATCCCGTGATGACTCTTGTTGCTTGCACGTTGCGGTGGAGGTCTTGCTCATGCTCAAGTGTGAGGGCTTCTCCTTCGGCGGGGATTGTCACACCTACAACCACAATCTTCCAAAGAGAAGGGTGAAGCCCGTAGAGGTGCATTTGCATATCATAAGCCCATTTGGGATAGTCTTTCCCATCGAAATGAGGAGGCTTTCGCAAATGTACGGAATAGAATTTATCGTTAGAGTTGTTGCCCAGAAATTGTGTGTAGTGGTGGGGCACTTCGTGGAAGTCGGAGTGAGTGTACTTGGCTTGTTCCTTCTTGATCATCTTCTTGAGGAGCTTCTTGGCCATCTTCTTGGCTCTCTTCTTCTTCTTAGCCTTTCTTCTCTTCTTTGCCGCCTTCCTTGCCGCATCATCACCATCCTTGATGTCTTCATCACTTGAGTCGGAATCTGAGTCGGAGTCGGATGAAGAGTCATCGGAGCTCTCTCCGTTGGAACGGCTTGGAGCCTTCCCGGTGATGTCTTGGGCTGCCTTAAGCTCTCTTTCTTGAGCTTCCTTGGCGGTGATTTCTTTGGCGGATTGGTTGTCTCCACTCCCTGACATCTTGATCCCTTAGCGATTAAGCCTAAATCAAGGGATTAGGCTCTGATACCAATTGAAAGGACCTTGTGATGCCTAGAGGGGGGGTGAATAGGATCACTTTAAATTTCTGAAACAAATGCAGCGGTTAAAACAGCTGTCGGTACTACCGACGTTGTGCCGGAACTACCGAGGGGGCTCGGTACTTCCGGTACAAGGTCGGTACTACCGACAGGGCAGAGTACTCTAAAACAAAATTTGAAATGCGAGTCGATTCTAGCAAATCTACTTGAATCAAGAGTTTAGTTTAGAAGTTAAGAACCTCCTGCAACCAAAGATATGAGTTGGAACACAACCAATAGATAGATCGGGCACAAACAAGTTCTAGGGTTAGAGAAAAACAAAGAACTCAAGCAAGCAATAGGAGACACAAGATTTAATCCGAAGTTCACTCCCACAAAGGAAGCTACGTCTCCGTTGAGGATCCCACAAGGGGAGGGCTATCACCAAGAGCCTCTTTGCCTTACCCAATCCCCACAAAGGAAGATTGGTGCTCACTAAGAATTCTCCACCAAGGATAGGGTAATACAAATGATCCCGGGTGCTCCACACCAAGAGGGCACTCAACGGGAGACGCCTAACCGTCTAGAAGCAAGCTTCAAGAGTAACAAACACGAATCGATGCCCGGAGTTGCTTCAAGTGCTCTTGAGATGAGGGAATTCGAAGGGGCTCTCAAAGCTTCTCTAGCTCTCACTAGGAATCACTCCTCTACCCAAACCCTAGCTCAAAGGAATCAAGTCTTGGCTCTAGGAGTGAGGGGGGAAGTGGAGTGAATGCTCAAGAGAGTGTTTGTCCCGTGGTTGGTCAGCAATAAGTGAGGAGGAAGAAGGGGGTATAAATACTAAGCCCTCAAAACTAGCCGTTACTGTGCACCCATGGCATTTATCGGTACTTCTGACACCGGGTCGGAACTACCGATGAGTGCCGGAAAAACCCAACAGTGAAGCCATATCGGTATTACCGACCCGGGGTCGGTACTACCGAGGCCCTGGCTAAAATTCGCCAGTGAAGCCATATCGGTACTACCGACCCAGGGTCGGTACTACCGATAATGGCTGAGAGCTTAGGAAGAGAAGAGCAAACGTGCACGTGTCGACTCGGGTTTCTTCTCACTCACTTAGGTCATCTCCTTAAGCACTTTTAGCATCTCTTGGCTATCAATTCGCATCCCCCTTTATAGTACGGTGTTTCCTATACTCAAATTCAAAATCAAAAATAAATTAAGCCTTGACTTGAGTTGAAACGCCGAATTGGAGTTGGGGGCCTTCTTTTGGTCAAAACCATGATTTTCAATAAAGTAAATCCTGCACACATCTTGTTCAATGATTAAATACAACAAATTGTGTTTGTCACCATCACCAAAACAATTAGGGGCCAAGATGCACTTTCACCATCATAGAAATGAAGTCACAGTTTCCTCGCTTGCCATGTCCCACATCTTTGATGCACAGTGCAGCTTCAACCTTTCGACTTGGTACATGTCGGCGACTGAGAGTAAATAAGGCCAGGCATTGGCAGGAGCATCCCATAAATCAGCCTCCTCCGGGAGTGATCCTTCACTAGCATATTTGATCAGGACCGAGAAGCCATCAGGGTGTGTGTCAATAATTGTAACAGTTTCAGAGCTAGACTCCACTCCTGGGCCGTAGAGCATTGCCTCCATCACACAAGATACTTTCGCCACATCAGCACGTATCGCTCGTATCACCCGGCATTCCGCACCTACGTGGAACACAACTTCCACAGGGGCTTGGGCTGCAACGGTGTGGCATATGCTTCTTTCCACTGATGGAGGAGGAACTTCAATGCAGTCATCCTCCAGTACTGAAACAACACATGATATGTGTATGCGATCTTCATTGGATGTCACGTGCTCAATGTCATGATGCTCCACCAGACATTCAAATCCTCTTGCTTCTAGATCCCGATTCATGAACCAAACTTCTTTTGTAGCTTGAACTCGAAACGTATCATCTTCATCGTTTGGGTCTCCAGCCATCGCACGCGACAATACTCGTACCTACGTGGAAGTAGTCACAGGTTTGACAAATAATAACATAATGCGATCGTATCGCCATGTGTGAGTGTGTGTCTTTATAGCAGCAACGAGACACGTACCATTTGGGATTTGTGCAGAGGAACGAGGACGACGGCAATGCCATCTGGAATATCCATCCACTGATGATCATTCATACCTGTAGGATAGCAACGTAGTTTCCATTGACGGCCTCCCACCATGAACGTACCGGATTCCTTGAAGTTGCCCACGATTCCTTCGGCTTTTGCTTCCTGGCTTGAGACTGAGAAGTCGACTTGCATGGAAGGAATCATTTTAGCGTCTAAAGCCATTAACACAAATGGCCTACATTGATCGTCTCGTGCCTAAAGTGTCTCTTATTATAGTGGGCCGGGAGTGAATGTGTTGTTCCGAAACATCCGTTCGTGGACATCAGTTACCACTTCGAATGGACGCGCCCCTTCAGAGCGGGTGTGGCCACGTTCGGGTCATGAACTTCCTAGTTCTAGTCCTTAAGTGCGATTCACAATGATCGACATGTCCGTTCAGAGGGGGTGTGCTGCGTGTGCACACAAGTTCGTCGGTTAACGCCCGGTGCCAGTGCTTAACTGCAATTCTCAATGATCGACACGTGGATCAACTTGTGAGAGCGTGTCATTCCCAAACGCCCATTCGAGATGCCCTTCTGTGCTTATATGCATGTTAATATTACACACACACACAAAGATATATTGCTATTCCAATTCCAGCTTATTCTGTTTTGGTCTTGTCGCGTCAACAAGTTCATCACGTTTCTCAGTCTCCAAGGCCAGCGGGAATCATCAAGTGCGAATCCTGACCATTCGTAGACCTTTACAGTCACGACTCACGCAGCGTACCTGATCGAGGAGGACTTGTCACTTCATCCCGCACACTGCGTGTTGCAACACAAGGACCATCCGGTCCCTCTGATTACAGCGCCCAATCTTGTTCTCCAGATGCAATTGACACCTAAACCATTACATAAATAAACGGTAGAGAGTTGTCTCGTTGTTGATGCGGCATGAGCTGACGCAGTGAGACAGCCATTAGATGCAGCTGATGCGACGTGATTTGTCAGCAGGACTTTCTTGTGCTCTATAGAGAGGAAAGTCCGGAAGTAAACACATACCTAGACACGTTGGGCTCATCCCGTGATACCCATCGTCCACACATGTAATCGATGCACGCCACTGAAGATTCTGACCTAGATAGATTCCTATCACGCGTAGGCCTGACTATATTCTAAGCATCTCACGTTTTCCTTAGTAACTTTAGCAATACTACACCGAGCTCACATGACCGCTGTAGTCCTCGATAAATAGGCGAGTGCAGCAGAGCGGTCTTGAAAGGAAAGGCCAACACTTATCGGTTCCCCGTCTTGCATTTCTCTACTTCAGTGGGATACAAGGGTGAGATCATTTTGTTGGCTAATCTTGTTTACTTTATGTATGCATGGTATCGAGACGGTCACATTGTTAGCTTATGTAGGGTTTGTTCTTCGTTTGTGTATGCAGTACGTGGGGAATGGCCGGGCAAGGAAGGGACGGAGCATGGAACTTGGAGGAGTCGGGGAAGGGGGAGCTGTCGGGCGCAATAGCACCTCACCGCCACCCAGTTCAGCCGC
Organism: Cenchrus fungigraminus; assembly: GCA_036936925.1. NCBI lineage: Eukaryota > Viridiplantae > Streptophyta > Magnoliopsida > Poales > Poaceae > Cenchrus > Cenchrus fungigraminus. Next base: position 13,158,040 of record CM072778.1, on the reverse strand, counting down.
TGCCATCGGCACCGTAGCAGCACCCGGGCCCAATGGCACCTCCACTTCCGCTGGTATCGGCACCTCAGCAGCACCCGGTCCCAATGGCACCTCCACTTCCGCTGGCATCGGCACCTCAGCAACACCCGGGGATGATGCCACCTCCAGTTCAGCCGCTGGCAACGGCAGCTCAGGATCAGCTGAACCTCATGGCACCACCTTTTCACCCACGGCCCAGGCCGCCAGCTCTACTGTTGCCTGTTGAAATGCCACCCCCGCGGCCAGTGCTCATTGAACAAGATGAATCGCATGACCTGAAATGGTCTATGTTGCTTTGGCTTCAGCAGGGTGGGTCTGCCCGTGTTTATCACGAAGGAATGTGGGTGTGCCCTTTTTGCCACAGGGGTCACAGGCAATGGACCATTCGTGACCTGCTGTTACACACGCATAACATCGCCGTTTCGCCTGCCTGGATCTGGGATGCAAGGGCGAGGCATCGTGCTTTGGAGGAGTATCTGATCCAGGAGACACGTTTTGCTGCACTCCGTGCAGCGGCTGGATTTCCATGAGCCCGTGATGGTAGTAGTATGAGCTGTGATGGTAGATGCTAGTAGTATGTGGTGATGGTAGTAGTATGAGCAGTGATGGTAGATGCTAGTAGTAAGTGGTGATGGTAGTAGTATATGAGCCGTGATGGTAGATGCTAGTAGTATGTGGTGATGGTAGTACTATGAGTCGTGACGGTAGATGCTAGTAGTATGTCGTTCAGAGTATGTCGCTGTAGTTCGAACTATGGTGGATCCATCCATCCTCATGTGTAATCAATGCGTATGCATGCATTTGTGTCGTTTGTATTTAGATTGTGTTGTTTCTAATAAAAATGGTATTGTGTGTGTACTCCCTCGGTATAAATTCGTTGTATACGGAAACTACATTCCATTGATTTCTTAAATACCGGAAGAACACAGACCAAAGTCCGGTTTGTAGTTTTCAGTCGGACCGGATTAAACTATCACTACTACGCAATAAGAAAACCAACATCTTACAAGGAAAAAACAGTAGTAGTAATATTCAATCAGACCAGATGAACAGAAGGCGAATCTTCGTTCTGCTTCTTCTACTCCTACTTCTACTAGTAGTAGTTACCACTAATCCACTAATCAAGGCGCCGCTTCTTTGTCGATGGTGCACCCGGCGCCTTGTTGCAGCTGCTCACGGACGAGGATGTCGCTCTGTTGCCGCCGCCCGTGGAAGATGGTGGCGGACCTCCCAGGGTGCCGCCCGCGGATGAGGTCGTCCCTCCAATGCCGCCACCAGAGGATGATGTCGCCACTTCATGGTGGCCAGTCGAGCACGGCCTTGGCACCGCTCCATGGCGGATGATGACGGCCGGTCGATGATGGCCTCTGCTCGGCGAGGATGGCAGAGATCGACTGCCGCCGACCGATGAGGATGAGAGAGGATGACAGTGCTTGGAGACGACAGTTCCCCGGCGAGTGGCGGTGCTTCCGCGCCCCTGACCCCTGACACCTCTTGCTGACTTGCGTGGGGTGCGATATTTCAGAGGCACATGATCTTGGATTTCATTTTGTTCCACAAACTCCGAATCATCAGAGGATGTGTCAACCACCACCCCAATGGGCCTCCGCTCTGCCTCCTCTTCATCAGACCACTGGAGATCCTCCCTTTCATCAGAAGAGGAGGAGGATGTGGCTTGCGCCGCACCTCTAGGAGACAATGGCTCCATGGGGAGAGGAAGAGAGCGCTGTGCGAGGATGGGGTTTTTTTGTTGGTTGCAAGAGTTGGGAGAGGAAGAGGGCGCTGTGCGAGAATGGGGTTTTTTGTTGGTTGCAAGAGTGGGGAGGGTCAGAGGACGCTGGGAGGAAGGGGGATATTTATGGCCAGAGGAACCCATTCAGCCATTATTGAAAAAACTACTCCCGAAAAGATTAGAGTAGTTGTGGGATCCGTTCAGTTCAAACTAATTCAATTTTGACCAAATTTACACTTATATCTACTTATCGGGAAGTGAGAATTGCATTGTTTTGTGGATGGAGGGAGGGCGTTCTGAGGAAGGGGGAAAGACCGTTCAGCAGAATGTTAACAGACCAGAAGAAATAATTGTAGTCCAGAAGGTCCTTTTAGCAATACATCAGTATACCGGACCTTCTGGACTACCTTTTCCACTCATTTGTCTTTGTTGGAGCTGTAACTCCTCCATTGTTCTCCCACAACCTGTTCTTTGGCTATCCTGTCAATGATGTCTCGTCCCTGGGCAAATCTTATTCCTGACATTGTTGTGAGCATCGCGAATAAGATCAGTGATGCAAGAGATTTCATCATGTTCAAAGCTGTCTGCAAGGGTTGGAACTGCGCTCATTCAGGTGAGGCACGCCCGTTTGACCCTTAGATTCTAAAATCTAAATTTATCGGTGAATCTGGAGCAGTGACATTCGCATCCGTCGTTGATATACGGCTTTTTGAGGTCTCCTTTCCTGCATTGGCTGGGAAAAGGACTAGATTGATTGGTTGCGGCGGATCTGGAAGCCTAGTCACCTTAGATTGCAGAGATTGGTGCAACGCGCTCATGCTGAATCCTTTGTCTCCTCGGAAGCACATTCGCCTTCCTCAACTTCCAAAATGGAGCCAAATGGCTACTCTCCAACTTTGTATCTTGTGCCTTGAAACAACAGCTGGTGCAGAGTCATTTGTCGTGATTACTTTCTTTTGGCCAGAGAAATCTTTTGCAGTGCTTGGGTCATTGCCCGTTTCCATTTGGCATTTGGGTAGCCAATCTGACTGGACTACACTACCTTCGGAAGATTTCTGGTGCAGTTCTTCTGAACACATGCGGATCTACTTGGGGTAAGATCTTTCAGCACCTCCCCATCCTGTTGGACTTCGGTTGTCATGGGTCATTGGCATGGGCAACTCTTCTCTACTCGAAGGTGAAGACCGATTGTTCTTTGTTGTTCTGGAGGAGAAAGAAGCTGAGGTGATAGAATTAACTTTGCATTCATTCGTCAGGGACATTTGGCAGCCTATTCCCTGGGAGAGAGCTCCTGAGTTCCGGAATAAGATCATCTTGTTTGGTCCTGGCAAGTGCATTGTTACAGAAGAGCATGTCATTTCTGGTTTGGACATGTACTTCCTACGAACTTTTCATCACGATGAAAAGAATGAGTATTGAATCTACCAGCAGGGAATAGGTATTGATCCAGTCGTCAACACTACTCCGGCGATCCGCATTAAGCAGGTTCGTGGGGAAGCAAAAGTTCAGAGATGGGATGCCGGGGGACTGGATTTGGTCACGAGGAACATGGCTGTTGCCTAGCTATCCGTAATGAGGAACTTCGATTGTGTACCACCTGTAACGTAATTCAATGTACAAATATCTATATTATCACCCTTCGTCAATTATTCCGCGCATATGTATGAGTTTCTACCACAATCACCGTAGGGAACAAGCAGTTACGCATTCGGTAATCAGGAAGGTCCATCCCGCAAAACATCAACAGAGCTGACAAGTATCAAACATCATAAGATGGCATCTCACAGCTACTCATCACCACAAAGTTCACACCACCAACAAGTAGTAAATACCAAAATACAAGCATGATTAGCACCTCTAAACCGTCTACCTAGCAATAACACCACAAATCACATTATTCCTCATTGTTGTCCTTGCTGAGCGACCTCTTATATGAGGCATGTCTCAGCAATTCCCTCACCTTCTTCACCACAAGTGTTGCAGAATCCAGAAGCTGCTTGACCGTCTGCAGCTCAGCGGCAGTCTCTTGAATCTCCCTCTTAGCCATTGCACATTCTTCCTTTCACATCCTTGCCTCCCTTTCAGCTTTTAGGTACCTGTTGGCTTCACCCTTTTCTGTAGGAGACAACAGAGCATCGTTTCTCATTTTCTTTCTCGTCTCAAACAGGTTATGAGTTACCTCCCCGTAGTATCGCGTTATCGTCTGTAGCTCAACTGCTTTGACATTAGCCTCCTCCTTAGCAGCTGTACATGCTTCTTTCCACGACCTTGCTTCCTCTTCTGCTTTTCCCTTCATTTCCATCAGTTTCTCTAGAACTTTTAGAGTCATAATATCCCATTCAGGATCTATCCACCTAAACGACGCGCACTTCATGCCATCAGTCTGCAGTCACCGATTTCGTTCATATAATTAGCGATTGACCACACTAACATCAAACGCAGAAGCAACATTTATTAGAAGTGATAAAGGTTATCGTTTACCTCACAACAGCATACATATCGACGCTCAGGGTTGGCGCATGTCCAGTCATACTTCAGATGGACAAGCAACCCGTCCTTGCACTCGTTTTCATTAGGATCTATAACGATGACTTCACGAGGACCAGGCGTCGGCGATCTGGAGCTTTCGGAGTCTACTCCAAACACCTTTAAAATACATGAATATAGTCTGTTAACCCAGATCCCCAAATCCAGAATTCCCCTTAACTAGTATGACAGATCAAAGTAGCATGGCTAAACAGAGGACTGACCTGACCGGAGCGAGTCCTGCTTCTCCGTACGCTGCTAGGGTCGCTACGATTCGTCATTCCCGCCACGGGCAACAGCAGATCTAAGCACCGACACTAGCTCTAGTCTTTACCACAAGGAAAAGGAGCGTGGTGCCGGCGAGTCTCTTGCAGAGTTGCAGTACTGTACGCCGCGTCGTCGAGAGAAATGAGATATATACACTTGTCTGCGGGAAAACTTTTTTTGGGCTGTCGCGCGTGCTTTTCTCTCGCCAACTTACTAGAACCGCTCCGTGCTATTGTTGGGGCAGTTGCACAATTGTTTCTCAGGAAGGTCCTTCCTGCAAACCGTCAAAAGGACGGACGATCCGATTCTGGATCAATCCAAACAAACAGCATCTTAGTTTTTCCTCCCTTTTTACCACTAGGAAGGTCCTCCTTGCGAAACATCAACAGGCCGGAGTTTCCTCAATGAAAACTTCCCCCTTCTCTATCTATTACCATCATACCTCCATTGTTCTTCCTCTACCTCCATTACAACGCGTATGAATTCTGAATGGTGAGTATGCTCGAAACGAATGAGTTTGGATCTTCTACGGAGATTGTGCATAAATTCGGGATGATCAGTGCATACAACCGCCCAATCATATGTGAGTATTCCGTGAGGAAAGATTCGCTCTAAGAGAGACATGCACTTGTCCTGCAATTGTGTGCAGTTAGCGTGAATTGCCCATCGTAGAAATGAAGTCACAGTTTTCTCGCTTGCCATGTCCCACATCTTTGACGCACATTGCAGCTTCAACCTTTCGACTTGGTACATGTCGGCGACCGAGAGTAAATAAGGTCAGGCATTGCGATTCACAATGATCGACACGTCCGTTCAGAGGGGGTGTGCACACAAGTTCGTCGGTTAACGCCCGGTGCCAGTCGTTAACTGCAATTCTCAATGACCTCCATTGCAATGCGTATGAATTCCGAATGGTGAGTATGCTCGAATCAATTTGGAATAGATTAAACCAAATCGGCATAATAAGATGACATCTCATAGCAACTCATCACCACAAAGTTCACACCACCAGTCCACCAACAAGTAGCAAACATCATACGATGATCCGGTAGTCAACACCAAAACACAATCATGATACAAGTTTTACAATAATCATCACTACTCATTCAGGTTCATAACTCCATCTCATGTTTGGCCTCCTGCAGTTGTTCCTTCACCTTCTGCACCTCCTACCGTGAATTTTGTGGCCTTGCGGAACTCTCTTGCATTTCTTAATGTTCTTTCAGAAGATCTAGATGTCTCATCTCAGGACGAAGACTCTATAGGATATCGAAAGAGATCGAAAACATCATAGAACAATTAGCAGAAAAAGAGAAAGAGATTCAGTACACACCTAAGGACAATACAACTGAGGGCGGAGATCATTCTTCTTACCATATACATTGGAATAAAAGCGTCAATGAATGGGTAGGATATTAAGTTTTTTTGTCAGTCTTTTCTTTTAAATTTTCAAGAAGTTCGTTGTCTGTTGGACTGAAACGGGTACTAATAGGCAAGGGTACCCGTTTCAGTCCAACTGACAACGAACTTCTTGAACATCTAAAAGAAAAGACGGACCAAACAAACTCAATGTCATACCCATTTATTGACGCTTTTATTCCAATGTCTATGGTAAGAAGAATAATCTCCGCCCTCAGTTTTCTTGTTCTTAGGTGTGTACTGAAGCTGTTTCTCTCTTTCAGCTAGTTGTTCTATCATGTTTTGGATCTCTTTGGAGATCCTAATAGAGTTCTCCCCTGAGATGAGGCATCCAGATATTCTAAAATAACATTAAGATGTTCTTGTAGAAATAAACTAATCCTTGGAGAAATCTCATCTCGATCTGAAAAATAAATTCATCTCAGTCTATAAAAAAACCTGAATCCCTTGAACCCATTTGTATGAGTACAGTAAAACAACCACCACACGCCACAAAACATAGTTGTTTGCTACCTACATAAACTCAGTTGTGCACCTCCACAAAAATCCATAAAACGAGTGGCTTGAAGCACATCTAGAAGCTACTAAAATACAAAACCTACTGTAAGACGATGCAAATTGAAAACTAACTAAATCTAACATGAATTGTCTATAGCCTATCAACTTCTAACACCTATCGAAGTGCAAATCTAAAGGTTCGATAATGCAATCTAAATCTACCAAATATGCTCATCAATCCTCCAGATCCCCAAATCTAGATATCCCCAACCCTAGTAAGATAGGGGAAAATATAGCGGCTCAAACCAGAGGACCAACCTCGTCTTGCTGTCTCATCCTCTTGTTACTGGGATGTGGCGGCGCAGCCATCTTCCCCTCACCGCTAGGATCCGCCATTCCTACCACGAACTATCGCAGATCTGCGTAGCGGAAGTCAAAAGTCTTTGCGAAGTCTGAGTGAAGTGTCTCGCCAGCCATTCGATAAGTAATTATAGACTCAACTGAAACTTACATGTGGGACCTGGTCACAGTAAAGAATTCGCATGAACTATTAGTAGAGTTTCCCATGTTCTTATCACAACCAACGACTGGTGCAGTGGTAAACAGCACAACCTTGTTCCTTCAGGTCCCTGGTTCGAACCCATGCCATGGCAAATTATTTTTGCAACATTTCGTGACCTATGCTTACACGTGGGACCCTGGAACTATTTATGACGACTTGGAACACACTATTTTAAAATAATGCTTACATGTGGGACCAAAGTTGGTTTATGACGCCGCTGACATGGCGAAAATGCTTACATGTGGGACCCTGGAAAATTTTATGACGACTTGGAACACTCTATTTTCGAAAAAATGCTTACATGTGGGACCCTGCTGAATTTTATGACGACTTGGAACAATCTGTTTTTAAAATAATGCTTACATGTGGGACCGATGTTGGTTTATGACGTTTTTTCAGAGCTTATGGCGTCACAAAACAGCATGGAACAGGGAACGCCCGGCTACAGTACCAACCGTAATGACGAAAAAATTTTTTGTCACTAAATTTGCTCGGAAGTGAAATATTATGACGAGATCTGCCGGGAACGTCATAAATCAATAACGCTAAAATGTGGTTGCGTCACTCGTTAACGATTTTCTTGTAGTGTTGTCCAAAGCAAGATACTAACAACAGACAAAATGGTTCCTAGGAATTGGCCTTGTAATCCACTTTGCCCACTTTGTCTAAATGATCAGGAAACGGCTGCCCACTTGTGTCTCCACTGTCCTTTTGCTTTACAGGTTTGGGACCTCATCAAGGTGTGGTCGGATAGCCTGATCAGGCCACCATCTGCTGATATCTCAATTGAAGATTGCTGGAGGATCTCCTTGCGTGGTTTGCCCAAAGATCAACGACAAGCTAAAGCTGCTATGCTAATCTACACGGTCTGAAATTTGTGGAAGGATCAGGCCCCCTTCTGCTGATATCTCAATTGAAGATTGCTGGAGGATCTCCTTGCGTGGTTTGCCCAAAGATCAACGACAAGCTAAAGCTGCTATGCTAATCTACACGGTCTGAAATTTGTGGAAGGAAAGGAACTGTCGCATTTTTGAAGTAACGAACAAATCACCAGTTCAGGTACTGTATCTGATCAAGGAAGAGATGGGCCAAAGGCAACAAGCATATGGGGGACAGAGCTCTTGTAAATATGCATTGCAGAGAATTGAGTACATTAGTCTTTTTATGTAATCAAACTTTTGTAAACTTGCATATTTTTCCTCTTCCTAAATGATATGGCAGTACTCCTGTCTTTTATTAAAAAAAAGACCGGAGACTTGTTTCCTGTCAAACACGCGCACGCCATGCACGGTTGCCACAGAAAACTGGCTGAAGCAGGCTGGCCGTGGCACTTCAGCCACCAAAAAGAATAAAACAAAGCAAAAAAAAAAAAGACCCGAGATGCAGGCGCTGGGCCTGGGCCGCGGGTGCATCCCCCTCCACTGCCGCCGCACCCCCGCCGCTTCTCCCTCCCCTCCGGCTCCGCCCGGCCCTCGCAACGCTCCAAGGATAAAAACCCGCATCGCCGCCGTGCGCGCCAGCGCCGCCCAGCCCGCGCAGATGGAACGCAAGCATGGGGAGGTGCCGGCGAGGGTGGTGAAGCTGCGCGCGGTGGAGGCCACGCCCGAGTCATTCGCGCCGTTCGGGCAGGTCATCACCGGCTCCCCCGATGGCGACGAGTTCGGCCCCCACGACGCGCAGCTCGACCTCAGCCGCGGAATCCCAAGGTACTAAACCCACACGGTATCTCCGCACGAAAAATCCACTTCAAATCGTGTCGTCCGGACTTGATTCGAGCTTTACCTTTCCCCTTTTCCGTCGCAGGTTCTACATCATGCGACTCCAGGACCGGCCGCTGGAGTTCTCGAACATCACCCACCACGCCAGCGTGACCCAGTGCCTGGGCTCCATCGGCGGCCATGACTGGTACCTCGGTGTGGCCAAGTCATCGATCGTGGATGGGCCGTCTGAGCAGAGTGGTCAGGTGGGGAGGAAGCCCGTGCAGTCCCGCGCAGGTCACTACTATCTGCCTCCGGATCCAGCCGAGGTCTGCGTGTTCCGGGTTTCCGGCCCCAAGTTCCTCAAGCTGAACAAGGGGACCTGGCATGCCGGGCCGCTGTTCAAGGCGGATGCTGTGGATTTCTATAATCTGGAGCTGAGCAACACCAACGTGAGTGCTAAATTACTGAACTAGTACTTCATTGTTGCGTTGCTGATCCTGAGAAAAAAATGTCGCACATTATTTTCCCAGTTAGAGCATCTCCAAAGTTTGCCAAATTTTACTTGGCAAATCTTGTGTTTTGCCAACTACTAAAAAGATATGTCAAGTAAAAAAAGTTCATCTCCAACAGTTTGGCATAATTCACTTGCCAAACTCAGATCTAACTTACATCAGGAATCCTGAGAGAAATAAAATTATGTTTGTGTCCTTCCACCTTTTGAAAACTTACATCAGGAATCTTTCTCTATTCTTTATTTCTTTTTTCACCCTCCCACCTACAGGGAAACAACGATGGCAACCACGATCCGCGCGCGCATATATACGCGCGGAGAGGTGAGTTTTGCCAAGTTTTTATTTTGCCAAGTTGGTTTGCCAAATATTAGCTCGGCAATAGATTCGTCTCGCGAATTAGCCCGGGGCTATGCAATTAGTTTTGTCATTACTCTACGTTTAGTACTTCTGATTAGCATCAAACATCTGATGATGTGTCGGGGCTAAACTTTAGCCCTTGGAATGTTCATAGTTATTTTCAAAGTAGCTCATATGGTACTGTATACATTGAGATGGATCTCTTTTTTACATTTCATCTACCAGTTCCTGATGTTTTGTGTTCTTTAACTCTTGTATGCTGCTCTTAAGATTTACCTCTCTTCTAAGCTTTTTGCACAGTTCAGCAAGCATTTGGATGATTTTGCATTTATGTACTATGTTTGCCTAGTTTCCTACATGTTTTTTCAGACTTCGTGTATGTGCTCTAAATAACTTGTGCAAATCTGATATGTTAATAACCTGTGCAAGTAACATTGGATTTGGCAGATTGGTTAATAAATCAATATAATGGAAAAAGCCCCTGTTAACTATGTTTGGTTCTGTTCATTTCTCATTTATCAGCATGTCAAGTAATTGTATCGTGATTATTAAAGTTTTCGTTTTGTTCATACCGTAATATAATGCGGTAACATCATAATGATGATCATGTTATCAAAGTGGTGTTTCTGGAGTTGAAAATCTGACAGGCTTAACTATTTTGATGGCAAAGGACTGGTGATCTATAACCTGATTTGAATTACTGTTTGCTGAAGTAACTACATAAGTACCGTAATCAAAGGTTTCAAATTGAAAAATTTTCTGGCGTGAGTTGCGGGATAATTTGGCTGTTCTTTTGGACTAAGACATCCTCATTACTAATAGGTTTACCAATATCTGAAACCCTTATGATATGACATGAAATATGCGGCTTTACTTTTTCCATTGATTTGTGGATAAATTTGTGGTGTTGCATGCTGCTAAGTGTTTATTGACACAATGCGAGTTCCCCCTTCCATTGTACATCTGAAGTTAAGCGTAGAAAGTGGCATTGTTCCATTGTGCGTCTGAAGTTAAGGCATACAAAGTGGCATTTGTTTCACCTAGCTGCACTCGTGCCTTTGCAGGTTGTTGATCACACTACACACCGCTTCAAGGAACATGACGGGATAACCTTTGTGGTCGAAGACTGAGACCTTTTGCAATCTGTTGCAGCAGCAGATACGAGTTTACAAGACCTCCCACTGATCTTCTCCGAGAATGTAATCATGTAATGAACAACCAACATGTAAATGCTATGTAGAAACGCACGCCCGATGTACCTTCTGTTTCTGTCAGCACCGAAATGAAACGCAAAACTCCACATCTGCTTTATAGATGTTATTTTTTTTTGAAATAAACTTCATACTAGATGTATGGAACTGAGACATCTCGAAATGATTACCACACCTGCCAATGATGTTGCCACCACGAAGAATGGGTGGACGGTATCTTGATCATTCCTGCTAACGAGGACCGGTTCCCATGCTACGCTCTTCAGCGGCAACAGCGACGCTCAAACTTGAGAAGGAAAAACCACGCAAAATCGACGCGCAGCAGGGATGCTGATGGGAGCATGGCCGGACAAAACAGAGACGCTGACCAAACCTCACCGGGGCACCTCATCATGCAAACCACGGCAAGTCACACCAACATCACCGCTTGGCGCTTGCACACACGACGACGCCGAGAAGCTTTGCCCCGCGCCATTAATTGGATCCGGCCCTTGACGATCTGGTTCGGCCGTGCCCGTGCCGCCCATCCGTTGCCGCGCCCCGCAGTCCCGCACGGCCGCGCAGACGACGCGGCGAGTCCTGGATAGCACCACGGGGCCACGCCGTGCCCTTGGATTCTCCTCGCTGCACTTGTCACGTTACCATTGCGACGCCTCCACGACGCACGCACCGTCGAAATATGCAGAGCTGGACACGACTGCCGTTGGGCATGCATATCCGATAATCCCTCTCCGGCCGTCGCCGCAATAAGCAGCCCACGGCCGGCGGCGCATTTGGTCAGAGCAAGAAAATACCAGCGCCCATGCCTAAACCCGGCACGCGGTGGCCGATTCCAATTGGCCGCCGCTTAGTTAACCAACTACGATCCTCACTAAACAATTGATTAATTAGCACCAGGAGTCCAGCAGGAGGAGTGTACAATAAGCCGGGGCACACGCGAAAGCAATCGGCGGCCGAGGAAGAAAAGCGCGCGGCCCCGCCCGGCCGGACGCCGATCCGGCCCCGTGTCCGTTGGCGCAACCCGACCAAACAACCGCTCCCCGCCTTTGCTTTTTAGCCAGCAAGCCGTTCGTCGCCCCCCGCTCCACTCGCCCCACGACGTCTCCTCTGTCTCCGATCGGTTCGAGGGAAAAGCGGATGATGCTCCAGCGAAGCGAGCAGCATCGAGGTCGCCTCGCCATGGAGAAGCCTCTCGACAGCTACTCCTCCATCAAGGACGTCACCTACAGGTTCGTTCGGTGCTTCCACGGTCCCGGTCTCGGCTCTGCCTCCCTCTGGGTCAGAAAGAAAACTTGGAATCCATTCTTGATCCTCAGTAGTCAGTAGGATATATACAAACAAGTAGTAGTATTTCACAGCGACTTTGCTGCTTGCTATTCGTTCTCTCTGCTTCTTCATTTTGGGCTCGCTGTGTAGTAAGTTCACCACTGATTTTTGTTTACTGATGAACTGTAATACTCCGTATTAGGCGGTTTATTGTGTGAGGAATCATCCGATTCTTATGCCCGGTTTGATGGCGAAGTGATCCCAATCACTTGCTTTCTCCCCAGTATTGGCCACTGCACGCTTGTTAAGAACAAGTGGAGGTCCCAATTCATACTGAAAACACAGCCAATCCCCAATTCATACTTATTAAGGGCGAAGGTTTTTCTCGAACGATTAAGGTTTTGATTAGGGTAAACGAGAAATTACAACCGCCAAATTCGTTGCACAAGCGGCACATGTTGGAGTCCCAGAATTCTCGTTCTCTGCACTGATGAACCACAGCACCTGCAACTGCCCGTGTGGTTTTCCTGATGACTGGCAACATGTCACTCACCCACCGACTGTCACTGACTCACTGGCACAGCTGCGGATACTGCGGCTACGCGCTGAACCTGAGCTCCTCGGCGCGGGACACGGCGAGCATCGGCTCCAAGTACCGCAAGCAGATCAAGAAGGGCGTCGTCGCCTTCGTCGCCGTCGACGAGAGCCGCTTCACGCTCGCCGACGAGGTCGCCTGCATGCCCTACTTCCGCTCCAGCCGCGCCTGGGGACTCTTCAGGAGGCGGTCGCGCCTGCTCTGCCGCAAGTGCGGCGGCCGCATCGGCGACGCCTACGAGGAGGAAGACAGGGACTCCGGCCTCAGCGACGGCGACGCCTTCTCGGATGACCTACGCGCGAGCTCCGGCTCGAGCGGCAGCGGCGGCGGCAGCAGCGCGTCGAGCCAGAGGAACTACGTGATCAAGATCAGCGCGCTGCAGCCGTCGTCGGAGGATTCTGATGCTGTTTCCTTCACGCTATGATGAACCTTGGTTGAATTCGAATTTGGCGCAATCTGGGATGTGAATTTGTGAGTGCAGGAGAAAGATACAGCAAGAAAGAGCTTTCAGTTGGCACAGATGAGAACTTTTCAGACGTCTTGCTGTCTGTAGTGCTTTCCATTCCCTCTGCACATTTGTCAAGTGTACAGCGACATGGTTGTTGAATTTTGCTTGGTATTAGGAAGTGATTAGGTTTTCTATGTGCCAGTTGATCCCATATAGTTTGTTTGTACTGTGGCATGACTCATGATCCACCACGGTTGCAATTTTGAGTAGTCTTGCTTCATGTATCAACTGCTTAAGATTCAGGAAAAAGGTGAGGATTAGTATTTGAATTTTACTGCTGCGTCCAAATTATAGTATCATTGCTGCCCTGGAAGAAACATATAGTAAGTTTATTTGTTCAGCAAAGACACTTATTTGCAACAGCTCCCTAAAAATTAGGACTTGGAATGGGATTTGGACTTGAATTTTTGTATGGCATCATATTGGAGCCTCATAAATGGATGGTGAATCCCTCAAGAATTTTTAAAACTTATAGGTATTTTTGTTGGAGCTATCAAGTATCCAACACTAGACCAGTTTTCATCACGCGCTCCCTGGAAGCATATGCAGTCAGGGGCTTAGGGCGAGATGCCCAGGTGGGTTTATACAAGTGGTGCCTCAGTTGGATCACATGGTGATGATCACCATAAGAACATAGAAACACAAAAAAGATTATACAATTAGCAGAAAGGCAATTATATTCTTAAGCAGATTCTAGAACTGTCTAAAAATCATTATCATATACAGAGGAGCTCTTTAGCTTCTTCGTACAAATCTCAGGTATCCCTATTTGCTAAAACACATACATACATTCAATCGAGATAATTGAATAATATGTTGTAACAATCAAACCAAATGAAAAAGAAATTGAAAAACATAAAATATGACTGTGATAGTTTACATTGTAACTCTGCTTCAAGTGGCTATTGTGTTGGCATTGGTTTATTCTTCAAAAAGTGTCTGAACATTATCAAAGCTTGTCGAGGCCGGTGCAGCGGGACTTCATGTCCTGCACCTGCTATAGTTACGAGAGTTAATCCTTTGTAAACTTGACTCCAACCTCCAACCTGCAACATCAGATGAATTAGCAACCAGTATCAACTTGTAATATTTATTCCGCTCCAAAATTTGCTTGATAGAGTCAAATGGTCTTGTAACTGACCTTCCCATGGTCATACCAAGGGTACCAATTTACTAGTGTCGGAAGCTTGAGAGCATCGATCGAGTACCTTGTTGCTGTTATAGGAACTACAGCATCTGTATCCCCACTGGAAATATAAAATGGGAAAACATAGCTAAGTCAACCATTCAAGGCAAGCAATGGTTACGTAAAGCATTATTCTGCAACTGTGAGAACTTGATTTCAAGGTTGTTTTCCACCCCGAAGAGAGACAGCTTGTTTTTTCTGCAACTATGAGACTTCTTTTTCATCCCTCTGACTTCCTTTGAATGAGTTAAAATGTTCAGAGAAAATATCCATTTATACCATAGTCCAATGCCCGTATAAAACGGAAAACAATACTACAATTACAGAACACGAAAATGCCTATATATGTGCATGTTTTGCAGAGCACATTTAATTATATCACTTACATTGACGTGTTGAACTGACTAGAACAGTCAAACATGTATCAGATGTGACGGCACCAATTAAATCACTCTGTAATGCAAAATAATACAAGAGAAGGTGAAAGTTCTGTTACTCACCTGAAAACCCATATCTTCATACCAGCTGCTATCAGTTCTTGGTAGATTGGAAGCATGGACCTTGGGGAATCTGCCCAATAGGTTCCAACAATATCGCTGTGACAGAGAGAGTAAATGAGTTTTCTCGTTCAAAAAAAAGAGGAAAATATGGGATATTTTGTCATCTACAGAAATTATAACCTGCATGTTTGCCACGGGTAATGAATTCCGGTTGTATTTGCATGTAATGCCATCTGCACTTCCGGCCGATTGTAGTAAATGTTTGCATATCTTTCAGTGCAAGGATCATAGGCTCTGGACAACCAAGGCTGTGGATGGAAACATGTCACTAGACAATATTTTTTGAAAGTATGTGTCACTAGACATAGAAAATGAACGACCCAAACATTTTCTTTGATACAAATACACAGTGAATCAGTTCTAGAAAAAAAGATAATAAACGAGAATTAGGCAAGAAGCGCAATAGCTTCACGCACGATATTAGAAGTTTGCATAAATATATTCAATGTATGTAAAATGGCCCACACTCTTGTATTCCAATTCAAGAAGTGCCAGTGCCACCATTATTTTTTGAAGGTTGATGCCACAGTTTGATAATTGCACTGTCTCTTTTTGCATAAATGCAAACTTGTCCGAAGCAAATCAGGAATCACAAGCTGTATATTTTGTTGTGATTGGCTGTTGCCAATAAAATGTTTGCCTTGTGTTGGGCCTGCAACTCTCTTGTTTACTCTCTTATGAACCACTACAGCTCAAAATTAACAGTGAAGCAATGGGTTGACAGCAAACTAATTCAGTTTAGTTCCTTGCTAATTTGATATCTAAATTGGAGTGACTACATCATACTGAAGTAATTGCGTCCATGCTTGATCATCTGGTAGTTACAGTAAGTAAGCATCTGGCGATTGATATTGCATTGCTCCTTGCTGAGTTCAAATAATATCTTAAAAGCAAATGGGACCACTAAATTTCAGCAATTAAGAAATGGAAGCCTGGAACTACATTTGTGAAACAATATTGCAACTGGATTACTTGATGGAATTATGGAAATCCAAAAACGAAAAGGCACTTACGTAGCGTCCACCCGAGCGAACTTTGAGAGAGGCTGTGTAATTGCATGGCTTTGTATTCAGACTATAAGGATCAATATTGCCTTCTTCAGCAGTGGCTAGATTCAGGTTCTTGACACAGTCAGGAGAAGGGTGCTGTGAGGATTCAAGCAAGCATGTCGCTTTCAAGTTGTGATAAGTTTTGTCAGAGATCAGACCATGAGCCCACCAATACTCAAATGTGCCGAGGTAGTCATGGTAGTCATCAGTAACAGCATTCCCCACCTTAATTTGCAGGAATAACTAAACTTCAGAAACCAGCATAAATAAACCAGAACCAGTACAAGCAAAAAATAGGCTTAAAAGGTGTACCATAAATCCTTTTAAATTAATCGTGGGATTCTGAATGCCCTTGTTCTTTTCGTATATGAGCTGGGCCAATTGAGGAACATAATGTCCTGCAAAGTGCAAACATCAGAGGCCACGCAATTGAACTCTTTATGGAGCGCCAAAACAGAATTCAGAACTTCTCCCACAGAACCTTTACCTGCATAACTTTCTCCAGCGATATAGAACTCCCTGTACTTGTACTGTGGGAATCTCTCCAACCAATTCACGAGAAAAGCATAGGCATCCAGTGCTACAAGACAAAGGCAAGTACAAGAGCTTGGTACCAGAATTTCTTGATCAACAAAGGCAAGTGAGCAGCTGGCGCAGTAAATGGCCATGGTTCAGTTTTACCTGTCTTTGCGTCTCCTGCGGTGTACAGATCCATCGACGAATTCGAGTAGGAGAACCCCACGCCGGCCGGCGACTCCAAGAAGAGCAAATTGGCCGCTGCATTCACACCCCGACACAAATCAGCCTCTGCCAACACCAGCATTGCAGGAACATCGCTTGCTCTCTGAATTGGGAGTTAAATGTAGCTCAACGACATGTACCCACCCTTGTTCCAAGAATTGGGGTTGAGGTAGAGCGTCTGGCCGTCGGGCCTGATGCGGAACGGGCCGACCTCCTCGGACGCGCCGTAGCCGACCGACGAGCAGCCGGGCCCGCCGTTGAGCCAGAGGACGAGCGGCGCGATGGGCCCCGCCGCCGGCACCGCCTCCACGAGCCAGTAGAAGAGGGCGCGCCCCCGCGCCGGGTTCACCGTGACGTACCCGGAGTACTGAGAGAACTCCACGTTGGGCGGCTGCCCCGGGAGCTCCCGGATCCGGTCGCTCTCCCTCTCCTGGTCGGCGGTGGCCACGGCCGCCGCTGCTACCACCGAGACCACCAGCAGCCGCACCAAAGCGTGAGCCATTGCCACCGGGGACAAGCTCCGATGGCTGCTGGTGTGCAGAGGCCAACCGAGAGAGAGAGATCTTTAAGGCACTGGAGACTGGAGAGTGGAAGCAGCGGAGCTGAGCACCCAGCAAGCAAGCACAGTGCTCTGCACTTGCCAGTTGCCCTTGGCCAGTACGCAACGGCACTCCAGCTACTGCTGCAGCTGCTGTTGCTGACCAGGGAGATTGCTCGCCCTGTCGCCTTGATTTGAGTGGGGATTTTCGGCCCGCACGCCACCACCCTCCGCCACTCCCATTGACCAAGGACAGCTCAGGAGCCCCGAGCGGTTGTCCCCTTGAAGCGTCGTCAAAGGGAGGAGGCAGCTGACCTCATCCGCTGGCTGCCTGGCTCTGACCAGCGCGCGCGGCCGGCAAAGGCGGTGGTTCCGGGGAAAGGAGTACAAGCCGAATGATTTCCTCACCCGCTCCCGATGATTGATCGGCACGGGTACAGCTCAGGCGCGCCGGACGGATCAGATCGCGCGGCCGTACCCGTACCTGCCCTGACCGATCCCGAGCGCGGCGCGCCTCGAGGAAGAAAACTCGCAGGAATGCAGGATGATTAGGCGGCGTCCACACCCCCGCGTGCTGCTGCTACAGCGAGGCGCGCACAGCGCGGCAAGTGCGGTGTCGGAGCGCGTCGTAGTGGCGCGGTGGTGCCGGTGGTGCGCGTGGGGAGAGCAGAGCAGGGACCGAGCTGGGGGTGCCGTGGGGGAGGGGAGAGCGGGGCGGCGGACGCGGCTGAAATGGGGCACATGGGGTTCGGGGTTGGAGGGAAACCAGGCGGGAGGCGGCTGAAAATTCGCGGGCCATCGCATCGCATCTGCTCGGGCGGGGCAGCGGCAGCGGCGTCCGTCGCCAATCGCCGTGTCGTCGCGTGCGCACGCGTGAACGTGGAAGCTGGAAAAAGGGAGGCGAGCAAAGGTAAACTAATCCCAAACCGAACCGAACACGCGGGCTCTTGAAGTTGAACAACGTGAGGGGGTCGTGCGCTGTTTGTCTCGTCTCGGCCAGGGCAGGTTGCGTAGAAGGATCGCTTCACGGCTTCAGGCGGCGATGAGGTATTTCCGGAGGCCGCCGGGGGGCAGCAGCGTAGGATAATGATGATGCAACCCACAAAGCGCAAGGCGTTGGAGACTGCGAATCTGCGATGCTGTCGTGCCGAGGAGCAGCGGTCTCGCCCTCGCCTTGCCCCAGGCCTTGTTTAGTTTGCTAAAGTTTCTAACGTTTTCTCTACTCTCTCTCCATCACATCACATTAAATACGTCAAAAGACATATGTTCGGAGTATTAAATATAGGTAAAAAAATAACTAATTACACAGTTTTGATGTACTTCGCGACACGAATCTTTTGAGCCTAGTTAGGTCATGGTAGGATAATATTTACCACAAACAAACGAAACGTGTTACAGTGTGCTACAGGAGTTCGAAACGTTGAAAAGACAAATTTTTTCACCAACTAAACAAGGCCCCAAAAGAATTTACACTGACCGGACTGCTCGCATCATTGCATCAGTCCAGAAAGCAACGGTTGTTTAAGGGAGGCCCACGCTAGATATTTTTGCAGTTCAAATAAAACCCTTTCTGTTGCTAAAGCATACTACTACTACAGTACTACTACTTGTTCACCTTTCGAACTGTGTTTCTTTTTTTTTTTAAAAAAAAAAGCTTTCGAACTACACCACCGTCTTGCATTAGGGGATCGCACAGCCTTCGTATGTACAAGTGTGTTTGTGAGCAGAGAGCACGAAAAATTGTTTGCCGGTGGACCCCATTTCGCTGTCAGGTGTGCCCTACCGTACCACTGCAAGCCTCCGATGCTCCTTCGTCCGGGCGACACGTTAGTTCGATATGTGTATCATGTTGACGTGTCGATGAATCAGATAGGAGAACCATCGCATGTGGAACTGTTATTGACCGATCGAACGGATTCGACTTGTGGAGATCTCTAGCTAAGAAATCCCACAGCCGCACGTGCTGGATGCCTGGATATGCTAAGGCATCAGCGACAAAATTTTCAGTGTACTGCTATGTTCAGAATCACAGAATGTATCGATCTGCAACATTCACTTGGAGAAAAAATAAGAAGTCTAATACTAGTATATGGATCAGTTTGATGCAAAGAGTTTCATTAGTGCCAAAAAAGTGCGTTAATTAGATGCATCATGAATTCATGATGGCTACTAGTATTCTTCCCGATTGGTAAGCGGAGGGAGAAGGGAAGCCTGGAATGCTCTTTTCTGGTTTAACTTCACTCAAAATAATTGTGATCGACAACAAGTGAAGGCGACATGGGATGTATAGTCACATTTTCCTTCGCCGAACCCACAGATATTATTGCATAGTAAAAAAAAAGAGTTTTATAAACACACATCTTAGAAGCAAATTTACATGTATACTTCCTCTGTCTCAAAATAAGTATACAATTGTTTAAATAGGGAAAATGAGCTAAACGAATAGAGAAAAACATTCTAGTATACAATTGTTGAATACATGAGTAGAAGTAAGAAAAAAAATCTAAGGTCCTATGGTCTGTATTATGAACTTTAATATTTTGTTAATGCTAACAATGTGATTCTAAACTATTAATTAATTTTAAATACTGACCAAAAGTTATGTATGAAGTTGAGAAGCAATAGCCTGATTATGATCAATAACTTTTATTGATAAAAATTTTAAAAATTTTGACCGATAGAAATTCACATGTCTATCTATTTTGCTAAATGCACATGTCTATCTATTTTGTTAAATGCATTTTCCTTGTAATGTATTGACTATATGTGCACCAACTTTCTAAGTTATTATACTAGATTGAGCATTTTATAAGCTGTTGGACCAATCTGCACCACCAGTCAAGTTGTTGAACCAGATTGAACATTTTACAAGTTGTTGGAGCAACCTGCACCCACATGTCAAGTTATTATTATTATACTAGATTGAGCATTTTGCTAGGTGTTGAACCAATTTGCACCCACCTAAAATATTATCTTATGATACGTGCAATTTACTCTATTCAAAATATATTGGTGTGATGTTTATCCACGAAACCATGACAGACAAACACTTCATGTGAAAAATATCGAAAGTTATAGAAGTTGCCGGAGTTGCAAGTGGGTTTCTATAGTCGGCAATGTTTAGTTTTGAGGAAAAAATTTCTTGTATCAGGTAGGATAAGATTTTCTGCTGTGTCTTAATCTCTAAACCGCTTGGTAGTGATTTTAGTTTTCTTCTCTTGTCCTGACTATGACTATAATCTCTCTTAGGGTTATAGTCTTGTATGAGTTTCTGCTACATCAATAGAAACTCCCAATATCTTGTACAACTTGTTAAAAAAATAATTGGGAGAGCTTCTCCGAAACAACTTCATCAGTGAAGCCAAAGCCGGTGAAGAACAGTGGCTTCAACCAGCTGATAGTACGTATTTGTTTAGTTCTCTCAAATTGAACTCTAATTCACTATTCACCCGTCATAACGAGTCATATCTTCTCTCACAGCACGCGTCTCTAACACATATTTTTTTCACAACTTTCCACCTTATTAATGCACATAGCACTATTCGTTCATGCAAAATTGACGAATAACACCACCTAAACCCCAACTTGCAAAACTTCCGGTACAGTGTGTCAGTGTCTTTTTTTGTGGGAAACTGGTGAATTCAAAGTAAAAAAAACTGAATTTTTTTTCAAGAATCGTCCGTTTATATGAGAGCAACATGTTGCACAATCCCCGACCAAACGGTCCAGTATTGGCATTTGCAGTTCAAAACTTCAAATCATAGGACGCAGCATTTGGTATGCTTAAAAGTACACCATCCTATAAATGCCAGTGCTGCAGCATTTGAGTCACAAAGTCTGCAGGACTTTGGACGTCTGAAATCTGGCTGCAGCATTTGGAAGTACTAGCTCTGACACGGGCGACAGCGACGGAAGCTTACAGGATCAGCTTGCCAGGTCCGATTCTGGTTCGATGGCAGAACGGAGTCCCTGACGAACCATCATGTGCGCGTAGTACTCGGCGTGCTCCTGTTCAGGCATCATCAAAGTAGCAATGAGGATCTTCATGGAGTACTAACCAGGTGCGAAGTACATCGTTAAACAGTAAATCATTAAGGCTACAGAAGTTAGAATCACTATGTACTTTGTGCTTTTAAATTCAAAGAAGAGTATATGTATAGCCGGCGGGTGCAGTATATTACGGAGTATATACGAGGTGACAGGTGAGGTACTTCGCTCATACCTTGACGGCGACGATGACGACCGCGACGCCTTTCAGGCGAGACTCGTGGAAGAGCTGCCGCGCGGCTTCGGCGGTAATGGATGGCACCACCTGCGGCAAGGCCTTCTCCACTGCACAGACGGGGAATCGTCACGAGAGCAGAGAGCAGACGTGAGTCCAGGACTCCAGGCTCAGAAAACATGCTTGAGCGATATCCAGGTTTGCTTCAGGTGTGAGGTCGTAGGAGTACAGTGTACTTACCGTGCTTCTCTGTGTGGCGCGCGTCGTCCACGAGCAAGACCTTGTAGCTGTCGCCGCTCCCGGAGCGCCTCCCGTCCCGGAGCCTCCCGGGGTCCCCTCCTTCCTGCGTGACGGGGAGCGTGTCGAGCTGGGA
Organism: Cenchrus fungigraminus; assembly: GCA_036936925.1. NCBI lineage: Eukaryota > Viridiplantae > Streptophyta > Magnoliopsida > Poales > Poaceae > Cenchrus > Cenchrus fungigraminus. The sequence goes on along the minus strand of CM072778.1, from coordinate 13,136,200 downwards.
CTGGTCGAACGCCGGCCGCTCCAGCACCGCGCCGCCGCCGCTCGCGTGCGGCGCCGCGACAACACCCGCCGTCGCCTTCGTCCGATGCGGGGCTCTCGGGTTCACGGAGGCGGTGGAGCGGACCGGGGTGGTGGTGGTGTTGGTGACAGTGCTCGGGAAGACGAGCGCGGTGCACGCGGCTGCTCGGCCGCTGATGGCCATTGCCAACGACGTCAAGACTCGAAACCAGGAGAAGCCCTCGGCGTTTGGGAAACTGGCGAGTGGCGACGATAAGGTTCAGTGCGAGGCAATGCAGGCAGCCTAGGCAGAAAAGCTTGGAGCTCGGGGACAGCCCACCTCCCGCCCGCGACCCACTTCCCCGCCCTTCCTAACCCCTCCTCCCGCTTGTCCCCGCCGCCGACCCATCCCTCCCGACTCCGGCGGCGCCTCCGCCGCCTACGAGCTCGCCGCCGGCGGATCCACCACCGACGATCTCCATGTGCCAGTCCCTCGCCCCCACCGCCAACCCTTCCCGGCCGCCATCCTCCACCACCGCGGCGGGCGGCGGCGCCGCCGCCCGCCGTTCCGCCCACACACCGACCCCACCGCCGGTCCGGCTACCTCCCCGGCCATCCCTCTAGGTCCGGTCACCATGGAAATCCCCCAACCCCGAAACCCTAACCCCCAAACCCGAACCATAAGACCGCCGACCTCCACCGCCGCCCGCGCCCGCCGGCGACTCGCCGGCGGCCGCCCCGCCCACCAACCGCCCAGATGACCGGAGATGGAGGTGTTAATTTTTTGATTTTGTTACTTTTTCTTCTCAATTTGTTACTTTCCTTCTTTTCTTTCCTTTTTTGTCTTCCAATCTTCCTCGTCCTAGCTAAATCGGCCTCTCGGTTTAGCTTTTGCGTTTGAGAAAACTCTAGACATTCCTGTGTGTCGAGCTTCCGTGAAACTGGAATTGCAATTCTCCACGAAAAGTACGGAGTATCTCTGCAATGCAAGTGTAAAAAAAGGAAAAAGGAAAACAAAACCCTCGGCAAGGCGCTGGCGTCCGATTGGCCACCAGTTTGCCACGACCACAATAGGCATGGCAAGTCCGCTGGCTCCGGCCGGACCCTAACCATTTCTGGTTCATGGAAAGTTCCAGAAACCACAATTATCCAACCGAACAAGTGCAAATCGTTTGGCAATAAACTAGGGACTAAAATCAGGGACTTCAGGAAACGCGACGACGTGAAGACTCCTCACTCCTCAGGGTTCTTCCAACTGAGAAGAAATAGAAGCATATAACGGACAACGGAGAGGGGGAATCAATTTCTTTCCCAAGAAAATAAAAGGAAATTTATAATCTGTGTTTCAGACAACTACCCACGGTGCAAAATTTTGCAGTAAGTACATACAAAAAATGCATTATGTATAACAAAGTTTTATCAACATTATGGCTGCCGAAGAGTTAAAGCAGAAATTTCTAGCTTCTATGCACAATTAATTAGGTGTGATTACACCAGACAAATTGACGTAAGGTTTGGACGAACTTCCCTCAGCCTCAAATCACCATGTAATTATCAGTAACCAATTGAATTCTCTGTGAAAACTTTGGAGGGTTACCTTCCCTTAGCGGAACAATAGCGGTAACCTGAAACAGTGATTTGCAGAAACCACAAGCATTATACATTGTAGGAGAAGAAAATAAATTCAGGAATTAGTGTTTCATAGTTTATCAATTTAATAGTTGGTAAAAAAAATTCAAAGTGAATAATCAGAACAATGTATTACAAAGCAGGGCGTAATATTGCTCAAATATTTAGAACAATCATTATTTTTAAAGAATTGGTAAGCGGAGATATTTGTTTGGTCCTTAAACAATAAATTTGAGTTGGGTTATGCACTTATGCAGTACTCCCTCCGGTTTGGTAAAAGAAGTCATTTTGGATGAGGTTTGGGTCAAACATTGGGAATATAAATGGTGAATAACTTTTAAGTCGTTGAATTTAGAAATGTGAAAATCATATCAATAGATTTGTTTTGAAAATCCTTTTCATAAAAGTATAGATATATAACTTTTCAATAAATATTTTTATAGAAAAGAAAAGTCAAAGTTGTGTTTTGGAGACCGTGTCGCTGTCCTAAACGACTACTTTTACCAAACCGGAGGGAGTATTAAACATTGCAAAACAATCAGGGAGTTGGTGTAAGGTAAGGAAGAGTTTCAGGTGCTACTTTATGGCACATCAAGTGGGTAACTGGGTACAGTCCCCCACGGTTTTCCTGTGAAGCAAACAAATACCAAACTCAGACAGCTAATAAAATTATGCAGCCAACAAAACCACAGGTAACATTCTGGAGTCTAAGTCATTCTTCATCAGTAAGCTCATACTCTCTCCATCCCAAATTACTATTCATTTCGACTTTCCTAGGTACATAGTTCTTGATATGCACCTAGATATATATTGTCTAGAGTCTAGATGCAAAGTAAAAAGTTACTCCCTACGTCCCAAATTACAATTTGTTTTGACTTTTCTAGGTTCATGGCACTTGTTATGCATCTAGATATATGATATGTCTAGATACATTGCAAAATCTATGTGCCTAGAAAAGTCGAAACGAATTGTAATTTGAGACGGAAGGAGTATGTATCTAGGAAAGACAAAACAAACAGTTATTTGGGACGGAGGGAGTATTTCAGAAGCAGGTAGATGCTCTTGAAAATAAGGTACAACCAACCTTCAAATCACTTAAGGTGCTTGATGCAGTAAAACCAACCGAGATGGGGAAAAATGTTGATGGGTCAGCTGCAGGAACAGCAAATTCCATGGAACCACTGAAAATGACAGGACATCAAGCATTACAACAGTGTTGGGTGTAAAATGCATAAAATAAAAAATAATGAGATAGTATATGCACCATGTACCTGCGGTTTGATTGATCAATAAGAATAATTGACCATTCCAACACTGACTTTCTTGAGTCATACCTGCAAAAGAAAGAGAAGTTAATATATGTAGCTAGAGATCAGCTGGATGAGCAAAAAGAGAGACCATCTGAGTGCTGAGATAAATTTTAACCCTAGAAGTGCATTTTCAAGGAGGTAAACTTTGAATTGCAACATTTCTAAAAGGTTATGCCACATTCAGTATAAAATATTAACTTATGGTAACAGAGGCTGGAGACAGTTGTGAACCTCAATATTCGATGTGCAAAAAAGTTACTTACACCAAATTACAAATAGACCTACACCTGCATTCCAACTTCTTGTGAAACAAACAGCTTTTCACCTATACTCCATGTTCGCACCCAAAGTCTTGATGGATGTGTTTGTTTTCAGATGCACAGTTTAACTTACAGCTCTTAGCATTGTTTGGGTTGCACTGGTTATTCTTGAGACACACATTGCCAGAGTATTTAAAACAGGAACATGAAGGTTTTGAAACATACTTCCATTCTCCATCGATCTGTCTGACACTTGGAGCATCCCTGAGTGCAGGCAGAGGTATAGAAATGACAACATTGTGTAAATCAAACATCTGAGAAGCTTCATAGTCAATGTTCACATATGATTCATTTCCAGAGACTGAAGGCCAGCAATTGACTGCAAGTGACAACAACATGTTACACAGGTCTAAATGTGCAAGTAATTATAGCAAACAATTGAAACACACCTGAAAACGGCAGAGATGATTCATCCAACTCCTGGATTCTCCACTTCACAAGAGGGGTTTCATTATGACCACTGGGGAAAGGCCTGTTTGGATCTTTTGCTCCAACAATTTGCTGACTATTGAACAGTTCTTTGTTAATGTAAGGGTGTGTCTTGAAGCTGAGTCCAGGTAGATCTTGATTCTCGATCTGTAAACAATACAAGTATAGTATGTTCCACCAATTAAAAACAACTCTATTAATTTCCCCGAAGAAGAATATCGTTATCCAAAAGACAGCCTTGGAAGCAGTTAATAATGATCATATTCATGGTGTTATGATAGCAGGGATACACAACAAGTTTCATATAAATTTGAAAGTATATGACATATGACAGAAACAGTATTATTTCTCCAACAAACATTTTTATATTATATAATTAGGAAGAAAAAAGAGAGCTTCAGCAATTAATCAAGTGAAGGATTTAACTGTCATAAATTAAATAGTTTCTTTATATTAGATAGAAGCGCATATATGTGGAAAGTAGTGCAGTAGAGCAACAGTTGACAAGAGACTGGTATTTGGCGATTAGTTGTTTCGATAAATCAGCCAGGAACGGATTGAGTGGTAGACATCAGTATGACCAGATGTTAGCAGAGGCTTTTTTTTATGCTAGACTCTGAAACTTTCTGAGAAAGAAAAGTATGGAACACGAACAAAAGGTCCAGAAAACAAATATAGAAAATGACCTGCAACTGGATAAAACCATTGGTGTCATCCAGAACTTGGAGAGCAAGGGTTCCTTGAATATCAAAATTATGAATTCCACCATCTTTTTTAACAGTGACATTGATCTTTTCTTCAATTGCCACTGCGATAGGATCACTTGGTGGGACAGATGACAGCCTTGACTGAATTCCACTTGGTTGAGTGTCCTCCGAAATGAGTTCTCCTTCAGCTTTTAGAGATTCTAGGAACTGATTTGTCTTCTTTGCCTTGCCCAATTGCATACCACCGGCCACTTTACTAGTAGCAGGAGTAGGAGCAGAAGGGAGCCCTGTACAAATGCCAAAAGTAATCAACATATAATAATAGCTGTTCGTAATAGAGGCATTCATTAGCGAGGGTTCCTTTCCATAATCCACTTGAAAGCTGAGAGCTTAAATTCGCCTGAAAGTTCTGTGAGAATTTGAGAGTTCACACAAATTTTTTTTGAAAGATACAAAATTCACAATCCACTATCATCAATCTCAACAATGCAAATCAGTATTGTATAATCATTAATACCAGTAATAAAATAATTAACGGCGTCAGAATTTCCACATACGTGTTTGCTTGGGTACTAACCTTTGGGCTTTTGAGTGAATGGGTCAGCAAATATTGGATCACCTCCTATACCAGTGCCTCTGGTGTTCATGTCACTAAAACCATTTGGAGGCTTCAGGGGACCAAATGCTTTTTCAGTCTTGCCTCTATCAATCTGCATAATAAATTCCAGCAAGATGCAATATTATATATTGGTCACAATCTTGCAGATACAAGTTTTACTCCGATTGCAAGTCAGTCAAAGAGCATGGGTCTTATAGTTTTGCAGGGTACTCTATGTTTACCCTTCACAGAGGGCATTAAACTTTCTAGAGAAAAATGAGTACTGTATGCTGTGAACAAAATAGCCATGATCCAAATAGGAAAAATAGTTTGTCTAGCCAAAATTTCTAAGGTTGTCTAGCCAAAATTTCTATGGCAATCAGAGATCTGTCATAAAAATGAATGAAGAATTCAGAAGAGAAATCGACAATCATTGTATCCCAGTTTATGACAATGTTCTCCTAAGAAACTAACCCAGCTCTTCCTACCAATGTGGCATGCCAAAATGTAGCCAACATGCAAATAGAGATAAGGAGACATGACTTAAATTTGGCGCCACAACCAAGATTCAAAACCAACATATTTTAATCCAGATGGAAGGATAGATTGCGTGGATTGTATATATGATAAAACTTAGTTCTCGTACATTGAGTTCTCCATGTGGCTATAAATCTTCATTCACCTTTTAGCAAGATAGTTTGCGAGATGAAAAAAATATGAGTAAATCTACTGATCGCAATACCTGTTTTTCCTCGCAAAACATTATAACAGATTAAAAATGATGATTTAGAGTATGGATCGCAACCATGAAAGATGTAAAAATTATAATGCCTATTGCCATGCTTACAGGATTCTAAACTTAGACCTATCTTTCAAAACTTTATCAGCAACTACAGAACTCAAATATACCTAACAGAAGATGGTAATTATTGAATTAAGATATCGTGAGAGGAAACAAATGGAGTAGCAAATGAAGAACTCAGATAAGTGCATATTTTGTGTGGACTCAAATCTTAAGAGTTATCAAGGCTAATGTTTACCGAATTCAACTTAACAGAACAAAGGTCTAAAAGGAGAAAAAAAATCCCTTGATGCTCAAGATTCAAGAGAAGCATGTGTGTTGTAGGAAAAAGAATAGGCAAACCTTGCTTTTCTCAATCTCAGTAACTCTTATCCTCATGTGATCCTTAGTTTCATTTATTTTGCTCTGCATGACGAGTTTGTACAGCTTCTCTTCATGGCTATCCATCTCACAATATTGTTTAACTTGGGCAACAGTAACATTTTCTTTGTTTCCAAGGGAAATGGCTTCATCAAAGGCAGAAGCAAGGTCAAATGCTGCCTTACAGACACCTTCCTCATCCAAAGAGGGGGAGTACTCGGGTACCTTTGTACATGTTCAAGGAAATCACTAGATTGAATTGGCATTTTGAATATGCAAATGCTATAAGTTTAAAGTTAGGCAATAAGCAAGGACAACTGGTGCTAACACAGTGATTCATGTCTTGACCTTAGTTCCAAAAACAAAGGGTGGGCATGTTCACATGCATAATCTTCTCTTTTATTTTTCCAAAAGAAAAAACATGCATCTAATGCCATCCTGTAGCTAAAATAAATGACACGGAGATGGCGAAAAGAAATCCTTTCTGATGTTGACTATGCAATCTTATAGCAGTAAACTAGCCTTTGATGGCATGAACGTAACACAAACTGGGAGCAGGATACGAGTTTAGAGAGCAGCCTCAGTGTCTCCAGGTCTTCAAGAATGTTACTCTGCTTATTTGTGATGACTAGCAGATATAAGGCTTCGATAGGCTGATAAACATAGCGGACATTATCAGTCTCAACATATGTGTGTTGCCTTCCAGTTCCGACCAACTTCGGAAATGCTGCGAGCAGTCCCTCGATCCTGCTCTGAGACATATCAACATATTGTCTCGAAAAAAGTGCTGCAGTTGAAGGAAAACAGAAATAACACATTAGTTTCTATTAAAAATTTCGTCAGGCAAACAATACAGAGAAATATGTTGGCGGTAGCTTGACAAAATAATGCATATGAGGAAACCGATAAATCTACTGAACAGAGCCTGTTGGGGAAAGGCCATTAAGTGTTGTTTTGATGCAACTATTGACTCATGATTACATTTAAATGCTAATATGCTATAAACGCTACCAAAAGTAAATAGGCTAAATGTTCAAGGATGAACATATATGCTACAGGCTACGTGTTTTAGACACAAAGATATGAATCAACAACAATACATCAATAATCAAATTAAACAAATGGGCAATTCCTATCCAGCTTACCTTTTCCAGATTTTGATACTATAGAGGCTGCAAGGATCACCTGTCAGAAAAAAGAAAAGGATTGAACAATCAAATTCTTATGGATACCAAAACACAGGATGCAACAATGGTTAACACATATTTATCACTGCAATGCCCTTTAGGCACCAGAACCAGGACCAGGACCAGGACGAGGACCAGGACAAGGACCGTACTAAATTACTAGTTATAAAAAGGAAAGGACAATATAACTTGTACCCCAAACCTTATTGGCTTTCCATAAAAGCAGGGAAATCCTTTATAAAAAAAAGACAATATAACTTTGAATCATTTAATCGTACCATTTTGAATGGTTTTGTCACCCAGGAATAACAAATCTGAATCGAGCAATTGATCTGAAAAAATTAGGGTAATTAGCTCCACAAACAAAAGGCCCTGTATAATAATATAACAAAGTGATTCATAAGAACTGCAGAAGCAACCATTCAGACTACTCAGAGAACTTAGTAAAAAAATCAATGCAATTTCCATGTAGCTATCGTAAGTTGCTAAAATGCAATAAGAGAAGTCAAAGGGCAGGACATATGAAGTTTTTAGAAATCTCAATTACAATAATATTAATAATAACTGATAGATTTATACCTCAAAACAATGACAACTTGTAAGAGTAGTTTTACTTTCTTAGTGTACCCTAACCAATACCACAACCGATTTCCATTAAGTTTTGCTGATATTACCATTCCCTAACCAAAGAAGGTTTTAGTTGGTTAGGCTCTAAATACAATTTCATTTTGATATAAAAAAAGTCAGATTCAAATAGCAACTACTAAATCGAGCTAAATTCTGCGCACAAAACTAACATAAGAAAATGTTGGAACATCCAGGTCCAAATTCTGAACCTACTGATAACACACAATAAACAGTCAGCCCCGGCCCTGTAGTGTTGTCATCCCGGGAAGCCGCCCAGGGCCCCCATATTCGATGCCCCCCAACCAATGTACACAAGCACACATGCAGTGTATATAAGCTGAAGGCTTGTTAAACTGCTACAAATCAAGTTGAAGTGCTGAAAACAATGGTAAAATTAGCCCAACAATGAAATAAGCAAAGGATAATATTAGATTCTCCTTCTGTCTTCCCAGTGCATAGAAATCATCCCAAAAACATCATCTAAACAAGGGCCCCCTAATTGAGTTTTGCCCTGGGCCCCTCAAAACTCAGGAGCGGCCTGCAAACAGCTCAGGCTTCAGGATCATCCGCGGACTTAAACGTGGGTCATTTTGGTCCAGGACAGCCCACGGAAATTACGGAAAACAAACGAGCACCACCGCACCAGTACCCCGACACAGTACATAAATCCGCAACAATCTGGATGAGCTCATCCGTCCCATCAAATCAAACACATTAGAATTTCGGAGAACAGAAGGAACGAGCGATTCGTCCTCCAAGCACTAAGACACGATCACCCGGGTCCGGTTAGATCCCCACCCCACGGCTGGTCAGGGGGGACGACGACAGGAGAGAGGAGGATTGCGGTCGAAGGATACCTGGATCTAGATGGACTCGCCTGCTCGCGTTCGGCGACGGCTACGGAGCGGAGATTTGCCCGCGAAGTTGGCGGGTGGGGAATTTATCGGCGGGTGGCGAGGTGATCGAGCCGGACCGCGTCGGTTGGCGCGGCCGCGGCTCCTTGTGTTTTTTTTTAATCAAAGTAAGAACTATATTATATCTAAGCTGAGTACCTCATCAAATTATAAAAACACTCTCAAAGTACTCACACTCAAAACAGCTCCAAATCTCAATCTCAAACATGTGTAAAAAATCAAATAGAAAGCCGCACAGGCATACACTCAGCAAGCAGGCTGAGAACAAGCGCCCAAAGAACTACGACCAACATCCCTGTAGGTTGGAATGAGCACAATCTTCTTCTTCCTTCATGCGTCTTTCTTCTTCCTCTTTCTGCCACCGATGGAGAAGAGAGACTGATCTCAATCTATCCGAAGACAGACTTAGTCTCACAAGCCTTTCACTGTGGTTGGATCTAACCACGACAAAACGGAGAAGTGGCCGGAGAAAATTATTCCATGACGACGGCACCATCCCCGCCTCAGTGTCGCCATCTGGAAACCTAAATCTCCATGTCGTCACCCCCAAAAAATTGTTGACGCCGTAGATGCCGTCGCCACCTCTTTCATCGAAGCCGCCATGGAGAGACACAAGCCTCCCTATCTCATCACCGTTGCCAAAGAGGAGAAGGAGGAAACAAATCTCCCATACCGCAAAACGCGGCATGGAGAAACTTTAACCCTAATCTAATCACGAACTGGATTATTGGGAAAGATGGATCCCCCTCCTTCAGACCTCCGACGAGATGCCAGAGATGAGAAGTGAGGGGACAACGGAGGAACGGGAGGGAAACAGGCGCCGGTGGCATGGCGCGCCGCCCGTGTCGCCGTCTGGGCGACGCGGGGGCGAGGGCGGCGGTTTTGGTTTTTTTCCCGGGAGTTGATTAGTTGGTGGTACTGGCGCAAATGTTGAGATAGGAGTAGTTCAGTTGCGACCCAACCCAAGTCTCACTCAGTCACTCTGTCTTTGCTTCGTTTGGAAGAAAAAAAAAATCATGATCAACACAACGATGGGCTGGCCCAAGTTAGTATGGGCTGGACACTAAAGTTGGGCTTTCGCTTAGATAATTCATTCAGGGAATCGTTTGGACTTCAGGAAAACGGCGTGACGGATAAAAGTACAGACGCAGTCACGCGAGTTTTTCTCTATCTGTAATCCACTTCAGAAGCTTCTTCCTGTTGCTAATCCAGAAGGAATCAGTTTGAATTCTGTTCAGGAACACATGGATTGCCACCCGCACGCAAGTCAGTACATCGAATGATCGAAATCACACATATAATAACATCTTACACAGAGAAAATTCAGATATAGTAGCAACAATAAAGGGCACTTATAGGAATTATAATTGCAGAATTCACACGTTAACAAGTCTGTCAAAAACCGTCATATCGTACATTGAAAAGCAACCGCACACACTATTAGCACCACACGCAACAATCTACAGGGAGAACTTCATGTCTCGTTAGAATTGTCTCAATTCTCAAAACAACCAGACAAATCATAAATTACACAGAGAACAATCTAACTTAGAAAATAGACCATGTAGTTAAAAGCGCACAAAACCTAACAATCACAAGACCTGGTCAGGCAACAGGGGCATCCTTCAGCGTTGCAGGATCGACCTTCGGAGGGTCGGAATGGCGTCTCGCCCTTTCCTTTGGCTTATCTACTGATGCACCGCTGGGTTTGTCCATGACAGGGAAGGACAGGCGCTTCTTAACAACTGAATGGGCCAGAGGTGCTCTTTCTGAAACCTCAAGCTTCTCAGTCAATAAACTGCGGTATCGAGACTTTGCCCTTGCAGACTCTGTTGACTGCATGTAACTGGGGAGAGGCGGTGTGCTCGTCAGGCTTGCATCATCCCTGACCGAGCCTCCACCTGTGCTCTGCCTCCTTGGGCGTTCAGAGCGTATGCTTGTGATGCTCCTCAGATCATCCTCCTTGTACAGCCAGCTGCCCCTTGGACTTGCCGGCCTGATCTTTCCTGAGGTAGATGGTGCCTTTGATGGCGGAGTTGAAGGTGATTGGCGGCTTGGTGGACGGCTCGACTTGTTCGGTGTTGCTGGTCTCTGAATTGAGAGGGCACGTGGTACATACGTTCGAACAGCACTGGTGCTGGGATTCTTTGTCAGAGTACGCTCTTTAGGATCTTTGTCTGATGCCGCCAATCGGCTCTCCCAAGGTCTTGCTGACATCCAGCGTTCCATCCAGCTCCAGCCCCAGTTAGGATTCCCAGGTTCTGTGAAAGTTGGGGTTATAGTTCGACCAGAATTCTTCCACTGCATAAGAAGAACAAAAAGGAAAGAGTGAGACACATAGCAACATGCATTGAACAACAGAACAGGTCACTGTAGCTACATATGTTGAGAACGAGTAAAACAAGAAAATAATATAAGAACTTGCCTGGTGAGAAAATGCATATGCGAGTGCTCTTTCTCGTCTTAGTGCAGCTTCCTGTTTCATCATTAGGTTGGCCTCAATTTGCTCTTTGGATTGATGACTGTGATCCCAGTCTTCATCAATCTGATAAGAAAGTAGTGTCAGAGATCTGTTATATCAGGACTGTCCTATTTTATAATTGCAAAATTCTGATCAGCATCATCTCTCCAAAGGAAAATCTACTTCGATGTGACTGTTATTTTGACTATGGTATAACTCTTTCTTCCGAAAATAGGGGAAATCAATATCTTTTTACTAAATATCAATGTAGCTTAGATATTGACATCGAAATGGCGTGCTCACCTTCATTTTCTCAAGTTCTCTTTGATGTTTCAATTGGAGCTGCCTCTGAAGAGCCTGTTTTTCCTCCTCCAGCTTCACCCTTCTAGAGTAGATTTGAGTTTGGACTCTTGCCATCGTTTGTGTGCAATGCAACGTGTGAGCAGTTTGACGCTTGACAGCATTTCCATCAACAAGTGACTTCAATCTAACTAGTCCTCTTAGTGCACGCAATGCTCTCCTTGCCTAAAAAGGGATATTTTGCAAATTTAGTATATTGTTTTTTTCAGCTGTTACATCAGCATTAACATCTCTTAAGTGCCAAAACATTGGAAGCATCAAACAAATATAACTTTGAAAACGACGAGCAAGTGAAATCTTGGATGTATTGTGAAATGGACAAATCATACAGATACACAATGATGAATTAGACAGCAACTCTTTACCAACCAAATCGGATATCTTGCTAAATACTAACCTGGCGGGTTAGCTTACACGTGCATGGTCTCAAGTGCCCATAAGTTTCAAGATAGTGACAGGCAGAGGTCACAAGATCTAATTTTCTTATTATACAGCTAGTCCAACGACTCAAACAAGATAACAGAAGCTAGAAATAAATGACCTACAGGTGCAGCAAAATTTACCAGATAACCCCTGAAGGCAGTTTGAATTTTGATGGCAGCAACCTCTTCCCTTGAATTAGCTGGCATTTTTGGTGCGGCCGTGGTAACTGCTGTGAGGCGGACAACCTCAGCAGCAGCCTGGGCAGCAACTGCAGCAGCTTCGGCGGCAACCGCAGATGCAAGCGCAACAGAGTAGGCATGCTTGTTCTGCTCACTATCTGTTTCAACTGGCTTGACATCCCTAATTTCCTGAGAGTGTGGCTGAGTAGGTTGTGGTGGTGGCGGTGGCGGCAACGGAGCTACTGGAGCAGTCCCTGGCACAGTTGAGGTCGAAGGATCAGAGTGCCTAGACTTTCCAAATGGCCATCTCCTCCTGGATTTTGACTTGTCTGCCTTTTCAGCCTTCATAGTAGCAGACAAAGGTCACACAGATTGTAAAAGTTTGATGTCAAGTGGATAATTTTTTCTTGTGAAGTTGGGAATTTTGACATACCTTTGCTTCCTTTCCATCTGGATCAGAGGAGCTGAAGACTTTCTTCACCGCACTAAACCACTTTCCTTTCTTACCCATTCTTTGTGTTCTATTACTGTGTATTTAATGTCTCAGCTGCAAACCTGCAAGTACAAGAACAGATCAAGGTTCAGTAACAATGACTCCATTAAAAAAAAGGCTGTAACAAATAAGGGGAAATTGGAACCATGCCATTATAATTTTGCTAAATACGGGAAAATTGGAATCTTATCTTCGCAACTGAAACCAAAACATGATCGAGCACACAACAAGCTCAGTAGTAATAAAGATAAGGGGTTCTACTCCCCGTACGGCAATTCATGATTCAGGAAGAAAAAATCAGCAAAAAGTCATATTACCAAAAGATAGGTAAATGAACAGATGTTCAACCACAAATCGACGACAAAATCAACTTCAAGCTGATCCATGTTGAATAGAAAAAAACACCCCAAACTAGCAGGATAAGAATGGGATCCCGATGACACTACACCAAAGACTAGACTGAATCGAGTAGAAAAGGAGATGGTATTTAACCCATGTGTACAAACAGAGGATGAACACAAAACATTTGCCAACGCACAATTCTTCGCCATAAATGGCGAATTCATTCCAAAAGAAAGGCCAGCTGTGCACACAAACCAAGCTTCGTGTGTGTGTGTGTTGTGTGTGTGTGTGTGTGGGGGGGGGGGGGGGGGGGGGGCTATCCTTCGGCACTGGAACTCGGATAAATCGTTTAGCGGGGGCAAAAATTCACCAAAAGGTCGAAGCACAAACGGGGAGACTGGAATGGATGCTGCCCCAGAGAAATCCTCGCAGCAGGCACCCGCCGCACCCTCTCCTTCCACAATCGCGAAGAAACCAACCCAGCAAAACCTCAAAACAAAGCCCCGAGAGAGACGGCCGCCAAGAAGAATCAAACAGCGGGGCGCAAAACCCCAAAAGATCCGAATTTACAGCGAGAAAGGCAAGCTTTCACCTCCGAAGCAAGCAACCACCGAAAGCCCTGAGTCCCTCACCTTCCTCACCCAACTGAAGGAGCCAAGGACCTAACTCTGGTCGCCCTCGGAAGCCACCGCCCACCGCAAGGACCTCTCTACCACCTCCTCTACGGCTCAGTCAGATCAAACCCGCGACTAGCGCCATCCAGGACGAAGAAAAAATAAACCGGAGGCGGAAAGAAAAATGCGAAAAGGCAAGGAAGGGCAAGCAGCCCACCCCTTTTCTCACTTTCCTCACCAGTCCAAAGGCTCCCCCTTTTATCGGCCAGCCAAGCCAGCCCGCCCGCGCACGCAGGATCGATTCGCCCACACCCACCGCCCCGACGCGACCCCGTCCCGCGCTGTTCACCCCCACCGGAGTCCGTGGCCCCGCCTGCAGGCTGCAGCCGCGGACCACGGCGGCGCGGGAGGCGGGCAGCCGGAGGTGGGGCAGCGGCGGCGACTGCGCCGCTCTCGATCTCCTTCCTTTCCCGGCTTCGGCCCCCTCGTGACGGTCACGCTCCCGGGTGCCAGCGGAAAGGCCGCTGTCCCTGCTGCCTCTTATTGGCAGCGAGACGGGGCCCCACGTCAAGGGAGACTATGACAGCTGGGCCCCACGTGCCCGCGCGGACCAGTCGCGGCAGAAGACGTTACCCGGTTGCGACGACTGGGTAGGAAGTAGGAGACGTTGGCTTGGCAGCTTGGCTGCGGCCTGCGGCCGGTCAGATTCAGCAATCAGCACCGCTCCGCTCCGCGCCCGCAGCTGGCCGGCCGCCGGCTCGTGGCCCAAACGATGGACGCAGGCGGGGGTTGCTCCGGCCGGCACCGTGCATCAGTGGGCATGGGCAACGCCATCGCCCATCGCCATGTACGGAAGTACCCCGACTATACCTGGCCAAACGGGCCGCACGACACGACACGGCACTAGCACGGCTAGGCACGAGCATGGTTGGGCACGACCCTATGCGGCACGACGGCCCGCCGTGCCGTGCCTCTTAGTGCCGCCGTGCTAAATCCCGGGCACTGGCACGACACTAAGGGGCTCCAGCCGTGCCGTGCCGTGCCTCTGGGCCCGGCGGCACTGCAAGGCCCGCCGCTGCACCCCACAGCGGCGGAGGTCGGCGCGGTCGTCTGCCGTGGCCCCATGGCGGAGCTCCGATGGAGGCCGACGCAGCAGCCTGGTCGAACAACGGCAGCGACCAACACGGCCACCCATGGCGGCGGCTTCCTGAGGATGCTCCGAGGATGGTGGCGGTGACCTAGGGGCACTCCAAGTACGGCGGCGGAGCCGAGGTGCACTGGCTCGGCGGGATCCCGTGGCGGAGGGGGTCGGCGTCAAGGTGGATGGGGTCGACGCGGCTTCGTCGCGGAGAGATCCGGCGGGCGAGTGCGGCGGCGGTATGGAGGTGATGCAGGAGTGCGGCATCGCCAGGGAGAGCCGGAGAGGGGATGCGGGAGTGCGGCGGCGGCGATGGGAGGGAGATGAGGGTGAGAGTTGAAGATTAGGGTTTTTAGGAAGTTTATATAGCAATGGTAGTATATGAGCCTTTTGTGGGCTACAATTAACGAGCCGAAAATCGTGCCAGCTATTTAATCGTGTCGTGCCCGTGCCGGCACTACGGGCCGAATTGGCGGCCCAGGCACTGGCACTACGTCGTGCCGTGCCAGGCACTGGCACTATCGTCTTCGTACCGTGTCATGCCAGGACCGTACTTTTTCGGACCGTGCTAGTGCCGGCCCATTGTGCTCGTGCCAAATGGCCACCTATAACCCCGACGCGCCCACAAGTACTCTGCAGCAGGGCAACGTATTATTTTTCCTTCGGTTGAAGGAGCCCCACGCCCCCACCGGCACCGTTCCAACTTGCTCCCGTTAAATGCCGGGTTAGCATTAACAACAACTCGGCGGCCATAAAAGGTTCCAAGAGTGGTAAAGCCTGGAAAAAGGCTTCGTGCGGCCGTTTTTTACAGCTTGGTCAGTTGATGATGCAGTACCTGTACAAACGCTGTTGGCATTTGTACGTTTCGCAGTTTTTTTTGCCTGCCTTCCTGCCATTCTTTACTGCCCCAAAATTTCCTCCTTTCCACTCTCTCTCACCGCATTAAATACATCAAAAGATATATGTTCGGAGTACTAAATGTAGATGAAATCAAAAACTAATTACACAGTTTGGATGGCTTTTGCGACACGGATCTTTTGAGCCTAGTTAGGCCATAGTAGGACAATATTTACCACAAAAAGCCGAAACATACCTTTTGCTACAGTGTGTTGAAAAGGTAAATTTTTCTACCAACTAAACACAGCCCATGTCCATGTGTTCGAGAGGAGGAGAGCGGGTGGGGAGGAGACAAGAACAAAGCCGATGGAACGGACGGCGATGGCACGTCATCGTATGATTAGAATAGCGTCGTTGGTGTCAGTGCGGATGAGATCCGTTGCTTGGGTGAGTTTTTATTTTATTTTTTTTACTCCGCCCGCCCTGCGCGGTGTCCTGGATGCCGGATCTTGCTGCCATGCCAACTCGGTGTCTCGGTGGCCGTCGCTTTTGCCCTCGGTTCCCGGCGCGCCGGCACGTGCCGAATGCCAGATTGGCTGATTGGGTGGGGATCGCCCGGCCACCTTTACCCCACGGCCGCGGACGCCTTTTCAACATTGTTGTTCGTACGGGGGCACACCTACCTTCACGTCCTATCGCCGCCGCGGAGGCCGCCGGAGACGGAGAGCGCGCGAGCGATCGGGTCCATGGAGGTACGTTGCTGCGTGTGTTCGTACGCGCCTCGCGTCGTCAGGGTGGCCTTGCCGTGCCGCCCGTGCAGTGCGTACGCACAAAAAAACTGCCAGTGGTTGAGGATTTCCGAGCGGCATGTGTACGCCGGCACGCCGCGGTGGCCGGTGTGGGTTCCGGGATACCACGTGACCGCCGGCCGTGCACGCCATCAGCGTGCCCCGTAGTAGGCCGTTCGCCGGGATTTCCGATTTCGGCTAGTACTCGTCACTTCGTCAGCGAGCGATGCATGCCGTGATGGCATTATTGGTTCCCTAGCTACTTCCCCTGTGAATGATTGGCCAGACTCGGGGTCTTTTAAAACTGCTACGGCTACGACTACGAGCTATGTATGCAGCCTATGCGTGCCGGTATTCTCATTTTTTACAAGCGTTCAAACATCGAGTCTTCGCACCAAGATCATACAGTACGCGATGATGAGGAGCGTGGCCAAGAGCTCGCAGAGGTCACCCAGACGAAAAATTACCACTTTTATCACGACTCATTGTGCATGCGCCGGGGCACATGTGACATGTGGGAGCGAGATGAAAAGGTTTTGCGAGCCCTGCATGTGGCTAGGGACTCACGTTGGATGGCAGAATTCTCGGCATCTCTCCCACACACTAGAGGGAAACTCTAGTCCATATCTGACTGTGGGTAACTTCACTGGCCAACACACAATGACTCAGGAGGGAACTCTGATTTCTGTGTAATATAACAAATTGTTCGCCCAAATTGTTTGACATCTTGCTATTCAAATCGACTCACGGTGATGACAGCTGCAGGAGACGGGAGTTTGAAGCTAGAAATAAATGTATTGTACAGCATTATGAGTTTGTTGCGTCTTAAGAAAAAATCCTCCTATATATATTAAGTCGTGACATCTTGGCTAAACCGTCAGATCACATATTTAAGATTAAAATGCTACTTCATGAGTGCTCCCTCTTGTTCAACGTGAGGTCACGTCCATTTTCTCGCAAACTCATGAGGAACTTACTTTGGTTTTCTTCTCTTTTTTTCATATCGTTTTCAAGTGGATTTGTTAGTCCGGAAGAGTCCAGATGTATCGTCCCTACAGGAAAAAAAACACAAAGTTTACCAGCTCTAACCAAACCGTCTCGCATTAATAATTCAAGATCAACAGTCCTCTGCGAGACAAGATCGCCGAGCATGCATGTGCGTCCAGCAAGAACCTCTCCAGAAAAGGAGCCCGTCCAGCCTGATCTGAATATCTGATGGGTATAGTAGTACCAGCATTGCAGCACTGGTGAGTGGTGACTGGATAGGGTAGGGAGCGAGCGTAGCGTAGGTCCACGGTTTTCTTGTGAAGACCACGTACCGCCACCAGCAACGGCACTGGCGCCACTTACCGCCACCAGCAACAGGCACACCACACACACTGTTTGCTGACGGGGGCTGCATCCACTTGGAATTGGATCGATCTGATGCAGCCCACAGGACGTGTCATGTGGGTGGGCAGCGGAGGCGCCGCGGGCCCGCGGAGCATGCCACGGCTTCGATTCCGCTCCTGCTCCCCCTGAAAAAGGCTGCAAGGTCGTTGGGTGCGAGGACCGGGAGCCCGGGACACTAGTCACCAGGTCGGGAGCGACGTGACTGTAGCCTTTGCTCAGCTCGCACAGCACTGTTGCTGCAGCGCGCTGTGCACGGCTGCTCGGCTACGGGCTACGGCTTGTCCGTCCGTGGTGAACTGATTGCTCCAACGAACCCCCGAAATCAGTGTAGCGTCGGCCGAAAGAACGAATGATCATTGCTGCTCTAGGGAATCATGCTATGATGGAGAATAATTGGGGCTTTTTTGCTTTTTGTTCGAGTGAAAGTTGAGAGCTGGGTGGGTAGCAGCATTAGCCTGGTACTGGTAGGAGTACCATCATATCATACGCTTCGTGATTATGGACTGCATCATGGCATCATCAGGTAGCGTCCGTCCCGTCCGTGCACGTGCGTGGTCGTGGACGCCTGGACGGGGGCTCCTGTATACCTACCGGAACGTGGATAAGTATGTGAATTATAAAACTCATGAAGTCTCAAAACAGCTTACTTAACAGATTCAAGTTCCCAAATACCTACGTGCTATGACTTTTTTATTTTTTTATTAATAATTTTTTGAACTGTTGTAAATATTTTTTCCATCAACATTTTTCGGAAATGTTGCGAACATTTTTTCGTCAACATTTTTTTAAGTGTTGTCAACATTTTTAAGAGTGTAACCCACATTTTTCGTCAACATTTTTCGGAAGTGTTGCCAGCATTTTTTCTCGTCAACATTTTTCGGAAGTTTGCCAACATTTTTGCTCATCAATATTTTCCGGAAGTGTTACCAACATTTTTTCATCAACATTTTCCGGAGTGTTGCCAACATTTTTTCGTCAACATTTTTAGGAGTGTTGCCTACATTTTTTCGTCAACATTTTTCGGAAGCGTTACCAACATTTTTTCTCGTCAACATTTTTCAAGAGTGTTACTGTCGGTGTTAGGATTAGTCCCGACACTAACTGGTGAGATACGCCGTGATCAGCCTCTCGATGGTCGGTGCTAAGCAACGATGAGACACGAGCTTATCCTGGTTCCGGCCACGGGGCCGTACGTCCAGCAGATTGCGTGGATGCGCTGTATTGCTTTGCACCAGGAGTGCCTGTAGAGGGGGGCTACAAGCAAGGCGGGAGAGGAGGAAAAGCCTCCAAGTCCCTGTTAGATGATTGAGGCGAAGTGCCAATATCTGGAGAGTGAGCGTGTGGGTGAATGCGGATGAAAGTGATGGCGTGCCCGCGGCTGGGCGGCCGCCCCCTCCTTTTATAGGCCAAGGGGAGGTGGCTTACAGACGTGCCGCATGGTCTTTTGTACAGTACTGTGGTACCGGCGTGCGGTGTTGGCGATTTGATGGATGTCTTGGCGAATCTTGGCCCCTGCAGGCGTCGTGGAGGCCTTTGTACTTACCGGAGGGTAGCTTCGAGGGTAGCCCGGCTGGCGCCCGCGTCTGGTCGTCGTCCGTACCAATTCGAGGTCTTGGTGACGGGAGCGTCTGTGCCGCACAGGGGCCGGCGTGGCGGCGTCACATCGAAACAGGACCCCACAGTGCCGGGGGTGGCTCCACAGCGCCTGGGATGGTGGCACAGGGCTGGGGATGGCCGCATAGGGCCGGAGGTGACGGAGGGGACGTGCTCCGCTCATCCTGCGTCACCGCGACGTCCTGGCCGGGCGTCAGGTTGACGGCCGTACGCTCTTCGAGGGTGTCGCCGGACCCTTTCGAGGGGCTCGGCGTGGAGGAAGGACAGGGGCAGGTAGCACAACGCCTGGGAATGACCCCGGCCTTTCCGCACAGTGAGTGCGCAGTGCCCACATAGTGCCCGAGAAAGTGGCACAGGGGCGGCATGGCCGCACAGCGCCGGGGCCAGATTCCCGGGCGGTGTCAGAGAATCGGCGTGGCGGGGATCCGGCCTTTGACCGTGGCGCCTGCGGCGCGGCAGGGCATTTAATGCCCCGGTCGGGAGGAGTAGGTGAAATGCTCCGGGCCGAGGGGGAGCCTCGAGCGAGGCGGAAGTCTATTCGAGGGGCGTTTGACCCTCGAGCGAAGCGGAAACCTGCTCGAGGGGCGTCTGATCCTCGAGCGAGGCGGAGGTCCGCTCGAGGGCGGTTGGCGCTCTCGCCCAGCGGGCCGTTGGGGCTTGCTGGGCCGTGGCAGGCCGTGCGTGTGTTTGGTTTGGGAGGTGTTTTTTGTGGTTTGCGTTTTAAAGGGGTGATTTTCCCTTTAGTTAGGGGACCTCTAATGGCTGTCCCCGACAGTTGCCAACATTTTTTCTCGTCAACATTTTTTAAAAGTGTTGCCAACATTTTTTCGTCAACATTTTTCAGAAGTGTTGCCAACATTTTTTCTCGTCGACATTTTTTCGGAAGTGTTGCCAACATTTTTTCTCGTCGACATTTTTTCGGAAGTGTTGGCAACATTTTTTTGTCAACATTTTCTCGAAGTGTTACCAATATTTTTCGTCAACATTTTTCAGAAATGGTGGTTTCGTTAACTATTTTTCGTCAATATTTTAAAAAATATTGCAACAATTTTTAGAAATGTTGGACAACTTTTTGGAGTTCCAACATTTTTCAGAAGTGTTGGTTTCCTCAACTATTTTTTGTCAACATTTTTCAAATTGTTGCAACATTCAACAAAGGTATTGACCAACATTTTTTTCGAAATGTTGAATCAACATTTTTTCACTAAGATATTTTTCGAATCAAATGTTAGACAAATAATTTCCAACATTTTTCAGCAACATTTTCAACATTTTTCTAAAAAGGTAGACCAACATTCTTTCAACATTTTTCGAAAAATGATGAACCAACATTTCAACATTTTCAGAAAATGTTGGAAAAAATAGTGGAGCAACAATTTTTAACCATCCTCCTCGTCTCCGGCGCGGCTGTGGGCGTTGGCCGGCGAGGCCAACCCAAGGCGCGCCGGCATTGGGGTTGGGCGCGACCGGTGCTGGAAGGCTCGCTGGCCAGCCTCGGCGGCGCGGCACGGCAGTGAGGTCCCGGTTGCCGCGGAGCCGCACGGGCCCGGCCGGCGGCGGCCGCGACGGAGCCGCACGACGGCGCGCGCGGACGGCCGTGGGAGGCACAGCGGCGCGCAGGGCACGGCGGCTGGCCAGCTCGCATGGGGCCGCAGCCGGCCGGAGGCGCACCAGCGGGCGCGCAGAGGCAGGCCAGGCCGCGTCGGGTCGCGGCCGTCGGCGAGCCCACTGCTGCGGCGGGGATGGAGGCCGGGAGGGTCTCGCCTCCGCGGGAGCGCTCCTGCACTGTGGCGGCGCAGAGAGGGGGTGCGGCGGCGAGCATGGGAGGAAGTACGGACGCGGGAAAGAGGGAGAGAGAAGATAGAGTTTGCCCATTGATGGGCCTCGGTGGGTTGGTATTGGGTTTATAGTTCCTATCAAAACTATCTTCCGGAAGATATATAGGATTTGCGGTCGTGGTCTCGGAGGACGATGATGATTAAAAATATTGGGCCCCATACTGTTGTGAGCGGGCCTCGTTATTGCGTCAATAGTTGCAAATTGGACCGGGATATGGGCTGAAGTGCAACAAGAACTGGGTCGAAACACGCTTCTGCACACTCCAAAACTGAGAAAGAAAAAAATTGGATGAGCGCGGGGATCAACGGAATTTCAATTTCAAAAGAAAAGGAAAAAACATCAACTCGAATTCTTGATGGCTAAACACTGTTGAATGCAACTATAAGTGACCCCTACCACGCCTGTCACACCCGGGATGAATTGATCCTCCATATACCACGTTGTATAATACAGCTGTGATATGAGCACGTTTTACCCCAACCAGTACAGCACTCTGTTTTTTACATTACACCACACGACCCGGCAAAACAATTACACCTGAGAGACCCAGGGCTCCGCGGAGCCGCGGTACAAGCCCCTCATTTCTTCCACATCCCGCTGATCCTCCTCAGCACGTTGCCGTTCTTCCTCGCCGCCGCGTCGTCCTCCAAGTCCTCGTACTTGCCGCCCTCCCACGACTCGCTCCGCTCCACGACCTTGCCGTTCCCGCCCTTGCCCACCGTCAGCAGCGCCATTGCCGTCTCCGCGGCCTTCCGCCACTGCTCGGCCTGCACCCGCAGGCGCCGGAGCTCGGTCTCCATCTCCCCTTTCTTCGCTGCCTCCGCCGCGTCGGCCTCCTGCGTCCTCGCGGTCGCGGAGCCCTTCTCGGACTCGTACTGCCGCAGCTCCTGCTTCAGCTGCCTGTTCTCCTGCAGCGCGTCCTGCAGCTGCTCTTTCAGCGCGTCCCCCGACGTGTCCGCTCTCGCCTCGGCCTGCAGCTTCTGGTTCGCGTCCAGGACGCGCCGTAGCTCGGACTCCTTGTCGAACAGGCTCGCCTTGAGGAAGATGACCTCAGACTTGGCACCCTCGAGCGCCGCGGCGAGCTTGCCGTGCCGCAGGTCGGACTCCGTCTTTATCTGGTCCATGAGCTCGTACGCGCACTGCGTCTCCACGGTGCTAAGGATTTTCTCTTCTTGATACCTGGCCTCCGCGGCCTCCAACTCCGACCTCAGCTCGGCGGCCTCCGAGCCCGAGCAGTTGCAGCGCTCGCTGGCGGCCCTTGACGACGCCGCCTCCGCGACCTCCTCCTCGAGAGCCTTTGCCTTGGCGCGCGACTCCTCGAGCTCCTTGACCACCAGGCTGAAGGAGTCCATCAGCTTGGAGCCGTCGGTGAGCAGCGAGTCGATCGTGGCCCGGCTCGCCTCCAGCTGCTGCTTGCACTCCTCGTGCATGGCGCGCGCCTGCGCCTCGGCCTCCTCGCTCGCCTTCAGCTTGACCCGGAGCTCGTCGATGGTGGCCAGCGCCTCCACCACGTCCTGCCTGCGGTCGGCACGCGCCGCGGCGGCGAGCTGCACGCGGAGGCGGTGCACCTCGCCCATGGCCGCGGCCAGCGCGGTCGAGTCCGCGGCGTGCTGCTTCTGCAGGGCCTCCAGCTCCGATTGCCACGATCGGTCGCGCTCCTGCGACAGCCGGCGCAACTCCAGGAGGCGGGCTTCCTCGGCCGACGAGAGCTCGGCGAGCTGGGCTTCGGAGTTTCGCACCTGCGCGGACGCAGCAGCGGCCTGCGCCCTGGCGTCGTCTGCCTCCTGCAAGGCCCGCTTCCTGGAGACCTCAGATGAGTGGAGCTGCTCCTTGGCCTTCTTGAGCTCGTCTTGCAGTTGGGACAGCTGGGACTCCAGCTCCGACAGCTTCGTCGTCGGTGGCCTCCTTTTCTGGTGATTTCATTGCATACAAGGACAAATTAATGCCGACAATATCACTTATGGTAACAGTAGTACACCTAGAGCTCAATTTGGAAGAAAAAAAACCCGGTGATGATTTGATTTCCACAGTGACACTAGTGTGCTTAACTAATATAGTGATTGTGACTTGTGAGAGTGCGGCTGGTTGTTCAAGTTTCCTAGCCCTTCCTTCAGTATGCAGACAAAAACTTAGTTCCTCAAATGTTGGCAATTAGCCAATGATCATGCTACCAAATACTACTAGTTGGTAATCTTGATTAGTGTTCTTGTACGAGAAAAAGGCTAGCATGATGGCACATTCGAACAGATAACCTACCAATCACAGTGTGCCTAAAATGTTCAACTACCTACTTTTCTGGGCGTTTGTCAGGATCATAATCAGTACAGATAGAATAAACACACAGTGGTGTCAAATACGGGTTCCCGGTCCCGAACAAGAGTTTGCGTCAGTTGTATCAGATGCGCCTGTTCTGCCGTCGGTTGCATCGACACCATGGGTAGCAGAAGTGGTACCGCTATCTTAATCAACCAGTTTGGTAGTAACACGCGGACGAGCTTCAATTATTTCGAATGATTTGCTAGCCATTCAATGTCCTGGACCATCTGATTCAGCTGGGTACCACCTAATACTTGATCTGTTTCAGTCTAATTGACAGTTTGCTCCATGGAGTGAGACAGGTCAAGAAGATGAAGACCCAACTCCTCCTAATTCAGTGAGGGGCTATCAGAGATAGACAGGTATAATTCGAGCCGTACTGTCTTATCAGATGAAACCATGAGAAATGATATAGAAATTCGACGCATTTAAGCAGTTAACAGTCTTTCGGAAACTTGTCATGAACTTAATTGGGCGGTGCTGACACCACCGACGTACTACCAAACAGCACCAAAGAAGCTTTGCTTTATCTTTTCTCCAGGCGAAATTACTGAAACCGCATTCTGAAATGGAAGAACGGCAAAGCAGGGTTTTTTTACCTCTCTCTCGGCGCTCATCGCCGAGCGGCGGTCGACCTTGGGGCTGAGCCCGGTGGGCGACTCGGCCAGCCTCCCCGTCCGGCCGGCCTTGTTGCTTCCCTGGGAGGACGTCCGGGTGGGGTGTTCCGCGGAGCCATTCCTTTGCAGCCAAAAGAAAACAACGGCGTCAGGTTGAATCATAGGACCCCAGAAATCACACAAAGGCAGGCAAAGCAAGCTCACAGCCGAAGCAGCAAGATTACCTGGAGCTGTTGCTGCTGGTATACAACTTGAGAAAATGCATTTTGTTCAAGGATAGCATGCTTAGAACAGGGAGGAAATTTCAGCGGCGCTCCTCATGTCAAAAATGCCAAATGCAAGCCAAGAGAAAGGGGAGAACTTTCGCTTTGGGAGGCTCCAAAAATCCAAATCGAGTAGAACTGATTCAAAGCTCTGATGGAGGGAACCAAACTAAAGAGCGCGGTGGATTGTATCTGAAGCCGCCTCCAGGTGGATCGATGCTCCAGCTCAACCCAGATGCAAAGCGGAGAAGCAGCAAGACGCGCGGAATGGGGGAGCACAACAAAGAATCCGAGGCCCGGAAAGCGCAAGAGGCCGACAAGAAGAGGAGGGGAGGCGCAACGAAGAGCTGGAACGGGAGCCGAGGAAAAGGGGGCCGCGCAGCATTAGCTTAACATAAATCTCCTCCTCCGCGTAGGCAAGCACGGGCGGGATCGAAAGGGCAGAAGGGAGGGAGATGACTGATGAAGGCGGGAGGGAGTGCTTTGCTTTACAGATGCGGGTTAGGCAACAAGTGGACCTGCCTGTCCTCCTTGGCTCCGAGCTCAAGAACGGGACAGCCCTTGCGCATGGAGCTATCTCCGAACAGTCACGGTCACATGCGGCCGTGATTTGAAAACTTGGTCGCTTCCTCCTCGGCCCCGTGAAAAGATAAAAATAAATGGAAAGGGAGGACAGACAGAGGGGAAAGCGTAGTAGTTTAGAGCCGCCCTATATCGCTAATTCCATCTCACAGCTCGGCGCTGGTAAATTCAGTACCACAGCCGTGACTGATCGGGGTCTCTGTTCTTTTTTGGCTATCATCGAGCGAGGACCAATGAGTATGAACAGTTCTCCCTGAACTTTCGCGAGGCGTGTGTACAGTCATGGGCTCACACGTAGCTCGGACGTGCTTGCTGGAATAAGAACATGGGGGTAATGGCCAAACTGAAGAGTGAAGACTAGATCAGAGAGAGAACCACGGTGCATATGCAACACATTGACTTGGAGCCTTGGAGGGGAGAATCTAACATCGCCAGGATTGATGCGGGAGAGAAAATAAACAAAGCATGCATATGCAGCAATCATCAGACAGCACATGGAATTTAGCATGGAAGGGGACGAAATGAAATGAGATGAGGCAAATGCGACGAACCTTGCCCTGGCCGCCGCCTGCATGGCGATATCTTTTATCTCCGGAGCTCAGACTCACAGAGCCGCCGCTCTACCACCGCACGGCTCCAAGACGAAAGCTGCAAGGGGACAAAACACGAAAGCGGGATCGTCAGCTGGCTCCCGCTCGCTCCGTCGTCATGGACTTTGCTAGAGCTGCGCGGCAGGAGACTGGAGAGGCAGAGAAGCCAAGCGAGCTATGGAGCTATCCGGCAATGGCGACGGCGGAGCTAGCAGCTAGCCCTCTCTTTGTCTGCACCTATATCTATCTTCACGCGCGCAAAGGCAAAGCAACTAAATAATGGACAACACGGAGGAATTGGCTGCTGGCTTGCCCGTCTAATCTGACACTAACTAGTCCTCCAACCACTTAGCCAGCGACAGGGACAAACAGCCTTGTGTCATTGTGTGGACGGTCTCTAAACAAATAGCACCAACCAACTGACATCCTTAAACCGGGGGACACATGGTGAGCTTCGCCGTGCGCGCAATTCGATTCTTTAAGCTTCGCCACGGGCGAATTGCTGCTTTGCCCTCGTCATGCCCCATGATCGCTGCTATACTACCACAAGTAGTAGAGCTCTATAGGCATGGACATGGATGGCCCGGTCGGCCCCTCGCCGGAGGATAGCGCATTATACGCGCGCCACTACAACCACCAAGCTTAAGGCTGCAGAAAGGTAGGCCTGAAGCAAGCGAGAACCCACCACTCCACGGCTTCCTCCTCTTTTGCTCAGCTCGCTCTCCATCTCGCTTAGTCTTTCCCCTTACTCAACGCCGCCCCACGCACAAAAGCGGCGGCGGCGCCCGCCCACGTACACACGCGCGCTCGATCGACACCGCGGCCTGGAATCATGCGTGGTGCATAAGTAGTTCGAAGTCTTGATCAGATGGCCAAATTGGCAACCACGCCCCCGGATACGGTGACCTTTTCGTTGATTAACAGAAACATTACAACAACAGCCAGGAGAAGAGACACGTATTATTGCTGCTGCTGTCTTGGGTTTACGTACCTCCTCTGGATAACTAACTCTTGATAGCCACGCGCATGAGCTGGGGTTTCAGATGCGTGGAGACGATGAGACAAAGGCTCGGAGATGATCCAAAGCTTTACAGCTTGTCTGCACCTGGATAGATGAGTAGTAGGAGTAAGCTGTAAGCTTGTGAGCTAAACCAAGCAGCTGGTAGTAGGTGCTAGACTTTGACAGGTTAAATTGTGAGGAAAGAGAGACTCGGAGCCCAGAGCCTGGAGGTGGTTCCTCCAATGAGGAATGCATGCTGAACCGGATGGCAAAGTTCCAACTGGAGTGAAAGAAGAAGCAGTCTCACACTCTCACCTCGCCAATCCGGAATGCGCAAAAATGAAGACGCCTTTCTTCTCCTGTCTCCTCCTTCCTCTTCGTCTCGGCCTTCATATCATGTTCCGAGTCTCCGAGACATGGAAGCCATTGCCAGAAGGGGGCGGAACTGTGGATAGGAGGCACCTGCACTGCACAGGCGAAGTAGGATGTCATCTTCTTTAAGTAAGCAGAAAACCAGACAATGTCGTCAGGATCTTTGAGAAGGCTGCAGCAGCGAGACGAAGAACAATCATTCGGGCGCGCTCGGCCGACCTCCCGTGCGAGAAAATCAAATCAAATCCGTATCCGCACCTGATGATTTTCGGCAATATTTTTTGCCTGGAATTTCAACGCTCGCTGATGTTGCCGTTGAGCTCCCTGAGGAGGTCGCTGGATGCTGATCTCGGGTAATGATCGACCCCTGTCGTCCACTTGATGGCTACTGATGATGCTTTGTGGAGTAGGGCTCAAAGGATGGTAAAGCGTGTGGGACGCTGCCACTGCAGCACGTGGCGACGGCGTGATCAAAGCTTAAGACGAGGGCTCGAACACTCTGCTCTTCTCGAGTGTTTCCCTCGACGGCAAATACAGTTTTACGGCTCCTGATCAAAGATGAAGCAGCGGCAGTTTGATTTCTCATTAGATAGATCTACGGTGACAATTTCACCACCGGAAGTTAAGGACCAGCGGATCCACAGGTTTGTGCTCTAGCGTTCCGGCGCGCATGCCGGCGATTGCCCCCACCGGTACGATACGGTCACGCGGGTGGGCGACAAGGAGACCGCTCTGAGCAGAGGGCGCCAGAGCGGCAGAGCCTCCCCGGCTCGCGTCCGTAACAGACAAGTATCTCACTTCCGAGCGCGCTCGACGCGGACGGCGGACCACTCGTCGTCGCAGGCGTACAAGCAACGCGCGCGCGCGGGGGGCAGCGGTGGCCCGTGCCCCGATCGCCCGGCGTGCCCGGCGTGTCGCGCGGCGCCCGGCCGGGTACGCAGCAGGTAGGCGCCAAGCCGATGCGACCCAACGGCGCTCATGTGAACCCTGTCGCGCGGGAGAGTCCGATCCCGCGCGCCTGTGACGAGCCATCCTCGCACGCCGGGGCTGGCCGTATCGCTAGTTACAGACGGCTCGTGATTCCACGGGTGAATTCCCGAGATGTAATAACCAGCCTGAAGTTACACGCATGTTTCCATCTACGCAACGATCTGAAGCCGTGTTCCGGCCATGTTTACACCTCGCGAACTGATCATGTCCGAAAACGCATCGAGATCGGTTGGGAATTGAGACGATGATCTCCGAAAGTGACTCCGTCCGCCAGGCCGGCGGTCTCCGTCTCCAGCACAGGATCGCATCGACCACGACGCGGCTGCCGGCGGCGGGTACGCGTCGTACTTAACTTGCTTGCCGTTGTATCCACTGCTCGCGGTGGACACCTACGTCCAGCTCCGCCCACCACTCGCGCGTGCAGCGAACGAACGCACGCATTCAATATACTGGTGCGGCCCGCGATCGCGACGCCGGCGCCTCCCCCCGCTTTGCTAGCAACTACCGGAGTAATGGAAGAGAGATACGATACGGCCGGCGTGCGGCGTATAGCGCTAATGGAATCGTGCGTGTGTGCTCGAGCTCGACGGCCGGCGTCACGTAGAACGTCGACGTCGGGAGCGAGCTAGAGGCGTATTCCGGCGGTCGCTGCCGGGTCGGTATCAGACGTCGGCGCCCTGTAGGCTGTAGCCTCGAGCCCCCGTGCGGCTAGCTCCGTGACCAGCCAGTGGGTGTGACCTGTGAGTACAGTGCCGCGGCCTCGTCTTTCTACGCAGCTCACTGTATCGGCGAATCGCGGGTCGTTTTCGCGAGCCGATCGCCCCGGCCGGGAGAGGCAGAGGCTACGCAGACGGTTCCAGCAGCACATCGGGGATCCAAAGTCCGGGCCTTTTCTGACTTGATTGACGTTGCGGTTTTCCGTTCAGACGAGGAAGAAGGACGAGCTGATACAACCGGTTTAGTGCAGAAGTGCCGCCGTGCCGAACAAGTGGTGAAAAGAACTTCTTCACTTAAGACTTGAGAGTCGTGAAAGTGAGAAGTGTGCTTGGACTGGAAGCATGGATGGTCAATCGGTGGGAGCAGCGGAGATTGTGGACTGGCACAACACAGCACCTCGTAAGAATCAAGTCAAAACTTAACCGGTACGTAGGGCCTGATTGGTTGGGCACCAAATGTGTCAAATCAAAATTTTGATCATTTTAAGTTTTGGTCACCAATTCAAAATCTTAATCAATTTCGACAATCTAAATGAATGGATAGTTAAAAAGATTCATCTTGTGCACCTTAGTTCATTTGAATTATCAAAATTGGTCAAAATTTTGAATTAGTAGTCAAAATTTAAAATGACCAAAATTTTGATTTGGCACATTTGGTATCCAACCAATCAGGCCGTACTACCGTCTACCGATGAATGGACGCTTCAAATTGTGCGACCGTTCTCACATATATTTTGTGTTGGAGACCAGACGATATGAATTAGGACCTAACTATGGTCTAAAAAATAATGCTACAACATGCGTAGATTTTCCCGTGCAGACTTACCACCAAAGGTAAGATCAAGGCATCAAGCCATGATGGGTCTTTCAGAAAATTTGGATGATCAATTCAAATCATCGTTCCGAGAGATCGAGCAGCCGGATGGTTCGGAATTCTACAGCAAAACTATGCAAATGGGCTGTACCAATTCCATATAAATCTGATGCGGCCCGTATGGCCGCCCACCAGGCCACACAACAGGGCCGCCATGTCAAAATCACGGCGCGCGCTCGGTCCGCGGGCTGCGGCTTTGCGTTCCATTCACGGCTGTCGTCTAGCAAGCAAGCCAGCCATGAATGAGGAGACAGGCCCAGTCCGAGAAACCTGGGACCGACAGGGGGTCACTCGCGTAAAAACCACCAAACACGAGGGGCCGAGCGACCAACCGAACGAAACATCGGCCGGTCCGCGCCCACCAAGGGCTGGGCCCACGGGCCAGCCACTGCGCGCCTCCCTTCCGAGCCGCTTCCTCCCCCGTCCCCCGATGGGTCATGGCAGTTGCGCACTCGTAGAATAGAGTGAAGAACAGAATTTAGGCCGAGCCCCCTTCAGATCTGAGGCGCCACCCGACCACCGCCCCGCGTCGTCGTCCTCCTCGCGCTCGCGGCGCCTTCTGGAAGCTCCGGGAGGCCGCGCTCCGCTCCGGCGGGCGGGCGGGATGGGGGTGTTCGACCGGCTGCCCCCGATGGACCACCTGCGGTCCGAGAAGATGTGCTTCGTGCAGCTCATCATCCCCGCCGAGAGCTCGCGCGTCGCCGTCACCTACCTCGGCGAGCTCGGCCTCCTCCAGTTCAAGGACGTGAGTTCCTCTCCCTCACTCCCGCCGCTCATCGCTAGCCTCTCTCGCCTCTCGCGTTCTCGCTCGGATCTGCCTGATCCAGCCTCGGGAGTCGTGATCCCTCTCCCGACCCCGCTCGCGCGCGTCGCGCTCTTCTGTCTGTTGGATCTAGCTCGAGGCCGTGCTCGAATTGCAGTGCTAGTGTTTGATCTTCGGGTGTCATTGGATCCCGGTTTGGCGCGTGTTTCTCGTTCGAGCTTGTTTGGGCAGCTGTGATGATCGTTTAGTGTGTGAGATTGTTTGAGATCACAGGGCGCGAACCAGGCAGTCTCATTGAGCCCTCAGGTTCACGTGAATGGGCTAATGTGGTAGAGCCGTGGAGGTTTTCACGGCAAGTGTCGAATTGGATCAGTGTGCTTTAGCTTCATTTGAATATTGATAGTATCCATCTGTATGAACTTAGCCACTGTAAGCAAACGAACTGGTACTATGTGTTTTCTGACAGTCCGCACAAACTGATTTACTGGATGGTTAAGACAACTCTTTGTAGTTGCATGGTTTGAAATAGAGCACATCATACCGATATACTGGTTCAATGAAACGAGTAACAAAGTTTCTATGATTTTGATATTGGGTGTTCAAACCCACAGGGTAAAGCTTTTTTCACTTTCTTAGGTTTATAAACTTTTTATGTACCATTTTGTTTTTGTTTTGAGGAATCAGATGCACTGTTAGTTGTTGTTGCAATCTTGTTTTTGTGGGAAAATGAGAAGGACAGTTGGCTTCAAAACTTACTATTCCGTTGTTAATTTACTTCAGCTAGTGGCTATATTGAAAGAAAGAGTCAATATTCTTTGACTTTGTTGTTATGCGCCATTATAGAGAAAAACTGTAGCCTACGGTCAATTTAAAAGTTTGTTTCCATTTTCGCTGCCATAATGAAGTTTGCTGATTTCTTTTATTATCTACTGCAGTTGAACGCGGATAAGAGTCCTTTCCAGCGTATATTTGTCAACCAGGTATTCCAGCTTACCGTATTGTTCATTTCATTTTTGTGTAAACAACCTTACCTTGCATGCACCTAATCTGATTCTACTACAGAAATGCCTTAAACCATAATGATGTTTTAGTCTTCATTCATTTATTCCATTTGTTAACAATGATGTTTACTTTGGTGTTATGTTTATGTGTTACTCAGATAGTCTCCTTGGTTAGCTCAGACTCTTCGATGTGCAGTCAGATTTCTAGTTTCTTAAGTTTAACAAGGCTGAGCACAATGGAATTACATAGTGAGAAACATTTATCTAATTTCTTTTGATTTGTTTGGATTCAAACGGAACACAAGAAACATTAAATAGAAAACAGTTTTGCTGTTAGCCATGCTAGGAGCTGTATCCTTGATAGTTCAGTTCTCTAGTACCAGTACCAACAAGCATCACGGATTGGGTGTCTCACTTTCAGAATATTAATTATGAATGTTGCTCTTCTTTCCTAAGACAATTATATAGAACATATAGGATTAATTAAATTGAACTAGTCTATCAAATGAGTGAGACTAATTCTCTCCCTTTTTGTTTCTGGAAAGTGTTGGAAGCAGCTAATAGACAAGAATTATGGTATATAAATAAGGCATGACTCTTGTTGGGGAAGGGGTAAAAATACATGCTCATTGCATTATGGGCACTATTATATAAATTTGGTATTGTGAGTAGTGTTTGCCCGATCAAGTTGCCTGGCGAAGTATGCTCATGGCACTGACTATGGATTTAGTAGATGATGGAAAATTTGAACAGGATGATGAAGTCATCAGTAATGGAACTTATTATTTCCAATGAAGTTGCCTTTTGAAGTATGGTCATGGAATTAAGTTCTCTTTCTAGATTTAGAATGATGAAATTATCAATAGTAGACATTATTATTTGGGTTGTTACTTTCCTTTATCGTGTGTTCATGGAACCAACACCCTGACCCCATCTAGAATGGAAAAAAAAAGAGAAAGATATTTGGTGCTCAGTAACCTTTTTATATTGACGAACATTCATAACTCTCCTGCAGGTAAAGAGATGTGCAGAAATGTCACGTAAACTAAGATTTTTCAGTGATCAGATCAACAAGGCAGGTGTAAGATCTTCAGTTCTACCTGCACTTGAACCTGATATTGATCTGGAGGAGCTAGAGGTGACTGAGACATCTTTTTAACTGAAAAATTACCGCATTTTTTCCTCCAGTAGCTGATTTAGTTGACAACAAATAGCTCACTTTTGTGAAAATAAACACTTTTTCTTGTTGATTCTCCAGGCAAGATTGGGTGAGCATGAGCATGAGCTGCTTGAGATGAATACCAACAGTGACAAGCTACAACAAACATACAATGAACTTCTTGAATTCAAGCTTGTCTTGACCAAGGTTGTTTCTTGATTCTTTTCAAACATTGAACTTTCAATCCACGTACTTCCTATGTATGGTCAACAAAAGATCAAAGACCTGTCTCTAATGATAGCCCTAGTGATTTTTCTTATGAACAATTGAAGCATTCCAGAAAAATATAGTTAATGACATGTGCCTTTTCTAGCATTATGAACTGTAACATTGCTTGCCAAGCATAATTGCCTTTTATAGTTAGTGTCACTTGCCAGTAAAATACCGACTTTGATTTAAATAGTGTGTTTTCTCTTCTCCATATTTTCTCAAACAACATCTTGCAGGCAGGTGGCATCCTAGCTTCTTCTCACAACCATGCAGCTTCAGCTGAGCGGGAGCTAGATGAAAACATATATGACAGGGAAGTGGATGAGGGAAATGCCTATTTGCTCGAACAGGTCTTATTTCTTCTCTGATCCATAAAGTCAGCATCATTCCATTTTCCTGTTCCATTGTAATAAACCAAACTGTTGCCAGGGAGTGCATCAAGGATCTTCTGGAAATTCTGGGGTGAGGTTTGTTAGTGGGATAATATTAAAGTCTAAGGCACTGGCTTTTGAACGGATGCTTTTCCGAGCTACAAGAGGAAATATGTTATTCAATCAGGCGCCTGCAGGGGAACCTGTAACTGATCCCATATCTGGTGAAGAGGTCTGATAATCATGGTTTGCCCTTGCTAATTTCTGTTACTTTTTTTTTGAAACTGCTAATTCCTGTTACTGATTATTGAGTTAAATATGCCTCAAATTATTTACTGATTGCACTAGCTGCACTCTATTTCAATTTGAATTGGTTCTGCCAGAATCAATGCATATTGGTACATTTAAAACTTCTGACTAATATTTTAACATTTTGACAGGTAGAGAAAACTGTTTTTGTAATTTTCTTTTCTGGGGAACAAGCAAAAACAAAGATACTAAAGATTTGTGATTCATTTGGAGCAAGTTGCTACCCTGTTCCCGAGGAGATGATCAAGCAGAGGCAGATTTTCAATGAAGTATTTTACTTCCCTTTTTGGCACACTAGTTCATTGATTCATTTGTTCACTTTTGAAATGCAACACATGATTTGATTTGATTCTGTATGTTGCTATATTATTGGAGTGTGTTTGAGGCTTCAATGGTAGTAACTTACAATTTTATGACTTGTCAGGTATCAGCACGCCTCTCTGATCTGGAAGTTACTTTGGATGCTGGAATCCAGCACAGAAACAAAGCTCTTGAGTCAGTAGGATCGCAATTGTGGAGGTGGACAATCATGGTAATAAAGTAAATACCAATTTCTCATTTTCTATTTCTGTACCTTTTTGCCCCTAAAAGGTCTATGGCATTTTTTTTTCTAGTTAGTGTGGATCTGTGAATCACAAAATTTTTGTTACCCTTTTAGGTTAAAAAGGAGAAAGCTGTTTATGACACACTGAACATGTTAAACTTTGATGTGACAAAGAAATGCCTTGTTGGAGAAGGATGGTGTCCTATATTTGCTAAATCTCAGGTCAGCAACTGCACATTATTTGAATCATCATGGCCATTCATTTTTTTTTCAGAATAAAAGCTTTAAAAGATGTTTCTTACTTCCAACTCTTGTTTCAGATCAAAGATTGTTTGCAGCGTGCAACACTTCACAGCAATTCACAAGTTGGGATAATATTTCATGAGATGGACACTACGGAATCACCACCAACATATTTCCGAACTGATAAATTTACCAATGCTTTCCAGGAAATTGTTGATGCATATGGGTATGTACTTGGACGCCAAATTCAGCATGATGAATAATTTTATTTTTTTAATCTTTTGCCTTTCGGGACTTGTTTATAGTTGTTAGTAAATGCTTAGCAAATTGTTAACTATCAGTAAATGCTAACAGATTATTTGCAACTGGAAATCAGGTTTACTGGCTAATTTCTACTTTGCCAGGACATTTTCTTTGCTTATGTTGTTTTAAAGTTAACATGATTTAGGTTGTTTAGTCTTGAGCATTTTCCTAGATCCTTCAGTATTGCTGATCTTACAGGGCTGATTAGTTCTTGAAATTTTCGTGGTTATTCGAATGTGCTTGATGCAAATTGCTTTTGTCTCGGAATGTTTTCATGTTTATCATTATCTTATGAAAGAGGAATGCTTGTTCACAATGAACCCTCCATAGTGAATTGATTTTGATTTTGTTTTGTTGCAGTGTTGCTCGATACCAAGAAGCTAACCCAGCTGTATATTCTGTTGTGACATTCCCATTCCTTTTTGCTGTTATGTTTGGAGATTGGGGTCATGGGATATGTCTATTACTAGGAGCTTTGGTTCTTATACTTCGTGAGAAGAAACTCTCCTCACAGGTATACTTGGCTGAACTTAGTCCCTTTTCTTTCTTTCTTTCTTTCATAACCACTAGAAACAAACCATGTATTGGGTTATTTGTGCTAAATAGTTTCTTCTATCTATAGCTAGTCCAATAAATATTACAAAGGAATTTGAGCACTTGAATAATATTCTTAAAATAGAAAAGAGTTTATATCCAATTGTTTCTTACTTCATTTCTGATAGTGGTATAAAGGCACAAGGGACCTGCACAGTACTCGTTCAGAAATATGGCAGAAAACCTATTTGGTCATGATATATTTCCATACTAGTAGAACTTCCTGTTGTAATGTATACAAGATGCAGTGTGACAGATCCGCCCCAGGGTATGAAGTGAAGAGGCGTTTCTGAAAGGCTCTGGCGACAGTTGTCTGTTCAAGTTTTAGTACATTTGGGCATTAAAAATTTCTTAATAAATATGATATACTGTGTCCTCCGTTCCAAAATGTAGGCCGTTTTGTGTTTATTATATTCATAGATTTTGCTATGCACTTAAATATAGGGTTATGTCTAGATACATAAAAGTCAAAACGACCTACATTTTGGAACAGAGGGAGTGGTTTGGAAGCTATCAGTTGCTTTTAGGGCATGTTTGGATGAGACCCTGACTCAGGCAGCTGTGCCCAGGCAGTGATCCAGACTGCAGGCAGACAAAATCGAGCGCCTGGATGCGCTGCCTGGCGCAGGCAGCTTTTCCAGGATCAAAACCAAACAAGCCCTAGTGGCCTAGTGTATCTTTGAGAAATTTGATCTGAGCTTGGCATCTCGCTTTTTATTCCACATTGTGATGCGAGTTTGCTTAACCTCTTCTGGTAACCTTTGGTCCATTACTTATTTCAGAAGCTTGGCAGCTTTATGGAGATGGCCTTTGGTGGACGATATGTTATTCTTCTGATGGCAATATTCTCAATATACTGTGGCCTTATATACAATGAGTTCTTCTCAGTTCCGTTTCATATATTTGGCAAATCTGCGTATGAGTGCAGGGAAAAAAGCTGCAGGTATGCCTGCTATTTGATGTATTCAAGTTTAAATGAGACAATTGTTCTCTGAAATTTCTAGAATGATTTAGGAATAATGAAATTGATTAAAATCCTGCCTAAGCTCAGTTATTTGTTAATTCTGTTTTGCTGGTTGTTGGATGATCAAAATCCCTGCCTTATCGGGTCCCAGTCTCTCGCCAGGGCAGTAATCACTGTATCTTAAGTTTGCCCCTATGTTGATATCACAGGGTATACAGTCTGTGTGATAAACATGTATTACAGGAAGTATTTTGCACTACCAAAGAGCTATCTGCATGAAACAGTAGACAGTGTCGTCACTCATTCTTAATACAAGAGCTTTTTTATATTTTGACCTCAATTGTAGGCACCTACTACATACATGCTCGGTTGTAGCCAGTTGTGTTACAGGTCCATAGAGCTTTATCCACCTGTTTATTCCTTTTTCTGATTTCTGAATGTGGCTTGTAGTCAATGTAATGTGGACCTCCTTGTTATCATATAACAACATAGCCATGTACCAAATGTTTTGTTATGTATAAAATCTGAACCCTAACCTGTGTGCTTTAGTGATGCACATACTGCTGGTCTCATCAAAGTCCGTGATGCCTATCCTTTTGGGGTGGACCCAAGTTGGCGTGGAAGTCGGTCTGAGCTACCCTTTCTAAATTCATTGAAGATGAAGATGTCTATACTAATGGGTGTCGCCCAGATGAACCTGGGGATTATACTAAGTTATTTTGATGCGCGGTTTCATGGAAATGCCCTTGACATAAGGTATTGTATATTCTTTTGTATCTTGTGTTCCGATGTGGCGATGTATCTGAATCAATGAGGGGAAATTGCAGCAATTTTAACTTTTCACATTTTTTCAGGTATCAATTCATACCTCAGATGATTTTTCTGAATAGCCTTTTTGGTTACTTAGCGCTCCTGATTCTCATCAAATGGTGCACGGGGTCTAAAGCTGATCTTTATCACGTGATGATATATATGTTCCTTGATCCTGCTGGAGATCTTGGAGAAAATCAACTGTTTTGGGGCCAAAAGGAACTCCAGGTTCAATAAATAGCCTATTCTTAGAATAGAATTCTCTGTATTTCTAATATCCTTTATGTGCTAACTTATCTGCTTTTCCCTTTCAGATACTTCTGTTGCTTCTGGCTTTGGTAGCTGTTCCGTGGATGCTCTTCCCAAAGCCTTTTATTTTGAAGAAACTTCACAAAGAGGTATATTGATATGGAAAATATACTTGGGAAACAGATTACGTTCTTTTTTGCCATTCCAAATCTTATAATTAGTCATCCCCAAAATATCTCAAAAAATAATCAATGCTTATGACAACTAAATTGAAATACCTTTTCTGTTTAAGCAAGGTGAATACTAATTTTTATACTTGGGTGCAGAGATTTCAAGGGCACACCTACCGTTTCCTAGGGACATCTGAAATGGATCCAGATTCTGAACCTGATTCAGCCCGAGCACGTCATGATGATTTCAACTTTAGTGAAGTTTTTGTCCATCAAATGATACATTCCATTGAGTTTGTACTCGGTGCAGTTTCAAATACTGCATCTTATCTCCGACTTTGGGCCCTGAGGTTTGCCTTTTGTTATGTTTTGCTACCAATTTTAGTTTCTCCCAGTTCTACTGCTCACTTCTGTGTATTTTTCGTTGGTTTCAGCTTGGCACATTCAGAGCTGTCAACAGTTTTCTATGAGAAGCTGCTGCTACTTGCCTGGGGGTAAGCACCTTGTTCATTGACTTTGTCAAACTTGTCAATTAGTTTCCCATATATATATTGTCTGCATCTCATATCCCTATCAAACTTTTCTTTCATACTTGCATGATGCACAGAATTTAATGATTGCTAAGTTATTCATTCTTTACTGTACTTTTTACAGGTATGATAGTTTTATCATCAAGTTGGGGGGACTTGTAGTTTTTGCTTTCGCTACTGCCTTCATATTGCTCATGATGGAAACACTGAGTGCCTTCCTACATGCATTGCGTCTGCATTGGGTTGAGTTTATGAACAAGTTCTACCATGGGGATGGCTACAAGTTCAAGCCATTTTCGTTTGCTCTGCTAGCAGACGACGAGGACTGATGCATGTGAAATTCCACACGTAAAGAGACACAATTCGTTTCTTACAATTTTTTGGAGCATGGGAATGGGACTTCGTGGGTGGGGTGGGTTTCCCCAATACACAGCGTTTTGTCAGACCGCCGGACTTCTTCCCTGGGCACGCGTGCAGTTGTCGTTGAGATTGCCACAGCATCGGGAAGGAGGTTTTGTAAGTTTACGGCAGTATTGTAGAGGGCAGGTTCATCGTACAGTTCCTCCAACAGAGATGCAGATTATAGTTGCTAACAAAAAAAACATAGAAATGTAGATTTGCCCCCGCCTACTTATTAATTGAAAAGACATTTTTTTGGCCATTCTTGTGCCGAGGCTGCAAGAAAGACATAACATATTTTACTGTATCGTCGTACATTTCAAATAATAGTTGCCCTTGTGATATTATTTTTTAAATGCTGCTATTTTGTCTGCTGTGTCGAGGTTCATTTACTGGCAAGCCACGTGTGACCCATGACATGGTCGAGTTTAAGAAAATGGCAAAAATAAAAGACTCGAGCTAATTTTTTAATATAAAAAACGTGCATGTTATTTTGTTATTCTAGAGGAAGATGATGTCAACATACTCAATACTCAAGCTAATTTGTTCAATCTTAGCCCGCATTGCATTTACAGAGATAGTGCTCAATGCACCTTCGCTACATGAGAAAATGTTCAAAAGTTGTATGAATGGATAGATCATAAAATTATGTTCATAAGAAAATCTTGCAAGGAGAAAAGCAAAAGGTAAACATATGAATATTGATTAGGAACAATTCAACCCTCAAATATTCATATGCTGATCCTTATACATTTTTGCTTGGACATAGATGGGCACTGGGCCGTGGGCCCATGATCTATCAGTTTATATTTTTATTGATTTTATGCAATTTTAGAAGCATTAGCACGGTAGCAATATAAGTAGTTGGAGGGTGCCATCGGTCGAACTGCTTGTAGCTGCCATGAAGCACAAAATCATGAACTAACGGCCGTGTCAAGATTCAGGCAGACTCGCATACAGATAGGAGGGACAACCTTGCGGCTAGCAAGCAGGACCAATTCCTTCCGGAAATTATACTCATCCCTTCTGTGCCACTGACCCCACATGTCATACACACAAAAAATCTCTCTTACATACTGTCAGATGGCATACAAGGGATTGGTATAGATTCCAATGGCACAGGTTCTAGAAAATGAGCATATGCTGAAAGCAGACTTGTATGTTAATCATCATTATTCGCCCCTAGGTTCTACTACCTTATATTTATGCTTCATAATACAGATCTGTGAATGTAAAAGGCTGCCAAAATAGCAACGATCAAATCATCCTGAATATACAGACAAAAGCAAGCGCTAAACCATTATAGGCGAACTATTCTCCTGGAAGCCAATTTACATCTGAGAGGCAGCCATAGCAAAAGTTAAACACCCTTTTTAGGTGCCTTCAATTTTCTGGCAATAAACATGGAAGCAATGCAGAGACTTCCCTAGCTGATGGAGTACCACTGGAGAGAATGAAGAAATTGTCAGAGGGCAAAAAAACAGTAACCATGCATTCGGCATCAACAAAAATTTCTGCTGTGGAGCTGAAGATGCATCTAGGATTCTAGGTTCCCTTGATAAACAGGTAAAGATTTAAAGGAAGAAATAGCAAATTTGTCCTTATCATGAAAAGAAAAATCCACTGATGTGGCAAATTATCTGCATACAGAATCTTTAACAGAAGAAAAGGATTCAGGGAGCAATAAGATTACCATAAAATTGGTGCTATCTTCTGTTTTTGCCCTTTAGGTATCCCCATTGTGGTACTGTGGATACATGGAGAAAATTGTCAGTGAAATAATGCAATATTTGAAATTATGTGTCATGTTTAGTATCAGAGATTTACTTTAGCATTGTTTTACTGACACAAATTAAAGTAGGATATATTACCTGTGGTTGCATATAGCCCATCCCTTGGTTGTAAACTCCATGCTGAACCAACTGCAAGTAACATGAGTAGGTCAGTTTCAAGGATAACAAGTAGGAGACCAATACAAGCAAATATACTAACCTGATTACTTGAGCTACTGGTGCCACCATGGGGACTAATTGCATCCTTCTTTACAGAGCCGTCACCAGCCTTTGTGGACAACTTACTATCACCCTAACAGAATTTTGTGCAGAATTGTGATCAGTATTTTGTTGCATCTTGGATATGCAAATACAACCATACCAGTAGCACAGAAACTTGTTTGGTCACCCAAGTGGTCTAACAAAGGCTAGGCAATCATAAAAACACAATAAATCAACTATGCTAGTTTCTCGAAACTAGCATCTACAATGCATTGCTTGTGAATTCTGGTTTCTTGCCTGCAGGTATCTCTCTACTAAAGGACACAAACCAGCATGTATTTTTACTAGCAAAGCATACAACCACGGAAAAGAATATATCCAGTCTTCTTCAGGTGTTAATGTTATGTGCATTTCAAGTCAACTGCCAAATGTTTTCTAACTAACAGGTTATAGTTAAATATAATCTGAAGAGTTTGTATCAAATATGGACTATACAGTTCAGCCAAAGCAAGGTCAAATATGTTCTGATGGATAAATTAAATATGAGTATGAAGACCACATACCTCCATCTTCAGTCACAGCCCATCCCCATAAGAGAATATGCAAAGAGAACAAAGAAGCGTCAGGAGACAGATACAAAAGAAACAGTAAAAAAAGAAGAAAATGGTAGAACAGAAGATCCACATCTAGACAGCAGTGAGCACGAGCCATCACTGACCTCTCTATACTTTTGTAGGTAGGTCTTGAGGGGGTCAACGTAATCCTCGAATCCGAGCGTGGCCATCGCCCAGAGCAGATCGTCCCCGTTGATGGTCTTGCGCTTCTCCTTCTGGCACTTGTCGCTGGCCCTGAAAGCACCACCGGCGGCGCCGCCACCGCACGAATCAGAATCGCCTCAGAACAAAACGAGAAGCCAACCTGATCCAAGGCCGAGGGGCTACGCTACCGGGCCGTGTCAACTCACTCGCTGGTGACGAAGGAGATGAACTCGGAGACGCACTCCTGCAGGGTCTCCTTGGCGTCCTTGGCGATCTTGCCGTTAGCCGGGACGGCCTTCTTCATGATCCGGC
Source organism: Cenchrus fungigraminus (assembly GCA_036936925.1). Taxonomy (NCBI): domain Eukaryota; kingdom Viridiplantae; phylum Streptophyta; class Magnoliopsida; order Poales; family Poaceae; genus Cenchrus; species Cenchrus fungigraminus. Next base: position 13,094,778 of record CM072778.1, on the reverse strand, counting down.
TGATGTTGGCGATGGGCAGGAACCGGTCCTGCTCCCGGACGCCTCCGCCGCCGCCGCCCTCGTGGCTCCCGCCGTCGTCCGCCATCGCCGGGGACCGGGCGCCTCCGCCGAAACCCTAGATCCACCAAGACGGTGCCACACGGCATCGATCGCGTCAGAGCTCAGAGAGGCGCCGCCGGGAAACCGGAAGGTGGCGGGCGGGCAGCGTGTCGACGCGCCGTACGTACCTTATAAAAACGCGCGCGCGCGGAGGCGAGGAGGGGAGAGAAGGGGGGAGTGGGGAGCAGAGAGAGAGAGGAGGTGCCGCGGAGGGAGGAGGAGAGGTGGGGAATGGGGATCGGACGCTGGAGAAGAGGAGGCGGTCCGGGTGGGTGCGATGGAGGTGGCCGAAGTATCCGGGCCGTTCGTCGGCTGCAAATAGGGACGAGGAAGAGAGTGGGCCCTGGGCCCAAACCTGCCCGTGGACCCGCCGGTTTTGCTGCTAGTATTTCAGTTTTTTCAGTGTTTAGTTGGTGCTCTGAATTTTTCACACGTTTTTTACCGTTTATTAGAGGTATTAAATAAAATCAGTTTACAAAACTACCTTCTCAACACTGTGTTAATTCGCGAGACAAATCTAATGAGATTTTTTATGACACATAATTATTATGATCATTAGATTCATCACGTAAAGTTACACTTATCTGTGGGCGTGTTGGGTTTGGCCGACAAAACTTTAGCCGGACTAAAATAATAGGTTTGACCACAAATTAGATGCATTAAATAAAATCAATTTACAAAACTACCTTCATAACCCCAGGCTAAATCACGAGACGAGTCTACACAATTAGAGTAGAGGATGTTTACTATAGCATTATTGTAGCAAATCATGGTTTAATTAGGCTTATTAGATTCATCACGCAATGTTACACTCATCTGTGAAAAGATTTTGCAAATAAATTTTATTTAGTGCAATAGTGCTTCATGCATGCAAGATTCTTTGAGACTAAAATTTAGCCCATACGAAACAAATAGGGCATGTGAAAAGTTTTGCAAATAAACTTCATTTAGTACTCCAGGCATAAAAGATTCTTTTTCTAAAAAATTCAAGGTGGGAACTAAAGATTAGAAAACTTTGGATTCTACTGATATCTTGTTCTTTTCCTAGGGTTGGAATATAGATTTTTTTTCAATTTTCGTTGAGAGATTTGAACAGCACACGGTTATAAGGATTGGCCAAACCAATAGACCGTTTGGTTATCTTTCAACATCATTATATGGGGCCATGATTGATCAGCCAAAATGTGTTACGAGCTATTTGGTTAGAGAAATCGTTTTATAATATAGGGTGTGTCTAGTTTTTGGCAACTTTTCCAACACCAGTTAGGGAAGCTAAACATGATTTAATTATACAACTAATTACACGGATGGACGAAAAATCGCTATATGAATTCATTAAGTTTAGATAATTCGTCATTAGAGATTGTTTACTGTAGCACACATTGTCTAATCATGACATAATTAGGCTAATTAGATTCATCTCGCGATTTGAGTTGAGGGTTATGGAATGGATTTTGTCGTTAATTCACGTTTCATACATCTAATCAGTGGCGGGTGAAATTTTTTTGTGTGGGAACTAAACAGGTCCAGTCAGTTAGTGATTTTGGTGGGACAAATCTATTACTCGTCATTTTAATCTTTTAGCTAAAACCGTGTATTTGTGAGGGATGATGTGGTGATGAATCAACTTATTCTACTCCCAAAAAACCAAAAAAAGGTGAAATAATAATAATCACTTCATTTCTCAAACGAAACGTCCCAATTCGAGATGACTTTTCATATCCTTCGACTCTAACAAAGTAACAAGGTTAAGGTTGGACTATGAGGAACGGTCACCAAAGTTGCTTGGGCTAGAGGAAACCTATGATTTTAGCCTGTAGATCGGACCAACGGTGAAGATGGATCTACAATGGCACGATGGAGAGGCTTCGGTACGTTGCGGTGTCGGTCGGTCATCGGTGGGGGATCAATACCGGTATATAAGCATCCGTATATCTTTCGAGATAATCATCACAATCCAATCTCTTGTAGAATTCAACGAACACAGCTAGAGGGAAAGCAGGTCAAAGGGCAGTTTAGTTCGACAAATTGCCTTCGATGTGATAGATGAATACAGTGATAATTTGTTGATAACTTACCACATTGAACAATGACAATTCACCAAACTAAACAGGGCTCGGACTGCTACCATGATGAGCACCGGCAAACATTACGCCTAGAACCACCGAGGCAAGTAACCTCAATCGCAAAACAGTCACGTATGGAACACAGAACAACCAGATATGTACACGCCTGAAAGAGGCATGGATCACAAAACAACCAGATATGGATGTCTGAAAGAGGCGAGCTACTAACATCCTCAGCGAACAAAACTCATGATAGTACTATTCTCTTAACAGAAGCAAAGAGTCTGACAAGAAGTTTTCACCAACACAATCTTAGGTTAACTGCAACAGCATGCTGTAAAGATAGCAAGCAACCATTCTTAAACATCTAAAGCCTTCAAACTTTCTGCCCATGCTTGCTGATTTCAAGTGTTGAGAGCAATCTAAGACCTTGGCTTCTCCTTCTTCTCCTTGAAAAGGGCAAGCAGAGACACACCCGAGACCTTGACAACCTTGAACCGGACACCAGGAATATCTCCCACAGCGTGACCCTTACGACCGAACCCAGCAATCAACACTTCATCCTGGACAGTACGCAAGAAAATAGAAGTCAAGCATCTGATGCACAGTAGGTTGCAAGAAAATAGGAAACTTAAGAGGTCTGGATGAAGAATACATTTTCCTCAATGTAGTTCAAGCAACCATCATTTGGCACGAAGGCAGCAATCTTCTTGCCATTCTTCACAAGCTGAACACGAGCACACTTACGGATAGCAGAGTTTGGCTGTTTGGCCTCAATACCACTACAATTGAATCATTGTCATTAGTTCAGTTGAGTTCAAAATGAAGTGACCAAAATAGCACAATTCATCTGCTTACATCTTCTCCAGAACAATGCCCTTGGCATGAGATGACCCAGCGAAGGGTTTCTTCCACTCATTGCCCAAATGGCTCTTCTTGTATGCCTTGTCAGCCCACCTCTGGTTCCTGCGGTGGGTCTTGAGCTTGCGCCCAGCTCCCATACCACGTGTCTTCCTGTACAAGACAACTAAAACATGAATATTCACAGCTAAACATAAAGCATAACCCACTAACAGACTACCATGTTACAATTGACAGTTCATTCAAATGAAATGAAAGTGTGATAGGAAAAAAATGTTAATAAGGGGCCATCAGGTATAGTGACAAAAGAGCAGCTAGATAATCAATAACAACTTATCATAAAAATGTCCTTCTGAAAATTTTAGAGCACCGTATCTGAACCAAATAAACAGTTGGAATTGAAAAATGGGACAAAAGATTGCATCTAAGCACTGCAATTAGTCTTCAGAACATGACATATCAAGTAGCAATACAATTACAATGTTTACTGAAATAACCTCTAGTATCTTCATCAAAAGTTCAAAACCAAAGGCTTGAACTTTTGTTTAAAACACACTACCAGAGCAACACACTGAAATGTTACAGAAGAATGGAGTAAGTGTATGCTACCACGCATAACTTCCCAGATCCCAAGTAACCGGATCAAGAAAGATTATAGCTACACGGCAGCAACGAATTGTTATTGCTTATGAATATGTTTAGCACTGACGTTTTTGAATCTGATCAGCACTGGACCGTCAATAAGCTTGGGATACATCAGACTCAATATCTAGTAATTCTCTAAAAAACAGTCAGACTGAGATATAATCCGCAAGGAAGAAGCAAGAATCATGTAGTAAACTGCATACCACGGCAGAAACGCATAACACGCTACGAGATGCAGACACACCAAACCACACTGGATTCATAATCGCTAACGCGACAAAAATACGACGACAAGAAGAAATCGAAGGAGCGTGAAAAGGAGAGTGAAATACCCCATGTTGACGTTAGTGTCCTGAAGCGCTTCGCAGCAGCGGCGGCAGCGGCGAGGAGCGGAGCACGGGCTGGGAGCGGCGGCGGCTGCAAGAGAGGGGAGATGAGGGGAGGCGATAGGATATATATGCGGCGGCTTTGGTGTTTATTAGGGTTTGGCTGTGTGCATGCCTGCTTTGTGATCTGTGCTTCTGGAGGGAACCTACGGTCGTGATGTTGAGGAGGGGTGGTGGGTTGGACACGGTAGACCTGGTCTACCACGTGGATGCGCACATAGGCTCTGGATTTGTACCACCATCCTGTATAATTACAAGAAAAAATTATAAAAGAGTGCATTTTCAGATACCAGACAAAGGTGAAATTGTGAAAACCAGAGTGCAATTTCATGACTTGATTATCTGCAATTGCTGTAATAGCTGATGATAAATGAAAACAGAACTTGCATGCCTAAATAACACAAGATGACAATAATTAAGGATTTCATGATCATTTTTCAATAATATTATTCTATATATATATATGAAAAAATAGAATTTCTGAAAATAAAATTGCACTTTTCGTTTGCCAACAACTCTCGCAAGTAGGGATGGCAATGGGTGGGTGTGGGTCGGGTGTAGCAAAATCACACCCACACCCACACCCGTCAAAGAAATTCACACCCGCACCCATTATGTTAATGGGTGGATTTTCACACCCACACCCACACCCGCGGGTCACCCGCCGGGTGCCGGGCGCCTGTTGGGTCTGACAATACAACATTCAATGTATAAATATAATGGTAGCAAGCCAAACTTTCATCATAGTCATAGTACATCAGTACATCATCTAGCAGAATAAAAGGTCATCAACACTCAGTACAAGACAATCCAAGTAGATTGGGAATACATTCAATAGTTCAACAACACATAATAACATATCTAGCAGCATATTCAGCCATCCATGCACCATGCTTAATGCTCCAGGAAGGCAGGAACCAAGGTCCATCCATGTTTGATTACGGATCAATGATATCAAATTCAGGTTCATCCTAGGAACAAAGAAACAACAACTTCAATAGAGATTCACTTTGTATTTGTGGCAAATATTGAAAAGTATAAGAATAAGTCATACCGATTCTTCCTCTTCATCAAGACGGGTTTGCTATTTTATGGGCCCCATAGGTCACCCACGGGTGGAAATCCACACCCGGCCCCGACCCGGTTTATTACGGGTGCGGGTGTGGGTGCACCCAGGGGTCGGACTGCCATCCCTACTCGCAAGTTGTATCCACAAGAAAAAACAAATCGGAGAAAATTTGAAAATACGAAACTGATGCGCTCTAGAGTCTGACCTAGCTAGGCCGAAAGCCCAAAGGCCCAGCGTGCAAAGAGGCCGTCACCTCGGTCGGCCCAGTATCCACTACCACCATCCAATCCAGTTCCCCCACATCGCCACGTGACCACCAGCACCTCTAGAAACTTCCTCCTCGCCTCCGCCTTCCCCTTCCTCCCAGGCAGCCCCAAACCCACGAAACCCTCCTCTCCTCGCCGCCGCTTCCTCCTCCTACCGCCGCCGCACCGCCGCTTCCTCCTCCTCCCGCCGCCCATCCCCGGACCCAATCCTACCTTCGAGACAGCGGGAATCGGAGCCGCGGGACAGGATGCCGCCGAAGAAGGCCGGGCCATCGAAGGCGGAGCTGGCCAAGAAACAGAAGGTCGTGGAGGACAAGACCTTTGGGCTCAAGAACAAGAACAAGAGCAAGAACGTCCAGAAGTACGTCCAGTCCCTGCACCAGTCCGTCCAGCCCAAGCCCGACCCGTCCAAGACCGCCGCCAAGGTACCGGAGAATGCTCAGATCGAGAGCCCCCTCAGGCGCTTCCGTCGCTTCTTCCTCCGATTGCCTGGCTCTTCTGATTTTCTTCCTTTTCTTTGATGTGGATGTGGATTTGTGTGCACAGAAAAAGAAGGAGGAGGAGGCGGCGCGCGAGAAGGAGCTCAATGATCTGTTCAAGGTCGCCGTCAGCCAGCCTAAGGTTCCAGTTGGTACGGTCTTTTTTCCTTGTGCTTAGGCGTCTTAGATTGTCCTATCCAATATATTGCTGTATAGTTAGTATCGGTTTACATGTGGATGAAATGAGTGCCACAGTTCCATTCGATGTCATTTTTAGTATCAAAGTGATCTGTGCAATATAAGCATCATCAATTGACATGGTTTTTTTAGCTTGTTCAGTGTAAAGTTGTGCATTGTGAAATGCCAACATCTTGGAGCTCTTTCATACCATGTAGAGTGGACATAAATATAGCAAGTTATTAGGATTGGTACAACATGGTAGTTTTACGTGTTGTGGCTGCTATCCTGGTGACAGTCTGACAGATTCTGATGCCTCAAATTATGCTCTACAGGTGTTGATCCCAAGTCAATAGTGTGCGAGTTCTTCAAGGCTGGCCAGTGCCAGAAGGGTTTTAAGTGCAAGTTCTCACATGACCTGAATGTCCAGAGGAAGGGTGAGAAGATTGATATCTACACAGACAAGCGTGATACAGGTATTGGACAATTGTTGATTGGACTATATTACTTCCTTCTGTTCAAATGGTTTTGTATAAATTCATGCTATTTGTTATTCCCAGAAACTATGGAGGACTGGGATCAGGAAACTCTGGAGAAGGTTGTTGAATCGAAAAAGACGGAGTATCAGCAGAACAAGCCTACTGATATTGTACGCACTACTCTCAATCTATTTTGCAGTCAATCACTATTTCTTTCCTGTCAAATGTTGCATCACTTTCTATGTTCCTTCGCATGTTATAGTATGTTAATATCTATATTTATCAAGCTTCAAACTAGGTAGAATATGTATTGACCATCTTGGTCATCAAATTTGAAACATTCAGGAGATGAATCATGCTTAAGCAACTTGACACGCTGGCTGTAAAGTTTACTAAGAGGTTATACTAGTCAATCAACATGTAGAAAAACATCATGCCTGTCATATGCTGACTAACTGAATGCAAATGTATAGGCACTGTATATTTATCATGAGTGCAATTTTAGAAAGATTTACCATGCAATTTTAGAAAGATTTACCATGTATTGGCATTCGTTCCAGTTTTTTAATTGTCTATAGCTTTAATAATCAGTGTTTTGTTTTTCATAGTTTGTGTTCTTTATAAACATGTTATTACAGCTGTTTCTTTGGCCATCAGTTGGTAATATGAATTTATTTGCACTAGTGCCTTGTCTACCCAGTCTGCAGCCTGTTGTTAAATAGGAAAACAATTTTGGTAATTTGTTTGTTCTGTGCAGGTCTGCAAGTACTTTCTTGATGCCGTGGAGAAGAAACAGTATGGATGGTTTTGGGTCTGCCCAAATGGTGGTAAAGATTGCCACTACAGGCATGCCCTTCCACCGGGATATGTGCTAAAATCCCAAATGAAGGCCTTATTGGAGGAAGAGAGTGATAAAATAGCCATTGAAGATGAGATTGAAGATCAGGTAAATGAAGTGTAGTAGGCATCATTCTCTGGAATTGTGAAGTCCTTGATTCCACCATTTCTGTTCTGTAATTGGATTTGTTTAACATTGTTATTACATATTGTCTTGATGTGTTGGTTTTGCAGCGTAAGAAGACAAAGACTACCACCCCTATGACCACAGAGTTGTTCATGCAATGGAAGAGGAAGAAGGCAGAAGAAAGAGAAGCTGGCCAAGCTGCCATGAAGGCAGAGAGGGCTAAGAATGATCGCATGAGGTAACCTTCTTTTCTTGTAGCTGATTGTTTTCTGCCTTTATCGATTTATTAACTGTGGTTGCACTTGTTTCCAGTGGTCGTGAGTTGTTCATGGCTGATGCAAGTGTGTTCGTTGATGATGCGGAAGCATATGAAGTCTATGAGAGAGAGGAAGAGTCTGAGGCCAAAGAAGAATCGGTAAATTTACCTTCCTTTGATGATATTTGTTCCATTTTTTGTAGGTTATTAGTAATGTGAGAGTTTGAGAGAGTAAAGAAAACTGTGGCATCTGGCCCCGTCCCCATTCGTGCCCACAGAACACACAAATCATCCCACAGCCAAATGAAGTTGCATGTCTTTTTAGTTCTCACTTAAATTATCATGTACTTCTTCTGTATCTTAATGAAGGAAACACAAAATTGAATGGACACAAGAAACATACCCTGATCCTCACACGATTTACCATATCCATCCTATATCCATGTATATATAATCTTGGCCTCCAAAATGTCCAAAACATAAAGTGCATGTTTCCTTTTTTCTCTCTCCATGATATAGAAGATCAAAACATCTGAAATTACTCTATATAAGTAGTGTCTAGACATGGGAAATTTTTGTTGATTTAACTTTTCTTAGTGAGCTCGAGGCAAATCCAAAGGTGGCTATGTATTTGCATAATACTCATTTAGAAATTTAATAGATAATCTTTGGATGCACTTGAGAATAAAAAAAGAAGTAACCTGGTGTCTTATTCTGAACAGATTATATGGACTGAAGAGATTCATTTTTCTCACACCTGATATTATTCTCAGAATGTGTTACTGCTGTGATGATTTTCACAAATCTCTTATCCACCTTTATCCTGAAAGAAATATATGTGTTAATAAATAGGAGAGATACCCAAGTTGTGGATCATGTTTTAGCATGGAATTTGACACAGATGCTATGATAGTACACCTGTATGCAGGCTGGTTTGCAATTAAGTTGCACAGTATCTATTCTCTTATAGATCTATTCTAATATGTATTTTGCATCCCATGTCACAGAGCAAGAAAAGTCATGATGCAGGTCCAAGTTCATCAACTTCTAATGGCAAGGCGGTTGAGGAGCCAGATGATGAAGATATCGATATTGATGATGACTTGGACATTGACGAATTAAATGAACTTGAAGCAAGCCTGTCGAGAACGTCCATCCAAATCCGAGAGCCTGGTGAGGGAACATCATCCTGAGCAGTATTGGAAGATTGTTGACAAGTAGCTCTCCATTTTTGGGCTCCCAAACCAATCAAGTTGCTTTTGGAAACGGAAAGGTGGAGCATAGATGCAAGTGGAATTGATTTCTAGTTCACTAGCTATCTTGAGGGAGCAACAATCATCGGATGGCGCCCAGTGTTACGATTACATGACAATTGATGTTTGCCTTGTGCCCTTTTATCATGTAAACCTTTGGGGAGATATGTTGCTACTTGTGAATAACAGGACTAAATTGTTTTTATTGACTATGCATGAACTCATGAGTAAAATTTTGATGCGATCGTTACACAGAGATGGGTCACTATTATGATAGTTTGCTGATTTTATTCAATCGCTAACGTGAGTAAAATCTTCACTCATGCAACTTGGATCCTTGCCGGACACTTTACGTTGCAAGTTTGCGTTAATTTATGCGAACCTTAATCGTACAAAATTAAGATGATAAGATCGAGCTGATTTGCCCTTTTCTTAGTCAACACCTGCATTTGTTCCTGTCGATTTGCTGAATCATTCATGGATAAGGGTGCGTTTGGCACGCTGTGGCAGTTTCGGCTGTTGCCGTCCCGGTGAAGCGGATTCTATGGTGAAGCTGAAACTTTTTTGGAAAAACGTTTGGCAAAACAGCTTTTCCTGACTGCGTAAGGTGGATACATGGTGAAATGTCCATAATGCCCTTTCCTTTTCTTTTTCTAGTTTCTATTTTCTATTTCCTTATTTTATTTTTTATTTTCCTTTTCTTCTCATCATTTTTCTTTTTCTCTTTTTTTCCTTCTCTCCTTTTCTTCTTATCCCCTCTCATTCTCCTCCTCTATTCTTATCCACCCATTTCCACCTCTACCGCATCGCCTTCTCCGCGTGACCGTGTCGGACTCCTCCGCCTCCACCGCGTCGGCCTCCTCCGCTTCCACCGCGCCCGCGCTGTTCACCGGCCATCTCCTCCCCACGGCGCCCCTCCCCCAGTTGCCTCTCCCCTTCCCCCTCCGCTCGCTCGGTAGTGAGGAGCGGCGGCGGGGATTGGAGCAACGGCAGTGCTTGGGGTGGCGACGGCCCCCTGTCGACACCGGCAACGAGCACCGGCGGATCCATGGGCGCGGCGGCCACGGTCACCTCCCTCTCCGGCTGCGAGTGCGGCGTGTTGGAGGCCCGTCGAGCTCCCACGTCGGCCTCGCCCATGCGCCGCCACCTCCTCACATGCCACGCCGCAGAGGACCCCACCCGGGGGCAGGCTTGACAAAGGGCAGGGCGAAGCGGGGGAAGCTGCCCTTTTGCAACTTCACCCCGGCCGAACCGCTCTAGAGAGCGGGAATCACGAAGGCTAGGAAAGCGATTCAGGGGAGGAGCTGTTTTTCTGGACCGTTTGGCACAACTTCACCCAAAACAGCTCGTGAAGCTGCCAGTGAAGTTGTGCCAAAGGCACCCTAAGAGCAACTCAAAGAGACTAACTATTTTAGTTTGACTAGCTAAAAAAATGAAAAAAAATCAATAAAAACAACATTCCCACAAACTAGCCAAACACCCCGCTAGCTATCCGCGCTAGCTAAACTTGGGCCTTCGCTAGCCAGATATGGCTAGCGCCCTCTGCTAGCTATCCCCCGCGGAGAGAGTAGAGTTTGATATGATAGCGGGGCATATAGAGAGTTCAATTTAGGGAGGCTGTTGAATTTCAACAATTTTTTGCTAGCTATTTCATTTTACATACTAGGATTTTAGAGAGACTCTTCGAGTTGCTCTAAGTAGGGCACCAAAGCTTGTAGTAACTTCGATGCGAGGACTCTAAGTTAGCGATGAAAACGGATCGGATACGAACGGATATACTTCGATACGGATACAGATAGTTATTTTTTTCTCGGACTCGAATTCGAACACAGATAGTGCCGGATACAGATACAAATACAGATAGGGCACAAATAGTCTCGACTTACGGATGCGGATCGAATACATGATGAGTCGAATACAAATAGTATCGATTACGAATATTTTCTCGGATATTGAATAAATTCCACGTTACAACATTTAAAAATATCGTACATGTTAATTAATTAATATGTTAGGATCATTTTAGCGTTTCGTGAATGAATAAGCATAATACCGATTACTAGTTGCAATAACATTTTTTTCTAAGCCGAAAATAAAAAAATGGAGAATACAAGTTCTTAGAAGATTCGAACCTGCGAACAGACACAACAGCAAAGGCAAGTTAACCACCGCACGGTCCGCACCAATAAAGAATACATATAATTCATCTTTTTCTTTTTGATCCGGAATTAAATTTTGTAATTGGTATTTCTCACTCATATAAACTCCAAATCTGATGATTCTTTTTTTCAAAATTTTCAAAATTCACATTTTTTTCATTTAATTGCATTTTTTGTATGTTAATCATTCTTTCTTGAATCTTTTTCATATAGCTTATTTTCTTCCATTAAAGTATACAATAAATACATATTGTTTGCATGCCAATTAGTAATGAAACTTCATAATTATTAATGTTATGGTCAACATATGATTATGTCCAAACTTTAGATGCATATGAGTTTGAAAATGTTATGAGTTGTATGAAACTCTAAAGTTTGACTTGAGTTCTAGGAAACAATGTGAGGGATCTACCCATTTTGTGAACAATGTATACTCTAATTTTCGTAAAATCTTAAGAAACTTATATGATAAGGTTGTACATCCATACAATGATTCTATTCCAATTTACATTATTTTTTAAGAAAATTTAGGTATTATTATCATTATTATATAATAAGGTTGCAAGTAGAAGTTTGAATTATCCCTGATAAGAAATCAAAAATTTCATCTATTTTCAGGATATGAGCTATAATAGAACATATATACTTAAAATGCAATTTTTAGATTTTTTTAAACATCAATGAGATACATTTAGTTCAAATTGTAATTGTTTCCATGCTGCAAGAAAATGAAAAAGGAAAAAGAAAAATGTTAAACATAGGAGGAATGAAACAGGCCCACTTCAGCCCACATGGCCCAATCATTTTTGACCGTCCATCACTAAACTGATGGTCCAGATCGCGTTGACATCTTATATAATGTGCCCAAACCCTACCCTCCAGCAGCCCCCTCCTCCAGTCTTCCCTCCGACGTCCAGCTCCAGGCACCAGGAAGCAGGAAGGCAGGAACAGGAAGCGTCCCACACTCCCACGAAGCAAGCACTTGCTTGTTAGTTTGTTACTTTGTTAGCACTTGCTTGTTACCTGTTAGCACTTGCTTCAAAAGGTAACGGATCCAAGTTCCAACATTCAGTAGATAATATCTCTAGTAGATCTTGTCTCGTATTCTTGCTGTTCTTATTTTTTTTGTTTATTCTTATTATTTTATTAGGATGGCTGCTCCGTCTTCTCGTGCTTCAAGTTCTGTTTGGCAATACTACACCAGATTTGTGGAGAGCCACCAGATAGGAGATGGTGTGATGGAGGAACAAGTTTGGGCAAAATGTAACATGTGCCCCTTCAGATCTCGTGCTGATCCTAGGAAGGGCACCTCTCAGTTGTGATACAATTGCACAGTGATTCTGCCATATTCCATTCATCAACTGATGTAGCACAATGTGCATATTTATCCTGGTTCAAGTACACAAGCCTTTGAATAGCACACTTATAGTAGATAGCACGGTTCAGCATGTCATATGTTGAGTTCCATCTTGTAGGAACATCCAATGGAAGACCAGAGTTTGTATCCAATCCACAGAATTCTGCACAACTCTGGAACTCCTCCCATTGCAAAGTAGAGTTCTTCACAATAACAATAGTAGCTTTGATATGCTTAACTGCATCTCCAATTGCTTTCAAGCCATCTTGTGCGACCAAATTTAATATGTGACAAAAACATCTAACGTGAAAAAAAAACCATCACAGATCAAGGGAGGGGACTTATTGAGGTTAGAAAGCTGATTAAGCTCCGTCACAACTGTTTTCACACAACTATTGTTGCTTGCTGCATTGTCTAGGGTGAGAGCAAATAATCTTGTTTCCAAATTCCAAAGCATCACACCTTTGATAAATTCAGCAGCTAACCTAGGTCCTTTATGACTCCCTTTGACACGAATCAAACTAATTATTCGTTTTTGTATCTGCCAGTTATCATCAATCCAATGGATGGTGATGCACATATAACCTTTATTTTGTCTAGATGTCCACATATCCATAGTTGCAGAAAATCGACAACGAAGAGTTTTTAGTAGTTCAAACAACCTTTTCTTTTCAGCTACAAACATATTCATTATCTCTTTCTTAGCAGTTATACGACACTTCAATGAAAAGCCAGGCCGCAAAGACTTGATGAAATCAACAAAAAACTCATGCTCAGCCATCATAAATGGGTATTCATGCATTACCATTGCCAGATAGAATTTTGCCAAGCTTACTTCAGGATTGTACTTATAAATCTCATTTTTACCTTCATTAGGTGCTTCTGGTGCCGTCTGTTCTAGTGTTATGGAATGCTTCAATTTCAAATGATTCCAGAAGGAAGTTGTGCCTTTGTTGGACTCACCACGAGTTTTGTACTCACAATATTTGCACTTTGCCCAAACTTGGTTCTCCATCTCACCATCTACAGTCTTGTGTGTCTCAGTGGATTTGCTGAAGTGATTCCAAACCTTGGAGGTAGACTTCTTTTGTTTCTTTGCAGCAGGTTCTACTTCTGCAGTGTGAGTTCCATCATTTTCAATTTGCTCATCAATAATAAGATGTTCTGCGCCTCCAGAGATTGTGCCTTGCTCGTTCAACACAAAATTATAGTTAGGTTGCTGCTGGGTCAAATGAGCCGTGGGAACACCAGTACTAACAGCAGCAGGAGATGCTCTGGTGCTTGCACATACACTCGCGCTTGCAGAAGAAGCCATCCTACTTAAAAATATCCTGAATCAGCTATCAAAGCCTCAAAGTCAAAGGTATACAGTTAGGAACAGAGTTTGCAATTTCCTCACCTTGGCCGGCGTCACGTGTTCACGACGAGGTCGAAGACCAACAGCACAAGGATGGACAGAGACGGCGAACGCGAAGCCGAGGAGGCCGAATCGCCGCCGGTTGCCCGTCGATTGGTATTACCGGATTGGGGATCTCAGATTTGGGACTAGGAGGCCGAGAGTTGGAGGACGGAGAGGGGCGAGGCCGTGAGGAGGTGCAGGTGTCCGGCCGAGCAGCTGTGCACCTGTGTGCACGGAGGAGCAGGACGGAGGGGAGAGGCCGCGAGGGCGTCCGCCGTCCGGGGGTGCGGCCGAGCCGCCGAGGGGAAGGTGTCCGTGACCGCGACCTCGAGGCCGCGAGGGGCTTTCTGTCCGCGAGGGGCTGGTGGGGACGTGGGGGTGAGGTCATTTTTCACTTCGGATATTTATTCGGATACCACGGCTGTATCCGATCGGATATCCGGTATCCGACGGATACCGTACATACCGTATCCGTATCCGATGCAATATCCGGTATCCGTATTGGTATCCGAGTAATATATCTGGATACTCCATTTTACCACCGCATTGCTGAAAAATCCCTTCGGTCGGTCGGGAAATATCCGTACCACTTTCATCGCTACTCTGAGTCAAGGAAAGTCGCACATAAAGTGAGGCATGAAAGAATATTAGACAGTTATCACCATTCCAGCTGGAATCAGGCTGTTAAATTCTCGGGAGGGTTGTTGGGTTCTGCTATCCACGATAGAGATAGATCCGCGAATCCGAGGTGGTTCGCAAGACATCCACGGTGGCAGCCGGCCTATCGAGCTTTGGAGATGCGCTTCATGCATGCTTACTCAGCTTGGCCGGCCGGTCGGAGGATATGCGCATCTGCCGTTCGTGCGGCCTCGGATGCCACTCGCACTGCGCTGCGCACCAGTGCACGGCTGCACGCTCGCCGCGCTTGCGCACCAGCAGGCCGGCCACAGGCGCGCGCGCGCGTGCCTGGCTACTCAACGGCTCAACGCCCAGGCACAGTAAGCTTCACCCGCGCGTCGTGTCCATCACTCCATCTCGGCCCGGCACCGGCAGCGCGCGGCCGTGAGATTTGGGACAATGGCCGTGCCCGTGCGGCACCGCGACTACACCAAGGTCATGTTCATCATGCCGTTCATGGCCATGGCCGTGCAAAAGCGAAATGACGACGGAAGAGCCAATAACCCGGCGCCCAAATTGCAATCTCCGGTCTAGCGATCATCGGGTTGTTCGTTCTGGGTTCCGGGCGCCGGAGTCCCGAACAAGTGAACGCGTCGTGATCGTCGTGATAAATATTACTCAGCGATCTGCTCGTCTCGTCAGGACATCATCAGTCAACTCAATTGTTGTGCTTGCATCAGCACTAGATATGAACACATGTGGACGGGGTGTACAACACAACAACATCTTCGTTATCATGCTTGGTTACATATATACGTGTAACACGAGAGAGATCACAACATAAAACTCGCCGACCCTCCCTATTTAGCACTTATATAAGCTCTCACACCCCCTGATTCCCTGATTAGTGAAGTATACTACTCCGTACATGACACAACGAACCCATAATAGCATGGACACTTATAAGAAGACGGAGCACATTATTACCACCGAAAAAATGCACACTTCTCTCACTTCTTCTTGTCCCCGGCGCCTTTCTTGCCTGCGCCGGCGACGGCCGTCCTGTCGCAGGCGTGGACCGCCACCGTGGCCAGCGCCGCCGCGATGTCCCTGACGATCTTCTCCTTGACCTGGCCCCTCCGGGGCAGCGGGTTCCCTGACGGCGTCTTGCTGATGCACCGCCTCATGACCGGAGCGGCGTCGCTGCTAGCAGTTGCCATTTGACCCCGGCCGGCGTTCTGGCCACTAGCTACTACCAGTGTACCAGCAAGCAAGAGCAGCACTGTGCTGTGTAGTTTGTGAAGAGCTAGCTGGCAACCTGGCACCAACCCCCACCCCAAACTGGGCATAAATAGGGTACGAAAAGGCAAAGGCCGCACGAGCAATGGGGAGATTGATTCCATGGAATGGAACGCGAAGTGCACACGCCTGGCAAGCCTTGTATCCTCACAGGCGCCAGTTGGCCGGCCGGCCGGCGGGGGGATGGATGAGGAATAGTGGGGTGGCGGTGGACCGGTGGTGGTCAAGCCGTCAACGGCGAGCGTGGTGCGTGAGCGGTTCGGCGCATCTGATATTCGCAGTGCGTTAGTTCGGATTCTCTCGACAGCAGAATGGATGTTGCGAATTAAACTGCTTGTAACTGAAAAAAAAGAGTGGGCTAATCCGGAGAGATTGTGTGCCGCGCGCATGACCTCACGGCCGGAACGTCACATGCTGCCGTGTCGATTTCATCGATCGTGTGGCTTGGGGAGACAGGGAAGAGAGAAGGCAACATGTTCGGCCCAGTTTCATCTTCTCAGGCGACAGAAGTATGCCAGTATGTATGCAACATCTCGCGGGTTCTACACAGGGACGGGTATAGAAAATAAATTTAGAGGGCTTTCTCCTTCTTCCTCCACTAGCCTTTCTTTCTCTCGTTCTTCTTCCTCAAATTTGTAGGAGAGACTTAGGGGGGCTCCATTGGATTTTCAGCGGTATGGAGACTCGAGCCCCGCCCGCCCCACCGCTGGTTCCGTCCCTGGTTCTATACACTATGCTATTCGATCATATGATCTCCTTGCTGCCGAGGCTGTCTATAATACTGACACAGTACAGTATTGTGAAGAAAAGGACTTCGAACAATTTGAGTACTAATGTAACAAAATGTATTGGGCTTCATGTGAATACACAATTACAAAAGGTTGCATTGTCATATTTGCCTAAACATAGCCATGTAGTTTGGAATAAAACAACTAAGGATAAATGCGTTTTTATATACTTTTGTTGTGGGTACAAGTAGAAGAGATAACATGGAATAAAATGAATGATCCGAGAATCGCAAGTAGTTCGTAATTTAGATGTTTATCACAGACGCAGATTTCACTAGCATCTCCATGTATCACCCTGAACTATCTTTTAGCCTAACTTATAGTGCTCCTACAATCATTGCGCATATCGCTCTTTAATCAAAAAAAAAAAAACTTCACCAGTAGAACCAAGAACCTATGGCCATGCTCCGGCCGTTGTAGTGGTTTTCCTGCATGGCGATGTGATAACTGATAACGGCCTAATTTGTTGGAGCGATGGTTACTGATTAACATTAATGGTAGATAAGTTATGCTGATCCTGGCGATGCTAATCTCTGTATTATTATTGTGGCTTTGTTTAAGTTCAGTGCCGATAGTATCATATCGAACAAATATGGGGAGCTTTTTACGGATATCTCTCTCTCTCTCTCTCTCTCTCTTGCACTGCTGACTGCTGAGTGATATCTACAACTGAAACTGCATAAATTAGCAGGAAAAAAATTATTGTCAGATACAGATTGCAAAGTACAGGTTGATACGACTCGTAGAGAATAGAGAGAGACCCCGTGGATCATCGGAATTCTGACTTTCTGAGACTTCACCGCGCCTCAACGGGGTACGAATTACGATGCCCACGCCGGCGGTGCCGGTCAGCTAACCATCCGCATGCATGGCGGCCGCGCACGGGCAGCCACCGGCACACGCCACGCCCTCGTGCTCTGCGAACAGGTCCGGGTGGTGATGCGCTCGCGGCAGCCTCATGCCACCCCCCTCTGTTTTCGAGTTCAGTTCAGAGCAGCCACCCAAATGTATTCGAATTCAGTTCAGAGGAGTGACCCCCTCTGTTTTCGGGTTCAGTTCAGAGCAGCTACCCCTCTGTTTCTGAATTCAGTTCAGAGCAGCCACCAGTCAACCACTCTGTTTGCGAATGCAGTTAAGCAGCTGGCCCAGTGGTTCAGAAACGCCAATCGGCCAATTCGATCTGAATACAGCATGGTTTCGAAATTGAAAGCCTGATGACCATCAGTCTGCTACAATATATTGCTTCGGATTCCCTTCACAAAACAGCAAAGACAATAATACACATCTCTCTCTCTCCACATTGCTTCACCCAAGAGCAGAGCTCTAAGCTGCACTATAGCAGCTTAAAACCCTGGAACTGAAAGTGACCAAAGGAGCAAAACTTGGCATCAACAACTGCCAGATTAAAGAAGAAAACTAACGCTAATCACTTCGCACAATCCATATGTTGACGCACTACACAGCATACAACTAAAGTGTTCGATCAGCTAGCAGCAGCTTGCTCATCGCCCGAAGCTGCGCTCCCTGTTGGCGGCTCCGGCGCCGGTGCCGGCCGGTGCCGCGAGGCCGCCCAGCAAGGTCTTGGCGATCTGCAGCTTGAGCTGCCCCCTCTTCAGCGGCGGCCTCTTCTCCTTGTTGCCGCCGCAGCCGTTGCAGTGGTACCCGTACTCCATTGCAAGCTTCTCGTCTTCCTTCCCTACGTTACCCGATACTTCGGCCAACTGCCGTGTTGGTATCGCGATACGTATCGGATACACCGATACACCAACGATACCGTATCAGGAGGTATCAGAGAAAAAGAAAAATTCAATTAATTTCGATACTCCTCCGATACCGTATCGGGAGCTTCTGGGAAGTATCGGTACTACAGTGGTATGCAGCTTGGGAACTCCATCAAAGAAGAAAGGAGGTGCGATGATGCACGAGCACTTGACACAACTTGGGATGGCCGGCGGCGGCGGCGGCCAGCAGCACGAGAATTAGTTTATTTAGGGTTTGTTTGCAGGTACTGTCTTTGTCGGGCTCGGTTGAGCCTTTGTTTTGTATGACTTTTTTTATATTAAGCACTATTTGTTTTAGCTATTTTTCTTTGCTATTAAATATATATTATACATATGCATATTAATAATAATTATTATACAATATTATATGTACTTGCCGTATCGGCGTATTTTTATTTTTGGAAAATGCCGTATCAACGTATCAGTATCGGCGTATCCGTATCCCGTATAGGTGCAACGGAGTTCCTTCCTTTCTCTCTCGATGACCGCTCGCTCTGTGCGTGAGCTTCTG
Source organism: Cenchrus fungigraminus (assembly GCA_036936925.1). Classification (NCBI taxonomy): domain Eukaryota; kingdom Viridiplantae; phylum Streptophyta; class Magnoliopsida; order Poales; family Poaceae; genus Cenchrus; species Cenchrus fungigraminus. Next base: position 13,075,866 of record CM072778.1, on the reverse strand, counting down.
GTAGCTCCCGATGGCCTGCGCCGCTGGTGGATAAGGCGAGAGCTGGATGGCTGGGTTGAGGATGGAGTGTGCAGGGCAGCGTGCGTTTTATAGCCGGAGGCCGGAGATTTCAGACATGTTGCATTGGGAGATGGAAACGCGCGTTTTGAGCATGTGGTTGTCCGGGAATAAACGCACTCGCAGGCAGCTCTCATTCCCCACTACCTTTTCCTCGTCTTCTCAGAGATCTTGGAAGAAGCATCCATGAAGGGACAGGCAGGCCAATGAGCAAACAAAAACAGGATTAGGGAGGGATTAGCCTCACGGCAATCAGAGATTAGGCGACAATCCCGTGCTAAATGCCCATTTGGACCAGGAAAACATTCAAGTGAGATTTGAGAATGACCTTCTGTGAGGCCTTTTACGGTACACAATACCACCAAATAGTGGTAGGTAGTATTATCGGTTTTTTTCAATTTTTTACTATGGGTAAAATGGTAATTTGCTCGATGTATATTATTTTGGAAAAATTCCCTGCTGCCAAGGTTACATAAAAAGACTTAATTTCATATATTACAATAATATTATTTTGTATATTTCTGATAATATTCATACACTACTCATACCACCTATGAATACCACCCATATCACACTAAAAACCGGTGGTACTGAATTAATCTCAACCGTCAGATCCTTACATATATGTCTTTTTTTATTACATATACGAGTCCTTTTCAACCGGTAGTACAGGGTGAGTACAGGGTGATATTGTGTACTGTAAAAAACCTCTTTTTTTACCCTGTAAAATCAAATTATAGGTCTCCAAAATCATGCAATTGAGAATTATTGCAGAGTTCACCGGATCCCATTTGCTTATTATACACACACAAAAAAATTGCACTATCTAAAAAGTGGATCGCATACAGCATACCCTTTACATGCGCTTTTCAGTAGCACTGAATTGTTTTTCCCACACTTTCAGTTTCAGGTTTTTTCAATACCGCCAATTTCCCGCGCGCCTTTCAGTCTTTCTAGGATCAATGTTAGTCTATGTGTTCACAAATACATCTTTTTGTGTGATTTTCACGGTTACAATTTGATAAAAAAAACTCATATTCTTGTTTATATATTTAAAATACAAATAATGTGCAAGAAATAAGTTTTCTTACAGTGAATAAGCTTTATTTTGACTAACTATTGATATAATTCCCTATTTTGATTTTTTTAATTAAAATGTCTCAGGTATTTTTTGAATGAAGAATGGCCTGCTAACTTCTTCCTTGGTGGCCGAACTAAACCTTGTGAGAACGCCCCATGAATACCAGTACATGTACAAGTACTTAACTTTTTCACTTGAAAATAGTCATGGGTTATAGAAACATTGATACATTTTGAGATAACCAAAATTCAATAATATCATGTGGATTTAATAGATATTTTAAACGTTTTCAATACCATATAAGAGAGACAAGACGGAAAAAACATGTTTTTAATCTCAAGTGCATATAAGAGGGAACAATATGTTTTTATATCTATATTTTATTACATGATTTTTAAATATAAGTTATTTTAGGATTTTTTGGTATTCAGATGGTTTCAAGGTTATGAATATACGAAGAACAAGACACATGGGATCATTGAACGATTGGCTTAGAGAAATTCATAAAGAAAAACACTTTCATACTCTGTGGATATGCCAATATCTTGAATGGACTTATACCTTGAATGGACTTATAAAGAAAAACATACAAGGATTTTTTTTCTATTTTAACACCATATTTTTCAATACAAATTTATAGTGGAATCTCTAGCAGTGGATATGCCAATATCTTGAATGGACTTATATGTTCACGATCCAACTCTGTATATCACATTTAGTTTTTCTTTGACAGGAATATATCACATTTAGTTACCTTTTAGCCTAACCGGTGATCCTAATCATTGCTCAAAACGCTACTAATATCCAACAACTCTACATTAGTAGCAAGTTGCTATCGCCACGCTCTGGTTGTTGTAGTGGAATTCCCTCTTGGCGATGTGATAAGGTGATGGTTAATGATTAACCGTGACATTACTTTTCCATATTTTTTTTCTCGAATACGCTGGCAGCGTATCATTGTATTAAGACGAAGAAGAAATTGATACAATATTCGGTTACAACCCAACTAGACCGGACTCCAGCTGGACACAAGTTGGCAAGCCAGCTGAACACAACCCGAATCATAAACTCGAACCTGAACTACTCATATCCCACACAACCCAAACGACGAGCTCTAGGCGTAGCTCTCAGTCGATGCTCCATTCCTCAAGGGGAGATATCTTGATCTTGTTCTTCAACATCGGGAGTAAATCCTGCATTACGTCCATGTAGTGCGGCGGGGGCCCATCACGAAAGAGCTTGTCCACCGCTTCCTCTGCCGAAGCCGCCACAGGCAGGGGCTACTTTTCCATATTATATGCACCTTATCGCCTAATCCTGATTTTCTTGTGGCCTGCGAATTTTCCAGAGCAGCCACCACCCACCATTGACCACTCTGTTCCTAGCTTCTCTTGCGGATGATTAGCAAGGGATGTTAAATGTGTCGCGAAAGGAAATTACTGGAGTAGCCTGCTGGAGATTTTGTTTTTTTCTTCAATTTCATTTTATTGGATATACCAGTTGTTCTGAAACATTGATTACATGTTTATTTCGAACATGTGTTTATCTTTGTGGTCTGTTGTATTCTCGAAGCTGAAATTTATCTACCATTATCTTGAAAAAAATCAAGCAGAGGGTGCGTGTCAGTGTATATCAGTTTTGTTTAAGCTGTAGTGTCGGTAGTATCAGTTCGAGCAAATATTAAAATCGCTTTTCGAGGGATTTCTTTGCACGGGTGAGATCTCGGATATCTAGTACTGATGCCGCATAAGATTTGCAACTCAATATTAAATGATCGGATGCGCATAGCAAATGCAGGTTGGTTAGCTTCCCACATTAGAGTATTCTTATCTGCGGCATTAGTTTATCATCAGGTAATCAGAGGTGGCTCCCTCCACTGGTACAGAATCGAGATCCAGTGGATCTGGTGGGACTGCACCGGATTACGGATCACCTGGGTACGCAGTACGCTACGCACTTCTACAGGTGGCAGTCGATCGGTTAGACGGTTTACCATCACCGCGCACGGCGGCACGAGGTAGGGGCGGCGCCCGGAAAAAGTGTCGCAAAACTAAAAAACTAAGCCGGTGGGGAAAGATGACCTCTACAGTTTTCATTAAGAGAAGAAAGCCTCATTCCGGTTTAGAAAACCCTCGAATTCCGACTTCACCGGCGAGGGGATTTTTTTCGGAGATAACCCCGACGAGGAAAACCTACGCCGAGTGAGTCTCGAACCCATGGTGTAGGCGCTACATCCAGCTGCTCCACCAACCGGGCTAGTGCCCATCCTCCGGAAAAAGTGTCGCACGGTTTTTTTAATATTTTTCTTTCAAAATAAATTAATTTTAAAAATCAACACATAATTCTTTTAGAATAAATCAGTTATACAAATTATTAACAAAAGATCATCCGAACGGAGTCCGAAGCCGTTGTTCCGTGGCCTCGATTCGGCGCGGCGGGGCGGAAGCCGGAAAACCTCTTCCACCTCGGATTCTCGGATCAGCGCAGCACGAACGCCACGACGTGAGAGCCGAGAGGGGAAAGCAAAGCTCCATCGGCTCAACTAGAGTGCAGTTCTGAAATTGAGCTCTTTGAAATTCAGCATAATGTGTTGGTCTTTAAGAAAAAAAACCCCATCGAAACCATGTTATAGGACCATAATAACTCTTTACAACCTGGAACGCAAGAACAGGAAGGAACCCCTTCCTCTCTACATCGCCTCACATCACAGGTCACAGGACTCTAAACTGCCTATTCCAGGACACAGTAACCCGAAGGTGAGCGAAAGGGGAACCGAGAAGGGGCAAAACTTGGCACCAGCAGGCACCGAACTGAGGGGAACACCACTTTGCACACTCCCTATGCCAAGCACTGCTAGCTGCTACTGCTAGCTCTGCTCATCTCCCGAAGCTGCGCTCCCTGTTCTTGGCGCCGGCCGGTGCCGCGAGGCCGCCCAGCAAGGTCCTTGCGATCTGCAGCTTGAGCTGGCCCCTCTTGAGCGGGGGCCTCTTCTCCTTGTTCCCGCCGCAGCCGTTGTAGGGGTACCCGTACTCCATTGCTTCTCTGCTTCGCTTCCTTGCTCTATCTCTGGGCGCTGGGAGTGAGTTGCTGCTAGTTCCCGGTGGCCTGAGCTGCTGCTGGTGGTGGAGAAGGGGAGAGCTGAGCTGGTTTGTTTGCTTGAGGGAGCGTGCAAGTGCAATTTATAGCCGAAGTTCTCAGACATGGGACATCGCTGTGGAAGGTGGAAACGCGCGTTCTCTTTGTTTACTCCGAGTCCGAGTGCTGGGGTCCGGGAATAAAGCTCACGTTGTTTTGAGCCATGCGCATGGTGGTTATCTCTATTGCAACTTGTGAGTGAGTGGGAGCGGCTGCAGCGTGACAGCGTCCTCCTTCCTCACTCTCGATTCCACTCCTCGCTGCCTTTCCCCTCACCTTATCCGGTAGATAATTTAGTTCATTTATATTTGAACACTTACTAGTGATCCAATGTGTGAGGAAGGAGAAAGGCAGCGAGGATAAGGTGAGTGGGATGATCCATGAAAATTTAGATCATTTATATTTGAACACCTAGTGATCCAATGTGATTTTATAGACTTTGTAAATGATCTTAAAAAGCTGCCCTAAAAATGATCTTAAAAAAGCAAGACAAAGTAATATGCAGTAGCCCCTGTCACTCCTGTCAGTCCCTGTCATTTTAGTTTTCTGCTAAGGCAAACTCCTTCAACTTTAACTAAATTCAAAAAAAAATATATCAAAACTACGATTCCCCAAAAAAATGTAATATCAAAACCTGTTTTTATGATGATTTTAAGGAAACAAATTTGACGTTGTAGAGGTTGGTGCATTTTCAGAAATAAATTTAGCAGAAGTTGGATAAGTTTGACTTACAAAACTAAAACGACATACATTTTAAAAATAAGGACTAATTAAGAATCTCAATTAAATGTTATATTGTACCCAACGGAGCTCTCACTGAGCTCCCCTACAAAATTGAGCTCCCCTACAAAATTGAAGAAGAAGATCGAGAAGGGAAGGAGAGGTTGAATGAAGAAGAAGTAGAGGAGAGTCCCTCAAAAACATAATCCTAGATTCGTTCCTAATTGTACCACGTGCACTCTTTGAGGTTCTATTGCATGTTTCATACACATTAAATACGATGACATATCAACATATGTGATGACGTGGTAAGGTAATTACAAAGAGAGATATGACTTGAGTTTTATCATAATGAAATTGTGTACGCATTGTTTCCAAGATTATGAAACCTTCTTTGTCCTATTCGTTTTTTTTCTTTTGCGAAAGTTCTTTGTCCTGTCCGTGATCTCTCTCAAAATTACTAGTGTCTGCTACTGGCAGCCAGTAAGATTTGCATCTCGATTCTCAATAATAAAATTGCCGGATACACTGTTACAGCAAATGCGTGTTGATCTACGTCGCTAGAAAAGCCACACCAAGTGTTTTCTTTTGCAGTGCACAACATTAGTTTATTGTTACCACCAGATAAACAAAAGTGGTTCCGGTTGCAGAGAATCCAATTCCGTGGATCTGCCTTCAGTGGTGTCGTGGGTTTGCTTCGGATCACCTGGAGCAATACTACTATTCTATCACGGTCGTGTCAGCTCACAAAGACACAAAAACACACATACAGAAAAGCGGTTCGGGAAAAAAAAACAGAAAAGCCAACGGATGTGGTGTCAGGTGCGCAAGAGATCGTTAGAGCAGCTTCCCTATCCCCTCCCTGATACAAAAAATAGTTATATAGGGGATGAAATGTCCAAAAATCTTCTTCAGCAGATTTCATATAGCCCTCCCTTATTTTCTCCATTGACTAAAAATCTCCATCCCCTCTATAGAGGGGATCTCTCCTCCATCCCCTACTATGTGGGAAGGAGAATAGGGAAACTGCTGGAACAAATTGTGTTTTAGAGATGAAAATATTTTTTCTCCACCCCCAATAGTTTCATATATGGGATGAAATTTACTCAAGCTGCTGGAGTTGCTCTAATAGGGTGGAGTAAAAATATTCTCATCCCTAAAACACAATTTGTTCCAGCAGTTTCCCTATTCTCCTTCCCAACTCGTGGGTTCCACCATGCCACGTCATCTTCTTCTTTCCCTCCCCAAATCTTCGATCTTTCGCCGCCCGCCGCTCCCGTCACGTGGGCGCGCGCCGTCACGGGCATTCTCCTGCTCGCCGCGGCCACCACCACCTCCGGCCAAGAAGTCAGATCAAACCAACCTCAACCTCCTTTGCTTCCGACCTCTCCTTCTCGCTCCGTTTCCCTCCTCCTAGAACCTTCTAGAAGCAGCTGCAGGCCGTAGCAGCCAGCAATGCCGCTCCACCACCCCAAGCAGGCAAGCACGCCACCACGACGACGACATCCTCCCCTACCGTCGCTCCGACGACGAGGCCAAGCCGCGCCGGCCCTGCACCCCCACTTTCCCCTTCCCCCTGGCTCCGCCAACCGCCTCATCATCCTCTTCGCCGCGACCTGCCTCATCCTCGCCACCGCCTCCTTCGCCTTCGCCGTCTCCGCCAGCCGCGGCCACCCGCCCCCGCCGCAGCCGGCGTCCGCGCCCCCGGGCACCTCCGCCTCCACCTCCACCAACCCCACGCCCGAGGCCCCCTCCCCGCTGGCGCCGAGGTCGAGGTCCGTGTCGACGCCCCCGGCTTCGGCGGGTCCTGGTTCGAGGCCACGGTCGTCGGCTTCTCGCCCGCCCGCCACCCCCGCACCCCGGCGCCCCAAGTGGTTCCCCCGGACGACGGCGCCCCTCCCCGCGGCAATGGCGGCGGCGGAGACCCCGAACCCGACGTCCATCCCGGAGCGTGTCTGCACTCAGACGAGCACAGTGAGCGCCACCAGCTCGCCCACGCAGAAGCTGAAGTCGGCCGCGTTGAAGTAGGTCGACAGCCGCCGGGTGTCGCTGCCGCCGCCGCTCCCGCGTCGGAACTGGTCCGCGCCATGCGCGATGATGTTGGGCTTGAGGCACCCACTCCCCACCGCCACCAGGTACAGCGCCGCGAAGAAGATCCCCGCCTTCACCCCGCTGGCCTCCTCGCACGACGACGCCGCCGCCATCATGTCGCACGGAGGCGGCCGAAGCTGTGGCAGGTGCGCCTGCGCCTGCACTCGGACCACCCCGGCGCGCCTGTCGGCGGCTAGCAGAAGAGCGCGCCCCCGCCGACCTGGAGCCCGCATGCGAAGCCCCGCTCCGCGCAGACGGCGCCGCCCGAGACGGCGAGTGTGGACGCGGAGGTTGGGGCGACAGCTCGATCCGGTGGGCGGCGGCTCGATCCGGTGGGCGGTGGTGGTTTCCGAGTGGGTCCCACATAGTAGGGGATGGAGGAGAGATCCCCTCTATATAGGGGATGGAGAGGAGTTTTTAGTCGATGGAGGAAAAAAAGAGGGCTATAGGGAATCTGCTGGAGAAGATTTTTGGACATTTCATCCTCTATATAGCTTTTTTTTCTATTGGGGAGGGGATAAGGGAAGCTGCTGAAGTTGCTCTTGGTCCCCAGACCAAAACCAACTACGGAACTCAGCGCGGCGGTGGGAATCCAGAGGGCACTGAAGCGCGCGGGGGCGGCATGCTCCGTGCCGAGTGGCCCGGAGGCCCCGGATTAGGCGGAGGCCGGAGCATTGGTGGTGGTGGTGGGTGATGCGGCCAGCTGAACCGGTGCAAACAGCTAAGGTCTGTACTACACAATGGAAAAGGGGAAAGATGAAAGATCCATTGCCTCACTCAACTGCTGAAATGCAGTTCTGAATTGGGAGAAAGTGAGAAGTTTATGTTGGAAATAAACTGTTATCGTGATCTTCTCGGTCTCCAACAGAGAGGAACTTGTTCCTCACGTTTTTCCCCTACGTGATGGATCAGAACTCGTGTTCTGTAATCGGCAGGAACACAATTAGAATCCTATTAAGACTCTAGGCCCTGCCTCCACAGCTCCATATAAAACTAAGGGTAAGGCAAAGCCTCCAACGCATCAAATCAATTTGCTTTAGCCTAAAGACCAAACACCGATTGCTAAGGGAGCTGGAGGAGGTAGAAGCTCTAGTTCCTCGTCCACGTCCGGGTCAGTGCCGTTGGCGTCCAGAGGGGATATGTTCAAGTTGTCGATCAAGAACATCACAAGTTCTTGAGTCGGCGTTCGTCATCGATTCTACTACTTCAAGGCTGAGACCCGTACCGGCTACATCGTCTCAGGAGGCTCCCATGGCGGCTACTAACACTGGTATAAGTTTATCCCACCTAATTCCGCATTAGCAGATTGATTGTGATTTAGGCTATGTGATCCTGTGTTTATGTGCTACTTATGTTGAACAACAATATTCAACAATTGGCATCTAGAGCCGTACTTAGCCTTATCATGATCTAATCTTAATCCTAAGCCATGGTTATGCCCCTGTATTAGTCGGTTTAAGATTAATTTGATGTGCTTTAGCCCTGCAGATTAGTTTAAGATATGCAATTAGATTGGTTTATGCTTATCAGTGTGTTATTAGATAAATGCAGTAAGATTAAGTGCAATCATATGCAAATTAGATGTAATCTAGTTCGGTTAATGATTAAAGTTCAAGTTTAAGTTTAATTTGACCTGTTAGAACCGAGTTAGATGCTCATGTGCCTAATTGCATGCCTAATTATGATAATTAGACCCTAATTAATTTTAAGTTCATGATTATGTTAAGTAATTAGGGTTAGTTCATCCCTGTTAACCCCAATTAGGCACTGTCAGTACTCAATCTCGCGAAATTACTCATTAATTCGTGAAATTGAAAGTGCATAAGCAAGTAGAAGGAGGGGAATCAAATCGAATTACAAAGATTCATCAGAAAAGATCCCCAAATTCGAAAATCCCCAAATCAGTGAACCCTAACCCTAACCCTAGGGATTAAGGGCTTCCCTGGTTGATGGCGGCGCACGGCATCAGGACGTCGCGCGCGCGCCACAGTCATCTCCCTCACCGGCCGTATCAGCAAGGGGGCACGCGCACGGCATGAATCGCCGCCGCCGCGTGCGCACACCCTGTGCAGCCGTCAGTGTGCTTTCGGGCCACCGAGCCGAGCAACTGCGGCATCAGACCGCCGCAGTCCGCCCTCGCGACTCCTTCATCGGCGCGCCATCAGCTCCAGGCCGTCGCTGGCGTCGCTAGGCCGGAGTGCCGCCCGCGCTCCGGAACGCCACCCGCGCCCCGCTCGCCCCGTTACAGCACCACCGGCAGAGCCCCTGGACCGAGGCGCGCGCGACCGAGTCGCACGCGTCCTCCGGCCAGAGGGCCCGCGGCGGAGCCTTACGGTCGGCGGCGGTGGATCATGGCGGTGGCGTTTCAAGCTCGGGATCCGGGGAAGGAGAAAGGGGAGACGGGGTGACTACGGCGTGCGGGTGGAATACGAGGGGAGTTAGGGTTTCCCCTGCCGCCGGCCAGTTTTGACCCGGTTCGGGTTTCCCTCCGCCGTCCGATCTGCAACGAACGGCCAGGATCGCACGCATCGGATCAGCGGCGCGAGCAGGCTGGGCCGCAGTAGGCCGTTAGTTGGGCCGCTGCGTAGTCCAGGCTGGGGCCGAATTCGGAAAAAAAATAAAAAAATGGGCTGCTGCGGGCTGAATGCACATATGGGCTTCTTTTGAGGCTTTGAGCCCGTTTAAGTTTCCTTTTATCTTTTATGTTTTCCAGCTTATTTAATTTCCATAAGTCATATAATTATTTTAATTACTGTTTAGTTTGCATTATTTCGCTGAAAATTTATGTTTTCCACCAGTATGTAATTAAGATGCTCTCTAATTAAGTGGAACCATCGAGAAGCTTAGTTAGAGTACACTTGTAATTAATTCTGACCATCGTTGTTTTAATTATGAGTTTAATGATAAATTTCGTTTGTTTTCTGCCCATCGGTGATGCAAATTGAAATTTATTGCATAATTTTAATCGGACCATCGTAAGGTTATTATTATGCTTTTATGTGCATCTTTATTGTGTATTTTACTGAAACATAATTTTCCATAATTTTCAGTGAACAATGTGACCGGCTACCTAAACACCATTGAGCCACTTAATGGCACCAACTTTCCTAGCTGGAAGGAAAAGGTGCAGGTCATACTTAGCATTTTAGAGTATGACTCAGTCTTACGTGAGGCTAGGCCTGTTGTTTCTACTGCTCCTAATGCTGACAACTCTCATGTCGATAAGTGGGATAGGAATAACAGAATGGCCAACATGATCATTAAGCAATCGATCTCTGTTGCCATTAGAGGTGCTATTCCTGATAAACATGAGGATGGTCGTGAGTTGACCGCTAAGGAATTCTTCGATAAGGTTGAAGAAAACTTTAAGAGCTCCTCTAAGACCTATGCTAGCACTCTCATTATGAAAATGCTAACATCTGAGTATAATGGGCAAAGTGGTATTAGAGAACACATTTTGAGCATGTGTGATATGGCCAATAAGCTTAAGGCACTAGATATGGCCATCTCGGATGGTTTTCTGGTGCATTTCATTATGACTTCACTGCCTCCTCAATATAGTCCTTTTAAGATAAGTTACAACACTCAAAAAGGGACTTGGAACATAACTGAGCTTATCAGCTATTGTGTTGAGGAAGAGGAAAGGCAGAAGGCTGAAAAAGGGAAGAATGTGGCTAACCTTGTTGGGTTTAATCATCCTTCTAAAAATTAAGCTGAATCAGGAAGCAGCAAGCAGCCTAAGAAGAAATTTAAAAAAAATAAGGTGAATAAGACCACTTCACATAAGAATGCTCAAGATGCTAAAGTTTACAAGTTCTGCAAGTCTCCTAAACATCTGCAAAAGCAATACGCAGCGTTTAAGGAATGGCTAAAGAACAAAGGTACTGATGTTGTTTCATTTATTGATGAATCATTCTTAGCTGATTTTTCTCCGAATACTTGGTGGATTGACTCAGGTGCCACTGTGCACATTTCCAATTCATTACAGGCATTTAGTTCGATGAGAACTATAAGAAGGGGGGAGCGAAATCTTAGAGTTGCTGATGGAAATGAAGTTGAAGTCGAATACGTTGGAAACTTCGCATTAGAGCTACCAAGCGGCTTCAGTCTTCAATTAGATGATGTCCTTTATGTTCCTAGCTTAAAGAGAAACCTCATTTCAGTTTCAGCATTAGATTATTCGGGACATATTTGTGAGTTTGGCAACAATAAGTGTAATATTAAGTATCATAATATAAATGTTGGTCTTGGTTATTTGCAAGGCAAGCTTTATATGCTCTCTCTTGATAAAGATTATTCTGTGATGAATGTGAGTGATGTGTCTAAAAAGAGTAAGCGAAATGATGAGACTTTTTCGAAATTATGGCACTGTCGTTTAGGCCATATTTCGAGGTGGAGAATGGAACGTCTCATTAGGGAAGAGATACTACATTCATTAGATTTCTCAGACTCAGAACAGTGCATCGACTGTATTAAGGGGAAATTCGCTAAGACAATTAAGAAAGGAGCTACTAGGAGTTCTGGCCTCTTAGAAATTATTCACACTGACATTTGTGGCTCATTCCCAGTAACTTCAGTGGATGGTTATGATTCATTCATTACTTTCACTGATGACTTCTCTCGTTATGGTCATATTTACCCCATTCGCGATCGATCTGAAGCATTAGATAAATTTAAGATTTATAAGGCTGAAGTGGAAAATCAGCATAGTATTACTATTAAAATAGTAAGATCAGATCAAGGTGGTGAGTATTATGGGAGACATGCTCCATATGGCCAGATTCCTGGACCATTCGCTAAGTACCTTGAGGAAAATGGTATTAAGGCCCAGTATTCTATGCCGGGCGAACCACAGCAGAATGGAGTGGCTGAGCGACGTAATCGCATACTTATGGACATGGTGCGTAGCATGCTTAGCTATTCTAGTTTGCCAGTGGAGTTGTGGATGGAAGCATTAAAAATAGCTGCACACATTCTTAATCGGGTTCCTAGTAAGTCAGTGCCCAAAACACCTTATGAATTGTGGTTTGGAAGGAAACCGTCACTTAATTACTTACGTGTGTGGGGTTATCCAGCTGAAGCTAGATTATTTAATCCACAACAAAAGAAATTAGATACTAAGACGATAAGCTGCCATTTTATTGGATATCCCGATCAGTCTAAGGGGTACCGTTTCTACTGTCCTAGTCGCCACACTAAGTTCGTAGAGACTAGACAGGCTGTGTTCCTAGAGGATGCAGAAATCAGTGGGAGCTTTCCAACGAGGGAAATAAGTCTTGAGGAAATCCGGGCTGAGCTTCCTATTCCGGTGACTCAAGAATCAGTGACACCTCAGTTAGTGCCATTGTTCTTACCCTCTGTTCAGACTTCAAGTGCTACGGCTCAAGTTGAGGCACCACAACAGCCAGTGATTGTGCCACAGCAAGAGCAAGTGGTGCATAATAATGAAGTGCAAAATCCTGTTGAGCAACCTCTACCCATTTCTGAGCCAGTTGTGAATGAGCCTATAAGGAGATCACAACGGCCAAGGAGGTCTGTCATTCCTGACTGTTATGAGACATACTTAAGTGAAGATATGTATGATGTCGGAAAGGTAGATGATCCTGTCTCATTCAAAGAGGCAATTTCAAGTGAGCATTCCGCTAAGTGGGTTGAGGCTATGGAAGATGAGCTTAAGTCTATGAGCACTAATGATGTATGGGATTTAGTCGAAATTCCTGATGGAGTCAAACCAGTAGGTTGTAAGTGGGTCTTCAAAATTAAGCGTGACTCTAAAGGGAATGTCGATAAATTCAAAGCAAGGCTCGTAGCAAAGGGTTATACACAAAAAGAAGGGGTTGATTATAATGAAACTTTTTCACCTGTGTCTAAGAAAGATTCGTTTAGAATCGTCATGGCGCTAGTGGCTCATTTTGATTTAGAGCTACATCAAATGGATGTTAAGACTGCATTCCTTAATGGTCACTTAGACGAGACAATTTTCATGACACAACCGGAAGGTTATGTTGTGAAAGGTAAGGAAAATATGGGATGCAGATTAAAGAAATCCATTTATGGACTTAAGCAAGCGTCAAGATAATGGAACCTTAGATTCGATCAAGTGATCAAGAAATTCGGATTTAAGGAAAATCCTATAGACAATTGTATCTACATTAAGATAAAAGGTGAAAAAATTGTCATTCTAGTACTCTATGTGGATGATATTCTATTAGCAAGTAACGATAAGCAAATGTTACATGAGACAAAGAGATTTCTATCATCCCATTTTGATATGAAAGATCTCGGTGAGGCCTCTTATGTTCTGGGCATTGAGATTCACCGAGATAGGATCAAAGGAGTGCTGAGATTATCTCAAAAGGCATATATTGATAAAATGCTTACGAGATATGAGATGTAAAATAGTAAGCCCACACCTGTTCCAATAGCAAAGGGCGATAAATTTAGTGAAGAACAAAGTCCTAAAAACCAATTGGAATTAAGTGAAATGAGTAATATTCCTTATGCTTCTGCTGTCGGGAGCTTAATGTATGCTCAAGTTTGTACGCGTCCGGACTTGGCATTTGCAACCGGAATGTTTGGAAGATATCAGCAAAATCCAGGAAAGGTCCACTGGATGGGTGTCAAAAAGGCATTACGCTATTGCCAAGGCACTAAAAACTACATGCTTACGTATAAGAATCAGATAATCTTGAAGTTATTGGTTATTCTGAAGCTGATTTTGCTGGATGTGAAGATAGTAGAAAGTCTACATCAGGATATGTCTTCACTCTAGCAGGAGGAGCTATTTCTTGAAAAAACTCTAAGCAAGAGTTAACTGCAGCGTCGACTATGCAAGCTGAGTTTATAGCATGTTATGAAGCGACAGGACAGGCTGTGTGGCTTAAGAATTTTATTCCGAGCCTTAAGATTATAGACAACATTACAAAACCGCTTAAGTTATACTGTGATAATAAATCAACATTATTTTTCATAAAGAACAACAAGTCAAGTGGTGCTTCCAAACACATTGACCTTAAGTATCGTGTTGTTATTGAAAGAGACCAGGATCATACTATTAATGTCGAGCACATAAGAACTAATAAGATGCTCGTGCATCCGCTCACTAAAGGCATACCACCTAATCTATTTAAGCAACATGTTCTAGACATGTGTCTGGTGGATAGTCTTTAGGTCCTGGTTCAGGGCCGTTATGAACTCCCAATAATGTATAAGCGTTCTAACAAGGTGTCTCAGTGAAACTATAGGTAATGGGTTCCCGGTAGCGAATTAAATGCTGCTAACGACACATTAGTCTAGTATTTACTGTTTTACCGAGTGTGAACATTAGTATGATGCGAACAAGTTGTAGACCGTTCGATCAAGTGGGAGAATGTTGGAAATAAACTGTTATCGTGATCTTCTCGGTCTCCAACCGAGAGGAACTTGTTCCTCACGTTTTTCCCCTACGTGATGGATCAGAACTCGTGTTCTGTAATCGGCAGGAACACAATTAGAATCCTATTAGGACTCTAGGCCCTGCCTCCACAGCTCCATATAAAACTAAGGGTAAGGCAAAGCCTCCAACGCATCAAATCAATTTGCTTTAGCCTAAAGACCAAACACCGATTGCTAAGGGAGCTGGAGGAGGTAGAAGCTCTAGTTCCTCGTCCACGTCCGGGTCAGTGCCGTTGGCGTCCAGAGGGGATACGTTCAAGTTGTCGATCAAGAACATCACAAGTTCTTGAGTCGGCGTTCGTCATCGATTCTACTACTTCAAGGCTGAGACCCGTACCGACTACATCGTCTCAGGAGGCTCCCATGACGGCTACTAACACTGGTATAAGTTTATCCCACCTAATTCCGCATTAGCAGATTGATTGTGATTTAGGCTATGTGACCCTGTGTTTATGTGCTACTTATGTTGAACATCAATATTCAACAATTTACCCAGCCAATTAACATCAAAACCATCTTATTATAGCATCATCATTACATAATGTTAGGATTTCGTACACAAGAACAAGGAGGGATTGGTAACCTCTCTCTTTGCATTGCTTAATTAATACATACACTAGGAGGAGAGTTCTAAGCTAAGAACCTGGAGGTGGAGCAGAAAAGGGCCGGGGAGACCTAACTATAGTGGGGGCAAAACTTGGCACCAACAGGTACCAAATTAAAGAGGAAACAAGAAACTCTTCAATTTACAATATCAAGCGCCGCAGGATGCATATCCTCAGATAGCTGCCGCTGCAACTGCAACTGCAACCCTGCAAGCACTTGCTCCAGTGCTCCTGCTTTGCTTATCTTCCGAAGCTGCGCTCCTGTTCTTGGCGCCCGGCGCCACGAGGCTGCCAAGCAGGGTCCTGGCGATCTGCATCTTGAGCTGCCCCCGCTTGAGCGGCGGCCTCTTCTCCTTGCTGCCGCCGCAGCCGTTGTAGGGGTACCCGTACTCCATTGCTAGCTTCTCGACCCGCTCCCCTTCCTCTCTAGTCTCTACTCTCTACTAGCTCGTGAACTCCTGGTGACCTGCGCTGCTGCTGGGTGGAGGAGTTGAGAAGGTGAGAGCTGGATGGATGGATGCCTGGGCCTTTGGTTTGGGGAGGGAGAGCGCAGGGCGCCGCGCATTTTTATAGCTTGGAGTTTTCAGACATGTTGCGTTGGGATGTGGGAACGCGCGTTGTTCTTTTCAGCCGCTGGGGTCCGGGAATAAATTTGTCTCTGTGGCGAGTGGGAGCAGCGTCACTCGCACAGCAATGTTCAATTCTTCAGGTAATCACTCGCTGCATTTTTCCTCACTCCATCATGATGAGGCAGCGGTTAAAAAACTCTGAAGCAGTGTGAAGCATCCATGAAGGGACAGGCCGGGCGGGGCCTATGAGCAAACGACACAGGATTAGGGGTGGATTAGCCTCATGGCGAATGCGAATGCGAATGCGAATGCGTATGCGTATGCTAGTGCTAGATGCTCCCTTTCTCTGGCTAGATTTGTGTTGTTTACTAAGCCAAGTGGTGACCGTGCTTTTGAGCTAACTAATTCACTAATTGGGACGCTGTTAGGGAGGGAGTAGAGTACGGGACCGCGAGCAGCAAGCCAGCAGCACATGTGGCCACCGAACGTGGATGCAAAATTATTAGCCCGCGTCGCACTGCACGACTGCACGAGACAGGACTACCCCGCACGCGCAGGGGAGAGCATGCATCACATGGCAAAAATGGTGAGTTGTTTGTAGTGGGTGGGGTGGCCCGTCCGCCGGTGGCCCCTATTTTGGGTGCTTTTAAGGTACTCCTATCCGTGAGTGAGCACTGCACGCTACTGCGTGGCGAGTGGCGACCGCGCTCGATAGATGGCTCCTCCATTTGGAGTGAAGCTGTGAGCCCCGCACGCCCGTCAATCGTAGGGGCAGTGTCATCCGCGTGGGCGTCGCGATCAGTTGGTGGGGCACCAGGTTTTCGCACCGTTCATTGAACCGTGGCTACGTCCTGGTCTAGTGGTCTTGGCATCTTCTGTACGCGGGCCGGGGTAGCATCGCAACCAAAACGCAATCTTGGATTCGTGCGTACTTGATCCATGACTAAATTTAGTCTATTTGAGAGGCTAAAGCTTTAAGCACTTCTGACTAAAGAGGAGTTAAAACTAGTCTTGAGACTAAAACTTTTTAGTAGGGGGAACCCTACTAAACTTTATTTTAACTCTCTCTTCATTTAACCTCATAAAAATATGTGGCATGCCCCCATCTATTGGCTGGAGAGGGAGAAAAAGAGAGAGGAAGAGAGATAATTAATACTCATTTACTATATTTTAGTCTTTTTAGGATTTGAATTCAAACATAGGTGAGACTAGCAATTTTTAGCCTGACTAATTTTAGTCGTGGGAGTAAAAGTTATCCGAGCACCCTCTTACTCAATTCAATTTTGTACTAGTACGGTCGTGAATCAACCGCGGTATTCAACTCTACCCAACAAAGTTCGTTATGCCAGTGCCAGGTGTTCCAAGAGATGTGAAAGAAGCAGCGTATTAATAGCTGAGCAACTCCAACAGTTCCTCGTATCAAGTTGTCATTGTTTTTTTTTTGCAAAAACAGAAAAAATCTTCTCCAATAATTTCCCATCTCAAGTTGCCATTTACCCCAAGTTGGGAAAAACTAACTGCGCCCGCATATACGATCCGCGGCGCATCCTTCCGTATTATAAGAGGTGGAAGGGTATAAAAATAATTTTGTTTTTTCTCAAGATTCCTGATTTAAGTTTTCAAGAGGTGGAAGGGTAGAAACATAATTTTGTTTCTCTCAGGGTTTCTGATATAAGTTAGATCTGAATTTGTCAAGTGAATTATGCCAAACTATTGGAGATAGACTCTTTTTTACTTGTCATATTTTTTAGAAATTAACAAAACACAAGATTTGTCAAATAAAATTTAGCAAACTGTTGAAGATGCTCTGACAGCATTTAACTTGCAAGTTGTACTACGCAGAAAATTTCATCGAATTGGCTAGAAAACTAAAATTACACTCTTCTATGGGACGGAGGGAGTACGGAGAAAATTTCATCGAATTGGCTACCGAACATTCGAGTAAAACCAATGGGAACCAAATTTTCAAAAAAAAAAAAAACCAATGGGAACGGAAAGAAAAAACTTGGACTTGCCTGACGGTTGTCCCCTTGTGTGGCGTCGTACTGGCGTGTTGCTCGTATAAAGTCTGGACACGGAAGTGATTCCATTGGCAGGACGTGACACCACTCGTCCGAATGCACGCACCGACGACGCACGAAAGGCACATGCTCAATCAGGATTCTGCATCATTTTTGACACGAAGATGTTGACGTCTAACAGTAGACCTGTGAAGAAGAAGAGAAAAGGTATTCCGAGTGCCCTTGCGCTTTTATAAAAGGAGGGCACAGTAAAGTCGACGCTTGGGCGCTTGGCTCGTGCGGACATCACTTGCAAATCGTCAGACAGACATGGCAAATCGTCGTGCATATAATGGCAACAGCATATGCTGAAGCACGCAGTTAGAACAGATTGAAAGAAGGGACAACTAACTACTTCACGGCAGAAGCATTGGCCAGAAATTGCTTTGTAAGTTACCTCCTATTTGGTACCTCTTTTTCATAATATTTATAACTCATCATAACTTACAGCCAATCGACAAAATCAACAGGCAAAGCATAACTTATTTGTCCTCTCCCCTCAAGTTACTGTCCAAAGAATCTATAAACCTAAAATACACCAAAAAGTGGGGGAAAACTAAATACACCAATTACCAATACATAATTAAAAAAATGGCACCTCATGTTGTGCTTAACAACATTGGTGAAGACCAGCCAAAGGACGTCAATCCAATTTTATTTCCTCCAGCTGATCTTCCTGCAAGCCCATCTCATTTGTGCTCCTTTCGGCACTTGGTATATCACCATCCATCTTGGGTGTCTCTAATCTGGGCTCGCTGTCTCTTTTGGGTGTGTTTCTACTCTCTGATCACCCTCTTTTGGCGAGCCACCCTGCTTTTCATCGTCCTTCGGTGTTTCAACCCTTTCAGTGCTATTATTAAGATTGCCGTTTGTTGACTCATCAGTGCTATTCTGCTTGCCCTGTGACAAACCAAGGGGTAGATATAACTTCAAATCAGGAAAAAGCATAACAGTTCTTGTATAGTGAAGGTCAAATCATCCTGGAAGAGGTAAGACCTGAGGCTTATATACGACAAATCAAACTATATATATGAACACTCCAAGAAACTGTATAGTATATCTCGAGAAGTAATAAAACAAAAGGTATAGTTTTCAAGAATAGGGAAGAATCCACCCCCTCTAAAATGTTCACGAGGACGTACAAACAAATAGCTGGCAACATTAGTTTGGACGAGCTCCGGTATAATAGTAGTCCAAGCTTATACTCACCACGAATTAATAGCATTTTGAACCACTCCAGAAGAACTTCAGTGTAATAGTAGTTTGAACTTACAAAAAAATATCATTTAAGCTAAATCTTATGGCATAAACAATATTACTAGGTTTAGACCGCGTAATGTACGACAGCTCATGGCAAGTTCTATCTTCTGAACGGTCGGTCATTCTTATAATGACAAAAGGCATGACAATCACAGGATCTTTCAGGCTTCAAGGACCATACTACTGGGATCATAAATTCTAGAAAACAATATAGTGAGATGTTTTGCTCCTTTTGCAGTCAGCTGGAAGCTCAGTCTGACAATAGACACCCACAAAACTTTTAGCACCTTATCACATCATTAACCTTCTCACAGTAAGTATAAGACACACTGACACAGGCTACCTATAGCATTCTTAAACTAACACTTTCTGCCACCTACATGTGCATGAGCATACTTTCCCAAAATGAATAATGCCGTCATGGGTCTTCTACCTTGTCAATGAGCACATGGGGAACAAGCAAAGAGTAAAATTTACCAAAATGAAAATGCCGTCATGGTCTCCAGATAGGCAGATTAGCTTATGTTGCTGTTTTGGTTGGTTATGGTGTATTATGTTAGGTTATGGACCCCTTGGTAGCTTTTCTGGTATAGTTATCCTTGCTTCTGTTAGCAATGTTACTATTTGTTGTCTGATGACACAAGCCCTTTCATCTAATTAATGCAAGGCACAGCTCTTGGTGTCTTTTCAGAAGAAAAGAAAAGAAACAGTCAGAGGAACGAGATTGTGACTTTCCTCACTTTAGGAGTTTGGGTAAAGAAGTTACTGCCAGTGTAAGTGTGCTATTGCACTGAAATAAAAGGCTTATATAATATCCAGTCAATCATAATCCACCTGCCAAAATAAAGTACCTTGTTCTTGTCTCGCCAGCCAAGGGAAAATGGGGCAAGCAAACTTATTCTTCTAGGCTGGAACTCCTGTAATGAATCTTGGTTCACCTGACCAGGTGATCCATCTCGTGTTGGGGTCCTTCATGGAGATTAAGCAACATTGTCAAGTGTCAACTGTCAAGTTAGCAGTGGAGAACCATAACAGCAAATGTGTGAAACATTTCACAAGGAAAGATTTATTGGTCAAATCATTATTTGTGTTTGGGGTAAAAAGATCCTATCTTGAGGAAATATCATGTTATTACCAGATAAGATAAAAGAGAATGAACAAGTCCAATAAATTGGTCATTTAGAGTTGTTGCCTTGCCAGTACGAGTACCAATCTGAGAATAATTTCATTAAACAAGATCAGGGCAATGATACCTTGGAGAAGGAGAAGGGGATGGCAGCTGTGCTTTCTGCTGACTAGATTGGTACTGGAGCGTTGCCTCTAGCATTGTTTCTGCCATAACTGCTCTGTTCTCCATTTGTGCAAGTGAAGCCATAGCCTCCTCATACTTCTCCTGTATACATAACCGATTATACAAGCAGCAAATCATTACACCGAGCAAGGAAGCATTGACTTGCTTCATTCTTAAGAGCCGGAAAACACATTTTTTGCATAGGCTATTGTAGTTGTTTAAAGAAACCTAGATATCAGCCTTATCAGGGCATGTGCACCACATATCTGCGTATAAAAATCAACAAATCCTGTAGGAACTTTTTTTCAAGAACAGGAAAGAGCAATGTATTGCAAAGGCTATTATAAACTCAATACTGTGTTCCAGATACTATACATTAAAAACGACTAGTTGTCACACAACTTAGATCAAGACATATGCATGCAAACACAACAACATGGATTGTAGCTCAGACTGAACTAACCTGGAGCACATGTGAAGCATATTTCTGAGCAGCAGCATCTTGCTCAGCACAGATGCGTGCATCCTCTGTGACTTTCTGTTCTTGCTCCACACGCATCAGGACCTGCAATTCACGTGGTTGGTGAGTAGCTGCATGACATAGTGGTAACAAGGTTTAGAACAGCATATGGGTAAGCATTGCACCTGAAGCATTGCTTGCTCCTGTTCCTGTTTGTCCGATAGAGCTTGCCTTAGCTCTGACAACTCTTGTTCCAACTGCTCAACCTAGGAGACATACAAGAAAATATAAAAAGAATCATATTCCAAGGAAACAAGAAACTTTTATCTAGAAAGGTTATCCACTTAATTAATAACAATTAATTGAACAGGAAGAACATTCTAACAGACAAATTGGCAACGAGAAGAGGTTATAATATTCTTGCAAACTTCAGATTCAATATGCAGTATCACAAGAAATTCAACAAACAGTAAGAGATGAAAACCATCTTTTGTGGTTACCTTTGCACTTAATTCACGCCTGTTATCTTGTTTAACCATCTCCATCAGTGCTGTCTCTAGTTCATCAGCCCTGGATAAAGATGATATAAAAAATAAGAACAATTCAATATGCAAGAAAGTAAGCACTTTGTTTAACCCTAGCGACAACTGAAAAAAGAGACTGATGAACTGCAGATCTGAGGCCACCCTTTGTGCCATCAGCCCTCACTTCCCTGAGCCACACCGGCAAGTGATTGACTTCGGGTGTTACAAATTTGTAATGTAAATGCTGATGTAAAACCTCACACCTCCCCTTCTTGACCTCTCCAGACTTTGGTCGTAAAACATACTGACTCTTGTAAAATGCAGGGGCACACTACATGGGCACAACACTGTAGGAACATGTAGCGATGTAAACTATGTACTCTTTGTTCTTGTAATAAAGTGGAGGAGGCCTATTTTCTTAATATATATATATAGTTACTAAATTTTCAAAATTAATGGGGTCGCAAATGAATACTATATTTCTGGCTTGCAAACCAATGATGTAGCCTAGTCAATTAAAGAATAGGGTTTGAGGGAAGAGATATTTTGATTACAACACTATGGGTAATCAACTTGTTTCCCAAGCAGAGTATCACGAAACCTTCACTTACACCTAAAAAGGTGACATGTATACAATTGTTACCTGATTGACTAAAGTTCTAAAACTGGTCACTTACAATGGTGCATGTACATGTTTGTTCATATTTTATGGATAGGAAATGACTCAAGCAACCTAAGGGTCACAGTCTTGGATATTTGAAACCAACCTCAGAACAGCTGATCTTCTCTCCTCTAGCAGCTGGCACAATTCTCCCTTCAACCAGATGACCTGAGATAATACAACCAAATATAAATTCTTAGATTATACAGATATACAGATTTCAACGATGGAGTGTAAACAGGTTGCAAAAGTTGCTACAAAATACCAACACATACATAGTCTGTAACTATAATTCCTGGGGATATGGTGCTTAGCAGCATGCTAATGCTAACTATAAGACCTACATTTATTGCCAGGAGATCTTGTTAGAGTATATTAGGCAACTCTGGATATAGTTAGTTTAGGATTGGTTACTTTACATCCAGGAGAGGTTACTTGCACTCCAAGCCATGTACTCCTATATAATCAGCCCATGGGGCTCAAGCAATACTGGGTGTAAACTACTGGGTGTTATACACAATCTTACAGTTCTGTCATAGAGAGAAAATGCAAGATATGCTATAAGATTATGAACAGGAGTCCTTGCTGAATATGTAAACTACTGTGTGTTATTCAATTTCTTAGAGGTAGTTACATCATCTACTTCAATAAATAAGCAGTTTGATCTAACAAAAGCGAAAATGTAACATCCATTGCTTTTCTGACCATTGGATAAGATATCCAGCAAAAAATAAAAAAAGCACATAAATAGATTGAACATCAAATAACCTAATTAATGGACATATGTTTTATTCAGCTTGTCCCTTAAGTATAGTGAAACCAATGCTTTACAATTGGGAGATGAAAAAAGTTTAATATAGTGAGAAGGATACCTGGTCTTTAGGATCGGGCAAAGAGTCAATCTCAGAGTTGACAGTGAGGCCACGATACATATCATTCATATTACCAGAACTGGTTTCTTGGTTCTTATCGCCATCTGTTGAGTCATTTGACTGTTCTTCTGACAATGACACCAATGGTTCAGTGTCACGCTTGAAATTATATAGTTTAGATGCAAGACTGTTGGTGTCCCTCCAGACACGAAGGCCTCTTGCTCTCTGTTCCATTGAAGAGATAACAGATGGCCGGTGTTTATTCCTCAGTTCTTGCAACCTTGCTTCACCTACAGCTTGATATCCCATGCAAGCTGTTAAAACAAGCTGGCTACTATCAAAAGTAGAGCCAGCTAAAGATTGCAAAAGGGTTACTGCATCCCCAGCATCCTTTGTTGTCACAAGTGCAGGACCTGCAATTAACATTGGTGATAAGCCTCCATCCAGGACTTAACTTCCAAGATAATTATTATGTTTGGCGTCAATAAAGAAAAAGAGGGACCCAGTACCATACAACTCCATCAGTGCAAGGGCTGTCCGGAAGAGCATCACACGGTTTCCCTCAAAGAGAAGCACATCCCAAACACGAAGAACTGAAACGTTTAAATAGCAGTAAAATGGTAAGTATGATTTTAGAGAAAGATAATAGTGAACTCAGAATTGAGTCTACAGTCCAAGCTTACTGACACACATATCAACAAGACACCAAATCAAAGGAAAAGCTAATGGTGGTAGACCTTACAGACATATATTAAATGGAACACTACAATTCTACAAATACTGAGGGTACAAAGTGCTACTGTGACAGTATTGCAATAGCAATCATGATCTCCTAAAAGGACATATGGTTCAAAGTGGCAGTTCTAAGAAGGGTAAATGTTTTGAAAAAAAAAAGGGTAAATGTTTCAAAAAGTGCAAAACGAAGCTTACCACTCTCCCAGGGAAGCATGTTCATGAAAATAGATAGGAACCATGGACCAGTAACCCATGCAACTTGTACACCAAGGTAATCAAGATGATTTACTGTAAAAAAGTGCATGAATGTTCTTGTCAAACTTGTGCTGTTAATATATCAGAAAGTATATGGTAAAATCATGAAAAATCTAAGGAATAGGTCACCTAGTTTTGGGAATCGCTCTCGGACTAACTCTTCTAAGACAAGCTGATCCACCTATGAAGAAACCAAAATGCAGATAATATAATAAAATAAATAAAGAAGATTAAAGGTCAAACCACCTAATAGCACGCAAACACTAAAACAAAGAAAAGGGTAATTTATAATACCTGAGATTCGATCATTTCTTCTGAGAAGTAACCATCAAAATAGTCATCCATAATGCCTGTCAATGCCCTGTGGACCCCATGAAAACATACAAGAAGATGTTTAGTTCAGCAGTACAGTTATGCAATCAGCACTTGAGCTGAACATCGTAGTTGTACTGCATAACCTACCAAAATGCATTCTCTTCTGGCATCAGTAGAAGTAACAAACCAGCAAAGAAGTTCATTGCCTGCATTATTTTTAGCATCAAGTAGTCAGTGAACAAGAGAGTGCAAATGTTAAAGCAATTTAAAAAACCCCGCAAGATAGCAAGTAGAGTAGTAAACAGAGAAAGAAGGCAAAAAATGTCAACTACTTATATTATGAAATAATTAGAAGCCTTGGCCGGGGGGGGGTGGGGATGCAGTCTGGGACCTGCCAAGTGCGACTGTGGCACAAGGCAGTGGCCGCGGTCTCAAGTCTCAACAGACAGTCGTACCAGCACATTATGTAAAAACAAGTTACGTAAAAACTATAAGACTAGTTCAATTTCACTTTTTCATGGAAACTTTGAAGGGTGTGTCCATGTAATGGGCCATGTTTTTTTAGACTTCAAATACAATAGGGAAACTGTAAACTGGAAGGGCTCCTCCAACAAACTAATGTGATTCACTGACATGAAAAGCAATATGATAAGCATTAAGATAGACTGGTAGAGATGTACCTGGCAGTAACCAACTGATGGATTGTGTCTAGCATAAGCTGTGAGCAAGCGTCTTAATGCATTTCTGCCATCCTCATCTAGTGCAGGATGCCCTGGAAATGTTCTAGGCAAATCCTAAAAGGCTCCAAAGTAAAAGATGACATTAACAAATGCATATTGTACCTGTTTACAGTAAAAAAATCATATTAATCTACACACCTTCTCTATTTGCACTTTCCACTTTTCAGAAGAAAATGGTTGAGAAGCTTTTGGTTTTCCATCACCACCTTCCGTAGTCGGGGAATCGGAACAATTGCTGCCTTCTCTTTCACCTTCCGCTGCAAGGAGACCCTCATAGTACCCTTTCACCCGACGAGCTCCAATACCAATAAAAGCTTGCCATAGCTGTCCCAACAATCAAAAGGGGTTGCTGTTTTAATAGAACAACAGGTCAATTCTGTTCTAGAAAAATGCAAGCCGTACCTCTCCTCTCAGAGCCATTGGAAGCCCATCACGGACTAAGCATTCTAATTCTTCCTTCCAAGGATAATAA
The DNA here is from genome assembly GCA_036936925.1 of Cenchrus fungigraminus. Lineage (NCBI taxonomy): Eukaryota > Viridiplantae > Streptophyta > Magnoliopsida > Poales > Poaceae > Cenchrus > Cenchrus fungigraminus. The sequence continues at coordinate 13,050,529 of CM072778.1, read as the reverse complement.
TCTTCTTGGTCTGCACTTCTATTTGTAGTGTCAGCGTTGGCAATGTCAGCTGCAGGCACGTCCTGGCTAGGATCAACCTTCTCTACATCATAGAACTCATCATCAGAATCCTCCAATGGTTTGCTCTCTTCAGGATTACCAGGGTGCAGTTCATCACCCGTGTACCCCTCTTTAACAGAAGATGTTTGTTGTTTCTTGACACGTGAGTTCATCATCTCCTCGATGTGGCACAAGGAGGACCTGATTTCGGACCATATCTGGATCTTATGTGGTCTTGGCTGCCTCAATGTTTTCTCGTCTGACCTTGCATCATCAGCATTCTTGCCAGCGGGTCCGTCATCCTCATTGGACGGTGCAACCTTGATATCCTCTCCAGATGACTCTCCGTCCTCGGCTTGCCGATCCAGAAAATTCTTCCATCTATCTGACCTCTCCTCTTCCTCCTCCTGCAGAGCCAGCGGCATAACATATGCAATTCAGCAAGATGAAGAAGCATGTTGCAAAATGTAGGAATCGTCAGGGGAACTGCTCTTCCACCTTGTAGATGTTTGCATACTCTCTGTACCGCTGCAGGTGCTGTGGCCGCACAGCAAAACCATAAGCGTCCCTGCACCACCACCCAATGCGCCAGTCAGAAATGTACTAGTGGACGCAATCATGAAGTAAAGTCGTCTTTATCAGAAGGCCTGGAACAAATCAATTTGCTAAAAACACATCACGCTCACTAAATTAGCATTTTCACTTGCACTAGTACTCCGTATTTTTAAAAAAAAAATCAAGTAGTTTCGCATCACTCAGATCCTGCAAGCATCATAAAACCACAATCCGAACATTTTGAAAACAAAAGCGATGCATCACATCAGAAATGCGGAGATCCAGGCTCTGCATTGCCCAAATTCAGCCCCCGATTTCTCGCCCCGGATCGAGATCCCCGCGAAATCCGAAAATATCTCCGAAACACACGAGCGGAAGTCTCGAGCAGGAACTCCGCGAAAAAAAAACCCCATGGAAACAGCATAGACCAACCAGCACGTCTCCGAGATGCGCGCGGCTGGGGAGCGAGAGAAGCGGAAACCAACCGCTTGTGCTCGAAGGCGATGAAGGGGAGGGCCTTGGCCTTCATCTCCCGCGGCGTCGGCCACCCAGCGCCGTCCCCCCGCCCTACCAGTCTACCACCACCCCTCCTGCTCGTCTGCCTCCCCGGCCGCGCGGCGCGTTCGCACTCCGGCGACCCCCAGCGCTGGCGTAGGCGGGCAAAAAGCGAAGCGTACGGTGCGGGAGTGAGCACTGGAGTGAGGAGTGCGATTGTAGCTAGGGGTCGGTGACGACCTCCCGATTATTGTACTGCTGCTGAGGGACTGTTCTTTTCGGGGCCCCACACACACAACAGTAAAAACACTATTTATATATCATATTTATCACATATTCTCTCACAAAAAATACTATTTCAGTATTATTCATTAGCGTGACACCGAGGGGGAGCGAGCCCGCTTGGCTGGCTACTGGGGAGTTGGGAAATCAGAGGAGGCGACTTAAATATTTTCAACTTTTCCCCTTTCATTTTTCGCATTTTTTATACGGGTTAATTAATCTGGGGTTTCGGGTGCAGGGAGATTGGGGAGGCGGGGACTCGGGGGTTCACTGATCACTGTCCCCCGCCGGCCTCGTGGCCGGCCGCCCGTCGTCGTCGACATGGGCGGTGGGTTCAGTGTCCAGTGACACGCCGGGATCCCGATTCTCCGTGTCAAGGGGAGCTGTGCTCGTTTCTGTGCTCTGGGAAAAAAGATCGTGCACGGGTGATGTGTTTGAAGATCTGGACAAGAAGCTAGTGTAAAGTTGTAAAACTTGTACTACTGTACTATTACAATGTAATTCAGACAAATTTACGTTTTTGTTTCAAATACAAACAATAGTTTTAAGTATTTTTCTTGCGTGTGACTTTGTGAGCGCGCAGGATGTCGGTCGAAATGATGGATGGATACGTGCCTCCTGCCGCGGCAGGCAGGTTGGGCGATCCATCAGGCGAGAGGGTAGGCCCCCCGAGTGAGATGGATCCCAGTCCGTTTCCTAAAAAAAAAAAGATCCCAGTCCCAGGTCCCAGTCAGTCAGTCACTCAGTCAGCTTCCCAGTGCGAGACATCTGCAGCAGGCACAGCTATTGGTGCAGTACTGCAGCCTTTCACGGCCACTTTCCGTCTTTCTTTCCGCACCTCAAACGACAGACGTCCTCCATGTACTGCCAACCGCTTCCGTACGGGAGATGATCGTTTACTTGTGTCAGCGTCATAGAACAAGACTAGGGCACCCACAGTGTGCTGGAAAATCGAACCGTGGGCTGCTCTAAGCGAACAATGATTCGGACATTGGTTGTCAGGCCCCGTTTACAGCCTGTTCGTTTGGCTGGTGGCTGGTTACTGGTGCTGATTTGTTCTGAGAGAAAAGTACTGCTGGCTGGTTGTTGGTGGCTGGTTTGTTCTGAGAGAAAAGTACTGCTGGCTGGTAGCTGATAAGCCCAAACGAACAGGGCAAACTTTTGGGTCCTCTTCAAGGTCTATTAGGAGTATTAAACGTAGATTATTTAAAAAAATAATTACACGAATGGACCGGAAATTGCGAGACGAATCCATTAAGTCTAATTAATCCGTCATTAGAGATTGTTTAATGTAGCACGACATTATCTAATCATGACATAATTAGGCTCGTTAGATTCGTCTCGAAAATTAAGGTAAGGGTCGTAGAATGGGTTTTGTCATTAATCTACATTTAAGACTCCGAATTAGTGGAAAGAAGATTGATGTGACGGGCAGTTGGTGAAAATTTGGGGAACTAAACTATGCCCCAGATGAAGACTCTGTTCGGCAGGTCTTAATAGGAGAAGCCGGCAGATTGTTCGTGAGAGAAAATAGTGTAGAAGAAGTTGTACGGTAGATTGATTGAGAGAGAAAAGTAATGTGTAATAAGCCGAAAAAGAGCTTCCCAACGCCCCCGAAAAATCGAACTGTGCAGACGAGCTGAACTAACCATGCCAACTGCTATTGCACCACACGTCGCGTGGCTCCCACGAGGAGAGCAGACACCGTTCCTATGGTTCGATGCAGCGTTGGAGGTAGCAAACTGTAGTTTTGTTCGGCTTGTGTGGACCGCAGCATTCGAACCAGGACTAGAGCTGCCCTAAGGGCACCCACAGTGTGATGCAAAAATCGAACCGTGGGTTGCTCTAAGCAAATAATGAACACTGCAAGGTTTGAACATTGGTTGTCATACGAAAAATCGAACAGTGCAGACGAGCCGAACTCTCGCAAATTAAATAATCACGCCAACTGCTATTGACACACCACGTCATGTGGGTCTCATGAGGAAGAGGAGACAACGTACTCCCATGGTTCGATGCAGCGCTGGAGGTAGCGAACCGTAGTTTTGTTCGGCTTGCGTGAACTGCAACATGCGAACAAGGAAGAGAGAGGTCATCATCAACACGATTAAAAACATGCTGCTATAATATTCCCTCTATCCGTAAATATATGTTGTTTAGGTCAAATAAATTAGTTCATTTTATGGATGGAGGTTGTCCCTCCGTATCCTTTTATTTGACATTTCTGACCATGTTGTGGAAATTAAGGAAGGCATGAAAGTACTTTTTTGCCCTCAGGAATCACGGAGGTTCTCAATCGTCTAGACGCCGGGATGGTACGCCGCCCTAGCCGGGTGCTGTTATATGTCGCTTCAGCGACAAATTCTCTCCGTGTCGTTGAAGGAAAAGGTGCCTCAGGGGGTTGGAGTGCATGCATGCAAGGAAAACAAAATTGATGACATCAGCCACATGCAACATTGATTGAAACTACAAAATCTATAAATCACAAAGCAAACATCAAAATTAAATTCCGATCCCCATTGGATTTCTGACAATAAAAACTTCGAAACAAGATCCCACTTGACTATATTTTGACAAACTTTGTTTTATTCGTTTTTTAATTACGATTATATATTCTGTTATCGCTAGAACAAAACGAATGAAGTGCCAGAACAAATGAGAACAACTGTCAGAACAAGTTTATACGTCATCCCGAACAACAAATGTGGTGTCAAAACAAATCAGAACAAGGGTCAGACACATGTTATTATTATAGACAGAACAAGATATTACTATAGCCAGAACAAGATATTACTATAGCCAGAACAAGTTTGTATGTCATCTCGAACAAAAAAAGTGTCAGAACAAATGAGAACAACTGTTAGAACAAAATCCTATTATAGTCGGAACAATTTTGTGTGTCATCTCGAACAAAAACAAATGTATTGTCAGAACAAATCAGAACAACGGTCAGAACAAGTTGTTATTATAGCCAGAACAAGATACTTATAGCCAGAACAACTTATTATTCTAGCGAGAACAAATTTACATCTCATCTCAAACAATAAAAATATTAATAGAGGGGAAAATATTAAAAAGAAAAGAATATAAAAAATGGAAACAAAAACAAAAAATAAAGTAGAAAGTAAAAATGAATAAATAAAAAGAAAAGAGAAATATAAGTGAAATAAGACATAGAATAAAAAAAGAAGAATAAAAAGAAAGAAAGAAAAAAATGAAACAGAAAAAATAATGTTAGAAAGGAAATATAAATAAAAAGAAAAACAAGAAGAAAAAATAAAAAAGAAAACGAAAAACAGAAAAAATGTTTATAAATAAAAAAGGAAAACAAAAAAGGAAAAAGAAATAGAAAAGAAAAAGGAAAGAATAATAAAAAGAAAGAAAGAAAAAAGAAAGAAAGGAAAAAAAAGCACCCACACCCCGAGCCACGGCCCCCCACGCGGCTCCCCGGCCTTTAGCGACAGAAGAAGATTCTGTCGTTGAAGCGATACATAAGATTCACGCCCTAGCCCGGGTGTGTCTACATGTCGCTTCAGCGACAAAAACGCAAATCGTCACGCCAGTGCAAGGTGAGTAAGACTTTTCATTGCATGCATGCGAATAAGACAAAAAATGATGTCATCCTTACATGCAAAGTGTTACTGAACTTAAAAAACTATAAATCTTAAACCGAGTGTCAAAATTAAATTCTGATTGCACAATTGGATTTCTGACAATAAAAACTTCGAAATAAGATCCCACTTGACTATATTTTGACAAACTTTTTTTTATTTGTATTTTTAATTAGGGTTATATATTCTATTATCGCCAGAACAGAACAAATGAAGTATCCGAACAAACGAGAACAACTGCCAGAACAAGTTTGTATGTCATCCCGAACAAAAAAATGTAATGCTAGAACAAATCAGAATAGGGGTCAGAACAAGATATTATTATAACGGAACAAGGTATTACTATAGCCAGAACAACTTTTTATTATAACCAGAACAAGTTTGTATGTCATCTCAATTAAACAAAATAAAGTGTCACAACAAATACGAACAACTGTCAAAACAAGATCATATTATAGCGAGAACAAGTTTGTATGTCATCTCGAACAAAATAATTGTAGCGTCAGAACAAATCTGAACAAGAGTCAGAACAAATTCTTATTATTATAGACAGAACAGATTATTATTATAGCTAGAACAAAACATTTGTAGGTAGCGAACAAATTATATGAACTGGCGGAACAAATATGTGTACATGTCGAACAAATTATACAAACTAACAGAACAAAACATTTGTAGGTACCGAACAAATTATATGAACCACCGGAACAAATATGTATACATCTCGAACAAATTATACAAACTACCGAAGCAAAAATTTTATGCATATCGAACAGATTATATTAACTAACGCAACAAATTTTAGAGGTGGAACAAGTATTTACAGGGTGGGGAATGAATATTTACAGAAGACGAGAACAAAATTTCACTGTTGTGAAATAAATATTCACGGGAGGAACAAATAAAAAATAAAATAAAAATAAAGAAAAACATAGGAAAGGGGGCTCTATATTAAAAAAATGGTAGGAATAAAAAATATGTAAGAGAAAAAATGATAATATGGAATAAAACATGCAAGAAAAACAAAAAATAAATATAGATAAATAGAAGAAAAATAAAAATAAAAATTAGAATGAGAGAAAAGAAATGAAAGAAAAACAACTTAAAATGATCTATAACTCTTTGTAGTCACGAAGTGTTGTGTGGTACAATGGTTGCTAACTGTCTTGTTTAGTTGAAGGTCTGAGGTTCAAAACTTGTGATTGTTGAAATTTTTTTCCTATTTTAACTTCGTATAGAATTGGGAAGGAAAAAAAACTGAAGACGGAAGGAAAAAAAAGAAAAAACTGAGAACCACGCGAAGGAAAAAAAATCGAACGAGACTGAAGGAAGCCGAAGAAAACCGACCGAAGGAAGGCAGCCAAAGAAAACCGACCGAAGGAAAAAAGAAAACCGAAGGCAGCCGAAGAAATAAAACCGACCAGAAAACCGACCGAAACCGAAGGAAGGCAGCCAAAGAAAACCGACCGAAGGAAAAGCCGAAGAAATAAAACCGACTAGAAAACTGACCGAAACCGAAGGAAGGCAGCCAAAGAAAACCGACCGAAGGAAAAAAGAAAACCGAAGGCAGCCGAAGAAATAAAACCGACCAGAAAACCGATCGAAACCGACCAGAAAACCGACCGAAGGAAGGCAGCCGAAGAAAACCGACCGAAGGAAAAAAAACCGAAGGCAGCCGAAGAAATAAAACCGACCGAAGGGAAAAAAAGAAAACCGACCGAAGGACCGGATTGGCGCGACGGGAGAAGAATTTGTCGCTGAAGCGACATATAGTATCCGCGCCCTAGCCCCAACCGCACGCTAACAGCAAACCCTTCTCATCTAGCCGCTCGTTGACTAGCGTGTCTCAATTTTAAGCTTATGCGTTGAACTAGGGGCAAAAAAGGAGAAATAATTTTGCGATATAATTGAGCTAGCGGCGACAAATATATAATGATATGGAGAGAGCATTATCTAGCACCGTCATCTTGTCGTGTTTGTTTTATATATAGCCAGAGAAGTGAGATCCAACGTGTCAGACAGCTAATTCAACTCGTGCCATGGCGTATCTATCGGAGACGTTCCCCGAGCGTCCGTACGTCGTTGGCTGTGTTCCTCTTCTGTTCATCCATCCACCGCTCAGATCCAGCTCGCAGCCGGCAGGTCCAATCTTCCAACGACTCCTCTCCGTTCGGACCGTGATGCTGTGACCTTACACAGGAGGTGGCATGAAAAGGCCATGAACCGTGCTCCCACACCCAACCAGGCTGGTCATCAGTTGGCAGTTTGGCACTTATACTTGGCAAGCAGATTCGGGCGCCGGAAAGCCCCGGACAAACTCCAACCTCTTAACCAGTCAGTCCTGCCGCGCTCAGTTAACGCAACCATGTCATACGGGTACACGGTACGGGACCTTCGCGGTGCTAGCCGGAGCATCGGCGGGCGGTGGCGGTGTGTAGATCACCTTATACTCCAGACTTCCAGAGAAGAGAAGATAGGAACCGATGGGAAGGGGAGGACGTTACGTTACGGGATTACTGGGAGCTTCAGCAATCAGCAGGGGAGGGACAGCCGGACAGGGGTGGGTACCTGTGCATCAGCGGCCATCCTAGCAAGAAAGTGAGAAACGCCTAGGCATGCCGGTCTTCTGTGATTGCGTTGGTTTGGGGGCTTTGGGCAGACAAACACAAACTCATACGAGACCCGGCATAATTTTCCTTTTCTTTTGTTCGCGCGAGTGATGATGATGGCTGCATCGGCGAGCGGCGACGGCCCACGGCCGCTTTCTGCCTGCTTGCAGAAGAGAGTAAAGGATGAGTATGCAACAGTTGACATAGGAGTACTATTCCTTTGTGTTCGGAGCACAGTTTCTTGGTATTAATGTACGATCTGTTGTGGGCTGTGTGGCAGTCCCGCGATCGTGTAGTACCCAAAGGCCAAAGATGTAACACATGGACAGTGCTCGCTGGTGATTGCTTTGCAGTTTGCACAAAGAACTCTGTAGTGTGTAGTGCTAGTGAGGCCGTTGCCCCTCCTTTCTCCTCCCACGGTCGGCGCCACGGCGGCGACGGCGCGAGCGTACGGCAGTCCAGCCTCTCCAGATTCGAGAAGCACCCATCTTTCCACTGAAACAGAGCTTAAAAAATTAAAATTCCGTTGCCCGGGTGAGAGCATACTATCGACTTACCAGCTACTGTACACTAAGACGGAAACATGACATGAGATGTTCTCAAGTATTAATAATAAGCCAATTCCCTATATACTATTAGGAAATATAACTCATTCCTTATGTGCCACTAAAAATCAGCTCATCCATTCAGTGTTATCGGCTCATCCCCTCTATGCCATTGTATCCCCTCTATGTTGTTGGAAAGATATATTTTTCAATGACACATAAGGGATGTGTTATATTTTTCAATAGCGCAGAGGGGGTGAAAAGTTCTACCAATAACCGATGGCACTGAGGGAATGAGCTAATTTTCAATAGCACATAAGGGATGAGTTATATTTCCCAAAGCATATAGGGAATTTAGTCATTAATAATTGGGTTCTAGCATTTGTATCTGCGTGACTCAGATATACCTGAGCATTTTTAGCCCGCGCCAGGCCCGATCGAACCCGCCCCGCCCCCAAGGACCTTACTGGACGGGCCTGGACACAGATCTTGCAGCCTGAGAAAAAAATCTTAGCCCAAGCCCGACCCGAAATGTTATTTTTAGCTATTTTACACTACAAAACGCATGGGCAGCCCGCCCCAAGCTCGGGCCCGACCCGAGCCCGGCTCGAAAATTTGAGGCCCGACGTGTCTAGTGAGACGGTGGTGGGTAGGATTTTCTCAGCCCGAAATAACCGGGTTTTTTCGGCTCGGCCCGAAAAATACTCAGGTGTATATAGACTCAGGCTGACTCAAGCACACGCGCCTCGTGGTGATGCTTTTGCGCAGGTGTTGCATTAGTCGAACAGAGATATTACGGGTATCAAACATCCATGCATGGATGGCCCGACCGTCAATCGATCAATTAGTTGATAGATCTTTCTCTCGGGGCCCGGGCTCCAAGCTTACACGGGTTCGGAACCCAGAAAGATAGTCCAGCGCGGTGATTGATCGACAACCACTACACCAATCACCATGCATGCATGCGTACCTGCAGCTCGTCCTCCTCGTATAGACCTGGTGTTTGGTTGGGAGTGAAATTTTTTTCACTTTATTGTTCACAATTTTGATCCATAATTAAGGGTATTAAATAAAATTAATTTACAAAATTATCTTCACAACTCTTGAGCTAATTTGCGAGATGAACCTAATGAAACTGTTGACCACACGATAAGAGGATGGTTACTATAGTACTAGTAAAGTACACGTGCGTGTCGCACGTGATATAAAAAATATAGCATATTTTGTTACCTAACATAAAGGTATCATCCTAGCAGTGGATACAAGGAAATATAGTCAGTGGATACAAGGAAAATACACAAATACGAGAAATGTAAATACACAAAAATACACAAAACAGAAAAAAAAGAAAAAGGTATGTCTTCTATGGAAAATTGGAAATGCAAGTATTTAATGGAATGGTTAAAGGGAGTATAGTCAGTGGATACAAGAAAATGGAGCATAGTTTTTGGAAAAAAATCGTCCTGGCAGAATCACACGTTCAAAACAAATATCGAGGATGAAGGGCACACACATCAATTCATCAAATCATTCATTCAACAAATAAAGCACAATCCAATCAATATGCATGTTTCCTTTTAAATTAATGTGCGTGTACACGTATTTGAGTAAGCACCTAGCTCCACACCATCATTTGTTCACAAATTCCTAAATAGGTCTAATCTCCTGCCACAAACAGAACTTCTCAAAAGCTTTTCTGCGATCCCCGTGTGTGCGAACCATCTACCCCCAGTCATGTCGTCCTCCAAGTTTGCAATGCCCATTGACCAATGGTGCAACCTGCCTACCGAGATCTGGGGTGACATCATCAGCGGCATCGACGTGCTTGACGTGATGAGCTTCTCATCAACTTGCAAGTCGCTCTACTCCGTTTGCGATCAACTCGGAACTACCATTCTCAAGCCAAGTACGCCGAACTACTATAGTATTACTGTAGCAAACCATAAATTAAGCTCAGTAGATTCGTTGGGGAAATTTTGTTAAAAGGATTTGGAAATAGATTTCATTTTAGTACTCATGCATTAGTCTCAGTAGATTCCTTTGGGGAATTTTTTTTCCCGAGCAGCAGCATTGCATTCGAGTCTTCTCCATGGCAAAGCTGAACAAGTTTTGGGGACCTTTTGGGCTCAATTTATCCTCCCTTTATATTTGCAGAGTAGTTAAGTACAGCAGACTAGCAGTGGACCCGGACCGTCTTTTTTTTCCGCTCAAACAAAACGAAAGCTACGTGTAACGCAGAGAGAGTGATCCCGATCTTATCGAAGAAATGTAAGTTTTGATGGGAAGTAGTATACTACTCCAGTGCCTAATTTTTTTCCCTGTTTTTAGCTCTTCTAGTGAATGAGGTAACTACACAGAGAGGCCTCTCCATTTAGTCTTAAACGGAGAGCCCTCCTAAGTTACTTCCTGTGACATAAAAGTTATTTCCCTCCATAGAAAACAAGCACATAGGAGGAAATAATTTTTAGTCATACATGGGAGCCCTCTCAGGTTAATTCCTATGACACAAAGTTACTTCCTCCTGTAACTTTGTGTCGCAGGAAGTAACTTTGTGTCGCAGTAAGTAACCTTGGAGACCTCTTATCCATTTAACCCTAAATGAAGAGGCCTCACCGTTTAGATTTTGCGTTTCGTGAAAGATGTTTACAAATAGATTCCTAATGGAAAGAATTCCGAAAATGAACTCTGAGCTGAAATAATGTTAATTACCCTACTTTGATTTTTATTAAAAAAACTATATTTAATAGGGAAAAAAATCCAAATTACTACCCTCAAGTATAATCAAAATTTGGCTAACCTCCTAAAGTATTTCTTGGTTCAGTTCACCCCTAAAGTACACAATTTGATTCAATTTACCCCTTAGCACAATTTGTCTTTTTGTTTATCCATACACAAGTTGAACTTTAATTTGAAACTTTGCAAGATGGTAGTGGACATCATAATATATATTAAAAAATATTTTGTGATTTTTGCATCATTAGTTTTTATATAGTTTTGTATATCAAATTAGATTTTATTATTAAATATTCTACGCTATCAAAATAGTGATAAAAATTCATGATATATTTTTAATATGCCTTATGTTGTATGCTATCATTTTGCAAAGTTTTAAATTAAAACTCCACTTGTGCATGGAGAACTAAAAAACAAATTTTGTTAAGGGGTAAACTAAACCAGATTGTATAATTCAGAGGGTTAACTGAACCAAAAATACTTTAAGGGGTTATCCAAACTTCAGTTATACTTGAGGGGAGTAATTTGGACTCTTTCCTAATATGTGGCCAACAACATGCAAAATGAAATATACGAACATTGGTTAACATTTTACAACATATTTAAGTGAGGTTCAAATATTGAAAGTATATATTGATGTCGGCATTGACTGATACACTGAAAAATTCTAAGTGCCGAGAATCCTTCATACATTAATTGGTATGCAAGTTTGAAATTATATTCTGGAAGATTTTTCATGTATACATTGAAATACTTTGGATCCAAAATGTAGTATGATGTCTAGTAATCATTTTTTTTCATGTTGTTGGCCATGAAAACATGCGTGTAAATTTCTTCACAAGAGAATTTCGAAGTATGGTAACTGATATTGTTTTCAGCTTGCAGACCTCGGCGCCAGTGTCTGTGGCGCCAAGGCATCTAAGCTTAGCGCCATTGTCTCTAGCACCGAGCTCAATGTGCATTTTAAAAATTCTTTCCGCTAGAGGTGTATTTGTGAACATCTTTCACGAAAAGAGATAAAAATTAAAAAAAATGTCGCATCCTATATTATGCACAATAAACGGACATGGACCAGTTTAGGTAGGGCCACATGACATCATCATAGGATCCCAGGTTTGGACTTGGAGTCGGTTGCATCACGCCCCGTTTTCGCAGGCCTTCCTTGCCCGCCACGCCCACGAAGCTCCCGGCTCCCATAAATCTCGTTCCAATCCGGCGCACACATCTCGTATCCCTCCCGCTCCACCCTCCAAACCCCTGCCTCCATCCATCTTGATCTCGCCGCCTAGATCGAAAACCCCACCGCCATCCGCAACCCCTCTGCGGCCGCCACCATGGCCCCGGCCTCCGCCCTTGTCGGCCCTCCCGTCGCCGTCGCCTTCAACTCCGATCCCAAGCCACAGCCCAAGCCGGTCCACGCCTCGTCTCCGGACTACTCGTCCGACGAAAACTCATCCATGGACGAAGAATCGACTGAGAAGGTGGTGTTGCCACGTTCCGGGCAGGAGCCGCTCGCGTACGCCTCGTCCGGCGATCCCTGCGTCGATTTCTTCTTCCAGGTCGTCCCCGGCGTCACCTCCGACACCGACCTCGCCGCGCTCCTCGACGTGGCCTGGTCCCGGGACGCGCTCATCGCCCTCAAGCTCGTCTGCCACCTCCGCGGCGTCCGCGGCCTCGGCAAGTCTGACAGGGACGGCTTTTACGCCGCCGCGCTCTGGATGCACGCGCACCACCCGCGCACCCTCGCCGCCAACCTCGCCAACTTCGCCAGGTTCGGGTGCCTCAAGGACCTCCCCGAGATCCTCTACCTCGTCCTCCACGGCCCCCGCGAGGACGACCAGCGCAAGGGCGACGGCCGTCGCCGCCGCACGAAGCGCCGCCGCGTCGTCGACGAGGCGAAGGCTGCCAAGGAGAGGCTCAACAAGGAGGCGCAGCTCGCGCAGGCGGCGCTCGCTCGCTACGCCTCAGATGAGGCCTTCCGCCACCTCTACGACCGCGTCGCCGACACGTTCGCCGAGCTGCTCAAGTCCGACGTCGAACACCTGCGCGCCGGGGACACCTCCAAGATCGGGCTCGCCGCCAAGTGGTGCCCGTCGCTCCGCTCGTCCTACGACCGCGCGACCCTGCTCTGTGAGGCCATCGCCCGCCGCATCTTCCCACGCGAGTCGAACCAAGAGTACCTCGACCTCTCAGACGAGCACTACACCTACCGCGTCCGCAACCTGCTCCGCCGCGAGGTGCTGGTGCCGCTTCGCAAGGTGCTCGAGCTCCCGGAGGTGTACATGAGCGCGGGCCAGTGGGACGAACTTCCCTACGCGCGCGTAGCGTCCGTCGCCATGAACAAGTACAAGGAGGTGTTCCAGAAGCGCGACAAGCCCCGCGTCGTCGGCTTCTTCGACGAGGTGCGCACGGGCCACGCAAGGGTGGCCGCTGGCGCGGTGCTGCCGCACGACCTGATCGCCGCGGCTCTCAAGGGCGAGCACGACGAGGCGGCGGACCTCCAGTGGCGCAGCATGGTCTCCGCCCTCGCCGAAGAGGGCCGGCTTGACAACTGCATCGCGGTCTGCGGGCTCACCGGTGCCGCCACGGACCCTGCGGTCTCGGCCGCCGTCGCGCTGGGGCTCCTGATCTCGGAGCTGAGCCAGGAGCCGTGGAAGGGGAGGGTGATCACCTTCGACGAGATGCACCAGCTGCACAAGCTCCACGGCGGTACCCTCAAGGAGAAGCTGCAGCCGCTGGTGGCGGCCCTTGGTCCGCGCAAGAAGGGTGCCAACCTGCAGGGTGTCTTCAGCAAGATCCTGAGCACGGCAGTGACAGGCGGGCTCCGCAGGGACATGATGGTGAAGAGGGTGTTCGTGCTTAGCGACATGGACTTCGACGGGTGGGCTGGCCCCGCGTCGGCTTGGGACACGGAGTACCAGGGCATCTGCAGCCGGTTCAGCGACGAGGGGTTCGCGGCGCCGGAGGTGGTGTTCTGGAACTTGGGGACGTCCAAGGCTTCGATGCCGGTGGTGGCGGCCCAGGAGGGCGCGGCGCTGGTGAGCGGCTTCTCCAAGAACCTGGTGCGTCTCTTCCTGGAGGCCGACGGCAATCTCACTCCAGCTGCCGTAATGGCCGACGCCATCTCCGGCCCGGAGTACGACGCGCTCGAGGTGTTCGACTGAGCTTTACCTTTTCCGTTATGAAGCTGAACTCTCTTGCCTCCTAGTGCAAGAGGATTATGTCTCCAGTTTTTTAATTTTTTGAATCGATGAATGCGTGAATTGCTAGCGAGCATTTGGTATCCGCTGCGATGCGAGATATATTGGTCCTACCTGTGGTGGCATTTGCGATGTGGTTTTGAATGCCACGAGACAAGTTTTGCTGGGGAGAAGGGGCTTTGATTAGAAGGTCAACTATTTTCTGACATTCAAAGTTGTTTTGAATCCAACTACACATACTGGAATCACTATCTGAACGTGATAGTTTTTATTCAGATATTTAAAAATATTAAAAAGTGAGAGAGGATCGCAATATTATACTTGCATTTCCGCAACATTATTCACCACTCTTAACTTGAATTACTGGTAAATGTAGAACTACTCCATTAATTATCCTTTAGGCCTTGTTTGGCAACTAGTGTATTCACGTGGAAAGCGGCTCAAACCCCGCCTCCCGTGGAGTCTAGCCCACGCCGGGGTGAGTTTTCCCTCTTGGGCCAAAAGCGTATTTGGCAGCCCGTGTATCAAAGTGGAACGCATCTAGATCCCGGTCATTCCACGGGAGAAAAGAAAATCACCGAACACGCCGTGGAAAAATTCTCCATCTCTCTCGGCGTCGTCCTCACCAACGCGTCCTTTCATCCGCGACAGCGTGGAGCGTCGCAGCAGCGGGGGTCGTAGGCGCGCGCGCAGATCGACTACCACCCGAGGCGGAGGTCGACGTGGAGCTCGTCGTCGGCCTGGTGCACGGCGTAGCAGATCCACCTGTCCATCGCCGATGCGGACGCGGCGGCGGTGCCGTCCCGTCCCTGTCGTAGAACTCAATGCAGAGATCGCGTAGCGGCACGGCAACGACGCGGGAGCCTCGATGGCGGCCGTGCAGCTCGGCACTGACGGCGTCGGCGAGGACCCGGCGGGGGGCCGCGAGTGCAGCTCGGCGTTGACGGCGTCGGCGAGGACCCGGCGGGGGGCCACGAGCGCTGGGTCCTTGTAGGAGCCGGATGAGCTCGACTTTGCTGAGCCGGTGCTGCTACTCCAGTCACTTTCGTCGTCCTCATAGTCGTCGTCTTCAGGTACAAAGCGCCGCTTGGACTCCAAGAATGAGAGGGTATGCACGGCGGCGAAGACATGACGCCACCGCCGCGAGAGCGCAACCGCACGCGCGCGACCGCGGCAGCCAGGAGGGTGGACAGGATGTGCTCAGCCCGCTGGTGGCGGCGCTGGGCTCCGTCCGGGTCCCCATGGCCGCGGGAAACCCTTGCTAAACGGACGACGATGTTCCCTCCGAACCCATCCAGCCACCCCGTGGAATCACTCTCCTGCGCAATTATTAAAATCTAATCCACCCGTGGATTTGGTGGGCTGCGGGGATCACCCAACCCCAGCCATGGAATCAATCTCCCGTGGAATGAATCCACTAATTGCCAAACGAAGCCTTAGTTATTCAACGCTCTGAACCTGAATTACCGGTGAATTACCCATTATTGATAATCATTCTTTTCCTGTCCCATTTAACTGTTTGTCCACCCCTTTCTGCCCCATTGTGTGCCCCTTTCTGCCCCACTGTGTGCCGGTTTTAGCGGGTTAGTTATTTGCTCCCGTTCATTGCAACATCTACGTTAAGAGTCGCATCCTAAAACTAAACATCACGTTCACATCTTAAAATTTTGAGGAAATTGACTGAAATTTGTGTAGATGACTCAATTTGACAGCCTGTTACGCAAAGTGGTGCGACTGGACTTATACGTGGTCCCGTGTCAAGAGTCGGACTCTAAAATTAAAACATTGTGTTCACATCTTAAAATTTTAGAGAAATTAGTTGAAGTCGGACTCTAAAATTAAAACATTGTGTTCACATCTTAAAATTTTAGAGAAATTAGTTGAAATTGTGCACGTGACTCAATTTGACAGCCCTCTACTTTGTGCAAAATGATGTGCATGAACTTATACGTGGTCATCGCGTCTAGAGTCGGACCTTAAAAATCCACCCAACTCACATTTACTTTGTACCCAACCTGACCCAACCTATTATATACTAAAATCCATTTCTACCGTCCAAACACACCCCGCGCAACAACTTACATTCACGGGCAAGTCGTCGTTGAGCACGCGCACAGCAGCAACTAGTTCTGAAAAAAAAAGCAAGTCAGCAACTAATTGCTTTGGCTGAACTAATGGAACGTTGAGCTTTGTAAACGATTTATTGTAATATTTAAACTCCACGCCACGCGGCCACGAAATCACGGTGCTGTGCTGGGAATTTTTTTATTTCTCTTTTTAGATTTTTCAAATATATAGCCTAATAAAAAAATTGTAAAAACTATACCGATGTCGCCGTTACAAACAGCGGTTGCATGGCGGTAGCATTGCAACCGTTTGAAACAGCAGTAGTGAACAATAACCCCGTGGCGTGGTGGTGGGCACTGTAGCATGCCTAACTGCCATTTCAAAAAAACATAGCTTTGTTTGTATAAATTCGAATGGAGATAAACTTTCGTCGAGATCTACAACTTTTTAGTTCGAATTTCTTCATTTGAAGTCATCTTGACGCTCGAATAATCGATACAAATGCTTCTTCTCTTGACAACATAATTTTTAAAAATCATATTTCTTTCATATGAACCTCAGACGCAGATAAAAGTTATACGAAAATTGTCACTTTCATCGAGAGTTACAACCTTGTAGTTCATACTTTTGTCATTTAAAATCATTTCGATGCTCAAATAATCAACAATATATTCAGATCTAAAATTGACGAGATTTTTTTCTCTCGACAACATATATTAAAAATAATAAAGTTTTCATATTAATTTAGATGAAGGTAAACTCTACTCCGAAATTATGTATCTTGACGAGGTCAACAACTCTGTAGTTCAAACCGTGTCCATTTGAATTCATTTTGACGCTCAAATGATTGACACAATGTTTAGATTTAAAATTCAAATTTTAGATCTTGATAGTATGTCGATTATTTGAGTATTAAGATGACTTCAAATGAAAAGGTTTGAATTAGAAAGTTGTAAGTCTCAAAGAAAGTCATAATTGTTCATATAAAGTTTGTCTCCATCTGAGTCGAACTTGCTGTGGGGTTACTGTTCACAACTGTCATTTCAAATAGCGGTAGAGGCCAACTGCAATTTTCAAACGGCAGTTGCAATGCTACCGTCATTTGAAACGGCTGTATCGGTATAGTTTTGCAAGATTTTTATGGAGCAAGTATATCTTTTTTAAAAAGTAAATGTAGAAAATAAAAAAAAAATCTTGTTCTGACTGCTGCTAGCCGCGCGCTATTGTAATTGGGTCAGCAGCAAAAATGTAATTTGGGCCCATATGAACACTATACTTTCTCTAATGGGCCTCGCCACTCATGCCAGAAGGCGCTACCACCATTGGGAAAATTCCGACAGCCGACAGGTTCTAGCTCTCGCTTGACACGCGCCGGTGACGCCTGTTAGTAAGACCGTCTTTTTTTTTTGACACGAGTAAGACCCTGTCTTGATGGCAAAAGAGGAGTGAAATTGTCGCTATTCATCCATTACATTTTCTCTAAAAAAACACTATTTTAGTACTCTATCATCAATATTTATACATGCAAATTTACCTATCCAAACAAGTCTAGTATTCCGTATAGCAAATTCTTTCCAGTGTCGCAGGCCGCAGGACAACAGGTTGACGCTGTGTCTGTGTGCCTGCATGGCACTATGGCAGGCTCATGATCGCGATGTGGTGCTGTTGCGACTCGCTAGTGGCAGTGGCAATGTGGGTGAGCTACGCGATGGAACTATGGAAGGCACACAGTGCAATCCGATTTAATTGGGAAATAGCAAAGGAAGGGGAGAAATTAGGCAGGTGAGCAAGATCAGAAAAAGACATTAAAACTCTGAAAAAATTAAAAAAATTTCCGTTGCCGGGACTCGAACCCGGGTCTCTCGGGTGAGAGCCGAGTATCCTAACCAGCTAGACTACAACGGAAGTTGTGTGTATTGCATAGCTGAAAGTCCTTAACATCAGTGAAGGGCCCATATTACCCTTCATAATTATTAGGCTCATTTTGGACAGGATGTCTTTCTCATAAAGAGGGACGCATTAGCGATAATTCATCCACTTTTGCTAAAAATTACAACAAATAAAAAGGAGGAAGAGAAATAGCAAAAAGATAGTTTGGCTGTACTCACTCCACTTGGGACTTGGGAGTAGAAAGGTCTCCACTTGAAATAACGGTAACACTACTAAAGTTTACGGCTACAAAACTACTAAAGTTTAATCATTGTGCACACTATCCAGCTCAATCATAACGTTTGTCATGCCTTGTCAATCCCTCGCTGCACTCCAACAACGAGATCAAGCTTTTCGTTCAAATAAAGAAATGGCATGGGATGGAATCGACGTCTTAATCGAAACTCCTTTTCCTAACAAACGGATCGAAACCAGCACTATGAGCTGTTTGGGACTCCTCTGCTCTAGTTTTTTTCAACTATACTCCACCAATTCCACCATGGAGTAGCTCTGCTGCGGAGTTTACAGAGCGGCCGGCGGGATGGAGACGGCGAATCCATCAGGGGCGATAGAGCGCCGCTAGCTCGTGTCGAAGATGGCGAATCGACCAGAGGTGGCTTGCCTGGGCCGAACCCTAGCTGCAGCATCGGCAAGCGCCAGCTCGCAGCGGTGGCAGGGGTGCGGTCACGGCCATGCTCTCAGCAAAGCGCAGGGCACCGTCGGAGGCCGGAGAAAGGGATGAAGCACAGCGTCGCGGGCGGCGCGAGCACGTCTCGTCGGAGGAAGGAGGGAGGGAGAGGGGGGGCGGTGGCGCGAGCTCGGAGGCGCGGGTCCGAGCGCGGAGGGAGGGAGGAAGGGAGTGGCTACTGGTGACGCAGAGAGACGCCACGAGCTCATCCCCTTCAGCACGGAGGGAGGGCGCGGGCGAGCTCAGAGGGAGAGAGGACGCGGCTGCTGGCGGCGTATGGAGGGAGGACGGGAGGAAGAAGAAACGCGCTCGTGACGAGAGAAAAAAAATAGAATCGAACCGGTATTTTAGCAGTGGCAGTGGCCATGAGGGAGTTCAAAACTTAGATTTCAGGAGGTACTCCAGAAAAACATGGATGTGTTTAGTTGGACAAAGTTGGAGCGGAGCTGTGAAATCGGTCCCAAACAGGTCATATACGTTCCGTTCACATCATCTTGGTAGGGCGCGGGGTCTCACCAAACGGGTACGGCATCATTGTTGTTTTGGTGCCAAGAGCAAGAAGGAGCCCTCAGAATCCATACCTGCAGTGAGAAAAGTGATAGGGTTCTCGGCCGATCACAAACAATTCAGACCACCACACAGTGCACTAGGCTTTCTGAATTTGCTTACGTGGAAATTCGCACATCACACAAAATCAGAGCAAAATCCTAGCAAGAAATAAGAGAGAAAACAACTCAAACCCACTTGCCAGCGAAAAGCTGCTACTGAATGCAACAAGAAAGCCGGGATATTTCTGATTTTAGTTGCAACAGACAACGCAAAATATTCGTGAAAGATGGGACTAGGATTTGCAAAAGGAACAAATCTGGGGCGTCTTCTCCTAGGCTCAAGAAATCGTCTGTTCGTAGACTGTGGTGGTCCTGAAAGGGGCGTACGGACGCAGACCGCACAGACCAGTGTTTGGTTTGCGACCACAGGTCGCCACGATACAGTACAGCACGCCTCGCTACAGTGCCGCCACAGCACAGTAAACGAAGGAACACCCCGTGGCGTGTGGCGCCTAAAAGGCTCGCCACAACCTGTGGCGCGGGTGTCTGTGGCGTGGCTAGTTGTGGCTGGGCACCGAACAGCCCCTACTACAGTGCTAGCGTACTATACTGTCTGCACAGCGACCTGATCATGGCGTTTCGTTCGCCCCAGCTGATCATAATCTCAGACCAACACGACGATCGCGAGAACGAAAGCAACAGCGCCTGTGTACTGCTACTGCATACGAATGGACAGGTCCCGGGATGGACGGCGACGGCGACGGCGACGGCGACGGCGACGGCGACGGCGACGGCGACGGCGACGGCGACGGCGACTGGTTGTGATGGGGCCATCCAAAATTCCAAATGCTTTCCATGCTCGCGTCGCTGTAATCCACGTGTCTTTAACCGTAACCACCTGTGTTAGCGAGAGATGCCGAACACAAGACAGAGGATAAGGAGGAAGCAGGTTTACGCTAACGAGTGCTCTCAGCAGTGCCGGAACAAAGACAGTCGTAACCTGTCAGTGCCAGCCAGCTTAATGCAATGTCTTTACCTGAAGTGGTAACTGGTAAGGAACGCTGATGTGGCGTTCAGAGTTTCAGGTCAATTTACTTGCAGACTAAAGAGTGAACGCTGAACGGAGAAGATCGAGTTCACTAATTGCTTTTTTTTTTCCGAACAACACCGGGGGAATCTCCCCACCTATTGTTGCGGGGGGTTGGAAAAGTGAATAATACCCCCGAATACAAGTGGAGAGGAATTTCCGAACAAATACGCGAAAAAGTTTTGGAATGGGGAGACAAGGAATCTCCGAAAGCCTGTATTTGTCTCAAAAGTTGCGAACCCCTTTACACGTGCTCTCGTACCCCTTTTTATAGGGAGACGAATGAACTTTTACATTCCGAGATTACCCTCGAATCTAGGGAATATTCCACATGTGAACACGTACAAAAATGTCTTTTACACTCCGTGATTTGCGGAGCTAATTTCACATATTTACAAGCCGGTCACTTGTTCACACTTCGAACCCAGACTTTTGATACCTCGCCTTTGACTGGGTCTTCCCTGAACCTTCGACTCTCCATTCACGAAAGCCACCGGTTAAACAGATTCCCGAATTGAGTTTCCGACGCCACAGCCGAAATGGAGTTCCCCGATCCCGCGGAGTTCTCCGAAGTTTCCATCGCTAGAATTTCCCGAATCTGCAATGATCTCCGAAGTTTCCGCCGCCCTGAAACATTAAATAGACTTGCGAACTCATGCCTATTCGGCGATCGCTTCGCCCAAAAGCGGCGGTTTAGCGAATTTCCTAGAGATCGCAAGAGTGAAATCTTGACTTGGCTCTTCCCTGCCTGTTTCTATGAAATCGCCGGAGCCTTGACATCTCCGAAGTTTCGAGGGTGAAAGGTTTTTACCCAATTCCCTAACACTAGCGCCTCGGGAAAGCGGGTTGACTCCGACGATCCGTTTCCACGAAAAACCATCTGAATTTCGGTAAAAACTTCACCCTCGGAACGTCGGAGTGTACACGCGCCCCCTGATCTGCGCAACGGTCATCTCGAGACACCTTCTCGAAACTACCCCCCTTCCCCTATAAATAGAGACCCAGCGCGGTAACTTTATTTCACCGCTTTGTTCTTCGAACTTTCGTGGCATTCACAGCGCAAAGTCTTTCGTCTCAAGATCCCCGAAGTTCAGCAATTTCTTCGCTCTTCTAAGGTAGTCTATTTGTACCTCTTATTTTTTCGAGTACTATCTCTTTTTTCGTAGACTTTTTCGTTAGTCGTAAATTAAGTGTCTTCGTTATTTTCTTTTCTGAAAAAAGGTGGCTCGTACTAAGAGCACAGCTAGACCAATGACTTCCGAAGAGTTGGCCGCTGTCGGTGTTCCTTCGACTTCGGAGAACGTTCCTCCAGGCGCAAGTACTCAGGCTGCCGAAACTGTTCGTGAATCTGGTAGCCGCGAGGATGGAGAGATCAGATCTGGGCGTGAATTCGGGGATGGCGAAGATATTTCTAATGTTGAAGTCAATCTTAACGAGCTGATTTCTTCAAAAGCTTCCTATCCCCCGGCCTTTGTTTTCGGGAAATCCAAAGTTACCACCGAACTTATCAAGGAATACGAAGAAGCTGGTTTCTTCCCTATTGGCGATGGTCGTCCACCTTCTGACGAGGAGACCCCTTCTCCCGAGGCGGATAAGATTGTTGTCTTTAGGAATTTCTTCGTTTGTGGTCTCAGATTTCCCTACGATACTCTTCTTCTCGTTATTCTTGAGAAGTTCTCTGTGAAGATACATCAATTGACACCTAACTCTTTTCTGGAGCTCTAAAAAATTTTCTGGATCATGAAGACTTTCAAATGTACTGCTGGCGCTGATTTTTTCGCGCGTTTGTTCGAGCTTGTTATTGAGAAGGATATCCTCAAACTCAGTGATGGAAACTTCTATGAAGCTCACTACGGGTGATGTACCTTCAATACTCGAAGAAAAAATGTGCACCAGAATCTTACCTGTATCCAACTTGCCCCTTGCAGTAAGAGCAACTTGCCCGAAGATTGGCGGTCATATTGGTTTTATTTGAAAGTTGATATGTCCAAAGTTTCTGGCTATACTGGTCCGGCCTATCCGTTTTATTCGCTCATGACCCCAGTTATCGCTGTTAGCACTGCTACATTTAACAGCCGAGCCCTTGGTTTCAAGAGTTGTGAAAATGATTTCTACCTTGCCAGCACCATTCTTGGTGGTCGTGACGCTATTGAAGAATTTGTTGCAGCTCGAGTGTGGCCCTTGTCACACGGTTGGAAACCTTCGGATATTGTCTTTCTTGAAGTGGACTGGGCTTCTCAGAAGGTGCCGTTTCCGCGATTCAGCTTACGGCTTGAGGATGGTCAGAGCCTGGATGATTCCATTCTTGAAGTTGAAGAGAGGGTCACTGAAATGGTTGGCGAATTCACTCTGAACGAATACAAAGCCTACAAGCATATCGTGAAACACAAGAAGAGAGTGAACAGCGTGTTTTCTGAACTTGGTGCTGAGACCGCTCTTCGATCTCGCCCGCCTGGTGTGGACAAGAAAATTCCTAATGTTGTTGCTGCTAGCTCTTCAGTTGCTGCCCCTAAAGCTCGAAGAAAAAGGGCTTCGCAAAAAGAAAAGGCTAAAGATGGCGCTGGCGACAGTTCTTCTCCTGCTATTTGCCCGTTAAAGACTAAATCTTTAGAATCCAGCAAGAGGAAAAGAAAAGCTTCCGAAAGTGCTTCCGACGCTGAGATACAAGCGGCTTCTAGTCTTACAAAGCTGGGCAGGAAGAAATCCAAGAAGGTTGTAAAGAAAGTTGTTGCCGCTGTTGTTCAGCGCGTTCCTTCGGCGCTTTCTGATGAGGAGATGATGGATGAGCCTCACCGAACAGGTTTCTTTTCTTGCTTGTGCTGTGAATTAAGATTCTATGTTCGTCATGCTTATACTCCGGGTTCTGAGAATGAATTTGTTGATATTGGAACTTTTTCAGACATTGTTCCTGAGGCTCGGGCCACGCCAGATGATTCTTCTGCCCATGCTCCCGCTGAGGCTGGAACTTCCAAAACTCTTGTTGCTGAAGATGAAGCCTCTCCAAAGTTTGCTGAAGATTTGGAACGTACGGTGGATCGGAGCGGTGGTTTACTTGAGGATCCTCCTTTGATTGGGACTCGCGAAGATATTCCCGACGAGCAGGACCCCACACCTTCAGTCGCTGCTTATAACGAAAGCTTTGGTACATCTTTTAGAGGTGAACTATTAAGTGTTGGTGGTCGAGTGATTGGTGCAGATGGCGGTAGTCTTAAGTTCTCAGTGTTGTGGAGGTCTCCTAAATTTGTAAGTGAAACAGGGGGAGATGCTTCGAAGAAAACTTCTTCATCTCTTGAGAAGTCTCTGACGATTTCTGAGTCTGCTGTCGAAGGGTCTACTAAGATGTTTGACTCGAAAGGTTTGTTTTACTAACTCTTCATTTCATGAGGTTCTCTTATTCATTTCTCATTTATCTCAAGTTTCTTCAGCTCTTTCTACCTTCCTTGCTGACTTTGCTTTTGTTTTTGCTTTTGTTAACTCTCAGCTTTTAAAGAAAATTTGCGAAAACGTTCAACCTCGGACCTTTCTAAGTTCAACTCCGTTCTTAGCCTGAAGACTGCACTTGTTGGCCAGATAGTTGCAGAAAGGTTCAACGAAAATGAAGAACTCGTCGCTAAACTCCGTGATGAATCTCAGCACTTGAAACTCGACCTAGACAAGGCTCAGGCTTCTAATCTCGAACTAGAGAAGCGAATTACTGAGCTAGCAGACTCTTTGAAGAAATCTCAAGAGGAAAAGAAACTTGCTGAAGCTGCTCTTCACGACTCGAAGAAGGATCATGAGAAACTAATCAAGACTCATGAGGATGACCTCAAAATGATTGAGAATCTTCACAGGGATGCTGATAAAAGCACAAAGAATATTGACGAGCTCCGTAGTGCTAACGCTGAACTTTCGACGAAGAACACTGAGCTCGCGAAGACTCTCAGCACAAAAGAGCAAGCTATTCTAGATCTTGAGAAGGCTCTATCTGAGCGGAGTGAGACTTTGAGTAAGGATGTTGATGAAGTTAAGCGAAACTTGAAACTCTTGTTCGAGGAATACAGGGAGGCTCTGAAGCAGTTTGGCACTCGTCCGAACCCATATCCTGAAAAGGATGATATTTCAGATATGATGGACTGGATGCTGAAAGAGTTCCAAGCTCTTCCAAGCGTTATTTCGGGGGCTAGCGATTTCGCTGCTATCTTTTCCGTCGAAAGCCTGCTCAAGCTTCTCTCTGATTTCGATTGCGTTGATCTTCGAAATTTCGTAGAGCACTCTCGCGATTCCCAGATGCTGCGGGTACTTCAGCTATCCGAGCTGATGAAGATGTCCGTGCTCTGAAAAAGAAATTCGTGAAGGAATTCTATATCGCTAGCGGACAGGAATTTGCGAAGAAGATTGCTCGTGAAAAACTCGAGGAGGTTGCTTCTCTATGCTTTGTTGAGATTCTGATGTGTTGTTTACCTTTTTCTTCTTGATATTGACATCTTATTTTATTTCTTTTTCAGATGATTCAGAAAGAAGCCTGCGCCGAGGTGGACGAAACCCAAGAAGCAACTTCTGAATCCAACAATGACGACGGAGAAGATGTTTCTGGAAGTGAAGGTAGCGGCAGCGGTAGTAGCAGCGACGGTAACCAAGATGATGGAGAAGAGGAGAGCTCTGACCAACGCACCAGTTCTCCGAAGGTTGATATTGTTGGATGAGGCGGAGCTTATCCGAACTCTTGCTTTTGATGTTTAACGGCTGCGAACTTGTATATTCGTGGGCTACGGCCCTTTCTAAACTTTTGTCTTGTAAACTTTAACCTGCGCAGGTCCTGCAAGGTGGGCCTGTGCAGGACATCCTACCTTTGCGTATCCATCGTCAAGACCAGATAGTTAGTGGCGAAGCTTGGCGTTTGTTCAAAGAATCCCATCCTGGATGCAAGTTCTCTGATTTCTGGACTCATTGCTGTCAATATTTCTCGATGAGTAGTTTCCAACTGAGTTGGTTTTTCCTTTACCGCGATGGTTACGCCCTTGCAACTGAAGCTTCAAGTTCACGTCCCTTCGTGAAGGTGGAGCCCCCTAGCCCCATAGATGGCGACTGCAATTTTGCTTATGCTAGCGATGTTGCAGAAAATTGTGGCCGTAACCCTAGCCGTATTATCGAACTTTCTTTCTGAATTTTTGGCTCTTCGGAGCTGTGTATTATACTTCCATGAAACTTTGTATGAAAATAAGGCAATAAACT
The DNA here is from genome assembly GCA_036936925.1 of Cenchrus fungigraminus. NCBI lineage: Eukaryota > Viridiplantae > Streptophyta > Magnoliopsida > Poales > Poaceae > Cenchrus > Cenchrus fungigraminus. The sequence continues at coordinate 13,024,927 of CM072778.1, read as the reverse complement.
TCGTTTTTTAAGAAAAAATGTCACCCTTCCCACCTTGCTGTTTTCATGCAAAATTTCATGAATTGCTCTACTTTCGTGTGCTCAGTTTTTTCTTGAAGCGTAAACATATGATTCAGAGTACAAGTCGGCAAAACTTGCTTCGCGAGTTTTGTGGACTTGTGCCTGCGTAGCAAGCTTGCTCAGGTTGATATCGCAACTTTCAGTTGCTTCAACCTGTTATTTTACTTGACATACTGACAAACACCGCCAAGCCCCCTAGTCTGCGAAGTGACAGCTGTAGCTTGAAGTTTTTTCTGAATAGACAAGTTTTTATTAACTTATTCGTGGATTTTTTACTTCTACGACTTTCAATTTCCTCGTCATGCCAATTCATATTCACAACTGAAAGAATTTTAGATCGAACTTTTCTTCACAAACTTTTCGTGAAAATTTTATACCAAAATCTTTGAACTTTTGGGCCACAACCTTATGTTGTCTCCGGCCTTTCGGTAGGAAATCCCTTTACTCTGGGATTTATGCCACAACTTGTTGTTGTCTCAGGCCTTTGGTAGGAAATCCCTTTACTCTGGGATTTAGGCCACAACTTGTTGTTGTCTTAGGCCTTTGGTAGGAAATCCCTTTACTCTGGGATTTATGCCACAACTTGTTGTTGTCTCAGGCCTTTGGTAGGATATCCCTTTACTCTGGGATTTTTGGCTATCACGGAGCCTTCGGCTATCATGGAGCCTTTTCACAGAACTTCTCTTTCACTTTCGAAACTTCGGCTATCACGGAACCCTTTCACAGAACTTCTCTTTCACTTTCGAAACTTCGGCTATCAGGAATTCCTTTCGCGGAAATTTTTCTTTCATACGATGGGATTCTCGACTATCACGAAGCGATTCACAAAACTTTTCTTTCATACTTTGGATTTCTCGGCTATCACGAAGTCATTCACAAAACTTTTCTTTGACACGATGGAGTTTTGGCTATCACAGAGTCTTTCATGGAACTTTTCTTTCACACGATGGAACTTAGGCTATCACGGAGCCTCTCATGAAACTTTTCTTTCATACGATGGAACTTAGGCTATCACGAAGCCTTTCACGAAACTTTTCTTTCATACGATGGAACTTAGGCTATCACGGAGCCTCTCACGAAACTTTTCTTTCATACGATGGAACTTAGGCTATCACGAAGCCTTTCACGAAACTTTTCTTTCATACGATGGAACTTCACAAGACACAAAAACTTTAGGGGAAAACTCTTTTCATATATATCACAAAGAGTATTTACATAGGATCCACCTCGTTAAAAACTTTGCCCCTTGATTTAGGGCCCCCTTTGCAAGGAAAAGAGTACGGTCCTTTTTATTCTAATGTAAATACGTGAATTAAATATTTTTGTTCCCGAAGCCACTTATAGTTCTGTGGTTCAGGTTTTTACAAATTTTATGGAATCTAAATCTAAGAAAGGAAATGCTGAAAACTGAATCTAACTACTATCAAGACTTTCAAGGGTAGTACCTTTTTAGGTTGTCTGCATTCTATGAATGCGGCAATTCTTCGCTAGTCTGATCTGCTAAACGAAAAGCCCTTGGCATATTAGTCTCTTTTGCTATGTATGGTCCTTCCCAAGATTCCTGAAGTTTCCCGGGATTCTCCCAATTTTTCTTTCTTTTTAGTACTAAGTCACCAGTCTTGATGTTTTTCCTGACTATCTTCTTGTCTCTCCATGCCTTGGTCTCTCTTTGGTATTTCTCAATGTTCTATGAGGCTTCGAGAATTGTGAGCTCAATCATGTCCTTCTCTATTTTTATTTCAACTTCTTCAATTTCTTTTGCCTTCTGAACTCTCAAACTTTCATTCTTGATTTCTTCCGGCGTCATAGCCTTGGTCCCAAATAGTAACCAAAAAGGTGTGAAACCTGTTGCCCTTGACACTGTTGTGTTGTGAGACCAAATTACTCTTGGCAACTCATCTATCCACTTGCCTTTTCTCTGATCATACAAGCATTTCTTGATTCCCGAAAAGATCAACTCGTTCGCCCTTTCTACAGCCCCATTGGATTGCGGATGGTAAACTGAGGAGTACTTCACGTGAGTGCCCAGAGTCTTGCAATATTCCTTGAAAGAATAGCAATCAAACTATTTTCCGTTGTCCACTGTTAGCTCTCTTGGGACTCCGAATCTACAAATTATATTTTGCCAGAAGAACTTCTGAACTGTCGGCGCGGTGATATTCGCCAATGCTTTCGCCTCCACCCATTTGGTGAAATAATCAACTGCAACTGCTGTGAACTTGCAATTTCCTTGAGCCGTCGGCAATGGCCCGACTAGATCCACCCCCCCACCTTTGCAGAGGCCACTATGGTGGAATCAGATGAACTGGCATAGATGGTAGGTTTTGCTGATTCGCTGTTTTTTGACAAGCTTCACATTCCTGAACCAGCTTCTTAGCGTCAAGGTTTATGGAGGGCCAAAATAATCCCTATTTTATTGCCTTGCTCGCTAATGCTCTTGTTCCTATGTGTGCACCACAGAATCCGCTGTGAATTTTTTTGAGAAGTTCCAGGCCTTTTTCGGAAGTTATGCACCTTAGCCATGGTTCGGTAACTCCAGATTTGTAAAGTTCTTCGTTCACTACAGCATAGCCCCTTGCCCTTTGCCTTAGCCTCTTTTCCTCCAATTCATCTTGTGGTTCAAATTGACCCCTCAAGTATGCCATGATTTCAGCTCTCCAATCATGACTTTCTATGCTGTTCACAGTTCTTGGCTTCGCGTCTTTGATTGACGGTTCTCTGATGATTTCAAAGAACACATCCGGAGGCATTGCTTGCTTCTGAGCTGCCGCTTTCGCCAGCTTGTCTGCCTCGTTGTTGTCATTTCTCGAGATATGCTGGACTGTGTAGCCCCTGAAGTGTTTCTCCATTTCTCTAACCTTCTCAAGATACTTCACCAGAATTGGATTTCTTGCTTCACTTTCTTTTTCGATGTGTTCTTGGATAACTTTGGAATCTGTTTTAATAATGAAAGTTTGCTGGCCCAATGCCTTCATCTTTCTCAGGGATAATAGTAGAGCCTCGTACTCCGTTGTGTTGTTCGTAGATGGCACATCATCTGCGAAATCAAGTCGAGCGGCATATCTTATTACAACTCCAGTTGGGGATGTCACAATCGCTGCTATTTCGACTCCTCTGTCGCACCAAGCCCCATCACAATGTACCACCCAAGGCGTGGTTATATCTTCGCCAGAGTCTTGGGTTGGCGATGTCCAGTCTACAACGAAATCTGCTAGGACTTGTGATTTGATCGCGTTTCTTCTTTCGAAGTCCACAGTGTATTCTGATAGCTCTGCTGCCCATTTGACAATTCTGGTTGATGCTTCCTTGTTTGTGAATAGGTCGTTCAATGGTTGGTTCGTGATTACCCTTATCTTGTGACCTTCGAAATAATGTCTCAGCTTCCTTGCCGCCATGATGACTATGTATGCTATCTTTTCTAGCTCGGAATAGAACAGTTTGGATCTTGAAAGAGCTTCCGAAGCAAAGTATACTGGGATTTGTTTCAGCTTTCCTTCTTTCTCTTGTACTAGCACGGCATTTACATCTGAATTGGAAGCGGACAAGTATAGCAGAAGTGGCGATCTTGGCTCTGGAGGACATAGCTTCGTCATGTTTGACAAGTAATCTTTGAGTTCTTGGAAGGCTTGTTTCTGAGATTCAGACCACTGAAAGTTCTTGGAGCTTCGGAGAACTTGGAAGAAAGGTAAGCTTCTCTCTGCAGCTCTGGGTATGAATCTGTTAAGGGCGGCCACTCTTCCTGTCAGCTTCTGTACATCTTTCACCGAAGCAGGTTCTTGCATTTCTATTAGAGCCTTGATGTTGTCGGGATTTGCTTCAATATCCTTTGTTGAAACCGAGCAGCCCAAAACTTTCCCTTTGTGAATGCCGAAAACACACTTTTCAGGATTTAGCTTAAGATTTGCTGCTCTAAGATTCGCGAAAGTTTCTGCTAAATCGCTGATGTGGTCACCTCTTTTGATGCTTTTGACGACTATGTCGTCAACATATGCAAGAATATTTCTACGAAGCTGAGGATGGAGCACTATCGCTATCATTCTCGAAAAAGTGCATCCTTCATTTTTCAGCCCTTCCGGCATTCTGACGAAGCAATAAGTTCCGAAAGGTGTGATGAAACTTGTCTTTTCTTCGTCTTCTCTTCGCACCCTTATTTGGTGATATCCTGAAAACATATCCAGGAGTGAGAGCAACTCGCTGTTTACAGCATCATCAACTACTTTGTCCACCCTTTCCAAGGGAAAGTCATCTTTCTTGCAGGCTTTATTCAAATCTGTGAAGTCCACACACATTCTCCACTTGCCATTCTTTTTCTTTACCGGCACGGTGTTAGCTAGCCAAACAGGGTAGATGACTTCCCTGATGACTTTGGCTTCCTGAAGCCTCTGCACTTCAACTTCTACTGCCTTGGCCTTTTCTTCGGACATTTTCCTGAGTTTCTGCTTCTTCGGGGTTACTCTTTCATCTGTGTCAAGGGCATGTTCAATAATATCCCTGTCGACACCTTGCAAATCCTTCGCTGACCAAGTGAAAACATCTTTATTTTTGTTTAGGAACTCGACGAGTTCTTTCTCTTCTTCGGGGCTAAGATGAGCCCCTATCACTACTGCTCTATCTGGCATATCATCTAGATATACTTTCTTTGTTTCACCATCAGCAGCTATCTCAACTTTTTCTTTATCTCTCTTGGCCTCAACATAGGGTTCTTTTCTTTCTTCGGTGGAGTTCAGGTGATGCACATTGTTTTGGTCCGGCGTATGGCCCTTATCTATGTTTCTAGCTTCTTGCTGATCACCGAACACTGTAATGACTCCTTTGGGTGCTGGGATCTTCGTGCACAGGAACTGTTGTCGTATCACGGTATCAAACTTATTGATGAACCCTCTGCCAAAGATTGCGAGGTAAGAGTGGTACATGTCTACTACATCAAACATGAGAGTTTCTGTTCTAGCATTGTCAAGATCCCCGAAAGATACCGGAAGGGCTATCTTTCCTGCTGGCTTGATTGACTTTCCACCAAATCCCAGAAGCGGGTATTCTGGTGGGTGGAGCATGTGTGGACGCAAACTCATTTTCTCGAACGTTTTCATGAACAAAATATCGGCAGAACTTCCATTGTCCACCAGGACCTTTCCGATCACCCATCCGACAATAATCACCTCAATGACCATGTCGTCATTATGGTCAGTGGATTTTAACTTGAAATCTTGTTCGGTGAATGTTATCGGTACCTTGGCCCATTCTGGACGCGCTGCTGGACCGTCGTTGATGATTGTGTTCACAGATCTAAAGTAATTGTTCCTTTGCCTTTTTGTTTCAAATTCCATTGCTGAGCCTCCAGTGATGGGCATGATGGTTCCGAAGGAGGGTAGTGCTTTCGAGTTATTGCCTCGTGAGCTTGACTCTGGCTTTACCGAATTGGCTGGTGGTGGTGGCAGCATTTCTTGAATTGGTTGCGGCTGCTGAATGGTTTGAATTGCCTGAGACTGAGGAAAAAACTGTTGCGAAGGCTGCCATTGAGATTGTGCCTGTTGAAATTGCTGAATTGGGATTGGGTTTGGCTGAGGACCCATAAGCTGTGGTTGCCAGAAATTCTGTTGGAACTGATTTGGCATTGTGGAGGCAATGGACATCATGGTTTTCTCTTGCTGGATTCTTGCTACATTCTTTTTAGTTTCTGGGCAAGCTTCAGTACTCTGGGCAAGCTTCTTGAATTTTCGGAGGTCCTCTTCCTCTCGAAGGAATACCCCCTCTTGTACTTGGTCTGTTGTCTTGGTTGAATTGCGATGAAGGGTTTTCCACGTTATTGATGATTCGTGGGGCTTGGAATTGAGGCCTCCATCCTGTTCCAATGTTGCCTTGCCTTGACTAGTTTCGCTCGGCTACTCTTCTTCGGTGATCTTCATCAGACTTGATGTATTGTTCCAGTTCGTCGAAGAGTTCTCCAATGGTTTGGGGTTCTTTTCTGGTCAAGTGCGAAGCTGTTAGTCCTGGGGTCAGACATTTGATTAGTGCTTGGATTGTTGTTTTGTCGTCTGTTCCCGGAATTTGAGATTTTTGTTGCATGAATCTTCTTACGAAGCTCTGCAGTGGCTCCCTGTCTCTTTGCTTGCAACTAAAGAGATCTGATGGCTTTGCAGATGTTTCATGAAACACTTGAAATGCTTAAATGAACTTTGTCTTGAGATCAATCCAGCTGCAGATTGAGTGCGGAGTTAACAGGGAATACCAATTGAGGACTGGGCCTTCACAAGCAATGATGAAAGATTTGACCAGTGCAACATCATCTCCTCCGACTGAATTTACAGCTGCTTCATAACTCATGAGGAACTGTCTGGAGTGTCCATATCCATTGTACTTCGGGAGAGCAACTGGTTTGTATTTCGGAGGCCATGGTGCAGTCTGTAACCCAAGGGAAAGTGACGATTCTGGATCTGCGAACTGCGGGATTCCGTTGCCCATGAAGAAGTTTTCTCTCGGGGTTCTTTTGTGCTGGCCAGAGCTCTGATATGGCAAATTGCGTCAGAGTGAACTGTTTTCTTGTTCTTTCATTTCATCGATTTCTTTTTGCATTTTTTCCAGCTGTTCTTTTGCCTGGTTGAGTTTCTCCAGTTTCTGCGAAGCTTTTCGTTTTGCTTCCAGCTGACTCGCGAATCTTTCCTTCTCTTTCTGAAGCATCAGCACCTTTTTGTTCACTACTTCCAGTTGTCTGTCCACAGCCTCATCATCTTCTTCTTCAGCTTCTTCTTCAGTAAATGTTTCCAGGGTATGCGCAGTTTTCTCTGCTTGTGCCTTCTGGAGGGCTTCGAGTTTTGCTTGCCTTTCCTGGTCTGAGATCTGCGAAGGTTCTGCAGCGAGAGAGTTTCCATTGTCTTCTTCGATGTGGTGATCTTCCTGGTCTGCCTCAGTGGGTGTGTTCTTCTTGGATTTCTTCTGTGGAGGCATCGTGAGTTGTCTGTCGACTTAAACCACGGTGGGCGCCAATGTTGGGGGTTGGAAAAGTGAATAAGACCCCCGAACACAAGTAGAGAGGAATTTCCGAACAAATACGCGAAAAAGCTTTGAAATGGGGAGACAAGGAATCTCCGAAAGCCTGTATTTGTCTCAAAAGTTGCGAACCCCTTTACACGTGCCATCGGACCCCCTTTTATAGGGAGACGAATGGACTTTTACATTCCGAGATTACCCTCGAATCTAGGGAATATTCCACATGTGAACACGTACAAAATTGTCTTTTACACTCCGTGATTTGCGGAGCTAATTTCACATATTTACAAGCCGGTCACTTGTTCACACTTCGAACCCAGACTTTTGATGCCTCGTCTTTGACTGGGTCTTCCCTGAACCTTCGACTCTCCATTCGCCAAAGCCACTGGTTAAACAGATTCCCGAATTGAGTTTCCGACGCCACAACCGAAATGGAGTTCCCCGATCCCGCGGAGTTCTCCGAAGTTTCCATCGCTAGAATTTCCCGAATCTGCAATGATCTCCGAAGTTTCCGCCGCCCTGAAACATTAAATAGACTTGCGAACTCATGCCTATTCGGCGATCGTTTCGCCCAAAAGCGGCAGTTTAGCGAATTTCCTAGAGATCGCAAGAGTGAAATCTTGACTTGGCTCTTCCCTGCCTGTTTCTATGAAATCGCTGGAGCCTTGACATCTCTGAAGTTTCGAGGGTGAAAGGTTTTTACCCAATTCCCCAACACGTATTTTCATTGATGGATGTAAAGTTGCTTTCTTTTGAACGGGTAGGTGGGCTTCTGGAAGTGGATCAAGCTGACCATCAGTAATTTCTCGTCAGGAGTAAAATTCCTATGATCGCCTAACTGCTGAAGAGATATATTTGAACGGCCATGTGCTCCCGTTAACAAAAGGAATGGCCTTCACTTGGTGGGGGTAAACTAGGACCTGATACTGATACAGGGCATATATAGGGTAGCGAGACACTATATATTCAGATGTTTCTATGGTTCAATTAGCCAGCTAAGGCAAAGATTTCAAATAACAACATGAAGTGATTTTTTAGATAAAGCTAAACGAGTATCCTAAGTCTTTAGTTCAACTCAAGTGATTATGACATGCATAAGCCACTGGGATAAACTTACACGTAATCTGGTAATAGAGACTGGACAGCAAAGATGAAAATCAAATGGTGCAATGTGTCTGCCTCCATAGTGGAGCCATACAAAGTGGAGAAAAGTGAGTCATCACTTATCAGTCAATTCTAAGTTGGTATCCATCCAGCAGACATGCTTTGCCGCCCTGGATGGATAAATCGGTGAACTGAGATGTAAATAATGCTGTGTTTCAATTCGATATTGCTTCATATTTTCTAATTTCTTTTTTTTGCGAATTCATATTTTCTAATTTCAGAAATCCAGTAATATGTCGCGACAACTAGTATTTCTTTACTATGTCTGCAAAACGGTTGGACCTGCAGATATAGGAAAGACAATGAACAGTGGCGCCGATGGCATGATTACCTCTACTGTTTGAATGAATTTGTAAATTTTCCACCTCCTCACCTCAAAATTTGTCTGCAAAACGGCTACGTTTTATTTCTCTTTTTCTTAAACATATCATCTTTGTATTAAGAAGGGAGAACATAGAGAAAATATAATGCAGAGGAAAAGACAAGGTCCAAAAATGATTGCAGCTTAACGTTCGATTGCCTGTACCCATGTACCTTGATTTCCTGAATGAATTTATACAGCTTTCGTGCAACCGCTTATATCCTTTGAAAGTGAAATGGACACGGTTTAGCAGCCAGGAATGAACTGTAAGCTTGATCAGATAGGTATCCAGCCCATGCATACGCGCCGGACGAGTCATAATCTTGTCCTTGCTTGACCTGACCAGAAAAGCACAATACATGCCTAAATCACTATACAAATGCCAAAGCTTGACTACTGTATTCTAACAACGCCCGATATGATTGTTTATTCCTTGAAATGGTTGCTGTAGCCCCCGACTTGCTGATGTGCAAGCAAGGAAGTGTCCACTTCGTCCATGAATTCTATGGTACCGCAACCCCACTGGCTAGGGAGCACCGGTACCCCCTACACACTGCACACACACACCATTGCGGTTGCCTGACTAAGATACACTAACCATCATCCCCCAGTGCTTGTCAAAACTATGCAGCCACATGTACTGATTGATCCAGTGCTCCCTGCTGCATTATCTTGCACCTCTCCTCATTTTTTCCATAGCGTTGCCCCATAGCTGTTTCGACATCGATGTGCACAATAGTACAGTACGATCTTGATCAGGAGATTTGCCAAGCAACCTTTTACATGCATGTGTGTGGGAACACCTGGACATCACCAAGTTTGTTATAGCGCCCATTTAACAACCTCTGAAAACGATAAGCTACCGGCGCAACGACAAGACCTCGGCCATTTCCCCTTGGCGGAGAGCAGCCGGAACCTCGATTGGGAACCTGATGATTTGAAATGGGAGTCATTAACGCCGATCAGCTCGGTTCCTCCTAACGATCTCAGTACCGCAGCGGACACCGATCGATGTGCAGGACGAATGAATGCCTCCTTTAGGTTTTAGGCAGGGGGAGCAGGTGAACAAAACCGTCAGAAAAGTGATCACAGCCATGTGCTTAGAGTATCCTCTAATGCTACTCGTAGATCACAGATCCGTGTATCTCCACTAAAATAGTCGGTCGGTTTGCTCTCGCCAGTTGCCACATAGTCGCCGAAGCACGCAGGAAACAACAGGAGCAGACAGGCCCGGAATGAACGCGCTCTGGCTTTTTTCTACGGTTGGCGGCAACCTCCGTACGCGCGGCATAGAAAAAACCCGTCGGAAACGAGAGAGGGATTCAGCGACGAGAGGAGAGGTTGGTTGAGGCGTTGAGCGCTGTGGAGGCGTTGCGTTGCCTCTGACTCTGGGCGTCCGGTTTCCCTCCCTCTCCTCCTCCCCCCGCCCAATAAGCCCCAACGTGCGGCCCAGTCTCTCGCCACCGAATTCGCGACGACCCCCGCGGCCGGCTGATTGATCGGGGCGGCGTGCGAGACATGCGGCCGGGGGCGCAGCGCGGCAGGCTGCGGCGATCGCGACCGCGATCGTATCGCGTGCATCTCTCGTCGTCTCGTGAGAGATCGTCGTCGACCGCTCGCTCGGTTGGGTTCGTGTTCTCCCCTGCGTGCGGCAGGAACGCAGGCAGGATGGTGGTGGTGATCCCAGTCTTGGCGTATAAACAACTGTTGCTCGGAACATTCTATTCCGAGAGCGCCATTTCTTTAGTGGCAAGCACAACTCCGCACGGCTGCGGATTCAACAAGGCCGCGCCGCGTAACTGAAGAAGAAGAATCCGGTGAACGGACGCCAAAGATTGGAGCACCTAATAAAGAAAACCCTTTGCAATGATGGAGCACCTAATCATAGGGAGGGGAGGCCGCGCTTTGGGTTCTAGAAACGAGGTGAGGGTGGTGATCACGCTCTATGTATCTTTGGTCAGGTCTGAACACGCCTTTTATATATCTTATTAGTTAACCAAGCAAAGAGATCGCAGGTCTTGTGTGCATTTCTACACGCACTCAGCATTCTAGCTACTGTATTAGCTAGGTCAAAAGGAGCCTCATGATGTTCTCCCTTTCCCTGCTGATCGCAAAAGGAAAACCAAACCAACGTTAAGCTCGCTGTCGTCGGTCGAGCTGGCGGGTGGCTGCCGGGCAGCGGCAAAGCGACGCGGGTCATGGCCGGAGCGCGGAGCTAGGGGAGTAGGGACCCCGAGGGACGAGGAGCACGTGCGGCTAACCACCGTGGGTCCGTGGCCCCCCTACGCCGGACGTCTGCGCACTCATCGCCCGGCCGGCCACCGGCGACGCGAGGTTGCCCTCTGTCTGGGCTGACACTGAAACTCTGAAAGAGAAGAGACCCACCGACGACAGCGAGCTCCACTGCCTTGCAAGCAAAAGGCGATCAGTCACCGGCAACTCTCACCGTCAAGCTCCCTATCTCCGTTTGGCCTGGTTCAGGTGTCTCGTTTCTAGCCGTCGTGGGCGCGAGAGCGGCATATGGCGCCATGGCCCCGACGGCCACCGGCCCGTCGTGCGGATGTGGCGTGGCGGTCCAACGAACGTCCACGGCTTCTCCGATCCTCAGCGACAGAGCTTCATCGTGTATCAGCGGACTCAGCAGCTAGCTGTTGATTTCCAGCTGCCAACGACTGCAAGTCTGAACAAGCTCGCTTAGCTGTGTTCCAATTTGAAGACCCATGGGTCAAGAAATTTGGTGAGCTAACAACCCTCTCCGTGTGTGATCGTGTCGTTTCAGTCTTAGTGACCAATAATCTCGGGTGGCAAAATGTGTTTCTCTGCAGGGTCATATTATTTGATGACATTGACGAGTGGAGCATCATGGATGCTTTGCTAAAAGGTGTCCTAGCAGGACCATTAGTTTTTTTTTCAGAGGTTGCAATGATAGTTCGTGGCATAAAGATGTGCCTGGAAAATAAAGTATTCCAGACAGGATTTCAGATCATTGGCGCCTTTCGCAAAAGCTCGGCGTGGCAACATACGCATGGATGGCTTTTCACATCTGATGCTCTGTTTTGCAAAACTGAAAAGAACACAAGGCTACCTGCACGGATTTCAGATGCGTAGAAAAAGGATACAAATACCTACCTGGATGCAGACAGCGTTCATGCACTCACAAAAGCAAGGTATAATAACAGCACCGGCACGATTTACCTGGATGATCTCAGTGCTGCGAGACAAATTCTCCCTGAACCCGATCGCATTGCTTGCGCTTTCCGACATCAGGGGATCACGTGCTCGCTTGGGTTTCTGACATCTCCACCTCACCAAATCCAGCGGCCATGCTTGATGCATGCGTCTCGTTCCTGCTCGGACACGAGATGGCTGGCCGGCAGTAACAGCGTTCCAGATCAGCAGCGTCTCCATGCTCCAACAGTAACCCATCATGCATCATCATGCCTTCGGCATGCGATCGAGGAGATACGAATTCTCTTGCCTTGGAATCACATCAAGCTCTTTTACCTTTCGCAGCCACTTCGATCGGTTGAGAAAGTCTGTTGCTTGACCCCCCGTGCGTGTGTGTGTGCAGGAGAACAGTAAATCTTAAACATGACTCCATGTACTCTTGCATTTCTGATGAAGATAGTATACGCAGAAAAAAAATTCAGCATGCCTGCCCGGCGACAATATGCACGTACACGGGAGGATAAACTTGTCCGGACTAATCAGAAGCTGCTAGCGAGCGGATCGTGTGGCTCCAGCTTCCACATTTGAAGGTGGACGACCTCAAGGCAAAAATCATTTTTGCAAGGTCCGATCTTCATCGTACGCGACAAAAGCATAAATTGACATCAGTGTACTCCTTCCGTTCCTTTATGTAAGCATTCCTAGGTTCAAAATTTTTGTCAAAATATAAGCATTTCTAGAGATAGGACAAAATGAAATGGAGTTGGTGGGTGGGTGGAGAGTTGGTGGGTAGTGTAAAATGAGGGGTATAAATGTCATTTTCTTACACTGTTGTTTGTTGAATTTGAATGCTTGGAATGCTTATATAAAGGAACGGAGGGAGTACGTGCAATGTGCGTGGCGGGTGTTTGGTTGGCACATGTTTTTTTGGGGGGTAGGGGCCTTGACGCTGCCACCTGCCAGTACTGCATTTCTGTCATACAGTAATACTCAAGTGCAGATCTTGCTGCACACCACGCGGTATATACACTCTCTTACATTTTGTTTGCGAAACATATACACTCTCATTCCTACAAAGAACATATGCACTCTCTTACTTGAGATTTTTTTTTGCGGGTCTCTTACTTGGGAAATTGGCATGCAATTTGGCATCATGTACGTGCACGGTGTCACTGAAACGTGGCTCCAACGCTAAAAGCATGCAATGTCCTGCGATTGGTACTGATACTAATGATTTATAAACCAAACAGTTGAGGGTTTGTCATCACCATGAATAATACCCTAGTCCTGTATAACAAACAATAAAAAAAAAATTGGACACTACCTGTAGCTTTTGTCCTCCACCTTCCGGGGCCCATCTGCCAGCCGCAAAGCCTGAGACCGGCCTGCGCACACGACAAGCACCAACAGCGCCCCCATTCTGCCCGGGCCCACGCCGTCAGCCTCCTACATGCACCGTGCACCGCCGTCCCCACCTCCACAAGAGCAGGCGCCACGTTTCTCTCTCCGCCTACCTAACGCCCGCCCCTCCCCATCATCTCTCCCCCCACGTTCCTCATCCGACGGTGCGCGGACGCCCACGCGTGCACGGGCACGACCTTGCCCGTGCGAGAAGCAAAGAGAAACTCGCGCGACACGGTGTGGCGCGGTGCACCACGTCTCGCCGACCCGATATCTCGCGGAGGGGTGGGGGTGAGCCACGCCGGCCGCGGATCCCGCATCCGACGGCTGGAGCGCCGTCGTCAGGTCGGTCGCTGCGGCTGCGCGGCGCCTCAACGGCTATAACTGGGAGGGGACGCGCATGTTACCCGCCATCTCTGTCCCCTTCCTCCTCTTCCACCCGACCACCCCTCACCCGCGGGTGGGCCCAGCCGTCTTCCTCCTCGGCTGAGACGCAGCCCCGACCGGCGGCGAGCGGCATTGCGGCCGGCTGCTCGGGGGGCGCGGACATGGCGGGGTACGGGGACCGGCGGTCGCCGCCGCTGGAGGGCATCACCGTCGACGGGGGCGGCAGGGCGCAGTCGCCGGGAGCAGGGGCGGGGCCAGGGAGGCTCCCGCCACCGCCGGGCGGGTTCGCGCGCGGGCTCATGAAGCAGCCGTCGCGGCTGGCGTCTGGGGTGCGGCAGTTCGCGTCGAGGGTGTCGATGAAGGTGCCCGAGGGAGTTGCCGGGATGCGCCCGGGCCGGATGACGCGGATGCAGTCCAGCGCCCAGATGGGGCTCCGCGGCCTCCGGTTCCTCGACAAGACCTCCGGCGGGAAGGAGGGGTGGAAGGCCGTCGAGCGCCGCTTCGACGAGATGACCAAGGGCAGCGGGCGCCTCCAGAAGGAGAGCTTCGGCAAGTGCATCGGTGAGTAGCGTGCTGCCGATCGAGTTGGCGACTTTTGTCGGTTGGGTTGGGCATGCGCTGGCCTGAGTGGTTGGTGCGATCCAGAGTGCAAATAAACTCCAAACAATCAATCCCCGATAAAAACTGCAAAGGCCGTGGTATAACAGCAATGAACATGCATCGGAATCTTGTGTTTTGTGAATTTGTTTTGTTTATTTAGAATCTTTTTTTGTGCTTCAAACAGTTCTTTGATGATGCCATGATCAGTCTGTGCCTCTTTCTCCGAAAGAGTTGGCAGGACAAGCCTACCTAACTAATAAGATCTACCCCGAGAGTCACTGACGAATTTTATCCAAAATGGTCCTCTGATCGTTAATAAACTTGAACAAACGAGATTCTAGCACGCAGCCACCACCATAATTCTACCCCGTGCTTTGATCAGTGAGCAAGTTGAAGCAGGCGATGCAATAGTAGGAGTAAAGTGTTTCTGAGTATCAGTGTTCAATTCCACTGGTACCCCTGATCAATGGATGATCTGTGGTTTACTGACTCATCTCCTTCTCAAGGCATGGGGGACTCCAAGGAATTTGCCGGCGAGCTGTTCGTCGCGTTGGCACGGCGGCGGAACCTGGAGCCAGAGGACGGCATCAACAAGGAGCAGCTCAAGGAGTTCTGGGAGGAGATGACCGACCAGAACTTCGACTCGCGGCTGCGCATTTTCTTTGACATGTAAAGGTCCACTGCCTCTCGTTCCCGCGCCAATGAAGAATTTTGATATACTGACAAAGCGTACCCCTGATACAGGTGCGACAAGAATGGCGACGGGATGCTCACGGAAGATGAAGTCAAAGAGGTGAGCAACAGGGATTCAATGAACTGGATGACCAGACATCTAAAAAGAAATTTCAACGAATTAATTTGGGTTTTAATTGTTTTGTCCGGCAGGTTATTATACTCAGTGCGTCAGCGAACAAGCTGGCCAAGTTGAAGGGGCACGCGGCGACCTACGCGTCACTGATCATGGAGGAGCTCGACCCCGATGACCGTGGCTACATCGAGGTCGTGCCCGCACAGACACCTTGTTTTCTTTCCAACCAACAGGGACTAATCATCTGGTATGCTCACGGCGTGCTTCGACAATGCAGATTTGGCAGCTGGAGACTCTGCTCCGTGGCATGGTGAGCGCCCAGGCGCCGGAGAAGCTGAAGCGCACGACGTCGAGTCTGGCGCGGACGATGATCCCGTCGCGGTACCGGAGCCCGCTGAAGCGGCACCTATCTAAGACAGCGGATTTCATCCACGAGAACTGGAAGCGGATATGGCTCGTCACTTTATGGCTGGTCGTCAACCTTGCTCTGTTTGTGTACAAATTCGAGCAGTACAAGCGCCGAACCTCGTTCCAGGTGATGGGCTACTGCGTCTGTGTCGCCAAGGGTGCTGCCGAGACCCTCAAGCTCAACATGGCGCTCATCCTACTACCCGTCTGCCGGAACACATTGACGACGCTAAGGTCCACCGCGCTCAGCCATGTCATACCCTTCGACGACAACATCAACTTCCACAAGATCATGGCGCTGTCGATTGCTATTGCCACGGCGATCCACACACTTGCACACGTCACCTGCGACTTCCCGAGGCTGATCAGCTACCCTACGGACAAGTTCATGGCCACCTTGGGGCCGAACTTTCACTACAAGCAGCCAACATATGCGGACCTGCTGCAGAGCATACCGGGGGTCACCGGCATCCTCATGATCATCATAATGTCATTTTCCTTCACACTGGCAATGCACTCCTTCAGGCGGAGCGTGGTGAAGCTGCCGTCACCCCTGCACCACCTTGCCGGTTTCAATGCCTTCTGGTACGCCCACCATCTGCTGGTCCTCGCATATATCCTGCTGGTGGTGCACTCGTACTTCATATTCCTCACCAGGGAGTGGTACAAGAAGACGGTAATACTCACACACCTTCCTTTAACTTACAACTCTTTTTTCCCATTCAATTAGCAGTGAAATGACCTGTCCATGATCTCAATTGTTCATTCAGACATGGATGTACCTGATTGTCCCTGTCCTTTTTTATGCCTGTGAAAGAACTATCAGAAAAGTCCGTGAGAACAACTATCGCGTGAGCATTCTGAAGGTAAGCTACTGAATTAACATGATTTGGTTCATTCTGAATGAACTGGTAGCTGAATTCGGCGATGTATATGCAGGCAGCAATTTATCCTGGAAATGTGCTCTCTATTCACATGAAGAAGCCACCAGGCTTCAAGTACAAGAGTGGAATGTACCTCTTTGTAAAATGCCCAGATGTCTCGCCTTTCGAATGGTATCATTTCAGTAAACTGTTACAAGCATGTCCAAGAAGTATTTATCTTAGATTCTTGCTTACAGTTTTCTGGTTTTCACTTGCAGGCACCCTTTCTCTATTACTTCTGCACCAGGTGATGACTACTTGAGTGTACATATCCGTACACTGGGTGACTGGACATCTGAGCTTCGGAACCTTTTTGGAAAGGTCAGCCTGAGGAATCACAACTGCAAGAGTAGAAAGATCATTTATTTAAGAATTATTAAAGAATAACGTGAATCATTGAAAATGAATAATTGAAATTGGTATTCATACAGGCTTGTGAGGCACAAGTAACTTCCAAGAAGGCCACCCTCACAAGACTTGAAACTACAGTTGTGGCAGATGCCCAGATAGAGGACACCAGGTGCTTAGCTTCATATTTTTCATGTTGTAATCTTTATTGGTTTTGAGATGTCATTGACACTTGCAAACATTTCCTAACTTGATCAGCATTTTATGGTTCCTTTAGGTTTCCAAGGGTCTACATTGATGGGCCTTACGGAGCACCAGCACAAAATTACAAGAAATATGATATTCTTTTGCTTATCGGTCTTGGAATTGGAGCAACTCCTTTCATCAGCATCCTGAAGGATATGTTGAACAACCTAAAATCCAACGAAGTAAATTCCTAACTTTATTGCAAATTATTCATTCTAATGCCATAAAACTCAAGGATAGTTGATAACTATATTTATTCGATGACAACAGGAGGTAGAGAGCATCCACGGCTCTGAGATAGGCAGCTTCAAGAACAATGGCCCAGGAAGAGCATACTTTTACTGGGTTACTAGGGAGCAAGGATCCTTCGAATGGTTCAAAGGAGTCATGAATGATGTTGCTGAAAGCGACCACAGCGTACTGTCTCACTCTCATTTCTCTGAACTGCATCTTCCCGTACCATCCATCCGCAGAAACAGAAACTAAAATACAAAATCTGGCTACTGCAGAATGTTATTGAGATGCACAATTACCTAACCAGCGTCTATGAAGAAGGCGACGCAAGGTCAGCTCTGATAGCCATGGTCCAATCACTTCAGCATGCAAAAAATGGCGTGGACATCGTCTCCGGCAGCAGGGTATTCTCTCCGTCTTCTCGCTTTGTTCAATCTGCAAATAATTTCACATATTGCTTTTGTTTACCCCGTTCCTCTGTTGCAGATTCGGACACATTTTGCAAGACCAAATTGGAGAAAAGTATTCTCTGATTTGGCCAATGTCCACAAGAACTCTCGCATCGGTGAGCTACTTAACACATTATCTTGTCACAATGTACTTCAACTTCTAATTACGACAGCTAATGTATTCTTAAACCTTTCAGGCGTTTTCTACTGTGGATCTCCAACGCTCACAAAACAACTCAAGGAACTTTCAAAAGAATTCAGCCAGACAACAACGACTAGGTTCCATTTCCACAAGGAAAACTTCTAAGTATGTACCAGAAAAAATTCAAACAGATTGCGAACACACTTGTATAGGATGGATTACAATAGGATTGGTATAGCAGACTTAGATTTACAAGTTTTGTTGTACACCGGGTCGTACAAAATATGGGTTGAAAGCTAGATGTAAGCATCATACATAGATTGTGAAATGCTCACAGATTTCTACATTGGAGAAGCGAAACTACTTGTTTCCTAGAACTACAGACTTCCTGATGGTGTGCCTTGGACACGCAAACTCTCTCTTTTAAGTTTTTCTGCTCGAATTGTCGTTGCACTGCAGATAAGGGTGTTATTCTGTGTCCTGGAAGATTCTTGTGCATTGTCTTGCACTGGCACAAGAGCCAGAGAACCTGGAGTGTTTTCTGGGCTCTGAGAATTTCCAGAAGCATTTCTGTTCTTCGGAGGCCTGCCTCTTTTTTTAGATGGATTATTTGCAGATGCAGATCCATCTTTTCGAGGTCTGCCCCTCTTTTTAGGTTGATCACTAGCCTGCAAGCATGCTTGAGCATTTCCTCCTGCTGTGTCAGCCACTAACTGACCACTCATTGTACCATAAACTTTTTTTGGTCTTCCCACCTTACGAACTGATCCCTGAAGTTTGAATTTGTCCATAACAAGTGTTTTTAGTGGAACGGTTATGTCCAATGGTAGCAGGACCTCCTCGAGTTCACGCCATTCAAGATCTTCTTGGTCTCCATCATCATAGATGACATTGTACCAGTTGCTTTCACTGTCATACTTGGCTACTTTCCCAACATAATACGTGTCTCCGAAAAGCTTCCTCACTTTCCTCCCTTCTAGCCACTCACCAAAACGAGGATCAACCTGAGATTCTGCATCATTTTTTACCTCAGGTTGAGTGCCAGCAGTGCAATCAGGGGGCAAGTCTGGAACACCATTGATAATGATGGCAGGCTCTCTGGCAACTTTGATGACAGATGCAGCTTCTGACTCTTTGCCATCAGCACCTTCCATGGTACTCTATAAAAAACATATGAAAAAAATCAGAAAACAAGTTGATATATGCTGGAATTAAGCGAGAGTTCAACCAAGAGACCACAGGGCAGGCAGCAATGAACAAAGGAACTCACAGTTCACAGCTATAATATAATGCAGGACCTGCTGACTCAGGGATTTGGACACAGGACACATAAAGCAAACACCTAGGAAGTACTGTACTTCGCAGAAAAGAAATATTATTACCAGCTGAGATTCAACATGGCACTGGAGTACTGGACACCTGTTACCTTCGACTAACACTAGTAGTTTCCTCTGTCAAGCCAGCGGTATAAGCATTGTAGTAGGGATTGCAATCAGTAGGTCATGCTTAAACTGGTGATTTTCCGGTTGTGCTTCTGTTTTAGGAAAAAACTTTAAATGAATCAAATGACAATCTAAAACATAACAGTGATAATCAGTTCAGCTTTAACTTTGCCATTACAGTTTCAAGATTAAACTAATTGAGATTGTTTATTACTTATTATATTAGGCCTTCCAGACAATATGGTTGTCATAAGTAGCATCACTATTTTTTCCATTATGGTTTTGTTCGGGTCTCACTCTGTTCAGCAGATATTGGACTGATATGTGCAGCAGATTTCTTCTGAGAGAAGTACTGCGTGCTGATTTATACGGCAGATTGTTCTGAGAGAGGAATACTGCAGAAGAAGCTGAGAAAAGACAAGCTGAACACTCAGACTAACTGCTAGTACCCCCAACCAACTTCTAAACCTATCCAACTCCTCGGATAATAATTAGAGTTCAGCTGTCTAAATCTGCCCCAAGACATGACTATCTTAAATTTCAAGTTGGGTCAGACAAAAACTATGTTAGAAATTTCAGTGGACTGCCAAACGATCCCCATATTGAATACACAAGTAGATGCACTGTGCTGGATAAAGTACCTTGGTGTACCGGTTTCTGGGACAAGACTCCATATTTGGCTCTTGCTGGATGAAAGACTCCTAAAGAGATTGGATGGATGGAAAGAGAGCGCTGTCATTTGGAAGGAAATTAACCCTCATAAATGCATGTCTGAGTAGTATTCTGACATACAGAATGTCGATGTATTTGCTGCCAAAAACTATTCTGAAAAGAATGGACAGAACTAGAAAACGATTTTCCTGGCAAGGAGGGGGCAAAAAGAAATATCATTTGGTCAAATGGACCAAAATCACCAAACCTGAGAACAAAGGAGCTCTAGGTGTCAAGGATTTGAGAAAAATGAATATAAGCATGTTGTGTAGATGGTGGTGGAAGTTGGAAATGGGAGAAGGGCTGTGGCAAGATATTGTCAGAAAGAAATATGTAACTGAAAACGGGATCACACAGTTGAAAAGCAGACTGACCAACTCACCGATCTGGAACGACTTGCTGAAAATCATAGAATATTTACTTAAAAGACAGAATAGTATTGATTGGGGATGGAAAAATATACGGACTTCTGGAGGGACCAATGGTGCGGCTCGGTGCCACTTAAAGACAAATTTAGTGACCTGTTTGAATTCTGTAACGAACAAACAGTAAATCTTGCTCGTAGCCGGAGCGGGCAGAGCCGGCGGCGCTGGCGCGCTCGCCTGCAATGGTGAAGGAGGGAGACTAGAGAGAGTTTGGGGAATAAAGGAGATAGATTAATCTTGCTTAATCTTCCACAAAACCGGAATCAAGTTTATATAAGGGCCCTATTGCCCCTACGCCAAGCACAAATCTTAAACAAACTCAAAACCAACTCCTAAAAATCCTAGCTTTATCTCTTAGCCACTTTCGTTCGGTTGGCCGGCGGCTCCCATGTGGCGGCGGCGCTGGTACGTGCGGCCCTTGACAGTGTGGCAGAAATGGCCACAGAGGTTGGAGGATCACATTCCACAGATGGCTTGATGAAAGATTACAAACAAAACTTCGAAAATTAAGGGACATAGTAACCACCTGTGTGCTGTCCAACAACAAGGAGAGGGTAAAATGGAGGTGGGGGGAAAATGGGGTGAAATCTATTTACTCCCACCTGTGTAGCAATGAAATTGAGGAGCCTCACAAGATGATTTGGATGGCAAAGCTTCCCTTAAAATCAATTTTTTATGTGGTTGATACATCAAAATGCCATTCTCACTAAAGATAACCTCTCAAGCAAAAACTGGGTCGGCAACAAAAAGTGCAGGTTTTGTCCCTTAGATGAATATATCAACCATATTTTCTTTGAATGCTCCCTAGCAAAATATGTTTGGAGCCTAACAGCTATGGTAATAGGTGCTCAGTGTAGACCAAGCTCTTTTGAGCAGTAATGGGTGTGGGCCGGAATATTCTGCCTAAAATGAAACAGTTCCATATGGTTGGTCTGGCCGCATTTTGCTGGGCCCTTTGGAAAGCTAGGAATACTGTTTGTTTCAACGGAAAAAGAATTAACTCCCCTGCTGAAATCATCTGTTTGGTATCTTCCTTTATCTCTTATCGGGCAGGTTTACAAAAAGCGGAGGACAAGACCACCCTGGAGATGGGCGTGGGAGCGTTAAAAGATGCGGCCTTGATCTTCCACCTGTCGGTGCTCGGAAGCGCCCCCGCGACACTGGAACGGTTCTGTTTCAGTAAACCACTCCTGAGATGATGAAGTAAGAAGACAGAGAGGATCGGACAAGAGTGTCAGCTGTGCTGATAGCTTTGTTCATTGTGTGGATGTCGTTCGTGAACTCTGTTTTTATGAAACCTGCTGTAATAAGTAGTCGTGGTTGGAGCCCAATGCAGAGGGTCTTCTGCTACCCCTGCCTGAAGCTTTATCTTTCTGCTGTAGTTTCTAACTTTTGGTGGACAGACTGAACTCTTGTAATTTTGTTACTTCAGTAATGAAATTCAGGCAAAAGCCCACAGTGGAAAAAACCTCTGTGCATTTTACAATCAAACAAAAAATATTTTTTCATGGAAAGAACACAAGAAAATGGGTCAAATTGGACACAATATCTCCAATTGTTCGCTGGATTTTTTTTTCAATTTGACACCCAAATGGATCTCATGATGAAAATATGCAGAGTTAAGCTGCTAAAGTACTGGTGCTACTAATAGGATTCAGGCGTAAGTCTAACGAAAAGTGAAACAAGTCCTATGGTTCCCCATGAATCCAAAGACAAGTATTCACAGCAACTGCCATTTCCCAAATCTCGATGGTGACAACATTTTACAGTCCATGTTCCTCATTAAAAGATGCATTAAGTTCAGAAGGAAACTGGATCAACAAATCATTTTACTAGCAAGAGAACATATCAATGACAGATTAGGGCGGACCCAGTATAGGACATGGGTGTACACATGTACACCCAATAACTGTCGCAAACAGATCGAATTTAGTAGGTAAAATCATGGTCAGATCCGAATACAAATACCATACATTAGGGTTTTCGGTGTTTGATTTCGCGAAGCGGTATGGGAAGGGAGGGGAATAGGCAGGCATACCCCAGCCGGATGTTCTTCGCTGGCGAAGCGCCCGTCTCGACGAACAACGGGCAGCGCAACCGCCCTGTCGTCGCCGCTAGGTAAGGAAGACCGAGGCCGAGAGAGAACACGCTGCCGCACCAGACAGACTCGGGCAGCAGCTGGTCAAGGGAGTGTGGAGGGCGGCGCACGGGCCGACCGCGTGGAGAGCGGCGCGCGCCGGGGTCGCGGGGAGGAAGAGGGGGGACCGTAGGAGAACGCCGAAGCCGGCGGCGCAGTGCCGTCTCTCGTCACTTCGTCAGGTTGAGGAAGGACCGAAGGAGGTGGGTGAAACTGCATCAGGAGTTTTTGTTGGGCTGGGCCTAGGGATGCAGGCGGGGCGGGCTCTTAAACGCACCCGCATGCCCGCCTCACCAAATTGCAGTTTGCGACAGATGTGATCGAGCTGCTATTTTTTTGCGGGCCTATGTTGATGTAGGAGTAGCTGCCAAGTCCTGCGGACGAGAGCGCGAGTCGCTAGGACCCGCGAGAACCCGCAAGGTTGCAAGGAGCCCAGCCAGGATCAATCCCTCTTTTTCTTTCTGTCTCGAGCGAGGCGCCGGGAACACGGAAGAACGCCGTCGAGGCATGGAACGCCATGGCCCTGGAGAACAGTCTTACCTGTCCCTGACGTCTTGGATGCGTGCGGGATACGCGGGTTACTAATTTCTTCCACAAAGTCCACAAACTATTTGATTTTTTTTGGATGCACCAACTTTATTAATCAAAGTTTTTTTTTGACAACAACCATTTATATTAAGAAGTCACAGCATCCATATTACAGATAAACCCTTCAAAAAAGGCCAAATTACAAACAGGTCCTGGACCCGATAAGGAGCTAGGCAGCTCTGTCCATGGCTTCGGAGACGAAGGCGTTGCCGGTGGAGGGCCGTAGGGGCGTCGAAGACGCATACACCCGGATGGAATAACCGCGCCTTGCGTCGGTTTAGGGCGGGCCGGTGAAGCCGTCGATGAAGAAGCGCACCGGCGACCAAAAGATTCGGTTGAAGATGTCGCCGGAGGTAGTTGATGCGGCTTGGACCTGGATCCCCGGGGGAAGCAGTGCAGACGAACCAACACCAAGAGTGGAGCCGCCAAACTTGAGGAGGGGGCTCCAGGAGCGCAGGATGCTGTGGTGGGGAGGCGGGGACGGAGTAGGCAGATCTCGGGGCCAAGAGGGGAAGACAGCGGGAGACGGACCCAGAGCCCAGATCCACCAGAGAGGGGATCCGATCCATGGCCAGAGGTCGCGAATCAAACTGAAACTTGGCTAGATCTGAGGCGACAGCGAGGGAACTCCGGCAACATAAGGTGGAGGTGGGCGGAGAGGGAGTTGCCGGAGAGGGCGACAGGCGGAAATTTATTTTATTGGAACTAACCTGGGGAGGGAGGACGACGGCGACGAGGACACCGGAGAAAACTCCGGCGGCGGCGAAGACGACGACCGAGCTCATCAGGTAGCAAAAGCCACGGCGGGCACAAGCCATAGAGGCACTAAAGGGAAGAAAAAAACCTAATACTTAGCTACTCGGAGGCGGGACCCCGCTCCCGGCGCGCTCCGGCGAGCTCGCCGGAGGCGGACGGGAGGGGGCCGGAAGGAGGCGTTGAAAACCAAACATATCTGCCTACCAGATTATACACCGAGCTTCTTGCTAAATTGTGGGCATCCATGTTTGATCGCCTGTTTTCACGGACGAACAGGACATCTTGAAAGCTCGTCATCTCATTCTTGATTTCCTTCACAATGTGGCTGTAGAAGCCCATGCCTGGGCCCTGAATGCTACGTATCGCATTCACACAATCAAAAGCAACTGTGATTTACTACCAGCCTAGGTCCCCGGTAAGTGCCAAGCCCTCCCGACACGCCATCGCTTCTGCCACTTCCGGAGAGGACACACCGGCGATTACAAGAGCCGATGCTCCCTGGAAATTCCCAGCTTCATCCCTTGCCACAGCAGCCACTGCAACTAGGTTAGAGTTTTTTGACAAGGCGGCGTCAACATTGATCTTCATACGCCCCGAAGGAGGGGGGATCCATGGCACCACTGGAGGCCGTGTCCTGGGTGATCTAGACTTTTTCATTTTCTCTGTGTCCATGTCAGAGATGAAACGCTCAATGAAAGCGTGAGTCGACAACGGGCTCTGAAACACGTTCTCATGAAACACCTTCCTTCTTACGTACCAAATAGCCCAAAGGGTCACCATCAACCTCACTAGATCTTCATAGTTCAAGACTGCATTGGCCTCATGAATCCACCCCCGCGCATCTTCTTGCTGAGCCTGCGCCACAAAGTTCTGAATTTCCTCCCCTTGTAGCACCCAGACGCATCGCGCCATGTTGCATTCAAGCAAAGAATGTCTCCATGAATCCGGTTGGCCACAGATGGTGCAATTGCAGTGTTGAGCCATGTGTCTGCTATATCGAACATCCCCTGTCGGGATCGATTTCCTTGCGAGTCTCCACATGAAAACTCACAATTTAGACGGAACCTTGATGTTCCACAGTTCGGCCCATTCATTCTGATCTGCTTCGGTATCAGATCTTCCAGCATTATGTTCGATCCATTTTAGTATCTACTATGTGGGATACATGGGTTATTAATTTCTCCCACAAAGCCCACAAACTACTTGTTACCCACGTGATTACACTTGTGGGCTACCGCGAACCTGCAAACATACCTTTGCGACAAGCTTTTGCGGGGGTGCGGCTGACCGCAACCCGCGCCGCCTGCACCCAGAGCTGGGCCAATCGCCTTTAATATCTATTAGCCCATGTACCCACATTTATTTTAAAAAATATTTATTTTTTTTCAAATTTGAATATTTTATTATATGTATCGGGTATGTATTGGATACTTGATATGGCACTTACTCAACGTAAGTATAACGTAATTCTAAAAAAATCGTGAGTATAACGTAGCGTGGGAGGGACGAAAAGAACTTCATAAATTTAAAATTGATGATCAATTATATTATATAATTAACCTAAAATTTTAAAATAAAATAATATTTAACCTAACAAAATTTAAAATTTAAAAAAGTCATGCTAACATTCTAAAATAATATAATCAACATCAATATTAGTATCACACTAAATATTTTTAAAACTATATGAATATAACAAATTCAAAGCAAACAATACTTTTGAAATGTATTTCTTCTTCCCCAAAGTCCGTAGCTGAAGAGTTTTGTGCTAACTGTTAAGCACTGGTAGCATGTCACACAGATAGATGACATCAATAAGCCACAATCATGAATAAGGTAGGAATAAGCACTCGCAACAAGCATTGTAGCCATGACGGATGGGGCGCACGAGGCACCACAACAAGCACAGGCGGTGCATGATGGATATGTGTGTTAATGGATGGAAACAAGGGCGGGACATGTAGCAAGCACGAGTGGTCTGAATCTGATATGAATATTTAGTTTTATTTTTTCTAAAGTATTAACTTAGCATATTCATTGTACCTCTATTTTTTTAGTTTTTAAGAATATTTTTATAATATCATTAAAATCAAATAGATATATACATAATTCAAGATAATATAAAATAATGTGGAAAATCTTTTTAATGATGATTGTAGATAAAATATTTTAAATGACAATATCACCGCTACATACAAAGAAAGTGAATATTATTAAATAAGATATTATTAAAGCACAAGCTATTTTTGTTATTTGACTAGTACATTGTGATCTACTAAATTTTTGACAAAAATAACCAACCAAAATTTTTCCTTAGATGTTTGGGAGTTGTCGTGACATCTTTCCAAATATATGGTGCCATGAATTTTATAATATATAGTACATATAGCTATGAACGCCTTCCCACCCAAACATTGTTCTGAAATCCTCAGCGTCCTACGGTGAAACTTCTACCCAATAATTGTTATTCCTAAATCGCTAGGATATTATAATGATAAATGTGTTCTCTAGACAAAATTCAAGAAAACGATGGACCGGCTTATCAATCGCACCAATAGGAATCCACGTAGGAAAGAAAACACAGTGTTACTAACTAATTCATCCAAGCAAGCCAGCAAAACGAAGGAATCTTCATGTAGATCTCCACATTGGTGCAGCAAATGGGAGAAAGCGGGGAGAAAGATGACGGCAGGGGGAAAGGTCGTGTTGAGCTGGAGATAGGTCTAGGAAGCAATCTGCCTTGACTGCTAACCTCGGGGAGACCTCCTACTCGTAGAGTCGCAATCTTTTTTTTAAAATGGAATAGGCCTTCCATTAAACGAGAGAGCTAGAGCAATCTCTAGCTACAAGATCCTCAACACCCGGAGGTGTATCGATCTAACTAAGGACCGTTACATGAGGTTACTCACAACCTTGCGTCGTCACAACGTGCGCTACCTTGTTACATTCCCTAGGACAGAAACTACAACTCCAAGGAATCATTAAGCATACACTTGATGTCGTACAGCAGCCCGCCTGTTGGTGCTAGAGCAAAGGAGTTGGACTCCAACGCCATTTTCAACAGCATATAGTCCGTCTCGATCACTACATTTTGCATGCCCATCTCCTCGGCCGCCCGAACACCTTCCCTGCATCCAACCACTTCTGAATAATATGCATCCATTAAGTAAGCACAACGGCCGGCGCCGGCTCTGATAACACAGCCAAAGTGATCCCGGATAACAAAGCCCCATCCACCTTCTCCAGATTCTGGTGAAAACGATCCGTCAGAATTGATTTTGAAAAAATCCACCGCTGGCCTGCTCCAGTGCTTCTGACGGTGTGGTGCTGGGGTTGATCAGCTTTGCCTATTGCCAGATTTTCGTCAGACATCCTGGCCACCATAGAGGCAAGCACAGCCGGCGGCCTTGGCCTTTCCCCCTTCCATACACGATTCCTCTCCAACCACCAATGCCACAACAGGATGACCACCTTCACCTGAACTTCCTTCTTCAATCCCAACACATGCTGCAGCACCTCCCGTGCTGACTGTTTAGTGGCCAGAACTTCTCTGATGGTGTCAAGGTTGAGCTCCTGCCAGACGGGCTTCACATATTTGCACTTGAAAAACAAATGGCCGCCATCCTCATTAAACCGTCCACAAACAGCGCATCGAGTATCTAAATCCACACCTCTCCTCTCCAAACCCATCCTTACTGCAATGGAATTATGTGCCAAGTGCCACAAGAATACTCTGATTTTCCCAGGGCACTCTATTTTCCAAAGTCCCTTCCAAAAGCTCTCCTCCTCTACAGTTTGTTGGTTTGATGCAGCAGCTGACGAGCTGTTGTGGGCTTGATCGATCTCTCGCTGCAGCTTGTAAGCGGACCTCACCGAGAACATACCCTTTATATCATAGTGCCAAGCATACATGTCCTCCAACTCAACATGCACAGGTAGAGATAGAATCAGTTTGGCATCTTGTTCAAAGAAGGTCTGTTCGACAAGTTGAGAATCCCATTGGCCTGTTGTCGGGTCAATAAGTTCATCCACCGTGCTCATAAGATTGCCTCCCCTTGGAGTTATAGGCCTTCTAGACCAGCTGCGAGGCAGCCAAGGATCGGTCCAGATCTTGATATTTCTCCCATCACCAATTCGCCAAATTATACCTTCTTTCAATACTTGAATACCTTTGAGGATACTTCTCCAAGTGTATGAAATCCCATTAGAATTACTCGCTTCAAACAAACTCTTATTTGGGAAATATTTAGCACGTAAGACCCTTGCACACAAAGAATCTGGGTTCTGAAGCAACCTCCATCCTTGTTTGGCCAACATTGCTAAGTTAAAGGTATGGATATCCGGAAATCCTAAACCACCTTTGCTCTTTGATCGTGTCATCTTCTCCCAGCTGATCCGATGCATCTTATTGTCCTCATCTTGGTTGCTCCACCAGTACCTCGCTGTCATAGTGCTAATTTGCTCACACATCTCTTTTGTGATATCAAAGCACCCCATAGCAAAGGTGGGAATGGCCTGTGCTACTGCCTTGATCAGAACCTCCTTCCCGGAACACAACAATAATTTCTCCTTCCAGCCCTGTATCCTTTGCCAAATTCTCTCCTTCAAATATGCAAAAGTATTAGTCCTCGATTGCCCCACAAACACTGGCGGGCCCAAATACCTCTCATTCATTGTCTCTTTCTGAATTTGCAAGCTTTGCAGCACTTCTCTTCGCTTAGCCTGGGCTGTATTGGTGTTGAACATTACTGCAGACTTGTCCTTATTGATCATCTGACCCGAGCACTCCTCATATAGCTGTAAGATACTCTGTAGATGCTGTGCATCACCCCTATTTGCACGAAACAAGATCAGCGAGTCATCGGCAAATAACAAGTGAGACACATTGGGAGCACCGGGACAGACCTTTACTCCTCTCAACTTCCCCTCTCTCTCAGCTTGTTCAAGTACGGCTGAAAAACCTTCTGCGCATAGCAAGAATAAATATGGTGACAGCGGGTCCCCCTGCCGAAGCCCACGCTCCAGGGTGAAAGGACCCGTGAGTTCCCCATTCACCTTGATCCGATACGATACAGTAGATACACACTTCATAATTAAATCAATCCATTGGGTGCAGAAGCCCGGCCGCTCCAACATATCATGCAAAAAGCTCCACTCCACCCTATCATACGCCTTACTCATATCAAGCTTTACCGCCGCATAGCCCCCCTTCCCCTTCCTCTTATTTCTCATATAATGTGTTATCTCATATGCCACAAGAATATTATCTGAGATTAGCCTTCCCGGGACGAAAGCACTCTGTGAAGGAGAAATAATTTCAGGCAGTACCTTCTTCAATCGATTTGCCTGCACCTTGGACACGATCTTGTACAAAACATTACATAGGCTGATGGGGTGTAGGTCCTTTATTTTATCAGGTTTTGGCACCTTCGGAATAAGCACAATGGTAGTATCATTCCAACCCGCTGGGAATTGGCCGCCATTTAAAACTTGCAGCACCTCTGCAATGACTTTTCCCCCCACGACCTCCCAAAATTGCTTATAGAAGATAGAAGGCATACCATCAGGGCCAGGCGCTTTCATATCTCCAATTGAATCTAGCGCACACTTAACCTCCTCCCTGCTGAATTCCCGGACAAGATTAGCATTCATGTCGCCTGTGACCTTTCTGTCAACAGCTTGTAAGAGCTGTCGGCAATCAGCCGGTCCATTGGACCTGAAAAGAGTGTGAAAATAGTTAGAAATAAACCCCCTCTTCTCCTCCTCATTCTCCACCCAGCTCCCATCATCCCTCTTCAGCCCTGCAATTCTATTAAAGCGCCTCCTCTCCTTGCACACCGCATGAAAGAATGACGTATTACGGTCACCCTTTTCCAACCATCTCACATGTGCTCGCTGTTTCCAGTATATATCTATTTGCTCCTCCATCTTCTCCAACCTATATCTCAGCACCTCCTCCCTGGCAACATTATTTCTATCTAAACCACCTCTCCTACATCTCTCCAGTTCCATTTTAATTTTCTTTCTCCTCTTCTCCAAATCTCCTAACACATTCCTGCTCCAATTCTGCAAATCACTCGCTACAGCTCTCAAGGCTGTGTGCACCGATGGGGAAACCCCCTCCATTGCTGTCTTCCATGCCCCCGTCACCACCGCAACGCATTTCTCTTCCCCCAGCCAACTAGCTTCAAAATGAAAGTGACCATTCGGCTCCCACCTTTTCCCCTGGGTCGGCAGGAAGTCTGTCGTGATTATGACCAACCGATGATCCGAGTGGCGAGGATCTCCATTAACCACCCGGACTCCTGGAAAGTGCATGCGCCACTGATCGTTTGCCACCGCTCTGTCTAGCCTCTCCCTAATATAATCAGTGGCACAATGGTTGTGGTTACGCCATGTGAAAATATCCCCTTCAAACCCCAGATCACTCAAATCACAAAACTCCAGCGCCTCCCTGAACTGATCCATACAATTCTGATGTTGATCTCTCCCCCCTCCTTTTCATGGGAGAATAGGATCTCATTGAAATCTCCCACACACAACCACGGTATAGGAGGCACTGTATGCATAGCCCGTAGGTCCTGCCAAGTTTTGTACTTCTGATCAGACTGCGATTCCCCATAAACTCCAGTGAACCGCCACTGAAAGCCATCCCCCTCCTTTATATCCATGTCAATGTGATACTTGGTAATGTTACGAAGCGACACATCGACCCCTCTCCGCCAAAACACAGCCACCCCCCCTTTTCCAACCGCATCATGAACCACCATGTTTGTCAACCCTAGCGACCACCTAAACTTCTCAATCCTGTGCCTGTCCATCTTAGTTTCTGACAGGAACAGAACATCCGCCCTCTCCGACTTCTGGAGCTCCAGAAGTCCCCGAACTGCCGGGCGGTTGCCCAGACCCTGGCAGTTCCAGGCTTCCAGCTCACAATCTTCATTTCTTCTCGCGGGGCTGGTCCACCAGCCCCGCCATTTTTATCTTCTTGTTAGAAACCTCGACCTCCTCTCCATTCAGCCCCAACTCCTCCTCCAACACCTCTTCGCCGCTCCTTTTCCTTCCTAGCACCGACTCCTGCCCCTCTGCTTGCTTTGCGTTACTTACGGCAGCCTTTGTATGTTGCTGCCTCCTAAATGTGCTCCTCACCGCCTTTCTGCTAGGTGCTTCCTTCCCCTTTTCTGTGCCACTATCCAACAACATAGGCAGCACAACATTATCATCTGTTTTGTACACTGCTCCTTTCGAACCAGATGCTTCCCCTTCACCTGCGACCCCATCCTCCTTTGCCCCATCTTTTAATTGGAAGAGGGACCGGCCCGGACGAGCAGGTTGGGAGGATTGAGCTGCCTGCTTGATCGGGCTAGTTACCTCCTCACCACTATCCTTGTTCTTGCTCCCATCATCCTTGCGCCATGACGGAGCATCACTCCCCGACCTACCAGACGAGTATCTGGACCCTGAACCTCCCTGACCACTCCGGCCACCACTCCCCTCAGACCTCCAAGACGACACAAATCGACCTCCACCCATCCTCTCTCTACCCCCATCATCTCCTCTTTTCCTCTCTGGTATGAATCTTAACTTCTTGATGAACTGTTGTTCCTCCCCTTCCTTTAGAATCTGAGTGCACGCTTTATCAACATGCCCTATGATCCCGCAGGTATAGCAGAAGTCAGGAAGTAATTCATACATCACCGGGCACCACAAAGGCTTCTCATCCTTCCCAACACACAAAGTGACACCTCGCATCAACGGTTTGCGTATGTCAATGCGCACCTTGATTCGCAAGTGCTGCCCCACCGCTGTGTTATCTTCATCCTTATCCATCGCCAGAAATTCACCCATCTCCTTCCCAATAGCCTCTCCTGTGGCCTTATTCATCATGCCTAACGGCATCCTGGAAACCCTTACCCGGACGGGGATAGAAGCAAACTCCATCTCCTCCAACGTCTTCTCCTCATCATACTCCACCATTACAACGAGATCCTTACCGAACATCCAAGGACCGTCATCTAGGGCACGACGTTACCCCGATGCTTGCAGGAATGTGAAGAGAAAGTGATTATCCCCAAGATCCTTGCAGGTGATGCCCTTAATTGGGCACCAGATCTTCCCCAGCGTCTGTGCAAGGCCCTCAGGATTCACCAGCCGTTCCGCGAACACTTTCCCAACTGCCTGCGGATGAACTGGTCCAGAACGTGTTGCCTCGCCCCCTGCAATCTTGATGCCCTTCTTGTCCGCCGCCGACAAGCGCATCCTCTCCATCATGCCCTCCACCGCCTCCATCCCTTCACCGGCCTGATCACCCCTGATCACCACCGCCGCCTGGACACCCTTGAACACCGCCTTCACCAGTCCTGGAACTGCTCCTTCGGCTAGCGAATTTTGGTTGGCTTTCGACTCTGAGATTTGACGTGGACACGAACGGGGATGGGATGTGGACACTAGACCTAATCACACACGCGATCAGATCGAGGCACTAGGCCAGGGAACGACGAGGGATCGGTCGGCAATGGCGAAACCCTAACCGCCCACAAAAACCTCGAGTCGCCCTAGGCGCTGAGGACCGTTCAGCGTCGGGGGACTTGGTGGTGGTGTGGTAGAGTCGCAATCTTGCAGTCAAGGAGGAAGGGAAAGGAGGGGGCAAGCGAAACGTTATTCACTTATGATAAGAGTCCACTAAGTTTTCCTCTGAGGAAAAAAAAGGAAAAGAGAACTTGGCCCAAAAACGCACCCTAAAATTAGTTGCTTTACAAAATACGAACCATTTTGTTCACCGCGGTAAACACACGAAGGAGTTGAAGAATTCGCCAATGTCATCGTTACCGGCGAGAAGTTTATGCTTGCGTTGAATTGGTAATTGATCGTTCGCTATATGTGCCTATGTAAGAGGAATATCTACTGTAAAAGTTTAATCAGGAATTGCTCGTGACTTTTTCCAAACAAATATTTGTATCTTGAAGTGGTCAAATGGTCGATTTTATCTTGTCTGGAGCACAGCATCAACGACAACAAAATAAAAATGGCAAGAGGATAAGATTTGGAGGAAGAGGTTCAAGTTGGCCCGTCACAACGAGTTTGGCATCAGGCCCTATGTTGGACGTCGAGAGATGATCAAGCCTTCCTCGTTTGGTGGAGAGATGAATAGATGATCCTCCGCACGGAGATGCGGATCATCGAGGCACGAGTAGGATGTCTACAAGCAGCACCTACCCTGCATCATGACACACTTGCTGCCATCAACGCCGCACTCCGATGATACAAGACGCACTGTGTCGAGCGCAGCTTGTGCTATTTGAGGCATATGGTGAACTCGGTCAGATTCTGGATTCATGGTCCCTTAACGCTTTCCCCGACGCTCAGCACTTGAGAAACGGGCTCCTGCTTGAGAAGAGGAAGACCGTTGCAGCTAATAATGTAACACTAGGTGATACCCCGCGTGTTGCTGCGGGTTATTTTGGTGAAATTTGAAAATAAAAATACTAAAGAAAATTTGGAAGCAGACACACTAAGATGATTTCTTCGTATTGTTACATGTTGAGAGGAATAGATTTCGATGTTTTGTAGTGGGGTGTTTGTGTATACTTTAATATAGATAGATATATAGATTTTTTTAGATTGGATGGTACAAACAATTAAGAAGATGTGACTGCACCGTATGTGAGAAATATATAGTCTAACATAGATATAGAATTAGCAATCAATGCATCTTGGTAGGGTGCTTAGTGGAGGATGACATGGCGCGTTGGTGGAGGATGACGTGACGCGTTGAGGATTGGTGGGGTGCTTAGTGGAGGATGACGTGGCGTG
Source organism: Cenchrus fungigraminus (assembly GCA_036936925.1). Classification (NCBI taxonomy): domain Eukaryota; kingdom Viridiplantae; phylum Streptophyta; class Magnoliopsida; order Poales; family Poaceae; genus Cenchrus; species Cenchrus fungigraminus. Next base: position 12,991,372 of record CM072778.1, on the reverse strand, counting down.
CTGCGATAATTAGCAATCAATGCATCTTTGTGGGGTGCTTAGTGGAGGATGACGTGGCGCATTGGTGGAAGATGACGTGGCGCGTTGAAGATTGAGAGAATTCCTTAGTGGGGAGCGCTAATATAGTTTTGTATGATACCAGGATTTAGGAGGTGTGAAAATTTCGAAAAATTTAAAACTTTTTGAATGCCATTGTGTGCTACCCACATTTTATCCTAAATTGCTAGCCTTCCTCTCAAATTCTCCACAAATAAAACCATATATAAAAATATAAATTCAAATTATGGTAAAATATGTGAGTTGGATTTTCTTGGATCTTATTTGGAGTTAAAATTGTGTGTGTTTGAATTTGAAACTAATTCAAATTCAAACTAAATGAAAACCTAATTTCAAATCTAACTTTAAAACCTAACTACTAACTTGGGCCTGCTGTTCGCTGTGGAAGTTCTGTTGTGCCCCCTCAACTCTTGACCCAAAACCCCCTAACAACCCTAACCTATCTACCAGCCCAACACCGCCGCAGCCCAGCAGCCCGCTGCCACTCATTTTTCGTTCTCTCGCTGACCGGCAGGCCCCACATGTCATCTCCTCCTTTCTCTTCCTCCCCTCGCCTTTTCCTCTGCTGCTTCGCTGTACGCGCGCCCGGCCGCGCCTGCGCGCGCCCGATGGGACGACCGCACCGCCCGACCGGCCCGCACGCCGAGCCACCTCACGCGCGCGCTCGCCTGGGGAAGCCCCCAAGGGGAAAAGACCTCTTTACCCCTCGCGGCCACGCCCAAAGGTGCACCGCCAACCACAGGGGCGCGGCCACGTCGGCACCCATGCCCGGACGCCTAATCCCCTAGCACCGCTGCATCTTTGCCCCTGCGCCGCCTTGACCGAGCGCCTACACCCCAGACCGAGACCCCAGCCGGGGCACCCACCTACCGCATTGGGGTTTTCCCCATCCTCTGTTGCCACCGCCAGGAAGGGAGAAGGGGGAAAGAGAAGGGAGAAGGGGAGGGCAAGGCTCCGTGCTGCGCCGCGCCGAGGGAAGCCGGAGGCCGCCCATGACCGGAGCCGGAGCAGCCAAGACCGGAGCCGCCCATGCCGAGGGGGAGGCCGTTCATGTCCAAGGAGCTGGAGCAGAGCAGAGCGCCGCCGCCGGGGACGACTATGTCGCCGCCGTGTACCACTACGCCGAGCCTGCGACGACTCCACGCCGACCCAACGTGAGCAAGCCGCAGCCTTTCTTCTCTTTTCTCCCTCCTTGGTCTCTTTCCTGTGTTGCGGGAGCGCACCCCAGCGTTGCGCCGGCGGCGTCGAGACGCACCGCCCTGATTCTTGCCTGTGTGCTGGCCATCGAGCCGCAGAACTGCCACCCCGCGACGGAGTGTAGCTCCTGGGAGAATCGTGCCCTTGTGCTCGCTGTCGCCGTGCGATGAAATGCTTGAACCGTGAGCTGGCCATCGTGCCGTGGAACTTTTGCAGGGGACCCCGTGCGCCGCCGCGCCGCCGTGCCGCACCTCCGGCTACCGGATAGTTGCGCCGGGCTGGCGTGTCGCGTGCCACGTGCGAGCGAGCAAGGCTGAGGCCCGCGCACCCCAGCACGCGGCCAAGGGTCGGCCTTTGGCCAGCCGCGCCATGCCCCGTGCCGTGCGCCGCCGCACCCGAGCGCTGCGCCCCGCCGCGCTGCACGTCGGCCGTAGAGGCCCAAAGAAGGGACCTTGGCCGCTTGTGCTAGCCGGCCGTGGCACGTAAACGCTACCCCGGTGGTCAATTGGCCACCAGGTGAGTTGAACCGCCGCTGGACCGTGCGTCACCACCGCGGGATGCCACTGGCATTCCGTCGAGCACGTGGTGCGCGTCGACGCGAGGGCGAGGTGGCCACCGAACCCCAGAACTGTCCAGGGAGCATGTGCGCACCCGGGAGAGTTCAGGGGCCGATCCTAGACTTTCTTGCGCAGGGACTTTAACAGGCCGCAGTGTGGGCTTTGGCCCATCAAAGCCCAGCGGAGCCCGCTGCCGACCCTGGCGCACTGGGCAGAAGAGTTCAAGGATGATTTCTGGACTTGGGTCTCATGGGCCGACTGGGCCAAGTCCAATGGGCCTTTAAGGCCCACTAACCCTTTCGGCCCACTAACGGCCCCCTAACCGAGAGTTGCTGACGTCAGCGGCATTTTTAATAAAAACCCCTTTTCTATTTTTAAAAATGATTTCAGAAATGATTTATAAATGTTTTAACCTTTGAAAATCATAACTAAATGTAGGAAGCTCAGGAAAATATGAAACTAACTTCTATAATTTTGTAATTTCGAAACCTTGCTGTTTGTAGCTAGATTGAGTTCTTTTGGGTTTTCTAAAAAGAGGTTTATATTTGGAGTTATTGCTTAGATGTGTACCGCTTTCTTACGTGCGCGTCGAACCTCGGGCCTACAGGCGCGAGCTTCGACCAGGAGGACGCGGAGGACCCAGAGTACGTCGTCCCGTACAACGAGTACTACAACGACAACGCAGGTGTCATGTCACTCCCAACCATTTAGAACCCATGTTGTTATTAGATGTTAGTGCTTTACTTTTATGAATGCATTGATTGGATGAATTGCATAGCCATTTGATTAGCCTTGCCTTGATATTTGATAAAACCTGTTTCCTTGCTTTACCTACCTCAGGATTAGCTACAGACCCCTAGCTAGTCCCATATACTTACTATCCACACTTTTATTGCTTGATTATGGATGGTGCTCTGGGCTTGGACTGAGATGTGGGAGATCTCGGTGTGTTCTAGCGTGAGTTCTGGGTGTGTTACTCCTTGACGTGTTTCTGGTGGGAGCGAGCCATTTGGTTACTTGTGAACACCTGCCTCGGGAAGATGCGATCTGGCCTCTCGCCCGAGCGGCGTGTCGGACGTGATGGAGATGGGGAGTGCTCGCTCTTGGCCCTTAAGGACCGAGTCGATTTACCACCAGATGCAGTACTTACCTTCGTACAAACCGCCCGCCTTGTTATGGGCGGGGGTGCGGGGTGAAACTCGTAGTGGATAGCACCCTACCCGTAGGCGGATCGGTGTGATCGTGCTAGGAGACGTCGTTCCTTCTTAGAAGACTTCGCCCCGGTGAGGCCGGGGAAGGGTTCCATAGCTCCGAGGGACCCCTTGCTGGCAGTATGAGCTCTATAGCAGGAGCTGCGCCAGACTCGGGGATGCAGGAGAGTGCTATCCACTTACTTGGACTCCAGCCGTATGGTAGGGTTTGGAACCGGTGATGGCCGGTTTCGGCCCTATTCGGGCCGGTACAGTTGTACAACCTCTGCAGAGTGTTCAAACCTATAGCTATAGTCTGTGTCCACTGGTTATGGACAGTACTGCTATCTACCGCTACTTCTAACTAGACTCTTTTCTTGTGCTTCTTCTCTCCCCCGAGTGAGTGAGCCCGGCCCGAGGCCGTTGAGATGTGGGGATAGGAGCAGGTGGGCCCCTCATCGCAGATGAGAGTTGGGAGCTGGATCGTGGTTGAGATTCAGTGCTTTGGTGTGATAACCTCTTGCGGGGTGTGGACCCCAGAGGTGTGGACCTCGGAGGTGTGAGCCTCCCTGAGGTGTTGACCTCACTGCATATTCTGCTTACCTTGAATGTTGCCTCGCTGCTTTGCTTAAGCCTTCTACAGCCAAAGTAGGTTTATATCCTGCATAGTAGATATATACACCGCTTTTGCTCTTTGTTGGGAAGCTGACATGACCTACCCGCTTATCGGGCAGATCCTGGTGTCTCTGATACAGAGCCGGATTACGACTTTGAGAACAATGGATGGGATGAGTAGGGCACCTTCTACGCTCGAGTTGCCTGAGGAGTTGGAGTCTTCCCCGCTTTCATGAAGCCGCTGTGAGATGATTTCTTTATGTTTGATTCAGTCCTGATGGACTTGTACCCGGCATGTGCCGAAGAGATGTACTCTGATTAATGTAATAAATAAATGTTGTACTCTATTTCCTTTCCTGTTTTGTATGGATTTTGGTATTGCTGAGACAGGGATTGCGCGTGGTAGCCTTCCTGGGACTACCACGGAGGTGCAGAGAGTAGGGTTTCCGTTCGCAGAAATTCGGTTCGTTTCAGTTGGTACCAGAGCCATGCTTGTCCGTAGGACGAGCCCTAGAAATGGTCGATAGCATAGAAAGCCCTTTCTAAACCTTGAACTCTATATAAACCCCTTGAACTTATATGTATATATATCTATATGTGTATATATATGTATTCCTTGTTTAACTTCAACTAACCTTTCACTAACTACCTCTTTAACAACGATGTGCAGATGGCGGAACGGCAATGGATTCCGGTCAAGACTGACGGCAAGTGGGCCAGAGGGTTCTGCCGTATTCTGCTAGAGTGCTTGGAGAAGGCCGGAGTGGAGGTCGACAAGGTGTGCTACGAAGGGAAGACCTTGGGGCCATGGGACCAATCCTCCACGTTCTTGACTCTCACAGTTCTGGAGGACCCGCGAGTGCCTGAGTTCAAGAAGGTGGAGGTTCACTGCTTCGAGAGCTCTACCATGGAGGCACACCAGGTCTGCGCACGGTGGGCACTGAAGGAAGTATGTAACCAGCTCAGCGAGAGGCTCAAGGGCACGCCGTTCAGTGTACTGCCGATGACAGTCTACGACCGCAGCCGTTGGGACACTTACGACGCCAAGTACCTGGAGGTGACCACAGTGGAGGAGAACAAGAACATGCAGATGGCCAACAGGTGCATGCTGGCGCAGGATCAGGCGCTGTACTGGGCCGACTGTGAGGTCGCCTTCCTGAGGTGGAAGTGGGACGGTACCTTGGAGCGCAAACATCAGCTAGAGCGTGAGAAGCAGGACTTGGAGCACCTACTTGGAGAGGCCCACCGGAGGAACGGTGAGCTGGTGGAGTTGGGGCTAGCAGTTGCCCGAGCCAGCTCAGAGCGTGACGCGATGAAGATAGCTACTCTAGAGGCACGGCTGAGAGTCGCCGAGGAGAGACACCGAGCTACCTTGGACGCCACCCGTGGGGACAGGGAGCGACTTGGAGAGGCCGAGTATCTGATCGAGTCCCTCAGTGCAGCTTCAGTGGACTACCAAGAGAGAGTGTGGGATTTGGAGGAGAGAGCTCATTACAACTTCTACCACCTCTGCCACTTGGGAGGCCGACTGTACGAGGAGCAGGATCTTGCTGCCAGGACCCGCACGGCCTGGGAGCGCTCCGACCAGAGGAGGCTGGCGGAGTTGGAGGAGGTTACCGCACTTCTACCACCAAAGAAGAGACCGCGACTGCGAGCGGAGACCTTCGAGCTGCCACCGACACTTCTTCCACCGCTACGCCAGTACCTGAGAGGCGCCCAAGACACAGTAGAGATGGATCGAGCCTTGGAGTTTGTCCACGACTACTACGGAGGACCGGAGATCAAGATACCAGACTACCCGGGGGTCAACTCACCACCGTTTTACGCTGTTCCCTCCGACTCCTACCCAGAGGCGTCCCCGATGACACCCCAGTGCACCCCGTGACTGAGCGTGGAAGTTCATTAGTTAGAGCTAGCAGAGGAGATCTAGTAGTAGAGTCAGAACCGTTATGATGTCCTAGCAGTAGTTGTTACCACCCATGTTGTCACGACGGTAGTAGCTACCCACCATGATGTATCATGCGTTAGCGTGATGTGTTGCTGTGTATCTTGAAGGTTGTTGGAGTAAACCTCAAGATACACACCTTTTGTATGGTGGCATTGATTGAGTGACATGGTTCTTCATGGTTTTATTCGGAGTTCATGAGTGAAATTGCTTGATTGTTAGCAGGATTACTCCTTTATAGTTAATAACCCTATAGTTTCTCCCCCTACCAGAGCTGACTTTCAAACATGGAACAGATGTCGGGAGTAAGGAGGTCCGGACGACTTCTGGCCCGCTTTGAGGAGGCCGCCGAAGAGGACGGAGGGGAGGATGCCCCTAACCCAGTTGGAGCTGGAGCACGCGGTCGCTGTGGAGGCCGCGCACTGAGAGGAGGACGCCATGGAGGACGCCACGGCGGTCGAGGAGGCCGAGGTGGGCCAGGAGGGCACGGACCCGCGAACGGCGCCGAGGGAGGCCCAGAGCAGGAGCCTGAGCCTGAGGGAGGAGCTGACCAAGAGCAGGACCAGGGAGTACTACCGCCACCACCCCCACCGAACTTGGCTGACGTGATGGTAGTGCAAACTCAGCTGATGCAGATGATCACTCACATGCTAGCTCAGAACAACAACAACAACAACCACAGAGCGCAGCACCGGAACTTACCAGAGGGCTTCCAGAAGAAGGTAGAGAACTTCAACAAGCTGCGACCGCCAACCTTCGACCACTCAGCGGATCCCATGGATGCAGACAACTGGCTGAGGGAGATCGAGAAGAAGCTGGAGCTGACTGAGCTTACAGAGGAGGAGTGCGTGACCGTTGCAGCGCACCAGCTGATCGGTACCGCAGGTGCTTGGTGGGACAGTTACTATGACTCACACCCGGACCCGCTTCACATCGGGTGGGACGAGTTTGTGGAGGCTTTCAGGGACCACCACATCCCCAAGGTAGTGATGGATGGGAACGCCGACGCGTTCCGTGACCTCAAGATGGGAGGAATGACTGTGCAGGAGTACACTAACCGCTTCCAGGAACTGATGAGGTACGCGCCAGATGATACCAACACAGAGAAGAAAAAGGTGTACTGGTTCAGGAAGGGACTACACCGTGGGATGGCACACCACTTGGCCGCTCACGACTGCCCGACACTTCGTGCACTGATCGACAAGGCACTGATTGTCGAGAGGTCGAGGCTTGAGTACGTGCAGGTCCGTGGAGGCAAGAAGAAGCGCACCGACTAGGCAGGATGCTCAGGTCCGCCCCAGAGACAAAGGACAGGTTTTCCACAGAGCCAGCAGTCACAGCCGAGGCACTACGCTACTCCGTAGCAATAGAACAGAACCAACCCAGGAGGAAGTGGAGGACCAAGCAACTAGAGGCAGAGACAGCAGCCGCAGGCCACAAACAGAGCTAGAGTGACCTGCTTCAACTGCCGTCTGGTTGGACACAAGTCGTTTGAGTGCCCGCAGCCAGTTCAACCAGGAGGTCAGAACCGCAACTCGTAGTACCAGACACCGGCCAAGGCACCCGCACCGGGAGGACAGCCCCCTCGTACCCAGCAGAGGACCGCGCAGCCGCCGGCTACCCGAGGATGCCTGAACCACCTCACCACTGAGGAGGCCGCAGCTGCACCTGACGTCGCACTCGGTGAGTTTCTTGTTGACTCGGTTTTGGCAACTGTCTTGTTCGATACTGGAGCTCAGTATTCGTATATCTCTACCAAGTTTGTTAAAGAAAGGTCGTTACCAACTAAGCCTCGACCAAGGCCTATTTTAACTAGTTCTCCACTAGGAGAAAAGAGGAGTACGTTAGAGTGCCGAGGGGTGAAGTTGGTGTTTGAGGGACAGCTGTTCACGGCAGACTTGACCGTTCTGGAGTCAACTGGCATTGATGTGATTTTAGGAATGGAATGGTTGGCAAAGCACAACGGGATGGTGTCATGCAACCCCAGGTTCATACAATTGGAACACCCTAGCGGAGTGAAAGTGTGGATTGAACCCCAGAGTCCGAAAATTGCAACAATGCTATGCAACATGAGTGGGAAAGAAATGGAGGAAATCCCAGTGGTCTGTGAGTTTCCGAACGTGTTCCCAGAGGAACTTACGGAGTTACCTCCTGACCGGGACGTGGAGTTTGTGATTGAGCTGATGCCAGGGGCTGGGCCCGTTGCAAAGAGTCCGTACCAGATGTCGTCAGAAGAGCTGGACGAGATGAAGAAACAGCTCAAGAAGTTGCTAGAGCAAGGCTTTGTCCGGCCGAGTGCTTCACCGTGGGGTTCACCGGTACTCTTTGTGGAGAAGAAAGATGGCACGAAGAGGATGTGCATAGACTACCGAACTCTCAACTCGATGACTATCAAGAACAAATACCCGCTACCCAGGATTGACGACTTGTTGGATAGGCTCAAGAAAGCAAAGTTCTTTTCCAAGATCGACCTGAGGTTAGGGTACCACCAGATGAAAATCCGGGAGCAGGATATCCCCAAGACGGCTTTTACCACTCGGTACGGGTTGTATGAGTTTGTGGTGGTTTCTTTCGGGCTGACCAACGCCCCCGCTTACTTCATGAACCTGATGAACAAAGTCTTCATAGAAGAGTTGGACAGGTTCGTGGTGGTGTTCATCGACGATATCCTGATCTTCTTAGAGACAGCAGAGGAGCACGAGGAGCACCTGAGGATCGTGCTAGAAAGGCTGAGGCAGCAAAAGCTATACGCTAAGTTCAGCAAGTGCGAGTTCTGGATGGAGAAGGTCACATTCTTGGGACACGTGTTGTCAGCGGAGGGGATCGCTGTGGATCCGTCCAAAGTGGAGTCGGTTACCAAGTGGGAGCAACCGCTGAACGTGACTGACGTCAGAAGCTTCCTTGGAATGGCAGGATACTACCGGAGGTTCATTGAAAACTTCTCCAAGATTGCTAAGCTAATGACGGAGCTGCTAAAGAACAACACTAAGTTCGAGTGGTCAGATGCGTGTGAGAGAAGTTTTCAGGAGTTGAAGAAGAGACTCACCACAGCCCCCGTGCTTACCTTGCTAGATATTAAGAAGGATTTCGTGGTGTACTGTGATGCTTCGAAGCAAGGACTCGGTTGCGTCCTGATGCAAGAGGGAAAAGTTGTGGCATATGCTTCGAGACAGCTAAAGAAACACGAGGAGAACTACCCAACTCACGACTTGGAGTTGGCAGCCGTCGTCCATGCACTTAAGATCTGGAGGCACTACTTGATGGGGAACAAGTGTGAGCTGTACACCGACCACAAAAGCCTAAAGTACTTCTTTACCCAGTCGGAGCTGAACATGAGGCAGAGAAGGTGGTTGGAACTGATCAAAGACTCCGACTTGGAGATCAACTACCACCCGGGCAAAGCTAACGTCGTGGCCGACGCACTGAGCCGAAAGACGTACTGCAACAACCTCATGGTAAAGGAAGAACAACCTGCCCTGTACGAAGAGCTAGAAAGACTGAGGATTGAAATCTTGGACCGAGGGCAAGCCAATGAACTGCGGGTGACCTACGATCTCGAGGAGCTCATCAGAAAGGCTGAAAAGTCGAGTGCAGAAATAGGAGCCCTGCGGGAACTAATGATGGAAGGAAAAGCGGAGAACTACCGAATGGATGAACAAGGAACGGTATGGCTGAAAGATCGGATTTGTGTACCGCAAGACAAGGAGATCTTGGAGCAAATCATGAGAGAGGCCCACGACTCGAGGTACTCTATCCACCCCGGGAGCACAAAGATGTACAAAGACCTGAAGACAAGGTATTGGTGGAAAGACATGAGAAGAGACATAGCGCACTACGTGGCCGGTTGTGACACTTGCAGCAGAGTGAAAATCGAGCACCAAAGGCCCGCAGGTCTACTTAAGCCATTGGAGATCCCGGTATGGAAGTGGGAGGACATCTCCATGGATTTTATTGTAGGGTTACCTCAGACACCAAAAGGGAATGACTCAATTTGGGTGATCGTGGATCGGTTGACAAAAGTAGCTCACTTCGTACCTGTCAAGACCCAATACCGAACCGAGAGGCTAGCAGAGCTGTACGTTGAACACATTCTGAGGCTACACGGGGCCCCCAAGAGTATCATGTCCGACCGCGGACCGCAGTTTGTCGCCACGTTCTGGAGGAGCTTTCACAAGCTTATGGGCACCACTCTTAACTATAGCACAGCTTTCCACCCACAGACAGACGGACAAACTGAAAGAGTCAACCAAGTTCTGGAGGACATGCTACGAGCATGTGCACTCACTTACGGCACCGATTGGGAGAGCAGCTTACCGTATGCAGAGTTCTCGTACAACAACAGCTATCAAGCTAGTCTCCAAATGTCTCCTTTTGAGGCTCTCTACGGGAGAAAGTGCAGGACCCCGCTAGCGTGGTCAGAAGTGGGAGAAGGAACACTCTTTGGGCCAGACATCATAGAAGAGGCAGAAGAGAAAGTGGAGAAAGTTTGTGAGAACCAGAGGATCGCTCAAAGCCGTCAAAAGAGCTATGCCGACAAGAGAAGAAGAGAGTTGACCTTTGCAGTCGGTGATCGTGTGTACCTGAAGGTCTCACCACTTCGAGGAACTAAGAGGTTTCTAGTGAAAGGGAAGCTTGCTCCGAGATACGTAGGGCCATATCAAATCACCAAGAGGATTGGTAGTCTCGCATACCAGCTCGCGCTACCCGAGACTATGACCGGAGTACACCCCGTGTTTCACGTGTCACAGTTGAAGAAGAGTGAAAAGGAAGTAGAGGAAAAGCAAGTGCCCACGGAGTTGCTTGACCTGCAAGATACCCTTGAGTATGCTGAGTACCCCGAAAGGATTCTGGATCGAGCAGTCAAAGAAACGAGAAGGACCACCATTCCTTTCTGCAAGGTGCTATGGAGTAACCACACTGAACGAGAAGCCACATGGGAGAAGGAAGCCGACCTTAGGAAGGAGTACCCTCACTTGTTCGAGGAAGAGGTTGGAGCTTAAATCTCGGGGACGAGATTCTCGGTGGTGGGGGAGAATGTAACATACCAGGATTTAGGAGGTGTGAAATTTTTGAAAAATTTAAAACTTTTTGAATGCCATTGTGTGCTACCCACATTTTATCCTAAATTGCTAGCCTTCCTCTCAAATTCTCCACAAATAAAACCATATATAAAAATATAAATTCAAATTATGGTAAAATATGTGAGTTGGATTTTCTTGGATCTTATTTGGAGTTAAAATTGTGTGTGTTTGAATTTGAAACTAATTCGAATTCAAACTAAATGAAAACCTAATTTCAAATCTAACTTTAAAACCTAACTACTAACTTGGGCCTGCTGTTCGCTGTGGAAGTTCTGTTGTGCCCCCTCAACTCTTGACCCCAAACCCCCTAACAACCCTAACCTATCTACCAGCCCAACACCGCCGCAGCCCAGCAGCCTGCTGCCACTCCTTTTTGGTTCTCTCGCTGACCGACAGGCCCCACCTGTCATCCCCTCCTTTCTCTTCGTCCCCTCGCCTTTTCCTCTGCTGCTTCGTCGTACGCACGCCCGGCCGCGCCTGCGCGCGCCTGATGGGATGGCCGCACCGCCCGACCGGCCCGCACGCCGAGCCATCTCGCGTGCGCGCTCGCCTGGGAAAGCCCCCAAGGGGTAAGACCCCTTTACCCCTCGCGGCCACGCCGAAAGGTGAGCCGCCGACCACAGGGGCGCGGCCACATCGGCACCCATGCCCGGGCGCCCAATTGAAAGGATCAATGCAAGTGGCCTAGAGGGGGGTGAATAGGCCTGCAAAACAATTTCAAACTTTTCTTGCAAAAGTTCTGTCAGACCTCGGAACCTTCGGGAAATTCCTCGGAACCTCCGGGAAAATGCACAGACAGTGTATTTTTCAGGAGCTTCCGGGAATCCCACCTGCACAAGATCTGCTGCGGATAAAGTGTTAGAAAACAGATCTAGGGCATGATAAAGGTTGACAAGGCTAAGAGATGGAGGCTAAAGCACACTAGCAACCTTAGGGTAAAGGATAAGCACTTAACAAAGCAAACCCTAGATGAACTAGTGAGCAAGCAACTTGAAACAAGCAAGCAACAAATGTAACTGAAAGTAAAGCACAAGAGACACGATTTATCCCGTGGTTCAGCTCACCACAAAGGTTGGCTTACATCCACGTTGTTGAGGTTAGCCACAAAGGCTATGGAATCTCTCTAGATCCACTCCTCTCTCACACCTATCACCAATGTGATAGATGGAGGGTCTCCACTAAGCAAATGAGGGTAATACAAACTTCTTGGGGCTGCCACACGAAGATTGGAAGCTCCCAAGCAACCTCTAGCCGTCTAGGATTCAAGAACCCAAGAGTAAAAGATCCACCAAATAGCTAGGGTTTCACCAAGTGCTCAAGAACGCAAGAGAGGGATTGGATTTGCTTTTTCTCACAAGGAATCACTCCACACTTGAATGCTAGGGTTGGATTTGGATTCAAGTAGGTGGGAGTCAATGCTTGAGAGAGAAGGGGAGTGAATGGTACTGTTCAGCGCAGGGAGGAAGAAGGGAACCGTTGGGAGAGAAGGGGGTATAAATACCCTCAGATCCAGATCTGCAACAGTAACTTGAAAACCCGGAACCTCCGAGATCTGAAAGTCTCAACAGACTGTCAAGGTACAGCTCAGAACCTCCGGGGAAAAACTCGGAGCTTCCGGGAACTGTCAGAAAATTAGGGAAAGACAGCAGGGTGTTGAGGCTATTTGTGGCTGGGACAGATTTTGTTTTGGATAAGATTTAAGCACTTAGTTCCATCCTAACCACCATTAATATCCCTCTTGATAGTACGGCTTCTCCTAAACTCAAATTCAAAATATAAAATGAATTAAGCTTCAACTTGAACTAAGAAAAGCCTTTCTTTGAAATGAGGGGTCTCCTTTAACACTTTTGCACCTTTGATCTAATAAGTACCTGTCATAAACACTTGCAAGCTCATTAGTTCTTTAAGTGTGTGGTCAACATCACCAAAACCCACTTAGGGGCTTGATTGCACTTACAATCTCCCCCTTTTTGGTAGATGTTGACAACCTAATTAAAGCTTACATTTAATTGATAAAGATTGAGCTTTTGATAAATTGAATACAAGGCTCCCCCTCAATATATGCAACATTCATTTGAATTGAAGTAAATGTCCTTTGAAGACATGTTTGCATATATTATGGGTAAGTGAAACAAGATGCATTGTATTCAATCAATCGTGGGGTGCAAATAGATGTGAACATGTAACCATGATGCATATGCCAGTTTAAACACAAATAGAGAACTAGCTGTGTCCAGATCCCGGAACCTCTGGAGATTGAAATCTCACTGAGCCTCCGGAGAATTTTCCAAAACCTCCGGACTCTGGCAAAACAACAGTTCCAACAATCAATCACAGGCAGTAAAAGACCACAAATAACAGGGACTAGCATAGATTAAAGCATGAAAACCAAATCTAGCCCTATTACATCACAACACAGAGTTTTTAAAGTTTTCACATCCCATAAGTTGTCCACAACCACAACCAACACTTGCCAACAGAGGCAAGCTTAAGTACCAAATATTACAGACCATAAATGAGTTCAGCTGAGAATAGATAGCAAAGCAAAGCAGCAGCAGCATCTCTCATCTCACAAAAGCTAGCAGCAGCAGTAGCAGGTCAACATGGAGATCATCTCAATCTTTCTCTTTCTCCCCCTTTGTCAACATGTAACAAAAAGGGAAAAGAAGAAAGAGAGGAAGTGAAGCAGAACCTACAGATCCCATCACTCACTGCACTAGGAGTCCTCTGTCAGTTGCAGCATCCTTGCCATGAGGTTTGGTTGGAGTGCGAAGAGTCTTCCTAGTAGTAATCTTGGGACCCCTAGATCGGCGTAGCTTAGCACTGAGAGGCTCCTCATCACTGGAGTCATGCTTGTCAGCGTCGGTCTCACTGGATGTCGAGTCAGGAAAGAAAGGAAAAGTGGGAGGTGGCAGTAGATGAGATTCAGATAGATCAGCCTTGAGAAGTAGCTTGTTTACGTCCTTTCGCGGCTCATAAGTCTGAGTGGCATTATACTTGCAGAAAGCGAACACATCCCTCAGCATACTTCTGATTTTCTTGCCTCCCTTATCCTTCTTCGCTGCAATACTGCTTGGGCCTTCATCAGAGGACAAATCAATAGTTCTCTGAGGCTTCATGGCAGATCTGATAGCTTCAGCACACTTCTGGTGGGACCACTGCTTGATCTGGTAGGAGTGATGTTCACCATCCTTCTTGAAGATCAGCCTTGTCACATGCTCAATGATGTACATGATGTATGGTGCATATGGGAAGTTGCCAATTCCATTGTCCATCACCCTGATCAGATCAAACCAAATGAAGCGGCTGACAGAGAAGGGTTTAGCCCCTGGAAGCATCCTGGAGATCAGATTTGTGGCGTACTTCCTAAGAGAGGTGGAGTCACTGCCACCTTTGGGCATGATGGTTTCCCTCAGCAGATTGTTCATGACGTAGTATGTGGACTTAAGAGCAGTGGTGGTCCCATCAGCAAGCTCCTCTAGCTCATATGCCTCCACAATCTTGTCACCCTTCTTATGCCCTTCATTGTGAATGATGTCTGCCTTCCTGTCCTTCTCACCAAAGCCAAGCAGCCTGCCAAAAGTGGTGAAGTCCACCTTGTAGTGAACCCCTTCAGTCATCCAGTGGATCGCATCTTCTTCAACATCATAGAAAAATGTAGCATGGAACTGAGCAATGACTTCGGTGTTCCAGTCATGCTTGAAACTCATCAAATCCTTGATCTACCATTTTTCAACCAAATCCAAGACTTCCTCTGCCTCTGGTCGGCCAGCCCCATGTCTCTCAAAGTGATCCCAGTGTATCCACTTCATAGCAATGATCTTGTTCTTGCCCGAGAGAACAGAACTGTAGAACTGAAAGTGGAATACAGACCAGAACCTATAGTCAATAGCTGCTAGCTTGGGAGATACATAGGGATTCTCCTCTCTTGCCATCTTCACCTGGGTAGCCAAGCCTTCATAGTTTCTGTGATCAAAGGTGAAGGAGTTGTCATATTTAGTGGGTGGCCTCTTCTTTGGATTGCCTCTGTGATGAACAAGATAGGAGGTGTCCATCTCTCCAATGGGAACAGCACAGGTGACCTCCACAGGGATTGTCTTCCCTTCTGATCCTCCATTATCCAGAACTTGTGGAATAGCATTCATCCCTCTGCCACCAGAGATGTTCCCTCCACCTCTGCCCCTTCTACGTGTAGCCTTTCCTCTGGAGCTTTGCCCACTGCCAACAGCCCTTGCTGCCATGTGAAAAGCTTTCTCTCCTTCTGGACTGACATAGGGCCTTGCCCTCTTCTCCCTCCTGGGACTGGGTTCATCTGACATCTGGATAAAGAGAGAGAGAGAGAGGATGTAGGTGATTAGAATGGAGTAAAAAATGAGATGGAAACACTCTGAGAGAGTTTAGTTGAACTTTGAATCAAAGACAGCACAACTGTTGCTGCAGACCCCGGAACCTCCGGGGATTTTCCCAGAACCTCCGGGTTCTGACAGCAGCAGAGAATTGTTTGTGATTCAACTTTCAACTGAAATCTAACACAATGTATCTAACTCACTGATGCTAAGATCAACTAGGATGGCATCTACACTGAGATAAAGAACCTAAACCGAGATATGAGGTGGATCTAGGAGGATTATGGTTAGGGTTCGATTTTACCTTGAGATAGGGAGAGGAAGAAGAAATCTGTGAAGCGTTTCACACCGAGGACGTAGCCCAGAGGCTCTCTCTAGGTCACAAAGTGACCTAGTGGTGCTGGAGTTAGCCTACTAGAGTGAATCTGGAGTGCAATGGCTAAGTCTCCTGCTTCACAAGATTCTTTGAGACGGAGAGAGAGGAAGGTCGAGACGTTGAGGACGATGAGCGTTGACTCCTAATCGAACTCCATCTTGTTCGCGGGCAGCGACAACTATTGATGTAGATCCACCGCCCGAGCGCCTCCCTCTTCTTCAATTTCTAGCGCTTACGGAGGAGGACGCGCGCGACCAGGGAGCTTTCCTTCGCCGCAGCAGCAGAACTTGGTCAGCGATGGTGGCTTGCTATGGCGAGCGGCGGCGGAGAGGCGATGGCGGAGCGGCGACACGGGAGAGAGAGAGAGGTTGCGGCGTGGTGAAAGAGATTGACTGCGGTGGAAAAGACCTAGGGTAGATGGAAGTTACCCAGGGGGGGTAAAAGATAAGGTTCCAAGAATATTCCCTTTAGATCCTCTGTTGACTTCGTCTGACTGAAAACTGCTAAAACGCGGAACCTTCAAGTAAAACTCCAGAACCTCCGGGCTCTGAAACTGAACCTGAATGCTGACAGTCTTGACAGATAAAAGTCCGGAGCCTCCAAGGAAAATCCTAGAACCTCCGGGTTCTGAGAAACAGACACAGAGAGCTTTTGATTCAACTGATACTTGGCACTTCTCTGATCTTAACTCTTAGGTTATGGACTCCTTGTCTCAAAAGGCTAGATAAAACCAATCAACACTCAACTATAGCCATTTTGTGACAAGTTGGGATATAAAATAGATTTTGAAAGACATGTATGAAAATTTTTCAAAAGAATTTCAGCAAGGTAAATAAAACAATTCAGGCATACTAGAAGTCAAACCACGTAATGAGAATCAAGAATATTTAGCTCATTCCTTAAACTACAAAACCTTGACTCGTCGAGAGGCTTGGTGAAGATATCGGCTAGTTGTTTTTCGGTGCTCACATGGCTTAGAGCGATATCTCCTTTGGTTTCGTGGTCTCTCAAGAAGTGATGATGGATGTCTATATGTTTTGTACGAGAGTGGCTTACAGGGTTGTTTGCAAGCTTTATGACACTTTCATTGTCACACAAAAGTGGGATATGGGTAAAGTGACATCCGTAATCCTTTAGGGTTTGCTTCATCCAAAGTAGTTGAGCACAACAAGCGCCGGCTGCAACATACTCGGCCTCGGCGGTGGAAAGGGCTACTGAGTTTTGCTTTTTAGAACTCCAAGACACTAGAGACCTACCAAGGAATTGACAAGTCCCCGATGTACTCTTTCTATCTACCTTGCAACCGGCATAATCGGAATCCGAATAGCCAAGTAGATCGAAAGTGGAGCCCTTAGGATACCACAAGCCAAGGTTAGGGGTATGCACTAGATATCTCAAGATTCTCTTTACGGCCATTAGATGGCACTCTTTCGGGTTAGCTTGAAATCTAGCACACATGCACACACTAAGCATAATATCCGGCCTAGATGCACATAAGTAAAGAAGAGAGCCGATCATGGAGCGATATACCTTTTGGTCCACGGATTTCCCTTCTTCATTGAGGTCCAAGTGTCCATTGGTAGGCATTGGAGTCTTTATGGGCTTTGCCTTGTCCATGTCAAACTTCTTAAGCATATCCCTTGTGTACTTGGTTTGACATATGAACGTCCCTTCCTTTGCTTGTTTGATTTGAAATCCAAGAAAGAACTTGAGCTCACCCATCATGGACATCTCAAACCTCTTTGTCATCACCCTACTAAACTCTTCACAAAAAGTTTCATTAGTACTACCAAATATTATGTCATCGACATATATTTGGCACACAAAAATATGACCATCAACTTTTCTAGTAAAGAGAATAGCATCAGCTTTGCCTATCTCAAAGTCTTGCTTGAGCAAGAATTCCTTAAGGCATTCATATCATGCTCTTGGTGCTAGATTGAGCCCATAGAGCGCCTTACGGAGTTTGTAGACATGATTAGGACGCTTGGGATCTTCAAAACCCGGTGGTTGCTCTACATAGACTTCTTCGGAGAGTGGTCCATTGAGAAATGCACTCTTAACATCCATTTGGTATAGCTTGAAGTCATGATGGGCAGCGAAGGCAAGTAGAAACCGAATTGCTTCAAGTCTTGCTACTGGTGCATATGTTTCTCCAAAGTCTAGTCCTTCAACTTGAGTGTACCCTTGAGCAACCAATCTTGCTTTGTTCCTAATCACAATGCCAAACTCATCTTGCTTGTTTCGAAAGACCCATTTGGTGCCAATGATGTTCGTCTTCAGTCTTTCCACCAACTCCCACACTTGATTTCTTTCAAAGTTGTTCAACTCCTCTTGCATAGCCACCACCCAATCTGCATCCTCAAGAGCTTGTTCTACCTTAACGGGTTCAAGAGAGGAAACAAACGAGTAAAATGCGCAAAAATTCTTGAGACGAGATCGTGTTGTTACCCCTCTCCTTATGCTCCCAAGGATATTGTCAACGGGATGATCCCGTTGTATGACTTGATGTACACGGGGATGTGATGGTCCAAGAGGTTGGTGTAGAGGTTGGTCTTCATCATTTTCATCAGCTTGAGGCTCAGATGTACTTGCTTGAGCAGCCCCTTGCTGATTAGATTGCTGGTTCACAGTGTCTTGTGGTGCTGAGTTTCCAGACCCCGGAACCTCCAGAGAATTTCCCAGAGGTTGAGTCCCAGTAGCAGTTCCCGGAACCTCCGGGTATTTTCTCGGAACCTCCGGAGTCTGCACATCTGCTGAACCAGTGACTTCAGGCCCTTCGAGTGGTGTTGAAGCTTGGAGTTGATCCTCATCTTCCTCTTGTGCTTCAACTGGTCTAACATCACCTATGGCCAATTGCTTGATTGCTTCACAAGATGGCTTCTCATTACCTACAATATTTAAGTCAACTTGCTCCACTTGAGAGCCATTAGATTCATCAAAGGTCAAATCTACTGTGACTTCAATCCTCCCGGTGGTTAGATTGAAGACTCGGTAAGCATGCTCATTAGGACCATAACCAAGAAGAAAACCTTCATCAACCTTTGGTGCAAACTTTGAAGTTCGGGGCCTCTTGTTTAGAATGAAACATTTGCACCCAAACACTCTAAAGTAGGACACCTTGGGCTTTTTACCGGTGATAAGCTCATAGGAGGTCTTCTTGTGAAACTTGTGAAGATAGAGGCGGTTGATGGCATGGCAAGCCGTGTTGATAGCTTCGGCCCAAAAGATGTCTTGAGTCTTATACTCGTCCAACATGGTTCTTGCCATCTCAATAAGAGTCTGGTTCTTCCTCTCAACCACCCCATTTTGTTGAGGGGGTATAAGGAGCTGAAAATTCATGCTTGATGCCCTCTTCATCAAGAAACTCTTCAACATTGGTGTTCCAGAATTCCGAGCCATTATCACTTCTTACTTTCTTGATGGGTAGCTCGAACTCCCTTTGTGCTCTTCTTATAAAGGTCTTCACCTTACCTTGTACTTCACTCTTGTCAAACACAAAGAACACCCACGTGAAGCGAGAATAATCATCAACAATGACCAAACCATATTTGTTACCACCAATACTTATGTAGGCCACCGGTCCAAATAGATCCATGTGAATGAGCTCCAACGGGCTTGATGTAGTGAGGATGCTATTTGGTGGATAAGGTGCTCCTACTTGCTTTCCGGCTTGGCATGCTTTACATATCCTATCTTTCTCAAAATGTACATTTGATAGTCCAAGGATGTGTTCATCTTTCAAAAGTTTGGCCAAGTTCCTTATGCCAACATGGGCTAGTCAGCGATGCCATAGCCAACCCATGCTAGATTTTGCCACTAAACAAGTCTTGGGAGAAACCTTACTTTTGTTGAGATCAACTAGGTAAAGCCTCCCCCTCAAGCGACCCGTAAGGACAATAGAGGAATCCTCCCTTCTTATGATGGACACACCCTTATCCGAAAAGTGACAATCAAAACCAATCTCACTAAGTTGTGAAACCGATAATAGATTGTAACCCAACGGATCAACATGAAGAACATTGGTAATCGAATATTTTTGAGAGATAGGGATATCACCTACACCAATGACCTCTCCTTTTGTGTCCCCTCCATAGGCAATGGTTTCTTTTGGTCCTTCCAAATGGAGGTAGGATGAGAACATACTCCTTTCTCCGGTCATATGATGTGTACATCCGCTATCAAGCACCCAACTTGATCCACCGGAGGAGTATGCCTACAAAACAATTTAGTTTCTTCTTTTAGGTCCCCAATTTGACTTGGGGCCTTCCACGTTAGCAACCAAAACTTTAGAAACCCATAGAGATCTTTTCACATATATGTTGGACTGATTTCCAACATACGTGGCAAAAACTTTACCAAGGTTGTTGCGTCTCAACACATAGCTAGGGGGTATGTCAGTGAATGCATGAGTCTTGGTCTTGTGAGCAACCTTGTTCCTCTTGGGCATCATTGGATGGTTGTGAACCTGCAGACAAGAGTTAGATGCCTTGGGAACTTGCTGGGGTTGAGTCTTGCCTTTCTTCTTGGTTCTTTGCAGACCCCGGAACCTCCGGAAGTTTTTCCGGAACCTTCGGGTTTTCCTGTCTGTGTGGCACGAGGCTTCCAGACTCTGGAACCTCTGGGCTTAGACCTCAGAACCTCCGGACTCTGGGCAGAGGGCATGTACTCATCTTCCTTGAGCTCACCATTGCTCACAAACTTGATACATTCTTGGCCTTTGATAATATCTCTTTGTCCAGTCTTCCCATTTCTATGATGACCAAGTCCATCCAAGTTTCCGGGCATTTTACCTTCCTTGAATTTTACCCTTTCATTCATGCATCCCCTTGCTATGATTGAGTTGAGCCTAGCAATTTCCTTCTTCATAGCTTCCATGTTAGCAAGATTAGTAGCATAAGATTCAAGATCAATGTTGCAACATCTATCACAGCCCTTGCTAGTAGAAGCACTAGAGTCACCCTTTACCTTCAAAGGATGTGAGGTGCTACTCCAAAGGAGACTATATTGCTCCTCAAGCTCTTCATTCCTCGACTTGAGAGAATTGCATTGAGCTTGAGAGGCAGCAAGGTCTTCCTTGAGAGTAGCTATGATACTCTCCGCTTGGCTAACTTCCAAACGCAAAGCCTCAAGCTCACTTCTTTCGTATGTAAGAATATCTTGGGTTTTCTCTAGTTCCACTACCAACTTGGCCATAAAATCTCTAGATTGCTTATCCATCTCACTAACAAGTTGGTTTACTTCCTCATCACTAGATTCATCACTAGAGTCCATTTCCGACTCATCACTAGGTGGAGGAGAGGGTTTTGAGCTAGTTTTTACCTTCTCACCCTTGGCCATGAAGCAATGAATGGATGAGCTCTCTTCATCATCGGTCAAGTTGTTGAATAACCTTGAGGTAGAAGGAAGCTTCTTGATAGCCACGGTTGCAACTTTCTTCCCTTCTCCTTCACTAGAGCTTTCATCTCCGGAATTCCATTCATGACCAATGTGAGCTTCCCCACCATAGTTTCTTCTCTTGTGATGTGGTTTTTTATCTTTCTTGTAGCTTCCCTTGCCTTTGTCATTCTTGTTTTCTCTCTTTTCATTTGGCCAATCCGCAATGAAGTGTTCGGTGCTTCCACAATTGTAACAAGTTCTCTTTTTCTTGTTGGGGAACCTTCTCTTGGCAAACTTGTAACCTTGCTTTTTCGAACCCTTCTTGTATGTCTTCATGAACAATGCCATATCCCCAATCTCCACATGAGGGCTTTCATCTTCATCTTCACTTGAGTCACTTGTAGAGCTCTCTACTTCCACTTTCTTTGATTTTGACTTGGAAGGCTTGGATGAAGTAGAGTGCTTGGATGAAGTAGTAGGCTTGCTTGACTTGTTGACATGGAGAGCAACCTCTTTGACCTTCAAGTTGTTCAATTTAGCTTCTAGCTCACCAATCTTCTTTCTATGTTGGATTTCCTTGTCCACAAGCTCATGAGTAAGAATTCTCCCAAGAACATCATTTGGAGAGAACTCCTCAAATCTCTTCTTCTCTCTAATCAAGGTGACTAGAGTAGGATTTCTTGGAGCAAAGACCTCCAACATCACCTCTACAACATAGTGGTCATCCAACTCATCACCACCTAAACCTCTTATCTTCCCAACTATGACCATCAATCTATCAAACATCTCTTGTGGCCCTTCTCCATCAAAGATAGTGAACCTATTAAGTTCAGCCATCAATATGTTGATCTTGGACTTCTTCACCTTGTCAACACCCTCATGAGCAATGAGGAGGGTGTCCCAAATCTCTTTGGCAATCTCTAGTCCATTGACCCGGTTGTACTCTTGAGCACTCAAGGCACTAAGGAGTATGCTTGTAGCTTGAGCATTTCTCTTGATGTTGCGGCGATCACGTGGGGTGAGGTTTCCAAAGTCTTCGGGATCATCAAAACCTACACACACAATGTTCCACAACTCCAAACTCAAACCAGTTAGATAAGCTTTCATCATATGCTTCCATTTAGCAAAGTTGGTCTCATCAAATTGGGGCAACTTGCCAACGGGTATAGTAACATCATCCTTAGACTTAATCTCCAAAGAATCATAGTTAAAGGATACACTTTTGTAATCATTTTTGGACTTGGCCTTGGGCTTGGGCTTGAGTGTTCTCTTGGGAATTCTTGTGCCGTAGTACTCATCATCCCCATCTCCATTCTCACTAGATGAAGATGATGATGAGGATGATGAAGATGGTGATGGAGATGGTGAAAGTGTTCTCTTTCTTCTCTTCTTTTCTTCCTTCTTCCTTTTCTTCTTCTTTTCTTGCTTGCTGTCCTCTTTCTTCTTTTCTTGCTTGCTGTCCTCTTTCTTCTTTTCTTCTTCTTTCTCTTTCTTCTTGTCCTCTTTCTTACTTTTCTTGCCGTTGTCCTTGGAGCTTTCTTTGACTGCCTTCTTGAGCTTGTCAAACTTCTCTTGGTCTGATGTGTTGCCTACCTCCGAGGCATCACCATCAACTTCACTTGGTATGTCTTCAAACTCCTCTTCCTCTTGCTTGTCATCACCACTTGCCATATCCTCACACGGTTAAGTGTTTGCAAGGATAACCTGCTTTGATACCAATTGAAAGGATCAATGCAAGTGGCCTAGAGGGGGGGTGAATAGGCCTGCAAAACAATTTCAAACTTTTCTTGCAAAAGTTCTGTCAGACCCCGGAACCTCCGGGAAATTCCTCGGAACCTCCGGGAAAATGCACAGACAGTGTATTTTTCAGGAGCTTCCGGGAATCCCACCTGCACAAGATCTGCTGCGGATAAAGTGTTAGAAAATAGATCTAGGGCATGATAAAGGTTGACAAGGCTAAGAGATGGAGGCTAAAGCACACTAGCAACCTTAGGGTAAAGGATAAGCACTTAACAAAGCAAACCCTAGATGAACTATTGAGCAAGCAACTTGAAACAAGCAAGCAACAAATGTAATTGAAAGTAAAGCACAAGAGACACGATTTATCCCGTGGTTCAGCTCACCACAAAGGTTGGCTTACATCCACGTTGTTGAGGTTAGCCACAAAGGCTATGGAATCTCTCTAGATCCACTCCTCTCTCACACCTATCACCAATGTGATAGATGGAGGGTTTCCACTAAGCAAATGAGGGTAATACAAACTTCTTGGGGCTACCACACGAAGATTGGAAGCTCCCAAGCAACCTCTAGCCGTCTAGGATTCAAGAACCCAAGAGTAAAAGATCCACCAAGTAGCTAGGGTTTCACCAAGTGCTCAAGAACACAAGAGAGGGATTGGATTTGCTTTTCTCACAAGGAATCACTCCACACTTGAATGCTAGGGTTGGATTTGGATTCAAGTAGGTGGGAGTCAATGCTTGAGAGAGAAGGGGAGTGAATGGTACTGTTCAGCACAGGGAGGAAGAAGGGAACCGTTGGGAGAGAAGGGGTTATAAATACCCTCAGATCCAGATCTGCAACGGTAACTTGAAAACCCGGAACCTCCGGGAAATTTCCCGGAACCTCCGAGATCTGAAAGTCTCAACAGACTGTCAAGGTACAGCTCAGAACCTCTGGGGAAAAACTCGAAGCTTCCGGGAACTGTCAGAAAATTAGGGAAAGACAACAGGGTGTTGAGGCTATTTGTGGCTGGGATAGATTTTGTTTTGGATAAGATTTAAGCACTTGGTTCCATCCTAACCACCATTAGTATCCCTCTTGATAGTACGGCTTCTCCTAAACTCAAATTCAAAATATAAAATGAATTAAGCTTCAACTTGAACTAAGAAAAGCCTTTCTTTGAAATGAGGGGTCTCCTTTAACACTTTTGCACCTTTGATCTAATAAGTACCTATCATAAACACTTGCAAGCTCATTAGTTCTTTAATTGTGTGGTCAACATCACCAAAACCCACTTAGGGGCTTGATTGCACTTACACCAATCCCCTAGTGCCGCTGCATCTTTGCCCCTGTGCCGCCTTGACCAAGCGCCTACAATCCGAACCGAGACCCCAGCCGGGGCACCCACCTACCGCATTGGGGTTTTACCCATCCTCTGTTGCCACTGCCAGGAAGGGAGAAGGGGGAAAGAGAAGGGAGAAGGGGAGGGCGAGGCGCCGTGCTGCGCTGCGCCGAGGGAAGCCGGAGGCCGCCCGTGACCGGAGCCGGAGCAGCCAAGACCGGAGCCGCCCGTGCCGAGGGGGAGGTGAAAGGATCAAGATGTCGACTAGAGGGGGGGTGAATAGTCGAACCTGAAATTTACACACTTTTTAACAAACTGTCAGACCAAGTCCGGAGTCTCCGGATATTTTTCTGGATACTCCGGGAAATCCGGAGAATCCGGGAAAATGTCCAGATTGTCCGGGCTTACGAGGGGGAATTCAAATCGACAGAAATTAAACTTGCTCAAACATAGATCTGTGAAAATAGGTTATGCAGTAGGATGAGACAAGCCTGTTTATCTACCTAGAACCTGCAGAAACCTCAACACGGAGTAGATCGGCACCAAACCCTAGAATAGAGCTCAAGAGGTATACAAGCATACAACAAGAGCAACAAGCACAAGAGACACAAGGATTTGTTACCGGAGTTCAACCTCACACCTTGAGGTCTACGTCTCTGTTGAGGAACCCACAAAGGGTGGACCTTTACACCTATGTCACTTTCCTCCCTCTAGCGACCACAAAGATCAAGCTAGAGTTACTTACTCAATTTCGGGGTGATACAAACTTCCTTGGGCAGCCACAAACCTTTGGATGCTCCAAGGCAACGCCTAGCCGGCTAGGAGCTCAAGGCTCCAAGAGTAACAAACACGAAATGTGCCAACCAAGCGAAGAACGAGGTGCTCTAGAGATGGGAAATCAGCTCACTAGCACTCTCAAGCTCTTGCTCTCAATCCCTCCTTAAATCCCCAACAAATCTCACCAAACCAAGGCCAAGGGGAGCAAAGAGGGTGAGGAATGAGTTCTGAGTTGTTGCAGGTCGCAAATGGCAAGAGGGAGAGAAAGGAAAGGGTGGAGGGGGCTTTTATACCCCCTCACACAGAAAAGAGCCGTTACAGCTCTAAGACCCGGAATATCCGGGAAAACCCCAGAAACTCCGGGAAGTCCGGAGACTCCGGGAAAAACCCCGGAAACTCTGACCTTCCAAGGTCAGCACCCAAAAAGGTTACCCTGTGAATGTGTTGGTGCAAAGGTGTCTCTCATAGGTCTTGTTTTGACAACTAGAGCACATGTTCGACTCTTGGAAGATACATTTCCTATCCCTCTTTATAGTACGACGTTCTTAGGACTCAAATTCAAAATATAAAATAAATAAGCCTTCATAGGAACCCTTTGTAGCATCACTTCCTTTTTGCTTACTCAATGAATCAACACTTAATGCCACATACAATTTTAATTCCTGCTCATCCACTAGATAAATCGTTAGCCACTTAAGCGTGTGTCATTAAATCACCAAAACCCACTTCGGGGGCCAAGATACTCTTCAGGAGGCCATTCGCGTCCAAGGAGCCGGAGCAGAGGAGAGCGCCGCCGCCGGGGACGACTACGTCGCCGCCGTGTACCACTACGCCGAGCCTGCGACGACTCCACCGCCAACCCAACGTGAGCAAGCCGCAGCCTTTCTTCTCTTTTCTCCCTCCTTGTTCTCTTTCCTGTGTTGCGGGAGCGCACCCCAGCATTGCGCCGGCGGCGTCGAGACGCGCCGCCCTGATTCTTGCCTGTGTGCTGGCCATCGAGCAGCAGAACTACCGCCCCGCGACGAAGTGTAGCTCCTGGGTGAATCGTGCCCTTGTGCTCGCCGTCGCCGAGCGATGAAACGCTTGAACCGTGAGCCGGTCGTCGCTCCGTGGAACTTTTGCAAGGGACCCCGTGCGCCGCCGCACCGCCGTGCCGCACTACCGGATGGTTGCGCCGGGCTGGCGTGTCGCGTGCCACGTGCGAGCGAGCAAGGCTGAGGCTCGCGCACCCCAGCGCGCGGCCAAGGCGCGGCCTTTGGTCAGCCGCGCCATGCCCCGCGCTGTGCGCCGCCGCACCCGAGCGCCGCGCCCCGCCGCGCTGCACGTCGGCCGTAGAGGCCCAAAGAAGGGACCTTGGCCGCTTGTGCTAGCCGGCCGTGGCACGGAAACGCTACCCCGGGGGTCGCTTGGCCACCAGGTGAGTTGAACCGCCGCTGGACTGAGCGTCGCCACCGCGGGATGCCATTGGCATTCCGTCGAGCACGTGGTGCGCGTCGACGCGAGGGCGAGGAGGCCACCGAACCCCAGAACTGTCCAGGGAGCATGTGCGCACCCGGGAGAGTTCAGGGGTCGATCCTAGACTTTCTTGCGCAGGGACTCTAACAGGCCGCAGTGTGAGCTTTGGCCCCATCAAAGCCCAGCGGAGCCCGCAGCCGACCCTGGCGCACTGGCCAGAAGAGTTCAAGGATGATTTCTGGACTTGGTTCTCATGGGCCGACTGGGCCAAGTCCAATGGGCCTTTAAGGCCCACTAACCCTTTCGGCCCACTAACGGCCCACTAACCGAGAGTTGCTGACGTCAGCGGCATTTTTAATAAAAACCCCTTTTCTATTTTTAAAAATGATTTCAGAAATGATTTATAAATGTTTTAACCTTTGAAAAATCATAACTAAATGTAGGAAGCTCAGGAAAATATGAAACCAACTTCTATAATTTCGTAATTTTGAAACCTTGCTATTTGTAGCTAGATTGAGTTCTTTTGGTTTTCTAAAAAGAGGTTTCTATTTGGAGTTATTGCTTAGATGTGTACCGCTTTCTTACGTGCGCGTCGAACCTCGTGCCTACAGGCCCGAGCTTCGACCAGAAGGACGCGGAGGACCCAAAGTACGTTGTCCCGAACAATGAGTACTACAACAACAACACAGGTGTCATGTCACTCCCAACCATTTAGAACCCATGTTGTTATTAGATGCTAGTGCTTTACTTTTATGATTGCATTGATTGGATGAATTGCATAGCCATTTGATTAGCCTTGCCTTGATATTTGATAAAACCTATTTCCTTGCTTTACCTACCTCGGGACTAGCTACAGACCCCTAGCTAGTCCCATATACTTACTATCCATACTTTTATTGCTTGATTATGGATGGTGCTCTGGGCTTGGACTGAGATGTGGGAGATCTCGGTGTGTTCTAGCGTGAGTTCTGGGTGTGTTACTCCTTGACGTGTTTCTGGCGGGAGCGAGCCATTTGGTTACTTGTGAACGCCTGCCTCGGGGAGATGCGATCTGGCCTCTCGTCCGAGCGGCGTGTCGGACGTGATGGAGATGGGAGTGCTCGCTCTCGGCCCTTAAGGACCGAGTCGATTTACCACCAGATGCAGTACTTACTTTCGTACAAACCGCCCGCCTTGTTATGGGTGGGGGTGCGGGGTGAGACTCGTAGTGGATAGCACCCTGCCTGTAGGCGGATCGGTGTGATCGTGCTAGGAGACGTCGTTCCTCCTTAGAAGACTTCGCCCCGGCGAGGCCGGGGAAGGGTTCCACAGCTCCGAGGGACCCCTCGCTGGCAGTATGAGCTCTACATCAGGGGCTGCGCCAGACTCGGGGACGCAGGAGAGTGCTATCCACTTACTTGGACTCCAGCCGTATGGTAGGGTTTGGAACCGGTGACGGCCGGTTTTGGCCCTATTCGGACGGGTACAGTTGTACAACCTCTGCAGAGTGTTCAAACCTATAGCTATAGTCTGTGTCCACTGGTTATGGACAATACTGCTATCTACCGCTACTTCTGACTAGACTCTTTTCTTGTGCTTCTTCTCTCCCCCGAGTGAGTGAGCCCGGCCCGAGGCCGTTGAGATGTGGGGATAGGAGTAGGTGGACCCCACATCGCAGATGAGAGTTGGGAGCTGGATCGTGGTTGAGATTCAGTGCTTTGGTGTGATAACCTTGTTGCAGGGTGTGGACCTCGGAGGTGTGGACCTCGGAGGTGTGAGCCTCCCTGAGGTGTTGACCTCACTGCATATTCTGCTTACCTTGAATGTTGCCTCACTGGTTTGCTTAAACCTTCTACAGCCAAAGTAGGTTTATATCCTGCATAATAGATATATACACCGCCTTTGCTCTTTATTGGGAAGCTGACATGACCTACCCGCTTATCGGGTAGATCCTGGCGTCTCTGATACAGAGTCGGATTACAACTTTGAGAACGATGGATGGGACAAGTAGGGCACCTTCTACGCTTGAGTTGCCTGAGGAGTTGGAGTCTTCCCCGCTTTCATGAAGCCGCTGCGAGATGATTTCTTTCTGTTTGATTCAGTCCTGATGGACTTGTACCCGGTATATGCCGAAAAGATGTACTCTGATTAATGTAATAAATAAATGTTGTACTCTATTTCCTTTCCTGTTTTGTATGGATTTTGGTATTGCTGGGATAGGGATTGCCCGTGGTAGCCATCCTGGGACTACCACGGAGGTGCAGAGAGTCGGGTTCCGTTCGCGGAAATTCGGTTCGTTTCAAATAATGCTGTGCTCAACAGGGGCAGCACATTTACTAGGCCGTGTGGCACAAATGGCAATGAAGCCGATCATTAGTATGATGAGAATTTGCACCACGGGTGGTATTTGTGGACGTATAGTATTCGCTTTGGTCTTATGTTGTGGGATACTAATCATGTGGTGATATCGCGAATTAGGGAACATATATACATGCATGATAACATAATAGCAACACGCACTATACGCACTTAGGAAGCTTAATCTGCAAATAAACACTACTCCTATTTGATATCCGAAATTCTTACTGTTTTAACCTGTATGGAAGGATCTGATAGTTGAAATTAATTGTATACCCCACGGCTTAACATGTGGTATATGGTGGTATGCATAGGTGGTATAGGGATATTATTGGTAGTTTTTTCTTGGTGGCATAAACAAAATATATGATTTCTTTATTTCAAATTTTTTTCATTTCCCTCTGGTGGTATGGTCAATTTTCTTTCAAATTTCAAAAACTAGTGGAAGTGCACGTGTGACACGCACGTGATATAAAAAATAAAAAATATTAAAATAATCTAATCATAAAATATCAATGATTCTCATCATCCTACATGCAAAAACTCTACACGACCAAAGTATGCCTTAGAAACAATAGTCATATATCATATGATGGAGCAAAAGTGATGTTAAAAATTAAGGGTGTGAAGCTCTAATAAGATTTATAATTTGAAATTATTGTGAAGTAAAATAAATAACATTAAAGAGATAAATTGATTAATCAACAAGACGGCTTTATAAAAGACAATGCCAACTACCTTATTCTCATCCCCGTATCAACTATCATGAATTAGCATTCTTTACGGATAGAGGCTACCACTACCAAGAACACACTGAAAAGCTCTACATTTTCAATAGTTAAATCAAGAACCAACCTCAAAAAAAAAGCTTTTCTTTGAACTCACATGTCTTTGACCACATCCTTGCTCCATCACTATGTTGTGCCTCCCATCGCAAGGGGCGAATGAGCACCAGCCTTCGGTGGACTGCCCCCGCTGGGCGTGTGCGGAAGGGGCACTGCACTGGGTCTGCCGCTGGACCTGGCCGCATGCGCGAGACACGCTTGCGCGTCCCAGGGTGCCACGGGACAAAATTCATCAACTGAGAACAATCTAGAAGGATGTTCAATTATATTAAGCGTTGCTTACAATGCTATATACAATCTTCTTGAGCCTTCACCTCAATATCCGTGAGGCAGCCTACTCTCAGAAGCAATTCACCCCACAGCATGAAATGAGCAAGAAAGCGTAATAATGTCATTCCGTGTTTATTTTAACACTACGATCCGAAAAGGCAAAAAAACACTCACAACTTAATTAATTACCTTTGCCTCGTAGTTGTAATCCACAAGGATGTTCGCCGCCTTGATGTTGCGATGGATAATTTTAGGATCATCTGACATCAAATAGAAAAAGGTTGTTTTTCATCAGCGACAAGCAGAAGCTTCAAAAATTCAGTACAAACGAACAGAGGGCAAGAACCAAGAACTCACAAGCTCTGGGGCGTTGGTCCTGTGCGACGGCGGCGGGGCCAACCTTTTGCAAGCCGTCGACATCCGCTAGCCCATCGGTATTATGTTGGCCGACAGTTCCTCCTTCCCCGCCTCCTCCATCTTCCCTCCCTGCCAACCCTCTCTGGCCTCCCTCACTTTCGCATCGAGCTCGAGCGTGAGGCCTCCCCGGCGATGGCGACCTCCACGGATCCACCAGCGCGGCCTCCCGGTGATGGCGGCCTCCACAAATCCACCAGTGCAGCCTCCTTCGTCCGACGCGGCGCGGAGGATGGGGGCACCTCGCGCAGGTGGGCCGCCACCGCCGGTCGCCGCAGTCTAGGGCCGCGCCGCCGTTGGCAACATCGATCTCCACGAATACACAAAGGCAAAAAGAAAAGTGAAAGCCTAGCTATGGTTTTATACCAAACGCGTGGAAGCAAAAGAAAGTGTTAAGAAGGAAAGGAAAAAACAAGGGTAATTGACGCGTGATTGAATAAGGAAATTCAAACACACAAGGAAAGAAAAAACAAGGAACAATTTACGCGTGATTGATACACATGATTGATTAAGGAAATTCAAACACAAAAGGAAAGGAAAAACAAGGAACAATTTCCGCGTGATTGATTAAGGAAATTATTCAAACGCAAAAGGAAAGAAAAAACAAGAAACAATTTACGCGTAACTAATACACGTGAATGATTAAGGAAATTCAAACGCAGAAGGAAAGGAAAAAAGAAACAATTTACGCGTGATTGATTAAGGAAAGCAATTGAAAGGAAAGGTAGGAGGTTTGACAGGCGGGATTGGGAGGGAGGACGTGGGCGTACGCAGGAGGGCGGTTGACGACGACCAAATCAATCCCCCCCTTCGGTTCGTCGTCGTGACCTGAAAAGTGGGCCACTCTGTGAGTATGCGGGTGGGCCTAAGGTGGGGCCGCTTCCGTCTCAATTCTTTCATTTCTTTATAGTAGAGATAAAAAATTTCATTTCAAAATTCAAAACTGTTTTTTCCAAAAAAAATTATTTCAAAATTTTCTTGATGGCACAAACAAAACATTTCAAATTTTTTTCATTTCTCTCTAGTGGTATGGCCGATTCTTTTCAATTTCAAAATGAAAATTTTCATTTCAAATTTCAAAAATGAAAATTCAAAAAAAATTTATTTCCCTGTGGTGGTATGGCCAAATTTTTTTCAAATTTCAAAAACAAAAATTTCATTTCAAATTTCAAAAACGATTTTTTCAATTTTTTCATGGTGGCAAAAACAAAAAAAAATTCTCGAACCGAAGTTGGCAAATTTATTTAAAATTTACAAAAATTGCCTATTTACCTTTACCAAAAATAGCAATATACTACATACCACCACATCTTGTAGTATGGTCCACCGTAAAAGAGTCCAATAATTACTGTCAGGCGTACGTGCAATAATGTTCAAAAATGCTTTACTCACATCTTGTTAAGTACAGTAAGCAAGTGGCAAGGAACCAGCGGCTTAGTTTAAGCATCTTTGAAAAATTTACAGCATTTTGCGTTGATTGTAACAAGGACACTCTATAGCATTTTTCAAGAGGATATTACGTAGCAGTTGGTCACGCAGCATTAGTAAATAATAATGTTCCGACATTGCTCTGATTCCATCTTCTATTTTTTTACGATGACCTTCCCCCTTTCTATGGAACTCTGTAAAACCTTTTGACCTTATTCTTGCATTCTTGTGTCCTTAATAATGTCGATTCCCTCATTAGATTAATATTACTTTCCCATTCATGATCCCTCTGAGTGCGCAAAAAGATCATGTATTTTTTGTTTTGCTCTAACCCCCCGAGTAAGAGGTTGCTGATTGGACGAAGGGTTGCAGTGGGCTATCCCCTATGTTTCTTACTAGGGTCAACAATAGCATCCAAGTATGCACTTTCTGATGTTCATACCATGTGTTTCGCTTATGATTGATTATTTATCCACAAAAGCAACGCCATCATTTGATTCTTGGGCCTTCACTTCTTGTGTAAGTAATTCACATAATATATACATATAGAGAGGGAATGCAACACCTCACATGATTCCCCCTTTGCTTCTTCCTCCACTTGAGAAAGTGGTATAGGACTGGTGCTCCTAATTATAAATGTTTTAAGTTCACTGTAGTTTATGTTTTTGAATGCTACTAGCCCACCACTATAAAATTAATATGGATTGCACTAACACAATTGCATGTCACATTCCATTCCCAGTTCTCATCATCATGGAGCTATATGCAGCTACTAGTCTACCTGAAAGATTAGCGCGTTATTAGCCAACATCAACTGTCGCGCGGCGTTGCCTGAAAAGGCTCAGTTGGCTAGCAGCTGCAGAAGGCGGCGTTTTACCTATATTCTTCAGTAGTAGATCAGTATATAGCATTTTCAGCAGCAGCATTTATTTGCATGTCCATGAACTTTAACATCAAAACAAGAATTCATGAAGAAAAGGCAGTACTGATTACAACGAAATCATAGCTGGTTAACAAAGATTATCTGCGCAAAGTACTCCGGTTACCGGCCGACAAAGAATCGGCAGCCCAACTCCCCGCCTCTAGGGAGAACGAAGGAAAGGAAGAGAGCTGAGATAGCCTTGGCCAAAGCTAGAAATTCCAAAGAGACAGCAGCGAGAAAGATGCAGTCCGCTGCTTGCTCTAAAATACTGACCCGGAGTGGCCGAGTGGGGGAATTAGTGCGCCCTTAATTATAGGGCTCTCTTCGTCCTAGCTCAAAACTAATCCCTTTTCCCAATTCCTACCCTACGAATGGAGCACTTGAAAAACATATATCCCCTTGGAAACTTACTCGACGGCCGAAAGAAACTGCGCCTGTAATGGCCTTCATGTGATGTAGAGTTTCAGAATGTCTTGAGCTAGAAAAAAGATCAGTAGGTTAATTGTAATTATAGCAGTAGGGACTAGGGAGACAGTCGATCGACAGAGACCTCCTGCAAGTGCAAACTAATTAAAGACGCATTAGTCACTGTCATGATGTAATTATCCAAGCAACTGATCACATGAACCCCAATGTCACACATGCAAAAGTATATTAAGCAATGACATGTACCAATTGGAGCCTGATTTGAGTACCTGCAGGTTAATGCTGTATCGCATCATCACATGCCGCATCTACGCAGATGCGGTTGAGTCTGTCTTTGACTTGTTTTACCTTTTTCACTGGCTGTAATTAACAAATAAACTGGCAAAACTAACCTCCTCCTTTTGACAGTCAGAAATTGACGGCTTTGTCATCATTGGAATGCAACTGGGAGAGGCATATATAGGTAGCCTTCTGCTAATCAAGAGCAACGACCGTTAACATAATTGGCCTCTTTAATCTGCTTGCTGCATCTTGCACAGTTGTATCAGCACCTCTCTCCTGGAAAGCATGGACAGGCTTCTCCATTGCTCTTCTGAATTCTAATCATTGAGGGGCGCAAATTAAAACATAAACGTTTCTCGCTTGGGGTTCTTATTCTCTTTTGACTCATCTTTACGGTATCATGTCCTCGATCACTGTCCTGGATGGATGATCGTGCCCGTTGCGATCGCCTAAAAGTTTATCTCCCCCCAATCTTCTAACTCTCGGATAGTTGGATGCATGATTCCCAAGATCACGTACACGCTTGCGAAAATATACTCGAGATATCGACAAGGATTGGGAACTGAATTCTTTCACCCCCCGTTGGGTGCCTGCCCTTGTCTTCGCTTCCCTGCCTGAATGTCCCTTTACATTTCCTTATCGTGCTACATCTGGAGGCGCAATTTGGTTGCTTGCCGCTTTATTTATTCCCTGACGATAATTTTTTTGCGATGCCTTTGCATTTAATTTGGTGGTCAAAAGGCATTACTACTAGTAGAGATCAATTGCATTTCCCAGGGAATCGAATTTTTCCTTGCGGAGTAATCTGTTTGCGATAGCCTTTCAGCTTATCTTGACTGAAAAATACTACTGTCTACTGAGATGTACTACCATTTCCTTTGTTTTTCACATATATGCTTCCCATTGCCTTATAGGGACATAAGAAAGGGACTAAAATGCTAGAATCTCTCAGGAGGTGTCATCCTCAAGCAAGCAGCAGGGCGCGCGTATCTCCGTACTGCCGACTGACTGACTACCTGTATTTCAACTGGCGAGACGCGTCGGATTGGATTGTTCCAAAGGTCATTTCGAGAGTTTTTTTTTCAGATGGCACATCGTTATTTAATTAA
The DNA here is from genome assembly GCA_036936925.1 of Cenchrus fungigraminus. Taxonomy (NCBI): domain Eukaryota; kingdom Viridiplantae; phylum Streptophyta; class Magnoliopsida; order Poales; family Poaceae; genus Cenchrus; species Cenchrus fungigraminus. Next base: position 12,957,303 of record CM072778.1, on the reverse strand, counting down.
CACGCAAATTATTGGCCCAACCCAAAACCTTTGCAGATAACTTGCTGAGATGACCATTACCGAACAGCTAGCTATCCTATCCCATCTCGCGGCGACTCTCCCACACTGAACCCGAACTGTCCGATCACGTGTGAGCGGGCAGGCCAAGGCTAATGGGATCGAATCGAACGAACGTCCTCGACCTCGAGAGACGGCGGCCATTGAAGTGATGGCGAAGCCCTCCAAAAAGGCGGACGAGATGGTTGCGCGTCACGGACGCCTCGCCCGGCGCTCACGGCGCCCCCGACGACAGTGATCTCCACCCCCGGCCGCCTCTTTGACTGGCCTCCATTGCCACCTGCCGCTGCCATCGATCTCCCGCAACAACGGGAGAAGTCGCAGCCCACGCACACGGGTTGGGTTGGGAGGAGGTAGGCCAGCGAGCAATCACACTGCCGTGTGAGATGACTTGTCACGTCGTGTCACTGACTGATGATCATATCAGATGCTCCATAACCATAGACGAGTGTTTGAAGTCTTAAACAAGTGTAGTGTCAGTGGACAGGGCAAGAAGAAAACTACGTGCAGATTAGTTGGGTGCGGGAGAAATAAAGACGACGAGCAAGAACGAACTGATCACGGAAGCTTGATATCTCCTGGCACTACTTGCAGGGTGCAGCAACACACACTGAGATTTTAATTCGATCAGACTAATTCGAGCTGCTTTGTGGAAGCAACTCGGAAATCACGGAGCGCGCACGAGTTGTTGTTGTCAGTGTCACATGAGACGGGGAGGAGGAGGTCGTTTCGAACCTTTTTTTCGTTTGCTTCATGATGTTTCTGGCTAAAAAGTTACAAGGCAATCAATCATGCATACTGCACTTCATACACAAGGGAAGGTCAACGACGCCACCCCCCGGCCCCGACCCTACCTCTCACCCTCACCGCACTGCGCTCCCCCTGGTGCTCGCGCGCGCGCGCCGGACCCCACCGGCCACCAACGCCGCGTTCGTCCCATCGCCCTGGCGGGCTGTCTGGCCTGGCTAGTAGTGACCGTGGGCCTGCTGCCTTCCTACGAGGCCAGGTTCACCGACAGCATGTCGCCGAGGGTCGCCCAGAGCTCCTCCTCGTCGTCGAAGCCGCCGACCTGACGCTGCAGCCGCTGCGCCTCGTCGGCCGCCGCCGCGGCGGCGCCCGGCGCCCGCCACCACCACTCGCCATTGTCGCTGGCGCCGTTGAACGCCGAGACGACGGCCATGTTGCTGCCGAGGCCGCCGTCCATCCTGTAGTGACTGCCGCCGTCGTAGCAGCCGCCGCCGCTGTGGGCGGCGTTGCTGCTGCCGTTGCTGAGCTGCTCGTTGTGGCTGCAGCAGTACTCGTAGCTGACGTCGGACGCCTCGCGCTCGTCGGCCTCCCCTTCGGCCTCGCCGTTCCGCGCGAACCGGCCCTTCACACGCGGCCGGCTGTCGGCCAGCGTCTTCCTGCACGCGTACTGGAGAGAAACCACAGGAGGACGTCAGCTGACACGAACGAGAAAGAGAGCGAAGCATTTGCAGGTGAAATGTGCGATCGATTACAGTGATCTTCTTGTTGAAGTTCCTCTGATGCCGTTTCACGCGGTAACGCTCGATCCGCTCTTTCCTCTCCTCGGCGCTGTAGCGCCCGACCTTCTGCGAGAAGGGCCCGCCTCCTTCTTGGCCGCAGCCGTCGCCCGACGGCACCGGCCGAGGCGGCGACGATCCATTCATCCCCTGTTTCATTGTCAGCACAGCAGAGTTCAGTTTCTTGGAATCTTGTGGTGCACAAGGTAAATATTAATTCTGGCAGTTGTACGTGTCGGTTACCTGGAGATCGCCGGTGCTGAAGACGCGGCGGACGGGGCACGACGAAGTGAACTCGAAGAGGTCGCCGGAGGAAGAGGACGGGGAGGAGGAGAGCGGTGGCAGCGGCAGCTGGTGATGCGGGGACGGGGAGGAGGGCGACAGGAAGCCATTGCTGCCGGCGGCGCCGGAGCCGGAGCCGAAGGACACGTCGGCCAGCTGGAGGTGCACCGGCAGCGAGTGGGAGCTGATGCTCCTCTGTATGCTGTTGTAGTAGGACGACGGCAGCGACGACGACGAGTAGCAGGACGACGTCGGCGGCGATGAGAACGCGCCAACATTGCCGTCGAGGTACCCCACCGCAGTGGCGGCGCGGGGGATCTGCGCCGGCACGGTGACGGACAGCGCGGCGGAGAAGCTCGCCGCTTGCTGATGGTGCATAAGGGCGGCGGCGGCGTCGCTATAGGAAGGCGCCGACGAGGGGGAGGAGGCGTGACGGAACATGGCTGATGCTTTGCTTTTGAACGTGTGGGAGGAAAAAAGCTTTAGGACTTTGAGCGAACTGTGGTTTGGGGGTGGTTTGGGAGGTCGGGGCGCGCTATATGAAGTGGGAGCCCTGCCGTGTATTCTGCTGGTAGTGCAGGGCGCTGTGCGCTGAAAGGTGGCGGGGTCGCCTCCAAATCTAAAAATCTTATCAGATTCTGTGGCAGCAGTATAATTGTACTGCTCCTGAGAATGTGTCTCTGCTGTCAGATCAATCCTCAATAGTGGTACATTGTACGTACCATTGTGCGTTTGCTTTGCAACTAAAATTGCCACTTGCTAGCCAAACCAAATTTTGTCATGGCCAAATTTTGATCACCTATAATTGGTTTTGGCCAGCTTTATTAGCGACTGAGATAAACTAGGGTGGTCAAAGAGAATGGCCACCCGACCAAATTTAATTTGGCAGCAAAGTACCAAACTAAACCAAATAGTGGCTAAAATTGATCTCAGGTGGCTAGCTTGAACATACGTGGGGTCACAAACCGGACACGTTCGTATGTTGAAGTATGGTGAAGCATCATCGAGTAGAGATCTGAACCATCCGATTTCCTTAACATGGTCTTCTTCTTAATACAATACCGTGGGGTGGTCTTACTCCCCGCAGGCTGAGTTTTTTTATATAACAAAGTAATGCAATAGAAAGACGAGGATAGCATTTATCCATTTGTAGTAAACCATGTCGGAGATGCAGAGCCGTCCATGTCAAAGATGTAGATGACGAGGATAGGATAATAGGACATTAAATCTAAAAAAATCCAAATGTGGTGAACGACAGTTTTACCTGTGGTCAAACTTTATAACTTTATTCTCATGTTTTGAGGATTATTTTGCATTTAAGTTCACATGTCCTTTGCAATTTGAACATTATAATATTGTCTAGCGGCTACTGAAGAGCATCAGACGCCCTCTTCTGCAGTTCTGCTGCATTATGAGGCATAGGGCAATAGTTCCTAGACAAGTTGTTTTGTCCTTCCATATATGAATTTAAGGTGCTATTGGAAGCAAAGATGCTTTTCCTTCAAAATAAAAGGAAGACATATTCTAGCCCTTTGATAAGAAAAGGGACATTCTGAAGTTAACAATTAGAGGAATGAGCATAGGTGTCACAGCTAGCGAATATGCTCCAACTAAGTATACGTAGATTAACAAGCACAAGAAACTTGATGCCAGTGCCCCTTTCTATATAAAATGGGTCTGATAGAGTACTGAGCGTCGGCTTAGTGAGATATTTTTGCATTTGCCCACCGTCCGAATTAAGTTCACAGTATTTTTGTTTCACTGCAGTTAATATGAATAATGTGGTCTTTGACAATCAGATTTGAGAATGCAACTCTAACAAGTCAGCAACCTTCCGATGAACTCATGGAGGAAAAGAAGTAATTACCCAATTATGTAATGCCACTTGACAAACTTTTGATGGCACATGTCAAATGAAGAACTGTTGTAGCCATTGACTTGCACAGGCCACAATCCACTCTTCCCAGTACCTGTGTTGACTTCAAATCTTCAACTGTCGATATGCCAATCAGATACACACTGTGAATACAGGAGTGCCAACCCTAAATGCAGCATGCAAGGAAAGGTGTAGACTACTTACTGTAGTTAGACAAAGATATGCAGCTTGGACCAACCCTCAATTTTGATTCGGCTAAGCTTAACTCGGAAGCAGCTTGTGCTTTGCCAACCAGCCCCTTATCTTCATTCAGCACAGTAAGGTCCCGGTGGGACTGCAGAACAAAGGTCCACGAAAGGTCCATGGAGCCCCATAAGACACAGAGCTGGTTTTAGAGACGAGATATGCTTTCCTGAATTATTCCAAGACAGTTTGATATGAAAGATACGCGTCGTTGTCAAAGATCTTGTAGGGCTCAATGTTACAGTTTGCATTGGACCCGAGAAAAAAAAGAATGGGATTGTCTACTCTCTGCATGAGTATTTTAGCAGCCTGTCACACTCGAATTTGTGGCCTTGGGATCAGCAATCAATGGTTTTGATCCAAACCTGACTGTCAGAAGAAATTCGAGTGTCACAGATCAGATCTGCGCTCGAGTTTTGCATAGCAATTTCTGAATCCAAAACGAGTATAACTGAAGCTAATGGCACTCGAATTTTTTAGACCACAAGATCAACAACAAAAATGAGTGTCGGAACTGAATCAAGCTTGCAGCTCGTGCAATCATAAATCGAGTGTCAGAGCTCACATTTTCAGAATTAGATAGGCAGCACAAAAGAGGCAGCCCCCTGATATCAGTCCACCACACAAAAATGACAGTATTATTTTCTGTGATTGACATAAGAAATACAACTGTCATATGAGTATGTGTCTCATGTAATATATATCCCATGAAACTATCATAAGCGAAATCACACTGATCTAAAAAAAATGACTATATTTCAATGTTTTGCAAGAAAGAAGGGTTGGAAAAAATGATGATGAAACCACAAAGGAGAAGAAGGACAGAAGGAAAAAAAAATCTCAGTAACCGTATCTCATAACGAAGCCTTAAAAACTTAATATGTTCCATGATAATTGAAATCTTATAAATTTAGGCCCAAACAGAGTGAATGACCATGAAAAAGTCCAAAAAAGACAAGGAGGTGAGGAGATCTAAAGGTATAGACAACAAAGAAAAGATCGTCAAAAGGTAAACACATCAGCATACTCAAAGTTCATAGTTTCCTACAGAATTCATGTCAAATGTGGTTACATTTGAACTATAGGTAGACAATGAATATGAAAAAATGTGAAAACGATCACACACAAAATACTGGTGTAACCTGAACAAGATTAGAAATACACATTAAAGATCATATATACATAAAACTATGTGATGCTCCATCCAGTTTTTGTATTTCAGATGGAGAGGACAGGAGGAGAATGTCCACTGGGGCAAAATGTAGGTGCACAAGGAGCAGGGATTGTACTAAGCAAAGATACATTTGTGATTGACAGTGAGGTAAAGTACTGAATTACATGATCAAAGTGATGAAATGACAATTGTCATTCATGTATAGTACCTCTGTAAAAGTTACTGATAACATATAACTACCTTGTAACATATAACATATAGTACATCACAAGCTACTTGCAATAGGGCACAGACACTGAAGGCAACCAGACAAGCACATATTATCAACATTGGTGGCAAGGGATTGGGACAACCGAGCAAGTGAAAAAATTGATATAGTTTGTTTCATTGATAGCTGCGAGAAAATATACTAATGCAGATCTTTAATGATTCAGCATTGCAAGACATCTTGAACAGCACAAACCCACTACTTCTTGTAGGTCAAAAGTATTTTGGACTACCGAGTCAATCATATTTGCTCCAAATAAAAAATAAGTAAAAATAACTAAATATGGACATGATGCTGACAGGGAGGGAGCCAACCCACATGCACAAAATTGCTCAACCAAATTATAAGATCACAGGAAGAAGCAAGGGCTAAGGTGGAGTTGCAGGTACACGAGACAAAATTACAGCAATGCAGCTGACATATTTTAATTAGTTATATTTTTTTTGCAGCTTGATGGTAGATCATTCACTGGACTTCTTACTGGAAACACCAACAATCAGGTACCACTTTCATACGGTGTGTATTTACTAAGAAAAGTGTCTAATATCATAACACCTTACTTAAAAAAGAATTGAAAAAAAGGGTAATGAAGATGATGATTAAAGAGCCCCACTACAGAAGAAGCAGACACCTTACTTAAAAAGGATCGAAAAATAGGAACTCAGTTGTATGCAATAGAAATTTCAATGTCTCCCATGAATCTCATATGATCCATAAGCTGTTGAGAAACATATTTCAAAAGCATTCTGTTAAAGATTTTGTTGAAACATCATGACAAGACATGTTGACATGGGTTTGGGGACAACAGACAGTGTAATGTTGCACTTCGATCCTGTAACATGAATTTTTGGCTATGTTTTTAGTACACCCAACTATTATCTATGCATAACTACTAACGCATGAAGAACTGAATCTTCATCAACATCAGTATCTGGATGAAAAGGAATCGAGGAGCCATCATCAACCATGCGCAAAAAAAATAGTTTGTTTCATTCACCCCTACAAAAAGTACGAATAAGAATATTTCAAAAATCATAATTAAAAAGAATTTTTTAAAAGGAAACATGAGAAATAAATTATAGAAAAAAGTCATACATCATGTGGGTAGGTGATGATAAGCCTCTTCATCCCACTATTCTGTCGACAGAACATCATTTCGGTGGCAATTTTGATTCTAATTTGAGGTATATCATCAATGTCAAAATTGTTGGTGAGGATAGTTTGGGAGAAATCCAGTACTCAAGAAATGTCATCACAAATCCCACAATCAGATCTGGAGAGAATAATTCAATTTAAAAGACTTACATGATTAACAAATTCAAATGACATGATGTTTGTATTGAGATGACAACACTCAATGTTATGTAAAAGTTGGACTATCTACATGTAATATTCAATTTAAATTCAAATGATAGGATTTGTATACTCAGGCAATAGAAAAATGAAGATATTACCAAAGAGGTGAGAAACACTAAGGAACTTACAAATTAGTCATGTCTGTCTGTACAACAGACATGAGAAACTATCAATTGGATGACATGGATATAGGAGGGTGCTGATCCTTTGCAAAAAATTACACATGAAACATGGGAGATGACATGGAGATGACATTTTGCTAGCACGAGTTATTAATAGCACCAACTTCATTAAATAGATGACACAGTGTTGACATTGAAGTTTGTAATAATGTAGGAAAAAAAACCAATGTACAGATAAAATTGGATGCTAAACCTAATTAGGAAAATTTGGAAAAGCGCCACCACATGTAGATGATTTCAAATATAGCAATTAATTCCAGGTTAAAAAATAAATTAACAGGTGTCTATAAAAAAGGGGAGAGATCGAAATTGAGAGCACATAACAAACCAAAATGGAAGAACAACACAATCCCGCTACTGCTATGATACTGAACACTAAATAACAAAAGGGGATTGTATACTATGAATGATGAATTCAACAAGTGAGGGGGGAATAGAACCCCGCTCCACAGACCAAATCAAATAACTGATGGGAATAACAGAATCAAATGGCGGAGCAACACATCCCCAAACAAAATACAACATGAAAAAGGAGCGAAATGGAAAATCTGAAACTAGGGTTGCATATTGCGAGTCATGAATTGGAACTAGGGGAAGAATGGAATCGAATACCACTAAACTAAGCAGATAAAAAACAACAGAATCAAATGACGGGGAAACCCATTCTCAAAACAAATACTTCAGTATGGAGCACAGATTCACAAAATCAGTACAGGTTTGCCATAGTGGGAGTCACAGATTTGAACAAGGGAAGGGAATGGAGCCCTGAAACGCTTTGAAGCAAAGACAGAGACAAAAGGAGGAGCGAGACTGAAGAAATGAGGAGGCGAAAATCTTCTTTAAACGGCTAAACGACAGGGGGAAAACAGAGCACAAGACACACAGTGCCTGGTCAAAAATCCAAATCTCAAAGCATGATCGGGTGGCTACAAATTCGAGTGTGAGGACAAAGATTTATGCGCGCGCATGATTTAGCTTTTCCCAAAAGAATACCTCACCACTTACCTCTTGAAGCAGAAGACAACATTGAGCATGCATGTTAAGACGAGGAAATAACTTAGAGTGTATCGTCATGTGGGGGCAGCATGTGCATGGGGCAGCACTGCAGCAGTACACATGATGGGTCCTCTGTATACATTTTTTTCTCAATTTTCACAGTAAGCTGTCACTCTATGTAATTGCTCACCTGGAGGAATACTTTTTTACTGGTTTAGCTTTAACTGCATTCCCCTCTGATTTACTGCTAATTATCTCTCTCTAACATGTCATCTCATCATGCACCAAGTTTCTCTACTGTTCATTGGATTTACTAATACAACATGTTCAGATAATACTTAAAATGCATAATCTAACCAAATAAGGCCAGCTATTGGGGATGCAAGTTCCATTGTCTCAACCCAGAAATTGGTTAAATTAACTACAATGGCATGTCATGTAATTAATTTAGGACAGAGAAATGAACTAGAATTACAAATCAACACAATTAATTAGCCGACTCAAAAATAGCATTGGGTGCCCACCTACATCCCTACCTGCTATTAATAAAAGGCTTAAATTGCTAAGCACACTATCCATTAAGATTGGACATTTGAGATACTTTCCCCAACAGCTGAACTATAGTTTGATAACTTTTATCCTTTTGAATGACATATTCAATAATGCAAATGGAAATTTGACAATGAAATTCTGATGCAGAGCAGGCCTTACTTTCATATTTTCTCTTTTCCCATTTTAGTGGAAGGATTACTGGAATATACATTTAAGGTAGTGAATCAATAGGATCAATACATTTAAGCCTACCCCAACTTGCTTGGGACAAAAGGCTATGATGATGATGTTGTTGTCGTTGATCAATGCATAAACTTAAAGAACTTCTGGACCATTATATCAGTGACACATTATATGGACTGTACGACAACTGTTATTTTATGAAGGTTAGCAGGTTACACGTCGAAGTCGAATGGCAATTAATCTTGAATCAAAAGTTTTTTTCAATGTATCACAGATGAGCTTACCTTTTTCTTAAAATTAAGAGCTTACCAAACTCATCAGCCAGGTTAACATTACTTAGATGATAGCATCAGCCATCCATTTCTTCAGAAAAGCCTACAAAATTGATAAATTAGAAAGAAAGTAATACAAGAAACGGAAGTGCATACTGCATAGTAGCGCCATTTCAGTTGCAGAAGAAGCACAACTTCTTTTAATGATGTCAGCATGCAAGCTAAGTTTGAACTAGACATCAACAAAACATGATGAAGCTTTCACACACTTATCTCTAACATTGCTACTTTATTGATGCGCCTTCATGCAGAATGGCATTGTGACCTGAAAGCGAAATCAATGGGAACATGAAGTTTCTCCACAATACTACCTGGAAAGGCGACGGATAATGATGTCACCATCAGAAATGACAAGAATATTATGTGTAGCTTCAGACTAGCAGCTCTGAGTTTTGTTAATTTGTTATGAAAGAGTAACTTCGCATTTGATTTGACTACATGCATAGCCTATTTCTCATTTACCAACATATAGTTTTACACCTCATAGAGGAGGGGTATATTCCATCCATGTTAACTACTATATTAAAGAACCTGAAGATGGAAAATGAAGACACTGGCAGCAATATTTCATTGACGAGCCAGTATGATGCACTAACGACCGAAGTTCCTAAAAGATGATGGTCAACTTGTAAATAGTTGCACCACTACCTTTTCTAGTGGGTAGGCAAATAACAATGCGATTTTAGATTTAACAAATCAAGTTTTGAACTGGCACATTTCAGCGCCATCCCACCCAAACTTCACAATAAAGGCATAATAAGTGAGTGTGACATTAATACATTTGCATGTTAGATTCCTCCTGTATAAGGATGTACACAGTACACATAAATGAACAAGTTAAAGAAAGTTAAAAAAAACTTGATTACACGATCTTCTACAATCTTAGAAGCTACAAAGACACAACAATCAATCATAACTAGCATGTTTACTGAGAAGATCACTAGTATCAAACAAAAGGGAAAAATAGCTGACAATCTAAACAGTCTTATCTAAAAAGCCCTGGCCTCATGTCAGAAACCGGCTTCGGCATCGCAGGCATACATGAAAATAATGATGGTTTTTTCGGCTTAGAACCAAATAAGAAAGTTCTTAGTGGTACCCCAGCCTTCACTGACAATGATCTGAAGTTCTGTTGTGCTCAGTTGCTTCTCCCAATGGATAGTTCAATATTGTCTCTGAGCTTCAAAATAGCCCTCCCAATCCCCACTTGGAGGCCCCTTACATGGTCAAGCCCAGCTTGTAGCTCTTTGGTGACCTTGTTATTTTCTTGCTTCATATTACTCACCTCACCTTGGAACTTTGCAGCCTGGAAAGGAGTAAAATGAGCTTCACTGGTTTGATCGAACGTTGTTATCTTTGATATCTCCTCCTGTATGCTGCAGAGCAAAGAGAATCTACTCTCTAGCTCCTCCTGTAACAGCACATTCTTCTCCAACCAAACTTGTAACTCAGTACTCAAGTCACAGAATGTCTTTTCAAGTGCAGCTGACTCTTGTTTTCTAGCGGACTGACTAGCAGAACCAGGGTCTACGCCCTCCTGAGCTTTTGCTTTATCACTGAGTAAGTCTAGCAGAGTAAGTCTATCCAGTTCAGCTTTCGCTTTATCAAATGTTTTTTGGAATTTCTGGATATATCGATATGACGTACTGAATCTCAACCAGAAGTCCAAGCTTTCCTCCAATACTCTGCTAATGTCTTCTCTGAATTTTTCTTCTAACAAAGAAACATGTGATTCTTCATCTTGGCAATGCTTCATGTATTCTTCTATCGCAGCAAACTCTCTGTCTCCAAGACTAGGATCGGTGTTTGATTTGGATGATCCTTTGGACTTCTCAGCAGACTGAAGTGGAGAAGTGTTGAGCTTGGCCTGTAAAGAGCTCAACATTCGCCTAAGAGAATGAATCTCATCATCTTTTGTTGCGTTGGCACTCTTCAACTCCTTCATTTCTGACATAGCCTCAAGATGATATTCTCGATTTTTCTTCTCAATTTCTGAAAGCTGCTTCTTTGTATCTTTGTAGTTTTGAAGGATGGATGCATAATCTTTTAGGAGGATTTTATCCTTGCCCTCCAACCCATTCAAAACTAGCTGCTGCCACCCTAAGGTGCCATCTGTCTCTTCTTCATGTGTCTCACTAGAGATATCGAATGAGTCCAATGATTCTTCATCCACTGATTTACCTGTAGTTCCTGAATCAGCTTGAAGCGACTCAGAGAGTGTGCCGGGCTTATCTGCATCTTCTTGAGAAGCAACTCCTTTAGACTCTTCAAATGAATCTAGTATTTCTTCGCTCAACGGAGTATCTAATTTCTCCACAAAATCAGTAAGACTGCAGCATGCTTCAGTTAACTGTTTGTGAATATTTCTGTCTTCACTGTGCACATACTTCTCAATGCGCCGAATTGTTTGCAGCACCTCCTCAACTTGCTTCAACCTCTCCGACAACTTACTGGAATCCCCAACTAAAGCTGCCTTCTCTTCCTCCAAACTATCCAGGTGCTTATGCAGCTCGTCTGCATCAGCTCTCATTCTATTGATTTGAGCATTATGTGATGAAGATGCAATTTCCAGCGCAATCACCTTATCCACGAATTCATCAATCTTTCCTGCTAGATGCACTACAGATGCCTCTGAGCACGACTCAAACTGCTGTTTGACTTTTTGGCTTATCTCATGCAGGTCGAGCCTGCGGTCTTGCAGAATAGGATCAGTATCCTCTGTCGTTGGATGTGCAGAGCTGGTCACTACATATTGATGATCATTTAGCTCCTTTTGAGTATCAGGGTGCCCACACTCACTCTTGAAATATTTTAGCTTCTTTTTTGCGTCTATGACTTGTTCAAACTCTGTTCTTGCCTGTTGAGATGAGCGCTTTTGCTGACCTTGCAAGTTAACCAGTGTATCCTCACACGAAATAAGGGCCCGTGCAGCCATCAAAGCTCGAGCTTCATTGTCTTCAATAATTGCACTTGTACTAAAAGTCTTCTGCAAGCTCCAGACCTCCTCTTGCATCTCTGATGCCTTTCTTTCAATGTCCAAGTACTTATCTAGTGAAGATTCATAAGAGCTCTTGAAGAACTCTTTCTCTGTCTGCAACACCAAAATTTCCTTCTGCAGCCTCTCAATCGCTTCTTGTGCCTTGTCTTTGCTCATCTGAGAGCTAATCCTCCTATGTGTCTGTGCCCTCTTTGGAGCGGGGCTAGTTCCTCTGCTGATATTGATCCTTGTGATGCCTTTTGGAAATCCGTCACCATTGTCGTTTTGCAGTGAGAGTTGGACTTGCTCCGGGAATGCAGTTGCTATGGTGTGATTTGACTTGTGGAGCTCCCCTGATATACGATCACATCGATCGGCGAGGGCCTGGTAAGATCTATATGTCTCCTCAACAAGGCTTACCAGCTCAGGCCTGTTCTTGAAGTACAGCTCCGCCTTCTTTGCGAAAGTTTCTGCGTCTATTTCTATAAGTTTGATCATGGCTTTCACCCTCGTTTCCATATCTACAAAGATAGCAAAAGACATTTTGAAACATTCTGAAAAAACGTAATGTGCGTTGGTGTAGGAAATGCCACATCATTATGGACATACATTTCATGCTTTTTTTTACGGAACATACATTTCATGTTTAAAGAGACAACAATGAGAAAATTGGCCACACAGGCAAATGAAGCAATACTGGTGAACAAACACTACGAAATCGACCAATGCATCGCTGTGTTAACAATTATGCCAAAAATTGTAGGTCATGATTTCTGATATGTTCGTGTGTTATATGGAGATTAAGCAATGTGACCAGAGAGATTACTACCTTGAAGATTGCTGTCGAGCCATTTGGACTGCGTGCTGCGGATGTGGCTCGCCCACCACCACGAGTAAGCGTTGCTCGCTGCGCGCCGCAGCATCGCGGTCTGCTGCCTCCTCCCTCACCTCCTTACCCCGTCCTTCCCCTTTTTCCCTACTATAGTTTCTATTCGCCCTAACCTTCCTCTACGGTCTACCGCTAGTCCGCTACTTGCGCTGCGCCTGGCCACGGGGTGGGGGGTCGGGACGGGGATCCCCGGGGCGAGAAGAGGCGAGGCGGTGGCCGTGGAGAAAACCATGGCGAGATAGGGGGGATCGCGGGGGCAGGTGCGCCGCCGCGGGTGGCCACCCGCCGCGCGCGGGGGCGGGGGTTCTGCGGCGGGCTGCGAGCAGCGGCCGGCCCAGAGGTTTTCCTTTTCTTTTTTGCTCCCGCTCTTTTCAGTTGGGCCATTGCCACATCCGGGCCGAGTTGGCCTGGGTAGAGCGGGAGTGCCTATTTTTTTTTCTCGGAATGTTTTCTCTTCTTACATGTCCGGGAATTCTAGTTGAGTCAGATTCCTACTGTAGCAGTTTGCATATTGTTTTGGAGGGAGACAAGAATGAACGTCACACTTTTTAAAGAGCATGCAAAGTGCAATTCTAGCATTTAAAAAAATTCTAAAAATTATAATTCTAAAAAATAAATTTAATTACCTACCTAATTAAGTGGCCAGATCTGATTCGCATACCAAAACTTATTAGATGTAGCTAATAAATAAGGGTATTAAAGTCTTTCCGCGTCACCGCTAATCTCTTCTAGGAAAATTAGGATTGCACTCTTCATGAGACAGAGAGTATACTCAGCAGTCATCAACGTTAATGACAGTGACATGATTGGAAATTTGCTATGGTGGTAATGAGTGGAATTGGAGAATTTGGATGGCAATGAGGAAAGTGGTATAATTATCAGTGGTGTTGAGAGAATTTGCTCATTTTTTAATGAAGGAGATGGGAGAAGAGCTTTTGCTAAAGGGAAGTCAACTAACTAAACGTTTGATAAAAAAAAACATACGTTTTGATCGACCGTCCAAGAAACTCAAATTTCTAATTGATTTACCAATTTGTGAAAAAAATGTATTTATTTATGGCACCAGTGGTCATTGAGCAAATGTTGTTGGGTTATTACTAAAAATGTTGTCGCCTCCGAGATAGCTTGAAGTCCATTAAACCTTAAACCATTCGAAAAGGTTGTGAATGTGCCACGATTGTATGTTAGAGATGTATTTTTTTTTTACATTTGTGCTTACATCATCGCCTCATCGGAGCAATCAGGAGCAATTCTACTATAATAATGATCCTATAGGTTCTTTGATCCCAAATCTCTCAGTATCAAGCAATGACTTGATACATGATCTATTAGAGGTTACCATCAAAGTATTTATCGATGCCATGGATAAAATTCACCCAATATGTTCGGTCATTTCTTGAGTTCATTTTACCTATATATGCACTTTGCTTTGAGCATTCTACAAAACTATAGATTGGATTATATCTTATCACCCTAGGTTGCAAAACATAGCATTGATTGTGTAATTGTAGATAGTTTTCCCCTCTAACTCGAATTGTTAAGTATACTAGTGTTCATTACTTCCTCAGAGCAACTCCAAGAGTTTGCTAAAATAATCTTCCCAAAACAACTTATTGGGAGCTATCCTAAAAAAATTCCCCAAAAATATATCAAATCACATTAGAACGCTAATAACTATCCCCAATACCATTAGTTGGCCTATCCATCTCGGCAATGTATCATATGCAAACCAGATTCGTATGCAAACTCGAACCACAATAGCTGGATCTCCATCCGATGGTCAAATTGAGAGGTGAAGAATTTTATCACTTAAATCCTCCCACCAATACATTTGCTAATAAAAAACCCCTAATCCCACCGCTGGGCGCCGTCACGGGGTTAGTCTGTGCGTCCATCTCGACGTCTCGTCGCCGCGATGCGAGACACAAATCGTTGCCGCCCCTGGGCTGCTCAGACAGACGCCACCGCCGCCTCTGGGCTGCTCCGTGCCGCGCTGGAGGACACCGACGGCCCGCTCGGTCTGGTCACCGACGTCGCACTGTTGGAAGCCGCCCCTCGGGCTGGACGGCACCGCGCCCCAGCGCCCTAAGCCGGGCTGGACGGCCGCACCGTAGCTCTTCCCTGGCTCTCGCGATCTGTTCCGCACCGGCCCATATTAATACCAGGCTGACGGAGGAGGAGGTGGAGAGGCTGACGCGGCTCAAGGCCGGCCGGATGAAGGAGCTCGTGCTCAAGAGGCGCCTGGAGCTGGAGAACATATGCCGGAGCATGCACGTGGAGCGTGATGCCAGCACCGTGCCGGAGAAATCCATTGCGCTGATCGATTCCGGTATAGGTTGAGAGCTCTCTTCCAGGTGCAAGCGACGTCACGGTTATGTCTGATGTTGGGTGCCATCTTGTTCAGGCCTCGTGAAACCTTCTGAGCTCATGGCCAGCATCGACGAGGGCCACGGAAGAGCTCCGGTGCGGCCGTTCAGCCCGGAGTAGGGGACGCTGGGGCCCGACGCCGTCCAGCCCGAGGGGCGGCGTCCAACAGCGCGGCTCCGACGCCCAGACCGAGCGGGGCGTCGGCATCCTCCAGCGTGGCGCGGAGCAGCCCAGGGGCGGCGGCGGCGTCCGTCCGAGCAGCCCATGGGCGGCGAGGATTCGTGTCGCGCCTCGCGGCGATGAGACAGCCGCACGGAACTAACGCCGTGACGGCGTCCAGGGGTGGGATTAGGGTATTTTTTATTAGCAAACGTATTGGTGGGAGGGTTTAAATGATAAAATTCCTGACCTCTCAATCTAGTCATCGGATGGAGATCTAGCGACTGTGGTTTGAGTTTGCATAGTTTGCATACAAATCTGGTTTGCATAGGATACGTTGCCATCCATCTCACCCAGATACGCACGCAGCAGCACTGCCAGGTAGGTCCGGTGAGGCCATGCACTCACACACGCGCATGCAGGGGGCTGGCTGGCCCACAGACCGGCCACCACCATGGCGTGCATGCAGGAACAAGCAAAGGATCGGGGGCATCGCAGACTCCCGCAAATATGCGTGGCGGGTGGGACAAAATTCGCATCGCGAAAAGATTGAGGGACATTTACTGGATCTATTGGACTCCATTTTTTCTCATTTTTCTCCCAAAGAGTGTTTTAGGAGTGGTATTCACATTCTTTTGGAGTTGCTCTCAAGGACTCCTAAAAATATCACTCTTGATTGACCCCATGTTCCGTGCACTTGCAAGATTTAAAAGCTTTGATGTTTGACATGTACTGCCCAAATAGCATTTTTCGAGGGAAAAATGCATTTTACTCTTCCCACACATATACTTTTTCTCAACTCTATGATTGGCATCTCAATCACCACCTCACTCCATGGGTAACCGAGTCATGCTAATATGCATCATGAGCACCATACCGCATGAGCATGTGCATCATGCCTTCATAAACATGTGCATCACACCAACTTTTAAAACCATTGCACCATTAATGTGACGAATTGATATCACCAAAGGTCACAAACTAACTAACATGTGAGCAAGATTGTTCTGAAATTCCCATACTAACTTGTCTTCCATACATTTCCTATCTATCATTCGTAAGCCATTCCTTGCGAATGCCCTCTACGAATTCACCTTCCTAGACTGTTCTTATGA
Source organism: Cenchrus fungigraminus (assembly GCA_036936925.1). NCBI lineage: Eukaryota > Viridiplantae > Streptophyta > Magnoliopsida > Poales > Poaceae > Cenchrus > Cenchrus fungigraminus. The sequence continues at coordinate 12,940,772 of CM072778.1, read as the reverse complement.
ACCACCTCGACCGAGTATGCGGAACTTTTGACCAATAAATCACCTTCGTGTTGCTCCAAAAAGAAATTACGGGAATCTTAGGAAACAAATTAGCAAATAATTGTTTACTAGCCTTCCTTTTCTTCATAGTAATCTGATTTGGCAATCACTTTTCAACTTGGTCTCCTTCCGTCCAATCTCAACGTTCTCTTAGCATCAAATCCAATCAACCAGCTAAGTTGAAGAAGTAGAAGTAGAGTTTTTCATGAGCAGTCAAGGTTCTCTAAAAGTCAAGGCATGAGGGTCCTCCATCGCTTATCAATCCATGATCCGTTAATCATACCCTCCAAATTCTAGGAATCAAGAAACAAGCAAACAAAGGATCGGTAGAATCTTTTGCTAAATTCTCCTCATTACGATCTCGAGCCTAGAGGGCGGATACCCTGAGCCTTTCTTGTTATTCCCACCGTCACGGTCAGTTCTTCAGACCATTGGACCGCATCCTTTTCAGTGCCACGACTGTACGACGCCGTGGCGTCGCTCTGCCATCTCTCTTCCGCGGCCACGATCACGTCGCCGAGACCTCTCGAGCTGACCATTATCGAGCCCCGTGTTGCCACCACCGGATCGCTCTACCGGCCCCTATCTCAGATAGTTTTGGATGACCGTTGCGGTCCCGTGGCGGCATAAAAAGGAAGCCCTCCGTCGATACCGCCATTCGAGCTCGACATCACCGTCGCTTTTCCTTTCCCCTCAACCTGTTTCTTTGGCCAAACCGCCACCAAACCATCTCCGCCGTCTGCTCTGTTCCTCGCCAAGCAAGTGCTCCCTCCGTCTTCGTCGACAACCTCCCGAAGAAGCTCGGAAGAAGACCGAGAGAAGAACCCCAGCCTGCATCGCCAACCATGGCTCATTTCCTGGAAGTGTTCGAGTCGCTTCGCTGGACGCTGGTAGGAATGTACCTCTGCATCGCAGGCGGAATCTGTCTGCTCTTAGTTTTTCATGTACACATTCATCGCCCGCTTCCTCATGAGCGGCGTTGAGGCAGTGAGGAGAGCACCATGTATCTTTTGTCCCCTCTGAATTCTCGATGTCGAGAAGTGTAAGCGAATATGTCTTGCTCCCTTTGTAACCCTTGTCATGTTGGAAGGAATCACTCTAATCTTGTTGTCGAATCTTGGGACGAGATTCTTTTTAAAGGGGGGTAGGCTGTGACGCCCCAGGTTTTTAATCAACGCTATTAGTGCTAATGATCTAGTTGACCGAGTCAAACACGTTGACTCTAGTCAAACCTTGGTCAACCTGGGTCATCACCTCGACAACCTAGCCAACAATCACTAATGATTATCTTAATCAAGTCAACACACTCTAATGGTCAAACCTTTGTCAAACCCTTTGACATCCATGGCCACTCTAGAACTTTTGCCGCGTTCTCCGAATTTCACCTAAACACTTCAAATTCTTCCAATATAAAAGTTGTCCAGTTTTTCATGGGACACAACTTTCATGTTGAGCGGCATTTCAAATTTGAAGTGGAAAATGGTGAAAAACCTTGGTCAACACCTGCATACACTGTTCACCGGTGCCGAGAAAGTCTGCAACTTGGCTTGCTGTTTATTCAAAACCTGTTGCTCAAAACCCCTATCAGCCTTTGTAAAAGTTGTAGAGGGTAGTGAGATGAGCAAGTTTGGTATTCAAACCGTGATGCACTTTAGTTCAAAAATTGGGAGATAAACGTGGTCAAATAGTGCTAAACCGAATTGTTTTTGGCTGGAACGCGAACGCACCGCGCGCGACGTCGCCGGCGCCACGTCGTCCTGCCGTCGTACGCCGCCGTACCACGGCCGACCAGGGGCACTGCGCGCGCCCGGCGCTGGCATCAGCCATGCATGCGCCCCGAGCCGCGCCTCGGCCTGGGAGCCGCGCAGGCCACACGGTGCGCACGCACGCCGTGACGCCAGACTCCCCCCTGCAGCGCATGCCCGCCGAGGCCAAGCCGCCGTACCCACGGCATATTCACCGGGGTATCCTTCGTGACGAAGCATTGCCCCACCCGTCTGCTCGCTTGCCTATAAGAAGCGCCGGTGTGCTCGCTCACGTGCGCCTGACTGTCCGCCGCCGGCCGCCATTGGAGCCCGCGAGCCGAGCTCCACCTTCCTGTCGCAAACCTTGCTGCCTGAGCCCTCCTCCACCTCCCCACAGCCTCACTGAAGCCTGCCGAGCTGCTTATTGCGGAGCATTGCCGGCCAGCACGCCGGAGCAGGAGCTCCTTGCGGCCGCCGTCCACTCCATCGCCAAGCACCACTGCCGGTCGCTCCTCCGCCCCAACCAACCCTCGGAATCGAACCCCAGGTGATCACTCGTGCCTCCTCCGCCCTTTCTCGGCCGAGCCGAGCCTTCCCCTCGCCGGAATTGAGCTCCCTCCGCCGGCCATGGTGCCAGGGACCCAATTGCAATCTAAGTTTTCGTCCTGAGGGCCTATCTGCGAAATCCGAGGACCTGTTCGTAAAACTGTTTCTTCTAGATCTAGGGTGAAGGGCTGAATCTTAGAAAAATCATAGAAAATCGTAGAGAAATGATAAAAATGCAAAACCAATTTTGTTGGTTTCCTTGTACACAAATCTACAACTCTTACAAAGCAAGACCCTACTTTTGACTGATAGATTTCGCATGAAAAATTGAAATTAGTTTGACCTAGATTTGCTGTAGTTCCAAATATACAAGTGATCTCAAGCGGAATTTTGGATATGTTGCTAGATATGTCATGTCTATGCTCTGGAAAAAAAATTGCACAAAGTTACTGAGTAAATCTTTTAATATGATTTATTTTGTATTTAAGCTGAATCTGTCCAAATGATTTTTGTAGCTAAAAATAAATATGTTTTTGTGCTCAACTTCTAGATATGATCTTTTTATGCCTAAATACACCTCTGGTGAATTAATCATGATTTTATATCTGTCAAAAATATTTAATCTTGTTTTATGCTTAATTTTCAATATAAATGCATAGCTCAAGATCTAGAGTAGCTCTTGATGTGTTTGTTGTTTTCCTAGCTTTGTTTTGAGTCAGAGAACCAGTGAGAGAAAGTTGGGAACCATTTGTTGTTTATTTAGTTTTATATGCTTTTCTCATGTTTGGATAGCTAGATTTTGTTATTTTCGGTATAATTAATTTATAGCTCCTTTAAATGTGAACTTGTGTGCAGTGGCTTTAGTTTGGTCTATAGTGCTTCAGAAACACTCCCACTGAATTTTATGAATTTATTTTATGAATAAAAGCAATGGAGGCCAATTAAAGCTTAATATCAAATTAAATGGGAAAATCACCCCACCCTCACTTAATGACCTTATGTGTGTGATGTAAATCATTCTAAAAAGCTTAAGACCAACCCTTTTCTGTTTTGTGAATTTAAATTAATTAATTTGCATAAATGTGTACACAGTCGCTATCAAAAAGAATAATTACTAAAGCACCGCACATTGTTCCTTTAATAGAAAGAATTTACCAAATATGTGTTCATCTAGGTGAATGTGGTCAACCATGCACCTCATGGTTGTCATATGTTGTTTTGTAATTAATTAAATTAAAACCGTCAATTAAATCTTGCATTTGCATCCTCATGTAGATCTTTCCGACGGTAGCTATACGCTCGTGCCGCAAGGAGGAGACGAAGGTGCTGACGGTGAGCTGCAGTACGTGGACGTAGCTCAGGACCCGGACCTAAGTCCAGAAGGGCCCAAGGCCAACCTTGCCGACGAAGGCAAGCCCCGGATCATTAACCCTTCTTTTAAAAATTATGCAATTACCTTTGCTATGATTGTGCATTTACGTTTCAGGAGTTGAATTGAAACCCTAGATGCATGATCCCTAGGTACCTATGCTCTTTTACTAGTATGCTAGGTCGATAGCTGCTATGCTATAGGACCGGTACAAGTCGAGTGATGATTCGTCACTCGCGAGAATAGGTCCTTATGTTGGAATCATAAGATCTTTATAAATGGATTGCTCATGTGGTAAGAGCATGGGATTTGGGCTCCGGTCCAGTGGCTTTCGTGGGCTAAGCTTTTGAACGTACTAAGCACTTGTCGGGAATGGGACCGGTAAGCCTAGTACCTTAATGAGACGGTGCAGGATCTTACCCTTACTAATCTTGAGTAGTCACCTGCCCGGCTCGCCACCGGGAGGGGGGTACATGTGTGAAACTGGGTGTCTTGCGGGGCACGCCAGATAGCCTTGTACCCAGGACTGTAAGCTTCGATCCCAAGCCGAGGACTTTTGGGAACTGCCTGGTGGTTGTCCAGTGTGAGGGCACCCTACCGTGTGTTTAGGTTTACCTTGCAAGGTTATAAATCAATCGATTGTCGGCCTCTCACCGTTATCTGAGACTGCTTAATCAACTGGCCATGATATCCCTTAATGATGGAACTTGTGAATATTACTGCGTGAATTAATTGTATTGTACAATTTTTGATTGCAATAGATGGCTCACGTAGAAATGATAATTAACTAGAATTTGAGCTAAAATATCGAAAGTAAGGACATACTCTTTGTTGCTTTTCAGCAAAAGGACTCCACCGGCCAAAAAGCCTCTCATGTCTAGAGGTTGGTGATGTAGTTATCACCCGATGGTTAAGTCTTGCTGAGTATTAGTATACTCAGCCTTGCTTTATAAATGTTGTGGCAGGTGTTGTTTGGCCTGGAGAGATTTCACCCGACCGGAAGCTGGAATGGGTGGATGATGACGAGTGATGGCATCACGGACGGCCTCCTGTGATGTTTACCGTTTCGCTAGTTTATTATTCCGCTATTTTCAAACTCTGAACCTTTACTTAACATGTCATGAACAATGGTTTGTAATAATTAACCCTTAGGGGTACAATTTGGATTTAATTTGTGTTTGTACTCTGGACTCGCCTTCGTGTGAGTTTTAATGCATATGTTCGATCCTCTGTGTGATTTCCAAGTGATTTACCGGGCTTTGACCCGGCAACCAACGACGGGATGGTACTTTACTGTCGCTTAATGGCCAAAGTGGATTGGTTTAGGTGATAGTACGGTATTTTCTTGGGCGGGTTGTCACAGTTTGGGGGAATAAAGTAAGTCTAAATTTTGTTTAGGGGGTTAGGTGGACAATATGTGAGGGAGTAAAATAGACTTTTTCCGTTTTTGAGAGTGCCCAAGTAAGAAAGTCGACTTCTAGTTGGATGATTTGTAACACTTTTTACAACATATGCTCATAACCCACATGTGGCAAAGCGAAACCAAATCAATATGCGGGGTATAGAAGTTCAAAAAGGGAATGATTTGATGCCGGTATCGTGCAACCATGTTTATAGGGCAAGTGGCCAATAGTGTTGTTCTAGGATGGCATGAAGAAAGAAGATTGGATCCTAAGAGCCAAGTACTCCGAGAAATCTTCAAAGGACGTCCGCATTGATTCAATCAGATCGCTACATTTTGACATCCGGAAGTAGGCCTGATCATGGGTCGGGACGTGTCAGGTTCGGGTCGGGTCGGGTTACCAGGTCAAAATTCTTGACTCGCGCCCGACCCACGACACGGTTGGGTCGGGTCGGTTTTTTCGGCTGGGTTGGGTCAGGTTTATCGGGTTGGGCGGCCCCTGATCAGGTCTATCCGGAAGTATCATTGTGTTTATACGTTGACTTGGTATTTTCGTCAAGTAACCCATTCACTTTTTATTTAACTAGTAAGGTGCACGTGCGACACGCACGTGTTTTAAGAAAATTATTATTGAGCACTTGTTATTTTTCATGGAACATGTATCGTAGTACCGATTTCTTTTTTTAACTAAAACTTATTAAGTACTCTCTCTGTCTCAAAATAATTGTTTACTTAAGTTTATCCTAAGTTAAACATTTTTAAGTTTAACCAAATTTACAACAAAGAGTATCAATATTTATAGGTATGCTATATTTCATAATGAACCTAATAAATTTGGTCAAATATAAGGTGGAATTTCACCCATCGAAGAATCCAATGCATGAAACCTCACGCTTGGCGTAGTTAATCAAATTGGTTTATTTTTTTTAGAATCATACACGTTTTCTTTACTTTTTTAAAATGTAGCATGGTCCTAACGGTATGGTAAAATTACCATCTATTATCTTTTTTCGGGTATTACCATCTATTATCTACTCATGTCATTTGTTCATTTTTATACGACAAACTTTTTTTAGTTTTTATTTACAAAATTACACTGTCAAAGGTTGGTCTGCGGGCTGATGATGATCGAGCGGCTGTAGCAAAAGTGATTGAGCCGACGAGACTCTAGCGTCTGACGAGGAGTCAAAAAAATATGTAACTTAATATCTTTCTATTAATATTTCTTGTGATAAAGAATTCTTGAGTTGGCTAAAGTTAACCTCATGCAGACGCATGAACTCGTGGTGTCAACAAAGCATGAGAATTCAGAGGAGTAGGCGAAAGCAAGATGTGAGAGAGCGAGATGCAAGAGAGAAATTTTAGCCAACTCAAGAATTCTTTATCACGAGAAATGTTAATTTCAGGCGCATGATAAGCTTTTTAAGTTTAACAACGGCGGCAAGGCTGTCAACATCGTTGGTCCTCGTTCTTAGCGGGGAGGAACTTGTCTTTACCATCTCTCGCCCCTCCTCCATGGTGTATGTCACACCCGATTTTATAAAAGAAAATCGAATGCACATCACATATATGCTAGGATCTGTTTATACATATATGTGACATTTACAAGAGTGAATATCATAGCAATGTGATTACGAAACGATAAACATCAATACAAAATGACCCGAGGTCTAAAAGAAAATTACACATATCGAGTCTTCAGCGGGACGGGACTCCATCTCCACAGGCAGCCAACCGGGGATACACCAACCTAGAACGGAGCGTTGATGTTGTCATCTTCAGGAGCTCCACACCATCTCTGGGGGGATAGCAGAGGGACAAAGGAGGGGTGTGTACAACGAATTTTACTCCGCAAGTGTGGGAAATAAATATGACATCAGGCTTAAATAGGAGGGTTTTATATGGTTGACACGCGCTTAAGCAACAATCCTAATTTTTATCGTAAGTCCTTAGCACCTATTTACTACTCCCTCCGTCCCTAAATGACTGTCTCTAGAAAACCATGTTTCCCTCACAAACACGCTTCCCGGACGACCATCATTTAGGGACGGAGTAGTAGATGTGAAACCACTAGCTCAACCTGAACCAACCCATCGGAAATCCATCCGATCGAGTAAACCACCATCAAACCAACTGTCCAACTGAGCACCACTAATCATGAAGAAGTCCAAGCCGCTCTTGACCGTGAGCACGACTGATATATCAGTTTTACACTCTGCAGAGGTTGCACACTTTACCCACGAGTCGTGTTTCCTATTACATCTCACACTTCCAAGGTGATCAGCCAAGGTCCCACTACAAGGTCTTTCAGAAGTCGTGACTTCCCACCAGTAAACACCCACCAAGGATTCACCGCTAACAGGGAGTCTATTTTCCTCCACTGCAGAACCCCCCTCTTGTGCCACTAAACCATCCGACAATGAAAACCAGTGGGACAACTACTTAATTGACCAGGTCCAGAGCCATGTAGCCCTCGTGGTTACGCTGTAAAGCTAGGTTACTTGTCCATGAAATGGTTCTTAGAATCCGAGACAGGAATCCAGCACAAACCCAGAGAACCAAACCAAAATCATCATACCACTCTTTCCATCCTGCTCAAATTCCCCATGCCAACATATTATCGAGGTTGCCAACCTCATCAAGTTTATCTCGAGAAATTATTAAGATTAAATTTATTAACCCAACCCACAAGACTGTGAAGCTAAGCATGATACTACAAAACCCGACCTAGGCTTCATGGAAGATGTTGGAAAATCTAGTAAACCCTAACATGGGATTCATATTTGACTCAGCATGCAACTAATGGTCTATCTATTCTAATAAAATAAAACAAAGTAGGATGCTGGGATGTGATCAAGAACACTTGCCTTTGAAGAAGAGTGCTCAACAGTTTTGAACTCTTGAACCAGGAGATTCGCAAACGACTTGCTTCCTAAGCACACAAACAATTGAAAACAACACACCATAAATACAAGGAACAGTACACAAAAAAAGTAGTAAAATGTGATGAAAACTTTTTAACATTTAGTACGCGTCGCTACGAACACGTGAGTGCAAGAATCGCTTAAAACGGAGCTACGGTTAGAGAGATATGAGCATTGGAAGCTTTAGGGATCTATATTTAATTATTTAAGGTCGAGAAGGACTTAAACAGAATTATAACAAGGATCTGAATAGTGAATAAAATGAGGGGAGGAACAATGGTTTTGTGTTAAGAGTACAAGGTATAGGTTCATGATAAAATTATCAAGGCATTTAGGTGCTAGAGTGCAAGATTAACATGAGAAAGAATAAATATGTGGTGATTACCAACAAATATAGGGGCTGGAATGCAAGAAGAGCCTGACTACGCTGCTGGTGCGGTGATGATGTGGTGAATACTGTGCTGCGGACTCGGTCTACAAGCTCATGGACCAAAGGGGTTTGATCTGCAGTCCACCGTGAACCAAGTCCATATGAAGGGGTATATTAGGATCTAATCTGGACCAGTGGTTTTGGATCGGAAGGCCACCGGACCATCTTCTTGCTCACCAACGGAACCACGACTACGACGCACGGCGGCGCCATGGAGACGTGCTCCACAGAACGGCCGGAAGTTCACCGGAAAATGCCAGATCGGCCTGCGGTGCATGGAATTCGACGGGAAGCGGCGAAATGGAAAGCTAGCGAGATAAGGATCTCACCTAGGGCGTCGTGGAGGGCAGTTGCGTCACAGTTCGGGCCTGGGACGGAGGGAACGATGAGAGGCGCTTGTGCTCCATCAGGGGCTCGGTGGCGCTGAAGAACGATGGTGATACATGGCGGCGTGCCTTCCTGGTGATGCTGCGACGTGGAAAATAGAGAGACAGAGATGAGAGGATGAAAGGAAGGGAAGACAGCGAGTGCATCAACATCTTACGGGTACGGCTTCGTGCCGACGATCCTGGCGGCGGCGGTGGCTCTGCTAGTTGACGATGGGAGCAGCATGCCGTCGTCGGCCTCGTCCACCACGACGGCGTCGTATCGGGAATTCGGGATAGCAGCGGGACAAGTCGTGGGCAAACAGGTCACGTGGCAGGAGCGGCAGACGGAGGAAACTTGGGTGGGTCCAGCGGGTACACGACGTGGGGATGTGCGTGGTGGGTGAGAAAAACAATCCGTTTTGGGCAGAAACACTCTCCAAATTGTGATTTTTTGGTACTTCATAGTCCTTCCACCCTATCCACTTCTAAAAACATATGACGGGTGGGTCCGACATGAGGGGTAAGACGGGTCCGAATTGAGTGAGAAAAGTTTTCAATTGTCTTCGCTCCTTATAATATAGATAGATAGATGATACATTATATAAATTATTTTAAATCTACAAATGGCTATTGTAAACATAATTAATAGCTAAAATAGGTTTAAGGGGTTGACACCAGTACAGCACGTCACCACGTACCTTGTTTCAGGCTATTTTTAAAACTACACATAAACACAAAAGAAAACACAAAAACATTGTTTCAAACGACTGTTTTATAATTATAACACCATTAATCATAAATAAATGAGATAAACGAAAAGCACTTATCCCAGATAGTTCATGGTAAAACTTAACAGAGATCTTGAAATATGTTTCCATCTGCAGACATTCGTTCAGAATGCATGTCACATTCGCTTTCAATTCCACAGGAATACACAGCATAAACTGTATACTCCGCGCAGGATATTTCGCATCCCGCTAAAAAATGCCTTCATTACAAAATAATCCCGGCTAAAATACCATCAGAACGAATCACATATTCACGTATACCAGCCAGAGAGCGATTGCTGTACAATCCCGCTAAAACTTTTCGCAAAACTTTGCTGTACTCAAATTGGGCGCCCAAACCACGAATTCGGCGGCCCAGCCCGCCAACTCACGGATCCGCGCCACCATCCACGTCAGCGATCCGCGGCATCTACCCAGCTCCCGATCTCACCCGTCCGTATCCATCCCATCGAACGGCGCAGCCTTCCTCCGCACCCCACCGCTCGCGCTTTAAATATCCCATTTCCCCTTCATCCCACGGCACCCATCTCTCCCAAATCCCCTGCCCGCCCCCAAATCCCCCAATTCCCCAACCCCTCCTCCGAGTTCGAGCGAGCGAGCCACCATGTCTGGGCGCGGCAAGGGCGGCAAGGGTCTGGGCAAGGGCGGCGCGAAGCGTCACCGCAAGGTCCTCCGCGACAACATCCAGGGCATCACGAAGCCGGCGATCCGGAGGCTGGCGAGGAGGGGCGGCGTGAAGCGCATCTCGGGGCTCATCTACGAGGAGACCCGCGGCGTGCTCAAGATCTTCCTCGAGAACGTGATCCGCGACGCCGTCACCTACACGGAACACGCCCGCCGCAAGACCGTCACCGCCATGGACGTCGTCTACGCGCTCAAGCGTCAGGGCCGCACCCTCTACGGATTCGGCGGCTGAGGGCCGCCGCCTGGTGGCCGTGGCGGAAGCCTTGGGTCACGGTCAAGAGAAATCGGTTGAGGAGGCTAGGGTGTTCTGGTCCATGTTCAGTTTCGTAGGTTTATCACTACTAGTGCTAATTATTGTCCCGTGTTCAGAGCCGTGGTCAAACTAGTAGGCTGTGGAGTTGTACTGCAAAGTTCATCTGCATTTCCTTGTCAGTGTCCTGAATTTCTAATATATGAATCCGGTGCCTTGCCGTGTTTATGATGTGGATTCCCTTCAGATCTTGAACTGCTTTTCTCGGTTTTGGTAGTTTGGCGTTTCGTTAGAACTATTTTCTGGTACTTCCTCCGTCTCAGAATATAAGCATTTGTTGACTTCTGACAATTATATTTGACCACTCGTCTTATTCAAAAAATTTGTGAAATTATAAAAATAATTATGATGTACTTAAAATATATACGATGATAAAACATATTATAAAAAAATAAATATTTTTTTTACAAATTTTTTGAATAAGACGAATGGTCAAACATGAGTCACGAAAATCGAAGAATGCTTATATTTTGGGACGGAGCGAGTAGTTTGCAAGTTCGGCGTTCTCTAGATGTTGTTTTGTATCGACTGTCTGCCTATCTGGGATCTTGCCATTGTTTCGTGTTCTGAAATTTGGCCATTTGGATTGGTTGTGAAATACGGAACCGGTGTCTATGGCCATTGCATTAAATATTTGCCTCCTTTTCCTTTTCATCTGAACTGTCCTCGCTGACACGACAAAAGAGTGAAAGGCCATGCCAAGACCTTGTTTAGTTTCCTAAAATTTCTAAGGCGGAATAGTCGATTTCGTCTCTGAACTATCGACAAAAACTCAACTTCGTCCCTGGACTATCAAAACGGCCGATTTAGTCCCTGAACTATGCGAATCGGTCCGATTTCATCCCCTGTGCTTATGCCGTTCGCCGTCCGTCACTCCCCGTGCGCACACGCCGTCGGTCGCCATCCGGGTCAAGAAGAGGCGCTGGCAGCCGGCTGAACCACGCCGTCCTTGCATACCCTGGCGCATCCGCCAGAGGAAGCCGAGGTCGTGGTGCGCGGCTGTCGCTTGGCGCGACCGCCGGAGTTGGTGAGGAGCAGCGCGGCAGGCGGCGCAGTGGAGGAGGTGAGGACCGGTGGAAGGGGCGGAGCTCGCCCCTGGTGCGGGCAGGACGAGCGTCGGCGCGAAGTGCGGCCGTGGAGCTATCGTAGGTGTGCGGCCGCGACGGTCCTGGACCGGCGCACACGGCGAGAGGCCGGTGAGCACCTCCTTCTACTCTGTTGGGGCTGGAGCTTGGCCTCGGGGCGGCATCTCGCATCTCGCGCGGCGCGACGACCGCGGGAACGGCCGCACACGGGGCGACGGCGAGAGCTCCACCGGCGCCGGCCGCAGCTCCATCTCGCCGTCTAGGATTTTGTGACAATTTAAATGCTGTCCGGGAGGGAGCTCCGGCTGCCGCTGCAGGCAGAGCAGCGCGGCCTGGTCCTTGTCGTATCCGCCGTCCAGCCTCTCGTCCATGAGAGAGCACGTTCCCGGCGCGCGCCAGCTGCCGGCACCAACTCACCAGGCTGGCCTTCTCCAGCTTCATCAGCGACGATAGGATGTGCAGCGGCCGCCGGCCGGACAGGATCACGAGCACGAGCACGCCGAAGCTGTACACGTCGGCCTTCTCCAACAGCTCACAGCCGTGCTCGCACAGCCCACCGCCGCACTCCGGCGCCACGTAGCACAGCGTGCCGCGCATGCTCGTCGTGCTACTCGGCTCCCGGCTGAGGAAGTCCCCGCGCGCAGCCGCTGTGGATGTCGCTACCTGGAGCTTCCTCGTCCTGCTCCGGCGCGGCCGACGCGAGTAGCCGAGCCGACGCAGGGGACCTCAGAGAGGGAGCTCCTCCTCTGCCGCCGCTGCCGGCCTGGGCCACGCTGGGAGGGAGAGAGATTCGCCGGGGAAAGAGATCTGCTGGCACCGCGCCTCTGCCGGGGAGGCGAGAGGCCAGGGAGGGCTGCTGGGGGAGGGAGTCGCCGGCGGAGAGGAGCTGACCGAGCCGCCACCGTGCTCGCTGTGGAAGGAAGGAGAGGAGCAGGGTGACGCTGGAGAAGCAAGCGCCTTGCACAGGCGCGCTGGTCGGTGGCGGCACATCAACCGGAGACGCCAAGTGCGACGTCCGGCGGCCCCCTTCTTCCTCTGCTTGCTCTTCAACCTCATGCGTGGAAGACGGGGAGTGACGGACGGCGAACGGCGTGAGCACGGGGGACGAAATCGGCCCGATTCGCATAGTTCAGGGACTGAATCGGCCGTTTTGATAGTCCAAGGACGAAATTGAGCTTTCGCCGATAGTTTAGGGACGGATTCGGCTATTTCGCCGGCAAGGAACGCGACACGGGGGCGGCGGGACTCGGTGGCGGACAGACAAAAAAAGGCGGCGGAATAGCCGAATCCGTCCCTGAACTATCGGTCAAGGCTCAATTTCGTCCCTCAACTACGAAAACGCTCTATTCGGTCCCTGAACTTTCCAAATCGGCTCGATTTTGTCCTCGCGCTCACGTCGTCACTAGTCGCCGTCCATGCGCGCACACCGTCACTGTCCTCTTCTTTTCCCCCTCATGGCGGACGTGGCACCTGGCGCGGGCCCGCGCACCCCACCCATCTCTTGCCCCTGTGCTCCAAGGGACGGAGGGAGCTCCGGGGAGCGCCGTGCGCCGGCCACCATCGCTACCACTGCCGCGCTGGGAATCGTGGAGGAGGCGCGGTCCGGTGAGATGTCCGCGCGCCGCCGCCGCTGGCCGCCTCCTCGCTGCTGCTGCTCCGCGTGCCGCCGCTGCTGGGCCACGCGCCGGCGCTGAAAGCCGCCACCGTTTGGCTGCGCCGCCTTGCTTCTCCCTTCGTCTGCCGGCCAGGGAGGCCTCCGCCACCGCCACCGGAGGGTGCGTGGGCCATCCGCGCTCGCCGCGCCGACCATGGAGCAGAGGAAGGGGTAGCACACTGGTGAATGGAGCAGAGCAGGGGAGGAGAGGAGAGGAGGCCAGCAGGAAGGAGGAGAGATGGGCACGAAGGTCTGGGAGCGCGGCGAGGACCCGTGCATGCGCAGGGAAGGGGCGCCAGCGTCCGCCCATGCTTCGCCCTTGGCGAGCTGCCGCCGGACTACGACCAATGCATCGCGCCGCCACCGAGGCCGTGTACCTCGATTGGGAATTCGATGGGGCCGGAGAGCGCCGCCGCCAGAATGGGGAGGGCGGCCACTGGCGACCAAGCGCAGGGAAGAGCCTGCAGTGCCGGCCGCACCTGCTGCTCGTTCGATTGGGAAGAGGACGGAGGAAGACGGCCGCCCCTTCCCTGCTGCTTGTGCTCGTTGGCCGGGGCGGCCCATCCCCGCACCCGCCGGTTGCCGTCACCTCTTCCTTGCACTCGTGCTCGCCGGCCAAGAGGGGTGCCGCCGAAGGAGAGAAGGAGCCCATCCCCGCGCCTGTCGCCGCCCCTGTCCATCTGCTCGAGGCTGGCTGAGAGCACGTGACCGCGTCAAGAACAACGGATGGCCGGATGGGGAGCAGACAAGCAGGGCAAAGAGAGGGCGAGAGGCCATGGTGGGAGAGTCAAGGATGGGTGCAGACGGCGACCGGCGACAGTGTGTGCACGGCTAACGGCAAACGGCAAATGACGTGAGCGCGAGGACAAAATCGAACCGATTTGGAAAGTTCAGGAACCGAATAGAGCGTTTTCGTAGTTGAGGGACGAGATTGAACCTTGGCCGATAGTTCAGGGACGGATTCGGCTATTCCGCCAATTTCTAACGTTTTCTCCACTCTCTCTCCATCACATTACATTAAATACGTTAAAAGACATATGGTCGGAGTATTAAATATAGGTAAAAAAAATAACTAATTACACAGTTTTGATGTACTTCGCGACACGAATCTTTTGAGCCTAGTTAGGTCATGGTAGGATAATATTTACCACAAACAAACGAAACGTGCTACAGTGTGTTACAGGAGTTCCAAACGTTGAAAAGGCAAATTTTTCACCGAACTAAACAAGGCCCAAATTTTTGAACAAATTACTTGTTGAATTTGATTCCTAGTTGGAGTAGAGTACTATCTTGTTGGATTTTTTTAGTAAATTGTATTTCGGTCCATAAACTTTTTATGCTGTGTCATTTCGGTTCATAAACTTTTAAATTGTGTCATTGTTGTACCTAAAGTCATTCCGGTTCATAAACTTTTAAATTGTGTCATTGTTGTACCTAAACTTAATTTTGGGTCTCTAATAAACCCATTAACGGTTCATTGCACCGAATGGCTATTGGATATTTACAACTAGAACTCTGTCTGCCGTGGTAAAACCCTTGCGTTGCGGTGACACGCGTCTCCCCCCTAACAACACGTTTGCCTAGCGCCACGTCGAATGTCTACCTAGCGTCGCGTCGAATAAGGCTCGACAAGGTTCCTAGCCTCGGGAGCCGCGGTGAGACAGTTCCAGTGGCAAATATATAACCGCTATTCGGTGCAATGGACCTGTTAATGAGTTGATTAGAGACCCGAATTGAGTTTAGGTACAACAATAACACACTTTAAAAGTTTATAGATCAGTTTAAAAGTTTATGATTGGGACACAACATAAAAATTTATGGACCCGACATGCACTTTACTCTATTTTTTGCGAGGATTTTGTTGGAAAAGTCCATACCAAAGATATTTCAGACGTGTCGGAAAAAAAGTCAAATACAACGGTCAAACAAAGTTGGGCCGTCTTCCGCAATTTGCATTTACGAGCCCATCTGATGCCGCAGCTAATTATCAAAAAAAAAAAATCTGATGCCGCAGCCTAGTAGGTCAGCACATCAGTTTGCCGCAACCCGAACGCTGCTCCTCTCTCCCTCCCTCAAGCAGCGCCGCGGCCACCGCTCGTCTCTCTCCCTCAATCTCCCTTTCCTCCCTCTCTCTGTGCCCCGTTGACACTGCGGCGGCGGCGGTGGCGGGAGCCCTGCGCTGGAGCCGGAGGAGGACGTGGAGCTGCGGGTGGTGGAGCAGGGAGGAGCGCGGCGGCGGCGGCGGCGGCGAGTGGAGGTAGAAGAGCGCCGAGCAGGGCCGCGGCGGCGGCGGCGCTGTGGGGTCTATTTCCCCTCCATTCTTCCCCTCCCTCACTCCCTCTTGCTGCTTTTTGGCTAGGCGACCAGGACGCCCACGATTGTTGGAGCGCCTGGAAGCTTAGGCGAAGACTTTGAAACCCTTCGTCGAGCGACGGGCGCTTGGCCAGCGACGAACATCTGACAGGGGTATGGCTTCCTATTCCCCTCCCTTCCCATCCTGCTACGCGAAATCGAACACCCAAATCCCTAACGTAGGGTATTTGTATTCGGATCTGACCATGATTTTACCTACTAAATTCGACCTTTTTGTAACAGTTATTACGGGTACATGTGTACACCCATGTCCTATACTGGGTCCGCCCCTGGTGTAGAGGAAATGGATAGGATGGATGGGATTTGTCATTTGTGGATAGGATGGGATGATGAAACTCGTGTAAACATGCTTAGCCATTAGCCTTAATGTCATCTTTCTTCATTTATACTTTTGTCTGCCTTTGCTTCAAGAACACTATGCTTATGCGTGCTGAGCAACGGGTTGCTACGTTCGTGAATCAGGCATGGCGATGATGCTGTTGTCAGCGGGGCGCAGCCTGCACTCCCGCCCACACCCGCGGCTTGCCGGGGCGGCGGCAGCGTTCTCATCGGCCCATTCCGCGGCATCGGTGTCAGCGGCAGCGGCGGAGGCGGAGCGGACGGTACGGGACGGGCCGCGGAACGACTGGAGCCGGCCAGAGATCCAGGCCGTCTACGACTCCCCGCTGCTCGACCTCCTCTTCCACGGGGTACGTATGCTTACTGGGGCTGGACGCTCAGCGATTCCAGAAACCCCTGTTGATCCTCTGGCTGTGTCATGTTTGATACTGGATTAGTAGTGATGCCTCAAATTTAGCAAAAGATTCTGTCTTTAACTTCTGGGCGCTGAAGGTTTCGTGCTAAGGTTTTAGGGTCTTTGGACTGTGAAAGCTCGATTTGAAGTGTCAGAGCTGAAGCTTACTTCTCTCAGATACTTGCTAAATGTCTTTTTTGCTGTTGCCTAGTTGAGTCTGGACAAGTGGATATTGCTACATAGTTGCACCTCAGGGGTAATGCCAAAAGGTTTCATTTTGGGAGGATTTCTTGTTCTTGTGGCTGTTGGCGATAGCGACTGACATTTCAGCTCTGTTGGGCTTTGTGATGAGGACAGGACAGTGGATATTTCTATTTGTTCCAATAGTTATCTGAAGATTATGCCTTTATGCTAGCTGTTTCTGGTTGATGTTTCCAGCATTCACAGCCATGTTCAGCTAATGCTTGGTTAGCTCTATTTTGGGTTTGGGCCTTTTAGCAGTGGAAAGACGCAATGGAAGTTATGTCAACATGATTGTGTTCTTTCTGTTCTTAGCATCTGGGATTTTTCACTCGCAAACTGTAGACACTGAAATGCTACCACTGATACTATCATAATTAGTAGCATTTTATGATGGTTGGGTTTTGGAGCCTTGTTGGTTATTTACAGTTTCCTTAAACTGATGACGCCCTTTCATTCTGTAAATGTTTTGCTTATTGCCCATCCAAGAAAAGATATCATATGGTTTGTACTGGAGTACTCCCTCCGGTTTGGTAAAAGGAGTCATTTAGGACAGCGACACGGTCTCCAAAACACAACTTTGACTTCTCTTTTCTATAAAAATATTTATTGAAAAGATATATATGTATATTTTTATGAAAATGATTTTCAAAACAAATCTATTGATATGATTTTCACATTTCTAGACTCAACGACTTAAAAGTTATTCATTATTTATATTCCCAGTTTTTGACCCAAACCTTGTCCAAAACGACTTCTTTTACCAAACCGGAGGGAGTATGTTTGATAAAGAAATTATTGTGTTTATATGGACTTATGTGTCTGATCTTGACTTATCATGAAATGCTAGCATTCTTTCATTTACTCCACAGATTGCTAGTTTGTAGAAAGGAGTAGATGTATAAGAAAATTCAACAACTCAAATGATTTATTATTCTGCTAAAGAACACTAAGTTTTCTTACTGTATCGGTTTACCTGATGGAGTTAACATTCATGTGACCTTGTCATATGTTATTCTCCTTATTGAGCGAATGCTTTATGTTTTCAGGCTCAGGTCCACAGACATGTTCACAAATTCAGAGAAGTGCAGCAATGCACACTTCTTTCAATAAAGACTGGTGGGTGCAGTGAAGATTGTTCTTACTGCCCTCAGTCATCAAGATACGATACTGGATTGAAGGCACAAAAATTGATGAACAAAGATGCTGTCTTAGAAGCAGCAAAAAAGGTACCATTTGTGTAATAATTGTCTGGGAAGTGAACAAGTTCACTTTCGCTATTGTTTGTAACTGCTGCTAGGTGGCAATATAACCTTGTATTTTCTTGTTGACTGTAGACTTTATAACTCATATATTTTATGTTGTATTATATTGTTCCTTCTAATCTATTGTTGCACAGGCAAAAGAGGCTGGGAGCACCCGTTTTTGCATGGGAGCTGCATGGAGAGAAAGCATCGGCAGGAAAACAAATTTCAACCAGATTCTTGAATATGTCAAGGAAATAAGGTATTCACTTGGAATTTTTTTTATATACTACCATAAAACTATGGTATATGGTGCAAGTTCTGCATAACCATGCACAAGTTCTCTTCTATGTCTATGTTCTGTTATTATGCCTTTATTTGCCTACTTGTTTACTTGATTGGAAGTTGGAACAAACTAGCATAGACGCATAGTCTGTTAACTCTATGATGTACAGGTCATTGACTCAAGGCCTTAATGCATGTAATATGATGAATAATTAAATTTTTTGGTGTTATTACTGTATTATTTTGACATTTTAGCATGCATTGAATTATTAATGTTGTAGGGGTATGGGCATGGAGGTCTGTTGCACGCTAGGTATGATAGAGAAACAGCAAGCTGAAGAACTCAAGAAGGCTGGACTTACAGCGTATAATCATAACCTAGACACATCAAGAGAGTATTATCCCAACATTATTACCACAAGATCATATGATGATAGACTGCAGACTCTTCAGCATGTCCGTGAAGCTGGAATAAGCATCTGCTCAGGTAATTCTCTGAAGTTACTGGTGTTTCTAGCTATTAACTATTTTGGCATGTATTCATTATGAAGTTTGGTGCATCATTCTTTTGTTCAGGTGGAATAATTGGTCTTGGCGAAGCAGAGGAGGACCGTGTAGGGTTGTTGCACACACTCGCCACATTGCCTACACACCCAGAGAGCGTTCCTATTAATGCATTGGTTGCTGTAAAAGGCACGCCTCTTGAGGATCAGAAGGTATTCTGTACTGTCCATTGTTTTTATATTTTATATGCTTGTAGCTGGTGAATGAGCCTCCGTTTCACAAGTGAGAAATGCATGTACATGTACAATGTATATAATACATGCCTTGGAATTCTTAACTTCATTGTAGCCTGATTTAAAACATGCTGATTCTTTCTTTTGGGTGCTAACACATGTTCTACATTAGCCTGTAGAAATCTGGGAAATGATCCGCATGATCGCCACTGCTCGGATCGTGATGCCAAAGGCAATGGTGAGGCTTTCAGCAGGCCGTGTACGGTTGTCCATGCCAGAACAAGCCCTCTGCTTCCTTGCTGGGGCGAACTCCATCTTTGCCGGTGAGAAGCTCCTCACAACAGCGA
This sequence comes from Cenchrus fungigraminus, assembly GCA_036936925.1. Classification (NCBI taxonomy): domain Eukaryota; kingdom Viridiplantae; phylum Streptophyta; class Magnoliopsida; order Poales; family Poaceae; genus Cenchrus; species Cenchrus fungigraminus. The sequence continues at coordinate 12,921,469 of CM072778.1, read as the reverse complement.
ACAACGACTTTGATGCGGATCAGGCTATGTTCAAGATCCTTGGTCTAATTCCCAAGGCCCCAAGCTTTGGCGACGAAGAGGCTCCTGCGGACACGGAGGGGTCTGAGCAAGCCGCTTCAATGTAGACCATCGTTGCTGGTTCTCCGTATCGAGCATTAGTGTTAGCTTGCTAGCACTGTATTGTAGAAACCACTACACTGTTTTGTAGAAACACTACATTGTTTAGTCTCTTGAGAGTGATTAGACGTAATTAGGTAAATGCCAATATATGATGTATTACAGCCGGCTTGGCATCAGTTGTCTTCCGGCTTTTTCAGATATGGACTACACTTTCTGGTTTCGTGACAAACTAATTGGAGTTTTGAAACCACAAAACAAGTGCCTTTTCAGATCTATTTTTTATTACCATTTTGCAAAAATATACGGTCTTCACAAAGTATTGCAAAATTAACTTTATACCGCCAAATGAAATGGCGGTTGGATACTACAGCGCCCAAACTGCCATTTCATACGCTGGTTGGGTAATGTAACCAAACTGCCATTTCATAGTTGGGTAATGTAACCAAACTGCCATTTCATACGGCGGTTGGGTAATGTAACATAATAACGGCAGTAGCTCCCTTCACGTTTAAAAAAAATCATAACTATTTCATATGAATTTTGTGGGAAAAAAATTTATACGAAAGTTATAGATCTCGATGAGGTCTACAACTTTGTAGTTCAATTTTTTCTCATTTGGAGTCATCTTCGTGCCTAAATAATCGACATAACGCTCAGATCTAATATTCAAATTTTAGATCCGAATATTACGTCGAATATTTAGCACAAAGATGACTTCAAATAAGAAGTTTTAACTGCATTGTAGATCTCGTTGAAATCTATAAATTTCGTATAAAACTTTTCTTCATCTGAGTTCATATGCAATAGTTATTGTTTTTTTTAAACGCACTTTCCAGAGAATCGAAATTCTTTCGGTTCATTAGATCTAAACATTGCATCGAATATTTGTGCACAAAGATGGCTCTAAAAGAAAAGTCTGAACTGCAAAATTGTAGATCTCGTTGAGTTCTACAACTTTCGTATAAACTTTTTCTCCATCCAAAAAACAACTATATTTTTTTTTAAAAAATGTAAAGAGAGTTACCGCCGTTTTAAACGACGGTAGAATCCTACCGCCGTATGAAATGATGGTTGGAGGTGCCACAGTGCCCAAACTTTTCTGCAAAATTTGCAAAAAATTTTAGATGCTATATATTTTTGTAAAATCGTAAAAAAAATAAAATAAAAAATTCACCTTTTCAGTTACGTCTATGTAGCCTCAATATGAATAACTTCAATGAGTAGGCATGCCGAGACTGATCAAAACGAATCAATTCAACGTGAAAGGGTTTGGAGCCAGTGGTTACATAAGCCTCAGTAGCACATAAGGTTCTGGATTCGACTCTCTATGGGAGCAAATTTATTAGGATTTAACGGTGTTGTGTTTGTAGTGGTAGACGATGTTTCTGTCGACAACAAGACGCCTATGGTGACTTTGTCAATTTTGAGGATGTGTCGACTCAGTCTTTGAAGATGCTCATAAGGGTAGGTTTTGCATACATGCGTGAGTGTATGCATGTTGTGGATGTCTCTGCTGTTTGCAATTCGCAAAAAAAATGAATTGAATGAATCAATTCAACGATCACGACGTGTCAATGATAGCTTATTCAGATTGTGGTTTATAAAATGAAGGCTTATACAAGTACAACCATGGTATTAATCAACCTTTACACTTACTAAGTTGAGGGGAGATATGATATCGTTGTTTGATGGTTACTGAAAAGCTCTATTTTAAAAAAAAAAACTAACTTCGACGGGAACAATGTCATATTATTATCCTATTATTATTAAAGAAAGATTTACATAGCTGATCTGATATATATTTTCATAACTCGTTGTTTGAAAAATAATGTTCTAACATAAAAATGAAAAGTCCTACTGATTTCTTCCTCTCCACGTACACCAGTGCCGGTCCTGTGGTTTTGGGGGCCCAGGGCGATCTAAAATTCCCACATAGATTACTGCTTGATCATTGCATTTTACTACCTCAATCATGAACTTCTGATCGTTGTATTCAATCTCTACCAAAACTAGGATCGCAGAGGACTCATATCTCTAGACAAACTTACAGTGATGTATACTTGTGCTAGTATATTTTGTATACTATATTATTTGTAGATACTTGGGAAGGGGCCTCCTTGATTTAGGGGCCTGGGGCGGCCGCCCCTCTCGCCCCCCTCCAGGACCGGCCCTGACGTACACTGACGTGTGGATACCACTTTATTTTTTCTTTCTTCATTTATTTATATGCTCTCGTTTATTTTTTTTCTGAATTTTCTTTTTTTACCATCCGTCTTTTCTCGTAAAATTTAATTTTATACTTCCATTCTTTTTTCCTTTTTTGATATTTCTTTTCTTATTTTTTCCTCCACCATCTTCTCGTACATCCCTTGTGCCGTCCGTTTGCCCCCCCTCCCCCACCCCACCCCACCCCACTCGCTTGCTCGCCGTCGAAGTCTCATGTGGACCACCTCCTAAACAGTCATCGTCTTTTTAAGACGTCCAAAGTACGTTTTTCATTAAGAGAAGAGATCATAGTTACAACGAAAGGGCTTTAGGGGATCCAAAAGCGCAAAGTGCTAAAAAAAAGAAACAAAGCTCAACAAGCGACCTAACAACTTAAACAAATCAAGAAAGAAAGAAACCCACACCACCACTCACAAGCAAAACCTAGAAGGAGTAAAGGAGCGCCGCCCGCTGAATAACAAAGACGGCAAGAACACACACCATCACCGGAAGCCCAAAACCTAGAAGCCAAAGAGGGCCAAGCGAGGATGTCATGCAGGACGATGCCACCAAGAAGGGAACGACGAGAACACCGCATCGTCCGTCTACCACGGAGGAGTAGACCAAGCTTTCACCTTGCAGACCAAATGAAAATGGAACCCAAATGACAATTCCTCCAGCGAGGGAACTACGTTGACGAATGCAGCCTTTGTCAGCACTGACGGAAGTCGAGCGAGGCTTTCGCCAGGCTCCAAATCCAACTCCACACAGCAGATCTCGAGGCTTGGGAGATTGGCGATCTGATAGAAAGACAGCAAGCAAACCGAGGAGTGAGAACGATGAGGAACAATAGCAAATCAGCGACCAACCGAACGACCACACAGGGCCACTGTTTGGCGAAGATTCACTACGAGGTAGGGGATAGGAGCGTTAGGCAAAGAAGGGAGCAGCCGGGTGGAGGAGGCCGCGAACACGAGGACGCCTACTGTGGCGCCCCAGGTTTTTAATTAGCGTCATTAATGCTAATGATCTAATCAACCGAGTCAAACCTGTTGACATTGGTCAAACCTTGGTCAACCTGGGTCATCACCTCGAAAACCTCGCCAACAATCACTAATGATCCTCTTAATCAAGTCAACACCCACCCTTGGTCAAAGCTTGGTCAAAGAGTTGGTCAAAACCCCGGTCAAACCCCTATGTCTTTGCACTTCCTCCAGAACTTTTGCCGCGTTCTCCAAATTTCACCTAAACACTTCAAAATCTCCCAATATAAAAGTTGTCCAGTTTTTCGAGGGACACAACTTTGCTTTTGGGTGGCATTTCAAATTTTGAGTGGAAAAGGGTGAAAAACTTGATCAACTGCAGCTTTCACTATGCATCGGCGCCATGGAAAATCAGCAGCTTTGCCTGCAGTTCATGCTCAAACCGTTGATCAAAACACCTGTCGGCCTTTGTGAAAGTTGTAGAGGGGTTACTGATCTACAACTTTCCTATTTACACTGCAGTACACTTCAGTTCAAAATTTTGGAGATACTCGCAGTCAAACAGGGGCAGACGAAATTGAATCGGGCGATGTCGCGCCGCGCTCCCGCGCTGGGCGCGCCCGCGCGCGCGCACGCCGCCGCATGGCATCCAGGACGCCTCGGCGTCCGGGTCCCCCACGCTGGGCCGCGCGTCCCGAGGCGCGCATGCCGAGGCCACACGCGCCCCGAGAGACCGCGTGTCGACCACACCAGCGCCGCACCGAGCCCCGCCGTGCCGTCCGCCGGCCGGTCCCCCCTCGCGCGCACCCCAACCGCGGCCGGACCCCCTCTAGCCTTCCTCCTTGCTTCTAGGCGACGTCTTGGAGCGCCCCGCGCCTATAAAAGGAGCCCTGCCGTGGCCCTCGCGCGTGCGAGCCCCTCCCCGCCGTCTCCCGTGCTCCGCCGCCCGCGCCATTGCCGCCGCCGAGCCGAACCGCCTCACCGCTTGCAACCACGGCCGCTCAACCATCCTAGAGCCTCACCTGGACCCCACCGGAGCTCGTGCCATCGCTTCTTGTCCCGCATTCCGCCGATCCTCACCGGAATTTGGGCCAAGGCGGACGCGCCGCCCCGGTCTCGCCGCCGGAGCTCACCGGAGCACTCCCGACCTCGACCCCGGCCGCCAATCGGTCCTAGGTGTGTTGAATCGCGAGCCCGTGCCGCTTGTTTGTCACCTCCGCCCGCCCCTTGCCGCCGGCGAACTCGCCGCCGCCGCCAAGGGCATGGGTGTGAGGAAAGTTGCCTCGAGGGCATATCTGTGAATCCTAGATTCTTTCCAGGGACCTGCTTGCAAGAAGTATCTTCAATAGTGTAGGCTGTTTTGCTGATTCTTGTAAAAATCCTAGAAATTCGTAGAAAAATCATAAAAATACAAAACCAGTTTTGTTGGGTTCAGTGAGACTAGACCTACAACTTTTGCAAAGCATGACCATACTTTTGACTTATGGATTTTGAATGAAAATTTAAATTCAGTTTGACATCATTTTGTTGTAGTTCAAAATCTAGAAGGGCTATGGAGCTAAACTTTGGATATGTTGCTAGTTATATCATTTTTAGGGTCTGGGCAAAAATTTGCACAAAGTTACTGTGTAGATCTTTTTATATGAATTACTTTGTATTTATTCTATTTCTGTCTAAATGATTTTTGTAGCTAAAAATAATTAGGTTTTTGTGCTCAGCTTGTGGCTATGTTCATGTTATACCTAGATGCAACTTTTCTGGAGTTATCATGAAATTATCTCTGCTAGAAATATTTAATCTTGATTTATGCTTAGATTTACTTTTAAATGCATAGTTTAAATTTCAAATGCATTTGTGATGAGTATTCTGGTTTCTTAGACTTGTTTTAGGCCAGGGAAGTTGTAGGAAAGAGTTAGGGTGCAGGAGCTTTTTATTTAATTATTTATGCATTTCTCCTAATTTTGGTAGCTAGGAAATGTTATTTTGGGTATAATTAAATTGTGGCTCTTTTAAACTTGAAGTTTGGTCCAGTGGCATGTTTAGAATCTTTTGGGCCAGCAAGGACCCTTGTCCTTGTTTTTATAATTTGTTTTGCAATTAAAAGTGGTGTGCACCTAAGCTTTCTATTAGAAATCGAATAGGAAAAATGATCCTTGTTTCCTTGTAACCTTCTTAAATTGTTGCCTAGCTTAATTAGGGTCTGTCAATTCACCCTTGCTGTTTGGTGTGATTTAATAATGTTATTTGCTTAAATATGTACACAGTCACTATTGAAAATATTGAAAGAATAAGCCTTCACATATAATAACTTAAATGAAAAGAATTAGTAAATAAAGGTTTGTTAAGGTGAATATGGCCAACAAGAGTTGGATAAAATAAATAACCTTTCACTCCACCTGAACCTTGCATTGCTTACCGTGTAGATCTCTCTGACGGTAACTACGCTCTCGTGCCGGAAGCCGAGGAAGGAGGAGCTGACGCGGAGCTGCAGTGCGTGGAAGTGAGCGAGAACACCGAGGACCCTCAGGCTAACTTTGCTAACGAAGGCAAGCCCCGGTGCATTAACCCAAGAGTTTTTGAAATCTTATGCAACTATCCATGGTTGATTGTGCATTTACGTTCAGGAGTTGAATGAAACCCTAGATGCATGATCCCTAGGTACATATGTCTTTACTAGTATGATAGGTCGATAGCTGCCATGCTATAGGACCGTTACAAGTCGAGTGATGCTTGTCACTCGCGAGAATAGGTTCTTATGTTGGAATCATAAGATCTTTATAAATGGATTGCACATGTGGGAAGAGCATGGGATGTGGGCTCCGGTCCAATGGCTTTCGTGGGTTAAGTGTTCGAACGTACTAAACACTTATCGGAAATGGGTACGGTAAGCCTAGTACCTTAATGAGGCGGTAAGGGATTTTACTGTGACTAATCTTGAGATGCGTCCCTCGGCTAGCTACCGGTGGTGCATGTGCGATTCTGGGTGCCTTGCGGGGTATACCAGATAGCCTGTACCGAAGACTGTGGCCTCTTATCCCGAACCGAGGATTTTTGGGAACCGCCTGGTGGTTTTCCTCTCGGGGGCATCCTACCGTGTGTTTAGGTCTACCTTGCAAGGTTTAAATCAATCGATTGTCGGCCTCTCACCGTTATCTGAGACTACTTATCCTGCTGGCCATGAGATCCCTAATGATGGAAGTTGATGAATATTTATGCTTGATTAATTGTATTGCACAACTTATGCTTGCTCTAGCTTGCTAACCTAGAAAAGAATAATCAATTAGAATTTGTGCTAAAATCTTGAAAGTAAGGACATACTCTTTGTTGCTTTTCAGCAAAAGAAATCCCAGTGGCCAAAAAACCTCTCATGTCTAGAGTTGGTGATGTAGTTGTCACCGACGGGTAAGTCTTGCTGAGTATTAGTATACTCAGCCTTGCTGTAATATGTTGTTCCAGGTAATGCTTTTGCTGATGTGTGGCCTGGAGAGATCCCGCCTGGCTGGGAGCTGGAGTGGGTGGAAGACGATGAATGAAGGCATCATGGCAGGCCTCCTGTGATGTTCCTCGCGCCGTTTAGTTTAATTCCGCTGTTTTCAAAACTCTGAACTTCGTTTGCAGGTCAAAGACTACGTTTTGTAATAATTAAACCCTTCGGGGTAGTTTGGATGATAATCATGTGTTGTTCTCTGGACTCGCCTTCGCGTGAGTTTTAATGCATATATGTCGATCCTTGTTGCTATGTAAAGTGATTTCACCGGGCGTTAACCCGGCAACTAACGACAGGATGATACTTTATTATTGCTTAATGACCAAAGTGGATTGGTTTAGGCGATAGTACAGTATTTTTCTGGGCGGGTTGTCACACCTGCTGTTTTCAAAACTCTGAACTTCGTTTGCAGTTCAAAGACTACGTTTTGTAATAATTAAACCCTTCGGGGTAGTTTGAATGATAATTATGTGTTGTTCTCTGGACTCGCGTTCGCGTGAGTTTTAATGCATATATGTCGATCCTTGTTGCTATGTAAAGTGATTTCACCGGGCGTTAACCCGACAACTAACGACAGGATGATACTTTATTATTGCTTAATGACCAAAGTGAATTTGTTTAGGCGATAGTACAGTATTTTCCTGAGCGGGTTGTCACACCTACACAGTCATCGTCACTAGCAAAATTCACTGTTGGTCCTCACCAAGTTTGGCCAGCGGGCGGCTAAATTTTGCCGATCGGAGACGATGACTACCGAGAAAGCAAGTCCGTTGGAGCGTTGATTTCATTGTGGCTCGTCAAAATTTGTATTAGCAAGTCATATATCGTTTTTCTTGGAGATGCTCTAAGTTGTTGATCGTTTTGGATTAAGGATGTGCTAGTTTTGTTGGTATTCGAGGCATTATATATCATTGTCAATATATATTATGTATGCTTGTCACTTTTCTGCACAGATAATATTGAGTTGATAAAATGCTTACATTTGCAATTTTCTGATTTCAGTACATATCTGTTTTGCAAAAAGAAAAAAAATTCAGTACGTATCTCTTGTAATTTCCGTTAAAAAAGTCATTAAAGTAATTCTCCAACGCGGCCTAGAGTACAATACCGTCTCCCAATTTTTTTTTATTTTAACCCTTTTTAATCTAAAATTTTAAAAATAACCCCTCCCGAACTAAAATTGCAAGAAGTAGCCTTTTGGTCGCGTCAAGTCCCGTGACACGACTAATACTTGAGTCGCGCCACTCGAAGTGGTGTGACTAATATCCACGATGACATTGAAAAAAATCGCATCTGAACGTGGTGGAGGGAGTCACGCCATCTATAGAGTGCATACGTTCCATTTTAACTATGTGCACTCCAAACCATGGTGTATAGAATAAGAAATCTAATTTTGAAATAGCCTAAGTGTTATGAAATCAACACATGAAAATTGCTGTCTGAAAATAGAGTCAACTAGTCAACCTTAAGGATACTTTTTGAGAACTTTTATACTAGAACCTTAAATACATTGGACTACAAGTGAATTTGGATGTTCATAGGAAAGTTTAGACAAGTTGTTGGTCAAATATAACAAAGAATTAATAGTTTAAGGGAGGCTTAAAGTTGGAAAGTTATGCTGAACTTTCCAACTTTAAGCCTCCCTTAAACTATTAATTCTTTGTTATATTTAACCAACAACTTGTCCAAACTTTCTTATGAACATCCAAATTCACTTGTAGCCCAAAAGTATTTAAGGTTCTAGTGTAAAATTTCTCAAAAAGTATGCTTAAAGTTGACTAGTTGACTCTATTTTGAGACTTAAACAATTTTGATGTGTTGATTTCATAACACTTAGCCTATTTCAAAATTAGATTTCTCATTCTATACACCATAGTTTGGAGTGCACATAGTTAAAATGAAACGTATGTACTCTGTAGATCATACATCTCGAGTTTCACAAATTTAGAAACTCATTTGCTAATTAAAAAGAATAACGAAACACGGGTAAATGAGACTGGGAGAGGGAAGCTACCATGTACGTGACTCCAGCACTCGTTGATCGCGCCAGCCAGCGTGGCCCTCTGCCACCTGAGATGCGATTTTTTCCAACGTCATCGTGAACATTAGTCGTGCCACTTCGTGTGGCGCGACTCAAGTATTAGTGGCGTCACGGGATTTGGTGTGACCAAAAGGGTTACTTCTTGAAATTTTCGTTTGAGAGGGGTCATTTTTAAAATTTTAGATTAAAAAGAGTTAAAATTAAAAAAAAAGTCCCGTCTCCCTGTGTTCCTCTCCCCTTTCCGAGTCTCCTCCGCCTCTCCGGCACCTCTGTTGGCCGCCTCCTCTCAATTTCCTTCCCTTCCCCATTGCGTTTGTAAACCTAATCTCCCGCCGCCGAGCTGACGAGCGCCAGATACTCCACGGAGGCCCTGCTAGCCACCTCCAGTCAAGCGCCTCTGAGGCTCTGATAGTGCTATGCTGTGTGGCGCACTGGCGCTTGAGCCACTCTTCTTCTGACGAGGTACTTGGTGAGACATACAGCTTGTTGATTGGTGCTAGATGACTACAGTAGATGTGTGGCATTATCTCGTCACCTGACGTTTCCACAGTTTGCTAAAAATGATTCACTCTTTGATAAGAAAACCAAGGTTCTAGAGTATATCTCTAAGTATGGGAGAAGTAGAATGGCCTGTAGAATTACTGACACTTGAACGTAACTCAAATCTTGCTTAGCTCAGCATTTATCTAGCTAGAATGATATTTTTTTTGTGCAAGTGTGCTTCGTCTGTTCCACTTCTATATTTGTGGTTATGTGCTTGCACAGTAGTATAATTTAACTGCAATCGCTATCCTGACATTAGTTAGCTTTTTGAGGATACAAAGGAGAGCTGCCCATTTTCTATCTAGAAGAAAGTTTGGTGCAGGACTGCAGGGTCCTAACTACACGAAGTCATGTATGGGACACTTTTATCATTGATTACATGCTTTATGATTATTCAATAACAATAACGGCTGAAGGATTTCACTGGCTGCGTTAAACATGTTTGCACAACCAACAATCCTAGATCCTTGGTGTGTGCTGAGACCACAAGTCAGCATCAACCTATATCTCATACTGGTTATAGTAGCAAAGAAATGATTGTTCATGGCTGCATACAAAAAATTGTTGGCACATCCTCCTGGCCTAGCGGTAAAAGTTTAAAGTAGTCATAATAGTTGGTTATAAGCAAGTGATGCCTTTGTGGTGACTTCCATGCTTCAACCGCAGGACTGTGTTTCAAAATTTCTTTCCTCATTGTTGTCTCTTTTTGCTACATACACTGTTCTGTATTGATGCGATTTACTTTTGTTCATATAAAGTGTTACTTATCTGACAACAGGTTCTGTGCTTGTTTTGATCCTAAATAACAGAGCAGGAGCTTGGAGTGAACCAATCTCCATAACAATCGTGAGCTACTGGACATCATCATTGTTGGTCTTCTTTTACTGTGGCTTCCTCGAACTATTTGATGGATGGTATAAACCAATATGCAGTTTACTATGATCCCCAGAGGGATGTATCAGTTTCAGGAGCTACTCAAGGTGTGACAAACCGTGAGCCTCATGTGGTTCAATCAGCTGACTCTTACATGCCTCACTTGACATCAGTTCAACATGACTACAATGCTGTGCAGTATCCAAACTATTACTTTAACTATCCACAAGCAGAAAATGATTCTTCTGTTCAACAAGGTGTAAGTCAACATCCAGGCGCTGCTTACCAGCCTCTTAGTTTGTTTCAGAATTCAGGATCTTATGTTGGTCCTACAAGTAACACATATTATAATGCTGGTACTCATCAGACTGCGCCAGGATATGCTACAAGCAACTATCATCATCATCATCATCATCATCATCAAAACAATGCCTGGGGTGATGGAAGTTCTGTGAATAATCATGCCCAATCATATCAGAATTACACCCCAGATAGTAATGTGGCCCTGAGTTCTAGTTCACTACCCACAAGCTCTGTCCACTATCAGCAGCAGTACAACCAATGGCCTTCTTATTATGATCAGTCTGCACAGACTTCAGGTGGGCTTGCAGTTGCTGTTAGCACTGCTTCCGTTACAAAAGTTGCTACTGTAGGTTCTGATTATGTGCACCCCAGCAACCAGCCACCTCCACCAGGCACCACATCATGGAAGAGTGATGCTGGTAACATTGCCGCACCTCCCGTACAGGTAAATTGTAGCATGCCCCTTTTCTTTGCTTTTAATGTTTAGACTTCAGAACAATGCACAAGGGGTCAACTGTCCTTTCAGACAAAGGTCTGTACTTGATTGTGTGCAACCCACCAGTTTTCTTTTGTGGCATATACCTTGTTAGGCACCGTTTGGGACACTGGAATGTAACAAGATCTGTATTCTTATTACCCTACTATGAAATTGCCATATATTCCAAATAACCCCTTGGTTCATCTTCTTTCAATGGATTTTTGTATCGTGGAATGCATGCAATCTAAGAATATTCCTGCCATAATCCATGCTGGTTTTAATTTTTAAGTGATTATAGAATTAGTATCAGTTTGCTGTTCCTTTTTGCATGCAAAGGCTCCTGAAACTCCATGCAGGTTGTCCTGGGGGATTGTTCCATATGCTTAGCTTTTTATGACCGCATATATCACAACCTAACTAACTTAAATTTTGCCACACCAAGTCAATTATCCATATTATTCTTTCACACATATACTATGTCTGTCTCAAATTAGTTTCTTTCTTTCTGGTCCTTAAAATTTTGTTGCTTGGTTGCCCTTTCTGCAAGGAGAGAGTCTTGGCGCCTTGCATATATCTTCTTTTGGATTGCACTTTGTAGCATATTTCTAGCTTGCCCAGAAGTATTAGTTTGATGTTCTGTAAAGCATTACTTTGATGTTCTGCTTTGATGGTTGTTCTCACCACTTCATCTTGAGTCTGTAAGAAACTACATATGGCCCATGGAACAGTGGTATTTTGGGTTCTAAACATAACAGTCGTATTTGTTTCTATGACTAATAATTACTTCCTTTTTTTCGAAGGAGGCCATATCTGTGTTTGTTAATTATGCTAAAGCATGGTGGTCAATGTTTTATTCTGGTTTTGCCAAATTCTTACCATCCAATTTTTTCAGGCACCAAGCATTCAAGGATATCAAAACCAGTATGCCCCCCAGGCCCCAGTCGCCCCAGTGTTTCAAAACCAGTATATGAACAATACAGCTGGCATCCCATCGTTTCATAACCAGTATGCCAGCTCAGCGTCCCAGCATAGCCATGCAAGTTGTAATCAGCTAGCAGTGAGTAACCATGACGATCAACAAAAGGCTTTGCATTTACATGGTTCAAGCTCAAATGTTTCTTCAGTCAATCGTGTTTCTGAAAGCTCTTGGGCACCTTGTCAGGATTCTGTGACATCAAATGTTCACATGGCAAACAAAGTACAGATCCCAACAAATCCTCGAATAGCCCTTCCATTAGGAACGCCCAAAGTCGATAAGTCAAATTTGAAAGCTGAATCATCACTGAAACCTACTTGTGTTTGCGTTTCAATGCCCAATAATGATGTGAAGGCTGCACAAGAAGGTTCTGAAGTAGCAGTGCAGGTGACGGTAGGTTCCATTTATTTCATTCTTTTTTGCTGATATGGCCATACAACTAAGGTTAATGGTAAGCTCATTTTTTCTGGGCGCTTATGGATGCTATATGATCTTGTATCTGAGCTGAATCCTCATTTGTTAGGCTCAGAGAAGTAGAGAACCACTCTAAAATACTATATATGTTCTAAAATTGAAATACTACTGGCGAACTCTTGAAATTCTGATATTTGAATTGTAAACTGCTGGCCTCTGTAGAATACTTAAAGTTAAGATCTTCGACAAATAAGTTATGTAATATGTCAATATGCACAGCTTTTGCCTTTCTATTCATCAACCTATTGATGACATTTCATGCTGCTCAGGGATCTTTCCCTATTTCACTTCGTACTTATGTTGAACGGAATCTTGCCCGTTGCAAGGATGATGCCCAGAGGACTGTCAGCCGAAGCATCTTAAAAGAGGTTAAGTAATTTCGTAATTTTTTTTGCTCTAGTTTGCTTTCCATTTAGCTATATTGTTGCTTGGTTCAATTTGCTTGCTGTTAGCTTTTTGCATAAAAAAATATCTGGGTCTCTAACAGATAAAAATTGGTAGAGGCAGTTGATAGAAAAAATGCCTTTGGTAATCGAAAACAGAAGTATTTTGAGCACCAAAATTAACTTTGCTGAAAACATTGGACTCGATATACTATACAAATGGCCATCAGTTCATGAAAAAAAACTAGATCGTTTCATTTTGGTTAGCTATGAGCATGTGAGTAACAGTGCTTTAAGTAAGCTTTCTTGTGCAACTACAGAATTTACTGCACATGGGGCTAGCAAGTGTCTTTCCATTTCAACTTTGGAGTTAGTTTAAATTATCTATCCCACTTGGTATTTATATAACTTTTTCCATCCTAATCCATCAACTTTTATTTGGAGTCTGTTAACTTTCAACTATTTTTATTTTTGATAACTTCAGATAATCACGAAGGCAACTGCTGATGGGACCCTTCATACAAAGAACTGGGACATTGAACCACTACTAACCTTGCCAGAAATCACTACAGGCGCAGATATGATTAGGTGTGCGGATCTTTCCTCGATATTTTTTTTACTACTAGTGATTAAATTTTGATGTATAGCATTGGATTGTAATAACCAGCAAATGATATGATTGTGTTATGCCCTCTACTAGTAATATTCTTTGGTAATGTTTACTGCAGCTTAATATTTATCTGGATGTTTAAATTGTCAAAATTCCAAAATGCTTCTTTCTTAAGCAGATTGCAGGGATACATTACGTGAAATGTTAAGAGATTTGCTTTGTTCAGTAAATCAGTATGCATGGACTTAGCTTGCGGTGACTTTAGGCTGAATCACAATATCTCCGAAACAGAGTCTAATTCAATTGGCTATCCTTTATTTCTTTTTGGTTCTTTGGCAGCATTCAGAAGGATTCTAGTCCCTTTTCTTTTTCCTCATTGAGGAGTCCTAGTAGACGGAAGAAAAGCAGGTGGGAGCCTGTTTCCGAGGAAAAGGTGGTTTCTAACAATGTGGAAGTTTGTAAAGAATCTGCAGAGAGTAATATCTTCAGTAGTTTGGAACCAAGCAATAGAACGGTAAACCTTTCGGCTGGCTTCATATTACTTTCCTCTATCATTTTTTAAAATTACAGCTTTGAATATAGTTATCACCCGTGCTTATTTTTCGTGCCCGAATTCTTTTCTGGGAAATAAATTGCAGAGTAACAGTTGGGATCTGGGGAAGTTTGTCCAATCCCACCAAATTCCTTTAAGACAATGCAGTCAGAGGATTACGAAAAAGCAGCGAACTGGTGGTGGTGGAAGTCTTACTGAAAATGGAAATGTATTAAGTGACAGTGATAAGGAGCAGGATTTAACGAAATATTATGCCAGTTCAACCGCACTAGCAAATTCACCTGAGGAAAAGAAACGACGGGAGCATCGATCTAAGCGCTTTGAACAGAGTCAAGTTGCGCCACCAAAATCTGGAATTTCTGTACTAGATAAGGATTCCATATCCAACATATATAAAAGAATAGATGTGTCACTGCTTCTTAATAGAAGTAATGGGGATGATGCTGGCTTGGCAGTGGAGGATCTGGATTGGGATGCATTGGCAATCAAGGGAACATGCCAAGAAATTGAGAAAGAATACCTACGCCTTACAAAAGCACCTGATCCTGCCAAAGTGAGGATGCCTTGCTATTTGTCTTGTAAACTGTAGGCAGGAAATACATGTTACTAGAATGAACTTCTTTAGCTGTTAATTAATTTGTAGTGCTGTTCTCTGATGTATTTATTACTCCTTGTGCAGGTACGACCAGAAGATGTCCTAGAGAAGGCTCTTCGTATGGTTGAAACATCAGAAAAGAACTATCTTTACAAATGCGATCAACTGAAGTCTATTCGTCAAGACCTTACTGTTCAGAGAATTCAGAATGAGCTGACTGTCAAGGTAGTCCTCCATAGCCCTTGATCCTTGTTTGCTATATACTGTGTCGTGGTGTTTAATAATGAGATGCATATTTTATGGAGTATGGAGCTCCCTTACTAGTTTCCTTGAAAAAAGGATTCGTATTGCTTATTTTATCTACTCCATTGTTTAGAATATTTTATCTGAAAAAATTAAGTTAATGTTGAATCATGTCCTCCATTTGATTTTTCTTGAGGACACCATTTGAACCTTCCATAATTGTTTTCCTTATAATTTTGGACTTCTTGTTTCAGGTTTATGAAACCCATGCACGTTTAGCTATTCAGTCTGGAGATTTGTCTGAATATAATCAGGTTTTGCTTGCCTTGTTCTGATTTATTTTATTGCTTGAATAAGTAAAAAAATGCCGTGTGCTATTCTACTGTCCTGATCGCACTGTGCGAAGGGAAATAAAATAAGGATGCTGAGGATATGGTGATGCTTTTTTACACAGATATTCTTGCTAGCAGTCGCCTATCATACCATGTTATAGAAACATAATGGTGGTATAGTGCATGCACTAAACAAAGTCTGATATATTGTGTTAACATGTGGCATGCTTGGATCCCTCTGTGGGTAGTCGTTGTGAATATAATCTCACACTCAGTTTATAATCTGTACTAGGATGTGTCAGAAGGGTGGAGGTGATGGTCGGCTAATGGGATGGAAACAAACCCACAAGGCCTACACAATTCACAAGGAATATTTGGTCTGCCCTTTAGTTAAATTATAAGCACATCTAGTGTATAAAATATGCACCAATATATTTACACTCAAAATCATTTTGAGAAAATATTGAGTCTTTAGCAATTGACATTGTACTATTAGAGAAATTACAAGTCAAAGTCTATTTTGGAAGACTTTTCCACAGTTTAAATACGCCTATCATTTCTGGACAGAGGGAGTATAAAGAATAGTAAGATACTAGGATGCTACTTATAAATGCTGGAGTGATAATGTGCAACAAGGGCAAACAAGTAAAACCATCAATAAGTTCACACATAATATTTCACAACAAAATGGGAAAATTACATGCCTTGTAGAAGAACCAGAGGGAGTACCTGGTACTACAAACAACTGAATAGTAAGATACTAAGATGCTACTTAAAAATTTTGAATTTAAATCCAAGTGTTGTATTTAGATTATAACTGAAATCCTGGTTGCTTGACGTGTCGGTATCTCTTAATTGTGACTAAAAAGAATCATAGTTTTAAATCACTTTCTTCACAACATTTGCAGTGCCAATCTCAGCTAAAGAGGTTATATGGAGGACGAGTCAAGGGCTGTAACCTTGAATTCTCCGCTTACAACTTGCTATGCGCCATGCTGCACTCCAATAGCAAAAGAGACCTGCTCTCATCGATGGCAAGGTATATCTGTTACATAGTAAGGCAGAGCTAGTAACTCTGTATCGCTTCCCTGAAATCTTTGCTCTGCCGCTGCATAATAGTATGATATATGATTTTGTTAATTTTGTTGTTACCTGAGCCCTTGATGCATCTATTGCTTTCAGCTTGCCAAAGGAAGCCAAGAAAGACGCGACTGTCAAGCATGCCCTTGAAGTTCGTTCTGCTGTCTCCTCTGGCAATTATGTCCTGTTTTTCAAATTATACAAGGTGGCACCCAACTTAAACTCATGTCTTATGGGTAAAGATGATCTTTCTCTCAGGCGCTTACACTCGTATCTGTTGTCCTTTTCAACTGTCTCTCTTTCAACCACACATATTAATATGTTATTCTGTTGCGCTGTTGGATTACAGACCTGTATGCAGAGCGAATGCACTTTGAGGCTATAAAATGCATGTCAAAATCATATCGCCCAACTATACCAGTCAGATATGCTGCACAAGTTTTGGGATTTGTGGATGAAGTTTGTGAGGCTAATGGAGCTTATGGACTGGAAGAATGCAAGAAATGGTTAAAAGCACATGGTGCTGTTCTTTCAGTAGAGAACAATGGCGAAGTACATATGGACACAAAGATAAACCTTGGGCCAAGCTTGAGCATTGTGTCTGTTGCCAGCCTAGTGATTTTTGAATCAGCACATTGTTTTCGTACTACTTTTGATAGGTTTCTTCTACTTCTTTGCACATGCCGGAACCTGAGAACGCTGTTTCTCATGGTGATGCATCTCTTGCTGTGGATGATTTTTTGACACGAGCATCGTAAAATACCCTGGTGAGCGCCACTCCCTGCCCTCCTCTTTTGCACTGGTCTTTGGAGGTGCTGCACAAATGCCATGTCCCCATTGCCAGTAGTGTTTCATTTTGTTAGATGAAGAAAATTACTGTCACATGAAACAAATAGATCTCCAGGACAGAATTCATACAAGTAGGTGATTTTTTCGTAGTCTCACATTGTGCTCTAAGGCCACTTTATGGCTGTCTATTAGTGTTAGTCTTCATCAATCTATTTGAGTTTTATGTGATCATTAATCTGGGATCGATGGCTTGCTCAGAGTTATGTTGGTTGGGATTGTGTCAATCTATCAGACACTTTGCCAGCCAGACCTCAAGTGTATATGCGTTAATATATGTGTTCATATTGGTATGATGTATTATACATTTCTGTACACATCCTGATGATTCTGACCTCTAATTCTTCACATATTACAGAAACTAGTTTCGTATGAGTTTGAAAAGGTTGATGTTATTGTCCTCAAATTTGTTCATTTTCTTCGTAAAGAAAAAAAAATCTGGGTTTCTTGATACTAGTGAGACCCAGTAACTTCATGTTTGAAGCTTTTGGAGTTTAGTTAGTGAATCGTCGTGGCTTATTCGGCACCTTCATAGTACTATTTTATGTTTTTCAGTTCTGATATTGCTGGTCAATTTTAGTTTACAACTTTATTATGGCAAATGGCTCTTATAGTTCTATGTATATATATGTATTTTGTTTTGGACAAGCTGCAGTAAAAAAAATTAAAGCTTAATACGAGCAGAGGTGAACAAGTGAATCTGTTAGATATGCTGTTGAAGGCCTTTTCATTTGTGTTGTATTCTCATAATTTCATCGGAATGTGATAGAGAAGGGTTCCGCCTCTTGTATGGCGTCATGGCGTGCCATGTCCAGAACGAGATACGTTAGTTATCTCAGTTTTACTTGCTTTTTTTTTGTCTTTACTGTGCGTAGATGGAAATGGCAATGGATTGTGATGCTTTTAAGAATTTGTTGCGGTTTGTGAGGCAATTTTTCTCTCTCAGTAACTTCCCTACATTACTGACAACACAGGACAGTATATCCTGCTTGGATGATGGAAAGTGTCGAACATTATATTACCAGACGCACTAGCACAGCGTTGATATGCATGGGAAGTGTCAAACGATATTTTCAGATGCCTTAGCACAACGCTGACCTGCATCGATGTAGCAACAATAATTTTTACACTAATTACGAGCTAAGAGAAGATTTAACATCTTCAAATCTTCTAATCTAAAGTTGAGGGCAAACTCTAGAAAGCAGAAGGACCGTAAGAGGGAAGCTAAAAATAAAAAACATGTTTCCACATGAAAGGCTTTTGTTGGAATAGCAGAGGTCTTTCGGACTTGGCTAAATATCGATACATTGCCGACGCAATCAAAGATCACTCTTTAGACTTTGTTGCTGTCATGGAAACAGGAAAACAAGATATGTCAAAAACGAATCTTACACGTCTATCTGGCGGTGCAGATTTCGTTTGGCATTGCCTTCCTCCCCGAGGAAGATCGGGTGGCATCCTACTAGGAGTAAATGCAACAGTATTAGATTTATCATTGATTGTGGAAGGGGAATTTTATATCAAATTCCATCTCTATAATAAATTAGATAATTTTAAATGGATCCTTATGGCAGTGTATGGCCCAGCACAAGATGAGTTTAAATCTAGCTTTTTGTCTGAGTTAGTACGGGCTTGCCAGCAAAACCCTTTACCCACTATCATAGGTGGAGATTTCAATATCATGAGGAATAGCAAAGAGAAAAACAATGATAGATACAATGACCGTTGGCCTTTCTTGTTCAATGCTGTTATTGACAGCTTTGATCTTAGAGAAATTGATTTAACGGTCCATCAGTTCACATGGGTTAATTCTCTTCCAATTCCTACTTATGAAAAACTTGACAGAGTCTTAATGACTACTGAGTGGGAATTTAAATATCCTTTGGTGACCGTACATGCTCTAGATAGAGGTGTATCGAACCATACACCTTTATTACTTGACACTGGATTACCTGCTTTCACGAGGAATGCAAAGCAGTTCAAATTAGAACTCAGCTGGTTCCATCGTGAGGATTTCTATGATCGAGTCGTTGAAATCTGGAATAAGCCAGTCCATGGTCAAAACTCAGTCCAAAGATGGAACAAGAAAATGAGTGCCTTACGTAGAAACCTTCGGGGTTGGGCCTCACACACAAATGGTGTTTACAAGCAGCAGAAAACATCTCTACAAAATACCATTAATGATTTGGACATTGCCGCTGAGACTCGTGGCTTGACAGAACCAGAGCGAGAACAACTTGCTTGTGCTCGGGATCAGTTGACCAAACTACTTCGAGAAGAGGAAGTTAGATATTATCAGCGGGCAAAAGTGACCGATATTCTACTGGGAGATAATAATACCAGATATTTCCAAATGATTGCCAATGGCAAACATAGGAAGAAAAGGATATTCCCCCTGGATCATGAAAATGGAAAGATTGAGGGACAATCGAATCTAAAAGCATATATTACTTGATTCTATAAGGACTTATTTGGGGAACCTGAGGAGAATTCATTTACTCTTGACGAGGGAAGGATAGATGACATCCCTCAAGTGACCCAAGGAGAGAATGATTTCCTGATAGCTCCTTTCACAGAGAAAGAGATCCGAGATGCTGTTTTTGATATGGAACACAATAAAGCACCAGGCCTAGATGGCATTCCAACTGAGTTCTACTAGAAATTTTGGGATGTCATTAAAGGGGACTTGATGCAAATGTTCCATGAACTTCACATGGGGACCTTACCACTTTTTAGCCTTAACTTTGGTGTGATAACTTTGATCCCTAAAGCTAAAGATGCAAATAGAATCCAACAATACAGGCCAATTTGTTTGCTTAATGTTAGCTTTAAAATTTTCACCAAAGTGGCAACCATCAGAGTTAATTCAATTATAGACCACATAATCAGTCCAACTCAAACGGCCTTCATGAGAGGACGCAACATCCTAGAGGGTGTCGTTATCTTGCATGAGACCGTACACGAACTGCATCGAAATAAACAAAATGGAATTATTCTTAAGATAGACTTTGAGAAAGCTTATGACAAAGTAAGATGGCCTTTTCTAATACAAGCACTACGAATGAAGGGTTTTTCACCTAAGTGGATCACTTGGGTTCAGTCCTTCATTTCGGGTGGAAGTGTGACTATCAATGTTAATGATGATGTTGGGTCCTATTCATCACTACCACTATAAACTCACCAGTTCAATTCTTTGCTAAAGCTACCCAATCTAAGATCCCAACAGTCATCCTCACACCTAAGTACACCTAACAAATTGTACACAACAAACCAACTCACTTGGATCTAACGAACCAAACTGATGCTACCATCTTCTCTCACTCACTCAGTCATATCCAACGGCTCGCATCCTCCGGATCAATCCCTCCATCAGTACATCTGTGACGCCCCAGATTTTTAACTAACCCTAATGACCAGTCAAACCTGTGGACTTTGGTCAAACCTTGGTCAACCTGGGTCATCACCTCGAAAACCTAGCCAACAATCACCCATAAACATCTTAAGCAAGTCAACACCCATTGCCATGGTCAAAACCCTAGTCAAAGTGGTCAAACCCCCTTAAGGTCCACACCTTGTCCTAGAACTTTTGCCATGTTCTCCAAATTTTGTTTAAACACTCAAAAATCTGCCAATACATAAGTTGTGTGCTCTCTAAGGTGAAATTTTGCTAGTGTGTTTTTTTTTGTGTTCTAGCTTTGCCTCTCACATGTATAGGTGTGTTGCTGTCCAAAAATCTGTATGGCTGTTAGCTTAAATTTTTGCACCATGCTCTAAAAATAATTGGACTAGATGATCTACACCAAAGTTGCTCCATATCTAATCTAGTTTTTGCTCGTAAAAATTCATGGTCATAGCTTCTGTAGATCTCAAGTTATACTCTTTTTAGTGAACCTAGGTCCTGCTGTTTTTCTGAGGACAGTACCCTGAGTATTGCATCTTTCGACCTTATTCCTAATTGATCTAGCTCAACCTTTGAATATCAAAAATGTGCATAAAAACCTTAATGAGTTGCTGCTGAAATTTGAGAATTTTTGGGGTTCTGGTTTTCGAGTTATGAATTTTTATTCACAGCTGCCAGAATTTTGCACCATTTGACATGTTGCTCTCTTTTTGAGTTCTAACATGCGTTACATTCTTGTACAGATGGCTGCCCCCGTGTTTCTCGAGTACGGCGCTGACGGTACGGTCTGTACCGACGGGCTGCACTGGGAGGGTTTTCCACGCCTTGCGTGGGAGGCACTCAGCGCCGCAGGCTACACCACTCCGCCCATCTACGAGACGATTGAGTTCGAGCACCTGGGCGTGCCCCGTTGCAGGGTGATCGTCACCGTGCCACCTCACCCGGATCACCCCGACTGGTTCGACTTGAGCTCCGTGTACTGGGGCTTTCGTGGGCAGGAGTCCCTCGAGTCTGCTGCCCTATGGGTGCTGACGGACTTCTGTGACCACAACCCGACTGCGGTGGTACTCTCACCGTTTGGGCTGTTTCCGGCAGTGAGCCCGCACGACCCAGCGTGGCTGGACCGTGTCGACCACCTACAGGAGCTACTTCTGCTCGCGGTTCCGCTGGACGTCACGCGGACGCTGACACGTTGCCTGGACGCCGTGTTCACCCTTCAGGCACTGCGCAACACCACTGAGCTGATGATGAGCCAGCGTCTGGAGTCTGCTCGGCTAGCCTGGCACAGTCTCTCAGCGGCCTACCAGCAGCAGGGCTTCACTCTCTTTCAGACTCAGCAGGAGAACGATTGGCTTCGTACCCGGAGGTTCCAGCTGGAGCTGGAGAGAGGCGACCACTTGCAGAGGATCCTTGACCTGGAGGCACAGGTCACTGACCTTCAGGAGCACGTGGACGCCGGAGACATAGAGAGGTTGACACTGCTTCAGAACATCGCAGATATGCAGCAGCAGGTGGAGGAGGCTGAGGTGCAGGTAGCAGCACTGCAGGCCATCGTGGCTCTGCAGCCGGCACCCCCAGTGGAGGCACCTCCCGAGGAGCAGCAGGGACAGTCCGGCCTTGATCAGGAGAGTCAGGCAGGACCACCTCCACCGACACCACCCGCTTCACCTGCCGCCAGTGACGCTTCGGTTGGCAACTAGATTGCCGTAGTGTTGTAGTAGGATGACTGATACTCCTGTGTGTAGCCGCTTTTGGTTGGTTTTTGTGGTAGGCTAACTTAGGAGTATTCTTTTGTGCAGCACGACTGCAATGTAACCCCTGATGTATGTTGGTGATCCCAAAAACTTGGCATCCATGTAAGGCTTGGTTGAACACCATTCCTGCAGTGATTGTTGTAAAGAAAATGTTTAAGCTAGTTGTGGTCAGATCCGAGTCCTGAGTTGAATACCAAACTTGTTCGGAATTTTATGACGATCGCGCTCGAAAAAATTCAGCATTTGTGCACTTTCCTACCGAGAGTTATGCAAATTTTCGTCCAGTTCTGGCTGCTGTCCAAACAGCCGGACAGAACGTTCCTAAGTGTTTTTGGAAATTTATGCAACTATCTATGGGTGTTTGTGCATTTACGTTCAGGAGTTGAAATGAAACCCTAGATGCATGATCCCTAGGTGCCTATGTCTTTTACTAGTATGCTAGGTCGGTAGCTGCTATGCTATAGGACCGGTACAAGTCGAGTGATGCTAGTCACTCGCGAGAATAGGTTCTTATGTTGGAATCATGAGATCTTTATAAAGGAATTGCTCATGTAGTAAGAGCATGGGATTTGGGCCCCGGTCCAATGGCTTTCGTGGGGTAAGTGTTTGGAAGTACTAAGCACTTGTCGGGAATGGGACCAGTAAGCCTAGTACCTTTATGAGGCGGTAAGGGATTTTACCATCACTAATCTTAGGATGCGTCCCACGGCTAGCTACCGGTGGTGCATATGTGATTCTGGGTGCCTTGCGGGGTATGCCAGATAGCCTTGTACCAAAGACTGTGATCTTTTATCCTGAACCGAGGATTTTTGAGAACCGCCTGGTTGGTGGACTCTTGGTGAGTACACCCTTCCGTGTGTTTAGGTCCACCTTGCAAGGTTTAAATCAATCGGTTGTCGGCCTCTCACCGTTATCTGAGACTACTTATTCAACTGGTCATGATATCCCTTATGATGGAATATTGCCAATATTGATGTTTGATTAATTGAGTTGCACAACTTATGCTTGCAATAGCTTGCTCATTTAGAAAAGAGTAATCTACTAGAATCTGTGCTAAAATCTTGAAAGTAAGGACATACTCTTTGTTGCTTTTCAGCAAAAGAACCCCACTGGCCAAATAGCCTCTCATGTCTAGAGCTTGGTGATGTAGTTATCACCGACGGGTAAGACTTGCTGAGTATTAGTATACTCAGCCTTGCTATTTGTGTTGCTTTCAGGTAATGCTTTTAGTGATGTGTGGCCTGGAGAGATCCCGCCTGGCTGGGAGCTGGAGTGGGTGGACGACGATGAGTGAAGGCATCATGGCAGGCCTCCTGTGATGCTCATCGCACCACTTAGTTAAATTCCGCTGTTTTCGAACTCTGAACTTCTTTATCATATCAAGTACTTCGGTTTGTAATAATTAACCCTTCGGGGCAGATTTGGATATTAATCATGTGTTGTACTCTGGACTCGCCTTCGCGTGAGTTTTAATGCATATTTGTCGATCCTTTGTTGCTATGTAAGTGATTTCACCGGGCTCGACCCGGCAACTAACGACGGGATGATACTTTATTATTGCCTAATGACCAAAGTGGATTGGTTTAGGCGATGGTACGGTATTTTCCTGGGCGGGTTGTCACAACATCGCTCATCCCCGCACGCGCGCGCCCACTGGTCCCACTCCTACCGAGACTCGCGCCCGCACCGCCCCTCGCGATTCGTACCCTTTCCCCTCCCAGGCCCAGCTCGCGACCCTTGCTCTTCCTTCCCCTGGCGGCGGACGCTCGCGTCCCTCTCTCTTTCCCCCGTCCGGCCGAGCGCGAATCCGGTAGCGGATGGCGACGCTGTTGACGGTGAATTTCCGTCAACCTAGCCATGAGTTTACCTTCGGTGTTGGCATGAATTTTATATCTTATCCATTGGTACTAACCCCCTTGGTATAACAAGTTCGTTCGTGCATGTTGGTTTTAGAGTTTGATGTTTATGCAGGAATTTAGCGTTGAAAGCAAGACTTCCGGGT
This sequence comes from Cenchrus fungigraminus, assembly GCA_036936925.1. Taxonomy (NCBI): domain Eukaryota; kingdom Viridiplantae; phylum Streptophyta; class Magnoliopsida; order Poales; family Poaceae; genus Cenchrus; species Cenchrus fungigraminus. Next base: position 12,897,188 of record CM072778.1, on the reverse strand, counting down.
AAAGTTCATCAAGCACCTCGTGACAAGACCTTGAAGCCCGGTACAAGTCAAGCAATGAAGTGAACATGACTCCAAGAAGCCCAAGGACCAACCCGTGAAGACGGAAAACTCCGAGGACCTGAACAGAAAATGCTGAATCTTGCGGGACAAGGAGCTTCATCTAAACCACGGAGAAACTGACGTCAAGGGCCTACATGCAGAAGGGAGAAACTTCTAGAAGACACGGGAAGCATCACCGAGGAAGGCGGCCACGAGATGGGCCAGAATGGGACCAGGCCGGCCGGCCCAGCCTATTTCTGGGTCCATTCGTGCCCCCTTTTGACCTAGCCGCCTCTCGGACTATTTATAGCCCCCTGGCCAAGAGCCACACATCATCTCATTCATCATTCGCCGCCGAGGAGCAGAGAAGAGAGGGACACCATTCCGGAGAGGAGAGGGTCGAGCTAGTTGTCTAGGGTTTTCCTAGCCGACGTGGGAACCTTGCAAGGAAGACCACGTCGGAGTTCCAGGAGTTAGGAGCAAGATCAAGGTAGGATCTCGGTGGTGATCTTGTTCATGTATCATGTACTATGTTGAATTATCAAGTTGCAATCCGATTTCTAGCGATCAAGTGCTTCTTCTACGACTTTGATTTCAATTGGCTTTTCTTACTTTAAGATCTATTCTCGAGATAGATCATAGAGGGTGTTCTTGTAGCCGTGGTGGCTAGAGGTGCATGCCTGACCTTCCAAGAGATTTCAACTTGTCCATTGGACTCGCCCTAGGCTAACCCGCACGAATAGGAGTGCGTTGTGACAGAACGGTGGCTCCAAAAGGTGGGCGTCTTCGGAGTTGGACGGGAAGCCGCGATTTAAAGAAGCTTTTTATGAGATTCGACTTGTCTATTTCTTCTTTGCTTGGAACTTTAACAAGAGCTTGATCCAATCTCTCTAGATTGGTTTTACCTATCCCTCTCTATCTCTTGCTACCTCCGGTTTTCATAGATTAGATTCATTTCTATTGGTGTTCTTTAGATTAGATGCAAAAGCATTCCTTTTGAAGATCTAAGTGTTCTCGACTTTAATAGATAGGTTCTTGCATCACACATTTGTTCCATGGAATCGATACCTTGGGTTCACACTTGAGGGAAGAAGGGTCCCTTAGCTACGACGGAGGACTTGTCCGCTTGCAAGTCCAAACGAAATTGGATACGCATATACACCGTCAACAAGCCCCTTTTTCTGGCGCCGTTGCCGGGGAACAAGTGATCAAGATTTGATCTTTTATTGCTTTTTGTGAATATTTTCAGTTTTCTTTTGGTTTTTCTTTTTGCATCTACTAACCTTTTGATCATCCTCAAAATCAATCTAATCTAGTTTAATTAACCCTAATTTTCTTAGATTTGTTTTTATTTTCATTTTTTGTATATATTTTGTTTATTGCTAACCCTAACAGGAGATGGACGGCTACCTCTCCAACAAACCCGAAAATTTTGTGGATGATCCAGAAAAACTTTACAGGCTAAGGAGACGTGAAGCCAAGATGCTTGACTATATGAGGAAGGGAGATTTGCCGAACTTCCGCTACGGGCAAGATAGACCTCAATTTAATGCAAGTTCGTCCATTCCGAATTCGGTTCCTCTTCGTATGCAATTGAAGGACTTCATGGACGAGCAAGCTAAGATCAACAAGGACACCGTCACTAAGTTCAAGACCATAGACAAGGTGTTGGAGAACATCGATAGCAAGGTGACGGAGGTCGGAAGCTCCAACCATCAAGTGCTCAACATGATGAAGATGCTCGAGACACAAGTGGGACAACTTGCCGGGCGCCTATCCGCTAATGAAGGGAAGCTTCCGGGGCAACCTCAAGGTCCCGAGACGGCGAAGGCCATTCAAACTCGTTCGGGGAAGGAGACCGAGGATCCGGAGCGTTCCGCGGGAGCAAGAAAGCCTAAACCATCTACCGAGGCGGAGGAAGTTGCTAAGGAGAAGGTTACCGAGATCATCACCGAAGAGCCCGAGTTTGAGATGTCGGGTGAAGACACGAAGATACCGCAACTCAAGCCACGCTACTTCCGAGGTAAACTTGATAACCATTTTGAGAAGTTTGTGGAGGTTGTGCGTAGGTTGAGCATCAACATGCCGCTATTAGACGCCCTTCAAGTTCCTACATATTCTCGCTACTTCAAAGATATTCTTGCAAACAAGTATGAGATAGCAACACTCGGGGTGGATCATGTCAAGATGTCTGAGTAATGTAGCGCTGCTATTGCAAACGGACTAGAGAAGCAAGGAGACCCCGGATGCCCGACGATTCCATGTTCCATTGGTTCATTCAAGTTTGAGAAGGCATTATGCGACCTCGGAGGAAGTGTGAGCGTCATGCCAAGAGATGTGTTTGAGAAGCTACGCCTACCGGAGTTAGAGCCTACGGCCATGTGTTTGGAGTTGGGTGACAACTCCATGCGCTACCCTTTGGGCATCACCGCGGATGTGCCCGTGAAGGTCGGACACCACTTCATCCCCGTCGACTTCATGGTGCTCGAGATGGGAGAGAGGGAGAAGCCACCACTCATCCTTGGGAGGCCTTTCCTCAGGACCGTGGGAGCTACCATCGACGTCGGCAAGGGGGAGATCAAGTTCGACATTAACGGCGAGAGGAGTTCCTTCAAGTTTCGACCACGCTTCGAGGTATGCAATATGATCAAAATTACATATATTCCGCCTCATCGTCGCGTCAGTAAGGAAGAGCCAAGGAAGAAGGAAGAGCCGGAGAAGAAGGAAGCGAAGGAAATCAAAGAAGTTATTGCATCCGTCAAGATCAAGGAACAAAAGCCGCCTGTGAAGACCAAAAAGACGACTAAGCCGGAGAATAAGCCTGCGCCCAAGATGGTGCGGAAGTGGGTACCCAAGATTGCAACGCCCGCAAAGAGCGTTGATCCGAAGTAATCAAGTGAAGAAGTCTAGTCATGGACTATAAACGAAGCGCTAGGCGGGAGGCAACCCGTTTCGTCGAGTCAAGAATAAGCTACCGGGAGGACAACCCGATCAAGATTTTTTTAAGTCTTTCAAGTAAGTTAGTTTTAAAATTTTGCTACGCAAGACATTCATAGACTTAAAGTGGTTGGATAATGTTTAGAGTTATAAATTTTGTTTGGATATTTTATTTGGATCATAAACCCTTTACATGAGTCATCCTATGTGTTATTTGCTTCTTTTCGAGAAACCAAAACCGAAGAAAAAAATTCAGAACCTACCTCAACCTTTCATCCTCTTCATAATGTTATGGTTGACTTGTTTTACATGCTAAAAACACATGAGTAGAGCCACGCTATGTACCTAGATGTTATTTAAATTTCAGCGCATGGTAGGTCTCGCGTGAACCTAGAAATTCAACTTTTGGTTGGTTTGAAAATTCATATCCTTGGTTTCTCTAGAATTAGAATTCTAAGCCTTATTTAAATTTTATTTCATTCAAAATCTCTCTCACTCTTAACCAAAATTAGAACCTAAATCTATGCCCCCATGATCAAGCCGGGAAAAGCTTGCTCTCAACTAATGGAAGCAAACAATACCGGTGAGACCAAAATAAAAGTAGTCGGAAAACATTTTCGACTTACATTTGTTTTTTTATGCTTTTAAAACTCCTCTAAATATATTTGAACTCATTGCAAGCTCTAAGTTTATTTTTATTTTTCGAAATTAGAGGAGTGCTTAGCATTAAAACATGCTTAGAGGGAGGCACATGGGTTAATTTAACTATGTATGCACCATGATGCATCACGGGATGCCCCTCCAACATTTTTCATCAAACCACATGCAAAGGACTAGCATGGGGGGCAGCCAAAGCTTTGTTTTGCAGGAATGTCATGGAGGCCGCGATTTAAAGAAGCTTTTTATGAGATTCGACTCGGCTATTTCTTCTTTGCTTGGAACTTCAACAAGAGCTTGATCCAATCTCTCTAGATTGGTTTTACCTATCCCTCTCTATCTCCTGCTACCTCTGGTTTTCATAGATTATATTCGTTTCTTTTGGTATTCTTTAGATTAGATGCAAAAGTATTCCTTTTGAAGATCTAAGTGTTCTCGGCTTTAATAGATAGGTTCTTACATCACACATTTGTTCTACGGATTCGATACCTTGGGTCTCTCAGTTATGACGGAGGACTTATCCGCTTGCAAGTCCAAACAAAATTGGATAGGCATATACACCGTCAACTGACGCCCCTATCTCCCTCGCTACTTCCTCACTCAGATCCCTGCGCTCCCAAGGACGGACCTTCCAGCGGCGGCCGGATCTCCGAGGGCACGGTCGCGGGAGCTCCGGGGCACAGAGGCAGGAGCAACAAGGGTGTCGGACGGATCTCCGTGGTCTCAGCAGCGGGAGCTCCCGGTCCACAGCGGCAGGGCATGCAGGACACTACGGGCGAGCCAATGTCGTGTCGACGGTGTGGAGGGCGGCGTGATGGGCGCTCCGCCTCCCCCGGACCCGCTGCCGCTACCCTCCCCGTGCCGCCGAGCTGGCGGCCACGCGGCTGGAGGCCGACGTGGACGTTCTGAGTGCCGTCGTCCGGGTCGAAGCTCGGTAACCCCGTGACGCCGGAGGCCCCCCGCTCTCTAGCTGCAGTCTTGCCGAAGCAGGTGGTACGGTGGAGCTCGCCAGGGAACTTGACGTGAGTCTCCTTTCTCTTCTTCCTCTCTCCTATCTTGGATTACAGGTCCTTCTTCCAGTATATGATGATGCTACTCTGATTGGGTTCTTGAATTCAACAAGCTGTATCAGTTGGGGAAGTGCTTTGAATTATCTTGTTTGCTTGTCGGAGAGGATTATGGCATGCAAGGCTCAGGGGTCGACTTCCCTAGCCGCCCAGCTTGCTGTTATGTTCTCTAACCTGTCCCAGTCTTGCATCTCAGTACTCACTACACAAGTATCCCTGGAAGTAATTTTTTGCACCCTCTCCATTTGCATTCTGATTGTACGCTCATCATTTTTGTTGCCGCATTTCCTGTGCATAGTGACTAAGTTTTATTCGAGCATGTTTCAATCTAAATAGTGAATACTAAAATCTGTCCAGGTTGATGTTTTTGGATAAGTAAGTTTAAGTGGATTTGCTGCCAATTTTTAAAACTGCTATTTTTGTCGCTTTTCCTTTCATAATAATGTATTCAGTTATATGAGCTAATTTGTTGAAAATGGTGTTTTCTTTCTAGGCGAATTTCTCACAGGAATAGGATGTTGAGTCAATGAGCAAGCGCAATTGGTGAAGAAAATTCCATTTCACTTCTGCAGGTCACATTGTGGCTTTATATTGGTCTGAACTTTACTTCATCTTAAAGAATTTACCATTTTTCTGGTTTTGTGATTTTCTGATTTACAGGAATGTGCCATTTTCAGTTTAAACTTTCAATTTTCTAATGGAAGTTGCAACAAAATAAAAGAATTGAAGCTTCTACACATTTGGATTGGACAAGAACTTGGAGTGTAGGTTCTTTCACTTCTCTACCCTTTCGAGTCCAACCACGATGCTTTTAGGTCAGGACATCAACTTTGGATGGACTAATGTAGATTCTTGCAGGTGAGATAGTATAAAAATAACTGAAAGTGTATATTATTTGCAATTTCGAATCTGTAAGTTGCTCCATGAACCTTGTGTTATATGACCGGAATGCAACATTGTTTCTCTTGATATTCTCATTTGTCATGGCTGCCTGAAACACTAAACTATAGGAATTGCAATGCTTTTTTAAGAATATCTGTGTTTTAAGCTTTATAAAAAGCAACCATATTCCAAGTCTAATTGTGTGCGGAGACAAGCCATGGACCATGGAGAGAGCTGAGGCAGGTGACTTCAACAGAGGCTGGTCGTCATTTCAGTGTTTGCTTCATGTTGCAGAAGAGGAGGTGAACTTATGGTGACTGATGATCTCAGTGCAGTAGTTGCCTATAGGACTTAGAGTAGAGTTTGCTTTGGTACTCAAAATTGTTCAATGATGCAAATGTAATACTTCAAACTAGACGAATTTTTGTAACTTGTTCATTCCTCCTAATGTACTATGTGATTTTAATGTTGCCGTAGCGTTAGCACGGGCATTATTGCATCCTATACAATCAGGACACTGATCGTAGGATTCATTTGGTTTCAGGTTGCTAAGTGTGTTAGGATTAGACTTTCAAAAATCATTCTGATTCTCCTATTTTCTCAGGTATGTGCCATTCGTCATGCCTTTCTGTACACTTAATAGACATTTTAACAGAAATCATGTACTGACATATTTTTTCAAAGTAAGGACCATTGTATAATAATAGCTACATGAGTGGGATGTAGAGTTGGATGCCTCTGTGGCTAAGAGCAAGACTGAGCTGCCTCCTATACAAAATTTTGATGCTGATTTGTGCTATATTTTTTGCTTTAAGATTATTATTTCACCTATTTGTGCAGAATTATGGAAAGAGAAGAAAGAACAAGTGTCTCCAAAATCTTGCCCTTAAAACTAATGTTAAGGTAAGGTGATCCTAGCCAATTTGATGTGGCCTTGTAGACCCTCTATTTCTGCACTTGTTTAAATGTCTGCATATCGCAGTTTATATTTATGAATCTTTGCCATTGTCAAAATGCTGAAACTTATTCCCAACAATGGTTCCACTTTTTCCTTCCTTTTTTTTTGGGTCAAATAGATTTGTGATATGGTGACGATTGCAAGGTACTGAACGCCACTCTTATCATAACAGACCCTTTGTAGTACTTCACTCACAGTATGAGATGGACATGCCCCCCTTCTCTGGATGCACACATGGCTACAGGCCTACAGCAACGAGGAGCCTGAAGAGCTCACGAAAATGAGGTATTCAAATCCTCCAAAATTTTCTCGAGTGGTTTCTTAATTTATTGTTATTAAATGGCTTATAGAATCCAGATACAATCCAGATATACTTTGGTTGTTAGATCATGGAAATGAGTTCTTTCTAGAACCCTTCAGCTTGTGTAAAGGGAAATTCTGCTTGTGTTGAAAATATTGTAATTCACATGTTTCAGTCATTTCAAAATATAGAAACTTGTGTTTCAGCATGTATGGTTGGTCATGAATGAATCTAACTTGATGTTCCATGTATCACTTCATAAACATTATTTCTTGTTGATGATCCACTCAATTTAAAGTGCATACTGACAGTGATTACTGATTACTGTATTTCTTCTTATGTTTCCTCTTTTGGGATGAATTTAATTAACCAGTCCAACTTGTCCACTACTTGACCTGTTGGCATGGAACCTACTCATTTGTCTAAATCATGGAATTGTATCCAGACATGGGGGTTTTACCCTTTTAAGTTTATAGCATACTGCAAATATCTATACAATACCATTGGTCACAACATAAGATAATAAAGAATTGATGCCTGCTTAAAATGTGTCTTGTTTTTAAGCTTTATTTTCCCCTTTTTTACATGAAAAGCTTATGCATGTACCATTGTGTATTTGTGTTTTCTTAAACATTATATCTCTGTCAAATACTCAAATGCTTGCATGTTTCTTCTATTGGCAGAAAGAAATAGATCATACTGGGACTTTCATGTGAGGTTCAAGTTGATGTTATAAGAAGTAGAAGTCGATTAATCATCTTTCGATTGTTTTGTTTGCATTGCACAATTAATCCATAGCATTACCACGGACTTTTTACTATTGAACTGATGCAATGTTTTTCACCATTTAAGTCCTTCCTTTCAGGAATTAGGGAACAGATGGTGATAACTTGGGAATTAGGAGGGGGCATCAGAGACTTAAAGGGAAAATGGCTACCAACTCAGGAATTAGGAAGGAGTCACTGCAATCATAGGACAAGCTGCTCAGCAGCATTTTAAATTGTCAGTTTTGCTACATTCTATGACTATGGAATGTCAAAATTGTTGTACAGCTTAAAGTATTAAGGAGCTTGGAATATGTAGAAGATTGTAAATAGTATCGAACAAATTAAAACCCGTAGCGTTAGCACGGGCAATATACTATTTAAAACAAAGAAGGGTCTTCGACAAGGTGACCCATTATCACCTCTACTAATTAACATTGTGGCTGACATGCTAGCAATCTTGATAAAAAGAGCCAACTTGGATGGTCAAATCAGTAGAGTGGTACCGCATCTAGTTGATGATGGTTTATCTATTCTACAGTATGCTGATGACACAATACTTTTCATGGATCATGATCTGGAGAAAGCTCGTAACATGAAGTTATTGCTTTATGCTTTCGAGCAACTATCAGGGTTTAAAATTAATTTCCATAAGAGCGAAATTTTCTGCTTTGGGGAGACACTTGATGCAATTGATCAATACACAGAACTGTTTGGCTGCAACTCAGGAGACTTTCCTCTAAAGTATTTAGGTATTCCTATTCATTATAGGAAACTTTCGAATGCAGGTTGGAAACGAGTAGAGGAGCGGTATGAGAAAAGGCTCAGTAGTTGGAAAAGTAAACACCTATCCACAGGTGGGCGACTAACATTGATTAATTCAGTGCTAAGTAGTCTACCCATGTACATGATGTCTTTCTTTGCCATCCCAAAGGGGTACTTAAGAAATTAGATTACTTCCGCTCAAGATTTTTCTGGCAGAGTGATGACCAGAAACGGAAGTATAGACTTGCCAAATGGAGTATTCTTTGTCAACCCAAGGATCAAGGGGGCTTAGGAATTCATGACCTTGACGTTCAAAATACAGCACTACTCAGTAAATGGCTTTACAAACTACTAACAACAGATGGAACTTGGCAGCAGAATCTTCGCAACAAATATATTCATTCTAAACCACTATCACAGGTTCAGTGGAGAAATGGAGACTCACATTTTTGGGCTAGTCTCATGAAGGCAAAGCGAGAATTTCTACGCTTTGGAACCTTCATAATTAGAGATGGGTCACAAATCAGGTTTTGGGAAGATAAATGGTTGGGAAATGCAACCTTGCGAGAGCAATATCCTTGTTTGTATAATATAGTCAGACACAAATAAGATACTGTTGCAGAAGTTCTTAGCACATCACCTCCAAATTTCTCATGGCGTAGGGATCTCATAGGACAAAAATTAGCAGCATGGAACGAATTGATTCCACGCATTGCTAACATTGTTCTGTGCCATGAACGAGAGATGAGTTTCAGTGGAACTTACATCCAAATGGAAAGTTCTCAGTGAAATCTCATTATCTGGCAATGATACACGCCGATGTCCCTAACTTAAACAAGGTTTTGTGGAAATTAAAGGCCCCATTGAAGATTAAAATATTTATGTGGTACTTACGACAGGGAGTAATTCTGACTAAAGATAACTTAGCAAAACGAAATTGGCAAGGCAATAAACAATGTTGTTTTTGTCACAAGGATGAGACAATTAAGCATCTGTTTTTTGATTGTCGTTTCACACGGGCAGTGTGGTCCATCATACATGCGGCCTCAGGCCTATCTCAGCCTCGTAATATATCTCATATGTTTGGTACTTGGCTACGGGGATTTAGAAAGGATCTGAAATCGTTATTTCTGCTAGGAGCGACAGCTACTTGCTGGTCGCTATGGTTATGCAGAAATGGTATAATTTTTGACAATAAACTTAACTCTTCCCCTTTGCAGGTTATCTTCTCGATTATACATTGGCTCCATACATGGGCCATTCTACAAAAGGCAACTTCACATGATTTGGTTACTGCGGCATCTCAACGATTGACGCTAGTGGTCAAGGACTTTTTTACCCAGACGCATGGGTGGCGGTCTAGTCTACGGATTGATGGTTATTAGTGCGTTTGGTTCATCTTATTTTCTTTTATTGGCTGTGTGCATCCTATTATGCAGAGGCCGGGAGTATTTTCAAGACGTTGTATCATCTCGATGTAATGACTTTCTTTCTTTTTTTTACTCGCAAAAACAAAAAAAAAGGTACGGTTCCAAGTCTTCAAGGGTTCTGAAAAATGATCTGGGGTTGAATACCCCTCATGATGCTCCTTCCCCTTCTGTGGACGAACCTCAGGCCCTTCTCGAGAAGATCGATATCTTATCGCCCATGGATGGCCCCATTCCCGCCTGTACCATTTCGCTCCAACGTGAGTGACGGTGCCCCCCTCGGCATTCCAGATGGTATGGGAGGCGGCTACCAAGTGCAGCGACACGACGAACCGGCTCGTGCTGTCGTGCATACGGTTACGCCCCGGGCACCTGCGGTAATCATGTGGCAGGGTGTGGGCGCTGGCACAGGAGCCAAGCCATTAGGTGCACGCGCGGTGCGCCCGGCGTGTCCGTCCCCTGCACGGCCACGTACGGCACGGCCGACCGGGCATGGGGGGCGCGCCATTCTGCCTGGCCCGCAGCGTGTTGCCGGCACGCGCTTCAGCCGCGCCGCACAGGGGGGTTGCCATGCCAGTGCGGCAGTGCCCTCTCCGGGAGGCTGCGCCACCGGCACAGTGCCGAGGCGAGACGGACGGCGGGTGGCGTTGAACGAGCGGCGGGTGCGATCGGCCGGCGCCCGGCGGGCGGTGTTGGTGGCGGCGCGCGGCGGCCTCGGTTCCGCGCCGCGCGTGGCACCGGCACAGTGATGGCGTCGCGTGATGCCTGGTGCTCCCCAGCGGCTGCGGATGCGGCGCGGCAGACGGGGGCGCGAATGCGAAGAAAAAGGCACCGCCACCCTGCGCCCGCGGCAACGCAGCGGATCGGAGGGGGCGCACGAGCGCAACGCGCGGGAATTAAACCCGCCAGCGCGGCACAGGGCCCGTGCTCCTTTCTCTCTGGGCTCCGAGGGGTTGCCGATGTGCGAGATGTACCGCGGTTATCTGTTGCTTTCGGCTTTCCTATCCATAAAAAGTGTACTAAGGGCATGTTTGGTTTTCATAAGTCATCTGACTTATAAGTCACCCGACTTATAAGTCAGTTGGATTTAAGTCAGTCCTGTGTGGTTGCAGTGACTTATAAGTCAGTGGGCTCCACACAGGGTGGTAGAGGAAAAAGTGGAAATAAGTTACTTTAAGTAGGGGTGGAGCTACTTATGCAACTTATAAGTTGGAGAACTTTAAGTCAGTGCTGTTTGATTTCACAGATAATTTATTTTGCACTTTTTTCACTTTAAGTCACCCTATTTATGGGAACCAAACATGCTCTAAGCGTTTTTTTAGGCTTTTTACCACAGGCTTGCTGCTTGCATTTGCATGTATCCATATTTGGCGCGCGTTACGGCTCTTGTGACTTTTGTGAGTGATGTACATACTGGCAAAACGAAACCTACGCATTTATACGGCCGTACCAACCGTGGAAAGTGCGCGGTGCAGTATAGATACTACTTGTGACTTGTGTGAGTACTAGATGCCAATAGCACCCACTTTACAACATTGTCATAGTAACTAAGTTCTTGGCTAACTACGCAAAATACATGTACGGTGGTAATTACTCAAATGGATGTATTTGGTCTAAGCCAAAATGTTCTAACCTCTTAACCAAATCCCTTGCTTTACCATCACGGAACTCGCGGGACCCACCCTTGCTGCCACGCGGAGTACATTTTCTTTACCAGGTACTACCCTTTTCGGGAAATTTGCCAACCAACTCGCACCGTACATCATCATCCTCTGACCTTCAAACATCGAATCGCGGTCAACGGATATATCGAACTATTCCTATCGGTTTTCCTATCAACACGCTCTCTAGAAACACGGCCAATGATCACAGTTTATGCCATATTTACGCTAACCAAAGCCAAGAGGATCTAGACGAGCTAACCGTACGGCGCAGCCTGCCAAAGGATACATACATATATACAAATCAAACACACCGAACCAGCCAATTCTCTCCGGTGCTTAGAATAGCAACGTGTCTGGTATAATGCAACCCCGCAGAAGATCTCCTCCACTCATAATCAAAGGATGCACGAGCCAAGCTGCCGTTTCCTTCCTAATAAAACCCTCGTTTTCTTATCACCCACCCAAACCTAAAACACACCGATTCGACGTGGAATTCAGCTAACCCACCCTCCGAACCCTCCTCCTCCCCCCCGCTGAGCACCCGGCGCCACCACCCCCGCCCGCGCGTCGTCGTTGGTCACCATCCCGCCTCCTACACCAGCAGCTCAGCACCAGTGCACCACCCGGGCGGCCTCTCGGTCCCCTCCTCTCCTCGCGATCGTCTCCTCCCACATCGGCCCACACGTCCGTACCAGCACCACCACTCCGCGCACCACGACCGCCGCGCGCTCTCCGCTGACAACGCCTCGCGCCACCACCAGCCTTTAAAACTTGAGCTCCACGCCTCGGCCCCAAGTCGTAACCATCCCCTCGGAGAAGAAGCGCCACCGCGCAGCGCAGACGACCCCACCCTCACCGGCTTCCTCGTCCTCTCCCGCCCCGTCCTCGTAGTTCCTTACTTAAACTCGGCTTAGCTTTTGCGACAGTGGGCAAAGAAAGTGCAGCGCAGCAACTTGAAACGGCTAGGCTGGTCGCATTGCATGCGATGGCGCGCTCCGGGCACGACCGCCTCCCGTTCCTCGCCTCGCCCCCAGCGCCGGCGCCCCCGCCGGCGAGGGAGAGGGGAAGGAACCCGTCCCTCGCCGAGATGCTACGCCTCGTCGGCGCCGCCACAGTCGACCCGGCGGCGGCCGCCGCGGACGACGACGGGTCCGCGTCCGTGTTCTCGCTCCCGCTCCCGCTCCCCGCCACGCCCGGCCGTGCCGAGGCGGCGGCGGGAGGCGGCGGCGGCGGCGAGTGCGCGCCCATCGGGCGAAGCGTCCAGTTCCGCCTGGCGTTCACCGACCTGACCTACAGCGTCCGCGCCAAGCAGCGCGGCGGGCGGCCCGGGCTGCTGCCCCTGCAGCGCCGGCCCGACCGCGTCACCGCCGCGGCGCCCGACGCGCACGCACCGCGCACGAGGGCGCTGCTCGACGGCATCTCCGGGGAGGCGAGGGAGGGCGAGATCCTGGCCGTCATGGGCGCCAGCGGCTCCGGCAAGTCCACGCTCATCGACGCGCTCGCCAACCGCATCTCCCGCGGCGCGCTCAAGGGCGTCGTCACGCTCAACGGGGAGCCCCTCACCGGGAACATCCTCAAGTCCATCTCCGCCTACGTCATGCAGGACGACCTGCTGTTCCCCATGCTCACCGTCACCGAGACGCTCTCCTTCGCCGCCGAGTTCCGCCTCCCGCGGGTGCTGTCCCCGGCCAATAAGCGCGCGCGCGTGCAGGCGCTCATCGACCAGCTCGGCCTCCGCGCGGCAGCCAACACCATCATCGGCGACGAGGGCCACCGTGGGGTGTCCGGGGGCGAGCGCCGCAGGGTCTCCATCGGCACCGACATCATCCACGACCCGATCCTCCTGTTCCTCGACGAGCCCACGTCGGGGCTCGACTCCACCTCGGCGTTCATGGTGGTCAAGGTGCTCCGCCGCATCGCCGAGAGCGGCAGCATTGTCATCACGTCCATCCACCAGCCGAGCCAGCGCATCCTCGGACTCCTCGACCGCCTCATCCTCCTCTCCGGCGGCCGCACGGTCTTCAGCGGGCCGCCTTCCGCCCTCCCGTCCTACTTCGCCGAGTTCGGCTTCCCCGTCCCCGACGATGAGAACCGCGCCGAGTTCGCGCTCGACCTCATCCGCGAATTCGAGTCGTCGCCGACGGGGACCAAGCCGCTCGTCGACTTCCACCGCGCGTGGCAGCGCACGCACGCGCCGAGCCCATCAGCGCACGCGGCCGCCGATCAGCAGATGTCGCTGAAGGAGGCCATCAGCGCGAGCATTTCGCGAGGGAAGCTGGTGTCGGGCTCGGACGTGGCCGGGGAGGCGGCGTCGGTGCGCACGTACGCGAACCCGTTCTGGGTGGAGATGAAAGTTCTGACGAGGCGTTCAGCGATCAACACGCGGCGCATGCCGGAGCTATTCCTGATCCGCCTCGGCGCCGTGGTGGTCACCGGCGCGATCCTCGCCACGGTGTTCTTCCGGCTCGACCAGTCCCCCAAGGGCGCGCAGGAGCGGCTGGGCTTCTTCGCCTTCGCCATGTCCACCATGTTCTACACCTGCGCCGACGCGCTTCCGGTGTTCCTCCAGGAGCGCTACGTCTTCCTCCGGGAGACGGCCTACGGCGCGTACCGCCGCGCCTCCTACGTGCTCTCCAACGCCATCGTCTCCTTCCCGCCGCTCGTGGTGCTCTCCCTCTCCTTCGCCCTCACCACCTTCTTCGCCGTCGGCCTCGCCGGGGGCCTGCCCGGGTTCGCCTTCTACACGCTGGCCATCTTGGCGTCGTTCTGGGCCGGGAGCGGGTTCGTCACATTCCTCTCCGGCGTGATACCGCACGTGATGATCGGGTACACGGTGGTGGTCGCCGTGCTCGCCTACTTCCTGCTCTTCAGCGGCTTCTTCATCAACCGCGACCGGATCCCGGGGTACTGGATCTGGTTCCACTACCTGTCGCTGGTGAAGTACCCGTTCGAGGGGGTGCTGCAGAACGAGTTCGGCCGCGGCGGCGAGTGCTTCGTGCGAGGCGTGCAGATCTTCGACAACTCCCCGCTGGCCGCGCTGCCGGACGCCGTGAAGACGCGGGTGCTCGCGTCCATCAGCTCCGCGCTCGGGGTGGGGATCGGCGCCGACACGTGCGTCGTCACGGGCCCCGGCGTGCTGCAGCAGGCGGCGGTGACGCAGCTCGGAAAGTGGCAGTGCCTGCTCGTGACGGCGGCGTGGGGGTTCCTCTTCCGCCTCTTCTTCTACTTCAGCCTCGTGCTCGGCAGCAAGAACAAGAGGAGGTGATGTGATGGCGCCACCAGCCATGGACGTGCCTGTGTCCGGACATGCGCGCGCGTATATATGTACATTTGAAAGAAATCGTCGTCGAAGCTCGATCGCCATGGAAGAAAGCAAGCGTGCAAAAAGGGATGTGGTGAAGGAAGACATAGTAGTGGAATAGGTGGTGATTGTTCATGGTTTTTCACTTTGTTCTTTAATTTCTCCAGTGATTTGTAGCTAAATAAGTGGTTTTATTACGGGTATACACGCGAGCTTGGATGCACTTGCTGTTCCTTCATTTTTTTTTGTTTGCCGAAATTCCAGTGTAGAAAAGTTACCTGCCATTTTGTAACCTCGTGTTGTGTCGTCAATCTTCATTCCCACAAGAGCCAAAGACATCGGCGGACTGGACTCTGTTGCGTTCTGGTTGTTCTCTGACTCACTTGCCCTTTTTCAGGTGAGTTGTGCTTTGCGAAGTACATTCTCGGCGGTGCCAAAACAAAACAAAAAAAAGGGGGGGGGGGGGGGTACTAAACCTCACTTCTTTTTCGCATCGAAGCGACACAAAAGCACACATAACCCTTTGTCCAAACTTTGGAAAGAACAAAAATGCACAGCTCTGCAATCTTCTCATCTGCACTGGTGTTCGTCATGTGATCCATCATTAACACAAGTACATAGCACGGACATAGATGGAGTTAGATATGAACCCCGTGCGAAGAAGTTGGTTACAGTTAGGTGCATCATCTCGTACCGGTACCGGAGGGTCTTAAATTAAACTAGCTCTCGTCCATGCACAAGTCTCGTGACTTCTGATTCGCTCTGCTACTTCATTGACCTCCCTTTCTCTTGCTTCTGCAACAGAGCTTAGCTAGCTTATTCTAGAGGAAGTCTGACACGGTTCAGTGCATAATACTGCAGCAAACAAAGTTTCATGCAGGAACTGGAACTGGAACTGGAGCTCAGCAGAGGCAGGTTAGTTGTTGGGACAAACAGATTTGCAATGGAAACTTGGAGAGGAAGCAGAGCACATGCCCGGCCTGTACGCGGTCGCGTGGACGGCCTGACGGGTGACGGCGGCGGAGGCTTTAGATGAGCGGCACCGTACCAAACCGGCGAGACCGAGAGGCCGATGCCGAGACGGCAAGGCCTCTACTCTGCATCTGGAAACTGTTTCCTGTGCAGTCGCCTTTGGAAATTCCACTTCGAGACCGGGGGGTATGCTAATGCAATGCATGCATGCAAGCATACGATGCTTGCCTGGTCGTTGTGCCGTGTTCTGGTCAGCGATCGCTCAACAAACTCGCACCGGACCCGATCGACCGTGACTGCGACTGGACAGGAAGCTTAGCTGCTGTATTGTATTATTGTATAGAGTGAATTTTACTGTAGGTCTATAAACTTTTCATAAGATCTCATCTAGGTCCGCAAACTAAAAAAGCGGTCATCTAGATCCGTAAACTAAATCAGCAATTATTTGGGTACATAAACTTTTAAAGAGCGGTCATCTAGGTCTATGAACTTCTAAAGAACGATCGTCTAGGTCCAAAACGGTGGCGACGAGCCGACGAGCCTCCTAGCAGCGGGAGGCGCGGAGGTGGTGCTGCTTCGACGGTGGAGTGGGTAGCATCGTGCCCCTACCCCGCGGCCACGCATGGCTCGTCGCCACCACTTTGGACCTAGATGACCGTTCTTTAAAATTCAGACTAAGTAGCTTTGACTCACTTTCTTTTTTAGTGCTTACTTACTTTTTTTAATACCACCTTTCCTGTCTACTTCTTTATTCTCTGGCTAAGTTCATGGATCTAATTGACCGCTTATTTAGTTTGTGGATCTAGATGAGATCTCGGGAAAAGTTCGTGAACCTAGAGCACCCTATTGTATATATCTGTATATGCTCTGGTGTATTCAGAATTCAGCTGCCAAGGTCTTGCAGTAAGGTTGGCCTGGCCCAAAGAAAGGCAACATGGAACAAACGGCATGGCCAGTTGCGTAACGAGTCGGCATGCCATTAACCCGGAGCAGTTTTATCTGTTACAAATTTCATCCAAACTTTTCTCCTGATCCAAGAACTATGTTGCTTCTATCACCTTTTTTCCTCTCTGCTTTAAGAACTTTGTTAAATCCTATCCAAATAATAGACAAGCGATCTAGCTAGTAGGAGTAGTTCGCAGAGGGTTTTGGGAGATTGTTGATAAGGTGATGGAGACACGGCTGTCTGATGTGAGTACTTTAGCCCTCCTGGAATCCTGATGCTGGTGACTCGCTGAGAATTTTGTGGCCTGGACAGGAGGAATCTTGAGAAAAAATGTCCGGTAAGCTTTCAGATGTGATGGAAAGGCACTATGATTGGTCGATTACCGCGGCGCAGTCCTACGGCGATCGGGCGATGGCAATGGCAACTAGCAACGACTTATCTGACTAGGAGTCCTTAAGGGGGTGATTGGTTGGCTGGATACCTCCCGTCCTGGCTCCGGTGATGCAATGGTGTGGTGATTGGTTACCTGGGCAAGCACTCCAGCCAGGCTCCGGTGATGCAGCCGTACTACTCCAGCCAGGCTCGCCAGGAACGTGGAAGTCGGGCGTTTCCGGCTGGGCGACCCCAGCCTGTCCCGCATGTCTCAACCAGGCTGACCGGAGCCAGGCTGCCTGCATGCAACACGGCCTGATTGGTTGCATACTTGCATGCACGCATTCATCCAGATTTCTTCGGTCCGGTGATTGGTTGCCAAGTTTTTACTCGTTTCTTGCAATCGATAGACTTACAGTCTGCATGCATGGATGCTGAGTTGCATCTGCCGGGCCTGGCTCTCCATCCAATCACGCCCTAAGACTGTCTCCAGCAGCTCCCCCGTACCACCCTCTTACCGCAAAATGGGGAAAAAATGGTATTGTTACCGCTCCACCGGTCTCTGCAGTCGTGTCTGCATAGTGCGGCAACCGCTTTTTTCCCCCGAGAATGAAGATTCTCTCTCCTTTCCCTTCACAATTTTTTACTCTTTCTGTCAACTGCCGGCTACCGCAGCGGCCTCCTCCATCCTCGCGACCGGCCGCCCCGAAGCTACCGCCTCCTCCATCCTCGCGCTCGTCCGCGCCGCCCTGAAGCTACCGCAGCGGCCTCCTCCATCCTCGCGCTCGTCCGCCCCGGGCCTCTCCTTCCACTAGCCCCTTCGTCGGGTATTCCGGCGGCGGAGGGCGCGGAGGGGCGGGAGGCAGGAGACGGCGAGCTGATCGGCGATTCCGCCTCGATCTGGATCTGGAGCACGGAGCTCCGGTGGGCCGCCCCTGCTCGAGCTCCGACGGCAACGGTGCAGCTGCAGATCGAGGCCCCGACGGCAGATCGACGCTTGCTCGAGCTCCACCGACGCCGACGCCTCCTCGAGCTCCGCCGAAACCGCGACCTCCCTCTCCCGAGCGGCGGCGGCGGCGGCGGCGGATCGACGCCTGCTCGAGCTCCGCCGACACCGCGACCTTCCTATCCCCTCTCCAACCCTCGATTCGGTCGGCGGAGGCGCGAGGCGAGGTGCCTCGGTCCTGCCGGGAGCGGCGGCGGCGGCGGATCCCGCGGCCCGGCGCAGATCCTCCTCCTTCTTCCCCGGTTGCCACCTCCTTCCCTCCTCCTCCTCCTCCTTCTCCAGGGCGCGCGCGGCCAACTACCGCGAGGCGATGCGCGAGGGGAGGCGCAAGACCGCTGCAGGTCTTCCTCCTTTGCGCTACGGGAACGTTTGCATAAGGGGGATTTTTGCAGATGCGCGAAGGAAAGCTCCTGGAGATAGTCTAAAGCTGCTCTGCTGATATGCCAACCGGAGCGGTCTGCCGATTCTTACTGGTCCGGCAATCCAGCGAGCACAACCGCTTGGCGGCGCCGGAGGGCGGCATCTGAACCAGCTCTGTCGGAGGCCAAGCGGAACTGCCACGGCTCCACCGGCTGAGGTCCCGCGGCCAATGGCGCGCCCTTGTATGTTGAGAAGACGACATGTGGGCGGGATGGGGATCTGAAGCTCCGGATGGCTCCCCAGGCGAAGCCGACGGCGGCGGCGGGCGACGTTGACAGGTGGGGAGGAGACGACCCGAACGGGGGGCTTATATGAACATTATAAGGGTGTTTTTGAAAATAAATGGTTCCTGACTAATTATCGCGATCCGAATTAGGGGGTAATTTGTAAATTATTGGGATCGCGATCCAAATCAGGGGTCTATTTGCAAATATTTAGGGGTATTTTTTAATTCCCGGATCCAGTCCGCCGCCGCCGCTCGTCGGACGCCGGACGTCCCGTGGCCCCGTGGGTAGTACTTGTTCTTCCTCCTGAGGATCTCCAAGGGGTGGTCCGGATTCCGACTGACAAGAACTCGCCTCTCTGCTACCGCGGCTCGTCGGAATCTGTGAATTGGCTTCTGCATTCTGAATACCACGAGTGGTAGCATGGAAGAAGACGGCCTCGCTGTGGCGGACTTGGTGCGCGGCAGCGCGGGGTTGGAGGCGACGTCCTTCAAGAGCGCTCGGTGGCGGTGAACTCGCTGGTGCCTGGTGGCGTGGTCCGCCAGTAGCCCAGTAGCTGTCTGGCATTCTAATGCGGAGTGCAGTTTTTGGGTTTAGGAAGTTGCAGGGTCACAATTCATTAGAAGTTCAGAACAGGAAAATTTACGAAGAGCGGCTGGCTGGCCTATGAGTACAATTCAGAAGCTCTGGGTTAGCAGAAAAAGATCTATATACAGAGCTTTAAAAGGCCATGACGATCTGTCGATCTCCCTCTCCGTCCTGGTCACAATCGGGATGTTCAACTCCCTGAACGCTGTCTGAAGATGCAAGCCTACTGATGACCATGCCTCCTTGGGTCAACCCATGTCTCCTCCTGGCCATGGCAGTGTCGTTCGGCCTGCACTTCTTGATCCTGCATGTATGCGTTCGGCATCGTGCCCCTGAGCTTGAACGAGTTTATGTTAGTCTTGGCCTTGGTATTTCCAGTGATAATCATCGATGAGACCCTCAAACTGGTGAGACCGTTCATGCTCCGTCTCAGTAGACCATCAGTGAAGCTCAAGGCTGACTGAAACTCTCCAGCTTGGGAATATCACTGTAAATTTGTAAAAAGACAATGCAATGGTGGAAAATGCATCCTGCTGGGCCTCAAACGAGGCTCATCACGTTCCTCCCTTGTCAGCCTGCTGTTTGCTCAGGAAGACAGAAACTCGCTTTCAGAAAGCCCGGCAACGAATGGAACTCCACAACTTCCAGATTATTCAGACGGGTTATCAATTAAACTTATCAAAAATAATCAAGATAAACATTACCTGAAAGCCAACAGTCTACACTGCAACAGAACCTGATGCTCACCCAACAGCTGCATTCAGAACCAATTCAGAGGAAGAACCTGAGCAAAGGAGCAGGATAACTCACGCATGGCTACTGCTTCCAGGGCCAGATGATGGATTACGAGAATTACAGCACATGGATCAACAAGTATGTCTGTGGTTGTATATATGTAGGTCTCATTGGTACCCAATCAATCACGCATAGAAATTAAGAATCACAGCAGCCGGATATTTCTGCACGAACAAGCATGCCAGCTCTGCACGTCTAAACCGCAACAAACATCCAGCAATGACTTAGCTTTACAGGTCATAGCACCAAGATGTTTATCAATTTCACCCACATAGTAATTTTTTTTAGAGTTATAGGGCCAAGCCCTCGTCTTAATAAAAAGACAAAATGTCACAGTTTACAGTTCAGAGAAACATGAGCACTCAACAGATTGCCAGGTCTCAGACCTGTTTACCGCAACCCGCCACACCCTGCTCAAAGGATGCAGAGCTCGAGCCACCAACTACACCCACATAGTAATTCATTCATAGTCAAAACAGAACATGGAAATAGCAAGAACCAAAACGGAGACTTGGCAAAATGATAACAGTGATTGAATTCCCCTTTACTTTGCAACACAAGAAATCTAGTCATCACAAGTCTCATCGGCAGCTTCTGAAGCTAAAAGGGAGGAGTGAAACAAGATTTATACCATAATACATAGACAAATATTAGCTAAACCCTGAATCTGTATAGTATGATCAACATCACATCGATGAGAAGTCGAATGGGAGATGCTGTGTTCCCATGTCGTTAGGCATTCCTCATGTTCATCTAGAGCTCAAACTCCTCCTCACGGAGCGCCATCTCTGCAGCTTCCTCCTCATCGTCGTCGAGGGCAAAGTACTGGTTCCTCTCCGCTGGCCTGAACATGTAGAACATGAACAAGTAGAATGCCACCGTGGCCACCTCCTCAGCCGCAACACTCACCCATCTGTACTTGTAGTTGGTGATTGTCTTGAGGGCATAGACAATGATCCTGGTGAAGTACAAATATCCAATCACGACGACATAGAACTGGCGGAAGAGCGTGAGCTTGGCAAGGGTTCTGGCCGCCTTCCCGTCTGTCTTGGATGACTCCCGCAGAGACCGCATCGACCACACAACGGGGAAGAGCACAGCACAGCAGCAAGCAACATCAACAAACAGGAAGATCTGGTTCCATGTCACCCATCCCTGCAAGAATGGCCCGGTCTCGCCAACCACAGCAGCAGCAATGTTAGCTGCAACCTGCAACGGGATCACCACCATGAGCACCTTCTTCTCCTTGTCCTGCAGGAATGGCTTCAGGAACGACCACCCGGTCCCAATCAGCGCAATCACAGCGAACAAGATGACACCCTTCACGAGCTGGAACAGATAGAACATAACGTCCCAGCCGTGGGGCGTCCCGGCCGTGCGGATGTAGTGCTGGTCCTCGGCCGCCGAGATGCAGTAGAGCATACGCGCGACGAGCAGGCCGGACATGAGGTGGTGGATGCGGTGCGCGGAGAGGCGGTTGCGGTAGAGAGTGATGTAGAGCCATCCAGCCAGGAAGGCGACGTAGCCGGCGGCGAAGAAGGCGTAGATCGCCGGGACGGGGGCCATGCCGACGGAGAGGTAGTCATAGGAGCCGTCCGGGTTGATGTTGTACATGTCGGTGCGGACCTCCATGGTGACCTTGGTCTCCGGCGCGCAGCTGGCGAAGAAGAGGCTGTACTCGTCGGGGTGGGTGATGGGGAAGGTCTTGTTGTAGTGGCCGTTGGTGTCGAGGTCGGCGAAGGTGAAGAGCGGTATGACGTAGGGGCTGGAGAGGACGCAGTTGGGGGAGGACTCCGGGTTGGGGTTCAGATCCGTGGGCGGCGGCTGCTCGTAGATGGCCTCGAAGAGCGCCTCGTCGGAGAGGAGGAAGAAGCCGAGCTGCGAGGGGTCAGGCTTGGCGACCGCGGAGGAGACCTTGGCGCCGTCGACGGTGACGGAGACCCTGCCGCTGGGGCCGAAGCCGAACTTCTCGAAGAGGATGGAGCTGCGGGGGTCGTCCTTGAACGACTCCTTCTTCATCTCCGCCGCCGCCGGACGGATGAGGACCCCGGCGACGGCGAGGAGGAGGAGGGCCGCGCGGGCGGCGGCGCGGGCCATGGCGGCGAGATCTGGGTGGAGCGGGCGTGGGTGGGGGGAGGCGGATCGGAGTCGGAGGTGCGCGACGCGAATTGGCCTGGCCGGGACGGACGGGCCGAGGGGTGGAGACTTTTCTCTTTTTTCTGGTGGGCTTTGGGAGGAGGTGGGGATGAGGGGCCCATTCGGCGTCCGATCCGCTTCGAGATTGGTGACACACCCCCCGTGGTGGGAGACTTTGACCAGCGGACGCTTAGCAGGAAAGCAATCGTGTTTGTCGAAGCGTCCGATCGTGATCGCACGGTGCACGTACGGCCTCGACGCACGACGCTACGGGCCAATACGATGCCGGCGAACACGTCTATGCAAGTCCTAGTCGCAAATTGCTACGAAGCTTGGTGGAAATCTAGAAGGACACAATGGTTGACGAATGGCGAGGAGTCGCTGACGAAGATACGACGGCCTGACGGGTCAAGCAATTTGTCCGACGTGCCCGAGACGCCGAGAGCCCGAAATCTGTGGTCGGATCATGCAACGCAAACGGTGGAGCCGAAATGACATGCTTTGTTTTGTGCTGGCTGCTCCACCACTTAGCGCTGAGCCAGTCGCATCGCTCCCTTGTTGTGTGTATGTACTACTTGCCATCATGGTCATGGCTTTGTATTCACGCGTTTATCGCGGGTGATGCGGGCTTCACAGCGCTTCGATCAGCTTGTTCGTTTGGCTGGTGGCTAATGCTGATTTATTATGAGAGTAAAGTACTGCTGACTAATTGCTGATGACCAGTTTGTTCTAAGAGAGACTGGGGGCTGATAAGCCAAGCAAACAGGGCGATCCTCCGTCCATAGGCGCTGTGCGGCGCGCGACGGAGGAGATCATGAAATGAGTTTGAGGCGGCGGCACCGTGCCACCGTCGACGAGGAAGTCGGTGAGGCGTCGGTGCCCACGTTCCCGCAACCCCGCCGACAGACGACAAGCCCCGTCAGGAGAAGGTGGGCCCCTGGGCTCATTGGGCCCTCGACTTTGCCTTTGTTGTTGTTCGATGGGCTCATTGCTGCGCGCAACAACAAAGGCCACCATTGCTGGACTGAGTGCCCCAACCCGAGTCCGAAGCTCCATTTTAGGTGGGCCTGAGGGTGGATCGAGAAGTTTTGTTACTGGAATCAGCATAGAGTGGGCCGTGACTAACAGCAAATCGCGAATGGCCTCAATTATATATATATATATATATAAAATTCTAATTTGCAAATTTATACGATCGTTTTGAAATTTATCAAAAATATACATCAACCGCCGTGGGTCACGGCGGAAAGAGCCTACCGCCGTAGGTCACGGCGGCAGCACACCAACGGTCGGGTCCAGGGTGTGGGCCCTGCGGCACCTTACCGCCGTGTGCCACGGCGGTAGGGCCTTATCGCCGTGGCGGACGGCGGCAGCCACCCCTATATAAAGGGCGACGGCGACCGCCGTCCCCCCACGCCTGTCGTCGCCCCCTCCTTCTCTGCCGCCGCCCCCCTCAGGTTAGTCCTCTTCCTTTTTATTAATTAGTTTAATTAATGTAATTAGTGTAGAAAATTAGTTTTAGATTAGAAAATTTAGAAATTAGTTAATTTAATTAGTTTAGATTTAGAAAATTAGTTTTTTAATATAGAAATTTAGAAAATTAGTTTTTTAGTTTAAAGAATGTAGAAAATTTGTTTATCTATTCAGGAAATTGTCGAAATTAGTTTAGTTTGTTTAGAAAATATAGAAAATTAGTTTATCTGTTTTAGAAATTGTAGAAATTACATTAGCATGTGTAGAAATTATAGAAATTACTTTAGCTTAAATATAGAAAATTAGTTTATCTGCTCTAGATATTGTAGAAATTGCTTTAGCATGTGTAGAAATTATAGAAATTACTTTTGTTTTTTTCAAAAATGTAAAAAATTAGTTTATCTGTTCTAGATATTGTAGAAATTCCTTTAGCATATGTAGAAATTATAAAAAATTACTTTATCTCGTTTACAAAATGTAGAGAACGTAGAAAATTAGTTTATCTCTTCAGAAAATTTTCGAAATTACTTTAGTGTGTTTAGAAAATATAGAAAACTAATTTATCTTGTTTAGAAAATGTAGAAAATTAGTTTATCTGTTTTAAAAATTGTAGAAATTACTTTAGCTTCTTTAGAAATTCTAAAAAAATACTTTATCTCGTTTAGAAAATGTATAAAATCTAGAAAAATAGTTTACCTGTTTAGGAAATTGTCGAAAATTACTTTATCTTGTCAAGAAAATCTAGAAAATTACTTTACCTCGTTTAGAAAATGTAGAAAATATAGAAATTACTTTATTTAGTTTTTTAATTGTATATTTAATTTTTGTATGCAGCTACAGCTATGGATCAGGCTCAGGCCGAGGCTCAGGCTCAGGCTGCTCGTGCTGAGGTTGACGCGTACGCGACGCCAGAGTTGTTGGACAGGGAGGTCGACCGCAGGCACCGCTCGTTTCTGTCCGTCGTCCTCGGAGAGGATATTGGACACGTGTGTTCTCGCACTACGCGCACGTTGTTGCCGATCCACGATCTTTGGGTTCCCAAGTACGTGAACTGATGCTATGTTATTGTTTGTACCTTCATTTATCCTTTTGTTGTAATAAATAAATTTCCTTATTTGATTCAGACTATACGCTGCAGGACTACTGCCTGTAGCGCGGTTAGTCCAGGAGGACAGACTGCGGGATGCGATTCCTCGGAAGGATCGCATGACACGGTTCCAGTACGACTACTTCCTCCTCAGCGTGCTTCTGGACCACTGGAGGCCGGAGACGCACACGTTCCACTTCACCGTCGGCGAGATGACGGTGACCCTTCAGGACACGTCCCTGTTGATGGGACTTCCTTGTGCAGGCGAGCCGCTGGGTGCTGTGGACATCTCCGACGAGTGGCGTATTGAGTTCCTCGCTCGGTTCGCGAACGTTCCTTGGAACGATCGTGCCCCCGCCCCGTACCAGGAGTTCGCGAACCCTCACGGACCCACCTTGATCTGGTTGCAGCAGTTCAACGTATGTACAGTTACCGCATATTTTTCTTCGTTTTTAAGATATGGAGACAATGTAACTAACATTTAATTTTGTTTGTGCAGGCTGATTACCTAGCAGATGACGTCGAGCCCGAGACAGTCGCCAGGTTCTTCGAGGCGTACCTGTTGTGGCTGTTTGGGTTCGTGTTGTTCTGCAGTTTGCAGGGTGACGCAGTGGCGAGGTACTTGATCCCCCACGCTCGGAGGATCGCCGACGCGCCCTTGGACGACGTGCCCAGATCAGTTGGGGCAACTCTGTTCTTGCGGGCACGTACATGGGTCTGTGCTCGGGGGTGCTGAAGGGTCGTTCGGCGGAGGCGATCCTTCTCGGCTATCCTCTCCTTCTTCAGCTCTGGTGCCACGAGCGGTTTACGATTGGTCGGCTAGTCGTCCCCCTCGACGCGTACGAGCCCCTGCCAGAGGGCCATGACCCCCTCGACCGTTTCACCATGGGCTCGTTGTGGTGCCTCCGGACGGTAATTTCTTACTTTTCACTTTCAATTTGTCTCTCCATTTTGTGTAGTTTGTTCAATCCACATTTAGGGTTCACATTTCGTTTGTATGCAGACCTCGTACGCTCACGACCAGACAAAGAGGGCGTACAAGGACTTCGTCGGTCAGTTCGACGCTCTCACGGATGCGGACGTATGAGAGCGTCAGGTAGACGCCGTACTCAGAGGAGACTGTCGCGACCCGCGCACTACAGGGCATCTCGTCTTTGTGCTTCCGAGACCAGGACTACTGGATGACGAGGACGCCGTTGCTGTTCGACATGTACGTGGAGGAGTACGCTGTCCACATGGTGCTGAGGCAGTTCGGCCGCTACCAGGTGTGGCCTGTGCCTGTGGTGCACACTGTTCTTAGCGCCCACCATAGGTGAGTTCTCGTCAATTTTTAAATTTAATTCAGCGTTCGAAGATTTTAGCTGCTGACAAATATGTTTAATTCGTCGTAGGTGGTCTCGGAGGGGAGTTGCGGGGCGTGTTTCTTGGGTTCAGAGGGTGTAGCCGTACGTGGACGGTTGGGCTACTACATCAGAGAACGTCGTCACTGAGGACCGGCCCCACGACGACACGGCGTGGGAGGCGTACATCCAGTGGTACACCCCGAGGACTCGGTCACGTGTGATGTACGTCCCACCACAGCCACCAGCGCCGGTTCCGGACGCGGCGAGGGCGATCGTTCCTACTGCCCCGTACCCGGTGCGACGGGATCAGCATTACGACGCGGCGGTGAGTTTGAAAATGCAACTAATTTTTCTTATGGTACTTTACATTCTAACATTTGCTAATAATTTCTTTTGTAGTTTGACGTGATTGCGGACCTTTCACGTTTTATAGGGGAGTCGAAGGCGAGGCTGAACCTCATGTCACACCAGGAGATCGAGCATACATGGGACAGGATGCAGGCCATCACCACGAGGTTCCTTGCCGCGGTCTACTCCCGCGGCAACCCGACTCTGCCCCTGTTTCCACGGTACCCCCAGTCGTCCTCCAGCTCCGCCTCGACTGGTCGTTCCCACACGGCACCGTCGTCCTCGTCACGACCACCCTACCCGGCGGCTTTCTACGCGGCGCGCCCTCCGGTGCATCCTCCCTTGAGGATGTCTCCTCTAGGGGGCCCGTCTCCCAGAGGTCCTGCACCTTCACCAGAACCAGCACCAGGAGGACTTGCAGTAGCAGCAGCAGCACGAGCAGCACCACTAGTACCACTTGTTCCTTCCTCGTCCACTGGCGTTGTTCTTCCGTCAGGTAAAGACCACAACTCTATCTCGAACCATATACAAAGACTAGATTCTATTAATTATGATACGTGATTTAATAATACTATTTGTTCCAGCTTACGTCGGCAGCGACGGCACTCCTGACTCCACCCTAGAGGACCAGGCGGGAGGGTCCGGGTTCGACGACTTGGACTTCGACTTCGACTTCTTGCACGGTCTGCAGACGCAGGACGAGCTCGGAGGGTCGCAGCTAGAAGGCGCGCCACCCACGTGGACACAGGA
Source organism: Cenchrus fungigraminus (assembly GCA_036936925.1). Classification (NCBI taxonomy): domain Eukaryota; kingdom Viridiplantae; phylum Streptophyta; class Magnoliopsida; order Poales; family Poaceae; genus Cenchrus; species Cenchrus fungigraminus. The sequence continues at coordinate 12,869,966 of CM072778.1, read as the reverse complement.
GGGAGCAAGGACGCAGCCAGGAGGGTCACAACTGCCAGGCGCGAGCGGTGGGACGCTGCCAGGAGGGTCGCAGCTGCCAGGCGCGAGCGGTGGGGCGCAGCCATCTCCAGGAGGGTTGCCAGGGTCGTCCCACGAGGTTGCAGGGTCGGCGGCGGCGATGGTGACACCGCAGGCCACTGCTGATGCTAGGCGTCGGCAGATCCACCCACGTGACCCGTTGACGTACCCTCGCGAGCAGACGCACGCCGCAGTCCGAGCAGACAGGCTGCACAAGAAGACCCGACGATGCTAGATTAGGTCGCATATTGTTTATACATCAGCACTCTTATATGTGATCATGACTATTTTTTATTATGTCACTTTGCTTTTGGTTATTACCACCTAGTTTTCTTTATAGTAAAGTTAAAAAACAAAAAATAAATCATTAAGTTAAAAAAACAACCCGACGAAAAGCAACCGCGGCGGTTGGCGGTAGGTTCGAGATAGAGTATTATTAAATCACGTAGTATTCAAGTCGAAAAGCAACCGCCGTGGACCACGGCGGTAGGTCCAACCGCCGTGGCGGACGGCGGATGCCACGCTTACATAAAGGGCGACGGCACCAGCCGTCCTGCCCGACCCTGCCGCCGCCTCACTCTCCCCACAGGCTGCTCCTCCCTCTTAGGTAAGTTTCCTTTCTTTATTTATTTTATGTAATTAGTTTAGAATAGTGTAATTAGTTAAATTAGTTATGATTTCGTGTAACAGTAACTAGAGATGTCTACTGCTGCCGCCGGAGGGGGTGAGGATGATAATGGTGGTGGTGATCCGAAGGGGAAAAACACAAATGCGGCACCTGATCCGAAGAAAATGAGCACGTTTGAAAGAGACATGCTTCGTCATTTGCAAGGAGTAACTGCAGATGCCATTGCAAGAGGAGAGGAACCTCCTTGGGATGGTCTTTATGCTCAAAAAAATGCATCATTATTTGCAACGAAAAACTGCAGATGTCATTGCAAGAGGAGAGGAACCTCCTTATGGTGGTCTTTATGCTCCGGGTGGTTTTTATGCTCCACCAACAGACCCGTGTGTTGCTAATAACACCAGCTAAAAATGCTACCAGGAAAGATAAACCTTCGTCGTCACATCACAAAAATGACTGAAGTTTGTCATTTTGTAAGATGTTGTAGTCTTTCCTGCAGTGTTGTAATATTTGAACTGGATCCTATTGTGATTGTGTTGTAATAATCGAATCAGCATTCCTTAATTTCCTTTTTTTTACTTTCGTACTGGATTTATTATAATTTAATAAAGTTTTTTTAAAATAAAATGAGCCTAACCGCCGTGGCCCACGGCGGTTGGGCCTAGCTGTCGTGACCCACGGCGGTTAGGTCCAACCGCCGTAGAGGTTCCCTAACCGCCGTGGACGGCCACCAATCGCCGTGGGCCACGGCGGTTGGGATGTAAACGCCGTGGCGTACGGCGGCAGCGGCTAACTGCCGTACGCCACAGCGGTTAATGTACATTTTTGATAAATTTCAAAACGGTCGTATAAATTTGCAAATTGGAATAAAAAAATAAAAAAAAATCCCAATTGCAGTCTTGCAGAACATGCGGCGCTTGTGGTTTGGATCCCCCGTTATGCCTTCTCCACTTTGTTGTCGCATCATTGTTTCGTCTCGCGTTTTTTTTTTGTTGCTGTATGTAAAATTACTTGTATTTTCAGATATCAAAGCTTGTTGGTTGGGGAGGGGGTTGTAGTTTGCATTTGGTCAATAACTGTCGAGGAGGAAAATGTAAATGAAATGGGCACGGCTATTACGCATGTCTCGGCGCCTCCCTCGGATCAATGTCCCTCTCCGGCTGACTTGTAGTGGAAGCCAGCGCCCGATTTGTTGTCTACCACCGTAATCTCCTCTGGCTGTCAAGAAGTCTCTGCTGCTGCTGCACTCTGGTAGCGAAGGTGGCTGTAGTTTTCTCTTGTGTTTGGTCAATCTGCAGAGGGAACATCTCTTGGCAGCAGCATGCTTGTTCCTCCCTGGACCAGGAGGGGGTTTCAGGTCTCGGACATCAATTTCCAGAGGAAGCGAGTCCCATCGTCAAAGCTGATAATGTCATGTACCAACCCAGGACAAATGTATCTTAACAGTACGTCCACGTTCTGTTCATCAATGTTAGGTGCTCTAACCCTTGTCTTAGGCGCTACCAGGAAATACCCAAGGAGTACCCAACTAGCAGTCTGTCGGCGCTCTGGTCAGATGACATGGCATCGTGAAGTCGGAGTCACTGCAAAAGAAACAGTCAAAGACATCGTTGGATCAATGAGGTTCTCTCGACCATCTGTTTAGTTCAAGATTCACGCATCCAACGTTGTCCAAAAACAATCCGGAATTGTATTTTTTCAACATCTGGTCTTGGTTCTTGTAATACGATCGCTGTCGGTGAAGCTAGTCCTCGAGCCATAAGGCTGTGTTATTCTCGGTAGGAACTAGAACACGAACAATTTTGTCTCGGCTAGTTTTGAACACAAATCCAAGCTGAGCTACCTAAACCAAATAGGATCGGAAGGCACAAAAGGCTTCCCCTGCAACTTGCCAAATGCCAAGTGGTCCGTGTCTTTGGCGTATGCGCTGCGTCTGTATGCAGCGCGATTCATTCGCGGAAGCAGGAGTGGAGTTTCGGTGCCAAACAGGCCAGGTAGCATGATGTTGGTGCGTGTACCATACTGTACAAACATCGATAAAACAAAGTCTCCACAGCTGCAACTTTTCCAGTAAACTAACCTTTTTTTCCCCTTAAAAAGAGGAATTTGTTCCATTCGACTAGAATATGTTATCTTCCAAGCAACTAGTTCAGTCACATCGCAGGCAGAATATGTCTGCTGTACAAAGCAATCTTGCGGGGCTTTGTGACACGTTCTCCATCAACAACAGTTGAGCATAGCTTAGTTCTGATGAGTTCATGGTTACGCACAAACAAAACAGCGAGTGATTACTGCTTAGCGCCATAAGCAACACAGCGTAATCATGATCAGCAGAACCTGGAGAAACAAGCAGTCAAAACGCAGCACAAACTTTCCGCCCGTAGGTTACTAGAGAGACCCCAGGATTGCTGCGAGAACAGAAGCTTTGTGCTTCTGTTCCAAGTTTGCAGAAGCGGCAAAGAACACCTCGAGCTCTGAGAGCTTTCAGAGGCCGGGCCCTCCTTTCCAATCTCTGCATGGCGCAAAAAGAATTGGGCTCCCACCATGAAGTGTCCGGCAACCGTGGTCTGCAACGGGAAAGAAAATTCAGTACAGGTAAAGCATCCTGCAGCTTGTTAAGCAACTGTGCAAGATAAGATAAAAACTACTCTACCCTAAGTTAATCGTTTAGGCTTTGCACTGTCGCCTATCACGCGCAATGAATCTCCAGGTACAATCATGTCAGTGCTGCATGTCACTGAGCTAGTGAGAGATAAAGGTGGTTATGGATTGCAAAGTTTGGCAGGCGCGGTGCACTGTTTCTACAATACTTCCAAGTGCTGAAAGATTGTAGTGGCAAAGCATGACTCTTTTTTGTTTGGTCTCAAGGAAAAGGAAAGTCATTTTCAAGTTCCAACCACCAGCGACCATGTAATAGTGCCTGCAAAAGAATTCATATACCTTTAGGCCTGCAATTCAGCAGACTAACTCTTCGTGGTTGTAAATCTAGTACGGCTAAATTTCGTTAAGTAGTGTGTTAGGCACTTGATCTGCACCTAACCTATAGATATATAGCTGACATCCCTTTCTAATTAGCACTCACCTGAAAAAGAATTCAGAGCTAAAAGTTGTCAATGTGTTAGGTTAGATAATAGGTTAGGGCTGGGCTGATGCTGCTCCTAAGATATCTTTAAGCAATTTGTGAATGTGGAACATTGATTAGTGCTCTAGCTGGTGCTAAGGGTACAAGGATATAAAGCAAGTTCTGAATCATATCATAAAGTCAGTTTTACGAATATGTATGAAAGATGTATCTTACCAAGAAATGCACAGACTACTCAAGTATTTCTTTCACAGGTTTCTGAGAGATCTGCATGAAAAATGAGATGAGTCAGTGAGTGATTAGAATCAACCATCAGATTTAAAAAGTTATACAGAGGGGGGGAACAAGCTAGAAACTCCAAATAAGCTAACTCCAGCTTAGAAATAGCACAAATTTAGACAGATTCTATAATACAAAAAGGCCTCGATGAGAGCTAATGCATGCGCAATTGTCAATAATCATACCAAACTCCAACGAGATAAAGTTGACAATGGATCCAGGAATGGAGCGGCAGCAGCAAGCAGAGCCATAGAAACAAACAGCGCCTAGCTGCGCACGCTCAGTTTGGACAGGTAACTTAAACAAGGGACCTACTCTCTTGCCACTGATGTCACCTTCACACTTCCAAAGGTTGACATAAAGATGAAATAAACAAATGGCACCTTGCTCCATGTTTTGAGGGCATGCCCTCTTCCTTTTAGATTTAAAATAAAACGCTTATACATGTCTAGGTCAATCATCAAACTATTCTTTCAGATGATAATTTAACTGGAAAACTTTCTTATTTCCTTTTAACAAGGCAGCCTTTCAAATTTCAAGTTTCAACCCAAGCTGCCATCATGCAACCCGACCATTTGAAAATTACTTCCAGCACTTGCTTGAAAGAATATGAAGCTTCCAAGTTCCAAGTGCACCTGTCCAGTTAACATGCAGACCAAGTGGTGTGCAGACCCCACATATCAGTAGACATTGCAAATAACTTATCGGTAAAAGTGATCACCTCGTAAGCCTTGACCTTAATGGTTGCCTTGTAACCCTACACATCCAAACAAAACAAGTAGCTTCAGTCATTGAAAGAGGAGAAGCATGCCAAGTTACAGGTAAAATAACCTAATCAAATAAAAGAATTGCAGCCACATATAGATCAATAATAGAGAAAACAGTTACTCTGCGCCACAGTACTGCCTTACGTATAGCCGCGACAGAAAGAGGATTAGATGCAAACAAAAGGCGGATCATAGGGGCACAGGTGTCGGGTCCCTTGTAAGAAGTATAAGCCAATTTATAAACCTCTGCAGCTACAGGAATTCTGCTTTAAAGCATGCCAAAACTTCTTTCACTTCCTTCCTAAAACACAACCACCACCTCTGCCAAGACCAACCAAACCAGAAAACACGACTCACCAAACACATAAGGTGAGGCAAGAACAATGGAAAAACATAGCCCCCAAAGCCATAATCAACCACTCCAAGAAGAGGACTACATAGATATGGATTTGAGCTCAGCAGCAGCAGCGGATGCAGCCACCACCACAGCAAGCTTGTTCTGCTACAGCGCTCTCATGGCGACCTCCCCACAACACTCGCGAGAGTTTGAATTCCACATGCCAGCTCCAATTGACCAGTGGGAGCCCGTGGCATCCCCAGCAGATGAGCTCTTCTACAAGGGCAAGTTGCTACCGCTCCATCTTCCACCACGCATTCAGATGGTTGAGAAGCTCCTGGAGAGTGCGGCTGAGAAAGGCTTACTCTCAGCGAGCACTGCCCCAGCAACACCATACCAGTCATGCAACCTATCAGCAGCAAATTCATGTTATGCCAGTGGTGAGCTCAATGCGGAGTATTACTTCAATGAGTGCATATCTGCTGGTAGTGATGCTGCTGAGGACACAGCAGCCTGTGAGAAGAAGACATGGTCCAAGAAGCTCAAGTTCATCAGGCATCTCAACCTTGGTCTCAAGCTCAAGGCATCAAAAGCTTACTTGAGGACAATATTCGCCTCTAAAGGAGGGAATCCATATGACAAGAATGGTGTACCTAGAGCAGACGAGATGTCCAATGAACAGTTCAAGACCTGGAGGAAGAATCCGTTTGGCCATATCAGAAGCAACAGGTACATAGCCTCACCCATCAGCAGTAGGAACACACTAGGTAGCAAGCTTAAAGAGGACGAGTGCGGACATAGAAGATCCTTCTCCAGTGTCATCATCCGATACTCGTCATCAAACAAGCCATCCTCTGTTTCATCATCATCATGCTCTTCATCAAATTCGTCCTCCTTTTCCATCCCAAGCTCAACTGACTCTGGTGTTGGACCCGTGCTGAGGAGGAGCAGCAGTGCAAGTTCAGAGATGGACAATCCAATTCAGGGAGCAATAGCATACTGCAAGAAGTCACAGCAGCTTGCCTCAGTGAGGAAGAGTGCAAGTGATGCAGGTTTCCGGTTCATGTCATCATCAGCATCAAAAATAGCAGCAGAATCTGAAGATGCAGAGGGTATATTTGATATTAGCCGAAATATAAATGTAAATTCAATGTTTTCTTAATAATTCTGTACTCTTTTGATCTTGATCTTTCTGCAGATATGATATACATTTAATATTACGACCTTTAAAAAATTGATGTAAGCAATTTCTGTTTAAGAACAAACAGTTTCGATATGCAACAAATACTGAAAAATTCCCTCTTTTTTTAAACTAGAGAAAAAAATCAATGTAACCATTTAATGTTTTTTCTGACCAGTGTCTTTAGCCACATTCATGTGTTGTGACTTGTGACCAAGATGAAAGGTAATCTAAACAAATTCACGAGCCAGGGACACAAATAACCTAGCACGGCAATTCTTATTGGTTGGTGGCATTTTGTAATGGTCACTTGGTCATATATATCCACGTGTAAACAAGTTTCTGATTAAACCCTACCTGATTCATGTTTCTTGAACACATAACAGAAAATGTACTCTTTAAAGATAGGTAAAAGCTACTCTCTTCGTTCCTAATTATAGGTCATTTTGGCTTTTCTAGGTGCATAATTTTTGCTATGCATTTAGATATAGTATATGTGCCTAAGGTCCTCTAGCTGAGTTGGTTAGGGGGCCGAGTGGCACCTCCCTAGGTTCTGGGCTCAACTCCTTGTGAGAGCGAATTTCAGACCGAGGTTAAGAAAACCTCCTAGTCTGTCCCACGCTCACGCGGGCGCAGGTGTCACCATGTAAGGGTGGGGCAGAGGTTCAGGGGTTTTCTAGATCTACGTGAGAAGGTCATCTTCTTCTTAAGCAAATGTTCAGGGGCTGTCATACCCCCTGCAGGTCTAGTTTTTTTAGATATAGTGTATGTCTAGATGCATAATAATGTATATGAACCTATAAAAACCAAAACGACCTACAATTTGGAATGGAGGGAGTAGTAACTAAGCAGGATCTTGTCTTTAAATTAGCTAAAAGTGCCCAACTTGGACCAAAAAAAAAATTGCCCTGGAAATTGGATATCATTAGTTGGCCTCCATATTAAGTATGCTATTTAGAACACAAATACCATGGCTTTGTAAACCAAGGAACGTGCAAGTGCTATAGCAGGGACCTTATTTAATAAGCACACAAGACACTTGTGGCTGAAAAATGAAGAAGTTAAAACATGAGAGCCCGAAAGACTACATTCCTTTCTTGCCGTGACAAACAAAAAAAGAATATCCACAACATAGTACATACCAGAAACTTTAATTACCTGCAGGTATATGTTGCTCATCTTTAAAGCTACGAATCATCTGACAAGAAGCATCAAGGTTAACAAAAAAATTGTGGGGGTAGGGGTAGTGGGGGCATGAGTGTCCCTTCCCACCAATGTGTGCCTAAGCTTGATGGGATGCTGATATGCATCGTAAATTGTAAATGCTATAAAATTATAAATGAATAAGCACAAAAATTAAAATGCTATAGATTTGTACCTTTACTCTTATTTGAGTAGAACCTTGTATAAGCTCAAACAGTTTTCAGCCTTTCTTTCCATGTACTGGTTACAACTTACTTAAGATTTTCAATTCCCCCTAGATTAATTATCCTGAAGTATCAATTGAAATTTTATTGTGATAACAACAGCAATGTAAAAGGTTCCATCGCAAGGAGTAGATCAGGGACACTATATAACAGAAGATCAGTACTACCTCCATTCTCATATACTTGACGCTGGATAGCTCAAAGTTGAGCTACGGAACGTCAAATAAATGAGAACAGAGGGAATATCTAGGAAAACTCTAACAGTCCCAGGTGTCTATTTACTGAGATAACTCTGGCCATCCAGTGCAGTGACTTTGATAATTAAGCTGGAAAATGCAGTCCAACTTCTTTACTCACCTAAGGGGGCCAGTTAAGCTAAAAGGCAATGTACCAGATCAGCTTCATTTTCATCATGCCAGATTTCCAACTCAGCAGTTTTCATCGTTCAAGCACCTGTGATGCTGAATTTACAATGACAGATCAGATATAATATATCAGCATAGGCATCAAACAATTGCTTGTCAGAATCTATCCTAAATGGAAACAAAAGAAACCAAACAAGGGAGCATCACATTCCTTAGCTTCAAAGCAGAACATATACTGAAGAAATGACCGAGTAAAGACAGGAATCCTTAAACTAAGAGAGCATGCTGACAAAAGGCAGGGCAAGATTAAAGCAAAAGGTAAACAGAGTTATCCACTACATTGATGATGTTGAGCAGTGTTGGGACTGACAGCAACACAACAGGGCCAACTTTACGCCTCCCTGCCTCCAATAGTCGGCCATTGTTCACCGTGTTGCTAAATCTTATGTTGTTTTGCATGACATAAGCTGCCCCTCTTTGCCTTTTTTAGTCCTGCAAGAATTTTGAGTCTGTTTAGATTGCTGTGCCAACTTGTGCCACCAGCTCCTTATTAGAAAAAAAATGTGCCACAGACTCTGATTTTTCTTTTGTCTTTTTTAGGGAAGTAACTTGTGACAGACCAAACTAATCTTCCATCCAGTGATTGGTAACTGCACTGTAGTCTACCAGAACATGTGCATCCCAGTTACCATTGTAGATTTGACAAGGTGAATATCATATACAATATCATCATGGACACAGCACACATAATTGCATATGCTCTTGCTGGCAACGTGAGTACCACATAAGACTGAACAGGTTCCTGGAATACAGAAAGCAGAGTAACAAAAACCAAAATTACATCCATAGTGAACTTGAAAATAAGCATTTAATTTGGCCCAGTAAGTTTATTGCTACATCCCTGTAAACACTTTGTGTACCTTTTTCATTTAAATATATAACCAGTAGGGGCTCAAACCCCCTCCTGTTTCCTAAAAAACAGTTTATTGCTACATCCAGCGTGTAACATCAACTGGTTTACAGTAATGATCAACAAGAGAGACTAGCTTGAAAAAAGCACTTAATTTAGCCCAATATTTTTTTGCTACATCCTACAATTGCAGTATATACAAAAAAAACTATTATTGAAGACGAAATAGCATGTTAAGAACAGCCTAACTGCTTAAAAGGAACTAAAACCCCATCAAGTGTTAGGACCTGAAGTTGCATCACTAAATAAAGGAGCAAGCTCAGAACTAGGAATGAATTAGCACCAGGATACTTGAGACTTAGCAGCAGCATAACAAATTACACGTAAGTGCACATACATTAAATGAACAAGACGAATTGTGATGCAGTCTTGAAAAGGGGAGTTTTGCGCATAACTTAAAGAACTTTTAAGGATTAAGTAACTCTGTAGATTGAATCTCCCCATGCCCTGTGCTTTAAAATGGAAGTACTCCTCAGAAGTATAATGTATAGAAGCACATCTTAGAAAGGATTTTCTTTAACTCAGGTACAATAGATTGAGCACATTTAGTGCCATCAAATTCTTCAATTGCAGGAGCCTCGCACGATGGGCAAGTTCTGTGTGGTATTTTGTTACAGAAGGAATTGTACAATCAACAAATGATGTAAGCTACTGTATCTGTTAGTGAGTACATACTCGAACCTGGAGACAGACAGACAGTCTAGACAGCCTTTCTCTTTATAAGGCATATACTGGGTTCAGTTCAGTATCTGAGAGCTCAGTATTGTCATACCAGGAGCTTGAGCCACTTCTTCTTGACATCTTCTCCTTTTTCCTAATCTTCCGTATACGTTTTGATTTCACCACATAGTATGTCATTGTACCAAGTACACCAGCCATTGTGACACCACCTATCAGAGATACCAGTATTGCTGCCCACTGGAAATGGCGGCCTAGCACAATATAGCAGGAGGCAATGAAAGAAATTGTAGTGCAAACCGATGCTATCCACATAAGCTTGTTGATCACCTCAACAACCCTTCGCTCAGACTTGGTTTCTCCCCTGACAACTGTTATTTGAACTACGACTACCGCCAATGATGTAAATAGAGCTACAGCATTGAAGATGAAGAAAATCTTAAAGGAGGTAGCCTGAACAACAACTGCAATTCCATTGTCGGCATTTCCACCAGGTACGGTGAATATAGCTGCAAAAGCAACTGTTGCAAACAGCACAGCAACAACAGTTACAGAGTTAGTAGCATTGTTGATGCCTTCTCTGTGCAACTTCCTGAGTTCTTTAGCAATGCCATGAACATTTTTGTTTGTTTTTCTAGTTTGCTCCAGTTGTGTGTGGACATCTTTCTTTATCTCTGTCACTGTCTTCCGCAGCTCATCTCGAGGCTGGTTCAGTTCCCTAGATCTGAGTGCACCATGCTGAGATAAAATATCCTTAATTTCGCAAGACTCTTCACATACCGGCAACCCTTCAGCTATATCATATGCAGTCTTGTGGTCTCTGGTCAATGCATTGACATGGGTATCTGGTAGCCGCAAAAGAACACTAACTATCTGTACAAGATAAGAAACAGAAAAAACATTAAGTCCAGCAGAGCTTAAATAATAATAATAATAATAAAGCTAGGTACAAGTAAAAAATCTAATTAGGAGTGGGTAATTGTTTATCCTATATCAAACAGTCTTGTAGTACAGTGATCACAACGCTCTAGTAGCATCTCCAGAGCATGGGGTCACAGTCTTTTTCCCCACTGGCCGAGTTATTATTATTATTTATGTTCGTTAAGGTACAAGATTTTACTTAGTGCAGACTACAAAGTATTTGCACATTGAAAGCAGATCATTTAGCAGTGAGGTATAAAGGAGCATGTAAGTTATTTTGTTTTCTAGATGTGCACTAAACTTTATAGCTGGCCTTATCTGAGTCGTTATTTATTCATGGAATTTCATTAAGACTGGAAGAAGAATGTTGATGCATGCAGAATGATGCATATAGGTGTCTTAACATGAAAGGAGGGAGCAATGATCAATTGATCATCGAGAGGGATTATGAGCAGCTATCAACAAATACATGCACACTGCAGATGTAACATCAACTTAAAAAGTTTGTAATACCTCTGCTCGCTTTTTTCTTGTTGCGACATGCAAAGCCGTGTTCCCATTTTTATCTGGCAGCATTACAATTGCTGGATCAGCATCCACTAAGGCTCTAAGGACATCACAGCTTGTTCCCTTTACAGCCATATGAAGAGCAGTTTGACCTTTCTTGTCATTTCTTCTTGCTAACTGAGGATCTTTTTCAAGTAACGCTTTGACAGTTCCAACATGCCCCTGTCGAGCAGCGAAATGTAAGGCATTTTTTCCATTGTCTCTGGCCATTTCCACCAATCCAAAGTCATCTTGTTCCAACAACAGCTCAACAACTTCGATATGGCCCCTCATAGCTGCTGATATAAGTGGGGTGGTATTTCCAGGACCAAATGTCTTGGCAAGCATCCTGTCGTGAAGTAACATTTCCTGCACAACAGCTGATAAGAAAGTACCCCTAGTCATTAGGATATTTTGCTCCCTGTTAAATGTTAACATAACGAACAGGAACAACTGACATAAAAATACTTTTAGAGTAAGTCAACGCACATGGATTGTATAATCCTAAATTTCCCTTGATATAAGTGAATAGTTTATGTTAGCTTCACAAATACCATGTACAAATTTAGTATGAACGGATTAGTCAAACTATCGAGAATATACTGAACACATCAAAGGGCTGCACTTTGAATTGGCTGTCCCCATGCAGCTAAGAACATTTCCTACCATACCAAAAGTCCTAATTCCAGATCGTTCACACATAAAATTTAACACGTCAAACTATTCTATAGTAAGTTGCCCTCAAAAGTGCATCCCATTTTGCACAGTGATTGTATCTGAATTCTAAAGTATAAGGGTCTTTAAAGAGAAACAGTTTGTACATATCCCATAAGTGCACACACATTGGGAGACTGGGTTCATAGATTAACAAGGGGGGCTAGTTTCTGAGAGCTATTCATTACAGATGATGGACAAATGCACAAATAACCATAGCAGAATTCTGTACAGATGAGAGAACTATATGACCGTTATGGATATGCTCTCAATTTTGTCATAGTTTGTTGCCTAGTAAGTTAAAAAAAAAAATCATATTCTCACCAGTACTGTGTGTTATGTGCATATTCCTACTACCAAAGTTACCAAATCGGCACACACACTATGCAACTACTCCTATTTGGTTCAGAGTGAGATGAGGCTATTTCTTGTCAACGAATTTGCCAATTGCAGCTGAAGTTATCCAAAAGCTCTTACTGATGAGAGACCTCGGAGTCCCGAAATTTAATATCCATAAAATTATGGCAATAGCAGGGTGCTAAAGTGCCACTACCCACAACCAGACAAGCAACAGGGAGCTCGATACTCCAAATTGCACTAAACAGATATGAGATGCACGAATTGTAACAGAGAGCTCAATAGCAACTCACCATGACGCCCTTCCCTCGCCGCGACGTGCAGCGCGTCGTAACCCGACCTATTCTTTGCCGCCAGCCCCTCGGCGTCCAGGTGCCGGAGCAGCTCCACCACCACCTCGAGGTGCCCCCTCTCCGCCGCGGCGACGAGCGGCGTCTCCCCGGCCTCGTTCGGCTCCGCGGCCACCGCGCGCCGCGCCGCCTCGAGCTCCTCCGGCCCCTCCTCCGTCGCCACCACCGCCGCAGCCTCGCGCAGCGCCCTCCGCAGCGCCGCGGCATCCCCGCCCCGCGCCGCCACGTGGATGTCGGTGTCGTTGTGCCGCCCCGTCACCTGCCGCACGTACCGCCCCCGCTTCCCGCTCCCGGAAACGGACATCACCTTCGCCGGCCGAGCACCAGGCGCGCCACCATCCTCTGCACCCAGATACACCAACAAAAAAATAAAATCAGTCAGCACCATACTCCACTCCAGTAGCTAAGCACCGAGCATTTGATCGACCACCACTCCGTCGCCCGCCGGACTTACCCTCGTGGATCTCGAGCGACATCGCGAGAGCCGGAATTGGGGGGCCCCGTGGCGTGAAAGGGTTTGCAAAGTAGGGTTTGGGCGGGGCGCGCGCTTTAAGAGGAGTGAGCGAGCGAGCGCGACCCGCTGCTGCGCGCGGCGGCGTCGTCGAGGAGGAAGGCGCGAGGAAGGAGAGGCGTGGGGGAGGCGAAGGACGAGACGGTAACGTCTCCTTTGGCATTTGTGGAGCTTTTGCCGGGGAGGTTTTGGTGGGGGTTCGCACGGGCGGGAGGCCGGGAGCAGATGGGGGAAATGAGGGGCCGGTGGGGCCCGCCGGTCAGCGTGCACGGGAGCGGCACGAGGTGGGGGGAGTGCGAAGCAGCGCGGTGGCTTCGCTTCAGGGACAGGGGGGAGTGCGCTTTCGCTTGGAACGTCGACGTCACGGTCGTGTTTACGTAGTAAAAAATTTGAAGTATTAAATGCAACTTTGACCAATAATTAAGGGGGTTAAATAAATGCAGTTTACAAAACTACTTTTGCACCCCTATGTAAATTTCCGAGAGGAGTCTAATGAGGGCTTTGACCACATGATTAGAAGGTAGTTACTGTAGCATTACTGTAGCAAATTATTAAATTAATTACGCTCGTTAGATTCATCACGTAAAGTTACACCTATGTGTGAAAAGGTTTTGCAAATAACCTTCATTTAGTACTCCATGCATACGAGATTCCCTTTTCTGAAAATTTTTTTGGAACTCATTTAAACACGGCCCGACGTGTGAGACTGCCGACGTGGAGGAGACTAGAGTTTGTCACGTCTCCCGCCACACTCACACCGGAGAGTTATGGGCTCGAAGCACGTTCCGTTTTGTTTTATAGGATGGCGACCATCATGCCGTCCTTAATAACGATAGTTAAATCGTCGACAGTTTTTATTGTGTGAGTGCGACAGAGTGAGTCGCCGAGACACTGATCGATGGATGGTTATGCCCAGTGACCACTCTGTCATACGAGACGCTGACTGGCAGGTCATGAAGCTGAAGGTACAGAGGTAACACTGAACATTACAGATCTGATCCCTAGGAGTAGATCTTAAAAAATAGGTACAAGCCTCAGAATATTAGTTTAGCATTGACAGCCGTCCTGATGAGATTGACTAAGCTTGCACGCGAGAAAAAAACAACGCAGTACTATTATTTTTTAGAAGAACGCAGTACAATTAATTTAATTAGCTTCAGGTGGAATAATGGCTTACTGGGCTGGCCCGAAACGCCTGCGCCCACTAAATCGGAACGGCCCAAGCAATTAAGTCGAAATTGGCAGCAGCAACAAATACCGCGCACACCCCCTGTTCGTCCACCATCGTCCATCGCCATGGCGCCTTCTCCCTCCGACGGACAGCTCGGGAGCGAGCCGACCATGGAGGACGCCAAGTCCCTTCTCCCTTACACCACCGTGGACTCCTCGCTGCGCGCCCTGGCCGGCCAGGCCGAGGGCTTCGGCCGGCACGCCATCGGCGGCCTCCACGGCGACGTCTACCATGTCACGACCCTCGAAGGTATACTAATAGACCATCGCATGGAACTACAGACGATGAGTCGTTGCCGCGTACTAACATTCCCAAAACGAATTATCCTCAGATGACGGGCCTGGCTCGCTCCGGGAGGGATGCCGGAGGGACGAGCCGCTGTGGATCGTCTTCGACGTCTCCGGTACCATCCACCTCTCCTCCGGCGTGCGGGTGTCCTCCTACAAGACCCTCGACGGGCGCGGGCGCCGCGTGAGGCTGTCCGGCGCGGGCCTGGAGCTCCGCGGGTGCGAGCACGTGATCGTGTGCGCGCTGGAGATCGAGGGTGGGCGCGGGCACGACGCCGACGCGGTGAAGATCAAGCCCCGGTCCCGGCACGTCTGGGTCGACCGCTGCACCCTGCGCGACTTCCCGGACGGCCTCGTGGACGTCACCGTCGGCAGCACGGACGTGACCGTCTCGCGCTGCCACCTCGCGTCGCACGACAAGGCCGTGCTCGTCGGGGCCAGCAGCGCCCACGTCGAGGACCGCCGCATCCGGGTCACCATCCACCACTGCTTCTTCGACGGCACCAGGCAGAGGCACCCGCGCGTCAGGTTCGGCAGGGTGCACCTCTACAACAACTACACTAAGGGATGGGGGATCTACGCTGTCTGCGCCAGCGTCGAGTCACAGGTTAACACATGAGCATCTTGCCTGTTCGTACTCAGGAGAGTAGATCATGGCTTAACCATTCGTGTCATTAACCGTGCACCATCTCGAGTTTACCGCAGATTATCTCTCAGTGCAACATTTACGAGGCAGAAGGGAAGAAAGAAGTCTTCAGGTACATGGAAGAACAGGTAATTCTATTCCTTCAGTACCCCATTGAGTCAAGTGGTTATTTTACCTAGAAGGAACTGAACAAGCTTTGAATTGGTTATGGATGCAGGCAGCAGACAGAGATCGAAGCTCAAGTGGACGCATCCGGTCCGAAGGCGACCTGTTCCTGAATGGTGCACAGCAGTGCACTGCCGATGCTTCAGATGATGCAGGAGATGAGCTGTGGGACTTCAAGGTCCAAGACTTTTACCGATCGTGTTCGGTTCAGCCCACGTCGATGGCGCTCAAGATGCTCCTGCAGTGCTGCACCGGCTGGCAGCCAGTTCCGCTTCCAGCAGATGTTTCAGCTTCCACACAAGATGCTGACTGCTGAGGGAGCCTGATGATCCTGCAAACTGAAAAAAACGAACCACTGCAATACTTTCTACTACTTCAATAAAAGATTAATAGCATATCCACAGTACCATACTACTCACTGTAATACGACATCTAATAAATGCGATCAATATTAGCACGAAAGGCGGAACACATGCCATGGTATCTGAAATTCTGAATCTTGCGTGCATTGCATTTTTTTCACCAAATCAGTGGACCGACATTTATTCCGAGGTTTGGATCAAGATCAGCGCAAAGGAAACCGAAAATAATAGTGCTACCTGATTTCGACCAGTTGTGTCAATCTGCTCAGAGATTCTGTATGCACGTGGTTTTTCAAGCTGCCAAGGGTTTGGTTTGGCAAGTTGCAGTTGTAAACACAAAACAGTTGTTTCATCGGCACACTGTTGTAGAAAACCCCGTCACTTTCCATTGGCATGATTCGGATTAAATAATCTGCAGTGCAAAGGGATTTAGAGTTAAAACCCCTCAGGGTTCCTTAATCCCAAAGGAGTATATTGTGCTGGTTACGGAATTCTGTGTTCAAGGAGAGCTATATATGTGCTATATACAGGAGCCCATCATGCTAAAGTTCACTAGCCATAAAGACATTTAGAGGACAGCTAATTACTCACATGGTACGTTCAGGAACATCCTACCTTGATGATTTCATATCAGTTTACCTCTTATGATCCAGGTTGAACTGTCGACCCTGACTAGTCATTTCTGCAGGATCAGCACAGTGATGGTATCAAGTATGATGAGGTTGGTTCGTTTTATTCAGCACCCTGACCATGCTCACCTTATCATTTGATCACTTTCTCTGAGGCCTTCACTTTCTGCAGGAATTCATCGTAAACTCCCGGGGCAACAAGCTGTTCACTTGCAGATGGACACCACTGAATTTTCAGCCCAAAGCTTTGATCTTCATCTGCCATGGTACTACTATCTTCAACTTGTCCCTGTACAACCAGTTCCCAGAACAAAATCAGACACACTACTGCTATTCCTGATTTCTCTTCTGCAGGAGTTGCAGCAGAGTGCAGCATATCAATGAAAGGTATCACTAGCGTCCTCCAGTTCTGTTGACTTGGCTGTAGTTTTTGAACATCAGATGTGAATGAAAATATAGTAGGAAGTAACAACTGCACAAAAACATTCAGATACTGCAGCTCGGTTGGTGCAGACTGGATATAGTGTTTATGGGATAGATCATGAGGGCCATGGCAAATCATTAGGATCGAGGTGCTACATACCAAACTTCAGCGACATTGTCACAGACTGCTCCAACTATTTCATGACTGTTTGTGGTACGAATTGAATGGCATTGTTTCATTAACTGGACACCCAAACTGAAAATATTCTGAACCATGACAGCACTTGATTTCAGAGAAGCCGGAGAACAGGGGAAAGAAGAGGTTCCTTTACGGCATCTCTATGGGTGGAAGTGTGGCTCTTCTCCTCCACAGGAAGTCGCCAGACTACTGGGATGGCGCAATCTTGCTTGCTCCTATGTGCAAGGTCTGGACATAACATGATGAAATGCTTGTTTTCAGATTCCCTCTCAAGCCCACCTGTGGTATTGGACTTGTTCTGCACCATCTGAGTGCTTTTATTTCAGCGGTTAATCCGACGGTTCCTGTTTTCTGATCATGTGATGTCAGGTATCTGATGACATGAAGCCTCACCCAATAGTTATCAGCGCTCTTACGATGATTTGTGCTGTTGCGCCAAGTTGGAGGATCATACCCACGCCTGACATCATTGACAAAGTCTGCAAAGATCCAGAGATGAGAAAAGAGGTTAAGATACAGCTTATATATTTAGAAAAAGTAGAAAGTGAGGAAACATGTACTGAACCAGCAATTACAAAATTGCAATTGACCTCATATTTAGTACTAGTTTTTTTTTGTTTATTTTTTTATCTATATACAGGTCCGTTCCAATCCATATATATACAGAGGAAAGCTTCCCCTGAAGACGTGTCATGAACTTCTGATGGTCAGCCTAGACATTGAGAAGAACTTGCATCAGGCAATTCGCTTTCGCTCTCTTCCTTGTCCGGAAACTACTGTTTAAAAATCGAAAGCATGCTAAACATTTTCAGTTATTCAGGTGACAATGCCATTCCTGGTCCTGCACGGTGGAGACGACATCGTGACTGATCCTTCCGTCAGCAAGCTGTTGTTCGAGAAAGCGTCAAGCAGGGACAAAAACTTCAAGCTCTACCCTGGGATGTGGCATGCACTGACAGCTGAACTCCCTGAGGACGTTGAGCGCGTGTACTCTGACATTATCACTTGGCTAGAGGAAAGGGTAACTTGTACAGCCAATGGTTCAGAAATGTGTAGCACATCAAGTGTCTAAATTATGCTAAATATGTCGTGTGGGGTTCACTTGCCACTTTGTATCAAATAATGCAACGTTTAAGGTTGTGTGCAGTTCAGTATTTTTATCTCTCTATCAATTCAACTAGCAACTGGTATCTCATAACAGAACTCGAATTAATCATCCAAGGAAAACCAGATCACATCTTGGGATACATTTCCTGTTAAGGGTTCTGTACGCGTACACTTTGACCTTCCTGCTGGATATTGATCAACCGAACCAAACTCCTCTTGCTAAGAAGCATAAAAACTAAACAAACTTGAGGAAATTTGTCTGTTTGCAGGTGAAGGGTCGCTAGATATCAGCATTCAGCAGATTTATCCACAAGGGAAGTCTGGGCTACGGAACAAGTACCTCCAGGAGGGCCGCGTTATGGAGGCGAGGAAGAACGCGCTAGGTTGTCGGTGATCTCCTCCTCGAAGATCTCGCGAACTTGCGGGTGAGGAGGGCTGCATCCCGCGCTTGTCGTGCCCGTGCCCCCATTGGAGAAGCAAGGCGCCGGTGGCGGCGTCGACGGAGGAGTGCGTCCAGGTCTTCCTCGAACCCTCCGTGGCCAGTATACGCCGGCGGCGTCGCTACCACTGACGGACTGGCCGCCGCTCCCACGAGGGGAGCAGTGCTGCCTGGGCGAGGGTGGACTATGGTGGAGGGACTAATTTGAAGTTAGTTAATAAGTTTAGGGATTTAAAGAAAAATATTGGATCGCGATCCAGTTTAGGGGGTTTATTGTAAATAGTCGGATCGCGATTACAATAGTCGGATCGCGATTATTAATCGCGATCCAGCGCGATCCAATTTAGGGGGTGAATGTAAATATCTGGATCGCGATTATTAATAGAGATCCAAATGAAATGAGGGGTCAATTTGTAAAAAAGGCTCTCGCCGGCCGCCGATCCCCCGACGTGGGTTGGGAGCCCGCCGGAGTTTCGCCGGCCAGCTCCACCGCTCTTCTTCGCCGACTGACCGCTGCTCCGATTTCCTCCGAATCCTAAGTCGCCAAGAGAGGGGCCGCCGCCAAGAGAAGAAGAAGCTGGCGCCACTAATCCGATTCCGCCATGGGCGTCGTCACCGGCGCTCAAGCGAAGCGGAGGAGATCGAAGAATTAGAAAGAAGCACCGATCGGATCAGCCAAAAACAGGTGTTCTCTGCAGCATCATATCTGCCGTCCCCACGGCGCCCGCCAACAGATCCTCTCCACCCCGTGGCGGCGGGAGGCTCGTGGCACAAGCAGAAGTGAGGCCGGCTGTCGTCTCCCAACAACCTCCAGAGCTTTTCTACTGCCCTGCCTGGCTCTGGCCTCGCCAAGGTCGATGCCGCCTTCCACAAAAGCGGCTCGTTCATCCATCGAATTGTCACTTGTCAGATTCTAATGGTCACTGGCGAGGTCAGGCAGTAAAGCCGTCAGCGCGTGCCATCAAGCCATAGCAGAGAGCAGGTCAGCGGGGCAACAGCCGAGGATGCCGTGCACAGATTCCTTCGAGATGGTGACCAATCGAAGCGTGAGGTGATGGAGATTATCACATCGGAAATCACCTTTTCCAATTTCACAGTTGACGATATTATTGTCAAGATCAGAAACGTGCAACACCTGTTCAGGTCTATCATTTTCCATTGCACATGTCAAATTTATCTTCTTCTACCTGGGAAGCTCCCTCTATCACTTTCACCCATCTGAGTCTGATTGGTTCCTATACAAGATGTTCGCTGGAAGATTTTTTCTGCAAAGGCAGCATGAGGAGAAAATTACACTTTTCCTTAGTGCTGAAGACATTTCTCTGGCATCAGAAGACCAGTCGTTGCATTGTGCTGCTAACAAATTGTCTTCAGGCAGGTGCAGTATATATATCATGAAACACCTCTTGTGTTCTTGTGCTCGCTGGGATCGCCTTACAATTTGACATAGTCGTACGTCGATCAGAAAAAGTTTCCAATGGTATAATCAGAAACAACATGCCCTTGTTTCTTCATGTTTCTTTGTCTCGTGTATCTCTTAGTAATTGGTTTTCTGATTTTCTGCAGGCTGAGTACAGAGATAATATCAAGTATGAAGAGGTTGGCTATAAATTCTGTTGGTCAGATACTTTCTTTTGATTATATGGCTCTACTTGCTAACACAACTCATTGCTGCCTGATTTGGACAGGACTTCGTTGTGAATTCACGAGGAAACAGGCTCTTCACCTGCAGATGGACGCCAAAGGCATTCGAGCCCAGAGCTCTGATCTTTATCTGCCATGGTACCAACGTCTTCTCCTTGCAATCCTTCACTCTGTCTAGCGGTTATGCCTTGATAAAATGACTAAAAAAGAGCAAATTTTCTGTCTTGGCTCAAATTTGCTAGGGTATGGAGCTGAGTGCAGCATATCGATGGGAGGTACCCTTCAGCATCATAATTTCTTCTGTTACTTTTCAAAAAAAAAAAATCTTCTGTTCATCAGTGAAAACCATCAGCTACTTACATGATACTCCCAAACTTACTTAAAATACAGATACCGCGGCTCGATTAGTACACTCCGGATTTTCTGTTTACGGAATCGACCATGAGGGCCACGGTAAATCTTCAGGATCGAAAGGCTACATATCGAACTTCAGCAATGTCGTCAAGGACTGTTCTGACCATTTCAAGAGTGTCTGCGGTGAGGACGAAGCTGTAAATCCCGGTTGTTATAATAGCATCGGATATCCATTGTTGGTTAACTTGCATAGGCACTTCGCATATTTTTTCAGAGAAGCAGGAGAACAGGTCAAAGAAGAGGTTCCTCTACGGCTTCTCCATGGGAGGAACCGTGGTGCTTCAGCTCCATAGGAAGGATCCTCTCTACTGGGACGGTGCCGTGCTGCTTGCTCCTATGTGCAAGGTCCTTATTATCTCAACTCACAACTGAATTCCACAACAGAAAGAACGTGCATCTATCTGCATGATTCATGCTACCATTTCATTTCTTCTTGTGAAGAGTCAAATGGTCTTGAGCCTCATGCCTAGACTTTTCCTTTCCTCTGACTGTAGACGGTTGTATTGCTATTTATTTCCGTGTGATTCTTCCTTAGCGTGAGTAGCCCCCAACGTGTGATTCTGAATGTTCTTGTCAGAATGGTTGCTTCTGTTGACACTTTATTGTCACATGATATCAGATCTTTGACAACATGCGTCCTCACCCGATCGTCGTAAGCGCACTGAAGATGATCAGCACCGTTGCGCCTAGCTGGAGAGTCATCCCTGCCACGGACATGATTGACAAAGTCTGCAAAGATCCCCAGTTCAAGAAAGAGGTAATGAAGAAGGATGCTGAGCCGACATGATTGTTGCAGTATTTTTAGTTGCTGCAGACGTATTCAGTGCTATTTCGTGTCTGAATTCTTGTGCAGATCCGTTCCAACCCGTACATGTACAAGGGAAACCTAGCCCTGCAGACGGGCCGTGAGCTCCTCACTGTGAGCCTAGACATCGAGAAGAACATGCATGAGGTGATGCTTTCGCCGCTGTTAGGCTTCGCAAGCAGCTTTTTTTTTTTTTTTGAGAAACGCTTCGCAAGCAGCATTGAAAATACCTTTGAATTCCTCCGTTGGTTATGCGATTTCTGCTACTTTTTATATTAACTATCCAACGTCCAACGGTATCTCACGAAGTGATGGCGTTGTTGGCAGGTCTCGTTGCCGTTCTTGGTCCTGCACGGCACCGACGACGTCGTCGCCGATCCTTCCGGCAGCAAGCTGTTGCACGAGAGGGCGTCGAGCAGGGACAAGACCCTCAAGCTGTACCCCGGGATGTGGCACGTGCTCATGGGTGAACGGCCGGAGGACGTCGACCGCGTCTTCGCCGACGTGATCTCGTGGCTCCAGGATAGGGTCGGCGGCGGAGCTACCGTGCCCGGCAGCAAGACGAAAGCATCGTGAACTATATATAGAAGAGGTTGCAAACAAGTTACGTGATGCATGTATAGTACTAATGATCTCAAGCACTTTGAACACTAGCTGTTTCGTGAATTGTGTGCGGCCCTGCCGCTCTGCGCAGTACTTGAGACTAAAGAGAGGCTTTTTTCTATCCTCGTTAGTGTACTCCACGAACAGGCTGGTTATCCGTTCGTTCCTCTATATCATCCCAACTCTTTAATAGTGCGCTCCGGCATTTAGATTTTTTTAACGAATTGTAGTAGAACTGCTGATTATATTAAAGAAGATAAAGATCAGAGCCTCAGACTGAAACGAAACAATAAAAGAAAAAAAAATTAAAATTAAAAATGAGAATGTCGTTGTTCCTCAAGAGTTAAGACTATATTGTGAAGTGAAAACATGTGATTCGCCTTTTCAAAATGTAACACTAATCCGAGATCACAAATTCATAATATTACAGATTGATTGCAGGGGAAAGCTACCAAACCTGGCAGAGAGAAGATATAAATATAGCGACATAAAGCCCTGTTCACCTTACTCAGGCCGAACTTAAATCCTAAACTGGGCCGAAAACTGCGCCCATCTCGCGATGGGCATTTCTTTAAGGAAAAAGTCCTTTTGACGTCCCTCATCTATTACCGAAGTCTAACTTTCGTCCTTCATCTGCAAAACCGGATATTTGGGGTCCCTCAACTATCAAATCCGGTTATTTTTGTCCCTCGGCTGTTTTGGAAAGTGGTTTTCGCATGACGTTGCCGCAACTGGGTATATAAGGTCCCTCAACTATCAAATATGTTTATTTTTGGTCCCTCAACTAGCAAATCTATTTATTTTTCCCTTATTGTTTTGGAAGGTGATATTCGCATGACGTGACACTGGGTCAACATGCTAGGTACATGTGGAGGTGGGACCTATGTCACGTGGCTACCGTCTCCCCTTTCTCATTCTTCCTTCCCTCTCCTTAACACTTCTTCCTCTCTATCTCCCTGTCCCTATCCAGAACGACGGAGCTCCAGGGTTGTCAATTCCAACGGTGGCGAGCTCGTGCGGTGGAGAAAGACGAGCGGAACTGCGGCGGGCTCCTGTGATGGAGCATGCAGAGCGATATGACATGACGGGCTCGTGTGGCAGAGTGGCTCGTGTGGTAGAGCAAGAGGATATAGAAAGAAGGAAGTCACATGACACGTGGGACCCACCATCACTGTACCTGGTATGTGGAACTCATCATCACATTATGCGAAAATCACCCTCTAGAACAGCCGAGGGACCTAAAATAAATAGATTTGATAATTAAGGGACCTCATGTATCTGGTTGCGGCCAAATCATGCGAAAACCACGTTCCAAAACAGCCAAGGGACAAAAAAAAATAAACAGATTTGATAGTTGAGGGACCTCAGATACCTGGTTTTGCGGATGAGGGACGAAAGTCAGACTTCGACAATAGATGAGGTACGTGAGAAGGACTTTTTCCTTTCATTTACGCTGCTGCCACCCGGCCCACGCGGGTGTCTGCTTGCTTGTTGCGTTCAACGCTTCGCCGGCGAGTCGACGACGACTAGGCGAGCGGCGGCTCCCTTCGCCGGCAACGGGTAAGCGCACCTTCCTTCCCTTCTCGATGTGCCAAATCGAACACCCCAAACCCTAACGCGAGCTATTTGTATTCTGATCTGACCTACTTCCAAGTAACATGCATACCTACTGACCCCCTCTCTGGCTCTCTGTAGGCTCAGATGGGGATCGATGCCATGGCGGCCGCGTGCTGCGTCCTTCCTGTGCTCGTCTCCTTGCTTACCATCCGCTTCGTATACGTGCTTTGGCGCAGCGGCCAGCCGTTATCCGGGTCGCCCACCGCCGGATTTCGGTGTCTCATCGTCCTCGGATCTGGTGAGCACGTCTTGCCTGTCGGATGCTAATCGTCAGTTAAATAGAGTTATCCTGATATATTAAACAACACCAGAAGCGCATACCATGAGATCCACGAAATGGCAACGTTGAATTACTGTAGGTAGCTGCAAGCCCATACGGAAACTACTTTGTCACTGACTTTAATCATAATTGATAAAGTTGATTTCTTGAACGTATGGCAATTTTTTTTAAAAAATGAAGGTATGGGAAAAAATCACAGTTGATAACAGTACACCATCGCTATGACCGTATGGGAAAAAATCTCAGTTGATAACAGTACACCACCACTATGACAATTGTAACAAAGTAGTATAGCTTTTTACTAGTTGTCTTATTGCCACGGCTAAGTGTCGTATATTTTGTCTTACAATTAACTCTTGCAGCCTCATGTGCTACTTCATATGGTATCCGAAAAATAATTTATACTCGCTTCTTCCAAATTGTATGTCGTTTTGGCTTTTCTAGATGCATAGTTTTTGCTATGCACTTAGATATAGTGTATGTCTACATGCATAATAATATCTATGAACCTAGAAAAGCCAAAACGATCTACAATTGGAACGGATGGAGTACGTAGTTATTATAGGATCACATCCAAATTGTATATCTGTTTCCCTTGTACATCATTCACAAATGTTTTTCCTGTTCCAGAGTCAGTTAACCTGGGCTCGTGAGTTCACTTCACTCTTGCAGCCTTGACTGCCTCTTTTTATACAGTTATGTATATTTGCAAATGGGTTACTGCCAAGAGCCCAAGACACGTAAGTCATATTCTTAGTGTAAGGACTGTTTACCTCTGTGCCAAATCCATGATGTTGCCTCTGATGCATTTTAATTTTTCCACCCTATGTTGTGTGCACAGTCCATGATGTTTGGTTCAAATATTGTATTGTCTGAACTGTAGGGTTTGGTATTTTAATGCACATTTATATCTCCTAAAATAAGCAGATGCATATTTGATTATCTCCCTTTTCCCCATTGTTTTCGTAGGTTCTGTCTCATTCTCCACTTGCACATCACATTGCATAATTGCATATGCTCAACTCAACTGTGAATACTCAATAACATGTCGCTAAAATTATTGCTGAACTATAATTCTGGAAGAAAATTAGGTAGCTAGTCATAGTAAAAAAGGACGTACCCAGTGCCGTAGGCTCCCGCACTGTGCGGGGTCTGGGGGAGGTTATTAGCGGGAGGTCTTTCCCACACATCATGCAATGTGCAGAGGCCACCGCTCGAACCTGTGACCTCTCGGTTCACAGGCGGTAAGCACTACCACTTGCACTAGGCCGCCCTTTTTGTAGCTAGTCATAGTAAGTCAAAAAATAATGCAGCAGTTTGATTATCTATTAATTTGTGAAGTTGGTTCTTAGGAGGGCATACCGCAGAAATGATGAACATTGTAACAGCGATTCAGAAGGATAGGTTCACGCCAAGGTACTATGTGGCTGCACTTACAGACAATATGAGTCTACAAAAGGCTCAGGTCTATGAACAGTCACTGATTCAGGTAGAAATCAATTACCATTCTCCTTTGAAATAGATATGGTTGAGGTTTCTTACCTAGTTAAATTCTGGAATATCTGAATATGATTCTAGATTATTCCTTTTTCAGAGCGGAGAGAAGATCATAAAAAATGCCCACTTCATGCAGATATATCGTAGTCGTGAAGTAGGCCAATCTTACTTTACCTCCATTGCAACAACATTGCTAGCTACTTTGCATGCTATGTGGCTAGTAATAAGAATCAGACCACAAGTGGTGCGTACTGTATTCAAATCTGTTTGTGCCCATTGTGCAGCATGAGCTCGAAGATACTAACAATCTGTTACTCCTGTAGATATTCTGTAATGGTCCAGGAACATGCTTCCCTCTCTGTGTCTGTGCTTTTGTTCTGAAGGTAGCCCTCATACCCTAGCTTATATCTTCGCTCAATGTAGTATACTATGTCTGCCTTTTCTCTCTGTTATAGAACAGGAGATGGAAGTGGAAGGTTAATATAGTACAATACTTCTGCCTTTTTCTCGTCGAGTCATTGTATTAGCAACATAACGACCATTGCTAATTTGTTCATCCGAAATTTCAAGTTGATGCCACACGTTCAGTCTATAATGAGTTTGGAGCTGACGTCTACAGGTGCTTGGTTTAGGATGGTCCTCCATTTTCTACATTGAAAGCATTGCAAGAGTGAAGAAGCTTTCGTTGAGCGGCTTACTGCTGTACAAGCTACGGATAGCCGACCAGTTCTTTGTGCAGTGGCCCCAGCTGCAGCAAAAGTACCCTCGAGCATACTACGCTGGCAGATTGATGTGAAGACTTGTCCATATCTGATATTGGGATTCTGTATTTTCCAACCCAAAATTCTGAACACGCTGACAATTTGTACACATTCAGGAATACAATCATGGTTGCCTTAGAAGATAGGCATTACAGACACTCATACTATACATGGGGCATGGAAATGTAAAGTTGTTTCAAGATAATCTTTCTGGATGAAAGAGAATCAAAGTAGGCTCATAGAAGTTAGTGCAGAGTGTAAAACTCATTTTGTATGTTTCAAGAGAGATCATCTGTTCTTAGTTGTGCTGGTGATTGATTCTATACACATCTTGGAAATCAGCATTCTTTGATATGTTTCACATCATCTTTGAAAGGCATGTTTGTGCTATGAATCTGGTCGGTACTTGTTATTCTCACTTAGTTTTTTGAAATACTAAAGTATTTATATACTGTACACATTTAGAGATTTAAGCAGATCTAAACTCTAGGCTCAACTTGTTTCTTTTTTTATAGGAAACTCAGGTTTAACTTGTCTTAATAATTAATGAAGAAATAAGTTCCCTCTTATTCTATTTACATCCCTCCCACTTATTTTAAGGAAACTCAGGTTCAAACTTTATAGATGGCTGCGATAAACTTAGTCAGAACTTGTTAATTTTGCATTAAGATGACTAGATTGCTTGTTAGTTGCATTCATTAGATCAGTTGATTGAGAAACACCTGGGCAAGTCACAAACCAGCCACACGATTGAGACTATTAGGCATTGTTTAGTTGGGTAAGAAACTTACTGGAAAAATGCTAATTAGAAGGATTAAACACGATGTAATTATAAAACTAATTACACTGATGGACTACAAATCACAGGAGGAATCTATTAAGTCTAATCATTATAAAATGTTTACTGGGCACCGCATTATCTAATCATGACCTAATTAGATTCAATAGATTCTTCTCGCGAAAAAACTCGAGGTTATGAAATTGGTTTTATCATTAATCTACATTTCATAGTTCTAATTAGCATAGAAATATCCGATGTGATGAGTGAATAGTAAAAACTTTCCGATCTAAACAAGACTGACTGTTACATGATGAGTGAATAGTAAAAACTTTCGGATCTAAACAAGATGTATTTTGTTTTTGAAAGGATACATACATAACACACAACCACGCGCACACCGCACTCACACCACACGCAGGGGTGTATATTTGTGAGTGCTGGTTGAGCAGGCTAGGAGCGCAGAGGTAACCATCGATCGATCTCCAGGGTTGTTGTTGGGTCAAGAGAAAAGGGGACGAAATTAAAAGGAGCGGCAGTTTGCAGTGATTTGCTTAAGCCTGACGAAAGGTTGTTCGCGACCGCATGGACAGCGACACGTCGCCTTCCTCTCGTGTCACACTGTGCCGGCCCCGGTTTAGCTTGTAAATCCGGCAGGTTTTCAGATCCAAATCTCGAACGGCGCATACGTCCGAGGGAGGAGTACGTAGGCCGAACTGTGAGTAGAATAATGCAGCAGCAGCAGCTCGGCCGTGCATGGGTCAGATCCCAAATCTCTAAATCCTTCCAAGTCAAGCGTCCAACGACCCACTTCCTACCTCAGCGAGAGGTTTTGCATTTCGCACCTTGCGTCGTCTCATTTAGCACAAGACACTTGATTCTGTCCATAGTGACGCTAGAACACAATTGGGCACGGGCGCACGGCCGAGTCTCCATTGCAGCCTTGCAGACTCCATGGTTTTTTTGGTTTTGCAAAAGAACAAGGCAGTTCGTGCAAAGTTTTGGTTGCATCCCAAACTGTGAACAATAAACATTCATGGGGCCATTTAATAACACAACTTTGATGCCGAATCAGCCCACGGCAAGATCATGTGGCGGAAGCGGAATACCTTTGCATACTACATGTGGCCTCGTCTCAAAAAAACCAGTAACCAAGAAATACTATGAATTAAACAATGGAAATCCAACGGGTCTACTAATTATTTTATGTGGAACATCATATAATTTAAGTACAAAAAGCAGTACAAGACATGCAAAGTTGCATATTGCAAAGAGCGCTCAAGTATTTTAGATTTCAAAAGGAAAAAATTGCACACTTTAGCTGCGTTTGGATGTATGGAAACTAAAACGTGGTGAGCGTAATAAAATTTCGAACTAAATTCAAGAATTTTAAAAGAAAAACTACCTATTGCTGAAACATGCAAACCTAACATTTAATAATATGTCAATAGTGAAATTAAGCAGGATTCAAACTATTGTTATTAGTCGCAAATAGTCGGCGAGCAACTTTATACAAGTTTTATCCAATTCATTACGCTTTAGCGTACCCAGCATTTAAGTGTGGTAGATATAATATGTGTGGATTTAATAATTTGGATAAGGAATATTGTATTTGTGATTTGTCCAACACTAGCTAATGGGGCACATGTAAAATCTTGACTCAATACATAGGGAAAATCGTTAGAAATGTAGGAATATATACATACTCACTTCATCCCGCAAAAAATGCCTCTTTAGGTTTATCATAAGTCAAACTTCATTAAAAGTTTTATCAAATTTACAATGAAGAATGTCAATATTTATTAATACTAAATAAGCATGCTATGAAAATACATTTCATAATAAATTTAATGAAACTTGTTAGACATAAAAAATATTGATATATTTTTTTAAAAAAAATGATCAAATATAAGATGGTTTGATTGAGGATAAAATTAAAGAGACACTCTTTGCGAGTAGGAGTATTTGTTAACAAGATTTGGATAATTAACCAACAAAAAAGCAAATTATTGGAGGGCCAATTTGCAAGGATCACACTGTTTGGCTCGTTACTTCTTCTGATCTTCTCCCCGTGCCTACCTCCCACCACCGCCGAATCACCCATTCACCAACCACGCACCCGCCAGGCCGCCAGCGCCTCCGCCTAGCTGCTCTCCCGCCATGAAGCAGCTCCACAAGTCATCCCCCACCCACGCGCCGTCGCCGGCGCACGCTCCGGCGCCAAAGGCGGCCAAGCCGGCGCGCCCTGGGCCGCGCTCCTGGATCGGGTACCTCCTCCGCGAGCAGCGCCTCCTCTTCGTCCTCCTCGGCGCGCTCATCGCCTCCACCTTCTTCCTCCTACGCCCCTACCTCTCCCTCTCCCCATCCTCCCACCTCCCCGACGCCCGCCCGCTCTTCTCCTTCGCCGCCCGCTCCGGCGTCCCCGCCGGGTACCGCCCGCCGCCACGCCGGGTCGTCGTCACCGGCGGGGCCGGGTTCGTCGGCAGCCACCTCGTGGACCGGCTGCTGGAGCAGGGAGACAGCGTGATCGTGGTCGACAATTTCTTCACGGGCAGGAAGGAGAACGTCGCGCACCACCTCCGGAACCCAAGGTTCGAGCTGCTCCGCCACGATGTCGTCGAGCCAATCCTCCTCGAGGTCGACCGGATCTACCACCTCGCGTGCCCCGCGTCGCCCGTGCACTACAAGTACAATCCCATCAAGACGATCATATCCTTCATTGCCGGATCTGCATCTTCTTTTGATTTTGCTTACATTGAAAGCGACTTGATCTGATCGCCATCTTGTCCTTTTGTTTTTGCCTTTTGTCGGTGTGTGGGTGGGTGGATGGTAAATACTCTATGACCGAAACAATTCGGATACAATAAGGGATCTGGGGTGTGCGGAATGGGAAGATAGACAAAACATTGTTAGCTCCTGTCAAGCGTAGAACAGTCTGGTCTAATTCGGCTTTCTCTGTTAGTTTTCGTGTCAAATAGATTTGTCATCTGCCGCTGAGTATCATTTTGACATAAAATTGTGATAATGTAAAATGCACTATCACAATGTTACTAATCTGGAATTGCTTAAGGCGCGCAAAGAGATTGACTGTGCGTAGTTAAAGACCAGTTTAGATTTAACTAAATATTCTTAGAGATCAATTTGTTGTAGTATTAAGCTAGAGATTGGGCTATTGTAGTTTAATAATTTGAAGCCAAATGTAAAGGGAGCCCCGATGTAGATGCGTAGATCCTTGATGTCATTTTCTTGGTGTGTGGCTTTGGGTATCATTTTTGTATTCGAGGGGGGTCATCAGTTCATCACCGATTATTTATCTGTTCATTATTAGTACAAGAGTTCTGTATTTCAATAATTTCGAAATTGAGCTTCTTAACAATTAGTACAAGACAAATGTCATGGGAACCTTGAATATGTTGGGTCTGGCAAAGCGAATTGGTGCAAGGTTCTTGTTGACTAGCACAAGTGAAGTTTATGGTGATCCACTTGAGCATCCACAGAAGGAGACTTACTGGGGCCATGTTAATCCTATAGGTACACAGTGATGCACTTTCCTAGTTATTATTGCCTCCTCTTTATTCTGTTCAAAGCATCAAATACCAGCGCCCAAAAAATCAATCCCTTTGTCATTCTCAGGTGTTAGGAGCTGTTATGATGAGGGAAAGAGAACAGCAGAGACTTTAACCATGGACTATCACCGTGGTGGTGGTGTTGAGGTAATACTTCAGCCTGTGTAATCGATTGTGATATCTTGTGATCTGATGAGAAATTTATTGTTTAGGCTTCGAAGCCTTTCAAATTTTTGTTTGCATTTAACTGGCAAAATAAGAAAACTCAGTGAAACACAATCTAAACTTGTTCCTATCCTAACGATTAATTCTGCTTTAGTTCTTGATTACTGATACGGTTCTATTATGGACAATTATTTCAGCTCAGAAAGCCTAGAATATTGTAATAAATGTTCTTATGTCCCAATTGGCATTGTGGATTTATTTCATTAACAGTTACTCAAATTGTACTAGGTCTAATATTTGCATTAATATCAAGTGTATGCAATCTTTTTTTGTTTAAACTTAGATGAATGTAAAACAAAAAAATACAGCTCTGTTTCTTTTACGTGACCACAGTGTCTTAATTGTTATCACTTCTTGGATATCTTTTGCTAACTGACATGTACACAGGTGCGTATTGCTCGCATTTTCAATACATATGGTCCTCGTATGTGCCTTGATGATGGCCGTGTGGTCAGCAATTTTGTTGCACAGGTATGTTTGTCACATATTGTGGGATCTATTTTCTGTTGCTGTGAGTTATTGCGCATCTAAACATCCCTATGGTTCGGGACTTGCAGGCACTACGCAGACAACCAATGACAGTTTACGGTGATGGAAAACAAACTCGAAGTTTCCAATATGTTTCTGATCTGGTAAGCATAAACAGTCTTCTTGTTCTATATGTGTGGACTGATTATTAGTTGTAATTCTTCTGTGCGTTATGAGAAGTGATCTGAGCAACACTCTCTTATGCAGTTGTATATCCTAAAAAACAACCCAAAATATAATTTATCCGCAGAACTTTGTTACGCTTCCTTCTAACACCAGTCTGTTCACTGCCTCATAACAATAGTTACCGGATCATATTAGCTGTTCATATTCTTGCAATCTTTTTCCCAATTTGGAGAGAGATTTTTCTGTCTTCACTCTTATCTTGCCCTTTGCTTATATTTTATAATTTATAGATGAGTCTAACCCATGGATGCACATCCTTTTGCATGCCTATTGTTAATTTTTTTCATTTTCTTTACACATATCTTTTTAGGTTGCTGGACTGATGGCTCTCATGGAGAGTGATCATATCGGTCCATTTAATTTGGGAAACCCAGGGGAGTTTACCATGTTGGAGCTAGCACAGGTATGTAACAGTTTGTTTCAAATATATTTTTTTTAATCTCGAAATGATGTGAAGCTGACCATCATGCCTTTTCCAGGTTGTGAAGGAAACAATTGATCCAATGGCAACCATTGAGTTTAAACCCAATACGGCTGATGATCCCCATATGAGAAAGCCAGATATCACCAAGGCCAAGCAACTGCTACATTGGGAGCCAAAGGTCTCTCTCAAGGAAGGCCTTCCCTTAATGGTGACAGACTTCCGTCAAAGAATCTCGGATGAGTAACTGAAGCAATGGATCTCGGATGAGTAACTGAAGCAATGTTGTGATATTCGTGACCCATTTGATTCTGAATGATGCCACAAATATAGCAAAAAGCACTTTGCCAACTGAAGCCACACAGTACAATGTACTGTATACATGATAGATTCTGTAGAATCACGTAGGCCCACTTAAATATGGGGATTCCATAGATTTTTCTACGGTAATAGCATCTTTTCCTGTGAAATAGCTGCAAAATTATTAATTTTATTTGTACCATGGCAAGACAGAATAGTTGTAGCCGATTATTTTTTGTGCATGTGTGGAAGAATTGGAGATGTGGTTGGTGAGAGGTAGGATATCTCTCAGGAGCTTTTGTAACGCTTGATTATGTGAAAAATGTAATTGAATGTGTTTTGCCATCTCAGTCTCGTTGCTGTTGTATACTCCCCTTCTATTTTTTGAGAGTGAAATTCCGCTTTTATTACTGAAAACTTAACAAACCAATATACAATGCATCTGAACGGTTTTCGGATACAATCTTCTCGTCAAAAGTTGATTCGCCGGAAGTGTTTTCTCAAAATGTTTAAAGAGCTTCTACTTGAGATGCACACTGAAACTGAGCGCCTTGCTCGAGCTGACATTACCACCCGATTGAGGCACACCTGCTGCTCTGACTACGGCGAAACCAGCGGCGGCGCTGTACCTTCCCGTCCCTCCGACCACCGCGACGTGAGACTCCTCCTGGTCGTCGCGGCGGACCCCGAAGAACCTGAGGCTGTCGTCGGCGGCATCGCCGGCGAACGAGGCCCTCACGGCCACCATGTGCCTGCTGTTGTCTGCCAAGCTGGTGACGAGGACGCCCTGCAGCCTCCCTTCCAGAGGCAGCCCGAACTCCTTCCTGCCACGGAGCTCCTCGTCGACGACGGTCACCGTGCCGGGGCGGAGCGCGCCCGGCCGCGTCAAGGCGCGCAGCCAGCTGCCGTGGTGGCCGATCGGGCCCTCACCGGTGAACACAGCGTGATGTGCGGAAGCAGCCGCGGCCTTGGGTGTTGCGTGGCCGGCGGTGTACAGTGTGATCGTCTGGCCGGAGGCGGGGGAGAGGGGCGGGGGACTGTGACGTGCCGGCAGCCGCAGTGCTTGTCGCGGCCAGCAGGAGCGCGAGAGCAATGCAGACTTGCTTGTGGAAACGGGTGCACGATTGCGCATACATATTTGCTTGGTCGTGCAAATGTTTTGTGTTTGATGGGGGTGTGGTGTTCCTGCAAAGATTTGGTTTAGGTAAGGACAAATGGTTGCATAAGTAAGATCAAAGGGAGTTGGTTTAGAGCCAAACCACTCCATTAGGTCAGTTGGAGTAGCAGAAACAACTCTGATAATCTGCCTGCCTGGATCGTACACGCACATGTGTGCAGTGTGCATCGAAAGCTTAGTGTACGCTATGCTCGATGAAATAAGTAATGCGTGGAAATTCGTTTCCTTCTCTGGCTGCAGCTAGCCGACCGCCTTCAAGGAAGGTTTACGTATTTTGCTGAGAGGCGAAGGCTCCGGAAGCCTAGAGAGTCTGGGCGGCCCGCACCTTAATTCGGGCCCAGCAAACCCCACAACTTCTCCCTCCCCTCCCCTTCTCCGCTCCGCTCCCGAAATTGTTGCGGCGGGAGAGAGGCTCGAGAGACACAGCGCTTAGAAACCGGCGGCGGCGGCCGGTAGCGGCGATGAGGATCGAGGAGGTGCAGTCGACGTCGAAGAAGCAGCGCATCGCCATCCACACCCACATCAAGGGCCTCGGCCTCGACGTAGCTGCCCTCA
This sequence comes from Cenchrus fungigraminus, assembly GCA_036936925.1. Lineage (NCBI taxonomy): Eukaryota > Viridiplantae > Streptophyta > Magnoliopsida > Poales > Poaceae > Cenchrus > Cenchrus fungigraminus. The sequence continues at coordinate 12,835,955 of CM072778.1, read as the reverse complement.
TCCCTCTCGCTTCTCCGTTCCCCTTTTCCCGAAGGGGAGGGCTTTTCTAGGGTTTTAGCGTCTCTGTGTCTGCGTAGATCCTCACTGCCTTGTTTGTGATTTTTTGGTGGGAGCAGGAAAATGGCGCGGCGCGTCCGTTGGGGAACGGGTTCGTGGGGCAGGCGGCGGCGCGGGAGGGGTGCGGGCTGATTGTCGACATGATTCGCCAGAAGAAGATGGCCGGCCGCGCAGTTCTCTTTGCGGGTCCTCCCGCCACGGGAAAGACGGCACTTGCGCTAGGCATCTCCCAGGAGCTCGGAAGCAAGGTGCGTGCCTCCAATTGCTCTTATTCTCACACAAATCAGCTAATCGTTGTGGTGGTAGAGCTAGGGTTTTATTCCGTAACTTTTGTTCTTTGTTGTGGTGATAATGTTCAATCTCATACCAATACACTGGCCTAGCATTGGCAGGAATTAAGCTTTTGGGGAATTTCATACTAGCTTGCTGCATTGATTCGTGGATTACCAGTTTTTAGCTAAAAAAATTGATGGATGTGGACAGACTCTCATTAATCCTAGGTCGTCTTTAGTAAGTTGTAATTCTGCTTGTGAATTAGCCTGATTGGTGAACTACCTCTGAATGTGGAAGGTCTTATCAGGTTTCACAAAAAAGCCTGCCTACTTTGTCTATATCGAGTTTCATGCTGTATGCTAGTAGCATTTGTGTTGTTCTCATCCAATAATTCCCTCACTTGTTTTGCTATTCTACAATGCAGGTCCCCTTCTGTCCTATGGTAGGATCTGAAGTGTACTCTTCAGAGGTCAAGAAAACTGAGGTTCTGATGGAACATTTTCGTAGAGCTATAGGCTTGCGTATAAAAGAAAACAAAGAGGTTTATGAAGGAGAGGTAAGTAATAAATTTGAAATACAAGGTTGTACTGAAATTAGTATCTCCATTGATTTATCAACAAATTTTATAATAACTTCAATTATGGATGTCCACTTCTTGCTTTTATGGATTGATCTTTGTTGCTCTGTTTCTTAGGTTACTGAACTTTCCCCGGAAGAGTCCGAGAGTACAACAGGTGGATATGCGAAAAGCATTGGCCATGTAGTCATAGGTCTAAAGACTGTTAAGGGGACTAAGCAACTGAAGTTAGATCCTTCAATTTATGATGCTTTAATCAAGGAAAAGGTAACTACCTGCTTTCATACCACTCCCACTGGTTCTATCCCCTTAGATTGCGTTTTTACTCTTCATAACATTGCATTTTAAACTTTCAGTGGAATCTTATTGATAATTTACTTGGTTGGAAAATTTTATGTTAAGTCTCTATCAGATGTCATGTTGTAAACTAACACTTTTGGAGCTAAGTAGATTCGTTGAAATTGACAAATCAGGCAATATTTGCTTTCTGGCTGCTGCATCTATTCCGCTATCATCATGTTGTTTTAGGTTACTCATTGGCTGCATGTGGAATGCAGGTGGCAGTGGGTGATGTTATATACATTGAATCAAATAGTGGTGCAGTGAAAAGAGTTGGTAGATGTGATTCCTTTGCTACAGAATATGACCTTGAAGCTGAGGAGTATGTACCAATCCCCAAAGGTGAAGTCCATAAGAAAAAAGAAATAGTACAGGTACCTGTTTTATGCTATTTTTTACTTACGTTTTCGTTTACTTTGTGCAGTGAGCTTTTCATACCCTCATAAATGAATGTTTTGAAACAATATAATTCATACATTGTTTTGATCCCCACTTTCTAAGATGCAAGCTTTGCCCACTAATTTCTAATAATGTCTGTCGCTATGTTGGACAAAAGAAATTTAAACATCTTATTAAAAATTGTTATGCTGTGGCTAGCTATGGTACTATAAACTTTAGCTGCAAAAGTTTCTCTATGTTTTTCTCCCAAATTTTATGCCCACATTATTCATCCTTTTTCTTTTAAATGGAAACTGCATGTGTAGTCGCTATCAGCTACTCCCTCCGTCCCTATTTATCTGTCGTCGGGAAACTGGATCAGTAACCAATGCAGCCCTAGCAATCCTATGAAGCGATCATTTACCAGCGAACACATCATCAACCTTTTTACACTAAACAAATCAGTGTGTGGACGTGTGGTTGTGAGAGGCTGCCGGGGGAGAGAAAAGGGTGATACCGTGTGGTTTTGTGTGCATAGTGCGGTGCAGGCAAGCAGACATTATAGCTACGGACGCTAGACAGAGTAGGGAGCGACACTTATTACGGGACACGCTAGCTTCAGCGACAGAAATTTAGGGACAGAGGGAGTAGTTGGGAGGCACAGTACATTTTTTTTTGGACGATCAGATAAGATGGGCACACCAGATTGCGGCAGCAACAAATAAGGAAAAGAAATCCATATAATCCAATAATAAATTCCGTTTCTTCATTGGCAGAGTAAATATATAAATAAACATAGGTAAAAAAGGATTATGGCTATGCGAGCTCATGACCACCAGGCATCCACTCGAATCCTTTCAACAAGAATCTTCTTGAGTCCATTAACTTTGTTCTACCATTGTAACTACTACTAAGCAAAGTCACTGTTGAATGCAGCTGGAAGATTACATATTATCTCAGGGAGGATGATATTTTTATGCAATATCCGACTAGAATCAATGATCCTATTTTGATCATGTTATGAAGGTTTCCTGTATTTGAATGCTCTTGTTTTGAAAAGAGAGAATAATACTCTTATCATTTATGCAGGATGTCACACTTCATGACCTTGATGCTGCAAATGCTCAGCCACAAGGAGGCCAAGATATTTTATCACTTATGGGTCAAATGATGAAGCCGCGGAAGACTGAAATCACTGACAAGCTACGCCAAGAAATTAATAAGGTTTAGATTTTTTTCTCACTGACAATTTTGGACTGTATCATAATTTTCATAATTCGAAATTTAGTTAATCATGTACGAATGATGATGGCAGGTTGTAAACAGGTATATCGATGAAGGAATTGCAGAGCTTGTACCTGGTGTTCTGTTCATTGATGAGGTATCATTCTGTCCTCATGAATCATGATTGAAACCCACTGTTTTCACACGCTAGAAAAAAAATCAAAAAAGATATTTAATTCTTGTGGAGCCCTGCCATTCATCGTGTCTTCGGATTACTCAAAACTAATCAATGATAATGATAAAAAATATTTTTTCAGGTCCACATGTTGGACATTGAATGCTTTTCTTATCTTAATCGTGCACTGGAGAGCCCATTGTCACCGATTGTGATACTTGCTACGAACAGGGGAATATGTAACGTAAGGTAACCAATTTTCTTTGCCACTTTAGTTACCCTGCACCTAACTGCAGTATCAGCATGGAACAACACTTGTCTATTAACTTGCACGGTTGCACCTTACACATTTAATGGATCTTGTAATTTTTTTACCTAGAGGTACTGATATGACAAGTCCACATGGTATACCAGTCGACCTTCTAGATAGGTTGGTGATTATTCGAACAGAAACATACAGCCCTACTGAGATGATCCAGGTTCTTGCTTATTTTGGGTCTAATTTCTGTCAGGTTACACGTTTATGATTTGCTTTTAAAGTTTACATATTACCCTTTACAGATATTAGCTATACGGGCACAAGTGGAAGAGATTGATATTGATGAAGAAAGTCTTGCTTATTTAGGAGAGATTGGACAACAGACTTCTTTGAGGTATGCCTTTGTATTTGTTCATAGGAATTAGCATAGAGGGTTTACTGATCTCAAACATAAGTTCAATGCGGTTTTTAGTCTCCAGAAATTTGGTGTCTGCTTCCAGTCACAAAATGACAAAATAAGAATTGATGTCACTGTAGTTCATTGTTGCAAGCCCTACACCTCTTGTAAGGTAATAAACAATGGTGATAATATCTTCATTCCTTCTGCAGACATGCAATCCAGCTGCTATCACCTGCCAGTGTGGTTTCAAAGATTAATGGAAGAGAGAAGATCTGCAAGGTATATATGCTGAATTTTCACTATAATGTTGTAATTTCCTTAGCTTCTTGTTCTTGCAAACCTTATATTTCTGGTCCTGTGAACTTTATCAGGCTGATCTTGAGGAAGTTAGCGGACTCTATTTGGATGCCAAATCGTCGGCACGTCTGCTCCAGGAGCAACATGAAAGTTACATCACCTAAATTTCTTGGGCTGTAGAAGTCACCAAGAAAACGTAGCTGTCGACTCTAGTCATGTACACTGCAAAGTCACCAAGAAAATGTAGCTGCCGACTCTACTCATGTACACTGCATCAGTCTGTTTAACTGGGGCAGGGTCTTCGAGAGTACATTTGAGGGCTAGTGATTTTTGTACTGGATGCTTTGGACTTATGTTAGTATCCAGTGAAGACTCTATTCCGGCATATTGCTTGTTCACATACTGTTGTCGGATTAGATCGGTGCAAGAATTGTGGTGTATCTTTACCCTTGCTAATCAATGTCCAGATTCCATGTGCTCACGAGTCACGAGTACAATCTACCATCATTGGTCATGATTTCTAGAAGCCAACTTTAATACCTACGCATTAGGTTTGAAGGTAAACCAACCGGCCTGCAAATAGTACAATTGAAGATTGTCTTGAGAGTAGTTGAGGAAGAAGTATTTTAATTTGTTCCAAGAACATTCTTCCACACGCTGAATTATCATCCTTCTGCCAATATTCCAGACGATTGATATTTTTGCACATACCATTCTCGATTCCATTTTGCCCATCGTTTTCCCGATTTCCTGCGGCAACGGCGAAGGTTCTGTGGAGCCTGATGAGCCCCCTCCCCTCCTGTCGATGTTGTGACACAGATGAAGCCGCCGCGATCAGCAGGCTATACATGCCGGTGTCGCTATTTCTACCCGGGCGCGCGCGCGCGTTTTCTTCCTCCCGTCTCATGATGGCATGGAAACGTCCGCCTCATCATCCCCTCGGACAGCGAAGTGTTGTCCTCGACCTTACTCCACCTCCTCGGCCGGGTGCCCGGAATCGATCCCCGATCGAGGGGCAACCGTTTTGTCATCTTATTCACCCGTGCTGCTACAGATCAAGCGAGCTCATCTCCGGTGAAATACAGTACATGCACAATGCCCCCGCATTACGGCCGGCTCACGGGCGGCGGCAACACCCGTCGTCGTCGCGTGCTCGACGCCGCATCGTCATCGAATAAGCTAGCCACCGGCCGGAGACCCATGCACGCACACCACTCGCGGCCGGGACGCGGCCTCGCACGGCACCGCCGCTCGATCGCTTCCTGGCTTCCGGTGGTGCGTCGTCGACCAGCCAAGCTCAGGGGGGGTGATCGCGGCGACAACAACGTGAGCGATGATGAGGTCCGGGAAATGACGCACGCGCTGACACCAATTCCCCTGCAACGCGACAGCCGCGCCCGGGCCGGCCCGCGTCACAGCCGCACACACGCTTAAATTTTCTGGCTGCCAGAGGCAACGTCACCTCCGATCCCAATGGCTCTCCCACTCCCACGCACGCATGCACCGGCCACCGCGCGCACGCACTTTGCTTTTCCCCAGCCTCGATTCCCGTCGTCCCCAGCAGGCAGCAGGGGTCAATTTGGTCGTCCCGGTCGACACCGGTGGTGGCGGCGGCGCGCCCAGCGAGATTTCAAACAGCTCGATCGTACGAACGAGCCAGGTGCATTGCACCTTTGCAGCACCTCCGGGATCGCTCTCGACCGACCTTTGCGGCTTGTCTGTCCACGACGTCGATCGGTCGCCGCGAGCGTTCGTTCCTTTGCTTGGCCCCCAAGCCGATCGATCGATCGACGTTCACGTCGAGAGCGATCCCGTGTGTGTGATCGAGATTGGGTTTGGGCCGGGGAGGCGCAGATAGGGGGGCTGTGGAGCTCGATCGAAATATCTCAACAGTAGGTGACAAGTCCATTTGCTCTTTCTCCTCCGTTTTTGTGGCGCGCGCGCGCAGGAGAGTGGAGAGCGCATCGATCGGGGGTACGGCGGCGCCTCTGCTGGGCCATCTCCAGCTTTTCACGTCGCGGGTCGCATGATTGCATATGCCCGGCTGGAAAAAGCTCGGGGTGAGATCGTTTGCTTGCCCCCTACCTTTGGGCTTTGGCTTTCCGATCGCGCTCGCGCCGTCGTCGTGCGCGGTGAGGGACAGACGACGTGAGAGACGGCGAGACCGGCGGTCGGGTGGCCGCGGCGAGGGTGGGGGGTGTGAAAGGAATCGGGCGGGGAGTATTTCGGTCCTACAGTGCGGGTGCACTGCGCCGGCTGGGGGGCACACCCCCCAATCATTTTGTACGGGCGCAATTTCGCCGGCCAACCCGGGGGCGCCACGTGGGCGGGGGGTGCTGGTGGTCGATGTGATGAGAGGATTTGAGGGCGGCGAAAGCCGCGTGACCCGGTCGGGGGCTCCCGTTTTTCAGGAGCGGCCAAATTAAGCTGCCTTCGGACCTCCACCCAGATTGCCGGAGCAATGCTACGCACCGGTAGTGGTAGCGACCACTCACCACGCAGATCGAGTGTCCGTCCTTTGCTCGTGTCGTGATGATGTCCATGCTTTTGTAGTAGTACTAGCTACCTTGTAGTAGTGCACTACACGTCTACGCTACTATACAGATTGTTTGGTGTATAATTAATTTGCTGCAATTAGTTTGTCATCTGTATTAGTACATAGTGAACAGATAATGTTGTTAGTACCATATAGTAGTACTGTGCTAATAGTAGCCTTGGCCATTGGACTTACCAATTGACATCACCTCGCCTTGGCAGGAACTAGCTGCAAGTTTTTTTTTTAATTTGTGCTTACCTAGAAGAGTCCACTTTGATATGCTTTTCCATGGACACAGTTTCTCGTGAACAATAGTATTGTTTTTTAGACTAGGTGAACAATATTGTTGGGCCACGTACATACGAATCTTTGATCCTTCTCACTGCACAAAAAGGGAACGAACTAGCCATAGAATATTGGAAAGGGACGAGATATTCAGATATCCTCCAGCCCTATTCATGCATGAAAGTTAGCTTTTCATTTTCCAAAGCTCCAACCACTATTCCGCACTCTCCGACGATATTCATGTGAAATGAAATGGAGAGACAGCACGATGAAATTAGGGGGCATGTTTCGGAGCCTAGTGGAATGCACAGTAATTAATTTACTAATGTTTCAAATTGTAGATCGTTTTGCATTGACCTGTTTAGGTCTATATTACTATATATGTTTTTACGCATATAAACATACACTAATTTAGGTACATACAAGTATAAAATAAATTTAGAAAATTTAAAATGATCAGGAAGTAACAAACTTCTGCTCCATTCCAAATCCGTACAGATCGAACGGAACTCTCTACCTTTTTCTTTACCGCAAACGGTCAAAATTTACTCGTCGCCTAGTACGACCAACCTCCCCTGTCCGCCGGTAGGATCCGACGGCCGCGAAGTGGGCGCCATATCCTCGATCGCGTGAAAGGAACGGCGGAGGATGGCAACGAGGTTTTCACCACAAACGAAAAGGGTAAGGCGGGGGCGGCGTGGGCCCGGAAGAATCCCCGCCATCATCTCCCAGCGAATGGGGAGGCGGCACCCACGTGATAACGAGCGGCCCGCCCCCACACCCTGACATGCGCCGATCGCCAGCCTCCCGGCTCCCGCGCCCCTATTTCTACCTCCCCGCCGGCGCTACTCGTCGCGCTTTCCACCGATCGTCCGCTCGCCCACCCTCGCAATCGCCGCCGCCGGACGACACTACATACTCCCGCCGCAGCCTGCGAACTGAAGCGGAAGGTGGCTAGCAAGCGGCGTCGATCGTCTCCACCCGTCTATGGACAGGGATGGGCGGCGGCCGGTCGTCGGCGACTCAGCGGCGGCGGAGGCGGATGCGGAGGCCATGGACGACGACGGGTCCCCGTCACCGGCGGCGGAGGAGGCCATGGATGACGACGGCTCCTCTTCTACGGCGGCGGCGGCGGAGGCCATGGACGACGACGTCTCCTCGTCTCCGGCGTCGTACATCAGACTGGTACGCAAATGCTTTCGCGCGATCTGCTGCGGTGCATTGAGAATTTGAGATACACACGCGCGGCAGGCATGGTGAGCAAAACCTTAATTAGTTGTAATATGCAGGTGCAGCATCTGATCGAGAAGTGCATCTGCTACAACATGAACAAGCAGGAGTGCGTGCAGACGCTGGAGAAGCACGCCAACATCCAGCCCGTCATCACATCCACCGGTATTGTGCTGTGCATGCTCTTCTTCTTCTGAATTTTCCATTTTGCATCCTTAGCAAGCTACTAGTATCAGACGACGAGAGCATTTCTCGAAACTTGCTGGTCCAGTAGTCCTATAGTTGATTTCTTCTTCGCATTGGTAGTTTGGAAGGAGCTGGAGAAGGAGAACAGGGAGTTCTTCGACGAGTACAAGAAGGATCGGTCGGGAGAAGAGTCCACGCAGAAGAATCCACCTTCTGACGAACAGATTTCCGCTCCCAAGAGCTCAGACGACGACGACGACGATGATGAGGAGCAGCCTTCCACTCCCAAGAGCTCAGACCCGACGACGACGACGACGACGAGCAGCATTCCGCTCCCAACAAGTAGTGCTCAGACGACGACGACGACGACGAGGAGCAGCAGCCTTCCGCTCCCAAGAGCTCAGAAGAAGACGAAGACGACGACCAGGACTCGTAACTATGGTGCACAGCAAGCATGGTAGTATGGTACACACATTTATTAGAGAGCTAGTATATGCATGGAGTAGGGGCTTGCATATAGGTACACAGTATATCACCGCCAGCATCACCAGTGTAGATATAGTAATAGGAGTAATTTGCATTGTGTATAGTGTGTGCAGTACGTCGTAGGAGCTAGCTAGCCTTGCATGTTCTCGCTTGCATAGTAAATAACATTACCTGGCAGTCTGGCACGGGCAGGTGATTATTCCAGCACGGCCGGCATGCAGGTGCCGTGTGTTGGCTGTACAGATCTTTTGCATGAACGTGGGGCCCTGCACACGTGGCGGGCAAGTGTTCATCCAGCGAGGACTCCGACCCCGTTCTCGTTTGTGTGAAGGAGGACAGGTTCCTGTCCGAAAAAGAGACGCGCGTCGCTCGCCGTGCCGCCGGGGGCTCCGCCCCCGCCGATCGATCACACCGGGCCAAAACAAAAGCTCGCTCCCGAGATTTCTCTCCGGCGCGCGCGCGCGCGCTCTTCCTTTTCGGCTCCGGCCGACGCGGCCGAGCGCGACGTCTACGGCGGCCGGACGCGAGCGCCGTGGAGACCGATCCGGTGGCCAAGCTCCCAGGCGTGCGCGTGCCCCGGCCGCCTTGTTTGTTCGGTAGCGCGCGCGGCCGGCTTCGATCGCCAGCGACGTACGTACGACTGCGAGCGCGTGTAGCTAGACCGGCCTGTGTCGCGCGGGGTCCAAGGAATGGATCATTCACGCTCCTGTAAGTCTGCAACGTTGACACGTGACCGGTGCTCTGGCGGATCGCCAGATGGGATGGACCCGCGACGCGATGCCATGCGTCGTCGGCCACACGAGCTGAGAGGTGTGGATCGATCTGGAACAAAGTCGCCGTCGATCGACTCCAGCCGGCGGCCGATATCGATCGCGCGCCCCGACCTGCCCGGCGACGGCGACGGGCCACGGCGGCCGTATTCGACGGGTGCGCCGTAGGTGTATTTTAGGCAACGTGAATTATAGTACGTATGGAGCTTTCGTACGTAGAGCGAGGGCGTCGTCGATCGATCAGGAGCAGTGCACGACGGATGCGGGAGCTCGCTGGCGCTGACGTGCCCGCATCGTTGGCTGCTGCTGGCCACCACGCCGGCCGGCCGTGGCCGCTGTGGCTGTGGTCTTCCGATCTTTCGCTGATGGTGCCTACCCCAGCAGAGCAAGTGCATGTATACATACGTCTCACGTCTCTACGCATACGTCCTTGTCGCCGGCAAAGCTACCTATTAGCTTCACGCACGGTTTTCTCATGCTATCACACAGATGCCGGTCTGCAGGCTGCACCAATAATCTATCGAGCGCTTCCGTGGCAAGACACAATATCCTAGGAAGTCATGCGTACACACAATTCTGCTCGTGTGGAACGAGGAAAGTTTACCAAAGCGTACGTCGTAGTGGGACGCCAAACTCCGTGGAATATGGGTCAATCAATGGGTTGGCCCCAGTAACGGATCCAGAAAAATATTTAGGGGGACTGAACCTAGTGCTACAGTAAAATTCGTTCCTCATACTATATCACATCCAAGACCAAAAACTGCTATTTAGCAGTTAAATTACATACAAAACAAATGGCCCGGTCAAGGTCAAGGATGTGTGTGACATGATATAGAAAACAGGAAAAAAGACAGTTGGACTGTTAGGAATGAGCTGTTTTCTAGATAGAGTAAATGGGCTTGGTATGTTGGGCTGGACTTCATTTCCTTCTTTGCCAGTTGGTGGCCCATCTTGCGCAGTAATTCATCTTCAACCTCTGGATCCTCCTCTCCAGCGCTCCTCTTCGCTCCCATGGAAGATTTCTTTTAGGGGTGGGCTAAGGAGGGCTTCAAGGGTTTCCCGGCGGTAGGGGGGCTTGAGCCCCACCCGCCCCACCGCTAGATCCGTCACCGGTTGGCCGGATTTCCATCTCGTCTTCAGTAATCAGTAGTGGTTTGTTGGTCACACGTTGTTGAGGAACGGTAGCGGCAGGCTACCAAAACAGAAGAGGCCTGACCAGCACCAGCAGCGATTGGTGCCGAGCCCCAACAGCTCTTCTTCCTTTTAATTTTCTCCGTGGAAAAAAGAGGGAAATGGTATGGACGAGAGCTATCTTGGACAGTGCACGGAGCTTCTTCCCTCCGCGCACCTGCCAGTTTAAAAACAAACTGAAAAAAACGACCCAGTGCCAGGTTGCCCCAACCTGCCAAGGTTATTATACTTGGGCCACGTTCCGGGCCGAGACGTCATGTTTGCCGCCCTGTTTGTCCTCCAATCTGCTGCATGCCTTTCAGAGCAAAAAAATCCAGTCCATACTCGTTGTATCATCATCATCATCATCAGCTCGTCACCATACTACGAAATGTGCAACTCGTCACACACTGATATGATGACCCAAGGCATTGACTAAATCCAGGCTGCATACGCTTTTTACCGATAGGGTATCTGTAGGGGTATGGAGTTTGCATTGAAAAGGCAGTAAACACAAGATAAACCCTGACAGTAATAAGTCTAGAAGAGAATCCAAAGTGGAAGCAATAATAACAAGTGAGCCACTACTTACTGCATCATACACTTTTGCAGCAAAAAGAACCATGTTTGCAACGTTCGACAGCCGTATTGCTAATGTCTCACTCCTAGCTAAAGACCAAACTACTCCGATTGAGTGGCGTAAAGCTGTAATGGCATCGCGTACATTAGTTCCGAGCGAGACCACCGCCCACATTCGTGATATCATCATCAGTTTATCATCACGACTACGAAACGTGCAAATCGCCAGACGTGCTGACTGCATGACCCAAGGCATTGACTAAAGCAAGGCTGTATATATTATCTTCCAGAAATACACAGCTCAGTTATCGGTCCTCAGGAAAAGAGCTGAAGACCGGTATAAAAGAGGCCCTCGTCACTAATCACTAGCATGAGATGTTTGCACTAGAAATCACATTGCAATCTACCAGGTTCAGAGCATCGCAGCTGCAGGCACTCGAGAATGCACTCATGTCCCCATCGCATGTACCCCAATGGTTTCCTACGATGGCTGATGAGACGAGCACCAGGTCTTCCTGCGGCTACGAACCCGTGTCCCACCTGCTGCCTCCTGCTCCAAAGTTGTGGTCTATTTCTCGTGGGACAGAGCGTGCTCGGGTCGGTGGGTGAACTCGTAGTCAAGGTGCACGAAGGCGCGCTCAATCTCCGGCAACCGCTCCAGCTTCTCCTGCAGGGCCTCGCCGATGTCATGCGCCTCCCGGAGCGGCATGTCCGACGGCAGCACGATGTCCACCTCCACGAAGTAGTGGGAGCCAAATGTGTACGCGCGCACCGTGTCGATGTGCCGCACGGCCTTGTGATGGTTCCAGCACAGGTACGTCAGCTTCTGGAGGTACTCCGGCGAGGCCGACTGCCCCACCAGGGAGTGCACGTTCTCCAGCACCGTCATAGACCATGTTCTGATCGTGTAGATTGCAAGCTGCAATGAAAGAGATAGGCTGTCAGTATCTGAAATTCTCATTCATGGGCAGTGGTGGAGCCAGGAAAAAAAATTAGCTCGGGCGACCCCTAATGACAGACCAAACCAAAATGAAAGACGCACCAATTCACACATTCATATACTTCAATTGCACAAATTTTATGTGAAGTTTAAATATGTAGTCTCAAATTTGAAGAATAAAGACACAAATTAACAATGCGAGCCATGGTGCCATACTGCCATCTAGGAGTGCTGCCGGAGCTTGAAAATATAGTCGGAGAAGAATATACTCAAGCTAGCGCAGATCTAGCTGGGGCGGCCGCCTCAGCTTGCCCCAATGTGGCTACACCACTGTTCATGGGTATTGTGAGTAACACTCATATATGGGAATGAAGGGCTTGCAAGTTCAAGTGCAATAACTGCCTACCCAGTATTCCTGTTTAGGAGTTACACTAAGTCATTACTTGTCCTTTTATCACGGTACAAGCAATGAGCTAATCTTCTCTTAATATTTTTCCTTCAAAAGCTAGGTATTCTATTTTTAGAGACAATGCCACTTTACCAGGCAAAATGATTTTAGGCACTAAGATAGAGCCTGGTGCGTACCAATCAGGAACTGAAGCCAGTCAGTGGCTCAGGGTCACCCAAACATGTTTACCAGATGTCACCACCTTTGGGTGTATAACTAGGTGCTAATTTTTTTTTAGACCAAACAAATAATTATTGAATTAGGGATATACTCAGATGCTACTTATATTGCATATGGATCAGTGAGAATAAAGATAAAATAAAACTTCTCTTGTACTTACAATGATCGCACCAACTGGGTCAATCCAGCCATCAATATAATTGGCAAGTAGTGCAGCAACCAGACCAATTACATTGGTAATGACATCGAAAAAGTGGTCTTGTGCATATGCCTTGACGATTTCATTTGTGAATGACCGGCAATATATAACCAGGGCAAGTTTCACCAATGTCACCGAGATCATGATGTCCACAACCCACTTTTCCTGCTCGCTTGTTAAGCTGAATTCACCTCCCTGGAGAATGAGATCTGAGATAGATACCAAGGGCGAACAAGAATATGATCTATTTAAGTAGAGTGCCATTAAGTGTGAGAAAATTTTACTAGCCAAAAAAAGTCAGAAGCATTCATTTGCTGCAAAAAATTTGGGTGTGCATTGAAGGATAAAAACAAGCAATCTCAACTGCATACACTGATGTTTTCGTTAGTTGTTACAGATGATAGAACAAGAGTTCAGACAACTAAATCATAAGAGATATATTGTTCTCACAAACAATATAAATCATAAGAGAAGTTTCGAGTCAAAAGGAAACTGAAATACATTTTGTTGGGACTGCTTGCTGGTTTTTCAAACATCTGGTCCATAAGGCAACCAAAGCAAAAGAACTTAAATGTGGACAAGAGAGACTTACATCAGAGGCCAATGAGCGCATTGATTCTAGAATGATCTGGAGGCCAAGAGTTGCCATAACAGAAGCAAAAACAAGTATTCCCTGAAAAAATATTACCATAAATCTTTTAATAAAGTTAAAAATAACTGCAAAATTAAGGAAGAAACAGCTTAAAGTTAAATAAAATAGATTGGAGGAGGAGGACTCCAAACAAAGTTTCTAATTTAACATTAGACTAATGCCCAGAGATGCCTTAGAAGCAAGAAACATCATTTCTAACTATTCAATTTCATAAATCACAAGTTCTGTCATATTTTTAGCATTCTATATTTCCTTTCTGAACTAATTTCTGCTTGTGCTTCTTTTCATATTAACAAACCACGTTAAGTAATTCATACATGTAATGCATACTGAACAATGGACAGTGTTCTCAAATGTTCAATGGAACCAAATACAGAATTATGGTAACGAACAAATGAGCCAAAGAAATTCTGGAAGTATAGGTACTGACAAAACTCACCAGTGGCTGCATACGCTTTTTACCTATTGGGTATCTGTACGGGTTTGGAGTTTGCATTGAAAAGGCAGTAAACCACAAGATGAACCCTGACAGTAAGTCTAGCAGAGAATCCAAAGTCGAAGCAATAATAGCAAGTGAGCCACTCCGTACTGAAGCATACACTTTTGCAGCGAAAAGAACCATGTTTGCAATGTTAGACAGCCGTATGGCTAATGTCTCACTCCTAGCAACCTTTTCACGTTCTTCCTATTGGCAAATGAAGAGGTGGTCAGTGACACAAATGAGGTCTCACTAAAAATGGTATATGCAGATGCAGTCAAACTAATCTGTATCATTTAACTTCCAGGTAAGATATCATATGCCCCCAATGTTAAAAGTTACAACCAAAGTTTATTGAACAAACCTTGGACATCCCAGGAAGGAAACCACGATCTGTAAGCGTATCCATCTCATTAAAACCCTCAAGCATCTCCACTTGTTGTTGGTAGTACTCAGCAACAACATCCTCAGGACCTTGAGCTGTAGATAGAATCATAAACGTTTTTATTAAAAAATCAAATTTGTTCAGAGCCAAATAGAAAGATATGTGAACCATGAACTGACACTTTGTTGTTAAACTGGCACTTCAGAAATTCAATTTATAATTGCCCTTTCCTCTAACCAACACACTATGCAAAAACAACAATACCCTCATATAGAAAAAAGGGAGAATCCTAAATGAACTGAGATGAGAATATGACCTGTCATTCAACTCCACTAGTTAAAAGTGTAGCTGAAAAGGGTAGAAAAGCTACAGATATCTGGGGGAAAACTGGGACATCATACAACCCGGCATCTCACGTGCCCTAAGAATGTCCTTTACTCTTGTAGCCTGAATAGTCAGCTGTCACTTAACTAGACGCACCAACTAACCAAAAAAATATTTTCCCCATGAATTTTGCATGTGCAGTCCAAGAAGTGAGCACCTCACGTGATGCAGACCGCCCTTTCCCTATGTGAGCGCTGAAAAGTGTAAACCCAATAGGCAACAGCAAAATTAGCAGAAACCCAAGCTAAATTACACTAATGGAAAGATACACATTTGTGTTGGGTTCCCAAGGTGGCACCATAGAAAATCGGTGAGAACTAGGCCGCATCTAGCCCAACACCACCTTAATATCCTAATTCGATCCCCATCTCTGGACTAAAAAGAATCTAGCTAGTCCACCCTAGCGTCAACTTAAGCTCTTACTGGAAATCAAAAAATAAAAATTGGCAAGATGAGTAAATTGAGTATTCACAAGTCGCAGAAAGAAACTATTTTATCAAAGGAGACAGGCCAAAGTAAAAACAAATCGATCAAACACGAAATAAACACAGAAAGAAAATGGAAGCAGGCAGTACAGCCGAGAGCGGCGGACCTAGGACGCCGAGGCAGTGGTGGAGCGCGCCGGCCGGCGGCCTCTCCTGCTGGTGCGCCTCCGGCGGACGAAACCCGTCGAAGTTGAGCCGCCACGACTCCTCCGCCGCGGCCTGCGCACCGCCGCCGCCGCCGTTGCCAGCCTCCACGGCCGAGAGCAGGAGCAGCTCCTCCCCCTCCCCCCCGTCTGCCGCCGCCGCCGCCCCAGCCATTCCCGAACCCTAGGAGCCCGGCGAGCTTGGCGCACCGCGCTTCGAACCGTACGTGCCACACTCCCCTTGGCACAACGGCGCACGAGGGGGGAACTGCAGCGGGAGAATGCGCTGCCTCCGCCTGACCAGTCGGTTGGTAGTTGCCAAGCAAGACGGGCAGGCAAAAGCACTCGCCCCGCCCCCACGCGTGCCGGCGTGCGCCGCCTTGGTTAAAGAGGGAGGCGAGGCGGGGGGCGAAGTGGGGGGGCGGCCTCGCCCTCGCTCACGGCTCGCTGGGTGGGTGGCTGCGCCGAGCCTATGAGCCCGGAGAGGCGGCCGCCGTCGGAGACCGGTCTCTGACGGCTTGCGGGTCTATGTGCTCTCGGTGCAGGGCGTGCTTGGGTTGGGTGGGCCAGAGTTATAGCGCAACAGGTGGAGGGGGCATTGATTTGAGAGGACTCGGATCTCACGGTTGCGTGCGCGCCGAAGCACACGAAACAGCGGCAAACGATTTTCTTTAGGAAAATGTCAGTGCAGGGCTTTCAACTTTCATTAATAGAATGAAAGATTATCGTGTCAATTTTTTAATAGAATAAAATTGTCGTTCTAGGTCCAAAATTTCGTTTACACAATTTCATAAATAGGCTGCAACATTTGATTCTTCAATAACATTTTGATAAAAAAAAATGTGTTATGAAGATGATCTCAGATTCTCAGTGGACGATGGACGTTTCATCCAGTTTCACGATCTTTGTATGCTGAAAGAGCGTCATGACTGAAACTATATTCTTCTCTCGATCTCCTCACAAAAACACTGACAAATTAGCAAGTATGCTTATGAGTATATCAATTCACTGTCATAAAACCTCCCATGACACCTCCATTGAGACTTGCCAATTCAGGATTAGGAAATTAAAATCGTGTCATCTTGCTAAACATTGCAAGAATAAAATTTGGGAAATCAGATTTGGTAACCAAATTTGGTATCAATGAATGAGCAAAGTACGGCAGCCTAGGGCTAAACACCTTAACGAGATTTTTTTTAATAATAACCTTAACGAGATTTCGAGACCAAATCGTTCAGCATCGATTTGACACTAACCGTACAGTGCCATTTTCCTTCCAGGTGACTGTTTGTCGAGAGCTGTAAAAGTACTCCTGACAACAACACGAGCGTGCACATCAATACTCCTGACAAGAAGTCTTGAGCGTGCAACATATGATTAGATGTTCCGGTCCTGCCAATTTCCTGTTGGAAGACGTACGGTGTGGCCGAAATGGCCCGCCGCGTCGAGGTCGCCGTAGCTTTCGCGGGGTAAAGCCGAGCCCGTCCCCGTGCTCCTCCGCCGAGCGCGCCAATCTCTCATGTCTCTCCGCACGTTCGCCAGGCAGCCAGGGGGAAGGAACCGTGTGCCGCTAGCTCTCCGCGGCGTCCGAAAGCCACCGGAACAGTGCGTCCGAAAGCGCTGGCACGAGCGCCGCTGCGATATGGAGCGCCGTGCGCCCGCGGCCGTCTTCAACCGGCGGTAAAGCAGCAGCCGTTGGGCGTGGATAAGATGGGGTGCTCCTGCTCCGACGTTGCCACGATGGGATTTTGAAAGGATCGTCGGGGCGCATCCGCGCGGATGGGGTGCTGGGCCACTAGGAGATGCGAATAACGTGAATTGCGTGGATATTTATTCCACTAGGTTGCGGAAAAGGGGAGGAAAATTTCGTAGCATGCGGAACTGGACTAGAGAAGCGTGGGACAGTGTGAGCGTGCAAGTCAAACAAAATTTCGTAAAGTTTAACTGACCTTGACTGCTGCCCTCAGATTCAGTATTCCGGGACGCAACGTCCCCAGCAGCGCAGCAGACATGGTGCCATATACCAAGCGTGAGCTGATAGCGTCGTGGTAGCAACTAACAGAATTGTTCATCTTACGTAATCCTCTTTGACGCCGAAATATAATTTTTTGACCGAGCGAAATGACGTACTTGTGCAATCATAATGTGATCACAAAGGAGATACGGTAGTTCGGTCGACGACACGTCACACCAGCAGAATATACAGTAGTCGCGTGGGCAGTAGGCTAGCCACTTGTTTGTGCAGATACGCCGCCGGTCGGCACTTTCTCCTTCCTCCACGAGGACAGGTGGACAGCCGGACAGGAGCTGAGAAGATATGCTCTCGGGAGCACAAGTCAAACCTTGTGTGATACAGCAACAGAATTTCATGGCAGCATATGACGCATCAAGTCTCCGGTTGTCCTGATGCAGACTTGCCAGTACTGTAGTTGTGCTTTCGAACCGAGCTCGGGGTGACGTCAGACAGCCCGGCAGACGATTCTATCTGTTAGTTCGAGATTTCAAATTTTGGGTCTCAATTTGCATGCCTTTCAGATTTTGACACCACTAAAAACAATGACATGTGAGGTCTCTGACATGTGGTGGGCCGGGTGTCAAATTTTGAAAGGCTTGCAAATTGACACTCAAATCTTAAAAGTTCTCTTCTACTTCGATGCCCCTAGGTCAGCCTGAGTCACCATTGGAATATCTAGACACGCTTGTCTCTTGTGTTAAACAGTCACACGCTGCTGGGTTAAAAAAACGAGAAAACTGCCACTAAAACTAAGGCCTGATTCGCTTCCATCGGATTGGGTTCCGACCAGAATTGATAGATATAATAAGCAAATCACAATGGACATTATAAGAGACCCGGATTTGTTCCGTGTTGGAAACTAATTTAGGGCTCGATAGTTTCCACGGGATTCAATCCGGACGGGAACGACAAATACTATAGAAAAAATCAATATAAATACTATAGAGACCTGAATTTATTCCGGGTTGAGAACTAATTTACTCATCATGATAAGTATAACAAGGAACCAGAAAGCCGAATTGATTCCACACCTCTTGACTAGTGGATTAATTCCGAGTCTTTTGGTGCCATGTCATAAGTAAATTGCTTTCCGACCTGGAATAAATCCGGATCCCTTACCGTAGTTGTCATGATTTTCTTATTACATTTATCAATTCCGACCGGAATCCAATCCGGTGGAGACGAACAAGCCCTTACTCATGATAGACATTCATTTCCACTCGGATTTAATCCACTAGTCAGGAGGAGTGGAATCAATCCGGGTCTCTTAGTGTACCTAGCATGAATAAATTAGCTCCCGACCCAGAATAAATCTGAGTCTCTTATAGTACATATCATAATTTTCTTATTATATCTATCAATTCCATCTGATCCGGTGGAAACGAATGAGCCCTAAATAGTTCTGATTATGTGTGCATGTGGTTGAAGATACCAGGTGTTTGTGTTCATCCTATTCAACCCAAACATGCACTTGCCTAATATGTGAAGGTATATGGAAGGTTTTCCTTGTGAATGGTGGCAAGAGAACAATGGAAATTGCCCGTCTTTGTCCCAGTACCAAATAAAACAATCTAAAAAATACTAGGTTAATATCATAATTTCATTTCTATACATTTCATACCACCAGAACTCAAAGAAAACCTTGGTAGGGTGTAACCGTGTAAGATGCTATACATAAAAACTAAGAATCTGAACTGTTAGTTGGAAGCAGTTAAACAGATAATCTTTAGTAACAAATGAGCTTTTTAAAAGCGTATATATACGACTATAATCACATAATCACTGATTCCATGCTCATAGTGTACTCTCAAATCTCAATAGCATGTAAACAGCTGGACAAAATCACATGGGTTATGGTGCACAAAAAATGAGAAGTTTACCACCGGACGCTCCGTTGCAACATCGAAACAAAACGTCTACAATATCGAAAATCTATAGATGCAACATTCGAAAAATATCTGGAAAAACTAATTGAGTAGTGAGTAGTTTGACTCTGGAATAGAAAGTTCCTGCCGCAACATGAACACTATGTTTCATGCAACATTCACTATGGAACATGCGGAAACAATAGCTGCAACATCGAAAAATAACTATTGAAACATATATCGAAGCATCCGATTTTGTTTGGATTCCGGACGTCCTGCTCTTAACATTACCAGAAAAAATGCCCCTAGATCCCCAAACCACTGGGAAAGTTTTAAGTCTGAGCTGGTAGTAAGTACTTTTGAACAAGGTTAGAGCCTAGATGTTATCTAGGTGGAGCTCCAGCAATGAGATTGTCTTATGCCCACAATTTCTAAGCTTTTTTCATGAGTGTCACACTCAAAGCTCAGTGGAAACTAAGCATGACCATGATACACAGACTTATTGTAAAATAAAAAAAGCCATCTCAAGCAGAGCTCATCGCCAGTAGAAACAAGCTGAGTGCTTGTTTTGTTTCTGGACCAACTCGCCCATTTTAAGACGAAGAAGAAACACTAACAAACCAAAAGATCCAAGGCTTGCCAACTTGCACAAGAAATACTCAGATTTAAAATGCGTGCAAAACAATTACCTGTTGACAAGAATGCTCATCGTAAATACAGTGTACCAGTCTTCCATGCAAGCCACTGAGATCCCATTTATCCTCAATTGACTCCACTTAGATATTTCTGCATACTACCTGCTAGTACTGAAGAGTCTGGCAAAATTAGTTTGAATGAAGACAGAAATTTGTGAGAATTTGAAGAAAATAAAATCCAGTTAAAATGGATCGACTGTCCGAGAACTCTGCTTATATACAACAATTACCTTTCACATCATTGAACAGAATGCAAGTTAGCATATTTCATTTTTCGTAGAACATCTCCACTTTTTTGTAGTTCTTACACATCAAAACGAGGAAATACAGCATTGAGATTTTGAATCTCAGTATAGCCTCAGAAACCAAATCTTCTGATGCATCTGGTAAAGAAAGGGTGTCGTAGAGCTTCACGTGCTTTAAGGCGCTCATTAGGATCGTACCGAAGAAGTCCTTGAAGAAGATCTATTAGATCTCCAGCAGAATGATCAACATGTTGCATCACAAGATTCTGCATGAGTTGAATGATTAGAATTTCAAAAGGCATACCATCTATGTCAGTTGAGAAAAGAAAAAACTGTGACAGATAACAGGTTACATCAGAGGGCAGACTACCTGAAGACGAGGCAATTTCCAGACTGCCTTCATGCTCTCTCGTGAGGCCGCCCCCTCTGGCCAGTCCAACCTTACTCCGCGCTTGAAGTACTTTTCAGCACGTCGACTGTAAAATAGCATTACTTAATTAATGTGAGTAACTGAATAAGAATTAAGGCAAAAGTGTATCTGCCTCAACTAGATGTACATCAACCAAGATTATAAAAAACCACATTACGAGGATAGATAGGGACTTGTAGACATACTCAGCTCTGACAATCATATGCTTTGGGAGGGGGCCTAAGACCCTCTCCATCATAGCCAAATGCTCCAAATTTTCGTGAGTTTGAAAGAGAGCTTCCCCCTAGTATTATCATGCAAAACAAAAAAATGCAAGAGAAACTTATCAAGACAAGCACCACAAAGTTGCAATAGCAGCAACAGCTATGGATAAGATTAACCAAGTACTCAGATTCAAAGGTTTAGTAAACTAACCGAACAAAGCTCAACTAAAATACAACCCACGCTCCACATGTCGCATGGATAGTTCCACCCAAGACCTAAAAAGGAAAATAGCAAAGATCAAAACACAAAAAAAAGAAATTGGTGCCATTAGAAAATAAAGATGAACCCAGTTTGCATGGTTGGTGGGGAGGTAAATTATACCAAGGATAACTTCGGGTGCACGGTAATGTCTTGTCGACACCACATAATTGTGATCTTGGTGTTCAAATGTCGTGCTCCCAAAATCAATCAGCTTGATAGCACTAGATTTTGGAAGGTTCTTGAAGAAGGAACCATCCTTGGGTGGTCGTATAGGAACCTTCATTGCAAATAAAAATAGAGTTTAGAAAAAGAAATGTATTCACACACAAATGAAATTAAGTAGTCAGCAATTTGTATCGCACATAAGAATTGATTGGATTCCTGTCATTGCAATTTTGCACAATTCATTAGTTTTCTTTTTTTTTTTAAGGAAAACTGTGGGGGAGATCCCCACAGTATAAAATTTCATTCAAAAAAGGAAAAGAGCAAGCCAGTTACAGAGTGGACCAACATGTCACTGGCACACAATGGTAAATAATGAATTGCAAAAACGTTGTATGGCAAATCATTTTTTCCCCTGAAAAAGAACCTTAAGCAATAAATGTAAAGAAAAGGAACCTTAATAGCAAATGCCATACAGAAGTAGAGGTGACAATTTAGGAGTTCAGTAATAACCTTATAATCAGGCACCCTGATACATTCAGACGAAACAAGAAGAATGTTCTCTGGCTTCAGATCCGTGTGAATAAGTTGCAAGTCATGCATAACTGCAGAGATAAAAGAAACATAACTGCATAAGCACATCAAATCTAGCAAATCCAGCTTAACAAGATCGTGCCAATCAAACTTTAGCAGGTTAGTAATTTAGTGATATTGATGGAAATTCAAAAGACTTGATGATTGCATCAAATACAGAAAAAGTAGACTGAGTACTCACATGCAACAGACTCTAATATTTGTCTGGCAAATTCGCGAACAAGGTCGATCGGAAATGAACGGTAGCTATTCTTTCGCAGAAAGTCATATAAGCTTGGCCCAAGCTTCTCAAATACCTGAACAGTCATTAATCCAATATCATAACCTGATCATCAAAAACAAGAAAATGATAGCCTTCTTGATGCATATGTACTTACTATACATATATGATTACGATAGTCAAACCAATTCCGTATTTGCACACAGCTGCAGGCATAGAACCATCGATGCAAATCCATCAACTCACAAAACGAGTCCGTAAGTGAAATAAAGGAGGTAGATTTCTTACCGGCTGCCAGTAAAATCGTGCTTCCCAAGTCTCTGAAGCACGTCAATTTCTATCATGGCAGCCTCTCGATATTTCTGGAGGGAGCGCACAATCTTGATAGCCACTGCTTCTTGGTTTTCCAAGTCCCAGCATTCCAAAACTTGTCCAAATGTCCCTGTGACACAAAATAAAACTTTAAAAATAGCATGGAAACAATGAAAGCACTGGGAACAAGAGCAAAAAAGAGCATGTTTATCCTGTACATTGAAATGGAAACTAAAGATTCCAACTAAGAACCAGATCGCTACATAACAGAATATGAATTGTGGTAGATCAGACGGAGCACACTAACCTTCACCCATCTTGCTAAGTATCCTATCTGCAAGACCAGAAAAGCAGCGTTAGTCATTATATATTATAATAAAATAGCATAGCAAACATAACCAAACGTAAACAATGGTTGGAACTGATGTAAGGATCAAGCAGTTTCAACAAATTGTCAACAAAGCCTACAGGCTAAAACCGATGAAGAATATCGGGCCTTGTTTAGAACTAATAACTAAAGCATTAGGTTTTAGCAGACAGCATTTGACGAATGATGAATGTGGTTTTTGAAACTGAAATGGACCAATGATTAGTAGATGAAACATGAATTAAGCGTTTAATTGTGAAGCTATGTAGAGCCAGAATACAGAGATGAAAACTGCACCACCAACATGGAAACTTACAGTAACAGATAATATCGGAAAGAAAATCCATCTCAACAAGCTATAGGTCAGAGATGCTTAGATGCGAGCGAGAAAAAGCAACCTAGTGCAAGGAAAGTAAATTAAACATCGTTGAGCTGTGGAAATATACATCTTGGTGTCAGATTCTCTCCAACCACGAAAACATAGTGCCCATCCTTGTCATCTGGTCTCCAAGGAGGTGAGAGATTCCGCGGAGGTCCGGGGTAATAAATTGGTGGCGGCGGCAGAAAAGCCGTCGCAAAATTACCATTAATTAGTTCCTGCCCGCAATATAGCATCGGAATTGCCTGCAAAAATAGCAAGCAATGTAAACTTTTTATTGATAACCTGGACACACAAAAAACCGAAGGCTGGTCTCTTATGTTTTGTACTGTAATGTACAGATGTTTAGAGAACAGTTGTATGACTTGATATATTTCAGGTTGCAATAGATTTAGTTCAGTACGAGTAGTCACTAATTGAAGTATCCTACATATATGTTGCCATAGAAGTGACTGCTAGTGATTGACGGAATATTTATTAAACTCTCCAGAATTACTAATTGTTTTGTCTCCATAGACATTAACTGAGAAACTCAATCCTGTAATTCTTAAACATTCTAGCTAAAAGAAAGACAGTTATCAGCTCAAAAGTTCTGTTAGATAGCTCAGAGGCCAAAACAAGGTAACACATAGGTCACAAATTCCCCACTCTATCAAAAAAATTCCCGACTCTATCTCAAAAGTAGCTCTGTATAACGGAGATTCCCGATCATATACACTACTAATTGGCCGAATATCCACGATGATCCGCGACAACTGCATCACAAATCCCCAATTATCCGAGCCCCGCTCCTTCGTCGAACCCACGGGCTCTAAATCTAGCGGAAACCGCGCCTAGATCTAGCCAAAACTACCATCACAACCCCAGGCCTAGTAACCGATCGAGACGGCAAACTGCACAAGTACCGTACCTTGGGGGGCTGGAACAGCGTGTGCGCGACATCCCAGGCGAGCCGGGGCCGCTTGCGCGGCCGCTTATCTGCGCCCTGGTGCGGGTACTCGGCGAGCCACTGCGCCTCCATTGCCGGCTTCGGAACCCTAACTGGTCACTCCATCCGCGGGGCCAGTCCGGCGACGAATTCCGGGGCGGAACTGTTGCGCTGCGGGAGAGGAGCCGCCGAATCGGAGCTCAATTTGGGGGGAGGTGTAAGAGGAGGAAGCGGTTGAAGGAGGAGGGGGAATGGAGGGGAGGGGAAGCTCGAGATGGTGGTGGTGGTGGTGGTCTGGTTGTGCTCGCGTTGCGTCCGAGGAACCCTGGTTTGGTCCGGCTTGGTCTGAGTGACACGAGACCCGCGGGAGAGGCGACGCTCGCTAACTATGGTTAGTTCATTTTTAGCCCCATTACATATCAGCCCCTGAGTTTATGCAGTATTCGATTTCACTAGCTGATGCGACGCGTTTTCCGTTCGGGACTGGGCGGGTTCAAATCTTGCGCCTGTTTTTCGGGGCCTTTATGCAAACGCAAAAGCTAAACGGAGAGGGCTCTCCATTTAGCCTTATCGCGAGAGCCCTCCCGATTTGGCAATCCGAGGGAAAAAAATCCGAATCGGAGACAGAAAAGGAAAGAGCGAGAAAAGTAACAAATCAAAAAGAAGAAAGTAACTTGTCTTCTCCGGCGATCTCCTCCGTCTCCGACGGTTGGTGGGCGGGGCGGCCGACGGCGGGACGCCGGCGGGCGCGGGCGGCGTTGAAGGCCGGCGGCCTTAGGGTTCGGGGTTAGGTGGGTTCGGGTTAGGGTTAGAGTTTGGGGGTTGGGGGAACCTCCATAGCCACCGGACCTAGAGGGAGGTTCGGGGGCGGCTGCCGGACCGGCGGTGGTCGTGGGTTGTGGGCGGAACGGCGGGCGGC
Source organism: Cenchrus fungigraminus (assembly GCA_036936925.1). Classification (NCBI taxonomy): domain Eukaryota; kingdom Viridiplantae; phylum Streptophyta; class Magnoliopsida; order Poales; family Poaceae; genus Cenchrus; species Cenchrus fungigraminus. The sequence goes on along the minus strand of CM072778.1, from coordinate 12,810,845 downwards.
GGCGGCGCCGCCCGCCGGGGTGGTGGAGGAGGCCGGTTGGGCCAGGGTTGGCAGCAGGGGGTGGGGATGGTGAGGAACCGGCGGTGTGGAGCTCGGTGGAGGCGGATCCGGCGGCGGCGAGCTCCTGGGCGGCGGATCCGGCGGCGGAGGCGCCGCCGGAGCTGGGGAGGGAGGGGTTGGCGGCGGGGGCAAGTGGAAGAAGTGGTTAGGAAGGGCGGGGAAGGGGGCCGCGGGCGGGAGGTGGGGGGAGCGGGCGGCGGCGAGGTCGCCGCCGGCCGCGGGCGGCGGTGGAGGCCGGCGGTGGTGGGGAGGAAGGGCGCGAGAAGGAAGGACGCGCGGTCGACGGGGCGTGAGGAAGACGACTCGCGTGAAGAAGGCGATGCCTCGCGGCGTGCGGCGTGATGATAAGGACGGGGTTGGTGGGGCCCACGCGGGATCTTTTGCGGAGGGGGGTCTCGGGTTAAGGCAAACTGGAGAGCCCTCTCCGTGTAGCCCCCTCCTTATGCAAAACAGCGCCTGCGAATTCCCGTCAAATTTCGGATGGGCCTGGCCTCCTCCTCCCTCCCTCCTCCGCGGTTGGTGGGAAACGGTTTGAACTTCCAGCCGTACCTCTGCAGCTGCTTCGTTGGGCATGGCTTCCGTTCTGCACCTTCTTCCAGTTTCAGCGTCCCTCGCAGATGGGTATCATGGGGGCATGCGCTGGATTTCATAATTGCCTCATGGGCAAATGGATATTCTAAGCACGACTTCGTCAGGTTCTTTTGTTATGGGGCCTTGCTTTCTTGAAAACTCGCTGCATTTCTACTTGCGTTTGTTTTTGAATGTCTCCTGCAAATAATTTGAATGTTTCTTTCAATTCCATTTGGTGATTTGGGCAGGGATTTCGTGCCATTGCTTGGCGTTTGTCTGTTTGAAAGGCAGGATGCACCTTCGTTGCTGCAGGTTTGCAGGGTGACAGAGAACGCGATTGGTGGCGTAGAGGTATTTAGCGGCGTCTTGGGTTACGGCACCCTTGGTCCATCGTTTGGTGCTGGTCGTTGAGAGAGAGAGGAGACCAGGCCATGATCTCCACCTAACTTCTCCAATGAAGCGCTAATTGACGCGCATGCGTTCCAATTCCAGCCAAAACAGTGGAGTCACCGGCGACAGAAGCAAACTACGAACGGATGGAAGCGTGATGCATCATCCATTCATCCCCAGCTGCCACATCCCTATGATGTGAAGCAAGCGCGGCACAAGAAGGGACCGTTTGGCACGGCTGCGTGAGCTGCTGCGGCAGCTGTTTTTCACGAAGCCGTGCCAAAGAGGTCTTGGAAACAGCTTCCACGGAGAAGCGGCCGCAAATCACGCTCTCTAGCGCGGTTCGGCTCGGGCGAAGCTGGGAAAACGCAGCTTCGCCCGCTGCCTCGCAGCTCCGTCCCTCTCTTTCCACCGTTGCCCTCGGCGCAAGGCCCACCGGACGGAAGAAGCAAGGAGGCTGCCGGTGCTGGCGGAGCAGCGGCACAGCTCGTCGGTGCTCGCAGAGACCTTCCACCTCCAGCCAAATTCCTCCCTACTCCGGCCACCTCTTCCCCATTGGACCTGCAAAACGGAATCACGGTGAGGGAGAGGGTCGCCGTACGCCGCAAGATCCGCCGCAGCAGCCTGCTGCTCCTCCGCCGCCGCAACGAGGCCCCTGCTCCTCCGCCGCCGCAACAAGGCCCCTTCCCCGCGCTTCAAGGGAGGCCCGAGGTCGGGACGGCGTCGGCGCACTGCAGGGGCTGCTGGCTTGGGAGACGGCGACGGGCTCAGCGGAGGAGGCACGAGGTCGGGAGGACGACGGCGCCAGAGCTGGATTCCGCCGGGTGCGTGCTTCGTTGGGGGCTTGGGGCCGGCCGGTGTGAAAGGATAAGGCCACGGGGCCTTAGGCGGCTTGCGGCTGAGGTAATAAGGAAAGAAGGAGAAATAAAAAAGAGAAATAAAAAAAGAAAAAAATAGAAGAAATAAAAGTAAAAGGAAAATAAGGAAAAGGAAAAAAAAGAGGTAAGGAAATAGAAAAAGGAAAGAGATGGGTATTATAGACATTTCACTCCTCTTATTCATCCTACAGGCAGGAGAAGCTATTTTGTCAAACGTTCTTCTGAAACGGTTTCAGCTTTACCCCTAAATCCGCTTCACCAGCACAGCCACAGCCGGAGCTACCACAGCCACAGCCGTGCCAAACGGACCCCAAGATAGCACTGGCAAAGCGTGAATGACAGGACCGGATGAGCAGCAGATCGAGCTGCCAAATTCATGCCGGGTATAGGTGCCATACTGCCGTGCCGCGCCAAAGTCTTTATGCAAAACGCAGCATGCTGCAGACCTGCAGTTGTCAAGTGGCAACAGTAAAATTTGCCCGAGATACGCGCAGAATTGGGCATCGATGCGTGCCGGAACCAGTGCTCCCTCCTTTCCCGAAAGGTCACCCTAGTTAGGCCATCACGAGGCTGAGAAACTTTGCTTTTCTACTAGTAAACACATGTTTTTTCCCTCAAGGATTTGAGATTGTTGCGCTGCGAGAAACTATATATAAAGAAAAAAAGACATGCGCCGAACTTTGCCACCATGACAAGCTGACAGCGACACGGCCTCGAAAGGCAGCGTGAAAGAATTGCACGAAGCCGTCGGAGCCCATCACCGTTCCGGGTCATGGGTGGTTTCACTCTCGCCAAAAAAAGGCAAATAGTAACGCTGACCAATCTGCGATATCCAAGCAGAGTAGGAGTAGTGTTCAAAATTGGGAAATTTGTGTGTAGCACATCCTCAAAGGATGGCTTTGTGTGAAGCACACTATATTTGTTGATTTAGTTTCATAGACACTCTGATTTTATTCTTTTGTCTCCAGCACATCCCAACACATAAAAGGACTTCTTTACCCTTGCAAGACTGGGCCCACATGTCATCTGTCTCCCTCTCCTCCTTCCCCTACCTTCCCGACGAGGACTTCCATGGTTGGCGCTGAGGGGACTTACTCGTCCGTCATGCCCGCCCGTCCACTCCCTCTCCATGGCCGCCGCTAAGGGGACGAGTCGCGTCGGAGCTAAGCGCGTCCGCCTGTCACCTCTCCCTACGCAGTCCGAGCCCCGCCCATCCCATCCTCCTCCGCGACCGCGACCGCCGCGGCGCCACCGATAGGATGCGCCCGCGCCATCCTTCCTCCGCGACAGCCGCCGATGGGACGCGCCCTCGCCCGAGCAGAACTTGCCCGCCCGTGTCATCCCCCTCCGCGGCTGCCGCCACCGGGATGCGCCGTCGTTCGAGCCGAGCTCGCCCGCCCGTGTCATCCCCCTCCGCGGCTGCCGCCACCGGGACGCGCCGCTGTCGGAGCCTAGCTCGCCCCGGTGCCAACCCCCTTCCGCGGTCGGCACCGCCGGGATGCGCTGCCGACTGCCGTCCGAGAGGAGCTCGCTCGCCCGCTCCATCGTCCGCCGCAGACGGGACACGCCGCCGTCCGAGCTGAGCTCGCTTGCCTGCGCCAATCTCCTCCACGGCCGCGGCCGCCGCCGGGACACGTCGTCGTTCGTGCCGAGCCCGCCTGCCCACGCCAATTCCTCGCTGGGAAGGAGGTGGGAGAACTGACGGGAGAGGAGAAAGGAGAAGAGGAAGAGAGATGACAGGTGGGCCCGGTTTTCAAGGGCAAAGAGGTCCTTTTATGTGTTGGGGTGTGCCGGAGACAAAAGCACAAAATCAGAATGTCCATGAGACTAAATCAACAAATAGAGTGTGCCTCACACAAAATCATTCTTTGAGGATGTGCTACACACAAATTTCCCTTCATAATTCGTGACCTGCGCGGCTGCGCCAAGGCCAAATCTGCACATCTGCCACGCTGGGACACTGGGCAGCCATAATTTTTACAAGTACAGCACGCGTGCGTGAGTGCGTCTTCCTGCCGAGTGCCGACCAGAGTTCAGACGACTGGAGCCCTCACCCCAAGGGTGGTGCACTGCTGAGACGTGCGCCCGGCCGAGACGTTGCCTCGACGCGGCGTGCACGCAGCATCCACGAAAAAGGATTTTGGCCAGTTGGTCACATCACACTCCTGAATCGCATCGCAGAAGACGCGTGCGCCACTGCCTGTGAGTCCAATACTAGACTCAGAAGCCTCCACCAGCACGAGCGCCGCGGTGTTCCATACAAAATCCAAGCGGCCGAAGCCGAGGCCGCGCCCCCGTCGCGCGCCTGCTTGTGGGGGCGCAACGGCGCGTCGCGGAGGGGATTCAGATCGTCTGCAGTCACGCGTATTGAACTGCTTTCTACAGTTGCTCCATCTGCACCGTCCCGCTGTGATTCAGCCACTGAAACCGGCCGGCTCAGTGGAGGCGCTGGTGACTGGTGAGACAGGCAGCCAGGAAGGTGGACGACGATACCGTGACGCTGGCCTACTGCTGTTGCCGGTTGCTGCTCGTGCACAAAAACTCAGCCCCTTCCTTGTCGATTCTGATCCAAAACACATACCAATTCACCTTAAGCCTTTAATCAAAGTTGTAGACGGTTCGATCATATTCATCTACAAGTCATATATAGGAGATTTGTTCCGAGGATCAACGATCTGGGAGATGAAATTTCTGAACTTGAGATATTTTCTTGACCTCTATCTGAAGCTTCTAAAACTGCTCGTCAGTTGAACATCCAACCGAAAGCAGTGACAAGTTCAATCTTTGAGATCCACTTTAAATATCCAAATCAACTTTTTCTTGTCCAAAAGCTACTGATACTTGTTAACTATATGCCAGGGATTCCATTTTGCATGTTAAAGCCCAACTCTTACATTCAAGATTTCTTAGAAAAGAATTTCAAACCCAACTCACTGCAACATTTTGACACAGCAAAAATCTGAATTTTTCAGCTACTGTGCAGAAACTTCAAACTTTCTCCTTGTGATTTTTGTGTAGAATCGTTGATACTCTGAGTTGAGCTCCAAACTAAACTCCGCTCAGTTTTGCAGAGTTACTGTTGCTTCCTATACAAACACAATTTGTGCAGTTTGCTACCGCACGCATAATTTACATAACCTCAGTCAAGCAGGATAACAGAACACACTGCATCTTCAAGTTTGAGCTTTGTAGCCGTGCTCTGGGTGGTCTGGTGCTCCACCTGCTCAGGCCTTCAGGAGGTCTCCACCATCGTGGGCGAGGCTGGAGCAACACGCAGGGCGCCGCAGCACGCCGCGTGCGAAGGAGAGGTTCGGCTGTGGGAGCGCGGTTTTAGAAGCTGCAGCGGAGGAGCGGAGGAGAGGTTCGGCTGTGGGAGCGCGGCCTCGCAGCCAAGCGCCAAAGCCCGGATGGGGAGCGAGGGCAGTCGCAGGGTGCTCGGGACGACGACACCGGAGGAGACGAGAAAGACGATGGTCAATGGCGAGCTCGCGCTATGGGCTCATCAGATTAGATATGGCGATGGGAACTCGAAACCCGAGTACTCGACGGGTTTTACCCGACAAAGAGACGGGTATGAAATTATATTTCTACCCGCGCGTACATAAATGGGCAACAGCATGTACCCATCGGGTAAGCGGGTGCGAGTGTGGGTACATACTACCCATACCCGCATACCCGCAGGTAAAATAAATCCGCATATAATATGTGATAAACGTGTAAAATTGTACATTGTTAGTGAAGGATAACTTAATATTGATAACTAACAAATAATTTTATACTTTATTAGACTATTAATTGGTTAACAATTATCATTTATCTTTTTTATCAATTAAATTCGTTGATGTATGCATTTTATCACATGTTATGTTCCCAAATATATTAGTTTACAACGAGTATGCTATCGAGTATGGGTAAGAACTTGAACTCCATGCAGGTATGGGTTTTTTAGCGGGTAGAGTTAGAGTTGACGGGTACGGGTATAGAACGGCACTACCCGACGGGTTTCTACCCTTTGCCATCTCTACATCAGATGGACGGCTCTGACCGGCTGCTGCGCGGGTTACGAGAGGACTTTTACGAGCTCGTTGTTTACTCCCGTCAGAATCATATCAGGTGCTCGCTTCGTGATCCAGAGCTCATTCCCAAACCTCGTCCCATGACCCCTCCGGGATATTTAATAAAAAAATTGTCATCACAACAAAGGTCACTCCTTCAGAAACTACTATTAGAATTTAGCTTATAGATTTACCACAGGAGAGAAGTTTTAGCAACATATTTATCATGTTGTCCTACGTGGCACGCCAAATCACTCATGCCACACTGGATTTGAACGTGAAAAGACTATATAGCCCCTACATTTGCTGAGGTTAGCTATCCCTTCCCCCCTTTACTCTCACTTACACGTGAGACCCTAGTGCTAGTTCATCTTCAACCTCCAGCCGCTGGGAAAGCCTCCACCCTTCCGCCCCCGACGCCTCTCTCCCTCCTTGATCCCATTGTCCCGGTCCTCCTCCGCCCGAGCTCGAGGCGGAGCTTAAGGGCGGCACGAGAGTGGGTGGAGGGTCGGCGATGGGAGGAGGATCCGGCGCCGCGAATGGAGGAGATGGCGGCGAGCTCCGTCGTGGGGCTCGTGGAAGAGGAGCTACGCGACGGAGGAGGTGAGGCGAGCGCATCGGAGGAATAGCCTCTGCTTCGCGGAGAAGGGAGGGCGGATGGGGAACGACGCAGCCGGCCGGAGAGGTAGGGAGTGAGGCCGCTGCCGGCCTTGGATCCATCGCCGGTGCGGAGCACGAGAGGAAGGCACGCAGTTGTGCCCCTGGCAGCGTGTGGCCGTGGCCTAGGTCAGCGGCGCAGAGGTCCCTGGGGGCCATGGTCGTCCATGAGAGTGGCCGTTCGGAGGTTGAAGAAGGCTCTGACGTGTGGGGTCCACACGTCAGTGGCATGAGAGGGAAAGATCAGGGGCACAAAGTCATTTCACCTCGCAAATCCAGTGTGGAACCGTGACTTGGCTTGCCACGTCGGACAAAAGGGCAAATGTGTATGTAAAACCAGTGGCAAATTTGTAAGCTAAATTCTAAAAGTGGCTTTTGAATGTGTAGCATTGAGGAACCAGCTCGTTCAAGTGTCGTGGTATCCAAAGGTTTGGAAAAGAGTCCCTTACGAAACCTAAATGAACTCGCTCTCGGGCCTATGGCACATCCTTGACACCCACTCCGACACTCATTATCCCGACCCCTCCCGTCTTCAGCTAGCGTGAACTTGGGAGCTTCCTGTCGGGGAACATGGCCTTCGGAGTTTCTCCCTTACCGAAGGGGCCTTTAGAGTATCTGAACCCAGTGCCGCCACAGTGCCGACGAATGCCGGTGGTGGACGTGCGCGTACTTTGTCGCAAGGTTCGCAAAACCGAAAAAAACCGACCGGTTCCCGCGGGAACCGCTCCTACCGCTCCGGTCCGGTAGCAAAACCGGTCCGGTTATCGACACAACACATGTTCCAACCGGGCCGGAGCACCGGTCTGCCGACCGGTCTAATGGCGGTAAAAAAACCCACCATACATCGCGACTGCCTGCGGGGACAATGTCAGAGTGTCACGCCGCACCACCGTACGAGCTGTTCCAGCCTTGCAGGCTCGCAGCACCTGGCCACCTGGGAGTCTCGGGCTCGGAGAGGCCAGCCCTGCGGTCTTGCAGAATGCAGACGCCATGCCTACGGATAGCTTCAGCAGAATGCACATTTGAAGCGATGCTACTAGCATTCTGGTTGACTGGATGTTCGTGCTGTGAATCGACTACTGAAGAAGACGATGTCTGAAGTCTGTGGCCTGTGGGTACTACTCTAACCATTTGAAGGAGGACGAAATGGTGAATGGACGATGTTTGAACTTTGAAGGCTGTGCATATTCTATCTAACCTGAGACGCTGGAGCTGGAGATTTTTTTTTTCAATTTACCTCTAGATCAAAGAACAAGAAGGCAAGTGCAAATTGCATTGATATAGAGGAGAAGCACCGATACATCTGGAGACTCAATGACAGCACAGGACAGAACACCGCCACTTCCTTCTGCGCACCTAGACGACGACATTGTGAAGGCGAGAGAACCACCGCAGGAACGTGTGCACACGTACCGTACCAGTTGCTACCGCACCACACGCGCGACACGCCACCGAGAGAGGGCGCGATCCCTACGCGCCGTACTTGTAGCTCCCGACGATGTCCTCCGAGATCATCTCCAGGTCCCTGGATGCCACGGCCATGGACATGGCCCGCCGGTGGCGCCCCGCCTGCCTGGCCGCCTGCAGCTCGGAGGCGTCCGCCGCCGCGGGCTTCCGCTGCTCGGCGCCGCCCTCCGCCACCGCCGCCGGCACGTCCTCCAGCGCGAAGTTCTCCGGGAGCACGAACACGCTCTGCGACGCCCGCCTCTGGTGCCTCCCCGCCTTCTGCGACATCTTTGCAGACCTACGACGGACAAGGCTTGGCCTCGTGTAACTGCTTTCGCTAGGCAGAGGAGGAAGAGGAAAGAGTGCTCTCGAGCTATCTGCTTTGAGCTGAAGACGAGGTGGCTGCTATATACAGCCTGCCCGGCGCATGCTCGAGGTCTCGGCCGGGAAAGAAAATGTTGTCCCAGGACTCCATCTATCACCACGACTCACGAGCAGTTCAGCATCTCACCAGTACAAAATTGTACAGCAACGTGTACGTTCACACCGCCGGCCGCTATGCGTACACGGATCTGACATCCTGACAGTTTCTGCTTCCCAAGGGCGCTGACTTGTAACAGATGCATGTGCCGACGTGCGTCTGCATGGCCCTCCAGCATTTCGTCAGGCTCTCCCTCACTCCCTGAATCCCTCCCTGATCGCGAGAGGAAATGGCGTCTTTAATTTCAAAAAAAAAAAGAAAAAAGAAATGGCGACTTGCCGAATGGGCGCTCATCTGGCGCCTCATCAGGATCTACATCAGCGTGCGGTCTCTGCAGGCTGCAGCCATGGCTGCTGAGCTCAACTTGGGCCTGCTGCAAACCGCGATCAACAACTTGGCACGAGCTACTTTGGGCCTTGTTTAGTTTGCTAAAAATTCTAACGTTTTCTCCACTCTCTCTCCATCACATCACATTAAATACATCAAAAGACATATGTTAGGAGTATTAAATATAGGTAAAAAAATAACTAATTACACAGTTTTGATGTACTTCGCGACACGAATCTTTTGAGCCTAGTTAGGCCATGGTAGGATAATATTTACCACAAACAAACGAAACGTACTACAGTGTGCTACAGGAGTTCGAAACGTTGAAAAGACAATTTTTTCCACCAACTAAATAAGACCTTGGATGGAGACCTGGCAAATCTGCCTGTGCCAGGCAGCTGATCCAGGCGCTCGATTTCGTGAGCCTGGGCCAGGATCGCTGCCTGGGCACAGACACAGGGTCGCATCCAAACAACCCCGTACTGTCTGCTGACTTGCCTGGCGAGCGCAGGGGCATACGAATTTTCTGCTCGCACACGATGTCTCCAGGAAGCTTCCTGCTAGGTAAACAAATGGTATTCGTGAAGCGTATGTACCGGAATCTTAGGACCGAGCCCGCCAATTTTATTGGGTTAGTGCTGCACTCATGAGTCATGACCCATTCTGGCGTTTGTTAACTGAACCCCCACGTGCAAACCGGGAGAAGGAATCCGCCAACGAGACTAATCACAGAGGGAAGGAGTAGTAATCACCAGTTCATAAAAAAAAGCGCCAGTACGGATCGAAATCATCCCTAACGGTTTCTCATCACCGCAAGTTTTCTGATAACATTATTAGCTCGATGGATCGTCTATTTCAGATTATTTTCAGTGCTACCAAATCTGCAACTGATTTGATTGAATACATCCCTCACTCAGTTTACTCTCTTATCAAAACAGAATCTCTCTCTTTTTTCATATTTTTTTGCTGTACTACAACCTGATCGAGCTGGATGGTTATGCAACCAGAAAACAATCGATAAGGCCAGTGGTGTTTAACTGTTAAAGATGGCACCCGTGCATGTTAGTAGATTCCAAAATCCTCGCCCTCATCGTGTCCAGCCTCACATGGGCTGCTCACATGGCTCAGTTCCATCGACCGGGTCATGATAAGCCCACGCTTGTACAAATTATTGGCGTCTCTCCGCTCGTGTGCATCGCCATAATGTGTGTGAGAATAAAATAGGATACAGCTCAACATTTTCCAACAATCAGAAAAGGTACTGCATTTTCCTAGAAAAAAATCATTAAGATGTTAAAAAGTTCAAAACGGGTATAGAGGTTTAAAGTTAAGATGTGTACAATTTTTATTTAGTTATTATTATTATTATTAAAAAGATATCAGTATTCTATTTGCTGTATGAGGATGACGACTTAATAACCAGTAAATAAACAAAGGAAAAAAATTTAATAAAAGAGTCATCCAACATTTTTTTTAGAATTACACAGTACAACGCAGACGCTCACAACACGCACTCACACTCACCCCTATGAATACACGTACGCAAACCCTACCCCTATGAGCACCTTCGAAGGACTGAGCACCGACAGATCTGGAGATTCCTGAAGTCACCAATGGCACCTCGTCGTCGACAGGAACGCCGCTTACCACTTAACGCATAACGCCAGTAAATTCTGGAAAATTCAGGAAAAAGTGAGTCATCCAACACTTGGAACCTGAGCGCGTTAAAGCCCATATCCAAACATTCCGGTCCAAAAATATGTTGTGGCGACCTGGTCACGGCCCAAACTCAGCATACGCACTTGCGCCACTTATTAAAGTTCCGCGAGTCAACCCAGGCCCAGCCTGTTAAGGGCCCGCACCACTCCCACACCTCCCCCATACAAAAGGTTGCCCCAACCCTAGCCGCTTCATTTTCCCTTCTCCGATTTTCCAGCAGCCGCCGCGCGCAGCTCCCTCGGTCACCCCTCCCCCTCGTCTCGGCGGCGCTCAGGGTCCTTTGCCGGCGACGAGCACCCACCAGGTATGCCCTCCCCTTCTGTACGGAACAGATCACCACAGACCCACCCAGTTACAATACTAGTATCATCTAAGAGCTTCGATTTTGCTTGCAAAAATTATCGAGTGTACATGTGTACACCCATGTCCTCTGCTGGGTCCGCCCCTACTGGCATACATGGTTTATCTGATTTATGTATTTGCTTTGTGACGTAATAGCATTCCACAAACAACTCTCATTTGATCATTTCTTAGCTATAGAAAGCCTCGTGCAATAACATTAGAAACTTGGTCTGTAGCAATTATGATTTGCCAAGCCCTTTTCACAGTTTGTTTGTTTCTGCCTGCTTATAGAAGGCGTCCATCATCCAAAAATGAAATGAAGTTTCAACTTTTCTGCTGCACGGATTGGACTTGGCTCGTCACATCTAGCTAGTGTGTATTCATCCGTGGAGGGTCATATTGATGCTATGCCCCTGTCTGTAGCCAGTTTTGCGTTTGCCTGTATTGTGATAAGAACGAGTTTCTAGTATTTTTTTTTAACCGAGGCTTCCCCATTTCCATTACCAAAATAACGGAAATAACAGAGTCTTACAGGCTACGCCTGCTCAAAAGAGACAGTGCAGAGAGAGTTCTCTCCATCTTCCTAACCTGATTCAAGCTAAGAAGAAGAGCGATTACAGGGACAAACACATTAAAGTTTTCGGATCCAGACATAGACCAGCACATTGGCCATCACACAGGTAGATCACTTGGAACGCCGCTCCAGGGGAGAAACAAGGATCAGGCTGTCCTCTAGCTCCTGTTGGCGCCCTGCGAAGCAACCTACGCCTCCTGGTCTTCCGGTTCCTCCTCTGAATCTAGTTCATCCGCTGCAGTTAGCGAGAGCCGGGACGCTTCACCTTGCCCCGCCAGCAGCCTGCATGCTATTGCCAACAAGACGTCGATCCCTTTCACCATTTGTTCCTGGACATCTGTCTTGTATAATCCTGTCCAATACTTCATTAGTGCACAAGCATGTAATACAATCTAAGCACATTGGCCATCACACAGGGAGTTTCTAGTACTTTTTTTTACATGTAATGTGTTATTTAGCTTGCGGAAGATCATTAACACTTGTGGACTTGCCTAGGCAGTTCTAAATGCCATACATAGTAGTAGTTGCTTTCTGTGACACTTGGGTTCAATTCATAAGTCTTTTCTGGTCTTGGGACTTCAGTCGTAGTTAACGTAGACGAGGCTTATTCTTCCATGTTGGTTCTTCTTGAGTGCCAATCTACTACTCCCTCCATCCACTTTTATAAGGCGTGTACACATATGAATATTCAAACTTTACAATCACTGATTTTGCTATTAGTTTTAATTTTTATAATTTAAACTTTACTCCCTCCATACCCATGAATCAAGTCGTTTTGGACAAGATTTCAGTCAAACATTGGGAATATAAATCATGAATAACTTTTAAGTTGTTGAGTTTGAAAATGTGAAAAATACAAGAATATATTTGTCTTGCAAAATACTTTTATAAAAGTATACATATGTTAGTTTTTAATAAATATTTTTATAAAAATAAGAAGTCAAAGTTGTACTTTGGAGACCGTGTCGTTGTCCTAAACGACTTGTTTTATGGGTACGAAGGGAGTATATGGTTGGATTCGTAATCAAATATAATTTACCATGATTATAAGTTTATAACAATAAGAGATATAATATATGATAAATGAGAGATCAAAGTTCTATGGAAGACAGTGCTAAGTTCTATTATGCCTTGTAAACTTATAATCATGGTAAAGTATAATCAAAGTGTTGTATTGCAGTCTGCAGCTTCTGTGTTACTTAGTTTTTGACCAACATAAAGCGGTCTTGACTGTCTCATGTCAAATCTGGTATCGGTTGTAGCTCAATATGGTTATCAATTTACCGAATAGTTTAAATGTGACCATGAATCAGACTATTTTTTACAATTGGTTAATTGTACTTATTTAGAATGGTTGTGCTTTTAAGCTGCCTTTCACAACCTTTCTGATGGTGTTCTGCAGGTAAGGTCATTATGGTAAGAGTCAATGTTCTCAATGATGCTCTCAAGTGCATGTATAATGCTGAGAAGCGTGGGAAGCGGCAAGTCATGATTAGACCGTCATCCAAGGTCATTATCAAGTTTCTTATGGTCATGCAGAAGCATGGTTAGTTATCAATTGTATCCCAGCAGTTTTTTGCTTTCACAGAGGATGGTATCCCTGATACTTTTATTGTACTGTGCAGGCTACATTGGTGAGTTTGAGTATGTGGATGATCACAGGGCAGGAAAAATTGTGGTTGAACTGAATGGCAGGCTGAATAAGTGTGGCGTCATCAGTCCTCGCTTTGATGTTGGAGTGAATGAAATTGAGGGATGGACGGCGAGGCTACTTCCGTCTCGACAGGTTTTTTGCTTGGCAACTTTACCGAGTCCAAATACCTAATTTGTACACTGCTGATCTTTTAGTGGAATTGATCAACTTGCCCTTTGCGACTTGCAGTTTGGTTACATTGTTCTGACAACATCTGCTGGCATCATGGACCATGAGGAAGCCAGGCGGAAGAATGTTGGTGGCAAAGTTCTCGGCTTCTTCTACTAAAATGGAAAATTTTGCAAGGAGCGTCAGTTAGTTTTGTCTAGCTGGAGAGATGAGCTTATGAAAAATCAGCATGTTTTCTGTTTTGTTAATGTTTTGGCTTGTATGATATTTGAGGTGTAGTTGAACGTTCGCTTGTTAGATACCAAACTGTGCACAACTTATATAGTTGGCATCAGGATTTTAATCGTATTAAGCCATGGTACTTGTTGGAGTATAAGTGAATTGTCCTTCTTTCCTCATCAGCTTAAGCTTTTGGGTTGAGCTTGTTGGTGCATGCAACTCAATATGGTATCAGAGCCAGAGGTCTCGAGTTCGAGTCCTGGCGGGCGCGTTAATTAAAATAATTACAGCCCCACGTATGCGGCCTAGGGGAGTCTGCACGTGAGGGGGAGTGTTGGAGTATAAGTGAATTGTCTACATTTCCTCATCAGCTTAAGCTTTTGTGTTGAAGCATGCAACTCAATAGTACTGTATCGTGGTGCTGCTATCTCCAAGTAGGCTGATATTCTTGTATGTTCCCAAGTGCAAGTGAAAGTCTGAAACTCAGAACTATATGTTTCAGAGATCAATGACCTGGATAATATGTCATTGTATGGATGCAGCCGAAATGTAGTACCTGAAATACGATTTAAAATTTTAGAAGATCTCTATTTGCTACATCACATTTGTGTTCGTCCTCGCTTTATCTTATATATGCTGTTAATCCCAAACTAATTTATGCTAGTTAGTTATTCCCTCCGTTCCAAATCTTTATATTCCAAACGTAGCATACTAACTAGAAAGTAGTATGTTACATAGTACCTAGAAGATCAAAACGAATAGTAATTTCAAATGAAGAAAATAACTAATAGCACAAATTAGTTTGGGAATAACAGCATAAACAAGATAAGTGAATAACTAACGGAGAGAATAACTAGCATAAATTAGTTTAGAAATAGTATATACCTAGAAATCAAAACAAATAGTAATTGGGGACGAAGGAATAACATATACTAGTGAATAGTGATTTACTTTGGGACAAAGAGAATAGTATATAGTGAGTAGTAATTTGGAACAAAGGAGTAGTATATAGTTTTCATAGAGCACATCAGATGTATGTACCAATTATAAAACGAAACTTCAAAAGGAGAACAGCTCAGGGATCACAACGTCACAACAAGCTCTACAAAGTACAAACGTATACAGTGGCCTGCACCATATGGCACTCCACTAATATTGATGTAGTATTGCTGTCTTAATATAAAGATGAATAAAGATAATAACTGATACATGGAGTTGCATTTCTATAGGGGCGGTGATACACTCGCTCAAATTACCATCTTCTCACGGAGGAGCAAGATCTGCCAAAGATGTATAGTTGCCCTACAAGGCCGGACACCAGCTGCCTCCGCCGTCACCGTCGCAGCAGCAGTCGCCGCCGGCGAAGACGATGGAGAATTCCACATGAGCTACATGGCAGCGGCATCAAGGACAATGTTGGGGTGGAGACTAGAGAGGGACACCCCGGTGAAGGGTCCTCCATGGAAGATGTTGGATGAGGATGCATATATAGAGAGTGAGGCTTGTTCCGGCGAGTGGAAGCCTAGGTGGGGGGTGACTGCCTTTTCTCGGACCTGAATGCGGCATCTTCCTTAGCATATTCTTGAGCACATGGAAACTTCTCACCTTTTCCTGTTCCATGCTTTTGCTTCGCTTTCGAGTATTCAAAGGATATTCCATGCCTTTGTGTGCCTTTCTCCGGATGTGTAGAGTTGCCGAGTTGGGGTGGCTTGACGAAGCATGGGCTGGAAAGCTGGTTAGCTGCCGTCACGACGTCACGTAGAAGAGTCTTGCCTGGTGCTTTGTATGTTCGTCTAGCAGTACGTACGCCAGCATATTGCCATGCATGTCATTCAGAGCGATCTGTTCTTCTAGCACTTGATGATCTTGCCTGCTTGGTCGTTTCGTTTCTCCATGAGTACGCACATCATAAATAAAAAGTATTTAATAACCATATAAATATATATGTTTTTTGAAAAAGGTTAATTTAGTGAAAAATATAACGTTGCATATTTCTGCCGTGTCATGTAAGCTGAAGTTGGTGTTTCTTATTATTATTTAGCTCTTTGCAAATCTTTCGACCTCCACGAGATATGCTCGAGCATCTTTCGGGAAAAAATATTTTAGCTCGAGCAAAACTGTAGTTTGTTTCTTGTTTTTTTGCGAAAAACACTCTAATTTACCCGAAAAAACTGTAATTTGCAAGCAAATTGCGCACGTCGAGCGAGCACGTGTGTCTCTGTACAGAAGTGCTACGCAGCCCATGATCCCCAGAATACACACGGCCCAGGCAGTAAAAAAAAACTGCGAGCGACCCACCAAAAGTCCAAAACCGCAAGCAATCATGAGTTTGTCACGAGATCATCGAAACAGCCCAAAAATTGACCAAAATACCCCCGAAGGGGACAACCCACCCGTTCCTACCATATTCCCTCAGATAGTCAGATCCAACCCCCCGCTGAGAACCGAATCCAAAGCGATTCCATTGCACGCATAAAAATCCGCCGCTTCGCGCCCGCTGCTGCTTTGATTGCTTCGTGTGATCAGTGACCTCGTGCGTGCCTCTCTTTCCCAGTCCCAGCCCCACCAGCCAGCCTGTTCTCGGCAGCGCGTCGCCGTTGAAGACTTGAAGGTCGGGGTTGTCGGGCGGGAGCGCGATGGCCGCGCCGCCGGCGAGGGCTCGCGCCGACTACGACTACCTCATCAAGCTGCTCCTCATCGGCGACAGCGGTGAGTGAGCGTGCCGCGTTCTACCTGTCTTCTGACGCTTTCTCTGATTCACGGCTGCGTGCGAGCGTAAGCCTGCTGGAAAGTGGTTCGTGACGGAATGCTGCGCTAACTGTTCGTGGATTGTTTGTTTCATCTGTTGGATTTACAGCGGATTAGCAGAAGCGTGTGGCTTTTACTTGCTGGCATAGAGTTGCGGGTACATGATCATATTTATACTGCTAGCTAGATTGTCAGTAGCTGCGCTTGCTGCTGCCTTTGTAGCTAGTGACAGCTATGAGCGGTTGAGCGCCTTATTTGCGTGTTGAATTAGGGAGTGATACAGAAGATAACAACGAGATTGATGTTGGTCAGAAAAGTTAGCAGTTAGATCAAGCTACCAGCGATTATGGGGACATTGTTGTCCATTACTGAAGAAGTCTTACACTCCTGGACTTCGCCATATGCAAGTCGTTTTGCTTGATTCCGTGTTTGGATAAATGTCTGTTTGTTTGGAAGATGTACTATGATCATTTTTTAGCCGAGATCTTCTGTCTCAAGCACATAGACAAGGATAATATCTCATCCAGTCAGCTGCATGTGTATGTATGGTGTTTCAGACCATCCGAATATCCGACAATCAGTGACAAAGACATCATGTATAAGCTGTAATGAGAGCATGTTTATGCCAGAGAGATTTGCTAAGGAAAATGAAGTGGAGACAGAGTTTTTGAGCAGAAGTCATACCTAACCAAAAAGCAAGACAAAAGACTTACTTGGCATACTTAAATTTTTAGGACATGATTAGCATCTGATTCTATATGAGTTCTTTTTGGTCCTTACATTGTTGTAAAGTACAATAAACATGCTACCAACGATGGATTTTTTTTGGTATCGTCACTTTCTCAACTTTGTATTCACCATTACCATTATATTTCTTCAGTTCACAAATGAGTTAATTCCCTGAACCTTTCCTTTGTTTTCTTTTTCCTGTACATAGGCGTCGGCAAAAGTTGCCTCCTACTGCGGTTCTCTGATGGATCCTTCACTACTAGTTTTATTACTACAATTGGGTATGTTCTATGTTGAAATATTATTTCTCTCTTCCCAAACTTTCATAATAAGTAATTTTGCATTCTTATTCTGTTGCTTCAAGTTTTACTTCTTTGCTGGCTGACCTTAAATCCTGTTTGCCTGCAGCATTGACTTTAAGATAAGAACAATTGAACTGGATGGCAAGCGTGCTAAATTGCAAATTTGGGATACAGCTGGTCAAGAGCGATTCAGGACTATCACTACAGGTGCTATACTTGTTTCATTGTGTGCTAGTGACCAGTCTTATGAAGCTATATGATACCGACAGTCCTATTTTTCAATTGAGTTCCTTTTTATCTCAGCATACTACCGAGGAGCCATGGGTATCTTGCTTGTGTATGATGTCACTGATGAGTCATCTTTCAACAGTATTGCCCTTATATATCTCTTAAATCTCCAACGTGAATAATTTTGCCTACTTTCTTGTCTTTGATAGTCTTGTTCATTTGACAAACAGATATACGGAATTGGATTCGCAACATCGAACAACATGCCTCTGATAATGTGAATAAAATTTTGGTGGGCAACAAGGCTGACATGGATGAGAGTAAAAGGGTATCGATTCAAGCTCCCCTAACCCTATTATATGATCTTTTAATTCTCTAATATGAGCTCTGATATCTGCTACTAGTTTTGAATTACTGCACTTCTCTTTTTGATTGTTATAATGTTATTGCAGGCCGTTCCTACTGCAAAAGGGCAAGCACTAGCTGATGAATATGGCATCAAGTTTTTTGAGACTGTAAATACCTGTGCTGTGTTGTTTGGTCGTGTCACTGGTGAACTTATTCTGATTTTACTTTGCGCTGTATCTTTCAGAGTGCCAAGACCAACCTCAATGTGGAGCAAGTTTTCTTCTCTATTGCACAAGACATTAAGCAGAGACTTTCTGAAAGCGAATCCAAGCCTGAGGTATGGTTACATAAGAGGCTTGTGTTTATGAGCATGTGTAATTTATTTACTCTGTTTAGAGTTTGAAAACCATCTTATTGTTTGTAGGATAAGGTAGTCAATATTAGACAAGATCAAGGTGTGGAGGCCTCCTCATCTCAGAAATCTGCTTGCTGTGGCTCATGAGGAATTTGGTCTTCATTATACTAAAGTATTTTTGGCTTTGTTTTCTTACCTTTTTCCTTGATGTAGGAAAATGTCAAGAAGATAATCATGATGTACTTGTTCTTTACGTGTTTCCATTCTGTGAAATAACCACTCCTGCCTTTTTAGTTTACTACGCAATTTCTTTTCTTCTCCTTTTTTGTGGGGTGGAGGTGGTGCTGTGATGGGGGTGTTACTGCATGTTTGGTTGCAATCAATAGTGATACCTACCTTTTGCAGTGCTGTGTAATCAAATTTAAATAATTACACTTCTAGTTTACCTATCTAGGTTACTAGGTATAAATATAGTAGTACTTCAAGTCACAAGTGTTGCATTGAACGTTAATAGTCACAGTTATGTATTAAAGTTATACGATATTATATGCTCTGCTCCATCTTTGTGGTATGGTCGATCTGAGCATTAACATAATAATATCACAGGTCATATTTAAAATAATTTGACTGCACATGTTCTAAGACCAGTTATTTTAAATAGAGAGTATGCCAGTTACTTGGACCTTTGACAAACTAAAACTTTTGACTTCATGATTGTTGAAAGTGATACCACAGTTGGTAGATGTGTATTTTGCAATGCTTATAGTCTGGTCACAGCACCTGATTGACATCTAGTACAAGTTTTTTAAAAGAATTATCTTTCTGCAATGCACAGCATGATGTGGATTTTCATTGAGGTAATACGTTGTGAGAAACTGAGAGGCTGTTTGGACGCGGGCCACACATCGCCACGCCAAGCTGTGGTGAGCCACAACCAGTGGTGGGCGTTTCGACCGCCACACTCATATTACTGTTTTGTGGCGGGGGCGCACGTGGCGTGGCAAGCTTTAGCTAGGAGCCAAACAGGCCCTGAGAATTACAGCACAGCTTTGATTTTGGCACAAAATCTACATGAAGAAATTTTGAAAGGAGTATACACATGTACTCCTCAATTTACTCTATCTCTATATTAAGTTCAGATGTTTCTGTAAACATTATATAAATTGATAATCCCTGACATTATAAATCAAGAGAAAAGCGAAAAGGATATTACTTCATCTGAGTTTTAAGTCGTAACCATAAGGCTTTAACTACATGGTATGCCGTGAATGTTGATTGCACCTGAATACCTGATGTGTAACATCTTGTTATTGTAACTGCTTTCATGTGATGAAGTTGTAGTTTGCCCATCTCGTTTCACTTTTGTCAAATTAGTTGAAAAGGCAAAAAATTGGTTATTCTTCCGTGCACGTTGGTGAATGAAAGTTTGAACTGTTCTCAATGCATGTTGATTGTTGAATGCACTTAAAACAGGAGGAATCCGTCAGAAACTATTAATATTTTATCTTCTTCTTGCGTTTCTTTTGGTGTATTATGACCTGCTGAAGATACAGGGATTATCCTGAAAGCCTTGCAATTTAGTCTGCATGTTTGGCACTAACGTGCTTATCAAAATATTAGCATTTGTAAAAAAAAAGATATTAAAATTGAAATGAAAAACGATATCCAGGGTCGAGATCATGGAAATATTAAAATTGAAATGAAAAACGATATCCATGGTCAAATATTGAGTTACTGTTTAAACGCCATTAGTACAAAACGGCACAGAACTGTTACTTGGAGTAAATTCTCTCCACTTAGTCAAATGGAAACGCATATCATGTTATTACTATTTACACCAAGGAAATGGGAAGGGTTCATCTCTATTTCATTCAAACTACCCTAGCCTATAAATATGCCTAACAACTCCATGGTGTAAACCGAGAATTACATAGGACTAAAACAAATCTAACATGTCTTTTGGAAAGAATTTGGGGGTGCTCCCAGAAAGTAACAGTGGAACAGTATACCGTGACGAACACAACCATGAAAGAAAGAAAAAAAAATTACTCCTATGTGCAGTCTAACGGAAATCAAAGGCGGCCCAACTAGAGCGAGCAGTCTAACATGGCGAGCGTCTTATGTACACCCTGCCCGGCTCCGCCGAGTACCGCCACGCTCCGGCACTTGGCGCAGTTCTCCGACGGCGTGAGGTTGAGGTCCAGGCAGATCCCGCCGGCGACGTCGCGGGTCTTCTCGGGCGCCGGTCGCCGCACCTTGCTGTCATGCGCCTCGGCGTCGGCCTCGGCCTCGGCGCGGTGCCGGCGCATGTGCCCGCCGAGCGCCTGGCCGATGGCGAACTCGAGCCCGCAGACGGGGCACTCGTGCACCCTCGGCTTGGCCGGCTGCGGCGGCAGCAGCAGAGGTTGCCGCCCGAGGCAGAGCTCCGCGTGGGCGTGGTCGGGCGTCGTCGCTGTGCTCTGCTGCTGCTGCTGCTGTGGCGGCGGCGGCGGCTGGAGCAGCCTGGGCCGCTTGTGGCTGGCGCGGTGGCCACCGAGCGCCTGGAACGTGGGGAACTGCCGGCTGCACGTCTTGCACTCGAACACGCGCCCGTTCGCCCCCCTTGCCGATGATTGGAACGGCGCCCCGTGCCCGTGCTGCAGGAGGTGGCGCTGCTGCTGCTGCGCCTGCGCGAGGAGCATGAGCAGGCGGGCCGTGTCCGCGGCGCCGGCGCCGGCGCCGGCGTCCACCTCCCACGCCGCCCTGTCCCTCTTGGCCATGGCTACTAGCTATTGATCTCTACCCAGAAAGGGTGAAAAAAGCACGCGCGAAACTAAACGACCAAAGAATGTGCGAGGAGGCATGGGGGCATGGGCGCTCGTATATATAGCAGCATGACGCGCATGGCTGGCGGCGGTGGAATTCGGTGCCTGCCTGGTCGGGTCCGTTTCAGACCGCCTGCCCTGCACGTACTCCGCCAAGGAAACGGGGCACGACTCGCCTAGTTGCTAGCATGCTAGTAGTAGCTATTACTGAAACGGCCCGATGATCTCCCGTTTGGTCTGTTTCTAGACGTGGATGTGTGTACTATTCCGAGCGATGTACGTTTGACCACACAGCTGTGAGATGTGTGCAGTACTACTACTGCTGTGCGCTACCTCCGGACACCCCTCGTGAAGTCGTCGTGATGTCTTAGTCAACATGGGTGTGTGCATGTCGATCGATCGTACTGATCACGCTGCTCTTCTAGAGGGGGACTGCGGCGCGCGCGGCGCCGGCCGGCGGGTGACGTGCGTGCGTGCTCGTACGTGGGTGGCGTCCGCGACCTGCCGGACTGCTGGACGACGCGTCCCGTTCCGTTCGCCATGTTTTACTTACACCCGATCGAGCGGCCACGGCTTTCACACCTCCGATGTGTTCCTCCATGGATCGGGCGGTTGGTAATGGTGTCTCGGTGACTCGTCGATTAATTGGGGCCGGGGTACGGTACAGTCCGTTCAACAATTCCATTTAACATTTATTGGGTCGACTGGATCGCGATCGTCTAGAACGTATACGTACCAGCAGTGGCGTCAGTGTCTGACTACACGCCTCCGTAATTTGGCGTACTGATGATTCGAGATTTCTGTCAGGACTAGCAGTAGTGTGGAGAAGATTATCCGGTCCAGAAGTTTACTGCCGCGTGCTGCTGTTGAATTCTTTTCCACATGGTTTGGGCGTTTGGGGATGCCGGTTAACCGGAGGCATCTGATCGACAGGAACCGGAGTCGACCGAACGGGTTATACTACTCGATTGCATATATACTATAATCCATTCTCAGACTGCCAACTAACTTCTTTTGACAGGGAATATTGATCCAACCCGTAATCGTCAATGACGCATTCAGACTTTCAGTTCATTCGACTCGTTTGAATAATGAACGTAATCATATTTTTTTGAACGTAGTACGAACTTATGCTCACGTCCGTTTCCCCGTGAAAAAATTAATGCAGCCTTGCAGCAGCCAGATACTAGCTGCTTCCATGAATAATGCGCATTCTTTTCTTTACATCAACAACTAAAAAAAAAAGGAGGTAGCCAACCATTAATCGAGTCAAATGTCAACGCGTTAGCCGTCATGCATGCTTAACTTTACCAGCCACCAGGTGCCTAGCTAAAACAGCCATAGGATCAAATCTCCTCCTTGGGACTCTATTGGAAGATCGATCAGTCGTATATATATAGCAGTAGGTGATTGACCTAACTTCCAGACGCCAACTGTATCCCGGCCAACTAATCTGTCCACGTAGACAACACGCACGAGGAAAATTGAACCTGGGAGCAGCGAGTTTGGTCGATTCAATTCAGTCCTGCATACTGAACTAGTGATCGAGTACTGACGCCTGCATCACGTACCCGTCGTTAGGTAGAGTGCAGCAGCCCCGGTCTTGCCGTCCTGTTGGCGGCTAAACACGTAGTACGGGCGATTATTTGACCTAATTTTTTTGGAGAAGAGAATAAACTGAAAATGATGGACCGACCGCCGCGCTAGCAAATTAATATCAGGAAGAAAACGATATCGATCCCTATGCATTTTCATTTTTCTTCCAACCGTACTTGGCCAAACTTTATAGCATGTGATCAAAAAATTCAAAACACGTGCGCGTTTTCGTAGCTGTTTGGTTTTGAAATGCGCCTTGAAACCAAAGAAGAAAAGCTCGGTTTCGAGGTCATACTAATTAAGCATGATTCAGGCTCAGGCACTGTCGGTCAGCAGTCAGCACAAGCTACTACCATGCATACCATGCCTTGCATTAATTGAAATGTGCCCCCAAAAGCTAAGCTTTGTACCAACCCGTACTACAGAAACGCGAGACCCGTCGCCTGCAAGACTCATGCGCGCGCACGAGTCCTAGCTGCACACACCATTACGCCAACCACTACTATTCCCGCTTAATTTTCCACACGAGCTAAACACACCACGAATCACGACACCCACCAGCCCACGATCCAATAAAGATTGAACCAGATCTTGGACTCGGACTCAACGACGGCGATAAGCTAGCGCGCGCGCGCGCGGCCGGCACGATTCACCCAACTCCATTTTTGCTTTGGATTAATCTATGACGAGCAGCTAGTATACGTAGGGAGCCTTGGGCTGGATAGGTTGGGAGATCCGTTTTTTGCGGAGGCCCCCGCGTCGCCCCCTCCTCGGGCGGCGCTTCCCCTCGCCGCCACCGCTAGCCACCACCCCCGCCTCCCTCCCTCGCCGTCGCCGGAAGGACCCGCCGGAAGCCCGCGCGGCTCCCTGTGATGGCGACGGCGGGGTCTCTCGGATTGGACGCGGGACGCGCACGGAGGCCCTCTTTCTCCTTGTGGCGGTGGTCTTCCCCGCCGCCAGCGCGTGCCTCCATGGCCTCCACGGCCCCCACGACGTCGAGCGGCTGGATGGTGGCGGCGTCCCTCGGTGGCGGAGGGGCTTTTCCGGCGGTCGGCCAGATCTGCGGCCTCGGCGGCCGTTGCCGGCGAGGACGAGGCGGATGCCCACATCCTGCGTGTGGCTGCGTCGTGGCGTTCTTTGGCCGGCCGCCCTGCTCCTCTCACTGACCCGGCGGCTTAGAGGTCGGATCCATGGCCTCCAGTCGCCGGTCGCGCAGCCTTGGCCGCGGACGTCACTCGGTGCGGCACCCTGATGAACTCACCGTCCCTCCCATCGCGATCCCAATGTCGTGAGCATCGATCTGGCCTGCGAGCTCCCACGTCGCTGCCTCACCTGGCCTCCGCCACGATCAAATGTCCGCCACCAACGCCCACCCCGTCCTCTCCGGATCCGGCTTTCTCATGGCTGGAGCGGCGGTGCACGTCCTCCATTCTACAGAGGACGACACCCATGGAGATGGCTGGCGGGGGGCCCTGTGGACGACGTGCGGTGGCTGGGCGTGGCCGCGTGGGATACCAGATCCGGGGGGGCTGCATTTCGTCGCCTCCTTTGGCTGCTGCATATGTGTTGCCATAGCATGCAAGATCATCGTGCGAAAGCTTGCAACGCGTCATGTCTCTTCCTGAAGGCTGGGTTGCCCAAGGAGGAGGTCAAGAAGGAGAGGATGGGGTCGCAGATCCAGTGGTGACTACCCGTCTTCGCCTCCACAACGAGTCGTTCCTCACACATTCTAACAGTGAGCAACGACCTCTCGTTCGCTGGATGTAAACATTGGCGACAATATTTGGCATCGCGATGCACCTCGACGACCCGAGAACGCTCAGATCGGTGGATCGAAACATCAAGGTGGAGGGGCAATGGTGAGGACAAACGATTTCAAGCGTGGGCCGATTTGCCACCTGCAGTGGGGGCTGTCTACATCCAATGAGTTTCTTTCAAGTTCATTTTGGTACACGTTGTTCAAGGCGTGGTGGTTGATTTGAAGACCGTCATGATGCGACATCGATATCCTTAGTACTATATTGAGTAGTGAACTCATTTCTTTTTTGGATGTAATAGATCTTTAGTACATATATCATCATGTACTAAAGTTTTTTATTCTTAGTTTTTGTAATAAGTTTGGCTGTGTGTGGTCACGCAGAGTAGGCTGTGTGTTGCCACAGAGGCCGGAATGTTAAATCCATTATTAAAAAAAAGCTAGTATACGTAGTAATTTGCATATTGTCCAGGTCATGGTTGCCTCAGTTCTTTATTTATTTATTATATACACGTCGCTGTAAGCACGAATGCACGATCGATCGGTGAGAGATCTGGATGCCGCAAGAAGTCAGCTCCGTATATTAAATCCTGCGACTTGTGCACTCGTAGTACTTGTGGAATTGTTAGTGGTACAAATGTCCGGCCGCTCGCTTGGACACTTGTGTGTTTGTGTCCTGCCAGCTGATGGGATACATGATTAAGCGAGCACCACAAAATTTTCAAGGGAAATTAGGTCCTCCAGGTGGAGTACACTACGTATTTTTCCTCTAGAAATGTTAGGACTTCCTACTGCTAATTCGCAATCGCCGTGATGCACGATGTACCCGAATGGCCGTTGAAAATCGTATGTCTTCTTTTCTCACCGGCTGCAACGGCCACATTCCGATTCAAGATGGATCGGAGGAGCTAGTTGGAGACGGCGACCCTGTTCCTGTGCAGGGTGATTCAGTAGGACTACACGTCAGCTTCTCAGGGCATGCATATCATCCATGCATGGAAGTCAAGAACGCAGTTGGAAAAGCACATCTCTGTCGATCGATGGCTGGATTTGGGGTACGTGTAGATGGAAGCGACGTGGAACCCGTGCAACTTGGATCGCAGTCACAGAAACGGTTTCACACGGGTCAACATCAAATCGGTCGATGGCTCAGCTCCTGCTTTCATTGGTCGCTACGGGAAGAATATTCTTCAGTTCTCTCTTTGCCTTTTACACTAGCTACTAGTAGTGTCTCTCTGTAGTGACAGCGAGTTACTAGACAGTCAACAGCATGTGCATGCCATGAGTTAGTTTGATGACTCCCAATTGCGGAAAGTTGGGGGAGAAGACCTTCGAGTTTCTTCCAGCACTTGATCGCTGAGTCATACTCATATCTAATCCTGCAGTTAGAACTTATCGGAAGAAGAAATTACCTGCGTGGATGGCGTCAGAGATGACATATATAGCGAAATCCCAGATCGTCAGAGAGTTTAGCTTCGCTCCTTTTCGTATTCAGGTCGTTCGTTCGTCGGATGATGAACATGAATGCTGCTTCCCCCTCATACATCGCACCTTCCTCCACGTTGCGTTGCTGCTAAAGTTAGTGGACAAGAAAAGGCATACTCGATCTCTGAATGAAAGCCATGTCAAACCAACAGTGCAAAAGCTATCATTTAATCTTCTTCATCAGATGTCTGCATGGTTCATGCCGTAACCCATTGCAGCAGCAGGGTTTTCCTTTTTCTTTTGATATGTGCTGAGTCTGCAATATTTCCTTTGACATATTCAGTTTACATGTGACAGGAGAGAACCTTCTCAGATGCTTCAGAGAGTATATTTTCTAAGGATTAAAGATCGATGGTTTCTAACCTAATAACCTTCAACCATTCATGAGTCAGCTAGCCAACTTTTCCAGCAATCACAGCCGACAAGTATACGAGGTAGGACTGTAGGAACACATTTACAATCAGCAAATCAAGAGGAGATACCGATATACAATTTATGTTTACTTTTCTCCATACTAATGGTCACTCAGTGCGGATGGATATATATTTCCAATCCAGTTCCATGGCTGTACTATTCAGTACTAGAAGAATATCTGTTTCAGACTAGGATAGATGTGTACTGCAAGCCAATAGGTGGGTGTCTGGTAAGCAAAACCCATCAACGCATCAAGATCGCAAATATCTCGTTGCTGCCTATGAGATGATGAGTTACCAACACTAATCTGTCCACTGGGAATGAGTCAACACGCAGGAAAGAAAACGCCTCTTTCAGTTAGTTTTCTCAACTTGCGTGCTCCTAGTGAGGAAAGAACCACTAGCGACTTACCCAGAGAATCATTAGCTAGGCTATGTCACGCAAACGTCAACACAAGAGCTTCCATTAGATATACCGAAATTAAACATCTTCACTTCAAAATTTTAATATATTTCCACCTTGGCAGCATAGAGTAAGTTCTTATCGCATTGCTTGTACTGCCGGTTGATGGAATTCCGCGGCCCAGATTTTCCAAGAAAATTGTCTCGTCCAACCGGAACGTAGCATGTGCCCTCTAGAAAGATGACATTGCGACTGGTAGTTCACGATCAGCAATGATTTGCTTCTAGTAATGGTTGGAAAGTTGCAAACGTTTTCCACTTTGAACATCTGAGTTCAGCAACAGTGCCAGTAGTTCAGAAGGGAACCTTGTGCAGATGGCGTGACCTCGTACAACACTAGCTTCAGCTTGTTGCAAAAAAAACTAGCTTCAGCTCGATCAGCTCAGTGCATATGTGCAAGTCAAAAACACAAATGAAAATCAAGCACACCACAGTCACACCACATGAACATCTTGACTTTGCAATCGAGATGAGAAATGAGTTCGAGCGCCCTGTTCGTCTGGCTTATCAGCCACCAGCCAGCAGTACTTTTCTCTCAGAAAAAACCAGCCACCAGCAACCAACCAGCAGTACTTTTCTCTCAGAACAAACCAGCACCAGCCACCAGCAACCAACCAAGCGAACAGGCCCTCGAAGAAACGCTTTCAGTTAATTTTCTTCGCCTTCAGTACTAATTGTCATTTCAGTGAATGCGCAATGCGGACATTTTCCTTTGCGAGTACCTGGGAAGTCAAACAATCAAAATATCCGGACATTTTGTTTCCCACCCGATCAGGCAACTTTTCAGTAATTTTTTTTTTGTGCGGGCAACTTTCCAGTAATTTCACCAACCAAATAAACAATGTAGCACGGTGTAATACTGCACGCAGGTGTTTTCAATTAAATCGTACACGACAAATCAAATTAGACGCTTGCACGTTTCAGATTAGGATGCGTGCAAGCCTAGCTACAAGGAACCTGCTCGAAGCAGTGTCTTTTTATACGATTATAAAAGAACTCCTCATTCATCTAAACCACAACTTCACAAAGACCCTGTGCGACCTTTGAGGGGATTATACCATTACTGAAAAGCAAGTCAACACACGAGAAGGACTTGCTGGTGCTGCACTGCACTCAGTATTTCTGAGTTCAGGTGGCTTGGCTTACTTTCTTGAGCTGTTGAATAGTTAGATTTGCATACTCGTCAGCATGTTGCTGGACCTAGCTTACTGAGGAGAATGGAACAAGAAAACAAGCATACGACTTACTATTGTGTTTCTTTTTTTTAAAAGCCAACATCATACACAATTGAAGAGAAGATCATCCATAAGATACTTACAGGAAAACATCAAAAGTTTGTAGCTGAAATTGTAAATAAAACCATGAGTCAAGTAAAATTAAAGTATTCATTTGCATTGCATATAAGAGCAGTTAAGAGGAAACATTACTTGACATCAAACTTCAAACAAAGTTGCATCCACATTCCACATAATAAGGTACATAAACACAAAATCCAACACACCGCAATGACTACAAGTCTACAACGACAGATTTCCTGTTCATCGACAGCTGAGAAAATGGCTCATTAAGACCAGGTAGCAGTAATACGAGCCTGCACCATTGAACTTTTTTTTCAATTACACAGTACAACGCAGACGCTCACAACACGCACGCATAGTCACCCCTATGAACACACATAGGTAAACCCTACCCCTATGAGTACTTCCGAAGGACTGAGCACCCGACAGATCTGAAGATTCCTGAAGTCACCATTGGTGCCTCGTCATTGATGGGAACACCACCATTGGCGCCTCGTCATTGATGGGAACACCGCTTATACCACTTAACGCATAACGCCGGTAAATCCTGATAAATCCAGGACAGTGTGAGCACCAGGATCTGAATCCTGGTGGGTAGCGTCCCACTGGACTGTCCTACCATTGGATTACA
Organism: Cenchrus fungigraminus; assembly: GCA_036936925.1. Lineage (NCBI taxonomy): Eukaryota > Viridiplantae > Streptophyta > Magnoliopsida > Poales > Poaceae > Cenchrus > Cenchrus fungigraminus. The sequence continues at coordinate 12,782,150 of CM072778.1, read as the reverse complement.
AGTCCATTCGCTGCACCATTGAACTTAACAAGGACGAATCTCATTTATGCACTGATAATTCAATAGGTGACCTCTATGTACAAGGACCATCAAATTGGACCAATGCTATTTTCCATCTGCACAGCTGCTGCCAACATGCTTAATTAGCAGTTTAATTCGAATAACTTCATGGAATCAGTGCATATGTCAACAAGATATTGAAAGCACTGCATGTCCACATGAAGTGGTAATAGCAGCATGGCTCAACAGTTCGTTATTCATGACATATGGCGACATTTTTTTTTGTTCTTCCAATTATAACTCATGACATAGCAACCATAAAGTGAGCATATATGTAGCTTGCTGCAGTGATGCAGATATGAGCCAAAACTTGTGTGGTACTCATAGGTTAATTAGTATTCATTCTTTTGCAAACATCTCAGGTACCATGTGGGATTGTGGGTTCAACCGGTTACACCCACCCACCACTCCTGAAGATAACAACAATTACAAAGTCAAGGGTGTCCATGGAAGAAACGGACAGAGAGGCCATTTAAAGCCAATACACTGAAATATTCAAGAATTAAACAAAAGAACAAACTTTTTATGGAGATTTTCTATTGTGTTGAGGATTTAAACAAATGAGGGTTCTAGGTTATCTGGTTTAGAAATTGGATGTTGAAATTTAGACTCATCAGAGAAAACTATATCGTATCTTTGGAACACTACTTGTGTAATACAAAAGCGATAGATGAAATGGACTGGGATTACCCTATTCCCAAATTTGGCTTCACCACCGACCAATTAGGTATTGCTGCTGCACACATTATGAGTCCTTTATTCCTGAAAGGATACGAGGAAACATGAGCTCTCTAAATAGATTTAATAATTAATACCCAACCACATCTCAGTAACTCTAGCATAATATGATAGTCATCATACTAATTCCTCAAAAGAATATAAGAAAAGTTCATTTGAAAAAGGGTACGTTCGACTTACCAATAACTGCGGCAGCAACAGGTAAATATATGATGGGCGAGTGTGTAAGGGCTCGCTGGGGTTCTATCACTGTATGCAATGTCTTCATCAATGGCTGGAGACCAGGTGCCACTACATAGATCATATTGCTCAACACGTGGGCGGACTGGTCGCAGAGCCAGTCTTCCCAACAATGGATTAAAATCTTGTGTCAACATTCGAGTTGATCTATTTTTGCAGATGATAAGAGTTACCCAAAATAGAAGGGAATCCCTTAGCGGAGACACACAACAGGCATCCACCTCAAAGAAGATAGCATGCTCTCCGATATTCGTTAGAGGAACCACTCCTCCCTTGATAAGGTCTGAGACTTTGTACATTACCAAGTGTGCAAGTGAAACGTCAGTGAAGCCAACAAGCATGAGCTCCGAGCCGCATTGTACCAGGCGGGCTGTGCCAGCAGCTCCGACCAGCGGAGACTTGACAAGCATCCTGGGTGGCGTCAGGGAGAGTGACTGGCAACCCTCGTCGCTCAGTCGAGGTGGATCAATCTGGCTTATGTATATGTTGTTCTTGTCAGCAGGATTTACCGACATGGCATATAGTTTGCCTTGGAAAGACATAGTTGGTGCTTGCAAAGGGGGGAACTTCCATGATGAGAGGGACCATCGCTGGTTGCCAGCAGCAGCATAGGCTACACGATGTTTGGTGTCAAGGCTCAGCATGACTGTGATAGCACCGGCGCCGTTGACAGTAACTGCTGAGCAAACTCCCCTGAGGAAGACATCGAGCTGGCGAAGCATTATATCCTCAGTCATGTAGCGGCAGATCTGTGGTTCGATCTGTGGTAAGAGGGGCAACACCGGTGGGAGCTCGGCGATGTCGCCGGTGAAGGGGTGGAGGAGGCGGATGGCAGTGTCCGGGTGACGGAGCAGCAGTAGGAGGCCGGCCGTAGAGTCGAGGACGATATGGTCATCGAAGAGCGGCAGGTGGACGCGGACAAAAGCACCCGTGGAGAGGTTGAAGAAGCGCACGTACCCGCCGAGATTGGGGTGGCCGGGGTAGAGGCCGTGGCCCTCGGGAAGCATCATCCAGCGGCGCGGGTGGAAGCGCGGGTCGATGAGGCCGCGGCGGCGCGGACAGACGGTGCTCGAGGTCCAGTAGGTGCAGACAGCGCGGAAGCGGACGTAGTCCAGCAGGTCGCCGGCCAGCACCTGCCACCCGATCTGCTCCACCAGATCCTCGGGCAGCGACGCCCACGGCTCCGATCCAAGGCGCCGGTGCTTGCCACTCCTGTCTTGGATCATCGTCGCCGACGGGGCGCGTTTCTGACACGGCGGGATCCTACCGCGGCCGAGACGATGAATTAACCTCGGATCTCGGATGGCATGCGGGGGTTGCTTGCCTGTTGGTTTCTGTTTCCGTCTCGATCCCGAGACCGTGGAGACGAGACGAGCAGAACCGAGCATAGCGAGAGTCCCGATCGGATTGGGTGTAGTGTACGTGAGTATCTCATCAAATCCACCGGAGCAGCACTGCTGTGTTCACAGTACGGGCCTCTTTGGGAGGGCTCCAGCTCCGGCTCCTCCACCGGCTCCTGCTGGAGCCCTGCCAAACGCCCCGACAGACGACGGCTCCGGCGGAGGAGGCCCGCAAAACCCGCTGACTGGAGCGGTTTGGGCGAGGCGGAGCCACAAAACACTAGCTTCGTCCGGCTCCGCCTCGCCTTTTCCAGCCTCGCCCCTGGGTGGGGCCCGCCAGAGGAGCACACGGCCGGAGCGGGGAGGAGGTCGAGGACGCGGTCGGGGCAAGGAGGACGCGGTGGCGGGGCGGGACGGAAGCGTCGGCGGGGCAGGAGCTCACCGTCGGGGAGGGGATCCAGCGCGGACGAGATCTCGCCGACGGGGCGGGGAGCCGGCGCGGCGGGGCGGGAGCTCTAACGCGGGGCGGGGAGTCGGCGCGGCGGGGCGGGCGGGAGCTCGCCGGCGGGGCGGCGAGACGGCGCGGCGGGACGGGATCTCGCCGGCGGGGTGGGGAGCCGGCGCGGCGGGGCGGGAGCTCGAACGCGGGGCGGGTAGCCGGCGCGGCGCGGCGGGCGGGAGCTCGCCGGCGGGGCGGGGCGGGGCGGGTCGCTCGGGAGCTGCTGCGGTGAATGGCGGATGGAAGAAGATGAATGGATAAGGAGAGGAGGGGGAAAAGAAAGGAAAATATTGAGTTGTATGCACCAACTAATTCAACTCAAAAGCTTAAACTGATGAGAAAAGGTGGACAATTCACTTATACTCCAACACCCCCCCTCACGTACAGACTCCCCCAGGCCGCATACGTGGATATTGGAGTGGGTTGTAATTATTTTAATTAACGCGCCCGTCAGGACTCGAACTCGAGACCTCTGGCCCTGATACCATATTGAGTTACATGCACCAACCAATTCAACTCAAAAGCTTAAGCTGATGAGGAAATGTGGACAATTCACTTATACTCCAACAGAAAAGAAAAAAGAGGAAAAAGGGAAAATAAAGAAAAGGGAAAAAAGAAAAAAATAGGAAAAGGTAATTTAGATATTTTACTACCTCAATCCAACAGGTGAAGCCGTTTTGCTAAACGTTCTCCAAAACGGCTTCAACTCCATAAAAAAAGCCGCTCCACCGAAGGAGTCAGAGCCGAAATCGTTTTTGGAGGAGCCGGAACCCTGCCAAACAAGCCCTACTTTAGAGAAGATTCTTTGTCGCAATAAGCTGTAGCGCAATCGAGAAGATGCAAATTCTAGCCTGTTTGAATTGAAGTTGCTTATTTTAGTCGATAATGGAAACTACAAACTTCGTGAAAATCCGTACCACAACAAAAAAAAATCGTCAAATTCACTGAAAAAATCACAAATGCAGATGATATGATGATACACAATTTTGTAAAATATGTTGTCTAATTTCACAAAGTCGAGTTTAGACAATTTAGACAAGATATTTTACAAAGTTGTGTATCATCATTCATCTACATGTGTGATTTTTTTGTGAATTTAGATAACTTTTCGTCGTGGTTTGCAGTTTGCACGAGTTTTTACAAAGGTTGTGGAGTCTCGCACTTTGATGTCAAACATGATGAGGACTAAATTTAGTCCCAATCCATAAACCAATAAATCACTAAAGGGTGCTTATTGAGACTAAAAGGGGCTGCTAAGATATTGTAGCTAAATCCTGTAGAAAAATATATTGCAGCGATTCTACAAGTTTCAAAACATTTGTTGATCACGAGTTCCACTATTCCAGTCTACTACTGCCAATGATCAAAATTAAGAAAATTCGCACTACTACTGTAAGTCTGATGGTATACTTCGTTTTGTGTTAGCAAGGAACTTAAGGGATCAAGGGACGGAATCACTTCGGCAATCTGCTGACGTATCGGCTCAGCAGGTCTCTCTGCGTTACCGCGGCGTCGTCCACCACACTGCTGACCTGCTGCCTGTAGCCGTCGTCGTGGTTGTGCGACGCCGGCATCCCATCCCTGGCATCATCTTCAAGGTCGATCATGATGTTGTTTAGCAAGCAGCAAGCGTAGATGATCCTTGGCAGCCGGTGCTTGTCCGGCCTCCACACCTCTCCCTTAAGGACCTGCCACCGTTCCTTCAGATTGGTCAGGGCACCTTGCACCACCGCTCTCGTCGAGGCGTGACGCTTGTTGAACTCCACTTTCTCTGAGGATAGACCATGCTCTTGATATGGAGTCATTAGCCATGGGAGGAGAGGGTAGCTGGGATCCCCAACAATGTATTCTCGGACCATTGACCCTTCTGATTCTTCTGGAAGCTCCATTTGCCCGGCCAGCCTTACGCCTTTCTGGCAGAGCCTGTAGAAGCCTGAGGTGCGCAGGATGCATGAGTCGTCCAAGCTCCCGGGCCAGCCACTGACAACGTCTCTGAACCGCATGTCAGGGTCGACAACTGTCTGCAGGACCATGCTGTTCTTGCTCTCGCCGTCCAGCCAGACATTGCTGTTAGGCTGTGCGGAAGAGGACATGAGGATGTGTGTCGTGTCCATAGCGCCACAGCAGTTGGGGAGACCCTGGATTTTTTCAAACTTTGCTTTGATGTTTGCCATCTCCTCAGGGTCAGGCCATTTCAGATGACCAGTGGCATGCTCCTCCAAGCACTCGATGAACTTCCAAGTGATGTGCGAGATGCTTGAGTGGTTCATCCCAAAGCGTAATCCTATGCTCATAAGTGACTCACCAGTGGTCAGTCTTAGCAGAGCAACGGCAACTTGATCCTCCACACCGAGAACCACCTTATCCCCGAACTTGAAATTTCTGAAACTCCGAGGTTTTTTCGTGAAGTCCCCTTTAATTAGAGAGCAAAGGTAGTCGAAGGTCTTCCTTGACATCTTGAAGGCAGTCTCGAAGTTTGGGCATTGTTTGGAAGGTTGTCCTGTAAGGAATCAGATTGAATCATGTATAGAGATATCATTATCTGAATAACAATGGAAAGTCATTGTACAAGATACCATGTGAAAGACACAAAAGGTTAGAATCTGAAGGATTTAATCTTATGCTTTGCATAGTTTTAGGCAAAAGACATGAAAGGTTAAAATTTAAAATACTGATAATGTTTTAAAAGATGTAAGGAAATCAAGATAAAGCAGTACATTGGCAAAAGTGCCCGCAAAACAGCAGCTGAAAGAAAAGTTGAATGAACGATTTTCTATCATTATCTGAAGAGGTTAGGCTGTTATTGTGGGACAACAAAAACAAGTTGTACATATGATTGCACAAGATGCTTGAGTCACAGTTCCGGAGAAAACTGTCAGTTGAATGCAGTTATAAATAGACAGTTAAACCATCATGATTTAACCCTTCATGTGACCATCTGATTAAATCTTACTTGATGCCTTTATCTGCATCAGAGTTTGAACAGGAAACTCAACTGCATCTTTTTAGCAGTTACTTGAAATTCGGATAATATCACCATTCAGCTTACTGTCTGAGCAGATGCTACCCAGTGATTCAACTAACTTTTAACAATAACAGGTGATTGCAGAGAGAACACTCCTAGCATTAGAGAGAATCTCTCTAAACTACTGTAGATCTGACCAAAATACAGTTTGCTAAATTATTGTAGCTTCTACCGTATCCGTTCTCTCTTGGAAGGCCCAACCCATAACCACCTGCAATTTGTAATCTCCGTATGGAAATAGTCAGATGAATCAAAATATTGCAAGGATGATCCTTCATATCAAATCTACGGTTAACTGTACAACAGTTCAACTGAGACCAAGCAAGATCACTATATGTTCCTGACTCTTAGAGTAAATTCGTAACCAAATTGTAGCTCGCTCGATTAGTATAGTCATCTACAGTACGCGTTTAGGCAAAAACATCTTTTGGGGGGCTACAAGCCTGCAGGCACTTAAATCTGCAGTTTATACCCATGCACAAATTGTTTGATGGATCTATATACTATTAAGATGGTCCATCAGATTTAAGGCCAATAACCTCTGTAAGCTCATTGAACTAGTTCTACAACGTGAAATGATATGTTAAGAGGCAGCACTGAAACATGAATCATCTTCAGAATTAGCAGGCAACTGTCGTTACTTAAAATATAGCAGCAACCCAAATTGCTCAGTCAATCATATAACCAGGTAAGCTTTGAATATACTGCATCCCCCGTAAGCTTCGACTGTATTTTTGGGGAAAACTATCTGTGAACAGAAATGACAATGTTTAACAACAACTAATTAACAGCTAACTATTATTAACTGAACAAGTTTCACCATCCTTCGCCAGACTGAATAAGAACTAGTGATTCTTCAGGAAAATTTCACTTCGTCCCTTACTGGGCTGAACTCAAGGCAGGAGAATATAGTTCTCCAGATAGTCCGGCGTCAAGCCGTCAACAATCAAGCAAAGGATTGTTGATTAGGTTGCCACCATGGGCAGAGTCAAAACCACCTGTAACACCATTGCACCCGGTTTCACAGATCTGGAATGGACACGACGAGGCAACAAACACACAAATGGTAAAACTAATCGTGTTCCCAAACAAACGCCACTGCTACCATCAGACTTGTAGCGTTTACAAGCTGTTGGTGTCCAGACCTCAAAGCAACACGCATCGCCAGTACCCCTATGCCTCATTCTAGAATGCCCTGCCCGGTGGTTGCTTGCCTCTGTACACATCACAAATTCACAAGCCTGATGGCTGATGCCCACGAGCTCCAATAACCGCGACTAAACAGCAGATTCATTACGCCTACCGTCCGGATTAAGAAGCACGGCGAAAGGAGATTAACGAACGCACACGCCATACGAGCAGTGCAAATTCAGCGACGGCTCTCCTAATCTAGCACCGCGGAATTGGTCCACGAACAACCCGAAAGGCGAGAGATAAGCACGCATTACCTGGGGGCCGCGGCTGCGAGGTTACAGCGGCACGGGAAACGAAGAGCCGACATGGTTAGGGACAGAGAGCACTCAGTGGGAGGTGGGAGGGAGAGGAGGGTGTGTGTATACCTGCTGCAAGCCTGCAGGAGAAGGCGCCCCACCAGTCGCCGTCGAGGGGCTGCGGCACCGGCGGCGCCTGCGCCTGCTCCTGCTCCTGCGCCGGCACGGCCCTCTCGGGCTTGCGCTTCCTCCGGTTGGCCCCCCTCAGCGGTGCCATGACGAGCGCGACGCCGGAGATATCAAGAGAGGAGGCGGCTGCCAAAGCAGCAGGCTGCGAACCCCCCAAAAATGACTTGGCCTTGAAAAGACCCTGGTGTTTGGTGACTTAACAGAATTGCGGGACAACTAGTTCCGCCGTCGACTGTTGTTGTGCATTGCCCAGTGCCCAGTGGCATGCAACAAGGCAGGTTAGGCGTGGCACATTCTCATGTGCCATGTCAACAGGACAACAGCCCCTGTCTCCGCTTCAGATTCAGTTTTTCTGTGCGCCTGTACCATGTGATGGATGGCTAGTTTTGTGGAAAGGAGAGAAAGCTCTTAAACATCTTCAGGAGGTTGCTAAATCAATTTGACATCTATTTAATTTTGACAAAATAAGAAAAATTATCTTCCAACAGTTTGACAAATCAGCTTAACAGCAATAGCAGTTTGACAAATTCTTGAAGATGTTCCTACTCCCTCCGTATTGCAAATAGAAGATGTTTTGGATAAGATTTGGGTCAAACATTAGGATTATAAATGTTGAATAACTTTTAAGTTGTTGAGTTTGAAAATATGAAAATCATATCAATAGATTTGTCTTGAAAATTATTTTCATAAAAATGCACATATATAACTTTCTAAAAAATATTTTTTTATAGAAAATAGAAGTCAAAGTTGTGCTTTGGAGACCATGTCGCTATCCTAAACGGCTAAACATCTTCTAATTACAATACGGATGGAGTAGGCAAAACAACCAATTTCCATCTTATGGCCACTTTCAAGTTCCGGGAACATTCTAAACTCTCGGGGGAAAACAGCCAATTTCCATCTTATGGCTACTTTTAAATTCCGGGAGCATTCTAAGAAGTCGTTCAGCTTATCTCAACTTGGATTATTTCGGTTTATCTCCTCTCACACAACACTATTCATTCTACCAGTCAAATACTATTCTTCGTATCAGCCGAACAGGTTCTAAACTTCCAGGAACTTCCGGGAACATTCTAAATTTGCCCCAATCCTCTGCCACGGTACTTATCGTATTGTGATTGTATCATTTTTATGAACGTAAATAATTTTTAAGAAATATTTTGTTTTCGCGGACCGCACGGATGGCTCCCTCACGTTTGCCTGCCCCTCCTCTTCGCCCAAGGCCTGGCGTCGAACTACTCGTGTCTAGGGGTAGTAATGGGTCATTACTCTAATGTATGCTTCACAATCCAACTAAGCTCTACTATTTTTTAGTTCAAAATCATATAGGATTATGACCCAGTCTTTATATGGCACAATCATCAAATTTGCTTGGTCAAGTTGGAAGACCCGTTACCACCCTAGTCGTGTCACACAAAAAAACTCTCACCACCGATTGACGCTAGTGCTCCGCCGCCAACATCACAATGTTCCCTCTCCAACTCTCCCGTCCTTGTCCCCACCAAGCTACCAACAAAGTGCATCATTGTCATATTTGTTCTTAATGACATGATCGTCGCATTCGTAGGCGCATGCATCCTGCGGTCGGGCAGAGGCGCGAGGCCTTCTTCTTCTTCTTCCTCAAACCAGTAGGGGGCCTCACCCCTCTATTGTTTGTTCGTATAGTGGGGGTCTATGTGAAGAGATGGTGATGCCAACAATGAAATATGAAAATTCATCGATTATGTGCTTCGAGACATGCAAAAATAAAAGGAGGCGGATACTTGCAGAATTGGTGTCCTCGTAGGGTGTTAAATTACGAACAATTCTTTCGAACTTAAAATGAAGTTGTGTTTCTTTCATTAAAAGAATAATATCGAACATTAAGTGGTTCACATCTCAACTGAACAAATATAATTTCATGTGTGAAATGATAAGAACCCAGTGTGGGGAATTATGCAAATTTCCAATCTTTAGTTGGATAGAAATTGGTTTTGTCTATACTTTATAAATGAGAATATTGTTGTTTGCTAGATAGAATTTGGTTCCGTTGACTACTTTGGAACATCTCTGCTTTGAGCCGTTGACTACTTGGTTAGAGGGGCTGAGGTATGGTCGCAGCTAGGAGACCCATGTTCGATTTGCCATTAGAGCGAATTATAGAGTTGGTTTTTTAAAAAATCCCCTCATCGGTGAAAACCGGAGTTCGAGGGTAATCTAGGCCCGAAGAATGTTCCTTCTTTTTATCAAAACCCGTGGGGCGATCTTACCCCACCAGACCTAGTTTTTTTTAGTTTTTAGCCGTTGACAACTGAACTAGAGTTTCCGTCCCATGAAAAGCCAAAGCACCTCATGCCGTAACCCAACCGGGGGGGGGTTCCTATATGGCTTCCGGAAGATGTATAAGCTTGTGAACTTCCGGGCCACCACCGGCCCACTAAACTTCTTCTTCTTCCTTCTGAGCCCCGGCAGGTCTCCACCCCGCCGCCTCGACCTCCACCCCGGCCGGCGGCTTCCTCGCCGCTGCGCCGCCCGCCCACACTCTACCGCCGCCCTCCACCCCGCCCTTTCTAACCCGAACGCCTCCTCACACCCCCGCCGCCGGTCACCGGCCCACCGGCCATCCTACCCTGCCCCGCCGGTGGCACTACCGCGCCACCTCGCCTCCGCCGTCGGCCGCGCCGCCACCACCGCCTGTCCTCCGGCGGCCCCATACCCCCCTCCCCTTTCATGATCCGGTGAACACTGGAGCCCCCCCGGAAACCCGAACCCTAACCCTAACTCCACCGCCGCCGTCGTCGCCATCACCGTCGCCGGCCTCGACAACCTCCACTCCACCACCCAGAAACCCAAAACCCTAACCTCTGGCCGGCCCGACCCCCCACCCCCACCGACCTCGACCACCGCCGGCGGCGACCTCGCCGCCGGCCGCTTCCGCCCACCACCCAACCCGCCGCCGGTCGACCCCGACCCGACCTCGGACATGGCGGTGGCGCTCGCAAGAGAGACGAGGGAGGCGAGACGGGAGGAGGGAAGGAGATCGTGCGGCTCTTGTAAGCCGCACGAATCTCAAACATCGGAAGTTAGCAGGCCTTCCCACCTCCCGGAAGGTATATAGGATTTCCTGTAACCCAACGGGCAACGGCCGACGCAAAGCAAAGAATTTTTTATATATTTTTTTATTTCAATTTGCAAATTTATACGACCGTTTTGAAATTTATCAAAAATATACATCCACCGCCGTGGGCCACGGCGGATAGAGCTTACCGCCGTGGCCCATGGCGGTAAGGCCACCGCCAACGCTCGGGTCCTGGGTGTGTGGGCCCCGCGGCAACTTACCGTCGTGCGCCACGGCGGTAGCATGGCCGCCGTGGCGGACGGTGGCAGCCGCTCCTACATAAAGGGCGACGGCAACCGCCGTCCCCCACCCCCTACCGTCGCCCCCTCTTCAGGTAAGTTCTTCTTTCTCTTTATTTAATTAGTTTAATTAGTTTAAGATATTGTAATTAGTGTAGAAAATAAGTTTTTAGATTAGAAAATTTATAAATTAGTTAATTTAATTAGTTTAGATTTAGAATATTAGTTTTTAGTATAAATTAGTTTATCTGTTCTAGAAATTGTAGAAATTACTTTAGCTTCTTTAGAAATTCTAGAAAATACTTTAGCTTCTTTAGAAATTCTAGAAAAATACTTTATCTCGTTTACAAAATGTAAAGAATGTAAAAAATAGTTTACCTGTTCAGGAAATTGTCATAAATTACTTTATCTTGCCTAGAAAATCTAGAAAATTACTTTATCTTGTTTAGAAAATGTAAAAAATTAGTTTATCTGTTCTAGAAATTGTAGAAATTACTTTAGCTTCTTTAGAAAATGTAGAAAATGTTGAAAATTACTTTATCTCGTTTACAAAAATGTAGACAATGTAGAAAAATATTTTACCTGTTCTAGAAAATGTAGAAATTACTTAATCTGGTTTTTGAAATTGTATATTTAATTTTTGTATGCAGCTACAGCTATGGATTAGGCTCAGTACCAGGCTCAGGCTCAGGCCGATGCTCAGGCTCAGGCTCAGGCTCAGGCTCACGCTCTTGCTGAGGTTCAGGCTCTGGCTGACGCGTACGTGACGCTAGAGTTGTGTAAGTGCAATCAAGCCCTAAGTGGGTTTTGGTGAGTTGAGTGACAACTTGATTAAATCACTAACACTCTTGTAAAGCATGTGAGCAGGTTGTTGATTATTGATAAATGATATTTTTGTGTAAGATCATGTATTTGGCTCATATTGCAAAGAAGACAAGGGTGGATCGTGACATTATACATGGAATGTATGCAAGCATACTAAAGATGAATGTCATGAGTTGGTTAATGTGTTCTTTCCATTGGAGTTTACATAAGACATACAACAAGTGATCCTAAGCTAAAGAAAAGCAAATATAGAGGCATGATTATATATGGTACTTGGTTGGCTTCTATATGGTAAAGCAAAGCACATTATGAACAAAGGAGAAGCTTGTGATGTAAAATGGGAGAACTAAGTTTAAGTTGAGTATGACATCAAGGGGAATTCATTATTGATACAAGATGGAACTTGATGAACTATACAATGAGTTTACCGAGTACAATATCAAGTGGATTTCACTCTTACATTTAGTAAAGGATATTGACTCTTACAAGGAAGCTATTTGGAAGACTTCAAGTAGAACTTTAACAAAGGTCATGTGGTTACCTCTATTGTGATGGACCTATAAATGGAAGCTTGCAAAGCAAGAATATTTGTTATCAATCAAAAGGACAATTATTTGAGTGGCATCTCAAATGGAATTCTCTCTATGGTGCAAGGCTTGACTCAATAGTGACAAGGATAAGTGGTGAAGAGATCAAGATGGCTAAAACGAGGAACTAAGCAAAAGTTATGGATAGCAACCATAAGCAAAGTTGCTAGGGTGAAGTTGAGAGCGTCAAGGATTTCGAAGTATCATATCCAAGTCTACCGAGGAAAGCAATGAATTGCATCTAGTGTCATGATTGATAATTTGGAGTGGCTTTAGAATTCAAAGTGGTTGACTCTCTACTCTATGGAAGAATTCTAAGTCACTAGCTCAAGGTGGATATGCTCAAGCACATGCATCTATTTATATCTATAACATGTGCTCAGTTGGTATACAACATTGGAAGCCCTCGAATCATTGAAGATCAATTACCGGTGTACCTTGGTGGTTCAAGCTCAAGTATATTAATTAGAGTTTATCTTTTATCTTGAGTTTAGGTATGCCGTACTATCAAGAGGGATGAATCATTGGTTGGACAACAAACATCAAAAAGTGCTCAAGTGAACCCATGAGAGACTAACCCGTAAGATCTAAACCTTAGTAGAGCTCTCTAGCCCGAACCGGTCTGACCGGTTTGGAAAACTGGTCTGACCGGTTTGGGCACTGACACCGTCCAACGGCTAGTTGGTTTGAAAACCGGTTTGACCAGTTTGGCAAACCGGTCTGACCGGTTTTGTCTGACAGACTAACGACTAGTTTTGTGGGAGTTGGGTATTTATACACATGAGCTCCTCTTTGAGGGGCTGCTGGTTCTCCACACTTCTAACACCTTCCTGAACCCTAGCTGAGCTCTCCCCAACCTCTCTAAGTGAGATTCAAGCCTTTAGTGCCCTATCCTTGAGTTGGGTTGAGAGAGTGACTTGTGTGAGAGCTTTAGAGAGCTTTGAGAAGCCTAGTGAGCATCCCACACTTGAGCACCTGCTGATTTCGTTGAATATCTTGTGAAGCATCTTTTACTCTTGGAGCCCTTGGCTCCTAGACGGCTAGAAGTCGCTTGGAAGCTCCCAATCCGTGTGTGGCAGCTCCAAGAAGTTTGTAATTGCAAATCAAAGATAGTGGAACACTCCATCTATTGCCTTGGCGATAGGTGTGAGGGAGGAGCGGATTGAAAGAGATCCCAAAGCCCTTGTGGCTTACCTCAACAACGTGGATGTAGGCCAGCCTTAGTGGCGAGCTGAACCACGGGATAAATCTGGTGTCTTTGTGTTCTTACTTGCTTTACATTCACGTGCATTACCTTAAGTTGTTTCTAGCTTAATCTTTGTGTTTCCGCTTCGATCTACCTTGGTGTTCTTGTGGTGTGTGCAGGGACTTCATTGACACTCTTGGAAACACCTGTGGAAGTCCTACACCAAGTTTGGTTTGTGCTAGAACTCGTAGAGGGCTTTTACTTAGACTGTTGGTTTTCTACCTAGCAAAACCGGTCTGACCGGTTTTGGAAACCGGTCTGACCGGTTTCTGTACTAACAGAGGGTTGATGTTTTTAATAAGTGCAGATTCGTCTATTCACCCCCCTCTAGACGACATCAAGATCCTTTCAAGTTGTTGGATAGGGAGGTCGACCGCAGGCACCGCTCGTTCCTGTCCGCCATCCTCGGAAAGGATCTTGGACACGTGCGTTCTTGCACTATGCGCACGTTGTTGCCGATCCACGACCTTTGGGTTCTCAAGTATGTGAACTGATGCTATGTTATTGTTTGTACCTTCATTTATCCTTTTTGTTGTAACTAATAAATTTACCTTATTTGTTTCAGGCTACGCGCTGCAGAACTGCCTGTAGCGCGGTTAGTCGAGGGGGACAGGTAGCGGGACGCGATTCCTCGGAAGGATCGCATGACACGGTTCCAGTATGACTTCTCCCTCCTCAGCGTGCTTCTGGACCACTGGAGGCCGGAGACGCACACGTTCCACTTCACCGTCGGCGAGATGACGGTGACTCTTCAGGACACGTCCCTGTTGATGGGCCTTCCTTGTGCGGGCGAGCCACTGGGGCCTGTGGACATCTCCGACCAGTGGCGTACTGAGTTCCTCGCTCGGTTTGCGAACGTTCCTCGGAAAGATCGCGCCCCCGCCCCGTACCAGGAGTTCCCGAACGCTCACGGACCCACCTTGACCTGGTTGCAGCAGTTCAGCGTACGTACCTGTGACGCCCCAGGTTTTTAATTAGCACTAATGACCCAGTCAAACCCATTGACTTTGGTCAAACCTTGGTCAACCTGGGTCATCACCTCGAAAACCTAGCCAACAATCACCCAAGATCATCTTAAGCAAGTCAACACACATGGGCATGGTCAAAACCCTAGTCGAGGTAGTCAAACCCCTTAGTGGCCACACCCTGTCCTGGAACTTTTGCCACGTTCTCCAAATTTCGTTTAAACACTCAAAAATCGTCCAATATAGAAGTTGTGTAGTTTTTCATGGGACACATTTTTGCTTTTTGGGTGGACATTCAAATTCTGAGAGGAAAGCATCCAAAAACTCGGTCAACGCAGACTTCTGCCCTTTGACCTCGCCGGGAAAATGCTCATCTTGGCATTTCGTTCCCAGCCAAATCAGTCCACGAAACCCATGCCACCCTTTACAAATTTTGTAGGTGGTTAGCTCCTCTACAACTTTGGTATCTATACTTTTTGAAGTTGCAATTCAAAATTTGGAGCAGTTCGTGTTTGAACATCGGCTGTTTCAAATCCTTCGGCTGCTTCGGGCGCTCTGGACCGCGCTCTCGCGCCGGCGCGTCGCGCCCTCACCGCCACGCGGCACCTCGGCGTCCGGACCCCCCCTGCCGGTCCGCTGCCGCCCGAGGCAAGCCATCATCACCACCCGCGCGCCCGCCCGAGCAAATCCCCCTGGGGAAGCGTCCCGCCGCGCGTGGCACACCGCCAGCCCCCTGGCCGGGACCCCCGCCGCGCCGCCCGCCGGCAACTCGCCTGCGCAGGCGTCTGCCGTGCCCGGTCCCTCTTCCTATCCTTCTCTACCTTCGAGGCGAAGCCTCCGCGCTCCCCCGCGCGCTCGCCTGCTTATAAAAGCTGCCCCTTCTCCTCCCGCGTGCGTGCAAGCACTGCCAGTTCGCCATGGCTGCCGCCGCCGCGAGCTCAAGCTCCCACTAGCTCCCGTCGCCGGCCGACCCCTTCAACCCCTTCCCTAGGTCCCAGTAGAGCTCCCACGGCCGCTTGTTGCCATGCATTGCCCCTTCCCTCGCCAGAAAACGAGCCGAGGCGGGCGCGCCGCCGCGACCTCGCCGCCGCCGCTCGCCAGAACCACCTCCGGCCACGCCACCACCACCAATCGACTCGTGGTGAGTCCAATCGCACGCCCCCGCCATTTGTTTGCCAGCTCCGACCGCCGTTCGCCGCCGGCGAGCCGCCCCGCCGCCGGAGGGCACGGGTGTAAATCCCCGAGGGCATGGTTGTGAACCAGGGACCTGTCTGCAATGATCTTAATCTTAGTTTTCTTGCAACTAGGTCCAGCACCTTAGAAAAATCATAGAAACTCATAGGAAAATCAGAAATATGCAAACCAAATTTTGTTGGTTTCATTGTGACCAGATCTACAACTTCTACAAAGCATGACCATACTTTTTACTGTAGATTTTGAATTAAAATTCAAACTCAGTTTGGCACACTTTTGCTGTAGTTCAAAATCTATAAAAGCTATGGAGCTAAATCTTGGATATGTTGCTAGACATGTCATGTATAGACTCTGGACAAAAATTTGCACAAAGTTATTGAGCAGATCTTTTAATATGATTTACTTTGCATTTATGCTATTTCTTCCTTAATGATTTTTGTAGCAAAATAAAAATAGATTTTTGTGCTCAACTTCTAGCTATGATCATGAAATGACTAGATTCACTTTTCTTGTATTTATCATGATTTTATCTCTGTCAGTAGTATTTATTCTTGTTTTATGCTTAGATTTACATTTAAATGCCTAGTTCAAATTTTTAAAATAGGTCTTGATGTGTTTGTTAGTCTCTTAGGCTTGTTTTAAGTCAGAGTTGTTGTAGGAGTGTTTTTGGCTCCAGAAGTGCTTTATTTATTTATTTGTGCTTTTCTCATATTTTTGGTAGCTAAGAAATGTCATTTTTGGTATAATTATTTTTTGGCTCAATTAAATGTGAATCCATGACCAGTGGCCTTGTTTAGATAAATAGAACCTACAATGCACCTCCTACTGTTTTTATAAATCATTTTGTGGTTAAAACTTTGGAATCCAAATAAGCTGCATAATAGGTTTAATTGGGAAAAATCACCCTTGCTCACTTAATGACTTATGAAAGTGTTGTGGAACATGTTTGGGGGCTGAGAACCACCCTTGCTGTTTTTGTGAGATTAAATTGTCTTATTTGCTTAAATATGTACACAGTCACTATCAAAAAGATTAAATCATAAACCCCACATGTCATGCCTTTAATAGAAAGATTATACTAGATAAATGCTTATCTAGGTGAATGTGGCCAACAAGAGTTGGATGTGATAGTTAGTCTCTCACTTCACCCAATAGTCTTGCATATGCATCCCGTGTAGAACTTCCCAACGGTAACTACTCGCTCGTGCCGGAAGCTGAGGAAGGAGGAGCTGACGAGGAGCTGCAGTACGTGGAGGTGAACCAAGACCCTGAGGAGCCCCAGGCTAGCGTTGCTGATGAAGGCAAGCACCGGAGCATTAACCTAAGTATTTTTGGAAATTTATGCAACTATCTATGGATGTTTGTGCTTTTACGTCCAGGAGTTGGAATGAAACCTTAGATGCATGATCCCTAGGTACCTTGTTCCTTCACTAGTATGCTAGGTCGATAGCTGCCATGCTATAGGACCGTTACAAGTCAAGTGATGTTCGTCACTCGTGAGAATAGGTTCTTATGTTGGAATCATAAGATCTTTATAAATGGAATTGCTCATGTGGTAAGAGCATGGGATTTGGGCTCCGGTCTAATGGCTTTCGTGGGGTAAGTGTTTGAAAGTACTAAGCACTTGTCGGGAATGTGACCGGTAAACCTAGTACCTTAATGAGGCAATAAGGGATTTTACCGTCACTAATCTTGGGATGCGTCCCACGGCTAGCTACCGGTGGTGCATGTGTGAGGCTGGACGCTAGTGTGAGGCGTACCAGATAGCCTTGTACCAAAGACTGTGATCTTTTATCCTGAACCGAGGATTTTTGGGAACCGCCTGGTTGGTGGACTCTTGGTGAGTACACTCTTCCGTGTGTTTAGGTCCACCTTGCAAGGTTATAAATCAATCGGTTGTCGGCCTCTCACCGTTATCTGAGACTACTTATCCAACTGGCCAGGATATCCCTTATGATGAAATATTTGTCAATATTGCTGTTTGATTAATTGTATTGCACAACTTATGCTTGCAATAGCTTGCTCATTTAGAAAAGAGTAATCAACTAGAATCTGAGCTAAAATATTGAAAGTAAGGACATACTCTTTGTTGCTTTTCAGCAAAAGAACCCCACTGGTCAAAAAGCCTCTCATGTCTAGAGTTTGGTGATGTAATTGTCACCCGACGGGTAAGACTTGCTGAGTATTAGTATACTCAGTCTTGCTATAATTTTGTTGATTTCAGGTAATGCTTTTAGTGATGTGTGGCCTGGAGAGATCCCACCTGGCTGGGAGCTGGAGTGGGTGGAGGACGACGAGTGAAGGCATCATGGCAGGCCTCCTGTGATGCTCATCGCACTGCTTAGTTATATTTCCGCTGATTTCGAACTCTGAACTTCTTTAATCCTGTCAAGTACCTCGGTTTGTAATAATTAAACCCTTCGGGGCAGATTTGGATTTAATCTATGTATTGTACTCTGGACTCACCTTCATGTGAGTTTTAATGCATATTGTCGATCCTTTGTTGCTATGTAAGTGATTTTACCGGGCTTGACCCGGTAACTAACGACAGGATGATACTTTATTATTGCTTAATGACCAAAGTGGATTGGTTTAGGTGATAGTACGGTATTTTCCAGGCGGGTTGTCACAGCTGGTACCAGAGCGATTATATGCACCAGAGTTTAATTAACAAACCTAATCACTAGTTTTTGAATAAAACTTGCCCAGATTGTTTGGATTTGCAAAATACGTTGGTCCGTTAAGGATGGATATAGACCGAGAGGCCTTAGAGGGAATTTTTGAGTTCTTTCAGGTGGCTTACAAATATATGGTTTATTTTGCTAACTTCCAGCATATTTTATTCTTGTCAGAACTTACTTCTTGCACAACCATACTAGTTCATCACGTTTTGCCATACGTGGTGGTACCACATGAAAGTCATGTGAGGGATGGATGAGACCTATTCCAATGGGAACCCACGTCGCGTCTGCGTCTCGTCACGTTTTGCCATACGTGGTGGTACCACATGAAAGTCATGTGAGGGATGGATGAGACCTATTCCAATGGGAACCCACTATCGTGTCTATGTCTCATCATGTTTTGCCATACGTGGACGTTCCGCATTATGAATATGCGAGGCAAGGATGCACTCCATTCAAACGGAGAGTGTCTGAGGTTGGACGCTGTCCATGCAGCGTTTTGATGCATGGATACCGTTTCTATAGTGAACGGTAATGTATGTGGACGCTTCCGTGACGTGCTGGCATGGGAGGTTCTTTTCTGCAGGTACACTAACAATGTTCCGTTAGTCGCTAAGTGAGCATCGAATAGTTCTCGACTAGTTATTATAAGGAGAGACGAGTAAAAGCCTTGCCACCGGCACTAACTTCGATTTTTGGCTTGATCGCCTTGTGAGGATGAAAAGGACGTCTTGCATCATGTTAAAAATCGTGAAAACTTAAAAATGAACCCATTCATAAATTGTGTGCTCTCTAAGGTAAAATTTTGCTAGTGTGTGATTTTTGTGTTCTAGCATCGCCTCTCACATGTCTAGATGTTGTTGCTGTCCAAAAATCTGTTAGGGCTGTTCGCTTGAATTTTTGCACCATGTTCTAAAAATAATTGGACTAGATGATCTATACCAAAGTTGCTCCATATCTAATCTAGTTTTTTCTCACAAAAATTCATGGTCATAGCTTCTGTATGTCTCAAGTTATACCCTTTTTAGTGAACCTAGGTCCTGCTGTTTTCCTGGGGACAGTACTCTGAACATTGCATCTTTTGACCTTGTTCCTAATTGATCTTGCTCAACCTTTGAATGCCAAAAATGTGCATAAACACCTTACTGAGTTTCTGGTAAAATTTGAGAATTTTTGGGACTCTAGTTTTCGAGTTATGAATTTTTATTCACAGCTGCCAGAAATTGCACCATTTGACATGTTGTTCTCTTGTTGAGTTCTAACATGCGTTACATTTTGTACAGATGGCTGCCCCCGTTTTTCTCGAGTATGGCGCTGACGGTACGATCCGTACCGACGGGCTGCACTGGGAGGGCTTTCCACGTCTTGCGTGGGAGGCACTTAGCACCGCAGGCTACACACCCCGCCTATCTACGAGGCGATTGAGTTTGAGCACCTGGGCGTGCCCCGTTGCAGGGTGACCATCACCGTACCTCCTCACCCGGACCACCCCGACTGGTTCAACCTGAGCTCCGTGTACTGGGGCCTTCGTGGGCAGGAGACCCTCGAGTCGGCTGTCCTATGGGTGCTGACGGACTTCTGCGACCACAACCCAACTGTGGTGGCCCTCTCACCGTTTGGGCTGTTTCCGGCAGTAGACCCGCATGACCCAGCGTGGCTGGACCGTGTGGACCACCTGCAGGAGCTACTGCTACTCGCGGTTCCGCTGGACGTCACGCGGACGCTGACCCGTTGCTTGGACGCCGTGTTCACACTTCAGGTGCCGCGCAACACCACTGAGCTGATGATGAGCCAGCGTCTAGAGTCTGCTCGGCTAGCCTGGCATAGTCTCTCAGCGGACTACCAGCAGCAGGGTTTCACTCTCTTTCAGACTCAGCAGGACAACGACAGGCTTCGTACCAGGAGGTTCCGGCTGGAGCTGGAGAGAGGCGACCACTTGCAGAGGATCCTTGACCTGGAGGCGCAGGCCACTGCCCTTCAGGAGCACGTGGACCACGGGGATATAGAGAGGTTGACACTGCTTCAGAACATAGCAGAGATGCAGGCATGCAGCAGCAGGTGCAGGAGGCAGAGGTGCAGGTAGCAGCACTGCAGGCCATCGTGGCTCTGCAGCCGGCACCCCCAGTGGAGGCACCTCCCGAGGAGCAGCAGGGACAGTTCGGCCTTGACCAGGAGAGTCAGGCGGGACCACCTCTACCGACACCTCCCGCTTCGCCTGCAGCCAGTGACGCTTCAGTTGGCAACTAGGTTGCCATAGTGTTGTAGTAGGATGACTTATACTCCTGTGTGTAGCCGCTTTTTGGTTGGTTTTTGTGGTAGGCTAACTTAGGAGTATTCTTTTGTGCAGCACGACTGCATTGTAACCCCATGATGTATGAGGGTGATCCCAAAAACTTGGCATCCCTGTAATGCTTTGGTTGAACACCTTCCCTGTAGTGATCGTTGTAAAGAAATTGTTTAAGCTAGTTGTGGTCAGATCTGAGTCCCGTGTTGAATACCAAACTTGTTCAGAATTTTATGACGCTCGCGCTCACCAAATTTCAGCACTTGAGCACATTCCTACTGAGAATTATGCAATTTTTAGTTCAGTTCTGCCTGCTGTCCAAACAGCCGGACAGAACGTTGGAAACGAAAGTTTTCGAGCAATTGAACATCAGAATCTCCTCATGAATTGAACACCAAAGTTGTGCGAAATATTGTGATGACCATGCTCACCAAAATTCAGCATTTTTGCATGAGGGTACCGAGAGTTACAAAATTTTTGGTGGGTTTCAGCCTGCTGCCAGGGCAGCTAGACAGAGTTTCGCCAATAGGATTCTGCGGGCATGCGAACTTGGGATTTTATTTTGGAGTTGAATACCAACATTGAGGCGTATGAAATTCTACACCTACTGACTAAAATTTAAAAATTTTCGGTGTATGGGCTAATGGATACGAAATTTTTGCTTATGACCGTGTTGCTGCCAATTTTGAGAAACTTGCCACGAATGAGCTTTTGTCATGCATATTCTGCACTTGTACTTCTTTCTGAGCAAGGCTATGACTATGTGACTAACAAGAGCTCACATTTTCAGATGGTGGGACCAACACGCAGCTCTCCTAACGGTTTTGGAGCGTCGGGTAGTGGTGACCTACTGCCGCCGCCGCCCATGACGCCGTCGGAGGCATTTATGGCCACTCAAACCGAAGTGCTGCGTCAAATCCTACAGACGCACCAGCAAATAGCCCAGCAGCTGAACCAAAGGTCACCACCTGGGGCTAATCATGAGGGGCTGAATCATGTCACCACCTACACTCAGTTTCTCGGAATGAAGCCCCCGACCTTCACTAAGGCGGAAGATCCCCTTGAAGCTGAGGCATGGATCAAGGCCGTTGAGGCCAAGTTCTCTGCCTTTGTGCTACCATGCTCAGAGGAAAGCAAGGCCAACTTTGTAGCCTTGCAACTTCAAGGTGAGGCCTTGATGTGGTGGGAACATTTCAAGACCATGCAGCAGGCCGGGCATGCGGTCACTTGGAATGAATTCAAGCAAGCCTTTAAGAACCATCACATTCCTAAAGGACTTATGGATAGGAAGATGAGGGAATTGCTAGCCCTTAGGCAGGGATCTGACACGGTGTATCACTATGCACAAAAGTTCAATAGCCTTTGCCAGTATGGTGGGCATCATGTGGACACTGATGCGAAAAAGATGAAGAGGTTCCGTGATGACCTTGATGGTGAATTGTATGAACGGCTGAACTTGATAGAGCCCAACAATTTCCATGAGTTGGTGAATAAGGCTATATCCCAAGAGGATGCTATGAAAAAGGCCCAGAGAGACAAGAAGAGGCAGACTGGTTTTGCTTCGGGCAGCGGGACTAACAAAAAGTTTCGCTTTGTGAAGAAGAATGTTCCCAACTCGTCCCAGCCATCTTCAACTGGACGCTGGACGATGAAGCCATCGCAGAACAAACCTTCAGGGAACTTCTAGTTCCGCAATACCCAGCAGCAAGCTCCCAAGCCCAACGCACCCCCACGCAACAACAGTGAACGCTGTTGTTACAATTGTGGACAGCCTGGGCATTACATAAGTGATTGCCCAAAGCCCAAGCAGATTAAGCCCAACCAGCAGCATCAAAGTTCAGGGACCAAGCCGGTCAATTCAGCTAAGAAGCCAATGGTGCAAGTAAAGCAGGGTAGGCTGAACTTCACCACTATGAGCGACATTCCAGAGGGAGCTTCAGTGCTTACGGGTACATTCTCTATCAATGCCACCCCTATTAAGATATTGTTTGATTCTGGAGCTACCCACAGTTTCATAAGTGAAAAGTTAGTAGGCAGATTGGGTTTGACTGGCTCTCACACTAAATCAACCTATACGATTGTCACTCCGGGTGGAAAAATCTCTTCCCACACCTTAACCTATGGAGTACCATTGAAATTGGGTAGTAAGACTGTTCAAACAAACCTCATTGTCATAGGTTTAGAGGGCATGGATGTTATCTTGGGTATGGATTGGATGACCCGATATAAGGTGGTTCTAGATATCTCGGGTAGAGTTGTAGCGATCAATTCACCTACCATCGGACACACCACCCTGTACTTACCTTTTAAGGACGGTGCAGACCCTTGTGCCTATGTGACCATTACCTCTCACCTTGACAAAATTCCAGTAGTTTGTGAATATCCTGATGTCTTTCCTGATGAATTGTCTGGCATGCCACCAGACCGGGATGTCGAGTTTGTGATTGAACTCCAACCTGGTACCGCACCCATTTCTAAACGACCTTACCGTATGCCACCCAAAGAGTTAGCTGAACTGAAAAATCAACTTCAAGAATTGCTGGATAAGGGCTACATTCGCCCAAGTTCTTCTCCTTGGGGTTGCCCCGCACTCTTTGTCAAAAAGAAAGATGGTACTTTGAGGTTATGTGTGGACTACAGACCTCTCAATGCGGTGACTATTAAAAATAAATACCCTCTTCCCCGTATCGATGTTCTCTTTGATCAATTGGCTGGAGCCAAGGTTTTCTCCAAGATCGATCTTCGGTCTGGTTATCATCAAATAAAAATTCGACCATGTGACATTCCCAAAACTGCTTTCTCCACCCGATATGGTCTCTACAAGTATCTGGTGATGTCTTTTGGTCTCACAAATGCCCCAGCCTATTTCATGTATCTCATGAACTCCGTATTCTTGATGGAGCTTGACAAGTTCGTAGTGGTCTTTATCGATGATATCTTGATCTATTCCAAGAATGAGGAAGAACATGCCGAACATCTCAGAATTGTTCTGCAGCGTTTGAGAGATCACAAACTCTATGCTAAATTCTCCAAGTGCGAATTCTGGTTGTATAGTGTGAAGTTCTTGGGGCACACTATTTCCAAAGATGGCATATCCATAGATCCTAGCAAGGTACAAGAGGTGATGGACTGGAAACCACCCAAGTCCGTACACCAAATTCGCAGCTTTCTGGGTCTGGCGGGTTATTATCGTCAATTCATTCCGGACTTCTCCAGGATCGCCAAACCTATGACCGAGCTGCTAAAGAAAGGAGTAAAATTTGTGTGGAGTGAAGCATGTGAGAAAGCTTTCCACACATTGAGGCAACACTTAACTTCAGCCCCAGTGCTAGTACAACCGGATAATTCCAAACCCTTTGAAGTCTTCTGTGATGCTTCAGGCACTGGTCTCGGTTGTGTTCTTATGCAAGAAAGCCGAGTCATTGCCTATGCCTTACGGGCACTTCGACCCCACGAAATAAATTATCCCACTCATGATTTAGAGCTAGCAGCGGTTGTTCATGCTCTCAAGATATGGAGACACTATCTGATGGGCAATCGTTGCAATATCTTCACCGATCATAACAGTCTCAAATATATCTTCACTCAATCAGACCTAAATATGAGACAAAGAAGATGGCTCGAGTTAATTAAGGATTATGATCTAGAAGTGCACTATCACCCCGGAAAAGCCAATGTTGTTGCGGATGCTCTTAGCCGCAAGGTTCACTGCAACCGCTTAGTGGTGGAACCATATAGTGACACTTTATGTGAAGACTTGAGGAAGCTTCATTTGGAAGTTGTAGAGCAAGGAAATCTATATGCCATATCTGCAGAATCCGATCTTTATGACAGAATTGTCACGGCTCAACGCAATGATGAGGGCATACAACTAATAAAACAGAAATTAGCTGAAGGAGACCCCAAGTATAATTGTTTCCATAGGGATTCAAAGGATGTGGTATGGTTTGGGAAAGGTCTTGTGATTCCTGCTGACCAGGAAATTAAGAAGGAAATCTTTGATGAGGCTCATCTTTCTAAGTTCTCTATTCACCCCGGAAGCACCAAAATGTATCAAGATCTGAAGGAAAATTTCTGGTGGTCCAATATGAAAGTAGACATAGCAAAGTATGTGTCAGAGTGTGATACTTGTCATAGAGTGAAAGCAAGTCATTTGAAATCGGCAGGTGTACTCCAACCTCTGTCGATACCTTTGTGGAAGTGAGATGACATAAGTATGGATTTTATTGTGGGTTTACCCCTGACGGCCAGAAAGAAGGATTCTATTTGGGTTATAGTGTACCGACTGACCAAGACTGCTCATTTCATCACAGTTCACACCACTTATTCAGTACAAGACTATGCAGAGATTTATATGGACCAAATAGTATGCTTGCATGGAATTCCCAAGACCATCATCTCTGATCGAGGTACTCAATTTGTAGCTCGTTTCTGGGAGCAATTGCATGAATGTTTAGGAACCAAATTGATCCGTAGCTCCAGCTATCATCCTCAGACCGATGGTCAGACTGAAAGGGTAAATCAGATTGTGGAAGACATGCTACAGGCAAGCATCATGCATTTTGATAAGAGTTGGGACAAGTGTTTATCCTTGGCAGAATTCTCTTATAACAATACCTATCAAGCTAGTTTGAAGATGGCACCGTTCGACACCCTTTACGGACGAAGATGCCGCACCCCTTTGAACTGGTCAGAAGCCGGTGAAAGGGCACTCTTTGGTCCGGACTTAGTCAAAGACGCTGAAGAGAAAGTGAAGGTGATAAGAGAGAATTTGAAGTTAGCTCAAATGAGGTAAAAGAGCTATCATGATAGAGGGACAGCACTCCGGCAATATGAAGTTGGTAATTATGTATACCTAAAGGTTTCACCAACTAAAGGTGTGCAAAGGTTTGGTGTTAAGGGAAAGTTAGCTCCACGTTATATCGGGCCTTATGAAATCATTGAAGTATGCGGGCCAGTTGCTTATCGCATTCGAGTTCCGGATCGGTTCTCTGCAGTTCACAATGTGTTTCATATAACCCAATTGAAGAGAAGTGTGCCTGTGCCTGAGACCGAGATAATCACGGAAGCAAATGCTTGGATTGAGCAGGATCTTTCACTCATTAAGCATCCTATGAGGGTGCTGGACCGAAAGGAGAGAAGGACCCAAAGACATACCGTAAGGATGTACAAGATACAATGGAGTCACCATACGAAAGAAGAAGCAACTTGGGAGACGGAACATTATCTAAACACCAAGTACCCGGGTTTTCTACAATCTCGAAACTGTAAGTTTCCTTTTACCTACCTTGTTCTTTAGAATCGAATCTCGGGACGAGATTCCTCCTAAGGGGGTAGACTATGACGCCCCAGGTTTTTAATTAGCACTAATGACCCAGTCAAACCCATTGACTTTGGTCAAACCTTGGTCAACATGGGTCATCACCTCGAAAACCTAGCCAACAATCACCCAAGATCATCTTAAGCAAGTCAACACACATGGGCATGGTCAAAACCCTAGTCAAGGTAGTCAAACCCCTTAGTGGCCACACCCTGTCCTGGAACTTTTGCCATGTTCTCCAAATTTCGTTTAAACACTCAAAAATCGATCAATATAGAAGTTGTGTAGTTTTTCATGGGACAAATTTTTGTTTTTGGGTGGACATTCAAATTCTGAGAGAAAAGCATCCAAAAACTCGGTCAACGCAGACTTCTGCCCTTTGACCCCGCCGAGAAAATGCTCATCTTGGCATTTCGTTCCCAGCCAAATCAGTCCACGAAACCCATGCCACCATTTACAAATTTTGTAGGTGGTTAGCTCTTCTACAACTTTGGTATCTACACTTTTTGAAGTTGCAATTCAAAATTTGGAGCAGTTCGTGTTTGAACATCGGCTGTTTCAAATCCTTCAGCTGCTTCGGGCGCTCTGGACCGCGCTCTCGCGCCGGCGCGTCGCGCCGGCGCCGCCACGCGGCACCTCGGCGTCCGGACCCCCCCTGCCGGTCCGCTGCCGCCCGAAGCAAGCCATCATCACCACCCACGCGCCACCCGAGCAGATCCCCCTGGGGAAGCATCCCGCCGCGCGTGGCACACCGCCAGCCCCCAGGTCGGGACCCCCGCCGCGCCGCCCGCCGGCAACTCGCCTGCGCAGGCGTCTACCGCGCTCGGTCCCCCTTCCTCTCCTTCTCTACCTTTGAGGCGAAGCCTCCGCGCTCCCCCGCGCGCTCGCCTACTTATAATAGTAGCCCCTTCTCCTCCCGCGCGCGTGCAAGCACCACCAGTCTGCCATAGCCGCCGCCGCCGCGAGCTCAAGCTCCCACTAGCTCCCGTCGCCGGCCGACCCCTTCAACCCCTTCCCTAGGTCCCAGTAGAGCTCCCACGACCGCTTGTTGCCCTACATTACCCCTTCCCTCACCGGAAAACGAGCCGAGGCGGGCGCGCCGCTGCGACCTCGCCGCCGCCGCTCGCCAGAGCCACCTCCGGCCACGCCACCACCACCAATCGACTCGTGGTGAGTCCAATCGCACACCCCCGCCATTTGTTTGCCAGCTCCGGCCGCCGTTCGCCGCCGGCGAGCCGCCCCGCCACCGGAGGGCACGGGTGTAAATCCCCGAGGGCGTGGTTGTGAACCAGGGACCTGTCTGCAATGATCTTAATCTTAGTTTTCTTGCAACTAGGTCCAGCACATTATAAAAATCATAGAAACTCGTAGGAAAATCAAAAAATGCAAACCCAATTTTGTTGGTTTCATTCTGACTAGATCTACAACTTCTATGAAGCATGACCATACTTTTGACTGCTAGATTTTGAATTAAAATTCAAACTCGGTTTGACACACTTTTGCTGTAGTTCAAAATCTAGAAAAGCTATGGATTTTAATCTTGGATATGTTGCTAGAAATGTCATGTATAGACTCTGGACAAAAATTTGCACAAAGTTATTGAGCAAATCTTTTAATATGATTTACTTTGCATTTATGCTATTTCTTCCTTAATGATTTTTGTAGGAAAATATAGATAGATTTTTGTGCTCAACTTCTGGCTATGATCATGAAATGACTAGGTTCATTTTTCCTGTATTTACCATGATTTTATCTCTATCAGTAGTATTTATTCTTGTTTTATGCTTAGATTTACATTTAAATGCCTAGTTCAAATTTTTAAAATAGCTCTTGATGTGTTTGCTAGTCTCCTAGGCTTGTTTTAAGTCAGACTTGGTGTAGGAGTGTTTTTGGCTCCAGAAGTGCTTTATTTATTTATTTGTGCTTTTCTCACATTTTTGGTAGCTAGGAAATGTCATTTTTGGTATAATTGTTTTATGGCTCAATTAAATGTGAATCCATGACCAGTGGCCTTGTTTAGATAAATAGAACCTACAATGCACCTCCCACTGTTTTTATAAATCATTTTGTGGTTAAAAGCTTTGGAATCCAAATAAGCTGCATAATAGGTTTAATTGGGAAAAATCACCCTTGCTCACTTAATGACTTATGAAAGTGTTGTGGAACATGTTTAGGGGCTGAGAACCACCCTTGCTATTTTTGTGAGATTAAATTGTCGTATTTGCTTAAATATGTACACAATCACTATCAAAAAGATTAAATCATAAACCCCACATGTCATGCCTTTAATAGAAAGATTATACTAGATAAATGCTTATCTAGGTGAATGTGGCCAACAAGAGTTGGATGTGATAGTTAGTCTCTCACTTCACCCAATAATCTTGCATATGCATCCCGTGTAGAACTTCCCGACGGTAACTACTCGCTCGTGCCGGAAGCTGAGGAAGGAGGAGCTGACGTGGAGCTGCAGTACGTGGAGGTGAACCAAGACCCCGAGGAGCCCCAGGCTAGCGTTGCTGATGAAGGCAAGCACCGGAGCATTAACCTAAGTATTTTGGAAATTTATGCAACTATCTATGGATGTTTGTGCATTTACGTCCAAGAGTTGGAATGAAATCCTAGATGCATGATCCCTAGGTACCTTGTTCCTTCACTAGTATGCTAGGTCGATAGCTGCCATGCTATAGGACCATTACAAGTCGAGTGATGTTCGTCACTCGCGAGAATAGGTTCTTATGTTGGAATCATAAGATCTTTATAAATGGAATTGCTCATGTGGTAAGAGCATGGGATTTGGGCTCCGGTCCAATGGCTTTCGTGGGGTAAGTGTTTGAAAGTACTAAGCACTGGTCGGGAATGGGACCAGTAAGCCTAGTACCTTAATGAGGCGGTAAGGGATTTTACCGTCACTAATCTTGGGATGCGTCCCACGGCTAGCTACCGGTGGTGCATGTGTGAGGCTGGACGCTAGTGTGAGGCGTACCAGATAGCCTTGTACCAAAGACTGTGATCTTTTATCCTGAACCGAGGATTTTTGGGAACCGCCTGGTTGGTGGACTCTTGGTGAGTACACTCTTCCGTGTGTTTAGGTCCCACCTTGCAAGGTTATAAATCAATCGGTTGTCGGCCTCTCACCGTTATCTGAGACTACTTATCCAACTGGCCAGGATATCCCCTATGATGAAATATTTGTCAATATTGTTGTTTGATTAATTGTATTGCACAACTTATGCTTGCAATAGCTTGCTCATTTAGAAAAGAGTAATCAACTAGAATCTGAGCTAAAATATTGAAAGTAAGGACATACTCTTTGTTGCTTTTCAGCAAAAGAACCCACTGGCCAAAAGGCCTCTCATGTCTAGAGTTTGGTGATGTAATTGTCACCCGACGGGTAAGACTTGCTGAGTATTAGTATACTCAGCCTTGCTATAATTTTGTTGATTTCAGGTAATGCTTTAGTGATGTGTGGCCTGGAGAGATCCCACCTGGCTGGGAGCTGGAGTGGGTGGAGGACGACGAGTGAAGGCATCATGGCAGGCCTCCTGTGATGCTCATTGCACCGCTTAGTTATATTTCCGCTGATTTCGAACTCTGAACTTCTTTAATCCTGTCAAGTACCTCGGTTTGTAATAATTAAACCCTTCGGGGCAGATTTGGATTTAATCTATGTATTGTACTCTGGACTCGCCTTCGTGTGAGTTTTAATGCATATTGTCGATCCTTTGTTGCTATGTAAGTGATTTTACCGGGCTTGACCCGGCAACTAATGACGGGATGATACTTTATTATTGCTTAATGACCAAAGTGGATTGGTTTAGCCGATAGTACAGTATTTTTCTGGGCGGGTTGTCACAGTACCTTTACCTCATATTTTTCTTCGTTTTTGAAGATATGGAGACAATGTAATTAACGTTTTATTTCGTTTGTGCAGGCTGATTACCTAGCAGATTACGCCGAGCCTGAGACAGTTGACAGGTTCTTCGAGGCGTACATGTTGTGGCTGTTTGGGTTCGTGTTGTTCTGCAGTTCGCAGGGTGACGCGGTGGTGAGGTACTTGATCCCCCACGCTCGGAGGATCGCCGACGCGCCCTTGCACGACGTTCCCTAGATCAGTTGGGGCAACTTTGTTCTTGCGGGCACGTATAGGGGCCTGTGCTCGGGGGTGTTGAAGGGTCGTTCGGCGGAGGCGATCCTTCTTGGCTATCCTCTCCTTCTTCAGCTCTGGTGACACGAGCGGTTTACGATTGGTCAGCCAGTCATCTCCCTCCACGCGTACGAGGTCCTGCCAGAGGGCCACGACCCCCGCGACCGTTTCACCATGGGCTCGGTGTGGTGCCTCCGGACGGTAATTTCTTACCTTTCATTTTCAATTTGTCTCTCCATTTTGTCTACTTTGTTTAATCCACATTTAGGGTTCACATTTCGTTTGTATGCAGACCTCGTACGCTCACGACCAGACGAAGAGGGCGTACAAGGACTTCGTCGGTCAATTCGACTCTCTCACGGACGCGGATGTCAGGTGGACGTCGTACTCAGAGGAGGCTATCGCGACCCGTGCACCACAGGGCCTCTCGTCTTTGCACTTCTGAGACCAGGACTACTGGAGGATGAGGACGCCGTTGCTGTTCGACATGTACGTGGAGGAGTACGCCGTCCACTGGGTGTTGAGGCAGTTCGGCCTCTACCAGGAGTGGCCTATGCCTGTGGTGCACACTGTTCCTAGCGCCCACCATAGGTGAGTTCTCATCAATTTTTAAATTTAATTCCGCGTTCGAAGATTTTAGCCGCTGGCAAATATGTTTAATTCGTCGTAGGTGGTCTCGGAGGGGAGTTTCGGGGCGTGTTTCTTGGGTTCAGAGGGTGCAGACGTACGTGGACGGTTGGGCTACCGCGTCGCAGAACCTCGTCACGGAGGACCGGCCCCACGACGACACGGCGTGGGAGGCGTACATCCAGTGGTACACCCTGAGGACTCGGACGTGTGTGATGTACGTTCCACCAAAGCCAGCAGCGCCGGTTCCGGACGCGGCGAGGGCGATCGTTCCTACTGTCCCGTACCCGATGCGACGGGATCAGCACTACGACGTGGCGGTGAGTTTGAAAATGCAACTAATTTTTCTTATGGTACTAAACATTCTAACATTTACTAATAATTTCTTTTGCAGTTCGACGTGATTGCGGACCTTTCATATATTCTAGGGGAGTCGAGGTCGATGCTGCACCTCATGACGCACCAGGATATCGAGCAGACGTGGGAGAGGATGTAGGGCATCACCACGAGGTTCCTTGTTGTTGACACATTTTATCTATGAATTTTATCCCTCACATTTACTGGAAAAAGGACTAAAATATGATTAGATCACCTTATTAGGGTTTATATTAACAATTTCCACGAGTTTTGGTGAATCTATGAATTTGCAGGGACTATTCAGAAAAATATGCAAGAAAACCTCTCTAGAAGACTCCAGAAGGCTCCGGAACTCAACGTGACTTAGCACCTAAAAAAGAAGCATCTAGAAGGATCAAGGACCCACCTGGCCGAAGTGGACACCGAATGGGGCCCACACCAGACCGACCGGCCCAGTGGTGGGGCCGGTCGGCCATCCCCTGGTGCCAAATGGGCCCGGCTTCTGGAATGTTCCTCCACCGCCTATGAAGATCAATCTAAACCACATGTTTAGGTCAGTTTGATCCTACGGTGCACGTCATCTCCTCTGGACTATATAAGCAGACCCCCTGACCCCAGGGCAGAGGGCAACTCATTCTATCAGATCCTCCATGCCTACCTGAGATTAGAGCTCTAGATTAGAATTAGAGTTGGAGAGTTAGTATCAAGTTGAGAGATTAGATCCACGGTCTAATTAGACCTAGCTAATCTTGTTCGAGAGGATTAGAGAGCGGTTGAGGCGAAGCTGAAGGAAGGCCCGGACCTGTCGATGTCTCCTCTTCATCTTCTACCTCTGGGATCAACTCCATTGGAGCCTGATCCTGAGACCTTACGGGAAAGATCGACTTCTTATTCAAGTGAGCACCATTGTTTTTATTGTTCTTACGGTTCATAACTCTTTGAGTACTTTAATTCCTGTCGCTCTTGAATTAAAGTTGCATGTTTAGTGTAAGCGTGGTGCTTAGACTAGCTAGCTTGTGAATGCCTTCTATATTCCGGATCGTGTGGTAGATCGTGGTGGTGACAGCACCATTGAGTCCTTCGTAGTCCACCTCCCGTCTATAGAAACCGTAGGACTCCCCCATAGATTCTCGGGAGGTTCCCTTTACTAAGTGTGCCTTCAGACAATCACCCTATAAGAGCAATAAAGACATAGCTTGTGAGGATAAGAACCAGACATCCTCAAGTTTTCCTTATCTCTCTTTCTGTCCAGTCCTTGATAGCTACTCAGTTGATTAGTTATATACCTCAGATACTCTCTTTACCATTCTCCCTGTGGATTCGATATTTAAAACCCTCTCCCGGGTGGAATGCTCACCGGTATCCGTGCGCTTGCGGATTATCCATCATAATATTTCTGTAGGCTTAACAAATACCAACACTTGCCGCGGTCAACTACCGTGGCAACCCGGCTCTACCGCTGTTTCCACGGTACCCCCAGTCGTCCTCCAGCTCCGCCTCGACTGGTCGTTCCTACCAGACACCGTCGTCCTCGTCACGGCCAGCCTACCCGGCCACTTTCTATGCGTTGTCGTTTGCGTCGCGCCCTTTGGTGCATCCTCCGTGGAGGATGTCCCCTCTAGGGCGACCGTCTCCTAGAGGAGCAGCACCAGCACCACAAGGACTTGCATCAGCACCAACACGAGCAGCACCACTAGTACCACCGGCACATGTTCCTTTCTCGTCCACTGGTGTTGTTCTTCCGTCAGGTAATGATCACAACTCTATCTCAAACCATATATAAATACTAGATTCTATTAATTATGATATGTGATTTAATAATACTATTTGCTCCAGCTTACGTCGGTAGTGGCGGCACTCCTGACTCCACCCTAGAGGACCAGGCGGGAGGGTACGTGGAGTTTAACTTGGACGACATAGACTTCACCTTCTTGCACGGTGTGCAGACGCAGGACGAGCTCGGAGGGTCGCAGTTATGAGGCACGCCACCCACGTGGACACAGGAGGGAGCAGGGACGCAGCTAGGAGGGTCGCAGCTGCCAGGCGCGAGCAGTGGGACGCAGCCAGGAGGGTCGCAGCTGTCAGGCGTGAGCGGTGGGGCACAACCGTCTCCAAGAGGGTTGCCAGGGTCGTCCCACGAGGTTGCAGAGTCGGCGGCGGCGATGGCGACACCGCAGGCCACTGCTGATGCTAGGCGTCGGCAAATCCACTCACGTGACCTGTTGACGTACCCTCGCGATCAGACACGGGCCGCAGTCCGAGCAGACAGGCTGCACAAGAAGACCAGGCGATGCTAGATTAGGTCGCATATTGTTTATACAACAGCACTCTGATCTGTGATCATGACTATTTTTTATTATGTCCCTTTGCTTTTCGGTATTACCAGCTAGTTTTCTTTGTCATAAAGTTAAAAAACAAAAAATAAATCACTAAGTTAAAAAAACCGTCGTGGAGCACGGTGGTAGGTTCGAGATAGAGTATTATTAAATAACAGATTATTAAAGTCGAAAAGCAACCGCCGTCCTGCCCGACCCTGTCATAAAGTCAAAAACCAACAAATAAATCATTAAGTTAAAAAAATGATTGCGACCGCCGTGGACCACGGCAGTAGGTTCCAACTGCCGTGGCGGACGGCGGCTGCCGCGCTTATATAAAGGGCGACAGCACCAGCCGTCCTGCCCGACCCTATCGCCGCCCGCTCTCCCCACGGGCTGCTCCTCCCTCTTAGGTAAGTTTCCTCTCTTTATTTATTTTATGTAATTAGTTATATTAGTTTAGAATAGTGTAATTCATTAAATTAGTTTAGATTTTGTGTAACAGTAACTAGAGATGGCGTCTGCTGCTGCCGGAGGTGGTGAGGATGGCAATGGTGGTGGTGATCGTGGTTCCTCACACTACAAGGGGAAAAACAGAAATGCACCACCTGCTCCGAAAAAAGAGCACGTTTGAAAGAGGCGTGCTTCGTTACTTCGAAGGAGTAACTGCAGATGCCATTGCAAGAGGAGAGGAACCTTCTTGGGATGCTCTTTATGCTCCACCAGACATGCATCATTATTTGCAAGGAAAACTGCAGATGCCATTGCAAGAGGAGAGGAACCTCCTTGGGGTGGTCTTTATGCTCCGGGTGGTCTTTATGGTCCACCAGCAGACCCGTGTGTTGCTAATCCACCAGCTAAAAAAGATACCAAGAAAGGTAAACCTTCGTCGTCACATCGCAAGAATGACTGAAGTTTGTCATTTTGTATGATGTTGTAGTCTTTCCTGTCGTGCTGTAATATTTGAACTACTATTTCGTTTGAATCATGGTACTGTAATATGACTCTATAAGAACTGGATCCTATTGTGATTGTATTGTAATAATCGAATCAGCATTCCTTAATTTCCCATTTTTTAACTTTCCTACTGAATTTATTATAATTTAATAAAGTTCAAAAAAATAAAATGAGCCTACGGCGGTTGGGCGTAGCCGTCGTGGCCCACGGCGGTTAGGTCTATCCGCCGTGGAGGCCCCCCAGCCGCCGTAGACGCCCTCCAGTCGCCGTGGGCCACGGCGGTAGCAAGGTAACCGCCGTGGCGTACGACGGCTGAGACTAACCGCTGTACGCCGCGGCGGTTACCATGCTACCGCTGTGGGCCACGGCGGTTGGTGTATAGTTTTGATAAATTTGCAAAACGATCGTATAAACGCGGCGTGGACCTCGATAGTCCAGGCCCAGTTGGCCCACGGACGCTAGTAAGCCCGGCCCGGCAGCGATCAACGCTCTCGGCTGTCCCCAAGTCGAGCAGTAGCCAGTAGGTGGGGGGCGGCGGCGTGGACGCGTCGCCGTCACGTCGCGTGGTGCGGTCGTGCGGAGTGGTGTGGCGGCCGCGCGACGCCCGCACCGTTCGTGCCGTGCTGACCACACGACGCATCGCAAACCACTCCTCGATTCCCCTCCCTTTCCTCACGTCCGCATTCGCGTCTCCCTCAGCAGGTCGGACTTTTTGGCTCTCCAAGAACTCGGCGAGGTAACTGCTCTCCACATGCCCCTTTCAGCGATCTCCCCTCACCTCCCAGCTTCGTTTCGTCGCTGTGAATCCGACCTGTTTCTTTCCCCTCTCGATTTTCCACGTGGTCTTCGCGGCGGGCGGTTTCGCTGATTAATGGATCGGTGGGAGTAGGCTTGAATTGATATGATCTGGGGTCAATTGGGGCCTGTAGCGATTGTGGCGTAATTGGTGAGCGGGGTGCGATTGTCTCGGTTTCGCATGTGGAGATCTGGTTGATCGTTTTTGCGGAATTTGTTACGGGGAATTACTGGTTCGCAAGATGTTAGGCGACTCTGGGATCCGGTTCGCTCCGGGTTTGGAATTGGGAGCATGCGGGATGGAGATTGTTATGCCTATGCGATTGCGAAGTTGCCCGATCGATGTTGGGCAAGGGCATGCCTTGTTCCCCTTACACGAAATTAAAGGTAACCTGTTGTGCAAGGGTGTCATGTTTTGCGGGCTCTAGCTCCTGATTTGTCAGGATAACCATGTTGACCATGGGGGCAATGGCCATAGAAAGCTGGGCAATGGCCATAGAAAGCTTCTCCTGCATATGTGATGAGGGTGAAGGTCAACAGATTAGGAGAGGTGCAAAGTGCATTATCATTACCCAGGTAGAAGCATCACAGGGATACAGCAACCATACCAGCGTGTAATCTGTACTGAACTCCTATGAAGGAGGCAAGGAGCACATGTCTTTTGTGTAGTCTCGGATAAAGGAGTAGCCATGTAGGAGTGATCACATAACTGCATCGCAGTGTTTAAATCATACCACAGTAACATGTCTACGTGATAGCATTACAATGTTTGAGTTGCACTGCGACAGGATGTATGTCTATCTTAACAGTTTTCCTTATATGCGCAGAAAGACTTATGGCTGTCTGTCGCTGTCCATCTCTAGCTGTATATGAAGTTATATACTCCCTCTGTCCGGGAATACAAGCAAAGGATTTGAAATGTGTCCAAGAAAGAATGCAATTGTAGAACACTTTAGCTGGTGTGGGACCCACCTATAGTAAAGAAACCGCTGGCCCAATACTTCCAGGAATAAAAAATCGACTAAAGAAACCAAATAAACATGTTTTCCCCCATATTGCACCGCATAGCACAAAGGCATTACGGGAACCATCCAGTATCACCCCTGCCTCCTCATTTGCCTCCACCACATGTTTGTTCTTTTACTAGGGGCAAATGTGTCTTTTTACCTCTTTCTTGGTCTGCGTGCGAGAGGCTGGAATTGCATCCTTTGCCGGACAGAGGGAGTACAAAGCAAGAAGTTAATAATGTCATATCTGGTACACCTGCATGCATTCATCTAGCATGCCTCTGAATAAGTGTTCATATAACATTATATGGCCCCTGATCAGTACCACAATGTGGTCATAACCAGTTCTATTTTGATATTTCTCGTGTACTTCCTATAAGATACTACGAATTCACAATTAACGATAAAACAAGGGCCTCTGTATTTCCTTTTCTGTTGTCTATAGAGTAAAACTATTGTTTTTTCTGGCCCTCAGTTATGATTATGTCAATGATTCAACTACACTTAGTATCAGTGATGTATATACTAGTTTAGTGTTCATCATTCTAGATCAAATATATCCTTCTATGTCGCTAATGCTCATCTGATTTTGCACTTGTCAGGATGGAAATGTTTTTTGGCAGCTTTCTCAGTGAATCAGCATCATCACAGAACCTTTTTGGCCACCCAGATGTTGAAAGATGCCCATTCCTGAGAAACATAAATGGAGCGGCAACCTTTTCATTCACTTCTGCGTTGCCAGTAGCTGTAAGATCTGTTTTCTATGACCTTTTGTGTTGGCAGCGATCAGTGTCATTGAATCATCAGTTCCTTGATATTATGTGGTATTGTGCAGGCCCGAGGAGGCAAGGGTCCAATTTTTGAGGATGGGCCAGGCTTTGAGTCAGCATTCAAGCTTTTCCATGGCCGAGATGGAATAGTTCCCCTTTCAGAAAGATCATATGTGCCTGATGAGAACCACAATGAGAACATTAATGTGACAACTGAACCTGCTCTGCCGTTTAACCCGTTGGCTGCTAGAGCAGCTTCAATAAGTCTATCAGCATTTGGACCATTTGGTTTTGGCTTTTTCAACGGCAAGGGCAAAAGGCAGAACAAGAAGCCGAACAATCTAGATCAGTCCCACCAGAAGCCCAAGACACCAGATCAGTCTTCCATGAAAGTTCGTTCTGACGCTTCTTTTTCTCATTCTGCATCTCATTTCTTTCTGATGATATACTATATTTTTTTATTCTTTCTGTTGTGATATCAACCTGTGGCTCAGTATGTAATGTCACTTATTTTACATCTCATCCAAAGTCAGAACATTTCCTAGCTCTCATTAGATGGCTATATCCAAGGGCTAATGTTGTTGCTCAGAAAACCATAGCTATCTCATTCTTCTTGCCTTTAGTTCATCTTATTATCAGTATTCTCATTATCTGTCTACTGTCTTTGTTCTTTTCAGCAAAAGGGAGTCAACCCACCATCGCACGAGGCATTCAGCGAAGAATGGTTAGAAAATGGCCAGTGCCCACTTGCGCGGTCTTATCGGGCAATGAGTGGTGTTTTGCCCCTTGTTGCCAAGGCTTTACAGCCACCAGCTGGTATGAAGCTGAAGTGCCCACCTGCTGTGGTTGCTGTTCGAGCCGCCCTTGCACGAACTACGTTTGTGAAATCCCTCCGACCACAGCCCCTGCCTGCAAAGATGGTAGCCATTGCACTACTGGGAATGGCAGCAAACATCCCTCTTGGTGTGTGGAGGGAGCACACCAAGAAGTTCTCTCCTCAGTGGTTTGCAGCTGTCCATGCTGCTGTTCCCTTCATTGCAATGCTTCGGAAGTCTGTTGTGATGCCCAGGACTGCGATGGTATTCACCATAGCAGCCTCCATTGTTGGTCAGACTATTGGATCAAGGGCCGAGCGCATCCGTCTGAGGAACCTGGCTGCAAAGGGTGCTGTTGATGCTACAACTGCTGCCATGTACCCAAACAAGAATGGGAATTGCAGCGATACTGAGGGCAAGGCATGGGATCCCCTCGCGATGAAGATGACTGGCTCAGCTGCTAGGGGTGCACCTACACCAACCCCTAGCATGTGCTTCTGATTGTGCTGTGCGAGTAATTCACACAAATGCCTGCAGAGATTATGCCTCAACTACTTTATAGTATCATGTTGCCTTGCTTGTCCCTGAAAACTGAGCTGTCCGTGGGGCGAGACAAGTGGAATAAGAGGTGCGTCAGTACCAGTATAGCAGTGTGGTGTGTTATTATGGTCGGGTCAGCACGCGTCTGTAATTTGATGCTGCTGTATTTCCATTTAAAATTATAGTGTCTGATTAAAGAAAAGTCTGGATGAACCATTGTGCAAGCTATTCTGGGAGCTTTGTGTCCT
Source organism: Cenchrus fungigraminus (assembly GCA_036936925.1). Classification (NCBI taxonomy): domain Eukaryota; kingdom Viridiplantae; phylum Streptophyta; class Magnoliopsida; order Poales; family Poaceae; genus Cenchrus; species Cenchrus fungigraminus. The sequence continues at coordinate 12,743,616 of CM072778.1, read as the reverse complement.
CATGCGTTTGTTTGTGTTTTGCCAAAGCGCCAATTGCATTGCTGAATCAAAAATCTTTTCTGATAGCTGAGATTAAGCTTTCACATGTTCTTGGGAGAAGTCGGGGTGTGTGCAGTTTCAAATCATCTGGTACTGCCTTGTATCATGTATCTGTTTACAAATGTTGGGATTATGAAATATGGTGCTTCTGACGCAGAACAGCCCTGAGATTATAAACTTCAACATGCGCGTGGAGTAAAATGTAATCCCTGATCATTTCTTTGCCAACACTGTTCTATGTCAAACTTGAGCCTTCTGAATTTGTTGTATGTAACCTGGGAGCTTCAAGTATGTTGCTCATTTTGCTTGTGCAAGTTCTCATTTTTCTTCGGAAGCTCGTTCATTCTGCTTGGTCAGTTGGTCTGCCCTGAATTTTTACTGGAACTGCATCAACATTCTGAACCACGATGTACAAGTGCAGCATCGGACACTGTATACGCACACGGAGAAACCAAACTGCACAAGAACTGAAGATGGCGTCACAATGTCACATTGTGTTGCTACTGCGATCAGCCATATCGGCAAGCAGGAATCTAGCGGCAGAAACGTGTTATCCTGGAGGAGTGCTGGACCACCCACGTGTGGAATGGACCGGACGGACGGCTCAGGGAGGCTCACGTTTTTTCCGGTCAAAACCGATGAATTCCCAGCACTTCTGAATTCTCTGATCTTCTTCTTCCTCCCGTGCACTGGCTTGACTGTATTGTATAAGTGGGTGGATGCGACCGTCTTTCTTCCGTCCGTCCCGGGTCCTGCTTATTCCTGCTCCCTCTCCACCACCTGATGGCAACTGGCAACGTGGTCACCTTTACGATGGCATGGCTACTCTTCTCCAGCCATGTGTTCTCCAGCATACTTGGACAAATCATAGATCCTGGGCTCCTGGCAACGTCGCCAAGGCAAATTCCGCTACCAGATCATCATCCATGTCCGGGGGCCCGCCCAACACGCGAACTGGCCTGTGGGCCTCCAGATGAACGGCCCCGTCGCTAACGAACGCGTCGAAGAACCGAGTGATATCTGAAACTACGTGTGGTCAACATGTGGGCGTTCGAAAAACTAAACATGGATCCAGGGACCACGGACATCAGAAAACGACGAGACCCACCGTCTTCCTGCTACCAATACTCCGGTAATTTGCGCATCTAATTAAACATTCATTCTTTTTCACTTCTCCGTGTAGGCGTCAGGCGTGTAGAACGTTGAACCCATCGACGATCGATCGCACGCTGGGGCCTCGGCGCTGTCAAAATCAGCGCACGGGAACCGTTAAACCCCGTAGCTCGGCCGCATGTGGCGAAACCCGGTGAAATTTCTAGTAGGGACGTACTACTTTATGGTGTGCTTGATTTTCCACTGTCTCATCCTATACCTTCCTCCCCTCTCTGCCTTTTGGAACACGTAACATAGCAGAAGATGTAAAAAAGAATCCTTTGAAAAAAAAAGTTAAAGTCAAATCTGCTCACACATGTCAAAGCGTTTAGGCTGTTGATTATTCTCCCCGCGCGTTCTACCTGCTTCTTCTCGACGACGTGACGGCGTGCTTCACTCCTCCAGCCCTCCTATCGGCTATCGCCACGACGCAGCATTGCAGGGACGGTAGCCAACCACTCCACCAGCTACACTTGCTGAGTATGCACCATGTCACTACCAGGAGTATGTACCACCAGTCGCCTTCGCCTCAGCACGACGACATGCGATGCTGTGCGCATCCGATCCAGATCAAAACGCTACTGGGTGGAACGGATGACGAAGAGGCCCCAAGTTGAGGTTGACCTGTGCTTCTCTCTTCCAGACCCGGCGCTTGCTTTTTCTGAACCCTGACCAACAACAACCTCTCCGATCGGAGGAGAGAGAACACTCCAAGAAATCGCTTCGGGGACTTGTTGCCTTGTTGATTGGCTTGTTGCCCTCCGCCGCTTCTGTCTGGCCCAAGAAAAGCGCACGGTGCCTGCCTGTCCCCAGTGAAAACGTCACGGAACCGAGCGGAATTCCGCGTCGCGCGTTTTTAAAAATCGGTGCCGCACAGGCGGCGGCGAAGTGACGGCTCGTCGGCCGCGCCGCCCCACCCGTGTTGCTTGGGCCTGTTGCCTTTGCTTCGCGCATCCGTGCATCACACCTTACGTCCTCCGCCGCCGCCGCCGCCCGCGCCGTGTGGACTCGCCCTCGCCGCCGTCGCGCGGCCGACGTGGTCCGCGCGCCCGCCGCGCACTAAACTAGAGCTGTGCGGTAAACGCCGATGGATACACGGCCGCCCTACAAGCAAGCTACCTAGCTGCGCGGATCGGAGCACCGTCTTTCTGCCGTGAAGAAAAGGTCACCGCGAGCACTTTGGATTCGTCAAGATATGCACGTACAATCACGGAACAAATAGTCAATAAGAGGCATATGTACATGCACAAGCCAGCCAGGTACACTACAAAGACACAGTGACACAATCACACAAGCAAGTTGGCCGGCCGGCGGGGTCGGCGATGAACGAGTACTCCAACTAACCGATCACCCATACGCGAACGAGCTAGGAGTGATGTGTCTTCCCGAACGAAATCGCAACCCCTTTTTCACCTTTTGCGTGTCCCATAGACCAATCTGCAGTTTAATCCTGGAAGAGGCCAGTGGAAAGTGCCCAAAAGGACCTGCGGGTGTTCTCGCGACGCCGCCGCCGCCGCCATGGCCAGGATCAATGACCCACTCCCCCCACCGGCCGGAAAAGCATCTGGACGCGCGGCAAAAGGAATTAAAGCACGCAACCTTTTTTCGCTACGACGTGCCTAACCGTGTGTTCCGATCCGAGTCGCCACGACCCACGGGGCCGGGTGACCAGGCCAAGTGTGATACGTACGAGTGCGACCGCGTCACGTTTCTTCGTGTCCAAGCACCAAGCCTCGCATCACATCGGAGCGTCTGGCTGGCTGCCTCATCGATCATATCGGCCCGTTCGCAGTTCGCACGCACGCGGGCAATCCACCAAAAAGCCCTGACGTGAACGCCTCTCCCTTCACACATGCCCGTCCTGTGTCCAGCCAGTCGCGCACACAAACCCATCTCGTCAGCGCGCACGCCCGCTCGGGCCCCGCCTCTCTCTCGGTTTATATACCAGCGCGTACGTGCGCGTAGGGGTGGAATTTTTTTAGCGAGTCTCCATCGACCGATCGATAGCCATGACGCTTGCGAGGCACGACGACGCGGAGGACAGGAGGGAGATGGAGGGGCTCCGGGCGGACGCCGTCGCGCGGCTCTCGCTGTCGTCGTCGTCGCTGCCGCCGGAGTCTTCTTCTCCGGCGGCGGCGGCGCGCGGCGGCGACAGGCCGTCGTCGTCGTCGCCGGGCGCGAGCAGGAGGTCCATGGCGGCGGAGGGCGTGTTCCAGTGCAAGACGTGCAGCAGGCGCTTCCCGTCGTTCCAGGCGCTCGGCGGGCACCGGACCAGCCACACGCGGCTGCAGGCGCGGATGCTCAGCGACCCGGCGGGCGGGGCGGCGGCGCCGTCCGCCGAGAGGGACAGGGCGCGGATGCACGAGTGCGGCGTCTGCGGGCTCGAGTTCTCCATGGGGCAGGCGCTCGGCGGCCACATGCGCCGCCACAGGGGCGAGGCGCCAGCGCCACCAGCCTCGCACGACGGCGCCGCGCGGCCGGAGCAGGCCATGCCGGACCTCAACCAGCTCCCGCCGTTGGAGGACGGCGATGGCGACGGCGGCCAAGATCAACAACAATCGGCTGATCGGAGCTCGGAGCCTCAGCTGCTCAACCTGCTTGTATAGCTGGCCTATCGTGCACAACATATATTACATATGTGCATGATGTTTCTATGGTGTACAGTGCATGAGTGGTGATTAAATATTCGGATCCTCAAATGCAATGAAATTCTACATTAACTGTAGCTTCGTTTCATATATAGGTTAAGTTCTTTTCCTCAAAAAAAATATAGGTTAAGTTCTTAATTCAGTAGGTTATCATTTTGTAAAGCTGATAGTCTGTTGTGAAAAAATGTCAATATATTGATTATCTAACATGTTGTTGCCCCGATAAGTGGTTTGATGGGAATTGTCAACCGTAAGAGTATAATCATGTTATTTTCCTAAAAAGAAATGAAAGTGTTTTTGATGCCAAACAAAAACATTGGAGAAAAACTAGCTAGGAGCTTCTTTCATCCTCTTCTTCTCTTCCAACGGTCGGCGCGCCACTTCACCACCGCATCTACCCCGTCATGCGGCGCCTCATGTGCAGGCCCACGCGCCTCTGTTGGCATTGTGCCCTACACGCCACGCCCTTCCATCCCCTTTCTTTACATGTGGTCATCGCCATCCTAGCCCCGTCTCTCTTGGCGTCGTGCCTTGCATGTTGTGCCCTTCCTTACCTTTCCTCTACACGCAATCATCGTCATCCTAAACCCTGCCTCGGTTGGTGTCGTACCTAGCACACCTTTCCCTTCCTTTACACACCATCATCGCCATTCTAACCGCGCCTCTACTGATGTTGTGCCCTACACGTTGCGCCCTTCTTCCCCTTACTATATATACACGCCACATCATCATCGTCCTAATCTCGTCTCTAGCGGCGTCGTACTTTGCACACCACGTCATTCCTTCCCCTTTCTCTAGACGCGTTCATCGCCCTCCTAACCTACCTTTGTTGGTGTTGTGCCTTGCACACCGCGCCCTTCGTTCCTTCCCTTTCCTCTACACGGGCTTGTCATTGTTCTAGCACCGCCTCTATTGGCAAAGTGCCCTCCACGCCGCTCCCTTTCTTTACACAGCATCATCGCCATCCTAACTTCACATATGTTGGTGTTGTGCCTTGCACGCGGCACCCTTCATTCCCCTTCCTATACACGACATCATCATCATCCTAACCCCACACTCTATGGCGTCGCACATTGCATGTTGTGCCCTTCGTTTCCCTCCTTGACACGCCATCATAGTTGTCCTAACCCAGGCTTTGTTGGCTTCTACCTTGCACACCACACTCTCCCTTCCCCTTCATCTACATGCCATCGTCATCACTATCATAACTTTGTGCATTGCTAATCATGGCAGCTTGTCATCCCCGCCACCGACTTCGAGTTGTCTTCTTATCTTCCGACGGTCGGCGCGCCACTTCACCACCGCACCTACCCCGTCATGTGGCGCCTCATGTGCAGGCGCACGCGCCTCTGTTGGCATTGTGCCCTACACGCCACGCCCTTCCATCCCCTTTATCTACATGTGGTGATCACCATCCTAGCCCCGCCTCAGTTGGCGTCATGCCTTGCATGTTGCGCCCTTCCATACCTTTCCTCTACACTCAATCATCACCATCCTAAACCCTGCCTCGGTTGGTGCCGTACCTAGCACGCCTTTCCCTTACTTTACACACCATCATCGCCATTCTAATCGCGCCTCTACTGATGTTGTGCCCTGCACGTTGCGCCCTTCTTCCCCCTTACTATATATACATGCCATCATCATCGTCCTAATCTCATCTCTAGTGGCGCCGTACTTTGCACACCACACCATTCCTTCCCCTTTCTCTAGACGCGATCATCACCCTCCTAACCCGCCTTTGTTGGTCTCGTGCCTTGCACACCGCGCCCTTTCTTCTCTTTCCTCTACACGGGCTTGTCATTGTCCTATCACCGTCTCTATTGGCACCGTGCCCTGCACGCCGCTCCCTTTCTTTACACAGCATCATCGCCATCCTAACTCCACATATGTTAGTGTCGTGCCTTGCACGCGACACCCTTCATTCCCCCTTCATATACACGACATCATAATCATCCTAACCCCAAGCTCTATGGTGTTGTTCTTTCACACCACACCCTTTCTCCCTTTTCCTTTACACGCCATTATCGTCGTCATAACCCCCTTTATTAGCGTCGCACCTTGCATGTTGTGCCCTTTGTTTCCCTTCCTTTACACGCCACCATAGTTGTCCTAACCCTGGCTTTGTTGGCATTCTACCTTGCACGTCGCACGCTTCCTCCCCCTTCATCTACATGCCGTCGTCATCACTGTCATAACCTTGTGCATCACTAATCATGGCACCTTGTCATCCCGGCCACCGACTTCCAGTTGTCTTCTACTACTCTGGTCGGTGGCTCCCAAACCTGCCATCCAAGCTCCTTTTGAAGTTGGACGACACCAGATAAAATCAACTCCCAGCCCTAAAATCCGAACCCGCTAGCGAGAATGCAGGCGCACATGAAGAATGTAGATAAAGGCGCTTGTGAAGGAGCATTGCTAGGGTAACAGCTAATAGGGCAAACAAAGCGGATTCAACATCTGACGGTGGACGCACGTTTCTCAAAAACATCAAAGATAACTTAGGCTCTCTTGTTCTTTGAAGATGAATAAGAGCCCAATTAGTGTTTGTTTGGGTAAAAAAGTATTGGAGTGGAATGAAGGAAATTGAGCCTAAAATGAACTAATTTTGCTATTAATATCTCTCATTCCACTTCAAACCACTAGTGCCAAACAAACCCTTAAGAATATATAAAAGTCTAGGCTGAGCTGTAAAGTCCAATTACCTCTAAATTAGTGTCGTTCACATTTTCTTTCTTTTTAGGGATGTTCACTTTTGGTTTGGGGAACTTTCAGAAACTCTGTTGCGGCCCAACTCTTATTTCGCGATAGGTGGGCCCAACGTTTTAGGCGGGCCTAGGCTTCTAGGGAGCAATAACAACTTCCCTCTTGAGCGCCACAGGCCCACGGAAAGCGGACCTCCTCGAGCTGAATGGCACCACGGATGCCAAGTTGCCAACTGCCAATTGCACCTACCTCCAAAAAAAAAAAACTGCCAATTGCATAGCTTCCTCAAACTTGATGTGAGAGGAAATGGATCAAAAGGAGGGAGAGCTCAGAGGCTCAGAGCTGACCATGGGGACCGATGCTGATGTGGAGGCAGACAAGATGGAAAGATGAATACCAGAGGAGCCATCATCCCCTAGGCCGTAGCAGGGGTAAGACGAAGGAAAAGAACAGCCAAGTAGTAGGGTACTGCTTTCCCGAGATTCTACACGTCTCAGAACTGGGAGGAATCGGAGGACGAGAAGTAATGATAGCATAACGATTTGGCACCGTGCTGTGCTACCATGTACCGTGGATCACGCCGCCAGCTACTACCACGGATCGCATTCATCATCACGCCTGACGTTACGTTAACACTTGGAACTAACAAGTGACAACCCAATTAGCACAACATAAATCAGGTTACAGGACACTGTCAACAAGTTCAGACAACGACGCAGCAAACAGCACACGTATCAACAGGGGCTCACTTCACTTGGAGAATCACAAGTAAGATCTAACAATAACAAGCAGATGGAAACAAACTGGACTAGTACTACACAGCACAGTTATTATCTACTGTTCCCCACGCAAGAATCCACGCAGGCGCCGCCACCACTCGATCGCCAGCCAGCTCGCCGGGGTGACGGCCGCACGCCAACGCGACGACGAGCTAGGACGCCTCGTCAGTCGTCATCTATCCCTTGCTATTATTCCCCTGCGCGGTGCAGGAGATGACCAGGTAGCCGCCGTCTCCTCCTCTCTTCGCCTTGGGTTTCCGCGGGATGCAGCGGTCATGCAGGTCCCCGACCTCCTTGGCCAGCTCCAGCTTTATCACCCTGCGCCGGACAGATGGTAGTAGAGTTCAGCAAGGGCACGGCTCAGATCATCATAATCATCATCGTATATTCGTATCACTAGCTCATCATCACTATCCTTGTACGCCGTCACTCACATGGCAGTAGACTAGAGTATTCTATACTACGATCTCTTATTTCCATGTCTAGTGAATGCAGATAGTTGCCCACGCCCTAATTAGGGCTCTGCACGGCTGGACCACGGATTAAAAGCGGGGTTTGAAATTCCTGATAAAGCCTGCTGTTACAGGCTCACATCATGACATCAGGTTACTCTTTCAAGAAATGCGCAGTAGTACTGCAGGTTTATGATGAGTAGCTTCAGGCTAATCCTTCTGAAACTTCAGAGCCAATCAGCCAACAGCAGTTCATCAAATGATTTGGGTGATCCCGTCCCGGCTACCGGAGCCACGATCCTGCTGCCCCCGGCTCGCACGGAGCGGGAGCAGGTCGCCAGGTCCCCCGGCCGAGAATTGAAGCGCACCCGTTCCTGATGAAATTCTACCCCGTCGTCCCCGCGATCAGTGCCGTGATGCTTGGTGCGCGACAGCTCCGCGAGACCTACTTCTATTTATGGAGGTGACCACTAATGGAGACTTGGAGAGGCTGGAAGCAGCGTACTCTATGTCTCGCGTACGGCAATGGCGCTGTGGGTTGGGTTCAGCTGCGGCGATGACGATGAGCAGAGCCAGAGCCATTACTGCCCCCGATTACGACAGGGCGGTTCAATGCAACAGTGGCAGCTCATCCTTGCTATTAGTTGTTGCTACTACTGCCATCCACGAGAGGCGTCTCGCGTAAGCGACGGATCGCTGGTGATCCGGGCGCTTGCTGCGTCTTGCGTCGTCGCGTCAATTATGATTACGAGAGTGATGGGTTTTTTTTTCTCTTTACCTGTCCACGTTGTACGACGACGACCGCCGGAGAACGGCGTGGTCCTGGGACGCGTCGTCATCGCCCGGCGAGCGCTTCGCGGTCTCGATGATGCTCCCGCTGAAGTACTCCTTGTCCTCCACGATCTTGGCGCGGTAGGTCGGCACCTCCACGGCCGCGGACGCCGGCGGGCGGGGAGGGCGCGCACGGTGGCGGTGCTGCTGGTGGTGGAGGCTGTGGTGGTGTCGCGCGCGCGGCATCACCGGGGAGGCGCGCGCGTCGCGCACGGACACTGACCCGCACGAGATGAGCTGCATGAGCACGGACGATGCCCGGGCCCGGCCGCTCCCGCTGACGGCCGCCACGACGCGCCCGTCCGCCTTGATCAGCGCCTCCAGCGTCTCGGGGCTCGTCGACGCCGTCGGCGGCGACGTCTCCGCCCGGCTCAGCTCGTCCTGCGGCGCGGCCGCCACCTGGGCATCGGTGCGCCTCGGCTGGTTGCGGCCGCCGTCCTCGGTCTGCGTCGCGGCGTCCGCGGCGCGCTCCTCGCCCTTGTACACCACGTACTCGCCGAGCCCATCGTCGGCCGAAGAGCCGCGCGCGCCGGCGCTCTTGTTCCGGTGCGCGTGCGCCTCCCACCTTGCGGAGGACGAGGAGGTGAGCGTCTCCTGCGAGCCGGAGGACGACGAGGACGCGGCGGCCGCGTCGAGCAGCGGGGGCGGCGGCGCGGCCGGGTGCAGGCGCTCGGTGCCCTTGAGCACGTACTCCCGTCCGACCACCGGGTGGATGTAGTCGTCGTCAGCGAGATCGTGCCACACGAACCCGTTCCGGTAGCTCCTGCATTGCAGTTGCAGCAACGAAAACATGTCACGGCGTGGTGCACCAAACTCGTGACGAGAACGAGGAGAAGCCATTGGCCAAGACGCCTACCTCTTGGACGCCCACGAGTACATGCGCGCCATGCCATTGCCTCTCAGCGCGTCGAGCCGGTCGATCACATCTACGCGCACAGCACAGCAGGTCAGCAACGGCGAACACGCACGACGCAGAACGCTCGACGAACGCCAATGAAACGGACGGCGAAACGATCCGGCACGAGAACGAAACATGTGTGAGCAGAGCAGAGCATTGGTACCTCGGAGGTAGAGGCCGTCGGGGCAGGAGAGCGCGACCTCCATGAAGTGCGGGTGCTCGAGGTGGCCGTTCCTTGCCAGGTAGTACACGACCGCCGCCCTCGCCGGCCTCGGCCGCGGTGGCGGCCTCGGCGGCGGCGCCGCCATGTCGGGGCTCCTCGGCTCCTGCTCCCGCCACTGCATCCTCGCCTGCTCCGCTCTCGCCCTGCTGCCCGCCACCACCACCGCCATGCGCTCTCCCCGCCACCGAACAAACTGATGCGCGGCCTCTCCTCGCTCGCTCGCTTGCTCGCTAGAGCTCGTAGCGTTTTAAATGGCGCGAGTGCGACACGAGGGGAGGAGGTGCGAAAGAAAGGGCACAGGCAGCGCGCAGTGCAGTGCAAGGCCCTGTTTAGTTGGCAGATTTTTAGCCAACAATTTGCTATTTTTTCAACTCTCGCTCCATCACATCACATTAAATACACCAAAAGACATATGTTCGGAGCAGTAAATGTAGGTAAAAAAAATTAACTAATCACACTATTCTGTTGTACATCACGAGACAAATCTTTTGAGCCTAGTTAGTCTATGATTAGACAATATTTACCACAAACAAACGAATCGTGCTACAGTGTGCTACAGGAGTTTCAGAAGTTACTTTTACTACTTTTCCTCCAACTAAACAGGCCGCAAGAGACATTCAAATCGTGTTCCAGGACCAGCGCGACGGCTCCTGCAAACCGCAGCGCTTTTGCGTGGCTTGGTGTACACTAATGACCGCAGTGAAATGAAGGGGGGAGATCTTGTTGCTTTCTCCTTGGTTTCTCCCTCGTTATTGGCGTGCTTGAGGTCAACTGGACGCCGGTTTTGTTTGGCAGAAGACTGTCCAGATGGTTAAGTACCGTGCTGATTCTGTCTGGTACAGTTAAGAGGGGCTTAATTACTGTCGGTGTTGACAGAGGTGATGACTTGCCGGCTGTCAAGACTGCCTAGTATAGAGGACGGTGAAAATGGCAGCCTGGTTTGGCGCTGCCAAGGCAGTTGTTTTATGCTTGCCCCCTTTGACTCACGAGGTCCACACAAATCACAAACACAAGTCTGGTCTGGGGCACGGCGAATCGACGCTGACCGGGGGCGAGCCGGCTCATCAAGCAAGACTCTCCTTCCGGAGTCACTCACAGACCGTTCCAAGTTTCCAACGATTTGTTTACGGGCTCTGAGGTTCCATGTCTGATGATGCCCCGTGGCGTGGCCGCGCGTCATTACAGTTACAGAATAATCCGCGCGTCATGTGAGGCGCCCGAGCAACGGGTACGTCGCGCCGCGCCGGTGGCCGGTGTGCTGGTAAACATTTGGAAGCATTTGCGTGCAGGCGAAGGCTGGAACGCAATCCCTGTCTGTCCTGCCCCACTTGGCTTGGGCCTCCGAGTTCCAACCCGCTGCTCTTCTGCTGCTACTGCATTCCTGCGCTGCGTGGGAGTTGGGAGCAGATGGGGACAAGTATGCTAATCCGAGCCACGTGACAGGGACCGGGCAGGAGGACCACGCTATCACGACTAGTATATCCCGAGATAATCCGGGCCGCTCAGGGTCGGGGCCCGCTGGTCAGAGGGTAGAGGCACCCACCAGGCGAGTATTTACTGGCCCGAGGGGCGAGAGCAGCAGGAGGAAGGGGCGGGGGGACAGGCGGTGAGGACAAGCGGGAGCTCCACCGGCTACGGGATGAGACGGGCAACGGGAGGGAGGTGCGGAAAGCGAGAGCGCACGACGGGCGGGCGGCGACACCGGGGCACCGGGCGGGGAGGAGGGGAGGCGAAGGCGAGCTCGCGGGGGATCGAGACTGCGTTTGACTCACGGCGGAGATGGACGGGGACGGGACGCGCCACCGCCGGGGGGTCGCGTTCGAGATCCGCGCGCGAGGGGCCTCCCGTCTCCCTCGTGTGGAGTTGTTTTCGCCTTTTCACAGCTCGTCTTTACCGCGCCCCGGTAAGCGTAGCGGCGCAGCGCACCGATGATTAAACCGCTGTGGTGGCCGGCGGCGGAGCTTTCTGTCAGGTGGGAAATCGATCGATCGCGTTCACGCTGCGGAGGCCGATGTCTGCCAGAGGCAAGGCACCACCTCATCGTACTGGGCTCCTTTTCTTTTGTACCCCGCAGGCCGCAGGTGAGCAGATTGGCGGGATGCATGTATAGAGCTGGGATAAAAGTCTACACCCGTCGCGTCGCACAGGTTTAAAGCTGAAAGCTTGTGGGGGTTGTGGGTAGGCCGTAGGCGTCGCCGCGCTGCACAGCGATCGCCGGCGAGGCCACAACCACGGAGCAATGCGGACCGCAGAGCCATGCGACGTGTCGTCCTATCTCGCGAGCATTTTTAAAAACGCACAAGAAACCAGCGAGGCCACGACCACGGAGAGTCCTGTTCGTTTGGCTTATCAGCAACCAGTCAGCAGTACTTTTCTCTCAGAACAAATCCATCAGCAACCAGCCAGCAGTACTTTTCTCTCAGAACAAATTAGCACCAACCAACAGCCAAAACGAATAGACTCATCTCGCCACTGTCTGCTACGGCAACCGCCCGGCGCCTACCCCTCCCTCTTCACGAATCGCCGCGTTGGTCCAGCGCACGCCGCCGGGACGGGAGATGACAAAGGACGGATCATTTCGATTTTCTTCGATGCGATGCGGGTACAAAGGTTGCAGAGAACATGCTCGGTAAAGAGGACGATTTTTTTTTTTTGAGGGAGAGGAGGTTTTTGCGGGCACCGTGGGCCCAAGTACGATTCGTTATCTAATTGAGGCCCAAAGGCTGACCCAAGCGCTCGAACCAACAGTGAACAAACAGAAACGTGCAGGCCCATGCAACGAGTAGAATGGCAGGCCAGCCCAAACCGAGCTAGCAAAGAGCTCACACACATCAGGTCCGCACTGAGCCCGCTGAAAAAAAACATCAGGTCCGCACTGAGCCCGCTGGCAAACACCTCACAACCCTCGCCGCCGCCGGCCGCTCCCCACCCCCGCCGTCGCCATGGGCAACTTCCGCAAGCTCGGCCGCACGGCCTCCCACCGAGTCTCCATGCTCAGGTCTTCCTCTCCCCCACCTCGGCGCCCCTAACTATGGGTCCGGGCCGCCTTGCCGCTGACCTCTGGATTTTGTCTCCTCGGCAGGACGATGGTGTCGCAGCTGGTGAAGCACGAGCGCATAGAGACCACCGTTGCCAAGGTACTAGCTTTCGCAACCTGGCGTTTCGTAGGTGGGCGGGTGGGATTCGTGTTCCGGGAGATGTGGTTGTTGATTTGAGCGCCCTTTCATTTGCCGTGTTTTGGTTTCAGGCGAAGGAGGTGCGGCGGAAGGCGGATCAGATGGTGCAGCTCGGGAAGGAGGTAAACGGGACACCACTCCTCTGATGCTAACTGAATCCCTTCCTGAAATATCGTACCATTCCGCGGTATCGATGAATCTGTGGAGCAGTGGGTGTAAAAACAAGCTAACAGTCATTTCGTTAAGTTCGCACATAGATTGGAAACAATCGCAAGCGTTACTATTCCTGGACTCTCAATACCAGTATAGAATTCTGATACAGGATGTGTCTTCAATGAGATGGATTGGTATGCATTTTGCTTAAATTGGAGGTGGACACCATTAGTTGATGATTAGCAGTTAGTAAATAGTATTGCCTGTCTACCATTTGACATTAAGCTTTAATGAAATCTCAGTGAGATGCTTTGAAGTAGCTTCTTTATAAGTAAATCCAAATGTTGAATAAATAGTTTTGCTTGTCTACAATTTCACATTAAGCCTTAATGAAATCTGTGGAGATGCTTAGAAGTAGCTTCTTTATAAGTATAAGTTAAAATGTTGAAGTCTCTCAGCTCTTGTCGAAGAACTGACCGATGACAATGATGCTATCAGACCAATATGTTGATTTTTAGCATAGAAGTTGCTAAATACTATGCATAAAACAATCTATAAAAACACCTGGTATTTCCGTTGATGCAATGGAAATGGGGCTAAGTCCTCGGTTCGAAAAAAATAAAACAATCTATAATTTGAAACGGTGGGAGTAATCCGTATATCTTTTTTGGTGAATTCTTGTTTCGTCTCTGATATGTTATTATTTCATAAAAGTTTTTTTTTTTTTGCTATGCCTTTATCTTGAAGCTTAAATGCAGCCCAAACTTTTGTTTGGCCTGGCTTTTGTGTTGATTTTGCTAACTCTGTCTTGAAGCGAACAATCCAGCAACTTATGCTGTATATATGTAGGGTACTCTGGATGCGGCAAGACGTGCTTCTGCCTTTGTTCGGGGTGATGATGTTGTTCATAAGCTATTCACGGAGCTGGCCTACCGCTACAAGTAATCTATTTTACCTTCCCATAGATCTGCTTAATTTAGTATAGTCTGGCATACCTACATTTGATTTGTTAGTACTTCCTCTTTTCAAACTAGGTCTCATGTTGATATCTTAAGTTGACAACCAGGCATAAAATAGAATGAGTATCATATCATCATTTGATGTTTTTCACCAGATCCTTAGCAAACTTCATTAAGTGAAGGAGTACACAGTAAAAACTTATACGATTTATCTAGAAGTCATGTGATGCTTTATATGATATAATTGATAAGACAAATGAGAAAAGAGAGATTGCCATGTATTTTGAAGCACAGTGGATTGGAACTAATTGTATGCTGTGTTTATATCCCAGGAATCGAGCTGGCGGGTACACAAGACTTTTACGCACCAGGATACGTGTTGGTGATGCTGCAGAAATGGCATACATCGAGTAATATACTTTCTATGTTTTTAGCAGAAAAATGTGTTTGACCTACACCAACTTTTTTGGGACTAAAAGCCTTTGTTGTTGTTAATGTTGATGTATCTATGAGAAGAAAATAATTTCTAGGATATTTGTTATTTTCTGAACTATTTAATAATCTTTTCTGCTAGTTGGTTAACCAGTTAGGTCTTAGAGCTTTATACTTCCTACGTTACTGTCTGTTACTATTTTCCAATTCCTTAATTTGTTTTAGAAATCTGCCATGTTTTAACAGTACAGAAAAGTTTTGGATCTTCAAATTACTTTAGAAACCAACATGGTTCTGTCGAAGCATGTGCCCCTTTTATTGACATCCTACACCCAAAACACCGGGTGGATGATTTTAGCGCTATTTCTTGCTCTTTCTGTAGGACATTGTTTTTTTTTATCCTGCTCTGATGCTCTGACAACACATCTGTTATGAGCTAAGCTATATATTTTATAGTTCAATTTGAATTTACTAGCATAGTATCGACATGAAACATACCAGTTTTCAGAAGCCTTTTTACAGATGTGGTATTTATGGGTTACATCGACTTGAAATATATGCAGGTTCGTGGACAGGGAGAATGAGCTTCGAGAGCCCAAACCTGCAACCCCACAGCCGCCCCAACGAACCCCTATGGATCCGTGGGCCAAGTCCCGTGCTAGCCAACAATGGGCAGGACCTAAGGTCACCAAGAGCTCCGGTTCAGATGGCTTATGAGGACAATGACAGGCGTATCCATGTTCTGAAGGAGGCTTCATTTATTTGCTTGACATGCAGATGGGATTTTTTTTTTTTTTTGGTTTAGAGATACCTGACAATAGAATAATTAAAATTTGTATTGCTATCCTGTACTTGCTCATGAGGTGAATGCTTCTAATTCATCGACAGAAAATTGCAAGGATTTGGCCTGACAGATGTTTTTTCTTTCTATTTGTGTTGCTTTACCCCTTTATCGCCGATGCATCTCTGGTCCAAAGTCCGAAGAAGTGCGTAGCAAATTCAGTTTCCCTTCATGTGTTGCTGGTTTTTTCTGTCGGCACACAGGATAAGCATGGTGTGCTTTTCACCGATTATTAACCTGATATGTTGAAGCAGGATAAGATTGGATCCATGCAGTTGAAGCATTAGTGCATTACCAGATGTCCAGACCGAATCACCTGCGAAATCACATCGCCCCGTTTGCAAGGTTGACCACGCCCAAATCTACAATACACCATTTAGCTTAGCGCTGATGTGCCGAATCCTCCCTTAGTTAACCCCGCCCAAATCCCAAACACCCTCACCTATTCTCACGCCGGCAAGGCTCCTCCCAAGTCTTGCTGCTCCATGCTCCAACCAAAAGGCCAAACCAGACTCCCAACTGCTCATCCAACGGTTGGCGCGCGCCGGACTGGCACTCGCGCGCAACGTGCTCGACAAAATGCGCGCTGATGTGCCCAGTGCCCAAATCCTCCTCAGTTAACCCCGCCCAACCAAATCCACCCTGTTCGCGTCGGTGAAGGTACTGTACAAGTCTTGCTAATCCGCTTACAACCAAAAGGCCCAAAACGGACGCCCAACTCCTCAAGTCGGAGGTGCGCCCCCGCTGCCCCTGAATCTCCGTACATCCTGCTGTTGGCGCGCGGCGCGGCACTACTCGCGCGCAAGGTGCTCGACGGAATGGCGCACCGGGACGTCGTCTCGGCCACCGCGGCCATCGGCGCGCTCACCCGCCGCGGCCGGCACCGCGACGCCCTCGCCATGTTCTCTCGGGTGCTCGTCGATGGGGTCACGCCCAACGAGTTCACCTTCGGCACCGTCCTCCGGTCGGCCACTGCGCTGCGCGCCCCGCGCGTCGGCGCGCAGCTCCACGCCTGCGCCACCAAGCTCGGCCTCTGCTCCAACGTCTTCGTCGGCAGCGCCCTCCTCGACCACTACGCGAAGATGGGCGCCATGAGGGAGGCACAGGGCGCGCTGGAAGATACCCGTGAGCCGAACGTGGTCTCCTACACCGCCCTCATTGCCGGTTTGCTGAAGTCCGGGATGTTCGATGAAGCTGACCGCTTGTTCCGGCGCATGCCAGAGAGGAACGTGATCTCTTGGAATGCGATGATCGGCGGGTGTAGCCAAGCTGGGCTCAGTGAGGAGGCTGTTAATCTATTCCTGGAGATGTGTCGAGAAGGTGTCACACCGAACCAAAGCACCTTCCCCTGCCTGCTCACTTCTGTTGCCAGTGCAGGGGCACTCGGCATTGGTAGAAGCGTCCACGCATCGGCCATCAAGTTCTTGGGCAATCTTGACGTCTATGTGGGCAATTCCCTTGTGAGGTTCTACGCCAGGTGCGGTAGCCTGGAGGACAGTGTCCTAGCATTCAAAAAGATGAAGCAAAGGAATGTGGTATCCTGGAATGCGCTGATCTGCGGGTACGCACAGAATGGGAGGGGAGAGGAGGCTTTGGATGCTTACAAGGCGATGAGAGCGACGGGGCTGAAACCAGATAATGTCACTCTTCTCTGCTTGCTGTTTGGTTGCAACCATGCTGGTTTGATTGACGAAGGTTATGCATTGTTCAAGACTGCTGAAATGGAGCAACCTGGTATACTGAAACCCGAGCATTATGCCTGTGTAGTTGATCTACTATCTCGGGCCAAGCGATTCGACGATGCCAAGAGGTTTCTTGAGGAGCTGCCCTTTGAACCTGGCATTGGTTTCTGGAAGGCACTGATAGGAGGTTGTCAGATTCACTGGAACAGGGAGCTAGCTGAGAGCGTTGCTAAGCGCATTCATGAATTGGATCCAAAGGACATGTCTTCCTACATTCTCCTGGCAAATGTTTATTCAGCAGCAGGAAGCTGGCAAAGTGTGTCCAATATCAGGAGGGAGATTAAAGAGAAGGGGCTGAAGAGAATTACTGGCTGCAGTTGGATTGAGGTCCAGGACAAAGTCCATGTCTTCTTCAATGGAGACTGCAGGCATCAACAAAGTGATGAAATTTACTCAGTTCTTGAAGCGTGTCTGTATACCAGGGAAGGTGATGAACATGAACTCTCAAGTCTCAACTGTGTGATGATGATAAATCATCCAAAAGAGTGAAAAACTATTGAAAAAGATGTTTGCTTGTCACCGTCTTCTATCCTTTGAGGACCACAGGAGACTGCAGCGCTGCACCAGGGAGTGAATCAGGTTTCAGCCTTCCATGTTTCAGATGTTCTATCCTTTGAGGACCACAGGAGACTGCAGCGCTGCACCAGGGAGTGAATCAGGTTTTCAGCCTTCCATGTTTCAGATGATATGCCTTGCGGTAGCAGCATAAATGTCCCTCAATAGCAAAGGATTGCAGTGTTCTTGGACTGATGAACAGCTGGGTCATGCTCAGGTTAGGAGAATGGCGCCACAACTCAACATTTCAAAGGACACATCAGAGAATGGTGGATTGGTGCCGCTAATCAGTAATTCAGTATAGAAATTTTACATACCAAAACCCTGTTTTAATTTAAAAAGATTCATTTAATTCATTGACATTCTTAGATAAAATAATGTTAAACCTTTCAATTTGTAATGTTACTGGATTAAATGAGTCCTACAAATATTGCAATTCAATTGACAACAAGATGTATCCTCCAAAAGAAGCTGCTAAATGTTTCAGATAACTGCAAAATCAAAAGTTGGTCATCCCAAATATAATGCCCTACACGCCTTGGTCATCGTCACAAATCATTCTACAAGCAAACATGGTCCGGGGAAACTCAGTTGAGATGTGAAAATCTGCCGTCCAAATTCAAACAGCAACTCGTCATCAAAGAAAATCATCTGGGTAATTGTATTGTATTCAGAACATCCACAAGAGCCATTAGATTAATTCATCACAAGTACATTGTTCCACGATCAAACTAACACAGCGCTAAACAGATAAAACATCGGAGGAAAAGAAAAAGGACCGCAACAACGTGCGGCAATCTAAGAGGAGGTGAACTTTGTGACGGCCTTGGTGCCCTCAGAGACGGCGTGCTTGGCGAGCTCGCCGGGGAGGACGAGGCGCACCGAGGTCTGGATCTCCCGGGAGGTGATGGTGGGCTTCTTGTTGTAGCGCGCGAGGCGGGCGGCCTCCTGGGCGAGCTTCTCGAAGATGTCGTTGATGAACGAGTTCATGATCGACATGGCCTTCGAGGAGATACCAATGTCCGGGTGCACCTGCTTGAGCACCTTGAAGATATAGATCTTGTATGTCTCGACGCTCTTCTTGGCCTTCTTCTTCCCCTTCTTCTCGCCGCCCTCCTTGCCGGAGCCCGGGACGCGCTTCTCGGCCTTGGGCTTCTTGTCGGCCTTCTCCGCCGGCTTCTTCTCTGCGGGCTTCTTCTCGGCCTTGGGCGCCATCACGGAATCGAGCTGGTGGGGGAGCCGACGGCGGAGCTCGGGAAGCGGCGGATTGGGAATTTGGTGGTGGAGGCGGCGGTTGTTCTTGGCTTTTGGTGGTGGGTTTCCTGGGTGGAGGATGCGGTGTTTATATAGGCAGGTGGGGCGGGCTGTGATTGGTGGACGGGGTGGCGGCGCGGATCGATGCGATGGCGGTCTGTGGAGCGTCGGATGCTTTGGACGGATAAGATTTTGAGGGACGGGGGAGGGGTTTGGCGCGTGGCGGCGTGGGGACGCGTGACGCCGCGGACTCGGGTTGGTTTAGGCGGTAAGCGAGGATTTAGGCGTCGAAAATACGAGCGGGAAGACGTCAGCCATATGTGAATTCGAAAGTGTTGGCCTTTGGGGGTTAAGTTTTTTTTTTCTTTTGAGATTTTTGCGCGCGGGCCTGCCTGCGGGCTGCGGCCAGGTTTTTGGCTCTATCAGGCCACAGACCTTCACCAGCCACCAGCGCCGGAGCTTCCCCATCCGCCCTGAGCCCGACACCGGCGCCTCGTATTCCGTCTCCCACCGTGAGCTCCTCCCCCTCTCCTGAGGTCGACACTAGGCACACCCATGCTTCCTCCTCCGCCCCAAGGTCGACGCCGGCTCCTCGTCCTTCGTGGCTCCGCCGCCGCGGCGAGCTCTTTCCGCCGCGGCGGCCGCGACGCATCTTCCCCCATAGTTTTTATTATCGGAAATAAAAATTTATCGGGGGTCAAGGATAAAGAGGAAAAGGAAGATATATCGGAAATATCGGACCAAATTTAAAAAAAATCAAATTAATTTTAAAAAATTTTGTAGAATTTTACTTGAAACTATTCGTAGACTATTAAACATCACTTGTTCATAGATAAAATTAAGAATAAAACATTATGAGTACGAGATTATTGCGCGGCTGAATTTGAGTCGTCTGTGTAAAGTAGGAAAAACAGAAAAAATTTAGCAGATATCTAATTTTATCGGACCCTACGGATATATGGGAAATTTCGGAAATATCGGTGATTTTCGGCCGATAAAAGAAACCATGTCTTCCCCCACCTCCCTGTGGCGCGTCTTCCTCCCCGGCGGTCCAGCGCGCGCGTCGGCAGTGTCCTCCTCCGCAGCGCAGGCTGCCGGCGGCACAGGCGTGGCGGCACAGGCGTGAGCGCGTCCTCACCGGCGGCCCGGCGTTCTCCCATCTACCTCCTTGTGGCGCTGCTCCACCACTGCTTGCTGGCCAGAAGGGCGCCGGGCGGTCGCGCGCTCCTCCGCCGCCGTGGACGACAACAACGGCGGGATCTCCCTCGACTCTGGCTCCCACTCCTTGCGCTCCTCCTTGGTCTCTGGCGGGGTCCGCCGGTCCACCGCGGCACGCTTGTAGGGTGGTTGTCCTTCGCTGCTCCACCGCCACACGCGGGCTGGACGGGGCGGCGACCGGTCGCGCGCTCTTCCGCCACCGCCGCACGCGAGCTAGAAGGGATGGGCCTTGACAGAGGGCGCGATGCAGCAACGTCGGGCGCGCGGGAAGAGATTTGGCGCGAGGAATCAGCAGGATTGCGAGGCGGACGCCCTCGCCAAAGGTCGCGAGCCGGCGGGGGCGAATGGCGAGCGAGATCGCGAGTGTGCAGTTTGTCGAGTTTGTTGGAACGGTGTAAACGCGATGTTCTTTATTTTTTTACCAAAGGAAAACGATTTAAAGGATCTGTTGGAGTTGCTCTAACTAAGTTGCAAATTGGTTTGTAATCTAATAGTGGACGGTCTGTTGGGACGCCTTATTTTCTCGGAATTTACCGATGTTCTCAGTCTTTTGGAGGTGCTCATAAAGATAGGTTTACGTACGTGTGTTCATAGGAGTAAGTGTGTGTGCGTATTATGAGCGTCTGCGTTGTACTAAGTAATTCTTTTAAAAAACTTTACTAGAACTTGCCCCTTATAAAAAACTTATACTCGAACTCTCTCTAAAAAAATCTGTACTGGCAAATGATTTCGCCAGACACTTCATTGTGCGGCGGTTATCTTGACAAAGATATAATGCTTTAAAAATAATGGTGCTCAAGCCCTTCTCTTGCTTTTTTTTCACAAATGTGCTTAGGTGACTTTAGCTTGAGTATATGCTTTGTAGGTGTTTGGATACTTGAGCTAAAGTTTAGCACTTGTGACATCGAATGTTTGATGCTAATTAGAATATGGAAAAACATGTATAATTATAAAACTAATTACACATATGGAGGTTAATTTGCGAGATGAATGTATTAAGCTTATTTAATTCATTGTTAGCACATATGTTTAATATAGCACCAAGTTTTGGCCTTTAGGGTCTCGTTTTTTTCTTCCGAGATTTTTGCGTGTGGGCCTACAGCCAAGTTTTGGCGCAAGATTAGCCTGGACCTCTATCAGGCCATAGAGCTTCACCACCCTGAAGGCCGAAGATTTACGACCTAACTTTAAATTCAAATTCAAAGATTAACTTTTTTTAGAAAATGTAATAATCTTCACCCTCTGCAACTGCACACAGCTAAGTTCTTACAGCAAATTCAGCTTAAAAGTTGAATTAACTATACTCGAACTCTAACATCTAAAAGAAACTATAGTCGAACTCTCTCTTAAAAAAAGTACTCACAACTTGATTATGCCAGGCGCTTCATTGTGCGGCGATTATCTTGACAAAAGATATAATGCTTTAAAGCAATAATGGTGCTCAAACTCTTTTCTTCTTCTTTTTTTTCAAATGCGCTTAGGTGACTTGAGCCTGAGTATATGCCTTGGTGTTTGGATCCTTGAGCTGATTAAAATATGAAAAAACATGTATATAATTGTAAAACTAATTACACATATGAAGGTTAATCTGCGAGATGACATCTAATTAATTCATCATTAGCACATATTTAATATAGCACCATAGTGTAAATCATGATCTAATGTTTAATAGATTTGTTTCGTCAATTAGACTCTGTGTTTTGACATTAGTCAACATTTAATACTCTTAATCAAGGCCGAACATCGGATGTGACAAGTGTTAAACTATATCACCTGTCTCAAAACACCCCTACTTGGTTCTCTTTCAGTCCACCTTTAGTGATGAGGGAACAATGCATAGATGCCCAAACACGTATTTGCTTAAAAAACAACCACTATGATTCTCATTGAGAAAAAAGTTTATTTTTCATCATCAAATATTGCGAATGTGTGACATTCATCCTTGATTAAAACAATATTTCGGTGTGAATTGGTTGCCTTCATTTTTTTATCAAATTTTATGGCCAACTAATTTAGAGGAATTAGTTTTTTTGGCCACTCAACATATACTTCGTGTTTAGTTCGGTACCCGTCACTAATTAGGAGTATTAAATTTGGACTAATGACAAAACTCATTCCATAAACTCTGGGTGAAATTGCGAGATGAATCTATTGAGCCTAACTAGATCATGATTAGACAATGTTGTGCTATAATAAATAATCTCTAACGACGAATTAATTAGGCTTAATAGCTTCGTCTTATGATTTCTCGTCCTCTATGTAATTACTTTCATAATTAGATCATGTTTAATCATTCTAATCTTTGATTTACCATTGCTACAATAAATCGTCGCAACTTTCTCATCGAACTAAACAAAGACCATATTAAGCAAGGTAGTTAGATGATTACATGTCATAAACTATAATTGAATGGTACTAAATCATTGTTATGTTAAGATGTGGGTAATTAATGTACTGATTTAGTTAGATAATAAGAGTTAATTCGCACCAAATAAAATGTAAGGTATGAATGTCACATTTTTTGCAATACTTGAGGATGAAAAATACTACTCCCTCCTCGAAAAAAATCATTTTTATATTTGTCTCAAGTCAAGCTAACTTTGCTCAAATAGAAAAGTACCAAGTTTGTAGCATAAACAGATACATTATAAAAATATTTCTCATAATAAATTTAATGATTCTTTTTTTTGCGAGCTAAATTTAATGATTCTTATTTATACCATAATTATATATAGTTTTTCCGATCAACTTTTTTTAAAAAATTACTTATGACGACTGTTTTTTTTTGACTGAGAAGTACATGTATACATTTCCTTTTCATTCCATGGCCGTGTTTGGTTCTTTGGAGCAAAGTTTTAACCTCAAGGACTCTTACATTACACGCATCATGTATGAAGTATTAAATAAAGTATATCTAAAAAAATTCACATATGAGTGCAACTTTACGTGACGAATCTAATGAGTCTAATTAATCAATATTACACTTAACCATCTTATAATGCTGAGATGAAAAGTATCATGTAACCATCTTATAATGCTGAGATGAAAAGTATCATGTATGAAGGGGTTGTGAAGGTACTGTAACCTGACTTTATTTAATACTCTAGTTTGCAGTCATTGACAGGTGGGTCCGAACCCACATATCTCCACTACTGTACTGCAGAGGAGCCCCGTCGTCAAACCAGGGTGGCGGCCGAGGGCCGCAGAAGAGCCGCCGCCGCCGCCGCACGCTGCGGGCGTCCAGGGTCGATGATCATAGATCCCTCCGACGCCCAGTCGCTCACCAGGTGGATGGCGCCGTGGCGGCGCCCACCAGCAGCCTGCCTGCTAGTGCTAGCTGGTTGTTCTCCCTCCCTCCTCGCGGGTACGATTCTTTGGAACTTTCAATCCCTCTCCCATCACCTTGTCCAACTGCCCTCCGGTCTACTCACGTCCTAGTCCTACAACGGATCTCCCTCTACAATGATCTATTAGCTTTTACTGCGACAGGATCTGCTATAAGTTTGTTCAATTGATCGATCCGTCAGGGGATCCCCTTCCGCAGATCCGACTTAGATGCAGATCGCAGGCACGGTGATGCCAGACAGTCAGAGTAGGTTTCATCTTCATTCTTCAGTACTGATCTAGTGGCGTTAGTTACTCGCATAGCTGTCGCCTCCCGATTGGGATTTGGGGCTTCTACTTAACCGGATTTGGATTTGGGACTTGAGTTTGGAGATTTGGAGCGATGAAATTGTGGAAAATAGCCTTTGACTGAAACATCATTTCTGGTCGCACGACACCTCACTTTTTTCGACGGGGAGCTGGCGCATCCTATTTGCACTGCACATGATAGGTCTTATTTCAACTGCTTGGTGATTTGGGATGCTGACTTGTCTGTTCGTGCTTGCCTTTGGTGGCTGCTGGCTGCCTAAGGAGCAAAGTTTTACATCAGTTTATATGGTTGGTGCAAGCATTGACTGAATGTAGTGTATGTGTTACTAGATGTTTCCAGGCGTTATCCTTCTATGTTTTTTACATGAGCAGATAGTTCTTTGGTCTGCAGTGCCACTCATTGGTGTCCACTCGTTTATAATGTAGCACGTGCCTACCCTGAATGCAGGAATCAGTGTAATGTAGAGGAATTGTCAATTTGGAATAATACATCTCTCTTACAAGTTTTTGGTGTTGCAGAGCTGTGCTGCCATGTATTGGTCATCGACTCTGGTCCGCATACAACTTTGAACTGTTGCTGGTAATTCATGGATGTGCTTTATTTTCTGGTGAGGTTAGTTCTAATGTTCATGCATATGCCCTTCATGCTAACCATATTCCTAGTATGCATTTTATTTTAGCTTTTGAAGTTGAACATTACTAATCTGTGGCCTTGACTGTTGGCTAGCTAGTGCCTGCATGCTGATGCCAATATCAGAATTAAAATGTGTTGGAAGACAACAGTGGTCATATAGCGAAGTGGATATCGCGTTAGATTCCGAATCTAAAAGTCGTGGGTTCGAATCCCACTATGATCATTGTCTTCAGGCTTTTTTCATGTTTCTTGCTGCTATATTTCTTTTTTCTGCAGACAGGGACATTTTGGCGTCCACCACCAGAAAGTGTACATACTCTCTTGTGAAATGGTCCCATAAACCTGCTGTCTTTAGTGAGAATTGTTACCTCTTAAGGACCGTGTCATCTGCATCCACTTGTGTATGTAAATACAGGCATAGAGTATTGTTTTATAGCTTATTCACTTGATTCATGTAACCTGCTGCCTGCTTGTAATTGGTGCCTCGTGATTTTACTTTTTGTGACGGTCTGTATATGCAGAGACGGGAGATTTCCATGATTGATAGCTGGTTCACGTCTTCACGGATGGCACAACGTTATCTCAAACTTGTGGCTGGGTGTTGCTGTTCGTTCCTATCTGTTGGTACAGCATTGCAACTATGCATTGCTCGTCTCATTGTAAAAACATTCCTCAAATTAAACACAGTTCAAGCAAATTTGTACATGATATTTACACAGGCCAGTTATGATTCTGACTGTGCAGTCAGTTTCATTACAACTTGTAACAATGACGCTACAACTTGGTTTATGTTCTTACTTCAGACTGTTTTTGCATGGTTTCAAGTCTTTAGCAAAGGTTAGAATGAAGTTGTACCACTGCTGTGCGACGGGCAAAACTGAATTACTATTGCAAAACCATGCTTATACAGTTAAACTTGCACGAGAGCACCAGGTAAAGCCACTAAATTCGGCACAACTAATTATCTGGAACCAAGTACTGATTCAATACAGTAACTACTGCACGGTTTCATAGATGTGTTCTACGCTCAACATTTAGTCAACATAATTGGAGTCTGTTTATAAGAGGTTCGCTAAAGTTGTGCATTTCAAGTTTATCAACATTGGTAGCCCAAGCCACACGATACAACCGAACCTTTAGGATAGGCGACACGTCCCAGTGCATTTCTGGAGACCAAACCACTACCAACCAATGGACAGACGCTAAATGGAGAATATACAAGACGCTGACATCAGATGAACATTTGGAGATCGACAGCAAAATCTTGCGGCCTGACACTGACATGGGGTTAGATTCCACAGTACTCCCATTTTCTTCAGAGCATTTCCTGTGATTTCCGCACAATGCGCCTAACCTTCTTCTTGAAGTCCTCCCGCTTCTCCCTCCACTCTTTCTGCGCGAAAAATATAGCAGGTACACTTTCAGAAACAAAGAAATTCACTTTGCATCATTGCAGTAACACATGGTAGTCCCTATGCAACACAGATACTCGGACCTTGCACTTGTTATTTGTTCCTGACCCCCAACAACTGATTGATATCTAGATGGAGTAGTGGATTGTGGGTCCAATGGAATTATGCGAATAATAATTTCATAATATTTCAGAACAGTACTACAAAAGTTTTTTTACGACACTCAGCACTGAATTTTTCAATGGTGGGCATTAGAACAAAAATTTGTTCGAGAACAGCAAAGCATGCAGCATGATTTTGAGAATGCTGAACACCCAAGACAACTTTGACCTCTCGGTGTTGTTGACTTCCTTTTAATACTTTTAACGATATCTTGTCGTAATATAAATAAATCCTTATCATTTTAAAATACTGGCATGATGATTACTGATTGATGGCAACAAGGACAGTAGGAGACAAACATGAAGTATTTTGACATCATAGAGGAACACAAGTAGAGGTCCAGTAAACGAATCAGTATAAAGTAAATTGTCAGGTGAACTTACAGCTGCCTCAATATTTGCAGGAGACTCGTCATTTGGACTAGAGAGCATAGAAATAATGCTTAGAACTATGCTTTCAACCTACAAACAAAAAACAACAATGAACTCAACAATTAGCCACATAAAAATATTCATTGCTGAAAGGAGCCTGCACTTTATCACTCTAGCTAGAGACTCAAAGAGAGTATTCTCTATCTATCCAATGGAAGCTAGCAATGATACTAGAATTGTTCATCGCCAAACAGAAGAATACATGTCAAGATATCATTAGTAAAGCATATGCCTGCAAGGCAATCAGCAAATGCAACAATCTCTCCAAGACCAGATGATAAATCCCAAAACATAAGGAATTCACTAGCAATAAGCACTCATAAAGCATCAAATCATGATGAAATTCAAGAGTGCAAATCAGCCAGCGAACTTCTGAATGCTGTTTTCATGGTGTATGGCAGTAAATTTAACTATTGATGGGAATGAGATGGTGCTAACAAAGAACACACAATGAAAATGGAGAAGGAATATGTTAGCACGGGAGACACTGTGTACGAAGCCTTACTGTGTGCACCGGTGTCCAACGCTCACTGGCAAGCTCATAGCCGTTGGGATCTTCACCAGGTGGGTGAAGAATAGAGATACACACCCGCCCATCGGGATAAACTGGTAATCACCCAAATATTAAGCATGATGTCAGAAATCAGAATTACGGATCAAGTATAAATAAATGTGACTTCGCAGCAATAAAGAGCTGACCATTCGGATGCCACATTTCAGATGTAAATCTGACTGATGGTGGACTGTTGGGGTAATTTTGAGGGAAGCTCATTATAGCATTGAAGTACCCTCCATCACTGCAAAATGAAGGTTAAAATTAGTGTGTTGCTCAGAAGATAACTAAAATATTTTTACATGATTGCATCAAGAAACTTCAACGACAAATACAAGGCCAGCAAATAAACAGTTTTATCATTAAAGTTTGTCAGTAGTTCAAAAGGCTTTAGCTGAGTTTATTCATTCAAGACTCAGATCACATCTTTTATTTGAGATTGGTGTGATCATCTAGGAATGCATTAAAGATGGAAATTTATTGATCACAACTATCCAAACTCCTGAAGGTATATCTAGTTTCCAGGTAAAGCAAACATAAACATTGCAGCAGTACAATAAAAAAACACATAAACTTGCTTACTAGTAGTCCATTAGGCCAATATAGAACCATGCTGAAATATGTTATAGTGCGTAGCCAGCCAGCAAGAAAGCTGACATGTATCACTTCTCTATCAATGATGCTGGACAGCCATCCGACCACTTGCTCAGGATTTATCAAAGAGAACGTACTTCATGACGCTCATTCATGTTTATTTCATCACAGGCCATCTTTTCATGCCAAACATGATTGCGCTAGCTTTAAGTCTATCATTTTTTTATTAATAAGAACTGAATTTGATCTTCAGAAAATGTACCCAAAGTAAACTAGCATGCATTTTAAGAAAATTTAAACTAACAACTCAAATATCCAATTCCATATAACCGATTCCAAATGTGCAGCTCAAAAAGAAACTGATAGACAAAAAAACACAGGCACACTAATCCGGACCATGTAGTGAAATGTATGGCTGTAAATGACAAGTTGCTACTTTCCATGCTGAGCTAATGGCAGGATGTTCAAGAAACTTTCAAGTGTGCTGCATGCTCTTCCATACAAACCACATCCTCATGAACGAGATAACAATTATCAAACATAACAGATGTTTCCAACTGTGCATAACTGCATATACACTGAACTCATATACCAAAACGTGTTCCTTCAAATTTATAACTATCAGACTATCAGTTACTCAAGTGTTGTTTTATGTGTGCAGAATTCCACAAAATGGCAGGCAGACTTACAACATGTGGGCCATTCTAGTCCATACTGTATTTGAGTAATTAGTAGTCAAGTGTATTCACTTCGAATTTGTGTGTTTTTCCTCTACTTCCAACTCAAATTTCAAATCTGAACAGGAAGATGCATTCTGCTATGAGAATTCTGCTCAGGCACCACCGCACCAGATGGCTTGACAAAATTGAAATGTAAATTCAGGTGCCACTAATGCAAGTCCCACAAAGTCAAATCAATATTGAATTGCGGGAAACAAAGTGTTCTTGAAGAATTTCTCCCATCTATTTTTCACAAACTCCAAAACAAACATACAGTTTCATTTCACAGGATGATGTAGCTGAAGAACTCATCCCAAACTACCATGAGACCAACCCCTGCAGCACGCCAATGGAGTTCAACTCCCACCATTTTCAAATATGAAACCCAACCCAGCAGTACACACAATTTATCCCGGAACTGCTGTTGACCTGGTAGGCATATGAAGACCCAATTCTAGGTATTTTACGACCACATATTCAGAAACCACAAATTAGACGATAAACAGAGCAACCCACACAATAAGAACCAAACAAATTCGATAGGACATGGCACCAGCCATGTAGCCAAGTTGTTGCACTACTAGCCTCCTAGGGGTATGCCACCCGCCGCAACAATCAACAAGCCAAGCAAATTCAGCCACACACCAGGCTCCGCTAGAAACGAATCATGGGGAAAGGTTCCTCGTGGCTGCTTCCGAACAACAGATGCACACTAAACACCATAATTTGGCATGGCACCAACACAGCGAACAAGGAAATCCATCGCAACAACCGAAACGGAGAGAATCCAACTCACTATAGGGTGTCGGGCGGGCCGATGATGGTGACCTGCCACTCGAACACGTTGCTGTCGTCGACCAGGCCAGCCGAGAACCCATCCACCGGGTGCTTCGCAAGATCTGCGCCGAACAACACCATATCGCAAAACCACAAATCAATCAGCCAGTCAATCCGCATGGTTAGGGGCGGAAAATCGAGCGGAAACAGATGCAGTGTTACTCAAGCGGTGCCGCACCTCGGAGCTGCTTCTGGAGGAGGAGGCTCGCCTGGCTGGTGGTGGCCGCCATGGGAGAAGAGATCGGCCGGGCGGTGGCTGGGCTAGGGTTTTGCGGGCGCGCGGAATGATTCGCGCTCTCGGGACGCGGTGACGCGAATTGATGGGCGCCGCTGGCGCCTTATTTATAGACGCGCGGCGAGGAGCTCGGAGAAGATGGGAATCGGGAAGGGGGGCGGGCGAGCGGTGTGGGGGAGGAGAACGAAGCGGTGGTTGACTGGTAGGGCGGCCGCTCTGCCTCTGCCTGTCTCTCTGCTGTCTGCTACTCTGCTCCTGCTACCCCCGTGGCCGTGGGGTATCGTATTTATTGTGACAAGGGTCAATTTGGAGCAAGATTGTGACGTCAAATTGGATTTTGGAGTAATTTCAAAGTCTATCATACGAGTTATTTTTTAAAAAAAACCACATATTTCATACGAATATACTAGTACTGATGGAAACCATTTTTTCAGTAAAATCGGCTCCACGAGCTCTCGCTTTCGAACATTTCGGCCTAGCCATCGTCGCGTCGAGGTGGTTCATCCTATTTGTCATTTTACGTAGTAGTACTGTAAGATGAAGACTTCCATTTGGATTTGGCCCACAAGAACTCTACCGAATAGCACCTGTTCGACGGTGCTGGTTTTGCTGCGAATATTGGACGAAATTAGTGCGGTCATCAGGAAATAATCGGTGTCTCTATCTACAAAAGTCATAAACATGTTTGCCCACGTGAACACAGACATGGAAATGCTATTAGTAAGAGCTAGGCTAATCGAAATTTGCATCAAAGAATCAGTATCCGATCATCGGGATAGAAAATCCAGAAGCTTCCTACGGCAAACTACTCCATGTTGACTGGTGGGAACAGTGAGTTTGAGTCTAACAGAGGAGGAATTATCTTAAAAAACAGAGGAGGAAATGTAAATCGTAACGCTTCCTGGAAGAAGGCTGACCGATTGGAAGCCTGGGATCACCGCCCTGTAGCCGCCTCCGTGGAATATGGCCGACATGCTGTTTTTTCCCGGCCTCACGAGTCATGAACGCGGAATAAAGAAAGCACGCCGTCGACTAAACGATCGGGGGCCAACGACGAATCGAGCCTGCATGCAGCATGCTTGGCCTTGGCCATCCCCGCGGCTGCGATCGACGACTTGTTTTTTAAATACAGATCGCAGGAGCCTCACTTGGACACTGCCTTGTTCTTGCTCCTGGCCAGGGAGGCTGCACGGCCTGGCCACCGAGATGGCGCGCCCGGGGCGCCGGGCGCCGGGCGGCGTCCTCCGCGTGGGCGCCGCCGACGGCAACGCGGCAACGGGGCGGTGGAGGCACGCTAGCCGGACGAGCGTTTCGGGCAAATGGGCCGACAAAGGTGGCGTGGGTGCGTTCCCTCGCGGCTTCGCGCGCGCGGGGCAGGGCGGGCGCCCCACCCCGCCCGTCCGTTGCTTTGCCCACGCCGGCCAGCGCGAAATGATGGTCCGCCGACCGCCGCGCCGCGCCGTGTCGTGCCGTGCGTCCGTCCCCTCGGCGCGGCAGACGCGTAACGGCAACTTGCTCGCCGCCCAACCGAGAGGAGCGCCGGCCCCCACCCCACACCCACGTCGTGCTCGCTCTCCCTCGTTTCGTCGCGTGCCTCGGCGAGCTGGTGATGAGGATGTTCCTTCCCCGTTAAGTCTGTACACTACCACACATCATCATCGTCGTAGCTGCCTGCCTGGGCGAACGCCTACGCCCAATTTCCGCGTGGTTTCTTTCTTTCTGAAACGACGTAAATCGGGTGCTAGAGCCTAGAGGTTCGGCATCCATCTAATTTTATCATTACTGACTCTTGCTCCTCTATCCACAAGTTCTTGTGGTGATCCAGCCAGAATCTTTCGATGCAAATGCAAGCATGTCGACAGGAACGCGTGCCGGTCAGAGAAAGCTCATGGGCAATGAGCAGCTCCCCTCCAACAACAGTTTTTTTTTTTTGAAATTAAGGCAGGAGCCCTGCGAATCATTTAAGGAGGAGAAGAAAATCCAGTTTTACATAGGTTGTATTACATAAATAACTTAAGAAACACAAAGCACTTAAGAGAAGGCTTAACATTAGAAACTAGAAGGGCGCAGGTTCAGGGTTGGCCCCGTAGGCCTGATGTCTCAGACTCATCTCCTCCTTTGCCAGATGAAACACTTGCAACGGCATCAGAAATTTTCCCTGGAAGACCCGCCTATTCCTTTCATTCCAGATGTTCCACGTGATATAGATCAACACCGCAGCTTTGGCTCTGCGTTGAGGTTTAGGCAAAGCACGCAGTGAAACCCGCCACCAATCCTCAATTGTACTGTTCGCCGGTGGAGGCTGAATGAAGTTCCCAGACCATCCGCTGACCTCGTTCCAGACCTGCAAGGCAAAAGGGGCAATGGAGGCACAGATGCGCTGCCGTCTCCAACTCGGTGCCGCACATAGAGCACAGCAAGTTGCAGTTCCAGTTCCTCAACATCATCTGATCTGCAGTTAGGATCTTGCTATGCACCAAAAGCTAAGCAAAGAATTTGTGTTTACCCTCCATAGGTGCCTTCCAGTACACCTCGTTATCCACACATGCAAAGGATCCGGTGAATTGGATGTTGTAGGCTGACTTTGCAGTATACTCCCCAGATGCAGTCCACTGCCAATGCATTTCATCCTATGCATCTGAAAACTGAACCCCCTGCACCCTATCCCACAACTCAACGAGTTCAGCCATTTCTGTAACAGTAGACATCCTCCACAAGCCACATGTCCGGTTTGCATTTGTTACTTCCTCAAAAAACTTACTGTGCTTCCTCCAAGCCAACTTGTACAGGTTTGGTGCCAAATCTCGCGGTGCCACCCCATCCAGCCACGAAGAGTTCCAAAATTCAGCTTTTAATCCATTGCCAATTCTCACAATAATGCTTGCCCTGAACAGATGTCTGTCTATCTCGTTGACTGGGGGTTCAGTCCCAACCCAAGGCCGATCAGGTTCATGCCAAGCAAACCACAGTCACCGCTCACCGGCCGGCCAAAGCTTTACTTGCCTATCCATCCACATCCACTTTACTCCCTCCGTCCCTTTGAAAGTGTCGCGGAAGCTACAGTACCGTGTCCACAAATAAGTGTCGTTCCCTACGGTTCTTAGGCCTCTAGCTGCACGCATGCGCCTGCCCTGGCTTATCTCGTACCCGGTCGGCCTCATCCCACCACCACACATCCCGTTTTTTGCGAGAAAAAAAACAGCCTCATCCCTCCATTGACTCCTCTCCACCGAGATCCTCCTGGATCCTCCGCCCAGATCCGCGCCTCCTGCCGTCGCCCGCCCGTCCTCCGGCCAGATCCTCGCCTCCTGCCGTCGCCCGCCCGTCCTCCGGCCAGATCCTCGCCTCCTGCCGTCGTCCGCCCGTCCTCCGGCCAGATCCTCGTGCGCGGGCCACGGGAGCCGGGAGCGCAGGCTCCTTGCTCTTACTCCGAGCGCCGGCGTTGGGAGCATGGTGTCCGCCTCCACCAGCTAGGCCGACCTGCGACGGGCCACGGGAGTGCAGCACGCGACACGAGACCCATCGGACGGAGAAGGATCCAAGCACGGCGTCCGCTCCGTCCTCAATCCTGTACAAGTACGTGCTTGTTCGTGCTCTACACTCTGTACATGCATGCTTGCTAGCAGTACTCGTAGATGGCAGTATGAGAAAAAGAGAGCTTTCCAAGGATTTTTTTTATTTCGGTGCTTTTCTAGAATCATGCAGCAAAGAAAAAATAGTACAGAAGGTTTCATAATAGGCACCATGGGCTTGGATCTCGCTTATTCTGTGTCTCGACATCTCAAAGTGGTTGTGCAGCACCTCTGTAAATTGAAGTGACAGTATAATTTTCTAATTTAGTTTAGCTCTATAAAAAAGCACAACGAGACCCTGAACTATGTGAAACACCAATAACTGAATCTTGATGAATCAACCGAAATCAATAGGACATGATCAAAAATAAATATTCAGGAGATATGGTGAAATATTCAGAAGAAAGGTGTCTGTCTCTTTAAAGATGAGCTTGAACCTGTCTTTTTGTGCTGCAGGTGATCCAATGACAGGCGGCAAGGGGGTTGGGACTAGCCGGTTCATTCGTCACTTGCGGATGAATCGTGCCTTGGGGATCAAATCGAGTACTAGGCAGATGCCTGGCCGAGATCGTCGTCGTGGAACTTGGTGGGATCAAAAGCTGAACCGCGTCGCCATCGAAGGACAGGATTTTGCTCAAGATACACAGGAAGGTGGTGCAGATCAATTTGTTTTGATACCTGATTCAGATGAAGAAGGAGGTGCTAAAGGTTCATCTTTGCTTGGTGATGATGACGAGTATGTCCCTGAGACGGAGCCACAGGATGTTGTTATGGTGAGCAAAATTACTAGGCCGTCTGCCAACCAAGGCCGTCAGCGTTTGGGGTCAGCCTTCTTAACGTTGCTTTGCAATTTGTTTGTCATATTGGTATATTACTGATTCTGTATATAAACTATGTGCAGTACTTTGCTTCATGAGTAGTTCCGGCTTATTGCTGATATGGAAAATGAGAGTGGTAAGGTGGAAATGGAGAGTATCAAGTTGGAGACGAAGAGTGGTAAGGTGGAGATGGAAAGCAAGAAGTTGGACATATGTGCCAAGGTCAAGGTGGAGGAAGAGATGGACCATGTGGCAAGCTTGTCTGATATGGAAACTGATGACGAGGCATATCCGTTGCAAGATGGTGTGAACAATATCAAGTTGGAGAAGGCGAGTGGTAAGGTGGAGATGGAGGAGAGTGAGAAGTTGGAGATGTGTGCCAAGGTCCAGGTGGACAATGTCAAGTTGGAGAAGGAGGAGCTGGACCATATGACCAGCTTCTCTAATATCGAAACTGATGACGAGTCATATATGCAAGATGGTGTGGACCTGCGAGGCTATTCACAAGTGGAAGATGACAACTTTAATGAACAGGTAACTGACATGTTCACTACCTTCACAGGTGCAAGATCCAAGTGAAAGTGTTGATAGTATTTTGGTTGTAACCGCACCCTAGTGTTGTTGCTTTTGTTGTTTGGCTGTGATGGCAGCAACCTCTAGAAAGGCACATGTGATGGTCTACTGATTGCTTAATTGAACTAATGCTTTATGTTGAAGTGGTTTGATTTGTGGTGCTTGTGTGTATATATATGCGATGCATGGTTTTATTTAAGGTGCATGATGATTTAATTTATACAACACATTCACGACTTGAACCATGTTTACATGTACTATAGAGAAACAAATAAGAACAAAAGAAACTTAAACCTTGTTTATATATACAACATCGATACTTGCTGAACAACACAAAAGCAACTTAAACCTTGTTTATATATACAACATCGATACTTGCTGAACAACACAAAAGCAACTTAAACCTTGTTTATATATACAACAGCGATACTTGCTGAACAACACAAAAGCACCATAAGAGATGTTTACAAGAACAGTACTACTAATTGTTCAACAACTGAAAAGCCCTTTCAACTAGTTGCCTATCACAACTTAGAGCTCTAGGGAGCATGCCTAGTGCCTCTAGCCTTTCTTTATTCATGTGAGGGATCTTATACTTATTGCCTCCATTATCTTTTAGAACTTCAATCATGCATGCTTGTAGTGTAAGGAAAACCCTATTCAGAATGATAGGGTTGTAGTTTTGATATTCTTGCTCAACATTCTGAATGAGCTCATCCATGTTTGTTGATGTCGTTCTATCCGTTAAGGACTGAAGAGAAGCAAAGAAACCAATGTCAAGGCAGTTCATATCAGGCAAATTAGCAGGCTGGTTCATTAGGCGTATATCAAGGCCTGTTTGGGCTACTGCTGCAGCAAATTCTGCATCATCTACTGGTAGATGAGAAGGAGCATTATCCTGTTGAATCCATATTGTCTCGTGCCTTGATTCTCTGGGCCAACAAGCTTGTATAGCTGGTATAAGTTTCGTAATCATATAAGATCTGATTGTTTTCCTATCAACCTTCATGGTCTTCGTGATAGGTGTGCCCCTCGGTCTGTTGCCGCTTCTCCTTTGTGCTGGTTCCTGTAATTATGAAGAATGTTGTGTCAATTAGCTCAAAATGGCTTGCAAGCATTACTTAGAGAAAGATTAGTACCTTTCGCACAAAAGCCCATATGCCTATCTTCCCATCAAAATAGCATGTCCCTTCATCATCAAACCTAGACTGTGCAACAAAAGAGTAAAACATGACTTTGCGAATGGTATTCTTGTTTTGCACTGTCCTGTGTGGGTCTTCTTCATCTGGAAGCATGTACATAGTCTTGATATTTTGTGTTCCATTGAACCACTTCTCATCTGAGTGAATAATATTTTTCATTACAATGAACTTTGGATTGTCTGCCAGAGTACTTGGATCTATCATAGAGATAATAAATCGTATCCTTGCCAGTTTGTTTTCTTCCTTCAGATAAGGCCTCAATGAGTTAGAGTGTCGTCTACTGGAATGCCTTGTGCCAAACAATTTTTGCCTCTCTGTCATATCCGTTGTACTGTCCGAACATGAACATTGTACTTCTCAGCAATAAGTTTTGTACTATTTCTTTGTAATGTGCCATTACTGCTTATTCCAAGCAAACTTTCATATATGTCTTGCCTTTGTCTTCGGGTCAAATTCTTCATCATATTTGATGCTTCTTCTTGTAGGGTTTGCTGATCATCTTCGTTATCTGTGTCGGATAACTCCTCTTCATCAAATATGATGTCGACAGCATTTGTGTACACTCCAAAGTCATGTATGACATCATCCAAGGTATCTTGTTCTCCATGTAAGTTACTGTTGTCATCTCCTATATATGGTGTGCTGATTGTCAGTAAATTGATTATGAAACCTTTTCACATGAGTATTATTGTTGTAAACTTTACTTGCACATGATGGAAATAATCACCTGTATGCAGATTTTCTTGGTTTTCTTCATGTGGATCATTTAAATCAAATGAATGGCTAGCGTTGTCACCTGGTATAGAAGCAAGCTGATGATTATGAGAATGCATTGTACTGACACATCTGAGTTATTCTCCCTTTCACTACACTTACACAAAATTTAACTAATGTTGCTTGAGATTTTATGAGAGAGAATCAGTTGATACACATTTTATGTCAGAGAGGTTGCCAGTCATTTTACTAGAGAGGGAAATATAGAGGAGGAGAGAGACCAAAATGTTTACCTTGATGAATTTCTTCTTGTTCACCATTCTGAACATGATGGAGACCAAAGTGATGAGCTCCCCCAACTTCAACTGTAGTAATAGCAGTTTTAGTTGACAAAATAATAGCAGTAACTAAATCCCTAGATGTTTGGTTGTGATTTTAGGAGGGTCAAATAAAGTAGCATTCTAATCTTAAGAGAGGGAGGGAGGGAGGGAGGGAGGGAGAGGGAAACATAGGGAGAGATTATTCCAAAGTGTTTACCTTGATGAATTTCTTCTTGTTCACCATTCTGAACAGGATGGAGACCAAAGTGATAACCTCCCTCAACTTCAACTGCAGCAACTACATCTTGATCGCGATCCTCTTCATGTTCAGCAGGATTCTTGTTGAGATCGGGCACCTCATCACCTTCCTCCTCTAGTTGTGTGTTTAAGTCTATTTCCATGGAAGATGGATGAGAGGTGAATGGCTGAAATGAAAAAGGCAACGAAGGGTTACCAGGCTTTGTTCCCACAGATAGAGAGAAATGGCGCTGAGGACAATGGTTTGAAATTTCAATTTGTTGTTTGTGTGTAAAAATGGAGCACAAAATTTGTTTTGGTGCTAAACGGTGTTTGCCGCCGAGTGAAATCTCTGTTTTGCTAGATTTATTTATTGTAAAAACACTGTGTTGCATGTTTATATGTGAAAGTGGATGGGAGCACAAATTGTTTATTGATGCTGTGTGTGGCCGTGGCGTGAAGCTTCAGGTATTAATTGCATGTCCTTCCAAATAGAAATCATTGCTTCTTAGGGGTATCAGAGTCTTTTTTCCTGTGCATTGGTTGTTGTTCTCTTCAGCCGGCGACACTTTCAAAGGGACGGAGGGAGTACACATTTCAGGCGGATCAATCCTACGCGCAAAGCGAGTGATATCTGACGCAAAAAGGACAGCACTTTCGTATCCCCAATACGCGAGCCGCTGCACCTTACCAAAAACTACAGTTTCGGCAGCGCCACTTTCCCCGCCGGCGCGGCGAGAGACGATGGCAGCCGTCGGTTCCCACCGGAGCGGCGAGCGACGGATAACGATCGGAACATGCGCGGGTTCCGCTCCGGCCCGGTCGTATCGTACGAGCGGGCAAAGTCACACGCTTCAGGCCACCAATAGTGCGGTCGACGACAACGCCGGTGGAGATCCTCTGCTCTTCCCCCAGGCGCCCCCCAGCGAGCGAGCTTTTTGGATTTTGGTCATTCCCGCACGTCGAATCTCTAGCCGGGCGACAAGGGAGAAAGCAGTCGTATCTTTCAGTGGTCTTTAATCAGCAGCCTCTGACCTGACCGCATCGGGTGTCACTTGTCAGTGCCGGTAAAGCTACGAGCTCATCAGCCGGACTTGGCAACGTCGTCACAGGTGAACGGTGGACTGAGTGTCACCGACAACGTAGGACCGACCGACCGACCGATGCTGGTGTGCTCACTTCGCGACAGCGGAGGAGCCCATACGATCAACCGTAATCTAGATGCTTTTCTCCGTGGTTCACTTCCACTCTTCAATGGAGCAGCATACTCCCTTCGGTTTGGTAAATGAAGTCACTTAGGACAGCGACACGGGCTTCAAAATACAACTTTCACTTCTTATTTTTATAAAAATATTTATTAAAAAACAGCATACGTATACTTTCTTGAAAATATTTTACAAGACAAATCTATTCATGTAGTTTTCACATTTCTAAACTCAACGACTTAAAAGTTATTCATGATTTATATTTCTAATGTTTGACTCAAACTTTGTCCAAAACGACTTCGTTTACCAAACCGGAGGGAGTATGCAGGTTACTACTTGGCGGACTACGAGGTACGAGCCTGTTTGGGAGGGCTCTGGCTCCACCCAAAATGGCTCGGGCTCGGGCTCTTCTGGTGGAGCGGGAGCCATTTTAAGAAAACGTTTGGCAAAATGGTTTCTCCTAGTTGTGTAAGGTGGATAAGAGAGTGAAATGTCCATAATGCAATTTTTTCTTTTTCCCTTTTATTTTCTTCTTTATTTTCTTCTCTGCCTTTTTCTTATTTTTTCGGCGTTTATCTTCCTTTTCTTCTCCACTCTTCAGAGCTCCCCGCGCGTCCACCCGTGCCCACCGAGCTCCCCCTCGCCACCTCCACCCCCCAGAGCTCCCCGTCGGCCGCCTCTTGCGTGCCTTGGATCCCGCCGTCGGCCACCTTCTCGCGGCGCTCCCGATCCCGCCACCTCCTAGCCCCCCCTCACGGATTTGAGGAGGTGCAGGAGGGAGGCGACGGAGGCCCCTGTGGCCGCTGCGCTGGGGGAGATGGCGGCGGCGGCGGCCCTTTACGGGGCTGCGGCAGTGGTACTAGGAGAGAAGGGGGCATCGTCGGCAGCCACCGCGAGCGCAGGGAGCTAACCTCCCCAGTCGCCGTGCGGGCCGCATGGCGGGCTCGGTCGACGACGGCGAAGGAAGGAGTTCGGCGGCGGCGGAGGAGGAGCGCGACCTCATCGGAGTCCTCAACCTCGCCAGGCAGCAGGCCTCCAGCGACGCTGCCCTCCGTCGTCCATTCCCCTTCCCCTTCCCTTCCTCCATGGTGCCAACCCTGCCGCCGCTCGGGCTCGCGTGGAGGTCAAGCACGTGAAGAGGCCGCGGGTGCAAAGCTGGCAGGCAAACGCGGAGCCGGGGCCAGAGCCGACGGAGCCACTTTTTTTTTACTCCGGCACCCCAAAACTGCTCCAGAGAGCGGGATTTGAGGAGATTCTGCGCCGGAGCCGCTGCAAGAACACCCGTTTGGCAGGGCTCCAGCAGGAGCCAGTGGAGGAGCCGGAGCTGGAGCCCTCCCAAGAACACCCTACCTCTACCTGGAGTAAAGAATCAGTGGGTGCTAGAGCAATGTTCGCACTTCGGACCAATGAGATTAAAGAGATTGTTGCACGGATGTTCCAATGGAAAACGAAATCAAAACATAAAGGTAAAAGGCCCAGAGGAGATGGCAGCTATATATAGCCCACCCACACAATTTGCTTAGCCCGATTTTGACCACAGTCCAACAACAATGGGGCCTGTTAGGTTCAGTGGCTGGAATATGTATATTGTATGCAGCGGCGGAGCCAGCGGTGGGTCAGGGGGGACCCTGGCTCCCATGGTAAATCCTCCAATTTGCTAGAGAAATTTTGAGGAAGAAGAGGAAAAAGAAGGAAGAAAGAAGAAGAAGGGGAAGGAGAGCCCCCCCTAGCATCTAATCCTAGATTCGCCACTGATTGTATGGGCCTGTTAGGTTCAGTGGCTGGAGTCTGTTTGACTGTTTCTGTCCTTCGATCTCGAAAGGAAAGCAGCAGCAAACATTACCCATTCAAATTAACTTAAGCTCCTAAGGAACATAAAGAGAACTCTCCACCGTCCTCGATGCAATTTGTCAGATGGGACATCTCCTTGCTCAGCTGGACCAGATGGGTTCACCATTAATTTCTTCGTGAAATGTTGGGGGACGATCAAAGGGGAGCTCATGAGTCTTATTCACTCCTTCCACAGCCAAAGGCATAATTTTTTCGACATCCTAAACACGGCCAATCTAATTTATTAATTTCTTCGTGAAATGTTGGGGGACGATCAAAGGGGAGCTCATGAGTCTTATTCACTCCTTCCACAGCCAAAGGCATAATTTTTTCGACATCCTAAACACGGCCAATCTAATTCTCATTCCCAAGATGGAGGGAGGTGACACGGTCAACGACTTCCGTCCCATTAGCCTCATTCATGCCATAGCAAAGATAATTGCTAAACTGTTGGCCCTTAGACTGCAGCCTTTTATGAACCGGCTTGTTTCCAATAGCCAAAGTGCATTCATCAAGGGCAGGGCCATTCATGACAACTTCATGTACGTTCGCAACCTTGCCAGGCACTTCCACACCTCGCGAACTCCTACGTTGCTTTTCAAGCTCGACATTTCGAAAGCCTTCGATTCGGTTCGCTGGGATTACTTAATGGATCTACTACGACGCCGGGGATTTCCCTCGAGATGGAGAAGTTGGGTTTCCACCCTGCTATCTACAGCTTCCTCCAAGGTCGTCCTAAATGGAGTCCCCGGGGAGGACATTCAACATGGCCGAGGGCTAAGACAGGGTGACCCCCTATCCCTACTTCTGTTCGTCCTGGCAATCGACCCACTTCAGGACCTTTTACAATTTGCGACTGATAACAAGGTCCTCTCCAAGCTCCGTGGAAAATACGCTCGCCTACGTCTCTCACTCTATGCTGATGATGCTGTCATCTTTCTTAAACCGACAGAGTCGGACGTCTCCAACATCAACGAGCCGCTCGTCAATTTCGGTCGCGTCACGGGCTTAGTTACCAATGTGAGCAAAAGCTTGGTCTCCCCGATTCGTTATGCGGGACTTGACTTGGCAACAATCCTAGCACCTTTCCCAGCTTCGCAAGCAGCGTTCCCGATAAAATACTTGGGGTTGCCATTATCACTCGGGAGACTAAAGAGGGTGGACTTTCAACCCCTTTCCGACAAGGCCAGTTCAAGGCTGGCAAACTGGCTGGGAAAATTCTTCACTCCAGCAGGAAGGAAAACACTTGTCCAATCAGTCCTATCCTCTCAGCCGGTCTACTACCTATCCGCGCTAAACGCCCCTGCAGAAGTCATTGAGGACATCGACAGGCGTCGGAAGAGGTTTCTCTGGACGGGTACCGACCAAATT
Source organism: Cenchrus fungigraminus (assembly GCA_036936925.1). Taxonomy (NCBI): domain Eukaryota; kingdom Viridiplantae; phylum Streptophyta; class Magnoliopsida; order Poales; family Poaceae; genus Cenchrus; species Cenchrus fungigraminus. The sequence goes on along the minus strand of CM072778.1, from coordinate 12,702,488 downwards.
GCGGGTGGAAAATGCAAGGTTGCCTGGCCGAAGGTCTGTCGGCCTACGCGGCTAGGGGGCTTGGGGATTCTTGACCTCAAGAAATTCGCGCGCGCTCTACGACTTCGTTGGCTATGGCAAGAATGGTCGGCCCCGGAAAAACCGTGGGTTGGTATGCGCATCCCATGCACAGAGTAAGATCGACGACTATTCGCGGAGTCCACCACAATCACATTAGGCGATGGTGAGACAGCTGGTTTTTGGGAATGCAGTTGGCTGCTGGGCGATTCGCCGAAGAGGATGGCACCGTCTATCTACGCCATTTCGAAGAGGAGGTCGCGGACGGTGGCAAATGCACTTCTGAATGATGCATGGGTCCGCGACATCGATATTTTACGGATCCGGTCGGCAACACAGTTACGCGAGTTTACCGCCCTTTGGGAGCGTCTAGGGGGGTGCAACTTAACCCCGAAGTGCCTGACTCCATCGTCTGGATTCACACAAATCACGGCCAATACACTTCGGCTTCCGCCTACGAGGCTCAATTCCTTGGGCTTCCCACCTCACCCATGGAAAACTTGATCTGGCGAGTCTGGGCACCCCCAAAATGCAAATTTTTCTCATGGCTGGCGTTCCAAAACCGATTATGGACCGCGGATCGACTAATCAGACGCGATTGGCCAAATCAGAAAGTGTGCACGCTCTGCCACTCGCAGGATGAGACCAGCTTGCATCTGTTCACCCAATGCCGGTACAGCTTGACCATCTGGAAAAACATCTTCAGCTGGGTCGCGCCCCATGTGCCCCCCAGAACAGACTGGTCCACTTTCACATCACTAGCGGATTGGTGGACAACGATCGGAAACATGCCGGGAGCCCCCCCTGAAGGGATGGCGCTCCTTGCTAATACTCGTATGTTGGGAGCTATGGAAGGAGCGCAACGCGAGGATTTTCCAAAAATCCTACTTACAAAGAAGCCAGCTGATCAGGAAGATCAAGGAGGAGGCAAGATGCTGGACGATGGCTGGTGCCACTCACCTGCACGCGATAACCAATTTTGCAGAATAGCTGTATAGTGAGCCCCTGTAAATGTGTGTTTTTTCCTTTTCCGGGCCTAGGTCTTTGTTCCTCCTTCTCTTTTAATTAATACAAAATCGGCAGTCTGCCGGGTTTACGTTTCAAAAAAAAAAAGATGGGACATCTCTAATCATCACCTGAAATGCTCACATGCTTTGTAGTAATTCAAAACGCAAAGTTGAAAGCGCGTGGAGGGAAACGGGAAGGATGCAGAGGGAGACACTGTCCGTTCCTAACTGCTTACCCTTGTTTTTTTGCTAAATCTCGTAACCCCAACAAATTTCAAATTCAAGGCGCCGCTCCCACAAACAGCTGACACTGTCCGTTCGCTTGTGATCGTGTTTACCTGTTCTTATCCTCTTCCTAGGGACCACCCACGTTCGCTGTTTCGAGCAGTGCTACACCTATAGCAAATTCTGCGTGCAGTCACCGCCGCTCCGGCCTTTCGCCGCTTCCGATGCTCCGCCTCGTAAGCTTTTGCTCTACCGTCAGCCACAGGAGGATGGACCAAGCTCATTGTGGCATTGTGCACCGGCTTGGTGGTGAGTCTCGCATGTTGATCCGGAAGACGAAGGTAAGGCGAGGAAAATGCATGCAGCGTGCGTGCGTGCTTAGCGCTTAGCGAGCATTGGAGACACTTTGTCTCAGATAAAACAAACATTTAGAGCTACTAAACTTGAAATGCAGACTCGAACAGAAGACAAAGTTGTCAATCTCTCGCTGCTGCGCCGTCTGTTGATCTACTGGAGCTCAAGCCTGTGCTGTAGACTCGGATCTGCGGCGCGGCGGTCACCGGGCAGGTGCCAGGACGCAGAGAAACAAACGATTCCCATGATCCAATCATCCAAAAGGCAGGGATAAAGCTGCGGGGGGAAATGGAACGGGAAAGCGACAAGACGACTCCAGTTACCAGAAGCAGAGACTGAGACTGGAACTGGACGGCCCAAACAGCGCGGATTCCGCGGAAGGGCCTTGAGACACTGGCACTCTCGTGGGAGGAGCTCATGGGCAGAGCTGCAGAGGAGTTCTTCGTTCTACCACTTCCAAGTTCCAAGTTTGCGCTTGCCCTGCATTACCAATGTACGAGGTTTTCAATCAAAACCACTTCATTTGAATTTCCACAGGTGATTCGACATTTAAACATACACAAATTCTCATCTAAACGAGGTTTATTTCAGACTGCAAACTGAGCAGCGACACCATTACACCAGTCTTTCGTTCAGAATGCAAACACATCCAACGGGCACGGTACCTACAGAGCACGACCAAACAACAGCAAACCGGGCACAGAACAGAAGCACGCACTAGACCACCACGCACACTGCAAATCCTACTAGCGACACTTGTTGACGGACAGCGACGGCGCACACGCTTCGGAGCTCCGGCGCTCCAGTAGTCATCTAGTGGCAGAAGATGACCTTGAGCTCGCGCGGCGCGGCGCACTGGTGGGTGAGCGACGGGCTGTCGTGCGCGTAGGTGAAGGCCTGCGGGCACTCGCGCTTGAAGAACTCCGAGTACTTGGAGGCGCGGCAGGTGCGCGGGCTGTTGTACATGTTGCGGCAGCACAGCTCGTCGGTGCGGAAGGCCTCGCAGCCGCTCTTGCACGCGAGGACGCTCCCCGCCGGCGACCGCAGCTGGAGCTCGCCGGGGCAGGTCTGGGTGAGGTCCTTGCGGCAGGCGAGGACGGGGCAGTTGCCGCGGCCCTCGTGCGGGGTCACGGACAGGCCCACGTTGAAGCCGTCCACCACGCTCACGCCGTACGAGGCCTGGTCGTCGCCGCTGTGGTGGAGGTTCACCTGCGCGAGGGTCGCGGGCGCCGCGCCGCCGAGCCCGCCGCACTGGAGCCGACCGCCGCAGTCGCCCGTCGCGCAGTGGAGCTGCGCGCCGGCGGCCGTGCACCCCGTGCGCGCCCAGATGCGGCCCGACCAGGGGTGGGCCGGCGCCGGGAAGGACTTGTGGGACAGCGCCGGGAGGAAGAAGCCGCCGCCCTCCAGCACGTCGTGGCCGGAGTTGGCCTGGATGCCCGGCCACACGGGGAAGGGGCAGTTGTTCACCACCGTCAGGGTCATCGGCGCGTAGTCGGCGGCGGCCAAGATGCCGCAGCCCAGGAGGGAGGTGGCGAGCAGGAGGAGCAGCTTGGGAGAAGCCATGGTCTGTTGGTTGGGTTGCTGATGAGCACGAGCAGGTCGTGACTAGTGGGCGTGACAAGTGAGGTGAGGACTCTGGGGGTTTTAGGTGGTTTTATAGGTACGTGGAGTGCTCGAGTCTCGCTCGAGTGGGCGTCGTGGGTTTCGGCTCGGGCCATGGCGAACGGGCGGGTGTGTCTGTGTCTCGATGCATCGTCTACCTTTGCAATGAGAATTCTCAGCTTGCGTCGACACCCTCCAACAAAGAGTGAAACGGCGCACTTGTTTTCACTGCAACAATTATATTTTCGAATATTTGTACCATGCGAACTGTGAACAATGCAGTAGGGTCCTACACGTAAATGATTCCCGCCGGAGGACCGGTCATGATTCTGGCTGGAGTTACATCATTTACCTCAACACTTCGTCCACTGGGGAAAGATGCCCTATGTCTCCCCCAGAATTGATCCAGTCTGAATTATTTCAAGTTTGGCACCAGTTGGCACCGAGCTAGGCTTGTCTGCGTGAGAACCTAAATTTGTTATGAAAAACTAGAGTGCTTTACCTGTTAATGTTGCATTTAAATTAAAGGTTCATACTATATAATAGTACAATCAGTGATTGATTATCAAAGCTACGTTTCAAAGATTGAGCTAATGTTTCAATCTACGTCTATCCGCTCTGGATATCTGATAACCTCGACGACAATCATGTTTGTCTTAATCTAAAAAAACAATCATGCTTGACAATTGTCCTGATGACACTGAGCTTTATCTCCTCGGTCTTGTTACCTTGGGGCCTAACGTCATGTCAGTTCTCAAAAGCTACTACTCCCTTGAATTCACTTTCCCAAAGCAGCTTTAGGAAACAAGCAAACGGGTATCGCCTCACACCATTTTATAGTTCTGCTTTTGGATTTATCAACAACTCAACTGATACCGTCATTTCCCCGTAGTGACACCTGCTACCTTAGCTATGTTTGCAGGCTTGTAGCCGAAACGGCAATCCTTCGGAGGTAAGGATGGATGCCAAGCCAGGATGGCTCTCGAATACCGACGGTAGCGCGTAGCGGCTGGCTGCATGTGCACGGTGCTTTGTCAATGTTGGCAATGCATGCATTCAAAGGTTCTCACCCTCTTCTCCTGCATCCTGCATTTCTGCCCTTTATGCTTTCTCTTCTCCAGATCGTGGAAAGCAGCAAGCCCCCGCGCTGGGCGCCTGTGGTCTGTGGATAAGCTCCACAAAGGAGGCGCAGCCGGGGCAGGGATGCATGATGCATCGGAGGGCTGGGAGGAGAGGCCGGGGACGGAGGCGTGGCAGCTTTCTTGGCGCAGGGCGCACGGGGCACGGTTCCTGTGGACTGTGGTGCGGCACACCAGCGGCGGCTTTCTACTTTAGCGTCGTTGGGTTGCTGAAAGGTTGGCCCCGGCGCTGCGAATCCTGCCACCGCCGAGGCCCCCGATCTTGTACATCGTACGCGGATGGTATCATGGCGTGAAGCCTTGCGCCGCGAATGCTTTGGCTTTGTTAGCTTTTACCTTTTCTTTCAGTTCTCGCCGCTCCACGGTTGAGCCGTCGCCCGTCGGTCCGGCCCACATGTCGAAGAGCTGGGGATTACGACGACGATGTCCGTGTCCTCGTGTTACCAGCAGCAACAGGTCTCCGGAGCAGCCAGATCAGCGACGGCCGCTGTGGGTACGCGGCCGCCGGGAGAGGTTGGTTTTACGGCCCCTGATCGATCTCCGAGCAAAGTATCCGTCTCCAACTGCGTTTCTCGGCGAGCTACTTATCTAGTGAATGTTTTGTGGAGGTCACTTTGGCTTTGTTGATCCTTTGAGCGTCCACGTCCAAAATTCCCCTATCTACTAATCAGCACGCTTAGACTATCTCCATGCTGCATCTCCAAAGTGAAGAAGTAATACCTACTATAGATGCTCCAGCAGATGCTGCACCCCTTCTGCAAAATGCACTCGGCCCTCCCCCGTTGCGCATTCCTGGGGACACTTCGCTCTTCGCTGCATCCTCTCCGCCAACCGCCTCTCCCACCCCCGTACCTCCTCCTCTTCCGGATCTGCGCGCCTCTCCTCCTCCTATTCCGGATCTGCGCGCCTCTCCTCCTCCTATTCCGGCCGGCGGCGGCACTACTCCTTTGGCGGTGGGCGCTTCTCCGGCGGCAGCGCTCCTCCTTCTACTCCTCTGGCCGTCGCTGCTCCTCTCCCGGCCGCGCGGAGCAACTCCTCCTCTTCCGGTCGGCGTGAGCCCGCGGTTGTGAGGTCTTTGGTGGCGGTGGGGGTCTGGATCGGCGCGAGGTCCCCAGCGCTTGCTTCCCCGGCGGCGAGCGCGAGGTCCTTGGCTGCGGTGGAGATCTGCATCGGGTGAGGTCCCCAGCGCCTGCTTCCCTGGCGACGACGCGAGGTCCCCGCCGGCGGTGCCGCAACCTCTCCTAGCATCGCGGCGCCCCCTCCTCCTCCGCCGTTGAGCCCGAGGTCAAGGCTCCTCCCTGCCGTCGGCCACCTCCAACCCCGCCGCCTCCTCCCCGCCTTGGCTCGATCTGCTCTACTGCGACGGGCGGCGCTCAATTCGGATGGCGACGACGCTTGATTCGGGCGGTGCCTCTCCCTCTCTGTCTCCTCCACCCTCTCCCTCCTCTCTGCCTAGAGCAGGAGCAGGACTCTGGCGGCGGCGGGGCTCCACTGAAGCGAGCGGAGCAAGAGCGGCGGCTCGGCGACCATCCTCGGCGGGGCCCCACGGCGTGGAGGAGCTCCATGGGCGAGCTGCTCGAGCTCCCTCTTCCCGCGGGAGCCAACGGCCGCTGCAGGATGCGCTAGAGATGTGCGTGGCTGCTGCGGGCCTCTCTCGTTTGCTGATGGAATTCTTCTCTCTGCTTCGCGCAGATGTAGTCTTTGCAAATGCAGATGCACATTGCTTGCTGGAGATAGTCTTAGGGCCTCTCCAATGTGCAGGTAAAAGTGGTCCTATGTAATAAATGCGTCTATGGGACTTGGTTCTTTACACTGTGAAGTCGTTCCTATGAAGGATCCGTTCCCATGTTAGGGCCTCTCCAATGTGCAGGAATACTTGGTCCTATGCAATTAATACTATAAAGATCTAGGATCTAAACATTGTGTGGTTGGTCCCACGAAGAACCCAGCTCCATGTATGGATCCCGGTCCTATAGAATAAATAAATCAGATCTCTGACGCAAGCACACAACATCCAACTCAAAGAGCCACAAGTTTAATTCAGCAACAATTTTTTAGTTGAGCAGGTCCCACACTTGGATTCAATAAGTCGTTCCTACACATTGTGCACAAGTAGCAGGTAACATCACATCTTTGCGGGACCCACGTTAGGACTAAGTGTGGTACCATACATTGCTGGTGCCCTTAAGGTCCAGCTCCTATACTGACACAACATAGTGCACAACCTGTTTCACTCGATTGGATTGGGGAGACAATTTTTTTAATCATACAAGCCCACTAATGGATGCGGGGTGCTGGTCCTCAACACTGCAGCTCTCATGCTAGTTGACGTCGCATCAAACGTGGGCCCAAGCTAAGGTCGGGGGTGCGTCCATACACTGCTGACACCCTATTACCCTGTGTGGCTGTGTCTATCAGTGTACTATCATTTTGAGGACCCTCGGGCGAACTTGTCATATTGAGGACCCTCGGGCGAACTTGTCATAACGTTCTCATACTCTAGACCTTATATTCTTATATAAAATATTATAATATATGCATTTTCTTAAAAAGTGAAAACAAATGTTTTCTCAACTACAAATATTTTTAGGTAACATTTTTAAATTCTAACACCTAAATTTAAAAAAAACATGATTAGATGAATACTATAATAGAATATGAGATATTAACAAGGCGTTGTGGCCTAGTGGGAAAAATGAGTTGGTTGTCCGGCGTCCGCGGTCTTGGTCAATTGGGCTGTTGACCTCCTGGTAGACATACTATACGCATGTATACGTACCTATACATATATGAGTTTGGGCCCCTCCGCGGCTTGGGCCCTCGGCGGTCGCACCTAATGCCCTCCCCTTAGGGCCGGCCCTGATGACATGGAGTAACAAAATCGAGCTATATATATAGTTGATTTGGCCGAGCTCTGAACAAGCAAGATGACAGTACTGGCGACTAGAAATATCTATAGTGAAACACAACAATATAACAATGTCACGCATTAACTCTGCCCTGATTCGTTAAGCTCAAATTTCGTACAAGTTATCATAATACTTTCTCTTGTAGGACTCTTCGTGGCAAGTTAAGTGATGGTGAGTCGCCAGCATGTGCTTGAAGAAGAGGAAACAGGCATCCCTTGATGCGCGGCTGTCCAGGCAGAGGATCTCCCGCTGCTTCCTCACCCAATCTGGGTGCGCAATCATCATGCTAAATGGGCGTGTCTCGGCATGAGACATGCAGTGGAATTCCATGGCCTTGAGGAACCTGCTGTTCCCGTGAAGGAACTTGGCCATCTGCTGCTGCCACCGGCGCCCCGAGTAACCCTCGAACACCACTCTCTCGAGGTGGTTGTGGACGCAAGGTGGGAGTTTCAGGTCGTCCCATTCCCATGACTCTCCGGCGTCTTGCAAGGGCCGATCCGCTAAACAACCGCATCCCTAAAACGAAACAGTAACCAACAAATAAAATAATTAATTAATGCCTTTTGCAAAAAGAAAATTAATAAAAATCATGAACGTTGTAGATAAAATTAATCACCTGGAGGTAGAGGGTCTCTCTTTTTTTTTTTAAGCACAAACTTGCTCATCCTTTATTCACCATGAGGTGGCACACACATGTCATCATCCACCAAACTGGTTACAAAGCTAGGGAGGGGATCATCCCAGATGATTGGAATGTCCGGGTCCCGAACTAAGCCTGAACGAGCTAATACATGCGCACACTGATTACAAGTACGTGGAACGGAAACAATACCACGCAGGTTAAAATGAGATTGTAACAAACTTCGAACTTCTCTAAAGACGACACCCCCAGGCGAATGAGAGGTAGAGGGTCTCTAGGTTAGGGAAAAGCTCGAGCAGCTGCAAGAAACGTCTGACTTCTCCAGGGTGGCTCATGTTCTTCAGTTTCACGGCCAGCGTCTTCAGGTTTGGCATCAAGGTCTCCACAATAATTTGATCTTCCTGCATACGATTCCATTGATGCAATGCCAATGTCAATTTCTGGTTGCCCATGGACGGGTAACTAAAATATTATCTCACCGTGAAAATAGTTCCTCCAATTCGAATCGCGGGATTGCCCACGCCGAGGTAGCCTAGGAACCCCAGCTTAGGCGCGTGGACAATCGTGAGGCGCGTTCCTCTAAAAGGGTAGTAGTCTATGTAGGAACCGAGCACCCACTCGAGCTTTGGAGCATCGTCGATGAAGAGCTCGTCAAAGAAGCTGTCGGTGCAAAGGAATCTGAGGCTCGGTGACCGGACATGGACGCGGCCGCACCCGTGCATGTTGCACATCTTCTGGTGCTCCAGCTGTTGGAATTTTATTTGGGCTTGGCCCAATTAAAATATAATTCAACTCTATGGTACGTAATTTGTATGAGATTTTACTCAACTTAAATAGTTGAATTTTTTCCAATTAATTTGAGAAGTTGATTAATTTGATAAGTGGAGCAAGAGCACGGTGTGCATGAGAGCAGACATGCATGTTTGAATGCTAGGCAATTAATCGTCGCATGCATGCAAATGTCTTTGAATGCTAGGCAGCTAACCGACGCATGCATGCAAACATGCTTGAATGTTGGGCACCTAACGGACGCAGGCATGCATGCTTGAATGCTGGGCAGCGAACGGACTCATGCATGCATGCATGCAGACAGTTTTTCGTCTTGCGATCCACCATCCGTAAATGCTGAAACTCTTCGTTTGCCGGTGCTGACTCTATAAAATCCTGGAGTTCTCTGCTTCCTCCGGAACGTGGAAAATACTCTCCCAAGACAAAACCACAAACTCAGTTGCAGTTGCTACTCGGGTATCTCCGTCCGGTGCTCCTGCGCGCACGGGATCGCTGGAGGGCAGGTGCCTCCGGAACCAACGCCGTACGTGAACTCTGCTCGGGGTGTACGGCAATTTGGTTTTTGGGGAGCGTTCGCGCGACTGCCTACTTCTTCGACGACGACGACTCCAGACTGCCTGCATCGACTACTCTGCTACGACGACGACAACGACAACATGGTTGATTCGGGTTCCTCCAACGCTATCGGCAATCCTGGGTATCTGTTTCTATCTCTCATCTTTATTTATGCGTTGTTCTTACTGTCTGTTCTTTATGGTTCCTTTTTATATGCATGTTCAGAAATTGTTCTTTTCATCATGATTATTAATTATATATATGTCATCATGTTTAAGCCATCAATTTTGTGGATTAAAATAATGTGGAAATTGCTTAATTTTCTAACACCAGCCCCGTGCAGTGCGGGAGCAGAGCGTGGAGCGAGTCCGAGGGGAGCACGACGTTGTACAGGTCGATCCGAGCCAGACGCGGCAAGAGAGAGGCGCCGCCGGCGGCCGCTCGGGCGTCCGGAAAGGTGCAGCTACTAGCCTTGAGGCGCGTCAGGGAGGTGCATGCGAAGAGGGAGGCGGGGATCATACGCCGGATGCAGCGGAAGGAGAGGTCGATCTCCTCAACGCCGCGGAGCGCGAGCTCCTGAAGCCAGCCGCCGGCGGAGGGGTCCTCGTCGCCGCGGAAACAGATGGAGGCGATGGAGAAGTAGCGGACGGGCGCGGTGGGGTGGGCGGCGAGGATGGAGTTGACTATGTCGATGGCGCCGTGGCGGCGGGTCGACAAGGATGCTCTGAATCTGAGGAGAGTCCGCGGAAAAATCCGGGGCCAGCGGGAGGCGAGGACGGAGCACCTCGCGGCCTGGTTGATTGGGAGGAACGAGACGATCGAGACGAGGAGGTCGTCCGGGAGGTCGCTAAGGCGGTCGCGGTTGCGGTCGAGGTGATCGCCCGCCATCCCCGGCAGGGGTGAAGGAAAGCAATCTGATCAGCTGTTCAGTTGTTTTGGTAAGACTAGGGTCGTGCCCGTGCGTTGCTACGGGCAACACAAATTTCCTTCACAAGCATCAAAACGATTCAGATGAAAATAGATCTGTGATCAAAGCAAAAATGTTGAGCAAGAATAATTATTGAAAGAATATAGACTAATCAATTCTTTCATTGATGCAGAACATCTAAACAAAATACATTAGGTAAGTTGTCATCACGGGGAATTGTGGATGTGACACTTAATTTCTCAATTGTAAACATTATGAACAAAAGCAATATTATGCTTTCACCTATTCAAAACCACCTACAACATTTTAGACATGATAACTATACCATATATAATCCCTAAATAGCTGCTATTAAGAAACCCTCTACACCATTTTGAGCATTCCTGCCATCTAAACCAGGAAGAAAAGACATTACATTACTGAAGACACCCAAGGTCATTTCAATGGCCTCACCAATAAAAAAACCTACAAACACAACTCAAAATATGAAAGCTCGGTGAGGTAGCTCAATAACAAAAGCTTGAGCTTATTGTCAGAAAATGAACATAAGCTTGATCTTAACCCGATAAAAAAAATATACCATTCCATCCCTTCTCACAAGTTGACTATGGAATAAACCTCCACCAAGAGTTAATAAGCCCCATGATCACGATGCAACCCCGGTTTTACATATTAACCATAGGATTAACTATATACAAAATAATGAGATGATAAAAGGGACCTATTTAGGTAGGCAACAGGGAAAAAGTTTGATAGTTTGATTTGAGACTGGAGCACAACCCGTTTGTTGATTTTGCCAAAGCTCCACTGAAATTACTAACTATATAGCTCAAAAATGGATATTTCTTCATCCCTTTTTCTAAAGAAATAATAGACTTGTTGGATCACTTTTTAATCAAATACAGGACCACAATGGCAGCAACTTCAGAATCTGCAGCACAGGATGAATGGGTACCTTGTTTCCATTGGCTTATTCCTTAACAGTTGATTGGACTGTCCGATTCTCTCATCTGCTCTGTTAGTGCTACAAATTAAAGATCAATTAGGATTGGATTGATCAGATCAATGGATCGCAAAAAAATAAAGTACAAGTGAAAAGTATCTAATAGGACACATTTCCAAAAAGATATCATTTAACATGTCATTAGCTCCACTTCCATCTGAATGAATCCTTTGTAGTGATAAACTGACTTTGTAGTGTTTTGCCCATTAGCGTCCACTTCCATCTGAATTAATCCTCAGTCCCACCACCTGATAGGTACAAAATGTTAGCTGCATTCAGCTGTATACAGAAAAACATAATACTATACTTTATGACAGTGATAGCAAAACATATATGAAAAGTTTCCTTATTGTTCTTGGTTAAAAATATTGTATCAGTTTGAGTGAAATGCAAAATTCAACTGTTGCTGGGGAAATAGCATGCCATCAGTAACAAAATTTAGAACAAAACACATTAAAAAGTGAGCAAGCAAGCAAAATATATACTGTGTTGTGAAAGTGATAAGAAAATATATACAAAAGGTTTCTTTATCATTGTTGGTTAAACTTTATATATGTATTACTTTGGGCGAAATACGGAGCTCAACTGATGCTGACCAAATAAATAAACAAATACAACATCAGTTCTTTGGAAAGTACTTTATCCTGAACACCGATAAAGAGTGAGCAACGTAATGGTCATTGATCAACTTTCTACATCTAAAATATTGAAGCCTGAAAAATCTCCGAACTGTGTCCAATGCGAAAACTAAGGAAAGTATTAATTTATTAATTACTCGAACTACTATATACCCACAGCTTCTACAGCACACTGTCATGTACATTAAAATTCATAGTGCATATTTTCTTCATTTGTGGATAATTTATGGAATCAACTAACAATTCTGAACTGCCAGCAAATATAAAATAAAGTAAATGGCATTTCTACAGGATAGCAAAGTAACCAGTTCGACCTGGAGGCAACTATTACTCAGATGTTCCCAACTGCAGAATTATTTTTTTTAACAAAAAATCAACAATCTAAATCTCATGTTCTGTCAATCTAAAAGCAATGGTTAATCTGCATGTTAACTTACATGATTTGGGATTAGCTATGGTTAATCTGCCGTTCTGCACAAGGACATCATAAGGAATAATATATCATATTTCAGGTATAGGACCTGAGAAAAGCTCCTTAGTCATGAGTCATGACACTAATCACATGACATATAGTCAAAGTAAGGGAATCTACTATAGCACTAATGCAGGGCGATGCAATTCAGAACCAGATTGCTTACCAACACTAATGCAGCTTGGGCCTTGCTTATTACCATGTCCAAGTAGCATCCTTGGTGTGATCCATAACTATCTTGTGATTTCTAACATATTCTGATTCAGAAGGAAAACGAATTAGCATTTCTAATATTTAAGGAACAACAGTCATAACATCAGTAATATTGAATGCCATGCCTTAACAGATATCAGAGTTTCACAAACCAATATACCCTCTGTCACACAACGAATGAATCTCATTTACACATGGTTGCCAATTGCACATACTCGAGGGCTGTCCGTGGCATCATAGCCCTACTGATGACTCAAATGCTTCAGGACAAGGGTCAGGGGCTGAGGACATCAAAGATGGTGGTCATGAGATAGGGGTTCATTCTTCATCAGTTTCTCAAAAGAAAACATCTTCACTACAGGATCTTGAGTATCCCAAGACAAAAAAGCCTGTTGCGTCTAAGTCTGCACTTGACATGTACATAGAACAGGAGCATTCACCAACTTCTGTGCGTGCAGACAGGGAGACTAATGAAGTGGTAAAAAATGAAAAAGAGAGCCGTCCACCAGAAGGATTTATTTTAGACCCTAACTTGGAGGTAGTTTGCGCCCTTGAAGTACCAAAGAAATCTAAAGCGAGCAAGCTACTGAGGAATGCTGAAAGGAAGGAAAAGCGCTGATATTGATAGTTCTACTGGAAGGACTGCTCCTGAGGCTGCATCTGATGCATTAAACATGGGTGCTGACAAAGAGAGCAGAGAATTTAAAAAGCAAAAAAGCATGACAAAACAATCACTTGCTACTGGTTCAGAGAAAAGGGACCATAACGAAATTGTGCATGGCAAGCCTGATAAGCAGTTGAGTAGAAAATCATGTGCTGGATTTTCTTCCAAGAAGTATCTTCCTGGTAGCGGGCAGCGCACCACGGACTGTATTACTGATTTAAAGTTCCAGCCCAAAATGCATAACAGAAAATAATTTCAACTACTGATCCTTCAAGTTCATTTGAGAACAGAAAAAATATTAAAATAGTACAAGCTACTTGAATTTCATTCGAGAACAGAAAGGATGTTAATAAATTTAATTGACAACCCCTTGTAGAACTCAAGCCAGAATTACAAAAATGAGTTAGAATTGGCAGGCAACACTAACACTGGCTGCAGCATATCCTATATTTCGGGTTGTCAGCATTCCAGTGATGTGCTCATCCGGGTTAAGCTTGGTGACTGCACCAATGGCAGTAACTGCAGGAGGTGCTGGAGTGGTATGCACTAATATATATTCACTAATCTATATTGTCCGATGTGGAGTTTTTTTTATGCCAAATCACCAGATTTTGAAGTAGTAGCATATACTGAATGAAGTACTTTATAACAGACATGGTCTACATGAGGCACCACTGATTCATAACCAATTGTTTCTAATCCTATGTTATTTATATATACTGATTATGGTATTAAAGCCGTTGAATTTTAATTCAAACCACAACTCAACCTAATTTAAGTTTCTATGGGGCTATGATAGAAAATAGCCTGCTATGATTTTGTAGAATCAAATAACTTCACTGTACAATTTAAAATCCCTACCTGGAAAGATACTGAACTTTAATTGCAGGGGACTCTTGATACCCATTTAAGATGTATTTACAAATGTAGAGTATGTGCCAGCAACATCAAATGTGATAAAATCTGAACTGTGCCAGGTGTGAGGGTAGAGATCACAATCCAATTTCCATTCTTGGAGATGTGGAGAAGATGGCTAAATTCCGACACCTCCTTTCTAGTGATGAAAATACCAGTAGCATAACCAAGCCAATAACAGTTTTTCCAATTACTGAAACCAGTGAATTAAACCTAAGTACCTAATTAGACCAATTAAGGTGTACTCTAACCATTGAATTAAGATGCTTGAAATTCTAATTCAGCCTCTGTGTAGACTTAATTTTCTCTTGTATCCTACCTCACGTATTCTAATTCAAATATACACTGTAACTTAAAAAGTGTGATGTTAGGCGCCATGAAAGAATGATTTCAGAATAAGTACTGAAAGGTTGGAACCAGGCACAAGATTGCAAAATACCCTGATAATTAATCAGTTAGGGCCTCTAACCACTAATGGCTGAAACCTGAAAAGTTGCCTTTGATATAATCCGCTCGGACCGACGCTGCAAATGGAAATAACATGACATTCACTAAGCAATGACATGGTAGCATTAGTATATTAATTTGTGTCACACAGATATAATCTGATTCATTAAAAGATTCATCTAGTGCCAACAAGTCATTAGAGGTACTGATCTGATTTCTACCCATCCGTAGCATTGTACTTTTCATATGGATTAGCACATAACTACGTTCTGGAGATCACAAATGCATGGGGAATCGCCAAAGGGACAGCTAGGGAGGGGTGTAGGAAAAATACCTGGGTCGGCGTCGGTCTTATATCCGGGATGGCGTCGGTCCGAGCGGATGGGAGAAGGAGCAGTTCCGGCGCGAGGCGAGGCTGTGGCGTTCTGGTTCGGCGGCGGGCGACGGCGTCGATCCGAGCGGATGGGAGGCGAGGCGGTGGCGATCCGGTAGGGCGGGCGCGTCGATTTGGTTCGGCGGCGGAGATCCCGGACGATGGCAGCACCCTGGATCGATGAACACGGCGACGCGGCGGTGTTAGGGGCTTCGTGTCCCCGATGGAGAAGTGGGGCAGGTAGCAGAGATCTCGGACGGCGGCGGCGAGATCGATTCGTGGACGGCGGCGGCGGTCCCGGACGGCAGCAGGCGCGGAGGCGGCGCAGTCCCGGATGGCGTGCTCGCGGCGTGATGCGGGGGCGCAGCAGGCACGGAGGCGGCGCAGTCCCGGACGGCGTGCGCGGAGGCCAGGTCGCGAGGGGAGGCGGACACGAGGCAACGTAGCGAGGAGGGGACGCGCGGATGAGTGGGCCTGACGCACGAGGGCGGACGCGCGAGCGGAAGGAAGGAGGCCTCGGGGCGGACGCGCGAGCGGAGAGGAGAAACGACGTACCAGTTTTTTTTCTCTACTTCATACTTTTTAGGAGTACTAGGATCGTGCCCGTGCGTTGCTACGGACAACACAAATTATAGATAAATATCATTCTGATCTTAGTGACAAACAACATATATGCAAGACATCCAACTTTATAAGAGAAGCATGCATAACAATAACATCTTATGTTTATTCACATTACATGTGCAACACAAATCAAATATCATGAAGAGTCATCCATTAAGTCACAAATCCTTAGTCAGTAGATGGATAGAAGAAAAGCTTCTGTCCCGAAATGATTTTAGAACAAACCGTGCTAAACCTAATATCTATCGCCTTATCCTAGCATCAGTAGGGATCTTGAAGCTGAGCAACAAGAAACCTGAATGACAGTAATGAAGAAAATCACATACAAACACAGAAGCTAAATAGCTATGCTATCCTATCCTCGGTTACTGTCAATGGCACAAACACCATGAACATTGGCATAGGAGTGGGATTATAGGGGGCCAAATCCAGGAGCCACTTTTTCTCTATCATATTCCTGTATTCACCATGAGTGAAACAACCACATCGTCCTGCTAATGTAGATCGATCTGATTTTTTCATAAGGGACTGGTTATCGCATCTTTAAATAAAGAAACACACATCTTTCATTTTTCTGGATGCATATGTACCAAAGGAGCACGAGCATAATACAGAGTATATAACCTCAACAGTAAACTGCTATTCAGAAATCATAGACATAGCAGATTATTAATATAGCAGATTATTAAGAGTTCAAGACACGTCAGAGTCCAGCCTTAAATCATGTAAATCATCTAGAAAGATAATTTCCCCACCGCACTTGCAGATTTTGTTTAAAGAGCAAAATGGAAGAAAAGAAAATTAAAGCATCCCTTTTTTGATATATTGGCCTGTCAAATGTCTCATCTTTGTGACTTCCATCACAGTTAGAGAGAATAATTTCAGTAAACAACTTAAAATAAGTTGACCAGTAATATATGGGAGGGAGATCATAATGTAAAAAAACACCATCTTTTGGCTGATCCACAAGCCTGAAACATGATTCTAGATGATTGTCCTTTCACTTGTACAATTCCAAAATTACATTAAGGCTATTTAATTTAGCTAGAGGCATCACCATTCATGCATCTCGAGTTGGTTATTCTTATTCAAATGTATGTATTTTTCCCCTCTTACATGGCAACTGCAATAATGTTCGAGTACCAAGATAGCACTATGGAAGCAGCTAACAAGTAAGAGATACTGTATTTCAATTACCCAACTATAATTTAATCATCACCATCCAAATTAAGCTCAAGACGGAAAGCATTGACCAACGAATCTCCATCAGAATTTTAGTAAAAATCAATAGCCCAGAGAAGAACACCGAGAGCAAGGAAAAGAAATAAGAGTCCACCTGGATCGGGGAGACGTTGTTTGTTGACGAACTGGGTAACCGTCTCCTTCCTGCCCCCAAACCATACTTCCTTAACAAAAACTCACAATCTTCAAATCCTTATCATCTCGTCTCTTCTTTAGCATTCCCCATATAGCCCAATATTCAAATATCTGATGACATAAGAGTAAAAAAACATAACAAAATCAACGAGGCCGTAAAAATTATCAAAATATACTAATCTGACCTTACTAAATCAGTTGTACAGTAATTTTATAGACTAACACAATTAAAGGACATTATGGAAACATCACCCAGAACAAATCTAATTAAAGCAACATATGCAAATTTTGCAATAACACTGCAGAGAAGCAGCTTATGTATAGCATCAAAGCATGTTCCAATTCTGAATCACCACATGTTTGTAGCACAAATTCACAATCTTGTATTCATGTACTGCATATTAAGTAAGTCAACGAAATGCCAAATTATTTGACTTCCCATTTTCTATTATCCTTTTAGCTTGAACATAAGGGATAAACATACTCTAACAAAAATAATGATGGGCAAATCCACTTCAAATAACAAGTGACAATCTCACCTTTCTCGCCCATTAGCATGAGAGAAGAAAACAACAAATAATAGAGTTGTGCCTATTTTTCTTTATGTATGTAAGATCCAAAACTTTTATCATAATGATGAAAATGAAGCATTTTCACAGTAATCATATAAATAAGAGCTCTGCAATATTATGCCGAAGAGAATAAAAATCTCAGTATAAACATATGCAGCATATCTTACTTGTTTATCTCTCAAAATGAACATGCATAGCAACCTGCATGCTCCACGCAATGCCCGTGAATAAAGCCCAACCTGCATGAGTGCTAATAACTTAAATAACATTACTGATAATATACACACAGATTATCAACTCAATGGTGGATTTGCCCATACGAGGAAAATTATCTTTCCGAAAGTGCATATCTGAAATTTCACCTGTAATGACAGCAATATTTCAGTACAAAGCACAGGTGGAAGGAGCATCATAGCAGAAAGCAAGATTTATGCTATATTTATCCAGAACTACATAATTCAATGTTGTATGAGTGCATAAATTATCTATTTATCATAATGAAGTAATGAACCAATTAAACATACCTGATAATCTCCATCATGGTCATACTCCCTGTCCCTTTATTTAACTTGGATTCCTTCCAGATGCTTGCACAAAAAAAATCATAAGAATTTCAGTGACAATAATCTTTGGATGCTACAAATACAAATGATAATGTTATCAATTAAATCATGTGACTGGAAAGTGTATATGTAACCAACAAAATCTGATCAGAAATCTGATCAGAAAGGTCGACCAAGAAGAATATTTGTTTTAAGATAACACCATGTGATCCTTAATTATTGAAGCAAGATGTGGTCATTATTGAAGCAAGATGAGGGAATAGAATTTTTCAAAGTGTAACGGGATGGTAAGAAAATATAACAAAGCAACAACTTCCTATACTTTAACAAGCATGTCGTGTGAGAGAAAATTGTAGATAGAAGGTGATTCAGTATATGGTGCGTGCACCTTTTATGTTGCCCAAACATCACAACATAAATTTAGTTTGGAGTAGACCTAAAGATCAAAAAGAAGTAGGCAGTTACAAAGCAATAATTCCCTTGTTGTGAAAACACAAGCGTACAATACAACCTAGATTTTTTAAGGTCTGTGAAATCAATTTGCAAGTTATTGTATTTTTTTATCACAAAACATACATCTTGTCACTAACACCAATGTGCCCCCAATAAACAAGCCTCCTTTTGAGCATTCTGTCATATAATCCTTTTGAGCATTCTGTCATATACCTTGCGAGCTATAGCAAGGACACATGACCTTAATCAAGCATTCACGTAAGGGTGAACGGCATCAAGTGGGGAATCAGAAAGATGGGAGTATGGGGATCATCCAAGTCGATCTGAATCCACAAGTATGCCTTGGCGGCAGGAGCAAAGATGATGGGAGTTTATGGATAAAAAACGAAAGCTAACCATTGTAGTCAAGCAAAGGGGATCAGGTCTCCGCCGGCAGCGGTCGACGAGAGGCTCCATGGGCGACGACGCCCGCGGAATCCACTGGAGAAGGCCGCTGCCGACGATGGTAGCTGATGGACGGCAGATGGCGCTGCGTACGATGGCTTGGTCCTCTGGTATTGACGGCGGCCTGCGGTTGTGGGAGGCAATCGACGTTGACGGCAGCCGGCAGTTGAGGGCGGCGATCTGGGGAGGAGGCGACTCAAGCGGAAAAAGGAGGCGGCAGTGTCAGGGGGCGGGGACGGCGGCGCGACCGTTGTGGACAGCGGTGCGGCCGGGGCAGGGGTGGGGAGTCGATGCCCAGGGGATGAGGGCGGCGCACGGTGCAGACCCCCGCGCCGCAGTCATCGTCGAAGCCCAAACGTGAGTTGCAGTGCGGGTTCCGACGGACGGCGAACAACGAATCCTCCGAGCGCGAGTACGGGGGCTCCGGCGGATGGCCGCGACAGCAGCTGGGGGCGTCCACGGCGGCGGCGTGAAGGTGCAGATGTCCATGGCGGTGGGGGCGGTAGATCCGGCGCAAAATGCCAAAATGGGATGAGCGGGGTGTCGCGGATTGGCCTCTAGGGCGGCAGAGGCAGGGGCAAAATCGAGATTGGGAGGGCGAGCGGAGGTCGCGGGGGCAGGTGCGCGGTCGCGCGAGCGGACGCGCAGGGGGCGGAGAAAAGGTTGACCAAGTTTTTGTCTCGACTTCATACTTTTTAAGAGAAGTAGATATATATATCGAGATTTCGGAGAGGAGAGAGGATTGCCGTGCGCCCGCGACGACGAACGCGTTCACGCAGTAGGCAGTACCTTCTGTCACCAGGGCGTGGGCCGTAAGCCCAATTGCCAGCATCGTTGCATGAAAATACCCAGCCCAATTATTTGCGCGTTACGTGCTTACTGTCAGCTCGGAAGCCGACCTCGAAGTGTTAAAAGACTTGCAAAAATTTTTAGGTAATCTTTGATCACTAATTAAGGTATTAAATAAAGACAGGTTACAAAACCACCTCCAACCTCTATGTAAATTTCTAAGACGAATCTAATAAGGTTTTTGACCACAAGATTAGAGGACGATTACTATAGCAATACCGTAATAAATTATGGATTAACTATGATCACTAAGAGTCTGTTGGTGTTGATTTGTTATGAGAAAAGAAGTATTGTTGGCTGGTAGCTAATTTGTTCCAAGTAAGGCTGCCAATGGTTTGAGAACCACCCCAAAATCAAACCAAACCATACATAAAAGGAAATCAATTTGAAACCACACCATCCAACCAATTTCTCTTATGTATCCAAACCAAACTAACTAAGTGGTGTAGAAGATCACAAACCAAACCAAACTATATCTCAAACCGGTTCTATGTCACATAAAATCTATTTTCCATTCATATCATATGTTTAGCTTTCAAGATGGGCCCACGTGTGGATCTAGCTGTATCAATTTGCACAAAATAACGGACTGTCATTCTAAGACATTTCCAATAAATTTCAGGCAAATTCGTTGAATATTTAAGGTGTGAACGCGATGTTTTAGTTTTAGGGTCCGGCTCTCGACATGGGGCTCACGTGTGGATCTAGGTATGATAATTTGCATAAAGTAGTGGACTGCTATTTTAAGACATTTTCAACAAATTTCAGTCAAATTCGTTGAAATTTTAAGGTGTGAACGCGAGCTTTTAGTTTTAGGGTCCGACTCTCGATGTGGGGTTCACGTGTGGATCTATGTATGATAATTTGCACAAAGTAGCGGACTGTCACTGGAAGACATCTCTAACAAATTCTATTCAAAATCACTGAAATTTTAAGGTGTGAACACGAGTTTTAGTTTTAGAGTTCAGCTTTTGATCTAGGTGACACATACAACCAATTCAAACCATTTCAAATCGATCCAAACTATTAATATTGCTAAACCAAACCAAACCCAACCATTATGTATGTCACCACTCACCACATTATTCACCAAACCAACCAACACCAATTAGGAAAACAAAACCATTAAAATCGGTTTAAAACCAAACCATTCCCAGGCTTAGTTCCAAAAAATTAGTTGGGTGGCCGGTAAGCTAGATGAATAGGACGTAGGTTCATGACGCATTCTTTAGAAATAGTCTTCATTTAAATACTCGATACAAGACTCTTTTTTAAAAAATCAAAATGCAAGATTCTTTTTTAAAAAATAAAAGGAAATCTAAGACGTCAACAGTGATTTCACATCACATGTTGTCGGCCTGTCTCGCTTTAACACAGGTTATTCGGTGATACGACAGCCGGCGTTTTTCATGATAAACAGCTGTCAATACCCGGGAACGCTTCGCTTCTCTGGGAGACCGACACGGCCGAACCGCCATGAAGCCACATCGCCTACCAGAACACAGTGGCGAACTATAGAAGGCACGCGATCAGAGATAGAGATGGTCCAAAACATCCGAATTGTGTAATAGATTGATACTTTTACATCACAATAAAATAAATTTGGTGCTAATTTTTTATGCATTATAACCCGCTAATTACTAGAAAAAATAAAAAAAATTAGCTACAATTTTTTTATGGATTATTTGCTTTCGATAGAGAAAAAAGTGAAAAAATATCTGTATCCGAATCCGAATAGATATCCGAATTTCTTTTCATCATTTGATTAAAATATAGCACACATTTAGGATTTATTTTGTATGAATCTTAACAAGTACAATGCCAAGAACAAAAATATAAATTTTTGATACAAAATATTATACCTAATTTAATTAAAATAAAAAAAATAGTTAAAAAATGATATCCGATTCGGTATCCGAATCCATCTACAGAGTCTCCCTTTGCCACCCGGGTCGCCGAGTGCCACCTGTCAGGTCCCTATCTCCGGCTCCCAAACCAGTAGCATCCAGACGCTTCCCGAACGCTCCTACGATCTGAATCCAACGGCCGGTCTCCACCGCACCCGAACGTTCTCGAAACCACGTCACCCCCCGATAAAACCCCACTCCCCGGCGTCCTCCCTCTGCCCAGACTAGTTGCGAAAGCAGAGCAAGCGATCCAAATCCCCAGAGATTTTCTTAGATCTCGAGTTCGTCTCCTACTAGTTCGATTCCTTCCTCTCCCGTTCGAGCAAGCGGATTCTGGTGGCAATGGCGAAGAGCAGCGAGGGCCCGGCGATCGGGATCGATCTCGGCACCACCTACTCGTGCGTCGGCGTGTGGCAGCACGACCGGGTGGAGATCATCGCCAACGACCAGGGGAACCGCACCACGCCGTCCTATGTCGCCTTCACCGACACCGAGCGGCTCATCGGCGACGCCGCCAAGAACCAGGTCGCCATGAACCCCACCAACACCGTCTTCGGTACGTGCTCACTGCTCCGTCTCCTACAGCTTTTGTTGATTGATGCTGCGTTTGTGTGAATGCTTATCTAGGATATGTGACTGGTTTAGTTAGATTTAGATTAGCATCTCAGTTTCGATTCGTAAATCTCTGTGCTTTTTATACCGTTCTTTTTAAGTAGATACCAGCATATGAACATGACGGTAGAAATCAGTAATTGAGTATTACAACCTTCCCGGAATTATGTTTGTGCTGGAACATAAAATTTGCCTCTAAAAACAGAGAAAGAAACATATAATTTGATACTTATAGTGGTGTTTTTAGCATATGTTAAATTTAGATTCAGAAATTGTCTGTTTAATACATTTTTGGGTGCTTAGTGGAATGTTCAACATCTGTTAATTTAGATTCAGAATTCTACTAAATTTAGATTCAGAGTTCTGTTAAATTTAGCAGTAGGGATTCATACTCCTGGTGAATTATATAGTCGTCGGTGGTTAAGCTTATTTTGTGCTGAAATTAAATAATTAGTGTAAACTACTGCTTTGCTGTAATGGCCTCCTGTTAGCTTGAAGAAATAAAGAACTGACAGCACTTAAACGCATTGCTCTGCTCGTTTTTGCTGTCAGTTTTTTTTGTTGCCTGAAGAAATAAATTATTAAGTGATGAATTGCTCTGTTCGTTTGTTGAGACAACAGTTATAAGCAAAGCAACTTGTTGTAACTTTTTGTTGCTGTGCTTTGTGTGCTGTCAATGGAACAGAGTACTCCTATGCTTGTTGTGAGCAAACCTTTAGATCTCTGTTTGCTGTGATTCTGAAGTTGAATTGAGTGGCTCTCTGTTCACTGTAATACTGAATAAGTTGAATTGATTGGAAGGGATCTCCTTCTTCCTGACAATGAATATTGTGAACTCACAATCTTGTTCGTTCGTTCTTTATATTGCAGATGCGAAGCGGTTGATTGGCAGGAGGTTCTCTGACCCGTCCGTGCAGAGTGACATGAAGCTGTGGCCGTTCAAGGTCATCCCTGGCCCTGGTGACAAGCCCATGATTGTTGTCAACTACAGAGGCGAGGAGAAGCAGTTTGCTGCCGAGGAGATCTCCTCCATGGTGCTCATCAAGATGAGGGAGATTGCTGAAGCCTACCTCGGCTCCACAATCAAGAATGCTGTGGTGACAGTGCCAGCCTACTTCAACGACTCACAGAGGCAGGCTACCAAGGATGCTGGTGTCATTGCTGGCCTCAATGTCATGCGTATCATCAATGAGCCCACTGCCGCTGCCATTGCCTATGGTCTTGACAAGAAGGCTACCAGCGTTGGCGAGAAGAATGTGCTCATCTTCGACCTTGGTGGTGGCACATTTGATGTGTCACTCCTGACCATTGAGGAGGGTATCTTTGAAGTGAAGGCAACTGCTGGTGACACTCACCTTGGAGGTGAGGACTTTGACAACCGCATGGTGAACCACTTCGTCCAAGAGTTCAAGCGCAAGCACAAGAAGGACATCAGCGGCAACCCCCGTGCCCTGCGCCGGCTGCGAACAGCGTGTGAGCGCGCCAAGCGCACACTGTCATCCACCGCCCAGACCACCATTGAGATCGACTCCCTGTTCGAGGGCATCGACTTCTACTCCACGATCACCAGGGCTCGTTTCGAGGAGCTGAACATGGACTTGTTCCGCAAGTGCATGGAGCCTGTGGAGAAGTGCCTGCGCGACGCCAAGATGGACAAGAGCAGTGTGCACGACGTTGTGCTCGTTGGTGGCTCCACTCGTATCCCCAAAGTGCAGCAGCTGCTGCAGGACTTCTTCAACGGCAAGGAGCTGTGCAAGAGCATCAACCCTGACGAGGCCGTGGCGTACGGTGCTGCTGTCCAGGCTGCCATCCTCAGCGGCGAGGGCAACGAGAAGGTGCAGGATCTGCTACTGCTCGACGTCACGCCACTGTCCCTCGGCCTGGAGACAGCCGGTGGCGTCATGACTGTGCTCATCCCAAGGAACACCACCATCCCCACCAAGAAGGAGCAGGTCTTCTCCACCTATTCCGACAACCAGCCCGGCGTCCTGATCCAGGTGTACGAGGGTGAGCGTGCCAGGACCAAGGATAACAACCTCCTCGGCAAGTTCGAGCTGTCCGGCATCCCTCCTGCTCCCCGTGGCGTGCCCCAGATCACCGTCACCTTCGACATCGACGCCAACGGCATCCTCAACGTCTCTGCCGAGGACAAGACCACCGGGCAGAAGAACAAGATCACGATCACCAACGACAAGGGCCGGCTGAGCAAGGAGGAGATCGAGAAGATGGTGCAAGAGGCCGAGAAGTACAAGGCAGAGGACGAGGAGGTGAAGAAGAAGGTGGACGCCAAGAACTCCCTCGAGAACTACGCCTACAACATGAGGAACACCATCAAGGACGACAAGATCGCCTCCAAGCTCTCACCCGAGGACAAGAAGAAGATCGAGGACGCCGTTGATGGTGCCATCAGCTGGCTGGACAGCAACCAGCTTGCAGAGGTGGACGAGTTCGAGGACAAGATGAAGGAGCTGGAGGGTATCTGCAACCCCATCATCGCGAAGATGTACCAGGGCGCTGGCGCGGACATGGGCGGCGCCTCAGGCATGGATGAGGATGCCCCGGCCGGCGGGAGCGGTGCTGGTCCTAAGATTGAGGAGGTCGACTAAGTGGCGTCAATGTCTGGGTTTGCCGTGGGACGGGTGGAAGTCTGAACTCTGGTGCAGGTTGTTTCGGTGTTCAGGGAGTCTGAGCCCTGAACCCTTGATGCTGGTGTCGTGTCGTGTCTTTTTAGCTTTGTTTCGAGTCGTGAGATGGTGAAACCTTTGCAAGTGATGTGGTTTTATATCGTGGTTATTTTGCAAATATTCTTTCGTAGCATTTCTTCGTTTTTATCTTGTGCTAACAGCACCCTTCAACAGCCCTTTCTTGAAATAGAATGCTGTGCTCATGTACTGCGCCTGGCTGCATAAATTCTCGCAATCTCAGTAGGCGTGACGGTGTCTCTAGTATCACAAGTGCTAATACGGTCTTAATTTTACTATGCTCTTTACAAATACATCTCTCTTTAATGTGACTTGGAAAAAAATTCATGAGAGCATGGGTATGGGCTATTCTCTCTTTTCTTTCTTTCCTTGTTTCCTCTTTCCCCTCTCTTTTTTCATCTTTTTTTTTGGGAATGATAGCCTCACCTTTTTTTTTTGTAGTAAAGTTTGTGAGAGAGATGTCAACATAGATATAGAGCATTAATTTTGAATGGACCTAAACATATTTTTGTTTACTCCCAGTGTAGGAGTAGAACATTTATTTGGTGGATGGAAAAATGCATGTTTTGCGCAACTCTTAGTGTAAGAGTTGCCATTTTTTTTATTCCCGTCCTTACGTCAACGCGCCGTCATCTTCTTTGGGTACGGCGAGACTCCGCCGGCCTGGTCGAACAGGAAGCTTTACGTACTAAATAGACATTGAACTATAGCAACAACAAAATTTGAACACATGAATGCAACTTCAATAGGCCCTTACATATAACCGGTAAACTAAATATTTAGGATTTTAGGATATGCGAGCACGATGTCACTGATTGCAGTGAACATCAATCGAAGCCCAAATGGCCCTCAAATGAGATCACAAGGTAGCTCCCAGCTCGTCACAACATTCATGAGCATAAAGTATGCTAAAAGCACACTATTTGGAACCTGATTGCAAAATGATTAAGGTCACATGGTGTGGCACACCATTGTTTCATTAGAAGTACTAAGCGATATATGCTACCAGTTTACACGTTAGTGGAACTGCAAATCTAAAACTGACATACCATACCCAATTACCCATGTATATACAAAAGATAGCAACCTAGCTGCCGCGAACTATAGCCTTGCATTCCCAAACGGTGAGCAGCAGAAGATCAAACTGCAGCTCAAATTTTCTTGCACCTGTGATTAAAAACTGAAACCTGTACAAAAAAAATGGTGAAAGTTAAAATAAGTTTATAGCGATTGTTGTGTGTAGAAACATAAATTCAATTACTTGACACAGGCTAAAAAAATGCAGAAACAGGATTCCTCAAATAGGAAATTCACTTGATAAACATTCAACCTAATCTGTTTAACATGTTGATAACTTGACAGTAAACCAAAATATTGACCTAGTGTTTGACAGACAATTTCTTAGCCATACGCACTATTATGTTTCTACTTCAAACTAGTACACATTGAGGTAAACTCTCCTTAAAGAATAATGCAGATTGCAGAGTACATGTTTTCTGAACACAGAATTTGAATCAACGGAGAACACATTTAAATGCATATGCGAGCACATGTAGAAACAATGGAAGCAAAAAGAAGGGGTCACAGATTATTTTCAGAAATGTAGCCTGGAAACAAGAAAATTCAGAACAACAGAAAATATATGCTAGCACATGCTTCTATTAAGGAAGGCTAGGTTAATGCCATAAGAGTTGCAGAGCAGAGGATACTTCGAAATTAAAAAAAAACAGGTAAAAAAAAAACCATACATGCAATTTATTATACTGATTAGTAAGTTATGCACATATTCCAAGAAACAAATAAGATTGAAGAATGAAGCTACCGTGTAAGAATATGCTTGTTACACACATACATATAAGATACTTACTGAAAAGGATGAGTAAATGTATCCGCAGTCAATTAAATGGAGAAGCAATTCACTGGAGACTGTAAGAAAAGGGGGAGGCAAGTCGACATGCTGTGCTATTGCTTAGAACAACTAAGCAATGGTATTGGTGCTGTTGTTCACTACTACTAACCAGAAAGCTAGAATATAGTCAGAAATAGTCAATTGAGTCATTTGTGTCCATTCAAAACTCATTAAGTAAAGGTTTATAACTATTCTAGAAATCAATATACCATCTTATAATGTCTATACAATGCAACTTAATTTAGATAACACACATAACTCCATTATATCTTAGTGAACAGTTTCGTATCTTTGCTTCTAGCATTCCTGATTTCTCTAGTGAACATATGGACAGAAGCACAAGAGAAGTTGCAGGTTAGCTTACGTATGTTAAAGGTGCACAGGAACTTTAAAACTTTGAGAACTCTCTTATCAACATCTCGACACTTGACTTCAACAATGTTAAGGTGTTCTGAAATTTTAGTTGGTCGCTCCACACTAAATCTTCCTTCCATTTCCACTTCATATTTAGAACTCTGCAATGAAATGAAAGATTCTCTTTTCAAGGACAATCAGCAGACTCAGATACGCAGCAATTGTTCATTAATAAAGCACGTACCTCACAAAAGAGCTCAAGTGTGAGCTTCGCTAGAACTGGTGAGCGTTCAAGGATACAAGCTAACGGAGTGAAGTCATCAGGCACACACCAGTACTCATTGAGAAACAGAGTCTTTAACTTGCTAAATGTAGGGCACAGTCTCAAATCCATTTTGAAGATAAACTGGACAAATTGCAAGCAAATAAGATGAAATGATCTGAAATAAGCCTAGTTTATGGGAATGCATCTAAAATTCAAAACCTATCTAGTTTATGTTTATCTATGCCCAACAATGGTGTAGACATTGCAGAGGAAAAAATGGGGGCGGCTTGTCATTAATAGTTGAGGGTGTACCATTTCTGGTGAAGAAATCAACTCCAAATCCTTAGCTTCGGATAAGCCTTTTAGAAGCACACAACAATTATAATCACCGACATTAGCAGAAGTGGTACAATACTCACAACTACACTGAGAGTTATCCAGTAGTTTGTCACAGGTATCCTCACACTCATCATGTATTCGGACAAATGCCCGCACTAATGATGGCATGCTGTCAAGAATGGGAGTTCTCCCCCTAATATCATCTATGTGAAGATAAACCAATTTTGGGGCATAAATTCGGAGGCGGGGATGCTCGGATGCGGATGCTGTGATTTGGCAGCTAACGATGGCTAGATCTTTCACTGACTTGGATGAGATCTTGGTGGCAGACCAGAACTCACAATATTCCAGCACTAGATTCTCCAACGATGGACAGCTCGAGAAATCGAGGAAACTGTTGCGGGTCTGTACAAATGTGAGATCTAGCCTTGTCAAGTGCTGGGAAGCCAGCGGCTGATCATCTAGCTCGAGGTATGGAGTTAGAAAATCCTCCGGAGACACATTGAGACTGAAGACTCGCACTTTGCGCATCATAGCATGCCGGAGCCAGTGGTTGACCCGGGGCACGTCCTCGTGCTGGAACTCACCGAGATTGAACTCGCACGTGTCGAGGGGCGATTCTCCACCGAGGAGCACGCGGTCCATGAACACCCGGCGCTCCCTCACCGGCGTCAGGAAATCGTCGCCACAGCCCACACGCATTCCCGTGGCGAACCTCCAGAGATGGCGCCAGCGCCGAGCAAGCACGCATGTCCGCACGGACTCCGGAGCCGGCAGGAAGCCGAGGATGTGCTCCAGGATGCCGTCCGGCATGGCTTCTATGCTGCATCCGCTGCCTTCCGCCGGAGGCACCGCAATATTGCTGTTTCTTCCGAATCCCCGATGCATTCTGTCGAGCAGGTGGTGGGCGCGGCGCCGACTGACGCTGTGGAACTAAGAAAGAAGATACGATCAGATGCGGTGCAAAGCGAGCAGACAAGGAAGGCGGATTCGGCTGGTGGCCACCTCACCTCGCCGGCGGCTGCTTTTAAGCTGTGATCTCACCCTGAGACGTGTGGAGTTGGGGTGAGGCCGAGAGAGAACTTTAGAAGAAATTTCGGCTGCGAGTGCCGGTGGTCACTGGGGAATGGAGTCTCCCCTCCAATGGGGAGATATTTCGAAATCGAGTAAAATGCATCGCACATCACTAAACTATATAGTATCAAAGTTTCATATGAATCATTTAGGTCCTGCTTGATTCCCATAAACCACCTGACTTATAAGTCACCCGACTTATAAGTCAGTTGGATTTAAGTTAGTCCTGTTTGGTTGCAGTCACAGAGTATGAGAGAGAAAAAATGAAAATAAGTCACTTTAAGTAGATGTGGAACTACTTATGGACTTATAAGTCAGACGACTTAAAGTGCAAATAAGTCAGGACTGTTTGGTTCACACAGGTGACTTATTTTCACTTTTTACACTTTAAGTCACCATACTTATGGGAACCAAACGGGGTCTTGATAACTCGCAAATGGTACACAGTGCATCATCGAACTCGTATAGTTGTTCACCGGAAGTCCTTTTTTTTCCACACGTAAGCAATGATCCTGCCACATCAGATTTCTTAAAAGCTCACCCTCCTTGCTGCTCTCTCCGCGTTCCCGGGGTACGTGTCGCTCAGCCGCGATTTCGGCCACTTTGCGAAAAAGCCCTCCATTTTGCACGAAATCACGAAACGGCCCAGAAAGTCCATGACACACAGTAAACACGTTCAAAACATTTGCATAAACACCCTCGATCTAAACTTCATTTCTACACGGAGAAGCGGGAATTGTCGGTTTACAAAAACACCCCTGGATGTTTTTCGAACGCCCCCTCCCACCACCCCAACCCCAGCCTAATACCCCCACCCCACCCCACCCCCGCGCCCGAACCCTAACCTCAGTCCCTTCCCTCCCCTCCCCCGCCGCCCCCCTCTCGCCTGCTTTCCTCCTCCCCGCCGCCGCCGTCTCCCTCCCTGCTCTCCGCCGCCGCAGCCTTCCCTCCATTTCTCCGGCAGAGCTCGGCGTGGCGCAAACCCGGCCGGTGGGTGGTTGCGCAGCCGTCGGCTCGGACCTGCGAGATCTAAGCCACGGACGCCGGTGGCAAGGAGGAGAAGGGTCAGGGAGGCGGCGGAGATGGTCGTGTCTCCGGCTTCCCGCCGTCCTGCCCGCTTCGACTCCCTCCTTTCTCACGCGCGCTCGGATACACGAAGGTTGGTGGCGGCGGCCGCATCCTCAACAATGAGGTGCCGACTCTCTTCTCTCTCTCTGATTTGATTCACATCTTAACTTTTCTCTTGCAAATCCGGTGCAGGCCGAGGCGACGACGGGCCCCGGAGCGGCAGCAGGGACGGCGGGGGCAAGCGCTCCGGCCGCCTAAGGATGGCAGTTTTACCCATGGGTAAGGGTAGGGTAAGGGTAAGGGTATAGAATTCTACCCGCGGGCAAGGGTATGGGTATAAAATTCTACCCACGAGCAAAGGTAAGGGTATGAAACTCTACCCGTGGGTTACCCAAGGGTACCCGCACTAATGAAGTCCAGAAAAATATTTGACCCAAGTAGACCCATATATCCTAACCCTAGCACACCCCTTCCACCTCCGCGGCCCAGTGGCCCACCTCCCCGCCCCCCTCCCGACGCCACCACTCGAATACTCGATTTTTCCCCGCAGGCAGCGCCGCTTGCACAACCCCCGCGCCCCGCCGACTGCCGCTCGCACAACCCTCGCGCGGGCGCGCCTCGCCGCTCGCCAGCCGTGCGAAGTTTGAGACTTATTTTTCTTATTTGACTTATTTATGTATCAATATGTGTGTGATTGTGAAGTTTGAGACTTATTTAGCTATCAAATTATTATTGTACTCTTGGATATGAACTTATTAACATGTTTATGTTAATATCCAGCGGGTACCCTGTTACCCGGGTAAGGATTCTTACCCGTTACGTTTGGAGGGTAAGGGTATACAAGAGATAGACGGGTATGCCAACGGGTGGGTAAATGCTTTACCCTTACCCTACCCTGCCCATTGCCATCCCTACGGCCGCCCACGGCGCCACGCAGACAGCGACGGTGCGCGCGTCGTCCGGCCACGACGTGACGCGGGGAGGCCGGATCCGTGCGTCTAGGCGATGCTGACGACATCCGATGGCGGAGGACACAGAGGGAGCCAAGTAGAACGAAGGCACCACCACGACCGTACAACATACGGTAGGCATTGTAAGGAACAACAAACATGGATTTCTCAGCCGATGCGTTTATTTGCTCTTCTGTTGTTCAGAATCAGATTCTTGTTTCTTAGATGAATTGTGTGTCATGCTATTAGGAATCCGGTGAATAGGTTCGTCAAGAGCTCGCATGGAAGATGCCAAGATGGTAGATCTAGCTTTATAGTTTATCTTCTGAATTTAGATCTAGCCATTTCAGTTAACTCAAGCCAATCCTTGTAGGTCCAGCTATATAGTTCATCAATGCATCTTCTTTGATGGATCATGGATAAAACTGCCCTAGGGCCCTTGTTAATGTGTTTGTAGATGTGAATTTTTACTGAATAAGTTCCTTTCTGTTTTTTCGACTTCATATGGTTGTGCTTGAAAATGCAGATTAGCAGGGTGCCTATCATGTGTCGGTTTTTTTTTTGGAATACCTGGGTGCTTTACACAATTGTTATTGTAGCTGATTATTAGGGATTCTTGTCACTTGGCCTGTATACCAGACAAATAGGTTAGTGTATTCCCTCACTAAAGTTTTGACTGTATTACATGAAAAAATGTATTCTTTTTTTGTGATTAGAACCATTGTACCTTCGATCTTGACTATATGTTGTATTCTTTTTTATTAGAAACATTGTACCTTCGATCTTGATTATATGTCTTAAAGGCAAGAAAAGCGGCAAGAAGTAATTTCTCCAGGAAAGTACCTTCCAGCCTCTCACGAGGCAGGAAATAATTTGCAGGTGTGGGTTCTACAAGAGTTGGAGCTTCCAATTGTTAGTATAACCTCCGAGAGGCTAGGGGACAACAGTGGCTGTCGCTACTTTGGCTACCGTGCCCGTGTCAGCGTGTAGCGGCTGCGAGCTCCTCGTCTTGGAGGGGACCGGGTCGCTGCTTCAGCTCCCGCGCCCGTGTCTGTAAGTATTTGCACTCACTTTTCATATCTGAAGTCCTTTTCTCTTGGAGTCCTGTGTTTTCTTAGATTTTTCATATCAGCTAGTCCAATGTTAAGTATGGGGTGGAGATAGTTGGAACTGATTTGTGTAAGCAATTGTATTAAAGTCACCTCCATTCTCGATTTCTATTGTGTTGTGGAGAGGTAGCGTCATAATCTAGATAAAATCACAAGTAAACTCAGTTCAGGTAGAGAGATTCTGTTCAAAGCTAGCCTTGGGATTACCAATGTGAGCTGCCGGTGCTACTGTAGGTCAATTGTAAAACATGGTTTTCTGGTTACTGCACAGCGGTTTCAAACTCCATTAGGTTGGATGGGAAGTATCCTGCATTGTAAGTGAAGGAGGTGCTGAAATTGATTCTGGCAACACATTTCCATCAAGCATTTTGCTTTTGGTAATTGTGTATTGCAAAATGGTTATTTTCCAAGATTGTCAATTCATCTTTCTTTTGCATTTAACATGGGATGGCTTCTTGTAGACTTTGCTGAGCTTAAATCATTGTTTTTATTATTTAAAATGTATGTACATTATGATAAACAACTGTGGTTACCTACTTCATGTTGAGTTGCATATTCTAAAAAACCCAAAATGTAGCCTTTAATATTTGTAAACTAAATTTGTAATTTTTTACCTGTTAATATTTCACCGCCAATGCTGGATTTTCCTTTGGTTGTGAGGTCTCATTAATATGGATATGCTTTTCACCTTTGATTTAGAGGAAATTGTGATGGCGACTTTTGTCGTGGAAGTAAGGTAGAAGTTGTTCACTGGAGCAAGAATGTAGGCATGAAAAGATGTGTTCTTTTGTTCTTTATTTCTCACAATTTATACCTCACTGAGATTGCAACACAGGTGGCTGTTAAAGAAGGATTACTGGCAAACTAAAGCATGTAGTGTATGGCCTGTTATAGCCTATCGCTCGCTGCTTGGCCTGTTCATAGGTTTTGTCGAACAGTTAGATGTGCTGCAAACTGTGTAATCCACATGACCTTGATGTTTAAAAGGACTGAACTGAGTTATTGTATGAACTGGAGTTTGTCCTGTTAAGAGATTTTGGAGTGCATTTGTCTCTTCCTTTCATACACTTTGTATATAGGTGTTAAATGTCTTGGCTAGCCATTGTTTTGTTTAGGATGGGGCGCACAACGCGCGCCGAATGTTCTAGTAAGCGTTTAAAGTTTAATCCAACGTGGCATATGATGCACGATGGTCATCTACCACAAAACCCCTTGACAGAATTAGGGCTAACAATTGATCTGTTATTTCTTCCTTGGGCTCAAGACGTTGAAACAAAACAAAATACGACACCGGCGGTGGTAGGACGTGGGACGGACGGCGTGCTGGTCATCATCCAAACGTTGGCTGGTGAGCGATCCAGCAACATCCAAACCTTGGAGGAGAGAACCAGACGGATTGACACCACAATATAGTAAGTTAATGAACTCATCTGTAGTTAGGGCAGGGCCATATAGATGATCGGGACAGGAAGTTGTAGGACGTGATGCAAATTTAGGTGTTTTAGATCAATGGATTCAAGTTTTGGTTACTAAAGTGGTAGTTCTGTACTGGAGGAGGTGGTCTTTTTTTACTCTTTTGTGTTCATATAGGTGCTGATGGCGACATGTTCAGCATTGAGGTACACTATGATGGATTCTTTTGTGGGCTGGGACCAAAACGGCAATATTACAACTCCAAGGTTGATTGGTTTGATTTTTGTGAGGGTGACTGTTATGAACTGGGATGCGAGGGGAAGGGAATTGCGAGGATTGGTGGCTGATTTGAGGAGAATTAGGGCTGGGGCGCGAGGAACGCCGGCCGCGGGGCTTCGCCCACGGTCGGCAAGAGAGAAGAGTTTTCCTTCTAATCTCTTGCTTGATTTGATTGATACATCTCCTCTCTTTGAATAGAGAGGATTACTTGACCTCTAAGTAAGGATCTGATCTTATCTCTAATTAACCCTAATACTAATGGGCTACGGCAGCCCAGGCCCAATAGGCTCCTCACGTCCTCTAATAGTGACACTTGGCCTGGGTTATGGATTGGTGATTTTGTGAGACAACTAAAGTGCAATTGCAATAGTAATTTTAGAGTTTATTGGTGCGAACATGGAAAGTCAGTGGCTGAGAACTTGAGGCCACTGAGGACAGACTCAGATGCTATGGAAATGGTGGCATCAGCAATAATAAGCAAGCAAGTGGCAACGTCCTAACTGATGAACAAGGCACTAGCAATAATGTAGTGGAACAACAACAAGATGAACCAGAGGACCATGGGCAAGACTATGGGGAGTCTGATGATGAAGAGTGGCATGATAGTGATTATGAGATTGCATTCGATGACGATGACTTGTGGGAGGATAGTGTGGACGTCCTAGGCCAAAAGAATAAAGGAGTGGTGATACATGAATGTGAGGAAGATGATCCTGACTGTGATGCCGAGGGTCTGCTACATCTTCTGGTAAATGATGAGGATGAAATGCAATTCAATTTTAAACCTTTCGTCCTGGAGACTGACATGGCAAACCCCATATTCAAGCTTGGAATGGCATTCTCTACTGTTGAGGATCTGCGGCAGGCAATCAATGAGTATAGCATCTGGGCAAGGCAACAGCTAATAAAGAAAAAGAATGATAGGAAAAGAGTTGAGGTAGTATGTGCGGATGAGGAATGTCCCTTCTATATGTGGGCATCATTTGATAATAGAAAAAATTGCTTTATTCTCAAGAGTTTTTTAGATTGTAGGAGAGCATAGTTGTGCTAAGGAGTGGAAGATCGGGGGTGAAACCGGGGTTCGGGAGTTTTCTAAGCCGGGAGAAGGTTTCTTCTTCTTGATGAAAACCGTGGGGGCGGTCTTCCCCCATCGGCTTAGTTTTTTGATGCTTGCAAGAGGGGTTGGTTAAAAGGATGCAGACCGATTATATGCCTCAATGGTACTCATATCAAAACAAAGTATGGAGGGCAGCTATTAACTGCTGTTGGAGTTGATCCAAATGATTCAATATATCCAATTGCAATGGGCGTTGTTGAAGTGGAGTGCTACAATAGTTGGGCATGGTTCATGCACACTCTAAAAACTGATTTGAACATTGTCAATACATCCCCTTTCACTATCACGAGTGACAAGCAGAAGGTTAACAATACATTCGCATATTTCAGTTAAATATGCTCATGCAATTTTACTAATGATGTGTGTTGTTATTATTTGTAGGGGCTTGTAAAGGCTGTTAGAGAGATGTTTCCAGATTGCGAGCACAAGTTCTGTGTTAGGCTGCATTTATGGATGAACATGAACATGTTTCATAAAGGGGAGACAGTGAAAAATCATTTATGGACTTGTGCTAGAACAACTCAAGTTAGTCAGTGGGAGAAGAATATGGCCAAGATGAGGGTGAGATGAACATGAGGACTTGGCCATTTGAATAACTTGTGATTACTTATTGCAGTGAATGATTGATTGCTAATGTAAATACCTAGTTCATAACCTTCTGCTTGCTTGTTCAGATCAAGATGATGGGTAGCATGGCTGGGTTCTTCCTGGACAACATGTTCCGGCTCTCCTTCTTCCACATTCATGTCTACGGGATGGTCAGCACTCATGTGTTCTTCAGGGGCGACTCCATCTTGCTGTACCTGCTCACCTTCTTCAACTTCATGGCCTTGCTCTTTTGCTGCATCGAGTAGCACATTTAGATCAAAGAGAGTTTTCATGGAGGTGTTGAAGAAATGACTGTATAGGAGTACGGAGATGGCAGGGGAGCTCTATGCGTTGGATGCCTGGATGGGTTTTGTAACCACTGACTTGTTCTTCTTTTTTTCGCTGGATGTCATGGCGGGGGAAAAGGCGCTAATGATTGTGGCGCCGAAATCTTTTGGTTTTTTAATGTTGTGTTGTCAGGTGAGAGTGCCTTCAGGAAAAAATTTAACGCTGAAATTCGTGGGGGTAAAATATTGCGTGCAGCAGCTGAGCTTTATCCGGCGGCAAGTGCAGTTATGCTGTACAAGACGTGGGGAGTTTTATGCGCGTGGTGAGGTGGACGGCAGGTGTTGTTTGACGCGTTCTGTTGATGTCCAAGAGCAAATGAGTCCTTTTACCTGATTCCTTAATCTGTCCTCAATTGGCTTCGTGTAGCTATTCTGGGACGGAGGGAGTATAATGTTGTATATCTACTAGTTGTTTTAACATGTATTATGTGATATAAGCATCTAATTTTGATTTTTTTTGTTTCTTCCAATTCTAACATTTATTTGTTTCAAATTGTTACATGATAGGCTCGTAGATTTATACTCTGGTATACTTTCTTTATTTTAAAAAATAGGTCAAGAGCTCTGCCATTCATTAAGATAAAGGAAGCAAATATTATATACTATTTAACGAATGTTATACTCATTCTAGCATTTACTTTATGTTATCGCAGGATGAATCCTAATAATTCTGATCAAGCTGGTGATGATGTTACCGGTTTCGGCGGTGGTGTTCCAATGCCAGGCTTCTTGGAGGGTGGAACCCAGGGCTGCAAGGCTTCGAAGTTGCAGGACTTGTCCATGCAACATCTTTCAATATGGCAAGAAGAAAACGAGAATAAAGGCTCTCGCTATGAGCAAATGGCAGCCATCGACTCACAGAGATATGATCTGCGCAAACACAATCAGCATATGGCAGCAATTGAGGAAGAGAAACTGCAGCTGATGCGTAAGAAAGTTGATATACTACAAACATGCGAGAAGAGCGCATCCTCGGGATTGGTCTGTACAAGTGTGCTCTGCGCCTCGGCAAGTACTATGAAAAGAAACAAGAAGAGATACTGCAGAAATTTGGTGCCAATGTCAACGGCAATTTAGACCCTTAAATTACTGTTGTACTAATCTGAACTATGTTTTAGTACTGTGTTGTGTTGAGGCCAGCTGTGTCTGTGTTGTGTGGACTTGTCATGATAATAAGCTCATCTCCACATTTGTGGTCCTTGTAAACAAATTAATTGAAAACACAAGAGCAATTATTCATGTTTTACCTGTCTCTCAATCTCGGCTATCTGTTGCCGCTGCTGTGATGGTGGAGCAATTTCAGATTACGTCAGTGCAGAAGTGTTGACATTGTTTTTCTTGCATAATCAGAAAGAGATACTTTTCAACCAATCATCGCATATATATGGAAAGAACGTTTGTGGTTCAGTTGCCTGGTACTTGCCCCTACAGATCCCCCTCTGATTTGCGGGTGGACCTGGAGCTGCACTCCCATTTCTGCAGTGCCTTGGTAGCTGCAAAAGATTCTAGATTTTTGTCATTTGGAAATTTACATGAACTTAGGAAATCTCTAAGTTGTTCTCAGATGCATCTTAAATCGACCAATACTAGAAAACCTCGCGGCAACGCCGCGGATGACCAGTGGCGGAGCCTTTTTAAAGAAGTCTAATTATGTTGTAGTTTTGTTACTTGTTTGTACATTAGTTTTATGTTTTGACGCATGTCATCTCTGCACGTGACATGTTTTTTGCTTGGAATATTACCCGTTTCGTGTAGCGTGGTATGAGAGAAGATGTCTTTTTATTATGTGGTCATCGTTAAGATGGATCATATGTATGGTTTCATATATGTGGTTTCATATTTTAACGTTAAATATGAATGAAATTGAACTGTTTTGTATCTGAAATTGTAGAACATAGAAGAATAAATATATTTATCGGAATACCTCTTGCGTTGTTGTGGGTATGGTAATAAATTTTGTATGTAATATTTAATACCATAATGAATATCATGTATTGTAAAAAGTCATAACGCCATGATGTTAGATGCTTTCATGGAAAAGAGTAATCTGATTTGAAGTTAAAATAGAGAAATGGTGAAGGGTTAAACGTTTAGGGTTTGTATCTAATCTAATTTTATTAAAGGTCATGGGCTAACACGGAAGTCTTTCCAGACAAACGAACAAGTGCTATAAATAGGTAGAACTGTAGGGTTAGTTTTGTAAGAGGAAGGGGTTGGACCGGATCTTAAGGAGGAAATCTTCATGGGGTGTTTTATGGAAGTATTTAAAGCCACACATTTTTGATGAAATTTTATTCTTGGTTAAGTTTTTTTTGAAAAAACTGTATCCTTATCTCCTCAACTTCATCCCCTCGTTCCTTTATTTTTTAGCTCCCTCCCTCTCTCTCCCTGGCGTGGTCGTGGCGGCGCACAGGCATCGGTGGCAGAGGTGCGTCCTCCGGCGAGCCTGGCGGCCGGCCGGCGCGTTGCTTCGCTCCTCCCCTTATTGTCCCTCCCTTCCTTACTCCTTTTATGTCGTGTGGTTCCCCAGAGGAGGCGCTGGCATGGGGTGCCGTGCCTAGAGAGGTGTGGGTGCGTTTGGCCAGTGTGTGGTCTGCTTGCAGCGTAGATGCGTATTTTTTCGTACGACTTGATCTATCGAGTGTAGTAGGATAAATTTTATTTGAGGTATTTATTTTTGCAAATCGTGTTCATCTTTATCCTAGGTAGCCACCGAATTCGGCCACCATTTTTCTTGCTATGCCAAGCATCCGTAGCAAAATCTGTCCTAAAACATAGATGTACCTATGCGGAGCTCAAGAAACCCGGATGTGTCATTTTTTATTTTTCGACAAATTACTACACATTTGTGATTTTCAGCCGTTTTGAAGGGAAAACCACTAAAGACAGACACTTTGTAACTGGAACCCTGAACTTCTAAGGAATTAACCCACACCACACGAGCATATGTAGCACTATTCATCTGAGTTTTGATATATGCAGTGGGAACCCTGGAGAACTTCCCTAATCATTTTTCCTCCTTCCCCCTTTTCTTCCTCACGAACCGAGAGGGGAGCGGGCTCGGTAGAGCCGATTCCGGCCAGCCGGCGGCCGCGCCTGTGGCAAGGGGCAGCGCTAGGGTTAGCCTGGGATAGCACGCTCTCGTGGAGGGGCGAATGGAGGGCGGAGGCGGCCTCTAGCCCTGCAACCACGAGCAATGGCGGCCTGGAGCTGTGCTGCTCGGTCTTCCTTTCCTGTTTTCTTCCTCACTCACGAACAGAGCATGGGGAACAGGTTTGGCAGAGATGATTCCGGCCATTCGGCAGCTGGTCCTGCATCGAGGGGCAACGGTGGCCGGGGACGGCCACGGCGGTGGCAGCTGGCCGGCTGGCAAGCTACGCCGGGCTTGCGCTGCCCGGGGGCCGGCCGCGGCTCGGCGGGAAGCGGGCTGCGCCTCCGCCGGCATGCACTGGCGTGGGGGGGCGCGCCCTGGAGGTGCGGCGGACGCCGGCCGGGACGTGGAGCTGCAGGCGGCGGGGTTCGCGGGGATTCGCGAGTTTCCGGAGTTGCCGTTAACGGGCGGGGGACCCGAACCGACCGTGATCGAACGGCTGATATCATAACGGGCGGGGGACCCGAACCGACCGTGATCGAACGGCTGATATCATGAACTTGTCGGATCAGACGGCTCTCGGCCTAACGGGTGACGTGGACCCGCTGCCCGGCCTCGGTATTTGCCCCGTTTCGTAAGGTAAAAGATTTACGCATACTGTTTATCATGAGGCATGAAGTCTGATGCTCTGAATATTTGTAACAGGCAAGACATATGGCGTATCTAGTAGTTGGGCCAGGTGGGCCACGGCCCACCCTAAGATTCAGCCCAAGAGTCACCAACTCTTGACTTTTCTTTAAAAAGTCTGATTTACCCCCTTAACTATCTCAAAAGATCAAATTTGATCCTCTAACTATGAAACTGGATATATAACATCCCTACTCGCACAAAAATCCGATTTTGCTCCTCCAACCATTGTAACTACTGTAGATGAAGGGGAAAAAATTGACTCTTGACCCACCCTAGCTTATCGACATCCATGTGGGGGCACCGATATTCAGACCTACAAGGGCTTCCTCGAGATCATCTTCCAGAACAATGACACTGATATTCAGACCTACCATCTGGATGGTTACTCATTCTTTCCAGAACAATGTGGCATGAAAGGTTGACCAATTCTTAAAAATAAACTTCCAGGATTAATAGCTTCCAGATTTTAAAAGGGGAAACAAATGGATTATGGACAGGCAAGTAGGATACTGTTTGTAAAATTGTACAGATGAATACATAGCAGATGATTACAATGTTCATGACTCCATACGGAGAAGAGGATTACAATGTTCATGACAAGCGGTGTGGATAGCCTTATCGCTGCATGGGTTTGACTGTATGACAATGTATTCTCTCCTTTTCGAAGTAAGTGTCCTGCTTAAGATGCTTGATCAAATCAAGAATCCATTTGTTTTCTCTTCATCATTTAAGTAATTAAGTGAATCTATACAAGTAGTAGTAGTAGTAGTAGTAGTAGTAGTAGTACCCTGTAAAATTTGGATGAGATGGGTACAAAACAGGGCATCACAATCCAAGGTACAAGCAGATACTAAACAACTCAGAATTTTATTATTTTAAACTGAACTTAGTACAAAATCTAAATCAGAAATCCCACAACTGTAAACAAGAGGGTTAAAAATACACCCATAACACAACTAGAACAAACTAGTCTTCAGCCAAGCCTTTGTTACTGAAGAGACTTGCACAGCACATGCACAAAAGGAATAGGTAGAGAACAGGCATAGTGAAACCTTGATTCTCAGCTATTCAGCATTAATCTGGGGTTACAAACAAGATGCCACATGGTGCATAGGCCTTACTTAGCTTATGTCAAAAGTAGATCATTAGCTCCGAAGTGAGGAGGTCGCAGCGAGACCCTAACTTCATGCTCTTCAGGTTCATTTCCTCGTTTTGGCACCATGATCTCAAGCGCTGAAGCAGCCTCATCAAAGTATGCCTCCAATTTAGCATCTTCAGGAATGCGAGTAGCTAGAGGTATTTCACGAATGAAATCCCCAGGAGGGCAATGCTCGGGAGAAGGATCAGAAAGCTTGAAAATCCTACCATGTCTTCTTATCTGTTGCATCCTTGCAGTACTAACGCAAACGATCTTCACAATGCCTTGAGTTAGTGTGTTCCTCCACGAAACCTTCACCCTCTGCTGATCAACAAATGGCAAGCTGACCATTATTAAGTAACCCTGCTCATCCTCATAGATGGACTTGGCGGCAGTCACTGGCCCACGAGCACTTCTCATTACCCCAGCAAACCCATGGAGCCATGAAGGTTGTTGCACCACTGAAAGCATCTCCAAGTCTTGTGTCTTCTGATTGCAAGAATTCACCGGCAAAAATACCTCCTCATCCATGGCTTGTGGGGATAATTCCTTCCTGCGCTTGCTGCTAACTGGGGACAGATCCATACCATCTTCGCCTGAATGATTGGACGGCGATGACAAATTCAAGCCTGATTTCTTTGAGTTTTGGGTACCACTGCTCTTCATGACAGGTTGTGGCCTCTCAAGCTCAAGCTCTGAGTTCGGCATGGTCCTCCATGTCCCAAAATCACTAGCCTCCTGTGGGATCATGAAATTGACCTCCCTCCCTGTAAGCTCTCCCCACCTTCTCAGGTCTGCCTCAGTGAGCCCTGCAAGGTTTGGTGACCTCACCACCTCAATCCCATGAATACATTGTGGGTTTGACAGCCCCCGGTAATGCTTGCGCTGCATCCGGTGTGACCGGACAAATCCCCTGTCGACACTGAAGGGGAACTGCGGCTCACCAGGCCGGGAGTGCCCGTTCATGTAGCTTCTCAGTTGCATCTTCCCGAGGGCATTCTCCGGTCGCTCCTTGAACACCCACATGTACATGTTCTCCATGTCGTGCTGCACCAGGAACATGTCGAGCCGGAGGTCAGATTTGTCAAACCCCGAGACGCCGCTGGTATCCCGGACGACCTTGTCCTTGCACTTATCCGACAGCAGGGGCTTGAAATAGAAGGTGAAGAAGAACCAGGCGCCCCAGATGCTGTCCCCGCGCTTGGCGGCCTTCCGGCTCCCGGGTTTGGGAGCGACGCAGCTCAGCATAGCCTCGGCGCTGTACACCTGATGGCCGAGGCCAACGCCGAGCATGTCGCAGATGTCCGTCTGCCACGGCTGGTTGATGTCCGGCGGAGGCGCACCGGAGGGCGACACGGCGTGGGCGCGCGCGCCGACGCCGGCGGCACCTCCGATGAGGGCCTGCACCATGACGCCGACGGCGCGGTCGTCCGGCGCGGCGAGGTGGCCGGACGGGTCCATGGAGAGGAGCGTGCAGGGGCCGTGGTGGCCGCCGGCCGCGCCGTTCTCCATGGACAGGGTGGTGACGAGGTCTTCCCCCATGGCAGGTGGCTCGCGCCTCGGGGGGTGGTTGGGGCGAATGGCGGCCTCCGCCTGCTGTCTTCCCCTCCCTTCTTCTCCCGCCGCTATCGAATCGGCGGCATCATGAACCCTCCGCACTCCAAGAAGGCGTCCCACAGCAACCAGTCATGCACCCATTCCACGAGCCCCACCATCAATCCCCCGGCAGATTCCGCCACAAATCTTCACCCCCCACCGTCCTCCTCCCCCGGCCAAATACACGACCCACGGAATGCCGCAGCGGGTGGAATCGAAGGAACCGAAACAGAACTAATCTACTCCAAGCCAAGGAACGCGGCGGTGGGTGAGCAGACTGTTACCTCCATGAGAGATCGGCCTCCGCCATTAGTGCGACTGTGCGAGGGCGCGGCGGGGAACGGGGAGATGCGGGGGCAAGAGCGCGGGGAGAAGGGCGACGAGGGGGTGGGATGGGATGGGATGGGAGGGAGGTTGGGAAAGGGGAAGGGTTGGTTGCGGGGGGCGGCCGATTTTAATGGCCTCTCTGGCCTCTGGGTCGCGGCAGAGCCCTCCACCGGATAGGACTGGCAGGCAGCGCTGGCGCCGTCCGTTTTGACGGTCACGGCGTTAGGGCACACGCAGGCCAGAGCCCACGAGCTGTCCAACTCCAATCCGACCACGGCGTCCCGTGCCGTCAGCCCGTTTTGGCATTTTTTATTAGAAAAAAAAGAGGAATCAGACATCGAGCCTGATCATGTAAAATAATCGGCAAATATGATTATACTACTAGTACTTGCAGGTAATATAAATTTTTTTTTGCAAGAAGGTAAAAGCACTGTCAAGGACTTGCGATGGCTTGATATCACCAGCAAGCTATCAATTTTTTTCTCTTTTTTTTCGCAAGAAACGAGATCGATGGTTGTATTAGGGCAGTTCTAATGGAGGAAATTAACACAATTTTCATAGCATAAGAAATCATCTATAGAAAAATTCTTTCACATTAGTAGTGTCTTCGAGTAATAATTGTGTTTTGTTGCATTAACCTCATAGAAACTAGTGGTTTCTTTCTAATGACAAATTCATGATTTCTTGTGCATTGAGTCAAGAGTAGACATAGTTTCTCCATGAGGAAATCATTTCTATGATTTGTGCTCTCTTTCCTCGTTAATTAATTTATCACATCATCATTTTGCTTAGTTGGCAAGCTATTTAATAAGCA
This sequence comes from Cenchrus fungigraminus, assembly GCA_036936925.1. Lineage (NCBI taxonomy): Eukaryota > Viridiplantae > Streptophyta > Magnoliopsida > Poales > Poaceae > Cenchrus > Cenchrus fungigraminus. Next base: position 12,658,987 of record CM072778.1, on the reverse strand, counting down.
TAGAAACTACTATTAATACTCCGTTAGGAGTGTCTTGTCCTTCTGTCTCGGCAAGCTCTTGGCGGAGTCAATGGCGAAAGCATCAGGCATGGTGCTGAGCCAGTGAGCCTGGGACGGAACTTTCACGCATTACTGTTACCGATTGTTCCGACCGAATGCAGCAGCAGGACAAAGCCATTGAAGCTTCAAAAGATCCAAGAACTCCACGGTTGGGTGGGGGAGGGAGAATGAGAATCGTGTCCCGTGCCATGCGACGAATTGCACTACAAAGCGATCGAGTGGACGCAGTTGATTTTGGCCCTTCATTTTCCCTACGGTTTTTCTTGGTTTTAACTGGTGCAAGTGGATGTGATGTGCTCGAGGGATAGAGGACGGCGTCGCGAACTCAAAGCAATGCAAGCCCACCCGCCAGAAACGCGAGACACGGCGGCGGGAGAGCTTCGCGTCACCCACCGTTGTGCCTCTTTTTCGTGGAGCGGCACGACGGTGTGCGAGCGTGCGCCTGGCCCTCGCCGGCGCCCGCTGCTCCTTTTTCCGCGGCTTCTATTTCGTGGGTCAGGTACGGGATACTTGTCCCCTCTCACTATTCGTCCGGTCGCTTTATTTGAGCAAAGCAAAGCAAAGCGTGTGACTCCGGCCGCGGCCGCGTATCTCCTATCTGGCTATCTGCAGCCTTGTTCACCACGACCCAAAAATCGTGTTGGATTAACGCGGCGTTTTTTCTTTCTTTTTTTTCCGGGGTGTCCTGTTAGGCCATCCTGCACAAAATTTTGTACACGGAATAGGGGATATACTGCAAACCTTTCTAGCTTCACTGTACAGGAGTACTTGACCACTTAATTACTACTCCATTCTTCTACAGCTTATTATGAAACACACATAAAGAATGGTTAGCATTGTGCAAATCATTGGTGGCCACCATTGCCCACCGGTACGTAACCTTCTTGCCAGTGACGGATCTATGATTCAGACGTAGAGGGGCTGAACACCTTCTTCTACTTCTAAATACTAGAAAAACTTCATTTATAGCAGAAAATTTCAGAGGATATTGAAAGAGAGCTCCATTGTTGTGCGAGCAGGAGGTCAGAACACCTTCTTCTACCCCTAAACACTAGAAAAAATTCATTTATAACAGAAAATTTCAAATGAGATTGAAGAAGAGCTCCATCATTATGCAGGCAGTAGGGGGCTGGAGCCCCCTCCGTCCCCCTCGCTGCCTCCGTCCCTGCTTCTCGTGTATGATGACATCCTATCAGGAACGTAGCTACTCCCTCCGTTCTTAAATATATGACATCGTTGACTTTTTACTTTAACTTTGACCACGAATATATATTGAACAAATTAGTTAACTAAAGTAAAATGTATATCATTATATCTATTATTCAATGTACTTTAGATTTAAGCTGTTGGTTTATCGATTTGCTAAAATATTTGTAGAAAAGACGATTAGTCAAACAAACGGAAAAAATCAATGGTGTTATATATTTAAGAACGGAGGTAGTATGATCTATCATTTTATTTTATTTTTTCTGAATTGTAGATTGATACTTCGAGACCGCTACTGGTAGTTAGTCAAATGATAAGCTCGCAGGTTTATGTGTGATCACATACTGGACTGCCCATGGTTTCGGCTAGCTGCAACCTATGTGCGAAGTCCACGGATGATGGATTTAATCGCCGCTCCTAAACTACGTTATTTTTCATCCTACTATCACGCAACTAACTATTGCTCCAAAAAAAACACGCAACTAGTAACTATAAAAAAAATAATAAACCACTTAACAAACGTAAAGAGACGGTATAACAAGGAAAAAATAAATGAAATAAATGTTCGGTCGTTGAGAATCTCTATTGGTCTTACGCTCGTGCCAAAGTTTGAAAAAAAAATAGTGTGACAAAGAAGCGTCCCTATGACTTTTGCCACGGGCAGGAGGGGCCATCCTCTCTCTCGTCGTCCACAGCCTGCAGATCTAGTTGGCAGTTGGCTTCTTTATCAAATGGAGAAAAAACTAAACCAACCTATCTGCTCTATGCTTCTCTCTTATCATGATTGGTTGGTACATCAAGAATGGCATGCAGTACATGGTGGGCCTTGGACCTAGCCAACAGCACAAATAAAGTATGGTACTTTGGATTACATTATCCCAACTAGTGGTGGATTAGCTGGGAGTATGTACATGGCCCCATTGTTTCAAGCATGGCAGTTTGGATGGTGATGGTTTCCATTCCCCAATTTGCAGAAAAATAAAGAGAGAGAAAAGAAGTTAGGTGTGTGAGGCACATTGGCAACGTGTCATATCATGAAAAGACCACTTGCATTTTTCCTGAGGCTTGGTCAATTACTACCACTATTTTTTTTCTAGTGAATAATGTGGCATGCCTTTTCTTCTCCGCTGTTTTTTTTCCTTTGTTAGTGTAGTATATATGGAGCAGTCTTCTTCGATGGAGATCGTAAGGCTGAGTCCAACAATGAGATGCAAATGGGAGAGGCAAAAGTGTGTTTTGCCTTGCGTACAGTTTACCGTCTCGGAGAGGCAAAATTTCTCGTCTCCAACAAGCGTGAAGCAAAAGCAGAAGCAAACATGGCGCACACAGCTACAGGAGAGATTGGAGGTGCCGGTGGCGGTTTCAATGGCGCCGGCGAGCCGCCTCCCCTCCTCCCGCCGGCGCTACTCCCTCCCTTCCTCCCGCCGGCACGCCGCGGCGGTGGGGGCCTCCTCTGCTCCGGCGGCCCGAGAAGAGCAGGCCCGAGGCGGAGCAGAGGCGCTGCCCCTTCCCCCCTCCCGCCGGCGGCGCTGCCCCTTCCCCTCCTCCCGCCGGCGCTCTGGTGGCTGGGAATCGAGTTCCCCTCCCCTCCCGTGGAGCAGAGGCGGTGGATGTGGCTCGGGATCGCTCACCGGCGGCGTGGCTGCGCAGGTTGAGCCCGCGAGCGCAGGCGGGTCGGCCGGCGGCTGGGTTCGGCGCATCCCCGCCAGCGGGCGCGCGCGTGGCCGGCCCTCCTCCTCCTCCTCCCGCGCGCGGCCGGAGCAGTGTCGTGAAGGAGCCGGCCGCCGCCCCCAGCTCGACGCACCACCACTCGATCCGGGGGCTGGATCTCTGCGCGACGCCCGTGATTGGCCGCGGGACCTTCTCCTCCACGCAGTGCCGGCCGCCGCTGCTCAGTGCGTGGCCACCGGAGGAGAGGCGGACAGCGCCGGGGAGGACGGGCGGACTTCGCCGGGGCGGCAGCTCCTTCACACCGCTGCTGCAGGGGTGGGGCCAAGCGCTGCGAGGAGATTCATCGGAGGAGAGAGGGAGTGCAATTTTGGCTCGCCTCTCTCCTCTGATGCAAAATGCATCCCCATTTACATCCCTTTGTTGGAGACAATTTCACCTATGCACAGTAGCTCAGGTAGGGCAAAAATGCTTTTGCCCATCCTTGTTGGACTCAGCCTAATCATGCCACTTTCTTACATGTCATCTCAAGCCGAGTGAATTATTAGCTCCTCTGTGCCACGGCATGATTGGATGGTTTACCGTGCGACCCGGGTTAAATCGCCAGCAGTCGTCTCAATTGTCATATGCCTAGGGCCTGTTTAGTTGGCTGAAAATTTGCCTTTTCAACGTTTCGAACTCCTGTAGTACATTGTAGCACGTTTCGTTTGTTTGTGGTAAATATTGTCCAATGATAGACTAACTAGGCTCAAAAGATTCGGCTCGTGATGTACAACAGAATTGTGTGATTAGTTAATTTTTTTACCTATATTTACTACTCCGAACATATGTCTTTTGGTGTATTTAATGTGATGTGATGGAGAGAGTTGAAAATTTAGCAAAAATTTTGCAAATTTTCAGCCAACTAAACACCCCCTTAGAAATAGTTCGCGAGCACTTTCTTGGGCAAATAAGATTTGTTGGACTTTGCACCCTTCAATCCCAGGTGATGTTGTCAAAAAAAAAAGGTGAGAAAAGGCGATGTGGGTGAGCTCATCAGTGACGGTGTAGTTAGCAGAGTATTATTTTTTTTAGCTCATAATTGATCGCATTATGGAGGCGTGGTAGAAAGAATATCGGGGTATAGCCATCTGCCTGTCTAATCCAGCAGTTTTAGGCTAAATCCTAGTCATAGAGAAGGAAAAGTTTTACTCCTACCTCTCATTGACGGTGCAAGGAAATAACTTACCGCCACTATCACAGCACATACCGTAATTCTGCACGTGTTGCAGCGTTGGTATGTGCAAATTGTTGACTCTTGGTCGGTTAGAGCACAATGTAAAACTTTCTTTTTCTGAAATAAAATAACAAACCTTTCGGGCCAAGAGCAAATATAACATGTATGGTGGCTGGTGGGTGCAGTCAGCGAGCAGCTAGCGCTGCCTTCCCCAACGACGAATGGCACGTGAAGGAAGAAACTGCCGCTGCAAACCGGCGCATCTAGGGTAGGTTCCGCGATTTGAGAAATAAAAACGGCATGCTCTCAACCGGGTCCAACGAAAATGTTGTACTGCTATGCTACTGGTATTAGTGTAAGGAGTGAGTCATCACCGATCAGCAGTTCAGCACGCAGCCAAGGCGTGTCGGCCAATAAGCGAAGAAAGAAGCCGAAGTGTGTCTCTCCGATTCGCCGACGCAGCAGTCCAGACAGACCGACGACGCCAAGTGCGACCGCGACCACAGGGAGACCCGCACCCGCCCCGGCAGCGGGCAGCGAATTTCCTTGTCTGAACTTTGGCTGAGCCTGAGCGTGCTGACAAAGGAGTAGTATAGAAACCTGCATTATTGAGGGTGGACGATCAATCTTCTGCCAGTGCGTGGGATTCTGGCAGTGGGAGGGCACCGCCACCGCGCCACCGTGATGTGTCGTCCTGCTGTTTGCCGCCGTGAACTGAACGGGAGGAGGAAGCTTCAGGTGGGAGCTCCCCCGGATACGAGCGCGCCGCCCGCCCTGATCTCTGATCCGGCCTTTCTGGTAGTGCAGATCTGGCAGCTGGCGGCTTAGGCTTTTCCCAGTTTTCTTTGTTTCTTGCGAGACCTAGGTGTGAGTGTGTGACCGCGTGAGACGATTGAGCGGTTTGAGCCGCCTATTGCCTCTAAAACTGTATTTTCAAGTCATGTTTGACAGTTCTAAACTATAAAAAATGAAAAAAAATATTTTGCTAAAAATAAAAAAGAGTGAAAAAAAACACACCAGAGTTTGAAAAAAGTTTAATCCAGAGAAGCATTCCTGTTTGACATAGCCCACGGTATGCCGCCGGTTCCACGGTCGTTCGCTTATCTGTTTACTATTAGCCAACGCTACGCGTTCCTGCTTTCTTTATCAAGCAGAGAAAACTAAAGCAACCTATCGGCTATCGCCCTCTGCGGCTCTGCCCTCCCCCCTCTTATCACGGTGGTTGGTGGAAACGACGCTAGTGATGGGGGCCCTGACCTTGCTAACAACACAAGGTACTTTGCATTTACATTATTGCTGGTATAAAGATTCCAAGGACGCCGTTTGTTTTTCTCAGTTAGTGGTGGGTTAACACTTGACAGGGACAAATGCATGATGGCCCCTCAAATACTCGAGCATGTGCACTTGGATTGCTTGGATGGCGACGTCTTCCATTCCAAACACAAACATACAGAGGTGGTGTGAGCTCAGCAAGAGGCAGACAGGTGGTGTCACACCTCAAGAAAAAAAATGGTTTCGAATTTTTTGCTATAGACCTTTGTCACTTGCAAGTATTTTTCTAGTGAATAATGATGCATTACTGTGTTCTCGCTTGTTCTTTGTGTGTGTTTTTTTATGGAGGTGATAAGAATCATGGACCTGACCTTCTTAATACTGTGCGTGCGGTGCCACCTCAAGTTGAGTGAGAATTGTTAGCCCGTCCAAGGGCCATGGCTGGTGCATCTACGTGGTTGGATCGTTCATCGTGGGACCGGGTATAAATCGTTAGTCGTTTCAATCAATTATCATGCTAAAAAAGACTTAAAAACTATTTTTATGAGCAAATAAGATTTGATGGCCCTTGTTGGACCTTTTCACCGTCCAACCAGGATTGAGAAAAGTACTGTGAGTGAGTTCATCACACCCATGTAGTTAGTACAAGGAGTATTATTTTAAGCGCATAATTGAGCGCATTATATGCCTGCTGCCGGGGTTCAATAATCGATCTCGCTCTATCCATGATCCATCTACTCGGTGTCTAATCCAGTGGTTGGAGGCATGTTTTTCACTAGCTGTCTAGCAGAGAGGAAAATCATGCGCGCATGCCTCCACTGATGGGGGTAAGGAAACAATTAAGCACTGGAGTACGTGCTGAAACAGTAATTTATCATGGTTGACAGCGAGAAAACGAAAGGAAGAACGTTGACAATATGACTGTTCTTCTAGCTGGTTTAGAAACAGTATAGTTGCGTGGAAATGGCAATATAGTGATGTAGTCAATGCGCTAGCTAAACATTACCGATAGCATAGGAGCTGAAGAGTTCTCAACAGCAAGCTGACTTGGGTAGTGTTGGGGGGTCCGAAAATCGGATGGGATCCCCGAAGACAAGATTCCGAAATAAACTCGTGAAGGTAAGAATGGAAGAGGGGACAAGGAATCCCTGAAAGTCTGTACTCGCCTCAAAAGTTGTGAATCCCTTTACACGTGCCCTCGAGCCCCCTTTTATAGGGAGACGAAGGGACTTTTACATTCCGAGATTACCCTCGAATCTAGAGAATATTCATAATGTGAACATGTACATGAATGTCTTTTACATCCCGTGATTTGCGGGGCTAATCTCATATATTTACAAGCCTGCCACCAGTTCACACCTCGAACCCGGACTTTTGAGGCAGCGCTTTTGACTTGGTCTCCCTTTGACCTCCGAATCTTCATTCGCGAGGGTTACTAGTTTCCGAAACCTCCGAATTAAGCTCCCGAATCTTCAGCCGAAGAGAAATCCCTTCTGAACCTCCGAAATTCCCGACTTCATGGTTTCCCGAATTCGCCAGATTCCCGATGTCCTGAAATAGGAAATAGACCTGCGATTTTGATGCCAGTTCGGCAATTCATTTCGTACATCATCAGAAGGTTAGTGAATCAGTCGATAATAGCAGAACATCTTCGTGAGCTTTCCTTAGTCGCGAAATAAAATGTTGGCCCCGTGACATATTCACGAATTCAGCAACTTCGACGTTTCGAGGGTGAAAGGTTTTTGCCCAATTCCCCAACACTAGCCCCTCGAGGAAGCGGGTTGACTCCGACGATCCGTTTCCACGAACAATATCCCGAACTCCGGTAAAAAACGTCACCCTCGGAACGTCGGAGTGGACACGCGTCCCCCTGAAAATGCGCAACGGTCATTTCGAGGCGGTTTCTTGAATCCACCCCCCTCTCACCCTATAAATAGAGGGCGAGCGCAGTAACTTTCTTTCACCGTTCCATCACTTTCTTCGAAAGTTCTAAAGTATTTTCGCGGAAGACTTCTTCTTCTAAGGTCATCCGAAGTTCGGCGATTCCTTCTGCTTTCGAAGGTATCATCTTCTTCTTTCTTATATGTTTTTGTTATTGGTCATCTATTTTCGTGGTTTTCTATTTCTTGTAAGTTAGCATGTTTGTGACATTTATTTTTCTTTCGAAAGGTGGCTCATACTAAAAGTACTGCTAGACCCATGACTTCAGAGGTATTAGCCGCTGCTGGTGTTCCGCCGACTGAGGGAGATGTTCGTGATTCTGAGAACGTTCCGTCTCGCACAAACGACCCTGCTGTCGAAACCATTCGTGATTCTGGCGGTCGCGAAGACGGGGAGATAAGATCTGGCAGCGAGGAAGATCTCTCCAACGTCGACACTGATGTTAGCGAACTTGTTGTTATGAAGACCAAATCTTATCCTCCGGCTTTTGTCTTCGGCGAATCGAAGGTTACGGCCGACCTTATCAAAGAATACGAGAACGCCGGATTTTTCCCTGACGGTGATGGACGTCCCCCTTCTGGTGAACAAATCCCTGCTCCTGAAGCCAACGAAGTTGTTGTGTTTAGGGACTTCTTTACATGTGGACTCAGATTTCCTTGCGATCCTATTTTGCCTTCCATTCTCGAGAAGTTCGATGTGAAAATGCATCAATTGACACCGAACTCTTTTCTGGACCTCTCGAAGTACTTTTGGATCATGAAGACCTTCAAGTGTACCTTCGGTGCTGACATATTCGCTCGTTTGTTCGAGCTTGTGATTGAGAAGGATATCTTGAAGCTTGATGATGGGAAGTATTATGAGGCGCACTATGCGTGCTGTACTTTCAACACCCGAAGACAAAATTTGTGAAAGGGTCTTAACCGAATCCAACTTGCGCCCTGCAGCAAGACCAACTTCTCTAAAGATTGGAGCTCATACTGGTTTTATGTGAAGGTTGACATGTCCAAAGTTTCTGGCTATACTGGGCCAGCTTACCCCTTCTATTCACCTATGGCACCAGTTACTGCTGTTTGCACTGCTTCGTACAACAACCGCACTATGGGGTTTAAAGGCTGCGAGAATGCTTTCTTCTTGGCCAGTACTATTATCGGAGGTCGCGACGTTATTGAAGAATTTGTTGCAGCCGAAGTTTGGCCGATATCAGACGGCTGGAAGCCTTTTAACATTGTTTCCTTGGATGTGGACTGGGCAACGCAGCAAGTGTCGTTTCCCCGTTTCAACTTGCGGCTTAAGGAAGGTCAAAGTCTCGAAGACTTTATTGCCGAAGTTGAAGAAAAGGTTAACGCGATGGTTGGCGAATCTACTCTGAATGAATACAAGTCTTTCAAGGCCCTTGTGAAACACAAGAAGAGAGTTAATCGTGTATTTTCAGAGCTTGGCACTGAGACTTCTTTTCGCTCCCGTCCACCAGGCGTGGACAAGAAAATCCCGACCGTTGCCGTCGCAGTCTGTTCGGCTGCCCCACCTAAGGCTCCAAGGAGAGGAACTTCGAAGAAGGGAAAGGCAAAAAGCAGCGCAGGCGACACCTCTTCTTCTGCGATTCGTCCTGAGAAGACCAAATCTTTAGAATCCAGCAAAAGAAAGAGGAAAGCTTCCGAAGGTATTTCAGATGCTGAGATCCAGGCAGCTTCAAGTCTTGCAGATTTGAAGAAGAAGGCCAAGAAAGCTGTGAAGAAGATTGCTGCTGCCATGGTTCAGCGCGTTCCTTCGGCTTTCTCTGACGACGAGATGATTGACGAACCTCGTCCTACAGGTTTCTCTTCTTGCTTGTGGTGTGATTTAAGATTTGGTGTTCATCGCGGTTATACCCCAGGTTCTGAGAGTGAATTTGTTGACGTCGAAACTTTTTCAGACAATGTCCTCGAAGTTCAGGAGGCTCCTGTTGAATCTGCTGTTGCTGCTGATATTGAGGCTGGTCCTTCCCAAGCTCCTGCCTCTAAGGACAGTGCTTCTCCAGAGTTCGCCGAAGATTTGGAGCGCACGGTGCAAAAAGATGGTGAACCTGTTGAGAACCCGTCCCTTGTGGAGAACCGCGAAGAAATCCCCGAAGGTCAAGATCCCTCTCCCTCAGTCACTGCTTACAACAAAAGTTTTGGTACATCTTTTAGAGGCGAGCTATTAAGCGTTAGGGGTGAAGTGATTGACTCGGACGATGGTGCTCCTAGATTTTCCTTGCTATGGACGTCCCCTGAATTTGTGGATGAAACAGGAGAAGACGCTCTGAAGAAAAAACTTCGGTTGACCGGCACGACACTCTCTTCTGCTGAAAAACAGACCTCTTCAACTTTCCAGAAGTCTTTAACGATTTCTGAGCCCGCAAACGAGATTCCTTTAAGGAGGCTAAACCCGCCAGGTTTGCACATTGCTATCTTTCTTTTTATACATTGGTGGTCTCCTTACTTCTCTTAAGTTTATTTTAGGCTTTATGACTTTCGCAGTGTTTGAAGATAATGCTCGTAAACTCTCATCCTCGGAGCTTGCCAGTTTCAAGAAGACTTATGACTTGAAGGCATCTATTGTCGGCAAGGTTGTTTCTGAGCGGCTTCTTGAAAAGGAAGAGCTTGTTGGTAAACTTTCTGGCGAAACCAAGAAGCTGAGGCGTGAGCTCAACAAGGCTCGGGTTTCAAACATTGACTTGGAGCAACGAATCATTGAGCTTGCTGATTCTCTGAAAAAGTGTCAAGATGAAAAGAGACTCGCCGAAGCTGCCCTTCATGATTCAAAGAAAGATCTTGAGAAGCTCAACAAGACTCATGAAGATGATCTGAAAATGATCGAAAATCTTCGCAAGGAATCTGACAAAAATGCAAAAACTGTTGATGAGTTTCGTGTTAGCAATACCGAGCTTTCGACAAAAAACTCTAATCTTGCGAAGACTTTGAGCAGCATAGAACAGAAGATTCAAGATCTTGAGAGGGCTTTATCCGAATGAAGCAAAACCTCAGAGCAGGATGTTGATGAAATTAAGAAAAATTTGAAACTTTTATTTGAGGAGTACAGGGAAGCTCTGAAAAACTTCGGTGTTCGTCCTGGCCCATTCCCTGAAAGTGAAGAAATCTCCGATCTGATGGACTGGATTGAAACAGAGTTCCGAGCTCTTCCCGACGTTATCTCAGGTGCTAGCGACTTCGCTGCTGCTTTTTCGGTAGAAAGCATTCTGAAGCTTCTCTGCGATTTCGACTGTGTCGATCTCGTAAAATTTCGTGGAGGACTTTCGCTATTTCCCGATGCCGGAAGCACTTCGTCTATTCGTCCCAACGAGGATGTTCGAGCTGTGAAGGCTAAATTCGCAAGAGAGTTCTGGCATGCTAGCGGGAAGGAGTTCGCAAAAAAGATTGCTCGCGCTAAACTTGAGGAGGTCGGTCTTGGTAAACCTTGCTAAAATTTTGATACTTCATGAACATTTCTTTCTTGATTTCTATTAACTTCTTTTTATGTTTCTTCAGATGATTCAGAAAGAGGAACGTGGTAAAGCTGCAGAAAGCCAAGAATCGTCCTCCGAATCTGAAGAAGATGACGATGCTGCTGATGATGAAGATGGTTCGGAGGAAGCTGGCAGTGGTGACGGCAGCAACAGCGGTGATGGTCAAGACGACGGGGATGAAGAGAGCTCCGATCGTCAAACTAGCTCCCCGAAGGTTGACATCGTCGGATGAAATTACGCTTGTCCGAACATTCACTCTTGATGTCGAAAACTATATACTTGTATATTCGTGGGCTGCGAGCCCCCTTCTGAACTTTTGTCTTGTAAATTTTAACCTGCGCAGGTCCTGCAAGGTGGGCCTGTGCAGGATGTGATACCTTTGCGAATCCACCGCCAGGATCAAATAGTTAGTGGTGAAGCTTGGCGATTGTACAAAGAAGCTAATCCTGGATGCAGATTTTCTGACTTTTGGGCCGAATGTTGTCAGTATTATTCTATGCGTAGTTTTCAACTTAGTTGGTTTTTCCTTCAACGAGACGGTTATGCTCTTACCAGCGAAGCCTCGAGTTCGCGGACCTTGGTGAAGACGAAGCCCCTTAGCCCTACAACTGGCGATTGTAGCTTCGCTTATGCTAGTGATATTGCCGAAGAAAGGGGTCGTAAAGTAGGCCGTATCGTCGAACTTCCTTTCTGAAATTCTCAGCTCCTGGAAGCTTTGTAATTTTGGTTTTATGAAATTTTGTATGAAACTAAGGCAATAAACTCGTTTTTTAAGAAAAAACATCACCCTCCCCACCTTGCCGTTTTCATGCAAAATTTTGTGGGTGCCTGAGAATTAATAACTCCTTTCGAATGCAGGTCGACAAAATTTGTTTCACGAATTTTGTGGACTTGCGCCCGCTTGGCATACTTGCCCAGGTTGATATCGCAACCTTCAGTTGCTTCAACCATCCTTTATGAACTCTAACCTTCGGAGATGATTGAGCCCCTTGGCCCTTGGATGAAGATTTTCCTAAAAAAGTTCGTATAACTCTTCATGAATGTTCTCTACTATTCTTATTTGCTCTTTCAACCGAGGTAACTTTGACTTTTACTCTATAACTTTTCACACATAAAATTCCGAACAGAAACGCTTGTATTTTCTGGGCCACAACCTTCAGTTGTTCCCGTGCTTTTGGTAGGATGTCCCTTCAAGGTGGGATCTAGGCCACAACTTGTTGTTGTCTCTGGCCTTTCGGTAGAAAATCCCTTTTAAGGTGGGATTTAGGGCACAACTTGTTGTTGTCTCAACCCTTTCGGTAGGAAATCCCTTTAAAGGTGGGATTTTATGCCACAACTTGTTGTTGTCTCAGGCCTTTCGGTAGGAAATCCCTTTAAGGTGGGATTTAGGCTTTCACGGAGCCTTTGGCTATCAAGGAGCCTCTTTCACAAAACTTTTCTTTTCTTTTCTTTAATCTCGGCTTTTACGGAGCCCTTTCACGAATTCTTCTTTCACATGATGGAATTCGGGCTATAACGGAGCCTTTTCTCAAGAACTTTTTCTTTCTCACGATGGAACTTCTTTCTCACAATGGAACTTAGGCTATCACGAAGCCTTTTCACGAACTTTTCCTTTCTCACGATGGAACTTCTTTCTCATAATGGAACTTAGGCTATCACGAAGCCTTTTCACGAACTTTTCCTTTCTCACGATGGAACTTCTTTCTCATAATGGAACTTAGGCTATCACGAAGCCTTTTCACGAACTTTTCATTTCTCACGGTGGAACTTAGGCTATCACAGAGCCTTTTTCACGGACTTTTCTCATGATGGAATCTAGGCTATCACGGAGCCTTTTCACGAACTTTTCTCATGATGGAATCTAGGCTATCACGGAGCCTTTTCGCGAACTTTTCTCATGATGGAATCTAGGCTATCACGGAGCCTTTTCACGAACTTCTCTCATGATGGAATCTAGGCTATCACGGAGCCTTTTCGCAAACTTTTCTCATGATGGAATCTAGGCTAACACGGAGCCTTTTCACGAACTTTTCTCATGATGGTACTTCGCAAGACGAATACTTTGGGGGAAGACTCTTTTCATATATATCACAAAGAGTATTTACATAGGATCCGCCTCGTTAAAAACCTTGCCCCTTGATTTAGGGCCCCCTTTACAAGGAAAAGAGTACGGTCCTTCTTATTCTAACTTAAATGCGAAAGGTAAATGTTTTTGTTCCCGAAACCACTTATAGATACATGGTTCGGGAGTTTTACAATTTTTTGGGATCTAAACTTGTGAAAAGAAATGCTAAAAAATGAATCTAACTACTTTCATGATTTTCAAGGGTAATACCTTTTCAAACTGTCTGCATTCCACGAATGCAGCAGCTCTTCACCGGTTTGGTCTGTTAGACGGAAAGTTCCCGGCATGTTTGTTTCATTTGCTATGTATGGCCCTTCCCATGGTTCTTGGAGTTTCCTAGGGTTCTCCCAATTTTTCTTTCTTTTCAGAACTAAGTTGCCAGTCTTGATGTTTTTCCTGACTACTTTTTTATCTTTCCATGCCTTGGTTTCTCTTTGGTATTTTCCGATGTTTTCTGAAGCTTCGAGTATTGTTAGCTCAATCATGTCTTTCTCTACCTTCATGTCAATCTCTTCAATCTCTTTTGCTTTCTGCACTCTCACGCTTTTGTTCTTGATCTCTTCTGGTGTCATTGCTTCGGTACCGAACAATAAGCGAAAAGGTGTGAAACCCGTTGCTCTTGACACTGTGGTATTATGAGACCAGATTACTTTCGGCAATTCATCCGTCCACTTGCCTTTCTTTTGATCATATAGACACTTTTTGATTCCCGAAAATATCAGCCCGTTTGCTCTTTCAACAGCCCCATTAGACTGCGGGTGATAAACTGAAGAAAACTTCGCTTGAGTGCCCAGAGTTCTACAGTATTCCTTGAAAGAGTAACAGTCGAATTGCTTCCCATTATCAACAGTCAGCTCTCTTGGTACCCCGAATCTGCAGATTATGTTTTGCCAGAAGAATTTCTGAATTGTTGGTGCTGTGATATTTGCCAATGCCTTTGCTTCCACCCACTTGGTGAAGTAATCAACCGCTACTGCTGCGAACTTGCGGTTTCCTTGAGCTGTCGGCAATGGGCCGACCAGATCCATTCCCCACCTTTGCAGAGGCCATGATGGAGGAATCAGATGAACTGGCATGGACGGGAGATTCTGCTGATTCGCTGTTTTTTGGCATGCTTCACATTCCTGAACAAGCCTTTTTGCATCAATATTTATGGAGGGCCAGAAAAATCCCTGTTTTATTGCTTTGCTTGCCAGAGCTCTTGTGCCTATGTGTGCACCACAAAATCCACTATGAATTTCCTTGAGAAGTTCTATACCCTTTTCGGAGGTTTTGCATCTCAACCATGGTTCGGTGACTCTAGACTTGTATAGTTCTCCGTCTACTACAGCATAGCCCCTTGCTCTTTGCCTTAGTCTTTTTTCTTCCAATTCATCTTGCGGCTCATAGTGACCCCTCAAGTATGCCATGATTTCGGCTCTCCAATCACGAGTCTCTACAATGTTCACAGCTTTTGGTTTCAGATATTTGACGGTCGGTTCTTCGATGATTTCGAAGAACACATCTGGAGGCATTACCTGATTCTGAGCTGCTGCTTTCGCCAGTTTATCTGCGTCGTTATTATCATTTCTTGGTATATGTTGGACTGAGTAGCCTTTGAAATGCTTTTCCATTTCTCTGACTTTCTCAAGATACTTCATTAGAACTGGATTTCTTGCTTCGCTCTCTTTCTCTATATGTTCTTGAATGACTTTGGAATCCGTCTTAATGATAAAGGTTAGCTGACCCAGAGCTTTCATCTTTCTCAGAGCTAGGAGCAAAGCCTCATATTCAGTTGTGTTGTTTGTAGAATGCACATCATCTGCGAAATCAAGCCGAGCTGCATATCTTATCACAACTCCGGTTGGGGATGTTACAATTGCTGCTATACCAATTCCCCTGTCACCCCAAGCCCCATCGCAATGCACTACCCAAGGCGTGACTATATCTTCACCGGGATTATGTGTTGGCGATGTCCAGTCCACGACGAAATCTGCCAGGACTTGTGATTTGATTGCACTTCTTCTTTCGAAGTCAACTGTGTATTCTGATAGTTCAGCAGCCCGCTTGACGATTCGTGTTGAAGCTTCTTTATTTGCGAACAGGTCATTCAGTGGTTGATTCGTGATAACCCTTATTCTGTGACCTTCGAAGTAGTGCCTTAGTTTTCTTGCGGCCATAACGACTGCATATGCTATCTTCTCTAATTCAGAGTAGAAAAGTTTGGATCCCGAAAGAGCTTCCGAAGCAAAATAAACTGGAATTTGTTTTAACTTTCCTTCTTCCTCCTTCTCTTGCAGTAGAACAGCACTAACGGCTGAGTTGGAAGCAGACAAGTACAGTAGGAGTGGCGATTTTGGCTCTGGAGGGCATAGCTTGGTCATGTTCGAGAGGTAGTCTTTGAGCTCTTGGAAGGCTTGTTTCTGAGATTCAGACCACTGAAAGTTCTTGGAACTTCGAAGAACTTGGAAGAAGGGCAAGCTTCTCTCTGCAGCTCTGGGTATGAACCTGTTAAGGGCGGCTACTCTCCCTGTCAATTTTTGCACATCTTTCACCGAAACAGGATCTTGCATCTCAACTAGAGCTTTGATTTTGTCTGGATTTGCTTCAATACCTTTTGTTGAAACCAGGCACCCCAGAACTTTTCCTTTATGAATGCCGAAGACACTTCTCAGGATTCAACTTGAGATTTGCGGCCCTGAGGTTCACAAAGGTTTCTGCTAAATCGCTGATGTGGTCTTTTCTTTGAACGCTTTTGACGATGATATCGTCGACATATGCTAGAATGTTTCTCCGAAGTTGAGGATGAAGCACTATTGCTATCAATCTTGAAAATGTGCATCCTGCATTCTTTAAACCCTCTGGCATTCTCACGAAACAAAAGGTTCCGAAAGGGGTGATGAAACTTGTTTTTTCCTCGTCTTCTTTGCGTACCCTTATTTGGTGATATCCTGAGAACATGTCCAAGAGTGATAACATTTCGCTGTTTGCGGCGTCATCAACGGCCCTGTCCACCCTTTCTAAGGGGAAGTCATCCTTCTTGCAGGCTTTGTTTAAGTCTGTGAAGTCCACACACATTCACCACTTTCCATTTTTCTTCTTGACTGGTACAGTATTAGCCAGCCATACAGGATATATAACTTCTCTAATGACCTTGGCGTCCTGAAGTCTCTGTACCTCAGCCTCTACTGCCTTGACTTTTTCTTCGAACATCTTCCTGAGCTTCTGCTTTTTCGGGGTTATTCTTTCGTCTGTTTCTAGGGCATGCTCAATGATATCCCTATCAACACCCTGCAGATCTTTGGCTGACCATGCAAAAACATCCTTGTTCCTGTTGAGGAACTGAACAAGTTCTTTCTCTTCTTCGGGACTGAAATGAGCCCCTATCACGACTGCTCTGTCCGGCATACTATCTAAGTACACTTTCTTCGTTTCGCCATCAGCAGCTATTTCAACTTTTTCTTTATCTCTCTTGACCTCAACATATGGTTCTTTCTTCTCTTCGGCAGAGTTCAGGTGATGCACGTTGGTTTGTCCCGGTGTGTGACCCTTTTCAATGTTTCGAGCCTCTTGCTGATCGCCGAATACAGTGATGACTCCCTTTGGTGCCGGCATTTTCATGCATAGGAACTGTTGCCTTATCACCGCATTGAACTTGTTAATGAATCCTCTACCGAAAATCGCGAAGTATGGATGGTACATGTCGACCACGTCGAAAGTGAGAGTTTCGGTTCTGGCATTGTCAAGATCTCCAAAGGATACGGGCAGAGCTATCTTTCCCGCTGGCTTGATTGGTTTTCCTCCGAAACCCAGCAGTGGGTACTCTAGTGGCTGCAGCATGTGTGGACTCAAGCTCATCTTCTCGAAAGTTTTCATGAATAAGATGTCTGCCGAACTTCCATTATCCACCAGAACTTTTCCGATAACCCATCCGGCTATATTGACCTCGATGACCATGACATCGTTGTGGTCTGTTGATTTCAATCTGAAATCCTGTTCAGTGAATGTTATCGGCACCTTAGCCCATTCTGGTCGCGCTGCTGGACCGTCATTGATGACTGTGTTCACAGATCTGAAGTAATTGTTTCTCTGTCTTTTTGTCTCAAACTCCTGGCTGAACCTCCTGTTATAGGCATGATAGTTCCGAAGGAAGGTAAGGCTTTCGGATTATGGCCTCTCGAACTCGACTCTTGTCTTGATGAATTGTCGGGTGGTGGTGGCAGCATTTCTTGAATTGGTTGTGGTTGCTGAATGGCTTGAATCGCCTGAGACTGAGGATAGAACTGTTGGGAAGGCTGCCAGGATGACTGCGCCTGCTGAAACTGCTGAATTGAGACTGGATTCGGTTGGGGACCCATGAGTTGTGGTTGCCAGAAGTTTGGACGGAATTGGTTCGGCGCCGTGGAAGCAATACTCATCATAGTTTTCTCTTGTTGGATTCTTGCTATGTTCTTTTTGGTTTCTGGGCACGCTTCGGTGCTATGGCCTCTTCCGTGATATCGGCAGTAGAAGTATGGATCTCTAGGATCGTGGTTCTGAACCTTCGGGGGTCCTTTTCCCCTTCCTCTTTCTCTTGACGAAAAACCTTCTCTTGTGCTCAGTCTGTTGTCCTGGCTAAACTGAGGATTTTCCACATTGTTGATATTTCGTGGGTTTTGATAATGAGGTTTCGATGTTGTTCCTCTATTGCCTTGCCTTGCCTCATTTCGTTCAGCAACTCTTCTTCGATGATCTTCATCGGACTTATATATTCTTCTAGTTTGTGAAAGAGTTCGCTAATAGTTTTGGGCTCTTTTCGAGACAAGTATGAGGCTGTTGGTCCCGGAGTCAGGCCTTTGATCAGCGCTTGTATTGTTGTCTTGTCGTCTGCTTCCGGGATCTGAGATCTTTGTTGCATGAATCTTCTTACGAAGCTCTGTAATGGCTCTCTATCTTTTTGCTTGCAACTGTACAGGTCTGATGATTTTGCCGCATTTTCATGGAATATCTGGAAAGCTTGGATGAATTTTGTCTTGAGGTCAATCCAGGTGCAGATTGAGTTTGGTGGTAGCAGAGAGTACCAGTTGAGGACAGGGCCTTCACAAGCGATGATGAATGATTTGGCCAGTGCGACATCATCTCCTCCTGCTGAATTCACAGCTGATTCATATCTCATGAGGAATTGTCTAGAGTTTCCATACCCATTGTACTTTGGGAGAGAAACTGGTTTGAACTTCGGTGGCCACGGTGCTGTTTGCAACCCAAGTGAGAGTGGTGAATCTGGATCCGCGAACTGCGAGATTCCGTTACCCGCGAAAAAGTTTTCTCTTGAAGTTCTTCTGTTCTGGCCAGAGTTCTGGTGTGGTGAATCACGCCACAGTGAACTGTTTTCTTGTTCTTTCATTTCATCAATTTCTATTTTCATTCTTTCTATTTGCACTTTTGCCTGATTAAGTTTCTCCAGCTTCTCCGAAGCTCTTCTTTTTGCTTCCAGTTGGTTCGCGAATCTTTCTTTCTCTTTCTGTAGTTGCATTACTTTCTGGTGCACTCTTTCTAGTTCTCTATCAACGGCCTGGTCATCTTCGTCATCAGCTTCCTCTTCAGTGAGTGGTTCCAGAGTGTGCGCCGTTTTCTCAGCTCGTGCCTTCTGGAGAGCCTCGAGCTTCGCCCTCCTCTCTTGGTCTGAAATCTGCGAAGGTTCTGCAGTGAGAGAGTTTCCGTTGTCCTATTCAGTATAATCATCTTCCTGGTTGGCTTCTGTGGGTGTGCTCTTCTTGGACTTCTTCTGTGGAGGCATCGTGGATTGTTTGTGGGCTGAAGCCACGGTGGGCGCCAATGTTGGGGGGTCCGAAAATCGGATGGGATCCCCGAAGACAAGATTCCGAAATAAACTCGCGAAGGTAAGAATGGAAGAGGGGACAAGGAATCCCTGAAAGTCTGTACTCGCCTCAAAAGTTACTCGCCTCAAAAGTTGTGAATCCCTTTACACGTGCCCTCGAGCTACCTTTTATAGGGAGACGAAGGGACTTTTACATTCCGAGATTACCCTCGAAACTAGAGAATATTCCTAATGTGAACATGTACATGAATGTCTTTTACATCCCGTGATTTGCGGGGCTAATCTCATATATTTACAAGCCTGCCACCAGTTCACACCTCGAACCCGGACTTTTGAGGCAGCGCTTTTGACTTGGTCTCCCTTTGACCTCCGAATCTTCATTCGCGAGGGTTACCAGTTTCCGAAACCTCCGAATTAAGCTCCCGAATCTTCAGCCGAAGAGAAATCCCTTCTGAACCTCCGAAATTTCCGACTTCATGGTTTCCCGAATTCGCCAGATTCCCGATGTCCTGAAATAGGAAATAGACCTGCGATTTTGATGTCAGTTCGGTAATTCATTTCGTACATCATCAGAAGGTTAGTGAATCAGTCGATAATAGCAGAACATCTTTGTGAGCTTTCCTTAGTGGCGAAACAAAATGTTGGCCCCGTAACATATTCACGAATATATTCACGAATTCAGCAACTTCGACGTTTAGAGGGTGAAAGGTTTTTGCCCAATTCCCCAACAGTTAGAGTTGGATCTAGGGGAGGCGCACCATTTTTTTGGGTTCAGTGAGCAAGAACAGGAAAAAAATTGCTTGCGCTCCTCCGAAGACGAGTGCTCACCACGTTGCCGAGATGTAAAAACTACTCGGTGACAGGCTCCGTCACTCAGGGCGGCAGCAGTAGAAAACCGGGGGCAGAGGGCCTGAACGTCCATACAGAATTGGCGCCTTGCTCTTGTTCAGAGCGGCATGTCTCGAGATTCTTGGCTCGGCGCAAGTGGACGGCGCGGCGCGCTGCTCTCACTCTCACATCGCACGGAACGCTTCCAACGCGTCGACGTGCCAACGATCTAGCAGCCGATCCGCTCACCTCTCGGGCGGGCGATCCCCACGCCTCGCCATGCCACTGGTGTCGCGCAGATTTCCCCGCGCGAATCACCCGTGCGTCCAAACCAACGTGCGTGCTCGCCGACGGGCGACGGCCGAGCAATTTCTCCACGGCGGGGGGGTGGATGTTGGCCGGCCGGTGAACGCGACGTGACGCGCCGTCCACTCGTGCACGACCGGAACAGCTTCTCCAAGTCCATGCCATTGCCATGCCCCTCTGTGACTGCGACCTCGGCACCAGGCGCAGAGAGGCTGCGGCGTGGTGCGCGGCAGCGCCTGTTCTTTTCTCCCTTTTTCCTCGGCGTCGCTGAACTTTCGCCGCGCGGAGGGAGTAATCTAGCTGCATTATTGGTGGTGGTGGTCTGGTGGTGCACTGGTGCGTCTTGGCAGCGCCGCCCCCTGCCTGCGCGAGGAGATCAGGAGTAGAGAGAGGGGCGCGGGACTGACTGCAGGAGGCACCCATCCAGCGGTTCTTGCATGGAAGCTTCAGAAGCGAGCTCCCCCGGATACGAGCGGGAGGCGCCGTGATCTGTCCTCGTTTCCTTCGCTTCCTTCGGTGCAGATAGATCGCGTGGAAGATGCTGGCGACGGACAGGTTTCCTCGGCGCAAATGGCAGCTGAACTTGCGGTTTTTCTGCATCCGGAGCAGTTTTCAGAGCACTGGTTCGTGCACGAAAGAAGGCTGGCTAGTGGCTACACATACGTTTTGCTTCAAACAACGACAACTACTGATGTTGTCTGATGTGTGCGTGCCACTGCCATGATGCTTTCACATCCCGTGTGCTCGTTTCATGCGAGCAGCATCACATTCCATGATCCGATCCCATGGGCAGTGTACTATACACCAATCAGGCTGCACAAGTAGCTTAGTAGCTGCCACGCCCACAGACACTTGAGAGCAAGCGAGGTGTTAAAATGGCACACGATTTCGCGGAGAAAAGTTGACACTGAAACGCACGTACCTCCAAATTGGAGACGGACGGACGGCCAGGTCTTTTCTGCGACATCTCACACTCTGCCCTTTCGCTTTTGTCCTCCTGCTTGCAAGTTTCTTTAGCGTGAATTATTGGGGGCGCTGCGCAGTTGCGGCCATGGAGAGATTCTTTTGCACAGCACCTCCCATTTCCAGGGTGCAGAGAGCCCCGAGCTTTACTTTGCTCCACTCTGCATCATTCAGGTGATGCGTATCAGAACAGCATCTAGTGTTAGGCGCTATACTAGCTACTAGGCTGCAATAATTGTGTACCTTAATCACAACCTTTCGATCTGATAGGGTTCGTGAGCCCCCAACTGTAGTCCTCTCATCGTCTGCTGTCGCCTTTCTTCTTCTTTTTTTTTTGAAAATATAAACCTTTCTTCTTTTTCTCTTGATGAGACTGGACTTAGTTCAGATTAGAATATGAACCACTGCTCATTTATGCAAAGAGGATCTCGGTATCTGATATGCTGGTGCAGTGGCACTACGGTTGACAGAAGGACTGTACGTATACTGCACTTAAGTTTCCTTGTCAGTATTTTTCAAGTCTTCTGAATTTATTATTATCCAACTTTAATTGATAGCACTAGCTTCTGACAGCTTAAAGGAAAAACTATTTCAACGATGTGTACGGTGGTTTTTGCTAAGAAAACCAGAAGAATATAACCACATTGAATTGCACACGAAAACTACAATATCTTCTGTACAAACTTCAGACAGGGTTAGCCTTTTATTTTTGTAACATGATTAAGGAGTGCCCTAGCGTGCAAAAGCTCCAGAAATGATGGAGATCTGGTGGAATCTCTGATGATATTTTATCAGGAAGGCTGATGGCCACCTGTCCACTCGGGCCTCTCCTGATCTGCATCTACTGAAATCCATGTAAACAGTCATGCAATGTTTTGGCAAAATTGCCGAGAAAACTCATGTAGTGGCTTGATGTAAGGTGTCCAATGCATCTGCTGGTCCTGAAAAGGCACAAAGTAGCTGACTTCAGTTCAGTCATCCCCCCCTGCACCTCAAAGACAGAAGCCTAATTTCATGGCACCTCAGACTCAGAGATGACCTGACAGGTGGCGAAGAGTGAACCGATATTCAACGGCCATGTTGCACTTTCAGCCTTTCAGATGAGAGAAAGGACCTTTCTGCTTTACTACCTTAGTTTAGAGTCACTTTGGTTCTTTGATTAGCATGCGTGTCAATGGCACTAATTACGGATGGTTAGGTTCCCATCGCCGTCCCCAAAAGCTCTGCAGCCTCCTATAGCCGTTTGACAGATCCATGACCACAGTGAAGCCTACTATGCTTGTTTGGTTTTGGATGGACATGACCTCCGAACCAACAACAAACACGTGATTGATGCTAACACTAACAACATGTCGATCGGTGGCTAGCTATGGTGCCTTCTTTTCCTTTTGCGGAGTAGATCGATGAAGGACAGGTCGTTCTGAAAGATAGAGCGACGAGCTCCTTTTTCTGCACCAGCTGTCAGTTTCTGGTCGTAATTCAATTTCCAATACAACATTTTCCACACATATCGTTTCCGTGAAATTGTGATGATTGGCATCTAACCGGATAGTTTCTGCATGGCTTTGCTTTGATACCCCCCAAAAAAAACTCATAACGATGCCTGCAATCATGACATTGTTTTCTTTTCTGACAAAATTTATTGCATGATTGCAAAGATGAGCTTTTAACTGCATCTTTATTTAATATATCCGCATGTAAGTGGTTTACTACGTCTCGTGCGTTGTAGCGCGCCCCATGGAACCTCTTGAGGTCAGGATGAAGCATAATGGTCTGCACGAGCCAATCTGCCTCTTGGCAATGCAGGAAGCAGGAGCTACCACCCTCATTTGAGCCTTCACCACTTGCCACACTGGTAAATTGGGAAGTGACTCACTTGAGCACAATTCAATTTCTTCCACTTTATTCTGTTTCTGTCCATCGGCGAGCATCGTGCAGTGAGTGTTGGATATATTTGGTTGACCTCAAATCAGCCAAACCGCACGGGAGAAGCCTCTCCCGTGCCTCAGGCCGTTTGCCGTTGATCGGGAGGCAAACACTAAGTTCATTGGGCTCGACCCCTTGCCTACAGCGCCATTATATAAGAAAGGAAGCCCCTGGGCGACCTCAACCTATCGATCTACAGGGTTTCTACCGAAACCCCATCCACCGGTCATTCAGGGCGCTGGAAGGCTCGGATGCACGAGTTCCTCCTGCAAGTTAGTACCCCGGCGACCAGAAGGACCGCCTGCACTGCATCAACCTCGTCATCGACTTCACCACCCCTACACCAACTGAGACCGACGTGATGGACACCACCACCGCCGGTATAAGATCTACTTTGACCTATTCCGCATTAATTTAAGTACTAGGCGTGATCTACTTTTGACTAGTGATCCTGGTTAAGATTAACTAAGCCTAAGTGTCATGATTAGTACTCAGTTTAATCTAACAGTGAGTGCCTCTTCTAGTCTTCTAGGAGGCTCCGTACCGAATGTCCTAAAAAAAGGAGGCTCCGTACCGAATTATCCCGAGCTTGGAATAAACGGGCAAAGAGAGTGCGCGGTGTGGCCTGAATAATCCGTTCAAAAAACAAAAAAAAACAAACACGGCGCTGTCCTGGGGGGCCTGGATGGGCTCTCAATATCGGGCCTAATGTTTTGTCGTTGGGCTTCTAGGTCTTGACTTTTGGAAAATGTATCCCGTTACTAAACATGGGCTTGAGATCGCTTCTGTCTTCACTCCTTTTATCATTCTGCTGCCTTGACGATCTCAACATTTTCGACTGCGCCAGACGTAGGTGCAAGCAGGGTGCCATCGGACGGAGCTGTGCACCATCCTTCTCAACCGATAAACTGAAGCAACGTTCACAACAATTCCCTACTATACTGCTCCTTTTTATTTCAAACTGTAGACTATTTTGACTTTTTAGATACATATAAATATCATACGGTATACGGTGCTGAATGTTGACCTACAAAGAGACGACATGTCCAGCAACTGAGTGTCGCTGAGATGTGTATGTTGCGTTGGATTTGTGGGTGTACAAGAAGAGATAGAGTCAGAAACGAAGACATTCGGGATAGAGTTGGGGTGGCACAAATTGAGGAAAAATTGGTCTAACACCGGTTGAGATGGTTTGGTCATGTCCAGAGAAGGCCTCCCGAGGCACCGGTGCGTAGTGGGGTACTAGACCGGGTCGGTAGTGTAAGGAGGGGTAGAGGTCGACCTAAACTAACTTGGGATGAGTCGGTCAAGAGAGATCTTAAGGAGTGGGACATCCCCAAAGAGTTAGTTATGGATAGAAGTGCTTGAAGACTTGCAATCAATGTGCCTGAAACATGATCTTTTCTTTTTCTTTTGTTCTTTTGTGTTCTTGTGCTTTGTGCTTCTCCTACCCTTGTTTCTTGTGGGTTTCATCTCTAACCTACCCCAACTTGCTTGGGACAAAAGGCTATGTTGTTGTAGATACATATAAATATTATTATGCATCTAGATAATAATAAATTTTTCAGGTTGTTGGTAGGAGCTATGTATATCCAGAATAGTTTTCAGAGGTAGAAAACATTTTTTTATAACAAGAATCTAAATAAAATCAAAACGACCTATAATTTGAGGCATAACAATGTGAAAAGCAGATGCAACCTGAAGCTTAATCAACTGACGAGATAAAACGGAGCTCAACGAGAGCAGCACTGTAGCACCGCATTCCAGTTCTACGGAGGCACGCTTGAGTTGCAACGGCAACTTTAACAAAACACGCTGTTCTGGTTCACCACAGCAAGAGAGGCTTTGCTTCAACTTGATGAAGCGCGCACACACATACAGTGCTGGCTCCTCAGCTCCGATCACTCTCGCTCTCCCATGCAGTCCCAGATCAGCGGCCTCCGGACTGGAGGCCGAAGAAGTCATAGAACGGCACCACGAGCGCCTCGCCGCTCGAGTCCGGGCTCTCCTCCATGCTCTCGGACTCCCCCGAGAACGAAGCGGACGCCGTCGACGCCATGGAAGCGCCACCGCCGCCAGCGGCGGCAGCGCGACCCTTGTCGGCCGGCAGCAGGAAGGTGGGCTGCAGCGGGAACAGCTGCAGCGTCTCGCGGCTGGGCCCAGCGTCCGCCGCCGCTCCTGCTGCCGCCGGCGGGAAGTGCAGCACGTGCATCGGGGTGGTGCTCGCGCTGCTCCCCGAGAGAGCGGCATGGTACATGGCGCCGGCCGCCTGGTTGTGGCCGCGGCGGCGGCGGTGGTGCTGCAGCTGCTCCGCCGCGACCGGGATCATCTTGTCTTGCGCGACCTCCATCATTGGGTACATGACTGGCGCTGGCACCTGCTGCTGATGTTGATGCGGGTGGTAGTAGAGAGCATTCGGCGCGGGAGCCTGCGGCGGCGCTGGCATGTAGAATGGAGCCCTGTACATCACTGCACCAAGGAAAGGTGCATTGATCCATTCGACACCAAGTTAGCAAACATATACTACTATGTTAATTGTTGCCACGTAGCGTGTTGGACGAAATCTTGTTGCTACTGTAAAAAGATCTCAAGAAGAAAGAAGGAATTAATTGATGCCAGTTTAAAGCAAATGCAGATTCCTATACGGGCCGAAATCAATATAATCGGTGCCAGGAAGCTTGTGACTGGTCGAGCGAAATCGCGAGGCAATTCATCAATGCTGTTACAGGGTCGAAGCGATGAACTCATGAACAGAACAGACGAGGCGCAATCAAGCGCACAGATACTACACAATCATCTTTTTACGGGGAAACGTATGCTGGCCATTACGGGTTGACTGGCAGGCAGGCATTGATGGGATGGGGAAAGGGATCTGAGCAGCTAGGGAATGATGTGGCAGCCTGTGTCTGGCCGTTTCGGTGGTCGCTGCGCAGGCGCAGGCATGCCTTGAATTCCTTCGAACCTGGGGGCAAGCCAAGCATGCAGGCACGGGGGACACGGGGATTGAAACAAGCTACAAAAGGGTAGCAGAAGCAGGAGCTACCATAGGCAGGCCGGCAACGTTAAATCGCGTGACCATGACTACGAGGGTTCCCTCTACTCTACTCAGATAAAAGGGGAAACAAACATGCGAGAGAACACCAGCAAGAAGCAGTGACATCGTGAGAGCAACGCACGGATGTTGTGAGCACGGGAAAAGCAAAGCGTGTGCGTGCAACTCGTGCACCGTGGATCATGCATCACGCAATAGAGTATACTCGTGCTAGAAGACATCTATGGTGAGTTGGTGACTCGTGCTACGACAATTTGTTTGCATCGTGTCCCTGCCTGCACGGGTGGGTCCACACGGGATCATGCACGTCACAATTGCTGCCCAGTTGTCAAATGTCATGCGACCCGCGCACGCTCACAAAACCTTTGACAAGGAAAGAGCCAGAAAAAAGACTGGTGTCGGTGTACGCATGATGTGAAGCAGTAGTAACGCCACCACGTCAGCGTTGACCTCTCTACCCCAAACTCGCGTGAAAGCCATGAATCGGGATGAAAAGAGAAATGGCAAGCCTTTAACCCCTATCCTGCTGAACTCGATCGATCCATGCGTGTAAAAGCTAGGAAAACTCACGAACTTTCAGGCGATAATCGAATCAATTCACCGATAGATAGATCGATCTACGGCGCGAGCGAGCTAGTGAAAAGGAAGCGTGGAGATCAATCACGATTCACGAGGTGGTGGAGATGGGTGTACGTACCATGCGTGCCACCACTGGTGTTGCTGCATGCAGCAGCAGCAGGCGGCGGCGCCGCCGCCACCGCCATCGCGGGCGTCGCTGGGACGGGGAGGCGGCAGTGACGGTACGGTAGCGGACCGGGAGGCCTGACGAGCATGGGCAGCGGCGGCGGGCGGCGGAGGAGCCTGCTGAAGTAGTCGAAGCTGTCCTGCCTCTGCTTCTGGCGCTGGCGGGCCTTGTGGTTCTGGAACCAGTAGAAGACGTTCTTGCCCTCGATGTTGCCGTGCTCGCGGAGCCTGGCCGTGATCTGCTTGATCTGCTCCGCGTTGGGAGTGCGCAGGCCGTGCTCGTACAGCCCCTCCAGCGCGGCCAGCTGCTCCTTGGTCGGGTTCCACCGCGCGTTCGCCAGCGCCGCCGCCGCGGCCGAGGCCGGGGACAGCGGCGGCGAGAGCGGCGCGCCGCCGCTGCCCGAGCCCTCTTCAAGGTCGATCACCCCGGCGCCGCCGTGCTGTGACGCCGCCGCCTCCATGGATCTCTCCCTCTCTCTCTCTCTCTCTAGTGTCTAGACCTGCCGGCTCTCGGGGAGGAGGGAGAGGGCGGTGTGTGTGAGTTCGGCTGCACTGCGTGGGGTGTGCGGGGGGTTTTAAAGCGTGCATGAGGAGGCTGCGAGAGTGCGAGAGGGGGGCTGTGGCGGAGCAGGGAGCGCGTGCTCTCGTGCGCTGTAACGGCAGCCGCGTTTCGGTGTGGGCTGTCGCCTTGCGGGTCAAAGACGGTGGGACCGGGGCGCGGCCGGGAGCCCTCTCGTGCGGCACTGCGGCGGCACGCGCGCCGTGCCGCCGGTGCCGCCGTGTCGCGATAAGCACTCTGCCACAGCGGCACGTCCGACGACGCACCGCGCGCTCCGGTCGTAGGCGGTGACGCACGCACGCCGCGGCCGCCGGCCGCGCGCTCTCCGGTGCCGTGTGACGCTGCGACCGGCGGTGCACGGAAGCGTACACGCCGAGCGGATCGGAGCGTATACGTTTCCCTATTAGCTATAGCTTTCGAGTGGTAACTCTGCGTGTGAGGAGAGCGTGAAACGGTGCACGGAGCTAGCGTGCCCAGTGTCGTCGAACTGTCGATCGGTTTCGAACAAACTTCCCATCGTCGTGAAATGCAATGAGAGCAGTGGGCGTGCGTGCTTGGGGGGTTTGGGGGCTCTCTCGACCTCGACGCGGGCACTGAAAACAACGGGGAGCTAGCTAGCGCATGCACGCGGACGCGGCGGGGCGGCCGCCTTTGCGTGGACGGGGACTGGGAGAGGAGGGAAGGGGGATGGCGATCGAGGGGTTGGTTCCTCGACGGCACGATGCCTCTCGACGGCGACGCTCCGCGCGCGCCCCGCCGCCTCGGGAATGAAAGGAAATTCTTTGCTCGTGCCAGCAGAGCCGGGCCTTTCGTTTCTTCGGGGATTTCGTTCGTGTGTCTGGCCACTTTTGGCAGTCGATCGGTAGAATCGTAGCTATAGAGCATCAGTGGCTCAGTGCGCGCCAGTCCAACCCGATAGCTACATTTGCTCGTCTAGCTTGCCGCAGGCGCTCAGCGCTCTACTGTTTTTTACTAACAGCAAACTGGACTGAGTTGTTGCGTCGCATTCCCTTTTTTTTACTGTAACGAAAGTAGTCGTTGCAAAAGATTGACATATCTTCTACTTCAAACAAAGAAAGAAATGGCCTTGCCACGGAGACTAGCTTACTACACACCTAAAGCACTCTACAAATGTTGTACTGTAGATGAATATAGATCATTGCAATACTGAATCTACTCAATTTTAAGGTGGTCTATATTCGCCCTGTTCGTCTGGCTTTTCAGCCACCAGCCAGCCGTAGTTTTCTCTCAGAACAAACCAGCACTGGCAACCAACCACCAGCCAAACGAACAGGCCTGGTGGAGGCATCAGTTAAAGCGAGTTAATCTCATAACATGGGAAACTTTGCCACCACCTCCACTCGACATTCCTTTGAAAACGTGGCCACCCGCATGGTGGTTGCTATAGCTAGCACCCTAGCATAAGTTGTTCCATACCTAGCACACCCCCGACCACCCGGTCCCCGAGGAGGGGCAACCAGGTGACTGGCCGCCTAGGGCATGGTTTCGAAGGGCCCACCTGTACACACTTGAAGAATTATCGGTTATAAAGTTTAATTAATAATGACATTATACATTCTCAACTAGCAAAACAATTGGTTATATTTTTGTCCCCCATATGCTTACTTGTGCGGCACGTTTTCTCGAAAAAGAGGCTCCCCGACTTTTATCGATGAAAACACTACATTGTCGGGTTAACCGTTACACCCACTAAAATCAAAAAAGAAAAGCAAAGGCGGCAAAGCCCCACGGAGCTGCCAAAAAGGGAAACAACTACACTGATCTATACGCTAAGAAAACGACCCGCTTTGCGGTCCAAATAGATATAACCAAACATTAACGTTCACAAAAAAGTAGAAATGATTATCGTGCAAAGCTAATATTTTTATCACAAAAAAATTGTACATCCACGCCACCACTTTTTTGGTCATCCAAGAGTTATGCCAAGAAAAAGACCCGCAAAATCCAACTATCTAAACTGAAACAAAATCCACCTGAATGTTAACAAAAAGGCGGGAATAGCGAAGTTAACCCTTTTTCTATAATGCCACCCTTTTCGGGTCATCCAAAAATTTGCAACCCCCTACCCCACCCTAATCCACACCTTTGTAGAATACTCAATAAAAACTGATATTGTGAATATAATTTTAGAAAATGATTTTTGGAGCTTATTTCCTACGCCATGAAAGAGGGATATTGTTTTTTTACAACAAAAGAGGGATATTGCTAAAGACCTCCAAATACTGAAAGGCTCAGCATTCCTACGAAAACATGGCCACCCGCATGGTGCTAGAACGCCTTAGCATAAGCTGCAAAGATGTTCCATACCTAGCCGACCTTGGCCACCCGGTCCTTGAGGAGGGGCAAGTAGGTGGCCGCCCAGGGCACGATTCCGAAGGCCCCACGTGTACCCACTTGAAGAATTGCCAGTTATAAAGTTTAATTAATAATAGCACTATACAAACTCAACTAGCAATAAAGTTGGATAAATTTTTGCCCCCCTATGTTTACTTGTGCGGCACATTTTCTCGAAAAAGAGGCTCCCCGACTTTTATCGATGCAGACACTACATTGTCGGGTTAACCGTTAGTCTGTTACACGTACTAAAATCAAATAAGAAAAGCAAAGGAGGCAAAGCCTCACGGGGTTGCCAAAAAGGGAAACATCTACACTGAGCTATATGCCAAGAAAACGACCCGCAAAAGCGGTCCAAATAGAGATAACCAACATTAACATTCACCAAAAAGTAGAAATGATTATCGTGCAAAGTTACCGTTTTTATCACAAAAAATGTACATCCACGCCACCACTTTTTTGGTCGTCCAAGAGTTATGGCAAGAAAACGACCTACAAAATCCAATTACTCAAACCAAAATAAAACCCACCTGAATGTTAATAAAAAGGTAGGAATAGCGAAGCTAACCTTTTTTCTATCATAGAGAGATGTTTGTTCTACAACCTTTTTGGGTTTCAAGAATTTTCAACACCCACTACCCGTCCCAATCCACACCCTTTTAGTTATCCCTACGCAAGGACGGAGCTAGGATTGGGGTTGGGGGTTGCCCCCCCCCCCACACACACACCGCTGCCTCCGTGCCTGTCCCTACGACATGAAAGATGGTATTGTTAAAGACCTCCAAACAGTGGAAGGGACTCTAAACTAGTGGCAGTGCACTTGCTGACTACTATTAAGTTCAAATCTTCATGAGGACGACATTAAAGTCGACACACTAAACAAGAAGCCAACTTTAAAATGTCTTGAGGCTTATTTGAAGCAAGTCCAAAAGAAAATTGGCAAAATGCATTGGAAGAATATGTGATATATCTTTCCACCCGCAAAATGATGTAATTTACCTCACATTTACAACTCTTTCTCGTAAGTGCTATCCTTGTTTGGAGTCGAAAGCAAAGCAAGAGAAACACATGAATCTTCATGCATTGTCATTCTATTCCGCCATTCTCCGCATCCTCTTCACTTCTCTAAAGACCATGAATTTCTTAATATACCCTTCTTCACTTCTCTAAAGATCATAAATTTGTTAATATACTCCTCTTCACCAAATCTGTTAGTATTTGGTTTTTATGATCAGGTTCGGCAAGAGAAACATGATCATAAACTTCAAAATTGCTCTACCCCCTCCCCATCTTAACAAATGTGAGCTTGAATTGCATTCCTGATCAGGACATAGTCGAGGTAGACTAAGGGGGTGCTTGGATCCATGGCACTAAATTTAGTATGACTAAAATTAGTTTATTTGAGAAGCTAAAGTTCCAAGCACCTCTGACTAAAGAGGGGCTAAAACTAGACTAAAATATTTTAGTAAGGGAAACCCCTACTAAACTTTGTTTTAGCTCTCTCTCTCTTCATTTAGCCTCGTAGAAATCTGTAGCATGCCCCATCTATTGGCGGGAGAGTGAGAAAAGGGAGAGAGATAATTAATGCTCATTTAGTACATTTTAGTCTCTTTAGGATTTGGATCCAAGCATAGGTGAGACTAGTAACTTTTAGCCTGACTAGTTTTAGTCATGAGACTAAAAGGTATCCAAGCACCCACTAATTAAGCTCCTAAAAACGTTTTATGATCCCTCCTCGTATGGTTTGTCAGCTGATTGTGGGAAAATGAATTGCATTTTCACTGTTACACCATATCCATTCCCTGTCATAAAGATCCTCAACTCATATTGATCGTGTCTGCACGCTGCACACGCATGGTAATCAGCTTACAAACAGTGAATGAAGCAGAGTAGGGATTCCTATAATCTCCGTAGGTCCGAGCTACACTCTTTCTGGGACGGAGGGTGTTTGTGAGACAAACACGGTTTTCTAGCGACACTCTTTCTGGGACGGAGGGTGTAGTCAGCTACTCCTAGCTATAGGAAGGCTGCTGCCATAGGTAGGGATCGAAATGGCAAGGCACATTGGGAAATGGAGACACACGCCAGAGTGTGGGAGTAAACGCGACTCCTCGCGTTGCATTGCATCATTGCATATTTGCATTGCATGCGCTGTGTTTTTTGCTGGGGACATGCATGCGAGCGCGAGGCAGACCAGACGGGTTCAGCAGGCGGCCGATATTGAGAATCTCGCTTCCCGTTTCCCCGTGGAAAGCGAGAGGGAGCTAGAGCTATAGAGTGAGGGCGAGGGGAGCCGAGAGGACGCCGCGCCATTGCCAATTTGCCATTACTCCTCACAAGCCGGCGGGGGGCGCGTGCAGTGCAGGCCGTGAGAGAGAGAAGGTGCAGCAAATTGGCTCTTGCCGCGTTGGGAAGTGCCATACTGCCATGCCATGGCGCGCGTGGGCACTAGCCTTGCCGTAGAGGCATCAGGCTACCCCGACCGGGGCGGGGCCTGCGCCAATCGCCTCCGGACGGCGAAAATTTCTGTGCGCAATGCACCGCATCGATCTGACGAGAGGGGACATGGATTGGACTGACTTTTGCTCACATCGCCCTCGCTGATCCGAAGTACTCCCTGCCTGGCCTCCCTGCCGGCACCGGTTGGGAAACGCGACGCCGTTTGATTAGGCGGTGTGAGCAGCACACGGGCCAGGTAAAACAGGTTGAGCCATGCATTCGCTTGCTCGAACCGTAAGATCCAAAGCCCGTCTGCTAGACGACATGGCATGGCGCGCATGAGGCGTCCGGGTCAACACCCTAAAATTCCGGACTTGCATGCAGCGAGCGCGATGGTGCGTGTGCCCATGGCCAAAGAACGGGCTCGATCAGATCAAACAACGCAGTGGAGGAACAGGGGACCTCTTGGCTTGGGGCAGACACGAGAAGCGTACGTACAACTAAGTTTTCAGGGTCCTTTTTTTTGACTTCCTTGGCATCATCCAAATCCATTCTCCTAGAGAGTCTCTCTCTCACCGTCTCAAGTACTCGAATCTTGGCCCAGATGGTCCGAAATCCATATTGCAACTAACTTTTTATGTGGACCGAAATCCCTGCACGTTTGTGGGAGCTTTCTATATATGAATTGCCTTGGCCCCTTTACATATACTCCGTCCATCAAAAAATACAGCGCATCCAGGTGTTCAAATTTTATCCTAAAATATAAGGTGTTTGTAGCCGTATTCGGATGAATGTTCATTTAATTCTTCTCGATATTGACAGAATAAGGGCTTTCGTTTTCATGGGATTCAATCCGGATGGGAATGCCAAATACTATAGAAAAAATCAATATAGATACTATAGGATCCAGATTTATTCCGGGTCGAGAACTAATTTACTCACCATGATAAATATAACAAGGAACCAAAGAGCCGGATTGATTCCACACCTCTTGACTAGTGGATTAATTCCGAGTCCCTTGGTGTCCATATCATGAGTAAATTGGTTTCCGACCCGGAATAAATCCGGATCCCATGTAGTAGCTATCATGATTTTCTAGTTTATATTTATCAATTCCGGTCGGAATCCAATCCGGTGGACACGAACAAGACCTAAGGATGACTGGATGAGCGATTGGTGGATTAGTTTTCTCTTTTTTTTTTGCAACTTACCATTAAAAAAAGGCCCTGAAATTATAAGGACGGCACCTGGGGTGTGTGTGAGGGGGGGGGGGGGGGGGCTGGGTGCGCCTGGGGCTGGAATCGATCCTGGCAAATGCGGCCTTAGTACTGCCAACGAGTCGCAATTTGATCAACAACTGGGCTGACCCTTGACCGGCCCATGTTCCTATGTTGAGAAGAGCAAAATGAGGCTCGCGAGCTTCCGACGAACGGGTAATCTACAGATTTCAAATCCGCGTTACAATCGGGCATTCCGCAGCGAACAATATACGCAAAAGCAGTAAAGAAAGAACAGTAATTGGCATTCGATCGTTCATACTCCATCATACCGTCGATCAGCAACACCTGCGTCAGCTTCGACCAGCGATAGAATCGGGGAACTGAAGATTGAAGAAGAGACCCCTCCTGAACGGGCGGGGTGGAGTGTCTCCGGTGATAGCCCAGCACACCGGATTAGCATGTGTCGCCGGATCCGACGGCTCTGGGAAGAGGGCGGCACGGGGGCGAGAGCGTTCATGGTGCAGGTCAGATGCCGCTAGACTCGGAGCAAAACCTCCAAATAAACCAGAAGTGGCCGATTGACTTCACAGGTATGGATCAGCTAGGTGTGGCGAAGGACATAAGCTACGCGTGTGAACAGTCGTTCAACACAGTGAGCAACACAATAACGAACACACAAGGCCTATGGGCAGCTGGGCACATATGGAACCTAACTCAGACACATCCATCTTGGTGCAGTGTAACAAGCGACAAGCATTACCAAGAGGCATACCAGGATTCCACACATAACAGAGTACGGATTTTTTTTTCAAATCGATTAAGGCAATCAGCAAAGAACCCATGTGGCGATAATAGTTTCGAAACTTTGTAGGTTCACTCAGAAGAAACATTGGATTGTTCCTGAGGCCAAAACAGTTGCCAAGGCTAGAAAATTCCTATTCCAGGGATTAATGAAGCACTTTAACAAAGTACGCCACGGGATCATGATTCTGCAAAATCTATTTCTTCTTTTCCGTAGCACCACCACCAGACCTGCATTGGAAGGTTCAGCTTGTTAGGATCCATTCAGAACATTAAAAGAATCTAAAGAAAAATCATATTTCCATTCAGCAGCATTCAATGTATAAAAGAGACAATAAACGGTAAGAGCAAGTATAATAAGGCTGACTAGGCAGGCTGCAAGCAAGTCCACATCAACAAAAGCTGACATGGAGGAGAGAGAAATGATAAGAGAGGAGAAAGCAGGCGCATATCCTACCCGCCCGGCTGAATCACATGTTACGAGATGAAAGCACATCTCAGCCAATCAGTTGAATGCATGCATCATTATTTAATTCTATTTTAGTCATTCTATTAGTCTGTCCATTATATGAGCCGGCTATATAACTCGCTGTTCATGACATGGCACTTGCATTTAGCCAACTGCGGGCTAAATCATTATCCTTGCTCTAAACCAGCGAGGTCAGCTATGTGTCCAAATGTTACTGTGATAGGGAAACCACACCATTGCATGCCTCATCATGTTTAGACTGCATGGTACTAGTACTAGAAACATAATAAACTAATCACTTCACCCTTTTTACATAAAAACATTACTGAAAAATCATTGGCAGCAACTTTGCAAAAAAAGTCAACCAAGTAACCATCATACTGCGGTGTTGGGTACACAACATACAATTGAAATTAATAGTTTGTTACCCAAGTGTCAAAGAATCAGACTGACATGATACAGCAATGCAGTTCAAATTAACTACGAATAACTGCATCAGAAGAAAACAGAATATAAATAGCCATAGAATGGCAGAGAGAATGTTACGCACCTCATCTTCCTGAGGACATTTGACATCTCCTCTCTCTTCTTCTTTGCTCTCTTGTGAGTACCAAGCTTTCTCTTGGCCACCTTAAGTGCACGCTTGTCCTTCCCAACCTTCAGAAGCTCAGTGATACGTTTCTCATAGGGAGCAAATCCAGCAACCTCCCTAATCAGGCTTCTGACAAAAGTCACCCTCTTGGTAGCTTTCTGAAATTATTGGGCCACGAAAATATATGAGAACAAGATGCCAAACAAATAAAAGAAAGGAAGAAGTCTTTGACAACACATATATGAGCATAAAAGTCTCAAACTTTTCTGTAAAAATTCCATCAATTGATGCAGCAAGGTTCATTTAGCAAGATGTTTTTAGAAACAAAACCAAAATGAGATTTAGCATCCATGTTATACCTCAAAAACAGATATCTGCATCCAGGACTACCAACTTTAAGTAATAAAATACACAAATTAAGGCATGACAATCGATTAAATGGTGGATCTGCTTGCTACTGCACAGTAATCCTTGTATGTTTTCCACTATACTGCAAATGCTTTAAAACTAGCTTTCTCGTGCCTAAAGACACATCTACTAGACAACACTAGACAACCGATTCAGATCATTCAACAGTATACTCCAATTCGTAACTCATAAGTTCGATACCCATAACATTTAGGTAAAAGGTACGACTCTGATTCATGTATCAAGTCAATCAATTGAAAAGATGCATTTAGTGAGAGGTTTTAGAAACAAAACCAAAATGTGATTAAGCTTCCACGTTATGTCTCACCAATTAATATCTGCCTCTAGGACTAGCAACTTGAAGTATAGAAATCTTCAGATTGCCAAAGGTGAGATGAGGCAAGATGATCAACAAACATAACACACAACAAAAGTGATTTTCAAACAGGAGGATTACTTGTAACTGTTAGGATTGGTGTTTTTTCACTAACTAATCCACAAAAGCAACACACCCAACTGACCTAACAGTTGATCACCCAACCTTCACTCACATCACACCTCAAAATCTAGGCATTGCTGACGGAAGTTAGATCTACTATACTAAGGTTCAAACAAGCAAAACCAAGTCTATTCTCAGTGTAATTCCGAAAGCATCTAATACACAAATCATACCGAGTAGTTAGCACAGATCTACACAAGAGGCTCTGCGCATAGACATTACAGGTAGTGATAACTCCTTAAGTTGGATCAAAGAAGCACTCGGGATCACAAAGCGGAAGAAGTGATAGATCGGAGGTTTAGTAACGGAAATCTTACCCCCTTGCGGTCGGACGGGCGAAGCGGCACCTCGCGCTTGGTGACGATGTGCCCCTTGTTGATGCCGACGAAGAGACCTGACTTGGCCTGCGTCGGCGCCATGGCCGGCTTCGCGCTCGCTCTGCTGACCTGCGACGACCGCAATGAAACAAACCAAATCCGGATTAAAACGCAACGGGGTGAGGGATTTGTAAGCTTGGCTTGAGAACTTAGATTTGGGACGAGAGGCGGCGCTCTATGAGGTTACCTTGGATGGGTGCGAGCAAACCCTACGCCGCCGGCTGAGTCCGTCAAGAAACCCTAAAGTGGGCGAGAGGGCTGGGTTTATATAGGCGCACCCTGGCGGTGAGATTTCATCATGGACACTAATGGGCCAAGCTGGGCTTATTGAGCCTTTTCGCAATGCACATAGTTTTTCCAATTTGTTCTTATGCTTTTTCCCTATCTTTGTGACGATTTTTTATTTCCAAGAAAAGTTTCCTCATGTCTCGAGTCACCTTTCCTTTGTGATAATTTTCACTCCTTTTTTAAAAAAAATGTAGATCATTTTTATATTTTAGATTTAGATATCTAGATGTCGGGGTTCTCTAACCGCCGGCCAGTAAATTTCTCGGATTGCGTGTCGGGTCTCGCACGGTTGCGCAAATGGGGGTACACAGGATTTATACTGGTTCGGGCCTCCGGAGAGTAACACCCTACATCCAATTCGTGCTGTTGTGCTATTTGCGCTAATTTGTGGTAGGGGTTACAAATGGGCGAGAGGGAGAGCTCGGTCCCAAGTCTCTGCAGTGTGAGAGCCATGGATGGCTGGAGGTAGAAGAAGAAAGGAAAAGAGAGCTCCTCCCGAAAGGAGATGGAGAAGGTAAAAAGTAAAAGCCCGAGTCCCCCACGAGAGGACCCCTGCTCTCCCTTTTATCAAACAAGGGGGAGCAGATTACATTAATGAGGTGGGACAAGCCAGAGAGAGAGTGTGTGTGCATGTCCAACAGGTGTTCGGGGGGGAAGCCTTTTCCTCATGCAGCGGGTCCCGCCACTCTTGGTTCTTGCTGGCTGCTGTTGCCATGTGTGTGGCTGCCTGTCCTGATGCTGTGCCTTTTCACGCGAGTGCCCTAGGCAATGAGTGCCCCTCACACTTGGTGCATGCATGGGTAGAGGGGTGCTCAAAACTACTCGGGAGGGACACCAACTTGTCGGAAGTCACATGGCTGGAGGGCACGTGATGCCATGGACCTGATTTTATGGCTGTTTTCCTATACGAAAATAATTCCCAGAATACCAGTTGATTTGGCGCCGTTTTCCTTCATGAAAATAAATCCAGAAAACCACCAAAAAATACTCCGGGGGCCATCATGGCCGTGAGAGTCGCCCGTAATCGCTGTCTTTGGGTACCCATATATTGGGTCCCGTCAGTAGCCCCCGAGCCTGGGAGGGAGTCGCAGACTCATTTTCAGGTTCAGTTGTCGTAGCGGAGAGGTAGATCGTCGTTCGTACGGTGGGTGCGCGCGAGCGCACCCGCCGGGTGTAGCCCCCGAGCCCGCGGGGGAGTCAGAGACTTGCTCGCGGGGTTAGTGATTTTGGAGCTGAACATCGTTTCGTCGGAGGTGTCGTCGCACCCAAGCTTGCGGGAGGAAGATGAATTTTTGGTGACCTCGCACGGCGCGAGACACTAGTCGGGGAGTCGGTTTCCCTTTTCGTTGTGTCTCCCTCGCGCATCCTTTTTGTTAGGAAGGAGGGGTTGGGTGACGTCGAAGCTTGCCTCGCTGGCCAAGCCTCGGCACCCCGTGAGCTGCGTGCGGGTGAGCTCGAGTGAAGTCTCAGAATCCCATTCGACA
Source organism: Cenchrus fungigraminus (assembly GCA_036936925.1). Lineage (NCBI taxonomy): Eukaryota > Viridiplantae > Streptophyta > Magnoliopsida > Poales > Poaceae > Cenchrus > Cenchrus fungigraminus. The sequence goes on along the minus strand of CM072778.1, from coordinate 12,620,908 downwards.
GGTTCCGAACGGATCAGCTGGTGATCGACCTCAGATTCCTGATGGCGAAATCATCTAGTTACCGAGCCCGTTCGGTTGGACTCGGCGGCTCGTCGCCTTTCCGTCGGGGGAAAAACCATGACCTCATTCTTCATCAAGACTCGAACGCAGTTCAGGATGCCCATGACGCTCGTGTGCCTGAGTTCCGACCGTTGGGGCCCATCCCTCGCCGCGCCCTCACTCGGGTGTCCAGGAGCGGCTGTCGAACCCTTCGACGGGCCAGCCTTCGAACTCCTGGTCGTCAGTGTGTGGCACCGGTCCTCGGGCGCAGAGCCGAGAGGGGCCGCTGCGGCCATCGGAAGACTGCGATGCTGTCGTCGCGATGGTCAAGTAGTTGTTGCCCAGCCCCCGAGCGCGAGGGCCGAGTAGTAGTCGTCTAGCCCCCGAGCGTGGGGGCCAGGTGGTAGTCGTCGTCTCCCAACCCCCGAGCGCGAGGGCCGAGTCTGCGGACCTGTTCCTGTAGACGAAAAATCGGAGGACAGCAGTACGTGGTGCAAAAAATACTAATTCTGAGGAAAAATCATTTGACAATTTACAATAAGAATTCTAGTTCCAACTCTTTTAAGTCTATTTAATTTCCTCGGGCAGTGTTCCTGTTGCGTTTAAGCACCTGACCCCCGACAGCCGCATTCGTAGCGTAGGGAGCTGGCCGCATGCACGTGTGGGAAGTGTAGGCGTGGGGTTGAGGTTTCACGGTTTAAGGCGTGTGCTCCCCGAGTACTTTTAGCGACTTATGCGAGAGAGGAAAAAGAAAGTACGCTGACAAAGGAAAAGTACACTGTTGGTATTTATTAAGCCTACAGAAATATTATGATGGATAATCCGCAAGCGCACGGATACCGGCGAGCATTCCACCCGGGAGAGGGTTTTAAATATCGAATCCACAGGGAGAAAGGTAGAGAGAAAGGTCTGAGTAAAAAGACTAATCCCTGAGAAGCTATCAAGGACTTGACAGAAAGAAGAGATAAGGAGCACTTAAGGATGTCTGGTTCTTATTCTCACAAGTTATGTCTATATTGTTCTTATGGGGTGATTGTCTGAAGGCACACTTAGGAAAGGGAACCTCCCGATAATCTATGGGGGGAGTCCTACGGTTTCTATAGACAGGAGGTGGACTACGAAGGACTCAATGGTGCTGTCACCACCACGATCTACCACACGATCCGGAATATAGAAGGCATTCATAAGCTAGCTAGTCTAAGCACCACGCTTACACTAAACATGCAACTTTAATTCAAGAGCGACAGGAATTAAAGTACTCAAAGAGTTATGAACCGTAAGAACAATAAAGACAATGTTGCTCACTTGAATAAGAAGTCGATCTTTCCCGTAAGGTCTCAGGATCAGGCTCCAATGGAGTTGATCCCAGAGGTAGAAGATGAAGAGGAGATACCGACATGTCCGGGCCTTCCTTCAGCTTTGCCTCTACCGCTCTCTAATCCTCTCGAACAAGATTAGCTAGGTCTAATTAGACCATGGATCTAATCTCTCAACTTGATACAACTCTCTCCAACTCTAATTCTAATCTAGAGCTTCTATCTCAGGTAGGCATTGATGATTAGAATGAATTGGATTGCCTACCCTGGGGTCAGAGGGGCTGCTTATATAGTCCTGAGGGGGTACCGTACGCCGTAGGATCAAACCGACCTAAACAAGTGGTTTAGATTGATCCTAAGAGGCGGTGGAGGAAGCTTCCAGAAGATGGGCCTGGTCGGGGCCAGGGGGGCCCGATCGGCCTCCCCACAGGGCCGGTCGGCCTGGGCTGGGCCCAGGCCGGGCTCCGCCTTCGCGTGTGGGCCTCTTGTCCCTTCTAGATGCATATTTTCTTGGGGCCCGCTTCGGTTGAGTTCGGGAGTCTTCTGGAGCCTTCTAGAATTCATTCTTTTAGCATTTTTCTGAATAGTCCCTGAAAATATATAATTCACCAAAACTCGTGGAATTCATTAGTAGCAAACCCCTAAGTCTATATTGATATTCATTTTATGCCCTTTTCTTTATTTAGTTGACAAGTAAAAGTATACGTTTAGATGTGTCAACAAACTCCCCCAAGCTTACCCTTTGCTAGTCCCTAGCAAAGATATGCTTTAGCAGGATCAGGAGTTGCTGCAACGCTTTCACACCTCAAAAGTACTATGGTTTTCAAAAACCAATTCTCCTCAACAAGATTGCTCTCTCTTACCTTCAACCTTTAAGCATAGCCTTTTCATAAATCGTGAGCAAATAAAAGACAAAACAATCAAGTTAAGCAGTATATCTCAATTTCTTTGATCAACTATCATCCTGGGGTTTTGCACATTTTTCAGATAAAACTCAGAGATCCTGTGTATGACCTTATCAAGCATGGAGTCACACTTAGCAAGATATGTATGGATGATAGTGTTGGATGGATGAGGGTGAAAGGTGGTAAGCCTTTTAGCCTAGCTCTTGGACTATATCTCTCTTTCTAAGATTTTTAAGATCTGGGCTTTCCATTCTTGGAGAGGTGGGCTCTACTCGCCCCGGACTTTTGTCTATTTTTCTCTCTCCTCTCTCGTCTCACTTTTTCCTCTCTTTCTTTTTTTTCTCTTTTCTTCTTTTTTTTTTCTTTTCTTCTTTTTTTTCGAATGTAGCCCCAGAATCTTTTTGACATTGAGAGAGATATATCCTAGAGTTGCATGAGCTATATGGCTTGATGGAAAATGCGTACTTCCATGTCAGAAGCAGCATAAATGGTGGAATGGAATGATCTTGATGTGTATGACAAGCTCTCAAGGATCAAACACAAGAACTCATCATGTAGGATTTTTCAAAATTTTTTTGAGATATATCCAGGAATCAAGCTTCTCTAGGAAATTGATCAATAGCAACTCAACTTTTCATGAATCATCTTTCAAAGCCTAGACTCAGATTAAGCATGCACTTGCACAAGTTTTGGGTTTAGAGCAAATTAAGCATTTAAACTTCAGGAGAATCTAGGTCTGAAAACTAAGCACTTTTAAAAGGAATTACGGCGGAGCAACTATTCATCATCTCCAAGCATATATCATCAAGATCATTATTTAAGGGAAAAGCCAACTAGCAGACTCTAGCATTTTATTCAAATTAAGACTTTTAACTAACACTCAAATAACTAGCTAATATTAAACACTTAGGATAGTGATACTTATCGTGATAACTGGGGGTGCTCTCCCCCAAGCTGGATCTTGAAGTAGTCCTTGATTTATCCTTGGAACTTGCTGGCCTTCGGGTCTTCCTTAATTTCCCTGTAAATATTAGTCTCGCACATACCCGAAGGAGCAAATTCTAGGATTATGTTGTGAGCCTTCATGTGCCCACTTCTTTTTGGGTTTTTTTTCCTGAAATGTGTGGACTCCCATGGCGTAGATGTAGTGGCCATTGATTGATCAGTTGATGACGCGGGTAGTGATTGGTCTTTCGAAGGTGTACTTTGATCTTTCTCCTCAGCATGGACTGAGTGTTCGGTTGGTTAGGGTTGAGCGGACTTCTTTTCAATCTTCTTAATTTCTTCCTTGTCTGTCAACTCCGTTCCAACTGGGCTTGTGAATTCCGGAAGCGTTTCCGCGTCTAGTTCTTCTTGGGTCTTGTGGTGTTCAGGAACAGTCTTGAATCTTGATGGGGATGTTTTGCACAACATTGTCCCAGAGTTAGTGGTCTTGGTCCGCCATCTTTGACATTGAGTAATGCCTGTTCCCGTGTTGTGGACAACTTCTCTGGAAACTTCTTTGGTTGATGGAGCGGTGTATGGTCGGCATTCCAGGGTCGTCCATCTTAGGCAGTAGTGGTGAAGGGAGTAGGTGCTCATAGTCTGATTTGATCGGGTTGATCATCCAGACTCCCTCCACGTCTCACTGTTCTTCTTATTTTATCAGCTCGGTCATCCTTGAGTACATCATCTGATCTTGATAGCCACTTGGTGATGGCGTCGCCCATGTCCTTTGCTGATTCAGCTGCTTGAAGGAGGGTTGGATAGTGGCAGCTGGCAGCGTCTTGTTTAGTGTGCATGTTTGTAGGTCGTGGACTTGTAGGATTTGGGGAAGTAAGACTTCTCCTTTTTTTTATGTAAAGTGAGTCCTGCTTGCAAAGACAAGGTAGAGATCAAGTGCATGGGTTCTGTTGGTGGAAAAACACCAACAGAACCATAATTTCATTTATTCTACTCTAACCTTGGGCACATTGAACAAGATAACGATAAAGCATAGATTTATTTTATGACAAGGGTAGCAAGATCAGAAGATGAATTTAGCACGTAAATCTCTCTCTTTTTAATAAAGAGTGATCAAGAAAGTGATGCTAGAAACAAACAAAAAGACAACATGTTGAGCTAACAAGATTGGATCATGTGAAATTGTAACTCTAGCATGTTTGACTTTTCATTTATTAGGATGCCAGAGAAAAGGGAAATGACAATTTACCTCAAGGTGTTACCTTTATTATGATGTTACTATGACATCTTGTGGTGGTCTCTCCCTTGAATGTATACAACTTGTGGAGTGGCAGGTGCATGTGAGGAGGCATGGCTTGATCATCTTTAATGGAATTAGCCTCCTTCCTTTATGCCTCCATCATCCAGGAATTCCCCCTTTTGAGTGAGTGCTTCTGATTGTGGATCTTGTTTGCATCACTCTTCTTCTTCTCGGTTCATAGGGAAATCTTGCTCCATCTCTAGTGAGTTCATCTCGACCTCTCCCAAACTTGTCTCCGAGTTTATTCTATAGGGGTTAGTCCAGAAAATATACCATTGTCTACACAAGCAATTCTAGTTCAATAACCAAACCAGACTCCATGCCTAATCAGATTAAGGAAGGCTATTTAACCTAAGCACCACGCATAATTTAAAAGCCAATGGAAGTATGTACGTACTTCCAAACCAAAGCTTACTATGGTAGACAAAAGGTAACAATGAAAGCATATAGAGATTTACTCAAACAGAGACGGTAGAGCATGATCAGTTTTTTTTAACAGAGTGAGCATGTAAAAAGGTAGAGATAACCAAGCTAGCGCAGCAACATGACAAGAGATGTTTCTATGCATATGATTCAATGTTGCGTAACGACTGGTTGGACATACCTTGTATTGTCATCCTTCGTTCTCTTTGCTCCAAACCTGGAATGGTTAGTGACAAGAATACCCGAAGGAATATTTTTATAACTAAATCTCTATGCTCACTACGCAGGGGTATATGCAAGTCTTAAAGAATTTCCTCCTAACGTGCTTGTTTTTGGACAAAAAGCTCGTCCTTGGGGAACCTTCAAAATATGGTTCAAGATGGTGAAGTGGTTCCCCTTAAATTGCTAATCTCAAGATTTCAAGCCATTGGGACAACCACCCTTTCTAAATTTGTAGAGAAACATAAGGGGGTTGGAGATCTTATTGTGCGGCAAGATTTGAGATGGCAATTGAATTCAGGAGTTTTCTCAAATGAGCATGGACTAGGTGGAAAAGTTCCATTTGTGAAGTAGCTTTCATGCTCATTGATGTTCTCCAGGTAATGTGCTCCTTCTGGTCTTCCTTAGATCCTTCATAAAATTTTAGGATCGTGAGGGGACGCAAGAAAAAGGGCACAAGAGGATTCATTGGGCTCAAGGATGAGGTTAAAGATGGGTTCGAAAAGTTATCTAATCCGAACATTGAAAGACAGAGACAGAAATGGCTTCTTGATGGCTTTGCTCTCTTCCTATGGCATGATTAGATATGCTATCCTTGAGGTTTCTCCAATGTCCTTGTGTAGCAAAAAGGATGCTTTCTAAGAGACTATCTCCTTAGGGAAATTGCATGCTCAGAAGTCTCTTGTGAAGCTTGAAGTTTCACGATCTTCCCAAACTCATCATCTACAAGAGTTGAATTTCTTCTTCCCTTAAAGGTTTTCAGGACATTTATGGTTTGGGTTTGATAGCTAAGCCTTGGGATTGGAGTGATGGTGATATAGCTATCAGAACTTCCTTTTTGTGGCTAGAGGATGATTTCTTTTCTTCCTTTGGGTGGTCATGAAGAATGCTAGTGTAAGGGTTCCACCCGCTGAGTTTGTCAAAGACAAACCTTGCCTTAGAAAAGAAAGAAAAGCTCCTCTAGATACTGCATGATGGTCATGCTCACAACATTCGTAGGATGGGGCCAAAGATTCACTACCCTTAGAGGTAACGATACAAAGATTCCTTACCCTATTAAGGATATGATCCTGGCTCCTGCGGTGAACTATGGGGTAAAGGTCTACACTAAGGTAGAACATATGGTTTCCCAGGCTCTTTCTTGCTTCATCTCTTCAGTACCGGTCCATCCAAGATGAAGACTAGAGTTTTCGTCTGTCGCTCCTAAGAAGGATTGTTTCATGATCATTTCGACCAACCGTAGGCGTAGCTCATGGCCAGATGTAAGGATAAGATCTAAAGTTTCTAGTGGCCAGAGCTTTCGCTTTAGGGTGCAACTTAAGATAGATAAAAGTGGAACCAAGTGATCCCACAAAGATAGCAACAGGTGAGAAGATAGGAAAAAGGTAAAATCTAAACTAAAGTATGGTACAAGATTAGCTATACTCAAGAGTTCTCTCTTAACCGTTTCTCCGCCTCGCACGAGGACTTTCCGTCTCGTGCGAGAAGTTTCCGCCTCCGAGTAGGGGCACCTTGCTCGAGTAGATTCGTGTCCATCCCCGAGTAGGAATGATTCGCACGACAAGTTTCCGCTTCGCACGAGTACCCACCGTCTCCGAGTAGTTTCTCCGAGTACATGGTCCTGTAAAAAGCAAAAGGGATGCACCCTTCGAATGGGGTCAGTTCGCCGCACGGAAAGAAGATGTGAGCGCGCCTGTGACAACCCGCCCAGGAAAATACCATACTTTCGCCTAAACCAATCCACTTTGGTCATTAAGTAATAATAAAGTATCATCCTGTCGTTAGTTGCCGGGTTAACACCCGGTAAAATCACTTACATAGCAATAAGGATCGACATATATGCATTAAACTCACGCGAAGGCGAGTCCAAAGTACAACACCTAATTAACATCCAAATCTACCCCGAAGGGTTTAATTATTACAAACCAGAGTTTTTGACATGATAACGAAGTTCAGAGTTTTGAAAATAGCGGAATTAAACTAAACGGCGCGAGGATTAACATCACAGGAGGCCTACCATGATGCCTTCATTCATCGCCTTCCACCCACTCCAGCTCCCAGCCAGGCGGGATCTCTCCAGGCCACACATCACTGAAAGCATTACCTGGAACAACAGATTACAGCAAGGCTGAGTATACTAATACTCAGCAAGACTTACCCGTCGGTGACAGCTACATCACCAACTCTAGACATGAAAGGCTTTTTGGCCATTGGGGTTTCTTTTCCTGAAAAGCAACAAAGAGTATGTCCTTACTTTCCAGATTTTAGCACAGATTCTAGTTGATTACTCTTTTCTAAATTAGCAAGCTAGGGCAAGCATAAGTTGTGCAAACAATTAATCAAGCATAAATATTCACAATGTTCCATCATTAGGGATCTCATGGCCAGCAGGATAAGTAGTCTCAGATAACGGTGAGAGGCCGACAATCGATTGATTTAAACCTTACAAGGTGGACCTAAACACACGGTAGGGTGCCCTCGCGAGGACAACCACCAGGCGGTTCCCAAAAGTCCTCGGTTCGGGATAAAAGGCCACAGTCTTCGGTACAGGCTATCTGGTATACCCCGCAAGGCACCCAGAATCGCACATGCACCACCGGTTGCTAGCCGGGGGACGCATCCCAAGATTAGTCACAGTAATATCCCTTACCGCCTCATTAAGGTACTAGGCTTACCGTACCCATTTCCGACAAGTGTTTAGTACGTTCAAACACTTAACCCACGAAAGCCATTGACCCGAAGCCCACATCCCATGCTCTTACCACATGAGCAATCCATTTATAAAGATCTTATGATTCCAACATAAGAACCTATTCTCGCGAGTGACAAGCATCACTCGACTTGTAACGGTCCTATAGCATGGCAGCTATCGACCTATCATACTAGTAAAGACATAGGTACCTAGGGATCATGCATCTAGGGTTTCATTCAACTCCTGAACGTAAATGCACAATCATCCATAGATAGTTGCATAAGATTTCAAAAACTCTTGGGTTAATGCACCGGGGCTTGCCTTCGTCAGCACAGTTAGTCTGAGGGTCCTCAGTGTCCTCGCTCACTTCCACGTACTGCAGCTCCGCGTCAGCTCCTCCTTCCTCGGCTTCCGGCACGAGAGCGTAGTTACCGTCAGGGAGCTCTACACGGAATGCAATGCAGGGTTCAGGTGGAGTGAGAGATTAATTATTTCATCCAACTCTTGTTGGCCATATTCACCTTAACAAACATTTAATTACTAATTCTTTTCATTAAAGTTAATATATGTGAAGGCTTATTCTTTTAATATTTTCAATAGTGACTGTGTACATATTTAAGCAAATAAATTTATTCAATTTCACAAAACAGCAAGGGTGTGCTTATATACCCTAATTAAGCTAGGCCACCATTTAATGGGGTCACAAAGAAACAAGGATTACTTTTTCCTAATCAAAAATTTTAATAGAAAGCTTATGTGCACTCTAACTTTTAAATGCAAAACAAACTGTAAAAACAAGGACAAGGGTCCTTGCTGGCCCAAAAGATTCTAAACATGCCACTGGACCAAACTTCAAGTTTAAAAGAGCCACAATTTAATTATACCCAAAATGACATTTCCTAGCTACCCAAAATTAGGAGAAAAGCATAAATAATTAAATAAAGTGCTCCTGCACCCAAACTCAACCCTATAGCTTCTCTGGCCTAAAACAAGTCTAGGAAACCAGCATGTTCATCACAAACACATTTGAAATTTGAACTATGCATTTAAATGTAAATCTAAGCATAAATCAAGATTAAATACTTATAGCAGAGATAAATTCATGATAAATTCAGCAAAGTTGAATCTAGGCATAACATGAACCTAGCCACAAGTTGAGCTCCAAAGTCAATTTACATTTTGCTACAAAAATAAATAAGACAGAAATAGCATAAATACAAGGTCATTCATAAAAAAAGATCTACATAGTAACTTTGTGCAAACTTTTGCCCAGATCCTACAAATGCTATAACTAGCAACATATCCAAATTTTAGCTCCATAGTCTTTATAGATTTTGAACTACAACAAAATGATGTTAAACTGAATTTGAATTTTCATTCAAAATATATAAGTCAAAACTATGGTCATGCTTTGCAAAAGTTGTAGGTCTTGTCTCACTGAACCCAACAAAATGAGTTTTGTATTTTTCTTATTTTTCTATGAATTTCTAGGATTTTCCTAAGTCACTGGACTGATCTACAAGAAAACTAAGTTCTAAATCCTTGCATCTAGGTCCTTGGTTTCACAACCATACCCTCGGCTTTCACAAATGTGCCCTCCGGCGGCGGGGTGAACTCGCCGGCGGCGAACGGCGGTCGGAGGGGATGAACAAATGGCACTAGGCGTCGATTCGACTTACCACGGACCGATTGGCGGTGGTGGCGCGACCGGAGGTGATGCCGGCGAGCGGCGGTGGCGAGACCGCGGCGGCGCTCCCGTCTCGGCTCGGGTTCCGGCGAACAGCGGCGAAATGCGGATGAACACGCGGCCTTGGGAGCTTATCTAGGTCCTAGGGGAGGCGCTTGGTGGCTTGGCCGGCTGTGGAAGCGAGCGGAGAAGCGTGCTCACCGTGGCGGCGGCAATGGCGGGCGGCGGTGCGGTGTGCGCGCGCGGGGAGGGAAAGGGCTGCCTTTTATAGGTGGGCGAGCGCACGGGGGTGAGCGGGGTGTTGCCTCGGTGCTAGGGGAGGCGAGTTAAGGGGCGGTGCGCGGCGACCAACGCGCACAGGGCGTCGCCGACGGGGAACGCGGCGGTGGGGGGGGTCCAGCCGGCGGGGTTGGCGGGCGGCCACACAGGGTTTTGGGCGCGGCCCGAGGGGGATCTGCTCGGGGGACGCGCGGACACCATGATGACGTCTCGGGCACGCGGCCGACCGGCCGGGGGGCCCGGACGCCGAGGGCAGGGCGGCGGTACGCCGGGCGCCGTGTGGCGCGACGCGCCGACGCGCGCGCGCGCTCTGGTTCCTAATCCCATTCAAACTGCCCAAGTTTGAATGCTTCAAACTCTTGAATTCGAACTACACTCAAAAATCTATAGATAGGACTATTGTAGACTGATCAAAGCTCTACACCATAGGCCCTAACCGAGCTCAAATTGATTTCGAATTGAAGGAGAAAATTGGATGCCAATCTGCAGGAATTCTCGGCCCTGGTGAACAGTAGCCGACAGGGTTGATTTGAATTTTTGAGCTATTTTTCCTCTGAATTTCAAATGCCAACCTGAAGATGAAATGTGTCCCTCACAATTCTACACAACTTTCATATTAGTAGAATTTTGAGTGTTTAGACAAACTTTGGAGAACGCGACCAAAGTTCCAGAGTGCTATATTGACATCAAGGGTTTTGTCCCCCTTAGCTAGGGTTTTGACCAATGTGGCTCAAGTTGACTTGCCTAAGGTGCTCAAGGGTGAGTGTTAAGGGGGTTTAAGGAGGTTTTCAAGGTGATGGCCCAGGTTGATCATGATTTGACCATAGTCAGCTGCTTTGACCAACAATTAGGGTTAACTAAAAACCTGGGACGTCACAGCCTACCCTCCTTAAACGGAATCTCGTCCCGAGATTCGATTCAAGAAACACAAGGTAGGTAAAAGAACTCACGGTTTCGAGACTGCAGAAAACCCGGGTACTTGGTGTTGAGATACTCTTCCGTCTCCCAAGTTGCTTCTTCTTCCGTATGATGACTCCATTGTATCTTGTACATCTTCACGGTATGCCTTCGGGTCTTCCTCTCTTTTCGGTCCAACACCCTCATAGGATGCTCGATGAGCGAGAAATCCGGCTCAATCCAAGCATTTGCTTCCGTGATCACCTCGGTCTCTGGCACAGGTACGCCTTTCTTCAATTGGGTCACGTGAAATATATTGTGGACTGCGGAGAACCGCTCCGGAAGTCGGATGCGATAAGCCACGGGCCCACATACTTCAATGACTTCATAAGGTCCGATATAGCGTGGAGCTAACTTTCCTTTAACACCGAACCATTCTACTCCTTTGGTCGGTGAAACCTTTAGGTAGACATAGTCACCAACTTCAAACTGGCGGGGTGCCGTTCCTCTATCATGATAGCTCTTTTGCCTCATTTGAGCTAACTTCAAATTCTCCCTGATCACTTGCACCTTTGCCTCAGCGTCTTGGACTAAGTCGGGGCCAAAGAGTGTTCTCTCCCCGGCTTCTGACCAGTTCAAAGGGGTACGACATCTCCGTCCATACAGAGCGTCAAACAGTGCCATCTTCAAACTAGCCTGATAACTATTGTTATATGAGAACTCTGCCAAGGACAGGCACTTGTCCCAACTCTTATCAAAATGTAAAATGCTTGCCCAGAGCATGTCTTCTACAATTTGATTTACCCTTTCCGTCTGACCATCGGTCTGCGGATGATAGCTGGAACTACGGATCAACTTGGTTCCTAAACATTCATGCAATTGCTCCCAGAAGCGAGCTACAAATTGAGTTCCCCGATCAGAAATTATGGTCTTTGGAATTCCGTGCAAGCGGACTATTTGATCCATATATAACTCTGCATAGTGTTGCACTGAATAGGTGGTATGAACTGCAATGAAATGGGCAGTCTTCGTGAGTCTGTCCACGATGACCCAGATAGAATCTTTCTTTTTAGCAGTCAGGGGTAAACCCACAATGAAATCCATACTTATGTCATCCCATTTCCACGTAGGTATCGACAAGGGTTGTAGTACACCTGCCGATTTCAAATGGCTTGCTTTCATTCTGTGGCATGTATCACATTCTGAAACATACTTTGCTATGTCGACTTTCATATTGGACCACCAGAAATTTTCCTTCAAATCTTGATACATCTTGGTACTTCCGGGGTGGATAGAGAATTTGGAAAGATTAGCCTCGTCAAAGATTTCCTTCTTAAGGTCCGGGTCAGCAGGAATCACAAGGCGCTTCCCGAACCATACCACATCTTGTGCATCCTTCTGGAAACAAGAATACTTGGGATCTCCTTCTGCTAATTTCTGCTTTATTCGCTGTACGCCCTCATCATTGCGTTGAGCAGTGACAATCCTATCATAGAGATTAGACTCTGCCACTATAGCATAGAGATTCCCTTGTTCCACGACTTCCAACTGAAGCTTCCTCATGTCCTCACCTAAAGTGTCATTATACGGCTCCACCTCTATGTGATTGCAGTGAACCTTGCGGCTAAGAGCATCCGCAACCACATTGGCTTTACCGGGGTGATAATGCACTTCTAGATCATAATCTTTAATCAACTCGAGCCATCTTCTTTGTCTCATATTTAGGTCTGATTGGGTGAAGATATATTTGAGATTTTTGTGGTCGGTGAAGATATTGCAACGATTGCCCATTAGATAGTGTCTCCAAATCTTGAGAGCATGAACAACCGCTGCTGGCTCTAGATCATGGGTGGGATAATTGATCTCATGGGGTCGAAGTGCCCGTGAGGCATAGGCGATGACTTGGCCTTCTTGCATAAGAACGCAGCCGAGGCCAGTGCCTGACGCATCACAGAAAACTTCAAAAGGTTTGGAATTATCCGGTTGTACTAGCACTGGGGCTGAAGTTAGGTGTTGTCTCAACGTGTGGAAGGCTTTCTCACATGCTTCACTTCACACAAATTTTACCCCTTTCTTGAGCAGTTCGGTCATAGGTTTGACGATCCTGGAGAAGTCCGGAATGAATCGGCGATAATAACCTGCCAGACCTAGAAAACTGCGAATTTGGTGCACGGATTTGGGTGGTTTCCAATCCATCACCTCTTGTACCTTGCTAGGATCTACGGATATTCCCTCTTTGGAAATAGTGTGCCCTAAGAATTTCACACTATCCAACCAGAATTCGCATTTGGAGAACTTAGCATAAAGCTTGTGATCTCGCAAACGCTGTAGAACAATTCGAAGATGTTCGGCATGTTCCTCCTCATTTTTGGAATAGATCAGAATATCATCAATAAAGACCACTACGAATTTATCAAGCTCCGTCATGAATACGGAGTTCATGAGATACATGAAGTAGGCTGGAGCATTTGTAAGACCGAAGGACATTACCAAGAACTCGTAGAGACCATAACGAGTGGAGAAGGCAGTTTTGGGAATGTCACAAGGTCGAATTTTGATTTGATGATAACCAGAACGAAGATCGATCTTGGAGAAAACTTTGGCTCCAGCCAACTGATCAAAAAGAACATCAATGCGGGGGAGAGGATATTTGTTCTTAATGGTTACCGCATTGAGAGGTCTGTAGTCCACACATAACCTCAAACTACCATCTTTCTTCTTGACAAACAGTGCAGGACAACCCCAAGGTGAAGAACTTGGGCGGATGTAGCCCTTGTCTAACAATTCCTGGAGTTGATTTTTCAGTTCAGCTAGCTCTTTAGGAGGCATACGATAAGGTCGCTTGGAAATGGGCGCAGTGCCCGGTTGGAGTTCAATTACAAACTCGACATCCCGGTCTGGTGGCATGCCAGGCAACTCATCGGGAAAGACATCGGGATACTCACAAACTACTGGAATTTCATCAAGATGAGAAATAATGGTCACATAGGCACAAGGGTCAGCACCATCCTTGAAAGGTAGGTACAAGGTGGTGTGCCCGATAGTAGGTGAATTGATTGCTACAACTCTACCCGAGATATCTAGAACCACCTTATGTCGGGTCATCCAATCCATACCCAAGATAACATCCATACCCTCTAAGCCTATGACAATGAGGTTTGATTGAACAGTCTTACTTCCCAACCTTAATGGTACTCCACGTACTAAGGTACTAGAAGAGATTTTCCCCCCTGGAGTGATAATTTTATAGGCCGGATTAGTATGAGAACCCATCAAACCCAAATGGCCTACTAGCTTTTCACTTATGAAACTGTGGGTAGCTCCAGAATCGAACAATATCTTAACGGGGATGTCATTGATAGAGAATGTACCCGTAAGCACTGAGGCTCCTTCTGGAATATCACTCATGGTGGTGAAGTTCAGCTTGCCCTGACGGACTTGCACCATCGGCTTCTTAGCCGGATTGGCCGGCTTGGTCCCTGTACCTTGATTCTGCTGGTTGGGCTTAATCTGCCTCGGCTTTGGGCATTCACTTATGTAGTGCCCTGGCTGGCCACAATTGTAACAGCGGCATTCACCGGTGTTACGTGGGGGTGCGTTAGGCTTGGGAGCCTGCTGCTGAGCGTTGCGGAACTGGAAATTCCCGGAAGGCTTGCTCTGGGAAGGCTTCATCGTCCAACATCCAGTTGAAGATTGCTGGGACGAGTTAGGAATATTCTTCTTCACAAAGCGAAACTTTTTGTTAGTCCCGCTGCCCGAAGCAAAACTAGCCTGCCTCTTTTTGTCTCTCTGGGCCTTTTTCATAGCATCCTCTTGGGATATAGCCTTGTTCACCAGCTCGTGGAAGTTGTTGGGCTCAATCAAATTCAGCCGTTCGTACAACTCACCATCCAGGCCATCACGGAACCTCTCCATCTTCTTGACATCGGTATCCACATGATGCCCACCATACTGGCAAAGGCTATTGAACTTTTGTGCATAATGATACACAGTGTCACTTTCCTGTCTGAGGGCCAGCAGTTCCCTCATCTTCCTATCCATAAGTCCCTTAGGAATGTGATGGGTTCTGAAAGCTTGCTTGAATTCATTCCAAGTGACAGCATGTCCCTGCTGCATGGTCTTGAAATGGTCCCACCACATTAAGGCTTCACCCTGCAGTTGCAGAGTTGCGAAGTTGGCCTTGTTTTCCTCTGAGCATGGCAGCACAAAGGCAGAGAACTTGGCCTCAATGGCCTTGATCCACGCCTCAGCTTCAAGGGGGTCTTCCGCCTTAGTGAAGGTCGGGGGCTTAATCCCGATGAACTGAGGGTAGGTGGTGACATGATTTGGCCCCTCATTATTCGCTCCATGGGGTGGCCTCTGGTTCAGCTGCTGGGCTTTCTGCTGCTGCATCTGCAGGATCTGGCGCAGCACCTCGGTTTGGGTGGCCATGAATGCTTCCGACGGCGTCATGGGTGGTGGTGGTGGTAGTTCACCACTGCCCGATGCTCCAAAGCCGTTGGGAGAGCTGCGCGTCGGTCCCACCATCTGAAAATGCGAGCCCTCATTAGACACATAGCCATAATCTTACTTAGGAAGAAATGACAAGTGTAAAATATGCATGACAAGGCTCATTCGTGCAAAGTTCTCAAAAATGGCAGCAACACGTCATATTAAACCTTTCGTATCCAACAGCTCAGTCACCAAAAACTCCACTCATTTCTGGTCGGTAGGTGGAGGATTCCATGCCTTTCAAAGTTGGTATTCAATTCTGCAGCGAACTTCCAAGTCTGTACGCCCGACGAATTGAATTGCGAAGATTTGCCTAGCTGTCCTGGCAGCAAGCTGACATTTACCGAAATCCTCGTAACTCTCAGTATTCTCATGCAAAAACGCCAAAATTTGGTGAGTGCAGTCATCACAAAATTTCGCCCAACTTTGGTATTCATTGCATGAAAAGATTTCGACGTTCGACGGCTCGAAAAATTGCATTTCCCGGTTCGGCCTGGCTGTTTGGACAGCAGACAGGACGGGAGTAAAAATTGCATAACTCTTAGTAGAAAAATGCACAGGTGCTGAATTTTTGCGAGCGTGATCGTCACAAAATTCCGAGCAAGTTTGGTATTCAACACAGGACTTGAATCTGACCACAAACAGCTTAAACACTTTCTTTACAACAGACACTACAGGAATGGTGTTCGCCAAGCATTACACGGATGCCAAGTCTCGGAATCACCACATACATCAAGGGTTACAATGCAGTCGAGCTGCACAAAAGAATACTCCTACGTTAGCCTACCACAAAAACCAACCAACGGCTACACACAGGAGTATGGAAACCCTACTACAACGCTACGGCAACCTAGTTGCTGACTGAAGCGTCACTAGCGGCAGGTGAAGCAGGTGGGGTCGGTGGCGGTGGTCCGGCCTGACTCTCCTGGTCGAGCCCAGACTGACCCTGCTGCTCCTCTGGTGGTGCCTCCACTGGGGGTGGTGGCTGCAGAGCCACGATGGCCTGCAGAGCTGCCACCTGTACCTCAGCCTCCTCAACCTGCTGCTGCATCTCGGTGATGTTCTGCAACAGCGTCAACCTCTCGATGTCCCTAACGTCCACGTCCTCCTGGAGGGTAGTGGTCTGCGCCTCCAGGTCGAGGATTCGCTGCAAGTGGTCGCCTCGCTCTAGCTCCAACTGGAACCTCCTGGTACGAAGCCAATCGTTCTCCTGCTGGGTCTGGAAGAGTGTGAAACTCTGCTGCTGGTAAGCTGCTGAAAGACTGTGCCAGGCCAGCCGAGCAGACTCCAAGCGTTGGCTGACTATCGACGCGGTGGTGTAGCGCAGCCCCTGAAGTGTGAACAAGACGTCGAGGCAACGGGTCAGTGTACTCATGACGTCCAGTGGCTCTGCTAGCAACAGCAACTCCTGAAGGTGGTCCACGGTCCAGCCACGCTGGGTCGTGCGGGCTCACTACTGGAAACAGCCCAAACGGTGAGAGGGCTACCACTGTCGGGTTGTGGTCGCAAAAGTCCGTCAACACCCGGAGGGCGGCTGACTCAACGGACTCGTGCCCACGAAAACCCTAGTACACAAAGCTCAAGTCGAACCACTCGGGGTGGACCGGGTGAAGCGGCACGGTGACGGTCACCCTGCAACGGGTAACGCCTAGGCGCTCAAACTCGGCCACCTCGTAGACCGGTGGAACGGTGTAGCCAGCGGCGCTGAGTGCTTCCCACGCAAGGCGTGGAAAACCCTCCCAGTGTAGTCCGTCGGTACGGACCGTACCGTCAGCGCCGTACTCGAAAAACATGGGGGCAGCCATCTGTACAAAAGATGTAACACATGTCAGGACTCAAAAGAGAGCAACATGTCAAATGGTGCAAAATCTGGCAGCGGTGAATAAAAATTCATAACTCAAACACCAGAATCCCAAAAATTCTCAAATTTGACCAGCTACTCCGTAAGGTTTTTATGCACAATTTTGGTATTCAAAGGTTGAGCTAGATCATTTAGGAACAAGGTCGAAAGATGCAAAGTTCAAGGCTCTGTTCCCTGAAAAACAGCAGGACCTAGGTTCACTAAAAAGGGTACAACTCAAGATCTACCAAAGCTATGACCATGAATTTTTGCGAACAAAAACTAGATTAGATATGGAGCAACTTTGGTATAGATCAACTAGTCTAATTACTCCTAGAACATGGTGCAAAAATTCAAACTAGCAGACATACAGATTTTTGGACAGCACAACACCTATACACGAGAGGTAGAGCTAGAACACCAAAAACCACACACTAGCAAGATATTCCCTTAGAGAGCATACAAGACGTGTTTTGGGTCCATTTTTAAGTTGTTTTCGATTTTTAACATGATGCAAGACAACCTACTCGTCCTCACACGGCGATCAAGCCAAAAATCGCAGTTAGTGCCGGTGGCAAGGCTTTTATTCGTCTCTCCCTATAATAACTAGTCGAGAACTATTCGGTGCTCACTTAGCGACTAACGAAGCGTTGTTATGTACCTGCAGAAAAGAACCTTCCGTGCCAGCACGTCACGGAAGCGTCCACATACATTACCGTTCACTATAGAAACGGTATCCATGCATCAAGCCGCTGCATGGACAGCGTCCAACCTCAGATACGCTCATTTTCGAATGAAGCGGATCCTTGCCTCGCATATTCACAATGCGGAATGTCCACATATGGCAAACCGTGGCAAGACACAGACGCGACGGTGGGTTCCCTTTGGATTAGGTCCCATCCATCCCTCACATGACTTCCATACGGTACCACCACGTATAGCAAAACGTGATGAGACGCAGACGCGACGTGGGTTCCCATTAGAATAGGTCCCATCCATCCCTCACAGGACTTCCCTGTGGTACCACCACGTATGGCAAAACGTGATGAACTAGTATGGTTGTACAGAAAGTAAGTTCTGACAGGAATAAAATGTGCTGGAAGTTAGCAAAATAAACCATAGATTAATAAGCCACCTGAAAGAACCCAAAAATTCCCTCTAGGGCCTCTCGGTCTAATTCATCCTTAACGGACCAACGTATTTTGCAAATCCAAACAATCTTGGCAAATTTTATTCCAAAAACCAGTGATTAAGGTTGTTAACTAATCTCTGGTGCATATAATTGCTCTAATGCCAGCTGTGACAACCCGCCCAGGAAAATACCGTACTATCGCCTAAACCAATCCACTTTGGTCATTAAGCAATAATAAAGTATCATCATGTCGTTAGTTGCCGGGTTAACGCCCGGTAAAATCACTTACATAGCAACAAGGATCGACATATATGCATTAAACTCACGCGAAGGTGAGTCCAGAGTACAACACCTAATTAACATCCAAATCTACCCCCAAGGGTTTAATTATTACAAACCGGAGTTTTTGACATGATAACGAAGTTCAGAGTTTTGAAAATAGCGCAATTAAACTAAACGGCGCGAGGATTAACATCACAGGAGGCCTGCCATGATGCCTTCATTCATCGCCTTCCACCCACTCCAGCTCCCAGCCAGGCGGGATCTCTCCAGGCCACACATCACTGAAAGCATTACCTGGAACAACAGATTACAGCAAGGCTGAGTATACTAATACTCAGCAAGACTTACCCGTCGGTGACAGCTACATCACCAACTCTAGACATGAAAGGCTTTTTGACCATTGGGGTTTCTTTTGCTGAAAAGCAACAAAGAGTATGTCCTTACTTTCCAGATTTTAGCACATATTCTAGTTGATTACTCTTTTCAAAATTAGCAAGCTAGGGCAAGCATAAGTTGTGCAAACAATTAATTAAGCATAAATATTCATAATGTTCCATCATTAGGGATCTCATGGCCAGCAGGATAAGTAGTCTCAGATAACGGTGAGAGGCCGACAATCGATTGATTTAAATCTTGCAAGGTGGACCTAAACACACGGTAGGGTGCCCCCGCGAGGACAACCACCAGGCGGTTCCCAAAAGTCCTCGGTTCGAGATAAAAGGCCACAGTTTTCGGTACAGGCTATCTGGTATACCCCGCAAGGCACCCAGAATCGCACATGCACCACCGGTAGCTAGCCGGGGGACGCATCCCAAGATTAGTCACAGTAATATCCCTTACCGCCTCATTAAGGTACTAGGCTTACCGTACCCATTTCCGACAAGTGTTTAGTACGTTCAAACACTTAACCCACGAAAGCCATTGGACCGGAGCCCACATCCCATGCTCTTACCACATGAGCAATCTATTTATAAAGATCTTATGATTCCAACATAAGAACCTATTCTCGCGAGTGACAAGCATCACTCGACTTGTAACGGTCCTATAGCATGGCAGCTATCGACCTATCATACTAGTAAAGACATAGGTACCTAGGGATCATGCATCTAGGGTTTCATTCAACTCCTGAACGTAAATGCACAATCATCCATAGATAGTTGCATAAGATTTCAAAAACTCTTAGGTTAATGCACCGGGGCTTGCCTTCGTCAGCACAGTTAGTCTGAGGGTTCTCGGTGTCCTCGCTCACTTCCACGTACTGCAGCTCCGCGTCAGCTCCTCCTTCCTCGGCTTCCGGCACGAGAGCGTAGTTACCGTCAGGGAGCTCTACACGGAATGCAATGCAGGGTTCAGGTGGAGTGAGAGATTAATTATTTCATCCAACTCTTGTTGGCCATATTCACCTTAACAAACATTTAATTACTAATTCTTTTCATTAAAGTTAATATATGTGAAGGCTTATTCTTTTAATATTTTCAATAGTGACTGTGTACATATTTAAGCAAATAAATTTATTCAATTTCACAAAACAGCAAGGGTGTGCTTATATACCCTAATTAAGCTAGGCCACCATTTAATGGGGTCACAAAGAAACAAGGATTACTTTTTCCTAATCAAAAATTTTAATAGAAAGCTTATGTGCACTCTAACTTTTAAATGCAAAACAAACTGTAAAAACAAGGACAAGGGTCCTTGCTGGCCCAAAAGATTCTAAACATGCCACTGGACCAAACTTCAAGTTTAAAAGAGCCATAATTTAATTATACCCAAAATGACATTTCCTAGCTACCCAAAATTAGGAGAAAAGCATAAATAATTAAATAAAGTGCTCCTGCACCAAACTCAACCCTACAGCTTCTCTGGCCTAAAACAAGTCTAGGAAACCAGCATGTTCATAACAAACACATTTGAAATTTGAACTATGCATTTAAATATAAATCTAAGCATAAATCAAGATTAAATTTTTCTAGTAGATATAAATTCATGATAAATTCAGCAAAGTTGAATCTAGGCATAAAATGAACCTAGCCACAAGTTGAGCTCCAAAGTCAATATACATTTTGCTACAAAAATAAATAAGTCAGAAATAGCATAAATACAAGGTAATTCATATAAAAAGATCTACACAGTAACTTTGTGCAAACTTTTGCCTAGATCCCACAAATGATATAACTAGCAACATATCCAAAGTTTAGCTCCATAGTCTTTCTAGATTTTGAACTACAACAAAATGATGTTAAACTGAATTTGAATTTTCATTCAAAATATATAAGTCAAAACTATGGTCATGCTTTGCAAAAGTTTTAGGCCTAGTCTCACTGAACCCAACAAAATTGGTTTTGCATTTTTCTGATTTTGCTATGAATTTCTAGGATTTTCCTAAGTCACTGGACTGATCTGCAAGAAAACTAAGTTCTAAATCCTTGCATCTAGGTCCTTGGTTTCACAATCATACCCTCCGCTTTCACAAATGTGCCCACCGGCGGCGGGGTGAACTCGCCGGCGGTGAACGGCGGCCGGAGGGGATGAACAAATGGCACTAGGCGTCGATTCGACTTACCACGGACCGATTGGCGGTGGTGGCGCGACCGGAGGTGATGCCGGCGAGCGGCGGCGGCGAGACCGCAGCGGCGCTCCCGCCTCGGCTCGGGTTCTGGTGAACAGCGGCGAAATGCGGATGAACACGCGGCCTTGGGAGGTTCTCTAGGTCCTAGGGGAGGCGCTTGGTGGCTTGGCCGGCTGTGGAAGCGGGCGGAGGAGCGTGCTCACCGTGGCGGCGGCAATGGCGGGCGGCGGTGCGGTGTGCGCGCGCGGGGAGGGAAAGGGCTGCCTTTTATTGGCGGGCGAGCGCACGGGGGTGAGCGGGGTGTTGCCTCGGTGCTCGGGGAGGCGAGTTAAGGGGCGGTGCGCGGCGACCAACGCGCACAGGGCGTCGCCGGCGGGGAACGCGGCGGGGGGAGCGGGTCCGGCCGGTGGGGTTGGCGGGCGGCCACGCAGGGTTTTGGGCGCGGCCCGAGGGGGATCTGCTCGGGGGACGCGCGGACACCATGATGACGTCTCGGGCGCGCGGCCGACCGGCCGGGGGGCCCGGACGCCGAGGGCAAGGCGGCGGTACGCCGGGCGCCGCGTGGCGCGACGCGCCAGCACGCGCACGCGCTCTGGCCCCTAATCCCATTCAAACTGCCCAAGTTTGAATGCTTCAAACTCTTGAATTCGAACTACACTCAAAAATCTATAGATAGGACTATTGTAGACTGATCAAAGCTCTACACCATAGGCCCTAACCGAGCTCAAATTGATTTCGAATTGAAGGAGAAAATTGGATGCCAATCTGCAGGAATTCTCGGCCCTGGTGAACAGTAGCCGGCAGGGTTGATTTGAATTTTTGAGCTATTTTTCCTCCGAATTTCAAATGACAACCTGAAGATAAAATGTGTCCCTCACAATTCTACACAACTTTCATATTGGTAGAATTTTCAGTGTTTAGACAAACTTTGGAGAACGCGACCAAAGTTCCAGAGTGCCATATTGACATCAAGGGTTTTGTCCCCCTTAGCTAGGGTTTTGACCAATGTGGCTCAAGTTGACTTGCCTAAGGTGCTCAAGGGTGAGTGTTAAGGGGTTTTAAGGAGGTTTTCAAGGTGATGGCCCAGGTTGATCATGATTTGACCATAGTCAGCTGCTTTGACCAACAATTAGGGTTAACTAAAAACCTGGGACGTCACAGCGCCCAGCCGCTGAGCCCGTTCTGCCCCTGCTACCGCCGGGGTACAGCCCCTTCACAGCTCGGGTCCTTGGGGGTGCTGAGCGGTGGGCGCCAGGGTGCCGTGCGACGAGGAGACAACGCGGACTGCGTCGGGCCGCAGCGCAGGGGAGGCGGCACTAGTGCGGACAGGCTGCGAGCGTCGGGCCGCAGCGACGACGCCCCGGGCGGGCGACGGCGGGAGCTGGCCCACTGCGGGGTGAAGAAGAGGAGGTGCGCGCCGGGGCCATCGCGCGGTGAAGTAGGGTTGCCGACTGGTTGTCTGGGGTCGAAGTGGCGTCTGCGCCGGCCACGTCGCAAGTGAGGACCGGGCCGCCGCGATGCTGGCCGCGCGTAGGTGGAGAACCGGACCGCCGTTCCGCAGCATGTCGAGGACGCAGAGGCGGAGCGACGCAGGGCCGCCGTGCGGCGTGAAGGAGTCGAAACGGCGCGGAGCCGCCGCCCGGTGGACGAATCGAGGCGGGGATTGCGCAATCGCGTCACCGCCGGGGAAGTACGGGCCGCCGCGCCCGCCGTGTCGAGGTGATTAGGGGAAGCGCCGAGCCGGATGCGGGTCGGGCCGCCGTGCGCGGAGGAGAGGGAGACGACGCGAGCCGAGCACCGCACCGCGTGAAGGAGAAGGCAGCGCGGGGCCGCGACGCCTTTGTTGGTGGAGAGGAGATGAGGGCGCACGCCAGGCGCCAGATCACGAGGAGGAGGTGGTGGACGCCGCGCCGGACTGCAGCTCGAAGAGGAGATGGCCGCGGGCGCTGTGGGGACCATGGGCGCCGCGCCGAACCACCGGGCGAGGATGAGGGTGCCGCGGACGCCGCGCCAAGCCGTATCTCGAGGAGGAGGAGGAGGCGCCACACCGGACCGCGGACTGCTGTGCAGCGACGAGGTGGATGAGACGGTGGGCGCCATCCCGGTGGTGTGGGGCCGCCGCGGGACGAGGCAGGAGCAGCGGGCGCGGGGTCACTGCCCGGGGCCGCTGCGCGGTGGAGCGAGGAAGGCGGGCGTCGGGGCCGCCGCGCGGGCTGCGCCGAGGGAGAGGTCGGGCCGCCGCGCTTCTGGCCGCGGGGAGGTGAAGAGGAGCGGCCCGCCGAGGCCGCCGCAGGAGCAGAGGGTTCGCGGGCGCCGCGCCGCGCCGTGTCGCCGTCGGTGGGCCCGCGTCAGACCGCAGCTCGAGGAGGAGGGGGCGCTGGCCACAAAGGACGCGCGGTCCCTGTGTTGGCGCTGCAGGCCCGCTTCTCGTCGCCGTTGGGAGCGCGCTGCCGCCGCTCCTGGTCGATTGAGACGCGTCGCCGCGCCGTTGACCGCAGGAGACGGGGAGGAAGCGCCCGTGACTCATGGCTGGGGGTCGCCTGAGCCTAATCCCGTGTTGTCCGAGTAGTTTTCCGTCCCAGCGTCTTGTTCGTCCGCTCAGCTGTCCGTCCGAGTGATTTTAGCCGCGATCGTCGTTGGTGGCGCCGGTGTCGCTGCGACCGCCGGTACCACAGTCGCTGTCGTTGTTGGCCGTCCGAGACCTGCAAAAAACATCGTGACACGCAAGAGCCCCCTACCTGACGCGCCAACTGTCGGGGTTCTCTAACCGCCGGCCAGTAAATTTCTCGGATTGCGTGCCGGGCCTCAGACGGTTGCGCAAATGGGCGTACACAAGATTTATACTAGTTCGGGCCTCCAGAGAGTAACACCCTACATCCAGTTCGTGTTGTTGTGCTATTTGCGCTAATTTGTAGTAGGGGTTACAAATGTGCGAGAGGGGGAGCTCGGTCCCAAGTCTCTGCAGTGTGAGAGCCATGGATGGCTGGAGGTAGAAGAAGAAAGGAAAAGAGAGCTCCTCCCGAGAGGAGATGGAAAAGGTAAAAAGTAAAAGCCCGAGTCCCCCACGAGAGGACACCTGCTCTCCCTTTTATCAAACAAGGGGAGCAGGTTACATTAATGAGGTGGGACAAGTCAAAGATAGAGAGAGTGTGCATGTCCAACAGGTGTCCAACAGGTGTTTGGGGGCAAGTCTTTTCCTCATGCAGCGGGTCCTGCCGCTCTTGGTTCTTGTTGGCTGTTGTTGCCATGTGTGTGGCTGCCTGTCCCGATGCTGTGCCTTTCCACGCAAGTGCCCCAAGCAATGAATGCCCCTGCCACTTGGTGCATGCATGGATAGAGGGGTGCTCAAAACTACTCGGGAGGGAAACCAACTTGTCGGAAGTCACATGGCTGGAGGGCACGTGATGCCATGGACCTGATTTTATGGCCGTTTTCCTATACGAAAATAATTTCCGGAATACCAGTTGATTTGGCGTCGTTTTCCTTCATAAAAATAATTCCAGAAATCCACTAAAAAATACTTCGGGGGCCATCGTGGCCGTGAGAGTCGTCCGTAATCGCTGTCTTTGGGTACCCATAATATTGGGTTCCGTCACTAGATTTATAGGAAAAACTCTATATCTATAAAAGATAAAAATGACACGTATTTTGAAGCGGAGAGTATTTGCATATTTATATAATTTAAAACGGTGGGGGAATTCACGAGTAAAGTTAGCTTGAATTTTTTAAATATATTAAAACTTCTTAAGTTTATGCTGCCACGTGACAATTAATCCACATGGAGTTATTCAGATTTGTCACGTATTACGTAGCAGCCAATAACCATGAAAGAGTGATTGTAAACCATTATGATTTTACTATTTTCTTACTAGGTTGCTAGCGCCCGGACGTCCGGAGTGACGATATCCTTCGGACGCTCGCAGAGCCGTCAGATCAAAGCACTGTAGCCGTCAAATCGAGCAATGTAGCACTCGAAAAGTTCCGTAGCAAAAAAAAAAATCCGCCGCAACATCAAGTCATGTTGCGTGCAACATGACGAAAAATTTCGCAACATTCGAAAACAACATCCGCATCATTCCAAAACAATATATGCAACATACAAAATCAGCATTTGCAACATCGAGAATCAAACATTGCGGTGAGGAGAATCAACATCCGCAACATTAAAACATCTAAATCTACTTTTGCAACATCCGCACGAAACACTTGCAACATCCTCATGAAACATCCGAAACACATGGGACGTCCATTTGTAACATGCATCAAAACTTGCCTGCTGCCTGCCATGGACGCCACTCGGAGCTCCTCTGGCGACCGATGCGTGGAGCGGCAGCCCGCGGTCATCCACCCACCGACGAGCTCTGCCAGGGGGCATCAAGAGCGGCGACCCAGCCGTCCGGGCGCAGAGGTGCGCTGGCTTGCCCCCTAGGCACGCGGAAGGGCACGTGGCCGGGCGCGACTCAACCGCTCCTACCGCGGGGAGCGGCGGCGCAGGATGACGACCGCCAGTGCAGGACGGCGTGCGGCCGCCCGACGGCCCATGACCGCAATCTCCACTCCGCGCAGGTCCTTGGAGCTTGCTTCTTCGGCGCCGACCCTTGGTCGTGGCGGGGAGCGGCGATGGCCAGCAGGAGGGGAACGGCGGGCGCCACCCGACCCGGTGTCCGCACGGCAAGCGGCGACTGGCGTGGCTCAGAATCGTCGAGCACTGGGAGAGCGTAGCGGAGCAGCGGCCCCTGCCCCGGCCCCCACCGTGTGCGTTCGGCCTGCCGCCCTCCATGACTGCCGCTCGGGAGCTCCTCCAGCGGATGGCACGACTCAAACGTCGAGCCAGCATGGCGAACATCACAGCTAGCTCGTCCCTTGCAGGCTGAGCGGCGGCGGCGGGAGGCTGCAGCCCGGCATCAAGCCTGCACGGCCACCAGTGGGCTCGCCCCTGACGAGTGTATCTGCGGCCGGAGGACAGCTCATATCCAGCATCTCGAGGCTGCACGGGAGAGAGTGTGTGTCAGAACAAGAGATGAGAGAAGTGCGGAGAAGAAAAGTTAGAGGATAAGATAAGACCCTCTTTGGGAGCGCTCCACGAACGACTCCCGGAGCTCTTTTGCCTGGAGCTGTACCAAACAGATGAAGGCACGGAGTGATTCTGCTGGTAGATACCAAAGACGAGGAGCTGTTTTACTAAGGAAATAGGAGGAGCGGACGGAGCTAAAAATATCAACTCCGCCTGCTCCACGCCGGCTCCGGCCCTTGGAGGAGTGCGGCCAAACAGAGCCTAAGCATGTAAACGGAGGTGAACGTTCGATTTTTTCACCCCATCGGACGTCTTGAGTACAGCATTACCGATTTTCTTAACAACAAACGTCGTAAAAGCATGAGGTTTACGCTACGTCTGTCCATTATAAAAAGAGGAGCTTCACCACCGTACAAATGCTGTTTCATGGCTTATTTTTTTTCGCTTGTGTAAGTATCCATGATAAAAACTCGATAGTTGCTACTGATATTTTTTCCAGAGTTTTCAACGAGGAAACACACGCTTGCTACTCCATTTTTCTGAAAATGTAAGTCTTTTTTTACTAAGTCAGGTTATTTAATTTTTGACCAAAGTTTAAAACATTGCCGGGACAACTTTTCAGGGACATAAAAACTTTGTAATTCTCAAAAAAAAAGGGACATAAAAACTTAATTTGATGATGTAGATGTTCGTGCATTCTTTTAATAAACTTGATCAAAGTGAGAGGGGGTCTACATGAGCTAAAATACCGTTGAGATTAATGAAGTCGGCATTTGGATCGTGCGATTCGTTCGGTCTCTTTCCGACTACATGAAGAAACTATACCAGTTCATTATTCACTGATGCACTAACTCGGGTTTTCAGCTAAAGACATACTCGCTCCATCCCGCAAAAAATGTTTATTTAGTTTTTAAATTTTGTCCCACAAAAAAAGAAACTAATTTATTTAAAGTAACACTTGTTCTAGTGCATAGAGAAAAAACAATCGATTGGTGCTTTTCTCTATGTTCAATGCACTGCATTTATTTAGAATCCAGAAAAACAAACAGAGTATCTCAATAAAATAAGTCATAATCAATTGGCAAGGGTTTGATGATTACGTGAATTGCTTAAACAATCCCAACCAAACCCTCTCCCAGTGAAAGACTAAGTAGCTACAATTTATACCGGAACGAGAGGATATCTTGTTTCGTTAGAAATTGAACATGTTTTTTTAATTAAGGATTAAAATCCAGCCTCTATATCCACAAGTGGATATATACGGCCAAAGGTTACACGGAAGTGGAGTACTTAAACTCCAAACCTCGCACCGAGGGAAACAAAAAATAAGAAAAAGAACTCAAAGATAAAAGAAGGCTAAGCTTCATTCCTCTTCTCCGTCCATGCTTCAAATCTTCAAACGCTCCCAAGTCGTTCCCCCACAGGTGAAGCAGATCAAAATGACTTCCAAGGCGACGCCTTCAAGAAGGATACGACGTCGAAGCCGCCGTTGCCGCCCCTCCGAAGAGTCGGAGTAAGGTTTGCACCTGGAAAATCAAAGACCTAGCAGAGAGCCTCTCAACAAACGCCTCCAAGGAGGTACTCGACATCTGAAGACGCCGTCGTCGCTGACCCGACACCGCGGTCTGGTTAGGCTTTCGCCCGAAGCTCTGCCCCATGCCGAACCGACGACGAAAAGCAAAATGAACCACAACACTGACCGCAGCCGCCGGTAGCGAGAGGGGTGAGCACTTAGGCTCCCCTCGACCTAACCGTCGACCACGACACTAGAGTCGCGACACACTGCTCCGCTTGCCGGTGGACCGACACCGACTGGTGAGGCTCAGGTCTTCGCACTGGGACGTCGAAGGAGGACACGCAACCCGCAGCAGCCTCCAGCCGCCGCCGTCACCACGCTGCCGGAGAACCCCGCTGCACTTAGGCCACAAGACAGATCCTCACACGGAAGCGCGGATTCAATTGAACATGTAAAGAAATTTATGGATGTGTTAGGTAAACACCTAAAAGATACTAAATCTCAATTCCAAGAAATTATATCTCCTAGCAAGACATTCACCGAGCAAGCAGAAACCCTTTAGAAGGAAGCTATTCAAGAACAAACATAAATAGGTTGGTATGATCACTTATCATAAGTACTAGTGTATCTAATATTATCTAAAGGAACAATCTCTACGGGATGATGGGAGTACCCGTATGCCAATCCACTCATAAGAATCCTCGAGGAGAAAAACAACACTCATGAAGTCATGATAGAAAAAAAGTGAAGTGTTGATTAAATCTTGTTCGCGCGCCGTTGCTACTGCCATTTGCTATGATGCAATGATGCAAGCGAAGTGATTTAACTTGAAGCGCCACCACCGGCTCGCCGCTCCATCTCGAGGAACTCGCGGAGCGACGGCGCCCCGCTGCCGCCCTCCAGGTGGCTGCGGAGGCAGAGCGAGAGCAGCAGCGCCCTGAGCCTGCCGCTGCTCCTGCCCGCCCTCGCGCTCGGGCGGCGCCGGCTCTCCATGGCGTCCACGAGGCCGATCAGGCTCGCCAGCGTCATGCCGCCGCCGCCGCCGTGGCGCGGCAAGGACCAGGCCGACTGCGCTCGACGAGCAGAGGCAGTAAAATCAATGCAAGATCTCGTTACCAACTGATATGTTCCAAAGGTGTGCAATGCAAAAAATTACCTCTGTGTCGAAATCAGTCGAAGGTAAGGACGAAGTGAGGTGAGAGGAGGTGAAGGTGGTGTCGAAGGAGGCCGAGTCAGACAGATCGACACCTCTGAGCACTCCAGCCCGTACATTGAGAGCGCCCAATCCTAGAGGCCAGCCGTCCTGCTAATTGCGTGAACAGTTTGAGACTAAGGATAACCGATAGAATTTAGGATCGCAAGAAAGCTGAGACAACCGCACCTGATCATGCGCCATGACTACTGAGCAGATGTGGAGCTAAACAGGACTGGAGGTGTCCATTTTAAGGAGGAGAAGAGAGAGCGCGAGGGATATCACGTGAGAAAGCTAGCGTGCTGATCGCTCAGCTGTTCGAGGCTTAAAAGGTGCGGGGAGATAAGAAATGACGCCCCGCTACAAGGACGCGACCACATCAGACGGTCCTGTGCTCGCACCCACTGCATACCAGTGCTGGCGCGACTCGGCGCTGTTACTGTGAGCCACTGAGCTTCGTGCAGTTCGCATCGTGTGGGCGAAGCGAAATTGGAGGGGTCCCGTGGTTAAGATAATCCGGGGGAAAGCCTAGAAAGACGGTCGGAATCATTGACGGCGTAATCGGACAAATAGGCGGCCGCGATCGAGACGGAGACCACGGAAAGGGGAAAAGGCTGGCGAGGCCGTTGTGCAGGGCAGTGTGCAGCTGCAGCTGCATCGCATCCTGCGCTTGACTGCTTGTGCGCAGTCAGGCAGGTCTGCAGGTTTTCCTTCTCGAGCTCTTCGTACGCTTCGCCGCCAAACCGGAGGGAAAAAAAGAACAGAGAAAATAACACGGTCCTGCTGGAATGCTGGCCCATCACTGCTAAAGAAGGCCGAGGCGCATTTCGTGAATTCTGCACGGGCCGCGGCCTGTGTTTTCGGTGTGTGGGCCTTCTTCTTCTTCTTTTTTTTTTTGAGACAAGGCCTTCTTCTTCTTTGGACGGCATAGAACAGAACAGCAGCATCTGCGGGGGAAAAAAAAGTTGGTATTACGACGACGGGGAAAGGCGGAAAGTGCACTTGACCGGAGCAAACCCATTGAATTCCGCCAGCAGAGCATTCCGGAGCGATGCCGAGCCCATTTCCGGCCTTCCGCACGCAGCAACGAGTCCTTGATCTTGACTGCCAGAACAGAGAGTCAAAAGGATGTGCTGGGATTTCTACGTGCTGATTAGTGCGTGCGTGGTAATTGGCAGAGCCTAGATGAGTACAGTCCCGTACCCGTGTCCCGGAGTCCACCACGTCGCCACGGCTCTAGCTGCAAAAGATCTTCTAGATGCCAATCCATCAATTGGCTACCGCCCACCGCACAATGTCACTATGAAAAAAACTGAGAATGGTTAAGATACACTCCTGGATCGAGGCATCTACTATCACATTCCATTTGTTGTTATAAAAGACGCATGCCTGACGTCGCCGGTGCGGCACGATCGAGACACGGCGGGCCGGGCAAAGCCGGACAGCCACAGAAGAACGACGCAAAAAAAAAATAGAGCCCTTTCCTCGCACGGC
This sequence comes from Cenchrus fungigraminus, assembly GCA_036936925.1. Taxonomy (NCBI): domain Eukaryota; kingdom Viridiplantae; phylum Streptophyta; class Magnoliopsida; order Poales; family Poaceae; genus Cenchrus; species Cenchrus fungigraminus. The sequence continues at coordinate 12,590,682 of CM072778.1, read as the reverse complement.
ACACGGCACACCCCACCGCCACCTGCCCCGTATCGCTCGAAGCCGCCGGCGCACGGCGGACGCGCCACGCGCAGGCAGGCCGCACCACGTGACCTCAGCCGCGCCCACCACGCCAGCACCCCTCCCTGTTCCCCCGTCCTGGCCCGGCACCACGGAATGCGGGTTCAAAATTCAAACGGCCTTCCTCCTCCTCCCGTCCTCCGCCCCTCCCTGTTGACGTTTTGTCGCTGTCGCCGCCGTCCCAGGCCCGTCCACCCATCGCCCAACCTTTTGAACGTTTCAAAGGAGGATCAGAGTCAGAGCGCAGCGGCCCGCAGCAGCAGCAGCACAGCGCGGTGCTCTCCCCACCAAATAAGCTCGACCAGTGAGCCAGCGTCCACGTCCACCACCCTCGTCGCCTCGCTTCTCCGCCTGTGCGTGCGTGCGTCACCCAGTGGTTTGGTTGCGCACCGTACCCAACGGCTCCGCCGGCGTCCTCCGCTTGTTCGCTTGCGAGGTTGTGCGGAGTGGTTGCTGGCCGGCCGCCGCGGTGGCGGGCGATAAAGGCGAAGCCGCTGTCTCATCTGCGTCTCGATCGCTCTATCTGCTCGGCTCTTGCCTCCTAATTAACCGCGGCAGGGCAGATAACACGATCGGGGCAGAGCAGACAGCAGAGGAGATACCATGGACGCGCCCTTCTTCCACGAGCTCCGGCGGCAGGCGTCCTCCTACCTCACCGGCAAGATCCGCTCCGCGCGGCTCGCGCTCACCGACGTCACCCCGACGCAGCTGTGAGTTTCTTGCTTTTCTTAGCCTTTTCCCCCCGCGTCTCCGCGATCCGTATTCCGTGGCGTTCGTTCACCCTGATGACCGGTTCCCCCGGCGTCCGTACGCGCCTGTGCAGCATGGCGGAGGAGGCGACGAACGGGGACGCGTCGCCGCCGAACGTCAAGACGATGGGGCTCATAGCGCGGCAGGCGTTCGAGATCGACGAGTACGTCAGGATCGCCGACATCCTCCACAGCCGCTTCGCGAGCTTCGACCGGAGGCAGTGGAGGGAGGCCTACAAGGCGCTCCTCCTCCTGGAGCACCTCCTCACGCACGGGCCCCGGAGCGTCGCGGTAGAGTTCCAGAAGGACAGGGACGCCATCGACCGGATGGCCTCCTTCCAGCACATCGACGAGAAAGGGTGGGTAACTAGTCACCGTGTCCTCTCCCGACGTCCGTACGTGATGTCGCGACGCTGATGCGATCGATCCGTGTGTGAACTCTGACGCAGCTTCAACTGGGGCCTGACGGTGAAGAGCAAGTCGGAGCGGGTGCTCAAGCTGCTGGAGCGCGGGCCGTTCCTGGAGGAGGAGCGCGAGCGGGCGCGCAAGATCGCGCACGAGATCAAGGGCTTCGGCAGCTTCAACCTCAGCAGCGCGTCGCGGACCCTGGTGCAGCCTCAACCAGGTCAGGAGGACGGCAGCCGCGGCTACGGCCGGAGCAACTCGCAGTACGAGGAACGGTGGCGCCACGGCGATGGCGACAGCCTCGGCTACGGCCGGAGCAACTCGTCGCAGCAGCTCGAGGAACGATGGAGGCAGGAGGAGGGCGATGACGGTGACAAGGAGAACCTGATAACAAGGCCGGAGCCGCCGAGGGTCGCGCGGGAAGTGGAGGCGGAGGAGCCGCACCACCGCCACCCGTTCCACGTGTTCGGGCAGCAGCGGCCGGAGGTGATGCTGCTCCTGAGCCAGTGATGTGCTCAACCGTGTGCTGAACTAGCCTTTCTCCGTTCTGCAAAGCCCGTGAGGTACTGAGGCCAGTGGTTAGCTGACACTGCTTAGTGCGTGGGCACTCTGAACTAGATGTTCATATGATCCTGTTCGCCATGAATCGCTGCCCAGCCTTGTAAAATTGTACGCTTCAGTTCTGATGCCAGGATGCATTACGAGAGAACATACAGACAAGTCTCAAGCTTCCGGCAAAGCTCTATAAAACTCGTCAGTTTTGTGTGATTACAAAGATATTTCTGGTCAGTGGTCACCTGTATTGACCACGTCAGAATAATTCCAGGAATGAGATAATGAAATTCTCCTGCCCAAGTGCAGTTGGGTTAATCTGAACTCTGAACCATGCTTGCTTGAGTCCCATCAAGCAGCTAGCCTGCCTATCAGTTCTGAAGGAAAGCCAGGGAAAAGTATGCTGGTCCAGTAATCCAGTTCCCAGTGACCTGTCCATTTTCAGGAAAGCAAGGGAAACTATACATGTCCAGTTCACATTTCACTTTCACAGTCACTGTTGAGCTACTATTCCAAGATTAACACAATGAAAGCACAATCACTAAAACTGTAAGCTAAACACTGCCTAAAACTAAAAACCTCGCATAAGTTACGGTATACATGTTCTACTAGCACATACCAATTGGTCGTCGCCATTGCACTATTTAGCACAGACCAATTGGTCGTAGCCATTGCACTATTTACCAGCAGGATTCCAGTAACGATTTTCTGTGGGCACTATGACCACATCAATACTTTCTGAGCGGTGAGTAAAAACAACATGGACCGACCCTGTTGCTGTAGCACAAAGGCTCTCCAGCTTGCGGTCTAGGACATGCACATGCGTGGTAGTAGCATAGCAGGATGATATGAATAGATTCCTCAGGCAACATAAAAACAATGTGGTAGTGGACCAGTGGGCAGTCGCACACCTTTTTTTGACTCTGTTATCATGGTTATAATCATCTGTCTCCTAACAGAGCAAGGCATAATTGCCTGCAAAACTAATCATGTAACAAGTTCTTTCTAGACCAGCCTGTGTACAAAGTACAAGCTACCACCAATGGTGTTAAATAAAAATCAACAGCAGAACCAAAGCAGAATTACGGACTGTCTACATCCGCATGTAAGAACTGTCAGAGACATAATCCGACAACCAGTACCAGCAATCCTACAAAGTGCACGGTCTCCACTAGAAAAGAAAAACAATACAAGGTAACCAAGAGGGATGTGCTGGAAGGGTCAACAATTCAGACATAAACCAGTGGCAAAAGGTAACTAACCTGTCAAAATAACCAGAAAACCAGTGCAAGCTTCTGCTAGTTAAAACATCCTCCTCTGGTTATCAGATCAATGCATATAGCAAGGATTAAAAGAAATCTCTTAAGCCAGCTGGTAGAGCCACCTCTTGATTTTTCCTAACAAATACCACTGATTTACTGATGTTATTGCAGCATATGGCTACGAATTTCACTAGTACATTTTTATTTTTACCTTCTTACGTAGCTAATAATATCAGAAAACAGAAAGTACAATAATATACATGAAGAGCTAACATGTGATCACAAAGTCACAGGCTAACTTCCACAGCTGCATCGAACAAAAGGCCTCCACTGACATCAAACCTGTCCTACCAGTTTGGATCACTTGAAGTTGCTCCAGTCTTTTGCTTTACCCAAGATATTTTAGCATGTGACATGTCTCCTTTCACATCTTTCAAGTCCTTTGAAAATACAATTTTACAGAAATGTTAAAGCAAAATTTAGCCTCCTTTAACTTAGTCTCTCGTGTTAGTATCATAGTCTTATCTCCAGAAAGATTTGACCTCGTTCACTTTCTAGACTAATGTTAGATACAAAAATGTGCAATGTGCATATCATGAAACAGATGAAGAATAGCAGGCTAATCAAGCATTAATAAATAATAATAGCAAATTGATCGATATTAGGCCTTGCAACAAGAAACATGGGAAAAAATCAGATTCTAAAGCTGTAATACTGAAAGGCAATTGGTAAATTCCAGTTCCATATTCAGTATTAACTAAGCTGTGTATATCTGAACAGTTATCTGTACCACAATAGTTGACAAGTGCAGTGCAGTGCATACAGTAGATCACAATGACAGTCTTAACAGCATGCTGCAGTAAGACCGCCCTTTCCGATAAGACCTATGAGTGTGCAGTACATAAATGCAAACCAGAAAAATACAACAAACAGTTCTTGCGTAGACCTTTTCTTTTGCAGGCTCTGAATGAGCAGCCCCACTGACATGAATAACGCCCCAGAACACACCTTAAGATGCCCAAACGTTCCTCAATGCTGTTTTACCAGCATGTCTCATAGTGGTGCCTCATTTTTATCTTTGGTTACAACAACCCAAACTCTACTGTTCATTAGCAACAATACCTCAGAAAAGAGCTTCTATTTTGCTCTGTTTTTTTTGGGTGACACAGAAAGGGTGCACAACCAACTAGTAATGAATGATCCAAAATATTTTGTAACATTGGCTTGAGTGAAGATCCCATACTTCTGGGATTTTGGCCATAGGTATCAGGTTTTAGTCAGTTTTTAACTATTCCAAATTCAATTATGCAACAAATCTTATTATGCAGCAATGCTTGATTGATCAAACCCATGTTTGCAAAGGACGAACCAAATGTGATCAGCTATCATAGGCAATAGGCATCACCGGCATCTGCTTATATCAGGGTCATAATTCCATGGGTCCCCTGAGGTCATGACTCCTGCAAAGTACTACACATGAGCTGCACATGACGGAACAGGCCTTGTAACTAATAACTAAAACATGGGCCACCTCACCACATAAACTACAAACGAATTATCAGCATAGTTAGTGGTCCTGCAAAGAAAACAACTGCTCATGCTGAACACTGAAGCACACCATAGAATGGCAGGCATAAGAACTACTCCCTCCATCCAGCTTTCATTGTCGCTCGGGAACTAGAATGCCCTCACAGGCTCAATTTTCTAGCGACCGTGATAAAGGGACAGAGGGTGTACATGTAGCAATGACATATCAACAAGCATTCCTCATTCTGATATACTCTTCCTCTGTGTACTACAGCCACTTGGTTGGTACTACGACCTAGTGGATAACTGGATATTTTATGCTTAGCCATTTGATGTCTATAGTCTCAACAAAAGAAATAAAAAATGTTTTTTCCAACTTCAGTGATGCGCTGCTAAATATACGACATTCTACTTTATAACTCGAATCAGTAATATCCAAGGCACAAACAAAGTACTTGATCTTGAGATGAGATTCAACAATTCCACCAAAATTGTTCAACACATGTGTGCAAAATTTACCCCACCAAATTTATTTTAAAAAATTATCCCACCAAATTTCTTTGCTAGCCAGAGGCTGTCCGCTGCCAATAAGTTTCGACAGGAGCTTTTGCACTTTGAACCTCAGCTGGCAACTAACTTGTCATTCATGTGAGACCTCAGGTCTACCACTAGAGTAAAATGATCTAAAATGGTAGAATAACTTCATTATATCATGAGTATTCATACCACAATATGTTGCAAAATCGTGAAACTCTCAGCCTGGGCAGAGCAGGAGAGAGTTGACAGCACAACCGACTGTCCATCCCATGGTGATATATCCCCTCAGTCCAGTTCTATTGAATTCACACTCTGATCGGATCCTGATGCTAAATTCCCCACAATGACGCGCCCATTTGAACCTTCAAAGCTGAGTTCAAACACAAGAAAAAAGAGGAGGATGCTCAAAATAGAAAACACTATTCGTTGTGGAACATAAAGACTGCATGGATTTCTAGACATGATATTATTTCCCCTTTGCCACATGACAACAGGAAAAGAAAATGGAATAATCAAGTGAAGCAACTTTTTTGTTTTTTTGGCTACTTTGCAGTTATCAAATTCTCTCCTCAACCCATCCTCCGGTGTAGACATTCTAGACAGTAAGAAGAACAAAAACTGAGCACAGGGAAGCAAGCAACGAGCACACCTGGATCTCATACCAGAGAGAGTAACAGATGCAGCTGTAGATACATGAATCCTTTACACCACCATGAAATTCCCTTTGCTGTCACCAAAGCAGCTGACGACTCACTATCCTCACCGTGCAGGTCAGGCGGGGATGACAGCCTTGTCGGCGGTGTCCGCTCGTTCCCGGCGTCGCCAGGTGCCATTGCGGCTGAAGGTGGTGCCATGGCAGTGCTCTCAGAATCCCCCCGGCTGAACATTTCCTTGGGTAGTAGAACCTTGGAGACTGCGAAGACTGACACAGGGTTTTGATCGAACACTGTGCGGGTGATGGATGCCTGCACGACGCCGGTGTCAATGGCAATGGAGCCATTGACGCGGGTTATGTTTAGGGTGAAGCGGCCAGCCTCAGTGTACTCAGTCGCGAGCGTGGGCTGGACGGGGTTCACGATGGACTCGAGGGAGCCGAGCGGGTAGTAAGAGTGCAGCACGTGGAAGCGGAGCACAACGGCCTTGCGCTCGGCGGGGAGGGACTGGAGGCGGTCGGTGGCGGGGAGGCCGGCGAAGGCATCGTCAGTGGGGACGAAGACGGTGATGCCGGCGCCGTGCTCGTCGCCCTCAAATTCGCTCACCACACCGGAAGCCTGCAGCATGGAGGCCGCCACGTTGAATCCCCGCGCGTCGGTGAGGACCCGGGTGATGTTCACCGGCGGGGGCGGACGGCTCTCGGAGGCCGCGAGGTCGAATCCGGAGGGGATGATGAGGCCACCCACCGCGAGCACGCTGAGGTTGTAGGGCACCGCGGTCACGGCGCCGAGGACGGTGGCGTTGGACCCCGGGGACGGCGCCGGCGAGCGGACCACGACGGTGTTGTTCACCCCCGCTGTGAGGTTGACGGCGCCGAGGTCTGAGGGCGCGCGGCCCGTGGTCTGGAACAGCGTCGTGACGAGCTTCCCGGACGCCGGGAGGCCGGCGAGGTCGGACGGGGAGAGGTACTCGAGCAGGACGTGGTACCGCAGCACGTCGGCGATGTCGGCGCCGGCGCCGGCCGCGAACGCCGACGGCGACCGCGGCAGGTTGGCATTCGGCACGGCCAGCAGCGTCAGCGACGACCTCCCGGCCAGCTCCCCGGCCACGGGTGTGGACGCCAGCAGGCGCGCGAAGTCTGCGAAGTTGGGGAACGCCAAGAGCACGGCGGTGACGTTGACTCCGGCCGCGGGGGAAGGCAGCGCCGACGCCGCCGCGAGCAGCGCCAGCACCGCGACCTCGAGCGCGAGGCGCGGCGAGACGGGAGCGGCGCCCGAGCCTCTCCCCATCTCGCCAGTGGAGGAGCAGTGGAGTCGAGTGGGGAGTGAGTGGGAGATAGATGACGACGGGAGGAGAGGGACGGGGCGCTGCGGTGGCCTGCCCTGATGAGAGGGGAATATTTTGGTGTTTTCTTCTTCTTTCTCCCACCACCTTTCCTGTTCGGTGTTTTTCGGTTTCAAGCTTGCTTGTGGTTTTCTTTGGTGTGTGAATGGGGTGACTTGTGTGGAGTGGAGCGGCGGGATTAAGGGCGTGGGTGTGTAGGTGGCTTGGACTATAGCAGCTGCGCCAGCTCGCAGCCCGCCGGGCGCTTTTGCAAAGTTGGTACCATGATATGCAGGTAGTGTCACGTGTGCCTTGGTTCTCTCTTCGACAATTCTGGTGGTACAAATTCGTCATTCTCTAGGCTCGAAAGCTGGCGGTACCAGTACCGTGCATCACTATTTTCCCGTTGCTTATATCATCCTTTTGATGATACAACCCAAAAGGAAAATGCTAAAACCTAGCGATCACATATCTGATTTACCTAGAAAACCAAAACAATCTACAATTTGGAACAAATTTCGTGATAACAAGATGTTCACTCTAGCGTGTAGCGTGCATGAGAGGAGACTGCCATAGGGGTTCAAATATAGCACGTGAACAGTACATACAGGGCAGGACTTCTAGCTGTAGCAGGATCACTTTTTTTTTTCCTTTTGAAAGATTGGCACTTCGGCAGGGATAGGGTGAAACCTGGGTCCAAAACAGCTCGAGAAATCTTGATCAGTAGCAAAAGCACCAGCTTCACCACTACAGTGAACCAACAATCACACAGAAATGAAGAGGAACACAATACCTTTGCCATGATACGCTGATTCATTCAGGCAACCCCCCAGCCCGCTAAGATGCAATGCAGTCATTGCACAAATCCTGCTTGCTGTTCTAGAGGCAACATGGACACGCTCACCGACCTCTCACCCTTCAAACGCAGTGCAGTCAGTAAGCACATGCAGCTGCTTGCTTCTTGAGTGGCAACATCAAGAACTAGAATCTAGGAATAAAGATTTTACCTTTAGGCTGTTTCCATCTTTGAACTGGCAGTAATTGCTCCATGTCAAGTTGCCACAAATAATAAATGAAAAAGGTTACAGCAAACAGACGAGCTGAATTCTGAGAAATGGTTGATTAACTTAACCAAATAAACAATGTCGTCTTTACTACAAAATTGTGTATGAAAATTGCTTCCCAGCTAAGCAATGTACAAGGGAACTACTACTACACTGAGTGGGTCAGTACTAAGTTGTTAACGTAGCCCTAGATATTGTTACATACATCTAGTGTAGACAGGAATCAGTGTATTGTTAGCACCAGGGGTCAGATGAAAAAGAATTTGATGTATCTCAGATGCTCCAGGCTATACAAAGCAGCACCCAACCTGGGGAGGATGGAATGGACAAGCAACAATTCAGTAGGGATGCTTGGAGGATATAGAACATCTCACCACCAGACAGCATGCAAAGAATAGTGAATCAAGGATGCCATGACGCTGAGAACGAATTGGGGGTCAGTTTTTTTTAGGGCACGAATTGGGGTCAGTTGATCATGTCACGATACAACTATTAGATGTTATCTGGACTGGATAGATTTGGAGTGTTCTGATTTGTTTGAACGACACATGCAATCAGGGCATGGAAAGGTGTATACTGATTCATTTGCTCTTTTTATCTCAATACCCTTGGCGTCACTATGTGCTCTCATATTGAATAACTGGCGTTTCAGTGACTTCCACCTGCACAAAACCAAAGCAGAATTTGAAGAAGATGAAAAATATATGTTTAAAAGTAAAGAATACAAGGGCATCGAAGAAAAAGACAATCAAACATGTCTAATAAATGACAGTAATGGCATACCCAATACGTGGACTGTCAAAGAGTATGGCCAGTCTTCTTTTATCGGGCTTAATTGTCTTGGCATGGCCGCCATACAAGTATCTCCTATGGCCAATAAGAAAATGAGGAAAATTACCACCTTGGGTAGTCACGAAAACCTCACTCTGAACACAAACACTGTAGTCAATAGCTGCCATCCTTGAGGAGAAGTTCTGCAGACATGAGTTTTCTTATAGATCAGATACTTAAAAGGACAGTAAAGGAAAAACAACAACCATCCTACATACCTTAAATGGAGAAAGTTCTTCATCCGATGCCAGTGTTTCTTTTGTCTGCAGGAGAGGGAACATTTCAAGGAGAGGAGCCATGTTCTTTTCTGCTTTATATATCCTTCCAGAAGCCAAATAGATAGCAGTATTATTGCTAAAACCCATTCCACGAAGCATTAATCCAACCTATGCATCATATAGCATAAAATGTAAGATTCAGGACATATTTATTCAGCAGTGACTGTTGTATTTGCTCAAGGATGAAATTGCCTGAAGCTTCTATCCAAGCAGAAAAACCATCTTTTAAATACAGACATACCTCCAAAGGTGTCAGCGGACATTTCCCATTCATCCTGATTGCTCCAGGCCTTATCACACGGCCTGGCCTTGTAAACTTCCCTCTCCAACCTTTTTCCCTGGCTGCATCTAATTCCTTCTTCTCATTGTCACCGCCATCAAATACACAACAAGAGAAGGCAACCATATCCTGAAACGGAATGATCAATGGCTGAGAATTTCCGTCTAATCACCATAGGCATATCGTCAGAAGAGGAAAGTAAACAGAAAAGTTAACTTGTGGTTTCCTGTACTTCTGATAAACCAGGGGTCTAGGACCTAGCAGCATCTGAAACATCCTGGTGGTTTTTTAACACTCTTGAGATGTTTTGTTGTTTGAGGAACAAACTGAGGATAAATATTGGGTAAAAAACTAACCTCTTCAAAGCGGAGATGCACTGCTACGTACTTCCCATTGTTTTCAGCACTTTTTTCTTTCATTCGTGAAACTAAAGTGTTAGATAGAGCTGTAATTGGTTTAGAAAATTTTAAGGCTTCAAAATTTGCTAGACATCTCAGACGTTGGACAGTCGGAGGGGCATCAAATGACAGCCGATTCGCAAAAGGTGATATCCTTATGAGCCTGAAATTCAGAGACAAGTTTAAAGCTCATATAGGTACAAAATAACTACTACTTAGCAATATCACAAAACATCAGATGTTCTTAAGAACTGCGACTCAGCATTGACTTGAACCCACCTTTCTTCAATCAACTTGGGGAGAACAGCATCTTCATAGAACTGGATAGGAGACCAAGCCTTTATCTTGAAATTAAATGCATTACTCAAATTATGACCAAACCGCTCCATTATAAACTCAGGCACCTTGTTAACCACTCGAACATCATTTTTTAAACGCTGGATAAAGTGATCCTCATCATAAATATCACCAAACTTGCTGTGAAGAAAACATAGATGTAAGTAGCTAACTTGTGCTGTAGTAAGCAAAAAAAATTGCAATTAATCAGATATTTTAATCATTTTAGCTGTAACAGGTTTCAAACTTCTAATGGAGTGAAATTATTGACTATTTCAGGAAAAAAAAAGTAAGATACAGGATGTGAAATAAGTAACACAGACTTGTCTGATGAAAAATCCAAGAGTAAACAAAGGTCCTGATGCAATGAAAGACTATATAGAGTTAATAAAAGGACATAAAAATTGGAGCGAGTGAGAGACCTAGGATCCATCCAGATACTGTGATAGTGGAAGTTTGGGATTACAAGAGTTGCATTCAGAAAACCGGCAACAGCAACTGCATTGCAAATCTGCAAAATAAATCTTAAGTTAAAAAACAGTAGAAAGGAATTCAACAAACATTACATCATGAACCACTCAGAGTGGTAGTAGTGATAAAGAACCACTAATGAAAGGTAAATACCGATGTTCGTTGTTGATTCAAACCACCATTTGCCTCAACATAAATGTAGCCATTTGATTCAGGCAAACCTACCATGATTAATAAAAAAATCATTAGACACTTCCCTCAAGATAAAAATGCATTACACAAAATGTCATCATAAAGTACACAAAGTAGAGTGATAAGGCAAAGTAAAAATTTCAAACGCACAAACTACAACATATTTCAAACACAAACCAAAGGTCCATATGCATCTATCACCAGCTCATTAGTCCTAAAATGATTTCTTATAAGCAAAAAGCTCAAGATCTGGACTAGTGCAACATCAGATCACAGAACCAGCCAGGTCTGGAAATGCAGGGCCTCGCTCTTCAGGTCACCCAAAGCCATAAGAGCAGTATAATATTGATGAAAGTATAAAATTATAGATAATGTTTGATAGTTCTACTTTTTAATAAGAAATACAATTAAACACATAAAAGGTTATATATCATTCCCTATACTGAGGCCAATCCAAGCTCAAGGTTAAAGACCAGAAAACTAAAGCCTAAGCATCGGGCCGTTCACAAGCTGGAATGCCCATGTCTACTTTTAATGCATTCCATTTTCGCCAAAGAAATTTTAGATGCCAATAAAGGCAGCAACTAAGCCAGTAACAGGTGTCATGCATATGCCCTTTGGAGCTTGGCAATACACATAAGATCTGTCAAATTGGGTCATCGTGAAATAAAATGATCGAGTACCCCAAACCAGAAAACCTTGAAATGGTTCCTATGGCCTATGGGGAATGGAACAAGTTAGGTTCTTTCAAAATCGAAGCCATATACTAGGACAACTACCATTTGAAATTAGAAATATCAACAAGCAGTTGCAACTTTTGAAATTCATTAATCATGACTTGCCAGACAAAAAAAAAGGCATACCATTGGTATTATTGCTTATGCAAGGTCTCCAAATACCACCTCTGTGAACATGCCGCCATACGGTTGCTAGCTGCAAAGGGAAGGAATGACACTATGAATGAACCACATATACAGATATTTATAACAGAATTTAAGACAGCCATGCAAATAGGGGCAGGACAAGTTAAAATGACAAATTTCAAAAAATAGAACAAAACAACAAACTTTTACCACATTGATCATGATTATGTAATTCTAATATAATAAATCGTCACACCTGATATGTAAGGAAAACAAATCCAGCAGCCAGTAAAAACCTGAATCTAAACTATTCTACAAAGGCAGACACTATGATCTACGTTACATTTTACACACATTATGTCAATACGGCATGTATGTCACCTTACCAAGAGAGTAAGGTGCAAAAGTATTGATATAGCTAACAGGGCAGACGCAAGTTAACTGCTATAGACTTGGGCCAGTTTCCTTGAGCTATGGGAAAGTAGTCTATGTCTACCACAGAGTTATCCTAATATACCATGTTGAGAAGGTTATTTAATTTACAAAAAGTTTCATGCATTTTGAATAGTTTTCTCAAAATACTTGTTCTGTTTTTAAGTATAATGAAGTTGCCAATTCATTGAGAGAGAAAGTTACGCATTGAGTGTGTTAAAACTGAAAAAAAGGTGCATTAATAAAATACAAATGAGATGTCCTGCACAAACTCCGCTAAGCAACATGCAAACCTGAAAACCTACACATCTAATGACTTGATGAACAGACACCCAATAGGAAATATGTGACCACCACTCACACTCACAGTGACGCAAGTTGATCTGGAAAAAACATCCAACAACCTGATTCTGGCCAAGCCAACCATTGCCTGCCGATTGAATTATATTCCATGACCACAAGCTGAAGCAGGTATGAACTGGTGAAACACCATCAGTTGCTCCTGTCATTTGATACACATGACACATGCACAGACTAGCTTAAGAAATATAAAATCGGTACTCCACACATAATTCTATGAGTTTACTGCCACTCTCCAACAACTAGAAGCTAACTTAACCCAAAACTTCGACCAAATCAGCCGTCACTAAAATAATCTGAACATGTAGCAACCACTATGCACAAGCACAAATTCACTGTCTCTGCTCCATCAACTGACATGCTGAATCTTACTGCAGTTGGCATCAAATGATCCAAGTACGACACAGCAGACGAAAGGAATCCAGAGCGCCGTTAAACCCACCAATCACCCAAAACGACCAAATACTTCCGTCATAAACATAATTCGCAGTCCAACAGACTGGTTCGCAGATGAGCAAGAGGAGCCACTTACCGCGTCGGTGGCGTTATCGGCGTCCATGTCGGCTCGGAGGCGGGCGTAGAGCTGCGGGCTGCGGTACATCGACCCGGGCGCGGGGCGCGAGATGATGCGGGGCACGCTGTCGAGCGAGATGGAGCCCATGTAGAGCAGCATCGCCGCCACGTACAGCAGCGGCGCGAAGAGGAACACCGCCTGCCGCCGCAGCAGCGCCGCGAGCGCCGCCCGCGCCGCCCTCCGCGCGGCGCCCGCGCCGGCCCTCGCGGACCACCCACCCTTCGTCGCCCCCGAGCCCCTCCTCCCCCACGCCCGCCGCGGCGACGACGGAGGCGAGGGCACCGCCGCCCCGCCCCCCGCGCCGCTGCCCAGCCGGCTGTACGCGTGGTTCTGCATCGAAGCCTCCGGGCAGGGGACCTCCTCGTACGAGTGGCCCCGCGCCGCCCGGGCTCGGAGCTGCCGCCCAGAGTTCGAGTCGGGGCTTCTCCCGCGTGATCGCCCTTCCGCGGCGGCGTGGAGCGCGAGAAACTAAGGGAACCGGGCAACCGGCGGCGACGGCGGCGGGACGGTGGCGCTGCGCTTGTGCGGAGGGAGGGCGAGGGCGCGTGACCGCGTCCGCGTGCGCCGTGCGGGCTCGGGGCTCGACTCGACCGCTCTCGCCTCTCGGGTGGACGGACCGTGGGGTGGTGGCTCAGTGCTGGCTAGTCTATAGTGTGTGCCCCGGTGCGGGTGGGGGTGGTGGTGGTTTCGGTGCGTCGGATTCGATAATTTTTGTGCTTTTGAGGCGTGGGTTCGGTCGCGCGCCGCGGCGCTGACCGGGGATTTGGCCTTTTGGTCTGTTGGTTTGGGGTGGGGGTGGGAGCGTGGGGCGCCGCACCCGCACGGGATGGAATGATGTTGACTCGGGTTTGGAAGTTTGGGACTGATCACGCGTGGGTGATGGGTCGATGGCGGGACAGTTGGGTTTGGTAATCACGATCAAGCTCGCCGCCTGTGAGCGTGCGTGATGGGAGCACGGCGGTGGTCTCACGGCCATAGTCTGTCACAGTCATCTTTTTTAAAAAAAAAAGATTTACCCGCTTATTAAGAAAGCATATCAGTTTGGGAACAGACTCCAGACACGACATACCGCTAGGGTTACCAGCTTGACAAGCAAAGCCCTGAGCTACCAAAAACTAGCGAAAAAGTTTCTTACAGGAGAGGACAGGCGACATCAGTCTGCAAAAGAACTGACATACAGGGCACGAAGCTCACACAACAGCCAAACGTCTAGACAAAAGAGTGTCACAGTCATCTCATAGATGCTGAATGAAAATATGAGATGGGTGGCAGGTGAGACGTGAGAGGCGCGGCATAGAAGTTGAAATTTTGGAAGGGTTCGTCTACGGCTCGCCGTGCGCGACTTTTGGTTGATGACTACTTGATGGCGACAGGTTGATCACGTTGCCACCTGTGATTGCAGGTGCTCCGTAGTAATATTTTGTACTGTATGTCGCGAATCTGCGTGGCGTACTGACGTCGTGTAGAGAATAGAAATATTTCGGGCGTGTCACGTTGGCTTGGGAAGTCAAGTGGCACGTGTAGTGTGCAAGTTGCAATGCCAGAGGGCAGAGGCAGCCAAAAGGCACGCTTTTCCTTCCTTCTGATTCTGAAGCCGTGGAGGAAACTTGAAAGGCAGGTTTATTTTGGATTGATCGATCTCTTCCCTCGTGTAAAAGTTTTCCTGGCTGGCTAGTTTGTCCTGACTAGCATCAAATTTCTCTTCCTCTTTTGTGTACAACAAGGCTGAAGCAAATATAAATGATTTTTGCCCTTTCACGGTTCCAGAGTCGCAACTATTCTTGCACCCTTTTTTTGTGCAATTGTTCGGTTCAACGTTTCCAAGTTCTAGGTCGTCCAAAGAAAAGTAAATATATAATTATATTTTAAGGTGAAAAAACAAAAGCCCGTCTAGCTCAGTTGGTAGAGCGCAAGGCTCTTAACCTTGTGGTCGTGGGTTCGAGCCCCACGGTGGGCGATTTATTATTATTATTTTCTTTTTTCAATTACATTTTTATTTTATTATATCACTGACTACTGATTGCATGCACCTGGTAAACTACTGATTAGTACATGACAGCGACAAATGGCTGGTGGAACACGTAGGCCCAACTTATTAAAAAGGCTATGAGTCCAATTTTAACTCAGATAGCACCAGAAATCCAGATTAACACCCAAGTGAGCGGTGGCTGAATCAGGCAGTCTGGTCTGCTATCAGCCGAGAATAGACATGTACGGTGTATCTACCAGCGCACTCTGCCTGCCTGCCATGCCAAGTTACCAGTGGGCAGATGTGTTTCTAGCATCTCGTTTTATTATCCATTGACCATTGCAAACTCGTGTGCTGACTGTCTATCACAGATTCTGGATGGAATTTTTTTTATTTATATTTTTTTAATTCATTTTGCAAAATTATACGACCGTTTCGAAATTTATCAGATTTGACCACCAAACGCCGTGGGCCACAGCGGTTGGAATCTAACCGCCGTGGGCCACGGCGGTTGGAGTCTAACCGCCGTGGCCCACGGCGCTAAGGCCAACCGCCGTGGCCCACGGAAGGCGGCAGGCAGCGGCCATGCAGCCGCCGTGGGCCACGACGGTTGGTTTTTTTTTGTAAATTTTGTAAACGACCTCAAATGGAGAAACTGCAAACATGAAAGTTGTGTGTCTCGAAAAGTTATGAAACTTTGTAGTTTACAACCTTTTCATTTGATGCCGTTTAGAGCCTTAAAAAGCAATTTATACTCGGCTAGGTATAATATGAGGAGAAAAGAAACTGAGTATGGACACATGTGATTGTGTAGTGTAGTGGCAAGGGAGGCTTCGCGCGAAGCCAGAGGTTGGGGGTTCCAACCCCACGGAGCGCGTAGCGTCGCGATTTTGCGTGAAAAATACCGCGACTTGCCGTTTTCTATTTATTTCGATCATTTTAACGCAGTTTTCAGGCTCAGGCGACCTGCCGCCGTGACGCACGGCGTTTGCAGAACCCTATCGCCGTGGGCCCACGACAGTTGGGTCTGCCGCCGTGGCGCACGGCGAATAGGCCTCAACCGCCGTGGGCCACGGCGGCTGGCCTTCCCGCCCGTTGGGCCCGCGGCCGTTGACCTAACCGCCGTGGGCCACGGCGGTTAGACCTCCAACCGCCGTGGCCCATGACGGTCGTCGTGGACCACGGCGGTTGTGGTCAAATCTGATAAATTTCAAAACGATCGTATAATTTTGCAAAATGATTAAAAATATAAATAAAAAAATTTCTTCTGGATGAACCTTACAGGTAAAGGTTGGCCTGACGAGGGTGAGATGACGAGGGTGGCCTGACGAAGGTATAGGCCGACAGTCGGACTGGGCCTGCTTTGATAGATTGCCTCACTTTGGTCGGGCTTCCCGGGTCCGTATGATGTGCTTGCTCTTTGATGCATCACCGTCATTGGCGATTGGCGTGATTGGAGTTTCGGAGATGCCCGGCAAGCTGGTGTCCTCTCCATTGTACAGCCGCGCACAGCCTTGCACTTGCACCTGCAAAAAAGATGCGAGAGGCACTGCCGACATCTGCTACGCGCTAACAGGTACTGAGTACCTAGCAATCATCAATCGGGTGAACTGAAAGTCTGATGAAACGGATCACTGATGTCTGACAGAAACATCCTTAAACTTGACTCGTTCTTTAACGTCATAGTATGCGGAATGCGCGGCGGCACCGACAGGCGAGTGCACTGGTGCCTGGTGTAACTGAAACGAAGAGGGATCTTGGCAAGGACAGGCAAGGATGCATGGCATGTGGGCACTGCAAAAGCCGAGCGCGAGAAAGAGATGCTCCTGAGTTATGCTCTCGTGTACTGAGCGAGGTCTCAAATTCCAAACGAAAGCAACTCGTCGCACCATACAAATTACAAAGTATCAGTACAATCCGAGCGCGTCACAAGTTTTCCTTCTTCGGCAGTTCGGCCAATGGCGATTGGCATTGGCGCGTCTGCAGGCGACGGTCTCGTGAGATTCGTGACCCCAGCGAGTTCGTTGTAGCCGGTGTGAAAAAAAAAAGAAAGAAAAACACCGACCGCTCGGCTAGTGCCTAGTGGGCCTTTCTTCTCTGCCTACTCCCTCTGTCCCTGATTATTGGTCGCTGAAGCTACAGTAGCAAGTCCCTAAATAAATGTCGTCTCCTACTCTCGTCTAGTTGAGCCGTAGCTACTGCTGCACGTTGCAACGCATAATGCACACAAAACAACACAGTTTTATTATTTTCTCTCCCCTAGCGGCCTCACAACCACACACTCATTTGTTTTGTGTAAAAGAAATGATGATGTGTCACCTCACAAATCATTACTTCGTAGGGATGCTAGGATCTTTGCGAGATGCATTGGTCACTGGTTCTCTCTCCCGACGAGACAGATAATTAGGGACGGACGGAGTAATTCATTGGCGCAGAAGTGGCCCAACAACATGGCCCGTGCGTGTCTCGCCCCCCTTCTCCCTCCTTTCGGCCTCCCGATCCCGAGTCCTGACGCACACCGAGCGTCCGAGCGACACTGCGGCGTCGGACGCCTGGCCGTCGGAGCTTTTGGACAGCTGGACTCGGGGAGATGGGGATCGGAGGTATCGCCGCCGGAGGTGGGTAGGGAGTCCGGGCACTGCAAGGAACAGGGCAGACCCCGGAAACAGCAGGCGGTGCTGAAGGTTTCACGCGGACTCCGCTGGCGGTGACCACGGGCGCGGCCGTGCGCCGGCTGTGCGCCACAGGACAGGTACGGTACGCCATGGCAGCACTCGCCCGCGGGGCGAAGTCCGGCGACGCAGCGCTGGACGTGGCCGCGTGCACCGCGCTAGTCCACGGCTGCTGCAGAAGCGGCGACGTGGCGGAGGCCCGGAGGGTGTTCGACGTAATGCCGCGCCTGGGCGTGGCCCCTAACGAGGTTACGTACACCGCTCTTATCCACGGCTACTTCGTTAACGGGCACAGAGAGATGGGTCTCGCCTTGTTTGAGGAGATGAAGAGAGGCGGAATCGAGCCGAACCTCTACACCTACAACTGCTTGGTCGGGGAGTGGTGCAGAACTGGGGAGCTCGAGCGCGCTCGCCTCCTGTTCGATGAAATGCCTGTGAAGGGCGTCGTGCGCAATGTTGTCAGCTACAACACCCTCATTGCGGGGCTATGCAGGCACGGCAATCTGAGGGATGCCGTTCAGCTGCTGGAAGCTATGAGAAGAGAGGGCATCCGTCCAAGCATGGTGACATTCAACCTTCTTGTTGATGGCTATGGAAAAGCTGGGAAGATGTCCAATGCTTTGCATTTCTTCAACCAGATGAAGGCGTCAGGGTTCCCACCTACTGCAGTGACATACAACACGCTCATTGCTGGGTTCTGTCGTGTTAGAGATATGGCCCGGGCGATCAGAGCTTTCTCGGACATGAAGGAGCGCAATTTGGCCCCAACAAAAGTTACATACACCATACTCATTGATGCATTTGCTAAGGAAAATGAAATGACTAGGGCATTGGAGATGCTTTCAGAGATGGAGAAGATTGGTTTGGAGGTGGATGTGCAGAGTTATGGTGTTCTCCTGCATGCACTCTGCATGCAAGGGAAGATGATGGAAGCCAGGAAACTGTTTCAGTCAATGGACTCCAAAGGTGTCAAGCCAAATAATGTGATCTATGACATGATGATCTATGGCTATGGGCGCGAAGGGAGCTCATATAAGGCTCTGAGGCTGATCATGGAAATGAGGAGGATTGGCTTGGTCCCAAATGTTGCTAGCTATGGCCTGACGATCCGTCTTCTCTGCAATGACGGAAAGTGCCAGGAGGCGGAGGCCTTGATTGATGACATGGTGGGTGCTGGTCTGCAAACAAGTGAATCCATCCACAGATTATTATTGGACGCTAAGGCAAGATTGGATGATTCTACATGTCTCTTTTACTTAAAGTAGCCAGACACCTTGTTTCTGTTATCTGCCAGGTCATATGTTACTATAGTTTTACCGCAAAAAAAAAAATGTTACTATAGTTATCATACCAGTGGGATGATGATATGCAAAGGAGCACCCCAACATAGGAAGCTGTGCTGAAATCTGTGTTGTAGCATCATTTTGTCCTTTATTGACATCCTTTCAATACTGGCGACTTGGCGAGAGTGGTTGGCTCCTATTTGCACATCAGTGAAAGATAAAGATCCACGTGCTGAGACGTTTTCCTGCCATAGGAAGGTCAGTATTCTTTCTTTCTTTTAAAAAGTCAGTATTATTCATGCATGACCAATTGATTTGTTCTGGAGGAACCAAGTTTGCTATGTCTGTTATGTCAAAAGGAAAGTTTGTCAAGTCTTATTTTTTTATTTTCCCCTTGTTAATCAGAGGTCAACCGTGGATATGCTAGATGAGTTCCTGCTTTATACCCTTGTTGCCAATCACATTTCAGTTTTTGTTAACTGTATGTCATTTCCTGTTAGTACAGTATAGAACGAGACTCCTGTCCATGTGTTTGACTAGAATAGCCTTTCAGGTTGCTCTGTTGTGATACCTGTTTGCTCAAACGGGTCCATGTCTATCAGATCAAATCTTAGTTGCCAGTTGCTGAATGCTCTGCATGGTTCATTTGGATGCAGAAAGGAGGGAGATACGACTCCACCACGTCTGTCATTCTGCACCCGCCACCATGACGTAACGGTCTCGTCAGTGGCGTACCAAATGACGTGCCTCTTTGCATTTCCCTCAAATCTGTGTACTGAACGAAGTTCGGACTTCGTTATGAGGTTCACGGAAGTCGTTGATAAAACAGATCGATGGATGCAGTATCATGTAAATGGTAAAAGTTCATTATTGAAAATTTTGG
Organism: Cenchrus fungigraminus; assembly: GCA_036936925.1. NCBI lineage: Eukaryota > Viridiplantae > Streptophyta > Magnoliopsida > Poales > Poaceae > Cenchrus > Cenchrus fungigraminus. Next base: position 12,570,727 of record CM072778.1, on the reverse strand, counting down.
TTGTAGTATCATCCTTTATCACTTTTTACCATGTCAACATCGTGAAAAGTTCATTCTTGTAAATTGTAAAAGTTCATTCTTGAAAATTTATGTAAAGATCGTGAGAAGCTACTGATGTGTAGTTTGAGCCGAACCCGACGCCCGCGGGCCGCGGGGGCGCTGCCGCCCACTCTTACCCTAGATCGAAATCGGACGGCGCAGGGAAACCGGAAAGGGATCAGGACGGCTGGATGCGGGCCCGGCCCAGTTCGTTCCGCCGCACCAGCGCACGCGAGGGGGAGCCGTTAGGGGTTCAAACTCCGGGCCCGCAACGGTAACCGGCGGCGTTAGCGAGGCAGCGAGCGGCCGAGCGCAACAAAACCGCTGTTTCCGTGATGCAGGCTGGCGGGCAACCGACGCCGCCGTCAGCCGCTCCGTCACACGGCCGTGGCGTCCGTCATACGTTTCGTTCCGTCTCCGAGCCGCTTTGCTCTCGTTTATCTACCCACCCCCTTGCTCCGACAAAATTACATAAAAGGACACCGCAAACTGATGCTGCAAACAAAATTATCTGGCGTCCCTTTGCATGGTTTTAGGCACCGAGTTATACGACATGGTTGCACGTTTTGGACCCTCTTGAGTTCCAGTGAAAGCGACTCTGCTGATTTCGTTAAGTTGGGCATGCCTCTTTGCCCCCTTTCATTGTCAAAATAGATTAGTAAATAGCATCATACTTCAGGGGTCGATTCGGAAATAAGGCGGCTAGTAATTTATTTCGCCTGTTCCTCCTTCTCTTCCCCAGACCTTCAACGGGCGAGGTTTTTTGAAAGCATCCTCTGGCCTCTCCCCTTCGACTCCCCCCGACATCCTACCGAAGCCGTAGAGAGAGGCAGCGAAAAGCTTGCTCTTTTATACCCTCCTAGGGTTTCGGGCCTCGCCTCCCTCGCTTCGCGCCATCTCCCGCCTCCCCTCGCCGCCGATCGATTCGCCGCCCGGAGCCCCAATTCGATCCCCTGGTCCCTCGATCTGGGATCCGCCAGATTAGTGAGCCGGCGTTTCGTTCGATCTGTTTTGGGGGGTGGTTGCCCTGTGGGATTTGATCCGAACTTTGGTTATTTTGGCGGTGATTTTCCGGTTTTAGGTTGTCCCTGTGATGAGGAGGTGATGATGGGGGCGATGGCGGAGGTGGTGCAAGAGGGGTGCGTGGAGAATCGGCAGCCCCTGGCGGCGTCGAGCTCCTCTGTTTCGGATGGCAGCAGCTGCGGCGGCGGAGGTCCGGCTGGGACGTCGCCCCTGGTGTCAAGCTCGGGGAATTCCATCTCTGGTCTGAGGTGAGTCCTTGCCCTTGGTTCCTCATATCCGAGGAGGGATCTGGGCGCTTAACCGTTCGATAGTACCGTTTGGCTTAGGATGCTTGCTCTGGTTGTGCCCCCATAGTGGGGAGGGTGTTATGGGGATCTTATGTGGGCGGTGGTTTTGTGGTTCTCCAGGTGGTAATTTGCCTGGTCCGTTGTGTGATGAGGGTTTCACTTGTAATTTAGAAAAATTCCCACCTCCAGGTGGTAATTTGCCTGGTCCGTTGTGTGATGAGGGTTTCACTTGTAATTTAGAAAAATTCCCACTGTTTGTTGTGGTGGAATGCTTTCTTATCGGAGCAGGGGACGTGTTTGTTGTGGTGGTTGTTGAGATGGGACGTCCGTTGAGATGCGATTAGTGGGCCTTTCCTTTTGTCTTATTGGAGCTGTTACAATTTGCTTGCTTTGTGAAATTTGTGATGGGTGGCATGCTGAACTCATATGAATTCATACCAGTTCAAGGAACAGCAGTACTGGTAAACTGGTATGCTGATGATGTTTCAGTTTACCGTGGTGATTAGTTCAATGGCGTAGGCTGCTGTGATTGCAGTGCTCAGTTGTTTATGATGTTTGAACTGATCTGATTGCTGTGATCAGTTGTTTGTTTGAGTACCTCTTGTATTGATGTCAAATGTGGTGTTTTTTCGCTATTTCATGACTATTGAGGTTTTAGCAGCTTAGTATGGCCATCCTGCAGTGTTGTCGATAGAAACATGGTTTAGTCATTGTTTTCATAAATACTGCCTTTTATTTATGTGGTACTTTTTATGGTGCTAGTAGCGGAGCACCTACTGTAGCGTTGGTGGGGTCGTAGCAGTGTACGGAGCAGCATAGTGGCTAAAAATGTATGATGCTATAGTGATGGTATTGGACGACGTAACATTTGGAGGAAAAAAAGGATCATGGGGAAACACCCCCCCCCCCCCCCTGATTTTTGTCTTTAAGAAGATTGTGCCACGACTCGAACCTGGGCCCCCCTGATTGTTGTCACCACCTTCTTGCCAATCTTTTCCCCAATAATACTGTTAGGATTTGCTTGTTCTCTGGTGTCTAAATAGTGGAGACAGAAATTATGGCGTATTAAGGCTGCCCATTTAGGTGTGGATTTTCATGTATTTGAATACATCTTTTGTGAGAATTGAACTTCTTGAAAACTAGTTAGTTTCTTTTTTTTCTAATTATAACTGATATAAGCCCCTATTTTTTTTAAAAAAAACCTGTGCTGTGCCAGTAATTTCTGCTTGATAAATATCACTGTCTCTTTAGCTAATACACAAATTATTCATTATGTTAGGCGAACAAGTGGGCCGATAAGAAGAGCTAAAGGTGGCTGGACTCCAGAAGAGGTCACTATTTTACATTCTTTATTATTGTAAAGAATTAAAGATTAAAGAGTCTGACTTATTGTGCATATATGCTGAAGTTCACGCGAATGTCTAGTTTGGTCATGAAATGAACTGATGAACATATGCATCAGTATCTTAATGCACCATGCAAGAGAGTTCCTTTTGTCGTTCTATTTATCATTTGTGATTTCCTTATTGTCCATGTCCTGATCTGTTGGTGTTTCTTTTGCTAGAAGTTTCTCTTTTCTTTATTTTTTTAAACATAGTTCTGAACTGTTTATAATTAACTCCAACATGTGCCAACAGGATGAAACACTGCGGAAGGCAGTTGAAACTTTCAAGGGTAGAAACTGGAAAAAAATAGGTTGGCTCTTCTTTCCACTCTACAACTCATATATTCATTTATCCTTAAAATAAAGTTTCATGATAATTTGACGTGGCTTTGTATGCTCTATAATATAATGCTTAATCCAAGTGTGCCTATCAATTAGGGAGGCATGTCTCTCTCTGATATATGTTTATGCTACGCACAAATTGGCATTAAACATTTGCTTTGAATCTAGAATGAGCATGATTAAGGAAAATACTGCAGTAGCTTTTGACAGGAACTTAACTATGAATGTGAATAGTTCTCATGGAGACCTTAGAATATGTATGGTAAAGGAAAGGTTCTCTCCTGCCATGTTGAAGCTCCACAGACATTCTCACTAAGGAGCTAAATTTGACTGAGCATATTAAATTCTATTGAAATGAGCCCAACTGTTCCATATGTATGTGTGAATACGAATACAGAATACCAACTGAGGAAAAGGGGTTGAAAGAAGTAAGAGCAGTTTTTGGTGCTCTTTAGCAGTGCTAATGAATTTTGGCATTATCTCTATTTTCCATGGGTGGTAGCTGCTATGGGTGCACACATATTGTTGTCTGTTATATGTTTTGGTGGAAGTGAACTCACAAAAGGTATCTGTATCTATTTATGCAGCTGAATTCTTCCATGATAGGACAGAGGTGCAATGTTTGCATCGCTGGCAAAAGGTCCTTAATCCCGAGCTTATCAAAGGCCCTTGGACTCAAGAGGTTTGTAGCTGTAGTGTTGATTTCACTTTCACAAAAAAGAGCTGCTGCACTTTTCATCCATGACAATTGAGGAAGATGTTATATCTATCATTTTTTACAGGAAGATGATAAAATCATCGACCTTGTGCGCAAGTATGGACCCACAAAATGGTCTATCATAGCAAAGTCATTGCCTGGTCGCATAGGCAAGCAATGCCGAGAGAGGTACTCATCCGATCATGTACAGATTATTCGGAAGGTTGCATGCAGCATTCTTGATAAACCTTCCAATTGATATTATGGGAGTGCTTACCAAACCAGATGTGCCTTTCGTTATCATATGCCCAATTAAAATGTTCATGTGAATACCTATGCTTGAAGTTAAAAAAAATGGACTGCATGCATCCGAGAATGTCACTTATGTTTGATTGGAAAGATTAAATTAAAAATAGTTAGTTTTGTAGCCTAGTTACTTATACGCAAGCTGCTGGATGGTTTGAGGAATCTTTGTCATAGTGTTGGGTCAAATTGGTTCAGTGCTCCTGTTAGTTTTTTTTTGTGCTCCGTTTTCTTTTAGCTTTAGTTGGTCTATGCTTGTTATCTGGAACAGGCTGTTGTTAGCACCCTCCCCCATTATCTGCCATTGTTGGCTTACAAACTTAGGTCAGGCAGGTCTTGTCCCCTTTTGTCAAAAAGTCTCATTCCCTCTGTTTATGCATCGTATGTCTGTACCCAAGCTTGTCATGGTACAGTGCATGATGTGAATTTATGAGCTTATATTTCTAAACTATTGAAATTGTAGGTGGCATAATCATCTGAATCCAGAAATAAGAAAAGATGCTTGGACTCCTGAGGAGGAAAGGGCACTCATCAATGCTCATCGAGTGTATGGGAATAAGTGGGCAGAAATAGCAAAAGTTCTTCCTGGAAGGTAATTGACAGTTTACTTCCCTCTGGACAATTTCCTTTCTTCATTGGTTAAGTTTATTAAAAAGCACTTTGCTCTTCTCAGTAGACCTTGTGAATTGAAGAAGTTGTTTTTTGCGATTGTTTGGATACCTGACTTATTAAAACGTGGAAACTGCATGAATCATCAGTTCTTTTTAATATTTTGAAGAAGACATAATGGTGCCACGGACCATGGTAACTTATTTCAGGAGTATGCTCTATACTTCCTTAGTTGTATTAATTGTAAATGACTGGATCATTTTAGTGGAAATGAGCTATCATTCTATGAAATCATACCATAATTACCATGCAATGCTAGATTTGAAAAATGAATACTGGGCTATGAAGATATCAGGATGCTCTAAGAGTCATGTGAATACCATTACATTTGTAATTACAGGCATGATTGCTTTATGTCATCAATGCATCGCCTCCATATACATTGTTTGATTTTCAAAGTTTTGCGGAACCTTAGCTTTGGTTTCCTCTCTGCACTTTGAATGAAATCGTTCTCTGGATTCTGGAACCATTCTGATATTATCATTTGTTTTCAGGACTGATAATTCTATAAAGAATCATTGGAACAGTTCTTTGAGAAAAAGGCTAGATACCTATGGTGCCAACAGTTTTCTCGCAGCTCCAAACCTTCTTGCCCATGATGATTTAAAGGATCAAATGAGGCCTATTGCTATGGGCAACCATCTTGATCTGAACAAAGTGCCCAGTATTGGTTCAAAAGATGTCCCTGGGAGAGCTCACCGTTCCATTGTCGGTTCGCTTTCACAGGCATATAATCTGAAAGACTCTGCATTCCTTTCACTTTCTATACCAACTGTGCAGACTTCATACGAAATGGCACTAGTTGATGGCTCTGCTGTTACGTTAGCGGCACTAGATCAAAGTGAATCTGTCCGAGGCAAGGGCCTAGAAATTGAGAAGGGTATTGAGGTTTGCTCCACACCTGATCCTGTGGGGGAGGGCTGTGCCATTCAATTAAAATCTGCACCGGCGAAAAATGGTACCAAATCATGTTTGAAGAATGAGTTGTATTCCACCCTAGGTCCTCTTTGTTATCAGATTCCTAACATGGAAGAAGTGGCCACTATCAGTTCCTCACTCCATTCTGAAAATCATGGTTTACATCAAACAACACAACATAGCAGGGATGGACTTAAGTCGCCTGATGGTTTTACGTCTCCATCTCCAACGGTTGGCAAAGTATCAAGTCCACTAACTGTTGATTCGATTCTGAAGACTGCTGCTGACAGCTTCCCATGCACACCTTCAATATTAAGGAAAAGAAAACGTGATAAATCAACACCTACTTCAGATAATGAATTGAAGATGGGTGGAGTAAACACTGATAGTTTTTACACTCCTAATGGGAAGGGAGCCAGTACAAATACTCCAGGGTCGTTTAAAACTGCACTTTTGTCATTGGGTCCTCTTGATGGGTTATTGACATCTGTAAGGAGCTCTGATGCTTCACCTCCATATCAGATCAGGTCAAAAAGAATGGCTGCTATGAAATCAGTTGAGAAACAGCTAAATTTTTCAGCAGATGGATTGGATACTTCTGGTTCTGAGATTCTGAACTCTCCTTGCCATAATTCTGAAGGCGCAAATTCTAATAGGACGTAGCACATACATCGATTTGGATGTAACCTAATTCCTTGATTTGCAGGTATGCTATCTTGAACATCTGTAACAATGCATTGTCTGTTTGGTTTGGTGTGTTTTCTAGTCAGCATGTAGAGTTTATTTTCCTGATCAACTGTGCGGGCATTCAGGTTCGAGTTCTGTGATCATTCCCATAATTGATTATTCTTTTCCTTTCAGGAACTAATCTCAGTGTTACGAAGTATGATGGGACACATGAAAGTTGCTTCTGAACTAACAAGCTTCACACAAATGTCCCGGTTCAAGCCAAAATGCAAATCAAACACCACCAGGCGGAGAAGAGATGATCCCCACAATCGAAACGACATACTGAGTACAAATGGGCCATCAATTTACCCTGTCATCTCTTGTAATCAGGGTGTACAAAATACTGTCTAAATTGGACACTCCATAGAAGATTGCATTGTTTGCCGCTTTTTGTGAACTTACATCTAGGAGTTCAGATTGTAAAAGCCCACAGCTGTGTACAAAGAAGAAAACATAGCTTTAGAGGAAAAAACATATAGCTGAATAAGAGCTTCCCCACTGGAATGTAATCACCTTACTTTCTTTTTTGATACTTTTTCTGTCTTTCAAAATGTGTTCCGCTTGTTGCGGAAACATAGTGTTTGCATTTTGTAACAATAAAGCCTGATTTGTGGGCTAAATTCTGGAATTCTGGCAAGGGTTTGTCAAGAAACTATGACAGGCTGCATGCTTCGTTTCATGGTAGATTCTTATGTGAAGGCATTACATTTGTTCTCTGCTGCGAACTGTTTGCTCAATCATGCCTGGTTTCATAATATTATAGATAGTTATACACGATTGCAGTTTGTTTATAATTCGCAATAGCGAATTTTGACCCGCGTGACCGTCACACTTTTTTTCCTTGGTGTGAAGTTAATAATTGGCAATTTGACACGCTTTTAAACACATAATAATTCTTGTGTTCCTCACTCGATGGTTTTTGCGTGCTACACTGCTGATCTGTAAACGGAGGCGCCTGCCCCCGGTCTGTTTGGTCCCAGGGCCTGCGGTTCGAGCCGAAAACCGGCTGCGTGCGCTCCAAACCAGTTGGCTCCGCGGCTGCTCTACCGTAGGCGCCCGCAGCATCGGCCAGCACCCAGCAAGAAAACGCCGCACAAGGCTTCTTTCTTCCGCCGCAAGAAGCCCTGCCCCCGCCACCTGTTCTCGCCCCCTCGATATAACCGCCCCATCTCGATTCGATTCGCCTCATCACGCACGCGCAAACACCAACCAAACTCCAGTGTCTCCGTCGCGGCTGCTCCGCCTTCGCCCTCCCTCCGCACGCGCACGACCAGCCATGGCTCCCAGGAAGTTCTTCGTCGGCGGCAACTGGAAATGCGTAAGTGCCCACCTCTCGATCCGAATCCGACCTCTCGTTACGCCGGACCTTGGCTTGGCTTGGTTTGGTTTGATCTCTGACGGCATCCGCTCCCCGGCTCGCAGAACGGCACCGGCGAGGACGTGAAGAAGATCGTGACCGTGCTCAACGAGGCCGAGGTGCCCTCGGAGGACGTCGTCGGTGAGTCGTCTCGGTTCTCGTGATCTCGTTTCGCGTGCGTGGGGTTTGGTTTTCACTGGATCGATCCGTACGTGTGCTGATCTCCGGATTGGTTGGTTTTTGGTGACGCGCGCAGAGGTGGTGGTGAGCCCGCCGTTCGTCTTCCTGCCCCAGGTCAAGGGGCTGTTGCGCCTGGACTTCGCCGTCGCCGCGCAGAACTGCTGGGTGCGCAAGGGCGGTGCCTTCACTGGCGAGATCAGGTTACTTCTCCCCCTTGTTTGGATGTTTCATGGTTCAGCGTTGTGGTAGATACGCTGCTGAGTGTGGAGTACGGGGTCTGCTCTGTCAGATCGGGGTCAGACCATCTAGATTATTGTGGGGTTATAGATCAGAGTGTAGAGTACGGTTTTCACGTCCTTGTAGATGGTTTAGTTTCAGTTCCATAAATGTGGCTTGTTTATGGCAGGAAGGGTGTCTTGATGTGCTTCATGAAATATTTGTATGCTTTTGTGTGGCCTTCAATTGTTTCAAAGTTGATACCAGGGCCGTCCCGGCTAAATCCGAGGTCTTGTACAAAACTGAAAATATGAGGCCTACTAGCTGAAAAGAACAAAAGAACAAAATTTAGAGATCGACTAATTACTTCCTACAGTTTGGTGTGATTGTGATGGACAACGGATTGAATTGAAATAAAATACGAGGGATTAGTATTACCTTTAGCGTCTCGTCCGTCTGTTACCTGGAATCTGGGCACCTCCGCCTTGCCGATCACTGCCGCGGCCGTCAGGTAGATAAAACGAGTCGACGCCGGCGCCCAAGAGGCAGGACTCATTTTCTTTTGGGCTATTGGTTTGTTAAATGGGCAATGACGTTATTGATAATGGATCAACCAGGTTGCTTTCTTTTCTTAATGCTTGAGAGCTGCAGCTTGACTATATATGTATATATTTACATGAGTAATGAGCTATGGAGTACTAAATATTTGGAGGCCTATACGATTTGGAGGCCTTGATCGGTCGCTCACTTTGCACACCCTCAGGGACGGCCCTGGTTGATACTAGTAATTGACGGAGTCTGAACTTAAGTTTGTGGATTGGATCTTGGAATATTAAGCAACTACAAAAGACTGCTGTTAAGGCAAATACCAGTGCCATCATGACTGTGTGTTGATCCAGAGTCACCCATTCCATTAATCCGACTCACCAAATGAATCTTAAGTGGAGTACTGGTCCCAATTGGCTAATATGTGCCAGTTCTCTTGTTGCAGTGCTGAGATGCTGGTGAACCTGCAGGTGCCATGGGTTATTTTGGGGCACTCTGAGCGCAGAGCTCTGTTGAGTGAATCCAATGATGTGAGTGCATTTTTTAAATTTCTAAGTCTTATGTTGAATTTATAGTTGACCAATGTTCCTGTGTTCTGGTCTGATTTATCTCTTGTATTGGCAATTCATATTCCTGTGTTGTTCTGTTATATGCTTTGAATAAACTGTGGTCTGACTTATCTGTCATAACTCCTATGTTATTTTGCTATATGCTTGGAATGAGCTGTCTTGATTTTTTTTTGACGGAAAAATGTGGGGAAAGTCCCCACAACGCTTCTTTTTCATTAAAAAGGTTAGAGTATAGGGTTAGGGAGGTTTACATACATGTGTTACAGGGTTCGCGGGGGAGAGCTAATCTATGGGTAGGAGCCAATCTGCTAGCAAGAACTTCTATCATGATTAAACCTAACAATGTGAAGGCGATCTTGTTCTATGAACCTCATGGTCCACAGTCGAAAACTGGGTCTGACACTGTCAGAAATCACTGTGTTGCAGTGCTTCCAGAGCTCCCAGGCAGCTGTCTTGAAAATTAGTGGCATTCTTTTGTAAATTAAAAATACTAAATTCGATTGTCTCACTTAACACTTGAAATTGAAGTACTTGTATTAGATTTGTCTTTGGTGAGGCAGTGGCTGTTTTTGGGCCAGGAAATATTAGATATTCCCAATAACATTGACCTAACAAGGCTTTTTACTATTATACAATGTTGCGAAATCATGTGATTGTATTCAGATGATGCTCCAACTCTTTGTGGATCTCCTAAACGCATAATAGTGGGGTTGCTAACCAACCAGTTCTGAATGTAACAGAATCCTTATTGTTGTTGCTATTAGGCTTATCGTGTTCTAAATATCTACTTTCTTCAATTCATGACAGTTTGTTGCTGATAAAGTTGCATATGCACTCTCCCAAGGTCTCAAGGTAATTGCTTGCATTGGCGAGACCCTTGAGCAGAGAGAAGCAGGAACAACAATGGATGTTGTTGCTGCACAGACAAAGGCTATTGCTGGTAACATTTACTTGCCACTATTTTATTATTTAAGCAGATTATATGAAACAATAATTTGCCTCTTTGCTTTCACAACATTTATGTTTTCAATCAACTGCTTCTGTTAAATATGGGTTCAGTATGTAATGTTCTTTTGTTTTTCTTCATTGCTTTCACATTATGTGGACAAAAAATATCTTCTGAAATAAAAACGAAATAGAGAACATATTGGTTGCTGAGAGCACTGAGAGAAGTCTGAAAGCTAGTCATTTTAAAATGGAACTGTCTTATACATTACACAAATATTAAATTACTTCCATGCTTGTTTTCCTACCTAAGTAAATACAGATTATCAGGATTAGATGAATTCTTTTTTGGCATACGCTGGTTTGCATTTGATGCCATATCATGCAGAAACAAAGGACTTCATTTTCCTCCAATCTCACTGTTTTACTGTGCCGCATCTGTTTTTCAGAGAAGATATCAGATTGGACAAATGTCGTGTTGGCATATGAGCCAGTTTGGGCTATTGGGACTGGCAAGGTTGCAACCCCTGCTCAGGCTCAGGAGGTATAACTTCTCAAATAAGTGCCTCAACTGCATGATTGGCATTCTTTTTTCATATGTTGCTTGCAAACAGTGTGCTCCCTTTTTATCTGCGTATCTGATAATTATTGCTGCAACTTCTCAAATAAGAGCTACAATTGCATGATATTGTAGGTTCATGATGGTCTGAGAAAGTGGCTACACTCTAATGTTAGTCCTGCAGTTGCTGAATCGACGAGGATAATTTATGGAGGTAGCACTACTGACAGCACTTGAATTCTCTTCGATACCTATTTGCTACAATATGTTGGAAGTTCTGACTGAATTGTGGGAATGGGAAAACCAACATAGATTGCCAATTTACTGCATACACAAATTAAAATTTTTAGCTTCTCATTGCTCTGAGTTAACCCCTTTCTGTATCTTGTATGTTTGCAGGGTCTGTGAATGGAGGTAACTGCAAAGAGCTTGCGGCTCAACCAGATGTTGATGGATTCCTTGTTGGCGGAGCGTCACTGAAGGTATCATCTATGTCCCTTCTTAATGTATATACTGAAATCTAAGTATTTTTTACAAAACAAAATGTAATTATCCCTGCCCCTTAATGCATATGCTGAAATCCAAGTAGTTTACAAAAACAGATGCGTAGCTAAATCTATTATTGTTACTGGTAGGATTTAAAATATCTTGTTCATAAAGTTGTCTGAAGGCATCATGCCACATATCTCAAGTTACCTTCACAGTTCTGACCCCCTATTTCTCCCTGCTTTTGCAGCCCGAGTTCGTGGACATCATCAAGTCTGCGACTGTCAAGTCTTCATCTGCTTAGTGTTATTCAACGTTGCCAGATGCATGTAAAACGAATGCTGCTGATGCCATTTTACCCGCTTGTTCTAGCTCAGTTTGCGTCGTTTTTGTAGCATGCCTATGGTTGGCTTTTCTTGTCTCCGATGATAATTGGATACATGAGTCGTGCACCTATGCACTATATGGAAGGGGTCTGTTACTGAACTTTTAATTCGTCACTGATTTGGGGAAGTACTTCATGGCTGTCTTTATCTTTTACAAAAGCATCTTTCAGCATGTTACATCTAGCTCACTGTACATCATTACCGCAACTTTGGTACACTAAACCGTGATTAAATAATCTCAGTGCCAAGTCACGCAGGAGTAAAGTCAGTAGATAGCTACTGTCCTGCGTAATTTCATCATCGGTGTTGACGAGGTGCATGACGACTACCACTATCGATCCGAAACAAGGGTTTTGAAATGGGAAAAGTCTATTTTTCAACCTCTAACTATTGCACAAGTCTGATTTTCAACCTGCAACTACAAAACCGGACAAAGAGGGCTATTGAACTATCAAAACCGGACAATTTTGGCCCTTTGGGTGGTTTTGAAGAGTGGTTTTGCATTTATAAAATTTTTAAAAGTCTAGATTTAATGCAAAAATTCATAACTATTTCATTTCAAATCAGAAAAATATCAAATCAGTGCCAAATTTTTTCTAAAAATGTAACCTATCTATTGCTATTCTATTTGGCATTATTTGAAACTTAGTTGTCTGTGTTCCTTGTATTTTATTACAAGCAATAAAATACTAGAATAGCAACAAATATTATGTAAATAACACTAAATAGAGTACCAACAAATGGCCTACATTTTCAGAAAACTGTTGGTATCAGCTTCATTTTTTTTAAGATTTGAAACGAATTAATTATGGATTTTGACCAAATCAAAAAGAACTGAAATTTCTAGAAAATGCAAAACTACCGTCAAAACCACCCTAAGGGCCAAATTTGCCCGGTTTTAACAGTTCGATGGCCCTTTTTGTCCAGTTTCGTAGTTGAAGGTTGAAAATCAGACTTCTGTTATAGTTGGAGGTTGAAAATTAGACTTTTCCCTTTTGAAATTTGGCACTGGCGTATATTATGTGATAAGCTCCCTACATGTCCTCATCAGTTAGTTGGTAAACCTTAAGTCACGAAATCAGAGGTCGTTTAGAAATTTTGCACCGGCGCGTATATTATGTGATAAGCTCTCTACATGTCCTTATCAGTAAGTTTATAATGTTGAAATGCATGAGCCCTTTTTTTCTTAGCAGCACTAAGTGGAGCCTTAGCAGACGTCGAAATGTCTCAGACGTGAGACGTCCCTGGATGCTTCTTCTGTTAGACTTTCCAAGCTTAGGCGTATTAGTCATACTATCTTGTTTTAGGATGAAGTTCTGTTGATTTGAATTGTGTTTTCCTTTAAATGCCTTGTAATTTCTTGATCATGTGCTAAGGCACGGTCGTGAAAGGATATAGGAGCTAATCAGGTGCAAATTGTTTGTGTTTAAAATTTCCGCTGCAAGAAAAACACCAAAGCCCTCTAATCCTAGTTGGTTAGTGGAGTTGAGGTATGGTCGCAACCACCCAGGTTCGATTCCTCGTTGGAGCGAATTATGGGGTTGATTTTAAAAAAATCCCCTCGCCGGTGAAACCGGGATTCGGGGGCTTTCTAAGCCAGGAGAAGGTTTCTTCTTCTTAATGAAAACTGTGGGGGCGGTCTTACCCCCATCGGTTTAGTTTTTAGGAAACAACAAAAACTTTATAGCAACATGAAAAATAAGAACACTAGCAGCACCAATCAGGGACCTGGAGTTGACGGGCACGTCTATATGTATCCAGTACTCCAGTATCCAAGGTGCACGCTCGCGTAGGAACTGTGAAACAAACTAATTGCACGCGTTGAAACGATCAAACCCGCTCTAGAATCCCAGCTTTGGCGAGTGGCCACAAGATACGAAATCGGAAATCATTGTCTGATAAATCAGATCACAATCACACATTCACACAGGAAGAGGAATCATCAGAGAAGGATCCAGTGGCGCGGGTCTCGCGCCAACGCGCGCGCCGTTCAAATTCAAAGTACGTGTAGTTCTTCGTCAACCCGCGCTGCCGGTCGAGGTTTACCTGTCGTGATGGTAAATGGGAAACCATTGCCTGACAAATCAGTGACGATCGCAAGTACACAGGAGAATTAGTGCGCCCACAGCGTTCAGAACGATGCTTCATCCGATGCCAAGTAAAACTTTTCAAGCCTCGTGATTTAATTTGTATCTTGGGCATGCTGGGACTGTGACTGGGAGAAGCCTCATGCAGCAACCACCTCAGAACGCAGTGCTAGTGAGCAATTGGTTTCCTTTTTTTTCTATTATTACATGGGCCCCACAGCCAAAGTTTAGCATATCGCAGCAAAACTGAAAATCTAGCATCGTTGATATTTGATAACCCCCATCACACTCTGGAATATACTTGCAAGAGGAATCATCATCAGGAGGGTCCTCATGGCTCGGGCCTCAGGCCCACGCGCACCGTTGTACTACGTACTGGAACAGGTCAAAGCTCAAGGCCTTGGGTAGTTGCGGCCGTCGCTTCCGCGAAGACGACGCCGCACCAGCAAGCAAATTGCTGGTGCAGAAGCGGCCAAGCTATGGGCGCGCAATGGCGAAAAAAGGCGAAATAGCCGATTCAGTTCCCAAACTATCACTCAAAGTTTAATTTCGTCTCTGAACTACGAAAATGATTGTTTTGGTCCTCAAACTTTCGCATCTAGCACAGTTTCGTCTCTGAACTACGAAAACGGTCGTTTTGGTCCTCAAACTTTCGCATCCGACTCAAATTCGTCTCTGGCTGATAGCCAAATATCCTTTTTACCCTTCTCCTACCCCTACGCGTTGCTCGCTGCTAGCTGCTGGCGAACCCGTTGCTCCCTCTGCTCCTCATTGTCGCTGTCGTCTCCGCGAAGGCCTGCCCCTCCAGTCTGGTGGCCTGCTGCCCCGCCAAATCCACCACACCGGCACCTCCTCCTGGTCGGCGGGCACGGATCTTAATCGCGGCCGCAGCGGAGGCAGGTCGTGGATGGGGCGTGGGCGCGCTCGGCGAAGGAGGCGTGAGGCCCCTGCTCCATCTCAGGGGAGGACGACCTACAGCTCCAATTCGCCAGCAGCGAGCGGTGCGTAGGGATAGGAGAAGGGTAAAAAGGGTACTTGGCTATCGGCCAGGGATGAATTTGAGCCGAATGCGAAAGTTTGAGGACCAAGATGACCATTTTCGTAGTTCAGGGACGAAATTGAGCCGGTTGCGAAAGTTTGAGGACCAAAACGACCATTTTCATAGTTCAGGAACGAAATTGAGCTTTGAGTGATAGTTCGGGGATTGAATTGACTATTCTGCCGCGAAAAAACGAAGCGTCACGCCGTGCGTGGGAGGGAGGGAGCGCCCGTATCCGTTGTGCGTATCTAGCCGCCACGCCAAGCTACTGTACCCAAGTTAATCAGTGTTTCTTAAAAGGCAAAATAGTCAAACTCGTCCTTGAACTTTCGTCAATGGGTCGACTTCGTCCCTGAACTTTTGAAACGACCAGTTTAGTCTCTGAACTTTTCAAATCCGCATCAGTTACATCCTTGGTCCCGTTTCCCGTCCACAGCGTCACACGGTACGTGACGGAGCTGTGTAAATGACCCGTTTGCCCTTCTCTACAAGCATCCCATACGTTTTTTTATTGCGTCTCCCTTACCCACGGGTTGCGGCAGGCAGCAAGGCCTGGCCGCCCGCCGAGGCCGCGCAGCAGCACCGCCCGGCCGCCAATTCTCAAAAAAAGCACCGCCCGGCCGCCCGCCGAGGCCGCAAAGCAGCACCCCTCTCCCGCGCAGCAGCACCGCCCGCCACCGCCTGCGCCCGCGCAGCACCAGCGCCGCCCTGCGTGGAGGCCGCTGCAGCACCGCGCGCCCTCTGCCCGGACGCCCGCCTCCGGCCATCCTCCCTAGCTTCTCCTGCCGCCCTAGGTGCTGCCGCCCAGCGCCGCCGCTGTACCTGCTGCTGGCTGCAATGAGCACAATCTCGCGGGATACGATCAAAGATGGGAAAGCTTCAGCATGCCTAATAAGTGCACCAAGAAAAGACAGTGTGAGGGTATGGCATGCCACGCCTACTTCTGTTGATTGGAATAAAAACCTTAAAAAGATTTATGTAGAGTGGTAGAGTACTCACCCTTGAATTCCTAATCATGGCAACATGTAGCCGCAGCGAGGCTTCATGCTTTCACGCTTCCAATTAGCAGGCGCATATCGGCTCCAGCAGTCTGTGATGACCACTTGAGTGAACAGTGGGATCGCATGGTAAGTTCATCTAGACAGAAAAAAACAGGGGGCAAAAACTTCCTACCAGTCATTGGCGGCAGTAGCTCGGCCGATTAAAGTGTAAACTGCTACGGCTGCCAGCTGCGTGCACATCGAAGCCTTTGGTGCTAAGCTACCTGCGTGTGATCAATGGCCATCGGCAGCTTTGTTGTGCCATCCGATACACTCATCAGGCATTCAGGCAGGCGACGGCAGCAGGCATTGTTAAGTTTCGTTGTATAATCCCAAGGGGTGGGCGGGTTTATTCAGGGCGTAAGAATCACTGAAATAGCAACATCTAATTTGGATCCATGAATTTAAATGGCATGCCCTTACCTACCGCAGGCAGGTGCTGTCTTCCTCGTCCTCTCTCCAGGACCTCGCGCCCAGCTCGCCCGCCGGTTGTGGGCGGCGCAGGTGGGCGGCGGGCCCAGGGGGACGGCAGGTGGGCG
Organism: Cenchrus fungigraminus; assembly: GCA_036936925.1. Lineage (NCBI taxonomy): Eukaryota > Viridiplantae > Streptophyta > Magnoliopsida > Poales > Poaceae > Cenchrus > Cenchrus fungigraminus. Next base: position 12,554,387 of record CM072778.1, on the reverse strand, counting down.
GCGGCTTAGGTGGGGCAGCAGGTGGACGTCGCAGGTCGGTGGCGCAGGTGGCCGGCGAGAGTGGGCTGCGCCGGCGGGTCGCCCCGGTGGCCGGCGGGCTAAATCGCCCTGCTCGATGTGGCGGCGGCGGCACACACACAGAGGGTTCGGTCTCCAGGGGGACAGGGGTACGATTTGCCTTCCTTTGCCAAAATCAGATGCCCAAACGGAGCTCCGTCACGTACCGTGTGACGCCGTGGACGGGAAACGGGATGAAGGATGTAACTGATGCGGATTCAGAGACTAAACTGATCGTTTCAAAAGTTCAGAGACGAAGTCCATCCTTTGACGAAAGTTGAAGGACAAGTTTGCCTATTTTGCCTTTATACCTTCTTAAAAATAAGGCGGCCAAGCTGGCATAAACAAACGGACGAGTGGACGACGCATCTTTGCGTGGGACCAGACCAAAGGTGGAGTAGGGACTGGGGACACAGAAAAGGCGTGGGGTGTTCCCTTGTTTGGCGATCCCGGCGGGCGGCGACCGCTTCAGACTTCCGAAAGCTTTGACCTGGACTCAGCCAGCCGAGCCAGGGCAGCGGGAGCGAGGTGCCGATAAATACGCTCGCGCGCACACAGCGCCAGATCAGATATCTGTAGCCTGTAGCTTCGTGTTCATTCGTTAGCGCCGGGAGGAAGGAGATAGAGGAGACGAGGAGTCGAGGACACAGCGGCCGCCGCGCGCTCCCCCAACTCCCCGATCGATCTCGAGACTCGAGAGGAAGGAAGCAGAGACCCCGGGCTTGGGCTGGTAGCCTGGTACCGAGCGGAGGAGGACAAGGAAGATGGGGAAGGGCGTCCTGGAGGTGCACATCGTCGACGCCAAGGGCCTCTCCGGCAACGATTTCTTAGGTAATTGCGTGCGTGCGTGCGTGCTCGGGGTCGGGTTGTTTCGTTTCCTTCTTGTCTATTTTGTGTGGGTGGCCCGCGGCCGGCGATTCATCTAATATGATGGTGTGCTCCTGCAGGGAAGCTGGACCCCTACGTGCTCGTGCAGTACCGCAGCCAGGAGCGCAAGAGCAGCGTCGCCCGAAACCAGGGGAGGAACCCGTGCTGGAACGAGGTGCTCAAATTCCACATCAACTCCGCCGCGTCCAACGCGCAGCACAAGCTCGTCCTCCGGATCCTGGATCAGGACCACTTCTCCAGCGACGACCTCCTCGGCGAAGCGACGTGAGTGCTCCCCCACCCCACCCACTCGTCAACCATGCCCAACCGCTCCTCCTCCCAGCGGAACAGTTGACCGCGGCGCAACCGCAGTACTAATGAAACCGTGGGATCCCCCCCCAAAAAAATTGCAGGATCGACGTGACGGGCATCATCAGCGTGGGCGCGGAGCGCGGCACGTACACCCAGACCGCGGTGAAGCACAGCGTCGTCCTCGCCGACAACACGTTCCACGGCGAGATCAAGGTCGGCTTCACCTTCACCGCCACCCAGGTACGGTAGAGTCCCGCGCTCAACGTGAGCCGATCATTATTGGATTGCGAGAAGTCCTGCAGATTTATTTTGCGCATTGTACCGATCGATGATGTCTGGTTTCAGGTTCAGGAGGATTGGGAGGAGGAAATCGGAGGCTGGAAGGCACGGGAGCAGTAGGCGTGCGTGGTGAACTCTGAAGTTCTTCAGTTATTAGTTGGTTTGTAGTGATTCGGGTTGGGTGTAGTGTAGCTTTTGTTTAGACTTGCAGCAGGGTTGTATGACTAAGATCATTCTGGGGTTCATTTGTACTGTATCACATCACTGGACGTCTATTCAAGTAAGCTTATAGCCGTCAAATTTGGCCTTTGTTGTTCGATCGAATCTTTTTGTGTATAAAAATATTCAAGTATGTTTATAGCCGTCAGATCTGTATAACTTTCCATGAGCCTCGTGCTGACAAGGATAAATATTCGGTAGTAGCATTTCTGCATCCTGTAATTCAAACAGTAGTAGTGCTGCTCAAAAACAGACCCAATTAACCCTATCCTATATCCTTTACCTCTGAGTATGCACCTTGGTGGTTCAGAGATTACATCAGAAATCTTGTAAGAAACGAAAAAGATTGACAACACCAGGGATACCAAATTCAGAAAAATGCTTTACACGTGTACTGCTATACAAAATTCCCCATTCATACGAATTGGGACCCTGATTGTCACAAGAACAACCTAGCTCCAGAATAACGAACTGTCAACCTCCATCAATGTCCGTCCATGCTTTCCTTTTGTTGTACTCAAAATAGATAACGAGTTGTATACTGCTAGTGCCTAGGGAGACCATATCCTTGCAACCTAACATCTATACCCATGCTACACTAACTGGACCAACGAGAAGAGCCTGATATCGCTGAGGAATCACCTGTATAACTGCACCAGAGTGATCTGCGGTCACGGCAGAGGGCAGATGACGGCCTGGTCTCACTGAGTAATCACCTGTACAACAGGCACCAAAATGAACTGCAGTCATGGCAGTGGAACAGCAATCATTGCCTGTTGTGAAGGAGTCTCGTCCAGTAACTGCAGATTACTATAAATTCAAACCGCGAGGATTGAAATTTGCATGCATTTACTCTTCGGTGTCATCAGTATCCTCAATAACCTCTCTGATTGATACGATATCGTCACGTGGATGAGCTGTTTCCACAGCAACACTAACTTCATCTCCCACTTTCCCACGGGAAACTATTGTCGTAACTTGCATCCCAACCTGTCAGTGGCAATAGCCATCAGCATTGGAAGAGTGATACTCATGAGAAAGATATTTGGATATGTCAAGCAAAAAGAAACCAGCAAACCGCTATCACCACAAGGAACACAATCTATAGCTTATTACTTATTAGGCTAGCAAATGGATTCAGTTGACCAACTGCCTCTGCAAGTAAAACCTTGTTCTCTCAAAGCTAACCAGAACCTCTGGAACTCACAAAAGGACATGAGCATCCAAGCTGATCCTAGGACCCACAAACTGGAAGGGGTTAACCAACCACCCCAGTGGCCGCATGTTGGATCTCTCTAGTACTATACTCAAACTGGATATGTTCATTTAGTTCTGTTGGGATAAGGTGTCATTTCCCAGTTTGGATAAGTTTGACTAGCTTGCTTAAGTAGTTAAAGAAACAGTAAGATGAAAATTTCAGTCAGAGTTAAACTGAACTAAAGAATGGCATTATTGGTTCAATTATGTACTGATGAGTACACCAACCGAACACCACTAACAGATATACCATGATTTTTTTCCTTTTCCACAGCATGTGTTTTTGTCCCAGGTCAATTTGGCTTGTAACACAAACCAGTTGTCAGGAACCAGGTTCTCGGAATTATAGAAAAATTAATGAATCGGTTAGAAGCAGCATCGATCATCTAGGATCGGTAAGATGAGATTATCAGCCAGACTGGTAAATAATTGGAGTAATTTAAAACTTATTGGAGTTAACTGGAACATAGGCACACATACTAAAGCACTACTGGTATTCTATTGTGGTGAAAGCAAAGGTAGTATTATATGAAAAATCTGAACCACGAAATAAAAAATTATCATAGATTCATAGGGAGAGAATGTCCATCTACCTCCACCAAAAGCAGAGCTGCCATACGATCCTTAACAAACTTAAGAATCAATGCTTTGTACTGCCTCCCCTTTGGCTGTCTCCTCAAGTATTCCAACAACCAGTACCGTAAGCTGTTGCTATGCAGCCTCCTAGCTACTTTAACATGCATGCTTGCAATAAATGTCATTCCTTCCAGGTCACCAGCTGAATATGGTGGAGAATCACCTCTGAGAAAAGCTTTAACCTACAGTTCAACTCCTTGTCAATATTTGAAATTAAATTGACCATAGATATATGCTACGGAGGAAGGTACCGTAATTAAATACTTAGAAATTGACAATACACTAAAAACTTGGCAAGATCAACATACCTACATAATCAAATAATGAGAATTTGACAACACACAAAGAAATATGGAAACGTGAAAATATAAATGCACAATTTCCAAATTTCTTGCATTCTATGCAACTTTTCCTTGACCCGTAAGAATAAGCATATTCACCTGGTAATGAGCTAGCAGATCAACATATCTTCGTATAGGAGAGGTGAACTGCACATAGCCAGGAATACCAAGTACACCATGTGGAACAGGTTTTTGAAAATCCATTTCTGCAGCACGGAGTACACTGATATTGGCAAAGCTCCTTGCAGGCCCATCTGGTAGATGAGAAAATGCTGACACTGCCGTGTTAGATTGGGGGTGACCTCTGTATGGCAAAGGGAGATTGTTGTCAGCACCAAAAGCAGCCACTGCCTCGCCACAAAGTATCATCATTTCAGATACAAGCTGCATTGCCGGATTGGCTTGGTCTTCAACATATAAATTAATATTTGGTTCAGGATCATCAGGATTTGACACCTTGATGCGTGGCTCTATCATCGCAGTGTCTATTGAACCCTGCAGACTTAAGGGTGTCAAATTTGGGGTGGGAATGCAAACGTTTCATAAAAGTGGCATGCAGTCTATTGAGAACCAATATCAGAACATAAATACCATTAATGGACAATGAAGATGACAGCCCAACTTTTAGGGATTTACTTTCCAATATATCTTATTGTCAGCTGATGAAATGCTTAAGAGTAAATTTTGTTTGTTTTCCCTCAAAAAATTATGCCAAGTAAGCATTATTGATGTCATGTTAAAATTGGTTTTTTTCATCCCAAGACTTTATAATTATATTGTGTTGTGCTTTCATATGCATATCACAAGTGACTTGTGTAATGATGAATTATGGACCAGCAGATAGGAAAGCAGATTTCACATGTACCTGACTACGACGCCACTGTGCGCGAATGGAAGCAGCTTCTTGAAGAATCCTTAGTTCTTCCTCTTCTTCCAGGTTCATGTAAAGCAATTCAGTTGCACTCTCATATGTCAACATGTAGGTAGGTTTGATGACTGAATTCTCTAGAGTATATTCTGCAATACTATGCACAAAACAAATGGGAATGTGAGTGAATGTGCTACGCCTCTCATGACATTCCTTTGAAATAAGAGTTAAAAAAAAAAAGACAATCTCAAAGAAAACAAAAAAAAAAAGAATTGGCTCAGAAATCAGTAAGGGTAGATAATTGAATATTACCTCCCATCCGGGTGCAAAATCACAGATACGCTTACAGATTTGCATTGTTTACCCTGCTGCAAGCTCATAGCATTCATGGCAAGCCTCTCTGGGAACATCGGAAATGTAGCAGTTGGTAGAAAGATTGAGGTTCCTCTATGCATTGCCTCCCTGTGAACAATAAACATGATTTTCTAATAAATGTGAGATGCAATGATAGAAGGGATAGAGCAGGAGATGTGACACAGCGACAATGACCTATCGATGATGCTCCGAGGTTTGATCAAGCAGGTTGGGTCAGCAACATGTATCCAAACCTTTATCCTACCATCAGGAAGCCTAGTTGCGCTCAACGCATCATCAAGCTGTATCACCAAGAATTCCCAGTGTATAATGGATTTATTTGTGGGGACTAGCAATAAATATAGGCATCATTTATTCTCAGTGAAAGATGCAACGGAAAAAGATATAGAAACATACTTCATCAGCCTCATCTACATCAATGGCGTACACTTTCAGAGTTGAAAGATCCTTCCTGATATGCTGAAACATAAAACGCCAGAGATGTAGGCATGCATACATGCAGATAAAGAGAAGAAACATCCGGCAATTTTAAATATACCAAGTCTGAATCAGGTCTGTCCACCAGAAGTTCCACCGCAGCAGACAAAACTTCCTCAGTGTACCTGATACGAACATCGTACTTAAAAAGATCAAGGTTGACATGCACAGGGAAGTAACCAACATTTATAAGGAGCTTTAGAGCAGCTGATGATGTCCTTGTGAATCCCATAGCTTTGAGAATCTGCCATTACATTAAAAATCAAAATCACACTCACAAACTTCAGCAAGGAGGGAAAACTTAACAATTTCCTTCAATGAAGAATGGTGTTAAATTAAAATATCTTTCGAGTATGGACTTTTATGAAGGAACAATTACTTGTAAATCTAATTTTATATAAATAAGGTTTCTGGACACCCAACAGAACAGTAGTGTTAATGAATTGCAGACTTAATAAGATATTGCGTGTGGAAATTTTGGATATTGGAATTTGATATATTACATTTCCTGCTAGTCTTCTTTGTTCATCGTCACATGCATCAACTGTGTATGCTTGAAGAGCCTCAATTTTTTGCCTGACTTTCTCATCCACCAACCATGAACTTTTAGGAGGCTTAGACTCCAGAGGCAATGCTTTGGCAGACTTGAGTAAGTGGACAAATTCTTCCAGTTCCTTCTCAGCTTCCTCTTTAGCAAGTTTCCGTCGTATAAGTTCCTCTACCTACTACCAGATAAAATAAATAAGTCTACCAACTATTCTAACAATGCAGAAATTAACAAGAGTAATTTAAGGAAATCTGTAGTTGCTAAATACACATAAACACGATATGTGTCTGATAAAACATGCCACATTACAATGTCTAACGTTATGTGAGTTAATTGTGAGGCCAGATGAAAAAGATGAGAAAAACACAGTGGCCACAAACACATGTTCTTCCCAGGAGCGTTACTGGAAACTGGTGGGCAAAACCAATATCAAGGACCAAAATGCTAATCACACAACCCTATTGTACTCAAACAATGATACTCATCATATGAACATGAAGAAAGATATATGGAAGGTGGATGAGAACTGCCAGGCTTAAAAGGAACAAGGCTACTTTGTCCACTTTAGTCAACCAGAGTAGACCATTAAGGGGTCAAATGACCCACGATGATTTTGCAAAAACAAAAGAAAGATCCATCACATAAAGTAACTACAGAAATATAGAAATTAACTGCACTATAGGTGGTCCAACAGACTTGAAATTCCAGAGCTGCAACTGATCACAAGATCAACTGGACATGGCACTATGAGATGGTGCTACTATAAAAGATGCACCATATTACTTGCTGAATCATCTAAATATTCACATGATGTAGGTCGCGCATGTATTTAAAAAATATACCTGAGGAGGTGAGCGAGGTTGGTACATGGAATAATCTCTGCTCTCTACCTTGACAAAATACACTATATCCCTTGATAACAAGAAATGTGCACAGTAGCTTTCCAAAGATTCCTTGTTACCATACACTATCTGAGAAAATCACAAGAATCAAATATGAATACGCAACAGAAAAACTAGGAAGTCGAAAAAAATTAGAAAACCTCACCTCAGCAAACTCCTCAACTGTTATTGATTTATCCTTCTCAGAAAGCTCCATCCAAGCACACTCCAAAACAGTTGGGTCCTGGTAACAAACAATACGATCATCCTGATGAACAGTACACATAGACATAGTACTCAAATATATGTTCAGCTCATACAGTACGTACCAAAAGATCTTGTGCTTTCTCAAGAAATTCATCAATTCTTGAAGAGTCAAAATTCATGACACCAGGTACAACATATGTAATCTGCTGAGGCTTTATCGAAGACAAGGTACCATTCTGTAAAAAAGGTAAAACAGTCATGTCACTAGACACAATCCATTAAATCTTTCAGTTTGAAGAAAAACAGTGAAGGATGTATGTCCAGGTATAAATAAACTAGACTGGATAGTTAAATGGCTAAATTATAGTTCACCGTTCATAAAGGACCTGATCAGTCACAACCCAGTTTTTCTTTCCATCAGGCCTTTCAACAACTGCAAGCAGAGATCTTTCTGAATCTTTCTGAAACTCAAGCAGCAATCCCTTCTGTAGTTCTCTCTTATCTATCTTATTGTCAGACAGTTCTTTTGTGCCCTGCAATCCTATCCTGAAGAAGAATAAGGAATTCCAACAGTAAGTTTCCATGCACTTTTTATTGTAATGATTGATAGTGGTAACAAATTTTAATAGCCATATGGCCCATATACACCATTCAAGAAGTTATCATAAACATCTTGAATAATTAAGGTAAGAAACGGGAGAACACCATGTAAATGGTAGTGATATTGGATTAGCTAGCTGATCGCTTGAACCTTAACAACCATACATATTCCAAAAACACAGCATGAATTGGGAAAAATGCATCTATCTAAAACATCTGCTGCTGCCACAGTATAATAGAGAAACAGCAGTCCATTGCTATTCTAGTTCATAACATAAGCTGGTACAGTAATAATTCCCAATAAGTGTAGAAATGGAGCTCAGTGGCATACATCTTTATATGCTGTTTGGTCATCCATTATCTAAAAGAATGTTTTCTAGTCGTGCATAAATTATACAAAAGGCATGCCTGCTGCATACATTTTTGAAGTAGACCCAAGAGTAATCATATATCATGCAAGTATGCAACAGTTGATCCTGAGTTCATCATGCACCTGCGGAGGCCGGAGGGGGCAAATCAGGAATCCACCACTCTACCTCATGTAGTCGCTCGAGATAGTTTGCTCCTTATTAATGGTTCTGACTCCAACAGTCATCTTATTTCCCACACAAAAACCTTCAAATAGGTCGCTCCTAAATTTTGTGATAAATAGCAATGCAAGCCCCCGCTCCTAAGTTCATCACAATTCAAGCTAACAATTCAAGCAATGCACTAGCTCAAAATACAACGCTAGCTATCTATGTGAGGGTGAAGTGCGAAGGGTGCATTACTTTGCCGAGACCCGGACGCGCTGCCGGGAGCGGAGCTCATCCATGACGGAATCCACGAGGCTATGCACCAGGCGGCTCCTGCAGCCTCTGTGAAGGGAGGATTGACCCCAGGCGAAGGCCGCGGCAGGGCGGGCCGCGCGTCGTAGGGGGCGGAAGCCGAAGAACGCGAGCGCCGCCGACGAGCAGCCGCCCGCCGCCCGCGCCGCCATGGGCGACGGCCCCATCGACCAGCGACGAACGGCCGCCGCGGGGAGGTTTAGCTCGTGGGGGGGCGCCCAATTCCGGGTGGGGGTTTTGGCTGGCGTCTGGCGATAAGAGACGACGAGCGAGCCCCCGCGGCCGCGAATGGAAAGCGAGGATGAAGCGGCGTGTGTGACCGGGAGGAGAGAGCGGGTAGCTGATGTGGGGGCATGTAGCAAACGGCAGCGAGGAAGAGAGGCTGAAAAATCCCGAGGCCAGAAGGCGATTTCACGTGGGCTTTTTGAACTTGATTCTTCACATGAGCCTTAAGCTAGCGTGACCCTGCTGTTTTGGGCTTAGCGTAGTTAGATAATTTGGCCGTATTCGTAAGAATACGCTTTGCATCTCCTAAAAAAAATTAATTTCCATCCAAGAATCACGCTTGCGGGGTTGCTGTTCTTTGGACTTCTTGCAACGAAGAGAGGCGTCCGTACAAAATATCCTTTGATCATTTATCTATTTTTGTAGATTACTCCGAATTGTTTATAGTACGTTAAGGATCTTTGAAAGAGAAGAGGACTGGCAAGAGGAAATAAGAAAAAGACAACAATGTTTGCGCCCATGTGCCGTGCCAGTGCCACAAGCGTTTCAGCAGATGGTCGGATACTCGAGGTCGGAGGACGAGTGTCAAACTGTTGACATCAGATGAATGCACTTATGCTGTTATGCACCATTGATCCTCTAGATAAGTTCCATTCATCGATCCTGGACTCCTGGTATATATATATACTGTACACGGTATATACTGTCCCAGAGTTCCATTTCGTACTCTTGCTTTTGCAGATGAGTCGAATTTCCGTTGTCAGGGTACACAGTGACGGTTGGTTGGCTTTCAGGCAGCGGCACCTTTCAGGTTGTGCAGTCGCATGCTGCTTCTGGATCGAAGACCGCAGAGGGGGCTGGATGCCCAGCCAGCTCGGCTTGACTCGACTTTGCTTGTATGGCTCGTTAAGGTAACGACCTAGCTCGGCTCGGCTGGTTAACAAAATGAGAAAAAGAGTTAGCTTGGCATAGTTTGTTAGTAGCTCGAGCTACCTTGTTAGGCTTGCGAGCTGTATGTAAATTTGAATTAACATTGGACCATATGTAAAATTTTTTAAAATAATAATTATAAAGTTGTAAATGATAAAATTAGTAATACATGGAGCGAAAAGTTTAGCATAGCTTCAATGGCTCGACTCAACTTTGATAACTCATTTTTCTATGTTGAAATTAGAACTTTCTAACTCATTTAGCTCGCGAGTAGCTTGTGAGCTGGCTCGAGTCAGCTCGTTAACAAAACGAGCAAAAATAGTCGCTCGACTTGTTAAAAAATTGATCGAGCAGAGCTGAATCAAGCCAAGCTATGAACGAGTCGAGCCAGCTCACGAGTTTCTGGTTTATGGTCCAGCCGCCAGAGGCACATCCGCACATGTCCCTCTCGTCTCGCGTGGCAGAACATACCGAATCAATCTCGGATGCACTGGACTGCACTGCGTGGCCACGCCCAATTAATGCGAGAGCGATGCACGAGCTCGCTCTGGGCAATACGCAGACGATCTTCTAGAAGCTCAACATGTGCTATCGTCGCTTCCACGAGGGGAAGGCACGCCCAGCTCCTGTTCTGCTGTACCGTACCGTGAATGAAACAAACAGAGATAGTGATAGCAGAAACAGTGAAGGCCGACGTCCTCTCACTAGCTACGAGACTCCACTACTACCTTTCCCTACAGTTTCCTACAAATGGCCTACCGCCTACAGTGTAGAATCGCCCTTAGGGGGTTTTTTAAAAAAAAAAATACGAAACAACTTTTTTTTTTCAAGTGTTACTGCCTTTGCCTACAGTTTAGGCAAATTCCCCAAAACGTAATTCTCACAATACTCTAATTAATGTATTTAGCAACACACTATCGCGGGGGAGTAGTGACACAAAGAGGTGGGCTGAGTGAGGGGCCCAAGAGGCTGTTCGGCTGGCTGTTCTCGGCTTGTTACGGCTTATTTTGGCTTATTTCCCTCTCACATAGCACTATTCTATCTACCAGCCAAACACTATGCTTCCTAACAACTATGAATCTATATTTGTCAAAAAATGACCTACAATTTGGAATGGATGGAATGTTATTGTGGTGTGGCATCTTGCGCGGTTGCGCTTCTCGCTCAGCCCACCCCTTAATTTCTAACATAGTTCTATTAAAAAAACTAGCATAATGTTAAAGCCCATTGGCCATTTCAAATAGAAAACAGTGGAGAAAATTATCACTCTTGTAGTAAGAGGAACTGAGGAAGGAAAAGGAATCGGCATCAAAAGCTCATCTAGGACTTTGCGCTTGGATTAGCCGATTCTGATGATTTTTTTTCAAAATTAGTGAAAACTAGTGGTTATTGTGCATTGTCTGTAAACCCACCTTGTTTGTCTGGCTTGTAAACTGTCAGTCAATAATTTTTTTCTCACATCAAATCAGCACCAACCACCAACTACCGGCCAGCCGAACAGAGCGCATGTTAGGTTAGTTAGGGGGCTGAAAATGGGTTGTACATGTGATGAGGTGATGAGAACACAATGAACAGCCATGATAAAGGTCCAAAGCAGATGACACAATGAGGAGGAGGTGTCAAAGTTTTTACTAGCTAGAAGGGAAAAGGGAAAAGTTAGCTTTGTGCTGGAGGAAGGTGAGGCTGCAAGTTCCAAATAGGAGTACCGATTTACGAGTACGTACTCCTCATCCTCAATATGCATGGCATGGTCAAGGTCAATACTTCTGATTTTAAAACTGAAACAGCAGAGAATATTTTCGGGTTATCCAGTAGGATCGGAGTGCGCGCTGGGCAACGCCCCTCCCCGGAGACTCGAAGCCGCAAGCAAAGCCAAGTCAAAGGCGACATCTGCATGCAGCTCTCGGGTCAAGGCGCTACCCCTCCCTCCTGTGGCTCCTGTACCAAAAAAAGAATATCGACGCACCGCTCAGCTGCTTGCTCAGTACGAAATACAACAACGAACCTGGACGCTATTTGGCGCGTCCAAGTAAACAATTCCGTAACGGGTGCTTTGTCGCCAAGTACAATCCCTTGATGCATGGGCAGTGGTTAGCTAGCATCATTACATAATTATACAATATAAAGGGTGCACGTAGTGCTGCAAGTGCGATGTGTTGGTGTTGACGTAAAAATAGGACGTCACCCTTGCGCGCGACACACGTGACTCCCCGGTCTGTAGCGAGGCGTGCCAGCCAATCTGACATGTTGATTGACAATGGAAAATCGGCTGGAGAGCCGATGGCCTTTTGATAAAATCGTAACAGCTAGGTAGCCGATACGGGGCAGAACAGATCGGCTAGATCAGCCGATATGATGACGTAGGCAGAGCGTAAGCTACCAGAGATAACTTAAACAGAGCTACGTGAGCAACACTTGAAACAGATCTAGCCGGCTATTAATGATTAAAAGATAGTAGTAATAATGCGATAAAAGCCGACAAGAAGCAGTCTCAAGCTGGATAATTGGTGATAAAAACTAGAACAGCAAGGATTAAGATAAAACTTGCTAATCTAGCTGATATCGATAACTGGTGAATAAATCTAGACGAAACCACAGCGATGCGCCCGGAGGTTAAAGCCTAGATATTATTCGGTAAAGCGGAACTCACCAGCAAGCCGGAGATCGAAGCGATGCAGCCCGACGAGTTTGCGAGAACTCGTGAAAGAGAAAAGGTACGAAGGCGAAGTCGCCGAAAAGTAGATGCAGTAAAGTAGATGCAGTAAAGTAGATGCAATAATTGGTAAAGGGGTGCCCGGAGGCGGTTTTGATATTGATCATGTGATAATTTACAATGAACGCATACCCTTTATATTTATAGGGCTGCTGGACCTAGGATCTGACATGCGATTCACGCAAAAGAAAGCAAACTCTTGACTAACTAGGACTAAGACTCGCACAAGACTTCCCTAATACAAGGAAATATTAAGATACATAGACTCTACGTTCCCTCGTGTAGAATCCTTGCTAATTAAACTTCCTCCGCTCTTGAATCCCTTTCGGCCAAGGTAAATGAATTAGGAAATATTTTATCTGAACAGGCTGGCAGCATCACGTGGCTATCCAATGCTTCAATTATTTCCGTAAGCTGCCATGCAACCTCTTTCTTAAATACGCATGCGTTGGCCTGCTATCTTTAATCTCTTTCTTTGTTCTACTATTTTTGGCTGTCTTGTTGCCTTGCCGATAGCCCCATGGACGCACGCACTCTGGCCACTGCTGGCTGATTTCCTCTATGCTCCAGCCGATTGCTCTACTTTACTCCTGCCAGCCGATTACCCACCTTGCCGATCTTCAGCTCCCCTGCTGATTTCTCTCGATCTCTCTCGTCCCTTCATTCTTTCTCTCTTTATGTAATAAAATAATCCGGTTAGAGTGCTAATCATGTTGGCTAATGAAGACCAGGTTATTTCACGTGGCTTCACATACTTGCATGCCCCAGCTCCATCAGCCACTCTGACTGCTAGTCAAAAATCGGCTGCATCATTGGCTTCAACTGTTATCGGCTGAGGCTTGGTGACATGTCATTATGGTAAAAGAGAAACGTGCCGCTCTCCTGTATGCGTGCACACGAAATATCTTCTATGACTCCTGCATACATACTTCCATTATTATTCTCACTTTCTCTTGTTTTGCCAAGCGCCCTTGCCGATTCTCCTCTATTCTGCCCCTTCTCTGCTGATTACCAAGCCAACATCATTTGACTCTGGATTTAGTCAAAATCCGGTGTCAACACAAGCCCCCCAGTTTCGGAGTATGAAGGATTCATGCTTCGAAATTCTACAAATCCAGAACCCCCATCTTCTGATCGATACAAACTGTTCCATGAATTTAATACCTAAATCTTCCCGGTAGTGCTTCTTTCATAGCTGATATCTATTATAATATCTTGGCTTGTATGAAGAATTAAGATAACTTTGCTCCTTCTGGCTGATCTATCGTTACATCAAATTTGAACCATCAGCATAACATTCCATGTGAACCTCATGTGCATCTAAGTTGGTCTTTAAATATCGATCTCAAGACTTTTATTTGCAAGACCTGCTGATGCTAAGCTGTGGACTCCTTAGAATAAACTTCTTAGAGATTGACTTAGCTCCGCAAACGCCGAAATCTTCTCTGGATAAGCCCGGTGTCATCCTCTCGTTCCAGTAGGCTCACAGTAGCGTTAGTTGTAACAACAACATATCAGCTTCTCTTCATATGTCCATGTACTATATTTTCAGCAGATGCATCCTGCAATTTGATTGGCTATGATAAGATTGATTAGCTTTTGAATCCATCAGTCACCCCCAAGCAAGATCAATGTAGCTCCATATTGGCTCTAGTACATATCCCCCCTTCTTTTTAATTGGCTACTTAATCAAAAATTAACTGATCTTAAGGTGACAATGGCTGCATAAAAATGATCATAGCCCTTCTGCCTTTTGTACATGATGACCCAAATATCTTGCCCATCAACATAGTTTTCCATTATGTTACTTATGTGATTCGAGCCATCATCACTTCCTCAGCAACTCCATCTGATATCTTGTGGATGGTCGGCTGATACCTTTTCTTAAATGAGAAGTGGATGTATATACAATCTTCTGTCAATTATCGTCAAATCAAGAAACTGTCTTGGATCACTATTGACTTGGAGCATGATCTCCTTGGGCTGGCCAAGTAATTTTATATCTTGACAAACATGGTGAATGAACAACTTCATGGGTAAGCCAAGTGCACACAAATGATGAGTAGTACCTTAGCTATTCACAAGCCGATTAGCCTCCTGTTATCTCCCATCTCCTTAAATATGATTTGGCCAAGTTATTAGGAAATACTCATCTCCGATAATCCGAATCATCGTGCGTCTACTTGGTATCTTAATTAATCCCATTAAACTTCCATACCCATGATGCCTTGCTCTTTTGTACACACACTGCTTATGACGTTTGACATCTGTTGATGAACAGTAGCTCTGAATATCAATTGAATTGGCCATCGACTGGAATGCTCAGCTTCTTCATTTTGTTATCATCCCTGATAGTGACCATCGGACACATGGTATTGTCATCACTTCTGTTGGCGCCGGTCTCTTCCAACTAAGCGTACAAATACTTTGAGCCAGAACATGCAGCTCGGCTTTTGATTTGTCGGCTCCATTGGTCATGCAGTTTCATCAAAGTCTTGACACTGGTCCTCCGCGCTCGGTAGCCTTGAACAGGATCTCCTCGGCCAGCCTCTTAACTTTTGCACTGGCAGCCGCATAGCACATCATTGTCAACGTTGTGCATGTGCAGATATCAAGGTCCTAGTCGATATAACCACAAATTGCGTCGATTATCCTTCTGCACCACCTTGATTAGAGGTCGCCTTCATCGTTAACTTGCTAATAGCTTTGTATCACGGCGGCAAACGGCTGTAATGGGCTAGTGGTGCTTCAGCAATTCTGGCCATCTGAGCACTCCCAAATGTAAAGGAGACATGCGTTCACATCATGCCACTTCGTCGTTGTTCTCATGCTGTCGCTGACTCCTATGAGTATCAAGCTTTATTGGCCTTATGACCTCGTCAGTGGTAGTGGTGTTTTCTTGTTCCATCACATAGCAGCCTAGCGACGATGTTGAGTCATCACCGGTAGCCCCATGGTGGCAGCAGCACCATCCATATTGATGAAATCTCCATAAATTGCTGAATATGAATTTTCCACCGTGAGAGTTTACTCTAAGATCTGGAACATTATCTGTTTGCTGACGCATTGCCGTGGATGGCTCCGTGGTTGCTGTTTGTTGCAAGGTTGGTTAATTGAGCCAGAGTGCACAACTCGGCTTTGCCATGTACTTTGACCTGTCGTCTTTATCTAAAGTCGAATTGGACCCACCATATATTCGTGTCGATTGCTCTGAACTTCTTTAGTTACCATAGTGTTACCATCCGTTTATGAGTAACCGAAAACTGGATCGGTTATTCCTCGATCGGCTGTTCTTTGTTAACCTCGTATATAGTAACCAAATAGCAGGTAGCCGATGTAGGAATCCACGAAATAAATATTTCGAGAAGAATAAAATCACCGAAGTATGTATTTTCTTCCCTTTTGCCTCTTCTGTTATCAAGCAGCCAATATATCTTCTGAGGTGGATTCCTGACTTGCATTGATCCCATATGTGTTTGCTGATAAAATAAACAATCTTCATGTGTCATCCGAAATTCTCTTTCGCAAGACCCCCTTGGAATAAACAGTCGATAGACACATCTTGTTGGATTTTGGCATTAATGTCTGAGATCATGATTCATTAATCTCCTCATAATTTATCATGACAGCTTTGGATGTTTCCTTCTGGCCGTTGGTTTCAACCATATCTCTAGCTTAGCCAATATGATCGGCTTTCTTAGCTGCCCAATCATCTGCTGGAGTTGGGTAGGATCTTGCTGGCCTTACCGATATAATATATGTAAGGGCACTATGCCGCGGTAGTGACTCTTCCTGGGAAATAATCTCCTGAATTATAAGCAGTTGATGCTTCCTTAAATTAAGACATGAACTCTGGCTCTTAATCCAAATATACAGTGGCCACACGCTGGAATATATTCGACTAGTAATTCTGCATGTACATTCCCATAGCATCAGCTTGTGGATGGTCAGGACCGCCGTTGAATCTGGACTGGGACTCCCTCAGACCAACTCCAACCTAGTGACTCTGTACACTAGCAGCCGAGACGTGCCGTCACCATTGCTAGCTGAATAATGACTCGCTGGTAATGTGGCAATGTTGGACCGTAACAGGAGAGAATCCAGCATCGTAACACCATTAACAGCGGCGTGATTTTCTGTTCTGAGATCAGGCCCTCATTGTCAAAGTGACGCGCCGATTTCGTCAGAAATTATTTGATGTTGTCTTGCATTCCATCAAGTATTTTTAATTTCTTTCATCTGGTGTCTATCACGTTGAAAACAATGGTAGCCGATTCAAACAATTTCCGGCTATCCTTGTATTAGTATATTGATTTTTAGTCAGCCGATCTCCCCCATCGGCTATTGGATTGCCACCTTCCTTCATGTGTCTGGGCCTGATTGTTCAGAAGGCCGGCGAACTTTCTTTGATAAGTTCTTTATTACGGGCCCATCTCTTATGTAAGCTGGTACTCTGATTGCTAGCTCCTTAAAAATATTCAACCAAGACACTGAGGAACGGCTCACCCTCTTTCCTCTGTTTAGGCCTCTTCTCTTTTGAAAACAAATATGGCCATTGGCTGCCGATGCTATGGAGCCGACACCATTCCTGAGCCGACGCTTGCAAGTCTCTAATGCCCAGTTGCGTGGTGTCTCCTAAGCACGTGGCAACATGCAGAGGTTCCTTTGCAAATTTCATACCTCCATATGACAGGCACAAGACTACAGGTTTCTTCGTAGTTGATTTGACTGCCGGCCGAATTCATCTGTTCGGCTGTTCCTCCATTGGCTTGAAAAATAGCTCTATCGGCTTCTCGACGGCGAAGATCAACTCTTTTTATCAAAGCTGATGTAGTGATGTTTGAACTTGGTTAGCGGGTAACCAATCTTGACCTTAATGACGACATCGAGATGATGTTGTCCATGACATCAATGCATGAAGCAGTCCTGTTGTGCCTCTTTGCCGACGTGCTTTGCTGCCTGTTCATCTCAATCAGCCATGTAGTGTCGTTATCTCTTTAGGGCACTGTAAACAGGAAGAACACTGCTACGACGTCAATAAATAGGCGACTTGGCAACAGTCATCAATAATCATGTCACTTGGACTCTTGGAGCAGGAACATCGATGGCTCATTCCTGTCAGATGTAGTCTATTTGCCGATAATCATTGATGGCTAAGAAATAGATACTGTCAACTTCTTTGAAGAAATATCCACCATCATAATCATGAGCTTCATCAAGGAAGTAACCATCAGCTTCATTGTGTAGCATAACATGATCGAAGAATATGCATAGCTGATGAAAGCCTCCAAACAAATGGAATCAGTAGAAAAATGAAGAACCACTGCTGGCCTGCATCTTCTCGTGGTGTGATCAGCATTTGTACTGGGACGTTGTATGCCTACTGTAGGTGCAAGACTTCATCAGTCCATAGCCAATTATTGCAGACTTGGCCCTTCCGATGCTTTTATTCAACAATAATATTTGCATGGTGAATTCCGATTCTCGAGTTAAGTATTTCTCTCTGAAATTTATTGCCTCATAAAATCCTTGAGACCATATCAGCCGCAGACTAATTTGTCACGAATACCCCTATCGTCTCTTCTCCTGCTACTCCATCGGCTATCATTCGAATCAAGCAGCCGATATATTCCATATATGCCAGCATGTATGTGTGGCATGCGTATGACCTTGCCGATGACGCGTTGGCCGAGGTGAAGCTCATTTAGTTAAGATCATAATTGTCGGCCATGCTGTCAAATCGTCTCCTTCATCGGCCAAATAAAACAACTTCATCTGAAGAAGAAGGGTAAGCCACCAACAATTCTTCATCTGATGCACGAACTTACATTTGTTTTGGTGCCAATTGATCTACTCTACTTGCCGTGTAGGGCAGTTATCAGTAGATACATACCGCGTAGGGCGTTAGGCATTGTCGTAGACATGCCTGCTTGATGACGAGTTGGTGCAGATCCATTCGCTAATAACGTTATTGCAGTCGTCGTCATCGAAGTAGTCGTTGATGAAGTTGTCGGCAAGATCGGCGTTAAGCTTGATGGCGACTCCTTTGGTGTAGTTAATGAAAAGCGGTAGTGCTGGCAGGCGATGTCTTGATGCTCTTCTACCGGTCACCCTCTCAATTAACTTAATTACTAAGCCCATTTTCATCCTCCTGGATCCCATGGAAAATAATCTCCAAGTAGCCGATGCTTCTGAGTAATGACTTTCAGCTCCTGATCACCTGGTTCCCATAGAAAGTATACTCCAACTAGCCGATACTTTTGTAAAGTAATTTTCGGCTCTCTATCACCTGATTCCCATGGAAATTTAAACCCGAATGTGTGATATTCTTGGGCAACATTTTTGGGTGGCGAGCAATAAATATTCTGAGAAACCATCCTTTGCCCTGCTTCTGCTATCCATCCATCGGCCGCTTCATCCTTCTTTAATGGCTCACCAGCTTGTTTTTCTCTATCCTTGTAGTTGGCTAGGATTTTTTTTACGTGAGCTTCTTCATGGCCATTTTCTTCTACATACTGGTTTTTATTCTTGAGGTCATCCACCATGATTTGCATTCTGTAATCCGTGAACTCTGATTTATTAACCAGCCGTGAACTTGATAATTTAAATTCAAGCTCTTCATCCTGGTTACTTCTGTTGACCATATTAGTAGGACATAGATTTCCATCACTCTTCATTGGATGCACAAGCTCTTTTGATTTCTCTATAACAAACTGACTGACCATTGATTCTGGAATTATTGATCGATGTGATTGGTGAGCAATCGGCTGTGGGCTCAGTGCCTCCTGCTGTAAAGCCGATTCTTGTGACCAATAATTTCCTAATTGTTGTTGCCAAACTGACATCTGGGAATATTGCAGCCCCCCAGGCAAAGGTTGCTGAACTACTGTTTGCGGTTGCAGCCCCCCGGGCCAAGCTTGTTGAACTATCAGTCCTGACTGTTGAATCATCAATTGTTCATCCATAGCTTGTGGCTGACAAATTTCTGGTCTTTGAGGCTGAGCTACAGGAATTGTTTGTTGTAATTCTTGCACCATCGGCCAACCTGCTTGCTGAACCATTGGTTGATGAGCTTGCACATGTGGCTGGAAAGCTATCGGCTGAGGAGCCGATTCTTGAACCCATCTCTGCTGTGAACTTTGGGGAATAAATTGTGATTCCAGAACTCCACTTTGACAGCCTGTCGTTCCTTGAATTTGAGTAGCGTCCGCAGGCGTATATCCAAGAGTGCTGAACAAATCCTCCTGTGCCAACGGCTCTGGCGTGTATCCAAGAGTGCGGAAGAAATCCACTTGTGGCAGCGGTAATGAGCTGGAGGGAACTGGTGCAGTCTGAGGAACTGTCATCGGCTGATAGAAATTATCCTGATGTGAGCATGGCGAAATCAAATAATCACCATAAGCCGATTTGTCAGTTGTACTCATGCTTGCCGTTGCATAATTTAACGCTCCAGGATACATGCATGTTGATTCTTCATAGCTTTGCTGTTGAATTAGACCGTAAGAAAAGGCAGTATTAGCCGATGTCATCGGCTGTTGATAATATGTCCTCTCATACCTTTGTTGTTAGGCAAACTCAGAGAACGCACTCTTTATGGCATTGCTTATAATATCCGCCAATATTCCAGATTAACTGTCCATGGCGATGTACTCCTCGAGCCACACTAGATTGGTTGTGGATATTGTCTTCAGGTCTCACCAGACGATATAATAGGGCTTAATCTTCGGGTCCCACCGAGCGTGCCAAAAGTGTGTTGACGCAAAAATAGGACGTCACCCTTGCGCGCAACACACGTGACTCCCCGGTCTGTAGCGAGGCGCGCCAGCCAATCTGACCTGTTGATTGACAATAAAAAATCGGCTGGAGAGCCGATGGCCTTTTGATAAAATCGTAACAGCTAGGTAGTCGATACGGGGCAGAACAGATCGGCTAGATCAGCCGATATGATGACGTAGGCAGAGCGTAAGCTACCAGAGATAACTTAAACAGAGCTACGTGAGCAACACTTGAAACAGATCTAGCCGGCTATTAATGATTAAAAGATAGTAGTAATAATGCGATAAAAGCCGACAGGAAGCAGTCTCAAGCTGGATAATTGGTGATAAAAACTAGAACAGCAAGGATTAAGATAAAACTTGCTAATCTAGCTGATATCGATAACTGGTGAATAAATCTAGACGAAACCACAGTGATGCGCCCGGAGGTTAAAGCCTAGATATTATTCGGTAAAGCGGAACTCACCAGCAAGCCGGAGATCGAAGCGATGCAGCCCGACGAGTTTGCGAGAACTCGTGAAAGAGAAAAGGTACGAAGGCGAAGTCGCCGAAAAGTAGATGCAGTAAAGTAGATGCAATAATTGGTAAAGGGGTGCCCGGAGGCGGTTTTGATATTGATCATGTGATAATTTACAATGAACTCATACCCTTTATATTTATAGGGCTGCTGGACCTAGGATCTGGCGTGCGATTCACGCAAAAGAAAGCAAACTCTTGACTAACTAGGACTAAGACTCGTACAAGACTTTCCTAATACAAGGAAATATTAAGATACATAGACTCTACGTTCCCTCGTGTAGAATCCTTGCTAATTAAACTTCCTCCGCTCTTGAATCCCTTTCGGCCAAGGTAAATGAGTTAGGAAATATTTTATCTGAACAGGCTGGCAGCATCACGTGGCTATCCAATGCTTCAATTATTTCCGTAAGCTGCCCCTCTTTCTTAAATACGCATGCGTTGGCCTGCTATCTTTAATCTCTTTCTTTATTCTACTATTTTTGGCTGTCTTGTTGCCTTGCCGATAGCCCCATGGACGCACGCACTCTGACCACTGCTGGCTGATTTCCTCTATGCTCCAGCCGATTGCTCTACTTTACTCCTGCCAGCCGATTGCCCACCTTGCCGATCTTCAGCTCCCCTGCTGATTTCTCTCGATCTCTCTCCTGCCGATCGTTCCTTCATTCTCTCTCTTTATGTAATAAAATAATCCGGTCAGAGTGCTAATCATGTTGGCTAATGAAGACCAGGTTATTTCACGTGGCTTCACATGCTTGCATGCCCCAGCTCCATCAGCCACTCTGACTGCTAGTCAAAAATCGGCTGCATCATTGGCTTCAACTGTTATCGGCTGAGGCTTGGTGACATGTCATTATGGTAAAAGAGAAACGTGCCGCTCTCCTGTATGCGTGCACACGAAATATCTTCTATGACTCCTGCATACATACTTCCATTATTATTCTCACTTTCTCTTGTTTTGCCAAGCGTCTTTGCCGATTCTCCTCTATTCTGCCCCTTCTCTGCTGATTACCAAGCCAACATCATTTGACTCTGGATTTAGTCAAAATCCGGTGTCAACAGTTGGTTAGGTGCATAATGATGCATGGAAATGCTTTGTTTATTCGTCCGGGAGGTTTCCTGGGACGTGCATGGAGGATTGGAGGTACGTGACTGCTGTTTTGACCATCATACCCGGGAAAAGCTGCATTGTCGAGTTTTGCTTAGGATACATATACATTATGTATGTTAATTGGGAAAACAGGAACCATGCATTCTCACTGCACTTGCTATGATGGCGACTTTTATCAGCAGCAGCATCGAGCTACATGGATAAATATAGGCAAGAATAGAAGGTGAGAGTAGGAGCTGATGACGGCGACAGATCAAAAACGTCAATCCATTGCATATTTGCGTTAGATTATATTGACAGGTTGACCAAGTTCATGTGGCCTTGGTGTGCTGGAGATTATCTCTTGTATATGAATTAAACAAAACAAAGCTGACCTTATCCACGTGCAGCGCATACGGAGTACTCCTTTCTTGCTGCATGCGTACACACACGGACCACGAATAGTATGCTTCTGCTATAGTACTGTACTCACTAGCTTCAGGATACACGAACCACGAAGATGTGTAAATGGAGGAGCAAATTAAGTTAAAGTTAAAGTCTGATATCAGTTCCATTTAATTTTATGACGTACTCCCTCTGTCCCCTATTATTGTTGGTCGCTAGAAAAACGTGCCTTCCCTAGCGACCAACAAAGCTGGATGAATCTTGGCTTTAGATGATTATTATGGTTGATACGCCGGAATAATTAAAATTTAAAATCATCAAAATAAACAAAACTAGCCGGATAAACAACTGAGAGCTCTCCGTGACGACATGAAATTGACAAATAAAGTGGCAGAAAAAAAAAGCGAGAGGGGACTGCGTATATGATAGATGATACAACATGATGCGACGAGGACTTTCTGAGACGACGACAAACACAGAACGCCAGGATGATCATCCCTCGATGATCACATATATTATAATTCCCAAAATTCACCTCGATCTGCAGTCACACACGTTAAACCGGTGTATTTTACGTGGTGGATGCATGTGTGGACGATTGACGTTCTAAATTTCCGTTGTTCATCCTTTATTCGCTCCACTCAATTTTCCAACCTAAATAAGCCCTTGTTGCTCCGTGCAAATGCGCGCGACGGCGATGGCTGACACTGGCAGTGGGCAACATGATTTCTAACTTTCTCGGTTTACACATGCGACGACTGGCCGATGCCGATCGATGATACTGGTATTTGCAGTCGCTGTCGAAAGGAAAAGGGCATGATTATTCAGTGCATTTTTTCGGCGGCGAGATGCAATGATCCGACAAAACCTCGACATGTTTGCGCTGGTAAACAATAAATGTAGTTTTCCTTGTCTTATACTATCTCGCGATGTTTAGCCATCACCAAATTCACCAAGAAGCAATTTTTTCTCTCTCGAAATAACTTGTTCACGGATCTCACATTTTAATCTGATGGTTGATGGTTCATATGCAATCGCTCACTTTTCAGGACAGATCTTACTTATATTTTGAGCGTGCAAATAAAAAAAAACGGTTGGATATCGCTGGCTATGCTTGTCTCACCCGAAAAAGATTCCATGATGACAGATTAGTTATGCATTCAATTTCTACCAGCAGTGTCCATTTATTGTCCGATGTACTCAAACCTTCTAGAAGGAATCCCTGGTGGAGCCACTGCACTTGCGTCTCCCATGTCGTATGTGCATGTGATGCAGCTCGGATCGTGCATAACTAATGTTACCACAATCTCTAGCAAGATTACGCGACGAAAGAGTCAAAGATACTTGTATTGTATGCATGCCAGTGTAGCACTATTACTAGGTCACACTGTAGTTACCGTGGGTTTCGCACTGTAGTTACCTGAGCCAGTGGACCATGATGTTGCATGCGGTGCGGTGCATGCCACGTTCTTTTTTGCAGCAAAAGCTGTCACGTTATGCCGCGGTCTACAGGCAGTCAGGCACCCCAGAAGAGTAGTAGTGCCAGCAGTGTGGTGCCGGTGCTGCGCAAGCGATGAGCGGGGGACGACGTGGCGGGGGGTCCTGCGCGCCGCGTCCACCCCGGTGACGTGTCGGTCGGCCGCCACCCGGCCACACACTGGCCCCGAGCTCGTCTGTGGTGGCGGCGTGGACGGCTCGGGACCACCACGTGGCTCGCCGGGCTGCCGAGAACTTGGCCGCCAAGGCAGGCGGAGCGGAACCCTGCGCCCGTGCGGACCCGGTCCATGCCCCTGCGCCAATCAGGGCGATCGCACTGGGGACAGAATCAGGCCGAGATTTTTCTCGGCAAACACGCAAACGATGCCCACCAGTTACGGCTCCGGAAGCCGTGAAATTTCCTAGGGGAGAGCCTGCCAGAGGTCGTCGGGCTTCTATTTTTTTCAAGAGAGAGTCGTGGAGATACTACTATGGCCGAACAGTAATGCACGTGGGATCTGAGCCAATCCCACACACGGGCCCCACCCCGCCCCTAATCACCACCAAACCGATGGCAACATAAATCGTTTTTAAGGTCGCCGGGCTGTCAAGGTAGTCAAAGTGCCAGACAGAACGGGTCACACACAGGAGTTGCACGCGAATCACCACACAACACTGCTGCCTCTGGGGCCCGGCCTCCGACGATTAACCCCAACCGGCCCCAGATCATCCCTGCGGAATGCGGCCCAGATAGCCCGCCCGCTTCCAGGAAACTTCCTCCGCGCACGGGCACATCCGCTCCGTGAACCCGCGCCCGGCACGTCAGATCGGCCGCCGCCGAGCGTGGACGCGGCGCACGGGCCGGACGCGCGGCGCGCGCGGGGTCGGGGTGTCGACATTCTCGCGCGGCGCACCCGTGCTGATACAAAAGCCCCCGGCTCGGGCCAACCTGCACCTCTCGAGAAAACACTGGTCCGCGTCCACCACCTCCACCTCGGCTCCTCCCCTGCCTTTCTTATCATTCTCTCTCTCCCCCCGAGCTCGCGGCTTGGGGTCTCTTCCTCGCTCGCCTTCCCTCCCGTCCCGCGCGGTCGGTCGCGGTCTCGCACAGGTACGCCCCCTTGACGAGCTCTCGCGCGTCCGCTCCGTACGCCCGCTGATCCGTCGGATTAGTCAGCGCCTCTGTTCTGAGCTCGAACTCTGATCCGTCTCCTTGTGTTTCCGTGCATTTGCCAGGTCTGCGGGTGTTTGTATATGCTCTGCGGTGGTGGTGGTGGTGGTGGTTTTGGGGTGCGGAGTCCATATCGATGGTCATGGATACTGGCCTGCACGAGCTGTGCGCGCTGCTGCCGGGATCCAAGCGCGACGGCCACCTGCCAATCTACCCCCAAATCGCGGACGTCGCCGGCAATGGGCTCACGGCGGAGGACCTCGAGTCGCTGCTGTTCCTGCCGCACGACGGGATCGCTGCCGCTGCGGGCGGCGGCGGCGGCTACCTGAATGTCGCGCCGACTACCGTGGTCCCGCCTGCGTCCACCAACCGCGCGTCGCCGCCGCGGGGTGCCGCGCCCGCTCCGGCGGCGGCAGGGCAGCCCGACGACTCGGAGGCGTTCTCGGACATCGTGCTGGGGTACATCAACCGCATGCTCATGGCCGAGGACATCGACGACAAGTTCGAGCACTACCCCGAGCACTCCGCGCTGCTCGCCGCCGAGAAGCCGTTCCTCGAGATCCTCGCCGACCAGCCCGCGAGCTCCGGCGGGAGCGCCGTCGAGAGCCCCGACGGTAGCAGCGTCACCAACTCCTGCAACAGCTTCGGCTCCTGCAGCTGCGGCGCCACGGCGTCCGATGGCTTCGGCGCGGTGCCGACGCCGGCGCTCGACTTCCCCCCGGTGGCGTTCCTGCAGCCGCCGCAGCTGGATCAGGATCTGAGCCCGGTGAGCAGCGTGGTGGATGCTGGTGCCCCGTGGCCGTACGACCCGACGGAATTCTATCAGCTGCAGATCAACCCGGTGCCGGAGGCCCTTCTTTCGCAGTCGCCGTCGTTTGCGTCATCGAACGGCAGCGGTGTTACATTACCTGACGGCTTTGAGTCATTGTTAAGCTCGTCTGGTGTTATGCCCGATGTTGGCTTGACCGATTTTGTTGTGCAGAGCCAGCAGGCTATGCAGTTCTGCCGCGGATTGGAAGAGGCAAGCAGGTTCCTGCCTGACGAGAGTAAGCTTGTGATTGATCTTGAGAAGTCAGCATCTGTTACAGGCTTGGTGGCCAATGTCAAAGAGGAGAAGAGGTTTGCAGAGGTGAAGACAGAGAAGGCTGATGTTGAGGCAGCAGTTCACAGGGGGAAGAAGCATTTCTACGGTGATGACTTGGATGCAGAGGAAGGGAGGTGCAGTAAACATTCAGCATCTGCTATCGACACCGATCACCTTGTGCGGGAGATGATGGACAAGGTCTTGCTGTGCAATGGAGAGACGTGCTCCAAAGGCGTCAAGGAGCTGCGTGAAGCCCTGCAACATGATGTTGCGAGGCATTCACACGGTGGTCATGGGAAAGGGTCCGGACATGGCAAGGGCCGTGGCAAGAAGCAGCCGAAGAAAGAGGTTGTTGACTTGGAAACTCTCCTCATCCATTGTGCTCAGTCTGTGTCCACTGATGATCGGCGTGGTGCAACTGAGCTCCTGAAGCAGATCAGGCAGCATGCATCTCCGAGAGGTGATGGTGACCAGCGCTTGGCGCACTGCTTCGCCAATGGCCTTGAGGCGAGGCTTGCTGGTAATGGGAGTCAGATTTACAAATCTGTTATAATGACGCGGTTTCCCTGCACTGATGTTCTGAAAGCCTACCAGCTTTATCTGGCAGCTTGCCCATTCAAGAAGATCTCCCATTTCTTTGCCAATCAAACAATCATGAATGCTGTGGAGAAGGCGAAGAAAGTTCACATTGTGGACTATGGAATATACTATGGATTTCAGTGGCCGTGCCTCATTCAGCGGCTATCCACTAGGCCTGGTGGACCTCCAAAACTCCGGATCACAGGAATTGACACACCTCACCCTGGTTTTCGCCCTGCAGAGCGTATAGAGGAGACAGGAAGGTATCTAAAAGATTATGCTCAGACCTTCAATGTTCCTTTTGAGTTCAAAGCTATAGCATCTCGGTTTGAGGCGGTTCAGATAGAGGATCTCCAGATTGAGAAGGATGAGCTGCTCATTGTCAACTGCATGTTCAAATTCAAGACACTGGCGGACGAGAGCGTGGTGGCTGAGAGCCCGAGGAACATGGTCTTGAACACCATCAGGAAGATGAACCCACATCTGTTCATCCACGGCGTCATCAATGGTTCTTACAATGCACCATTCTTCGTGTCACGCTTCCGGGAGGCCCTGTTCCACTACTCTGCTATCTTTGACATGCTGGAGACAAACATTCCAAGGGACAACGAGCAGAGGCTGCTCATCGAGTCAGCCCTATTCGGGCGGGAGGCAATCAACGTGATCTCCTGCGAGGGGCTGGAGAGGATGGAAAGGCCGGAGACATACAAGCAATGGCAGGTCCGGAATCGGAGGGCCGGGTTCAAGCAGCTGCCAATGAACCAGGACATCATGAAGCGCGCACGGGAGAAGGTCAGGTGCTACCACAAGGACTTCATCATCGACGAGGACAACAAGTGGTTACTGCAAGGGTGGAAAGGGCGCATCCTGATGGCGCTCTCGACATGGAAGCCAGATCACAAATCATCTCACTAGCTTCTTGGGCTTCTACTATTCCAGAGTACTGTAAATGCGGACCCGTTCGTATGTTGGATGCTTGGGCTGATATTGTTCCTGTATTGCAACATATAAGCTAGATCGAGCTGCTAAAACCTGTCTTCACCATTGTTATATGGTGACATGATCTGGGTTCCCTGAATGTTAGGTAGTTTTGGGCAGGAACAGCTAGTGCATTCTTTGATGGAGCAGGCTAGGTATGTTAATTGCTCGGTAGACCTAGGATTGTTTCATGAATGGATCAATCTTGTGAAAATCTTGTATTATATTTGTTCCCGGTTAATCAGTACTGTCAGAAATTTTTGGCCTTTTCGGTTTTGTGCTTGTTTGCTTCTGCAATCTTTCGTGCACCTTGTGAGAGCTACTAGTCTGTGCTCACTGCTCAGTTAGGCAAGTGATGCTATCATGGCCAGATCAGAGAGAAAAAACTTAAAAACCTTTCGGTGAACAAATGCTGCGTGAGGAAATTGACATCGCTCATGTTCAGCCAGCCTGCAGCTATCTTGCTTTCGCTTGATCCAAATAAATTGCTGCTCACACATCACACTGAAACGTCTGGCACCTGATCCAGAAGCATCTGCTCGCATCGGCAGTACACGGCGCGGCCGTTGGGGCGTCTAGAACGCCGGCCGACAGACGGCGAGCCGGCGACCTGATCCGGTCGACGCGCGCGAGGGATAGCCGCAGGCGAGAGGATGGGGTTTTGGCGCCCCGCGGACCGCGGACGCCGATCGCCCGCAAATGGACATCGCTCTCGTGCGAAAAGCCGAACTGCAGCAGGAGGCAGCAGCCACCTCCGCCGTATGCTATCATTGCACAATTTCATCGCCGTGTCCCCTCGCTCTCTCGTCACGAACAGCAGACCGAACGGAACGGTGATGGACAGATCGGCCCAACGAATTGAACCTTCGTGGAGTAAAATACAGTGGCAATAACAATCTTTCTTTTTCTTGGAAAGAAAGGAGGAGACGGCAGACGTGGCTTGCAGCAACTTCACACCAAGAAGCAAGAAGAATCCAGCACAAAAAGCTTATCAGCAGTTATCAGCAGACAGCAGCAATCGCGGCGGAAAGTTACGGCAGCTTGGTGATAACTGTTACGGACAAGGTGGGGGGTCGCCGTCGCGCGTCACGCCGCCGGCTAGATCAGGCGCACTGCTCCAGGTATAGCGGGCACCGGGCAGCAGCCGTAGTAGCCCCCCGTAGCCAGTTGGTCGCTCCGGCGCTGTGGCGGGGTGCCAAATAATATGCCGTTCACACTAGGTCAGCAGAGGGCGCTCTGGTTCACTGAACCTGAAGATCGGCACGAGCGGGCGAATCACACAGGATATTCTTGTGCGACAGGCCGAGTTTTATACCGTTCTGCTAGATTTCGCGTGATCGTAGGGATTTAGGGAATATCCACGGGCGATGTGGGGGCATGTGGCGCTGCTCCCATTCGGCGGTGGCGTTGTGGTCTCTGTGGATACTGTAGGCAGCAGATGGGCTCGCGACTTGCGACATGGTTGGGTGCCGCCCGGCCTGTGGCTGTGACAGCGTGCAAAATATACTAGTGGTGCAAACTGTGGAGGGCAAGTTGAACACCGGATACAGAACGGTGTCGCATCGAATCGTCTCCGTGCGGCAGTCATTCGTTTCCTTTATTCCGAGAGAAAAGTACTAACTGATTGGCGATGACTGATGACTGGTTTGTTCTGATCGAAAAATACTGTTGTCTGGAGGTTGATAATCACAAGACGCATACCGTCCGAAGCAGGGACCTGAACATGGGGTGCCCTCGCTCATCATCTGTCGAGTTTCGTTTCGCCTACACTCCGTAAGATTTATTGGAGTATAAAACTAACATTGACAGGTACTTGTATTCTACGTGTCAGTGTCGACTGTCGACACCCCGGGAGACCCTAGAAGAAGCCTCGCTTGGGGTCAATGCGGGCGCGAAGAATCTGCCGTCTCTCTCGTTGCATCCGTGCTCGAGAGTGAAAGGTGTGTGTGGAGCGACAGATTGTTTCCGTGTATCGCTAAAGCGAAAAAGAAGTGTCACTTGGTAACTTGGTTGCCAACTTGGCCATGACAAGTAGGCGCACGGCGCAGGCGCGAGACCGACAGGGTTGGCAAAGTTGCAAGATGCTCGCGGACTCGCAGTCGGCGGTTCACACGACGACGGACGACGGCGGGACGGGAAAAGCGAAACGAGGAGGATTTGTGGATGACCTGGGATTGGGCCACATTTCCGGCCTCTTTGCGCTTCTTGATTGCTTTGGGCCCGTTTGTTAGAAGGGCCAGATTGAGGCGCTTAGGGGGAGCTGGCATGAGAGTTTAGTCCCAAACGGGAACTTTGACACGATTAGCCTAATGATCTGGCTATATAATCACGGGTGCGGCTACCGGAAAACTCACTTACCTGGACGGGGTCTATGGGTGATCAAGAATACCCATGGCCTAGATCAATGGTCCACATTGCACATGGTGGAAGTGTTGGTCTACCATCTCCTCAAGTAGGAGAGTGGACGTCATAATTTATGGCAGAGGGGGTACGCGTTCGCGCGGCCCCTACCAAATCATACTTCAAATTTACTTTTGTTTGTCTCTTATTATTGAATCATACTTCAAATTTATTTTTTTATTTGGCTCTCATTGAATCGTACTTCAAATTTATTTTTTATTTGGCTCTTATTTGTGCAGAGGAAGATTAGATGATGAGCTTACCTTCTCTTTGAAAAAACACATTCAAATTTTGGGCTATGTGGTATGTGTTGACTTGATATGGACCGGAATATACTTTTGGGGCTATCAGGATTGAAATCTGTAGGTAATCGCCCTCACCTTGTGATAGTTTTGTGTTATCTGTTCATGTGGCCATTCGTTACATAATGATGCCATTTTAGTTCTGCATTGAACATCAAATGGAACGAGTATGCCATTCAGACTACAATCACTCTTGTGCCTTGTATAGTTATGAATGAAAACAAAACTGTTATATTGATGCTCTGTGTGCAAATATAGGGGGGGGGGGGCAGTAATAGGAATTAGTGGTAGGAAATTCACATGGATGCAACTATTTAAGTTTCTGGATACAGACAGACAGCCAGCCAGGCATACACACATCTCCACTTTGCATTCAAAATTGAGTCTGAAAATTGATCTTGAGGCCGTAGGTTGTGGAGCTGACAGTTGGAAAAGAAAATGCATGAGACAGGTGCAGGGTAATGGGGACAAGAATAACACATGGTAAATACTTGCTCAGCTTAATCCTCCTTCCACCTTCCTGTACATCCAAAACATCTACTTTTAGTACTTCCGTAGTAGTTAAACTTTGAGACGGCCATGTATTTGCCTGTTTGGCAAATGTGAGCGGAAATGTTACCCTATAGGAATTCTCAAAGCGTCGTAGAAGATTGAGAAAACAGCAACTTGCTGGGGCGAGATAGAGAGCTGATCTGTTCTCTAGAAAGCTGAGTCCGTGTTACAAATTACCTTATTTTCTTAGGTCTTTTACTTGGCCGCTACATTATGTTGGGATTGCGATTGTAAGTACAGAAATCAGTTCTTCAAAAGTAAAAGAAATTCAGTCCTGCTTCTAGCTTCAAATAATTTCAGCATGATGGTGCTACTTGCACACATTTTGGTCAGAAAGGTATCATTAATTTGTAAAAACCATAATTATCTCCCCGGCCGGTTCAGGGCCAATGAATGGAATTTCAGGTGGGGGATTCTTTCCCCCTCTGTTGTTGACCCGTCAAAAAAAATTGTGATGTTCAGTTCGTTCAGCTCTTTCTAAAGGCCATTGGTTTTCTGATAGGTGTTGATTTGCTTGTCCGTCAGTCCGAAATGATGAAGATGGAAACAACATTTAGGATGTTGAAAGGAAGGTGTAGTTTACTGCTGGTGGAAGGGTTTGATTTGGTTTCATCTCTTTCTAGAATGAATGCGACATGCTAAGCTACACGCTGCCCAGCTTTTACTTGATAATGCCTCACTTTAGCCATTCCATACCATCATATATAGCACCTCTAAAACACTTCAACATGGGTCACTTTCTGTTTTAAGTTCTCAAATTGTGTGCTAATGTTGGTCATTAGCACCTTTCAAGGGTTCAGTAACTGAAAGTGGCCTCCATAGTGATTTCCCCCCTTTAAGCTGATAATTTTCTATTCTACCCAAGAGAAGCTACCTAGGAATAAATAGTGCATAGCTTGAACAAAGAAGACACATATGGAATTTATTGGATTTGGTGCAAGTCACTCCATCGCTTATTGATTCAAAAGTTTCCAAAACATTGTCGTTACAAAGTGGTAAACAAATGGGAGAAAAGAATTACAAAAAAAGTCCAGGTCAGCTAGGAACGGACTAATTAAAATGGAAGTCTGAAAGAATTGCAATTCGCAATGATCAAAGTAAACATGAAACAAAATCCAACATTTCTGATCAAGTCTAATTCACAATTCCTTTTTGAAGCAGTCGGCAGGAGAGGGTGAGTCTCTGATCAGCATTTGGGCATATCGGACGGTGGAGGGAGCAGCTTCTGGTGCGGGAGGCTGCCGTCGAGCACCAGCCATGCCATCCTCAGGCCCCACGTCGTGTGCACCTCCAAATGACAGTGCATGAACCAGACACCTGAGCGTTCATATAAGAGCAAATCAGCTGTAAGACAAGTGCGGAGAGGATTTGTTTCTTGCACTGCACTTGATCTCTTGTTAAAAAAAAACTTACCGGGGTTGTCGGCGAGGAAGCGGATGGCCACCCAGCCGCCGGCCGGCACGCCGACGGTGTTCCGCTCGACGGGGTCGACGAGGTTGAACTTGGCCGGGTCGTTGACGGGGTCGTAGTTGCCGTAGCCTTGGCCGACGACGAAGAAGTTGAAGCCGTGGAGGTGGAGCGGGTGGCTCTCGATGCCGAGGATGCTGGTGCCCTGCATCACGAGCTCCACGTTGGTGCCGTACGGGATCACCATCAGCTTGGTCCCGTTGGCCACGTTGGTGTTGTTGGGCGGCGTCCCCGTGTAGTTGAACGGAGTCAGAGGCGCGACGGGGAAGTCCGACGAGTAGACGCCGGTGGACAGGCCGGTGAAGTGCGAGTGCAGCAGCGCCTTGGTCGGGAGCGCGAAGGAGACGTTGTTGACGGACGCCGCGAACTGCGTCGTGTTGGTGGGGCCCTGGCACGTGGTGTTGGCCGGGCACGGGTGCGTGCCGAGCCCGACGGTGAAGAAGAACTTCCTGTCCACCGTCTTGGGCACGGCCGCCGGGTACTGCTTGGTCGCGAGGCTCCGGAGCTTGGCCGTGAAGTTGCCGACGAAGTCGGTGTCGTTGAACCCCGGCAGCGTGGGCTTGTAGAGCGGCAGGGCCTTGTTGAAGCTGGGCGCGGAGGAGGGGGCGTCGGGGTACTCGTACTCGAGGATTCCGGCGACGGTGGTGTTGTCGAAGGTGCCCGGCCTGGTGGTGGAGTAGGGCGCGGCGGACATGTAGTAGTTGGCGCCGGGGTAGAAGGGCTTGGCGGTGAGGAGCACGTTGGTGGTCTGCCCCGGGGCGATGAGCAGGGTGTCGACGGTGAAGGGCTTGACGTAGATGGCGTCGACCTCGACGACGGTGAGCGAGTGGTTGGCGATGGAGAAGAAGAGCTCGTCGTTGAGCGCGGCGTTGATGAGGCGGAGCATGTACGTCTTCCCGGGCCTCACCTTCAGCTTGTACGTGTCTGCGTGCGTGTCACACGTGCACGCATGCCACGGAGGATTATGTTACAATTACAACACAGTTTTTTCGATGCCGATGTGTATCGATTCGAAATAGAAAGCGCAGCACCACCTATCTCACTCAGCTGGAGGCGTAACTAAGATTTCGTTCACGTCACACACACCGGCCCGGCCGGGGCGGGTCGGTTCGGGACGGGACCCACCGCCGGCGAGGTTGCTTTTTAGTGCACCAAAATGTGTTACTCCGTTTTGCGTAAATTCCGTTTTTACGAGAGTTCGAGTAGGTCAAGTACGAGAGTTCATTGGATCCCATGACGGCGACGTTTTGCGTAAATTCTCACATCCAACTAACAGCCAATGCAAAGATCCCGTTTCCAGAAAGGAACTCGGAATCTTCCTTGTTACCAGCTTTGGTGACTTGAACCCACCACCTTCGTGAAAACGAGGCCTCCTTAATTTTATGATGGGGTTTGAAAATGTAACTTGGACATGGGAAATCAAAACCCAGCTAGCGCCCGTAAACGTCACCTTTTTTCCTTTTCTGTTAGCACTACTCTCTTTTGCTCTGTTTGGTTTTGTATTTTTTAAGATGCCTACTAATAACTCGTCCTTGCTTTGAAACTCCGTAACACTGACACGTACTAGCTTCACTACTCGTGTAATCCGGACCAAAAAGAAAAGAAAAGAAAAGAAAAGGAGAGAAGAGAACCCGTGCAGTACGTACCTTTGGCAGAGCAGTTGTAGAGCGGTCCTGGGAGGCCGTTGATGGTGTGGGCGTCGGAGACATTCGGTCCGCCGCCGGTCTGGAGCGCCTGCTGGATCACCACCTCCGTGTCCGCCTGCCACCACTCACCTACCACCCCCCAAAACGAATCGCATTTCGCGATCGCAACCGCGCGCGCGACGCGACCACACAAAAATCGATCAGTAAAACATCATCACCATCAGCAGGAGCAGCAACGCCGACGAATCGTTTTCCCTCGGCGTTGGGCCGTTCACGTCGGCCAGCCGGCCAGCGGCGGAGGACGGGGGGACACACTCACCGAAGATGACGGGGACCTCCTTGTAGGGCGCCGGGAACGGGTAGGGCACGCCGAGCTTGGGGAGGATGACCATGGGCCCGTAGACGGTGGCGCGGAGCCAGGAGATGTGCGCGTGCCACCACAGCGTGCCGCGCTGCCCCATGATGGTGTAGTTGTACACGTAGCTCTGCCCCGTCTGGATGGGGCACTGAGTGATGTACGCCGGCCCGTCCGCCCACCCCGTCCGCAGCTGCCGGATGCCGTGCCTGCATCGATCCATCCATCACAGAGTTAATTTCTTCAGAGAGCAAAATGTTCAGAGATAGCTAGCAGCGTTCATTCGTTCCCAGCAGGCCGGCGGCGGCAGGGATAATCAGCTTAATTAGAAACATTCTTGGAACGAACTTTTTGCTGTTGTTGTTGGTTTTAATTTGTTGTGCCGCTACAGATACTAGCTACCAACTTATGCTAAAAGTGGGTGCGCCAGCGCGCGCACTTTTGACTTCAAGCACGCATGTACGATCGAACGAGCGAGGGAGATCGAGAGTAGGATCGTATATCGGATGACTTATTAGAGTTATTACCAGTGCAGGGAGATGTTGTGCTGGGCGTGGTTGGTGACGCGGATGACGACGCGGTCGCCTTCCCTGGCGACGAGCTCGGGGCCGGGGAACTGCCCGTTCACCGTAACGATGCTCTTGGTGGAGCACAGCCGCGTCACGTTCGCCATTGTCACCTGCGTGCGCGCGGCATTTGAGCTAGGGTTGTTAGTTCATCGTCAATGGACAAGACGACCACGTATTTACTAGAGAGACGATAACACAATCAAGACGTGTGTACTATATATGGAAATGCAAGGACGACGTACATTGAAGTCGTAGTATCTCGTGATGCCTTGCACTTGGACGATGGAGCCGAGGAGCATGATCAGGGCCGCCACGAGAAGGGACGGACGACGAAGAGCAGAGGAGATCGCCGTCGCCATGGCCAAACTTCTAGGCTCTGATGACCGATCGAGCAGCAAGCTAGCTAGCTAGCTCTCCGGATCGAGTAGTAGCTCACTCGATCGAGCTCTAGACGATGGCCAAGGCGATCGAGGAGACGATGGAAGACGAGCAACAAATGTGTGTGTGTGTTGGGACAGGCTCTAGACTCCTCTTCCATATATATAGTGGCATGGCGAGCAAGTGCAAGTGTATGCCAACAACTACCACCGCCACATTTCTTAGGTTTTCTACACGGTCGACAACAGGCACGCAGCTTGGGCGGCAATTTTAGTTTGGTGATTCGGTAGATGAGCGATCAGGGGCGCAGGCAGGCCAGCTGCTCGAGCGCTGGCTGGAGTGCTCTAGCTTTAGAGTGTGGCCAAAGAATGCGGCAACGATCGATCCCTTCTCTTTTGACCATGCACGCACGAACGCACTGGGGGAGATATCGCCGGCCGGCGGCCGCTATAGCTTAGTTGTGGTGGTTTGCATGCCCGGCCGTCACGTACCCTTTCCGGTCCGGCGCTAGAGTTCGCCGGCGGAAACTGAAAGGCAAATTAACAAACTGCGTGCAGTGCTGTGCGACCGTGCGTGCAGTGCACAAGAGTAAAAACCATTGTCTTTGGTGGCGTGGTAAAGGAAACGGTAGATGGAAAGATCGATCTTGCCATATAGAAATGGCTAATTTGACATTTTTGACAATTGAATGGTGATCCTCATTATTGGTCCCTAGTTCGTACTTGCTGGTTTAGATGGTCCTGAACAAAATCAGGGAGGTCAGGTGTCAAAATCTACAGATAATAGATGCTCTACAAGCAATTGTGGGAATCGATTTCTTGAAGCAAATATTCCACATCCTTCACACTTAATGAAGCAAATTGTTGATTACACTGGCATCTGGTGTTGAAATATGTTTACCTGTATTTTGACAAGGCCATCTTGCTTAGATAATCCCACACCCAAAGAAAAAGAGCTAGGGAAAAAAGGTCTTCTAGATACTGTGTGTACAAAGGTTACTTCCTAGTTAGGTTGTGCAGCTCAATCAAAACTACATGATGCATGATTCACGCGGGCCACCAAAATTTCTCGGTAGGGATCGGAGAAAATAAATTTCTCCTAGGGCATCCACTAAAAATTGAAAGAAAAACCAGTTCGTCGCTGTCACCAACATAGTACGTAGCTTCCTGCTACGTTCCCATTTCTCCAAGTTCAGAAACCGGTCGCGACGCAGGTTTTTCACCTACAGTTCAGTGAATCTATCTACGAGTAGTAGGGGTGTATATATGTTTAAGAATGGACGCATGATCTATCCCTTGCCATGGATCCCAAGACACCATCCCTCCATCCAGTAGGTGCTACCTGCATGGTTGGTGTCTTAGCGTGTGTTCTTTCCTTGTACAATGCACAACGGGGAGAAGGATGCTTGACCCAACACGATTGAGCGATGCAACGTTTTCCTTCCTCTCACTTTATTGACTGAAAAAGAAGGAAGCCGGACCAACAGTAAAATGTACAAAAAAAGGAATGCACTGAATTTGCTATTGCAACTCTCCAGGCCCTACTTCTAATGAGGCATTTCGGCGAAGGAAAAATGTTTGTTTTGAAATGCTATATGCATAATTAGTTAACTTGATCGTTGGTATGTGCATTGAAAAGTAACTAGGTTAAATTGTTCAAGGTAGACATTGATATGTGCTGCCATATTTAATCAGACTTTTTATCACTATTTCATTTCTATGTATATAAACAGAAATATGCACAGCTATCAACTCTCTTGTAAATATCACAACATTCAAAATGTCAAAATAATCACAGAGGTTTCTTGGCCAATAATCAACAAAGCATAAATTTGCCCAGTGCTGATTTAGTTTTTACTGACAAGATTTTAATCCTTAATTATTAGTGGACTATTTATTATGTAGTACTAGAAATGATTATATTTGTTTATATTAACTTTTGAAACAACGATGAGTAAAAGGTTTCCCTAAATCATAGAGAAATTACTAGTAATACATGAAAATCATTCATAATATCTTTTGTACCAAGTAATGCAATGATTCCCTGATATGATGATACTGGTGTTGTAACAAGCAGTCAGATATGATATTTTTGAAGAAAATAAATGACAGTGACCAATTTTAATTAAGCATTCTCTATTAATTAATGATCGTTGCCTGGATGCCACAGAATGGTTTAATTTGATTTTTGGGCTGGGCCCATATTTCTGAATGTATTAGTATTATGACTGAAGTAGAAAGAGTGGCTAGGTCACGCAATAATTTCTTAAAACAATTACAATACAAGTCACCACAATTTACAGAACGACAAGATCGACTATTTTTCTTGTTTCTCATAAAAGCAGTTGCAGTTTAGGTATCCATGGCGTTGAATAAAACTAACCACAACAATTTTGGAAGCACAAATATAGGTGAACATGTGTTCACTTCCTGATTGCAATTGATTTCCTCTCTTAAAAAAAAAAGAACAGAAGGGGCACCTTTCCTCTCATTTTCTTGAAATAACAGCAGGGGCAAGCCCCTCTGCTGGTTATTAATATTCTGAAATAACATTAAGGTTAATTACAGAGAGTCCAATAGAAGAAAAAAAGAGACAAAAAAGATTGACAACAAATTACTGGAATGAATCCTTGCAGATACTGAAATCCAGGAAGTAACTGTTTTGTTTTTGTTTTGAAAAGCAAAAAGGAGCTCTGCCATATCAATATCATTTTAAAAGGAGGAAGCCGTACAGATATTACATAGGTTTTATTACATAAATTAAACATAGATATGTTGCTCTAAAAATGGAAAGGAAATTAAACACTGAAAGATACATTCTCAGCTCTCCCACAGGCTTGCAAGCGAAGCTCCATCTCTTCTATGATCATCATTCAGGGGGCTCCCACTTTGTATTAATGGAAAAGAGTCATTACGAACGCGCTAGATAATGGGCACAAGCCGTGCAAACCCAACAAGATACCTGTCATCCCAGGTACACAAAGAGTAGAAAAGAAAAAAAAATCTATCAGATTCAATTTTTGAGTCAAACTAAAAGAGAAGTAGCAACTTCGAGAGCAAGAACTGAAGTGAAATGCTGGAGTCAATTGCAAACGGCGAACACTAGCGTAATGACATCTTAACAATGATACGAATGCTACCAAGTACTTCCTTCGTTTCAAATTATAGGTTGTTTTGGGATTTCTAGATCCATAGATATTTGTATGCATCTAGACATATTTAGATGCATACAAACATTTATGAACCTGGAAAATCCAAAATGACCCACAATTTGAGATGGAGTACTTGTAAGGGATTGTATGGTGCAACAATATAAATTTGCAAAAGGAAATGAACAGTTTCCCATTAATAAATTCCAATCCTGATACATATTATTTTAGAGGCACACCTGGATACACCTATCCAGTTGTCGGACAAGATTTACAAAAGATGATGGTAACTGATAGCAATCAAAAAATTAATGGCGTTGCCTTTGATCAAGGAACCTTCCTGCCTCACGCTCACACATCTAACCAGACGACATCTGAACAGGAAAAGGCAGAAACCGCTAATGAAAGCATTTCATAGCACCAACCGCAGCACAAGCAAAAGACGCTAAAATATCCTATGCAAATTGGGGAGCACGCAACAATCTCTGTAGCGATGGTCGTGTCAATCAGTCGATGGCGATTATCGGCAATTCCGCGTGTCGCCTAGCATTTGGGGAGATCAGACGGCGGAGGCAGCAGCTTCTCGTTGGGCTTGTCTCCGTCCAGCACCAGCCATGCCATTTTCAGGCCCCAGCTGACGTGAACCTCCAAGTGGCAATGCATGAACCACACCCCTGCGCACACGAACACTGTTAAGATTCTGATCCAAGAAGCTTGCATTGGGTTATCCCCAACCAAAGTCACCTTTGCTTTCTCGTCAGATCGCTGCTGATCTGACTCAGTTGGCATGTCATATGTTAACTTTTGAATCCTTACCTGGATTATCTGCACGGAAACGGATGGCCACCCAGCCGCCGGCCGGCACGCCGACGGTGTTCCGCTCGACGGGGTCGACGAGGTTGAACTTGGCCGGGTCGTTGACGGGGTCGAAGTTGCCGAACCCTTGGCCGACGACGAAGAAGTTGAAGCCGTGGAGGTGGAGCGGGTGGCTCTCGATGCCGAGGATGCTGGTGCCCTGCATCACGAGCTCGACGTTGGTGCCGTACGGGAGCACCACCAGCTTGGTCCCGTTGGACACGTTGGTGTTGTTGGGCGGCGTCCCCGTGTAGTTGAACGGGATCAGCGGCGCCGCCGGGAAGTTGGGCGAGTACACCCCGTTGGACCTGCCGGTGAAGTGCGCCTGCAGGAGCGCCGTCGTCGGGAGCACGAAGGAGACGTTGTTCACGGACGCCGCGAAGCGGGTGTCGTTGGTGGGGCCCTGGCACGTTCCGTTCACGGCGCAAGGGTGCGTGCCCAGCCCGATGGTGAAGAAGAACCGCCGGTCCACCTCCCGCGGCACGTCGGCTGGGTACTCCGCGGTGGCGAGGCTGCGGAGCTTGGCCGTGAAGTTGCCGACGAAGCTGGTGTCGTTGATCTGCGGCAGGGTGGGCTTGAACACGGGCAGGTTCTTGTTGAAGCTGGGCGCGGAGGAGGGGACGTCGGGGTACTCGTACTCGAGGATGCCGGCGACGGTGGTGTTGTCGAAGGTGCCCGGCCTGGCGGTGGAGTAAGGCGCGGCCAGCATGTAGTAGTTGGCGGCGGGGTACGACGGCTTGGTGGTGAGGAGCACGTTGGTGGTCTGCCCCGGGGTGATGATGAGGGTCTCGACGGTGATGGGCTTGATGTAGACCGCATCGACGTCGACGATGGTGAGCGGGTGGCCGGCGATGGAGAAGAAGAGCTCGTCATTGAGCGCAGCGTTGATGATGCGGAGCATGTACGTCTTCCCTGGCTGCACCTTGAGCTTGAACGTGTCTGCACATAATAAACGACAAAAGCAATTAATAAGCAATTAATGAATTAATAATGTAAAGCCGTCATCTCAGCGAGCCATGTTGCATTGGGGCCATGCATGCATCTCCAACCTTTGGCAGAGCAGTTGTAGAGCGGCCCAGGGAGGCCGTTGATGGTGAAAGCATCGGAGACGTTGGGGCCTCCGCCGGTCTGGAGCGCCTGGCTGATCACCGCCTCCGTGTCGGCCTTCCACCACTCGCCGAAGATGACGGGGACCTCCTTGTAGGGCGCCGGGAACGGGTAGGGGACGCCGGGCTTGGGGAGGATGACGATGGGCCCGTAGACGGTGGCGCGCAGCCAGGAGATGTGCGCGTGCCACCACAGCGTGCCGCGCTGCCCCGTGATGGTGAACTTGTACACGTAGCTCTGCCCGCTCTGGATCGGGCACTGCGTGATGTACGCCGGCCCGTCCGCCCACCCGCTCCGCAGCTGCCGGACGCCGTGCCTGCGTCGTCGTCCATGAACGCACGCTCAGCTCAGCTCAGCTCAGCTCGCCGGTGATCAGGATCAGCCAGCCGGTCGACGCAGCCATTGTTTGCTAGCTTAGTGCGTGTGCTACTACGAGGTAGACGTGAAAGGTGGCAGGCACGTACCAGTGGATGCTCATGTTGTAGGGGACGTGGTTGACGACGCGGACGACGACGAGGTCTCCCTCCCTGGCGAACACCGTCGGCCCCGGGAACTGGCCGTTCACCGTCACGATGCTCTTGCTGCTGCACAGCCGCGTCACGCTCGTCATTTGCACCTGCATTATTGTCGCAAACATCAATTAATTAACCACATATAATCGCAAAACGCCTTGCAACTACCAAACAATACGTTGATGTGGGCCGGGAGGACGCAGCAGCATGATCATGCATGCTCTGCTTCTTGCTGCGCACTTACATCGAACTGGTACTCCCTAATGGCGCCCTCCGCCACGTCGGCGGAGAAGAGCAGGACGAGCGCAGCGACGACAACGCAGGGAGGGAGAAGCAGGTAGGAGGTAGCCATTGATGTCTTTCCTCAAGCTCAGCTCTCTCCCTTAGCTTGTTGGCAACAATGACTAAGGAGTACTGGTCGATGTGTGTCTGAGATGGCAGTAGATCGAGGTTCCTATATATAGTAGATGCTGGAAGAGAAGGCAAGATGATTAGCCTGTACGCTTACTTCGAGAACTTTTTGGGCTATATGCATGCTCGTAGTCGTAGTTCAGATGTTTATTGTGCAGATCGAGTTTAGCAAAGCTTTATTTGGTGCAGGGTTGGTTATGGAGCACG
Organism: Cenchrus fungigraminus; assembly: GCA_036936925.1. Taxonomy (NCBI): domain Eukaryota; kingdom Viridiplantae; phylum Streptophyta; class Magnoliopsida; order Poales; family Poaceae; genus Cenchrus; species Cenchrus fungigraminus. The sequence goes on along the minus strand of CM072778.1, from coordinate 12,512,786 downwards.
AGGTCGCCGCAAGGCAAACACTGCTGGCCGGAGGGGCCCATGACGAATGACATAGCGACGACTATAGTAGCTTCGGAGTGTGGCTAAAGTCAACCACCCTTCTGCTTACATGTCAATCTTGTGTTCTTGACCACCCTCTTATTATTTTAGCCTTTTTCATCATGACTTAACACGCAGAATGTATACAGTGCACAGTTAGTTACTGTACCTGAAAAAAATGGGAATAGCAATAGATATTTGGTACGGCAGAGAAAGGTTACTTGCATTGCTTCACTGCATTTATTTCTTTTTGACATGAAACACATAATATTGTAAATTTTTTTGATTCAGACAGCTCTTGCTTTCATGACAAAAAAAGAGGAAGAAATAGCCAGAACCTATTTTACGCTAAATTAATCGACATGAAGTGCGATTTACTCAATAATAAAAAGAAAAAAAAGCACATGTTTAGCAAGAAATTCTACACTTCACTTTCCTAACGATGTTGAGCTAACTACACATCGACACACACAGCACAAGCATGCTACTATGCTACTTTCACTAGGTCTTGGGTTTGCTGGGCTTACTTCACCTACCACCCAGACAATGTGTTCAAATCAGGAGTGGTTGAAAATTTCAGCTGCCCCGGAACAAAAGGTCAGAGGCGACCCCAAGTGGCCCAACTGAGGATCACAACTTTGCAGCAGGGGGCTCCTCCTAACATATCCTTGCATGCCAAGGGATCTCGCCGGAGCCAGTGAGGACAGCGACCGGAGAGAGCTTGGGGAGGATCGGATTGGAGGCCGGTCTTGTTCCGGGACCGGCCGCCCATTCGCGTCGCCGGCCACCTAGGCGTGATTAGGGAAAGGGCCGGGGTATAGTGTGTGAACCAGCCAACCAGGAGATGAGATCCGTGGCGCTGAAGCTCCGCCGGTTAGGGGGTCACCCGAGGAGAGAGCCGTGCTCGAACTGTTGCTCTCTTTTCGGCAAGTCTCCAAAGGGGGAGAAGGATGCCTCACCCAACTGGCCCCTATTGCTTTTCCTTGCTGTGTGGTAGACGTGAAAATTCAGCCATGTTGTCTAGGTAGAGGAGTTTGTTATTCTATGCGTATATTATATGTTCTCTGGTCGATGATACATTGGAATAATGGATGCTCTGCACGCGTCTGCTTACTCTAAAAGTTGGGTGGGTATACGTTCTTCTGATGCCAATTTCGAAGTTCCCTTTGGTACTCACAGCATCGTCAGGTGCTTATTTCCAACTTCCATCGGGCACACGTTTTTTTCTCTCTCTCCAGCAGTGGGTATAGTTTAGTGGTAAAAGTGTGATTCGTTCTATTAATAACTGAATTTGAAATGATAACATAATTTATCCAAATTTTATCAATACATTCATTGATCATGCCAAGGCTCTTGGTCATGACCTTCGAATTGCGGATTGACGCTTTTCTTTGGTATTTTTTTCTTTCTTTCATTTTTTTCTCGGAACAAGAGAAAAAAAACTGTCAGACCGAAACTCTTTTAGTAAAGAAAAAATCCATATACCACGTACAAATGGGTGATACAATATATCATGATAGATGCCTAGATTGCATATGTTTTTTGAACAAACATGCACCAAGACGTACCTATTTCATTGATAAAGAGATGAAAGTTGATGCATATGAAATGGTTTGGAGGGAACATATTGTACATGTTGTTAGGCAATCATAGACCCCAAGAAGAAGCTGAAATGTAAACTACTGTGGATTCCTTTCGATGAAAAGGTTCCAACATTAGGTTTTTGAATACTCTAAAAAAAGGAAGGAGAGAGGCGGGAGAGATAAAAACTTTTGGATATATCATTCGAATTGAATTGCACCGACACATTGACTATGGATATTTCATATCTCACACAATGATCACAGAGGCCCTACAGGACTTCCCAGGCAAGATCAGCAAGTTCCCCGGAAAGTATTTGGGCCTACCCTTACATACACGTCATCTCCGACGTGTGGATGTCCAGCCATTGATCGACAAGATTGGAGGGCGACTACCAGGATGGAAGGGCAAACTGCTATCCTTGGCCGGGAGAGAGACGTTGGTTAAATGTGTGCTGTCTTCACAACCTATTTATCACTTGACAGTTTTCCGATGCAAAAATGGTTGATCAAGCAAATAGATAAATTACGAAGAAGCTTCCTTTGGAAGGGAGACGAACCGGAAAAGGTGAGTGGGGGTCACTGCCTTGTGAACTGGCCGACCGTTTGCATGCCCAAAGACCTTGGGGGCTTGGGCATCCTAGACCTAGACCGATTTGCGAGAGCTTTGAGGTTGCGATGGCAATGGAACAAATGGAAGTCTCCAAACAGACCTTGGGCCAATTTAGACATTCCATGTGATAGCACTGATCAGGACCTTTTCAACTCATCAACAATAGTCAAAATTGGGAAAGGTGACAAAGCCAGCTTCTGGCACTCAAGTTGGATCAATGGTCGTGCCCCCAAATCAATAGCACCACTTTTATTCACAAAGGTCAAAAGGAAGAACATCACGGTGCAAAAGGTTCTAGAGAACAACAAATGGATAGCACACATCTCATCCCTTCGCACGGTTGAAGAGCTACAACAATATATAACACTTTGGGAAGAAATAAGGAATGTTCCGAGAGATGAGAATTTGGAGGATGAGATTAAATGGAGATGGACGCAAGACGGCCAATATACCACACAAAGTGCCTACCGAATACAGTTCATGGGTCGGCAAAAAAAACTATCTTTTAGACACATTTGGGCAGCAAAGACAGAACCTAAGGTAAAGTTTTTGTGTGGATGAGATCATCCAACATAAAATTCTAACGGCAAACAATCTAGCAAAAAGAGGATGGCCGCATGAACCAGTTTGTAAACTATGCAATTCCTGCCCGGAAACACCAATTCATCTCTGCTTTGAATGCACTTTCACACGTAATGTCTAGATAAAGTTGACATCATGGATGGGTCGTCAAGACCTTCAAGTGACACCGCCGCACTCTCTCAATGCCTGGTGGAAACGACTTCAGCGACTAGCAGATAGGAGCCACAGACGCTCCTTTGACAGGATGATCCTCTTTTTTTGGTGGAATATTTGGAAAGAAAGGAACAGAAGAGTGTTTCAGAATGCCTCAAAAGAAATAGATGAAGTGGCTACAATGATCAAAGTAGACGTGGAGCTCTACCATTCAGCAACTGCTAGCAAAGACCCCCATGTTGGCCTTGCTGCTCATCCTCCGGCGTCATAGGTCCTTTTTTTCGTCCCGATGTTAGTTGTTGTAGTTGTCGTTCCCTCCGCGGTTCGCTCTCTTGTTGTTTTGGCGTCAGCCGTCTTGTGTTCCTGCTGAGGGACATAGTAGCGTTTTCTTGTGTTCTTTCTTTTTGTTTTTTTTTCGCTGCTCTGTACTTGGTTTCTTTCTTCTCCTAATAAAAATTACGGCAAATCTCTTGTAGTTCCTTTCAAAAAAATATATCTCCTTTCTTTATGTAATATTTTTTTTCAAAAAATCATACCAAAGAAAGAAGAGGAACTCGAAGAACGGAATATACTAATTTATTCTTTACTAATTCTAAGTAAAACTTCAAAAGCGCTGCTTTCTCTAGAGTGTTGTCTCATCTCACGGCCCGAGAGCAAATCGAGGTGCAGTGCAGGTTGACAAGGACAAAACGTGAATATCCTCTCTGTCCGATTAATCGATCACTAAGAACAGGGTCACGTATATATGAAAAGTCAATGGCAATGTTTATGGTTGGAATAAGATTGCCCGGGATTATGATCAGACAGTTCAGCACTCTTGTCACTCTCTTTCATCTTGCAAACCTTGCTTGAAACGATCCTAGTTTGTGGGCTCGGGCGCTCGGCCACCTGAATGGGCATCTTGTAGAACCCCGAACACAAGATCATCTTGGTGAACAACCTCTCGACCTCCTCAAGCAGCAACCAGCTATGCAGTCTATGCAACCAGTGTTCGATTTGCTGAAGTGCGTGCACACATAAAACTTCTGTTACTACTAAGTAAGAAATAGAAGACGAAGGACAGAGCTGAATAGGCCACAAACCTATAAAGTGAGATACAGGGTGGTAGCAGTATCTGGAATAAAGTGAGATAGAGTCAAACTATCCGTATCTGAAATATAGGGGGTGGTAGACATGAACGAGGATTTCACAAGGATTCGTTAAGCATGGACGGCACGGATTATTCACTCCGTTTCAAATTATATATTTTTATTTTCCTGTATACATAATTACAAACTTATCTAGACATATCGAAAATTTAGATGCATATCAAAATTGTATTTTTTTGTTGCCCCGACGGGTAGGGCTGGCCGGGATGTCTGGATCAGCGGAGGCAGCGAGCAGTTAGCTGCTCGGCGGCGCGGCTTGGGCGCCATGGTGGCAGAGGAACGGCGGCAGCCTCGCCTCAGTCGGCGGCACCGTCTTTTTTTACTTTTTACTCTTTTTCCGAAAGATTCTCACAAGTGCGCTTCTTTTGGAAAGATTTCAAAAAATGGACCCCGAGCTCGCCGAGGTATAACATCTCGGCGAGCTCAGGGTCCATTTTTTGAAATCTTTCCGAAAGAGACGTACTTGTGAGAATCTTTCGCAAAAAGAGTCAAAAAGCAAAAATTAGTTTATCTAGTTTAGAAATTTTAGAAAATTATTTTATCCGGTGCATCCTCTAGGGGGACCAGGTCTTAGAGTAGCAGCACCACCACCACCACGAGGACCAGCACCAGCAGCAGTACGAGGGCCAGCACCAGCAGCAGCACCACCAGCACGAGGACCACCACTAGTACCAGCAGCAGATGTTCCTTCCTCGTCCACTAGCGCTGCTCTTCTGTCAGGTAATGACCACAATTCTATCTCTAACCATATACAAATACAAGATTCTATTAATACGGTACGCGATTTAATAATACTATTTGTTGTAGCTTACAGCGGCGGCGACACTCCTGAATCGACCCTAGAGGACCATACGGGAGCGTACGACGACTTGAGCTGGGACTACTTGGACTTCTTGCATGGTGTGCCGTGCACCGGGACGCAGGAGGAGCTTGGAGGGTCGCAGCTAGGAGGCGCGTCACCCACGGGGACACAGGAGGGAGGAGGGGTGCAGCCAGGAGGGTCACAGCTACCAGGCGCGCCACCCACGGGGACACAGGCGGGCGGAGGGACGCAGCCGTCTCCAAGACGGTTGCCGGAGGTCGCTGCTGGAGGTGCAGGGTCGTCCCACCCGGTTGCAGGGTCGGCGGCAGCGATGGCGACATCGCCTGCCGCTGCTGATGCTAGGCGTCGGCAGATCCACCCACGTGACCCGTTGACGTACCCTCGCGACTAGACGCGTGCCGCAGCCCGAGCAGACAGACAACACCAGAAGAAGAGGCGTTGCTAGATTAGGTTGCATATTGCTTAGGCAGAATCACTCTTCTCCGTGATCATGACTAGTTGTATGAACTATTTTTTATTATGTCACTTTGTTTTTCGTTATTACCAGCTAGTTTTTCTTTGTGCAATGCAAGTATTTATTGTAACAAACAACAAATAAAGTCAAAAAATAAATCATAAAGTTAAAAAAATTAAAATGAGGCTAACCGCTGTGGGTCATGGCAGTTAGGCTTAACCGCCGTACGCCACGGTGGTTGGATCTAACCGCCGTACGCCACGGCGGTTGGGTCTAGCCGCCGTCAGTCCCCCCAACCGCCGTGGAGGCGTCCTAACTCTCGTGGGCCACGACGGACCGCCATATGTCACGGTGGTTACCTTGCAACCGCCGTGGCTCATGGCGATTGTCGTATAGTTTTGATAAATTTCAAAATCATTGTATAATTTTACAAATTCGAATAAAAAATAAAAAAAATCGTGGAAATGATACTGGGCCGAGACCAAGTGTCACTCTTGTGTTCTCCCGAATCTTTTTTAATTTATTTTTTTCATTTTGCGAAAATATACGATCCTTTAAAAATTTAGCAAAACTAGACTACAACCGCCGTACCCTGTGACGATAGGGGTAAATCGCCATGAGCCACGGCGATTGCATGTGCTACAGTGCCCAACCGCCGTGGGGTCACGGCGGTTGCAACAGTTGTGACCCATGGCGGTTAGAGTCAGACTGTTTTCAAAAAATCATAACTTTTTTTGTATGAACTCAGATGGAGATAAACTTTATACGAAACTTGTAGTTTTCGACGAGATCTACAACTTTGTAGTTAAAACTTTTTTCATTTGAAGTCATCCTGGGGCTAAAAAAAGGATATACTGTCCAGATCTCAGTTTTTAGTATTCACATCTGGACAGTATATCAATTATTTGAGCCCGAAGATGACTTCAAATGAAAAAAGTTTCAACTACAAAGTTGTAGATCTCGTCGAAAGCTACAAGTTTCTTATAAAGTTTATCTCCATCCGAGTAATGCAAAAAAGTTATGACTTTTTGAAAACGAACTGACCCCAACCAACCACCATGGGCCACGGCTGTTGAAGGTGCTACGCCGTGGCCCACGGTGCTACGGCGGTTGGGTACTGTAGCACCTGCAACCGCTATAACTCATGACGGGTTGCCCTACCGCCATGGGGTACAACGGTTGTAGTTTTGCTAAATTTTGAAACGGTTGTATATTTTCACAAAATGAAAAAAAATAAATTGAAAAAAATTCTGTTCTCCCGGCGAGACACACAGTGGCGATGAAGAAGACATCTGACAGACATGGATTGCGTAAAAGATGAAAATTGCAACCTAATACTCCTTCCGTCCTAAAATATAACTACGTTTAGCTTTTTAAAAAGTCAAAACTTTTCAACTTTGACCAACAATAGCTCCAAAAGTAATTCACTTCAAATTGAAAATATTACATATTATAATAGTTGGTTTCATGTTTAATCTAATAATGTTATTCTTATGTTATCAAGTCTTTATATATGGTTATTTCTATTTTCACAATCAAAGTTGAAATTGTTTGACTTTGAAAAAGCCTAAACGTAGCTATATTTTAGGACGGATGGAGTATATCATAAAAGGACAGGTGATTTTTGTGATAACTGCTATATGGGTCTAAAGAAAATTGCAATGGCAAACAAAAAATTAGCCCAAATAGGCATAGTGCAAAGTGCAAACTCATGACGCCTCGACAAAACAGCACGAGGTTCAACTGGCAAATGGAATTAAATTTCGCGACCTTATCATCGTAGTGCAGATCGCCGAGACTAATTCACTTCTGTCAGTATGGTTTAAAAAGCAGAAGCCTCAACTATGTGAGTCGACAGAAGTTCAGATTCTGCACGGAAACCAAATCATCACGAAGGAACTCTTTTATACAGGCCTTCTGAATCCACATGTCAGGTGGAGGGGTTGATGCAATGTACAGATTTAAGTTGTCAAGATTTATGTTGGCACAACATTTCCCGGGGATGATGGGTTGGCATCTGAGACTTCAGCACTCTTGTCGCTCTCTTCAACCTGGAAACCTTGTTTGAAACGATCGTAATTAGTAGGCTCAGCCGCCTTAAATGGGCGTTCCCCTAGTACCCTGACTAGATCATCTTGGTGGAGAACCTCCTTCTCAAGAAGCAGCTCTGCAATCTGGGCAACCTGCTCCTTATGCGTCTTGATCAGGTCAAGAGTTTTTTCATAGGCCTTGGCCACCCATTCCCTCACCTCAGTGTCAATGATGGATGCGGTCTGGCCACCATATGGCTTGCTCATTCCAAAACCGTCCTCCCTTTGAGGGAAAGAAAGAAGCCCAACCTTTTCACTGAAACCATATACTGCAACTTGGGCATAGGTCATCTTGGTGACTTTCTCCAGGTCATTTTGAGCACCAGTAGAGATCTTCCCAATCAAAACCTGAAACATAGAACAGTTACATCAGTTGCTGAATCGCTCGGAAATTCTGTCATACAAAGATCTACCAAATCTCGAGTACCTCCTCAGCAGCTCTACCACCTAGCGTCATGCATGTCATGTCAAAAAGCTGCTCTTTTGTCATCAAAAGATTCTCACTTGGGACATATTGAGCAAATCCTAAAGCAGCTGTTCCACGAGGAACAATTGTAACTTTAAGAAGCGGATCTGCATGCTCCAAAAACCATCCAGCGACAGCATGACCAGATTCATGGTATGCAACAGTTCGACGCTCCAGCTTGCTAATAACCTGCAAACAGTTCAACAAGATATAACTGCCACCAATAAATGTGAATATATTAGCATATTTCCATGCACACCATCTTCGTCTTTCAGTTTGACTATTATAACAAATGAATAGCATTATTTTTTCAGTATGTTGAGCATTTAAAGGGACAAGGATGTGGATTATAACTTTTGTGCATACCAGCTTAGCATAAAAAACTAGCGAAACAATATAATTCCAAAAGGTACCTTGTTTTTCTTCTCCAAACCTCCAATAACCCTGTCAATAGCAGCTTCAAAATGCTGAATCGTTATCTGTGCATTGTCACTCCTTGCAGCAATTAAAGCAGCCTCATTACAAACATTAGCAATATCAGCCCCAGCAAACCCAGGTGTCAAAGCTGCTAATCTTTGAGAATAAAATGATGGCTCCTTGTCCAGCTTAAGTTTCTCAAGGTAAATGCGAAATATTTGATCACGACCATTTATGTCTGGTTTATCGATGGCTATCTGGCGATCAAATCTCCCTGGTCTGAGCAAAGCCTTGTCTAGGATGTCAGGTCTGTTGGTACCAGCAAGAACAACAACTCCAGATGTTGTTCCAAATCCATCCATCTCTACAAGCAACTGGTTCAATGTGCTTTCACGCTCATCATTTCCCCCAGAGAACCCCCCACGACCCCTTGCACGACCAATTGCATCGATTTCATCAATGAATACAATACTAGGTGCACATTGTCGAGCTTCTTGAAATAAGTTCCGCACCCTGGATGGTCCAACACCAACAAACATCTCCATGAAGTCTGAACCGGAAATAGACAAGAAGGGCACATCAGATTCTCCTGCAGTAGCTTTAGCAAGGAGCGTTTTCCCCGTACCAGGGGGACCCACAAGAAGAGCACCCTTTGGTATTTTAGCTCCCAGTTCTTCATATTTCTTGGGGTTCTTCAGGAAATGCACAAATTCCATTATTTCTTGTTTCGCTTCATCACAACCAGCTACATCCTTGAAGAGCACCTGCAACATAATACAAATACAAGTATTACTAGGGACTAAGAGAAGCATCATATGTACATGATATCCATCTTTGATGATGATGTGCCAAGCCATGACTCCTGAACAACTACAACCGATAGCACTATTAAAGCGCAAACTGTTTTCATTAAACAAGAAGAAATATCAAGCGCCAGATATTTTTAATAGCCATGGAATGAACAGCAAACACAAACTAACCTTGTTTTTTGAATTTTTGTCCATCTTTGTCACTTGAGCTTTTCCGATACTAAAAATACCACGAGCTCCACCCCCAGGACCCCCAATACTAATACCACCTTTCATCCTTTTGCCCACCACATAAATTAATCCAACAAGCAAAGCTGTTGGGCCAAACCTCATCAATTCCTGGAACCAATTGACTTCAGAAGTATAGGTTACTGGAACATAAACATGTGGATCTCTCCCCAATGCTTCCTGGGCCTCTTCTAACTTCTCTTCGAAGGAGTCTACGCTTCCAATGTTAAAGTAGTACTTGTACTTGCTAGGAGTGTCTCCACCAGGGAGATGACTGGTTGTGATATGGATATCACCGTCCTGGCCTTGGTTGCTTGAGGGTGAACTCCTAACGTAAACTTTTGCAACTGATTTGTTCGAAACAACAATGTGATCAACTAACCCTGGTTCCAATAACCTGTTCTTGAATTCTTGGAAGCTTATCTGCAAAAGTTGAAAGGACACGATCCTGATAATGGTCTAACAAACTAGAGAAAGAGGCAGAAAACCACAGCCTATAGTAGTTTGATGAGATAAACTGATTAAAAGGAATATAAATAAGTAAATTACATCATACAGTATCCACACTGATACAGGACTAAATAAAGAACCAGCATATGCTCCCTGGGTCATATTAATCTTAAACATGGGAATGTCATCAGTTGGAAATCTCCACAAAGCTTAACTATGCAGTTTACCCCTTTTCAGTTGTCTATAATATTAGGAATTGTGAATTAATCAGCATCAAGGTCATGTGTCTAGCTGAGGTGATATAGTTTCAACATTTGAACTTGGGATGGGAGTAGGACTGCCATCTGCCTATCACCACTCAAACTGAATTTAAACGGAATGTCTACTATCACAAAATGTATACGCCAGAAGAGATAACAACTTTTGTCTAACATTTTCAGGAATAATGGTTTGGACCTACAGGAGAGCACCTGCAACCTGCAGTATGTTGTCTTGTATTAACCATGACCATGTAATTTGTACACAAGACTGTAGTTATAGGAAACAAAACAACTTATAAACAATTGCAACTTATAGGCATATTTAATAGTAGATCTGCGAGTAAGCAGCATACCTCCTGCGCAAAATTACCCCTTGGTAAGGTTGCCAACACTAATCCAAGAAAAAGCAGAGGAGCAAGGAGTTCCTGGAATTTTTTCATGACATCCTCTTTGAAATTCCACCGAAACTTTGAATTGGAATCCTCTGAACATTAAAAAAATGCAACCGTGTTATGTGCATGGCTTGCACCAAAATGGATCAATTACAAAAAGAATTGTCCAAGTTGCAAACATGCCCTAGAGCAAAGGAAAGCAATGTAGCAGAACTTCACAAGAAACCTAAAATACCTATTTGTTCTACTTCCCATCTGTCCTATTTCAATCATACAGCAACATTGTATGTATAATTCCATCATTATATCTAGCCCTCTGTCTCATTGCTGTGTTTTCATGATAATAGTATGACAAAACACAGGTCACATGTATAGAAACCCTCCTTGTGAGTTTGGAATCCAGTAAGGTCAATAGCTAGCTACCAACATATAGAAAGGTGTCTTGTCAAAAAAAAATATAGAAAGGTGGAAGCTTTCGATAATCCATATTATATTTTATAACTAAATTAACGTTTTTTTTCTTTCTGTACAATAATGTGCATTCAGCGAACAAAATTACCACTACTTACTTTTGGGGTCAGACTTGTCACTCCCATCCCCCTTCGGCTCCTCCTGCTTCTCCTTTGGATGGTACTTCTCATAATCTAAAGCAGAAAGAGGCACGTTATATACACCAAACGACCAAATGATTAATCCAAACCTGCAAGGAAAGCTCACTCTTGTTGGGCCCATCGGAGAACAGCCGCCGGAACTGCGAGCTGGCGAGCAGGAACCTCCAATCCCCGACCTTCCCTTGCCCGGTGGACGACGCCGCCGCCCGGCTCCCCAGCGCTGACGTCAAGTAGCTGCGCACAAACCCCAATCCGCCGATATCACCGCCAGGCATCGACGGCCGCGGGGTCGGTGCCGCGCGGAGCCCGGCATACCCCTCAAGCAGAGAGCCCTATGGGGGGAAAATTAGGGATGACACGTCCGAAGAAAACAGAGCTGGGCACGGAAACGCGCGGGGGCGGGCTCGAACAGTGACCTACCTGCCGCGGCGGCCGGATGGAGCGCGCGGACCGGGCGAGGGCGCGGGAGAGGGAGGAGAGGCTCATGGCGGCGATGGTGTGGAAGGCATGGGAAGGGGGAGGGAGAGGGCGTGCCCTAGGGTTGGGTCTCCCGATCCTCCGGCGATCGCGTGGGAGGGTGACGAACCGACGAGACGGCGGGTGGCGGAATGGCGGCGGCGGAGGCGGACGCGGCTCCGCTTAGTTCCGTTCGCGTTTAACGAACAGGCAGGTCGGACACGTTGAAGGGTTCGCCGCCAATCTAGCAGAGCGTCGATGATTTGGATTAGTGTACGTGGGTTAAAACCAATTTTGAGCTCGTGTTAAGCTGTGATTTAGCTTTTTCTTGGCTGCAGCAGAGCATATAGAGAGAAAAAGGTGGGCTTCCAAATTAGAATCTCGGCCTTTATTTGGCCCGCACAGTAGACAACCATAGAAAGCCCAAAATAATGAGTACTAGAAAACAGCGCGCGGCTTTTGCCACGCGATTGCCTTGTGGAACCAGTGTTGCCAAATGTGACGGCCGTTTTATTAAAAATGTATCGCAATAAGTGATTGAACAAGATAACAATATTTTATCATATGTGAGAATGAGCACAACATAGATTCTTGAGGCAAGTATATACTGCAGATTAAAATTCCAGTAATGGTAAGTGTTTATGGTACACAGCTAAACTGATTCTCAGTGACAATATTTGTAAGTACTAATTGAACAAATGGCACGCGGAGGCTATAAGGAGAAGCAATAATAGGGTAGGCTTGGCTGATGACTTTGTGGGGTGAGATCTGCATCCATAATTTATGACCCTGCAAGACCAAGTAGATAGTTGATTGTCAATTCAGGTATGAATGAATATTTGAAAGTCGTACCATATTCAATTTAATGTAATGACATTAGTGGACTGGAACTCTTTACATGAGTTGCTAGTTTTTTCATGTTGGTGGAAATCAATGGTCTTCTCATAGTGTATGAAGAAACTCATGGGTTTCCAAAAGTAGGTAACTGCAGCCTGTATCGTTATTCACGTGAAGTTGTTACTAAAGGGATGATTTTATTTTTGTCGAAAACCGTCTAAGTTTAATAGATTAGATGTTTATACTTACCTTGCAGTCAAAACAAAAGATGTAGTTGTGGAGGATACGCATGTGACAAAAGATGAGTCCTTTCCAAAATTCCAAAGATCATAGTTGTGTAGGATATGCACATGACAAAAGATGAGGCCTTTCCAAAATTCCAAAAGCTTTTACATAAGCAATCTGCAGTATATACTGTTACAAATTTTTTTTTAGACAACAAAAGGGAGATCTGTAAGAAAACAATGGTTTTGTAAGATGAATAGGTCTATTGCCAAGATTTAGCTTATTAAAAAGATCCATTTAATTATTACCTTGCTGGTCGCTCTTTTACAATGAGCGTATCTTTTTCAACCTTGGAGTGTCATCTTCAAGTTCCTGTTTTTAGCTATGGAAATATGAATTTTTGCATTTAAAGATTATATCTGAAGTAATAGGTTTGTAGACGTATACATGTAGAGATATTTATACCTCTGTGTTGTTGCCAGATTGCTGATCAAGGTCTATGTTTTCTGTTTCTTCGATTTGTTGCAGAACCTGATACGATGTTGAGAATAAGGGTATACAATAATTTGATGCATATAGAACAAAATTTCTTTAAAATGTGAATGTTTTAGATCTATACCTGATGCTCGATCTTTTTGGATCCTATAGGAACAATTAGTTGTAAATTTTCATATGGTCCAGATGCACTTGAGCCGGACCCAATTGATAACAATTGACATGATTCAGGCTTAGGAAAGAATGTCTCTTTTCCAAATTTCTCTTTGATGAGGATAACTTCAAATGAAGGTTCAGGTGCATGTATAAGATTTTGACTATAAAAGTGAGTTTATGTACTACATATGTGAGCACTTCAGGAGGAATCTGCATGAAGTCATACTGCCTTTTGAGAATCTATGCATTTTTGCCAAGTAATTTTGTCCCTCGCTTGTCAAAAACCATGAATTCAAGAGTGTATGTTCCATCAGTTGCTGTGAATGGTATCTTGTACCTGAAAGATGTTATGTACAATGGAGTTATGTATTATTGGTTATATAAATTGAGTTTGGTACTTTATTGAATGGGAAAATATTTGTTGCTTACTTCGAGTCAAATCTAGAATTTATGCAGCCTTGTTTTGTGCATTTAAATGCATTATCTTCGAACCTGACATTGTGGTTGTCAACTGTACAAGCACGATAGCACCATGGTTTTTCTCTCTCACTCTGGTAATTGTAACAGTGCATTCATATTTCTTATCCTGCAGATTTCATCATTTCAAAATATAAATATTGATAGAATTCATTAATTAATGAGTAAGTTATACTTGCATAGCAGTAAAACAGACACCTTTTCAGTGAAAGGATCTATATCTTTGAGTTGTAGCAGTGTTTTCTTTTCAAAACTTTGCTTGGTCTCGTCCTCATTTTGCAAGAACAACTGTTGAATTGGCTGAGGTGTAGGTGGAAGACTACATTTGTTAAATCAGAAAAGAAGCATTTAAATTAGAAACCTTATATATTGGTGAGATATGTAAGATATGTGTAGGACATTTATTGGTAAATGTGTACCTTTTCTGAAAAGCTTTGATCTCAAGAATGTCATTTTCGTTGATATACCACCGGCATGCTGATGTTCTACTTAAGAACTGTAGGCCTTCTTTGTTATATACTTTCATTAAAGTGTCGACAAAGATTGCTATGACATGATGTTGTTGTCCAACTCGTAGTATTTCATCTTTATCAAATTCTAAATCTCTTTTGCCACCAAGTGATATATCGAGAGTGTTTCCATTGTAGTAAAAGAGTAGTATTAAATTTTATTATATGCAGATGAGATCTTAGCTATATAGGAAATGGGAGTTAATCTTAGCTATATAGGAAATGGGAGTTAATCATTTAAAATTTAATTTCGGAAAATATAGTTTATTTTGTAGTAACTATTGATGAGTCAACAATTTTTTTTGTATTGCATTACCCCTGCATTTGTAAATGAAAAAGATAATGTAGGAGAATTATAGTATGGGGCTTAGAATAATATGTATGTCCACTGATATAGCTGATTTTTAATCATAGAACTAAAACAATGGACTGAGTAAAACACTTAATCATTGCCTTCTGCCTACAACTTTTTTAGTGACCATTTAGGTTGAAGTAAAGATAATCCAAAAAACAAATGGAAAAGTATGTTGTGTTTGGATCATACTTTTAATGTTTTAATAATGAAACTTCAAGTAAATTTATCTCAGTATTGCTGCATATCAAATGTTAACGCTTCCATGAAGAATAATTTCTTTGATATTTTAATTGATGTTGAAATCAGTTTGTACTACATATAATGTAACAGTTACTAATATTACCTCAGGTCTTGAAGCCTTACTATTCTTCTTTTCATTATATCTCCAGAGGATGAATAAACATTTGCTGCATTTGAAACAGCGACAATCTTTCCAATGACGTCTGCAGCATAAAACTAATTAGTTATTTAGATAATTCGAAAACACCAATGCAAAATAAATACTTTTAGCTTGTGAGGAAAAGTATCATACCTAGGAATTTTTCTTTGCTGCTCAAGTATTGAGGCAGACTAGTGAAATGAGTCAGTGAGAATGTGTACTTTGGAAAGTTTTCAGGATAATTGTTTGCCTCCGTGATGAGTGTAAACTTATTTAATCTAATCATGTAAGGGTGGTCAACAACCTTGTAGAATTGTTTGACTCTCTCTACTATTATTTTTGCCGTGTAGACTATCTTGCCTTCTTCAAGATGAGGTTTGCAAATAGGGATAGCATTTGGTGGGATTTCAGTATAAATTGCATTACCCTTTTCTAGTGAGGAAATATATGGTTAGTATTTTCAAAGTAATTTGATTTCAGGAAATAGAAGTTGTGTGTATGCATACCTTTTGATCAATCAGAACAAGGTCAAGATGCTTGACATCATTTTTTTCATCGCCACCAGTGTGCTCCCACATTCTTGATACACGTACATGGATCACATAGTTCAGTCCTTTTGGTTGGAGCTCAGATAGTAGAACAAGGTTTCCTTGCATCTGCAACACAAAAGAAAATGTAAAATCAAACCATTTGTATTATTTCTTTGTATACTATATTTGTAGTGGTTGTTCCACATGTACCATCTTGATTTTCTATTAATATTTTGAGGCCATTTCTTTTTGTTACTCTAGAAATGGCTACATAGAGTTGACCATGTGTAAACACTGGTTTTCTTAAGTATAATCCTACTCTTGATAAAGTTTTACCTTGACTCTTGTAGGACAGCGATTACCACGTGTTGTTAGATTTATTTTAGGTATATATGTTATTTCTCCTATGTGTGTACCAGTTATGATAATTGCTTCAATAATATTATCTGCTAAATTGGTTACTATCAATCTTGTACCATTGCAGAGGCCTAAGCTTTAATTGAGATTCCTTAGTAACATTACCGGTGTCCCAATCTTGAGCTTTAATTTATGAGAAGGAAAATTATTTGCATTTAATGTATTTAAATATTCAACTAGATATAATATGTCAGCGTCATTACAAGTATCCACACAGTTTGATATAGTGTCAGCACTAAAATATTCTCTCTCTAAATTTGGTACGAAGCTCAGTACATAATCATTTATTTTGTCGACAATGTCATTTGTAGTTGATAAGATAGTTTTTTCCTAAGGTAGTCTGCATCATTGTACTTCTTTTCAAAATCTGGAAATACAAAACGAACTAATCCATCTATTTTGTTTCCTGTTGTGCATATTAACAAATCTTCTGGTATTTCAACTACAGAACTATCTTTCTCACTCTCTTCATTGTGTGCATCATTATTTTTAGTTCGACCATATCCAATATCTAGGATCCAATTGCTAAATCTATCTAGTTCTTCATATTCGAAGTTGTTCGGTTGTACTTTTTGTAAACGCATGTTCTTATGCAATTTTAATTTCTTTACTCCTTCCTAGAGATACGATTTAAATATGGAAGCATTTATAATCTATGTTTTTGAAGAATTTTCAACAACTGGAAGAATTTGTTTAGGATCTCCACCTAGGACAATAACTTTTCCTCCAAATGGTACATTTGATGCTTTGTTTTCTACCTCAGAAATTATATCTTTTAGTGATCTATCGAGTGCTTCAAAGCATTGTCGATTTGTCATTATTGCTTCATCCCATATAATTAAGTTAGTTTGCATGAGTAGCTCAGCCAATTTAGTTCCTCTTTTTATATCACATAAAGATACTTCATCAATGTCTAGCAGAATCTTAAATCTTGAGTGAGCTGTTCTTCCATTTGGAAGTAGTAGTGTGGCTACACCTGATGATGCAACTGGCAATACTATCTTGCGTTGTGCTCTTAAGTATGATACAATTGTATTCCATAAAAATGTTTTTCCAGTTCCTCTGTGGCCAATTATGAAGAAAAAGTTTTGTTTGTTGTTTAGTACACTATCTATTATCTCGTGGAAAGCATGTCTTTGTTCTTCATTCAATTGAAGGTATATTTTATTAGCTTGTTCTTCTAGATAATCTGTATTATAACTTAGTTCTTCATCTATGAAGCGGTTGTCTTTTTCTAGGAAACATTATGTGGTTCTTTGAGGTAGGCTATAATTTTTTTATGCTTTTGCCATTTTTGATCAAAATTTCTTCAAGTTCTAGTGTCAGTAGGATAATATTTTATTGGATGGTGTTTGATAATTAATTGCATTTCAATATCATCTACCATTTTCCTCCAATTTTTATTATAGAATTTTTTTCATCTCGCAAATTGCAAAATATAAGCATTGTTACAAATAGATATCTTAGTTGTGATGTTGTCGCCCAGTTCACAGCTTCATCAAAAGCTTTGTACCATTCATTGTCATCGCTTAGTAAACCCCTTGCCGCACAAGTTTCTTTAAAAGTTTGGTATAAAATACCATTGTATGTTCTGATGTCTTCAGAACTTGTTGCTCCTTTAACTATCATGAGTAACAGACTAACATACAAAGGTAGAACCGTTCAACTTCTACTGGGTTTGCATAATATAAACGTCCAATCTTAAAACCTTGTTTTCTTTTGATCCATTTTCTATTTTTGCTATCCCACCTCCATTTTAATGGGAAATCACAATATGTAAGGTCTTTAGCTTCTTCATGTTTTTTATTGGCCTCAAACCATTCTATAAGCATTGTTTTTTTTAGGATTAGAAATAATAGCTTTTAACTTCACATTTTTCTGCAATGTTACTATGTTCATAAAAGGTAGATGAACATGGAGTCTTTCTACTGGTGGCCAATGATAGTGTATATCAAATCCAAGTAGTCTCCACATTGCATCTTATTCAGAAATATATCTACAATCTAGATATTCTTTTATCTCATCTATATCCTTGGTTTCATCATTTGTTGGTGGATCTACATTTCTCTTAATACGTTCAAATGTAGCTTTTGCTTTATCAGGTCCTTTGTTTACATATTTGCATAAGTATTTTAATAATTTACTTTTGTTTACATACTCAACATTAATATGAGCTTGGTATTTTTTTAAAGTTGTAAATTATGAGGTACAACCCATCTATTATTCAAGTTGCTATTATCTCGACGTATGTAAATATTGGTATCTCTTCGGCGGTATTGTGTGAAACCATTATCAATAAAATTAGTTTCATTCTGAAATTCTTTGGGAAAAATCATTGAGCATCTTCCTTTTTTCATGCACGAGCAATTTTCATTTAATATCCCACAAGGGCCATGCATCATATGTTCTGATATAAGAATGTATCCTAAAGGATCATCAGATGGATGTGGTATCTCTGCTGATATCCAGATGTCTATCATTTCAGGTGTTATTTCATTTCCTTTTTTGTCTAGCCAAACTAAGATACGCACATGGTGTAATCCTCTTTTTTGGAATTCTATAGAATATAGAAGAGCCAATGTTGGGCCAAAAATTGCACCAGATCGAATATGTTGAAGTAATTGTTCTAGTTTTATGTGGAATACACGAACTATAATGTCAGGTCTATCATTCGGTTGTTCCCCTTCTAGGATAGTTACAATTATTTCTGGCCATTTTGGATTACAAATAAATGTTATGAATAAATCAGGTGGTCCATATACACGACATATAGCAATACCATCATGATAATTTTGTATTACATAATGTCTTGAGCCAACATGACTTGATGACAATAGGACTTGTTTTCCAATTTTGTCAGCATCATTTAATCCTTTTTCTACAGTATCGAAGACACCTTGAAGATAGTCGACTCTTATTTTATCTTGATTTCTAGCAATATATCCAAGCCTATCTTCATCTTCCATTGCACGGGCATCTACAATAGCTTGTTTTGATAATCTACCATAACATAAATATGGATTTGGTTGATTAGGTCGGAAATGCATATGGTATTTATAAAATTCATGTAATGTTACTGTATTTCTTTTTCTTTTTGTTTCTTTTTGATTTTTAACTGTATAGTAAGGTATGCCTAGTTGGAATCCTCGCTCACCATATGGAAACAATAATGGATATTGTAGTGCCATATAAGCTGGATGAAATATGGATATATGTTGTAATCCTTTTTGTTTACTACTAACTATAATGTCACTTGTATTGTTTGAGGCTTGTATCACCGACAATAAGGATTGCTAATTCTTCACTATGTGGCATTTCATACTGAATTCGATCTCCTTTGGTTGCTCCTATAATGCGAATGCTAATATCAACACTTTTTGTTAATATAATTCGATCTTGAGCTTGGCGAAATGTTTTAACTAATGGATTGTTGTTATCAAGCATTTCTTTAAGCTTATTGATTATTTCTACGTTTAAATCACTTTTTGTTGGTTCTTCTTTTTGTAGTGCTCGTATTCTATTTTGAATTTTTCTTTTTTCTGTCAAATATATATAGTTCAACAAATTTTGGACTTTGATGGGGTAAAGGTAGTAGAAAGCCTATTCTATGATGTACCTGTCCATTGATGCGAAATACATATGGACCTTGGCCTCTATTAATGTCTTTGTCAATATTACCACCCATTGATGTGAATGCAAATAGACTATTATATATTTTTGGAAGAAAATGCTTTGATGTTGGTTCATTCTTATTGTTTATTAGGCTAGATAGAAATTCAAGTGGTTCCTTAACAGATGGTATTTTGATTTGTCCATGTTTGCAATAGTTAGAGTAAACAATTTCCTTCCTTTTCCTTGAATCAGTAATATTTCTCTCATCAAACCAGAACAATGCACTGCAATATGTACAAATATATTCGAGCTTTCCTATATATAATCTCTGCTCATATGTTTCTTTCAAATATTGAATATAATCTGTTGTATATGAAACCATACCATGATTTAATGATAAATAAGCATGAGTAACATCAATATGTATGCATTGTTTTTTCTTTTATTTTCTGAGTTTGACTCTGGCTTCTTCCTTTTATTGTTGTTTGACATTTTCTGAGTTCTATTTGTTCTGTTTTTTTAGCATTCATCTGGTTACTATCAGGCAGTGTAGCAGGAGCTTTTCTTTCTCTGTATACCATGGTGATATTTCTAAAGGAAAACGGAGTCAACAGTAGTAAAGGGAACAATACCAAGTTAGACGTGTGCTTGAATGTGTACTTAAATTAATACATAAATTTAAGGTAGGGAAATTGACAATATTAGGAAAACATTGTGCGAATAAAAATAATTTGTAATAAGTGCACGGTAGCAATGGTATTTACCTCTTTCCAGCTATTTGTGTTCAACTTTTCCTGGATTTTCCAGGATTTACCGGCGTTATGCGTTAAGTGGTAAGCGACGTTCCCGTCGACGATGAGGCGCCATTGGTGACTTCGGGATTCTCCAGATCTGCCGGTGCTCAGTCCTTCGGAGGTGCTCATAGGGGTAGGGTTTGCGTACGTGTATTCATAGGGGTGAGTGTGCGTGCGTGTTGTGAGCGTCTGCGTTGTACTGTGTAATTCTAAAAAAAAGCTATTTGTGTTGTTGTTCTTCTTTATGACTCACGTTTGTAGTCCAGTAAAATGTTCAAAAAGAAATATTAACTATGATTAGAATGCTAATGTGTTTCTAAACATTAATAATAGTTATACTCTGTTTGTAGTCCTGTAAAATGTTCGAAAAGAAATTTTAACTATGATTAGAAGGCTAACGTATTTCTGAACATTAATGATAGTTGTACTCTAAACAGGTGGCACAAAATAAATTAATTGCAGGATTTGCGTCAAGGCGCCTGCTCGCGCTGGCTGCCACGCCACCCTCTCTCCCCGTGCCGCGCGCACTAGTTGTTGGCCCCTCCCTCTCTTCCCAGCTTCAGTCGCCGGCCTCCTCTGCAGCCGGCCCACGCACAGGGCACCAGGCTCTCCCTCTCTTCCCTGCGCCGGTCGCCGGTCTCCTCTGCGCCGGTCGCCGTTCCCTCTCTTCCCAAGCACCACCCAACCCTTTGCCGCCGCGTGCCGTACAACTCGTCACGGGGAAGAGAGATGGGCCAGGGAGGCCGGTGGTGAGAGAACGGGTGGCTCGGGTAGGTCGCGAGGAGTGGGCCAAGATCTCGTGTTCCAGTGCCATGGCTGGGCATGGCGGGCTGCAAAGGAAGAAGACGAGGAGGGGAGCGAGGAAGCAGCTAGAGAGGGTTGTGGTCACGTGCTGTGATTCTAGCTCGGTGGAAAGATTTTTACCATTGGGGAAGAGGAGAAGCTACAAGAAGGTAAACTCCTCCCCTGCCGAGCGCATCTGCTATCTTGTAACTTGGGCATGTACGTGCTCGCACTACGCACACGTTGATGCCGATACACGACCTTTGGGTTCTCAAGTACGTGTAATGATGCTCTGTTAATGGATTTATCTTTCTATATAGTTATGTTTGTACTACTAAAATAACCTTATTTGTTTCAGGCTACGCGCTGCAGGACTACTGCCTCTAGCGCGGTTAGTCAAGGGGGACAAGCTGCGGGCCGCAGTTCCTCGTGCGGATCGCATGACACGGTTCTCGTACGACTTCCCCCTGCTCTGCGCGCTTCTGGACCGTTGGAGGCCCGAGACACACATGTTCCACTTCTCCGTCGGCGAGTTGGCGCCGACTGTTCAGGACGTGGCCCTCTTATTTGGCCTTCCTTGTGAGGGCGAGGTGATGGGGGGCTGTGGACATCGCGGCCAATTGGCATGAGGTCTTCCTCGCTCGGTTCGCGAATGTTGCTCGGAATGATCACGCCCCCATGCCGTACCAGCCGTTCGCGGACTCTCACGAACCCACCTTAGTCTGGCTGCAGCAGTTCAGCGTACGTACCTTGACCTCTTCTTTTTCTTCGTTTTTATAGCCCAAACGATTGATTTTGTTTGTGTAGGCTGATTACCTAGCCGATGATGCTCAGCTCGAGACAGTCAACAGGTTCCGGGAGGCGTACCTATTGTGGCTGTTTGAATTCGTGATGTTCTGCAGTTTCAAGGGAGACGCGGTGCCAAAGTTCTTGATCCCCTACGCTCGGAGGATCGCCGACGCGCCCTTGCACGCAGTCCCCCAGATCAGTTGGGGCAGTGGTGTTCTTGTCGGCACGTACAGGGGTTGTGCACAGGGTGTCGAAGGGTCGTGCCGAGAAGACGATCCTTCTCGGCTGTCCTCTCCTTCTGCAGCTTTGGTGCCACAAGCGCTTTTCGGTTGGTCGGCCGAAGGTCGACCTCACGCCATACGAGCACCTGCCAGAGGGCCACGATCTCGCCGACCGTTTCACAATGGGTTCGCTATGGTGCTTGCGGACGGTAATTACTTACCTTTGACTTTCAATTGGCCTCTACATTTTGTTTGCTCAATTCGCATGTAGGGTTCACATTTCCTTTGTACGCAATCATCGTGGGTTCACGACCAGACGATGAGGGCGTACAAGGACTTCGTTGACCAATTCGACTCTCTCACGGACGACGGCGTCAGGTGGACGCCGTACACAGAGGAGGCTATCGCGGCCCGCGCACCATAGGGCCTCTATTCTTTGTGCTTCTGAGACCAGCACTACAGGAAGGATGAAGACGGCCTTGGTGTTCGACATGTTCGTGGAGGAGTACGCCATCCATAGGGTGATGAGGCAGTTCGGCCTCTACTAGGAGTTGCTTGTGCCTGCTGCGCACACTATGGAGGGACGCAGCCGTCTTCAGGAGGGTGGACAGAGGTCGCAACTGGAGGTGCAAGGTCGACGGCGGCGGCGGTGATGACGACACCGCCTGCCGACGATGCTCGGCGACGGTAGATCCACTCACGTGACCAGTTCACGTACCCTCGCGACCAGACGTGGGCCGCAGCCCGAGCCGACAGGCAACAACAGAAGAAGAGGCGTTGCTAGGTTATGTTGGATATTGTTTAGGCATAAGCACTCTTATTTTTTATCATGACTATCTGTATGAACTATTTTTCTATTATGTCACTTTGCTTTTCTTTGCTAGCAGCAAGTATTTATTTGTACTATGCAAGTATTTATTTGTACTATGCAAGTATTTATTCGAACAAACAACGTATGAAAACAAAAAAAAACATAAAGTGAAAAAAAAATAAATGAGCCAACCGCTATAGCATACGGCGGTTAAGGCCAACAGCCATACGCCACGGCAGTTGGATCCAACCGTCGTGGCCCACAGCGGTTTCAGTGCAACCGTCGTGGCCTACGGCGATTAGATTCAACCGCTCTGTACCATGGCGGTTGCACTGAAACCGCCGTGGGTCACGGCGGTTGTCGTATAGATTTGGTAAATTCCTAAACGATCTTATATTTTTACAAAATAGAAAAAAATAGAAAAAAAATTCCCTTGCGTGCACACTGGACGTAAGTTGCGAATTTTTTATTTTTATATTTATTTCTTACAAATTTACAAATATACACACTCGTCTTAAAGTTTTGCGAAACTATAGCTTTCGTCATAGAGACCTACCGTCGTTTCAAGCGGTAGGTCGAAAACCATTGAGTCACAAGCGAGGAGGAGAAAACCAAAACCTTTCGCTCCCTCAAAATCCAATCATATTAGTTGAAAGTGATTTGGTACTCAAAAAGGAGGCGGCGAAACCTTTTTGCCACATAACTAAGACGAAAATGATTGGTGGAATTTTTTCAAAATGGCACATCGTAAAAACTATTTTTACAAGTGGACCCTGATGAAACTATTTCTGAAAATGGACCCAAAGGTCGGCGCGAGGGGGACGAGCGTCGAGGTCTGTGGCTCGGCGCGAGACCCGTTAGCGCCGAGCCCCCACCATGTCAGCGCAGAGATGGCGCCTCCTGCCTGCGTGGCGGGGACCTCGGCGCTCCACCCTTTAACGCTGAGCCAAGGACCTCGGTGCGGCCGCCTCGAGCGCCGAGGTCCCAACACTTAACGCTCGTTGAGCCCCTTCTTCCTCCTCCTCCCTCCCATTCCGTCTCCTCCATCCATCCATCCAGTGTGGGTTAGACCCTGGGCGGCGGCGAGGAGACCCTGGGGGCCGGCGGCGAAGAGATCGGGGGCGGTGGTGAGGTGGAGGCGGCGTGGGGGAGCACACCGGTCTCTGGAAACCCTAGCCTATGGGCGCGAGCTTTGGGCAACGGCGTGAGGTCGGGGCGGTGCCAGGCGGCCAAGTTCGGCGGGCAGGCACGACGGGGGCGGGGGCGGTCGTGCCCCTGCCCGGCGGCCAGGGCGACATCTCAGCGGGCAGACGCTAGGTATGTCCATCCTATTTTTTCTTGTTCTTCGATTGCACTGCCAAATCAGAATTCAGAGTACCCCTTACAATAACTTTGTTGATCGTTGTGTTCATCCCTAGCACAGAAAGTTGGAAGCAAGTTTAGGCTAGGGGCAACCTGATAGTTTAGCTTAGTTAATGTGGCTAATTGCAATTTACAAGTTTGTTTGCTTGTCCGAAATGTCAAGTAAAACTTCCTAGATTAACAAGGGTGTTTGGATGAGTGTAGCAACAACATAGGATTATTTCGAGGAATTATTTCAGTGGTAATAATTTTGAGGATCGGAGTTAGTTGTCTGAGGAATTATTTCAGTGGTAATACATTTTTATCATTTATTTGGCTCAATTGAACATAAAAATAAAGTGGTAATTATTTTGATGTAGATGGATCATTTAGTGAAGATTTTTCATGGTGGGACTGTTAAGCAGAATAAAGATGACACAATGGAGTTTGAGAATATGGTAGAGATGGTCTTGGTCTTTCCCAATTTTCCATCGTTGGCTGAATTGGTTGATAGAGTGAAGGGAAAGTTGGATTGGCCTAATAGTGTTCTCCGTATGCATATGGATGGTGTAGTTGATGTTGGCTCATCGAAAGGTCCCCGTACAAAGACGCTGGTACCTTTGGATGTACAGACAAAATGGGAGATTTACAGTGATATTGTTATGGCCTCAGAAGTGCATTCTCTCTTTATAGTGGTGTCTAAGGTTCCTTTACTTGATTGCAATTTCGGGTTCGACCTGAACAAGCCACCTGTTGAGCATGCAAAGTTTGGTGACCCCGAGAGTGTCCCCATCACTAGTAGATGACATAAAGGCTGAGCCTAAGTACCCAGCTCATGGTGGATACTTAGGCTCCATTTGATGGTGATGCCAAAGCATCTAATCATGTGGATGTGGAGGTAAGCGGGGATGATGACAATTATGAAGATGACAAAGCCTGTGACTCGGAGGATGATCGACCCATTCCTCGGTTGTCTGAACAGGAGAAAAAAATCTTGCAGTCTATCTTTTCGACCGTGACCCAATGGTTCCGGAGTGTGTAGACCTTGGGCAGAGCCACATGTCAGTTGCTGATGGGGTTGCGGTGATGATGACAGTCATGAGCTGAAGCGGGATAGTATCATTTGGAAGGGCATGGTATTTCCAAATATGTATGAGTTGAAGAGTTGGTTGCAGGGATACTTAGTGATGCACCACCGTCCTTACAAGGTGGTGCATTCGTACCGCAAGAGACGATATACAGTTAAGTGCGAACAACAAGGTTGCACTTGTAGGGTTTGTTGCATATTGACCAAGACATCTCAATGGAGGATAACGTCTGTCATTGAGCCTCGTACTTGTGGTTCAGCAAAGGCAGAAGAGAAACACCTCCAATTGAATTCAAAATTCATTGTGAAGCAGTTGTGTGGTGTGGTGAAGCATAGCCCAAACATCTCAGTTGCTGCACTTCAGCAGATGGTCTTGAAGATGTTCAACTATGAGATCAAGTATGGCAAAGCCTAGAGGACGAAGCAGCGGGCTCTGTTGACAGTGAATTTTGGTGCTCCAAACGTATTCGTTACACTTTGGTTTGAGCTCGATTATGTAACTAACCCGCCACTAGGCACACTAATGATATAACAAGTTCAACTTCGTATGTGCATTTGGAAGTGTTGTGTTTTTGCAGGAAAACATGGACAAAAGGGATGGAGTCACAACAGGTTCAAAGGAGCAAATGAGGAGTTTCGTTTGTGTTCGAGTGCAAGGCGAAATCACTTCCAAAGGTGGCAAGGACCAAGGTGCTACGACGGATCATCACCGAGGACTGAGACATAAAGTTCGGACTTCATGCGAGAAGACCCCCTATCTTGATCGCAGGGATGACGACCTCAAAATGACACAAATGAAGGGGGCCAAGTGCAAAATGCCAAGATGAGCCGCGGGGAGAAGGACGGGCCCGAACCGGCCCAGAAAGGGCCCAGGCCGACCGGCCTGGTCGGATCGGCCCAGGGGGTTTTTGTGGTGGTTCGGCCCGCCCTTTGACCTAGTCGCTCCTCGGTCTATTAATAGCTCCCTCCTCCGACGGTCGCCGCATCCAATCATTCTACCGACGCCATTCACTAGAAAACCGCCGCCGCAAGATGAGGGAGAAAGTTGGATGAGCTCGTCGCAAGGATCAACGCCGGCGGAGGGAAGGAAGCAAGAGGAGGACTCCAAGCCGCTGGCCTAGGGGTGTTCCCAAGCTTCATCACCGCCATCTTCATCGACGATGTTCTCCGGAGTCTCCATCACCCCTATGTGCTTCAATCCATGTAAGATGATGGGGTAATGCCTCCATTCATCCCTAGGGTTAGATGGACGCATGATATGTAATCTATACATGAATCTTATGCCTATCGATGCTTTATGGTCTATGTCTTCGCGAATGCTTTGTTTACATATGTTTGCGCAACATGTGGTCTTAGTAGGGTTTGTGGTAATCGTGGTGATTAGCTTAACCCTATGGATGCTTAGGTATAGATGCGGTTATACGTGAAAGTGTTTGATTACCTTGCGTAGTGACAGTACGGTGGAGGGAAAAGGCTTAGCGGCCACATAACCGCCATGAAGCTAGTGAAGGCAACACCCCTTTCATATGGAAGATGCATGTTCATGAGATCCTAGACCCTAGGGAGGGAACGCTTATCTACCTTAATCTCTCTCTCTTGTACTAACCCTCACCATCTAGTTTAACCTTAGTTTAGTCTTAGATTAACATAGGTTAGATTGCTTTTACTTTAAGATTAATCCTCTTTCAAAGGCTTTCCAATCAACTAGATTAGTACTTGGTTAAGCGCTAGCAATCCCCTTGCTCCGCGGATTGACAAGAACCTTGGGGGTCACCCCGTGGTGAAAAAGGTGTAGGTCCGTACGCTTGCGGATCGAAGGTTGTTACGTGTTTCAACCATCAACAAGCCCCTTTTTCTGGCGTCGTTGCCGGGGAGCAAGCCAGTTTGCTACGTTTAATCTTGTATTAGTTTTGTTGATTACTAACATCTAACCCTCGTTTTCTAAAAAAACCCTTTTGTGTTTTTCTTTTTTATTTTTAGTGCCTAGATGGATTTGTTCACCTCACCTTTGGAGGACGAAGAGATGTTGCTAAGGGAGCTAGCAATGCCGTCAATGGAGGACATTGAGATGCAAAAATCAGATTTGACGCTTGCTACAACCCACTATGAAGTGAAGCCTAGAATCATCAAGTTAGTGGCGACAAACCCATTCAGAGGATTGGAGGATGACAACCCATATAGACACATTAAGGAATTCACGATGATATGCAACACGGTGCAACAAGAAGGAGTTCCGACCGCTTGGTTCAAGTGGAATCTTTTTCCGTTCTCTCTCGAAGATGAAGCGCGAAGATGGTACACACTTGCGTCCATTGAAGTGAAAGGAAATTGGGATGAGCTCGTGAAGAAATTTCTTTCAAAGTTCTTTCCCATAAGAAAGGTCCAAGACTTAAGGAGGTAAGTGCTTAGTTTCAAGCAAGGAGAAGATGATGGAATTGATGAAGCTTGAGACCGTTTTAATGAACTACTTGAGCAAGGCCCGAACTTGGGATTTTCCGGTGACTTGATGTTGCATACATTTTACTTTTCACTAACCCCTAACTCTTCTCGTTTTGTAAGCATGTGTGCAGGTGGTGATTTAATGGATAAAACGATTAGTGAAGCCGCACAAATCTTACAAAGGATAAGTAATGGAAAAAGAACGTAACGAGATTGGCAAAGACGTTGTCGGGAGGAGCAAAATGACAAAAGCAAGCCCAAAGTGCTTGCTGAATTTTCTGAAAAGGATGAACCGGAGGTCAAGGAAGATGAACCGACCATACTAGAAATTGAAGATCCACTTCCCAAGGTAAGAGAAGTCATTTCGGATATTAAAAATGTTGAAACTAACATGAATATAGGCCGAAGTATGGGGAATGCTAGACCATTGGCGGAGTTCAATCAATCCGATTGGATTCAAGTTGATTTTGCCCCCCTAATCAACTACCGAAGGAAGGGGGGAACACCGACACGTCGCTAAAAGAATTGAAGACATATTTGATCAAGAGATGAGTTGAGAGTCGATCCAAAAGATATTTGAAGGAGAAAGAGAAGAGTACAACCGTGACGAGCCTAGTGACTCGAAGGATAAATGGGAGAAGATAGGACTCAATCTCGAAGACGAATGGGAGGGAGATGACATAGAGCAAGTAATCCAAGAAGGCCCCTCTCCACAAGGTTATAGCTTGTGTGCTATTGAAGCCTACACACTAGCAAATCAAGACATGGAAGTACTCAAGGGTGAAGAAAAGAGTGAATCAACGATGAGCAATCTTGACGACATGTGGTACACGAAAAATAAAGAAAGCAACATACAAGACTTTGAAGATGAGGATTGTGATGATCATGAAGACTTCAAAGAAGAGAGGAATGCATACATTGCTGAAGGATTACATGTTCCACATGATGAGTTGAAGAAATTGCAAGATGGTGATGAAGAGACAACTCCACTTGTTGAGATTGACTTGATTTCAACGCTACAAGACGAACCAAAGATCACTCTTGTTGAGAGAGCTCCGAGGCAAAGGTACACACTAAAATCTCAAGATATTATTAGTATTAATGATGATATGTTCAAATATTCATGTTGGACCAATAGTATGAATAATAGTTTAAATTCTATGCCTTGTTCCAATAATGATCATGTTGATAGACTAGATTTTCTTGAGAATAAAAGAGAGGAAACATTTATGTTTGAACCAATTAATTTCATGCCTAAAGAACCTTTGCCTAATGATGAGCTAAGTGCTTTGCATAAACATATGCTTCCTTTATTTACACCTTGATATGTTGCTACAATTTGCTTGTGGTTGTAATTATGGACGCGTATGTTTACAATAAGTTTCATAAATCTCGATCATGCTTTGTGCTTGGTCAAGCTAATGACCTTAAAGAAGCACATGTCGAGAAAATGCCCAATTTTCACTAACCATGTAGAGAAGGCTTGAATAATGAAAAGAGAAGTCATGCCTAATGAGTTGCAAGATAAATCATCAACCTCTCCAAGTCCCGCGATGGATGTTGCTGTCTTCATCAATTTTAGAGCTTGTTTTGTGGTGTGAAATTGAAGAAAATGAGATATTCATAAGCTCCACGAAGTTTCCATTCGAACTCATCAAGAACCAACGAATTTGAAGACCCGTGCAAGGAGTTATGGAGAAAACATTGAGCGTTGCGCGTTCTGAAATTTCAGGACAGATTTCATCGCCGAAGTAAAACAGACGTAACTCTCTTGTTCGGAGTCCGATTTGGGCAAATAAAGACTTGTTGGAAAGGAAATTTTGTGTACTATGCGATGGAGTAGAGCTTGGGTATACTTTATGTTCTGGACATTAAAGAAAAATTTGTGGAGTGAAGGCAGCACCGAAGGGTGACAAAGAAGGAGAAAGCGATGATGTCAGAAAACTTGGGCAAGTCTTCTATAAGTGATCAAGCACAACATGGGAAGTGAATTACAGCTGCATTGGTACCTTTTCTTCTTGCATGAAGGGTCATGGCTATGCAACGAAAAGAAGGCATGTGAGAAAGTCGAGCTCTATGACTTTAAATGAAGCGCTTCTCGGGAGGCAACCCGTTTCTTTATGTTTTTATTCCTTTCTTAGAGAGAATAAAGAATGGTATCATCCTATGATGATTAACTTGTGGCTAATTAATCTAAGTTTCATTTTATTTTTTAGTACCCCCATCATGTTCACTCTCATATTTATCTATTTGCATGCATTCATTTTGTCATCGACGTGTTTGTCTCTTTGCATATACATGTTTTGTATTTAGTGGGCTTGGTTGACTTATATACTTAATGATATATGCTTCATTTTCCATGTTAATGCTTCATAAGGCCTTATGAGTATTTCCCTTTTGCAATCTTGTGTGAACATGGTGTTTAAACATGATTGCGGACCATCATCATTACATTCGATAAACCTTGCTAGCTTTTCATATGTTTTTATGTTGCATTGGTTAGTTTATAAGCTTTGCAATGTGCTTAATTTTTCTTGTGCTATGAGAGTTATTAATCTAGGTATAGACATGGTGTTTTAACCCTAGATAAATCAACCTTTATGGCTATGGAGAAATTTGGCAACCTAGTTGTAAACATGGTGTTTAGAACTAGGTGAAAACATTGTCTTTGTTTATATGCTTTCCTATCATGTGCATACACACCTTGCACCACGTACACTTATTAGGTTTTTATTTCTCATTAGACTAATTATGCCACAAGTTGAGAGTCCTAGGAAACATTGTTGGATTGTTGGTAATTCTATCTACTCCCAACCGTCACCTTGGGGGTAGAATGTGCGTTTAAAATGTCTTGCAGGTAATATAAAGACTCTCACTACAAGGAAATTGAAGGATGACTAAGATAAAAATGTTTTGTCTTCTTCTTCCATGCCTAGCAAAATGCTAAGCATGGGGGAGAACCTGAATCTTCAACACGGAAGTGCAACATGACGCTCTAGAAGATAGAATGATCAAGATCATCAACATCTCTGGATCAATGCACAAGAAGCTATTGATCTCATCAAATTTCTGCGTGGTCTCAAAGGGAAAATACTGAATACTTTTGTATATTTAGAAGCCCCATGAAGTTACGATTTCAACAAGTCAAGAATCAAGACAATCGGAGGTTCCTACAAGCGGTTATGCCCGAATCACCGAGTGCAACTCGTCCTGAAATCAGTTTTGGACAGCACGCAGCGCTGAAGTAAAACGGACATAGCTCCTTTGTTTGAACTCCGTTTTCGATGAATGACCACATGTTGGAAAGGTAATTTCATAAAATTTTCAATAGAGCTATATTTCGATATATGTTCTGTTCTGGACAGAGGGGAAATCCATGAAAAAGAGACAGCAAGGAGATGATGAGAACAAGAAAGAGGAGATGGTGATGACAACATTGAAGATAGGGCGACCATTGGCTCCATTAAGCATGCATGATCAAATTCAGAAGTTTAGGAGCATTGAAAAATCAAGACAAAAGTAAAGCCATATTCAAAGGTTGAAAATCAGCTCCATGTCGGGTCACCTGGGCCAAGGGGCCGGGTCACCCGGCAGCCTCCAGAGACGCCTCGGGTCACCCGGTCATTGGGGCCGGGTCACCCGCCAAATGACGTTTCTGGGGGGCAGGCGGTTAGACCGCCCCTGCCCTTTTTGGTCTTTTTGGTGATCTTTCGGCTCTTGTCCTTTGATAAGCCTCTATAATACCTAGATAAATCCCTGCAAAGCTTATCACAACAAATGCTCTTCTAGAGAGCCATTAGGAGCATCGAATGGCATGAGAGAATAAAATTATGAAAGTATCAAGGTCACTTCCTCATGCTTCACAAACCTAGGTCTAGTGATCCATGAGTGTTCACAAAGAACTAAGAGTGACCACGGCACTACATTAAGTACTAGTTACCGAGATTGCATTGGTTGATTGATTTTCACTTTCTAGTCCTTCTCATGGCAAGGTATCAAATAATCAATTCTTTCTACATTGCCATGACTTCAATGCAACTCGATCAACCTACAAGCTCAGCAAGCACTTTTTGGTACCCAACACTTGTTGGGTCCTGCAAGGTTAGTCACAAGATGCTTAGGAACCCAAATAGCCCTTGTACTAGTTTGAGGTGAACTAATCATCCTCATAGTGCAAGTGCCAATCTTGTCATTCCTAAGCTTATGAAAATCATAATGGACAAGGTTGGATTGCGGAGTGTTACCATTCGGACAATCCTTGCCCAAGTGACCCTTCTTACAACAAGTATAGCAAATGCGGCTTTTGGCACTTCTTGGCTTGGGATCCATTTGCTTGTCTTGTCTTGGCTTGCATGGAGGCATATTGCTTGAAGGGTGAGCTTTCTTCTCCTCGCTGCGGTGGTTCTTCATTGTGTTGGCCAGACCCGGTCTAACCGCCCCTGGTCAGCATTGTTGGCTTGTGGGCAATCTGCAGCCGAGTGACTCTTCTCTTTGCATATATAGCACAATCTCCTTCTGGTGGATCTTCTTCTCTTCTTGGAGATTGTTTCTTGAGCCTTGAGCTTGGTGGGGCAATGTGAAGTGGTATGCCCCTTCTTTTCTTGAATCTTGCTATTGTTGGTCTTGATGTGTTGTTGAGGATTTGAGCTCATGACTGTTGAACCCTTCTCAAGCTTCTTCACCATGTCATCACGGTTATCTTGAGGAGGTTGCACTTTGCTCTCTTCCTTCAACACATACAAGTCTCTTTTGAGCTTTTCGACCTCTTGCTTGAGTTCATCCTTTTCTTGGGCAATGAGGTCATCACAAGATTCTACAAATACATGCTCAATGCTAGATTGGCTTGCTTGAGAACAACAAGGTTTAGTACAAGCAAATTCATTGTTGACAAGTGAGCATGTGCATGTGGGTGTGAGAGGTTGCAAGAATTTTACCGATGAAACAACAACCTCATGAGCAATTTCTAGTGAAGCATATGAGTCCACAAGCTTCTCATGAGAACACTCAAGTTCTTTGTGAGTTGCTTGCAAAGCCATATGTTCACTAGTGAGCTTTTCTAGTTGAGCTTCTAGCACATTATTGGCTTCTTCTTCTACCTTAGCTCTATACGAAAAGGATTTGATATCATGATCATATTTGTTAGCCAATCATTCATACTTACAAACCAAGGAGGCGAGCTCGGTTTTGAGAAGTTCAAGTTCTCTTGTCGGAGAGCTTGAGGCTTCGATCTTCTGGATCTTTGCTCCCTTGGCCTGCCTCTTCTTCTTGCTCTTCTTCTTGGCCACGAGGCAAGCGCCTTCACCGTAGTAGGTTGAAGCTTCTCTGTTGGGGGCGGTTAGACCGCCCCTAGGGGGCGGTTTGACCGCCTCCCCCAGAGAGGCTCCATCCTCACTTCTCTTGCCTTCTTCCTCCTTGAGGGTTGATGCTTGATGATAAGTGGATGTTGTAGAGGTTGTGGGGCACATCTCCACTGGTTCATCTTCATCATCACTCTCAACTTCATCCCATTTGGTGCGGACTATCTCAAATAGCAATTCCCAAATGAGATGAGCATCTCCACTAATTTCCTTGCTCTTTAGGATGAGATGCTTTAGTTCTCTACATACACAACTACACAAAAGGTTAGTAATGACAGCATTGAGTTGCTTCTTCTCCAATTCCTTTGGGGAGACACATGTCTCATCCTCCGGAAGGATACTCGCAGCCATAATGCTCTCAGCGGTGGGACCCAAAACCTTAAGTGCAATGAGAACATTAGAACGCCAAGAAGAATAGTTTGAGCCATCTAGAGCTAGAGGCTCAAACGGTACCTCACAAGTAGTTGACATCGAAAAACTCCTAGCGGTTAAGCTCGAACAGGAGCACCAAGCTCTGATACCAATTGAAAGGACCTTGATGCCGCCTAGAGGGGGGATGAATAGGCGAGACGACCAAATAAAACTTTTCCCCCCGAAACTTGAGCTTCACTGGCACAGGCGGTTAGACCGCCCCTGGTGTACTGAACACAGAGGGGGGCGGTTAGACCGGGTCCTGGGGTGGTTAGACCGCCTCCACCCAGTGAACCTGCAAAATACAACTCAAAACTTCTCTTGACTTCTAACAAGAACCTAAGTTCTTGAGTGGCTTCTGTAGTTTATGACAAGCAGGGTAATGATCCCTGCACTCAAAGACAAGCACACCCAAGTAGATCGAGCGGAAGCAAAGTAAATATGCTAGAAATCAAACAAGTGAGGCGAACCACAAAGGGAAGACGAGAATTTGTTTCCCGAAGTTCACCGCCCACTAAGGAACGGCTATGTCTTCGTTGAGGAGCTTGTAAGGGATTTCTCCCACAACAAGCCGGGTCTCTTTCAACCGCTTTCCTCCTTTCCACTAAGGCGATCTTTTCCACGAAGAGGCAAGATCACAGCCCTCATAAACTTACCGCTGCTCACCACAACCTTGGGAGCTAGCCGGCGACGTCTAGCCGTCTAGGAGGAGAACCTCCAAGAGTAATAAACGCTTCAAAGGCTTTCCGACGCGAACCACAAGTGCTCAAGCTATGGGATGCTCTTGCTCAGCTCACACAAGCTCACAAAGGCTTAAACTCTCAACCCAACACTAGGATATGGCTTGAATAGCAAATCTCACAAAGAGAGGGTTGGGGAGTGTTTCTATGGCTTTGGCTTATGAAAAACAGCAGGGGGA
This sequence comes from Cenchrus fungigraminus, assembly GCA_036936925.1. Classification (NCBI taxonomy): domain Eukaryota; kingdom Viridiplantae; phylum Streptophyta; class Magnoliopsida; order Poales; family Poaceae; genus Cenchrus; species Cenchrus fungigraminus. The sequence continues at coordinate 12,478,271 of CM072778.1, read as the reverse complement.
GCACCTCAGCAACCCTAGAATCAGCAGCCCCAACAAGTGGAGCTCGTGGGGTACTTATACCCCTCACAAGGAAAACTAGCCGTTAGAACTCTGGCCAGGGCGGTTAGACCGCCTGGTTAGGGCGGTTAGACTGCCTGCCTCCGGCCAGTTTGAAAAACTAGCCGTTGGTCTGCCAGGGGAGGTTAGACCGCCCCCCCTGGGGCGATTAGACCGCCCTGGGCAGAGAGAGCCCAAAAACCCTTCTCTCTTCTCACAAGCACTCCAAGATGTGTTGAAGTGGCTAAGGTTGGGTTAGAGGTTTGTTAGACTACTCAGGTGTAACGCCCGTGTTTTAGCCTCTAATAAATCACCTGCTAAATCACACATGTTTTTCAAAACCTTTCCGCTGAGCTCGATCGTTTCCCCAAAAACCCCGATCATACATTCTTTTCCCTCCTCTCCTCGGCACGCACGCCGTGAATTCCGCCGGCACCGCCAATCCCGCACACCACCATCACCGCCGCACCCCGCCACCGGCGCTGCTGCCGTCGAGCCGTCACCTCAGCTACACAGCGCCACCGTGTCGCGACGCCGCAGACCACCATAACTCCGCCGCTGCCGCTCGACACCACGGCGACCATTTACTCCGCCTGCACGCCCCGTCACTTCCAGGCACGGCGCCGCCGCAAGCTGCCGTCCGCCCCGCGCCGCGCTCACGCCTGCCACCACCAGCTCGCGTACCCTGTTGCTGCTCGATGAATCCCATCCAACAGCGTCACCAATTTACTCCGCCGCGAATCCCGCCAGACGACGTCGTCTCGCCGGCCGAGCCGCCTTCACCACCATCGCCGGCCGCACGTGGTCCGCGTGCTCGGCTCCCGGCCGAGATACCGCCTTTGCGCGGCTATAAAAGGGACGGTGACGCTCCCTACCCCGCCTCGCACCTCCACCGCCACCTCCCTCTCCCTCCTGAGCTTCCCAGCGCCGCCGCCCATAGCCGACTCCGCCCCTCTCCGCCCGCCACCGCCGATCCGCCTCTGCGCGCCACCACAACCCAAGGTGGGTAGGGGAATCGATCCCTCTCGTCGCCCTCTCCCTTTTGCCCTACCTCCCAACCGTCGCCATGGTTCGGCTCGCCGGCAATCGCCGCCGGCCGGCCGCCCCAGAGCCGCCCCTTCCTCCTCTGTTCTGAATCGAGGGGGTGGAAGGAGATGGCCATTTAGCCAAAAACCCCCTGACCTTCCATATGTTACACTGAACCCCCCTTCCCTATTCCCTCTCTCTCTCTCCTTCTTTCAAAATAAACACTATCCAATAAACCGATTTACGAACCAACCCCTGCTATACCAAAGTCTATAACAAATAGGCCCTTAGGCCATTTTATTTAAACCTCACCTTATTTATATATTGCAATTAAGTCCCTTTTCTATTAAACCTAATTACAACTAAGTCCTTAACCTCTTTTAATCAATCCTAATGGCACTTTTAGCGTGTCATTTCATGTTCGTATTCTCGCCCGATCAATCCCAGCTCTTGCCCCGGCCTCTCATCTTTTTTTTCGCCGAGCCATCTACCCCTAAATAATATTTATTCCCTCATTTTCTATTTATTTCCCCTCGAGCTCAGCCGATAGATTTTGTGTGCTTGTATTGATTGTGTGCTGGTTTGTGTGCGCAATAGCCGACGGAGTGAACGAGGAGGAGTACCGCGAGCTGGAGCTTGGAGCCGAGTACTACGAGCAGGAGACCGAGGTCCCGAACCGTGAGCAGGAACTCCCCGAGGACTTCGAAGACGGCAAGTTCAATCTCATCCTTTGATGCATGCTTTGGTCCCAGTTTTATAAACACAACCCTATGACCCGTTTTATAAATTGCATATTGTTTTACTGCAAAAACCTGGTGGGATAGCCACCCTTGATTGCTATGCTTGACCTTTGTTTGGCCTAAATGATTGCTTTAAAAATGTGTGAGTGCTTTAAAAATGGGAATGGGATATTTTGGAAAATGAGTAAAGAACCGGGTAGACGGGATGGACGTGTGTGTCAGGAGTTGGAGGAGCTCGTACCTTTGTGGTTGAGCGTGTTGGAGATGTCCATCTTGTCGTTAAGGACCGGGTTGCGTGATGTCTCACCTGGCCCAATTATCGTACTACCACTCGACCGTTGTATGTGGCAACGGCTTAGCATAAATCCCACTAGTTAATCTACTTGCCATCAGGAGTGCGGGTGAGCAGCGGGAGATCATGGAGTAGGGGTACGATCTGTGTGAGGTACGCCCTGGTTATGTGAGATAACCCCTTGGTTGCTTCTGTGGTGGCTGGTAGGGTTAGCTAAGGTGGGTAATGGCTTTGATAGGATCCGTGCCGGCACTAAGGTGTTCGTGTGGCGGTACCCTACTTGTGGGTAAAGATGTACAACCTCTGCAGAGTGTAAAACCTATTCGAATAGCCGTGTCCACGGTATTGGACGAGTCACGGTGTGGTCACAAAACTAGTGTTTGGGTTTGGAATGTTTTCATGGCGTGAGTTGATTTCTGGAAAAGTGTGTGGCTGTGTGCCTGGGCTACTGCGGACGGGGAGTTCGGTAGTCCTCAACTGGTTTTCTCAAAACAACTGAGTTACTTGGGTTATAAAAACTGTTTGCGAAAACCTTTTCGAAAACAAACCCCTGCATGAGTAAATGTGTTTGCAAAATAAACCTTACCCTGATCCTTGTTATATCCTGTGCATGATCTGCTTATTAGCCCCTCCGTGGGTAGGGTTGAACTTGTTGAGTACGTATGTACTCACCCTTGCTTGATTAACTATTTTTCAGAGGAGGATCCCGACTTTGTCCCCGAAGACGTCGAGTAGGTTGCTGTCCTGCACCCAACCCGTGCCTGTGGATTCAGGGTCTCCACAGGAAGCTTCCATGGCGCAAGACTCTGAAGATATCTTAGATGCCTTTGCTATTGTAGTTTGGTCTGTAGTTCTTATGTTGCTTCTCGTGGCAGTGGCGCTCCCATGCCCACAGCCTCGACGTGTTGTACGGCAATGAACCATCTGATGTAATAAATGTGTTACCAGCCTCCTGGGACTAGTATTTGTATCACATTTAGTCACCTCTGATGAGGGGACGCTTCAGGTGGTATCATAGCCATAGGTTGGCCGTAGGATGCGACCCCTAGGACCCGAGACCTTTTCTAAGCCTTTCCCTAAATCTTTTCCCTGCTTAACGTCTCTTTCCACAAAACCTCTTACCTTGGCCCTTATCTGGTTCCAGATGGCTGACTTGGAATGGAGTGGAGGCGTCTGCCCCGCAGAGCCTGGCCTCCCTAAGTTACTGCTACTCAGCCTAGAACGCGTCGGAGTGAGGGACCCACCGGAGTACACCTATCGGGAGTACGAACGCAGAGGTACCCTTCGGTGTGATGTGATGATCTTCGTGGGAAGGAGCACACTCTACCCCGACATAGATCCTTGGTTCATCTCCACCACTGGGTTTCGCTTCACCGACACATACCCAAAAGCCGCCCGAAAAGCCCTGCGACGCCTACGAGTGGTCTATAGGCAACACCTTCGACGGACTCCAATGGGATTTCTCCCACCCTCTGGAGGAAGAGGACGCTCATGGATCGCCCGGATGAGAGGACTTGGAAGAGAAGAAGAAGACCTAGAAGATACGGTTTCTCACCTGTCCATTTACCTCAATGGCTTAGACCACCTTTACCGTGAACAGGCCGAGCAGCTGAAGCACCAAATCGACAGGGCAGAAAGAGCAGAACAAAGGATAGAATTGGAAAGGATAAACACAAGAGTAGCAGAAACCTCCCTAGCTAATCTGCAGCGAGATTACGCCAGGGAAAGGGAACGCTCTGAAGTATTCAACAAAACCCTATGGGATGAGTTTCTCAAGGAACGCAAGAGAAGAGAAGAAGCTGGGTTACTAGATGAAGAACCCGAAGAGACCCATTGGGATAAAGGCACTCAGACCGAAGATGAGATACTGGAGCAATGCCTTCCACCGAAGAAGCGTCGTATCCAGTGTGACGAAGAGTCCCCATGATGGGGGGTAGAGTACCTAAGTGAGAGCTATGGTATAATAAGAATAAAGTGTACCCCTGAGGAGTGTACCCAACCTTGTTGTATAATAAAACTATCTATCTTTGGTACCCTACCCTTTGCACAACTTGTTCAACTCTACCCTTGTTTTCAGATGGCCGAAGATGGATGGACCCAGGGCGTGTGCCAGGAGGAGCCTGGTTTTGCCCGCCTTCTCATCAACTCCCTGGAGCGCCTTGGTATCACGGAGCGCCCAAGGTACTACAGTAGAGAGTATGAGCAACTCGGCACTCTTCGCTGTAGGGTGGTCCTCTCCATCACCAGAAGCACCCACTACCCCAACATCGAGCCGTGGCGCGTGACCGCCACAGGTTTTCAACATCGGGATACCTATCCCTTGGCCCTCTGGAAAACTCTCCGCTACCTGTGCCAGATCTACGAGGAGCACCTCGTCTCCACACCGATGAGGCTTTATCCTCCCGCCATCCGGACTCCAGTCTGGCAGGCCCGCATGAGAAACCTGGAACGTCGCCGTCACCAAGAAGATCTTTTGTACCATGTAGTTGCCTACCTCGTCTCCCTGGATAAACTCTTTGATGATCAGGCCAAGTTCCTGAGAGAGCAAATTGGTCGGGCTGAGCAAGCGGAAGTCACAGTAAGGATGCACCAAGTTCGAGTAGCCCAAGCTGAAGCAAGGACCGCGGCCGCCATAAGTAGTGAAGCTGTTGCCCATGAGAGCCTCAGGCGGATCCAGGATCAGCGCATACAGGAATGGACCAACAGTGGAACACCCATTCCAGCTGTGGGAGAAGCACAAGTCCTAGTTGGGACACCCCTCATAGGATGGGGAGGAGTTCCTGAGACCCCAACACCGTCTGTAGCCGCCGAGCATCCAACATCAACCGCCGAAGAAGGAACTTCCGCCCAGCCCCAAGAGAACGGGAACCCCCAGGATGATGACGGTGATGAGCTGCTCATTCCACTGGAAGCACACTCTACCCCAGAAGATGGCTCGCCCTGCGAGTAGCATGCCCTAGATACCCTTGCCCAGGGAATGAAGCAGTGTTGGTCCGAACTTAGAACCGCACCCTTAACTTTTGTCGTAGTGCCAAGTCGTGTAGTGTACCAGCGTTGTACCAGTCGAGTAGTTCGGGATGTATCCTCCTCTCATGGTTGAAATAAATTTGTTTGTGCTTGTTTGTCATGTGTGCTTGTTGTGTGCTTGACGGCAGGAATCAGATCCTGTCTTTTCAAAAAAAATCCGTCTTAATCAACTTAAACATCACATAAAATCTAAACCCGCTCCCCTACAGATGGTTTCAAGGCATCCCGCCAGGACCTTCCAAGGCTCCGGTCGTATGGACCAAAACGCGGAAGGATCGCATGCTGAACGGAGGGAGCGCCATAACGACCAGGAAGTGAATCAGGGTGAAGATGGAGGAGAAAACCAGGTCCCGCCACCGCCACCACCTGCCGTAGACCTGGCGCAAGTGTTGGCCAACTAGACACTGTTGCTGGAAGCCATAGCCAATGCCATCAACCGCCCAAAGCCCCGTGTTCTGGGTATGAATGAGAAACTGATAGAATTTCTCCAGACAAAGCCCCCCACGTTTGGCGGGTCCGTGAATCCCTTGGATGCAGATGACTGGCTGAGGGCCATCCTAAGGGAACTGGAGCCATTCAACTGTGAAGATCGGGACAAGGTTCTCCTGGCCACCCACCAGCTCACCGGGACAGCCTTGGCTTGGTGGGAAAACTACTGTGCAGCAGCCAAAGATCCCTCCACCATCACTTGGGATGAGTTTGTGGAAGAGTTTCGTCGCTACCACATCCCAGAAGCCACACTGAAGCGCAAGGCGGACGAGTTCCGTGAACTTCACCAGGGCAACAAGTCAGTGGAGGAGTACACCTACTAGTTCATAGAGTTAGCCCGCTACGCCCCAGAAGAAGTGGACAAAGACTCGAAGAAACAAGACATGTTCAAGAAGGGCTTGACTTCGAAACTGAGGACTCTGCTTACCCCTCAGATCTACCCATACTTCAACACCCTCATGAACATGGCCATCCTCACAGAGAGAGCCAGGGTAGAAGAGAAGAAAGAAAACAAGCGCAAATTCATGGAGAACAAGGCTCAGCAGCAAGAACGTTCCCAGAGGCAGAGAAGCTTTGGTCATCCCATGTCTAGGTTCCATGCCCCCATGCAGTACAAAACCCAGTCACAAGCCACGGGCTCTCAGGGCCCCAGAACCCAGTTCAAACCATACAACAACCAGAACACCATGAAGCCCCCACAGAGCAACACTAGCCAGGTCACTGCCAACAACAACAACAACTCCAGAGTATGTTTCAACTGCCATGAGACCGGACACTTCATTGCCAACTGCCGATACGCCAAAAAGCCAACAGCTTCAGCCTTCTCCAACTCAGTGAACGGGCCGAGACCGGTTGTATCTGGAGCCAACCGCGTGCCGGTTCGCAGCAACAACAACTTTGGCAACAACAACAACCAGCAGATGAGGCAGCCCCAGCAGTCTTATGGACGAGCCCGCGTCAACCACATCAACGCACAGGAGGCTCAAGAGGCACAAGGCGTAGTGCTCGGTGAGTTCCTGGTCAGCTCAGTCTTGGCAACCATATTATTTGATTCATGAGCATCACATTCATTCATATCCTCAAGTTTCGTGGAAAAACACAAGATACCTACAATACTACTAAAAGCACCCCTGTTAACCCGAACACCCGGAGGTGACATCAAGTGTCAACTGGGTTGCTCCCGGGTGAGAATCATTTTAAGTGGGGTAGAGTTCCTAGCGGACCTAGTAGTACTGAAGTCCAAAGGGATAGATGTGATTCTTGGGATGGACTCGTTAAGCCTTCACCACGGCCTTATAAGTTGTGCCGATAAGGTAGTACACCTAACCAACCCAGACGGAGTGCAAGTAACCTGCCGTACCCGAGGAAGCAGACCAGACATAATGGTTTTTAGCATGGAGGTCAAGTCCCTAGAAGAAATCCCAGTAGTACGGGAATATCCAGATGTATTTCCTGAAGAACTCCCCGGAATGCCACCAGATAGGGATATAGAGTTTGTCATCGACCTCATCCCTGGAACCTCTCCAGGAGCCAAGAGACCCTATAGGATGGCAGCCCCTGAGTTGGCAGAGTTAAAGAAGCAGCTGAGAGAACTTCAGCGAAGTGGGTTCATCAGACCAAGCTCATCACCATGGGGAGCCCCAGTGCTCTTCGTCGAAAAGAAGGATAAAAGCCTGAGGATGTGCGTGGACTATCGCTCACTAAACGAAGTCACTATCAAGAACAAGTATCCTCTCCCCAGAATAGATGATTTATTTGACCAACTGAAAGGAGCCAAATATTTCTCGAAGGTCGACTTAAGGTCAGGATACCATCAACTCAAGATTAGGGAGAGTGACATCCCAAAGACCGCCTTCGTCACCCGTTATGGACAATATGAGTTCACCGTGATGTCCTTTGGACTCACTAATGCACCAGCATACTTTATGAACCTCATGAATAAGGTGTTTATGGAGGAGCTAGACAAGTTTGTCATAGTTTTCATCGACGACATACTTGTTTACTCCAGGAGTGCAGAAGAACATGAACAGCACCTTCGAGTGGTACTGGAGAAACTGAGGGCACACAAGCTGTACGCTAAGTTCAGCAAGTGTGAATTCTGGTTGGAGAAAATATCCTTCCTTGGACATATATGACGGCAGAAGGAGTAGCAGTAGACCTTGGGAAAGTCGAAACAGTTTCCAACTGGCGACAACCAACCAATGTAAGCGAAATCAGAAGCTTTCTTGGTTTAGCAGGATACTACCGGAGGTTTATTGAATGATTCTCCAAGATTGCCCGACCCATGACAGAGTTGCTCAAGAAGGAGAAGAAGTTCGTCTGCACCGAGTCGTGTGAGAATAGTTTTCAGGAATTGAAAAGAAGACTGACAACCGCCCCAGTGCTAACCTTGCCAGACATTCAACGGGATTTTGTCGTCTATTGCGATGCATCCCGACAAGGACTAGGATGTGTCCTCATGCAAGATGGGAAAGTAGTGGCGTATGCTTCCCACCAACTCAAGCCCCACGAGCAGAACTACCCCACTCATGATTTGGAGTTTGCAGCCGTAGTGCATGCCCTTAAGATTTGGAGACATTACCTGATTGGAAATAAATGCGAGATCTACACGGACCACAAGAGCTTGAAGTACATTTTCACCCAGCCTGACCTGAACCTAAGGCAAAGAAGGTGGTTGGAATTAGTCAAGGACTATAACCTAGAAATCCATTACCACCCAGGAAAAGCCAATGTAGTGGCAGATGCCTTAAGCAGAAAGTCCTATGGAAAAGCAGTGCCTAAGAGTGCCCAGTTGCAAGAGGAAATGGCACGACTCAACATGCACATTGTTCCCCAGGGCTACGTCCGCCAACTAAGTATCCAACCCACCCTGGAAGACAAAATCAGAAAAGCCCAAGGGTCCGATAAGGAGTTAATGAAGATCCGCAAGCACACGGGGGAGAATAAGGCCCCGGACTTTAGGGTGGACAGTCACGGTACACTATGGTATAAGAACAGGATATGCGTACCTGAAGACGGAGATTTCCGGCAGACCATCATGGATGAGGCACACAACTCAGCGTATTCCATCCACCCGGAATCCACTAAGATGTATATGGATTTAAAGCAGAAGTACTGGTGGAATGGAATGAAAGCGGACATTGCACAGTTCGTCGCCCACTGTGATACTTGCCAGAGAATTAAAGTCGAACACCAGAAGCCAGCAGGGCTGTTGCAGCCCCTACCTATCCCAATTTGGAAGTGGGATGAGATAGCCATGGACTTTGTAGTAGGCTTGCCCAAGACACAGAAGGGATATAATTCCATATGCGTAATAGTGGACCGACTCACTAAAGTCGCTCACTTCATACCCGTACGGAATAATTACGGCGGAGAGAAGTTGGCTAAGCTGTATATAGCAAACATAGTGAAGCTGCATGGAGTACCCAGCAGGATTGTTTCGGATAGAGGAACCCAATTCACCTCCAGATTTTGGAAGAGCTTGCATAAATCCATGGGAACCAAGCTGGATTTTAGCTCGGCCTATCACCCACAGACGGACGGACAAACCGAGAGGGTGAATCAGATTATGGAAGACATGTTGAGAGCATGTGTCCGTACCTATGGCAAGGATTGGGAACAAAGCCTACCGTATGCGGAGTTTTCATACAACAATGGGTATCAGGCGAGCCTAGGAATGTCGCCATTTGAAGCTCTATATGGAAGAAAATGCAGAACACCTTTAATGTGGTCAGAAGTGGGAGAACGTGCCTTGGTAGGGCCCGCACTCATAAAAGAAGCCGAGGAACGAGTAGCCGAGATCTGAGAAAAATTGAAGGCTGCCCAATCTCGACAAAAGAGCTATGCAGACAGGAAGAGGTGAGAAGTAAGCTTCAGTCCAGGAGACTTCGCTTACCTCAAGGTTTCACCTATCCGAGGAACTCGAAGATTTCAAGTGCACGGGAAATTGGCCCCTCGGTACATTGGACCGTACAAAGTGCTGAAGAGAGTTGGGGCAGTAGCATACCGGTTGAAGCTACCAGAGGAAATGTCAGATATACATCCGGTGTTTCATGTCTCCCAGTTGTGAAGGTGTTTGAAAGTACTCGAAGAGAAACGAGTGCCGGTAGAGACAATTGATCTACAGCCAGATCTTAGGTACCAGGAGGTGCCCGTCAAGATTTTGGACACAGTGGTCAAAAGGACAAGGACATCAGAAGTACGGGTGTGCAGAGTCCAATGGAGCAGACACGGAGTAGAAGAAGCCACGTGGGAACGAGAGGACGCACTGAAGAAAGAGTTTCCCCACTTGTTCAGGAACTAGCCGAATCTCGAGGACGAGATTCATTTTAAGTGGGGTAGGTTTGTAACGCCCGCGTTTTAGCCTCTAATAAATCACCTGCTAAATCACACGTGTTCTTCAAAACCCTTCCGCTGAGCTCGATCGTTTCCCCAAAAACCCCGATCATAAATTCTTTTCCCTCCTCTCCTCGGCGCGCACGCCGTGAATTCCGCCGGCACCGCCAATCCCGCATGCCACCATCACCGCCGCACCCCACCACCGGCGCTGCTGCCGTCGAGCCGTCACCTCAGCTACACAGCGCCACCGCGTCGCGACGCCGCAGACCACCATAACTCTGCCGCTGCCGCTCGACGCCACGGCGACCATTTACTCCGCCTGCACGCCCCGTCACTTCCAGGCACGGCGCCGCCGCAAGCTGTCGTCCGCCCCGCGCCGCGCTCACGCTTGCCACCACCAGCTCGCGTACCCTGTTGCTACTCGACGAATCCCATCCAACAGCGTCACCAATTTACTCCACCGCGAATCCCGCCAGACAACGTCGCCTCGCCGGCTGAGCCGCCTTCACCACCATCGCCGGCCGCAGGTGGTCCGCGTGCTCGGCTCCCGGCCGAGATACCGCCTTTGCACGGCTATAAAAGGGACAACAACGCTCCCTACCCCGCCTCGCACCTCCACCACCACCGCCACCTCCCTCTCCCTCCTGAGCTTCCCAGCGCCGCCGCCCATAGCCGACTCCGCCCCTCTCCGCCCGCCACCGCCGATCCGCCTCTGCGCGCCACCACAGCCCAAGGTGGGTAGGGGAATCGATCCCCCTCGTCGCCCTCTCCCTTTTGCCCCACCTCCCAGCCGTTGCCATGGCCCGGCTCACCGGCAATCGCTGCCGGCCGGCCGCCCCAGAGCCGCCCCTTCCTCCTTTGTTCTGAATCGAGGGGGAGGAAGGAGATGGCCATTTAGCCAAAAACCCCCTGACCTTCCATATGTTACACCAAACCCCCCTTCCCTATTCCCTCTCTCTCTCCTTCTTTCAAAATAAACCCTATCCAATAAACCGATTTACGAACCAACCCCTGCTATACCAAAGTCTATAACAAATAGGTCCTTAGGCCATTTTATTTAAACCTCACCTTATTTATATATTGCAATTAAGTCCCTTTTCTATTAAACCTAATTACAACTAAGTCCTTAACCTCTTTTAATCAATCCTAATGGCACTTTTAGCGCATCATTTCATGTTCATATTCTCGCCCGATCAATCCCAGCTCTTGCCCCTGCCTCTCATCTTTTTTTTTCCGCCGAGCCATCTACCCCTAAATAATATTTATTCCCTCATTTTCTATTTATTTCCCCTCGAGCTCAGCTGGTAGATTTTGTGTGCTTGTATTGATTGTGTGCTGGTTTGTGTGCGCAATAGCCGACGGAGTGAACGAGGAGGAGTACCGCGAGCCAGAGCTTGGAGCCGAGTACTACGAGCAGGAGACCGAGGTCCCGAACCGCGAGCAGGAACTCCCCGAGGACTTCGAAGATGGCAAGTTCAATCTCATCCTTTGATGCATGCTTTGGTCCCAGTTTTATAAACACAACCCTATGACCCGTTTTATAAATTGCATATTGTTTTACTGCAAAAACCTGGTAGGATAGCCACCCTTGATTGCTATGATTGACCTTTGTTTGGCCTAAATGATTGCTTTAAAAATGTGTGAGTGCTTTAAAAATGGGAATGGGATATTTTGGAAAATGAGTAAAGAACCGGGTAGACGGGATGGACGTGTGTGTCAGGAGTTGGAGGAGCTCGTACCTTTGTGGTTGAGCGTGTTGGAGATGTCCATCTTGTCATTAAGGACCGGGTTGCGTGACGTCTCACCTGGCCCAATTATCGTACTACCACTCGACCGTTGTATGTGGCAACGGCTTAGCATAAATCCCACTAGTTAATCTACTTGCCATCAGGAGTGTGGGTGAGCAGCGGGAGATCATGGAGTAGGGGTACGATCTGTGTGAGGTACGCCCTGGTTATGTGAGATAACCCCTTGGTTGCTTCCGTGGTGGCTCGTAGGGTTAGCTAAGGTGGGTAATGGCTTTGATAGGATCCGCGCCGGCACTAAGGTGTTCGTGTGGCGGTACCCTACTTGTGGGTAAAGATGTACAACATCTGCAGAGTGTAAAACCTATTCGAATAGCCGTTTCCACGGTATTGGACGAGTCACGGTGTGGTCACAAAACTAGTGTTTGGGTTTGGAATGTTTTCATGGCGTGAGTTGATTTCTGGAAAAGTGTGTGGCTGTGTGCCTGGGCTACTGCGGACGGGGAGTCCGGTAGTCCTCAACTGGTTTTCTCAAAACAACTGAGTTACTTGGGTTATAAAAACTGTTTGTGAAAACCTTTTCGAAAACAAACCCCTGCATGAGTAAATGTGTTTGCAAAATAAACCTTACCACGATCCTTGTTATATCCTGTGCATGATCTGCTTATTAGCCCCTCCGTGGGTGGGGTTGAACTTGTTGAGTACGTATGTACTCACCCTTGCTTGATTAACTGTTTTTCAGAGGAGGATCCCGACTTTGTCCTCGAAGACGTCGAGTAGGTTGCTGTCCTGCACCCAACCCGTGCCTGTGGATTCAGGGTCTCCACAGGAAGCTTCCATGGTGCAAGACTCTGAAGATATCTTAGATGCCTTTGCTATTGTAGTTTGGTCTGTAGTTCTTATGTTGCTTCTCGTGGCAGTGGTGCTCCCATGCCCACAGCCTCGACGTGTTGTACGACAATGAACCATCTGATGTAATAAATGTGTTACCAGCCTCCTGGGACTGGTATTTGTTTCACATTTAGTCACCTCTGATGAGGGGACGCTTCATCAGGAACTCTCTCAAGGCTAGTTCTCACTTAGGTCAACTAATGAGCACTTTTGATCTTTTGTCTTAGAGCTAATGTTGCATCCCTCTTGATAGTACGACATTTCTAAACTCAGGAATAAATATAAAACGGAGTTGATCACTTGAGCTTGTAGATCTTCAAACTTGCCATACTTTTGCAATTCCAACTTGAGGGCTTTCAACATAGCCGATGTCTTGAGCAAATCCATACTTGAGCTAGTGACTTTAGGATTTTCCCTTTTTGCATAAGAGTGCTCACTTTAATCCTTAAGTCACTCCATATTGCCAATCATAACTTATTGATATGTTGCATTGCTTCCCTCGGTTAAGGCTTGGATATGATACTTGGAGACCCCACGGATGCTAGAACTTCACCTTAGCAAAACACTAATGGCGGCTGGGCCAAGACCCCAAAGATTGCTTAGTCCCTCACCCTAGACACCTCGGTTGATCTCTTCATCACTTACCCAATCCACATTAAGTTAGGCTTTGCTTAATCCACAATTTGATCTTCATTTGAAATCCCACTTAAAATGCTTGTTCTTGACTGACAACGAATATGCAAGCTTCCATTTAAGGACCATTAAGTCTACACTCATCCTTGTGTCCTCTTCCAATTACCACATGAAGCCTTGCACTTGAACTTGAGAGAATTACCAATTTCTCTTTGTATGATCCCTTTTATTTTTAGTCAAGCTACCACATTCCTTGGAGACATGTAATTCATCTTCGCAAAATATCTCCAAAATATAATTCCACTTATTGCTTGACATGAACCAATTTGCATAAGGATCACACACTTGCTTGCCTTTAATCATTGTGAGCCAAATAGTGTCCATTTAAATAAACAACAATTGTAGCTCATGAATAAATAATGAAAACCTGCTCACAATCTTTAGACAAAGCAAGTTAGACCTTTAATCGTTTTGTCATTCAATTCACCAAAATCCACTTAGGGGCCTAGATGCACTTTCACTTGTCCATCGATGGATCGGGTTGGACTGCCTTGACTATCAGCAGGCTCTGTTGACTACCTTCTTTACTTTAATCAGCCGATCGTACTGCTTTTCCATCTGCTACTTCTCATTATCTCCTCTTGACTCGTTTTGTCCAAAAAACGGTGTCAACACCTTGGTGAACAAGGAGGAGACTAATACTTGGTATTGGTTCCTGGATCGTGTTCGGCGAGTGGTTGTTGGGCCCGGTTGTGATATTTGTGTGATTTTGGATCGGCATGCTGGTATACTTAATGTTGTGCAAAACATTTTTCTGGGACATGGCCATTTGCATCATCGTTGGTGCACAAGGCACCTAGCACAAAACCTTATCAAGCATGATGGTATTAAGGACAATTTCGAGTTGTTCGAGGAGGTTTGTAGGCAGACAGAGCCCCAGAAGTTTGAGGAGAAGTTGGTTGCGCTTAGAGTAAAGACTGACGATCGTAGAAGAGCATTCCTTGATGAGTTGATGGTCTCAAAGGAGAAGTGGACCCGAGCATTTGACATAGGTGGTGCTAGGTACAGTGGGAGAGAACAGAGAGCTCTCGAGTTGAAAAGAATGGGAGGGAGGAGGAAAAAGAAGGGCTCGACGACTTTTAAGTGTTGGGATCTCGGCACTCGAGGCGGCCGTGCCGAGGTCCTTGGCTTGGCGTTAAAGGGTGGAGCGCCGAGGTCCCCGCCACGCAAGCAGGAGGTGCCAGCTCAGCGCTGACGTGGAGGGGGCTCGACGCTAATGGGTCTAGCGCCGAGCCACAGACCTCAGCGCTCGTCCCCCTTGCATCGACCTTTGGGTCCATTTTCAAAAATAGTTTCGCTAGGGGTCCATTTGTAAAAATAGTCATTTTGAAAAAATTCCCAAAAAATGATTGCCTATCCTAGTGAGCCACTAGGAAACATTTTTCAAACTGATTTTGGATCCCCAACAGTTGTCTATTTAGCTACTAGGTTGTACCAGGCAATCAATTTATCCCCAACTAATGCTCTTCAAAAAGAAATATTATGTGGTCTTTGATTCATAACATTTGCCACTATTGCATGATGATAATTGGATATATTATATAAGTTAGAAAATTGCTCTTCTAGTGGTTTGGAGCCCAACCAAGTGTCCTCCTAAAATCTGATTTGCAAACCATCTTTTATCTTGAAGGTCTCACATCTCATAAAATCTTCCCTGACCTTTAATAAATCCTACCAAAAGTGTGAGTCTCCAGGTTTATTATGAACTTGAGAAAAAACCTTTGGGCTTACATATTTTATGAGTACGGTCTGTTAGGTAACTTCTTTGTTGAGTAGTTTGAATAACCATTTACCGAGAAGACATTCATTTTTAATCCAGAGATATGCTATTCCTAGTGCCCTTAATCCTTGGGACGATACAAAATATCTCACTTTGCTAGATGATATTTTTTCTTATCATTGTTGCTTTGCCAAAAGAATTTGGACCTATATAACTCCAATCGTTTAAGGACACCTTTAAAGGTTTAAAAAAGACATCATGAATATAGGAAGTCTACTTAGAACTGAATTCAACAAAACCAGTCTACCACATAAGATAGTTGTTTGGCCTTCAAGTGCTTAGTTTGTGCTTAAATATTTCCTTGATAATGCTCCAATTCGCATTATAGAGTTTACAATGATGCATCGATATGCCTAAGTATATGAAAGGATATGAGCCTAGGATGCATCCGAACAAACTAGTATACTATTGTTCATAATGTTTAGCTTATTCATAACAAAAAAGTATCACTTTCGTGAAAGTTTATTTTAAGTCATGATAACTGTTCAAAGACAAAGCAATAGTTTCATATTTTTAGCTTGCTCCAAATCATAGTTCAGGAACAAGATTGTATCATCAGCATATTGCAAAATAGACAACTCACGCACACCATTGTTTGCAAAACCCCTTCATTTGAAAAGTTTCCTGCAGAACGAAAATTTTACCTTATTGTAGGCTTTCTCAAGTCAATTTTGATAATGACCTGTTAACCTTTTTAGTATATAATTCATGGATAGTTTTATTTAATATTAGTAGTCCTCCCATAATGTTTTGATCAGGTATAAATGTCGTTTGATAAGGTCGAATGACCTTGTTTGCTACCCCACGAGTCTATTATAGCAACCTTGGTGAAATTTTTAAAACTTACATTTAGTAGACAGTTAGGCATATATTGTGTTGGTTAATATGTCTTCTTATTATTCTAATGAAAAGCCGGTGGTTGTACCCCTAGTTAGTTTTTCTCATAAAAAGTTGTTGCTTATACCCCTAGTTAGTCGTTGCTTCTAGACAGTCATGACTGCTCTGCCAATGAGGTCCACAACCTTAGCCTTGAAGCTTCCACTATAGCTCTTATTCCGCTGAACAGTGAGAAATTCGACCCGGATGGTGGTAATGGCCATTGGAGCTTACTTGTCCTTAATAGTATCAACAATGATAACTCTCACATCATCCATTTGACAGGATTAGAATATTCAACTTGACATTGGCAATACAAGTCACTACGTTATTGCAAGAGCACCTTCCGGCTTTCGCTAATGTGGCTATCCGAAATCCAAAGTTTTGAAGGCCAACTATAGTGATTGTGGGATGTATGTTATTAGCGCAACAGGAGCCATCGAAGAACTAAACCCATGGTGTTGCATGGTTATCCCAAACAAATTTATTTGGAACTTTGCAGTACCACTGTGCAGTCATGGGGCTAGGCCTGCAGTGGCTCACAAGGGATTGAGTGTAGGATCTAGAATACCGACTATATGGGGTGGTCATGGCGTCGGGCCTGCAGTGGCTCACAAGGGATTGAGTGTAGGATCTAGGATACCGACTATATGGGGTGAATAGGTGGTTTTTAAACTAAAAGCACAACACAACAGAAATTTAATTAGAAACACAAAGAGGTTTAAAAACAATAAGCCTATGTTGAGGGTTTGTAACATACGGTGACAATATATAATTAAATCTCTAGAAACTAAAATGCTTAAAGTAAATTGCTTGAAATGAAATTGAGCAAAGAAGTGACCTAGCATAAGAGACGAATTTTATCCTGTTGTGTCGATGACTTGCCGGTCACCCCTAATCCACGTTGAGGTGGATTCAATGTTCAACTGCTCCTCCATCAAGGCACCGCTTGATCTTTGAGCCGGTTGGAACCGAAAAACTTCTCCAAACCTTGATTCCACTAGAGTTGCTCTTCACTGCTTCGGCGAGGTGAGCACAAGACCTCTCACACCAATCTTCCAAGGCAACTTCACAATCATCTTGAAGTGTTCAATGGAATCACGAGCTCCAAGCCGTCTAGGAGGCGGCAACCTCCAAGTGTAACAAATCAACCCGCTCGCTTGATGATTCCCTAGTGCCACAATGATCAACACCTTGATGCAATGCACTAGATGCACTCAATCTCACAAGAATGCAACCACAAAGCAAAGTGAGTGAGTGAGAGGAAAGGGAGAGCTCAAGTATGTCAAATAAGCCTTTCAAAGTGCCAAGAAAACCTCTCCCACCCCGAGCATGGGGTATTTATAACCCCTTCCACGGACTGTCTGTGACATTCCCATGGGCCGTCCGTGTTTGAATCCAATGGTAAAAACCAAAGTCAAACAGCTGGCAGAGGTGACCGTTGAGGCCTGACGGACTGTCCGTCACAGCCTTACAGACTGTCCGTCCGCAACAGACGGATCGTCCGTCCGGCCTGGCCGGGCCAACAACGTTTCTGTATGTTTTGAGGGGTTAATACGGACATCCCGTCTTGGACCCACGGACCGTCCGCCTTGAAGTGCATTTTTGAAAAACTCTGACAAGATGCCCCACAGATTTTCAACAAAAACACATGGCACACAGACTGTCCATCTGTCCCAATTGCAGAAAACATCCACTCATCTAAATGCAAAACATAAAAGTTATTGACCCAAGTCAAGCCAATGAAGTTGGTCCCTCTTGGTAGTACGGCTAACTAGCCTAGCAACCCGGTCAATTTGCATCCTCTAATCACCTCTTGACCAGTAAAATGAAAAACCCTATCTTATACCTTTGCCTTGATCTATCCTTGATATGAATTGTCCAAGTCAACACCAAGGCCACCATAAAGCTCAATTCAACTCCGGGACAAACCTATACTCATAGTCTCAATGAAATTGTTAGTCCACACAAGATTGTCATTAATTACCAAAACACGAATTAGGGGCCTAGATGCCTTCATTGAGAGAGCGGGTAAGCGGTCCGTCAGAGTCGTGCAGTCATCTCCCAAACTTCGAGCGCTCCCCAGTGGTGGTTGTGGAGCTCGCTTTCCATGTTCGCCATACATGCATGTCGACAAACATATGTGGTTCATCTGGTCATGGCGCCTTACATTCTCTCCAAATGAGATTAGTCGTCAAGCACCCCAAGACATATCCCCGCGGGCGGGGCGGCGCACACCATGGACCATGCCTGATTGCCTGTCCCCCTCGAACTCGACTACCATCTTCATAGCGAGCTTTATCGTCGCCAAATGTGGTGGGACGTGAAGTCGGTTTTCATGGTGGACTAAGTGAGTCCGACACGGATGCCTAGAGCTAGAGAAGGCAACGTGGTGGAAGTAAGGAGCGGTAGTCGGTAGAGTCGTTTGTGAAGCGTCCCCTCATCAGAGGTGACTAAATGTGACATAAATACCAGTCCCAGGAGGCTGGCAACACATTTATTACAACAGGTGGTTCAGTCCCTTACATCACGGCGGCATAGTGGGCACGGAAGCGCCATTGCCACGAGAAACAACACAAAAGCTAAAGACCAAACTACGATAGCGAAGGCTTCTAAGGCCTCATCAGAGTACCACGCCATGGAAGCTCTCTGTGGCGACCCTGAATCCACAAGCACGGTTGGGTGTAGGGCAGCGACCTACTCGACGTCTTCGGGAACGAAGTCGGGATCCTCCTCTGAAAAACAGTTAAACAAGCAAGGGTGAGTACATACGTACTCAACAAGTTCAACCTCACCCACGGAGGGGCTTATAAGCAGATCATGTACAGGAGATGTCAAGGATCAGGTCAAGGTTTATTTTGCAAACACATTTACTCATGCAGGGGTTCATTTTCGAAAAGGTTTTCGCAAACAATTTTTATAACCCAAGTAACTCAGTTGTTTTGAGAAAACCAATTAGGGACTACCGGACTCCCCGTCCGCAGTAGCCCGGGCACACAGCCACACACTTTTCCAGAAAACAACTCACGCCATGAAAACATCCCAAACCCAAACACTAGTTTTGTGACCCCACCGTGACTCGTCCAATACCGTGGACACAGCTATTCGAATAGGTTTTACACTCTGCAGAGGTTGTACATCTTTACCCACAAGTAGGGTACCGCCACACAAACACCTTAGTGCCGGCGCGGATCCTATCAAAGCCGTTACCCACCTTAGCTAACCCTACGAGCCACCACGGAAGCAACCAAGGGGTTATCTCATATAACCAGGGCGTACCTCACACAGATCGTACCCCTACTCCATGATCTCCCGCTGCTCACCCGCACTCCTGATGGCAAGTAGATTAACTAGTGGGATTTATGCTAAGCCGTTGCCACATACAACGGTCGAGTGGTAGTACGATAATTGGGCCAGGTGAGATGTCACGCAACCCGGTCCTTAACGACAAGATGGACATCTCCAACATGCTCAACCACAAAGGTACGAGCTCACCCATACTCCTGACACACGCGTCCATCCCGTCTACCCAGTGCTTTACTCATTTTCCAAAATATCCCATTCCCATTTTTAAAGCACTCACACATTTTTAAAGCAATCATTTAGGCCAAACCAAGTTCAATCATAGCAATCAAGGGTGGCTATCCTACCGGGTTTTAACAGTAAAACAATATGCAATTTATAAAACGGGTCATAGGGTTGTATTTATAAAACTGGGATCAAAGCATGCATCAAAGGATGAGATTGAACTTGCCATCTTCGAAGTCCTCGGGGAGTTCCTGCTCGTGGTTCGGGACTCCGGTCTCCTGCTCGCAGTACTCGGCTCCGAACTCCTCCTGTGGCTCCTCCTCGTTCACTCCGTTGGCTAAAGCACACACAAACAAGCATACAATCAAGCAAAGTCTACTGGCTGAGCTCGAGAGGAGAAATGCATGGAAAAATATATAAAATATTATTTCCAGTATATGGGTGGATGAGTCGGCGGAAATGGCTCCGGTAAGGTTATGCTGAGGTTGGGAATTTATTTGGATTAGAATGGCTCATAAAATGATAGATTAGGGGGGGTATTAGGGGAGGTTTAAAGGGTTTTGGACCTATTTGTAAAGATCTAGGGGCTTCTTGGTGAAACAAATATAAGAGAGGTGGAGGGGCCTCGGGTGCGGATAGAAAGGAAAGGAGGGGGGTCTTGGCAAAACTGCCATCCCCTTCCTCCCCCTTGGTTCGAAACAGGGGAGGGGAGGTAGGGGCGGCCGGGCAGGCGGCCGGCGGCGCTCGCCGGCGCATGGGGCCATGGCGGCGACCGGGAGCTAGGGGAAAATGGAGAGGGGACCGCGGGGAGTCGATCCCGCTCCTCACCTTCGGCGGGGACGGCGTGTGGAGGCGGCTCCGCGGTGGTGGGGCGGCGGCCGTCGGAGGCGAGCGGGGCGGCGGCCGTCGGAGGCGAGCGGGGCGGCGGCGCTGTGAAGCAAGAGGAGGGAAAGGGAGTGGCCAGAGAGGCTTGGGCGAGGCAGGGGCGGCGCGGGCTACTTATAGCCGGGGAAAGGCGGTTCGGCGGGGAGATTTTTGTGCTCGCCGGCGCTCTGGCGGGGCCGCGGTGTCCGGCCGGAATCCCGGTCGCCGGGCGACGGGACGGCTCGGGCAGAGGCCAATTAGGGCGGCCGCGGTCGTCGGGCGGCAGCCGTTGGGTCTTATCATGCCCAGGCGCACCGTGCTTCGAGGTGGAGGGGCGGCGCCAGGGAGGGTGGTAGGCCGGCGGGGCCGGGTTGGCGCGGGATGGCCGGCGGCGACAGCACCGTGGTGTGACAGCTCGGCCAGGCGGAGTAATGGCGATGCGCCAGGGTGCGGTCACGTCGCGGGCCGTGCAGTGCTGCGCAGGGCAGGGGCCGGCGTGACGTGTTGGGGAGGAGGAGAGGGCCAGGCGCGGTCGGGCACAGGCCGAGGCAGAGGTGCCGGCCGAAGGAAGAAGAAGAAAGGGAGAGAAAAAGAAGGGAAGGAAAAAGAAAAGGAAGAAAAGGAAAAAGGAAAGAGAGAAAAGAAAATAGGGAAAAAGGAAAAGAAAAATAGAAAAAGGAAGGGAAAAGGGACTTAGAAAATTAGGAGAAAACCTAGGAAAATTAGGAGAGAGGGGAAAAAGGATTTTCTCGGGTTCGAGCACTTGCGGGGCTGACGCGGTGTCGGCAGCGGAGCAGGCCGGCTGGCGGGACCATGGCGGGCTCGGGATTCCCGGCGAGATGGCCGACAGCGGCGCTGCAGTGGTGCTGTGCGACATGACGCGGAGGGCGGCGGTGGCTCGAGTGATGGCGGGCGGGATGGGCGGTGCCGGCGGGATTCGCGGCACGCGCCGGGGAAAGGAGGGAGGAAAAGATGATCGGGGCTTTGAGGAGATGATCGAGCTCAGCGGAAAAGTTTTGAAAACACGTGTGTTTTAGCAGGTGATTTATTAGGGCTAAAAACGCGGGCGTTACAAACCTACCCCACTTAAAATGAATCTCGTCCTCGAGATTCAGCTAGTTCTCAAACAAGTGGGGAAACTCTTTCTTCAGCGCGTCCTCTCGCTCCCACGTGGCTTCTTCTACTCCGTGTCTGCTCCATTGGACTCTGCACACTCGTACTTCTGATGTCCTTGTCTTTTTGACCACTGTGTCCAAAATCTTGACGGGCACCTCCTGGTACCTAAGATCTGGCTGTAAGTCAATTGTTTCCACCGGAACTCGTTTCTCTTCGATCACTCTCAAACACCTTCGCAGCTGAGAAACGTGGAACACTGGATGTATATCCGCCATTTCCTCTGGTAGCTTCAACCGGTATGCTACTGCTCCAACTCTCTTCAGCACTTTGTACGGTCCAATGTACCGAGGGGCTAATTTCCCGTGCACCTGAAATCTCCGAGTCCCACGGATAGGTGAAACCTTGAGATACGCAAAGTCTCCTGGGCTGAAGCTTACTTCTCGCCTCTTCCTATCTGCATAGCTCTTTTGCTGGGATTGGGCAGCCTTCAATTTTTCTCGGATCTCAGCTACTCGTTCCTCGGCTTCTCTAATGAGTGCGGGTCCAACCAAGGCACGTTCCCCCACTTCTGACCACATCAATGGGGTTCTGCATTTTCTCCCATATAGGGCTTCAAATGGTGACATGCCTAGGCTGGCTTGATAACTGTTGTTGTACGAAAACTCTGCATATGGTAGGCTCTGTTCCCAATCTTTGCCATAGGTGAGGACACATGCCCTTAGCATGTCTTCCATGATCTGATTCACCCTCTCGGTCTGTCCATCCGTCTGGGGGTGGTAAGCTGAGCTAAAATCCAACTTGGTTCCCATGGATTTATGCAAACTTTCCCAAAACCTAGAGGTAAACTGAGGCCCTCTATCTGAAACTATCCTGCTGGGTACTCCATGCAGCTTCACTATGTTTGCTATATACAGCTTGGCCAATTTCTCTTCGTCATAATTATTACGTACGGGTATGAAGTGAGCGACTTTAGTGAGTCGGTCTACTATTACCCATATAGAATTATATCCTTTCTGTGTCTTGGGCAAGCCTACTACGAAGTCCATGCCTATCTCATCCCACTTCCATACTGGGATGGGTAAGGGTTGCAACAGTCCTGCGGGCTTTTGGTGTTCTGCTTTAATCCTCTGACAAGTATCACAGTGGGCGACGAACTGTGCAATGTCTGCTTTCATTCTATTCCACCAATACTTCTGTTTTAAATCCATATACATCTTAGTGGATCCCGGGTGGATGGAATACGCTGAGTTGTGTGCCTCATCCATGATGGTCTGCCGGAATTCTCTGTCTTCAGGTACGCATATCCTGTTTTTATACCATAGTGTACCGTGACTGTCCACCCTAAAGTCTGGGGCCTTATTCTCTCCCGTGTGCTTGCGGATCTTCATCAGCTCCTTATCGGATTCTTGGGCTTTTCTAATTTTGTCTTCCAGGGTGGGCTGGACACTTAGTTGGTGAACGTAGCCCTGGGGAACAATGTGCATGTTGAGTCGTGCCATTTCCTCTTGTAATTGGGCATTCTTAGGTACTGCTTTTCCATAAGACTTTCTGCTTAAGGCATCCGCTACTACGTTGGCTTTTCCCGGGTGGTAATGGATTTCCAGGTTATAGTCTTTGACTAATTCCAACCACCTTCTTTGCCTTAGGTTCAGGTCAGGCTGGGTGAAAATGTACTTCAAGCTCTTGTGGTCCGTGTAGATCTCGCACTTATTTCCAATCAGGTAATGTCTCCAAATCTTAAGGGCATGCACTACGGCTGCAAACTCCAAATCGTGGGTGGGATAGTTCTGCTCGTGGGGCTTGAGTTGGCGGGAAGCATACGCCACTACTTTCCCATCTTGCATAAGGACACATCCTAGTCCTTGTCGGGATGCATCGCAATAGACGACAAAATCCCGTTGAATGTCTGGCAAGGTTAGCACTGGGGCGGTTGTCAGTCTTCTTTTCAACTCCTGAAAACTCTTCTCACACGACTCGGTCCAGACGAACTTCTTCTCCTTCTTGAGCAATTCTGTCATGGGTCGGGCAATCTTAGAAAATGCTTCAATAAACCTCCGGTAGTATCCCGCTAAACCAAGAAAGCTTCTGATTTCACTCACATTGGTTGGTTGTTGCCAGTTGGAAACTGTTTCGACTTTCCCAGGGTCTACTGCTACTCCTTCTGCTGTCAGAATATGTCCAAGGAAGGATATTTTCTCCAACCAGAATTCACACTTGCTGAACTTAGCGTACAGCTTGTGCGCCCTCAGTTTCTCCAGTACCACTCGAAGGTGTTGTTCATGTTCCTCCACACTTTTGGAGTAAACAAGTATGTCGTCAATGAAAACTACGACAAACTTGTCTAGTTCCTCCATAAACACCTTATTCATGAGGTTCATAAAGTATGCCGGTGCGTTAGTGAGTCCAAAAGACATCACGGTGAACTCGTATTGTCCATAACGGGTGACGAAGGCGGTCTTTGGTATGTCACTCTCCCTAATCTTGAGTTGATGGTATCCTGACCTTAAGTCGACCTTCGAGAAATATTTGGCTCCCTTCAGTTGGTCAAATAAATCATCTATTCTGGGGAGAGGATACTTGTTCTTGATAGTGACTTCGTTTAGTGAGCGATAGTCCACGCACATCCTCAGGCTTTTATCCTTCTTTTCGACGAAGAGCACTGGGGCTCCCCATGGTGACGAGCTTGGTCTGATGAACCCATTTTGCTGAAGTTCTCTCAGCTGCTTCTTTAACTCTGCCAACTCAGGGGCTGCCATCCTATAGGGTCTCTTGGCTATGGGAGAGGTTCCGGGGATGAGGTCGATGACAAACTCTATATCCCTATCTGGTGGCATTCCGGGGAGTTCTTCGGGAAATACATCTGGATATTCCCGTACTACTGGGATCTCTTCTAGGGACTTGGCCTTCATGCTAAAAACCATTACGTCTGGTCTGCTTCCTCGGGTACAGCAGGTTACTTGCACTCCGTCTGGGTTGGTTAGGTGTACTACCTTATCGGCACAACTTATAAGGCCGTGGTGAAGGCTTAACCAGTCCATCCCAAGAATCACATCTATCCCTCTGGACTTCAGTACTACCAGGTCCGCTAGGAACTCTACCCCACTTAAAATGATTCTCACCCGGGAGCAACCCAGTTGACACTTGATGTCACCTCCGGGTGTTCGGGTTAATAGGGGTGCTTTTAGTAGTACTGTAGGTATATTATGCTTTTCCACAAAACTTGAAGATATGAACGAATGTGATGCTCCTGAATCAAATAATATAGTTGCCAAGACTGAGCTGACCAGGAACTCGCCGAGCACTACGCCTTGTGCTTCTTGAGCCTCCTGTGCATTGATGTGGTTGACGCGGGCTCGTCCATAGGACTGCTGGGGCTGCCTCATCTGCTGGTTGTTATTGCCGAAGTTGTTGTTACTGCGAACTGGCACGCGGTTGGCTCCAGATACAACCGGTCTCGGCCCATGCACTGAGTTGGAGAAGGCTGAAGTTGCTGGCTTTTTGGCGTATGGGCAGTTGGCAATGAAGTGTCCGGTCTCACGGCAGTTGAAACATACTCGGGTGTTGTTGTTGTTGTTGGCAGTGACCTGACTGGTATTGTTTTGTGGAGGCTTCATGGTGTTCTGGTTGTTGTACTGTTTAAACTGGGTTCTGGGGCCCTGGGAGCTCGTGGCTTGTGCCTGGGTTCTGTACTGCATGGGGTTTTGGAACCTGGACATGGGATGACCAAAGTTTCTCTGCCTCTGGAAACGTTCTTGCTGCTGAGCCTTATTCTCCATGAATTTGCGCTTGTTTTCTTTCTTCTCTTCTGCTTTGGCTCTCTCTGTGAACATGGCCATGTTCATAAGGGTGTTGAAGTCTGGGTAGATCTGAGGGGTAAGCAGAGTCCTCAGTTCCGGAGTCAAGCCCTTCTTGAACATGTCCTGCTTCTTCGAGTCCTTGTCCACTTCTTCGGGGGCATAGCGGGCTAACTCTATGAACTGGTAGGTGTATTCCTCCACGGACTTGTTGCCTTGGCGAAGTTCACGGAACTCGTCTGCCTTGCGCTTCAGTGTGGCTTCTGGGATGTGGTAGCGACGAAACTCTTCCACAAACTCATCCCAAGTGATGGTGGAGGGATCTTTGGTAGCTGCACAGTAGTTTTCCCACCAGGCTAAGGCTGTTCCAGTGAGCTGGTGAGTGGCCAACAGCACCTTGTCTCGATCCTCACAGTTGAATGGCTCTAGTTCCCTCAGGATGGCCCTCAGCCAGTCATCTGCATCCAAGGGATTCACGGACCCGCCAAACGTGGGTGGCTTTGTCCGGAGAAATTCTATCAGTTTCTCATTCATGCCCAGAACACGGGGCTTTGGGCGGGTGATGGCATTGGCTATGGCTTCCAGCAACAGGGTCTGGTTGGCCAACACTTGCGCCAGGTCTACGGCAGGTGGTGGTGGAGGAGGAACCATGTTTTCTCCTCCATTTTCGTCCTGATACACTTCTTGGTCGTTAGGGTGCTCCCTTCGTTCAGCATGCGATCCTTCCGCATTTGGGTCCATACGACCGGAGCCTTGGAAGCTCCTGGCGGGACGCCTTGAAACCATCTGTAGGGGAGCGGGTTTCTATGAGATTTTAGGTGATGTTTAAGTTGATTAAGACGGGCTTTTGAAAAGACAGGATCTGACTCCTGTCGTCAAGCACACAACAAGCACACATGACACACAAGCACAAACAACTTCATTTCACTCATGAGAGGAGGATACATCCCGAATTACTCGACCGGTACAACGCTGGTACACTACACGACAAGGCACTACGACAAAAGCTAAGGGTGCGGCTCTAAGCTCGGACCAGCACGGCTTCATTCCTTGGCAAGGGCTTATGCGGCATGCTACTCGCGAGGCGAGCCATCTTCCGGGGCGGAGTGTGCTTCCAGTGGAATGAGCAGCTCATCACCGTCATCATCCTGGGGGTTCCCGTTCTCTTAGGGCTGGGCGGAAGTTCCTTCTTCGGCGGTTGATGTTGGTTGCTCGGCGGCTACAGACGGTGTTGGGGTCTCAGGAACTCCTCCCCATCCTATGAGGGGTGTCCCAATTAGGACTTGTGCTTCTCCGACGGCCGGAACGGGTGTTCCACTGTTTGTCCATTCCTGTATGCGCTGATCCTGGATCCGCCTGAGGCTCTCATGAGCAACAGCTTCACTGCTTATGGCGGCCGCGGTCCTTGCTTCAGCTTGGGCTACTCGAACTTGGTGCATCCTTACTGTGACTTCCGCTTTCTCAGCCCGACCAATTTGCTCTCTCAGGAACTTGGCCTGATCATCAAAGAGTTTATCCAGGGAAACGAGGTAGGCAACTACTTGGTACAAAAGATCTTCTTGGTGACGGCGCCGCTCCAGGTTTCTCATGCGGGCCTGCCAGACTGGAGTCCGGATGGCGGGAGGATAAAGTCTCATCGGTGTGGAAACAAGGTGTTCTTCGTAGATCCTGCACAGGTAACGGAGAGTTTTCCGGAGGGCCAAGGGATAGGTATCCCGATGTCGAAAACCTGTGGCGGTCACGCGCCACGGCTCGACGTTGGGGTAGCGGGTGCTTCTGGCGATGGAGAGGACCACCTTACAGCGAAGAGTGCCGAGTTGCTCATACTCTCTACTGTAGTACCTTGGGCGCTCAGTGATACCGAGGCGCTCCAGGGAGTTGATAAGAAGGTGAGCAAAACCAGGCTCCTCCTGGCACACGCCTTGGGTCCATCCATCTTCGGCCATCTGAAAACAAGGGTAGAGTTGAACAAGTTGTGCAAAGGGTAGGGTACAAAAGATAGATAGTTTTATTTATTCACAAAGGTTGGGTACACTCCTCAGGGGTACACTTATTATTATGACGATAGCTCTAGCCTAGGCACTCCATACTCTTCTTATGGGGCTTCTTCCTCAGGCTGAATGCGACGCTTCTTCGGTGGAAGATCTTGTTCCAACATCACATCCTCGGTCTGGGTTCCCTTATCCCAGTGGGTTTCTTCGGGTTCATCCTCCATCAACCCAGCTTCTTCTCGTCTCCTACGTTCCTTGTGGAGCTCATCCCATAGGTTCTTGTGGAATATTTCAGAGCGTTCCCTTTCCCTGGCGTAATCTCTCTGCAGGTTAGCTAGGGCAACTTCTGCTGCTTTTGTGTTCATCCTTTCCAATTCTGTCCTTTGTTCTGCTCTTTCTGCCCTGCTGATTTGGTACTTCAGCTGCTCGGCCTGTTCATGGAAAAGGTGGTCTAAGCCATTGAGGTAAATGGACAGGTGAGAAATCGTATCTTCTAGGTCTTCTTCTTCTCTTCCAAGTCCTCTCATCCGGGCGATCCATGAGCGTCCTCTTCCTCCAGAGGGTGGGAAAAATCCCATCGGAGTCCGTCGAAGGTGTTGCCTATAGACCACTCGTAGGCGTCGCAGGGCTTTTCGGGCGGCCTTTGGGTATGTGTCGGTGAAGCGAAACCCAGTGGTGGAGATGAACCAAGGATCTATGTCGGGGTAGAGTGTGCTCCTTCCCACGAAGATCATCACTTTACACCGAAGGGTGCCACTGTGTTCGTACTCCCGATAGATGTACTCCGGTGGGTCCCTTACTCCGATGCGCTCTAGGCTGAGTAGCAGTAACTTAGGGAGGCCAGGCTCTGCGGGGCAGACGCCTCCACTCCATTCCAAGTTAGCCATCTGGAACCAGGCAAGGGTTAAGGTAAGAGATTTGTGGAAAGGTGAGCTAAGCAGGGAAAAGATTTAGAGAAAGGCTTAGAAAAGGTCTCGGGTCCTAGGGGTCGCGTCCTACGGCCAACCTATGGCTCTGATACCACCTGAAGCGTCCCCTCAGCAGAGGTGACTAAATGTGACATAAATACCAGTCCCAGGAGGCTGGCAACACATTTATTACAACAGGTGGTTCAGTCCCTTACATCACGACGGCATAGTGGGCACGGAAGCGCCATTGCCACGAGAAACAACACAAAAGCTAAAGACCAAACTACGATAGCGAAGGCTTCTAAGGCCTCATCAGAGTACCACGCCATGGAAGCTCTCTGTGGCGACCCTGAATCCACAGGCACGGTTGGTTGTAGGGCAGCGACCTACTCGACGTCTTCGGGAACGAAGTCGGGATCCTCCTCTGAAAAACAGTTAAACAAGCAAGGGTGAGTACATACGTACTCAACAAGTTCAACCTCACCCACGGAGGGGCTTATAAGCAGATCATGTACAGGAGATGTCAAGGATCAGGTCAAGGTTTATTTTGCAAACACATTTACTCATGCAGGGGTTCATTTTCAAAAAGGTTTTCGCAAACAATTTTTATAACCCAAGTAACTCAGTTGTTTTGAGAAAACCAATTAGGGACTACCGGACTCCCCGTCCGCAGTAGCCCGGGCACACAGCCACACACTTTTCCAGAAAACAACTCACGCCATGAAAACATCCCAAACCCAAACACTAGTTTTGTGACCCCACCGTGACTCGTCCAATACCGTGGACACGGCTATTCGAATAGGTTTTACACTCTGCAGAGGTTGTACATCTTTACCCACAAGTAGGGTACCGCCACACGAACACCTTAGTGCCGGCGCGGATCCTATCAAAGCCGTTACCCACCTTAGCTAACCCTACGAGCCACCACGGAAGCAACCAAGGGGTTATCTCATATAACCAGGGCGTACCTCACACAGATCGTACCCCTACTCCTTGATCTCCCGCTGCTCACCCGCACTCCTAATGGCAAGTAGATTAACTAGTGGGATTTATGCTAAGCCGTTGCCACATACAACGGTCGAGTGGTAGTACGATAATTGGGCCAGGTGAGATGTCACGCAACCCGGTCCTTAACGACAAGATGGACATCTCCAACATGCTCAACCACAAAGGTACGAGCTCACCCATACTCCTGACACACGCGTCCATCCCGTCTACCCAGTGCTTTACTCATTTTCCAAAATATCCCATTCCTATTTTTAAAGCACTCACACATTTTTAAAGCAATCATTTAGGCCAAACCAAGTTCAATCATAGCAATCAAGGGTGGCTATCCTACCGGGTTTTAACAGTAAAACAATATGCAATTTATAAAACGGGTCATAGGGTTGTATTTATAAAACTGGGATCAAAGCATGCATCAAAGGATGAGATTGAACTTGTTGTCTTCGAAGTCCTCGGGGAGTTCCTGCTCGTGGTTCGGGACTCCGGTCTCCTGCTCGCAGTACTCGGCTCCGAACTCCTCCTGTGGCTCCTCCTCGTTCACTCCGTTGGCTAAAGCACACACAAACAAGCATACAATCAAGCAAAGTCTACCGGCTGAGCTCGAGAGGAGAAATGCATGGAAAAATATATAAAATATTATTTCCAGTATATGGGTGGATGAGTCGGCGGAAATGGCTCCGGGAAGGTTATGCTGAGGTTGGGAATTTATTTGGATTAGAATGGCTCATAAAATGATAGATTAGGGGGGTATTAGGGGAGGTTTAAAGGGTTTTGGACCTATTTGTAAAGATCTAGGGGCTTCTTGGTGAAACAAATATAAGAGAGGTGGAGGGGCCTCGGGTGCGGATAGAAAGGAAAGGAGGGGGGTCTTGGCAAAACTGCCATCCCCTTCCTCCCCCTTGGTTCGAAACAGGGGAGGGGAGGTAGGGGCGGCTGGGCCGGCGGCTGGCGGTGCTCGCCGGCGCATGGGGCCATGGCGGCGACCGGGAGCTAGGGGAAAATGGAGAGGGGACCGCGGGGAGTCGATCCCGCTCCTCACCTTCGGCGGGGACGGCGTGTGGAGGCGGCTCCGCGGTGGTGGGGCGGCGGCCGTCGGAGGCGAGCGGGGCGGCGGCGCTGTGAAGCAAGAGGAGGGAAGGGGAGTGGCCGGAGAGGCTTGGGGCGAGGCAGGGGCGGCGCGGGCTACTTATAGCCGGGGAAAGGCGATTCGGCGGGGAGATTTTTGTGCTCGACGACGCTCTGGCGGGGCCGCGGTGTCCGGCCGGAATCCCGGTCGCCGGGCGACGGGACGGCTCGGGCAGAGGCCAATTAGGGTGGCCGCGGTCGTCGGGCGGCAGCCGTTGGGTCTTATCGTGCCCAGGCGCACCGTGCTTCGAGGTGGAGGGGCGGCGCCAGGGAGGGTGGTAGGCCGGCGGGGCCGGGTTGGCGCGGGATGGCCGGCGGCGACAGCACCGTGGTGTGACGGCTCGGCCAGGCGGAGTAATGGCGATGCGCCAGGGTGCGGTCACGTCGCGGGCCGTGCAGTGCTGCGCAGGGTAGGGGCCGGCGTGGCGTGTTGGGGAGGAGGAGAGGGCCAGGCGCGGTCGGGCACAGGCCGAGGCAGAGGTGCCGGCCGAAGGAAGAAGAAGAAAGGGAGAGAAAAAGAAGGGAAGGAAAAAGAAAAGGAAGAAAAGGAAAAAGGAAAGAGAGAAAAGAAAATAGGGAAAAAGGAAAAGAAAAATAGAAAAAGGAAGGGAAAAGGGACTTAGAAAATTAGGAGAAAACCTAGGAAAATTAGGAGAGAGGGGAAAAAGGATTTTCTCGGGTTCGAGCACTTGCGGGGCTGACGCGGTGTCGGCAGCGGAGCAGGCCGGCTGGCGGGACCATGGCGGGCTCGGGATTCCCGGCGAGATGGCCGACAGCGGCGCTGCAGCGGTGTTGTGCGACATGACGCGGAGGGCGGCGGTGGCTCGAGTGATGGCGGGCGGGATGGGCGGTGCCGGCGGGATTCGCGGCACGCGCCGGGGAAAGGAGGGAGGAAAAGATGATCGGGGCTTTGAGGAGATGATCGAGCTCAGCGGAAAAGTTTTGAAAACACGTGTGTTTTAGCAGGTGATTTATTAGGGCTAAAAACGCGGGCGTTACAGTTTGGCATGTGGTTAAGTACTTTAGTGGCAGCAAGGGAGGTAGATGTGGTCAAGGAACATCACGACGACACGGCAGAGGCATTGCAGTCAGCAATGCGATACGAGAAGCAGTGTGAGCTATCTTGCGACAGAAGGAGAGAGCGCTACTGACGGCTGTTAAGTACCACTTTTACACTGTCAACTCCTGCATAAGATAAATGGAAAGTGGGCATTGACACTAGGCTAGGTCTTTATACTGACAATTTCCGCAAGTGTTGGTGTTTCTAGATTTTGTTGCAGGGCACACCGAAATACGTGCTAAATGGTACAGTTGAGAGCAACTGATCTAATGGCTTATATCGGACATCATCATAAACAACC
Source organism: Cenchrus fungigraminus (assembly GCA_036936925.1). Lineage (NCBI taxonomy): Eukaryota > Viridiplantae > Streptophyta > Magnoliopsida > Poales > Poaceae > Cenchrus > Cenchrus fungigraminus. The sequence continues at coordinate 12,446,646 of CM072778.1, read as the reverse complement.
TCAAATGCCAATTTAAACTACACCATTTCAACAGGCTCGTCGAGACGGTCGAAATGGATATATTATTTGCCTACATCGGAGTTCGTATGCACGAGATATGAAATAAACAAACAAAGGATACATGACGTCACCTGGGGCCCACACCTCGTCACGTAGGACCCACCAGCGGGGCCCACACCTGGTGCGGGTCCATGCCACATCAGCAGCATAGGGCGCATGCACAGGTGTGGCTGCAATGAGTAGCTTCCCAGAAGCTTGCACCGCAAGGTTCAGTAGCTTACGCAGGAAGGAAGCCGCCTCAAGCTCCTTCTCACTCAAGATACAGCAACTTGGCCCCTACTCCTCAGCGCCACGTGTCACCACCCTATTGGTGGCGCCCATGGCAGCCTTGGGACCCCTCCAAGCTTCCCTTGGCCTATAAATAGATGGAGAGGGGGTAAGAATAGGGAGACACCATCTCACCCAAGGATGAGAGCTTCCCTTCAAAGGAGAGGCCTCTCCTTGGTAGATTAGAGAATAGGAGAGTGAGAGAGGGATTTGTATCTCTATGGATGCTTGATCGTAAAGTAAGTATTTCTGCATTTTCTATTTAGACTAAAGTGTTATTCATATACTTGAGTGATAAGTTCTTGTGTTCTTCGTTTGTTCATCATTTAGAGGCGCGTGTTCTTCACGAACACGCCCCCTCGATCTAGTTGATTAAGTGCACAAGTTTGTATCCCGTTTGTATGACTAGTCTATTAGAATAAAGTGGATGCTTACATGCTCTTATTAGAATAAAGTGTGTTCATAATTCCTTTCTAATAGTTTATACTAGGTTGCACGAGTAGCATTTTTCCTCTGCTAGTGCGTAGATCCTGGGTTTATGCGTTCGTCTGTTGTAAGTCGTCCGTATACGTTGGAAGCATAGTACGGGACCGAGTGCTCTCTCGTATGCCTTTAGTACAAGCTAGTAGTACCTATAGTGAGTGAGATCAGTTCTCTTCTGTGGTCGTAGTTCTATTAGTACAGAGTGCCATAGTCCGTTGGCTACGGCAGTAACCACAGCGTGGACGTTGTGACACGCTACCGGTTATCATTCGTTCGGCTTATCCCAAGGATAGGTAGAGGCAGTCCAGGTTGTGGTGACAGCCCTTCTGGCCCTCGTTGATCCTCCGCGGCTGGATATAGTCAGAGCTCCGTTCCACAAAGATCCGCGTATCGGAGTCGCCTGTTAAGTCAGGACTATCGGTACCTTTAGCCAAGTTCTATCTAGAGATCGACCTTTAATCTCATCTATAGTGCTATCTTTAGGAGTCCTCTCTATCCTTACCTCTTGTCTGGGTGTGTCCTTGGACTGACTGTACGAAGTTAGTACACACATGTTCCCTTGGAATACTCTGAGGTGAAAGCTACAACAGTATCTGTGCGCTTGTGGATTTATTTTGTGTGACGCTAAAATACCCAACAAGCGCCTCTATTCATGCCCAACAAGGCGTTGGGATGCTGACGAGGGAGTAATCTTACGCATGGCCCATGCACCCAAAACGTGGACCGCAATGACATCCAGTGGTCGAAGGAGAAGACATTGGTCGCTGCATGTGAGCTCTACGTTGAAGGTGAACCCGTCCGCATAGGCGTACGACAGCGACACAACACACGACACTAGCACAATGCCTTTTCGCAGGATAGCGGCACCGGCAAGTCCCCAAAAGCGGCATTGTTCGAACTTCGTAAAACAACGGCGCTGATAAGTCCCCAAAGCACCATTGTTTGGACTTCGGAGCCGGTGGGCACAGTAGGGAAGGCAGCGAGGCCCTCCAACAGCTTAGACTAACTCCAACAGCATGAGGCAAAAGCAATTTTGCCTCCTACTCGCTACTGTGCACGTCGGGAATACCCTCCAACAGACGAGGCATCGCGCGATGCAAACTGCCTGTGGAGGAGAGAGGCGATACAATTGCATCGCCTCTCTCCTCGAAGGCATCCGCGCGGGGAAGAAGGAGGAGGCGGCGCGCCCGTCGGAAGGAGGCCGCGCGCGTGCGAAAGAGGAGGTGGAGGAGGCGCAGGACTGAGGCGGATCAGACCCGGCGCGCTCGTCGCCATAGGAGGCGTGGGGAGGACTCGAGGCCGGGCGAGGAGCCAGCGGCCGTGTCTCCTTCCCGCACCCGTCGCTCCTCTGCCGCCTTCGATCCGCCATGGCCGACGCGGCCCCCTGCTCCTGCGAAGGTCGAATCGACTCCTGCGGAGTCGAATTGGCATCGGCGCAGCTTGAATCGACTGTGGAGGAGCTCGGTCATCGGCGGGGTCAGGCCTGCCAGCGGCGTACGGCCCGCACGACGACGACCCCTTCCTCTTCCTCGCCCCTTTCTCTTCCTTTCCGGTGGATCCCGGGTGCGGCCAAGCGCAGGGGCGGAGCTACGTTGTTTGCTCTGGGTGCGGCCGCACCCAGGAAATTTCTATAACCCTTTATCATCCATAGATTTTCACCATGTAAAATTGAATTCCTACAAGTACAATGAAGGTGCCGCACCCTCTTGAATTTATCTCTAGCTCCGCCCCTGGCCAAGCGAGGTGGGCGGAGTTGCCGTGACAGAGGAGGGAAGAGCAGCTTGGGCGCCGGTCGGGAGAAGAGAATCAGAGCCGCGCCGCCGCGCCCCTCCACCGCCTCCGTGCCGCTACGCCCCTCCACCGCCCCGGAGCCGCCATGGCCTCCGTGCCGCACCCCTCCACCGCCTCCGCAGAGGGAGCAGGGGAGCCGCCGCCACTGCCCGCTGCCCAACGGAAGAGGTGCAGGGGAGAGGTCGCGCACCCGACGGCGTCTCGCCGGTCGCCCCTGCTCGGCCTGTGGCCGTGGTAAATGCGATTGCAAATGCTATTTCTGTTGGACGAGGTGGGATGCGAAGGGAGGGGAAAATACTGTAGATGCGAGGCAAAGGTCCATTTGCCTTCCAAATTTGCATATTGTTGTTGGACTCAGTCTTAAGGGGTGCAATTAGGGTGCATAGGGCAACCGCCCAAGGTGTCCCTTTACCCTTTTTAATCGTCGCTAGGGAATTGTAACCTCGTCTCAGTTAACATTCCACCGAGCGAGTGATAAAATGGGACGGGAGAAGTATGCATCAAACCAAGTGCATTGAGAATAGAAACAACCCGATTTACAATTCACAGTAGATGTGATCGATTTGTCGACTGCTATACCCAACAAAATATTTAGTGTTTACTAAGTTATAAAATTGAAAGAAAGTAAACACTTAAAGCTATTTAAGGGAGATAGAGGAATAATACATATCTTACTTTGAAATTATGTATTTCAAAATATGTAGTACTTGATTTTCTACATATTAGTAAAATGATATTGTAACACCTTTTACAGTGTCATGTTAAGTTTCGTGACATTCAATATTTAAATGTTATATAATTGAGATTATCCTAAGTAAATAATCATTTAACGAGAGCCCTAAGTGAGATATATGGATAATATATAAGCTACTTTGGAATTAAAAAAAATTAAAATATATAATACTTGGTCCTTGCTAAAATGGAATGTTTAGACCTTATATATCATGCATGTCAAGTTTCGTAACATTTAAAGTTCAAATATTATTTTATTTATATCGTTCAAAATTGATAAGTATAATTGAAGTGTTGGCGCGGCACCATCAAGTAATACATATTTCAAAATTCTATACACTATAGAAGTTTCTTGATCATGAGATACTATTTTGTAGGGATATCACCCCTTTATACACACTATTTTTCTTGATCATGAGATACTTTAGAAATGAAGAAGTTTCTCAATTTAATCAAACTATATGTTTATAGCTATTAATGTACTAATCCTAATTTATTGTATTATTTTCGTAGCCATCATATCATATGAAGAGCTAACTAATTTTTATAACTTAGTCATATCAATTGGCCTAATTCAACTTAAATAAGGTTAATATTCCATTAGCCTAATTCAAAACTAAATAAGGTCTCACGCGCCCTTGAGGTTTCTAGTAGAATTAAATATAGTTAGAATGAATAAATGTATCTTATAATTTAGTCTTTTAAAATTTTAAAAATATTTAGAGTACATTAAATTATTATATTTAATCAAAACAAACAACTAAGTTAACACTTAAGGCTATGTAAGGGAGATAAAGGCGTAATACACAGCTTACTTTGAAATTATGTAATTTAAAATATGTAGCACTTGACTCTTTACATGTAAATAAAATGAGGTCTTTACACCTTATACAATGTACATTGCAAGTTTTGTGACATTCAAAGTTTAAAAGCTTTTTAAGTAGATAACCATTTAAGGAGCCCTAAGTGGGATAGTAGGATAATACACAACTTACTTTGAAATTATGTAATTCAAAATATGTAGCACTTGACTGTTCACATGTTATTAAAATGAGATCTTTACACCTTATACAATGTGCATGGAAAATTTTGTGACATTCAATGTTTAAATGATATTTAATTGGTATTACCCTAGATAGATAACCATTTAACGAGAGCCCTAAGTGGGATATAGGGATAATACATAGCCTACTTTGAAATTAATTTTTTTTAAAAAAATATGTAATACTTAGTCTTGTACATGTTACTAAAATGGAATGTTCAGACCTTATATAACGTGCATATCTAATTTTATAACATTTGAAGTTCAAATATTATTTTATTTGAATTGTTCAAAGTTGATAAATTTAATTGGAGAACCTTCTGCCACGCCAGTCAACATGGCGCGGCACCATCACGTTGCCGCGTGGATGCATGTGGCTCGGCAGGGGGAGGCCTAGCTAGTCAGCCCACCGTGCCAGCGTGACGGGCTTGCCGCGCCAGTGCATGTGACGTGGCAACGTTGTTTTGCCGCGCCACGTGGGTTGGCGCGGGCAAAAGGGTTAGATCTGCAAATAATATTTCGGGGGTGTTATTGTTAAATATATATATTTAAAAAAGGTTAAAATCAAAAAAAAATCCCCGCCGCTAAGCCCCGACGTGGGACTTCTTCCATGAGTGGCGATGCAGGCGGCCCACCCGGCAAGCAAGATGTCGAGGATGGGGCGGCGTGGGGAGAGCACGGGGTGCCGGAGGAGCGGAGGAAAGAAGTGGAGGGAGAGAGACACGAGAAGGAGGGAGTAAAAGAGAGAGGAGAGGCTGACGTGTGAGGTCCACTGTTGGTTTATGGTATATAATAGGAGTTATAAAGGGTGACGAGTGAAGGAGAGAGAATCTTGATGGCCAAAAAGTATGAAGTATGACGAGTACGAGTAGTCTTAGGTAGCTTGGCTCCAGTGTTGTAGCTCTGAGTCACTTGGGTTATTCTTGACTGTCATATAATTACTGGGGTCTCTGGTCTTGATCCCCTCTCGCTATCCAATCCATGTATGTATAGGTATAGTAGTAAGTATATAAGTACAGTGTATACCCTATTCCTGGACGAGCTGCATGGTTACCGGCTTCTGCAGGAGCAGGGGAGCTTTAGGGGACCACGCAAAGGGGAAGTCAGGGCATGACCAGATCGTAGGCGGCGAGTCGCAAGTCAGCACGGTGTCGGGAACGGATTTTTTTCCGAGACCAAGAAAGGATTGGGTAAGTTTTCCGGTGTCAGAGGCTCACGGATGAAGATGAGCCGGAGAATGAAGGGGTTTTTTTACACTTAGGCACTTAGCCGGAGGATGAAGTTGGAAAACCAAAGGCTGAAAAAACTTCTACTATCTCTTTTATGTAGTTCCACGTCCACGTTCCAGCACACGTGTACCCAAGTGAAGGGAGCGACCTCTTTTTTAACAGCCTGTCGAATTTTCAATTCCACTTCCAGGACACATGCACCTAGAACCAAGTCGTAACTGAGCAATTGACCGGATACGATGAGATTCACTTGGTTCACCTTCCGGACCGTACTTATCCATTATCCAGTCGGCAGGTCATGTATAAAAGCAGAAGGATCAGCCTGTGGCGCCACGAGCATCACAAAGCTGAAGGTCAGCACAGTGCACACGGACACGTTACCTCTGGTTCCGCCACTGATTTGCACACGGACACGGACACGGACACGTTCCGTCACAAACGTTCCCAGCGCAGGAGCAATCGACATGCTAACGGATCATGTTGGTCCATCCATCATCGGTCAATTTAGCAAAGCTAGCTATCGGACTCATCCCTGAAAACCGTACCCTTTGTTAAATTAGCTGGCAGCGATCGGTCGATTCGTGGCGCGGCTACCGACCGCGGACTTGGATACGAGGTGCTGTTCGAACGGGGACAGCACGTAATGGCGAGAGTGACGCGGATGTGTGCTGGATGGAAACGGGTAAACCACTGCGCACGCCCGGCAACCAATTTTTACCTGATGAAGGTAACCAGCGAGGTCTTGTAACGTCGGGGTAGAAGTAGAAATGGAGAAACTCCTTGCGGGGCACACATTGGATTTAATTTGGCACCTGTGATTTACACTTTGTGATGCCTACTGTTACGATATACTACTAGTTGTGTATGGTTAACTTGAAAAGTGCTACTGGCCTTTTTTACCACTGGTGCTGAACCAACTTGGGTAGCTTGGCTCCAGTGTTGTAGCTTTTGGTCACTTGGGTTATTCTTGGGGTCTCTAGTCTTGGATCCCCCTTGCTATCTACTGTACTATATGTATATATAGGTATAATCCTAGACGAGCTTGTTATTACAGGAGCAGGGGAGCTTCTGGAGACCACGCGAAGGGGAAGTCAGGGCACGACCAGGTCGTAGCTAGCGGGGAGTCGCAAATCAGCACAGTAGCAGCCGGCGCCGGCGCCGGCAGGGAGGCGGTTGAGCTGTCGTCGCACGAGTCCGCCAGGTGCTGTTGCCCGTGCGGCACGGCGTCCTCCGCGCTTCCGCTTCCTGGAGCCTCGGCGGCGGCGGCGTCGCACGCCATCTGCTGCTGGTTGTTCGGCGGCCAGACGCCGCCGTCGTCGCTTGCGCGCACGGTCAGGGAGGGGGTTCTGGGCTTCTGGGTTCTGGCCTGCTTCTTCGCGGTGCCGGACAACAGGTCCACGGACGCCCACAGGCGGCGCGGGAAGAGCGGCTGCGGGCCGTGCAGGTGCGGTCCCTCGTACGTGACGACCAGCATCTCCGGGTCGTCCGTCGACTTCTCCACGTGCTTCTTGGCGCCGCACCGGGAACTCGTGCACTTGTAGTAGCTCCTGCAAGCAGGGCGGCAAAGTTTCATTCGCCGGCAGATTTTAACATTTATTATCAGCAACCAACCAAACCAGTGGTTTCATTTCATCAAAATTAATTGGCAGCCATCGATCAACGCCATATATGGAGAGGAGAGAAACAAATTTCACTCACGCCAAGTCCAGGTGGTATGCACAGATTAGAGAAAACTGTCGCCTAGCTAGGCCTCGTTTAGATGGCAAATTTTTTACCAAAAATTTGCTACTTTTTCAACTCTCTCTCCATCACATCACATTAAATACACCAAAAGACATATGTTTGGAGCAGTAAATATAGGTAAAAAAAATTACATCACGCGATGAATCTTTTGAGCCTAATTACCTCATGGTAGGATAATATTTAGGGTTTATTGGATATATACCATTACAACTCTCACGGTTTTGAGATATGCCATTATAATTCGCCTATTCGTAAATATACTATTACAATTTTTACTCTATTTGAGATCTGCCATTTTCTACGTATTTGATGCCGTTTGACTCATGTGCAGACCTTCTTACTTTCATATGGACAAAAATACCCCCGCTACTCCACTCACTGACTTGTGGGTCCCATCTCCCATATGTCATCTTCTTCTCTGATCCTTCACACCGCCGCCGCTAGAGTCGCTGGCTGGAGCTCACGCCCACTCCGGCGCCGACCTCCTCTGAGTCCGCAGCAACCCCCTTCACGCCGCCGTCGCAGCCAACCTCTTCGCACTGGAGCTCCTCTTCCTCTCCCCGCACTGGCAGCATATCCATCGGGAGCAGGAGCAGCGAGGGAGGGCTACGTCGCCGCCTCCGCGGCCACCGTCGATGGTGGCGGCGCCGGTGACGAGACCTCTGCGCAGATCCACAAGCGCAGGCTCCCGCTCGCTGCCGGCGCTCCGATTCGGCGACGGCGAGGTCGCGGCGGCAGGGGAACATGGTCACGGTAGCGCATGGGAGGGACTGAGAGCGGTGGCGGTGGCGGGCACTGCACGGACGGGCGGCGAAGCAGAAGCCGTGAGGGAGGCGCTCTGGGGCTTGTGGTGGAGGTGCCGTACGCCGCCGGTAAGATGGATGCACTGGCCGGTTGGAGAAGAAAGGAAAGAGGAAGAAGATGACATGGGGCCCACATGTCAGCGAGTGGGGGAAGAGATGTAATTGGGGCATTTTGGACCATACGAAATTACGGAGTGTTCTAGATGGGTCCACGGGAATCAAAGACGGGTTCAAGAGAATCAAAGACGTATATAATGGCACGATTCAAAGTATGTAACAATTGTAATGGCATATTTGCGAATAGTGAAATTGTAATGGCGTATCTTCAAACCGCGAGAGTTGTAATGGCATATATCTAATAAACCCTAATATTTACCACAAACAAACGAAACGTACTACAGGAGTGCTACAGGAGTTGAAACAGTTACTTTTGCTAGTTTTTAGCTATCTAAACGTGGCCCTAGTATGACGCTAAAAGTTCCATTCGCCGGCAGATTTTAACATTTATTATCAGCAACCAACCAAACCAGTGGTTTCATTTCATCAAAATTAATTGGTAGCCATCGATCAACGGCATATATGGAGAGGAGAGAAACAAATTTCACTCACGCCAAGTCCAGGTGGTATGCACAGATTAGAGAAAACTGTCGCCTAGCTAGTATGACGCTAAGAGACATCATCATTTAGTCTGCTGCTAGTTCATTTCTTTGGTCAACTTAGCATATACGCCCCACCTCGAGGGAGTATAACTTAGCATATACTCAGTCTCGGAAACATAGTCGCTCTGAAACAAAGAAACGTGAGGGCAGCCGCAACGGGCGCCGAGGCTCTCTATAGCTATCCACGTCGGAGAGAGAAGACGCTGGAGAGAGAAACCGTCGCCAGACTCAGCGCAAGCCGCTAGCACGCCATTCCACGAGTCTGCGGGCCCCAAAGAAACGAACTCCCATGCGAGCGGGATGGAGACGGACTGCGCTGGGGAAACACTCGTGCGCCGCGAACGGGCTTGTAGCCCAGTGGTGACGCTCGCGGTATGCGAGGCCACCCGCCCGCGTTCGATCCCAGTCTGGGACGAATGCGGGTGTCGCACGGGGGATTTTCCCCAGAGGGGTACCGGGTGCGTGTGTGAGTGTGTATAGGAGTAGGGAGTGCGTGTGTGTCTCGGTAGGCGCGTCCTCAGATTTCTCGGCAGCCCACCTGCGTTTGAGCGTGCGGTCAGCGTGGGTGCCCACTTGAGTTCTTACATGACAGGCCAGTACTCCTGACAAATTTCAAAAAAAAAAAACACTCGTGCGCCGCTCATCAAATGGTTGAGGAGGGCCCGGCCACCGGATTCCAGGGCGCGTAAAGGTGGTGGCCGGCGCATGCAGGCAGAGCTCGGCCTTCGTCGTAGGCAGGCGCGGCGGAGCTCGTCTGCCGCTGATGCAGAGGCAAGCGTTTTGGAAGGGAGAGTCCGGGCAGGACCGGAAGGAAGCGCCGACTGCGAGCTGGGTGACGCGGCCGGCACAGGCTGTTGGGAGCCGGTCACCACAAGGTGAAGCTGGGCGGTGCGGTCGGCATGGGCTGCTGGGAAGTGGGAGCCTGGGGAGGCGGTGTGGAGTCGTGGACAGTGGAGCTCGCCGTAGCCGTGGAGCGCGTGTGCGGAGGCCGTCGAGCGCGGGAGGGCCATCTCGCCGCCGGCGGCGAGCGAGCGGTTGGGCTCGGCCGTCGGAACTGGGTGCGCGCGGCTCGCCGCTCGCGGGCGCACCCGTCACCACGTGTGGAGCACACCTCGGGCTCTGGCTCCTCGTGCTCACCGCGGGGAGGCCGCGCCGCGCCGCTCGCAGGGGCGGAGCTCAGCAACGCGGGGAGGGCCGTTGCGGCGGTGCAGGGGTGGGCAGAGTGTGCCCGCGGCGGCGACAGCTCAATCGGGGAGGGACGGCTCCGACGCAAGAATGGTCGCCATGACCTGCCTCAGTTTACGGTAGGGCTGGGCTCAAGGCTAGCCCAGGTGGGTGGCGACGGAAGGGCGAAGGGCAGCCATTACCACGCCGCGAGCTGCCATGGCGGCGCAAGATCCGGCCGGCGGTCTGTGGACTGTGGAGCCTCGCGAGCTCCGTCGGTGGTCGTGGCTCGACGGAGCCATGGGCGCACAGACACCGTGGCGTGCAGGGGTTGCGCAGGCCAGCCGGCCGGTGGCGGGACGTGGGCTGGGGAAGGGGGTGAGGCATCCGAAGGAAGATGGAAGAGAGAAGGAGAGAAGAGGACGAGGATGAGATGGGGTCCACACGAATTTAATGCTATAGCAGGATCGTTGAACAGACGATCTATAACACTTGCTATATCCTACATGGCTCCTGTTATAGAGAGCATCTTACTATAACCACTGCGGGTGTCCTGAGAGGGGTAAGAACTCCTAACGACGGTCAAAACGGACAGAGCGAGTACGTGTATACTTTTTTAGTTATAATTGCGAGCCACTTAATGAGACATGGATGGTTGTTAGTGGTTGCCGTGTTGTGCACATCCTGATTATGTGAGAGTGAAATATCTTTCCGGAGATTCAGCCTGTTCGCTTGGCTGGTTGCTGGTGGCTGGTGCTGGTTTGTTCTGAGAGAAAAATACTGCTGACTGGTTGCTGGTGGTTGGTTTTTCTGAGAGAAAAGTACTGCTGGCTGGTGGCTGATAAGCCAGACGAACAGGGCGATTGTCGAACGAGCGAGTCGTGACATGCAGGGACAAAGATTGCTGACACTAAGGGCCCGTTTGGGAGGGCTCCGGCTCCACCTAAAACGGCTCCGGCTCCGGCTCTTCTGGTGGAGCGGTTTTTTTGGTGGAGCTGGAGTCGTTTTAATAAAACGTTTGGTAAAACGGCTTCTCCTGGCTGTGTAAGGTGGATAAGAGGATGAAAAGTCCGTAATACCCTTCTCTTTTTTTCTTTATATCTTTTATTTTCTTCTTAATTTTCTTCATCAATCCATTGTTTTTTTTTTGCAAATGCACAAGTCACACCACAACCTGAGTGGGGCCCACACCTCTCTCCTTATCCATCCCACCCGTGACCGTGACCACCCATCGTTCCCAGGCAGCCTCTCTCTCATCCCTAAAAAAAAGCCTATCTCTCTCTCTCTCGTGGGGAACGAGATGCAATCGGCGTCTGCGTCCCTGGACGACGCCGGTGAGATCCAGCGACGGTGGGTATCTCCTCCCCCTCTTCCTCATTCCCTCACGCGTGCTCCTCGGCCTCCTCCCCGCCCATGCCGCAGGCAACACCGCGACCGCCTCTGCTCGCCCCGGCTACGTGCTCTTCGCCCTCCCTTCTGCCGCCGGCGTGCGCCGTGCCTCCCTCCTCTCAGTCCGGCCGCGAGCTCCAACGTCCTCTGCCGCGCTTGTGCGGGCCCCACCCGGGGGCGGGGATGGAAAAGGGCAGGCGAAGCCGAGCGGAGCTACTCTTTTGTGGCTCCACCCGGACGAAATGGCTCCAGAGAGCGCATTTCGCGGGGCTCCGGCTCCGGAGCCGGTGCTGTCTCGCCCGTTTGGGAGGGCTCCGCCCGGAGCCGCTCATGGAGCTGGAGCTAGAGCCCTCCAAGAGACCCTATATATATCGCTGCTCCTATCTAAGCGTCATAACAGACAAAAATGTCGCCGTCGCCGATTTCTCTCAAGTCTCAACATGGGGAGAGAAGGGTCTTGGCAGGTTCCATGCGTATGGGATAGGCGTAACACCTCTCTCAGTTGCACTGTTGCACAACTGTGCAGTTTACAACAGTGGCGCCGCAAATGCCACAGGGTCATACTACTTTCGCTGCCAGCAAGGCACTGGAGTATTATCCAGAGCGACGTTGCTCTGAACTGTACAAACTACATTCCATCAAAGAGAGGAAATTAAGTGTGTTTTTAATTAGCATTAGTCTAACTAGGGGACAGTACTGTACGTGACACGAGCTAACTGACATCCAACGTACGGTCTTCATGGCCCCCAAAGCCCTGCAGGGGCCCTTAATCATATGGTTAATCCGGTACTTATCATGTGCTTTGTAGAGAAACTGATATCGCCAATTGTGAGAAAAGATCTCTGCATCTGGATATGTATAAATGGAAATACAATATTTTGTATAAGGCTTATGGCTTAACATATAAAAATATGAAAAACAGTGAAGCTTAACTACCGAACCTTATCAAAGTAGCTAATGTGTTTTTAAATGAGCTTAATGTAAAGCTAGAGTAACAAGCTTTGTAAAACTGAAAACGAATTCTCCAAATGAAATGTTTCAATGTTACCACCTTTTAGCTAGTCTAAATTTAGTTTAGCATGTGGTTATGTAATAATCTTGGAATTAATAAGATTTCCTTCATCGAGAAATCACTGACAACCCCAAAAATGTTCTCCCTCTTTTCCCATCTCGAATCTACTTTAGCACGGCAAAATAGATGAAAAAAGGTCATACCATGCACTCATGTGGATTTGATATGGCTTTACTTTTGCATGTGATTCTACAACCATTAAACAAAACATCTGACAACCTCCAAAACGTTCCACTCCCTCTTTTCTTAAAAGAATGAGCAAGCATTAGAAACAAGGATTATTTCCATGGGACCTAAATTCATCCATGCTCTTTGGTTTATTTTGGTATAGTCTGGAATTGAAGATATGAATGGATAGGAGTAATAGGGTTTTTCAGGGGTACGGCAGTCCAGGTCCCATGATTGGTATCGGATATTTTGTGAATGAGGTGAGGTGTTAATAATTGGATCAGCGTCGGCAATAGCACTTTGTCCAACTTCGTATTGCATAAGAGGTTTTTTTACGGTACACAATACCACCCAACGGTAGTACGGTGGTATTATCATCGGTTTTTTTTCAGTTTTTTACTATGGATAAAATGATAATTTGCTCGATGTATATTATTTGGAAAATATTTTCCCGCTGTCAAGGTTACATAAAATGACTTGATTTCATATATTACAACAATATTATTTTGTATATTTTCGATAATACCCATATACTACTCATACCACCTATGAATACCACCCATACCACACAAAAAAAAACCGGTGGTACAGAATTAATCTCAACCGTCGGATCCTTACATATAGGTCTTTTTTAATTACATACGAGTCCTTTTCAACCGGTGGTATAGGGTGGTATCAGTGGCGTAGCCAGGGAGAAAATTGAGCTGGGGCGGCTTCTCTACCGACTAGTAGAGCACTAAGGAAGAGGAACTAAGCTATGACACCATTACCGTTTTTTTGGTCTTCTTGCTGCCAATGCTGTAGTCGGGCGTGGCCATGGTGGCACATTGGCCTCTCCCTCGCTGGCACACGCCCGCGCTAGAGTAGCACGCCTGTCGAGCCGCTGCGACCGCCGCCGCCGCCAATGCTGAGCGCTTAGGGTGCCGCTTGTGCAGCCTGAGAGGAAGGGGATGGCGGGGATCGAATCGATTACATCATAGAGAAAGTGATGGGCTGACCTTTTTGGTTTTGGGCTGCTGCTGCCTGCTAGACCGGATGCATGCGAAAGGCCCAATTAGGATGACTGCTTTATCTGCGAGCCAGACAGCCGCCACGACGCCGTCCATGGCGTTCTGGCTGGCGACGAAGCTGCCGGAGCTCGACAGAGTTGTCGCAGAAGAAGGAAGGGTACTGGAGCAAGCGCGACGCTAGCTGGGGCGACCGCCCCAGCTCGCCCCAACATAGCTTCGCCCCTAGGTGGTATTGTGTACCGAAAAAACCTCATTGCATAATGGCTAGCTTCCTTAGATTTCTTGTTTTAGGTTGTTCTTTTGACATTCTTGGACGCGTTCCTAAATAAGGTTGTAAAACAAACTCTTCTTCTTCTAATGAAGTATTTGCTCAGGCAAGTTCAAAGAAAAATCATCCATATATGCAATCCGCACAGGACCTCTCAAATGCCAGGGATGGCCCTAAAAATGATTATAAGAATACTACAAACCGTACCGTTGGAAAGTTTTGTTGAGTCTTTTGCAGCTAGAACTGCAGCCTAACGAGCAAGAGAGTTGTGAGACGACTCTGACGATGCAAATCTAAAGGCTCAACACGAATCTGCCGCACACATGTGTCGCTCTCTCTGATTATTTCCTCTGCCGGCTTCTCCTTTCAGCAATAATTCAGTCCAAGTACCATCTCCTCCTCCGCTGGCGTCAGTACTTGGGGTCTTTCTTCCCTCGGCTCCCCGCGGACGGCCTTCATGGCCTCACCTGCCATCTCCTCATCTGTCGTCTCATCATGCACTCGCTGCCGCACGGCACACGTGCAGACGTGCTGGTGCGCTACGCATGCTTTCGCAGACCGCGACACGCCGACACCGCATGGCCAGGGCGGCGACGGCGCGACGCGCGCTAGCTAGCTGCTGCTGCTGCTGCTGCCGCCGCAGCGATGAGCGATCCTGCTCTCCAGCTAACTGCTAGTCCATGTAAGCATCCCTGCGTCTGCGTGCGGCCGCACCGCTCGTCCCCTCTCCGCAGCTCCGCCGGCATAGTTACCTCCGGTGACATTGGCCAGACTCGCATGCGTATCACTGCATGATTGCGTCGAGGACGTCCATGCCGCAAACTCGACAGGAATTTAGATCTATACAAGCGACCTTCTACCTATCGCGAATAAGCCACCTGATCGTGCGTACATGACCACTTGTCGCATGTGCGAATTTGCGATGCGATCGGTATGCTAAAGAACAACGCGTCCAAATTTGAAACTTTTTTTTTTGTTATAAAGGGGGGAAACAAGCGTAGTAAACTGGCCAAATTTACCCAAGAACGACGTTCTAGAAGTAAAACCGTACTGCACCTGGGATGGGGATTGTTCTTGATGAACTTCTGCCCGTACTTCCTCCACTTGTACCCGTCGCTCGGCGTCTTGCCGCCGCAGCTCTTCACCTTGGTCGTGTACTTGCTCTCCGGCGGCGCCCGGCTCGCCGCCCCGAACCTGCCACTTCAACCAAAACCATTAGCCCCCTCTGTTGTGTGATGTGTCAGGAACTATGCTGATACATGGATGAGCGGATCGGATGCTCCTACAGATGCATCGGGCTGTAGCGGCGGCGGCTGCTCCAGGGGTAGGGCCGCGACGTCGACAGCGCCTTCTCGATGTCCCGGATCGTCGGCCCGGTGTACACCGAGCACAGGGCCCTGCTCACCGCCTCCGGCTGCGGCAGCACCTCCTCCCGCTCGGCCCCGCCACCGCTGTTGCACGGCGCGGGAGCAGCCGGAGACGACGACGCCCCGGTGTTGTCAAGCGAGCAGGGCTCCGCGTCGCCGCCCGCGGGGGCCTGCTGCAGGGCGCCCAGGAGCAGGCTGTCGTCGATGAGGAGCTCGGTTATGAGCTGCTCGTCGAGCTCGCTGGGCCAGAGGGCCGCGTCGCCGGGGCCGGCCTGAGGGTGTAGCCCATCCCCCATCAAGTGCCGGTCAGGAACTAGCAACAACCCATGGGGATTGGAGTAAAGGGACGGAGGGATTTTATAGAGACGTACGTTGGTGGATGGATCCATCCACGATGCTTTTGGTTGACACGGTGTCCGGGAAACAGCACAAACGGCTACAGCTACTAGTCTTGGTATGACTAGTTACAACAGCCTATCCCTGTTAATTGCAACTGACCCGTTTAGTTCCCAAAAGTTTCACCAACTACCCGTCACATCGATCTCCGGACACTAATTAGGAGTAGTAAATGTGAATTAATGACAAATTTCAAACCACGACCCCTACCTTAATTTTCGAGACGAATCTAACGAGTCTAATTATGTCATGACTAAGTTATTGCCCGTGCATTGCTACGGGTGTATAAAAATTTGAACAAAGCAATTGCTATTTCAAAAATAAAATCTTGTAAAATAATATATGAGAATCAGCACTACATCTTAGCTTTCCAACTCTTCACAAGCTCGTTAGTAAGGCTATATTAATATATTTCACAGTACTATTCATCCTATTTGATAACTTTAGCTAGTATTTCCTTAATATTTATAACTTTCTCAAGTAGCACGTGTGTGTGTTATGTGTGTGGTTTGTTGCATGAGCCCATTCTTTTACGAAGAAGAGTATCTGCCTGCATGCGCTTAGTGTCAATGTGATTACTGTCATGCTGCATGCCGACATGTGGCTACGAGTTGGCAACGTTTCACTTGGCGAACGGCTTGACATTTGTTTTACCGAACGAAATCGTGCTCCGTGCAAAGCGCCGCCGGCGGCTAATGGGTGAAAACAAAATCCTTAATTGATAAAGCATAATTTTAGATAATGTGGAGATAGAATAACTCGATTAGAAGCTACCAAAGAGCCCCTCTCGCGTCTTCCTTCACCCCTGCTACAGGAGAGAGAGAGGCGACACAGGCGGAAAATCTTTCCGCCGGCGATTCGCCGGCTCCTCTCCTCTCCGGCGGCCGGTGGGCGCCGGAGAGCGAAGTGAGGCGGTGAATCGTCGGTTGGACTTGTATAGGATAGGTAGGCTGGTGCCTAGTCCTTAGGTCTGCTCGTCGTCGCTGGCGGCGGAGCTAGGGTTTCCTGGCGGTGCTCGTTCGGTGGCGACGGCGTCGTCCCCTTGGAATAAGCTCCTCCCGGGCTTGGTCCACCTCGTCGCCTTGTCCTCTGATGGCGGCGGGTGGCTGGTGAGGTTAGGGTCCGGCGGATCTGGAGACCGAGTTGTAGCTTCAGATCTTCTGTGCCCTTGTACAGCTGTGCTGGTGCCTCTTCTGGGTGTGTTGGACCTCGTTGGCGGGTTCTTCCTCCAGGACGGCGCGCGGCTCGTCTTGCTCTGCCTCTTTGCCGGTGCGTCTTCCATCGGTGACTGGGGTGTGAGTTTTTTCTTTCTCCATCTTTGCGAAAAGGTTGGAGATCTGGGCTTCCCCAACGGGTGGCTTGACTGCGTTGCTGGCGGTGGCGCTGGCAACGGGAGGCTATTGTTCCGGCCGTTGGTTTCCTTCGCCGACGGTGCTGGATTCCAGCTTCTCTTCTTCCTGTTGCGGGGACGACCGTGCTCTTTCTTCGTCTTCAAGGTGCTTGGGTGGTTCCTGAGTGCCGGCTTCTGCGGCTTGACAAAGTTCTGGAGTCCTTGCTGGAGGAAGAGGGCTTGCTCCCGGTGCAGGTGTGCGTCGCTGGTGACCGGGAAGAAGGACGACGCGGTGAAGCTGCCTCTGTCACCTGGGCTTTCTTGTAATTTTATGTTTTTCAGGGGTGTGGCTGTAAAAGGTTGGGGTTGTACTGTGCTGCCTCTGTTGGTAATATAATTCCCTCCCTTTTCGCAAAAAAAAAAAGAATAACTCGATTAGAAGTTAAAATGAAGAAACAGTTAATAAAGGTTAAAGATCCAATACTTTTAAAGATTTTTTTTGTGAATCTTAGGTGTTGACAGATAAATGTGAGATCGTAAATACTCAAAACTTTGGAGCTATATTTACAGAAATATCAGAAACGGACATGATCTCAAAGTCAGAAATATTCATGTGGTGTTGTATGCAAGATTTTGAAGACATATATTTTTATGTAGGATTCTTTAGTTTTGTAGGGGTGTTTTCGAAAAAGGACCTTATCCTTATCTCCTACCCCTGGCCCCAGACTCACGGACTCTGTCAACAGGAGAGAGAGAGAGAGAGCGCCCAGAGAGGAAGGGGCGGGGCGGCACAGGTGCTGCCGGGCGCCGGCCGCGGGCTCCCCGGCTCAGGCGATGCGGGCACCGCGTGCCGCTGTCCCGGGGCTGCTCCATCCTGCCCGTCGTCCGTCCGCCGCCCGCGTCGCCGTGCTGACCCGCCGAGCTTGCTGCGCGTTGCGGCGGCGCTGGAGCACGTCGATACAGGCTCAGGTGCTGTGGGCACCACGCACCGCTGGCCCGGTGTTGCTCCGTCCTGGCCGCCGGCTGTCCGCCGCTCGTGCCGCCCTGCTGACGCGCTGGCTGCGGGTTGTGTGTTGCTTGTCGCTGGCGGCGACACTGGAGCACGCTGTCACCGGCTGGCGGCGGTGGCATACGTACGATTTGGGATTTGGGCATGCATTGGGTGATTCTTGTGATTTCATTGCTAATCAATTTGTTTGCGACCGATTTAATTTTGTACGACATTGATTTGGTTGCTAGAGTTCATTTGGTGCCGGAGGTGTGCTCGGCCGCTCGTGACTCCGCCGGCAGTCGATGCGGCGAGGGGCAGTCAGCCTGCAGGCGGCGCCTCGCGGGCCACCTCCCTCACTGGCATGACGAGCGGAGCGGGTGGCCTTGCATCCCTCGCGGGCGTGGGCACCAGGGCACGAGTGCTTGGGTAGGTGCGAACTGCGGAGGCGCGGAGCGGATAGGAGGGGAGGCCGGGAGGGTGCGGCGCGTGCAGGGTGGGGGTGGTCCCGTTGGTGGGGCACGACGGATTAAGGGAGGGGGGTGGGACGACACCACCGTATTTAATATATTGGTATAGATTAGACAACGTTGTGCTACAGTAACTAATATCTAATGATGGATTAATTAGATTTAATGGATTCGTTTCGTAATTTTCGGTTCATTCGTGTAATTATTTTTGCAACTAGTCTAGGTTCAATACTCCTAATAGACCTTGGAAGGGGACCCAAAAGTTTCACCAAACTAACTAAACAGGGCCTCAAGGGATCGGAGCTTTGATCCGACATTCTGATGGTTACTGAACTGGTTTGAATTTGTATGTAAAACATCAAAACGGCGTTATTGCCCTCCGAACGTCATGAAAATTCGGATGGATTCAGCCAACCATTTGTAATCAACCGAACTCAAAGTTATTGGATGTTGGGCATTGTTGTTGACTTGTTTAGGTTGAGTTATGATCCAAATGAAGTTGCACAATAAAAAAGTTTACTTCTGATGGAGCGAAGCGGAAACTCAGTAGAAGCCAAAGGCTCAAGCAGGTCATATATCCCCGTTAGGGTTTTCCTTTGAGATTCATTGTCTCATCTTCTTGTAAGCCGCCGCCGTTCGGTGTTGTAACCCGACTCTCAACATATTGAACATATTGAAGTTCTTGCTGACTAACGCTCATGGTTTTCCCTCTCGCATTAAGACAGTTTCCCACATTAAATCTCGTGTCCCTTTATGGTTTGATCTGTTGAAAATAAACTGTTATCGTGATCTTCTCGGTCTCCAACCGAGAGGAACTTGTTCCTCACGTTTTCCCCTACGTGACGGAATAGAATTCGTGTTCTGTAATTAGCAGGAACACAATTAGAATCCTATTAGGACTTTAGTCCCTGCCTCCACAGCTTCATATAAAACTAAGGGTAATGCAAAGCCTCCAACGCATCAAATCAATAAGCTTCAGCCTACAACCAAACACCGATTGCTAAGGGAGCTGGAGGAGGTAGAAGCTCTAGTTCTTCGTCCACGTCCGGGACAGTGCCGTTGGCGTCCAGAGGGGATACGCTATACGGCGAGATCAAGTTGCCGATCAAGAACATCACAAGTTCTTGAGTTGGTGTTCGTCATCGACTCTACTACTTCAAGGCTAATACCCGTACCGACTACTTCGACTCAGGAGGCACCCATGGCGGCTACTAACGCTGGTATAAGTTTATCCCACCTAATTCCGCATTAGCTGATTGATTATGATTTAGGCTATGTGATCATGTGTTTATGTGCTACTTAGTTGAATAGCAATATTCAACATGATCTTTTACTTTCATCGATTATTTCATCATCATTTGTAACAGTTTCTGATATAACCATCCCTATAGATACTGCATTTCTTCACTCATCCGTCTCTAGCACTAGCAGTGCCCTCCTGTGCTGACATTTCTCCGTTTCGCGGCTCCCTCGCCACCGTCCACCGACGCCACTCATAGCCTGTTTTCCATCCCATCCGTCCACCACTATTGGTCGTCTTCGATGGTACTAGAATTGCTGAAAAAGCCCG
This sequence comes from Cenchrus fungigraminus, assembly GCA_036936925.1. Taxonomy (NCBI): domain Eukaryota; kingdom Viridiplantae; phylum Streptophyta; class Magnoliopsida; order Poales; family Poaceae; genus Cenchrus; species Cenchrus fungigraminus. The sequence goes on along the minus strand of CM072778.1, from coordinate 12,426,645 downwards.
AGCCCTAACTCACAACAGGAAATGGGTTATACGCCAAGTGCCAAAACCACTCGGCGACGGCCACCATACACTCGGCGAGCATATTCGCCGAGTGTTACCCTCGGCATCCTCCACTCGGTGGCAATTTACTCGGCGACGTTATAGAGGCCGAGTGTCAGATGTCGGGCACTCGGCGTCTAGACGCCGAGTGCTAGCATCCCACTCGGTGGACACCAGCCTACAAACGGCGCCACCACACCAGCTGACGGAACATTCGCCGAGTGTTGAAGTCAAAGGCACTCGGGGATGTGTTGACCTGTCGCCGAGTGTCCAGTTCATAACCACTCGGCGTACGTATTGGTACAAGGCGAATGGACTATTTCAGACGCCGAGTGTCTAAGTCAAAAGCACTCGGGGACGTGTTGACCCTTCGCCGAGTGTCCTGGTTATAAGCACTCGGTGTATTTTTTGTTATAAGGCGGAGGGAATGTTTTAGACGCCGAGTGTCTGGGTCAAATGCACTCGGCGAAGATACCTACCTGCCCCCTGTTTTACAGCACAATGACGTTAAAAGGGCCCCGAAACAACATCTAACAAAGGCATACATCACAAGCATCATATATATCACAATATCCAAGCATCATAGGCAGTTCATACATATAGATAGTCCACATGTTCGACTCCACAAGCATCACAGGTAGTTCATGTAGATAGATAGGTCCACAAGTTCACATACACAAGCATCAGGACACAACACTCATTGAGGCGGAGTCGAGATATGCTGCTGGTTCGCCGACAAAATCGCGTCCGGAGGCAAACCACCAATACGCGATGCTGCTGACTGATTCTGCACAAAGGAGAGCGTGCATGTGTGAGATAGAAAAAGCATTGAAACATGTACGATAAGTAACAAATTGAGTACAAGTTTGTCAAGTGACTCACAGGAGTAACTACGGGTGCAGATGGAGGCATTAGCATCGCTGGTGGCAGTGGACCACCCACGCTCTGGGAGAGACTTAGCACGTATGCATGCAACTGTCGCAGTTGTTCCCGCTCGGCCTCCCGTTCTGCCACCAACCTCGCCTCAAGCTCCTGTCGAAGCCTCCTCTCGTTGTCCAAAGCATCCTACAACATTCCATCCCAATGTAACAATAGAGACCAATGTACGCAAAAATTAATGAGCCATGAATAAATAGAAATTAACCTGCATTGCCTGCATCTGGAGCTGGTGAACGGTCGCCCTGGGGCGTATGGACGGGTCAGCGCTCGTGCTCCGTGCTCGAATCACAGGGAGAGAGGGAATATCAGCCTCCTGGAGTGCGCTGTCGGCAATCATGTACCGCCCATGCTTCTTGCCTCCTCCTGCCCTCATGACGCATACTCCATCAATGGGCTGGTTGATCGGATCGAACTCGGCCCCATGAACCTCCCTTGCCATATCTGAGTATGCAGTGAGACGGGGATGGACGGTCGCATTGCTGTACGCCGAGGGGGGATCCTCCGGGCTGTAGTCGATGTCGGTCGTCACCTTGCCTTTGTGGGCCAAAGCGTATGCCTTCATCAGAGGACACGGCCGGTTACCATGTGCCGCCGACTGCAAAAAAAAATCCAGGACTATGATTAGAGCATAAACAAGTCACAACGATCATGTAGTGCTTCATATATGATTAGAAAATTGTTTAGATTGACGTACCCATTTTTCCGCGTATACGTTGAGGTTGTTGCTTCCTTGATGGTGTGCTGGACCTGGCATCATCAAACGACGCTCTCGGCAAGCAAGGTGCTTCTCCCACCACTCGTCTGTGCACCACATACGCGCATAGTATTCCCAGCACCTCGGATGGTGGGCTATCCACGAAGGAATTGCCTACACAACATCAAGTATGACATATGAGAGGATGAAATTCTAAGTACTTAATCTCAAGAAATCACAATTACCTGTAAGTATTCTTTCTCAGTCAGCTTTATGGTCCTTGCCTCAGATTTGTTGACCTTGTAACATGGTAGTGGTTTGTACAAAGCGTAGTAGTCGATGACGGCCTGGAGGCGCGCCTCGTACTCAATGTCCGCCACGAGCTTCAGACATGCTTTGTTAATTTGCTCCTCCGCCTGCCTCTCGTATCCCTGCTCACATCTGTAGAAATCCTACATATAGAGATGATGTATACAATCAATTACCTAGAAAATTTGCAATGAAATGATGTATTGATCAACGTAGTGTAACGAAAACTTACCCACAACTCGGCGCGAACCCTGGCTGCCTTGTTCTCCAAACGTCTGCCTTCCCGATCCTCAAGATCAGTGAAGGAGGCGTACTGCCTCCACGTGTCTACCGGCTTCTCCTCGTCGCCTACCCGAATCATGCCAGGGAAGTGGTCCTTGCACAGACGACCCAAGATGCTGTTGATGTTGCGCTTGTGATTCCCTGGAATGACAAACGTCCAACCCCTGCCACAAGTGAATAAGATGAAATTGTTAGTTTTAATTATAATTTTCACAATATCAAATTAAAAGGTAGATAGTCAGAAAGGATATCAAATGAAAAGGTAGTGTAAAAGGTTACTTACTTTTTCCCAGCGGGTCTAATCATCGGGCGGTTGCCAAACTCTATCGGCCGTTGCGGGAGGCTAGAAGGACCTCGCAACCAGACCGTACTGGAATCAACCACTTCCTCCCCCGCCTCATCCTCCGCATCCTCCATCTCCTGGCCCCCCATCATAGGAGGAACCTCTTCCTCCTCAGCCTCAGACTCCGCAGGTGGTGTGCCTCCATCCCTCCCACAACCTCTATCTGACTGCGAGGGCCCTCCAGCTGTATAAGACGCTCCACCCCCTCCCACGACCCCTCCCCCTCTCTACCTGATCAGACCCTCCAGCTGCATCAAACCCTTCACCCCTGCCTCTACCCCTCCCACGACCCCTCCCAGACTTGGACGACTGTGCATCCCTGCCTCCACCCCTCCCACGACCCTCCCAGACTGCTCGGACCCTCCAGCTGCATCGGACCGGGGCCTCACGTACACCGACTGCACATTCCTCATACCGCCCACCATCTTCGTTCAATCACCTGAAATTGAAAAGAGGAAACCAATCAGCATAGATTACAAAATGTAACTAGATAGAGATGTAAAAGAAATAATAAACATGCTATTACAAGTTTAACTAGAAAGAGATGTAAAATAAATACTAAATATGCAATTACCGGTGTAACTAGAAAGAGATGTAAAATAAATACTAAATTATAAATCATACACGTGTTAGAAATAATCCTCATTATCTGGAAGAGCTGGATCATAAGTCCCATCATCACTGTCATCATCACTATCACGCATGTCAAAATCAGGCACGTGCTCTAAAGGAGGATTGTCATCATCACTATCATCGGAAGTGCCTGACTGGAGTCGCTCGAGTAATTCTAAGTCCTGTGCATTATCAACCTCATCTCCATTGTACTCGCCATCAACCATTTCATTGTCTACTTCCATTCCAATGGATTCGGCTAAGTCTATCACAAAACTCCCCGGTAACCCCTCTTCTTGAAAGAACTCTCCTTCATATGTCTTTGGGTCTAAGTTGTAATCTTCATTATTTGGGACAGGTAATCTACCGCGCGGCGATACCTTATACACAACATCCCAACCCTGCAAACAGACGTCGGTTTTGCATGGGTAAGAGAGATAATATACTTGTGTGGCCTGTTGAGTCACAATATAGACATCGTCGCCTGGCATGACAGTTGATTGTTGAATTTCAACTAGCCCAAGGTTATCGGTCTTTCTCACTGCGCTAGGATCAAACCAATGGCATTTGAATATGACGGGATTGAGAGGCATGGAACCATGAAATGATAGTTCGTATATTTCTTCTAGTCTTCCATAAAACTCTGCCCCATGGAGGCCTGGTGTAAAAACTCCGGTATTTATGGTACTTCGATTGGGCATCTTTTCCTCGTGCTTTGTTGTGAGAAAGCGATATCCATTAACGTCATATGCGGTAAATGCCTTGACCCTAAAGTCAAAACCATCGGCAACCTATCTCAAATCGGCACTCATAGACGCATCGGTTTGGGCCTGCAAGTTCAAGTAGGATAGTTGATTATATGATTCGCACGTATGATAGTTAGTTATAAGCCTAAAGTGGAGTTTGACCTTATGTTTAAACCAAGAAATGAAATTAGGCAATCCCCCTACCGCTCCCTTTGCCATTAGGTTATCAGATTCCTCTGGCGTAGGTTCTCTGGATTGACGCCAATATAGATGATGAAATTCCCTGTGGCAAGAAGAAACAAGAGTGTTTGATATATGCAGAATAGTAACTACTAGATAACAAGTTTGTAGAGAACAAGTATGTTGAGAACGTACCGCATGTACGGCATAACTTCATCAAGGTTCTGCAACACATATAGCATGATAATGCGCCACTCTGTGGGGCTCAACCTCTTGTAGGTCCCCTCACTTGCACTTCCGAGTTGCCCTTGGAAAATGCTGAGCTTTGATTCATTTACACAAGTGTTGTAACGAGGGGTTGGATTATGCACGTTCGGAAGGTTCTCAGAATAGTATTTTGTTGTAAAGTTTGCAACCTCTTCCTGAATGTGTGCCTCTGCCATGGAAGCTTCGATATAGCGTTTGTTTTTACATGTACTTCGAACAACCTTTAGGCATCTCTCAATTGCATAGCACCAACGGTTTTGCACAGGACCCCCCAATCGCACCTCAGATGGGAGGTGCAAAATCAAATGTTGCATCGGATTGAAGAAGCCGGGTGGAAATATCTTCTCCAACTTACAAAGCAACACTGGAGCCAATGCTTCCATTTTTGCAATCACGATCTTAGATACCTCCTTAGCACAAAGCTGACGGAAGAAATAGCTCAATTCCTCCAGCACAACCCAGATATAATCAGGAACATAGCCCCGAACCATGATCGGAAGAAGGCGCTCGAGCCATACATGGTAGTCGTGACTCTTAAGCCCATTGATTCGCAAAGTAGATAAGTTCACTCCCCTCCTTATATTCGAAGTGTACCCATCGGGGAACTTCAACGTTTGGATCCATTCTAGCACTTCCTTCCTATGGGGTCTCATGAGCATGAAGGGAGCCCTAGGCCTTTTCCATGTCTTGCGGCCGATGGGAGGCACCATGTTTAGCTTTGGTCTATTGCATAATTTCGTTTGATCCACTCTAGCCTTGACGTTGTCCTTTGTCTTATCACGAATGTCCATGATTGTACCAAAAAGTGCCTCAGCGACATTCTTTTCAGTGTGCATTACATCAATGTTATGTGGAAGGCGTATATCATCCATATAGGGAAGTTTCCACAAGGCCGACTTCTGAGTCCAGGCATGTTGCTCACCATATCCCACAAAACCACCTTCGTCATTGACCTGAAGAGCCTCTAGCTGAGCACGAATCTCGGCGGCTGTCAGCATCTCCGGTTTAGGGTCTAGGACTACCACATCCTTAGTAAAGTTCTTGATGTCTCGTCTGAATGGATGGTCAAGAGGTAGGAATTGTCGATGTTTGTCGAACGAAGAATATTTGCCACCATTCTTCAACCAATTGAACCAAACTTTTGTCTTGCACACTGGGTAGGGAAACTTCCTGTGAACACACCAGCCGGAAAATATCCCATAAGCCAGTAGGTCATGTATTGAGTACTGGTACCAAACATACATCTTGAAGTTTTCCTTTGTAGCATGGTCGTATGTCCATACCCCGTCATTCCAAGCACTGAGTAAATCATCAACCAGAGGCTCCATGTACACACACATTTTTGTCCCCGGGTGTTCAGGGATTATCAACGACAAGAATATGTTTTGCCGTTGTAAAAGGACACCAGGAGGAAGATTGAGAGGGATAACGAACACTGGCCAACAAGTGTATGGAGCAGCCATTAAACCATAAGGATTGAACCCATCTGTTGCCAGGGCAACACGTACATTACGAGCCTCCCAAGCTTTGTCATGATGAGTCTCATCAAACTTTTTCCATGATTCAGCATCGGATGGATGTACTAGCTTGTCAGGATTGTATCGACGGCCATGTTTGTGCCATATCATTTATTTCGCGAATTCCTCAGTCATGTAAAGCCGTTGGATCCTCTGTATGAACGGCAGGTACCGAATGATTTTCACAGGGATTGGGATCTGCCTCTTTTGACCACCAGCAAAGCTCAACCTCCACGTACCTAGAGGCCCCATACTTTGCACAATAATCATCATTTGCATAATCTTTCCTAAATAAGAGACATCCTTTTGGACAAGCATGTATCTAGTCATAAGGCATCTTAAGCACACGAAGGAGTTTCTTTGCATGGTACAAGCTTTTTGGCAGAATGTGACCTTTCGGAAGGAAATCCCTAATAACCGTCACCAGTTCATCAAAGCCATCTCGACTCAAACCCAACCGAGACTTTAGGGCTAACAGGCGTCCAACAGCATCCAGTTGAGAAATGTCGGAATGCCCGTGAAGGGGTTTTTGTGCCGCTTCCAACATGTCGTAATATTCCTTTGCGCTAGCCTTTGGCTCCTCCTCTTGTTGTCCTTCATTGAAATGTGCTTCATGAAAGTCATGTATCATGTCTCCTACCCCTGCATCATCATCATAATCATCGATGCGTTGTCTCACGACCTCGTCTCTCATACGATCAGCTTCACCATGCAAGACCCATTGGGTATAGCCTTCCATAAATCCATTCTTGCAAAGATGTTGACCCATGGCCTCCCTTGTTTGTCTCTTACCATTTGCACAACGGCGACAAGGACACCAAATACGAGTTCCTCCTTTAACCCTACCAAATGCTTGTTGCAAGAAAGCTTCGGTCTTCTCAAGCCATTCATTTGTAATCGAACTTTGACTTAATCGACCAGTGTACATCCACTCACGGTCATCCATATTTAATTAAACATATCAGCGAGTGACATAAACATCATTTACATCTACACGTTGTCTAAAGTTTCTAATAGGTAAAGATAGGTCCTAATCCCACCCGAGGATGTGTAGATGAGGTTAGTTCTCATGGTCTCCTTCGATCCAAGTCAGAATTTCGGCAGCACCTCCCCGCTGTTCTCCAAATACACATCCTGGTAGGGAGATTCTATATCCGGAGAACAACAGGGAGGTGATGCCGAAACTCTGACCCGGATTGAAACTTAACATGAAAACTAATAACCCCATCTACACATCCTCGAGCTGTCCAAAAAACGTGGACAATTAGAAACAGATACGGTTATTTTCAGCCGTATCTCTTTCGAACAGGAGACGCCTAACTAGGTTATGTTATCTGCATACATAATAGAGAGGACGGGACTTTTATGCCTCACCTTACTGTCCTGCAAAGTGACTAGTCGAGGAGGTACGGTGGCGGCGGTCTGGTGACGAGTGGCGGTTCCTGAAAAAGTTGACAATAATCGTGTCAATTGAAAATTTCGACAGCACCTCTCAAGCATGGTGAGGTTTCTATAACCTGCAAGAAAACTACAGCACACAAGGAAAATACATTGCTTAAACAAAACCAAGCCTAGGCTCAGGGCCGTCCCGGCAAAAAGCTTAGTTTTTAGTCTTCATCATTACACTATTCATGTTCCTTAAAATTTAAATTTTCAATGATACATAATCAATCTTCTACAACATGTCATTATCAAGTGTTACCATGAATAAATCACTTAATACTTATTGCCTTATTGTAGAACACATGGACTTCATTAGGTTTGTAATGAAAGGGATGCCAAAATAATATGCAGATAGTTTATCTAATCATCAATTGAAAAAACTGGTTGGCCCTGCATAGGATACAAAGTTAAGTCTTGAGCGATCATTGGAATTGAAATAAAATGGCTCACAAAATTCATCCATCTTGGGCAATAACTGGGAATTGGAATAAAATGGTTCCCTACATCCTAGATTGTCAATTTCAGGATCCAAATCACGGGAGGGAAGGTTACTGCGCGAATGCTGCGTCAGAGGCGGAGGCCGAGCCGCTGGCTGGCGGTGGCGAGAGCAGTTCGCTGGGCGGTCGGAGCAGCGACGGCCCGGGCAGGGGCCACCCACGGCCGGCGGGCCGGGATGCCCGGGCAGGGGCGCTCCGGTGGCTGGCGGGCGCCGGTACGGACGGAGGGGGCCGGTGGCGCCGGCGCGGTCCACTGGTGGCGGAGCAGGATGGGGCCGGTGGCGGTGGAGCGGACCCCTGGTGGCGGTGTAGGGGGCCGGTGGCAGCGGCGCGGTCCCCTGGTGCCGGCGGAGGGGTCCGGTGGCGGCGGAGCGTGCCGGCGGAGGGGTCCGGTGGTGGCGGCGCTAGGGTTGCGTGTGCTGCGTGTGTCACTGTGTCTCCATGTGCGTGTGCGCGTGACCGGCGTGGATGTGTAACTGTGTGCGTAATGGGAGGCTAGATGCCGAGTGTCTGATCCAAGACACTCGGCGAAGCCCGCTGTAATTTTCTTTTCAATTTTCCTCACTTTTCCTATTTCATCTTAAAAAACACTCAAATTTTAAACAAATTTCATTAAAAAAATTAAGATTTATACTAATTCAAAATGACACTCAAATTTCAAGGTGGCCGGGCAGAGTCTTCACCGAGTGGCTATATCCAAGACGCTCGCTCGGCAAATGTAACAGAAAAATGACAATTTTTAGTCCCTTTGCCGAGTCAAAAAACAGGGATCGATCAGGCCCTTATTTCACTACACAGCTGTGTTAAACGTACCCCATTCAAACAGTATTCATCACAGGCAGTTTATATATACCCCCACTCAAGCAGTCTTCACTCTTCATCACAGGCTGTTTAGTTATATCACATATATCATAATTTCAAATCCATAGCAATAAAAGGGTACATAAGTTCAACTCCATAGCAATAAAAGGGTACATAAGTTCAACTCCATAGAAATTAAAGGGTACATCAGTTCAAATCCATAGAAATTAAAGGGTACATAAGTTCAAATACATCACAAGTTCACAACATTCAGAACTGATTACTCATCTCAAGATGCCATGGGACTAGAGGTGTCCGTTGATATTAATAGGTCGACGATACGACTAATATATCCTCGGAATTTGAGTTGGTGGGACTACATGTGTCATGTGCTGACTCAGATAGTGTGTTGGTGGTAGATGCAGACCCTTCCTTTACCTCACAAGAACCTTCATGATCATCACTTGGTGCCTCCGATGGTGTGGAAGGCTCATGAATTTCAGTCCCACCTTCGGGTGCAGAATTTTCAAGTAATAAGTAACCTGATGCATTAGGATCAACGTGAGGAACTGCAGTTTTTGGACTATCTAGGTGCTCAAGATTGTAGTTAGGGGGTGTTGCAGCATACCTGATTGCTGATGACATCGATCACCAAGTGCACCTCCTGACGTGGACGGCCCAGCACCTGAGCCACCATGTGGCGGCCCGGGAAATAGTTTGAGAAAGACCCGTTTGTAGTGCAACTCTACAGTAAGAGTAACAATTGTTAGAGGGCACAATGTAAAATTATCTGAGCAAGGTTTTGTTATAACTGAAGTTACCATTGGCCTAGTTGGCCGCTATCTGTAGATCACCAGGTGGCGCTTGCTGTACATGAACCCACAATGGCCACACCCTCATTGTGAAAGATGCAGCTCTTTTGATGCCTATATCTATCCGCCTTGGTATAGCAGACCAAGATGCATATGTGTTCATGCTGAATATGAGATCTGAACAGCTATCCGACCTTGTCTGGATGTTGGTAACCTGACATATGTTCCTGAAGATTCCACTCACTAGTTGAGGATTGGCCCAAAAGATTGGTGGAACTCCCTTTACAACAATCTTCAGTGATGACAGATGTTCATACTGGTTCGGATAGGCTGGCGGCACTATAGGTATGTCCAAGCTGGGCATTGTGGTATCAACAGGTAACTCAATGGAACCATACCCGACCGTCAGTGGTAAGACAACTAAATGATATCCATTAATATAAGGGTTGATGTTGCCAAGATCGCACCCGTTTCCAGCATTGAGTTGGTTGCCACCACATAATCACACAGGTACCGGTAAATCGAATTCACCAAAAGATTCACATTCGCCTGGTTTAATATTGCTGTCTTTATCTCCGTGCGAGTGATCTGACCAAGAGCATGTAGAGAATCGCTCTTAAGAAGTACTACGAAGCCTAGAATTTGTGATCCATCACCGTAACCGAGTTCAGACTCATCAAAGACCACAAGGTTTTCACGGTGGTAAGACGCCATCGGGCCTCTTCTCCTGCAAAATAAGATTTACTCAACAGTTAGATTTAAACTAATCTAAAACGGAGACACTAGCAAATATCAAAATAAATTCATAACTAGCATATCATATTAGTGGAGCATGTATGCCAAGTTAACAGGAACTTGTATGCAGCCATGCCGATCAAATGAAAGATAGGAGTAGACAGAACAGACATCAGTAAAAGTTCATATTGGGCTTCAGAGGAATATATTTATTGAAACAAGGATATCTGTTGGGCTAAGTCTAATCTGCAACTGATAAATGACCAGAACATGCTGAATTTTCAGGGGCTAAGTGCACATTGCAACTAATAAATGATCAAAACATACTAATTTTCCAGGGGCCAAATGACCAAAACCTACACTAAAAATGAAATTTAGCTACTGCACAGCTTCTCAAGAAGCCTGAACCAGAGTTAATAAAATAAAATCAAAGTGACTTAAGTAATGGACACTGTTTGCTAATTTGATATGGATCAAATTTCAGCACGAACTCTATACTTACCAAGACCAAAATCCTGGAACTTGTGTTCTGAGTTAACTGTGTCAGAGGAAAATATAGTCCAGCTACATCTATGAATAACTCCTGCAAATTGAAAGAACAAGATATGTTAAGAAAATCTTCAAACAATTTTAGTAAATGAATTTAATAAACAATACAAAGAAAACTGTTTGAGTACAAGATAAAACAAGAAATGGATTAATTTGAGTACAATCAAGTGAAAAGCTTTGCCTCAGATAAGTTTGGAGGAGAATGGCTTCATGGCAAGCATGGAAACATGAAACTCGCCAGGCCCAGGGTTCAAAACATGAGCCATGGACGAGTTTCATGTTTTGATGGGAGCCATGACAAACATTAATTATCATCATCATAGGCAAGGCAGGAGGGAAGTAATAAGCCTCAAATGTGTTTGCACTATCATTTGAACTTCAACAAGAAGGGAAAGAAGAAGGGTATGATAGCCATGGAACCATGCGAGCCATCCATCCCAGCCTTGACAGCATTGCCTGGGAATGGATGTCTCTCATGGTTTGATGACATACATGAACAAAAAAATAGAAAATAGCAGAACAGATTGACAAGTTGAAGTTCATCAAGTATTTGCAAACATCTGTATCATCATAGGCAATAAGAAGCTAAGTAGGATTGGAAAAATAGGCCTCAGATTTTTGGACCTGGAGCAAAAGAATAACAGTTCATGGCAACCATGGAAACACGAGAACCATCCAGCCCAAGATTGGAAAACTTGGCCATGGATGTTTCCCATGTTTTGATGGGAGACATGAGAAGGAACATCATAACATATATTAACAAGTTTCCAGGTCATCATCATAGGCAAGACAGAAGGAAAGCAATAAGATAGCAAAATTGGCCTCAGATTATTGTGTAATATCATCTGAACTTCAACTTGGAGCATAAGGAACCATGTTTATTGAAAAAAGAAGGTCATGGCAGTCATGGAACCGTGAGACAGGTCCATCCCAGCCTTGACATACATGATTTCCTGGGAATGGACGTGTCTCACGGTTTGATGACAGACATGATACATACAACAATAAATACCAAATCAGAATAACATTCACAACTCCAGTCCCTCACAAGTTGAAGTTCATCAATTATATGCAAGTAAACAAGTGAGCATACATGTTTATCATCATAGGCCATAAGTATGTACCAGCAAACAGTATGTATTCACAAATTAGAAAGAGGTGAACCACTTGTGCTGCGAACTAATAAGCATTCAGTGAAAACTATCAACACTAGACTTAGATCACTACTTGGTCATGGCAGGTTAGAATGAGTGTTCATCTCAGAAACGAGGCATATAATTTGTGAATTAGTAAAAGCCCTGGGTACATAAAATCTGCTTGGAACCTAGAGTAGTATATGAAATGCACAGAACTTTTACCTTAACAGCTAATTAACAGTATGTATGAATGCTGTGATAGATCAGATACATAGAGCATATCGCTGTTAATATGATAAAATATGATGTATTATCATGCTACCTTAATATAGAGATATATAGGGGGAAACCACGTCTAGACGAAACTCCTGGCACAAAGCATGGTGAGATTACTCCGCATGCAAGAGCCTAGCTAGAGGGGATCTCCCAATTAAACAAAAGTGTTTAATATATATATATGTATCTAAGTGGAGTGAAGCTGTACTAATTTTGTGTTAGAAACAAAAAATTCAAGGTGGAATGGCAATCACCCTAGGTCAAAACCACAAAAACATATAGATAACGAACCACTTGTGCTGCGAACTAATAAGCATTCAGTGAAAATTATCAACACTAGACGTGGCTGCCACACCAAATGGTGCTCCTCCAGCGCCTAATCATCCCAAAATCATAATCATTGACATACAATCAGGTACACAGCAGGACATCACAACAATAAAAATCTTATTCTTGGCTGGTGGAATGGAAGCAAGACTCTTTCCTAGAAACCATAGATCAAACTGACGAATAGGCAAAATTGGTGCTATCGTTTCGAAATAAAGGACCGTAGTGAGGATCTACCCTGGACATCTGAAACTTGAGGATAGGAAGAATATCTCACCTCTGGAGCGGCAGGCCTGGAGCTTCTGTAGCAGGGGCGCCGGATGAGAGGAAGACGGTCGCCCGCAGAAAGTACCTGTGCCGGCCCTCGCGCAGAAGGGATGAGGTAGAAGGGAGCCGCGCCGGCCCTCGCCCTCGCCCCACCGAGAGATGCCCATGCAGGAGGCGGGTGCCGGTGGCTGGGGATGGGCGCGGGGGACGGTGGTGTTGGCGGCGGTGCAGTACCCTGGTGCCGGAGTAGGGGGCCCGTGGCGGAGGCGCAGTCCCCCTGGAGGCGGCTGATGAGGATCCCGGTGGTGGCGCGTGTGCGGTGGCGGGGACGAGGACGGCAAGCCGGTGGGGTACGGTGGCGGGCTGGGGACGGCAAGCCGGTGGCGTGGGATGCGGTGGCGGGGTGCGGTGGCGGACGGATCCGATGGCGGCGGAGCTAGGGCGTCGGGTGTGCGTGTGTGTGAGTCTGTGGTCCGTGCGTGCGTGGGCAGCTATTATATTAAGGGCGCGATCTATTCGCCGAGAGTTCCTTGACGCCGAGTTTTTTCAAGATAGCACTCGGTCCATCAGTTTGTCGCCGAGTACCTGACTGGAAACACTCGGCGTACTAATCTGAACAGACCGTTTTGCCCTTACCTTATCCTTTAGCCAGGCAGCCTCTCGTCTTGGATCGAGCCGACGCCGAGACGCATATTGAGGCGTTCTTCTTCCTCCTGAGTACTCCTTCCTCCCTGTTCGACTGGAGTTCGACTGCTGCCTCCTCTGCCGCCTGCCCCAGCCGGCGCGTGCGCCCTCTCCAGCCAGCCGGAGCGCGTGCGCCCTCCCCTCCGCCGCCTGCCCCAGCCGACGCGCCCTCCCCTTGCTGGTCGGCACCCTCCCCTCCGCCACCTGCCCCAGCCGACGCGCCCTCCCCTTGCTGGCCAGCTCCCTCCCCTCCGCCGTCTGCCCAATGTCGCAGGGCTCCTGGACGCCGTGCAGCAGCTGCTCTGCGGTGGCTAGGGGTCGGCGAGGCTCGTCGGAGCCATGGATTGGAGCAGCGACGCCGCTAGAAGTTGTGCCGCCGCCTGTGGTTGATGATGTAACGGGTTTGCCGTTGATTATGTGCCCGAAGTGCAATCTTTGCAGGCTCACTGCTTTCACCTGTAAGTGGACTACAAATCGAGGGAAGAGATTTTCATGTGCCCAATGAAAAATGCTGTGAGTTTTTCTTTGAACTCTATGTTAACAGTTTGATCGATTTGTGGGCAATGGTCACAGTTGGATCGAATTTTGCAGGTGATTAACAAATGCAGCATTATCATGAATCAGAAGCAGTATGAGGCGCACCTTCAGATCAACGGGCACTTGCAGCCGACGACGATTGTGGATGTTGTCCCTAGCATGGTGATGGAAGAAATCAAACAAGTCAAGTTGGGGTCACTGAGATGAAGGAGGAGTTGGCCAATATCAAGTTGGGAATTGATGAAATGAAGAACAAAGGAAAAAGAAGTTGTTCCTGACATGTCATAGTGTTTGTGGTAGTGATGTTCGTAGTTTCAGTTATACTGAAGAAGTAGACTGCATTGTAATGATGTTTGTAGTTTCAGTGAAGCAGTATAAATAAAAATTGTGATCTTGTGACCATTCGACCTTGTGATTTGTTCTGTTATTTTTCATGAATTTTTGGACAGCATACACCCACAAGTAGTGATCTGAGAGATGAATCAGATAAGCATACATAAGTCTCAGTAAAGCTTAGATAAGCAAATAAGCACATCTCAAAAGTTGCTCTTGACGTCGAGTGTCTGGGAAAAGACACTCGGCGAATAGGCGAATATATAACGTCGTCCGTTAACTAACGGTGCTATGTGTGCAGGTGCACGTGGGACCTCGTATATGCCGAGTGTTTGATGTCCCCGAGTGCCTCAGTCGCCTTCACCGAGTGTTTTTGGGATGGCACTCGGTGAACCTCTCTTTATGCCGAGTGTTTTATGTAGGCCGAGTGTTTCCATTCTGACACTCGGCTCAGAGGTATGTCGCCGAGTGCCTGACAGAAAACACTCGGCGTACAGGAAAACACTCCGCGTCTGGCTGGTTTCCCGTTGTGACTGTCACCACTTACTTCTTGGTCCCCTTGTCGGCACTCGTTTGACCATGACCGGAGGTTAAAGGAAATTAGTAGGAGGTTGGTCAGAACTCAGAACACTTAACAGAAGAAATAGAAGCAGCAGATTTGGTGCAAAATGGTGATAAAAGTAAAACTTTATCATATCTGAAAAGTCTGAGCCGGTGTGCCTGCCTTTTTCGTTTTCGTCCCACATTTCCCCTGCGCGGGGTCTGCGTCGACCGTTATTGTACAGATCAAGCTGCTAAATGCTCAAATCAATCGCTAACGGGCGATAACCACCGCCGTACAACTAGTCTCGTGTTATCGTGTATTCATATATGCCAAAGATACTTATTTATTCATCACATCTTTTCTCACAAAAGATGAGCAAAAGTGGCACTGTTTATTCATCACATCCATCACAATTCTCTCAAAAATATTATTTCAGCAATATTCATATGCGCAAATTTACTCACCGTTATAATTCGGTAGAAAATTTTGGAGAAACTTTTGGAGGCCCTTTCAAGGTCTATTAGAGGTATTAAATGTGGACTAATTGTAAATTAATTACACATATGGACGGAAAATCACGAGACGAATTCATTAAGACTAATTAATCTGTCATTAGAGATTGTTTACTGTATCACAACATTATTTAATCATAACATAATTAGACTTGTTAGATTCGTCTCAAAAAATAAGAAGGTTATGAAATGTGTTATGTCATTAATCCACATTTAGTACTCTTAATTAGTAAACTGATGGAGAAATCTTTGCGAACTAACGAGACATAACTGGCGAAAATGACTGCAAACCAACCGTGGCGGCAAAAAGAGCACAAAGAATGTCACACCAACCTGACTGTTGAGGAAACAAAAGACCAGGCCCCGCCCTATTGAGCAGAACCACGGAATCCTCAAACCTCAGACGTCTCTGTCCCCGCCTCGCTCCCGGCTGCCGTGTCGTCCGCCCTTCCCTCGCCGGGGGCCATCCCATCGCTCGCCTCTAAAGTCTCACCAGACAACCAACCGTGCAGAAAAAGGCCGGCGAAGCGCAGACCGTCGTCAGGCCGCAGCTTCCTCCGGATTTCTCAATCGCCAAATAACTCCGGCGACGCCGACGGCCGTCACCACCATGCGTTGCAATTTGGAGACGCGCGGTCCCTGCCACACTTCATTTGATCATTTCCAAGTGGGCGGGCTGCTTGTTCATCTGCTGGGTCAGATTACTCCGGCGAGGTTTCCGGCAGCGATTACTCACTCGAGGCTCGATGTGTCATTAACGGTAACGGGCGTGATGATGGCCGCAGCCCAACGTGTTCATACATGCGTCACATAAGCCAAAAGCCAGCCAGCTACCCTTCCCATCTGGCATGCGGCATGCCCTTGCTGAAAGGGAGATACGGAGTATGGCAGCAGGGACCGCAGGGCTGCTCTCTTTCGAGGATCGCTTTGCTGAGGGGAGAAGAGAACTGTCAAGGGACCTCGGCTTGGTTTTATTCCTCACATGAACACTTCAGTCAGTCTACTATTTCCTGCACATTAATCGCTTGGTCTTCCTCGTCCTGTGAAGTAGAGTAGCAACAGCTTAGCGCAGAGATTGGTCGAGTGAGAGTCCATGGATTTGATTTCCTCAGCAAGGTGGGGCGAATGAGGTGACTGCACTACTGCAGTTGAACCGCCTTGTTTAGTTGGCTAAAATTTCTAACCTTTTCTCCACCCTTTCTCCATCACATCACATTAAATACGCCAAAAGACATATGTTCGGAGTATTAAATATAGGTAAAAAAATTAACTAATTACACAGTTTGGATGTCCTTTGCGACACGAATCTTTTGAGCCTAGTTAGGTCATGGTAGGATAATATCTATACTATAAAGATCGAATAATTTGAAAAACCTTTCTCACCCAATTCGGATCCACCTTACCCCTCACACCGAACCCACCTGTTTGGTATTTGGGGGAGTGGATAGGGTGGAAGACCCATAAAATCGCAATTTGGAGAGCGTTTCTGCCAAAAACGAATTGTTTTTGTCACCTGACCTCTCCTTACCCACCCACCTACACCCGCGTCGGGCCCACAGCCCCACATACACCCTGCCTCGGCGGTTCGACTTCGATCAGGTGGTGATGTACGGCGTCGGGACTCCTCTTTTGTTTTTTCATCGGGTGGTGATGTATGGCGGTGTTGGGACTCCTCCGCGGGCGGAACTCGTTCGTGTTGAGGTCTTCTTCAGCGCGACTCTGCTTCGATCAAGCAGATGCAGGCGAGACGGTTTCGGCAACCAGGACTGGTTTCATGGATGGGCGGCGATGAGTCTGCTACGGGCGCGACTCGAGAAGTCATGCGGCACTACAAAAGTTATCCCGTGCGTGACTGTATGCGATCTTGACTGCACAAGCTACATGTTGCTCACATTCAAGGATGCTTCTAGCTCGGGTTTGGCGTGGCCACAACCCACAAGCAGATGCTTTGGCATGCTGCATGCGCGCTTGCCGGCAAGTTCGTTCAGTCATCAACTGCATGTTAATTTGTGTGGCTCCCATTCTGGATGTGCATGTTTTCGTTTTCTCGCCGATGAAACTGCATGTTAAAACTTTGACCCCCTGTGCTAATTAGTGAGAGGAATCTAATTAAGCTTTTGACCACATGATTAGAGAACAGTTAGTGTAGCATTATTGTATTAAATTTTGAATTAACTAAGATCATTAAATTCATCGCGTAAAGTTGCACTTATATGTGGAAAGGTTTTGTAAACATAATTTATTTATTTAGTACTCCATGCATACAAGATTTTTTTGATGCAAATTTTTTTTTGTGGGGGAAACAAACAAGTCCGTTGTCATCCTTTCATCAGCTAACAAATACTCTGACCAATTTTTTTTTCACGGTGTCGACTGCTGCTGGTTGGTTGAATTCTCAAGGAGTGTTATGCATATTAAGAGTTTGTTGTTCATGCTAAGATCAAGCTCATGGGCAAAATATTTGGAAGACTGGGTGTTGATTGTTGCATGCTGGTAAAACATAATTTCACAAAGTGTACTAGGCTTATTTGTTAAAATATGTTCTGTCATAGTCATTTCTGCCTCATGATATGGTACTTGTCAATTGTCATTAACGGGAGCAATGTCAACTATATTTCTTTAAAAAAAATGTTGAGGCTACATAATTTATTGATATATTTGGGAAAATTCCATAATAGAATTACTTTATGTAAAAAGTCTTGTTAATAATAAGTTTTTCTATGAATATAAATTCCTTTTAAAAAAATTAAACATTTGAGTAATACCAAAGCTAAAGCGAACATACTGGTTTCATCCGGTTGAAGTGCACTTAATAAATCGAATTTAAACTAATAACTCAACCAGGAGTTGAGACAAACTATGTGATTTTACTATTTACTACCAATAAGGTTTTATTTAAACACGTGTGTGCCGCACGTGCATTATAAAAGAACGAGTTTTTTGATGGGTCTAACCCCCTTTCGTCAATCGTCTCCCCTTTCGTCAACCGTTTGAATAATTGGGAACCAAATCACGTTGTGTTTTGGAAAGAAATATAAGCAGTGTGGCGTGTTTTCTAGAGATTTTAGGGAATAATTGGTAACCAAATCACGTTGTGTCTTTTTTGAAGGAATTTTGGGGAATAATTGGTAACCAAATAACATTGTGTTTGGAAGTGATACAAGCAGTGTGTCGTATTTTTTTAAGGGATTTTGAGGAATAATTGATAATTAAATCACGTTGTGTTTTTTTAAAGGCTTAGCGATTGAGGTCGGCGGCCTCGGTGACGCAGCAACGTTTACGACATTACCAGTCCCTCCATCACGCATGAATGCTTGCTGCCGTGAAAAAATGCATGCTGCTGTGAATCATGTTGCTCCCGTACATCAATCACATTCCATGCATGCACCACGTTTTCTATTGAGGACATAACTTTCTCACCTGCGTTTTTTACGAGCGCCCGACTTCAAGCCAAGGCGCTGCTGTTTACGAGGCGCCTATTGTGCTTCCAACCAGGTGGATCAGCGATTCTTTGACACTGTTTTTCCCCAGCCGCGAGAGGCGGCTGCTGATTTCTCTTCATCCCCATGCTGTCATTGCAACCTTTGTTTTTTTGACACATGTGGCACTATAAAGATAGTTATTTTTTTGTTATTGTGATTTTTAGATACGTGCGTGCCGCACGTACATTTTGCTAGTTTATCACAAACAAACGAAACGTACTACAGTGTGCTACAGGAGTTCCAGCAGTTAAAAAGGTAACTTTTTCAACCAGCTAAACAAGGCCCTAGTTGAACAATGTATCCGTCGAGCACCTTTCCTGTCAGAGCCGTTGAGATTTCAGACATCTTCGCCAGTGTAGAGGTCAAATTCATTAGGAGGGTCGTATATATGATCGACTAAGGTAGGTGCTGCCAATGGATAAGGAGAAACGGACGAGAGACCAATGGCAGCGTGAAACGGAGCGTCAGAAAGGACAACGAGCACCAAGTCCTCCTTGTGCCCTAATAACTCTGCCTGCCCATCGGCTCAACCGCCGGAAGGATGTGCTGACATGAACAAACAGAGCCTGATGGTGTGCGGTCGTTTTTACACAGTCAAATGGAGAACACCTGTCTTTTCCAAGTAATCCCTTCGTGAAGAGGAACAGCAGCGATCCCTGCAAAAACGCCCGCCCAACGTGTTCCAACCGGGCACCACGAATCGAATCGCAAACCCTAACCTCGGCACGAAACAAAAGCTTCCACATGGTACGCGAGTCTGCGTAAATGCGATTGCTATGGAGAATAAAGATGCACGGCGGCTCACCGTTGGCTGGTGGAGCAGTACGAACCCTGGCTGACGGGGGATCACGACAGCAACATCAAATTATTGGTGGAGCAGCGGGGTTGACAAACGAGGGATGCACTGGAGAAATTGGTCGGATATGTGCTTACCGAAATATCAAGGTGGTATGGGGTTCCGGGACATCAAACACTTTAATCTGGCAATGCTCGGCAAGCAGGGCTGGCGCCTGATGTCTAAACCGGATTCTCTCTGTGCCCGGGTGCTAAAGGGCAAGTATTTCCCCAATTGTGACTTTATGTCAGCCTCTAAGAAGAAAAATGTGTCGCATACTTGGCGAGCAATCTTGGCAGGGAGGAAGGTACTTCAGCTGGGATGTATCAAGCGCATTGGCGATGGAACATCCACGAACATATGGCGAGACCAGTGGCTGCCTGGGGGACTCGGCATGAAACCATTCTGCCGTAAAGACGAAGCTGATGCAGAATTGGTTAGTGAACTCCTGAGCCCGGATGGGAGGTCATGGAATGAGGATGCTCTCGATGTGAACCTGGTACCCTGGATGCTGCAGCGGCAAAACAAATTCCCCTCGGCCGGCTTTCAGAAGATATATGGGCCTGGACTGGTGAGAGGCATGGTAACTACACGGTCAAGTCCGGATACCGTTTGCTAGCGGAGAAAGAAGCTCAACACAGGGCTTATCTGAAGAATAAGTCAGCACACTCAAGCAGTTCAGGGGACCCTATATGGAAATCCCTCTGGAACTGTAAGGTTCCCCCCAAGGTACGGGTGTTTTGGTGGCGCATCATTCATGATTATATACCGAGCAGGGCTAACCTCCACTATCGACACATTGACCCCTTAAGTACCTGCGATACTTGTGGTGCCTGTGCTGAAACAACCTTTCATGCCCTGCTGGAGTGTACCTATGCACGGAGGTTCTGGGAGAGACTTCGGATGCTCACTGGTGTAAAGCTTCCAGTCTTAAACCCACAGACTTGGACCACGGAGCTGCTGGATGGTAACATCTGTGGGGAGAAGGACAGGACGATCATCATGTGCGGCTGCTGGTCAGTTTGGCGAACCCGAAATGACAGGCAACATGGCAAAGCCCCAATCCGAATGGAAGCGGCAGTTGACTGGGTGATCGATGTTTGTTTTAACCTCATATCAGCCGGGGAAGGTTTACATGTTCCTACTGTCCCCAGGGTTGCTCAGAGATGGCGACGTCCCCCGGTGAATGTGCTCAAGGTGAATGTTGATGGAGCTTTCTCTTTAACAAATGGATCAGGTGCAATTGGAGCGGTGGCAAGAACAGATCAAGGGGAGTTCCTGATGGGTATGAACCGACCAATATCAGTGCTTTCAGGTTCTTTGGCTGTGGAAGCGGAGGCCTTGCGCGCAGGGGTGCAGCTGATCCACACTGTCACAACTGGACAGGTGATTATGGAGACTGATTCACTTGAATTGCTGGGGCTATGGAGGAACAGAGCGTCGCAACGATCGCCTTTCATGGCTATCTTCAGTGACATCTAGGACTTAGCAGCTTCTTTTTCGTCTTTCTGTGTAATGCATGTACCTCGCTCGGCAAACATGGCTGCCCATAGATGCGCTCAGTTTGCTAGTGCTAGCGCTGCTCAATTCTGGGCAGGAGACGCTCCTGACTTCCTGTTGCCAGTTCTGCAACAGGACTGTAACAATGCAAATGCATGAATGAAAGAAGCAGTTCTCAAAAAAAAAAAGAACCCTGGCTGACGGGTGATAGAGAACCTGGGGATGGAAACAAAACATCCGAACTGTGTAATAGATTGATTATTTTAGATCACAATAAAATAAATTTGGTGCTAATTTTTTATGCATTATAACCAGCTAATTACTGGAAAAAATAAAAAAAATTAGCTACAATTTTTTTATGGATTATTTGCTTTCGATAGAGAAAAAGGTGAAAAAACATCCGAATCCGAATCCGAATTTCTTTTCATCATTTGATTAAAATATAGCACACATTTGGGGTTTATTTTGTATGAATCTTAACAAGCACAATGCCAAGAACATGAATATAAATTTTTGGATACAAAATATTATGCCTAATTTAGCTAAAATAAAAAAAGAACGGCTAAAAAATGATATCCGAATTGGTATCCGGTTCCATCCCTTGAACCTACCTGCTAGCCATTTCACTTCCGAATTTTTTTGCCAGGCAGGCCGTGTTTGGTTAGGGTGAAAAAAATTTCATGCAAAGAGAATCTTGCACGCATGGAGTACCAAATGAAGTTTATTTGCAAAACCTTTTCACAGATGAGTACAACTTTGCACGACGAATCTAATGAGCATAATTAATTGGGAAATTTGTCCCTGGCACACTGCGAAAGTGCAGTTTTGTATGACGCACATCGCAAAAGTCGATTTCGCCTCCAGCACATTGCAAAAGCATAATTTGGTCTCCAACACATCCCACACAGTAAACTACTTCTTTTCAGCTGGGAGGAAGGTTCAAAAGACCATATTGCCCACTGTCATCTTCTTCCTTTCTTTCTCTTCATCTTGTTTTCCCCTCCGCGCCTTCTGTCTAGCCTCAATTCTCTCCCCCACCGATGGTTTTCTTTTCGAAA
The DNA here is from genome assembly GCA_036936925.1 of Cenchrus fungigraminus. Classification (NCBI taxonomy): domain Eukaryota; kingdom Viridiplantae; phylum Streptophyta; class Magnoliopsida; order Poales; family Poaceae; genus Cenchrus; species Cenchrus fungigraminus. The sequence goes on along the minus strand of CM072778.1, from coordinate 12,404,389 downwards.
GATCAGGAACCATGTCGGGCATTCATTTATAAGCAGAAATTGAGTTACAAAATTACGTACAAGCAGCCCAAGTAGAGACTAAGGACATTCAGTTATGAGATGGTGGACAGACTCGAGATTCCTTTCGCAGATGCGACTGAACTCTCTATAGCAGCCCGCCCCAGCCGCGAGCATGGGGCTGCACCGCGCAGAGGGAGATTCGGGCGGCGGCTGGAGGAGGATGCAGCGAGCGCTCCGTCCGCTCTCTGTTGGCCGCTCCTCCATGTCTATTGCCTCGTAGAGGCCGAGAGCAGGAACGGCAGGAATGGGGAGCTTGTGCAACGCAGCGGGCGGGGGATGGGGCACGAGCAGGCAGCGGCGCGCATGGCTGTCAGCATGCCGGCATGGAGGAGCGCCGGTGGCCGCGTCCCGCGTGTACAAGCACCAGCGAGAGCAAAGCAGGCAGTGTCCGCAAGAGAGGGAGAAGATGAAACAGAGGACAGGAGAACATGACAGGTGGGCCCGAGGGCAAGATGGTCATTTTACCCCTCCTCCAGCTGAAAAGAATTAGTTTATTGGTTGCAGTGTGTTGTAGACCAAACTACACATTCACAGTGTGCTGCAGACTAAATCGACGTTCGCGGTGTGCCTCATACAAAACTGCACTTTCACGGTGTGCTATAGACAAATTTCCCTAATTAATTAGCAACCTTGCCGGGTGTCTCACGAATCGATCTGCAGACTGGTTCTTGACCGTGCTGCACGGCTGCACCCAGCACTGCACGCACGCCCATGCTCGTGCTCGTGCTCGTGCTCGTGCTCGTGCAGTATCCTCAGGAGTCAGGACACAGGAGCCACCACGGCCGGGAGGTTTCGCTTTCGTCAGAGGACAGTCGCAAAGCTGACGCCTCGGGTACGCATCGGCACCGCTCAGCCCGGCCGGCAGGCACCTCTGGATTTGACACCGACGGCGGGTAGTAGTACGTGATCAGCGCGAACGGGGGGTGTTTAGTTGGCTGAAAATTTCCAAAATTTTTGTTAAATTTTCAACTCTCTCCGTCACATCACATTAAATACACCAAAAGACATATGTTCGGAGCAGTAAATGTAGGTAAAAAAATTAACTAATCACACAGTTCTGTTGTACATCACGAGTCGAATCTTTTGACCTTAGTTAGTCTATGATTGAACAATATTTACCACAAATAAACGAAACGTGCTACAGTGTGCTAAAGGAGTTCGAAACGTTAAAAAGGCAAATTCTCAGCCAACAGGCCCCGGGTCAACCGCCGATCGAGAGCGAGACGGGGTTCCGGTCGTGTCAATCGGCGTCTCACCGGTGCGCGCCGTTATTATGGCGCGACAGGTGCGTCTGCTTCGGTCGTGTAAAAACACCCCGACCTGTATCGCCTTTAAAAAGGCTGCTAGCTTGTGGTTAGCATTTTTTCTTCTCCTTCTTTCGTTTTGTTTTTGATTGGTGGTGATGGGAAGATGTTGATCGGGGAAAGTCGTGACATTGGACGGATTTATGGAGGCCATTGGATGCCGCCAGGACCCTGGGGCTGACCGTTTTGCCTTGGCTGGGTGCTGGAGTCCACACACACTTCAAGTCGAGAGATATTTTTTTCGTATGCGGTCTCGCCTCGTCTCATGATCTAGAAAGATCTCGCCTTGTATGATGCCTTTTCGATGATGGAAAGGATAATGTCTTCTTTTTTTCGCTTTGAGAGGGAGATACTTCTTTAACGTTTCTTTGGGGTCAATTTGCTTCAAAGATTTCCTCTCAAAAAAAAATGCTTCAAAGATTAAAGTTTGGGCTGCCAGCTGCCACATCTAGCAGAAAAATCATGGGCCGCCAGAGGCCGAACAAACCGGAAAAAAAGTCCATCTGCGGCGAAGAAGGCCCGTACCCAGGCCGCCGTCTGCGCGTACGACGAGAGTCAACGCAATACTCCGCGCCGCAGTTTTTCACACGAGAGTACTCTCCTTCCGATCGATACGGGGACCCACGTGCCCCAGGAATCCGAGGCGGAGGGGATCATTCCAGCAGCTCCAAACCAAGGCCCGCACCCGGTTCACGTGGACCATCCCGCCTCCCCCACACACGACCGCCTTTCCGGCCGGCGGCGGCGCACAAAGACCGCGTCCACTCCGTGGGGTAGGGTCGTGGATATGGGGCCGCGCCGAACCCGGGGACCCCACCGTATTCGGTCTCCCATCACTACCCGTACACCTGGCACGCCTAACACCCCACGTAACGCAGTGGAATCCAATGCAGCAAGCGGCATGCCCTCCTATCTTACACAAAGACCCCCAGCAAACAGAGTCTACTCGCAGAAATACCCTCTTTCTGGGGTCCAGTAAGGATGGGTCCGTGATATCATAAGATCCAGGTGCTTGAACGAAATAGTTTTAAACCGAACAGTGCGTCGCGGCTTCCCGCCCATCGGCGCGGGTTTTCCCGCTTAATTCCGCCCCCTGCATCCGACGGCGCCGGACCAGCCACATCAGCGATCCCTGCCCGCCTTGCGCAGCACGGAGCCGTCCAGTTCCGTCCTTTGGAAGCCTGATCCTCCCGCCGCAGCCGCCTCTCCTTTATATGCTCCGCCGGCCGCGTCTCTTCCCTCGCAATCCCGCGTTTCAAAATAAGGAAAGCAAATTTCTTCTTCCCCCCGAAAAATCCCCCAATGGAGAGCAGCGTAGAGACTGCGGCGGCGGCGGCCCTGGTGGTGGGCGGCGGAGGGTACGGCTGCGGCGGGTGGGAGACGCCGAAGCGGGAGGAGTGCCGCATCCCGGCGACGCTCCCCTGCCCCTCGGCGCCGAGGAAGGCCGTGCCGGACTTCGGGAAGCGGCGGACCCCGCCCAAGAACGGCTACTTCCAGCCGCCGGACCTGGAGGCGCTCTTCGCGCTCGCGCCGCGCCGCCAGGCCTCCTCCTGCGCGTGACTTCGCCGCGGCGGCGGCGGAGTGCTCTGTTCTAGCAGATTGATTTTGGGAGCTGTAGATACTTTTGCCACTTTTCTCCTGTTGTACTCTAGGGTTCATTAGCGGGCGGATTAGAGGATCGATAGGAGGGCTTTAGGGAGTAGTAGGTAGGTAAGTAGGTGGTGGATGCTTGGGATGAGAGCTCATAAGCATACCGTTTTGTATTGGTTCAGATGATGAAATCCTCATACTCCGTATGTTTCTTGCCACCTCTGCCTCTCTGAATGTTGGCGTCACTGGCCCTTTATGTGATTGAGATGTTGTGGTGGATGTTCACTGATACCTGCAACTTCTGTGGCGGTGATTGCGGCGGCTGGAGGAATGCGGTGGCGCTGTTGCTCCCGCTCAGTTCCACGGCCCTGAACCAATATGCAGGGGAGGGTCGCTGTCTGCATGCAGTTCTTTGCTTCCCTTGTATGCGCGGCATCTGATCTGATCACCTAGGATACTAGTGCTGATGTTGATCGGTGGCGAGGTTGTATCTTGAAGCTTCGAAAATCCTCTCCTGTATCCTTCATCGCTACTGCCGCAATCTTCTCCTGCTGATTGAATTCGATGCTTAGAAACAGTAATCTTAATGGGAAGTTAGAAACGGTAATCCGTGCAGGTGTAATGATGTTAAGAACTGTTCCTCGCAGCTGATGGTTGCATTGTACTGCAGAGTATCCATGAACCGGAACCGAGATTGAAGATGCGATCTCGAATCCGGCCGCAGTTATTGCGGCTGCGGGAGGCGGGAGGGGGGGGTGCCCCTGCGGCGCGATGTGGGCTTCGCATTCGCCTGCCCCCTCGGCGCATTGCAGTGTATGTGGCCGGCCTGTGTGTGTGACTAGTGTCAGTGGGGCTTCAGAGCTCGCTTCTGTGGTCCTGAATCCTGATGAAGCGATCGTCGCGAGAAAGGGGGTGGGTGATGCGGCAGATGCTGTGAACGACGGACGAGCCGACAGGATAACGCGAGCTCGCCGGGTGGGGGGTGGCTGCTTGTTTGGTGATCGATGCGGGCATGTGTTGGTGTTGTGCTTCGAGGGCGCCGGGCAGTTGCCGGCCCCCGTGTCCCGTGGCACCCCGTGGTGATGCGCGCGGGACCAGCTGGTAGTGACTAGCGACAGGAAGGAGAGCAGAGTACAGAACACACTGGTGTGGTGTCAACTGTGATGCTCCTGCTGCAAGTATCCTGCAAGTGAGATTTTAGGTTCGCTGCTGTTTCCCACTAGAATAAGTCTAAAAGTTCAATTCTTTTTTCTTCTAGAAAAATCATACTGCTGTGCTTGTAGATTCACATCCATCCCGACACGGGCGACACACACGTTTGCAATAGGTTGCCAAGTAACTTTCTCGGTTCTCCTTTCCCAACGACCAACACTCACGACGTGTAAAATGTCAGTCGGCTTGTACGAGGGATCGGAGCAGAGCACCCTGACGGCAACACGGCACCGGACCAATTTAGCCAGTAGCCATGCAAATTGATTTTGATTAGTGCCAATTATTTACTATAATTCTGCAACTGAAGCAACATGCTTTCTCCCGTTGCAGCTACCCCCTTGGTGGCATGATTGCACGAAAGGAGTGCAGCTCAAGGGGGAGCTTCCGACGCCCAACCACTCCACGACGCCAAACTGCGAGACCTGGGAGAGACTTCAGTAGGTTCAGTCAGATCCTTTGGCATGAAGCCAGACATCAGATACAGTTCGGTGGCAGCATCACATCTAAAACCGGCGACACAAAACCACTAAAGCATTTGTCCCATCGTAACTAACACTGATTCGCTCTAATCTCGTCGTAATCGCAACCCAAAAGAAGACAGATGGTAGCATTCCTTTCCCGGTCCCTCGGTTTTTCTGTTGAGCAGCTAGTAGCAATTTGCATAGTTCTACAACAGGCATATACAAAAAGGTTTAGGCCTCGCGGTGCTGAGTGACGCAACGTTTGGTAGGAGTTCAGGCAATGGACTGAACAGTCTGAACTGATTTGGCAAAAGAAATGTTACGATTGGAGGCAATAAGTTGTTGCATTCCCTCTGTTTTTTTTTTCTGCCTTCTTTTCAGTACTCGGATCATGCTTTTCGCTTTGCTTTATATTCAAGGCAAAACAAACGCTGTTCTCCTGGATGACTCTTGCCTCCTCACAGTGTCATACGTTTTTTGTGTACAGAGCCGGCTGATGTGTTTTCCTCGCAAAAAAAGAAGTCTAGATTTCGAGCTCTATATATGATTTTTTTTTCTTATAAAGTGCATGGCTGTGTTGTTACATACATACATGACTCAATGCATATAACAAATTAAGCAAAAATGAATACTCAAACTCAACACATGGCTTGCAAGACACTATTAGTCATACAAATATCAGGAAATTGCTATTCATCAGATGCCTAATGCTTGAACCAAAAGCAACAAGTTAAGTCTTCTGCAATTTTCCTAAAAAAAAAAGTCTTCTGCAATTATATGTGGCTGGAAATGCATGTGATTCTGCGAATTACATGTTGATTTGATGGCAGAAATTTGACTTGCCTCCCAACAAAATATAAAGCAACTAACTGTTGTTGTCTTTTTTGGAAAATTCTGGTTCCAAAGAACATTGTTCAGGCCTTGAGATACCCTAAGAAAAAATAGATCAAGTCGAGAATGGCCTCATTGGTCTGTAAATAAAGTAGATTGGACGGAAGCCTAAGACGCCAAACCGGCTGGGGCTCTGTTGCACATTGCCCGCTCTGTTGCCGGACTAAGTACAGGAAGCACGTAATGCCTACTATATATCTTTACAACTAACAGGAGCCTGACTGCTGGACTTGGCTAACCAACGTGATCTCCTAGGATTGAACTAGTTGGAGATCCTCAGGTTGGCAGTGGCACACACCTCAAAATATTGGATGCAGTGCTTCACTCAACTACTCCTATATATGCCATGAATCTTCCTCGGCCCCCCATTGATCCCTGACTTTTTAAGGGCTTCCCTAGATTACGAAGCCAAACGCGAGTTGTTAAATTCGGGCGCTTGCGCGTGGTTCGGATCGGAACCACAACAAGTAGATCATATCACATGGCGGCACGAGTATGTCACTGATTCACTGTAAATCCATCTGAGGAAAAAGCTGGCCGGCAGATTGCTTGGCTAATCAGTTTGTGCTAGACGATCGAAAGAAGAAAAAAAATCAAATGAGAAATCGGTCCGTTAGCTCCACTTCAACAAACACGCAGCTCTAAGCAACGTAACGGCACTGTTTTGGCTACTTTGTCTGTGTTCAGACCCTGGTCTTATTAAACTAGCCCCAAATCGCCACGAAGGAAACGCAGAAAGGCATGCATGTTTATAAGATTGACGCAGGGGGGGCCATGGTTAGCTTCAAAGGTCCACAAAAAACACAAAGAAATGAACAAAGTAAAAGGTGCTTGCAAAAGCAGGGGAAAACAGTGCTGGGAGTTTATCTGTGTGACATCAGGAGAGTTCCTTGCAAGCTGACATAAAAGGTCAACTTAAAGCGAGTGTTCCGTATTCGAATTAGGAATTGATATTTCACCTTCTTGGAGTAATGGCATCTCCAAAATAATTAACCTTCCACCATGCAATGCTAGTGCATGAGAATTGCTTAATCGATCAGTGAATCGTGAACTGGGAATATATAGTAACTGTCCCGAACTGTAACTCTGCATTAATTTTGTCTGTGTCTTAATCACCAAAGTTCTTTTAAAAAAAGTGTAATCATAAAAAAACAGATTATGGACAAAGTAGGTTTATTGTCTTAATTTTCAGGACAACTGTACGGGGTTTATTATTACAAACTGAAAAGGAATGAACAGGCTTCACCTCAACCAAACCACAGGTGACACGCCCATACCATACAGGGCCGGCGGCCCTGCCTGAGCTAAAGAAGGAGCAACGAGTGCGTAGCCCATTGACAAGATTTTCTATTTGCTTCCACCAACTAGCAGGGGCCAACCACCACCGCGCTGTGACCTCCCACCATGCAGGCCACGAACCCCGCCGGCGGCCATCATGGCGCCTATATAGACCAACGCACTCATTCGCTACCGAAGTGTGCACCACTTCACTTGCTTCGAAGCGCAAACACACAAAAGGGCGCAGCGGAGGTTGTCACCAGGATGGGCGCTCGTCATGGTCTCCGGCGAGGTCATGCCGCCGCCGCTGCCTCCACATGCCCCTTCCTCGCCTTCGCCGTACTCCTCGCCTTGCCGGCCCTCGCAGCCGGCGACACCCACTACTACACGTTCAACGTAAGAGCAGTCCTGTGCTTGTAAGTTGTCGACCATTGGCATCCATGTGCACTTACACATGGCTTTTGGTTTTTGTGCAGGTGCAAATGACGAACGTGACACGGCTGTGCGTGACCAAGAGCATCCCGACGGTGAACGGGCAGTTCCCGGGGCCGAAGCTGGTGGTGCGCGAGGGCGATCGCCTCGTGGTCAAGGTCCACAACCACATCAACTACAATGTCTCGTTCCACTGGTAAGACCACACCGAGATCTCGGTGCGCGCCGAGAGGTAGCTCGCGTCGCGTTGTTCGTCGACTCCTTGCCGGCCGTTCGCACGACGGGTGATCGATCGGTGCGCGCGCATGCAGGCACGGCGTCCGGCAGCTGCGCAACGGGTGGGCGGACGGGCCGTCGTACATCACGCAGTGCCCGATCCAGGGCGGGCAGAGCTACACGTACGACTTCACCGTCACGGACCAGCGGGGCACGCTGTGGTGGCACGCGCACTTCTCCTGGCTGCGCGTCCACCTCTACGGCCCGCTCGTCATCCTGCCCAAGCGCGCCGAGGGATACCCGTTCCCGCGCCCCTACAAGGAGGTGCCCATCCACTTCGGTAAATGCATCTTCCCCTCTGGCCTCTGGTGATCTCGTGTCCAATTCTTCATGGATTACAATTGTACATAACGATGAACTTGGCAGGTGAATGGTTCAACGGGGACACGGAGACGATCATCAACCAGGCCCTGCAGAGTGGCGCGGGGCCAAATGTCTCCGACGCCTACACCTTCAATGGGCTTCCAGGCCCAACATATAACTGCTCAGCCCAAGGTCCGCTTTCAAATCCTCCTCTCAAGAAGAAGAATTATAAACCCCCCTCAAAAAAAAAAGAAGAAGAATTTTGAATCCTGGATTTGTGTTGGTTCAAATGATTGACCGCAACGGATTGGTTTCACGGCGTGTGTGCCAGACACGTACAAGCTGAAGGTGAAGCCCGGGAGGACGTACATGCTCCGGCTCATCAACTCGGCGCTCAACGACGAGCTCTTCTTCGGCATCGCCAACCACACGCTCACCGTCGTGGAGGCGGACGCCAACTACGTCAAGCCGTTCACCGTCCAGACGCTCGTCATCTCGCCGGGTCAGACCATGAACGTGCTCCTCACGACGGCCGCGAACCCAGCCTCCCCGGCGTACGCCATGGCCATCTCGCCCTACACCAACACCCAGGGCACGTTCGACAACACCACCGCCGCAGCCGTCCTCGAGTACGCCCCGACGCCGGTCGCCGCCGCCGCCGCCAGGAGCCTCCCGCTGCCGGCCCTCCCTCTCTACAACGACACCGGCGCGGTGACCAACTTCTCCCGCAACTTCCGCAGCCTGGACAGCGCGCAGTACCCGGCGCGCGTGCCGCTGGCGGTGGACCGGCACCTGCTCTTCACCGTCGGCCTGGGCACGGACCCGTGCCCGCCCAACCAGACGTGCCAGGGCCCCAACGGCACCAAGTTCGCGGCGTCCATCAGCAACAACTCCTTCTTCCGCCCCCGGACGGCGCTCCTGGAGGCGCACTACCAGCGGCGCTACGCCGGCGTGCTGCTGGCCAACTTCCCCACGACGCCGCCGCACCCCTTCAACTACACGGGGACGCCGCCCAACAACACGTTCGTGCAGCACGGCACCCGGGTGGTGCCGCTCAGGTTCAACACCTCCGTGGAGCTGGTGCTGCAGGGGACCAGCATCCAGGGCGCCGAGAGCCACCCGCTGCACCTGCACGGCTACGACTTCTACGTCGTCGGCCAGGGCTTCGGCAACTTCGACCCCGTCAACGACCCGCCCAAGTACAACCTCGCCGACCCCGTCGAGCGCAACACCATCAGCGTGCCCACCGCCGGATGGGTCGCCCTCCGCTTCTTCGCGGACAACCCGGGTAATGCATGGTCAACCGATCGATCTTATTTACGTCCACGATCCGACGTGGATGATCAGCTTGACTTTTGCTGACCGTGCTGTGACTAACGTTGACTCCGTTTGCATGTGTGGCAGGGGTGTGGCTCATGCATTGCCACTTCGACGTTCACTTGAGCTGGGGCCTGTCCATGGCGTGGCTCGTCAACGACGGGCCGCTGCCGAATCAGAAGATGCTACCCCCGCCGTCCGATCTTCCGAAATGCTGATGACTGATCAATTGTCGTCGTCTGATCTTTTATCGTCGGAAGGTTTTGGTGCATATCTGCGTGTTTTCCTTACCATGTTTGAAACAATTCGGTTTGGGATATTTAATTGCTGTGTGCCGATTTTGTGGCAAGTGCTTGGGGTTTCGCTCTCCGCTTAACTCCCTCTTCTTCTTTTGGAAAAGAATAAGATGTAACAATGTGCTTCGGTTAACCTTTTGTACATGTTAACGAATTCCTGAGCATTCAGCGTTGGAATGTGTACACGCTCGAGTACAATGTTGTCACATGTCACTATGTCAGTATGTAAACATGTAATGACTTGTGTATATTCTACCTTAACCTGGTGACCTTTTCGCCCCATACATCTCTGTTCAGTACTGAATCGATCCGTCTGGCGCAGGAAAGTTTCAGGCATGCACCTTGGCCGTAGTATTTTATAGGTCACCTACCACAATGGCACTAACCGAACAGTTGGAGTACATGAACATCATGCAACTGGAATAGCATGTGTGGCAAATTGCCAATGCGACTCTACCGTTTTAGTATACAGCTAGCTCGACAGAAAAAAAAATCTGCAGTGTATGGGACCATTAACTAACACGCACCTTGTCTCGTAGTAGTGCGTAGCGGTACAACAACTACTCAATTTGTTTATACAATTTATTTGATATATATTTTGTTTATACAATCCCCATCAGTCTACTGCCACTGTCGTTACTCACTAATGTAGCATCTATACTTCATTAATTTATGTCCCGGCGGGAGACGACTCAACATGTTACTCGCCGCAAACCCCTTCACTAAATTACATAGTTGGGCCTAATTCGTAGGATACTCAGAAGACAAAACCTAATAACACCGTGACAGTGAAAGCCTACCACTAGTACAAGCACAAAAAGTTTGCAGAGGGATCACAAGTGGGAATCTAGAGCAAATCATCAAGCGGCGGTCTGCCTGCTCTTGACATTGTGTTGCTTGCCTTGCTCTAGCTAGGCAAGATTCAATTGAGGCCACGTCGGAAGCGCAGGAATTCCAAGGAACAAGTTTTTCTCCTAGAAATGATGGTACACGCACTTGAGCGCCAAGGCAAGATGATGCGTGCAGGCGCGTGTTCGAATAAAGCGACGATTTGATTGGATGGTTTCACCTAAGTACTAGCTGTATTACGTACGCTAATATACACAGGTCGTTAACGGAATCTGATTACCTCTGAACCAGCCCAACCAACATTGGCAATTTCTTGACTTGTATTCCACGGGATCAGATCATTCTTTCGTGCGTGCAGTGTGGCGCCGAAATGCACGACAGCACGAGCCCCGTGTCCTTCAGAGCTCACTGATGATCGAGCCGGGGAAGCAACACGATATGGCAGACAGGGCTTCGTTGCCCGCCGCTTTTCGGGGCAATATTCTAAAGGCGCCGTGGCGTGGCGCCGCGTGATCACACACACACACACACACACACGTACGTGTTGCGTGTACTTGCTCGTCGATCGCAGGGCGCGTGTCGCTCTTCTCCCCCGAGAAAAGAAAAGAGTCAAAAAGAGGAGACGCGCGCGAACGAAGCACTGCCGGCCGGGAAAACACCGCCCGATCACCAGACCTTGTCGCCGGTCACGGCAGCCAGCCCAGCCAGCAGCTGGTTCGACTCGAACATCTCTCTCTGGTAGCACAGTGACACTGTAGAGTGTGTAATGCTCGCATCAGGTGGTACAGCACGCGGCTGCGGCCTGCGTGCATGCGCTCTCTCTCACGCGTGCACTATACATTCTGACCCAGGGACGTGTGCGTGTACACCTGTCACTGGTTACATGTGCCTGCGCGTACTCGGACGGGAAGCGGCCATGCATGCCCGGCCTTTTCGCTTGCACGTACACGCGCGTAGCTTCCTGGTATTCTTCCCATTATCGGAGGGCGGAGGCCTGCGAAAAAATCGACCCGGAGGGCCTGGCTGGTCTCTGAATTTCTGAATTCTGACCGACGTGAAGCGCGAAAAGACAGGGTTAGGATTGGAGATGAGTGGCGCGCTGACGCGCCGCACAGTGGGTCCGTACGGGAAGCAGTTGGTCAGAGAAGAGAGAAGGCAGCCAGCCAGCTCCACAAATGGCGCTGCTGATCGGAAGGGACAAGCACGTCAGGGACAGGGAGGCGCCACCATCTCCAGCGAGAGAACTCAGAAGTGCATGCTCGCACGAGCGGAAGCGATTTGTCAATTACTCGTACCGTTTTTTCTGTGTTGGCAAATCAAATGTGTAACAGATAACATTTGTGGCCTCTCGTGGGCCATGCGTGTCCCGTGTTTGACCGGTCCACTCAGAAGCAAAGCCATCACATTCCTATCCGCTTGGGCCAATCTGGCTTTGATCATTGATCATCCATCCATCTCTCGGCATCGGCCGCAACCTCCTTCCCATGCAGCAGCTAGCTTCTTGTTCTTCCCATGGGACGAGCCATTTCGATCGGACGAACAGGACGCGACGAGCCGGGGAGCACGGCGCGCGCGTACGATACGAGCCCAAGTGCGGTAGTAGTACGATACGCCGCTGTTGTCTTTGTTGACCACCCGGCCCGGACGACGGCACCACCCCGAGGGCCGGACCAGGGTGTGGCCGACCGCCCGTCCATCGCCACCTTCCCGAGGGCGAGGACTGCGCCCCCGCCTGTAGCCGAGCGGAGGGGGGAGGGGAGCCCCCCCTCCACCACCGCGCCAGTCTGCCCGCCTCGCTGCCGTGCCAGCTCGGTTCGCGCGCAACAGTGTAAAGCTGACGCCGGCTCGACACGGCCGGGCTGCCCCATGCATGGCCCCACCGCAGCACACGATGATACTAGTACTATCTCTCGTTCGTTCGGGCCCCCACGGAGTACGGGTACGGCCCGCGAGCTCCGTCGAACCGGTCGCTCGTAATGATGCCAATGCCATGCTGCCGGGGACTCGCGGCGAGACGGGCGCACTGCCGTGCCGCGCTCAAGGGAGATCAGCGAGCGCTAGCTGCTGTGCACGGGTGCGCGCGGGGCGGGCCGCCGCGGTGCTAAAAAAAAAAGGTGTTTGATCTCACGCAGCACGCACGGGCCGCGGCCGGGCGGGGCGCTGGGGCACCAGCCACCAGCTAGCTGATCTGTGATCTGCAGTCCTGCACTGCCCGTGCGCGCGTCTAGCCGGGCTAAATTAATAAGTTTGACCGTAAATTAGATGTATTAAATAAAGTCAGTTTACAAAACTACTTTCATAACCCCGGGGCTAAATCACAAGACGAGTCTAATGAGGTTTTTGACCGCATGATTAGAGGATGTTTACTGCAGCATTACTGTAGCAAATCATAGCTTAATTAGGCTCATTAGATTCATCGCGCAATGTTGCACTGATCTGGGAAAAGGTTTTGCAAATAAATTATTTTTAGTGCTTCATGCATACAAGATTCTTTGGGACTAAAATTTAGCCCCTAGCAAACAAACAGGCCCTTGGTCAGTTGGTCTTGCTTCGCTAGTCAAACTCACTGCTCACCTTCTACTGCAGTTCGAGAAAAAAAAATGCAAGTGTTGGAGGTGACGGTCACCTTAAGCCTGAGTCCAACAGGCAAGGCAAAAGCATTTTTGCCTCTCCATTCGCTACTGTGCCTTCGTGTAAAGGGTTCCAACAGAGGAGGCAAAGTAAGGAGGCAAACTGTCTTTGAGGAGAGAGGAGATGCAAAGGCATAAGCCCGCCGCTGCAGGGGAGGTTGGCCGAGGGAGGGCGGCAGAGGAGGAGGGAGCTCCGGTGCGCGGGGATGCGGCGTGGAGGAGTGGCGCGGCACTGCGGCGGCGCGATGCGGTGGAGGGGCGCGGCACTGCGGCGGCGCGTCAAGAGGAAGGGCGCAGCGGTGGGTGCGCGGGCCTGCAGCGGCATGACGCGGGGAGGGGCTGCGGCGGCGCGACGCGAAAGAGGGGCTGGAGATTGAGCGCGGCAACGACGGGATGAGGACGCGCTGGGAGCAGAGCTCGCGCCGCGTCAACCGCCGTCACGGGCTGTCGCAGCGCCTACCCCTCCGGCGCGGCTGCGCCGACCGCCACCGCCGTCCCCTCGATCCGCGCTCGGGCTGCTCCTCCCTCCTCCACGCTCGGGCTGCCAAAGAGGGCGGCGGTTGTAACACCCCAGGTGTTTATTAAAGATAAATACCTCAATTAGGGTGGTTAATCATGTTTAATTGGCTCATAAACATGTTTGACATGATCTTGCACACATTTGCACAAAAGACCTTGGTCAAAGTTCAAATTCTTGGTCAAACCCCTATAGATCCAAAAAGGCTGATTCGGTTTTCTTGCGCGTTCTCCAAATTTCTCTATAGAAGATCAAAATCGGCCAATATAGAAGTTGTAGATCTTTTCCGGGAACACATTTTTCATAATTGGCGGACATTCCAATTTTGAGTGCAAAGCCGCTTAAAATTGAGATGAACGCGCTGCGCACAGTAATTCCAGGCCGAGATTTGCAGGAACTTCGACGCGTTTTTTCCACAAATCCGTTGATCAAAACATATGTCACCCTTTGCGAAAGTTGTAGGTCTATAGCTCCTCTACAACTTTTAGTTTTGGAGATTTTTCAAGTTAGTTGGCTCTTTTTGAAGTTATGCATTTTCGAAGATGGGTATGTGGAACGAAACCCGGGCCTTGGTGCCGGCGCCGTCACGCCCAGCGCGTCGCGCGCGCGTGCTCGCCCTTCTCTGCTTCGGCCGGCCACGTGGCGCCCGCGCGTAATCCCGGTGTACGGAGCCCTGGGAGTCGCCTTTGTGGGCCGTGGACACATCCTGGAACTCTCCGACCGCACCGGCCCACGAACGCCGCGACCATCTCGCGTGCCGAGCCTGAACCGCGCCACGCGCCACTGCACGCCGCGCCCGCGCTGCATCTCGCGCATGCAGGCGAGCCCGATGGCAATGCCACGCTTTAAGGAGCCGCCCTACCTCGCTCGTCTCACTGAGTAACGCCGTGGCCGCTCGTTTCGCCACCCGCGCAGAGCCGTGCTCCGGCGGAGCAAGAACCGAGCCGCCGCCGCCCGCCATAGACGCCACCGCCACGAACTCCGTCTCCGCTCGCAAGCGCCGCTCCATTCTACTCCTCTCCCTCCCTTCTTGACCCAGGAGTACTCACCGGTCATCACCGCCCTGCAATTTGGCCGCCGTCGCCGGCGAGCCGTGCTCAGGCGGCCGCCAATCCTGCACGCCGCAGAGCGTCCTGGGCAGGGCCGAGCCAAGCCAAGCCGGCAGTCCTGCCCCTCCGTGTCGCGTCCCTCCCGTCCTTCTCCTTCCATCGGTCATCCTCCACTCCTCCGCGTAACGACCCGGCCGCCAGACGCTGTCGCCGTCCGCTGCATCAAGCGCCGGCGGGAGCTGCCCGGCTGCTACGCCGTGGAGGGTCGCCGGAGGTACTTCGAGCCGTGCTCCACCTCCAGATAGCTCAGGTAGGCCACGCACACGCCCCGGGATCTGCTCGCCGGCCAACTCCGGCCAACAGTAGCCGCCGGCGATGTCCAGACCCGCCTAGGGACCCAATTGCAGTGATTGCAATCTTTCCAGGGTGATTTATGCAAAGGAAGGGCATATGTGTGATTTCTGAAAGTTAAGTCGAGGGTCTCTGTGTAAAGGTATTTTAGGGTTTTCGGCTGCAACTTCAAAAATCCGTAGAAAATCGTAGCAAATCATAAAAATGCAAATCCAATTTTGTTGGTTTCTTCGTGAAGAACTCTACCTTTTCTAGAATGGTTATATAGGGTTTTTCTATGTATTTTTTGAATTAAAAACTCAAACTCAGTTTGAGGTGTTTTTAGTGTAGTTTAAAATATACACATGCTATTGAGCTGAATTTTGGATATGTTGCTATTTTTGGTATGCTTAGATTTATGACCAAAGTTGGCATAAGTTTGATGTGTATATCTTTAATTATGATTTATGTAAGCTTTATGCTAGATTAAGCTTGATGCTTTTTATAGCCACTTTAATAAACTTTTCTTTAAGCACAAGTGCACCCTAGGGCTTTGTCTTGATGAGTAGTACCTCTGATAGGTTGGATGTGTTTTGATATATGTTTTGAATTTAATCTTGTGTAGGGTGATAAATTAATAACTCAAAATATAATTAAGATCTATACTTGAGCTTTGGCCAGAAACTTAGTTTTGACCTAGAGGATGGCTAGGAGAAAGTTGAGATCAAAAAGTTTAGTAAATCTTTTTATATGAATTAATGGTGATTTACTAGGCTAAAATTTGTCTTTTACATATAAATTAATATATAAATGATCTTAAGCTAGATTTTGGTTTGTGAGCTTAAAATAGGCATGTGTTGCTGTGTGCAAAAGCTTAGGCTCATTTGAAGTGTTTTTGATTTAATATGGATTTATGGTTGTAAGGCTTGTTTTAATTAATTAAGTAAAGAAATGGCAATTAAGGTGTTAAATTGTGAAAACATGTCATGTTTCTGTTTTTGAATTCTCAACACACCCCTTGCTGTTTATAAAGTTATTTAATTTACTTATGTTTAAATATGTACACAGTCACCATCAAAGTTAACCTTTAATTAACCTCTCACACCCTCACCTAATGCATATGCATGTATACGTGTAGATTTACCGGACGAGATGTACACGCTCACCCAGGAGGAGGAGGGAGCAGCTAGCGGGGAGGTGAACCAGCTTAGTGTGCAGCAAGACCTGGACCAAAGTCCAGAAGAGCCCAAGACTTTAGCTGACGTAGAGGAAGGCAAACACCGGTTGCATTAACCCAATTTCCTAACTTGCAATTTTCGTATTTATGTTATGTTATGTGCATTTAAGTTTCAGGAGTTTAAGTTTCAGGAGTTGCTTTGAAACCTAGTTGCATGATCCTTAGGACTCCTATGCTCTTTTACTAGTATGTTAGGAACGCTAGTGCCATGCTCTAAGCATACGGTAGAAGTCGAGTAATGACTCATTGCTCGCGAGAAATAGGATGCTTATGTTGGAATCATAAGTTGGTTAAATTGACTCGCTCATGTGGTAAGAGCAATGGGTTCGGTCTCGACCGAGTAGCATGGTGCTGGTCTAAGCTATTGAACGTACCAAGTGCTTGTCGGGAATGGGACCGGTAAGCCTAGTACCTAATGAACCAGTGCAGGGACTTTATCACTACTATTCTTGAGATGCTTCTCCCGGTTTGATCCCGGTAGTGCAAGTGTGATCCTGGACGTGCCGTGTGAGGGCGTTCCAGTAACCTTGTACTTAGGACTGTGGCGCCTGTCCCTAATCTGGGGAGTGACGGGAACCGCCTGGTTGGGGTAGACCCTGCGTTTGGTCTATTTTCTTCCGTGTATCTTGGGTTTACCTTGCAAGGATATAAATCGATCGATCGTCGGTCACTCGCCGTTATCTGAGTCGGCTTGACCACTGGCTACCCCATGTTTATTTATGAAACATTTTGGATTAATATTGATGTCTGATTAATCTTGTTTGTACAACCATGCTTGTTTAGCTAGGTGCTTACCTAGAATGGTTAACATACTAGAACTTGAGCTAAAAATTTGAAAGTAAGGATCAACTCTTAGTTGCTTTTGGCAAAACAAACCCACCAGCCAAAAAGCCTTACATGTCTAGCTGTGTCTTTTATTTTGACGGGTCAGTCTTGCTGAGTATTAGTATACTCAGCCTTGCTTGTTTTGTTGTTTTCAGGTAATCCTATCTGGCCTGGTGCTATTCCAGATGGATGGGAAATTGAATGGGGGAACGATGTTGATGAGTGATACTCTATGGATGGCCTCCCATGTGTATCTTCCGCTAGTTTTATATCCGCTGTTTAAACTCTGAAACACCTTTACTTTTATGTACTGAAAAACCTGGTTTGTAATATTAAGTACTTATGGACCTTTTATGTAATGTAATATTGTACTCTGGTCCCGCCTTCGTGTGGGCTTAGCGCATAACTCGATCCTATATAATTGATTTACCGGGCATGACCCGGCAGAGGCGACAAAATACTTATTTATTATTGCTTAATGGCCACATGGACCGGCTTAGGCGATAATACGGAATTATTTTGGGCGGTTCTGTCACAGCTGGTACCAGAGCGAGTTTATACACCAGAGTAATTAAAATACCTTAACAAACTTGTTTTTGGAATAAAATTTGCCAAGATTAATAATCTTGCTAAGTGAGTAGGACGTTAAGATCTAATATAGTCCGAGAGGCCCTAGAGGGAATTTTTGGGTTATTTCAGGTGGCTATTACTCTATGGTGTATTTAATCTGACTTCCAGCATATTTTATTCCTGTCAAAACTTATATTCATGCACAACCATACTAGTTCATCACGTTTTGCCATACGTGGTGGTACCACAGGGAAGTCCTGTGAGGGACTAGTGGGACCTATTCCAATGGGTGCCACGTCGCGTCTGCGTCTCGTCACGTTTTGCCATACGTGATGGTACCACGAGAAAGTCCGTGAGGGATGGATGGGACCTATTCCAATGGGAACCCACGTCGCGTCTGTGTCTCGCCACGTTTTGCCATACGTGGACGTTCCGTATCCCAAAGATGCGAGGCAAGGATGCACTCCATTCAAACGGAGAGTATCTGAGGTTGGACGCTGTCCATGCAGCGGCTTTACGCATGGATGCCGTTTCTATAGTGAACGGTAATGTATGTGGACGCTTTCGTGAGTGCTGGCACGAAAGGTTCTGAATGTTCTGTGATTTTCTGCAGGTACACTAACCATGGTTGTTAGGTACGGTAATTTAAGAAACGAATAGCTTTCGACTAGCTATTATAAGGAGAGACGTATATGTATGCCTTGCCACCGGCACTAACTTCGTTTTTAAGCTTAAAAGCTTTGTGAGGAAGTTTAAGACGCTTTTTGCATCATGTAAAAGCTATCAAACCTAAATCTGAACTTAAATCATGTGTTGCTTGGTCTCTATTTAAGTTGTGTATCTTAAGGACCAATCATGCTAGTTTGATGCTTTGATGAGGTGTTAAGCAAAGATTGTAACTAGATGCTGTCCAAATTTTTCTAAGGATTATCTAGAAAATTTCTGGCTAGGTTCTCTTTAGGGAAATTGTTCATCACCTAGTTAAGATTGCTCTCTGAAATTATCATGATTTTAGGATACTTAAAATTGAAGTTAGGATCAATTTTGCTAGGCTAGGTCATGCTGAAATTCTGTCAAAATCCTGAGTTAGTCTGAAAACTCAAATTTTTACACCTTGTTCCAAGCAGTTTTTGCCTAGACAATCTATACCAAAAATGTTCCACATATAGCCTACTTTGTGCTGTCAAAATCTCATGGTCATTGGGTTCTTAATTTTTGAGATATGGTCTTTTTAGTGAAGCTCTGCCCTGCTGAAATTTTCTGGGCAACAGCACTCTGAAAATGGATCTTTTGCACCCTTTTACAATCTGGTTTAATTCGACCTTTGAATACCAAAAATGCTCCTTAGGTATCTATCTACCTCCGGTAGAAATGTCAAGGTCACTAGATTTTTTTTAGTTTGGGAGATATGCCCAAAACATTAGGTCTCTGTCCTGCTGAATTTCAGAACTAGTGATCTCTGAAATTCAAATTTTTAGGTCATCTTCCTTTGAAATCTAGAGCAAACCTTGAATACCAAAGTTGTTTAGAATTTCATATTATGCATGCTCGTAAAATTTCAGCATCATTGCAGTTTTGAGCTGAGAGATATGGAATTTTTAGTGACCCTCGGCCTGCTGTCCAACAGCCCTGACAGCAAAGCGATATCTGAATTTTCGAGCATGATAGACTCAGCATTATCTCTAAGTTGAATACCAATAGTGGAAGGCACGAGATTTTACATCCCCTGCCTAAAGATGATGATATTTAGGTGGTGGAAGAATGCTCCACGTATGTTTTTGAAGTTTCCATCCACAGATGAACACAATCAGTGCAAGATACATCTATCTTCATCTTCTCTTAGGATGGTTTCTAATAGAAGCATACACATATCCTTGCCAAGTCAAGTGGAGCCCTGTTGTACTCTCCTGATTGCTTATACACCTTTTCTTCAATTTAAAGGCGATCCACCAACTTCCTATGGCTATGTAAAGGTGATCACTCCACTTTCCTTGCATCGATATCTCTACATTGATCACTATAAATTCTCAGCCCTTGACCTAAAAATCCTCATACTTGCTCACAAACAAATAAATGAGAACATGGTTACAAGTCATCAAAAATCTGTTGGTATGCATAATGAGCGTCATTCCAGCATGCATATGCTGCATCTCTAACAACATAATTCATGAGCATGAAAATGCATTACACGACATGTGCATCTGGAAACCTGGGTTTGGACTAACATGCATACGCACTGAAAGTTTCACCCTTTCTACTCTATTCTCCTTACGGTGGTGATGTTGTGATCCATGAACGAAGGTGCCGCAATGGAACCTAGTGTATCATGTGTGCTGCAGCCATGTGATTACCACTAGGAGCACGCTAGGATATCTTTGTTTGTGAGAATGCGACTCACCCTGGATCCTAATTTCTCAGTCCTCCAAGCCACTATCTAATTTCATGAATAACGCAAATCATGCTGACACTGCATCATGAGCACCATATCTCATGAGCATATGCATCATGCATTCATAAACATATGCATCATCGTGCGTGCACAACATCAAGCACATATCATGTGCATCTCTCACTATGCACCGTGACATATACACTGTAAGTTCATATGCATAAACATCATATGCTCATATACATGTACATCATACTATATGCACTTCATCATGAGCATCCACATGTGCACCATCCCATTGTTGCATGAGTCATTTCCCATATACATAAGCATTGTCATCCCATGACTCATCAAGTGCATGAGTTCCAGCTCAAAATCATTACACCCTGGTGTGGTGCATAAAGTAATTAAAATACTTCATTAGGAATAACCTTGAGCAAGAGTAAAATTCCTAGCTCCCAGCACATCTTTCTTCAAAATCTTGTCACTTGCCATTGACAATTGTACTTTCCAGGATACTCTAGGAGTTGACCTTTTTATTGATCTCCTACAAACAAATTCATGAACCTCCGTAAACAAATTTAACCAAATATTTGAGGTTTCCCTTCTTTATGGGAATCTTTTTGGAACCTTCCGACTTGGTCTTCTTCCTTCTAAATTTCAAAATTCACTTGGTAGTAACTCAACTAAGCTGGTTGAAGGAGTATGAGCAAGTTCTCCAAAAGTTAAGATAAGAGGAGCCTTCTACTGAGTCAGTGATCTTTGGTCCTTTAGCACGTTTCCTCCTAATCAAAGGAACCGGGATACCAGTAAATAAAGGATGGGCAAAATCCTTTGATAGGTTTTCCTTGGTACAATCCCAATTTAGGATGGTGGATACCCCAACTTTTCTCTTTCTCCCAAAGTCACGGTCAATCCTCTCGAGGGCCAATTTGACCCCTCCATATCCGTGCTTCGTCTGTTCTGTGCTGCGGCTAATCGTGGCCGTCTTGTTGTCAAGGCATCCAATGCCGGCCACCATCGTGCCACATGCCGCCACCACACCTCCTTGCCACCGGCCCCTACCCAAGTGGCGCGAGCACCACCGCCACTACACCACGGTGAGCATCAATAAAAGGGGCATCTCCCCGTCGACATTCACGCTCAGAGTTGCCTCCGCTTGAGCCACCATCTCCCGTCGCACTCCGTTCTCTCCAAATATTTCTTTGAGCACACATCGGCCACTTTCGCCGCTTACGGCATTCCTCGTCGATCAAGCTCTTTCCTCTATCTTCCCCAACAATGTGGAGAAGAGTCAAGCTTCCCCAGCTATCGGTGTCAAGTCCGAGCCTTTCCCTGAAGATCGTCCACTGAAGGTTGGTGCCAACATCACAAAGAAGAAGCTCGAGAAGAGAGCCACAAGAGGGAGCCAACCCCACATCACCAACTATGGATCGTTTTCTGGAGATGTTTGATTCCATCTGCTGGACTCTAGTAGGACTGTACGTCTGCTTTGCGATCCAGTTCTTGATGGTTTTAGCTTTTCATGTGTACATTCATCGCCTGCTTCCTCACGAGCGACATTGATGATGTGTGAGGCAGCCCATGTACCTTTTATCATCTTTGAGATTTATATATGGAAGAGTTTATCTTTGCTCTGTGGTTTCCTCATGAAACCCGTCATCTCCCCAACAGGTTTTCCTCTAACCTTGTTGTCAAATCTCGGGACGAGATTTCTTTTAAGGGGGTAGACTGTAACACCACAGGTGTTTATTAAAGATAAATACCTCAATTAGGGTGGTTAATCATGTTTAATTGGCTCATAAACATGTTTGACATGATCTTGCACACATTTGCACAAAAGACCTTGGTCAAAGTTCAAATTCTTGGTCAAACCCCTATAGATCCAAAAAGGCTGATTCGGTTTTCTTGCGCGTTCTCCAAATTTCTCTATAGAAGATCAAAATCGGCCAATATAGAAGTTGTAGATCTTTTCCGGGAATACATTTTTCGTAATTGGCGGACATTCCAATTTTGAGTGCAAAGCCGCTTAAAATTGAGATGAACGCGCTGCGCACAGTAATTCCAGGCCGAGATTTGCAGGAACTTCAACGCGTTTTTGCCACAAATCCGTTGATCAAAACATATGTTGCCCTTTGCGAAAGTTGTAGGTCTATAGCTCCTCTACAACTTTTAGTTTTGGAGATTTTTCAAGTTAGTTGGCTCTTTTTGAAGTTATGCATTTTCGAAGATGGGTACGTGGAACGAAGCCCGGGCCTGGGTGCCGGCGCCGTCACGCCCAGCGCGTCGCGCGCGAGTGCTCACCCTTCTCTGCTTCGGTCGGCCACATGGCGCCTGCGCGTAATCCCGGTGTACGGAGCCCTGGGAGTCGCCGTTGTGGGCCGTGGACACGTCCTGGAACTCTCCGACCGCACCGGTCCATGAACGCCGTGACCATCTCGCGTGCCGAGCCTGAACCGCGCCACGCGCCGCTGCACGCCACGCCCGTGCTGCGTCTCGCGCATGCAGGTGAGCCAGATGGCAATGCCACGCTTTAAGGCGCCGCCCTACCTCGCTCGTCTCACTGAGTAACGCCGTAGCCGCTCATTTCGCCACCCGCGCAGAGCCGTGCTCCGGCGGAGCAAGAACCGAGCCGCCGCCGCCCGCCATAGGTGCCACCGCCACGAACTCCGTCTCCGCTCGCAAGCGCCGCTCCATTCTACTCCTCTCCCTCCCTTCTTGACCCAGGAGTACTCACCGGTCATCACCGCCCTGCAATTTGGCCACCGTCGCCGGCGAGCCGTGCTCCGGCGGCCGCCAATCCTGCACGCCGCAGAGCGTCCTGGGCAGGGCCGAGCTAAGCCAAGCCGGCAGTCCTGCCCCTCCGTGTCGCGTCCCTCCCGTCCTTCTCCTTCCATCGGTCATCCTCCACTCCTCCGCGTAACGACCCGGCCGCCAGACGCCGTCGCCGTCCGCTGCATCAAGCGCCGGCGGGAGCTGCCCGGCTGCTACGCCGTGGAGGGTCGCCGGAGGTACTTCGAGCCGAGCTCCACCTCCAGATAGCTCAGGTAGGCCACGCACACGCCCCGGGATCTGCTCGCCGGCCAACTCCGGCCAACAGTAGCCGACGGCGATGTCCAGACCCGCCTAGGGACCCAATTGCAGTGATTGCAATCTTTCTAGGGTGATTTATGCAAAGGAAGGGCATATGTGTGATTTCCGAAAGTTAAGTCGAGGGTCTCTGTGTAAAGGTATTTTAGGGTTTTCGGCTGCAACTTCAAAAATCCGTAGAAAATCGTAGAGAAATCAGAAAAATGCAAATCCAATTTTTTTGGTTTCGTGGTGAAGAACTCTACCTTTTCTAGAAAGGTTATATAGGGTTTTTTTGTGTAGTTTTTGAATTAAAAATTGAAACTTAGTTTGAGGTGTTTTTAGTGTAATTTAAAATATACACATGCTATGGAGTTGAATTTTGGATATGTTGCTCTTTTTGGCATGTTTAGATTGATGACCAAAGTTGGCATGAGTTTGATGTGTAGATCTTTAATTATGATTTATGTAAGCTTTATGCTAGATTAAGCTTGATGCTTTTTATAGCCTCTTTAATAAACTTTTCTTTAAGCACAAGTACACCCTAGGGCTTTGTCTTGATGAGTAGTACCTCTGATAGGTTGGATGTGATTTTAGGATGTGTTTTGTTATATGTTTTGAATTTAATCTTGTGTAGGGCGATAAATTAATAACTCAAAATAATTAAGATCTATACTTGAGCTTTGGCCAGAAACTTAGTTTTGACCTAGAGGATGGCTAGGAGAAATTTGAGATCAAAAAGTTTAGTAAATCTTTTTATATGAATTAATAGTGATTTACTAGGCTAAAATTTGTCTTTTACATATAAATTAATATATAAATGATCTTAAGCTACATTTTGGTTTGTGAGCTTAAAATAGGCATGTGTTGCTGTGTGCACAAGCTTAGGCTCATTTGAAGTGTTTTTGATTTAATATGGATTTATGGTTGTAAGGCTTGTTTTAATTAATTAAGTAAAGAAATGGCAATTAAGATGTTAAATTGTGAAAACATGTCATGTTTCTGTTTTTTAATTCTCAACACACCCCTTGCTGTTTATAAAGTTATTTAATTTATTTATGTTTAAATATGTACACAGTCACCATCAAAGTTAACCTTTAATTAACCTCTCACACCCTCACCTAATGCATATGCATGTATACGTGTAGATTTACCGAACGGGACGTACACGCTCACCCAGGAGGAGGAGGGAGCAGCTAGCGGGGAGGTGAACCAGCTTAGTGTGCAGCAAGACCTGGACCAAAGTCCAGAAGATCCCAAGGCTTTAGCTGACGTAGAGGAAGGCAAGCACCGGTTGCATTAACCCAATTTCCTAACTTGCAATTTTCGTATTTATGTTATGTGCATTTAAGTTTCAGGAGTTGCTTTGAAACCTAGTTGCATGATCCTTAGGACTCCTATGCTCTTTTACTAGTATGGTAGGAACGCTAGTGCCATGCTCTAAGGATACGGTAGAAGTCGAGTAATGACTCATTGCTCGCGAGAAATAGGATGCTTATGTTGGAATCATAAGTTGGTTAAATTGACCCGCTCATGTGGTAAGAGCAATGGGTTCGGTCTCGACCGAGTAGCATGGTGCTGGTCTAAGCTATTGAACGTACCAAGTGCTTGTCGGGAATGGGACCGGTAAACCTAGTACCTAATGAACTAGTGCAGGGACTTTATCGCTACTACTCTTGAGATGCTTCTCCCGGTTTGATCTCGGTAGTGCAAGTGTGATCCTGGACGTGCCGTGTGAGGGCGTTCCAGTAACCTTGTACTTAGGACTGTGGCGCCTGTCCCTAATCTGGGGAGTGACGAGAACCGCCTGGTTGGGGTAGACCCTGCGTTTGGTCTATCTTCTTCCGTGTATCTTGGGTTTACCTTGCAAGGATATAAATCGATCGATCGTCGGTCACTCGCCGTTATCTGAGTCGGCTTGACCACTGGCTACCCCATGTTTATTTATGAAACATTTTGGATTAATATTGATGTCTGATTAATCTTGTTTGTACAACCATGCTTGTTTAGCTAGGTGCTTACCTAGAATGGTTAACATACTAGAACTTGAGCTAAAAATTTGAAAGTAAGGATCAACTCTTAGTTGCTTTTGGCAAAACAAACCCACCAACCAAAAAGCCTTGCATGTCTAGCTGTGTCTTTTATTTTGACGGGTCAGTCTTGCTGAGTATTAGTATACTCAGCCTTGCTTGTTTTGTTGTTTTTAGGTAATCCTATCTGGCCTGGTGCTATTCCAGATGGATGGGAAATTGAATGGGAGTACGATGTTGATGAGTGATACTCTATGGATGGCCTCTCATGTGTATCTTCCGCTAGTTTTATTTCCGCTGTTTAAACTCTGAAACACCTTTACTTTTATGTACTGAAAAACCTGGTTTGTAATATTAAGTACTTATGGACCTTTTATGTAATGTAATGTTGTACTCTGGTCCCGCCTTCGTGTGGGCTTAGCGCATAACTCGATCCTATATAAGTGATTTACCGGGCATGACCCGGCAGAGGCGACAAAATACTTCTTTATTATTGCTTAATGGCCACGTGGACCGGCTTAGGCGATAATACGGAATTATTTTGGGCGGTTCTGTCACAGCGGTGTCCAGCCCATTTGCAGCGGCGAGGAAGCCGGAGCTCGCCTGCCTCACGGCGACCGCGGCGTTCGTCGACTCGATTCGCGGCGAGGCGGCTCTTGGCCGCGGCCAGCTCGACGCAGAGCTGCTCCGTCTTCGCCTCCCTTCCCACTCCCCTGTGGCCAGCTGCGGCGGCAGGCCGGCGCGACCTCGCCCCTCCTGCTCCGTCCGCCTCCCTTCCTCCTCCCCTGCGTCCTGCGCCCTCCGCCGGATGCAAATGCGATTTGCTCTCTCTGTTGGAGACGAGAGTATTCCAAGGGGATGCAAAATACTGTTCATGTGAGGCAAAGGTTAATTTGCCTTTCAATTTTGCACTACCTTGTTGGACTCAATCTAACCTGCAGGCTCGTCATTTCTCCAACAGTTTGCTTTGCCTTTGCCTTTGGCTGCGCCTCCCAGCCTCCAAGTCCTCCAAGTACTCGAGAAAAAGAAAAAAAAAAGGTGGAAGACAGCAAGCCAAGTGAGAAAATTTGTCCCCACGGGGGAACGAGGACATGGACATACTTATTATAATATCACTTTAAAGAAATACTTAGTATAATAATAGAATGCAGGACAAGATTTTTTGTTCAAAAAGAAATGCAGGCCAAGATATGTTCATTTCCGTGCACCGCCGAGGTCAGAAAGGTATAGAAAACTATAAACGGGTGTGAACTTCGAACAGCAAAACCACTGCATACCACGCATAGAAAAAACATCAAGTGGGTGGGTCCTTGTTTGGGGTCCCTGCAAAGCACACACCAGCAGAGATCACCAAGCAAAGGCTCCCACTATATAACCAGAACCGGCTATGCGCTTGCTCCAAGAGCTTCTCAAATCTCACACTTCACTCATCACTCTGTCACTCATACTATCGCTCTAGCTAGTAGTGGTAGTCATCTGCCGTCATCCTCTTCGGCTGGCAAGAAGGAAGCGCCGGCCTTCCACTCCATGGAGCTCTTTGCAGCCGAGGAGAAGTCGAGCAGGCTCTTCAGGAAGAGAGGCGGCGGCGGCGGCAAGGGTGGCGCCATGGGCGTGCGCCCCGACGGCAGCGGCAAGGGCCGGTCCTTCTCCAGGCGGTGCGCGCGGCTCGTCAAGGAGCAGCGCGCGCGGTTCTACATCATGCGCCGCTGCGTCACGATGCTCGTGTGCTGGCGCGAGTACGCCTGAGCCCTGAGGCCTTGAGCTGAGCTGAGGAGGGCAGCAGGGTAGGGCCGCCGCGCGGTGCCGCTGCCGCATCCAGCTTGGTCGCCTGTAGGCGAGGAGCAGATCAGCATTCAGCAAGGCCGATCGAGCGCCTCCGCTAGGAACTATTAAGAATCATGTGTAAAAAGGAGAATCGAATTTTTTTGCTTTCGTTCCTCTCTTGTTTCCTTTTTGTCCTCCCGTTTCTCAAGAGCAGAGAGCTATGACACTGCTCGGATCCGATGGTCACCGCACTGCGCATTTTGTTGTGTTCTCGATGAGATGTGATTGATGTGATCATGCGAGCGCGTCTAATGTTAGAGGAACTGATTTGTGAAATTCCGCACAGGAGTGTAGCTGATAAGTAGTGATTAGCTTGTTGCGTCTGCTCCCGAGTCCCCAACTCCCAAGTCCCCAAGGACCCCCAACACCCACCCCATCCGGCGATTCCTCATCGGAATGCGGTGAGGCGATAGTACCACTGGACTGTTGCTCTGCTCGTTCTTTACGCCTTTTTTTAATTTGTAATCCGTGTAATCCTGAAAAGCAGCCGGAACGTTAGTACGTACTCAGACTAGAGCCTGGCAATTGTGTCCGATCACTGATCACCATTTCTCACAGCTGAACCATCAACAATAGTTACAGTTTACTGCACTCAGTGTGCTGGGCCTGTTGTGTATGTATATGTATGCATGCATGCTCGATAGGGTTGCCTTGCTGCTGCCTTGGAGGGGTTTTACGGGTAATTTTCAGGAGTTACTGTAACGTAACAGTAGCATTTTCAGGAGTAGTCGAGTAGAAGAGAGGGCAGGACGGGCGGCCGTTGCTGCTCCGCGACCATCCTGCGCCGGGAAGACGTTGCTGGCGGACTCCCGAGGCCGGCGGGGGTGTGCTGACGCGCTGCATAATTTACTCCCAAAACGACGCCTCCGTATCTGAGCGCCACCGTGCCCCGCTGTGGACTGCACGCCATCGCTCGCCTCCCACCTGGACCAATTGCAATTGGTCGCGCAATGTACTTCCATTTCCAATCCCTCTCACTCTCAGCTCAGGCCTCGGTCTCGTGATCTCGTCCATCTCCACGATACGAGCGCAAACAGGCTACTGCGACCTCTACTCCACAGTCATCTACTCCACTGTGCATCCAGGCTTCCAACATTAACTGAAGCAGTAAGCACCATCATCGTTCTTGTGGTGATTGCTAGTTCTTGCATCCCTGCCATGCACATTCCCCTGCCCATGCTGCTTCTCCTCCTCTCGCTCCCTGCTCCTCCCCTCATCCTTCGCTGCTCCTCTTACGTCGGATCGGAGGCCGGATCGGAGCTGATTCATTTCAGCGCCGCGCCACAGCAAGGCCAGCAGCATCGAGCCATCGATCGGCGCTGAAGATGCCAGCCAGGGGACCCAGACGCTGAGACGCGCTCGCTGCCACGCTACGAAACGCTTCGCACGCAGTGTGCATCAGCGCAGGGATCATGCATATCAGGCAGTGGCAGCTAGCGGTCCTGCTGCGATCGATCGATCCCTACCTATGGGACGAGTCCTCGCTCCCTAGGGCTTTGCACTTTGCAGGTAACCGGACCGGGTGAAGCCAGCCAGCCAGCAGAGGGCGCCGCGGCGGACAGGACCCCCCACCCCCACTGCCTCGATGCGAAGCGCGCAGAGCTCAGCACGGCCCCCGCCTGCATACGGCTTCTGGATGGATGCCTCTGTGGCGCGTACCACAAAGCCGGCCCTTCCGGAGAGTTCATCCATATCCGACATCTGTACTACTGTTCGGGTGCAACCGTGTCGATGATCTTTTCTCATTTTCCCTTTTCTGAATGATTTTTAGTAGTGTTGTAGCACCTTCAGATAGCCTCCCCTTGTCGATGGTATCACTCCGCATTTTCCTGTAACTAGCAGTTACCTGTGCAGTCAACTGATGTTCCCTGATGCCAAATTCTGAAATGTAGATTTGTGTCGTGTGAAAGCACTGTTGGCTTTTGATAAAAACACAGAAATGAACATATATGATCCCAAGACACCATACAAGCTTGATGGAATTAATACTGAAATGCTACTAAATCTATTTTCTAAACCATAAATACTACTGCTCCTACTAAATCGATCAGAGGTCTGTGATATAGCAAACACCGTTGCAGTTCATTGTGAAGGTACGATTGCTCAGAATGGCGAAGTTTTTCGATACTGCTCAGGAAGATAACTCTGTTTTCTCATTTGAAATTGGAAAGGAAACTGTCATTCAAGGCATGCGAGGTTTTCGATACTGCTCAGGAAGATAACTCTGTTTTCTCATTTGAAATTGGAGAGGAAACTGTCATCAAGGTTTAGGTTTTCGATACTACTCACGAAGATAACTCTGTTTTCTAAAAAAAAAAACTCGACCTGTGGGGAGTAAGACCACTCCCACGGTATTGTATTAAGAAGAAGACCTTCTCACACAGGTCGAGAAAACCCTCGAACCCCTATCCCACCTATACACAGCGGCACCGCACCGCCCGTGAGATTAGGCCGGCCTTGAACCTGTGCTTTGGAGTGGGACAGACGAGGGGATTTTTTTACAACAGCAGACTACCGGGCGAACCCGGACTGGGAGGGCCACAGGCCACTCTACCACCGCAACCAAGTGCGCCTGCCGGTGCAGCGTCCGGGCTCGAACCCGGGCGGGTGCGCTCCCCACCGGGAGTCCACCAACCGAGCTACGCTCGGTCTGCACTCTGTTTTCTCATTTTGTGTAATGAAGCATGGACGTCTGTTAAGCATTTTGTCTCTGATGAATTATTGAAGGTTGGAGAGGTCGCAACAATCAAATGTAAGCCAGAATATGCATATGTACTCTGTGTTCAAATGAGAAAACAGAACCGTCAGAACCATTGGCAAAAGCGGCGGCGGCAGTCCGTGTGCAAGCAAAGCTAGAAGGCCAAGAAAGGCAAGGGGAAGAAGGTCAAGTAGGAACTAGGAAGTAGCCGGTCCGAAGTAGCCCGTGCTGGCAAGCAAAAAAGGGCTTCTATTTATCACTGGCGAGAGTGAGACTCGAGACAAATGAAATGAGTATGGAGTTTGAGCAGTGAAATGCAACGCAAATAACAGAGTAAAAACTTGCAGACTTGCAATGACGAATTAGACGAATCTTTGAAGATCATTCAAAGTTCAGCCAATGCTGTGCGTCAACTGAAGCACTGCTTTACGGTCTACGACGAGTACGTCTGCACACTATTCTGACGCTGGCGCAGGGTTCTGCCAATGCTGGGTTGATTTCCCAGTCTACTCTTGCATTGACAGTGTGCCAGACTATTACTCTGCAGTCTGCGGGGTCATTCCCAAGGTTTGTTGCCACACAAGCCATGAACATGCAGGGATGCAAAGCGAAAGCGGCACTCTACACAGCTACTTTTAATGCAAAGCTGAGTCAAACATTGAGAATATAAACGATGAATAACTTTTAAGTCATTGAGTTTAGA
Organism: Cenchrus fungigraminus; assembly: GCA_036936925.1. NCBI lineage: Eukaryota > Viridiplantae > Streptophyta > Magnoliopsida > Poales > Poaceae > Cenchrus > Cenchrus fungigraminus. The sequence goes on along the minus strand of CM072778.1, from coordinate 12,374,249 downwards.
AGTGTGAAAATCATATCAATAGATTTGTTTTGAAAATCATTTTCATAAAGATATACATATATAACTTTTCAATAAATATTTTTTTAGAAAAGAGAAGTCAAAGTTGTATTTTGGAGACCGTGTCGCTGTCCTAAACGACTTCTTTTACTAAACCGGAGGGAGTATTGGGCAAAGCCAGCAGAACACATTGGGACCTAGCACCTGTATAAGAAAGGTAATAAATGCATAAGAAACATATGGGGAAGCATGATAAATAATTGTTAAGCATGGACCAACGATTTCAAGAAAATATATTCGTAACTTAGAGTTAAGATGAGAAACCCAGTAGTGAAATGGTTAATGTAAAAGATGACGTAAACAACACCAGAGATAAGGCTACATATAAGTGATTATCTGGAGAATGGCATGCCTTCAGGACTTGGTCCTTTGAATATAAAGATAGAAAACGGCCCAGGCCACGTGAACACTGAACGGAGAGAACAATACTAATGGTATTTCTGTATAGCATCTTCAATCTAGGAAAGGTACTTTATACCAATATGCACTTAGTTTGGTCTTTTGGGGGAATTTTGTAAAAAAAGAAGCAAGGAAAATAGTCCTCACCGAAATAAGGTTCTCATAGACTCCAAGGTTATAAGGATGATGGTAAAGGTTTCCCGCCTTTTCAGCCAACCACATAGCTCTAACTCATTCATGGTACTGCAAATGACCAATTTAGCTACCATTACACAGCACCTACAAATAATAATATTCTAAAAGATAAACGATCCTGTTTGTCAAACCTCAATAGTAGTTTTATTGTGTAAGATGAGGTAAACATGCCAACCCAATAGGATCATCAGTGCCAAAGCTAAAGGACACAGAAGAACTCCGCAAACAATCTGCACAATATAAAAATTGTGTTATTTATTCAATCATAAGTCTAGACGCGAATTTCTGTTAGTGGTTGTATTCTTGTAGCTGAAACATCCTTCCAGGGGTACTTACAATAGATGTTCAAGGAGAATCGCTGCCCGGTTGCTCATCTTTAGGCAAATGCATGGCACCCCCTATAATCAGAACCTGGTGTAAACATGAATAACTTTATGCACGATCTTTGAAAAGACTTGGTTGCTCAAGAAAATAAACGACGACACGTACCATAGAATAGAAGCACGCAATCACAGCATAGAGAACGAAGATTAGAACGACCTTGTAGTTCTCGTGCCCAACACAGTTATTAATCCATATACAGTGATGGTCCTGCACAGAAAAAATGTTAAATTGCGGTGAAAAGCAATAAAAGGTCGAAAAATTGGAGTTGCACATCGTACTAGCCAGTACCATTCTTAGAACACATCTTTTGCAGACACGGCAATGGTGCGCTCGAGGAGGCTTATTTTACGGTGGACCATACCACTTTATATCACTGTTGGAAAATGATCAGTATGAAAAGATCTGACGGCTGAGATTAATTGTATACAACCACAACTTAAGCTGTGGTATAGGGTGATATGTGTAGGTGGTATAGGGTGGTATAGGGGTATTATTGGTAATTTTTTCCGGTAGCATAAATGAAATATATGCTTTCTTTCATTTAATTTTTTTCCATTTTTTACATATATTAAATGGAGTATACACCATTCTGCTTATTCACTTCGCATGCTCAGCCGGTCAGCCCTATTCAATTCCAGCCCTGTTCGCGGCGGCGGCGGCGCATGCGTCGACGATGGCACCGGCGCTTCCAGCCCAGGCGCAACCCCCGGCTCCAAGTGGGAGACGGCGCGGGGGAGGGCCCCTCGCGACCCGCGCGGGCAAGTGGGGGACGGCGCAGGCGGCCGGATCCGTGGGGACCCCCGCGGTGGCGCGGACGGCAGCGCCGGCGGGACATGCGCTCCGTCCCGACCCGTGCGACCAAGTGCGGCACGGCGCGGCCGGCGGGATCCATGGGGACCCCGCGGCAGTGCGCAGTCCATGCGCGAGATCGAGTCACCGGGCGTGCCCGGTTGACGCGAGCGAGCGGCGGTGGAGGGCGGCAAGCCGCAGCGAGCGACGGGTGCCCTGGTGGTTGCAGCCGGATTGGGGCCGTGCGGTTGAATATACTGCTACATCTGCTGTGCAATCAAACGATTGAGACTCGACAAGGCCATGGATAAATCCTATTGAATTGCAGTAAGCATATGAAGGCAAGAACTCTGGTGTGACTTCATCTTGGATACAGAGGATAACATCGAATGAATAGGCTATTGGTTGAAATACTGATTCAGGATTGCTGACTTGTGACAATGCAATGCAGTCAAATAATGATTTATGTCTGTACTCTGTAGTCATGATTCTTGAATGTAATTTGACAGAATGCTAGTATATTGATTCAATGGAAATCATGATAGGAAAATTATAATTAGGGAGAAGGTTTTATTCCCCCTGAATCTTCAATAAAAAGATGTTGCAAATGGATGGGATCACAACTGGGAGATGGGCAAAGTAATTTCATGTAATTCTGAGCTCGCTTGCAAAGTGGTATGTCACAAGTGAAGGGATCCAAAACCCCATGTGAGAAATACCCAACCAGCATCCTGCATCTTTCCTGTATTTTCCTCGGCCTGTGTTCTATCTAAACTGGTACAAAGAGAACCAACAATACTAGCCTGTAATTTGCAGTGCTCTTCCCGTTCCTTCACAGTGTAGATGAATTTACATTATGTTTAGTATGCAATACAATCAGGGAAGAAGCATCCCCCAGTGCCATCAGATCACCACACCAGCTGGTGCTCGATGACGTAGTAGCAGTTGCTCTCCACCTTGAGCACGAAGTGGTCGTTCCAGCTGACGATGTACACGACCCCTCGCCCCGCCGCCCCCGGCGATCTCGCGCCAGACTTGGATACGACTAGTTTCAGACAAGCTAGTTGCCGCTCCACGCCAGCTCCACGGCCACAACGGGAAGGAGGAGGCGACGGCCTGGCAATCGGCAGGTGAGGACGGCGGACGCGGGAACACCGGCGCGTGGTGGGCAGGTCGAGCCAGGGAGGTGGACGGGGCAGGGGAGGCCGCCGGCTGCCGACGCTCGGGTGCGGGGTCGCTGTGGGCATATGCCTGCGCGGGAGTCCTGTGACAACCCATCCGAGATAATTCCGTACTATCACCTAAATCACTCCATTTGATCATTAAGCGATAATAAAGAATCATCTTGTTGAGTGTTGCCGGGTCAAAGCCCGGTAAATCACTTGAAACACACACAGAGGATCGAAACGTATACATTAAAACTCCCACGAAGGAGAGTCCAGAGTGCCTTACAAATTAAAACAATTCTTCCCCATAGGGTCTATTATTACAAACCATGGTTTTTGACATGAAAGTAAATGGTTCAGAGTTTATTAAAACAGCGGAATTAACTAAACGGTACGATAAACATCATAGGAGGTCGTCCATGATGCAATCACTCGTCATCATCCACCCATTCCAGCTCCCAGCCGGGTGGAATTTCTCCAGGCCACACATCACATACATTACCTGGAAACAACATTTAAATAGTAAGGCTGAGTATACTAATACTCAGCAAGGCTTACCCATCTAAAATAAAAGACTTTACCTCTAATCATGCAAGACTTTTGGCTAGTGGGTTTGTTTTGCCAAAAAGCTACTAAGTAGTGAATCCTTACTTTCACATTTTAGCTTAAGTTCTAGTAGACGTAATCATTACTAGATAAGCAACTATTGCAATCATAAGTTGTACAATACAATTAATTAAATAACAATATTCACAAAGTTCCATCATAAAGGGATATCATAACCAGTAAATTAAGTAGTCTCAGATAACGGTGAGAGGCCGACAATCGATTGATTTAAACCTTGCAAGGTGGACCTAAACACACGGGAGGTGCCCTCACTAAGAGTTCACCAACCAGGCGGTTTCCGTTATTCCTCGGATTGGGATCAGATGTTACAGTCTTAAGTACAAGGTTTACTGGGCTACGCCACCAAGGTCACCCAGCCTCACGCAAGTACTCGGGTGGCGAGCCCGGGGCCGCAACCCTAAGATTAGTAGCGCAAAGTTCCCGCACCGCCTCATTTAGGTACTAGGCTTACCGTGCCCATTTCCGACAAGTGCTTAGTACGTTCAAACACTTAACCAACGAAGCCACTGGACCGGAGCCCAAATCCCATGCTCTTACCACATGAGCAATCCATTAATAAATATGGTGATTCCATAAAGGAGATCCTATTCTCGCGAGTGACGAACATCACTCGACTTGTACCAGATCCTTAGAGCATAGCAACTAGCGACCTAGCATGCTAGCAAAAGATCATAGGTACTTAGGGATCATGCAACTAGGGTTTCAAATCAACTCCTGAACGTAAATGCACATAGAATAACAATGATAAATTCAGAAACTTAAAATAAACACATAGGTTAATGTTTAAACCGGGGCTTGCCTTCGTCAGCGCAAGCAGACAAACAAACTTCCGAACTTTGGTCCGGGTCTTGATCTACAGACACGTAGTGCACGTCTCCTCCTGCTCCCTCGTCCTCGTCAGCCGGTACGAGCGTGTAGCTACCGTTGGGAACTTCTACACGGAGGATGCATATGCAATAATTAGTGATGAATTTAATTTAATTTAAACAAAAACAGCAACACATGACAACAAGAAGCACATGGTTGACCATAATCACCTTGACAAAAATATTCATCACTCTTCCTTTTAAAGATTATTATGAAGGCTTTATTTATTCTTCTCTTTATAGTGATTGTGTCCATATTTAAATAAATGATTAATTTATTTGCACAAACAGCAAGGAGATGGTTTTCAACTCTGAATTTATTTTCACAATACAAACATAGGGTTCAAAAAGATAAAAAGGATGATTTTCTAATTAAACTTATTATTAAGCTTATAATGGCTTCTCGACTTTTATTCATCAAAATACTTTATAAAAAGCCATTGATGATTCTCACTGAGCTCACTAATTCAACTCATAGCCATTGAACAGCAAGCACACATCCTTGAGCTATGAGAATAATTATTACCACAACATACCATTTCTAGCTACAAAAAATGAGATAAATGCACACAAAAATAAATACATCATTTCTGGATCCAAACTTTCTCCTACACCATCTCTGAACTAAAACAAGGCTAGGAAACCAACAAACACATCAATAGCTATTTTAGATCTTGAACTAAACATTTATGATTAAAAACAAGCATAAATCAGGAACAATTATTTGTAACAGTCCAAAAATCATGATTAATTCAGGAAAGGTGCATCTACGCATTTCATGACTATACACAGAAGTTGAGCTCAAAAATCTATTTAAGTTTTGCTACAAAAATCATTAAGGTAGAAATAGCATAAATACAAGATAAATCATAATAAAAGATTTACTCAGTAACTTTGTGCCAATTTTTGAACAGAGTCTACACATGCCATTGCTCACAACATATCCAAAAATCAGATCATGATCACATGTAGATTTTGAACTACAACAAAAGTGGCTTAAACTGATTTCAATTTTTCATGCAAAAACTATAACTCAAAAGTATATACATGCTTTGCAAAAGATGTAGGTCTGCTCATAAGGAAGAAAACAAAATTGGTTTTGCATTTTTAGGATTTTTTTGTGATTTTATATGAATTTTACAAGACACTGGACCTATTCACAAAGGAACCAAGAATCTACTTATGAGTCAGCCCCTAGAACTTTCTGATTCTTCACAGATAGGCCCTCGGGTTTAGCACAGGGGTCCCTGATGAGTTTTCGGCTTCACAAATGTGCCCTCGACGGCGGGAGTGAGCTCGCCGCCGGCGAGGTGGGGCCGGTGCCGGCAAACGTGTGAGAGGGTTCTTCGATTGGGCTCACCGGGGTCCTATTGGGGGCGGAGTTGCGGTCGGAGAGGTGCCCGGCGGTGGTCGGCGACGAGACAGCGGCGGCGGAGCCATTTCGGCCCGAGCTCCGGTGAAATGCGGGGGCCAGCTAAGCCATGCATGCGTGTGGGAGCACGAGTGATGCCTAGGGGTGAAGCTTAGGTGATTGGATGGCTCGGGAAACAAGCGGAGGGGGAGGTTTGCCGCGGCGGCGGTAATGGCGGACGGCGGCGAGGTGCTGGCGCGCGCAAGAAGAAAGAGAAGGGGGTTTTATAGGCACGGCCAAGTGAGGAAAGGCGGTTCGACAACCTCCGTCGGCTACAGGGGGTCACGGCATGGGGCGACGGTCGGTGGACGACGTTCGGTGAGGCAGCGGGCCGCCGGCCAATGGCGGGGCGCGCGTGCGAGCTCCGGCGAGTGCGCGGAGGCCGCGTGGCACCGACCTAGGGGTCTGGCACGCGTCACCGCCCGTAGGAGCACAGTGCCCACGGCGCACGGCTTCGGACCGGTGGTTCTTCCGGCGCCTCGGCGTGCGCGCACGCGTACGGCGGCAAAGGCCGACGCGGCGCGGCGTGACGTCGCGCGTTCCGGCTCCCGAGTATTTCAAAGTCCCCCTGTTTGACTCGATATTTCTCCAAATTTCTCAACCGAACTGCCCTGAGTGACAAATATGAAAGTTGTAGATCTAGCATCCCTCTACAACTTTTGTAAAGGCTGATGGGTGTTTTGATCAACCGATTTGGCATGAACTACAGAGCAACTTGGGGATTTTCTCAGCTCTAATGAATAGTAACTGCAGGCGTTGACTGGAGTTTTACACCAATTTGCACTTCGAATTAGAAATGTCGTCCAACATGAAAGTTGTGTGCCTCGACAAACTGCACAACTTTTACATTGGAAGAAATTGAAGTGTTTAGGTGAATTTTGGAGAACGCGACAAAAATTCTAGAAGGACAAGGAAGGTCAAGGGGTTGACTAGGGTTTTTGACCATGCTTTGACCAAGGGTTGACCATTAGTGTGTGTTGACTTGATTAAGATGGTCATTAGTGATTGTTGGCTAGATTTTCGAGGTGATGACCCAGGTTGACCAAGATTTGACCAAAGTCAACGTGTTTGACTTGGTTGACTAGGTCATTAGGGTTAATTGACCCTAGCTGAAAACCTGGGGTGTCACAAGTCCGGGAAATGGAGGAGGATTAGGGGCAGCGGCGGCCACGAAATGGCGGAGGGCCGCTGTATCGGGAAATCAAGAGGAAACGCCGGGGCAAGGGCCGGGACGGGGGTAGGTTGTCAAGTGAAATTTGCAAAATTATCTATTTACCCTTACTAAAAATAGCTACATACTGCATATGGTCCACCGTAAAAGTCCCCGGCTTATAATGGGAACATTTCTGGCAGTATCTCAAATCACCACCCTGCAATGGCAATTACATCAAAATTTTAATCAGAAGTTAAAAGGGAGTACAGCAAATATAAGAAAGGTATGTTCCAGTATTAAACTAGCTCACAGTCCCCAGTATAACATGAACAGCACTCCAAGTCTCCAACTAATCAAATTCTGTCACAAAGATTATTTCCTTTATTCACATTCTTGTAAAAATAAAAACACCAGGAAATATATTCAAATCTGAAAAGAATGCAGTTTTTGTTGGGAGGAGGTGAGTCTTTATATTATTTCCACCGATGAAGTCTTAAATTACAAATAGGTCCTCAACTTTTACAATGACACCCTCAGACCTCTCTTTTGGCCTCTTTTACACATAAGGGGGTCCTAGCCTTAGGCCTCCTAAGGCGCACCCCCAACACTAGGCCCTCAACTATTGGGTCTTGGTCGGTACAACAAGACCTAATAGTTGCTCATGTTTAAAAAAGGTCCAAATACAACTCCAACTCTGGTTGCAAGGAACACCCTTAGCAACCTACCCATGTACGCCTCACTAAAAACTCCATCCCAAAAACCCAATGGAAAAAAAGAGCATAGAGAAAAAAGCACACACAATCTTGGGTTTACATATACCAACTCCAGTTACTTTGCCTTCAAGTGCTGGTAACTACCTCCAAGTGCCTTGTACATGCTTCGCTCTTCGTGCGGCTTCACTCCTTGCTTCAAGAGTCAATATAGCTGAAGTGCTCGTCATCGATGCTTGCTGCAACGTCTTCAAACTTTCTCACGAGCACCGGACAATGATGATGTACTGGTTTTCCAATGCAGCCCCAGCCCCTCTTGGTCGGTGTTCGTGAGAGAAGCTTCGCGTGTAGTAGTCGAAGTAGTCGAGGTGGTCGAGGTGGAGTCGCCCTTGAAGTAGATGATGTCGTGGAAGTAGTCGAGGTACATGACGATACCGAAGCATGTCGAGGGTGAGCCCCTTGAGCCGCGTAGTAGAAGATGCGAAGTTGAGGATGATGCCGGGTTGAGCCCCCCGAGCCCGTGCAGCGAAAGACACAAAGTTGTTGAAGATGATAAGGTCGAGCCCCTCTAGCGTCGAGCCTTGTCGAATCTGCAACTTAGGTCAGGTTAGTCTGACAGCTTTCACCTGAAAGGGGTTGTATATATATAGCACAAAGAATGATCCAATCATTATATCCCATAAGCATCCTTGGATCTAAATCATATAGGTAATGTTAAATATATGGTACTTGATGATTATTGTTAAATTTCACAACCTTTTTTGCTTCCACCATGTAATTTTAAATCCTGCAAGGTTAGAGGAAAAAACAAGTGTATATCGAAATGAAAGTTGATGCTAAACCTTGTCACTTTTTGCTCCGAATAGCTTGAAAAGTTAAACTGGTGAAAAGTTAAACTGATGTCGCAACTCGTTGTTGCCTTTGGCTCGGGATGGAAGGATAACTCATACCTCAACTTGTTACTGCTTTTTGGCTCAATTTGGAAAGTAAAACTGAGAATATCTCATGCAATGCAATGCTTTTGATGCGTGTATTGATGCAAATGAATGAAATGTATGCACATGCCTAGCCAAGATGTATTTCATAGTTGGTTATATCATGTCATCAACCTTCCAAAATAATGTAGTTTTATTGTTGTCTCAAGCCTTTTCATGAAATCATCCCTTCACTCTGGGATCTAGGTGGAATCATCCCTTTACTCTGGGATTTCGGCCACAACTTATTGTTGTCTCAGGCCCTTTCATAGGATATCCCTTTACTCTAGGATCTAGGCCACAACTTGTTGTTGTCTCAGGCCTTTTCGTAAGATGTCCCTTTACTCTGGGATTTAGACCACAACTTCTTGTTGTCTCAGACCTTTTCGTAGGATGTCCCTTTACTCTGGGATCTAAGCCATAACGGGACTCTTTTTCACGAAATCATTCTTTCACCTTTGAATTTCGGCTATCACGGAATCTTTTCATGTAATCATTCTTTCACTTTGGGATTTCGGCTATCACGGAGCCTTCTCATGGAATCATTCTTTCACTTTGGGATTTCGGCTATCACGGAGCCTTCTCATAGAATCATTCTTTCACTTTAGGATTTCGACTATCACAGAGCCTTCTCATGGGATCATCCCTTCACTTTGGGATTTCGACTATCATGGAGCCTTTTCATCTCATTTATCACATTTGGATCTCATAAACATGGATTCTCATAAACATACAAGTACGTGACAGAGTATTGCTTTGAATTTTTAAGATCACATAAGTAGAACCTGTATAAATATGCCCAGAACCTAGATTTGCCCATTCACAAACCTGAATAGGCATATGAATCAAGATACGAAGGATAAGATGATCACTTGAAACATATACTGACAGCTTGAAAGTGGTTAAATTTTCGTGCGAGAGTTAGCTTGGATCAAGTTATTTCGACAGCAGTAAAAGGTAATAACAATGTTACCCTGCAACGGAAAGACATCCGTTGTTAGAGGGGAGGGATTAGAAGCAGTTACCTTGTATTTTGATGAAAGTCGGAGGTGAAGATAGAGCAAGATAGAGCTATTGTTTTTTGAGAACCATTATAGTGAGAGACCAATGATTGATGAATGCCAAAAGTGGTGATTTCAATAGATGATGATATCCAAATGTCCAGAATGTCCATATGATATATTATGTGATGAAGATCATGACACTATGAAAACCAACATATCATGCACTAATTTTTGACTTAGTTAGGTGACGAAAACCAATGTACCTGCAAAGGAAAATGCAAAGGTCTAGCATGTACGGGTTAGTCTTGAGTAAGTGAAGAGATACAGTGGTGAAATCCTGCAAGAGAAGAGATTTTGATATATAGAAGATGTAATAACTTGTATTTTTGGAAAGATGTCTTAATCAAAGGTCATATGTCTCATTCAACCGTGGTATAGTAACAACACAAAATAAGCAGATAAGTCGACAAAAGCTTGCTCATGCTCAAGCTTTTGTGGACTTACTTCCTGAGCGTCATGTTCTAGTCGATATTGCAACTCTCAGTTGCTTCGACTAAGGATTTGGACTTAGTCTCACCGAGTATAAAACATTACGTTGAAAATAAGTCATAGTTTGAATATGGTAATGACATGCTGATAAAAGCCATGTAGGATATACGAATAGCGCAAGAGTAATCACATGATTAATAGAGTAGCCTTTGTCGGTAAAGCAATAGTGGCATTAGTGAAGTGTTGCAAGTTAGAGGGATTCCTAAAGGGCAAAAAGGAGTTTTCATGATTAGCCCCTCTAGGGCTCTTGGAGTAGTATATAGGAACCACCTAAGTTGCAACAAGAAAATCAGTTCGTGCTAGTTATAGCTCACATTTAATATACTAGGCTTATTGTAGTAAAAGACTGATTATGGTGTAGATAGCATAACTCATTCGAGTGAGTGGGAGATGCTCATGAACTGGTTGTGGACTTGTGATACCCAAGAGCATGATAACTGTAAAGGGGGTTACCTTATTGTGCAATCGGTAGAACTCTGCAAACCTGGCACAATCTTTGCTACACGCCAACTAAATGTGATAATGAGTTAAAAAAGGCTATTACTGAAAATCCGAAGAGGAGTAAAGTAGAAGCTAGCTCTCGCTGCAACAGATGGTTCTATTTGATCGTAATTAGTCCAACAATTAAAGCTACACCACATGTCCAAAGTTTTCTAAAAATCTAAGGTAGCCTATCCAATTTTCTAACATGATAGGCAGCAAGCAAGCCAGCTTGTGGAAATTTCCTAACTGTTTTTCTGTTTCGATCTGCGTTACAGCGTTAGACATCAGCAGCTTTGGAAGAAAAACAATCATTCAAAGCTAACTGCATGTTCAGCTATCCAGATAGCATTTCCTCCTCATTGTAAAACTATTTAAGAGTGATCATACAGAGAAATTAACAGCCACATTGTAACTAGAACACTCTTACTGTTTCTTATCCAAACCAAACTGGTTGATCTCCAGGAATATATGCCACTTTGTAATTTTCATCATTCCCACTCATTTTTGTGTTGGAGCCTATATGCCTTACATGTATATATATAAGATAACATCATGACGTCTAAAACTAGCAAAAAAAAAGCTTGACATGGGTGTCATATATCTGAAGGAAACTCTATGCCTGAAAATGTAGCATAATGCTATTGTGTATGTGCTAGCTAGATATCAAATGGCATTGGAAGTGATAAGACCAAGTAGGACTAATTATTTAAACTTTATACTAGGGTACAATAATGTATCAGATACATAAGGATATAAATTGTAGCATACATACAGGAGGACTAATAAATGGTTTATCAAACCATTATATTCAGTGAGGAAAAGAAAAAAAAACGATAAACCATGTATGTATGGTTATCACAAACAGAGGCATATTTTGTAACGAGGGAAGCAATACAGTAGTAGTATAAATCACTAGTGGTACACTGGTATGGAAGACAAAACACTCTTGGAGTAGATATACTAATGTTGCAATGAGAAAATGAATGATAAAAGGATATGAAGAAAGAAAATATAGCTGAATAGGCATCTCAAGTGTAGCGATATCACCAGTTGATACAGAAGATAGATTTTGGACAGCGATACTTGAGTTCAGATGACAAAGCCTCCACTCTGAATATCAATATTTTTGAGGTGAAATATCAGCATATTTACATAGCACCAATTTAGCTTGAAATATAGCCCCAGATTTAGCTTCCAATCAGTAGAACATAGCTGTGAGATGACATCCACAAAGTTTCTCATCTTGATTGAGAATGATAATATAAACTGGGTTGAAGGCCTCATATGTAGCATGTGCACACTTGCATCAATTAATGGATGGGTTGATTCATGTGATGTCCAAGTGTTCATTGGTCATTGTACCTCCTGAATAACTAACTCGCCAAACTGCTTTTGTTGGACTGAATACCAGAGTTTGCTGCAATATGCAATGAAAACAAACTAACCTGTAGTCTAATACCGGGTTGCAGCTTCTCAGTAAACCGAGTGAGAGGAAAATCAGGCTTAGGGCAGTGACTATGGCACAAAAAACCTGCACTTCTTCTAACTCAGAACTGATGGCTTGCTAGCTGTTGTGACTGTTGTGAAATATATGGCTGGACACAAGCTTCTTCAAAATTAATCTAAAAAAAACGAGTTGAAACCAAAAAAGCAAATGCATTGATATCTTCTCTCATGTGTAGATCATTATAGTCCGTGAAAAACAATGTCACCGTGCTAAGACTGGTAAGTCAACAAAGCAATGTAATAGAGCATTCTACTTCAGGTCAGCTAAATAATCATTACTACTTGAACAATAAATAAGTCCTGGTGCCATTATGGTCACAACACTGCAGAGATTATTATCTAGGCTATGAACTGATAATTAATAACTGTGACCCATTTAGTAAGATCCTGCAAGTTAGCCATCTCGATCCAAATTGGTACTGATCCAATAATAAAAAAACGGTACAGTGATGCACAATATACCACACTCCCTATAAAAACAGTATATAAGCTCATGGGTGGCATGTATCACTCAATGGTAGAAACTTATGAGATGCAAGTGGTTAATCAATAGCGGTTAGGCAAACACATGTGCTTCAGAAGTAAACTCTCAGGTATGACCAAAAACAGATCAGCGATACACAAATGCACGTGGTTATGCAAATATATTCAGTTGTTAAATGATACAATCATAATGATGCTTAAATAAACAATGTAACATGTTTTACTTTATGTTAATCTAGCAGCCAAACTCAGGTTGGATAACAAAGTCAGTCCGGATCTTGCTATGGTAAGAGGACCTGCAGGGTGGTTGTCTTGGTTAAACTAGATTACAAACTCAGCATTTAGCATAAACTGTGGTGTTCTACTTCCTGCGCCATGTCATCAACAAATTCCAGGGCAACAATATTATGAAAACAAAGTCAGTACTTGCAGCTTACCAGAAGGGTAGGTTGATCATTGGACCTTCTAGTTAGTACCTTACCTTACTATACTGCTTCTGTTAGCAACCATAGGAAATGGAATACACTGACCTGCGATATGACTGATACAGAGCTGCGGCTTCTCAGTGAAGCCGAGTAGGATCACATCAGAAAGAAATGAGTCAGGTGCATGAACGCAAGCTTCTGTAGGAGACCGAACTCAATGCCTAATACAAGATAAACTACTGCTGTGCCAAGAACAAAAGGTAACGGGCAGCAAAATAACTCATATGAAATTGACCTCTCATATAGATGAGATGGAACACAACAATCTAAGGCATGTGCAGCAGCAATATTTTGAATTAAAGAGACGTGTGCCAACAATCTAATTGCAATCAGATTTTAGATGGAAACTAGATAAAACACATATGTTTGTCCTGTTTGAAACACAATATTTCAGATGTCTGTTACAGAAAAGCTAATAGACATGAAAAGCTGGCACTGGCTGTTGCACAATTAAGCAATGTATGGTGATCTAAGGCAGGGCAAGGGGATGGCAGTGCACATACCTTGAGCGAGAGAAGCAACACCTGCAATCAGTTTAGGAAACGCATACCTCACGGGGCCAAATCGAACCACGACGATAACCTCAGCGATGGGCGAGAGGGAGAAAAACCTGAGCTCCAAAAGAAGCAGCACTTCTTGATCCAGAGAAGGTGCGCAGAGCATCAGCTCGAGAGGTGGACGCGACGGTGAGCAACAGAAACACGCCGGCCTGACGGCGACCGCCCAGCAGCAACAGGCGACGATGCAGCAGCTGCAGCCGCTCCTACTACTCTTTCAGTGCCCTCCCCCTCTTGCCGTTGCTGCCGCGGACGGCGGTCGCGAGGGAGCAGTAGCTTCCAGACATTAGTGTGCAGTTTGTTGTTGGCGCATTTCATCAAGCGGGTTGTGGACGAGGTGGATCAGTGGATGGCACTCCAGTAGCGAAATCATCGTGGCTTGCGTTCCCGGTAGCAGCCTCCTCCTTAACTGCAAATTTCCTCTCTCTGATGGCAGCGGCAAAAAATAAAAAGGGGAAGAAATCCCAAAGTAGCAGATCGGGAAAGAAGGCTGCAGCTTCCCTGCTTGTTCGCGTGGAGGCTGAGGTCGTCGGGGAGGCCGACGACGTGATGGACAGGTCGTTCGCAGGTAGGAAGATCGATGAGGATGTGGCCGCACCCACCCCTTGGTCAGCGCAGGATTCCCAATTTGACGATGAACAACGGCAGAATCACTGAATCGCAGCAGCTGGCGGTGAGGTCGTAGTCGATCTGGAGCAGCCGGAGACCGAGGGCGATGAACCGGTGAAGCAGGTGCTGATGGAGATGAGCTGGAGGAGCCGAGGTTGACGGCGACGAACTGGATGTGGAGGAGGCGCAGGAGGCCAGGTACGACAGCGTCTGCGTGACGAGCGCGTCGCGGTCGGGCGCGTCGGCGTGCCAGGCGAGCTCGAAGCAGGCGGCGGCGAGGGCCGTGAGCGGCGGGTCGGCGGTGGCGAGGAGCGTGAGGCGGCCGTGGAGTGAGCAGCCAGCGGCGAGGGTGGTGGCGACGGGCGGATCGACCACGGCGCGGCGGCGCGATCCGGAAGTGGTGGTCCTCGTGGATTTTTTTGTCACAGGAGGCCTAAGGCTAGGACCCTTATGTGTAAAAGAGGTTAAAAGAGGGATCTGAGAGTGTCATTGTAAAAGTTGAGGACTTATTTGTAATTTAAGACTTCATCGGTGAAAATAATATAAAGACTCACCTCCTCTCTATATAATGGGGAGAAAGGCTGGGAGGAGGGGAGGAGGTTATCTTTGCTTCACACATTATCTCTTTCCTGCAGGGATCAGAGATCCCAACAGTTTTGTTTCTCTTTTGTGTCCCAGATTTATTTATGTGAAAAGACGATGGTGCAAGTAAGAAACTGTGCCAAATATGGTGTTTAATCAATTCATGGGTAATTGCTATAAAAAAAATTCTTGAACCAATATATACCTTGAGCGATCATTGAAGTTAAGCAGCAATATTATTTAATTAATTACAACTACTTAAACTATGCAGCGAGCAAAACAAAAGGCAGGCAGGGCACTCTACTACCTTCCATGAGCACTCAGCTAAAAATATGACAGTGACTACTCAAGATTTAAGATCTTGTTGCAGGCTTAATATGCAATACTGATATGAACTCCAGAAAGTCCCAGAGACACTGGCAGCAACAAGATTGAAATTGACTTATATTTTGATTTTTCAATTTGAAGCTTAGCTGATCAGTATGGTTATTTTCAAAGCAACAGTAAAATATGCCATTTGTTCTTCTAAAATACACAGCGGTTGGAATAATACAGTAATTATGTCATTGTAAAATGCTGCCTGGGCTGCTGGGCAGACATGCGTATAGGATGGTACTAGGTTACTCACGTTCATGCTTAGATCTATACCAACACACTGAACAATCAGGCATACAAGTGAATGAACAGTCCGTTTGCTCAAACTGAGTGCTGATGATCAATGAACAGTGCAAGGATTCAGAGCAAAGATCCCAATGGCGCGGTCTCCTATCCCGTATCTATATGTTTGGATATGCTCCGATCTCTCCAGAAGTCAAGCCACGATGCCACGAGGGGACTACTTCGTCGACTACACCGCGCGATCCACACCGTCGCCGGTTTCTCCATTCGCTCAAGCTGCTCCTTCGTCGTTTCTATTGTCTTTGTCTCTCTAATTTACCCCAAACCTCCTCTGGTAACGCCTAATGTCTCAACAAGACAATTTTCATACATAAATGAGTAGCGGCTAAAACAGAGGTCAGGTCCATGTACCGCACGCACGGACTGCTAGGGGAAATTACTTGGCCTAAACAAGAGCCTGACACAAATGTGTATGCTCGCGAATGAGTTCAAACTATCCTCGCCGACTTCTTCTTTGTGCTATCCGCGCTCTTGCCAATGGGTTCAAACTACCCTCGCCAACTTCTTTTATGTGCTATCCACACTCTCGCTGGCTCGATTATTTTCACTGAATTTATTTATTCATTGCATTCAATACTTCGTATTATGTACTACATAATATTTTATTTTTTCAGGTTGATCTCCAAACGACAATTCTCCAGACTGCCTGGCACGTCATCACAGTTCCGCGGGCTCATAAGCTCGGGAGCTGGGTGCCAAATCACTCCACGACACACCACCCGAAAACTTTGCTCGCAACAACTCCGATGTTCTGCGGTAGGGGTTCCTTCTTCGGAAGAACTCCAACCGAGACAACGCCAACCGAAGAACGCCAACCGAGCTGCACGACTTGGAAATTTTCTCCAAACCATAAGTCCAGATCCTTAATTCGATTCGGCAAATCGGATCAAGGCTCGGGGGCTGCGGGTATTTCGATGTCGTGTATATCTCCAGAGGTTCTCCAAAAATTTTTCGGTTAACCAGGATTTTCAAAATGAATCTCGGGGGCTACGCCAAGGATTCCAAAAGAACCCCGATTTAAATCTGAAAAAAAGAAACCCGATTTAGCAGAATTGAAGCTCTTCAAGAATTTTTTTTTAACTGAAGACCCTCGAATTTCTTCTCCAAAGCAAAACGGGGCTCGGGGGCTACCCAATCGGGTGCACCTGAACGGTGCACGCCAATGAGATTCTCCAGAAGTTCTTGAGCACCTCGAAGCCTTGACACAACCAGCTAAGGATACTTGAAGACGAGAAAGAAGTCCAACCGATGCAAAAGAAGTCCAACTCGATTATACTTCAAGATCCACGTCAAGGCTGTATGGCAGGTAATGAAGCGCTCGGGGGCTTGTCGGGTATATAAATCCGGATACCCTAAGGTTTTCTATTATCGTTAGGATTCCTACTTTGTAACCGATCAGAACACTTACCATGTAACCCTGCCCCCTGGGATATATAAAGGATGTCAGATGTCCCTAGATCGGCACGACTCAATAGGCTAGAGACACCCAAAAGGTGCCTACATATCCAATCTACAAGGAATACAAACTACACCACCAAACAGACGTAGGGTTTCTCATCTCAAGGCCCGAACCTGTCTAAACCGTGTCTCTCGTGTTTCTTGTCACCATCTTGTTTTTGATTCTCGACGACTACCCTACAAATCTACCACGTAGGGTATCCCCTTGTAGGATTGACAGTCTAAAACACCGATAGTAAAGCGAGAAGGTCTTACAAGATGATGCCTCTAGCGAGGATGTGATGCCAACGCCACCATCTTTCGTCTATTCCCGAAGGAGCATACCAAGTTTTCACTTGGCAAACTTCTCACAGCATACCGTATAGACCATGTCGAAAGGCAGAGTGATGTGATTGCAGCGAAAATTCATGGTGACGACGATGAAGAACATCCGCAACACGACAGAAAGGAGCCATCATCATGATGACCGAAGAGCAACCATGAAACTACCAAGCAGACCCGTAGCAGAGGCTAACAGCTGTGGAGTGACAGCAACCCGAAGGCCGAAGCACCATGGGGACTCCCAACCCTGCCATAGAAGAAGACGGTAGGAGGGGGCATGGCTCCACGAGCAACCGCAAACCATGAGCGAGCAACCCACTCTAGGGGCCTGTTTGGAACGGAGGAACACAAAACAAAGGAATCGTAGGAATCGCAGGAACAGAGGATGAGTGAAGTGAGAAAACAGAGGAATGGAAAAACGCAGGAATGAGATAGGAACATGGGTTTGGAATGTAGGAATACTGTGCCATGGATGGGAAAATAATTTGGGGTGGATAAAATAATTTCAACATGTTAACAGCAAATTAACCAACACACATGTGAATGCATGTCTTGCTGACGTGTGGGACCCATGGTCTATGCCCTCATCGGCTATTTCCATCCACACAGTCCATTCTTCTTCCGCGTCCGCAAATCTGAACAGACCAGCTTTCCGTCAGGTACCTCTAGCTGCTGCACCTTTCTTCTTCCTTGCTGCGACGGAGGGCCATGGTCAAAGGGGCTCTGATGTTTAGTCTTCGCTGGGTGCCGCCGTGCCGGATGGAATCGACTACATGCTCCACGGTGATGGGTACGAGCCAGCGCCCACGCCCATGACCCACCGTTCTGCTGTCAAGGATTTCGACTCATCTCGCTTCACTTTCTACATGCTATGGTTGATAGCTAATCCTCCACATCGACGGAGTTAATGACACAGCTACCTCAGGCTTCTGTGAAGGAAGAGAAAACCAGAGGTTGTAGTGGAGGTTTTGTTTCCTGTGAAATCGTGAAGATGCTACAGTATTCTGGAGGAAGGGGTTTGCTATTTTCCTTTGTTCCAAACGCTCTTCTACGCTTCCATTCCTATGTTTTGGTTTCCTCCATTTTTCCTACAAAATTCCTTTGATCCAGACGGGGCCTAGAGAGGAAGAGACGCCAACGCCAAACCATGGCTCCATCTGCGAAGTAGTCGAAGTATCCTACCTTGACGCCAACGCCACAGACCACAGGTGCAGCTTGCCGGTACTGAGAGAGTGAGAGGAGAGAGAACCGGTCACCGCCGGCGCACGGAGAGGCGGGCTGCCCGGGTTTGCGCCCATCGCGTGTAGATGGCAGGACGCCGGGAGTCGTCGCCAGCGTGTGGGAGGTTCGCCGCCGAAGTGCCAAGACTGACTGGCTGAGCTCGTGACTTGCAGCGCCGCTAATCAGGAACTCCCCTATTCTAGTTATGAATTAAATGTGCAGCAAGAGGGACAGAAATAGTAAGGTCAACTATAGGTTTATCAATTTATGCCTAATCCTTTCGATTTGTGAAATAAACATCAAAGATGTTACACCGCTGCAGCCGCAGCCAACACTACCGATCCCATTCGTTAAAAAAAACACTATCGAGTACTAAGTAAAATTATACTTGTACGTAATGCTAGGCAGGGAAAAGTACATACTCCTACTACATTAATCAGTACCGAAAGTCAGCATCATTCTCATGACAAGCGAACACTACTAAGTCTATTACTAGTAATCCTTTTCTAATAAATACATAGCATTACCCAAAGGGCAAGCAAAGTCCTGCTGACATGGAAAAACAAGTTACATAATCGTTTTTTCCTAAACGATTGCCAATTTGATGGACTCCTTTTGAAGCCTTTGACAGACAAGAGTCCAGAGAGAACTTTTTTCAATCGTCTTAGCTAGGTTAGCGATTGCCTCCACTCTGGTATTGTCTCAATCGTCTTAGCTTGGATAAGCATCATAGTCCTGTACAGGAAAACTTTTTTCAGGCACAAAACGAAGCCAAATAGTACTACAGAGCTGTAAGACAAAAAGAGGGAAAATACTGATATACAGACACTCAAGAAAACAACCTTTCTGCATTAGAGAAGCTTGGCAAGCATAATATGGCAAGTCAGCAAGGATAGGTACTGGGTTAAATTATAATCTATTTCTAATATAACAAAGTTGTTGAATAGCAAGCAGTATAGTACAACAATATAGTTGTTAAATTAGAATCTATTCTTAACTCAAATATACAACAATATAACAATTTGTAGATAGAGATGAGAAAAGCCTAATAGAAGTGTCGAAGAGTTGAAATGGTCACATGCAGTTATAGTGATTACTGAGAAGATTACCTCTTACAATCTTTCACCACGAAGGAAGCGAATTCAAGCTTTATCCTTTGGCTTTCAGATAGTGGACCAAGTCACCTTCATCACGAAGGAAGCAAACTCAAGCTTTATCCTTCGGCTGGCACATCCATGTTGCTTGGCCTTAAAGGTACGATAACGTATAACATCGTTACCTACCTTGAACTTTAAAAGCATACCTGTATCCAACATGACAGCAACCACAAACCTTTTTAAGCCATGAGACTGATCAATAGTGCCATGGAAAAGTGGAATTTCCTCATAATCCTCCATAACATAGATATATGAACTTAGTGATAAACTGAAACATTTCTGCACTTCCAATATGACAATTTCTATTGTGGCCTCCACTGCATTTTCAATAGATGCAACAGACATGTCGACAATTCCACATTGGCCTGTAATACGATGTTTAATCGGTTTCCATGGTATTAGATTGTTGCATGCCATTGCACCATCGATCAGCTGCAAATCATCTTCCTCCTGCTCTCCATTCTTGATCCTCATGTCAAACTCTACTAGAGTAGAAGGCATTACGATGGCTCTCTTAGGCCCAGTCATTTCAATAAGAGAACCCTACAAAATCATTGCTATTAGTTGATAGCTCTACAACAACAACAACAACAACAAAGCCTTTTGTCCCAAGCAAGTTGGGGTAGGCTAGAGATGAAACCCAAAGGAAACCATGAAAGGCGAAACAAACACACACACACGAAGTGTTAAGGGTAAACAAAGGGTGAAACAGAGGTCATGGTTCAGGCACACTGATGGCTAGTCTCCAAGCACTCCTATCCATAGCTAACTCCTTGGGGATGTTCCACTCCTTAAGGTCTCTTTTAACCGCCTCGTCCCAGGTCAGTCTAGGTCGACCTCTACCTCTCTTTACGTTATCGACCCACTCTAGAACCCCACTACGCACCGGCGCCTCAGGAGGCCTCCTTTGGACATGACCAAACCATCTCAACCGATGTTGAATCAATTTTTCCTCAATCGGTGCCACTCCAACCGTATCTCGAATATCTTCATTGCGGACTCTATCCCTTCTTGTATGCCCACAGAGCCAACGCAACATACGCATCTCTGTTACACTCAGTTACTGGACATGTCGCCTTTTTGTAGGCCAACACTCGGCACCGTACAACATCGCCGGACGAATCGTCGTCCTGTAGAACTTGCCTTTTAGCTTTTGGAGCACCCTCTTGTCACATAGGACGCCAGAAGCTTGACGCCATTTCAACCAACCGGCTGAGATCCTATGCCTAACGTCTTCATCAATGTCGCCATCCTTCTGTAGCATCGATCCTAGACCGTAAAATAGAAAATCTAAAGCTAGATTTCTTACTAGCCATGTGTCAGCAGTTCCAAATAAATGACAGCGTAAATTCTTAACACTTATGGAAACAAAATAGATTTTGAGTCCTACAGATGTAAATTGATGTGAAATCACTAATCACTAAGATATAATAAGAATTGTAAGATATAGATAACTCATATAAAATAAATTTAATTTAATATTTAAACATACGTAAAGCAGCAAAAGAATAACAGCATATCAAAACCAAGGGATAGTTAATACAGTATTTCCATTCCCAAGTGTTAAAGAGAAAGTGGTTGTTAAAACCTCAATCTCATTTCTCTGCATGCAAAAGGATAACAGCAATATTGTAAATAGGAAAACAACGTATAATTACAATGGTTGCTGATAAGTATAGAGCACCTGCTGCACGAAGACAGGATCATCCCTGCTATGATTGAAAACATAGTTCAGCATGCAATCCCTCTCATCCCGTACAGCTATGTATCCATATAATTGTATTGGGCCACTACTGACAGGGGATTTGGCCAGCGTCAATGAGAAAAATTGCAGTATATGTTTCGGAAAATGGATCCGGCAAAATCCCTGATAATACACGCATCCCTTTGTTGTCTTCGTTAACATCATTGGCTCCAAACGAGCTGCATAACAATTGGCAGTTACTACATCAAAAAATTATAGTATTACAAAAAGAGTAAACAATTCTTTGGACCACATCTTTATGCTGAGTCATAGCAAATCACTGTCTAAGAATAACTTATCGCAACATCTAAGTTTGAATAGGGTTACGGACATATGATATTTTATTGTAAAAAATGACTAATATGGTGCACACATAACCTCAAGACTTTTAGTGCTCCCTCTGCCCCAGAAAGACATTGCATCTGGATTTCAGGGAATCTAATTTTGACAAAAAAAATCTTTAAAGTATTTCTGGGACAGAGTAGAAAATATAGCAATTAATCACATCAATTGCCAAATCCCTTGGCATAAAAAAAACAGAGTGAAAGTGCCCATTAAAATTTGACATTGTGAATAAAACAAAAAATAAGAGATGTGGTTCTAAGTTAACTGGGATTTTGCATATCAGTGATCATATGATATCATTAAATCTTGTTTTAGCATAATTCTTATCTATTATATGATACGCTATATGTTGCAAGTTGCATTAATCAATTTTATATGTTGCAACACCTACTTTTGAATGCTTAATTTGTATCAGGCAAATTACTGTATTATTGTGCCACTGCAGCTCACCAGCAATGCTATAACCCGCCGGGTTCAGGTATGGGAGATAATTCCCACACGCGAGTGGGTATGGGCGGTTATAACCCGTAATCGTGTAACAAACTTTCATTCTACAATATGAATAAGAATTGGGAAGATGTGTTTGTGATTTCGACCACTTACTCTCGTTACGGTCAGTAAAATCAAAACCAAACCACTCTTTCTTTAAAAGAGTATTCTCATAAATGGCACCATCACGGTGAGTGCTGTTTTTAAATACAGACGGGAACCAAACATGTTCAGACGTATCTGTGACGACCTCCTTGGTTGAGTTCTCCTCTGTTGTTTCTATGCACTTGGTACTGACACAAGCGAAGGAAGTACAGTAATAAGGTTGCACGATCCCGGACCTGTAAACAGAAGTTATCCAGCTCGATTAAGATGCATGTCATCGCAGAACAAAATCTTCGGGATTTAAAACAGTAACAATACAAAGCTTGAAAATGATTTAGATCTCTCTGATTCCGGTGATAACATAATAGAATAATCAATTCCTTTTTTTACCAGGGGAGCGGGCGTCTTTTGTAGGAAATCAAAAGGCCTTCGAAATCAACACGAATATTATATCCAAAAAAATCAACACGAATCCAGATGCAGCATTCCACACGCCAGATCCACTTTTTTTTGTTTTTTTTGGGTGCAAAATTTCAGATTCAAAAGTTCATGTCATGACCCGGATACGGCCCAAGAGAAGCCCACTGGTCAAGTCGCAATCCAGCCCAGCCAAGCCCAAGCTTCCTCCATACAAGTCTCGGCAGGCAACTGGAGAATGACATCGAAGAAATAGATTCAGAATCGGATCGGGGAGTTCCCCTTCCTGTTCGTCCACGGCGGCGACATCTCACGCCACGGCGACCTCGCCGGCGGCCACGGGACCTCACGTCCCGGTCATCACCGCCGGTGGCTACGGGGCAGGTGTGACATATGGTATCAGAGACCCTACCTTCCTCGGCGTGGGTGTGACGGCGGCGGTGTTGCGGTGGTGGCGGCGCTATTGCGGCGGTGCTCTTCATTTCGTCTTCGCTGGTGTTCCTGGGCACGAGGTGCTCGAGCGCCATCCCGAACGTGCGGTGCACCATCAAGCCCCGACCCACCCTTCCCAGTCTGCTTCCAGTTTCTTCGGTACTCCACCGAGCTCAAACCCTAGCCGGCGGTGCTGCGGGCTCCACCACCGGCAACGCACTTCTCCGGCAGGGGTACACCTTCCTCGACCTCTCCGCACGCGATTCCAGCGCGGGCGTGCGCAAATCGGGTCGAGGCGCGGCGGATCGAGCGCGGCGCGGCGGCGCGCGGCGACTCCGAGCTCCTCCCGCGACGGCGAGCCCGACCTTCCACTCGCCGGCGACGCACTTCTACTGCCTCGATCCGGCTGGTGGATCCGGCTGGTGGTGCCCTTCTTCCGGCATCTCCGCTCGCGGATCCGGCGTGGGCGTGCGCGGATCGAGTAGAGGCGCGGCAGCTCGGGCGCGGATCGGCGCTCGTCGACCCCGGCTCCGAGGCGTGTGTGGGCTCGTTCCAGCAGGAACCGGTGATTCGTGGTCTCGAGCAAGTCGAGTGCTCACGCGGGCGGCACGCAGCACCACGCGCAGGCAGCGGGCGCATCGAACCAGCAACACGAGACTCTGAGATTGTCCGCATCTCGAGCACCGAGCCGGCCTGCGTCGAGCTTGGCGAATCTCCTTCCGGCACGGACGCGAGCGGATCGAGCGCGCGGCGAACCGCCCCAGCGGTCGCGGCCTCCGCGTTCGGCGCTTTGCCTCACTGCAGCGAGCTCGAGCTTTCCCTTGGCGGTGACGCTGAGCTGTTCCACAGCAGCGACGTCTCCTTTGAGCTGCGTTTCTTTGCGAGATCAGAGGGCCTGGTGGCTGTAGCAATGTCAGAGCAATTGTTGATGCAATTGAGTGATGGAATAGATGGGCTGAGGGAAGATGAAGCCATTCGTCGTCAGTGGATGAAGCAATGGAGTTTGCTGCGTGAGAGGATGTGCAATTGGAAGGAACAAGAGGTGGAGTTCATCACGGGATCAAGGTCAGAAACTGTTGCGCATGACATGTTTGCTGAAATGCCTTCCCAAGCCTTGAGAAAGATGTGCTCTAATCTGGGCAAGGAAGAAATTATTGAAGTGAACATGTTCAAGCGATCAAAGGTTTGGGATGAGGAATTTGAGCATAATCTCATGCATGGCAACTTACTGAATCAGGTAGCTATAGGTACAGATACCAATCTTGAGCACAAACTCAATGGGAATCAGTTCTGGGATGCAGATTTGCAACTTGGCGTCTATTCACATGATTTGCTGCAGCAAATAGCTCATGGACTGGGTGATCAGATGCAGCACAAGCATGTTGGTGTTGTACCTGATGTCTCCTGTGTGTTTGATAAAATGCCTGGTGAGGTAATTTGGGACAAAGAAATCTCAGATGAACTGTTCACTGAGAGGTTTGTTCCAGAGGTGATTTGGGATGAGGACTTGCTACCAGAGGTTGAGGACATCAAGGTTGTGTGGGATGATGAGTTGCCGGAAAATGATGAGGCACAGGACAAATTATCAATGCTAGTAGCTGATGAAGATGTGAAGATGGAAGTGCCCCCTGCTGCTCGGGAATGGATAAACACTAATGCTGATTATAGTGGTGAGAAGAGGAACCTATCTGCTGCACCGAAAACCAATGACTTGCTCACTACTGATCATGTCAATGACCTTTGTGTTCTCTTGGAGTTTGCCTTGGGTTTGGTACAACAAAAGGGTGGTAGTATATCTCTTTTGTCAGTCAACAAATGGTCAGATTCTTTTAGTGACCTTGAGTCAGTCAAGTTGCACACGCCTACAGCAAACATTGGCAAGGCAGAGGGAGTGCCAACACGGAAGCATGGTGAGATATCCTTGTCTGACAGCAGTTCTTGCATGCTGCGCGAGAATAAAGGAGGCATGTGGAAGTTACTGCAGCAAGCCGGATACGTTTGGAGGTAGTGGGATCCGGGCATTATACGGCCACAGCTTAGGGACAAGCTGTGTTTCGAGAGGCCGGTAATGTCATGACCCGGATACGGCCCAAGAGAAGCCCACTGGCCAAGTCGCAATCCAGCCCAGCCAAGCCCAAGCTTCCTCCATACAAGTCTCGGCAGGCAACCGGAGAAGGACATCGAAGAAATAGAATCAGAATCGGATCGGGGAGTTCCCCTTCCTGCTCGTCCACGGCGGCGACATCTCACGCCACGGCGACCTCGCCGGCGGCCACGGGAGCCCTTACCGGTGAGCTCCGTCCAGCTACCTCACGTCCCGGTCATCACCGCCGGTGGCTACGGGGCAGGTGTGACAGTTCATCGCGAGGAGCACAAGTTTCAGCAAAGGAAAAGAAGCATGAAAACAAACCATGAATGACGATTCAGATGTTGATTTGATTTCCCTGGTGCAGAGCTGATGGCTGGAGTATCTTCAGCAAGCGTTGAAGGACACAAGCGAGGTAGAGAGGAGCCGAAACTGTGGCGCAATCCAAGAATTGGTCGTGGGAGATTTGCATCATCACCGACAAAAAATCATCACAATGATCCAAAAATTCATCACTTCAAATCCGAAAAAAATCATCACATGACATACAGGTTCGGGAGTAATAAATGAAAGGAGCCAATAACAGAACGGGAAAGAGCTGGTGTCTACGCTATGAGTGAAGAAGAATCTTGGCGTGCAAGCGCTCGAGGGCACCAACGAGATGGTGCCGAGTAGACTCCGCGGCGGAGCCCAATAATCAATCGTTGCATCTTCACCGCTTCGGTACTCTACGGACTTTGGATAGCTACTGGACAGCGGCGGCCCGGGGGTTGGATTGCGGTGAGTGGCGGCGCTGAACGGGAGGGTGGGAGCGGCGCTGGACGAGGGGGAGAGGGGCGGGCGGGCGGCGCTGGACGCCTGGACCGAAAGGATAGGGTTCGAGAGAGAGTTTTTACCAGAGTGCCATTATATTATAAAAAAAAGTAAAGTGCATCTACGATACGTGAACAAATTATAAATGTTGCACCTACATGCATAAAGTTGTATTATTTTATTATTTTGGTCCAAACAGTTGTAAATATTGCACCCAACGTACATTAAATTGTTCACTAACATTAGAAATCGTAAACGTGGCTCGCTAACAAGGACTTGGAAGGGGGAGAAACCACGTTTGCATTCTAATATGTACCAACAGAGCTTATAAAAATTTTATTTAAATGTCACCATACTAAAGTTGTTGCGTCAATTGATGTTTAATAGAATACGTGATATTTGACAAACTCCATACTTACATCATCCAAAGTGTAACATATTGACAATAAATAGGAAAAATATGATATGGCTAGCATTGTCAAAAGAATTAATAGTCCTAATATTATTGTAGACATAGAATCCATGTTACCCTTTTATTATTGTTTTACTGTCCCTCATTCTATTTCATCTTTTATGGCCATTTTTTATTATTTTTATTTTGCTTTTAATGGTATTTTTCAATCCTAACATATTTATTGATTATTGAACATGGGAATATATCTTTTTTCTCCAAATGAAGCTCTGCCTATTCTTTATCACAGCATATGCCAATGCATAGAAATATTATTAGTAGATCGTCGTGAATCGCACAACATAATGTTAACGTGTTATTTTGGATCATATTCCACCATATCCTATAATTTTATGCGTTGTAAAACATTCATGATAATTTTGTATCATTTTGGTCCCATCTATTCTTCTAGCAAGTTCTCGCCAGAAGAATGTCATATCTTCAAACTACGGATTGAAGTGTATATTGAATTGTATATGCACATCATGAACAACTTAGTGTATGGTGGGCTCAACATTTACAACTTGTTGCGCCAAACTGATACAATGATGCAACTTTATGTATGTGGATGGAACGTTTACAACTTATTTGTCAGGAGGTGAGATCTGGACAGATCCGCAAGGGGGCTACCCAAGCGGTTGTAGGTTGATTGGAGGGGACCGGGACCTAAGAGCGTAGGTGGTAGTTCGCAGGGAGAACTCGGAACACAGCGAGAATAGCGAGAGACACAAGGGTTTAGACTGGTTCAGGCCTCCGGAGAGTAAAACCCTACGTCCAGTATGCGGTGGGATTATGCGTGAATGGGGGAGTCCCCTCGAATGGAGCTCTAGGCCGCCTTATATGGTCAACGGGCTAGGGCTTCCATTCGAGGTCGGTGGACCCTCATCAGGGTCGATTACAAGTTAGGAAGGTCATCTTCCTTGATTACAGGGTGAATCCCGCGATCTGCGGACCTACTGGCGGCGTCGAGTCGCGACCTGAGGGAGAGTCTTGCGCCACAAGCCCGGCGGATCCTCCGGGATCTGGATAACGTCTTCTGGAGTCTTCCAAGGTCGCCGGGGTTACGGATAAGGTCTCCGGGTCCACTTGCAGGTCGGTGGGGCTTCTGACTGGTCGGGTCCACAAGGCAGGGACCTCTGGGACCCTAGTCGGTGGGGACCCATGGGTACCCATGTCTCTCAAGCCCCCGATCGACGTGTAGGCGTAGCGGCTGAGACAACGTCTTGGCACCGTCGAGGTCGCGCAGGGTGCACGGGGATCCAAAAAAGAAAATCCTCTGAAGCGCGTACGAAGTCGAACGTCGAGCTCCTGAGGCGTAGATCTAGGGGCTTGAAGTGAAGGCAAGGCGCTGTAGTTGTTGGAAGAACCACCGACCTGACCGGAGTCAGAAAAGATCATCACGCCTTCGGGGAAGGTCTCAATGCCGACCAAAGGGAGGTCGAGTGGAGGGATGGCGGAAGCTTGCTTCTGGTAGGTCGACGCGACGGAGGCAAAGAGGGCGTCATAAGACGCACTCGTGGAGTAGCCCCCGAGCAGTAAGGCGATCTGTAAGATCGGGTTGGTGCTCGAAGAAGAAACCGAGAACCTACGGCCTTCTGCTTGTGCCTTGAGATGCTCTTCCCGTTGAATAAGACAAACCGTCTGGAATCTTGGCAGGGCAGTACCGGGCGCCAGGAGACTTTGTCGTGTAGCGACCCACGGGCATACTGTGCAGGCACAGGACCTGCCCCGAGCAGGGATGCAGCTGCTGCCACTAGGAGACAAAGACTGAAAAGTTGTCATCACACGCTCGGCAGACGTGTCAGCAGGCTTAGAAACAGAGAAGGACCTCGCGCTCCACGTGGTAATAGTGCTGCAGATAAGGATGCCGCGTCAGTTGAGGTGTGGGCACGGACGGAAGCTGAGCTCCACTGCTATAAATAGAAGGCCTCATTGCTTGCTATTTGAACCAAGTAGGAACATCATGGTGAAGCCGCTTCATAATTGCGCAATGCCTTGGCCTTGTGTGCGCCCATCCGAGCATAGCACTAGAGTACCATCCCTTGGAGCTAGAAGAATGCTTGCGAAGTTGGGGGAACTCCACCAACCTCTGCACCCGCGCCCAGCGAGGAATACAAGTGCAGCATGGGGCAGTACATGCCTTGGCGGGCCTTGTGAGGGGAGGCCTGATGTGGCGTTGGAAACCGTCATGCTGCATTGGGAGAGGCCCGAGGTGACGCTGGTCCAATTTGGGATCTTGTGAGAGCACCCTAGCAAAAGCTGGGACTCCACAGGAAACCTTCTGGGGCTAGAGTAGAGGTGGCTGTGTGGCAGCCGCGACCTCGGCGGCGGTGGAGGTCTCCAAGTAGGTCCTGAAGCTAGAAGAAAGCTTGCGACGCGCTTCATCAGTCTAGGTTGCGCCGTAGGTACCATATAAGGTAGAGCATGACCTTTAATATGTTTGTATCTTGTAATTGGCCTTGGGCCAAAGTATGTTGTAGCTTACGAAGCTTTTATACACATGTTTGCATGGCAACTGATGTGTTTTTGACTATTGTGATGAGGCGTCCGGGCAGCAATGGCATGACCAAGGTCTCGGCGGGGCTATGGTAGCACGCCTGACCTTCAGGAGGCCATAATATTTGACGAGAAGGCCCGTGTCGACCTGGGTCAACACGGCCGCTGCGCAGTGGTGCAACGCAGGGTGTCAATCCTGAATTCTGTAGGTCGGAATCGACCTAGAAGGCAACAGGGCCTCAGCGGGACGCTGTGATCATGACCAAGAGGTCGTCAACGGGCAGTAGAGCCTTTAAGCACGGGGCCGTTGATGGTGGTGGGCCACTATAGGTCGTGGCGACCTAGAAGGCGTGTAGGCAGCTGGGCCTAGGAGACTTGGTGGAATCCGTAATAGGGAGGTGGAGGCGACCTAGGAGGCTGTCGGTACCTTGACGACCTTGAGTGGGCAAGGGCGTTGGCCCATAGGTCGTAGATGGGTCTTTGGCAACCTTGAATGTCATACTGGAGAATTAAATGTTGGGGGCTTGAGTGTGGGGCATAACGTGTCCACATCGTCCGGAGCGCTGCTTGGAGGCTGGCGGACGCAGATTCCCGTACGGAACTAGCCGTTACAGCCGATTTACCGTTAAGCCGAAAGAGCCGTTGGACGGTAGATCCGTTGGAAGCGCCTGGCCACTGGGTCACCGTGATTAGCGCCGAAGAGATGTTGGGGCGCTGCCACCCGCTGCGCCGTTGGGGGCCCGATTATATAAGGCCGGTCCATGGCCCAGGGATCTTTACTTGCTTCCATTTCCACGCCGCGCTAGGGTTCCGCCGCCACTCCAGTGCTTAGAGTGAACAGCAGTGCCGCCGTGCTTAGGTCCGCCGCGCACCGCGACCTCGCATGCGAACCAAAACCCTCGTAGTGTTTAGATCCAAATCCATCGGCTTCGAGGAGGAGAAGATGGAGAAAGCCCCGATTCCGGCGCCGCACACCGTCTGGGAGCCGTCCACGGTGGCGGAGGAGCAGATCCAGGCCCTGGCCACCCGCAGGTTGCTGAGGCCCAAGACAGAGGTCGGCTGGAGACCGGCGGCGAGCGAGGAGTTCCCGACGAAGGGGACCGGTGAGACCGTCGTCTTCCTCGCGCACATCGAGCGCGGATTCGGGGTCCCGACGGGTGACTTTCTCCGCGGCCTCCTCTTCTTCTACCGAATCGAGCTGGTACACCTCGTTCCGAACTCGATCACCATCATTTCCACCTTCATCCACCTCTGCGAGGCCTACCTCGGCATAGCGCCACACTTCCATCTGTGGCGCCATTTCTTCGAGCTCAAGAAGACGGGCAAGTCTGGGGTCGTGGGGAGCGTGGGCTTCATGCTGCTGCGGTACATGAAGTCGGAGTACATCGACCTCGTGCTCCCCGACAACACCACCGGCTGGAAGCAGGGGTGGTTCTACCTCGACAATCCCGCGCCGGCGCTCCCGGGTAGGACGGGGCGGGCTCCCGTCCCGTACCCGGAGTGGACCAATCAACTCGCGTCGCGAGATACGGAAGAGCTGCGTCCCCTGCTGGACGACCTGGAGAAGCTAAAGGCGGAGGGGTTGACCGGCAGCGCTATCGCTATAAGCTTCAGCCGTCGGTTGATCCAGCCCATCCAGGACCGGGTCCATCCGACCTTTGAGTACTGGGGTCAGTCCGACCCCACCCGGGTCGTCAAATGCAAGGTCTCCAAGGGGGAGATGATGGCGCGGGTGAAGAACATCTTCGGTGGGCGCGTCCATAATCGCGAGTGCCCCAAGGCGCTCGGGGTGTACTGACCTTCCGACGCGGTAAGTTTGCGACCTTGATTTTCATCCGGCTCAGATCTTTTTGATTATTGCGATGCAGGTCTTTGCACCTGACGTTTCTCTTTTCTTGTATCCAGCATCGTGAGGGGATCTACTGGTGCCCCGCACCGCTGCTGTTGACGGTGAATTTTCGTCAACCTAGCCATGAGTTTACCTTCGGTGTTGGCATGAATTTTATATCTTATCCATTGGTACTAACCCCCTTGGTATATCAAGTTCGTTCGTGCATGTCGGTTTTGGAGTTTAGTGTTTATGCAGGAATTTGGCGTTGAAAGCAAGACTTCCGGGTAAAGTTCATCAAGCACCTCGTGACAAGACCTCGAAGCCCGGTACAAGTCAAGCAATGAAGTGAACATGACTCCAAGAAGCCCAAGGACCAACCCGTGAAGACAGAAAACTCCGAGGACTTGAACAGAAAATGCTGAATCTTGCGGGACAAGGAGCTTCATCTAAACCGCGGAGAAACTGACGTCAAGGGCCCACATGCAGAAGGGAGAACACTCTAGAAGGCTCGGGAAGCATCACCAGCAAAGGAGGCCATGAACTGGGCCGAAGTGGGCCCAGGCCGGCCGGCCCAGGCCAGTCGGCCCAGCCCATTTCGGGGCCCAGTCGTGCCCCCCTTTGACCTAGCCGCCATTCAGACTATTTATAGCCCCGAGGCCAAGAGCCACACATCAACTCTTTCGTCATTCGCCGCCGAGGAGCAGAGAAGAGAGGGACACCATTCCGGAGAGGAGAGGGTCGAGCTAGTTGTCTAGGATCTCCCTAGCCGGCGTGGGAACCTTGCAAGGAAGACCACGTCGGAGTTCCAGGAGCTAGAAGCAAGATCAAGGTAGGATCCCGGTGGTGATCTTGTTTATGTATCATGTACAATGTTGAATTATCAAGTTGCAATCTGATTTCTAGCGATCGAGTGTTTCTCCTACGATTTTGATTTAAATCGGCTTTTCGTATCTTAAGATCTATTCTCGAGATAGATCATAGAGGGTGTTCTTGTAGCCGTGGTGGCTAGAGGTGCATGCCTGACCTTCCGGGAGATTTCAACTTGTCCTTTGGACTCGCCCTAGACTAACCCGCACGAATAGGGGTGCGTTGTGACAGAACGGTGGCTCCAAAAGGCGGGCATTTTCGGAGTCGGACGGGAAACTGTGATTTAAAGATGCTTTTTATGAGATTCAACTTGGCTACTTCTTCTTTGCTCGGAACTACAACAAAGGCTTGACTCAATCTCTCTAGATTGGTTTATCTATCCCTCTCTACCTCTTGCTACCTCCGGCTTTTATAGATTAGATTCGTTTTTATGATGTTCTTAGATTAGATGCATAAGATTCACCTTTGAAGATCTAAGTGTTCTCAGCTTTATTAGATTGATTCTTGCATCACACATTTGTTCCACGGATTCGATAACTTGGGTTCACACTTGAGGGAAGAAGGGTCCCTTGACTACGACGGAGGACTTGTCCGCTTGCAAGTCCAATCGAAGTTTGATACGCATATACACCGTCAACAAGCCCCTTTTTCTGGCGCCGTTGCCGGGGAACAAGTGATCAAGATTCGATCTTTTATTGCTTTTTGTGAATATTTTCAGTTTTCTTTTGGTTTTTCTTTTTGCATCTACTAACTTTTGATCATCCTCAAAATCAATCTAATGTAGTTTGACTAACCCTAGTTTTCTTAGATTTGTTTTTATTTTTGTTTTGTATATATTTTGTTTATTGCTAACCCTAACAGGAGATGGACGGCTACCTCTCCAAAAAACCCGAAAATTTTGTGGATGATCCAGAAAAACTTTACAGGCTAAGGAGACGTGAAGCATAAGCTAAAAAGCTAGAATTTGCAGATCCAAAAGCGGAGGCTGAGAGATCGTCGGAGTCTCCGAAGGAATCACCACCTCAAAGCCCTAGGGAAAATCGAGTTCCACCGATGGGAGAACAACCACAGCCGGAGCGCAAGATCGGGGAGCTATGCACCCCGGACATCGTCGACCTACCAATCTTGAACCTCGCGGAGATCGGAAGGCCGTTCGAGATCAAGACCTCAACGATTCGCATGGTGCAACATTCACCCTTCACCGGTAAAGAGGACCCGAACCTTCACCTCCAAGCGTTCGTTCAACTTTGTCAAACTTTCAACATGGACGGGGTGACTCAAGATCAAATGAGGGCAAGGCTCTTTCCGTTCTCACTACTTGGGAAGGCTTTGCAATGGTTCTACTCTCAACCGGCGGAGACGGTGCAAAATGGGGACACCTTGATGAGAGCCTTCATGAAGGAATACTACTCGCCAGGTAAGATTCAAAGCTTGCGCAATAAGATTGCTACTTTTGCTCAATACCCTACGGAGACCATATCGGAAGCATTCGAGCGCTTCAATGAGTACACTCGGGCGGTTCCACATCACAAGTTCCCGAAGGAGGATCTCGTTCAAAAGTTCTATCAAGGACTTACCATGGCGTCAAGGACAATCATCGATGCATCGGCGGGAGGATCCATCATCGAGCTTACGCCGACCCAAGCTTTCACTCTATTCAAGAAGGTCGCGGACAATGACACGTGGGCGTCATCCGGACGCTTACTTCCGGTTCAACCGACGGGGAACGTCAAGGGAGTCTTGCAAGTGGAGAAAGAAGATCTACTCGAAGGCAAGATCGATTCGCTTATGCGGAGGTTGGAGAAGATGGAGATAGAGAAGAAAGAAGCTCAAGATTTAAAGGCTGCCGAAGCAAGATCCACATGTGAAGAGTGCGGAGAATATGGCCATGTCCAAAAGGATTGCCCGGAGGAAGCCAAGATGCTCGATTACATGAGGAAGGGAGATTTGCCGAACTTCCGCTACGGGCAAGGTAGACCTCAATTTAATGCAAGCTCATTCATTCCGAATTCGGTTCTGCTTCGTATACAATTGAAGGACTTCATGGACGAGCAAGCTAAGATCAACAAGGACACCGTCACCAAGTTCAAGGCCATAGACAAGGTGTTGGAGAACATCGATAGCAAGGTGACAGAGGTCAGAAGCTCCAATCATCAAGTGCTCAACATGATGAAGATGCTCGAGACGCAAGTGGGACAACTTGCCGGGCGCCTATCCGCTAATGAAGGGAAGCTTTCGGGACAACCTCAAGGTCCCGAGACGGCGAAGGCCATTCAAACTCGTTCAGGGAAGGAGACCGAAGATCCGGAGCGTTCCGCGGGAGCAAGAAAGCCTAAACCATCCACCGAGGCGGAAGAATTCGCTAAGGAGAAGGTTACCGAGATCGTCACCGAAGAGCCCGAGTTTGAGATGCCGGGAGAAGACACGAAGATACCGCAACTCAAGCCACGCTACTTCCGAGGTAAACTTGATAATCACTTTGAGAAGTTTGTGGAGGTTGTGCGTAGGTTAAGCATCAACATGCCGCTATTGGATGCCCTTCAAGTTCCTACATATTCTCGCTACTTCAAAGATATTCTTACAAACAAGTATGAGATAGCAACACTCGGGGTAGATCATATCAAGATGTCCGAGCAATGTAGCGCCGCTATTGCAAACGGACTAGAGAAGCAAGGAGACCTCGGATGCCCGACGATTCCATGTTCCGTTGGTTCGTTCAAGTTTGAGAAGGCATTATGCGACCTTGGAGCAAGTGTGAGCGTCATGCCAAGAGATGTGTTCGAGAAGCTACGCCTACCGGAGTTAGAGCCTACGGCCATGTGCTTGGAGTTGGGTGACAACTCCATTCGCTACCCTTTGGGCATCACCGTGGATGTGCTCGTGAAGGTCGGACACCACTTCATCACCGTCGACTTTGTGGTACTCGAGATGGGAGAGAGGGAGAAACCACCACTCATCCTTGGGAGGCCTTTCCTCAAGACCGTGGGAGCTACCATCGACGTCGGCAAGGGGGAGATCAAGTTCGACATCAACGGCGAGAGGAGTTCTTTCAAGTTTCGACCACGCTTTGAGGTATGCAATATGATCAAAGTTAAATATATTCCACCTCATCATCGCATTGGTAAGGAAGAGCCAAGGAAGAAGGAAGAGCCGAAGAAGAAGGAAGCGAAGGAAGTAAAAGAGGTTGTTGCATCCGTCAAGATAAAGGAACAAAAGCCGCCTGTGAAGACCAAAAAGATGACTAAGCCGGAGAATAAGTCCGCGCCCAAGATGGTGCGGAAGTGGGTACCCAAGATTGCAACGCTCGCAAAGAGCATTGATCCGAAGTAATCAAGTGAAGAAGTCTAGCCATGGACTATAAACGAAGCGCTGGGCGGGAGGCAACCCATTTCGTCGAGTCAAGAATAAGCTACCGGGAGGACAACCCGATTCAAGTTTTTTTCGAGTCTTTTCAAGTAAGTTAGTTTTGAAATTTGCTACGCAAGATATTAGACTTAGAATGGTTGAACAATGTTGCAGACATAAATCTTGGTTGGATATTTTATTTGGATCATAAACCCTTTACATGAGCCATCCTATGAGTTATTTGCTTCTTTTCGAGAAACCAAAACCAAAAAAATTCAGAAGCTATCTCAACCTTTCATCCTCTTCGTGATGTTATGGTTGACTTATTTTACATGCTAAAAACACACGAGTAGAGCCACGTCTTGTACCTAGGAGTTATTTAAATTTCAGCGCATGGTAGGACTCGCGTGAACCTAGAAACTTGACTTTTGGTTGGTTTAAAAATCCATATCCTTGGTTTCTCTAGAGTTAGAATTTTTCTAAGCCTCATTTAATTTTATTTCATTCAAAATCTCTCTCATTTAACCAAAATTGGAATCTAAACCTATGCCCCCATGATCAAGCCGGGAAAAGCTTGCTCTCAACTAATGGAAGCAAACAATACCGGTGAGACCAAAATGAAAGTAGTCGGAAAGCATTTTCGACTTACACTTATTTTTAATGCTTTAAAAACTCTTTTAAATTTATATTTGAACTCATTGCAAGCTCTGAGTTTATTTTTATTTTTCGAAATTAGAGGAGTACTTAGCATTAAAACATGCTTAGAGGGAGGCAATTTGATTAACCTAACCATGCATGCACCATGATGAATCACGGGATGTCCTTCCAACATCTTTCATCAAAACCACATGCAAAGGACAAGCATGGGGGGGCAGCCAAGCTTTGTTTTGCAGATATATCATGGAGGCATGTGAGGCAAGGGAGCGTGGAAGTGACTCAAAGCAAATCAATCGAGTGGAAGGAGCAATAATGCAAGCAAAGGAGTGGACGAGAACATTTGGGCGGTGCAACCCCGTGGAGCACGCGGTCACAAAGCAACAAAGAAACCATGAGTGTGCTGGAGAAGAATCGAGCCAGGAGGAGCCAGGAGGCCCCCAGGCCGGTCGGCCCAGGCCGGCCGGCCTCCCCCTATTTGAAGCCCCCGGTGCTCCCCTTCAGCAGGTAAGTCTTCCATCCAGTTCCTTATTCATGTGCTCGAGCTTGTAGTCCAGAACCACCTTAGACTTAGCTTTCCACTCCGAGTTTGTTTCGT
Organism: Cenchrus fungigraminus; assembly: GCA_036936925.1. Lineage (NCBI taxonomy): Eukaryota > Viridiplantae > Streptophyta > Magnoliopsida > Poales > Poaceae > Cenchrus > Cenchrus fungigraminus. The sequence goes on along the minus strand of CM072778.1, from coordinate 12,337,752 downwards.
CCAACAAAATCCATCCTAATTCCACTCAAAGTCCATACTCCAAATAATATTTGTGTGCCTTGTTACCGGTTGAAAACCCCGGGATTATATTTGTGAGGAGAGTGCAGCAACCATGTGGAAGAAAACTACAAGCCTTTTCACCAAGAAGAAGGGATCGTCGTCGTCCAAGCCATCATCGACAACCTCTTCGAGGAGGCACTCGGTTTCCGAGTCTCCTCGGAGTATGGAGGAGGACACGGCACCGCCGAGGAGGAACGACACTCTTCTCCTCGGCGGCATGAGGGCAACACGAAGCTCGTCTATGAGGTTCACCGAACCTCAAGGACGTACAGAGGAGCCGCCCGTCCCACCTCGTCGCTCAACACGGTCATCCGCTCCACCTCCATACGCTCCGCGTTACTCCGAGTATGGGTTTATCATCATGACGGAGGAGGAGGAGAAGAAGATCGCTCGCCTTGAAAAGAGGCTTGTGGCTAATGTCGACTTCGATGACCAAGCTCTCCACATGTTGGGTTTTCATACGGATATTTACTACATGTTGGGACACCTAGGTTGGGTGCAATTCTCCAACAGAGTGTCGGCAAACACCCGCAAGGAATTCGCCTTGGAAATCCTCATGACCATGGCGCCTATCCTTGATGAAGGAGTGCCGAGTCTCTCATTCCGTTTGGAGGGAGTTCAACAAGTAGTTCCTTATGAATATATTACGGAGTTACTTGGTTTTCAAAAGGGAGCTCCGGAACAAGTGGATGTGCAAGAAGGCATGTTGGACGGTTTTTGGAATATGATCACGGGAGGAGCCCACCAACAAAGAAATAATATCCGGAACCCCATCATCCGAGTATTTCACTCATGGATGTGTAAGAGGATTTTGGGGAGAATGAGAGAGACTAAGGTAACCGACACGGAGGTGAATTGGCTTTACTCGGCTTTGATTGCCAGGCAGCCAATCGACCCCACTCACCTTATGATCAACCGGTGGTGTTGTGAAGCAACATCGGGTTCGGGAGACATTGGGTCGGGGTGTTATCTCTCCATGTTGTCTATCTCTTTGAGATCGGGAATTCCAAGAAACCCGGAGCATCTCCTAGCCGGGACTTCCCTTGGATTTGAGTATATGAAGCAAGGCAAATACATAAGTGAAGATGAGAGAGGAGGCTTCAAAGTGGCCAAAGTGAATTTGCTCCTACCGGATGCAAGATTAAGTCTTTTTCTTCAGGGGAGAGAAGATTGGTTAGAGGAAGGACTTCTTGTGCCGGCGAAGAAAAATAAAAGAGGAAGGATTATATTAGAAGGTTCTTCCACGGCCCAAGAAGGAGGAGCGCAACAAAATTATGTGCCACCATTTGGAGGAATCCCAGCACCACCAAGTTACTATGGTGGTGTACCAATGCAAGCATGGGGGAGTGGTGCAGCCATGCCCCCACCAAACTTTGCGGTACCTGTAACACCCCGGGTTTTCAGTGTGGAAAACCCGAGTCCCTGTACCTTTGCGATAGTCCCGGGATCAGTGGCTATCGCGTACAGATCTCATCACAGAAGGTAAATCACAACCATACATCGCATCACACAAATATTAGTACATAATTTATTACATGTCCATAATGGAGTACAACATTACAAGCCTCCTGGCTGAATCCGAGTGAAATTCTACGCAACGGCAGCTAGCATCTCAGAAGGGTCTCCATCTTTTATTCTTCTCGCCCACAGGCATCCTTGAGCGCAGTGACGCATCCCTCAGTCGTACCATCCGTCGGCGTTGTTGTCGAAGTCGGACTCATACCCTGCACACCCAAAGTCTATCCCCAAGGAGTGGGATAGGTTCACGTCACCGACTGTATGCAGCTTTAAGTGGCCTAACCTCTAAAGGGTAAGAAAAGAGACAAGGTAGAAGCTTGGGTTTCCTATGCAGCAGCAGCAAAGTATAAAGGAAAACATCTCCATATAGGTCCCAAACCATACTCTCAAACACAGCTCAGAACCACCTGGTACTCCAGGGCCCTATCTCCACATCCTATCTCCATCTAGGGTCGATGCGAGAACTTCCTCTCCTCGCACCTCAATGATTGCAATCGGATCTGCGAGGTAGAGGGAGCCACTCTCCTCTCCCCGACTGCAACCATGGCTCACCACACTCTCAACTACAGGGGGAGGTAGAAATCCCAAAACATGAGAACAAAGCTATCAAAGGACATGTCCATGACCGAGGACGCGGCTATACGTATAGATCTAAACTCTGCAGAGCGTGTACACCTGTACCCAACTTGGGATGGCGCCCGGCGGTGATCAGCTAACCGAACCCACCCTACCGTGCGAACTCTTGGTAGTTACGGTCCCATCTTGCATCCGGCCCTCAAAGCGATCCCCTCCGCAAAGGGAATTGCGCCGGAACTGTGAAATGCCCCCGTGTGGCCACACGGGAGACGCACTGAGAGAAGGTAGTCTCACTCCCACCTCTCCCCCACTGATACCCTCTATCCTGCTGGCAGGTATGGTTCCGCACTTGCCGAGCTCAACTCGGCCCTAACCCCACTCTCGGCGAGGTGGTGTGTATGTAAAGGTCCCGTGAAAAGGTCTGTCCACTCGGTTTCAGACCGGGGTGAGCTCATGTCCTCCAAACGTCAGTAAATCCCCAACACCTGTGCTCCAAAAACCGTACAAGCGGGAATGCACTGAGGAGTGCACCCTCATCCCCGATCCCAGATCGGTTGTTTCGAGCTCACCCCCGCCAAAGTACCCAAAACGCCTTCTCCTGCCGGTTTTACCCCACACACGCCAAGAACCACTATTCCCATCCCAACACAAGCATCGTGAAGCTCAGCGCATATACACGCATATATATATATATATATATATATATAGTAATAGGGCAATCAAGGACAGGATAATAAAAGAAGGCAGTGCAAGGTTCATCAACATGCATTTAAAGTAAAGCGCTAGCATACTAGATAGCAATGCCTAATAGGTATTCAGAATCAGTCGGGCGTGGACACCTGCGTGCGAGTAGTCGGCGGTGGCGTAGTCGTCGGTGTAGTCGATCTCCGAGCTCAGCTCCCCGGCTCCAGCTGCTCCTATTAACGCGCAAGTAAAATAAAGGCGGGTCCTATTGCAATTAACTCCAAATGAACAACAAATAAGAGCCAAAAGAGAGCGAACACTAGCCTAACACGGAGTTTATAATTTTTAGAAGAGCTTTGGAAAAGGTTTCATAATTTTCAGAGTTGAAATGGATTTTCTAGGATTTTCCAAAAGTAAATACATTTTCTGAAATTAAAATACGCATACACAATAGCATTAACTATAAGCTAACTACAAGCTATCTCTAACTGACTTAAAGCTGGCTACAGGCTGACTGTTGGCTGGCTCTTGGTGCACGCGTGGCGGCCACATAGGCGGCTATAAGCCAGCCCACGCCCAAGTGGCTGCCCACATGGCTGCTAGGGTGGCGGCCACAAAGGATCCCTGGGATCCGGTGTGGTGTGGCGCTGCGCGGCCTACCATGTGGCTCGCGTGTGGTTGGTCAGCCTCATAGGATCCAGGAGATCCGGTGCGACTTGGGCACGGTGCAGGCGATCGTGTGTCTGCAGCGGGGTTGGTTCAGTGCATGGGATCCGGTCGATCCAATGCGGGCCGGGCGGCACGTAGGCATGCATGTGAGGTTAAACCCCACTGGGTTTTTGGCCTGCTCGGAACGTGTTCGACGAAAAGCTCCAAAGGAGCGGCGGGACGGCAAGAGCTCGCCGACGGTGAGGTGTTCCGGCGGACGGTCGACACGTGCCACGTCGAAGACGGTCAGACCCTAGGGCTCGGTTTGGGCAAGGAAAGGGGGCGGCCTTGGCCGGGTTCTTGGCACGGCGGCGACAGGTCCGGGTGCGACGCGGCGCGGCGGGACGGAAAACAGAGACTCCCGGCGGCGCGGTGCGGACAGGGTTCCAGGCGGCAAAGAGAAGGTCGGCGGCGCGGGTTCGTGCGCTTACGCCGACGAGGTCACTCACGCGAGTGCGGGTGCGTGCAGTCGCATGAGTCCAGGCCAAGAAAGGCAAGACCTTGGTTCACAAGCACCTCATACGCGCACGCCGGTGTGTTGAAGTTCACGACGGCGCGATGGAACGAGCTCCACGGCGTCAGGAATAGGGTGTCCATGCCGGGGAGGTGGTTAGCTTGCGAGTGCAGGTGTGTGCGCGGGTGCACGTGAGTGCGCACGGACGCGCGGCTGCGAACAGGTGCACCCGGCGTCGATCAACGACAGAAGAGCGGCGGCTTGGCGAGGCAGAGGTCGGCCGAGACGGCGCACTACACGGCGGGGACGCCGTCTTGCGAACGGAAGAACACAATCAAGAACGGGGCTTGCCCAGCGATGGCTTGGTCGCGTGCACGCGTGTGCGTCCGGCCGTGTGACAAAGTCCCGGCCGGCACAGCGGAAAACAGGGGGAATGCAACGGCACGACGGAGGTCGACCGACGCCGGCGAGGCATCACACGTGCGAGCGCGTGGACGTGCGTGCGAACGCGTGCTCGAGAACCGAGCGCTTGGGAGATGTGCAACGGCCGCAAAGCGACGGCCTGGCGCGTTTGTGTACGGTGAACGCCGGCGGACTGGCCACGGGATAGGCAGCGGCCGGCGAGGGTAGACGGCGATGAGGGTCTAGGGAGGCTAGAGACGAGGCTAGCATGGAAAAAGGTATGGGATTGGCCGACCCTTGGGTGCGGTGCACCCCTTGACCGGCGGGTGAACGGAGGGAGGCGGTGCGATAAGGGCGCGTGTGCGCGTCGGGTGCGGTACCGGCAAACGGAGAGCATGGCTCGAAGGCCGGCGGTACAGAGCGGCGGCGTGCGAGCGAACGAAAGCAGTGCGCGACGAGGTGGGACGACACGGCGGCAAGGTCTCGGCCGCGGCGGATGGACAGAGCACCGACGAGGTGACGGAATGAGACGTGCGCGTGTGAGCGGGTGTTCCGGCTCAGGCGGTAGGGGTGCCCACGGTGGTGAAGGCAAGAAGGGCGGCGACGCGGTCGCGACAAGGTGAAAGGACCTTGATGTCGCCTAGAGGGGGGGGGTGAATAGGCGTGACGACCAAATTAAACTCTTCTTCCCCGATCACTTGAGCTGACAGTGTTCCACCGGTCAGACCGGTGGTGATGACCGGTCAGACCGGTCAAGCACTGGACTTCACAGGAGGCACAGGTCAGACCGGTGCACCTCACCGGTCAGACCGGTGTAGCACAGAGCACCTGCAAACACAGCTTCAAGCACCTCTTGACTTCTAGCACGAACCAAACTTGGTGAGTGGCCTTTGTAGATGATCACAAGCAAGGTAATGAGCCCTGCACACACAAGTAGCACACCCAAGTAGATCGAAGCGGAAGCAAAACAAATATGCTAGAAGAACAACTTAGAGAGTCAAACCACACGAAGAAGCAAAGGATTTGTTTCCCGAAGTTCACCATCCACTAAGGAATGGCTACGTCTCCGTTGAGGAGCTTGTAAGGGACAATTCCCACAACAAGCCGGGTCTCTTTCAACCACTTTCCTCCTTTCCACTAAGGGGATCTTTTCCACGAAGAGGCAAGATCGCAGCCCTTACAAACTTCCCGCTGCTCACCACAATGTTGGGAGCTAGCCGGCGACGCCTAGCCGTCTAGGAGGCAAACCTCCAAGAGTAACAAACGCTTCAAAGCTTGTAGACGCGAAACCAAAGTGCTCAAGCTATGGAAATGCTGTTGTTAGCTCACAAGGTCGCTCTTGAGCTTCCTCTCTCAACCCAACACCAAGGATATGGCTTGAATCCACAAATCTCACAAAGAGAGGGTTGGGGAGAGCCACTAAGGCTTAGAGCTTGTTAGGAAAGGCTTGGGACCTCAGCAATGTCACTAGAAACAGCAAGCTTCAACTGAGGAAAGCTTGGGGTATTTATACCCCTCAAAGGAGAAAACTAGCCGTTAGTCCACGGGCGGCACCGGTCAGACCGGTGCTCCACACTGGTCAGACCGGTGTTCGAAAAACTAGCCGTTGGGGCTAGCGGCACCGGTCAGACCGGTGCCCCTGACCGGTCAGACCGGTCAGGCCCGAGACACCCCAAAACCCTTTCTATGATACTAACACTTCACCAAAGAGATGAAGTGGCTCAGGTTAGGTTATGAGGGTTTGTTAGCACACTCTAAGGCTAGATCTCACTTATGTCAACTAATGAGCACTTTGACTTGGTCAACTCGCTAAGTTGCATCCCTCTTGATAGTACGGCATACCTCTACTCAAGAATAACTAAGAACACTTTGTTGATCCCTTGAGCTTGGATATCTTCAATCTTGCCATACTTGATCAATATTCACTTGAGAGCTTTCAACACAGCTTTTGACTTGAGCACTTCCATACTTGAGCTAATGACTTATGATCTTTCCATCTAGCATAGGAATGCACACTTGAATCCATAAGTCACTCCATATTGCCAATCCTAACATGGTGATGACTTGCATTGCTTCCCTCAGTTAAGGTTTGGATATGATACTTGGAGACCCCACGGATGCTAGAACTTCACCTTAGCAAAACACGAAATGGCGGCTTAGCTACGGCCCCAAAGATTGCTTAGTCCCTCACCCTAGACATCTCGGTTGATCTCTTCATCACTTATCCAATCCACTTTTGAGTTCCACTTGCTTCATACACAATTAACCTTCATTTGAAAACCCGCTTCAAATGCTTGATCTTGATTGACAATGAATGTGCAAGCTTCCAAATTAGAACCATAATGTGTACACTCATCCTTGTGTCCTCTTTCAATAAACACATGAAGCCTTGCACTTGACTTAGAGAATTACCATCTTCTCTTTTATGATTCTTGTAAATTTAATCAAGCTACGTCTTCATATGGGAGACCATGAATTGACCTTCTCAAATTATCCCAATATTTATCTTCTTTTATTGCTTGATACTTGTCACTTATGCATTAGGATCATCCATATATTTGTCTTCTCCAATGTGAGCCATATAATATTCATCCATAAATAAATACTTCAATAATTGCTCATGAATATATAAATAAAACCTGCTCACAATCTTAGACAAATACATTAGTCCTTTAATCGCCTTGTCATTCAATTCACCAAAATCCACTTAGGGGCCTAGATGCACTTTCAATCTCCCCCTTTTTGGTGATTGATGACAACTTGATTAAAGTTTACAAATAAAACATTAAAGCGCATTTTAGATTCTTAGATGTAGCTAGAGCTCCCCCTTAATTTGTGCTTAGAGTTGAATTTCAAAAAATTGGCCTTAAATGCCAATTGCACAAATTTGGGAGAAAGCGCGTGTTAGCTCCCCCTATATCTTAGAATCAGTGGAGTGCAACATGTGTGAGCGATAAAATAAAAACCGTGATGCGTATGACAAGATATGCACAAAGCAAAGAACAAGAGTACTGACTAGGCAGCACCGGTCAGACCGGTGCCCCAGACCGGTCAGACCGGTCAGGTCCAGCCAGCACGCCTGACTAGGCGGCACCGGTCAGACCGGTGCCCCTGACCGGTCAGACCGGTCATGTCCAGCCAGAGCACAAAGTAAAGGGTGTGCGTGCTATTTGGTCCAAGGTGATCAGGCCGGGGTTGCAAGCCGGCTTAGATCACTTTGCTCCATTTAGCCAACACAAACAATACATCATTCAATACATGCATCACAATCTAGCAATAAAGTCGCTTAATTATTACAATAAAGGTTCAAACACACAGTAGCACTCACACAAATGTTCTCAAGTCCACAAAGATAAGATTCTAAAAAATTACACAGCTGCTCTCAACAGCCAGCCAGCACCGGTCAGACCGGTGCCCTGCACCGGTCAGACCGGTGCAACACAGACAGCAACTTTGAGTTTAAGTCTTTAATCCAAATCTTCTCCCCCTTTGTCATCAAGCATCCAAGAAGGGCCTGGAGAAGAAGTAGTCGTCGATCACTGTCCCTGAGATCCGTCTCCTGGTTGAGAGCTCCCTCCTATTTGAGAAGTGTCAAAAATCCAATGCATAGGAGAGTTTAGGTAAATAGAATCAGAGATAGTGATTTCAGATGGATGAGCTATAGGAGCACTGTCTTTACCATAGTGATATGGATTATATCCAAAGATCTCGGCGGAGAAGCGAGCGCCCCAATCTTGTCCTTGCTCGGAAGGTGGAGGAGGTGGAGGAGCTTGTTCTTGTTCCATGGAGTGAGAAGAACCAGGTACATCTGGGTGAGGGGGTACAAACGGTGGAGGTGGAGGAGGCGCTGATGATGAAGACCCTTGTTCTTGCCCGGACTCAAAAAACATAGGTCCATATTGATTAAGCATGTCGGAGTTGACCCAACCTCTCATCCTATCCTCGAAGGAAGGTATCTCAACCTGTGGAGACTCAGGAGAGGGAGGAGAGCGGGGCGGTTCAAACCCTTGAGCGTTGTGCATCAACTTCATCGTGTCCCTCATTTGCTTGTTTGCCCTCCTAGACCTTTGTTGCTCCACCTGGATGTCATGCTGACTCCTACACATGCCAAAAATGAAATTGAGGAACTTCCTCAATGGAGAAGAGGACCTGCGGGGCCTGTGCTGCTCCCAGCCTCCCCACCGGTCAGACCGGTGCTCAGCACCGGTCAGACCGGTGACGGCCTGAGGGCCTGACTGTGGCTGATCTGACTGAGTAGTGCCCTCTTCTGTGATTCCTTCCCCATGGCCAGGTGCTTGCTCTGCTCTAGGAGATGGAAGCCTTGGACTCTTGCTAGGATTGAGCTTCAACGGCTTGTGTGTCACATTTTTGGGAAACTCCGTCTTTGCAACCTTTTCAATTATATACATGATATAGGGACTGTAGCTGCAAATCTTTTTGGGGTCCTCTGATAGATGCTTGATTTCCTGCCAAATGAAATCCCCAACACTAAATTCCGGAGCTCCCGGCCTTAAAGCAACCATCAAGTTTTTCTGAAATTTTGTGATCTCAGAGGGATTCCCATCTCTCGGTGTAATAGACACCCTAAGGAGTCTATTAAGTGCAGCATAATAGGTATAGAGATTCTTCACCTTCCCATAATAAGCATGGTTACCTCTCGGGTACATAAGGTGCAAGGCACTTTTGTCAAGCTCCCCTTCATCATGGAGCTGTCTTAAGTCCTTGTCTCCTGCCATGATCCCAAAGCACCTCAAGAACCTGGGGAAAGTGATGGAATACCGCTGGGCATTGGTCATCCAAATCATAGCCCTCTCAGTACCAATGTGTCCAAAGTGCACGGTGGCATAAAATTGGGCTATTATCTCCTTGTTCCAATCTTGTCGGAAACCCATAAGCTCCTTGACCCTTTGCCTCTCACAGTTGCTTATGACTTCATTAAAAATGGGGTCATTCTTCCTAGCCATATGCCCCCAATCCACATATTGTGCCTTATGAGTGATTTTGGGCTTTTTGATGATCACCGTAGCATAATAATCTTGCTGAAACTTAGCCCAAAACCTTGGATCGGATGCGGTCCTTGCCTCCTCATAAGGGTTCTTATCCCTCAACTTCTTTAGGGCTTTAGTCATGCCCGAACCATGGTACTTTACTGGCCTGTCAGGATAGATATAGGTGGGTGGCATGATTTTCAATCTACCCTGGTCATCATCATCCTCATCCATGGCATCCACATCATCTTCTTCTTCCTCATCCTCCTCATCCTCATCCATTGCCTCGTCGGAGTCATCATCATCAGACCCAGCCTCCTGATGCCTCTTTAGCTCAAACTGTCCCTGAAAGGTCTCATCCTCAACATTGTCATCACTGCTAGTACCGGTGTCACCTCCAAGGTCTGGTGCCTCTGCACTCTCTCGAGCTGAACGCCGTCTCAACCTTTTGCCGCTGACATTTATGGTGCTGCCCCCTTCCCCAAAGTCACCGGGGGCAGTCCCTCTGCGAGCATGCACATCTTCTCTTCTCTTCTTAGCACCCTCCTTTTCCCTAACCATGACTGCTGTCCTGAGTCACAAAAAGGATGACAAGAGTGTATTAGACTCTAGGAACCAGATTGAATCGATATAGAAGAAAAATTCTTGAAAGTACAGACCAATTGGGTCTGCTCTGGGCCACACCGGTCAGACCGGTGATGGGAACCGGTCAGACCGGTGCCACCCAGAACAGAGCCAATTGCTCCAACATTCAATCTGAGCAGCTATGACTCTAAGATTTGGTCTAGATAGACATGAGACAACCTAATACAGATAAGTGCTGAAAAGCATGAAGAAAACAAAATTTGGGACTGGACACGCGCCACCGGTCAGACCGGTGACGGCCACCGGTCAGACCGGTGATGGCCGTCCGACCCCAAATCTTGGGTTCTCACAATGTGTCCAACGAAACTTTATGGATCTATAGGTATGTCTTCTAGGGGTTCTCAGGAGATGATATACCAAAGAAAATTCGAATCTTTGCACGGAGTAAAGAGATCGGGCAAAACAAAGATTTGAATACCTTTGGAGAGAAGAACTTGAAAGGAATCCAAAGAACTCGAAGGGGAAACTGAAGAGGGGCCTTGGGAGATCCTTTTGCTTCCAATCTTGTGGTCTTTCCTTGGTTGAAACTTCAAATCTCCATGGGAGAAGAGAGAGGTGGAAGGAGGGAGGAGAGGTGGTCTTCACGGTTTGGAGGAGATGAATGCTGGTGAATAAGGGAGGAGAGAGAGAAGGAAGGGGGTAAAGGATAGATCCTTTTTACTGTGGGCCCACGGGTTGAAGTCGGGCGTCACCGGTCAGACTGGTGCGAGCCACCGGTCAGACCGGTGACTACACTTGGTCGAGCCAGTGAGCCTTTAGCGGTAGTTCCGACCCGTGCTCGGTAGTACCGAAGATTTTGATAATTTCAACAGAGAATCCATATCGGTAGAACCGACGTAGCCTCGGAAGTTCCGATCCTTCTTTCCCATTTTGCGAAAATTCCTCTGAAAACTTCTTCTGGTATTTTATAAGACACTTTACATCCACTTAGGTCTCAGAAGAAGGAAGATGTGACTTCAGGGGTACCTCCGGTCGGACCGGTGGTGGGCACCGGTCAGACCGGTGCTCCCCTGAGAAAAGGACTTCGGGTCAAAAAGAGAGATTTTGATCCTAATTCTTTTAGAAGTTTTGGATAGGAAATGAAGAGTTGATATTGATCCAAAATTCATCAAGTCTTGAAAGAATGAAGGATAATCCAATTTATTTTGATAATTCTTGATTCTTCCAAGAGAGAGAGATAAAGATGGATTTAATGTACTTGAGAAAATCTTCTTAATTGTGACTAGCCATCAATCAAGCAAGGGGAACCATAGTCACAACTAAGTTGGTTGGGTCACAAAGACCAAGAATCGAATATTTTCAAAAAGAGCACACTTCCTACACATACTAGTTGATTTTTTCGAAAAGTCTATCCTATGTCACAAAGTGCATGCATCCACTTCAAATGAATGGCTTTTCAAGAATATTTGACTCATACCTTCAACCTCGAGACACAAAGACGAGAGAAAGCAAAGGTATCAACCAAATATCGAGAGAGGCACACAAAAATTCACTTGAAGCAATTGCATGCTAAGGATGGCACACTAGCATGGTATTATGGCCTAGATGCATTACGGTATTCAATGAGGTTCATGGAAACATACCTTTGCCTTAAGACCATTTCATTTGTGCATATATTTGAATTTTGAATGGTGCTAGCTCTTACTTATCTTTAGAGAGTTATACTTATCAAGAGCTCGCTTAGGGATGCACAAAAGAGTAAGATTACAATATCACTTTGATGCCAAATCACCCTTTTTTCTTGAAAGTTGGGTCAATCCCGGGTCACCCGGCCATAGGGGTCGGGTCACCCTGCAGCACACAGAGGCACACCGGGTCACCCGAGCACAGGTGCCGGGTCACCCGCCCAACAGCCTCACTGAGCCGGCACCGGTCAGACCGGTGCTTGTCACCGGTCAGACCGGTGACCCCAGTGGTCACTTCTTTGGTGATTTTCAATTTCTTGTCCCTTGATTAAGTGAACACATCACTAATTTGAAACCTGTAACAGAGACAAGGCAATGCTCTTCTAGAGAGCCATTAAAAGCATCGAATGGCATGAGAGTATAATTTCATAAAGATGTCAAAGTCACTACCTCATGTTTCACTCGTCCAAGATAAGTGTCACATGAGTGTTCACGAAGAACTAAGAGTGACTAAGACTCAACAAGGAGCACTAGTTACCGAGATGTCATTGAACTCAAGATTTATATGAATTTGCCCTTCACATAGGCAATTGATCAAACGTGATTTCCATGCCTTCTAACCATGTGTTCAATGCATCTCTTTCAACCTGCAAGCTCAGCAAGCATTTCTTGGTACCCAATACTTGTTGGGTCCTATTGGGTTAGCCACAAGGTGCTTAGGAACCCAAATGGCTCTCATGCTACATTGAGGTGAACTAATCTCCCTCATAGCACAAGTTCCATTCTTATCGTTCCTAAGCTTATGAAAATCATAATGGACTAGATTTGATTTAGGAATGTTACCATTTTGACAATCTTTGCCCATGTGACCCTTTTGACGGCATTCATAGCAAATGCGACTTTTGTTCTTGTTGGTCATACCATTCCTTATAGTTTCTTGTCCATGCTTGCTTCTGAGCCTTGTACTTAGAGAAGAAGTCTTCCTCGCCTTGTTTGCTTGAGGTGGGGCTGCCCTGGCCGGCACCGGTCTGACCGGTGGCATGAACCGGTCTGACCGGTCACGGTCAGTGCCACTGCCCATCTTCACACTTGGGCACGAGTCGGCAAAGTGACCTTTTTCTCTGCACTTGTAGCACACTCTCCATTTGTTTGAGCTTCTAGGCTTTCTAGAGAGTGATTCTTGTGCCTTGTGCTTGGTTGGACGAGGTTGGGACTTGACTTGCCCAACCTTGCTCTTTTCTTGAATCTTGTGCTTGTGAGTCCTTGTATGTTGTTGAGGGGTTGAGCTAGTGACGATTGATCCCTTCTCAAGCTTCTTCACCATGTCTTCACGGTTATCTTGAGAAGGTTGCACTTTGCTCTTCTCCTTCAACACATACAAGTCTTTTTGAAGCTTTTCAACCTCTTGCTTGAGTTCATCATTTTCTTTAGCAATGAGGTCATCACAAGATTCTACAAGTACATGCTCAATGCTAGATTGGCTTGCTTGAGACAAATAATCATTAGCGCAAGATAAATTAATTTGAACTTGTGAGCATGTGCATGTGTGAGATAGAGATTGCATAGATTTTACCGATGAAAGCACAACCTCATGGGCTATCTCTAGTGTTGCATAAGAATCGACAAGCTTCTCATAGGAGCACTCAAGTCCCTTGTGATCGGCTTGTAGAGCCATATGTTCACTAGTGAGTTTCGCTAGTTGGGCTTCTAGCTCATCATTGGCTTCTTCTTCTACTTTAGTTCTATATGAAAAAGATTTGATATCATGATCATATTTGTTAGCCAAAGATTCATACTTACAAACCAATGATGCAAGCTCGGATTTGAGAAGTTCAAGTTCTCTTGTCGGAGAGCTTGATGCTTCAATATTCTGGACCTTAGCTCCCTTGGCCTGCCTCTTCTTCTTGCTCTTCTTTTCCTTCTTGGCCATCAAGCAAGTTGGTGTGCCTTTGTCGGCACCGGTCTGACCGGTGTGTGTCACCGGTCTGACCGGTCCCTGCAGAGGGACAACGTCATCGCTTCTTTGATCTTCTTCTTGCTTGAGGGTTGATGCTTGATGATCAGTGGATGTTGTAGAGGCTGTGGAACATATCTCCACTGGTTCATCTTCATCATCACTCTCAATTTCATCCCATTTGGTGTGAACTATCTCAAATAGCAATTTCCAAATGAGATGAGCATCTTCGCTAATCTTTTTGCTCTTTAGAATAAGATGCTTTAGCTCTCTACATACACAACTACACAAAAGGTTAGTAATAACGGCATTGAGTCGCTTCTTCTCCAATTCCTTAGGAGAGACACAAGTCCCATCCTCCGGAAGGATACTCGCAACCATAATACCCTCAGCGGTAGGACCCAAAACCTTAAGTGCAATGAGAACATTGGAGCACCAAGAAGAGTAGTTTGAGCCATCTAGAGCTAGAGGCTCAAACGGTACCACACAAGTTGTCGACATCGAAGAACTCCAAGCGGTTAAGCTCGAATCGGAGCACCAAGCTCTGATACCAATTGAAAGGACCTTGATGTCGCCTAGAGGGGGGGTGAATAGGCGTGACGACCAAATTAAACTCTTCTTCCCCGATCACTTGAGCTGACAGTGTTCCACCGGTCAGACCGGTGGTGATGACCGGTCAGACCGGTCAAGCACTGGACTTCACAGGAGGCACAGGTCAGACCGGTGCACCTCACCGGTCAGACCGGTGTAGCACAGAGCACCTGCAAACACAGCTTCAAGCACCTCTTGACTTCTAGCACGAACCAAACTTGGTGAGTGGCCTTTGTAGATGATCACAAGCAAGGTAATGAGCCCTGCACACACAAGTAGCACACCCAAGTAGATCGAAGCGGAAGCAAAACAAATATGCTAGAAGAACAACTTAGAGAGTCAAACCACACGAAGAAGCAAAGGATTTGTTTCCCGAAGTTCACCACCCACTAAGGAATGGCTACGTCTCCGTTGAGGAGCTTGTAAGGGACAATTCCCACAACAAGCCGGGTCTCTTTCAACCACTTTCCTCCTTTCCACTAAGGGGATCTTTTCCACGAAGAGGCAAGATCGCAGCCCTTACAAACTTCCCGCTGCTCACCACAACGTTGGGAGCTAGCCGGCGACGCCTAGCCGTCTAGGAGGCAAACCTCCAAGAGTAACAAACGCTTCAAAGCTTGTAGACGCGAAACCAAAGTGCTCAAGCTATGGAAATGCTGTTGTTAGCTCACAAGGTCGCTCTTGAGCTCACTCTCTCAACCCAACACCAAGGATATGGCTTGAATCCACAAATCTCACAAAGAGAGGGTTGGGGAGAGCCACTAAGGCTTAGAGCTTGTTAGGAAAGGCTTGGGACCTCAGCAATGTCACTAGAAACAGCAAGCTTCAACTGAAGAAAGCTTGGGGTATTTATACCCCTCATAGGAGAAAACTAGCCGTTAGTCCACGGGCGGCACCGGTCAGACCGGTGCTCCACACCGGTCAGACCGGTGTTCGAAAAACTAGCCGTTGGGGCTAGCGGCACCGGTCAGACCGGTGCCCCTGACCGGTCAGACCGGTCAGGCCCGAGACACCCCAAAACCCTTTCTATGATACTAACACTTCACCAAAGAGATGAAGTGGCTCAGGTTAGGTTAGGAGGGGTTGTTAGCACACTCTAAGGCTAGATCTCACTTAGGTCAACTAATGAGCACTTTGACTTGGTCAACTCGCTAAGTTGCATCCCTCTTGATAGTACGGCATACCTATACTCAAGAATAACTAAGAACACTTTGTTGATCCCTTGAGCTTGGATATCTTCAATCTTGCCATACTTGATCAATATTCACTTGAGAGCTTTCAACACAGCTTTTGACTTGAGCACTTCCATACTTGAGCTAATGACTTATGATCTTTCCATCTAGCATAGGAATGCACACTTGAATCCATAAGTCACTCCATATTGCCAATCCTAACATGGTGATGACTTGCATTGCTTCCCTCAGTTAAGGTTTGGATATGATACTTGGAGACCCCACGGATGCTAGAACTTCACCTTAGCAAAACACGAAATGGCGGCTTAGCTACGGCCCCAAAGATTGCTTAGTCCCTCACCCTAGACATCTCGGTTGATCTCTTCATCACTTATCCAATCCACTTTTGAGTTCCACTTGCTTCATACACAATTAACCTTCATTTGAAAACCCGCTTCAAATGCTTGATCTTGATTGACAATGAATGTGCAAGCTTCCAAATTAGAACCATAATGTGTACACTCATCCTTGTGTCCTCTTTCAATAAACACATGAAGCCTTGCACTTGACTTAGAGAATTACCATCTTCTCTTTTATGATCCTTGTAAATTTAATCAAGCTACGTCTTCATATGGGAGACCATGAATTGACCTTCTCAAATTATCCCAATATTTATCTTCTTTTATTGCTTGATACTTGTCACTTATGCATTAGGATCATCCATATATTTGTCTTCTCCAATGTGAGCCATATAATATTCATCCATAAATAAATACTTCAATAATTGCTCATGAATATATAAATAAAACCTGCTCACAATCTTAGACAAATACATTAGTCCTTTAATCGCCTTGTCATTCAATTCACCAAAATCCACTTAGGGGCCTAGATGCACTTTCAATCTCCCCCTTTTTGGTGATTGATGACAACTTGATTAAAGTTTACAAATAAAACATTAAAGCGCATTTTAGATTCTTAGATGTAGCTAGAGCTCCCCCTTAATTTGTGCTTAGAGTTGAATTTCAAAAAATTGGCCTTAAATGCCAATTGCACAAATTTGGGAGAAAGCGCGTGTTAGCTCCCCCTATATCTTAGAATCAGTGGAGTGCAACATGTGTGAGCGATAAAATAAAAACCGTGATGCGTATGACAAGATATGCACAAAGCAAAGAACAAGAGTACTGACTAGGCAGCACCGGTCAGACCGGTGCCCCAGACCGGTCAGACCGGTCAGGTCCAGCCAGCACGCCTGACTAGGCGGCACCGGTCAGACCGGTGCCCCTGACCGGTCAGACCGGTCATGTCCAGCCAGAGCACAAAGTAAAGGGTGTGCGTGCTATTTGGTCCAAGGTGATCAGGCCGGGGTTGCAAGCCGGCTTAGATCACTTTGCTCCATTTAGCCAACACAAACAATACATCATTCAATACATGCATCACAATCTAGCAATAAAGTCGCTTAATTATTACAATAAAGGTTCAAACACACAGTAGCACTCACACAAATGTTCTCAAGTCCACAAAGATAAGATTCTAAAAAATTACACAGCTGCTCTCAACAGCCAGCCAGCACCGGTCAGACCGGTGCCCTGCACCGGTCAGACCGGTGCAACACAGACAGCAACTTTGAGTTTAAGTCTTTAATCCAAATCTTCTCCCCCTTTGTCATCAAGCATCCAAGAAGGGCCTAGAGAAGAAGTAGCCGTCGATCACTGTCCCTGAGATCCGTCTCCTGGTTGAGAGCTCCCTCCTATTTGAGAAGTGTCAAAAATCCAATGCATAGGAGAGTTTAGGTAAATAGAATCAGAGATAGTGATTTCAGATGGATGAGCTATAGGAGCACTGTCTTTACCATAGTGATATGGATTATATCCAAAGATCTCGGCGGAGAAGCGAGCGCCCCAATCTTGTCCTTGCTCGGAAGGTGGAGGAGGTGGAGGAGCTTGTTCTTGTTCCATGGAGTGAGAAGAACCAGGTACATCTGGGTGAGGGGGTACAAACGGTGGAGGTGGAGGAGGCGCTGATGATGAAGACCCTTGTTCTTGCCCGGACTCAAAAAACATAGGTCCATATTGATTAAGCATGTCGGAGTTGACCCAACCTCTCATCCTATCCTCGAAGGAAGGTATCTCAACCTGTGGAGACTCAGGAGAGGGAGGAGAGCGGGGCGGTTCAAACCCTTGAGCGTTGTGCATCAACTTCATCGTGTCCCTCATTTGCTTGTTTGCCCTCCTAGACCTTTGTTGCTCCACCTGGATGTCATGCTGACTCCTACACATGCCAAAAATGAAATTGAGGAACTTCCTCAATGGAGAAGAGGACCTGCGGGGCCTGTGCTGCTCCCAGCCTCCCCACCGGTCAGACCGGTGCTCAGCACCGGTCAGACCGGTGACGGCCTGAGGGCCTGACTGTGGCTGATCTGACTGAGTAGTGCCCTCTTCTGTGATTCCTTCCCCATGGCCAGGTGCTTGCTCTGCTCTAGGAGATGGAAGCCTTGGACTCTTGCTAGGATTGAGCTTCAACGGCTTGTGTGTCACATTTTTGGGAAACTCCGTCTTTGCAACCTTTTCAATTATATACATGATATAGGGACTGTAGCTGCAAATCTTTTTGGGGTCCTCTGATAGATGCTTGATTTCCTGCCAAATGAAATCCCCAACACTAAATTCCGGAGCTCCCGGCCTTAAAGCAACCATCAAGTTTTTCTGAAATTTTGTGATCTCAGAGGGATTCCCATCTCTCGGTGTAATAGACACCCTAAGGAGTCTATTAAGTGCAGCATAATAGGTATAGAGATTCTTCACCTTCCCATAATAAGCATGGTTACCTCTCGGGTACATAAGGTGCAAGGCACTTTTGTCAAGCTCCCCTTCATCATGGAGCTGTCTTAAGTCCTTGTCTCCTGCCATGATCCCAAAGCACCTCAAGAACCTGGGGAAAGTGATGGAATACCGCTGGGCATTGGTCATCCAAATCATAGCCCTCTCAGTACCAATGTGTCCAAAGTGCACGGTGGCATAAAATTGGGCTATTATCTCCTTGTTCCAATCTTGTCGGAAACCCATAAGCTCCTTGACCCTTTGCCTCTCACAGTTGCTTATGACTTCATTAAAAATGGGGTCATTCTTCCTAGCCATATGCCCCCAATCCACATATTGTGCCTTATGAGTGATTTTGGGCTTTTTGATGATCACCGTAGCATAATAATCTTGCTGAAACTTAGCCCAAAACCTTGGATCGGATGCGGTCCTTGCCTCCTCATAAGGGTTCTTATCCCTCAACTTCTTTAGGGCTTTAGTCATGCCCGAACCATGGTACTTTACTGGCCTGTCAGGATAGATATAGGTGGGTGGCATGATTTTCAATCTACCCTGGTCATCATCATCCTCATCCATGGCATCCACATCATCTTCTTCTTCCTCATCCTCCTCATCCTCATCCATTGCCTCGTCGGAGTCATCATCATCAGACCCAGCCTCCTGATGCCTCTTTAGCTCAAACTGTCCCTGAAAGGTCTCATCCTCAACATTGTCATCACTGCTAGTACCGGTGTCACCTCCAAGGTCTGGTGCCTCTGCACTCTCTCGAGCTGAACGACGTCTCAACCTTTTGCCGCTGACATTTATGGTGCTGCCCCCTTCCCCAAAGTCACCGGGGGCAGTCCCTCTGCGAGCATGCACATCTTCTCTTCTCTTCTTAGCACCCTCCTTTTCCCTAACCATGACTGCTGTCCTGAGTCACAAAAAGGATGACAAGAGTGTATTAGACTCTAGGAACCAGATTGAATCGATATAGAAGAAAATTCTTGAAAGTACAGACCAATTGGGTCTGCTCTGGGCCACACCGGTCAGACCGGTGATGGGAACCGGTCAGACCGGTGCCACCCAGAACAGAGCCAATTGCTCCAACATTCAATCTGAGCAGCTATGACTCTAAGATTTGGTCTAGATAGACATGAGACAACCTAATACAGATAAGTGCTGAAAAGCATGAAGAAAACAAAATTTGGGACTGGACACGCGCCACCGGTCAGACCGGTGACGGCCACCGGTCAGACCGGTGATGGCCGTCCGACCCCAAATCTTGGGTTCTCACAATGTGTCCAACGAAACTTTATGGATCTATAGGTATGTCTTCTAGGGGTTCTCAGGAGATGATATACCAAAGGAAATTCAAATCTTTGCACGGAGTAAAGAGATCGGGCAAAACAAAGATTTGAATACCTTTGGAGAGAAGAACTTGAAAGGAATCCAAAGAACTCGAAGGGGAAACTGAAGAGGGGCCTTGGGAGATCCTTTTGCTTCCAATCTTGTGGTCTTTCCTTGGTTGAAACTTCAAATCTCCATGGGAGAAGAGAGAGGTGGAAGGAGGGAGGAGAGGTGGTCTTCACGGTTTGGAGGAGATGAATGCTGGTGAATAAGGGAGGAGAGAGAGAAGGAAGGGGGTAAAGGATAGATCCTTTTTACTGTGGGCCCACGGGTTGAAGTCGGGCGTCACCGGTCAGACCGGTGCGAGCCACCGGTCAGACCGGTGACTACACTTGGTCGAGCCAGTGAGCCTTTAGCGGTAGTTCCGACCCGTGCTCGGTAGTACCGAAGATTTTGATAATTTCAACAGAGAATCCATATCGGTAGAACCGACGTAGCCTCGGAAGTTCCGATCCTTCTTTCCCATTTTGCGAAAATTCCTCTGAAAACTTCTTCTGGTATTTTATAAGACACTTTACATCCACTTAGGTCTCAGAAGAAGGAAGATGTGACTTCAGGGGTACCTCCGGTCGGACCGGTGGTGGGCACCGGTCAGACCGGTGCTCCCCTGAGAAAAGGACTTCGGGTCAAAAAGAGAGATTTTGATCCTAATTCTTTCAGAAGTTTTGGATAGGAAATGAAGAGTTGATATTGATCCAAAATTCATCAAGTCTTGAAAGAATGAAGGATAATCCAATTTATTTTGATAATTCTTGATTCTTCCAAGAGAGAGAGATAAAGATGGATTTAATGGACTTGAGAAAATCTTCTTAATTGTGACTAGCCATCAATCAAGCAAGGGGAACCATAGTCACAACTAAGTTGGTTGGGTCACAAAGACCAAGAATCGAATATTTTCAAAAAGAGCACACTTCCTACACATACTAGTTGATTTTTTCGAAAAGTCTATCCTATGTCACAAAGTGCATGCATCCACTTCAAATGAATGGCTTTTCAAGAATATTTGACTCATACCTTCAACCTCGAGACACAAAGACGAGAGAAAGCAAAGGTATCAACCAAATATCTAGAGAGGCACACAAAAATTCACTTGAAGCAATTGCATGCTAAGGATGGCACACTAGCATGGTATTATGGCCTAGATGCATTACGGTATTCAATGAGGTTCATGGAAACATACCTTTGCCTTAAGACCATTTCATTTGTGCATATATTTGAATTTTGAATGGTGCTAGCTCTTACTTATCTTTAGAGAGTTATACTTATCAAGAGCTCGCTTAGGGATGCACAAAAGAGTAAGATTACAATATCACTTTGATGCCAAATCACCCTTTTTCTTGAAAGTTGGGTCAATCCCGGGTCACCCGGCCATAGGGGTCGGGTCACCCTGCAGCACACAGAGGCACACCGGGTCACCCGAGCACAGGTGCCGGGTCACCCGCCCAACAGCCTCACTGAGCCGGCACCGGTCAGACCGGTGCTTGTCACCGGTCAGACCGGTGACCCCAGTGGTCACTTCTTTGGTGATTTTCAATTTCTTGTCCCTTGATTAAGTGAACACATCACTAATTTGAAACCTGTAACAGAGACAAGGCAATGCTCTTCTAGAGAGCCATTAAAAGCATCGAATGGCATGAGAGTATAATTTCATAAAGATGTCAAAGTCACTACCTCATGTTTCACTCGTCCAAGATAAGTGTCACATGAGTGTTCACGAAGAACTAAGAGTGACTAAGACTCAACAAGGAGCACTAGTTACCGAGATGTCATTGAACTCAAGATTTATATGAATTTGCCCTTCACATAGGCAATTGATCAAACGTGATTTCCATGCCTTCTAACCATGTGTTCAATGCATCTCTTTCAACCTGCAAGCTCAGCAAGCATTTCTTGGTACCCAATACTTGTTGGGTCCTATTGGGTTAGCCACAAGGTGCTTAGGAACCCAAATGGCTCTCATGCTACATTGAGGTGAACTAATCTCCCTCATAGCACAAGTTCCATTCTTATCGTTCCTAAGCTTATGAAAATCATAATGGACTAGATTTGATTTAGGAATGTTACCATTTTGACAATCTTTGCCCATGTGACCCTTTTGACGGCATTCATAGCAAATGCGACTTTTGTTCTTGTTGGTCATACCATTCCTTATAGTTTCTTGTCCATGCTTGCTTCTGAGCCTTGTACTTAGAGAAGAAGTCTTCCTCGCCTTGTTTGCTTGAGGTGGGGCTGCCCTGGCCGGCACCGGTCTGACCGGTGGCATGAACCGGTCTGACCGGTCACGGTCAGTGCCACTGCCCATCTTCACACTTGGGCACGAGTCGGCAAAGTGACCTTTTTCTCTGCACTTGTAGCACACTCTCCATTTGTTTGAGCTTCTAGGCTTTCTAGAGAGCGATTCTTGTGCCTTGTGCTTGGTTGGACGAGGTTGGGACTTGACTTGCCCAACCTTGCTCTTTTCTTGAATCTTGTGCTTGTGAGTCCTTGTATGTTGTTGAGGGGTTGAGCTAGTGACGATTGATCCCTTCTCAAGCTTCTTCACCATGTCTTCACGGTTATCTTGAGAAGGTTGCACTTTGCTCTTCTCCTTCAACACATACAAGTCTTTTTGAAGCTTTTCAACCTCTTGCTTGAGTTCATCATTTTCTTTAGCAATGAGGTCATCACAAGATTCTACAAGTACATGCTCAATGCTAGATTGGCTTGCTTGAGACAAATAATCATTAGCGCAAGATAAATTAATTTGAACTTGTGAGCATGTGCATGTGTGAGATAGAGATTGCATAGATTTTACCGATGAAAGCACAACCTCATGGGCTATCTCTAGTGTTGCATAAGAATCGACAAGCTTCTCATAGGAGCACTCAAGTCCCTTGTGATCGGCTTGTAGAGCCATATGCTCACTAGTGAGTTTCGCTAGTTGGGCTTCTAGCTCATCATTGGCTTCTTCTTCTACTTTAGTTCTATATGAAAAAGATTTGATATCATGATCATATTTGTTAGCCAATGATTCATACTTACAAACCAATGATGCAAGCTCGGATTTGAGAAGTTCAAGTTCTCTTGTCGGAGAGCTTGATGCTTCAATATTCTGGACCTTAGCTCCCTTGGCCTGCCTCTTCTTCTTGCTCTTCTTTTCCTTCTTGGCCATCAAGCAAGTTGGTGTGCCTCTGTCGGCACCGGTCTGACCGGTGTGTGTCACCGGTCTGACCGGTCCCTGCAGAGGGACAACGTCATCGCTTCTTTGATCTTCTTCTTGCTTGAGGGTTGATGCTTGATGATCAGTGGATGTTGTAGAGGCTGTGGAACATATCTCCACTGGTTCATCTTCATCATCACTCTCAATTTCATCCCATTTGGTGTGAACTATCTCAAATAGCAATTTCCAAATGAGATGAGCATCTTCGCTAATCTTTTTGCTCTTTAGAATAAGATGCTTTAGCTCTCTACATACACAACTACACAAAAGGTTAGTAATAACGGCATTGAGTCGCTTCTTCTCCAATTCCTTAGGAGAGACACAAGTCCCATCCTCCGGAAGGATACTCGCAACCATAATACCCTCAGCGGTAGGACCCAAAACCTTAAGTGCAATGAGAACATTGGAGCACCAAGAAGAGTAGTTTGAGCCATCTAGAGCTAGAGGCTCAAACGGTACCACACAAGTTGTCGACATCGAAGAACTCCAAGCGGTTAAGCTCGAATCGGAGCACCAAGCTCTGATACCAATTGAAAGGACCTTGATGTCGCCTAGAGGGGGGGTGAATAGGCGTGACGACCAAATTAAACTCTTCTTCCCCGATCACTTGAGCTGACAGTGTTCCACCGGTCAGACCGGTGGTGATGACCGGTCAGACCGGTCAAGCACTGGACTTCACAGGAGGCACAGGTCAGACCGGTGCACCTCACCGGTCAGACCGGTGTAGCACAGAGCACCTGCAAACACAGCTTCAAGCACCTCTTGACTTCTAGCACGAACCAAACTTGGTGAGTGGCCTTTGTAGATGATCACAAGCAAGGTAATGAGCCCTGCACACACAAGTAGCACACCCAAGTAGATCGAAGCGGAAGCAAAACAAATATGCTAGAAGAACAACTTAGAGAGTCAAACCACACGAAGAAGCAAAGGATTTGTTTCCCGAAGTTCACCACCCACTAAGGAATGGCTACGTCTCCGTTGAGGAGCTTGTAAGGGACAATTCCCACAACAAGCCGGGTCTCTTTCAACCACTTTCCTCCTTTCCACTAAGGGGATCTTTTCCACGAAGAGGCAAGATCGCAGCCCTTACAAACTTCCCGCTGCTCACCACAACGTTGGGAGCTAGCCGGCGACGCCTAGCCGTCTAGGAGGCAAACCTCCAAGAGTAACAAACGCTTCAAAGCTTGTAGACGCGAAACCAAAGTGCTCAAGCTATGGAAATGCTGTTGTTAGCTCACAAGGTCGCTCTTGAGCTCACTCTCTCAACCCAACACCAAGGATATGGCTTGAATCCACAAATCTCACAAAGAGAGGGTTGGGGAGAGCCACTAAGGCTTAGAGCTTGTTAGGAAAGGCTTGGGACCTCAGCAATGTCACTAGAAACAGCAAGCTTCAACTGAAGAAAGCTTGGGGTATTTATACCCCTCATAGGAGAAAACTAGCCGTTAGTCCACGGGCGGCACCGGTCAGACCGGTGCTCCACACCGGTCAGACCGGTGTTCGAAAAACTAGCCGTTGGGGCTAGCGGCACCGGTCAGACCGGTGCCCCTGACCGGTCAGACCGGTCAGGCCCGAGACACCCCAAAACCCTTTCTATGATACTAACACTTCACCAAAGAGATGAAGTGGCTCAGGTTAGGTTAGGAGGGGTTGTTAGCACACTCTAAGGCTAGATCTCACTTAGGTCAACTAATGAGCACTTTGACTTGGTCAACTCGCTAAGTTGCATCCCTCTTGATAGTACGGCATACCTATACTCAAGAATAACTAAGAACACTTTGTTGATCCCTTGAGCTTGGATATCTTCAATCTTGCCATACTTGATCAATATTCACTTGAGAGCTTTCAACACAGCTTTTGACTTGAGCACTTCCATACTTGAGCTAATGATTTATGATCTTTTCATCTAGCATAGGAATGCACACTTGAATCCATAAGTCACTCCATATTGCCAATCCTAACATGGTGATGACTTGCATTGCTTCCCTCAGTTAAGGTTTGGATATGATACTTGGAGACCCCACGGATGCTAGAACTTCACCTTAGCAAAACACGAAATGGCGGCTTAGCTACGGCCCCAAAGATTGCTTAGTCCCTCACCCTAGACATCTCGGTTGATCTCTTCATCACTTATCCAATCCACTTTTGAGTTCCACTTGCTTCATACACAATTAACCTTCATTTGAAAACCCGCTTCAAATGCTTGATCTTGATTGACAATGAATGTGCAAGCTTCCAAATTAGAACCATAATGTGTACACTCATCCTTGTGTCCTCTTTCAATAAACACATGAAGCCTTGCACTTGACTTAGAGAATTACCATCTTCTCTTTTATGATCCTTGTAAATTTAATCAAGCTACGTCTTCATATGGGAGACCATGAATTGACCTTCTCAAATTATCCCAATATTTATCTTCTTTTATTGCTTGATACTTGTCACTTATGCATTAGGATCATCCATATATTTGTCTTCTCCAATGTGAGCCATATAATATTCATCCATAAATAAATACTTCAATAATTGCTCATGAATATATAAATAAAACCTGCTCACAATCTTAGACAAATACATTAGTCCTTTAATCGCCTTGTCATTCAATTCACCAAAATCCACTTAGGGGCCTAGATGCACTTTCACAAGGGCGACGGGATCGCGAACCGGGTGGCTTGGGCATGGTCATAGCGACCATACGGCGGCACGGCCTTGCGCGCGCGTGCGTCCGGCCTTGGGGTGAAGTCCCCGGCCGAGCACGACGGTGCTGCGGGAAAGGACCCGAGCGGCGAAGGCTGGGCGGCGGCGTAGTGCCGGCGCCTCTCGCTCGCGCGCGTGCGTGCGTTGGCCACCGAAAGGCAGGGCCTTGGACCTTGAGCGTGCGCGTGCAGGCGCGAGCGTGTGGGTGTGTGCACGGGTTGGACAGGAAGCGCAGGGGTTCGACCCCTCAGGTGCGCGTGTGTACAGGTTCGGCCAAGAAAATAGGGCCTTGGCCCGGCGGTGGTGTGCACGGGTGTGTGTGCGCCGGCAGCGGACCGGAGCTTGGTGGTGCACACCGAAACAAGGGAACGGCACGATGAAGAGCAAGGGAGCGCGTGCGCATTGTGGTAGGCAGCGGCACCTGCAAAGCGGCCGGCTCGGCTCGATGGCCGGCTCTCAGGCGACGGCGCGTCTGCACAGCGGCGCGAGCTGGCAGCGGGGAACAGGCAAATGCACGAGCTCACAAGGCTCGGCCAGCCACGGCTCGAAGGCCGGGTCCACAGCGAGAGGGGAGGGTTCAGTGCTCACCTTTGGCCCAAGAAAGCGGCGGTCAGGACGGCGGTGGTGAAGGACTCGGAGAAGCGGGTAGCAGGACAGGGGGCGGCGGCGGTTTGGCTCGTGGTAGGGGAAGTAGAACGGCGTCGAGGTACGTGGGTTGACTGGCTCCGACCCCCTCTTGGTGTTCCGGCGACAGCGGCGCCCCCACGGACGGATGGCGACGGAGGCGCGCGGTACGGGTTCGACGGCGACGGTGCGACTTCAGCTCCTCGGCGGGGATCCTCCACGCAGCAGCTCTGGCTCCCCGGCGCGGCGACCTCCGGCGTCCCTCGGTGCCCCGGGCGGCGGCTCGGTCTTCTCCCCGCCTCCCACGCCTCCTTCCTTTCTCTCCCTCCTTCTCCCTTCTTCCTATTCCTGGTGGTGGCTGCAGCGGATTTGGGGAAAAATCCCCAAGGGGCGGCTAGGGTTGGGAGGAGTGGCTGCGACGGCGGCTTATATAGGGGCGCACTAGGGTTCGCAGGCGATTTCGGACGGCAGATGGGGCTACAGGGACGCGTGGCCGGCATCGCGGAGCGGCGGCCATGGGAGGTCCCCTCCCGAGCTCGGGGTGCCTCGTCCCCACGCCTGGCGTCACGGGGAAAAAAGGTGGAGGGGATAAGACCGACGGGCGGGCCCCGCAGGTCAGGGACTCGGGCGGTGGGGAGGAGATGGCGGGCCTAGCAGGCCGAAAGGACTAGGCGGGCTGGAGAGGTTAGGGAGGCCCGATGCTCCTAGAGAAGAAGCTCAGGGTGGTCCGGCAGACTTGGCAATTGAGGATTCGGCCCAGGCTGGTTTGAGGGTCTTTCCTATTTTCCTACAACCTTCAACCTTATTTAAACACAATTCAAACTTGAATTTAAGATTCAAATTTGAATCACAAGCAAGAAAATCCAAATGAAATTCTATAAACTCCAAAGTTCCCACACTAGCATTTTATAATTCCTAATTTATTATTTAGCTCGAAATAAATCTAGGAAATTAGGGAAGGATCACAGAAGACATCCTTATATTTTAATTAAGCACTCAATTTCAAATTGAAATTTTGAAATCCACATTTTTGCATTGCTAACATTCCGGAGAAATTCCGGGATGTTACAGTACCCAACATAGCCTTTGCGGAGCCTTATGCACATCTTCCTCAACCACAACAAAGTGTGGCCATCATTGGAGGATACGCTGCGAGAAACATGCAAAACATCGCAGCCATCCAAACCAATGCAACGCAAATGGGTGAAGGAAATGCAAACATCGCTTATGAGCTTGGACGCCTTCACTTAGCACCGCCGGGAGAATTCATAGGAGGAGTGGTGCAATCCTATTATGAGCAAGGGTACAACAATCAAGATTATCAATATCAGCCACCGGCGGAAGATTAGAGAGAGGAGGAGCTTTAGTTTATCTTTCCTTTTCCCTTTTTCTTTAATTTTCAGCTTGTATGCGCCTATGTATGCGTAGTGCTTTCAGTTTTTATTTAATTTTCAGCATGTGTGTTAGTGTTTGTTTTCATCATGAATAAAATCACCACCTTGTTTTTACCTTTGGCAAAGATACAAAGTTTGTGCCATAATGATATATGATGATAGTTGCCGCTTTGTTTATCTTTGTACTTGTTTTATGCATGATTAAGCTAGTGCTCTCTTAAAATACAAATCTGAAATTATCTAAATGCTATCTTAATCTTTAGCGGAGGTTATGGTAAAAATAAAGACCCATAGTGTTCTATGTGCTCTCAAGTTTTAGATGGATTAAAGATGATTTATTTTTGTTCTTAAAAGTAATGCTAACCTTGTCATAAATACCACTTGCGTGTTGCTCTACCTATCCAGAGCCATATATATATTTGAGTGCAAAAATTTAGTATACAAGGTTTATTTTTGGGTGAGTTATTTCAGGCCTTGATTTCTCTGGCCCGAGACTAAGAAGCTGGTCATTCCGTTTTTGCGTATCTATCTTATTGCTAGCCTTTCTATCCGTGCATTGTGTATCCCCACATCGGAGACTTCACAAACCTCGCCGGATATCCACCCTTAAAACCTAAAATATCATCTTTTATGTTTACCTCCTTGACCACAACCTATCATTGAGTATGGATCGTCAATTCAAGGAAGATCGCAAGATGGTGCCAAGATTAAAGATTTCAAGTATCTCTCCAAAGAAAAAATATATATTTCTAGTACCTACCTTATCTCTATCACCTCTTTTCCCGAGGACGAGCAAACGTCTAAGCATGGGGGAGGAGGTAGGTACAATGCAATTTAGAGTTTAAGGGGAGCAAATAAAAAAATAGAAAGAAAAAAAACGAGAAAAAGAAAGAAAGAAAAGAAAAAAAATGAGTATAAAGAAAAAATATATATGTATGAGAAAAGAAAAAAAATATATGAGTATAAAATAAAGTGAACTCCCCGGTTCTCTAAAGTGCATTAGGAATTTCAAAGTTTCAAGATTAAAAGATCCAAACTCATCTTTCCAATCATATGCAATCCGATAACGAGGACTTCCTTTGTGCACTCTTTGCCATTTGCACATGTCCACCTATCTCAAAGTGTGTGTATTTTTCTCTCCCCCTTCTTGATATAACATTATTTTCCAATGACCTTTTTGACGAGTCTCGGTAAGACCATGAGAAGCTTGTCTTGTTTTGACAACATCTCATTTATAATATCTTGGTAGGACTAAACTTTCCCAAAGAGCTCCACATAAAGCCTACCACCTACATATATGTTTTGAGAGGGAAAGGAGTAGAAGAAATAGGCTTGAGAGACAAGATGAGATGAGAGTTCATGAGCAAGATGCAAGGTGGTTTAAAATTTTGAACTTGGTTTAGCTCTTTTTCATCTCATTCTTTATTTCAAAATTTCTGAGATCCATTTGAATTTTGAGAGCATGTTAATACTTGTGGGAAGAGATTAATTAATATCCACCCTCCGTAGGGATGAAGGCTAGTACATTATGGAACTTTAATGAACTAAACTTTTGAGAGCATTATGTTTTCTCGTCTATGATCAATTGCAGGGTTTAAGCATTGAAGGGCAACGATGATATCCATCGAAGGCTTACTCGAGGACGAGCAAGGTTTAAGCATGGGGGAGATGTTGACGGTGAATTTCCGTCAACCTAGCCATGAGTTTACCTTCGGTGTTGGCATGAATTTTATATCTTATCCATTGGTACTACCCCCCTTGGTATATCAAGTTCATTCGTGCATGTCGGTTTTGGAGTTTAGTGTTTATGCAGGAATTTAGCGTTGAAAGCAAGACTTCCGGGTAAAGTTCATCAAGCACCTCGTGACAAGACCTCGAAGCCCGGTACAAGTCAAGCAATGAAGTGAACATGACCCCAAGAAGCCCAAGGACCAACCCGTGAAGACAAAAAACTCCGAGGACTTGAACAGAAAATGTTGAATCTTGCGGGACAAGGAGCTTCATCTAAACCGCGAAGAAATTGACGTCAAGGGCCCACATGCAGAAGGGAGAATACTCTAGAAGGCTCGGGAAGCATCACCAGCAAAGGAGGCCACGAACTGGGCCGAAGTGGGCCCAGGCCGGCCGGCCCAGGCCGGTCGGCCCAGCCCATTTCGGGGCCCAGTCGTGCCCCCCTTTGACCTAGCCGCCATTCGGACTATTTATAGCCCCGAGGCCAAGAGCCACGCATCAACTCTTTCGTCATTCGCCGCCGAGGAGCAGAGAAGAGAGGGACACCATTCCGGAGAGGAGAGGGTCGAGCTAGTTGTCTAGGATCTCCCTAGCCGGCATGGGAACCTTGCAAGGAAGACCACGTCGGAGTTCCAGGAGCTAGAAGCAAGATCAAGGTAGGATCCCGGTGGTGATCTTGTTTATGTATCATGTACAATGTTGAATTATCAAGTTGCAATCCGATTTCTAGCGATCGAGTGTTTCTCCTACGATTTTGATTTCAATAGGCTTTTCGTATCTTAAGATCTATTCTCGAGATAGATCATAGAGGGTGTTCTTGTAGCCGTGGTGGCTAGAGGTGCATGCTTGACCTTCCGGGAGATTTCAACTTGTCCTTTGGACTCGCCCTAGACTAACCCGCATGAATAGGGGTGCGTTGTGACAGAACGGTGGCTCCAAAAGGCGGGCGTTTTCGGAGTCGGACGGGAAACCGTGATTTAAAGATGCTTTTTATGAGATTCAACTTGGCTACTTCTTCTTTGCTCGGAACTACAACAAAGGCTTGACCCAATCTCTCTAGATTGGTTTATCTATCCCTCTCTACCTCTTGCTACCTCCGGCTTTCATAGATTAGATTCATTTTCATGATGTTCTTAGATTAGATGCATAAGATTCACCTTTGAAGATCTAAGTGTTCTCGGCTTTATTAGATTGATTCTTGCATCACACATTTGTTCCACGGATTCGATACATTGGGTTCACACTTGAGGGAATAAGGGTCCCTTGACTACGACGGAGGACTTGTCCGCTTGCAAGTCCAATCGAAGTTTGATACGCATATACACCGTCAACAGCTGCGCAACGAGGAGGAGCGCAGCTACAAGGTCCGTGCTGCGGCGGACGCCCAGGCGGTACCGCAGCAGTGCATTGAGGAGTACATCTCCGACTCGTCGGTGGGGAGCGACGACGACGCTCCTGCCACAAGGAGGGCGCCGCCTAAGGTCGCTGCGTCCGCGCCACGGCGCACGCGGCAGACGGTGGGCAAGTTGTCCGCCTCCCGGGCCGCGACCACAATCGCCGCGACCCAGACCGCGGAGGCGAAGTAGAAGAAGCGGAAGCGGACCGGGCCTGCTGTGTCGATGGACACGGCGACGGTCAGCTCCGGCGTCGAGACCATCGACGTTGGGGATGAGGAGGACGACGCCGGGTCGCCAAGCGCGGCGGCGGTCCCATCCGCGGGGACGCCCCGCAGAGCGGCGTCGACGGGAGAGGGGGGCACGGAGATGCCCCTTAGAGCCGCCACGACGGTGGAGCGCCCCGCGTCGGGCGCTGATATAGTGGGCGACCTTGGGTCGCAAAAGAGGGCAAGGAAGGCTCCTCCGAAGCCCTGCATGCCCGGCCTAAGGTCGGCGACCAAGTAAGTCACGGGGCTCATGTTGACTCTTGTTCTGCGCACGAGCTTCTCTGCTGCTTTCTCATAGTTTAAGGTCGTTGTTTGTACGCAGGGCACCCCCGACCATGTCCGGAAGTGCCAAGAATGCCTCGGACCAGAAGGTGTTCGGGAGCAAGGGGAAGGAGGCGCCGGCGGAGCAATCGCCGGCGGTCTCGACGGCAGATGTGACGAGCTCAGCCGTCGGGGCTGGGGCGACGGCGGCGTCCGCGGCGAAGAGGGCCGGAACCAGTAGCGCTCCGTCTGTTGGAGGGGAGCAAGACGACCTCTGCATGGCGGACCTGCGGCCGACGCCAGACCCGCAGGCGGCAGGGGCGGGAGGCGCGCGCACCGAGGATGACAACCACCGGTGCCTGTAGTCGGGACCCCATGGGAGGACGACATCATCGCCGACCGTCGCGACGCTGACAACTTCAAAGAAGCGTCATGCACGATCAGGCGCACACTCGCGGTAAAGACCCAGGCCTTCACGCCCCAGTCTTTGTTGTTGATTTCCTCCGCCTTCAGAGGTCTGAAAGCGAAATCTGCCTGTTTGTGCTGCAGTCTCTTGCCGAGCGAGCTCAGGCCCGGATAGGTCTATTGAGAGAAGCGGCCAATGCCCACGCCGAGGTTGCCGCGGTGCGGGAGGCCACTTTGCAAGCCAAGGTCGAAGCCGCACGGGAGATCCAGCGTGTGAAGGAGACCATGGCTCGCCAGGCGGAGAAGGAGGTGACCGCCTTGAAGAAGAAGCTAGAGGTCGCCGAGCAGAAGGCGAAGGATGCGGCTGGCGACCTCCAAGTCGTGGTGGAGGGTAAGTTGCCAAGGTCGCAAAAGGTTGGATCCATGTACCTCGTGGGTCTTTTGTCTGACTTCTCTACCTTGAATAAATTCAGGCGCCAAGGAGACCGAGGACGCCCTGAAGAAGGAGCTGGCGGAGACCAAGGATCAAGTGAAGATCCTTAAGGAGAAGACTGCGGAGGTCCAGCAAGGTGAGTAGTTCTTTCGCCATGGCTGTGAATTTTTGACTTGTCCCCATTGCTTCCGGCGGAATGATAGGTCTCTGCCGATTGCAGGTCTGGGGAAGGAGCTCGCCGACCTCAAGGAGGCTACGCAGTACGTGATGGACATCTACGTCCCCCAGGAGGAAGGGGCGCCACCAAAAGGGCTGGTCGACCGGCTGGACGAGGTCGAGGGCCGGATCAAGGACCTGCTGCTGGACACCGCCAAGCTTACGGCGGCTGCGGCCTTGTCGACGGTGAAGTACCACGAGCCGTCGTTCGACCTGCAGAAGGTCTCTGAAGATGTCGACCTGTCCGGCTTGGTGAGGCGCGAGGACATCGTGGCGGCCGCAGAGGAGGTCGTCAACAAGTTCGACTTTGGCACTGACTGAGAGGTCGAGTGCAACATAGTGTAGGTGTAAGTTAGGCCGAGGCCTAATAAATGTAAACAGACTCTCATGGAGCTTTTGCAAACCATATAAAACGTGCACATCATTTGATTAGCAAAGACGATCATTATGTAAGTTCGAAAATAACTTGGTCGTGAGAGGGACCCTCCGCTAACCCAACTCAGTGGAGGAACGGATTACCGACTGTGCGGCTCAGCGTGGAGGCTTAGGCACAGCCGGCACGCGGAGGGGAGTCATGGACTCTAGGTCTCACAAACTAGCGACTTAGGAACATTCATAAAGAAAGCGAAAGCCAAACACGTGATGGAGATATTTAAGTGTAAAGTATGCAAAAAGAACCCCTTCAGGTCGTGAGACCCTTAGGTTGGCAAAGCCAAGCCCCCGAGCGCTTCGGGGCCTGACTTAGACCAAGCCCCCGAGTGTTTCGAGGGGGAAGGGTGGAAGCAACAGAAAGTAAAAGAGAGACCGAGATGCAGGTCAACAGGGGGGACCACCGAAATGGATCTCTTTATTTACTGAATGGAAATTACAAAAGGGGAGAGTACATAGCTTTTATATTGGAACACATCTTCTAAGGGTAGAAGCGACGTAAGTGCTCGATATTCCAGACGTTAGGAATGCCTTGACCGTCAGCCCACTGGAGGCGATAGGTTGCCGGGCCGACGACCTCCATTACGATGAAGGGACCTTCCCAGGGCGCGGATAGCTTGTGCATTCCCTTGGTGTCCTGGATGCGCCGCAGGACGAGGTCGCCCACGTTGAAGGACCGTTCCTGCATGTTGCGGTCGTGGTAGCGACGTAGCTGCTGCTCGTGGCGAGTGTGCCGCATCAGCGCAGCCACCCAGTGCTCCTCGATGCTGTCGAGGTCGACCTTGCGCGTCTCTTCAGCTGTCCCTTCTTCGTAGTGCTGGATGCGCGGGGCGCCAAAGGCTAGGTCGGTAGGGAGGACAGCCTCCGACCCATACACCAGGAAGAATGGTGAGTAGCCCGTGGCGGAACTGACCTGAGTCCGGAGACCCCAGATCACGTGCGGAAGCTCAGCTAACCACCTGGTGGCGTACTGGGAGGCGTCGTCGAAGATGCGGTCTTTGATGCCCTGGAGCACCATGCCGTTTGCTCGCTCGACCTGGCCATTGCAGCGTGGGTGCGCCACCGAGGAGTAGTAGACGTCGATGAGGCTGTCCTGGCAGAAGTCCCAGAAGTCAGACCCTGTGAAGGCCGTTCCCAGGTCGGTGACGATCCTGTTGGGGACACCAAAGCGGTGGGTGATGTCTTCCATGAACTTTGCCGCCTCCTTTGATGTGACGGTGGCGACGGCTCGGACTTCGATCCACTTTGTGAACTTGTCCACCGCCACCAAGATGTGTCTGTAGCCACCAGGGGCCGTTCTAAAGGGTCCCACTAAGTCTAGGCCCCAGATGGCGAAGGACCAGGAAGGAGGGATTGTCCTCAGCGCTTGTGCCGGGACGTGCTGCTGCTTGGCGAAGAACTGGCATCCTTTACACCGCCGGACCAGGTCTTGAGCGTCAGCTAGGGCGGTAGGCCAGTAGAAGCCCGACCTGAAGGCTTTCCCCACCAAGTTGGCGGAGGCTGCGTGATTGCCGCACTCTCCACCGTGGATCTCCTGCAGGAGCTGAAGACCTTCAGATCTGAGGATACATCTCATCAAGACGCCATTTGAGGCAGACCTCCGATAGAGTTCCTTACCGATGATGACGTAATTGGCGCTGCGCCTGATGATTTTCTCGCGTTCGACCTTGTCTTCGGGGACGCGCTTCTCCAAGATATAGGCGATAAAGTCAAGGCGCCAGTCATCTTCGGCTTCTGCCATGAGGACGTCTCGGTCGCCTGGAGGAGGCTCGTCGCTGGGCGACGTATCTGGGTCGCTGAGTAGCCTGATCGATGGTTTGCGTAGGTCTTGGACGAATACGCCGGCCGGGACCAGCGCACGTTTGGACCCCAACTTGGAGAGGACGTCGGCTGCCACGTTGCTGTCGCGGCAGATGTGGTGAAATTCTAGGCCCTCGAAGTGGGCCTCAAGCTTCTGTACTTCGGCGCAGTAGGCATTCATCGAATCCTTCTTAATGTCGCACGCCTTGTTGACCTGGTCAATGACGACCTTGGAGTCGCCGTAGGCAATGAACCGCTTGATTCCCAGAGAGACAGCGATGCGCAGCCCATGGATCAGGGCCTCGTATTCGGCGCCGTTGTTGGACGCCTTGTAGTGGATCTGCAAGACGTACTTCTGGTGATCGCCCTGAGGGGAGATGAAGAGTACGCCCGCGCCCGCTCCTTCGAGGTTCAGGGAACCATCAAAGTACATCTTCCAGTGCTCTGACTTTTCCGTGGGTGGGGGTTGCTGGGTCTCCGTCCATTCAGAGACAAAGTCCGCGAGGATCTGGGACTTGATGGCCTGTCGTGGACAGAACTCAAGCTCGAACTCGCCTAGCTCGACTGACCACTTGACGATGCGCCCAGTGGTGTCGCGGCTGCGTAGGATTTCTCCCAAGGGAAAACTGGACACGACCTTGATCTTGTGCGACTGGAAGTAGTGCCGGAGCTTGCGAGAGGTGACGAGGAGAGCGTACAGCATCTTCTGAGGTTGCGAGTATCTGATTTTGCCGTCAGATAGGACCTCGCTAACGTAGTAGACAGGTCGCTGGACGGGATAAGGTTGACCTTCTTCAGGTCGCTCCACCACCAGGACCGCGCTGACCACCTGGGTGGACGCAGAGATGTAGAGTAGCAAGGTCTCTTTTGGTGTCGGGGGCACCATGACCGGAGGCGTCGTGAGGAAGGTCTTCAACTCTTCGAGCGCCTGGTCTGCCTCGTCTGTCCACTCGAACTTGTCGGACTTTTTCAGCAGCTTGAAGAAGGGCAGGCATTTCTCCCCAAGCTTGCTGATGAAGCGACCTAAAGCAGCCATCATGCCCGTGAGCTTCATCACGTCTTTCTTCCCGGCAGGTCTCTTCATCCTGCGGATGGCGTCGACCTTAGTGGGGTTCGCCTCGATGCCCCGGTGGCTGACCATGAAGCCCAAGAGCTTGCCAGACGGGACACCGAAGACGCATTTCTCCGGGTTAAGCTTCCAGCGGTAGCGTCGGAGGTTGGCGAAGGTCTGCGCAAGGTCGGCGATGAGGTTATCCTCCTCTGTGGTTTTGACAACCACGTCGTCGACGTATGCCTCGACGTTTTTGCCGATCTGGGACTCCAGGCACTTCTGGATGGCCTTCTGGTAGGTCGCTCCAGCGTTCTTGAGGCCGAATGTCATGGTCGTGTAGCAGTAGATGCCGTGCGGCGTTATGAACGCCATTTTATCTTGGTCAGAGACCTTCAGGGCTATCTGGTGATACCCCGAATAGCAGTCCAGGAAGCATAGCAGGACGCTTCCGGCTGTGGAGTCGACGACCTGGTCAATGCGTGGTAGAGGGAAGGGGTCTTTAGGGCAGTGCCTGTTGAGATCGGTGTAGTCGATACACATTCTCCATTGACCGGTTTTCTTGGGTACAAGCACCGGGTTGGCGAGCCAAACCGGATTTTTACACTCACGGATAAATCCGGCAGCTAGGAGCTTTATTATCTCTACCCTAATGACCTCCTTGTGATCCTTCGCAAAGCGGCGTAGCTTCTGCTTGACTGGCTTGGCCGTCTTGCTTACATCCAAGGAGTGCTCAGCCAGCTCCCTTGGAACACCCGGCATATCCGATGGGGTCCGTGCGAATATGTCGGCGTTGTCCCGGAGGAAACTGGTGAGCGCGAGTTCCTATTTCTCCCCGAGGTTGTCGCCGATGACCACCGTCTTCGCTGGGTCGGCAAGGCCGAGACAGACCTTCTTCGTCGCCGGCGTGGCATCCAGGGCGGTGTCGGTGCGCTTCTGCTCTGAGATGGTGAGGTCGGTCGGAACGAC
Organism: Cenchrus fungigraminus; assembly: GCA_036936925.1. NCBI lineage: Eukaryota > Viridiplantae > Streptophyta > Magnoliopsida > Poales > Poaceae > Cenchrus > Cenchrus fungigraminus. The sequence continues at coordinate 12,301,304 of CM072778.1, read as the reverse complement.
CTTCTTGGCCTCAGCGACCATGACCGCCGAGGCGTCGATGCAGGCGTTCGTCGTGGCGATCTCCAGGGCCTCGTTGTCGCACTTGAACAAGACGATAAGGTCACCGTAGACAGTGAGGACCCCATTGGGGGCTGACATTTTCAACACCAAGTAGGTGTAGTGCGGGATGGCCATGAACCTGGCCAGCATAGGACGACCCAGGATGGCGTGGTACGAAGACTTGAAGTCCGCGACCTCGAAGCTGAGATACTCCGTGCGGAAGTTCTCTTCTGTGCCGAACGTCACCGGGAGGGAGACCCGACCCATGGGGTAGGCCGCCTTGCCGGGGACGATGCCGAAGAAAGGCTCGTCGCACTCTGTCAACCGCTTGAAGTCGAAGTCCATCTTCTTCAAGGTGTCGATGAAGATAACGTTGAGCCCACTTCCCCCGTCAATGAGGGTCTGAGGGAGCAGGGCGCCCTCGACTATGGGCTCGATGATGAGTGGGTAGGACCCAAGATCTGGGATGTGGACCCAGTGATCAGCCCTAGAGAACGTGATCGGCTGCTCCGACCACCGAAGGGGCTGCGACGGCTTGGTGTGGATGAGCTGGATCTCGCGCTTATCCTTGCGATAGCGCCTCTTGCTCGAGCTGGTCTTCAGGCCGCCAACGATCATGTTGATCGACCTTTTGGCCTGCTGAAAGGGGCCGTTGGGGTTGCCCACTACTGGCGGAGGAGGTAGGTCGCGCTCGTCGTGGTGATCCTCCGGCTGCTGGTTATCACGTCGTCGGTCGTCGCGGCGATCGTCGTCACCTCGGCCACGTCGGTCGTCCCGGCGGTTGTTGTTGTAGCGACGTGAAGACGACTGGTCGGCGTCGCCTCTGGATCGCTTCGGGTCGTCGGGCGCATGGAACGCTCTCTTGAATTGAGAGCACTCACGGACGGTGTGGGTGGCCCCCTCGTGGAACGTGCAGGGGCTATCGAGCACTGCGTTGAACTCGTCGACGTTGAACGTTGAAGGTCGACGTCCTTCCGCCGCGAGCACCTCTGAAGGTCGCTTGCGGAGCTTAGAGCTTGAATCTCCAGCGGTGCCAGAGGTGCTTGCATCGCGCTTGGCGTCGGAGTCAAACTGGTTGACCAGCGCCTCTTCGGTGTCGATGAGCTTGTTTACGACCTCCATGAGCGACGCGACTGTGGTGGCGCCTGACTCGTGGATCTTCTCGAAGACCTTGCGATCCCTGAGGCCTTTCTTGTAGCTATCAACGACCTGGTCGTCCCGGACGCCGACACAGGTATTGCGGTTCTCGAAGAACCGGTTGGTGTAGTCGCGGAGCCGCTCGTTGGTCTTCATGGTGACCCTCCCGAGGTTGAAGGCGTTCCCAGGGCGATTGTAGGTCGCCTCAAAATTCGAAGTGAAGGCCTGGGATAGGTCAGCCCACGACTTGATGCTGTCCACCGGGAGGTTATTGAGCCAGAGCGATGGCGCATCGCCCATCACCAGCGGGAAATAAGTATGTGATCGAAGTTGCCGCCGGCCACCTTGACAGCGACATAGTAGGTCGACAGCCAGATGTTGGGGTCGGAGCGGCCGTCGTACTTCTGGATGTTCGGCTTGAAGTTGTCGGGGTAGGCGATGGATCGGAGACGAGGGGCCAACGCAGGGAAGGTGGTGATGGCCATGTCGTCGCTGTTGTCTCCGACCTGGGCGCCGCCTCCGTTCTGTGCAGGAGCCACGACCTGGGATCTAGGCTGGCGATCCGGGTTCGGGACAGGACCTTCAGGGTGGCCATAGTCCGCCTCGTACTGGGCACGTCGCCTGTTCTCAACGTCATGGCGGTCGCGCTCCTCACGTTCCATGATGCGATGTACGGCGCCCGAAGGCCCATACTCGCGATCGTAGTCCAGGCGACGCCGCAGCTTCCTCTCTTCGCGCTCGCGATGGCGCTGGTCGATGTAGCCGCGATCGTCGCGGCCACGCCTGTTTTTGTCGAGGTTGGTGCGTAAGTCGCCATCTTTCGCGCTGTTCGCCCGAGGCTGGTCGACTTCTTCCTGGATGGTGGGAAGTTTGTTGTGCGCAGGTCGATTAGATCGACTGCGCGAATGCCGGCTCGATGAAGACGTCGTAGACTTGGACGTCGCGCTCTTTTCCTCCACTAGGGCTGTAGCGACCCGGAGGTAAGCCATGGCCGAAGCGGCCTCGGGCGAGGGGTTAGCCTGCTGAAGACGTGCCATAGCTGCTCCCAGGTTGGCCTGAGGGCTATTGAACGTCGGCAGCCCCGCCTCTTCGAACTCGAGACGTAGGTCTCGGGCGCACGAAGGTACCGCCTGGCGCTGCTCCTCCGCCCGTCGCTGGGCGCGGTTGGCGTTGCCCTGAATCCGGCGCGCCTCCTCGGAGTCCCTCACGCCGACCCGTGGTGGTTCGTTTGCCGAAACCACCAGGACCCGATGCCAGGTAGAACCCTGGTCATTGGGGGAGACACGGACTCGAACCTTCTGAAACTCACCGACGTCTGGAGATGCGGGAGTTCGCGTGCTGCGGGGAGCATTACGCTCCCGGTCGATCTTCTTTCACAGCCGGCAGCCACGGAGGGTGTGCCGCGCGCCCCTGTGATAGGTGCACGGTACGTCGAGCGGATCACGGCGGACGCGAAGCTCGGTCTTGGGGTCGCCAGATGACTTCTGTCACCCAGATTGGATCTGGGAGGACTTGGTCGCCTGACGGGTGTAGGCGTCGCTAGGTGGTCGCAGACCGAAGAGGAAGGTCTTGCGACGCGACGCATCCGTCGTTGAGCGCTGGGCTCTCTCGCAGATCTGGAGGGTTTCCTCCATCATGTCGATGACGTGCTCCATTCCCTGAACAACATCATAGGGTTTGGGCGGGTGGGCCTTCGACTTCAGATCGGAACTGGGGGTGGCGACGGGTGTCGCTGGGATCTTCACGGCGATCGCCGGGGAGGTCGCCGCCGCCAGTGCAGTCGAGGTCGCCGTGAAGGAGTCGAAGCAGATCTCCACGGGGTTGGCGAGAATGTCCGCCATGCTCGCCGGAAAGACAACACCAGATCGGGCCACCATGCTGCACAGCAAGTTCCCGATCACCCCTACCTGGCGCGCCAACTGTCAGGGGGTGAGACCTGGACAGATCCGCAAGGGGGCTACCCAAGCGGTTGTAGGTTGATTGGAGGGGACCGGGACCTAAGAGCGTAGGTGGTAGTTCACAGGGAGAACTCGGAAGACGGCGAGAATAGCGAGAGACACAAGGGTTTAGACTGGTTCAGGCCTCCGGAGAGTAAAACCCTACGTCCAGTATGCAGTGGGATTATGCATGAATGGGGGAGTCCCCTCGAATGGAGCTCTAGGCCGCCTTATATGGTCAACGGGCTAGGGCTTCCATTCGAGGTCGGTGGACCCTCATCGGGGTCGGTTACAAGTTAGGAAGGTCATCTTCCTTGATTACAGGGTGAATCCCGCGATCTGCGGACCTACTGGCGGCGTCGAGTCACGACCTGAGGGAGAGTCTTGCGCCACAAGCCCGGCGGATCCTCCGGGATCTGGATAAGGTCTTCTGGAGTCTTCCAAGGTCGCCGGGGTTGCGGATAAGGTCTCTGGGTCCACTTGCAGGTCGGTGGGGCTTCTGACAGGTTGGGTCCACATGGCAGGGACCTCTGGGACCCTGGTCGGTGGGGACCCATGGTTACCCATGTCTCTCATTATTGGACCAAAATGAAACAATGATGCAATTTTATGTATGGTGAATGCACTTTACTAAAAAAGTACTTTTGGTCATCTTAAGGATAGCAATTCGACCCGCGGGTGCTAGTATCCATGGATTTTGGACCTGGCTATTGCGGGTTCAAAATTGCACGCATGGATGCACCCGAATCCGAGATTGATGCGAGTCTGAAATTTCACCCGCCGGTGCACCCCCAGCCGCCCGCATACTATAAAAAGCCTTGCACATTATTGTGGCGGTCCTCCCAGAAATTAATCCAACTTAAGCGCACTAGTACCACCTTAAGGCAATCGTATACTTAAATAGGATTAAGCTAGAGATTTCGTCGAGTCTAGCTCGATTAAACCATGTAGTTACCGGTCGAAACAACACACTCGCACAAAGGTGATTCCTAGAGATTACAACATTCCACGTATTAAGATACATAACAAGGCATGATTAAAGTTGTTGTAAACCAAGTTCGAATGATATAAAAGAGTACTTGAAGCTTAAAAGATAGCAGAGTACTAGAGTTTGATTGCAGCAGAAATAAAATAACGACGGTCTAACGACGACACATGTAACACCATGATGAAGCCTTCCATGATGCTACTCCTCACGGTCCTCGACTGAGGCCGGATCCCACACGATAGTCCAACCAGGAGGAAGCTGACTTGGCCAAGTAAAGCAAGCAACTATCTCATCCACATTCAAACGTGTAAAAATGGAGCCACAAGCAAGGCTGACTAATACTCAGCAAGGCTTACCCGTCAGGTGATAACTACAAGACCGACTGCTAGACATGAGAGGCTTTTCGCTAGTGGGGTTTGTTTTGCCAAAAGGCGACTAAGATGGATCCTTATGTTCAATATTTTAACCTAACCATTCTAAGCAGCATCATATTTACACAATCAAGTGGTGAAAACAATTAATCCAAGCATCAATTTTGATCATCATCATCATTCCACTGTTTACTCAATGCATCACAGCAGTCAAGCAGTCTCATTAACCGCGAGAAGCGTACAGATCGATCTGAATTTCATAACCTTGCAAGGGAAACCACAACGAGAAGGTCTGCTAAATAGAGCAAACACAACCTAGTCCTTTTCCTTCGATCCTCAGGTGGTTTCCACTTCCCACTTCCTTAGGGCAAATGTTTACCACAACTCGGCATCACACATATACCCACATGTGTACACAAGGGAAATAACTTTCAAGGAAAGCAGGCTAATGTTCCTTCCTTCATCAATCTGGTAATCAGCTTACTGGTCCCATGTCCCTAGCATGTGTGTGGTACGTTCAAAAACTTGACCAACAGTACCAACACGTTTCGGCCTTAAGTCACTTGAGTCTACACAGATGTGACAAACATGGTCACATAGTCCCGCCCAAAATCCTTATCATTCCAATATGAGTATTGAAATACAACTACTAAATCTCGCGAGTGACAGAAAATCACTCGACTTTTACCGTGTCCTTAAAGCATGGCAACTAGCGACCTATCATGCTAGTATTCAATCATAGGTACTTAAGGAAATTGCAACTAAGGTTTCAATCAACTCCTATAACGTAAGTGCACAATCATGGGAAAACATAGTTGCATACTTTAAAAAGTTAGGTCATGCTTCGGGGCTTGCCTTCTTACTCAAGGTTAGCTTCGGGCTCCTGTAGGACTTGGTCGGCGACGAGCGTGTTCACTTCTCCTTCCTGGGCTCCTTCTTCCAGCTCCGGGATGAGGGGGTACATTCCGTCGGCGATTGCAGGTTCTACACGAGATGCATATGGAATAAGGTTTAATTCAAGTTCTTGGATTTACTTTAAAAACATAGGTGAATATGTGGCCATATTCACCTAGACAAGGTGTTATTCGTTTATTGTCATTAATAAGTTTGTGTTGAACATTAAGGTTATTTTTCATTGATGGTGATTGTGTACATATAAAGATTTATTATTTAAATTCTTCATCAAACTACCTTTGCTTTCTGTTTGTACTGATTTTAAAGTTTTTCAAATCTTTTGGTTTAAGCACTAATTTACATGAGTGAAAGATTTTTATTTTAAGATCTTATTTAACCATGAATTAATCCTCAAATTTATTTCTGGAGTTAGGTTCATCTTCTGAACTTCAAACTTTTACATTAATCAGACATTAATATAAACATTGCTCAGTAAAACGTTGAACTAAAAAGGGCCTATAATATTTTATTAAAATTCCAGCAAACAACTTTAGCTAGGATCAAGATTAATTCATATAAAATTAAAACATAGAATCTTCCCTAGATCTTTTTACTAAAGCTAGGCATGATTAAATGTAGTTTATCTGCCAAGTTTCATTCCTAAACATGAAGTACATTTTTCTGAATAAATGCTAACCCTAAATCCAACCCATTTTCATTTGAGCATCTAAACAGATTCAAAATAAGCTAATCTATTTATCAAAGATGCTTTATGATGTTACTGAGATACTGCAGAAATGTGAACATTATTTTCATAAAGATAAATTTATTACAAATCATAAACCGAACTACTGCTAGCTAAGGAAAATAAATCATAACTAGAGATACAGTCAAGATTTTACTGCATCCTCTCTTCACAAAGCTACACATCACTATACTAGCAAAATATCAAAAATACAGCTACAGATCATGTGTAGATTTTGAACTATTATGAAAAGTGTTCAAAATGAATTTGAATTTTAATTCAAAAAATACTGCTCAAAAGTATATACATGCTTTCTAGACAATGAAGTATTCATCCAAAGGAGTCCACATAAAGTTAGTTTGTATTTTTCTGATTTTTATACGAATTTTAGTCGATTTCTACATGGCTCAACTGTTAACCCTAGCTTTGAAGATCCCTTTTTCGATTTAGTCCCTGAAAACTTGCGGTCGGGCCCCTAGAAATATGTAAAATGATGCAGATAGGTCCTTGAGCTCGCCGACGCGTACGGCCGATGGAAATCCGGCAAAACGACAGCGAAATAGGAGGGGGGAAAGTTGGGGGAACAACGATGGGCTCACCACGAGTCGATTGAGGTAGGTAGGTCTCGGGGTTGGAGATGGCGCGGCGAGGGGGTGTCGATGGCGGTGGTGTTGGCACTCCTTAGCCTAACGAATCCGCAAGTGCACGGAGACCGTTGTAGCCTTTCACTAGGGGAGTAAAAACCTGGATGTCAAATCCTGAGAACGGTAGAGGCGACTAGCCTAAAATCTCTAACCGGCCTCCTCTTGGAGTAAAAGGGGTAAGACAGGGTAGGAGGCTTAACTTTAGTCAGCCTACTCGATACCTAGACAACTCAGAGCTTAATCTACTTGGATCTACTTCGACTGCTAGAACGGGAGGAACTCAGAATGGGGTGAGAAAGGGGATCCTCCTGGCTCAGCACTACTGTTATGATAACACCCGAACGTGGTGGACTCCAAAGGACGAACAAGGCTGTCACCACTTGCCGCCTACCACACTGTTCCGTTGGGTGTAACACAACCCAAGGTAACTATCAAGCACAGGCACCACGCCTAAGCTATCAGCTACTGACCTCCACCCAACGCGAAGGGCTTATGAGGAAATCCCAAATGGGCGTCGTTGTCACCCACGCAGACAAGGGATCCCATAGGTCCAAGATAAAGAAAGGTAAATTGCTGAATGTAAATAATAGAACTAGCGAGAAACTAAAGCTAGAGACCGAGGAAACTTACTGAAGATAACTCCGAAGCTTTATTCCTCAGAGGCGGAAGACAGTTGAGGAAGAGCCGAGATTGCTCCCGAACTCCCGCTACAAGCTTGGCTGTCACCCAAGCACTCACCCACTACACTCCCTACTCAACTCTAAGAATGGAGCACTCAAACTAAAGCTCACTTCTCTCCAAGATGGTGTGTCTTCAAATGGTGAAGGGGAGCTCCTTATATAGCCTGGATGGTCAGTAACTGTTGGCGCTCCTTAAGTACCCTTTTTATCCCCTATTTATCCTTGATAATTAATGGCATGAATTTAATACCAAAATCACTAACCGTCCTAACCCCGGCCTAATTATTGGTCATTTTCACATTTGCACATATATTTTAGAGGAACTTCGTTTTTGCAGGTTTTTCTACCTCAACCACTTCGTTGGAGATGCTTGTCGTGCTTGGTTTCGATGATCCATCCTCAACCTCAGCTCTCATAAGCAGGAGACCCCTTCACTCTGATATTTCCAACGTCAGTTTACAGTTGCGTTTTTACTGGTATTTGTGTCGTCTTCTTAGAGGTTCTATGAGTCTTGACTTGTATCTCTCATCTCCACTAAAGGTGAAAATGTAATGTTGTTTTTTATAATATATATTTTGAGTATAAAAAAACAGAATCTCCTGTTGGCAAATAAAGAAGAAACACCCTTCGTTAATTTAGATATATTCTTCTCGCTTGCTTTTGGCTCTTTTGCGATCATCGTGGCCTCGTGGATTTCAGCGGAAAATCGTTGACGAGGCGCAGCGGGAACTCACGTGACCTAACCTTGTCCACGCACTTGGACTTGCAGGAGCTAGCGCGCTGTTGTGTAGCCGGCGACGTGCCGGAGCAAGCAGCGCTGGTAGTCCCCGCCGGCCGCGGGCCGCCCTGTGCATGGGCACTGGAGCAGGCGGCCGCCGCAACGCGCGCATGCCGGCTCTTGATTGATGGCCGCGCTCCGTGTGTCCGCGCGGATCCTGCCCTCGGCCGGCCGGGCTGGTCTTGGCCAGCGAGCCCTCGAGAAGATATCACCGGGCTAGGCCAACGTAAAAAAACAATAAGATCAATCCAAATATATCGTGGAATCATATTATGCCAATGGTCAAGATGGTACGGAACTAAAAGGTAGCAACATTTTTGCACCACGGGAAACGTGCCCCGCAGGTTTCATGTTGATGTTTCCAAGATAGCCATATAAGCAAGAAGGCTATGAAACAATCTATGAAACAACCTCTCAAATGCATAGTTTCATGGTGTGATTTCTTAGGATTCATTTTGCATTTACTTTCAAGACTCATAGAAGATTGGTGTCCGTGTAGATAGAGTTTCATCTAGATGAAACTGATTTCTTCTCTTTTTTTCTTAAATTCTATGTCATATCATCATATAATCATATAATCCTATATGGCATGGTAATTAATGCGCATTAAACTTCTATAAAACTCTCACCGGGAATAGCCTTACTCATCGATCGTAAGGAAATTACAAAGTTTAGGCCTAAAGCAAAAAAAAGCAGCACCAGCGCGCAAAGCCTGTTGCCAAGCAGGCTAGAACCCAGGTCTAGCACAGGGCCCGCTAGCTTGCAGGGACTCCCTCTGACCCAAAACATATCAAACTTTTTTTAGATGCTTATTTATTTATGCTCCGAGCTGAACAAAAAGAGATCAGGAACCAAAATTAAGCCCCAAGTAGTTTCCTGTAAAGGCCTAAAGGTAAGCAATATATATATGGACGAAAACTTCCGCAGAACTTGTCCATCTTGTAGTCCTTGGAATTGTTCCAGCTGGAATCACAAGTCTATTTGTACTAAAATCCGTCAGCTGAAATAAATCCAAGGTTAATCCAGGTCTAAACAAACAGGCCCTGAAGGGGCGGTCATGGCCCAACTCGAGGTGGCGCCGGAGCACGGCAGTGGCAGCAACATCGTTGGCGTTGGAGGAGCGGGCGTCGTCGTCAGTGGTGTCGAGCGAGCACGTTGAAGGCGTGGCTAGGTCCGGCAGAGAGCACGGTGATGTCCGTGCTGCCAAGCGCGTTGTCATGTGCGCCACCATCAGACATCAGCAAGCTTTGCATCTCATGTACCGCGGCGTTGGCGGCGTCGTTGGCTACATGATGCGCCGGTCTTCTCCACCATCTTCCATCAGGAAGTTCTCCATCGCCTGCAGCGCTCTAGCACTCCTGGACAGCCCTTTGAGATGTCTAATGTCTTGTACAGTTTGCAGAGAACAATGTCTTCACAACCTTGGATGCTATGGGCCTGTTTGGTTCACGTATTAGCAGAGCCTGGCTCGCATCTAGGAGCCAGGCTCACACGAGCCATGTTGAACACATGCAACTCTACCGTGTTTGGTTCGCGTACTAGTACAGCAACCTGTGTGTCCATTAAATTCCCACACAAAATCGGTAATTCAGTAATCCTGTATCAATGTTCGCGGTTTGTTGTTCTAGGGTATTTGGTTCGATGTTTACTTTTTGCGTCAAATTTTCCAGATGTGGTGGCATGTTCAGCTCTCCCTCCACCCATGAGCATCCGCACAAAGATTTTTCGAGGTCAGTTGTTGGAATTCTGTGGTCATTGGACATCTAGCTTCAGTAATTGGACACCGTAGCTTTACAAATAGGCTTGGTAATTGGCTTGTGTTGGTAGTTTAGTAATTTTGAGTCATGTATTTTCAGTAATCAATTAATATCAGTAATTTAGTAATCATGTATCAACATAGGTAATTTAGTAATTTGGTGGTTCAGTAATCCTGTAATCATTCATTATTTAATTCAAGTAATCAGTAATCCACAACATACTGGAATCTAGTAATTTATCTAGGATCCCCATTAATTAAAGTAGTGTAATAATTCAGTAACAAGATCTTTTCAGTATCTCAGTAATTCTGTTTGTTAACTTAACACTAGTAGCTCCATAGTTAACACTAGTGGCATATTACTGCTTGTATACACTTTTTCGGCGTGATCTGTACCCTCTTGATGACCCCTCGTATGTTAAGTAATGCAGTAAGATGCCATGTTAGGTAATTCAGAAATCATGTAATCATATATTCAATGCATCGAACCCATCCCCAGTAATTTCAAATAATTGCTGCTAAAAATGTAATGCCTATCAACCTTTTTTTAAAGTAATCTGTTTCGTTTAGTTGCTTTTGTTCAGTAATCCATTGCTCAGTAATTATTTTTATTGAATAATCCTTGTTCAGTAATCCATTGCTCAGTAATTATTTTTTGTTCAGTAATCTTTGTTCAGTATCATTCACAATTTCCCTTTTGCTCAGTAATCCATTGATCTGTAATTCCTTTTTGTTCAGTAACCCTATCATTCACAATTTCCCCTGGCTTTTCTTCGTCCCTTTGTGTTGTGATACACATTTGCTTGTTTTCAGTAATACCATTATATGTTATGTTCAGTAATACAGAACTTCAGTAATATGTAGACTCAGTAAATCCCACATTTTTTCTGGCCATATGGTCTCAGTATTTGGTAGGTCGGTAATCACAAACCCCCAAGCTTATTGGTATTTTTTTAATGTAGGTGTGTATCCTCATAATTCATCAGTAATTGTCCCTCCTTTTTCTTTAGACTTTCATTATTCTTTCTAATTTTCTTTTCTCCCACTTGATTCTACATCCACACCGTAGCTGCCTGGTTTCAATTGAAATCACTACATAATACATGATAAGCAGCTATGGCACACGAAGTGGGAGCGGTTCGTACGTTGCTCACGAGATGCAAGATCCGACGTAGTTTCTTTTTCAGTAATTCTTTTTTGTTGAGTAATCCTTGATCAGTAATCATATACCATTGAAAATTCAGTATTTTTGGTGATTCAGTAATAGAATCAAGGATGATGATTTTTTAGTACATTACATTTTTCTTACTGTCTTTTTCTACCTGCTATGAAATGACCTAGGAGAAAGAGATACACAACAATGCAGTCCGATACTGGCACAACAATGAGCATCTTGGAAGCAATGAGGCAACTAATGGAGGATATTTTCTTTCTGTTCAAATTGGAGGCAATTGACAACAGGGGGCTCGTAATGTTCTAATGGAAGAGATGACAGCTACTCCAGGCTATATGATGTGTCATTTGTTGACCCCTATTTTAATGCACACGATAATGTGAGTACTGGACTTGATGATGCTGATGCCTCCAAAGAGTGAAAGTAGACACATACGACTTGTGTGTGTGTGTGCGTGTGTGTGTGTGTGTGTGTGGGCACATGCTATCTGCATGTATATGCTTTTTGGATCCAGTTGTCCAACTGTTTGCACTGATATTTTTGTAATTTGTACCTCTTCATTTTCTCCACTTGCAGGAATTCTGAAACTTTTGTAAAGCTGATGTGTACGAGTTTTTCACTACATTCAGTAATGTGGTAATTTTGTACAGCATGAGTGTTTATAGTTCAATAATCTATTTAGTTTCAATATTTAACCACACTAAGCATTCAATATTTCAGCAATTCAGTGATCCAGTAATTCAGTAATCCTTTTTTCAGTAATTGTTTTTGTTCAGCAATTCTTTTTGTTCAGTAATTGCAGTAATCTAGTAATTCACCTAGCACCCTCTTCTTTATTTTACATTTTTTATTCAATCTTTTTTTCTCTACCTTCTTTTTGAAGTGTCAGCAGTTTACTGAAGGCCAGTGGGTAATTCTTTTTGTTCAGTAATTCTTTTTTTCAGTAATTCTTTTTTCACTAATCCTTTTTCCAGTTATTCCTTTTGTTCAGTAATTATTTTTGCTCAGTAACTCTTTGTTCAGCAACTCAATGTTTAGTATTTCTTGCTCATATAATTCAATAATCCTCTAGTAAATTTTCCTAACTCTTTTTTTAGAGGAGTCGGTTTGTTTAATAGGGCTAGTGTTACCTGTATTCAGTAACACAGTTTTTTGTGTTTTGGTTGGGCTCCCCTTACACATGTTTCTTTTAAAATGCAGCTATGTGATCCTAGTACAGAGCTCGGCTTCTTTAGTACTTGCATTATATTCCACAAGCAAAATGGAAGAGACAAGTTTAGGTCAGCTTCAGCCCGCGGAAATGGCTGGCTTTGATGATTCCTAGCCTGCCGTACAAGATGATTTCAGTACTTTGACTTGGTGGCGCTGACACCTCAAAAAAGTTGAAGAACAAGATTCATATGGCATGTACAAATCATGCTAACTTGTACTCCATAGGATATAGCAGCTGTTGTGTCACCATTAATTGAAACAAATATGTAACATATATGCCTAGTAACTAGAGTTATTCGATTCTAAATTCGAGTGATTAGCAATTCAGCAGTTCTTAGATTCACACCTGTGCCGAGCTTTTTGATATTGTATTACTGGAGTGCTAAGACCGATCTACTTTCAGTAATTCTTAAATTCACACATGTACCGAACTTTTTGATATTGTATTACTGGAGTGCAAAGATTACTTGTAATGGAATGCTAAGATTGATGACATATCACATTACTGAGATGGTTGTTTGTTTATATACATACAGTATTCCCTAACTTTTCTTTTCTTTTTTGCTTCACCGACTCCAAATACTAGTAACTCACCCAATGATTTGTGCAGCTTTTTGGCGACCTCAGATGTTCAGTAACTCAGTAATTTTGTGTCAACAACCTCAGATGACCTCACTAATTTACTTAAGCTTTAGTACATCATTAGGATTTTATTAGTTGTACACATGATCGAATAGTAATATACACAATTCGTTAGTAATCATACACACCCATTATAAATACATATGCCCACTGTTTTTAAAATAATCATAAAAAATATAGCAGCCAATATTCTGCTGACATTCGGTCATCATGACTGAACCATTGTCTTCTGTTATCATCTACCTGCCCTGCTTAGAAGCAGGCATGTTTCTCTTTACATTGCCAGTAGGTTTTCGGGGGGTGAAGGTCCTCTGCCACACGTCCCGACTGGACCAACATCGTGTGGTATCTCATTGATCACAAGGGCTTCCCAGAGCAATTCCCTTTGCACTTGCCAACGCCCTGCATGCAGTGACGGATCCAGAAAAAAATTTAGGGGGGGCTGAACTATACATAATAGAAAGACTCAATACAATTGACATGGACTTAATAATCTTTTTTGATCAAAAATCACAAAATCATTTTCTTCTACCTCAGAATGCAGTCCTTCTACTATATCTATGGCAAAAAAAAACTAGAGGAATTAAGGAGATTTAATGGAGTTTGAAGGCAGTAGGGGGGCTGGAGCCCCCTCCGCCCCCCCCCCCCCCCCTCGCTGCCTCCGTGGCTGCCTGCATGCACAATTCAGATAGAATTAGTCAAACACACATAACATTAGTTCAGTAATTATCACCGACACTGGTAATCCATAGCTCGCGTGTGCATGACGAACCTACAGTAATTTAGGAACTAAAATACACCTCAGCAATCACAAGCATATCTACAATGGGATGTGTGTTGGGCAATCATCACTTTTGGAGTCCTCAACAAAGCCCCATTGGCAGCGCCCCGGTAGTAATTTCACAATTTATCTTCTTCAGTAATTAATATCCTTCAAGCAAAACTGAATCTCATTTTGAAGTTTTAGTAATCTCTTTCTGCAGTAAATGAAAAAAATCTCATTTTGAGGTTTTTCTAACATTAACACTATCTCAGTAATCAGTAATCACTGTCTCAGTAATCATTAATTAGTAATTTGTATCTCAGATATTTACCGACAAAAATGAAATGACCTATAAAGGGTGCAGTAACACTAATAGCAGCGTACAATCTGACATTCGCAATACACAAGATTGATGGTAGTATTTGATCTGTTCCAAGCACACTAATAGTATCTCAGTAATCCAATATCTGAAACAATAATGGCAACTTTTCATTAGTATCTTTGCAGTAAGACAGTATCTCAGTAAATCCACGAACGCTCAGTAACCAACAGTTTTTTAAGCCATTCCATGCACACAAATAGTATCCCGGTAATACATGCACACAAATAGTATCCTAGTATTAGCGCATCATCTCTGGCCTTCGCAATACATAAGATTCATGATAGTATTAATATGTTCCAAACAAGCTAATAGTATCTCAGTAATCCAATCCTGAAGCAGTAATCATATTTTCCCCTACCAAATCATGCCAAAAAAAATACTGAGATGGAGAGAGGAAACACGCCATGAGTTTGATAAGGAACCCCAGCTGCCAGATACCTCTCGACTTTTTTTCAGTAACCCACAGTGTTCTCTCTCCATGGAAAATACAATGCGAAAGCGGCACTCTACACAGCTAAACAAGTGCCACGTGTTTCGCTGCTTGTACAGTTGACATAGTACCAAAAATCCCACATGACTGCTGTACAACGACTAAAGCAGTCTGAGCCTGTGAAATATTTAGTGCAGACAGAAACAGCGACTGAAGCAGTCTTAGTATATTTCAGTCTTTTTTTTTTCAGAAAAAGAAGTTCGGACTTGTCGATTGCTCACTAAGATGTATGATCTGACAGGGACAAAAAAAAAAAAAACACATGGAACTTCAGAAAACAACAGTTTGAGCATAACTTTACAACAGATCAGCCTTGAGTACAGACTGTTCAATTTTTGGTATTAGTACAATCCTCTATAGATTACTACTGCACAAGCAATGATGGCTTCTTTGATCAAGTATGTCTAACAAAATGTAAGAAAAATCTAAGTCAGCATTCCTAAATCTTAAGTAGCAATTGATCCCACCAGGCTTAAAGGATCCTGAAGCTCGTCTTGTTTCTTGAAGTATCCTAAACACTGTTTTCTGTTGTAGATTCTCTTAGTGCAAAACTGTCGAGACTCAAGAGTAACACATTTACTACTTTGTGTGGACATCTAATGTGCATCACATTGGTGCTTTTGATAGCGGAATGTCATATAATGTGCGGAAACGAATACCGCTTCCTATATTCCTTGATATTGGGCAAAGCCAGCAGAACACATTGGGACCTAGCACCTGTATAAGAAAGGTAATAAATGCATAAGAAACATATGGGGAAGCGTGATAAATAATTGTTAAGCATGGAACAACGATTTCAAGAAAATATATTCGTAACTTAGAGTTAAGATGAGAAACCCAGTAGTGAAATGGTTAATGTAAAAGATGACGTAAACAACACCAGAGATAAGGCTACATATAAGTGATTATCTGGAGAATGGCATGCCTTCAGGACTTGGTCCTTTGAATATAAAGATAGAAAACGGCCCAGGCCATGTGAACACTGAACGGAGAGAACAATACTAATGGTATTTCTGTATAGCATCTTCAATCTAGGAAAGGTACTTTATACCAATATGCACTTAGTTTGGTCTTTTGGGGGAATTTTGTAAAAAAAGAAGCAAGAAAAATAGTCCTCACCGAAATAAGGTTCTCATAGACTCCAAGGTTATAAGGATGATGATAAAGGTTTCCCGCCTTTTCAGCCAACCACATAGCTCTAACTCCTTCATGGTACTGCAAATGACCAATTTAGCTACCATTACACAGCACCTACAAATAATAATATTCTAAAAGATAAACGATCCTGTTTGTCAAACCTCAATAGTAGTTTTATTGTGTAAGACGAGGTAAACATGCCAACCCAATAGGATCATCAGTGCCAAAGCTAAAGGACACAGAACAACTCCGCAAACAATCTGCACAATATAAAAAATTGTGTTACTTATTCAATCATAAGTCTAGACGCGAATTTCTGTTAGTGGTTGTATTCTTGTAGCTGAAACATCCTTCCAGGGGTACTTACAATAGATGTTCTAGGAGAATCACTGCCCGGTTGCTCATCTTTAGGCAAATGCATGGCACCCCCTATAATCAGAACCTGGTGTAAACATGAATAACTTTATGCACGATCTTTGAAAAGACTTGGTTGCTCAAGAAAATAAACGACGACACGTACCATAGAATAGAAGCATGCAATCACAGCATAGAGAACGAAGATTAGAAAGACCTTGTAGTTCTCGTGCCCAACACAGTTATTAATCCATATACAGTGGTGGTCCTGCACAGAAAAAATGTTAAATTGCGGTGAAAAGCAATAAAAGGTCGAAAAATTGGAGTTGCACATCGTACTAGCCAGTACCATTCTTAGAACACATCTTTTGCAGACACGGCAATGGTGCGCTCGAGGAGGCTTATAATGGGAACATTTCTGGTAGTATCTCAAATCACCACCCTGCAATGGCAATTACATCAAAATTTTAATCAGAAGTTAAAAGGGAGTACAGCAGATATAAGAAAGGTATGTTCCAGTATTAAACTAGCTCACAGTCCCCAGTATAACATGAATAGCACTCCAAGTCTCCAACTAATCAAATTCTGTCACAAAGATTATTTCCTTTATTCACATTCTTGTAAAAATAAAAACACCAGGAAATATATTCAAATCTGAAAAGAATGCAGTTTTGTTTCTCTTTTGTGTCCCAGATTTATTTATGTGAAAAGACGATGGTGCAAGCAAGAAACTGTGCCAAATATGGTGTTTAATCAATTCATGGGTAATTGCTATAAAAAAAATTCTTGAACCAATATATACCTTGAGCGATCATTGAAGTTAAGCAGCAATATTATTTAATTAATTACAACTACTTAAACTATGCAGCGAGCAAAACAAAAGGCAGGCAGGGCACTCTATTACCTTCCATGAGCACTCAGCTAAAAATATGACAGTGACTACTCAAGAATTAAGATCTTGTTGCAGGCTTAATAGGCAATACTGATATGAACTCCAGAAAGTCCCAGAGACACTGGCAGCAACAACATTGAAATTGACTTATATTTTGATTTTTCAATTTGAAGCTTAGCTGATCAGTATGGTTATTTTCAAAGCAACAGTAAAATATGCCATTTGTTCTTCTAAAATACACAGCGGTTGGAATAATACAGTAATTATGTCATTGTAAAATGCTGCCTGGGCTGCTGGGCAGACATGCGTATAGGATGGTACTAGATTACTCACGTTCATGCTTAGATCTATACCAACACACTGAACAATTAGGCATACAAGTGAATGAACAGTCCGTTTGCTCAAACTGAGTGCTGATGATCAATGAACAGTGCAAGGATTCAGAGCAAAGATCCCAATGGCGCGGTCTTCCATTAGGTAAAGGACAATTCCTGTCCAAGAATTAAAACGTCACACGGGTAACTAACTCATCGGATCTTGCTTGCAGAGATGCAGGTAGTGTTCGAAATCTAAATTCAAGATCTCAAGTTTGGTACCAAAGTCTCTGACTCAACAACGAATAGGCAGTACTACCATTCCACCACATAGATCCGAACTTCCCAGCACGCTGCGGCGGCGCCCGCGAGATCTGGAGTAGTCCCGTGGTCCGGACGGAGGAGGGAGACAGGGGGCGTAAAGTACCTTTCGCTTGATCTCGTGGATGGGGCTCTTGGCGTCCTCGACGTCGGGCACGAAGGGCGCCGGCACGCGGCCGGGGTCGCGCAGCACGGCGGCGGCGTAGGTGGCGACGCAGGCGGCGGCGAGCGCGGTGAAGGCAGCGGCGTTGGCGACCCCGGCGGCCGTGGTGAGCCCCAGCCACGCGGGGATCGCGAGGAACACCGTGGAGTAGTAGACGTACCCGATTGCGGCGAGCACGGAGAGTATCGGCACCGTCACGTACCCCGGCCGCCCCATCCTCCGAGCCGCCGCCGCCTAGCGCTCCTCCTCCTCCTCCCGGCCGCGGGGGCAGCAGGGCATTCCGAGGAAAGGAAGCCCGCGAGGCGCCGCCGGAAGCGATCGGCCGGCGAGCGCAGCGGGCGAATCGGTTTGCTGCGCAGTTTCGCTCGCTTTGCTAGCTGCCGTGCTGGTGTTTGACGTGAGGAGAAAAAGCGCGGGGGGTGCGGACTGCGGAGCGGGTGGCGATCGCCGTTGCAGCGGCGGGTTGAGTGAGTTGGGGAAGGGTTGGTAGCGCGTGGACGTCCGGCCCGGCCGCGTGGTGTGCCCGCGCGCCGTCGTCCGTCGATGCGGTTGTGGCAGGGACGTCTGAACTCGCGTGGACGCGACGGCCAGGGCCCTGCAGAGGCTACGGGATCTGGAAGAGAGAAGTGAGCTGATTTGCTTCCTCGTCGGCGCGCGAAATATTAGCAAAAGGGGACGTCAGCATAAGATTTGTATAAAAAATGAGGGATAGGAAAATGGAGATCACACACTACACGCACTGGTTTGCACATAAAAGTAGCTCCGAAATACTTTTCAAAAAAGAAAACTAGCTCGGAAAGATTAATTCATCGGCCTTGTAGGAGGCAAGGTTAAAAATGCAATAAAGAATAGCTGTGACGTGACAATCAAGTATCAACTTACAAGAGTTTGGCCATAATTTCCACTAAGAACGACGATTATTGCTGTTGGGGTTGCACATGTAATTGTGAAACTTTGGGCCGAGCGTCGAACAGGAAGGATGATGGCCCATGGGCCATGGCCGACATTAACCGACGCGCGCAATGAGCAAAAGCGCGATATAGCCTAGGTGGGTGAGCCAACCCAAACCCTAACGATACAGCGGCGCCGTTGCCTTTCACCGGTTTCCCCTTCGTCGTCCGGCAGCTCCGGCCGGTTTCGCCATATTCCTGCTTTCGAGGTTTGCCACGGTCCACATCCAAGTTCTACTATTTATCTTTCTACTATATGTGGATAATCTCATGTGATGACCAGGTTTGGAAATCGAGTTGGATCTGATTGCTCGCGCGAGATGGAGACGTGGGTCGATTGGAGGACGAAGCGGATCCTGCAGATGAGGAGGAGGATGAGGGAGGGAGGTCGCTTCTTCTCCGAAGAGGAGAAGCGCGACGAGGACGACGAAGAAAACAAAATCGTTGCATTCCGCCGTAGTTGGGAAAGCTGCTACGCTGAGGGATATGGTTCCTTCGATGGCACCAGTAAGGCAATCCAATCCAGTTTAATTCCAAGTTCCAACTCCGTCCAATCCGATGCTTCTTCATCTCCGTGTCGTGTTAATGGCAACATAATCAAAGAGAGCAACGTTTAATACTTTTTTTTTGTTTTTTGCAAAGTCTACGTTTAGAATGCCAAAACTGCGTAGCACCAGGTTTGGAGTTCCAATTATGCAAATTTCTCCGCTCTGTGCCTGCTTTGTCGATCCACCTAGTAGGTCGTTAAAAAAAGAGATTTCTTTTCCTTAGCCTCCCACGGCCTTCAAACCCATGACACTCTTCAAGTTCTTGAGTCATATGATACAGATGTAAATTAGATGCCAATCTTTTATTATTTTGAGGAATACAGATATCAGAATTCTGCATTTTGGTCTATTGGTCCAGGGCTCGGCAATTCATCAATCTTTTAAATTCAAAAGCTTTGGCCTCAATTGCTTGACTTGGTACTTGATAGGCTATATGCTTCACTTCATACATAGACATTTCAATTGTTGCTTAACTCATATTAGATCATAGCATCAATGTACATTTTATATGTGTACTAAATTACGGATAGCCTTTATTTTTTTTCACCATGAACTCTCAAATCACATTCAGATGGATTTGCTGCTTTCACTAAGTTCCAGTGTTAGGAGTTTTTATGCATGCATTGTTGAAGGCACCTATCTCATCAGAGCCCATCCAAAGATTTGGTTTGCTTGAAGTGACACTTTCTTTATGCAACATGATTTTGTGTTTACAATACTAATTGGCAACTTGGCATTGCTTCATTTTGTGTTAAATCTGCAGTAGTAGCTGAAGAATAAACACTCGAATTAATTTTAGCAGCTGAGTGATACTTAGTGCCTTAGTGGTAGCTGTTATTACAGTTACAGTACTATTTTTGCCTTGCTGTGGACTACAGTCATCAATGCTTCAGCATAGCTTTCTTTTAATAAGAAATCAACTGTAAACATAATACAGCCTTGATGGAACCCGGCTAGCAGCTCAATATACTGGCCTGTGCCGTGCCCTTTAGTTCTAGTGCTACTGTCTATTTATCTGGTCGGGTCTAGCATGGTTAAACTTTTATTTATTTATCATATACCGTGCTTTGTTTCTGGGGTTCACTACAAAATTTTCATTTTCTTTAATAAGTTGTCTGCAGAATTTAAAAAACTGCTTTAAGCATAAGCGACATTTGACCCACCTTTTGTATTGACACACCCTTTAATTAATGGTTGTTGTAGCTATTGTGCTTCCTATGCTATATACATTTGGATCCACCCCAAAATATGCTATTGCGGACTGCACGCTGCAGATTTTCTCCATTAAAGTTGCTGAGGTCAAAGAGGGTCTTCATTGGCCACTGCACGTCTATGGCTTGATTGCCACCAGGGATTCTATTGATCCTAGACGCAACATTCTTTTCCACCGCACTAGGGATAACTGCCAAACCATAACTGAAGGGGTATGTGACCATGTGACCTTCCTTTTCTTTGTTGTCATTTTTCTATTTCCTTGTAATAATCGATGCACTTTTTCTTTGCATTCATGTGCAAGTACATGAAGTTCTATATATGTATATGTATCAGCTATATATTGTGTTTCATCTCTCTTTGTACAGCTTACTCACTGTTAAAAATAAAATTGTTGGTCGCTAGAAATTTAGCTCTTGTCTTTGTGATATATCTTATATGAGCTTTTGTATAGTCAGGTAACCGTTTTCATTGGTACTGGATTGGCCTTCTTTGTTTAATTTTTTTTCCTTTTAAGTAACAAGGCACCACTATCTTATCATGCTTCATTTGTTTGTTTGTTTCTTTTAAGAAACAAGACACCACTAGCTAGTATGTTTGAAAAACTGGTTGTAATGCCATGAAATTGTTGGGGATGAGAGAGTTATCCATTGATTAATATATGATAATGCTTGCAGGTTCCCTATTTGCTGTTAACTGGACCATCTCGTGCAGTTGTGTTAATTGATCCGGTCACATTTGAAGTTCAATTGAAAGCAAGGGGAAGGACTGAGTCTGAAGATAAAGTGCTCTGCTTTGATATCTCGACTACCCAGCATCCTTCTGGTTATTTGGGGCGTCCTCCTCACATATCCACCAAGAGTTTACGCTGCAAGCAAAGCAAACTTGAGTTTGCATTTGCAGTACTTTCTCGATCAGTTGAGGCCACTATCCGCGTCGAAATTGTTGATGGGTCATGGCCAGAACACCTCAGAGGACTACTAACAACCGGCACAGGTACTATAGACCATGCACGTATTCCGCTCGTGGATTCTCAAGATGGAAGAATGCCTATCAATGATTCTGGTGTGATTCAGCTTTCAAGACAGGTGGTTTGTGTAGAACTGAGTGGAGAACTGAAAGTTGATGCAGTGGCCTTTGAATTTGATGATGATAACTTTTGCTTAGTTGTTGCAAAAGGTTCGGTTGTTTTCACTCCTAAAAAGGCCGCAATCAGTAATGACACAATTGATCTAGGCTTCTGTAAGCTGGGAATCACTGTTGCTTGGTCCCTCCTTGCACCTGTGGAGGATGAACCGTGGGGTCGCCCTGTGCGACGCACTCGCACCTGCACGACACCAGCTTCAAATTGTCCCCCTTCTACTTCAAAAGTCGCACCGATCACCGAACTCGCCGTGGCAAGGGCATTTCAGCTGCAGCTTGTCGCATGCCACTCGGTGACAGCCCATGGTACGTTGCAGTCTCCATGAACAGAGGAATAGGCCGGAGATCTGCCGCTGCTCTACCTCACATTAGCGCTAATAATCTGCAGATGCTCTACCTCGCTTTGGCGTTGATTTGATGGTAAGCACCGCCGTCTAGCAATTCCTCGCGTAGGATGAAGATCATAAAAAAGGGGAGTGTAAAATAGATTTTTTTCATTCATAAACTGTACACTAAAAGAACACAATCTCTACGTAAAAAGGCACCTCATAGGGTCACGTCGCGTGTTTTCTACCAGCAGTCGGATTTTGATTGAGCCGTCCAGAAGTGAGCCTATAGTGCAAGTTTCCAGAACCTTCCAACGTTGCGCTGTGGCCCCTGCCCTCACCACCGCGCTCGCGAATTGCGGGCTCCTCACCGCCGCGCCTCTGGCGGCGCCGCGCTCGTGTCTACCAAAATGAAACGCCCCATCCGCCAGTTCCTCTCCCTTCCGTCGAGACCACATCGTTGTCGCCTCCACGCGGGGCTTGCATGCGTGGGGGCCACATGGGGCGCTCCATCCTCGCACACACGTGACACGTGGGTGCCGCCGGAGCCAGCACTGCTCCCACGAGCAGGCAGCCGGAGACGCTTTGATGCACCGGCTGCTTGAGACGCGACGGACGCGGGACGCGGCAGCTGCTGCTTGCCTCGCCGAGCTTGGACGCAGAGCCACTCGCTGCTTTGCCTTGCCGATGCCGCGTGGACAGTGGTCGTAGTGGATGCGGCCAGAGAAAAAAAAAGTGAGCTGGAGGACTGGAGTAGAGAAGGTGACATCTACACGAGTCACGGTCTTAGGAACTCGCGTCTCACGGAATGTGCATAATTAAGTAGCAAATGTAAACCTTAATTTCAAAAAATAGCAATGTAAAAATATGTTAACTTTGTGGATTTAGCTATGCGTCCTGTTTGTCTATATTATCAGCCATTAGTCAATGACACTTTTTTTCTCAGACCAAATCAGCATCAGTCATCAAACACAAATCAATATTTTCCCTCAGAATAAATCAACACCAACCGACTGATGGTTATTAGTTACAACTCTTTATTCAAGTCCACGACAACTTGATTTTATTATGAATCTAAGCATGGCTGATGAATCCTTAGTGTTGGATATACATAGTTTTGTTCAAAATTAATAAAAAATACACATTGGCTCAACTCTTATCAAGCACAGGATTTTAATTACAGGTGGGAAAACTGTCGGAAAACCGCAGTAACCTGAAAACCGCGGTTCCTACAAGTCCGGTTCAAAAAAATTAAATTTAAATTAAAATTAAAAATGAAAAAAATCAAATAATTTCTAAAAATACTTCAAGATTTATAGAATCTAATGGTCAAAAATTTTCAAATATGAGTGCATTTAGTATTTTTTTGTGGGCATCGAAAGTTCAACAGAAAAAGTAAAAGAAAAAAATTTGACTAGTTCAACTTCTAATGCCCGCAACAAATACTAAATGGACTGATATTTGAAATTTTTTGACACCATTAGATTCTGCGCACCTTGAATGGTTTTTAGGAATTTTTCTTTTCTTTTTCAATTTTTATTGAAAACATGCCATTTTTTTATTCGAAACCGACCGGCTAACCGGTGGCTACCGATTGAACTACCTTTTTGATTTGCAACCGATCGGCTAACCGCTATTACCGGTTGGCTAACCGGTCTTACCAACCGCAACCGTTTGCACTAGCATTTTCGTTTGAAAATTTGAATTCGACCGGTTTCCACCGGTCTAACCGGTCCGGTACCGTTACCGGAGGGCGACGGTTTCCGGTCTCGGAATGGTTTTTGAAACCCTGATCAAGCACACTAGCCAATCAGGCTCATACTCTTCAGTTATTTGAATCCTCACTCTAGTTGTTTGCCACTCATGCTTCTTTGTTTTTTATACACACCCTTTAATTATTGGAATCCTTGTTCTAGCTATAGTGCCCCCCATGCGCTATACCTTTTTTTTTTGACGAAAATGCGCTATACCTTTGGATCCACTCCAGAATATGCTGCCCCAGACGACGGATTGCAAATCTCCTCCATTAAAATCACCCAGCTCAAAGAGGAAGAGGGTCTCCACTGGCCACTGCACGTTTATGGCTTGATCGCTACCAGGGACTCATTAGATCATAGACGCAACCTTCTTTTCCAGCGCGCAAGGGACAACTGTCAAACCATAACTCAAGAGGTATGTACCATCTTATTTTTCCTTTTCTTTTTTTCTTGATTCTGTTATATGTTTTTGCGTTATGTATGCATTTCCTTGTAGTAGTTGCAAGAAACAGTCCATTCAATTGAGGTGTTATATGTTATATGTATATGCATTGGTAAACAATTGAGTGTGTTTCCTGTCTTTTTTGCATGGCTTAAGTCGGCGGTAAGAATAGAATTATCCAACACTTAATCTTCAACACTTACATTCCAGCAGTTATAAGTTTTTGTGATGGATCTTAAATGCTCTTCTGGCCTTTGTATGATCAGTTAGCTAATTTCACTGGTAATGGATTGGTTTCATCCAACTTGTTATTTTGGAAGAAACCAAACATCACTAACGATTATTTTTGACAAACCAGCAGGAGACCTGACAATTAAATTAGTAGAGACAAGAGATTAATCCACTGTTATGTTGTGATGCTTGCAGGATCCATTTTTGCTGTTAACAGGCCCATCTCGTGCGGTTGTGTTAATTGATCCCGTTGCATTTGAAGTTCAACTGAAAGATAAGGGCATAACTTAGTCTGAAGATAAAGTTCTCATCTTCAGTGTCTTAATTTCTCAGTATGCCTGTGGTTATTTGTATGATCCTCCTTCCATAATTACATACTGTTTAGATGGCTACCGAAGTGAACTTGAAGTTACATTTGCACTGATTCCTCGATCAGTTGAGGCCACTTTCCGTGTGGAAGTTGTCCATGGGTCATGGCCAGATCATCTCCGTGGACTTCTTGTCACACGCACAGCCAGTCTCAATAAGGATATCGTGCTTCTAGATTCTCGAGATGGTAGAATGCCTATCAGTAGTTCTGGTGTGTTTGAGCTTTCCAGAAGGGTTGTATGTTGTATCTGTGGAATTATATGGAGACCTGGAAGTCGATATAGTGGGTTTACAACTTGATGGTTATGGAAACTACTCTGTTTTTGCGAAACGACAGGTTGATTTTGTTCCTAATGAGGGCAGTGTCAATGACAGTACATGCAATCTAGGCTTTTGTGAGGTGAAAATCACTGTGGGCTGGTCCCTTCTCGCTTCAGTGGATCTCGAGCGGCCGATTCCCGAGAGGGTGAGTCAATGTTCAATTCAAGAAGTCGATTATTCGATTGCAGATTTGTTCATTTAACCTCACGAGTGGCATTACAAAGCTGTCCAATCTCTATTCAGACAAGCTTTTCATATGTATACATATATTACTTAATCAGTCCAACTTTTAATTGTGTACGGATCAATATGTATTGTTATATATTATAATATGTGTTTGTGCTCTACTTTGTTGGTTCGTGCATATCTATCTTCGTTCAGCAACCATATATAGCCACCTCTGTGAGGTCAGCTCTTAATTATCCACTGTCGTTCTTGTCAGGAGATGACAGGTACGGAGAAAATGGCTGCTTTAGTTTTGCAGATTTCATTCTGCCCTCTGGCGGCATCAGCAGTGTGAAACCCAACCTTTCATAACATCCATCATGCTCGTATCGTCATGCGTGTCGACAACCCAGCAATGTTCTCTTCTCGAAGCTCACTCAAGCGACGATCATGTACTTCTTGTTAGAATAAATGGGCATAGGACCATTTATTGTAATAATGAAGGAATTAAAAGCTCATGTGTTTAATGCTAAGGAAAAGAGAAAAATACCGTATGGGTATTGAAGGAGTCTCCCATCCAACTTATTAGGTACCCTTTCGGTACACCTCTTGTAAAGTCTTGGAGGGATATAGTGAGTAAGTATCGAAAAAATCTTCTCCTTCCTTTTGGGTGTAACCCTTAGCCACAAGTCTAGTCTTGTACTTGTCAATAGTACCATCAGGCCTAAGCTTCTTTTTGAGCACCCATTTGCATCCCACGGGTTTGCACCCGTAAGGACATTCAACAACCTCCCAAGTTCCATTTGACATGATAGAGTCCATCTCACTCCTCACTGCTTCCTTCCAATAGTCAGCATCAGGTGAAGAGTAGGCCTCTGCAATGGTCTTGGGAGTATCATCCACGAGGTATATGATGAAATCATCTCCAAAGGATTTCTCTGTCCTTTGTCTCTTGCTCCTCCTAGGAGCCTCATCATTATCCTCCTCAGGATGCTCAATAAATGTGGGCTCATTGAGTTCCATCGGCTTGGTGGAGTCGTCCTTCTCGACAGACTCTTGCCTAGATGAACTTGTTTCATCTCTCATTGGAAAAATACTCTCAAAGAATGTAGCGTCTCTGGACTCCATAATTGTGCCGACAAGCAAGTCAGGCACTCCAGATCTTACTACCAAGAATCTATATCTGACGCTGTGAAAAGCATACCCCAGAAAAATGCAGTCCACCGTCTTTGGTCCAAGCTTACGTTTCTTAGTGATTGGCACACTGACTTTGACCAAGCAACCCCAAGTGCGTAAATATGAAAGAGTTAGCCTCTTCTTCTCCCATTCCTCGAATGGTGTTACTTCCTTATTCTTCATAGGCACACGGTTCAGGACATGACAGGCCGTCAATATCGTCTCACCCCACCATTCCTTAGATAGTCCCGCGGTTTCTAACATGGCATTCACCAAGTCAGTCAGCGTGCGGTTCTTTCTTTCGGCAATCCCATTGGATTGGGGTGAATAAGGGGTGTCCTCTCATGAACGATACCGTGTTCCTCACAGAATGTGTCAAAAATATTAGAGAAGTATTCGCCACCTCGATCCGACCTTAGGTGTTTAATTTTTTTCTCAAGTTGATTTTCTACTTTAGCTTTATAGATCTTAAAGTAATGTAACGCTTCATCTTTTGATTTTAACAAGTAGATGTAACAAAATCTAGTGCTATCGTCTATCAAAGTCATGAAATATCTTTTACCACCCTTTGTCAACACACCGTTCATTTCGCTCAGATCGGAATGAACTAATTCTAGAGGTGCCAAGTTTCTCGCCTCAGCAGTCTTATGTGGCTTGCGAGTTTGTTTTGATTCAACGCATACGTGACACTTAGAATTTTTGACAGAGGTAAACTTTGGAATTAAACTCAAACTAGCTAAGCGCATCATACAACCAAAATTAACATGACAAAGCCTCGAATGCCAAACATTTGATTCATCATTCATCACATGGTTCACAACGTTATTATCGAACAATAAAGAAAAGTGGAACAAGCCTCCGCTATCATAGCTTTTTCCAACAAAAGTACCAAACTTAGAAATGATACATTTATTCGACTTAAAGACTAATTTAAAACCATCTCTACACAGTAGAGACCCACTGACTAGATTCTTCTTGATGGTAGGTACATGCTGCACATTCTTTAATTGTATGGTCTTCCCCGAAGTGAACTTCAGAGTGACTACCAGCACCAAGAACACGCGCATGGGCACCGTTTCCCATCAACAAGGAGGTAGTCCCCCTGACCTGGTAAGAAGAAAACATAGAAATATCAGCACATACATGAATATTAGCACCGGTGTCTATCCACCACTCTGGTGAAGAACACACTGAAAGAACTGTAGGTAAGAAATTACCATACCCCGCTGTTCCTCCACCCTCGCTAACAACCATGTTCGCTGTCTTTGGAGCTTTGCGATCTTTACGATCCGGGCACTTTGCAGCAAAGTGATCCGGACTGCCACAAGTATAGCAAGCACCCCCCGGCTTTCTCTTCTTCTTATTAGGCCCGTCGACTTCCTTAGCCTTGGGCGGGTTTTGTGAAGGCTTCTTCCTCTTGTTTTGGTTATTCTGGAACTTGGGATTGCCCCTCTGCACAAAGTTTGCGCTTGAGGGGCCAGCTATTGTCTTTCCACGTGTGTCCTTTGCTCTCGTCTTCTCTTCAACATCAAGAGTCGCAATAAGGTCATCAAAAGTGAATTCCTTTCTCTTATGTTTTAGAGAGGTAGCAAAGTCCCTCCAAGAATGTGGCAGCTTTGTGATAATTGCTCCTGCCACAAATTTGTTGAGCAACACACATGGGACCTCTTTGCTATAGTTCTCAAGCTCTTTAGCCAGCGCCTGTACTTCATGGGCTTGTTCCATCACAGAACGGTCTTCAACCATCCTGTAGTCTAGGAACTGTTCTATTACATACAGCTCACCGCCGGCGTCAGAAGCTCCGTACTGAGCCTCAAGAGCCTCCCAAATATCCTTCCCCGTCCTCCTCTGAAGATAGGTATCCACCAAGTTATCAACCAGGACGCTAATGATGGCACCTCGGAACAGATTATCATCCGCATTGAATTTTTCTTCCGAGACACCCTCGGGAGCTTTTCCGATGGTGACATACATCACGTTCCTGGTGGTGAGCCACAATGTGGCCAACTCACGCCATCTCTTAAAGTTGGAACCATCAAAAGGCTTTGGTTTAATTACATTTGCAAAGCTAGCCGCACAAAACATAGTCCTATCAACATAATAAGATTTTTGGATTG
Source organism: Cenchrus fungigraminus (assembly GCA_036936925.1). NCBI lineage: Eukaryota > Viridiplantae > Streptophyta > Magnoliopsida > Poales > Poaceae > Cenchrus > Cenchrus fungigraminus. Next base: position 12,272,734 of record CM072778.1, on the reverse strand, counting down.
TTAGATGACAGACAATGTTTTGGTATATTTTAATTCCATATTTAAATAGACATTTCAATATTGCGGTGAGTGAAACAATCCATGTGCATGTGTGTATGTTTAAACAACAATTAAACATAACAATATTCATGATTATACAACTAATAAACATGAACATTATTTTGAGAGAGTACCCTGTGGAAGGTTGGGTGACGGCGTCACCTGACTTTCCGATATCACTCATTGTGAGTGACCTCAATCGGTGTAGCCGTACACAGTCGATGCAGGCAGATGATCGCAGTGCAGACCTGCTGACGTAGAGGAAGTAGTCGTTCGCTCGTTCGTAGTCGACGTAGAGGAAATAGTTGTACGAGAGCGAGCAGTCGTGTGAAGACGCTCCCCAAAAACCTTATCGCCCGCCTATCCCGAGCAGGATCTCAACAGCAGGACGAGGTTCTGGAGGCTAGCAGTCGCGTGAAGACGCTCCCCAAAAACCTTATCGCCCGCCTATCCCGAGCAGGATCTCAGCAGCAGGACGAGGTTCCGGAGGCTCTGCTCTCGCCGGTACCGTGCGCGCGGTGCAGGCGATGAGGATGCTAAGAGAAAGCAGCAAAACGGAGGGAGAGAGGGAGATGTCTCCTGAACAGGAATACCTTAGTGTGAATTGGCAACCTACGGTCGCGGTTAAAGCTCAGTAACGGCTCTGTAATTGTCGCGGGGTTAAGGCTCATCGTTAAGGTCTAGTAATGTCGCGATTTTAAGGCGTCATTATTCCTCTCCAACAGCCAACAACAAAAAGGTGCTCCCGCCCCGCAACACCTCACGTCCGTCCGTCCGTCCGTCCGTCCGTCCGCACCGCCCACTCGACTCGACACGCCCTCGGCCTCGGCGAGGCGAGCGAGCGCGCGCGCGCGTGGCACGCCTATCTCCTTTATTCAACTTCACAAGAGGTGTACCGAAAGGTTACCTAATAAGTTGGATGGGAGACTCCTCCAATACCCATACAGTATTTCTCTCTTTTCCTTAGCATTAAACACATGTGTTTTTAATTCTTTCATTATTACAATAAATGGCCCTAGGCCCATTTATTCTAACACTTCTGAAGCACACACCTAGTGCCTGGAGTAATTTTGAAGGATATTTAAAGTTCTTGTGCAGTCATGCAACCACGACAGCTCCTTCAAGCTGAGATGCAATCTCCCGCACCTGTGGTTAAAGTTCTTGTGCAGTCATGCAGCCACAACTGCATTTCTGCTCCAAGCGCAGCTGAACATACCCAATATATGGTAAATTGCGTTGTATGGTTGTGTGATTGTATCCCTTCTGATTGGTCATGTTTCACCAATACAATGAAGTTGCAGACGAGTCGGTGCATAACCGAAGGGACTACCAGATTATGATGCTAGATTTCTCGTGCACGTGTTTGTAAAAAGTTTCATTTGATCCCCTTGGACTATTCCAGCTGATACCAGTTTTTCTATACAAAGGCCCGAGACAGCATCTAGTTTAAATGGGTCGTCGTATCTAGCCCATTATTGGTGACAACACATTGCCAAGGCGCAGGCTAACGGGAAGGATCCCTCATCCCCGACTTCACTACTTCAGGCACTCTTGTCTCTCCTCTCTTCTCCCTGCTTACTCGAAGAAACACAGGGTCAGAGCAAGCTCCAAGAGGAAGAGGGTTTTACTGACGAAGGATTCTACGCTTCCGCCGCCGCCAGATTAGCGGCTTCCCATGACATGTCCGACCCGCACGAGAAGCGCATGTTGCGCGAGGCCATGAAGGAGAAAGCGGATAGGGAACGGGCGTTGGAGCAGGCCGAGGCTCGAGTCTGGAAGCATCTCCAGCGGGGAATCGAGGTTCTCATTTCCTTCCTATAATGCCATGCCTGTGATGTGTATGGGGAAAAAGAAGGCCTTTTAAAATGAATCCACATTTGCAGGGCGTAATTGAGTTGAAATCTCGTATTTCTTGCCCTTTGTTTTTCTTCGTTGATGTTGTGTTTGTGTTGCTGTGTTTCGGAGAAAAGTCCTCTCTAATGCTATGCCTGTGATGTGTATGGGGAAAAAGGAGGGGTTTTAGAATGAAACTACATTTGCAGGGCGTAATTGAGTTGAAATCTCCTATTTCCTGCCCTCTTTTTTCTTCGTTGATGTTGTGTTTGTTTGCTGTGTTTGGGAGAAAAGTCCTCTCTAATGTTATGCCTGTGATGTGTATGGGGAAAAAGAAGGCCTTTTAGAATGAAACCACATTTGCAGGGCGTAGTTAAGGTGAAATCTCCTATTTCATGTCATTTGTTTTTCTTCGTTGATGCTGTGTTTGTGCTGCTGTGTTTGGGAGAAAAGGTCGTTCTTTTTTAAATGGCAAATAGGCATCTTGGCCTCTTTTTTTTATTTTGATACTTAGAATATATTGTGAATCATAGGCAGATTGCAGAGTTTAGTATGAAGTCATCCTAAAATACATCGTTTAGTGCCTGTTGCACAAGGCAATGTGATAGATGATTTACATTGATACAAGAGAATGTGCTCTGTTGGGAAGTGGTGTATTGTGATGCTTCTCTTACTAATCTGTGGGCAGTTCGGTTGAACTGTGTTGGGGGATTAAGGTCTTTGTTTTTCTTCTTCGCGGCCACCTTACGCAGTGTCGAATGAGGAATTCGCAGCAACCAAACCCGCGAAACTCTTCTTTACCTAACGTTTTCGGCGTCTGAGCTTTCGCCAGGCAGCCTTCGTCGATTGAAAGCACGCGGCTTTGATGAAGTTTTCCGATTCCGACCCCTCGCGCTTATGTTTCAAGGGACGAAGCCCTGCAATCCAATCTTTTTATCACGAGAATTCTATACTAGGGTTTCGCTAGGGTTGCGCGAATTCTAACCCCTCAAATCTGAGTATTTTGAGCATGTGTTTCAGGTAGCGGATTGGCCGGATGAAGGGTCGCCCGGGAAAGCAAGTCTTCACCCGACAATCGCACGTGCTTTCTCCTGAAGACGCGGCGTGATTTGCGGCGCGGAATCGGGTAGGCGTGGATTGCGTGAGGACTCGAGGGAGAAATCCCTAGTTTAGCCTAGTACATTCTGGAATAATTCGTTTCATACATGGCTAGTTTTGGAATGTAAAAAGTCCGTTCGTCTTTTTATAAAAGGAGGCCGACTGGCGCTTGTAAGGAGATCGACTTTTGAGAATTACACTGTTGGAGTTTTTGTGCTACACCTTTTGCGCTTTCTATTTGAGTTGTTTTCTTTATTGTTCGTGTTAGACTTCGCTATAGCATAACAAACTATATTGGGATCTTCGTATATGGGAACTTGGGAAGTCAGCATTGGAATTGTTGTCAATCAAGTCCAACATTGATGGCCAAATTCTCCGGTCAGGAGCTTGTAGGTTTGGATCTTGGGCATTTATATGATTTATTATCTTAATACTATAGTGTTAAAAGAAGTCATCACGTTCGCTGAGAGGATCTAGAAATTGTCACATTAATCCAAAAAAGAGAAGAATATGGACCATTGGATTTTATGAAGATCTAACGATCCCTATTATTTTAAAGAATCCATATCAAATACAATTAATAATAAGCATGTAATTCCTCTCAAAAAATAATAAGTATATAATTAGAAATAAAAATATTAGCATACCCTCGCGTGATACGATATGAAAGATTGGGACCCATGCGAAGATTCGGACCCATGCATATACGAGCTGCCAATTAATGTAACTTTAATCCTTAGGCTAGCAAACATGTTATTTACAATTCTTATATACGTTAATATGTAACCATATTCAACACACAGATCAATAATATTTATGTACTAGGGAATGGGTTTTTGGTAGCTGTACATTTATTTTATTCTTATGCTAGCAAGGCGTGTAGGATATGGACTTCGCTTATCACACAGTTTATGTATCAGTCAACACAAATTGAAGACTATAGATCAAACAACAGCTGCATGGTGCTCGATGATCTATCAGCTACTGCAGCAAGGGAAGAAGCCACTGCACTACTCGGACAGCATAACTGCATAAGGAACCAAAACTCCTTTCACCTAAGCTTTCTACTTCCCCTGTAGCGGGTAGAATCTAAATGCTTGGACAATATTACTACTTTTTATTTCTCCTGCTTCATCTTGATATTTTTTTCCTTTTGCCGATAAACAAGGAACTATAAAAAAATTTAAATAGCAGATTACTTCTTTTTTCATTAAATAGGGAAAGGTGTATCTTCATCCCTCAAGATATTTCATTTGGTGCAAATCAACCTTTAACTAACTAAAATGGTGCATTTATAATCCCCACCTTATAGTTTAACAATGATTTAGTGCAATCTATTGATGGTGTATGCCATGTAATCATTTGATTAATTAGTAATCACTACTTAGCGATGTAATAATATGCTGAGTAGAAAAAAAATTAGATAATTCAAAAAAATAATGGAACCGATTCACACTCAACTATTATAGAGATTGATTAAGCATAAGATGCAACTAAGCAGTAAAATTAGCAAGATGATAGCATGATCTAAAATGCTATCATATGATATGAAAAATATTTTAAACTAAGGTGGGATGATAAATGAGTTCTATGTAGTAAAGGAGTTGATCTGTAAAATACGAAGGATGAATAACACACTTTTGCAATACTTGTGAGATGACAAATACACTTTTTCCTTTAAATAGCAACATCATGTGTGGCTATATCCAGTATCTTGATCGAATTATGAAGACGAGTGGGGCAATTATATGAGATTGTGCACAAATTATAGTCACACGAGGCTTGATGTCCCTAGTTTGAATCACAGCACCGCGTGCGCACATATTTTGAGTATGAAAACCTCTCAACTGTAAAAACATGTTTAGCTTTTGGGCGCAAGGTAAAAAAATGTTTAGCTTTTGGACGCAAGGTATGACAGTCGATTCTCCCTCCAGTAGTAGTAAATAATTCGACTCAAGATTCTATCTATGAAATCAAACAAATACAAATATTTAAATGGAACTAAAATATGATAGGACATCTAGCCACATATATGACAACAAAGTGTTGCCTTCTCTTATGAATAATGAAGGCTTTGATTGGTTTGTCTCGATGATTAGATGGTAGTCTTAATGGGCTTGGATGGAACAAATGAAGTCTTAATTTTTTTTTCTCGACCCAAACCCAATCTGAAATATTAAATGAATTATTTTGATTAAAAAATAGCAGGAAACCAATCTCGACTTAGGCCCGACCTGAGCCTGGCCCATAAGAGAGGCATGTAGCCGCCCATAGGATGGGCAGGCATGGGTGAAAGTTTTTAGGCTAAAAACGGGCTTTTTGGCCCAGCCCGCGCTCAGCCTGGCACACGTCTAGGTACAATATCACCACGTGATAGGTTAAAAAATAAATTAGGAAGAAATGTCCACTGTATTAGAAATGAGAAGAGACTCAAATTGAGCAGAACATCAAATAACACTGACCGGTTGGATTGGATACGTGCACCGCACAACGCACTCACACCACATAACTTAACTCAAGAACATTTGCTGATTGGACTAAGACATTAACACTATCGCACAACATCTAACACTATTAAACTCTACACCACAAACAATATTTACCGGTTTGATTGAGACATCAAGACGACTCTACAACTCAGCTACAATTGAACCTAACACCTCCAACTGCTACTTCATCAGATCACTGATTGCCGCCACCACCATGATGTGTTCAACATCACCACAAAAACTAGCAATGTTTTTTATTGTTTTGTTTTCCTTTTTCAAGAAAGAAACCTTCCTAACAACTGTCGCATTTGAGCAAGGATGTCTAGCCACTATATATGTCAGATGTGCCTAACTAATAAAATAACGACACGTCGACACCTTCAAGAAGGATATGACACAAACAATCATATTGTCACTCGCCCAAAAGATTAGATTTTCACCTGCAATATCCAGCATGATATGATGGGGAGGTGCAAAAGAACACCTCCAAGGAGGAAACGATGTTTGCAGATGGGAAAATCCACCAACACCCGCGTCAAAATCACCTCCAAGAAGGCACAAATGATGGTTTGAGCACCACTACAGCCCTAGCACCACACACTGAGCTCTGAGATGACAACACCTATGGTCCTACACCACCATTGTTGTTCTGCCATGTCGATACCACAACTAGCAATCTAGATGGCAGTAGTTGTGGACAGGTGCAACACCACCCCAACCCAGTGTTGTCATTGGTGCTACAACCCCACCCTCAGCTGCCACAACATTGTTGTGACCAATTACCAAAGATTGTCACCAGAACCGCAAAGCGACCACCATGGCTCCCGCGGTGCAGATCCAACAAGCCTTGACCGAGATCCAAGTCACAGATGCCTCAGTCTACAACACCACCAATTAGGGCTGTCGTCAGCTAGTGAGCACAAGCGCATCCATGTAGTCGCATAGAGAGGATACACCTAATATAGGAAAAAGAAGGAAATAGCAGGTATTGGAGAGGAGGGGTAAGGGGATGGTTTGAGAGGCCGTCATCGCCACTAGCGACACTGGATGGCTGGGTGTTGCGGCACTTTTTTGTGGTGGGTGAGGCCGAACCGCCCCTAAGGGATGATGTAAGGGCCAACAAAAAAAGTTTCACATGCGACTCAATTAAACAATCCTGTCATGCTTTATAGGTGAGCTTTTAGGATTTAGGAAACCATAAGCATCTAGAAAGCGATGAGAAAGTTATTGACTTCGGAGAGTGTAACGATAATGAGTGTATGGACAAGCTCATATGTGTAGTAGTATCTGGAATATGAAGTGGTCTCAACCAGATCACTAGGTCGAGTATCAACCTAACATGTCATGTTGTTATTACCATCAAAGTATGTCAATTACCAATAGAGATAACGAGAAGTAGCAAATTGTGATGTCAACATTAATATTGTGGTCAAACGCTCAATATGTCGATACCTGAGAATTTTAGAAGACCAGAGTAACGATGTAGTTATAAACATATTGGTGATGTCACAGTGACAGTATAATATTGACAAAACAATTCGTATGCCATGGAATATGATGAAAAAGAACAAGCAATACCTTGAGTTAGGCTATTAGGACTATCCCTCACATTCTAAATATTATCATAAATATACTAGCTACCCGCGCTATTTGCGCGGGCCAACTTGCTAGTTTGCAAGTATATGACAGTCAGTATCGTACCTGACATGATACAGATTTAGCCTTTTGCAATCTTGGAAGCCACCCAAATGGATAGTGTCTCTCCATAGTCCATGCAATGGATCTTCTGCTTCTAGATGGGTGGCTTGTATGAGAATTTTTTTTGCTTTCTGTAGTTCTGTTGTTGTGCCATCCTGTATGTGAATTCCAAGACTTGTCCTCCTTGGTTGGTATCTCTGTTGTGAATTTAAATATTGCAGCATCCGTGTATAGTTGTGCAGCTTGGCCTTGTTGATGAAGTGTGTCGATTGCGTGTTGTGCTGAATGTGGATGATTGTCATGTTCTTCCCTATCCTCCTGAAGGAAATGTATAACTGTTTTTATGTCAGCTTGAGTAGTTTGTAGTACCTGTGAGACTGTCCAGCTCATGTTGTTAAATATGTGATCATTCCTCACTTTCCAAATAAACCAATCTTGGCCTTGAACTTTACACACAGTGTTAACTTTGTTACTCAATTTCCAAACTCACCAATTTAGTCCCCCAACATTGGTTTTTAGGTCAAACTTGTCATGATACTTTGCTCCACATTGGTATGAAACTAATGCAAAAAGGTCCATTTTACCTTTGGCTCTTTCCTCTCTCCAATTTTCACCTTTAAAATTACAATAATCTATGATAAAAAAATAAACATGAGGATATATATGTTTGCCGAGGGAGTCTAAATACATGCATGGAGCATGTAAAATCAGGGACGGGGCTATGATTTGATATAAGGGGCCAAGTGAGCAATACCATATCGATAGTGATTATATGTAGATGATGGTACAGCTAGTTATCTACTAATTAGTTTGAATTAAACATGCAAAGATAAATAAAATAACATGTATTTCCCAAGACTAAATAATTGAAGATTAAGATAAGAGACTGTACAGTTCACGATTTCACGGTCTAGCATCGTGGTCGTCGTGCATGGCTAGGTTTTGAAGGAGGTGAGGCCAATGTACTGTGCTTTTTGTTTCCTTAATGTTGTATTCAGACTTTTATCTGCCTGTAGGTTTTAGGCAACAAGTCTGTATTTCCACTTGCTTATATATATATATATATATATATGTATATATGTATATATATGTATATATATATATATACATATATATATATATATATCATTTTCTCATCTTGACCTACCAAATCACTCGCTTACCTTGGCTGACTGATTCTTTTGCAGGACATCTCTACATATACTATCTTAGAGGACGCTGATGATAAGGAGTTTTACAAGCTCCTGATGCAGAGGCACAAAAGAATGCTTGATATAGCACCAACAACAATCCTTAGTGTGCTAGTGACACCTCCTATGCTTCTGTCAACTGCCAATGTCATTGAGGAGATGCTCACGTTTCACATGGTGAGCCTGATTGGTCAAATCTGCACCGTGTTACTCCTTTTCAGGGAAATATATCTTTATTTTGTCACGTTTAATCCAAGCGGCGACCCTTCTGTGACTTGGTTCACATTCTCAGATACACCTATTACATCGTTTCTGAGTCAAGTTGCCCTAACTTAGTTTCTTAGTCAAGTTGCCCTACCTTACAAGTGTGCTTATGGTGATCTGTAAGTATATTCACCTTCATACAAACATAGATTTTTGACACATAACTGCAAATCCATATTTGGAAATCTTGATATGATATACAGCCTAATTTCAGTCACAATTGATTTTTTTTATTGTAATGGACACGTGGCCTTGGATTTGTACACAACTTATGAAGATAATAATGACATTGGAGTTTGTAGAATAAATATTCGAAACCATGATCAAGCAAACATTGATTTTTCGTATGATAGAATAATCTAGGAGATCGTGGTGTGATAGAAACAAAGTTATCAGGAGAATTGACTGAGTAACAAATTTTTGTTGACCAGATGACAAATTGCAAGTATAGTTAAAATGCTAATGATGATATAGATAGATAAAAAATGCAGTTGATTAAGCAAGCTCTTGAGTTATGACAGTTTGTTGAACTAATCATAATGAGTTAATATTCAGAGTACTATGAAATTACTGTGAAATTTCAGTATTGGTCCAATTACTTTGATTTAGGATTGTAGAAATATTGTGTCACTGATCGCATTGAGTTACAGAATCAATAATATCTAGTTCATCACTAAAACAAAAAATTATTTGGAGTACCAAAACAAAGATGTCTGCTATGGTCTCATATTTTATCGTACAAAGAATTAATATTGTTGTTCTATTAATAAAATCAATTTTTTATTATTGCAACCTAAAAGTAGACATTGGATATTATTGTTTTATAGGTAGAAAGGGAGGAAGGATGAAAGAACTCGAGACAAGTGAGCGAGAGAGATCAATGAATACCCAAGCCAAGAGTCCCCCTCCTCCTCCCCATGGGGTCTATCTATAGGGAGAGGGGAGGCGGATGTTTTTAATATTTCCATTGGTGGGGCCAAGGATTACATTCAGGTCCTCATTATTTACACTCGAGGTCCCTGACTATACAATTGAGTCCCTATACATTACAATTAGGTCCTCAACCATTACAAAAATGCCCTTATATCCCTTTTTCGGCCTCTTTTATACACAAAGGGGTCCCTAGCCTTAGGCCTCCTAAGGCGCACCCCCAACAAGCGGATGAGAGTATTTTCTTGTACTGGTGTCATGTTCAGTGAGACAATGCACCTTGGCGATGCACAACGGCTTGTTATGAGGTTGCTGCATCTAAGTGAACGTAAGAAGGTTCCTAGTTTTCTTGACACAAAGATACATTATTGGGGAGTATATTGTGTCTATGGGATACGACATTTGTGTGGAGAATCTGTGTTGCAACTTGCAAGCTAAAGAGGAGGATGTTGTCCTAGGACTCTATAATCAGAAAAAAAAGGAAAGTTTGAAATTTGGGGATTGATCGGTCAATGAAGGTATTCTGATGATGAGGGCTTCCAGAACCAAAGGAGGATGGGGGTGATTTTGGTTTTTTCGTTTCAATGATTACTACGTGCCACACTACTTGATGTTGAAAGAAAAGGTACTGGTTTGTCTTGTAATTCATATTCACTTGTCATATACATACTTTTGTCATTCAAGACTAATTTGTGCGCCACTTTGTTTTCCAAGGATATCGAGCACCAGAAGAGATGAGGAAGCCTATATTCAAAACTAGGAAGGTCAGGGGGTAGCAACATCAAGTGCTGTTGAGAAGATGCCAACTCAGATTCAGCAAACCAACTCTTTTTTGATATAATAATATCCCTTCATGTTTTGCTTTCCTTGTGGCTTTAATTGTGCTATCTTTTCTCTCTCGTTCTTTTGCAGGGTACAATACTGTGTCATGAGCTTGATAAGCTGAGCCTGGATGCAACTTCAAGTCAGGAGATGATGGACGCAAGTGTAGCATTTGAGGATCCACAAACTAGCTCTGAAGATGAGAAAATAAGCAATGGAGTGACAACAATTCTCAGATCAGAAGTCAACACCCTCTGCGGTCAGTCATGGTTGAATGATGTTGTTATCACATTCCTGTTTGGCATCTTCTACGGTCTTGTGGATGATTTCGTCCTTCTTGTGCCCCCAAGTTTGTCAAGGCTGATAACTAAACCTCTTGTTGCCCCCAATATTTGCGAAGATCTCAAACTCTCTCAACGTTCACTTGTGCTTTTGGCAATCAATGACAAGCAAGATTCTGGAGATGGTGATGTTGGGTTCCACTGGACTCTACTTGCAATTGATATCCCAAACGATCGAGTTTCAAGTTTCATCCATCTTCACAGTTTGGTTGGTTGGGATACGAACTCACAAGTCGCGAGTAAGCTTGCCGACCATGTTCGATCGGAAGTCGCTAAAACGTCCAATGCACAATTTGTACATGGCTCAATTCCATCACAACCAAACTCATTTGATTGCGGTGTTTATACATTGGCAGCAACAGAGGTTGTATGTGAATGGTATTTGGCTTACCGTAATGGCCAAACGACCTCCTCCGACTGGATCCAATGGGTGGTGGATAGATGTGAGGACACACAGAAGATGGAGGGTATGAGGCTCAAGTACACTGAAATGATTGAGACATATGCCAAAAAGGACATGTAGTTTCTTGATGCTCCGTCTTCTTGTTTGAATGTGATACATTGCTTCCTCTTGTAAGAAAATTGCTACATTGCTTCTATTTGAGAATGTGGAATATTATTTCTTGAGAATGTATGTACTGCATTACTTCTTGGTTGAGAATGTGTATAACAGTTTGAAGAGGCGGAACTGATTCAGCTATGTTACGTAATGATGTATGCAGGTGTTTATGTCAATTCTTTGCAGCAGCAGTGTTTTCTTCTTGTCTGTTATTTTTATGTCTATTTATCATCGGTTGGGATCTCTATGTGAAAAATTGTCGGCGGGTACTTCTGTCAATTCTTTGCAATAAAAGCGATTTTGTTCTTGGTTTGTCATCTTGGTTTGACAAAACAAGACAGAACCAGCTGAACAAAGAAAATGGGAACAAAATTACTACACACACCCAGGCCCTTGAAACAAAAACGAGGGATAAAGGTCGTGCTGACAGGATATCTAAGGTAGTAGTGTTCCCGATGAGCAGGGAGCTGGTGGCTTTCCTACATGAACCAGTAAACCACTCTAGTTCCACCATGAGAGGTAGAGAGCGCCGAGGAAAGATATTTGTCCCTAGACCATATGCAACTTGCATTATAAGTAGGTTGCAGGCTTGCAGCAGAGGAGACAAGAGACTGGTCAGCAGCTGAGAGTGCAGCACAGGATGCTGACTTGGAGCACTACAAGGTCTTGGTTATTTGACTTGAATTATAGGGAAAATTGTCTAGAGGACACCGTCAAACATCACATTTGTGCATATGACCCAGAGGACGAGGATGATGACAAGTTATGAAGTACTCCGCCTCCCTGTATTCACGACGGACAGACAATAGCTTCGCTCAGTCAACCACAGTTCTACAAACCATTGACAGGCTTAATTAATGGTACGGCAGGTGGAGACAGAGCTTGATATGGAACTTAAAGGAACAGTAGGACTGTAGAAGATGCTAGACAGTATGTCGCAGACTGCTCGAGTTGACCACATCTTTGGCGTTGTGGCAGTCCTTCTCCAGCCCCTGCATTAGCGCATGAGCACCTTCAACCGACTCTAGCACCGGCTACAGTCACCCACTCACCGTATCTTTTTTTAAATTAGAGGGTGTCACCGTGTCAATTGTTTAGGCAGCACGCAGCGGTTAACCAGCTTCTCAGGGTGCCTTTGGCACAGCTTCGCAAGCAGCTTCGGCAGCTGTTTCGCACGAATCTGTGCCAAACGGCCTCCCGAAACAGCTTTGTCAGCGAATCACCTCGATATCCCCGATCAGGAGCAGTTCGGGCGGGGTGAAACTGCAAAAGGGCAGCTTCCCCCTGCCCTTTGCCAAGGCTGCCCCTGGGTGGGGCCTGCGGGAAGGCGGCAGCGTACGGGCGAGGCCAGTGTGGGAGTAGAGGATACGGCGCGGAGGAGGCCGCCGGCGGGGAGAAGATGGGGGCGGCGTTGGCGGGCCGCCTCCATGGTCGGCCGGCGAGCTCCGCACGGGGTTGCCTCCATGGCCAGCTGGCGAGCTCCGCCCGGGCTGCCTCCATGGCCGCCGGGGAGCTCTGCGCGGGGGTGCGCCGTGGGAGATGGAGGCGCGATGCAAAATCTCAGAGGGAGGCGGCGGGGTAGGCGCCGGCGAGGTGGACGGATCGGAGCGGGGATGGAGCTGGTGCGAGGGTGGATGGATAAGGATCTCGTGGATAAGGAAGGGAGAGGAAGAAGTAAAAAGATAGAGAAAAAATGAGATGGAAAAAAAGAAAAAATGGAGAAAACAAAAATAAGAAAATAGAAAAAACAAATAGAAGAAAAGGAAATAAGAAAATAGAAAAAACAGGGAAGGACATTATGGATATTTCACTCTCTTATCCACTTTACACAGCCAGGAGAAGCTATTTTGCAAACGTTTCTTGAAAACGGTTTCAACTTCAGCAGAGAATCCGCTCTACCAGCACAGTCACAGTCGGAGTTGTCACAGCCACAGTCACAGTTGTGCCAAACGCACCCTCAGTTTCTGCGTCTGCGACAACTCGTTTCAGCCCTGTTTAGTTCGGGAGCGAAAATTTTAGGAGTCTCTTTCAAGATCTATTAGAGGTAATAAACATATACTATTTACAAAATTAATTACATGAATGGACCGAAAATCTCGAGATGAATCCAGCTGCTTCCAGTTTCGCTGGAGCTAGAGGTTGAGCCAGGTAGACCAGCAACAGCAGGGGGAGCAGCCGCATTCAGCCAAGTCCGGCAGCCACTTCTTCCCACTAATCTGGAGCCCTCGATGATGTGGATGCAGCATGCAGGCATGAAGCACATTAGACACCTGCAGGGTCGTCAACCTGATCCAGATTGATGTGTCCTTGAGCATCTGCATGGTTCCATCCACATATGCCGCTCTGATCCCATTTCCTCAATTCTTCATTGTGCCAAAGCAATAGCAAGCTTTTTGTTACTTGTTAATCTAGTAGTCTACTAGACGGTGCTGATCCGTCAGCTACAACTCATTTGTTTTCCCTGATGCATAGTAGTACCAAATAGGTATCTCGATGTATTTTTATAATTAGGATGCTGCTGCAATATAAATTGTATTCGGTTGCAATCAATCACAGACAGTTCACAAATATTTCATCTATGGATCAACTAATATGTTCTTTTGTCTCTGTTATTTATTTATTTGCTGCAGCAAACAATCCGGCGACGTATGAACCCAAGCACCAAAGTAGATGCACCGAGTCACCTCAGGACTCACCTCTCATGTTTGCGTTTGCAGTCAGCTAAATTGCTGGGTTACTGAATAATCTGCTACGCCTGCTAAATTTAGCTGAATAATCTGAGAACCGGGATGCTGCACCAGACATTCAGAATTGACCAAATAAGCAAAGAAAGTCTGACTTCAAACATTTCATGATGTACATGTTGTATATGTCGATATTTACATACCACGCCCTGCTAAATTCAGCTGAATCATCTCAGGTTCTGAACTAACCAAATGGGCAGAGAAAGTCAAGCTTCAGACCGTAAATTACATAATATACATGTTCTGCACATCGATCTTTAGTTCTTTATTTACATACAAAGCACAACACTACATGCTCAGTCAAAGATCGAACACATCAGTACATCGCACGCTTAATACCCAGATTACACTACTAACTGTACAAGGCAGCGGTTCCTCCAGGCCCTGGAACTTTGACTGATAGGTTCATGCGAAGAAGAAAATTCAGAAACTTTTTGATTCATATAGTAAAAATTCAGCAATTATCTGAAATCCAATTCAATCAACATAGTAAAATGCTACAAATTCATGGGTGCACCAAAATTGTCACCAGTGAAAAAAATCATCGTGCGCTACATTCTTCAGACACGAGAGATAAAAATGCCTGTCCTGTGCACAGACAACACAATGCGTTAGCAGTCAGCTAAATTGCTTTGATAACTCTACGCTACTGAATTCAGCTGAATCTCTGAGATGCTGCCATCAGACGCTCAGAACTAACCAAATAAGCAAAAAAGAAGTCAAGCTTCAGACCGCACATTGCATAACGTACATGTACACATGGATCTTTAGTTCTTTACATACAAAGCAGAATTGCAGAAAGCACAACCCTACAATCCTACATGCGCAGTCAAAGGGTGAACACATCAGTACATCGATCGCACGCTTAATTACCAGATTACACTACGAACTGTACATGCCACACGCACGATCAGGATAAGCAACTTCCAAACTGAAACGTTTGGTTGCCTAGGTTATACTACACGGCAGCGGTTCCTCCAGGCTCTGGAGGAAGACTGCAAGAGGAACCGACCCCGGCCCAGAGCGTCAAAGCATCAGGCCGAGCCGCTCGCTGGCGACGTCGCACTTGACGGGCGCGAGACCGACGCGGCCGCGCTCCAGGTCGTACTCCACCCACAGGTTCATCTGGTGGTGGTGCCCGATCACGTACGCCGTCAGGGGAACCATGTCCGCGTTCCCGAACGTGAGGCACCACACGCCGTCTCCCCCGCGCCGCTCGCCGGGGACCTTGTACAGCAGCCTGTCCCCCGCCACCGACATCTCCGCGCCCTTGAACAGCAGGGACACGGCCGGGAGCCTCGCCGACGGCGGCGGGCGCCCCGCGGGCACGCGGAAGCAGGTGTCGAACGCTTCTTGGAAAGCGAAGTTGGGGTCCTCCAGCGCCGGGAGGACGGGCTTGGTTTGTTTCAAGAACTCGGCTTTCAGGGCGGAGTAGGCGTCCCCTAGCAGGAAGGTGAACTGCGTGCCGGAATCCACCATCGTCTGCCCGGCGCCGGTGTGGTCCGGCGCGAGCACCGACGCCGGGATTGGCAGGGGCTTGCCGCCGACGCGGATGCCGACGAGTTGGACCGAGTAGGCAACGCGGTCGAAGTACGGGAGCGGCAGAGTGGGCTGGTACAGGGGCGTGTAGTTGAGCGGCAGGAAGGGGAGGTCGCTGTGGCCGAGGAGCAGAACGCCGGCGTCGTCACGGTCGGAGATGCAGTACGAGAAGCGGCGCGTGCTGGCCTGCGACACGAAGGAGAGCGTGCCCCTGTTCATGCCCAGCAGCCCTGCCGTGGCGACGCCATCCGGGGACGAGTCGTACGCGGAGGACATGCAGCCGAACGCGGACCGCAGAGGCGGCGCGTCGCCGACGGCGAAGACGTCGGTGGCGAGCGCGCCGTCGGAGGAGGACCCATCCGCGTAGGACAGCGACACGCTGCACCGGCGCGAGGCCCCGTCGCAGGACGGCGGCGCCGGCAGGTCCCGTGAGCTGCACTGCGGGGAGCCGCACGGCACAGCGGCGAAGGTGGCCGAGGCCCCCGGGCGGAACGACGCGCCCCTGGCGGCGGCGGCGGCGCTCGCGTTCCCCTGGCGTCCCGGCGCGCAGAGCAGCCAGGAGAGCTCGCTGCCGGTGTCGAGCACCATGGTGACGTTCTGCGGCGGCGTGCCGACGGCGAGCGACACGGTGAGGCTGACGTTGTGGTGGAACCGCAGCTTGCTCGGCGGCCGCGGCCGCGGCAGCGCCCCCGCCGGCACCTGCCGCGCCCGCAGCGGGAACACGCGGGGCTTCGCCGCGGGAGCCGTCGGCGCCCCAGCCGCGGCGGGCCACGGCCGCGCAGCGGCGAGCAGGAGGAGGAGGAGACAGACGAGCAGCGGGGGCGGCATGGTGGTGATTGCGACCTGCTCGACCGGGGCCTATGCGCGCATGTGATGTGAGGGTGGCGATGCGCTCTCTTCGTGTTGGATTCGCGAGTGGGGTGCCGGTGGATTTTATGGGAGGTGGCGCGCCCCGCGCGGGGAGTGCGCACAGGCGCAGTGCACTTGACTGGAGTGGTGGTGGTGGTGGTGAGTGGTGACGCAGAGAGATGGGATGGGTGTGGGAGCCGGGAGCAGCCAGGGCGAGACGCGTGACGAGCCGCTGTCGCGGCGTTCTTTTGCCTGCCTGCCTGTCGTCGTCTTGTGGGTATCGCTACCGGAGAGCTCCAGGCCGCCAGCGGGGGCTAGCCGGGCTAGTCACGGATATTGTAGCACTCTACCACCGATAGCACTGTGCTGCATGGGGTAAAACCGCACGCGCCTGCTGGCCTATACTACGCTTTGGTACGTCGTAGACGTGTCAACGTCACATGAAAAGTTTCTCAACGCGTGCCAAAACAAATTGTGTCCGTAATCGTGCTTGGCACATTGCCGTACTACTAGGTCCATCATCTTTACTACCGTTGCGTTTTCGGCGCTCTCGGAGGCTCGTTGGGTTGCAAGCATCGGTGGCAATTGATATTGGCGTGTTCGTGCGTGCGGACGCGAGCTCGTGTCCCCGAGCTCGTGTCCCCCCTGATGGCCTGACGCCACGGCGAGATCGACAGGGAATTGATGTGGCTTTTGTACCTCACTGTACCATCTCGGCAGCACGACGGTTTTCGCTCCAGGTCGATGAAAGCCTACTACTCCATTTAAACCCGACAGGTTCGACGCGGTGGTGCGATCTTTCCGCACGGCCGGATCTTTGGGCTGTTTTGCGCCGAAAACAAGTGCCTTTCGCAAAAGCGCTTCGACTAATGTTCATGTACACCTCCATGATTAAGTCGCCGTAGGGTACGTGTTGTGTTGCCATTTGCCAACTTGGCAAGAGCAGAAAGAACATGAAGAATTGAGGGAAAATAAGCTTGGAGTTTTGGACGGTGTCTTGTAAATGGTAGTACGTAGTATCACCGTGAGGTAGAAAGTAAAGGAGTAGTATAGATGTAAATGGACGACGACGGAGGCTTTAAAAATCCTACCCGGGCTTTGTTTAGTTGTTAGAAAAATTTGCTAATTTAACTTTTGGAACTCCTGTAGTACTTTCGTTTGTTTGTGGTAAATATTATCCTACCATGACTTAACTAGGCTCAAAAGATTCGTGTCGCGAAGTACATCAAAACTGTGTAATTAGTTATTTTTTTACCTATATTTAATACTCCGAACATATGTCTTTTGACGTATTTAATGTGATGTGATGGAGAGAGTGGAGAAAACGTTAGAAACTTTAGCAAACTAAACAAGGCTCCGAACCCAAGCAAGCGTCCAATCATCCGTGCCGCGAACGAGCCATCGGAGTTATGCTTCTCATCTACCGCCAGGACGATGCTGCAGGGACGTAAGTTACCAGCAGTGTGTGGGAGGTACCACTACCACCACGTCGACCGCGTACTGCAGCTCGCATCAAAACGGGGTGCGGTGAATGCGATGCCTGCCTTCGTTTCCAAGCAGAGCAGGCAGCAGGGGAAGGGAGGCAGAGCATTCAAGCTACGTAACCAAAGGTTCCAAGTACCGCAGGGGGATGGAGCCTTTTCGCGCGCAAGGCATTCATTCGCGCGCCGGCGCCACCCGTCATCGCGACGCGGTTTGCCGGTTCCGGCTAGCCGCCGCGCCGGCCAACCGACCCTTTTCGCTACCGGTGGCGCCGTCCTAGCCGGTGTAGCCGGCCGGCCGGGCGCTTTGCGTAGCTACAGTAATCATGAGCCTCTCCGCCGCGCTTTGTTGGCGAGCAATTCGCGACTTTGAATCCGGGTGCTGTTCTACACTGCTGACAGTTTCATTATTTTAGGGGTAGGTGTGTGGTACGTGTACCGTGTCTTGGTTAGCGCGGGCATAAATTCGAACAAAGAAATTAAGACAGTACCGCAGCACGCATAGGACGCTGCGGTTTGCAGAAGAAGTTACGAAGATTTGCTCCGCTGTCTGTCCTGGCCGGCACGCGCGCTTTGATGGCCGTAAACAAAAACCGCACGGAGGGAGGAGGCGAGGCAGAGCGGGGTTACGAAGCACGAATGGCCTCGGAGAAGGCGTTTGTATTCTTCCCTGCTTCTACTAGTATAGTACGTAAAGAAATGCGAAATGCCGTGTGAGGGGGAAAAAGAAATAGGGAACAGCACGCATGGTTACAAGGACCGAGCAAGCTCGTGGTCGGGGTGTTGTCATCGCGTCCCTCGCTCAAACCCCTTGTTTCGGGGGCCATCCTGCACGGCTGCACTAGTTTTTTCTTTTTAATCAGCCATATGGTCACTCTCAGCTCTCACTCACTCACTCACTCTACAGTAGCAAACTGGAGCCTAGAGAAGTAGCAGCAGCTGGAAACAGCGCGCAGGCGCAGCTGCAGCATTTCCTTCCGGCGACCCGCTCGCCTTGACTTGTCGCCCTCGCCCATGGGCCATCGCCGTCCATGGCGGCAGCCGGCAGCTCCCGCCGTCTCGCGGAGACGCGGACAACTAATCGGGGTCACCGCGCTCACCGGTCACATGAGCCTAAAAACACAGCCAATCAGCAACCGAAACAACGAGCTAAACCTAAAAAATCGCTGGAAAACGGACGCTAACTTTGCTCTGATGACGCGCCGGGCGTCAGCTGCTGGCATGTAGGATTCGACCATTCGACGGGAATAGCTAGGCCCTTCGAACAAACGTCAATGACATGTGATGCACGCGCTGTTCTCTTCTCCCAGGATTATCCTAGAATCGGGCCCTGCCGCCGCGGGATGAGGGAGGGACCTGGGTAGGTGGAGATGATGAGCGAGAGCACGAGCACGAGCCGACAGGCGGCTGCTGCTAGTCGATATGCGTGGAGCCATGGAGTCGTGGACGGACCATATGCATCCATGATGACATGATTTTCACCTACAACGCCATGTTCATTTCTCGACGACTCGTGGAGTCGCGGTCGAGCACGCGTCAACGGGACCGCGCGGATCAGGATCGGAGTAGGACTTGGGGCAGGTGGTGTGGCGCTAGCTAGCTGGATCAGCTCGATGTAGTTGCACGGTTGGGGGTCGCTCTCGCGAGGCCATGGCCTGGGTGGCTCTCTGGCCGATAACCCAGGGGATTCCGAGCAATCATGGAGAGTTCGCGGGGGGATGCGGCTGGTCGTTGCTGCTGTCGACGCAGCGGCGGCTGGTCGGGCCGGGGCGGGGAGGTCAGGCAGCCGCCTGCGTGCACCGCGTGCTGCTTGCGCGAGCGAAACCTATCGCCTGTGCTGTTTGGGCACGGGGCCGACGAGCTTAATTTGCCGTCAGCCGTGTGGGACCTTTTCGCAGCTGATCGAGTATCATGCATGATGCAAAAGCGGGTGGTAAGTCAATCAAAGTTACCACCGCATGCACTGCAGGCGCCGTCCGAGCTGGTGTGTTAATTAGGTTGCATGATATAGGCTGTGTTTGTTAGTGGCACTACACAGACACATTTCGCGCTAGTTTTGTTAGGTCGCGCGTTGGTGGTCTTGTACGATTATTCGTAACCCTAGCTCTAGCTCGTGTTCAGGCCGTTCGTTCTCTAATAGTAACCTTTTGACGGTCTCGGGCTCTCGGCAACTAATCCCAAGCGGACGAAACCAACCCTGACTAAGGCCTCGTTCGGTTGCTCATGCTCCATTCCTGCCCAGGATTCATTGTGGGTCAGGATCAAGTGGAACCATCTGTTTCACTCAAACCCCCTGTTCTCATTCCACTCTTAATTTTTATAATCCCCATGATCTTTTTTGCTGTTCGGTTGGGCATGGATTCATGTCAGATCGGAAAACTCTAATGTCTGTACTAGAACCAAAAGATAATAGTACAAGGAAATTTGTCTTTCTTTAGCATTGCTCTATCTCAACAAGAAAATTATCACAACTATCAAAACTAATCACATACATACATACATACATAGAAATTATCACAACATACATACATTTGGGTACGGTACATTGAGTTGGGTTTAACTATCAAAACTAATCACATACATAGGAATCTAATTTAATTGTCAAGACACACTTTGCTTAGGACCATATTTCTCTCGAAAAATCAGCTGCATCTCCTCCACCCACTCTGCTCCATTGCCGACGCTTGCGCCTCCACTCTGTCAATATAAGAATTTTAGATCATAACACTAAAAAAAATTAAAGCATCAAACTAGGCTAAATGTGGAAGACAAAATTGACTTCGGATGATCAAATCCTAGGTCCTAGACTTCACATGTTTAAGATACAAAATAGAAGCAGCATAAGCTTCCAGATTGCTTGAAGAAGCCAATTACAACTGCTGAATTTTGTTTCAGGGCATTTAGTGAATAACACAATACATGTATATATGGATTTTGTCAGTACGACAACACAATACATAAAGTGAAGTGTTTGCATGTTAGAACCAACACAAGACAGGCCAACAAGATCAAGATGGCAACATATTATATAGTGACTAGTGGCCTGTCTCATGAATTTTGCATTCCATTACCACTGAACCTTTTTCATTGTAAGAAAAGGGAATTTGTTTCTCAGTTTGCCTGAGCATGCTTTTTTAGCTGCAGAAGATAATCCTAGCTACATGATTAGTTCATCAGACTATACATATCCTAGCTACATGATTAGTTAGCTTAGTTCATCAGACTATGAAAGCAAATATAGCAGCAATCACAACTTATTCAATTCGAAGTTATAGTAAATAGATCAGACACTAGTTAGCTGGTATCGTGGACTTTAGCAATTTTAACACTATCCGTAACATATCTCTTTATCAGCACATGGTTAGCTAAACACCGATGCCCACTTGAAACTAAAATAGATCCACTGTCCTTGCATCAGGCAGTACAAGAATAGGAGCACGAATTCAACACCAAACAGAGCACGAAGCTTGATCTTCAGATTTGAACTTTGGAAGAGGGGCGCGGTGGGTGAACTCCGGTCCGGTAGGCTCGCCGCTCACTCGTCACATCGCCGGGACATCTGAGGTGCCGGAAAGCGACGCGACGCGGCACTGCATGTGGCGGCGCTGTGGGCGTGTGGTGGGCTAGTGGCCTCGTTCTTGGCTGACAGGTTGGCTCCTCGGGGACTCGAGAACAAGAACGCGAGGACGGACGGCGCCTTACCGGGGAGGAGGTGGAGAGGGTGGACACTGGTCGGGAGCTTGTCTTCGTCGAGGAGGTGCCGCACCGCCACGCCGTGACCTCATCGCCAGGCTGCCACCTCGCACCGCCGCCTCGTCGCTTCTCGCGCGGCCAGTTCCCAGAGTCGCCTTGTGCGCCGCTGCCTCCTCCTCCTCGCGCTAGGGCCTGCGTTGCCGGAAGGCTAGGGTGTGAATCGCCGAATCGGATGGGATCCGGAGGTCCCGAGTTGGGGATGTATTCCGGGGGCCTTGGAGGGTAAAATTGACCGCTCCTGGTCTGCTACGTTTCCGGGCCGGTCCAAAATCGATCCAAAACGAACAGCATTTTTGTCGTGGGCCGGTTTTCAATCCGCTGAAAAGAAAACCAGGTGGAACGGGCTCGTTCCGGAACAACCGAACGAGGCCTAATGTGATGACGGCCTGGATTGAGGAGTTTGATCCTTGATCCCTAACTTCCTGTTTTTCCCCCTCCCCTGGATTGTGGGCTAGCTCTTGTTTTGTACCTTCTCTCTTTTTGTTACTACCCTTAGGCTCTTTTTTTAGGTTTTTGCTTTTGCTTGGATGTTTATCTCTGTACTGTTGTTTTGTCTTTAATATATTTTCAGTAGGGGCTTGCTTCTCCTGTTTCTTCAAAAAAAAAAATCCCATGCGGACGTGTACACCTACCTTAATTAGTTAGCGCGGGCATAAGAAATTTGCTCCGCTGTCTGTCCTTGCAGTGGCAGCTGGCAGGACCCTGATCAGTGATCACCCCCAGTAAACAAAACGCGCGTACTAGCGTACAAGAGCCTGTTTCTTCTGCAGGTAGCGCGATCTGATCGGAACACCCATTCTTTAGCTGCAACCAACAACTGAAGCTGCATTGGTTTAGGCTGCTTTCAGCTTTCAACTAACAGGCAAAATTGTCACGAAACAGAATGCAGCCGAGTCCATGCATGATGCCACAGGTTGATTATTGCTTTGCTCGTCTAGTCCACTCATCTTCCTATATCTATGATTGAGACGATATCGACCCAGATATTTCGCGAGCATAGGGTGGTTTTGGCACTAGAGTCCTGAGTCCAGCCGTCCCAACCCCGAAGTTGCCGGCGGGGGGCGCCCCCACACCGCCCGCGCCCTTGACTTCTCGCCGCCGCCGACCACCGCCCGTGCCCGTGCCCGTGCCCGGCGGCTAGCTTAGCAATCCGGATTCCGGAGAGAGGACGACAGCAACTCTTTCTTGCTGACTAGTTGCGGTCCCTAAATGACAGCGCATCACTAACTGATCAGCATTGAGCAATCATAACGAACTAAACGCTCCGAACCTCCGATGATTCGAGCGGGACTTGCTGCGCTGACGCGCTACGGCACGAGTACAATCATTTGGCGGAGATAGGCCCATCAGGGCATCATCACCCATCCATCGGCCGCGGTACTGGGCGAGCAGAGCAAGATATCACTGACGCGCGACGCGTCATGGCTGCGCTGTTCATCTCAGGATTATTCTCGATCGGAGGCCCTGGTAGGTGGATTCGTCGTGCAGCAGAGCGCCAGAGCCGGCACTTGCGCAGCTGCCTGCAGACCTGCTGCTCGGCAATGCATGCAGCCGTGGATGGACATGGACCATCCTGTCCGTCCGTGCCACGCCACGCCACGGTCTATTGGTCCATGTCGAAGGATGTGGATGGGGTGACGGAATTGCCAAGGGACGGTGCTGTGCTAGTGTGCTGTGTTAGATATTTGTGATCTCAACGTAACAACTGAGAGAATGACTTCATACATGGAAGGACTCCACATCCTTATGTGAATAGGACTCTTGTGCTGTGATCGGCAAGCACACCTAAGTTGTATTCAACTAGGATTCGACCCTGATCCTGCAGCACTACATATATGAGTTAGAGAGGTGCCTCACGTTGTGCCAATCCTCTAATCTCGAAATTAGCCAAAACACCGATTAATTAGAGTGCTAAAGGGGTTGGAAGATCGAGATCCTGATTTCACCGATCAAGAACCCTGTTCTTGAGAGGTGAATTGCATCTACTTCGAGTTCATCAAAAGGTGACGTCCACAAGGCTATTGTTCGTCATCAACATCTAAGTCTTCACCAACAAAGAGCCCTAAAGCTCTTGAACCAGTGAAGATCACATCTACTTAATCTACATCAACATCTTCACGTTTACAGATGACATCTACAAGCTCTACTGGTTAGTCTGACCTAAGTTTCCGCATTAAGTTTAATTAGTGATCATAATTAGACTAAGGTAAGATCTTGTTTTAAGTTAACGTTAGACTAAGTTGTTTCTAACATGCTGGAGCCTGGATCAGCTGCTGGGTGTCGGCTGTCGCCCTCGCGAGTCGCGAGACCGCATCTGCTGCTGGAGCACAAGCAGTGCACAGTGCGCACAGATGCTCTCCTTGATCCAGCAGTCGTCGAGAGGTTTTCGATCAATCAGCGCGCAGATTCGTGTACCGGTGTACGTGTAGATGCACGCACGACGGCACGAACCAGTTGAGCTGGTGCTCCTCCGGTCCTCCCCGGGGGCGGGGAGGGACCGGGCGCTCAGCTGCCTGTCTGTCTTGCAGGCCGGCCTACCTGCGTGCGCGCGCGAGCGGAGCATGTCACCTCTGTAGTCTGTACCGCACTGCGGGGCGAGGGGGCTCAATTTTGGTGCCAGTCGTGGGGCCTTTTCGCCGTTTATGATGGGGCGCCGCGGCCGGAACGGCAGCGATCATTATGGTTTGGCGAGAGGGGGATCGGACATCGGAGTAGCATGCACTGGAAGATTGAGTGGTTCCTGATCCCCCACCGTCCACAGGCCAATTGCTTTCGGCTGCCGATGTGTGAACCAGCTGGTTCGATTGATAGGCGCATCGGTACAAGATTTGGGGTGTGGCACAATAGAAACAACGTGAGTGGTTAAATGTCTCCTCCATCTCGCTTAACGGATATTAGTATAAAAATGTTTGAAGCAAATTCAGGAGCATAAAACGTCAAGATGGCCGAGTTGGTCTAAGGCGCCAGTTTCAGGTACTGGTCCGAAAGGGCATGGGTTCGAATCCCATTCTTGACATTTATTTTGCGCCTTTTTGTGTTTTGATCCGCGTTACATGTTGCATACCAACTGTTCGTCAGAGGGAGCTTTCGGTTGTTCTGACTTCTAGTCCTTGGACTGACCTAGACCTTTATCAAAGAGCCAGTGAATTTAAAACAAAAAAGAAAAGGAGCCAGTGAATTGTTTCATTCAGCGCAATAGAACTCCCTCCACTCAAGAAACAGGAAAATTAAAGACATTTTGGACGTGGTTATCTGTAAAGTATACGCAATCACAAACAAGAACGCATCAAAAGGTCACAAGACACACGGACATGTACTGTACTACACGTCTACACTACATCCGGCAAGACATCGAGGTCGCGGCGAACCAAGGCCCCTAGTGTCATCCACAATCCCTTGAACCCGCGCTGCAGCACACGGGGCCGTACGAGTTTCCCGCCCTCGTCGAGCATCCTGACCATGTGGATGCGCCCGGCGATGCGCCGGCCGAGGCCGATCCGGCCGCTGCCCGGAAATCGGCACGTGACGAGGCCGTCGTGGTCGCCGGCGCCGGCGCCGGAGACGACGGGCGCCCGGCAGAGCGGGCAGGTGCCCCGGGCCTGGAGCCACGGCGCAACGCAGTCCGGGTGGTACACGTGCTCGCACGGCGTGACGGCCGCGGTCGCCCCGGGCTTGAGCTCCTCCATGCACACGGCGCAGTCGCGCCCCGCGGCGCGGATGGTGGCGGTGGGCAAGCTGGGCGCGGGGGTCCGGAGGCCGGCGTCCGGGTGGCAGGCGTGCACGAACGCGCCGGAGTCCACGACGTCGACGATGGCCTCCAGTGCGGCGGCGGGGCTGCCGCAGCGGGTGCAGCCGGCGACGGGCTCGCCCTGAGCGCGGGGTCGGCGGAGGCGGCTGCACGCGTGGCACCAGAAAGACGCCTCCGTGCCGCTGGTGCTAGGCATCGTCAACGCCACGCGACTGTTGTGTTGTTATCTGGTGATCTGAGGAGCGAAAGAATTGACGGCCGAGCCCAACGTCTACATGGCCATATATTGGGTTGCTGCAGGGGGAGGGGACCCCGCATCGGAGAAACACCACCACCAGCCGGCCGCATCCCGCATCGATCGAATCCGATTCTTGTCAGACCAGGGGGACAGTTTTCGTGATTTCAGCCCACACTTAACTATCGGCCTACAAGTATCGAGCCTGTAACCTGATGTGGGCCGATTTCTTCTTTAGCGAGGAGGGGACTTCTCTAGTATTTAAACCGCCTACGACAAAGTATTTTATCAAGAGAGAGAGAGAGTGAGAAGTTTGATGAGGGGCTAGATTAGGAGTGGTCATTACCGTTCTCAATCTCCTAACAATCACCCCTGGCCGAATAAATCGACGCTTCACCCGACTCGGTCAATCAGCAGCGCGAAAATGCGATTCATCCAACTCCTGCTAAACACGCATGTGATGCTCTGGTTTTTATTAAAAACCACCTGCAAACTTGCTGTGTGCATGCATGCACACTCGAGTGCCTACTTCACCTACATGTATGCACACTCGAGTGCCTACTTCACCTACATGCATGCACACCCAAGTGCCTACATCACCTATATGCATGCACACTCAAGTACCTACAAGGCTACAAGACATGCATGCAAAGTCACCCGCATGCAAGCCATGCATGCATAGGTCGGAAGCTCCCCGAGTTAACACATGCATGCATAGGTCGGAAGCCCCCCGAGCTAACACATGCATGCACCTACACCTATGTGCCCACACCTTGCTAGCTTTCCTAGCTAGTAAGCCATAGCTAGCACATGCATGCACCTGCATACTCTCATGCACCTCGTACTAGCTTCCCTAGGCTAATAAACACACCTCTGCATGCTCGCCCCATCTGGTGGCTGCTTTCCCGAGAGGTCCTCGCCCGACTTATTAAAACTCCGCCTCGCACGACTGAGTTTTGCTCCGCCCGACCTACTGAGCCCTGAGTCTTCACAACTAAGGAACTCCCCGAGGCTCCCAACTTGCCTGACAAGTCTACTGTACCAGCTACTCCTGAGGACAGCGGGGCCCACGTTTGGGTAAAAGCTCTTCACTATACTCTCGAAGACCGTGTACTCTCTCTCTTTGCCTTCACATGTAAGTCTTCCTGTAACACCCCAGGTGTTTGAAAACCTAATTAAGAGTAAACTAACCTTAATTACCCCTAGTGAAGCTTTAATGGTCAACCTATGGTCAAACATCCCAAAATCAAGTCAAAACCCTAGCATGCCTGAGTTGACTTCTGGAACTTTTGCCATGTTCTAAAAAATTCACTTAAACACTTCAAAAAATATTGAACTAGAAGTTGTGCAGAATTTCATGGGACACATTTCATCTTCAGAGTGGCATTTCAAATTTGAAGAGGAAATGGTTCAAAAATTAAAGACAAACTCAATTTCACTATTCACCCGAGCCAAGATTTTCACCAAGTTGGCATTCGAATTTCTACTTCATTTAGAATCCAAATCCAGTTCGGTTTGTGCCTAAAGTGTAGAGGGATGACTCACCTACAAGTTTCATATCTACCGAATTTGAAGTTTGAATTCAAAATTTTGAACCAGACGCGGTCAAACATGGTATCACAGATTTGACCGGGGCAGAGCGCCGCCGTGCGCCGTCGTACCGGGGCCCGGCCGGGGGCACTGTGCGCGCCCGGCGCTGGCGGCAGCCGCACGCGCGCGCCCCGAGCCGGCGCCTCGGCCGGGGGAGCCGCGCAGGCCACGCGGCGCGCACGCGCGCCCGCGACGCCGGACCCCCCTGCCGCGCACGCCTGCCGAGGCCAACGCCGTCGTACCCACAGCATATTCGCCGGGGAATCCTTCACCGCGAAGCCTTCTACACCCCCATGCGCTCCACGGCTATAAATAGCCCTCCCCGCCGCAGCTCGCGGACACGCACGTTGCTGGACGCCATTAGCGCCGCCGCGAGCGAACCTCGCCGCCGTCCGCTCCGGCCGTCCTCCCACCGCTCGAGCCTCACCCCTAGACCCCACTCGAGCTCTCCCCATCGCTTGTTGCCCTGCATTGCCGCTCTCCTCACCGGATTTCGCGCTGAGGCGGGTGCTCCGCCGCGGCCGCGCCACCGCCGCTCACCAGCGTCCTCTTCGGCCAATCCACCACCACCAATCGAACCAAGGTGAACCCAATCGCACCCCCGTGCCATTTGTTTGCCAACCCTCGACCGCCCATCGCCGTGGGCGAGCTTGCCCCGCCGCCGGAGGGCACGATTGTGAATTCCAGGGACCTATCTGTGAACTAAGGACCTCCGTGCAATGATCTTTATCTTAGTTTCCTTACAACTTGGTCCAGCACCTTCCGAAATTCATAGAAAATTGTAGAAAAATCAGAAAAATGTCAAACCAATTTTGTTAGTTTCATTATGACTAGATCTACAACTTCTACAAAGCATGACCATACTTTTGACTGGTAGATTCGAATTAAAATTCAAACTCAGTTTGACACACATTTGCTGTAGTTCAAAATCTAGATAAGCAATGCAGCTGAATTTTGGATATGTTGCTAGATATGTCATGTGTAGACTCTGGACCAAAAATTGCACAAAGTTACTGAGCATATCTTTTAATATGATTTATTTTGCATTTATGCTATATCCACCTTAATGATTTTTGTAGCTATTTATAAATATATTTTTGTGATAAACTTCTGGCTATGATCATAAAATGACTAGATTCACCTTTTCTGATTTTATCATGATTTTAGATCTGTCAGAAATATTTATTCTTTTTTATGCTTAGATTTAAATATAAATACCTAGTTCAATATCTAAACTAGCTCTTGATGTGTTTGTTGATTTTCTAGTCTTGGTTTAAGTCAGAGATGATGTGGGAGAATGTTTGGCTCCAAAAGTGGTTTATTTATTTTTTATATGCATTTCTCATTTTTGTGCAAGCTAGAAATTGTCATTTTTGGTATAATTAATTTATAGCTCATGTAATTGTGAAATCTTGTTCAGTGGCCTTATTTAGGTCTCTAGTGCTTCATAAACACCACCCACTGTATTTTATGATTTAATTTATGGATAAAAACAATCGGAGCCAATTTAAGCTTAATAATAGGTTTAGTTGGAATAGCGCAAATTGCCACACTTGGTGACCCTATGGATGTGTTGTGGAGCATGTTTAGGAGCTGAGAATCAACCCTTGCTGTTTTGTGTAATTAAATTATTTTATTTGTATAAATATGTACACAGTCACTATCAAAAAGAATAAATCATAAAGCACCACATGCCACTATTTTAATAGAAAGAATATACTAATTATATATGTTTGTCAAGGTGAATATGGCCAATCATACACTCCATGTTTGTATGTGTTGCATAGCTTTGTGTTTAATTAATTCCACCCCCTTAAATCTTGCATATGCATCCCGTGTAGAACTTCCCGACGGTAACTACTCGCTCGTTCCGGAAGTTGAGGAGGGAGGATCTGACGCGGAGTTGCACTTCGTGGAGGTGAACCAGGACACCGAGGAGCCCCAGGCTAGCGTCGCTGACGAAGGCAAGCCCCGGATCATTAACCTTTTCTTTTTAAAATTATGCAACTACCTTTGCTATGTTTGTGCATTTACGTTTCAGGAGTTGAATGAAATCCTAGAAGCATGATCCCTAGGTACCTATGCTCTTTTACTAGTATGCTAGGTCGATAGCTGCTATGTTGTAGGACCGGTCCAAGTCAAGTGATGTTCGTCACTCGCTGAAGGACCGATTAGGCGACCAGAGAGGGGGGGAGTGAATGGGAGCCGATAAAAATTCTTCCCGAAGGATGAACTCGGCCTATGCCCCAAAATCACAACCGAGGGTTCCCACACGAGTTTGTCAAGGTCACGTAGTCACAACGGACCTACCAACCCTAGGAACAAACCCCAACTCAAAGCAACACGGAAGCGCAACTCAAGAAGCAAAGGACTTAGGCAATCTGCGGTGCCTGGGGCGGACGGTCCGAGGTGACCAGGCGGACAGTCCGCAGGGTCACGGCGCACGGTCTGCAAAAGCTGCCCGAACAACCAGTACTGCACCTCGAAATTCAGACGGTCCGTACCCTACCCGCTGACGGTCCGACCCGCGCGGACAGTCCGACAACCCCGGGCGGACAGTCCGGCAAACCACTTCCAACCAAGAACTCCAAACGAAAGAGATCAAAAGAGAGGCGCTCAAGAACTCGCGACGAACACGAAGAACAGCTGGCCTCCCGGCACCTCGCGGACAGTCCGCACTAGCCACGCGGACGGTCCGCCAGGGTCGCGGACAGAAAACCGAGCCCGACCCTTTGAAGGTCAAACCTTCCTCACCTTTGCCCGATCTTCCAACTCAACCAAGGGATAGCTACCAAATCATAGGTGAAGGTGAAGCGCCTCTAGGAGATGCTATACCTACGAATTTGTAGCCTCAAATCCACTGAATCGAGAGGAATCGAGATTCTACCGAGCTCACACAAAGAGCTAGAGTTCCAACCGAAATCCTTCAATCGGAGGCCAAATCCGGAGTTTGAGGAGTCAAGATCAAGCACAAAGATGCACGAGACATCTATCCATGATCTCCACAAACAAATCTTAACCCAAACACCTCGAAATCGAAGGAACAAGCCGCGCACGAAAATCCAACAAAAAAAGCTCAAAAAGGACACGAATATCACACGAGCTACAAGAAGGAAATCGACGCAACCATGAAAGCTTCCATACACTCGGAGATCAGATTCTCTACAAAACGGTGAAGAAAATCTAAACCTATGGAGCAGAGAAATGGGAAGCAGTCCGGATGGATGGTTTGCCCAGAAATCCTAGAGCTAATATATATGAGTTCCTCTGGGTTGGGCAAATGACCACACTACCCCTAGCACTTAAACTGAGATACAAACCCCTCAGGGGCACATAGGTCAAGTAGCACTCCTCTTCATCGCACGGCCACGCCTTTACCGCAGTCCGCGTCCTCCCGACGCAAGCCCTGCGATCCCGCCACGTGTCCGCCGGCATCGAAGCTTCTCGGTGCGCCCGGATCCCGTCTCCGCCCGCCGAGCCTCCGGTCTTAGTTTTGTGGTTCAACCAAGTAACCCGGCCGGTTTTGTGGTAAACCACCGCAAACCCCGCGTGCAGACTCCGGTTGTGAGCCGCTACCCTGCACCGGCTCCGATCGACGACTTCGTCTTGCTTTTCTTGCCACCATGCGGCCCGCACTTGACCCCGCCGGCCACCAGGTCCCTCGAGCCGAGCCTACTTTTCTCTCCACTCCTCGGAGGCCCCGCAAGGCACAGACCTTTCGCGCCCGCTCTTCACCTGCACCAACGCAAATCAAGCCGCAACCTGCACCTGCAATAATCGGCCAAGAGTCAGTCCACACCACGTTGTCAATCACTCATCACACCGAGGAGCGACCATCCACCGGTCCTCGGACGCTCCGGTCCTCAATCTCCCCCATGATGAGTGCATTGACAACACACATAGTAACCAATTCAGAGAAAGAAAGAAAAAGAAAAGAAGCGAACCAAAAACTCAAATAAGTGATCAAAAGCCAAACACAAGCCAAAGAAAATCACTTGAGAGAGAAAGTCTCGATCCCCTAAGGCAAGGGCAACGACTCAACACAACCGAGACAAAATACTCCAAAATTTGCCGACTCCTCAAGGTGAGGCAAAAGGGCTCGACACCATCAGCAAACGAGCACAACTAAAATCAGGCGAAAAGAGCTCCCAAAAGCATGAATGCAAGCTCCCCCTGACCAAATGCAATCTCCCAAATTTTGCAAAACTCCCCCTGGATGCATGAATTGGGTACTTTCCTCCCCCTTGTTGGTAATGCATGAATCAAGCCAAAAAGAAACCTAGAGCTTCTCAAATAGACAAAATTCAACACAAGATGCTACACATGTCCAAATGAGCAAGTGAGATACTCTATAGCTTCGTATGCACATTAGCTACAAGACCACCAAGTTTCACATCCATTGAGCAAAGCTAGGATAAAAATGAGTAATTTTTCAAAAAGATCACTCTCTCAT
The DNA here is from genome assembly GCA_036936925.1 of Cenchrus fungigraminus. Classification (NCBI taxonomy): domain Eukaryota; kingdom Viridiplantae; phylum Streptophyta; class Magnoliopsida; order Poales; family Poaceae; genus Cenchrus; species Cenchrus fungigraminus. Next base: position 12,241,079 of record CM072778.1, on the reverse strand, counting down.
GAGCAAAGTCCTAAACATGAGCAAAACATGTCAAAATGGCAGAGCCATACAAACATCATGATAGGACAACCATTCTAATCATAAGATCATCATAAACACCCTCAAGCATCTCATGTCATGTCAAAGCCACCGAGCCATGTGCCTACTTCTATGTATGAGACTTCTCATTGGTAGGCATCATGCAACGGTTTAGCACCCAAAGCTATAAAAATTAAGCACATATGACATGGGAGCACATTTTCCAAGCAATTAACATTTCATTTTCAGATTTACAATGGTACATGAAATGTCTTTGCGACAAAAAGGAACTTATGCCTCTCCACAAGATAAAACAAGCGGGCTAAACATTCATGATGACAAATGAGCCTTTGGCCCCATATGATCAAAAGAAGCTATCCAACCACAAATTAAGTATAGCAAAGCCAAAAAACATGTCAAGCTCATATAAAAACATTTACTCACAAGAGAGCATACATGTAGCATTTTTCAAAAGCATAACTAGCATTCATGGGCATAAACCAAGATCATCCAGAGTTAAGCCAAACTAACCATAGCATACCAAACTAGCTCACAAGATCATGTATAGCACATCATGTTGAACAAAGTGTATAGGAGAAGCTCATCTCTAAAGCATATAATACAAATGCAGTCTATGATACAAAGATGAAAATGCAAGATGCATATGTACATGAGACCCTCCCAACCAAAGCTCAAAAAGGAAAAACCACACCAAGCTCACCCCGCAAACGTGCAAATGTAGCTTGGTCCAAAGGCTTTGTCAGGATATCGGCGAGCTGTTTTTCGGTTGGGACATGGATGAGGTCTATGTTTCCCTTCTCAATATTGTCTCTCAGAAAGTGGTAGCGCACTTCTATGTGTTTGGTTCTTGAGTGAAGCACAGGATTCTTGGCTACACTTATGGCACTGGTGCTGTCACACATGAGAGGTACATGGGAACACTCCTCACCAAAGTCACTCAAAGTGTACGTGATTCAAAGCAGCTGGGAGCAACAACTAGCGGCAGCAACATACTCAGCTTCTGTGGTAGACTGAGCTACACTTGACTGCTTGTGAGATGACCAAGAAACAAGCGAGGAACCCAGAAACTGGCAAGTACCCGAAGTCGATTTCCAATCGACTCGACACCCCGCAAAATCGGCATCCGAAAAACCAAGAAGCAAAAGAGAAGAGGACGCCGAGTACCAAAGACCGAGCTCAGGAGTGTGTCGAAGATACCTGAAGATCCGCTTGACGGCCTGCCGATGTGAAGTCCTCGGCGACGCCTGAAAACGAGCGCACAGACACACAGAAAACTGGATGTCCGGCCTCGTCGCCGTCAAGTACAAGAGGGAGTCGATCATGCTCCGGTACTCCTTCTGGTCCACGGGCTCTCCGTCCTCATCTGCGTCCAGCGCTGTAGTCGTACTCATCGGTGTCGACAGGGGCTTTGAGTCGTCCATCTTGAACTTCTTGAGGATGTCCTTCGTGTACTTGGCTTGATGCACAAAGGTTCTTTCCTTCACCTGCTTGATCTGAAGCCCGAGAAAAAACTGTAATTCTCCCATCATGGACATCTCGAATTCTTTACTCATATCCTCTGCAAACCTTGCAACCAAAGAGTGAGACGAGCCGCCAAAGACAATATCATCCACGTACACCTGAACAATTAGGATATCATCGCCCCGCTTGAGGAGAAAAAAAGTATTATCTACCTTGCCCATCTCAAACCCCTTGCTGAACAAGAACCCCCTCAAACGGCCATACCAAGCACGGGGAGCTTGTTTCAGCCCATAGAATGCCTTCCTCAGCCTATACACCCTTTGGGGAAACTCAGCACTCTCAAAGCCTGGTGGTTGCTTCACATAGACTTCCTCCTCCAAAAACCCATTTAAGAAGGCACTCTTCACATCCATTTGGTACAATTTGAACCCTTTAGCCACGGAAAAGGCTAGAAGAATCCTAATTGCCTCCAAACGGGCTACAGGAGCAAATGTCTCCTCATAGTCTATCCCCTCCTTCTGACTATAACCCCGAGCAACCAACCTCGATTTGTTTCTCACCACCTCACCATTCTCTCCTTCTTTGTTCTTCCACACCCATTTTGTCCCGATTGGTTTGCAATGTGGTGGTGGCTCTACCAACTCCCAAACTTGATTTCTCTCAAAGTTCTCTAACTCCTCATGCATTGCGTTCACCCAATTAGGATCAGAGAGGGCGTGTCCAATGTCTTTCGGCTCAAAGATAGCAACAAAAGCCGAAAGAGCAAAGTGAGAAACATTCCTGGACCTTGACCGCGTTGTACGTTCGTTGTTGTCGCTGATGATTCTCGAGGGAGGATGATCAACTTGAACGCGCCTCGGTGCCTCTCGCCTGGAGACAACCTCCCCCTCAGCTGCAGCTTCCACTTGATCTTGCTGGATCGTAGTTGATGTAGGGGATGGGCCATTCTGCACCGTAGTCGTCGTAGTGGAAGTAGAGGGTACATGTGCTGCTGGATCTTCACCATCATCACCATCATCTTCTCCAGCATCATCCTCCTAATCCTCAAAGATCTTCTTGCCAACTTCGTCGTCACCTGCACACTCAAAGACAGACGAACTGCATGGCTGGGTCTCGTCGAAGGTAACCTCGCAAGTTTCCATGACTAGGTTAGTATCAAGGTTGAGCACGCGAAATGCTCTAGAATGACTAGCATAACCCAAGAAAATCCCATCGGAGGACCTCGACTCAAACTTATCAAGTCTACCCTTCTTGAGAATAAAGCACCGACAACCAAAAGCCCTGAAATGGCTCACTCTAGGTGCTCGCCCGTGCATGAGCTCATAGCACGTCTTGTTCAAGAAGGCCCTGAGAAAAATCCGGTTCCCAACATGGCAAACGGTATTCACCACCTCGGCCCAATATTTCCTCGAAGTCCTATGCTCGTCGAGCATCGTCCGAGCCATCTCACAAAGGGAATGATTTTTCCTCTCAACCACACCATTCTGACAAGCCACATAGGGAGAAGAAAACTGATGTTCGAGACCCAAATCACGGCAAAAGGTTTCGAAACGAGAGTTTTTAAATTATGTGCCATTGTCGCTACAAATAGCTCGAACAGCATCTCCATGCCTCTCGTTCTTCAACCTCAAGATTAGATCCCGCACAAAACCAAACGTCTCCCCCTTGTCAGTCAAAAAGAAGACCCAAGCATAGCGAGAATAGTCGTCCACTATCACAAGGACATACCATTTCCCAGCCGCCGAGCACACACGAGCTGGACCAACTAAGTCCATATGGAACAGCTCGCATGGCCTCTCTGTCATAACGGATGTCAGAGGCGGGTGAGAGGCGACGGCCATCTTACCATGCCTACACGGAGCACATACCAAATCCTTTTGGTACCTCAACTTTGGCAATCCTCGGACCAAACCTAGCCCACTCAAGCGTGACAACAAGTCAAAACTCAAGTGACCTAGTCTCCTATGCCATTTCCAAAGCTCCGTCGAAACACCAGCAACCAAACAACGAGCAGAGCCTACGCACTGAGAAAAATCGGCTCTGAAAATTTGACCCTCGGGGATGATCGTGCACATAAGATCACCTCGAGAATCCAAAACACGAGAACAGCCCGTTTTAAAATGGACTTCAAAACCCTCATCAAGAAGCTGGGAAACCGAAAGAAGATTGTACCCCAAAGACTTGACAAGAGCAACATGCCGAAGAGTCACAGACTCACTCACCTTCACCGTGCCCACCGAAGGAACTCTACCTTTCCCATTGTTCTCAAAAGTGATGTACTCTTTGGTCATCACCGGGGTGAGGCTGGAGAACCACCGTCGATCTCCGGTCATGTGTCGAGAGCAACCGGAGTCGATCAACCAAAAGCTCTCCATGCCTCCCACCTGCAAAATCAAAAACGAGAGCGAGAGTGAGCAAACGACTCAGCACTGAGGTTAGAACAGAAGGAATCAAACCAGTGCCGTGCTATTTGCTCAAAAATGGGGTTAGAAAAATCCATCCTATCTCTCCTAGGTGGAACACCCACACGTTCCCTTGGAGGACTACGCGTACCACGAAGTGGAGACCGTGCCCCGTAGCTCCTCTGGGACCTAAAGCTGCGATCGTTCCCCCCATACTCGTATTGGCCACGAGTGAAGGAACGTCCAGCAAACTCACCACGCCCGAACACAACACGCCTACCACCATCTCTCTGTGGTGGCTCACCTCGAGGCACAAACTCACTCCTCTCTCGAGGGTAGATGGTACACACCATACCCTCACCTCTCGGCACCAACCAAGGCTCAGGCACATCACGTGAAGGACGGTACCTGTCCTTGTTGGCCATCTCCCTAGCCAACCTCTCCTCACGCTTCCTCCTGAAGCAAAACTCAGCTAGGTGGCCATCCTTCCCACAATGGTCACAATGGAATGTGATGGGTTTTGGCTTTGGCTTTGGGTTCTCTCGGGGCTGAGGCTTCTCCTCACTCGGTTCCTCTCCCTTCTTCCCAAAGAACTCATTCCCAAGTCACTCTTGAACTTGATGGGTTTCTGAAAGTTGTCGGTTTGTGGAGGAAACACGGGTGGAGCTGGGGTTGTGTCTAGTCGGTTCCTAAGTGGATTTGGCTTAGGAGCATAGGCATTTTTGTGGTAGGTTTTTGGTGGTTCTGGGATGTCACCGATCGTCCCCTCATTCTCACCACTTCCCTCACCAGCCCTGTCCGACCCAAGCGCTTGCCCATCATAGCGCTTGTATACCTCAATCATCATCTTGAGCTGAGGCTCATGACCAGACAACCTACCCATCATCTTTCTCAGCTCATTATTCTCATCCTGCAAATGATTAACATAGTGTGCAAGCTCCAAATTCTTCACAGCATGTAGTTCACAAGTAGAGTATGATGTAGGAATATGAGCTTTCAAAGCAGCTTCTAGTGTTCTAGCATAAGCAACAGACACATCTAGTTTCTTATGCAAAACAGGACAAGAAGTGCAAGCACCAAGCAAGGAGGGTCTAGATTTCATCTCATCTAGCTCAACCCTAGAGCTAATATATATGAGTTCCTCTGGGTTGGGCAAATGACCACACTACCCCTAGCACTTAAACTGAGATACAAACCCCTCAGGGGCACATAGGTCAAGTAGCACTCCTCTTCATCGCACGGCCACGCCTTTGCCGCAGTCCGCGTCCTCCCGACGCAAGCCCTGCGATCCCGCCACGTGTCCGCCGGCATTGAAGCTTCTCGGCACGTCCGGATCCTGTCTCCGCCCGCCGAGCCTCCGGTCTTGGTTTTGTGGTTCAACCAAGTAACCCGGCTGGTTTTGTGGTAAACCACCGCAAACCCCACGTGCAGACTCCGGTTGTGAGCCGCTACCCTGCACCGGCTCCGATCGACGACTTCGTCTTGCTTTTCTTGCCACCATGCGGTCCGCACTTGACCCCGCTGGCCACCGGGTCCCTCGAGCCGAGCCTACTTGTCTCTCCACTCCTCGGAGGCCCCGCAAGGCATAGACCTTTCGCGCCCGCTCTTCACCTGCACCAACGCAAATCAAGCCGCAACCTGCACCTGCAATACTCGGCCAAGAGTCAGTCCACACCACGTTGTCAAGCACTCATCACACTGAGGAGCGACCATCCACCGATCCTCGGACGCTCCGGTCCTCACTCGCGAGAATATGTTCTTATGTTGGAATCATAAGATCTTTATAAATGGATTGCTCATGTGGTAAGAGCATGGGATTTGGCCTCCGGTCCAATGACTTTCGTGGGTTAAGTGTTTGAACGTACTAAGCACTTGTCGGGAATGAGACCGGTAAGCTTAGTACCTTAATGAGGCGGTAAGGGATTTTACCGTCACTAATCTTGGGATGCGTCCCACGGCTAGCTACCGGTGGTGCATGTGTGAGGCTGGACGCTAGTGTGAGGCGTACCAGATAGCCTTGTACCAAAGACTGTGATCTTTTGTCCTGAACCGAGGATTTTTGGGAACCGCCTGATTGGTGAACTCTTTGTGAGGACACTCTTCCGTGTGTTTAGGTCCACCTTGCAAGGTTATAAATCAATCGGTTGTCGGCCTCTCACCGTTATCTGAGACTACTTAACCAACTGATCATGATATCCCTTATGATGGAATATTGTCAATATTGATGATTGATTTAATTGTATTGCACAACCTATGCTTGCAATAGCTTGCTCACTTAGAAAAAAGTAATCAACTAGAACCTGAGCTAAAATATTGAAAGTAAAGACATACTTTTTGTTGCTTTTCAGCAAAAGAACCCACTGGCCAAAAAGCCTCTCATGTCTAGAGTTTGGTGATATAGTTATCACCCGAAGGGTAAGACTTGCTGAGTATTAGTATACTCAGTCTTGCTATAATTTGTTGATTTCAGGTAATGCTTTTAGTGATGTGTGGCCTGGAGAGATTCCACGCGGCTGGGAGCTGGAATGGGTGGATGACGACGAGTGAAGGCATCATGGATGGCCTCCCGTGATGCTTATCGTACCGCTTAGTTGAAATTCCGCTGTTTTCGAACTCTGAACCTCTTTTATCATGTCAAGTATTTCGGTTTGTAATAATTAAACCCTTCGGGGCAGATTTGGATTTAATCTATGTTTTGTACTCTGGACTCGCCTTCGTGTGAGTTTTAATGTATATCGTCGATCCTTTGTTGCTATGTAAGTGATTCACCGGGCTTGACCCGGCAACTTACGACGGGATGATACTTTATTATTGCTTAATGATCAAAGTGGATTGGTTTAGGCGATAGTACGGTATTTTCCCGGGCGGGTTGTCACACTTCCCTTGGTTGATAAAAGGAAAGGCACCGAAGGCAGGAGGGGGATTTTCTTTTTACTCACTCCACTCTGATGGAGCTCTCTCTGACTGTTCTTCTTCTTCCTCCAGCCAAACTTGGCTCCTACACCCACTCGTACGCAGACTTCTGCAGCGAGAACCACGCACACACACCACAGAGACTTGGGACATCCTCCCTCTCTCGCCAGTTTGTATCGCCCCACTACAAACCAGTGCAAACAACATGAGCAGCACGAACAGAACGTAGGGTATTACTCCACGAAGGCCCGAACCAGTATAAATCCTTGTGTCCCCGTTTGCACACCATCCGAAGCTCGATGCGCAATCCTTGATTTTAATTGCTGGCGGTTTCTAAACCACGACAGTTGGCACCCACCGTGGGGCCGTTTGCGCGTCACGTCGATTTTTTACCAAGTCTCGGATAGCCATCACCGTCGAGAGTCGGCCGCCAGAGTGCACGAGCGCTCCGACGGCTCGTACTTCATCATCATCGCGGATGGAGCTGGCCGGAACCGACCCCAGCCCCTCCGCACCTCACCATCGAGATCTCCCGTCACAACGTCCTGACAGGACACCGTGTCAGCCCCGCGGATGTCGCGGCTTGTCGGCTGCGCTCCGCGCCGGCCTCGCAAGCCACCACGGCATCCTCTCCGCCGGCAACGCGCCGGCGTCGGCTGCTCGTCCGCCGACTCACGATGCTATTGTTGACCTGCCGTGCTCCTGGCCTCGACGGCCCCGAAGGCCGCTCGGCGTGCGGCACGCTCGTACATCGACACAGCCAGCGCAGGCCAGCCACAGCTGCCGCCCGAGTGTCGTGCCAGCCGGGCAGGGGCGCATAAGCACGCGCGTGCCGGCTGCCCCCGCGCTGGCACTTTGGCACCTCCGTGTCCTGCCTGCTGCGCGAACAGAGGCCTCGCCACCCTGGGGCTCGAAAAAGCAGGAGCTAGCAAGAGCTCCAAGCAGCACGGCGTGTGCACGTAAGCCTCTTTATGCTCTTGTTTCCCTCTCGACCCTGCACAACATACGTGTGTGTGAGTGAACAAGAAGGGCCATAGCTTGTTCCTGCCAACTGGGTGCTTTTTCCTTGTCGATGAGCAAACAGTAAGCAGCAGGACATGCTAGCTACAGATCCTACTCGCAACTGCGAGGTCGCCGCCGCAACCCACCATTTTGCCTCTGCGGCAGCTTTGGTGTCCAGGATGACTGCGGCGCAGAGCCGGGCCACATCGTCCACTGCCTGGAGCTCGGAACGCGCGCTGGGACTCAGCATTCGGCAACAAGCTGACCGCCGGCCATGACGGCACTGACGGCCGCGACGACGCCTACGGCAACCTCGACCCCGCCGGCCACGACGACAACGACGGCCGCGGCACCAACGGCAGCGACGACGCCTACGGCAACCGCGACCCCGCCGGCCACGACGACCACGACGGCCGCGGCACCGACGGCCGCGGCACCGAAGGCAACCGCGACCCCGCCGGTCACTACGGCACCGACGTCCGCGGCGGCACGTCCAATGACCACGACGCCGTTGGTGACAACGGTTATGGGGCCACGGCCACAGCTGCGCCAAGAGCGACCGCGACATCGCGAGCGGTGGCAGCAGCGCCTAAGACCACCAACGCCTCACCCGACCTCAAGGTAGGACCTCCGTCCGGCTCAACCCTTCCGCGTAAAGGTCGGATGGCTCACTCGGCTCCACCACCGAGGCTTCTGAGGCCTTACAGCTGCATGCGCTTCCCGAGGGCTCCTGCTCTGTAGAGCCGACGCCAAAACGAGCTAAGTATCATTACGTCCCCCACGAATCTTAGCATGAGTGGCTACCTTTTTTTTTGCCCCATACCTTTTGCTTGCCTTCCTGTGAGGGTAGCTGAAGCTATTTGAGTAGTGCATGTGTCGTGTCCACATAATCTAAACCCATCCTGCTAGTCGTGTGAAGTCTGCTCGGGAAAGTTACTCGAGGAAAGAAAACTAGTCGGAGGGTCGCTACTCGGTGACGGAAAAGTACCTCGTGCGAATCGATTTATTACTCGAGAGAAATGCCACACTAACTAATGTAAATTTCTTGTCAGCACCTTGGTTGTTGTGAGCAGGTCACCAGCTACAGCTCACCACTCTCACCAAGACGGAGCCATTCCGGAAGACGCGACGGACGACGGCACACCACCAACAGCCGTACCGCTGCCTGCTGTCGTACCACATCCCCGTCACCCTCCTCCGAGCCGCCGACGGGCCACAGCACCGACGACGACAACGACGACAAGCGGCTCCGGCAGTCGCCCGTTGACCGTCCAGGCGAGCCCGCGACGGTACCGTCCGAACATCTACGGTCTCCGAACAACCGACGGCAAGAACATCCTCGGTGGACGAAACACCGAAACAGCTACGTTACCCGAACCCCTATTTTCTCGCAATATACAAAGTTGCTAGTTCTTTCGCTTAAAACTAGTCGCTCCTGACCCTTATTCGAGCAATGAGGTCGGTAAATGAACTGTGACGGGAAAAGCCATGTCAGACTAGTCGGACTGCGAGGAACCTACGCCCCCGCGGCTACGGCTCCCTCGCTCACTAGCACAGGCAGTCTCTCCCACTCGCAAACTCGATTGTCGCCACCTCATCACGAGAAAAAGGGTCGGGCAACGATGACCTTACGAAAACTTTTCTGACCGACCTCTTCGCCCGCGCCAAGGTCAGGGCTCGAGTTACGACGAAACGAGTTGGGTTCGACTGGTCGGAATGCGAGGAACCTACGCCCCAGCGGCTACGGTGCTTTGCTCACCAGCACGACCGACCTCTGCCGCGTACGACTCGGGCTCTGCTACCTCGACACTAAGAAAGGGTCGGCCAGCAATAACTCTTTTTGCATAAATAATTAAGCTGGAAGTTTCTTCGACCAAGGCAACACGCAGCTTGCATTCGCCATTATGAATTTTGAGGCACACCGCCCCTACTATTAAAACTAACTGTCTCTCGAGAGACGATTTTCTTAATAATTTGTTGGCGCAGTAACGACGGCCCCAACCAGTCGTCGACCTCCCGCTCGGCCACGATGAGCAACGCAAGGCTCGGGGGCTTATCACCTGGGCTCGAGGATGACACGCCGGTCCCTCCGACATGAACGCAAAACAAGCTAAGTATTATTTTAATACTGCCATTTTCCGGTTATTGCTTATCTTAACGTGCATCTCCGGGTTATCACTGACTACCCTTGGCCTGTTCCCGACTGCTTCTTCAGCCCGAGCGCTACACGAACAGTCGGGCCAACGAGGCAACGACCAATGGGCGTGCCATACACATCTTTTCTCCGTCACTTACTTTCCTTTTTCCCTCTTGCACAAGTCGCTAAAGTACTCGGGGAGAACGCTCATTAGACCGTGAAACCTTGACTCTACGCCTACACTTCCTACGCGTGCATGCGGCCAGCTCCCTACGCTACGGATGCGGCTATCAGAAGTCGGGTGCATAAACGTATAAGGATAACTACCCGAAGAAATTAATAGACTTAAAAGAGTTGGATTTAGAAATTTTGTTATGCATTGTCAAATGCGTTTTGCTTCGAAATTAGTATTTGCGACACCACATGCTATCGTCTTCATGTTATATATTTCCAAGAACGACTCTTCGATCCCTGAGCCTGCCGCCTACGCACGGGGGCTAGGCACCGAGGCGCGAATCGTCAATGGATCTCACGGATCCAAACTGACACGCGGTTCGAAGGCTGGCCCAGCGAAGGGTTCCGAACAGCCGCCGCCATCACCAGAGCAAGGGACGAAAAGGGATGGGCCCACAAGCGGCCATGACCCAGGCACACGAGTGCCACGGGCATTCCGGCTCGTGTTCGAGCCCCAGACGAAAAAATCTCATAGAATCCCCACCGAAGGGGAGACAACGAGCCGCCGGAGTCAATCGAACGACTCTGGAAATAAATGAGATATTCGAAGGGGTTTAATAAGATCTATCACCAGCTGATCCTGTCGGGACCCCGCGAACGGGACCCGGGTCTTACTCGAACCAACCCGCTAGTAGCTCGACGAGCACCATGACTCGGCCACCGAGGTAAGCCATGGTAATGCTCACCCCTCCTCCCTGACGAAAGGGATGCGCGAGGAAAAACAAACAGGTGACGAGCCGCCGGAGTCAACCGAACGACCCCGGAAACAAACGAGACATTCGGAGAGGTTTAATAAGATCTATCACCAGCTGATCCTGTCGGGACCCCGCGAACGGGACCCGGGTCTTACTCGAACTAACCCGCTAGTAGCTCGACGAGCACCATGACTCGGCCACCGAGGTAAGCCATGGCAATGCTCACCCCTCCTTACCTAACGAAAGGGACGCGCGAGGTAAAAATAAACAGGCAACGAGCCGTTCGGGTCAATCGAATGACCCCAAGAGCTCGGGGACAACGCCGTTCCCGATGAAACGACTATCGAACTCAAAATCACTAACCCCACGAGCGAGTCTCTGACACCCCCGCGGGCTCGGGGGCTACACTCGGCGAGTGCGCTCGCGCACCCCCACCGAAAATACGATTCACCTTTTACATCACGACAAACTGAGTCTGGGAAGGAGTACAAAAACTCCTCCCCAGACTCGGGGGCTACTGATGAGGGGCTAGATTAGGGGTGGCCATTACCGCCCTCAATCTCCTGACAATCGCCCCTGGCCGAATAAATCAATGCTTCACCCAACCCGGTCAATCAACAGCGCGAAAATGCGATTCATCCAACTCCTGCTAAACACGCATGAGATGCTCTGGTTTTATTAAAAACCACATGCAAACTTACTGTGTGCATGCATACACAGTCGAGTGCTTACTTCACCTACATGCATGCATACTCGAGTGCCTACATCACCTATATGCATGCACACTCAAGTACCTACAAGGCTACAAGTCATGCATGCAAAGTCACCCGCATGCAAGCCATGCATGCATAGGTCGGAAGCTCCCCGAGCTAACACATGCATGCATAGGTCGGAAGCCCCCCGAGCTAACACATGCATGCACCTACACCTACGTGCCCACACCTTGCTAGCTTTCCTAGCTAGTAAGCCATAGCTAGCAAGCCATAGCTAGCACATGCATGCACCTGCATACTCTCATGCACCTCATACTAGCTTCCATAGGCTAATAAACACACCTCTGCATGCTCGCCCCATCTGGTGGCTGCTTTCCCGAGAGGTCCTCGCCCGACCTATTAAAACTCCGCCTCGCACGACTGAGTTTTGCTCCGCCCGACCTACTGAGCCCCGAGTCTTCACAGCTAAGGAACTCCCCGAGGCTCCCAACTTGCCTGACAAGTCTACTGTACCAGCTACTCCTGAGGACAGCGGGGCCCACGGTATGGGTAAAAGCTCTTCCCTATACTCTCGAAGACCGTGTACTCTCTCTCTCTTTGCCTTCACATGTAAGTCTTCCCTTAGTTGATAAAAGGAAAGGCACCGAAGGCAGGAGGGGGATTTTCTTTTTACTCACTCCACTCTGATGGAGCTCTCTCTGACTGTTCTTCTTCTTCCTCCAGCCAAAACTTGGCTCCTACACCCACTCGTACGCAGACTTCTACTGCAAGAACCACGCACACACACCACAGAGACTTGGGACATCCTCCCTTTCTCGCCAGTTTGTATCGCCCCACTACAAACCAGTGCAAACAGCATGAGCAGCACGAACTAGACGTAGGGTATTACTCCACGGAGGCCCGAACCAGTATAAATCCTTGTGTCCCCGTTTGCACACCATCCGAAGCTCGATGCCCAATCCTTGATTTTATTTGCCGGCAGTTTCTAAACCACGACAAAGTTTAAAAAAAAAGAGAGAGTGAGGGTAACAATCACCGGTGCCTTGATGAATTAGCACATTTGGTTAGCCGGGATACTGGATAGTGGATACCCATTATGTTGTTTGTTTGAGGCAAGCGAATGCGTGAGTCATCGACTGATCGGCCTGTTTGTTTGGCCGGTGGTTGGTTGCTGGTGCTGGTTTCTTCTGAGAGAAAAGTATTGTTGCCTGTTTTGTGATGACTGATTTGTTCTGAGAGAAAAGTACTGCTAGCTGGTGGTTGATAAGCCAAACGAACAGACCAAAGAACCCACCTGGGCGCCTAGAGGACGAAACTCTTTACTTGCAAAAAAAAGTACGGGGTGATAGGGATCAGATATACTATATCATTGCTAATTCAAGTAGCAAAATTTTGCGAGTTGAAGTAAATGGCCATAGAGAGACCCTTAACTTAAATGGGAGCATACCCAGTTATTTTTTGGCACTAAAATGAACCAAAATCTTATATTTGAGATTTTAGCTCTATTTACTTGTGATAACCTCATGATACTAATGAAGTTGTAGTCCGGCTCAAATTTGCCTCAAGAAGAAGAGATCGCCATCTCAACAAAAAAAGAAAAGTAAAGCCAAGAAAATCCGTGGTATGCGAGTATCACAATGATAGAAGGTTTTGGTTTTCCCAGTGGAGCAGCGTGCATACGGTTTTAGCACTAAAATCTTCATCCCAAATCCATCCTCCACACCTTGAGGAATCTCCAGCAAAAAGTGTTCCACTCTATCTCTACTACTAAAAAGATAGACTATCAGATAAACAATGCTTATATTGATCTGAATTATGTCTATATGATGCCAGTTTGGAGATGAAGAAACCATTAGCTTTGACCTCAAGCCATCAGATGGTATCAACCTTGATTTCCAATGCAAGGTATGCAATTGCTTCCTCTCCTTTCTCTGTATCTGTTAACAGTACATAGTGTCATGGTTTGCAGTAGTGGATTTCTTTGCTATGGTTGCAGGACATGGCTACATACAAATTTCACATGTGCAAAGTTGATTTTCTTTTGTTCAGGTACATGGATTTTATGCCATATAGATACAACATACGAGCAAAGTTGATTTTCTTGTGTTCAGGTACTTGGAATATTTTCTTAATCCCTTCTGAAATGTTTTTGGGAAAAGAAGGCCAATCCATTTTCCATAACTGTTCTCTTGTTGTGCGTTAAGCACTCTTACTGGAGATGATACCTGATGGTGTACGTTTGAGAGGCGCTTGCTTCTTGGTGATCCATCAACATCAAAATCATAAACAAGTAACTTTTAATGTTCTCGCAGCAATTAGTTTGCTGGAAAACTAATGTGACAATAAAACTCATATATTTGATAACTTATATGTTGGAATCATGTGAATTGGAGCTCAAATACAGTTTGAGCAGTTCAAAGTATTGTATATGTGATAACTTATACTTTGGCTTGATCATTTGAATTTTGACCTTTTCAATATGGAGTCATGCTAACGGAACTATTTTATCACCATTTAGATCCTTCTTGGTGATTTCACCATTTAGTTCTTCATTTCATTGTCACTAATAATTCATCTTCTTTCATCTCTCCTAACAGATGCTGATTTTTTTTTAATTTATATGCATGGCAACTAATATGAGACATGATAATATTTTGTTTTGCCCGTAGCAATGCACAGGCACTTTCCTAGTACTTCCAAATGTCCAGGGGAGTGCACAGTAACTGCATAAAGACTCTGCCATGTGGGTCTGATGGCCAACCGGCCCTACGGGTAGTAGAAGTCCAGGTATAAGCTAGCAAACATAATGTGTGTGAATTCGACACATGATAAAAAACGAAATCAAAGTGCCTACTCTAATTCATGTTCGCAATCGCTAATTCGTGAATGAAAACGAGCATCACATTATAATACAAAAGGTTCCCCCGCCGGCTTGACGCATTCGCAAAGGGTGCACGGGTTATGCGGTGCTCGATAAAGGAGGCTAATGTAATCCTACACTAAAAATCTCGGCCACTTCCAAGAATGTAGAAATCTTGAAAATGTGGCGACGGATGCTGCTTCTGTTATTGTACATGCTTCCATATTTATTACTAGGTGATTTCCCGCGGGTTGCTGTGGGAATTGAAGACTTTTTAAACTATGAATCATTGTGATTATTTAGTTGTTCATAAAATAGTGAACTTGTAGAGAAGAGTCACTGTGATTCTTTAGTTGCTCGTAAAAATAGTACACTTGTACGTAGAGATTACCCCGAGAGTCATATATATGAGCTATCTCTTGATGCAAATCACAAAATTTTATGTTACTTTTGAATAGATAAGAAAAAACTTAATTCAGAATTCAAGATGATGTGTACCACGTAAGAGAGAATGAGCAATTCTTAGTAGGGTATTAATGCATCTTATGGGAGCTGATGATGTGGCTTCATGAGAGTTAAAACTAAACTGGTGGGGGTAAGACCGCCCCCACGGTTTTCATTAAGAGAAAAAAGTCAACTCTCGACTTAGAAACCCTCAAACCCCGACTTCACCGGCGAGAGGTTTTTTCGGGGAATAAATCGCCGCTGAGGTAAACCCGCTCCCGGAGGGGTTCGAACGTGGGTCGATGGCTTGCCCAACTGCAAGACTCACCAGCCAAGCTACTGCTAGAGTAGAGAGAAATACTTAGTGGGGTACTCCTATATAGTTATATATTATTATATGATATGCCGATGATATGATTAGCTCACCACACGCTTAGGCCAAAGTTACCACTTACCACCTAAAGATTCTTAGGTGATGCACCATGACACAATTGTCAACTGCAGACTATTAAAAGCCCGCGGGAAAGCAAACATAAGTAATAGGAGTAAAATTAGAGTACATAATCTAGTTCATGTTCACAGTTCCTAACTGAATGGACAAAAGTAACTGCCACACTTTATATAACACAAATTCATCACCCACTACTGGATTTTATATAACACAAATTCATCACCCACTACTGGACTTTATATAACACAAATTCATCACTCACTACTGAAAAAACGGCCTTTTGTACCGGTTGGTAACCCTCATTTGTACCGGGTATCCAACCGGTACAAACCATCCGGTACAAATGAGGGATAGCTGCCCGGTACAAATGCCTCACATTTGTACCGGGTGGTAACGTGCCCCGGTACAAATGTTTTTTAGGCTGTCAGCCTCCAACTCCTTCCCTTCCCTTTTCTTTTTCTTTTCTTCATCTCATCTCATCTCATCAACAAATTACAACAAGATTTACTAGATTCATCCCACAAAAATCACTACACGATTCACAATCATACATTTACAAGAATCTATCACATGAATCACATCAAAAATCACATCATATTCATCACAAAATCAACACAAATCATCACAAAGTTCACAAAATGTTCACAAATCAACACAAAATGTTCACAAAATCCACGCAGAGCCAAACCTACACCATCGCCGGGGAGGCCGCCGCGCTCCTGGCTGCGCCCGCCCGGCCCGCGCCGGCGGGCCACGTCGCGTCGGGCTGGTCGCCCTGGACCGCGCCCACCGCTCCGCGCCACGCCGGGCTGGCCACGCCGGCCGCCCTGGACCGCGCCCGCCGCCCCGCGCCGGCTGGCCGCCCTGGACGCACCGCGCCGGCCTGGCCGCCCTGGACGCGCCGCCCCGTGCCGCCCGGCCTACCGGCCTCGGCCTCCTGGAAACAATGGAAAAAGAATCAGTGGAGAAGAAGAATCGAGAAAGGAAGAGAAAGAATGAGAATGAGAAAGAGATAAGGATGGTGGTGGAGAGTTAAAGGAGAGGACACGGGGAGCTAGAGGTGGCAGCAAAATTTTTTCTAAGTCCTCGCGAGATGGTGGAATGACATTTGTACCGGATCTTCTTTTTAACCGGTATAAATGTCGCCACATTTATACCGAGTGGTGGCTCCGCCCGGTAGAAATGTGAGGCCAGCACATTTGTACCGGTCGGAGCCACCGCCCGGTATAAATGTGAGACATTTATACCAGGTGGGTTGGAGGAGGTCCCGACGCGCCCTTGTAAGGGGGCATTTGTACCGAGTGGTGCCTCTAACCGGTACAAATGTAGCTATTTGTACCGAGGTCAAAAATACCCGGTACAAATCAAAGAACAGGCCTGGGATATATGTGCGATTTTCTAGTAGTGGCCGAATTGAGGTCATGTTTGGATCCTTCCAACTAAAATTTTAATTTGCTAAAGTTTAGAATTTTATTTTAGCAAACTAAAGCATAAATTACTACATTTTAGCAAGGGTTATTTGGATCTCTTTTCTAAAACTTTAAACGATCAAACTATTCTTCATTTATTATTGTCAAACCGTGGTAGAGAGTATGATGAGTTAATGTTGCATGACGTGGGTAGTTTAGGAGAATCTATAGAGATATTTTTGAACTTTGGTCAGTTTTAACAAGTTTTAGCAACTCTTGAATGGTTAATGACCAAATCACTTTTTAACTTCTAGCTAAAATTTAACAACGTTTTGGTTGGATCTGTTTGTATCTAAAGTTGCTAAGCTAATTAAAAAGAACTCGATGCATTCGGATTTTGCAAAGGACGTAGTAGGACGGTAGGGGTCACATCATGGTGGTGCGCCGCTCTAACTTGAGTGTTCATATCATATACAATTATACAGAAGCAACCCATTAATGGTCATAACTCTATTTCTCTTAACATGCAAGCATTCCACGTCATAACTCACTATACGCCATGTCATCATTCACTATACGCCATGTCGTCTTCCACTAGCCCATCTATTTATGTTTTTAACCGATTTTCTGTGATTAATAACATATATTTGTGAGTAGCATACCACAAAATTCCCGCAGTTGAAATACATGTGTTGGGGAATTGGGTTAAGACCATCACCCTCGGAACTTCGGAGATATTGTTGCTCTCAAGAACCCCGCGGTGTGGGAGAGAAAGGACTATATGATGCTTGCGGTTTCATGAATTCCGAAGGTGTTGCTTTCGTTTCCATGAACTCGAGTTCGTAGGATACTCGAATTATCGACTTTCTGACATTCTAATGACCTTCAGAAATTATGTGCACCGAGGGATTGTTGGCTCCCGATATTTCTATGACATTTCAGGGAAAGGAGAAACTTCGGAAGAGGACTGCATTTCGGGAAACTAGACTTCGAAGATGAGTTCGAGCTTCCGAGGCCAAGGTTCAAGCTTTCGGGGAATATCGTGACTGAAAGCGAAGCTGCGAACAAGCAAAGTCAAAGGCGTGACACCAAAAGTCTGGGTTCAAGGTGTGAAAAGATGGCAAGCTTGTAAATATTTGAAGTTAGCTCCGCAAATTACGGGATGTAAAAGACATTTATGTACATGTTCCCACTTGGGATATTCTTTGGATCCGAGGGTAATATCCGAATGTAAAAATCCCTTCATCTCCCTATAAAAGGGGGCCGGGGGCACGTGTAAAGGGGTTCACGACTTTTGAGGAGAGTACAGGCTTTCGGAGATTCTTTGTCTCCTGCTTCCGAAGTTCTTTTGTGCATTTGTTCCTGAGTTTTCCGCATCTTGTGTTCGGGGTTCCATCCGATTTCTGAACCCCAACAACATGTATGAATGTACGATCAATCATTTTCAAATGGTTCACTCTTAACAAAAATAACATGCTTCTATATATGATTTTGTTTACAAATGAATGCTGTCATGATCACTTTGATGTTTCTGCTTTCACATTTTACTTTCAAATTCTGTTTAAAAATTTCGCAGCAGCTCGCGATGTATCAACTAATATGACTAAACGGCTAAACCCAACAAGTCACCAGGATATTTCATTTTTTCCTTGAAAGAAAAAGAAAAACAAGATCTACGATTATCCATTTCCTTTCAAAGGTGAAACGGCACATGGACGACAGACCCACCACTTTCCATATGCCGCATATGCGGGAAAATCACAAGACGTCCCTTCTGGGGTTTATCCAGAATTCACCCCCAAGAATGGTAGCCCGTTGCCATTTTTTTCGTGCATCCTCGTCAGAATGCCGCATCCCCCACGTCCTCGCGCTCGCGCGAGCGAATCTAGGGCATGACACGTGGCGCGCTCATCCATGTGCTTGGGTCCCACCCCGGCTCTTTTACTATCGGGCCCACCTTTTGACCCTAATCACAATTAAGGAGAAGACTAAGGACTACGCCACCTACTAACCTCGCAGTCTCCCATGGAAAATTAACACTTTGACCCACAGCAGTTATGTAAATCACGTTTACTGGATAATCGTTCATCTTGATCCTTTTTTTGCTAATAAATAAAAACAGTAAAAAAGGAGTAAATTCTGCGCAGGCGGTGGGGCCCGTGAGTCAGGAAGGAGTAACTGCTCCTCCATCGCCCGCAATAAAAGTTATAAACCCTAGGGGTTCTTGCGTCAGGGGAAATCTCAGCCGTTGGCGTCCAGATCTCACGGTGGTTGCGCCGCGGAGGCTCGTGCTTATCACTCCGCCGTCTCCTTCCTCGGGCTCGCTTCCGCACTGCTGCTTACTGTGTGCGCGCTCTCTCTCTCCTCCCCCCATCCCTTCCCCCAGCGGCTCGAAGCTTCTGGCGCCCGGAATGGCGGAATCGCCTGCCGATCGGAGTCCAATCTGAGCCTGAGCGCCCCCGAATCGTTGCTTCCCGTCCCGATCTTCCAGAATCCCGAAGAAATCGGTGTTGGAATGGCGGCCTGCGCATCGATCGGGCTGGTGCCGCTGGATTCCATGGTGCTTTGGCCTGGGGGATCGGGGGAGCTTCGTCTCCTGTGACCGAGCCCTTCTTCTCGTGCTAGTTGGTGCGGGGTTGGATCGTGCAGAGCCGCCTTTACGCCGCGGCGAGGTAACTGGGTGCTGCGTCGGTACGAGCTTTCCATTTGGGGGGTTTCGGAGCGCTTATCCTCTCATTCTGTGTGATCTGTGCTCCTAGGGTCCGTCGGATGATGAGCGCCAGCGCCGTGGCGATGCGTGCGGAGATGGGCGGCGGCGGTGGGGAGGAAGAGCTGGAGGACGAGCTTGACGCGCTGCTTAGTTCCGGCGCCGGTGGTCAGTGGCGGCGCCCGGCAGACGCGGGGGAGAGAGAGAGGGACCGGGAGCTCAGCATGTTCAGGAGTGGGTCGGCGCCGCCGACCATAGAGGGTTCCCTGAACGCCATCAGCGGCCTTCTCCGCAGCGACCCGGAGGCGGCCGTGACGGCTGCCCCGATTCCTGTTGCTGAGGCGTTGAATGGGCATGGTGGCCTCCTCTCGGATGAGGAGCTCCGAGCCGACCCAGCCTACCTGTCGTACTACTACTCTCACGGAAATCTGAACCCGCGGCTGCCGCCTCCGGTGCTGTCCAAGGAGGATTGGCGGTCAACCCAGCGCCTGAAAGCCGGGGTGGTTGGGGGGATTGGGGACAGGAGGAAGGTGGGGCAAGAGGTCACGGTACAGGGGACGGGGACTACAGTGGGTAGGTCTCTGTTTTCGCAGCATCCTGGTTCTGAGCAGCAGGAGGAAGCCAGGATTGGTGGTGGTGGTGGTGGTGGTGCTGAGTGGGTCGATGGTGGAGGGGATGGACTCATTGGTTTATCGCTTGGGCGGCAGCGTAGCTTCGCGGATATCCTGCAGGTCTGATCTTATTTGGGTTGCAAAACCTGCTTCATTTTGTTTCTGTTGAATCCTATCTTTGAGTGAAGTTGAGTTCAGTTCCAAAGAAAGGTTAGACTAAATGGCTTCTACCTTTTGCATTATTCTGGTAGGCTGGTAACTACACTGTGCTGTTAGTTGTTAATCTAGTGATATTAGACGTGAAGTTCAATTTTGAATGTGGTGTTTTATTTTTTTTCTAGATGGTTTGGGCTGCTATTCATTAGGATCTGGTACATGTTATTCTTATTAAATATGGAGTAGCATGGAAATTTTGGTACTTTTGGTCCAACTGGTAACTCTACGCAATTCTGACAATCCAAACACTCGAGACATTCAGTTTAATCTGGGTAGGAGTCATAATTATGTGGTTTAAAAATTCTCCCCTTAAGTCTTCAATTCCTCATCTCAAGCTCATGCATGGGGGATGACAGTGAATCAGGTTCTCTTAAAGTCAGGTGTTAGTAGTACAACTATTATAGTGATACACCTGTAGGTCTTGTGAATGGCATGGTTTAGCACCAGCTTGAGATATTGTTTGTATTTTTGTAGAACTTGCTAACAAATTTTCTTATGAAGTTTTAGACAGGAGAAAGCAAACCCTTTGATACTTGTACCCGTGTGCATGCTTCCTGATAATATTTGCTATTAGACAACTACTTTCAAATTTTTCTGTACATTCTCACCATGTCTAACATATATATTCATGCTTTCATCTACACATGCCTTGCTACACCTTTTATTGAGCATACATCATATTTAGTTTCATGTGGGTTGTTTCAGGACAATATTGGGCGCAGAACACCTACTTCAGAGCATCCCTCCCGTGCAGCCAGTCGCAATTCTTTTCTTGACAATCAAGAACCACTGGATTCTGCCGAGAACCAATATTCGATGCATACTGATATTTTGGAAGCGCAAAATGTCGGTGGTCTTCACAGTCTTAATGCATCCACATCTCAGACGTTTGCATCTATTCTGGGATCATCTGTTTCCAGAAATGCTACACCAGATCCTCATTATGTTGCAAGGGTTCCTAGTCCTGGCCTTCCACCTGTTGGTGTTAGGATTACTTCCAATGAGAAGAAACTGAATTGCTCCTCTTCACCATTCAACACTGTATCCTCAAAAGCAGTTGGGGCTGATGATATTTTATCTGCATTGTCAAGCATGAACTTATCAAAAGGTGGTACCTTGAATGGTAATAACAACATCAGTCGATCAAACTTTCAGAGAGCGACAAGTGATCAGCAGAAATTTTCTCTTGACTCACATGCTGAAGTTGCCCAAGTCAATAATAAGCAGCATCCTGTGATGTTAGGAACTGATGAATATTTGGGTATGCCATCAATGTCACAACCATATAATACTTCTTTTGCTGACATTAACAACAGCATGGCTGGTTTGGCAGAGTTAAGAAATAATACCAACACAAGATCAGATGGACATTTGGATATGCAAAGGTCTTCTAATTTATCTGCTCGTTCATATCAGAAGTCTCCATCGTCTTCTAATGAAAGCCCGGGTGGTTCTCCTGCTCAACATCAGAATTTTGATGGTATAAATTCAGCCTATTTGAACTATGGACTTAGTGGATATCCACTCAGCCCAGGTTTGCCTTCTATGATGCCCCCTTTGTTTGAAGGTGCTGCTGCTGCATCTGCTATAGCTTCACTTAGTGCAGATTCAAGAAACCTTGCAAACAATATTTTAGCTTCACCTACGTTGAGCCTAACGGATGTTCATAACCTTGGTCGAGGTGGTAATCAAGCTCCCACAGCCGCAGGTCTTCAGTCTCCTCTTTCTGATCCGTTTTATGTACAGTACTTGAAGGCAACACAGTATGCTGCACAAGGAGCTGGCAGCTATGGTGATCCTTCCTTGGAAAGAGGTTACATGGGTAACTCATATGGTAATTTAACCGCAGTTCAAAAGGCTTATCTTGAAGCTTTGCTTCAGCAGCAGAAACAATATGAAATGCCACTTTTAGGTAAATCAAATGCTTCAAATCAGGGGTACTATGGCAATTTACCTTTTGGCATGGGCATGGCATACTCAGGAAGCCCATTAGGCAGTCCAGCCGCCTCTCCATCTGGTCCTGGCAGTCCACTAAGGCTTGGTGAGCGGAATCTTAGGTTTCCGTCTAACTTAAGAAACTTGGGTGGATGGACCTCTGATCCAAGTGGCTACATGAATGAGAACTTTCCATCCTCACTTTTGGATGAGTTTAAAAGTAACAAGGCGAGAAGTTTCGAGCTTGCTGAGATCACTGGGCATGTGGTTGAGTTTAGGTATGCTTTGTCATATAGCACCTTTCTGGAATCAGATATACTCCATATTTATCTAAAATCTGATAAATGCCTAACTGATATCTTGATGAGCATTGTCTTGTATTTATTGCCTCCACAAGTCTATATGTACTCTTTTTTCTGAGGGCACGCACGTAGATATGTTCAGGAAATGTCAATGGTGCAAATAAACCTTGAGTTTTTAATCTATCTGAGATAGAGTTTGTGTCTGCTACTTTGTGCCACAATAATTTATTGATACTTTGGAGATGCTTTACTAACTGGACTATTTAACATTTTTACTTGAGGATTATGGTTGTGGACTACTTGAATGTAACATTTTCCGATCTGCATTGATTTTGTAGTGCTGACCAATATGGAAGCCGTTTCATACAGCAAAAACTCGAAACTGCAACAGTTGAGGAAAAGAACATGGTCTTTGAGGAGATCATGCCTCATGCACTATCATTGATGACTGATGTATTTGGAAATTATGTGGTACAAAAGGTATTTCTTTTTTTACACCTGAAGATTCTCTGTTAGGATGAGAACGAAACACATTTCAAGGTTGATTGAAGATTCTGTGACTTACATGTGTATTTTCCTAGTTTTTTGAGCATGGAAGCGCAGAACAGCGGAGGGAGTTGGCTGATAAACTGTTTGGCCATGTATTAGCTCTCAGTCTTCAGATGTATGGATGCCGAGTTATCCAAAAGGTATAAATGATTATTGTTTGTATTTCCTACTGAACCGCTTGATACAATCTGTGCTGCAAAGAGTTCTCTTTCTTGTGGGGCTTTCCCCCTTTCTTTTCTGCCCTTTTTCCTTAAAAAATGCACCTCGGATACAATTACCTGACCCAATCTATTTGCACATCACTGAAGGCAATAGAGGTGGTTGATCTGAACCAGAAAACAAAGATGGTTACCGAGCTTGATGGTCATATCATGAAATGTGTACGTGATCAAAATGGAAACCATGTCATCCAGAAATGTATTGAATGTGTCCCGGAAGATTCTATTCAGTTTATAATATCAACATTCTATGGTCATGTTGTTCCATTATCCACCCATCCTTACGGCTGCAGAGTCATTCAGGTATGCCTTTAAGTTCAGTGTCTATATGTAAGTGTTCTGTCCCTTGTGTTGATGAGACTCACAGTTTTCTTGTTCCTATACAGAGAGTACTTGAGCACTGTGCTGATCCAAAAACACAGCAAATAGTCATGGATGAGGTATTGCAATCTGTATGCATGTTGGCACAGGATCAATACGGAAACTATGTTGTCCAGGTACTTTTCAATCTTTTGAACTGGAACTTTTTATTTCCAATCCTGAATAGCTATATATAATTTTACTTACTCTAATTCTTGTATAAAAAATAGATATTACAGTAGCTATGGCATTCAACCACCGTAATGCATGTGCTGTTCTGTTTCCGTGGCCATGCCCGATTAGAAAAATTAGTTCTTCAGAAGGCTTGCATAAGCATTTCAACTGGTGACCTGTACCTGGGGTAATCCTGTTATTTGTTTTTGTTAAAAATGTTTTAAGGTAAAATGTACAAGGGACTACAAAATCAGGGTCAAAATAACAGACTACAAAACCAGGCTGAAAGGATAAGGTCGGAATAACTAGAGACATGAATAGTGAAGTGAAAACTATTAATATATGCCTAAATCATTCTCTTGGAATGGTGTTTGTTTGCGGAACTTTTCCAAAGTTGAAAGGATAAGGTTGCAATGTCTTTCTCAACTAGAAGAAATTTGCCTGGAAGGTTATATTTTTTAATTGATCTGGAGTTATCCCTTAGATCACATTGGAAACCAGTTGGTACTAAAATTTGACATATACTACGTCAATTTACAGCTGGAGACTGAAAAAATGTACTACATCCGTTTTTTATGAGCTCACCAACATCTTATATTAAAGGATGAGGGAGTATTAGAGATTGTATAGCTGACGAAAGGCTTGCCTGTTCAGTTGTTCACTGGATTTAGGAGCATTTTGCGTCCAAGATCCTCCCGCTGCAACAGCAGGAGTGTATTAGAGATTGTATAGCTGTTTATGTACTTGCCAAATACTCGATTGTCTTCCTTGTGTACCAAGACAAAAATGTGTTTCTCATTCTATTTCTCTACAGAATGATGTTGACATGTCTTGATATCTTGTAGAAATTAAAATTTGTTGACTAATGCAGCTGAAGTAACTTTCATCTAACCTTTTTTTAGAGTGATTTGAATATAATTTAGACCTGTGGTAAGCAATCAAAATAGTCCTGAACAAACAGATCTCCACTGCCATAAAATTAGGCATTAACACTTCATTGTGCTGACCATCTTGGCTAGCTGGTTATACCAGTTTTTGGCTGAAAAAAAGGATGGTATTAGTCCACCTGGTTGTCTGAATAAAAATGAATGTCATGTTGGCTGAATAGTTATTGTACTACCTTCGTATCAAAATATTTGTCTCTATTGACTTTTGGTCACAATGTTTGACCATTCGTCTTATTCGGGAATTATGTAAGTATTATTATTTTGTTTGTGGCTTTACCACCATAGGTATTTTAAGCATGACTTATCTTTTCATACATTTGCAATATATTTTGAATAAGATAAATGGTCAAACATTGCAAGAAAAGTCAATAGCCGCAAATATTTTGATACGGAAGGAGTATTATTTATGATCTCTGCAGACAAATTGGCATTAATCTGATGAGCATATCTGCGATCGCATGTATAATTTTGCCCAATTTACTGCTGCTAGATAAAAAAAATGATGTTAGAAAAAAGTCCTGTGCTTGTCACCAGCAATTGCTTACTACTTGTAATGTACTGAGATACCATTCTTATGCAGCATGTTTTGGAGCACGGGAAGCCTCACGAAAGATCCATCATTATTGAAAAATTAGCTGGACAGATCATTCAGATGAGCCAACAGAAATTTGCCTCGAATGTTGTTGAGAAGTGTCTAACATTCGGCGGACCTACAGAGCGAGAAGTTATCATAAATGAAATGCTTGGAACCACTGATGAGAATGAGCCTTTACAGGTTTGAAATTCTCTCTTATTCATCAATTATGATTATCGTTTGGAAATTATTAGTTACTTTAGGTAGGATCTTTTTTCATTGGAACAAAATGGGAAACTAATGCAGCCTAGTTTTTAGGGGATTTTTTTTTGTTGCTATCCGTTGGTGTTGTGATGTAATTAGCATAGTAATTGGCACCTGATCCCAGACATAAAGATTTTTTTTTTGACATTATAAATTTGTGAAAGAAAAAATATGCAAATGTTCACAATGAAATTTTCAATCCTTTTTAGAGGGCATATTAAACTAAGATAGGCTTTGAATATTTAAATCTTTATAAAAGTACTAGTCTCAAGAACTGCGGTAAAAGAATTTTGATATTCAGGATTCTAGCTTATGATTTCTATGTGGATAGTTTATCAATGCTTTGTCTTTGTCTGAGTTGATTGACTTATTTGCTGAAAATGGCAGTTTCTTTGCTTACTTCTGAAAAAAATAATTCAGAACTCTCTAATCCTTCTTTTCTGACCTGTTACAGGCCATGATGAAGGATCAGTTTGGTAACTATGTTGTACAGAAGGTACTTGAGACTTGTGATGACCAGCAACGTGAGTTGATCCTGTCGCGGGTGAAGGTCCACTTAAATGCTCTGAAGAAATATACATATGGGAAGCACATAGTTGCTCGTGTAGAAAAACTTGTTGCTGCTGGTGGTAAGCTCCCTAGCCAACTGCTTCCATCATTGAAATAATTTTCTGAGTATTTCTTTCGATTAACCTTTTTGGCATGTTTAGACCGTATTAACATAATTCCCCTTGCAATTTAAATCCAGAGAGGAGGATTGGACTTCAATCACAAAATCCTTCTTGATGGTGCAAGAATGACCATGTACAGCTAACCATGGCTAGACAGATGTACCTTCTGCCTTCTGCTTTGGGCTGCTACAAGCCGAGCTAAAAATAAACATGTTGTACTAAGAAGTCTGTACATTTTGTAGTTTGAGCTTATAGTTATTCCAAGATGAGGCTCAGACGGTTTAATCTTACCCAATGCTGCTGCTGCAGAGAATAGGCGTTCTGTATAAGTTGTAGGTGTAAAGAGGTGGAGGGAAGTTTATATTTTGCGACGAGACTGTACAAATCTGCGATCCTGAGATTTAGCATCCGCTTAGGATAAAGTTTCATTGCCCACCGTGTTTATCACTAATGGATGTTTGTAATCCTGAGTAACTGATGTAACAATTCCAGCTTCTGAAACCAGATGCGTGTTTTGTATGGAATTGCTCTTATGGGGCGTAGTTTCTTGTGCTGGGTCAGCGACATGCAATTTTTCGTATTTCATTAACAGCTTCAGGTGTCATTTTCGTATTGAATTGCTGGTTGGAAGTAGTAGTTGCAAAACTTTTGATGCTGTTGTTTGTGACGTTGGAGTATTTGATTTGTGCTGTGCTATTTGTTGGTATCAATCTCGCCCACCGTGGCATGAATCGTGTGGATGCGCCGGTAGGATCGCTGTGATCCAGTGGGCGTCTCAGATTTTGATCTTCTATCTTTCATTCAATGGTAAAATAGAAGTAGCATCACTGAATCATGGGTTTTACCAGTCTCAGTTGAAGCAATAGCTTACCAGTCTCAGTTGAAGCAATAGCAGTGTTCCTTTCCCATTATCTGAAAGACGCTGCCAAGCAAGTCAGATGCCAAATTGTTTTCGTGTTTAGACATTTCAACTCTACCCTTCCGCGCAGCAGACTCGCGTCTGCGATACCACCAAGGGCGTCGTGTGAAGGTCTGGTCGTGTACCCACAACTCGCTCTCAAGGAGCACGGCCCGTAAGCGTGCGCGTGAGTCGCGTGACTCGTGAGTCCGTGGTCTGATCGGAAATTCGGAATCGGACCCCTGCCGTTTGGAGCAGAAAGCCCGCGCGGGCGCGGCGCACGCGTTGCGGTCTCTGCCCTGTCCCGTCTCGGACCGCGCGCTCGGCCAAAACTCCCTCCCGAAACACCATGCGCGGCGCGCTTCGAGCCCGAGTGACTCGCTCCACACCCCCGTCACAGCCGAAGACGCTGGTGCGCCGCGCCCACAGATCACCGCGACATCGTCAGAAACCCCAGCCGCCTCGGCCGCGGACCATTCCATCCAACCCCGCGCCGCGCCCCGTCCCGTCCCCGCCGGAATATGTTTATGTTATCCCCGCGCGGCGGCCGGCCCCACGACGCCCCCTCGTCCTTATCCTCGCCGCCACGCCAGCACGCTGGCATGGGCGCCGGCGCCGGCGCCCGCGTGCTCGAGTGGGAGGCCGGCCTCCCCGCGGCCTCCGAGCTGACGCCGGTCTCGCACCCGCTCATCACCCCGGCGCTCGCCGCCGCGTTCCGGATCAACATCGCGGGCGGGGCCTTCGCCGCCGCCTCCCCCTTCGACGACTCGCCCCTCGCGCACGACTCCCCCACCTCCCACCTGTCCTTCCGCTGCGACGAGGACTACGACGACGAGGAGGAGGAGGAGGTGGAGGAGAAGAGAGAGGGGGAGGGGGAGACCGAGGACGCCGCCGCCTTCGGGAGCGGCGCGTGCAGGGGCGGGAGGCCCGGGAAGAAGACGAGGATGGTGTGGACGCCCGAGCTGCACCACCGCTTCGTCGAGGCGGTGGCGCACCTCGGCGACAAGGGCGCCGTGCCCAAGGCCATCGTGCGCCTCATGAACGTCGAGGGCCTCACACGAGAGAACGTCGCCAGCCACCTCCAGAAGTACCGCATCTACCTCAAGCGCACGCGCAGCCTCGCCGGGCCTCCGCACCTTCCGACGGCGTACGGTTCCCCCTTCAACCCCCTGCCGCCTTCTGATCCTTCCACCCGGAGCGGTTACCGCGCGTTGCCCTAATCCCCTCCCGCGACAGCGAGAAGCTCGAACGCGACCAAGCAGTAAGCAGAACTCTATGGCTTTCAAATTTCGAATGCTTTCCGTACAATTTCCTTTGAACCACCCGAAGGAGATTTGAGTATTTGGATATTCTCATCTCTCCAAACTCCCAAAATCAAATGAATCCTGTGGTGGGCCATTCAAGTAAAGGTACATCTGAATTCTGAAACAAGATACGAACCACACTAATTTCACTAATTTACGGTTTCCTGGTCTCAAAATTTATCTAGTCATAGCCCATGGATGTCTCATGTCTGCTCCAAGTTCCATTACAGACTTACATTTGGGTCTCATTTGATTTGCATTGGCTGTTCTGGTCTCAAGCTTGCTTTGGTTGCTTAACACAATTCTAATGCAGTAGTAAATACATTTGGCAATTTGTTGGTACTATAGATACTCTAAACCTAACTTATGGCAACCTTCTATTTTGGGTTATTATAAAGCTAACTTTTATGTTTGTCATATATGGTCCATCATTACCGAAATCAAAAGTGTATCAGTTAGATAGCATTTTTAGCAGTACCAGTCAGTATTCGTGGTGGGTAGGTAGCGAACCAACTTTATGCCCACTACAAACTTGTCTCCAAGAGCAGATTAGCTATTTGAGTTCATTTAACCGATAAGTTAAGATACTTGTGTTTCCTTTATAGAATGATAATCCAGATTTAGTTTAGCTGATGTCGATGTGATGGGTGTATGGTTGGAGGTTGGTGGCTTGGTGCCAGCGTTTAAGTGACCAGAAAAATGGCCCTGCAACAGGAACGGTCAGGTTTCCTGGTTGATCAACATGGTATTGTTCAAATAAACTTGAGGAACGGTCAGGTTTCTGTAATTTTAAGAATTTCGGAGTTCTTCCTGCTGCAGATTTGTAGTTGGGTTATTCACTAGAATTCTAGAAACATTCTTTTGTAGAACAAGTTTTGGATCAGTTTTCCTGGTTGATCAACTTGATATTCAAATAAAATTGTCATTTCATTGAGGGATTACCTTTCTGCGAAGGATTCCATCATTACTGGTGCTTCAGTGTGCTGTGTTCTACCATTGATGCCTTGCTTTGGTTAAACAATTATTCATTTGGTTGCATTTTACATGGCGTGTGCTTTCATTCCATAGGATTCAAATGCCTAAAAGGCAGCACTTTGCTGATATTGTTCCTAGCGCTACTGGCAATGACCCCACATGAACCCTTTTAATTCAGCAATGCCCACTTCCTTTTGAAAGCTGACTCACATCATGGAGGTAGCCAAGGCAAAGGGGCTAAATACTATCTATACTTTCCATTTTTGAAACCAGCATACCCAGTGCCTGATTACCTTGACCTTGATTTTATGCCAATTTCTTAAGTTCCAGGCAATGGGATGGAAACGGACCAAAGGTGTGTACGAAGCTGCCTGAGAATTAGCTCATGGAGATGAGGGCATCATGTTCAGTTAGCCCGTAGATGTTATTCTGAAAGAGGTATTGTCCGCAGTGGAGCGACGGAAGTGCAACAAATAAATGACGAGGGTGCCAATATCACTTGCACCCTCCCGGAAGACCACAGTTTTGTGTGAGTTTCTAGTGCTGGTTCTCAACATGTAAAAATGAAATTGTGTGCCACAGGGATTGTACATTCTTCTCCAGGTCCTGACGCAACACCATGAATATGATGCTATTTTCTTATGAAGTTGCTGGCTACTCTGGTTTATTTACGACACTATATGGAATCTGCAAGCTACAGAGGGTGTGTATCGTCTGCAGCACGTTGATCATGCACAAAACCCGTTCCAGGCAGCTAATCGTAATCGAGACACACGAGTCAATTGCCCGTCAGAACTGCAGATTGACACCCGAGCATATTTTCTTCTGCTGGTGTTCCTCTGACCATGTTGGTCGTCGTGGTTGTTACCTTTCTAGTTGTGCTTGGTTATAACTTCGCGCCTTAGGGGTTCTCCTAAGGTTGCTTATTTGTAACTCTTTCTTCTTAATGAAAAACGTGCTATGCACGTCTTAAAAAAACAATTACAAATGCTGGCCGAGAGTATCGCTAGTTGGACATCGATTTTCATTCATGGCGGGTTCTAGTGATATTTAAACACCTGGATTGTGAACTGAAAAATGAGAGGTGTCACTCCGAGACCGATGGTTGACTTGGTGTTTTAAACAGGAAATGATCGGACCCACAGTCTAATAAAATCACAATTTTGCACTTCCCTCCTATTGTATTGTTCCCAATTTCCCATCAGCCTCAGCTTGTAGATCCTGAAATTAAGCATACACTAGTAGAATCTATCTTGTTTTTGTTGGGGATCTGAGATCGATTCTGAAATAGCTTCTTGGTTTCATCAAAAACTTTCATCGTCAGCCTCGTGATCAATGATTTTTATCAAGTTACTGAGCGATGTAGAATCTTTACGGTGCCATCGCTTTCTCACTTTATCACTAGTGAAAGAATTGATTGGGTCCCTTTTGCCCATGCTAATTTGGCCTTAGGATTCAATGCTGGGTTTCGTAGCCCAGCAACCATTTTTTACAGATCGAAAGCTGCACGTACTGACCTCAAAGCAATACTTTGGATCAACCAACGAACAAGCTAGTTATTGGACCTAGATATTTTCTCCATTAAGGGATTTGTCCAAAAGACTTGTAATTCTAAAGCAAGCCAATACTAAAAGCCAGTGACTCTTCTACCTTGTTTTCCGTACATCATGGACGGACAGAAGGTGTGGAACCAGAGTAAAACCGGAAGTTCTAACACAAGCCTGCGCCAAACGTATAACGCATTCGTACAAAGAATGGCTCGGCACCGTTTCGCCATGCACGTGGCCTTTTTTGGGTCTCGACCTTTCGTTCCACAACCTCCATTTTTGTTTTCTCGATCGAAAGCCTAGAGACAAAGCTAGTATTCAAAGGGAATTGACTAGTGCCTTTCGATCATGGGATTTTATTGCTAATGCTTTGATATCACACTCTCGTTTCGTGGCTCATTTCAGGATTGGGATTTCTCAGCCGAAGGGGTGACTGAGAAAAGTCGTTACCCGACAGCTGCACGTGTTTTATCCCGAAGACGCGGCGTTATTGGCGATGTGAATTCCGGATGGCGTGAAGAGCGTGAAGACAAAGATGAAATTACGATCTAAACATAGTACATTCTAGGATAATTCTTTTCACACGAGGGGTATTCTTAGAATGTAAAAAATCAGTCTGGCTCCCTATAAAAGGGGGCGACCCGCACTTGTAAAGGGGTTCGGAATTTTAAAGAAGGAATGAAGAGTTTTTCATTCCACTTGCTTCTAAGGGTTTCGTTCTTGTTAGTGATTGGTTTCACCAGTCTCCAACAGTTTTCAATGGCGAAGCCAGAATTAGGTTGTACGCGGGCTCTCCTTCCTCCCTCCTTGTTCTTCTTCAAAATTTCTAGGGGGACTTGGAGGGGCTACCATGGGAGCCAGGGTGGTCAGGGCCTGGGGGGCACCCCCCCCCACCCACCGCTGGCTCTCTGTCATAGTAAAAATGCAGTAAATACAGTTAGTTTAAACAATAAATTAGCAAAAACCAACATATCTCTAGCTCTATATAGTATCAATCTCTGGTGTACATGATTTATGTGTTTTAATACACCGAAATTCGGTCCTCTGTTACGCATAGATCCTCCAACTGAAACCCATAAAAATTCAGTAGTGCTGCCAGTACTGCTTTCCAGGGCACACAGAAATAGAAGAAGAAGAAGAATACTAAAAAGTAAGGAAGGTCAGCAGCAAGCAGTTAACAAATCATGGCGGGAACCCTAGTATGCGCACATTTTCATCTGCGCGTTTCTCTCGGGCCGCCTCGTGTTGCCGTCCTCCTCCTCCTCCTGCCGTGCCCCATCTATCCATTTCGTCAACTGCATGCAGGCTGATGGCTGACCAAGAACTCGATCGCTTCCGATCGGTGACCACCAAATGCGGCCACCTCCGCGAGGGTTTTGACTAGCCCAGAGGGATTAGTTGAGATTAAAATGATAATGCGATGTGATAATGGGGGTGGTCAACTGACAACTGCTGGCTTCAACTCGTGAAGGTGACCTGTGTCCTTGCCTTCGATTCTAGATTTAGTTGCCCATGAAGTAATTAGAATATGCCACTGGCCCTTTTCTAATGTTATTTGCATGTTGGTTTATTGGATGATGCAATTTTTCTGTTAGCTTAAGCAGCTCTCAGGGGCATGATTCAGTTTTGTTGTTTTTGGCTTAATTAGCTGACAGGAGCATGCTGCTGTGATCACGAGCATCATTCTGAACAGTGATCATGGTGCACTTCGCCGGTGAGGAGACGCTACCTGTTGTCATATTTGATTGTGGTCGAGGTCATCATCACCATCTGCCTTGGGTCGCTCCTGCTCACCGTGTCGCCGACGGCCGAGAGTCAGGTCTACTGGCTGGGCATGTGCGGCGCCATACCGGTAGCATCATGTACGACGTGTCGGTAATGACGAATATGGTATGTATCTGTATTCTGCGTTCCTGCCTGTGTTCCTGACCGATAATGATGTTAATCTTTTACCTAAGAATCCTGGCCAATACCGAGGCCAGATAGGCTACCCACGTCATTAGATTTTCCCGACCATTTGATCAGGCGAGTGAACGGTGATAAAATATGTTTGTCAAGTAGTATTGTACACACATTACACAAGGTTGTTATTATTGAGAACAATTAAACTGGAGAGCTCTACTTTATTTGTTGATGTATGTCAATTGGAACCTAAAATTTAACTATTTTGTGGAAGCATGGAGGTCACAAAAATTGTAGAAATAAAAAAATTCTATAACTTTTTGGATGTACACATACGAAATGTTTACTTTGTCTATCGACGGTGGAACGACTGAAATAAAATCACTTAAAAAACATACAGGGTAGCAGGGCGTCCCTCGTGCTGGCAGGTCACCCTAGAGGACTCTAAGCACGCTCTGGGCAGTGGAAGGCGCTCGGGGCAGCTGGGGCGCGACTGCGCGAGGGTTCTGCGACATGCAATGGTGGCCGCTGAGCACGGGGGCAATGGCCGAGGCCGCGGATCAGGATACGGCGACGACGCGACGCGCAGAGGCCGGAGCAGCGGCTCCAGCGCGGCAGCGGCGCGGCGCCGCGAAGCAGTGGCACGGTGCAGACACCCCGCGAGACACAGTGGTAGAGGCACGACCGACATCTTGGCCGGCGGGACAGTAGAGGCGCGGCGCCGCGACGACGTATGGAGGAGGAGGAGGATGACGGGACGCGCGGCCACCGGCGGCGGGGACCGAAGGCACATCAGCTGGGGAGGAGACGGCGGATCGGACGAAGTGGAACTGGGGTGGCTATAAGGCAAGCAAATAGAGAGAGGAATGAAGAGAGAAAAGAAAACGGAACCATTTCAAAAAAAATAGAAAAAATTATTATCTAATCACATATTCACTAATCATTTTTATTTCAAATGATAACTCACATTATAATTATGTTAATACTCATGTGACAGTACAAATTACGTCAAGGGCATATAGACATTTGATCTTTTACATCCATTGTTTGAAATATTAGAGAAGCTACTTGTCAAACACTTTTTAAAACAGTTTCAACTCCATTATAGAAGTCGTTTCAACGGAGCAGCAGCAGTTGTTTTAGCCACAACTACAACTCTGTCAAATATGCCCTAAAGTAAGGGGGTGACATAGATACAATTTTTTTAAAAAAAACTATTGACCAACAATGAAAGCCCATCCAAAACTTGTGCCTCGAAAAACTAAAACACTCCATGAAGATTCCCTCGTTATGATCCAGTCCTCCTGCATTCTAAAATTTCAGATACAAAACATTTGGATTCCATACGTATTTAACATATGTGGTGATACTGCAACAACAACTTCTTTAGCATATGCAACCACATATATGAACCATTTTAAAAACGACAACAAAATTAAGGGCATGTTTATATTGGCAACTAGCCACTATTCACCGGTCACATTGAGTCACATCTTCTCTCTATGTACGTGTGCCAATGCAGCAACTTTCCATTGAAAAACACAATTCAATGACAATTAATATGTACAAATTTCTGATGTAAACAGTAACATCTTCTCCCATACCACTCTACATGAAACGAGTAATACTCCAAGCAAAAAACATGTCACATGCAGAGACAACTTACATGGATCAAAATATGAAATTGATCTACACACATGCAACGAAACTACAATGTAACTGGACTCCTTGAAAAAAGGTCGGCCCGCCGGCCGAGGGAGAGGGGCCTCAGATGCGCCACCGCCGGCAGAGGAATGGGGTGGCTCCTCACCTCGCTGCAGCGCTCGTGGCCTGGCAGAGGGGGGCTCGAACTGCACACCACCGCCGTGGGACCACACCTCCGCACACCGTCGTGGTCGGTCGTCGCGCCCGCGGCAGAGGCGACTCCGAAGGCCCGCACCGCCCGTGGCTCGCAGAGGGAGGTGAGCCGAGAGGCTCGAACTACACACCACTGCCACGCCCCCACGCCATCCGCTGTGTGCCAGTGGCGCGAGTAGCAAAACACCCCATCCATGAGAGCGTACACGCAGGGTGACCCTGCTGCAGTAGCCGCGCTGCACCACCACTCCGCAAACCGCATCCTGCCGGGACCTATGCCCGCGGTGTCTGCTCAGATGTGGAAGAGAGAGTAGCAGTGGACTAAGGTAAAGGATGAGGATGACAAGATGAAGTCGAGGGGCAACGGGGCAATGAGAACCGCTCGACAGGAACCGTAGGCCGTAGGGAAGGGTCCAGGAATGCGCTGTGCAATGCCTAGCTGAAATAACTCCATGGACCATGGGTCCCACATGTAGGTGGCATAGGGTACTCAATCCGTTCACACAATACACATGTACATGTTCAGCACTCCTTTCTGTTCACGTGGCCTCTTCGTAACGCAGAATTCCATCCACTATCAAATGACAAAAGTTGCATGCAATTTGGGATTAACCATTCACATTTTCTAATTTTGTTGACTATTTCTATTTCCCTTGCCTTGGCTCAAAACTTTTAGAAAATAAGCACAACACAATTGATAAGGTCTTATAATTGTATTCATATCCTAATATATCCTAATAATGACAGCAATTTATGCATCATAATGACGCTACATTGTAGGCTAATTTTATATAAATTTAACAAAAAATATTTAAAATCTTGAATGAACTGTACAATAATAAATATAAATAAACAATATTATGTTTACTAAATTAGTGATGATCAAAGTTGACCTGCTATTATATTTAGCACATCATGAAATATCTTAGCCTATTTTTTTGACCGAAAATATCTAGCCTAAATTGATAATCACCATTCTCCCTACTTAAGTACATCTCCATCGGAAATGCAACCACATATACAATACATTAGATCATGTGCCATGAAAATAAAGACAGCTTCTCCTATTGGACACATATACAACACATTAGATCATGTGCCATGAAATAAAAACAACTTCTCCCATTGGATGAGAACTCAACAAAATTAATAAATAATTTTATCAATACATAAGTTAAATTCAACTCAAATTTAGATCCATATAGCTATGTTACAAGATCCTTTAACATACAACGCAAAACTAGTTTTCAATTTAGTACTTAATTTTTTCACATATTTATGTTTTCAAACCAAAATTCCACATCAAAACTATTCATATGATAATCTAACTCAACGAAGGTCCGCTGAATAAGCATAAATTTTAGTTAAAAAAATTTGCGTACTGAACTACAGTAAGATCGGTACCTTCTGAATTTTTAATAAAGTATATACTCTGTTTCTCATGAGCTTCCTCTCGGCAAAGGATCTGCCGAGGGGAAGGCGGAGGAGTGTGGACTCGCCGTTGTGTGATGAATTTGTATAGGATATTGATCTTATCTCTCCTATGTATGTTGCGGGCAACAGGACCGCACTATTCCTCTACCTGTCCTCCATATAAAATTCTTTCTCTCTGCAATTAATGAAATCGATTTGATGTTTACTCAATGCACAACCCAACTTTCATGCACATATGGAGGAACAACACTGTCGGGGAGACGAGGGAATTCCCCTACATGGCTGGAGTTGTGAACTGTGTAGTGTGGGGCTTGTACGTGTTGTCGTCTGTTCAGCCTATCAGCAAGCTGACCCTGGCCGTCAATGCCATTGGCCTGATCGCCAATGTCATCTACACGGTGATCATGGTGCGCTTCGCCGGTGAGGAGAGACGCTACCTGATGTCATATCTGATTGTGGTCGTGGTCATCGTCACCATCTGCCTCGGGTCGCTCCTGCTCACCGTGTCGCCGACGGCCGAGAGCCAGGTCTACTGGCGGGGCGTGTGTGGCGCCATCACCGGCAGCATCATGTACGTCGTGTCAGTACTGATGGATATGGTATGTATCTGTATCCTGCGTTCCTCACGGATAATGATGCTAATCTTTTACCTATGAATTCTGGCCAATACCGAGGTCAGATAGGCTACCCACGTCATTAGATTTTTGCCGGCTATCTGATCGGGCGTGCGAATGGTGAGATCGGCTGAGCATCGATCTTTTTGCAAAAACATCCCTGAACTTTCTCGAAAATCAGTCTGCACTTCGAGGAAAGGGCTCACACCTCGTCGTCCGGCCCGCCGACCGAGGGAGAGAGGCCTCAGATGCGCCACCACTGGCAAAGGAACGGGATGACTCCACACTTGACTACAGCGCTCGTGGCCTGGCAGAGGGCAGAGGGGGGCTCGAACTGCACACTGCCACTGTGGGACCACACCTCCACGCACTATCGTGGTCGCCCGCTGCGCTCGCGGTAGAGGCGACTCTGAAGGCCCGCGCCACCCATGGCCTGGCAGAGGGAGCTGAGCTGGGAGGCTCGAACTACACACCACTGTCGCGCCCCAAGCCATCCGCTGCGCGCCAGTGGTGCGAGCAGCAAAACGCCCCTTCCACGAGCGCATATACGTATGGTGACCCTACTGCAGCAACCGCACTGCACCACCACTCCGCAAACTGCATCCTGCCGTGACCTATGGCCACGCTGACTGCTCAGATGTGGAAGAGAGAGCAGCAGTGGACGGAGGCACAGGAAGAGGATGATAGGATGAGGTCGAGGGGGAATGAGAACCACACGACATGATAAGTGTAGGGAAGGGTCTAGGGATGCCCTGTGCAATGCCTAGCTGAAATAACTCCATAGACCAAGGGTCCCACATGTAGGTGGCATAGGGTAGTCCATTTGTTCACGCAATACACATGTATTTATATCCTAATAACGACAACAATTTATACATCATAATGGCGCTACATTGTAGGCTCTATTTAGAACCCATGAATTTTATATAAATTTAACAAAAAATATTTAAAATCTTGCATGAACTGTACAATAATAAATATAAATAAAAAAAATATTATGTTACCAAATTAGTGATAATCAAAGTTGACCTGCTATTATGTTTAGCACATTATGAAATATCTTAGCCTAATTTTTTTAGCGGAAATATCTAGCCTAAATAGATAACCACCATTCTCCCTACTTAAATACATCTCCATCGAACATGCAACCAGATATACAACATATTAGATCAGGTGCCATGAAAATAAAAACAACTTCTCCCATTGGACACATATACAACACATTAGATCATATGCCATGAAATAAAAACAGTTTCTCCCATTGGATGAGAACTAAGAACAAAATTAAGAAATAATTTATCAATACATAAATTAAATTCAACTCAGATTTAGATCCATATAGTTATGTTACAATTATATATTTTTAAATCCTTGAACATACAACTCAAAACTAAACTTCAATTTAGTACTTATTTTCTTCACATGTTTATGTTTTTAAACCTAAATTCCACATCAAAACTATTCCTCCTTCTCTAGCCTTCCATAAAAAACTAAAATAAGCACAATACACCTATATCCAAAACTTATTCATATCATACCTTCTACGAGAAACTGAGTACTCACATCATCGCAATACAACCTACCAACATTGATGAACAAGACACGTACACACTACACAACTCCACATAATTGGTAAGATGTTTAGCAAAAAAACGTGCCATAACGGTAGACATCAATGATCGAAACCTAAAACTAGACGTAATTGGACTCGTATAAAAAACCGGCCAACTCACTAGACATTCGCGGCATTAGGCTTTCTAGTGTGTTTGGGAGTTTGGTTCATGATTTTGCAGTTTCACGTGTGGAACGGCATGGATGATGGGTGGTGCAGCTGCGCTGCTGAATGCAGTGATATGGACGATCTATGCTATAATACCCAAATTCAAGATTTTCACCTTTGTACGTACTAACATCTTCACCCTATATATCACCCTATCTGTGGATGCTGCTTTGCTAGACTTACTCTTGTCACGGATTCGATGCCCGAGGCTCGATCTATCGCACTGTGACAACAGAGACACATTTTAGTGGGGCTATTCTCAGCTGTCGCACTAGGCAGCTACATTATAGTATAGCTCATGCATGCATGCTCATAGTTTTAAATTGTTCTGATGCAAAGTACCGTGATCTGGCATGTACCGAACATTGTGGGCGTGGGGGTCGGCTTGCTCGAGTTCAGTGTCTACGTCTACTACCGGTACTACAGGAATGCCCAGCAGACGCCATGATAAATGAGAAGAAGCGTGTTGCCGGCTGTTCAAATAAATATTGTCTATTTATTACAATATTAAATAAGTAAGCTAGATTAGTTGTGGTGTCAAGACTTGTTTCGATCGTGTACTATGTTGTGGTGCATGGTTTATCAAACGCTACCTATGTATGCAGTATGATCGGCGACCATCTACTAATATAATGCTTCGTGGTTCGTTTAAGTATTGCTATGCTACATGAAAATATGTTGGTAGTGATATTGTATATTACATCTCCAGGGTACCACAACGGTAAA
This sequence comes from Cenchrus fungigraminus, assembly GCA_036936925.1. Taxonomy (NCBI): domain Eukaryota; kingdom Viridiplantae; phylum Streptophyta; class Magnoliopsida; order Poales; family Poaceae; genus Cenchrus; species Cenchrus fungigraminus. The sequence continues at coordinate 12,201,754 of CM072778.1, read as the reverse complement.
CGTTTTGTGTACACATTTTTGTGTACTAGTATCTCTTAATTCATAGGAACCCAATTAAGTAGTACTATACTGGTTCAAAAAAAAGTAGTAATGTATTATGGTTCTCATTCTCTAGCTTAGATAAAGCGGGGCTCCATACTTTATGGATGTTGAGGGGAGGATGTAGGATTTGAAATGTTTGGAATAATGTGCTATAAGACAAATTATTGTGAGGTAATGCGATGAACAAGTTTAAACATTTTGGTGAATTGCACTTTTGGAGTCACGATTTGTGCCTTTTTTTATTCTGCATCTCGGAGCTTTTGTGCTTCCTTCAAATCTTGTGCACCTTACTACTTATCAACAATAGAACAGTGCACCCCATAACATGTCAACACAAAAAGAATAGTGTCTTGTTCCGCGTGGTAGCTGCCATGAAACAAGGACATCTGGTCCTTCACCGAGCCACCAGTTGCCTGTTGTTGTGCCGTCGGTGGGCTTGTTCGTTTCAAGCATGATCTATCCATGGGGGTTGAGGGGGATTTTGATTTGTAGGGGCCCCTCAATCCCTCTCAACCCTCTTGGATTGGGGGCAAAACGAGTAGGGCCTGATGGGGAATCACATCCTTCTGTGCATCTTAACACACGCCACAACACTATATAAAAAATACTCACTCTGTTTTCAATTATAGTTCATTTGACTTTTTTTTACCATAAATTTGACCATTTGTTTTATTTAAAAATTTGGGCAAACATAATCAGATGTAAGTCATTCTTGAAGACCTTTTGTTAATAAAGCATGTCAAAAAAAGAAGTGATATTTTGCATAAATTTTTGAATGAGACGAGTGGTCGAACTTGAGGTTGAAAAAATCAAATGAACTATAATTTAGAATGGATTTAGTAGATGGTAATTTATATGGTCAGCCAGTACATCACATCCCCACAACCCCAATCAAATTTCTATAACTTCGATGATAATCATCAGTCAGATCGAATCATGTTGTTAGGAAATTCCATTTCAAAAAAATCATGTTGTTAAGAAATTACTGAAACATCCTGATGCAAACCCTCTCATGTCCCTGGTAACAAACTTTTTTGAAGCACATCCTGGTAAAGACTTTTACAATACAAAAATTATGTTGGCGGATTTGTCGGTCGAAATAAACGTTCATCATCTAATCGCATTCCATCATTCCTAGGAGAGTATAAATTTTGTTGACAACATTATATTGTGTCAAAATATGATATGGATACATTTGCAGAGGTAGTCCAACTCCAGCACTAGCCCAGCACGGGAGGGAAAGGTCAAAGTTATATGAGTAAATTCCTTCGAGTCCACGTGCTCCACGAGCTAGCTACCACATTGAACTCGACAGCCCCCAAATCGAAGTGCCGCAGCTGGCCGCGATCGCCGGGGGCCTCTGGACGTGCCGCTGCAGTTGGCCACGGCCACCGGTGGCGCCGCATAGAACTCCTGCAGCTGGTCGTGGGGGCACCGGTTGCCTCTCACCGCTCGGCGCCGCTGCTGCTGGCCGCAGCTCCCGACGCGCACGCGCGGGGGCGCAGGGACGGCGACGACGTGCACGGTGCCGGAGGCCCAGAGTGGCGAGGGAGGGGCGTGGGGGCGAGGGCAGGTAGACGGGAGGGCGTGTGGAGATGGATGTCGAGCCGCAGGCGCTCGTCAAATATTGCTAGTGGAGACGGCGGATTACCGAGTGGAGATACTGTTGACGGTCGATTTCCGTCAACCAAGAGCACTTGTTACACTTTCGTTTGAGCTTTGAATTATAACTAACCCGCCACTAGGCATACTAATGATGTAACAAGTTCACGTTTGCATGTGGTTTTTGGAGTTTATTGTTTACGCAGGAAAACAACGTTAAAGAGGAGACTTTCGGGATAAGTTCATCAAGCACTTTATGAGAAGATCATGAAGCCCGTCACAAGTCAAGACATGGAGTGAACACGACTCCAAATGACCCAAGGACCGAAGCATCAATGCGTAAAACTCCGGGGACTAGGAGGTTTACCAACGAGATCAACTCAGCCCGAGAGATATTCTCACAGCCCACAACAGCATGATCTTTCGGTGCAGATTCGGAGACTTAAACGGCCTCTAATGGCAAAAGTTTAACTAACAAAGTTGTGGGCCTCGACGATAGCTTCGATTTGGATATATGGAAGGCCCAATTCGGGTCAAGGAGCTAGAAGATATGACCCCCGAAATGTCAGCTGCGCAGACAAGTCCGAAATCAGACAGATTATCTTCCGAGGTTGTTTTGGGGATCTTATCTTCGTTTCCAAGGAAAGCAATGAATACCAAAGTTGAAGATAATTTCGTGGCACATAACCTGGATACCGAATTTGCATTATTTGGAGTCCGGACGTGGGAGATATGGCGCCGGCAAGGAAGGGCTGCGAATCAGGAAAATCTGGACGAGGCTGATTTTATGGAAACCAAGTTTGCTTCTCTCCCAAGGAGGATCTCGTGCAAGGTAAGGTGGAGCACGCCCCAAGGTACTCGAAGAGCATAAATACAACCTCCTAGGTGCCCCAAGATGGTTAGCCATTGACATCCATTCATCGGAGAGCCGCCGGAGATCACCACAAGGAGGAGGACGCCGAGGCCTTACCGCGGCGCCGCCGGAGTTGGAGGACGGCGAGAATTGATCTTCATCGGATGCATCAACCACATTCAACGGTACCATGCTTAGCATCTTGATGGAGTAGATTCATCATTTGTCCATGGAGTTGTAATGGATCTTGATATGTAGTCACCAACTCTTGTTTAGATCATAATATATCGTTCCTTTGTTGATGATGCTTAATGCTAAAGGTTTGGCCGCCATGCTTTTCGGGTCGCTCCCGTGGATCGCATCAACATACCGTGATCATCAATAGTTTTAGCAAAGATTATCTTCGCGTAGTGACAGTACGGGGGGAGGGAAAATGCTAAACCGTGGTCACATGTTTAGATAGATTAGATCGGTTTTATCATGTTTAGGTGATTGCATCTTCAAGTACCCTAGACTCCATGGGCAAATGTTCTCCATTACTTGTGTATCTCACTTCTCTCGTTTGATCTAGATTAGATTGGTTTTGACTTGTCTTAGTTCATAGATTAGATTGTCTTTAGTTTATAGATTAATCTTTCATCCAAAGGTTTGCATCAACTAGATTAGTGCTAGATCAAACGCTAGTAATCCCCTTGCTCCGCGGATTGATAAGAACCTAGGGAATCACCCCGTGGTGAAAACGGCTAGTGGTCCGTATGCTTGCGGATCGAAGTTCGTTACACATTTCAACCATCAACAAGCCCTTTTTCTGGTACCGTTGCCGGGGAGCAAGCCAGTTTGCTACGTTTAATCTAGTATTAATTTTGTTGATTACTAACATCTAATCCTTATTTTCTAGAAAAAATTCTTTTTTTGTTTTTCTTTCAATTTTCTTGTGCCTAGATGGATTTGTTCACCTCACCATTGGAAAACGAAGAGATGTTGCTAAGGGAGTTAGCAATGATGTCAATGGAAGACATTGAGATGCAAAAATCAGATTTGACGCTTGCTACAACCCACTATGAAGTGAAGCCTGGAATCATCAAGTTAGTGGCGACAAACCCATTTAGAGGATTGGAGGAGGACAACCCATATAGACACATTAAGGAATTCACAATGATATGCAACACGGTGCAACAAGAAGGAGTTCCGACCGCTTGGTTCAAGTGGAATCTTTTTCCGTTCTCTCTCGAAGATGAAGCGCGAAGATGGTACACACTTGCGTCCGTTGAAGCAAATGGAAATTGGGATGAGCTCGTGAAGAAATTTCTTTCAAAGTTCTTTCCCATAAGAAAGGTCCAAGACTTAAGGAGGTAAGTGCTCAATTTCAAGCAAGGAGAAGACGAAGGAATTGATGAAGTTTGGGACCGTTTTAATGAACTACTTGAGCAAGGCCCGAACTTGGAATTTTCCGGTGACTTGATGTTGCATACATTTTATTTTTCACTAACCCCTAACTCTTCTCGTTTTGTAAGTATGTGTGTAGGCGGTGATTTAATGGACAAAATGATTAGTGAAGCCGCACAAATCTTACAAAGGATAAGTAATGGGAAAAGAATGCAACGAGATTGGCAAAGACGTTGTCGGGAGGAGCAAAACGACAAAAGCAAGCCCGAGGTGCTTGCTAAAATTTCTGAAAAAGATGAACCGGAGGTCAAGGAAGATGAACCGACCATTCAAGAGATTGAAGAACCGCTTCCTAAGGTAAGCAAAGTCATTTCGCATGATAAAAATGTTGAAACTAACATGAATGTAGGCCGAAGTATGGGGAATGCTAGACCATTGGCGGAGTTCAATCAATCCGATTGGATTCAAGTTGATTTTGCCCCCATAATCAACTACCGAAGGAAGGAGGAATACCGACACGTCGCCAAGAGAGTTGAAGATATTTTTGATCAAGAGATGAGTGGAGAATCGATCCAAAATATATTAGAAGAAGAAGACGAAGAAGATGAAGGATGGATCGATCAATATGACATCTCGAAGATTTATGATGAAGAAGAAGAGCATAACCGTGACGAGGCTAGTGACTCGAAGGATAAATGGGAGAAGATAGGATTCAATCTAGAAGCCTACACACTAGCAAATCAAGACATGGAAGTGCTCAATGATGAAGAAAAGAGTAAATCAATGATGAGCAATCTCGACGACATGTGGTACATGGAAGATAAAGAAAGCTACATTCAAGACTTTGAAGATAAAGATTGGGATGACAATGAAGACTTCAAAGAAGAGACAAATGCAAATGTAGTTGATGGATTACACGTTCCACATGATGAGATGGAGGGGATGCAAAAAGGTAACAAAGAGACAACTCCACTTGTTGAGATTGACTTGCTTTCAATGCCACAAAACGAACCAAAAATCACTCTTGTCAAGGAAGCTCTGAGGCAAAGGTACACGCTGAAATCTCAAGATATTATTGGTATTAATGATGATATAGTCAAATATTCATGTTGGACCAATAGTATGAGTAATAGTTTAAATTCTATGCCTTGTTCCAATAATGATCATGTTGATAGGCTAGATTATCTTGAGAATCATAATGAGACAATGTTTATGTTAGAACAAATTAATTCTATGCCTAAAGAACCTTTGTCTAACCAAGAGCTAAGTGCTTTGCATGAAACATATGCTTCTTTTAATTACACCTTGATATGTTGCTGTCGTATGGACATCCCTGGGCCCACTACTCTGGTGGGTACCAGGACCGACTACTCGGTGGGCCCCTGGGACTACTCGACTTGGGCAACACGGCACCTGCTGGTGTGGGGCGCAAGGACTATAGAGGGATAGTACTCGGTTAGGAAGCTACACATGTCCGGATCCATGTAAAGTTCTCCTAGCCGTACACGACTAGTACTCTTCCCTCAAACCGACTTGTAACCCTGCCTCCCGGACTATATAAGGCGAGGCAGGGACCCCTATCTCATCATCCGCACCATCTTCTAAACACATCCAATCAATCCAGAGATACGCAACATACAGGACGTAGGGTATTACGCACCTCGCGGCCCGAACCTATCTAAATTGTGTGCCACGTGTCTCACCTTCGAGTTACCAATCTCGGCGAGGCCACATTCATCTACTTCGGGTACTCCCCTTGGTAGGTTGCCGGTCTAAAACACTGACAGCTGGCACACCATGTAGGGGAACTCGCCGAAGATCGCATGGCGAACTCGACGGCTTCAATCGTCATCAAGCCAACCGCCGCCTTCAACCGCGGTGACACCTCGTCTTCGGCTCCTGGGTATGCACCGCTGATGGCGCTGGATCGTTCCAGCGCTACCTCACCATGACCCCGGACCCAAAGATCGGGCTCGTGACGCTTCCCGAAGACGCCACGGGCCCACTCGTCGAAAAATTCGGCGAAATTTCGCTCTACGACCAAGTCGCCGATTTCGAGCTCGGATCCGCCTCCAACTCGAACTTGACGTCACCCTGGATCGCCTCATACGAGCCGGCTCCTGAGCCATCGTGTGAAGCGGCCCCTCTCCACGAGCACTTCCCATACGATCTCTGCAATGCTAGCAGGGCCCACGCGGAAGCCCTCGCCGCACGCCGGGCCGGCAAGGAGATCGCCTCCGAGTACTCGTCGGACTCCAACACCGCAACCGGCTACTACTCGGACTCTTCCTACGAGTTTGACTTCGGATCGGACCCAATCGAGTCCGAGTCCGAGCTCAACATGACTGAGGAACCACTGTCAGGTCCTGCCACTGGCCTGGTCATTACATCTACTCCCGCCGGCAGATTCGTCTATTGGCCCGACCGCAAGCCTGCAGACCTGACGAACAACAACTCACGCTGCGTCACCTACCTCGATTCACTCCCCTTCCAGGAGGGGACCCCGTTGGCTCTAAATGATGAGCACACCCCCACCGAGGTGGTGACTACTGACTCCAGTCTCTGCACTCCCGACCGTGAAGTCTTCATGACGGCCACAGATGTTGGGACTTCGGAAAACCGACCCGACCGGTACCTTGACGACATCTCAGAGGACGAGTTGTCTGCCAACGCACCTCCGAACAAGACCACCGAAGACAAGAACGCTCAGCGTGACCGCAATAGGAAGCGGAACGATCGACGCAGACGTCTCCGGGAAACTCTCCCCATCCGGAACATCAATGAGGCCCTGGAGCAAGTTGCCAACCGGGTACACACTACTCCTGAGCAGTGCCTCATGTCTATCACCACGATAGCACGGCAGGCCCAGGGGATCCGCGCGGGCGAAGTCATCGCCATACTCGCCGAAGACGCCTACTTCATGCGGGTCGACAACAGAGTTGCCCAAGTACCCCCCGTCAGAACTCACAACACCAGAAACCACAAAGCCACTAGCCGCAGCCCGGCAGACGGCGGACGCAACCGTGTCCGCCAAATCCCAACCACTCTAGGACCTCGGCTGGAGGACCCTCACAGGGCGGCATCAGCCAGGGTGGCACCGGAGGTAGTCGCGGCGGTGGTGGTGGCAGCAGCGGCGGGAGTTCATCCCATGACGCTAGCAGAAGAGCTGGTGGCGGTGGCGATCGCGGCGGCCGAGGCCACGTGACTAGCCACGCCACTGGCAACGCACGTGGTGGCTACGACGCACGCCACAAGATCGACGAGATCCGCCGCAAGAAGGCTACTGAAGCAAGCGACAGTGACGGCTTCCCCGCATACTCTGCAAGACTTCGCAACCTGCTTCTTCCCGAGAAATTCAAACCTCTCGGGATCTCCAAGTATGACAAAAAGCAAGATCCAGTTCAGTGGCTCAGGTGCTACGCCTTGGCCATCGAAAATGCTGGTGGCAACAACGACGCGAAGTGCCTCTTCTTCCCCTTCTGTCTGGATCAGGCTCCACTCACATGGCTCGAGTCACTTGAAAAGAACTCGATCGACCAGTGGGACCAGCTGAAGGCTCAGTTCACCAGCAACTTCGCGGGCGCCATGGGGCGCTCGGGTACCCGCATGGATCTGGCAATGGTTAAGCAAGAACAAGGCGAGACACTCCGCCAGTACATGCGGCGCTTCTTCGACAAACGCGCGACCGTAGTCGACGTCACCGACAAAGAAGTCATCGACCTCTTCCAAGACGGACTCTATCACCGTCGCACCTTCGAAGACTTCGGTCGCCGCCGCCCGAGCTCCATCACCAAGCTCAAAGACATGATCACGTCATGGGCCGACGAAGAGGACAAGGCGAACGCCAAGTACGACTCCATTCGCGGCAAGAACAAGAGCAACACGGGCGGCAACAACAACAACAACAACAACAAAGATCAAGGGGGTCGCCACAACAACAACTACTCGAGCTCCAACTGCAAGCGCAAGCCAGACAACACAGTTGCGGCTATACAGTGCCCTGCAAAGGACAACTCGAAAAAGACATCAGGCGGCTTCAGAGACTTGCTCAAAGAGAAGTGCCCGTGGCATCTGGATGGTAATCACACCACCGAGCAGTGCTACCAGCTCCGGCGAGCACTCAAGGATACTCCCGACCCACGGCCTCCTCACGACAAGAAGGGCAAGAAAAAAGTCGACGAGGGCAACAGTGACTTCCAGGAACCTGACAAGATGGTGAATGTCCTCTTCGGCGGACTACCCACCTGACGGTCTCAGAAGGCCACCCGACGGGAAGTCTTGAACATCGAACCAGCGGTGCCGACACCTCTGAGGTGGTCGGAGGTACCCATCACCTTCTCCCGCGCGGATCAATGGACAAGCTTCTCCGAACCAGGACGTTTCCCACTCGCCCTGAAACCTGTAGTCGCGGGCTCTAGACTCAACAAGGTCCTCATCGACGGCGGGAGTGGACTCAACGTCCTCTTCACCAAGACCTTGAAGAAGATGAAGCTCGACATCACCGACATGCTCACCAAGAGCGCGTCACCCTTCTACGGCATTGTCCCCGGTAACGCGGCTATTCCACTGGGCTCAGTGGTCCTGCCAGTTACCTTCGGGGAGACAAGGGAGAACTACCGCACCGAGTACATCAAGTTCGAGGTTGCGAACTTCGAAACCTCCTACCATGCCATCCTCGGCAGACCAGCTATCGCCAAGTTCATGGTGGTACCACACTACACCTACTTGGTACTCAAGATGCCAAGTCCTGCCGGAGTACTCACACTGCAAGGGGACTTGAAGATTTCGTTCGACTGCGACACCGAAGCCGTGGAACTCGCAGCGACCAACCAAGTACCCAATGCAATGATGGAGATCTTTGCTGCGTCCAAGAGGCTCGCCCCAACCGAACTCGAGATTCCCGAGAAGACCGACACCACAAACAAGCCTCAGCCATCAGAGGAAGTCCAAGTGAAGGCCATCGACCTTGGGACGGGTGACAGCAGCAAGACTACCATGATCGGGGCGGGTCTTGACCCGAAATAGGAAGACGAGCTCGTCAGCTTCCTCCGGGCTAACCGAGACATCTTCGCATGGAAGCCAGCGGACATGCCAGGGGTGCCCAGGAGGTTGATCGAGCACTCACTCAACGTCGACCCTAAAGCTACCCCCAAATGACAACACCTTCGCTGTTTCGCTGACGACCGACGGGATGCCATCAAGAAGGAACTCGCCAAACTACTCGCGGCGGGCTTCATCCGTGAAGTCTTCCATCCTGAGTGGCTCGCCAACCCCGTCCTCGTCCGCAAGAAGAACACCAACGAGTGGAGGATGTGCGTCGACTACACCGACCTCAACAAGCACTGCCCCAAAGATCCCTTCGGGTTGCCGCGGATTGATCAAGTCATCGACTCCACGGCGGGTTGCGACCTGCTCTGCTTCCTCGACTGCTACTCCGGGTACCACCAGATCGCTATCAAGGAAGAAGACCAGGAGAAGACCGCGTTCATCCCCCGTTCGACGCCTACTGCTACACGACAATGTCGTTCGGGTTGAAAAACGCCGGCGCCACCTACCAACGAGCTATCCAGGCCTGCTTCAAGAAGCAGCTCAACAAGAACGTCGAAGCCTACGTGGATGACGTGGTCGTTAAGACCAGAAACTCCGATACGCTCATCGCCGATCTTGAAGAGACTTTCGCATCCCTGCGAGAGTACCAATGGAAGCTCAATCCCAACAAGTGCGTCTTCGGCGTACCATCTGGGAAACTACTCGGCTTCATCATCAGCCATCGCGGCATCGAAGCCAACCCCGAGAAGATCTCCGCCATCACCAACATGAAAGCTCCAACCTGCATCAAGGATGTCCAGAAGCTGATCGGGTGCATGGCGGCCCTGAACAGATTTATCTCGAAGCTTGGAGAACGGGGACTACCCTTCTTCAAACTACTCAAGCATCAAGAGAAGTTCGCCTGGACCGCGGAGGCTGATCAAGCTCTGGCGCAGCTCAAAGACTTCTTGTCTAAGCTACCGGTCCTCACGGCTCCTCGCAAAAAGGAGCAGCTACTGCTCTACCTCGCTGCGACTACTCATGTGGTCAGTACTGCCATCGTCGTCGAGCGGCAGGAAGAAGGCCACGCCTACCCAGTCCAGCGACCAGTCTACTTCGTCAGCGAGGTTCTCTCAGAGTCCAAGGCACGGTACCAGCCGGTCCAGAAGCTACTCTACGCAGTGCTCATCACCTCGCGGAAGCTACGACACTACTTCCAGGAGTACTCGATTGTTGTTATCACCGACTACCCGCTCGGCGACATACTCCGCAATCAGGATGCTACTGGAAGAATCTCCAAGTGGGCAGTCGAACTCGGCGCCCTCAACATCGACTTCAAGCCACGTACTGCTATCAAGTCCCAGGCACTAGTCGACTTCATGGCAGAGTGGTGGGAGAATCAGCTACCAACTCCAACTGAGCGGCCAGAACACTGGGTGATGTACTTTGACGGATCACTCAAGCTCGAGGGCGCAGGTGCAGGAGTACTCCTGATCTCTCCAAAGGGCGAACAACTCAAGTACGTCCTGCAGATCTTCTGGAAGGTCTCAAATAACGAAGTCGAGTACGAAGCCCTACTTCATGGGCTCCACCTCACAATCTCTTTGGGCATCAAGCGGCTACTAGTCTACGGTGACTCCGCAGTGGTCATCAACCAAGTCAACAAGTCTTGGGATCGCAACAAGGAAAACATGGACACCTACTGTCTGGAAGTCCGCAAGCTCGAGAACAAGTTCTACAGTCTCGAGTTCCACCACGTTATCCGCGACAACAATGTTGCCGCAGACGTCCTGTCGAAGCTTGGTTCTACAATTTGCTTGTGGTGTTAATTATGGACGCGTATGTTTACAATAAGTTTTGTAAATCTCGATCATACTTTGTGCTTGGTCAAGCTAATGACCTTAAAGAACCATATGTCGGGAGAAAGCCTGATTTTCACTGACCATGTAGATAAGGTTTGAATAATGAAAAGAGAAGTCATGTCTAAAGAGTTGCAAGATAAATCATCAACCTCTCCAAATCCCGCGATGGATGATGTTGTTTTCATCAATTTGAGAGATTGTTCAGATGTGTACAAATTAAGAAAATAAGATATTCAGAAGCTCCATCAAGTTTTCATTCCAACGCATCAATAACCAACGAATTTGAAGACCCGTGCAAGGAGTTATGGAGAAAACATTGAGTGTTGCGCATTCTGAAATTTCGGGACAGATTTCATCGCCGAAGTAAAACAGACGTAACTCCCTTGTTCGGAGTCCGATTTGGGAAAATAAAGACTTGTTGGAAAGGAAATTTTGTGCACTGTGCAATGGAGTAGAGCTTGGGTGTACTTTCTATTCTGGAGATTAAATAAAAATGCATGGAGTGAAGGCAGCACCGAAGGGTGACAAAGAAGGAGAAAGCGATGATGTCAGATACCTTGGGCAAGTCTTCTACAAGTGATCAAGCACAACATGGAAAGTGAATTAAGCTGCATTGGCGTCTTTTCTTCTTGTATAAAGGGCCATGGCTATGCGATGAGAAGAAAGTATGTGAGAAAGTCGAGCTCCATGACTTTAAATGAAGCGCTTTTCGGGAGGCAACCCGTTTCTTTATGTTTTTATTCCTTTCTTAGAGAGAATAAAGAATGGCACCATCCTATGATGATCAACTTGTGGCTAATTAATCTAAGTTTCATTTTATTTTTAGAACCCCCATCATGTTCATTCTCATATTTATCTATTTGCATGCATTCATTTTGTCATCGACGTGTTTGTCTCTTTGCATATACATATTTTGTATTTAGTGGGCTTGGTTGATTTATATACTTAATGATGTATGCTTCATTTTCCATGTTAATGCTTCATAAGGCCATATGAGTATTTCCCTTTTGCAATCTTGTGTGAATGTGGTGTTTAAACATGACTACGGAGCATCACCATTAAGTTCGATAAACCTTGCTAGATTTTCATATGTTTTCATGTTGCATTGGTTAGTTTATAATATTTGCAATGCGCTTAGTTTTTCTTGTGCTATAAGAGTTATTGATCTAGGGATAGACATGGTGTTTTAACCCTAGATAAATTAATCTTTATGGCTATGGATAAATTCGGCAACCTAGTTGTAAACATGGTGTTTAGAACTAGGTGAAAACATTATCTTTGTTTATATGCTTTCCTCTCATGTGCATATACACCTTGTACCACGTACACTCATTAGGTTTTTATTTCTCATTTGACTAATTATTCCCCAAGTTAAGATTCCTAGGAAACATTGTTGGATTGTTCGCAATTCTATCTACTCCCAACCGTCACCTTGGGGGTAGAATGTGCGCTTAAAATGTCTTGCAGGCAAGATAAAGACTCTCAATACAAGGAAATTGAAGGATGGCTAAGATAAAAAAATGTTTTGTCTTCTTCTTCCATGCCTAGCAAAATGCTAAGCATGGGGGAGGCCCTGAATCTTCAACACGAAAGTGCAACATGATGCTCTAGAAGATAGAACAATCAAGATCATCAACATCTCCGGATCGATGCACAAGAAGCCACTGATCTCATCAAAATTCTACATGGTCTCAAAGGTAAAACACTGTATACTATTGGATATTTGGAAGTCCCATGAAGTTACAATTCCAACAAATCAAGAATCAAGACAATCGGAGGTTCCTACGAGCGGTTATGGCCGAATCACTGAGTGCAACACGTCCTGAAATCAGTTTTGGACAGCACGCAGCGCTGAAGTAAAACGGACATAGCTCCCTCGTTTGAACTCCGTTTTCGATGAATGACCACACGTTGGAAAGGTAATTTCATAAACTTTTCAATATATCTATATTTAAATATATGTTTTGTTCTGGACAGAGGGGAAATCCATGGAAAAGAGACAGAAAGGAGATGATGAGAACAAGAAAGAGGAGATGGTGACGACAACATTGAAGAGAAGGCGACCATTGACTCCATTAAGCATTCATGATCAAATTTAGAAGTTTAAGAACATTGGAAAATCAAGACAAAAGCAAATCCACATACATGGAGATGTCGGGAGAAGATCACGAAAAAAATCTATAAAAGACGGTAACACCTCCATGGACCTTCTCTTTTCCGAACATAAATGCTTGTAAGTATGCCTTAAACCTCAACTAGGTGCAACTTTTGTTTTTTTCCTTCGACAATAACATGGCTACTAGGAGTACAACCTAGGTTTGTTTTTGTTTTCAATAATAATAGTTATTACCTTGTGCTCACCATGATGATATCTCGTATGCTCTTACTTATGGATATATGATGATTGATGCCATTTTGCTCATTTCTGTGCTTGGTTTGTATATGATTAAGCCAGTTCTCTCTTTAAATATGATCTTAAAATTAATTTAATGCTAGCCTATGTTGGTATTTCTTAACCTCACCACTAGTGGCGCGTCTAGCGTGAGCGAGTAAGGAACACCCGGGTACACTGACGGGTGCGAACAAGTCCGCAAGCGCACGGATACACCGTTGTAGCACTTCTCCCTCGGGAGTATTCCAAAGGGTATCGAATCCAAGGAACGGTTGGGTACTCTACGAGTGACTTATCCAAGGACACAGGATCTCTGCTAAGGTAGGCGAGAGGTTTGGTATCTCTTGTAGGTACTTGGTTCTATGGGGGTACAAGCTGCAAAAGATCTCGCTTCGGACATCGTACCCTCCTGGCTATAACAGTCGGTTCACGGCAAATGGTTGCCTACACCTATATCCGAACGTGGGGGATTTCAAAAGGGTCCAACGGCTGTCACCACCGCGGCCTACCCCAAGACAAACCGTGGGATACAGGGCAATCGAAGGATAACCCGTAGTCCAGACACCACGTCTGCACCACCGACTACTACTATAGCACGGCTACGTCTGACGTCCCGTAGCAACACTATAGCACTCCATAGAAATACGGAGCGACGAACCCACGAGTACAACTAGACTTACCCGTCATGGAATCAAGACGATACAAAGAGATATGAATGACACTTTGGTCTAATTCAGATATGCAGAGTACTCACTATATTCTAATTGACAAGCAGTCATACAAACGGAATGCAGAATTATTCATCGAGCCAACAAGATCAAAGGATCATGTCACGAAGAACACGAGCCTCTAAATGATGAACAGATGAAGAACTCTAGAACATATCACACATGTATGAATATGACTTTAGTCTAATTGGAATATAACGGAATACTCACTTTAGTCTAAATGAAGAACAGTATCACTCACGAGGTACAAAGAGATGATGAACGAAGAACGGATCATCGCATCTCCCTTCTACTCACACACACTCTCTCCTCTCTACCTAGCACTACCTAAGCTAGATCCTCCTCACACTCATATTCCTGGTGGGATGAGGTTTCACCTCCACCAAGAAGGAATGAGAAGGAGGAGAGGAGGCTAAGGTAAGAAGTTGCCTTCAAGTGTGTTGTTCTATTCTTACCCCCCCTCCCCTTCTATTTATAGGCGCGGGCACCGGCGTCAAGTGGAGCGAGACACCCCGGGGATGGCCTCTAGGACCAATGGGCGAACACCACGTGGAGGCCCGGGATCAGCCGACCAAAGGTCGGTTCGGTCGATCCCAGGGTCGGCCGACCCCCACGTGGCCCGCCTCGGCTTGTGCTTTCTCTGAGCGGCTGACTGGTGGGCCCTGAGGTCGGTTCCCGGTGTACACGTGTGTTGGAGGCGGTTTAGGCGCTCTGGTGGGCCATAGGATCCATGTGATGCACGCGTGGCGGTCTCTGATTCGCCGAGGCTCTCTCTTTTGGATCAATGACGTCATTGATACAGGGGATGCTTGCATGGCAGCCCTCATTGGCTGAGCCTGAAGTGCTAGGATCATAGAGGTGTGCTTTCTCTTCATTTTTTATGCTAAACACATGCATTCATCTTCATACAGCCACTTGTGGAAATTGTCAGCTTAAAGCCCTATTCTAGTGTGGATGCATGATTCTCATGTTGAAATGCAAGGATTGACGGCCTTAAATTCGGTACTTAGCAGCCGTCAACAGCCTAATCTTTTGTGGAGGTTATGATAACTTGAGACCCATAGTATTTTTCGTTGCTCTCACTTTTGAATGAATCAAAGATCATTTATTTTTGTTCTTAAAAGATATGCTAACCTTGTCTTTGATACCACTTGCATTTTTCTCTACCTGTCCAAAGCCTTATATTCATTGTGCAAAAAACTTAGTATACAAGATTTATTTTTTGGGTGCATTGATTCAAGGCTTGATTTATCTGGCTCAAGACTAAGAAGCTGGTCATTTCGTTTTTGCGTATGTATCTTTATGCTAGCCTTTTATATCCATGCATTGTGAGTTCTCACATCGGGAATTTTGCAAACCTCGCCGGATATCCACCCACAAACCCAAAATATCTTTTTGTGTATACCTCCTTGACCACAACTCAAAACTTTGAGTATGGATGAATATTTCGAAGAAGATTACAAGGAAGGTGCCGTCAAGTGGAGCAAGATTTTGGGAGACCTCCATAAAAGGATCCCTAGAAGGTTTCGAGTATCTCTCTTCAAGAAAATACAAGAATTTCAGCACTTATCTTGGCACAATAATCACCTCTTTGCTCGGGGGCGAGCTACGTCTAAGTATGGGGGGGTTGCCAAGGAAGTACTAGTGTAGTCTAGAGTTCAAGGGGAGTAAAAAAAATAAGAAGAAGAAGAAAAAAAGAAGAGAAAATTGATGAAAGAAAAAAAATATAGATGAAAAAGTATGATGAGAAAAGGAAGAAAAAGAGGGGTGAAAAAATATATAATAAAGCTCCCCGGTTCTCTAGCTACATTTGGAGATTTCAAAAGGATTTCAAGATCAAGACCCATACTCATCTTTCTAACCATGTGCAATCCGATAACGAGGACTTCGTTTGTGCCTCGGGATCACTCTTTACCATTTGCACATGTCCACCTATCTTAAAAGTGTGTGTTTTTGTCTCCCCCCTCCGCGGAACATTATTTTCCAATGACCTTTTTGACGAGTCTTGGTAAGTTCATGAGAAGCTTGTCTTGTTTTGATAATATCTCAACTACAATATCTTGGTAGGACTAAACTTTCTCATAGCTCCATATAAATCCTTCAACAAAATATTTGAGAGAGGAAAGGAGTAGAACAAGTAGGCTTGAGAGACAAGGTGAGATGAGAGTTCATGAGCAAGATGCAAGGAGGTTTATTATTGATCTTGGTAAAGCAATTTTTCTTCATTCCGCTCTTTATTTTCAAAATTTCTGAGATTTGTTTAAAATTTGAGAGCATGATTAATTACTTGTGGAAAGAGCTTAAATGATATCTACCCTCTATAGCGATGAAAGCTAGCTACATTATGGAACTTTAACAAATATAAACTTGGAGAGCATTATGTTTTCTCATATATGATCAAGTGTAGGGTACGAACATTGAATTAAAGGTAATACTGACATCCATTAAAAGCTAACTCGAGGACGAGCAAGGTTTAAGCAAGGGGGTATGTTGACGGTAGATTTCCGTCAACCAAGAGCACTTGTTACACTTTGGTTTGAGCTTTGAATTATAACTAACCTGCCACTAGGCATACTAATGATATAATAAGTTCACACTTGCATGTGGTTTTTGGAGTTTATTGTTTACGCAGGAAATCAACGTTAAAGAGGAGACTTTCGGGATAAGTTCATCAAGCACTTTATGAGAAGATCATGAAGCCCGTCACAAGTCAAGACATGAAGTGAACACGACTCCAAATGACCCAAGGAACGAAGCATCAATGCGTAAAACTTCGGGGACTAGGAGGTTTACCAACGAGATCAACTCAGCCCGAGAGATATTCTCGCAGCCCAGAACAGCATGATCTTTCGGTGCAGATTCGGAGACTTAAACGGCCTCTAATGGCAAAAGTTTAACTACCAAAGTTGTGGGCCTCGACGATAGCTTCGATTTGGATATATGGAAGGCCCAATTCGGGTCAAGGAGCTAGATATGGCCCCTGAAATGTCAGCTGCGCAGACAAGTCCGAAATCAAACAGATTATCTTCCGAGGCTGTTTTGGGATCTTATCTTCGTTTCCAAGGAAAGCAATGAATACCAAAGTTGAAGATAATTTCGTGGCACACAACCTGGACACCGAATTTGCATTATTTGGAGTCCGGACGTGGGAGATATGGCGCCGGCAAGGAAGGGCTGCGAATCAGGAAAATCTGGACGAGGCTGATTTTATGGAAATCAAGTTTGCTTTTCTCCCAAGGAGGATCTCGTGCAAGACAAGGTGGAGCACACCCCAAGGTACTCGAAGAGCATAAATACAACCTCCTAGGTGCCCCAAGATGGTTACCCATTGACATCCATTCATCGGAGAGCCGCCGGAGATCACCACAAGGAGGAGGAGGCCGAGGCCTTGCCGCGGCGCCGCCGGAGTTGGAGGACGGCTAGGATTGATCTTCATCGGATGCATCTACCACATTCAACGGTACCATGCTTAGCATCTTGATGGAGTAGATTCATCGTTTGTCCATGGAGTTGTAATGGATCTTGATATGTAGTCACCAACTCTTGTTTAGATCATAATATATCGTTCCTTTGTTGATGATGCTTAATGCTAAAGGTTTGGCCGCCATGCTTTTCGGGTCGCTCCCGTGGATCGCGTCAACATACCGTGATCATCAATAGGTTTAGCAAAGATTACCTTCGCGTAGTGACAGTAGGGGGAAGGGAAAATGCTAAACCGTGGTCACATGTTTAGATAGATTAGATCGGTTTTATCATGTTTAGGTGATTGCATCTTCAAGTACCCTAGACTCCATGGGCAAATGTTCTCCATTACTTGTGTATCTCACTTCTCTCGTTTCACCTAGATTAGATTGGTTTTGACTTGTCTTAGTTTATAGATTTGATTGTCTTTAGTTTATAGATTAATCTTTCATCCAAAGGTTTGCATCAACTAGATTAGTGCTAGATCAAACGCTAGTAATCCCCTTGCTCCGCGGATTGATAAGAACCTAGAGAATCACCCCGTGGTGAAAAAAGCTAGTGGTCCGTACGCTTGCGGATCGAAATTCGTTACGCGTTTCAACCATCAACAGATACCGAGCCGCGTAAGAAAGCGAGTCCGTTGGAACTCGATTCATCAGCCTTTTCTTTCTTTCTTTTTTACCGAGCTCAACAAGTTTAGCTAGGCTGTTAGGTTGCTCTAAAATTTACACACAATACAACGTAAAAGGCCACATTACTGTGGGGCCAAGATGGGCTCAGATGAACTGTGTGTGGGCTCGGGCACATTAACTGAGTCGGGCCTTATAAGGAGGTCCAGCTATACAAAGAGCTTTTAGGTAACTGTCTTCGTAAACCGGTCTTGTGTTGTGAGTTGTGACTTGTGAGACAATTGATTGTGACTTTCTCGGCTGATGAATAACTTTAGGCATTAATTGATGCGATTGGATTTCATAAGCCTCGGTTAATAAAAGGACACCGTATCCTAAAAATATTTTTTAGTAGTGTCAATCAGGTCCAATTTGCTTTTGTATAAGCTAGTGGACAATCCAACCTTGGAAGCATTGGTTTTCTGTAGGTGTTTGCATTTAACCGCGGATTTGATCACGTCCTGTGAGCCAAGTTTACTGTATACTTAGTAGGATTTGCAGACACTATTTGGAATAAAAAGGTC
The DNA here is from genome assembly GCA_036936925.1 of Cenchrus fungigraminus. Taxonomy (NCBI): domain Eukaryota; kingdom Viridiplantae; phylum Streptophyta; class Magnoliopsida; order Poales; family Poaceae; genus Cenchrus; species Cenchrus fungigraminus. The sequence continues at coordinate 12,183,207 of CM072778.1, read as the reverse complement.
ATTTTTTGGAGTAATTTATACAACTCATTTGAAAATGTGTTCCTCCTGGAAAATGTTGGGAGGACGAGGATTATCACATTCAGTGCTAAAAGGTACTACATCCGTTCTATTTTATCTGTCACACACGTATATTAAGATTAAAACTTGAAAACTTTGACCAATAATTAGGCTAATAATTTTTAACTATTATAATACAAACTTTATATAATTATATTTGTAAGGAATTATAATATCCAACTATTAATATAAAATAAAGCAAATAAATGGTCAAAGTGTAATGTCAGAGACCGTGCCCTTCTAAATTGTGTCAGGTAAGACAGTAAATTAATAGTTGATACAGTAATTTACTTAATTTTGCTGTGGCACACTCCACTTATGTGAGGTTGGGGGACACTGAAATATTTTTTCCTTTGGAAAAAAGTCTAAATCACCCCTGACCTTTGCACACTGTCTACTTTAGCTCCTGAACTATGAAACCAGATTAAAAAACACTCGACCTGGGAGGGGTAAGATCACCCCCACGGGCATTGTATTAACAAAAGAAGACTTTTCTCACAAAGGTCGTGAAAATTCCCGAACCCCTTCCCCATCCATACATAGCGGCATCACAGCTCATGTGAGATTAGAGTGGCTTTAGACCTATGCTTTGGCATGGGGTAGACGAGAGAATTGTTTTACAACAACCTCCTATGAGGGTCACACGACCGCTCAACCACCTCACACACATGAGCGAAAGGGCCTGTAACCTAGTGGTTACAAGAGCTCCTGTAGCACCTCAGGTCCTGGGTTCAACTCCCGTGGGAGCGAATTTCTTAGGATTTAACGGTGTTTGTGCTTTCAGTGGTAGGCGACGTTCCCGTCGACATCGAGGCACCTGTGGTGACTTCGTCAATCTTGAGGATTTGTCGGCCCAGTCTTTGAAGATGCTCCTAGGGTAGGGTTTGCGTGCGTGTATTCATAGGGATGAGTGTGCGTGCGTTGTGAGTGTCTCCGATGTACTGTGTAATTCGAAGAAAAAAACCACCGTACATATGTGCGCCTGCTGGGAAATAAATCCCCTGTGTGACACCAACGTCTGAACCGTGGTTCGAACCGTGGTGGGCAGCGCCGCAACCTGCGTAGTGTGGGGCTTGTACTAAACTCGATATGTTGAATTTACTTTCGACCGGTGGTTCTCCACCTCCCGGTCGACACGTGCACACGACACGGTACACTCACTCGACACCACACGCACGACCGACTCCACCATTTTCTTTTTTTTTTCTTCCCCAGCCTCCTTTCTCACCGCTCCCGGTTTCTCTTCTTCTCCACTCCCCCACCCAGATCCAGCACTGATGGACCTTCTGGGGCAGCGAGCTCCCGGTGGCGGCACTCTTCCCCACGGTGGCAGCGGTGGCTACTGCGGCGAGGTCCCCCGGTGGCTGCGGTGAGCTTCCCCGCCGGCGCGACCTCCCCCGGTCGAGCTCCCCCGCAGCGGCGACCGCCTCGGGTGAGGTCCCCCGGTGGCCGCGGCGAGCTTCCCCGGCGGCGCGACCTCCCCCGGTCGAGTTCCCATGCGGCGGCGACCGCCTCGGGCGAGGACCCCTAGTAGCCGCGGCGGCGAACGCCCAGGCGGGCTCCCGGGGGGAGCGGCGGCGCGCATGGGCTCCCGCATCGGAGCGCACCGACACTGGCGACGACGGGCGGTAGGTATTTTTTCTTTTTCATTTTTTACAAAATCTATAAACTTTTCTTTTATTTTTTTTACAAAACTTTATTCATAAATGTTTCGCAGAACTTTTGTTTAGAAATTCTTTCCAAATTTTTTCAAAACATTTCCTTTTTTCACGAAAGTTTGTTCACAAACTTTTTCTATTCGAATAAAATTTTCTCACAAATCTTTGTTCTTAAATTTTTCTCACAAACTTTTGTTTAATATTTTTTTCGAAAATTTTCCCAGAAAGTTTTCCTAAACGTTTTCCATTTTTTTCACGAAAGTTTGTTCACAAACTTTTTATATTTGAATAATTTTTTCTCACAAATTTTTGTTCTTAAATTTTCACACAAACGTTTGTTTAGAATTTTTTTCTAATTTTTTCCTTCAAAAATATCCCCTGAATGTTTTCCAAAATGTTTTCCTTTATTTTTTCAAAAAGTTTATTCACAAACTTTTTTTACCTGATCCTGTGAATGCAACAGAAGAGAAAGAGGCACGGGAGGGGTGGGAAGTGGGAACAGGTGTGAACGGGGAAAGTGAATTTTGGGCGATCGACCGCACGGAAGCAAAGTCACGGACGCCCGTAAACTTGAGGCGCCCATCTCCGTGCCAAGAGCAGAGGAGCCGGAGCTCGTGGCCGGCCCGTGCGGCGGTCGTGGAGGAGCTCTAGGTAGGCATTGATCCCATTTAATTCATTGCTTTTGTTGTGTTACCAACAAACTTACCTTCACTCTTATGCCGCGTGGATTGCTCTCCCTTTGCTTGGCGGTACTTCTCTAGCCAATGACCCAGTGGACTATCCATGTCAAGATCGACCGAGAGGGGTTCAAAATCATTTAAGTTGACAGCCCGAACGTTCATTTCGAAAAGTATAGAGGCAGTGTCAGCGACACACCAAACAGAAACCTGCTTTCTGAGCCATAGATTGCGAGATCCTTGCTGCTGTAGAAAAAAGAGTAAGACGATCAAACGAATGGTCATGCCAATGGCTTAGCTTAAGTGAAAAGACGGGCCGCGGGGGAGCTTGCGCGGTGGGGCAACGGCGGCGGCGGGCATCCGACCGAGGCTGGCAGGGAAGGAGCGGCGCAGTAGGGGTTCCTTACGTGTGCGGGAGAAAGAAACTACCACAACCGAGGAGTAGGAGCCTCCCCAAGCACCCGCAAGAGAAGGGGCTGGAAGGGGAGATTTAGATGCCCCTCTGGAATTAGTGCCCGAGTAGGGGCCCTGTTGTGGTGCGTTTTTTTACTCTCGGCCCCTACTTTTTGAGTAGAGGCTCAAGTAGGGGCTCTGCTGGAGTTGCTCTTAGCCGTCGGTGTTCTTCTGAAAGAGGTATTATCCACAGGGATTTTTTTTATTTTAACCCTTTTTAAACTAATATTTTCTTAAAAAACCCACCTGAACTGTATTTCCAAGAACTATCCCTTTTGGTCGCCCCAAGCTCCATAACACGACTAATAGTTGAGTCACGCCACATAAAGTGGCGCGACTAATGTGCACGGTGGCATTAGAAAAAGTGGCAGCTTACGTCGCAGACTGAGTCGCGCCAAACGGCCTGGCGTGACTCAACTTACGTACATGTTGAGGCCTCCCTCCCACTCTCATTTAGCCGTGTTTCCTTATTCCTTTTAATTAGTAAATAAGCTCCTAAATTCGTGAAACTCGAGATGTATGATCTATAGAGTGCATATGTTCCATTTTAACTATGTGTACTCCAAACCGTGGTGTATAAAATGAGAAATCTAATTTTGAAATAGCCTAAGTGTCATTAGATCAACACATCAAAATTGCTAAGTCTCAAAATAGAGTCAACTAGTCAACTTTGGACATACTTTTTGAGAAATTTTACACTAAGACCTTAGATATTTTTAGACTACAAGTGAATTTGGATGTTCATAGAAAACTATAGATAAGTTGTTAGTAAAAAAAGCAAATAATTCATAAATTAAAGGGAAGTTTAAAGTTGGAAGTTGTGTTGTTTTATACTTAGCTGCCAAACTTAGAAAACAACACAATTTTCAAACTTTAAGCCTCCCTTAAACTATGGATTCTTTGTTTTATTTGACCAACCGCTTATCCAAAGTTTTCCATGAACATCCAAATTCACTCGTAATCCACGGAGTTTGGCGCGACCAAAAGGACTTTTCTTGGAAATATAGTTCGGAAAGAGTTATTCTTAGAATATTAATTTAGAAGGATTAAAATAAAAAAAAGCATGTCCACAGTGGGTCGACCGAAGTGCAACAAAATGACGATGGTGTCAACATCACTTGAAGCACCGTGGCCGGAACACCACAGTTTTGTGTGAGTTTCTAGTGCTGGTTCTCAACATGTAAATAGTGAAACTGTGTGCTACTGCAGATTGACACCCCGAGGATCGCCTCATCTCCGCTGTCAGACGCCACAGTGGTGTTCAAGGACATTTGGGAGTTGGAACACGGCCGAATCTGTTAGCTTCCGTGCTCGACCCCGCACGGCTCATCCCAACGCCAGCGCCCTGCTCCGCATGACCCTGGTTGGGAGATGCGCGGTCGGCGCCGCGCGCCGCGTGACCCGAGCTGGAAGAAGCGCGTGCTGGCAGAATCAGTAGCCTCCCCTCACCAAGTCCCGTGATCTCATCTGCTCGAGGGTTCCACACTTATCCCTAATCCCGCGGATGACGAGCCTGCGCGGCTGCGCTAGTCCATCTTGGCGGGGTCCTGTCTCCGCGCGACGACAGGACATTTTCGTCACCCGCCGCCGCAGCGGCGAACTCGCTGTCTTCACATCCCTTGATCCATCCCTGATTTGGTCAGCTTCCGGCCGGCGTCTCTGAAATTCTGGATCGATCCCAAGGTCTCCAAAGCACAGCCTACTGTCAGCTCTGGCACACGTTGAACTTCCGAACGAAACAGTGCAGATGATGAGCGTCGTCAGTCAGAAACCAGCTGTCTATCCTGACATTACAAGCCACACGAGCCTGAATCCTGAGCCGCCGGTGATCTAGCCCTCAGGCCTAGTAGATCCTTAAACCGACTGTGTGGGTGTGAAACGATTGAATCCAAGGCCACAAGCATGTGCATGCAGCTTGCTATCATGGCTTGCGGTTCGCGCAAGCTATCCGGATCTGGCTGCAGGCATCCCATTGAATTGCGTGCTGGAGTACGTTGGATGAGAAACAACCAACTTCAGGTTTCAGAAGGAAGGAAAAACAATGTGATGTCTAAAAAATCAAGCGGTCAGTAATCTTTATCCTATGTGGCCAATCAATCACTGTCGAAAGATTGGAACGGCTTAACCACTCTTTGACCACACAGCAATTACAAAGGCTGGCCGAGAGTATCGCTAGCTGGACATGGATTTTCATTCAAGACGGATATGTTAAGAGTTCTAGTAATATTTAAACACCTGGATTGTGAACTAAAAAGTCTATAAAGTGAGAGGTGTCACTCTAAGACCGACGGTTGATGGGTTGACCTGGTGTTTTAAACAAGGAAATGATCAGATCCACAGTCTAATTAAGGAGTACCCTGATCTGATCATAATTTTGCATTTCCCTCCTATTGTGTTGTTCCCGGATCCTCATCAACCTCTCTACTTCGTAGATCCTGAAAATAAGCAGTGCATAGTAGAATTCATCCTGTTCTCTTATTTTCGCAGCAACGCCGTTAGCAATCAGTCACAGTAAAAACTAATACAGTTTGCTAAACAATAGATTTACAAAAAAACAAACACATCTCTTTCTCCATATAGTATCAATCTCTGTTGTACTTTGTCCATGATTTATGTGTTTAATTACTCCACCGAAATTCGGTGCCGACTAGGTCCTCTGTTACGCATAGATCCTCCAACTGAAACCAACAAAAAATTCAGTAGCGCTACCAGTACTGCTTTCCAGGGCACACAGAAATAAAAGAAGAAAGGTCAGCAGCAGTTAACAAATCATGCCGGGAGCCCGAATGATTGGCGGGGGGCGTGTGTGCGTGAGTTGTATGCGCATATTTGCATCTGCGCGTTTCTCTCGGGCCGCCTCGTGTTGCCGTCCTCCTCCTCCTCCTGCCGTGCCCCATCTATCCATTTCGTCAACTGCATGCATGCTGATGGCTGACCAAGAACTCGATCGTTTCCGATCGGTGGCCACCAAATGCGGCCACCTCCGCGAGGGTTTTGACGAGCCCATCAGAGGGATTAACTGAAACTCAAATGATAATGCGATCGAGGAGATAATGGGGGCCGAGTTGACCGGACCCCAGCTCAGCTGCTGGCTTCAACTCGTTAATAGAGCTAGCCTTTTTCACACCCACAGGATTCGTCATCACCCGCTCCCTGTCACTGTTATAGGGTTTTTTTAGATTCACACAGTACAACGCAGACGCTCACAACATGCACGCACACTCACCCCTATGAATACACGTACGCAAACCCTACCCCTATGAGCACCTCCGAATGACTGAGCACCGGCAGATCTGGAGATTCTCGAAGTCACCACTGGCGCCTCGTCGTCGACGGGAACGTCGCTTACCACTTAACGCATAACGCTGGAAAATCCCGGAATAAATCCACGAAAAGGTGCGAGCACCAAGATTTGAACCCTGGTGAGTAACGTCCCACTGGACCGTCCTACCATTGGACAACAAGACCATTCGCGTTATAGGGTTTAATAAGTACAGAAAAAAAATCATGGCCGTGACCTACCTACTGACTTGTAGTAGGCTGTTGCTGCTTTGACTAAGGATTACTAGAAATTTGTTTATTTCGAGCCATGTGAATTACGCAATCCCTCTGAGTAGGACGGTAGGATTTTCTTTAATCCCCCCGCGCTAGTTGGTTCGTTCTTCCGAGATGCCTTCAGAAATGGTTGTTTTTAGGCTCTGGCCTAATCACTTAACTACCCTCTTAAAAAAAATGGGCAGGCCTGCGGTGCTTTTGTATAAGCAGCGTGTGAACGTGCGGTGTTCGGCGACATGCCATTACGAGCATGGGAAACGCCTGTAAACGCACGCGTTCAGTCATTGACACGACCTTGTTGCTTGTTCACTTCGTGCAGATGGTGTGGATAATTCGCTTCTAGTTGACGTGTGTTTAGGACACGATTGATACATGTGATTTCCTCGTGTTATATATATGCATGGGTCTGCGATATATACGTGTAATAATATTGAGTTCTACTCCGTTCGTATTTAGAGGTGCAGTGGGTATAAAAAGTTTGAGTTCATTTTTTTTCACTAATAGTTAGTTAAATTATAAATTATGAGCACATGTAGTGTATACAGATTGTATGGATAAATTGTCATTTAAAAGGCTTTTTAATATGATGTTAATTATGTAGCAATTACAACTAGGAAGACTTTAAAACCCCAATATATATCTAACAAAAAAGGAGTACTGTAGACCACGAGCTCAAAAACAATGTGCACCACCAATCTAAGGACTTCAACTAAAGAGTGTGCATCCAACGGTCCTTCACACTAGATCAACCTCTTATAAATGTGGTTTTGCAACTCCAAAATCTAAGAATCTTGAAATTAAAAACTTGGAATGTAAGACATGTTTAGTTTGCTGCTAAGAACCTTGCATACACAAAGGTCACTAGTTGTTTGAACTTTGAAACAAACAATTTCATTCAATCTATATGATATGGATATGTCAAGAATTAGCTACAACAATTGTTGCACCCAAACGTGTGATAACTCAACTAATAATTTGGCGGCGGATGTGAGTGTGGGTTGTGTGTGTGTGAGGGGGGGGGGCTAGTGCCCCCTATAGAATGGCCTAAATGAATTCCTCATATTGGGATTTGCTCACTACCTTTGATAGTATGTCTATATTCATTTTGAATAGTTATCTAAAGTTCATCTTGCTCTGCCAGTTCCTCACTTGAGAGGCGCAAAGCCACATTCTGTCGTTTTCTCACTTGAGAGGCGCACAGCCACGAGAAAGAAACATGAAAGTGGTAGTTGTATCGTAAATAAATAGACGATATGTACACGAGTTTGTTGCTCATATAGGATCTCACGCATTCAGAGGTACTCAGTATAATTGTGTCTGTATTCATAAAGATGAGTGTGCACTTGTATACATAAGGGTCGTGTTAAAAAAGTAATAATAATTGTTGGATGAATTTCAAAGAATCAATTGTAAGCATATATTACACAAACCTTCCTTTTCGCGTAACATTATGTATTTTTACACTGGACTCTGTCACCGGCGTGAGACCGACGGGAGAGGGGCTCAGCCCCACATGTCGGCGTCAGGCCGCTGACAGCCACCATACGCGCAAACCAATCAACGATTCAGCTATTGCTGCTGCTACGGTCTCCATCGTTCCTAACCCGTTGAACGCACCACCACCCACCCGTTGTAACTTCTACCCGCCCAAAAAAAATCAACTCTTCAAATCAAAGCTTTGACAAAAAGGATTGAAGAAAGAAGAAGAAACGCCCAACCGCCACGTCCGTCCGGTCCGGATCGAGCGCGGTGCTGAACGTTTCAACCGAGGCGGACGGAGCCTCGCCGGCGCTCCTCGTACCAGCAGATGCAGCTGAGCGCGACGAGCACCTCGACGATGGCCGCCTCCGCCTTCTCCTTGTCCGCCCACCGCAGCGTCTGCAGCGCGTACACCCGCGGCGCGCCGTCGAAGCGGCGCGTCCGGTCCATGTTCCGCTCCGCCTGCCACCGCGCCGTGTCCCGCGCCATCGGGCCCAGCCACGCCATGATGCGGTCCACGGCGTCCTTCCACCCACGCGCCAGGCCCTCGTCCAGCGGGCCCGGGTCGCGCCACCACTCCCGCAGCTTCGACCGCACCGCCGCCCGGAGCTTCGACGGTAGCATCTCGTACATCTCCGCGCGTTCCGCCGCGGCCTCCTCCTGCCGCCCCTCGGCCTCCATCCGGAGCAGCTCCTCCGCGGACACGATCACGTTCGCGTACTGCTGGTCCAGCCCCGCGCCGCCAACGGTCGAGGGCGGCGCGTCCAGCAGCTTGCGCCAGTCGGTGGGGGATTTCTGGCCGGACGGGCGCAGGCCGATGATCGGGCACGAGTTGCTCATCGGCGGGTGGACGCGGGAGGGGCCGTCGCGGCGCGTGATCGGCCCCGACGACGCCCTCGCCCTCCCCGACCGCGGGTGCAGCAGCTTCGACAGCCGGATCTGGACGCTGTCCGTGGTGGCCGACGGCAGCGGCGGCGGGAGCCCGGGAACGAACGGGCTGAAGATGGAGCAGATGCGGACGAACACGGCGTAGGCGGCGCGCGCCATGAGGCCGACGGCCTTCTCGTAGCTCTGGTTCCACAGGGACTCCTCCTTGAGGCGCTTCACCTTGAGCCGCTGCGTCTTGAGCTCCTGTCGGAACGACTCCGCCTCGGGCGAGTCCCCGGCCAGCTGCTGCTGCGCCGCCGCTGCCGCCGCCGCCGCCGCCGCCGCTGCTTGTGGGTTCTGCGGGATCGGCCCGCTGAGGCGCCATCCCCGGACGCTCATCTTCCGCTCGGCGGTCTCCATCTCGTCCAGCGCCTCCATTTCGGAACAGAGCTTGGCCGTGGCCGCGACGAGGCGCTCCATCTTCTTGGCCTTGAACCTGAGCCCCTTGGCGACGAGCGGGTCGAGCCGCGCGTCGGAGTACGCGCCGGCCTTGAGGCACGAGTACACCCCGCCGAAGTCGAGGCCGCAGCGCAGGCCGAGGCGCGCCACGGCGGCCGCCGCGGCGTCCAGCGACACGACGAGCTCGGCGCAGGCCAGCTTGAGGAGGAACGCCTGGTCGGTGGAGTTGAGGTAGGCGACGCCCGGCGAGCGCATGGCGTCGGAGCGCAGGCGAGAGACCTCCTGGTCCGACAGCGATCGGTGCAGCGACAGCAGCTTGGACATGGCCGCCGCCGCCTCGAACGCCAGGATCCCCAGCGACGCCTGCGGCCCCGCCGGCAGCCGCAGATCGACGGGCAGCCACGGCTTCTGCACAACCATGGATGAATGAACCAGGCGAATCCCCTCCCTCACCTCGATTTCTTGCTCCTGCAAGCTAGTGCCCCGATCGAAGCTCCCCCTCTCCCTGAATGACTCGCTATAAAACACCGGACATGGGGAACATCAGATTCCTCTAGCCTCTATGCAGCTGGGTGCTGTTCAACCTTGTCGGCCGATGCCTCGCTGCGGTGCTGTTCGCTGGTACTCCACGATCCTCCACGCGGTTTTGCGCGGGTACGGCAGGTTTGGCTGGGTTGGTATGGGTGACACAGCCTCTTTTATACTGGCACTGCTGCGGCTAGCTCTTTCGCGCTGGGGCCGTGGGAGATGGAACTTATTGCTGCTGCCTCTGGACCTGGAGGAGAGATGGCTGGGCAGATGGGGAAGAAGACGGAGGTGACGATGGCGATGTTGGTGTCTGATAAGTAGCCGAGCACGACTGCACGAGGACGACACGGTCCGCCCCCGTGGGAATGCCTGGCCCGAGTGGTAGGCGCGCGCTTACCAGACGACGGACGAAGCGTTGGTTGCCAGCGTCTGATTGGGGAAGCGCCGGCTTTTGTTTATTGCTGGGGATCGATCGGGTGTGGGGGGCTTCGCGAGCTCGTGCTATTTTATTCTGGCATTTCGTTCAAGCCCGGTCAGAGGTTATGGACAAAGTTAAGTTGCTTAACCCACCGGATTTGAGCGTTTCCGCCACTAATGGGTCTTTTGGAAGCGAACGGATTCTGATTGGCGGGACTGGGATTCACAAGGGGAGAGATTCCGGCGGAATTTTGCATTTCAGACTCAGACGGGATCTGCGTTTGTGACGATGTGTATGTTGTTATCTGGAATTCGGAGAATTCGGAGCAGCGTGCTGGCACACAAGGTTGAACCTGGGAGAGCGGCGGGAATTCGGAGGTTTTACTATGCCTTCATTCAAACCAGAATGCGCGTTGAACATCAGCAGCTTGCTTCGCTAGTGAAGCTAGTATGGTGTATCGCTAAGAGCCTAGGGCGTGGCTGCGTTCACATCCTGTAATGTTATCGCCCATCCTTCCCGGTCTCTTCTTAAATTGGTGAAAGAAGACGGAGCACATGGGCGGGAATACGGGATGAGGTCTCAGCTGATGAATCTTTGCATATGCGCAAGGCACCTAAGCTAGTGCTTTGTTTTACTTAAGAATTAAGTTCTAGGTATTCTTAAGTCCGACAGTTAGTACGGCTGTATGGAAGAAAGCTGCTGATAAAAAAAGTTTAATAAAAAGCACATAATTCTGTTTGCCGCACTGATACTGTTTTTCTATTTTCTGTCGTGAAAAAGAAGTTAAAGCCTAGAATTGTGTAGTGTAGGCTGCAAATTAACAAAACTGTGACCTCAAGGAGTGCGGCCACTCACTTTTTCCCCTCATCACCCGGTGCTTGTCTAGAGGAGTGCAGGCTCTACAGGCGACTCCCTTAGCAACTCCAATGTCAAACCCAGTTGTGACACATAAAAACAGAATATATAATTAGCTAAGAACAAGAAAAAGATCGCTTTACTAATCAATTCGTTCTTCAAACTTTGCAGAGTTTTCTTGTTCCAACCCAAAAGAATTTCACGAGACTTTTCACCGTGGAGGTGTTTAGCGGTAAAAGCCAATCGTGCTTACCCTGAAAGAAAGCCAATAAGCGAATTGAGCCGGTGGAATGGATCTATTTATGTTGAGTCCAAGTCTCCAATTTAACATGAAAAAAATTCATTTTCGATCATCCAACTTTTGCTTCCGTTCGAGTTTGGCCATCAATTGTCAAAACCGTTTACAATTGATCATCTAGTGGTTTTGCTGACGTGTATGACATATGTCAATGGACCCGCATGTCAGTTACTATTTCTTTCTTCTCTTTCTTCATCTATGACTTATATAGATGTACCCTACTAAAAAATCATTAACTATATTAATCTCTACATGCAAGTTATCCACATCATCTTCATTTCTTCATAGAAGCTATTCATGTAATCTCCCACCTCATTAACTTTATATTCAAGCTATGCACATTATCTCCCAACAATTCTTTATTCATGCAATCTATCAACGTCATCTCCCACAAACTAAGGATCATTACATAAGCTGGTAGTGCTAGACAAAATGAATGGTCATTTTTGCTCATGGATCTCCTTTTTCAAACCTCGGGTTGTGACAGTTATCACAACGTTGAATTTATTTTTGAGCATTTTTTGTTTTGTATTAATCAGAATTGGTAATGTTCATAGTTTATCAGAAAGCTCTTTCAAATCTCGTAGCAACTCATGAGAAATCAGTAGTTAATCTTAAGATTTGTCAATCTGATCTTTTGATGTGTTTATAAGAAATTAAGATTGGAGGTATGCTGTATGCATGTGTACGTTTGTAAAGGCGAGTGATGTATACTACTATATGTATATTAATATGAGTATCTACATGGAGGCAAAAGAAAAAAGAAAAAGGAGAAAGTAGCTTAACGGCGCCCCAGTTGGAGTGACAGGATTGGACGGGGACTGAACACACTCCCTCTGTCCCTTAATAATAGTCGTTGAAGCTAAAGAAGAAAGTCCCTTAATAATTATCGTTGGCTAGGAGTGTTTAGGTAGCAGGTCTACACCATGTGTACTATGCCTCACAGTTGGATGTGACCATGCGTTTGTTTAATGTAAAAAATATGATGGTGTGTGAGGCGCGAGTGAGCATTGATGGCTCGTTCACTCACAATTGTGTGAGGATCCATCGTTCCTACTAGGACTGTTAAAGTCTTTGCACATTTGCCTTGGTTTAGTGGCTTGTTTCTCCGACGACTATGAATAAGGGACGGACGGAGTAAGTCCAGAGTGTCCGCGTTTGTTATGCACTTAGGCCACGACGAAACTTCAACTCCAGCATGTTTTATTTCCGGAAATGGGAAATATATTCGTTAACCTGTGTAAAATCGGTATTCCATTTCTCTCCCAAGCCACACCTTTGTTCGTTTATTTTGTAGACACAATTTTTTTCCACTTTTTGGTCAAACCAACTTGTGGCTTGCCTTGCATTGGTCTGTGGGTCACGTGCGCATAAAGACTATTTTGCATCTAGCACTCTCAAATTCAAAATTGCAAAAACAAAAAAAAAACTCTAGGTATATTTCTCGGGAGAAAACCAAGAACCAATTTGTTGAGTATTTCCTTTTCCTTTTGGTATTAGACATTGCTTTTAAGACGAAACTAGGTGGTACTCCACGCGTTGCTGCGAACATGAAATTTTAAATTTTAAATCCAAAAGTGATTGCATCTCAATATTCTTTTGCAAACAGTATTATACATGAAAACACATTTGTCTTATTAAGAGAGAAAAGTTTGAAAATTTTGTAGCGTGGTACTCGCGAAAACTAGCTAACACATTGCATGCATGGATGCTATTAGCCGCAAAAACGACATAAGTCTCATATCTAAAATCTCTTATTTGCTTGTATTGTTATCGACAGGATGACATATCAGTTGGCCCATGTGTAGTTCCCTCTCAATACAAGAACCATAAGTCCCAAACTAACACTCAGGGGAAAAAAATTAGTTGTGATAGGACGCCTTTCTCAAGTCGTAATTAAAAAAATTTAGCATGGCAAGTGCATCATATGTTCATATGCACAAGCATCATGTGCTCATATGCATGTGCATCACACTCTATGCACCACAACATGAGCATTAACATGCGCACCACACCATTGTTGCACCGGTAACATAAGGAATGTTGTCACCAAAACTCACCAACTAAATAACATGTGAGCAAATATCTTCTGAAATTGTTGTACCCAACCCTTCCCTTTCAAATCATTCTCATTGCTATCCGTAAACAACTCCGTACAACTGCTCCTTATGACCTTGCCATCCTTTATTGTTTTGTGAACAACCCACCGTGGACTTCTGATGGTGGAATCCTTGATCCATCAGCACACCTTTATTGCCTTTCAAAAATAAATTCAGGAATCTTAGTAAACAAGTTAGCAAATATTTGTTTACTAGCCTTCCTTTTCTTCATAGAAATCTTTATGGAACTTTTCAACTTGGTCTCTTTCCGTTCAATCTCAAAGTTCTCTTAGCATCAAATCAAATCAACCGGCTAAGTGGAAGAGGTAGGAGCAGAGTTTTCGTGAGCAGTCAAGGTTCTCTAAAAGTCAAGGCATGAGAGTCCTCCATCACTTATCATCCATGATCCGTTGATCATACCCTCCAAATCCTAGGAATCAAGAAACAAGCAAACGAAGGATCGGTAGAATCTTTTGCTAAATTCTCCTCGTGACGATCTCGAGCCTAGAGGGTGGATACCCTAAGCTCTTCTCGTTGTTCCCACCATCACGGTCAGTTCTTCGGGCCGTTGGACCCCATCCTTTTCAGTACCACGACTGTACGACGCCATGGCGTCGCTTTGCCATCTCTTTCCCGCGGCCACGATCACGTCGCCGAGACCTCACGGGCCGACCATTATCGAGCCCCGTGCTGCCACCACCGAATCACTCAGCCGGCCCCTACCTCAGATGGTTTTAGATGACCGTTGCGGTTCCGTGGGGGCATAAAAGGGAAGCCCTCCCGTGGTGTCGCCATTACCAAGTCTCGCCTACCTTTTGAGCTCGACATCACCATCGCTCTTTGTTCTCCCTCCGGCTAGTTTTTGGCCAACCCGCCACCAGCCCATCTCTATCGTCTGCTCCGCTCCTCGCCGAGCAAGCTGTCCCTCCGTCTTCGTCGACAGCCTCCAGAAGAAGCTCGGAAGAAGACCGAGAGAAGAACCCCAGCCTGCATCGCCAACCATGGCTCAGTTCTTGGAGGTGTTCAAGTCGCTTCGCTGGACGCTAGTAGGAATGTACCTCTGCATCACAGGCGGAATCTGTCTGCTCTTAGTTTTTCATGTGCACATTCATCGCCCGCTTCCTCATGAGCTGCGTTGAGGCATTGAGGAGAGCACCATGTATCTTTTGTCCTATCTGAATTCTCGCTGTCGAGAAGTGTAAGCGAATATGTCTTCCTCCCTTTGTAACTCTTGTCTTGTTGGAGGGAATTGCTCTAATCTTGTTGTCGAATCTCGGGACGAGATTCTCTTTAAGGGGGGTAGGCTGTGACGCCCCAGGTTTTCATCAGGGTTCATTAACCCTAATGATCTAGTCGAACAAGTTGACTTTGGTCAAACAATGGTCAACCTGGGTCATCACCTCGAAAACCTAGCCAACATCACTAATGATCAACCTTTGGTCAAAGCTTGGTCAAATCTTGTCAAACCCCTACCCAAACCCTTGACTTCCTTGGCCACTCCAGGACTTTTGCCGCGTTCTCCAAATTTCACCTAAACACTTCAAATTCTCCCAATGTAAAAGTTGTGCAGTTTGTCGAGGGACACAACTTTCATGTTGAGTGGCATTTCAAACTTAAAGTGTAAATGTGTGAAAAATCGTGGTCAACACCTCCAGTTACTATTCACCAGCGCCATGAAAAGTGCAAAGTTTCCAGCAGTTTATGTGAAATCCGTTGAGCAAAACACCATACAACCTTTGTAGAAGTTGTAGAGGGATCAGAGATCTACAACTTTCCTTATTACCGCTTTGTGCACTTTAGTTCAAAAATCGGGAGAAAATTGTGGTCAAAACAGCTTAAGCTGAACTGTTGGCACGCGGGAACGCCACGCGCGCGCGACGTCGCCCCGGCGCGCCACGTCGGCCGCCGCCGTACGCGCACGCTGAGGACGGCCGGCGTCCAGCGGTCCTTGCGTCGTGCCCGTGGTTCCTGTGCGTGACGCAAAGTGGGCTCGTGGTCGGTGCCACGCGGTTGTTCCTCACACGCTAGCGCCCGCACCGCCATCCGCCATTGGCTGCCACGGTCCGCCGCACGTCGCCGTCCCTCCCCGCCGTACCTGCCCATGCCGTGCCCATGCCGAGACTTGGCCATTGCCTTGGCGCGCACGAACCGCCTTCCCACGGTGCGCCAGGCTATAAAAGCCGTCGTTTTCCCTCCCGCGCGAGCAAGCCGTGCTCCGCCGTGCGCCATTGAAGGGGCCACCGCCGAGCTCGCCTCTCCGCTTGTCCCCGAGCCATCCGACCCTCCTAGCCCCTCCCGTAGGACATCTTGGAGCTCCCCGCGCCGCACATTGCCTAGCGCAGCCCCTCACCTCGCCGGAATTTGAGCCACCGCGGCCGCGTTGCCACTGCGCCGCCGCCGCCGCTCGCCGGAGACGTCCCCGACCCCAAATCCGCCACCAATAGGCCCAAGGTGAGCTCGCACGCCTGTCTGGCCCGCTTGTTGACCAGGACCGGCCGTCCCTCGCTGGCGGCGAGCTCCCCTGCGCCACCGGGGACCCCTGGGCAATGATTTGGATTTTGTAGGGACCTGGTTGATAGAGGCAAGGGTCTTTTTGTGAATCCAGAGAAGTTTCCAGGGACCCCTTTGAAATTAGATTCTACCCTTTTGTTTGACCTTGACCTGAATCTTGTAAAATCCGTAGAAATTCACAGAAAAATCAGAAAAATGCAAAACCAATTTTGTTGGTTTCCTTGTGAAGAAGTCTACAACTTTTGTAAAGAATGACCCTACTTTTGTGTGATAGTTTTTGCATGAAAAATTGAAAACAGTTTACCCTAGATCTGTTGTAGTTCAAAATCTACATGTGTTCATGAGCTAATTTTTGGATATGTTCTGAGTAATGCCATTTGTAGGCTCCACACCAAAATTTGCATAAAGTTTCTGAGTAAATCTTTTAATATGATTTATTTTGTATTTATGATGAATCTATCCAAATGATTTTTGTAGCAAAATATAAATAGATTTTTGTGCTCAACTTTTGCATGTGATCTTGTTATGCCTAAATGCATCTCTGGTGAATTTAGCATGATTTTATATCTGTTATAAATATTTATTCTTGTTTTATGCTTAGTTTTAAAACTAAATGCATATCTCATGATCTATAATAGCTCTAGTTGTGTTTGTTGGTTTCCTAGCCTTTTTTTAGATCAGAGATGGTGTAGGAGAAAGTTTGGATCCAGAAGTGGCTTATTTATTTTTGTATGCATTTCGCTCATTTGTGGTAGCTAGAAATGTTATTTGTGGTATATTTAGTTTCATAGCTCCAATATGTGTGCTTGCTGTTCAGTGGCTATGAGTTAGATTAGTGAGCTCAGTGAGCATCATCCATGACTTTTTATAAAGTATTTTGATGAATAAAAGTGGAGAAGCCATTTTAAGCATAATAATAAGTTTAATTGGAAAATCATCCTTTTTATCTTTTTGAGCCCTATGTTTGTGTTGTGAAAATAAATTCAGAGTTGAAAACCACCTCCTTGCTGTTTGTGCAAATAAAATTAATTATTTATTTAAATATGTACATAATCACTATAAAGAGAAGAATAAATAAAGCCCTTCATAATAATCTTTAAAAGGAAAAGTGATGAATATTTTTGTCAAGGTGATTTTGGTCAACCATGTGCTTCTTGTTGTCATGTGTTGCTGTTTTTGTTTAAATTAAATTAAATTTATCACTAATTATTGCATATGCATCCTCCGTGTAGAAGTTCCCGACGGTAGCTACACGCTCGTATCGGCTGACGAGGACGAGGGAGCAGGAGGAGACGTACACTACGTGTTCGTAGATCAAGACCCGGACCAAAGTCCGGAAGTTTGTTTGACTGCTTGTGCTGACGAAGGCAAGCCCCGGTTTAAACATTAACCTATGTGTTTCTTTTAAGCTTATGAATTTATCATTGCTTATCTATGTGCTTTTACGTTCAGGAGTTGATTTGAAACCCTAGCTGCATGATCCTTAAGTACCTATGATCTTTTACTAGCATGTTAGGTCGCTAGTTGCTATGCTCTAAGGATCCGGTACAAGTCGAATGAAGTTCGTCACTCGCGAGAATAGGATCTCCTTTATGGAATCACCATATTGATTAATGGATTGCTCATGTGGTAAGAGCATGGGATTGGGCTCCGGTCCAGTGGCTTCGTGGGCTAAGTGTTTGAACGTACTAAGCACTTGTCGGAAATGGGCACGGTAAGCCTAGTACCTAAATGAGGCGGTACGGGATTTTACTATCACTAATCTTAGGGTTGCGGCCCCGGGCTCGCCACCTGAGTGCATGCGTGAGGCTGGGTGACCTTGGTGGCGTAGCCCAGATAAACCTTGTACTTAAGACTATGAGCTATTATTCCCAAACCGAAGAATGACGGGAACCGCCTGGTTGGTGAACTCTTAGTGAGGATACCTCCCGTGTGTTTAGGTCTACCTTGCAAGGTTTAAATCAATCGATTGTCGGCCTCTCACCGTTATCCGAGACTACTTAATCTACTGGCCATGATATCCCTTTATGATGGAACTTTGTGAATATTGTTACTTGATTAATTGTATTGTACAACTTATGATTGCAATAGTTGCTTATCTAGTAAAGATTACTTCTACTAGAACTTGAGCTAAAATGTGAAAGTAAGGATTCACTACTTAGTAGCTTTTTGGCGAAACAAACCCACTAGCCAAAAGCCTTGCATGCTTAGAGGTAAAGTCTTTTATTTTTAGACGGGTAAGCCTTGCTGAGTATTAGTATACTCAGCCTTGCTTTTTAAATGTTGTTTCCAGGTAATGCATGTGATGTGTAGCCTGGAGAGATTCCACCCGGCTGGGAGCTGGAATGGGTGGATGATGACGAGTGATTGTATCATGGACGGCCTCCTATGATACTTATCGTACCGTTTAGTTAATTCCGCTGTTTTAATAAACTCTGAACCATTTACTTTCATGTCAAGAACCATGGTTTGTAATAATGGACCCTACGGGGAAGATTTACTTTAATTTGTAAGGCACTCTGGACTCTCCTTCGTGGGAGTTTTAATGTATACGTTTCGATCCTCTATGTGTGTTTCAAGTGATTTACCGGGCTTTGACCCGGCAACACTCAACGGGATGATTCTTTATTATCGCTTAATGACCAAATGGAGTGGTTTAGGCGATAGTACGGAATTATCTCGGATGGGGTTGTCACATCAGCAGTCTGACAGAACAGACAGGAAGAATGGAATGCAGACAGAATAGGTTCAGGTGTTTTTTGGCTAGGTAGATATTTGATTGAGAGGTTTTTCATGCACTTGGTTTCACCTACACCATCATTAGTATCCCTCTTTATAGTACGGCTTGTCCTATACTCAATTTCAAAAAATAAAAAGAATTAAACTAAGTCTTGAGCAATAGGAAGCCTTCTAATTTGAATTAGGGGTCTCCTTTTCATCTTTTGCACCCTTGACAATAAAATGACCTGTCACATACACTCAAAGGCTCATTAGTCTTTTAATTGTGTGGTCGGCATCACCAAACCCCACTTAGGGCTTGATTGCACGGAGGAGGAGGAGGCCCAGGACAAAGCTCGAGCTCCAGGCTTCAATGGTGGACGAGAATTTAATTCCCCATGGCAGGGGCCATGGAAACGGGCTGCGAGTAGTTGAGGATGAAGGTTGGGAGGTGGGTGAGCCGTGCGTAGCGGCGATTTGATTTTTGTGAAGGGAGGATGACAAATTCGCCGGAGAAGGATGAAGGTTGGGAGGCCGGAGGCATTAATGGCGGACGAGGATTTAATTCACAGTCTGAAGGACGAAGAGGTGAAGATGCAGTAGCATGCAGCGGTGTGCGCGCAGCACGCGTCGCGAGCGCGCGCGGCTTGCGGCGGCGGTGGCGTATGCGGAATGCGGCAGCGGAGGAAGAGCGGCACGCCGGGCGCGCGGCGGCGCGGAGGTGTGGAGGTGTGCCGGGCCCGCGGTGGCGTGGAGGCGCGGAGGTGTGGAGGTGCGGTAGCGCAGAGGCGCGGCGGAGCGCCGGGCCCGCGGCGGCGCCAGTGGAGAGGCAGGAGGGAGGCGAGGTAGGAGAAGAGGTGGGTAAGGCTACCCTAGCCCAAATGTAAAGTGAACGTATCATTTGATCCAGCCCAACGAACACTTTCTTGGCCCAATAGATGCGATTTTACCGACCACGGTCTCTGCATCTCATGGACCTGGCCCGTCGGGCTCCAACCTGATTCGTGGGCTAGGCTGAGCCGAACCAGGCATTCGAACGGGCCCTTAGTTGTTGGTGACAGTGGTGGATCTACATGGGAGCTAGGGGGCTCTAGCCCTCCTACTGCCAAAAACACCATTGTAGCAAAGCTGTAAAGGAAAAAGATGAAGAAATAGAGGGAAAACAAGAAGAAAAAGAAGTAGAGATGGAGAAAGAGGAAACAAACCCCCCAAGTTCTAATCCTCCCTCCGCCACTGGTTGGTGACTTGAAATCAACATGATCAGGATACACGTTGTGCATCAACTGAACTTCACGGTTTCATGCTGCTTTTGTGACCGTGGTTTCGCAGTGTCTAAGGTTGTTTTTTTGGAAATACGCAGGAGGTCTGAACCATATGCAAGTTTGTTAAGAAGCTGTCAACCTGCAGGCTTTGTTTAGTTGCGTGAAGCAATTTACTGAAAATATCACATCAAATTTATCGATGCTAATTAGAATAACTAAACATGCTCTAATTATAAAACTAATTATACAAACGGATTGGAAATCATGAGACAGATTTATTGAGTCTAATTAAGTCGTCATTATATAAGATGCTTATTGTAGCACTGCATTATCTAATCGTGATCTTTTAAGCTCAATAGATTCGTCCCGCAAATTTACAAGAGGTTATGAAATGATTTTTTAATTAAACTACGTTTAATATTCCTAATTAGCACGAAGACATCCAATGTGATAGGTGGATAGTAGAAACTTATCGGTCTACACAGGGATGAATGAACAGTGACAATTTGACAACTATACAAAGAAATCGTAACACTGGTCGATCGTTCATGGGCAAACGTCACCGTCGTGCCGCAAAGATTTCTCCGATCCCCACTCCGTCCAGTTCATGTATTTGACCCGACTTTTTGGGCAAGCCGTGGCACACTGCTGCGTGGAGGCAGAGGGGGAGGAGAACTCAGCGGAAGCTGCTGGCGCCGCCGCTCATACTGCTCGACAAGCTCCCGCTCCGACCATTGGTCCCTGTCACCCAAAGTCTGAGCTCCCAAGTCCCAACTCCGTGTGGGCTCCCCCGGCCTGCCGGGTAGTTGACGGCTGACGCGATTGGAAACAGGACAAAAAATTCGTACGCGGGGACGAAAAAAATTTGAGAAGCGCGGCGGCTGCAGTTTTCTGGTACTACTTGTACTTGGCACTCTGGGCAGGCACTGACAGTGACGGCTTGACTAGTGTGAGTGAAATTTTAACCAGGCACCATTGCCCTGAACTACCACATTACTGGTACCAGTACTATCCCTGCATCTTCGATTTGGGTCGTAAATGACATTTTACGGGGGACACAGGGTTTGGTTAAAAGCCGAAAGGTAAACGAAGTGCATTCGATGCGAAAGTACGCAGCGCAGGTCAGACAATCCGGAATTACGGTCTCCGGTTTTCCACCTGTCAGGTCGCCGCCGCGCTCCGGGTTAAAACAGGCGCGCGACGACGACAAGGGCGTACCAGGTGCGTACGCAACGCCCCCCGTCCCGTCAGCGTTTGCGCGTGTGCCCCCCGCAACACTGCAATAATCCCGTCGCCCTCTTGGTGAGTGTGGTTTTCCTGATGTGCAATGAATCCCCCCCTCGTCATCTCATCTGAAAATGATCGAGGACGGACGGGAAGGCGAGCACGAACTCGAAGCGGTTGAACCTATTTCTAGTAAACGCCGCCGTCGCTGTCGGATCGGGGCCGGCGCGGCGTGGGCACACACGGAGTTGCTGCTCCAAAACGAGTGACGAAGAAGAAGGTCAAAGCCAAGTGGACGTTCAGACTTGAGACGGCGGGGGATCGGAGGAAAGACAGCGACGGCGGCCACACGACACACCACACGTCGGGGCGCATCGTCGGCTCTCGAGTGAACGAACCAACGACCGCACAAGTGGAGCCACCGATCGATGTCGACGACGACCACCGCTCCAAAACGCAGAAGAAACCAAGTCGCGCGGTCACGATTCACAGCAGGAAAACTGAAAAAGCCGGGATTCTGGCTGGCCGGTTCGCGGCGTTACGCTACTACGACCTGAGATCGCGTTGCGTTCGACTTGGACTGGGACACTGGAAACAGTAAAGAATTTCGTCGCCGGTAGCTGCTGCATGCTGGCGAAAGTGAGGTCCGGGGTCAGGCGTCTTTAGACCTTTTTTGGCGGAAGTGAGGGTGTGCACGGAACCAGTTCAGCTCGACGCGGAGTGGCTTGTCTCCACTCCGCGCTTTCACGCAACTTCTCTTCAGTTGCCAGTTGGGAACCGAACTCACTTGCAGGAGGTAGTAAACACTAGTCTTCGACGGTTTGCAGTTGACCCTACTCTGACTATACCAGGCCAGGGTTTGCCTGCTGCATACGTCGACGACTGTTTCCCGGGCTCCCGGCGCCCTCCGTACCGGAGACGGAGCGGTGGGTTGGCATTTGCCTTTGCCATCATCTGAAGCACGTTCTGGGTAACTTACTGTAAATTGAACGTGTTTTTGCCAAATCAATAGGGACTTTTTTTTACCTTTTTTGAGTGAGGGAGAACGGCTCCAAAACATTTCGTTTCAATCGATATGCTGGGCCACCACCTACTGGAGCCCAAGTTGCCACTTCTTATGGGCTGCTAGTAGTAATTATTGCGCCACCAGTATTATGGCCCTATAGATCAGAATGGCAGGCTTCATTCATGCATGTCAGTCATGTGGGCCAACGAATCCATCAATGTCCATGGATCGTGATGGGCCGTAACCCGAGTTCTCTATGTTCACAGCGCCATTTGAACCTTTTTCTTTTGAAAGATACATCAGGCCCGTCGATTGCCCGGCGCACCTGCGTGACGTCGTCGGGCCGCCCATTTGAGGGGCCGCCCAAATCAAACTCATTAAGTACTAATCTTAGTAATTAACCACTAAAGCCCAGCAAACCCCAAGGCTAGGAACGCACCAGGTCTGGAAAGCACAACGCAGGAACTAGGAAGGAAACGAAGGGATGCCGACGCCGCTGAACTGTCGAGAGCTGAACCGACAACGATTTCTCTTCCGGTCTTCCCTCTGCATCAACGCCGCAATCGCCGCTCATCAATTGCCTCGCTGCTCCCCTTTGATCACGTCTCGGCAGTGGGCAGTCGCTGCTCGACATTCATCGACGCCGTAGTCCGCTCGCCATTCATCAGGTATTCAGGTGATCACCGATCTGCAATATAATTATGCATTGATCTCGATTTGCATCTGCTATTTTTGTGAAGGGTTGAACCCCTTTACTGATCAGTGATTAGTTGATCACCAATTCACCAAGAAGCATGAACTTCATATTAATTAGTTCTATTTTTAAATTATGAACAAGCCAGTCATGTCTGAATTCTTATAATAGTTGTATTATGAAATATGAATATATTTATATTATTCGCATTTTATAATATAGTTATAGGTCCACCATTTGTGTTCCGCACCATGACCTCGTAAACTTAGAGACGGCCATGAGATACATTTAAACTTTTGAAGGTTCATCTTTTTCCGAATAACCATGGATTTACTACCAGACAAAAACCGGGCGTCGTTATCCGACGGATTGTCTTTTTAATGGTGTTCGCGACAGCTTCAAAATACAGTTCTTGTAGCTCCAAAGGGATGGTTAAAGTACGCAGAGTAGTAGCTCTTGATTAATATCTTCTTTTTTCTGTGGTTTGTAAGTGTTGATAGCGAGTTCTTTGATACTCCGTATAATAGTAATCAAGAAGAAGGGTCTGCGGGATTTATTTCCTCTTTTTTTTTCTGTTAGGTACTTTATAGGTTCTTCTGCGGAAAACATTATGCTTTTTTTTTTCTGTTAGGTACTTTATAGGTTCTTCTGCCGAAAACATTATGCTTTATTCACAGAAAAGGGAAGACGATGATGATTGTCCGGCCGGAGTGATGAGAAAACTTATGTTCAAATGATTGCTTAATGAATTTTATTCCAAAACCAGGCACACGTATCCAGCTAGACTTAAGGATTGCATTCATAAGAATAACACAAAAATATTTAGAAAGTTGAAGCTGTGGATAGCTGGCTACTTTTGTCTAGAATTGTACTGAAGCTGCTGATGGAGAGAGACACGTACCATTACCAATATGTGGTTTGCTCCTGAGCCAGGCAGCTAGTTGTCTAGCACATCATTCTCAGCCAGTTGCTAGTGTTTGGCTCCAGTTTTTGCACCACATAAATGTGTAGGGAGTCTCTTTTTTCCCTAGAAAGCAAGATCTTATTCTCTCTATTTTTCTTTTTATAACGGCATTTCCCTCCTCATATTTTTTTAAAGGATTATGGAAGGCAAGAAGTTGACATGTGAACTGCTGAACATTTCGTTGATACAAGAATTGTGAGAGTAAGGTGGAAAAAGGCGCACAACAAGAACACTACATCACATGCAACGGAGGGGGTTAATCATTCGTCGCCTTGAGGAGCCGGTCCCAGAAATTAAGATCAGTAACAATGTTCACCAAGGTCCGTTCGGTAGAGAGAAATGCAACATCGAAGACCTAGGAGTTCGTTGTCTTCCAAATGTTCAACACACTACGAATCTTGGGAGTACGGTGGCGGCCGCGGAGCTCCCAGTTTTCGTATTTTGACCAGCATCTCAGGGATACGATCTTTGCGAAGTGAACCAAAGGAAGTGCGTAGTATAGGCAGAAAGCAAAAGGCATGCAGGCACGCGCGCGCATCATAGCATGTCTGTTCATTTGGTTGGTGACTGGTTGCTGGTGTTGATTTGTTCTGAGAAAGAAGTACTGCTGACTGGTTGCTGGTGACTGGTTTGTTCTGAGAGAAAAATACTGCTGGCTGGTGGTTGATAAGCCAAACGAATAGGTTAAGCATCGTCACTAACTTTTTTTCAAGGCGTCAGCCATGATCATAGCGCTAAATCCTAAGCATCGTCACTAACTTTTTTTCCAAGGCGTCAGCCATGATCATAGCGCTAAATCCTTCTTTAGTGCTCGCGTCCTTTGTCCACACGTCACGCTGTGGCGGAATGCCGCACCTTGCTTCTTTGTTTTTTTTTTTTTTTGACAACAACACCTTGCTTCTTTGGAGCCCGTCCGCGATGATGATGGCGATCGCAAGTACTCGTAAACATAGCAGTTTTACGGAACCGGTGCGCTCGCTCCGTGTACGCTCGGTAGTGTTCAGGAAACTTTTGTCACGGCACCAAGAAACTGACGCAGATCCGAATGGTTAGTCAAGAGTGGAGGCGACGCTTAAACGTGCACACGAGTAACACGGCACTTAAGCAGCCCTAATTACGCCATGGTGAAATGAAGACCTGATCTGACCAGTGCGGTTGTGCCTGGGCCGGCCGCTCTTCTTGACTGGAGAACATGCTTTCGCCAGACTCTTGCTGAGTGCCAGCAGCACCATTAACCAATCCGGAGGGAGCACTGCAGAAGGAAGAAAACGGCGGTCGCTGAAGCACTGACAGAGCGACAGTCCTGGCTGTAGCTGTCACTCCGTCTACCCATACGCTTCGTACATGCGCCGAGATACGGCGTACGTACGGCCAGCGGTTCATCTGGACGCGTGGCCCTGCGCCGTGGAAGAGCGCGCCCCCGCCGAGTTCTCCCCACGCCGGGCCGACGGGCGGTGACTCAGCACCGGCCACCCCTTTCGGCGCGTGGCAGCGTGCATGCACCGGCGCCCCGCGCCCGGCAGGCACACCGCACACGCAGCGTGCGCCACCCCGGACCGGAAGCCCGAAGCGGCAGATCTCGTCACGGCGTGGTTCTTCTCCGCTCCGTGCGCCTCGCTTTTCCCCCAGGTTCACCTCCCCTCGCCCCCGCCACCACTCGGCAACGTGGCCACGCCAGCGCCCAACCACCGCCCGCCCGCCCGCCTTCCCCCACGCAAGCCTTCTACACGTGTCCACCCGTGCCGCGACCGACCACCCTACCACTGATTGCGACCGCCCCCAACACGTGTCCCTTCTCCTTGACTGCACCCGTCCCCGCACGCACCATACCGGATTCCAACTCACTGCCGGGTGGGGCTATGTATTGGTCTGCCCCACATGTCAGTTACCTGAAAAGCATGCGGGCTCCAGCAAACTGCGGTAGGGCAGATTAAAACGGAGCCGAAATTTTTTGTGAGCAGCCCGAGGGACAGAGCCCATGTGGTGGGGACCGCACCAGGCATCAATAAATTAGCTGCCGAGGGCGGGCTGCCCCACCAGCGCGCGCCACGTGTGCGCAGCACGGGGGTTAGGCGATAACACCGGCGTCGTGGTCGCCGTTAACATCAACCTCCCCGTGGGCCCGCCCCCTGCCCGCCTCGGGAGCCGATGGCCACCACGTGTCGACCGCGCTGAGCGAGATACCCCCCACGCGTCCAGATCCGGCGGGGACGGACGGCCCCGATGCGCCGGGGCCAGGACCACGCCGCAACAACTGTACCTGTCGAGGCGCTGCCCGTGACGGTGACGGGCACCTGCCCCCCTGCCCGACCCTTCCTCCTCATCTTCCTCCGCTCTCTTCTACTGGCCCCCGAAGCCTTCGTGCCCGTTAAGCCTCGCGCTCGCGCTGCTGTGCTAACTGCTGGCTGCTGTTGCCAATTTGCCATTCCATTCCATTCCATTCAGTGGGGAGGTGGAGGGGGCGCGCTGTTCCGCGTGGGAAGCGTGCTTCCTCGTGTAGGCCTCTTGAATTCCAGAGGGCGACGGCGACGTGCTCGCGGCGGCCGGGCAGAGAAAATCTAGGGAGGCTTGGGCCAGCGAGACGCGTCTGTACGTGTCGTACGTGCCTTAGTGGGAGACAGCTGCTCCTTCCTCTCGCCGATAATGGCCGAGATCTGTTGCGAGGAAGCCAAGTCCACGCCGGCAAACGCCGTGGCAGCGGCCGCCGCTGCGGCGGCAGCCGTGGCCGTCGCCTCCTCGGCGTTAGAGAGGAGGCGACGCAGGTTGGAGATGAGGCGGTTCCAGGCGCCGGTGGCCGACGACGTCCGGGCAGGCAAGAGGCAGAGGTTGGCGCGCACGGCGTCCGGCTCGTGCCCCGACGTGGTCTCGGATTTCGAGAGGCCGGGACTGCCGGAGCGGCTGCCGAGGTACGGGGTCACCTCTGTCTGCGGCCGGCGACGCGAGATGGAAGACGCCGTCTCCATTCGGCCGGACTTCCTGCCCGGCGCCACCAAGCACCACTTCTTCGGCGTCTTCGACGGCCACGGCTGCTCCCACGTACGGCCACGCACGCTGCACCGATTTCCGTTTCTGTGCAGAGTTCTGTATGCTGATCGCAGTTTCGCTGCTACTGCTGTAGGTTGCAACGCTGTGCCAGGATCGAATGCATGAGGTGGTCGCCGACGAGCACAAGAACGCCGGCTCCGGCGAAGAGACGGCGTGGAAGGGGGTGATGGAGAGGAGCTTCGCGCGATTGGACAAGCAGGCCACGAGCTGGGCGAGCAGCCGCAGCGGCGACGAGCCCGCCTGCAGATGCGAGCAGCAGATGCCCTCGCGGTGCGATCACGTGGGGTCCACAGCCGTGGTCGCCGTGGTCAACCCCACCCACGTCGTCGTCGCCAACGCCGGTGACTCCCGTGCCGTCCTCTCCCGCGCTGGCGCCCCTGTCCCGCTTTCCGTCGACCACAAGGTACGGCGTTCTCGCGCCATCACATTATGTGGCGCTGCGCCTCTTCCCCGTCCCGCATCCTCGGTAACTTCCATGACCATGAGCTTGACGTGCTCACTTCCCTGATTCGTTCAGCCTGACCGGCCTGACGAGCTGGCGCGCATCGAGGCGGCGGGCGGCCGCGTCATCTACTGGGATGGCGCCCGCGTTCTCGGCGTCCTCGCCATGTCTCGAGCCATAGGTAAGCTCTAGTTCGATTTGGAATTGCCCTCGTCACGAAGCCGTTTCTGCCACTTGGTGGATTTGAACTGACCGCCCTACTGGCGCGCAGGCGATGGTTACCTTAAGCCGTTCGTGTCGTCGGAGCCGGAGGTGACGGTGACGGAGCGCACCGAGGACGACGAGTTCCTGATCCTGGCCAGCGACGGCCTGTGGGACGTCGTGGACAACGTGATGGCTTGCGGGGTCGTCCGGGCGTGCTTCCGTAGCAACGGCCCGCCGGCGGCGCCTGCCGCTCGGGCGAACGGCGTGGCTCCGCCCGCGGCCGACGCGGACGCCGAGAACGGATCCACGGTGGTGAAGGGCGTGAGCAAGGCGGATTCCGACAAGGCGTGCTCCGACGCGGCCATGCTGCTGGCGAAGCTGGCGTTGGCCCGGCGGAGCGCCGACAATGTCAGCGTGGTCGTCGTGGATCTCCGCCGGGGGATATGATTCTCGGAGCAGAGCAAATCATACGCTCCATGATTGCTAGCTTTAGCCCCTCTCTTTTTTCAAATCCAAAAGCTAATTCTTCCCCCTTTTTTACCATCCCCCCATTTTGATTTAGTTTAATATAGTAGTTCCTGACCAGATGAATATAATAGACAGCTTTTCTCCTCTCAAACGAGGGATTAAAAGCTAGCTGGAACGCAGCAAATACTGATCTTCGCCTAGCACTATGTACCACCGATCGATAAGCACAACTTTTTGGTCGTAGATTAACATGCCAAACGGGTTGATTCCATCCTCCGATTAACTGGGCGATCGGTGCGGAAATTCGCATCACCGAGCAGGAAGCTTGAGAAAGGGTTTACTTCTGGAGTAGTGACCGCGACTAGTGCCGCGAGCACGTTAAGCCGATCGTGATTGGTTGGCCGCGGCTGGATTCGGGGACAAGATGCTGATCTAGCCGTGGGTCCGGCCGTGATGGGAGCCGCCGAGCCGGAGCCGGCTGGCCGGCTGGATGAGTGAACGGAAATGCTCGGAAATTCTCGTTTACGGAAATATAAAAACGGGCATCTTTCCTGGGCCGAAGGGGGGGTCTCTGCCTGACCTGAATGATGCGACCCACGAGCAATGGTTGAGGTCGACGTGTCCGGCCTTTCCCTTTCGCCCCTCGGTGTGCGCTGGCGACGGAGCAGTGGTCTGTTGGGGTTGGGGGGCGGAGGCGATCGCCGGTCGGGTTAGGCGCCGCGAAGCCAACATTATTGAAGGCCCGCGACGCACCAGCAGCCACCATCGGCGCGCGGGGGGCTTTTTGCCCGCCTCGCGAGTCGCGACCGCGATGGCCACGCGCGCGCCCGGCCGGCGCCTCGACAGAGTGAGCGTTTACGGCGGCGGCGTGCCGGGCGTCCCGCGCCGCTCGCACATGGCGCGGCTGGCTGGGTGTCTCAGGGGTGTTGGGGAGATCGATCCTGGTGCAGTGGCATATGGTGACCCGGTGGGGTGGTGACGCTGCGCTGAGTCGACTCGCGTTGAATTATTGGTTCCCGTACGTTACGCGTCGTCCGGCACCTTGCCGGCGGGCCGCACGCGGGAGCTCACCGGGAATATCGGCGTTGGCGCGGGGGCACGTCGGGCCGGAAGGAAAGGAAGGGAAGCCACCGGAGGGAGGAAGTGCTGGGGACGCGACAATCTTTTCTCTCTTCCCCCACCGGGCACCCGCGCGCGAAGTGCCGGGCACGACGGCGCAGGCGGGAGCCGGACGTAGGATTGACACAAAAGCGAGCGCATCGCCGTCGGAGATCTAGCAAAAGAAGATATGTCCGGCTATCTACCCTATCGGAAAAGAAAGCGGATTTGGGACGCTCCTCCGGGCTCCGCAGCTAGCTGCTGCATCTTCCGTTCGGCGGTGGCCCATCGACGGGGTCGGCTCCAGCTTCCCATCAGCCATGCTTTTGTTGTCCACCATCGGCCGGCGACATGATGGGCACAAAGCCGTCAAGGGGTATAGACTATAGAGTGTATAGACTGCGATGCTGCAAGCTTTTTCCTATGGCTGACGTTCGATGGTGTGAAACAAGAATCGGAGCCACTGCCGGTGTCAATTTCTCTAGCCATCTTCTGTACTCGCTCATAGTTCGTACCTAGTGATAGTAATCTATATTCAGAAAATTATGAATAGGGGATACTCCGGGAATCGATTCGAATATACAGCCATTCATATATCCTACTCTAGTTGATCGTATCATTCCATCTGCTTCCGTTCTCACACGGTCTCACCCCCTCTTTGAGCTGATGTTCCTTCTTCCTTGTCGTTCAAAGATGTGCACCTTTTTTTTTATAAAAAAAGTGCACCCTCAAATGCGGTAGTTGGGCCTCCACTCATAGTCTCATGGTCTTCATAAGTAGTGGGCTTTATAGGAAAAAAGCCCCACGTTACTGGGCCCACTATAGTCAGGTCAGCTCAGGTCAGTCCTCTCTCTCAAAGCTTCTTAACGAAGGAAGAGGCAGGCAAAGCTACACTGATTTAGCCTAGTTATACTTAAGCCTTTCCAGATAAAGGTATACTGATTTAACCGAGCTATAAGCCTTTGTAGATAAAGTAATAGATGCGCCTTTCTACACTGAGTGAAATAGCATCAAATGCAATACTCATCGAGATAAGAAAGAGCTAAACAAAATACTCCCTTTGTTCTTAAACGTATGACGTTTAGGACAAAAAAAAATCATTTTGAACTACTAGTAAAGTGCACGTGCGGCACGCACGTGTGTAAAAAACCACAAAAAATGAAGCATTGCATTTTCTTGAACGAACTTTGAAAAGTTATATTTATAAATAAAGATATGAGCATATAATAACAAAAAATTAACACATATTATAATAATTTTATTTGACATCTAACTTTGAACCTAACAATTTATATATTCATAGTTTAACTATGAATCCCATGTACTCTTATATGCATATGAAATGTTCGAACAATTTATGAATAAATGTCTGGTTCGTTGTTGCTAAAATCGAACAATACATAAATAGGATGGTTCACTTTGATTCCGATCGTACAAGCTGATGATATGGCTTGTACTTGATTGGATCTACATGATGGTGTAAGCTGTGATCAGAGAGTTTGAAAAAAAGAGGTATAAGCATGTCAAAGAAAAAAGAGATATACCACTTCATTCTCGCTCAAATTTTTATTGATGATTGAGCATCAGTATCTCCTACTGTTCATGTCGGCATTGCATATTTGCATTGCAGGCGTAGACTAAGAGGCAACCACAGAAGGCGATCCGAACGAGGCTGATGTCGGGGAAGGTCTTCGTGGGGCTGCTGCTCAGCGGGCAGGTGCCGGTGTTGATCTGACGCCGCCATCAAGCAAGCCCACCATGATCCTCATCTCGGCCAGGCTGGCCGGTCGGTGCTTCTCCAACTTCTCAAGGCTGGCACACATCGAGTCTGTGGTGTTTCCTCGCATACACCGCATACGATCGATGGCATCACTTCTGCCTCATCTCCAAGGTCAAGTCCTGGTTCCCGAACACGAGGGCGGCCTCACGTCCCTCATGCGCACGATTCGACTTGTCCTTTTTCGCTTATGTGTACGTGCCGCATTCATCTTCTCCGTTTTAGGAGCTGCATCTAGCTGCCATTCTCCAGTTCAGGAGTAGCGCTTGGAGATGCTGGAAACTTGACACGACTTGCCGAAGTTCCAATGACGGTGGATCTCCTGGACGCAGGCGGCGGCAGCGGCGCAGGTGTGTTTGATTTGTTGAGCCCGGCTAGGGCGATGTATTTTATAGTCAGAACTGGCCAACAGTCTGTGTTGGTTACGGTAATGCCATGAATTGTTGCAACCCTGAAATACAGGTATTATTAGCCTAGCGTGGAACGCTCGTACGAGCGTGGTGCGGGTGCACGTGTTTCTGAATTTTCTTTTGAATTTTTTATTTTTCGTTAATATATCAAAACGATATTCAAATTTTCATATTTTGAAAGATATCACAAAAATAGAATAAATTATCTAAAAATCAATTCTACCCCAACTCTTTCAAAAGGTGTTCTGTTTTGCATCCTTGCGAAGCTTCTGGATTGGGTCTAGGTGTCGACTCAGATCAACACAGATAAAAAATAACAGACTCTTGATGTCAGCCAACTTGTGGATATCATTTATGGCTTCACATGCCCAATAAACGCTCCAGCACCATTTTCATTTATAAATTTGTAATTTTTCTTAACATATTCATTTTCATAGTTAGTCTTCATTATTTTTTTATATTATATATATATATATTAATTTAATTAGCATTCACCATATCGTGATTAGATGTAGAGGCTTTACCTTGCCGAAGTCAGCCGGTGATGTGTGTAGCGACATCCTTTGGGACTTATTACTCGAAGCGGTCCAACTTTTTTCCCTTCTGCTCTCTTGGTTCGCCAGTTGATTCGGCGAGCTGTCGTTGCAGCTCAAGGACCTGTCTCTGGAGCTTGTTTATTTGATCAATGGCATCCGACAGGGTTGATTCCTTGATCATCTATTGTGGCGAAAATCATGTTTGAATTAATACATGTCGGCTTCTTCTAGATTTAATATTATACCAAACAATTAGCATTAGATTGAAATTTCAGTAACACACAAACCTTCTTTTTGAAGTGCTTCATCTGCAGGTTTTAAAGAGCGACAAGTTTCTCGTTGTATTGTTTTTCCGGCGATGGAGATATCGGGTTGTAGTTTTGACGAAGTTAATTGTTGCTTTTTACCCTATGCCTTCGTTTGCTATATATTTTGAGAAGCCGTAGTCTTCTTTGTATTCAATGCGGTTTGCATCCTTGTCCTTGTTCGATCTGGTTGGACGGACTACGTGTTTTTTTCTCTGTATCGTTCCCATGCTATGTTTTTTTTTCAATCTCACGCTAGAGGGCGGGTGGTGGGCCCGGTAGGTATAGGAGGCTGAGTAGATACGGGGTGGGTGACAAAAACATTACGTTTTCGGCAGAAACACTCCCAAATTACGATTTCTAAAAAAATCCTTAAAACACTATCATACAGGTTAAAAGTCCTACTTGTACAAAGTGATATATGAAAGGCAGCGAAGTAATGTTGACAGACATGTTTATGATATAAGGGCGACACATGCAGTTGCTACTGTATGCAGCTTGCAATTGTCGTTCCCAATCACACCAAGTCAGGAACAAGGGATTAATGTTCTCAACTTGGCACAACACCTCGATGGAGTTCATGTCAATGCAGAATGATAAACTTTTACCAGCTATGTTTAATATACTTGTTCCTCAGTTTCAGCTACTTGTTCCTCAGTTTCAGCCTTGTGTACTGAAAGTCTGACAATTGATCCACAAAACCGAACACACATGCCATTTTTTTAGACAGAATAACCAATAAGATCAGATATAGAATATAATCAATCAGCTTCATTTGCCAATTATTCACATTGAGGGGAATAACATCAATTTAAGATTCAAGTAGAAACACGGACATATGCATGATGAACAAACGTTGCCTGCATTAATTTGTATTGTTTCTTAATTGGCCTGCTTTAACTTGCCTTCTTGACATAGTATGTTCCTAGTACTTGTAGGGTGCAGCACCATGGTCTCGACAGTGAATCCCTCCCGGCCCCACCATCACCTCCATCTTCCTCGGTAAGGTCCATTAGTACCACTGATATAGAACTGACTGCCACAGAGGGTCCTAAAACATAGATAGATGGTGTATTTACAAAAACAGACAAAGACATATTTTAAACCTGAATATTGTTCAATAAAAATGTTTACGTACATGAACAAATTATGCATGATCATGAAAACAGTCCATATCCACACTTTCTTCATAAATTCTCTTCAAAATAAAAAAATGGATCGAACTTTCAAACAGTGGTATTCATCTATTTGCATTATTAGCAACTCATCTTGCACAAATTCCATTCACATTATCCTCAAGCCCTAGGTTTTGATGAGTATGAAATCCATGGAAGAAAAGGTAGAGGAGAGAATGTACCTAGGGCGAGGATCATAGGGATACCTCAGTGCAGAAGCCATACAACTTGGATTACTGCTTCTTTGGACAACGATCTCTGCAAGATGTGTAACACTTGGACACACAGGAGGTTACATGTTTCCAATAAAATGTGGATGAGCAATAGGGAACGTAATCTAATAAGTAACATAACTTTTATACTGACAAATACATCAACAGAAATTCATTTGTAATTGTTTTAGAATTAATCTAGGCAGTGACAAGTACGTTAACCTTGCAAAATATGTACTAATAAAAAACTCATATCGCTTCATAGCTTCTTTTCAATCATTTTGTACATACATGAGGGGATCAGGATATCACAGATCAAATGTATATTTTACATATCTCAAATAGCGATGCATGTGTATCACAAATCATAATTCCGAGGGGAATTTCTAAAACATACACACAAAACAAATATCTTACCTCATTACCATAGACACTGCTATTAATGTTGTTCCAGCAATGGGATTACGAAATCAGCTCCTGCACTTGTCCATGTTTGTAGAAAATTACATTTTCTAGATGAAATAAAAAAAATATCACAAACGTAAGCAATATGAAAGCTGCATAAAACTTTGTTCTGAAATTTCTTTGACAACAAGAATTTTAGTTGTGGAAATGATGCATGTCAGCAACAACAGAAAAATATTTTTTTAAAAAAAACCACCAAAGACGTGGGGTTTCAAAAGTCTGAGCTAACCAGAACAGAAGACACCATGATCTTTCTCACAAAAACCAACCAGATAGATACCATCACGGACCTCTTTGTTGAGTTACACTCCATTTTTTTTAGGATCCATTATCTTGAAAAGAAAGCATCACTCACCCTCCATACCCATAAAGCAAGCATCACTGTATTGTGCATAAACTGTCCTTCGTCACTGATGCCAGAATAAGATAATCATGAAAATGTCCATCCCCCAAAACAGTTAAATTAGCCTATTTGCAATGTGCAATGTGCGAAGTGGTTTTCATTCTTGAGGAACCAGATGCGGCGGAGAGCTGGACTGTACCTGGGTGTCCTCCTTGCCGAGGAACTTCCCTCCAGCACCCCTCCGCCGCCACAATGCCAGAGCCTGCCTCGATGGGACCTGCTACCAACAACAACAGAAGCAAGAAACTCAGTTTTAGCTGATTGTGTGCTCCTCAATCAAAAAACTTTACCTACTAAACCAAACTTTCATCGCCGCTCCATTTCTGCATGTAGCAGAGGATGATGTCCCGGCGCCCCTCGTGCGTGTAGCGGGAGACACGAATTCCCAGCTCCTGTAGGAGCCGTGACGGATGCGACGAGGGTGGCCCTGCCTTGGACCCATCCGTTTCCTCTTCGGCGACGTGTGTTTCCTTGCCGCCGGCCTTCGGCTGGCTCTTGGGAGCGGCACGACGCTTCTTGGAACAAGAGAGGTCGAGGTAGGTACGCACGATGTGGAAGAGATGGGCGGCGGAGCCCCAACGGGACATGGACGACGGCAATCCGCGCTGCCCCGAACCCAAACACGCGGAGACGAGCGGATCCGTGGGGCCACGGTCGGGGGCGCGTGGGGAGGAAGGCACTTCACTACAAGAAACCTCATGCTACATTTCCATCGCCATACGGTCCAAAATCTCAAGAGCAGAGACTCCAATTCGGCCAAGAAGCGGCAACCCCGCACAAGGCAAACCCACACCACAGCCACAACGGGAACACCGGGGAGGGACGGAGGGAAACAACGGGGCTCACCGGGGTTCGGCCTCCGCCTCGGCGCTCACCGCGCGCGCCGGCTCATGGCGCGGGGGCTTCGGCAGGACGAAGAGCTCCCAGAGGCTCTGCTTCTTGGGCTCCGCCGGCGCGACGACCTCGGTGGATCGCGGCCTCGCGGCGGCGATCTCCGTGGAGGGCGATGCCGCCGCCGCTCCATCGTCCTCCAGACCAGCTACTCCGGGGAGCGTGAGGCGGGGCGGCGGCCTGGGGAGCGCGGGGGGTGGGGGCGCATGGTACGGCGGGAGGAGGGCGGCGCCGCCGTCGTCCACGCGAAAGGCGAGCCCCACGAGGAGGACGAGGACCCGGTGGAGTGACCTCATCGTCGTCGGCAGCGGGGCATGCTAGGGCTTGTTCGGGTGGGGGGGAGGTGGGGTCCGGAACTCCGGATCTGGCCGAAGTTGGACTCTGCGGATTGCTTCGCGAGGAAGGGGCGAAGGGGACTGGAGGCGATTCGGGGGAGGCACGGTCGGGGGCGGGTGGTGGGCCCAAGTACACGAGGTGGGTAGATGCGGGTGGGTGAGAAAAACATTACGTTTTTGGCAGAAACGCTCCTCAAATTGCGATTTCTATGGTCGTTCCACCTTTTTGGTCATCATGCAACATGACGGGTGGGTCCGGCGTGAGGGGTAACGCGGGCCCGAATTGGATGAGAAAAGTTTTCAATTGTCTTCGCTCCTTATAGTATAGATTCGCTCCTTATAGTATAGATTTTTTTACTAAACGTCATATATCTAAGGACAGAGGTAGTAATAAAGTCGCAAACTATTTTTAAAACCAACTTACAAAGTATCTATATAGGGACCGCTTTTCATCTCACAACATTCACTGATCGTCTTGTTCGGTTGGTTGGTGACAGCTGGTTGATGTTGATTTGTATAGAGAAAAGTACCACTGGGTAGCTGAGACAGGTGGTTGGTGCTGATTTGTTGTGAGATAAAAGTACAACAGACTAACTGAGATATGTTGCCTGTGTGTTTGGTGTGACTGTGTGAGAGAAAAATATTGCTGGTTGGCGGCTGAAAAAGCTAAGCGACACGTGCCGTGTTTAATGTTGGAAGAGAGATTATACAGGTGTTCAGCAGCCCTACTTTCGGCTTGTTGCGCAGTATTTTGCTCTCACAATGAATCTGCCGTATAACTTCTCACGCAGTACTTTCCTTTCACAACAAATCTGCCGACTTATGCATTTAAGACCTACCGAACACTCTCTAGACATCACTGCAGAGGAGTGAGGACCTCCCCCCTATCAGTTGTGTGGAGACAGGAGAAAAAATTGCATGAAAATAGATTAACTTCTTTTCAATTCTACACAACAACCAAACACATACTCCATCCGTCCCAAAATAAATACAATTCTAAGACTGAGCACACAAACTAATGTGAGATGAAAAATGACCAAATTAATTTTTGTCTTTTATGCGAAAGATCTAAGTATTTGCTTATCTTTTGTGAGAAACTTCTTGATCCTCCTGCCTTTTGTAGTTGGTTAGTCAAAGTTTCATTTTTTTTACAAAATTCAAATTTTAAAATTGTATTTATTTTGAGACGAGTATGTGGGCTTAGGCTAACCGCAACGGTATCCTCTAAATATCACCCTCTAAAAGTATATTTGGAGGGTTTCTTAAAAAATTGACCCTCTAAATTACATTTTGCTGCAACGGTACACTCTAAATATCATCCTGTATTCGTGGGTCCCACCGGTGTCCCTTGCCAGCCCAAATCTCCTAGTCCCGGAGAAGGACGACGCCGAGGCGGCGACGCGGTCGAGGTACTCGCCCAGCACTCCGGCGTGGCGGCGTCGCACCACCGCCCGCCCGCCCGAACGTGCGAGCCCCGCAGGGGGCGCTCCAGCCTACGGCGACGAGCCGTCGGTAAGGACCCCGCCTACGCCCGGCGCAACGCACACAAGCTCCGCCCGTCCGGAACGCGTGGCCCGCTGACGACGAACCTCGCGCGGCGACCTCCGGTGAGTTCCTCCCCTTTCCTGTCCTCGATCGACTCTTCTTCTCGGTTCATTCCTTCCATTCCATCCCAATCTGATCCATTCGTGTCCCAAGCGCTTCTGGAGGCACGAGCTCGAGCAGGCAGCCGCGATGGGTGAACTCTATTATGGGTGAACTCATGAACGATGCGTGGCACGATGGCCTCGACCTCCTCGTCGACGCGGTAGTCGAAGGAACCGCCGAGCGAGTGGGTGCGGCCGCGGCCGTCGTCGGCACCCCCGCGGCGGAGCAAGAGAGGCGGCGGTCTTGGCCATGGAGACTGGAGACGACAGGGCTGGGTTGGGCGAGGTAGCAGGCGCAGGCGGCTACTCCGTTCATTTCACAATATGTGCTTGTCTGAATTGGTTGCTCAAGATTCGTTTTTTTTGCTGAATTTGGTTTCATGTGAGGAATTGGCTCCTCCCTCCTCTCGTCTCCCGGCACCCCGTCCGGGGAGCTCCACATCCGTGGTGCGCACCTTTCCGCGGTGCAGCTGGTCATCAGCAACAGGGTGTCAGGCGTGGTGGTTCGCCGCCAGGTTCG
Source organism: Cenchrus fungigraminus (assembly GCA_036936925.1). NCBI lineage: Eukaryota > Viridiplantae > Streptophyta > Magnoliopsida > Poales > Poaceae > Cenchrus > Cenchrus fungigraminus. Next base: position 12,145,493 of record CM072778.1, on the reverse strand, counting down.
CGCCCGTGCTGGAGGCGCCGTCCGCGCACGACATCGCCGACTTCAACACAGAAACGAAGGTATGCTACTACCCGCGGGCCATCGTCAACCTCCGCGGCTGCGGCGACCTCGCCGTCGCCATGCTCAAGAAGCTGGTCGTCCAGCTCAAGAAGCTCGCTGCTGCGGGGAAGCTGATCCATGTGAAGCTCGTCAGCCGTGCTCGTGCCCCCGCTCGACCCGCTCCGTCCCCCGGCACTGGAGGCTGGGCTCTGGGGTGACGCGCACAAGCCCCGATGCGCCTCGACCCGCCCCGTCCCCTGGCGCTGGAGGCCAGGCTCCGGGCGCGAGACGTCGAGGCCGGTGCTCGTCCACGAGCTTTGCGCCGTGCGCGTTGGAGATCTGGGCCGCATCCAACGCCGAGAAGTTCCTCCTTCGCCGGCCTCTTCCTGCCCCGGCTGCGCCGCCACCGCCGCCGCTGTCGGCCGCTCCTCCCATTCACCTACGCGCGCCCACACCTCCTCAGCTTCTCCCTCACCGTTGTCTGCCGCCGTCCCGGCCCACCACCGGAGCCCTACTCCCTCCACGGACTCTGCCTCTACCGCCGCCATCTCCTCCCACGCCCGACCTGCAGCTGCCGCGAGCGGTGCTGCTCCTCCTAGGACCCGCCTCGACGCCGTCCCCACCGGCCGAAGCAGCTCGCGCGCGTCACCGAGTCGCGTGCCTTGCCGGGCCACCGGGCTGCGCCAAGGGAGGGAGGAGCCGGGGTGGAGAACTCGATTTAATTTACAGGAGCAGCTATTGCCCCCGATGTTTGGCGGACGAACGAACATCCTGGGATTTTACAGGTTGGCTTACAGGCAACCGTTGCAGCGATCTTTTTGCTCACAACCTGGAAATCTACAGGTCCAGGGCCCTTTACCGGTGACCGTTGCGGTCAGTCTTAGGTAGAATTGATTTCCAATTCCGGGGGTCATAGGCCCTGTTTAGTTGGCTAAAATTTAGCCAAAAATTTGCTACTTTTTCAACTCTCTCTCCATCACATCACATTAAATACACCAAAAGACATATGTTCGGAGCAGTAAATGTAGGTAAAAAAATTAACTAATCACACAGTTCTGTTGTACATCACGAGACGAATCTTTTGAGTCTAGTTAGTCCATGATTGGACAATATTTACCACAAACAAACGAAAGTGCTACAGAAGTACTACAGGAGTTCAAACAGTTACTTTTGTTACTTTTCCTCCAACTAAACAGGCCCTCGACGGAGTATTCTTGAGATTTTTATCCTAGGTTCGCCTGTACCTTTTGCAGTCCCACTGGATTTGGCGATTTGCTGAGATGAGTCAGCAAGGGCCCGCTCTACCGATGCCGAAACCAACAAAATCTCCTCGCGGAGTCGCGCGGTCTGGCGCGCCGAGGCCCGAGCTTCGGTTTCCCGAGGTGGACACCAACACCCCCGGCCCCCGGCGCGGTCGCTACCTAATCTGCCATGACCTCGACCTCGTCGTCGGCCCCCAACCCCTACCTCATCCTCCTCGCATCCGACCTCGACCCTGTGAGCTCACCGCACGCGGAGTCCAGCGCCGGCATCGCCACATAGCGTGCGCCTATTCGCCCCGTCTGAACCGCCCAGATCCGTCTGCTGCGTTCCCTAGGTAAGGAAATCCCCCTCGGTGACTCGCGCCCCCCTCTCCGCGTCAGGTTTTGTACAGTGTTTGACTTTTACGATTGAGCAAAATATTGGTACCATGCTTCTAGAGTTCGGTTATATTTTTGGTTTGATGTGGTTGCCACTTGCCAACCAATGTCTGTGTAAGGTCTTCAGTGAGTATGCAATGTGACATGCACTTGAGATTTCTTGATTGATACTTTATCACAGTTGTACTCCTTGGTGATTCTACACTTGGAACATCTGCAAAATTGCAGAGTGTGCTTTTGACCTTTTGTGTGGACATATGGTGTGCTCCTTGTGTTCAGAGCTTTGGAGCTTCTTTAGACTTTCAATTTTCACACTGCATTTTTTTGTTTTTTATCCTACAATAACCTTCTCTTCATCAGTGTTCAGGCAACATCAATTTTTGCTCCTTGTTTGGTTACATGTTACTTCAATGGCTGCAGGATTTCAGCATGGCTGATTCTGTTCGTGACAATATTGTGCTGCACAACTGTGTCAAGGACATCCTTGCACAAATCAAACCAGTAGAAGATGATAGAAGCAAACGACTATCCACAATCCAGGAGCTAGAAAATTGCATCCATTCACTTGAGTCCTTGACGGGTAACTTACATTTTTTTGTGGTTTCACTGAAACCTTCTCGATTGTGTCTAAAGTCTAAGCTGGCACTTATAATCCTGATATTAGTTAAGGTGCAATATTACATCTTTGACATTGGAGCTCGAGTAGACTGTGTTCGCAATATTGAAGATATTTTTTTCACTGTATGTGCATGTTGTATTGTGGATTTTCTAGGTAGGTTACTGAAAGGCATTCAGATTAGAAAATATTTCTTAGAGTTAATGACAACTTCTGTTGTGTTCATAGAGAGCTTCCAGCTTATTTATTGATACAGTAAAGAGTAGAATTCCTATTTTCATCACTCAAGCTTCCCCTAGTATTCAATTTCATCCTTCAACTATTTATTATACTCAGGTTTCCCTTGATGTTCAAATTCATCCTTCAACTATTATACTGGCCACCACGCTCTTTAAACTGGGCTCAAATTCCTCCGTAGCCTCACGTGGCACGAATATTGATGTGCCAAGTAGGTTTTGAGGTGGCTTGTCCAACTTCCACACATGCAAAGTGGCAGAGTAAGGACAGGGACGGAAAGTAACGTGGCCTGTACCCAATTCTTGGTTTGCAGCTAATCTGGTTTTGGTGCATGAATCATGTTCATGGTATGCTACCAAGTGAAATACCCTTGCATATTCAAGCCATAGGTTGACCCGAAATTTGTTACCTTGAGGATTTGGCATCTATCGATAAGAGTCTAATGTAGTAATTTCTGCATTCACTGACCTGGACCATCAGATGATATGTTTGATGACAGATTAAGGTCATGTGAAAAAGTCAGTGTAAAAGAGGCAATTTGTGTCGAAGGACTCACCTAATGGCACCCATAACTGACTAGGCATGCCACATGGGGTCAGGGACAAAATTGAGCCCAGACTATAGTGGACTGCCTGATAGTTTAAGGATAAATTTGAGCCTAAGAGGAATGCGGAGGAAAGAATCTGGCTATTACACCTAAAATCATTTGTGCTGAGCACTGGTCAAGTGAAGTTCAGACCATGTTGCATTTTAATAGTGAGGAGTGGTAAACTTCTGAGATTTGGAACCCTAAAAAGGATAGGTTTATTTGCATGAAAATGTGGTGAGCAATGATATGTGACAAATACTGTAGCCTCAGTAGGCAATGCCATTATGCAGTGACTAGCCTATGGCAATAGGCAACTGTGTGTTTTGTCACACTACAGCACTACAAAGTACTGACATAGTAGTGGGCAAGATGACGACAATAGTAGGTGTTTGCGTTAATGAGAAGGGAGCTGCACAAGCAGCAAATGTCGGACTCAATACGCTGGATAGTTTTCCTGTTTTTTAGTATTTCTTAACCAACACATCAGTTTTTAGAATCTCTCGATGTCAAAAGAAAAGTTTGATACCTTTATGATGATAAAGTACTAAAAGTTTGGTACATTTATGATGACAGAATTTTAATGTCTTGCTTTAAGGAATTTATTTATTTATTTATTTATTTCTTATACAGGTACTGCTGTCAAACCTTTTGGGTCCTTTGTATCAGATCTTTACTCAAAATCTGGCGATCTAGATTTATCAGTTCAGTTTGGAACTGGTTTAAACCTCCCTATAAACAAGAAAAAGAAGCAGAATGTCTTGAGACAAGTTAGGAGAGCTTTACAAATTCAAGGTAATCTTGGTTATATTGCTCCCAAATAGATAATGTGTGATATACTGCACATTACGCAAGCACGAAAATTAGCGTCTTAGATTTTGTGTCAAAGGTGTGACAGTTTTATCCATGGTTGCTTGATTCAGTATTATATGTACCATCATCATGTGATTCCATAATTATTCCAAAACTGTCTCATTTAAACTTGGTTTATCGCTTTTACTGTATTCAGGCGTTGCTGGATATACACAGTTCATTCCTCACGCAAGAGTTCCGGTCATTCAATATGTGAGCTACCGCTTTGGCATCTCCTGTGATATATCAGTCAACAACTTTGCTGGTCGAATTAAATCTAAAATCTTCTACTGGGTGAATACTTTAGATGAGCGGTTCGGTGATATGGTTTTGCTGGTACGATCTAGTTAGCTAAGAGTTATTTTCTGCCACATTTTTTTGTTGGCAAGCTGAATGCTCACCATCATCTTTCCTTCCAGATCAAGGAATGGGCAAAAGCACAAAACATTAATGATCCAAAGAATGGCTCCCTCAACTCCTATTCACTTTGCCTACTTGTCCTCTTTCATTTTCAGGTATTATTTCTTACGTCAATATCCCTTGTTATTCTTTACTTATTTATATGGTTTCACTAAAACCTCTTGCTTATTCTTACACAATATGTCAATTTTTTAGACATCCGAGCCACCAATTCTACCACCTCTGAAGGATATTTATGAAGGGAACATTACAGAAGATATTACAGGTTAACTAACAAACTCAAAGCAAATATCTCTAAGCTAACAAACTGAACTATGTGCTAGTACAGGCCTGGGCTGCCTTCTTCCTGCACAGGAACTTCTTCCCAAAGGAGTCCACAACAAATTATAATTCACTTTGCATTTGATTATTGTCTAGAATAGTAGCATTTCTGGGCCTAGTTTTTTTACTCAGTTCATTCACTTGCAGAAGTGACACCTTACAACGAGCAACATCTTGATGAGCTTTGTGTCACAAACATAGCAAGATTTAGACTCCAGAACAAGCACCAAAGAAATGAAAGTTCTCTTTGCCGTCTACTTGGGACATTTTTCAAAAAGGTACTGAACATTGAGACCCCACTATGCTGACTAACTCAGCATATGTTTCTCGATGTCATTCTTGTATCTCTGTTAGGCTCATTGACTCATCTGCTACTTTATAGTCCATCTTGGTCCGTTTTATGCTCTTCATCGTTATTACCTTGATACAAGAGTTCATCTCTTTGGGGTGAGCTTGGGAGGATAAAGAAACTTATCTAGTATGATATGTTGTTGTTGGAACATTGTTTATTCCTCTTTTTTTTTTTTTTTTGCGGGTGGAACATTGCTTATTCAACTTGGGTCTTGTTATTCTACCATCCATTCTGCATCTCTGCTTCAGCATTTCTTTAATACATGTTGACTTTGTGTACATCGAACTACTCCCTCCGATCGTTTTTAGGTGTCATATTACGTTTTTACGAAATGTCGGAAAAGGATGTCACGGTTCTGTCTTCCCACCATATCCCTTTTGTAGAAGGGAGAGTGCAGTTAAGGAGTCTGCATGTACTCTTGGGTGCGTTGAGAATTTAATCGGCATGCAAACGGGATTAGTTTATGTTGATAGGTTAATTCGTTAAAATATTGCTGGCACAAAACACATTAGGGATTTATGACACTTCTTTCCAACATAATTGGGTGTTATTTATTTCAGTTCTCAAAAGTGTACAACCTTCAATAAAAAGGCACTGCGGTATTACTTATTTATTGAAGGTTAGTTGGTTCTCATATTCTGACAAGTGCTGTCATTCCTTGCAGTTTGCTCATATCAGTGCCCTTACGGACAATGTCATATCTACTTACTTAGGCCAGATCGAGCGAATCCAAGACAACCCAAGTTGGATGACCAAATCTTACCATTTATTTGTAAGCCTGCCAATGCAATTTGGTGGTTGTTGCTGATCTTAATCTTAGCAGTACTTACATCCCATCTGTTTGCCATCTTTTGTTTAGGTTGAGGATCCAGTTGAGAGACCGGATAATGCAGCTAGAGCGGTTAGTATGAAAGGTCTTGACCGTATTGCTAGTGCATTCAATGATGCTTGGCACAAGTTTGACTCCCTTGACCAAATCGACCGGAAAGAATTATTGGCGTTGTTGTGTACCCCTGGTGTTGGCTTCAAGCTTGGTGGGAGAGCAATGTCTAATTATTACATAAGAACTCCACAAAGGAATAATCAGCATGCCACAACTGGAGAACGTGCGGAGAGTGATCGACGTTACCAGGTATCCAGGTTTACAGGAAGCAGAACAGGTCACAGAAACCCACAGGCAAATACTACAGCGCACCAAGCAGCAGTACAATTTCGTAACCATCCACAGGTCCGCCAAACAGCAGTTGCGCACTCCAGTCACAGTCCACAGAATTATACCACAGCTCATCAGGCAGCACCATACCAGAATCATATTGCTCAGCCCCAAACAGCCAGACCATACCAGAATCAGTATCAGCAGGTTTATGATGCAGGGTTTCAAACAGGACCATACCTGGATCATGATCAGGTTCATGGTACAGGAGTCCAAACAGCAAGACCATACCAGGGTCATAATCACGTTTACCAAGCAGGGTTCCAACCAGCAGGAACATACCAGAACCAGAGCCAACAGGTGCCTACTCCAGGGATCCAAACCACAGGTCCTAACAAGAATCAGCAGAGGCGAAAGGCATACACATCGAATCATCAAGCTAATAGGCATGCTGTGGCAGCAGCAAGGTACGAGCCAGTTCGTGGACAGTTTAACAATGGATCAACATGGGACTCACGATCTCAAGCATCAAACAGTGCAGCTTCTCAAAGGTAGCCTTCAAGACATCACTTACCAGTATAGTTAAGACTCAGGAGGATAGTAACAGACAATCTTCTGATTTTTGCATGGCAATATTCAGCATGTATGCCATGTTGGGCTTTTGCTCAACAACGGGCATCAGCTGTATTATTAAACATGGCTTTTGCCAGTAAACTCTGATATAAGCCTTGTGTTGTGGGTTGGCTATTGAGGCACCACAAACTTGTATTGCTGCCTGCATGGCTCTCATTCTGTATCTTATTGCTGTAAATTGCTGTTTACTAGCAGTCAGTTTACAATTGCAGATGCAAGTTTCAGCTTTATGATATGAAACATGGCTTTTGCCAGTTAACCCTGATATAAGCCTTGTGTTGTGTCATGTGTGGGTGGGCTACTGTGGCATCACAAATCTGTATTGCGGCATGTCTCACTTTCTGTATCTTATTGCTGTAAATTGCTGTTTACAAGCAGTCAGTTCACAATTGCAGATGCAAGGTTGCAGTAAGGTGAAATCTCATGACTTCGGGTCTATTTACAGCGCCTTTCAGAAAATTTGTTTACCGCATATATTATATGGTAGTAGAAAACATGCTCATCTACTATATACTTTCACAAAAGAATGCGACTATAGGATCCGTGCCGGTCAAACTAACTTAAATTTGACCAAATTTATACTAAATAGTATTAGTACTTATATCTTCAAATAAATTTATGATGAAAGTATATTCTATAACTAATCTAATGTATTAATTTTGTTTCATGAATGTCGTTTCTCGAAAAGCGAGAATTGCATTCTCTTGTAGATAGAGGGAGTAATGTTGATCCGGTGCTCAGAAACTTTGCACCATGTTAACCGCAATGGCTTTAGTCGAGGAAGCAGATTGTAACACATCGCAAGTTCGCATTGAAAGAAAAACAGTTCAGAACACAGCTGTTTTACAACAATGACACCAGGCACGCGTAGACGACGAACATGGTCAAGATGCCATGTTACCGACCATCATGGGAGATGGTAGATGGCAATTGGCAAGAGACAGCACTAGACCTTCAATCCTTCATTCCGATGCCATGGGACATGTTGTAGACCCCTCTTCCCTGCGCATTGAATCGAGCACGCCGAGGTGTTTCAAAATTTAAACACGGTAACGAAATGCTAGGGGTAATACTCTAGTAGTAGTAAACTAGTATAGCAGCTGCTTACGATGAGGAACAAGCTGGAGGCGGCGAGGGCGAGGGGGATGCCGACGGAGGTGACGGCGTCGTACCGGCCCTTCAAGTAGGTGTGCTTGTGGACGTTCTGGAAGTACCTCTGCAGTTGCAGCAGCTTCTCCCTCGGCCGGAATGGCGGCTCCAGCTCCGGCATACTGCACACCACAAAATCCGCGCCATCAACAACCAAAATCATGGAGTTGCATACTGGCATGCCTGATTCTCGGGAGGGAGAGAGAGTTTGTACCTGGACTCCTGGAGATTATCGCCTCTGTGTACCCGATTGAGAAGAGCTCCAAGGAGATCTCAATTCTCAAAGGAGGCTGCAGCGAGGTAAAGGTCACTGTTATGTGCCGGAGGCGAGAATCTCCTGCAGGGCTGTGGTTTTCAACTGGAAGGAAGCTCCCAGAAGCAACTGGACGAGATACATTCTGCAGTTCTGATCCGGGCCGTCAATCTTGGATCAAGTCACACTCTCAGCCGTCCGATCGTACTGGCTTAGCGCCACGCCACCGTGACAGCCCCGGTAGGGGAAAGCTTCTTCCTGTCAGTCTGCCTTGCCCACTGAGGTTTGGAGCTGAGAAAGCGGCTGCAAGCAAATCCTATTCCTATCCATCCCCGAACCTGTGAACCCAATCGAATGACGCCGACGGCGAGCCTCCTCCCGGCACCACCCTTCGCCTCCATCTCCGATGCACGCCGCCTCCAGCTCCTCCCGTGCGGCCGCTGCCGGCCTCGCCTCCGCTGTGGCGGCACCGAGTGGGGCTCTGTACGGACCCAGATGCTGTCTTCTATCGTCGGTAAGAGAGTCTATGGGGGAACCTTACCTTGCCTTACCTCTGAATGGATTGCTCTGGTTGTGGGGCGCAATCGGACCCCCAAACATTTCTGCCTCTCGTGCTCTTGAGGGAATTGATTTTTGCCCTCCTTTGGCTTCTATATAAATATAGGAACCAGAAGATCGAGCCGCAGAAGCGTTATCTGCGCTTCGCTGTTTGGAGTTGGAGCTCCCGAAGCACTGGTCATTGGAGTGGTCGCCTTGTTGGTGTTCGGCCCCAAGGGTCTAGCAGAGGTAAATTACTTGTCCACAAGGCTTGCCAGCTTGGGGCTATTTGCTCTTTAGCTCTGCTTGAGAGGTGGTGCTAGCAATTGTGAAACATTGACCAACGACTGACACGATTGACTTAGCTATAGAACTTTTCTCGATCAAAAAATAATCTAACTCGTAACTCCATTCAAATTCATCCTGGTGCATACCCTTTCTTCTTCCAACTATCTGTTTAGGCCACTCGATCCATTGAGATGCTTAGTAGCTGCTATAACTATGAGTAGATTAATTCCTCTGACAATCTCTGTCGACCAGTTGCAAGAAATGACAAGATATTTCGTGGGACTAATGAGCATGCCATGATGTCAATTGTTGAGTTATGCTTAATGTAAGAATGTCAGTGGCATAGCTGTGAACTGTTTACGCTTGCATCTACCATTGGAATCAATGTCACCATCAATCAACTTTTGGCTTTAGAAAAGAAACTTGAGATTAACCAAAAAAAATTTATGCTGTCTTGCTGTTCTTTTGTTGGGCATGTGAAATTACTTATCAAATGCTATTTATGATTTTATATTTTTATATGATGTCGAACTGGACGTGAGGATCTCCCCACATCCAGCTCTCTGCAGGGGAATCTTTTAGCTGTTATTCTGTTAAGTTTCTCCCTGATAGGAAGCTTTATTAGTGGAACACTGTTGCAATTATCTTGTTATCATGACTTCCAAGCACCATCCCGTGCCTATATTTTAGACCTTTCCTTTGTAATTTTTCACTGAATTTAGTGCCTGTAATTTTTTAAACTGTTTGTGGTACATGTGTGTGTGTGAAGGTTCACCTCAAGCTTAATTTTAAATCTACTGCCAGCAGTAAAAGTCAAAATAAATTCTGCCCTCTAGCTTTCTTCCAAGTTTACTTTTTAAACCGTTTTCTCTTTGCTTCTGTACATGGGAGTCGGATGCACGGCTAAGTTCTAAACTTCTAACACAAGGATTGTTGGTCCTTGTTTTCAGGTAGCCAGGAATTTGGGGAAGACTTTGCGTGCTTTCCAGCCAACCATTAGAGAGTTGCAGGTTGGTTCTTGATTTGTTGCTGCAATTTGTTTGATGATCTAGTTAGGTAACGTAATATGATTTTCTGCACTTAGGATGTATCAAGGGAGTTCAGGAGCACTCTTGAACGAGAGATTGGAATTGACGAGGTTCCGCCATCCACGAATTATAGGCCCACAACAACGAATGTCAACCAGCAACCTGCCGCAGACCCAAGTTAGTTGATTTTATACACCTGAAGTTCTTTTCAATGGAATCACATGGAATTCAGTTTAAACTTTAAAGAACTAATCTTGAAAACAAAACACATTAGAGAATATCGCATGTTAGTCAAATGCCATAGGTACCCCTTAATGCACATTCAGTGCTCATCCCTAGAAATTGCTGGCAAACCTCTGTTTATCTGTACATTCTGTTTCAGTTTTGGTCTTTCTTAGCCTTCCATTGTGCTGAATACTAACCAACAACCAGAAGTTTTTATTATGTGCTAACAATAACCGGAAGCCATTTTACATCTAGAAGATGATATCCAGCCAATTAGCTGACTGATTAGCGTTTTCCCTATTATGAATTCTTTCATCTGAGTTCAAGGCCCATGGCCTTTGATCGTATCTCTTTATTTGGAAAATAAAATTGGTGTAGGCTCCTTGCTCTGAATTTTGTCAGGAAAAATGTACTTGAAACTATCAATATTGTATTCAGCCATTACCTCATAACTCAAAAGATGCAGTTACGCTAGTCTACTTAATTGTTTTCTGCACTGATATGGCACTGGTCTGCCCATCCCGCGTGCAGATGCTAAACCTGAAACTGCACCTTATACTAGCGAGGAGCTCCTGAAAGTAACTGAAGAACAAATTGCGGCATCAGCGGCCGCTGCCTGGAATACTCAACCTGACCCATCACAACAGCAAGGTCTGACATTTTAGTCTTATAATCTTTTGAATTATATCACATCTTTAGTAACTGAAGGACAGCTAGGATTGTTTTTCCCTTGTAAAGACTCCCACATTTTGTTTGTCCATTTTTTTCATGGCTTTTCCATATTTCAGAAGCAGCACCCACACCTCAAAGTGCCAACACTGCTACATCTGGAGGAAATGATGGTACTGCTGCTCCTGTCGCTGCTGCGACTGAGTCCGACAAAAGCCAAGCAAACCAGTCTGAGAAGGTGGACACCGAGCGATGATAAACCTTTGTGGATGGAAATAGCAAATCAGGGTGAGCATTTTGCTCAATTTTTCCGACGCGGGTGGAAGAGTTTGTACGAAACCCTTGCAGTGATTAGGCTTATTATGTTTATCTTCATGTGCTGTCGTAGTAGACGTTGAAAAAGGCTGTGCATAATTCTTAGTAGTACGGCGTCCTACGCTGCCACGGCTGCTGCTTGTGCTATCTTCATCCTCATAACAACCAGGAGATTGTTGTATGTAACAGTGATTTTTAGCCACGTTGAGATGAAGATTGAATGGGGAGGGAGGGAGGGATTCGCGTTCCTTTCATTCCGTGAGAGGAAAGCAAAAATGTGGATGTACGGCCTGGTTTTCTTGTTTTATTTCTGCTGTTTTGAAGAGTCATGCCGCTTTCTTGTAGTGTCATTATATTTGTAAGGACTTTATTAGTTACATATTTATTTGATTTATTATATAACATGGTTATATATATATATCATATAATTATTATTTTCAAAGAACATTTGATTTAAAATCATTTGCAGGGGCCGCGCGAACGCGTACCCCCTCCACCACAAATTATGACGTCCACTCTTCTACTTGAGAAGATGGTAGGCAAGCGCTCCTCCCAAGTGCAATGGAGGCCGCTTACCTAGGCCATGGCTCTTCATGATCAGCCATAGACCCCGTCCAGGTAAGTATGGAGCAACATTGCACCCATGGTTTGTTTTATGACTGTCCATTGGTGCAGGTGAGATTAGGATACCAATATGGGACTAAACTGGCGTTAATCGTACTACATCCTGTGTGATGATGAGCTCTAATATCTCACTAGAAACTTGGCGCGGCTGTTGCCGCGTTTAACCAGAGTTGGCCCGTGTGCCTGATGTTAGATGGTCCTGTGTGTATCTCTTTGATCTATTGTGAAAATTAGTCAAAGACGGAAAAGACAAAGACCACTGGCTCCCTATGTAGTTCCAACTTTACATGTTTATATATAACTGTGGACAGGTCATAAAATTAAAAAGTCACAGCTGAATCTGCAAATACATTTTGAGTTTTACATTGTAACTGAATTATGCTTAACTAAAAAATAGCACATGGTTTGCTGAACACAAAGGGCCAGGAATAAAATCAGCTACTGCATTTTTTTTTTATCTTTCCAAGTGTGGGAATCAGTAAGGACAATAAAGCTTGATACTTGGAAGGATTCGTATGAAAACTTGAGAGGTTTTGGTTTACAAATAAACTTGGAAGTTCAAGAATCATCGTCCAATGGTTGAGTAAGAAACATTGAAAGTTTAATTTGAAATCAAGAGTCAAAGTTAAATTGTTGTGTGGTACATGACTGTAGGACAAAAACGATGTCTGAAACTCTGAAAACAGTGTGAACTATGCAATTTTGAAAGATTTTTCATATACATGTTGAAAGACTTTGGATCCTAAGTGGGATATAAAGGTCCAGTAAACAATTTGACCATGTGGTTGGACAAGGAAAGAAAGGAAATGAAATTTTACGGGAAGCTCAAAGTTTGAAATATGACACTGTCCGACAAAACTGAATGACCATAGCCATTCAGTTCTAAGGACAGTTGAAAATGGCAAACTTTGGCTTGAGATTTTGGAAGAATTTGTATGTAAGAGTTGAACTATATTCTGCAAAATGGAATCCCTATTATATGTTGAGAAGGTTCTTGTAGTTGATGGGCAACATAAACTGAATTGGGATGGCTGAAATGGAGTTCAAATTTGGGGCATCGGGATGTGTAGGTTTGTTACGAAACTGAATAAAGCTCGAATGAACATTGACATTATAGTTCAGGGGCACGATTTCAGAGCATAAATTCGCAAGTTGTGTTGCTTAAGGGCAAAAACTTCGAATCTATTGATTAAAACCCTACGATTCAGTTACAAGTTTGATAAAGGAAGATCACCTAGTTTGGATTGAAACTTGAGAGCAATTTTGGATCAAAGTCGGGAAAAAAGGGAGAAGAAGAGAGAACAGAGCACGACCAGCTCCCTGCTCGCTTGCTTCACCGGCGCGCCTCCGCTTGAGGCCGCTCGGCCGGCACATCCCGCGCGAGGGCGCTGCGACGAGAGCTGGTTGTCACCTCCATGCCGCTTCTTGCCGGGGAGGCGGGCTGCCGCGTGCCCGCGTGTTGCCTCCGGCCGGCTAGGCGGGGCTTCCCACACGCCGTCTTCAGGAGGCCATCGCCTCCGCTGGAAGGCAGGACCCCGCGCGCCGCCTCTGGCCGGCGCGGCTGGGCTCCTCAGCGCTGGCCGGGGAAGAGAGGTAAGCGGCGGTCGGCCTGGGAGATGGGAGAGGCTGAGCGGAGGATGGACGGCGGGTGGGATACTGGGATTTCGGTGAAACCCGAGGGGACTGTTGCAAAATTGCCGATGTTCCGTCGTTATTCAGGGTAAGACATCTAATAAACTATTTATGATTTAATTTTATTGTGAGCAGTATGTACCATTCTACACTATCTATGCTCAGCAGAATTTTTTCTTTTTGCCTGTAGCAACGCACGGGCACGATCCTAGTACTTTTTAGGAGTAGTGATAAAAAACGATTGATCCGACCAATTGGCCGTTCCCGATTTATTAAACTAACACATGATGCTGATAGCAATGATAAATCCATGATGCCTAGTAATGCTAGGACCAATGCGGCCATGTGGGCGACAGTTGGAAGGGGAAATTTTGGTCTGTACTGTACGTGTCTGTCCTCTGACATAGGGTGTGTCTAACAAGTGGTCCCATGCCTCCATGCGCCCCGTGAAGAACAACCCGACGAAAACTAGAAAATCTAGCGTGGCTTTGCCGCGCCTTTCTTTAATTTTGGCCAGTGTTACCATGTTGGAGGTATTTTTATTATGTATCTTTTGTGTAGCAAATAATATACCCTCACACAGATTTTCCACAATATTAGTGCCTGCAACAATATTGTCAGTGTTACAATTAAGTATGTGAATTGGAGTACACATACTTCTCACACAGGGATAATGCCCTCATTTAATAGAAATACTAGGATCGTTGCAGGTACTAATATAGTGTGATGACAGATAAGGGCCTTCTCGAGGTCAGCAGGCCGTTTGTTTGATACTCCCTCCGTCTCTAAAAGAGAGACGTTCTGGGACTGAAAATTTGTCTCAATAAAAGAGACGTTCTAGCCCAGATACTCGCCCCAACACCCCACGCATTAATAGCCATCAACCAGTTGGTCCTGTGCACACCCGTGACTCACCTCCACCACCAGTCAACTCGCCCCAACACCCCACGCGCTGCTCCCTGTCCCTGACCTTATCGCTCCATCCATGGCTGCCACAACATCGACGCTCGCCTTCAGCCCCCGCCGCAACACTCAGCCCTGCAACGCTCGCCACCTCTCCTCTCCCCGTCCAACCCATCGCCCCGCCGCCGACGGGAGCAGTTAAACAAATCCCCGCCGGGCGCCGGCTGTCACCACCGCCTACTGCGGCCGCACCTGCGCCATCAAGCCGACCAGCCCTATCTGCAGCCCGTGCTGGCGTCGAGCGTTCCCGCACCACAGCAGCTGCTCCAATCGACGGCCGCGCCGGCGGATTCCACCGGATCGGGGGCGGCGCACGCGCGCTGGTTGAGGGGGCACAGAAGCTGGGAGGCAGAGCAAGACGGAGGCAGCACGCGAGATTTGGGGAAAAAGCTTTGAGGACAAGGGGGACCCATGATGCTAGGCCGTGGCGGCAGGAGCCGCGGTTCGCGTGGGATCGGTCAGAGAAGAGGATGGATCCGGGACCGGCGTAGGATCGATGGAGATGGGATGCACTGCAGCCAGTCTCGTGGGTCTCGGATGCAAGGCAGCGGCCTGATTGATGGCCGGGAGCGCCGTCGCGGAAGTTGGTGGGATCGACGCAACAATTGCATAGCAGAAGAAGGAATCGATTTTGCTCAAGACACGCAGGAAGGGGGTGCCGACGAGTTCGATTTCATCCCGGATTCAGAAGAGGATTTCGTCGAGGGTGTGGTTTCATCAGAGTTCGTCCCTGATTCGCTCGTGCAGGAAGTTGATGCGGTTTCATCAGAGTCCGTCCCTGATTCGCTTGTGCATGAAGTTGATGCTAGGGAGCAGCAGCAGGATGGCGGCTGGGGAACCTCTGTGTTGGTGAGCAACAAGGTCGAGGCGCTGATTGTTGGGGATGTCTGCATGGAAGGCACATCCACAATTGGCACAGTGGACAATCTAGGCGACAAGAAGGAGGTTCCCCCTGTGCTAATGAGCAGCAAGGTGGAGACGCTGGTTGTTGGGGCCATGGATGAGAGCCTTGATGGGGAAACTGATGAGCTGATGACTGGTTGGGTGGACTCGCAAGAGGATGAATATGAGGACCTGGACGATTTGAAGCTTGACATGCTCCACCGCATGATGCCAGGTTTTACCCAGTGTTTTAAGCGCAAATAATTAGCTGCACTTGTATGATCTGGCATCTTATTTAGTTGGAATGCTATCCTTTTGTTGTCTGATGAACAATGCTTATCTTTTGGTTGTGTGATGAACAATGCTCGTGGGCTGGTTGTGTGATGAACAATGCTTAGCTTTTGTGTGTGATGAACAATGTTTTAGCAAGTGAGTTTGTGCTTGAAAATAACAAGAGTACTACTAGCAGATGAACTGAAATAATATTACAATGGGAGTACTAGTATCAATATCAAGTGAACTGAAAATAATATTACAATAGGAGTACTACTAGCAATACCAAGTGAACTGAAAATAATATTACAATAGGAGTACTACTAGCAATACCAAGTGAACTGAAAATAATATTACATACTAGCAATACCAAGTGAACTGAAAATAATATTACTAGCAATACCAAGTGAACTGATGATCTCCATGGAACTCTCGTACAGTTGATGATCACAAGAGAGTCTCTTAGGAAGAATGCCTAGCGCTTCTAGCTTCTGTTTGCTCATGTGTGGGACCTTGTATCTATTGCCTCCTCTATCTTTCATTACCTCAATGAAACAACCTTGCAATGTCAAGAACACCCTATTCAGAATAGTTGGATTGTAGTCATGATATTCTTTGTGAACACTATCTATCAGCTCTTCAATATTTGTAGGGTTGGTTTCATCAATTAAGGACTGCAGAGAAGCAAAGAAACCAAGGTCTAGGACATTCATGTCGGGTGAATTAGGAGGTTGTTTCATGATTCGTATGTCAAGGCCCGTTTGGGCGACTGCTGTAGCAAACTGTTCATCATTAGTAGGCACATGTGAAGGAGCATTATCTTGCTGAATCCATATGGTTTGTCCTGCATCTTCTCGAGGCCACTTTGCTACAATAGCTGGCAGTAATTTAGCAATCATGTATGACCTCATAGTATTTCGATCTACATTGATTGACTTGGTGACTAGTGTTCCCCTGGCTCTATTATCACTTTTCCGCTGTGCAGGTTCCTATTAGTACAAGAGACATATTAGTACAAGAAACATATGACTAACAAAACCTGTGTTAACTGAAGTAGCCATGTAAAAATTTACCTTTCTAACAAAAGCCCACACGCCTATCTTACCATCGAAAGTGCAATTTCCTTCTTCATCAAACCTAGGCCTAGCAACTGCTGATAAGAACATGACCTTCACAATTGAATTCTTGTTCTGCACACACCTGTGTGGATCACCCTCATCAGGAAGCAGGTAAAATTTTTTGTTCTTTCTTGTCAGGTAGAACCACTTTTCATCTAAGTGGATAATGTTATACATTTCACGGAACTTGGGGTCGTTTAGCAATGTACTTTGATCTAGCATAGAAATGCAAAACTGTAGCCTCTCCATTTTGTTTGCCTCCTTCAAATAAGGCTTTAGTGAGTTTGAGTGGCGTCGTAGCAGCCCTTCCTTGAACCACCTATGTAGTGTGCTTCTGTTGACACCTAATTGTCGTGCTAAGGACCGTATTGTGCTCCTTTTGTGCAAGGGAACATTAGGAACTTGTGACATATCGGCTTCAACCTTTTTGCGGCCACAGTTCTTTGGCTTCCTTGAACTTGTATCAACTGTTTGTCCATGTAACTGGCACTCCTTACCTCTCTTCCAAATACGTTGAACTACACGAATCCTTACATTGAACTGTTCAGCAACTATGCTTGTACTTTTCTTTTTTAATCTTCCATTGTTACTTATTGCTAGCAAAGCTTCATAAATTTCTTGCCTTTGAATGTTTGTCAAATTTTTGGACCGATTAACTCCAATTCCATTTGCATGTTCCTCTTCATCATCTGTGTCGTCGACCTCCTCTACATCCATGGCTGGGAGGTTGTGTTCCCAACCTTCATCTGCAACTGCAACTGTAGCATACAGGAAGGTGAGCCTTGTCATCGATGGTACCAGGAAGGCATATTGTGTAAAATCAGAGTCACAACTGTAGCATGTACCTGAGCCTTGTTCATCTCCCTGGTTGACAGATCTGTGTTGGTCTTGTCCTTGTGCATCATCAGGGTGGCCATCTTCCACCAAAGGTGCTTCATTGAGATCAAGTAACACCTCCCCATTTACCCCATCTGGTAATTTGTTGAGATCTAATATGGCCATGGTCCCATGGATAGCTGGATAGTGTTTGGGGGAAGAGAAGAGGACGATGGAGTGTGGCTACTAGTAATTCTCCAGCTTTTATAGCGTTATCAGTTGTCTTTTGAAATGCCTCCGAAATAGGAGTATTTGGCGGCAGGTTAAACTTTTGGAATCTCAGGTGGTTTTGGCGCCAATTAAATGAGATTTGGCTGCCTTTTGTATAAAAATAATTTTGGATTAATGTAATGCTTTCCCGGCGCTGCCGCAGTGTACTTGGCACCAAATAAAAAAAGGAAGGCTGGAAAGGTAGCACAAGCACTTAATGCAGCCACTCAATTCTTACAGGGGCATACAGGTCTTTCGCTCATCTGCTTGCTGGTCGCGCTCAGTCCCAGAACGTCTCTCTTTTAGAGACGGAGGGAGTAAGTAATAGTTTGTTTGACATATCACATGTTTTGATCTACGTGCACCAGTGCATGAGCTCTATATCATAGCTCCCAATTCACTAAACTAGAACAATCTGGCGCGCGATGCGCGCCCTATCAAAAGTGCACTCCATCATGATCAAAATTAACATAACTAAAAGAACACCAACATTAAAAGTACCATCATTTGTCCCGGCTGATCAATCATTCGAGTTGATGACATTTTTTTCACAGCAACATGTGCTTTTGTTTCTTACAATTCACCGACAGAATTAACCCCAAACTTAAATGGATGTACAGAGAGAAACAAACTCAATAGTTATGTTGAGAATGTTCACAGCAAATTCAAGGACTGATGCAACGTTGAAGTGCATATTCTGTGATCAGACATGAATGTACTCTGCACAGGTTAGTTGGTTATATCTTCAAATGTGCATAAACTAAATTGTGAAAATATTCCCCACAAGAATTAACCTGATGGTAGGACGGAACCAGGCCGGTAATGTTACGAACAGTAAAAGCCTCTCCTGGTTTCAGGTGGAGGATCACTGATGGGCATACAAGAGAATCAGATCACGCAAACACCATGTACTGCAAGTAAGAACAGACTAACCATTAAGCCAGGGAAAAAAGACCCTTGGTATTATTGAAGCACAGTTTGCGCTGCATAGAGCACAGAATCGTTTCCGGCCTCTGTCATCACACACACCCAATCGTCAATTCATTTTACATGGCATGCTCCATGGAATGTTTACTATTTTTGGCATGTCTACTTCATATATGAAGCTCTCTAATTAGGGAAAAGTCTGACAAAGATGGGCAAGAAAAACAAACAGTAACACCAATAGGAAGATACAAAACAGTATGAAGCTTAGGCATGCTTTAATGCATTCCCTTCTCATTATTAGAGGTGTGCCAACCTGAATGAATATAGTACTGATACCGATCAAAAGTATGCAAATTGTTACGGTCCTTGGTTATTCTGGTAGAGCTCCTGGTTCCACCTCACAAAGACAGTAGGTTACCTCAAGACAATAAGGTAGTGCAGTCCTCCTATGTTGACAATAACGAAATCACATGAATTGTGAACTAACCTAGGAACACAGCCTAGTGGATACTATATGTAAAGAGATGTATGATAGGAGCTTTTAAAGAAAACACCAATTTACCTCATCTTACAGATATATATCATATGCCCGTCCAGGAAAACTCATTTTTGTTATTAGGAGACATTCAAACTTATTTTGCTTGAAAAAATTGGTGTTGGTCAAGCACAAACTGACACAAAACTAAAGCAATCTATATTACCCTTTCTGGTAAAGACAAATTTGTTCTTAACTGAAGAATTTCTGATTAGTTTCTTTTTTTTTAGTTTTCATGTAGCATCAATTGATGAGATTTTCTAAATGGCCTTCACTATAAAACATTGGCATGAGACCATAAGTTTAGTCTGTAGAACATAATTAATTGAACACCTAGATTTTTCTTTTAAAAATTAATCAGTCTCTCTTCAAAGATTTTTGTAGGACGACAACCAGTGTGGGTTGAACAACCAACAAGCAGATGTAATAGCAGACCATTCACATCTACCAAACAGGTAGTCCTATTATTTAAAAAAAACTATTTGCAAGAATTACCAGTAAGCTAGGCTAGGTATACACTATGCATGACCGTACCCTAAATATACTTGAAAGACCAAATGTAGGTTTTTTCATGCAGCAATCTGATGACAGATACTACTCAATAATAGTGCCACAGCCTAGAACATCAAACCACAATAGGCAAATAACAGGATGGCAGATCTTAGCAGAAAGCCTCTAACCAAACCATTCCTCTGTTGTAAATGAAGAGCAGGTACAGTGAAATTAAAGGAACAATGCATTTTTCATATGCACAACATCCTACAAGCATAAACCAATTTTGCCTCTGTAACCCCGATGTGATTCACAACTCACTTAGTGAATGAAAAGGAACACAAGACAAATGGGGAAAGGAAACTGCATTACATAATGGACCAAGTCGGCGGACATTGAATCAACCGCTGTAATCTAATCACTAATCAGGGAGCACTGGAAGTCCTTGGAGAGGATCAATTGGAGAGGATGAGGATGGGCTGCATGAAGCCATGAAGTTGGCGTCGAGGCGGCGCCGCCAACACTGGAACACCGTACCAGGGAGCCGGAAGGGGGAGAGAGGAGCTCGTCGCCATCTGGGAACTCGTCGCTGTCGCCGGGAGGACGCACCACGAGAGGGGCAGCATCAGCTCCTTGCGCCAGATCCAGCCGCTGCCGCCGGAGAGGAGCCGCCTCTGCTTCTGCAGAGGAAGAGCCACGGGCCCCAGCTCCTCCACCGCCGTGAGGCTGTGCTCGCCTCTGCGGAGGGAGGGAGGAGGCGGGAAACTCTGCCTTGCAGCTGCTCGAGGCAGGGAGCTCGAGGAGGAGAGCTCTGGTGCAAGGAACTCCTCCCGCCGCCGCAGGAGCAGGGGCGCGACCGCGTCCTCGCCGCCTCCGCCGCCGGGAAGCAGGGCCACAGGCACATCCTTGCCGCCGCCAAACCCGGAGCTCCATGGACGTCGGCTGTCTTTGAGCAGATCCACCGCAGAAGTGGCTTGCTGGTTCCCATCTTCATCGATTTGCAGCCTCCGGAGAGGGAGGCGTCGCCGTCGGAGCTCTGCCCGCCCCCACCTCCACGCGACGCAGCCGGAGCCGGAGCCCCGCCCCGCCTCAGCTCCTCCGTCGGCCAAAAGGCCGCCCCAGACACGCGGAGGCCGTCCCTAGCTGCTTGGCCGGGAGAGGGAGGGAGGCGGTGGAGCCGAGGAGCTCCATGGAGAGGTTGGAGTGAGATGGGACGGCCTCCGGAGGTCCGCCCGTTCGCTGCTGGATGCGCTGCCCGCAGAGGCAGAGAAGATGATGGCGGCGACGGGGAGTGGAGACGGAGGAGGAGGGCGGCGACGGGTAGCAGGGTGGGAGTGAGGGCGGCGGCAGGGAGGAGAGCAGGGAGAGAATAGGGCGATGGGGAAGGGGATTGAAGTAAAGATGGGGGTGGTGCGGTTCGAACCATCGGTTCTTCGAACCGATCCAAAAAAACAATCCTAATGGGCTCCATTCCTAACCCATGAAGTCGCTTTGGTTCAGGGGGTCAGAAACTAGAGAATCAATGGTTCCAACGGTTCGACCCGATCCCGTCCTTCGAGCTTTGACTCGGTGGCGGTGCGAACCGCCGGCTTCTTCTCCTGCAGCGCCGCCATGGGGAGCCGAGAGGCGCACCACCGACCTCGCCTGTCGCTTCGCCATCTCCCTCGCCTGCTGGAGCAAGTCGCCGCCGCCACGGGCTTCCCCTCGCCAATACAAAGCTCGTCAGATCGAGCTTGAAGCCCCATGACGCCGGAGCCCCGCTGGCCATGCGAGTGCCCGAGGTGTCGTCGTCCGTCACCTCCAAATCCCGGCCGCCACCTCTAAATCCCAACCGCATCCGCCTCTCCCTTCCACTGGTGAGCACCCCTGCAGACTCCCCTTGACCTCCTTTCCTTTTTCCCAGCCTCGGCCGTAGTCCATCGGTGCTGTAGCGCCGTCAATTTTGGCCGGCCAGGAGCTCTGACCACTGGCCATGGCGTTCTGGAGGTCACCGTGAAGATAAGGCAAGGCATTTTTGCTTTTAGGACCCTAAGAAATTCCCAAACCTAAACTGATAGTTTGTCTCTTGTAGCTTTTGTCCATAACCCCCTACAAAGTTCCCACCATCGCACATAAGTCCCACCCTCACTCCTTTTCATGTTAGCCCCTATCTTCAGCATGTAAGCGTAGTAAGTGGTAGCAGCTTAAAAAAAGAAACGATCCGTAATATCCAATGAAGCACCACGGGTCAACAAATAATTAAAATGGATTCCCTGGTGCTCCTATGTACTCTATATGGATCGATGGTTCGGTTGCGGTTCGCTCCGTGGTGCACCAACGCCCATCTTTAGAGGGAAGTGAGGTTAGGGTTTGGGCGCGGTGGTGGGGTATTAGCCGAGGGGTGGGGTGGTGGGAGGGGGCATTCGCAAATGAGACTGGGGGTATTTGCAAAACGACAAATTCCGTTTCTTTGCGTGAAAATAAATTTTATTTTGATGGCTTCTGTGCAAAATATATGAACGTGTGCCTTACGCTCTGGACTTTCTGGACCTTTATGCGATTTCTAGCAAACTTGAGGATTTTTTCGCAAAACTGTCGAACACACGCCTGGGCGACACATAGACCGTGAAACGCGGGGAGCGGAGGAAACCGCAGTAGCTTTTCATTTCTCCGATGCTTTTATATGCTTGCCATAGCGCGAGGTAATGACGAGGGTAGAGAAGCTCTGAAATATTAGAAGCCTACCATAGCGCGAGGTTCTGTCAGAAACTAGTGCTGACGTCGGATCTCTCAAGAAATTCACTAAATGTTCCCCCGATCTGGGCCGTTGATATGCGTGATCCGACGGCCGTGGCCAACCGGTGACGTGGACTTATGAGGTGCGAGCTTGGATCCAGGATTCGGTATTTACAGAGATCTGCTTTGCTCGGCACGTTGGGCCTTGCAAACCCATCAGTCCCTTCGGTCAGTTGTCCGCACGTAAACCTGGCCCAAACAAGAGGAGAACGTGCCGGAAAACTCGTTTTCCACGACCCCACGAGGCCTCGGGGCCCGCCCGCCGCTTCGGCTTCGGAAATCTCTTTTGAGCTTTTTCCGTCGCCACCTGGGCGGGCGCTGCCGACTGTGTGTGTCCATGGTGCCCACTTCTCACACTTGGACGCGAGTTCGGCGCACGCGGTGGCAGCAGCCAGCAGCAGCCGCCGCCGCCGCCGACGCCACCGCGTAGTGGCCTAACCAACGCCCGGCTCCATCCGTGGTTCCTCTAGGTAATTCCCATTCGACGATCCGCTTCGTCCACTCCGCACTGATTCCAATCTGCGGTTGCATATTCGTCGATCCTCGCGTTAGGGTTTACCCACCGCGGCGTCGCAGTTGGTCGCGACACAGGGCGTGGCGTTTTTTAGCCCGATGAAGCAATGCGCCATGCTTGGAGGGTTCGGTGGTACTTGCGTTTGCTGACCACCGCGCTGTTTTAGTGTCGTGCCGTTCTTATTAGTTTCAGTTTTGATTATTTTCAATTTTGATACGGCAAGGGTCAACATCAGGTGTATTGGCGAAACTGTACAAAAAGGTTCCTCTGAGTTGTTGCGCCGTCTGCATGATTTTTAATGATTGACATGAAACACTTCTTAGGCTATCATTAGCCAAACTTGCAGCGTAGAAAACAGCTGTTAGTTACTTGCTTAAGGTATCAAACTATCAACTGGTTGTGCTGTCAGTAATTCAGTGACATATGTGCAGTGTCCTCTATTGTTGTTGTTGAGTGCCAACTGTGTAATACATTGCAGAAGAGTTCCTTGGATTGACCAAGGATGCTGCTTGCGCATAGTAGCGATTCCATTATGTTAAAATGTCTGTGCAAATTGCATTTTTTTTATTTGTGGTGTCTTAGCATTTACATGTTTCATATGAAGAGGAAGGAAGCATTTGGTTTTGTTGCCCAAACTACATTATCTTTGTAATATGTTACTAGAATGTCTTTATGTTTTTTTCAAATACCCTGTAGTGCCATTTTGTACAGACTTGACTTGATCTTTGTAACATTTTTGCTGCAGGTTTTCAGCATGATTTATCGCGTTCATAGCTTTGAGTTACTGAAGGCATGTATTGAAGACATACTCTCTACAATAAAACCAGGGGAAGATGATCGAAAGAAACGATTGCGTGCAATTGAGGAGCTGGAAGATTCCATTTACTCAGTTGGGGCCTTGGGAGGTATTTGTGATTAAGCATATGTTAAGTTTTGTTTGTGATTCTCCTGGGTGGTAGCTTTATGAAGACATGAGAGGTGACAGGCTTATAGAATTCATGATCTTAGAAAAAGGATAAGTTTGGTTTATTACCATTCAATGGCGATGGTTGTCAGTGTGATTGCTGTAGATGGAAGGAGGAAGGCCCTTCTTTCACTTAATTTAACGAGCAAAGGCTACTTTGAACTGACGAGTCAATGGCAGATCTGAGGCTGCCACCAACTGTTTGGTTTATTACTATATATAAGCACAAAGTTGTACTGGAATAGTTATTCATGGGGCTATCTGCTACCATAGAAGCTGCTCGAAATGGGGAACTATTACTCTATTAGTGTACAACAGGACTTTTGATACTCATTTTTCATCACATTGTGCTATTTAAGAAAATTCTGTTATGGTAAATAGAAGTTAGAGAAGCTAAGACCGTACAATTTGAATATTACTTATTTGATTTTTTCTACTTAATAAACAGGTGCTGTTGTCAAACCTTTTGGATCCTTTATATCAAACCTTTATGCAAAGTCAGGTGATTTGGATGTTTCAGTTAATCTCTGGAGTAGCTCAAGGCCTATAAGCAAGATAAAGAAGCAAAATGCTTTGAGAGAACTGATGAGAGCTTTACAAATTAGAGGTAAACTTTCTGTGCTCTCCTTTTTTTTTTTTTTTGCATTTTCAGTATGTAACTGGTCTCCCCACCCTTATTAGGGAAGTTACGTCTGTAATCTATTGTGACTGTTGTTTTTTTTTTTGGAAAAAAGGTAGGCTTTTGTAAAACAATAAATGTAACACATGTTTTTATTGAGTTATTCAAGACTTAATCCTATTTTATGGCTACCCAATTCATGATTGGTTGCTGTGGTCTGCTTAGTTGCTGTGTGAAACTTAGTTATTGGAACATTTGTTTATTCCTGGAATGTGAACCAATCATAACATCCGAAACTAATAAAAGTAAAGTGGTTTCTAAAAGCAACTGCTTATAGCAAATGGAGCATCTGCACAGATTTTTATATTGTTTGACCCTTAATTTTTACAGAAGCTCTTCTTTAAACGTTATTTCCATTGCTGATTCAGGTGTTGCTAGATATATGGATTTCATTCCTAATGCAAGGGTTCCAATACTTCAGTACACGAGCAACCGATTTGGCATTTCCTGTGATATATCGATTAACAACTACCCTGGTCGACTTAAGTCCAAAATTTTCTACTGGATCAGTACCATAGATAAACGCTTTGGTGATATGGTTTTATTGGTGAGCTCTATAGTGATGGTTTTCCTCTGCTACTTTGTTAAGTCCCAAGACTGGAATCTCAGCATCGTGTTTCCTTGCAGGTCAAGGAATGGGCAAAAGCTCAAGATATTAACGATCCAAAAAATGGAACCCTGAACTCATATTCTCTGTGCCTACTGGTCATTTTTTATTTCCAGGTGTTATTTCTTACTCAAGATGTTCTCTCTAGCTTTCGTTATTTATATTTACTTAGAGTTCTGTCAAATTTATAGGTTAAGCTTACCTCTTATTTATTTCTTTTGCATCTACCAGACATGTGAACCTGCAATTTTACCACCTCTGAAGGAGATTTATGATGGAAATGTTTCAGAAAGTAAGACTGACTCGACTTTTTCCTGATGGTTGTCTGGCACATCTGTGGCTGGTGATTTACTGATAGCATTCACATGCTGAAACAGTGTTCTGTGATGAGAAACATGTTGATGAGGTTTGCGTGGCAAACATAGAAAGGTTTCTACGCCAGAACATGGGACAACGAAATCAGACCTCTCTCTCACGTCTCTTTGCATCCTTTTTTCATAAGGTATTTGAATATCTGGTACTAAATTCCAAGTATTTCCTTCTGTCATTCAGATACATGACAAAAATACACTGTTCATGTTTACTACATTTCCTTTTCTTTGCAATAGAAGTAACTGTCTTGGGGGTAATGTAACTGGCTTATGTCTGATTGGTTTTTGGATTCCTGTCAAGATGAAGTCAAGAAACTTGGGGATGGTGATGTTAGCTGTGCTCATCAAACTTCCTCAATGTATTTCACTGTCTTATAAAACGAAACCAACATGTATAGAAGCCTAACTAGGTGAAGCAGGTCTGCAAGAATGCATTATTATGTTGTGGACAAATGAGCTATTTTCTTGATTCCACTGAATTCTCTTTTCTTGCAGCTCAGTATATTTTCGGTAAAATTGCCTTTAAGGTTATCAAAAAGGTTTAACGTGGTTAATTTAAGAACACTCAAGTGTTTCTTTGTCTTATTCCTTTATCCGAGAGAAGTGATGTTAAGCTATCTTTATTACTTACAGTTTTTAGGCATCCGGCGCTTTTCAAGTAAGGTGATATCCACATACACAGGCCGTATTGCACGAATCCAGGATAACCCAAGTTGGATGTCCAAATCATACAGCTTGTTTGTAAGTATTTCCTTCATGGTTCTGTGTGTCTGTTATGATCAATTTTGTTGAAAATGACACATTTAAATACCACTTTTTCACTGTCATTGTCTAGGTTGAAGATCCATTCGAGAGACCTGATAATGCTGCTAGAGCAGTGGATGCGGAGGAGCTTGAACGTATTGAGCTTGCCTTCAATCATATGAACAGTAGGTTTGTTGATGGCGCACTCGAAGATCGGGATGACTTAGTGTCGCTGCTGTGTACACCTGCTGTTCGATCTATTCTTCGGGGAGTCAGGGCCAACCGCTCCACAAATACTCTCCCCAGTCGTCAGCTGTATTCGGCACCTAATCAATATGACAATCAACGTCACCAGCAACCCAGAGCTTCTACAGGAAGCAGATCAAGCTCTCAGTCACAAGTCTATACTACAGGACACCAGACGTCACAGCCAGACCAGTATCAGAATGTCCATCGTCCAGAGGCCTATACTGCAGGGCTTCAAACAGCAGTGCCACTCCAGTACAGTGATCATCCACGATCGCAAACGACAGGAAGCCGAACGGTAGGCCGATACCAGAATCAGCAGAGAAGGGAGTACTCTCCATACCAGCATGCTGGCACTACTAGGTATGAGCCTGCTGGTGGACGGGGCAATGGGTATCAAGCCTCCTCAAGCAATACAGTATGGCATCGGTAGCAGCCATTCTGTCAAGGCGGCAGCTGCATCAACTGACCAATAGAGTATCTCTGGATAGCAGCAGTTTATGTTCAGCTTTTGCGTGATGAAATGCATCTATTTATGATATTAACGTAGCTTTTGCCTGACTATGCATCAAGTTATGGGAGCTTAGCTCATGTGGTGATGTTGCGGATGTGTTAATTTTGGACCTGTAGTCCTTATTCCTGAAAGCCTGTAGCTTGATGTCTTCAGTCTGTGTAATATGCACTGCGGTATTGAATATGGTTGTAAGTTAACTGACAAGCCGCATTTTCATTACCCGAGTACTATGGGTGTTTTAAAAAAAGAAAACCTTGCCAGAAATCACGCATTAGTATTTTTGTCAACATTGTGTTCATGATCAGCATTGCAGATGGTGCGCTCATTGCGCGAGCTGCAAAGCGTGCAGAAGTTGGCTTGGCAAATAAATGTATAACAAGACCTAATCAATATACAGATAACTGATGTCTGATGCCAGCCTTTTTAGGCGTGAAATCGACTGTTGATATATGCACGTCACGCACTTTTTTTTAGAGCGCCGCCGATGTCTCATCTTTCTTTTTCTAATTCTCGTTTTGATGTATTCTGATCTACAAACTTGTGGGATTATTGTGTTCTGATCTACCACGAATCTAATCTACTGATGATGTTCTGCTTACACTACGGTTTGCGGGGACGGGACACCCCGTGTTTGTGTTACTTCCTTTCTGGACGGGTTATCTGTTTGATCCAAATTTTGCTATGTTATTTCCAGGAAAGAAAAGAATACAAACCTTGTCATAACACTGTTTGGCTGGCTAATAGTTGGTGTTGATTTATTGTGAGAGAAAAATACCGCTGACTGAATGTTGGCTGATGCTGATTATGAGAGAAAAGTATTGCTGCCTAGTGGTTGATAAGCCAGACGAATGCAAATCTGACTGAGTTCGAATCTCTGAGAGGAGGCTTAAAAATTGAGACCAGAAAAGGACCAGCGAACCCAAGGCCAATGACTCCTTTTGTCACATCTATTAAGGGGAAAAGATCCTCTTTGTTACCCCTGAATAAATAATTCTCAATCTATTCCAGCATTACTATGACAATACATCAAAAAGGAAAATGCCACGTATCAGGATTATACACTGACTACCATCCAACAAACGAATTATCAATCAAACTATAATTACAAATTTAGACGTTCACCAATCCTATCTACGGAACGAATGTTAGTCTTGACAGCGGCTCTTGTGGTCAGTCTCAATGGTGCCAGAAAAGTCTGCGCTGCACGGCAGTTTGAAACTCCAACGGTGCCAGAAAATCCCTGATGGGCTAATGCACCATAGGCTTGTCACACATCAAAACTTTCCAACTCGCATATCGGCCTTCTGCTGTGTCACGTATCGTACCGCGCCACCCCATGGCGTTTGTTATCTCTTTGATCTCCTCTATAACTTCTTTCCTGTCACGAATGTAAGCCCTACCACCTGGTCTGAGTATGCGATCCATCTCCAGCAAGATGCTTGAGATGTTACACCTATAAATCAAAGAGAACATCATCAGAGATGCTGGTAGGGTATCTTATGTACCAGTAAACTGTCAGGAAAAAGCTTCCTAACTCCTAAGTACTTATATTCCGGAGGCACATTCACAAGTTTAGTTGACAAGATGTATATGTTCATGTATCTTGAACATAAAAACACTTTCGCCAAAGTGCAAACATTTCTTTTTCATGTTCATTGCCTAGTTGGATGAAGTAAACAGGACGCAATGAAATTCATTATCAAATGAAATACCTTTTCTGCTCCTTTGAGAAAAGACTGAATGCATGCAGCAGATCATAAGTCCTTGGGTATGTGTCAAATGGTTCACACCTGTTCATGCAGATGGTAAAAGATGGCAGCATGAGATTCAACTCATGGCAAAATTTTCAACGCACCAACATAAATAATGCAAATAGCGCTGCTTAGTAAGAGATAGTTATATAAAAAACAGACAAGTGCTTGATGATAATATTAATCAGACACTGCATTTGATCTATTGTAGTATATCATTTTAAATGCAGATAAAACAAGAACGGTTTTTAATCAGCCCAGGATATAAAAATCTTACCAGTCATGAGCCACTCCAAGAAGCTCCCGGTCATAAATTACAGGCAGTGTATTTGGCTCATTAACAGGAACAACATTCATCACCCAACAATCAAATTTCCAGTTGATCAGTGCAGCTGCAAACCTAGATATTAAAGTCGCAAGAAAAGTAAGAATGGTAGGGATAAACAAGAGCACGGTACATAAGCACATGAGTCCATTTTCATTATTCATGTGTCTGAAAAGTGCAGCTTGCCACAGACCCAAGTGAAATAGAAATATAGATCAAACACCCAAGAAAGCATTGCACTAACGAATTATGCATCTATAAAAATTCAACCATATGGCCTCAAGAGATCCAGCTGAATTATGCAGGTGAAGAGTAAAATGTATAGCCATTTAAACATAAATAAAACACATCACCTTAAAAATTTTCCTTGACAGAAAATAAATGTTGAATTTCCCATTCAAAAACATCATTGTTAGATAAATCTTCTTTATCAGCTCCAGTTTTTGTTTAAAATGCCAGTGGCTTTTCAGGAAACAATAACCAAACAAAGATTTGGCTTAGTTGTGCATTTCCACTGTAGGAGCTTTGAGCAGAAAATTACCCTCCAAATCCAGCCCTCATGTCAATTACATTCCGAAGTTTAAACTTCCTCCACTTAAAAACACGAATATAACCTTCAAGTATGTCGTCCCAAAACTTTGTTTCTGCTTTGAAAAGCTCATTCTTTGATATGTAGGCATCCATTTCAACGCCTTGAAGCCTCTTTGGAGGATCCATTAGACGTGCGGGCCACTGGGCAGGAGTTGGCCCTTCACTAATTTCAGGAAGTCGACTGATACATGCTTTCAGATTAACATACCTGAAACAAAACAGAATGTAAATAACAGTAAAGCAATAGTTCTGCAGCAAATACATGAATAATGGTCTCGTCCTTGTGACAAATGAAAAACTTGACAGAATATGTCCATACAAACTTCAAGAATCAAGATTGCATAACTGTTGCTACCATGCTACTAGTGTTGATAAAAAAAAGATTTCCCGAATAAAATTCAGCAGCAAAGAGGACATTACATTGAGAATTCGTTAGCAGACAATAATAACAGGCTAAGATGAGCTAGGAATACCAAACGTCATCTGGGTTATCATCAGTATCGCAAAGTGGAGGTTTGACTGCCGGATCACGGTTCATGTAGCATGAGTTATTTAAAGGTTTCCTCCACATAGCAATATAGCCCTCTTTCTTCACAAGCTCCCAACAAAGTCGGGCCGTGAGGTCCTCCATCTCTACACACAATTTTGTGTATAAGCAACAGTTTCAGGATATAAAAAAATCACATACCGCTAAAAATAAGCTTATCAAACTGGTAAAGCATGAAATCCAGGAAAAAAGTTACAATTGTGTGTATTCCATAAATATATGCAGGTATCAGATAAAATCTAACACTACGTTTGGATGTTGGCATTCAACCATGGAATTAGGAATTGGAATTTATGGTCTTGAATACTGCCGTTTGGAAGTCAAACGAATTGGAAATGGAAATGGAGGGCTAATGTCGTGCGACATTCATTCGGCTTGCGGGCACCTGCACCCAATTCGGAGCCTGGCCCCTCCGTATTGAACTGCATTGACTCGCAACCTCTCCTTATCCGCCTCCACAGAAAAAAGGCAAAGAACATTGCCGGCTGAGCTCCCTCCACGGCTCCGCCGTCTAACTGCTCCCTTCCCGGTGCCCCTTCCAACGAGATCCTCCTGTCATCGCCGCTCAAGTCCGGCGAGATCCCTCCCCCGTGGCCCCTTCAAGTACGGCGAGTTCCCTTCTCCGTTGCTCCTCCAAGATCCGGCGGCCCGACGAAGCGGTAGCCAGCGGCGGCGGCCTACGCGTGGCTCGACGGAGCCGCAGCTGGCGACGGCGGCCCGTACGCGTATGGGTTGAGCAGTTGCGCGGGGGTCTGGGCGGAGCAGATGCGGAGCCCTCATGACCGATGGGTCCTTCTTCCTCATGGCCGGCGAGGTGGAGGAGGCAAAGAAAATGGTCAGAATCAGATGCCACAGTATGAGCATCCAAACGTGAATCGCATTCATCAGCTTCTTTGATTCCACCTAGCAATTTCATGTACACCCAAACAGTGGTTTTGATATTGGAACCTAATACCAATACTAGATTGATTTGGCATTGAACGCAATTCAATACTAAGGTCTCCAATGTCGACATCCAAACGGAGCCTAAGAGGATTTCCAGTTTCATCTTTTTATGCATCGAACTCATCCAAACCCTTTGCATGGAAAGATTCTTCAGTGATAATGTTAGCTTAGTCAGGTAGCATATTTTTAACATACAGTTCTGCATAGATATATTACCGTGAGACTATTTTGAAGTTTGGAAGCTGCTGATGGTTAGTGGAACCAGGGCAATGCATCATGCTAATACCCTAACACATATCATGAAATTTGACAATTTGTGTGAGGCCACCTAATAGTTACAGGGTCTTTGGTTTGAGGAATGGGGTGATCCATCACCTTCTCAATCTTCACATTTTTGTTTGGTTTGAGGAATGGAATGTGCTGATGAGCTGATCCATCACCATGCCATCCCTTACAAGCATATAGTTAATTGAATTATGAGGAATTGATTCATCCCACCAAAATTCATGGGATGACCCCATGCCCATGATGGACCCCTCATTCTAGATGAGGTGATCCCTCAAACCAAAAACTCTATTAGTGGTAAGGGCAAATTCAGGACAAAACATATACAGAGCAAAAATCACTATTTCAAATCAACAAACACAAATTACATTTTTCACCACGGTTATGCAGAATATGAAATAACAGAATGAGCTTCTTTATGGAACATCCTGAACTTCATAGTTCAAACTAAAGAACAACCACAGAACTCAAAACATGAGTACTATTTTATCACCCTAACAATCAAGAACTACCACACAGAAAATACGAAATACCTTTCCATGCCTCTTGCTGGGCCTCTTCATGCTTATAAACAGGTTGGGCTGCCCAAGCAAAGTAACCGCCAGCCCTAAGCAGTCTATTAACCTCCAGCAGCAGGATTCCATCTTCAACAAACATATATGATAATAAAGCTTAGTCAAAATTAGAAACTGTATAAATAAAGAGGCATATTTATGTATGAAATCAAGTTTAACCGTGGAGTGTAGGCCAATTTGAGCTTAACAATGACACTTTTTTTCTTTCAATTTTTTTCACGAACTAGTTAGGAGAGCTGCATGCCATTTCATTTAAGGTAAAAAAAGGTGTACACGAGTCCAAGAAGGACCCAACCCGAGTAAAAAGATGTACACGAGTCCAAGAAACACACCCACACCCCATGCCACTTCAGAGCAGGCACGCCACGAACAAAGAGAAAACAACAACCAGACACCAGGAGCTTATGCTCCCTGGGTCAACAATGGTATGCGAACATTATGCCCGTTTTGAGGAAGGTACTCTGAATCAGAATTTTTGGAGGTGCAACAAGGCACAACATGGCGGCGGTGGTTAGGGCAAAGGTTTAGCTCAACTGGTTAGGGTGGGAGGTGTGGCATTCTTTCAGTTGAAGTGTATGTCCTTCAACAACAACCAATAGATCCTATGTTGAAATGATGACCTAATAAATTCCATCCTCATAGACCTAAGAGAGAGAAACTTTGTGGGGGGGGGGGGGGCATGGGCCAGAGGATAGATAATTAAGCATGCAGCTTGACTGAAAATACAGCATGAAATGGGGAGCATAAATTGGAAAAAAAAAGAAAGTGCACGGTATTGATAAAAAAAAAATATTATGTCACAATCAGAGCTCACCATCACGAGTCCAATTTATTCGACAGCGCGAACAATGAATAATCTCAAAAGCTTGGCTGGGATATAATAATCTGTGTGTTGCAAATGCTGCTACCATTGCAGGCACACCACGTTCAAGAGCAAACTGTATCTGATTTTCATGAACATCTTTTGGAGCTATTGACAATGTCAAGACGTCACGTGATAGTAAATATGCACCAAAACTTGCTACTCCACAGCCAACATCCAGGACAACTCTAGTATGAGATCCAAATGCAACATCTGGTACCATCTGCATGGACATAGAGAAACAGGTTGCGCTACTTTAGAGTAAGAGTCATGATTAATTTCAAGCAACTTTTAACAGTATTCGAAATTGAACCTGGGAAATCTGGTCTAAGTACTGATTTGCGCCATGAATAAATTGAGTTCCTCCTCCAGGAAATCTGAATTTATCTTTAGACTTGGTAATCCAATTCTGACCACCTTTGTCATCAACCAATCGTGTGTGAGGAACATTGCTAAACCACACCTGCAGTCGATCAAGTTGAATTCAGTAAGTCCATCAGCTTGAAAAATAAAGCTCGCTTTCAGCAAATTAAGCTTAAGTCAGTTTGATTTGATCAAATGCAGCATCAATCGTGTTGCAGTTTTTGTAGGTTGCTCATAGAATCACCTGAGAACACCAGCGATAATAAGTTAACAAAACAAAACTACTGTGAAATCATGTTACTGCTACCAAACTATGAAATTCGATACATACAATGACAATAAAAGCCAAAGGTACACCATCAATTTCAGCCTATATTGCAGAAGGTCAGTCTTGTTGTTTCATCATTCTACTAACATAATAATCAGCACGAACTCATAACTGTTACTACGAATCTATCTGTACTATTGAAAAGGCAAAAGTAAACACCATGCGTGCTCACCTCGTCTCTGCTCTGAGGCCAGGGAATGGGCGCCTTGTACCCCTTGGGCGCCGGCACGAGGCAGCTGAGAGCATTGTCCTTGGCAGGGCAGTGCCTCTCGAATCGCTCGCCGCGCTCCGTGGAGGGCAGCCGCTTGATCTCCTCCTGGTTGTCGAGGCAGGGTATGTACTCCCTCATGCTCTCTGGACAGACCGGGAACCTTCCAATCCGCACCCTAGGCCCGCCGCCGCCGGCCGGTTCGGCAGGCTCCTGCGGTGCGGCCTCGTCGGTGGCCAGATCGGTGTCGTTCGCGCCGACGCTGCCCACGTCGAAGTCGTCCCGCATCGCGCCGTCCTCTCCGACGATGCCGAGGCGCGCGGGCGGGGACGGGGGCGGTGGAGGGAGGGGAGGCGTCGGCGGTGGTAGTGACGGCGGGGGCCAGGCATTGGGAGTAGGAGAAGCAGGCGGGGCGGTAGTGGTGGCGGGGATCAGGGACGGGTCGAAGGAGATGTTGGCGTTGGGGGAGAGCGCGACGGCAGGGGAGCGTGGGGAGGAGCCGGTCGCCGACGCGGAGGAGGCGGTGGAGGAGAAGAAGACGAGGCGCGGGGAGGCGTCGGGCCAGTGGTAGCCGACGAGGAAGGCGAGCGCGACGGCGAAGGCGAGGACAGCGGCGCGGAGGAGGTGCGGGCCGCGGAGCAGGTCGGCGCCGTGCGCGGCCAGGGCCTTCATGGCTGGGCCCTCCTCGGGCCTCGGGGAGTGGTCGGCGCGGTGCTTTGCTTCCCGTCTGCGTCGTCGTCCCCGGACGACGCGGAAGGGATGGGATCGCCGAAGGGCAGTGACGAGTGAAGTGAACTGGGCCACTGCAAATTTATTAATTTTTTTCTTTTTTATACAAGGATTAGGATATTAGTAGTATTTTATTTCGTTCTCAATTTTCATGGCCAAGCTGTCAGCAGGGATAAAGGATCGCCCTATTCATTTGGCTGATCAGCTATCAACCGGTAGTATTTTTCCTCTTAAAACAAATCACCACCCGTCAAACAAGGCCGGATATCTTGCTGCTATGTTTATACTGGGCCGTACCCGTACGTGTGTGTAGATCTCGGCGGCGCACGGACGCCGCTGGTGCTAGAACTGGCGAATGCCGCCTTCGCAGCGTAGTTCAGCGTACGTGGTGAACTAGAAGTTATTGGTTCAGCTAGTGTTTTCTTGCTATAGCACTTGCCCGTCATATTACAGGTTGCCGTTGTGTTCCTCCATTGAGAAAAAAAATAGTGATTTACTTCATGAACACAACAAGCTACCGAGGAACCTTGCATTGTTCATGAAACATGCATGCACATTCAGGCCCGCCAATTCCTTTGAGTTTCAGTCTTGCAACCGTACTCCCCAAGCGGAGTGTTTCACACGTTAGCTGGGCCGCTGAGTATATCGCTTCCATGTCCCATCAGGAAATAGAATTAACGAATCCTAAGGCAAAGGGGCGAGAAACGTTCACTCCGTTGTCACATGTAAGGAGATTAAGGAAAAAGTTCAAATTACTCCCCTTAAGGATAGAGGAAGTTCAGGTAATGTAAACTATGTTTTGGTTCAATTTACCCCCCTAAACTATGCTATTTGGTTCGACTTATCACATAATACAATTTGTCATTTTTATTTCACCATACACAAGTTGAATTTTAATTTGAAACTTTACAGGATGGTAGTGGACATCATAGTCTATATTAAAAAAATATTTGATAAATTTTTATCATTAGTTTGTATGTAATTTTGTATCTTAAAGATATATTTTATTTTTAAATATTTCATCCTATCAAAATGGTGATGAAAAATTCAAGATAAAACTTTTCAATATATCTTATGTTGTTTGCTATAAACTTGCAAAACTTGAACTTTAAACTCCACTTGTGCATGGAGAAACAAAAAAAGACAAATTATGTTAAGGAGTAAATTGAACCAAATGACATAGTTTAGGTGGTAGATTTAACCAAGAAATACTTTAGGAGGCTATTGAGACTTTGGTTGTACTTGAGTGGAGTAATTTGGACTTTCCCGAGATTAATCGTCCTTTTCCTTAGAGATTAATAAGCATCGGCTAAGTATCTGCAATTGAAGATCTAAAAATATCCATAACTCTAATCCTGACCTCACCTATTTATCTACTTTATCCATATGGAGCACCTGTGCCAACGACAAACTCATTTTTTTAATCTTTTGCAAAGCTAACAGACAACATGGAGCAAACAACATTGTGTAGCGGTGGAAGCATTTGTTCTGAATATTATGGGAAAACAGTAAACAGGAGCATGCAGGACATAAGGAGTTAAACCTGAAAAGCTAATAACTAAAGTACTAAAACAAATTCACAAGTTTAATTCGCATGTGTCAGCTGTTGATTTTGTGGCGAGTCCATGGCACTGGCCCTCTTCGTTATTGATGAAGGACATCTAATATGAGAACCAGGAGGCGGAGATGTGGACACACTACTGCTCATTTTAGGTTTCAAAGCAACGTCCAATAATCTGAATACATTAACCAATCATTGCTCCCCTTTCAACTCTATAAGGATCAGTCCCATAACTCAAACAGACAAACATTCCGGCAGTGTTACTTGCTGGATATAGCTCGGTAGAGATACACTTCTACCACTTCCGATGCAATCCACCACCCATGCACCCAGCAGTGACATTGATTTTGGGAGGCAAACAGATAATAATATCAATGCAGTGCAGAGCAGTCAGCAGAGCAACTGCAATTGCAGAGTCCAGAAATTTTGCAGCCACAGCAATGATGCTTGTGCACAAGCAAGTAGCAGATCGTTGAAGCAAGCAAGCAATTAATCCATCCTGGCATAGTAACGAATCAATCAAATCACTTTAGTTATTCTTTTCAATTGTTCATCATGCGTATTCGAGAACCACATGGAACATGTTCTTACATTGGAGCATTTCGTCGAGCAGATACTACTCCAGAAACTGCTGGCTCTACAAGCTCGACACGGCTGTGCGTGCAGCGGTTCCTCGACAAGGTCCTTCCCTCGGCACGATACAATTACCTCGACAGCATGGGCGGCATCACGGCCGGCGCAGCAATGTGCCTGGCGAGCACGGCGGAGTGCTGCCGACCAGCACTTGCCGCTAACTCTTACCCATCAAAATGGGCAATGAAAGGATCGGTAGAGCCATGGGCTGCACAAAAATGATGAAGCATGCATACCAGTCAGAAAGAAGCAGTCAAGCAGCGGTAGTGTTGCGGTGTTGCCTGCAAGAGCGGAGATCCTCGGAGGAGCAGCATCAACATCCGACAGAGGGAAGGGGGGTGCCTGCTGGCTGGGAGTCGTCGCCGCCTCACCGTAGTGGGATAACCAGGACGAGGAGCAATGGTCAGGGCGCCGGCCGTCGTTCGCTGGCCAGGGTGAACAGCACCTGCAGCCGCTTGGAGGAGGAGTGGGGCCCTCGCAGTTGACGCGCCCCGCGCCGTGAAGGCCGGCTCGACGCGCTCGGCCCGGCGCTTTCCCGTCTCCGATGTCGCTGCGCGCCTCGCGCCGCGTCCGGCCGCGTCGTGCGCCACCAATGGTCCTCGCCGTCCCCTCACGGCCCACGCCGCTGACGCCCCCATATCCAATCGCCGGACTGCCAGAGGCTGACTGAGGCCCCGCATCTCGAATTTTTTTTATATATTTTTTTAATCATTTTGCAAAATTATACGACCGTTTGAAAATTTTTTAGATTTGTCCACCAACCGCCGTGCGCCGCGGCCTGGCGCACGGCGGTTGGGAACCTCCACGGCGGTTGGACCTAACCGCCGTGGGCCACGGCGGCTAGGCCCAACCGCCGTGGCCCACGGCGGCTGAGGCCATTTTAATTTTTTGATAAAACTTTATTAAATCTAGTAGAAAATTAACAAGGGAAAATAAGGACACGATCTCGAACCTACTGCTTACCGTACCGCCGCGGTTGCTTTTCGGTGAGTTATTTTTTTTAACTTAATGATTAATTTTTTGTTTTTTAACTTTATGACAAAGAAAACTATGTTGTAATAAAGAAAAGCAAAGTGACATACTAAAAAATAGTCATGATCACATATAACAGTGCTCATGTACAAACAATATGCGACCTAATCTAGCATCGCCTGGTCTTCTTAAGCAGCCTGTCAGCTCGGGTTGCGGCGTGCGTCTGCTCGCGAGGGTACATCAACGGGTCACGTGGGTGGATCTGCCGACGCCTAGCATCACCAGTCGGCTGGGGTGTCGCCATCGCCGCCGTCGACCCTGCAACCTCGTGGGACGCCCTGGCAGCCCTCCTGGAGACTGTTGTGCCCCACCGCTCGCGCCTGGCAGCTGCGAGCCTCCTGGAGACGGCTGCGGCCCACCGCTCGCGCCTGGCAGCTGTGAGGCTCCTGGCTGCGCCCCACCGGTCGCTCCTGGCAGCTGCGAGCCTCCTGGCTGCGTTCCTGCTCCCTCCTGAGTCCACGTGGGTGCCGTGCCTCCAAGCTGCGACCCTGCGAGCTAGTCCTGCGACTGCAAACCCTGCAAGAAGTCGAAGTCGATGCCCAAGTCGTCGAACCCGGACCCGGACGCTCCGGCCTGGTCCCCTAGGGTGGAGTCAGGAGTGTCGACGCTGCAGTCGTAAACTGGAAGAAATAGTATTATTAAATCACGTATCCTAATTAATACAATCTAGTATTTGTATATGGTTCGACATAGAGTAGTGGTCATTACCTGACGGAAGAACAGCGCCAAGGGACGAGGAAGGAACCGGTGCTGCTGCTCGTGCTGCTGCTGCTGCTGCTGCTAGTACTGGTGCTGGTCCAGGTGCGGGTCCTCGTGGTGCCGGTCCTGGCCCTCCTGGTGCTGGTGCACGTGTAGGTGCAGGACCTCTGAGAGAAGGCCCCCCTAGTGGAGACATCCTCAAGGGAGGATGCACCGGAGGGCGCGCCGGGTAGAAAGCCGCCTGGTAGGGTGGTCGTGACGAGTACGACGGTGCCGCGTGGGAACGACCAGTCGAGGCGGAGCTGGAGGACGACTGGGGGTACCGTGGAAACAGTGGTAGAGCCGGGTTGCCGCGGTAGTTGACCGCGGCAAGGAACCTTGTGGTGATGCCACCCATCCTGTGGAACGCCTCCTCGACCTCCTGGTGTGACATCTGGTTCAGCCTCGCCGTCGACTCCTTTACAATACGTGAAAGGTCCGCAATCACGTCGAACTGCAAAAGAAATTATTAGTAAATGCTACAATGTAAAATACCATAACGAAAAGGCGGTGAATTTTCAAACTCATCGCCGCGTCGTAGTGCTGATCCCGTCGCACCGGGTACACGGCACTAGAAACGAGTACCCTTGCCGCGTCCGGAACCAGCGCTGGTGGCTGTGGTGGGACGTACATCACACGCGACCGAGTCCTCGGGGTGTACCACTGGATGTACGCCTCCCACGCCGTGTCGTCGTGGGGCCGGTCCTCCGTGACGACGTTCTGCGGCGCGGTAGCCCAACCGTCCACGTACGGCTGCACCCTCTGAACCCAAGAAACACGCCCCGCAACTCCTCTCCGAGACCACCTGCGACGAATTAAATATATTTGTCAGCGGCTGAAATCTTCGAACGCTGAATTAAATTTAAAAATTAACGAGAACTCACCTATGGTGGGTGCTAGGAACAGTGTGCACCACATGCACAGGCCACTCCTGTTAGCGGCCGAACTGCCTCAGCACCCTGTGGACGGCGTACTCCTCCACGTATATGTCGAACAGCAACGGCGACCTCGTCATCCTGTAGTGCTGGTCTCGGAAGCACAAAGACGAGAGCTCCTGTGGTGCGCGGGTCGCGACAGCCTCCTCTGAGTAGGGCGTCCACCTGACGTCCGCGTCCGTGAGAGCGTCGAACTGCCCGACGAAGTCCTTGTACGCCCTCTTCATCTGGTCGTGGGCGTACGAGGTCTGCATACAAACCAAATGTGAACCCTAAATGTGGATTGAACAAACTAAACAAAATGGAAAGACAAATTGAAAGTGAAAGGTAAGAAATTACCTTCCGAAGGCACCACAACGAGCCCATGGTGAAACGGTCACGCGGGTCGTGGCCCTCTGGCAGGGGCTCGTACGTGTAGAGGGGAACGACTGGCCGACCAATCGTAAACCGCTCGTGGCACCAGAGCTGCAGAAGAAGAGGACAGCCGAGAAGGATCGGCTCCGCCGAACGACCCTTCAACACCCCCGAGCACAGGCCCCTGTACGCACTCGCAAGAACAGAGTTGCCCCAACTGATCTGAGGCACGGCGTGCAAGGGCGCGTCGGTGATCCTCTGAGCGTGGGAATCAGGTACCTCGCCACCGCGTCACTCTGCGAACTGCAGAACAACACGAACCCAAACAGCCACAACAGGTACACCTCGAAGAACCTGTCGACTGTCTCCTGCTCGGCGTCATCTGCTAGGTAATCAGACTGCACAAGCAAAATCAAACGTTAGTTATATTGTCTCCATATCTTCAAAAACGAAGAGAAATATGAGGTAAAGGTATGTATGCTAAACTGCTGCAACCAAGTCAAGGTGGGTCCGTGAACGTTCGCGAACTTCTGGTACGGGGCGGGGGCGCGATCGTTCCGATGAACGTTCGCGAACTGAGCGAGGAACTTCGTACGCCACTCAGCGGAGATGTCTGCAGGCCCCAGCGGCTCGCCCCCACAAGGAAGGCCCATCAACAGCGACGTGTCCTGAAGAGTCACCGTCATCTCGCCGACGGTGAAGTGGAACGTGTGGGTCTCCGGCCTACAGTGGTCCAGAAGCGCGCTGAGGAGGAAGAAGTCGAACTGGAAGCGTGTCATGCGATCCTTCCGAGGAATCGCGTCGCGCAGGCTGTCCACATGGACTAACCGCGCTACAGGCAGGAGTCCTGCAGCGCGTAGCCTGAAACAAATAACGTAATTTATTAGTTACAACAAAAGGATAAATGAAGGTACAAACAATAACATAGCATCAGTTCACGTACTTGGGAACCCAAAGGTCGTGGATCGGCAGCAACGTGCGCGTAGTGCGGGAACGCACGTGTCCAACATCCTCTCCGAGGACGGCGGACAGGAACGAGCGGTGCTTGCAGTCGATCTCCCTGTCCAGCAACTCAGGCGTCACGTACGCCTCAACCTCAGCACGAGCAGCCTGAGCCTGAGCCTGAGCCCCGGCCTCAGCCTGAGCCTGAGCCTGAGCCTGGTCCATAGCTGCAGCTGCATACAAAAATTAAATATACAATTAAAAAATTAGATAAGTAATTTTCTACCATTTTTACAATTTTGATAACAGATAAACTAATTTTCTACATTTTCCAAATGAGATGAACTAATTTTCTAGAATTTCTAAACATGCTAAAGTAATTTCTACAATTTCTACACATACTAAAATAATTTCTACAATATCTACAACAGATAAATTAATTTTCTAGAATTTATAAACGAATTAAAATATTTTCTACAATTTCTAAAACAGATAAACTAATTTTCTACATTTTGTAAACAAACTAATTTTCTACCTCGGGTTCTAGGGGTCGCGTCCTACGGCCAACCTACGGCTCTGATACCACCTGAAGCGTCCCCTCATCAGAGGTGACTAAATGTGATACAAATACTAGGAGTCTGGTACCACATTTATTACATCAGATGATTCATTACCGTACAACACGTCGAGGCTGTGGGTACGGAAGCGTCACTGCCACGAGAAACAACATAAGGACTACAACCCACACTAGAACATTAAAGACTTCTAAAACATCATCAGAGTCTAGCGCCATGGAAGCTTCCTGTGGAGACCCTGAATCCACAGGCACGGGTTGGGTGCAGGACGGCAACCTACTCGACATCTTCGGGGACAAAGTCGGGATCCTCCTCTGACAAACAGTTAATTAAGTAAGGGTGAGTACATACGTACTCAACAAGTTCAACCCCACCCACGGAGGGGCTAATAAGTAGATCATCCACAGGATATATCAAGGATCAGGATAAGGTTTATTTTACAAACACATTTACTCAAGCATGGGTTTGTTTTCGAAAAGTTATTCGCAAACAGTTTTTATTATCCAAGTAACTCAGTTGTTTTTGAGAAAACCAGTTGAGGACTACCGGACTCCCCGTCGGCAGTAGCCCAGGCACACAGCCTCACACTTTTCCAGAAATCAACTCACGCCATGAAAATCATCCCAAACCCAAACACTAGTTTCGTGACCACACCGTGACTCGTCCAGTACCGTGGACACGACTATTCGAATAGGTTTTACACTCTGCAGAGGTTGTACACTTTACCCACAAGTAGGGTAACGCCACGCGAACACCTTAGTGCCGGCGCGGATCCTATCAAAGCCATTACCCACCTTAGCTAACCCTACTAGCCACCACGGAAGCAACCAAGGGGTTATCTCACATAACAAGGGCGTAACTCACACAGATCGTACCCCTACTCCTTGATCTCCCGCTGCTCACCCGCGCTCCTGATGGCAAGTAGATTAACTATTGAGATTTATGCTAAGCCGTTGTCACATACAACGGTCGAGTGGTTATACGATAATTGGGCCAGGTAAGATGTCACGCAACCCGGTCCTTAACGACAAGATGGACATCTCCCAACATGCTCAACCACAAAGGTACGAGCTCACCCATACTCCTGAGACACGCACGTCCATCCCGTCTACCCAGTTCTTTACTCATTTTCCAAAATATCTCATTCCCATTTCTAAAGTACTCGCACATTTTAAAGCAATCATTTAGGCCAAACAAGGTTCAATCATAGCAATCAAGGGTGGCTATCCTACCAGGTTTTTGCAGTAAAAC
This sequence comes from Cenchrus fungigraminus, assembly GCA_036936925.1. Classification (NCBI taxonomy): domain Eukaryota; kingdom Viridiplantae; phylum Streptophyta; class Magnoliopsida; order Poales; family Poaceae; genus Cenchrus; species Cenchrus fungigraminus. The sequence goes on along the minus strand of CM072778.1, from coordinate 12,102,704 downwards.
AATATGCAGTTTATAAAACGGGTCATAGGGTTGTGTTTATAAAACTGGGACCAAAGCATGCATCAAAGGATGAGATTGAACTTGCCGTCTTCGAAGTCCTCGGGGAGTTCCTGCTCGCGGTTCCGGTCCTCGGGCTCCTGCGCACAGTACTCGGCTCCAAGCTCCGGCTCGCGGTACTCCTCCTCGTTTACTCCGTCGGCTACGGCACACAATCAACACAAGCACACAAGATTTACCGGCTGAGCTCGAGGGGAAATAAATAGAAAACGGAGGAATAAATATTATTTTAAGAAAAATGGTGAATGGTTCGGCGGGAATAGACCCGGGGAAGATGTGGTGAAGTTTGAATTAATTCGGGTTAAAACGGTGTATGGGATGATGGATTAAAGGGTATTTATGGAGGTATTTATAGGGTATAAGGACTTATTCACAAAAAACTATAGAGTTCATGGGCTTCTGGTTGAAAACAAACAAGAGAGAGGGGGCTACAATGGAAATAAAGAAGGGACAGGGGCTTATGGCTAAACTACCCTGTAGAGAGAGTGGGTGGGCTTCGGGTGGAAAAGAAAAAGGGCAGGGGGGTTCATGCAAAAGGGCCCTTTCTTCTTCCTCGAACAGACCGAGGAGGGGCCGTGCAGGGGGCGGCCGGTCCGGCGGCGATTGCCGGCGAGCCGGGCCACGGCGGCAGACGGGAGGTGGAGCAAAACGGAGAGGAGACCGCGGGCAACCGATTCCGCCCCTCACCTTGGTCAGGGACGCCCCGTGGGGGTGGATCGACGGCGGCGGGCGGACTGTGGCAATGGCGGCTCTGGTGGTGGTGCTGCGGAGCTCGGGAGAGAGAGTGGGATTCGACCGGGGAGTTCGTGGTGGTGTGGAGAGCGGCGTCGGGCTCTATTTATAGGCGCGGGAAGGCGGTATCCCGACCGGGGTCGAGCACGCGGAGCTCGTGCTCCCTGCGTCAATGGTGGTTCGGCCGGCCGGAGTAAAGGCGCTGCCGGCAATGAGACGTGAGCGGCAGCGTCGGGCAGCGACGCGGTGGAGTGCGGGCTGGCAGGTGCGAGGCAGGCGATGGCAGGCGCAGGCGGTGTCGCGAGGTGGCCGGTGGCTTGCGGCGGCGCTGTCGCGGCGTCGACGAGACGTGAGCGGCAGCAGCACTGACGAGCCGGAGTTAAGGCGGCCTGCAGCTCGGCGACACGGCGGCGCTGTGCAACCGAGGCGGCGGCTCGACGACAGTGGCGTGGTGTTAGGCGGCGGCTTGCGAGCGTGCACGGCTGGTCGAGCAGGCGCAATAAAAGCGGCCGCGGCGTCGAACGGCAGGGAGGAGTCGTGTCACGGGCCCGCGGCCGCGTGCAGAGGAGGGGCCGGGCTTACGGCGTGGAGGCGAACCGGAGCAGAGCCACGGCTTGCCGCGAGGCAGGGGCCTGCGGGCGTGCACGTCTGCAGGGGAGCCACGGTTCAGACCGTGTGGAAGAAAGGTAGAAGGTAAAAAGAAAAAGTGAAAAGGAAAAAAAGAAAGAAGGAAAAAGAAAAGGGGAAAAGAGAAGGAAAAGGAGGAGGAAAATTTGGGAAAGACTTGGGGAAAATTTAGGAAAAAATAGGGAAAGGATTTTGGTGGAATTTTCCAGGTTTCGGGTGCCGACGCAACGTCGCGCGATTTCCGGGTCGGCGATGATTGCGGGGCCAGCGAATCCGAGGCGCTTGCCGGGATGCGGGCCGGAGAAATTCCCGGTGACGGACGACTGCCGGGTGGCTCGGGTTGAAAAGGGAAAACGGGAATGATGATCGGTGTTTGATCGAGCTCAGCGGAAACGATTTTGAAAAACACGTGTGATTTAGCAGGTGATTTATTAGGGGTTAAAACGCGGGCCGTTACAACGCCCTACTCAGAGGAGGCTGTCGCGAGCCGCGCACCACAGGGACTCTCGTCTTTGTGCTTCCAAGACCAGCACTACTGGATGACGAGGACGCCATTGCTGTTCGACATGTACGTGGAGTACGCCGTCCACAGGGTGCTGAGGCAGTTCGGCCGCTACCAGGAGTGGCCTGTGCCTGTGGTGCACACTGTTCCTAGCGCCCACCATAGGTTTGTTCTCGTTAATTTTTAAATTTAATTTAGCATTTGAAGATTTTAGCCGCTGACAAATATGTTTAATTCGTCGTAGGTGGTCTCGGAGGGGAGTTGCGGGGCGTGTTTCTTGGGTTCGGAAGGTGCAGCCGTTCGTGGATGGTTGGGCTGTCACGTCGGAGAACGTCGTCACGGAGGACCGGCCCCACGACGACACGGCGTGGGAGGCGTACATCCAGTGGTACACCCCGAGGACTCGGTCGCGTGTGATGTACGTCCCACCACAGCCACCAGCGCCGGTTCCGGACGCGGCGAGGGCGATCGTTCCTAGTGTCCCGTACCCGGTGCGACGGGATCAGCACTACGACGCGGCGGTGAGTTTGAAAATGCAACTAATTTTTCTTATGGTACTTTACATTCTAACATTTACTAATAATTTCTTTTGCAGTTCGACGTGATTGCGGACCTTTCACATATTGTAGGGGAGTCGAAGGCGAGGCTGAACCTCATGTCACACCAGGAGATCTAGCATACGTTTTACAGGATGGAGGCCATCACCACGAGGTTCCTTGCCGCGGTCAACTACCGCGGCAACCCGGCTCTACCCCTGTTTCTACGGTACACCCAGTCGTCCTCCAGCTCCGCCTCGACTGGTCGTTCCCACACGGCACCGTCGTCCTCGTCACGGCCACCCTACCCAGCGCGCCCTCCGGTGCATACTCCCTTGAGGATGTCTCCTCTAGGGGGCCCTTCTCTCAGATGTTCTGCACCTGCACCAGGACCAGCACCAGGAGGACCAGGACCAGCACCACGAGGACATGCACCAGGACCAGCACCAGTAGCAGCAGTAGCAGCACGAGCAGCAGCACCGGTTCCTTCCTCATCCACTAGCGTTGTTCGTCCGTCAGGTAATGACCACAACTCTATCTCGAACAATATACAAATACTAGATTCTATTAATTATGATACGTGATTTAATAATACTATTTGTTCCAGCTTACGTCGGCAGCGGCGGCACTCCTGACTCCACCCTAGAGGACCAGGCGGGAGGGTCCGTGTTCGACGACTTGGACTTCGACTTCGACTTCGACTTCTTGCACGGTTTGCCGTCGCAGGACGAGCTCGGAGGGTCGCTGTTAGGAGGCGCCCCACCCACATGGACACAGGAGGGAGCAGGGACACACCCAGGAGGCTCGCAGCTGCCAGGCGCGAGCGGTGGGACGCAGCCAGGAGGGTCGCAGCTGCCAGGCGCGAGCGGTGGGGTGCAGCCGTCTCCAGGAGGGTTGCCAGGGTCGTCCCACGAGGTTGCAGGGTCGGCGGCGGTGATGGCGACACCGCAGCCGACTGCTGATGCTAGGCATCGGCAGATCCACCCACGTGACCCGTTGACGTACCCTCGCGAGCAGACGCACGTCGCAGTCCGAGCTGACAGGCTGCTCAAGAAGACCAGGTGATGCTAGATTAGGTCGCATATTATTTGTACAGGAACACTGGTATATGTGATCATGACTATTTTTTAGTATGTCATTTTGCTTTTCTTTATTACCACATAGTTTTCTGTCATAAAGTTAAAAAACAAAAAATAAATCGTTAAGTTAAAAAAATAACTCGCCGAAAAGCAACCGCGGCGGTACGGTAGGCAGTAGGTTCGAGATAGAGTATTATTGAAGTCGAAAAGCAACCGCCGTGGACCACGGCGGTAGATCCAACCGCCGTGGACTACGGCGGTTGGTGGCGGATGCCGCGCTTATATAAAGGACGACGGCACCAGCCGTCCTGCCCGACCTTCCCGCCGCCTCCCTCTCCCCACGGGCAGCTCCTCCCTCTTAGGTAAATTTCCTCTCTTTATTTATTTTATGTAATTAGTTAAATTAGTTTAGAATAGTGTAATTAGTTAAATTAGTTATGATTTTGTGTAACAGTAACTAGAGATGTCTACTGCTGCCGCCGGAGGGGGTGAGGATGGTAATAGTGGTGGTGATCCGAAGGGGAAAAACACAAATGCAGCACCTGATCCGAAGAAAATGAGCACGTTCGAAAGAGACATGCTTTGTCATTTGCAAGGAGTAACTGCATATGCCACTCCAAGAGGAGAGGAACCTCCTTGGGATGCTCTTTATGCTCCACCAGATATGCATCATTATTTGTAAAGAAAAACTGCAGATGCTATTGCAAAAGGAGAGGAACCTTCTTATGGTGGTCTTTATGCTCCGGGTGGTCTTTATGCTCCACCAGCAGACCCGTGTGTTGCTAATGCACCAGCTAAAAAAGCTACCAGGAAAGATAAACCTTCGTCGTCACATCGCAAGAATGGCTGAAGTTTGTCATTTTTTAAGATGTTGTAATCTTTCCTGCAGTGCTGTAATATTTGAACTGGACCCTATTGTGATTGTGTTGTAATAATCGAACCAGCAGTCCTTAATTTCCCTTGTTTAATTTTCTACTAGATTTAATAAAGTTTTATCAAAAAATTAAAATGATCCTAACCGCCGTGGCCCACGGCAGTTGGGCCCAGCCGCCGTGGCCCACGGCGGTTAGGTACAACCGCCGTGGACGTCCACCAATCGCCGTGGGCCACGGCGGTTGAAATGTAAACGCTGTGGCGTACAGCGGCTGCGGCTAACCGTCGTACGCCATGGCGGTTGATGTATATTTTTGATAAATTTCCAAACAGTCGTATAAATTTGCAAAATAATTAAAAAATATATATATATATAAAATTCTGCTGAGCTCAAGTCCTATACAAAACTAGGTGATACCCCGCCCGCGTGTTGCTGCAAAAATTTTTAAACAAGGTTGTAAGATAAAAATTTAAAAGTATAAAGTAAAGTGATTGCTATGCAACATTCTTTATAAACGACACTATATATGAAAATATGTTCATTTTGTTGAGAGAAAATAATTATTAAATGATTGATCTTTCACGTATTTCTATTGTTGAAATTTCGGAGCATGGTACTCGCAAAGATGTATGGAAGCTATAGTCACAAAAAAAATCAGTGCAAGATATAAATTGATGATCTATTGGATGATGATGTGACATGTGAGGTGAATGACTTACATGTTGAGATAAATATAGTTAGTGCCTCTTAGTGGGTTCCATCTGTATAGTTGTATATGATCATTCACGCCCCCTCCAAAATTAGAGAGAAAAGGCAAATGGAAACCTGTGTGTTTCGTGGAGTCATTTACGCTTTGTTCGGTTGGCTGGTGATAGGTAGTTGATGCTGATTTGTTATGAGAAAAAGTAGTGTTGATTAGTTGAGATAGGTAGCTGATACTGATTTGGTGTGAGAGAAGACAGAAGAGTACAGCTGTTTGGTAGTTGGAAAGTACAAACAAGCTGTTAGGCATTGCAAACAAGCTGTCAGGCATTGCAAGCTGTGAGAAGTCGGTTCCACTCCACTCAGTACCTTTCTATAGCGTGTTCCGTAATCCTTACCGTCAAGTGGTAAAAAATATATATTTGGGTGTGTTTCCAAAAATTTCCTCAACTAAATGTCACATCAATATTCATTCATACACTAATTAAGAGTATTAATTGTGGATAAATAACAAAATTCATTCCATAACCTCTATCTTAAATTTCGAGACCAATCTAACGAGCCTAATTATACAATGTCGTGCTATAGTAAAAAATCTTAATGACGGATTAATTAGGCTTAATGAATTTCACTCGCGACTTCCATCTATTCGTATAATTAATTTTGTAATTAGTCTACGTTTAGTACTCCTGATAGATCTTCAAACTTTTCTTCCAAAATTTTTCCGGAACTAAACAGATTAAGGCCTCCAATTCAAGTTTACATTCCAATAACACCACTTGTCATCATATAGTAATGCTTTTGACTTGTTAGATGACAAACAACCAATTCGACTTATCTCTCAACTTATCTCGACTTATTTTCTCTCACACAACACTATTTTATCTAACAGCCAAATACTATTCTTCGTATCAGTCGAACAAGCTCAGAACTTTATTGGACATGACACCTTTCGTGCTGCATTCCTACGCGTTGTTCGAGCTAGGGCATCCTACTCCAAGCAATTCGCACCCGCTTCTTGGTCTCTTTGCAAAAAAAAAAAAATACACAGAGAAAAAAAGACAGGAACACCCATTCTTCGAACACTAATTAAGACTATTAAATATGAATTAATGACAAAACTCATTCCATAACCACAACCTTAATTTTCGAGACGAATCTAACAAGTCTAATTATGCAATGAATAGATGTCGTCGTGCTACAATAACCAATCCTTAATTAGACTTGAAGATTCATCTCGGAATTTCCGATCCATTCTTGTAAATACTCCTAATAGACCTCGATAGAGTACCAAAAATGTCACCTGTGCACCTAAAACCCTTGAGAAACCGAAAATGTTCTCGCACCCGTTCCTCCCAACTGCCTCGTGATGAACTTGCCTACAACCGCACACGCGTACGCTACCCTGCATCTCGCGTTCCGGGCGCCATCACGGCACGCGCGATGACGAGGAACCCGGCCACCCCAGCTCTCGTCGTCTCGCACAAGTGGCTGGCCACTTGCCAGTCCAGGCCAGGCCAGCAAGAGCCGTGCGCCGTCCACGGACGAAAGGCACCGACCGTCCACGCCGAGCAGGGGAGGGCCAAGCCAATGAAGAGAGCGAGCGGGTTGCCTCGAGCCCTTGGCGTTGCGTGAAGCCTCGCGGGCGACGACGGGTCGCTTGTGCGCGCGGCTGGGCGGCACGGCAGCAGCAGCAACATCGTACTCGCGTCGCCGTCGCTGTCGCTCTCGGCCCGGGAGGGGCGTCGCCGTCGTCCGCGCGAAATCATCAGGCCTGGTTACGGTGGGACGGCGCGTGACGTTTTTCCGACATTGGTGGCGGTGGCCGGGATAGGCCGGTGTAGCGACAGACCAAGGTTTCTTTTTTGTCTATAGAAAAGGCTGAGGCCAGCACGCGGCTTCCAGAAGCTTCCAGAGCTTGGCCAATCGCTGCGCCCGCAACTACTACCGCCGCGGCCGGGCCCCGCCACAGCGGAGCAACGGGAGCGGGTTGGTAGCGCGCCTGATGAATCCTGATGCTCCGAGGAGGTCCTGGGAGCTGCCAATGGTGTTTTGGTGTTTTGCCGTCATGATAACACGTGATTTTGTAGCGTAGTATGCAGTACAAGCTAAGTGGAAAAAAATTGGTTTTAGTATTTTTTGAAAAAAAGGAAATATAGCTTGGAAAAACACAGCAGAGGAAAAATTGGTTTCATTCATACTTCTTTAAATCAGAATTAACGGAAAAAATACAGAGTTGAAGACTCTCAGGGTAGCGAAACAAGGTGCAAATTATTGAGGTTGTTCGGCTGATACGATGAATAGTGTTCGGCTGGTAGATTGAATAGTGTTATGTGAGAGGAGATAAGCCGAAACAAACTGAAATAAGGAAACGGCCAGCCGAATAGCCTCATAGCCTGGACGAAATGCTTTGAAGCATTCGTTTTTATACAACCGAAGGAGCGTATGTTGCATCTTTTATTGGAGTTGTATAATCAGTGGCAAAGCCAGCCTAGAAGTCAAGGAGGGGCTCATCTACCTTTTCTTCTTGCGCTTACTCCTCCTCTTCCTTTTCCTCTTCTTTATCTACGGTCAAAATTGTTGGACGGGCGTAGGAGGGGTTTAATGGAGTTTCCAGCGGGGTTTGAGCCCCGGCCGCCCTGCCGTTGGCTCCGCCGCTGCGTGTAATATAACATCTTGTCCATTCCGAATTATGCAATATATAGTTAGGAAAACAATTGGGAAAGTATAATCTCCTATAGTAGCATACTTTAAAAAAAAACAACATTAGGCATATTCCAAATTTCACGCCATGCATTTTTTTAACCGACCGCGACTACAAAAGTACAGGGACAGACCACGACATGTGCGCAACCATGCGAGCGTAGGTCGTACCACACATATTTAGGCATATATTTTTTTTTGGGTATGTTTAGCATATTTGATGTGATGTCAGTGCAAGTATTTACTTGTGCATATAATTAAATTACCGAGAATCATAGTTTAAGCTTTAAACCCTACCAATATGCAGTGGTGAAGCCAGAAATGCTCGACCGGGGGGGGGGCTCCTTCCTCTTCTTCCCACCTTCAGCCCTTCCTTTCCTCTTCTTCCTTCTCAAAATTCTAGGAGGGCTTAGGGGGGCTCTCATAGCGTCGCCGGCGGTAGGAGGGGCTTCAGCCCCCCCCCCCCGGCGCTGGCTCCGCCCCTGCCAATATGTGGTTATCTATTTTTTTTCATGTTCACTACTATCACACCATCCATGAGCAAATATAGAACTCGTGATGCTCAAAGTACTACTTGCGCGAAAGCTAGCCGTCGGTACCTCATCACCATTCTCCAGCAATACTTTAATTCGTGGATGCGGCGAGCGCCGTTGGTCAAATCGCTGCCGGCCACGTCTCCACCCGGCACCGGCCCTCACGGCCTCACCCCGCCCGTCTCCTGGCTCCGATCCCCGCGACGTGGCCGCCGCTGGGGGCCGACACGTACGCCCGCGAGGGACCCCGGCCTCTGACTTCCAGAACCTTCCTGCCGCTTCCTGGCCACGAATGCCCGTCTCGATCCAGCGGCCCGGCGCGCGCCACGTGTCGCGTCCCCGCCACGTCAGCGTCCGATGTGGCGCCCCTGCCCCCGAAGAAACTGATACGGCGCAGACCCCGCGGCTCTCAGCCTCACGCTTGGCCTTGGAAAGCAAGTGGCCGCCGCTCCCCCCATTCCGCCGCAACCAACACCAGGGCCTTGCTTGCTCGCTCGCTTCGCTTCGCTCCCATCCGCGGCCCGGGCAGGCAGCCATCGAAGAAGATAGCGGAGGGATCAACGGTGGATTCGGAGAGGCCGGAGTTCCTCGACGAGATGAACGGCCGCGGCAGCGGCGGAGGAGGAGGGGCAGGGGGAGGGGAGGAGGAGATGGAGGAGGACGGCGGCGCCGGCGCCGTCTGCGCGCAGGCGGCGGGGGCGGGGAATAAGGAGCGGCTGGTGCTGATGTGGGGCTACCTACCCGGTGTGTCGCCGCAACGCTCGCCGCTGCTTGGGCCGGTCCCCGTGAGGCTACCCCCGGCAGCGGCGGCGCCCGGCGGCGACGGGTGGAGGGACGTGTGCGGCGGAGGGTGCGGCTTCGCCATGGCCATCTCCGGTGACGTCACCTCTTCCCTTCCTCATTGCTCCCGTGCTTGTGTCCTGTTGCTTTCCTTTGGTTGGTTCTGCGCGTGGGCTGTTTTAGATCTGCTGCGGGCGTCGGCCTGTGCGGTTTTTGTGCCGGATTATCGTTGGGGGGCAGGTTTTGATTGTTTGAGCTTGGCGAATTTTTGTCAACTGATGAGTGATTGGCGGTGCTAAATAAGGTACTGGAGGACAGTGGTTTTGTTGGAGGATTTGTGAGTAAATTGGAAGGTGGGCTGTTCCGAGACCGTTTGAAACAGCTGAATGCGAATGGGTTTGTGGAACTTACATTGATTCGGGTTTCTTTAGACCTTGGTGATTCGTATTGACTGGGGCTCTGCTGAATTGAACTGGAGCTTAAAGGCTGAGCTCAGAGAGGTCTCCCTAGTCTGATTATGCTTTCGGTATAAGAATCTCATAGGGGAGAGTTTCAATCTGAAGTGGGGATTTGCTTCTGAGTGGAAAGTACTTTCGATGATTAAGATGATCCCAGTCTCCCAGAAGAGCCAAAGCAGCATTGTTGAGTAAAGTTTTTGCATGTGGAACTGATTCCTGTTGTTCCATAAGGATCAAACAGCTACTGACTAAAGAGTAGAATCAACAAGGATCTTGGAATGCCATTTCCTCTTAACATGATGACAATCCTCCTTGTTCGCTGTTAGTATTTGCCTTGCTGGCCTACCATCTTCCATCGAATTTATGCAAAAGTCTCAGGTTCAAATTGTTAGTTCTTTATGTCTAGCTACAGGCCTACAGTCGTAAGAGTATAAGATTATGCTTTAGTTGTATGCTGATTCCTGAGTTATAGTTGCCGCCATCAAATTCGACCGAACTCTGAACCTGGTTTCTTTTTCATTGTTCAAGAGTCTGGAAAACTCCTCACTTGGGGTTCTGCTGATGACATGGGACAAAGTTATGTAACTGCTGGGAAGCACGAGGTATGTGAACAGTGCTGATGCTTTATTCTTTCGTGCACCCTGAGAGAAAGCTCAGGACCTATTATTACTGAACATAAAATATTATACCTCTCAGGAGACTCCAGAGGCTTTTCCTCTTCCAAGTGGTGTTGCAATAGTGAGGGCGGATGCTGGATGGGCACATTGTGTTGCCATAACAGGTATTAGCAATCCTGGTTCCTAGTTTTACTCTACACGTCGCTCATAATTGTTATTTCTTATAATTTTTTTTCTGGAGCAGATGAAGGAGATGTGTACACGTGGGGTTGGAAAGAATGTGTTCCAACTGGCAGGGTTGTTGGAGACCAGTCTTCAGTTGGAACCATGGAGAAGGATGAAAGACAAATTGCAATGGCCACTGACCAAGGTGGTGATGCTTACTTCCTACCTTTTCTCATTCCTGCATAAAAATTATAAGCTTCTCTACATCAATTGCTTACAGACATAACAAAGGAAACTCCATTACAGTGAGCCCCAGGTCACAGGTATCTAGGACGAGCAGTGGAGCAGCATCTGGTCCTTCTGAAAGCAGAGGCACTGATGATGGCACAAAGCGACGAAGGTTGTCTTCAGCAAAACATGGACCCGAGAGCTCAACATCTAGTGATGAAAGTCTTTCTGCACCCCCTTGTGTTGTGACATTTAATACAGGAGTGCAAATAGTGTCTGTAGCTGCTGGTGGTCGTCATACGTTAGCACTATCAGGTAACCTAGATTTGTCATTATGGCAGTGATATTTGCCTTGCAAGGAAATTTACTGACTAGAATAATATTTTCTTTGAAACTTCAGATTTAGGTCAGGTGTGGGGTTGGGGATATGGAGGAGAAGGGCAACTAGGTCTGGGTTCTAGAATCAGAACTGTTTCTTCTCCTCATCCTGTACCGTGCATTGAATCAGCACTGTACAGCAAGGATCGGCCGTCAGCTATGAGAGGTAACAAGACCGCTGAAGGGCATATCAGTAAAGTCATGGGAAATTGCGTGAGGGCCATTGCTTGTGGAGGCCGTCATAGTGCTGTAGTAACAGGTCAGTTATATTCTTTTAATTCATTCCTTGAAGTTTTTTACCATATCCATGTAGAGATATACCAGTCATTCTGCATCTCAAGCTTTGAAAAGGTCGGATATAGCTCTGTGGAAAACAAGGTTTCAAATCAACATGTGTCCTCTGAAGCAGGATAGTGTAGTCTATAGACATACGTTTTGACTTTTCAGAATAGTAGACATATATGTTTAATATTTACTAACTTGTTTTGCAAGATAGTAGAAAATGCAGGACCTCATACCAAAAGGTGTTCATGTAGACACTGCTGTAATCCTAGGCACTACTGCTCTTTTATCCTTCAAAGCGAATTATAACTCCATTATGTTTTTTACACTAAAATAAGGAAATATAACTCTAGAATCTAGTCCCAGGCTCTGATTTGCTACTAGGAGGGCTTTTTCTTGTCTTAAAACTAAATGGTATAGCTCAAACCACCAGGCACTACTGCTCTTTTATCCTTCAAAGCGAATTATAACTCCATTATGTTTTTTACACTAAAATAAGGAAATATAACTCTAGAATCTAGTCCCAGGCTCTGATTTGCTACTAGGAGGGCTTTTTCTTGTCTTAAACTAAAATGCTATAGCTCAAACCACCTGCAGCTTTTCAGTTGTCAGATTGTAGCAAAGCTGCAAAGGTTTAGTTTCATTTGATGTTGAAGTTTTCCCCATAGAAATCTGCAACTGTAGCAAGATCTCTTTTGTACTTTTAACGCCCAACTCCCGCTTGCAGATTCAGGAGCTCTTCTTACATTTGGATGGGGGCTGTATGGACAGGTTAGCTTTTCAATCTGGTCAGTTTTGTTTGATAAGATGATTGTGATCTATTAACTAAAAACATACACTCAGGCAGCTAACAAAAGATATATATGTTCAGTGAGATTCTGTGTCTTAGTGTTAGATGAGTGATCATTAGAATATGGAAAATATAGTAATCTTGTACATTCGGTTGAATCAACACGTACTGAATCCAAACCTACATGCTAATTGCTTTAGTTCGTTTTATTTGTATTTGTATATGTTGGAAACTTGGAATTTGTATCAATCAAACTAATGGGTACCATATTTTTACAAAAGTTTCATGCTCTGGCAAATTCCATGTTAATGGCATGTTAAACTGTGTGCAGTAATTTCATTCGTTTTATATGTTATATAGGATTGTTCTTTATCAATGCACTTCATCTGTGTCAACTGTGCCTTTTCTTCAGTGCGGGCAAGGGAATACAGAAGATGTTTTAAGTCCGACATGTGTATCGTCTATCCTGGGAATCAAGATGCAAGATGTTGCCGCAGGTCTGTGGCACACTGTATGTACATCTGTAGATGGTGATGTCTATTCATTTGGAGGAAACCAGTTTGGGCAGCTTGGCACTGGTTCGGATCAAGCTGAGGTATGAAGTTTTTAATGTTAACAGATGCTATTGCAGTTAATGCCGTTTTGATCCATAGAGGTACCCATACTTCTCCATGAAGTAATAATGGCCTTTGACAACTGTTTGTTTCAAAGTGCAGACTGTTCCAAAATTGGTAGATGCTACAAGCCTGGAAAATAAGAATGCCAGATCTGTTTCTTGTGGAGCTCGCCACAGTGCTATTATAACAGGTACTTTTAGTTGTTCTATTGTTGGTTACAGAGTTCTGCAGATGTTTCCAATGTACCATCCTTCACGTTATTACATGTTTAATCTGCTCTCATATACGTATGAGTCCTAACCCCTTTTAATCATATGATGCTCTCATTTTAATGATACTGAGGGTAGATTTTTTTTCCAGTTCTTTCACTGAGTTCAGTATACTAGAGGAACTAAGAGCTGGTGGACCTATACTGATCCCTAGGGTTTATACTATGTAAATAGACTAGACAAAGAACTACAATGTGAAACAGTAGAAGTTGTAAAGACTAGACAAAGGTCTTTTGTGCTTCTGGCATCTGACAAGGATCGGGAAACATCTGCAGATGAAGGCGAGGTATTCTGCTGGGGATGGAACAAATATGGCCAGGTAGTTGACCGACTCCCCTTTCATACCACTGAAGGTTTACTTGCGTGTTTCTGAAATTTGAGTTTGCGTTTGCAGCTTGGCCTTGGCGACTCGATGGACAGGAACGTGCCTTGCAGTGTTCCCGTGGACACGTACCACCCGTTGAATGTGTCTTGCGGCTGGTGGCACACCTTGGTGCTCGCGGAGTCTCCTACCTGAAACCTGACACAGGAATTACCGTAGATTGACAATTTTGTTAGGAACATGTAGGCTCGTGCAGGTGCGGTGGTGCTGCATTTCATCGTGTACATACATGGCAGTGCATACAGATATGTGTATTCATTCTTTCCGGCGCGCTCTTCAACGTGTGCAACGTAGACGAAGCTTGTATCGCCCTGTGTATACAGATGAGTAGGATTGCATGTACAATTACGCTTGAAACTGGGTTCGCTGACGCTTGCCAAGCGGTTATGCCGCTCCCTCATTGGTTAACTACCAGATCGCTGACTCCAGACGTTCATGTTCTTCGCTGCTGTAGCCTGGACGATGGACCTGCGAAATGAGGCATACGATGTACCTCCATGTTTATAATCCTATAAAGTATGCCTTCCTGGCATCTCCCAACAGTAAAGACCGGAAAGGAAAACAGCTAAAACCGGGACAAATATGTTTGAACAGGCACCAACTACCACTATACCAGTAACAAAAAATGGCATCTAATACACATCACTAATTTTAAGTTGTGCTTACTCAAATATATGTTCACCTACATAGCAACGTCAAAACTGGAGACGATAATGCCCCGTGGCAAAAACATTTATATACAACGGACGGGGGCATTTACATGCACAAAAAGAAAGAAAAAGAAAAGGAACAAAGTCACAGTCAACCCAGGTAGAGGGTTCCCGTCGGTCGGTCAGTCAGCTGCTTTACACAGGCATCTGTGGTTTGCCACAGATGCTCGTGGATTTATTTGTACTTCCATTTGCTAGCAATCCTTGTGTTAGAGCCTACTGGCTGTTTCCATGTAGATTGTCCTGAAAACTTCCAAAGGCTAGTTTGTGAGAACGATCAGAAGTTAAGAACCTGCCACTCAACAGATATCCTACAGATAGATATGCCAGCATTGAAATTTGTCAATTCATATTGATACAGCCCTGAGATTATTAAAGCACATTGTACACTACACAGTTTGAACTTTGAACACACAAGCCGCACACTGTACACTAAATAATCTTGTGGGGCCATGTCATACAGATTGATAGATAGTCAATTTAGATTGTTTCATGCCTGGGATTATTAGAGCACATTGTACACTAGATAGTTTGAATGCACAAGCTGCACACTACACAAAATAATCTTGCAGGGCCATGTGTATAGTAGAAAAGCGTGTGACTAGAGATACTGAGACTGACATTAGCAAACTAGGGCAAAACTGAAGATGCACATATTTTGTGGGGACATGAAATTTATATAGCATTCCAGCTTGAGCAGTCATAAGATCATCGAACTACCAAGGATTATCATTGAAAACTGGAAAGAACAGCATTTATCCACTCAATTAACTTACAGGAAATTTTCCTTCGATGGGAGAGCAGCTACCTAAAAGCGGGGAGCCTTCGACAGGGGGCCCACTGATGGCATTGCTGAAGGCTCCGCAATCGGAGGTCTTATTTGATGGTTGCCAACCGAGTTATTAGCAATAAGCTTATTGCCTGGACCTCTAACACTGGCAGCATCACTTTCTGGTTGTTGCAGATCTACTGATGGCTTTACCTGTTGCAACATTGGAATTCAATCAACCTTTTGTTTTGGCATAAGGGTGAGAAAATTCAATGTAAATTTAACTTGTAAATCCTACAAGATACACTCAGCAAATTCACTATGATAGTCAGGATATTATTGTGGGTAGGGTCCAGGGATTTATCATATAGCACCACACAAATATACTTTATACTTAAGGTAAAAGAACATTAGAAAAAAAAGGATTGTGGCTCCAACCAAAGAAAGGTTAATGAAGGTAGTATTCACAAAGTAATGTGATCTTACAGAGTTTCTTTGAGGATTCTTATCCTCCCTTGAGAAGCCAGGAATGGACAAATGCCAATTTTGTTCTGCAAGATATATTGAAAATTAAGTAAAATAAGATGCAGTAGCACATTTCCATGAACATGTGTGCATGAAGAGCGAGGTGAATCAACTGACCTAAGTGCAGCAACACATCCTTTGCTTCCACAACCGATGATTTCCTATGTTTTGCTAAGGTGCACGCAAATGTAGTCACCTAATGGCAAACCCGTGTCAGCTGAACCACAAGATATCTCCAGCAGATAATACATGATCAAGTTTAAAGGATGAAGGTACTCTGATTCTGAAATCGATAGGAAATCATACTCTAAACAAATAGCAAGGCACAAAACAATTACCGAGTCAATGAAGTCATCAGCCATTTCTAAAATTAGATCTTCCACCTCAGGGTCAATCCTGCCTAGGGGATCTATCTGTAATATATTCAACAAAAATAAGAAACCTTCTTCCAAAAATCTGTAATATATTAACTTTGCTGAAATCATGATCAGTGACATGAACAACATAAACAAAGAAGTTTAGGACAGGTAAGAAAAGATCCAGGTCATCACCTGTGCAACCAGATCTTGTATCTTCCTTTTCCCAAGAAGTTGGCTAGTACCTTCAGCTCCCTGGCTTGCACTTCCACCAGTCATAGTTCCACCGGACAGAGGTGTACCTGGCTGTGATCCTGTATGGTTCGCAGACTTCTGTGAACCAGATGCTGAAACCCTTGGAGATTGCAACTGCTGCTGCTGCTGAAACTGCTGGAGAAAATGTTGCTGCTGAATCAGTTGTTGGGCATTGAGATGTGGATGCTGCTGTTGAACTTGTGCAAGTTGCTGTTGGGTCAATCCTGTTTTCTGCTGAAGTTGCTGCATTAACATGAGTCTCTGTTGGTGCTGAAATTGTTGCTGTGGAGAAACTGGTGAGCCCATGGATGATTGGATTTGCTTCAACCACTGCTGCTGCTGCTGCTGCTGTTGCTGTTGCTGAGGCATAGACATTGCCACCATCTGTCCATTTTGCGATGATCCAGGCAGTTGTGAATTTAACGCCGTAATTGATGCTGTTCTCGACAAGCCTTGGCCAGCTACTTTCTGTACCAATCACATATAAAAATTACGATAATTCCTTCAAAAATAACAGCTACTACAGAAACATTATTAATGATAAATGTTTTTTAAATGCAAGAACAGGTTAATATATAGCAACTTCAGCATGTACCTATATATACAGCAGGTTAATTCTGGTTGTTACAGATCAACAGGAAATATGGATATAGGGCACACAAGTCGCAACTCTCAAGCAGTTTTATACACAGTGGTTTAAAGAAAGATCAAACACTGTGGTTAACAGACTGTTTATTACTTCTTTCATCATAGCATATAAAGATATGTGCTTCAAAAATAATCTTGCCACATTGCAGCATTCCTTAACATTAGTGCGCCAGAAGACCATGTATACAAATTAATGGAGACTATTTGTTATTATATAGTCCTTAAACTCCACCTGAGGAGATAGTGCAGCTTGTTGAGATGCCTGAGGTCTCATTTGTGAATGGGCAAACCGTTGTTGGGCACCATAGGGGATAGTTCCATTCGGTCTCATCTGACTCATCCCCATAGAACCCATGACTCCCATGGGCTGCATCCCTTGCAGGGCTTGAGCTGTATTAGCACTATTCAATTGTGTACCTTGGACCATGCCCTTTTGCCTTGCCTACAGGAACATAGAAGTCAGTTAATCTATTAGTAGCTTCTAAGAAATAAAGAAAATAATACTCTCCTTGAATTAAAACCAGCTGGCTGTAGGTACCTTAAAAATGAAACACTTTCCTCACCCAATCAAAATTCCGAAAGGCAAACTCTGGACAGTGTCATTCCTTTGGCAGGTCACTTATTCATTGTGTATTTTTTATCAATGAAAGTATTTACAACCACAAGTAGAACTATCTACTAATAAGTATTATTGCTAAGAGATTTTATCATTGAGTTTAGATTATTTATTTTCTTTCAGTCCACCTTCACATCCAAGAATTTAATCTTTGGTCCTTCTCTTTGTCCATGTCGTGATGCAGTATAACTTCAAAAGAAAAGAGTATTCTGGATTCACGACTCATTTCCTTTAAATTGAACACATATGGGTAAAGAAAACATGTTTGACCATGCTTAATAAGCATTGACTACCCATGTCTGTTCTTGTGTGATTTTATATGCACTGGCATTTCACAAAGCTGCTTCTAGACTAAACCAACCTGATTGAACTTAATAAATTAATAAGCCCTCCAAATTACAGTATAAAATTATCGTGGTTACTTGTAGAGTAATTCACATTTCAAAGTCTTCCCTCACATTTTATCCTTCCTGTTATGGTGGACCCTATGCGAAGAGTTGCAAAATTCAGTTTACTTATGCAGGCCCCGAGCCTCCAAATTGAGTAATTCACCTGTGCCATCATCTGTGACTGATGAAGCCCAAAATGTGCCGCCGATGCCGCGTTTCCCTGGCCTTGCAGCATCCCCAGCTGCCCCTGCCCAAGCATGGGCGCACGCCCCGCCAGCTGCTGCTGCTGGCCAACCAGTCCTCCGCCGCCCGAGAAGCTCATCTGAGCGCCGTACATCCTAGCCGCCATGGCGGCGTACTGCGGGAGTTGGCTGGCGGTGGAGAGGCGGGAGGTCGACCCCGAGCGGTGGATCTGGCCGTACCCCCCAGCGCCGGCCCCCGCCTGCGTGGGCGACGGCGCCTGCAGCTGGGGCGGCCGCGGCGGGTACTCCATGGATCCTCCGCCGCCCGAGGCCGCGGACGCCGGGTCGAGCTGCTGCGGGGAGGAGATGTGCGCGGAGAGGTCGGAGACGGTCGGGGACGGGGGGATTTGGATTTGGGGGGAGAGGAGGGGGTTAGGGTTGGGGTTCTGCGGGGTGGAGACGGAGGCCGCGGCGGCGAGCTGGTCGGGCTGCGCCGGCGACGCGGAGGCGGCCACGGGCGGCGGATCCGCCATGGCGGGGCTGTAGGGTTTCGGCGGCGGTGGCCGGTCGGACGGGGACGAGACGGACGACGCGGCGGTTGCGTCGGGGGCCGGGGTACGGGTTCGTGTGGGGGCACTTTGACGTGTGCGCGTAGTCTTTTCGGCGGTTGAGTCAGAAGGAGGGTTAGATGCTGTCCGGGTCACTGGCGGGCGGGCCCCACGGGATCATTTAGCGGATAAGAGCCCCTGTTCGGGCTTTTGCCGTTTCGATGAGGAACTTTTGGGTTCATGCTGATGCACTTCCGGGGCATCGTAGTCGTAGCACACACCATGTCAGCAGCACACCTCGTCGAAAAAGATGTTCTGCCAGTTTTTCTTTGAAAAAAGAAAAGAAATTGCTCTGCTTTGAGCGCCTGCACCATGCTGCAGTCACCCTGCCATCGGAAAACAACATTCGTGCAATGCGTGTGGCTTCAGCTGATGAAAACTGCACATGTCAAGCCACTCTTTTCTTTTCGTTCACACACGTATTCGCGAGCTAGCACTCTCCACAGAGCGTAGTAGCCTAGCAGGTCTCGCAAAGTAAATCTTTCCAAGTGCACGTCCCATTCTTCCCCCACGCTCAGCATTGGTTGATGCTGCTAATTAACTTGCTAAGGGTGTTGAATATAAACTAAGGCCCTGTTGAAACTATTCACCCGTCATGTTGCGTCACATCGAAGCGTATTATCTCTCTATGCATGCGGCCCAATGCGATAATTTTATCCGTCACATCCACGGCAATTTTCCCAACTAAACTAATATGAGTATAAACTTAGCGACAAGAACTCGGCCTAGAATATGATCACATCCTCTAATCTCTAGACATGGAGAGAGGAAATAGCCCAAAGCCCAGAACCTTAAATACTCCTGATTTACCTCTCCACCCGGTGAAGACATCGAAGCAGATGTTGCAGCGAAGATCTTGTCACCAAATCAAGAGCAAGAGTGATACCTCCCTCCTGTTCGTTCGGGGAAAAAAAGAGTGATCAGCCTCCTAGACCTTGAATGCTTGATCGGATTTTGTGGAGATGTTGCGTTGATTAGGGTCCCTCAAATATTATATAGAGCTACGAGGGTAGAGTTGCATCCTTTCCCAATACGTGTGTTGTATGTAGCTGACCATAACAACTTACTCAGGTAGTATTTCAGGTTGCAATCATCTCTAATTAATCTCGGATCAAGATCAATTCAAGAGGAGGTTATATCGTATGATCATAGGACGCCAAGTAGCAGAAAAAACTCATCTGGTCGATTGGTTCTGTAATTCTGCTGCACGGTCGTGCAGGCAAAATCCAAACCTCGTCGTTTCGTGCAGGAGGCGCACGGTGCTACGCTTCCCACTTCCCAGAATCCCAGTTCGCCATGTGCCGACCTCCTCTGCCTCTGAGCCTCTCCCTCACCGCCGAGGAGCGAAGCACGGCGCGTCGTGCCACATCCAAACTCACCGCCATCCGCGTCAGGCGGTCTCGCGTTAGCCCCGTAAAGCAAGCTGCTGGATCCAAGACGAGTAGACGACTGCCGAAAGTCGACGGGCTCCGGCTCCGGCCACCCTGCTGTGCTGGGCTGCCGGGTCATGCGCGTTCGTGCGCGACGGGGCCGGGCGCGCTTGCTCCCGGAAGCCGGAGTCATCACGACGACTCCTACTCCTGCCGTGACGCTGGTCCCTTCCAAAGACTTCGGCCAAGCGAATCCAAAACCCGCTGCCCGCTGCCTGTTTTTGAGCCCCTTTCCGTGCCGCCGTGCCGGCAGTCGAATTCGTCACCGCGAGCACATCTGCCTGCGCCAACAGAAACCCACGGCCGCGCCCGGGATTTCTGCTTCCGGCGGGCGGGCTGTCACCTCCTCTGCGCCCAGTCCCACCAGGAAACGGTTCAACACCGAATACTTCGGGTCCATTTGGTAGGGCTTCAGCTCCGGATCCGTAGCTGTTTTTTGCTGAAGCCCTGTCAAAAGGGTCAAGAAAACGGCTCCTCCAGAGAAGCAGCCGCGATTTGCGCTCTTTGGAGCGAAACAGGGCGGACGGAGCCGAAAAACGTAGCTTCCCCCGGCTCCGTCTGCAGGCGTGGCCCACACCTTTCCAAAATGCCCCTGAGCTTCCTGGAAATAACCACGAAATTGTCATTGCCCACCTCTGCCATGTGCCCGCATCCGACGCCAAGTCCATCACTCCATCCTCGAGGAGCTCGACGGCGGCGGGCCGGTCGAAGGCGGCGGGCGTGCGGAGACGGAGGGGCTGGAGGTGCCGGCGGATGCGGAGGCGAGGTCCGGCGGCGGAGGGCGCAGGCGAGGATGAGCGCCGGTGTTCGGTGTTCGACCGCCGGCGGACGGCGACTCGGGCGCGAGGGAGAGCTGGATGGACGGCGGCGGAGTTGGAGACTGGCGGCCGGCGGCTCGGGCTCGGGAGCGTGGATCTCCGCGGGGGCCCTATCCCGTATCTCCCGCCGGCGCTGGTGGCGGCGTTGTGGTGTGCGACGGCCGACGTTGGTGGCGGCGTGCGGTGGCATGCGGCGGCTGGCGCTGGTGGCATGCGAATGGATAGGGATGGCCGACGGGGATGAATGGGTGGATGGATAGGCTAACGGATAAGAAGAAAAGAGGGAGGAAAAAAGAGAAAAAGAAAAAGGATAAGAATAAGAAGAAAAGAAAAATAAAAAATAAAAGAAGAAAATAGAAAATAGAAAAAGAAAAGTGAAGGGTTTTATGGACATTTCACCCTCTTATCCACCTCACACGGTCAGGAGAAGCTCTTTTGCCAAACGTTTTTCTAAAACGGATTCAACTCCCTCGCAGAATCCACTCCACCAACACAACCACAGCCGGAGCTGAGCCGGAGCACTACCAAACGCACCCTTCATCGAATCGTCGATCCTGCTCTGGCAACTACTAAGCCTGAGAGGCTGCGGCACCGTGTCGATAATGATAACCTCATCACCCCTTTGCTCGTCAAGAGAGGGGGAAAAAACAAAAAAATAAGGGTTGTGACCCTGGACGCCTCGGGTTGATCCCCTAGATTCAGTTTTGCAGTGGATCACGCTACCCGGTAGTTGAAACTTTCCACACTGCATTCTGGATGTATCCGTCGATCGACATCGAAATAATGATCTTGAAGGGGTCTTCTTTTTTTCCTGGCGGAGCAGGTATGCTGTAACCTTTGGAGCTCTGAAAAAAGCGCACCTCCGATATGACTCGCCGTGCGAGACCACGCAGCCATTACCCTTTGATCCCTTCCAAATGTTCCTGGATAGTATGATTGAGCTTCTCGAAAATCCATTGGCTGTGCATTCCGCGGCAACGAAACTGTCAAACCATCGAGCTGTCGATCCGTCGTCAGAAATGCACATCAAGCTCAAGGTGCGTGTGTCAGTCAGAGAACAACACACTGTTAATGTTAACATTCAGAGACTTCACACTTCAGAGCGGTATTGGATCCGTTGTTTGGGTTCCGGCCGGTCTCAGTTCCAACAGTAGTTTCTAAAGCCTTTCTTGCTGGGCTATTGGATTAGCTGATAGCTGTTGATGTCCCTTTCCATGTCGACTTTACCCGCCCTTTTTATACCCCGTCATCTCTCAAAGCGTCCTTGGCCACACTACTCATCATCCTATCCAGACATCCAGCTCTTTCACTCAAGTCACAGAGCACAAAAGCTTCTGATTTCTTAGACCGCTTCAGCTTCTCGCAGAACATGGAAGGCATCATCCCGTTCGTCTTCAAGGTCATAACTCAGTACAAGGAAGAAGAGCATGCCTCCTTCGGCGGCTTGATCTCTTATTCCGACGAGCCCTCGCCGGTGTCGTCGTACGTGCTCCTGCCGGGTGATTCTGATGACGGCCGCCACCGCGACGAGAGCAACCAGCAGCTCTGCTCGACGTCCGAGCACGCCGAGGCCGTCACCACCTGCACCGCGCGGGCGTCTCCGATCCGATGCTCGACGCTGCGCCGGCGAGCTTAGCATCTTGAATTGATGAACTTGGTGGTCGATCAAAAGCGTGGTGCCTCGTCGCAAGAAGAACAAGTATGGCGTGATCATGTATTCATGTGCTGCAAACACATCGAGCACTGTCACGAACTGGAAACGAACATACTGGTTGTTTTCAGGTTCTGTACACTTTGTACTAGCTTTTATTTATTCCCTTTTCCCACTGTCGCTGGAGCTTGTAATAACAAGGCACATGCAAGTCTCAAAGGAGGCTTCGCAAGCTAAACATCAAGTGTTTTGTAGTGTAAAAAATAAACAGACAACCAGTGTGCGCAGTACGGCAATAGCACCAGTCATGTAATATATCATGATTTCCTCGTCACTCAACAGCAGAGCATTAGAGGACGCTTATCCTTCTGTTCTTTTTTTTTTTGGAAATTCTGTCATCTTGTATTTTTTTTAAAGATTCATTTGTATGTTGTGACTTGTGAGTCGTGCATCAGTGCATGACTTATTCATTTTTTCACATGGTCAAGCTAGGATTGGAGCTTAGGAGGGGCTTCTTTCTCTTCTTCCTCCTCAAAATTTGTAGGAGGGGTTTGGATGGGTTTCCATGACATTGCCGGCTTCACGAGTGGTCTGAAATTTTTTTTAGCCCAATGGGCCTTTTTTTAGATTAAGGAGCATCCGGCCTCCGACACTCAAAGAGAGTACTTGCAGCCGAAGATTGAAACACACAGCTTTAAAGGTTGTACCCAACGACACCGACAACTAGAGTTTAAACTCTAAACACGAGATAAAAGAACACCGAAGCAAAATTGTTCACAATCTCTAGGCTTGAATTCTGCTTCTGGAGGTCCACCTAAACTTGTTGAAGATCTCCATTGTAGTGACCTCCAACCTACTGCAAATCTTCTTCAAAATCGTCACAACTTCTTCTCTAGATAGTGCTGCCCAACTCTTTGCCCAATAAGTTCCTCTGAAGATGACCTGTAAAAAGGAGTTAGGACTATTTTTGTTGAACACCACCTCATTTCGATTTAACCAGATGACCCAACAAAGAGCAGTCACCCCAATAAGAATTAGCTTTCCACTCTTTCCTGTCCAATTATTAAGCCAAGAGCCACACAAGTGTTCAGAATCAGAAGGTGGACTAATACCAAAGGTAATGTGAACTACACCCCAAACTGACCTTGCCATATGGCAATCAAAAAAGAGATGTTGTATGTTCTCTTCTCTATTACAGAAGCAAGACTTGGTACTCCCCTTCCATTTTCTTTTAGCAAGATTGTCTTTCGTCAGGATGACCCCCTTTTGCAAATACTCCTTCCGTTTCAAAATACTTGTCGCTGTTGACTTTTCTTTGCAACTTTGACCATTCGTCTCATTCAAAAAATTATCGCAAACATGTAAAACGATAAGTCAAGCTTAAAATACATACAAGTATACAACATTAAAACATATAGCAAACAAAATAAATTGTACTTGCACAATTTTTTGAATAAGACGAATGGTCAAAGTTGCATAAAAAAGTCAATGGCGACAAGTATTTTGAAACGGAGGGAGTACCAAAGAAAGATTTTAACCTTACAAGGCATTTTTATCGTCCAAAACACGCATTTTTGTGGAGCCCTCCCCCTCTTTCATTAAATCTCTGTACATAGATTGAACTGAAAACTTCTCCTTGTCATTATTTCCCCAAACAAAAAACATCATCATCGGCATTCAGCTTGAAAGTAATTATACTTTCCACCAACTTCAGCCATTTCTCCAAATTAACCCCTGTTAACGCCCTCCTAAAAGCCCAATGGGCCATGATTCCACGAGTTGTTTCGGAGTTAAAAAAGAAGATGCAGAAGCTACAAATTGTTGCTTAAATTTTCCTGTGTTAACTCCTGACAAAGAAAACAATTCACCTTACCTTGCTTTCCAAGTTCATCTTGTCAATCCCCCAAAATTTCAGCCTATTCACTCACTGGTGGTCCCAGCTCTCTAGCACAATCAGACTCCATCAAATCTCAAAGAAGAATAACTGAAAATACAGTACTCAGCTAGTTCAGAGTTCAGACAATGTCACCACACAAGAACACAAAGATTAAGTTGCATAAAAATCCTTTGCACAAGAACTAGTACTACTTCAGAATCAACAGAAGCTCGCACAGGAAATCAGCGCGTATCACGTTGCGTTGCACACTTGCACTCATTGATGGGGTCCATTCCTAGCCCCGTCGGTCACAGATCGCGTTGCAACTTTGCAAGCAACCCGGCCGGTTCCTTGGGTTCACCGACACTGCATCATGGTTTGACCTCAACACGCCCGAGATCTGCCGGGTTTCCCGACGCATCAGGAGGCGCGTCAGCGCGTGCACGGCGCTATTGCCACTCGCATCGGATAAGATAATCGCACAGGTGGCCCATGGCGTTGAGGAATCAGCTAGCACACTTCGCAGAATATGCTGAACGAAACCACAAGTGGAGGACTCGTCAGAAGGACAAAGTGCCGCGCGTGTTCGGCACTTGATCTCGGATCCACTCTAGCTTACACATGCGCAGCACAGGCAGACAGACAAGCTGCTTCAACTCCTCGCCTCGGTGCCTTGGTCTCGGGAAAGTGGCCAGGATGGAAGAAGCAAGAGCTTGCTTTCCTTCTAGGACAGAATAGTGCG
This sequence comes from Cenchrus fungigraminus, assembly GCA_036936925.1. Taxonomy (NCBI): domain Eukaryota; kingdom Viridiplantae; phylum Streptophyta; class Magnoliopsida; order Poales; family Poaceae; genus Cenchrus; species Cenchrus fungigraminus. The sequence goes on along the minus strand of CM072778.1, from coordinate 12,077,818 downwards.
TGTGATGCCTCCGGCCGGAGAAGAAACACGCTGTCTGACTGTGATGGACAGAAACCCGGCGTCGCGTTGCTTGGGCCCAAAGCCGGCGACGGCGATCACTCGTCGACGGCGCAAGTCACGCGCCGAAGGGCAGCCACGGGAGGCCGGGGAAGTGACAGCGTTGCAGGGAGTCCGACGTGTGACGAGCGGAGAGGGTAAGGCCAGCGCTGCACGTGCCGACGTGGTGGCCGCGTGGTGGGGTCAAAAGGACGCGACCAGAGGCCGTGGGCCCTATAAATCGGACCTTGACGACGGGGCTGGGCCTCTGAGCCCAACCGTACCCACCCGGCCAATCTCCAGAAGCGCGCGCGGCAGGCCGGGCAGCCTCTCGCTCGCAGCGGTCTGGTGGTGGTGCGGTGGTGTCCTCTTCGCTGGGAAGACCGGAAGGGGAGGGGGAGGACGCGAGGCGAGGAGATCGGGCGACGCAGGGAGTGTGCCGCGCGAGCGCCCCCCAAATCTCGTCCTGCCGTCCCCTTTTCCGCGGTAATTCTCTTCTTCTGCTCGCAAGCAGCCCGAGCTTGCTCCGATGGATTGTCTCCCCGTTTCAGTTACTCGCGATTATCTCTCTTCCTCGGCGCGCAAGATCGATTGATCTCGGTTGCCCGCTTGGTACCCGTGGCGCCTGCGAGCTTTATTTGCCGAAATAATTTGGAGGGTTCGGTGAAGCCCCGTGCAGATCGGCTGCACTACGCGTTTTCCGTTCTTCTCTTTCTTGATCTGGATATGTATCCAACAGGGATTTGAGGGAGGAAGGAAAGCGGGTGCTTCACCATGAAGGCGCTCATTCTTGTTGGGGGTTTCGGAACCCGCCTTCGCCCTTTGACTCTCAGCTTCCCAAAGCCCCTTGTTGATTTTGCAAACAAGCCCATGATTCTGCATCAGGTAAATACTCCTTGAGCTGACATAATATGAGCATTCTAGTATGTTCTTCTTTTTCCTTTTTGGAACGGGATATGAGCGTTGTGTATCAGGTCAGCATTCCCGTACTGCTTTTATCTATTGGATGAGCGCCATTTTTTTTTTTGTAGTCTGTTATCAGCTGCCTTGTAACTAATGATGGGCTCAATACTAGATGTGGCTGTAGAGTTATTGTTCCTATGGTATTTTTGAACCCCAGTCCACATCATTTAAGCATCCATCATCAGCGGCTTTTGACTTTGCTGTGCCTGTAGCTTTGAACTTGGAGTAGCTTAGAATCAATTTGGCCATGCAACTATTACTTTCCTTAGCAGTAACGTATTTTTTAATCATAAGATTTATGCATCAACTGGAACATCATTACGTATCACAACATAAGTTCCTCCCCAAACAGATATCATCTCTAGGAATTTTCTTTGTGTCCAAGTACATATATAAGCATCAACAGAGTGCTATTTCATTTTCCGGAAGAAAACATGGTTTCAATAATTAAAACTGGTTCATTCTGTGCAGATTGAAGCTTTGAAAGAAGTTGGGGTCACGGAGGTGGTTTTGGCCATCAACTACCGCCCAGAGGTAGAATAACAGATCATTCATATTTCCCACAGTCACAGTTAATCTTAATTTCTATGATCTATCTAATTGGTGTGATCTGTATCTTCCAGGTGATGATTAACTTCTTGAAGGATTTTGAGGACAAGCTTGGCATCACAATTACATGCTCTCAAGAAACTGAGCCCTTAGGGACTGCTGGCCCTCTTGCTCTAGCAAGGGATAAGCTTGCAGATGGATCTGGCGAGCCATTCTTTGTCCTGAACAGTGATGTCATAAGTGAATACCCATTTGCTGAACTCATCGAATTTCACAAGAGCCATGGTGGTGAGGCAACAATTATGGTCACGAAGGTAAATTCTTGCTGGCCATTTTCTTGTGGATTTAACTAGTATACATGATCTGACTTTTATTTTTAATATAGGTGGATGAACCATCGAAATATGGTGTTGTGGTTACAGAGGAGGCAACTGGAAAGGTGGAAAGATTTGTAGAGAAGCCAAAAATATTTGTGGGTAACAAGATTAATGCTGGGATTTACTTGCTGAACCCATCTGTCCTTGACCGCATTGAACTGAGGCCAACATCAATTGAGAAAGAGGTCTTCCCTCAAATTGCTGCTGATCAAAAGCTCTATGCGATGGTCCTTCCAGGATTTTGGATGGATGTTGGTCAGCCAAGGGACTACATTACTGGTTTGCGTCTTTATCTAGACTCACTTAGGAAGAAATCAGCTGCCAAGCTGGCTTCTGGAGCACATGTCGTTGGCAATGTCCTGGTGCATGAGAGTGCCAAGATTGGAGAGGGTTGTCTGATTGGTCCTGATGTCGCTATTGGACCTGGATGTGTTGTGGAGGATGGTGTAAGGCTTTCTCGTTGCACTGTCATGCGTGGTGTGCGTATCAAGAAGCATGCTTGTATCTCAAACAGCATTATCGGGTGGCACTCAACTGTTGGACAGTGGGCACGGATAGAGAACATGACTATCTTGGGTGAGGATGTTCACGTATGTGACGAAGTATACAGCAATGGTGGTGTTGTTCTCCCACACAAAGAGATCAAGTCAAGCATTCTGAAGCCTGAGATCGTAATGTGATATATCCTGTTGTAGCTGCAGTACATTCTTAAGTTCTTTTATCCAGGGAGGACTGCAATTTCCCCTTTTATAAACAATATAGCTTGGTGTATTTGTCATAGTGCAAGTAGCTTGATACATTATCTGACAATGTATCCTTGTTCTTTGTTGAAAATTTTAGTTACAGTCATGTCACAAATAACAAGTGATTGTGATCTCGAGTTTCGAGGTTTCGGACTCTGGTGTCTGCACTCTGCAGAAGTTCAATAACATAGCAAGAATAAGTTCTAAAAAAGATTGTGGTCCAAGGTATTTTTGAGTACGGTTAAGTCTGTTTGTGTGCTAAATGCTGTTCAGTAGAAATGTACACTGAAGCCCATATGTGTGATGTAACTAAGTTTTGTGTATATGCAATTTTATTCCAGTAAATCTGTCGGTCTGCTACATTGTCTACGGTTCCCAACTCTTGTTTACCTTTTCCCTCTCTATTATTTCTAAATATAATTTTGGCAGGATCAGACTAGTGGTGACTTGTGATTTGATCCAGCTGCTGAGGGCTAGGGCTACTCTCTATGCTATCTTTGAAACTACGTTCTAATTTTCAACAAAATGTCGGAACAATGGCATTATGCATGGGATGCTGCTTAATTTTTTAGCAAGTCATATACTAGTAAATGATCACGACTTCGTATTATTTTCTCTGTGCACCGGCCTTTTTATTCTAATAAACTCCACTGTCTGAAAGACTGACGGATTATTGGTTCTGAACTTCAGCTGCACGCTCCCAATCAATTTAGTGAAAAGAGTCCGTCATGCAATTGCAGCCAACAAAATTAAGGACAAGCGTATCATGCTACTTGTCTTGCCATGAGCCTCCGAGAAATTGTGTGGACTGGAATCAAATCATTTTTGAGATAGACTCCTGAGTTGGCTAGACATATATAATGTGGCCTGGAGAAATGCATCCAGTGGACAGACTGAAATGCAGCCGCATAAATTGTGAGGCAATCATAGAATGATTTATGTGGTAGAAGATTCAAATAACATCTCTTTCCGTTGCAATCCTTGTCTTTGAACCCTTTGGAAGACCTGTTATGTCAACTTAAATTCCAAGGACTTTTGCTCTGCTAGGAGAAAATGGGGGGAGGAACATACGAGGTCACTCAAAGTGTCATTCTACAGGGCAATATGGGTTGGAAACTGACATCGATAACCTATGAGTGAAGAAGCTAACAAGCAGCAATCATTCTAGGAATCAAGCTGCTTTTTTGTCAAAAAAAACCCCATAAATGTGTGTTAGAAAAGAACAGTCTTATCCAACCCATTTGGAAAAACATGTTTGAGGTTGGGCAGATGAAACAGACATTCTTGCACCGAAGAGCGCATGGAACCCAATTCCCAAAAATTTTCATAATTTTTATTGTGTGGGCTGCCTAAAAAAATGAGCTCATATACAAAGAGGCATTACAGTTACAGACAGAGCTTAAATAAGGTTATTCACAACGAAGCAAGGAGCCAAAACACTACAAGAGCAGAAGCAGCACTGCATGCACAGGAAAGAAATGCAAATGCAGTTGCGACTTCGAATCTTCCACAAGGGAGTTGGGGATCCCTCCTGCAGAAGTATGCATCCCTTTCGAAAAAAACGACTACACCTCCTGCTGAGCACGATGCAGCAAATGAAAGAATTGCTGTTACCTGCATCATATTGAGCATTCTTTCAGAAATTCTGCATCAACATTTTGAAAGTTCAATACCAGAGCTGTAACATGTTTCATAAAATGTTGTCCACTATCAATATGGATATGATCCTATTGTGTCTAAACTCTAAAACCATAGAAATTACCCGCAAATCACAATTTTACACATGTTTCTGTTCAGGCTCAAATTGGTACTGATCATAATTTGGATGACTCCGAACAAAATGAAAGTAGGAAAATAAGCTTAGACTTCATGAACATGTAAAGCAAGGCAGTGCAAAATACCAACAAAAAAGGGGATAATTTCACAGTGTCCCTGAAAAAGTATAGACAGAAACAAAACAGAGGATGGTCGAGGAATGATTAACGTGTCTCCACATACTGCAGGAATATGGCATCCAGGACTCCAGGTGCTACACTTTATATATTGAAAACACTGCCAGAAAATTTTGGGTACTCAATGTAATTATAGCTATGCTAATTCACCACTTTGGATGGTAGCAGAAACAAAAGAGGTTCAATAGTAGGTAGCATGGATAAAAAACTGTCATAAATGGTTACCCAATCGCCAACAATAAATAAGCTCATGAAAAAAGCCTGCTGGAGATCCCTTTTCAGTATCAAGGCATAGCAATCAAGACATGCAAGCCCCAAGCTCCATAGTGCCTGTAGTCCCATAGATGCAATCAAGTAGCTGAAATTTGATAGAAGTGCAAAAATCAGTTGCACAATTGGATATTATGTTAGCTTAAATAGTCTGAAGGGCAGAAATCAGTTGCACAATTGTAATGCCTTGATGCCAACAAATTTGGCATGCAAGGGCACAAATGGTTGCTGTCAAGGGCCTCAACGCCCAGGACAGCAGCTCCCCGGCTACGGAGCTCGTAGCCGGAGTTGGTAGGGGCGGCGGCGCTCCCGCGCCGGCCTGCAATGGTGGAGAAGGGGGAGACTAGAAGCAGAGGAGGTAGGAGATTAGACTAATTCCTTCTTAACCAAATATCCTGATTACAATCTGTTTAAGTAGGCACTTAGCCCCTAACTCAAGCAATCAAACCAAACCGAACTCTAATCAATCTCTAACAAACCAAATCTTATCCTAACCAACTCTATCTAATCCTGGGCGCCGGCGGCCATGGGTTTGGGCCTGCGGCTGTACTGTCGGCTGGCCCACATGACAGTTGCAGAACCAGATACTTTCATCCACACGCCTGTCAGAGCACACAACAAATGCAAATATGGACTTTATAGCCAATATCTAAATTTGGTGGAAATGAAAGCACATGCTACTCATCAAGCTGAATACAAAAGGGCATATAAAATAACATAGCATTTGCAATGAACTACACAAATTCTTTGTTATAGCTCTTTTTAATAGGAATGCCTTGTTATACTTATAATTAACAAGAAGGGAATTTCAATTTGTTCCCTAGAAGAACAGTATGCAGAAAGTATGGTTAAGCGACTTGACATTCCTGCAAAGGGATAAACTCATAAAATTTAGTGCATCAGTGGATGGCCCGCCTAATACTGGTCAATCAATAAATTGGTTCACTGGATAGATCCTAAACTTTAAGGTGCATACACATATTTTTATTCAGTTTTCCAAAATGCACAAATTTCATGAATAAACAAACGAGTCATCTTGCAAATGAGTACTTCAGTAAGAATTCAGAACAAGATGTCATGGGGACTCGATTGACACAAGTGCCTCCACGCCAAATCACAGGGCGGACGGCTCAACGCAAACAACTAATAAAATCAAGTAAATGAGGCAGAATATTCATCCTGCATTCCTGCTAAGAAGCAGATTCCGGTACCACAGTACCATCCTTAATCGCAATCTCTCATACAGAATATAGGATGTTAACCACCAATCCGCCAGACATGTAGACTACCGTACAGGCGCTACGCTAAGCAATCAGGGATTCACATGAGATGGTGCAAGGCAGGCTGGGGCCGTACCAGAAGGCGGTGTAGTTGGTGAATCCCGGCGCGGAGGACATGGCGCAGATGCACGCGGCGGCGAAGAGAAACTGGCAAGCCCGCAGCACCAGGCCGCCCGACGTTCCGGGGCGGCCGGCCAGCCCCGTCATCTCCCCGGCGGCGGGCGGCCGCCGCTTAAAAGTTAAAAGATGACGATGGGTGCGGGTCTCGATGGGCCGCGAGCCCGCGACACGGCGTGGGCGAAAGAAAGAGCGGCGAAAAGCCAGCCGGTGCTGCCGTGCTGGGGGCTCGCGGAGGCGCAGGATTTGGAAACTTTCAAAGATGGCGGAGTGGAGAACTGAGACGCCGCGGTGGACGGGAGAAAAGGTGGCGCGTTCCTAGGTACGGCGGCGATCGCGAAAGGCCTGTAGCTGGTTAGGTCCCGAGTTTGACTCCGATGGGGCGACTCGACAGTGAGACGTCTGTGGTGATTTTGTCAATCCTGAACATTTGTCGGCTCAGTCTTCGAAAATACTTCTAGAGGTAGGATTTGCACGCGTGTGTTCATAAAGATAAATGCATGTGCGTTATGAGTGTCTCTAATGTAATGTGTAATTCGGAAAAAAAAAGTACGGTGGCGATCAGACGTTGGTGCAAGATCTATTGGGGTCAAGCGAACTGGAGAGAGGAGGCGCCGGTTAACCGTCGGCCGAATCCGCGGCAGACGCGGGTTGCTTTGCTCGTGTTTAATGATCTGGGTGCATCTCTTGGTCAACTTAAAGTGACATTTGCTTTCTCAGTCAGCCTGAGTCAGTCCACGCTCAACTTGGCATCTCTATTGATGGAGAAGAGGGCGACAACCTTTAGGCCCCGTTTGGAATGGAGTTTTTTCATAGGAATTTCAAAGGAATGAGATTCCTACATTTTGCTTACGTCATCTAGTGTCGGAGGGTTCTGGGCCTTTCCCATCCCAACCACCGCGGGCCCCACCGTCGCCTGTTCCGCCGCCTCCTTCTCCGCCCGCCTGCTCCGCCTCCCCCTGCGTATCTGTGTTGACACCGGATATTTTGGAAAAAAATCCCAATGTCACGTTGAGCAGCGAAATTGGCAGTATCGGCAAGATCGTCCAGAAGAGCTAGAAAAACGACAGGCATGGAAAGCTTGGGGACGCGAGCTGAGGAGCCATATAATCGGCGAGGAAACAATCGGCCGCTGGCAAGTTTGTGCAGGGGTGACATGATCAACGAAAAGAACACATGATTTTGCAAGTATATATACGTTGTATGTGTGCGAACCTTGGAGGGTTATTAGCATGCAAGTTGATTAAAGAAAGCAAGGCTGGCGACAGGAGAAAAGTCCATGTGCGGGGATAACAAAGTATAGAAATAGCACTGGACATGCACAGGGCCATATGCAGTCGATTGTGACCAGCATCGGCCACTGAGGCAATCTGCGGAGAGGAGCAGTAAGAATCGGCTGCTTATTGTGATCGGCAGGCAGGCACTACATACAGAAGAGGTACGTGATCATGGATGGAACGACATATGTCTCCAAGTGCATCACGTAAGCAAGTATATACATGGAAGGGGGTGTCATTAATAAATGATTATTACTTGCCTAGTTGCTTTGGAGGTATACATACGGCCAATCAACAATATTGTGGCAGGTGCATGCTCGGTCTTAAGTTTGGAAATTAGTATTTTTCTTGCCGAAACAGATTCAGGGAAAAAGGAGTGAGAGTTGGAAAGAGAGGAAGCTTACACACACAAAGGAAATTAAAGAAAGAACAGGAAGGTTACATAGTCCTATCTCTCCTTTGCAAGCGTCACACAGGGGCAGTCTGAGTTATCTACGCCTGCATGTACGGATGGAGAGGAGCTTAATTAGCAAGGACTCTGCAAAAGAGGGGAATTAGAGTCCATGTATCTCGGTATTTTCTTTATTTAGATATCTTGTATTAGGGAGGTCTTGTGCGAGTCATAGTCCTAGCTGGTCAGGAGTTATAGGTTCGGAGTATAAATATGTACCCAGGGTCACTGTAATAATTATCACATGATCAATATCAAAACCGCCTCCGGGCAAACCCCTTTACAATTCTTGCATCTACTTTACTGCATCTACTTTTCGGCGACTTCGCCATCGTATCTTTTTCCTTTTCACGAGTTCTCGCAAACTCGTCGGGCTGCATCACTTCGATCTCCGGCTAGCTGGTGAGTTCCACTTTATCGAATAATATCTAGGCTTTAACCTCCGGGCGCATCGCTGTGGTTTCGTCTAGATTTATTCACAATTTATCGATATCAGCTAGATTAGCAGGTTTTATCTTAAATCTTTGCTGTTTTAGCTTTTATCACAATTTATCCAACTCGAGTTCAGGTTTTGTCGGCTCTTACTACATTATTATATTTTAATCATCATACATAGCCGATTAGATCTGTTTCGAGTGTTGCCCCGTGTAGATTTGTCGAGATTACGTTCCAGTGATCTTTACAGATCTGCGCATACGTCGGCTGACTTAGCCGATTGGAATAATTTGCATCGGACTTCTAGCCGATACACCAGCGGGAACGATTCGGCAATCCGGCCGATACGTTTGCTTTCCATTGTCAATCAACAGGTCAGATTGACCGGCACGCCTTGCTACAGACCGGGGAGTCACGTGTGCTGCGCGCGGAGGTGACGTCCTATTTTCGCGTCAACACACTTTTGGCACGCTCGGTGGGACACGATATTAAATCCCTATTATCATATCGCCCGGTGGAACACGAAGAAAATATCCACGATGAATCAAGAGGTATTCAATGAGTGCATACAGCATGCCATGGATAATCAGTCTGAAGTATTGATGAGCATCGTAAGCGAAGCAATTAAGGATGCATTCTCTCATGTTCATCAACAAGGCTACTTGGGATCATACTGTCAACAGCCGGGATTAGCGGCTAGCACAGTGACACCTGCATACTATCAAGGGATTCTTAATCAAGTGGCACCTGTGTATCCTGCTACATCACCGCTGGTTACTACATCAATTCACCCAGCCAGCTACCAAGCTCAGATATCGGCTTCTCAGCCGATAGTACATCTACAACAGCCTAGTGGCTTCCATACACAGGGGCATATGTTAGCTCCTCAACTGCGGCAATTTTCCCAACTATCAACTAAGCCTCAGCAGTTGGGAAACTACCAGCAACAAGTTCCTGCAGTTCAGTCCACTGATGCAAATAGCCCGCTATAGCTTCGATATAGCTCCGCTATAGCTTTTTGAGACAGGTGCCGCTACGATATTGCATATTTTACCGCTAATGCCGCTAACTTCGCTATATCATGAAATAGCTCCGCTAAATTCAATAGCCTAGCACCGCTAACACCGCTATGGTTCAACTAAGAAATTATATACTTGACATTTATGAACTATGAGTTATGATTTATCACTTGTCTTCTGAATCATGACTGATTTACTTATGTTTTCACTAATGCCTACACATATATATGAAATATGAGCTGAAATTTATAAAATTAATAATGTTTAGGTCTAAATTTCACTACTTTTTTGCATACCGCTAAAGGTTATAGCTTCCGCTATAGCTGCGCTATAGCTCTTATAGCTTTTTCGGAAGGACTCCGCTAAATTCTATAGCCCGCGATTTGCAACATTGGTTCAGTCTCATCAGTTCAGAAGTTATCATCCACAAGCTACGGCTGAATTGATGATACACCTCCCACAACATAAAGTTCAGATGGCACCACTGACGACTCAAGAATCTGAAAAGTGCCAACTGCGAGCTGTTGAAAATCAGCAGGAGGTGCAACAACTATAAGCAAGCAATAAGCAGACATCACGGCCACTGGTTCCATTCAGACAACTATCGGCTCAGTCATGTCAATCAGAAAATCATCAGACACAAGCTAGAGAACATCGGTTAATGGTTGAACAGCCACAATCAATGGCTCTGCAATCTTGGCTTGGGGGGCTGCAACCACGACCAGTAGCTCAACAACCTTCGCCTGGGGGCTGTAACATTCCCAGATATCGGCCCGGTCACAACTAACAGGAAGTCATTGGTCGCAAGAATCGGCTTTACAGCAAGAGGCACTAAGCCCACAGCCGATTGCTCACCAACCACATCGACCAATAATTCCTGAATCAATGGTCAGTCAGTCTATTATAGCAGAATCAGAAGAATTTGTGCATCTGATAAAGATTGACGAAGATCTGTATCCAACTGATATGGTCAAGGAGAGCAACCAAGATGAAGAGGCTGAGTTAAAATTATCAAGTTCATGCGTGACTAATGGATCAGAAGTCACAGATCACAAAGTGCATATCTCATTTGACGAAATCAAGGGTGAGGGTCAATATGGAGGAGAATGTTATTCCGAGATGGCTCGCAAAGAAAAGGTGCTAGCCGATAATAAAAAGGAGATGTTTGAAGCTAAAATATGGACCTCCCAAACATCGGCTCAAAATCAAGGAAACTGTCAAATGGGAGATGAGAATATTCAGTCACAATTTACTCCTCAGAAATCATCGCCAACGGCTCAACAGTCTGATGTAGTACCTCCGCAGCTGATCTGGAGTTCAAGAGTAAAAGCCAGTATGGAGGGGAGTTTAGCTCTGAAGACACTCATAAGGAAGAAATCCCAGCCAACTACAAGGATAGAGAAAAACAAGTTGGTGAGCCATTAAAGAAAGATGAAGTGGCTGATAGAAAGATAACAGAAGCTGGGCAAAGGATGGCTTTTCAAAATATTTATTGCTCGCTGCCCAAAAATATTGCGCCAGAGTATAGACCGTTTGGAGCTCATTTTCCATGGAAGCCGGGTGATCATAAGCCGAAAATTACTGCACAAAAGTATCGGCTACGAGAAGTTTATTTTCTATGGGACCCAGGTGGAACGGAGCTGCATGCGTGTATACAGTTTACCTCTGTTGGCCAAAATTAAAATAAGTATAAGAAAATACATGGTACCAGATGTTCGTAGCGTGCAAAATTTATTTAATCGGCTACCTGAATTTGGAGAGTCAAATCAGTTGCTGACGTTCAGAGAACGGTCAAAGGAGAAAAATATAGATGGTCAATTGAACCGTCAGCCGATGAGAATTTGTAGCCGATGGAGTATCTTCGTCAAGTATATATTATGGGATGATCCTATAACAGACAGAGGAAACAAGAAGGCCTTCGATAAATTCCTTTCATTATTAGATCGGCTATACGATGTGTCTCACTACTATGAGCATAGGGCTGATGCCCAGTAGGCAACAGAGCTGCAGGACGTTAATATCAAAGCCTGCTAATGGAAGACTAATCATATTTGAAGATCAGGAGCCTTTTTCACATATCGGCTATCCACTAGGATGTATCAACCGATCAATCTTGCATGCGTCAGTTCATTAGTTATCAACACTAAAGGAATAGTTCGCATGCAACAAGGAGCCCATGGCTCGAGAAGAGTACTCGCCGATAGAATCACTAAAGGGAATAAAGTAGCTGATACAGCAGCTATTGACTTCTTGGATTGGTTATCATAGTTGAGCACAACCAAATAACCGTGTCTTTTTCTACTATTGGCTAAATAAATTGGTCAATTAATCATCCACAGCACTGAGATGACGGCGGGACTGACGTGCTAATGCTATGCTAGAAGATGAAGGAAGTCCCAGCTACATATTCAAAGCAGTGGCAGATAAATCAGCTAGTATGGCTACAACTGATTGCTTGATTTGTTAAAATATCAATTGCTTATGAGGAGAGGGTTAGAAGGATTATTTCTACCAGATATTTAATCAAGACATCAAGCCGGCCCAATGATCATATCAGAGATTAGTGGCTGTTAAAATATTAGAGGAGTCTACATACGTCAGCTGATTACTCGATGGAATAATGGATCTGGTGGCCAGAAGATTGCCAGGAGATCAATGTCGATTTTGAAGAATTGGTTTTCAGGCTGACGCTGGCTTTATCACAAAAACTGGTGGAAATATTTATGAGCCAGCATTGGTCATGATTATAAGCCAATATTGTTTTTGGCTGCGTATTTTTTCCTACAGCCGTAGTCACATAAGTGTATTGGCTAGAAAACATGTAGTCCTGCGTACAAGATGGAGGCATGACACCTACACCCGAAGCAAGCACGACCGTTCTTTGTTGACCACGCCGGTGGAGTCGTCATCAAGCTCGACGCCAGTGATCTCGCCGACGACTTCATCAACGACTACTTCGACAACGACGACAACAGTTAGCGAACGAATCTGCATCGACTCATCATCAAGCAGGCATGTCTACAACAATGCCTAACGCCCTACGCGGTATGTATCTTCTGATAACTGCCCTACGTGGCAAGTGGAGTAGATCAATTGGCACCAAAACAAATGTAAGTGCGTGCATCAGATGGAGAATTGTTGTTGGCTTATCCTTCTCCCTCGGATGAATTATTTAGCCGATGAAAGAGAAGATTTGTTAGCATAATCAGCGATATGATCTTAACCAAGCGAGCTTCATCTTGACTGACGCACTGACACGTACGGAATGTATCGGCTGCTTGATAGCTTATGGAATAACAGAAGAAGGGTCAACAAGATTAAATGCTATCGGTTGGAGGAAACAAATGGATTTCTCAATGAACAAGAGGCCGTACATTTAATTTATTTGGTTGAGAAACAGACAAGAGCATAAAGAGGATATACAAATAAAATGAAGCAGATAGTTCAAAGTTGAAGGTTTGCCGATGGTTACTATGAGAAATAAAAGTCGGCCCATGAAATGATTCTTGGATCAGCCACTGTTGCTTTGATATAAAGAAGGAATTGCCAGACAAAGAAGCTCGTCAAATACAACAGGTCCGGGAAAAGCAACGTGTGCCAGGAAGTCCAAGAAATTTTAGTATATTATTAATCCATGAAGGTTCTGCCGCGGAGAGATAAAACAATCGGCTAGAGGCAAGCTTGGACTACGACATCCTCATGGATGGATTCTTTTCCGGTACGCAAAGATAGCTGATGAGAATAGAAGACAAAACATCATGCAACAAAACCATTCACAGGCAACAGACAATGCAAGTTAAAGCTCGGAGCTGTGCATGGATCATTTAATTAATTAGGCTTGCCATGCTGTTTATTTCAATATGCCAAATGGCTGGTTGAGTTGGGTCAGGGAAGAAGTACAAGTAAAGCATCGGCTCAGGGTAGTAATAGCCGATAGGATGCCACAACTCATACTCTCCTTGGCTGAAATGACACTCTCGACATCAGCGAACGTCCTGCTGGTCCTCATACTCATCAAGTCATCAGGGGAGACTGAAGGGCACATAGCTGACTTTTTGAGGCCGAAACAGCGTTTTCTGAAAACATTGACAAGCATCCTATCAATATGACTGAAGACCAATTCTACAAGTTACTAGCCTGGGCATTATCGAAGGGCTAAAGGACATTGCATACATGCTTACCACTTGACTTGTGATATGGAAATAGAGCTGCATTTTGCTTCCTAATAAGGCCAATGGATGATGTCAATACAATGGGTCTCAGTACATTGTTAATTCATAGATGACCTATTGCTGATCACAGAAGAGAGTGAAGGAGTAATATATTCATGGAATTTCTGTACTTCGCTGATTGCTGACCTACGGCAAAAAGTTCAGCATACATTATGGCTGATAGAAAGAGAAAGCTTGAGCAGGAAAAGCCGACGAAAAATACGAATGTCGGCTACATAGTTTGCAATTAAATCAGCTGGTTGGAGGTACTAAATTGAAGTCCCAGTGCAGCCGATCACTCCAAACTTATAATGGGTCAATGGAGATGCGGGAAGTGCTAATCGGCTCCTGGAAGAAAAACAAATACTTTTGTCAGGCTCATCAGAGGATTATTCTCACAATGGCAAATAGAAGATGGCTCTTGAGAAAATCTAACCTGAATAGTTTTGGTTCAATTCGATGGAAGAACTGAGCATAACCATGATGATGATGGAGGTGGGCACAATGGATCACGAGGTGACTCACATTGGCAAAATGATTGATGACAAGGTCGACGTATCGTCGCTGCATTGGATGTCATATCGGTGTATGGACGACGGCAATGGCGTCATGAGGATGCGCCGATACCCAGAATTCCCTCCTATAAGAAAACTGCCTTGACAAATCATTACTCGACAATTATTGTGGTAGCGAGCCATGACTGCGGGTATACTAAATTACGAGACTGATCCCGTGCGGAGTCGATAATCAGTTCTCATGTATTTTATTCGGCTGTAATAGCCGATAGAGGAATATAAGTTGGTGTGTTTCATGTTTGGCATTAGCACTATCATGCTAGTGCTCATGGTGTCTGGTCAACATCGAGATTGAACCAACATGGTAGGATAAAATATCAACAGGAAGTCAATCAGGATCGATGACCAGTTGAATCGATAGTTGATAAAGTCCGCAACCTCAAGTGCACGGCCAGCCGAAGTCTTTTATCGAATCGCCAACCACTGTTTGAAGAGGTTCATCAAAACTGAGGCATTATCTGTAGCAGATCTGTACAACCCAGAGATACCAGTACTTATTGCAAAAAAGCTAGAAGTAGACTGGAGTTCAATGACCTGAATCAGCTATGTGCTTTTCTTCATGAATATACAAGGGGCCGATGAGGGTAGTAAAGGAGCCGATGGCTGTTTCTTGAAAGGATCTGATCCAGGTCCTTATTGTTGCACATAGAAGCTGTTAAAGGACACAACATATGTCTGCTGTTGGAATCCAAAATATCTCGGTGATGAGCGGGCATGTACCTTGAGAGGAGCTCATGGTCTGGACAATATTAGCCGATGCCTATGCATGGCAATATATCCAAAGTTGGAAGAGAACCAGGACGTATTTATCAGAAGATTCAACTCATGGCTCAAGTATTACAGACTGATGCAAACATATAATTGAGAATCAGATACACACATGAAGAGCAGAAAATCAGTAGATGGTTGGCAACTATGCAACAAAAAGATAGCTGATATTTTCTAGTATCAGCTTAAGCACACTTCGCCTCAGGATTTTTGGGATTCAGAGATGAAAAGTGTTGATTCAGGATCAGATTAATAGCAAGAATTTCTTGGACCTCACAGTTCCCTTTTACGCGCAACCAAGGACCAAGGAAACCAGAAGATCTGAATATGTTATCTATCCATGGAGACTGTGTTACTGCCTTACTGGTCACGGAAGAATTATTGATGCCGAAGACAACACGTTGTCGACAAAGCAGGAGAACAATGCTCTTAAGATGACGAAGCCACACAGTTGACAGAGTCAGAAACAAGGTGGAAGTTAAGGGTTGATCCCTCAAGATCATCCGTTGAGAGACTGGCATCTAAATCAGCTGCACTCCTCACGGCCGTTATCAATGAGTCAACAGTGACATCATGCTAATCAGCCGAGAAGTACAATGCAGACCTACATGTGTCAATATATACCAGGACATCGGTGCAGCAAAGCAGAGCTAACTCTCAACTAAGGGGAGGGGTGGAGCTGTTGACGATGTCAACAAAATCCCATGGCTACTGAATATGAAAGTAATAATACAAGAACAGAGAGATGTCGCCAGACTCAGTCAAGACTCAGAGAAAAGGTTGATCTATTTGAGCAGAGAAATTAATGTCTCCTGGCAACGCAATTATCTAATGATTACTAATCGATGGTTTTAATCTTACACCACTTGCATATTTTGGACATCGGCTGCTAATACCAAATTAAGCCGATATAAGAAGACAAGCAATGCATCTGTCACTTATGCTTGTCTCGGGTCCTCGCATCAACTTCGTTATGACAGATAAGTCAAACTGAGCTTGGGCCTCATAATGGATGGTTGCTTCTTTTTCTACCGCTGATGGAGCTATTTCGTAGCCAGTCGAGGATGGACCAAATAAAAATTGGCCAGTAATCACTACAAATACAAAGTCTTGCACCAGTCATCGTTCAAGTTTGAGTGTCAGAACTGCAAAAATACATGGAGCCAAGGATCAACTGATGGAACAGCTGATGGTGCTACCATGGTGCAGATGATAGTTCTTATTAAGCAGCATGAGTTTGGAATGACAATTACCAGTATTTACTAGCCTAGAAGATTAATTGAGAAGTTGTCAGGAGAGATTAATGAGCAAGATTTTTATATCCGTCAGAAGATATAATGTCTAGTAGAAAGAGTTTTCTTGTTGATCAAGATATTGTGATGGATATCGGCTATTAAAGGAGCGGTGCTAAGAAAGTTGGAGTATTAAATCCATGGAGTTTTCATCGGTCAGATGACAGAGGTTCCGGATTGGCAAGAATTTTGAAGCATGAATCTTTCGTACTCCAAAACTGGGGGGGCTTGTGTTGACACCGGATTTTGGAAAAAAATCCCGATGTCACGTTGAGCAGCGAAATTGGCAGTATCGGCAAGATCGCCCAGAAGAGCTAGAAAAACGACAGGCATGGAAAGCTTGGGGACGCGAGCTGAGGAGCCATATAATCCGCAAGGAAACAATCGGCCGCTGGCAAGTTTCTGCAGGGGTGACATGATCAACGAAAAGAACACATGATTTTGCAAGCATATATACGTTGTATGTGTGCGAACCTTGGAGGGTTATTAGCATGCAAGTTGATTAAAGAAAGCAAGGCTGGCGACAGGAGAAAAGTCCATGTGCGGGGATAACAAAGTATAGAAATAGCACTGGACATGCACAGGACCATATGCAGTCGATTGTGACCAGCATCGGCCACTGAGGCAATCGGCGGAGAGGAGCAGTAAGAATCGGCTGCTTATTGTGATCGGCAGGCAGGCAGGCACTACATACAGAAGAGGTACGTGATCATGGATGGAACGACATATGTCTCCAAGTGCATCACGTAAGCAAGTATATACATGGAAGGGGGTGTCATTAATAAATGATTATTACTTGCCTAGTTGCTTTGGAGGTATACATACGGCCAATCAACAATATTGTGGCAGGTGCATGCTCGGTCTTAAGTTTGGAAATTAGTATTTTTCTTGCCGAAACAGATTCAGGGAAAAAGGAGTGAGAGTTGGAAAGAGAGGAAGCTTACACGCACAAAGGAAATTAAAGAAAGAACAGGAAGGTTACATAGTCCTATCTTTCCTTTGCATGCGTCACAGGGGCAGTCTGAGTTATCTACGCCTGCATGTACGGATGGAGAGGAGCTTAATTAGCAAGGACTCTGCAAAAGAGGGGAATTAGAGTCCATGTATCTCGGTATTTTCTTTATTTAGATATCTTGTATTAGGGAGGTCTTGTGCGAGTCATAGTCCTAGCTGGTCAGGAGTTATAGGTTCGGAGTATAAATATGTACCCAGGGTCATTGTAATAATTATCACATGATCAATATCAAAACCGCCTCCGGGCAAACCCCTTTACAATTCTTGCATCTACTTTACTGCATCTACTTTTCGGCGACTTCGCCATCGTATCTTTTTCCTTTTCACGAGTTCTCGCAAACTCGTCGGGCTGCATCGCTTCGATCTCCGGCTAGCTGGTGAGTTCCACTTTATCGAATAATATCTAGACTTTAACCTCCGGGCGCATCGCTGTGGTTTCGTCTAGATTTATTCACAATTTATCGATATCAGCTAGATTAGCAAGTTTTATCTTAAATCTTTGCTGTTTTAGCTTTTATCACAATTTATCCAACTCGAGTTCAGATTTTGTCGGCTCTTACTGCATTATTATATTTTAATCATCATACATAGCCGATTAGATCTGTTTCGAGTGTTGCCCCGTGTAGATTTGTCGAGATTACGTTCCAGTGATCTTTACAGATCTGCGCATACGTCGGCTGACTTAGCCGATTGGAATAATTTGCATCAGACTTCTAGCCGATACACCAGCGGGAACGATTCGGCAATCCGGCCGATACGTTTGCTTTCCATTATCAATCAACAGGTCAGATTGGCTGGCACGCCTCGCTACAGACCGGGGAGTCACGTGTGCTGCGCGCGGAGGTGACGTCCTATTTTCACGTCAACAATCTGCCACCTCCTGCTCCGCCTCCTCCTGCGTCCCCGAGCCACCTCCGCCTCGCCTCCTCCGTCCCAACCCTAGCTCCTCCATCCCCGAGCCATCTCTGCCTCACCTCCTCCGTCCCTGGCGCCCCGCTTGCTCCGCCCGCCCGCTCCGCCTCCTCCTGCGTCCCCGAGCCACCTCCACCTCGCCTCCTCCGTCCCCGAGCCATCTCTGCCTCACCTCCTCCGTCCCTGGCGCGGAGGCGAGCTGCAGCGCGGAGGAGCTCCACGGCGGTGACGGGCCGCGACGGAACAACGGAAATGCTTGCCGTAACAGTTTTCCCAATGACGACGAAACATAACGATTTGCTTATCCTCCTCGTGGGTCTCGCCCGCTGAACGACGAAAATACCTTGGCATGCATTACCTCTTATTTTCTCCATAGTACACGGCTAATTTTTGTCATGGACCGTATTCACGAGATAAACTGAAGACCGACCTGCGAGCCGTATGTGCCGAGCCCGTGTGACAATTGGCCCACGAGGCCCAACAATGAAACAATAATCCCGTCACTGCTTAAGTCTGGTGGATGTGTATTTATCGCGTTGTTGTGCAGCGCCCCTTGTTAACACTCACGCCGGCCGGCCATTTCATGTTAGGCTCTGTCAAATCGCGACCTGGATTCGCTGACGCGTCGTCGCTCTTCGAACACTCACGCGTCACGACCCACCACCACCTCAAAAACAATGCAAATTACGTGAGTAGAAATCAAAGATTACGCTACGATAACGACGAAAGAGTTTCTCCAATAAAATTTCGATGACGACGGAGACGCCGATCAAACCCAGCAGACGGCACGAGCGACAAGGGTAGCCACGGCACCGCCCGCCGCTGCTCGGTGCTTGTGTCGTGGGCAGCAAGCGTTGCCGCCCGCCCTGTATTCCAATCCCAGCGCGCGCCAACTCCCTCCTCTCCAATCTCGTGCTGTGCGTGTGACGAAACCGCCATCGGCCAGTGTGTGTCTGCGTGACAGCGTGAGGCGGAGGAGAATAGGAGATGGTGCGGCGCTTCGTGCTCAACACCAAGCCCGACGTTGTCGGCGACTCCGTCTACGCCGCTGTCAAGGTTCGCGCAGCGTCCACTCGCCCCCATCTCTACCTCATCACGTCCACTGATCTCTTCAGATTATCTTTCCCTGCCGGCTGCCGGCTGCCGTTCTAGTCTCTTTGTCTATTCTCCTCTTTTTTTTTTTAAGACTCGGTTGCTGAATTTTTGGCGAGCCCGCCCATTTCCTCCGAGAGGATCAATGAAATTGTTTCCGAATCGTACAGGCAGGATACAGACACATCGATTGCGCCAGGGCTTACCGCAACGAGAAGGAGGTAACTGTTACTACATGCTTCTGTGCAATAGTCTCGATTCAAAACAACTAGAGTAAGTAAAAATGGAACATGCATCCACCTTTGTGAATTCAGATTGGTTTGGCGCTGCAAAAGCTGTTTGAAGAGGGTATAGTGAAGCGTGAAGATTTGTTTGTCACATCTAAGTTATGGTAAGATGAGAGCTCTGTGAATGCCCTTAAGAGTCTCTTTGCAGTTCAGGTTTAGTGAGTGTCCAGATGTCTGTTTGGGGGGTTTTAGTCCCTGCATCATATCTAATTAATCTGTAATTGACTATGTTAGGCATGATATTTAATCAGGCATGCTCCTGAAGATGTGCTTCGTTTTAGTCCATCATGTCTAATTGGTCTGTATACTTTTAGGCAAGACCATCATGCTCCGGAAGATGTGCCAGAGGCGCTAGACAAAAGCCTGAACGATTTGCAGCTTGAGTACTTGGATCTTTATCTTGTATGCATCTTTCATTTCAGAATTATATTTCACTTCCTAATTTTCATCTAGCTTTTGTGTTCTTACTATCTCACTGTGTGTGTATTGAATATTGCGATTCTACTCCACTGCTGCACATTCCAATCCTCTAATCTCCCACTAGTATATATATAGCAATGAATTGTACGGCTGGTTAAAAAATAACAGCAGCTAGGTTTATGTCCAAGTATCATATCAACACAACTTTGTGCTACTGTTCTCTTGGGGTATTAATCTGGAGTATACTAAATTCAAAAGTCTTGCGGGGTTCATCAACAAATTTGTGTTATCATGCCCATGGGTATATGGACTATTTTATTTGTAGCATAATGTGAAAACTGGAAATATGGTTTCCTCTACATTGTCCATGGATATATGGGTTCCTATTCTTGTAATCTAGTCACACATCCACATCCAACTTAAATAATTATGTTAAATTATCCACTAATTAAAAGTCATGTTCCATATGGTTTGCTACAGATTTATACTCCCTCCATCCTTTAATATATGATGTTTAGCTCAAAAACTAACCAACGCCATATAATAGAGAACAGGAGGTAGTATTATGTTTCTAACTTTTGGTATGTATTAGTTTATTATCTCAAGTTTACTATCGGCATTATTTTTGGCATCTTGAATACATAGGAAGATATTGTATGTTTGATGGCTTTTACTTTTAAATTTATTTTAATTGAATACTATTTTTTCCTTTGACATAGAGTAGATGATTATCTACTGGAGCTATTTAACACTGTTTGAAGAATATTAGTCGTTTTGATAAGTGTACAATTTTATAGATCCATTGGCCATTTAGAATCAAGAAGGGGACGGGCTTGGGTAACCCTGAAAACTTTGTCCCACCTGATATCCCTGCTACTTGGGGAGCAATGGAAAAATTATATGATACCGGCAAAGCTCGTGCAATTGGTGTGAGTAACTTCTCAACGAAGAAATTGGGTGACCTTCTTGCCATAGCTCGTGTCCCTCCAGCGGTTAATCAGGTGGAATGTCATCCGGGTTGGCAGCAAACTAAGCTCCATAGCTTTTGTCAGTCAGCTGGTATTCATCTCTCTGTAAGTTTGCAGTACACTTGCATATTTCTCTACCACTTTTTAAGGGTTGGCTTACTTATGTTAAATGTTCTTATTGCATTTTGCAGGCTTACTCGCCACTAGGTTCACCTGGTACGCCTTGGATGAACGGTGATATCCTTAATGAACCGGTCGTCACCTCAATAGCAGATAAACTTGGGAAAACTCCTGCACAGGTGGCCCTGCGCTGGAACATTCAGATGGGTCACAGTGTACTACCAAAGAGCCTGAATGAGCAAAGGATAAAGCAAAATCTTGATGTTTATGATTGATCTATTCCAGATGATTTGCTTGTCAAGTTCTCCGAGATTAAGCAGGTTTGTTGATACTCTGGGTGATACTTAAATTGGGACAATACTCAACTTCATTTTAGAGTGAGTGCATCTACTTTGTTTTGTGGTCTTCAGGTTAAGCTTGCCAGAGGCGACTTCACTGTCCATCCACTGAGCGTTTACAAGACCCTTGAGGAGCTCTGGGATGGGGAAATTTAGGAACGATCGATCTTGGAGTTTATCCCGAGCAGGAAGCAATTCGTATGTATCTTCATGCATGTCTGCGCCCAAGATTGATGGTTCAATGCTCCTGCGGCGAGAGGCCTGCTGTGACTTTGCAAGCGAGATTTCATCAATGGTGTGCGGTGTTACCTTGGATGTTTCATATGTGTTTTTATGTTGTGAATTGTTATTGGGCAGCTAAGACTCTGGCAGCATTTTATCCTGTGCTGCTGCAGCTGCTACCAGTGCGTATCAACGCAAGACAGTTGGCATCATCTATCCTTTACTTTTTTGAGGAACCATCCTTTACTTTTGTCCCTGTGAGTTTGATTAGGCCAGTATAACAGTGCATTTATGCGCAGCATGCTGATCAAAGTCCAATACGAAGGCACGCACAAACAGCATCGCCACATGCGCAAAAGGCATCAACCCACCAGGCGACCATGGCCACCGTCACCGCTGTACCCCCGCTGAAAAGAGTTCAGAGGAAACGGGAAACTCACAGGCTCGCCGAGGCCGAGCGCATTCGCGAAGCGGCGTGCTCTGATCTGCCTGTGGAAACTCGAAAGCTCCCATAAGCATCGGTTCCGCACAGGCACAACACAGGTGTTGCCCGACACCGGTGATGACCTTCAATCCGGTGTGTGCATGGCTGCGTGGCCACTCCCGATAAGGCTGACTCCAACAGGGGGAGGCAAAAGCATGGCTACTGTGCACGGCTGAAATCTCCTCCAACAGACAACGCAACCGGCAAGGCAAAGTGCGTATGCAGGAGAGAGGGGATGCAAAATTGCATACCCTCTCTCCTTGAAGGCATTCGTGCGCAGGGGAGGGAGAAGGCCGGGGAGGGAGGACGCCGTTGGGGGCGGGGTCGTCGGAGATCCGCGCCGTCGGAGATTCGCTGGAGGGGAGCGGACGGCGGTGGGCGAGCGTCGCGAGCGCGAGACGACGAGCGGTGGCCGCGGCGGCGGGCGAGCTCGATGGCGGCCGCGGCTGCGGGCACGACGGCGGGCGAGCTCTGGGGCGGCCGCGACCCCCTGCTCACCTCCGGCGCGCGCGGCCCCCTCCTCACCTCCGGTTCCCTCCTCTACGCAGAGCTGGAGGGACCGAGGGTGGCGGCAGTGGGGTCCGCTCGCCTCGTCCTCGTCTCCTGCGACCCGCCTGGTGGGCGAGCTCGAATCGGCGGAGGGCGCCACGCCGCCGCCGCCGCCACGAAGCCCCTGCGGCTGTGGCGGGTCTCGCGTGGAGATCCAGGTCGCGCCCTCCTCGCGCGGAGATCGACCTCCGGCGGTCGGTGGCGGAGGAGCAGGGCGGCCTCGAGCTAGGGATGGGGCGGCAGAGCTCCTGCGCGACGACATCCCGCGCCGGCCCCTCGTCCACGATCTCCCCGCAGCGGAGCTCCTCCAAGCCGCCCATGGAGCAGCAGGGCACCCCTCTCCCTCCCCTACAGCAGCGCCTCGGATCCCGGCGGCGAGGAAGCGAGGGGTGGCCGGCTCCCCTGCTCCGTCCGCCACATCCATAGCCGGCGGCACGGGGCCATGGGCGAGCGCGGCGCCGGCCAAGCTCGGGGCACGTAGGTGGCCCCTCTCTCTCCCGGCATTCTCCGGCTGTGTCTCCCCTCCCTCCCTTCACAAGCAGCGCGCAAGAGCAACGGCCGGCGCTGCATCTGCTTTTGCCTCCGCCTCTTGGAGACAAGGTTTTTTGCATGGACGATGCATCCACTGTGCAGAAGGCAAATGGAGAAATGCCTGTGAGATTTTGCAACTCCTTGTTGGAGTCAACCTAACGCGTCTGGGAGTCCAAAGCCGATACGTCGCCATCGGTGATAAAGGTGTGCCGGACTTTTGATCCCGTCACTGCTGACGCTCAAGACGATGCCAATGAACGCCTGTCCCGATTTGGTGAAGTCTCTCGCCTCAGCACGGATTCGATTTGTCGTCGTCGATTTCGCTACGACGAGTCCGAATCTACCGTAGACGTGGTTTGGTGACAGCCTCAAATGGAAATGGGTCTCGACAACTAAATTCATCGCTCTTCTTCGGCCATCCACGAGCCACGGATGCGATGCGACTCGCCAAATAGCGCCTCACAAAGAGTGTCCATTTAATTTTCTTACTTCCGCCGTCCGCAGACCTGCAAATAGTGTCCATTTAATTTCTTTATTATTCCCTCCGTTTCGGATTAGTCGACGCTCCCGACCAAACATTACACTAGCTGCAAGCTAAAAAGTTTGTGTGGACGTCATATAAATAAATAAATAAAAAGGGAGGTAGTATAAGTTTGATAAAAAATATAATGAAAAGTATTAATATTTATAACATTAAATAAACTTTTTAATGAATCTAATGGAACTTGTTAGATATCAAAAGTATTGATATATTTTTATATAAATTTAATCAAATATATAATGATTTAACTCAGAACAAGATCAAAAAGACACTCTACGAGAGGGAGAGACAGAGAGAGAGTACGTATCAGTAAGGTCTCATATATGAACAGGAACCTAACCCCGGCTGGGTACGGCGCAATCGACAATAAGAGCAGTTAACCATAAATTCAATATCGTGTCATCGTGTTCTCCACAAAAAAAAGACAACATGCTTTGTGCGTTGCGAACCCATACCCATGTCATGACATGTTACCGGACCTTTGCAAAGTTTCGAGCATGCTGTGTGTAGAACCTTACTCCATGCTAACGATTCAAATCACCCTACCGAAAAAGGAAATCACCTTACTCCGGAGAGGCTAAAAAAGCAGACGCTTGTTTTTGTCTAGTCAAAGATCCGATCCTTTGCCGCTGCTTGGTAGTGTGGCTCGTGGCCGGTAGTTGCCGCGGTCGGGGGCAGCCAGAAACCCCAGCAAGACACTCGGCGCACGCGCACCAGGCCAGTCGCAACGAAGGCCCCCGAACGCGCGAGCCACCGGGTGCCCGACGCCCGCGCCGAGCCGGGCCGGCCTCGCCGACCGCACCCGCCGTCCGCCGCCCTATATAGCCACCGCACCACTCCCTCCTGCCGGCCTGCCCCCCGCCACCACCGCTGCCTCCCTTCCCGTGGTGCGCCCCCCTCCGCATTCCCCAATCACTCGGTTTTGCGCCGTGTGACAGAGCGCGCAGTCAGTGGCAGAGAGAGACTGAGAGAGACAGAGGCGGCGATGGCGAGGCACTTCGTGCTGAACACCGGCGCCAAGATCCCCTCGGTCGGCCTCGGCACCTGGCAGTCCGACCCCCGCGTCGTCGGCAACGCCGTCTACGCCGCCGTCAAGGTCCGCACACGCATTCCCTTCTAAATGCACAACTATGAATCTAATAAAGTCAAATCGACTTATAATTCGGAACGGAGGGAGTACTTTATTTGGTGTAAATAGTCTTGAAACGCGTATATGGATACATTCAATGCAATTTACGCAATTTGCAAGCCATTTTTTTTATCCCAGCAAACATATCACTATACTGGGATTATTTTTTCTTTAAATCTATTAGATCACTTATTTGGGCAAAGAATAACACTGCGATGTGGACTTTGACCTAATTAGAAAGTAGTGTTCAATTTTAGAAGCTCAGCAAACAAATTAGCAGGCATTCACAGCTCACAAAGTCACAAGGAGCATTATGCCCTCCTATGTCCTATTATACACGCACTCTGTGCAAAGCTGTTTTGGTTTTGAATAGCAATAGGAGTATTGAAACCCTGACATCCATTTTTTGGACTATTCAGATTGGTTTGGCGCTGAAGAAGCTGTTTGAAGAGGGTGTAGTGAAGCGTGAAGATCTGTTTATCACCTCTAAGCTATGGTAGGTTCAAATCTCCAGTGATATTCCTGTAGTTATGTCACTGCGGTTCAAGATGAATATACAAATGCGTATTTGTAGTCTTTAACAAATTATGTCTCAACTAGTTTCTGGATGGCTTTGTTTTCAGGAACGATCATCATGCTCCTGAAGATGTGCCTGAGGCACTAGATGAAAGCCTGAATGATTTGCAGCTTGATTATTTGGACCTTTATCTTGTATGCATCTCTCTATTTGCAGTTATACTTCAATATCTGATCTCCTCTATCTGGTCTTTATGTCATCAACGTCTTGCTTTCTTGGCACTGGTATCCCTAGTTTTTTATATTTATTTTTTCAACTAAGAAAAAATCTCCTTGGCGAGCAAGGAGCATGTCTGAACTATGTTATATTTAAAAGTTCATTAGAGTTTCAGCAAAATTGTGTTATCCATGGCAGTATATTCTGTGCTATTTTTATAGTTTATAATGTGGAAAGTGGAAATATGGTTTTCTCTGTCATATGTTGAATATGTCATTTTCCCTATATTTCATCCATGGATGTTTCTCCATCTTGTTTGGTGCGAATTTTGCTATTGATTTCTGGTGTGAATTTGTCTGCAGTTTAGTCACTGCTGCTGTTCGTTTTTGGCAAATTGAATACATTGAAATATGATATATGTTCAATAATTTGTCAGTTACGTTGTTCAACATTTTTTCTGGTATCTTCGGCTTAGAGCTAGACGATTACATGTTGGAACTGTTTATCATGGCCTTTATGAATAAACTATATCTCTGGTCATCTCTGTATTTTGTAGATCCATTGGCCATTTAGAGTGAAGAAGGGAACAAACACTAGCCCTGAAAACTTCGTTACACCTGACATCCCTGCTACTTGGGCGGCAATGGAAAAATTATATGATGCTGGCAAAGCTCGCGCCATTGGCGTGAGTAACTTCTCATCAAAGAAATTGGGTGACTTGCTTGCTGTTGCTCGTGTACCTCCAGCTGTTGATCAGGTGGAGTGTCATCCTGGCTGGCAGCAAACTAAGCTCCATAACTTGTGTCAGTCAACTGGTGTTCATCTTACTGTAAGTCTGATTGCCTCATGTTACCTTGTGCATTTCTTTGTCTTTAAAAGGGCTGGATTGCATTTGCAAAATAAAAAATTGTCCATTCTGATTTATTTATTCTGTATGTGTTTTGTAGGCTTACTCACCACTAGGTTCACCTGGTACAACTTGGTTGAACGGTAATGTCCTTAAAGAGCCAGTGATCATCTCAATAGCTGATAAACTTGGGAAAACACCTGCACAAGTGGCCCTGCGCTGGAACATTCAGATGGGTCACAGTGTACTACCAAAGAGCACGAATGAAGAAAGGATAAAGCAAAACCTTGACGTTTATGATTGGTCTATTCCAGATGATTTGCTTGCAAAGTTCTCGGAGATTAAGCAGGTACATTTGTGCTCAGTACCCTCAGCAATACTTTGATGAGGACAAAATTCCATTATTATTTACTGATGATGATAATTTGATATTTAAAATTACTATGTTATGCTTTTCTTAAAAATCCATATGATTTGACTATATCCTGATAAACAAACCCATGTGTATATCTCCTCTAGGGAGTCTGCTCACTTGGAGAATGCTAAATTTCTAGGGCTAAGTAGCATTTGTAGTTTTTTTTTGGCTTTCTTGGATCTTGGAAAGCGGATGGTTCTGTGACAGGATCCTAGTAGGGGTGTCTGCTTCTTCTTTTTCACTTGATAATGCATGTGGAAATAAACACATGCAGCTGCAATATTTGCTATAAAAATTTCATTAAAATTTTAAATAAATTATGTTTCAGTGAGATGCTATTCCCTCCCCTTTATGGTATGCACCCACAAATACCAGCTGAAAGTTTGGCATGGTACTGTAGTCACAGTTATCTGGCAACTCAGATTGTTTTAACTAGATCATCAACCCCATGATTGAGCTTCCCATGATATTCTTTTTAACTAGTACTTATTTTTGCTTCATGATTTGATTAGTTAGAAGGTGGGGAAACATTTCCCTCAAGATTCTCAAAAAAAGAGAGAAGAAAAGATGCGTGATTTCAAGAATACTTGCTGTAAAATTTATAAAATGCAACTTTTATCAATGCTTGATTTTTGAATATTGTGAAGCTTGTCTGACATGAAAATGCTTGTTTGTGTTCAACTTTGTGCTACTATGTGCAGACACAGTGACACCTAAGAAGTCTGGATATAGTGCTGTTTTAATTACACTGCCAGTGGCAGTATTAGCTACATTGGGTAGAACCAAGTCCACCATCACTGCCTAATGATCATATTTGCTTGCTACAGTAGGGCAATGCTATTTGTTCTGCTATTTATTCTTCTGTATTGATTCTGAAAAATTATATCTATTGCTATTTATTCTGCTGTATTTATTCTGACAGTTTTACTTTGTGATCTTCAGACTCGGCTGCTCAGAGGCAACTTCGTTGTTAATCCGCAGAGTATTTACAAGACCCACGAGGAGCTCTGGGATGGTGAACTTTAGGAAGGATACGTTAGGGCCTGTCAGTTCATTTTTTATCTCTCTGAATTTGCTTGTCGGAAGTGCAGGCTCAGTGCGCGAAAGCCCTGATTCTCCTGTATCATGAACTATGATGTCGCTTTGGATCTTGGTTTTATGGTAACCGTGCAGTTATCTGCCGGCATAATTTGTCCCGTGCTACGTCCTAGTTTCACTGAATTGCATCTTCTATCTTGAACCGTTTCTTTATGCCCTGTTTAATTTTTCTCTCTGATTTTGATCATAACTTGATAACTCATACAAACAAATGAGTCAAAAACCGTGCTGGTGTGTTTTGCCCCGGGCAGCCGTTTCTGCACTGCACCCTCGTGATTTGTTCAGATGCATCTGGCATATGTATACAGGTTAAGATTCCGTTCGCAGCCCATAGTGGCGTATCTACAGATACAGGACATGTGCGACTGACATGTGGGCCCTGCGGTTCCGGCATCTTCAGCTCGGGGTAAGTCTGGACCGTGAACCAAAAACTCGTGAGCTGGCTCGGTTCGTTCATAGCTCGGCTCGGCTCGATCAATTTTTTAACGAGTCGAGCTACTGATTTTGCTCGTTTTTTTAACAAGCTGGCTCGAGCCAGCTCGCAAGCTGCTCACGAGTTAAACGAGCTAGAAAGTTCTAATTTCAACATAGAAAATCGAGCTATCAAAGTTGAGATGAGCCATTGAAGCTATGCTAAACCTTCATAAGTGCTCCACGTGTGACTAATTTTATCATTTACAACTTTATAATTATTATTTTTAAAAAGTTTACATATGCTCAAATGTTAATTTCAAATTTACATACAACTCGCAAGCCTAACGAGCTGACTCGAGCTACTAACAAGCCAAACCGAGCCAATCCTTTTGCTCATTTTGTTAACAAGCCAAGCCGAGCTGTCTCGTTACCCTAACAAGCCAGACCAAGCCGAGCCGAGCTGGCTCGGCGTCCACCCCTAGCTCGGGGTCTCCTTGGCAGTTTCCGTTGCGCTGTCGTGGTCGTGGCCTTGTGGGAAGTGGTCTTTTTTTTGCCTTCAAAAGCTTGTGCCTCACTACCTTGTGGCCTTGTGACCCTCCTTGTCAAGTGGTTCCAATTACAAACCGTGCCCAGCTCGACTTCCACCACCGTCCCTCAGTCGCTCTCGGCGGCGGAGAGTTCAGAGAGGAAGGAGATGGCCACCTATTTCACGCTCAACACCGGCGCCCGCATCCCGTCGGTGGGGCTCGGCACCTACAAGGCCGGCCCCGGCGTCGTCGGCGACGCGATCGCCACCGCCGTCAAGGTCCTCTCTTCCCCCAAACACACTTCCTGTTCCTAGCTCTAGCTCCACACCCGATTTCGCTGTTCCGAGTTTGTTTTGCTCAGAAGCATGCGTGCTGCGCTGCTGCTTGAGCCCGGGCCTTGATTGATTCTGCTTGCTCGCTCGTCATGGCAGGCCGGGTACCGGCACATCGACTGCGCGCCACTGTACAACAACGAGAAGGAGGTAGCACTAATTCCCAGCCCAGTTTTTACGATTCCCTGTGGCGTTTCTGTTGGTGCAAATCGGTATATCTTTTTTTCGTGTCCCCAGATTGGTGTTGCTCTGAAGAAAGTCTTCGCTGACGGCGTCGTCAATCGAGAAGACCTGTTCATCACCTCCAAGATATGGTATTGATTCTCTTGGAGTTACCACTGAAGCTCAGGGTATTGATTCCCATTTGCTCCTGTCCATCAATCTCATATAACAACTGGAGAATAAGCTTTGCAGGTGCAGCGATCTCGCACCCGAAGACGTTCCACTGGCAATCGACAGCACTCTGAATGATTTGCAGCTGGATTATCTCGATCTTTACCTGGTAGTAAATTGACTATTTACACTGCAACATTGGCCAAGAATGAAAAGGCTTGCCATTTTCGTCTTGGTACTGACAGGTGACAACTTTGGGATCTCTGTAGATTCATTGGCCCTTTCAGATCAAGAAAGGCAGTGAAATCAGCCCTGAGAACTTTGTCCAGTTTGACATGCCCAAGACCTGGCAAGCAATGGAGAAGCTCTACGATTCGGGCAAAGCTCGCGCGGTCGGGGTGAGCAATTTTACGACGAAGAAGTTGGCCGATTTGCTTGCTTTAGCCCGTGTTCCTCCCGCCGTTAATCAGGTGGAGTGCCACCCCGGCTGGCAACAAGCGAAACTCAGAGCTTTCTGCCACTCTACTGGAGTTCATTTCTCTGTAAGTCAACATGATTTGAATGTAAAGATTCTGGGCACCGTGCTCATGTTCTTTCTTCAGGCCTATGCGCCGCTGGGCAGGATGAAAGTCGTTGCGAATAACCCGGTGGTGACATCTATAGCCGAGAGCTTGGGGAAGACTCCGGCGCAGGTTGCGCTACGGTGGGGTATCCAGCAGGGTCAGAGCGTGCTTCCTAAAAGTGCCAATGAGTCAAGGTTGAAGGAGAACATCGACCTGTTTGGTTGGTCTATTCCTGACGAACTGTGTGCCAAGTTTTCTGAAATTGAACAGGTAAAACCCCTTTTCAGTTGTTTAGCTGAGGTGCATAAAATGCATTTTTTACTCTACTTTTCATCAGTGAAATGAAATTTGGATATGTGCAAGTCTGCATATATAAGGTTTGTAACATAGTAGTACTTCATTTTAACAGACTGCTTCGCTTACTGATAAATTGAGAATTGACAGAGCTGCAACTGAAAGATGTCTTCTTCATGCTGAACAGGTTAAGCAAATCAGAAACGATTCCTTCGTGCATCCTCAGAGTATGTACAAAACAATTGAGGAGCTCTGGGACGGTGAGATCTGAATGAAAATCATCACTGGTGCGAAGAATCCGTGGCCGGAGTTGAAATTCTCGCCACGAAATAGGCACACTTTCTGTCTTTGAAGGGAAAATAAAAAAGAAGTAGGCATCATGCCGACGCGCAGTGAAGTTCGTTCAAAAACGAACGAGCATCGCGTGCATTTTGTCGCATTTGTTTTGGCAGGATTAAGTGACGTCACCATTGCTGCGCCTTTTCTTTCTGCTCTGGTTCGCGTTTTTTATCTATGGCTGGCTCTTCACTTTTCCTTGGCTCGTTTTTTAAGCAAATCAGAAAACGCAGTACTAGGGAATTGTCATATCCCGATCAGCTGTTCAGCACATAGCTGATCACGGAGCTTTGAGCATAGCATAGCCCTTTTATTCCATAATATAAAAGCATCGAGCGGCAACACTGAATTCTTCTCTGAACTTGAAAGAGAAGGCAAAGCTATCTAATCAGCAGTTGCCGGCATTCATTCAGATTACCACAACCCCAAGTTATGCAGCAACAGTTGCTGGCGTGCAGCGGCGCCGGCAGAAGTTGGTGAGCAAGTCGGCGCACCGGTAGACGACGGGCGGCTCCTGGCTGAAGCTGCTGCTGCCGTCGGCGGCGGCGGTGTACCTGACGCAGTTCCTGCACGCCGGGTGGCACCCGCGCTCCGAGAAGTCCATGCAGTTGCACTGCGGCGGGTACATGAGGAGGCAGAAGCCGCACTTGTCGCAGCACGGCCACGCCCTCGCGTTCGTGCCCATGGCGAACGCCGCGCCTCCAGCTTCCTCCCTCTCGTTTCCTGCGGCAACCATCAGTTGAGCCAAAGCTTGAACAGGAGGTTCTGAAAGATTGGAGGAGAAGAAGGGTGTCTCTCTCACCTTTGCAGAGCGGCAGAGTCGCGAGGACGGCGAGAGCAGCCAGCGCGACGCCGACGAGCAACACCTGAGGCCTACTCATGTTTGTTTCTGTCCCGAGCCTGTTGCTTGGATTTCCCTGCTACCGTCAGCGTCAGGCCTTCTTATAGGAGGGCTGCGCCCGTGACAGCTGCGTGTTTTCTTAAAAAAAACAGCTGTGTGCTGCCCACGCTTGCTTTGCGCACGAAGAAAGTGATGAGAAGAGAACAAAATGAAAAATGATTAAAAAAAAGAGGGAATGCATTTTTTGTGATAAAAAAGTGGGAATGCTTAAAAGTTGGCAGTGGCACCTGGCACGAGCAAAGTGCAAGCAGTACGGAACGATGGACCGCATCTCTTGTTTTTTTTCCCTACCCAAGAACTATCTCCCGATGAGGCATTTCTTGGGTGTTTAACATTAGAGTTTTGGGTGATTTTATAAGAGTAAGAATTGTAACTGCACGCCTCAGATATAATAGTATTTGCGAATAGGCTGTCTGGCTAAACGTCACAGTAAATTATTTCAGTCAGCACATAGCTTTGAGCTTACCACAGCTCATTTTATTCCAGAACACACAGTTTACAGTAAGAAACGATGAGCAATCACCACTCCTTTTTTATTCCCTCTCTAGCTGTTCTCTGCATCTCGAGCAAGTATTCATCTGACCGCCCAAGCACTATGCACCAGCTGCTGCAGGCGTGCAGCGGCGCTCGCAGAAGTTGGTGGTGAAGTCCATGCACTGGAAGAGCGGCGCTCCGCTGCCGCTGCCGCTGCCGCTGCCGGTGGTGGACTGGCGGCAGTTCTTGCACGCTGGGTGGCACCCGCCCGGCGACATGTCCCGGCACGAGCAGATCGGCGGGATCGACCTGGTGCACAGCCCGCAGGTGTCGCAGCACGGCCACGCGCGCGCGCCCGCGTCCTCGCCGGGCGCCGCCGCCGCTGCTCCTCCTCCCTCCTCTCCACCTTTGCCGAGTGGCAGAGCTGCGAGGACGGCAACGACGGACAGTGCGACGAGCAGCACCTGGGGCCTCATGTTGGTTTCACCTCGCAAGAACCGGCAACAATGGAGACTCTGTAGATGGGATGACGGAACGTAAGACGTTACTTGTAGGAGGCGCGGGGGGTGCGCGTCACAGGCGTGTGTGATCCAGTGGCTGCCCACTGGAAAGAGAGCAAAACGACAAGTAAATGGGCACGACACACCCGAGCAAGACTGCAAGAGATCAAGATATGTCTGCGCCTAAAGACAGACATGAGGTCTGCTGGAGTGCTGGTGCCTGGCATTGGCGCATACCGTGCTGGCTCACTCACACCGTGCGCATGCAAAACCAAAAAAACCCTATCCCACCCAGCGAGGCCCGTCAAAGTTCAAACTGCACGCGCCACCACCTGACCACCAACACACACGACCACACGGGCCTCCACCTCCACTCGCCCTCTCGCAAAGACACGGAACGCTTCTGGCCGGCTCACCTCATCTCGACCTTCCCGTCTGTTCCAAACATCATCCGGCTAGTTTTTACTAGTATCTGTTTTCGTTTGTTTTTGTATGCCTAGGATTTGAGTCGCATATTTGGAGCGATATCTTGAAGAACCAAGGAAAGCGTGAAATCAACCTAGAGTGTTCTTTCAGTTTATTATCTTCATCTACAGGTAGACCTCTAGTTTCTCCTGCTTGATCTAAAAGGTGACATTCAGCAAACAACTCATTCTTCCGTTTATAACTTAGCTTCAACATTCCCAGAATTGCGGCCCATCCTCTCACTGTCGCTCTGAAAGTTCTAATCCTAAACATAATTAAACATCTATTTTTTTTTAGAGTGATGCCGCAAAAACTTGGATAATACTCCCTCATTTCAAATTCTAACATATATTCCAAATTCTAACATACATTGATTTTGCTATGTATCTAGACATAACATATATACATAAAAATGACCTAAAATTTGAAATGGTGTATATTTTATTTTGACAATGGTAATTCAAATTGTAACTCAATGCATTCACGTATTACTTCAATGTTGGTAGACGACAATGTTTAACTTTAGAAACTATCAAACTATGTTACGGTTACGGTATAGAAACTGGTGAGCCAAAAGCCCAAAAGAGTGAAATGGCGACAATACGATCTGGTCAGCCAAAAGAGTGAAATAATTTTATACAGGACCATGTTATGGTAGAGAACCACCTTGTCTATGATGCCAAGCCAGCTACACTCATATCTATCGCCCAATTTGCTTGACCATCCATGCACCACCCAAGTACAAACCAAGCAGAGGACCTGCCAGGAGCATCTGTGTCAATGGATCTGTCGAAGGTGTAAGCACCGCAGCAGCAACAACAGCACCAACAACAACGTATCTCCAGATTGAAAGCATTTGGTCTCCAGAAACTAATCCAACTTGTCCCAGCAGTAGCTGGATAACAGGAACCTGGAACAGAACACCGTGAAAATGCATAAAAACCAAAAGAAGCTTCTTTATGAGATTCTGCATCTATCACAGTTCACTTTGTATGTATATTTGTACAATAAATAGGAATTGTGGTGCAGTCCTCTGATAACTCAAATAGGTGTTCACCATATTCAAAAGCAGCATTTATATGTGTCATTTGTTCATAGTTAACACGAAATATGAAGCACGGAGTGTGTGCATAGTGAAGCATGATTAGTATACAGTGGTAGTGGATGTGTGCTAATTGAGTGATTACTGTATAGCATGTGGCTGTGTTAGTGGAGATAGCTGAATCTGCGTGAGTGTTCTTGGCTGGGTTGTGTGGCTGAGACGCAGCTTAGTGCCTATGCGCTTGTGCTGTGTTCTGTGTAGTCATCATGTTGTCGTGTGGTGAATATAAGTTGCTCGTGTGCATTGCCAAAAAGTAGTATGTGTGTTCCGCATCTGTGAGTGGCTGGTGTGATCTTGGGAGGTGGTAGAGGCTAACATGTACATTAGTCAAAGTGACCACTTGGGTGCTACAGCTAACCTTGGTGTGCAAATTATGGAAATTTGTGGTATTAATCTCAACAGCCTACGTTTTCCTTGGGAAATTGTCACCAAAAGTTGGCTCTTTCATCACTTATAAAAACATTCCCACCTAAATGTGGTACAAGGAAACTCATTATATCTACATCCCACAATTAATCATAACAAACTCCAGAAATGTAAACCTGTGAGGATATTGAGGGAATTTTAGGGAAATTTGTTTACCTGAAAGGACAAACCTGTGCTGAACAGGAGCACAAGTACGAACTCAAAGTACTGGTCTATTGACCATAACGATTCCACTGCCCCATCAGCATAGTTCACGAAGAAGTTCAATGCAGCAGGGCTAAGAACTGTGTACGAGAAGTAAATGCCAAGGTAGAATAGAACAGAAGAACCCAAAACAATAGGCCCTAGGAATTTCCGCTCATCCCTTGTTAAACCTGGAAGAACGAATGCAATGATCTCATACAAAATAATAGGACTTCCAAGTAAAAGTCCACAATAACCAGAGACCTGCATGGGGTTGAAAATAATGAGATAATTAACAGTTTAATTGCTTAATGACCAAAAACAATTAATCCATGATGTAGAGAATGAAAATTGCATGAGAACGATGACATGAAAATTGCATTCACTTTGAAGTTGTCTCCTAAATACTAGCAACATAGAGGATATGGGGCACAGGTTCCTCAAGTTTGAGGACTGTGAAAGCAATTAGGTTTCAGGATATTTGATTGATTGATGGTGAATGGGTACACTGTACATATATAGGCAAGGATCATTAGGGTTTATAGAAACACCCAATCAACGGTGATTCTTGCCTAATCTACCATCTATCTATCTTAACCCCTAATGCAGCCAGCCTGTTAGGCTAGGTGCCAGGTCCAACTCCAGCCCATAACCATGAAAGCAATTAGGTTTAAGGATAATTGATATATTGATGGTGAATGGGTACAATGTACATATATAGGTAAGGATCATTAGGGTTTATAGAAACACCCAATCAATGGTGATCCTCGCCTAATCTACCATCTATCTATCTTAACCCCTAAGGCAGCCAGCCTGTTAGGCTAGGCGCCAGGCCCAGCTCCAGCCCATAGGGCGCATACTCTTAACAGATTGAAATGGCCACTTTCATAGTTTAGGGAACTGAGCCTCCGGTGATAGTTGAGGGACGAAACTGGATATTCCTTCAAATTTTGAATTCTAATTTCAGGGAGGTGAAAGCAGGCTGCAGGCACCTAGGAACTTGCACACTGATGTGTGTGAGGATTTTCATCCATTTGGTCTTTTAGGATGCTACCGGCAAATTTAGATTGCACAAATTTGATCAAGTCGCACAACCTGACTCAGATACATGTACTCACTATGCACAATGTGGGCCCACAACCAACTCCAAAATGCATAACACATTGCTAGAACCATAAAAGATGAAGAGTTTTCCAGCGTATTGCATGTTGCTAAAACAATCCAGAATGTAGAAATGAATTATGTAGACAATTTCTGTTGGAGTATAAGTGAATTGCCTACCTTTCCCTATCAGCTTAAGTTTTTGGGTTGTTGATGCACACAACTCAATAATTTCAACAAGATACACAAATTACATAACAAACAACAGACTACTTTGATATAGGATTGACGATCCCTTTCCCAGGAACCATGTATTGTTCTGAACGTAAAAGGAGGGCCAGAGAAGGGAGTGAGTAGAGATGATAAGAATATTTTATGATTAATTTAAACATTTAGATTTCTGGAAACTCACCTTTAATGTTGTAAAGAAAAATTCCCCAGGGGAGAGCTGCAAAAACCGAACACCCTGAACAGTCACAGGCGCTTCTAGAAGCAGAATCAAATCTTTTGAGAAAGCAAAACAGCCAAGTATCGCAGCTCCAACAGCCAAAACTGAGATGAATATCCTCTCACGAAGCTCTTCTAGATGATCGAATATACTCATCTCTTTATCATCAGGAAGTAATTCTTTGCTTGGATAAAGAAAACTATACAGAGCACTCTGTTCTTCTTCTTGTGGGAGGCTTCCAAACGAACCATTTTCCACTGCCGAAGGTAAATTTACATTGTAAACTAGGCAAATCAATATTCTTGGCACAGCTATGTAAGATATCCCAGAACAAAAACTCTACCAATTTATGTAAAAAAATAAAGACAATTCATCAAGTAACATGGGAAGATTAAATGGCTCATGTCCATACAATAAAAACTGAACAGTATGAAACACACTTTTTAAATTCCTTAACTCATCAAGTTATATAAAACTAATGAGCCAGAACAGCACATCATTGAGCAAACTTCTTTTGATGTCTAGCTTTCTTATGTGTGCCCTCCCTT
This sequence comes from Cenchrus fungigraminus, assembly GCA_036936925.1. Taxonomy (NCBI): domain Eukaryota; kingdom Viridiplantae; phylum Streptophyta; class Magnoliopsida; order Poales; family Poaceae; genus Cenchrus; species Cenchrus fungigraminus. Next base: position 12,040,856 of record CM072778.1, on the reverse strand, counting down.
TCTTTTATATTGTGCACATACATTTCAAGATTCAAACTTTAGAGCTATTTATCAAAATTCAAATGTATAGCTTTGTTACTCAACATTTTTATGGGCGTGTTTGTCTCCGCTTATTTCTCGCTTATCGGTGAAAATAAGCCATAATCCCACACAAACAGCTCACTTATTTTTCGCTTAGCCCACAATCCAGAAAACAACATGCATTTGATACTATTGTCTATTTAACTAAATTATTAGAATTATTGAGTCTTGTCGTATTAAGAATAAAATGAGATATTATCAGCCTCAGGGGCCTCCAAGTCATTTTAAACTCAGGAGAAACAATTGACAGAAATGTCAAAAACTAAGGTCATCCAGACAGCAGACTTATCAGATAAGCCTGCTACCCAGATAAGTGAGGTCCAGGTAAGCGGAAACAAACAGGGTCTATGATGAATTTCTAACTCCGCTATCACCCTACATCAAGCTCTACTAACTGACACAACTATACTCAGGTTCTGTATCCGGAAATTCGTGTACATACGATTTTTTTTGCTTCGATTGCTACCTGTACCTCCTTGGTGGTTGGTTGGTCAGTAAGTATCTGACCCATTTGCAACCCTTCAAATGAGAGAAGATACTAGCTGACAACATGCACCACGAGCGTTTTTGGTACAGTGAACATTGAACCTTATCTTCTAGGGTTTTTTAATTGCAAGTAAGATCTTTGAATTTATCAACTGGTTCTGTGTATCAAGGAACTTCCATAACCATTAGCAAACAATGGAGAGAGACTACTCCTTTATTCCATCCCGCATAACCTATTGGAATTGCTGGCTACCACAAACAACGACCATTGAATTTGAGCATACGGCCACTCTGGGAACTCCAGCAAAACACCAGAGCAGTGCGAACCAAAATAGCGTAACGAGAGGCGTACCAGGAGGTCCTGAAGCCGGGTCCTCGAGTGCGGCGCCGAGGCCGCTGGACTGATACTCCTCCCTAGGCGGCGGGGGGCCCTCCTCCCGGGGCCGGCCGTCCCCGTTGACAGCAGCGCAGCGGAGGCTCCGGCGGCGGCCGTGCTGGAGCCCGGGCGCCGCGGCGGGGAGAGATAATACGGGGAGGTTGCGCGCGCGCGGGAGGGCCCTGCTCTGGCTGATGTAGACGCCGCCGGAGTGCAGATGCGGCCGCGGGTGCGCGAGCGGCGTTCCAGCGCTCCCCATCCCGTTTCAGTCTGCTGCTCGCCGTTCAGGCCGGAGAAACGAACGGATAGGTAAAATATCTACGGTGTTGACCTTGGCTCTCTCAGGTAAAATATCTTCAGGTCTGGTAGCTGCTGCACCACCGGTCGGGACAGGCGGCGGCCGGCGACCCCAGCCTCGCGGCCCCGGTGCCCCGCTCCTCTCCAGCGCCGAGGCGAGCTGACGCCGGCCCGTGGTCCAGGCGAGGCGGCCGCCGACCCCGCCCCGCCTTCTCTTCCCTCTCCTCTCCTTCCGATACAAAAAAAATGCTTCGTCCTCTCAGCCATCGCCCAGGTACCGTCCCACCTCAGTCCCCCCAACAGCACCGCCTCTTCCAGCGTCGTCTCCTCTCACCGTCCTCCTCAGTCCCCACCCATGGCTGTCCTAGCCCGCTGTATGCCTGCTCTCCCTTCGTGCTGCTGGCTGCCACCACCGCTATCCATTTGTTCGATACTTCGATTACGGCGGCGCCTGGCCGGCACGGCGTCCTCCCACGGGTTGCCACGAACAGCGGGACGCAACAGGCCGATCTGCAATGATGGCAGTCCTATTGTGAGCTTGATTATCTAGAAAGCAAACTGCAACAATAAGTACATCAATCTTCAAAATCCCTTTCCCCCATTAAGAAATTGTTTGTTGGTGATTGCTTGTTTCATTTGATGCGTTCGTAGATCGATTTAGTTATCAACAAAGCCTTCCAAGCGTGATTTAATCTGGACAAAAGCTAATTCAGATGTGTATGTAGTTCTTTGCATCTCAATTTGGATCGGAAATTGCACTACCAAGACGAATTCCCTGTGTATCTGCTTGAATCTCTAGCTAGGTACTCAATATACACTGATTAGTTAGAAAATTATGTGAGATGTATTGATTTATGGAAAAAGTCCAAATTACTCCTCTGAAGTATAACCAAAGTCTAGATAACCCCTAAAGTATTTCTTGGTTTGGTTCGCCTCTAAACTATATCATTTAATTTAATTTACCTCTTAATACAATTTATTTTTTTTCAACGTGCACAAGTGTAGTTTAAAGTTCACATTTTGCAAGATGACCGCAGACAGCATAAGGCACATTAAAAAATATGAGAAATTTTAAAATGTTTGTTTTTTTATTAGCCGTCCAACGAAATTCAACGGTGGAAATATCAGGAAGTACCAAAAAGTTTGTATGAGAAAGTATAAGGAAGTACTAGATTGGTGGGACCCGCAAGAAATTTTGATTAGTATTTTTTAATTCGGAAAGGGCATAGGACAGGAGTAATTTCGCTTTAATCCCGACCATTCTTTGATTCCCTGGCTCAATTCTTCACTGGGGCTGTCCGTGTGCGTGGAGGAAGCGGCGGCGCGTGTCCGCGGCCGCAACGGCTGCGCGGGGAGGACAACACGGAGGCGGCTCAGAGTCCTTGTCTGCAGCAGCGCCGACGTCCACGGTCGCGAGGATGCTCATCATGCCCGCGTGGCTCGGGCACTATGCGTCGAGATGGAGGAGGCCCTGGCCACGGTGCGGATGGCGGCGGCGAGCGCAGGGCTGTCGGAGTCCACTGGCCTCACCGAGTCGGTCGTCTCCCTGTCGGAGCACCACAAGTCGGCGCGCGTGCGCGGCCTCGCGGGCGACGTCGTGCGCCGGTCGCTCTCGTCGGAGCCATACGATTCATGGAGGTTGTCAACAAGCACACGAAGAAGGAGCCGCGGATTCTGCGTGGGAGCGATGTTGTTGATGAACGCGCACGCGGGCGCGGATGCGATGCTCGCGTCCCGGCTCGTCGCCGACAAAGACAAGGAGAGGTACGTGCCGCTAGCAAAGACGAAGAAGATGGCTATTTAGCCGGGCAATGGCAGTGTACTATTGCTGAACAAAGCAGTCATCCAACCCTGCTCAAGCTACGTACGAACTTTCTCTCCCAGCCAGCCCTACCTAAAAAAACAACTCATTTTCCCTACTGAGGTCAGTCTAATGGCAAGATGGGACAGAACACTCAAGCACCTGTCGTGTCCAAACTCCAAAGCGAGGAGATAAACCAAGCGCAAGCTTCATGAGGGCAACCAATAGGTGGAGGCTGCGAAGCGTCAACGAAAGATTCAAGTCATCGAGGCGCTAAAGATGTCAGGAGCAGAGGAAGAAGAAGATGCATCCAATCTTGCGGGAGAGGAGCAAGGCGAGACGGGGGAGTTCCTCGGCCGTGAGACGTTCTCAGCTCCCCTCTCTTCAGAGGATTTAGGGCTCTGTTTTCTAGAACGTTGTCCATTGGTGTATCAACGTGTTTCGTTTTCCATGTGTGATCGTCAATAGATTGATGCAAAGAACTATTATTGTTCTGTTCTGTATGTAGTATCAACGAAAGGAAATTGATTTTCATGTTCCTAATGAAGAAATGAAATTGATTTAGGAATTTCAAACTCAGACTACTGCTTTAAATTGTCTTCATCAACAAATGTAAAACAAGAACAATGAGCACCATGACAATTAGAAAGCATATACTGTTCCGCAAGTACACTGTACCATCGTCAAGAATCTTGTGTCCACTGGTACACTGAATTGTGTAGCCTAGCTTGGACTTCAGTGTTTCTGTAATCCAGCTCGCTCGTCTATGTGATCGTCAGTACTCTGCACCAAATTGTACTTGTATACAGAATGACGAGCATACAATTGATGATCACAACCAAATTGAGCAAGTCTGAATGTCTAAACACAAGCTGGCAGTTAAAGTTTCCCGAACACTGGAGAACTGCAAGTCTGCAACAACACGAGGAACAACACACAATTTTAGTTGGAATGCACATACCACAATTTGGTCTCTGTAGTATGCACCTTTAGTTCATCTTCACATGTTTAAGTTGCATGATCAAATCGAAATTAGATGAATGAAGAAAATTTTCTTGCCGAAAAAAGGAGTCTTCTTGAGAAGATGGTAAAATTAGGTTGTTGTTGGTGACAAAAATCTGAACTTAGAAATGCTTTTCTGCATTGCAATGCAATATAAGCCACTACATCTGTAGCTACATTCGACTACATTCACAGAGACTATGAACAAGGAAAAAACACAAGTTTACGTTGTTGGCTTGCAGAAAGCCATACGATCAAGAATAACAATAGTTTCGGGATAATCCCTACATAGCTCCTCTATTTCCCAAATATATAGACCAATTCCCTGCATGCACAAGAACAACAAAGAATAGTTATATAATTTTGACTTTGTAACAAAAAGCGTAATTAAGTCCACGTTACTTTATATTCAAGAAGCAATTTTATTTTGCAAAAAAGATGCAGACTAGATTTTCATAAAGCTCATGTAACAAGTGACTTGTGTAATTTTGTCAAGTTTATTAGTTTCCTCAGATAAATATTTTTCTTAAGGAACCATGTTGACAGAGTCCCTATTGAAAGTACATTTTATCATAGCATTACTTAGAGAAAGAAATTAAAAGATGTGCGTTACTAGATGATGCCTACATTTAAAACTTAGGGTACCGCTGGAGAAGTTGCCACTCGAACAACTTGGCAAGGATACCGGAATCGATTTACTTGGATCCAGGCATCTAGCACGAGCTTCGCTTGCGTATGCGTGTCTTTCCGTTCTCATTATGCGCGTAAAACAATACTCCCGGCCGGCACCATGTATACAGTGATACAGTATTGCCTAACCTGGCACCTAATAAGGAAATAGATCAGAAGCATTTTTAGAAAAAAGAAAGACATTTGCTTGACGCCAATAGTATCTGGTCGTAGCTTTGTCTTTTTCACATGGGGGTGTCATTGTGTCAGGGCATCTCCAACAGGAAGGTGTTGAGGGCAGCTCCAACTAACTCTTGGTGAAGAGCTAAACTTGCATATCTCTCGATGCTCTCCTCTCAAACCGCACAAGCTTGAGGTGTACTTTTAGCCAACTTATTACTTTTCTTTCTCTTTAGGCCTTGTTTAGTTGGCTAAAATTTCTAACTTTTTCTCCACTCTCTCTCCATCACATCACATTAAATACGTCAAAAGACATATGTTCGGAGTATTAAATATAGGTAAAAAAATAACTAATTACACAGTTTGGATGTCCTTTGCGACACGAATCTTTTGAGCCTAGTTAGGTCATGGTAGGATAATATTTACCACAAGCAAACGAAACGTACTACAGTATGCTACAGGAGTTCCAGCAGTTAAAAAGGCAAATTTTTCAACCAACTAAACAAGACCTTAGTATAAGATCAATACCAGTGCACGATTTACGTATAGACGTATAGTAGACAGATAATTGTGCTAGATGGGTATCATGGGAAAAACTCCTCCCTCATCTGACGAAACTGTCTCTATTGATTATACCTTGTAAAATCATCAAATTTGTTGATGTAAATGGCATAAAACTCTCATGAAACTTGTTATTCAGACTAGACTAAGCTAGCAGCTATCTCAAACTGTTGGATACGCTCTCACTGTTAGAACCCAAAACCAAAAGTAGTCACTGTTCAGTTGGCGGCTTGCATGGTGCGCGCCTTGTTAATTTCGAGGTCTAGACAACAGCAGCATATTGATAAACTAAAACAGCCCCTGTTTTGTAATCACTCCACCAGACCATACCAGAGGTGCTAGCTATCTAAAACAAATATTAAGTCTGCGGTAGAATCAGAGTTAGATCTGAGCAGCTATCACAATAGGTTAGATGCATCTTTTTTCTGTCGAGATTGTCACGCATACAATGTTAGCTTTAAAAATAACTTTTTGCTCCAAATTTGTGTCGCGCATTAGGTAGCTTATATGAATGCATGATAGATACCGTCATTTCCCAATCCAACTATATTATATAAGACAAGAGCTAGTGAAAAAATTACGTTCCAACGTAACAGATCCCATGTATTTATTTATTTTTATCAAATACTTATTGGGACAACCCAATAATCTACCACATGTGACTTTCCCATCATATATAGTTCTAAATAGCCGGATAAGGTATATGTATGCATGATGAGATGTCACCATGTAGATCATCTATACATGTACCATCATAGTATAGCTTTTTTTTAGAGAGCTAACGCTTAATGATATTGTTGACACCCAAAATTGGCAAGACTAGGTAAGCCGGTCTAACCGGTGGGCCCACCCGGTCAGACTGCCCTGGTCAAAGTCTTCAAAAGGCAATTTGGACTTCACCATTGGATAGGTCTCGTCGAGTACATCAAGATCCATATATAGAATGTCTAGTTCGGAGTCCGGATGAAGGAGATATGGCTTCTGGAAAATCTGCATCACAGAGGCGGTTAGACCGCGTCCCATAGGCGGTTAGACCACCCCGTCCTGTCAAAACTGGTTAGGAGTTGTATTTCGACACAATTTTGTAAGGGTTTCGACTCCTAATGGGGCAAGACCTCCCCTCCCTATAAATATAAAGAGCCACGGCTGATTGAGTTATCGATCAAATACATCTACTCTTTATCGTTTTGTCTTTACTTTCATCTCTTTGCCTTAGCTTTTCCAATCTACAACTTGTTGTTCTTCCTTCGTCTCCGCGACGACCGAAGGCGTTCTAGGTGGTCTGCCGACCCTAGAGCAACCCTATGTGCATCAGCTCTTACGGGGTCCCTCCCGAGCCGACGTTCGTAGGTCTACCGTTGGTTCATCCCGGCACCCCGGTCTAACCGCCCTTCATAGGCGGTCTAACCGCCCCTCGCAGAGAAGCTGCAGCGAGCTTTCTCCGTGTGCTTGTTGATCTCGGAAAAGGTGTCAACAAATTGGCGACTCCGCTGGGGAAGAGGATCTGGCTATCTTAACCGATCTGTCAAACTCCGGAGACATGTCTCAGTGTGATCTAGACAAGGGCAATATCATCGACTTCACGGATGAAGATCTCTCACCAGAAGATCGTCAAGCTATGGAGGACTTCATGAAGCAAAGGGCCGAACGAGATCGCCAAGAAGTAGAAAAGCTCATGAAGGAGAAGGCTGAGAACGATCGACTTCACTACTTGTCGCACTTCAAATGGACTCGCGAAGGAAAGGTGAAGAAGATTAAGGAAGTCACCTTCGACACTCCACCGCCTGAGGTACCACCCAATGTGAGCACATCATCAACTCAATCCTCTTTTGTTACCGTTAATGATCTTACTACCGTGATGGATAGTTTTCGCTTATTAATGATTGAGAATATGCAAAACATGGTAGATAAGAGTCTTGGTAAACGATTAGAGGAGGGTAGTAATGTTGCATCTGGTTCTAAAACTGTGGCACCTCAGACCCCATCTATTAATGCATCGGTTGCACGCACGGTTCATCCTCAGTTTGGCATGCCGTTGAATTATTTCGCGGGACAAACACCACCGCTGCCGTCTGGTCAGAACAGGCCGGTCAGACCGCTTGGTCCGATCGGTCAGACCGGCCCTGGTGTTATGGTGCCTTATCCCTCGTCTCCGGAACCTATAGTTATTATTCCTCCCTTTCAGGCTGCTTCTGGCCGATCTGGTGGGAATACTTCAGTAGCTCAAGGTATTCCAATTTTGGTTCCGTTTCAAACGGGCACTGCTTATAGTTATGCACCTAATGCCCAATTTAATAGTCGTTTGCAACATAACGCTTCTGGCTTATACACACCGCCGAATGTGTTGCAATCGAATGCTTCTGCCACGCCAATGCCAACCACCATCCAAGAAGTCATCGATAGGTTTAATGCTAATCTTGCTAAACAAATGAGGGATGACTATGGGATAGAAGTAAAAAATAAAAATCTTTCATATCGAAAACCGTATCCTTCTAGTTTTGATTCGGTTCCCTATCCTATTGGTTGGCGTTGTCCTGAATTTGTGAAGTTTAATAGGGATGATAGCAAAACTACTTGGGAGTATGTTAGTCAATATTTTGCTCAATTAGGAGAAGCTAGTGCCATAGAAGAAATCAAAGTGCGATTATTTTCTTTATCTTTAACTGGCAATGCTTTTTCATGATTTGCTTCATTACCTATTAACTCTATTCGTACTTGGGAACAATTAGAGCAGAAATTTCATGATCACTTTTATAGTGGAGATAATGAGTTGAGGTTGAGTCATTTAACATCGGTTAAGCAAAAACATGATGAACCTGTTACTAATTATATTAGAATGTTAGAGAAACAAAAAATCGTTGTTATAATCTTGTTATCTCCGAAAGAGATCTTGCTGAATTAGCTTTTAATGGTTTACGATCCCATATTAGAGAAAAATTAGAAGGTCATGAATTTATTGATGTTGCCCAAGTCTTGACAAGAGCTTTAGCTCATGAAAGCCGAAGCAAAGACACTCGGCTCAAATCTGATCGTCCTAACATGCATATGCTAGATTACGAATCATCGGACGATGAGAGCAAAGAAGTATATGCTGCTGAATTTACATGATCATCTGATGATAAAGCAAATACTTGTGCTTCTCTCAAGCCAGCCCATAAGAGTCGGCAAGAGGAAGTAAAATTTACTTTTGATGTGGCTAAGTGTGATAGGATCTTTGATGAATTATTAAAACTAGGTAAGATCAAAATATCTCACACTTTGCCACCACCTGATGAAATAAAGAAGCGTACATATTGTAAATTTCATCATTCTTATTCCCATACTAATAATGATTGTAATAATAGTTTTCGTCGGCAAATACAATCGGCCATTGATGAAGGCCATTTAGTACTTCATAAGATGCAAGTCGACCAAAATCCTTTCCCTGTTAATGCTTTTATGAATACTCTTGAGTTGCTAAATCCGAAGGTACTCATTCGGCCGAATCAAGCCGATAAAGCTAAGGGGAAGAATATTATCATTGGAGAGCAAAGGCTTGACGAGAAGCTATCACTGGAGGAGACCCCCAAGATTGCAGTGATGACTTCAACGCTCGGGGGGGAAGACACTGCAGAAAAAGCCGACGGTGCATCGACCGGTCTGGCCACTGCCCAGGGCAGTCTAACCGGGTCCAGGAGCGGTCTAACCGCATCGGGCGGTCTAACCGCGTCCCAGAGCAGTCTGACCACTATTTCTAGAAAAAATGGAGATGCTCCCAAGAAAAAGGTAAGGCCTAGTTTTGAAGAACTCCTAGCCAAATATAGAAGAAGGGAGCTGCAAGGAAGCGAAGAAATCAGCCAATAGGTGCTAAGGGCGAAAAAGCACCACCAAGACATGAGAAGCGAGAAAGTACGCATCACCACAAGGTAATTTTGTTTATCCTTTTGTTGGATCATTTACACCATGTTCTAGGTATTATCCTTGTTATTACTCACCTACCGATTAGACCGATTATAGTAGTATGTACATGAAACCATATATGATTCAATATCCTATTGCACATCCAAATTATGGTACATTGCGAAGACCGATTGCTTACAACAACAATCTGGTCAAAAATAATGTATGTGCTACTATCAAGCAAGGTGAGGGTAGCAATGAGCAAAATTCTAAGGGTATGCAGCTGAGGTGGTGTCCCTCAGGCTTATCCCGCACTCAAAAAAGGAGATTACAGCGGATGCGAAAGCAAAGATCAATGGAGCAACCTACAGTGGTCACACCGGCAAGGTCAACAACTACTAAGCAGGTATGGAGACCAAAACAAGTTGTTCCATGAGTTCATAGTAAGTTCATGGCCGATAAAGCAATTATCGCCCTTAGGAGCAAAAATATGGACGATGTATTGTTAATCATCGTTTTTTGCCAATTTTAATCATTATAGATGTTTTCTGGCACGCAAGCTTTGCCATAAAACAGGAGGGCATATGTTGACACTCAAAATTGACAAGACTAGGTAGGCCGGTCTAACCGGTGGGCCCACCCGATCAGACCGCCCTGGTCAAAGTCTTCAAAATGCAATTTGGACTTCACCATTGGATAGGTCTCGTCGAGTACATCAAGATCCATATATAGAACGTCTAATTCGGAGTCCCATAGGCAATTTGGACTTCACCATTGGATAGGCGGTTAGACCGCGTCCCATAGGCGGTTAGACCACCCCGTCCTGCCAAAACTGGTTAGGAGTTGTATTTCGACACGATTTTGTAAGGGTTTCGACTCCTAATGGGGCAAGACATCCCCTCCCTATAAATATAAAGGGCAACGGCCGATTGAGTATGATCCAATCGATCAAATACATCTACTCTTTATCGTTTTGTCTTTACTTTCATCTCTTTGCCTTAGCTTTTCCAATCTACAACTTGTTGTTCTTCCTTCGTCTCCGCGACGACCGAAGGCGTTCTAGGTGGCATGCCGACCCTAGAGCAACCCTACGTGCATCAGCTCTGACGGGGTCCCTCCCGAGCTGACGTTCGTAGGTCTACCGCTGTTTCATCCCGGCACCCCGGTCTAACCGCCCTCCATAGGCGGTCTAACCGCCCCTCGCAGAGAAGCTGCAGCGAGTTTTTTCCGCGTGCTTGTTGATCTCGGAAAAGGTGTCAACAGATATTAATGATATCCATACATATCTTTAATAGACGAAATCTGGGTCGATTCCGCGGGCGGGCAGCGGGTCCACGTCGCCCGTTAGCCCGGCGGCCGTCGGATCCGCCCAGCTCGCGATGTGGGCCGTTCGATTGCGGGTCGATCCGGGTCTCTCGCCCGTCAAGCCGCGCACCTGCACTCTCGCAAATCGCGAATCTTCACGAACCTGTCGATCTCTCGCGTCGGCGGCTCAGCACGCGGCTCCTCCGGTCCTCCCCGACCCTCGCCGCCGTGCAAATGTGCCGTTGCCGTGCGGCCCTGCCATCCGCTTCCAGCTCCTCTTCGTCATTGGTTGCAGGCTCCCTGCAGCACCAGGCGCTAGCCGCGGCAGTGATGCGCTGCTAGACTGCACCTCGCGCTCTAGCTCTGGCAAATCCGTTCCCTTCTCGCTCATCTTCGTAGTCGCCCCTCGGTTCAGGAATCCGGACTCCCGCGGCGGCGTGTGGCCTCCGGGGGGCGACTCGGGTGCGTGACCGGCAACTCGGAGGTCGGCAGGCGGCGGCGCGCGGCCCAGGGTCTTGTAGGAGCGGCGGCGCCAAGGATAAGGAGTGCGGGCCGCGATTCAGGGTCAAGCAACGCGCGGTGCGCTGGAGCCAACCGTTGCTGTCCTGCCCAAGTGCGCGACGGCCTCGGCGGCGCCCGACCGCGGCCGTATGGCAGGGACTGACATCCCCATTTGGTAGCTTCGGTCAGGTCCGTCAGTTCGTGAAACCACCACCACGCTCTTTCATTCTGTGTGCCACGGTGAGGAGCAGCCGAGGAGGCACCCCGAGGTGTTCCAGCTCCTACGTTGTCCCCTACCGATACATGTAGGGATGCGCCATCTTGCATGCCAGCTTTGCAATTCCTCTTCGCAACTTCATTCTTCAGGATTCATGTCTGTTGTTATCTGCATATATGTCCTACTGAACTTCAATTTTCGTAGAACAATACGTCCTATTCAATTTTATAGAACAAACAACCTCATGAGTCTTGTAGTTGGATGCTTTAAACTTGTGTAGCTCAGATTGATATAGTTTTGCTTTTTATTACATCTAGTATGAGGCTAATTTGGCTACCTGTAGTAATTACCTATGATTGCTATCTATCAATTGGTGCTGGTTCCGTGTGCAGTCCTGCACAGACCTTGGTTATCGCCCCTACTCCCATTTCATTCTATTGCTACTCATCAATGCATCATTCATGCACCATGCACTTCCATGTGTTCGATGATTTGCCTCAGTAGCTGTTCCAATTACTGACCAAATCATGATTAAGTTTCTGTAGAAGCAAAAATGGAAGGGTCATATTGCGACAACCAAGCTGCTGTACATTTTGTTATACTCCCTCCGTCCCACAATAACTGCACTTTGAGGATCATGCACGGAAACCAAAGTGTGTGCGGAATTACGAAAATACCCTTGCAAATATCTACTCCGACCCTTTTCCACCGCTGACCGCGGCGGAGACGCACGCCTGCGCGGCCCACCATCATTTTCTTCTCCTTCCTCTCTCCGGCCATTTCTCCCCACGCCATTTCTCTCTCTCTCTCATTTTCCTTCCCCAGAACCACCGAGGGAGCTCGGAGCAGTGGCTCCAGGCGTTTGGGATGCGGCGGGGGCTCCACCCGGGGCGGGGCGAGCTCCGCCGAGGGAGCCCGGCGGCGGTTCCACCGGAGGCGCGGGAAGCTCCGCTGAGGCGCGGGCAGAGTAGTGAAGGTCGAGCACCAGCCCTCTTGGTCCCCGCCAGGTATGGAGTCGAGCTCGCGATGGCCGCCGGTGCGGCGGCTTCGACCCGCCTTCGCCGTCGCCGGGCGGCGTGGGGTCCGTCCCCCGGGTGTCGACTCCGGACCGCCGTGACTGTCGCCGGGATATGGCGGAAGAAGCTGGAGATTCGATGGAAGTGGCGTCGGAACCGATCCGTGGAGGCGGTTGAGTCAGAGGCGGATGCCATCACGGCGTCCCTCGAGCTGGAGGTCCAGGTCAACCTGGTGCAGCGGCACCTGCACAGGAAGCGTCAGCGGAGGCGCAACTGCCGAACCACTGAACCAGCAGAAGCGACACGCAGCAGAAGCGAGCGGTGCGGGATGCTGGTGTGCGGAAGAAGAGAAGAAAGAAACGAGTGGAAGGAACCAGATCGTTCCAGCTGTGTGTGCTTCGTTTTTTTAATTAATAAATGAAGTCCATAAAGACAGCTGGCCTCCTGCGAACGCTTGGACCGAGACACATTCTGATAAGATGCGGTTATTGTGGGAAAAATTTTGAACCCCGCAATTGTAGTTATTGTAGGACGGAGGGAGTATGTTTAAGTGTTACAATGGATAGCAATGCCAATTAGGTCATTCCCCTGCCCACTGCAATCTATCTGTGCAGCTCGAACTCCGGGAACGCAGCCATGGCAAAGCCAATGCAGAACGATGACGGCTTCACTGTCTACTCCTCTCTAGAAAATAGGTATAAATCAAGCTGAAGGAATACGATATAAATTTTTGTATGGTGCTGCACCAATTACAAATTAAGGAGCCTCATAGCATCAGAGATTCTCACAATTTTGATCAGCATTTTTTTTCAAGAAGATCAATGATTTTGTGATTAAGCAACCTCTTCTAAAGCTTCTCTCAATATGCGCTAATCACTTGATCCTTTGTGTATGAGAACTTTCCAAGACGTAGGTATGAAAAGACAACTTACTCTCAGTATAAAGCGTTGATGGACAATAAAAAATATATAGACCCATATACTCCCTCCGTCCCAAAATAAATACAATTCTAGCATTCGAATTTTGTCCCACAAAAAATGCAATTTTGACTCACCAACTATAAAAGACAAGAGCCTCTAGAAGCTTCCTATACAAAAGACAAGTCTATGCCTAGACCTTTCTCATAAAAGACAAGAGGTAATTTAGTCATTTTACACCTCATGTTGGTCTGCGTGCTCAGTCTTAGAATTGCATTTATTTTGAGACGGAGGGAGTAGCAAAGAAACGTGTCCTTCCACTGGACTAGCTCTGGCGCGGCAACGCCGCGCCCCCAGCTTTCTAGTTTGACTGAATGGACGGTCCATATAGTCATTTCAGAGCATCACAACAGTTGTCTTTTACAAAAAAAAATTTATTTGTTGTATAACAATTTATTCTATCCGAAATATTTTCTACATTAAGAATTTTTTTTTTGCTATACTCAAAAATAGCTTTTGCATCTTTAGTACTACGGGACTAACTTTTAGGTCCACTCGATCATCCACAACAACGCCCTTTCCGAACTGGGAAAGTCCTCTATTCGGTACATCAACCGAGCATTTCAGCAGGCCAGCCGCTCGGTGCAATGCCTAAGCGCATCAACCGAGCATTTTGCTGCCCTGCTTGGCAATGCCTAAGCGCAACTACTGGCAACAGTCAACAACAACTTAGCACAGACGACCTAAATCAAATCAGCATCGGTTTGGGAATGCGTATCGTCTTGACTCTAGAGTGATGAAACATAGCAGCAGGCGAGTCAAAAACAGAACGAGTGGCACGAGCATGCCTGTATGTGCACTCGACGATATTGCATAGGGCTCTTTTACGGTAGACCATACCACCAAGGGGTGATATGCAGTATATGACTATTTTTGGTAAGGGTAAATAGGTAATTTTTGTAATCTTTTAACAAATTTGGCAAGCTTGGGCCAAGAAAAAAAATCGTTTATGCCACAAGGAAAATTTGAAATGAAAAAATGTGAATTTTTTTGTTTTTGAAATTTGAATTGAAAATTTTTGTTTTTGAATTTTGAAAATTTTGGCCATACCACCAGAGGGAAATGGGAAAAATTGAACAAAAAATTCGATTTTGAATTGAAATTTGAAAAATTTTGGCCATACCATCAAAGGGAAATGAAAAATTTTGAAATATGCCACAAAAAATTGAAATGAAAAAATTTGAAAATTTTTGTTTTTGAAATTTGAAGTGAAAAAAATTATAAATTTTCATTTTTGAAATTTGAAATGAAAATTTCCGTTTGAAATTTGAAAAAAATTTGGCCATATCACTAGAGGGAAATGAAAAAATCATATATTTCGTTTATGCCACCGAGATAAAACTTCTAATAATACCCCAATACCACCCTATACCACCTATGTATGCCACCCTATACCACAGGTGTAAGTTGTGATGGTATATAATTAATCTCAGCTGTCAGATCCTTTCATATTAGTCTTTTTCCAACAGTGGTATAGGGTGGTATGGTCCACCGTAAAAGAGCCCTATTGCATAAGGTCTATTTGTGCACAGGTCAGGATACACTTTCTTTTATTCCAGAAACACACTACTAGTAAGAAAACCATGACCAAGCTTTGAAAAGAAAAGGTGCATCCCGAGCAATCTGCGGAGGGGAACTCTATCTGGAAGACTGAAAGGAAAGCCACAAAAGCTCTCAGATCATCGGCATTATTATTCAGGTGATGACTGATGAGGCAACAGGATCCGACACCAAAGTCCAAATCATGCGACCGGCGTCGGCGTGCAGCGGCGCTGGCAGTTGATCATGTCCGCGCAACGGAAGACGTCGCTGCCGCCTTCGCTGGACTTGACGCAGTTCTTGCACCCCGAGTGGCACCCGTGGGGCGACGAGTCCAAGCACCGGCACTTGGGCGGCATGGACCTGGTGCACAACTTGCTGCAGGTGTCGCAGCACGGCCACGCGCTCGCCGTCGTCGCGGCCTCCGCGCGTTCCCCCATACCGTGCCCTGCAGCAACCCAACCCAACACAAGGGCAACAATGAGCTATATTACTCAGCAGGGGAGGGATTGAGGGAAGGAATAGGGAGAAATCTCTCACCAAGGGGCAGAGCTGCGAGGACGGCGAGGATGGCCAGGGCGACGACGAGCAACACCTGGGGCTTCATGTTTGTTTTCTCTAGCTTTTGCAAGGAACAAGGATTAGCGACAAGGTAGTACTCTAGTTTTGAGCAAGCTCGTTCTCGTGCTTGGCTAATGGGATGGGATGTAGGCCTTCTTATAGGAGTGGAGTACCCGACCAAGATGCGTGAACCCTGCGTGTCCAACTGAGAAGATGGCAAAAGTGACAGTATAGATAATGAGCAAGTTGCCCTCGCGAAAAGAGCACGATGCATGGGTATGGTAGCACGAGCCTAATGTCGGTAGCATGATGGTTGCACGCGCAAGATCGAGCACGGGTGTGAAATGATCACGACGGTAGCGGGAATTACAAAGACTGGATCCAGCATGACCATCGGTTTGTTGCATGTGTTCCACGCGTAGGTTGCCTTACCCTTTTTCTCCCAATTCACTACAGAAAGTGCATAAACGATACTTCCGGCACCATGCGTATTGCTTATCCGGATCATAAGAAATCTAATCAGATGCGTCTTGTTAAAAAAAATCACATTATTGCTTGACGACAATAGTAGCTGCTGGTTGCAGGCTTGCAGCTTTGCTCTCAGTACATCCCAAAAGTTACAGTGACTGTAATGCCAATCAGGTTAGTAGAAATACATCTCCTTTCACCTTGCGTTGAGAAACTCATGCGGTCATGCCTCTCCAATAAGTCTTGTCGTTGCGTCTTGCACTTAAAATCACTTGAAAGCACCTTTTTTTAGATTGACCATGAAAGCACTTGAAATCTCTGTTTGGGGAAAAAAATTGTAGTAGTTGCACAGCCCAGCAAACTCTTCTTACGAAACCCACTCAACCAACTCCTTCGATAAAATCGAGCCCAGCCCATACAAGAAACCCAAGTTACCAGGCCCAACTGCACTTTTTGTATTGTAGTGCGCATCGCTTTTTCAAAAATTACGGTTTGGTATAAATAAATGCGAGCCGCCTTTACATCCAGCATCTGAATACGTCACAAAAGTAAAACAACACTATCAGAAAACCAAATCAAGCTGCCAATGACACCACCATCAAGAAAACCAACACCAATAACAATATAACATAGTCACCGTAAAGGAGATACTCGAGGCGTATTTTCCACATCCATGTTCAGTATCTTTCCTTGTTCGCTCCAGAATAGCTTTACACAACCTTTACAAAATTACAAATATGCTCTCCCAAACTATCGCAACAAGATAAGCTAAAACTAGGTTGGGAACTGGACAAGTTTTGACACTTGCATCATCCTTTTATGACAAATCTGCACCGGGGGGAGGGGGGGCACAGGCTAACAGGTGCTTCCAGAGTCCCACATCATATAACAGGCAACCACCGCCGGGTGTCCACCAATATACAAAAAGCATATCTGCTATGATGCACTCACATAACACGTTGCAGCATTCTAAAACATGCAGTGGTCTCCAAACTAATATTCAGGAAAGCACTCACATGGAACAAACAAATTAAGAAGACAATCACAGCTCCCTGTAATTCCGCCATACTGCTCGAAAATCCTCCCTGAATGTGTTCAATCGTGCTTTCAGATTAGGTGTTCTGAAGCTGGCATGAATCAAGGTTGCTGCAAGGCAGGACCTCAGCTATCAGTCATAAAGTGGTGTAACACAATTTACTCCAAACTTGCTAAACATCCAGTTGGGCTTACCAAGTAGACCAATAAGTAGAGCCCACAAAACCGTGAGCAGGCTGCATGAAGTCAACCAGAGCATGCAGCTAACTGAAACATGCAGTTAATATTTGATTTTTCTTGGTCTGTCATGACTGAAAATTTTCTAATCTGGGGTGAAGACTAGTACATATGGAGGAAGGTGTGCTACCAACCTGCGGAAAGCACCAGGATAAAGACCCACCGAGGTTGACCACAGATATGAATTGATCTTCTTTTACTTGGTCGGCCTCTGATGACAGACCTGAAAGTAGTTATTTCTAATAGCATTAGCATACCTTCCAGAGCAAAACAATAATATCAAAGAGTTATTAGAGGGAATAAAACAATAATATCAAAGAGTTATTAGAGGGAATAAAACAATATCCTCACGTTGTGGGCGGCCTCATTTTTGTGGCTAAGTATGGTGAAAATTGTCTGACACT
The DNA here is from genome assembly GCA_036936925.1 of Cenchrus fungigraminus. Classification (NCBI taxonomy): domain Eukaryota; kingdom Viridiplantae; phylum Streptophyta; class Magnoliopsida; order Poales; family Poaceae; genus Cenchrus; species Cenchrus fungigraminus. The sequence continues at coordinate 12,023,264 of CM072778.1, read as the reverse complement.
CCTTGTGACTTTCTCATTGAAAGTAACTGCAAAACTGCAATCTTAGACATGAGAAAAAATGGTCAACGACAGCCACCCTGATGAGAATTATATAAAAAAACAGTTTATAAGAACATTCTATATGAGGGGGAAATAAATAATTTATAACAGAAAAACACAATTGGACAAAAATGAGGGAGCCGTCAGTTAATAACATGCGCACTTTATAGGAAGTAAATGTTGCAGATAACCTAATCCTATTTCGGCTGTCAGAAATAAAGGATGCTTAATAGATTCAAAGTAAGGAAAGATGTAGATAACACTTATACTCTTAGTTGGAACGGAAGGGAATGAACAAAAGTATAAGTGAAGAGAAGAACCACGAATGATATACCAACATATCAATAAACTAAACAGTTCTGTTAAGTACAACAAAATGGTGTAATCATTAATCAAGACATCAGAGGCTCTAGCTATCTAGAATCAAATATTAAGTGTGCAGTAGAATAAAAGCCATATTCAAGAATTATACTATCACGATCATTAGAGAATAAAACTATATGAAAAAATAACTGTAATGTATCTCAAGCAAATCGTAATAAGATCAGCCCAAATAAGACATACTCCCTTAACATCTTATTCAATCACAAAGGCAGAGTTTGTAGTATATTTAAGCCTACTGGAAAAAAAAACTATGAGCAATGTCCAAGCAGTACCCCTTCTCAGAATGTAAAACACAGTTTGAGCTAGTGTGGGCTATAACACCACATTTTGACAGCTGATGTCTCATGCATTACAATGTTCGTGACTGTGAAATTGATATCATATGAAAGTGCTTTCAATATGAATCCAACGATACCAAATTTGTATAATATATCTGTAAACTCAAAGACTACGCGTCAATCAAAGATTGAAAAGTTCAGACATTGGGTTGCGTGTGCACCTTACAAAAAGAGGAGGGAGTATTTCACAGCAAAAGATTGTAACTAATGACTGTGGCAGGGAGTAATTTTATTTGTGAGAATATGAAATAAAAACAGCCCTTCATTTTAGTGTATGATGTATAATGCAAAACAAACGAATTGAAGTATTTGGATTATGCTGCAAAGATGCGTAACTGATTCTACCAAACCTAAAATGTTGCATTTTAACTTTCTTTTTAACTCTGAAAGCGAGCAAGAAGATTAGAGATTTGTATATTCAAATTATTGTTTCAAGAATGTGAATTTGATGTTTTACTTTTCGACACAATAAGAAACCTCACACGGGAATACAGAGACAAAACCCGTCAAGTCACCATATCCTAACTACATGGCAACTATGCACTAAAATTCATAATACAAGCTCACCTTAACTTGAATATTCAGTTGAAAATGGTTTGCTGAACATGAAAATGCTTTCCAAACTTCCAGATCATGGGGAGAATAGTGTATATAATTGAGAACACTCCACAAACCATACTGTAAGCATAATATGAACATTTCAGCACAAGTAAAAATCACCTGTCATTGAGAAACGCAATGCTGAGGCTAGTTGTTAAAGCTGCAAGGATTGCAACTGGCTTCCTAAGAAAGCCCATTCCTGCAGATGTGATGCAGGAGGTATAAAAAACAAAATTCAGCATAAATAGCAGAAGAAGAGCAATTATGCCCCACATAAGTGTCGTTACCTACCAAGAATGAACATTACCAAGATTAAGTAGTTCGTCCGGTAGCTGTAAAGGAGCAAAATAGATGGAAAGGGAACTTGATAAGATATAAATGGAATGGTAAAAAATATGGTAGACTAATACAAATCAATTCATAATTTTAACTAACTTGGCAAATTCCTAAGCTTTCCCATGTATACCAATTGCTTATAAATGCCTTCTACTGATCCATAAATATAATCAAAGTATATATCACACACTCCTCAATCATACGATGCCACTTGAGTACAAGCTTTCAGAGAAAACATTTTAGCGCACATAGTATACAAAAACTTCGAAACTATAAAACTCTTATGGCAAGTAGTTTAAGGTTCGTCTAAGTACCAAACTCGAATCACAAGCAGACCAGCACCGTACTACACTCATGTTGAACTCCAAACTAGTAACAATCGTTCGAAAGCAGATTAATGACAACCATCAATTGTATATGTAACCTCTCTCCACTAGTTGCAGCACCATTCCGTATGAACTAACAGTAAAATGATGAGCTCATCTTTGACCCTCACCCAGCGAAGTCCACTTGAGTACGCAACCCCACTCTAAATCACCCAAAATTTCATGAGATGAACCAAACTACCTCGCCGATTCTTCGATCGGTGATAAGATAAGCATCAAGACAAATAAGCGGGGGAGATTCGGGTGGCGGATCGTACTAGTACAGGTTGCACTTGAGACGGCTGGTCCACTTGGGGTAGGATCGGGGGGCGGTGAAGCGGGAGAAGAACTCGGATACAGGGCGCGGCGGCGTCGACCAGTCCACCTCCCGCAGCGCGTCCACCAGGTCCTCCGCCGTCACAGAGTTCCAATCCATCGCTTGCGCTGCCGCCGCCGCCGCCTGTGCCTACTAGATCGCCGTCGACTCCGAAGTCCAGACTCCAGACCCTAGCAAGTAGACGATGACGACGGTTTTAGACGGTTCGATGGGATTTGGGAACGGCACTGTATCAATGTGCATGTAAATCAAACTATCTACAATTTGAATAAGCTAATACATGTACATGTAGAATCAAAATGATCTACAATTTGAAATAAAAAAAATATATATAAATTTATAAAGTCAAAATGATATGTAATTTGAAAACATTTTAATATTTGTGATCGTTAGATTATACTCCTCTTTTTTAAATTATAGTTTGTTTTATCTTTTTAGATACATAGGTTTTTACCTTCAACCCAAATTTACTGTTCGCTTTAGCTTTTCTAAATACATAGAGAAACCATGTATCTAGACACACTATTTGGGACGGATAAACTTTTTTTGAGCAATGAGACCCATAAACTATTTAATTAGGTGCATATTAAATATTATGTACTTAGGAAATTCAAAATGAGACGCAATTTGAAACGTGCTAACGTGCATGGATTACAACTACCGAATGAATCATTTTGAAATCTTTTTACATGTTAACTTTTCAGAGGAGGTGCCCTTATACCATTTTCTGGATTTTTGTTGAAAAAACAATGCCAACTCTTCTTCTATGATATATAAGCGTGCTTTACGCATATGCTTTCATATCTAAACTCATCATGCTCACAGTGAAGTTGTAATAATGAAGACAACCAGACCAAGAAGGAAAAAAAATTGAAGCGGCCACAAGAGGATTATTAAAACAGGAAAAAATAAAAATAAAAGGTGAGACAAAAAATAAATTATAACAAAACATTTGTCTGAGCCCAGGTTCGAACTGGGGACCTTTAGTGTGTGAGACTAACGTGATAACCAACTACACCACCCAGACGATTGTGTTATGAAATATTTATGTGGCAATATATTGGTAAGTAAGAAGAGGACAATCCAAAGTGCCAAATCATTCTCTTCGGATCTTGACGGATCTTGGTTTTGGTTCCTACACTTCCATGTAGTATATGCTCTACCATGAAAAGATCGAAGCGTAGATCACGGGTGCGTGAGTTGGGCAGTGGGAAAAGCTCGTGCTAGACTTGCTAGCTCCCAAAATCCACTTGTCGTCTCACCAATACGCGAGGAACCTTTCCGGCTTTCCCGGCATGGTCAGGCGGCGCTTGATCCCGCCGAATCCCGCGAGGCAACGTGGTGCGCGCATGTGCACACGGCTCTGACGCCCTGTGGACTCCGGCAGGTGGAGACAACAGAACAAGGACCTGTGCAGCTGTGCTTGAGCACCAGATTTGCAGGCTGATCGCCTCCATGTTAGGGCTCCTCGATTATTTTACTTATCTCTTTGATTAATGATGCACTAATCTCATCTTCCCCCATGATTAGTGGACTGCAACAAAGTGGTGCTTGCGTGCGCCAATTTGGCTTCTCCTCTACTTCCTTTGCTTGCGGTGAGTAATTTCTCATCTTTTAACCGCTTGGCAGATAACAGGTCATGTTTTTGTTGGGTCACCACATGACGTGTTTTTTGTTGGGACTCAACACAATCATTAACTCGTATGCCGTGTGCTAGTTGGACTTCTCCTCCGTTATTCCTTGACACCATGTACAAAGCCAGCTTAATATGACATTGAGCCGTTACTATATATTAGTATTAGTTTATTATTACACAAGCAGAAGGTTGTTACTAAAAAAAATTGTATTTATATATTGTAAATGTAAAGGACACGTTTATTTTGGTGGTATATATGGATTTTTTTTTCTATCGAGTAGCCCTGTAAACTGCATGGCCATCTATTTTGAAATCAAAGGTTGGATTAATCATGTGAAGGTGAGAACAAGATGGCCATTTATAACCCTATAGGAAATTCATATACACATGTGTTTCTGCTGGTGTTTTGCCAAAGGTCCTCCAGTCTCATTGATTAGAGAGGTTGAGATATGATTGCACCACTAGGATCAGGTTCGATTTGATTTTTTTTAAAAAAAATCTCCTCGCTAGCGTAACCGGGGTTCGGAGGTTTTCTAAACTCCAAAAAGATTACTTCTTCTTAATGAAAAATTGTGGTCTCTTCACCCTACTAGTCCTGCTTAAAAGTAACATTTTTATATAATGCATTAATTTTTTTCTTACCCACTCTTGATTCCCTCAACTGCGTATAGTTCATACAACCATTGTCACAAAATGCTCATACAACCATTGTCACAAAATGCTTCTCACGAACTCTTGATTTTCTCAGCTACACATAGTTCATCCAACTGTGGTCACAAAGGCATGTGTATAATCCATGTTCGTTGATTTGAGAATGGGTGATAGACCATACCGTCACAAGCGCATATGAAAACTCCATGTATGCGTTTTTTTTTGTGTGTGTGTGTGAAAGGAACTCCATGTTATGGGCTTATGGCTATTCATGTTTCTTACAAGACTAGTGACTAGAAAATCAAATACTTCTACATAATTAAAAGCAATTCTCACGTACCCATGATCATCCAACCGTTGATTTGAAAATAGATGGTTGCTGATATTTTTTCACCTACCACGATTCTCCCACCTACCATTGATTCATCCAACTGTTGGTTTTTAAATAAGTGACCATGATAGACCTTAGACCATGCAGTCACAAGAGCGTGGGAAAAAGTCACGTCCTCATTTATTCATAGCAAGACGAAAATCAAATACTTCTACTTAAAAGCAGTTGTCACCTACCCATGATTCACTCAACTGTTGATTTGTAAATACATGAATGTTGATTTGTTTCTATCATGATTTTACTACCTACTCATGATTCATCCAACCATTGGTTTTGAAATAAGTGGGCATGATAGACCATATGGTCACAAAGGGAATGGGAAAACTCCATATCCTCATTTATTTCTATTGGCATTTTCTCAGCAATTCTTAAAAGACTAGCTACAATGAAACAAATAATACCTCTACTTAACATCAACGTTGATGAGTTGATTTTCTCACCCCACCCCTTATTCTCTCACCTTCCCACATGATTCATCCTATGCTGATTTAAAAATAGATTAACTGATACAATTGTTATTTTTTTCTCATATACTCATGTTGATCCAACCATTGATTTGAAAATATACGACCATGACAAATCATGAGGTCATAATTAAGGGTATGAAAAATTCCATTTCCTAAGTCAATCTTCCGTTGCCCCTTCGCACGACGCCGGCCGTCCGTGCTGCGCACTTCCAGGGCGGCCCCTCGATAGCCTCCTAACGCGCCCCTGGGGAGGTTCTCCATGATCTCCATCGGGGGGCAGTGCCCTCTGTCGTGGCAGATCGAGTTAACCTACCGCCCTTAGAGTGTCCATTATACCAATTTTATCTCTCTACAGACATAAATATTTTAAAGTTGCATGTGCTACTTTAAAGAAAAACTGAGTTAAAATAACAAAACGGGCATGCTTCTGTAAAGTTGTTGAATACATGAAAAAAGATGTAGAAAAAACCTAAGGTCATAGGGTCTCTTTCTTATGAACTTTAGTCTCTCGGTAATCTAATGACGTAATTCTAAAATTTGATTCAATTTAACTAATAAACAAATAAATAATGTCACATTTAATTCACGATTAGCAACTTTACTTGATAAAAAAATTATTGGTTGGAAGAAAAATAGATAGCATGCTACCTGATTTGTTTAATACATTGTCATTTGTAAATTCGAACGCTATTTGATTTGTTTAATGCACTGTCATTTGTAAATTTGAACTATAGGTGCGCAAATTTGCCAAGTTATTACATTAAATTGAGCATTTTATACAAGTTCTTGGATCAATACGCACCCACCTATAAAATTGTTGTACTAAGTTGAATATTTTACATGATTTTGGATTAATTTGCACTCCACCTGACAAGCTATTTGTACTGAATTGAACACTTTGTAACTTATTAGACCAATCCGCACCCACTTAACAAGTTAGTGTAGTAAATTGAGCATATTATAAGTAGTTAGATCAATCTACACCCCACAAATTTTTGTATAATAGGTGCAATTTACTCTATTATTTATCCACTAGCGGTAAGCCGGTAAAGCGTGATGCGTAAATGAGGAGTCTGCTAGCTCCAGAGCAAGTACATGCATCTATGGGCTCGGAAAGGTGGAAGAGTTCAACTGGAACTCGGAGGCCTGCCGGCACCCAACCGCAACGCATCATCATCACACAGCAAGCAATGCATCTGATGATGGCAAAACGAAGAATTCAGTCTTCCAGCATAGCATCTGTTCGAGAATTCCGGGTGCGTCCATGCCCGCGCACAGCAAACCTGCTGCTCACGGGACACGGCCGCCTGCGGCTGTGGGAGAGATCAAAACTGCCGGGATGCGAACCAGACAGCGACCGGAGCTCATTCGAATTGAAGCTGTTTTGCGCTTGGATCTTCTTCCAGATTCTCGACGGATTGACAGGAGGGGTTGGCCTGTCTGCCAAAGCTCACTCCAACTCCTCCGCCACTGGCGCTGATTCACTGAACGAAGCATATACGTATACAGAACAGGAGCTGGAGGCGGCTAAAGCAGGACACTGAAGACTGGCGAAGCTAGAGCGAGAACAAGGGGGGTGCACGTCTTTAGTACTATTTTTTTCCAGATAAAAGTACAACTATGCGCTAATGCAGGACTTTTTTTGCCAACAAAACACCAATGACCCGTTTAAAAATTTTATATATTTTATAGAGAAATATAAGCAAAATTTTTAAAAAAGGTGTATATGGGGTTCTAATAAGCCTAGATAAATTTTATCTTAAATCTTTATTTTGCATGATTTTTTTTCTAAAACCTTAACAGAGTAGGTATAGGTTTGTCCTAAATCTACACAGAGTGGGTATAGGCAATTTTTAGATGCTAAGGATTATTTTTCATTTAATTGGAAGAAAATTAGTAATTAAAGCATCATGCAATCAAGGGGTGATGGTGGAGGTGGCTTCGGCGCAATTAGTAATTAAATCATCATGCTATCAAGTTGGCTCCTGATTTGGCAGAAGATTTGCACCCTAACTTCTTGATTGAGACACTCAACATGCACCCCCCTCGCCTAGGTTGTCGGTGTAGCGAGTAGTAGCACTTTATGTTCTTTTGTTCACCCAGGTCTCACTTTTATGTAATATTTGGTGGGTGAGTTTGGCGTGCGCCTGGCCGGCCACGCGCTGTTGTAACAATCTATTTTGCATCTTCTTAATACAATGATACGCAGCTCTCCTGCGTATTCGAGAAAAAAAACAACCTGTAAATTTGGGTGCTTTGTTTGGGAAACAATCAGAGGTCTGGAACTCATTTTAGATATTGTGAGAGTTTTGTTTTTGAAAGAATAATAGGAGAACTAGAACCACAAAATATTAACATTAGTACATATCAAGTGCAATCAAGGGGTGATGGTCGAGCTGGCTTTGGCGCAATCGGGGTACGGAGTGGTATTGTGAAGGAAAGTGCAGGAGTTGAAGATTAATTAGTCCATGACTCAAGGTTTTGGGTCTCAATAGTTAATACGTCAGGCATCATGTTGCTGGTTGTAGCTAGACGATCACTGGTTTGATGATCTGCTTGTGCTTTCACACGCCACGTTGGGCTGCTGGGGGTGCATGATTATGAGTTGAGGAGGGTGCAAATTGGTAAAATCAAGATGGTTAGCACTGATTTTATTTTTTCTTGTGGGTGCATTTGCACCCCCCACGGACTATATAGGTCCGCCCCAGAAGAGCGCGAGAGGCACCGCTACTCTGCACGCACAGCTGCACAAGTGCAGGCCCCTTGTGGAGTGACGAGTCCTACTGTCACACGCGAGAGATTTCCACATAGAGTGCTAGCTAGGTCCCTGCCCCCCACCCCACCCCAACCCAACCCCCAAAGCTTGGCGCCGGCAACTTCGCGGCCAGCGTGCGACGCGGTAAGCGTAGGGAGGCGACCCGGCCACGACTGGAAAATCAGCAGGAAGATCTAGGGAAACCAGATCGGTTGGGTTCCGTTGACGTTTTTATTGGTCAACACACGAAAGTGCTAGGTCGCGCACCAGTCAAAACACTGAACTGGTCGAAAACTCTGTCCTGACCGGTCAGCGATCTGACCAGTGCATGCATACGTGCTGGGAAAAACCTACAAACACGACCTCGGAAGGGACCCCGCCATGGCCACCGCGGGCACGGCGCAAGCGCGAACGCGATGGAGTTCTCGCGGCTGACCGAGCTCTTGCGACCGTTGGAGCTTTCGTGACCGGCGGAACTCACATAGAGCTCGCGGCCATCGACGCCATGCGTGGTGAGGACGCTCGATCTCGTTCCCATGTAGTTCCCTGCGCGTGCGGCTCAACGTTCTCCAGCTCCCGTAAGGAGACACGATGCAGGAGCTCAACTCCATCACCGCCGCACCGTTGCCGTCTCTTCCCATGGCGAGCACGACGAACGGAACAACTACAACATCACCGTGCCCATATCAAGGTTGTCGACGAACTCTGCCTCATCATCCGGCTTCATCGACAACATCCAAATCACCGACAACCTCGACAGCGTGGGCGAGCTCGACCCCGGCCGCGTGCGGGCGAGCGTGGGGGAGCTCTGCCCCGGCTGCACGCGGACGACTTGACCCCCGATCGGCCGGGGAGCTCTGCCTCGACCCCGGCCGCCACGGGCGCGGGCACAAGTAGGGAGCTCGTCCTGGCCGGCCAAGCTCGCATGTCCATCCAACTGCGGCACATGACTGCAAAAAGCTGTTGGTGCTTGGTCGCTCACGAGCGGTGGAGAGACGGAGGTAAGATACGGTCTCGACAAATGGGGCCCATCTGTCATCGTAAGGGAGAGGAAGTTGATGGGGTATTTTAGACCGTTTGTTTGGTCGGGCTTACATGTCAGAGTTGTCAAACAACGAAAATGCGACGGAAAACAGGCAGAGTGACGTAGAGGGTAACTCAAATTTTTCGATAACTCACAGGTAAACACCAATTTTTTAGTAACATACAGGTAAAAGTCTCCCGCAAGCAAGGGCAACAACTGCGCCGGGCGTGGGCGACGCCGCGATGGTGTACATGTTCTGCGTCTGGGGGCCGAGCCGGAGGCCAGGCGTATGGTGGGCTTGGCTGCGTCGGGGGCAACGGTGGATGGAGACATTGGAGAGGGCGCGCACGAGGATGGATGGGCGGCGGCAGCGTCCCGGTGGTGCGTTTTGACAGCATGTGGGGAGCGCCCATGGTTCTGCCGTAGAACCACGGTGTCCACGTTCCCCTTACCAAATAATTAGTGGTAGATATCTAGCGCAACCTTTACCTTTGGCAATGGCCACACAACCCTAAGCTTGAATAACCACATGCCATTTATCCACAATGGTCTGTACCGAACGTGTTGCGTGCTATTTGGTTGTAAACACGAATCCACTACTTGTGTGGACGCCAAATTGACATGCAAATTTCCAAATACTTGATTTCACAAAACAGGTCGATGAAAAAACAGGACAGATTGTAATTCGCAAAAAAAAAAGGACAGATTACTACAGGTGGCAATGACCTTCATCTTTATATCGCATTCCACATTCTAGTAACTTGTGGCTGTGTGACACGTTGGAGCACTCATCCATCCACCCTTGTATGTTTGCGCTACTAGGCGCCTAGATACACGACCTGCCATCGAATGACTGAGCAACAAGTCACCCGCACAGGACTGTCCGGCACTCCGGCTGCATGGCTGGTGGGTCGAAAGGCCCGCGAGGGCGCGCGGCCGTAAACGCAACCACCTGCCCACCTATATCTCCTCCGCTCGGGTCGCGAATGCGATATTTTTGGGCAACGACTTGCCTGATTCCACAAGCAGCGACACACGTGGTGTGGCTCGATCCCCCCCGAGCGAGGCGGGCGGGCGGGGACGGGCTCAGAGGACGGTCACGGGCCGTCACGGGCCCTGCTCGCCGCAGACGATCCAATGGGGGCGGACCAGGCGGCGGACGGCCGATCTCGCCACATGTGTGGCCCCGTGGGGGGAGGCGGAAGAGGCGACGCGACGCGGCTTTCCTTTATAAAGCCGAGCCCCCCAACAGCATTCCCCCCACCCCGCACCATAGAGTTTCTTTCTGTTCGGCGTCGCCGCGTCGGCCTTCAGCACCAGCGCCGGCAGCACCGCCGCATCCGAGCCACTCGCGACCGAACCGCCACGGCGAGGGGAGAGAATGGGGAGGGGAGGGATCGGAGGTGCGGCGGCCATGGAGACTGCCGACTCCACTCGCGCATTCGTCAAGGACGTCAAGCGCATCATCATCAAGGTGAATGGATGGTTTATACATCCTCTGTTGTTTCTCTCTGTTTTTTTTAATCGCGTCGCGTCGTCTTGTGCGGATGCGGACGATGCTGTTCTGTTCGTCTGCTCTCGTCCGGGGACTAGTGATCTTTGCGCGATGGAATGCCAGGGTTGAGAATTCGATTTCAATCTGATCTCGCATTGTTTCGCGACTTGTTGGCCACAGTATTTTTTGAAAATATATGTTGGGGGAAAATCTGTCCTGTTTTCTTTTCATCCCCAACCCATGGTTGTTCGCTTGGGGATCTGCGACCCCTTAAATATTTGTTGGGAAGGGAGGACGTTTTGATGTTTCTCAGATGCTATTGTTTCAGTTTCAGTCAATGTTTTTCGCATGTTCCCTGTTTTGGTGGAGCTGATTGACCTGCGATCGGTGAATTCCACTTGGATGGGGAAAAACAACTCCAGCTGTTTTGTTTTTTAAAAAAAACAACTCCAGATAGTTCAGATTTTTTTCGACTAGCAGGAGAGTCATTAGGATATGATGTGTGCTCAGTTGCAGTTGAGGATCCACATACTTTGGATCCCTCACTAAACAAAGATGAGGATTAAAAATAAGCCGCAGATTTCTGTTTCAAACAAAAGAAATTGCGAGTTTTGTCGTCACGTTACCCGGTTTCATTTACTTATTAATTGTCCTGTTGCAGGTGGGCACAGCTGTTGTCACTGGGCAGAATGGCCGATTGGCTATGGGCAGGCTGGGGTCTCTGTGTGAACAGGTAATAAATAAATAAAAATATGCTTTCACCCATGGCCTTTGTGGTTTCAGACTTTCAGTCACAAAATAGTAAGAATTGTTCCATTATTCAGGTGAAGCAACTGAACTTTCAAGGGTATGAGGTGATTCTGGTAACATCAGGTGCCGTTGGTGTTGGGAGGCAGAGGCTCCAGTACCGGAAGCTTATCCATAGCAGGTTGCCGAGAGTCTCACACTCTAATAACGGTTTTGCCAGTATCCTCTGGCTTGAGTATCTTTTGCTGACCGTTTTCCTTGCTTGCAGCTTCGCTGATCTGCAGAACCCGCAGATGGACTTTGATGGAAAGGCCTGTGCTGCTGTAGGTCAAAGTGGTTTGATGGCGATCTATGACACGTTGTTCAGCCAAGTGAGTGCTCGATCTGACAAATCTGTATTCAACTTGTAATAAAAGAAGTTTGATGTTAAACTGTTTCTAACAGGATGTTTGTATGATTGCAGCTTGATGTAACGTCATCTCAACTTCTTGTAACGGACCGAGACTTTAAGGATCCAAGTTTTGGGGACCAGCTCCGTGAGACTGTTTTTACGCTGTTGGATCTTAAAGTAATACCACTATTTAATGAGAATGATGCCATCAGTACCAGGAAACAACCATATGAGGTGTGTTCCCTTAATTTGATTGCTGCACTAGGAGTTCGATTTATTGCCATATATCAAGCTTCCAAATCGGATAATAACGACAATATTTATCGACCTTCCAAGTCCGATAATAATGACAACTGAGCCCTTCTTTATGTTTCTACTTTCTGATTGCAGTAATGAACTTATTTTGCAGGATCCATCTGGTATATTCTGGGATAACGACAGTCTGGCCGCTCTGTTGGCAGCAGAACTTAATGCTGACCTTCTTATCATGCTTAGTGATGTGGAGGGACTTTATAGTGGCCCACCAAGTGATCCTCAATCAAAGATCATCCACACATATGTTAATGAAAAACATGCGAAGCTAATTAGTTTCGGAGAAAAATCTCGTGTTGGAAGAGGTGGCATGCAAGCTAAAGTGTTTGCTGCTGCTAATGCTGCATCAAAAGGCGTACCTGTTGTCATTGCAAGGTTTGTCGAACTCTTTTGATGTTATTTCAGAACAAAATGGACAATTTTATATATCTACTAAATATGTCACACCACCTCCTGACTCCTGCATATGCATAATTGGGGCCATATTTTCTAATTTCTACTATTAATGCCAATAGGGTACACTTGTTGATACTCTGTTGTCTTTATAATCCAGTGACCATTGTATTAATAGGGTATTTTAAATGTTCCTTGGTGCAAAAGTTGGTAGCAGTCATGAAAAGTTAATGCCTATTAGTTTGCATTAGGTGAGCTTTGTACTATAAATCAACATGCCTGAACTATAACCTCTGTTTCTTCCTGCAAACCTAGATCAATCCATACTACCTTGTGTTTTTTGTGTTTCTCCTACCCTTGTTTCTTTTGGATTTCATCTCTAGCCTACCCCAACTTGCTTGGGATAAAATGCTATGTTGTTGTTAAACTTTGTACTGGATAACTAATTGTAGTGTTCTAAACATAGAATCCTGAATCTTGAAATTTCTGTTTGTAACGTTTAAATCTTTGATTGCTTTGTTGAAGAGATGGTGGTCTATCATTACCATAAATAAGCAAGCTTGTTTTTTTAGGATTAATAGGCAAGCTTGTTGAGTTGTGCTTTTATATCCCTATTGACTATTGATCGCTCTACTCCCAACAGCAGCCTTGCAATTTACTACTATGCTATATGAGCCTATGACAAATCTAGTAATGTTTACTTACGGTGAACTTAGAATCTGACTTTGTTACTTTCTGTACAGTGGATTTGCAACGGATAGCATTATGAAAGTTCTCAAAGGAGAAAAGATTGGTACACTTTTCCACAACGAAGCAAATCTCTGGGAGTGCTCCAAGGAAGCTACAGCCCGAGAAATGGCAGTTGCAGCAAGGGACTGCTCAAGACGCCTGCAGGTATATTTTTTCTTGAAACATGCAAACTATTTTAGATATAAGATTATCATAATATTTAGGTTTCCTGGTTGTCCTTGCTAATTTATCATGCGGTATGTTCCACCTTACAGAAGTTGTCATCAGAGGAGCGTAAGAAGATTTTACTAGATATTGCTGATGCTCTTGAAGCAAATGAGGATGCAATTAGGTCTGAAAATGAAGCTGATATTGAAGCAGCACAATATGCTGGTTATGAGAAATCGTTGATTGCTAGGATGACCCTAAAGCCAGGAAAGGTAGTTTTCCATTTTATTCTTTTGCCATTTAGTTTTTTTTCATACAAAATATTATCTTGTATGTACTAATATTTTATATTTGTATGTGTGTAGATAACAAACCTTGCAAGATCCATTCGTGCAATTGCTGACATGGAGGACCCTATTTCCCATACATTGAAAAGAACAGAGGTGAAAGCTATAGATCAATTTTTTATATCTCAAATGAGAAAAACATACATGATGTGATATATGCTTTACTAGGGTAGATAATAAGCTCCTGGAATTCTAATTTTTAATCAATCAAGGACTCACTTTTTAGGTTGCTAAAGACCTTGTTTTTGAGAAAGCATATTGCCCATTGGGTGTTCTCCTCATTATTTTTGAGTCTCGTCCTGATGCATTGGTTCAGGTAACCTTTTATTCAGAAATTAACTAAATAAACAATTATCTACAAAACCAATGATTATCTGTGATTGCTATATTTTTTGCACAGATTGCAACTTTAGCAATCCGAAGTGGGAATGGTCTTCTTTTGAAGGGAGGAAAAGAAGCTATGAGATCAAATGCAATATTACACAAGGTAGTATGGATTGATCTAGGTTTGCCAATACATCTCTTATCTTAGATGGGGTTCCAAGTTATTAATTTGTGTTTTTCTTCATTAGATCATAACTGAGGTGATTCCAGATGCTGTTGGTAAAAAGCTCATTGGCCTTGTGACTAGCAAAGATGAAATCGCTGACTTGCTAGCGGTGAGCATGCAGTATGATTCTTTTTAATGATACTTGTGCATTTATGTCTAAACTCAAAACTTTGCAGCTTGATGATGTCATTGACCTAGTCATTCCAAGAGGCAGTAAGAATCTTGTCTCCCAGATAAAAGCAACAACCAAGATTCCAGTCTTAGGCCATGCTGGTAAGATATATGTTAAATAGTATTATTAAATTTTAGTTAGAATTTAATCTGTGATTTGACACTGAACTAAGTTTTTCCATTTCTCTTCAGATGGCATCTGCCATGTTTACATTGATAAATCAGCTGATATGGATATGGCAAAACGTATAGTTTTGGATGCTAAGGTTGATTATCCAGCTGCGTGTAATGCAATGGTATATTCTCTTCTTTAGTACCTTATTGATGCCATGTACATAGCTAATTTAGTAGTTCGGTGAGCGCAAAATATTTAGTGGCCATGTTCCTACGTTAAACTAGTCATTTATTATTGTCCAATAGACACTTTCCTGGGAAAAAAAGAAATTATACACTTTCTTGAAAAAAATCAGCCTCATAGAAATATGGTTTTTGTTGAGCTGATATGATGTCTTTGCTGTTACATATTGTTTTTATTCTTTGGCCAATTCCTTTTCAAAAGTTTCTATGTGCACTCTCAATAATTGCTGGTTACTTGAGCTGACTTGACAACATATACATTTCAACGCTTTCCTAGAAGACGAGCTTTCCCTGTCCAAAATATCATAATATTTTGAATTTCTATTTATTTTCTTATACCTTGCTAAACAAAATTTTGTTGTTACTTGTTGAGCCATTTATTTTAAGTTAGTTATGTATTTTAAATTCAGCTCACAGTTTTGTGAATTGTATCCCTAAATGAGTTCTTAAATCTCCATTTGCTAAGTTGGGTTACCCTACCTCAACATACTTATTGAAAATTCTTTATTATATTAGAAGAGCGTGGGTTTCACTGAAGCCATTGGTTTATTTCAGAATATAATGTAGATTCTGTAATAATTTTGCAGGAAACATTACTTATTCATAATGATCTGAGCAAGAGTGAGGGCCTTGATGATCTATTAGTGGAACTTGAAAAGGAAGGTCTGAACTCCAAATATGTTACTTTCTTTCATTTATTAGAAAAATGTGGATAAAAAATTGATTCAGACAATAGTGAATACTGAATAGTTTTAATCAGTGTATCAATACTTTAAGTTTCATATTGCAGGAGTAGTCATTTATGGTGGTCCTATTGCACATGACAAACTGAAACTGCCCAAGGTAGATTCATTCCGTCATGAGTATAGCTCAATGGCATGCACCCTTGAATTTGTTGATGATGTGCATTCAGCAATTGATCATATAAATCGTTATGGAAGGTAAAGGTGGTTTTCCTTTTGGTATGTAACCTCACCACTTGTCTACTTTTGGCTAAATTTGGTCTCTTTTCAGTGCACACACAGATTGCATTATCACAACTGATGAAAAGGCTGCAGAAGCTTTTCTGCAGCAAGTTGATAGGTATTGAATCTCTTTCCACCATTCTTGTGGTTGGAATTTCTTATCCAAGTATCATTTATGATTGATTTATTCGCTAAAATTTGTATTTTTAAATGGTTTTGAATTTAATGAGTGCCATGACATTTGTCTTGAACTGCAACAGTGCGGCTGTGTTTCATAATGCAAGCACAAGGTTCTGTGATGGGACACGCTTTGGTCTAGGTGCAGAGGTACACTTTTGACACTTTTTTCTGCATACTGCTATACGTACATACTTTTGTCATTCTATAATGTGAACAGTTTGGTTTTAGATGCCACGGCCATTCAATTCGATTTAGCTACTAAGATTTGCTTGAATCCTTGAATGGTTGAACTATCAAGATAACAAAGTCTGGTTTGAAGTGCAAACCATTCATGTAGTTTGTGAACAGAATTTTTCTTATATCGAAAATGTTCCAACTGTATTCTGTTTGGTGAAAGGATAATGAGGTCACACATGCTAAAATAATTTTATGAACTATAAAACCAGGTTTAGGGTGTGATGTTGGTGCACTTATCATCAAATTATTTCGCTTGTCTAATCTTGTCCAATGGTTTTGCATAGGTTGGCATAAGTACTGGGCGCATACATGCTCGTGGACCTGTTGGTGTTGATGGTCTTCTAACTACCCGCTGGTATGCTTTTAACATAACGAAATGTGTTTTTATATTATTTGATTGTGAGCTTTTTTCTCTTGCTTTATCATCACCAAGGGGAAATAATGCACTTCTTCTCAAGCTATTACTGTGTCCACGTGATACTTATGATCTTTATCCTTTCACCATATGTAGCATTCTACGAGGTAGTGGACAAGTGGTAAATGGTGACAAGGGAGTGGTTTACACCCACAGGGATCTTCCGTTGCAATGAGGCAAGTGATGTTTCACGTGGCATTCAAAAGAATGCTTTACCATCATTAAACATCAACTTGCGTCTTCACTTTATCACGGTTACAAACAACCAACTTGTGCCTTTTTTCGCAGGAATAGAACCTCTGCTGGCGAACAATGCTTGGAACAAATGGCTGGACCCCCCCCCCCCCCCCGTTTAAGTACCTTTTCTTCATTCCATGGTACAAAGATAATGCCAGGACCTGACCTGGTGTCGTTGGAAAAAAAAGGAGAGGGGAAGGAACTGATACTATTCAGTTCTGCGATGCCTGCTGTTCCTTATGTTGGATTTGCTTAGACCATTTTGGTGCCTGTAAGGTGTACTTGTTGCTTGTTGTGTCCTTGCCGGTGTAACCATGGTACTTCCTTCGAGACATCTGTATTATTGGTGTGGTAGCTAGAGAGGTGCGATGGCTCCGGATGAAGTTTGAATCTGTTGTTAGGCTAATGATAATGTGTGATGCGCGCCTGAAATTTGTCAAATTAGATT
This sequence comes from Cenchrus fungigraminus, assembly GCA_036936925.1. Lineage (NCBI taxonomy): Eukaryota > Viridiplantae > Streptophyta > Magnoliopsida > Poales > Poaceae > Cenchrus > Cenchrus fungigraminus. Next base: position 12,005,799 of record CM072778.1, on the reverse strand, counting down.
CGTCTTGTGGAATGATTATGCAATGATGCCATCATACTGCCAGTGGCGGCGGCCCGAGATTCCGAGTGTCACGCGGAAGCTGGCCACCCTGATCTGAGTTAAAAACAGTGGACATATAGAAATTAATTGCATAAATAATTCATCAATAACACGTAGCAAAATCTCACAAGACTATCAGATCCATTAATCTCCACAGTCCACAATATTCAGTAGCCTGTTCGTTTGGTTGGTTGCTGGTGCTGGTTTGTTCTGAGAGAAAAGTACTGGTGGCTGGTTTGTTCTGAGAGAAAAGTACTGCTGGCTGGTGGCTGATAAGCCAAACGAACAGGCCTACCGAATGCAATGACCGCATCACATACCAAATCCCTGAACACTGAAAAAATGTCTAAATGATCTGCTCCTTTATATCACAGGCATATAGCCAGATTAGTTTGTGTAATACAAGAATCGTATCAATTGACAGTGTCCGTACACTTGCAGATTTAGTGTTGCAAATGTGACATGGACGATTACTGCAAAAATGTGTTGAAAGGGGCTATCATTACAAATTTGTCAAAAATTTCTGGCATTTCTCCAGACTCTCTGAGGTCCCCTCCTTCAAAGATATCACCATGCCTAGTCTAATGAAATATGTTAGGCTGTACAGAACGGTGTAAAAAATGTCTCCTTCAGTGATTATCCAGTATAGTTGGTAAGAGTTTGCAACATCTTCACCAATAATCCCTGCATGAGCAAACTCCATCCCTGAAGTGGTGAAACCGATTCACATCCCTCACAATAATCTCTTGCTCTGTGAATTTGGAGATGAACTTGGTGACTGAATGACAGTCCTCGCACAGCCTCAGGTTCTTGGTGATCCTGATAGGGGCTCTGCCCTGCCACTGTTGATAAGCCCAAAAGCCACAGCCAATTTTTCACTGTGGCCAAGCAGAATCCTCTCCTTTTCCTCCTCTTCAATATCATAAAGAACACTTCGTGTGTCAGGAACATAAGCCTCGTTCTTCATCTGTGTCACAAACTCACCTATCAGGGCTTGCAGCTCCTCCACCTGTGGGTTCTTGTTATCCACAGAGACAAAAGAGTGCAGCTTCTTCTTCACCTCTATCCAGCTACAACCTGGCACCTTCTCCAAAGCATGCTCTTTAAGTAGCTCCTTTAGAACATATATATCTGCCAGCAGGACATAGTTTCCAGCATTCTGGGGTTCAAGATCGAAGAGATGAGAGCATGCCATCTCAGCATACTCAACATGGCCATGAATCCTGCAAGCTCCAAGAAGTGAGCCCCAAACTTGAGGGCTTGGTCCAATGCGCATGCTCTGTATCAACTCCACAGCTTCATCCAAACGCCCAGCACGACCAAGAAGGTCAACCATGCAAGCATAGTGCTCTGCACGGGGTGTGACATTGTACTCCACCAAGACCACCATTGATTCAAAGAGCTTCTTTCCCTCCTCCACAAGTCCATCATGGCTACAAGCCCCAAGCACACTGACAAATGTGATGATAGTTGGTGAAATGCCCTCCTTTATCATCTCCTCAAACACTTGGAGTGACTTACGCCCAAAGCCATGCACTTGGTGCGGTGTGGTGTGTATTTGGGCTAGAAATGGGCCAGAATGTTGGGTCGACGGGCTGAGATCCTCCTCCTCGTTTCGGCTGTATACATGGTGTGGGCTGAGTTTTATTAATCTTGTGGCTAGGCCAGAAAAAGTAGCACAATATTTCTCAAATAGAAGAAAGAATAAGTAGCACAATATGTGTAGTTGTACGTACATGAACATCCCAAAATGATAGCATTTTTATGGGCTTTTACTAAAGAGCGTCCCTACCTGATTTTCATTTATGAGCTTTTTCAAAGCCAAAAACGATTACAGCATCGATTTTCAGCATTTTTTTAAAAAAAACAGGGATTAATACTACCTCATGTCTGTGTTCCTCCTTTATGTACTCTCCATCCGTTTGTTAGACAATGGATTAATTGTCGGGTTGCCGAGACAAGCTTTATGTTTTTCTTTTTTGAAGAGTGAAAAGCTCTAGTATATAGAGAACTGTGTTTTTTTTTCCCGAAGTAACGACGATGACAGCACGAGGCGAAATGCCTTGTAATTCCTGTCAGGTTTCTATTAATCTTGGACCTGACAAGTCCACTCATCCACCATCAGCTGATGAGAGGATACCTCGGTAACATTTGAAGACTTCAACGTCCCGTCCATTTCCCGCTTGGGCAATTCATACGGAGTACTACTATTCATCTTGCACCCCCTTCAATCAGGCACCTAGCAAGTGCTCAGTGTGCTACTCCTACTACTACTATCAGTATCAGGCTAGCAGCCGATGTGCCGACGACAGCTCGCGCTAGCTGGATTATCTGATGATTGGTGGACACCTGAAAAGAGACGGCAGGCCACAAAACCTCGGCGCGGCGCGGCAGTCCGCACTAGCAGCAGCCAGCAGGCACTCCCAGTCCCAGTCGAAAGGGAGGGGGAGGGGGCGTGCGCTGATGGGAAAGGGATGGATGGTGCCGCATCCCCTGGCCAATCCCGCCCGCGCCCGGTGCCTCTCGACAGACACTGGACTGCTCCTCCGTGTCATTTCCGATGAAAAGCCCGCCAGTTATTCTATGCCACTAGTATGAGCCTGTCATTTCCGAGACAAAAGCAGGTGATGTGTGCCACTGCCACTGCTACTGCCAGTGGCGGGTAGTGGTGGGAGCAACCGGCCGCAGCATGGCGGCAGCATCGGCGTCCCACAGCTTGCAGCTGCCCTGCGCCATGGCCTTCGCTTCACCGCTTGCATCTATCGGACCCGGATTGGTGATGGCTGGCGTGCGTGATGCTCATGCTGATACCAGACCATGGTGATGGCGTTGATGCTGATACCAGACCAGACGGACCAAACCTGGCGGGCATTTTTAAAGGCGTTCCAAATCCCAAACTGGGATCGGATCAGCCATATCTTAGAGTGGAAACGGCATATGCTTAACGAAGAATCAGCCAAGGCATTGGGCGACGATGGGATCGGAGGCCACTTCTCGCTTTTTGATCATGTGCTAGCTCGTGTGGCTGGCCGTGCCCGTGCTCGCTGGCGGGGGCTCCCGGAGATACTATGCAAAGGAGGCAAAAGAAGAAGGCAATTTGGCGCGCGGTGTGGACGGAACAAAGCCTTGCTTTCGAGAGGCATGTATCTGGAGAAGGAAGGAAGCTTTCGACGGCGCCAAAGAGCTCGAAGATAGCACAGGTTTCACCAATCACATCATGCCACAACTTATAAGTTCCATAATATGTAGTCCCTCCGTTCAAAATCATGTCATTCCGAATTTGTTTTTGAGTTTCAAACCATTTTATATTTGACCAAAATTGTTAGAGAAAATTACGAAAATTTATGACGTCGAATAGATTATCAAACTTGAGATGCTAACTTTTTTTAAAAAAAAGAAATGATTTACTACAATTTAAAACCAAAAAATATTACTCAGCTCTGAACCTTTTTTTTCCCTTTTCTGATAGTGAACTGTTTATGCAAGAAAAGCGAATGGAGAGCAAGATAAATAGCGCTAGCACAGTTCTCTATGGTAAATATATGTCCAGTACTAACTGTATACAGAAATTGACCTCGATTGATGTATACCTGAGCATTTTTTGGCCCGGCCCGCGCCAGGCCCGCCCACGGACTTTACTGGACGGGCGTGTGCAGAGATCTTGAAGCCCGCGAAAATTGTTTTTGGCCCGAGCCCGATCCGAAATGCTGTTTTTAGTTACTTTACACTATAAAATGCGCGGGCAGCCCGCCCAAGCCCGGGCCCGGCCCGAAAACTGAGGCCCGACACGTCCATGGGACGGTCATGGACAGGATTTTCTCAGCCCGAAAAACCCGGGTATTTTTTCGGCCCGGCCCGAATCCGGCCCGACCCGTGGAATGCTCAGGTCTAGATTGATGTCCCAAGTTCAGTTTCTACATGGCTCATGACAACTTGACAAGTCGCTAACTTTGTACTGGTGATTCGTACGCCACCAATTTTTTTTTAAAAAAAAATGTACGCCACCGACGTGTACGTAGTGTTTTTTTCTTGCGACGTCCGACGTGTAGTGTTGCCAGTCGCTAGGACGCGATAGGCCGAAAGAACATTTTTACATACCCACCCTCGAGGCCCCAACCTTGAAGTAGTACCTTTACCTGACGCCTAAAAAAGGAGATGAACAGTATTTTTGAAAAGAATATGTGAATAGTAGCTACGCCTTTCTTTAGAGGGCCCTGGCAGCAATCACTGACGTCCATGGATTCCTTCCAAACAAGAATACAACGTGCATGGAGCCAGTCATGGATAATGGACCCCAAAGAGAAGCCTATCTCCAGGTACCATTCTATATTGGCCAAAATCACAAATGTCTCATGCTGCAAGAATCACGATCCAGAGCTACTGTAACAACGCATGCCAAGGCAGCATGGTTGTGTTGTCCAAGACAAAGCAGGATCCATCATATCTTTGCCATTTGAGGTACTGTTACCATAGTTTAATCCAAAGGTCAGAAGGTAAGCCAATCAGCAACTGACAGCACCCAACATAGTCTGTTAGCGTGACAAAACGGGGCTACTAAACGTTAACAAGTGGGCAAATCATACTTTTGTCCAAGCTTTAGGAGGCTACCTCATACAAGGATGCAAGATGCATCACAATTGTCTGCTTTGTTAGTAGTTTAATACACACAAAAAGGCAAGCAAATCAAGGTGACAAACCAAGGCCAGTTGGTCATGTTGTACAGGGACAGGTTAAATCTTCAGCACAGTGTACAGTAGCAGCATCCCCCACTTTTGGCCAAGAACAACAGAGCCTTGTTTAGTTGGTTGAAAATTTTGCCTTTTTAACTGCTGGAACTCTTGTAGCACATTGTAGCACGTTTCGTTTGTTTGTGGTAAATATTATCCTACCATGGCCTAACTAGGCTCAAAAGATTCGTGTCGCAAAGGACATCCAAACTGTGTAATTAGTTATTTTTTTACCTATATTTAATACTCCGAACAAATGACTTTTGACGTATTTAATGTGATGTGATGAAGAGAGAGTGGAGAAAAGGTTAGAAATTTGGGAAAAGTCTATTTTCAACCTCCAACTATTGCACAAGTCTGAATTTCAACCTGCAACTACAAAACCGGACAAAGAGGGCCATTGAACTGTCAAAACCGGACAATTTTTGCCCTTTGGGTGGTTTTGAAGAGTGGTTTTGCATTTATAAAATTTTTAAAAGTCTAGATTTAATGCAAAAATTCATAACTATTTCATTTCAAATCAGAAAAATATCAAATCAGTGCCAAATTTTTTCTAAAAATGTAACCTATCTATTGCTATTCTATTTGGCAATATTTGAAACTTAGTTGTCTGTGTTCCTTGTAGTTTATTACAAGCAATAAAATACTAGAATAGCAACAAATATTATGTAAATAACACTAAATAGAGTACCAACAAATGGCCTACAATTTCAGAAAACTGTTGGTATCAGCTTCATTTTTTTTAAGATTTGAAACGAATTAGTTATGGATTTTGACCAAATCAAAAAGAACTGAAATTTCTAGAAAATGCAAAACCACCGTCAAAACCACACTAAGGGCCAAATTTGCCCGGTTTTAACAGTTCGATGACCCTTTTTGTCCGGTTTCGTAGTTGAAGGTTGAAAATCAGACTTCTGTTATAGTTGGAGGTTAAAAATTAGACTTTTCCCTAGAAATTTTAGCCAACTAAACAAGGCCTAGCTGCTTTTTTTTCCTGTCATTTGGTAACACGTACTCTAGTACTACTTCCAATGGGAGTATATGTGACAACACGAGTCTTCACAGTACCAGGCCGAAGGAAGAGGAACAACGTCTCGACATATATAAATAAAATCTCATATGTATTGGCAACTTGGGAAAGTATTCAGTATTCTCATGCTCTCTATTAGCCCAGCAAGTCAAATATTTGACAGCACACCTGGATCAACAAGAAGAGCTCACCAAGTCAGCAATGTTTTCCCCCTTCACCCTCCAAAGAAATTGAATCTTCAAACTGATCACGCCAAAGCCACAAAGTGATCCACATATATATATACCATTCTAACATACTAGTAGCGGTACAATACAAGGTTATGCACCATTAGCAAACAGGCAGATGCAGCAGCAGCAGCAACAACAATAGAACTTGCGGCCATATCAGCCAACAAAATCATGCACCAAATGGCCACCCATCTCCTTGCAGAAATGCCGGTCCTGGCCTCCAAACACATAGGCGTCGCTGACCTCCTCCAGCCCAAAACGGTGGGCAAGGTTGGGCGGGAGACTCGCCGGGAGCGGCTCAGCGATGCACACCCTGTTGTTCTGGTGGAGGCCGAGGGTGAGAGACACGCCGCCGTTCCCCGCCCCACCAATGCCGCTCATTGATCCCACCTGGTGGTGGTGCTGCGATGACGTGAGGCTGTGCTGATGGTGAGGCGTCGACAGCCCATTGTACGCGAAGGTGACCTGCCCCTGCTGGATGGAGTGGGACATCTGGGAGAGCTCATCCGTGAAGCCCTGAGAGGCAGGGATGGCGTGGTTCCGAGTGATGCTGCTGCTTTGACCGAGCTGGGAATCCGAAGGATCAGAGGGCTTCCCGCTGCTCTCAGACGAATGCTGGGTCTGGTGGTGCATAGCGTGCTGGCTCTTTTCAAGAGCTGGATGCTTGTGGACCTGCCTCATCTCGAGGTTGTGGATTTCTTCCACCATAGGTTTCCACAGTCTGACTCTTGCATTGATAAACCAATTCGATACCTGAAGTGTAATAAACCATCAGAAAGCTTCAGGAATAACAATTTATAGCAGATACGCAGAAACTAGTTGAAACAAGAACATAACATCACTCTAATAAATCGAACATGAGCTACTACTATCCTATCTTACCATGGATCTATAGCAAAATTCAAGCAGCAGAATGGCTATTTACCTGGTTCCGCGTTAAACCTGTCTGTTTAGCTAGCATTTGCTTGTCACCATCAGTTGGATATCTGGACAATAAGATTATCAGACTGAGATCCATATCATTGAAGAATATTAAAAGGTGAATGAATTAACAAAGTCAAATGGGCACATATACAACAGTGCACACATTGACAATGTACAAGAAGGAACCAGGTGACCAGTGACCTTAGATCAGCACATCAAAGACAACTGTTGTGGTCAAGCACCTAGGAGTATGTGAAAGGAAGGTTGGTCAAGCACTGATTGGTATGGGATCTAACCAAACGACAAAATTGACCAACTGTGGATCAGGAACCTTTTTCCCAGCATAATCCAGGAAAGGCTAGTACCAACAATTATGAAACTGACCGAACTCAGCATCTTGAGGTTGTACCAATAATCAGCCTGTTCGGCTACAACCAATAATCAGCCTGTTCGGCTGGCAACATGAACAGTGCTCGACTGGCTTCTTTCTACCCATTTCCTCTCACATAATACTATTCATTCTACCAGCCGAGCACTATTCATTCTACCAGCCGAACACTGTCAATTTCGATGTAACCCATGATACACAATTTCAACTATTAGATCATACATCATGCAAAGCAATTGTACTATGAAAGCTAAACATAATCTGCAAAACAAACTAGTAAATCAGTGTTTATTATAGGGTGGTACTATCTAAATTTGGTTGGAAGTAAAGCTCACTTTCAGAGTTGTCGTGACTGTGGTACTATACCCATCAGACATAGGGTTCCTTACCAAACAATGCAACAATGCACCTTACGGTACTTCAAAGTAATGAGGACTATCTAACAGATATTGCAACAGCATCCTTAGATCCATTAAGCAGGAACCTCCAGCATATTTATGATGGGGAACAGCTCAAAAATGCATTTCATGTACAGGTATAAAGTCTGGGCAACCATCATGTTAGAAACTCCAACGTAATGATTTGGAAGCCATGGCACTCTATCACGCAAGTTTAACACAATGATTCGGACACCCAGGAATGTCTGCTGTTGTGTCACCAAAACATCTAATCCCATACTCTCTCCATGCATGTATCAAATCACAAATCATCATTTTAGAACGGCATCATGGCGCCATGTCCAACAAACAGCAACTCATCATGAATGGTCAAGTTCACAGATCTCCATGCCCCGTCAACTACCTAGAGTAGATATTGAGCTTCCAATGCTAATCATCACTAAAACAAGTAATCTAAGGGTAATCGCAACGCTAATCATCCTTAGCGCCATCATCATACTGAAAAAAGTGCGTTGTAGTCATGTCCTAATGACATTTCATTTCCATGCAAAAATACAGTCTTTGAAAAAAGCAAGAGGACTTACGGATGCAGGAAGTGTTCGAACAGCCAAGCACGGAGCACGGAGACGGCACGCTCTGGGAGCCCACGCTGCGGTCGCCAGATGTTGTGCGGCTGGCCAAATGCAGCAACGCTGCTAGCTCTCTGCAGGGCAGCAGCGCTGCCGCTGGCGAGCCCGAACATGACGATGTCCTTGCTGAGTCCATCTTTGCTGGCAGCAGCCTTGGACGTGTTCCTCAACTGGCTCAGTATCATGCCCTTGAGGCATTTGAAGTGCTTCGCCATGGCCCTCAGCGCCATCGCCGCAAACGGGGCAGCGTTGCTGAACCCTGCGACCGTCTCGAACGAGTTGATTACAGTCTGCACTTGCTGGTAGTACAGCCGGTACCTCTTGCAAACCTATGGGAGAAAGGGGTTTGTAATTATTAATAAGGGAGGCTGCAATCATCATCTAAATTTGACAGCTAATAGGCTTTTAAACAAAGATGAAATTCCATGCTGGGAAAAGGGAGCAGGTTGCTATTGTTTGCATGAAGACATGACATCAACAAAGCAGGCCTGGTTCCCAATTATGGAAGCGAGATGCCATTAAAGAACTCTGCCAAACACAATCGGCTATTCCGGGTGCCAAAAATGGAAGCTAGAGACATTTGTACGTGGATGCTCGCGTGTTGCTGCCCCGTGATCCCGGTCGTAGGGGACGCGACGACGAGCAAAGCAAGGACGAATCATCAGATTCAGGAGACATCAAGAAGCGACGCCATTTTTGCCCCCTCAGGTGACATTAGAAAGAGAGCTTATAGCAGTTAGAGTCTAATTTCATGTAGATTACTAGTACTCTCTCTGAAGCAACTCCTGCTAAACAGCCGATCAAATCGTACCAAAGTATCAGAAAATTGAACGAACACAACTGTTGAATGAACAGTGCGAGCTGTTAAAGCTCACAACAACCAAACCACGTAATGACTCGGAAAGATGTACTGCGAGTATCAACAGCAGAGGAAATCATCATCAAATCAAAAGCACATGCAACTACAGTGAACAAAAGCAGGCCACAACTGCAGTGGTGATGTGACCTCTATAAGCAAGATTCTTCTCCACCCCCAGAAGGAGCGATAATTGCAATTCCGGAACAGCGTAGTGAATTAAAGATGCATGGAGCATGGAGGATGGATACCGTGCCACAAAAAACCTGGAAGGAGGAATCGACGCGAAGCCGGCAAAGCAAGCAATCAAGGTAGCTGGAGCTGGAGCTCTCACCTCTTCCATCATGGAGATGAGCCTGGTCTTCTTCCACTGCTGCTCGGCTCCGGAGATCGGCCCGGCGTCGCAGGCGGCGCGGTCAGCGCCGTCCATGTCGTGATCGATGCCCTCCATCGGATCCGCGTCGAGCAGGCCCTCGTCGGAGGCGCTCCGGTCTACGCGCACTGCCGCGCCTCCCACGTCGCAGATCTCCTCGAGCAGCTTCTCCGCGGGGGCGAGGAACCGGGACCGGCCGAGCACCGCCGCGTAGCCGGTGAAGGGGCCGAACGGCCCCGAGGGCGCGGCGGCGAGCGTCCTCCTCGCCTGCTGCGGCGGCGGGTTCGAGGACGAGGACGAGAGCGAGAGCGCGAAGTTCTGCGTCGGGATCTGCGACGAGAGCTGCGCGGCGAGGCCGTGGGCGTGCGGCGCCGCGACGAGCTGCGGCGGCTGCACCGCCAGCGTGGGGCTGTGCGGGGAGTAGGACGACGTGGAGGAGGTCGCGTAGGAGTAGAACCCCGGCGGAGGCGGAGGCCACCCCGCCCCGGCGTGCTGGTGGTGGTGCTGTTGCTGCTGCGGGCCGGAAGCGGAGGCGTGCGGTGGCGAGTCGTCCGGCGGGAACCGCAGCTTCTCGCGGCGGCTGTGCTGCGGCACGTGGTAGAGCTGCTGCGCGGCCACGTGCTGTGCATGGTGGTGCAGCAGGAAGTCGCCGTGGCAGTGGGGCTCGGCGCCGCTCCCCGCCCCGGCGCCGTACCCTCCTCCCGCGGCGGACGACATGGAAGCCGCGAGGGCGATCGCGCGCGCGCGCCTCGGGGCTCGCAGCAGGCGATCGAGAGCACCTGCGCTGCGCCCCTAGAGAGCGCGCGAGGCGTGGGCGTGGGAAGGCTAGAGGGGAAACGGCTCCGCACTTTCCGAGCGGGCGGTCCTTCTGCCCTGCCCTGCCCTGCCCTGCGGCGCTCTCTCTGCTGCCCCCCTCCCCCCTGGCGGCGCTGTAGCCTCCTCCTCCTCTCCCCCTGCAGGCAGGGCAGGCCTCCACCCCCCGCCTTTTTATTCCGCCCCCCTTTCCATCCTCATCCCCGCTTTGCCCCCAACGCCCCGGGCCGGGACTCGACTGCTGCCGCTGTCGTTGGGTTCCGGGTGCCTTTCTTTCGGCAAAGCCGAGACCGAGAACTGAAGCGAGCGAGGGAGCGGAGGGGTCGCGCCGGGTCGGGGAGGAAAAGAGCTGGAGGGGGTAGGGGCGATGGCGAGCCGTGAAAGCGAAAGCCGGAAAGCGCAGAGCGCGACCAGGTGAGGTGCGGCGGCAGCAGGGGCGGAGCGGGACGGGTAAAATAGACGCTGGCCGCGGGGAACTCGCTCGCGTCCAACCAAGCCTAAAGTGGGCGCCCCCCTCTCCGGACGTACGGGGAGGGACGGACCACGGTAATTAAGCCGAGCCAGGCAGGGTTTTACTTTACCGCGGCCTGGTTGGAGCCGGACGTGCACTTTCTTTCCCCCTGTGACAGTGTGTGACCTGTGTGCAGTTTCGCCGGCCCGCGTCGGTTTGACCATTCCAGGGTGCAGGAGTAGAAGACATTCCATGTGCAGCGCGATTAAGGCGCCACTTAATAAATGTAGTGCTAACTGGCCTGCACAGTGCCATCACCCATCAACAGCAGCTACTACTTCGTGCTGCACGGCCACACCCGCCAGCGTGCTCCTAAATGTTGGAATCAATGCGCCCCGTGCGCCGCCGCACACCGCTGCACGGCCACATCTGCAGATCCTGTGGGTACGAGTGAACAGTAATCAATAACCCCACGAACAGCTCTCCTACGGATGGGGATTTCGACCAAAGCCAATCAAACCCCAGATCAGACGACCCGTAACCAAGCCGCTAATTTGGCAGGATGCGTTGGAGTCCTGCGACGCGAGGAGAGTACATGGGGGGTGCGCGTGCGCTTTCCCCAGCCAAGCCTGCCCGCCCCTGGCAGTGGAACTGTAGCAGCAGCGGGCAGGAGAGGTGGGGGAAAGCAGCAAATCATACGCGTCCTTCAATGCGCTGAAACGCCCATTGGGCACCAGGCTCCGGGCCCACGGGTCACTCATAATTGGGCCCGAGAACAAGCAATCAACCCTCCTCTCCCCTTGGGGCCGCGACAAGACCAAACACATGGAGTAGCACCCTACCCCACGGCCCAGCCGGCCTCCGCGTCACCCTCGCGCCCGCTACGCTACCCCCCAGGGCGAGACGCCGACCGGTGGGCCCTGCTCACCGTCGCCGCCCGCGGCTTCCCGGGGATGCGTCGGGGGCCTCTGGTACGCACACGCACGTCACGCGTCAGCTGCCGCCGGGCGGGGATTAGGGGTCGAGGATTACGACGGCGTGATGCGAGCTGGTGCTCTGCAGAGCGCAGGGCTAGCGAAGAAGCTTTAGGCCTGGGAATATGACGTGGCTGCTGCCTATGTTGCCCGTTAACCACACCATCCACCCGTCCATTCACGATCCGTCCGTCCGCAAGGCATGCAGAGTGCTGGGGAGATGCCGACTGCCAGAGAGAAGAAGATACTCCCGCTCTGGAGGGAGTACGAGAGCACGGTCCTGGGTGAAGGAACCACTCCTCCGGCCGGGGGATAAGATTTCGTCGTCACTGTAGCACTCAGTAGGCTCCTTCACGTAGAGCCAGGGCCAGGGGTTAGGCTTCCTAGCTGTAGCAATGTAAGTAGCATCTGCGTGCGCGACTGCATACACATGCGAAAGTAGTGGAGCACCCCTGGGTCTCTGGGTGGGTGCGCGCGCTACAGTCGAAGCACAGTAAGCATTTGGGCCCGCCCGGCAGCGTCGCTTTACGGTACTACTGTGCAATCTTTCGTGTGAGCACATGCGCACAGGCGAAAGCAAAGCCGTGCTAGTCGTGTACTGGCGCAACACAGGACGCTGCTAGAGCCCCGCACGTTTTCGATGGCTTGCTGCTGCAGGTATCATCGCTGCTGACTGTCACGTGGGACGCAAGGTGAGAGTTCAATTGCCGAGGAGAAAGTCGAGACGCCGGTCGAGGTCGTGTGAGGTGAAACCGTGAAACTACTTTGAAGTTTGAACTCGTTTGGCACAATACCTACCCGGACAGCCAATCAAAGCGACCGTAAAATTTGGTCCACAGCAAATCGGCCGAGACGGAGCCATTGATCGATCACGCGTACAGGTACGGGCAATGCGACATCCGTATGTGTACTACGCCCGCCCACCCGCGCCCGGCATGGTTGTCTTCACCTTCAGGTGCTGCGTGGGCATGCAGTGCAGCGGTAGAAATGTCCGGACCAGGTGTTGGCACCAACACCATCATATCATTGCTGCATTCCCCTCTCTCGAGTCCGTCTCACGCCGTGCTGTGCAAGTGCAGTGCATCGGAAACCGGTCACGGGCGAGATGGAGACGTGAAGCGAGGCAAAGCAAAGCATGCAGCTAGCCATGCAGATGTGGAGGGCACGGCTGCCGCGTCTAGCGCACCGATCGATATCACAGTGGTCATTCGCAGGCCAGCCGAGCCTGTGCTGCTTTGTTTTCTTGCCCCGCACCAACGAGCCACAGAGCCGACGAGGGCCGATGCTCGGGCTCGCGCTGTAGCGCGGCTGACAGCCAGCGCTCCTGGGCAAAGGCTCGCACGGACACATGCGTGTCCTACGCGCCTCCTGCCGCTCGGCTGCATGGGGATACGTCTCCGTGGACGCTAGCGACCTGCGACGCGATCTTTTGCTTCGTGAGCGCGAGCCGCAGGCCGGGATCACGGAGCGAGAGAGAGAGGAGGAGGAGGAGAAAAGCCAGTAGACGAAAGAAAAGGGAGGGCACTGGGCACCCGCGCGCGGCCGCGCGCCGGGGGCATCAGTGCGCGGCGTCGAGGAAAGCAAAGCATTGCTGCCTGCCTGCCTGCCTGCGGCAGGGGCTCGTATCCGGACGCCGGCGATCGGGTGCGCCCGTCTCCTCTATGCCCGTCGCTGTGTGTGCACGAGATCCCCACGCCCGCGCGCCCGCTCCGCCCGTGCCTTCGCAAACACTGTGCGAGGCTGCAAGCACCCGGCCTGCCTCTGCCTGTTCCGCGAGCGCACGTGCTAGTCGGCTGCATGCTTTTCCGTACGCGCGCGGCACCAGGCCACGTCCACGTCCACGTCCGGCAAGGCCGTGGCGCGACGAGGAGCCGCGGCAGCGTAGAGCCACCCGCCGCCACCACCACGCGGCCGGCGCGCTACAGCTTGGGATGCAATCATGGAGGGACACGGCACGGCAAGGTCTCGCGCACGCACGCACATGCGTGCGACGACGGCCCGGGGTGGGGGGTGGTCTTGGGCGCGTTTGGTAAGGTGGGCCGGCTCAACCAGGCCAACAGACCAGGTTGGAGCGGGATGAGTCAGGCTCTCCAGATGCAGAAAATGCGTTTGGCAATTTTGCAGCCCATGATCCTGGCTGGGCTGAGCTTACGTTTGGTAAGTTGGTCTAAAGATGGGACCTAGCTAACTACATCTAACTGCCATATAAAGATGACGTTTGGCAGCCTGCACCGCGGTGGGCTATGCTCACCACGCGCGCAGGGAGGGTGCATCTTACCCTCTTACTGCTGCGCCCAGAAATGAATATTGACACAAATTTGAATGAATACACCTTGTTTAACAACTTAACCAGGGAGGTCCTCAATTGATGAACACTTAAAATTACAAACAAAGTGAATTACAGCCAATTCCGGCAGAAAACTAAGAGATATTCATCAATTGAGCCCATGAAGACGAAGGGAACGCCATAGTTTTCTTCATTTGAACTCCAGCAACAGCAGCAAACACATGCATGAAATCAAGGAAACCAAATTGAGTTGTGTATGAAAGAAAAAATCAGTTGTGTAGCATGAAAGCAACACAAACGCATGGCTCAGTTATAGACGAATACTTGCCTACGAAATTAGATACATGTAGGAGTTGCCTCCTTGTGAGGCAGTCAGGGCAGTGCCTCACTACCTCACAAGTAGGTGACACCTCGCTGGATCCACCACATGAGAAGGTTATCATCATCGTCATGACAGGACTAAGTGCATAAGAACTGAAGGCAGGAAAAACAAGGCAGAAAAATAAGAGTGCGTCAGTTGGTATAGTACAAGAGTACAGTCCAACATGTCTTTGCCAGCGAGGCCGGGGCGATGTTGATGGTGCTGACCCCCATGGCAACACAAGCAAGGTCGCCATCGTACTCGCTCGCAAAGACCGTGGTGATATGTACAATCATCATTCGCATAAAAAAGCAAACGACAAATACATTGTAGCGTCGGAAGGGATAGAATGCTTACGCATGCTATCCCTTCGTCATCCGCAAACTGACGTAAAAGAGAGAAAAAGCCTCACCAATCTCAGGATGGTAACAAAATTCTGAATAACTGCAAAGTCGACCCTGTAACAATATAAGTAATCTGCATGGCAAAACGAAGAGACATTGTCAGATGAAAAATAGGCTGGGTCTGAGCACAAAAATACCATGCTCTTCATCCCCAAACATGCAGATGATAAAGGCAATTGAACCAACAAAGCCAAGTAGCAGAAGAACATGCCTCAGTAGTAGGGGCCTCAGATCATAGTTCATATTAGCCATAAGTCAGTCATAGTAAGAGTGGCTCAAAAGTGGCGAGAAAGGAGGAACAAAAAGAACAGATACCAAACAGAGAAAAGAACAAGGCAAAAAGAACAAACAGACCTGGGCCACTTTATCATTGCCAACATAGTATTCATCATTGGCCAAAGAACCAAGCAAAACACAAGGAACAAAGGCATATAAAACATGAGGAAGGTAGGCATATGAAATGCACATACCAAATCAGAGTCAGGACAGCCTAAGCGGCATGTGAAAAGATAATGCAACAGAATACAAAATGTGTAAAAAGTACATCAGATAGGCATATGAAAAAAGAGTAAAGAGGAAGCCACATAAGCATATCAAAAGAGTAACAACAAGGCATATAAGCAAATGGAAACTAAGATCATGGCAAATGGAAACTAAGATCATGACAGTTCTATCTTCATCACATCCAACCATCACAAGCATATAGGCATATAGCAGTTCTATCTTCATCACATCCAAGCATATAGGCATATAGCAGTTCTACCTTCATCACATCCAACCATCACAGGCAAACAGAGGTTCTAGGTTCTGAATATTACAGTACTTACCATGCAAATCCAGAGCAAATAGTTAGCTATATTGTCTTAACCTTGCCCTCCTGCTCACAACTAGATTAGTCATTAGTAATTAGCCACCCCCCATGTGAACCAAAAACCACCACAAAAGGCCAGGTGCAAAGTGAGGCTACACCCTAGCAGGTCAGACCTAAGTATATAAAGATCTGTGCAAAATAAGGGAGTGGTCAGGGATGGAGAAATGCTCAACTGTTTTCCCTGAACTTAAGGCTGCAGCTACTACATTACTAGTAGTAGTGCTTGCCAAGCCAGGTCTTGAGCCAAAGGCAGCGGTGATGCTCATTCATCTTCACAAAGGCATTCCCCTGGGACTTGTTGTCCAAGAGGTGGCTGAAGGCAACTATGAGGGACTCCTCAGTAAAACCGGGAGTTAGCATGACAGCCTGGTACAGATCAGGGTGCACCTGCTCAGGACCCGTCTCTCGGAGGGCGTGGGCTACGTTGTTCACTGCATCTGTCATGTTAGTGAGCACCAGCACCTCTTCCTCTGACATAGCAGCCTGCTTCCTCTTCTGTCCAGCACAACATGCTGGAGCCTTCGAAGCCTCCGTAGGGGTCGGAGGCTTCACCACTGTCTTCTGCTCCACCTGCTGGTCCACCTGCTGCTCCGTGGATGCCAGATCAACAAACTGCTGCGTGTCACTCTTAATGTTGATCACGGGCTTCTTGTCCACACTGTCCCCAAACCCAGAGAAAACACCAAGCGCCTCCCCAGACCCCATGGCATACCTGCCAGTAGCCATTCCTCCCCCAAATAGCGTCTCCATCTCCTCATAGTGCTGTATGGGCTTGTTCAGCAGCTCAGCGTCCTTCGGGTGGTCCTGCAACACATGGACACAAAAAGAAATGAAACGTTAGTACAATTTGTTATACAAGCTAACAGTAGAGGAAAAGAGTGACAAAAGGAGAACAAAAACTGCACCTTGCAGTGGCCAAGGTAGTGCTCCTCCTCCAGCGTGATCATGTGCCCGTCACTATCCCAGAGAGACCCGCTCAGGTCCTTGAGCTTGCACACCCTAGCCCACCTCTGCCGCCACTTGCGGAGGTGATTGTAGACCTGGGTCCCAGTCACATGTTCCCCTGTGAACTCACGCAAGAAACTGGCCACCTTGTTCACGTGGACCTCCTTGAACCCCTTGTCCACCTTCACACCCGGCCCAAGAAGCTCGCACATCCCGCGCAGCACAAACCCGGAGCTGGAAGTGGTCCACCTCATTGGTGGCCGAGGCAGACCACCACCTGCACCACCACCACCACCACCAGGCTGCCCACCCGCACCTCCACCACCAGCACAAGGACCAGCCGCGTACCCTGACGCAGCAGCAGAAGCAGACCCAAAAGCAGCTGACCCAGACCCAACAGAGTCAGGAAAAGGGCCAAGAGCTTCAGCAACAGAGCCAAAAGGAGGCAGACCCAGCGCCGAGCCAGTAGGAATAGCAGGCAGATGAGCAGCAGAAGCATCAGCAACTGAACCAAAGGCCATCTTGTCCTCAGCCATTGGCCTATGTTACCAATACCATGGAAGGCATCGCAAAGATATTAAGTACGAGACATATCACATGAAAGGTCATTGCAGCCCAGGATACCCAGACAAACACCAAATTAAAAGGGAGAAAGAGAACAACAATTAAATTTCAAAGACAGAAGCAGTTCAACAAGACAGAAAGGTCTCAGCAAGTTCCAAACATAAACATAAACACCACACCATGGTTCCTTAAAGTTACAACTTAGCAAGCAAATTACTAAACCCTAGATGAGCTCCCGTTCTCCCACATAGCTAGAGCCCACTGATCCCTCTGAGCACTCCAGGCTCTAACTTCCTGTGACATGGCTGCATGAGTGGGAAAGGACTGGTTGTGTGATGGTGGTGGGATGAAGTCATCCCCAGGTATGACTTCATCAACCCCAAACCCCAAGATCCAGTTATGGAGAATACAACATGCAAGGACAATCTTGACCTGAGACGGATAAGGATGGAAATGTTTATTGTCCATAATTCTAAACCTCCCTTTCAGCGCACCAAAGGCCCATTCTACTGTGGTTCTGAGGGATGAGTGCCTTAGGTTGAACAATTCTTTGGCATTAGAAGGTGTCGGTGTTGAGATTAGTCCCGACACTAACTAGTGAAATGCGCAGGGGGCTCTGCCTCTCCCTTTTATAGGCCAAGGGAGGGCAGTTACAGGATGCTGCACAGCAGCCGATACAGTGGTTATGTATTAATAAGCATGGCGTCGGCGGTTTTGTCCCGCGTGTCATGGTTCCTGGCGCGAGTTGGTGGCGTCCCCCGGCTTCCACGGGCATCGTGGCGGTCGTCGTGACCCATCCCGCTTTGACTTCGAGGGGCGGCCCCGTTGGGTCGAGGGCCTATCCGCCGGAGGAAGGGCCGGAGTTGGTGGCGTGGAACGGCGGTGCGTCATCGGCGTGTCCGCACAGTGTCGTGTGTGCCGTTGCACAGCGGTGGGGATGGCGGCACAGTGCTGGTGATGGCCGCACAGCCCCCGGGTCAGTTGCACAGCGCTCGGGATGGCCGGGCGGCGCCGAAGTTGGGGGAGGGGACGCGGCGCACGCCGCTCGTACGGCGGTGCCGGTCAGTGTGCGTGCCTGCTCGCCGTCCGTACACCTTTCGAGGGTGCCCCATGCCCTTTCGAGGGCCCCGATGGTGGGAGCGCCCATGCCACACAGGGGCCGGCGTGGTGGCGTCCCATCGGAACAGGGCTCCACAGCGCCGAGGATGGTGGCACAGGGCTGGGGATGGCCGCACAGTGGTGGAGGTGACGGAGGGGACGTGCTCCGCCTACCCTACGCCACAGCACCGTCATGGGCGTGCGTCAGGGCGGCGGCCGTACGCCCCTCGAGGGTGTTGCCATCCCTTTTCGAGGGATATGGCGGGGAGGAAGGACGGGATCGGGTGGTACAGTGTCGAAGAATGACACCAGGCATCACGCACAGCGCTTATACAGCGCCGGGGATGGCCGCACAGCGGTGGATTGCTCGGACAGCGCCGGGATCAGATTCCTAACCGGTGTCAGGAGATCGGCGTGGCGGGGATTCGCCTTTTGACCTGGGCGCCTGCGGCATGTCAGGGAATTTAATGCTCCGGTCGGGGGAAGCAGGTGAGGCGCCACGGGTCGAGAGGAGGCCTCGAGCGAGGCGGAGACTCGCTCGAGGGGCTGGACCCCTCGAGCTAGGCGGAGGTTCGCTCGAGGGGCCAGAGCCCTCGAACGAGGCGGAGATCCGCTCAAGGGCCGCCGTGCCCTCGAGCGAGGCGAGGTTCTGCCGCGTGACGTCCGACTCTCGAGCGAGGCGGAGGTTCGCTCGAGGGCGGCCGGGGATGGCGGTTTGATGGGCCATGGAGGTTGCTGGGCCGTGGGCTTTATTCGCATTTGGGCTGTGGCCGGTTTGGGGAGTGTTTTTGTGGTTTTGTGTCAATTTTTTAGAAAGGGTAATCTCCCCCATAGTTAGGGGACCCCTATGGCTGTCCCCGACAGTAGCCTCCGAGCCTTTGCAGGGGTATCCGGAGGGACCCGCAAAGGCTGAAGCTCTCTATTAGGACTTTCTTCCTTTCTGGATGCGTATGACGTTTCGTGGGGGCGCGCTAGCGTACCCGCGGATGTAGCCCCCGAAGCCTTGGAGGAGTGTGCACACTCGTGCAAGGTTTTTACGCTGAGCTGCCAATCCGTGAGGCGTTTGTTTCAGCCGGCTTTGGCGATATTTCAGCCGGCCTCGGCGATCTTACGCGTGCGGAACGACGTTAACCCTGCCCGGGACGAGTCCCGGGGGGTTAGCTCGCTGCCCTCGAAGGAGCGGGGGAATGTGACTTTTGTCAGACACGTCCGGGAGGTGTAGCCGTGTGATGAGCCCCCGAGCCCGGGCCCACACGGGGCGATCGGGGCAAAGTCTTCAACTTATTTGCGCGCCCCTCGCCGCCCTTCCGCAGGAGGGAGGGGTGAGGTGATCCATGCTTCCCATCGAGCGAGCCGCGAGTCATGGACCCCTCGTTGAGCTGTTGACGGGTAATTCAAGTGGACGTCCGTGCCCCGTTCGATAAGAGTCGGCTCGTGGTCCGGAGACACGTCCATGAGAGCACTTTACGTGGGTATGCTAGGCAGGGCTCGGTCCCGTTCGATTAGGACCGAGGGCGCGAAAGCTCTCCCTCGATGGGATCCCTCGACTAGCTGCCCTCGTTCGGCCTTGAACACGAACTATGGGGCGCCCTCGAACCTTCGAGTTCGAGGACCAGCTCGATCGCGCGCGCCCTGGTCGTCCCTGACTCTGTTAATCTGAGGCGCCTGTTCGAACCCGTCGGGGGTCAGGCTCCGTACCTCTGATTAGTAGGGCCTTTGCGGGGTGGCACCGGGTGCCCCCGTCTTGGTCGATCTGTTGCACTTACCGAATTGTCATCGAGTTGAGCTTCAAGCCACTGATCAGTAAATCCCCAGTTCGAGGGGCATCTGCGGTGCCCACCGTTCCCTCTGCGGGCTGGGCCTCGAGCCGCTGATCAGTATAGCCGTGCAGGCCAGTAAATCCCCAGATCGAGGGGCATCTGCGGTGCCCACCGTTCCCTCTGCGGGCTGGGCCTCGAGCCGCTGATCAGTATAGCCGTGCAGGCCAGTAAACCCCCTGATCGAGGGGCATCTGCGGTGCCCACCGTTCCCTCTGCGGGCTGGGCCTCGAGCCGCTGATCAGTATAGCCGTGCAGGCCAGTAAATCCCCAGATCGAGGTGCCAGCCCTCGAGTTCTCGGCTCTGGTTTCACGGGGGGCTATCCTTATGCGAGAAGGAACCCCCGTTTTTAACGAACGATCGACGTGGCACGGGTCGTGCGGAGTGGGCGCTCCTTTTTAGGCGGTGCGACGTGGGCGAAGTGGGGAGGCGATGGGACGGGGCGCTGCGTCCCCTGGGTTATTGCGCGGTAATCATGGCGTGTGCGCGTGTGCGCGGCCGTTTTGGCACGGCGGGGCCCGGCCGTCAACGACGTGGGGGTGTCGGCCGCATTAACTGCCGCCGCGCGCGGTGTTCCCGGGGACTCCGCCCCTTCCGATTCTATAAAATGTGGGGAGAACAGGGGAGGAACTCCTTACCTCTGCAATTCACACGCATTCCCCGCACTTCATCTTCCTCTGCGTCGTGCATCTCGCCGCCCCGGATCCGTCCGCGCCCTTCCGTTCCCGTAGCCGCCCGCGCTCCTCCGCCTTCCCCGCCATGTCTTCGATTCGAGTGCTGGACGCGTTCCCGTGGCCCCGGTCGACGGTGGATCGGCGGTCGCTGGAGGTGCTGGTGCTCAGCGGTCAGTTGACGCCGGCCGGCGACGGCCCGAATCCGGCGTGGATGGTCCCGCCGCCGTCAGACAGGGAGCCGAACCCTCCGCCGGGCTACGTCGTCAGCTTCCTGCGGCTGCACGAACGCGGCTTCAACGCCCCCGCGAGCAAGTTCATGCGGGGGCTGTGCCATCATTACGGGGTGGAGCTCCACAACTTCGCCCCCAACGCCATTTCGCAGGCGGCCTCTTTCGTCGCCGTCTGCGAGGGATTCTTGGGAATCCCGGCGCACTGGGACCTGTGGGTCCATCTCTTCCGCGGCGAGCTCCACACACTCGCCACGGGGGAGAAGAAGACACGCCGAGCGGTTCACGCCGGCGGCCTCACACTCTCGGTGCGCGACCTCCGGAGGGAACTGTACCTGCCGTGCACGATGACGTCGAACAACTCCGATTGGGAGAAGGGGTGGTTCTACCTCTGCAACGACGGTGCCGGCCTTCCGCTGTACACCGGGAAGGTGCTGAAGGAGAGGCCCAGCACGTGGACATACGGGGTGTCACCCCCGGCGAGGCAGAGGAGGCTCGAGCCTCTCACCAATGCCATAGGCCAGTTGGCGAACGCCGGGCTGGCGGTGGCGTCCGTCATCGCCAATTTCCATCACCGGCGGATCATTCCCCTCATGGAGAGGGAACTCCTCATCTATGAGATGAGCGATGCGGCCAACCCTGGGTCCTTGGCGCGTTCGCGACTGTTGGAGGAGCCGCTCGCCCGAGGGTACGCTGCCACGCGGGTGAGGCGCACAGTGAACCTCAAGGCGGTGCAGACTAGCGACGACGACCTGTGGTCGTTCGTGATGCTCCCCGACGCCGGCCAGGTGAGTATTGTCCCTTTACCCTTTGCTTTCCTTGCTTCCGTGTTTGGCTTGAGATCGGCTGCTTGGCGGCAGGCGGTGGGGGTCAATGTCCCCTCGTCGGATCCGCCGACACCTCGGTCGCAGACCGACAACCGCGCCAGGCAGCAGAGGGAGCAGGACTGGGCAGCCCGAGCGAAGGAGAAGAGGATCAGGAGGCAGAAGCACCTCAATAGGTACAACGAGGACTACTGGCTGCGGGAGCAGCAGGGCCTCTCCCCTCCGCCAGAGCCGGTGAACTCGTCTTCGGACAAGGAGGAGAGCGAGGGGGAGCGGACCACCTCCGATAGGTGGGAACCCGCACCGCCCTCGTCACCAGGGGCCGAGGGGGTCGCCACGGAGCCTACCCCTGAGGCGGGCGCAGTGCCGCCCGTCGGAGGATCACCGCCGCGGGCGTCGACAGGCGCTGAGGCGGCGCCTCCCGAGCCCTCGAGGAAGCGCAAGCGGGGTTTCTCCAGTTTAAGGTGCGTTGCGTTCCTCCCCCCGTGTTCTTGATATCATGATGCGGTCACTCACCCTTCCTCTTTCCCATTGACAGGACGTCGCCCGCCACTCCCGCCCTCGCGCCTGTTAAGGCGCTCAAGCTGGGGGCACCGCAGGTGACGAGGCCCCGCTCGGAGAGGACGCCGCGGGTGGCGGCGGGCACGGCGGCGACGGGCGAGGCGTCGCGTGCCACAGTTGCGGACACGAGGCCACGGCAGCGGGAGGAAGCTGCGGTGGAGGAAGCGACGGTGACCCGTGGTGCTCGGCAAGGGCGAGAGCGGGCTCGCACGGCGAGCCAAGGGGTCGGGGGCCGCGGGGCGGCCGAGGCCCCTGCTGATGGTGGTTCCACCCCCAGCGGGGGTCTGACGGGGGTAGCGGTCGGATCAGCCCCCGGGCCCGCGCCCGGGGTACTGGTGGTGCGGTCCGACGGCTGCGTGATGCCGCAGCAGCCGGCGCCTGGTGTCGGGGCGTCGACATCCGGTGCCGCGGTCCCGACGTCCGACGCTGACGTGCCGCAGTGGGAGCGAAGGCTCCGTCGCCCCGGGGTGCCGTGGAGTCTGATCGAGGAGGCGAGGGCTGAGAGGGCGATGTGGCAGGAATTCCGTGCTCACGGCGCCTCTCTTAACACCGCTCTGACCGAGGCGCTCCGGCTTCACGGAGGCAGGTCGCTCCAACTCTTTCAGGTAAGAATCTGCATCTGACCGTCGCTTGCTCCCCCACTTTTCTTGTTTGAGCGTTTCTGACTTGATCCCCTTCCTTGCCTTCCCATTACTACCCACAGGAGCTGCAGGGCCAGGCGGGCGAGAGGTTCAACCGCATCGCCGAGCTGACCTCTGACCTTGATTAGTACCGGGCCCAGTACGAGTCCCTGGATGCCATGGTGGAGGCCATGCGGGAGGACAACGGCTGGCTTGAGTACAAGCTCATGGGCGTGGAGGACGCCTACACCGACCAGCGTACCTTGGCGGCGGAAAAAGCCAAGGAGGTTGAGGAGGTGAAGGCCGCGCTCCAAGAGAAGGAGGGGGCGCTGACGACGGCGGGCGGCGAGCTGCAGAAGGCACGCGACGCCCTGGCCGAGGCACAGACCTTGCTGGCGCAGAAGGAGACAGCCCTTGCCGAGGCGCAGGCTCAACTCCTGCAGGACCGCACGACCCTCGAGGGGGCGCGGTCCTGGCAGACCCAGGCTGAGCAGAAGGCCCAGGAGGTCGAGAAGCTGGGTGCTGCCCTGCAGGAGAGGGTCGCGGCACTCGTCGGGGCGGAGGATCGACTCCAGCAGGAGCGCAGCGCGCGGGCGCAGGTGGAGACTCAGCTCCAGCAGGAGCGAGCCGCGCTCGAGGACGCTCGGTCCGCCCTCCAGCGGGAATGCTCGGCGCGGGAGGAGGCACAGTCCCAGCTCCACCAGGAGCGTACCGCGGTGACAGATGCCAGGGCTACGCTTCAACTCCGAGAGGCAGAAATCGAGTGGCTCACCGGGGAGCTGGTCCAGGGGGGCGTCGCCGTCGAGGCCTTGAGGACTGCCGGCGCGGAGAAGGACGCTTCGGTCCTGCAGCTGCAGCAGGAAGCCGAAGCCGTGCGTACGGATCTCGAGAAGGAGAGGAAGCAGGTCGAGGGTGAGTTGCCGCCCCCGGCCCTTTGTTTGCTGATCAGGTTTGCCGAGATCCGCTCTCGACTTACCCTTTTTTCTCTCAGGTTTGCGGAAAGCCCTGGGGGAGTCAGCGACGCAGGTGGGAGTGCTCCAGGCGGCCTACGACTCATCCCAGCAGGATTTGGGACTTCTGGAGTAGGCGGGCCTCGAAGCGTGCCAGAGCATTGACGAGGGTGCCGGTCTGTCGGGGAGCTCGGTGGCGAGCCGCCTTCGAGCTCTGGGCGGTCACGTTGCCGAGTGCATGAAAGGCGCCCTCCGCCTCGGCATCCAGAAGACCCTAGGCGTGGTGACGTCGCACTACGTCGTTGACCTTACGGCACTGGCCACGGGCTACATCGTCGCGGACGATCTTGATGATGACGGGGCGCAGGCCGTCGTGAACCGCCTCGACGCTGCTGCCGCGAACGCTGCTGCGGACCTCGCCGATGCCTTTCACGAGGATCTCTTCCCGAACGCTCCTCCCGCTGGTCCCCTCGAGCCCTAAAAGTAGTCAGGCGCTGAGGCCCTTAGGTTGTGGTCAGGATTTGAGCCAGGTGGCTTTTGTAATAAGACAGTTCACTTTTGATGTTTGTAAGTTAAGTGCGACTCGTTTTGTTTATGCCGTTATGTCCTTTCCCGTCACCTAGGCAAATTTCAGCTGGGATCGATCGTTTTTGCGAGCAGCCTGAAGGTAAAGTGGTGAGGAGGGGAAGCCGTATGCTGCTGGAGGCGTAGGCCGTCCTTAACTCACCCGTCTTTACCTTTTGGCTGCTCGCGCCCTGCTTCTTTCTGCCCAAGCTCCCAGGTTGGGACATACTTAGCATTTTTGGACAGAAGATTTTTGCGAAAAAATGGGACCGTTTAGGGGGGGTGCCCCCCGTAGTAGCCCCCGAGGGGGACTTGGCTTTCGGGGGAAAGCCGAGTCACCCTTGACTTTATTCACAATCTTAACGTATATACAACCGACTGGGGCGTCGGATATGCACAAATCGACTTGGAACTTTTTAAGGGTAAAAGCGACGTAGCTGTTGGATGTTCCAAGCGTTGGTGAAGACTTCGCCCTGCTCGTTCGCAAGCTTGTATGTGCCTGGCTTGAGCACCTCGACGACGACGTAGGGCCCTTCCCATGGCGGGGATAGCTTGTGTCGGTCTCGATTGTCCTGTCGTAGCCTCAGCACTAGGTCGCCCTCGCTGAAGTCACGGCGTCGGATTTTCTGGGCTTGGTATCGCCGGAGTGCTTGCTGGTATTTCGCCGAGTGCATCATCGCCACGTCGCGGGCTTCGTCTACTTGGTCCAACGAGTCTTCGCGAACCCGCTGGTTCGAGTTTTCTTGATAGGCCCTGAGCCTGGGCGATCCATATTCCAGGTCTGTGGGGAGGACGGCCTCCGCGCCATAGACGAGGAAGAACGGCGTGAATCCCGTGGCTCTGCTTGGGGTGGTCCTGAGGCTCCAAATGACCGACGGTAGCTCTTGAATCCAATTTCGACCAAACTTGCTCAGTCTGTCGAAGATCCTAGGCTTGAGGCCTTGTAGAATCATGCCCTTGGCGCGCTCCACTTGGCCGTTGGTCTGCGGGTGCGCAACGGCCGCCCAGTCCACGCGGATGTGGTAGTTGTCGCAGAACTCCAGGAATTTCCTGCCGGTGAATTGGGTGCCATTGTCGGTAATGATGGAGTTCGGCACCCCGAATCTGTGGACGATGTCGGTGAAGAATGACATGGCTTGTTCGGATCTGAGGTTGGTAATGGGGCGTGCCTCGACCCACTTCGAGAATTTGTCGATTGCGACCAACAGATGCGTGTAGCCCCCAGGCGCGTTCCGCAGCGGCCCGACGATGTCTAATCCCCATACGGCGAACGGCCATGTGATGGGTATGGTCTGAAGGGCGTGAGCCGGAAGGTGGGTCTTGCGAGCGTAGAATTGGCATCCCTCGCAGGTGCGTACGACCTCGTTGGCGTCGGCGACCGCCGTGGGCCAGTAGAAGCCCTGGCGGAATGCGTTGCCCACGAGGGTGCGCGGCGCTGCGTGATGACCACATACGCCCGCGTGGATGTCTCGGATCCACTCGCGGCCTTCGGGGATGGGGATGCACCGTTGTAGGATCCCTGACGTGGCGTGCTTGTACAGCTCGCCGCCAATCACGGTGAATGACTTGGCCCTTCTGGCGATTCGCCTCACCTCGGTCCGATCCGAGGGTAGCTCCCCTCGATCGATCCAGACGAGGTACTTGTTCCGCCAGTCTTCCGCGGGAAGGACCTCGTCGGTCTCCATGACCTCTGCTTCGCCAACCCTGTACCCCTCGAGTAGGGAGAGTACATACTCCTCGTTCGAGGGGTCCTCGTCTGTGGGTTCCGCACCCGCTGGATTCGAGGGAGCCCCCGAGGGTTCTTCCGGATTCAAGGAGGTCCTGCTAAGATCGACGGAGGGTTTGGCAAGGTCTCGCGAAAAGACGTTCGGAGGAATGGTGATTCGCCCCGAGGCAATCTTCGCCAGCTCGTCCGCCTCCTCGTTGTACTTGCGGGGACGTGGTTGAGCTCGACGCCGTAGAACTTGTCCTCAAGTGCACGCACGACATTGCAGTACGCTTCCATCTTCTCATCGTGGCAGCTCGCGTTCTTCATGACTTGATCGATCACAAGCTGTGAATCTCCCCTGACGTCGAGGCGTTTAATACCAGTCTCAATGGCGATTCGGAGGCCACAAAGGAGCGCCTCGTACTCCGCCATGTTGTTCGACGCGGGGAAGTGCAAGCGCACCACGTACCTCATATGCTCTCCGAGGGGCGAAATGAAAAGCAGGCCCGCGCCCACTCCGGTTTTCATCACCGACCCATCGAAGTAGAGGGTCCAACACTCGGCTTGGATCTGTAATGGGGGCAATTGAGTGTCTGTCCATTCCGCGATGAAGTCCGCAAGAATTTGGGATTTAATCACCTTGCGCGGCGCATAGGTGAGAGTTTCCCCCATTAGTTCCACGGACCACTTCGCGATTCTACCTGAGGCATCCGGGTTGCGGATTATCTCCCCCAGCGGGAACGATGAGACCACAGTGACCGGGTGGGCCTCGAAGTAGTGCCGCAGCTTGCGCTGTGCGAGTACCACCGTGTAAAGCAGCTTCTGGATTTGAGGGTACCGTGCTTTGGTCTCGGATAGCACCTCGCTGATGTAGTATACCGGCCTTTGGACTGGTAGGGCGTGGCCCTCCTCTGTTCTCTCTACCACGATGACCGCGCTGACCACCTGGGTGGTTGCCGCGACGTAGAGATACAGAGGTTCGCCGTCTTGAGGCGGCGTGAGGATCGGCGCGTGTGCAAGCATTGTTTTCAGCTTGTCAAGGGCTTCCTGGGCCTCGACGGTCCAGGAAAAGCGTTCGTGCTTCTTTAGGAGTCGGTAGAGGGGCAGGCCCTTTTCGCCGAGTCGTGAAATGAAGCGGCTTAAATCGGCCAGACAACCCAATACCTTCTGCACCCCCTTTAGGTCTCGAATTGGCCCCATTCGCTCGAGGGCCGAGACCTTCTCGGGGTTGGGCTCGATGCCCCGCTGGGAGACTATGAAACCCAACAGCATGCCGCGCGGCACCCCAAAGACGCATTTTTCGGGATTCAACTTGACCCCGTTGGCCCGCAAGCAATCGAACGTAACACGCAGATCGTTAACCAGGTCGTCCGCCTTCCTGGTTTTGACGACAATGTCATCTACGTACGCCTCAACGGTCCGCCCGATGTGGTCCCCGAAAACGTGTTGCATACATCACTGGTATGTAGCCCCAGCGTTTCGAAGACCAAATGGCATCGTCACGTAGCAAAACATGCCGAACGGCGTGATGAAAGAAGTCGCGAGCTGGTCGGACTCCTTCATCTTTATTTGGTGGTAACCCGAATAGGCATCAAGGAAACACAAGAGCTCGCATCCCGCAGTGGAATCCACAATTTGATCGATTCGTGGTAAAGGAAAAGGAACCTTAGGACATGCTTTATTTAGCCCGGTGTAATCTACACACATCCGCCACTTCCCATTCTTTTTCTTAACTAATACGGGGTTAGCAAGCCACTCGGGGTGGAACACCTCCTTGATGAATCCGGCCTCCAGGAGCCTTCGCAGCTCCACTCCAATCGCCCGGCGCCTTTCTTCGTCAAAGCGTCGCAGGCGCTGTTGCACAGCTCTGGAGTGAGGTAGGATGTCAAGGGAGTGCTCGGCGACCTCCCTCGGAATGCCCGGCATGTCCGAGGGGCTCCACGCGAAGATGTCTGCGTTGGCGCGGAGAAAGTCGACGAGCACCACTTCTTATTTCGGGTCGAGGGTGGAACTGACCCTCAACACCTTGCCCTCGGGGGCGGCGGTGTCGAGGGGTACTTCCTTGGTTTGCTCGGCAGCCTCGAAGCTGCCCGCATGTTTCGTGGGGGAGTCGAGGCCCGCATTGGCCAGCTTCTCCATATCCGCGACGAGCAACTCGTCTAGTGCGAGTGCCTCGGCGTGCTCGACGCACTCGACGTCGCAGTCGAATGCGTGCTCGATCGACGAGCCCACGGTGATGACGCCCTTTGGCCCCGGCATCTTCATCTTGAGGTAGGTGTAGTTTGGGACCGCCATGAATTTGGCGTAGCACGGACGCCCGAGGATGGCGTGGTACGCGCCCCCGAAACCCCACCACCTCGAAGGTGAGGGTCTCCTTACGAAAGTTGTCCGGAGTGCCGAACCAGACCGGTAGGTCGATCTGCCCGAGGGGCTGGACGCGCTTGCTTGGCGCGACACCATGGAATGGCGTCGTGCTGGGCCGCAGCTGATCCAGATCGATCCCCATCAATCGCAGGGTATGTGCGTACATGATATTGAGGCTGCTGCCGCCATCCATCAGCACCTTGGAGAATCGTGAATTGCCGATGATGGGGTCGACGACCAACGGGTACTGGCCCGGGTTGGGGATGCGGTTCGGGTGGTCCTTGCGGCTGAAGGTGATGGCCTCCTTCGACCAGTCGAGGAAGGAAGGTGGGGCCTTCTCGGCGGCGAGAACTTCATGCCGCTCGTGCTTGCGTCGGCTGGTGGACATGTCCACCGTCGGCCCCCCGAAGATGAGGAAGACGTTCTCCACTGCGGGGAAACCGTCGGCGCCTCCGTCACCCCCATCCTTCTTGGCCTCGTCCTCCTTCGCGGCGACGCGGCTGTAGTACTTCTTGAGCATGTCGCATTGCTCGAGGGTGTGGTTGACCGGGGTCTTGTGGTACGGGCAGGGCTTCTTCAGCATGTCGTCAAACACGCCGGGGCCTCGAGGGGGGCCTCGAGGACCCTTACATGTAGGGTCGACCGCGAGGGCTTCGTCGTCATCCTCACCGCGCCCCTGCGCGCGCACGTCGTGATGGGGCTTCTTGCCCTTTTTGCCCCGCTTCTGCTTCTTCGCGGGTTCCTTGGACTTGCTGCCCTCCGCGGGCGTGTCGTCTGCACGCTTGCCCTTTTTGCCATCGAAGATCGCCCCCACTGCCTCTTCTCCAGAAGCGAAGCTGGTGGCGATGTCGAATAGCTCGTTGGAGTCTACCGGCGGGCTCCTCCCGAGTTCGCGCACAAGGTCGCGGCAGGTCGTGCCCTCGAGGAAGGCATGCACGATCTCGGACCGGGCAACACTCGGGAGCTCGGTACAGCGCTTGGAAAAGCACCGTATGAAGTCCCAGAGCGACTCGCTGGGTTTCTGGGTGCACCCCCGCAGGTCCCAGGAGTTCCTGGGGTGCACGTGCGTGCCCTGGAAGTTTCCCATGAACGTGCGGACCAGGTCGTCCCAGCCGTGGATTTGACTGGCCAGCAGGTGTTCGAGCCACGTCCGAGCTGAATCCGCAAGGTGTAGCGGTAGGTTACGGATGATCACCGCATCGCTGGTGGCGCCGCCCAGCTGGCAAGCCAGGCGGTAGTCATTGAGCCAGACTCGAGGGTCCGTCTCCCCCGTGTACTTGGTGATGGTGGTGGGCTGGCGGAAGCGCTGGGGGATGTTCGCCGTGCGAATCTCCTGGCTGAACACGCGGGTCCCCGGGGGTTCCGGCGTCGGTGAGCGGTCCTCCCTGCTGTCGTAGCGACCACCACATCGAGGGTGATAGCCTGCTGCCGTTCTTGCCTCCGTGTCGCCCCTTCTCTTGGCGTTCAGGACGTTGCGAGCATCGCCATCTCGGGCCTGGCCGCGCGTGTCGAGGATCCGCTCCCTGACAGGCGTCCTGCCCCGGTTCGCTGGCTGTCCTGCCGCGCCGTCCGCGTGGACGGATGCTTCTTGGTCCTGTGCGCTGCTGCCGCCTCGCGCACTGGACTGGTTGCGCATGCGGGACGCGGAGCTCTCAGCTTGCTGCACGGCCGCCTGCTCGATGAGGGCCTGCGCCTCGCGGCGTAGGTTGCGCGCCTCGGGCGTCGACGGCTCGGGCATGGCCCGAAGTAGTGTTGTTGCCGCGACGAGCTTTTGGCTGGCTCGCGGTGGCGTGTGCGGGTCATCGACGTTGAAGTCGGCATTGATGCGCTCGCGGGCTTGCCTCCCGGCTTCTCGGGCGCGTTCGCCGCGCGCCGAGGCCTCCCTCGCGATGGTAGCACGCAGGAGCCGCACCTGCCGGTACTCCTCTGCGAGCTTCGCCTCGAGCTCGCGCGCTTGGGCCAGCTGCGCATTAATATCCGCATTGCCCGCTGGTGGGGCCGGTGGCGGGTTTGGCTCTGGATGCTGGGCCGCATCCCCGTCGCCTGCTCCGTTTGCGCCGTCAGCATGCTCATTGATGACGACAACGAAGCACTCGCGCGAGGGATCGTAGCTCCCTTCGCTGGAGTCGTCGGAGCAACCGAACCAGTAGTCCGCGGCGTCAAGGAACCGCCGGAACACTGCGGGGTCCGGTACGCCGGAGAAGTCCCACTCCGCGTAGCCGTGCGAGGTTGCAGGCGGCAGTTCGCTGGCCGAGCCGTGGTACGACTCGTCATTGGTGGTGGCGATGAGGTTCCGGGCTGACAGCAGGTGATGGCCCGGGAGATCCTCGTATGCGGCCATGTCGGTGCTGACGGATGAGGCGTACGTTGCGGCGGAGTTGCGCATCCCGTGGGGGAACGGCGGCCCCGCGGCCGCGTGCTCCCCTTCAGGGTGCGCCGTCGTGTCGCTCGGCGGTGGTGCGTCCCTCCGGGCCGCGTCGCGTGCTGCCCGGCGCCGCTCCACGCGCGCCTGGCGCGAGCGCTGACCCGAGCATTTGCGGTGTAGAGACGTCGAGGCAGCCGCCGTCGTGGGTTCCGGCGCCGGGGCGTCGGTCGTCAGCGTGGCGGGGATCGGGCCCGGCCCGGTTGACCGCCATGGGTGGAGTTCATCCCGATTGGTAAGGCGCATGTGGTAGCCGTTCCCCGTGGCCTGAAAGTTCAGGCTCCCGAACCGGATTTCGAATCCGGCAGGGAAAGGGTCCGAGCTGCCCATGGCGTACCTCTGGGACGTCATCTCGGTGCGAATCACCATCGAGACTTCTGGTGAGGGGTCGATCACAGCGCGAGCCCCCTACCTGGCACGCCAACTGTCGGTGTTGAGATTAGTCCCGACACTAACTAGTGAAATGCGCTGTGATCAGTCTCTCGATGGCCGGTGCTAAGCAATGCGGGGACACGGATTTATCCTGGTTCCGGCCGTGGGGCCGTACGTCCAGCAGGTTGCGCTTGAGCGCTGTATTGCAATGCACCGTGGTGCCTGTAGAGGGGGGCTACAAGCTAGGCGGGAGAGGAGGAAAGGCCTCCAAGTCCCTGCTAGATGATTGAGGCAGAGTGCCAATATCAAGGGAATGAGCGAGCGGGTGAATGCGGGTGATAGGTGATGCCGTCGTCCCCCGTCTCCCCGCGCAGGGGGCTCTACCTCTCCCTTTTATAGGCCAAGGGAGGGCAGTTACAGGATGCTGCACAGCAGCCGATACAGTGGTTATGTATTAATAAGCATGGCGTCGGCGGTCTTGTCTCGCGCGTCATGGTTCCTGGCGCGAGTTGGTGCCGTCCCCCGGCTTCCGCGGGCGTCGTGGCGGTCGTCGTGACCCATCCCGCTTTGACTTCGAGGGGCGGCCCCGTTGGGTCGAGGGCCTATCCGTCGGAGAAAGGGCCGGAGTTGGTGGCGTGGGACGGTGGTGCGTCATCGGCGTGTCCGCACAGTGTCGTGTGTGCCGTCGCACAGCGGTGGGGATGACGGCACAGTGCTGGTGATGGCTGCACAGCCCCCGAGTTAGTTGCACAGCGCCCGGGATGGCCGGGCGGCACCGGAGTTGGTGGAGGGGACGCGACGCATACCGCTCGTACGGCGGTGCCGGTCAGTGTGCGCGCCTGCTCGCCGTCCGTACACCTTTCGAGGGTGCCCCATGCCCTTTCGAGGGCCCCGATGGTGGGAGCGTCCATGCCACACAGGGGTCGGCGTGGTGGCGTCCCATCGGAACAGGGCTCCACAGCGCCGGGGATGGTGGCACAGGGCTGGGGATGGCCGCACAGCGGTGGAGGTGACGGAGGGGACGCGCTCCGCCTACCCTGCGCCACGGCACCGTCATGGGCGTGCGTCAGGGCGGCGGCCGTACGCCCCTCGAGGGTGTTGCCATCCCTTTTCGAGGGGTATGGCGGGGAGGAAGGACGGGAGCGGGTGGTACAGTGTCGAAGAATGACACCAGCCATCCCGCACAGCGCTTATACAGCGCCGGGGATGGCCGCACAGCGGTGGATTGCTCGAACAGCGCCGGGATCAGATTCCCAGGCGGTGTCAGGAGATCGGCGTGGCGGGGATTCGCCTTTTGACCTGGGCACCCGCGGCGTGTCAGGGCGTTTAATGCTTCGGTCTGGGGGAGTAGGTGGGGTGCCACAGGTCGAGAGGAGGCCTCGAGCGAGGCAGAGACTCACTCGAGGGGCTGGACCCATCGAGCGAGGCGGAGGTTCGCTCGAGGGGCCAGAGCCCTCGAACGAGGTGGAGATCCACTCAAGGGCAGTCGTGCCCTCGAGCGAGGCGAGGTTCTGCCGCGTGACGTCTGACTCTCGAGCGAGGCGGAGGTTCGCTCGAGGGCGGCCGGGGATGGCGGTTTGATGGGCCATGGAGGTTGCTGGGCCGTGGGCTTTATTTGCATTTGGGCTGTGGCCGGTTTGGGGAGTATTTTTGTGGTTTTGTGTCAATTTTTTAGAAAGGGTAATCTCCCCCATAGTTAGGGGACCCCTATGGCTGTCCCCGACAGAAGGGGACCTCCTACCCTCAAATTCGGACATGTGGTACCTAATTGCCCTGTACGGAGGGAGAAAACCAGGCTTGAGGGTGTAGCCAGCATCAGCAAGATAGAATTTCCCTACACAAGATAGGATTTGCTTTACATGCATTCAACTAATGGAACGAAACAGAGTGCTAAGTGTTTATGTGTACCTTGTGGAACCCTAAGCCCTTCATCCCGCTCTAACGCATCTGTTAGGATCAAGGCATCATGTGTAGACCCTTCCCACCCAGCAAGTACATAGGGGAACTTCATGTCGAAATCAACAGCAGAAAGCACATTCTGGGTTGTCGTGCCCTTACGGCCTCTGAATGCAGCCTGCATATTATATGGCACTCGTGCAAGGATATGGGTGCCATCTATAGCTCCTATACAGTCCAAAGACAGTAAACATGCATCCGTCAGTGCCACACATAGGGTGTGCAGTGCTAATTAGAGTGCATAAAAACATAAAGTAGCTTAAAGTATGGGTACCACCTCTGGCTCCCAAGGATTTTAGGTTGGTGGTTTCAGCATCGGACCTTATGAGCTCACCCCTAAGCTCCCCAACAGCGTAGAGAACCTGTGCAAAGTACCTACTAACAGTTTCTAAAGATCTTCTAAAGGTGTGCTGGATGACCCTGAACCTCTGGTTGTGACCCACAATGTGGAGGAACATAGCTACATGTTCCTCCACAGAAGAGTTAATGCTGTCCTCCAAGAGGTGCCTCTCTCTAAACAGGTTAACCAGCTGAAAGAAAGGTGCTTTACGCATTCTTAGCATGTTGACAGACTCAATGTCGGTGCAGTTGTAAATCTTATCTAGGTTAGCCTGACGCTCCGCATCTACCACTGCCCTAGGAACCCAGACATAGTTATCCTCATCATCATCACCACCATCTACCGCTGCCCTCGGAAGCTTTGCAAACAGATACGCAATACAGACAGCAACAAGTGCGGCAGCTTGTGCAACCATTCTCGCACGGTGCTGTTCGAAATCCATCTACATTCAGCATGCCATCAATTAAGGTTTTTAAGTGCAGAGCCAGGTTAAACTCAAATTCATCCTATGGTGTGGCAGTTTTCGTAAAAAAATTGTTAGGAAAAAGAGATCATTGCCATGGCTGCTACGAAAAGTAGCCCCCCAATGACTCCCCCTTGACACATCATCGACCAAAGTAAAGGAACCTCAAACCCTAGGCCAGGTATCATTGCCTTGGCTGCTACAAAATGTAGCCTCCCAAAGGCTCCTCCTCATCTCCATAGAAAAACGACAATGAACAAGCGCTTAAGCACACACGTGGTACTGGTTTCATTGCCTCCTCTGCTAGAATAATTAACAGAAGAGGCTCCTCCTCCCCACCATCAGCGAACAACACCTCAATGGACATCACAGGCACGGGTGCAACAGAATAATATCCGCAACCACCACAACTGGACACATCAAATCCGGATCCACGCACAAACTACACATGCATGATAAAAAAACCTCATCAATCGAATGTATACACTTCTATTCATGCAGATCCGACGAGGATACCCAACTAACAGCAACATCAGAACCTACAAAACATAGGGAAAGCATCCCACATCGAATCCACCCAATGACATAAGCAGTGAGTAACGAACCATAACAGTCAAGAGGACCCAAAGGACCTAGATGTGGTGGCTAACCAAATACATCGTGAAATAGATACCAGGCATGTACCAATCTACAACGCACAAGCCTAATCCAAAACATAAGCAATGAGTAACGAACCATAACAGTCAAGAGGACCCAGATGTGGCTAATCACGGCGTAACCAGTAAGTAGGACGAATGATAAGATGCAGGACGAACCAGATCTGACAGAACAAGAACGAACTCGAGCGAAACTCCAACGGTGGAGGCCCAACCCATCGCAATCACAAGTGTAACGAGACAGAGAGGGGGTGGAACGGATCTGAGAACATACCTGCGCGAAGACGAACACCACCGACCTGGGGAAGAGGAAGAAGCCGCGCGAACCGGTGGTGGAACCGACGTTGGACCGGATCAGGAAGTAGACGAAGAAGGCCCGCTCGGTGGAGAGGAAGAAGCACGTCACGCCGGAGAAGAGGAGGTTGCTCGAGCGGCCGCGGACGAGGGGGTAGCAGATCTGGTGCCTGATGAAGACGTAGCACGGATCCAGGGTGCTCCGGTGATGAAGTCCACGCGCTCCACGGTGAAGACGAACCCGCACCCGCTCCGCCCTCCGCAAGCCTCCAGCGCCGCCGCCTGAGCACCCGCACCACCACCAACCGCGCCGTCGCCTCCAACTCATGATCTAGGGTTTGGGGAGAGGAGGGGTCGATTCGAGTGCGAAACCGAATGGAGGGAGGCGAGTGGATGGGAGGGCGCGTCGGCCGGCGGAGGGAGGCCTTTATACGGCGGCGAGCAAGAGGTAACCCTATCGGGCCAAAAATAAGGACGCCAGGCCGCCGCGGCTCCCGCCCTTCCCACCGCGGCCACCCAAAAGCGCCCACGCCGGCCTACACCGCGTGAAACACCCCCCCCCCCGAGCGTTTCACGCGGTGCAGGCTCGCGGGCCGCTTTTGCACCGCGTGAGCCGGGCTGGGGAGGTCGTCCAGCCCAGCAAACACGCACCGGTGCAGCTCGCGGGCCTGGCCCAAAGGCCGTGTGGCCTAACAAACGCACCCCTAGGAACCGGGGACATCCATATGCTACAGGACTATGCGTTGCGAGGAGGAAGGCCCCCCCGCTCTACTGTATGGAGCGTGCATGCACAGCACAGAGATGACTACATGCATGTCAAAGCTGGAGGGGTGAGACCGGAAAGGCAGCTTCATTGCGAGGTATGGGGCTCCATTGTTCCCACAGGGCCACAGGGCCGCACGCTCCAATGATTTGTTGCCAATTTTTTGGTGCGCCGGGTAAAGTATCGGTTGCCTGCTTTGTCTGAAATGTAAAACTGATGACGGAAAAAGGCTAGCTACGCTAGAAATCTATCCTTAGCAAAAGGACGGAAATTAAAGTCAGAGCAATGGCCAGATTTTTTGTTGTTAAAAAAAAGGCTACTACACGCTAGAACAGTGGTTTTCCTCACCACTACACTTTATATGACAGCTATTTTGTTGCTGGTTCACGCGTGGTTTTTGTGCGGATAGCAACATTTGACAAGAGGTGTAGAGCTAATGTAGTTTTAGATTTGCATGCAGAAATCTAGCATTTCTGCAGATATGAGCCTATAGGTAAGACAAAAGACACGTTTAGATACATTGTAATGCAAGAGTAACGAGTTTATAAAATAGCCCCTCGTAAACGCATGTGGAGAAGTATAGATAGCAATTCTCACGACTGTTGGAATAGGCTAGTCCGGTTGTGTTAGCACATTTTGTGTTGGAGCTGAGGCATAGGCGGATCTGTAGACAGAAACCTAGCATTTAATTGGTATATAAAACTTAAAAAAGTTGTGAAACTTTCAATGCAAGCAATTGTTTTGTGGACAAAAACCTACTCGTATTTAATCAGAACTGTACTACAGTCCCTACAGAATCAGAAGGAACAAACATGTTGCCAGTTTGCCACACATGGGGCGGGACCAGGAATAGGTCAGATCCCGAGCTTGTCCAGTGTTATATTAACTACTAGTAGAGCTCAAGTTGATTTAACCTTTGATATTTAGCCTCTATTCGGCATATCTTTTGTTGTTTCGTACAGAAAATTCGTTCCGAACAAAAGTATTACGTGTTGATTTGTACGACAGATTTGTTCTAATTCAAAAATACCGTATAAGAAACCGAAAGAAGAGAATTCGAAGAGACTCTAACATGGATGCAGGGTGGTGGTGACGTGCAGTACATACAAGCCCGGATGACGGGATGAGAGCATCTCTTTGCTTGCTGCCTTGCTCCAGCGGCCATGTCATTAGAGAGTGACCCCTCTGATTTGACACCGGCAACAGGTCCGGCGGTGCTCGCTCGCTTGCCCGACCCGATCGCTCCCGCGAGCGAACAGAAGGCAAGCTTTCGTCGCTTTCGTAGCTCTTGCATTGCATGCAAGCAGGACACGGAACCTATGCGGGTAACAGTGGCGTCGTCGCGTCTTGGCTCTTGGGCGTTCTGTGCGTGCGGGCGATTGCAGCAGCTAGCTGCTGGTGGTGACGTTAACATGCGCCACTGGTAGTCAGTCCGTGGATCGTTGACCTCCTGTATGTGCTGCTGCTGCCCGCGCGCGACCGGAAGTCCGGAAGCATTTACGCTTGCCTTCTGACGGACCTGACTCCCGGTTCCTCTCCGTCGTCGACTCGTCGTCGATCGGCCGCTGAATGCTGATGCATGCATGTATACATGGAGTCGCCGGCCGGCGGTCAGCCAAAACATGAGCACGCCCTTGGAGAACTGAAGTCTATTCAATGCGCTCCAGTACACGACCCAACCGCGTGCATGCATTGGCCCTTGACTTCGCCTAATGCATGGGCTTGACACACCAGTCACCAAAATTCACACCGCCTTGGGCTGTGCTTGACAGCCGATAGGTGCTTTGCATTTGCGTTGCCATTTGCCATGCCTTGCATGGGCACAAAATTTTTCAGCTTGACTCGGGTTCGTGGTTTGTCCCGGCAGCTACCGGCCGGTGGCCCCCCGGGGCGGCGGGCGGCCGCCGTCCGGCATGGGCGTGCCCACCACACAGCGCGCCCGCGCGGCGCTCCCCATCGAGTTTAAAATTAGGCTAGATCATCACCGATCATATCCTACGGCTACAGCTACGCGACGAAACGTACCGCGGCTTGGTGATGACACTCAACCCGCTGTCACCTAACGGCTAACGCTAAGGATTTTCCTGACGCTGACACTTTAGTCTCTGGCAGCAGGATCTACTACTGGGAGATTGATGCGGTATCCGGATAGAAAGCGCTCCATAATGGGATGATGTACATGCCGCCACTTTGTTTGCAGTGGCTAAATGCTTAAATGTGACATGACACCAGGTACAAAAGTTGTCACTAGACAACCAACCCCTGAAGATCCTTTTACAATTGTATAATGAACGTGCAAGGCCTTATCCACCTATTGGGCAAAAAAAGCAGTGGGTGGCACTGTGTTGTGGCTTGTGCCTAATTAGAAAAATGGAGAGTGAGTGTAGCAGCAGCAGCAGTGAGTTCTGATCGGTCGAGGATAGGGATTAGTACAGGTTTTCTGCTGTGTTAGGGCCCCAATAACACACAACCCTAGCGGAAAAGGGCAAATTATTCCTAAGATATGTCCAAGACTAGTTGGGAATAAAGAAGTAGGTCAAGCTTGCGCAGCCCAGCCAACCTTTTTGAGTCCTATCCCACTGTGGGCCACCGATGGCACTTCAGGTCTATTATCAGTGATTCAGCAGCGATCGCCGGATTCAGATGCAAGCACTATTCTTCAATGGTGATCAATTATTTGTGGTGAGTTCCACGAAGCTTGGCAATAAGTATGGGTGGACGGAGTGTTCACGGTAAAAGTAGTTTGTGCTTTGCTCAGTAGTAGCAGTCAAATTAAGCTCATGTAGTGATCTGTCATGCATAAAAAACACTGTTATGTTAAACTAGGCATTTGCTTCTCTACCTTACAAAACAATCACATAGTATTGTACACTGTGGCAGCATTAGATCAGAAAAGCATATTGAAGTATGTCTCAAATGGTCTAAATAGGTCAGTATGTAAGTATAGGCAGGCCAGCCCACACTTTTGATCTTTCAGCAATTGAAAGGAGCGATCGACAGAGGTGTCTCGCGGTCTCACAGGCATGGGGATATTTCGGGATGAAATAATAAGGCAGATTTCAATATAGGATCGTCACATGAACTTTGCTTCCGGTGCCGTACTGTTCAGCGTAACATCTCGATCGAGCACATCCCTTTCGATCGTTCAGCGTACGTGTTGCTTTTTGTTTGGGGCGCCGCAGGGGAGGATGGATCCACGGAGGTCGGCAGGGTGGTAGGCGCCATGCAGCAGCTACTCATGGTCACGTCCGCACATCCCATCCAAGAACGAAGCGTGAACCACCGGGGCAAGCGATCGTCAGGTTTGAGGCGGAGGGCAGAGCGCCACCAGCGCTAGAAAAAGAGTGCGGACCGTGAGTGGTTGCCGGGAGGCCATCAGGGGCGATGTGAAGCCCACTGCGACACGGCTGGAGCGCGGGCACGGCACCGCGGAAGGCGAGGAACAGAGGCCGTGACAACAATGGCATGTACACGCTGCCTCTGTCGTTTTTTTTGGCAGTTACATACAGGGACCCATGCCGATCAGAAACGCAGGGATGCCGCAGGGAAGTCTCAAAACTCATCTAAACTTCTTGACGAAAAACATGTTATGCACGTCTTAAAAAACTGCGTGTGAATGACTAGTAGACACCACCAAGCAGTCTAAACATCACGACAGTCTACAGAAGATAAGTATCTCACTTGCCACGCTGCTGGGTCAGCAGGTCGAAATGGTACTGGAGATTATTATTACCATCGGGAGAAGAATATGTTACAGAGTGCAGGATGTTCTTTCGATCCTTCCAAGTATAAAGGGATATAAGTTACAAACAAATGAAAAAGGAATATGATTCGATCTGGCAGGTTACATGTATGATACTAGAAGAGGTTCCTCTGATAAAAGAATCACCAGTCAATGGCTTTGGAAGGCAGATAACGCGAAGCAATCTACAACCCCTAGCTAGGCGCAGCAATGTGCAGCTCCGCAGAAACGAATGTTTCCAGACTCTCCCCTCTTGAACTGGGCGCACTTCTTCAGCTAGAACAGCACGAGCCTTTCGTGGCCGTGGATGATTCTGCAACGTTAATGGTGGTTCCTTGCATGGAGCGGCCGTTGGCGGATGCAGACTCCTGCGCTGCGAGCGCCTTCTTTCTTACTGTGTGGTGAATCTCGCTCAATGTGGTGTGGAACGCCTTCTCGACGTTGACAGCCTCCAGCGCGGACGTCTCGAGGAAGGATAGGCCTTCCTTCTCAGAAAATGCTTGGCCATCTTCCTCAGGGACCGATCTCAAGTGGTTCAAGTCTGACTTGTTACCAACCAACATGACAACAATGTTGGCGTCCGCATGATCCCGGAGCTCTCGGAGCCACCTCTGAACGTTGTCAAAAGTTTGCTTCTTTGTTATGTCGTAGACAAGGAGGGCTCCAACTGCGCCTCTGTAATAAGCACTAGTGATTGCACGATACCTCTCCTGACCAGCTGTGTCCCATATCTGAGCCTTGACAGTCTTCCCATCAATCTGTCTCAACAGAAGAGAAAAGAAACCACTTCTGAGATGATGCAGAACACAAGTTCAGAATGCAACACCAATAGTAAAATTAAGTTTCCAACTCAACAACGCAAATGGCCACTTTCAAAAGTGCTGAAGAACAAGAACAATGGGTGGCGCAATAACTTTTTTTTTTTTTTGCATGCTGAACATCAAGAGGTCCACTAGATAAATAGAGTGCATAGGTTACTCTGAGAAATAAGCAAGGAAAACTCTAACCTACATGTGCTTAACCTACCTAGCCATATATCTCATGACAGTAGTTTTAAACTCCTGCCTAGTAATAAACACATTGAAAGCCAAAATCAACTAAAGATAGTGGCAAGATCTACGAGGATATCTTCACCATATATTAAAAAGAGTGGCTCCAGATCTCATCACAGTATCTAACCACATACTTTCACCGCTATTTTAATCTTATTTGAGTCCTATATATGAATCAAGGTGATGTACTTGTGAGAAAATAATTCCAGTACATGTATAAATGAAGGTACAACAATTGTAGTACCTCATTGTTCCATTGTACACTCACTACTAACTAAAATCAAATTGAACAAGACAGGCAAAAGAGAACATTTAAGGCCATATGTATCATGAAGACTGATTGAAAGAATTAGTACCAGATTCATTTGGCTAACAACTCAACTTGCACATAATAACTAGATATGGCACAAATGAGAAAGGTTCCTAGGCTAGCAAGTAGCAACCAAACTACCAACACTACTGCAAGATCTGCACCAGCAGGCGGGACTCCAACTCTGTTATACATACTTTTGAAAGAAACCCTGTAATACATTATGGGATGATGATTTATTTTTGTCTGGAGTCTAGATTTCTTCAACACAATACCGATGTAAGTGTTTTGGGTTACCAATTATACATTTAGTGAGTTTTTATCACTATGCACATGCATTTTGTATGTGGTATGTACTGCTCTGGAAAAAACACAATACTCTGCCCGGTCTTTACTTCCAATTTTGTTACATTTCAATTTCAGCTAGTAAACAATAAAAACTACAGCATTTTCCATCGTGTTAGACAGTTGTGTTTCCTGCATTCCATTATCATCGAAACCATGCCACGGTTACCAATCAGCACATTTTGGCTGCAGACATTCAACGAAAATTGTTGAGGCCAGATTTTTTCCTTAATCTAAAAACCAATCAGCAGATTGTTGTCAGAGTCAAGTTGTAAAACAGAAGACCATTCATCCATGATGATATCGCGTTCTAAAACAGAGAAAACCAAGTGGTAGTTGCACAGGATGTCAAAACGTAATTCCCTGCCTCAGCAGCCTAATAAACCAGGAAAATTGGCACAAGATCTTAGAATAGAAAAAAACAGGCGCATAGGACCAAATGACGCCGGGCGGACGCGGCATCATGCGGAATTCTACGACGCATTGCGAGATTGGGGTGCGATCAGATCGGGTAGACGAGGTACCTGCAGGGTGCGGGTGGCGAACTCGACGCCGATGGTGGACTTGGAATCGAGGCAGAACTCGTTGCGGGTGAATCGGGAGAGGATGTTGGACTTGCCGACGCCGGAGTCGCCGATGAGCACGATCTTGAAGAGGTAGTCGTACTCGTTGTCCACCCGGTGCGCCATCTGATCGAGCGAGCCGCCCCCCCCGAACCAGGCGAGGTTTCTGCGCTTGCTGCCGGACGGGACGCCGCCGCTCGCTCCCTCCCTCGCCGAACGGGACGGGATTCGATTCGCCCGCTCGGTTTTTCCGCTCGCGTGGGGATTTGAAACGGTGCGGGCAGCAGATCCGAGGCGGGGATGTGGGGAGGGAGGAGGAGGAAACGGCAAGGGGCGGCGACCGTGGAGGGGGAGGAGATGGGAGGCCCGTGCGCTGCTGAGCTGGACGTGCTTGGCGGTTGATTTGGCTGTATCGCGCGACGGCCAGCGAATGGACGGCTGGCGCGTCGCTGGCTGTTGTTGGCTTGCCCCCGCTCGGCTCGGCGCGTGGCGGAGCTGTCAGATCAGATCTGGGACGGGGAATGTTGTGTGCCGTGCCTGGTCGGTGGCCGAATCGATCACGAACGATTTGGTTAATGGGCTTGGGCTCTTTCCCGAGCTTTTTGCGTCGAAAATCTAAGTGGGCCTGAGATGATTTATGAGATTTCCGCCCGGTAGGTAAATCATCCTTCCTATCCATTTTCTAGAAGTTTTTTTTTTAACTTTCAGTTTAGGATTCGTGCAAACAAACATGTGTTGAATCGCGACCACCCAAACTCTAACCTCACGAATGAAGACTTGAAGAGGATCATGCTTGTAGGTTACTGAGGGCGCCAGTTCGGGAGGATTCTTATTTCTTGCCAAGTTTGTTACGAAATCTCTGTTCCTTGGCGATCAGATGTTCTGAGCTGACATCCTGGCGCTGCAACGTGCAATGGCCGTGCTGGAGTTACTTGTGCGTTGTGAAATGGGAATAGTAGCAATTAATTCCTTTTTTTTTCAATGTGTCTTACCCAAATTTCTACTGAACCTGGTACTCTACCTTGCAAGTATCACATAAGAAATTGCCTCCCGTTGTCTATGCATATATGAAGAAAGTAATAGAAGAAGGTCGTGCATACTGAATACCACAATCCACAATATATCAAATTTAGATCACGATTACAGGTGATAGTATCACTAGCATTTTATTTCATGACATCAGTAATGTCCATGCTACATGAGTTTCTCTGGATATGCTGAAACTCTTGTGCTCCTAGGAGCAACGAACAAATTTGCCTGATAATCTATGCCTCATTAAGTGTATCAACAGACAACTTACATCTAGTAGAAAATATATCCTCAAAAGTTTACATATAACCTCACCGGTGTGTATAGTGCTTAAAAGCAGCAACATTACCCAAATCTTGCGACCCAAACTTACATTTCAAATCATGTGTATGCTCAGTAGCACAATGATCGTTCACAGGGCCTTGGCTGCTGCAATGATATTTTCCACTGACAAACCAAGTTCCTTGTATATTTTCCCAGCAGGAGCACTTATACCGAAAGTGTCAATGCCAATAGCTTTGCCTTTCTGTCCGATATATTTCTCCCATCCAAATGTAACCCCAGCCTCAATGCTAATCCTAGAAGTAACCTCACTTGGAAAAACACTTTCCTTGTACTTCTCAGGCTGCTCCTCAAACAGTTCCCAGCAAACAAGTGAAACAACTCGTACAGTCCTCCCCTCTTTCCTCAGCTCACCTGCAGCTTTTTCTGCAATCTCAAGCTCGGAGCCAGTGCCAATGAGAATGAGATCTGGTTTATTGTCTGACGAGTTATCGGAGATAATATATCCTCCTTTAGAAACAGCATCAACCGATGTTCCTTTCAGCTGTGGAAGCTTCTGTCGTGAGAGGGCAATGACAGAGGGCCTCTTCCTATTGAGAACGGCAACCTTGTAAGCCCCTGATGTCT
This sequence comes from Cenchrus fungigraminus, assembly GCA_036936925.1. Lineage (NCBI taxonomy): Eukaryota > Viridiplantae > Streptophyta > Magnoliopsida > Poales > Poaceae > Cenchrus > Cenchrus fungigraminus. Next base: position 11,961,911 of record CM072778.1, on the reverse strand, counting down.
CATTTCCATCAGCAGGCCGGAGCATTAAAATGTTTGGCATTGCTCGAAGGCTGAACAACTGCTCAACAGGCTGATGGGTTGGTCCATCTTCTCCAAGGCCAATGGAGTCATGAGTCATCACAAAGATCGCTCCAGATTCACTTAGGGCAGAAAGGCGGATGGCCGCTCTCATATAGTCAGTGAACACAAAGAATGTAGCACAGTAAGGTATCAGGCCGGGGCTATGAACTGCAATTCCATTACAAATGGCACCCATTCCATGCTCTCTCACACCAAAACGAATGTTTCTCTCTTCAGGTGTATCCCTCTGGAAGTCACCAAACATCTTAAGCAATGTCATATTTGATGATGCAAGATCAGCACTACCTCCAAGAAATCCAGGTATTACTTTTGCAAGTGAATTCAAACACTGTTGAGATAAGTTTCTAGTAGCATCAGGAGAGCTTTCAGGAGTATAGGTCTGCAATAATGAACAAAACAATTAAATGCAAATATATCTACCATTCACAGCTAGTGGAATTTTGATTGTAAATGACAGTTGAGCTTCAGAAGAATAATTACTGGAAGATCATTCTCCCATCTTGAAGGCAGTTCCCCTGAAATTATGCTCTTTAACTCAGCAGCCTCCTTGTGGTATTTCTTTTCATATTCTGCAAACTTTGCATTCCATTCAGATTCAAGCGAAGCACCCTCATCAATATGGTGACTCCAGTGCCTGCAATTGATAATTTATCTAATTAATTAAACTTCTGTGCAAAACATATAAGTTGATTACACTGTCTTATTCTGACGTCTGACCTTATGCGTACATATGAACTCCTAAATAGTATATGCAAACATCATCAAGCATGCGAGAACTTATACAGGCTGAATATTCCAAACATATGCACTGATGGTTGATTTCATCCGGGGAAAAAAGAGGCAAATCAACGGGTACAGGTGTTATGTAGCATAGCGAGACTTTTGAGACAAGCTCCCACTATACCACCACGATTTACTCGTTCTTTATTACAGAAGATCACCTTACTGTTTGGAAATTATTGAACTGGACCCAAACACCTATGTACAGTAACTTATTCTGACAAGAATATTGTGCAGGTACCTCTTCACCTCATGAATTTAGCAAAAACTTAATTACTGAGCAGGTACCTCTTCACCTCATCTGGAACATGGAAAGGCTCATGAAACCACTGAAGATTGCTTCTAGTTGCCTCTACTTCTTTGGATCCTAAAGCACTTCCATGAACACTATAGGAGTTCGCCTTGTTCGGAGATCCAAAACCAATTGTGGTAGTCACCTGTAAATTGCCATTAATATGATGTCACTGCACTAAATGACAGGTAAAATGAATACAAGAAATAGTATAACCAGTTTATCTTTACCTTGATAAGAGTTGGCTTATCTTTAACCCTCTTTGCTTCCTGGATTGCAGCACGAATGTCATCATACCCTGTGTTGCCATTCTTCACCCAGATAGTATGCCATCCGAGTGCCTCATATCTGGCAGATACATCTTCAGTGAAAGCAATATCTGTATTACCATCAATTGATATATGGTTGTCATCATAGAAAGCAATCAATTTTCCAAGGCCCCAGTGACCAGCTAGAGAGGCCGCTTCATGCGAAACACCTTCCATTTGGCAACCATCCCCAAGGATTACATACCTAAGAGCATCAAGTAACAACATCATATTACCACCGTCCCATTTGTACATTACAAAAGTTGCTACAATAATCAAGCATGTTGCTAATAATATACGTGTAGTGGTCCACGATGTTCAAATCGGTCTTGTTGAAACGAGCAGCAAGATGTTTCTCTGCAAGTGCTAGTCCAACAGCATTTGCGAAACCCTGTCCAAGAGGACCTATATGACAACATTAAAGCTCAGAAATCAGTATCGCTCACAAAAGAAAACACAGAGGATAGGGAAAAAAAGAGCTTTTCAGCAGGTAAACCGGTGGTGACTTCAACTCCAGGTGTTTCGAAATTCTCTGGATGGCCAGGAGTTCTGCTTCCCCACTGTCGAAAAGCTTTCAGGTCATCCATCTGCGACGTCAAACATGATTATCAAAATCGAAAGCAGAGTAAAGATGTTCATGGATATGAAACACAGTACCATGTTCATGGATCAGTATCATTCTGCAAAGCTTTGTGCCCTTTTGTCGTAGTATTATTATTGGAAGAAAATCTTTGAGCCCTTCCACTTTCCACGACTAGTTAGTTGGATTCACAAACATTAAATTCCTCAAGATAGATTTCTATGCATCCTACCTGTTTTGATTCACAAATTCTCCTCAAACCTTCCCCGATTGCCATTCTAGTCCCATTCGGGGGTGACTATTTTAATTTTGCAGCACAAAAATGATCGACACCACACACCAGTCTTCAACCTCAAAAATCTGACCGAGCCGGGGAGTCCTTCAAGAGCTCACCGTGACGCTGTCGTACCCGGCGAGGTGGAGCAGTGCGTACTGGAGCATGCACCCATGGCCGGCGGAGAGCACGAAGCGGTCGCGGTCGAACCAGGCAGGGTTCTTCGGGTTGAAGCGGAGGAACTCGTCGAACAGGACGTGGCCCAGCGGCGCGCACCCCATGGGTAGGCCCGGGTGGCCCGACTGCGCCTTCTCCACGGCGTCCACCGCCAAGAACCGGATCGTGTTCACCGACTCCGCCACCAGCTCGGGCGCCGCCGGCGGGGCCGTGGCGCGGAGCGCGGTGGCCGGTCGGCCGCCGCCGGACCCGGGCCTGACTGCAGCGGCGAATGGGAGGCGGGAGCCGGCGGAAGAGCGGAGGAGGCGGACGACGACGCCGCGGGCGGCGGATGTGGTGGGGGTTGGTGCTGCCATGGTTGCGGCCGGGTGCTTCTCGGACGCGCGTCGCGGTCACGTTAACGAAGTGGGCGAGTGGCTGCGGGAGTACGGAGGTGGCGCGACACCTGGTCTCGGGAAAGTGTTAACGGAATTTGGTGGGCCTGGCACGTAAACAACTGAACTGGCGCCGCGTTGGGCCTGACGTGTTCTCTTCTGGATTTTCTTTCCGTGCGCCCGTCCGTATCTGAAAAATATCCCATCTCCTGCTTTGCTTCTTTCCGTTCGACGCGGAGCTCGTCGCAGACTCGCAGGCTCTCAGCCTCCTCACGCTTGCTTAGCGTTCTACTTGTGATCCTGGAGGATTTGCATTCAAAAATATCTTTTGCGACATAAAAAAGCACACGACATACGGCACATGCATCCGATATTCCGATTTCAACAGATTTTTTTTTTGCGAGGCCGATTTCAACAGATTGCGTGAAAAAAAATCCTACCATAACAAATGGATATGTTGGATACAATACAACATTCTCTGGATCAGCCACTGAAGTATCGGAAGAAATTCTTATGCCTCATAATTTTAGATGTTTCACTTTTATCTAGAAGAACCAACTTGCTTTCTATCTATCTGTCTCGAATTATTTACCATTTTGACTTTTCTAAATACATTTCTTTTCTTATGTAACTAGTATATATCTAGATGCACAACAAAAAGAATTTATATATGAAAAACAAAATGACAAATAATTTGAAAACATAAGAGTGTCATATGTATTGCTCTGAACAATATTCACATCAACGGACTTCCACTGTTTCACCAAACAATCGTGTACCGATCGATGGTGCTCTCATCAGCCTATCCTATTGTATATTGATGTTATGTTGCCACAAGCCCACAAACGCATGAGCACAACAGCAGAGTTTATGAGCTTCCTAGTGACACGGTAGTATTGGGTGAGCCAATTGCAGAGAAATGAAGGATGCTAAAAGAAATTCAATATGGATGAAAATAGTTGTATGCATATCTGACAAACAAGAACAGATTGATACTACCAGTTCGTTACCTAAAAAACGATACTAGCAGTTAGAGGATGCATGGTACATTACGTACTTGTTGTGTGATGATTGGCAGTGGAATATATATATATATATATATATATATATATATATATATATATATATATATATATATATATATATATATATATATATATATATATATATATATATATATATATATATATATATATATATATATATATATATATATATATATATATATATATATATATATATATATATATATATATATATATATATACCATTTTGCAAAATTATACGACCGTTTCGAAATTTATCAATTTTGACAACCAAACGCCGTGGGCCACGGCGGTTGCAGGTCCAACCGCCGTGGGTCACGGCGGTTGCAGGTCCAACCGCCATGGCCCACGGTGGTTGGGCCAACAGCCGCGGGCCCCCACAGGCGTGAAGGTCAGCCACCGTGGCCCACGGCGGTTGAGGCCTATTCGCCGTGGGCTACGGCGGCAGGACCAACCGCCGTAGGCCACGGCGGTAGGGGCTGTGCCACCGCCGTGGCTTACGGCGGCAGATCTGGTCTCCCCTATAAAAGCCGAAAATTAGCCCGGAAATGTCATAAAAATTCGGAAAAAAAGAAAGAGAGGGTTGGGAAGGAGAAGAGAGTGAGGGGGCGGAGCAGCGAAGCTATGCCGGTTCTTCGCTTCATTGTAAGTATTTCGTCGATTTCAACCCTTTTCGCACCTTTACTTAGAAAGCGTAATTAGTGATTCACTGCGTTTCTTTAGATCTGTAGTATTAAAAATGTCCTGTTTGTAGGGTTAGGGTTGAGAAGGAGAAGAGGATAGGTGGAGGGTGCGGAGCAGTGAAGCTCTGCTGCTTCTTCGCTTCATTGCAGGTATTTCACTGATTTCACTAATTACTATTTCGGTGTACTGTATATTTCTGTAGATTTATGTATGGTATAGATTTCTAGAGTATAGATCTGTAGTTGTAGATTATATTACGTAACATATTTACTGTTAAGTCTGTAGATTGCGGCTGATTAGTTTGCTAATTTAGTTTAGATATTAGTTTATTTGTTTCTTAGTCCCTGGATGTAGTATTTGATAGCAGTTATTGCTTTTTATTATGAATCAGACATGTCGGAGACAGTCACAATCAAATTGTATTATGGAATTGGAGAAATTATATATGGTCCACAAGGAGTTGACTTGTCAAATTATAGTTCAATTGAAAAAAATGTTAAAAGAGCAGCAGAAAGAACTTGGGAGGCTATAACCAACTGGCTGGTCAAGGCATTTGCAGTAGATTTAAAGCACCAATGCCTGTCGGTGATGGCACTAATCAACAGAAGTGAACATGTGTATTGGGAGCTCGTGCCACTTGAAGGGACTCCACGATGGAGGAGTTTTATCAAAAATGCCTGCCGAGTTGGTTTGCTCGTGATTTTGTTTGTCCAAGTTTTCCAGAAGGGTGGATCTAGCAGTCAAGTGCATGAGGAAGCTGGGGATGTGGACGAGGAGGGAAGTGGTGAAGAAGAGGATCAGGAACAACATGGACAAAGTAGAAGCTGGAGCTGCAGTAGTGATGTGCTACAAGTGCCACAACACGGGTCACACGTACAAGAGGTGCACAACCACAAATATGCTTGCAACGCACTACCTACGGCCAGTGTGGGCTCATCAGCAACTTCAGGACCATCCCAACCCACATCCGGACGTGGACGTGGACGTGGGCGTAGGACCAACGCAGGATTCAGATGATCATAGTTGCTTGTAATGTTAGGGCATTTAATTTCGGAATTTGTAATATTTGAACTATTATTTCTTGTGCGAACTTATGCATGGTACTGTATTGAAATAATTGAACTTCTATTTGTATTATTTTGCTGGTGATTGTTCTAATCTTTTTTTGTAATAATTTATACCGATTCAGTTGTATTATTTTTTGCCTCTGATTGTTCTAATCTTGTTTTGCAGGTTTGCAATGGCCTCCTCAGGTCCTGAGTTGGACTTGGAGTTCCTCACGAAGAGGAAGGACAATGTCGAGGTGCCACAGGGGATCGACACTCTTATGTGCTTCTGCGGTGACAATTGCAAGCTTGTTAGGTGCAAGGTTCTGGGGTACGCCTACGGGATGGGGTTCTTCATGTGCGCTAACTATGCGCACGACCCGATCCAGCCATTCGACCGCAACCTTAGAGCCAAAATAAGGACTTAATACATCTCTCAATTTTTCATTTGTCATTTGTGGTTTATTATTTGCTGACATGTCTTTAAAAAAGACTCCACCTCCTCTTTGTGATTTCATGCAGTGGCTAGATACCGAGCAGTCCGACTTCGACAAGAGGTGCGTCGAGAGAGCTGCCCGTGATGCTAGGGAGAGGTGGTTGCGCATGGTTGAGTGGGAAAAGAGAGAGGAGAAAAAGAAGGAGGAGCAGAAGAAAATGCGCCATCGCCAGGAGATGAGAAAACGTGAAGCGGCCCAGGCCCGTGAAACCGACAGGGAGAGGAAGAGGGAGAGGGCTCGTCGGGCCAAGGAAGCTGGGCCGGATGCCATCAGGAAGGGGAAATACCCCCGCTGTACTCAGTAGACCTAGAGTACTATTAGTCGGACTGTATCAAATAATTTCAGATTTCATGACTTCGTCAACTAGGGCCCTCGGTTTGTATCGTTAAGAACTTTAATCGAACTGCATTAGAGTGTGTTTTATCTGTTACGTGTGTTTTGTTACAGTGACTGTAATATGCAGAGTCGTTGTGTTTCCTCTGAGTCACTGACGCGTTCCCCTCCCACGGATCGACTGGCCCACAAAGTGACAGTGCCCTAGTACTAGGGTGTGTTTTCTCCGAGTCACTGCTTCGTTTCCCTTCCCACGGATCGAAGGGCCCACCACCCAATCACCCTCCTTCTTCTGCCTATATGTAGCACCATTCACTCCATTGCCTTCTTCTCACAGCATTAGGCAATGGCTTCGTGGAGTGGGGATGAACACGGTTTCGGTCCTGAGTTGTGGCATCAGCAATCAGAAGATTTCGAAGCCAATTTCCCACTGAAAGGCAAGAGTGACTTCAGATCGATGCGTGATGTTCGAAGCTACGCACCGAAGCAAACGGTGTTGTGGCCTAGGTGTTCACACGGTGAGTTCTGCGTGATGCAAGTGTACCAGGGATGGAACAACTCCGGTCGTCGCTTCTGGCACTGCCCACATGCATGGGTAAGCAATGTCCACAAATTTGTTCATCATCTTTCTTTGGTTTGGTAACGTTTTCTTGCCTTTTGCAGTACTCCACCCAAGCAGAGAACTGCGGTTTCTCGCAATGGGTGGATCCACCAGCTATTGATCCCTATCAATAGTACATCGACTACCTCGAGGACGTCGTCATCTACAACCTGAAGCGGGAGCTGTCAGAGGCACTGACTTCTCCAGATCCATCGTCTAGCGCAGGAGACGACCGGTGCTGCAAATGCTCGACCTGCACTTGTGAATGCCACAAGAAGAACAGCCCCCCTCCGAAAGATTGGTCCCCTGCACCTTCACCACCTCCACCCCCACCTGGGTACTACATGCCGTCGCAACACTCCGGTGGCTCTATGCTCTCCGGGCAGTTCTCATACAACTAGATTCATTCCGGGCAGTTCTCGTACAACTAGATTCATTAGGATTGTTGTAATGAAATTTCTAAATTCCCTAAGGCACGTTATCAGTACGTAAGACGCTTCGTTAGGGTTGTACTAGCACCGTACATGCCATTGCAAATGTGTGTGCTTCCTTTCCTAAATATAAAAAAAAAACCCAACCAACCGCCGTGGGCCATGGCGGTTGGGCAACTGCAACCGCCATGGGCCACGGCGGTTGCAAGGGGCTGCCTGCCGCCGTGCGGCTCATTCAACCGCCGTGGGCCACGGCGGTTGGACCTGCAACCGTCGTGACCCACGGCGTTTGGTTGTCAAAACTGATAAATTTCGAAACGGTCGTATAATTTTGCAAAATGATTAAAAAAATATATAAAAAAATTCTTGGCAGTGCGTTGGAAACCAAAGGTTGGGTGGGCCTGCGGCCTGATATCTACCAACTTTTGTGTTTTATGTGTTGCGAATGGCCCACCGGCCGGTTCGGCTCCTACATTGCTTTAAAACCCTACACACACCACGAGCTTCTCGTTGTCATGTCTTATAAAAATAAATAATAATTAACTGAGAATATGAATATCTCCTGCTCAAACTTAGGTTATGCTCACCCATAATATAAATTTTAATACTAGTTTAAGTCAGAGTTAAGTTAAAATCAACAAGTTGGACAGTTTGGAGGTAAATGAAAGAGTCAGAGGTTACCTCTCCGTTAGTGTCCTTTTAATAATAATTTTTTTGATAAGTTTTTTGATAAGTCCTTTTAATAATAAAATTTGTTCCACATAGAATGTCCTTTTACCTTCTAGTAAATCTTAAAACAACACTCAAATCTATAATAAAAGTTTAGGGGAATTGCCCTAAGTCAAACATTTTTAACTTTGATCAAGATTATAGAAAAAATACAAATATTTATGGTATAAAATAAATATATATCTGTTTGATGTCATAAATGTGGTCAAAGTTGAGAAAGTTTGACTTCGGACAATCCTAAAACGTCATTCTTTTTGGGACAGAGGGAGCCAATCAAATGATAAATTGGTGTTACTTTCACTTGTTTCCATGCACATGCATTTATTTAGAATCCAAAAAAACTAAAAAAATGCACAACTGCCAATCATAATTATTATTAGTTATTAGGGGTAACATAAACATTTCTTAATAATATTATATATGTAGATGGTCTGAAATTTTATAAAAAGACGCTCTTTGCATGAGAAGAGAGTATATATTATCTAAAACACAACTCTATTAGTCATCTGACTGTAATTAGTTTTGTTGTCCAATCAGTTTAAAACATGTACTAATTTAATTGCATGGGTACATTATAGGCAATCTTCAATGATTAAGGATGTGCTCGAGTGTAATCATTAGCATGATACTTTTATGGTTCAATCAATGTATAATTATATTATATGAATCATAGTAATATTTTATCTTCAAAATCTTTAAATTAGCTCAAAATATTAAGATATTCATTTGATTTTAGTCAAAGGAGTGTTTTGATAAAAGGTAATAAAGACTAATTGAAAAGAGTAGTGATTGATGTTGTTTAGTCCTATGTGACAAGAATATAACTATCGAACACAACTTTCTTTTGGCCATGTTTCTATATTTATTGGAGAATAATACAAAACGCATATTGTTTACTTTTTCGTAGAAAGTATAGCTAACTTGTTTGAGAATTGGTAAAAATTAGGAGAACTAACTGAGTCTCCAAATTTAGTAGGGGCAAACGATGTACGTTGGGTAATATGGATTTTGAGTTTTTAGTAAGAAAAGAATACGCTCTTTCATGCGAGAAAATTGCAGAGCGACACACAATTTACTATGAATCTGGTTCTTGGGGCAGACAAGATGAAGCAGAGGCTATTAAAAAAAGATAAGCGGTATTTTTCTCTCGTACCAAATCAGCACCAGCCACCAACCACCAGGTAGCCAGTGGTATTTTCTCTCACACCAAATCAACGTCAGCCATCAGCCAGTCGAACATGGCGTTAGGGCCATGGAAATCTTCACTAGTTTATGGATGGACATTTATTCCTTTTACAAAGCCATATGCAATAGCAGGTGACTACAAGTAGGTTCCATTTACTTTGTTTTAGTTTTTTGAACTGGTTGCTATTAGTGGACATTGTTGTTAATGGGTGAAGGTTGTGAATTGTAGTAATGGATAGTTGAGTGCAAGTATGGATGAGAAATTGAGAACAAAAACTCTTTTTTATATATAACTAGGATCGTGCCCGTGCGTTGCTACGGGCAAACAAACCAACCTTAAATCTCAATATATTCTACCATTCATTTTTTACTCAACCAACAAACATCAACAGATTGTCTGCAAATTCTAAAATGGTCTTAACATATAGAAATGGCTATACATTTTCAAAAGATACATTTTCAAAAGGGAAGGCACCAGAAACCAAATAGTATCAATACAACATTTTCAAAAGGAAAGGCACCAGAAACCAAATAGTATCAATACATTAGGAAAAAATGACACTGCGAAAGATGGAGTCAAAATATACAATTCATGACCCTTTCTGGTAGGGTTCTAATCAGAAAATTTCAGGATCGGTTGGAGCTAGGTATTGATAGCTTCAAAAATTTAATGAACTGCAACTGAAGGTATATCAGAAACATTTAGATACAAAAATGACATGTAGCAAATGTAGGCATACACATACCAATTGGCTCCAGCTAAGATCCCTGAAAATACATGCCGAAATTGGTATCAATATATTTGAAATAACATCCAGGATCACTAATTTAGTGGCATCCTTCTCATTCTAGCGTGAATCACTAAAGACACTTAAGAAATAGTACTAAGAAAATAAATGTTTCACAAAGGCAGTGACACACTACATAAGATGTCTAACAACTAAGGAAACACCACATTTAATCTAGACTTACAAGTAGCCAAATTTTGGTACACCACATCGGGAACAACTCCTTACAAACTGCAATTTCTAAGAGGGTGATTGGCAGGCTGCATAACCCCTATCCAGGCTTATATAGTGCAATTTACTGGTGTTTGGTAGGCTGCATAGGGTGTTAACCAGGCTTAGCTTGTGCAAAAGGGGAGGTCCGGGCTGCATAGTGGGAAACGCTCGCGGTGGCCGTTTCCGCTTGTCAGGGACGGAAGCTGCCGGCCGCCGGGAAGAAGGAGCAGCGACCGAACCTCAATTCGACACCACCGAGCCTCAATTCGATGGCACTGGAGCTCAATTTGAGCTCTGCGCCGCTGAATCGTGCGCCCTTCTCCTTCCGGCCTCCCTCCATGGTGACGTCGCGACGTTCCCGAACAGCGGCGGCACGGAGATCCTGGATGGTGACTGTGTGGCGCTCCTTGGTGGCGATAGCGTGGTGCTCCTTGATGGTGACGGCGCGGTGCTCCTGCATCTCCGTGCTCGTGCAGCGGCTTCGGCGACCTCCTCCTTCCTTCCTCTTTCTTATTCTTCTCCTTGCTCTGCTCCTTTCTTCCCCATCTCTTTGCGGCCGCTTGGGAAAGGGGAAAGACCAATGGTGGTAGGTGCAGTGCTCTAGGGTTGAGACAGCTCCGCCGCGGTTCCCTGCTCGTATGCAATGGTGTAGTGGCGGTGGGAAGGGAGGAGTAGACGCGGGGAGGGAGGTGAGGATCGGAGGGGATGGGGTGCAGTGGAGAAGACAATGTGGTAAGTTTACCTCTAGGAAATACAGGGTCATCTTATCACCTTGTGCAACTTATCAAACACGAGCAGCAAGTCAGGCTATCTCTAGCCACCCAACCAAACACCAGCGAACTGCATTGATTTAGTCATGCTTAAGCTAGTCTGGCTCCAGATTCTAGCTAGGCTAGAGTTAGCCTGCCAATCACACCCTAAGACTACTGGTAACATTAAAAGGGGCGATTTACCTCCCACACATATTTATTTGAATTTAAACATAATGCTGACTGAGTGTTGCTTGTCCTTAAATAAAGATGACGAAGTAAATTGTTGTTTCTCAGTTATCAATGAGAATGGATCTCCACATAGTGAAGAAGAGTTATGGTAGAAAGTTGATGTGAATATTTCTATAAAAATAGACCAACTATTTGGATAATCAGTTCCCCCAAAAAAACTATTTGGATAATCTAGTAAAAAGAAACTGGCAATGAGACAAGAGGTGATGTTTTTGCCCTTTGGATGAGACTATCAAACTTTGATGGAAGAGGCCCAGATAAATTATTGTTGTCAACAAGGTTGCAAGTTCACAATACAAGAACGTATTAACTATGTAACTCATTTGCATCTTGCATAACAAAAGAAAAAACTGAGAAAAAGTACATGTCATGACTTACATATGAAGAAGTGAAGGCAATTTGGACAGCTCATACAGGATTTACCTGCCTAATGAGTTATTGTTCATGTGACTAAATGTAAAATGGAACCATAATCAATACTAAATTTACATTAGAGAAGTGTCATTTATGGGCAAAAAATAAAGATACTCAATACATACAGATGCTTTATGCTTGTTAAGTTAGCAAATGATCTGGGTATGGGGCCAGATATGTTGTCTCATCGATTTGTAATCTGTTTTAAGTTCACCAGATAGCTGATCTCATCAGGTGAAGAACCAGGTAGCCTATTACCATTCAAAGGTCTGCTAGATTGCGGTAGCGACAATTAGCATTGTTTGTATATACAGAAATCATACAAGGGACTTTGCTTAGAGAGGAAAAACATACATGAATTTTGGAGTTGTGATGTTTCCAAGTTCTTTGTGGATGTTAACAGCTAAATTGTTCCACATGAAGCCCCTTGAATGGAACAATAATTTATACAAGTTAGTAAACATAATATGCAAAATTCACCTAATGACTACCAAATAGTAAGCATACATATGCCAGCTTGGTGAAAACAAATATAATAGTTCAGAGTATAATGAAATTGAATAATAGCCCATGAGAAAATGTAGAAGTATCATACCTGAAGTACATCTGAAGAAAATGAAAGCTCCCCACCCCCAAAAAAAATGAAATCTCCTTCGAGGTATCAACATAAAAGTAAGCTTCGTTCCCTTCTATTAACATGCAACATCCATCAATTTAAATTCAGAAGCTACATTACTAAATTGAAATGGACCATAACAGAGAATCATAATATTACATTTGTAATTTAGAGCATGATTTATAATTCAGGGGCTACAATACTAAAATGGAAAGGACCATAACAGGGAATCCCATTTTTAGTGTTTGTAATAATTTATTCTTTGTGTGTTCAATATTGACACTATTATATTAATGAAAAACAGACTTTACCTTTTTTCTTCTGTTTGGGTCATGCAACTGGAATGCATGAGAGGAATACTCTCCACAACTGATAATCCCTCATCAACAGCTACATATAGCAAACTGGTAAAGCAACTATTCAAACAAACCAAAAATTTAATATGTGGAGACGGACCTGGTGGTCTTGTGCCAAGATGAATTCCTTTATTTAGAACAATACACTGAAGGGATATTACATTGTTACATAAAAACAATCTAGTCCACACCAAAGGAAGGATAACATGGTGTTCGTTATGTACCTTGAGTATTAGTGATATCCCCAGGAGGCTCTGGTATTGTTTGCTTCGGGAGGACCATGAATATTAGTTGTTGGTATGAATACTACGAATAACAGCAAATACATTCTATCATACCCATAGGAACACAAATAAAATGACGCGGCATAAAATAAATACTATGGAGAGTTTATCGAGTTCAGGACTCCAATGGGAATTTAGGAATAGAACAACGTAATCCAGGCACAGAAGTGAGATAGGAGTTCAGGAAGACCAGATAAATAGCAGGAGATACAGTACCCCAATGGGAGTTCAGGAGCAGGACAAAGTAATCACACAACCTACTTGAAGCCGTCGGGCTATGATTCTCGATGTGGAGACAACAACCGAAGAGAAGATGTCGTATTCCGGTGTCGACTGGATCAACGATCGATGGCACCTTGGATCGCGACGGTGGCAGCGCCCTAGATCGATGTTGCCGGTAGCGGCATCCTGGACCGATGATGGCAGTGGTGCCCTGGGTCGATGATGGCGGCACCCGGGATTGTTGTTGACGGTGGCGGCGTTAGGGACGACGGTGGCGCTGGATCGATGTTTCCGGCAATGGCGTCCTGGGTCGATGATGGGCTGATGGCAGCAGCGCGGCGGTTTAGGGTTGGAAACTCCGCTGGACCATGATGACACACGCCAAAATTAGACACGAGGGATTGGGAAAAAACAGACGGTGGGGAGAGGCGACCCGTGCGTGGGGGATGGGATCACGCAACGGGGGAGGCCGGGGAGCGGACGCACGGAGAAGGGGCGGACACAGCGTAAAAAGTAGGATCAAGTTTTTGTCTCCACTTCATACTTTTTAGGAGTAGAGATAATTTATCTAATGCTCCAAGCACTACAAGAAATGGTGCTTTACATGATGTTTTTTTATGACGTTCTAAAAAATCATCACGGAACTATATTATCATTGCGAGGGTGATACAAACTGTGACAGCTAATTCGTCATAGAGCAGTATAGCAACTTCATTTGTAAATCTATGACAAACACCTCAATTTGGTCATAGATCAAGCGTCCAACGTGGCATTGACGTGGACGTCCACGTCGCTCCTACGTGGACAAATATAATATTAAAAAATAGGAAACGTGGGATCCACATGTTAGTTTGGTTGTTGAGTGTAAATAGAGAGGATGGACCCACCCATTAGTATGGCTAAAATTAGCTAAAATGTGAGCAAAATGCACTGCCTAGGAATCGAACCATGGACCTTTCAAATGAGTAAAGAATCACTTACCACCGCACTACTGTTGTGTTGCTGTTTAGTCTTGTCTACCGTTTTATTTGTCTTGTTCATAAAGAGGCAGATGTGGGCCCAATCTTTAGTCGCAGCCTAGGTCCAAGGACGCGCTCCTGCCGCCCTTGATTTGGCGCTCGCAGCTCCGCCAGAACACACTGGCGAGAGTCCGCCGCCGCCCCCGTCGCCTGCAACTGACAACGCCAATCCCTCCTCCGATTTGTGCGGCTTGCGACTGGGCACCTGGGCTCCAGCTGCTCCCATCCCCCCTGCATTGAGGCCTCTGACTGCTCCCATCCCCGTGTGGGTGGTTGGGCGCCTACTGCCACCCGTCGCTCGCCTGACGCCTGCTTCCACCGGCCACACCCCTCCGGCCCAGCAGTTGCTCATGCGGTAAGCACTCGAATGATTGGATCTACCTTTCCCTGCTTGGCTGTTTGGTCCTTAGCAAGGTGGTTTGTCAAACACCAGGATCTGAACATTCTGTATTTCATAGACAATCCTTTGAATATATATTTTCTAGTAGCATTGCTAAAGTGTAATCTGGTTAGAGAAATCTGTAAATGAAATTACTTAATGTGTCAAAGATTTTATCGAGGTAATATTAAATTTTGTTAGATTTTTCATTGAAAGGTAGATAAATTCAGTTAACTAAACCTGAACTGCAGTTAGTTAACTATAGTCATACATGCAATTTAGCACCACTATTGGATGTTCTATTCAGTATGAAAGATCAGACATTGCACTGGCACTACAGTTCAAGTCCTGTAAATAGTGTCTACTTCAATACAGTTCAGAGGCTATGATAATGCTTGTTTAGCTCATGTACAGTTCAAGCATGTATTAGGCAAAAGAATAAATTTTACTCAGATCAGGAAACCTATTCTTTACAATATTCATGATGTAGCTAGCAGCATTCATACTAAGCTGTGGGCAAAAGGAGATTATTATGTGGGCTCTTGAATATTCATGCATAGTCACATACATACAATGCAATTTAATTCTGTGTTGTAGTTTGATAGTCCATGTTTCAAATTTTGTTGCAGATGGATAGACGTTGGGTGCATGGTGTGCTATTTACGCCTATATTGGTGGTGTGAAATGTTTCATGAACTTCATCAGAGAGAGGTTTAATGATGCTGAACAAATCTTGTGCCCATGTGCTGTTTGTTTAAACCATAAGTATCTGCACCAAAATGATGTGGAGAGGCACCTACTACTTAATGGCATGTCCAGTACATATACAAGGTGAATAAATCATGGAGAGGACAACAATGTTCATGTTTTGGAGGAACCAGTACAAGAGGATGGAAATGCTAATTCTTTGGAGGAACCAGTACGTGATGATGGATTGGATGGGATGTTAAG
Organism: Cenchrus fungigraminus; assembly: GCA_036936925.1. NCBI lineage: Eukaryota > Viridiplantae > Streptophyta > Magnoliopsida > Poales > Poaceae > Cenchrus > Cenchrus fungigraminus. The sequence continues at coordinate 11,946,250 of CM072778.1, read as the reverse complement.
TGACCTTGTCGGATCTGAACATGTAAATGATGATGGGCATGGATATGGAAACTTATCCAATAATGTTGCATCACGTTTCAAAAGGTTGATTGAAGAGTCTCGACGTGAGCTGTATCCTGGCTGCACCAATTTTTCAAGGCTCTCATTTGTGATCAAGATGCTCCATGTGAAGTCATTATGTAGGATCACTAACTCAGCATTTTCCATGTTTATGAAGATATTGTCAGAAGCTTTCCCAGAGTTCAACACTTGTCCAAAATCATATGATGAAGCAAAGAAAATGCTTCTTGAGTTAGGACTTGGTTATGTATCAATTCATGTGTGCCCAAACAATTGTGTGCTATTTAGAAACACATATGAAGGTTTGGATAATTGTCCTGTTTGTAAAGCATCAAGATGGAAAGATCTTGAGAACAAGAAGGTTCCTGCAAAGGTATTGCGCCATTTTCCATTGAAACCTAAGCTACAAAGGTTGTTGTTTCCAAGAAATCATTTGAGGAAGTACAGTGGCATGAGTTGAAGAGGAAACACAATGAGAAGGAAATGACCCATCTTGCTGATGGAACGGCATGTGAAGAATTTGATAGGTGTTGGCCTAATTTTGCTAAAGATGCATAGAACCTAAGACTTGGACTTGCCACAGATGGTTTTAACCCTTTTAGCAACATGAGTTCATCATATAGCATGTGGCCTGTTTTTGTGATTCCATATAACTTACCATCTTAGATGTGCATGCAAGAATCTAATTTCATGATGACTTTGCTGATTCCTGGACCTTGTTCACCAGGGAAGACAATTGATGTTTTCTTGCAGCCTCTTGTAGAAGATTTACTTGAGCTATGGTCTGGTGTGGATACCGTTGATGCTATAACTGGAAAAGCGTTTAAGCTTCATGCCACAGTGTTATGGTGCATTCATGACTATCCAGCACTGAGTACTCTATCAGGGCGTACCACAAGTGGTTACCATGCTTGTCTCCATTGTGACAAAAATCCTGTCCTATGCCATAAGGAGCAAGCTATGCTACATTGGGCACCATCGTTTCCTTCCTAGGGGTCATCGTTTGTGCAAGGCTAGTGATTTTAACTCTCTCTCCATCATAGCACTACAAAGCCAGGTACTTTCACCACAGAAGAGCTGTTACAAGAATTAGAAAATGTTAAAGATGTTAGAGTTGGACAGAAAAGGAAGCGTTCTGGGAATCGTGTGCCAATTTGGGGTAGAAGGATTTGTTTGTGGGACTTACCATATTGGCCATCCCTGAAGCTTAGACACAATCTTGATATTATGCACATTAAAAAAATATCATTGAGAGCCTGCTTGGTACTATTCTGGACATAAAGGGGAAGTCAAAAGACAGTTAATGCAAGGTTAGATCTTGCTGATCTGAAAATTAGGCCAGAGTTGCAATTACAACATAGTGGAGATTCATATGACATTTAAGCATCGTCATTTGTATAATGTGTCTGAAATAGATGGTGTCGTACCCACTGCTGCACCTTATCAAGAGCGGACATGTGTTGTGGACACTGGCAGGAGACGAGGAGTATCTGACATTTTATCTGACTTGCCTTTAAACCGAGATGATGAGGATGCCCTTGTTGTTCATGGTGCTGAGGTTGCTCTTCTCAATAAGAATCAAGTAAATGCTACAGCTGAAGAGTCTGATGAAGAAGTGAATGAGACATTGATGGAGTACTGTAGTGAAGAAGAAGCTGCACCCGTTGAGGTAGATAGCGAAGATGAGTAGTTTCTTTACTGAACTGACCATGTGTCATGTAATATTATGCACTGTAATATTTTCTATTTCATCAACCATCTAATGTTATGTACTGGAACCTGAACATGCTCTGTACTGATTGAAATGGCAACTTGGTGAGGAAAGTGGCCTATATGCCCTTTGAATTTGAACTTGATTTGTAATTGGCCTAAATGGCACTTCAACTTAGTTGTGTCAATGAAATTACAGATTTGGTCTGTATTTTTTTATCTTAACTTGTGATGGCCAAAATGGCAAATATTACATATATATGTGTTGCATTTGAAGTCCAGATGGCCAAAATGGCAAATATCACATATATATGTGTTGCATTTGAAGCCCAGATGGCCAGAATGGCTTGTATTTCTAACTTTAGTGATTGTTTCCATTATTGACATGCTGCTTGTATTTCTAATTCTGATTATCATTAATTAGAAGCTATCTGTAGATCAGATTCAGGGCTGCTGGCTGTTACTGAAGAAAAAAAAATCTGGTTTCTAGAGCTGTTGGCTGCTGTTTATGTACAGTTGTAACTATCTGTAATCAACAGTTTTAGATTCAGGGCCGTTGGCTGCTTTTTATGTAGATAGGCAGCAGCACTTATGATTTTTCTAACTAACCTGAATCTTTTCTTCAGATATATAGTCTCTAATAGCACTGTGAAGGGTATAACATACTGAATTTGAGCATGTGCTGCCTTCATTTCAGACTAACAAAACCAGTCAGTTTAGACTGATAGTCATGCCTCTAAATCTTTGGTATTCTATTTGACCAACATCTGTGTAAAAAAACGACAACACTACTAAATAGAGGACATTGTCATAGTCCAAATATTTCACAGCCAGACACTCATATAGCTTACTGTAGGTCATTGGAACTGCAAATTACATAATAGAGGATATTGCCATAGTCCAAAGTAGGCATTGGAACTGCAAATTACATAACAGAGGACATCACCATTGTCACTGCAACTGCAAAAGTACTACATACTACAAAAGTCTCCGAACTGATTTATCATACTGCCATTGTCATACTACACACTACATTTTACATACTACATAACCCTACTGATTTGTCTCACATTCAATAGTCATCCAGCTCGCACCACACACAACCCCAAGTACAAAAAAAAGACAACACTACTAATCTGTGTTCCAAAGTTCTTCCTTGCAGCCAACTCTTGCAAGTCTAAATCCTTTGCATTTAGTTGCTTCTCTAGCTTGAATATCTCCTCATCTTTCTCCCCCAGCTGCTTCCAACACATGACACACAGATCATGAAATGCTTGTTTTCCATCAGCAACTGCATTGCGAAGATCTAGTAGCAAGGTGCTTACAAATTCACTGTGCCGAGAGTCAGTCCACTGTAAGTACTTACAGTCCCTAGAAGTCTACAAAATTAGATCAGAAATTAGGTCAAATACATGTCAATTTTATTGGTTCAAATAAAAACCATCGATTCACTGGAAAAAGAATAAAAAACTTACCCCCACATTCCTACATTGATAGCACCTCCTGCCAATGTCGCCATCAGTCCATGAGATCAGCTTCAAGCATTTTCCGCTATCCTGCATCCACCGCGCCCCAAATCCCCCAATCGCGTCGCTGATTGCATTCACTACGACCATGCCGCCACGGAAGAAGGGTAGAAAAGCGGCGAAGAGGCCACGCTCGGAGGACAGCATCCAAGGTGAGGTGTCTCTCCTCTTTCCTGTTGTCCGCCTCATGCCTTTGAACCCGGATTAGCTGTAGGTGCTTATGAACTTGCTGTGAACAAGCAGTGGCGGAGCCACCAGTGATGATTCACAAGCTAATCTTTAATATATTTACATATTTGATGACTATGTACATATTTTCTTATACAAATTAATAGTAGTACAGTAAGGTTCACCATATGTAGATTTTAATCCTAGCTTCGCTACTGTGAACAAGGCACTGCTATTTTCTCGACCTATTTTTGTCACTACTATTTTTGTCACTTGATTTCTCGACCTATCTTGCAATAATCACTCTTAACTCTGAAATTGATTGCCCATGGCACATGACAAGTTTGAGCCACTGAATATAACTAGTAGAAGTTTGAGCCACTGAATATATGTGGGCATTGCTATATTGTTCTCTTGTAATTGTATTTTTGTTTTTTTCAATGCAGTTGATGAGATGTGTGACTACGAAAGAGAAAGGATGAAAAATTGTTTGAGCAACAATGAATACATGGAACAGCTAGGACTGCCTGTACACACTAACCCTTTTGCAAACATTATTATTTCACAAGAAAAGCAGGGCACAAGAGACTCTAGTTCTGAGTATAATGGTGAGGATGAGTCTAACATTGATGATCATTCAAGTGGTGATAACCTAGAAACTGAGAAGGATGACTGCTTGCAGGAGTTGGACACTACAATCTCGAGTTTATTAGCAGATAAGGTGGTACTTAATTCATATTGGCATGTCTAAATATGTGTTGTGCTTGTTAATTGCATTTAATATTTTTATCTCCTTTTATGAATATTTGACTGGTTATTTGTAGAACCAAAAGGTTACCAAGAGAGGTGGTCAGAATACGCAGCCTCACATTTGAAAGTGCATCTAGGCCCCTAAGTGGATTTTGGCAAATTGATTGACAAAGCGATTAAAGGTCTAACATATTTGTCTAAGATTGTGAGCAGGTTTTATTTGTATATTCATGAGTTATTGTTGGAATATTTGTTGGCGAATGGATATTACATGGCTCACATTGGAGAAGACAAATATATGAGTGATCCTAAGGCATAATGGCAAATATCAAGCAATAAAGAAAGATAAATATTGGAGATATTTTGAGAAGGTCAATTCATGGTCTCCGGTAGATATGGTGGCTTGATTAAAAGTACAAGGATAATAAAAAGAGAAGATGGTAATTCTCTAAACCAAGTGCAAGTCTTCATGTGGTAATTGAAAGAGGGCACAAGGATGAGTGTAGAATTTATGGTTCTTAATTGGAAGCTTGCATATTTGTTGTCAATCGAGAACAAGCATTTGAAGCGGGATTTTCAAATGGAGGTTAATTGTGGATGAAGCAAAGTGGAACTCAACGTGGATTGGGTAAGTGATGAAGAGATCAACCGAGATGTCTAGGGCGAGGGACTAAGCAATCTTTGGGGCCGTAGCTAAGCCGCCATTAGTGTTTTGCTAAGGTGAAGTTCTAGTATCCGTGGGGTCTCGAAGTATCATATCTAAGCCTTAATCGAGGGAAGCAATGCAACTCATCTACATGTTATGATTGGCAATATGGAGTGACTTGTGGATCCAAGTGTGCATTCTTATGCTAGATGGAAAGATCCTAAGTCACTAGCTCAAGTATGGACGTGCTCAAGACATAAGCTAAGTTGAAAGCCCTCAAGTGGATATTGTTCAAGTATGGCAAGATTGAAGACATTCAAGCTCAAGAGGTTGACATGATGTTTTTATTTAATCTTGAGTATATGAATGCCGTACTATCAAGAGGGATGCAACATTCGCGAGTTGACCAAAGTCAAAGTGCTCATTAGCTGACCTAAGTGAGATCTAGCCTTGAGAGTCTCAGAGTGTGCTAACAAACCCTCCTAACCTAACCTGAGCCACTTTATCTCTTTGGTGAAGTATTAGAGTCATAGAAAGGGTTTTGGGGGTGCCTCAGGCCTGACCGGTCTGACCGGTTAGGGGCACCGGTCAGACCGGTGCCGCCCGATAGCTAACGGCTAGTTTTCTTCTTTGAGGGGTATAAGTATCCCAAGCCTCCTACAGTGGAGGGTTGCTGTTTTTGGTGACTTTGCTGAGCTCCTAAGCCAATTCTTGCAAGCCCTAAGCCTTAATGGCTCTCCCCAACCTCTCTTTGTGAGAATTGTGGATTCAAGCCATATCCTTTGTGTTGGGTTGAGAGAGTGAGCTCTAGAGAGCCTTTGTGAGCTGACAAGAGCATTCCCATAGCTTGAGCACTTTGGTTTCGCGTCTACAAGCTTTGAAGCATTTGTTACTCTTAGAGGTTTGCCTACTAGACGGCTAGGCATCGCCGGCTAGCTCCCAAGGTTGTGATGAGCAGCGGCAAGTTTGTGAGGGCTGTGATCTTGCCTCTTCGTGGAAAAGATCACCTTAGTGGAAAGGAGGAAAGTGGTTGAAAGAGACCCATGGGAAATTTCCCTTACAAGCTCCTCAACGGAGACGTAGCCTTTCCTGAGTGGGAAGTGAACTTCGGGAAATAAATCCTTACGTCTCATTGTGGTTTGCCTCTCTAAGTTGATTTCTAGCATATTTGATTTGCTTCCGCTTCGATCTACTTGGGTGTGCTATTTGTGTGTGCAGGGATCATTACCCTGCTTGTGATCATCTACCTAGGCCACTCACCAAGTTTGGTTCGTGCTAGAAGTCAAGAGGAGCTTGAAGCTATTTTTGCAGGTGCTCTGTGCTACACCGGTCTGACCGGTGCCTCCTGTGAAGCAGAGTCAGTGACCGGTCTGACCGGTCAAAACCACCGGTCTGACCGGTGGACACTGACAGCTCAAGTTTTCAAGGAAGAAAAGTTAAAGTTGGTCGTCACGCCTATTCAACCCCCCCCTCTAGGCGACATCAAGGTCCTTTCAACATTCAAGCTGGTACACTCACAAGGTCAATGGCAAAGAAGGCTACTGAAACTGAAATCACCAATAAAGAAACAGGGGAAGGTTAACCCTGACTTTCATGAATCAAATTGCACTCAAGTTGTATAAGCAACATTCCATTTGTATTACTAACTATATCATGCATTGTAGGTGATGCAACCCAGCAAAACAGCTACCAGGATGGCCCCAATGAAAATGGCATGTACCCTGCAAGTGTGTTTTTTGAAACTTGCATAATGCAAACCTTTCCATACCCAACAAGACACTACTGTACTGAAAGATATCCTTTGCAGATGATCCATTTGATGAGGTGGATCGGATTAGGGGGCCAAATATTGGGAAAAAACTTGATCGCATGACTCGCTCGAGGAAAGGTAGACTTCCTTTTGTTATTGAACCAGTGAAGAAAAGGCCAAGCTCATTGATGATTGTTGCCAAGTGTGCAACTAAATGCAACATTGCTATCATAAGCCATATGCCCATATTTCCACACTGGAAGGAATACAAGGAAAAAAGTTCAAGGCCCATCATCACGGATTACATAGAAAGAGTTTGTGTAAGTCTTCGAACCTGACTCCTTACACTGTATATATTAAACAATTATATTGTCTATTCAATATCAAGTACTAATAATGTTGTTAACTGCAGCCCAAGTTTGAAACAGATAAAAATTCAATCCATGTGCAAAAAGCATGTGTGGCTATGCTGAAGAAAGGTGTTCGCCAGCAGCGCTACAAGCTAAAAAAGAAGTATTTTGATGCTTTTCCACTACATCTAGTGCCCAAGACATCTCCTGTGTTGTCGATGAGTGATGGCCAATGGGATACACTTGTCGAATCCTGGAAAAATGAGAATAAAATTGTAAGTTCATGCCATTTTGAATATGAAATGTCCATCAATTTATTATATGTGATTAAAAATAATCTTGGATGCAACACTTGAACTGAATTAGCACTTATGCCATGTCAAAAATAAATTGGATCTCACAGAGGTGCTCTAATTCGTTACCAGCAAGTTATCTCCTCCCTAACAATACAATAAACTGCTATGATCAGATATTATATCAATGTTTCCTGGTTATTTAGATATGAAAAAAAAACACAAGTAAAACTTCTTTGTTTGTGTATGTACACTGCCTTTTTTCAATTTTGTCTGATGTACAGAATTGTAATCTGATGTTGATCTCATATGTGCCTAATTTTACAACTTTGTTGGTGTAGCGGACTTGTGAGAATAACAAAGAAAACAGAAGCAAAGTGCAGTTTCACCAGGCAACTGGTTCTCGCAGCTATGAAATGCAACTTATAAATTTGATGAGTACAAATAACTGGCAATAGTCAGATGGTAACTGTTTGATAATAATTAAGTCATGTGTTTTATACTTTTATTTTAATAGGGATCAGAATTGCAATAGTAGATGGTATAAATATGCGTGTGTTGGATTAAATATTATATATGTCAATTAGATGAATCTATGTGCATAGTGATTGCTTCTCACTATCTCACTGAATCCATTGAGCTGAGTGTTGTAAATAGAATGCTCAATTATAGATTTTTTGTGAAGCTGCTTGCTAGTTGCCTGATGTGTAGTAGTAGGGTACTACCATTATCTTCAGTATACTTTTGGGTAGGATAATAAATGCACATGTCACCTATAATCAACCAATCCTATGGCCATGTGTTTTGTTTTATCTTGCGGGCTAACTAATACATGTTTGTTGTTTAGTTTGTCCTGAGCAAAATAGCATGACTTCCTAGTGCTTTGAATTATCTTAAAGGCGAAATAGTGGCATGACTCATGAGACTGACTTTTTTGCTGTTATATATTCAGACTTTCCATTATATCCAATTACTTAATTTCCAAATCACTTACTAAATGGGATAGTTAAAAGATGTTTTTTGACTCAACTTCTCTAATTAAATCATTGAACTGAGTGCTGGAAATAGAAAATTTTTGTGGGTGACATATACATGCCCTGTACTGTATTGTAGCTTATTTACTGCTTGTTATCTAAGTTACAAATAAAAAGATTCAACATAAGTTTTCAAATTGTCCTTGTTTTCAATTCATTGGCAGGCAAACAAGTATCAAAATGAACCACCAAATGCACTGGATATATTTAAGGACTTACACTATAGCAAAAAGAAAGGGTTCACTCCTACAGTTCAATCTGCTATTGTAAGTAAAGTCAAATTTAGTGCACAATCAAATGATACCTTAGTTCCATGTATGTCGTGATCATTTACCTATCTATCCCATCCATTCCTAGGTTGAAATTGAGGACAAGATAAATGCTCCTGTAAATGATGGTGAGGAACCAAAGGATGTCGTTGATGCTGTCTTTGAGGTTCTCTGTCACAAGACTAAGAAGAACAGTTTCTGACAAATGTGGGGATGAAAAGGTCATCTGCTAGTGAGGACAATGCTGACATTCAGCGTGAGCTAGAAGCTGAATTGGTGGCGGAGAAGTAGATAAACAATGATCTTAGAGAGACTGTGAAGACTCAACAAGTGCAGATGGATGAGATGATGAAGAAAATTAAGGAAGTAGAAGCTGCAAGGGCAATCCAGGATGGAGAGACGAAGAAAAGGCAAGATGAGACAGATGCACTGATTAAGGGCTTGATTTCCATGCTTCCTGCATGTCTGCCAAAAAGTTAAAGTTGTGTTTGGCTTACCAGCTGCAGTGCCAATGCTGCTTGTAGGGTCGATGCATTTTGGCAAGTGGTGCTTTTGGGTTACTAGACTTAGATTGGTTCGTGAACTTATGCAAGTGTTGTTTGAACTTTTGTGAATTGGTATGTGAACCTTTGGCAAGTGGCGCCTGAACCTTTGGAAGGTGGTGCTGCAGCTACTTTAAATGCTTTTGTTAAATGTAATGATCTGTGACCTGCTGTTTAGATCAGCTATGACTGTACTGTACTATGGTTATGTGGGCGTGGTGTCCATTTAAATTTGGATTTGAATATTTCTAGCAAAATTTAAATTATGTTGTTTCATTATATTTGTGATGATAAGATGTGACAATCAGTGACGTTTTATATGTGCTGTCACTTTGAAAATTTGAATTCGAAAATTCGAATTCCAAAATGTGAATTCGAAAATTTGAATTTAAATTTGAATTCAAAATTTTGAATTTAAATTTGAATTCATGTAAAATTAAATTTAAATTTGAATATTTTTAATTGAATAATGGGCCAAATCGTCATTACACGTGGGCTAGCCCACTAGTATGGGACAATTTGCACGTGGGCTGGCCTAGTATTATGGGCTTAATTAGAAAAAAAAAATGGGCTTAGTAGCCAAACAACATGAAGAAAAATAGACCTCTAAAATGGGCTGGAGCAGGCTAGGCTGACGTGGCAAGGTGCTGCCATGTCAAATCCGTCATCACCAAATGACGTGGCAAATGCTGACGTGTGACACACTTCCATGATATTTCAATTCATCATAATAGGCTTTGACTGTTACTGTCGACCATACATTTCATGACAATCACACTTCTCAATCCATGACCTTTTTGTTAGGTCCAGCAAATCTATGACGTGAGATACATGACGGATTTTTTGATGTTCATGGCAAGTTAACTATGTTGAATTTTCGAGTATCTATGACCAAAACAAGCGTCATGTAAAGCATCATTCCTTGTACTGAAGGTCTAAGTCGGAGGGATGCCTTAAGAAACAAATTTCACAAGTTATTTGTGCTTAAGAACATTTAGAATCATAGATTACTTGGAACATTGCATACCGGCCTTAGAAACTCGCATCAACTCAATCTACTGTCAATTCCGGCCAATATATCACTTATCACCTCTCTCCCGACACCACTCCAACGGTCCAGAACCCCTGCCCCGACAAATCTACGGAGCGTGCTGGCTTTTCTCGCTAGCCCAAACAGAGCGAACACAACATCTGCATCCAATTCCAGGGTCAGCCCGAACCTCAGCTTGTGATGACACCTTTTTCCCGGTCTCTCGAGCTGGTTATCCTGCTTTGTTTGCCCCCCAGCGATTGATCCGATCCCGAGACGGATTAGACGGCTCCCGAAAGCTTCCCGCCTCATTCGCCTAACATGCCCGGCGCCGAATTCTCTTGATCTCTTCCTTATCCCGTCCGAGCTCTCCCATGCCGCGCCCACCTGCTCGACAGCCCGGCGTGTCGACCATCGGCGAGGGGGGAGGGGGCGCCGGCCGCCTCGATCCGTCGGCACGCTAATGATTCTTGGATTTCTCCCCCCATCGCCCTGTGCTTTTCGCCGGATACAAACCCCTGCTTTTCCGCTGCTGGCGCCGGGATGGACGCGGACGGGTTCCCGGCCCGGATGGGTAGCGGCTAGTGATGAGCTCGGCCCGGCGCGCGCGCCGGCCGGCAGCATCGATCCGTCGCTGTGCCTGTACGTCGTTCTCGTCACCGGGCCCGTCGCCGTCGGCGGTGAACAGGATAAAAAGTCGTCGAGGGCGGCAGGCGGCCGGACGGGCCGCGCCGCATCAGTGACACGTCGGCGCGGGGCCTACCCGGGCGTGGGCAATGCCGCATGCCGCGCGTGCACGTGTAGAGAGGCTCCGAAGGACGACGCATTGGATTTGTGCAGTGCGCGCGCGTACGTGCACCGTGCACGTTCTCATGTTCTCCCCGCGCGCGGCTGATCGCCTGCTTGCCCCAAAAGCAGACAGCATCTTGTCTCCACGAACGCAAATCCGCTCCAGATAACATCTCCACTAGCCACAGGCAGCCAGCTGCCTCGATCCAGTCCCCACTGCCGGATCAGGCACTCATCAGGCTCAGGATAGATACACGAGTAGTACAGATTACCCAGTCAAGATAGGCGACTGATCGATGACGATGCGCGCGTGCTCCGCTTGCACGATCAGCACGACCATGCATGGCGCGACACGATACGCGTGGGTGTTGATGACTTGACGTGCCAGACCCTCGACTGACTGACTCAGCGCCGCCGGCCTGATCACACAACATGCGAGCCTGTGGTGGCGCGACAGATGTGTGGGCGAGGAACGCGCGCGGACACGGCGCGCCGTGCGCGTCGCGTGTCGTCCTAGCTCGAACAAGCAGCAATGCGGGGGCAACAAGTGAGCGGATCAGGCAGCAGGGACTCACTCATATCCCCATCCCCGTTCGCGTGGTTCCCTTCCAAGATCCGGGCGTTGAAATGTTGCGATCTTGCCGTGCCTTTTGGACCAGCACAACCAACCGATCGGAGTTCGGCGAGAGTTCATTCAGAGCACCGGCCCGTAGGTAGGTTGGTCTCCGGTCTACGCCCACACAGAGATCAGTCCATGCAGACGCTGATCTATCGACACACACGCGCGCAGCCGGTGGCCATGCATGTTCCGGCCTATGACGAGGCTACAGGTGCCGTGCGTGCAAACCGAGATTCGCATCCGCCGCGCACGCGCACGCGCACGCAGGTCACGGTTGCCTGTGCCGCGGTAGTGTTTGTTTCGTCGCAGGCACTCCAACTGACGCGGCCGGCGCTCTCAAAGCGGCGAGAGACACCCACCTCCACCTCACGGAAAGCCTCGATCCGAGCAACGCAAGCTGCCAGGGAATCCGGTGCACGCGAACACGGGGCTCGTGCGACGACACTTGTTGCTATGCTGCTGACTCGCGACGGATGGAGCCATATGGGAAAGCAGCTCGTGGAATCCGGCACGGAAAGAGGCCGGCCGGCCGCCCGGGAGAGGAAAGGTGCGTGTGGCCGGAGGAGAGGGGTGGGATATTCTGGCGCGGCGGTCGATGGCCATGGCCGGCGATAAGGGCGGGGGGCTCAACATCACCGGCGGGGAGGGAATGGAATCGGTGAGGTCAAAGCAGGCGGGGGCGAGCAAAGGGTTTTTGGTTGGGTCCTCCATGGGGCCTCCACGCCGGCCGGCCGGGGTATATGCCGTGCCCCGGCTGTAGCAACCCCAGTGGCATGTGGATTCTTCGCCAGTGCGAAGTCAGCGTGTGCATGAGTGTGACGCGCCGTGCCGATGGGAATCTCTATCTTTCTATCTGCTAGTTCCCGCACTACAATCCTCTGATGATCCCTCGCGGTCACGGCCGGGCCGGTTGCTTCTTGCTGCTTGTTACCTGTAGTTGTAGTAGGATATAGTCTCTGTAGAGGTATGGAACAACAACCTTTTCCATTTATTTTGAGTGGTCAGCGAAGGAACTTCTTGGTGGTGGAAAACTGGAAATTGCACATGTTCTTATTGCCTCCAAGCGGAACATGGAAAATTCGCCGTAAAATTAGGTCCATACATACACACACGGCCAATTTCCATGGCATGTTCTTTCTCTCGGCATTTCCTTCGATCTCACACGTGATGGCACAAACTAGTCCACCCGATCCAAAACGAGTCGAATGTTGACTGAATTGCTTATCTTTTCACCATTTGATTTTGTGCTCGTTTGCTGCATCATTTTCTCCCAGTCACCTGCACACGTGTCGCTCATGACTAGGCCAAGTGGACCTAGCTAGGTCCCACGCCTGGATGCTATGGCCTGTGGGCCCCCACATACGCTGTCTTATCCCCATCCAAACCGGACCATCTTCCGTGTGCACACCGCAATTCAACGTGTTGCCTGCATCGGATCGAACGCAAATAAAGATTACTCCCTCCATACACATAAAATAAATCGTTTATGACAACGACACGATCTCCAAAGTACAACTTTGACATCTTATTTTTATAAAAATATTTATTAAAAACTAACATATGTATACTTTCATGAAAGTATTTTGCAAGACAAATATATTCATGTAGTTTTCACATTTTCAAACATAACAACTTAAAAGTTATGCATGATTTATATTCCCAGTGTTTGACTAAAATATTGTCAAAACGACTTGATTTATGGGTATGAAGGGAGTACGTCCAGGGTCGTTACACTATAATGTTTTACCGTTTACCTTTCTTTGCCAATTGGGATACTAATACGACCTGTAGGGCACTGACCAACCTCCTTTTCACCTTGGTCGATGTGCCGCCTTCGTCTCATACCCTTATTTGTTTGTGCCGCTAGCATCTACGACCTCACGGATGTACCATCGCCTATTCGCCTCCTTACCTCTGTCATCTCTAATCACTAGCAAACATGATGTCAATTGCTCCTCTTTCTTCATTTCTCCTCACAAATTCCTACTCTACTTCTCCAACTCTACTTGCGTGTCCTTCTATAGCACTGCCATTCCACGACTCGATCCATTGACATCTGGCACTCCCCCAACATTACACCTTATCACCCAGTGGCGGAGCTGCACCTAGGGCCTCCCAGGCCGAGGCCCTAGTCATGGTCCACGAAAGTCCACATCTCTACTGTAATTTTTGACCCAAAAAATGAAATCTTGAGGCCCAGTTGCTACCAGATCACGGTAAAAAAAGGTAGGAAAGACAGCAATCGTTCCTCTCCGCTACCAGATCGTGTCTGGTGCGTTGCCGCATGCGCGGTTGCGCGAGGCAGCCACCGCTGGGCGCCGGCCTCCGACAGTCAGCCCTAATCGTCGCTTAAAGCTGGCTCTGCCACTGTTATCACCCAAGCATCGCATATGTTGTAAGTTTCCATTGTCCTTTTCCTTCTCCACGTCTTCTGAATAGGCACTCCTCTCATGGTTGACGTGTCGTTTCTTCTTATCTGTTGTTTGCCTTTGCTACCAAATAGTTGTCGTGGCACTACCCCTTTGCCATGTCCATTTATACAACCGACCAACTACTTTCTATGACTAGACGGCATACCACATTGCTCTCTTCCTTGTACGTTTTCGCCATTAGGCTATGCACCTAACAAATATGTCGTCTGCCACCTCTAACCTTCGTCATCTTCTATTGTTTGTACTCGTCGCTGAAGTGCCACCGCATCCAACCTTTGCTAACCTCTATTGTCTATACTCGTCGTTGAAGTGCCACCATATCCAATCTTTGCCAGCCTCTATTGTCTCTCCTTGTTGTTGAAGTGCCACCGGCACCGCCTCCTCTATCTTCTAGCCTATACGTCACCTTTCATTATACACTAGTTTAACTTTAAGAACAAGATACAAAGATGAGAGAAATGCTTCATTTCAAGCGTGCATCCTGGTTGTTGCCATGTATATCAAAATGCATCCGCGTTTTTTGATCGTGATGCATTTACGTTACCTACCACCACACATTAGTTTTAACTTCAACAACAAGACCTAATGTAGGAAAATAATTTATTTTCACTCATGCATATCTTGATTGTTGTGCTACCACCCTAGCCTTTATCAACATGTATTGTCTTTATCTACTCACCGCTAAAGTGCCACCGCATCTAACCTTTGTCACCCTCTGTTGTCTCTACTCGCCGCCGAAAGTGCCACCACCCTCTTCGATCTTCGTTCCTTTACGACACCTTGCATTACACTCTAGTTTAACTTGACGTGCGAGATACAAAGATGAGAGAAATGTTTTATTACCAACATCCCTCTTGATTGCTATCATATCGAAACACCTCCACCTATTTTGATCGCCATGCATTTATGTTACTTATCACCGCACACTAGTTTAACTTCAACAAGACCTAATGTAGGAAAATAATTTGTTTTCGCTCATGCATATCTTGATTGTTATGCTACCACCCTAGCCTTTACATGTATTGTCTCTATCTACTCGCCGCTAAAGTGCCACCACGTCTAACCTTTGTCACCCTCTATTGTCTCTACTCACCGCCGAAAGTGCCACCGCCCTCTTCGATCTTCATGTCTTTGCGACACCTTGCACTACACTCTAGTTTAACTTTACGTATGAGATACAAAGATGAGAGAAATGTTTTATTACCAGCATCCCTCTTGATTGCTACCGTATCGAAACGCCTCCACCTATTTTCATCGCCATGCATTTACGTTACCTAGCACCGCACACTAGTTTAACTTCAACAAGACCTAATGTAGGAAAATAATTTATTTTCACTCATGCATATCTTGATTGTTATGCTACCACGCACTCTAGTCTTTATCAACATGTATTGTCTCTATCTATTGTCTCTATCTACACATCGCTAAAGTTCCACTGCATCTAACCTCTATCACCCTCTATTGTCTCTACTCGCCGCCGAAAGTGCCACCGCCCTCTTCGATCTTCGTGCCTTTTACGACACCTTGCACTACACTCTAATTTAACTTTACGTACAAGATACAAAGATGAGAGAAAACATATCGAAACGCCTCCACCTATTTTGATTGCCATGCATTTACGTTACCTAGCACCGCACACTAGTTTAACTTCAACAAGACCTATTGTTAGGAAAATAACTTATTACACTCATGCATACGGAGTATATTGATTGCTATGCTACCATATCATTGCCATTAAAGTAGTTGTGCATTTATTTCTTTTGAATTTCTCAATGCACATCCTACTATATTTCTCTTTGAAGTACAACATGTCCAACCACATCATGAGCATCCCTACCGCATATGAACTTATAGCAGGCAGCATCACTACATATACCATACCAATTAGCCCCATTAGTTAGTTTGTTTGGAAGATTGGATATCCTTATGCGTGCAGCAGACATGGAAGCCTGCATTAAAAAAAGATTTTCTTATGGGCAAAGTAATGTGTGAGCATATCTGCATTTTTGCATGAAGGCCCTTATAGATCAACGAAACACCGGCCGAAGTCCCCGCCCCGGGCCTTTAAATGCGGGTCGCGCATGGAGGCCGGAGCACAGAACGCCACGAGGCGAGCAGTTGAGTGTTCCCTAGAGTACCCGTCTCTCCGCCGCCGCCTGCAACCGCTTCACGTGCCCTAATCCCTCGCAGCTCCCCTTTCCAACCCCAAATGGAGCCCAAGAAGTCCTCCGCTCAGCACCAGCCTCACGCCATGGAGCCCAAGAAGTCCTCTCCCCGCGGCGCCGGAGCCGCCGCCGCCGCCAACGACGCCGACTCCCCGTTGAGCAGCTTGTTCTACCCGCCGGCGCCAGCGGTACGTTTCCTGATGTCCCTCTCCTGTTCGATGTTTTGCCTCCGTGTGAGAGGTCCGGCGCTCGACGTGGATTTTTTTTCTTTTAACTTTACTGTTTACGATGATGCAGATGGGTTTTCCCTCGCGTGCAGGCGCGTTAATTACTAGTTTATACATACCATAGTTTCCCCCTTTCCATTTTTATTAAGCTGACAAAAGGTTGATGTTTTTTATGTGGATACGCCCACTTTTACGAGGCCATGTTATTATCATAGTGTTTTCAAAAACCAATTTAAAAGAATTATTAAGCGTGAATGGTATATATTAAACGTAATTGCCTATAAAAGTTGATATATATGTAGTTGCCAAGCATTTCTTTGTTGTTGGTATATATTAGTAAAACTCGTTCTTATTGCCCTTTTTTCCCTTTCGTTTTCAAGGCAAATGGGAAAGATCAGGACTTGTACAGCATTCTCTACAAAGGGCAGAGCGGCAGCGCACAACCTGGCATGACAGGTACAAGTGGATCTCACTCTAGTTATATGCTATTAGTAGGAAACTGTTGTGTTAATAAGACTGGACAACCTTTGTAGCAAGAGAATAATTCCATTCCCAGACAAATCTTGACAATCATGTAGGCTATCATTACCATTTGCATATATTGATAGATGTAGGAGTGTGGTGTGTATATGACTACATGGGTTTGTTAAATCAGAAATACTTTTGACCTCTAACTCTGATCTGTCTTTGATCATCTTATATGGTTAATTTTTTGAACGAACATTATATGGTTAATTTGAAAGCACTGAGGCATGCTGGAACTGCAAATGAACTGAAGAAAGATTAATTTTATTTCCAGATGGTAAAGCCCAATGGACTCCTTCCAAAAGTCGTTCTACATACACCAAGGATAGTAAACGTTCGCCGCCACATGATTCGGTTGATACATCTTGTTTTGGGTCATCTGTGCATTATGGTGGTCGAGATTATTTTTACGGCAGCTCTACAACCAAGCAAGGGACTGAATCCTCCACTAATGTAAGAAATACTATACCCAGAAACAGAATTCTTTGCTGTAATTTGTAGTTACTTCACAGTTTTTATATCATTGTGAATTACTCTGCACTCCTGCAAGGCTTTGAATGTAATGTGTGTGTGTTTTTCCAGTACAAGGCGGACAAGAAGGATCCAACTGCAGATTCTCATGGCGACTGGTGGCAAGGTATAGCATAATTGTTATATTAAGGCTGATCATGACTATTTGTTCAAGTTTCTGATCGTTAACTCTGATTTTCTTTTGTGGGGCTCACAGGATCATTTTACTACTAGTTGAATCTGGTGGCCTCTCCCTTGGAGAACAAGGTAAATGGGAAGATCATGTTACTGTTTGGACTACCAAGTTTAATGCTATGCTCTGCCTTTACATATGTTATTCAGTTTACATTTTTGTACCAGTGAATATCCTTTTCAAATGCCATATAAACATCAGCAGCTGTTAGTTCCTACATAGCTATGTTGACCTGTCCTGTTCATCACGTGTTATCTTTGTTCTTTAGATAGAAGAGGAACATATGCTCTCTCCTTTTCCCCCCAAAAGACAGAACATACAGTTATAGCATGACACAAGTTTCTCGAAGGTTTTCTATGCAAGGAAATAAAGTTTCTATTGACATCTGGAGGGATAAGCGTCCGAACAACTTTTTCCTTAAAAAAGATTTCCAAATAATTCAAAGTACATCCTAAATGACTCAGAGTTCAACGCTTAGTCTATTTACATGTCTACCTTTCCTGTTTGCAGTATTAACCTATCAAAAGAAAACTTATTTATTTGTGCACTTTGCACTTTTATCAAAGTTTGGTAGATAATTAGTTTTCTGCAGAACTAGCTTCCAAATTGATGTGTGATGATGTACTTCTGGAGACAGGGTAAGGTCAGTGGGTGGGAAAATGGCTAACTGTCATGGAGTAATTAGAGCATTTTCATAGGGATGTATGCCAATACTTAGGTACATCATTTTCAGTATTATTTTAGGCCAATAATTAGTTACAACGTTTGCTGTATGGTACATTGGCTAGCATGGTGTCAAATAAACCCACTTAGAACTTGCCTGTTGAGCACACTGATGTGATGTTTCCTTTCTATTGGAGCCTCAGGGAAACCTTAAGATTTTACACGAACTGATTCACTGCCTGTTGATATGCTCTGTTTTGATTATTTATTTATTTATGTACAACATTGTCGCAGCGTGTTATTAATAGTTTTGTGAGCATCTCTCACCAGTCTATTGGATTCTGTATGGCAGGAACTAAAAGGGGGAGGCAGTGAAGTTCAATTTCCTTGACTATTGGTAGTGTTATCAGTTACCTGCATCATAGTGGACCCGCTTTCGTCCAATGGTGGTGCCAGTATTTAGAAGCATCACCACACCTGGGCAGATGTAGTGTGTGTCTTTCGTCGCTGCATTAGATGTGCAATGTAATGATTTAGTAGGTTGCATAAAAAGGTCCCTGTCCAATCTGCCAATAATATCAGGCAGTTTGGTATCTGACTCCCTAGAGTCAAACGTATGTACAATTGGATCGCCGCTCCAAAGCAAAATATAAAATAAAATGCTGGAGAAGCGGCGATCACTTCATTGTACACCTTTACCATCTGGAATTTGACAGAAGTTGGAAACTGTTCTTGTCACTACATTTCGCAGTATAATTTGGTTTCTGAAATGAAAAAAGTACTTTATTTTATTCCAAAGTTCAGGCGCTGTTACAGCCACATTATTGAGGGGATCTGTGAAAAGCTCCACGCGACAGAGATCACAGCATATTGGGACACTCAGAGTTTTGGAGCCCTTAGGTGCCAGTGCCATCACTTTGTTCCTTCCTCGTCACCGCCTCTCACGGCCTCTCATGGCAGGGTATATGCTGCACGGTGAAAAAGGAGACAGTGAGCAAAACAGAATAAAGCAGGCGATGTCGATGGAATGCGTCCATCTTTCGTTCAACGAAAAACGCTTGAGGATCACAGTGGGAAGGGGTGCATACGGCCGCATTTGTAGCCGACGGGGCGGTTGGCGATGGCGCAGCGCTTGGGGATGGTCATGGCCACGGCGGGCTTGACGCCGGCCTTCCGCGCCGTGTCAGACAGCATGACGGCGCAGAGGCACTTGGGGTTGCGCCCGATGCCGCGCACCTGCGCGCAGCAGCTCGGCGGCACCCTGGCGCGCGGGTTCTGCGTCGCCGCCGCGCACGGGGCCAGCTTGAGAGCCACCTGGTCCACGGGGACGCGGCCGCACTCTCCCGCGCCGTGCGCCGTCTCCATCCCGGCGAGGCCGGCCACCACGATCATCGCGACGACGCAGAGGCACCTCGCCTGGAGCTCCATTGCTAGCTGCCTAGAGCCTTGTTCACTTCACAGCTCACGCTCTTTTGTGCCCGGGCACTGCACTGCACTGCGCTGAACTGAGCTGAGCTGAACTGTGATGAGGCGATGAACTTCTCGGCATCACGGAGGTGGGTATATATATGCAAGCCCGGGCGCCTCGAGCGTGAGCGGAAGCCATCATTGTTTGCTAGAGGTTTTGCGCGGCTCATGGTGTGAAACGGCAGAAGTGGGTGCTGCACTAGTGTCGTCTTAGCGCTGCATGCGCCGTGCTCTCTGTTTGAGTAGCATTTACCTACTGCAATCCACTATGGCGAGGCCGGCTTAACAACCATACAGGTCTCTGAACATTTGCCACGTAAACGGTCTGTGATCGAAGATTCGGCTCCTTTCTTGGTTCACTACCATTAGGGGCGTGTCGGTGGCCTGACTTTTGGGATTGGAGATTGAGAGCTGGCCAGAGTTCTTGAAAACGCGGGAACCCGAGTCACACGGCCTTTTAAAGGGTACTCAGGAACCTGAATCACAGAGCTGTAAAAGAACTTGTAGCGGCAAGAGCTAAGTAGCTAACCGGGGTTGCTACCAATGGGATGGAACTCTTTTCTTCTGAAATCAATGAGATTTTACACCCAGGTTCAAACTTTGGTTGAAAACGACGCCCAGCCTTTAGTCTGGAATGTTGGATGATCGTTGATCAGAGGGGCTGCAATCAGAAATGGTTATGTTTCAGGCCAAAGACCATTGTAAGACCAAGACTTGGCTTTCACATCAACTGTCCCCAATCAGATCCTTGTTGATTTCAGTGGTACAAATTCAACAAATGAAAATCAGATCGAAGCTCCTCATACAGAGTATGTAACAACACCCGTCTATGCTACCAGTACAGTAGATCAGGCTGTCAGCAAACAGCGGTGCACACACCTTATCATCAACAGATCAGAAATGCAGTATGCCAGTAAAAACTCAGACACACACAAATTACACTTATACACACATGCTACTACTCTCTTGGCAATCCCGTGAGCTATCTGCATAGATTTACAGCTCTGTAGTCGTCGAGACATCGATCATCATACCGCTGCTAATTATCATCCCCTTCACTTCTGTACAGACATGGTCTGTCAAGGCTTTCTTTGCACCGGCACTCCTACTATGCTGGGACCGTCTGCCTGGAGTAAGTGAGGCCCTCTCTTTCTTTGACGGGCTCGCCAGTTGCGCCGGTGAGAAGCTAGGCGTGGCATATGCCGTCATGAATGGTGTGCCTGAGGCAGGCACTGGGAAGGATGGAACTGCAGCCTGGCTGCAAGCAATCTTGCAGTCTGCATCACCTGTTGCTGAGAACTGTTCGGCATGTCTGTTCAGCTCGTCGATGTTCAGCAGATCATCGATGCGGGTGACGATGTTTGAAGCCAAACTTTCTAGCACCCTTGAATAACTCTCCAGGATCGATTTGCCCACATCCTGACAATTGTTGATCAACAGGACTGGCATCAGTTACTGACTTGACAGTGGCTAAAATAAAGGGAGAAACAGATAGAAATACAAACCTTGTTGTACTGAATCTTGCTCATGTCCAAGCTTGTCTGTGTCAATCCAGGAAACCTTTGCTTCAAGCATATTAGCAGGCCTTCTGCTCGTGCAGCGAGCAGCTCCCTCTTCTCCGTGTCTACCATCATATCCTTCACCATGCCCCAAGATGATCTAGCACTGCTGCTACGGCCCAAGCCGTTTACTGGTTTTGCAGCAACCCTCCGGCGCCACACATATACTGATGCCTCGACACGGTTTGCGACTTCCAGGGCCTGGTACTCCGTGGATAGGTCGAGGCAGTCAAGAAGGCACTCAGGGGAGAACTGATCAGATGTTATGTAGCGGTATATGATGTCACCCAAGGTTGCCCTTCCATTCTGAAATCCATGATTACCGAAACATGTTCAGAGTTGAGACCAATACATTATACATGCAGTGGGCATAGCACATGACATATGTTTTGATCAGGGAATAAGGCAGGGTATACCTTCGGTAGGGAGTCGAGGTACGATTCAGGGACCTCCATCTCAGCTAAAGAATTGCTGTTGATGGCCATGGCAGCCTTCAAGATTTGATTTGCACAATCACGTTTGTGCTGCAGTTGCTTCTTTGTTTTGTCATGAAGGCCTCCAGGAGGGACACGAGGCACTGGTAGCCACCATTTCTCATCACGGCGGTGGAAAGCCGCCCTGAAGGAGGCAGAGCCATCGCAGTCCGGTGCAGCGATACCTTGCTCAACATACCAGAACTCTGGATCTCTGAAGCTTTCCAGGATTTCCTGTCGGAAGATCCTTCTGTTAGATAACAGATCCCCCCCACCCCCATTGAACTCGTGTTGTAGTTCAGAATGACTCACCAGCAGCATATGGTCGAGCTTCCGGAGGGCTGGCAGATTGATGAATAAATCTGACCGTGGTCTACTTGTCATGATCTGAAATACAGCATCCTTAAGAAATTTGTTCAATCAGTTATTGAGTGGCAAAGCCATACGCAATACACTTGTTGGTAGGTCATGATTTTCATGATTGCATCAGAGTTCAGTGTGTGATGCATAAGCAATAATTACAGGCATTACAGCTGCCTTAGTGACACTCATTGATAGCTTTCAGTTGGAAATTTACAAGCAGCAGAACAGATACTAATTGATTATTTCTGTCTTCTGTACGAAACTTCTTGTGTCTATTCCGAAAATTAGGCATGCATTTGTACTGATAAGACTAACTCCTATTATTTACCAATTTCTATGGCTAGTACACCTTTCAAGCTAACCTTTTCTCCCAATTTTTTTTCTTTTCACAATGAGAACGAAATCAATTAAGTACTTGGTACCGATCCAAGGCAGCTAAGCGACATTTCCTAATGGACCATATGCATCTATAGCCCCATTATAAACAGTTCTAGTACACTTAACGCTTCTATCAAAACCCAGCTAGTACACTTAACGCTTCTATGAGAACGAAATCAATTAAGTACTTGCTCTTCAACAACCACGATATTATTAGTACCTTCTCCAGAAAATATGAATTCCATTTTCAAACCACCATATCTTCACTCTTGGGTGGGGGCGGTGCTCAATTATCAACTTGTGATATAAAGTTCATTCACCGTACAAGCAAGAAATCTGATGAACCATTTGAATTCCCAACGCATAAATTGAGATTGCACACTCAGCATCGGAGCCGTACTCTTAGATGGGGAAAGCGCGTGATAGCCGCTGCAAATTTCAGCTCTAGTTGGCTAGTTGCTACACTGCTACGGCTAGAACAGTAGAACGTGAAGGGAGGAACTGAGG
Organism: Cenchrus fungigraminus; assembly: GCA_036936925.1. Taxonomy (NCBI): domain Eukaryota; kingdom Viridiplantae; phylum Streptophyta; class Magnoliopsida; order Poales; family Poaceae; genus Cenchrus; species Cenchrus fungigraminus. Next base: position 11,923,252 of record CM072778.1, on the reverse strand, counting down.
AAGATGGAGGATGTCGAAGGCGAGGTATATACCTCGAGCCTGGTTCCGTCGGGGAATGACTGCCACGTCGGGACCAGCTCGACGATGTGGTCGCTGACGCAGAGCAGCCAGTCCATCTCCCGCCGCCACATCGCCTTCTTCTCCGGCGGGAGCGGCTCCAGCCTCCAGAGCTGCCCGAAGATGGTGGCTGCGAACGCAAGATGTGATCCTTTATTAGGAAATTCAGCAACCAAAGCAAGCAAAGCAACGGCGACGATTTCTCACCGCAGAGGTTGGTGATTGCGTTGGAGATGGCGAGCGCCGTGCAGACGCCCTTGCCGCTCCCGGACATGTCCTCGCCGAGCAGCAGCTTGGCGAACCGCTCCTTCATCATCTCCATCTCTGCCATTCGTCGAAAACACGAGAGCGGGCGCGCGCGCGCGTCAGACAAATCGGCCGGCCACCGAGAAGGGCGAGAATCTGAGACGCCGCAGCAGGTGCGAGTGCGAGAGGCGGCAGTGGGTCACCGTACCTGACGGCGCTCTGCGCTTGTGCTTGTGCTGCTGCTGCTGCTGCTGCTTGGCCACCACGGAGTCAGAGGCGCAGCAGCCCGGCGGCTTCCTCGGCGCCGGCGCCGGCGCCGGAGGCCACTCGTCGGTGGACGCGGCGTCGGAACTGGAGCTGCACCCGTCGGCGGAGCCGGAGTCCGTGAACGCCGCCTCGCTCCGCGCCTCCCTCTCCTCCTCCTCCTCCCCCGCGCTCCCCATCCCACCTTTGCTCGGAATTGCCGCGGAGCAAGTGCCAAGTACCAACACACGTGCCCGTACGCGCTCTCGCCGGTGGCGTCGTCGTGCACCGTGCTAGCGATTCGAGAAGCGGGGAGTGGAGCGGAGTGGCTTGTCCGGGCTCCTCTTGGCGTTTCGGTCTCGGGCGCGGCGCGGGGAGAGGAGGAGAGGACGAGGCGGGTGCGGGGCTTAAAAAAGTCTGGGCGGTCGATGGGGAAGAGTGACCGTTGGTCGATGGGAGGAAGAGTCAGAGACGCCGAGATGGATTGGAACGGGGCGGGGCGGGCGGCAACGGTTACTGCTGGAGTGCTGGGTTGAGTGGGAGCGAGGCGTGGGAATAATGAAGCGGCCGGATCGGCGTGAGGTGAGGACCCGTGCTCCGCGGCGATGCGCTTGCCGTGCGTGTTCGCTATCACGCAGCCCCACGCTCAAGGTGTGAGAGCTCCAAATCCATGGCGAGGACCGACGCGGGGAGTAATGCCGAACACGAAAGAATCGGTGGCAGGCACGCAAAGGGAGCATGCATGGTCATGACTCATGATGGACGGAGGAGAGAAAATTGAAAAAAGAAAACAGAGAGTGTACTCTTCGTTACAACTAACCCGTCCCTAACCGCCTTAAATTTTCAGTGACGGGGTTGGTTCCACTCACACTCGCTCACTTCCACCGGAAGCGAAGAAACGCACCTGTAAGTAGGGCCTGATCCGATCGGGGGCGGCGGATTAAACTGTGTTCCGACGACTGTCCGAACAAAATACTTCTAGAACTGCCAGATCATGCATTCTAGCACGCCGGAAAGTGTAATGGTCGACACCAGAGATGTAAAAAAAAATTGAATAAAACCCTCTGATTTTAACAGGGCGATTACCAGCCAGATCATGCAGTCTAGCACGCTCGACTTCTCCAGGGGGCAAGATGTCAGGGCTTGTGCTGAAATAAACAAAAGGTCATAAACAAGAGGCTTGACCGCTTGGGCAGTGACAGCGGGTGTCAGGAGTGCCAGTCAGTTTGTCACCTCATGTGAGCGCGCCCTATAGATGTCCAACGGGCCGGCCCGGTCCGCCCGTGGCCCGCTCGGGCCGGACCGGGCCAGCCCGCTGCGGGCCGCTACGGGCTACGGGCTACACGGGTCGGGCCACCTACGGACACGGGCCGCGACCTCGGCCCATGGCCCGGTCCGTGGGTCATTTAATCGGCCCACGGGCCACTCGGGCCACTGATCCACGGACCGGGCCACAGCCCGCCCGTTGTTTCAAACTTCAAACTAACAGTTTCAACAGGGAATTTTGAAACAAACTTCAAAATAACATGTTTCAATAGGGAATTTTAAAACAAACAGGACAATATGGAATTTTAAAAATGATGAATATGAACTTGTGCAATGCTGCCTCATTAAAAACCTTTCTAGGTAAACCCACCCTTGTGGGATAAACCCTAGAAAGGAAAAGAGTACAGCAAGTTCATATTCATCATATATATATAGTTCATAGATCAAAGTCACAGATTCACAATATCATTACAATAGCCATCATGTGGCAAGCTGGCAGCAAAACTGCAAAAGAAATAGGCCTAAGCTAAAGAAGTTCATCTCATGACTCATCTCAGACTTGCAAAATACTAGTTCCAGTCCAGGATCCCTGCACATCACAAAGTAACTTGATCAGACTATGATTTCACATAGCTAGCTCATGTTTCACAAATCAACAAACTTACCTTTAGTTCTCTAGCCACCTCTTCCTCTCCCGCTGTTGGTGCCGGTGCTGCCAGTGACGGTGACGTTGTCGGTTGCGGTGTCTTCATCTTCAGGAACAACATCACCACCAACCTTCATTGTCTTGAATAGCTGAACCAGTTCTGTATCCTCAACCGTGTGCTGCGCTTTCCTTTTAGCTTGGTCCCAGTCTTTGATGCATGTCAGCATCTCCACATGCTCTGGCAAAAGGCGACGACGCCGTTCTTCGAGTATTCTACCTGTCAAGCTAAAACAAGACTCGGAAGATACAGTAGAAACAGGTACAGCCAGTATATCACGAGCCATAATACACAGTATTGGATAAGATAGCTTATGCTCACGCCACCAAAGAAGAATGTCAAAGTTGGAGTCACCCCATGGGACAGGGTCACTGTCAAGGTAAGCTGTGAGCTCATTTACAGCACCAGTAGATGGAGTAGAGGATGAGGATCTGTCAAAGATCCTCCCCCATCTGTTACCTGAACCAACCAGAGGAACCCCAGGTCTTTGAGCCCTTGTTGTACCTGCACTTGCACCATACCTTTGCTGATACTTGGAAAACAATCTGGTCAATGCATCTTTGGCATCACCATAACATAGAGAATAATCAGAACCAGTTGCATTACCAAGTAGATCTAAAGTGCACTTGAACCCTTGCATCTTACCTCTTGGGTCAAGAATGGTTGCAAAACAATAAAGCATAGGAAGTTCATCCCAATATTTAAGGAATTTCATTTTCATAGGCCTTGCAACATGTTTAAAGCTATCATCTTTCTCAGCTTGTTTCAAATGTTCAGCAATGTCAATTAGTTGATGCAAAGCAAGTGGAGCAGTAGGATAGTATACACCAGAAAGAATAACAGTGGACTCATAAAATATTTTCAAGAATTTAAACATATGTTCAGCAGTATACCAATGAGTATCTTTCAATAACTCAGAGCCATAATTAGAGTTAATGAACACAGTAAACACTTCCTTGTATGGTAACAAATGCTCAAGCATCAAGTAAGTAGAATTCCATCTAACATCCATGTCCAGCCCAAATTTCCTAGGTGTCATGCCTCTAGCAATGCAGAATTCTTTGAACAATGCAATCCTTACATTAGAAGAATTTAAAAAGTTTATTGCAGTTCTCAAATCATCAAGCCATTGCTTGCAAACAGCCAAGCCATCATGCACAATAAGGTTAATTATATGAGTAGCACAGCGCTGATGCACAAGGAAGTACTTAACAGCATGTGGATCCTTAATAGTAGGTGCAGGATAAGAACCCAAGTAACCAGACAAAACAGTACCCAAGATATCATAAGCCTTAGCATTAGCACTAGCATTGTCAAGAGTTATAGCAAACACTTTATCAGCCAAACCAAAATCCTCAACCACATTAGCTATAGATTCAGCTATGTTCTCACCAGTATGTTTGCAATTAATCAACCTAAAACCAACTACTTTTTTTTCAATCTCCCATTCTTTATTAACATAATGGCAAACAACAGAAATATAGTCCTCCTTAGCATTACCAGACCAGATATCAGATGTCAAAGAAACAGAAGATGCAGCAGGCAAATCAATATTCAAAAGCATTGCACGTTGTTCATCAAATAATTTGGCCAAGTCTCTAGTTGTGGTCTGCCTAGAAACACATTTAAACATAGGGTTGTGAGCATTCCTAATGTAATCAGACCAAGCTTGGGTTTCACCAATGCCTAATGGAAGGTCTAATCTAGCAATCAAGCGGCACAATTCAATACGAGCAATCATAGGATCATACTTCCAATTAGCTAAACAATTAGCATTCAAAGCTAGCTTAGCCTGAACCATATCAGAATGGTTCTTCTGCTGCATACATTTTTTCATGTGACGTCTTAAATGAGTTGTTCCATTAGCAGGTATAGCAGAGTATCTAGTAGAACAATGTTTACAGATAGCTGCAATGCGACAGTTGTCAGCATCCTTTACCTCATCAAAGTAGGACCACACATCAGATTTCTTACCAGATTGAGTTGGAGTGTCAGTGTCATCGACGTCCTCGCCATCGACATCAATGTCGACGACGGGAATGCCCAACAAGGCAGCACCGTCCTCACGTAGGTCGTCGTCGTCCTCGACCTCCAGGTCATCATCCGAGCAGCGGTCCGGGTCATGGACATCGCCGTCGACGGCGCCCGGACGCCGATCAACCGCGCCCGGACCACGCGTTGCGAGTCCACGTCCACGTCCACGGCCACGGCCACGGCCACGCCCGGCATCACCAGCACCGTCCCTCGACGCCCGCTTGGGAGTAGGCCGCCTGGCCATGTCCACTCCAGCGGAGGAGGAGGACTCGGCGTCAGGCACAACCCAACTCGACCTGAAACAGAAACAAAGGAGGTCAGGAGGAAGAAGATCATGCCTAATCGGCTTGGAAACAGAGGAGGAAGAGCATGCCTGCGACGGACGGAGCCCGGTGCCGGAATGCAGAGGTCACAAGAGGAGAAGATAGACAAAGGTGAGCTTCGACGGGGAGGGGATGAAGAAAAATGATGGAGCTTGAACTGCGACTCACATGCCGACGGAAAGAACAGGGGGGAGGAGGGAGAGGAGGGGGAGGAGGGGGGGAGTGGTAAGGAGTAAAAGGGAAAAAGTCACCGGCTTGCCGGCGAGGAAGGCGGATCCGACGGCGACGAGGACAGGGATCACGGCGACGACAGCAGATCCGACGGCGACGGCGACGAGGACAGCGGATCACGGCGAGGAGTCGAGGACAGCAACTCCGACGGCGGGCTACACCGGCGAGGACGTCAGATCCACAGCTCCGATGGCGGGCTACGCCGGCGAGGACGTCAGATCCACTCCACCCGAGCGGCAGCGGCGGCGGAGGAAAGGGGAGGGAGGGGATTAGGGTTAGGCGACCGGGGGGCGGCGGGGCGCGGGGCGGAGGAAAGGGGAGGGAGGGTATTAGGGTTAGGCCGGGGGGGGGTGAGGGCGACGGTTTTAAATGGGGGCGCCGCAGGCCGGGCCGTTAGCGGGCTACACGGGCCAACGGACCGGGCCACATTCGGTCTACGGGCCGAGGTAGCGGCCCATGGCCCGCCCGGCCATCGGACCGGGCCGCCCGTAGCCCGCAAAGTGCGGATCGGGCCGGCCCAGCTACCGGGCCATTTTTACGGGCGACGGGCCGGGCCGCGGATCGCGGGCCATATGGCCATCTATAGCGCGCCCCAACGTTAACCCGGAAATGTGAAATGGGGAGCATGTACAGGCCTGCCCAACAGGGCAACAGAGAACGTTCCGAGGTCCCCCGGCGGGCCAATAGCCGTTGGCGCCATGCGTGCGACTGCCGCAGCCTGACAAAAAAAAAGTAAACAAAAGCTCCGCTCCGCGGCCCACTGCTTGTCGCGGCGACTCTCTTGTCTCTTCCCAGCACGGGGTTTGGGCTTTGGCTTGGCTCCGCCCCTCGGCGGCGAAGAGGCGGAAGAGCAAGCAAGCAGACTAGCACTCGAGCAGAGAAGCAGAGCACGCCGTGGCGTTCCTCGGTGGCTCGGTCAGGACCGCCGCACGACCCGCGCCTCGGCCTCCCGCTCCCTTGGCGTACGCGCACGGCCAGATTTCCGAGTTCCGGCAAGAGCGCGCGGCCTCGGGACAAAATTTTGGCTCTCCGCCCGGTGTTCCCTTTGAAAAAATCTTTGCCGTGCTGGTTTTCCGGTGCCGCGGTGCACCAGCGTCTGGCATTTCCAACCACTGTTCCTCCTACGATACAACCATGGTTCTGACTTCTGAGAAGGTAACGAGTCCGTTGGGCGTATTTTAGAGCAACAATAAATGATTTATACGGTTGATTTATCGTGAGAGAAAAATATCACACAATAAAACACTTTGGAACAGCTGAACATGCAACATCTCATGTTCCGGCTCGCACAACGTAAAGAAAAGGCTATAGAAAATGAGAAATGGAAGTGCATCTGTTGCACGTCTTTTTTTAAGGAACAAGAAACAACAGGCTTAGAATCTTGTCCTTGTCAGCTTCGGCTAAGTGCCCAGGTTAGACTGACTCCAACAAGTCAATGCAAAATGAGAGAGGCATTTCTGGATTTGCCTAGTGCACAGTGTTAGCATCACAGTTGCAAAAAAACACATCTCCAATAGGGGCACGCAAAAAATATACTACCTCCGTTCTTAAATATATGACACCATTGATTTTTTTTCATTCATTTGACTATTCGTCTTTTCTGCAAAAAAAATGTTGTAAATTGATAAAACTATAAGCTGAATCTAAAATACAGATCACAGTAGACATAATGGTATATATTTTACTTAAGTTATCTAACTTGTTCAATGGATATTGGTGGTCAAAATTGGAATAAAATGGCAATGGCGTCCTATATATTTACGAACGGAGGGTACTTCTCCGACACTCACTTCCCTCCGGCCCTCCCCCTGCTCCTTTTATTCTGCTCAGGTGCTCGGGACGGGCCAACTCTACAGCGGGGAAGGTGTCGAGGCAGCGGCCGACGGCGGCGCTTAGCAGCTCCACGGCGGGAGAAGGCGTCGAACGGCGGTGACAGTCGCGCCGGAGGGGCAGGCGCTGCGACGACGGTTGACGCGGCGCAAGCTCTACTCCCAGCGCGTCCGTTCCGATGCATCCGGTGTCTTCCTTCGACGTCCTCTTCCCGTCCTTGCTACGCTCGATCCCCAGCCCCTCCTCCGCGCTGCGCCGCTGCAGCCCCTCCCCCGCGTCGCGCGGCCGCAACCCCTCTGTCGTGCCACTGCTCCACGTCGCGCCACTGCAAGCCCGTGTACCCTCCGCCGCGGCCCTCCTCCGTGCTACACCGTGCAACCCCTCCCCCGTGTCGCGCCGCCGCAGCCGCGCGCCCCTCCTCCTCTGTCGCCCTCCCTGCGGCGGGCTTATGCCTTCTAGGAGAGAGGCGAAGCAATTTTGCATCCCCTCTCTCCTCAAAGGCAGTTTGCCTCCTCACTTTGCCTACTATGTTGGAACGGTTCACACGCAGACACATTAACGAATGGAGGGGCAAAATTGATTTTGCCTTGGCTGTTGAATTCAGGGGTTGCTTGGTTGGTGCCGCAACCAGCCACGCCACAGATGCCCCCGCCACAGACTGTTGACTGTAGCATGGCCACACTGTTGCATGGCGTGAGTGTTGTGGCGGTGGCGAGGTGTGGCCGGCATCCAAACAGCCTCTCAGTCTTAGTAGCAGCCGGCTGCCCAAGCGGAAAGCCAGAAACGACGGGACTCACGTGCAGTGTTGTTGCTTGTTGAGTCACTGATGTGTGGGTCCGAGCCCACACGTTAGTAAACCAAGTGCAGAATGCAGTACCAAAGAGGATCCATTTCTAACGGAAACCGTGTACCCGGGGCCTGTACCCGACCTCTGCTAGATGAACTCATGCCACTCACCACTCATGCACGGCTAATTGCCGATTTTACGTCAAAAACTTGGAGCGTGGCTAGGATTGGTGAGAGCATGGAGGTTCATGTGGCTGATGGGAGCTGCACGATAAGGATGCCACCGTCCTTTAAATCAACGTCACACACTAACACACATGCCAGATGTGAAGTGTAGCTCTAGCTCCTGAGCGACAAGGCATGCGGCGTATTATGGGCGGGATCACTTCACCGGCACCGTCCGTGGTGCAAGAACGAGAACAGCAAATCCTGAAGCAACACCTCACATGCGGCAGACACCGACTAGGAGCGCACAGTTTCGCTGAAAGCAAAATGACGGGAGGTTTTCTGCGGGGTATTCGTAAATGCCCTTGCAATCGACATCACAGAACATTTCAGCTCCTCCGAATACCCCGTTCGTGCATGCCAACAGCTGCAGAGAAACTTCAACTTCAGGAGGAAAATTCAGTATCCAAGGGGAGACGTTTGACGTGCCTAATTTCGCTATGAGTAAAATACGCCAGCGGACCCTAAACTTGTCACGCTGTGTCAAGCCGGTCCCCGAACTCGCAAAACGACCAACCAGACCCCTAAACTTGTCGCACTGTGTCAAGCCGGTCCCTGAACTCGCAAAACGACCGATCATACCTCTAAACTTGTCGCACTGTGTCAAGCCGGTCCCCGAACTCGCAAAACGACCAACCAGGGGACACAGATCTCTATTCTCTGTCACTTATACGTGAGACCCGCGTGTAAGGTTGTCTTCAACCTCCAGTGTGGGACTCATGGAGGGTGAGCCCACGCAGGGGGTCACGCGACCACCGCCGCCGTGCGCCGGCGACAGCAACGCCCGCGCGCAAGTTGCTCTTGCCTCCATCGTCGGATTTGAGAGTGGAGAGAGAGGGGAGTGGATGAGAGAGACGGGTGGGGGATTCGAATGCCACCGCGCCCAGGCGGGCGCACTCCGGCCGCCGCACCCAAGAGCTCCGCCGGCCGTCCCTTCCTTGCCCCGTCATCCGTTGTTGCGTTGATCTAGGCGAGCTGGAGCTCGAGCGGGAGCGGGAGCGCGCCACGGAGGCGGGACCATGCGGCCGTCAACGCTGCCGTCGTCGTCCACGGCCACCACTCGCCGCCGGTGGTGGCACTGGCCATGACCGGTCGCAGCAAGGACGGGTACATGTCCACAACGGCGGAAGAAGAAGAAACACCAGGGGCTGGAGGTTGAAGACAACTTTACGTGCGGGTCCAAACCCGTTTGGGACCAAAATGAGACCCGAACAGAGTTTAGGGGTCTGGTTGGTCGTTTTGCGAGTTCGGGGACCGGCTTGACACAACGCGACAAGTTTAGGGGTCTGGTTGGTCGTTTTGCGAGTTCGGGAACCGGCTTGACACAGCGCGACAAGTTTAGGGACCGCTGGCGCATCATGAACTATCCACGAACTGCTCTGGCTGAATATCATGGCTCAGGACTCAGGTCGTCAGCACAAGTCACACCCATGCCATCAATCAAGCTCTTGCCAAAAACCCAAATAGTACTAGAGTATTGCGGACGCTTATCCGCCGACCGCCGTGCTAAGCTTGCCGAGACACGATAGCCCTCAGCTAATCCCACCGCAAAAGGCCCCGTTTCCATGCCCAAAAGGTCCGATCCGCCGCTATGATGACTCCTCTCCCCCAATCAATCAGTCCACTGATTCCCTCGTCGACAGCCCTAGTGTGCTCGACTGCTCGGCGCCGGCCGATGCCATGCTTTTCCCTCTCCGCCTTTCTATCACCAGAGCATATATCTTCCCTGTCGCCCGACCGTGTGCCCGTCTTTAAGCAAGCGTACCTGGCCTGCTTTCCATTGGTTCCATTCCTCCCTCTCCTGCACTCCCTGTTTGCCAGTTGAACGGAGCCGTGCCTGCATAGCAGAGTAGCAGCCTAGCAGGGTAGCGGCGATGAGGGACTGGGCGCCGGCGATCATCGCGACGGCGCTGTTCGCGCTGCTGTGCCCGGGCGGCGTCCTGCAGATGCCAGGCCGGCAGCGGCCGGTCGACGTCATGAACCTGAAGACCAGCCTGCCGTCCATGCTCGTCCACGCCATCATCTACTTCCTGCTGCTCATGCTCTTCCTCGTCATCCTGGAGCCTCATCTCTACATCTGATGATGTGAGCGTGTTATTCCCCCTCTGCATGTGCTAGTGCTTCGACGTTTAGTTTTTCTTGCTCTATAGTTTTTGGGCTTAGTTTCGTTACTTTAATCAGAGGATGCTTGTATGTATTTTCTCCGTAGCTTCCTCGTCGAGTAATAAAGAACTGAAGGTCGAACTCTGATGCCTTTGGAATTCCTTGTTGCCAAAAGTTAAAGTTTGGTTCAGAGTTTCAGACTTCAGAATGCACGTCCCTAAAAAAGTAGTTTTGTTTAGATCAAAGTTTCGTGTCGATTTTCATCGACACGCAGCATGGCACGCATGATGTCTGAAATTCGTAACGCGAAAGGGGGGGGGGGGGGGTCAGAAACCCATGGATTTCGACAGCGTCTGATTCAAATTTGTCATGAACAATTTGAACGTCACAGCGTGCCTAGTGCAAATTCCTGCACTTGTTAGTGCGCTGCCAGTAATTCAGGCCGGGAAACCAGCTACAGCCTACATATAGTTTGCAGATCATCGTTCATGCAGAAAAAAGATACTAAAATTTAACCCACAAACAGATTCACCATTGACTTATTCATGTCTGTAGGCAACAGGTGACTGTAAACGCGATATGAAGTACTGTGAGATGCAATGCATCGGATTTACTCATTGGGTTTTGCCCAGGTTCTAGTTGCAGTTACTCATGTAAACTGCAAAGGACACCCACTACTTCGACTTGACAACGGTCACAGGGCATGATGCATTCGACAGCACGTAGTTGGTCACACTTCCCAGCAGAATCCTATAAATCAACGGGCAGATAAAATGCATGGTCAGGGTAAAAAACATTCAATTAAGATTGCGTTTTATGCCTGATGAATGGCAGATAGTAAACAGACAGATGGTTCCTCGTCCTCCAGGAAATGAAATTGCCAATGCAGCTATTTGATGCAGCGTAGCGTACCTCTGGATCTGGCCGAGGCCACGGCTGCCCATGACGAGCGACTCCAGGTTGAGCTCCCCTACCGCGTCGCACACCTTCTCCCTCGGGTCGCCCCAATACATCTTCACCACCACGCGGAGCTGATCGATCATGCAGGCAGGGAATGGCAAAAAGATGTGAAACGTCAAGAACGGACGGCAATAAGCATGGCGGCATGGATCGATCGCGATCAGCACCACACACGCACCTCCTTCTGCCGGACAACGGCGGTGAGCATGTCGAACACCTCGGGGTCATCCGGCATGTCGTAGCGCTGCCTCACCGGCGGCTCCATGAGCTCCTCTTGCGGGATCAGTGCTGCCACCGAGACCGATCCAGATGAACATGAGAAGCAACAGTAACGGACACACGGATTGGACCCCGTGGCGATCGAGTTCGTGTGGCTTACGCGATCCGGTGTGGGACCAGAGGGCGTTCTTGCCCTCCTCGCGGCCGTGGTGGCGGACGTGGAGGAGCACGAGCGTGTCGCCCTTGCGGACCAGGTTGTCGGCCGCCCACCGCAGCGCCTTCTTGCTGCTCGCCGAGAAGTCCATCGCCACGCCGATCCTCCGCTCCGCCATCGCCGCCGCCGTCTCGTGCCCGCTATAGATTTCGCTTTCGCTTTGGCCTCGATCTCCCGTGACAAGAGCTTGTGGAGTGCGATCCCACTTGCGCGAGACGACGACGACGAGGGGCGCGCCGCGAGGCGCGGACTCTGTGCCTGTCACGACAAGCGCGCGGGTCGACGCGACGTGGCATGCCTTCCGTCCCCGCGCTTGCTGCTGGTTCGTTCTGGCCCACGGGCCTTATACGCTTGTATGAGGCCCAGCGTTGCCTACGGCCCAAAAATAAACAGTAATGCCGCAAACCAATAAATCGATGCGGTTCCTAGCAGATCGGTATTTATCTCCTTGTGCAGCCTCATATACGAATCTGATTTCGTCTCGATCGATCCAATCCTAGCCCCGCAACTATATCGTATCTGTTCTCTTGTACCCGCCGCCGCCGCTTCCGATCAGGTACCCTTCATCTGCTTCCCTTGTCGTAAACCTCCGGTTTCGGTTGGTGACAGTAGTAGTAGGAAGGTACAATTCCAGTGATGAATTGAAATGGTTTGAAATGTTACCGAACATATTAAATTGCAGGCAGCTGACGTTCTAGCGATCAACCATGGCATGTGTAGTTGTGTGTGATTTAGATTTATTTTTAGAAAACTATATGGCAAGGTCTGCTTGATTTTTCAAATGTGGAGGGGGTATCCAGGGGAAATGTCAACCTCGATCCATCTCGATTAGAATCCTATTTCAATCAATTAGATTCCGCAAATACAAGATTATTTAAGTTGGATTTAGATTTCGACAAAATTTTCATCGTGACATATTGTGGTGTCAATGTGATATGCATGTACCGTAGGGGGCACAAAAGGACATTGCCCCCTCATGCTCAGGATTGGAGCGTATTGGAGGCCAAAATGCCAAATTAGGCTATGTCTATCCATATATTGTTTTTATTTATAATAATAAATGAAGATATCATATTGTTTTATTAAAAAATCAAGAAACAAAATTGGCATGTGCTCTGTGTTCTTTTCAGCTAATGGGATTTAGATAATATTATAGTTTTCTGAAAGTGAAACCTAAGATAATATGCCAAAACACATTATGCTTGGAACTCCTTATGTGTTGAGGAATATAGGAGGAACATTAAAATGCCGGTCTTCTTATATCTTGAACTTTAGTTTCAACAAATTGTCATCACCCCGGTTACAGGCATACATACCAACAGTCTGTTCGTTTGGCTGGTGGCTGGTGCCGATTTGTTCTGAGAGAAAAGTACTGTTGGCTGGTTGTTGGTGGCTGGTTTGATCTGAGAGAAAAGTACCTCTAGCTTCTCAGGCCATAATGTTTTTTCACAAGTTTGACAGTATCTCACAAACCACTACACTGCATGCTTAACTATTATCACCCACCTCTCTACCAGGCTATTCTTGAGGCTCCCAATAAGTAATAAATTCTCTCTTGTGAACTCATATTCTCAATGGAATACACCACCTTTCAGCCTATTAGCATGTTTAGGACATTCAGACTTAAAAAGCATCAAGATCTTGCTGCAATGTTTTTGCAATTTTTTTCTATTTTATAAGATTATTCTTATGTGATGTAGACACAACAATGGGAGGGTTCTTTTTCAAAGTTCTAAGGGGAACGGCTAAGGTTCATTCTCCAAAAAAGAGGAAAAGGACAAAGGTATAAATGTTTAATAGTCTATCCATTCTCAAGCTGAGTCGAAAGGAATACAATTCATGTTGGTGCCACGTTCCTTTTATTTAGTATATTGTATCACGCCTCAGATGTTAATTGGCATATGTTGCTCCCTTCACAATATTATTTGGTGGCAAACCGTGCACACACCTGTTTAATCTCGAAGATTCATGAAAATATTGTCATGCTAATTTCCTCATTTGATATCTTCTCCTTGCCAGGTTCGACGAGAACAGCAAATACGATCAAGGCCCGCTCTCCATCTCCCATACTTTGGGAGGTCCTGGCCGCACGTGGTTGGCCTTACAGCATCCGAGGCACAGGGGAAGATTAAGCGAGATTGCCCGGAACTCTACTGTGAGGTCGTATCTGTAAACCAGCTGCTAACCATGTGTTACTGCTCACATCGCGTTCGGATCATGGTGGATAGATACGGCAAGGTTGTAAAAGCTCCCCGGGTTGGTTAGTCTCCTCAAGCCCCCGGTCACTAGGAGCAAAAATGGATACTTTCCATTGTTTTTTCTGATCAAGACAAGGCTGCCATTACTGTTCTCACTCAGTGCTAGGATCAATCATAAGAATGATACTACTGTTCCAAACATTCGGTGGTGCTATGGCTTTTCATAGATTTTGATGTTCTTCTCTGTTTTTATCGTAAATCATCGCCTCTGCAACTCTGTTTTTCCTCCCTGATACAAACTCTAGTGTGGGGTCGTCTCTGTGAACCGGTTGCTGCCTATGTGTAGCTCACATCGCGTTTGGATCATTGTGGTTACATATAGCAAGGTTGAAAAAATTTCCCCATGTTAGGTAGTCTCATCAAAACCCAACTGCTAGGAATAAAATTACCCACGTTGGGTAGTCTGATGACTCTGATCAAGACAAGTGCTGCCGCAACTGTTCTCGGTGCTAGTTAGGAATCTCTAGGATCCATCGTAAGAATCACCACTATTTCATACAATGTGGGTTACCATGGGGTTTCATAGACCTTGATGCAGATCCAGGCAAGTTCATGATGTTTGGGTCTCAAGTCTCGGCTGAACATCATTGGGAGATGCTTTTGTATTTGCAAACAGTTAAGGAAAATATCGAGTGAAAGAAGTAGATGGGAGACAAACAGCTAGATGCACAACTAGTCATCAGTCGTAGTGAACACATACACTTAAAATGATGTTTTCTCTCTTTTTAATGTGGAAAAATACATCTCTATGCATTATTCTCAATGATGCCCTATGTTTGACAGTAACCAACTTGATTCGTGGCCTGTGGGCCTTTTGCCTGTTCCCCCCATGCAACAACCAACAACATGGCTGCTGTATTCTTTGAGCCCAGTGAGTCCATCACAACGTCCGGATCTGCAGGGTTTAGGAATTATTTTATTTTTAATTTGATTTTTCACGAGTTTGTAAAAATATTTTTGCCTAAATAAATCGTAAACAAAAATCCGGGTTTAGCCTTCAGGTGAGCAGCGCGTGGGCCGGCTTCATGCGGGGGGCGCGGGCGGGCAATCACAATGATGATGGCCCAGATGATAAAAACAGTAACCTCCGCATTATCTCAAGGCCAGGCCGATCAAAGATTTCTCTCTCCTTATTAACCGACCCAACCCTAATCCGCGACTATAAAATCATCTCTAATCCGCTCTGGCTCTGCAATTTTGATTCCGCCGCCGCCCCTTCCTTGCAGGTACCATCGATTAGCTTTCACCGGTCTTACGTTTTGTTTTCTTTTGTTTTTAAATCATGATGAAATTCTTGATAGGAAGATACAATTTCTGTGATGAACTGAAGATGCTGCCGCTGTTAAGAATTCAGGCGCAGCGCTGCACTGCAGTTGCTACGGCTGACGCTCTAGCGATTAACCATCTTTCTTTGAGTGTGTGTGTGTGATGTAGAAAGCATACATGTTTGGATAGTTTCAGGTCCAGTTTTTGGTATGTCTAGACATAGTATCTAATTGCATCTCTGATTTTCAATTGTCAGATGCCGTTGCATTAAAAACAATTAATTTGGCGACAAGTCATGCATATACCTGGTTTCATTTGAAGATATATGGAAATCTCATCATATTTTCCTTTTTCAATATGTCATACAATTTCCTCGTCTCTCAGATGTCAATTGCCAGATTGGCAGATTGTTGTTCCATTTATTTTATCTGGCAGAAGGCCATGTGCATGGTTTCATTTGAAGATATATGGAAATATTATCATATTTTTCTTCTAACGTCATACGATTTTCTCATCCGTTGTCTGCTCATTGTCAGGTTCAAGTTCAACGAGAACAACCTAATGAATGGAGGCTTGTTGACAGTTTCCCCTACCGTGGCTGGTCGTGGCCACAGGTCGTTGGCCTTACAGCGAGTGAGGCAGAGAGGGTGATCGAGCGAGATTGCCCGGATGTCTGCTGTGAAGTTGTCTCCGTAAACCAGTTGCTAACCCTGGATTGTCGCTCAAATCGCGTTCGGATCATGGTGGATAGATACGGCAAGGTTGTGGAAACTCCCCACGTTGGCTAGTCTCCTCAGAGCCCTGGTCGCTGGGAATAAAATGAAGAATTTTCTTGGAATTTCTGATCAAGGCAAGTGCTAGGACCAATCTAAAGAATTTTACAAGTACAGTTTCACACAAATTGGTGGTGCGCCGTTGGTTTTCAATTTCCATAGCCATTGATTGATGTTCCCTTTTTTTGGGAGGATCCTATCTACGATATCGTGATGTTTTGTTTAATTGGGTCTCCAATCTCGGGTGAAAATAATAGGTGAGATGCTTTACTCTTCACTCATGCAACGAAGCAAACCCCATGGCGTGTTTAGTTGGCAAATTTACCCAACTTTTTCTTGTTCACTAGTCACATCCAGTTATATCTTTTCTTACAGCATGCGGTAACTTTTTTTTATTCCTATTTATACGAGCAGTCTGCGGAAACGCACGAGAGCTGCGAACTTGACTCGTGGGCCTTTTGCCTGTTTTGTGTTGACATGTATGCATTATACTTTGAGCCCGTCACGACATCGTCATTGCTAGTTTCTGCGGCCTGTTAGATCCAGCTTCTGGTCCTTGTTTTTGCGAAGCTCAATTCAGGTTCAGTATTTTTCGAAAAAAAAATTCAGGTTCAGATCAAGTCAGAGATGATGCTCAATTCAGGTTAAGGTCAGAGTGTCAGACATGATGCTCATTTCAGGTAAGGTCAGAAATGATTAGCAAATAAAAATGTCTGTCAAAGTATGATGAGGTTAGGAACATGCGTGCTCATGCTGATAAGTTCTCGAACAAGCAAAGCATGACAAGTGTAATTGGAGAGCCATCCACCCCATTCCTGTCCGCGGTCAACTCCGACCGTCCGACGGTCGCTCAACGCTGCTCCATTTCACCACCTTCTAGCGGTTTCGGTGGCTCAAGTCTCCGACCATCGTCAGGTCGGAGTCCCTGCACTCTTTGGGTCGGAGACCAGTTCCATCTGCCCGGCGATAAGTCGATAAGCTAGCGCCTAGCGCTCGGCGTGCACTGTGCGCGGCTATCCCTGCAACTCCAAGTCCCCCCGACGTCGTTGTCCGGCGAAGCCGCGACCAATTATTTGCGCTCGTCTTCGCCGGGCGGTCGCCGGTTAGGTCGCCGGCAGGAAAACGCCGCACCAAACCCATCGTCGAATCACTTTCCCAGCTACTTTTCTCTCTCTCTTTTTTTTTTGGAAGGCGCCGCGACTCAACGAATTGGCGAAGGCTGAACGAGCCGATACCACTCTGGACGAAGATAATTCGTCGCGACAGTTCAGAATGACAGGAGGATACGCAACACAACAGCACGCATCGTGTCTTGTCGAACAGGCCGGCCGGAGTGCGTCCAATAATTTCGCTGTACGTACTACGTGAGGGCGTCGTGAAATGAAATTGATCGGGAGCTCCCTCTCTTCAGGTTGATTTGGTGTTTGGTGGGTTAGGGGATGATTGCGGGGCAAGTCAGATCGGCCGGCGTCATCAGTGGTTTCCGCGAGCTGCTCGGCCGGAGCTGATCGCCGAATGCACAGAGGCGTGTACGGTCTCAGCAGGTGCGACGGGGAGGGGAAGATGCCCTACATTCCCGTGGCCCTCGCTTCGGATTACACAGACTTGTCCGTGCATGATGGGGAGGTTCAGACTTGGGATTAAGACTTGGATTGCACTTCACATCACCTTCGAGAAGAGAGGAGTGCAGTCTGTCTTTTTTCCCCAGAAGCTCCGTTCCATGTACCGGTCCTAGTAAAGACTGCGTGCTTCAATCAGCAAAGGCAACTTTCTCACGAGTCGAGTCGAGTCCTGCAATTTTCTCACGACAAGCAATTCAGGACAACTACTGCCTGGGAAGTGTGTAGACCCGGGATGATAATTCCTCCAATCGTACCAGGTTATCGTATTAGGTGGCCGTCAGAGGTTAGTAAGTTGCTGACGTTGGGCTGCATTTCAGTGACGCTGACCTTGGGTTGATCGATTGATTCAGTCTAGAAGAGCGGCCGTGCTCGAGCGGCCTGACGTATGTAACGAGTGTGAGTAGGACAGGAAATAGTAGCCTGCCATTGAGCAACTGCTGGCCTGATTGTGTCTTATTAAAAGTTAGTAAAACCAACAAAGCCTTGTGTTTTCCAGATTCGAAAAAAAAGCCTTGTATTTCCAAAAGGAAAAGAATCACCTGCATATGTTTTCTTTGAAACTTACTAGAAATTACAGCATTTTTTAAGGGAAATAGACATCATAATATTCAGGTCTTCATTATCACAAATGGATCTAAAAGTTTGCTTGCTGCAGGCCAGTGGAACGTCCTGAACGCCTGGGGCAAGCAGCTTCGTCAGTTTCAAATGTTTTTTTTTTTTGGTCGTAACTCGATCTGGTTACATGCAAATTTACGCATATAAACAGCCCAGCATGAGCAATCGGACTGTCTCAGGACAATCTGCAGACCGCAACAGTCTCACACGAAAGTCCAGTGATGGCGCGAGCAAGAGACAATTTTCTGACTGGATCATCATAATCTGCTGATTCTTCCAACCATATCAGACAGGTTATCAGATAAGGGACGTTCCATTGGAAACTTGGAATGATGCTGACCCACAGTTTCGTTGTGCAAGTCTGGAAGACCGCGGCAGCTGCGACCCTCCCTGCTCGCTCGGGCCCTGATGACTGATGAGTGATGAGAGGCAGCCTCCTCGCAAAAAAGAAGCAAAAAAAAAAGGCAAAAAAAAAACATAGAGGGAGAGAAGAGCTGCTGATCGTCTTACCCCGGCTGGCTTGATTTTGTCTCCATAATCGGCACCACTAGGAGGTGACATACTGACACTGACGCTCTGATTTTTATTCCAAAGCTCGGCTCTTATCACCACCGCACGTAACCGAGACAGCGATGCGAATTACTGGTTCAACTCGATGTCCAATTCAACTTCCGTTTCCATCTCAGATAGAACAAAATACACGACAGTCTTTAAAAAAAAGAATAAGAACAGTATGTGACACTGACAGCGTTGTGTAGCTCCAAAATCTGCGAGCAGGCGCACGAACGCTACAGGAAAAAAATGGAACAGTGCCGCGCAGCCGTGCGCGCATGTTGGCATGTTGCCGAGAGATGCCCGCCGTCGTGTAAAGCTCCGCAGCCGGCGATTCTTTTCCCCTTTTCCTACGGGAAAGAAGAGGGTACATACAGGGGGTGGAACATCCGGTCGTGGTCGCCCGTGGCCTTTTTTCGTGGTGACGCGATCCGGCGAGATCGGCGGATCCCATGTACCCGGCGTCCCGGCCACGTCGGCCGGCCAATCGAACTCGAAGGCACCGAAAGCGCACGCACGAGCGGAGCGGGGGCGGTCGCCGCGGCCTCGCGAGAAAGGATCGCGCGGGAGGGAACGAAGCGGCACCCGGAGGCCGGAGCGTCGGTTGCTGCGCGCGCGTCGTGCTCGTGCCCGGCCGCCAGCGCCGCCGCACGATCTTTTCTTGGGTTTTGCCGGCGAGCGGCGTGGTTGACGTCAAACGCTTTGACTTTGTGTCTCGCGTCCGGTCGTTGGTACGGCCATCGTCGTGCTGGTCTTTTCGATCGTTAGCAGGTGGCACTACTAATCAGGATGGAAGGCCGTGGTGTCCCACTACCGGTGCATGTTTGCGCTGCACGTAGGTGATCCTTGGTACTCCTAGATATTTGTCCATCGAGTCGGCCGTGACAGGTAGAAAATTAGATATTTAGATGGCCATAGTATGATGAATCTGCAGACCGTGGATCCTGCGACAGGTCACGGCCAAGGTTGGTTGGCGCAACTAATCTTAGCGGTCATTGCAGAGGAGAAGGTGATAGCTTTGTCGGACATGATCTTGATCGGATTTGTGAGAAACTTTTTTACGTGTCATTTGGCAGCACTGTCAGAAGACGCTATACTGACTGCGCCGTAACAGCCGAGCACAGTAGGACCCGGCGGTGCACTTCACACTTCACAGTATGCCTGGGCCCAGAGTACAGTTACTTTCACCCATTGGCGCACAGTTCAGATGGCAGACCATGCTTGTCCTATCCTAGCCGTATCGCCGCAGATCTTCCTTCGCGCACCGGACTGGGCATGGCACGACGTGCATCCACAGTTGGGTCACGATCAGTCGGTCACTCCAACGCACCAGGCAACAAAACTGTGCAAAAGGACATGCACCTTGCCACCGCATGCAGTGCCAAAGACCCAAAGATGGCTCCGCGAGACTGTCCCTGCAACTACCCATCTGGAGTCTATGATATTTTTGACCTTTTTATCACTCACAGAAAGATATGTGAAAAAAAAGAGAGAGATACAAATATATAAAAAGCGACTTATCGTTAAATCCTTTGCTTCCACGGCAAGATTGTAGGATTCGAAGCGGGCCGGCGCCTCATTAGCACGTATCATGCACAGCGATGCTTGCAGTTATTGTATCATGCAACATGGGCGGTCAGTAGCACTGAGTATTCCGATCGAGATCTAGCTCCACGTACGGAGTACATCGTATGCCCCGGCTTCATAAATCGCACACGGGGGGCATCAAATCTTACACGTGGTTCCAGGTCGCGCAGCAAAGTATGCCTTGCCTTTGGAATGTGGAAAAGCATTATGCTTGCGTCTGAAGAATCCAGTTTATTTCATTCCTTTCCTGGCTGGGGCCAAAAAGATGTCGCTGGAAAAGTAAAGGAATATCTGTGATTTGGGCGTCAGAACGCATAACACAAAAAATCAGTCGATATGACGTAAGGATTTGACGCCGGGCGGCGATATGATACGCGCCGCCCGTAGTACACCGTAGGAATTCAAGCTGTAGTCTCCGTGACCTTCGTCCGATTGCGTAGGCCGCAGGGGATACCGTCTCTTGGGTGCGCGCGGTCTGCTCTGCCAATTGTCATCACCGGCGTGTGGCCGCTTCAGGTGCGGCCGCCGCTCCACAATTCCAAAGGTTGACATCGATCTACCACGGCACACGAACCCATGCCGACCCCCGCGTGTGTGTCTATATCATCGCCGCGTGCCTCGATTGCAAAGTTCACCCACAGAAAACTGCATGCACGACATTTTTTTATACGGGAGGAGTAGTTTTTTTTGGAAGTTAAAGGCAGGAGCACTGCCGTGTCATATAAAAAGAAGAAGCATGCGGATCCTTACATAGTTGTGATTACAAAAGATAAGAGGCTCAAAACTCCCTAGGACAAACAACATTAAGAAACTATATTTCCCACTCGGCCACTCAAAACTACCACTCGAAGCTGCATTTCTTCCTTGATCAAATTGAATACTACACGTGGAGTTGTGAACAAACCTTGGAAAATTCGTCTATTGCGTTCTTTCCACAGATTCCAAGGAGTATACTACGGGAGGAGTAGTAGTTGCTTCACCTGACGCCATGTGGGCGCGCAGGTGCCCCGTGCCTTCCCGGTTAGAAACAAACGGGGGTGGTACAGTGCCGTGGTGGAGCCACGCCAGTCGCCGCCACGACCACGACTGGGAGTCTGGGACCCTGGACGGTCGTTTCGTGACACTGGCTCGCCGTGTCGTCGTGCGTGAGGTCAGGTCGCGCTCGTCAGGTCGGGGAGACTCGGAGGTGTATCGGGGCGCGTCCGGTCCGCCGGATCGTCTCCTCATGCGGCCGGGACCCCGGGTTGGGCGGTGGCGGCCGCGGCCGATCGAGACGACAGGTCGACAGCGCGCCGTGCCTGTGCACAGCGAACGCCACGTCCGGCGGCCTGGTCACTTGGACGCGCCGCGCCGCCGCGGAAACGGACAGCAGCAAGGATATGCACGACATGACAGGTCGGAATGGAGATCGGAGAAGGACGGTAATAACCACTGCAACCAAATCTTCTAGCCCGAGTCCATTCTCTAGCCTGGTCGCTAGTAGTTGGCGACTGCGGAAGATACAGGAGCTCTCAAGACACAGTGTGATCACTGTCAATTCAACTGTTTTTTAATTAAGATCACTGTCAATTCTCATTGATCAAAAAACATAAGTACTATTCGAGGAGTAGAGCTATGCCGAGTCGGCGTGGGGGACGTGAACTGGCTTTCGTCGCGAACCCAACGCGTGTGACGTGTGAATCGTGCAGCCCAGGTCTTGTCGCTTGGGCTGGACGGCATTTGAACCGTGACGAACAGGACAAGACACGGCTGGAGAATGGGACTGCAATGCATGCAACGATCGCTGTCCCCAGATGGCTGATGCGCGCATCGGATGCGTGGCCGGCGGGGGAGCGTGGCGAACTGGCAGTACATGGCCTCGCCGCCCGGAATAGCTGGCGCCGGCGTGCTTCAAAATTTGAAGTCTGCCGGAATAGCTTGGTGCTGTCCCGTGCTGGTGAACATTGCTTGCTCTGCGCCTCGATCTGCCTAGTGCGCCTGCCATTGCCAAATGGCGTCAGGTAGTCCTGCGGGCTCAAGTGCTGAAAATTGGCCGGGGTCCGACTGCAAATAACAGTTACCTTCTCTAACTTGGTCATAGATCTTGGGCCCGACTAAAATTAGATAACTGTGTCAGTAAAGTTTTATAAGGATGAAATTTCGCTCGCATCTTATGAAACTCCATTATTCTCTCTCGTCGTCACGTCGACAAAATTTAATGCATGAATTTTTTCATGAAACTAATTTTGTGCATTTTTGTTGTAGTGGATGCACTGGAGGGTTGCAAAAGTTAATGAAACGAATCAAGCAAACAATTCGTTTTGAGTCAAGTTCGGCGACCTTAAATGTGTGCATTTCTGGTGTGCTTGGATGCTATAGAGGGTTGCAACTTTGCAATTATTAATGATACGAACCAAGCAAACAACTTTACTACCTGCGAGATACGCCGCATGTCGACCATGGAGTAGTACTTGTACCATTAATTAGTTGACGAGTAGTATAGGCCGAGATCACGATATTAAAAGTACGAATTTCTTGTTTTAGATTTGATGCAATGCAAGGCTGCGGAACCCAAGGAGTAATTCGTCAAATCTCGGCTAGATTGGCTTTGCTTGGCGAGACAACTCGCCTACAAATCGTCGTACTCCAAGTACTGAAGTACTTATATCGCTGCCAACAAAAAAGAAAAACAAAAGAAAACCGATCGGGCATTTTTGGACTTTGAGGGGTTCAGGCTTTTTCTTCCGCACCGTACCGCTACCTTGAAGTTGCACCAGTTTTGGCGGGAAGCCCCAACTTTCCGTGGCACTACTGGAACGCGATGGCGGGAATGCTATTGACGGTACGAAGAAGCAGCAGCTTGAGAAATCTAGCGGTCAAAACCTTACACCATCACTTTTTACTGCGCTCATCAGCTGAACGAGCAGCAGCGGATTATGTGTTCTGTACTACTCGCACGCCGCTATGATGCGAGCAATGCAAGACGACCGACCGTGTCTTTTGCGAGCTAGTAGCGCTTGTACTTTTTCTGCCGAACAGCAAAAAGCACGGCGACGAGAGGCCTGCCAATCTGGCATGCCCCGCGCAGGGGGAGCCTGCACGCCAGCTCGGTGACAAAGCGCCATGAAACCACCACCCCATGCTGCCCGTTCTTTAATTTTACAAGCACGAGGCTCCCCCCGTTCTTGAAGCAGTGGCGCGGCGACGGCACGGTCCGCTGAACAACATGGCCCCGAGCCCCCGACGTGGTGCGCTCGACGTGTCCCGGGAACAAGGGCCGTGCATGCATGCTCGTCAAAAAGGCGCGCCCTGCCCGCCTCGCACGGCATAAAGAAATGGCACCCAAAGTGCACGGGACTTCATTCTCGTCCAGAACCGGACGGTTTTTCTGCGCCCTTCGATAAGCAAGCCTACGTCCCAGAAAACAACGTAGGCCTGAAGCGAACGCCGTTGATCCCCGAGCCTCTCAGATCGCTCTTCTGTTGACCTGTCCGGTAACCACCTTCTGCTAACCTACAGGCTACAGTAGATTCGTTGCACCCCGAACATGGTTTTTGCCTCTACTTTTTTTTAAAGTAAAAGTTTTCGCCTCTACTACATACGAGACTCCGAGAGCGAAAGGTTTGGAGCGCACGTCGCCCCGCGGCCACCCAGCACGGCCTCGCACGTCGGCCACGTTTGGCTTCGGAGCAGACCTGGCAGCTCCCGCGAACCCGGAGCACGAGGGCACCCGGTGGCCGGTCCCCGGTCGGCGTCTCGCTTTCACGTTTCTTTCTCCGGCCCCCCGGATTGCAGGTGCCTCACGCTATTTCTGTCCACCCGCGAGAGCGCCACCGCGGAGGAAGCGCGAGCGCACTCATGCTCATGCATGCATATACGCCGGCCGGTGATTGGAGGTTGGAAACGCATGGAGATACACGGGTGAAGGGGGAAAACGCGGTAAAGTAGCGTGTGGCGGACACGAGGCTGGCGCGCTGGCGTCGTCGGCCACGGCGCGGTTGCGGCATCATGGCGACAAGCGCGCGGCTTGGAGGAGTGGTGGATGGAGATGGTGGTACTCGGCAGTTGGCAACCGGTTGGTTGCTGGTGCCCACCCGGCAGATGGATAGACTTGCCGCGAGGCCCGCGCGGGCCAGGGCTCCGCCCGCTCGCCCGCGGCGCGGGGAACCTCCGTGTCCCTCCCTGTGGCCACGTCGGCTGACAAGGCTAGATTCACGGAATCCGTGGGCTGCTCCATTTGTAAACGTCGCCAGCGCAAATACTTGTACGGTTTGGCCCTTGATCACAGATGGACGGACGGCAGTGCCAGGAGCAAAATGCTTGTACCGATGCATTGCAACCGCATCAGTGCACGTCACGTGAACTGTTGTTTTGCAAATGTTAAGGTAGAGAGATTTGGTTTGAAATTTGATTTACAAAGTTAGAGTAAGATGCTCAATTCGAAACAGAGAGGTGTTTGTCCATGCCACCAGCATGAATATGTTGAACATGCACGGTTACTTCTAAATTTCTTCTGAGTCACATGTAATTGGTTTGTCGAATTGATCATAATAAGCGCACAAGTGTTTTACTCAGCAGAAGACTGCTGGTTGTTTTTTTATTGAAATAAGATTTGGAGAGTGACCAACTAAGTCAACAGAACAATTAGTATATGATATATAATTGCTCGTTTTTTTTTGGATGGCTTCACACATGGCGCTTACAAAGATATATTATACACCGATCAATTTCATGATATATATGGATATCCATTGGATTTGATTATTGCAATGTTGCAGATCAGTTGCATAATCTACATCTCTATCTATCACAACTTGCGGCGCGCGGTGCTTTGGTATATAGATAAAGTGACGCGTTACTATATTATATACTGAAATTGTGTTATAGAAAACTTGCTTCTTCATCTTTTCTATCCAATGTAATGTAGATGGACTCGCATTTGGCACTTCATGAAATGAAACCATATTGTAATTGGGTGGTTGGGTAGAAATGTGATTTCTAGGAGCCATGTGTCCATAAAAAAAAACTTACTCTGTTCCAAATTATAGACCATTTTGACATAGAGCATATCAAAGTGCTTAACAAATTTTATGATTCTGATTAATAAAGTCAAAAAGACTAATAATTTGAGACTGAATGAAACCATATTGTCATGACACTTGCTAAGCTGTGCACTGCCGTGTTGCTCTATACGCTTGATCTTTCTCGACGCATCTCGTATTTTGATGCAACTTATAATGGTATAATTGCCAAAAATTAAACTCATACTCTTTTAGGCAAAATCAACCATCTTAATTAATCCGAATGGAAAAACGAAAAACGTACAGTTGTTTATCGTGTTCCTTGGTGTAAACACGAGGTTTCCTCGGTTAGCATATGGCGTCGTCAAAATTAGTTGAACTGCTATCGAAAGGATGATGTGTTGTTGGATGTCATCACGAAAGCAGATGCCAAACCCACAAATAGGAGTAAAAAACAGGCTGGAAATCTTCCTGTTTCTCGTTTCACAATTCACAGGAGCCAGCGACGACGTCCATTTGGACTCCCTAGTTTAGCTTACCCACACGAGGCGCGACGAGTTTAGACGCCCGCGAGACGCACGAAAACGCGGCCCCGCCGCTAATCCCATCTCGCGATAAGCCCCGTTTCTCTCCCCTCGCCACGCTTTATAAACCACCCGCACATCCCCAGCGGCAGAAGTAGTTTGACCTCCCCACCCTCCACGCCTCCACCCCCCCACTGCTCCGCATCCACAGCCGCTCGCTCGCTCGACGGCCTCGCACCCCGCCGCCCTTCGACATTCTCGCTCGCTCCGCTCCCCCTCCGTCCGTCGTCTTTGGGTGAAGCCGTGTGAAGGAGATAACAAAAAATCTGAAAAAACTCCGGGCCTCGCCGTCCGGGTCGGGTCCCGCAACCTTCTCGTCCCACACAAAGCAGAGGGGGGAGGAGTTTTAGGAGGAGGAGGAGCCATCACCGCGTCCGTGCTGGCCATTATTATTTCTTCATCCAGCGGCAATTTCTGGCCACCGGCGGGGCTATATTATTCAGGTTCGTGCCCGCCCCGTCCAAGCGTGTCGCGGTGTATTTCCCTGAGGCGGAATGGCGGAGGAGTGCGCGGTGGCTGCCGGCGGCGCGGAGTTCTGGCTCCCTGACGAGTTCCTGGACGACGACTTCTTCTCCGAGGAGGAGAAGGCCGCTGTGGCCGCCAAGAGCGAGAGCGACGAGGAGGAAGGGCTCGACGGGCTCTCGCGCCGCATGGCCGGGATCCTCGTAGGCGGCGGCGGCAAGGGAGACGTTGATTCCTCCCCTGCAAAGGTGGGCTTTCTATTTCTGTTGCGGTGTCATGCTTGCAAGTTTTGGGTTTCGAATTGTTCCGCGGAGCCCTGATTCTTTGTTCGTTTCCCCTTTGTCGCGTGACAGGCGGAAGTGATGACCGGCTCGCCGCAGTCGATCCTGTGCGGCCTCGCGGCTTCTGGGGAGGAGAGCCCCAACGGCGCGGCGTCGCAGGTCAGCTCGCCGCCGTCGTCTCCGCTGGAGCAGCAGCCGGCTGATCCCTGGGACGTGCTGCACGAGGCGGCCGGGCAGGTGGCCCGCCTGCGCAGCAACAGCATCCCTGTCCCGAAGAACGCGGCTGCGCATCGTAGCCACACCGTCGTGCAGCCCGCGAAGCAGCCGCCTGCGCCGGCCCCGGCTCCAAAGGCCGCGGGTGCCGACCACTATCAGCCGAACACCTTGCTGGAACAACGCCGGAAAGTTGCTCAGGTGAGTTCCTGCGCCGAAGAATACGGCGTCGCGCAAAGCTTTTCCTCTATTTTTTTCTGCTTATTGGTTCGTTTTCTTTCTCCTTATCTCGCCGTGGTTTCTTCCTTCCCAGTTTAACGCCCTGAAGCAACAACAGATGCTCAAGCATCAACAGCAGCAGGAGCTCGCGGCCGCTACGGCGGCGGCGTGGGGCACGCGCATCTGCGGGCCTAAACGAACCGCCGGCCCCGGCTTTGTTGCCGCGCCACACGCCCTCAACCCGTCCGCCTGGCCCCCGCTGCAGAAGGCGCAACAGCCGGCGCCGTGCGCGGCCGGCATGCGCGCCGTGTTCCTCACCCCTCCCGGCGCCAAGCGCGAGTGCACCGGCACCGGCGTGTTCATCCCCCGCCAGGCCGGCGCCCCCACCGAGCCCAGGAAGAAGCCAGGTAGGCGCGCACCGCGTCCCGAGCTTCCTTGTTTCTATCCAACTGGATTCTTTATGATCTTTTGGCTGATTTCTGGTCCTGCTTGGCATTTGGCAACAGCCTGCTCCACCGTCCTTCTCCCGGCGCGCGTCGTGCAGGCGCTCAATCTCAACGTCGAGGACCTCGGGGCCCGTCCCATCTACCCCGGCGGCTTCGCTCTTGATCACGGTAATTAATTACCTTCACTAGTACAGTTATTAATGTGTCTTAGCTGTACTGATGAATTGCACCAGATGATTAACAGTCTCCTGCTCTTTTTTTCCTGATTCGTCAGATGCCCTGGTGAGCAGGAGCAACGCACTGCTGGCGAGCCGTTCGTCCCAGCTCCCCGGCGCCGCCGCTCGCGAGGTGAATCTCCCGCAGGAATGGACGTATTGAAAGCGCCGCCGGATCGCCGTCGCTTGCAAGATGATTAACGGGTCATAATTAAGGCAAAAATTACTATTGGTATTGCTAGCGCTAGGTAGGTGTTAGGGTGGTAGAAGTAGGATGCAGCGGTGGTAGCATTATGCATGATGCATCAGCGTTTAGGTGTTCTTTTGTGCGGGTGATATATTGGTTATTTTGGGGTGACGGATGGGTTTGGTGACGGATGGGAGCCGATGAACAAGAGCGAGATCCATGGCTTTCTCAGGTCGTTGGGTCGGGGAGGAGGAGGAGGAACAATAAGTGGGTGCTTTTGGAGTGTTTGGCAGTATGTTAGCTGCTTGTGGTACGATGATGATTCATTCCCAAGAGAAAATCATCAGCAGTCCAGTCGGTTTGCGAAGAAGATGTGTCACTGTAAGCAAAGAAAGTAATAAAAGCTCCATATTTCCTCTTTTTCGTTCGGTGTGGCAAGACGCATCGGTTTCCCTTTTCCACCGCTTGCTTCATGGGTAAGGAATTGCCGTATTCATGGTACCTTTTTGTTTTAGGGTTTGGTTGCGCCCTCATTTCAATTTCCTTCTTATGATTTGGGTTGGAGGATCAGTTGGTGCAGGAAGAGCAAGCAGAGCAAGGGAGTGAACAGGCAGGCGAGGAGGTGGTTGGGTTGCCAGTGTACTTGTTGAGCTCTCCCTCTCCCTCTCGCCCTCCACCTCCTCCTCCTTCTCCCCCCTGAAGAACAAGTCTAGTTTATGACGTCCAAGTTGCTTAACTTGGTGGCGTCTAATTCCTTTATTCCGGCTTACCTGTTGCTGTCGAAGCCAACGGGTCAGCTACCACCAAAGAATCTTGGCGCGGCCGTGGCTCCGGGCCCGGGATCTTGCATCTCCGTGGCCGCCATGTCCTTTGTCCCCCGCCGGGACAGCGATGCCTGTGAAACTCCCGTAAATTTCCCTGCATTATTTATTGGCAAGACCCCCCGGAGCCTCGTTTACCCCCAACAGGTGTAGCGCTGAATCTTCGGTGGTCCCTGTCCACGCGAGGCCGCCGTTTTCCCGTGGCCAGCAGGGCGCGAGAGGAGGAGGATTCCGTCTCGCAGTCGCAGCGGGTGGGAGGTTCCTTTCGTCCCGTTGCGCATCTCGGCTGTTTGCGCTGTGCTGTGGCTGCGCGCGACGACCCGGTCAATGCGAGCGCCGCTGATCGCCGCCGTCTTCTGTTCCTCGCCTCGGCTCCCGCTCAAGTGCTCAACACCCTTTCCTTTCTTTTGCTTGCCCTGCTGTCGAAACTGGAGAGCATCCTTTCGTTCCTCGGATTCGGTCGTGTGTTGGAGATCGAAACGAGGGAGGCCGTCGCGGCCGGGCGCGTCGAGAATCGAGGCCGATCGCGATCTTTTTCCCCGGTGGTGAGGCAAAGCACAGGGGCAAAAAAAAAGGCTGGTGTTTTGATTCGTAGTATCTCTTGCACAGGGCGGCTGTGTGGCGGGTATGAATGGATCGGGTGGCAATACCAGTGGCACTTTCTTTCGACCGCCTTTCCATTTCCGCCTTTGCGGATGCTTATCGTACTTGCGGGGGATATAACAATCGCGAGGCAACGCATTTGCATCGGTAATGTTCCCTTTTCGGTGGGAAAAACTCGCGGATCCCGTCCAACTTTCGGAAATCACAAGTAGGAGACCATGTGGACGCAACGGGCAAGGGGGAAAGGAACCTGGTGAGGCCGCCGCATCCGCACGAGGTCCTGATCTGGCGGGCTTTTTCGTTGTCCCCCAGCCGCCGAGCGACTGGCCTGGAGCCATGCATGGCCGCTGGTCCGGTCCGGTGACGGTGAGATGTGCATTGGGTTCGCTTCTCTACGAGGGGGATGTGGGGGGAGTACGTCCTTTGTCCGGGACTCTGTGGATGGTGGTTGCGTTGCGTCCGACCAGGTGCAGCCGGCGCCCATGTGGCCGTCACGTTCCGGTAGCCGTGATGCGGCAGTGGCCGGCCGGATGGATGGTGGCGCGGCACCGGTCGTCCGCCTCGGCTCGCTCTGTCACGCCGGTTGCGTGATTGCACTCCGAATCCCTAGGGCGTGTGAGATTGCTCTTCCGTGCCCGTCCCTCGCAGATCCTCTCGGTACAGAGTACGGTGGCACTACTGTCTGTCTAGGGCGGTATTTGAATCTACGGAATACGAAGATGATGCCGGGTGGTGTAGTGTTACGTACCACTAGCATTTATAAAACTGAAGAAAATGGTGTACGCAAAGTGGAGAGTACAAAATTCAAAACCATCTCGCGGGTAGATTCTGGCTGGTACAGAGGAGCAGCAGGAGCATGCATCTGTCAGGGATTTTGAAATGGCCTAGGCGGGCTTATTGCAATTTGCAAATACTCACAATCACCGAGACAAAGTCAACTATCTTTAACCGCTGATACTACTAGTATAGTACTCCACTCACAACAGCTGATGCGAGATCAGTAACCTTTTTTTATGTCACACTCACATGGCCAGAAGGCAGGTGAGCAGCAGAACTACTACCTAGCACCAAGCATTGCAGCCGACAAATTACCTTTGCAGGATATGAGGTTTCAGTTCCTTGTTCGGAAGTACAGATTCTTCTTTATAATGACCAGGCGTACTTGACAGGTACTACGTAGGTCAAGTTGCTGCTAGAGTGCTAGTTACCCTGGCCCTTACCATAGTTGATTAGCCACGGTAGCTGTGACTGAGCATTTGAAATTTCTTCCATCCAAAAGGAACAGGGAGCAGCAGACACATGGGCGAGGACAAGTTGGAAAAGGTGTTGGCACGCTGTTTCACCAGCAGTTTGGAACCCGGCCCTGGACCATACAGTAGACACGCTCTTATGTTATGTTCTGGTATTGTATCAGGCTCTAGTGAGGGGACCGGCAGCGACGACAGATCAGCTCGTAGAATCTAGCTCCTCGTGGCACACCGCACAACCGTCTCTCTGGTTGAGTGGTTTCGGTTTGGAGCCTTTTGCTTTCCTTCTCCGATCCCTCGGTACGTATTATGTTACGTCGGGTTGGTAGCTTTGTCTTCTCCGAGATTCTGCGAGGGCACGATGAGTCATGAGCGGACGCTTACATGCGGGCCTAGCCTAGTTAGCTGGTGTACGGTACAACTGGGTCGTGTCGTGTTCCCGGGTATGCAGTAGTTTCGCTCTTCGTACGGCCTTTTTTGGGGTCCAGGACGTACGTGTCGTTATACGCCGACGAGAACATGGGCTGCAGCAGCTTGCCGCGTTCTCCCCCCATCCCATCCCATCTCAAATTCTCAACCCCATCCACTCCAAATCCATCACCGCAGCCGCGCGCAAAAAAGCTACAGGGGTGCGTGATCGCCCACGAAGGTTCGGCCGGCGACGGCGACGGTTGTTTGGGTCCGTCGCTAACCACTTTCCTCGAGCAAGCAGGCCACACTTTTTGGGACGGGGTTCATGGCTTGGACGGATCTCCTCTTCCGGCCGTCATGCATGTGCCGTGACGCGCCGACGTGCTGGACACCTGTCGCCGCGCGGCTCCTCGCACCGCCGTGAACCCCATGTGCCGCCGTAGGCTGGTTATTCTGTTATTCACCGGTCTGTCGTCGCCGGTGGCCCAGGGCCCCAGCAGGTTGATGCAACCCTGGATTAATACCCTTTGTTTAATGAAACCACAGATCATTATAGTAGGGCCTTGTTTAGTTGGCTAAAATTTCTAACTTTTTCTCCACTCTCTCCATCACATTAAATACGGGAAAAGACGTATGTTCGGAGTATTAAATATAGGTAAAAAAATAACTAATTACACAGTTTGGATGTCCTTTGCGACACGAATCTTTTGAGCCTAGTTAGGCCATAGTAGGATAATATTTACCACAAACAAACGAAACGTGCTACAGTGTGCTACAAGAGTTTCAGAAGTTAAAAAAGCAAAATTTTCACCCAACTAAATAAGGCCTAGCTGATAGCTACGTTTTGCCTTGGTATACAGCGCCGCAAGCGTCTCATGTGCCTGCCGCCGCGCCCCGGTGCGTGCACCGCAGTCCGCAGGTCCCACGGTTCACGCGCTTGCTGCTGAAGCGATGGATGGATGTGGCTAGCTGCATGCTTGGCTTGGCTATTCCATGATGCCTTCACGGAGACGGAGTAGCGTACTGGTGGTAGTGTGACCATTACTTGGGTGTGGTTGCGATCCGCAGCCGGCATGCTGATTCGGATGCTTCACACGGAAGGCTTGGCGTCGGCGCTACTCAACTGTCAGGTGGTCGTGTGGTGGCCAATGGCCGCACGGATAACGAGCCGGCTCGGCTCGGAGGAGCTCGCTATCTAAACGAGCTGGCTCGGCTCGGCTCATTAACGAAACGAGCAGAAAACCCAGCTCGGCTCGGTCGAGCTCGCGAGCCAGCTCGATCAGCTCGCGAGCTTTGAGAAACATGAGCTCAACATCCAAAAACGTTCATCATTTAGTAATGTAAACTGATAAAATCGAGGTGGATAATGTCCACAAATGAATCGTAGCCATAAGTAGATTAAGAAAATAGAGCTTTGCATTGACCTGGATCCCACGATTGGAAGATACTTGAGCAAAATGGAGAAAAATAAGGGAGAACAAAATCCATAAGACCAGACATCACCGGTGACAAATCAAAATGGATCGAGGCAACAGCAAATGGCACCTGCACTGATTTGACCGCGGCCAAGATTGCCTTGCTGCCCGGCACTGTTGGTGGCCTGGTGCTAATGAGGACAGCAGGGCCGGCGGATGGAGGACGCTGACCTGCTGAGGGATGGAGAAGCGGCACGCCGTCTCGTCAAGCACGGAGTACAGGCCGAGGGTGGTGCTAGCTGAGGCTACCGCGCCCGGGCATGGCTTGGAGCCTTGGACGCGTCACGCGTGGTGGCGCCGGCCGCTGGCCGGAGCGGCAGCTCGTGAGGGAGGCGACAGCAGGTAGAAGCTGCGAGGAGTGGATAAGGTTGTGTTCGTTGGTGGAGGGCACGTGAGGTATATGTTGGGCTGTTGGTGGGCTTCCTCTTAGGTTGTTGGCCTGTTGCACGGCGTGCGTTGTAGCTGTAGTGCTCAACTCGTTTAGCTCGCGAGCCAGCTCACGAGCTGCTAGAACTCGCTCGTTATTTTCACGAGCTAAAATGTCAGCTCGAGCTGGCTCGTTAGCGTAACGAGCCGAGCCGAGCTAGCATCGAGTCGAGCGAGCTAACGAGTCACGAGCTTTTCGTCCAGCTCTACGCACCACGTCACCACCGCACCTAGAGGTGGTTAAGGGTCCTCAAATTTAACTTAACAAATTTAAAGATCGAACTATATAAAGTCAGATCATATTAATATACAATTTTAAGCTAAAAGTAGTATAGTTTAGTTGGATTGTGATGAATACATTAAGATTATGATCATTACCACCCCTAACCGCACCACAATTTTTTTAGAAACACCACGTCCCTCTTTTAGGTTGCAAAGCATGAATTTGGGCCGACTCTCTCTTCTAGGGTTTTGTATTCGGCATCAATACTGGGCCGAAAACATTAACTAGGCCGATAGATAATGCTGCTCACAAACGTCTTCGGGGGCCCGTTAGGCTTACCACCACACACCAGGCCTTTTTAATAATATAAAAAACTGGTATTGTTGCTCTCAACAAATGCTATATAGTTCCCTCCTCCTTTCCAAATTGTTTTTTTACTTTTGTTAGTGCATAATTTTTGTTATCCACTTAGATACAATATATATATCTAGATGCACAATAATATATATGGATGTATAAAAACTAAAACGGCTTATACTTTGTTCCAAATTTCTCATTCCATTTATGCATACTTGAGATTCTGTAGAAGTGAATCTAGACCAAGTATCTAATATTATGTCGTACCCATAACAACGTTTTATGATTCCTCCTTCTAACTTACAACTATGCATTAAAACTTACAATTTACAAAGCCATCGAGACGCTTGAGTATTTCGTATTTCAAATCAAAATATAGGTTGTTTGCAACTCCGTGCTGCATTCTTTTTCGAATACAAGTGAAGGGCATCAATGCAATAGCATTTGTATGGTATATTGTGGATAGTCAATTTGTACGTGAAACATTGGCCATAGATGATTAGCTAGGTATATGTTTCTTTGGTCCAGAATATTGTTGTAGTTCATATGTATGAGATTTGCAGTTCGATAACAGTCGAGATTTGTAGTTCATCCGTCAGGTGGTTTGGACATGTCCCTGGTGGTGCCCATCATTGGTGATATTTTGAAGGAGGGATCCCAACTTCGGTCCGTGAGTTTCAGTAAAATCAGGAGAGAGCAAAATAGAACGGCACATGAACTAGCTCATCTAGCCTTGCGCACCGGAGTTTCGAGGGTGTCATCTAATGAGGATATCCCGAGTTGTATTCTTCCAGTTCTGTACTCTGACTCCCCTGAATAAATAGCTCCTCCTTTCCGCCAAAAAAAAGTTATTTAATTATTATAATTAATAGGAGATCCAACTCGTCCGTGAAAGTAGAAGGAGCTCCCAGAGATTTGCAATTCGATCACAATTAAAGTTATTTCATTATATTGTAATTAGTAGGAGATTCAACTCGACCATAAAATAAGAAGGAGCTCTCTTCTTCTTTTTTATTTCTAAAAAAATTAAGGGATGCTCATTGTTCGAGTGGCACTGCGGCAGTGTGTGTGTGGTGGGTGGGGGGGGGGGCTTGAGCCCCCATGGCAGAGGCAGACCCACCCATATGGCATGGTGGGGCAGCTGCCACAACTACCGCCGGAGTAAAACCCCTACCTCCATGGAGTTTTTAGGTCGTTGGAGCAGGAATTTGGAGGTCTGAGGCGAATGACGACAACATTGCGGCGTTCAGGCGTCGCAGCTCGAGAAGGAAGAAGGGGAAAGGGGAAAAGATCGTCATGGGCCGGCCAATGATTTAAAGTGGAGCAGCCCAACATCTAATCTAGGCCCACCTGCCCAGGAGGTAACCCAAGTCAGGCCTGCGGCCAGGCCCGCACCGTGACCCCCTCCTCACAGTCGCCCGCCTACCCGCGACACGCATGCACCGTCTCGTACTACAGCTCCTGCCCCGGACGCCGAACCCTAACACCGCCAGCTGCCACCCTCCACAGCGGATCCTACCCCAGCCGGACCCTAACACCGCAGCTGCGCGGGAGGCGGGAGCCCGGAGCCCGGGTTGGCTATGTAGGAAGGGACGACAATGGGAGAAGAGGGGAGCGGCAGCAGCGTCAGGCGCAGGCCACGCGGCGAAGGTTGTACCGCCTCCGAGTGCGGCCATGGAAGAGGGGCGGCACCGACCGTGATGCTGAGTAGAGGAGTGTCCCGGTGGGCGTTGGCATTTGGCGAAAGCGAGGTGCCCCAAATCACTCATGTCTTGTCTTCTGATTAGCATTGTCAAGAAGAAATTAATAACAAGAGGTAAAATTGGACCTGTGTTTCAATTGAGTTGGAACTCTTAGCAAAGGATTTATTCATATGGTCAATTGATTTAGGTATTGGAAGAGCTTCTTTTCGAATAAGAGTGTTGGTTGTGGTTATGGTTCCTCCCGGCATCCATATACCAGGGAAAGTGTGGCTGATGGATCTGAAGGTGTGGACCGTGTGGTTCAAGATCAAGAGCAAATGGTGAAGAAGGAGAAGAGAATGGAGGTACTGATCTTATAACGACATTTGACCCAGATCTCCATATTATTTTTCTAACGCATGACTTGGATTACCAATTGGTAGTTTCCATCCTGACATTAGAGACGATTAGTTCAATTACCAATTGATTAGATCTTATAACGGCATTTGACCAAAATCAAGAGGATATTGGAAGATATCAAGAATTAGCGTATAGACTTGCCTAGGCCACCTACAAAGCTGTATATGATTAGTAGAATGTGTTGAACACAGATAATGTTATGACATCTTAACCTTCGTATATGTGTCGTTTTGTGATCTACTGTTGTGGTTTTCATTATAAATGTGGCATGCAATTTTTTGCCCGAGCTGTCCTTACGTTGGTCATGCTGAGTCCGCCCCAGCTAAATTGTTTTGTTAGGTCTGCCACCGCCCCATGGCTAAATCCATCCTTGGTTATAAGAGCCACACGTATCGACAATGGACCTACGCACCGTACAAGAATGAAGCATCCATTCTAAAAAGAGAGAGAAGAAGAAAAGAGAAAGAAGTAGGAGTCCAATGTGCCATGAACTTACGATGTGGGGAACTAGAGGTGGTAAACTGGTAATGGACCCTCCAACTCAACCTAGCAAATTTAAGGATCGAACCATATAAAAATTGAGTCATAATAATATACAATTTTGGGCTAATAAGTAGTATAACTTATTTTTTTAGAATTACATTAGTGTGACTTAGTTAAATTGTGAAAATGCATTAAGGTCAAGGCCTATTTACCACCATAGGGGGAACTGCACGCTTAATCTTTCGGTTCGCATATTGGAATATGGACCTGAAAGTTGTGCTATCACAGAAGCAATCCGACCCCAAAAACAAAACGTGCCGTTGCGATCGAGAGCGCATCAGCACAAGTGAGAAGTGGCCTCCACGCGTCGGCGACGCTGATGTGCTAGCCTTTCCAACCGAAAGCACCTGTCGGCCTCGAGTAAAACCGGACCCATACGCGAGCGCCGCCGATCTGGGCAACGCCGCGGTGTCCGGCCGGTGGCCTTGTTGCGCCTGCTTGTCCGTTCGCGGTCTCTCTTCTTCGCTGCAGCCTGCACCGCAAAGCATCCGCAACCCCGCCGGCCGCGCGCACGCACGGCGGAACGCGCGGAGGAGATTGTCGCTCGTGCCGTCGCCATGTGTGGGCTGCGTGCCGCTGCACCTCCGGATGACCGGATCGATCAGGGCCGGCACAGATGCGCTCCCCACGCCCGTAGTATTGAATACGAGAGGAAATGCACGGGACTGTTGGTCGTTGGCCACTTGGACGTGGCCGGCCGGGCTGCGGAGCGGACGGTGCACTTGGCATCCAATTGCCGTTTGAGAGTGTTGCAGGCAGGACCATCGCGTCCTCACGTCGCCTGCCGCTCTGCCCCTAGCTCTCGGAGTTGGGACTCCGACCCCAACGCCAACAGGACTCGTCGGTCGGGGTGTTTGATTGATCAGCCGGATCGGCGGCGGCTGCAAGGAGCACGGGACAACAGGCGGGGCAGAGTGAGTATGACATGGTGGGGTTCCAGTTCATTCTGAACGTTCCGGGGGTCTTGGCTTTGAACAGCCGTGTTGATGAGTTCGATATTAATTTCCGGAGGAGAGTGGGATTCGCGTCATCGTGATGGTTGCATTCCGCGGATAGAACGCGTGCTTTCTGCCGCGCAAAACCTAGCACACTTGACAAGGTTCTAAGTGACGTAGTACTGACGTTGATGGATTTCGAAAAGATCATTCTCTTTGTGCAGCGATTCTGTACTTCGTTTTCAACGGGAACTGCAGAAACGCGGAGAAGAATTCACATTTGCCTTCGAAAATGGTGGAATTGACCGTCTTTGGCACTTCGGAATGGTACGGTGGAACGGGCCATGTTGTAAACTTATAATAAGCATGGGTCTCACAATTTGCAAAAGTGGTATTGTGGTAAAAGCGCAAGTATGTTGCTTGTATATCAAAATAATGTGGCAAAAAATAGTAATACTACTATATGAATACGCCACATAAGAATAATGAAAAATTGATAGCTACAAAATCATAATATAACAAAAATTAATGTCAAGTTGCAATGGAAAATGTAAAGAGAACGAACTACGTTTGGAGGGGGACATAATTTCGGCGACTGGAGTTCACACACACACACAAAAAACGGCGACTGGTTTTATTTCCAGAAGAGAGGAATGGTCAGAAAGAAGACCAATTGCTGTGGAACGCGTCGATGAATGTTCGATAGTATGAACCTTTGAAAATCCGTTTCGAACCGAAAGAAAGCTTAGTACATGTCTACTTGGCGGCATCCTTTTTCTTTTCTTTTCTTTTTGTGAGCTGTATACCTGTCAACGTCCGGTGATCTGGAAGATGGCGGGGCCCGAACCCGTACGCTGTCGACACTGGACACCGTACATCTTGCTAGCTTTCTCCGGTTCCCTGGCCCAACCGATCGAATTAACAAAAACACGATCACCATTTGCGTCTTTTCTTCTCCTTTTGAAATGGTGGATGGATAGGAGTTCAGATTTCTCGAACAAAAGCTCGAAAGGGAATATATGAAGATGATAGATCGGCCAGCACGGCTGCCAGGTGCATAAAAAGGGCAGTGATACGCGCACATGCACGGCCCGAGAGCAGTCGCTCCGATAGAACTGGCCGGTTACTCGAGGCTCGAGCCGAGGGAGCCCCCGGATTTTACCAAAACGCCCACGCCCCCGGCTCCTTTTTTCCCCCGAACCCACCCCCCGATTCAAACCGTCGCTGCCGTCGCCGAGCCGCGGCCTGCGACCACCCCGTCGCGTCTCCGGGAAACCGCATCTGCTCCCGTTCCTTCTCTCCCCCTCGCGGAAGCCCGAGAGCGGAAGCGGAGCTGCCCCGGGCGGGTGGGTCAGCGTCCGCCCGGCTGCGGCGGGGGGCGGCGGTTTCGAGGCGGAGAATTCCGGCGCGGGATGCCGCGATCCCCGCAGTGATGTGCGGATCGGGAGCATGGGTGTGACCCCGCCGGGACGTAGCGGCGACTGGCGGAGGACTAGGAGCGGGAGCGGGAGCTGCGGACGCCACGATGTACATCGCGCGGGAGGCTACCAAGGTCTCGATTCGCCGGGCGCTTAATTACCCCTATTCGGTATGCTAGTTATTTTCTTTTGTCGAGTTTTCCTGATTGGTGTCTGCGGCCGCGCAGCTGTGGAGGAAAGTGAGCGCGGAGACGACGGCGGAGCTGCAGCTTCTGTTCGAGAAGTGGCAGTTGCTCCTTGCAGGATTGGTGTTCCAGGTGAGCTTCTCAATCGATCCCGTTTACTTTCTTTTTCTCAAGTGTCTATAATTACGACACTTTGGGCTGTGGTGTAATCTGTTGTTAGAATTTTCGGGTTGCAGATGATTCACACTTTTTTCTTTTTTAAAATTTTAGTTACCTCTGTATTGTGTGCTTGCTGCTAAACTTGTGTTCGTCTGCTCGATTAGGGGCTGTCACCAATTCTATGATAGTATGATGATTCATTCATCTCGAGGGTGTTACCAGTTCGACTGAGAATAGGCCCGCTGCGGTGTATGCTAACTTGTGTTGCGACTGAACAAACATTTATATGCATGGTGATTTCGTGTTGATCAGTGCGAGTATTGTAGAAACAAGTATGCTGTGAATTTTGTCTGTGATGTGCTTTGTGTGTATGCACTGAGCTACTAATATATATATGACATGTTGATATCCGTATCTGTGATTTCACATGGGCGGCAGAAGCGCGGGCTAGCTCTTAATTCAAATCATTGTCCAAG
This sequence comes from Cenchrus fungigraminus, assembly GCA_036936925.1. NCBI lineage: Eukaryota > Viridiplantae > Streptophyta > Magnoliopsida > Poales > Poaceae > Cenchrus > Cenchrus fungigraminus. The sequence continues at coordinate 11,884,150 of CM072778.1, read as the reverse complement.
TTTTTATGAACGGATACTTTATTACTCCGAGATAATACGTTACATAAATTGCTCTTTATATTAGTATAGATTCTTCATGTCTTTATATATTTATAAAGGCTCTTCAAAAGATTATAATGCACGAACTGCGTAGTTAGCAGGGTGGCTAAAGTCTTGTTTAAATTATTTTTGTTCTGCATATAGAACCTGGGCCCTTTGCCATCTTTCTTTGTAGTTGGGAGAATCCTTTGCAGGCTTTTATTGTTACAAATAATACATCCCTCATAGGAAAGGAAATAGCAGTCATAGACAGCAACAGAGATCCAGCCATAACAGTCCTATTGACAATTAAAGTAACTGCATAAACATACTATTTGATACTCTCCATTCTCTTTTAGGATAGCACTGGCATTTTGCGCTCATGATCAAATATGATGTGTCCTGGCAATCTACCTTGGCTGATGTAATTTATCCTTTCTCTTTCTGGAGTGCTCCTTGGTAGGCGATTCTAAAGCTTCTAAATCTCTTTATTCCTTTATTACCCAGGCCTTTCGTGCTAGCGCGGCCTATGTGTAACTTGTCCAAGCAATTGTCCTCGCACAATTTTCTTGTGCTTCATTATTAAATGAGCCAAGAACTTTGCAATCTCTTTTATTGTTTTTTTCTCAGTTGCGCTTCTGTAGTATAACTGTCTTACACTTTGTTTCATTAGATGAACCAAGAACTTTGTAGAAATCACTAGACTTATTTTTTTTAGATGGCTTGATAAGCTGCAAAGAAACATGCCCATTGTCTGCTAATACAAAGTCGTTTAGGGTTCTCCGTTCTGACTTTGCCAAAAGTTCCTAATATATGAATTTCCATCATGCTGCATTATCTTCTCAAGATTTACTTGTTAACATATTTTTATCAGTTCAATAATGGATGATTTTGGAGATTCATGCAATCATTTTGCCTATAAATAGTACATTCATGGATTGGCTGCTCGAGGAGTACATTACTTGCACCGGCCCGGACCTCTGCTCCAGGACTTGGGATTTTTGGCCCTTCCGGTATGTCATCTGCTTTTATCCAGTTCTTGTTAATAAAGGAATACAAGGCACTGATTTCTTTTGTCCCATTGGTGACGCATCTCCATATGGTAGGAGCTTGGCCAAGAGAAAGGTTATCTTAGCGAGAGTGTATTCACGTTCATCTTCATTTCCTTTCTGTTGGTAGGTTACCTCTTACTTCGCAATTCTTCTATTTGTAGTTGATTACTTGTACCAAGAATGTGTCCATGCTTAATACTGCGAATTAAACAACACATTATGCAATTGATCTCATCGGCATTAAAAATCTGAAGTGGTGGTTATTTAGATTTTAGATGGATGTGTTAAAAAGATTTTGTGACATGAAGACAAATGGTCAGTCAATCGGTTTATGGAATTATTGGAATCTCCACCATGAGTGGCCTTGAGATAAATTGGAGCTCTCATTTAATGTCAGGGTTGTGTTAACTGTTAAGGTTAGATAATGGAGGTTTCATGTGGATTGCCCATGTCTAAACTAATAAAAATGTTTGTTTGGTGATGCTTTGTTGCCTTGCCATCCTGTAACATAAAGAATTTGCACAGATTACTTTTTGGATCTGTTTCTCTAATCTGCTCTTTCATGCATGCAGCTCTTTCATGCATTGCATGCTTTCTGAATTGTTTGATGCTTATTTTCTGTAGTGATTGTTCATATACGAGGATTACGAGCTATTCAGCCCTGACCATTTGTCTATTGTATTGCAGTGGAGTTTTCACCCTTTTATTTATCATAGCAAACGTTTCTACACTGTTCTTCTCTGGCGAAGGGTGCTGGCATTTTTAGTAGTAAGTGTGGCTGTCTTACTTTGATGGTGTTCAGATTTATATCCGTGTTCAACAGGTGATCATAATTTCCTGTGCAGGCTTCGCAGTTTTTACGGATTATCACATTCTACTCCACTCAACTTCCTGGTCCAAATTATCACTGTCGTGAGGTAACCTTGATTTCTTTGTCCAAACCATATACTCGTGAGCACTATTGCTAAAGTAGTTATTTCATGCCATTCATAGGGCTCAAAGCTTGCCACTCTTCCACCACCAAACAATGCACTTGAAGTGCTCCTTATTAACTGTAAGTCTTCTATTGTTGGCTTACTCTTGTGGGTGGAAAGTTCTCTTGATTCAAATTGTTCTTTGCAGTTCCTCGTGGAGTGCTTTTTGGTTGCGGTGATCTGATATTCTCATCTCACATGATCTTTACTCTAGTGTTTGTGCGCACATACCATAAATATGGATCAAATAGGTATTAAAATCTAGCCAGTCATCTGTGTTCCTCTCTGTGTTTTGCATAGTTGCGTGTAATTTGCGCAAAAAAGTTTCCAGTTGCCCACCTAGTCATCCCTGTTCACATGTTCTTGTAGGTTGATTAAGCTCTTTGCTTGGCTGATGGCTATAATTCAGAGTCTTCTTATAATTGCTTCTCGCAAGCACTACACTGTGGATGTTGTTGTTGCTTGGTAGGGACTTAACTCAATTTCAGTTATATAGTTATCTTTAAGTAGCATCTACCTCCTTTTGACAGTCTCTTACTACAGGTACACTGTTAATTTAGTTGTATTCTTTGTTGACAAGAACCTGCCAGGTACATTCTTTTACCCTCATGTAACATGCAGAACAGTCATCAACATTCTGTAACAAGCTCATCTGCCAATTCTGCAGAAATGCCGGATCGTACAAATGGGTTATCTTTGCTTCCGGTAAGCTCAAAAGATAAAGATGGCAGGATGAAGGAAGAGCTCCATAAACTTGACAGCAGGATGAGGGATGAGGTGCATAAACTATTAAATGGAAACTCTGTCGATGCTACTGATCGGGTACTAGAACATTTCTTATCACCCCAGGTTTTCTGAATTATCCTAAATAGTTTGTGGTACCTTTCGATGCATGCATAGTAATAAACTTAAAATGAACTACTCCCTATGTTCCAAAATTTAGGTTGTTTTAGCTTTTCTAAATACATCGAATTTGCCACGCACCTAGATATAGGATTATATGTAGATACATAGCAAAATGTATGCGGGTAGAAAAGTCAAAACAACCTACATTTTGAAACGGACAGGGTAGTATATATCTCACAGCTTTCGCAGCTCACTATTGTGCTTTTTGGTTCCAAGTTTTCTTAATATATATCCTTTTCTGGTTATTTCAGCGACAACGAGTGCAGATGAATGGAAAGCACGGAGAAGACATGAACACCACTGTCTCTGATGCCCCTCCCACATGATCAGCTGCTTTTCATTGTTCCTCAACATGGACAGGGTAATCTGTTTTACTTCCAAAAGAAAAAGACGGGATCTGCTGGGGAAAAAGGGGGAAAATGCCTGGTGTATGATGAAAGGTTTCTCAGGTACCTGCAAGGCTGCAACATCATTTTGTTCTTCTCCTCTCCATGGCATGGTGACAGATAAATGAGGCGGTGTTGAAGTAGTGGTAGAAAAACTGTAAAAGAATCAGAATGTCGCGGCTTTCCTCACGTGCTGCTGCTACAGTTTTGCATTCTTCGGACCTTTCAAAACCGATGATATTACCGAGAGAAAATTTGATCATTGATGTAAATATCAATTAGATTCAGCTTAGTTCCAGCTCTAAAAAATTATTGTCAGCGGTGGTGATTTTTTTTGTTGACATTAAGGCAGGAGCATTGCCGATTCATTTAAGGAGGAGGAGAATGCGAGAGTTTACAAGTTCGATATTACAAAAAAATATAGGAATCAAAGCACAAAGCGCTGTGGTGGTAGTAATTGTGTGCGAGATCATATGTGTGAGGCTGTGAGCAGCGCGTGCCGCGTGGTGGTTGCTTTTGTTGGAGCTCTGTGACTCCTTTGAACGAACAGCTACAGCTACTTATCCGGGCAGATAGCTTCGTGTGACATGGTAGAGCCAGGATTCACGAGAGCTGAACGCCTCACGGGTTTGGCGCCGTGAAGAAAAAATGCAGCGGACGCCGCGTGCGAAGGCGACGGGGATCGCCGTCGTGCTGCCGCTGCGCCTGCGCTTACCCAGGCACATGCGTCCGGCGCGTTCCGTGCACGGAGTTTGAGCGCATCGCCGACGTGGTGCTGCCGCTACGCCTGCGCTTACCCATGTCTGCGGACTGCGGCCGTGCAGGTGCATGCCCCGAGTTGCGATGCGCGTGTTGCCAAGGCGCAGCGATATGTGCCAGTCGCGCTGCATCGCTGCCGAAGTCTACAACTACAAGTCTACTCTGAAACTCCGAATAGCCAATACTCCGAACTCTGAAATGCTACTCTGAATTCTGAAAGTGGCTTTTGTTCCTGTACTACTTGTACTGTGAAATTGCCAAAATGTTGCCTAACTTCGCAAGCACATCTTTGAAGATCCACCCGAAATGTCACGCGATTAAGTGATGATTGCTGGCTGCAGCTCGGATGCACCATCTTCCTTCAATCGCGCAAGCTGCATGTGACTGGATGCAGCCCATGCCCCACGTTTGGCTATTTAGAGTGCTTGTGCTTCGATAGCCTGGTCATTAAACTTTAGAAATCCACGAAATGATGTTGCCGGTTACGGGCTTACGGCGATCCAGAATGGGGCAATTGACTATTTGCCATCAGCCCATCATCCTAGATGGCGCCGCACTCCCAATCCTTCCCCTATCCTGTAGCATTCCCCTGTTTGGGATGCAAGAATTCTTTCTTGGACAAGCTGCAGTATGATGCAGTAAGATGCAGTACGTCAATCCAGAATGGGGCAATTGACTATTAATTGCTCAAATCACGAAAACGTGAAAAAAAAACGAACCATGGGATTTTCTACTCCCCGATTTCAAAACCACATGCAAATGTGCACCCAATCTTTACAGAATAACCTGCCTTTTTTTTTGGCATGTGCCGTCGTACTCTTACAAAGCTACGTAACACAGTAGCACCGCCCTTCAATTCACCCAAGCAATCCATTCAAGTCTTCAGTTCTGCTCATGCCCATCCAGTTTGCGCTCTGACACTCGCCCATACTGCCATACTTCATCAGTCTTTGGATCTGCCGATCTGGAGCTTTTATTTGAATAATGCGCACCAAGAGTCATCCGGGAACATTGAAGTGGAAGAGCCAGGATATAACGAATGCAAACACCATGCAAGCTAGGAGGAAGTTGAGGAACCGGTGCCCTTGCCAAAACCTCCGAGGCTCGGTGGCTGTTGCCTGGGCAGCCACAGTGCCGCTTGATTCATTCCACTGCTCGATGAAGTCCATATCACTGAAACCTGCCACGTTGCACGCAGTTGAGCCACAGATTTCGCAGATCCTAAGGCAATGAAAGAGAGAATGGAGCCACTTAAAACAAATCCTTGCTTATATTCAGATAGTAGGTTACAAATGCAAACTTACTTGAACAGTTAATGACACTGATGGAGCACAATTAATAATGACCAACTACTTGAATATGCAAAAGAAAGTTTTAATATGAAACAAAGCAAAAATCAGCACAAACAGAATTTCAATTCAATCGGACATAGGCCTAATTTCAGCTGAACATCAATTAAGGAAGAGTAAATTCTTAATTAGGAGAACAAAGTTATGATTTGTGATTTTGTAAAGATACCGAAGCATCTTTGTTTTTTTAATCATGAGTCAGTTTATATACTTCCCACGGTTACCTCATTTCAAATGATTAAAGATGAGTGGTCTAGAAGGTGCCTAATGATACCATTCATAAGAATATGAACTCACTTTCAGAACTTTCATCAATCTGGAAATAACTTAAACGTCTATGTGATATTACATCATTTCAAACCAGACCTTTATAATTTGTTTCCTCAAACAACCTCTGATTACTCCCTTCATTCAGAAATACAAAAAGTATATTGTTTTGGAAGAGGCACTTTAAATTTGACACCCAAATAGTTGCATGAATGAGTATGTGCTAATGTATACGATATATACAATTATACTAGTATTTTAAATTCTTACAAATTATATTGAGTTTTGTAGCTATAAGTGATATACATTGTGAGAAAATAATTGTCAAATTCTGTGCTTGAAGACCAAGTGAATGCCGCAAAAAAATATTTAAAACCTTTGCTGTAACATATTGACAATAAAGTAGCTGAAATATGTGTGTTACGTTGTAAAGAAAGCTGTCCCTCCAATTCATCTGGATGCTTGCATTTGAATTGAAGGGGCACTTGATCTATCCTTTTCTTGAAAACTTGCACTCAAAGAGTCCCACAAATGCTGTATCTTCAAGATGATAGCTTGGTGCAAAGTTATTTTCATATATGTTTGATAGACACACATGATGAAAAAACTGAGTGGAAAGGAGAAAGCTAAGAAATAAGGAACTACTCCGTAGTGATGTAGCTTGAGCTAGGTTCCCATTTCAAGCATGGTGCCTTTACCCATCACCTTCCACTTCCCCACTTAATTTTTTACTATAATTTTCAACTAGAAATATAGACTTCATGTACCTGATGTAGGGATAACAGCACTGGCCACTCTATACAATTTATTGAATTAAGCATATCCTGAATAACTTTTGACACTGAAAAGTGTAGCTGCTGAGCAATTTTGCAGATTCAGTAACCTGTGCTGCTTATTACTTTCACCCTATGTGGAATTATAAGACTACACAAATTCTTTGGAAGCAAATTTTGCAATAAGATGTCGACCAAAAAGACCATTTGTCCCCTAGCATGAAAATTGATGATCACTTGGCACACAGATTTGCAGTGAAGTACGACAAGTTGCTGTAATTTTCATGAAGTACACACTTCCAGTGGAAGCTGACACGATGGTACCACTATAGCAAAAAGACTTTCACATTCGAGGATCAAGAGAATTACACAAGAATCTGCAAGAGAAAGGCAGACCAAAAGTGGGAATCCCACTTTATCGACTCTCCAATGTTACATTCCATCGTATGGCCATTTCAAAGCCCTTCTGTAACCTACGAATCAACTGATTCTACTTTATCCTTTTCTCGCCCATCTCCCTGAACCTTTATCACCCACCTAACTAAGGATAACAAAATAGCAATTTCTTGCTACAGAACTAAAGCATGTGTAAACAAACTAATGCGTTTTTTTTCACACAGGCTTGCAGTTGCAACAAACTCGTAACACATGAAAACATTTTAATTCTCGCAGACTGTAAAACTTGCTTGACATGTAATGGCAATCATGCAAAACGATCTGTGTATGGCAATAGCAGTAGCAGCAGGTGGACTTACTTGTTGCCTCTGATCTTGAACCAGGTCTCGGCGCACTGTTTGTGGGCGCGGGAGAGGTCGTCCTTGCAGGAGCAACCGAGCACGATGCCGGCGCCGGACTCGGTGGCGGCGCTGTCAAGGCCGAGGTGGCAGATGCGGCAGTTCCTCTCGGCCTTCTCGGGGCTAGCCTTTGTGATCTCGGCCAGCCCCGCCTCCAGGTCGACGACGTCGTCCAGCGAGCACTCCGAAACGCAAGACTTCCTGGGACGCTCGGCCGCGTTCCCGCCGACGGCACTGGCGCTGCCGTTGCAGCCGACGGACGCGGAGCCTTGCCGCGAGTGCGAGTGCCAGGACCGGTCCTCGGCGTCCGAGAAGCGCTGGCTTCCCTCCTCCTTGTCCGAGCTCTCCTCCACGAGCCGCCGCTCGCCGCCGCTCGCGCGGCCCCGCTCCACGCCGGGCTCAACGATGGTGGCGGCGGCGATGATCACCGATTGCTCGCTGTCGTTCACCATGGCCACCAAAGGAACCTACCGAGCGAATTCAAGGAACGGGAAGGAATCACTCAGATTGCCCCGGACATCTACTCCCGTCCGGAGCAAATTGGGAAGGGAGCAAACAAGAAACGCCGAAAGCGCGCAGTAAATACCACTCCCGCAGGCCACCCGAATCGGCGTCCAAGAAACCAAACGGGAATCCTCAGCTCAATGCGGCCGATCACGGGAAGATGCCAGGCAGAGGCAGCAAAAAAAAAAGAAAAAAGTCCAAAGCGAGTGGAGGCTACACGCTAGTAGTACGCTAGAGAGAATTGGAGGAAAACGGAGGTCGCTGCAAGATTGGGTTTTCAAGTGACCCCTCGAAGATCCATAGGCGTGGACCGCGGCAGATAAAACAAAACAGAAGAGGCGAGGAGAGAGGGAGGCGGAAGGAGTAAGCTTGTTCTACACTTCCAAACGCAGGAGGGGTGGTACCGTGGTAGGCGGAAGAGAGAAGGGGGAAAGAAAAGACTTTGGCTGTTGTGTCGGGGGTAGGGGGAAGAGAGCAGGCGGGAGGCCGGGAGAGGAGACGGAGCCCGGGATGGGTCGGATGGGTGCCCGTCTCGTGATCTCATCACTCCGGTGGCCGTGGAGCAGACGAGGTGTTTGCGACTGTCATGTGAGGTGCTTGGGAGTCAGCAACAAGCCAGCGATCGGTCATCAGCTCTAATCCGATGGTAGTACGAAATGGTCACTCACTACTCTGGTAAGTGACGGATCCAGAAAAAAATTTAGGGAGGGCTGAACTATACATAATAGAAAGACTCAATACAATTAACATGAACTTAATAATGTTTTCTGATCAAAAATCACAAAATCATCTTCTTCTACCTCAGAATGCAGTCCTTCTACTATATCTATAAAAAAAATTAGAGAAACTAACGAGATTTAATGGAGTTCGAAGGCAGAGCCCCCTCCGGCCCCCTCGCTGCCTCCGTGGCTGACTCTGGTGTTTGGCACCCACCACAACTACGAGTCTGCGACTGCAGCAGTAGGTGGTTGCATGAATGAGCACACGAGACACGACATTACCAGTACCATGCCGTGCAAAACTGATTACCGGCGAACATGAGAACACCACAACTACGAGTCTGCGACTGCAGCAGTAGGTGGTTGCATGAATGAGCACACGAGACACGACATTACCAGTACCATGCCGTGCAAAACTGATTACCGGCGAACATGAGAACATCATCAGGTGATGTACCCGCGTACGTCTGTCGGCAACCAGCAATCACTCACCAGCGGCGTCGTACGGTGCAAATTCATGCCCCGAACAGCGAATCTGGTGTCGAATTCTGATGATCCAACAGTTCAACGACCGCCGAGACCGCAAAGACACACGGCACGCCGCGCGGCTGCCTGATACGCCACCGCCCGCCGGCTCGAGCATGGCGTCCACCGTTCCAATTGATCCGCCGCCTGCGCCAGCTTTCATTTCAGCGAGGCCGACGGCTAATTAATCTCCGCTTTGGCGACCGACCGGCTCGCCGCCGCCACCTCACAGCCAGGGAAGGGGAAGGGGAGAGGAGAGCATCCGGCACCGGCTGGCGGGCTGGCGGCAGCTGCTACCACGGCGACACCGCGGCCGGCATGATGAGTTGGATTCGACGCTGACGCGAGATATTTCGGGCGAGCTCTTTGCTCAATTGCTCTGCGCCTGCTCGCGCTGGGAATCGGTCCGCTCCGCTTTCCGCGCCGCGGGTCTCTTTTTCCTCGTGTTCTTTGCGTGACGGGGATTGATAGACATCAGGAGTCCTCGCGCGCGTGGCGCCTGCGTTCCGGTCGCGCGGTCGGTGTCTTGGGTCTCCCGTGCATCCTGCCGCCGGTGCTGGGGGGGAGCAGTCAAAGCTCAAGCTCTCTCCGGCAACAGCGATCTTTCACGTGACTCGAAACAGTGGATTCTGAGAGAGCTGCAAACAGAAGAAATGGCTTTCCCATTTTTTATTATTAGAAGAAAGAGCGGTCAACAGCACTTCTAGTACCAGGCGGTCAACAGTGTCTGCCTGCCGCTGCCGGGTGACCGCGCGGAAAGGATTCGAAGCTATCCGCTGCCACCAGCGGAGCGCGGCGTGGCCTCGGCAGCTGGCGGAGCCGCCGCGCCGGCCGGCCAGTCGGCGGTTCTTGTACCGAACGAAACAGGCTGCGTCCTTGCCTCCTTGGCTCTAAACCACCGCAAATGGCCAGATCAGATATAATACAGAGCTAATCCAGAATAAAGAAAGAAAAAAAAGAAGGTACTGTATGCAGCTGAAGGGGAGAAAGAGAGAAGATGGTCTCGTGATCTCGATCCAGGCCTAGCAGTAGCATCGTAGTAGCTTGGCTGCTCGAGCATGGGTGCAGATGCTACCCCAAAACCTAACACATGCAGGAAGCAGGATGCAACAAAAGGCGGGACCAGAGGAGGGAGGAATCTAGCTAGGAGAGATCAAATCACCAAGGCTGGCTTTACCGGAAACTAATCCGACCAACACGCCCATGAGGCCCAAGGATCAATCACCACCTAATCGAAATCCTAACTAACAAACCCCATAATGATTTCCCCTGCGCCGAGCACCATGGCACGAAGGCCGGGCTCCATAATGGACAGAATCTTCAGCCTCCACATCGGCACATAGACTTCCTACAACTCAGCATGGGGTCGCCAGGTCCTTCTGACGGTGGCAATGGTAACCGGCACGGCATGTTCCTGCAACCTCCATTACGGCATCACCCAATTACCCGGAAATGGACCAGAAGTGGAAAATTGTTGGTGTGTTAAGATTTCTTTAAAGCAGTGATGTCCTTCAAACTAACCTGCCTCTTTTTTCAATCCCCCATATTGACTATATGATTCTTAAAATTTCAACGTACTTCATTATCAGTCTCCAGCGATAAACCTGATCCTAAATGTCTGCATAATGATTAGCTTGTATATAGCATAGTGCTCTTTCCCGACATTATATAGTACGAACTAGCTTAATATGTATTGAGCTATCGATAGGCAAGATGCATTGCTTTGCCAGATAATATCTTTTTTAGGTCCTTTGCTAGATAATATCTGTTGACCTTTGTCAGAATTGAGTGCCATTGAGTATCATCGATGAATTGATCACTTCAATTATCTCAGTGCACGTTTCAGAAAAGAAGAGTTGAAAAAGAACAAGGGATCAACCAAGAAAATCTGATTTTAAGTTTTAACTTTGGTTGAATCTGTTGGAGCAACTTAGATTTGTTAATGTCTGAATGGAGTGACTTCGTTCGTCTTGGCATTGTTTTGGACACGTTCGGTAGGGAGCACCGACTCAGCCAAGCCGGCGAGCCAGGCTCGAGCCCGACGGGCCAGGCCCATGGGGTGCTGATTTTGCATTTGGTAAACCTGCACCCCTGGGTGCTGGCTGGGCCGAGATTTTGTTTGTTAGACTGGGCCAGAAATAGGGCCCAGCCAACTACCAGCAACTGCCATCAGGAGATGGCGTTTGGTAGGCTGTGCATGGGTGGGCTCCCTCACCGCGCGCGCACGTGGGTGTAGGTTACCCCCCATGCTCAGCACACTCGGAATTACAAAGAGCAAGTGTTTGAAAAAAACGCATCTAATTATACACTAATTAGGGCGGTCATTAGTTGGTTTGTACATAAAATTTGCAAGTAAATGTATTACACAAAAAGTTGCACATTCAGGAGGCATGAATCGTCGGAAAATGAGGGTGTGTATGGAAAGATTGCAGGATCTGCCGGTGTGTCAAAGCTTCATAGCATCCACCGTTGGCACTACCAAAAAAACAAGTACACGAGCAAAGTGAAGAACAAGTCAGAGCAACGTTCAAGTGATCAAAACCATGAAAGTACTGAATTGCAAATGGCTTAGATGTAGACTACTTGCCTAGGAAATAAGATGCTTGCAGGAGTTGCCTACTGGTGAGACAGTCATGGCACGCCCTCACTGCCACAAGCAGGCGACACCTGCGTGAATCCTCATGTGCAAATGCATTACTCAGCGCCTATGATCATCATCGCCATGGATAAGAGAACTTCAGAGCTGAACACAGGAGTAACGATGCATCAAAACACATTGCAACAGAATGAAGAATGCGTCAATTTGTAGCTTGAGAATACCCACCAGTGATATTCAGCAAGGTCGAGTGGATGTTGGAAGAGATACTGAGGGCACAAAGACCAAGGTCCACATCGAGCTCACTGAATACAACGAAAGGGCTCAAGCCACCATCATTCGCCATTCAATGAAAATGTGCGTCAGCATATTTGAAGTACAAGAATGTAGTTCTTAGAGGTCTTTGTGAGCAAGGACGAGACGATGTTGGTGGTGCTACTCGAAGGCAACACAAGCAAGGTCGTCATCGCCCTCGCTCGCAATGACCATTGTGATATGTACTATCATCATTCGCATACAGAAGTAAACAACAAATATAAGGCATCAGATGGGATAGTTTGGCATTCTATCCCTTCATCATTCGCAAACTGAAGAAATAGAGCAACAAATCCTCACCAAGTAAGCATTCTCTGGCTGTGAACAAAATGAAGCTGCATTGCAAAGCTGATCCTGAAACAAAAGTGTTTCAACTGCATGACAGGGAGAAATGCAATAGGTCAGAAGAAGAATAGGATGGGTCCGAGCACATCACACGCTCTTCATCCCCAAGCAAGACATCATAAAAGGTGGTACAAAGATACTGAAAGGCAAATGAACAAAAGAGAGTAGCACACTAACAGATATGGTTGCCTCAGTACAAATACATCACAGGCATAGATAAGTAGGAGAAAGCGGCCTCAGATCAAAGGGTTATATATATCAGCCACAAGTCAGTCATATCAGGCTGGCTCAAAAGTGCAGAGACAACAAGTTTGGAAGAAGAAAAGAACAGACACCAAAGAGACAAATACAAAAGGCGAAAGAGCGAACAGACCTGGGCCACTTTATCATTGCCAACTTAGTATTCATCATAGGTCAAAAAAAAAAACAAAAAAACAAGGCATAAGAGAAGTAGGAGGAAGGTAGGCATAAGAGACAGCAGGAGGTAATTCAGAACTCAAATAACTCATCATCTAAGGCAACACTAAATACCAATTAAAATGGCATGTCAAATAGGGAGAGCAAGTCATAGAGAGCAGAAGCAACAGATGGCAAATAACATCATAGAGAATGGCAAGTATCATGGCAAATAACATGGCAAAAAAAATGGAAAATAACATGGCAATAAACATGGCAAATAGCATGGCAATAAACATGGGAATAAACATGGTAAATAACATGGTAAAGCAACATCGATGGCATCACAACATATATAGTAGGCTTCTACCAGTTCTAGCTGCATCATATTACAATCCATAACATGCAGTTCATGACACATCACAGGCATATAAAGGTTCAAAGTTCACAGGCATCACAGGCATATTACAGTACGTACTTACCATGCAGTTCCGAAGCAAATAGTTAGCATAACTGTCTTAACCTTGCCTTGCTGCTCACAACTAGATTAGTAATTAGCCACCCCCCATGTGAGACCAAAAACACCACAAAAGGCTAGGTGCAAGTGAGGCTACACCCTAGCAAGTCATACCTATCTATATAGAGATATGTGCAGAGAAAAGGGAGTGGTCAGGGATGGAGACATATATGCTCAACTGTTTTCCCTGAGCTTATAAGGCTGCAACTACATCACATGTAGTAGTGCTTGCCTAGCCAGGTCCTGAGCCAGAGGCAGCGGTGATTCTCACCCATTTTGACAAATGCATTGCCTTGAGACTTGTTGTCCAGCAGGTGGGAGAAGGCCACTATGAGTGCCTCCTCGGAGAAGCCTGGTGTCAGCATGACAGCATCGTACAGGTCAGGGTGGACCTGCTCAAGGCCTGTCTCTCTAAGAGCACTAGCGACGTTGTTCACTGCATCAGTCAAGTTGGTGAGGACAAGAACCTCCTCCTCAGACATAGAATGCCTCTTCCGCTTACGAGGCAGGCAAGAGGCAGGGGCCTTGGAAGCCTCTGTGGACCTAGGGACCTTGATGACAATCTTCTGGTCAACCTGTTGGTCCGTGCTGGTGAGGTCTATCGGCTGCTGCTGCTTGGTGCAAGACAGGTCTACCAGGGGCACTTTGGTGGATGAGAGGTCCACCATCTCCATCTTCACACCACTGTCCACAAAGCCACCATAGAGGTCCAGTGCCTCTCCACTACCCTGAGCTCACCTTCCAGTGGCCATGCCACCCCCAAAGATCTGCTCCATCTGCTCATAGTGTTGTATAGGCTTGTTCAGCAGCTCTGCATCTTTTGGATGGTCCTGTAACACCAAAGAAACACAAACAAAGCAGCTGAGTTAGTAATACAACAAATGGATATAAACTTGAAATTAGAGGACATTGCTTCATTACCTTGCAGTGACCTAGGTAGTGCTCCTGATCCAAGCTGATGCTGCAAGTGAGGGCATCCCAAAGTGCCTCGCTGAGGTCCCTAAACTTGCACACTCTAGCCTACCTTTGTCGCCACTTGCGCAGATGGTTGTAGACCTGTGTCCCGGTGACATGCTCACCAGTGAACTCTTGTAGTGCCTTGGCCACCTTGTTCACATGCACCTCCTTAAACCCTTTATCTGTCCTCACACCAGTGCCTACCAGCTCGCACATGCGGCGCATCACAAACCCGGAGGTGGCACTGGTCCACCCCATTAGCGGACGAGGCAGGCCACCTCCACCACCAGCACCACCTCCCCCCGCCTGAAGCACACCACCACCTGCACCTCCCTCTGCCGGACCACCACCACCACCAACAGCATCACCAAGCAGACCCGCAGCAGCAGGTACCGACACAGCACCGTTACGACCAGCAGGAGCAACCCCAGAACCATCAACAGAAGCCACACCCAGAACGGCGCCCGTACCAGGAGCACCATGGTCAGCAAGAAGCAGACCAGCAGCAGCAGCAGAAAAGCCAGCACCCACAGAACCAAAGTACATGTCCTCATCACCCATTGGCCTATGTCATCAAGACCAAGTATTCATCCACAATAAATTAAGAACCACATACATTGTATGACATCATTGCAGCCCATGGGAATCCCCGAGTAAAACGATATACGATAGCGAAACGAAAAATCGATATGAAAAATACATCAACGATAACATCGAAAGGCAAGGGAAGCACATAAGGCATTAAGCACATCGAGTGGTCTCAGATGGTAGCAAACACACACAAACAGCAGCTCATGGTTCCTTACAGTTACAACTTAGTAAATTTAATGTTACACCCTAGAAGATCCCTTGTCTGCCCACATCGCTACAGCCCATGCATCCCTCTGAGCTGCCCACTCCCTTGTTTCCTGGGACATTGGTGTTTGACTACCTAAAGTCCCAGGTTGGGGGAGTTCTTCAATGAAATCCTCCCCCGGGATTATTTCATATGCCCCAAAGCCCAAGATCCAGTTATGAAGGATGCAACATGCAATAACAATTTCAACCTGAGACTTGTATGGATGGAATGGCTTGTTGTCTAGTATACGAAACCTGCCCTTCAAAGCACCAAAAGCCCTCTCAACTGTTGTGCGGAGGGAGGAGTGCCTCAGGTTGAAAAGTTCTTTAGCATTACTCGGAGTGCGTCTACCCTGGAACTCGGACATATGGTACCTAACAGCCCGGTATGGAGGTAGGAAGCCTGGCTTCAGTGCGTACCCAGTATCAACAAGGTAGAATTTGCCTACAAACAGAAATTGGTTTTACACCAAGAACCTAAGGGAATGACAAACTAGTAAGGTCCGCAGTGTACCTTGGGGGACCCTGAGGCCATCGTCCCACTCTAATGCATCAGCCAGGATCAGGGTATCGTGAGCCGATCCTTCCCACCCAGCAAGGACATAGGTAAATTTCATGTCAAAATCAACAGCAGCCATTACATTTTGTGTTGTGCTGCCCTTACAGCCTCTGAAAGCGGCCTGCATGTGGTATGGCACTCTAACTAGGATGTGAGTCCCATCTATAGCTCCAATACAGTCCTAAAACAGTTGATAACATGAATGGATCAGTATACCAAGCAGTTGTAAATGGATACACTGCAGTACCTTCCCGAGTTTTCACCAGGGCCACATCAATCTCAACGATAATAGATTAATAGCTGTGCCGCTGCCCTTCAGTACATCAAGTTGAAGCTTACGTCTCTCCAGTACCTTCCCGAGTTTTCACCAGGGCCACATGACTCTGACACAGGTGCATTTCTTTTAGCACTAACCTTTTTCTTTTAGTGTGATTGAGCTGACGTTATTATCCATCTTTTGTGCTTTACAGCCTTCAGTGAATTTATAGAGCTCATGAAGAGCAACAAATTGTGAGGAGTGGTGAGTACATCAAAAGATCAATAACCATGAATGGATGCATGTGTTAGTATTACTTTGGAGCAAACTAAC
Source organism: Cenchrus fungigraminus (assembly GCA_036936925.1). Classification (NCBI taxonomy): domain Eukaryota; kingdom Viridiplantae; phylum Streptophyta; class Magnoliopsida; order Poales; family Poaceae; genus Cenchrus; species Cenchrus fungigraminus. The sequence continues at coordinate 11,868,013 of CM072778.1, read as the reverse complement.
ACAAAAAATCCAAGTATGTGTGTTAGTTTGGTGTTAGTCCCAACTAACACCCCAAAAATACTAACACCCCCAAGAGGTGGTAATTGGTGTTAGTTCTGGTGAACTCTACCTCTTTTACTTCTTTTTCTCTCTATAGATCCTCCAATAATTGCAAAAGTAGCATTACATGACAAAATAACACATGGATCCAAAACATTCAAGGTGTTAGTTTGTTAGTTGGGGGTGCAAAGGACTATCACCAACACTAACACTAACACTAACTATCCATTCATGGCCAATAATTATATTGGTGCTACCATGCACCAAGCTCAAAAGGATCCGTTGTACTTGTACCTGTAGTGTCGTCTATCAGATGTTCTTCTGCATTACGTACATGTTTTTAAAAAAAATGTTCTTCTGCCTGAATTTTTTTGGGCCGAAAGGACTTGAGAGTAAGATGTTTTGCACTTTGTATAAGTCGCAGATTGATTGTGAGAGAAAAGTAATACGCAAGAAGTTGTGCGGCAGATTTGTTGTAAGAGAAAAGTACTGCGCAATCAGCCAAAACAAGCCTTCCGGACGCTCTCATGAAATCGCCTGCTTGAATTTCCTGTTACTGCAGCAAGATGCTTCATATTGTCAAAACTGCACGGAAGCGGGACACTAATGCCCAGTGAATTTCTTCGCAAGATGAGCACCATTAGGGATAAAGAACGGACAGCGAGTAACAAAGGCTGGTTGCTGTCAACTTTTTAGAAATGTTATATGATGGAAAACCATCCGGCTTTTGGTGAGTGGCGCGAAGATTGTGCGTGCGTACGCTGATGATGGAAAACTTTCTCGTTTATCCGTAATAATGCACTTTTAGATGCTCTATCTGACCAGATTGACCGTTCTATGGGTCAGGATTCTCTTTTAGCTGCTGCATAGGTGTTTGGCTGGCTGGGTTGCTGGATTCATTTGAGTTGCGTTGGGATGTCTCGGCTAAAAGTTGGAGATGCTCAGTTTTTGGATTACCGTCTGTTTTCGGCAATTCGTAGGATCGGACATAATTGAGTAGAGTTTCGTCTTCGTAGATTCATCTCACGATTTCCCGTTAATTAATTTTATAATTCGTCTCTATCTAATACTCCTAATAGACCTTGTAAATGTTGCTTAATTTTTTTATACAACTAAAAGGCCTTGGTAAATTTGCTGCGTGTCTCTTCCCTGCAGCCCTGCTCGGTTGAGCAATTTGAGCAGCTAGCTGCGGCGGGCGCAGCGGCACAGCTCAGCCCATCGGCTGCAGCCCAGAGCATTACCCTCTTCCGTTTCCTTCCACACCCATCGCGAAAGAAGCAGCGGAGGGGTTGAGGCAGGAGGGGCGAGCTAGGGTTTGGCGTGGCCCGGCGACTCCATCCTCTGGGAGGTCGCTGGTCGGAGAAGGGCGGCAAATCGAGTGTTCCGACATCGGGCGCTCCGGGAGGACGAAGACAACGACGACGTCCCCACACAGCTGCACCTCCGCGTCCGGCCTCCGCTGACTCACGCTGCCGGCTGCCGGGCTCCTCGATCGCACCCAGCACCTTCGCCCGTTCATCAATCCTCTGTGCAGATCGAGTTGCCTCGCAAGGTGAGTATCCTCTCCCATCTCCAATTGTAGCCTGCAGATCAAGTAGGAAGGAATATTAAAGAGATAATAGAGCTGTAGAAATTCAGGGTTACAGGCTCAAAGCATAGATTGATTAGCTTCAGAGACTAAAAAAATCGCTGCTGAAACTACTGTTTTCCCGACCTCAGACATTGTACTTCCTACACCCAAACCCACTTTCCCATATTTCTTTAATTGTTTTTCTTTCTCCAACTTTGTACTTTACTTTCCTGTACGTTGTGCTCGCACTTTACTTTTTAACACAAATTCTACAATTCAGTGAGAACGGTCGCCTATTCAGTGCAGAATATTAATTGGGCTCCAACAAAGAACATTAATTAACAACAATCTTGATAAGACTGTAAGAAAAGGCGGGCAATTTGATTGAAACCCGAACTTTATGGAAAATTAACTGCGCACAATTGTATTTTGAAGACAACATTTGGATGGAGCAGCATGATTCCTTGGCTGACTCGCCAAGGAGGCGGCATAACCTTCTGCGAGACAAGGTCCAACTGGTGAAAAGGAAGGACTCGAACCGCTATGAGATTGTCCGCTTTCACGATCCATTGTCTTTTGAGAAAGGCTTCTTTGTTGTAATCCGTGCCTGCCAGCTTCTGGTACAGCACAATGAAGGGATAATATTTGTGGGTGTTGCTGGACCCTCCGGTGCGGGGAAGACCGTGTTTACTGAGAAGGTGGTCAATTTCATGCCTGATGTTGCTGTGATATCAATGGACAACTACAATGACGCAACTCGCATAGTTGATGGCAATTTTGATGGTAGTCCTAATCACCAAGCACTTTGTATCTTGTCATATTGTTTATTAATATGTTTGACACTTCCTTTACTACACAATTTCTGAAAAAAAACTAATAAAAGATAGTTGTATCACATATATCCGAGCAGTGTGTCTATACATCTGGTCACTTGGAAACTGCATACCTCCGCAATCTGCGTTGATAATGTGATAATTATTATCTTACTATGCTTTATGACAATGTTAGTATGTGATTATGACAAGGTGCATTTTCTAAGGTGATAAGTTTTCCAACCACAGAAATTGATATGTTTGTATCTTCAAACTTGCTCAGATCCACGTCTAACAGACTATGACACACTATTGGAAAACATTCATGGTCTCAAGGAACGGCGGTCAGTTCAGGTTCCAATATACGATTTCAAGTCGAGCTGCCGGACTGGGTATAGGTAAATAATGATTGCCATCTTTCATTATTAGAAGCTTAGGTCCATATTTTGTCACTCATTTCTAATATTACCATTTTCTTATGTGCAACAGAATAGTTGATGCCCCTAGCTCCCGGATTGTTATTATCGAAGGTATATATGCATTGAGTGAGAAGTTACGGCCATTTATGGACTTGCGTGTTTCTGTCACTGGTGGTGTTCATTTTGATCTGGTGAAGAGGGTTTTGAGGGACATACAACGAGCTGGTCAGGAGCCTGAAGAAATAATTCATCAGATCTCAGAAACGGTAGGTTGAATTTTCCAAGTTGGCCATACTATCATGAACAGTCTTGTAGTTTATGTTAACCTGTGAATTAACTCTTACTGCAATTGGTGTGGTTTATTTAATGAAAGATGGCATTTACAGGTTTATCCAATGTACAAGGCTTTCATTGAACCAGATTTGGAGACTGCACATATTAAAATCATCAACAAGTTCAATCCATTCTCAGGGTTCCAAAATCCCATGTACATTCTAAAGGCATGCATTAATAACATCTTGTTTCTTTTCTTTTTTGTCATCATGTCCTAGCAATCTTACTTCTCGTCTGATCACAAGACAGCTTTTATGCACCGATGGCATAGTTCAACATCATTTTTATAACCTGACCATTGGCCGTCTATACTTGCAGTCACCAAGGTCTCCAACACCTGATAAAATCAAGGCTGTGCTTGGTGATGATCATACAGAAAGCAATGAAGAAACTTATGATATATATCTACTTCCACCTGGTGAAGACCCAGAAGCGTGCCAATCTTATTTGAGAATGCGGAATAGGGAAGGGAAATATAATCTAATGTTCGAGGTATATCAGTTTTATGTTTTCCCTCTCTTATTAAAAAAAAATTGAGTTTCATGTTTCTCTCTCTCTAGTGAATGGAATTTCAATTTATGTTTAATGGCTGCATTATTTTTGAAGGATATTGTTGGTTGTTCATGTTCTAATGCTAGTATTGTAAGGTTCTTTGGATTAACCATTCTTTAGCTTCCGTGAAATTTATTCCATACACATATGTCCAGGAATCTTTAATGTGCTAGAACATGGAACTCCCTGGTTTTCACTTCCTCCCTTACGTTCTTTTTGTACTTGAAGGAATGGGTGACCGACAATCCTTTTATTATATCACCAAGGATCACTTTTGAAGTCAGTGTACGTCTTCTTGGTGGTTTGATGGCATTGGGATATACTATTGCAGCTATACTAAAGAGAAGCAGTCGTGTTTTTTCTGATGGCAAGGCAACTGTTAAAATTGACTGGCTGGAGCAACTTAACCGGCAGTATATACAAGTGAGCATAATCTTTGTCATTTGGTTGCTGTAGTTTCTCTCAGTGTTGTTATTCACATCTCAAGTTCTTAAGTACTATATATAATTCTTTACTTTTTGTATCTCGACAACTGTTTAATAACCTTTACTTCTTCTTTTCAGGTGCAAGGAAGAGATCGGCTTTATGTTAAATTTGTAGCAGACGAGTTAGGTTTGGATGGTTCTTATATACCACGCACATATATTGAACAAATTCAGCTGGAGAAATTGATAAACGATGTTATGGTATGCATTTGATTAGTTATGCACTTGCACAGCATATTCACGTTACTTCTAGTTGTAAAATTTAGTCATTGGTTGGGTCCGACTGATATGCAGGCATTACCAGAGGATTTGAAGACAAAACTCAGCATTGATGATGAGCTGGTCTCAAGTCCAAAGGAAGCCTTTTCCCGTGTTTCTGCGGATAGAAGAAACAAATTTATGAAGAGGTTTCTTAATAACATACTTGTTTCTATTTTGAACAGTTGCTCCTGTAAAAGTTAAATTAAACTTTGGAACCTGAATAAAATTAGCTGATTTTTTCTTGTCGTTGTTGTCCAGTGGTCTATCTCATTCATATTCAACGCATGGAGACAAAAATATAGTGAAATTGAGTAAACTGACAGATGGTAACAGGAGGTTTGGTGGGGGACGAGCCCCTGAACCTCCTGCCATCAACCAGGTGAGTTTTGTAAAGAGATATATAACTTAGCTTGGTAGTCCAAAGCCTATATTTGACATATGGAACACTGAATCACTGATATGCAAATGTTCTTGTTTGCACTTGTATTTCATAGGGTGCAATCACCCAGCTTTCTGAGCAGATATCAACGTTGAATGAAAGGATGGACGAGTTTACCTCTCGAGTTGAAGAACTTAATTCGAAGCTTACAGTAAAGAAACATTTGCCCAGTCAGCAGAATTTGGCTCTTCAAAACGACGCCTGTAATGGTTCCACACCTACGAATCTCTTTGTTTCTCAGTTAGGCAGTGGTACTCTGATACCTCATTCTTTATCATCAAACCAACTTGCAAAGGACTCCACGATGACAGAAGAGGTTTCCCTCCCCTCCCTATCTTTTTCATAGCTTGTTGAAATTAATTAGATATATTAGTACTGTTAACATTGTTTTAATACCAGTTTATTTAATAGCTCAAGAATTTAAAGGGAACTTTTGAAACCTCAGAGACAGGCCATAATAATTTGATAAAAAAAAATTGCAATGATCTGGTGTTATGGATGTCCTCAAATTAGACAAGTGGGTCACAAATTCGATCATGTTTGAGTTTATCTAGTCCAAAATAAATAAAAAGAAAATCAAGTAAATGAGCTCCATTTCTAGTACAATTAGTGTCACAAAATAGTTACCATCTTAGCAATATCTATGAAATATCAAATCATATTTAGATTGTAAAACCACATACCGAGTGTGAATATTCGCTAATTGCATGGTTTCATAAGTTAGTTTGATGTACTATTAGTATTTTTTTGAACTGAATGTACTATTACTATTCATGCACAAATTGACAAAATGGAAGGAACCGAACATCATATGGTTTCAACAAGATGTACTGTTAGTATGCACAAACTGACAAAATTGAAAGAACCAAATGTCACCGCCCAAAAAAAGGAACCAAATGTCACATAGTTTCAACTTCCATTCCAAAATGTAAGACGTTAAGTTTTGGCCTAAGTCGAACATTTTTTTCATTATGAAGATTTATTTGATGAAACCAATTTGATGTTGTGGTCTTGTGGATGTTGCTGTATTTTCAATAAATTTGGTCAAGTTAGTTCTTACATTTTTGAATGGAACCATATAACTAATTGACCTCGTTGTGCACCTTCTGCAACATTCAGCTGAATTGCTGGTGGTAGATAATCCCATACCTTCTCTTCAGAAAATAAAAAATCTGGCATAAAATGTTCATGTGGCAAAGCTTCTTCATGACAGGACTCTTGAAACTCGATTTTCATCTTAGATGTGTATTGTGCAAATCCTAGGCTGAATGAATGTGGTACTTTTGGCTTTGCTAAATTTTAATGGTGTAATAAAGTTTTTTGGTTATTCTATATGTTGTGAAAATTTATTTAGTACAGTATCTATTGTAAACCTGTTTCCTAGTTCTGTCCATCTTATTCTAACATATTCTTTTGTACATATCTTGGCTTGAATTTCATGTTTGATGCTTTGTTTCCTAAGCAGATTATAAACATATCAAGAGGTCAGCGCCAAGTTATACATCAGCTCGACAATCTGACTAACATGCTTCATGAGCATTTGGTCTTGACACGGCAAGCAAATGCCGCTAGCAGGAACCGAGTGCTGGATATCAACACAGCCATCTGCCCACTTATTTGCCTGACAGTAACCAGTATTGGGTACTTCATGTTTAAAGGTCTCAGCCGGGGCTGATCAAAATGAATCAGCCTAAACATGTGCTCTGAGGCTCACCAATTCATCATCGGTTGGTGAAGATTGGGAGGAAGCCAACCATCACTACTGATCTGCAATACATACCCTCGAGTTCAGATTCCATACTGATGTTCTCTCCTGCAAGCTACAGATAGACAGCCCACAAACGTTTACATCAGGAAGACTATATCTAACAGCTTACAAGTCCCAAGACAGATAAAATCATATACCGTCATAATCAACAAAGCCTTCGTTTTGTGAGGGAAGTACCCGCAAAAATGGTGTGCCAGAGGCATATACTTTTTTTTTCTGTAACAGATACTGGGAGTCCCCAGTATCAATAAATTTTGAAGATGACAATAGATTAATAGTCCTTAGATAATGTGAAATTATGAGAAAATCTTGCTGGAAATTATTGTCTCTCTTGATTTCTGGCTTATCAAAGTTCGCTTGGTCACAAGTCGCTTAGGCCAGTCTCAGTGGGAGTGTCATGGGAAGGTCATGGGCATTAAATATAATGTCACATCAACAAATTTATGAAGAGAGAGAGGAGGGGAGTGTCATGGAATGAGAGAGGAGGGTCGTCAACATGACCCTCCATTGACACATTTCTTAAGATTGCAGTCTTGGTAATTGTGCGATGACCCTTCCATTGAGACGGGCCTTGCATGTTCCATTGAGACTGGCCTTGCATGTTCAAACAGGAGGCTTTCATGAGGCGCTGCCTTTCTCATTCTGAAACTAGCTACACAAGCACGCATGTAATCACAAATTCAGCTCCAAATACACATAATCCATTACGCATTACGAAAAGAGCATCACGGGGTGCCCTTTTCTTTTAGATGATGAAATCAGATGTGCTGCTTCGCCCAGAAAAAGGAAGTTTTCTGCTGAACCCCAAAATAAAATTGCTGTCCGTAATGATGGACAGCTCCACATCGGCACATATATAGATATCCTACAACTCAGCATGGGGTCGCCAGGTCCTTCTGACGGCGGCAATGGCAACCGGCACGGCACGTTCCAGTTCCACCCCAATGACCCAAGGGAGCAGCAGCTCAGATTGTCCAAACTTCAGAAACGTCCTGCCTAATCTGAACAGCTCTTTCTTTTTGAAAGAAGAATCTGAACAGCTGAGAGCAGGCATTTCAACGGATTAGGTATCAAATTGTCCAAACTCGAGCATTAGCAAAGGAACAATCTTGCAGTGCACATTCACTAAAACCACATGCTTGTCTAAGCTCACGTTTAGCTGCATGTACAGCTAGGTGTCGGGCGCAGTGCAGGCACATAAAACCTCCAGAAACACCATAAACCCAGATAGCGACAGGAGAGGCCAAGAGCGATAGGATGCAACCCTAAATAAAGCCTACCAGAGACAACAAAGAGAGGACGCCACAGTTCATACATATATTCATGCAGTATGACAAAGATTAGACGACAACTAAATGATACTTAATGCTCAGAAGGAATGCAATTAGAGTTAGGCATCACAGCAGGACAACAAGGATGAAGGGAAAATGGAAATTGCCACCGGATATAGGACAAACCCAAATAGAGAGCGAGGTTACGCAGACATTTATGAATGAGATTGGTCCTGGAGGGCATCACGTGGTCCCAAATAGAAACTTGAATGCCAACTTTGGGCCTATCCTGATAACGCGAACCAGAATATGTAATCTAATCAAAGCAAGAGTGCAAGACTAACCAACTACCAACCTGCATGGTTGCGCTAACAAATCATCACAAAGCGATAACCAGAACATTTCATCTTTGCTGATAAGTTGAGTCATATTCCTACTGCCTTCGACAAGTGTCATAAGGAAGACAGGAATCTAGTTTTTTCACAAGAGTCAGGACTATGGTGACACTGAAAGAAAATTGATCTCAGATAAAGGATGACTTGTACAGGAACGCCAAAACGGCACGAAACTACAGTTGCTGCCACCACTATCATTTAGGATTCATATACTTTCTTACAAGATGTAATACTAACTTCATGCAAAGCAAGAAGTAAAAATGTCACAAGATTTAACATGGTACTCCAAAGCAATTCAAATGCAGCAAGGCAATTTGCCTGATCTGTTTCAATCCAACAAAAAAAAAAAATACTATCTGTGTTTCCAGAAGATAACACTTACACTGCACAATGAAGAAACTGCCACATTTCCTGAAGCCTATAGCATAAAACTCTCAACAGAGGAACAAAAAAACTCGACCTGAAAGGGGCAAGCCGCCCCCCGGGCATTGCATGTAAGAAGGCCTTCTCACGCAGGCCAACAGAGGAACACACATAATTGCACCCTTATTCATCACTTGTAACTTAAATTGTCATGAATAAATAACACAATATGGTAACTATAGCCGCGATGGTACGAGACAATTTATATGACAGTCACAACAAAATAAATTCAAGTAAATTGTATGCATTATGCAAACTTGAAGTGCCATCCATAAAGTAACTAGATGGTCATAACCTAGTGGCCAGCCGCTAGTGGACAGGCAATAAAATAGCATGCATACGATAGAAAAACCAACATAACTAAATATTTGGACAACTGACATCACATGCACAATGTTTATCAAAACATTGCTCCACTACTACTTTATAGTATACTGCTCTGTAGTAGAACCATTCTAGTAATGGTCATAATTTAGCAATTCACCTTTTTGGGGGAAGGAGGCACTGCCGCACTGAGGACCTTTTACACCACCTGACTTTGATCGACAGGGAACGAACCCAGGCAATCTGATCCCTAGTAGCTTCCTCCAATCGAGCTAAGCTCGAATCTCCTAATTCAGATTCAAAATATCTTTCCATAAAGGCGCCTTCCATAAATGATCACAGTCAGTCTATATTTGGCTACTTACTACATATTTTAGGCCAATGCCCTGTGTTGAACTGCCGCCAACTATAAGCATGAAATAAATGGCATGTATTTGTTCTATAATGCAGTAAATAATTAAACATGTCCAATAACTTAAGCAGCACATCCACGAGTAACCCAGTAAATTCCTAATTTAGACTAACACAGCAGTATTATGGTGGAAGCACCGAAATAAACATACAGTAACGCCCACAGAAGCACATGGATCATAATATATCGATGGTGAACCTCAGAACTATAATTAATGACTTTAACATCGCTATATCTGAATCTAACAAAATAACTGCATATTCCAGCATGGGTGTTCATAAGATCCTAATTTGTCAGGCTGGCGCCTGGCGGAGCTGACTGCAATAAGCTACTGGCATCACCGCTTTGCATACCACTTCTCATCCAGGCAATGCTGCTAATTTCTGATACCAATGAAGCAAAACTACTATTTAAAATTGGTGGATGATCTTCAAACTCATTGAACTCAGGACCCAGCAAGGAGTTCTTACGAGGCCGCCCATGGGTGCTGCAGCAACCATGCCCACATTTGCTTGGAACCTCAGCAGCAAAGTATGTAGGATCAGCAAACTTGAATACCTCACTTTCAGGAGTCAGAGCTTTAAGAGTTGAGTCAAACTTGAAGACAGAACTTGGTGTTTCCTGTTGGGTAGGTTCTGCAGGTCCTGGATTGTACGGTCTGAAAGCACCAATCTTTGCAGCTGGTCGGGATAGGTAGGGTGGATCAACAGCCTGGGTACTATAATACTGATCTGCAACGTGCCATGCCCCAGCAGATGTTTCAGGAACTATTTTCACAGGAGCATCCCTAACATCCATAGCAGTGAAGGAACTAAGATCCTTTGAAGGCCAAGGTTCTTTTGAAACTGCCCTGGACACCTCAGGGATACTTCTCTCCACAGAACCACCATGTTTGCATCGGCCATCATTGCAGTATCGACGCCTCAGAGTGGAATTCCAATGGTTCTTAATAGCATTGTCGGTTCTCCTATCCAAAAGCTTTGCGATACAAGCCCACTTGTTCCCATGAATAGCATGAGCGGCAATTATAATCCGGTCCTCCTCTTCTGCAGCCAAAGATCACATGTTTAACACGCAGATATGGTATATACAGGTATATAAGATTCATAGCAACAACAGAATGCACCATGTATCAAGTCCATACAGGCAATAAAAAATCAGCATAGCCACTTAGATATCACAAATGCAAAAGTTTCAGGTCATGGTGGTCCTGGTACATTTCTCATGCCATGGCCTAAAAATAGCAATGTAAAGATGAAAAGAGGCGGTACCCGTGAAAGGCTTGCGTTTGACTTGGGGGTCGAGCTGGTTGCACCAGCGCAGGCGGCAGGACTTGCCGGAGCGGCCCGGGATTCCGCGCGCGATCAGGGTCCAGTTCCGCGCACCGAGCTTCTCCACCAGGTTGCTCAGCACCGTGTCCTCCTCCGGGGACCACGGCCCCCTCACCCTCTCCTCCGCGGTCGCGTTAGCCGCCGCCGCCGCGGAATCCGCAGCGTCGCCACCAACCGAAGCACCGGAGACCGCCATCACGTCGTCGTCCTCCCCGGAAGGAGGTGGGGACGAGGGGTTCGGTTGTGGCTGGGGCTGAGGCTCGGCTAGGGTTTGCGTATCGACCTCCATGGGGGAAAGGTTGGAATGGGCGGCGTCGGCGACGGCGGGCGGATCCGATGGCGGCTCCGGCTGCGGCGCCGGCGAAACGGCAGTTTCGGGCGCCGCCGACATGGTGGCGAGGGGCAGGTTGGGCTCCCGCTGCGGCGCTAGTTGGTGGGGACACGACTGGCGAGTGTTCCGCAGGAATGCCGCTATATTCCTGCTAGAGCTAGACTGACACGTTGGTCCCACTGGTCCATAATCTTCTCTCCTCCTTCCTGAATAATTTTTCAGGTGGGCCGTTGCAAGGCCCTGCAAATTAGCAAGCGTACGTATGGGCTACTTCTCTCTTTCATCTGTTGTTGGGCCCAATCAATCCTGCAAGGTCTGTATTTTTTTCCTTCTTTTTGACGTGAATCAGGATTTTTTTTTCACCAACCCATGTCACTGTTAAAAGTCGGTAAAACTACGCCATCTCATCATCCGAAAAAAAACGGCCAATAAAACTGTGGGCTGCTATGCAACGCAGGAGTGGTAGGTGGGCACGCGAGGTGATGATGCATGCATGGTGTGTGTTACGTGCTCATGAAAAGGATCACAACACGTACCTTCACACACTTGTGTCTGCTTTCCCTTAACCTCCAAAAGTTGGCGCGACGATAGTTACTTGACTAGTGTGTAAATAAAACAACGCAGCAAAGGTTTCTTTCACCTTGCTTTCCCCCAAGCGAGAGAGTAACCTTCGTCGAAAAAAATCATTCGAAATGATACATCCATATACTCCCTCCGGTTTGGTAAAAGAAGTCGTTTAGGAAAGCGACACGGTCTCCAAAACACAATTTTAACTTCTCTTTTCTATAAAATTATTTATTGAAAAGTTATATATATATATATATTTATTTATGAAAATGATTTTCAAAACAAATCTATTGATATGATTTTCACATTTCTAAACTCAACAACTTAAAAGTTATTCATCATTTATATTCTCAATGTTTGACCCAAACCTTATCCAAAACGACTTCTTTTACCAAATCGGAGGGAGTATGTCTGATCACCAGTTCTTTCATTGAACTTCTAAGTTGAAAATAAACTTTAGTCTTCTGATTGCGACCCCTCTAACCAACTACTAGGCTAGTGGAACTTTGGTTCATGGGTTGAACTTCTGTTAAGCACATGCACCCCACCAGTGCCACGCTAGCAACTACTAGCAAGCAACACCAGAGAGTCCAGAGTTTTCCACTTCTCCAGTCTCCACCCTCGAGGTTCTTTTGCACTGTGGCCTGATGGTCTCACAAGCTAATATAAAAAGGCACTTTCTTTGTTTGTTTGTAGCCACTCAGATTACGTGCACATCGACATGCATTAATATTCCCTGATAGGCAAAGTCATGGAGCAGGGTATATATATATAGGTGGAAATATCGACAGATGGCTGGAATAATGCGTGTTGTCGATACTTGCAAGTTGCTCTGCTTAGCGTGAGTGTTGTCAATATTTGTCCACTTAATTACCTGCAGTTGGAAAATCATCACACTCAGTTCTCGTTCGGTTATTTACCATTCGGTTCATACTGGAATAGAGCCGACATTGATTCTATTCCAGCTCGTTTTTGTTATTCAAATCTCTCAGCGACCCAGAATCAATCCCTTCTTCGAGCTTCGTATACAAATTTGTTGGGTCGAGCTAGCACAAAAGGATAGACATCAGCATGCTGGGATGGTGTGATATCTTTGCAAGCTATGGATATTGATGGGCCGGGCATGGATAGATGGAGACGGGGTGTGTTCAAACTGATGAACACAGTGGATTCTCCGTTAATTTGACGACGATGCTAGCACACAGATTCGTGAATGAACGGGTGATTCGCGTACGTGTAGCAGTCCCTCTCGGTCATCCGTTAAGAGACAGCCAAGCAGTGGTTAATTAGTAATCCGTAGTAGTAGGTAGCCTGAAGATAATGTGTTTTGTTCTGTTCTGATCCTTTTCAGTGTTAGGACTTAGGAGCACAATGGCGACGTTCAAAACATGATTCCTTCTCGAGCGAAATTATATGTTGCTACGACCCTGCATTGCGTAGTGTAGTTTAGATGATCTATTTTATCGGAGCCAAATATTCTGTTCAAACCGAAGGAATCCTAGAAAAGTCACTCGACAAAAAAGGTCTTCCAGAAAGAGCTTGATTTGAATTGATCCAATTTAGTGGTTATTTCTAGTGAAGGGAGATTGACAAAAACATGTATATGTTTATCATTGGTGCCCTTAAAATTGGTCTATGCTTGAAAATTTCTACTCTTGCAGTACAATTGTCACGCTCTTGGAGATATCCCCACCCAATCGTACCCAATCGTGACTACCTCATGTGACAATTTTTTGTTATGGAGACTACCTCGTATTGAAAATGCGAGTTTGTTGCTTGCGTACAAGATATGTGGAAGTAATTGTAGAAAAGAGTACATATATATATGCTAATGTATCATATGTTGCATAAGATGATTCTCCAATCCTTCAAAAATGACGGGGCTCTTTTACGGTGGGGTGGTATGCAGTATATGACTATTTTTGGTAAGGGTAAATATGTAATTTTTGCAATCTTTTAATAAATTTGGCAACCTCGGGCCGAGAAAAAAAACGTTTATGCCACAAGGAAAATTTGAAATGAAAAAATTTTGTTTTTGAAATTTGAATTGAAATTTGAAAAATTTTGGCCATACCACCAAAGGGAAATGAAAATTTTTGAAATATGCCACGAAAATTTGAAATGAAAAAAATTGAAAATTTTCATTTTTGAAATTTGAAATGAAAAAATTGAAAACTTTCATTTTTGAAATTTGAAATGAAAATTTCCGTTTGAAATTTGAAAAAAAAATTGGCCATATCACTAGAGGGAAATGAAAAAATTTTGAAATGAAGAAATTATATATTTCGTTTATGCCACAGAGATAAAACTTCCAATAATACCCCTATACCACCTATGTATACCACCCTATACCACAGGTGCAAGTTGTGGTGGTATACAATTAATCTCAACCGTCAGATCTTTTCATACTGATCTTTTTCCAACAGTGGTATAGGGTTGTATGGTCCACTGTAAAAGAGTCCCGATTGGGTACTGGTTATTTCGTTTCAAAAAAAAAAAGATTGGTAGGTTAGTGATAAAATTACTAAAGAAGTAGTGCTTCGTAAGCAAGTGTGAAGATAGAGATTCTCTCACCCTAATCTCGAAATCTAGCCACAGAAAAGTACTCAGGAAACAGGAATCCACGCTAAACTGCCAATATTCAGGAATCCACTAAACTGCCACTATTCAATTGTGCATGCAATATAATTGCACTAACTAAACCAGTGGGGTTAAGACCGCACGATCTTCATTAAGAGAGTGCAGTATGATTGCAGATACCCACCAAATTTGAGAAGGAAAATGCAGGAGTCATGCAGGTCAAGTCTAAGAAGCAAAGCAGTTCAAGGGTAGCTGTTTAGAAGCATTGACTTTCTTATTTGTGATTCCATCATCACTTGGAATTTGGAAAGGTGTTGCGCACAGACACAGGTCTGGCTTTAATCGTTCAGAGGCCGTCCATAATCAGCAGAACATTCAGCCCAAGCCCCAAGGCAAAGGTGCGGCCCGGGAATCCTATATATCTTCCGGAAGTTTTTTTCCAAACGATCTTCCAATGTTTGAGATTCGTGCAAGAAACAACAACCGTTAGATCTGCGTACAACCGTAACACCCACAGCCTCCTCTCCAATGCTTCGTGCCGCCGCCGCACCACTAGTGGGCCGCCGCCGCCCCCCAGCCCCGTGCGGGCATGCCGCCCCGCGCCTCGCCGGCGATCGGCGAGCTCCACGGCTGCGGCCTCCGCCGGCCCTGTGCACGCCCGCGGCTGCCGCCGTCCGAGCGGCGCATGCCCAGGCCCGCGCGTGTCTCCGCCGGCGGCCGGACCGCACTGGGCGCGAGCTCGCACGGCCGCGCCACCCCGCGTCCTGGGCGCGCGCTGGTGCCCCGCGCACGAGCTCAGCGGCCCGTGCCGGCCGGCCGGTGCACTACCGGGCCGCTCGGAGGTGGAGGTCGTGTTGGGGAAGAAAGACGAAAAAATGTTGGGAACAAATGTTGAACCAAACTGGTTGAACATTTTCAAAAATGTTGACCAACATTATCATGAAAATGTTGATGAAACCTTTTGAAAAAATGTTGGTGCAACTTTTCAAAAAATGTTAGTTCAACTTTTTATGAAAAATGTCGACTCAACATTTTGTTTGAAAAATGTTGTAACATTTTTAAAAAATGTTCGAACATTTTTTTATTTAATAGTTACCGGAGAGATAGTGGGAAAATAAAAAATATCATTTTGATAGGCTTTGGTGGGCTGGAAGCCTGGAAGTTCGCATCTTTATCCACCTTCCGGTAGGTATATAGAAGCGCCTGCGGCCTGGGGCCGTAATCAACAGTTGACTTGAAGAACAGCAGCTTAGGAAGAAGGAAGGACCAAGCACAAGAGGCCTTTTTTTTCACCGATGGGTAATAAAGTAAAGGCATTATACCCGCGAGCCAGAAAACACCCCCAGTGCATGACTGTGTCAACTTACACGAGTATAAAAGGCATTTGCAATCATGGTATTGAGTCATTTGTAGCTAGTTGCTGTGAGTTCTACACATGTGCATCTGAGCGAAGCCCAGGCAGCAGCAAGTCGTTACTGAGTACTTGCTGCTGTGACCCTAGCTCTAGTATCATGCCGGGTTCCTGGTTGATACTAGTGTTGGCTGTGTCCTCTGCTGCAGTCCTTGCTCATGCTGTCACTGTGGAGCACACCTTCAATGTACTCCATCTCCGCGCCTCAATCGTATCAAAAGTTTCAGAGAAACTGAAGGGCAATTGTTCAAACAGTTTTGTTTGTTGATCAAACATGGCCATATATTTTCTCCAAATTTTCAGGTCGCGACACTATCCTGGCCGCGCATCTGCCAACCGGGGAATGTGAGCATCACCGCCGTGGATGGAGTACCCGGTCCAGTGATCCAAGCCTGCGAAGGCGACACCGTGGTGGTCCACGTCATCAACGACTCTCCACGCAACGTGACGATCCACTGGTACGCACGTAAACTGAACAAACCATGTGTCCATGGACCATGGCCGCGGTTTCAACCAAAACGACCCCGCCTCCGCCGGTCGGAATATTCACCAGCCGCTGGCCTCGGCCTCCTCGTGCACGCAGGCACGGCGTGTTCCAGCGTGGCACGCCGTGGGCGGACGGCCCGGAGATGGTGACGCAGTGCCCGATCCGCCCGGGCAAGAGGGCACGCTGTGGTGGCACGCGCACGCCTCCTTCCTCCGCGCCACCGTTTACGGCGCCCTCATCATCCGCCCGAGCGCCGGCGCCGCCGCGTACCCGTTCCCCACGCCCAACGGCGAGGCGATCGTCCTGCTCGGCGAGTGGTGGAACGACGAGACCACCATCAGCTCCAACGCGATCGTCGACGCGTACACCACCAACGGGAAATCCGGCGACCTCTACGCCGGCGAGACGACGGCGGACAGTAAGCCGATAGGAGCTAATCGACGTACATTCGCGTGTGTGTGTTCCAGGTTGTGTTCACCGTGGATCTTGTGCGTGCCGCAGGAATCGCCAAGTTCGAGGTCACCCGCAACTCGACGTACCTGCTGCGGATCATCAACGCTGCGCTCAACACGGCGTTCTTCTTCAAGGTGGCGGGGCACACGTTCACCGTCGTGGCGGCGGACGCGAGCTACACGACGCCGTACGAGACGGACGTGATCGTCATCGCGCCGGGGCAGACCGTCGACGCGCTCATGGCGGCCGGTGCCTCCCGGGCTGCTACTAGTTACTACATGGCGATCTCCTCGTACCAGAGCGCGTTCCCGCCGCCGCCGGGGGGTTTCAACGGCAACGTCACCACGGCCCTCGTCTAGTACGCCGGAGCGGCGGAGCCGGGCGGCGGCCAGCAGGCGCCGGCGCTGCCTGACACGCCGGAGCCAGAGGACACGGACATGGCCAACCGGTTCTACACCGGCTTGACGGCGCTCGTCCGCCCAGGTATGCCGCTGAGGGTGCCGCTCGTCGTCGACACCCGCATGTTCGTCACCGTCGGGCTCGGGCTTCGCTACCCGCGCGCCGTGCGATCTAACGCAGGCGACGCCGTGCCAGCCGATCCTCGTGGCCACCATGAACAACCAGTCCTTCGTTCTCCCAAGCACCACGTCGATGCTGGACGCGCGGTACCGGAACACGCCGGACGGCGTGTACACCCGCGACTTCCCCGACCGGCCGCCCGTGGAGTTCGACTACACGAACAGGACGGAGCAGGTGGTGGGCGCCGCCGCCGCGGCGCTGCTGTTCCCGGGGAAGCCGGCGACGAAGGTGAGGAAGCTGGGGTACAACGCGACGGTGGAGGTGGTGCTGCAGAACACGGCGCTGGTGGGGCGCTAGAGCCACCCGATGCACCTCCACGGCTACGACTTCTTCGTGCTGGGGCAGGGGTTCGGCAACTACGCCGACGACGCCACGAGCTCGGGGCAGTTCAACCTCCGCAACCCGCAGAAGCGGAACACCATCGCGGTGCCCACCGGCGGCTGGGCCGTCATCCGCTTCGTCGCCGATAACCCAGGTGAAATCATCTTTTCCGGCCGTTCGCTTCTCAACAAATACTTCGCACAAATTTTAGGCCGGATATCTTGAACTTGACTTGCAAACAGTGTTGCATGCCGCCAAAGTGAATTGATGTAACAGTTGTTGCACATTAAAGTCGTGTGGTGGTTAGAACATTTAGCTGAGCTAAGATATTACTCCCTCCGTATCAAAATATTTGTCGCCATTTACTTTTTCATACAACTTTGACCATTCGTCTTATTTAAAAAATTATTGCAAATATGTAAACGGATAAGTCAAGTTTAATGTACCTACAATAATAAAGCATGTAGCAAAGAAAATAGATGAAACTTGCATAATTTTTGAATAAGACGAATGGTCAAAATTGTAAAAAAAAAAGCAATAGCGACAAGTATTTCAAGTATTCAATTTTAACTCACGACAAATTTCAAGCTTTCATGAAATTAATGTGGAGCAATTTTTTTTTTTTGCATGGGCTAAGAAAAGAAGTGGGACTAGTATGGCTGGTTCGTTCGTGATGGGTTGGTTGGGTGGGTTTGGGCGGCGACGGCCCACTAACTTAGGGGTCTGGCAGAAAAAAAAATTGGGCCTACGACTATAGACTCTGGTCCACTGATGATGATGTGTAGAAGACGCAATCACATTTTCTCTCCTCTCCTCTCTTTTTTATATCACCAAATTTTCTTTATTCGAAAGGTCTACGATGCTTTTGGTCACGTCAAGGTGTTCTTTCTCGTTCCAAGAATCTTATCTTCGAACTATAGTCTTTGCACAATGGAGGGACGAATATACACACGTACATGTACAAACATGCTGCTGACAGGCTACGAAACTTTGTTGCGTGTGTACGTGTAGGAATGTGGTTCATGCACTGCCACATCGACTCCCACCTCTCGATCGGGCTCGGGATGGTGTTCGAGGTGGAGGACGGGCCGGACACGAAGGTGCCGCCGCCGCCGCCGGACCTGCCGCAGTGCTGAGCCTGTTCGGGCTACGGTACGTGTGCCGTGTACATTTCGGCCATGGAACCAGGCGCCGCGGGGGCCATGGAATGTCGATGACAACAAAAATAATGTTTCAGACGAGAAGAACACAAGCTGTACCATGCTTCGATTGTTTCTATTTTGTGATTGTTTGGGAGTGGGGTGATAAAGTGCAAACTACTGCACCCCATGTACGTATTTGCAGCAACTCCTTTTTATATATAGATGGATCTCTGATGATTGATTCTGGACCTGCATTTTTAATTCCGAAGAGAGCGGTTGCAGTTTGCAGAATCCTTCCATTCAAAGCGAGTACATGCATGTTCTCGGCTCGTAAACAATTCGTGCATTTTACTCCATACCGATTTTGAGCTGTAACTTTGCTGGCCCAATACAAAAATGTCCATACCTTCCTTAAAAAAAAATACATACCGAAAATTAAGCAATCAAGCAAATGTACTTCAAACACGAACTTACGAAAGTCCACGTCTAGCAAGATTGTGATTGTAGCTGAAACAACATCGAGTGTAGCTCTCCTCTCATTGAGCAGTTTTTTTTTTCTGCGACAGTTAGAAAAAATATTTGGCGAACGGTTTATCTTAATTGTTTGAAGTCGATACGAATATGAAATGTCCACAATATCCTTGATTATTTCAATTAACGTATCTTGCAGCAACTCGTTTTGCTATAATATTGAAATGGGATGCCTGATTGTGATTGATTTTGGGCCTGCATTTTTAATTCCGGGAGCGGTTTCAGTTGCAGAACCATTCCATTCGAAGAGATTGCATGTTCTTGGCATTTTACCCTCTACTACTATGCCCATACCGAAAACTAAACAATCAAGCGCTGTCCTTCAGACACCAACTTATGCAAAGCTACAAGTACCGAATGGACAAATCAAAGGAACGGGGTGTGACAGTTGTGAGACGGACAGTGTGGGCCTCGTATTCAAATCACCGAACGGCAAGCCACACATCCAGCCAGCGCACACCTCCTGTATGGCTGTATCCTCACAAACACAGAGAATAAATCATCAGAGCTCTTCTCCGTTCCAGGCACAGGCAGACCGTACACGGCGATCCGGCGCCGTGCACGGGCGACGCCGCCGTCGTACCAGCTGTCACCTCAAGGATTTTAGGGCAAGGACACTCTGGACGCACACGCAAGATGAATTCTCGCCCGTATGCATAGGCATCACCGCGTTATCCCGTGAAGATAGGCTTGCTTCTCCGGATCACGATCAACCCCCGCCGCCACATGATTTTCAGGTCGTTTTCTTTTGCTTTGCCTCTTTTGGTGTCATCCGATGCGATACAGATGCGCTGTTCTTTGTTTCTGTTGCCCCGTGATGCGTGACCGCAATGGCATCGTCTCGGGCGGGTTCCTGTAAGCAGGAGCACGGGAGATTCTTTGCTTGGCGAGGCTAAAATTAGTGAGCTCCTTTTCATCTGCCTGGAACTGCCTCTTTTGTTCACCTGCTCCACACTCCAATCTTATATGTACTTCCAGCTGACCAGCTGGTCTGCACTCTCTGCACACAAGTACTACTAGTACTAGGGAGTGAAGTAGTGTGTTTCTTAATCCTTGACAGCGCATCAGTGCCAAACTGTGAATGTGCACCGGATTTTCAACTATCTCGGACAGAATTTTGGGAAGCAATTGTTTTTTAGGAAATGGCTGTCTAGTGGTATTGCCTAGCTCCACGATTTTAAACTTCAAATAGCTGGCTACTAGGGTTACCTGGCGCAGGCGCAAAGTTCAGCTGTTCAGGTGCACCTCAGCTGGAGAGCTGCTTTTCTTGACCTGAAAGGCGATTTAGGACACTGAGAGAAAGATGATTAGTTAGTTAATCATGCAATGATGGTTTTATTCCAGCTCTAATTCCTTTTCAGTGCCTCCCTGATTGCAAAACCAAGCTCGTACGCTAGCCGACCCCAGGACCGTTCGTCAGATTTTTTTTTTTCAAAAAAAAATTCCCGTTGCCCGCGAAAGTAAAACTCCTGATTGCTCCAGGTGAAAGCGGCATATCGCGGACGTGTCGGAAATTCGGAGCTCGATCGGCACTGTTCCATTGGATCTTGCCATCGATTTGATACTGCAATCAGAGCGAGGACGAACAGGTTCACATCCAGAAGGCAGTGGCCGAGGTGGCATTCATCCGTCCATCATTTGGTCAGGCCGTCGGATAGAATAATTTACAATTAGGAGAGCACTGACACCTAGGTTAAGAGCTGCGCGTGAGCGTGTTATCGCTTAGAACAGAAGAAGCTTTATGTCGCGGTCACGGAAATTGGCCATATACACGACGGCAATCCTATCCAAGTCATCCCTCCCCTCCAGAAGTTGCCGAAAGCCTTCCGGAGTATATATACTTATCGTGTGCTCCCTGCATACACAAGTTGCCCGCGATCGCTGCCAGTGCCAGGACAGCTAGCTTTGCCTCTGCTCCGTCTTCCTCCATTCTCTGACTCCACCGCTGCACTCTGTCTGCTCGACCTTCCATTTCCACCCATGGTGCGGCTTCTCCTGGCGCTCGCGCTTCTCCTCGTCGGCGGGCCGGTGGCCGATGCGGCGACGGCGAAGTACACGTTCACGGTACTTGTACTTCCCTCCCTGTCTCTTTCTATCTACATGCATTCGAGTTTTATTCGATCAGTTCAGTCGGTAGAATTCAGAAGATGAACCTTTTGCCGAGAAGACGAACTTGCTTTTGCTTCAGTTCGTTGTGCTGCTTGTGCTTCTTCCATGAAAGAGCTTGCTTTAGTTCGCGAATTACACTCCAGTTATCATGAATTCCAGCATCAGATTATGCCTTGTTTCTAACAGAAATGGAGAAACCGTGCACCTAACCTCTGATCACCCTGCTATACCTTTTTCTTGTAACTGCCTGATCGAACTTGATGATTGCTAGGAGAGTTCAGTCTCTTGGTTCTGATGGCGCATCCTTATCTGCAATGCAGAGCCAGCGGACCCCCTACCTTGCTAGAATTGACACATGCTCATCTTTCTTTTTCTAGGACCCACGATCCTGCTCGTATTTTTCACTAAAATGGCAATGCTTATCTGTAATGTTGCTATTAGGTGGGGAGCATGCAGATCAGTCAACTATGCAGCACCACCAGTATCATTGCAGTGAACGGTCAGCTGCCGGGACCGTCAATAGAGGTGAACGAAGGTGACGCGGTTGAGGTCAAAGTCATCAACAATTCACCGTACAACGTAACCATCCACTGGTAACTCCTACACTCATACTCCTACAGTCTTACTTAAACTCGAGAAACTTCTTCTTCTTCATTGCCGTGGTGTAGAAAGATAAGTTATTTTGAAAAAAGAAGAGAGAAAATTATAGGGTTTTGTCAACATAAGACGACAGCACTACAGTTCCTTTGGGTTGTTTTTCCCCCTCTTAGAAGCATCAATTCAGAGTCGCCTGTGACATCGAGACATGTACAAGGTGCCGTAAGGAACCTGCCATCCTAGAGTTTTATTGGTGTGATGGTCTTGATGGGTTTATATGTTGGATTTTCTTAGCTCCATCTGGAAGAGCCGAAAGCGAAACCTCCGAAAAGGACACCTTACCTGTCGAAACACAGCCTCTTAGTCTTAACTGTATGGATGCTCACCCAAATATTCGCCAAGTGTAGAGATGATATGGTTTTTATCTTTACGACAGAGTGTATCCAAAAAGCTCATAGAAAAGTTAGACATGGAACTCCACTTAGGAGTGGCATAACGTCAGAATCACCCAAAAAGTAACCAAAGATTAAGCTGGACTATTACTGGTAGCACTTATCATCATTACCACTCCACTAGGGCACTAGGAGAAGAATTTTCATGGTTTTTTCACACTGCCTATTTTGCGGCTAAAAGACATAGCAATGGCCTGTCGTCGATTCAGTTCAGTGCACTTCGACAGTATGGGCACCAGAGCTGGCCTAACTCCTAACGCCGCAGCTTGATGCTTTGAAAATTGACAGGCATGGTGTGTTCCAGCTCATGACGCCGTGGGCCGACGGGCCAAGCCTGGTGTCGCAGTGCCCCATCCAGCCCAGCGGCTCCTACACCTACCGGTTCAGCGTCCCGGGGCAGGAGGGCACGCTGTGGTGGCACGCCCACTCCTCCTTCCTCCGCGCCACCGTGTACGGCGCCTTCATCGTCCGCCCCCGCGCCGGCAACGCCTACCCCTTCCCGGCGCCGGACCAGGAGGTCCCCATCGTACTCGGTAACCGGTGCTGAGCTGTGCTGCATTTTCTGGCCGCCGCCTGGCATGGGGTCGCCCGTGCCAGCCGCGCGCGCTCGTGCATATCTTGATGGTGTGGACACAAAGAAGGATCTGACGTTTCTTTGCCTGATGTGCGGCTGTCAATGTCATGGACAGGCGAGTGGTGGAACCGGAATGTGGTCGACGTCGAGAACGACGCCATCTTGGCCGGCCAGCTTCCCGCCCAGTCCGACGCCTTCACGGTGAACGGCAAGACCGGCCTGCTCTACCAGTGCGCCAGTACGTATGCATCGCGTCACAAATCGATCGATTACGTTGGTGAATTTTTGTAAATTGAATGCAGTAACAGATCGAGTGCGATTAATTAAGTACTGATTGATTGTTACTGCTCGATTTGATTTGATTTGATTGGTTTAGATGAGACGTTCACGGCGGTGGTGCAGCCCAACACACGGGTGCTGCTCCGGGTCATCAATGCCGGCCTCAACTCGCACCTCTTCTTCAAGCTGGCCGGCCACAACTTCACCGTCGTCGCCGTCGACGGGACCTACACCTCCAACCTGAACACGGACACGCTCGTGATCGCGCCGGGGCAGACCGTGGACGCGCTCGTGACCACCAGCGCCGCGCCAGGGAGTTACTACATGGCGGTGCTGGCACACAACACCATGAGCCCGCTGTCGTTCGCCGCGTCCGACACCAGCACCGCCACCGCGATTTTCCAGTACAACGGCACGTCGACCAACCCGCCGGCGATGCCGGTCATGCCGTCCAGCTCCGACTCCGCGACGGCCAACGCCTTCTACTTCGGCCTGAGAGGCCTGGGCACGCCCGCTGTGCCGTCGCCGGTGGACGTGAGCATGACCATCGAGTTGGGGCTCGGCCAGCTGCCGTGCGACGCGTCGCAGACCAAGTGCAACGGCACCGCCGCCGCCGCCGCCATGAACGGCGTCTCGTTCCGGCTCCCGGCGCCGGAGACGTCCCTCCTCGGCGCGCACGTGAGCGGCCTGACGGGGGTCTTCACCGCCGACTTCCCCGACGGCCCGCCGCCCAGCGGCACGGCGATGGCGGTGGGGACCAAGGTGAAGAAGCTCGCTTACAACTCGGTGGTGGAGATCGTGCTGCAGAACCCGTCGGCCGTCCCGACGGAGAACCACCCGATCCACCTCCACGGCTTCAATTTCTTCGTGCTGGCACAGGGGATAGGAGCCTTCACCCCGGGCAGCGCGTCCTACAACCTCGTCGACCCCGTTTCCCGCAACACCATCGCCGTGCCCGGAGGTGGATGGGCCGTCATCCGATTCGTCGCTAACAACCCAGGTATGTATACATTCAGCCCAAACTTTACATGGGCCTACTGTTAATTTTTGGGCCTAACAAATGGGCTGATATTTTTGTCTCGACTCAGGCATGTGGTTCTTTCACTGCCACCTGGACCCGCACGTGCCGATGGGCCTGGGCATGGTGTTTCACGTGGACAGCGGGACGACGGCCGCCGCGACGCTGCCCGTGCCGCCGGCGGATTGGGTGGGAGTATGCGACGCGCAAAACTACGCGACGGCGGCAGCGGCGGCGGCGGCGGCTGCAACGCCAGCGCCGGCACCAGCCTCAGCCCCAGCCCTGGCACCAACATTAGCACCGGCACCAGGATCAGCCCCGGCGGCAGCGACATCGCCGCGGCCGGCGGCAGGATCGCCGGTGAAACCTTCGAGCCCGGTGGAGCACAAACCGTCGCCCAACCTTCCTCAGCACAGGGGGGACGGGCGCCCCAGTTCTACCTCCGCTTCTGGGCCGAGAGCTACGGGGCATCTCACCTGTCTCCTCTGTACAATTATTCTTTTCTTCGTTCTTCACGAACACAAGGCCTAACGCGTGAGTGATACGATACATACACACTCAGAAGTTACAGTTTTGTTCGTTCGTGTAAGTAAAAGTGATCATTGTTTTTATACGTGTATATGGATCTGATTCGATGTAATTAATTGTGACCTTCTCCCCTTCACCCTCCACACAGGGGGAAGATGTTCATAGCAAAGTTCAGAGTTCAGAATTCAGATGGGTTTGACTCTGTATTCATTCATGATTACGCATTGATAGAGCAATATACTGTGGTTTAAGTGCATGATGATGCCAAATTTAAACATCTTTTACGTCCCAATGCGACGCGATAATAGCTTGGAGGAGTGGAGGACAGATTCCGAGGACGTCGCCACCAAGGGACCTAGTCACCATCTGACGACATTCTTGCCCATTCTATTGCCTTATTTTTTTTTCTTTAATTAAGTTCTTCCAATCATACCTTGCCGTCGCCAATGCCGTTATGCTTATGTTACGTTCATCGCCGCGGGTTTCTTTGTATGCCATGGTCTTTTCAATTTCTGGGTTTAAATAAATGACCAATGCGTCTTTAGCACAGCTACACGTTTAGACCATTTCGAGGATGATGATCTTAAGACGTTAACACACAAGAAGCTAGGTGCTGTCTTTTATTTCCGAGCTTCGTTACACTTGAAAAAGCCAGAGGTATATGGTTGACTTTGGGATTATTTGAAAGTAGGTGTGTAGAGTGGGAAAAAAAAACAGGTGTCTTGCTTTATCTTTTTCCCCTGATTGTCAACTGCACATAACCAACACGATCATACTTTATTTGGTCTGTTGAAATCGAAGACCACAAGAAACCGAACCCAGTCGCTCCCAGTTGCAGGTGGCATATGCATCAGCTTAATTTGTGACTTGATTACTCTCAAGCTCGCTAAACACTGCCTCCTCACCCGTTAGCCGGCCTGTAATTCTCCTCTATATTAATGAAATAGGTATTGTCTCGTACCCGTTCATTCAAAAAATTATATATTGTAACTCGATGAAAAGGATAACGAGAACTTCAGAAAGAGGAACCAGCTGCTTCGTTCCTTTGTTTATTTTTCCACGCATTAGTTTCGTGTACATTTCGTTGCTGGAAAGAAACAACCCCATATAGTTGCTCGTTTCAATATAAATTTACCAGGTCATGCAAAGATACTTTTAACACTAGGTACAATATGACTACTACTGGACAGGCAGAAACTTCCAATTCTGAAAGGTTCGGTAAACTGCAGTCGCGTTGGCTAGATGACTTGGGGAAATCGACCTACTTGTATACACCTTTGCGAAAAATAGTGATGTTACATTCGACCAATGGCCATGGAGGTTTTACGTTCTTCTAGTAGCGTATTCTTCTCTGAAAGCACCACTGCAGTTCTGACTTTTTTCCGACAACTGGCTAGAACGCTCTACCTACTTCCATGCATACGTACGCTGACGATGTAACCGTTCAGAGAAAGTATTAATGGAAGCATGCAATAATGTAAAAGGTTAATAATTTTTTGAAACTAAAAAAGTAAAATAAAATCATGATCAACCTCTTGAGCACATTTGACACCGCATGATCTATACCATCTTTCTACACATATACTAGTATATATACTACATGCGTATACCTTTTCAATTTCCGAAACATAAAGTAGAGATCGATGCCGGCGCAACCCATGTAAACACACCATGTTGTTGTATCTTTTGCAAGACTTGACCCCTGGATTCAACAGCTTGAGGTCCAGAGCAAAGTGCAACCACTGCACGATGGGAAAAGGATAGAGACGCAGCCGCCAGTGCGAATGAGAGAGATGTCCGACAAAGTATTCTCGTGCGGTCGCAGTCCGATTACTACCTCTCCTTTGCTGAAGCTCTCTCTCACCGTCGTCTCACGCTACGCGGGAACGACGTGGTTCATCGGACGCAAGCAGGGCTTTTGCTCCAACGACTTATTCCGGCAGGATGGAGTCGTCGTTCGTGTATAAATAGGAACGCCCAGCCGGTAGCTCACTGTTGCTTTGCAGTTCGTACGTGCACCTTCTGCACTCTGGTCTGAGTTGCTACTGAGAAGGAGTAGTTCAGGATCGGAGATCGATCGATCGCGATGGCGCCGCAGGCAGCCGTCGCGCTCCTCGTGGTGCTCCTTCCAGCCATCTTCTCGGCGACGGCGAGCGCGGCGGTGGTGGAGCACACCTTCTATGTAATAATCCTTGGTGCCGTTTCCTACATGCAGCATCATCGTCCTTCCCAATAAGTTTCCATCATTCCCTTGGCTTGCTGCTCGTCGTTCTTACTTGTGTGTCGTCCGCGGTTTGCAATGGCTCGCGGGTGCTTGAAAACCAGGTGGGCGGCATGGAGATCTCGCAGCTATGCATGGACAGCGTGATTTACACGGTGAACCATCAGATGCCTGGACCCACCATCGAGGTTAGCGAAGGCGACACCCTCGTCGTCCATGTCGTCAACGACTCGCCGTACCCAATGTCGATGCACTGGTAAGTTAACCACGCGCCAAGTGGCCTTTCCGTTCCTACGTTTTTGGGCCCATTTTGACGAGAAAAATTTTCCTCCATGCGCGCGTGTGCGTGCAGGCACGGCATATTCCAGCTGCTGAGCGGGTGGGCCGACGGCGCCAACATGATCACGCAGTGTCCGATCCCGCCTTCAGACAAGTTCACCTACGTCTTCAACGTCACCGGGCAGGAGGGCACGCTGTGGTGGCACGCCCACGCATCCATGCTCCGGGCCACCATCTACGGCGCGCTCATCATCAAACCCAGAGGCGGCTACCCGTTCCCGACCCCGTACGCCGAGATCCCCATCCTGCTGGGCGAGTGGTGGAACAGGAACGTGGACGACGTGGAGCAAGACGGGCTCCTCACCGGCCTGGGCCCGGCGGCGTCCGACGTCTTCACCATCAACGGCTCGCCGGGCGACCAGAACCCCTGCGGAGGCGCTAGCATGTTCCACGTGGAGGTGGAGTCCGGCAAGACGTACCTCCTCCGCATCATCAACGCTGCAGTCAACGCCGAGCTCTTCTTCAAGGTGGCCGGCCACACCTTCACCGTGGTGGCCGCCGACGCCAGCTACACCAACCCGCACCCCACCGACGTCATCGTCATCGCGCCGGGCCAGACAGTGGACGCGCTCATGTCCGCCTCCGCCAAGCCGGGGCGGTACTACATGGCGGCGCGCGCGTTGGAGAGCAAGACCGCGGCCAACCCGCCGCCGTTCGACAACACCACGGCCACGGCCGTGCTCAGGTACAGGGGCGTCCCGGGCGCCGCCCCCGCCGCCATGCCGGCGCTGCCGCCCTACACCGACGTCGTCACCGCCGGCAGGTTCTACTGGTCCATGACCGGCCTCGTCCGGCCAGGCGACCCCGTCGTGCCGACGCGCGTCGACCACAGCATGGTCGTCGGGTTCGGCCTGGAGCAGGCGCCGTGCGCGCCGTACCAGACCAAGTGTCAGGGGTTCGCCGTCGTGGCGTCCATGAACAGGTACTCGTTCTGGTTCCCGGAAGAGGTGTCGCTGCTCGAGGCGCTCTTCAGGGGCGTGCCGGGCGTTTACTCGGAGGACTTCCCGGGGTCGCTGCCGCCGCCGGCGGTGACGGCGGCCAGGAAGGTGACGTCGGTGAGGAAGGTGAACTTCAACGACGTCCTGGAGGTGGTGCTGCAGAACGAGGCGTACAGCAGCGCGCTCGGCGCCGAGAACCACCCGATCCACCTGCACGGGTTCAACTTCTTCGTGCTGGCGCAGGGGCTCGGGCGCTTCGACCGCGGGATGAAGAGCAAGTACAACCTCGTGAACCCGCAGGTGCGCAACACCATCGCCGTGCCGGCCGGCGGCTGGGCTGTCATCCGCTTCACGGCGAACAATCCAGGTGAGGGTTCGCAACAAACAAGTTTGTTTCTTCAAAATCTGAGGCGATGGGTCGTAAATTTTGAACCCTTCCTGCTGGCGGCGTGATTGTGACCAAATTGCAGGTATGTGGTTCATGCACTGTCACCTGGACGCGCACCTGCCCTTGGGGTTGGCCATGGTCTTCGAGGTGCTCAACGGACCGGCGCCGAATCTGCTCCCTCCACCTCCTGCAGACTTCCCCAAGTGTCACTGAACGTGATCGACCTGCAGACTCCACCCTATGCCTGACAGGTCCATCGAGATGGGACTATGGGAGTGTGCAAGACAGAATGTGTGATGTGATGCCCGCGTAGCCGTTCCTTCTCGCTTATGGCTACCAGATTTCATTGTGTCGTGCATGGCAAATGATTCCTTATTTTTCAACTTCAGTCGTTAATAATAGCTATGCTGATCAGTTCGTGTTCTTTGGTATTCATTCAAGCTCAATGAGTCAATGGCAATCAGAAACCATGTTGTTACAATTTTTGCAGCGCAATTACAGAACACAGAAGAGAGTGCAGACGGCAAGTGTGCGATACCGTGCACAAACATAGCAGCAATAAGATGCAGACAAAAACAGTCAAACCACAAACTTCTCTATAAACGACCGTAAAAAAATTAATTACATTGGTGCATACATTAATTTCTAAGCACCACTAAAAGGAACATACACTTTCATCCTATATTACATTATCGAAAATCTGAAGAATATATTGCAAGAAATTCTTTTACATCGGTAGCTACATTAGTTAGTAGGCGTACACCACAATGGAACAGATATTGCATGTCCAGACCTCACCATCAGGTCGAAGATATGACGTGCCGTCAGTTCAGCAATGATCGAACGAGCACAATGATCTTCAGTTGAGCTGCTACAAGAATCCCAAAGAAGTAACACAAAACAAAAATAGATGCAGAACAAACATAAACCCTTCACCAAGATCGCACTGCATCAAGACCATGAGTCTCTAACCGCTAGAACATTAAACTCAATGCACAACGATGTAACCATCACAAAACCCCATCCTATCAAGCTGTAACATGTACTTGAAGTTTTGGCACTGAGATAAGGCTCACTTCAGTGTAATGAATGTCACAAGCACCAGCCATCCTACGGTTCCAATCTAGAACCCATGGGAACAGTGAACACTGGGTTTGAGAAAATCCATGACCGTGATAACAACGGTTTTAACCAAACAAGTGGGGTGATATGTACCCAGTACCTATCCCACTTCATGCCGCTAAACACCTCTTTAGAATATCTACTGCAAAATTGCTTGTATTTAGCTCTAGTTTATACCTACAAATCAAATCTGCACAAAGTTTCAGAGTTCAAACTAAAAGTAGATAACTGACCATATTCTGGGTGCGAAACTGGTCAGAAACCACAAGAGGCCTGATACAGAAAGAATCTGATTTTCACCCACCATCCAGTACCAAACCATTATTAACCCAAAACTGGTGAATCCAGTCTGGCATGGCAATTGCTAACTTATTATGGCTGCCACCAACCACGTATCTCATCAGAATTGATAAAATTTTCTCTTAATCTTGCCCAGTGATTTGTATCTAAACAACATTATGTTTTTTATTTGTTTGCTAGACCATTGCTGACGCAAAACATGGGATTTCAACTGCAGACACAAGAAATGAGGTCGGAGCCGCAACTCACTTCCCCATGACATGCAGCTGCGGGGCATGGTTCCAAACACACCCAAATTAAGTGCAGGAAAGTACCAGATGTTCAGTTGTTCTTAGCTAAAAAAATCATCTTAGTAATTACCAAATAAATCTACACTCAGGTTTAGAGCATCTCTAACTGTACGGATAGCTGCCACCTATAAGATTCATACATGTTAACAAAGATGGTACTATACACAGCTTTCACCCTAATCTAATTACGACAGAGTCTACAACATGCAATAGATCTCAATATTACTGCATTAAATGGGTCCCACTACATTTCAATACCATTGCATCAAATGAGTAGACTATCTAGTAACTAGGAGGTACCATTTCATTTCTTCACTTACATATAGGAAAAAATGTGACACAGAAACCCTTGTATCTAGGTGATCCTATGGATTATACACCCTCAAGTTCTATTAATAAATAGCCATATTACAGTAGGTCAAAGAAGCAGCACATATGTGCACATTGAGCCTAGTCTGGAGAAATATTCCCAAGTTGAAGAAAATATTAAAGGTGAAGAAAATGATTAAGTTGAAGAAAATATTCCCAAGTTTAGTCCGAGCAACTTGCGTCTGGGAGAAATATCCTTTGTGTAATGACAAGCAACTTTTTGGGGGAATAAGAATTTTGCTTTGGGTACTACTATCAGCCAAACCAACTAAACGCAGACAAAATGATCAAATGTTAGACCTGGACACAGTATAACCAATTGACCTTGAATATTCCCAAGTTTAGTCCGAGCAACTTGTGTCTGGGAGAAATATCCTTTGTGTAATGACAAGCAACTTTTTGGGGAATAAGAATTTTTCTTTGGGTACTACTATCAGCCAAACCAACTAAATGCAGATAAAATGATAAAATGTTAGACCTGGACACAGCATAACTAATTGACCTTGTCACAAAATTGGTTTGAGCAAGTTCTAGAGACACTGCAGATTACACGGGCCAAATGTACACAGAAGATCTATCTAAAGATAAACAAAATCTAATGTACTAAGAATCCTAGTGCATCGGGGGCCGTCATACCCCCCGCAGGTCTAGTTTTTTCTGTTGACCCGCACAAATACATAAAATGCAATGATTAGTGTAGAAGCAATTGACAAAACAATAAGATACACTTTAGCCCTGGGAAAATGTTTGTCAAAAAATTTAATGTGCATTGTAATGAAACCTCAATACATATCTTTCCTTACCGACATTAGTAAAGCATGTAATCCATACCATCGTTAGGAAAGCATGCAAGAATGGCAGTCCAACTCCCGGCAGAAAATTATCCTACACTTTTACGTTTCTGCTTAGCACACAAACAACAAAAGATACAGAGGATTCAATGGTCACTATTGGAGAAATACATCCAGAAAAAGCTACCACCAGCAAAATGAATCATATGCTAATAACCACATCAAAATAACTGAAGAAGCCATATTTCATTCACAACATTTTAAGTTAATTGGCTTATAATGATGTCCTATCCTGAACCTCAAACCTATGGCAATTAAACAAGTGAACCACTGGATGAGCAAAGTTACTATCTAGAAGTGGACAACAGTAGTGGACAACAGCTTTTGTATTGGTATTGACAAGCTCAGCATGCATGATGTACACACCGTGTTCATCTGAAACCAAGCCACCATCTCTCTTCTATTTTCTCTTTCTTTCTACATCCTTTGGTTCTGAAACCTCTTTTCAAATAGACACCACCCATTTGTCTCTTACTAAGCTAAGTTATAGCACACAACACCAACCTCTTCATGTCTGGGGTTTTCTCTGCACTTCCGACTCCCATTGACATTAATAAATGCGGGAGCAACATACAAAGAAAACTCTGTTAAAATCCAAAACCTCGTCCAAGCCAACCATGTTTACCATATTTTCTCCTTTTATCCATCCAAAACCTTGGATTTGTAAATTTTGTAGACTGTTTGGGATTTAGGAATAATTCTTCTTCATTGATTGATTGAAAGGAGATACAATCCCATCCTTATATAGATGGGAAGACTTGAACCTTAAAAAACTAATCAACTTGACCCTTAAGAAACTAATCTCTAACTAATCTTATGTGGTAACAACTAATCCTGATCCCGGTTTACTGTTCACGCGCACTATTCATGCACTCCAGTACAGTGGGCCCAGGCCTAGCTGGTCCCACCCCCATGACATCTTGTAACTGGGACAACGTTACAATTCCGTTACAATTCCTTAAAATATCAATCACATTAAGAAAATATGGCTGCAGTGATGTAGCAAGCCGTCATATATACAGAGATGCCTTATATTTTTGGGAGATGCTTATATTTTTGGGATCTATGTATGCAAACCACTTAAAGTTTCAGGTATTGGAAGTACTGGAAACAATTTCTAAATTATATCACCTTACAAAGAGTTTGCAATGACAAGTACTAGTTTAGCGCTGCCTGAAAATAAAATACACTTTCGAGTCTTTTTGCTAAGTTTCAGTCGGTGCTGTGGGGTACTGGATCACCATTAGCTTTAGTATGAGCCTAGTGGAAAGGCATGTGAGTCGCATACTATCACATATAGAAGACTAAAACTAAAAGGGTACTAATACGTTAAGCATTCTTATGTTTCAGCAACTAAACATACAAAGTAGAACAATAGAAACCATTCAGGCATGTGAAGTAAAAACATATCCAAAACAGTAAATCACAGAAACCATAAAGGCATGTGAACTCTGCAGACCAACATACAACAAAAGTTTTTGACCATTACAAGTTCCAAATATGCTGAACTGCTTTAACAAGATAACTCTCATTTTTCAATTGTCTTGGAAACATCCATAAGCATACTAGCAACCTGGCAAAACAATAGTATAGTAACCAACTGAACCCAAGGGATAAAATGGCTGTGCTTTTGGAGAACAATGGAAACCACAACACTCACCATCAAAATAATCAGGCGCTGAAATAGGTAACAATAGTTCTAACGCCTATTCCCACGGAAGTGACCCTTCCCAGCAACCTTTTTGTTGAAAGACTTGGGGCCTCCGTAATTCCTGAGTAAGCAGCGAATGTTAGAGTTTATAACAGGGTGCTTAACCTCAGATATTTCAAATCAAATTAATTTTTAAAAACATCTCACATCTTTTTCTGCATCGCAACATCTTGCTTCATTTTCAGAATAATGTCCATTGCAAATTGTTGATGTTCCCTTGTCTGTACGTGCAGATCCAGGTTCTCTGCACTTCCACAGTTAAACATACATATGCGGCACCAACCAACATCTCCATTTCTCAAGGGTCCACCCTAGACAAACAACGAGTTAGCAGCCACACAATGCATGATCAGCAATAATAATAGCACATGGGAAGTGATATTGCATTGTAAAAAGACAAAGAAACAAATTTATATTCTCAAATTGATGACCCACCAAACCAAAGTGCACTGGTTCTTTTGGAAATCCATGACGAGAATAGTCAGCAAACTGATTAGGATCACCTGGATGCATGTGACCTGCGAAATGGTGGCTAGATGGTTCAAATAAATGCGACAGACCATGGTCATGGGCTCTCGAATACCCAAACAAACAATACATAGTATGTGGAAGGAAAAGAATCACCAGGGAGGAAATGAGGAGGGAACTCTGGACCATCAAAAGCATGCTGTACATTCCCAGGAAGGTTACCAGAGACAAGCTGGTCTTTACGGGGAACACCACTCATCCCTTGAACAAATGGCATGAAAACAATTCAAATTCATTAGAGAACCAGAGTTGATATATTATGGAAAGGCAAAGGTTGTAAACTTGCATTCATGGAACCCAGATAATAAAGATCTGATGCCAACAAAGTCTTCTACAAGTTTTAGTTATTAAAATTATTTAAACCAAACAATCAGTACCTGGGTTTCTGAAATTAGGCATTACATCAGCTCCATGGTGATTGAATTCTGCATTGTGTGGCGGAAAATCAGGGTGCCTAGCCATTGCATTCGGCTTCCTTGAAAAATCCTCTACAGGAAATGGAGTTTTCTGGTTTGGAAATGGAGGCCTTCCTGGTAATGAATCTGAAAAACCATCAGGTCTACCTAAAGCTCTGTCTAAAGGACTTGGACCCATCTGCAGGCCTGGACCATCCAGATGGGATGGCCCAGGAAACTGCATCAGACCGTCTTCAATATTATTAGGTCTACCAGGATATGCTGCAAGTGGTTTGAGATGTTCCCTTGAAGTGTTGAAACCCTTGTCAGGGAAAGCCCTTCCACTACCAGAGCCATTGCTCCTCGATGTTCCTGTGTGAATGGAAGTTAGGTCAGCATGCCCACAACAAAAAAAAGAATTGAAGTATTTGCCTCTGAACCAGAGTATTACCAAGAGGATGTGGCCAGCTCAAATGTTCAGGGACAAAAGGAGGGAACATTTTGTCCTGATCAGGTAATGGGCCAACCATGGGTGGTCGAACCATACCATCACAATCACCACCCGGTCTGATACCCCCAGGCTGCGACATTGGCATCCGAATTTGATTCTCTCCAGACAACCTTGATGTCGATCCAGAATGGAATGAACCATACGGTTTCTGCATCGGAGGCCGAATATTTTCAGAAAAACCATGCGGATGCATCATATGCTGAGGAAGCATTCTCTCCGGTCCAGATGGATGTTTTGATCCCATGCCTGGGGGCACAAAGGAGCCTGGTGCCCCTGCATTTTTCTGTGATGCCTTCTGTAATGATCCACCTTTCTCACAATCATCCGAAGCCTTATGCTTTTTTCCTCCCTGTACTGGACCATTTGAATTGCGTTCCCAGGCAGAAATTCCATCCCTTCCAATTGAACCATCTGTGATGTGTAGTGCAACACCAGTTTGCCCTGCATCTTTTTTAACACAACCAAAATCATTATGTTCTCTGTTCATGTTTTCATCACCCAATGCCTTCAACATTGTAGGTCTCATTACAGCAAATTCAGAACCATTATTTTTACTTTTGCTAACAGCAGTACTATCAGCAGCATTACTTGAAGTTTCTGACTTTCCTGGTTGCAAAGCATGTGTCTCCAGAGCTACAGAACCCTGTCCCATAGGTTGCCCAGCAGCAGGCAACTGGGATGTTAATCCCACATTATCAGATCTAAGCATTGTTGGCTGTTGTTTCATTGAATCTTGAAAACTGTTAACTGGGACACCAGGTTGACGTAGAAATTGGTTTGGTGGCGCAAGATGACTCGTAGGTCTGCCAGCTGAAGTTTGAACATGATGCCCAGCATAGCCATAGCCAGGAACATGCTGCTGCATATATGGACCATGAGGTTGTGAAGGTTGCGAGTGCAAGTGTTGTTGTGATGAGGGTATTCCTTGCTGGTATGGCTGACCTTGTGAGGAAACAGATGATTGAGGAGGCAGTCCTTGCAGTGGTGCCTGGGAAGGGATGACAGAATGCATTGGTGGCCGCTGAGTGGGGTACCCAATATGTTGTTGATGTTGTGTTGTATGCTGAATTCCTTGTGGAGTCTGCATAGCTGGCTGTTGGCCTGGCAATGGAGGGTGCATTGGTGGAGGATGCTGAGAAACCGGGTGTTGCAATGAAGTGCCGTGTGGCATCTGCTGTTGTGATTGCGGCGCATAGGCTTGTGGCTGCGGGTAAGTTTGCTGCTGCACTAGTGGAGATTGGAGCTTGACTTGAGAGTTTAGCTGCATCTGAGGTTGAAGATTTTGCTGTGGAGGTAAGGTTTGCATATGTGCATGTTGTTGCTGGGCAACGGTCTGTTGCTGTTGTGGAGGTTGAGCCTGTACTTGTGCTGGTTGTGATGTGGGGCCAGACAGTTGAAAAGGTACTTGACTTTGTGGTTGCAGCTGTGGAACTTGTGGGGCTGATTGAACTGGCTGCTGAGGCTGAGACTGACCTGAAGGAGCTTGGGGAAGGTGGGGCTGACTTTGGGGTTGGGGTTGCACTGGATGCTGCTGAGGCTGTGCATAACCTGCTGGTGGTGGCAACTGGGGTTGACTTTGAGGTTGCGTCATGAGTTGGGGCTGAGATGACTGCACCTGAGGCTGAACATATGAAATTGGCTGTGCAGAACCTTGTGTCATATTTTGGGATGCCACTTGCATTTGAGGTTGTGTGTACTGCTGATGCACCTGCTGGTATTGGCCATACTGTTGATATTGCTGCATGTAAGGGTTGTACCCAGGGTACTGTTGCTGGTAATACTGTGAGTATTGGAGTTGCTGCTGGTACCACTGCTCAGCTGTTGGAGTTTGAGAAGCAGCAGCTGATGCAGCTGCTAAGGAAGGGGGTGCTGTTGCCGTGCTTGCACCAGCTGCCCCTCCTATTGCTGCAGCAGAAGCTGCAACAGCTGTAGCTGCAGATGGCAATGTCATAGCTGGAGGTGCAGCAGAGCCTGCTGGGGCAAGCGATGGATCTTGGGTGATTGCTTGAGTTGTTGGAGCCGATGGTTGTGCTTGACTACCATCAACTTGATGTGTTTGAGATTGTGAGCCCTGCAAATAACAGGTAAAAAGATTATCAGCAACAACACATTTCTAGACATAACTAAGAGATTCTGAAGACATGATGGGCATACAGGGCAGAGTTGAGCATGTTCTTGCACTTGACGATGCACAATCTGTGTCCCACAACGATTACAAACAACAGGGGAGTTCCCATATGCACAAGCAGTACTGTGTGTGATAGACGCAGATAGCGCTCCTTGCCATTGGCAACCACTCTTATTATATAGGCAATGGACGGTGACCTTGCCAATTGTCTCAGCAAGGGATTTATTTGATTCTGTGAGAGGCTGCATATTGCAAATTAGGTTGTAAGAGTGCCACAAGTTGATATGTTTTAACTCATTGAATATGCATACCTTGGAATCAGTTTCTGTCACCAAGTAGCCATCATAAGGGCAAGCTTTTGTGGTTGCCGCTACATAAGCTAAGCAGGGTTTGCAGTAGAGATGTGTGCACTGAGTTTGCAAAGCTTCATTGGGATATATGAGTGTACGACAAACAGGGCAGAAATATTCACCAGGAAGGGATTGAATACTCAGAATGCATTCATTATCGAAACCCATCACTGAAACTTGCTAGATCAAATGTCAAGCCTGCACAAATAATCACATACATTTGGATTTGGTTATAGAATGAAGAGAGAAATAGAGTGATGACCCATAGTTGGTGGGAGATAACGTGGATAGCTTGCATAAAGAAAGAAATAGAGTTAACGATGCTTAGTGGGGTGCATCTATATAGGTTATATAGATACTCCAGATTATTCCTATCTTCATTCTGATACTTTTATGCTGCCTTTCTAAGTAGCAAGAAGTCATAAACGGGAGAGAATCAATATGTCCTGCAGGAAAGTCTAAAGACTCTGCAATCAACTATTCAGCTCCTTATAAGTATTTTACTCCCGTAGGAGTTGTACAATGGTTTCATGCTCGGTAATTGACTAATGGAGCTTGGAAGAAAATTTGTGATCCTTTTCTCTCTTGATACGTAGTCTACTTCAAGAAGTAATATCTCTGAAAATACGCCAGCTTTTAATTTCATTGTACCTATATACTATCTTTTATACATGCTTCAATTTCATCAACTTCGTGCATACTCAGTATTTTCTATCCATTAGATACATGTCTTATGGGTTTCTTTCTTCTCCATTAATTAACCAAACGGAAACTCAAAGTCTATGATTTTTATCCAAGAGGTCGCTCACATGGCTTTCAACATAATATCTACAGTGCACCATCTATACGAGCAATAAAGCAATCACATTGGTTCAAAGTTTATTGAAAAGCTATCTCAAATCCCGCAACAACGCGTGGAGACTCACCTAGTATATTTTGAAAGTATGATTAGGCATCACCAACATGTCCTGCCAGAATGATGAATCACTACATAACTAAAAGGCCCGGCCATCCCAAATTCGCAACAAAGCACTTCCAATATAAATTTGTGCAGGTCTCAAGATAATTATAACATGCTACCCGCTTGCTCTTTCAGAACCAGCGCAATCTATTGGCACACATAAGAAAAAGGCTGCTCATAAAGCACCTAAAGACCACACAAATGAACAGGGGCGGACCCAGTATAGGACATGGATGTACACATGTACACCCAATAACTGTTGCAAAAAGGTCGAATTTAGTAGGTAAAATCATGATCAGATCCGAATACAAATACCCTACGTTAGGGGTTTGGGTGTTCGATTTCGCGTAGCAGGATAGGAAGGGAGGGGAATAGGAAGCCATACCCCTGTCGGATGTTCGTCGCTGGCCAAGCGCCCGTCGCTCGACGAAGGGTTTCAAAGGCTTCGCCTAGGCTTCCAGGCGCTCCAACAATCGTGGGCGTCCTGGTCGCCTAGCTAAAAAGCAGCAAGAGGGAGTGAGGGAGGGGAAGAATGGAGGGGAAATAGACCCCACCGCGCCGCCGCCGTGGCGGCCCTGCTCGGCGCTCTTCTACCTCCACTCGCCGCCGCCGCCGCCGCGCTCCTCCCTGCTCCACCACCCGCAGCCCCACGTCCTCCTCCGGCTCAAGCGCAGGGCTCCCGCCACCGCCGCCGCCGCCGCCGCCGGGGCAGAGAGAGAGGGAGCAAAGGGAGATTGAGGGAGAGAGACGAGCGATGGGCCGGTGGCTGCGGCGCTGCTTGAGGAGGGAGGGAGAGTCGGAGAGACGAGCGAGCTAGGGCAGGGTACGTATGGTGGGCTGACTAGTGGGCCTGGGCCAGTCGAGTCTTTTCTTTTCTTCCTTCTTCTTTTTCATTTCCCACCACTTTCTGCTGACATGGTTTGCTTCCTTGCTGCTAAGAGGTCGCCTTGCCTACGCGTCTGAAAAAGATTGGCTCGTCTCACTTCACCTTATTATTTTTAATGAACAACAGACAGTACAACTCGTCATTTTAGAAAAAGAAAAGGAAGTCGTGATAAAGACTCGAGCTATAGCTGGGTAAGGGACACACGTTGAGGTCGCGAAAAGAAAGAAGGTGGTGGGTTATATGAGACAGAAATGGATCGTGTGCTCGTCAAGTTGATGATCAAAAGGGCAACTGAGATGTACAAAGAATCTTGATCACGGACCAACCATGTTGGGCTGGATGGTATCGAAAAATTGTCTTGACACGTCATGTATCAACATTTATTTTTTATTCAATTCGAATATTGTAGGATACATATTGAGTACTTATCAAATACGAAATACGGCACCTGCTCGACGCATAAGTGTGATGTAGCGTGGAAATGACGGAAAAGAACTCCATATTTTAAAACCGGTCAATTATATTAGCTTAAGAATCTAAAATTAATTAATATTGTAACTTAACAAATTTCATAACTTTAAAAAGTCGTACTAAAATTCGAAAATAACAAAATCACCATCACTATTAGTAGCACACTCAATATTTTCTTTAAACTACATATAAATATAATAAATTCAACATTTTTCAAAACAAATAGCAACATTTTTGAAATGTTAATTTTTTATTTCTTCTTCTTTCCCAAAGTTAGTAGCTAAAGGGTATTGTGGCAAGTGTGAGTAACATGCTGCAGAGATAAATAGCATCAATAAGCCACAGTCGTGAACAAGGTAAGACTGTGCGCTAGCAACGAGTACGGGCAGCCGCGACGGGACGATGCGCACAAGGCACTGCAACCAGCACAGGCGATGCATGGCAGAGATGGCGCCAATGGATGAAAACAAGAGCGGAGCATGCAACGAGCACAAGTAGTCTTAATGTGATATGAATCTTTAGTATTATTTTTTCTAAAGTATTACCTTAACATAATATGTAATTTTACTTCAAAAATGTTTTTACTTTGTGAAGAATATTTTTAAATATCATTTAAATCAAATAGATATACACAACTTTCAAAATAATATAAAACAATGTAAATATATTTTTTCATTTTAATGATAGTTCCAGATAAATGATTTTTAACAAAACTATCATCGGTGCATAAAAAGAAAGTGAACATTTTTTATAAGGTATTATAAAAGTATTGGTTATGTTTCTTATTTGGCTAGTGTAACTACTTTGTGATTTACTAAATTTTTGACAAAAATAATCAACCGACAATTTTTTTATCACAAAAGTTGGGAGTTAA
Source organism: Cenchrus fungigraminus (assembly GCA_036936925.1). Taxonomy (NCBI): domain Eukaryota; kingdom Viridiplantae; phylum Streptophyta; class Magnoliopsida; order Poales; family Poaceae; genus Cenchrus; species Cenchrus fungigraminus. The sequence goes on along the minus strand of CM072778.1, from coordinate 11,827,587 downwards.
CATGACATCACTCAAAATATATGGTAATCCATTCCATGTAGCATTTATCTTAGTCAAAAAGTTAAAATATACCCTTGTTGATTCCCGTCAAAAAGAAGTTAAAATATATTTAAAGAAACACAACTTGAAAACATAAAAAAATAGGATTATTAGTTTCAACAAGATAAAAATCATATAATAAGATAATATATATTTAGGAACAAAATTAAGAATGTATGTACACCTATTTTTTGTAATCCTATGCGCCACTACAAATGAACCAACATAAATTAATCAGCTGCACTCCTCCATAAGAGATCTAAGCAGCCAACATCTCCATAACTCCCGATCTAAGCAGCCAACACCTCCATAACTCCCTCCACTCATGAAACATGGAGGCTCCAATCTAGGGGTAAACAACACAACGGTGCCAAATCGCAACAAAGCTACTTGACTACCATGTAGCACAGGAACCAACTTATCACAAAATACTGAATTGCCGATCACAGCACCGCCATCAAGGGTTTGCATATGTACACCACATAAATGCGGAGCAAGGGATGCGCGCCTCTTTTATTCGGAACTCGCCAGCTCGAAAACCTCAAACGACAACGATGGAGGAGGAAAACCTCAACCCTAGACCGTAGGCAACTCAAGCATCCCGAATCTCCGTCGAGCGCGGAGGGAGGATGGGAGTTGTGATGCCCCAGGTTTTTAATTAGCATTATTAGTGCTAATGACCGAGTCAACGACAAGTCAAACACGTTGACTTTGGTCAAACCTTGGTCAACTTGGGTCATCACCTCGAAAACCTAGCCAACAATCACTAGTGATCATTTTAATCAAGTCAACACCCACTTTTGGTCAAACCTTGGTCAAAGGCATAGTCAAACCCTAGTCAAACCCCTAATGTCTTTGAACCTTTCCTAGAACTTTTGCCGCGTTCTCCAAATTTCACTTAAACACTTCAAAATCGACCAATACAAAAGTTGTTCATCTTTTTGAGGGACACAATTTTCATAATTGGCAGTATTTGAAATTTTGAGTGGAAGATGTTCAAAAACTTGGTCAACGTCAGCATCTCCATTTTGACCGCGCCGTGAAAACTGTCATGTTTGCCATGTGTTCCCGGACGAACTAGTCAACAAAAGGCATGCCAACCTTTGTAAAAGTTGTACTCCGATGCATCATCTACAACTTTTACATTTGGAGATTTTGAACTTCTATTCAACTCTTTCGAGTTTGACTCATTTGAAAAGGCCTTGACCGAATAGGAAACCAACTCTAGGGGCCGGACTCGCGCCGTCCGCGCGCCGACCGGCGCCGCGAATTCCGCACCGTTGCTCCCGGGGCTCGGATGCCGAGGCCGCGAGGCGGCCACGCGTGCGAGCGGGAATCCGTGGCCGCGCCCGTAGCTCCGATCCCCCTCGGCCGCCACTTCCCCAGGATGCCACGCGCCGAGCGCCGGCGCCGGACCCCCTGTCCGCGCCGCGCCGGCCACTCCCCTGCCTTGGGCGCCGCAACGCTGCCCGGGTCCCCCTTGCCACCGTGATGCCTTCGCCTCGAAGGGAGATCGACGCCCCACCGGCTATAAAAGGTGCCCCTTCCCCCCCTCCCGCGCGCCAGAGCCGTTCCGTCATCGCCATGGCCGCCGCCACGGTGAAATCCCCTGCCTGCTTTCTTCCCCGTTAGCTCGACCATCCAGGTGCCTCCCCTAGGACCTGCTAGAGCAGGCACCGTCGCTTGTTACCCAGGACATGCCGCCGCCTGGCGCCGCCGAACCCACTCGCCGGCCACTTCCCCGACTCAACCAAGCACGCAAATCGAGCGCTGGTGAGGCCCTCAGCCGCCTCCACTCCTTCCCCAGCCCGGGACGCCGGCGAGCTCGCCGGAATTCCGGCCGAACCGCCGCCGGCCATGGCCAGGGACCTAATTGTAGGGGTAAAATTCTTTCCAGGGACTTAAATGCGAACCAAGGGCACGGTTGTGAGTCTCAAAATCTTTCCGAGGGCCTCACTGCAAAATATATTCTTAAGTTTTAGTGGGTTTTTGCTGAATCTTAGAAAAATCATATAAATTTACAGAAAAATCAGAAAAATGCAAAACCAATTTTGCTGGTTTCCCGGTGAATAACTCTACAACTTTTGCAAAGCATGACCATACTTTTAAGTGATAGTTTTTGCATGAAAAATAGAAAACAATTAAAACTAGATCTGTTGTAGTTCAAAATCTATAAGTTCTCTCAAGCTTAATTTTGGATATGTTGTGTCTAATGTCATGACTAGGCCCTACACCAAAAATTACATAAAGTTACTAAGTAAATCTTTGAATATGATTTATTTTGTATTTATGATGAATCTGCTTAAATGAATTTTATAGCTCAAAATAAATATTTTTTTGTGCTCAAGTTCTGTATATGATCTTTATATGCCTAAACACACCTCTGGTAAATTAATCATTATTTTATATCTATCAGAAATATTTATTCTCGATTTATGCTTAATTTTCAATATAAATGTATAGCTCAAGATCTAGAGTAGCTCTTGATGTATTTGTTAATTTCCTAGCCTTGATTTGAGTCATAGAATCAGTGAGAGAAAGTTGGGATCAATTTGTTGTTTATTTATTTTTATATGCATTTCTCATATTTTGGTAGCTAGATATTGTCTTTTGTGATATAATTAATTTTATAGCTCATGTAAATGTGGAATCTTGTTCAGTGGCCTTATCTAGGTTTATAGTGCTTCAGAAACACACCCACTAAATTTTATGAATTTATTTTATGAATAAAAGCAATAAAGGCAAATTGAAGCTTAATATTAAGTTAAACAGGGAAATCACCGATGTTGACGGTGTATATGCGTATCCAATTTCGTTTGGACTTGCAAGCGGACAAGTCCTCCGTCGTAGCCAAGGGACCCTTCTTCCCTCAAGTGTGAACCCAAGGTATCGAATCCGTGGAACAAATGTGTGATGCAAGAACCTATCTATTAAAACCGAGAACACTTAGATCTTCAAAGAGGAATGCTTTTGCATCTAATCTAAAGAACATCGAAAGAAACGAATCTAATCTATGAAAGCCGGAGGTAGCAAGAGATAGAGAGGGATAGGTAAAACCAATCTAGAGATATTGGATCAAGCTTTTGTTGAAGTTCCAAGCAAAGAAGAAATAGCCAAGTTGAATCTCATAAAAAGCATCTTTAAATCACGATTTCCCATACAACTCCGAAGACGCCCACCTTTTGGAGCCACCGTTCTGTCACAACGCACTCCTATTCATACGGGTTAGCCTAGGGTGAGTCCAATGGACAAGTTAAAATCTCTTGGAAGGTCAGACATGCACCTCTAGCCACCACGACTACAAGAACACCCTCTATGATCTATCTCGAGAATAGATCTTAAAGTAAGAAAAGCCAATTGAAATCAAAGTCGTAGAAGAAACACTCGATCGCTAGAAATCGGATTGCAACTTGATAATTCAACATAGTACATGATACATGAACAAGATCACCACCGGGATCCTACCTTGATCTTGCTTCTAGCTCCTGGAACTCTGACGTGGTCTTCCTTGCAAGGTTCCCACGTCGGCTACGGAAACCCTAGACAACTAGCTCGACCCTCTCCTCTCCAGGATGGTGTCCCTCTCTTCTCTGCTCCTCGGCGGTGAATGACGAATGAGTTGATGCGTGACTCTTGGCCAGGGGGCTATAAATAGTCCGAGAGGCGGCTAGGTCAAAGGGGGGCACGAATGGGCCCCGAAATGGGCTGGGCCGGCCGGCCTGGGCCCATTTTGGCCCATCTCGTGGCCTCCTTTGCTGGTGATGCTTCCCGAGTCTTCTAGAGTATTCTCCCTTCTGCATGTGGGCCCTTGATGTCAGTTTCTCCGCGATTTAGTTGAAGCTCCTTGTCCCGCAAGATTCAGCATTTTCTGTTCAGGTCCTCGGAGTTTTCCGTCTTCACGGGTTGGTCCTTGATCTTCTTGGAGTCATGTTCACTTCATTGCTTGACTTGTACCGAGCTTCAAGGTCTTGTCACAAAGTGCTTGATGAACTGTACCCGGAAGTCTTGCTTTCAACGCCAAAATCCTGCATAAACATCAAACTCCAAAACCGACATGCACGAACGAACTTGTTATACCAAGGGGGTTAGTACCAATGGATAAGATATAAAATTCATGCCAACACCGAAGGTAAACTCATGGCTAGGTTGACGGAAATTCACCGTCAACATCTCCCCCATGCTTAAACCTTGCTCGTCCTCGAGTAAGCCTTCGATGGGTATCATCGTTGCCCTTCATTGCTCAAACCCTGCACTTGATCATACATGAGAAAACATAATGCTCTCAAAAGTTTAGTTCGTTAAAGTTCCATAATGTACTAGCCTTCATCCCTACGGAGGGTGGATATTAATTAAGCTCATCTCACAAGTATTAAACATGCTCCCAAAATTCAAATGGATCTCAGAAATTTTGAAATAAAGAATGAGATGAAAAAGAGCTAAACCAAGTTCAAAAATTTAAACCACCTTGCATCTTGCTCATGAACTCTCATCTCATCTTATCTCTCAAGCCTATTTCTTTTACTCCTTTCCCTCTCAAAAAATATATATAAGTGGCAGGATTTATGTGGAGCTCTTTTGGGAAAGTTTAGTCCTAACAAGATATTATAAATGAGATGTTGTCAAAACAAGACAAGCTTCTCATGGTCTTACCGAGACTCGTCAAAAAGGTCATTGGAAAATAATGTTATATCAAGGAGGGGGAGAGAAAAATACACACACTTTGAGATAGGTGGACATGTGCAAATGGCAAAGAGTGACCCCGAGGCACAAAGGAAGTCCTCGTTATCGGATTGCACATGGTTGGAAAGATGAGTTTGGATCTTAAATCTCGAAACTTTTGAAATTCCTAATGCACTTTAGAGAACCGGGGAGTTCACTCTATTTTATTTTTATACATACTCATATTTTTTTTCTTTTCTCATACATATATTTTTTTCTTTATACTCATTTTTTTCTTTTTCTTTCTTTCTTTCTTTCTTTTATTTTTATTTGCTCCCCTTGAACTCTAAATTGCATTGTACCTACCTCCTCCCCCATGCTTAGACGTTTGCTCGTCCTTGGGCAAAGAGGTGATAGAGATAAGGTAGGTACTAAAAATATTTTTCTTTTGGAGAGATACTTGAAATCTTCAATCTTGACCCCATCTTGCGATCTTCCTCGAATTGACGATCCATACTCAATGATAGGTTGTGGTCAAGGAGGTACACACAAAAGATGATATTTTTTGTTTTAAGGGTGGATATCCGGCGAGGTTTGTAAAATCTCCGATGTGGGGATACACAATGCACGGATAAAAAGGCTAGCAAAAAGATAGATACGCAAAAACGGAATGACCAGCTTCTTAGTCTCGGGCCAGAGAAATCAAGGCCTGAAATAACTCACCCAAAAATAAACCTTGTATACTAAGTTTTTGCACTCAAATATATATGTGGCTCTGGATAGGTAGAGCAACATGCAAGAGGTATTTATGACAAGGTTAGCATTACTTTTAAGAACAAAAATAAATCATCTTTAATCCATCTAAAACTTTAGAGCACATAAAACACTATGTGTCTTTATTTTTATCATAACCTCCGCTAAAGATTAAGCTAGCATTTAGATAATTTCAGATTTGTATTTTAAGAGAGCATTAGCTTAATCATGCATAAAACAAGTACAAAGATAAACAAAGCGGCAACTATCATCATATATCAACATGGCACAAACTTTGTATCTTTGCCAAAGGTAAAAACAAGGTGGTGATTTTATTCATAATGAAAATAAAAATTAACACACATGCTAAAAATAAAAAAAAACTGAAAACACTACGCATACATAGGCGCATACAAGCTGAAAATTAAAGAAGAGGGAAAAGGAAAGATTAAACTAAAGCTCCTCCTCTCTCTAGTCTTCCGCCGGTGGTTGATATTGATAATCTTGATTGTTGTACCCTTGCTCATAATAGGATTGCACCGCTCCTCCTATGAATTGTCCCGGCGGTGCTAGGTGAAGGCGTCCGAGCTCATAAGTGATGTTTGCATTTCCTTCACCCATTTGATTCGTATTGGTTTGGATGGCTGCGATATTTTGCATGTTTCTCACAGCGTACCCTCCAATGATGGCCACACTTTGTTGTGGTTGAGAGAGGTGTGCATATGGCTCCGCAAAGGCTATGTTAGGTACCGCAAAATTTGGTGGGGGCATAGCTGCACCACTCCCCCATGCTTGCATCGGTACACCACCGTAGTAACTTGGCGGCGCCGGGATTCCTCCAAATGGTGGCACATAATTTTGTTGTGCACCTTCTTCTTGGGCTACGGAAGAACTTTCTTCTACAATCCTTCCTCTCTTGTTCTTCTTCGCCGGCACAAGAAGTCCGTCCTCTAACCAATCTTCTTTCCCCTCAAGAAAAAGTCTTAATCTTCCGTCCGGAAGGGGCAAATTCACCTTGGCCAATTTGAAGCCTCCTCTCTCATCTCCACTTATATATTTACCTTACTTCATATAATCAAACCCAAGGGAAGTCCCAACTAGGAGATGCTCCGGGTTTCTTGGAATTCCCGGTCTCAAAGAGATAGCCAACATGGAGAGATAACACCCCGAGCCAATATCTCCCGAACCCGATGTTGCCTCACAACACCACCGGTTGATCATAAGGTGAGTGGGGTCGATTGGCTGCCTGGCAATCAAAGCCGAGTAAAGCCAATTCACCTCCATGTCGGTAATCTTAGTTTCTTTCATTCTCCCCAAAATCCTCTTGCTCATCCATGAGTGGAACACTTGGATGATGCGGTTCCAGATACTATTTCTTTGCCGGTTAGTTTCTCCCGCGATCATACTCCAAAAACCTTCCAATGTGCCTCCATGCATATCCACTTGCTCCGGGGCACCCTTTTGGAAACCAAGTAACTTCCTAATATACTCTTAGGGAACCACTTGTTCAACTCCCTCCAAATGGAATGAGAGACTCGGCACTCCTTCATCAAGGATAGGCGCCATGGTCATGAGGATTTCCAAGGCGAATTCCTTGTGGGTGTTTGCCGACACTCCGTTGGAGAATTGCACCCAACCTAGGTGTCCCAACATGTAGTAAATATCTGTATGAAAACCCAACACTTGGAGAGCTTGGTCGTCGAAGTCGACGTTCGCCACAAGCCTCTTCTCAAGGCGAGTGAGCTTCTTCTCCTCCTCCTCCGTCTTGATGATAAACCCATAATTGGAGTACCGCGGAGCGTATGGAGGTGGAGTGGATGATCGTGTCGAACGACGAGGTCGGACGGGCGGCTCCTCCGTGTGAACCTCATAGACGAGCTTCGTGTGGCCCTCATGCCACCGAGGAGAAGAGTGTCGTTCCTCCTTGACGGTGCTGTGTCCTCCTCCATACTCCGGGGAGACTCGGAGACCGAGTGCCTCCTCGAAGAGGTTGTCGATGATGGCTTGGACGACGATGATCCCTTCTTCTTGGTGAAAAGACTTGTAGTTTTCTTCCACATGGTTGCTGCACTCTCACTCACAAATATATATCCGGGGTTTTCAACCGGTAACAAGGCACACAAATATTATTTGTAGTATGGACTTTGAGTGGATTTAGGATAGATTTTGTTGGACGAAACAAAACTCGAAGTGGAAGGCTAAGTCTAAGGTGGTTCTGGACTATGAGCTTATGAACACGAACCAGGAACTGAATGAATGACTTACCTGACGAAGGAGAGCACCAGGGGGCTTAAGAAGGGGGGAGGCCGGCCGGCCTGGGTGGCCTGCTGCTCCTCCCAGCTCCAGCTTTCTCCAGCACACTCATGCTTGCTTTGTTGCTTTGTGACCGCGTACTCCACGGGGTTGCACTGCCCAAATGCTCTCGTCCACTCCTTTGCTTGCTTAATTGATCCCTCCACTTGATTGTTTTGCTTTGAGTCACTTCCATGCTCCCTTGCCTCACATGCCTCCATTAGATTCCTGCAAAACAAAGCTTTGGCTGCCCCCCATGCTTGTCCTTTGCATGTGGTTTGATGAAAGATGTTGGAAGGGCATCCCGTGATGCATCATGGTGCATGCAAGGTTAAGTTAACTCAATTGCCTCCCTCTAAGCATGTTTTAATGCTAAGTACTCCTCTAATTTTGAAAAATAAAAATAAACTCAGAGCTTGCAATGAGTTCAAATATATTTTGAGGAGTTTTTTTTAAAGCATTAAAAACAAATGTAAGTCGAAATGTTTTCCGACTACTTTTATTTTGGTCTCACCGGTATTGTTTGCTTCCATTAGTTGAGAGCAAGCTTCTCCCGGCTTGATCATAGGGGCATAGGTTTAGGTTCTAATTTTGGTTAAATGAGAGACATTTTGAATGAAATAAAATTAAATGAGGCTTAAAAAAATTCTAATCCTAGAGAAACCAAGGATATGAAATTTTAAACCAACCAAAAGTTGAATTTCTAGGTTCACGCGAGTCCTACCATGCACTGAAATTTAAATAACATCTAGGTACATGGCGTGGCTCTACTCATGTGTTTTTAGCATGTAAAACAAGTCAACCATAACATCATGAAGAGGATGAAAGGTTGAGATAGGTTCTGAATTTTTTTGGTTTTGGTTCCTCGAAAAGAAGCAAATAACTCATAGGATGGCTCATGTAAAGGGTTTATGATCCAAATAGAATATCCAAACAAAGTTTATAACTCTAAACATTATCCAACCACTTTAAGTCTATGAATGTCTTGCATAGCAAATTTCAAAACTAACTTACTTGAAAGACTCGAAAAATCTTGATCGGGTTGTCCTCCCGGTAGCTTATTCTTGACTCGACGAAACGGGTTGCCTCCCGCCTAGCGCTTCGTTTATAGTCCATGGCTAGACTTCTTCACTTGATTACTTCGGATCAACACTCTTTGCGGGCATTGCAATCTTGGGTACCCACTTCCGCACCATCTTGGGCGCGGGCTTATTCTCCGGCTTAGTCATCTTTTTGGTCATCACAGGCGGCTTTTGTTCCTTTATCTTGACGGATGCAACAACTTCCTTGATCTCCTTCGCTTCCTTCTTCTCCGGCTCTTCCTTCTTCCTTGGCTCTTCCTTACTAACGCGACGATGAGGCGGAATATATTTAACTTTGATCATATTGCATACCTCGAAGCGTGGTCGAAACTTGAAGGAACTCCTCTCGCCGTTGATGTCAAACTTGATCTCCCCCTTCCCGACGTCGATGGTAGCTCCCACAGTCTTGCGGAAAGACCTCCCAAGGATGAGTGGTGGCGTCTCCCTCTCTCCCATCTCGAGCACCACGAAGTCGACGGGGATGAAGTGGTGTCCGACCTTCACAGGCACATCCACGGTGATGCCCAAAGGGTAGCGAATGGAGTTGTCACCCAACTCCAAGCACATGGCCGTAGGCTCTAGCTCCGGTAGGCGTAGCTTCTCGAACACATCTCTTGGCATGACGCTCACACTTGCTCCAAGGTCGCATAATGCCTTCTCAAACTTGAACGAACCAACGGAACATGGAATCGTCGGGCATCTGAGGTCTCCTTGCTTCTCTAGTCCGTTTGCAATAGCGGTGCTACATTGCTCGGACATCTTGACATGATCTACCCTGAGTATTGCTATCTCATACTTGTTTGCAAGAATATCTTTGAAGTAGCGAGAATATGTAGGAACTTGAAGGGCGTCCAATAGCGGCATGTTGATGCTTAACCTACGCACAACCTCTACAAACTTCTCAAAATGATTATCAAGTTTACCTCGGAAGTAGCGGGGCTTGAGTTGCAGTATCTTCGTGTCTTCACCCGGCATCTCAAACTCGGGCTCTTCGGTGATGATCTCGGTAACCTTCTCCTTAGCAAACTCTTCCGCCTCGGTAGATGGTTTAGGCTTTCTTGCTCCCGCGGAATATTCTGGATATTCGGTCTCCTTCCCCGAACGAGTTTGAATGGCCTTCGCCGTCTCGGGACCTTGAGGTTGTCCCGGAAGCTTCCCTTCACTAGCGGATAGGCGCCCGGCAAGTTGTCCCACTTGTGTCTCGAGCATCTTCATCATGTTGAGCACTTGATGGTTGGAGCTTCCGACCTCCGTCACCTTGCTATCGATGTTCTCCAACACCTTGTCTATGGCCTTGAACTTAGTGACGGTGTCCTTGTTGATCTTAGCTTGCTCGTCCATGAAGTCCTTCAATTGTATACGAAGCGGAACCGAATTCGGAATGGATGAGCTTGCATTAAATTGAGGTCTACCTTGCCCGTAGCGGAAGTTCGGCAAGTCTCCCTTCCTCATGTAGTCGAGCATCTTGGCTTCCTCCGGACAATCCTTTTGGACATGGCCATATTCTCCGCACTCTTCACATGTGGATCTTGCTTCGGCAGCCTTTAGATCTTGAGCTTCTTTTTTCTCTATCTCCATCTTCTCCAACCTCTGCATAAGCGAATCGATCTTGCCTTCGAGTATATCTTCTTTCTCCACTTGCAAGACTCCTTTGACGTTCCCCGTGGGTTGAACCAGAAGTAAGCGTCCGGATGACGCCCATGTGTCATTATCCACGACCTTCTTGAATAGAGTGAAAGCTTGAGTTGGTGTAAGCTCGATGATGGATCCTCCCGCCGATGCATCGATGATCGTCCTTGACGCCATGGTAAGTCCTTGATAGAACTTTTGAACGAGATCCTCCTTCGCGAACTTGTGATGTGGAACCGCCCGAGTGTACTCATTGAAGCGCTCGAATGCCTCCGATATAGTCTCCGTAGGATATGAGCAAAGGTAGCAATCTTATTGCGCAAGCTTTGAGTCTTACCCGGTGAGTAGTATTCCTTCATGAAGGCTCTCATCAAGGTGTCCCAATTTTGCACCGTCTCCGCCGGTTGAGAGTAGAACCATTGCAAAGCCTTCCCGAGTAACGAGAACGGAAAGAGCCTTGCCCTCATTTGATCTTGAGTCACCCCGTCCATGTTGAAGGTTTGACAAAGTTGAATGAACACTTGGAGGTGAAGGTTCGGATCCTCTTTACTGGTGAAGGGTGAATGTTGCACCATGCGAATTGTTGAGGTCTTGATCTCGAACGGCCTTCCGATCTCTGCGAGGTTCAAGATTGGTAGGTCGACGATGTCCGGGGTGCATAGCTCCCCGATCTTGCGCTCCGGCTGCGGTTGTTCTCCCATCGGTAGCGGTGGAAGTTGATTCTCCCTAGGGCTTGGAGGTGGTGATTCCTTTGGAGACTCCGATGATCCTTCAGCCTCCGCTTTTGGATCTGCAAATTCCAGCTTTTTAGCTTGCGCTTCACGTCTCCATAGCCTGTGAAGTTTTTCTGGATCATCCACAAAATTTTCGGGTTTGTTGGAGAGGTAGCCGTCCATTTCCTGTTAGGGTTAGCAATAAACAAAATATATACAAAACGAAAATAGAAAACAAATCTAAGAAAACTAGGGTTAGTCAAACTAGATTAGATTGATTTTGAGGATGATCAAAAGTTAGTAGATGCAAAAAGAAAAACCAAAAGAAAACTGAAAATATTCACAAAAAGTAATAAAAGATCGAATCTTGATCACTTGTTCCCCGGCAACGGCGCCAGAAAAAGGGGTTTGTTGACGGTGTATATGTGTATCCAATTTCGTTTGGACTTGCAAGCGGACAAGTCCTCCGTCGTAGCCAAGGGACCCTTCTTCCCTCAAGTGTGAACCCAAGGTATCGAATCCGTGGAACAAATGTGTGACGCAAGAACCTATCTATTAAAGCCGAGAACACTTACATCTTCAAAGAGGAATACTTTTGCATCTAATCTAAAGAACATCGAAAGAAACGAATCTAATCTATGAAAGCCGGAGGTAGCAAGAGATAGAGAGGGATAGGTAAAACCAATCTAGAGAGATTGGATCAAGCTTTTGTTGAAGTTCCAAGCAAAGAAGAAATAGCCAAGTTGAATCTTATAAAAAGCATCTTTAAATCATGGTTTTTCGTCCAACTCCGAAGACGCCCACCTTTTGGAGCCACCGGTCTGTCACAACGCACTCCTATTCGTGCGGGTTAGCCTAGGGCGAGTTCAATGGACAAGTTGAAATCTCTTGGAAGGTCAGGCGTGCACCTCTAGCCACCACGGCTACAAGAACACCCTCTATGATCTATCTCGAGAATAGATCTTAAAGTAAGAAAAGCCAATTGAAATCAAAGTCGTAGAAGAAACACTCGATCGCTAGAAATCGGATTGCAACTTGATAATTCAACATAGTACATGATACATGAACAAGATCACCACCGGGATCCTACCTTGATCTTGCTTCTAGCTCCTGGAACTCTGACGTGGTCTTCCTTGCAAGGTTCCCACGTCGGCTAGGGAAACCCTAGACAACTAGCTCGACCCTCTCCTCTCCGGGATGGTGTCCCTCTCTTCTCTGCTCCTCGGCGGCGAATGACGAATGAGTTGATGCGTGGCTCTTGGCCAGGGGGCTATAAATAGTCCGAGAGGCGGCTAGGTCAAAGGGGGCACGAATGGGCCCCGAAATGGGCTGGGCCGGCCGGCCTGGGCCCATTTCGGCCCATCTCGCGGCCTCCTTTGCTGGTGATGCTTCCCGAGTCTTCTAGAGTATTCTCCCTTCTGCATGTGGGCCCTTGACGTCAGTTTCTCCGCGGTTTAGTTGAAGCTCCTTGTCCCGCAAGATTCAGCATTTTCAGTTCAGGTCCTCGGAGTTTTCTGTCTTCACGGGTTGGTCCTTGAGCTTCTTGGAGTCATGTTCACTTCATTGCTTGACTTGTACCGGGCTTCAAGGTCTTGTCACAAAGTGTTTGATGAACTTTACCCGGAAGTCTTGCTTTCAACGCTAAAATCATGCATAAACATCAAAGTCAAAACCGACATGCACGAACGAACTTGTTATACCAAGGGGGTTAGTACCAATGGATAAGATATAAAATTCATGCCAACACCGAAGGTAAACTCATGGCTAGGTTGACGGAAATTCACCGTCAACAACCGACATCACCCTAATGACCCTGTGTATGTGATGTAAAGTATGCTAAAGGCTAAGTGTCACCACCCCTTGCTGTTTGTGAAATTAAATTAAATTATTTACATAAATATGTACACAGCCACTATCAAAAAGAATAATTAATAAAGGACCCCATATTGTTCCTTTATCGGAAGAGTATGCTGAATGTATGTTTATCTAGGTGAATGTGGTCAACCATGCACCCCAGGGTTGCCATTTGTTGTTTTGTAATTAATTAAATCGAAACCGTCAATTAAATCTTGCATTTGCATCCTCGTGTAGATCTTCCCGACGGTAGCCATACGCTCGTGCCGGAAGGAGGAGACGAAGGAGCTGACGGAGACGTGCACTACGTCGCTGTAGAGCAAGACCTGGACCAAAGTCCAGAAAGGCCCAAGGTCAACCTTGCCGGCGAAGGCAAACCCCGGATCATTAACCCTTCTTTTTAAAATTATGCAATTACCTTTGCTATGTTTGTGCATTTACATTTCAGGAGTTGAATTGAAACCCTAGATGCATGGTCCCTAGGTACCAATGCTCTTTGACTAGTATGCTAGGTCGATAACTGCTATGCTATAGGACCGGTACAAGTCGAGTGATGTTCGTCACTCGCGAGAATAGGTTCTTATGTTGGAATCATAAGATCTTTATAAATGGATTGCTCATGTGGTAAGAGCATGGGATTTGGGCTCCGGTCCCGTGACTTTCGTGGGCTAAGCTTTTGAACGTACTAAACACTTGTCGGGAATGGGACCGGTAAACCTAGTACCTGATGGACACGGCAAGGGAACCCTTCCCTACTACCCCTAGGGCACATGATGTGTCCCCCCGCCTGCAACAGTGGGGGTACCTGTGCAAGTCTGGGCGGTCCGGCGTGACGTACCAGTAAGCCTTGTACCGAGGATTGTAGGTTCCGATCCCGACCCGGAGAAAGATGGGAACCATCTGGTCGGTGCATACCCCGTTTCGTTTTTGTTTGGACTTTCTTGGGGTATGCATTCTTCCATGTGTTTAGATTTACCTTGCAAGGATTTAATCAATCGATTGTCGGCCTCTCACCATTATCTGAGACTGCTTAATCAACTGGCTATGATATCCCTTAATGATGGAACTATGTGAATATTGCTGCGTGGATTAATTGTATTGTATAATTCTTGATTGAAATAGTTGGCTCACTTAGAAATGGTAATTAACTAGAATTTGAGCTAAAATATGGAAAGTAAGGACCTACTCTTTGTTGTTTTTCAGCAAAAGAACTCCACCGGCCAAAAAGCCTCTCATGTCTAGAGTTTGGTGATGTAGTTATCACCCGACGGTTAAATCTTGCTGAGTATTAGTATACTCAGCCTTGCTATATAAATGTTGTTGCAGGTGTTGTTTGGCCTGGAGAGATTCCACCCGGCTGGGAGCTGGAATGGGTGGATGACGACGAGTGATGGCATCATGGATGGCCTCCTGTGATGTCTATCGTATTGTAGTTTAATTTTCCGCTGTTTTCGAACTCTGAACCTTTACTTATCATGTCATGAACCATGGTTTGTAATAATTAAACCCTTCGGGGTAATTTGGATTTAATTTGTGTAATGTACTCTGGACTCGCCTTCGTGTGAGTTTTAATACATATGTTCGATCCTCTGTGTGATATCCAAGTGATTTACCGGGCTTTGACCCGGCAACTAACGACGGGATGATACTTTATTATTGCTTAATGACCAAAGTGGATTAGTTTAGGTGATAGTACGATATTTTCCTGGGCGGGTTGTCACAGCTGGTATCAGAGCGATTAATATGCATCAGAGTTTAATTAACAACCTTAATCACTTGTTTTTGAATAAAACTTGCCAAGATTGGTTGTATTGTAAAATACGTTGGATCGTTAAGGACGGAAATAAACCGAGAGGCCCTAGAGGGAATTTTTGGGTTCATTCAGGTGGCTTATAAATCTATGGTTTATTTTGCTAACTTCTAACACATTTTATTCTTGTCAAACTTACTTTCTTGCACAACCGTACTAGTTCATCATGTTTTGCCATACGTGGTGGTGCCACAGGAAAGTCCTGTGAGGGATGGATGGGACCTAATCCAATGGGAACCCACTGTCGTGTCTGTGTCTCGCCACGTTTTGCCATACGTGTGTGTTCCGCATTATGACTATGCGAGGCAAGGATACACTCCATTCAAACGGAGGGTGTCCGAGGTTGGACGCTGTCCATGCAGCGACAAACGCATGGGTGCCGTTTCTATAGTGAACGGTAATGTATGTGGACGCTTTCGTGAGTGCTGGCACGAAAGGTTCGATATGTTCTGTGATCTTCTGCAGGTACACTAACAACGTTTCGTAAGTCGCTAAGCGAGCATCGAATAGTTCTTGACTAGTTATTATGGGGAGAACCGTATATAAGCCTTGCCACCGGCACTAACTTCGAATCTGGCTTGATCGCCTTGTGAGGTCGTAAGTAACGCTTTTGCATCATGTTAAAAATTGTGGAAACTTGAAAATGAACCCTGTACATGTTTGTGTGCTCTCTAGGTGAAAATTTGCTAGTGTGCGTTTTCTTATATAGCCTCTCATGTGAAGTTGTGGTGCTGTCCAAAATGTGATAAGGCTGTTTGATTGAATTTTTGCACCCTGTTCAAGAATTATTTTGCCTAGGTGATCTATACCAGAGTTACTCCATATCTAATCTAGTCTTTGCTCGCAAAAATTCACGGTCATAGCTTTTGTAGATCTCAAGTTATGCCCAAAATAGTGAACCCCTGTAATGCTGTTTTTTCTAAGAACCCACTCTGAACTTCGATTAAATTGAGCATCTTCCTAATCTTTTTAGATCAACCTTGGAATACCAAAGATGTGCTTCATAACCTCACTGAGTTGCTGGTAAAATTTGGAAATTTTTGGGGCTTTGGTTTTTAAGTTGGGAATTTTTGTTCACAACCGGCAGAACAAACCCCGGTACCAAATTCTCCCAGACGTGGTAACCTCAGCTTTTGATTCCGAGTTGGATATCAAGTTGCTTGAAACCTTTGATTTGGTATGCGCATTGGAGTCATGAATCCTCGTAGTCTTGACTGAGTGCATGAAATTCTTATTTCCAGAATATCGCGGTTGCCCCGATTCTGACTTTTCTTCAAAATTGGGTTTTCGTCGTACATGTTCTGCTTGTGTGAACAAGCTTATGAATGTGTGTTTAATGAAAGCTCAAATTTTTCAGATGGTGGGACCGACACGCAGCTCCCCGAATGGTTTTGGTGCGTCGAGTAGTGGTAGCGACCTACCACCGCCACCGTCCAGGACGATTGCAGAGGCATTTATGGCAGTTCAAACGGAAGTGTTCTGCCAAATCCTCCAGACGCAGCAGCAAATCGCCCAGGGGATGCAACAGCAACCTCCCCATGGTGTCAATCCAAATGGACCAAATTTGGTCACTAAGACCATGAACTCCACCCGAAAATATCCAGAGAAACCTCGATCCTATGAGTCTTGCTCACCAGGAGTACCTACCCAGGCTGATATAGATACCATTGCCGGTGCAATCAATATGTTGGAAGAACAAAATTCAGTGCTAAGTCAGATAGTGCACAATATCATCCAAGGTCGTTATCAGGGACTATCTCAAACTAGTTTAATTGACGGTCTCTCTCAGTCCTTATCTACATCTATGGTTGAGCAGGCCCGCTTATGCAATCTGTTGGTGGATCATATAAATCAGGGTCAACTCAGTACCTCCGACTCTCTACTACCACCATCGAAGCTACCAATGGACCTTAGAAAGGAAGAGAGAAAAAGTCAGAGCAACAAGCGAGTATTCTCCGAGATGGATTTAAGTGAGTGGGGAATTTCCTACAAGGAAATTCGTCCACGTGAGGGCAAACGAAGTAACGACATCGGCAAGATCGACCAGTTCATCGAAAATGAAACTCGCTCTCAAGCTGAGATATTAGAAGAACGAATGAGAAAGAGCCTTTACCCATATCATCAACTCTGTTTTAAATGTGGAGAGGGCAATCATCTCCTTCAATCTTGCCCTTCGAGTGCTTGGAGTGACCCGAGGGACTGGAAGATCTTGTCACGTCGAGGAAAACGAATTGGGCTTAGTAAGGACTTTCTAAAGTCTAGAGACTCACTTCAACAGTTTATGGATCATCTTGCCCATGGTTGTCCTCAGCCCCCAAGGAAACAACAGGCACATCAACAAGCTTCCAAGCCTAAAGCACTACCACCGCGCGTTTGCTACAATTGTAGGCAGCCCAGGCATTATGCAAATAAATGCCCGAACCATAAGCAGAACAAGCCCCATCCGCGGAGTCGAGGCTCCGGAGCAGATAAGGGCAATCACGGCAAGAAGCCGACAATTCAAGTGAAGCAAGACCAGCTTGACTTCATGGGTAACATCTCTATCCGAGAACATCCCTCCCTACTTTCGTCTTTTACTTTCGAATCTCGGGACGAGATTCTTTTTAAGGGGGGTAGGCTGTGACGCCCCAGGTTTTTAATTAACATTATTAGTGCTAATGACCGAGTCAACGGCAAGTCAAACACGTTGACTTTGGTCAAACCTTGGTCAACCTGGGTCATCACCTCGAAAACCTAGCCAACAATCACTAATGATCATCTTAATGAAGTCAACACCCACTTTTGGTCAAACCTTGGTCAAAGGCATAGTCAAACCCTAGTCAAACCCCTAATGCCTTTGAACCTTTCCCAGAACTTTTGCGACATTCTCCAAATTTCACTTAAACACTTCAAAATCGGCCAATACAAAAGTTGTTCGTCTTTTTGAGGGACACAATTTTCATAATTGGCGGCATTTGAAATTTTGAGTGGAAGATGTTCAAAAACTTAGTCAACATCAGCATCTCCATTTTGACCGCGCCGTGAAAACTGTCATGTTTGCCATGTGTTCCCGGACGAACTAATCAACAAAAGGCATGTCAACCTTTGTAAAAGTTGTACTCCGATGCATCATCTACAACTTTTACATTTGGAGATTTTGAACTTATATTCAACTCTTTCAAGTTTGACTCATTTGAAAAGGCCTTGACCGAATAGGAACCCAACTCTAGGGGCCGGACTCGCGCCGTCCGCGCGCCGACCGGCGTCGCGAATTCCGCACTGTTGCCCCCGGGGCCCGGACGCCGAGGCCGCGAGGCAGCCACGCGTGCGAGCGGGAATCCACGGCCGCGCCCGTAGCTCTGGTCCCCCTCGGCTGCCACTTCCCCAGGATGCCACGCGCCGAGCGCCGGCGCCGGACCCCCTGTCCGCGCCGCGCCGGCCACTCCCCTGCCTTGGGCGCCGCAACGCTGCCCGGGTCCCCCTTGCCACCGCGATGCCTTCGCCTCGAAGGGAGATCGACGCCCCACCAGCTATAAAAGGTGCCCCCTTCCCCCCCCCCCCCCGCGCCAGAGCCGTTCCGCCATCGCCATGGCCGCCGCCACGGTGAAACCCCCTGCGTGCTTGCTTCCCCGTCAGCTCGACCATCCAGACGCCTCCCCTAGGACCTGCTAGAGCAAGCACCGTCGCTTGTTACCCAGGACGTGCCGCCCCGTTGCCGGAAGGCCGCCCGCAGCGGCGGCCACCGCCTGGCGCCGCCGACCCCCCTCGCCGGCCACTTCCCCGACTCAACCAAGCACGCAAATCGAGCCCCGGTGAGCCCCTCAGCCGCCCCCACTCCTTCCCCGGCCCGGGACGCCGGCGAGGTCGCCGGAATTCCAGCCAAACCGCCGCCGGCCATGGCCAGGGACCCAATTGCAGGGGTAAAATTCTTTCTAGGGACTTAAATGTGAACCAAGGGCACGGTTGTGAGTCTGAAAATCTTTCCGTGGGCCTCACTGCAAAATAGATTCTTAAGTTTTAGTGGGTTTTTGCTGAATCTTAGAAAAATCATATAGAATCACAGAAAAATCAAAAAAATGCAAAACCAATTTCGTTGGTTTCCTGGTGAATAACTCTACAACTTTTGCACAGCACGACCATACTTTTGAGTGATAGTTTTTGCATAAAAAATAGAAAACAGTCAAACCTAGATCTGCTGTAGTTCAAAATCTACAAGTGCTCGCAAGCTGAATTTTGGATATGTTGTGTGTAATGTCATGTCTAGGCTCTACACCAAAATTTACAGAAACTTACTAAGTAAATCTTTTAATATGATTTATTTTGAATTTATGATGAATCTGCTTAAATGAATTTTATAGATTAAAATATATATGTTTTTGTGCTCAACTTCTGTATATGATCTTTATATGCCTAAATACACATTTGGTGAATTAATCATGATTTTATATCTGTCAGAAATATTTATTCTTGATTTATGCTTAATTTTCAATATAAATGCATAGCTCAAGATCTAGAGTAGCTCTTGATGTATTTGTTGATTTCCTAGCCTTGATTTGAGTCATAGAATCAGTGAGAGAAAGTTGGGATCCATTTGTTATTTATTTATTTTTATATGTATTTCTCATGTTTTCGTAGCTAGATATTGTCTTTTGTGATATAATTAATTTTAGAGGCCTTTTACGGTGCTTGAAAATACTTTACAACGCCTCCCAATGCCTCATCAATATAGTATTTATCGTTGATTTATTTTGATTAAGGGTATTTTGGTAATTTCGCTAACCTAATATTTACACTCCCATGCGGCCCAATTCCGGCCCAACCCACGCGCCTGACCTCCAACCGAACGAACCCTTTCGTCGCCAGCCTCACTCCGTCGCCGCCCTACCTCCCTCCCTCGCCGTCACCGCCGGGACCTCCGGTCCGCAGCCCCCTCAGATGCCGGCCTCCACGGACGCTCGTCCACGCCAGCCTCCACCCACGTCTTCGCAGAACCGGCTGCCTCCCGGTCGTCCGCGCCGCCGCCGGCCGCCTCCCTTTCCGTCGCACGCCACCGCCCTGCCTCCCTTCCTCGCCGTCGCCAGGTGGACTCCCTCCCTCACCGTCACCGGCAGGCAGGGCCCGGACGACCGCGCCGCCATCACCACAAACGCCTCTGCAACGCCGTCCTCCACCCACGGCTTCGCAGGCCGCCGTCCTCCACCCACGGCACGCCACCGCCAGGCCGTACCTCTCCGTCGGTTGCCGAGGAGGCATCCCGTAGGTATTGTCTGTAACTTAATTGTGTGTTCCTCAGATTGAATTCCAAAGTTGGTTACGATTGTAGACTTGCTGTTATGAAGGGCTTATGATGCTTGTTGACCTACATTGATATAGAAGTTCTTGATTTGAACCTAACTGCACCATATAAATATAAGAAGGAATTTTGTGTATAAGCTATGTTTTAATTTTAAGTTTAACATGTAATTGACTGAGAAATAAGCATATTTGGTGAATTTATGTTTTCTTTTCAGTATACCGTTAGGAATATCATAATGATTGTCGTGGACAGCCATAGGGGTCCCCTAACTATGGGGGGAACCACCCTTTACGGAAATAATAAAAATCGTCAAAAACACACTTCCCAGATCAACCCCAGCCAAGGCGCGAACAAAGCCAATGGCCTGCCACGGCCCAACGGCCTTCACGGCCCACCAAGCAGATGCAATAGCCGCCCTTGAGCGAACTTCCGCCTCGCTCGAAGGTCGGATGTCACGCGGGCAAATCTCCGCCTCGCTCAAGGCCCCGGCACCCCTCGAGCGGATCTCCGCCTCGCTTGAGGGTCAGCGCCCCTCGAACGGGTCCCCGCCTCGTTCGAGGCTCCCGCCCCTCGGCTCAAGGCCTCTCAACCACTCCTCCCGACCGAGGCATTAAATGCCCTATCACACCAAGGGCGTCACAGTCAAGGGCCGGATCCCCGCCACGCCGATTCTCTGACACCGCCCGGGAATCCGCCCCCGGCCCTATGCAGCCATACCGCCCCTGTGCCACCTTCCCGGCCACTGTACGTGCACTATGCGGGCACTATTCGCTCGCTGTGCGGAGAGGCTGGGGTCATTCCCCAGCGCTGTACAACCTGCTCCCGTCCTTCCCCCACGCTGCGCCCCTCGAAAGGGCATGGGGGCACCCTCGAGAGGCGTACGAACGACGACCAAGCGCACGACCAGGACAGCGTGGTGACGCGGGATGAGCGGAGCACGTCTTTTCCATCACCTCCTCCCCGGTGCGGCCATCCCCGGCACTGTGGAGCCGCGCCCGGAGGTGTAGAGCCCTGTTCCGACGGGATGCCGCCACGCCAGCTCCTGTACAGCCCAAGCACTCCCGTCAGCGAGACCCTCGAATCAATGTGCGGACAGCAACCAGGCGCGAATGCCGGCCAGATCACCCTCGAAGCCACCTCCCGGCAATCACAGGAGTCGCCACGATGCGTACAAGGGCCGGGATTCGCCAGGACAGCCTTCAAATCGCAGGCACTGTACGCCGGTACCACGACTCTGTTCAAGAAGCCACGCGGCATGCTTGTAGGCTGCCTCCCCTTGGTCTATAAAAGGAGGAGGTGGCCGCCCGGCCACGGGAGAACGAGAGAACAACGCGCTCGCTCGCATTCACACCCACACTCCCGTCGATATTGGCACTTCGCCTCAATCATCTAGCAGGGACTTGGAGGACTCTCCACCTCTCCCACCTAGCTTGTAGCCCCCCTCTACAGGCACCCCTGGTGCATTGTAATACAGCGCGTACGCGCAATCTGCTGGACGTACGGCCCCGTGGCCGGAACCAGGATAAACCCGTGTTCTTGCATTGCTTAGCACCGACCATCGAGAGACTGATCACAGCGTATTTCACTAGTTAGTGTCGGGGCTAATCTCAACACCGACAGTTGGCGCGCCAGGTAGGGGGATCGCGCTGTGATCGACTCAGCAGGAGTCTCGATGGTGATTCGCACTGAGATGACGTCCCAAAGGTACGCCATGGGCAACTCAGACCCCTTCCCAGTCGGATTCGAAATCCGGTTCGGGAGCCTAAACTTTCAGGCCACGGGGAACGGCTACCTCATGCGCCTCACCAACCGGGATGAGCTCCACCCTTGGCGGTCGACCGGGCCAGGCCCGATGCCCGCCACGCCGGCACCAGACGCCACGACACCAGCACCGGCGGCAGCAGCGGCCGCCTCGACGTCCCAACGCCGCAGGCGCTCAGGTCAGCGCTCGCGCCAGGCGCGCACGTAGCGGCGCCGGGCAGCACGCACCGCAGCACGGAGGGACGCATCGCCGCCAACTGATACGGCGGCATTTCCTGTGGGAGAACACACGGCCGCGGGGTCGGAGTTCCCCCATGGGATGCGCAACTCCGCCGCGACATACGCCTCGTCTGTCAGCACCGACGTGGCCTCGTATGAAGACCTCCCAGGCCACCATCTGCTGTCAATCCGGAACCTCATCGCCACCACCAACGACGAGTCGTACCACGGCTCAGCCAGCGAGCTGCCACCCGCAACCTCGCACAGATACGCGGAGTGGGATTTCTCCAGTGTACCGAACCTTGTGATGTTCCGACGGTTCCTTGACGTCGCAGACTACTGGTTCGGCTGCTCTGACGACTCCAGCGAAGGAAGCTATGACCCCGCGCGTGAGTGCTTCGTTGTCGCCATCAACGAACACGCCGACGAAGCAGACGGAGCGGGCGATGGGGATGTGCCCCAAGATCCAGAGCCAAACCCGCCACCGGTCGTCGAGGCGCTCGCGCTAGACGAGTCGCTCGTTGCGGACATGGAGAAGCTGGCCAACGAGGGCCTCAACTCCCCCACCAAGCACGCGGGCATCTTCGAGGCTGCCGAACAGACCAAGGAGGTGCCCCTCGACCCTGCCGCTCCCGAGGGCAAGGCGTTGAGGGTCAGTTCTACCCTCGACCCGAAATAGGAAGTGGTGCTCATCGACTTTCTCCGCGCCAACGCAGATATCTTCGCGTGGAGCCCCTCGGACATGCCGGGCATTCCGAGGGAGGTCGCCGAGCACTCCTCTGACATCCTACCTCACTCCAGAGCTGTGCAACAGCGCCTACGACGCTTTGACGAAGAGAGGCGCCGGGCGATCGGAGTGGAGCTGCGGAGGCTCCTGGAGGCCGGATTCATCAAGGAAGTGTTCCATCCCACGTGGCTAGCTAATCCCGTGTTAGTTAAGAAAAAGAATGGGAAGTGGCGGATGTGTGTAGATTACACCGGGTTAAATAAAGCATGTCCTAAGGTTCCTTTTCCCTTGCCACGGGTCGATCAAATTGTAGATTCTACTACGGGGTGCGAGCTCCTATGTTTCCTTGATGCCTATTCGGGTTATCACCAAATAAAGATGAAAGAGTCCGACCAGCTCGCGACTTCTTTCATCACACCGTTCGGCATGTTTTGCTACGTAACGATGCCATTTGGTCTTTGAAACACCGGGGCTACATACCAGCGATGTATGCAACACGTTTTCGGGGATCACATCGGGCGGACCATGGAGGCATACGTAGATGACATCGTCGTCAAGACCAGAAAGGCAGACGACCTGGTTAACGATTTACGCATCACATTCGACTGCCTGCGGGCGAACGGGGTCAAGCTGAACCCTGAAAAGTGCGTCTTTGGGGTGCCGCGCGGCATGCTATTGGTTTTCATTGTCTCCCAGCGGGGCATCGAGCCCAACCCCGAAAAGGTCTCGGCCCTCGATCGGATGGGGCCAATACGGGACCTGAAGGGCGTACAGAAGGTGTTGGGTTGCCTGGCAGCTCTGAGCCGCTTCATCTCGCGCCTCAGCGAGAAGGGCTTGCCCCTCTACCGACTCCTGAAGAAGCACGAACGCTTTTCCTGGACCGTTGAGGCCCAGGAAGCCCTCAATAAGCTGAAAGCGACGCTTGCACACGCGTCGGTTCTCACGCCGCCTCAAGACGGCGAACCTCTGTATCTCTACGTCGTGGCAACCACCCAGGTGGTTAGCGCGGTCATCGTGGTGGAGAGAACAGAGGAAGACCATGCCCTACCAGTCCAGAGACCGGTATACTACATCAGCGAGGTATTGTCCGAAACCAAAGCGCGGTATCCGCAGATCCAGAAACTGCTCTATACGGTGGTGCTTGCACGGCGCAAGCTGCGGCACTACTTTGAGGCCCATCCGGTCACTGTAGTCTCGTCATTCCCATTGGGAGAGATAGTTCGCAAGCCGGACGCCTCGGGTAGAATCACGAAGTGGTCCGTGGAGCTCATGGGTGAAACCCTCACTTACGCGCCGCGCAAGGCGATCAAGTCTCAGATCTTGGCGGACTTCGTCGCTGAGTGGACAGATACTCAGCTGCCCCCATTGCAGATCCAAGCTGAGTGTTGGACCCTCTACTTCGACGGGTCAGTGATGAAAACTGGCGCGGGCGCGGGCCTGCTCTTCATTTCGCCCCTCGGAGACCACATGAGGTACGTGGTACGCCTGCACTTCCCCGCGTCAAATAACATGGCAGAATATGAAGCCCTTCTCTGCGGCCTCCGAATCGCCATCGAAACCGACGTCAAGCGCCTCGATGTAAGGGGGGATTCGCAGCTGGTGATCGATCAAGTCATGAAGAACGCAAGTTGCCACGACGAGAAGATGGAGGCATACTGCAATGCTGTGCGCGCACTCGAAGATAAGTTCTACGGCATCAAGCTCAACCACATCCCGCGCAAGTACAACGAGGAGGCAGACGAGCTGGCGAAGATCGCGTCGGGGTGAATCACTGTCCCTCCGAACATCTTTGCCCGCGATCTCGCCAAGCCTTCCGTCGACCTTAGCAAACCCCCCCGAATCCAGAAGAACCCTCGGGGGCTTCCTCGAGGCCTGCGGGTGTGGAACCCATGGACGAGGACCCCTCGAACGAGGAATTTGTGCTCTCCCTGCTTGAGGGGTACGGGGTTGACGAAGCCGAAGCTATGGAGATCGACAAGGCCCTTCCCGCGGAGGACTGGCGAAGCAAGTACCTCGCCTGGATTGATCGAGGGGAGCTACCCTCGGACCGAACCGAAGCGAGGCGCATCACCAGAAAGGCCAAGTCGTTCACCGTGATTAGCGGCGAACTGTACAAGCGCGGCGCATCAGGAATTCTACAACCGTGCATCCCCATCCCCGAAGGTCATGAGTTGATCCAGGACATCCATGCGGGCGTATGCGGCCATCACGCGGCGCCGCGCACCCTCGTGGGCAATGCGTTCCGCCAGGACTTCTACTGGCCCACGGCGGTCGCCGACGCCGACGAGGTTGTGCGCACCTGCGAAGGATGCCAGTTCTATGCCCGCAAGACACACCTCCCGGCTCACGCCCTCCAGACCATACCCATTACGTGGTCGTTCACCGTGTGGGGATTAGACATCATCGGGCCCCTGCGGAAGGTGCTCGGGGGCTTCACACACCTATTGGTCGCAATCGACAAGTTTTCAAAGTGGATCGAGGCACGCCCTATCACCAACCTCAGGTCCGAGCAGGTTGTATCGTTCTTTACTGACATCGTCCACAGGTTCGGGGTGCCAAACTCCATTATCACCGACAACGGTACCCAGTTTACCAGCAAGAAGTTCCTGGAGTTCTGCGACGACTACCATATCCGTGTGGATTGGGCAGCCGTTGCGCACCCACAGACCAACGGCCAGGTGGAGCGCGCCAACGGCATGATTCTGCAAGGCCTTAAGCCCAGGATCTTCGACAAACTGAGCAAGTTTGGTCGAAAATGGATTCAAGAGTTACCGTCGGTCATTTGGAGCCTTAGAACCACCCCGAGCAGAGCTATGGGGTTCACTCCGTTCTTCCTCGTCTATGGTGCGGAGGCCGTCCTCCCCACAGATTTGGAATATGGATCCCCCAGGCTCAGGGCCTATCAGGAAAGCTTGAACCAGCGGGCTCGCGAAGACTCATTGGACCAAGTGGACGAGGCCCGCGACGTGGCAATGATGCACTCGGCAAGGTACCAGCAATCACTCCAGCGATACCAAGCCCAAAAGATTCGACGCCGGAACTTTAGCGAGGGCGACCTAGTGCTAAGGCTACGACAAGACAACAGGGGCCGACACAAGCTATCGCCACCATGGGAAGGGCCTTACGTCGTCGTCGAAGTGCTCAAGCCTGGCACGTACAAGCTGGCAAAAGGGCAAAGTCCTCACCAACGCTTGGAACATACAACAGCTACGTCGCTTCTACCCTTAGATTTCCAAGCTTCTTTTGTATATTTCGCATTCGAAATCTTAAATAAAAAGGGGGACACGGTTTTACCCTCGATCAGGGCCTCGACACAAACCAAGTCCCCCTCGGGGGCTACGACGGGGGGTTTCCCCCGGAGTGTCCCGATTCTTTTTCGCAAATGCTAAAATATTACGCCTCGAGCATTTGGGGAACAGAGGCCGAGCGCGAACTAACTAAGTCCAGGGCCAGCCGGGCCGCGGGACCGCTGACGCCTCCGAGATGATAAGCATCCCCCTCGCTACCCCACGGCTAAGTTGGCTCGCGAGCGTTAACTTCTTGGCCGAAACTTCCCCAAAAGGCCCGAGGAAAACATGATAACATAACAAGATAAAACTCACAAACAAACTCATGCACAACACAAAGCATTGTTTATACAAACGACTGACACTTGTCCCAATTTCTAATATTGACGGGCCACGAGACCCGAGTCCTCAGGGAGCATGGGGGCTTGGAGCGGCGGCGGCTTCACCCTCAGCGGCGTCGGGGAACAGGTCCACCTCGAACATGTCAGCAAGGGCTGCGGTAGGCTCCGCCATGGACGCATCAACCGCCTCAAGCTCGGCGTCTTCACCCACGACATCTTCAGGGAAGACGTAGTCGTCCCGTAGCAGACCAAAGTCGAGGATGTACTGGGTCGAGGTCAGCCCCAAAGTCTTCTGGACGCCAAGTCGAAGGGCACCGCGCAGGCGCTCAGTGACCCGGCCACCCAAGGACTGCATGCGGCTCGCTATCGAACTACCCGAGGTTTGACCCTCAGCCCCCTCGAGCTCGCGGCATACTTCGAGGGCAGCGGCCTCCAGGTCCTTGAGCTCACCCTGAGCTTCGTTATAAGCGACCTGGAGGGATTGCATTTCCCCTGAAGGGTCCGCCGAGCTCTTCTGCAGCTCTGCGACACCAAAACAAATATCAAACCTCGGAAGAACACGACAAGAAACCAAGACGGTCGAGGGACGAGACTTACCCTTGGCTCGCATCTTCTCGGTCTCAAGCGCGGCCCGCGCGGCGTCGACGTCCTGTCGGAGCTGAGAGATCGAGGCATCACGCTGCTGAAGTGTGTCCCTCATTCCCGTGAGCTCCTCGCGCGCGAGCTGGAGCTGGGACTGGGCCTCCTGGAGAGCGGTGCCCGTCTGCTCAATCTCCCGGGCTTTTTCTGCAGCCTGAGAGAGCTGGGCCCGCACCTCCTCGAGCGCCTTGCGCTCCTGCTCGAGCTGAGCCTGAGCCTCAGCGAGAGCTGTGTCCTTCAGCGCGAGCTGAGATTGCGCCCCCTCACGGGCGGTGCGCTCCTCGGCGAGCTGGCCCTCGACAGCCATCAGCGCGTCACCCTTCTCCTTTAGGGCGGCGGTGAGCCCCTCGGCCTCCTGAGCCTTCTGCTCAGCATGAGCAAGGCGTGCCTGCACATCCTCCAGCGACAGGTGCTCGCGTTCGGCGCGAGCCTGCGCTTCAGAAAGGGCAGTGTCCTTCACCGCGAGCTGGGACCTCGCCTTGCTCAGCGTCGCACGCTCCTGCTGAAGTTCCCCCTCCTTGCCCTGCAGCGCGGCGCTGAGCTGCTTGGCCTCCTTGGCTTTCTGTTCCGCCGCGGTGCGAAGGGCGTCGCGTTCCTCCCCCGCACGGTGCAACTCGCCCTTCACTGATTCGAGGCGTGCCTTTGTCTCATACGTCTCGTCGCGAAGACACTCCATCGCCGGGCCCAGGTGCTCGTTCTCCCGACACGCCGCCTCGTGGTCGGCGTGAAGCTTGGCGATGAAGGAAATCTTGTCCCCCGCGTCGCCCCACAGCCGCTGCCAAAACAAATAAGATAGAGAGAGACTCAGACAAGACACGGCCAAGAAAGGAAAGAAGGAGAATAAGGGGAGACGACGGGACTAGTGCACGAACCCGGAACAACGGCGCTGCCACGTCTTTGTGAAGCCTCGAGGCCTCGCCAAGCAGGTTCTGAACTCGGGATCCCACCTCAAGGAAATCCCTCCATTCAAGAAACTCTGCGTGCGAGCGCTCCACCGTATCCCAGGGGACGTAGGGGTGGTCCAACCCGGTGCACCAATCGCCGGGGAATTCATCGTAGTCGCGCTGGCGCGACGACGACGCGCCGGCCCCCGGTTGGTCGACCCCCTGCGATGGCACCCCAGACGTGTGCTCGAGCGAAGCATCCCCCCGCACCCCGTCACCCTCCACCAGGGTCCCGTCCCGCGGGACGGTCACATCCGCCGCGGGTGGGACCTCTCCCGCGCCACCCGTTTGAGGGGTTCCACCCCTCGAGCCACCTCCAGTCCTGGGCATGGCCGCATGGGCCCGCTCCTCCCCTCGCGGGACGTCTCGCGACGCCACCAATTGCGAGGACGACGCTGCCGCCACCGCCGCCCACGACGTCCTTGCTGAGCGAGGTCGCGTCGTACGGACCGCGTCGCGCGCCTCCACCCTCAGCGCCTTGGTCGACGCCAACTCAGGTGCGATGGGGCCGCCGGTGCGGCTGGGGGAAGGGAAAGGGGGGAGATTAGGATAGATCAAGAAAAATTAGACAAGATAAACACGATACGACACTTACCGTCGGGATGACACCTGACGCTTGCGCTTCCTCGAGGCCTGCGTAGGCGGCGCGCCCCCCGTCGCGGCGCCCTCACCAGCTGATGCCGCGCCCGCCTCTGAGGCCAGCGCGACGCGAGCCCACGCCGGCGACAGCGCAGGCTGAACAGCCGCCTCCTTGCCCTTGGCCCCCGAGTCCAAGGGCACTTTATCTTCCTCATCTTCTTCATCCCTCTCCAGCTCAGACCAGACAACGCCGGCGTCGCTGCCGCTGCTTATATCCTCCGGGGTCGACGGGAGGGAGAGACCTTCTTTCTCCCGCTGCACCCACTCCAGGTTGTGCGCCTGGCGGCGCTCCACGCGCCTCTTCTTCTTCGCCTTATCGGCGCCCGCCTTCGCCCTCACCTCCCGCTGCTTCTCGCGGTTTGCAGTGTGGGAGTTGGGTGTAGGGGGATCCGAGCCATACGCGCTCGTCGCCATCTCCGGCTGCCACCACCGCAAACGCCGAAAATTAGCCGACGAAGTTAAAATCGATCTGGAAGTTGGCGGAAGTGACAGAAATTTCTTACCAAATCAATGGCCCCGTCGTCGGGCCACATCCGGGGCGACCATAGCACCTCTTCAGGGTCGCACACTATCTTCCTGGTGTCCACCGCGCACCTCGCCCTCTGAGCCGCTGTTGACACATTTTATCTATGCATTTTATCCCTCACATTCATTGGAAAAAGGACTAAAATATAATTAGATCACCTTATTAGGGTTTATATTAACAATTTCCACGAGTTTTGGTGAATCTATGAATCTACAGGGACTATTCAGAAATTATGCAAAGAAACCACTCTAGAAGACTCCAGAAGGCTCCGGAACTCAACGTGGCTTAGCACCTAAAAAAGAAGCATCTAGAAGCATCAAGGACCCACCTGGCCGAAGTGGACCCCGAGTGGGGCCCACACCAGACCGACCGGCCCAGTGGTGGGGCCGGTCGGCCACCCCCTGGCGCCAAATGGGCCCGGCTTCTGGAATGTTCCTCCACCGCCTATGAAGATCAATCTAAACCACATGTTTAGGTCGGTTTGATCCTACGGCGCACGTCCACCCCTCTGGACTATATAAGCAGCCCCCCTGCCCCCTGGTAGAGGCATCTGAATCTGTCATACATCAGATCAAGTCATCAAGTCAGAGACTCTACGCCCTAGAAACACCATATAGTAGAGTAGCTAGCTAGTTTAGATCTAGGAGGAGGCAAGGCGTCTACTTGGCTCCTGATCGTCTAGAGGCTGATCTAGCTTCGCTCTTGTAAGTTCTTATCTAGTTCTTTACATTTGTTATATAGACATATGTTCTTATTAATGATTATATTCGACATTATATGCTTTGGTGTTTATTATGATTACATGTTTAGCATAGTTGATTTGCCTTTATATTCATGTATGGAGTCGTATAGCCCTCACCTAGATCATTTGTTAACATGGGTGAACGGTAAAGACAGTGTAAGCGTGGTGCTTATATTGTATTTATCTGCGATTGCACCCTATATGCCGGGTCGTGTGGTAGATCGTGGTGGTGACAGCACTATTGAGTCCTTCGTAGTCCACCCCCCGTGTATAGGACTAGTGGAGCCTTATACTGTTTGGGTTGTTTCAAGTTTCGGCCTTGATCCTCCTGGATAGTCTCCCCATGCATTGATATAATAGTTCTTCTTCCGTGATTGCTAAATGTTTGCACTAATCATAGTTTGCATTGACATATAGTTTAGAATTACCTAGGAGTATCCTCTCTAGCTAGTCTTTGCTACGTTTCTCTTGCTATAATGACACTTTCTAGCTGCTCATGAAGTTATGACTTGAACAGTGCTATCATTCTCTATATTTTATGTGACTTACCCCTGTTTATAGCAATTGATATATTTTGGTCACTCTACATTATAAAACTGAGAGATGAGCATGTATTAGCTATTATGGATTAGAAAGACTTCTTTCCCTGTGGTAGAATATAAATACGATACCTGGTTTTACTCCGGGTTAAAATGCTACAATGATATATTCATATCTGTGTGCTTACGGATACCCTGTTTATATATATATCTTCTTTTCTAGAGATCCAAGGCATATGTAAGAGTACCATATCCATGCGTTTTCAGGCACACCTGTCAGGCTGACAACCTATATCGAGTTGTGCTATGATTCGTGTCGGAATTCATCTTTTAGTTTATCTGAAAGCAACATCCGATATACACTTAGCATCATGTTAAGATATACCTCTGCATTCCTGGTGTCGTCGATAGAGATGGATCTTATATCCGTTTCTAGTTGATGACGTTAGCAATGTCAACAGCCGTGTATACTGGGGCAAGGGGCTCGGCCAGCAGCCGCGACCGCGCCAGCGCGTCGGCGTCCGCGCCCTCCGCCATCCCGTAGATGGGAAGCACCCTCTCCATGAGGGGCACCACTCGCCGCTGGTGGCACTGCGCGAGGACAGTCGCCGCGGTCAAACCCGCGTCCGTCAAGGACTTCAAAGACTTCAAATAAGGCTCCAGCTTCGCCCTCCGCACGGGGTCCGACACCCCCGGTCCCCAGTGGAACGGGCGGTGGTCCAGAACCTTGCCGGTGTAAGGCGGAAGGTTGTCGCCGTCGTTGCAGAGGTAGAACCACCCCCTGTCCCACTCTGCATTGTTGCTCCTCATGGTGCAGGGCGGGTATACGCCGACCCCCTTCCCCCACAACGCGATCGTGAGTCCGCCGGCGCGGACGGGTCGGCGCCGACCCTTGCCGCCGGCCGCCAGCGTGAAGAGCTCGCCCTGGAACAGGTGGAGCCACAAGTCCCATGATACGGGGACGCCCAGGAAGCCCTCACAGACGCCCACGAAGGTCGCCGCCTGCGAGATGGCGTTGGGAGAGAAGTTGTGCAGCTCCACGCCATAGTGGTAGCACAGCCCCCGCATGAATCGGCTGGCGGGAGCATTAAATCCCCGCTCGTGCAAACGAACGAGGCTCACCATGTACCCCGCCGGGGGCTGCGGCTCTTGATGCCGCGCCGGCGAAACGATCCACGCCGGCCTGCTCGGGTCGGTGTTGGCCGTCAGTTGCCCGCCGGCAACGAGCCCTTCAAGGAGGTGCGCATCCACATTGGAGCGACCCCACGGCCCGACCTCCAGATACTCAACCATGGCGAATGTGGAGTGGAAGAGGAACGCGG
Organism: Cenchrus fungigraminus; assembly: GCA_036936925.1. Taxonomy (NCBI): domain Eukaryota; kingdom Viridiplantae; phylum Streptophyta; class Magnoliopsida; order Poales; family Poaceae; genus Cenchrus; species Cenchrus fungigraminus. Next base: position 11,795,795 of record CM072778.1, on the reverse strand, counting down.
AGGCAGAGACTGCGAGAAAGCGCGAGCTCGGGAGGCGAGAGGAAGGAGAAGGCGAGCGCAATACGAGTGAAAATGGCTAAGGTAAAACTCCTCCTCTCCACCCATTGTTTTTTATAATGAAAGGGGACGGGGGGATCGAACGGACGGGGGCCGGGACGCGCGGTCGCAGTTAATGCGATGGACGTCGCCCGGGCCCCACTGTCCCGAAACCACCGCGCACACGCGCGGGCACCATCATTACAGCGCGGTGAAAACGCGAACCGCCGCGCAGTTCCTCCACGTCGCCTAAAAAGGCGTGCGCAATGCTCTCCTAGAACGCCACGTGGGCCACGGCCCCGCACGCATGGCTGACCCGAGTCCACAACCGAAAACGAAGGGAGGGGGAATCCTTCCAAGAGAAGGAGCCCCCGTGGCGCCCAACGAACAGGGGACAGAGGCCCGACCCCTCGACGGGTCCCTAACGGACGGCTTGAGGGGTCAGGGGCAGCCCCGAATGTGCTTGCTCGAGATGGCCCTCGAAAGCGCGGTTTGAGGAATGCCTGGCGTCTCGCCCCGAAACTCTTGCTGATCAGTGGCTCGAAGCTCAGCCCGCAAGAGGTTCTGTGAGCAACGTGGATACGCCTCCTGATGAGGCGCAACTGACTAATGGTTCGAAGCCCAGCCCAATGAGGGTGCGCGGGCGCCACAGGTCGACCAAAGACAGAGTCGCACGAGTGCGCCCCGCAAGGCCCCTACTGATCAGGAATCCGAGTCCTGGCCTGCGAAAGGTTCGAACAGGTGTTTCAGATCAACAGAGTCAGGGACGACCAGGGCATGTGCGACCGAGCCAATCCCCGAACTCAAGAGTTTGGGGGCGCCCCATAGTTCGTATTCAAGGCCAGACGAGGGTAGCTAGTCGAGGGATCCCATCGAGGGAGAGCTTCCGCGCCCTCGGTCCTCATCGAACGGGACCGAGCTCTGCCTAGCACACCTACGTAAAGTGCTCTCATGGACGTGTCCCCGGACCACGAGCCAACCCCTATCGAACGGGGCACGGACGTCCACTTGAATTACCCGCTAGCAGCTCAATGAGGCGTCCATGACTCGCGGCCCGCTCGATGGGAAGCATGGACCACCTCACCCCTCCCCCCTGCGGAAGGGCGGCGAGGGGCGCACGAATAAGTCGGAGAGTTCGCCCCGATCGCCCCCACACGGGCCCGGGCTCGGGGGCTCGTCGCACGGCTACACCTTCTGGACGTGTCTGAAAAAAAAAGCCACATCCCCCCTCGGAGGCAGTGAGCGAACCCTCTGGGATTCATCCCAGGCGTGGACGACGCTGTTCCGCACGCGTAAGATCGCCGAGGTCGGCTGAAACATCGCCGAGGCCGGCTAAAACAAACGCTCCGCGGATTGGCAGCTCAGCATGAAAACCTTTCACGAGTGCGCACACTCCTCCAAGGCTTCGGGGGCTACACCCGCGGGTGCGCTAGCGCGCCCCCACGGAATGTCACACACATCTAGAGGCGAAGAGAGTCCTACCAGAAGCTTCAGCCTTTGTGGAACCCTCTAATTATCCCTGTAAAAGCTCAGGGGCTACTGTCGGGGACAGCCATAGGGGTCCCCTAACTATGGGGGGAACCACCCTTTACGGAAATAATAAAAATCGTCAAAAACACACTTCTCAGATCAACCCCAGCCAAGGCGCGAATAAAGCCCATGGCCTGCCATGGCCCAACGGCCTTCACGGCCCACCAAGCAGATGCAACAGCCGCCCTCGAGTGAACTTCCGCCTCGCTTGAAGGTCGGATGTCACGCGGGCAAATCTCCGCCTCGTTCGAGGCCCCGGCACCCCTCGAGCGGATCTCCGCTTCACTCGAGGGTCAGCGCCCCTCGAGCGGGTCCCCGCCTCGTTCGAGGCTCCCGCCCCTCGGCTCAAGGCCTCTCAACCACTCCTCCTGACCGAGGCATTAAATGCCCCATCACACCAAGGGCGTCACAGTCAAGGACCGGATCCCCCGCCACGCCGATTCTCTGACACCGCCCGGGAATCCGCCCTCGGCCCTGTGCAGCCATACCGCCCCTGTGCCACCTTCCCGACCACTGTACGGGCACTATGCGGGTACTATTCGCTCGCTGTGCGGAGAGGCCAGGGTCATTCCCCAGCGCTGTACTACCTGCTCCCGTCCTTTCCCCACGCTGCGCCCCTCGAAAGGGCATGGGGGCACCCTCGAGAGGCGTACGAACGACGACCAAGCGCACGACCAGGACAGCGCGGTGACGCGGGATGAGCGGATCACGTCTTTTCCGTCACCTCCTCCCCAGTGCGGCCATCCCCGGCACTGTGGAGCCACACCCGGCGGTGTAGAGCCCTGTTCCGACGGGATGCCGCCACGCCAGCTCCTGTACAGCCCAAGCACTCCCGTCAGCGAGACCCTCGAATCAATGTGCGGACAGCAACCAGGCGCGAATGCCGGCCAGATCACCCTCGAAGCCGCCTCCAGGCAATCATAGGAGTCGCCACGATGCGTACAAGGGCCGGGATTCGCTAGGACAGCCTTCAAATCGCAGGCACTGTACGCCGGTACCATGACTCTGTTCAAGAAGCCACGCGGCATGCTTGTAGGCTGCCTCCCCTTGGTCTATAAAAGGAGGAAGTGGCCGCCCGGCCACGGGAGAATGAGAGAACAACGCGCTCGCTCGCATTCACACCCACACTCGCGTCGATATTGGCACTTCGCCTCAATTATCTAGCAGGGACTTGGAGGACTCTCCTCCTCTCCCACCTAGCTTGTAGCCCCCCTCTACAGGCACCCCTGGTGCATTGAAATACAGCGCGTACGCGCAATCTGCTGGACGTACGGCCCCGTGGCCGGAACCAGGATAAACCCGTGTCCTTGCATTGCTTAGCACCGACCATCGAGAGACTGATCACAACGTATTTCACTAGTTAGTATCGGGGCTAATCTCAACACCGACAATGATGTATTAAGTTTACCAGTCATGTTGACAACATTGTAGTTGGCACATGATCCATGGGCCTGTCTGCTTGGTTGTTAATCAAGTAGTATTCTGGCGGCCGGAGGAGCTCTCCGTCTAGGACATCAAGAACTAGCACAGGGTCCGACTCGGTCTCGGTCTCATCAACTTCGAGCAGTTCCTCGCCACCGAGTACGTTTCCTTGCCTTCTCAGTTCTCGATGATTTGAGTACAAGGATTGGATATGCCTGTTCTGTTTCTGTTGTGCCCGTGCTGCATTATGCTAGGCTGCCGTTGGAATATGGTGGGTTGCAATTGGATGTGCAGCAAGCACGGCCATCTATCCCAGCTAGGGAGCAGCAACAGCAGCCTTTGTTGTTTTGTTTTTTCCCCTTTCCTTCTGTGTGTTAGCAGTCTGGTTCAGCATTAAACATTCTATTTTACATGGCTTAGGTGCTTGTATTGCTACATGGTAATTGCTAGTAGAGAAATCCATCGGCACATTACTTTCTGATTGTTCTATCAGAGACTCAGAGTGTTGCTGGATGGTTCTGTTCTTTGTTTGAAATCTCTGTTCTTTTAACTACTAGCATCTATTGTTTGGTTTGTTACTGTCCTAGTTTGCAGGCTCGCTGTGTCCATATTTACTGCTCCACTGCATGTTGAAATTTAAGTCAGTTCTTGCTTTGTATCAGGTGTATCGAAGCAGATGGTGAGCTGGATCAATGAACCAGCTACTAGTTGCTAGCATCTCATTTAGGGTCTCAGCATGTAAAAGAAGCTTCTATTTAATTGCTTGCCAAAAGCATCATCGTCCATGTATTTTGTAAGCCTAAATATGGACTCAAATGTGCTCTAGAAAGCAACTTGTGGCTCTGTACCTTTTCTGAAGGTCTCATCTGTATTTGTTATTGCTCTGTAACTCTCTACCTGTGACTCTATTACCTTGCCCGTTGTAAATAGCTCTGACTTGCAGTGGTTTGTTTCAGGCTTTCAGTTGGAGCTGGCCACTGTTCTTTTGGTTTTAGTACTAGTGAGTTAGTGGTTTTGGGATTGAGAACTACAGAAATTACTGTGTTGGTATTGGGCCAGAGAAAGAAAGCAAAGAGGAGTAGAAAAGCAGCTTCTCTTTTGGGCAGGGGGCAGTGTTTGGCTTTGGCCTGAGCTTCAGAATCACACACACACAGGTCGTCACAGCAAATGAGCTGGGCTGGAAAGGGAGGAAAGGTGGGAGAGAAGAAATGATTTTTCCTTTTTACCTGAATTCCTTTCGAAATTATTAGAAAAATTTTGAACTACATTTTTGAAGGCATTTTGGAGGTCAACTTTAGACAAAACTTTCGAAGACTTTAATAGAGTATTGGATAAACACTGTATTACTATAAATTATTGGCCTCCCTGTAGCATGCTGCCTTTTCTTGATTTATGTCTCGCATTGTTGACATCTTTTCCACCACTATAGTAACCTCCACTTTAATACGGACTCATGCTACAATGTCTTTAGTCCATCCATCACGTTCGTTAGCCATATTCATGTCTTTAGTCCATCCCTCACATTCGTTAGCCATATTCATGTCTTAATTTTTAATCGGTGTGGATGTTTTCGGCATCCCGTGACCTATAGCACACGTTTCTATGACCGATCATGTGCCCAGAGGCCATTTACGCGTCTTCGGTGCATCCATCATGTTTTCTTCCCCATGTCCGGAAAATCATGCGGCGTGGGGCCGGCGCAGCCGCTTCGTGCTCAATGTCGGCTGCACCGTGGCAAACTTCGGCAGATACCTGTACGACCGCGACGTGCTGACCATGTTCCCGGCAACGTGTCCTCGAGCATAACTCTAAGATCAGCAGCTGTGTGGGGGAGGTGAAGTTCAAGGAGGGCGTGGTGGTGAAGGACGTCCTTAACGGCATGGCCGACCTTGCCGCCCAGATGGAACATAGTCAAATCCTTCGAGCGGTAACACTATGAATCTGAATTGCCTTTGCACTTCAGAGGTCTGAATGTGACTGCATGTGTACAAGTCTGAATGTGTTAGGCTTACGTTCAGCCACATAGCAACTTCAAAATTAGCTAGTGCTTTCCTTTTAGTGAAGCCTGGACACAACATTTCAACTTGTTGGGTAAACTTTGACACAGCATCTTAGAATGTGTTAAGCAAGCTTTTTGTTCAGTCATCCAGGTATCTGTTCAGCTTCTTCAGAGACTGCTTCACTGAAAACTGACATAGTTGGCAAAGACAGGAGGATCACGAATCACGATGATCACTTTGCTAAAAGAGAGATGGGTTACACATAGCCAGATGTCGCAATGTGTTCATGGCCTCCATGAACGAACGAACGAACGACGAATACTGAAACTGTTGTTGCAGGGGACATAACGTGCTGAACCAGGAGATGCTAACGCAGGTCTTCTCGCTCACCTTCGCCTCCGCCGACGACCTCACCACCTACGTGTCCCACGAGAAGCATGCCACATTCGCCGCCACGTTCATGGCAGCGCTCGAGAAGGTGGTCGAGCACGGGGACTCCCCGTCCCAGCACGCCCCCGAAATGGCGGGGCGGCCCCGCCCCGCCCGCCCCGCCGCCGACGTCGCGCCCACCGATGGCGCCTTTTCGGGGACTGGAGGAAGGAGGTGGAGGAGAGGCTGCGGCGCCTCCACTCCATCCTCTTCGCCGCCGACGCCGCGCTCGAGCACGGGGACGCAGCGGCGGCGCAGGCGCTCGTGCTCCGCCTCCTCGGCTTCCAGGCTCTCACAGCCGGCGCGGGCCCTGACGACGCCGTCTTCGTCGCGCCCATCCGCGCCGCGGCCTCCGCACGGCTCGCCCCCGACAGCGGACGACGAAGATGGAGATCTCGGGGTCTTCACTGATTTGGATGGAGTAATGGAGAAGAAGGGGGAAGGGAGGGGAAGGGAGGGGCGGGAGCTCGGCCGCAGGCGACACCGGCGAGGTGATCGGTGGCGGCGGCGGGGTAGCTCGGGCGGTGTTGGCAGTGGCAGCACCACAGCAGTGGATACGGCTGCTCTCAGTCAACCAGCCAGGCAGTCGCTCATATGTGTCTTCTTTTTTTTAAAAAAAAACGAGTCGATCACATGTTTGAAAGCACTACTAGCGTGACAACTCAACTCTGCACCAATCAATACGTAATTGTACAAATATGAATATATGGTTTTACCCTTGGTTAAAAAAAGAATTACGAAAAAATAATTACCACTAATATATTTACCGTCCTAATCCCCCTCAATTTCGAAAGCGTTGCTAGACGCTACGACACATATGGCCCACCAACCATAGACACATCTCAACGTCTCATGACGCCTCCGCATTGACGCCTCTCAACGCCTCCTTACGTATTGGGCTCACTAAACATAGACACATGAATGAATTATTTTGCTAATGCTTTCCAATGCCTCTCCAAGCATTGTAAAAAAGTTCTTAATTTTATAGCTCATGTAAATGTGGAATCTTGTTCAGTGGCCTTATCTAGGTTTATAGTGCTTCAGAAACACACCCACTGAATTTTATGAATTTATTTTATGAATAAAAGCAATAAAGGCAAATTGAAGCTTAATATTAAGTTAAACTGGGAAATCACCGACATCACCCTAATGACCCTGTGTATGTGATGTAAAGTATGCTAAAGGCTAAGTGTCACCACCCCTTGCTGTTTGTGAAATTAAATTAAATTATTTACATAAATATGTACACAGCCACTATCAAAAAGAATAGTGGGCCCGTACCCTTAACGCCGAGGGTCACGGCGTTACGACCCTGACGCCATGGGCCACGACGTTAGGGGTCCAACGCCAGGCGACAGCGTGGCGCTGAGCTAACGCCGCGGCCCGCGGCGTTATCTCTTCCTTGCCGCCGCGGGCTGCGGCGGTAGGAATTTTTTTTTAAGTTTCAATTGTTGGATAAAACGACGAACCATTAATACTTAACGACGAATTTAGATAAACGATTACAACATTTGCAATTGCACGTGCGACACAATTACCCTAACTTTGTGCCGCTCTTGCTAGTCCTAACGTGCCTTAGGGGATTTAAATAAACGATTACAACAATTGTAGTCTAGTTGTACGAATAATACCCGGAGAACCCGGACATCATAGACCCGCCGGAGTGCTGGGAGGGCATGTACCCCGACGGGGGTGGAGTTGGATCAGATGGTGGCGGGGGTGGAGTTGCTGGTGGAGTGTTGTCCTTCTTTTCGTGGCACGGACAACAGCAGTACTCGTCCTCACAGCCGGTGTTCGTCTTCACCACCATTGGTCCGGTCACCGGTTCGTCATCACCGTTGGTAGATGTCGGATCTGGAGAAGCCAATGCCGACGCGAGTTCTTGCCTCAGGTTGAAGATGACAACATCTTCGAGGTAGTTGATGTACTCTTGATACGGGTGAATAGCTGGGGGATCCACCCATTGCACGAAACCGCAGTTATCTGGTTGTTCGGAGTACTGCATAAACCGTGATTACATTAGTAAATCATAAAATGATGAAGGACAGAGGTCATGGAGTTTTGCCTGCCTACCCATGCTCGTGAGCAATGCCAGAAGCGGCGATCAGAGTTGTCCCATCCCTGATAAACCTGCATCACACAGAACTCACCGTGTGCACACCTTGGTCAGTTCACCGTTTGATTTGGTGCGTACTTCCTAACATCACGCATGGATTTGAAATCTCTCTTGTCTAAGACTGGAAAATTGCTGTTGAACTCTGGATCTTGCTGGCTCCACAGTGCTGGACCGAGGGAGTCATCATCATCATCCCCAGTCTAGGAACTCATTGTTGCTTGTTGTGTTGTGAAGTGAGACCGGAGAAGAGTGCTCACATATATGTAGGCGCAGACTGGATGGTGGGCCATTCAATCCGGGGCAAGAAAACGGGCAGTGACTCAAAGGAAACACACCCTAGTACTAGGTACACTGTTTGGTGCAGTGACTCACAGAAAACACACCCTATGTGTTCACTGTTTGGTGCAGTTCACAGAAAACACACCCTAGTACGAGTTTTATTGTTCGCATCTGAAATGCATCTGAAATCAAGTTCTTAAAGATACAACCCGACTCTAGAGAATGATGAAATAAAATCATAATTTTTTATGGATACAGTAGCACTCGGCGTCGAGTACTCTACGTCTACTGGGTACAACGGGGGTATTTCCCCTTCCTCATAGCATCCGGCCCAGCTTCCTTAGCCCGGCGAGCTCTCTCCCTTTTCCTCTCTCTATCTGCTTCACGGGCCGCGGCCGCTTCACGTTCTTTGATCTCCCGCCGAATGCGAATTTCCTCCTGCTGCTCCTTACGTTTTTGTTCTTGTTTTTCTGCCTCAACCATCCTTAACCACCTCTCACGTGCTGAACGACCCGTCTCCTCGACGTAACGCTTGTCTTGTTCGGACTGCTCACAATCTAGCCACTGCATGAAATCACAGAGAGGAGGTGGAGTCTTTTTTCAAAGACAAGTTAGCACATAATAAAATAGCAATGACATAATATTTATTTAGTAATGCAGTTAGTTCTTACTTTTGGTCTAACATTGCGACATGGTGGGAGGGGGTCATGCTCGTAGTTCTCGCACATGAAGAACCTCATCCCGTAGCAGTACCCGAGAACGTTGCACTTGACAAGCTTACAGTTGTCACCGCAGTAGCACATAGGAGTGTGGATCCCCTTTGGCACCTCAACCTTGTCCTTCCTAATAGTGAGCAACTCCAAATCCAACTCAGGACCCGTTGAAGCCATTGAAAGCCTACAAAACAGATGAGAAATATGATAAATTCATTACTTGTTTCATTTGAAATTATAGAACAAAACATAACCGGATATGATAAGAAATTCGACGACAAGAATAAAACAACAAGCAAATGAAAAGGTAGTTCAATTATTACAACACGATAACATGCATAAGTTCAAATATTACAAGACCTTTCAAGATAAAATTGTTCAAATATTACAAGACGACAACATGCACAAGTACGGTCACTGCATTCCTTCGTTGTAGCGACTGGAACGACGACCACGTGCACTAGCTGCAGGTGGTGTAGAAGTGGGAGTGGAAAAGTAAGATGCTTCGGTGCATTTCTTGTAGGAGTGTCCAGGATTGTTGCACTTGGAGCATATCTGCCCCTGACGTCCAGCTTCAGCCTCATCCATGTTGTTCCTAATCCTCTTCTTCTTGCGTCGACCGACACCTTGACACATGGTTGGATCTGTATTTGGTATGTACAACGCACTGTCTTTGGGGTCTTGAGTGAAAGTTCCAAGATGCAGGTAACCCTCAATAGTGTGGTTCCAAGTGTCTAGAACGGTTTGCTTCAGAAAGTATTTAGGCACGTAGCGGCCCCAATGCTGATTCTTTGTTGCAAGGCATGCAGCGATCACATGTGAGCAGGGGTAGTGTAGCAGCAGTGGCTTCTGGCAAGAGCATGAGCATGTCTGATTCCCAATCACTGTTTTCTGTATTGTTATTTCACCATTTGCCTTTTGTGATTTGGACTGACAACTTATCTGATATTTCCACTGCACTTCCTCGCCAGGATCACGACGTAGAGGTTGTGGGTAAGCTCTGTGAGAGAGAGCAGCCTTCTGTTTTTTGTTCAAGTACTCAGTCATCCATGTTGAATACACCTTCTGAGGGTCCTGCATTGCTGCATGTGCTGCATTAGCACGGTCAAGAAAATACTTCATTGTGCGGTACAAGAAGAACTCAATGATACCAACAAGAGGTTGAGCTCTGGCACCACGCAAAACAGCGTTGTAGACCTCAGCAAAATTTGTTGTCATTATCCCATGCCTCACACCTCCCTTATCAAACAGGAGGGACCATTTCTCCTTAGGCTCATTCTGAATCCACTGGCTGAAGGTCTTCACAGCACGTCCCTTTCTCCTTCTGACATTTGGAGCATCTAGCCCCACGTCCTCCAGAGAAACTGGCTCTTCCCCAGGTTCAGTACTTACAGGCTTCTTAGCTATCTCTTCTGATGCTTTCTTCGTCAGATCATCTAATTTTTGCCATAGGTCGAAGAATTTTTTCTCCTGATTGGTCGAACATAAGCGCTTGAACAATTTTGTAAGTTCTTTGTTCTTGAACTGGCTATGAAAGTTTGCTCCCATATGCCTCATGCACCACCTGCTATGCACATCTGACCATTGTGCTGCTCTGTAACGCTCTTCACTACCTTCTTTGATATCACTAATGACCTGCAAAATACCTTTGTGTCTATCGTGTATCACACACACGTCAGACACATCTCCCACCACCATTTGCTTCAATCTCTCCAGAAACCAATACCAACTGTCACCATTCTCTCCCTCTGCAAAAGCAATTGCCAATGGCAACAACTGATTGTTGCCATCTGCAGCCACAGCTGTAAGGATTGTGCCCTTGTATTTTCCTGTTAGGAATGTGCCATCTATGCAAATCACTGGTCGACACTGTTTGAATGCAGCAATAGCAGGACCCAATGCTAAGAATGCCCGCTGCAAGACTTGCTTCCCTGGCCTTGATACAATATTATAAGTCTTGATATCATAATAACTACCAGGATTTAGCGTGGCAATTGTGTTCAGCAATCGAGGCAGATTGTCATAGGATGCTTCATAAGTTTCCCACCTCATCTCCATTACCTTCTTCTTTGCCATGTATGCTTTACCATAACTTATCTGATACCTAAATTTCTCCTCAATTGCCAAGATAATGGACTTAGGCTCAAAAGCAGGATTTTCCACAATCTTAGCAAACATCTGGCTAGCCACAAAACCGGATGACAAATTACGATGGCTTGCATCCAGCTGCTCAAGTACACAAGTGTGATCCACAACAGATTTGATCTCCCAATAGTTTTTTCACTTGCCCTTGGAAGCATACACTCGAAAAGGACAGTTGGGCTTCAGACATTGTACATCATATATATGTGGAGAACTCTTCACTACCCTGAACTCTCTCTGCAGAGTAAGGGTGGACCACCTCTTCACTGCATCTTTCACCTCTACTGCACTCTTATACATGACGCCAACAGAAACTGTATTTTCTCTATACTCCCAAGCCACATTCTCACCAGGATTGACAGATAGCTGTGAGAAATTATAACTGTCCCAATCCCTTGGAACTAGCGGGTCATCCTCATCATCTGAGGAGTCCTCTTCCAACCCACGTTCATCCCCATTGGCCTCCATTTCGTACCGCCTGAGTAGTTCTTCATTAACTTCCCCCTCGTCAATTGCACCCTCAAAGTGTGTGTCACCATCTCCTTCTTCTTCCTCACTGGAACCACCATCTCCTTCTTCTTGTGGCTCAGTTGCAGGACCATCTCCTGCTTGTAGTTCAGCCTCACCCTGGTGAGCATCACTCACAGGCACTTGACTACTAGACCCAGCCTTATGAACAACTTGGATAAACAGCATCACAGGCAAACCAATTTCACATGCTGTTTTGATATAACTCCTCTAATGTTCAGTGCCTTGAAGTGGCATAAGCTCCCAATATAATAACTCACTCCTGTTGATTAGATCCATAATGGACAAGTCATGTTGCTCTGCATCTACATGAAATGCCCTAAAAAAACTGGGTAATGGACCCCCCAAGTTCTTGAGGCTGCTCTTCTAATCACATGGTCAACCGAATCGAATTCTGACAAGTCAACTCCATGTTCACCATATCTAATCTGCCCATTACCGAAATACAACTTGACACTGAGATCATCTGATATGTCTGACAGCATTTAAAAATAAAACGCTATTAAGAAGTGGATCTGCAACTACAAAATATATCTACTCAGAGCTACACTAAAACTATAATTTTACTAAGCAGATCTACACTACAACTATAATTTTTCTAAGCAGATCTACACTACAACTATAATTTTACTAAACAGATCTACACTAAACTATGTATTTACTAAGCAGATCTACACTAAAACTATGTATTTACTGAGTAGATCTACACTAAAACTATATATCTACTAAGCACATCTACACTAAAACTATTAAGTATCAGAGTATTACCTCTAACGAGACGAAAAACCGGCAGAGCTTCGCACCTTCATCACCTCCTCCTCACTCCCTTCTCCTCTTCCCCCTCTCTTTTCTTTTTTTCGAATTATTATGACATTTTCGGCTGAATTTCGGTGTTATATAGGTAGCTGGACCCTAGCGCCGTGGCCCACGGCGCTAGGAGGCCTGCTGCCGCCGTGGCCCATGGCGCTAGGACCTAACGCCGTGGCCCGCGGCGCTAGGCTCTTGACGCCGTGGCGTACGGCGCTATGTTTCGCCCACGATAAGAGCCCACTCCTGGCGGCTCCTACCGCCGTGGGCCGCGGCGTTATGTGCCTGACGCCGTGGCCCACGGCGGCAGATGTATATTTTTGCAAAATTTGTGGCGGACCATATATTTTTGCAAAATCACGATAAAATAAATATATAAAAAAATTCGTCAGTATCTTGCGTATTGGGCCCTATAGATTTTTGCAGATGGGTCGTAGGGAACTTTCGGACACGGAACGGGTCGGCCCTTCATAAAGCTATCTAGCAATGCGGCCCGTTCAGAGAACGAAAATTTACAACTGGGACGTCATTTGCGAATTGACTTGTAGTTAAATGGTAGGATGGTCCAACGAAGTGCTACCTACCAGATTCAAATTCTAGTGCTCGCATCTTTTCTTGAGATTTTCCCAGAATTTAAACTTCTGGAATCTCCAGCCGATTGCTCAGTCTTTCGGAGGTGCTCATAAAGGTAATATTTACGTACGTGTATTAATAGGGGTGCGTGTGCGTGCGTGTCTTTATGAGCACCGCTAAAGGACTGAGCAACCGACATAGTCCTTCAGCGGTGCTCATAAAAACAATGTTTGCTTACATGTATTTATAAAGGTGAGTGTGGGTGTGTTGTGAGTGTCTACTTTTGGCCGTGTTTGGTTGGCACCGGACAAAAAATTGTCCAAAGGAATCTTTAATGCATGGAACACTAAATGAAGTTTATTTGCAAAACCTTTTTACAGATGAGTACAACTTTTCGTGACGAATCTAATGAGCATAATTAATCGATGATTTGCTACAGTAATGCTACAGTAATCATCATCTAATCGTGCGGTCAAAGACCTCATTAGATTCGTCTCGTGATTTGATTAGAGGTTGTGAAGGTAATTTTGTAAATTGACTTTTTAAATACTCGTAATTAATGGTCAAAGTAGGTAAATATTTTTTGACACTTCCAACCAAACACAGCCATTGTAGTTTTCAAAAACAACCGTGACGTCATTTCAATTGTCTGTCAGCTAGAAAGTCAAAGTGGCAAAGCCTATCATCCAAAACCAAAAGATTCCAAGCTTTGCCGAGCTTGTCCTCCAAGGCGAAACCAAGACGCACCCGTGGAGCAACGCGCGCCACGACGCGCACACCGCCTCGTCCACACATCAGTCTCTTCTCGCCCCTTCTTAAAACCCACACACGCCCAGCACGGTGCCAGGCAAAGCGCCACTCAAGCACTCATCATCGCACACACATCCCGACCGCTCAAAGAAAATCCTCTGAACCTGCACCGTGCGTAGCTCCAGCTCCCCCCTCCGCCGACGATCTGCCATGGGGATGGTGCTAGGCAAGATCACAGTGGAGACGCCCAAGCACGAGGTCCTCCACACCGGCGCTGGCTACGAGATCCGGAGGTACCCGCCCTGCGTCGCCGCGGAGTTCACCTACGACCCCAAGGAGTGGAAGGGCGACGCCGACGGCGGGTTCACCGTCCTCGCCAACTACATCGGCGCCCTCGGCAAGCCGCACAACACCAAGCCCGCCATGACGGCACCCGTCATCACCTCCGGCGGCGGCGAGGCGTCCTCCGAGAAGATCGCCATGACGGCGCCGGTCATCACCGCCGGCGCGGGCGGCGAGCCGGAGCCGGTGGCGATGACCGCGCCCGTGATCACGGACGACCAGCAGGCGCCGGGCAAGGTGACAATGCAGTTCCTGCTGCCGTCCAAGTACGCCAAGGCGGAGGAGGCGCCGCGGCCGACGGACGAGCGGGTGGTGATCCGCGATGTGCCGGAGAGGAAGTACGGGGTGGTGAGGTTCAGCGGGGTGGCCGCGGAGAAGACGGTGCGGGAGAAGGCGGAGGGGCTCAGGGCCGCGCTGGAGAAGAACGGGTACACCATCAAGGGGCCCTTCGTGCTGGCCCGGTACAACCCGCCCTTCACGCTCCCGCCGCTGCGCACCAACGAGGTCATGATCCCCGTCGAGTGATCCCCTCCGGCCGCACCGCCTAGCTGCTGCGCCGCGCGTGGCTGTTGAGTGACTCGAGTGTCGGGCATTCAGGGGGACTCGTTTTGTATCATTTCCTTCGAAGCTGTTGTCTTACTAGTCTTTATTTCCTAGTGTAAATTATAAAATATACTTTAGTGTACTTCCTCCGTTTTTGCAAATTAAGATTTTTTTTTTGACAACAGCAAATTAAGATTCATAGTTAGTAGTATGTATCTAGACACAATGGATGATTTTCTGCTACTTTCTCTTTTAAAAAATAATTTGAGAAATTTGCACTGTGCACAGGAAACTGCTCTTTTTTCAGTCACCTGAGCAACGAGGACGACCATGCTGAATTCATGCCCAGCCTTGTTACGAAATCATATTCAACGTTCGGTCAACCTTAGAGCAACTTCAACCATCACGGTAGATTGTTAGTTAAATTTGGAGATTCTATAGATTCTTAGTTAAAATTTGGAGTTTCCGGCCTTTTGTAAAAATAGGAAACATACTAATCCCATGAAGTAATCCAAGAGATTAGCTAAAAAATGGATGGTTTTAAAAAAGTATTATTGGACCCACGATACAGGAGGCTGGAGACCGATCGGCTGCACCTGACGCCGCCTGTGGCCTGTTGAGCGAAGCCCGAGACCATTCAGACTCGTCATCCTTCATATTCACGATGTTGAATTTACTGCCGCCCGACACATTCTTTCGGTGCGGTCAATCCAGTGCCTCTCCTCTCCACTAGTCCCCAGCAATCTACTCTCACGTGGTGGGCCCCGTAGTCTCTTCTTCATTCACTCCGCATCACTCTATTCGGTCACCACTATCCTCTCCTTCCTTTCTCGTTTTCTTTTTTCCCCTCTGCTCTCTCCTAGATCCAGACCGTGCTTGCCGTCGGGACTCACAGGACCCGCTTCCCCGGCAAGCTGCCGGCCGCAGAACGTGGTGCCCGTGAAGCGACGGGTGGGCGAGCTCCGCCCGCCGAGGTGCGGCGGCGAGGTCCCACGACAGGGAGTGGCGTGCAAGGGCGGTGGACGGTGGCGAGCTCCCTCGTCGGGGTGCGGCAGCGAGGTCCAGCTGACCCACCGACGGCCGCGAGGGGCTCCCACGCCGGGGGCGCCGGCGCTGGCGGCGGCGGCGGTTGCAGGTAATTTTTTTTTAAAAAAGTTTTCTTTTAGATTTTTGTTTAGAAATCTTTTTGTCCATAAGTTTTTCTCACAAATTTTGTTCAGAAATTCTTTCCAAAAATTTCCTTCAAAAGTTTCCCCAAATGTTTTCCAAAATATTTTCCTCTATTTTTTTACGAAAGTTTGCTCACAAACTTTTTGACCGAATAATTTTTTTCAACAAATTTTTTGTCTATAAAGTTTTTCTCACAATTTTTTTTGTTTAAAATTTCTTTCCATAAAATTTCCTTCAAAACTTTTCCACATAATGTTCTTCAAAACATTTCCCTCTAATTTTTTAGAAAAGTTTTTACACAAACTTTTTTGGATCCGATGAGATTTTGTATGAAAATTTTCTTGTGCAAGTTTTGTATTCAAAATCTTTTGCTCATATATTTTATCTTTTTTGTTTTTGTCAAATCTAAAATAGATGGGGAGGAACGGGGAATGGGGGAAAACCAAGTGGAGAACGCGCCCCGACAGAAGCCGCTTTTAAGCCGCACGTGGGCAGGGAGGGACCCACACCCTGTCGGATCGACCGCACGGACGGCTCCGTGCGGGCGCCCGTAAATTTGACACGCCCCTTCATATCCTCCTTCAAAACGGAATATTTCTGCCTGATCAGTGATATTCTCTCCTTTATATTCATTTCTCCCGCATCCATATTCCTTTATCGCTCTCCTTCGTCCCAACAACTCGGGCCTACTCCAATTTTTTATCCCCTCCCCATCCACCCCCACCACCACACGCCTACCGGGCCTCTGCTCTCCTCGCCGAGCTCGCCCGCCCATCCCTTCCTCCGCTGGCGCCCGGCCGGCGCTCCCCTCTCTTCCCCCCCCACCGGCGCGCCTCCCCCTCCCTTTCTCCTCCGCCGGCACGC
This sequence comes from Cenchrus fungigraminus, assembly GCA_036936925.1. Lineage (NCBI taxonomy): Eukaryota > Viridiplantae > Streptophyta > Magnoliopsida > Poales > Poaceae > Cenchrus > Cenchrus fungigraminus. Next base: position 11,779,551 of record CM072778.1, on the reverse strand, counting down.
CTCCCCCTCCCTTTCTCCTCCCCCAATCCTGCTCTTCCATCCCGGGGATGTGTGGTCCGTCGGCGAGGATGACGAGGTGGGGCTCGCGGGCCGGCCATGGCGCCCTCCCCTGCTCACTGGGAGGCGGACGGCGGTGGCGCGGTCCGTCGTGCTCGTGGCCGGCGTGCCGTCTCGGAGTTTCTCCCCGCGAGCAGGCTGGCGCCGCGCGCCCCACCTCTTCCTCCGCCGCGCGCCCCCGGTCTCTCCGCCGCGGCTCGCCCGCGAGGGAAGCGGCGCAGCGAGGCGGCGCGGCCTTCCCTCCCTATGCGCGTGACCTCCCCGGCCGGCGGGCCTCCTCGCGGGATACAGCGGCGGCGGGTCTCCTGTCCGGCCTCGACCTCCTCCTCATTTCCTCCTCTGACGACGAGCAGGCCATGGCGGCTCGAGCTCAGGCGGATGGCGCGTCCATGGCGGCTCGAGCTCGGGGACTAGGATCAGGGGCCTCCGAGTCGCGGGCATGGCGGTGCCTCGGCGCATCGGCCATGTCCCTCCCCTTCCTCCGGTGACGGCGAGCTGCAGCTTGCGCGCGCCGGTGAGCGGAGCTTCTCTCTGCAGCGGGTGCTGTCCGCAGCGCTCGGAGTGGCCAGGCGGCGGCACCAGGGTCCTCCGGCGAGCAGAGGAGGTGGTGTGCGGCAACGACGATTCCGAGGGAGGGCGCGAGGCGTGGGGACGCGTGGGCCCACGCGGATGCCGTCACTCCGCCATCCCCAGGAATCCTTTGGATTCGGCGTCGACGGGAAAATGAAGGGCGTCCTCCAGGACGCCGCTGCGGGGGCAAAAACTTCATCCGTCTCCTGGAGGAGACGTATGAAGGTCCCAGTGCGGGTGGTCTGACGCCACCCTCGGCCTGTCGTGCAAAGCAATATGGGAACGACAACGTGGTGGCCGGAGGGCGCGATGGTATACGGATCGGCCATCTACTTTCTCTTAAGCACATTGTCTAGAAGCAATCCAAAGGACGTGCTCAGGTCTAGGGGTGGTAACGGGCCCTTAATTTTGTACTAAGAAATTTAAGGATCGGGCCCTATAAGGATCGGGTTGTAATTCTATTCAATTTTAAACTAAAAAATAAAAGGACCTAATTAGGTTGTGAAAAAAGCATTAGGGTCATGGCCCTTTACCAGCCCTACTCAGGGTCACGCCAGTGCCATCGACCTGTGATGTCCAGTAAATAATCCAACCCACGCGGCACACAACCACTCGCTGTGGCACCGCCACACGTCCTACGCTCCCGCGCCGTAGTACTCTCCCGAGCTCCAAACGCATCTCCCCTGCTTCTACTTTCAGCGTCTCAGCCAAAGCTCTTGCATGCACGTGCCGCACAACACAGTAAAAGGATCACCGCGCTCTCTCGCCATCCGCCTTGCTCACTTGGACACCAGGCCATGTCTGGCGGCGTCTGTGCCACGGCGGGGAGCGGCATCACGCTGCCGTCTATGACTCCATGGGCGCACCACCGCCGCCGTAACACCTGACGCCCACATCTCCGACGGTGCGTCTGCGCCACCACTACTACCTCTTCTCCATCAAGCGGCTCAACAAGTTGGGCGCCGCCACCGTGCTCACCTTCTCCACCACGGTAGAGATGGCACGGGAACGACGGTGCAGTGGTTGTGGCGGCAGGCGCGGTGGTGGGAGCACGAGAGTGCACGGGAGATGGAATAGTGAGGCAGATCACCTCGGGAAACATACCGATCGATGAGCGGAGGGGGCACTATCACGAGCGCGTTGGCGATCAGGCCAAGATAGCGACGGTTGGTTTAGGTTTTCACGCAGGTTTTCTTCTTTTACCGATCCAAAATGATTTACACAAGTTGTTGGAGTTGCTCTTGCTCTCCAACCATCCGGCCGCCCAACGACCTATAACGCTAGTCACTATCTATCTTACGGTAATGCTATTGTCAGGTCGTCCGATCCCACACAGATATGCCTTCACCAACCACCCCCGCTCGTTTCCACCCTCACCAATCTATCTCTCTCCCGTCTCTCTCCCGAAGGCCCTCTCTCTCGTGCAAACCATGGATGGGAGAAGCTCTGCTCCGTAGAGAGGGGCTTGCTGCCGGGGAGCAGCTGCGCCGGAGGAGCTCCTCAACAGGGAAGGAGGCCCTTCGAGCTTGGGGGCGCCGCCGCTCCCCCAATGCCTTAGGCGACGAGCTACACGGGGGGCGCCAGAGGAGCACCTCGGCGAGGACCCGCCATTTTCTGCTGCTCCCCAAAGCCTGGGGTGTGTCACGCTCGCCGCTGGAGGATCTCCTCCAAAAAGCAAGGTGTCGGGGTGCTATCGAGCACGGGGGATCACTCCCCCTGGCAAGGAGGGGCCAGGGGCAAGCGAGCCTTGCGACGGCTGCTGCTTGCTGTGCGGCCGGGGACGCGACCACGATACTCCCAACTCCAGGAACGATGATCCTTACTCTCTCTAGCGGTGCTTATTTGAGTTTTTTTTTCTGCAATAGTTGTCTACCAATGTTGCATTACTGATGATGCGATCATTGTCTACCGATGTTGCATCAGTGTTGTTGGCATGTTGCGGTGTACCATGTTCTAGTGTTGTGGTGTTGATTTGAGATTCTTAAGATGATGCAAACTTTGTCTATAGATGTCGCAATGTTTTCGTGTGGTGTGGATGTTGCATATGTTTGGAGTGATTTTTTCAAGCGTTTCATCTGGATGTTGCAAATGTTTCATTTGTATGTTGCAAAAGTGTATTGTCAGGGAATAGTACCGGCAGTCCACCAAGAGGTAAGCGATTGTGGTAGATTGTGTGGAGGACTGGAGGGGATCGCCGAAACTAGAGCTAGATGGTGAGCACAAAGGACACAGGAGGGTTTATCCAGGTTCGGGCCGCTCGAGCTGCTGAGAAGCATAATACCCTACGTCCTGTGCTCGGTGATTGTATTGCGTATGCGCAGATGGGAATCAAGATGTTTTGGTGGGGTCCCTACCGCCCTTACCCGGGGTAGGGTTTACATATCGCGTGGGATCTATCCTAGTCAGTTAAGGGAATTTGTTTTCCTTTGAGTACAAGTAACATCTTTGCTAATTGACTAGTCATAGTCCTAGTCCTATCTATAGTAGTCTATCTCTTTAGGCGTCGTCTCATTCTTGATCCATACGCTCGTACCGATTGCCCCTCGTGTGGGCCCTTGTCGCTCCTGGAGGGAGGCGGTCAGGCCCATCCGTGTGGCACCCTCGGTATATCCCCCACATCAGTCTCTGAGTGCTTCTCGACCAAACTGCAAGCTCGACTGTCCGTGCTTGTAATGCTTCCGAGTGCTTTTAGCTTCGTCCGAGTGCTTCTCGCCCCTGAATTAGCATGCTCAAACATGTAATCTTAGAGATTGAAAGTATTTTTGATTGAATGGGTTGGGTTGGGGACCAGGGTTTTTAACTTACATCCTAGTCCTGGCTTGTCTGAACTCACTGAGACTTAATGGTTGCTGCTGGTTCAGCCTCCCTTGCGTCCTGTTGGATCGCTGGCGCTTCTTCAGCCTCCCTTGCATCTTGCAGGGACTTTGCTGCTGCTTGTTCAGCCTCCCTTGCGTCTTGTTCAGCCTTCCTTGCTTTTAATTCCTTGAACCTCTAATTCACACAAAATGCAAAATGTCACAAAACATTATCCAAATCGAAAAGGAAGAAAATTTGTAGCTGAGTGGGAAATTAGAGAGACAACGAGATACAAATTGTGAAAACAGTGAGGATTGAGCTTTTAGCAGCTTCTCAATAGCAAATACAGAAAGTAATCGCTAATTCGAAATTGAAAAACTCTTTCACATACACATGCTTGAATGAAGAAAAAGGCATCCATGTTTGTGTTAGCAGTGACCAGCAGGACTAAGATCAAGAAAAGGGCATGACTGATCAGTACGGTTGCTACTTAGCTACCACTTCAACAGCCACTTCAGGGATGTCGAATTCAGTGACTATCAATAATTGGAAATTTAAAATACCGACACTAAATCAGAATCATGGGAATTACAAGATCTAATTACCAGCACCCTAAACATGACATAGAAAATAAAAGTGATTGTGACTAGGGATATATACCTTCTTCACAGCCTCGGTGCACTGCACCTCCTCGTGATGTGCATCCACGGTTCCTGGAACACCGTCCACCCTACCCTCAGCATACATCTTGCTCATTCTACGAAAGTAGGACTCCCAGGGAAAGTCACCCTGACGGCTGCGCAGACCATATAGCTCATCCTCTGTCCAGTCTCCAAGATTGTTGGGTGCGTGGTGGCGACCATTTGGGAATGCTGCGTTAATCTTGTCAGCTTGGATAGCATTCTTTTTAAAAATTTCATACCTCCTCACCTTCTCTTCCTCACTCTGGTAAGTTTTGTCGTACTTCCTCATCCACTCCTCAAACCTTGACTTCATCACTTCCTCATCCACCCTCGGGATCTCCTGCTCCCTGATCTTCAGGTTATACTGCTTTACAGCCTCATCCTCATCACCGGAGGTATATCTTCTCCGAAGCATCTTATCCAGCACATCTGGATCGGACACATCAGGATTCTCCCTTCGCCAGTTCATGAAATCGATGTACTCAAGCCAGGCGAATTTGCCATCTTCATCCATGAAATTTGCCCTGACGCTTTCATCGAGGATAATGTCTCCTTTCCTGCCGGGCTCCTAGCCAAGATCACCTCTGGAGCCAGGAACAGGAACAGGCACATGGTGTTTCATGACTAGGTCATATGAAATAGATCAAACAAGGCACGCCATCAAACAACGAGAAATCTAAACGCGAGTTCAATTCATACCAGCTTCATCTTTTTTGGAGTACAGAATTCCGACCAACGTAGCCAAACCGCCGGCAACTAATCCACCAATAGCCCCAGCGCTAGTATTGAGATCTCTCTGTATCGGGAAAAGAGAAACATGAGCCACTGCGATTGAAGAAGAAATTTTCGATCTCAGATCAGGAAGGTACGGTGACTCACCAAGGTGTGGATAGAGCGTGCTGAGCTCCCCGACGCCGACCCTAGGGTCTCCGCCTGCGCCTGCTCGCGGCAGATCCCGCGCGGCGATAACCTCCTGACGAGGAGGTAACCGAGGGACCGGAGGAACATGATCTCCCACTTCCTTCGCCGCCGCAGCCGCCTGCCGCCTGCCGCTTGACGGACGGGACTTTTTCTTTAATTTGAAGATGATGATGAAGGAACGGAGGGATGTCATGTTCTACGTGGGCTTTTCTAACCCATGCTCGATGTTCGTTCAATCTCCCCTGTAACGGGCGCGACCCAACATCCTTAACGGGCTAAAACCCCTTCTCAAAAAAAAAAAGGGCTAAAACCCTTATCGGATCACACTGACACTGGATAGAGTTGAGTCGGGCGTTCGTCGCCGTCCCCTTCCTTCCCTCACCTCGACCAGAGAGGAGCGGCAATGGCCATGGCCACCCCCGCTTTCCTCCTACCAGCGCTGTTCCCCAAGTCCAATTTCCTTGCCGCACCTCTCCACCCAAGTGTCCCACGAGGCCGCCAACTCCGCTGCTCGCCCAACGGCGCCGCCGTGCCGGAATCTCCTAAACCCGCCTCTCGCCGCGGCCGCAAGAAGTCCCCGTCCCCGTCCGAGCCGAAGCCGAAGGCCACGAGACGGAGAATCAAGAAGGAGGGCCAGGAGTCAGTCTCGGAGGGCGAGGAGGAGCCGGCGAAGCGGACCAGCCGCCGGACAAGCAAGTCCAAGGTAGAAGCCAAGAAGGAGGAGATTGTGGCGCAGATGGCGAGCGACGGAACTGAGGAGACAAGTTCAGAGTCCGAGCAGGAGGATGGGTTGGAGGTCAGGGGCGACTACGACGACGGGGAGGATTTCGCGGGCGACTGGCCGCCGCTGGTGTGCTGCTTCGGCGCGCCACGTTGGGAGTTCGTGCCCACGGTGCGAGTGTCGGACCGGCAGATGCACCCCGATCAGTACTCCACGTGGCTGCACCTGCAGTGGGAGCCGCCAGAGTTCGCGCGCGCGCCGGGGAGCGCGGCGAGCAACGTGGCCATCGCGCACACCCGCCTCGGAGGGCGCGCCGCGGCGTTGGGCAAGGTCGGGGACGACGACTTCGGCCGCGAGCTTGTGTACCGTATGAATTGCGAGCGGGTGCAGACACGCGCCATCAAGTTCGACGGCAAAGCAGCCACAGCCATGGCGCGCATGAAGGTGAGCTTCCGGGACCGGGAGGATGGCAAGGGTGGCACCAAGCTTGTGGCCGAAACGGTGAAGAGCGCTGCTGAGGACTCCCTCCGCAAGAACGAGATCAATGTCGATGTGTTGAAAGAGGTGAGATGGTGATACTTTGCAGGAAGCTATGTTTGAATGTCTCTATGCCGATAACCACTAGTCCACCAAGGTGCACTGTTTGCATAGCAATTGCATCAAACCAATTCTTTGTTTTCAAACAAAATTAATGTGATCTAGGAGCATGACATGATTGCAACCTCTTTTTGGTGTGTCATCGAAGGTCTATTCTTCAAATAAGATTATACCTTGATGCTAAACTCTCTACTCAACTTGCTTAAGTATTCAGACATATCTCATTTGGCATTTGATCTTGTAGTTCAGATTTTGAGATGAATTGGCACCTGATCCCTCATCCCTCTTTATGTAATATAACATAGCAACGGATTATGAATTGATAAAGGTTTCAGTATGTTGCTGCATCTTTACATTGTTGCTTACAAGATGAGTTTTCGATGTTGTCATTGCTATTACATGGTCAACATTTTTTAATTCAAATCTAATCCATAGTAATTACACAGGCCAGAATGTTCCATTTCAATTCAGAAGTCCTGTTAAATCCCTCAATGCATGATACACTCTTCAGAGCCATTGAAATGTCCAAGAAATTTGGAAGTAAAGTATTCTTCGATCTGAATTTGCCACTGCCATTGTGGACATCAAGGGATGAGACAAAGGAGGTGATAAACACGGCATGGAAAGAGGCTGATATAATAGAGGTGTCAAGGGACGAGCTTGAATTCCTCCTTGATCATGAGTATTATGAATACAAGAGAAAGACCCCACCTCAGTATTATCTGGAAGGATTTCATTTTACAAGAAACTGGCCACAGTACTACCACTACAGCCCTGAAGAGATCGCTCCCATTTGGCATGATGGAATAAAGATCTTGCTTGTGACCTACGGGACACTTCGGATCCACTACTACACGCCCAAGTTTCATGGTTGTGTGGTTGGGACAGAGGATGCACTCATCACTCCATACACCACTGACCGAACAGGTTCTGGGGATGCTGTTGTTGCTGCTGCTATTAGGAAGTTGACAACTTGTCCTGAGATGTACGAGGACCAGGATACATTGGAGAGGCAACTGAGATTTGCTGTTGCTGCTGGAATCATATCACAGTGGACAATTGGTGCTGTGCGAGGGTTTCCCACTGAGAGTGCTGCCCAGAACTTGAAGGAACAAGTCTATGTGCCTTCTATGTGGTGAAATGGTAAATCATTTGCCAAGAAATGAACAACATATTCAATACAAGCATACTCATGAATGGTTTAACAGAATTGGACAATGAATTGGACAAGAGAGCTACAGGCGCAATTTATATGCACCGATTGCTCAGGTATCCTCGTACCAACCCCATTCTGTAATCATTTCAATATTAGGGGCAGTATGGGTGTCTTTAAATGCTTTGGAAAGTTTGACTGCTACTGAAATGCCTCTATTGACCGATACATGCTATATAGCTGGATCTTCAATTTAGTTTGTGAAACTAATTTGCAATCATACTCTATTTGATGTGCTACTGTAAAATACACTGCTTTACATTTTAATTTTGCTCATGATTTCTAAACCACAGTAAGGACCCTGTGTGGAATGAGCGTGCATTTCTGGGGAGATTTTTAGTGATTATATTTCTTTTTTCTCGACCGAGAGTCTTCTACTCTTCCTCCCAGTCATTTTTTTAGTAATAGGACACTGAATCCTGGCTGGCTAGAAAACTGCTGAAACCAGTTTCTCGGGAGCTACCCACAAATTGGTGAGAGCCCCTGGTTCAACCCTGGGTGACCCTCTCAACTGGAGGCACTAATAAGCTGAGCTACACTTTGCATAACTCGGTTATCATTTAGTGGCTATATTCATTTAGACTAAAACTAATGTGGGACGAGGGAAGGCACATGAACTTACATAAATGTTGATTGACTGAACTAGGATACCAATATTTTATGACAGCAAAAAATGTGTAACAACATTCATATTTCAGTAGCAGTTACACGTAATAAACTAGGCTGGAAAAGGATATAATTCGTTGTCTGTCCATAAAATATTGATCCGTCACTAATGATCATTGTGCATACACATAATTTGCACCAATCTATGCCTAATAAAATGAATAAAATCAAATTTATCAAAAATAAGTAAGACTGTATTCTGGACTATGGGGTAAACCATACAAAACTGTTCAATTTAGCTAATTATATCCTCTTGGGGCACATATATCCACTTATAATTTCTTTGCCTCTTATATTTTTAAACTTGGATGAATAATTATTTGAAAGCGCACATCTCAGTGAGTGCTCCCTCCCATATCATTGTGGAAGATTGAAAAGTACACGAATTCTATCTGCCTCTAGAAAAATAATATGTGCTCTTGGCCTCTTACTGTCAGTTTACCAGGACTTGTGCTGTTTGCTGTATATCAATGAGTTGGACAAAATTCTGCGTCCATGCTACATGCAGTTAAGCTCACTGTACACTTGAGGAATGAACTATCCATTCCTCAGTAGTTTGTATAGTAAGTTCATGCCACCTGATCCTGTGTGTTTCTTTTGCACAAGCACCCGGTAAGAGGATTTGCATAAAAGTACTCCTCATGCCTTGCACTTCGACCAGACACCCTCTGATACGGACCTCCAAGCCTGTTTTCATGATGCACCTTCACTTCACTTTCAAACTCATTCCAATTAATGGTACCTTCATCAAGCTTGTCTATGAGCTCGACAAGCTTCTGCCTACAGACAGTCGAAAAAATCAGCACTTTGGATTGGGATCTAAATACGGAAAACAATATTCCAGAAATTTACCTGTCAGGGTTAATGGTTTTTCGGAATCCTTCATATCTTCTATGACCCTGGACTGCTTTGGCCATATTTCCATCATATGTATACACAAAAACATCACTCTGGAGGGCTACGTTGTAATCCACAGCAGCTAATCTGTTTTGGTACAGCTTGAGATACTCTAATTCATTTACTGTTGCCAGACTATAATGTGTGTAGACATTTGGATATTCAGCCTTTAATGCATCCATGCTATGTACACCATACAGTTCACCTGCTACAATGTAGATCTTCGTGCTGGAAGGATAGCCCATAGCTTTTAGGAAAAGAGCTGCTTCACGGGGAGTCATAGGGCAGCCTCCTTGGAGTCGCCTCTCCTCACTGTTGATTTCCTTCTCTTTCCAGTGCTGCACGTTGAGTCGCATTTCCCTAAGTTCCTCTGCCTCCTGTTGTGTTAGGTTGTGGCTGCAACCTGTAAACGAGAGCATGTCCTTCTCGTACCTGTCAGTTTATAAGGAAACATTAGCATTACTGATCTGCTAATTCCTTTTGAGCAAAATGATGCCAGCCTCATATTAGACAGTTGCAGTTTCAGTCACCTTAAGTGAAGTGCGATATAATTGTTGGACCCATTCCTCAGCCTATCAACTAGAGTATTACTTAGCTCTTCGATTTCTGTCTTGTATCTTAATGCCTCGTAATTTGCCCGGCAACGAAGTCGTTGGATGGAAGGAGGGAGACCATTGTTAACAATCCGAGAATCTGTGTGTGTGAATTTCACAACTTTGGCCTTCTTCAGTGTTCTTGTGAAAGCTCTGTAATAAGAAGCCTGCAAAAAGTAAGGATGTAAGTTGCCTTTTCTTTTTCTACCTGCTCAAATTTCTTGATCTGTAAGTAGTTGCTATGTCCACTTAGCCTGCCCTGAAGTTATCGGTCCATACCTTGGCCCAGGACTTGGGTGCTCTAATATAGGGTTTCAATCTTTTGTAAGCTGGTGGCAAGGAATCCACAATCATGATGTCATTTTCTAAAGTTTCCTTGAAGTGCTCAACATCAAATATATCTTTGAAATCGCTGCATGTGAAGACAAAACATCAGTAATCCCAAAAATTCGTATAGAATGTTTGCTGTTTTGGTTGCACAGAGATGAACCTTGGATCTGTCCAGAATGATTTATGATCCAGAGTAGGGATTACTAGAGTGGCATTCATGAGTTTAGCAACTGCAACCATATCGCTTATCTGCAAGAGTGGTTTTGAAGAAATGCATGTAAGCTGAAATTCCTATGTTCATGTTTTGTAAGAGAATTGCATACGTACTCCCATTCTCATCTGGTTCAGGCCACCATTGGCGTCAACGATTATGTAACCAGCTGTTGCACTGTTGATTCCTGAAAAGAGCAGAGCAAGTGTTACCCAAATGAAAGCACTCAGTCGAGACTAGCTATTTTTAACTCGAAAATGGAAGATTATTTAGAACTAATGTTTAACTTGAAGGGAGATGGGAAGATAAGCTTACTGTAACGGTTTTTTGGGCGTTCGATACATTTTGTGTAACCCTTGTTGTCCAGTTTTGTCCATATTTGGGTCATCTGGTGGATTTCAAAGCAAGGTTTCAGTACAAGCAATTCATAAATTCGACAACCATGCACCGACATGAATGAAATTCCGAAAGCAATAATGTCAATTAGGAGCATCTGTATCTAATAAATTCTTCCTATTGCTTTATTTTCAGGTCTATGGTTGCTTCAGTTAGGCGGCAGAAAGGCAGGGTCCATGCTTCATATTGTCCAATCTGCAACAAACTCTTTTTTGCACGTAGCACTACTAGAGTACTTGGTGGGTTAGGATGGGTTGATGGAAACTCTCACTTTATGTCCATTCATTTTTAGCTCTTGTTTTCTTTCTCTCTTTATTTCTTTTTTTTTAAGACTCGCGTAGAATTTTGGAGGTTTAATTAGGTAGTGTTAGGAACCACCAATTTTTTGTCCACAGGCTGGATTCTGATCTCTGGATATATATCGAACTTGACTCTGCAGTGGCAACTTGGCTGTAGACTGTAGTCTTCATGTTGAAACTGTCATCACTATTTGCCAGCTTGATTATCATCTGGTTGTTCTGCCAAGAGCTCCACTATATATGTAAACGACTCATTTGCACAACTGTTTTACAATAACTCACTTAGTCGCTTGTAATTTCTAAACCAGCTTTGCAACCAGGTGGGGCAAAATCTCAAGTGGTGGTTGACTTATTAATCAAGTGGTCAAAGCTGTACAAACATTGTACGACAAGTATCTCCTTTCTGGAAATCTGAATATATATCACTTAAATTTCACTTAAACTAATTTATTGCTTGCTTCATCGTCTTGTGAATTCTGCTATTCTTTTTGTGGTGGTGCACTTCAATGTCTTTGAAACCGAAGAGTTGCTTGCTTCATCGTGAACTTTTTTGGAAGCACCTTGCTAATGGCCCCATGACGATGACATGAACAACATGGTATGGCCCGGCGTATGGGTATCACTCTCCTAATTGAATTCCACATCTGGACTTGTAACCAAATAACAACACGAAAAGAAGAAAAGAAATAGTGACGTGCCAAAGATTTTTAGCACTTATTCTTCTGACAAGAACACGTACGGAAGGCGGCCCTGAGTCGCCGAATTCTGGAGCTTCTGAAATGTCTTCGGCATCCCAGTCTGAATGTCAGCAAAGATCCAAAACGGCAACTACGACGCACACGCCCCGTCCGGCCGCCATGAAACTTCCCATGTTTCTCAAGCGCGCGCGCACGCATACCCCACCCAGACACATTCGAATGGTTTCGTGTTCATGCAAAAGTTTTGACTGTAATTAACATGCTAATTACTGGCAGGGTCTAGTGCATCATGTGTATGGAAAGAACAGTAACTGCGCAGTCAACGGCGTGATCGACGGAGCACTCACCGGCGGGTCGGGCGGGCGGCGAGCGACGGCGGCCAGGTTCTCCTCCCTCCACCCGAGCAACTCGCCGTCGCCGGCGTCCACCTTCCGCACGAGCCTCCCCGCGCCGACGTCGTCGCCCCGGCGCGAGCTCGTCACGACGAGGACGAGGAGGAGGACGGCGGCGCCGAGCAGGCACGCCACCGCGTTCCTCACCCAGGCCCGGTCGACCACCGGCACCGGCCGCTTGCCGCCGCTCCTCCTCCCGACGAAGAGGAGCGCCTTCGCGTTCACGTTCCCGCGGCGCTCGGTCCCGCCGTCGCTGTCGTCGTCGTCGCTCGGGACGCCGCAGCAGTCGGCGGCCGCGTCGCGCTCCACGTCCGCGAGGCGGCGGCGGTGCGCGCCGGACGGCACGGAGCTGGAGCTGGAGGACGACGAGGACGATGACGCCGGGGAAGACGACGACGACGACGACGCGACCATGGCCGAAGCTAGCAAAGCGCGCACTGGGGTAGCCTGGCTGGGTTTTGTTTTGGACAAACCCAAGCCAAGCGCGCGCAGAGCTCGATCGATCGATCGATCGCCTTGGCCGCTCCGGTCGGCAACCGCGCGCGGGAGTAGTAACTAGTAAGAGGGAACGTGGGGGCGAGGTGGGTGGTGGTTCGGAGTTTGCACGAGGGGTCGTGCGGGCGCGTGCGTGCGGTGCCCTCGCTGGCGGTTCGGCTCCGCCACGCGCTGCTGCCCGCCAGGTGCGCCGCGCGCGGGCGTGGAGATGGGGAGGAGGGGAGCACGGAGCAAGCAAGTTTTATTCCTCAGCTCTCGTGCCAGCCGGTGTCGTTGCCGCCTCGGGCCCCTATGCCCCGATCGAGCTCGCTTTCGCGGCTCTCTTTTACGGGCGCGGCATGGTGCAGTCGAGGGGAAGGGAGGGCGAAATCATTAGGCACGCGCGCTGTGCTACGTGTCCGAATTCCCTGATGCCCCAGGAGGCCCCAAAGTGGATTAAAGGCTCGAGCTGAATTGGCTGTAGGCCTCAGCATTTCACGGGTCGGGTCGGGTTCGGGCCGGGCCGAAAAAAAACTCGGGTTTTTCGGGCTGAGAAAATCCTGCTCATGACCGTTCCATGGGACTTGTCGGGCCTCAGTTTTCGGACCGGGCCCGGACTTGGGCGGGCTGCCCGTGCTTTTTATAGTGTAAAACAGCTAAAATCAGTATTTCGGGCCGAGTTCGGGCCTAGATTTTTTTCGCGGGCTTCAAGATCTCTGCCCACACCCGTCCAGTAAAGTCCGTGGGCGGACCTGGCGCGGGCCGGGTCGGGCCGAGCTCAAAATGCTCAGGTCTAATTGGCTGCGCTTGATCAGATTAAAAGATGAACAGAGACAAGTCTTTCAAAAAAAAGATGAGCAGACGGATCAAGCCGCGGGACTCGTGAAGCGAACCACAGCAGCTAGTGCGCACGCTACAGCTGATCCGTGAAAGTAGCTTCTCCTTTTCCAGATGCCGGATGGGAACTAGCGTAGCCTTTTCCCGGTGCGAGTGCATACAAAGAGAATATAGCACAATGGACACCCGTATGGTCGATGCGGATCGAAGCTTCGCCGAGCAGAAGCAGAGCTGTCGTCTCGTCGCATGCGATCAGTGCGTGCAACGATCCTTAATGCGCACTGTGATTGCCGCCTTAACCTTAAAATTTGCACTGTCGTCAGTGGAGGTGGTCCTTCCTGTCGCGTGCTGCTAGTGCTAGCGTGCCTGATCTCCCTTACCTGAAAACACTGACCATTTTTGGTTGGTAGGGGCGCCCTGGTGAGTGACATACGAGCTCTGTATGTATATATTAATCTTAATCGAACGTGTTTAGTGGTGGGTGATGCGCTGCTGACCGAGTTTTCTCCCGCTTTGACGTGTAAGTAGTCCCGAATATTGAATATCAAAATACAACGGCCTTTTTCTGTAGGGCCGCGTCAACGGGTTGATTCTCGCTCGCAGCGCGCTTGAAAAGTCAGCTGGCCACGCTAGCGCCGGCGCCGCCACGTCCACGAGAGGAGGCAGCAAGCAGCCTACGCGTATATTCGCGCACGAGCTGCAGAGCCACACGGCGTCGCATAAAGGACCTCGTCGCATGTCACTGTCAAACTTTTATCTAAGGCGTGGCCACTAATTTATATATTCCCCACACACGACACCTTAGTTAGGCAAATGAACAATTTATTGTGACAAAGATCAAATAACAGGCTAAAAAACACGGACACGTCCCCTAAACTATGACGTGTCACCATTAGGGTAACAACGAAGCACATCCATGATCCATCCGTTCAAAAAAAAACAAAAAAACGCAGCACATCCATGATCCATCGATAGTTTGCCCGCGCTCGTCTTCCGCTTGTTCACATCAGCCCCCCGCGTAGAGGGCGAAATGCCGTGGAGGTCCGGGAACGCGCAACGGAGAGTAGTAGTGACAAAGCTAATCCTATCGACTCTGACCAAGCGTACATAATCCAGCCCCGGTTCATTGCCCGGGGCGCCAGGGACATGACCAGTACACGCCGGTGGGTGCACATCGTATGGGCAACACGACGAGCCAGTCTCCACGGACAGCAGCAACGATGGTTGCCCGGACGCGAGGACCCAGCTGCTCTTGTTTGTTTCCACTTCCACGCGGTCAGGCCGAATGGACGATGGATGAGCGCGCGCCGCGCAGCGCAACGGCATCGCAATTCGCAAGTGGGAATCCACCGAACGGAGACGGTGGTTGGCCGCCGCCCGCGCCGGGTCGGGTTCCAGTCTAATCAAGATCGATGGCGAGCACTACTTCCCTTTTGCCTAGTGTTTCCTTCGCTCGGTGCTCGCGAGCGAAACTTTGCTTATCAAATGGCGCCACGAGTGTGGGTTGAGCACTATAATTCCCTCTGCTCTGGTGTTGTCTAATACAGTGAAAGACTTGTTTAGAATGTCCACGCAACGCAATAAAGGATTCAGCATTTTTGGTTTCTGGTTATATGGCAATACAATACCTGACTTTGTTTGAGATGACCAGGGGAGCAGCCACAGCTGACAGCCCACAGGAGCAGCCACAGCCCTCTGTTGTTTTCCTTCTTCCTCGAGCGTTCTGCTTTCCTTGCTCCAATGGAAGCTGCAGCAGCCAGTGCAGCCCCCTTGGATCCGCCACTGGAGATGACGTGTCACGTCAACACAGTGTTGTTGAATAGTCACCTCGGAAGGGTATTGTGCGAAACGTTGACGGCCACTCGCGTATTTACGAAATTGCGATACGGTTGGGTGGTTCATATTGGTATCAGGTACGGGTGCGATGCAATTTATTGTGTGCACAATAAATCGAGAATCCAGACGACGACACCCCTACTCTCGGCGCCACGAGCCGGTAGCTGACACATTTAGATTTGGGTACGCGCCAATGCGGAAACCAGATGAAGGGGCAAGGAGCATCAACGTTGGCCTTGATCGAGCCCGACTAGCGCGACAAGGATGGGATTCTCGCCTCGCGTCGCGCGTCACCCGCCTGTGACTGTGACTAAGCGCCGGAAACCAGCGACGCACTAGTAGCTAGTAATTCTCCTGCATAGAGAGGCCTAGCATGCCTCGCACGCACGAAAGCCGCTCGTGAGCGCGGCCATCGTCCTGCCCCCCTGCCCGACGCTTACAAAGCCACACCACGACATTGTTTGGAGGCACGGCCGGTGGCGATCGGGGTCCCGCCCAACAACAACAAGGCAACGAGCCAACGACGCCATCTGCGGATTGGTCGGGGACCTAGGAGCACGCGCGTGCGGCACGCAGGTTGGGCAAATCCAGGACTGCGATCTTGGGAAGCGTCACCCTTCCGGGTACATGAGGAGTCCAGCTTCGGCCACCGCCACGGGCAACCAGCTCATCCTCACGCGCACGCGTGATATGATATCCACCGGAGGGATGGATTTCAGAGCATTGGACTCCAGCAGGATACATGTACTGTGCACAACATGATCGGTCGCGTGTTGCTGCCAACTGGGATGCCGCTGGAGTTTGGAGGGAAGCAGGTTTGGATCAGCCGGCGTCAGGGTATCAAAACATGAATGGAGTTGGCGCGGGCCGTGGACGAACCGACGGTCAGACAGAACCGCTGGTATACTCCTACGTAGCACCGACGCATGCTCAGGCGGTCATGCCGAACGTCTGTTTATAAGTCGAGGGACATCTTCAAAACAAAGTCAGGTACAGGTGCCAGAATTGTGTGCCGTTTCAAATACAGGTTAACTTCATTTTGGGTAGGTGGCATATCAATTATTAATAGAACATCTCTCCTTTATTTTCCCAGTGGCCTGTTTAACTCTTTGCATGATCGCCCCCGCATGGCCCAACATTTTTTTTAATCGTATCATATACAACTATATAGACGAAACCCACTACAATTCATGGATAGTTTTATCTCAACATGCAACCATTCCACATCACCATCCACCATAGGCCATGTCACCATCCACTACATCATATATTTATGTCTTCAACCGATTTTCTGTGATTAATATCATGTCTTTGTGAGTAGCATGCCACAAAATTCCCGTACTAGAGAAAAATGTAGGATCAATAATTTAGAATGATTATCTCTTAACAAAATTATCATGCTTCCTCGTATCATGTTGTTTACAAACGAATGATGTCATTCAATCACTTTGGTGTTCCTACTTTCACATTGCATCTTAAATTTTTGTTTAAGAAATTCCCGCAGCAACGCGCGGGGTATTACTTAGTAGTGTTTTAAAACTTCCAGGTTCCAGCAGGTTGTTCCTCAAAACAGCAAAATTCCAGCAGGAGTTCTGCCGTTAGGTTTGTATTAATAGAGAAAGGTTTGCAAAATTGGTGACCTATAAAGGTCAAAAAAGAGAAAATATCACAGCAATGCTCGCTCACCACCCAACCCGGCCTCTAATAATCTCCTGGGACGATCTCTAGTAACCGTTTTGCTCCTGCAAGACCCCAAGCTTTTGTTTCTTTGATCTTCGCAAGGAGAGTTTCTCTGTGCAAGATGTCGTCTTTCATCAAAAAGCTAGAACTCTTGTGGTGTGCTGTATGAAACTCCAAGGCTACAGACTTACAGTATATAGACAGACCACGATGTTGGTAGATGTCACAACTGTTTTAGCCTCCAAAGACAGGCTAGTTTACAAGGCAAAAATTTTCTCTTGACGAATCTGCATCGCTATCAACTCAACTTCTTTTCCAATAACCTGTTCGTCATCTTACATTTATACTCTTCGCACGCTAGCCCACATGCCTGGAAATATGCTGAAGCTTTCTCGAAGAATCTGGCAATATGTTCTTCGGATTTCTCCAGCAATGCAGGAATCGTGAGAGCAATAACAGCACCTGAAAGAACATGGGTTCGACAAGGTGAGAGGTTCGGCTTTGATGAGCAAGATTAATAAACAAGTGCTTTAAATTAATTTCCCATCGGATGATCCATGCCTCCCTTTCTATTCACATTAGGTCGAGTGTAGAGAATATAGTCCCTACGAACGAAGTAGACGAGAGTCATCCTCTGTCATGTTCTTGTGTATGCACTAGAAACCTCTTTCACTTGGAATCCATTCAGCAGAGCTAGTGTAGAACTTCAGTCGCTTTTGCAAATGTCATAGTCCTATACACACAGCTATATCTGTTTGCAAATTGAACAACTGCCACCAGCTAAAATGATTATGTACTGGCCAAATATGTATGGACTCATTTCTACTTTTGACTAAACTAGTGCCATACGCAGCTATCTATCTAAAACTAGAAGTGATAGTTTGAGCATTGGCTCTGTTTCCATCATTGTGTCATGTATCCCTGCCATTGATTACCCGCACACAGTTCGCCGTGCAATTATCAGTGATTTGATGATAACCATAGTTTACAACATAACATTTTCACATCGTAATTCAAGTTTGGGATTCTTGTACAGATGCTCAGTGTACTTATATCTTTAAAATGTAAATCGGTAAGGGAACTTACTTGTATATACCAAAGTGATAAGATCAGTCAATCGGCCAACTATGGAAGTCAGCAGCAAAACAAAAGCCACCTTGTAAAAGAGGCTGGAGTCCTTCCCAAGTGCAATGCTTCCAAAATCCTGGAGCACTTTATTCACGAAATTACCCACTATTTCTGCTGCTTCACTTGTTGACTTATCAGAAATTTTCATCAACGGAACAGGAGGAAGTGCCCTGCATAGATTTCTTTTGCTTAGAGTCGGCAGACATTAACTACAGAACTACCTAATATCAAACGTAATCATGCAGAAGAATCATTTCATTATTGGTCCGTTCTTAGATGCTTTGATTACAAAAAGGGTGATGCTATTGCACTATGCAAAATTTACTCACTCAAAATGTAACTAAACAGTTATACTTCTAGGTTTCTAGTACATTGACATCTGCAAATGGCATGCCCCTCTATACCCCAGGAGGCCAGGACTAGACTCAATCGCCAGTTCGCCACTGCAGCAATTTAGTATCCATATCCAAAATGCTAAAGTTGTTCAATCAGGGCCAATCAAATTTCATTAGCTCTAGCACACCACCAAGGCACCAAGTGACCAAGAGCAAGAACCCCCTTGGTACTTCAACAATCTTAACCTGTTTGCGGTCAATCCAAATCTTGTGGATGCTATCCAGTAGAACAAAGTGAAGTTCTTTTTTTTGAAAGGAATCAAAATGAAGTTTTAACAATCTATTTGTGGAGTACAAGTAAACAGCATCCACAATGATTGAATCAACCACAGTAATGCATCAATAGGTATGAGATGGAACGAGCATCACCTGTTGAGCAGCTGTGCAGCCTTGGCCCAGACGAAGAGGACGGTGAGCAGGATCATGAGCACCTGGGACACGAAGGAGAGCAGCGTGTAGCCGGGCACGCAGTAGAAGAGCGCCCAGGACGCCACCACCGCGGCCAGCAACCCGCTGGCTACCTCCTTCCTCCTCCACAGCAACACATCCGCCACTGCACCCACAGAAAAAATTCCAACGCCACCGCTCTCAGTCTCAGCAGGCCCCAGACGCGAAATGCAACACAGCAATCTGAACGATCAACACAATCTGCACTCTTCAGACCATAAAGAAAACGATCTGGCCTCTAAAAGCCCAGAGCGCAGAGCTCACCGGAGCCGCCGCCGAGGAGGTCGTGCAGCGATCTCTGGGCGCCGAACAGCCGATAGCTTCGGCCGGGGCAATCCATCGCAGCACGGATCTCTCCTCCGACGGGAAAGGGGAGGGGAGGGAAGACAGGCAAGAACTGAGATGGACGGCAGCTACGGACTGAACTTCTCGAGCTGGATTTCGGAAAATTGCGAGGGGAGAAAAATTGGGTGGAAAGAAAGGGTGCAAGCGTGGAGTGGGACACCACACCAGAAGACACCATTGGCATCACCTCGTCAGCAACGGCGTCGTATCTGGCCCCAAAAAGAAAAGAAAAGAATGAAGAAAACTAGTAGAAAATCAATGGTGTAGTGTCCTTAGATTTCGACCAGATGACAGGGCGGGTGGGCGGTGCATCGAGACGCCGCCAACCACCGCCCCCCGCCTTTGGGCAGGGCAGGTAGGCTGCGGTTTGGCAGCCTACGGATTCCACAAATTGACAAACGCTCGTGAAAAAAAAAAGGGCTAACGGTCGTCTCTACCAGAGGCACCATCAGCCATAGCTTCTGAGAGAACAGATAAAAAACAATGTAAACTCAATGCGGTAATCGTCACAAGTGACTGTTTGAGATGAAAGAAATAAGGCTCTGCAGGGAACAAATAGTAACACCTTCAGAAACACATTCTTGAGTCGGTAATATCTGACTGCAACAAACAAAGCACAAAAATAACAACGGAAATACGAGCATTCAGAATCAGAGTAGCTGCACGAGTTCCAGCGTAAGTTCACATAACAAATGACGGAAAAAACAGGTTCAAAACCGCCACTTAGTCTCTATGCAGATTACACCAGTTAAGTTTTCAAACCCATGCTGTTCAGACTATGCAATTTGTATACGGCATTCAGAAATTAGAAAAAAGTTTCTCCACTGGAATGGAGGGCAGTTTAGACGCCTCCCTCTCTTGCTTTTCTGTTTGTATGTTCTAACTCAGTTACAGACTAATTGAAAAATCTTCATAGGGAGGCGTCCTCTCTAGTCTAATTCATTCTATTCTTGTTTCGGTGATTCTTTAACCTCTATAGAAGAAACCTCCCCTTTTGTATCACTTCCTGAAGCTGCCTCCTCACAGGGAGGAGCACTTGCTTCAGACTTATCAGCTTCTTCCTGGTTATTATCTTTGCTCGAAGATGCTTCGATAACAGGAGCATCCTGCTGCTTGCTATATTCTTGAGCTGCATCATAGCTGGGAAATGGACCCCCAGCATCCATCAAGCTAGCGGCTATTGCAGCATTCAAATCAGCCTCTTCCTGCTGCGCTGCAATCATGTCCATTTCACTCATCCCTCCTGATTGCTGGCCAAGTAGAGGGGATTGCACCTGGTGAGTAGGCGGTGTCTGCACCTGGTTGCAGGAGGCTGTTATCTTCTGGGCATCATCAGGGGTAAGCCACTGACCGAACCCATTAGAGCCTTCAGTTGCCATAGGGCACTCCTTGGGGAAATTGCCTCTAACTGCAAAGATACTCCAGCCTGACCCCTTCAGGGTGTCAATGAAAGCTGAGAAGTAAAACTTTGACAGGTGCTCAGGAGCTGGGTAGAGACTGTTAAAGTTGTACCACTCCCCGTTCACCTTCCTGATGCAGAACCAGTGGTCCTGAAGGTGGCAAATGAAAGCAACCTCCTGCTCAGGATCAAAGAGGGATGACCCTGCATCTGGGGAATCAAGGGGAATAACTTGGAGGTCCCAAACCTCCAGGGCCTTCTGCAGAACCTATTAGAAGAAAGCATAAGGTCAGAATATGGTCATGAGTGCGTATTGCTAAATAAGAACAGACTTAAAACTTGTATTTTTCTATTAACATAAAGTTATTGTGCCAGAATAAAGAATATCTATATACTAATCCAATAATCAATCCACTGGTACCATTCCAGGCTACCTTATATCTAAATATGAAAAATACACATGGAAACAAATAGAAGCAATAGACTGCATAACAACATTCCAGGTTCATCGTGAGGAAAACAATTGTTCATATCAAATGCAGTATAAAGGCTGAGAATGAACAAAGTGAAGAGCCACAAATTCCAATATTTAAACACATAACTTGTGCCATCTGTCCAAATTTGGGTCTAGTGTGAACTCTCAAGTACCATAAAGGAACATAGCATGTAATATTAAACTATTGCAGTTTATTGGCCAAAGAAAACTAATTTATGTTAAACTAATTTTGTGTGCAGTGGAAAGGGAAAAAGCTAACTGCTGCATATGTTAGGTGAGAAAAACTCAAATAATTCTAATACCAGAACAGCACTGAAACATATTCACAGCAAACTACTGTCGTCATAAAAAAAATGATAAGTCATGCACACAAAATAAAAGCACGTGAAACATAATATCAAACAACATGGAAAACACAGGTATGTTCACTATTTGTGATTAAACTTCAGGATTCATTGTATCATGAATGACAGGTATGCATTTCATCTAGGGAAATGACCTTTTCCCCTTCCATAGTTCCATGATTATTTGTTTCTTATTGGAGTCACAACATAGCTCTTGTAGAGTAGGATCATAGTGAAGGCACTGGCCATCAAAAGGTTAACCAGCTTGTGCTATTGTCTCAATAACCCTAAACCAACCTACTCGACAAGTGCCAGCTTTACTAGTCATATTTGGTGTACAACATAATTCCAGTCCTGCGTCATTACAGAATTTGTAATATATTTTCTTGAATCGCTTATAGCCATATTTGGATTTACAGTAAGTTCAAACCCAAAATATATACGGGATCTCATATATCCCCATCGAACAAAAATTATGGATACCATTGTTACATGAACACAGGTGCGGGTGCTGTCCTACTCCAGTGCGGCTGTTAGTATCCGACTTTTTTTTTGAAAACTGTACAGCAGGACCCCCACTGGTTAACCTTTTCTTGGTATCCGACTCAGGTGAGAGTGTCAAATTTGGCAAATATTTGGCTGACATGCCAAATACCACTTGGAATCTGACACGGGTGAGTGATATCCAACTCATTGCGTCTGGATAACATTGATGGCTGTAGAATCATCTGGAATTTAATGACTCATCACTAGTGAAACTCTTCAAAGTGCATACATCCATCAAGTTTTCTTTTCAGAATTGTTTGCAGATCATACCAAATTTAGAAGTAGCATTTAAAACCTTAACACTGCTAACTTAATACCGTTATCAACTCTCTCATATTCCTAATTCAAAATTCAATGAAAAAACATATCGAACCTGAATTAAAGAACAATCACTGTCAAGGTAATAAACTGGAGCTATTCTTAGTGTCAGCAATTCAGTACACGACAAAAGTCAAGCTATGGAAAACGGAAAAACTCTTGATTATGTACACCAATCACACAAATTTGGACAGTATAACGGCAATAGAAGACGTTACTATAGCATGCATGCACATGCATTCGTGAAGGCCGAGTACGTAAAATAAAATGTCATGAAGAATTTTGCCATCGCTGATACAAGATCATGTTGCTTCTTTGTTCCTAGTTGATTATTCAAATGCCATGTAAGATCGGTAACTTGCAAAAATTGACTACATCTAAACTTTTGTAGCAATGTAAAACAAGTACAATGCTATATCAAATCACCTGCAGGGAATCATGCAAATTTCAGTGTGGTTCTATGCTAGTTGAAGACATGAAGTACTGATGGTCCCTCTGCACCCCCTTATGCATCCATCAAAACTCAAATCATGATTTTACCCAAGGGATAATATCACATATATTTAAGGAGCAAGTCTATACAATTCTGAGCAGACCTAGACATCTATGCTAGTTGAAGACATGAAGTACTGACTGGGATGATGCATTACCTAGACAATTTTATTTTCGTCCTAAACTAAACCCTGCTAATCTCTCTACTCCAAGTAATTATCCTCCTTGTTAACAAATCTGTATAACTAAAGTGTATATCGGCACTTTTAACCTAGAACCATTTACTGGAAAGCAATCCGCGGGTTCCAAACAGCAAAACTCAAGAAAACATACACTAAATTCTCAGTAGCCATCTTACATAGCACACAAACAAACAAGTTGTAATCGGGCCCACGGAACAAGCTGCGATCTACTCATCAGTCGAACTCACCGAGCCCACAAGAGACAAACGGCTTAAATCTCAAAGAACCGTGGAGGCCTGGAGGGCCTCAACTAACCTGGATGCTGAAATCGCCTCCGAGGGAGACGTTGTGGGATCCCTCGGCGAGGAAGTCCCCCGCGGCAGCGTTGGCGCTGCCGGGGCTCCGGGAGCCCTCGAGCATGACGAGGCGCTCCCGCTGGTCGAGGTCGGCGGCGAGCGCGGCGAGGTCGAACTCGGAGAAGAAGGGCCCCTGCAGGGCGGTGTTGACGCAGTGCACGGCGCAGAGCTTCCCCTCCTGCACCTCGTGGTACAGCAGCCCGCCGTTGCTCGCAGCCTCCATCGCGCTCCGCTCCACAAGCCTCCTCCGGCGCGGAGATTGTCGCCTCCCCTCCTCGACGTATCGCAGATTCAGAATCGGTGTCGAGGAGGAGGAACGAAACTGTGCCGAAAGGGGAGCAACGCGAGGAGTTGAGTGCTTCTGGCGTGGGTCGGCTCGGGCCCGGTGGAGAGTGGTGACGCAGATTCCCTGCTGAAAATCATAAAACAGCCGCGACACGTAGACGCGACCTCGAAAGGCAGCGCCCGGCAACCATGTGGATTTTCTAAAAAAGTGTACTACTCCTATGACCAGCTCGAATGAGTAGTGTGTAAAATTGAAAAAAAAAGTCTACTAAGCCACGTTTGTGAGAGACGATCTCACAAATACTAAAAACATAAAAATAATATTGGTAGATTTACCATGAAACCAAGTATCAGGATATGGAATCATTTCTATTTAAACGAGATTATTTTAAAAGTTATTGTTGGTCAAAGTTGAAAAAAAATGATTTTGAAAAAGTCTAAACGAAACTATATTTTGGGACGGAGTATTAGCATAAGACATATCTGGAAAAAGTGATTATATGATTGACATTAATATATCTTTGCTCAGTTTGCGAGTTTGAGTGGAAGCAAAGCCCAAACACAAGATAAAATGTAGTTATTGTTATTATATATAGGAAATAATTAGTTAGGGCAACTTTAACAACGTATAGTCTTGGAGAGATGAATTATCCTCTGCCATGTCAGGTGGTGCTAGCTGTTCTATTTCGCTCCAACGTTTAGCAAAACCTAGCACCTGCTTTGGGAGTACACTTCAGCATAAAGTATTCAATCGAACCAATTTTTTCAGAAGTTGGCAGATACGAAGTAAATATTGTTCAACCTTAGCAAGGGTGCAAACTTGGGTAACGGACGCCAGAAATTTCTATCATAGCACACAGAAATTTCTAGCGTAGCACCACTGCTCTAACGTTTGGATGAAAGTGGTACGGATATTATCCGTCCGACCGACCAACCGAAAGGGTCAGACACTCAAATGGTAAGACCGTATTCGAATCCGGACATTTAATATCCGTAACTATCCGTACCGCATTAGTATCCGGAAATTCAAAGTTGAATTTCTATGATCCAAATATGATGAAGATCACTATTCGACAAAAAAATATATTGTCTGTATCCGTATTCGATCCGAGAATTCTGTCCGAGAAAGAAAAATTATCTGTATTTGTATCCGTAGTATCCGTCCGTATCCGATCCGTTTTCATCCTAGGTAAAAACATCTTCTCTCCTTGAAGCACCCCCTTAGAACGCACGTTAAAGTTGGCCTTATATTTTATATTGTTTTCCACCAAATAATAGAAAAAATCATCATCGATAATTTTTTAAACAATACGGTACCCACTCAAATGTAACATATACTCCACCAAATAATATGTGGGTTCCCTTGAATGTGTGAGCTCTACGGAGCCACGAAATATGTGTTGGTTCATTAAAAACTTAAACT
Source organism: Cenchrus fungigraminus (assembly GCA_036936925.1). NCBI lineage: Eukaryota > Viridiplantae > Streptophyta > Magnoliopsida > Poales > Poaceae > Cenchrus > Cenchrus fungigraminus. Next base: position 11,754,528 of record CM072778.1, on the reverse strand, counting down.
TGTGTTGGTCCCACTTTAATAGTGGCCCCCCCATAGGAGTCCCACCATTCAATATGTGGGTCCCACGCGGAGACCGTTTAAACATGTGTAGGTCCCACCCCTTCAAATATAACGTGAGTCCCACCTAACAATATGCGGGTCCCATTAGATTATGTGGGTCCTATGGGGTCCACTTTAACAATATGTGGGTCCCACTAACAATATGTGGGTCCCATCCCATGTGGGGCTATCGTCGAGCCTCCTTTCAACCTAAGTCGTGCATCGCGCAAGCCAAGGATTTGCCAGCGACATGAACAATGTTCAGCAGGTCTTAAATGCATAAGCCGGCAGATTGGTTGTGTGAGAAACATATTACGTAAGAAGTTGCACACGAGATTGATTGTGAGAGGAAAGTACTGTGCAATAAGCCAAAACAAGACTTTCTGAACACTCTCGTGGACGTGTCTGTTGGCCGCGGTTTGGTTGCTCTTTCATATATAGAGATGACCACAATTGTGGCGGCTCTAACATGTACGTTGAAAATGTCATAAGTAAAGAAAAAAGTGGTAATTCAATAAACCACATCCTTTACAGAGTTAGTAGACAACTATATGCAAAATATTATTGCAGACAGACTTTAATGTAGTACAGAACACGACTCATATAATCATGAGATATTTTGATTATCATTCACCGCCATGTATTGTTCAGCATCAAGAGACATCTAAAATTGTTGTTTGGCTGTAGCAATGGAGAAAACCAATGGTAAGCATGGTGCCAGATAAATAGAGATACTGGTATTAACATACTGAAGGATAAGGATAGCTTTAAGACTTAGCTAAATAAATATAATTAGCGTTTGTCAAAATTTTCATGGTAAAAATGCATACTTGAAACCATAATTCCATTAGTTCATTGGTAGGAAAATCTTTACATGGCAAGAGGAACAATCTCCCATTATGGATCACATTGAATATATTGAACCTAAACCATATATGATAAAGAAAAGACCCTAAATACAAAAAATTCTGTATAAAGCAGAATCACAGTTGGTGGTAGGGTAATCATGTCTATGTTAAAAGTGGTTGAGATAGAAGAGCAGTACAAAACCATGCATGCTATGAATATATGGCATCGGTTATTATCATGGGAATGAAAATAACAAATGGGCAAATTAAAATGCACATTTTTAAAAAAAATACAGTAATAGAACTGCCTGATCAAACTCTTGATTGCACATAAGAAAGCACATTTTGGCAAAAATGAATGGTAAGAAGTGATATATGAACAATAACTTTAGCGCATAGTCTAGTTAGAACCCTTCCTAATTCTCATCATTTTATCAAGATATTGCTAACATGGCAGGTAGCATTCAATTCAATTCAGAGGGTCTTTCCTGACATAGAAGCGTATGTTGCAGCTAAAGATATATTTACAAGCATGAGGCGCCGAATGGTACAAATAATGCAAATTAATTTAATAGTAAGAGATAATTTTTTTGACATAGTTGTTGTAATAATCGTTCCACTACATTTGAGAAAAGAGCGTGTATCTACAACAAAGGAATGGAGAAGCAACACCTATCATCACATTCAAAATTTTCAAACACAACATCACTTCCTTATGGAGCCAATGCATCTGAAAGCATAGATTTGGATAAACAGGGAGACACATATTAACCCAAGAAAAGCATAGTAAGAAAGAGTAGCATCAATATATCTTGGGATCTCAACAATCGGTTACTATATATAAATGGAAAACACAAAGATTGTGAGATTAATGTTAGTATAATGTATGAAACTTAACAACTAACAAAACATGAAACTAATTAACATGTAGGACTCAGTGTGAGGGCAATTAAATGTCGTGTTTTCCCTACTTTTGCTTTCTTAGAATGTTCATAATGAATAAGCATGTATACAACATGTGGCTACACCTATATGTACTACATTTCTACGCTGCAAAAAGGGAAACTATACCTTAGTTGTTGTAACGCCCGCGTTTTTAGCCCTAATAAATCACCTGCTAAATCACACGTGTTTTCAAAACTTTTCCGCTGAGCTCGATCGTCTCCTCAAAACCCCGATCATCATTTCCTTTTCCCTCTCCCCGGCGCACACGATGTGAATCCCGCCGGCACCACCAGCCCCGCACGCCACCACTCGCATCGTACCGCGGTCGGCCACCGCACCGGGAATCCCGGGCCAGCCACGGTCCCGCCGACCGGCCCGCCTCGCCATCACCGCCGTCCCGGAAACTCCGCCGACACCCGAAAAACCCGGAAATCCCACCAAAAATCATTTCCCTAATTTCCCTGTTTTTCCCAAAAATTTTCCCAATTTTCCTCTTTCCCTTTTTCCTTCTCTTTTCCTTTTTCTCCCTTCTCTTTTTCTTTCCTTCTCTTATTTTCTTTCTTTTCCTTCTTTTTTCCTCTTTTCCCTCCTTTCTTTTTTTTCCCTTCCCACTTTCTCCTTCCTTCGGCGCCGCGCCCCTGCCCCGGCCCGCACCGCTGTTCCCAGCCCCGCCGGCCTGCCTCTCCCTCGGGTGCACCGCACACCGGCTACCTCGCCTCACGCGACCGCGCGGCGCGGCCGCACGCGTTGGCACGCCTCGACGCACGCGCCGGCCCTACCACGCCGAGCACGCGGGCACCGCCATTGGTATCGTTGCCGGCGAGCCGTCGCCTCGTCTGCACAGCGCCGCCACAGGTCGCTTTAACTCCAGCTCGGCTGAGCCGCTGCCGCTCACGTCCTATCCGCCGGCCGCCATTACTCCACCTGCCCGAGCCGTCATCTCCCCGGAGCCACCGCCGTCGCAAGCCGCCGGCCGCCCCGCGCCAACGCCACGCCACGCTCGCCATCGCCGCACGCACCGTGCCACGGACGCCGCACCGCGCTGCGACGCGCCGGGCGAACGCGCCGGCCGCGCTCTGCCGCACTGACGCCGGAGCACCACGGACCGCGCCGGGCCCGTCGCGCAGCCGTGTGGGCGCTGCACCCTCTGCGCCGCGCCTGCCGCTGCCGTCGCGTCGCCGGTCCCGCCGCCGCGGACCGTCGGTCACCGACCCGCGGACGCAGCACTGCCGCGCCATGCCAGGCCGCCATAACCACGCCACGACGCCGTCGAACCGTCACATCCCCTGCGCCCCTGCACACCAAGCTCGTCGCGACGCCATTACTCCACGCCGCAAGCCGCCGTCCGCACCACGCCGTCGCTCGTGCTGCAGCCACCCAGCTTGCACATCACTGCGTGACGCCTCACTGCCCGACGGGTCATCTCCCACAGCACCGCTGCTGCTCCCGGCCACCAGCGCCTTAACTCCGGCCGAACCGAGCTCAGCGAACCACCATTGCCGCCGTCGGCCGCACGTGGTCCGTGTGTTTGTCCCGGCCACTCCACCGCCTTACCCGCGGCTATAAAAGAGCCCGACGCTCCCTACCCCGCCTCGCACCTCCACAGCAGCCTCCCTCTCCCTCCCGAGCTCTCCACCATCGCCACCAGCGCCGTCCCCAGCCACCGTCTCTTGCAGTCCGCCGCCGCCCGTTGATCCGCCTCCACAAGCCACCTCAGCCCAAGGTGAGCACGGGGCTGAGTCTCCCTCGTCCCCCTCTCTGTTTTGCCCCATCTCCCAGCCGTCGCCAAGGCCTGGGCCGCCGGCGAGCACCCCTGCCGGCCGGCCGCCCGGTCGATCTCCTCCCCCTCCTCTGTTCTGACGAAAGGAAGGAGAGGGCCGTTTGGCCGAAACCCCCTCCTCTCCTTTCTTTTTCACCGAGGCCCCCTCCCTCTCTCTTGGTCTTTTTGCTCAAAGCCCCTGCCCCTTTTTCCTTTTCCCTGAAACCCCCTCCCTTCTTTATTCCCTCTCTCTTTCTTCTTTCAAATAGACCCTACCCAATGAATCAAATTATGAATCAGCCCCTACTTTTCCAAAGACCATAACCAATAGGTCCTTTGGCCATTCTAATTAAACCTCACCTTATTTATATATTGCAATTGAGTCCCTTTTCTATTAAACCTATTTACAACTAAGTCCTTAATCCTTCCTAATGACGTCTTTAACGCGTCATGTTCATATTTTCGCCCGATCGATCCCAGCTCTTGCCCCGGCCCTTCACTTATTTTTTCCGCCCAGCTATATACCCCTAAATAATATTTACTCCCTCATCATCTATTTATTTAATTATTTTTTCCCTCGAGCTCAGCCGGTAAAACTTGTGTGCTTGTTTTAATTGCATGCTTGTTTATGTGTGCGCTATAGCCGACGGAGTAAACGAGGAGGAGTACCGCGAGCCGGAGCTTGGAGCCGAGTACTACGAGCAGGAGACCGAGGTCCCGAACCGCGAGCAGGAACTTCCCGAGGACTTCGAAGACGGCAAGTTCAATCTCATCCTTTGATGCATGCTTTGATCCCAGTTTTATAAATACAACCCTATGACCCGTTTTATAAATTGCATATTGTTTTACTGTTAAAACCCGGTAGGATAGCCACCCTTGATTGCTATGATTGATCTTTGATTGCCCTAAATGATTTCTTTAAAATGAGTGAGTGCTTTAAAAACGGGAATGGGATATTTTGGAAAATGAGTAAAGAACTGGGTAGACGGGATGGACGCGTGTGTCAGGAGTATGGGTGAGCTCGTACCTTTGTGGTTGAGCGTGTTGGAGATGTCCATCTTGTCGTTAAGGACCGGGTTGCGTGACATCTCACCTGACCCAATTATCGTACTACCACTCGACCGTTGTATGTGGCAACGGCTTAGCATAAATCCCACTAGTTAATCTACTTGCCATCAGGAGTGCGGGTGAGCAGCGGGAGATCAAGGAGTAGGGGTACGATCTGTGTGAGGTACGCCCTGGTTATGTGAGATAACCCCTTGGTTGCTCCCGTGGTGGCTCGTAGGGTTAGCTAAGGTGGGTAATGGCTTTGATAGGATCCGCGCCGACACTAAGGTGTTCGTGTGGCGGTACCCTACTTGTGGGTAAAGATGTACAACCTCTGCAGAGTGTAAAACCTATTCGAATAGCCGTGTCCACGGTATTGGACGAGTCACGGTGTGGTCACAAAGCCAGTGTTTGGGTTTGGGATGATTTTCATGGCGTGAGTTGTTTTCTGGGAAAAGTGTGTGGCTGTGTGCCTGGGCTACGGCGGACGGGGAGTCCGGTAGTACTCATTTGGTTTTCACAAAACAACTGAGTTACTTACGTTATAAAAACTGTTTGCGAAAACCTTTTCGAAAACAAACCCCTGCATGAGTAAATGCGTTTGCAAAATAAACCTTATCATGATCCTTGATATATCCTGTGCATGATCTGCCTTTTAGCCCCTCCGTGGGTGGGGTTGAACTTGTTGAGTACGTATGTACTCACCCTTGCTTGATTAACTGTTTTTCAGAGGAGGATCCCGACTTCGTCCCCGAAGACGTCGAGTAGGTTGCTGTCCTGCACCCAACCCGTGTCTGTGGATTCAGGGTCTCCACAGGAAGCTTCCATGGCGCAAGACTCTGAAGATATCTTAGATGCTGTTGCTATCGTAGTTTGGTCTGTAGTTCTTATGTTGCTTCTCGTGGCAGTGGCGCTCCCATGCCCACAGCCTCGACGTGTTGTACGGCAATGAACCATCTGATGTAATAAATGTGTTACCAGCCTCCTGGGACTGGTATTTGTATCACATTTAGTCACCTCTGATGAGGGGACGCTTCAGGTGGTATCAGAGCCGTAAGTTGGCCGTAGCACGCGACCCCTAGGACCCGAGACCTTTTTCTAAGCCTTCTCCTAAACCTTTTCCCTGCTTAGCTCACCTTTCCACAAATCTCTTACCTTAACCCTTGCCTGGTTCCAGATGGCTAGCTTGGAATGGAGTGGAGGCGTCTGCCCCGCAGAGCCTGGCCTCCCTAAGTTACTGCTACTCAGCCTAGAGCGCATCGGAGTAAGGGACCCACCGGAGTACATCTATCGGGAGTACGAACACAATGGCACCCTTCGGTGTAAAGTGATGATCTTCGTGGGAAGGAGCACACTCTACCCCGACATAGATCCTTGGTTCATCTCCACCACTGGGTTTCGCTTCACCGACACATACCCAAAAGCCGCCCGAAAAGCCCTGCGACGCCTACGAGTGGTCTATAGGCAACACCTTCGACGGACTCCGATGGGATTTTTCCCACCCTCTGGAGGAAGAGGACAAGGACGCTCATGGATCGCCCGGATGAGGGGACTTGGAAGAGAAGAAGAAGACCTAGAGGATACGATTTCTCACCTGTCCATCTACCTCAATGGCTTAGACCACCTTTTCCATGAATAGGCCGAGCAGCTGAAGCACCAAATCGACAGGGTAGAAAGAGCAGAACAAAGGATAGAATTAGAAAGGATAAAGACGAGAGCGGCGGAGGTTTCCCTAGCTAACCTGCAGCGAGATTACGCCAGAGAAAGGGAACGCTCTGAAGTATTTCACAAGAACCTATGGGATGAGCTCCACGAGGAACGTAGGAGAAGAGAAGAAGCCGGGTATATGGATGATGAACCCGAAGAAACCCACTGGGATAAGGGAACCCAGACCGAGGATGTGATGTTGGAACAAGACCTCCCACCGAAGAAGCGTCGCATTCAGCCTGAGGAAGAATCCCCATAAGAAGAGAATGGAGTGCCTAGGCTAGAGCTATCGTCCTAATAATAATAAGTGTACCCCTGAGGAGTGTACCCAACCTTGTTGATAAATAAAACTGTCTATCTTTTGTAACCTACCCTTTGCACAGCTTGTTCAACTCTACCCTTGTTTTCAGATGGCCGAAGATGGATGGACCCAAGGCGTGTGCCAGGAGGAGCCTGGTTTTGCTCGCCTTCTTATCAACTCCCTGATGCGCCTCGGCATCACTGAGCGCCCAAGGTACTACAGTAGAGAGTACGAGCAACTCGGCACTCTTCGCTGTAGGGTAGTCCTCTCCATCGCCAGAAGCACCCGCTACCCCAACATCGAGCCGTGGCGCGTGACCGCCACATGTTTTCGACACCGGGATACCTATCCCTTGGCCCTCCGGAAAACTCTCCGTTACCTGTGCAGGATCTACGAGGAGCACCTTGTCTCCACACCGATGAGACTTTATCCTCCCGCCATCCGGACTCCAGTCTGGCAAGCCCGCATGAGAAACCTGGAACGGCGCCGTCACCAAGAAGATCTTTTGTACCATGTAGTTGCCTATCTCGTCTCCCTGGATAAACTCTTTGATGATCAGGCCAGGTTCCTGAGAGAGCAAATTGGTCGGGCTGAGCAAGCGGAAGTCACAGTAAGGATGCACCAGGTTCGAGTAGCCCAAGCTGAAGCAAGGACCGCGGCCGCCATAAGTAGTGAAGCTGTTGCCCATGAGAGCCTCAGACGGATCCAGGATCAGCGCATACAGGAATGGACCAACAGCGGAACACCCGTTCCGGCCGTTGGAGAAGCACAAGTCCTAATTGGGACACCCCTCATAGGATGGGGAGGAGTTCCTGAGACTCCAACACCGTCTGTAGCCGCCGAGCAACCAACATCAACCGTCGAAGAAGGAACTTCCGCCCAGCCCCAAGAGAACGGGAACCCCCAGGATGATGACGGTGATGAGCTGCTCATTCCACTGGAAGCACACTCCGCCCCAGAAGATGGCTCACCCCGCGAGTAGCATGCCCCAGAAGCCCTTACCAAGGAATGAAGCCGTGGTGGTCCAAGCTTAGAGTCGCCCCTTTAGCTTTTGTCGTAGTGCCAGGTCGTGTAGTAGCGTTGTACCAGTCGAGTAGTTCGGGATGTATCCTCCTCTCATGGTTGAAATAAAGTTGTTTGTGCTTGTTTGTCATGTGTGCTTGTTGTGTGCTTGACGGCAGGAGCCAGATCCTATCTTTTCAAAAATCCGTCTTAATCAACTTAAACATCACATAAAACCTAGATCTCATAGAAACCCGCTCCCCTACAGATGGTTTCAAGGCGTCCCGCCAGGAGCTTCCAAGGCTCCGGTCGTATGGACCCAAACGCGGAAGGATCGCATGCTGAACGAAGGGAGCGCCCTAACGACCAAGAAGTGAATCAAGGCAAAAATGGAGGAGAAAACATGGTTCCGCCACCGCCACCACCCGCCGTAGACCTGGCGCAAGTGTTGGCCAACCAGACACTGTTGCTGGAAGCCATAGCCAATGCCATCACCCGCCCAAAGCCCCGTGTTCTGGGCATGAATGAAAAGCTGATAGAATTCCTCCGGACAAAGCCACCCACCTTTGGCGGGTCTGTGAATCCCTTGGATGCAGATGACTGGCTGAGGGCCATCCTAAGGGAACTGGAGCCATTCAACTGTGAAGATCGGGACAAGGTTCTTTTGGCCACGCACCAGCTCACTGGGACAGCCTTAGCATGGTGGGAAAACTACTGTGCAGCAGCCAAAGATCCCTCCACCATCACTTGGGATGAGTTTGTGGAAGAGTTTCGTCGCTACCACATCCCAGAAGCCACACTGAAGCGCAAGGCGGACGAGTTTCGTGAACTTCGCCAAGGCAACAAGTCCGTGGAGGAATACACCTACCAGTTCATAGAGTTAGCCCGCTATGCCCCCGAAGAAGTGGACAAGGACTCGAAGAAGCAGGACATGTTCAAGAAGGGCTTGACTCCGGAACTGAGGACTTTGCTTACCCCTCAGATCTACCCGGACTTCAACACCCTCATGAACATGGCCATCCTCACAGAGAGAGCCAGGGCAGAAGAGAAGAAAGAAAACAAGCGCAAGTTCATGGAAAACAAGGCTCAGCAGCAAGAACGTTCCCAGAGACAGAGAAGCTTCGGTCGCCCCATGTCCAGGTTCCAAGCCCCCATGCAATACAGGACCCAGTCACAAGCCACGAGCTCTCAGGGCCCCAGAAACCAGTTCAAGCAGTACAACAACAAGAACACCATGAAGCCCCCACAGAACAACACTAGCCAGGTCACTGCCAACAACAGCAACACCCGAGTATGTTTCAACTGCCGTGAGACCGGACACTTCATAGCCAACTGCCCATACGCCAAAAAGCCAGCAACCTCAGCCTTCTCCAACTCAGTGCATGGGCCGAGACCGGTTGTATCTGGAGCCAACCGTGTGCCGGTTCGCAGCAACAACAACTTCGGCAACAACAACAACAGCAGATGAGGCAGCCCCAGCAGTCCTATGGACGAGCCCGCGTCAACCACATCAACGCACAAGAGGCTCAAGAAGCACAAGGCGTAGTGCTCGGTGAGTTCCTGGTCAGCTCAGTCTTGGCAACCGTATTATTTGATTCAGGAGCATCACATTCGTTCATATCTTCAAGCTTTGTGGAAAAGCATAATATACCTACAGTACTACTAAAAGCACCCCTGTTAACCCGAACACCCGGAGGTGACATCAAGTGTCAACTGGGTTGCTCCCGGGTGAGAATCATTTTAAGTGGGGTGGAGTTCCTAGCGGATCTAGTAGTACTGAAGTCCAAAGGGATAGATGTGATTCTGGGGATGGACTGGTTAAGCCTTCACCACGGCCTTATAAGTTGTGCCGATAAGATAGTACACCTAACCAACCCAGACGGAGTGCAAGTAATCTGCTGTACCCGAGGAAGCAGACCCGACATAATGGTCTTTAGCATGGAGGCCAAGTCCCTAGAAGAAATCCCAGTAGTACGGGAATATCCAGATGTATTTCCCGAAGAACTCCCCGGAATGCCACCAGATAGGGATATAGAGTTTGTCATCGACCTCATCCCCGGAACCTCTCCCATAGCCAAGAGACCCTATAGGATGGCAGCCCCTGAGTTGGCAGAGTTAAAGAAGCAGCTAAGAGAACTTTAGCGAAGTGGGTTCATCAGACCAAGCTCGTCACCATGGGGAGCCCCAGTGCTCTTCGTCGAAAAGAAGGATAAAAGCCTGAGGATGTGCGTGGACTATCGCTCACTAAACGAAGTCACTATCAAGAACAAGTATCCTCTCCCCAGGATAGATGATTTATTTGACCAACTGAAGGGAGCCAAATATTTCTCGAAGGTCGACTTAAGGTCAGGATACCACCAACTCAAGATTAGGGAAAGTGACATCCCAAAGAACGCCTTCGTCACCCGTTATGGACAATATGAGTTCACCGTGATGTCCTTTGGACTCACTAACGCACCGGCATACTTTATGAACCTCATGAATAAGGTGTTTATGGAGGAGCTAGACAAGTTTGTCGTAGTTTTCATTGACGACATACTTGTTTACTCCAAAAGTGTGGAGGAACATGAGCAACACCTTCGAGTGGTAATGGAGAAACTGAGGGCGCACAAGCTGTACGCTAAGTTCAGCAAGTGTGAATTCTGGTTGGAGAAAATATCCTTCCTTGGACATATTCTGACAGCAGAAGGAGTAGCAGTAGACCCTGGGAAAGTCGAAACAGTTTCCAACTGGCGACAACCAACCAATGTGAGTGAAATCAGAAGCTTTCTTGGTTTAGCAGGATACTACCGGAGGTTTATTGAAGGATTCTCCAAGATTGCTCGACCCATGACAGAGTTGCTCAAGAAGGAGAAGAAGTTCGTCTGGACCGAGTCGTGTGAGAAGAGTTTTCAGGAGTTGAAAAGAAGACTGACAACCGCCCCAGTGCTAACCTTGCCGGACATTCAACGGGATTTTGTCGTCTATTGCGACGCATCCCGACAAGGACTAGGATGTGTCCTTATGCAAGACGGGAAAGTAGTGGCGTATGCTTCCCGCCAACTCAAGCCCCACGAGCAGAACTATCCCACCCATGATTTGGAGTTTGCAGCCGTAGTGCATGCCCTTAAGATCTGGAGACATTACCTGATTGGAAATAAGTGCGAGATCTACACGGACCACAAGAGCTTGAAGTACATTTTCACCCAGCCTGACCTAAACCTAAGGCAAAGAAGGTGGTTGGAATTAGTCAAGGACTATAACCTAGAAATCCATTACCACCCAGGAAAAGCCAACGTAGTGGCAGATGACTTAAGCAGAAAGTCCTATGGAAAAGCAGTACCTAAGAGTGCCCAATTGCAAGAGGAAATGGCACGACTCAATATGCACATTGTTCCCCAGGGCTACGTCCGCCAACTAAGTGTCCAGCCCACCCTAGAAGTCAAAATCAGAAAAGCCCAAGAATCCGATAAGGAGTTGATGAAGATCCGCAAGCACACGGGAGAGAATAAGGCCCCAGACTTTAGGGTGGACAGTCACGGTACACTATGGTATAAGAACAGGATATGCGTACCTGAAGACGGAGATTTCCGGCAGACCATCATGGATGAGGCACACAACTCAGTGTATTCCATCCACCCGGGATCCACTAAGATGTATATGGATTTAAAGCAGAAGTATTGGTGGAATGGAATGAAAGCAGACATTGCACAGTTCGTCGCCCACTGTGACACTTGTCAGAGGATTAAGGCGGAACACCAGAAGCCCGCAGGACTGTTGCAACCCTTACCCATCCCAGTATGGAAGTGGGATGAGATAGGCATGGACTTTGTAGTAGGCTTGCCCAAGACACAGAAAGGATATAATTCCATATGGGTAATAGTAGACCGACTCACTAAGCTCACTTCATACCCGTACGTAATAATTATGACGGAGAGAAGTTGGCCGAGCTGTATATAGCAAACATAGTGAAGCTGCATGGAGTACCTAGCAGGATAGTTTCAGATAGAGGGACCCAGTTCACCTCTAGGTTTTGGGAAAGTTTGCATAAAGCCATGGGTACCCAGTTGGATTTTAGTTCGGCTTATCACCCGCAGACGGACGGACAGACTGAGAGGGTGAATCAGATTATGGAAGACATGTTGAGAGCATGTGTCCTTACCTATGGCAAAGAATGGGAACAGAGCTTACCATATGCAGAGTTCTCGTACAACAACAGCTATCAAGCCAGCCTAGGCATGTCACCATTTGAAGCCCTATACGGGAGAAAATGCAGAACCCCATTGATGTGGTCAGAAGTGGGGGAACGTGCCTTGGTTGGACCCGCGCTTATAAAGGAAGCCGAGGAACGAGTAGCTGAGATCTGAGAAAAATTGAAGGCTGCCCAATCCCGGTAGAAGAGCTATGCAGATAGGAAGAGGCGAGAAGTAAGCTTCAGTCCAGGAGACTTTGCTTATCTCAAGGTTTCACCTATCCGAGGGACTCGAAGATTTCAAGTGCACGGGAAATTGGCCCCTCGGTACATTGGACCGTACAAAGTGCTGAAGAGAGTTGGGGCAGTAGCATACCGGTTGAAGCTACCAGAGGAAATGGCAGATATACATCCAGTGTTCCACGTTTCTCAGCTGCGGAGGTGTTTGAAAGTGATCGAAGGGAAACGAGTGCCAGTAGAAACAATTGATTTGCAGCCAGACCTTAGGTACCAGGAGGTGCCCGTCAAGATTTTGGACACGGTGGTAAAAAGGACAAGGACATCAGAAGTACGGGTGTGCAGAGTCCAATGGAGCAGACACGGAGTGGAAGAAGCCACGTGGGAGCGAGAGGACGCGCTGAAGAAAGAGTTTCCCCACTTGTTTAGGAACTAGCCGAATCTCGAGGACGAGATTCATTTTAAGTGGGGTAGGTTTGTAACGCCCGCGTTTTTAGCCCTAATAAATCACCTGCTAAATCACACGTGTTTTCAAAACTTTTCCGCTGAGCTCGATCGTCTCCTCAAAACCCCGATCATCATTTCCTTTTCCCTCTCCCCGGCGCACACGATGTGAATCCCGCCGGCATCACCAGCCCCGCACGCCACCACTCGCATCGTACCGCGGTCGGCCACCGCACCGGGAATCTCGGGCCAGCCACGGTCCCGCCGACCGGCCCGCCTCGCCATCACCGCCGTCCCGGAAACTCCGCCGACACCCGAAAAACCCGGAAATCCCACCAAAAATCATTTCCCTAATTTCCCTGTTTTTCCCAAAAATTTTCCCAATTTTCCTCTTTCCCTTTTTCCTTCTCTTTTCCTTTTTCTCCCTTCTCTTTTTCTTTTTCCTTTCCTTCTCTTATTTTCTTTCTTTTCCTTCTTTTTTTCTCTTTTCCCTCCTTTCACTTTTTTCCCTTCCCACTTTCTCCTTCCTTCGGCACCGCGCCCCTGCCCCGACCCGCACCGCTGTTCCCAGCCCCGCCGGCCTGCCTCTCCCTCGGGCGCACCGCACGCCGGCTACCTCGCCTCACGGGACCGCGCGGCGCGGCCGCACGCGTTGGCACGCCTCGACGCACGCGCCGGCCCTACCACGCCGAGCACGCGAGCACCGCCGCTGGTGCCGCTGCCGGCGAGCCGTCGCCTCGTCTGCACAGCGCCGCCACAGGTCGCTTTAACTCCAGCTCGACTGAGCCGCTGCCGCTCACGTCCTGTCCGCCGGCCGCCATTACTCCACCTACCCGAGCCGTCATCTCCCCGGAGCCACCGCCGTCGCAAGCCGCCGGCCGCCCCGCGCCAACGCCACGCCACGCTCGTCATCACCGCACGCACCGTGCCACGGACGCTGCACCGCGCTGCGACGCGCCGGGCGAACGCGCCGGCCGCACTCTGCCGCACTGACGCCGGAGCACCACGGACCGCATCGGGCCCGTCGCGCAGCCGTGTGGGCGCCGCACCCTCTGCGCCGCGCCTGCCGCTGCCGTCGCGTCGCCGGTCCCGCCGCCACGGACCGTCGGTCACTGACCCGCGGACGCAGCACTGCCGCACCCTGCCAGGCCGCCATAACCACGCCGCGACACCGCCAAACCGTCACATCCCCTGCGCCCCTGCATGCCAATCTCGTCGCGACGCCATTACTCCACGCCGCAAGCCGCCGTCCGCATCACGCCGTCGCTCGTGCTGCAGCCACCCAGCTTGCACATCACTGCGTGACGCCTCACTGCCCGACGGGTCATCTCCCACAGCACCGCTGCTGCTCCCGGCCACCAGCGCCTTAACTCCGGTCGAACCGAGCTCAGCGAACCACCATTGCCGCCGCCGGCCGCACGTGGTCCGCGTGTTTGTCCCGGCCACTCTACCGCCTTACCCGCGGCTATAAAAGAGCCCGACGCTCCCTACCCCGCCTCGCACCTCCACAGCAGCCTCCCTCTCCCTCCCGAGCTCTCCACCATCGCCACCAGCGCCGTCCCCAGCCACCGTCTCTTGCAGTCCGCCGCCGCCCGTTGATCCGCCTCCACAAGCCACCTCAGCCCAAGGTGAGCACGGGGCTGAGTCTCCCTCGTCCCCCTCTCCGTTTTGCCCCATCTCCCAGCTGTCGCCAAGGCCTGGGCCGCCGGCGAGCACCCCTGCCGGCCGGCCGCCCGGTCGATCTCCTCCCCCTCCTCTGTTCTGACGAAAGGAAGGAGAGGGCCGTTTGGCCGAAACCCCCTCCTCTCCTTTCTTTTTCACCGAGGCCCCCTCCCTCTCTCTTGGTCTTTTTGCTCAAAGCCCCTGCCCCTTTTTCCTTTTCCCTGAAACCCCCTCCCTTCTTTATTCCCTCTCTCTTTCTTCTTTCAAATAGACCCTACCCAATGAATCAAATTATGAATCAGCCCCTACTTTTCCAAAGACCATAACCAATAGGTCCTTTGGCCATTCTAATTAAACCTCACCTTATTTATATATTGCAATTGAGTCCCTTTTCTATAAACCTATTTACAACTAAGTCCTTAATCCTTCCTAATGACGCCTTTAACGCGTCATGTTCATATTTTCGCCCGATCGATCCCAGCTCTTGCCCCGGCCCTTCACTTATTTTTTCCGCCCAGCTATATACCCCTAAATAATATTTACTCCCTCATCATCTATTTATTTAATTATTTTTTCCCTCGAGCTCAGCCGGTAAAACTTGTGTGCTTGTTTTAATTGCATGCTTGTTTATGTGTGCGCTATAGCCGACGGAGTAAACGAGGAGGAGTACCGCGAGCCGGAGCTTGGAGCCGAGTACTACGAGCAGGAGATCGAGGTCCCGAACCGCGAGCAGGAACTTCCCGAGGACTTCGAAGACGGCAAGTTCAATCTCATCCTTTGATGCATGCTTTGATCTCAGTTTTATAAATACAACCCTATGACCCGTTTTATAAATTGCATATTGTTTTACTGTTAAAACCCGGTAGGATAGCCACCCTTGATTGCTATGATTGATCTTTGATTGCCCTAAATGATTTCTTTAAAATGAGTGAGTGCTTTAAAAACGGGAATGGGATATTTTGGAAAATGAGTAAAGAACTGGGTAGACGGGATGGACGCGTGTGTCAGGAGTATGGGTAAGCTCGTACCTTTGTGGTTGAGCGTGTTGGAGATGTCCATCTTGTCGTTAAGGACCGGGTTGCGTGACATCTCACCTGACCCAATTATCGTACTACCACTCGACCGTTGTATGTGGCAACGGCTTAGCATAAATCCCACTAGTTAATCTACTTGCCATCAGGAGTGCGGGTGAGCAGCGGGAGATCAAGGAGTAGGGGTACGATCTGTGTGAGGTACGCCCTGGTTATGTGAGATAACCCCTTGGTTGCTCCCGTGGTGGCTCGTAGGGTTAGCTAAGGTGGGTAATGACTTTGATAGGATCCGCGCCGACACTAAGGTGTTCGTGTGGCGGTACCCTACTTGTGGGTAAAGATGTACAACCTCTGCAGAGTGTAAAACCTATTCGAATAGCCGTGTCCACGGTATTGGACGAGTCACGGTGTGGTCACAAAGCCAGTGTTTGAGTTTGGGATGATTTTCATGGCGTGAGTTGTTTTCTGGGAAAAGTGTGTGACTGTGTGCCTGGGCTACGGCGGACGGGGAGTCCGGTAGTCCTCATTTGGTTTTCACAAAACAACTGAGTTACTTAAGTTATAAAAACTATTTGCGAAAACCTTTTCGAAAACAAACCCCTGCATGAGTAAATGCGTTTGCAAAATAAATCTTATCCTGATCCTTGATATATCCTGTGCATGATCTGCCTTTTAGCCCCTCCATGGGTGGGGTTGAACTTGTTGAGTACGTATGTACTCACCCTTGCTTGATTAACTGTTTTTCAGAGGAGGATCCCGACTTCGTCCCCGAAGACGTCGAGTAGGTTGCTGTCCTGCACCCAACCCGTGCCTGTGGATTCAGGGTCTCCACAGGAAGCTTCCATGGCGCAAGACTCTGAAGATATCTTAGATGCTGTTGCTATCGTAGTTTGGTATGTAGTTCTTATGTTGCTTCTCGTGGCAGTGGCGCTTCCATGCCCACAGCCTCGACGTGTTGTACGGCAATGAACCATCTGATGTAATAAATGTGTTACCAACCTCCTGGGACTGGTATTTGTATCACATTTAGTCACCTCTGATGAGGGGACGCTTCAGTTGTACAATTGAGGCGTTTGTGTAAGAACATATAGCATATCTTCCTTCTCCAACCAAGTAAATATCTTTTATCAATATTCCATCACAACAAACAGCTCCACTGCAAATAAAACTGATGGCAACTTTTGAAGCACGTGTTCCATCATTCCATGGATGTTTCTATAACATATATCACGTACTGCAACCATTGATTCCTACAAGGTACAAAGAAGGGAGTGCCCCATGATTGCTTGTTTTCTAAAGGTTTGGTATGAAGTAGAAAAGGAATTAGGATCATTATAGATCAAGGACGATACCTGTTCATCACATCGTATCTTAGTCACAGTAATTCTGATCAGTAATTATAGGGTTAGTAACATTATTCATTGATATATATCTTGAAAAGTTATCCTTTCAGCATAGCCATGCCCTCCCTGGTAATCAAACCGTAATAAACATCATCAAAATAAAAAAAATGCACCACATCTAAATAAATCATTACTTTAATTTGTAAATATATGAAGATGACTCAATTTATTATTCTAGTAAAATATATTATCCTCTACCATAATACAACATTTTTAAATTGAAATGCACACACATCATAATGTTCTTTAGGACTATATGCATATGATTATCTAAAAAGAGGACTATATACATATTACATTTATTAGAACTTTATGATTTACACCTATTTGACATCTAAATAAAATTTCAGCATGTAAGAACATAAATTTGCAAATAATTTTTTATATATTTTCACAATCATGAACAGTACTTTGCCAATTTAATTTTGAAAAAATTCGACAACAAAAAAGGTTCATGACGATCTAGCAACTAAATCCACGAACCGTCCTTCAAATCCAAGCCTAATCGGTCCATAGAATCAACAGCTCTTGTCGTTCTCCCAAATCCAAGCCTAATCCACGAGCAAGATGGCGGATGGCCGGTGAGTGGTGGTGCATTGATCTCAAGCAGCAGAAGGCGAAGCTTCCATGGGTGGTGGTGAATGTGTAGGGGCGTCGATTTTGAAGCTCACAGGCAGCGGCGCTCTCGGGCGATCCTGACCGTGTGTGCTCGCGGGGGCAACACGCCCTGGATCCTGAACCCGTGCCTGGCGCGCCCACCCACGAGGGTCATCTACGCTAGGGATGGAAGTGGTACGGATATTATCCGTCCGACCGACCGACCGAAAGGGTCAGACACTCAAATGGTAAGACCGTATTCGAATCCGAACATTTAATATCCGTAACTATCCGTACCGCATTAGTATCCGGAAATTCAAAGTTGAATTTCTATGATCCAAATATGATAAATTTCACTATTCGAGAAAAAATATACAGTCCGTATCCGTATTCGATCCGAGAATTCAGTCCGAGAAAGAAAAATTATCTGTATCTGTATCCGCAGTATCCGTCCGTATCCGATCCGTTTTCATCCCTAATCTACGCGCCCGGCGCCTTGCGGGGCAGCGTGCCCACCCGCGCAGAAATGGTCATCTCAATGTTTTTGTAGACCGTTTAGATAGCCACTAAAGAGACATGTCATGTAAATTGAGATACTTTGTACACATTTTGGATCTGTTACCGGTATAGCTGTACATTGATGATCTATGAACATCAATCCTTTAATGAAAAATTTACATAATAGGTCAGAAGATTGACTACATAATTGGTCAGAAGATTGGCAGGCCAGAGGCGTGCCCCGGACTCTAGTTGAAATAAACGAAGCGGTTATGCAGCACTATCAGAGCACTGCTGCTCCATCTGTTTGCTAGTGAAAATGGGACAAGAGGATAGATGCTTATTTGACGGGTTTCATGGGTGCCTGCTAAGTCTCGCCTAGTATTTTGTTTTTCACTTCAGATGTTAGTCAGGCCTGAAACAAAATGTTGTTCTCTTCAGATATTGTGCAAATGTTGGTTGACTTGGTGGAGTGCTGTGTCACGATTCATCTTTGCTAGTGCCGAGCAAAGCATCGCATGATCATACTTGCTGATTAAGACTATTGTTTTTTTACGAATGTTGAATCAGTTCAACTAATAAATACTTAAATGAGAACACTGAAATGCACCAGCAGTCCGTAGTACACATCATAAGCTTAGCCCAGTAGAGTCTACTGGGCACGATGACAACAACCCCGAGCCTGATATATAAGCCTGGTACTGTGACATGAAAGAAGCCGGTCAGTGTGTTTGATTCCTGCCCAGACCAACTTCACATGATTTGGGTGGAGCTAACTTGTACGCAGATCAAATAACCAAACTAGTGGGACTAATTTGGGTGGAGCTAAATTGTACACAGATCAAACGAGCGGAACACATGATGAAATTGTGTCGAACTAAGATTCTCCGGGGCAGACAAACATTGTTGACTGGAACATGATACTGAATAGACCAATTCACTTTTCACCATGATAGTATGGTCTATTGACCGATGTACTGGACTGCGGTGCACAACGTACTGCAGAACTACTTGGATGGATCAATTGAAGCTTGGGCAGATAGGTCCCTTGGACAAGCCAAGGCGAACCTCCATTCCATGGTGCATGTCAGGTTGACGGAAACTGTCAGAATCTTGAGGCACTGCAAGCGAAGAGAAGGAAATTAGAACAACTTGAGAAACATATTTGGTGGTACAAATAAAGCCCAGCAGGAAAAGTTTCAGTGCAGAACTGCAAATAAAAATGTGAAGCTGAAGCCAATACATGGATCGATGAAGTGCTAAGCACAAAATGTTGCACGCAGTATCACTAATAAGAGATGTTGAGCCTAGCAGAACAATTTCTAATTAGACAAGAGAGCTTAGATCATTGACCGTCACAGGTATGTATCACTTTTCTAGCATATTAAGCCACGAGAACAATCCAGGTGTACATATAAATGCAATTCTCTTGAACTAATGAGCTCAGCATATCCAACCACTTAAAAGTAACTGAAACCATGAAACTTTAAACTATAAACATTTTGTAACTCTATATTTCCAGCAATTCTAACTTCTAACCGAATCACATGGTTTACTCATCTGAGTGAGTTTTGCTGAGAACAAAGAAACCATCACTAGCATCAAGATTAGAAAAAAAAAATACAACAGTGTTCCCCAAGTCTAGCTAATATTAACAAGGCTTGCTGACTAAACAACAGGAAGCTCGCTGATTAAACAAATGATAATGTCTTACTGTTAAGATAATCTTCAAATCCAAAATCATCCAGGGAACCTGTCAGTGCCTCATATCCAAGCATAGATGATGGCAAAGCACCAGGGGGCCTTTGGAACCTAGCATCACAGATATCCATCAGCACATGCTAATCACCAAAAACAAATTTAAGATGTTAGTGTTAGAATGGGACAGATGAGAACATTGTTTATGTATGATTGCCCATTTATGAATAGAAGCGACCAGGCATTCTGAATGATCCATTTTAAAAACCAATAGCGAACAAAGGTTGGTATAAGAATTGTGAGTGTTTGATTTATCAAAGTGCTTACTAAAGCTACCGGAAAGCCTCCAATGTAATAACAAAGTCTAATAACATCACATTAATACAATAAAGCATTTAGATGAACAGGAAAGCAACTTTACACACAGCCAAGCATGCGGATAAAATCAAGCCATGCACATACAAGCAGCCAAGCAGTGTAGCAGGGAAACACAAAAGAAAATTGCTAATAAGCTGTTAGCAGGATGGAGCTTCAACACTGACAAGCATGGCATCAACGCTATCATAATAATAAAAAAGTTAAAATGACTGTCATATACACGAGCAACCAAATTTAGGTACATCCAACCCTGAAGTAGCATCGAGGATACAAACACACAAGGGCAATGGAATGACAATTATGCAAAATGTTAACAGCCTTGCAGCCAGATGCCTGAACCATGTAGACAAGCCTAAATTGATAAACCAGGCACCTCTGCTCTAACTCAATTAAGGCCTCATTCGAGTATAACCAAAAGGTGAGTGAATCCCATGCTTTGGAGGCCTCTCAAGCATGGGATGGCAAGTAAATCATGATCCAGTGCAAAGATGGCCAGAACATCTGGTACACAGGTTCCATCGGGACTGTAAATTCCAGCAGCCAGACAAAACCGCTACAGACTTTTCTAATGCTCGCATCAACTACATCCTCCTAACTCGAAGCTCGAACGAATTGATGGAGGTAACATAAAAAATTTCGGGGAAATTGCGAGGGGCAGTGAAGGACCTGGAGAGGATTTGGCAATCGAGATCCTTGCGGATGTTGAAGGCGGATCCGTAGATGGCCTCCGTCCCGAACTTCTTCTTGTCCGCCCAGAACTTGGTCTCCTGCGCGGGAGCGCGTGCGCCCAAACACCGAGTCTCAGCGCTAGGGTTTCGCCGGCACGGAAGAGTAAAGGAAAACAGAGGAGGGGGTGGGTTCGTACCGATTGGATAGTGGCCTGGAGCGGGTGCGGCGGCGCGAGGTCGGCCTTGACGCCGGCGTTGATGCCGAAGCGGAGGGCGTCGTGGGTCTCGCTGATCTCCCTCTTCATACCGCCGCTCGCCATCGGTCTGTCTTCTCTCTCGTTTCGCTGCTGCTTCCCGTTTCTTTCTTTGCGGGGAAGTAAGAGGAAACCGTGTGGGCTTGATATATAACTCGTCTTCAGTCCGTGTTATTCTACCCTTGTCGGGCCGGCCCAATTATCCTTCAGTCCGTGTTTGAACCAGTCGCCCCCAGCTTGGAATACCAAATTATATTGAAACACAGATGGAAGAAGTAGAGCTATTTTCCAAATCAGAACAGAGATTAAATAAGATGCTTTTGATTTGAACACCTCCCAGTTAAAAACAAGTTTCAACATATTCGGTTGGCTGGTGTTGATTTGTTGTGAGATAAATGGTCTGTGTTTTGTTGTGATAGAAAAGTACTGCTGACTATCCGCTGATAAGCCAGGCGAACAGTCTGACATCACGAATTCTGCTATGCGATTTCCTCTAACCACACAGATAGTCTTACTCTATTTCTATAGGCTACAAATCATCAACGTGCAATGAGGTCAAGATGCGATGATACTGATAGAAATGGCTACTGCTGCTGTTGAAGGATGCAAAGTTGCAAATAAAAATTATCCATTCTATACAATCTCACATTTCACGTCAGTTCGATAGCTTGTTTTCTCAAGGATAAGTTCTGCAGCTCCAAAGCTCAAAATCATGAAGCTGGAGTTCCATCCCGTAAGTTGGAGCAGGCAATTTATTTCTTCAGCAGACAATCCTTGAAGCCCTTCTCCAGCTCTTCTTTGTTGAGGTTCCTGCCGATGAAGACAATCTTGTTGATGCGTGGCTCATTAGGCTCCCACATTCTCTCAGGAGAACCCTGGAAAATGTCGTGCACTCCCTGGCCATGCAAAAAAACACACAAGAAATCAAGGTTCGTACCCCTCATTAATGCCAATGTTCTTGGGACAATTTGATAATGATTTACAAACCAAAAAGATCTCTCTCCTGTCAAACTCTAACGCACAAAGAAAAAAAATCTTGCATTAGGTTAGCAATAAAATAGAAGAAGCAAATCATCTAGCAAGCATGTCAGATATATGGCAGATGGTCCTCAGGTGCCGAGTTACAAACAGCCAAACAATAACAAGACAATGGATTGATAAATGATACTAGAAATAACATTGAGGATCACAACAGTAAAACAGCTTTCTTTCCAAAAATTAAAATATCTCCTTCCTACCAGCAATAATACTACAATTTTGCTGGTAGATTATCCAGCATAATGCATTTTCAACATCACTCGCAATCCTTTTAAAGAAATATCACTCGCATTAATTGGCTTTAATGTACAACAGATGCCACAACTGCAGCAGTATCAAACATACCGGGATAAAATTGAGGCATTAGCACAGACCTGAAATACAAATCGTTGAGGCATTCCGCTGACAGAAAGCAGTCCTTTCATCCTGAATATATCATCACTGTGTTCCAGCAGTAGATTCCCCAACCACATGTCAGCCTGAATGAGAGCATGTAAAATAGATGTCAAACTCCACATCCAAGGCTGTGAAAGGATTGTGGTCTTCGGACGTCTCAATATTCATAATATCAGTTAGAAAATAGAGCAATAGATGAGGTGTGTAATTTGAAGACTTGCCTTTTCAAGATCCATCTCCCCTTCACAGACGATGCTCACTGAAGAAACACCAGGATCGTGGGTGTGATCATGTGCATGATGATCTACAAAAAGCAGCCAGTAAAAAGAGTTTGCTACCTTCATAATTAGTGTTTTAAAAATAGCCACTAGAAGGTCCAAAGAACTCAGAAACCACACTTCTCAAGATAAGTTCTCCATCAAATATATTTTAATTTCAGGCATGTCATTTGAGGCATAGATACACAATCAAAATAAGCTGTGTCAACATGTCATTTTATATTTTTGCTGAAGCTAAAAGAAGGTTTTGCACATTTCCCTACTAATTGTTGTATGAGTGGCTACTAATGACCACGTCAGTCTGGGCATGCCATAATAATGTTGCAAGATCTAAACTTACCATGTCCGTGATCATGATCATGGTGGTGATGATGGTCATGGTCATGGTGATGATCGTTGTCATGCTCATGCTCATGCTCATGTTCTGCGTGGTCTTCATGTGGCTTTTCAGAGACAGCACTCTCAATCCTGTAAAGCATAAACAAAATCGAACTCCTAATTCCCTTAATCCTCACCTTCCTAGAATTATTAACTAGAACAAGTTCTTTAAATGTATGAAATGCTAGAAGACAAACTTTTCTCCTAAATAAACATCATAATTAGTGGCGGACCCAAGGCCCAGCCACCCTGGGCACCTGCCCAGGCTCATCATCTGCAAAATCCATTAGCAATCCTTAGCTTACTCGATTCTTAGCTATTGGTTAGCACCATATGCAGAGCTGTACAGAGAAGGCGCCCAGGCTCATCCAAGCTGCTGGGTCCGCCACTGATCATAATGAGACATTTCATAAATGAGTTTACTCATTTACTGCATCACTATATGTATCTGAGCAGGCATCAGAGTTGAGAGATGGTCCTAATTGGCTACATGCACAGATGCTCCCAAGAAAAATGCTATGTCACGTTTCAACAAATAGCTAGACCATACTGGCTTAATCAGCTAGAGATTGAAGTGCAAGTAACATAGAATAGTTCAAAATCTACTCTATAAATTTCACGTCATTGCATCACTCAGACACTCACATTTCAGCCAATCTAGCACTGAGTACAAGAATTAAATTGTTTTGCTCTTCCAAATCCCAACGTTAGCAGCATCATACTCCATAACACTGCAACTACATTTATGCTTTAAGCTACAACATAACATTATTCTTGAACAGCTCATACTATTTCATTATGCCCTGTATCTATCTCATCTCATTAAATGACTAAACTGGCCTGCAGAGGCATATACTCATTCAAAATGTTCGTTGCAATATATGAGTAAAGTTAAAAAGTAAAAACAAGATGAAAGAAAGGAACCTCTCCAGATCAAATCCTCCAATTCCAAGAACATAATCCAAATCAACTTTACCGTACTCAGCTCGTTTCAAATTAGCCATGCGATTAATACCCTGTATTCAGCAAAGGAGAATATTACAAACAAACATATGGCAATATACTAATGAAATAACAGGATGAAAAAGAGACACTAACCCTTATACGCTCAATCAAGGAAGAAACTTCAGGTTCATTGACAAGATCAATCTGCAAGTGAAGTAACAAGAGTTGGAGCTTCTGTGTTACCAACGAGGACCCAAATTATAGAAAAAGGTGTACTTGAGTTGGCAAATATTGTTTAGAGGACTATCACCTTGTTAACTATAATTCTGTCAGCATAGGCAATTTGCTGAACTGCTTCATTGACTATACCCTTGGGCTTTACTTCATCTAAATGCAGTCTAGCGTGCTTTGCATCAACTAAAGTAACCACGCCATCCAACTTGACATCATTAAAAACTGCATCCTCTGCATAGAACGTCTGTATAATGGGCGCTGGATTAGCTAAACCTAAAAAAAATAGAAAAATAGAAAGTGAGAACTTTTAAAATGATTATGCAATCAATGGATAACTAAGAAAACCAAGATTTTCATGGTTTGATTGATTAATTTTTCTGGTCAACTATAACTTATACAAACTAAAGTAGTAACTTTTCCTGATTATGGCGTCAATTTACAGTTCCTACAATAACCTAAGGAATTATTTACCTGTGGTCTCAATAACAATATGATCAAACTTCCCCTTCTTCTTGTTGACCAATTCATCGATCATACGCACTAAGTCACCACGCACAGTACAGCAAAGGCAGCCGTTATTTAGCATCATTATGTCCTCAGCTCCAGCGGTTTGTGCAGCAACTAGTGAGCCATCAATGTCTACTTCTCCAAACTGCAAGTGAACAATGACAGTGAACGGTACAAGTGGTTCAGCTTCAATTTGCACGTTTAGTTGGGCCCTCTTAGATGAAAGTTTGGTAATGACCTAAAAAAATTAAGAAGCTTTGCTTCGTTTCTCAAAGATATGCATGCGTTCAGGAATGAAAAAATAACTGCTAGTCAGGCACTGACACAACTAATATAAAATGGATCAAAGAGTGAATGTCTATCGAGCATTCGAGCTGATATAAAACATGCATATGGGCATACCTCATTTTCAATAACAGCAATTCGCTTTCCATGGTGAGCAGTCAAGATGTGATTCAGTAAAGTTGTCTGCAAACAGGAAAAAAAACATGTTGAATATACCAGAGATGTGGGATTTCGTGCTAAGAAAAATTGTCCACCTGAAGCAAAGCAAGAGAACATTCTGTGCATGGTGCTGCATATAAGTCACAGTGTCAAAGGGTTGAAGGTACAGGCTTAGTCAAACTGTAATTCAATCCATGTCTAAAGCCCAAGCAAGTCGTCTAAACTTTTACAGGTTGATTAGAACAGAAATCACTTTCAGTTTTGCACGTCACTTGGAACTTGGACTTGATCAAAAGGAAAAGGGAAAAATGAACACCCCCCTCCTATAGTATCCAAACAGACCATCATCTAGCTAGTGGCTAGTAACAGTGCTACAAGCTAATTTAGCTAATCACTTTCAGTTTAAATTTTGTACACATCGGGTTGCATAACCGTCAAACCGGGTGCATCAACGGAAGGCTATTGCGCATTGAAGACAGTGTATAGGGCCCTGACCTTGCCGGAACCCAGGAAGCCGGTGATGATGGTGGCGGGGATGCGATTGTCGGGCGGGATCATCGTATCCAGCTCAGAAGACTCCTCCGTCGTGGAAGCCGCCGACGCCGCGAATCTCCGGCGCGCTCGCCACGACGGCGCCTCAGCAGCAGCAGCAGCAGCCGCCCGCGGTGCTGCGGCAGCGGAGTAGGAGCGCGCGGCGGCGCGCAGGCGCAGGCGCAAGCGGAGGAGGGAGGTGACCCGGCCCGCGGGGATTCCGAGAGTCGCCGCCGTGGAGATGGCTGGGGAGGCGGAGCAGAGCGCCGCCATGGTGGTGGGAGGGTGCGAGACCGTGAGAGGGCACAGACGCACAGTGGATATTATTGCGGCTCGGACCAAATTGGTGGATCGCCTAGAGGGATCGATCGGGCTCATCTGAAGTTTTTGCTGTTACCTCAGACTCAGAGGGAGGTAGGACGAGCAGCTCCACCGTTGAATCAACATCTGACGGTGGGTGCTCCTCATCTCAGCTTATGAAGGCCAACCACAGTCCACAGGGCATTGGGTGTAATACATAATTGGTTGGTGCAGAAAAAGTAGTAAGTCTAACTCATTTTGGCTTTTGTGCAAAACAAAATTTCAAGAAAAAATATTTTTTTAAAATAAAGTGTCCAAATTAAATTTTGATTGGATTGTGGTGTTTCTTACAATAATATCTACTCCATCCGTTCCAAATTATAGGTTGTTCAGGGTTTTTCTGGATTCATATGTATTAGTATACATATAGACATAGGTATATATCTAAGTGCATAACAAATTTTATGAATTATAAAAAAGCTAAAACGCCCTATAATTGGAATGACTGAAGTGGAAAACAAGATCGCATGATCATATTTTGAATCAAATTAATTTTGAACTTTTTAATACACCAATATTTATTAATTTTGACCAGTATTTTTCTTTCTTAACCAGCCAATATTTTGAAGCACGTGCAAAAAGTCATTTGATTTAAAATATGGTCTAGTGTGATTTTATTTTATAGATCTCGTTATAAAAAAAACATCATGGTTTCAATCAAAATTTGATTTGGACAATTCGTTTGGAAACTAGATATTTTTTTAAAAAAACTTTGTTTTGCACAAAAGCTGAAACAACTGCTTTTTTTTTATTTTTGTCTGCCATGCTGAAACTATGGTGCCTTTTGGCACAGCTTCGGTAGCAGTTTTCCAAGAAGATGTGCCAAAGGGGTGTGAAAAATAGCTCCTCCAGAGAAGCGAGCCTAAAACCCGCTCCCTATAGCGTTTCGACGGAGGCAAAGCAAAAAAAAACCCGCTCCCCTCACTCCGTCTCCAAGTCCCCGATTTGCCCACTCATCTCGGGCGCTGGGACGTAGTGAGGGGCGCCACCAGCGAACAACGCAGGGAAGTGGATGCCTGCGGCGGGGCTGGAGGTGAAGGTCGGCAGACGACACGGGGAAGTGGAGATCGGCGGACGACATCTCGGTCGCACAGAGATGGTCGTCGGCGGACTGCGCAAGAAGGTAGAGGCTGGCGGATGGCAGTGGGAGCTCGATGGCGGCTGGAGGAAGGGCCGGAGACGGCGGCCGCCACGAAGGGGAGGGCACCGACGAGGGGAGACGGGCCAGGGGGGAGGTGGAAGGCTGATGGCGGCCGCGCGGGGGAGGGCGCCGACGAGGGGAGTTGGGAGGCCGACGAGGATGGAGGGCCGGTGAGCGTAGGGATGGTGATGAATGGATAAGGTTGAGGAAAAAAGAGAAAGGAAAAAAAGAAGGAAAGGGAAGAGAAAATAATAGAAAGAGAAAAGGAAATAGAAAAATAAAAGAAGGAAATATGAAAAAGAAAAGGAAAGGGTATTATGGATATTTCACCCACTTATCTATGTTACACAGCCGGAAGAAAAGGAATGAGTGATTGCAATGAGAACTCTACCCCAACTCTGGAAGGGGCTTCCACGTCCAGCCGTCGCACTCTGCAAGCGGTCACCATGTGGGGACAGGGCAAGTGGAAGCTAGAAGACCTAGCACACGTGCACATGTTCGAGTTAAGCATGACTATGTGTTTCCTTGCCTCACGATCCTCACCTCCAATGTTGGTTCCATCAGCCTCCGTCACTTCATATGTGTGTGTGTCACAGTCGAAACAAACTGCCTTCTGACCCTTAGAAATTTCCTTTGCCTTTCTAATTCTGCGTGCAACCTTTTCTGGATGTCTACGATGGTTGTCTCCAAGTGACATAGCAAGGTTGTGTCGCCGCACGAACCAAGTGTTGCACATATAGAAGTGAACGAAGCAATAGCGGTCACAGGAAGGCAACGACATCCTTTAAGCAAATCATTAAATATTTATGTCATGTTGCTTGACATAAAACCGTACCTAGCACCACCTATGTCATAAGGCTCGGGTCCACTTCTCCTTTGAGACCATCAACTCATCAAGGAATTCTCTTCCACGATCGTCAGTTTTTTCTCTAAGAGCAGCCAACTTCTGCTCAAACTTCCGGGGCTCTGTCTGCCTACAAACCTCCTCGAACAAATCGAAGTTGTCCTTAATACCATCATGCTTAATTAGGTTTTGTGCTAGGTGCCTTGTGCACCAACGATGATGCAAAAGTCCATGTCCCGGAATGATGTTTTGCACAACATTAAGTATACCAGCATGCCGATCCGAAATCACACAAATATCACGGTCGGGCCCAACAACCACTCGTCGAACACGATCTAGGAACCAAGACCAACTAGAAATTTCCTCCTTGTTCACAAAGGAAAAGGCCAAAGGAGGAGCATGTTCTCCGAATTATTTGCAATGGCAATCAACAATGTACCCTTGTATTTACCCGTGAGGAAGGTACCATCAATGGACAATACGGGCCTACAATGCTTGAAGCCGCACTATGGAAATGTCCAGAAAGCCCGAGAGAACACCTCTCGCTCCGCAATCTGAAACTTGTCCTTAGGCAAATACTCAACATACATGCCAGGATTTGCAGCTTTCATTGTGTTCAACATTACCGGCAGCCTCTCATAAGTTTCTTCCCAATCTCCAAATACGTGCTTTAGAGCTCGCTGCTTTTCCCTCCAGGCTTTGCCATACTTGATCTCATAATTGAACATCTTCAAGACCATCTGCTGAAGTGCAACAACTGAGATGTTTGGGCTATGATTCACCACACCGCACAGCTGCTTCACAATGAATTTTGAATTCAATTGGAGGTGTTTCTCTTCTGCCTTTGTTGTGCCACAAGTACGAAGCTCAATGACAGACGTTATCCTCCATTGAGATGTCTTGGGCAGCTTGCAGCATACCCTCCAAGCACAACCTTCCTGTTCGCACTTAATTCTATACCGTCTCTAGCGGTACAAATGCACCACCTTGAAAGGACGGTGGTGCATCACTTAGTATCCCTGCAACTAACTCTTCAACTCATCCATATTTGGAAATACCATGCCCTTCCGAATGATATTATCCTGCTTCAGCTCATGACCGTAATCATCACTGGTGCAACCCCATTAGCAACCGTCCTATGGCTCTACCCAAGCCCCAAGGTCTACACACTCCGGAACCAATGGGTCACGGTCGGGAAAGATGGACTGCAAGATTTTTTTCTCCTATTCAGACAACCGAGGAATGGGTTGATCATCATCCGAGTCACAAGCTTTGTCATCTTCATAATTGTCATCATCCCCGCTTACCTTCACATCCAGATGGTTAGATGCTTTTGCATCACCGTCAAATGAAGCAAACGTGTCTACATAATCACCCAAATCAACATGATATGTATCAACTCCATCATCATCTGAGTACTTAGGCTCAACATTTTTGTTATCTGCCAGTGATGGGGACACACTCTCGGGGTCACCAAACGTTGCATCCTCAACAGGTGGCTTGTTATGGTTGAACCCGACATTGCAGTCGAGTAAAGGAGCCTTAGACACCACTATAAAGAGAGAATACACTTCTGAGGCCATAACAATATCCCTGTAAATCTCCCATTCTGCTTATGAATCCAAAGGTACACACATCTTTGTACGAGGACCTTTCGATGAGCCAACATCAACTACACCATCCATATGCATACGGAGAACACTATCAAGCCAATCCAACTTCCCCTTCACTCTATCAACCAATTCAGCCAACGATGAAAATTGGGAAAGACCAAGACCATCTCTACCATATTTTGAAACTCCACGGTATCATCTTTATTCTTCTTAATGGTCCCACCATGAAAAATCCTCACTAAACGATCCATCTACATCAAAATAATTACCACTTCACATGATGCCTCAGACTGAAAAATTCTAAATTAGGTTCTTTTTTCCTTTAGGCCTAATAAAAAAAATCATATGTTCTGCCTACACTCATCCAAACACTCTAACCTTCTGCAATTCCTCAGACCATACCATTGTTTCTCTAACAAGCATTCATGTCAATTATGCAGCGCAAGCAAAGAACAAGCAAAAGAGGGGGGTGGACAAATACCTTGAGGCCTGCTCCAATGGCCGCCCGGGCTGCTGGCGTTGGCGCGAGCCCACCGGCAAGGGGCACGAGCACCCCCACCGACCGCCGCAAGGTCGCCGTCGTGCCACCGCCCCGAACCTGGCCGCCGGGTCGTGCCCTCGTTAGGGTTTCAGGGATAGGTCTACTCCCTCACCTCACCCCCACCTCGTCGCCGCCCCCGGTCTGCTCACCGCCGCACGCCCTTGGTCTCCTCGCTGCCGGCACCCGACCTCGCCGCCACCTAGGTGTAACATCCCTGATGTTTTTTGAACAGTAATTAGGTTAATTAGCAAAACCTAAGCAAGGTTGACTAGTCAAACCCTTCCTTAAGTGGTCAAAGCCCTAGAACCCTTGTACCTATCTCTAGTGTCTTGGCCATATCTCAAACTTTTTCCTAAACACTCAACATTCTGCCAATACAAAAGTTGTTCCTTTTTTCCAGGAACACAATTTTAATAATTGGTGGTATTTCAAATTTTGAGTGGAAGATCCTCGAAAACTGGGTCAAAGGCAGCAGTTACAGGATTTGAGGCTGAGAGAAACAGAAACTTCAACCCACTTTTTCTAGTTTAAATCTTCCACAAAACATAGATCGCCCTTTGTAAAAGTTGTAGAGCTATAGTTCCTTTTTATTTTCAAATGTCGTGAAGAGGCATTGACCGGTTGAGCCGACGCGCTCGGGAGCTAGAGCACGCTTTAGCGCGTCGCGGTGCCGACGTCGCGCAATGCCGCCGTCACGTGGCCGGTGAGCCTCGCCGCCACAGTGCGTTCCGACCGATGTAACACAGTGGGGCCCACGCGTGCCCCGGATCCCACGTTCCCCGGGCGGAAATCTCCCGACGGACACGCGCGTGTGCGCCACGTGTTTGCCGCCGAGTCGTGCCACCACCGCCGCCCAATCACCGCATCGCTCTGACCCGACAACTTGGCTTCAAGTCTTGTCAGCCACTCCTCAGCTGCGGAACCGCCAGTAGGAGGCCGCGACATTCCTTGTGTCACGCGCAACTCGTCTGCGCCGCCGCCACGCGGTGCCTGCCGGCGAAGGCCCACGGCCAAGCCCGACCGCCTCGCGGCCATTGGCCAGCGTTGCGGTGAGTCTTAAGGGTGAAGCCTTGCCCCTCTCCTACCTCTACAAAAAGAGGGCACATTACCTCTTCTGTGCGACAACAGCTCCGTCGGTCGCCATTGACGCCACTGCCGTTGAGCTTGCTCCTCCGCGTGGTTCCACAGCCACCCGAGCACTCCACGACCTCCCTCGCACCTCACCGCAGCGCAGCGAACTTGTCAATCCCCCGCATTACCGCGGAGCTCGCCAGAATCGAAGCTGAGGCGCGTGTGCTGCCCTGCCTCACCATCGGCGCTCGCTGGAGGCTTCTCCAACCTTCGCTCTGCCGCCAATCGAGTCGTGGTGAGCATCTCGTCCACCCTAAGCCAATGCCCGGCCAACTCCGGTAGCCACCTCGCCGGCGGCGAGCTCCCCTGCGCCACCGGGGGTACATTTGTGAGGATTGAAATCTTTCCAGGGGCTTAGTTGTAGAAGCCGAGGGTATAGTTGTGAAGTCCAAAAAGTTATAAGGACCCATGTGTAAATAGATTCTTGGATCTAGATTTGAAATCCTGACTCTTGTAAAATGCCTAGAAAATAGTAGAAAAATAAAAAAATGCAAATATGTATGTTTTGGAATCCTTGTGATGGGTACTACCATTTCTACAAAGATTATATAGTGTTTTTGTGCTTAATTTTGAAATCAAATTTGAATCTCAGTTTGAGCTAGATTTGTTGTAGTTTAAAACCTACAACTTTTCTGAGGCTGAATTTTAGATATGTTGTTTGTCATGACATGTTTAGGCTTTGCATGAAAAATGGAACATAGTTATGGTGTAGATCTTTATGCATGATTTATTTCCTATCTATGTTAGATCTGTCTTGATGCTTTTTATAGCCCTTTCAGTATATCTTTTGTAGCTCATCTTTGGCACATGGCTTAGTTATACTTGTATGCATCTCAAAAAAATATGATAGATTTTTATGGCTTGATGTAATGCCTATTTTTGATTTAAGCATGTTTAACTATTTAAATGCGTAGTTCGAATTCTGCTTAGAATCTGAACCTGAATTTTGGTGTACTCTCTGTTCATGCTATGTTAAGCTTGTAACAGGAAGATTAGCCTAGAAATGCTTGTGGTTTGCCCTGAATAATTTATGTTTGGTATATTAGGCTAAAAATTGTTATTTTTGTATAAATTAATCTATATAGCTTCTGGAGCTAAATTTTTGTGTGAAGTTGTATTTTTATCATATCTGTATGTGTGCCAATTTGTATGACTAGTGCATGAGTAGATTCTCCAGAATAAATTTATTTTGATTTTGGTAGCTTAATCTTGTTGTATTTTTCATGCTTAGCATATAGCTTTGTTTGTGTTCATTTTTTGCTCAGTAGCTCTGTGGTCGAACCATGAGCTTATATAAAATATGTCTCGATATGTTTGATGTGCAGTATTTGAGTTTTTCTTTGATGTGCACACAATCACCATCAAATTAAACAATCTTTTGTAAAGAAAGATTTGTCAAGCTTTTATCTAGGTGAATGTGGCCAATCATACACCATGAACTTTACATCAGTTTTCAAAAATGTAATCTTGCTTAAGTTCACCCAATAATGTTGCATATGCATGCTTCATGTAGAACTCCCTGACGGTAGCTACGCCCATGTGCCAGTGGGTGACAAGGAAGGAGCAGGAGGAGAGTTGCACCAGTTGGAAGTGAACCAAGACCCTGACCAGAGTTCGGGAGAGCTTTAGGCTAACCTCGCTGAAGAAGGCAAGCCCCGAAACATATCCTAACTTTTCCAAATCACGCAACTATCTATGTTTATGTTTGTGCATTTACATTTCAGGAGTTGTTTTGAAACCCTAGATGCATGATCCCTAAGCACCTATGCTTTATACTAGTATGCTAGG
Source organism: Cenchrus fungigraminus (assembly GCA_036936925.1). Lineage (NCBI taxonomy): Eukaryota > Viridiplantae > Streptophyta > Magnoliopsida > Poales > Poaceae > Cenchrus > Cenchrus fungigraminus. The sequence continues at coordinate 11,721,670 of CM072778.1, read as the reverse complement.
TCGATAGTTGCCATGCTATAGGGACCCGGTACAAGTCGAGTGATGTTAATCACTCACGAGATATAGGTTTTTATGTTGGAATCATAAGACTAGGATAAACTGGTTTGCTCACGTGGTAAGAGCGTGGGATTTGGGCTCTGGTCTAGTCGCTTTCGTTCGTTAAGTGTTTGAACGTACTAAGCACATTTCGGGAATGGGACCGGTAAGCCTAGTACCTGATTGAGGCGGCAAGAGATTTTTTTGTTTACTAATCCTGAGCATTCGCTAGCCCGGCTCGCCACCAGGAGGAGGGGTACACGTGCAAGAGGTGGTGCGTGGCGTTACATGGGTGTCCACTGAGCCTTGTAACCCAAGACTATAATCTCTTATCCCGAACCAAAGATCGACGGGAACCGCCTAGTTGGTGTGTACCCCACCCCTTTTGGTTTCAATTATCCTTTTTGGGGTATGCATCCTCCCGTGTGTTTAGGTCCACCTTGCAAGGTTATTAATTGATCGATCATAGGCCTCTCACCGTTACCCGAGACCGCTTAACCAACATGATGATCCCTTAATGATGGAACAAATGGATAATAATGATGTTTGCTTAATTGTTTGCACAACTGCTTGCTCAGTACTGGTGCTTACCTAGAATGGTTAATCAAACTAGAACTTGAGTTAAAATGTCGAAAGTAAGGATCCACCCTTAGTCGCTTTTTGGAAAAACAAACCCACCAGTCAAAAGCCTTTCATGTCTAGAGGTTGGTGATGTAGTTGTCACCCGACGGGTAAGACTTGCTGAGTATTAGTATACTCAGCCTTGCTATCTATGTTGTTTTCAGGTGAAGCACTGAATGATGTGTGTCCTAGAGAGATCCCACCTGGATGGGAGCTTAAGTGGGTCGAGGGTGATGACGAAGAGTGATGATGTCATGGATGGCCTCCCGTGATGTCATAACGATGTTAGAATTTCTGCTGTTTTAAACTCTGAACCTTACATGCTATGTTGAACAATGGTTTGTAATAAATGGACCCCATGTGGACCGGTTTGGATTAATGTTGTTAAGTACTCTGGATCCGCCTTTGTGTGAGTTTTGATGTATGCTACTCTCCGATCCTGTTGTTATGTAAGTGATTCACCGGGTTGGACTTGGCAAACAATGACAAAGTAACTCGGTGTTATCGCTTAAGGGCCTAATGGATGGGTTTAGGCGATAATACGAAATTATTTTGGGCGGTTTGTCACACTAGGGTTTTGCCCACTATGGAGAGATGGAGGGAGGAGAAGGAATGGAGGGAGGAGGAGGAAGAAGGGGGCTCCGCTGCAGTAATGGAGGGAGGAGGAGGAAGAAGGGGGCTCCGCTGCAGTCTTAAGTGTCCAGACCGCGACTCGACGTTAAAAGGGCCTAGCATCGAGCTTCCCACCACGTAGGCAGGAGGCGCCAGCTCAGCGCTGACGTGGCAGAGGCTCGGCGCTAGAGCCCTTAGCGCCGAGCAACTGACCTCGGCGCTCGTCCCCCATCACGTTGAGCTTTAGGTCCATTTTCAGAAATAGTTTTCCAAAGGGTCTATTTGTAAAAATAGTTTTCACGAAGGGCCATTTTGAAAAAAAATCACTGTGTAAACACAACTTTGTTACTATTAGCATTGTACGCAACAGAACTGAAAAATGTGAAATGCAAACGCATCAGACATCTAGTGGCGTACTGTAAGAGGTAGAAACACGTATGCTATCAGAGGAGAAGCAGAGCATGCCATCGGACGGAGGTCCGCGAAATGTTTGCGAAGCCAACCGCGGTTTCATGGGATGGCCTTCTCGAGAGGTTCCAAGTGGTCGCCAAAGTATTGCAAAGCGGTGCCTCTGTCATGCTCCTACCCAAGGAGCTCCAACACCCGGGGCTTACTTGGCTAGTGGGGGCATCAGCATCAAACAAAGGAAGTACACAGCCCGACGCGTGCATGTGGTGCTATCTAACACATGCTATATTGATTGGAAAATCAAACATCATGTGTTTTTAACTACTGTTGCTTAGCTAAATGGATTATAATCAAGATTTATAAAAAGAAAATGATTGATTCCTTCTATTTCTTTTCGACAATTGGCTATATATGGAGATTTTCCAGAACGAGTCTAATTTAGGAATTTTAAGTTATACATGACTTAACACTTGTAACATAATATAAAACTAATGAATAGAACTCCAAGTGCGAGGGTAATTTAAATCATGTGTTTTTTCTACTTTTGCTTTCTCATTAGATTGTTCCAAATGAATAAAACATGTATATAGCATGTGGCTACTCTTGTGGTACTACATTTCCGCGCTGCAAAAAGGGAAACTATACCCTAGTTGTACAATTGTGGCGTTTGTGTAAGAACATATAGCATATCTTCCTTCTCCAACCAAGTAAATATCTTGTATCCTTATTCCATCACAACGAATAGCTCCACTACAAATAAAACTGATGGCAACTTTTGAAGCGCTTGTTCCATGGATGTTTCTGTAGTGTATATCACGTACGGCAACAGCTGATTCCTACAAGGTACAAAGAAAGGAGTGTCTCACGGTTGCTTGTTTTCTAAAGGTCTGGTATGAAGCAGCAAAGGAATTTGGATCATTATAGATCGAGGACAATACCTGCTTATCACATTGTTTCTTAGAGTCACAATAATTCTGATCGATAATTATAGGGTTAGTAACATTATTCACTGATATATCTTGAAAAGTTATCCTTTCAGCATAGCCATGCCCTCCCTGGTAATTGACCGTTAGAAACATCGTAAAAAATTAACACAACCAAACAAATAATTACTTTACTTTGTAAACATATGAAGATGGCTTATTTTATTATTCTAGTAAAATATAATATCATCTAGCATAATACAACATTTTTTAATTAAAATACACACGCATGCACATTGTTCTTTTTGGACTATATGCATATCATTATCTAAAAAGGACTATATGCATATTACTTAGTGCTATTAAGACCAACCATTTCATGACAATATGACAATAGATTTATAGAGGTTAAATCTATCAAATTTGATAATATTGTGGATATATTTAGCAATGTTGCAAGTGTTATCTTCCCATGTTTCATAATACTAGAACTTTTTAGTATTATTATGCAATGTAAAAGAGCAATTAATGTTTAAAATGTCATGAAATAGCATATGCAACACTAGAAAATCTTTTAGATTTCTTTGCCTAAAATCACAAATCATTCTGAACAACAAATAATAATATTGTGCAACATCACGATAGCATCCCAACATAAAAATTGATTTGTCTCTTAAAAGTCTATCCACTGATAAATAGAAAATCTCAACAAAAAAGTATTCTGGAGTTGTCTAAGTTTCCATGACAACTAGCAAGAAGGACATGCATTATTACCTGCCAAGTTTTTATCCGCACACCGTTGGTAGTGCCTAGCAGAGTGGCCTTCTCCACCAGTATGTCAGAGACATGGGCCCATGAGCTATTTGCTCCTAGGCTGCCAATACTGCAATAGCAAACAATACGAAGACACGAAAAAGTTAGAACCCTTCGTACAACCTGTCTCAACGTCCCTACAAATGTCAGATTTGAAATATTAGATGCCTACTGTTAGCATTAGATGTGGTATTCGTCAGAAACCGATGCAAACGACTCCAAATTTCAGTGGATCATGCGTAGCATCATCTAAATCCTTTTTTTTTTAAGATCAGCACCATCCATTCTACAGTAGCATATAATTTCACTTTATGTGAAGATATACCTTATTCCATGGCCCGGTCCACAAAATATGTCTGTCACCCGTACAAACATCGAGCCAGTCACAATGGAGATACAGTCATCACCTGCACTAAACCAGAAGGAACAAACAAAGTTAACCAATATTTCGTCTGATCACGAAATTTGGAGTTTTATGCAGCCATGCAGGTGAACATTTCCATTTTTTTTCGAAAGACAACATTTCCATGTTTTCATATGCATTCCATGACACATGATCTCCTCTGTGATCAAAGTTCTTGAACATTTATGCAAAGGACGACCGTGAGACAAGACATCATATACCAGTGCTAATGCTGCAGTCGCTTATGGACACTTCCATGCTGTTGGATACATGGATGCCGTCAGTGTTGGGGCTCCATCCCGGCGCAGTGATGAAGAGCTTCGACACGAGCACGTTCCACGAGTAGGCGATCGCGATGTGCATCTGCATGCTATCCCTCACCTCCAGGCCCGCCACGACCAGGTGTGTGCACCTTCTAAAGTACAGAGCCTGCAAGGCTGCAAGTCACCAACTGAAACTCATCGCTGATGCACACTACTTCAGGCGCAAAACAGGGGTGGAGAGGTACCGTCGGGCCAGTGACGCATGGCTGATGGATGGAAATAAAAAAAAATACCCAAAAATGATTGTCAAGTGAGAACTTGGAAATGAGCATCAGGTCAAGTTCAAATAAAGACGCCTTCTTTTTATGGAAAGAAATTGAGAAGAAAAAAATGTTACCATTGATGTGTTGAATTTGCACGAGTTGATCCACCACTGTTGTCCGTTCCCATTGAGCGTCCCGCCGCCGAGAACGCGGAGGCGATCGATGCCCTCGAACGTGATCCAGTCTTGCAGGTCATGGTCCAGCCAAACCGATCGGTTGGACGGAGCCTCCAGCGTCCCCTTTATCTGATCACTTGCAGTGAAGCGATGAGCATCCCAACACAGATAATGCTGAACTGTACATTGAAATAGTAAGCAACAAGCTCACCATTGCAGTGATGGAGATAGCTCTGCAGGGGCCACGGAAGCTCACGGGCGTCAGGAGGTAGGTTTTCCCCTCGGGCACGAGGAACACGGACCGGTAGTCGGAGGAGTTGCAGGCCTCTCTCCACGCCGCAAGAAACGCCTGAAATGCTTGCAGAGACGATCATAAGTTGAGAACAACCGTTACACAAAAACCTCCGGGCACCGCAAGAAGATTTGCAGCAACGAGCAATTCCGAGAGGAGGGCACCTCTTAGCTAGTTTTACCTCGGTGTCGTTGCATCCATTGGCTTCGGCTCCATAGTCGTCGACGTCGAAGACCCTCGACGGCGGCCCGGACCTGAACCACAGCTCGTCTGAAGTTTCGGCCGCCGTCGGGCCTTCAGCCTCCGGGAAGATTTTCTCCGAATCGGCAAGACTTAGCAGCATGCGAGGACGAAAGATCGACATGGCAACGACGGAGACTAGAAGAAGCCTGATCTCTAGATCCATGTGAAGTTGATGAAGCGCTCAGGTGAGAAGATTTATCCCGCGACAACGGAGGAGAGGAATGGGCGAGTACTAGCATCCAAGTTCTTTGGAGGGAACGAAGCTACTGAGCATGAGTCCTGCGTTGCTAGCTGCCTCTGCAAATGAGTGGCTTCGTTAGAGCATCACGAGTGTATGAGGCCAAACCGGCCTTGAGAGGGTCCCACGGTGACAGCACGAGGTTGAGACCTCTCCTCTGCCAAGTGCCAACTAACCTGCTTCCTCACCATGTCACCAGAAATGAATTCCATCCTCCGCGTCACTGCAGCGTAAGTGTCATTTTTTCCTTCCTGTAAAACAACTTTGACTAAGTATATAAAAATATATTAATATTTATAGTATAAAATTGATATCATTATATAGATATTTGAGTTAGTTTTTTATAAAATTTATTTTGAAACATGTTGTACGTTTTTTCTACAAATCCGATCAAACTTGTGATATAAAAATCAACGACGACACTTTTTTAAGGGGCGGATGAGTAGTTCATTTGGGGAAGGCTCCTGACACGTGGATTCGATCCCACCTGTTATTGATCCAAGTGTACAGGGGAGTGTCTACTGCATGAATAAAATATAACTTATGATAACAAGAGAATCAGGGTAGACTGATGCATGAGTCTATGGAGAGGTGTGGCGTCCACGAATTTTCAAAATAGCTCACATTAGGTTTAGGGATAATCAGGCTCGAACTGATGACTTCCACCACGTCAAGGTGACACTCTACCGCTGAGTTATATCCCTTCCCCGTCCCATCGAGAAAGAGAATTAACGAATCCTAAGGCAAAGGGGTGAGAAACTCAAGGCCACTCTTCCTCTGGGCTTTCTTTCCGCACTCTTATGGACAGTTAAATAATGGGGAAAATTGGATTCAATTGTCAACCGGTCCTATCGAAAATAGGATTGACTATAGATTCGAGCCATAGCACATGGTTTCATAAAATCTATACGATTTTCCCGATCTAAATCGAGCGGGTTTCCATGAAGAAGATCTTGTTCAGCGGAATTTGGACTTATTATTTTGACTTATGGCTCCTCCTAAACCATGTTCTAGATTAGGCGGGGCTCTCTATTAATTGGGAACACTTCATTTTACATCCTTAACATTTTATTTACCAATGGTGTCTAGACCGGTTGGTCAGGGCGCTAGCGTGGTATGCCGCCGGTCATGATTCGAACCCCTTCAGAGGTGAATTTGTTGCCGCGGGTTGTGCGCATTTAGTACGTGTTGTAAAAAAATCACCTCGTCTATCCCACGTCAAAGCACAGGTCTAAGATCAGCCTCATCTCACGAGTATTGCGATGCCACTGTTATGGGTGGGGTAGGGGTTTAAAGATTTTCTCGATCTGTATGAGAATGTCTTTTTCTGCTTAATACAATATGTAGGGTGCGGTCTTACTCCGTACAAGTCGAGGCTTTTTTAACATTTTATTTATGCTTATCGTATTGCCTTGAAGAGGTAGCATAGCACAATGAACCTGTCGCGTTCCAAACTTCCAATGTTCGGTTCACTCGATGGGAGCCTCACTGGCGCTGCTGGATCTCTGGATAGAGGACCACGATCATTTAACAATCGGCAGGGGCGCTGCTTCATCATCCAAATCCACCATCAGGCTCCAGTAAGTGCCTGGATCAAGCCATGTGTCTTCTCCTAGGGTCCGTTTGGTAGCGCTTCAAAGGCAGCTTCTGAAGCTGTTTTTGATGGAGCTCTACCAAACGGCTAGATAAAACAGCTCTTCCAGAGAAGTGCTTCCGCACCCTCCTCTCTGGAGCGGTTCGGCTGAGGCGGAGCTGCGAAAACGCAGCTCCCCCCCTCCCTCGGCAGCTCCGCCATCCCTTTTCCCCTTTGCCCTCGGGGGAGGGGCCCACGGGCGGGGGCAGAGGAGGCGTTGTGGAGGTACTACGCCGGGAACTTGCCGGTGGAGGCCAGCCAGGTCGAGGCGCAGGCGAGGTCCGGCGGGGGAGGGCGCAGGCGCAGGCGAGGAGCTGCATGGACGGCTGTGGAGCTGGAGGCCGGCGGCTCGGGAGCGGGGAGGTGGCTGGCGGCGCGCTGCAGAGAGGGGTGGAGGAGGACGGCGGAGCTGGCCGGAGGCGGGGATCGACGGGAGACGCCCGGCGGCGGTCGCGGTAGGAGTGGAGGCGAGCGCGGCGATTCGGAGGTAGTGGTGGCGGGGTGGAGGAGGACGGCGGTGCCGCGGTGCGGGAAGAGTTGGTGGAGGGCGGTGCCCGACGGCGGCGAGCACGGCGCGGAGCTGGACGGCGCTGGAGGAGGAGCACGGAGGCGGCATGGATCTCCGCGGGCCCCCCTCTCCCGGATCTCCCGCCGGCGCTGGTGGCGTGCGGCGGCCGGCGCTGGTGGCGGCGTGCGGCGGCGTGGTGGCGTGCGACGGTCGGCGCTGGTGGCGTGCGAATGGATAGGGATGGTCGGCGGGGATGAATGGGTGGATGGATAGGCTAACGGATAAGAAGAAAAGAGATAGGGAAAAAATGAGAAAAAGGAAAAAGATAAGAATAGGAAGAAAAAGAAAATAAAAATAAAAAATAAAAGAAGGAAACATAAAATAGAAAAAGAAAAGTGGAGGGTTTTATGGACATTTCACCCTCTTATCCACCCCACACAGCCAGGAGAAGCTGTTTTGCCAAACATTTTTCCAAAACTGATTCAGCTCCCCTACAGAATCCGCTCCACCAGCACCATGGGTGCCGGTGGAGCTGACGGGAACGCAGCTAGTGACTCTGCAGCTGTGACCAGTGCTGGCGCCGGAGACGCTGGTGCAGGGCCAGCCGTCGGAGATGGCACAGGAGATGGAGACAGGTGCACCCGTGTCATCAGGCCGAAGCGGAGGTCGATGGCGTTGAGGAGGCGCGCCTGGCCCTAGTGTTATGGTCGTGGGACCGGCCCTTGGCCTGGGCCCACTACTCGGATAAGGATTAGTTTGTTAGCCGATTAGATAAGATTAGTCATATTTGGATTAGATTTGTTAATAGTTTGTTAGGCGCCTTGGTCTATAAAAGGCAGCCAGGAGTCATAGGGTTAGGCAAACAGAAAATAGATCAAAGAGTGCATCTCAGAGCCTCCCTCGGGAGGGCGAGTAGCCGATCTATCCTTCTAGAGTCCCCATCATTTGGTATTCAGAGCCAAAACCACCTGAGCTTGTGTGTGCCCACCCATCCCTCCCCTGTTTCAGCACCGCGCGTCGCCGCAACGTCTCCTCTGCGCCGCCGCCTTCCCCACACCCCTGCACGGCTGCGCTCAAAACTCCACCATTCCCTGCGCCGCCGCCACCCAACCTTTGCACCGCTGCAAATTCATAGCCATTATTGTTATTTTTCTTTCCCTGCGCCAATTCCTTCCCAGCCACACACCATTTTTCCTTTGCGCCAAGCCCAGATTGGAGCATTTCTTTTTTTTCTTTCTTCAGCCGCCGCCGCAATCTCCAACCCAGCACACCTTCGTTGCCTTGCTCCGTCGCCGCCATGGGTAACAACGACGCCAACACCGCAGAACTGCAGAAGATGCTGGCCGAGCTTAAAGCCAAGTTGATCTCCGTCCAGGAGGGAATCTCCTCCTTCAGGGTGGGCCAGGCGCGCCTCCTCGACGCCATCGACCTCCGCTTCGGCCTGACGACACGGGTGCACCTATCTCCATCTCCTGTGCCATCTCCGACGGCTAGCCCTGCACCAGCGTCTCCGGCGCCAGCACCGGTCACAGCTGCAGAGTCACTAGCTGCGTTCCCGTCAGCTCCACTGGCACCCATGGTGCCACCGCCACCTTCACCAACATCGTCGGCCGCGCCAACAAATTCACCATCGGAGGACCCGAAGGCTGCACCAGCGGCAACGCTAGCACTAGCCCCAGAGGTTGCGCATGCACCTGCGCCATCACCTCTGTCATCTCCGTCGTCCGTCACGCCACACGCGGCCCCGTCTTCGGTTCCTGCGGTCGCGCCGCCTCCGTACTCGTCTCCGGCGTCTGCAGCGCCTTGCGCGGCCTCGTCCGCACCAACACTCACGGCCATGGTGTCGTGCACAGCCTCAGCCCGGGAGCCGGTTGTGCATCACATGCCTTCGTTGCCGCCCACAGCCGCGCAAATCGCGCCACGCGGGGCCCAGTCTACGTCTTCCGCGGCAGCATCAGCCCAGATCGAGACCCTGATTCTAGCGGCCAAGCCCGCACCTGCGTTGGCTCAGCAATCGGCGCGCACGCAGGCTGGCCTGCCGGCGCCGACTCCGGCGCATCGACAGGCAGTTTCTTCAACACCTGCTGCAGCGCCTACGACCTCATCTCCAGCACCACTACGTGCGGCCTCGTCTCCGACGGCTTCGGCGTCTGCCGCGACTCCTGCTGTCCCGTCCGTGCCAGTGGCCGCGGCCTCCCCTCCGGCTTTCATTCCACCGGCGGTCTCGATTTCGGCTTCCGTCGCCGCACCGCCGCCGATACCAGCGACCACCACAGATCATACACCTACGGCAACCGCGTCAGTCTCCTCACCTGAGATTGCATCTGCGGTTTCTACAGCTTCCACAACGACAACCGCGGCAGCTTCAACAAATCCTTCGGCTTCTGCGGCTTCCACGACAATCACGCACCAGCTCCGAGGGTGCTCCTGCCGCCTGGCCCCACGCTCGCGCCACGGGCGGCCTCACCGCCGGGATTCCTTGCCTCGTCTCTGGAGTCCATTGCGTTTGTGGCGGCCTCGCCTCCGGCGCTACCTAGCTTGGATCTGGCCGTGCTGCGCTCGCGCTAGCACCCCCCTCCAGCTCGACGTCGGCTGCCCCGCCGCCGTCTGCATCGCATCCCGAGTGCCCCAGCCGGCTGCGACACAGCCATACCAACAGGCTGGACTTCATCGGCCGTCGCCGTACGGTCTTTGCGCCCGGACCCGTGGCAACCTGTGCCACGCGTGGCCTCGTCTCCGGCGCCTACGCTGCTGCACCACCGGTTTGGGCTGCGTCTCGCTCGCAGCCAGCCGTCTCGTCGACGTCAGGCGCCTCACCGCCTGCCGCCCAGGTGCCCCAGCGGCCTCATCTCCGGCGTCGGCCACACTTCGCACGGGCTCGTCCATGCCCGCGCCCACGCCCGCCGCGACTCGCGCTCGCGCTGCCTCTTCTCCACGTGCTGGCCTACCGGTGTCGCCTGCATCGGCTTCATCTCCGGGCGTACAGCACGCTCGGGCTTCAGTCACTCTAACCCCCTCTACCAGGTGGACCGTCTGCCGTCGGGCGTTCACGGCTGGTTGTGGCGTCTCTCTGTGTCGGGCGGGACGATACAGCTACCGTCTTCGTCATTGCTCGGGCCACCTTCCAGCTCGGTCGTACATCACGCCTGTTGTGCAAGGACGCAACAGTCGTCGCCGTTCTGCTCTCAGGCACAAGCCCTGGTGGCCTACTCCTCGTCAACCTTCTCATGCGCCCAGAATTGCTCGTCGCCATTCTCCAGCCGAGGGCCAACCTTGAAGAGGTGGCTGTCGGTCGTTCTACATTCGACGATCCTCGCCTCCACTTGCCAACACGGGCCACAGTTCATGGCGCCCCTCCAGGCGCTCTTGCTGTTGTGGCCTGTACTGCTGGCGCTCTTGTGCGCTAGGCCCTCTGGCCCACAGCCGCGATCAAGCCCGACTATTTCCGGCCGTCGATGTTCCTCGCGGCGCCTGGGTTGTCTACCAACCGTCGGCTGCAGCACGCATTTAGCGGATCTCCACCGGGCTCCTCTACTTCGCGTCCCAACATCTTTGGTGGCTCCAACAACAAGGCGTCATTTGGTATTCAGAGCCTTGGCTTCCCCTGCGCCGCGCCCGCCGCCGCTTCTCTCGGCGTCGCCGTCGCTCACCAATCGAGCGTCGCCGCAAACTCCCTCTTCCACAAGCCACCTAAATTGCATCTGTTCTATCAGCATCGTAAAACCTCTACCATTTTTCTCATGCACCCAGAACATATTGGAGCAATTTCTTTAGTCGACGCCGCCATCTTACAAGAGCCCTCCCTCGTTGCCGTGCGCCGCCGCCACCATGGCCAACACGGGTGACAGCAACGCAGCCGAGCTCCAGAAGATGTTGGTTGAGCTGAAGGTCATGTTGACCTCCGTCCAGGAGGGACTTTCCTCCTTCCGGGAGGGACAGGTCTGCCTCCACGACGCCATCGACCTCCGCTTCGGGCTGACGACACAGGTGAACACGTTGGCATCTCCTGCATCATCTCTGCCAACTGGCCCTGCACATGCCTACCCTACGCCGTCAACACCAGACCCGGTCGTTGTGCCCGCACCGACGGCCATGGACACGTGGCCGACATCACCGAGATCTTCGTCAAGCCCGACACCGCGTCTGCGTCACGTATGTCCTCGTCTCCCGCGCATCCGCCGCCTGCCGCGGCTCGTTTGACCCGTCCGCCCCAGCACTCGCGGTCGTTGCGTCACGGCTCGCGAGTCTGCTGGCCGCCGTCCCTGCGCGGGCTCCCTCGACGGGCCCTCCGGTGGCGCCGTACGCGGCGACGGTGCCTACATCGGCTCCAACAGCCACGACCCACGCGGCCGCGGCATCCCCTGGTGCGCCACTCGCGGCCCTGCCCTCCTTGGCGCTCACCCTCGCGGCGCCTTCCTCGCCTGCGCTGGCGCTGACACAGTTGGTCTCGCCGCCGTCGGAGATACCACCAGCCACATCTGCAACTCCATCGCCACCTACAGCTGCAGATCCTCCGACCTCGTCACCAGCGTATTCAAGGCGGCTTCGTATTCAAGGGATGCATCGAATCCTTTTGTCCCTATCGTCCGCACCAACCTCACGGCCAGCCGCCGGCCGCTGCGCGCAGCTCCGTCTCCGGCGACGACTCCTGTGGCCTTTCCCACGGTTACGCCTCCAAATTCCGCCCGGTTCGAGGCCTTCTTGGCACCCGCGCCCATCTTCCGGCGCTTGGGCCCACCTCGTGCGGATACCCTCACGCCCGCGGATTACTCTGCTGGCGCCGCTCTGCCTCGCCCCACCGGAGGAAGACGTCGGTGGCTCGGAGGTCCAGCCTTTCCTTGACGATAAGTTCCGCGGTAGGGATCTTCTTGTCGCCGCAATCGCCATCGGGGTGCTTTGCTTCGCCCCGCCGGACCAGCTGCTTGCTGCCGCGCCGCTGCTCGGCCCGCGCCCGCAGCACCTGCTCATGAGGCACCGACCACCGCGATGTCACCTCCGCTCAGGGTGTGGCCCGCTGCGACCTCATCTCGGTGTGCCGTCTGAGAGCCCATCTTCCATTCGCGCCGCGGCGTTGCTCGTCGGCTTCGATTCGTCTTCTGTTCATCTGGCGCCGTCGTCAACATCAACATCAGCGTCGCCACTTTGTTGCCCGCTGCGGCGCCTCTCCTACCGGTCCTTGCTTCACCGGTCCCTTCTGGCAGGCCTTTTGGCGGTCTGGGTGACATCGCCGCCGGCTGGACCTGCACTGGTCTTCACCGCCGCCGCGTCTTCGCCACCATTTGCTGCATATCCGTCAAGTTGGGCCCCGATGTATCACAGTGTGGCTGTGCCTCGCTTTCTGGGCCTGTTTACGGGGTATGCAGAGAGAGGGAAGGTCTGCACTGCTACTGAATTTGGGTTGACAAGCACCAAGCAGGCCGAGTCTTCAACATCCCTCTCCTAGTGGCTTTGTCTTGGGTTTCCTCGCATGAGCACCTGGGATTGGGCTACTGCTTCTGCTTGGCTGCTCCCGTCCTGTGGACTACAACACCTGCTCCAGCACCAAATTACATCAGCAGCTGGCGTGGACTACATCTCCAATCGCTACCGCAGCTCGAGGACACGCTGCCTTGAAGGGGTGGTGTAGTGTTATGGTAGTGGGACCGGCCCTAGGCCCGGGCCCACTACTGTAGCGCGTGAACAGTATCGTGAGATTAGGATGAGTCAGTTAGCGGATAAGATAGGATTAGATTTGTTAGTTGGTTTGTTAGGAGACGCCTTGGTCTATAAAAGGCAGTTAGGAGTCCTAGGGTTGGGTAAGTAGAAAATAGATCAAGGAAGACATCTCAGAGCCTCCCTCGGGAGGGCGGGTAGCCGATCTATTCTACCCATTAGTGCCCAATAATCCAGTATCTATCAGGTTGGTTTTCTCTCTATTGGTATTATATTATACTTATACAGAGCCCCAGAGGTTGCGCATGCACCTGCGCCATCACTCACGGCGCCCACCCATCCCTCCCCTGTTTCGGTGCCGCAGCATCTCCCCTGCGCCGCCGCTCCTTTCCCTCCAAACGCACTAACACAACCACAGCCGGAGCTGGCACAGCCACAACTGGAGGCCTACCAAACGCACCCCTAACCGTTTTCTGATGCTGCTTTCGCCGGATCAATTATCCCCGCATCGCAGCCGCCACTCTGTTCTGTTGCCGCTTTGCCGGGATCCGGGCTGTGTTCGGCTGGCTTATTGGACACCACCACCGGCCTCTGCACCGAGACGTCCTCGCAGACAACGTCCACCGACCGCCCGGTTGCCGCGTCCTTGTAAGTGCCTCTCACTTTGATCAGAGGTGTGACGCTGCCGTCTTCAGCTCCACCACCGGCGGCGACGGGCACGTCCAAGAACAGCAGGAAGCACCTCTCCTCGTCCGCGTACAGCTCGCCGACGTCCACTGACGCGGCGCGGTCGTCCGCGTCGACGTGGCTTTCGTAGCGGCCGGACTTGACCGTCCGGACCCGCACGCCTGGGTGCAGGCACTCCACGGTGATGCGCGCCTCCAGCACTGCGACTGAGAGGAGCCCGCCGATGCACTGCGCGAACGAGTCCTGCACGACCGCCTCGTTCTCGATGAAGGAGAAGGTGCCGCCCGTCATCTCCGCGATGGCGTGCATCGCCGCCGCGTCGTGGTCCGTGCCGAAGCCGAACGTGTGGACCGGCGGGCACCGGTTGTAGTTGCTGCGCCTCAAGGATTGTGGCACAAGATCGCTGTAGCACGTGGAGCCAAAAAGAGAAAGAGTCTGGTTGTCCTGTCCGTCCGAGAGAAGGATGACGCTCGCGACGGCGTTCATGTGACGGCGGCCGTCGAGCACCTCAGCGGCAACCCGAAGGCCATCTCCGATGTTGGTGGCGCCGGTGGCAGCGAGCGATTCCACGGCGCGCTTGGCCGAGGCCTTCCCGCCGTCCGACATGCGCGTAAGCCAGATGATGCGACGAGCCTTGCATGAGAAGGTCACAATGCTTAGCCGGTCGCTAGGACCGAGGTGGTCGATGACGAAGCCCATGGCCTGCTTCAGCAGCGCCAGCTTGCGGCCGCACATGCTGCTGCTGACGTCGAGTACGGTGACGAGATCGAGCGGCGCGCGCTCCGACGCCTCGGCGGCCGTGGCAGGACCCTTGACGTGCACTAGCACCGCGAAGCTGTCTAGGACGGTGTCTCTAGCCACTGCCTGGTGCTCGCAGTGCGTTTTTAGGATGAGCACTCCGTTGTTCGCTCCTTGCAGCTGGGCGGTGTCGCGGGCGTCGAGTGGCCGCTCCACCGGTTCGTCGTCATTGAACACGGGGCGCGCCGTGTCCACCGACGGCGGTTGCGGTTCGAAAACGTCGAACGGGGAGGGCCAGGATAAGGGGCGGAACCTGAACGGCGTGGAAGTGTTTGTGGCAGGTGAATGAAACAATGGTGGCCGTGGCGGCGAGGAAGTGGGGTTGAGTGGCAGCGGCAGCGCCACGGTCACCTCGTCGCGCCACCGTGCGCCGCAGACGGGGCACACGCTGCCGGAGAAGCAACGGAGGTGGAACGTGTGGCTGCACTCGGATGTGACGGTGGCCTGTCCGCGTCCCATGGCGCCATGGCAGACTGGACATGAAAACAACGGCGACAGCGACGGCGGAGATACTGTGTCGGACTGGCCAAATAGGCTCCTCCCGGTGGACAACGGCGACGGCGGAGATGCCGGCTGCGCTCCAGAGAAGCTGAAGGAGAAGGCGTTCTGAGTCGTTGAGGACGACGGCTGCCCGAACAGGCCTGTCTGTGAGAAGGAGCTAGCCGCCGCCGCGGCCGTCTGCCCAAGCGACGATGCAGGCGGCGTCGCGGAGGAGAAGGCGTCGGCCGGCGCCGGGCACAGCGTCAGTGACGACAAAGGGTTCGGTATTGTCGCCCCCATAAAGCCCGTTGACGATGGTGGAGTCGACGCGAAGGAGAAAGCGGTGGCCGGCGCCGGGGCGGGGCCCGTGGCCGGCGCGTCGCTCCACCGCGCGGCGCAAACCGGGCACGCGGCGCTCCCGGAGACGCATCGGAGGTGGAACGTGTGGGCGCACTCCGACGTGAACGCCGCCTGCCAGAGTCCAATGCCGCCTCCACAGGCCTCGCACTGGCTGCCGCCGCCGCTCGCCATAATCTCCGGTGTGTGCGCCTCTGGTGTGTAGTGTGTTTGATTTGATCTGGCGGTTCTCTCCCTCGCGATTAGTTATAGCACAGGGAAAAACCTGTAGCGTGGAAACGGCGCGAAGCGATGTAGTACGCGTCAACTACGGGAACGCGCCTTCCTTTCCTGCCTCCGTTCCTCGGTTGCGTGGAAGTGCCGCAGCGTACGTGTATTGGTGTTGGTTTCCTAATTTTGAGCTACTATAATCCGACTCGGATTGTGACCGCGTAATAAATACGCAAACGAACTAAGTAGAATTCTGACTGGATTTGCAGTAACGTCTCAGTGGGAAGTTTCATTGGAGGTTTCATGTCATTAAATTGTATATCACATTACCAGTTTTGCTGACTTAGCAGCTTAATTATGAGGAGAGAGAAGAGAAGAGTTTCATCACCATGAAACCTAGCACAATTACCAAATCCATGAAATCCTCATGAAACTTGCGCCGAGGATATTTCAGCTTCATCACAAAACATATTTGATCATAACTTCATGCGAAAATTAAATGCTCAGAGCTCTCTATGAAACTGTGCAATGAAACCGTGCACTAAGAGTGAGAGTTTCATCTCATTTCATAGATGACATGTCAACATTAGTAACAGTGCGATGGTACCTTGCACTGAGACTGCACTAAGACTGACCTTAGTGACAAAAATTTTCACTTCTGTTCTCCGAATCAAGCTCGGTCGACAAGCCTTTCAAATAATATTGCTATTAAAAAAAAACTCAACACAAACAGTATTTCCCCATTTCGGTCCACATGTTCATTTCATTACTAAGCAACAACGAAATTACAGAAGTTCACAAGGTTCAAAAGTAAAGGTACGAAAAGCTACTCCTTATTACATCTCCGAACAGAAACAGATGCCGAGGATCTAGTCTGAAAGGAGCACCCAAGTTCAGAGAAACGCACCCAGAAGCAGACCTACAAGGGGTCGCTAGCAAGCCCAGGGAAGCTGCTACTCAAGGAAGACTGAAAAGACTCTGGAAAATAGCTCCATGAAAAAGACTATTGAGCTAACTAAAGCAACATGGCCAAGCCAGATACGCTTGCTCCCGCAATTTGTTGATGATGAATATGTAATGCTGCTTCCTTCAGCGCCTGTGCTCCAGCTTCAAGATCTTGGTTGTCTTCCTGCTTATGTAGACCCGACCAATAAGAAATGAAGGAAGAGGCAAGGCAAATAATCTCATTAGGAGATTTGACAGATTTTTTATCAAAACAAATTTCATTTCTAGTTCTCCAGAGTGACCAGCAAATTGTTGAAAGGCCTGTAAAATGAATCCTCTTACAATTGGGCATAAACCTTCTAGTCCATTCCCAAAATTGGGGGAAAGAGGTAGGCCTACAAGTGGCCCCAATCACTATGGAGACCAGACTCCAAATGTACTTAGCAGTGGGGCATTCAAAGAAAACATGTGAAATGCTTTCATCTTCATGACAAAAGAAACATCTTTTGTCACCATGCCAATTACGTTTAATTAAATTGTCCTTAGTCAGGATAGCATTTTGGTCAACAAGCCACATGAATATCTTTATTTTTAGTGGGACTTTAGCTTTCCAGATTTTGAGGTTTGGGTTGTTTGGTTCATCATTGTGTAGCCTATTGTACACCGATTTAACCGTGAACTTTCCTGACTTTTCCCACATTCATTTAACTTTATCTTTATCCCCCGAGAGAGCGCAGCTTGATAGCATGTCCCTCAAGCGCCTCAGCTGGGTCTGATCTCTTTCATCTAGCCATCTGCAAAAGTTTAATATCCATCCTCTTTCAACCATGGAAGCTACATTGCCATGCTGGTTTATACAAATGTCATGGAGTTCTGGGAATTTATCCCTTAGTGTGACCAAACCACACCAGGGGTCATTCCAGAAATCAATATTCTGGCCATTTCCTACCATCATTATTCTTCCTTTCAGGTAGATGTCTTTTACTTTAATCAGGTCATTCCATACTGAAGAGTTATTCTGTTTTTGTTTAACTTGACTGATCCCTTCCATCAGCTTATAGTTTTTCCTGACAATCTCCTGCCACAGGCCTTCTTCATTTTCCAACTTCCACCACCATTTGCATAGTAAACTTATATTCATTTTCATCAAATCTTTCACTCCCAGACCTCCTTTTTGTTTAGGAGTCCAAATTTTAGCCCACTTTACTAAGTAGTATTTCCTCTTGGTCCCTCCTCCTTGCCAAAAGAACGTTTTCCTTATGCTATCCATTTTTTTTAGAATGGTCTTTGGCAACTGATACATAGACATGCATTAAGTTGGTATGCTACTTAAGCAAGCATTTATCAAAATTATTCTCCCTCCAATGGACAGGGCACTCCCTTGCCATCCCTCTAATCTTTTCATTAACTTTTCAACTATTGGCACCCAGTCAATTACATGCAGTTTGGAGCCCGCCACTGGCACTCCAAGATATTTAATTAGCCAAGTCCCAGTAGAGCAATTTATGACATTAGCAAACTGCAGAGCTTTCTGATCATCATGGGAGATCATAAGCACTTCACTTTTTGAGAAATTGATCTTTAATCCTGACATTTTTTCATACATGCACAACAACAGTTTCATGTTTTGCACTGAGTCCAAATCATCCTGTAAGCAGAGAATAGTGTCATCTGCATACTGAAGTACTGCAATTCCATCATGTACATATTCTGGAACTAATCCTTTAATTAGCCCATTAGCTTGAGCCTTGTGGATCATTTTAGCTAAACTATCTGCAGCTAGGTTAAACAGAAGGGGAGACAGATGATCCCCCTGTCTAACACCTTTGCCACACTTAAAATACCCACCCATCAAACCATTGACTTTCACACTTAGAGTTCCACTTGTCACCACTTCTATCATCCATTTGCACCAAGATTCACAGAAGTCCCTCTGTTTGAGCATCTCAAAAAGAAATTCCCAACTTATTTTGTCATATGCCTTTTCAAAGTCCAGTTTAAGTATGACTCCATCTTTTTTCTTATTTTTCACATCATGCACTATCTCATGCAGAATCATGACACCATCCATTATATTCCTCCCCTTAATAAAAGCTGTTTGACATTTGTGAATGATCCTGCTCATACAACTTTCAATCCTTGTCATCAAAATCTTGGTGATGATTTTGAAACTAACATTTAGAAGGCAGATTGGTCTGTACTGTTGTATTCTGCTGGCTTCCGTCAATTTTGGAATTTGTGTGATCACACCGTAATTGAGTCTCCCTACATCCAATTTATGAGCCCCAAGTTCTATCAACATGTCCAATAAATCTTGTTTTATTACCTCCCAACCCGACTGGTAAAATTCTACTGGCATATGATCAGGCCCTGGAGCAGTGTTTTTTTCCATGGAGAAAACTGCATTTTTTAACTCCTCCAAGGTGAAAGGTCTGACCAACATCTCATTATCTTCTTGAGTTACTTTATCCTCCGGACCCTAGCAATCAGGATCAAGATTAAAGCTTGGGCTTTCAAAGGGCCCGAAAAGCTCTTTGTAATAGTTTGTAGCATGGTTGAGGATTTCTTCCTCTTTTTCTAGCAAATTGCCTTCATGCTCCAGATTAAAAATTAAGTTCCTTCTTTTTTTCCCATTCGCTACTCGATGAAAAAACTTTGTATTGTTGTATCCTTGTAAAAGCCAATTCAAATTAGATCTCTTGTGCCAGTAAAGCTCTTCCTCCAACATTTTCAAAAGTGATGTTTGCACAAAAGTTTTTCTCTCTAGTAAGTGAGTAGGGACGGGACCTGATTCTTCTTTCTTTTCTAACCCCATTAGTTCCTCTTGAAGAATGTGTTTGTATCTTTTGTTCTGCCCTCTAATATTCATTCCCCAACCTTTAAGGAATTTTTTAATTCTGTTCAGTTTAATACTCCATTTCTCCACTGCATTTTTTGCCACTATGTTTTTCTCCCAGATTTCTTTCAGCTTTGGCATATAATCTGGATGCTTGATCCAAGAAGTTTCAAAACTGAATTGTTTTGTCTTTTTACTTTTCTCTTGATCTGAGCATAATATCAGAGGATTATGGTTAGATAAGAATCTTGGTACTTTTCTAAGATTGGTTAAAGGGAACAGGTTTTCCCAGTCTGTACTGATAAGAACTCTGTCCAACCTTTCTAGAGTTGGGTCTACCTGGTTGTTACTCCATGTGTAAAGCCCTCCATTCAATGTCAGATCTCTCAACTCAGCAGTGTTGATTATCCAGTTAAACATATCAGTGAATCTGTTGCAGGAGAAGTTTTTGTTCTTCTCATTGCTATATCTAACAATGTTGAAATCCCCACCAATTAGGGTGGGAATCTTCATATTTGCACACAAACTGGCTAATTCAGTGAGAAATTGCTCCTTTCTATCATCATGAGCAAGTCCGTATACTGTTATTAACATCATATTTCTTTTTTGTATCTTATCATATACTTCTGCTGTAACTGCAAATTCTTTTTCCTCCACTTTGATCAAGTCAAATCTTTCTTTTTTAATCCCACATAGGATTCCACCAGATCTGCCTGTGGAGGGCAACCAGTGCCAGGCATAGATCTTATTGGAATCAAACTTTCTAAAGAATTTATCAGAAAACGTTTTTTCATGGTCTCCTGTAATCCAATAAAATCAGCTTTGTAATCACTCAACAGATCCTTGATTTTAGTTCCCATCCCTTTTTTAGAAACCCCTCTGCAATTCCAAATAATTCCTATCATTTTTTGTTATAGTCTGTGGAAACCCCTTTTCTGAGGCTATATCTAGAGCTAATTCTAGATATTCCTCCTATAAGAACCTCACTTTCATCAATAGGATGAGGTGATTTGCTCTTATTACTTTTTTTTGTTTCTTTGACCTGCTTTACCCCCCATTTTGTTGAACTTATCAGCTAAAACCAAGTTATCTAGAACTGCAGAGTTCTTAAGAGGAAAGTTGTTACCTTCTAAGTTCTTCTTCTTTGTCACCATTTCAGCCTTCTCAGCAATCTTCACTCTAGCCAGGTTTTGTTTTTTGATTCTTTCACTTTGCCTTATTTCTCCCTTCTCTCCTGGATTTTCCCTTTCCTCTACTGGTTTTTGCACCACTGCTTCCTTTTCCTTGCTAGCAGCCTTTTCTGCCTCTTCTGCCTCTGCCATCATTATGCTTCCATCAATAACCACTTCATCTATCACTTCCTCCTGAGTATTCCCCCCTACCATGTACTGAGTTATGTCTTTCAAGATTATTTCTTTGGTGATATTGTCAGATTCCTCAGTCGTGGTAGGATCCCCCATATTTTGTAGACCTTCCCTTCTCTGTTGCTCTGGAACTGAGTTTTCATCCTCCTGACTAGACATGTCAATAACAGGCCTGTCTTGAGATCCAACCTCAGGGCTAGGAAAGATAGACTGTGAACAAGTGTTTCCCATCTGACATGCTTCCTCTTTTTCTTCCACAACCTTCATTGTCTCATTTTCTATAGCACAGTCCCCTTCTTCTCTGTTGAGCCCATTGCCCATAGCAACTTTTGCCTCTATTACAGCTAGCAGGTCATATTTACGTTTGAGCAGGTTTGTTCCATATTGATTAAATGCTACAGACTTGTCTCATTCAGCTGCACTCTGTAAATGTTTTTATTTTCATTTCTTTTATTGTCCCAAAGCTGAAATGCTCGCCTCCAGGTGAAATGCAGTCATCGAAGCACAATCTTTCCCCACTGTCTTCACTGTCAGAGGCCTCTTTTTCTTGACTTGAATCTATTTGCATCTTCTCTTTTTCAGTTGTTTTTGCATTTCGCCCTTCTTCTCGCTCTTGGCACACTGCTCTAATGCCCCTGTCTTCTTCCTGATTAAGCCCCCCCCCTCAACATCACTTTGCTTTTGAGTATTATTGGAGGTACCAGCCTCAAAATCATTCCCTTCCTTTTTATTCTCTTGACCGCTCCTTTCCTCATCTCTTCTTGGTTTCTTGGGGGAAGGATTGTCATCTTCTCCCCTGTCTGTTGATCTGGTCCAGGTGTTCCAGGCCGGTCTATTGTGGTGGTCAGTGGGCACTTCTCTCTGAAAGGTAAAATCAAAGAAGTGTAGATCTAGCAACCCCTCCACAACAGCTAGTACTTTGTTGATATCTTTGCAGCCCACTTTTACCCTCACATAGTCCCATTTTCTGATGTTGTTTTTGTCAACTTCTAAAGAAATTCCCACCAAGAAAGCCACATAACATGCCCTTTTTTCTGTTCTTTTTTCCATAGGAATCCCAAAAATTCTAAACCAAGCCACAGAGAGCTTTGCCTTGGCTCCCGCATTAGGATTCCATGGTTTCACCTTGAAGGTGACCCCCGGCACAGTGCCCATCTGCATACCTGTAAAGAAGGCCAGCTCTTCCACCTTTTTTGCTTTGGGAATTTCAATTGAAACTTATTTTCTGCCACCTTTTTTGCAAACCATCTCCAAGTTGAGTTTGGTCCGGCTTGTGCTTTGAACTCCCCTTCAACCTGTCTTGTTGTTGCTACTCCTTCCTTGATTGTTATCAGAGCATATGAATTTTCCTTCGCTGGCTCACCCGTATCATCATCCTGGATCACATGAAATCCGAGCTCAGGTGCTGCTAACCCGCAGTAAGGAGCGATACACTCCCAAGGGGCGAATTCAGAACAGGTTCTGGCCACATGCCCTTCTTTTTTACATCTCAAGCACACCACTGGTCTGAAACATTCTTCTGTTTTGTGACCCACTTTCCCGCAACGTTTACAAACACCAGTCAGCTCTTTTTTATCACCCTGAATTTTTCCCTCTGCTTTTTTCTTGTCACCGTCTGTTGTATCGACTGCTTCTGCTGTTGCTGTATCTTGAGAAGGTGCCTTTTCTTCTCTTGCTTGGTAGTGTTGGTCTTTCCCTTCCCTTCCCATCATGTCTTCTCTTCCACGACTCAGGTTTTGGCGCAGGTCAAACTGTTGGTCTCTGTTGTACTGTTGTCCCTGACACAATTCGGATTCAAAAGAGTGCTCCATCCACAGTTCATATCTGACACAAATCATGAAACTGGATATTAACGAAGCAAGCCACATTCTAAGCTAACCTAAGCAAAAGTAAGCACTCTTTTCAATGAACACATCCTTTGCAGCTGCAGTTCTTCAGATGCTAGCACTTCGTCTTATTAATCCGACGTTCTTCGGATCCTAGCCAGCCAGCTTCCGCTTTGTTCTACGTCGGGCGCCGCTGCTCACGCCTCTTCTTCGAAGACTCCACCATGCCCTGCATTGCCGGTGTTGCGTAGGCGGCCCCAAAGATCGGCGCCGGCGCTGCATACGCTGCCCCAAACGTAGGCGTCGGCTCTGCATACGCTGCCCCAAAGGTCGGCGTCGCCGCTGCATACGCTGCCCCATTGGGCGGCTCAGCCCCACAGGCCGGCATCCCTCTGTACGCAGGTGCCCTGGACATGGACGTACATGAAGAGGATTGCCCGAATCGAAAGGCGGCCGGGGCCGCCACAGCACTAGGTGGCGCGACGCCCCCGTACCTGCCGCACCCCACCGGCACCGCGGACCCGAAGAGCTGCACCGTGGCTGCGCGCTGCTGCGCGTGCGAGCTTATGCCGGCGAGCATGCACGCCCGCCCCGTCTGCTCGTACTCGCGCCGGTCCGCCACGCGCGCGCTCAGCTCGCGTAGCTCCGCCACCAGCGCCGCACACCTGGAGTCACCGGCCAGCCCGGCGGCCGCCGACGCCTCCCGCCGGCGGTCCAGTATCTGCGCGGCCTCGGCGTGCGCACCGCGCTCCGCCGCCGCCCTTGCCGCCTCGATGTCCTCCGCCGCCTCCACGCGGAACCGCTCCCGAGCGACCTCCACTGACGGCGCCATGCCGGCCACCACCACAACCGGCCTTTGCACCACGGCGTCCTCGCAGGAAACGTCCACCGTCTGCCTTGTCGCCGCGTCCCTGTATGCGCAGCCCACTTTAACAAGGCGGGTGGCGCTGCCGTCCCCGGCGGCGACTGGCACGTCCAGGAGCACCAGGAAACGCCTCTCCTCGTCCGCGTACAGCTCGCCGACGTCCACGGATGCAGCGCGGCCATCCGTGTCGACGCGGCTCAAGTAGAGGCCGGACTTGACCGTCCGGACGCGCACGCCTGGGTGCAGGCACTCCACGGCGACGCGCGCCTCCTGCACGGCGACCGAGAGGAGCCCGCCGATGCACTGAGCGAAGGAGTCCTGCACGACCGCATGGTCCTGGATGAAGGAGAACGTGCCGCCCGTCGCCTCCGCGATGGCGTGCATCGCCGCCGCGTCGTGGTCGATGCCGAACCCGAACGTGTGAACCGTCAGGGACCGGTTGCCGTCTCCGCGCCTCAGGGATTGGGGCACGAGGTCTATGTAGCTCCAGGCACGACCGAAAGCTCCGTGACCACCTTGTCCCGGTTCGTGGTGATTGTCATGGCCGTCGGAGAGGAGGATGACGCTCGCGACTGCGTTCCTTTGCCGGCGGCCGTCGAGCACAGCTGCGGCAACGCGAAGGCCATCTCCAATGTTCGTTGTGCCGTTGGCGATGAGGGACTCCACGGCGTCCTTGGCCACTGCCTTGCCGCTGTCCGTCATGCGTGTGAGCCGGATGATGCGGTGAGCTCTGCACGAGAAGGTCACGATGCTGAGCCGGTCGCCGGAGCCGAGGTGGTCGATGACGAAGCCCATGGCTTGCTTCAGAAGGCCCAGCTTCGACCCAGACATGCTCCCGCTGATGTCGAGGACGGTGACGAGATCGAGCGGCGCGCGCTCCGACGCCTCGGCGGCCGCGGCGGGTGCCTTCATATGCACCAGCACCGCGAAGTTCTCTTGGGCGGCGTCTCTCGCAACGGCCGGGTGCTCGCAGTGCGTCTTGAGGACGAGCTCTCCACGTACTCCATTGTCCGCCGCCGCTTCATGATCCTGGACCACTTCCCAGCCGTCGAGGGGCGATGGCTCCACCGGCTCGTCGTCATTAAATGCGCTGATCGGCGACGGAGTCGACGATGGCATTGGTGGTTTGCGGAAGGGCGTCGGGAAATTAGAGCTGGGAGGCGCCGGGTAAACGTGGTACGGATGCAGAGGAAACGGAACCGGCTGTGGCGACGACGGCGTCACGGTCACCTCGTCGCGCCACTGTGCGCTGCAGACCGGGCAGACGCTGCCTGAGATGCAACGGAGATGGAACGTGTGGTTGCACTCGGACGTGACGGTGGCCTGCCCGCGGCCGATAGCGCCATGGCAGACGCAGCACGAGGACGACTGCGTCGGCGGCGTCGGCGCATTGCCGAGCCAGAAGGGGTTCTGCGTCGCCGGTGGCGCCTCCGCCTTCGACCCGAACAGGTTTCGGCTTTCCCCGTAAGGCAGCGGGGTCGACGTTCCAGCAAACATGGAGGTAGGCCTCGGCATCGGCAGCAGCGGCTGTCCAAACGGGGCCGCACTCGGTTGCGCAGGCGAACCAAAGGAGAACGGCGATTCCGGCGACCGGGCGGGGACCGTGACCGGCGTGTCGCTCCACTCCGCGGTGCAGACTGGGCAGGCGGAGGTCCCGGAGACGCAGCGGAGGTGGAAGGTGTGGTCGCACTCCGACGTGAACGAGGCCTGCCGGAGGCCGATGTCGCCGCTGCAGGCGCCGCACGAGCTGCTAGCGGCCTTGTTCGCCATCATGCTTGCAAACTTCTTCGCTTCTGATTTCGTTCTGAAAAAATATGCGTCCCCTCGGTGCGTATTTATCGGCCCGGGGACTTGCGGTCGCGTCAAATTGGCGCTGATCGCAACCGCCTCCGGCTTCCTCAGATTTACTTAAGAATTGGAGTCGGTTTCTCCTTCTTTCTTTATTTCGTATACGTACACGTTAAGGACTCGGGCGACAGCCTAATAAACACACTCCACGCCGAGAAAAAAAAAACAAACGAGAATCCTATCCCGAGAGGGCTCTCTCATTTGTCTTATCGCGAGACCCACTTTAATCTTCCTCCGTTTCTGATCGGACGTGGGGCGGTCTACGCGGAAACGAGCGGACACAAACGCCCCGCACGTCCCATCGAATTCCAAGGGGCCCACTTGACAATGAGCTTTTTACCTTCGTACCATTATAAAAGATCACCATTACCTGTGTACCATTGGAAAAAATAAAAGTCCCCTAGTACCATTGTACCAAAATTTTTGTACCTCCATACCATTCCGTCACTCCTACCGTTCCATTTTAACAGACCCGGTGCCCACTAGACGTCACCAGACTTGGCAAAGTCTCGCTGCTACCACTGACGTGTGGGGCCCACACGTCAGGCTCCTCTTCAACCTCTCACCCCTGCTTTCTCACTTCTCCTTTTCCTAATCCCCCCCAACCGCTGCTGCAACCTGCAATCCGCAACGCTCCGTGGTTGTGATTATAGGACTCCCTCCAAACGTGATTTGCTATTTTGACAACCTTTGTGGATGACAAATGGGTCCATCTGTGTCTATGAATTGTGGGTCCAGTGTCAAAATAGCAAACCACGTTTGTTTGAGTCCTATAATCGCAAAATTCTCCATCTACGGCCACCCGTCGCGGCGGATCTGGCGACGCGCAGCCGGGCGCAGGGCGGGAGGCGGAGGAGGGGCGGTCGAGGAGCCCCGCTGCTTCCTGGGCTCGTTGCCGTCGTGGTCCGAGGACCGCGGCAGCGTGAGCACGGGCGACCCCGGCGGCGTGGTGGTGGCTGGCGAACTGCGCGAGAGCAGCGACGACGCGCGACAGAGGCAGAGATGAGGGCGGCCATGGCGACCTCCGTGTGGTGCGTCTGTGCGGGGATGTGGGGAAGGAGGCGGCCGCGGCGCGCCGGGGCGGGAAGGGAGGAGGTGGGGCTCGCTCGCGCATCGTCGGGCGCCTCTGCTCCGACCGCTGGAGGGCGAGCCCCGACGCGTTGGCTTGCTCCTGCCGCTGGCCGCCACACGGGCCGGCTCCGTCACGCTGGCTGGCGGGTGACCGTCGTGGCTGCGGACGCGCTCCGGGCGCTGCCAGAGCCCACCTCCCCTTCCCCTTCTCCACCTCCCGATCTCTGCTCATCTCCCGTCCAATCCAAATCACCGCCCCGCGCTGCTCCGATCCACTCTATCTTTCGACCTCTGTTGCCTATCCCTGGTACCGCATCTTGCGGGTGCCGTCGCGGAGCTGGTGGCGATGGCGTGGGAGGGGCGCATGTGGCGTCGGAGAGCGCGCGCTGGGACGGTGCCGGCGAAGGAGGTGGCGAAGCCGCGGTAGAAGGGGAGGAGCCCCTCCCGCGCGCGGAATGGCGGCGGTCGTGGAGATGCTGGCGGGAGCGCTGCTGCCCCCGCCGTCGACGGCGGCACTATCCGCGACGCCCCGCGCTGCCATGGTGGCGGACGGAGCTCCATCCCTCCGCGGCCTGCGCAGCTCGAGGTGGCGGCGGCTGACCTCCTTGGAGTACGCCTGGAGGACCTCTATGCCCTCCTTGGCAGAGGCCGGGGGCGCGCCGGCGGCGGACTCAGATGCGGCGGCGAAGGCCTCGGCCTCGACGGCGGCGGCGACGCGCTTGGCCTCAGGCTCCGAGACTGTCGTAGCGCTGGGAGACGCAGTTGGGCGTCGCGAGCGTCTGCACGAGGCCTTCGTATCCCCTCCCCCTCCCTCGATCCCATCTCGCGCCGCCAGGACGCCGCGGCGTGCCGCTGCCCACCCCCTCCCTCTTCCACACCGGCGACGCCCGCCCTCGACGCACGCCTGCGGCCCGACTCGCCTTCTCCCCTCCTCCCCTTCCCCTCCATCTCGCGCTCTCCTTTTTTGTTAGGGTTCATATGGCGGCAGCGTCGGGAGAAATCCACTTTATCTATTTCGCATTTCAGGGGGCCGAGGAGTGCGAGAGGAGGCAGATGTCGGCAAGGGTTCCATGGGAGAGAGGCGATTGTTGGCTCCAAGGAGAGACGACGGCCGGCGTCGCAGCAGGGAGGAGCATACGTCACATCATACACATCACTGAAGTACTAGGCCCTGTCGCTGCTCCGGCGTCGTAGGCCGCGAAGCCGCGGCACAGCAGCCGGCAGCTCGACGGACGGTACTCGCGGATGCCGACAATTACAACTCGGGGGATCAGGTATGCGTGTGATTATTTTGTCCTGGTAAATCGTAGTAGCATCTTCAGCTCCATGGGTAAATTGTAGTAGCA
This sequence comes from Cenchrus fungigraminus, assembly GCA_036936925.1. NCBI lineage: Eukaryota > Viridiplantae > Streptophyta > Magnoliopsida > Poales > Poaceae > Cenchrus > Cenchrus fungigraminus. Next base: position 11,693,953 of record CM072778.1, on the reverse strand, counting down.
TCTGCAGCTCCGTGTCTTTCCTTTTTGGATGTTGGATCTTATTTAGTGACAGTGTGGTGAATTAGATCGATTCCAAACATATGTCTGCAATTTGTTCATTTTGTGTTATTATTGAGTCCATACCAGCAGCCCCCGATCTGAACATTCACGAAGTAACTAGCATGCATTTTCAAAACATATTAGAAGTAACTTCATTTTAATTTGAATGTTTGTAGAAAGTAACTAAGGATTTGATCTAAACATTCAGAAAATAACTAGGCATGTATATATTTGAATTGTGTCGGAAGTAGCTAATTCTACTTTTATATTACGTAGAAGTTACTAATCCAAAATTTTCTTCTTTGTATTATATTTCGTAATTTCCATCCAAGGTAGTATGTAGTATTAGTCCATATATTCTTCGTGTCAGCTGTGTGCTCTCGGACAACTGGTGTTCCCAAAAAGGTATATGTATATCACAAGTATATTACCCATGTAATTAACATTTAGCATGCTTTGCTTTATTTGATTTTCTCATCTTAGTATGCTTTAAAATAAGATAACTCAAATAAATATTGCTAGCAAGTAGCTCCACTTTTTTATGAGCGGGGTGCTGAGATGCATAAAGTCTTTTTATGGGATCATAAAAACGGGAGCTGATATGCGGTATGTGTGAGTGAGATTTTTTTCTCACCCCTGGATACCTTGTAATTCCTAGTTTGGTGGGCTCTCGACGCATCCAAGCTTAGCACCTACTCTTTTATATCACATCTCACTTTTATCTGCGGGTATGCCATGACCACGAGTAATTATTTTTGCATTTTTTATCCAGTACCATAAGAAGTAACTAATATTGTGCTTTTTTAAAATAGCGTGTAATTTATCACATAATCAGTTCCATGCTCAGTGACTAGTATAATCTTAGATAAGACTGGAAGTTCCCTCCCTATGTGTTTGATACTGCCATGTTTTTGCAAGGACATTCAACACATCCTTCATCCTGTCATTTTTCCATTGAACGTAACTATATCACCTTTTTCCATCTTTATAAAAGTGGACATTAGAAATTTTTTTAGCAGGCAGCCAAAAATTGTCTGATTGTTCTATTTTTCCACATTGCTTTGGGGTTTTATAAATCTAATTTAGATTTGCGAAGCTTGTTTCATATTCATGTGCCTAATGTTGAAGCAAAACATCACTTGTTTTCTGCTGATCTAACCAAATTTATTCTATTTTGTTAATGGACAAAGACTAGAATAGTTGGTGTTAAAAGATCAGAAGGGAGCTACTTTATCTACTTCTCGCAATTTCTACAAAGGTTGTTTTTTAATCCAACTGATAAAAGGCATCCCTGCTTTTTGCATGTAGTAGACTATTATTCCTGCTAGTTGTGGTGTTCTTTTGTTGTTCTACAAATTGGTCTGATGCTTATCTTAAAGTTTATAGAGTTCCCTTTACCCCCATCCTCCATATATCTTGCTCATCCGACATGGCATGAATCACCAAACCTAAACTCAGGAAGAGACCTGCACCATCTTTTAAGCTCTAAGCTATAAAATTTTTATTCAGTTGGATGCAAAGTAACTAACCATATATTCATTGACGCAAGAAGTAACTAGTTGTGCATTTTTATTCAGTTGGATGTAACCCATGCTAGTAGTCCTTTTTGCAACTTCTGTTGTGTGCATGCTTATCTTTGTTTTGAGCTTTCTCTATAATTTTCAGATTATGTTTGCAGATATATATATAAGTGTTAATAAAATAGTTATGAACACAATATACATTTCACCTAGTAATGGGATTGATAATGTAACCACTCGCTTGTTTACATGAAATTAGATGTAACTAATTGTTCCCTCCATTAAGTTAAAAGTAACTAGTTGTTTAATTTCAATTGTATAAAGGGAATAACAAATTTTGTTTGGACATTATATGGGTGGTAACTAGCAGTGTATTTAAATACATAGCAAGTAAGTAGCCATCTGTTCCATACAAATAGGAAGTACCTACTATTTTCATTTTGCACTTACTTTGTTTTTCTATGCATTGCCAGTTGTAGTTTTTATGGTGCATGTGTTTTATCAAAGATTCTTACACATTTTGGCATTAAGAACCATATATCTTGAATCTGAAGTTGAATGTAGAGTGGTACTTTTCATGGTGTATCATTTGTAGTTCATTGATTTGAAACACATCCCAAATTTGAATCACATAAAAAGTAAATATCTTTGGTTACATGAGATAGGAAGTAAGTTGCTCCTTATTTGAAACACATAGGAAGTAACTAGTCAGTTTTTTACATGAGATAGGAAGTAACTTTCCAATCATTCTGCAATGTTGGTACTTCCAGCTTTTTGGTAGTCAATTTGTGACTAATGCAACCTTTACTTTTAGCTCTTGGATAAATTTTCCTTTTCTCCAATGTTTATGGAATGTTATGTTTATTTAAATAAATGACATTATGCATATGGGTCATTCTGTAATGTGTCATGCTTGGTTTAGTACGAATAATAAGCCTATATAATAGTACTGCTTTGGTGATGGTTTATTTTATAAGTAATGCTTTTGATCTATTGCGAAATTTTATTAGCATGAATCACATGTACATGGTTAATTCCTATCTCAATTACCTAAAAACTTGTAGAGAACATTAGTATTTTCAAGAAGCATGATTATCATGTTATTTTTTATGTCAAATACTCTAGGGCTTCTTCCCATTAGCATAGTTATGTCTTACTAGCTTTTTGTCACACCAGAACACCCCTATGATGTTTTATGTTGATAATCTTGGCAGCTTATTAGATGCATTAGCCGTATCATTTGTCAGGCATCTATCGCATTTGGTTTATTTGTTAATTTGTATTGAGTTGATCAGCATTCTTATCAGTTTTTTAACATTGTTGGTACATGGTTTGTGTGTCAAATGCACCAAGCAAAGCAAAGTATCAATACCTTAATGTTTCAATCATTTTTGTTAGATAGGAAGCTACTTGCTCCTTAAATTGAATACCTTGAAAGTAAATAATACTTTGTTTTTATGAGTGATGGTAAACAATAGCTATTTTGTTGCACTTATTGTCACTTGAATATTTTTTTAATAACATCTCTTGCTACATGAGCAAAATCCTTAGGAAGTAAACCACTCCTTAATTTGAATACCTAAAAAGTAACTAATTTGAACACCAAAATAGCTAAACATACAAGAAGTAACTATAATTTTCTTATTTACATCATATGAAGTAAATTGATCCTTAATTTGAACACATAGAAAGTAACTAATCCTATATATATTATATAGGAAGTTACATGCTCCTTAATTTGAACATCTAGAAATAACTTATCCTATATTTTTTGCAAGGGATGATTAAAATTAGCTATCTCGTCACTTACTGTCACTTGAATTTTTTATTATCTCTTGCTACATGAGCTGTTTGGTTGGCAGATTACATCATTTTTAGTGTTTTTGTCCTTGGCCTGTCATGTTGGTCTCTTGATTTATGGAGTTTGCTGGAGATTTTTCATGTGCAAACTACTAGCTGTGTAGCCAAACATGAGCTTAGGCAAAGTATGTGTTTTTTAGTTTTCTATGGGGTGGTAATCTACTGAACAAAGTCACCTTTATATTTTCCCTGCCTTGATATGCATTGTTTCTTAGAGCATATGTCTCTGCAAGCATATGATATGATATATGTCTCTTGAAGCAATGAACGAAGTCAACTATGTCTCTTAGACAGGGAAGTAACATGTGTGTTTCACCTCTGTGTTATGCATTCAACTAATTTAAAGTAGAATGTAACTTAAAATTGACCTAACTAAGGTAGAAAGTAACTAGTCACTCATTCAGAACACATAGGAAGTAATTTTGTAACTTCACATGATTTTTAATGAAGTAACTGTACATGATTCGGAAAAGCATTCAGAAGTAATTGATTACATGTCCACATGAGATTGAAAGTAAACTTTGTTTTTTCTTCTGAAAGTAGGGCTCCTAATAAGTATGACTTTGTTTGGTATCCTTTTCAGAGATATAGATCTAAATTTGAGATGCAGGGCGAAGCTATGCTGATGTATGACTGTTACATACTCCAACATGCAGACAATTATGCTGTAACATTTGCACACAATTATTGTTAACCCAAGATTGCATGATTCTGATGTATGTGCCTCATTTCACTTTGAAATCGGGATTATAGTTTATAAAATTTTAAGCTGTTGTGTTAGTACAAAAGGATTTGTACCTGGAAGTGCTCTCTCTTCCTTTTTGAAGCTGTTTGTATCTCCATGTTGTTTTTCATTATATTTTCCTTATAATTTTGATCTACTTTTGCCCAGATTTATTTCTGGATCTTGAATGTGTTCCTAACGCTCCAACACCGTCTGCACCAAATCTCTCTCTTTTTTTTTACTTTTCCTAGGACCACGTGCTTTTCTGCTTCTCCTTTTTCCGCGCCAAAAAAATTCAACATCTTTTTTCACGCCCAAAATTTCCCGTCTAGTTGGGGCCCTCTACCTTGGCGCACGCGGCACGCGTAATTGACCGATGCGGGCTCCGGTAAGAATTTCATGCGTGTTGCGTCCCTTTCCATAAATGGTAACAAGGCCAAATAAGGAGGGCTCTCCAGTTAGCGCTAAATGGAGAGGGCTCTCCGTGTAGTTGCCTCCAAAAACAAAAACGAACACGTACTCCCTCCTCTCTCGTTTCAAATCATAAATCGATTCAGCTTTATCTAAATTAAACTCATTTAAGTTTGATCAAATTCTCCTCGCAAAAAAAAGTTTGATCAAATTTATATAAATTTAATATTTCAAATAACAAATAAGTACACAACCAACACATATTACGTGGTGTATGTGTATCAAATGAAAGTAGTTTTATATTGCAGATATATGCTCATTTTGCTATAAATAAATCTGATAAAAGCTGATGAATTTCAACTTAGGATAAAATTGAAATGATTTTGTAATATGAAATGGATGGTACCAAGTAGAAAAGAATGTTAAACATTAGGTTTCACTCCGCAACATCATGTGATTTATTCATGATTTGGGCGTGCCCATTGGTTAACGGAATTTGATTCTACTCAAAATGAAAAGGAAAAACTCATATGTTCATGTGGAGATGGACTCCGCTGGCTACTGGGAGGCGCACACAGCCATTTTCAAGCACAATATAATAACAAATAAAATAATAAAACTTGAAATAAATTTTTATTTCATGAAGTATACCAACACAGATCAAAAGAACCTTGTTTCCGACAAAAAAAAGAACAAAAGAAGTTGTATTTAGCATGCACTTCAAAATAAGCACAGCGCACGGTACAACATGCTTCGTGCGCCGTTCCTTGCCTTCAAGCTTTCAACGGAAGCAGGCGTCAGGCACCGTGGATTGTTATTCATCCTTATTATTATAGCATCCGGGGAACTGCAGTTTGTGTCTATCGCTTCTTGTCCCATTTTCAAGCAACAGGGCTAGCCTTGATGTCCCATATCTCCTTAGCATACTGGGCGATGGTGCGGTCGCTGCTGAACTTGCCACTACCAGCTGTGTTCAAGATGGACATCTTGATCCATTTCTTCTTATCCCTGACACAGAACCAAAGCAATCAATCTAAGTAAAGAAAAAAGGAAGAAAGCAGAATATCACATTTGTACAGAAAATATGCAGATTGGTATAGTAGGTTGGGTCAAGATATGAATGGGATTTTGACAATGTTCCGCAAATGATAAATTGTTAAACATTTGGTATAGTAGTAACAGAACTTGTTCTTGAAAAGTAATATGTTCAGTGTTTGATTGATACAAAAGAGTGGTTATTTTATTTTCAATTATAGCTAAACTTGTTAAAACAGGGTAGGCATTGCAGCTAGCACCCGCAATGAGTATCAAAATGTGACTACTGCTTTGAAGAGATATTAATTCGAACGCAAGGATTTTTAGTAAAACTTGGACTGCAGGGCCATGTTTGTTCAAGAGTTTGCAGGTGGACTTAATGCACAAAGTATTTTGTTAGTTTCTTACTTGTAGGCTGCATCAACTCGGTCCTGTGCATCTATATAGCCTGGGAAGTCATAACCAACAAGGAAATAATCACCACGACCAAATCCAGAATTCCCTTCAAGGGAATCCAAGAGTGGTTCATAGTTGTAGCTGCCAAAAGCACCACTCCTTATAAGCTGCTTGGCTTCCTCAAATCGTGGGTCTGGTTTGAACTGTTTGTATTGTAAGAAATAAGTCAATTACAGTCCATTCACATAAAGGAAGTATAAAGTGAATAAAAAACAACAGTGGATTCTAGTTGAAACTTCTCACCAAGCCATTTTCTCTGTCCTTCCTCAGCCCAGCAACTTCATCAGCTTTAGCACCAAAAAGGAAGAAATTATCTTCTCCTACCTCCTCTCTTATTTCAACATTAGCACCATCAAGTGTGCCAATGATAACACAACCGTTCAGAGAGAATTTCATGTTACTTGTTCCACTTGCTTCCATACCAGCAGTACTAATATGTTGTGACAATTCGCTACCAGGAATAAGCACTTCAGCCACTGATACATTGTAATTTGGAATGAAGACAACCTGGGAAAAAAAAGGAGAACCGCATTTTAAATAAATGATATGGACCATCATGTAAGGTGTAGTATATAAATAAGGGTGATACTCTAAATAATGGATCACAAAATACTACATACTTAAGTTTCTGAAGGGTTCTACGAACAAACTAACATAAAAAAATATGAATGTGATAAATATAACTAGATCCGAGAAGTTCATACCTTCAGATATTTGTTAACTTCAGGATCACTGTTCACTACAGCACCAACATCATTTACCAATTTCACTATACGTTTGGCATTTGTGTATGTTGCAAACGCTTTCCCCCCTATCATGACAGTGCGTGGCGTAACCTTCTGCCTCTCTTCTGCGCTCATTTCCTACAAGATTCATAGGCCTATTTCAAAGCTAGAACAGGGTATATGAAAAAAGCGCATCTAAAGAAGTTAGCTCGACATGGTAAAACCAAAATGGATACGAGCACCAGTTCAAAAAGGGACACAAGCAACTCAAAGAAGCCTACCTTTAACTTTTTGTATCTGTAAACAGCTCCTAATATGTTTAGCAGCTGTCTCTTATACTCATGGATCCGTTTAATCTGTATATCAAAAAGGCTAGTTGGATCAATCGTAACACCTGTCACATCCAACACATGTTTGGCCAGGCGCTTCTTGCAAGCTAACTTAGCTGCTGCCCACTCAGCATGAAGTTTTTCATCATCTGCAAACTGTTGAAGGTTTTCAGTTATACTGTGATGAGCAATAACAAGTATATACAAGTTTAGAAGCATTCACACATACTTTGCGAAGTCCAGTAAGTAGATCAAGGTTACTTGTCCACTTATCTGTCTTTAGCCATTTTGTGACTATTTCACTCAACTCAGGGTTACAAAACTTGAGCCATCTACGAGGAGTGATTCCATTAGTTTTGTTTTGGAATTTGTTAGGCCATAAGGCGACATAATCTGCAAACAGTTCTTGCTTCAAAATGTTGCTGTGTAACTCAGCCACTCCATTCACCTGTCAGGAAAGTTTGAATATGCTTCAGTACATTCTCTTGATATTAGAAGAAAAATAAATATTAGAATATTCAATATAACGTTAGGAATTGGAGAATCCCAGAACTAGTCAAGGGCATTGTGGTTATGGTAATATTTATTTGCCATCAGGTAAAATGAAGAGGAGAGCAGCAAAACCAGCATAGTAGAAAATTTGATCTTAGTACTTGACACTGCTCGTCCTGACAAAAAAAAATTACCGTATGAGAAGACACAACACACAAATTTGCCATGCGCACTACTGGCTTCTGGGGATTTGAGCTATCTAAAACTTTCATTGAATCAATCTTTCCCTCCATATCCTTGTGTTTGGAGATTACCAATTCTCTGAACTGCAAAACCAATGGCACAAGTTGTGAGTTTGTACCGTAACTGCTGTGTCAAGAAAAGAGTAAATGTGGCATGCAAATTACCCGCTTGTCAATTTCCTCAATAATTTCCATGTGTCGCGGAAGCAATTTCCTCATTACAATTTGTGACCATTTTTCAAGAGCTTCAGGAAGAACTGTATGGTTGGTGTAAGAAACAGTCCTGGACCACGGAAGACAATGTTGTAATTAGTTCAAGTCAGAACACCTCTAAAAGAATAATGGAGCTTAAATATTGGTCAAAAAAGATTTTAAAAATATCAATTTTATAAATAAAAATTGAACTTCACCTGTATGTGATATCCCAAGCTTCATCCCAACCAACTCCCTCCTCATCCATAAGTAACCTCATTAGCTCAGGGATCGCAAGAGTAGGGTGGGTATCATTCAGTTGAACAGCAACTTTGGTAGGGAACTCACTCCACTTCCCGGAAGCCCTGTCAGCTTTCCTTTCTTTAAACCTGGCAATCATATCCTGGAAATAATCCACTGTCAGTTATGCTCATCAATATTCATCACAGATATATTTTTTTAAGATGTTGATTATTGACAAATCTCTAGCAAACTATAACCATGATAATAGGTACACTTTAATTAAAAGAAATCAGAGTGAAATGGTTGATTGTGGTAATAAAAATAATATTGATGACTAACAATACAAGAAGGTATGTTTGCAATTATATCAGACATATATGTTTGGTTCTTTTTATTGGAACCTTGAAGGTGAAATGATTTGCTTAATTACCTGAAGTGATGCGCTGCAAAGGAAAAACTGCTGCTTTAGCCTGAGAAGCTTCCCTTCTTCTGTAGCATCACCAGGATAGAGAACGGCACATATCTGCAGTGTGATACTCAAAGACATAAGCCTGTTTTCATGATCAAACTAGCTAGTCTATGAAGGAAAATGTTACGGTTTCAGCACGCAACACCGTCAATTAGTATCAACATTCCATTAATTAAAATCACCAGTCTTCTTTTAGTCTTTGGAATTGTGTTAAAACTGATAGTATTCAGCTTAGAATGAAATATCACCTGTTGGGCCCTGGCATGAAGTTGAGCAGCTGACTCATATTGACCATCATTAAATTGGAACAAATTGAAATCCTCAGCAGTAGCTTTTGCTTCCCAAAGACGAAGGCTGATTGCATTTTTTGTCTTGTATCCAGGAATCGGCACGTCATATGCTAAAGCCTTTAGGACTTCTCCACCAACCCATTTCCGACTACCACACAATAAAAAAAGCAATCACATGACAAATTAAATCAAGGCCCTCAAATAACCGCACATAATGTGAAAAAATAACGAAAAAAATCTGGCAGAAGGGTCCAAAGATCTAGGTAACTTTCAATGTACGGGTTTATTCTTAAAGCATAACAGATTTGCCAAGCCAAACATAGTTTTATGGTTCAGACATGCAATTTGGTATTAGCAAAGTTTTCGGTTCACACAAAACAGGGCATCCACCTAAGAAAGCATTCCTCAACTTTGCAGGTTTTTAAGTCCAATCCCAAAAGGACTAGGTGATGAATGCTGTAGGGCAATAAATGGGCTTAATGGATTTTTTTTCATGCACGTGGGACTTCTACCGTCAAGGTTAAAACTAAGAGCTTAGAATGGTAAACCAAGTTAAGAAGGAATGTGATTCTCCTTTTTCAATATATACAGTATAAGAAGCATTTAAAACTTCAAATTGAACTAAAAATCAGCAAAAAAAGTATAGGTGCTTGAGTTGCACTTACGAGCCATCAGGCAAGATCTCGACATGGCCGAAAAATCTGACTGGGAACACAACGTCATGCCTGGGAATCTCCCAGGGGCTGAATTTCTGAAAGGGAAAAAAAAGAGAATTGATTATAGAGATGTATAGAAAAAAATGTGTCAGCAGAATCATATGTGCATCTGTGGTTCGTACATCAAGCCAGTCTTCGGCCATTTCTTCTTGGCCCTCCTTGGTAATGTGTTGTTTGAACAGTCCATATCGGTATCGCAGACCATAGCCCCAAGCAGGCAAATTCAATGTTGCCATTGAATCCAAAAAGCAAGATGCAAGCCTACCCAAGCCACCATTTCCTAGAGCTGCATCTTTTTCCTGAGAAAAATCAGTTCAAAATAATTTGCATCATCAGTATCAGTGAGAAAATTGCTGGCATTTCAATCAGATCAGAAGGTAATAGTCAGATGTCATGAATCCACACATAAAGTCCTTGGCAACATTTAGGTTCATATATGAGGCAAATTCTGCCAATCAAGCAGATAAAGAGAAAACATGTCAAACTGTGTTGATCATCTTGGAGCATTGCCTTTTCAGATAAACAACGCATTCAGCTTAAGACTTATTTTCAGATCTGCTTCACTTTGTTTTAGCCAATAGATCTGCTTCACTTATGCTGTAAGTATCGATTTTCTATCTAGAATGGTCACAGTAAATAATATCATGGGTTCTGATAAAGTTACACGAGTTAAGTTCCTTTCATATTCAGTTCAGATCTGGAATCTACAGAATCTCTTCTACAAAATGTGCGAATATATTCCCTTTTCCTAGTTTGGTAACATAGTAAATCAAATCTAGGCTTATCCGATCAATCACCTCAGCTGTTTCTTAAACAAGTGATAAAAGCTGTTGATCCCATTAGGCAACGTCGCAGTCAAACAAGGCGCCATCCCATTTAAATAACCACTGGCAGGTACTTCTACTTCTAAATTGGCCTTAACTAACAAAAGGCACGCTCCAATTTAGAAGCGGAGACACTCCAAGAGAGCTCACCTGCCCCGCGAGGGCCTCGAGCAAGTAGCCGAACTTCTTCACAGCCTCCGCGTAGGCCCCGGAGATGCCGAGGTTGCCGACGGCGTTGGTGAGAGCGCGGCCCTGCAGGTACTCCATGGACAGGTAGTACGTCTGCTTCGGATCCGTCTTGTGGAAATGCAAGTAGGTGTCGTTCCATCTCTGCACACACGCGCGAGCGCGAGGGAAAAGCACACAGATCACACCTCCGCTTCAGTGCAGTGCGGTACGCATGCCGCGAGAAAAGGAATTTCAGAGGATCGGCACGCGCGCCGCTCACCTCGATGAGGTGGTCACGGACGCTCTCGGCGGTGGCGTAGAAGGCCTCCTCGGGCCCGAACGCGAGCGGCGAGAAGTGGGGGCTATACTGCGCGTGGTAGGAGATGTTGCCGGCGATGTCGGCGGGCTTCTCCGCCGCGGGGCTGGCCGCCGGCTTCACCTTCTCGGCCGCGCCGCACTTCTCCGGCATGGCGGGCACCCGGCGGGTGGGCGGTGGGGAATTGCGTCGAGCAGATTGCGTGCGAGGAGGAGGAAGCGATAAGGCTTTCTCCGGGGGCTCGGGCAAGCCGCAAGCACCACCGAGTGGGGGAGGAGAGAGGGATGATGGAACGGGAGGAGCTCTCGAAGCCCGTGGCGCCTTTTCTAGGAGACGGGAGAACGTCACGTGAGGAGGGCGACCGATCCGATAAATTGGGCGAGACCGTGAATTTTTTGGGAAAGAAATCGCAGGGCGTAGGAGTAGAGAGATATTTTAGTTCGTGGAAGGGGACAAAGGCAGGAGAAAATGAAGGGGTGTCCATTGTTTTGTGGCGCCGCTTTGATTGTTTCTTTTGCTCTTTTTGCTTGACAAATGACAAGTATTTTTTGGCGTTACCTGTTAAATGTATATTCTCATCAGAATCAAATTCTCCCTCCGTATTGCAATTAGAAGACGTTTTGAAAAAGAATTAGGTCAAACATTGAGATTATAAATCTTGAATAACTTTAAAGTTGTTGAGTTTGAAAATATGAAAATCATATTAATAGATTTATCTTGAAAATTTTTTCATAAAAATGTATATATATAACTTTCTAATAAATATTTTTATTAGAAATAGAAGTCAAAGTTATACTTTGAAGACCGTGTCGCTGTCCTAAACGTTTTCTAATTGCAATACGGAGGGAGGATGTGCCATACCAATAATGCTAGAATTTTGATTCTCAATTTTCCTTCGAAAATATGAAGTACTAATTTGAATTTATATTTATTTACGGATGCCAAACGAAATGTTGATATAATTCTTGCACGAGAACTTGTTTGATCGATCGATCCAGTGGCCGGAGAGTTACACCCTCCGGTCCTCCCAGTGCAAGCAGTCTCGCGATTCTTTTAGTATTGTTACATTGGTTTATGTTTACAATTATCCTAGCATTATAAATCTCGGGAACATTTGGAGTCTGTTCTGCTGATAGATTGAGTAGTGTTGTGTGAGAGGAAATAAATCGAAATAAACCGAGCCGCGGAATCTGCTCTTGTTTTCCATGTTCGTGCCCAAGCTAGTGAGGGACTATCTGGTTGCAGCAATCATGATTCGATTCAAGAGGCACAACCCGAAGCGCCAGAGGAACACACGTGGCAAGTGGAACGAGTAGGCGCAGATCGAGCGAGGGCGCAGTCGCGCAGAGCAGCCGTGTATCGCCGAATCGGGTGCAGGAGGGATCGTTCGGGCAATGGCAAATTTTCCAGATCGGGCAGGGAGCGGCGGCGCTTTGGCCTTTTCCTCATCAGCTTTCCTATTTGAGAATAATATCTTCTGGCCTCGGGCACCGTGGCGCGGCCAGATGATTGTCCCCGGTTTTATCATCATACCCGGTGGCCGCCATGTTGCGAGATCTCAACTTTCTGAAATCCAGGCCTTGTTTAGTTCGGTGAAAAATTTGTCTTTTCAGCGTTTGGAACTCCTGTAGCACAACGTAGCACGTTTCGTTTGTTTGTGGTAAATATTATCTTACCATGGCTTAACTAGGCTCAAAAGATTCGTGTCGCAAAGTACATCAAAACTGTGTAATTAATTATTTTTTAACCTATATTTAATACTCCGAACATATGTCTTTTGATGTATTTAAATGTGATGTGATGGAGAGAGAGTGGAGAAAAAATTGGAAAATTTAGCCAACTAAACAAGGCCCTGGAATCGGCATCCATTCTGGAATCGGCTCCATTTGGGCCTCATCGCTCATCCCAGCCGCTAATGGGGACTGCTACAAATTCATCGTTCAGAGATCCGATCTGATTTGGTGTTTGGTCATTCTCTCAAGTGGCATCACCCCCATGCAGCGACGAGTCCTGGTCTCCGAACCAAATGGCTCCTAGGTTTTGTTTAGTTTGCTAAAGTTTCTAACATTTTCTCCACTCTATCTCCATCACATCACATTAAATACGTCAAAAGACATATGTTCGGAGTATTAAATATAAGTAAAAAAATAACTAATTACACAGTTTTGATGTACTTCGCGACACGAATCTTTTGAGTCTAGTTAGGTCATGGTAGGATAATATTTACCACAACCAAACGAAACATGCTACAGTGTGTTACAGGAGTTCGAAACGTTGAAAAGGCAAATTTTTCCACCAGCCCTAGGCGATGTGATCGCTGATCGGTGGCATGTCGCAACCCGCAGGTTTGGAACCAAATCGCCGGCTACTGAAATTTGTTCGTGCGGCTCCGCTAATAAATATCCACAGGCGCTTTTTTTTTGAAAGGTGAGGGTGAGGGTGACGGCAGGACGGCGAGCTCTTTTGCGGTCCCTGAGGCTACCACTCGCGTCGCCTTCCGCCTCCGATCCTGAACCGAACCAGCAGCCATGGAACAGGGGACTTGCAAATTATTGCAATGTGCGTGCATCATGCGTGGTGTCGTGTGTTCGTCCTGGTGCGCGGGGGTCTTTGCTGGTCGTTCACTGAGCTGTCATATGGTCCATACACGGATGGTGACGCACGCACGACAAAGTATCATGTGTAGCGTTCGGGTCGGCGCATTCAGCTGCTGCCACATCCCCACGGTGGGTTGAGCCGGCGGGGCGGTGTTCAGTGTTCACGGCGTGCGGATGTCAGTGAATCCAGTGATGATCGAGGTGACTCACAGAGATAATAGGAACGACGGATCAACTGGAGGTAGAAAAATAGTAGCCATCAATTTGAAGGTTCATGCCACTATTTTTCTTATGAGGTGCCAAATAAATAATGAAGAGAAAACTACCTACAAATATACTGTTTTCACCTTTGAGACAACAAAAATAAAATATGTATTGGAAGAACTATTCCAATAATCAAATTAATTCTATTTTACAAATTTCCCACTCTGGGAAATGTACTCTAAGGTGAACCAAAAGTTTTATTTGCAAAAGCAGAACCTCAATTTCCCTGTAGGAGACTTCAGATGGTAAAACAGTAAACATTGTACACTACTATTTCAGCAATACTTCGCAGTTCGCATTTGAAATCTCCATCGTGCTTCCGTCAATTTCGTGGCGCAGATCATCTGAAGTTCCCGAATGTCCCCTGCCTCAAACTAGTAGCCGACGACGGTGCGTACATGGAGCCATCATCGTGCCGCCTCGCTCCAGCCCTCGCGGCCGCGGCCGCCGCGCGCTGCTGCTCCTGCTGCAAGTCGCGCCTCACGGACCAGAGCACCTCGGCGCACCGCCGCATTGCCGGCCGCGCCGCGCGCTCCGGAGCCGTGCACTCCGCCGCCAGCGCCATCACCTTCTCCACCGCCGCCACCACCGCGCTGCTCCGCCGCATCCGGGGGTCCATCACCACCACCACGTCGCCCTCCCTGCACTTGCGCAGCGCCTGCGCCAGCACGGTAATTTCGTCAAACACCTCACGTGCAGTGCGTTCCCGTGTCAGAAGCGCTAGTTCATGTGCTTTTGCTTTACCCATTCGGTGGTGAGGCGTTGGTGGCGCCTGCGGCCGCCGCCGCGCTCGATAGGGCGTCGGCCGGTGACGAGCTCGACGAGGAGGACGCCGAAGGAGTAGACGTCGCTGCGATCGGTGAGCTGGTTCGTGCGCAGGTACTCAGGATCCACGTATCCGGCCGTCCCCTTCACCATCGTTGAGACGTGGGTCACTTCAGGGTTCTCGGGGGCTAGGCGTGCGAAGCCAAAATCGGCAACCTTTGCTCGCAGGTGCTCCGTTAGGAGAATGTTTGATGACTTGATGTCACGGTGGATGATTGGATGATCTGCATGCCCATTGTAGCAAAATGTTTGTCGATATTATGATGCTGAAAATTTGGTATTTGTTGTAGGTGTCAATAGATATGCTGTGCGGTGTTAGACATTGCTGCTCCTCGCATATAGGGAACTGATGTATAAACAATTAAGGTATTGGCTATATATGCACTTGTGATGTCATGCAAATATGAATATGCTGGTAGGTGATTCAGATTTTTCAAGTAGAAATGGAGTGTAGGTACCTGTATAACCATGTAAGTAGGCAATGGCATGAACTATGTCAATAGCAATGTTGAGACGCTGTGCAAATTCCAATGGTTCCCCTTGTGATCCTGCATATGGCAAAGCATATTTCTATACTCCTTTTAATCTGATGGTTACAAAAGGAAGATTGGTAAAATAATTTGAGTCCAAGAAACAAAAGTGACTGGAAGTAGAAATATAAATGAAACTATGGTTAAAACATACAGGGTTGAAAACCATGAGGTTAATCTGAATATCATACACATGTTTTTGCATCTATTCCAGTAGATTAGCATTTACGACATCACGAGTGACTTTCATATTTATAGACAATACTTCAACCCATCTTTTTTCATCCAGTTCTACTATCTTTGTTGGCTGACAAAACTAGTGCATTCTGCAACTTTATAGTTTTTACCATCTTGACAATATTGCTGCAATACATTACAAACAAAATTATTATGAATTCAAGCATGTCTGTTGCAGATGTTTGACATACCATCCAAGTGTTGACGGAGTGTTCCATTATTGACATACTCAACCAGAATTAGGCGTTCATCCTCGTATTCCACATACCCAAGAAACTTCACCAAGTTCAAATGCTCGACCTTTGACAGCATCTGGATTTCACTTCTAAACTCTACAGATATATGCCCGCCACGCATGATCTGCCAACCCAAGATGTTACATGAAAACTTATTCTTGATTTGATTGCTGCAAGTAGTACATTGTGGTAAATATGTACAGTCTTTGTGTTGAAGGAATTCACCTACAAACCTTAGTAGCCCGCTTTACAGCTATGATGGATCCATCCCTGAGCTTCGCCTTATACACAGTGCCAAAATTACCTAACCCAATTTTGTTTTGTTCACTAAAGTTTGAAGTAGCGATGCAAATGTCCTGAAATGAGAACTGTTCTTGCCATGACTTTGTTTGGCTGCTGTTACCTCTCTGTCTGGATATATTATTGCTTGTGCTACTTGTCGATGAAATTCGGGAGACTGCAAGGAACAATTGTAAACCATCTTAACCCGAACTCAGTTTTGCTTGAATAATTGAACAGTTGATTAAGAGCACATCCTCACACAGTATTCAACCTTGAGCAGCTATATTTATTTTTAGGACTACAGATGGCCATATAGGGGTTGTTGAGCCTTGTGGATTGGATGGAAGCTTCAGGATTGATTCCGAGCATGTCAATAGATATATCAGTTCGAAAGCAATGCTAAATTGAACGAGTTTGAATTTTCATTAGCTTTTGTGAAAAGTGGAACAGGAAGTGGCCAAGTGGCACTGAAAACCCAGATTGTAGATCCGGAGTCCCAGTAATCTCTATTTTACCGGTATATTTTCTGTGAGAAAATGAAGCTTGATGAAGGTCAGACTCCTTATATCTAATTTATGCTGCACTTTTTTTTGCACTATCACGATTAAGGTTGTTTCTTGAATAAAACCTTAAAACCTGATACGGCCAATTTGACTAGGACACAAGGTAATATCCATGTCTTATTTCCAATGCCAAAAATTTTTCAGGGCTACAATCACAGGCAGAGAATAAGCTTTTACATGACGGATGAATGGAAAAAAGAAGGTGAGCTTACTGGGACTAATAGACACATCCTGGTCATCGATTGGTGGGTTCTCATGGGCTTCCTCGATTTCAGATGGAGGATGGACGAAGCAGTTTGCGCATGACCCTAAAATTGCAGCAACTTTCCCCCGGATCGATCTTGAGCTCCTGACCTTCTTGTTGACCACACGGGAACGAGGTGTATAAGTGGAAGTCCAAGAGAACCCAGGATCTGACTGAAACTCACTGTTGAAGCCAGGGAAACCTCCATGGCCGGTGGGGGATGCCCGGTTGCGAGCTGCCTGCATAGCTGATGGGATTCGAAGATGGCTTGAACAACTGTTCGAGCATAATCAGGTACCTTGTTCTTCTGGCTGTAAGGTTTTGTAGACTTGGAGGCGGCAGACTGATTCAAGTTTGACTAGGTGCATATCTTTATTATCATAAAAAGGTAGTTGAAATGGGTTTTCAGGTCAAGCCAATGAGGTTAGGATGACTTAAGAGTAAATGTGCGTATGACAACTACAGTTTGCAATAACTTAGTTGGAGGATGTCGACTCAGAGTAGGTATGTTCCAGTTCCACAATTCCATTGCCGGAGAGGAACTGGACCATATGGCTTCGTTTTGTCCTATCCTCTTAACTACGAAGTTCTTGCGCTGAAGCATTCTCTTCTTGATGTCACAGAAACTCTTGATGCCAATAGACCTCCAAGAATATTTCCTTTTTGACGAAATGCAAATGAACAGTTGACTCCGGTCTTGATTATATATAAGCCTCGAAAAAGCAAGTTGCAGTAGCATCGACGTGTGCTGACATTCTCAATACTGAATAGCATCAGAATTTTATTAATTTTCATCAATGTACAAATCCTTTCTATATTCACCGTCAAGGAGTCTTCTCCCTATTTCTCTGCATGCATATCATACTTGAAATATGGGAAAAATTATCCCAAAACCCTCATGATTCTTTATGATTTTATAAAACCCTACCAGTTAATTTGGTGTCATTTACACTCAAGTTTCCCGTATTTTCAAACACCTGTTATCATAATCCATGCTGGATTCCCAGCCTCCAACTAGCCTGCAAATCAGCTATCCTACTGGTTTTGGCACCATTAATGGTCGGGCTCCTACCCTGTTATTTATTCTAAGTTACACCCTTGATTTCATTGACTTACACATTCCGGACTTGCCCTACAAGAAAATCTAACATGATCTTCAAAGCCGGTTCCATGTGTTCACCATCACTGATATTTGACTTCCAAGATAAGCTCATTGCATACTTTAAAATGTTGAAACCCAATGCTGTACAGTCATAACTCAAGCTCTCCAAGGCCATAGAACTCAGGATTTCTAGGGGGTGCCAGTGCATTCTTTGACTTTGATATAAGCTAGTTCTGAATCATCATTTTGTGCTGGATAGAAACTGTAGAGTTCCTCTGAGGAACTAGCCAGTGCCATCAAAGTCAACACGCTCTCCAGTAGCAAATATATCCCAGAAAAGAGCACTACTGAAGTACAGAAGCGACGTCAGTATCAAAAATCCACGGAAAGAACCCATCCGATCAACAAAAAACCCTGCTCCAACAGTTCCTAAAATGGCAGCAAATGTCCCAGCTGTATTTGACATTCCTATCACAGCACAATTGTAGATTAGAACTAGTTAATGCAACAGAATAAAACGTTATAGCTAAAGTGAGGAAGGAACATATTTACTATTTAGTACCATGTAGGACTCCAGCATATTGTGGGGCGATCTCCTGATGTATATTAAAAATGAATCAGATGGGAAAAGAAGGTACAATTGAGAAGAATGAGAGTCCCTGGACTAAGTTATGAAAATTTAGATACCTGTAAATTTACTAAGAAACCTGAGTGTCCGAATGATTTCAGACCAACAGCAATTGTAAGCCATGCTGAAGCAATAATTGGACTTCTTGCTGCATTCAGACCAAGCAAAGCAATACCAGGTCCTATAAAGCCAATTGACTGCGGGAAGAAAAGTCAAATAGTCAGGGTTTAGTTTTAGGTAATCCCTGCAGTTAATGCATACATTTGAAGTGAAAAAGATAAAAAAAAAAACTGCCAGTATTCATGTAAGACTTAACATATGTTTGGTTGATTAATCTTGTGAAACCAATTACCAGTAGTTAGAGCAGAGCATAAAAGGAAGTGTATCTTTTTGTTAACAATGTGGATGGATGTACATGAATGTATGATAAAATAAACAAAAACTTTCCCGACTGTTCTGCTGCATTTTTTATTGAATCAACATACCTGCATTATCTTCCGTGTTAAAGTAATGTTTGTGCCATTTCTAATAAGCATGTCCGAGACAAGACCAGCTACATAACCTAAAAGTGCCATCATCACCCAGGGGAGTGCACTGAACCATGCAGCTTCTCTCAGATTGACATGATATATCTGTTAGCATAAAAACAATACCAAGTTGAATACTGGGATTGTTAATTATATTTTCAGAGAACATTAAAAAAGAATGAAGACTTACTGTTTTAAAATAGACTGGCATCCATGAAAGGATGACAAAATAACCCTGAAAAAATCATGACACTCAAGATATTGTCCATAAATGTATCTTTGTATGCCAGAGTTGCAAAGAAATGGTGAAAAGTAGATATTTATAGGAGTTACCCAGCTATGCATGGCATTTGCACTGATCAAAGCCCATGTTGGCCATTTGGACAGTAGTTTGCTGAAAGGGGGAACCTTCTTTGTTTTTGCACTCCCAATTTGAGGTTTGACCAATTTCTGACCTTTGGTTATATACTCCAGTTCATATGAAGATATCTGTGCATGTTCACCCGGTGTACCAGATATAGCTGGTATCCACACCAACACCCACAGAAATCCAAATAATCCAAATATTACAAAGGGTCCAAATATTCCAGTTCGTGACATGATAATTGGGGAAAGAAGTAGCCCAATGGCATTGCCAAGCTGAAAGCCAGCCATTGCAATACCCACAGCACTTGATCTCTCTGTGTTAGGAAACCACCTGTAAGAAAAAGGCCCAATGCAATCAGTTACAAAAATCTTAACAGAAATTACACACCCAACCGAACAGCAACAAGTTGTGGGGACTGGGGAAAAGCTTGGAGATGAATACAACAAATCAAAACGAATAGAATTACAAAGGAAGATACCTCAACACCATGTTGTTCATGCTTGGGAGTGCCACTCCTTCTGCAATACCCAGCAAAACTCTGGTAAATAGAAACAACCAGATAGAGCGACCCGCAGCCCAAGGAGATAGGAATGTAGCCAAGGACCATAATGCTACACCATAAGCCATGACTCGCTTTCCGCCATAGTAGTCAACAAGCGCTCCACCAATTATAGGCGACATCAGGTATCCCCAAAGAAAGGATGACTGTTTGCAGTGCCCAAAAAAAAAAACAGAATGGCATCACCATATTGTTCAAACAAGATGTGCAAACCCATGCCCTTACTTTCTTAAGTGTACTTTTACCAACCATGTTTAGTGCTTTACTATGTTTGCAAAAGAGGAAGGGCAAATGAACTAAGATGACACCAAACGTGTCATTTCGAGCCATACGAGAACACTTTTACTCAAAATTGTCACTTCAATTAATCATTCTAACATTACATTATTAACAGGGATTACTGCAATTGTGCAGTCTTAAAACCAGATAGTTCAACGAGAATTGCTAGCAAGTAGTACTCCGTTATTAAAACGGCACTTGCTGCAATTGTGCACTCTACAAACCATAGTTCAATGAGAATTGCTAGTCACTACTCCGTACTTAGCAGTAGTCACCAGCGCAGGTGGAGACAAACAGAATTGACCACAATAATCGGAAGCCGGGTACCTGCACGACACCGGCAAATGAAGGTGTCCAACCGTACGCCTGGGAGAGCGGCACGATGGCGACGGACATGACGACGCGGTCGGCGTTGCAGAGCGCGAGGGCCAACCCCAGCATCGCCGCCACCTTCACCCTCTCAGACGTCACGAACTCCGCCACCGCCGCCGCCTGAGCCTCGCCTCCTCCGGAGGCCGAAATCCCCGGAGGTGCTGGGGCGCGAGGGGGCCTGGCCGGAGCCCGGAACAGCCGAGGAGGATGCAGGAAGTGGCCGTGGAGGCGGTGGGCCCGCCATAGAGGCGGCGGCGTGCCTCGGGCGTGCGCGTGGGCGGGAGGCGGGCACCGGCTGCGGCGGCTGGAGAGGACGGGAGGAGCGGGAGGCGGCGGAGGCGGGCGGGTCCAGGGGAGCAGTTGGCCGGGAGGCGTCATCGTTTGTCTTCTCCGTCGCGGAGTCACGGGGGGTGGTGGAGCCGCGGAGTGGAAGTGATGATCCTGCTGAAGTGGGTTGGTGGAGTGACGTGTCAAGTGCGCGGGCCTTGGTGCGCCAGCAGATAGAATACAAAGGCCGGTCAGCCCATTAGGGCCCATGAAACCTATTAGCACTTTTATCTAATTTTCTATTTTTCCGTTGTTTTTTCCTTCTTTTATTTTCAGGTATAGATTGATTTGTTGATTTTATGTTTATACCTTGGAGGAAGAAGATTTTTTAGTCACTGCCTTGCTGAAGACCTTGTGTTAGACTTAGATGGAGAGAGATGGGAGACAGTCGGACCAGTAGTGCATTATGCATCCGCATTACAGGCGGGGCAAGCAAGAAATTGTTGGTGTTGATACTTGAGTAAATGTATGAACACTAAGCTTGAGCACAGCAAAAGGGTTCATGTAGATCACCACTCTACATTTCCTTCTGGTTTACCATAATGTGTCGAATAATAAAACCTGATGACTAGCAAAATCTAGCACATGTTCACCCAAGTTCAGAAAGCATCCAATGCAGAACAGCAGAAACACAAGGCACTGCAAAAGGCAGCAGCAAATTACCATCGCACTAAATCCACCACACCAATCCGGGCTGATACAAAAGGCATCTTTAAGCATAACATCATCAATCATCTCCAATTTCTCCAGACGCGGCAGCTGCGGATCCCCCACCCTGCTTCCAACCGCTACCAGGCTTCTCACCGTGCAGCTCCGGCCGCCGCTTTCCCAGCACGGACAGTAGCAAAAGCACCAATGAGGTCGCGTGGAAGGATCTTCGCGTGAGGAAGCACAAACTTATTGAGGAAATCCTCATTGCTCATACAGGCCACGCCGTAGAAGGCTCGATCGCCCAACGGCAACCCCTTCTCCTTGAAAAGCTTCAGCACCTTGAGCCGGGGCGCCAGCCTCCGCTCGATGCTGAACTTGAGCAAGGATGGCCCTCGGGCAACAGCCTCCACCTCCATGCTGGCCTCTTTGGTCAGGAAATCTACCGCACGTCGCGTCCGGTCCTCGGAACTCGCCAATATGCACGGCATCTTGGCCACCGCCATGGCCACCTGACTGCTAGACCAGCCAAGCGACCTGAGCAGCTCCATCTTGGCGGTGGCGTTCTCCCGCCCGATACAGTACGCCACGACGAGGGCGTGGCGGAACATGGGTGTGCCCCGGGGCACGCCGAGCTCCTCGGCGCGCGCTATGACGGCCTTGAGACGCTCCAGGGACCCGGAGAACAGTCGCGGGGCCACGGAGATCACCTGGGCAATATCACGAGCACTTAGGCCGCACTCGCGTAGCAACGCGGCTTGCGGCTCGAGCTTCTCGACGCTCCGGCGGAGGAGTTGGGCATCCCTCTTGATGGTGGCGTGCAGCTTGGTGAAGGAGCCAAAGAAGGAGATGAAGAGCGCGAGCCGGGAGACGTAGACCGGACTGGTGAACACGTAGGGGACGAGCGGCACGAGGGAGGCGATCTGGGGAGTGGAGAGGCCGATGCCGCGAAGCTGGGAGATGCGGGGGGCGAGGGTAGACTCCACGTTTAAGCAGAGGATCCGCGGCCTCAGGGTGATGGTGGCGGCGACATCGGCCTTGGAGAGGTTGAGGCCGGCGAGGAAGGCGCGCACGGCGTCGGGCTGGTCCGGGGTCTTGAGGTGGGAGAGGAGCTTCGAGGCCTTGACGGCCTGCGATGGTGTGAGGCCGCAGTTGGCGACGAGGTAGCTCTCTGCGACGAAGCGGGCCGGTGGTGAAACGGTGGTGGTGGTGGTACAGAGGAGGAGGCGGCGGACGAGGGAGAAGGCGGCGGCGCCGGCGCCGGCGCGGATGGAATTCTGGAGCCGTTGCATTGTGTGTGTGAAGTGGGCTGGTGGCTGTTCTGGACTTCTAGTTTCCCTTTGCTGCTTTTAATGATGGGCCGGACAGCGAGGACGAGGCTTTACTGCCTTACTGGGCTTGTTGCGCGCATCCTGAAAGATGGGCCAGGCCTTCCCCCTTTCCGTCCGATGATCCTAGCTTTAGCAGGCCGTCAGGTCAGATCAGAAGACGCCTTCGTCCTCTCGCCTACAAGATCCGAAATGTACTCACCTGACGAAAACCTAAACACTGTAAACGAGATGGAGAGGGGAGGGTCGATATCGCCGCCGTCGTCGACGAAGGTAGGGCAGAACTGGGAGGAGGAGGAGGCGGAGAGGAGCACAGCTGCGTCGAAGGTGAAGGATGAGGCCGGCAGAGGCGGCACCCACGTCGTGATCAAGGTGCTGAACCCAACGGCGGCGAAGGACGACGTGTTCTTCCGCATCAAGCGCGACGTGAAGATGAGGCGGCTCATGGACGTGTACTGCAAGAAGCACTCGATCCGCAGCCGCAACGACTTCTCTTTCATCGTCGAAGACTCCCAAGTAAATCCCAACAAGACGCCGGACGAGATCGGGCTCGAAGACGGCGACGAGATCTACGTAATGCCCGCTCAGACCGGGAGCTAGCTGGAGTTGTGCATGAAGAGCCGCTAAGGTTTTTTTTTTCGGGTTTGATCGTCCAGTACTCTCTCAGATTATCGCACTTTGTGTTGAGTTAAGTTAGTATGATGTGCTGCTATAAAAAAAGTTGGTATGATGTGTTTGGGATCTGGTGCGTGCGTGTGATAATTTGCTTGGCGATTGATTAATTGCTGAATCTGAATGCGCGTGTTCAGATGATGGTCTGGTTATGATAAGGTTTTGTTTGTTTGATCTAACCATGCAATTGATCCGCAAATCAGAGTTTTCTTCTTGGCCTAAGTAAACCATAATCTTTTTCGTCGGAAATGTGAGTGCTACTATATACTTCTCATCACGATTCTTACTTCATAGCTGGGGAATTGATGTGTTTTTTCTCAGGTTTCTTTAGAAAGGTATAATCATGCAATTTTTGCAAGACACTCCCCCCTTATCTTTTATTTGTTGCTAGTGGTTCAAAACTAAACGACTCAGAATGCTTGTCGCCGTAGTTGAATGAAACAGTGACCTATCATTTTTGCCCTTGGGGTCTTTTTATTTGTTGCTGGTGGTTCAAAACTAAACGACTCGGAATGTTTGTCACCGTAGTTGAATGAAAAAGTGACCTATCGTTTTTGCCCTTGGCGTGAGCAGCAGACGATCGAAGAAGCAGGACAAAAGGGTGAATGCACACGATCATTAATTTTTGCAAAATTGTCGGAAGCGTCAAATAAAACGAGGAGGGAGTAGATGTGATGTGTCATGACGCGAGAAAAACACTTTTCTTATTCTTCTTCAAAATATCATGCTACTGGTATTTGTGCTCCCCTAATATTTGTGTGACTAAGCATTAGTGTGGCTTGGTAGATAATTTCAGTTTCCTTTAATAAATTCTTGTTGCTTGTTTTGATGGGAAGTAAAAAGGAATTTTAAGATCTGCTTCATGCCAGCATTGAGTACTCAATCAGCATACGATTAAATAAAAAATGAAAGTCGAGGGATCATATTGAAAGTTTAGAAAAAACTTCAAGAGACTATGTATATCCAACATGCGTTAGCTAAAAAAACAAAATGAAAAGAAAAAAGAAATCAAAAAGAAAAAACACTTCCAATAGAGTCGCCATCCAGGTCCATCACTATCCACGTTAGCTATACTCCTCCCGCCCCAGAGCAACTCCAAGAGACTAGCTATCTTGGCTTAACTAGCTAAAAAATAGAAAACTTGTCCAAAAACTCAATCCAACAGACTAGCTAAACTTGCCCTCGCTATCCTCCGCTAGCTAAACCGGAGGCTTCACTAGCCATCTTTGGCTAGCCAGTCCCGCTAGCTATCCCCTCGTACATGAGTATGGCAGGCGGGACCCACTAGTGGTGGAGCATATGGAGAGTCGATTTTAGTGAGTCTGTTGGATTTCATCAACTTTTTGCTAGCTATTTCATTTTACATACTAGCCAAATCAGGATTTTAGCTAGTGATTTTTAGAGAGGCTCTTGGAGTTGCTCTTAGTATCTTTGGCTAGCGAGGCACGCTCGCCATCGCGGCCCTGTGCCTCGGTTCCCACGAGGACTCATGCGCGCATGTCCTCCCGACTGGCGACTAATGTCGTCTGCCGTCGGGCTGTGTAGAGATGAAGCGTCGGGAGAGGAAGAGCCGAGGAAGGGCGGCGTAAGCAAGATGACAAGGAGACAAGCGGCGGGGAGACGGCCAGCTCCAGGCTGCTTGTCCTCCTTCGCAACACATACGATAGGGAGGAGCTTGGGGAAGGGAATGGCTCCAACGGGGAAGAGTTTGGGAGAGGGCCAATGCAGGCGTGGGGAAAGGCGGCGAGACAGACGGATCCGGTGGAGAGGAGCTCGGAGGGGCCATCTCCGGCGAAGAGGAGCTCGTGGGAGAATGCCAGCTCGGCTACTCCTTGTCCTCCTCCACGGGCCGGTCAGTGGGGAGGAACGACGGTGGGCGCAGCCGCGGGGAGGGATGACGGCGAGTGTGGCAAGGGAGGGGCGGCGGGCGTAGCAAGGTTTTTGCGCGCCGGTAGATGGTAGGAGAGGAAGGATGCGGATGGGTGAGAGGGAAGAAAGAAAGAAGACAGGAAAGGGTAAACGTGCATCTCACAGGTCAGTGTGTGGAGGAGAGATTTGAATATGTATAGCCAAAAAATTTGAAGAGTTTCTTAGATTACTCTTTAGTTATGAAGTTTTTTTTATTTTTATACAAAGCTTTTAAATTCACTATTTAGCTAAGATTATAATAATCTTTTGGAGTTGCTGTTTAGGCCCTATTTAGTTTCTAAAATTTTCTCGATCTACCCATCACATCAATCTTCGAACTCTAATTAGGAGTATTAAATATGGATTACTCCCTCCCTTCTCGTATCTAAGGCGTATCACAGAAATCTGCTTTTTTTTGAGATGTAGGGCGCGCCCTCGGGGACTCAGCAGCCCAGCACATCGGTACAGATGGAATTAATTGGTGTTGATTGCGTGAATACAAATCTCGAGTTTGTTGTCCAGTTTTTGCGGGGAAGAGAATGGCGTGTGCGGTTGGGATCCTGGCGAGAGGTTAGCTGATGACGGAATTGAAGGGAAGCTTGCATGCGTACATGCATAATCAATGCAGATTTTAATTCCTGGCACAAGGCTCCAAGGTTGACTTGGTCTCTGGAATTGGAGATCATCCGCCTTAGAAAACCGAAGGGAGGGAGTAATAACAAAACTCATTTGATAACCCGTTTTTAATTTTTTAAGACGAAATTAATGAGCCTAATTACGTCATGAGTAGAGGGTACAATAAACAATCTCTAACGATAGATTAATTGGGTTTAATGAATTCATCTCACGATTTTCTCAAAAAATGTAATTAGTTTATATATGTATAGTCCTCTTAACAGACCTTGAAAGGGGTACTGTTCTAAAAAAATTTCCCTAAAATTTTCCCCAACATAAACACACCGAGACGAATTTGACTAAAAAAATCATCCTGCCGTGTTGATGGTCAAGTAATAATGCATTTGTTTCTGGGCCTCGGCGCGCGGCTCGATGTTCAAGCTACGTCCCCTCTTTTTCCCGTGCGCTCGATGTTCAAGCCGTCGTCAGTCGGAACTTGGAAGGCCACAGGTCAAAGGTCGTGCTCATTGTAGTCTGAGCTGAAGCCCTATATAAGGTGGCACAAAGCACACGATAGATTTACAAAAAGCCAAAACGCCAAACAGTAGTAGTGGTACACCACCAGATCGAAAAGGCGTCGCAGATCGAGAGATTAGCATCGATGTCGACGCCGGTGAAGGTAGATCACGGGATTAAGGAGGAGAGGACCGAGGGCACGACGACGCCGTTGAAGGTACATCGTCGCCGGTCTGAGCAGGAGCTGAGGGGCTCGGGCACGACGACGGCGCCGGTGAATAAGGTACGTCACGTGGTTAAGGAGGAGGAGCCGAGTGGTTCGGGCATGACGCCGGTGAATGTCAAGGTTGAGCTAGGGGTTAAGGAGGAGGAGAAGGGCACCGGCTCGACGCGGGTTAAGGTAGAGAGCCGTGTTGACGAGGAGAAGGGCATCACCCTGACGCCGGTGAAGGTGGAGAATCAGGAGAGGGGCGGCACTGCTATGTCGACGAAGCTGAAGGCCGAGGCTGGCAGAGGCGGCACCCGCATCGAGATCAAGGTGCGGAACCCGACTGGGGAGGATGTGTTGTTCCGCATCAGGCGCGACGTGAAGATGAGGGGCCTCATGAGCATGTACTGCGATAGGCTCGGCATCAACCTCTCCGGCGCTGCATTCCTTGCCGGCAGCCGCAGAATAAGGTCTGAGGAGACGCCGGAAGACCTCGGGCTCAAGGACGGCGACGAGATCTTCGTGTTGCTACACGAGACTGGGAACTGAAGTTGTGCATGAAAAGTCATCGAGGTTTACCTTAAAAAAAATCACTGAGGTTTTTCGTGTTTGATCTGGCAGCACTTTCAGATGATGGTTGCACTTGTATCCGAACTATGTGTTGAGTTCCGCATCGACCGCGAGGACCGCGACGCCTTCGCGTTCTGTAAAGTCCACATCGGTAGAATACGATCCGAGGAGACGCCGGACGAGATCGGGCTCCAGGACGGCGACGAGATCTTCGTAACGATCTGCATGCGTGGGAACTAGGAACTAGAGATCTTCGTAACACTTTCAGATTATTGTTGCACTTATCCGAACTTTGTGTTGAGTTCTTTAAAAATGGTTTGTTTGAGATTTGGTGCGATGTGAAATATTGATTGATGATTGATTACTGAATTTGTCTGCAAATAAACATTTACTTCTGCGCCTCGGCGCGCGGCACGGCCCCGACGCGCTCTATCGTTCCCCACGTGCTCGATACACACCGTCGAAACGTGGGATCTAGAGGAGGATCTATGTCGACGCCGTCACCGGCGTTAGGTGATAGGCAGCGGCCGTGGACAGCAATAGACTTGAATACTTGATGGCTTCCCTTTGCTGCTTTTTATGATGGGCCGGCCAGCGAGGATGTGGTTTACTGCCTTACTGGGCTTCGCGCGCATCATTAGATATGGGTCAGGCCTTCCTGAAATTGGAAGTCGTTCCTGGGCCTGGCCTTGTTTCCTGCTGGAGCCCTATATAAGGCGGCACAAAGCACACGATCGACGAAAGCCAAAACTCCAAACAGTAGGCACCGTACCAGATCGAAAGGGGATAGATCTAGATCGAGAGGAGGATCGATGTCGACACCGACGAAAGTAGAGCACGGGGTTAAGGAGGAGAGGGATGCGGGCACTACGCCGTTGAAGGCACATCGCCGGTCTAATGAGCAGAAGGGCTCGGGCACGATGACGCCGCCGATGAAGATTCGTCGTGTGGTTAAGGACGAGCTGAGGGGCTCGGCCACGACGCCGACCGTAAATGTCGTGCGAGGGGTTATTAAGGAGGAGGAGGAGAAGGGCATGAGCACCACGCCAGTGAATGTCGTTGGTGCGGTTGAGTCCAAGGAGAACGGCACAGTCAAGTCGCAGGTGAAGGTGGAGCGAGAGGTTAAGGAGGAGGAGAAGGGCACCAGCTCGACGCCGATGCAGGTAGCGAGCCGGAGCCGGGATGAGAAGGAGAGGGGCACGGCCACGATGTCGGTGAAGGTAGAGGATCATGAGAGGGGCACGGCTACGTCGAAGGTGAAGGCCGAAGATGGCAGAGGCGGCACCCACATCGAGATCAAGGTGCGCAGCACAACGGGGAAGGTCGAGTCCTTCCGCATCGAGCGCGACGGTAAGATGGGGCAGATCATGAGCATGTACTGCGACAAGCTCGGCATCAGTCGCGACGACATCAGGTTCTATAAAGCCGGCATTGTCAGGACCCAGTGATCCGCAAGGGTATCAAGGAAGACAGAAATCTCAAGAACACCAGAAACAGAGTGAAATACCAGGGAACGATTGAGGATTAGGATTTGCAGTTCACTGCACCGGAAACGATTCACGACGAAAATCCGATACAGGCGTCGGCCATGGCGGCGGACGAGGAATTACAACTATTCCTAAACCTAATTTAGAGTTTATCTCCCATCATAAGTTATTACAGCAAGGGAGTTCTGCTCTTATAGCAGCCCGGCAGTGAAAGTAAAGAAGAACGGTAACTGTTTCCCGTAAGGCGAAAATGAACAGTAAAAATGAAGACGGCCGTTAGATGAAGGATGGACGGCATCGGCTGAGTCGGTCGGCTTCACTAGTCTGCCTGAGCTGGAGACTCAATGGATGGCTTGTTTACTGACGAACTGAAGATTCAATGAATCCTGACAATGCCCCCCCCCCCCTAAGCATCCTTGTCCTCAAGGATGAAAAGAAGGGAACACCTTCCTGATGAAGTTGGCGTCCTCTCAAGTGGCTTGTGAAGCTGGCAAATTTTCCCATTGGATTAGCCACTGAATCACTGGTTCATTGTTTCTCGGAATCATCCTTCGGTCAAGCAGAGCAGCTGGAGCAACCTTGATGGTGCCCTTGTCATCAATCAGTGGTAATTTTGGGCTAGGGACTGCATGGGGCCCAAGATGTTTCTTCAATTGACTGACATGGAAAACATCATGGAGTGTACAACCATCAGGTAGTAAGAGCCGATAAGCTGCTTTGCCAATTCGTTCCAGTACTCTGAATGGACCATAAAATTTGGAATGCAACTTAAGGGATCTGTGAGCACTGAGAGATGTATGACGGTAAGGTTGTATCTTCAGATAAACCATATCTCCAACACTGATTTCCTGGTCAGTTCTGTGCCTATCAGCTTGATGTTTAATCCTTGCCTGAGCCTTGAGCAAATTGTCCTTGATGACTTGCTGAGCAGTTTGCCTATTCCTGAGTTGCTCTTGGGCTGAGATGTCAGGGCGATCAGGGATAACTACTTCAGATATCATGGGTGGTGGAAAACCATATAATGCTTGGAAAGGGGTCATATTCAGAGAAGTGTGGTAGGATGTGTTGTACCACCATTCTGCCAAGGAAAGCCAGTAGTGCCATCTTTTAGGGCTTGCAAAGCACATGCATCTGAGGTAATTCTCAAGACATTGGTTAACTCTCTCTGTCTGACCATATGTTTGGGGGTGATAAGCAGATGTTAAGTGCAGCTGGACTCCCATAGATTTGAACAGAGATTGCCAAATAGTACTAGTGAATATAGGGTCCCTGTCTGTCAGAATCACCTTAGGTAGTCCATGGAGTTTAAACACTTGATCCAAGAATAGTTGAGATACTTGCTGAGCAGTGTAAGGATGAGACAATGAAATGAAGTGGGCATACTTGGAAAGTCTGTCAACTACTACAAGGATCACATCTTTGTTCTGTGATTTGGGAAGTCCCTCAATAAAGTCCATGGAAATGTGAGTCCAAGCCATCTCTGGGAGTGGTAGGGGCTGCAGCAAGCCTGGGTAAGGTATGTTCTCAGACTTGTTTTTCTGACAGACAGCGCATTGTTTTACAAAAGTGATGACTTGTTGTTTCATTTTTGGCCAATAGAAGTATAGCTTCAATCTCTGATAAGTGGCCCTCTCTCCAGAATGACCTCCCAAAGCTGACTCATGGAAACTGGATAGTAATTGTTGCTGTAATGGACCATTAACTCCCACTAACAATTTTCCTTTATATCTCAGCAACCCATTAGAAAGTGTATATTGTTGTACAGCCTGAGGATCAATACTCAACTTGGAGATGAGATCAGAACAATGTGGATCTTGTTCATAACTTTGGGTAACTTGCTCCATCCACTTGGGGATGATGGTAGATATGACCATTATTTCCTGAGAATGAGTAGCTCTGGATAAGGCATCAGCCACCTTATTTAGCTTGCCTTGTTTATAATGAATAGTATAATTGAATCCCAGCAGTTTGATCAGTAACTTATGCTGAATTCCTTCTAGGAGTCTTTGCTCATGGATATACTTCAGACTCTGCTGATCTGTTTTGATGATCAGAGAAGTGCTAGCAAAATAATGCTTCCATTTTTTAAGAGCTTCTAGGATAGCTGACGAGGGCCCAGATTAGGGCCCCTTTGACGGCGAGATAATCACTCTTAAGGTGGAGTCTTCTGACACCATTGACAACGTGAAGGCCAAGATTCAAGACGAGGAGGACTAAGGACCCCTGTCGAGACCATCACTGGCAAGACGTCTTGTTTCCGACTAGTTGGGAGCTTCTCCGACAAGTCTTGTACTAAGAGGAAGCTTCTCCGACAAAGTCTCCGCCTCGCACGACAAGTCTCCGCCTCGCACGACAACCTGCTCGTTCGCACGAGCAGTCTCCGTCTCTAACCAAGGCGCGGTCCACGCAACGTGGCACTGCACCGACGCACGGACTCTTCCGCTACGACGCGTGGGGCGCCAGTTCCCCATGCCATGCAAGCGCACCAGCTGGCGGCACGCGCGGGCAGCCAGCTCTGACAGGAGCCTTAATGCAGCTCTGCACAGCCGCGCGGCCATCAACACGCCGTCACATCCGACCCTGCAGCACACCAACTCCGACCGAGGCACTTGAGTGTCCCCTATGATTAGCACTGGCCTACAATTAGGCCTTAACGTGGCAAGCTCACCCCGTACTCGGGCGGGTTGAGTCAGCTCCAAACTACTCGGAGGAAGCGCCAGGCGTCCCAAAGTGAATAGCCCCGCCCGGCCACGCGGCGGCCCCGACGACAACATAGCGCGGCTTCTCTTTAATGCGCCCTGACAGACAGCGACGCACGAGAGGACGTCCCAGCAGCCAAGCACTGTAACTCTTATTTTACTTCCCTTTTTGCCCTTCCCCCTTGAGTCTATAAAAGGGAGAGGAGGGCAACCGTCACAAGGGCTGACAAAACCGAACACCCATACTCCAGGGACTTGGCTCGATACCCTCTCCCGACCAGTTTGTAACCCCTACTACAAACAACCCTAGCACGAGAACTCGGCAGCTTGAAACTGGACGTAGGGTATTACTCCTCGGAGGCCCGAACCAGTCTAAATCCCGGTGTCTCCTGTGCTAACCATCCGGGTCCGACACACGATCGATACAAATTTACTGTCCGGCGGTAGAGAACCCCGACAGTTGGCGCGTCAGGTAGGGGCACATCGTGTGTCTCGACGAACTTCACCAACGACTTGGATGGAGGACCGCAGGGTTTCGCCAACCCCTGGGGCCACCATGCGCTTTGGCTCCCTCGGCTTCATCTACACCGGGCCGGCGGAGTCCGTCGTCGGGCGCACCTTCGCCCGACCAGCTCGTCCCAACGCCCTGACGGGGGCAGCGGGACGCGCGGCGTTCGTCCGAGGCTTCTCAGACGAGACGATCGTGGCCATGTTGGGGCCAAACCCAACGCAGGAGCGTTTTAGGCTCGCCGCCTACTACCTCACCAACCTCGCCTTCCAGGCTAACGGAGCCGAGCCGCTCGCCTGGGGGGAGTTCATGGAGCGGTACACCGCTATGTACCCCCGTGGACAGCCAGACCTCCCGGACGACCCGGTGACGGCCTACGTAGACGCGCTGCGAGCGTCCCGCACCACCCCGGGCTCCGCGACGGCCCGGAGAGCACCTCGAGCACCCGCGCGCGAGTGCTTCGTCTGCGTGGCATCAGCCTCGAGCAGCTCCAATGACGCGGAGCCGGCGCCACGCCATCACGCCACCGACACCCAGCGCAGGGCACGCCTCGACGAGCTTGCAGAGGCCAGGCGCCAGCTCGACGAGGAACTGGCCAACCTCCACCGGGAGCTCGGAGAGGACCACGGGCCCCGCAACCCGCGGCCAGCTCCGCAACCTGCCCCGCAGCAGGTCCCGGTGCAAGAGCAACGCCGCGAGGGAAACAGCGAACGGCAGGACCGTCGTCCCGCTGCCGAGCAGCCCAGAGCCCGCGCCCCGACACCGCCGGCTCGGGGGCGCGCGCACGAAGACAACCGACACGCCAGTGAGGGCGCGAACGTCGGCGCCGAAGGTGACGCCCTGCCACTCTTCAGGCGGGCGTCGCAAAACTTGGCCACAGCGGCCATGCTGCTGCGCGGCTGCCCGGAGGCGGCCACCTCCGAGGAGCGGTGAGTGCGACAGCAGCTCAAGGCCCTCCTCGAAGCGGCAGCGGCACAACAAGCGGAGAGCTCCGCGTCGCGCCAGCGGTCGGCACGCGACGGGAGAGCAGCACCCTCTGTGCACCGTCAGAATCCGTCTCCCCCGCGACATCGAGGCCACGGGGGCGGAGTCGGAGCTAGAGCTGGAGTCGGAGCCGCTGCTTCGGCGGTCAAGAGTCGTCTCGGGCCCAACCGCGACGCCCGGGACACCATTGAGGCTCACCGACGAGCTGTGAGCGTCGACAACTACGGCGACGGCGACAACCGCAACCACCGCGACGAGCACCGCCCGCGCCAACATGACGACCGGGGACGCGGGCGACGTTACGACAGCGACGACGACCGCGAGCGCAGCTGGTCTCCGAGTCAAAGGGGTCCGCGGGCTTTCGGACAGGGCGTGCGGGACGCGAGGTTCCCCTCACGTTTCCGAGCTCCGACCAACGTCCTCAGGTACTACGGGGACACAAACCCCAGCGTGTGGCTGGAGGACTACCGGCTCACGTGCCACGCGGGCAGAGCGACGGATGACCACTTCAACATCAAGAACCTGCCGCTCTACCTCGGTGACTCTGCATGGACGTGGCTCGAGCACTTGCCCCGCGGCAAGATCAGTGACTGGACGGATCTGCGCCGAGTCTTCGTCGGTAACTTCCAGGGCACGTATGCCTGCCCCGGCAAGCAATGGGAGCTGCGCAACTGCAAGCAACAGCCGGGGGAAAGCCTGCGCGACTACATACGGCGCTTCTCCAAGCGCTGCACCGAGCTTCCCGGCGCGACGGAC
The DNA here is from genome assembly GCA_036936925.1 of Cenchrus fungigraminus. NCBI lineage: Eukaryota > Viridiplantae > Streptophyta > Magnoliopsida > Poales > Poaceae > Cenchrus > Cenchrus fungigraminus. The sequence goes on along the minus strand of CM072778.1, from coordinate 11,660,064 downwards.
AACGACGCCATCTCGGCGTTCCAGAACGGCACGACCTGCACCTCCCTCATCCACCGACTCGGGCGCCGCACGCCTCGAACTACTCAGGAACTCCTCGACATCGCGAGCAACCACGCAGACGGTGAGGAGGCGGTGGCGGCGACCCTCAACATCCCCTAGCGCAAGGGAAAACAAGTCGTGGACCATGGCGAGGGGACGTCCTCGTGTTTCAAGAAGAAGAAGAAGAGCGATAAGCGACGGCGTGATGACAACCTCGTCGCAACAGTTGAGCGCAAGGCGACACAGCCCAAGAGCAACCTGACCAAGGCTGGACCTCCGAAGGACCATTTCGAGAAGCTCTTGGATGCGCTGTGCCCCCACCACGAGGTCCCCATCAAGCACGCACTCAAGGACTGCCGTTTGATCAAGAACTACGTCAACGACACCCTCAAGCCAAGGGCGGCAGATCCGCCGAAGAAGGCCGCGCCGCCTCCCGACAACGACGACGACGACGCGGAGGCTCGGTACCCAGGCGAGGACGGGGCGGTGCACATGATCTTTGGCGGGTCCCCGGCGCGGCCCTCAAGGCGCCAAGAGAAGCTGATCAGGCGTGGGGTCTACAACGCCGAGTCCTCGACGCCCTCGTATCTCAAGGATCACCCCGACTGCGTACCACAGCCAGGAGCTTACCCACTAGTGGTAGCTCCCCTGTTTGGGTCCAAGCGGGTCCACAAGGTCCTTATGGATGGGGGGAGCGGGATCAACGTGCTCTATGTGTCGACGCTCGACGACATGGGCATCCCGCGGTCCAAACTGCGACCATCAACCGCACCATTCCATGGGGTCGTCCCTGGGATGGAAGCACTCCCGATCGGGCAGATCGATTTGCCCGTCACGTTCGGGACGCTGCAAAATTTTTGCACAGAAACCCTCACCTTCGAAGTGGTGGGGTTCTCGGGGACGTATCACGCTATCCTCGGGAGGCCAGCGTACGCGAAGTTCATGGTCGTGCCCAACTATACGTACCTCAAGCTGAAGATTCCCGGTCCGAAGGGGATCATCACAATGGGGACTACGTTCCAGCGCGCATTCGAATGCGACGCTGAGTGCTTCCAGTTCGGGGAGGCACTGATCTGGTCTGAGAGGCTTCACGCCGAGCCTCCATCCGAGGACCAGGACATCCCCTAGTCGTCCAAGCGAGCGGCCTGCTCTTTCGAGCCCGCCAAGGACGTCAAGGATGCGGCCGTCTCCGACGATGGCCGTACGCTCCGTATCCGGACGGCGCTCGATCCTAAATAGGAAAGCGCGCTCGTCGACTTCCTCAAAGCGAACCTCGATGTGTTTGCATAGAAACCCTCCGACATGAAGGGGGTCCCGAGAGAGGTTGCCGAGCACAAGCTGAACATCAAGCCGGGATCGAAACTGGTGAACAATGCCTCCGCCGCTTCAACGACGAGAAGTGCAAGGCGATCGGCGAGGAGATCAAGAAGCTCCTTAGTTCAGGGTTCATCCGAGAAGTATTCCACCCTGAGTGGCTTGCTAACCCTGTACTTGTAAAGAAGAAGAATAAGAAATGGAGGATGTGTGTTGATTACACGGGCCTTAACAAGGTATGTCCCAAGGATCCGTTTCCTTTGCCTCGCATAGATCAGGTAGTCGATTCGACAGCTGGGTGCGAAACCCTCTGCTTTCTCGATGCGTACTCCGGGTACCACCAGATAGCAATGTGCATAGCGGACCAACTCGCGACCTCATTCATCACTCCGTTCGGCGCTTACTGCTACAAGACGATGCCCTTCGGGCTCAAAAACGCGGGCGCCACGTTCCAAAGATACATGCGACGCGTATTCGGAGAGCTCATAGGACGCATCATCAAGGCGTACGTCGACGACATCGTGGTCAAATCGAAAAAGACCGGTGATCTAGTCCCAGACCTAACGGAGGTGTTCGCGAAGCTGAGAGAGCACGGGGTAAAGCTTAACCCTGAGAAGTGCGTTTTCGGGGTTCCGAGGGGCATGCTCCTCGGCTTTGTCGTGTCGGAACGCGGCATTGAGGCTAACCCCGAGAATATCTCGGCCATCACGGACATGGGGCCGATCCAAAACTTGAAGGGCGTACAGCGCGTCACGGGCTGCCTCGCGGCTCTTAGCCGATTCATTTCGCGACTCGGAGAGCGCAGCTTGCCGCTGTACCGACTAATGAAGAAATCCGACCACTTTGGGTGGACTCCCGAAGCTCAGGAAGCGCTCGACTCCCTCAAGAACATGCTCAAGAGCCCACCGATCCTCACGGCACCAACGCCTGAGGAGCCGATGCTCCTGTACATCGCCGCGACAACCCAGGTGTTCAGTGCCGCGTTGGTGGTCGAGCAAGAAGAACCCGGAAGGTCGCTCAAGGTGCAGCGTCCGGTATACTTCGTGAGCGAGGTATTATCCGAGTCGAAGACTCGCTACTCGCAAATGCAAAAACTCGTGTATGCTGTCTTGATGACCAAGCGCAAGCTCCGCCATTACTTCGACGCACACCCCATCACGGTGGTGTCTAAATACCCGCTCGGAGAAGTTATCCAGAACCCCGAGGCCGAAGGAAGGATAGCCAAGTGGGCACTCGAGCTGATGGGGCAGAACATCTCGTATGCACCTCGCAGTGCCATTAAGTCCCAAGTGCTGGCGGACTTTGTTGCTGAGTGGACGGAGATCCAAACTCCGCCGGCGCCTATCGAGCACGAGACATGGACGATGTACTTCGACGGCTCAGTCATGAAGGAAGGAGCGGGAGTAGGCCTTGTCTTCATCTCGCCTCTGGACGTGCGCATGGAGTACATGGTTCGACTACACTTCCCGGCCTCCAACAACGTCACCGAGTACGAGACGCTCATCAATGGCCTCCGAATAGTGGTCGAGCTCAGGATCCATCATCTCGAGATCAGAGGAGACTCAGAACTTGTCGTGGATCAAGTCATGAAAGAGAAAAACTGTGTTGATCCGAAGATGGCGGCGTATTGCCAGGCCGTACGCGAGCTGGAAGGCAAGTTCCACGGGCTCGAACTCCGTCATGTACTGCGCGACTACAACAAAGCTGCAGACGTCCTCGCCAAGACTGCGTCGAGCTGCAAGCCTGTACCACACGGGGTCTTCGCAAGCGACCAACATGCGCCCTCTGTGTGGGTCGAAGGGGAAAAGCCACCGGAGCCTGAAGGACCAGAAGTCATGGAGATCGACCAGCCGCCCGAGCCAAACCTCGAGGACCCGGACTGGCGTTTCCCCATCCTCGAGTGGCTTGTCGAAGGGAAGTTGCCCTCCGACCAGACGGAGGCACGTCGCATCGCGCAATGAGCTAAAGTGTTTGTCCTCATCAAGGGCGAGCTCTACAAACGAGGTACGGCAGGCATACTCATGCGGTGCATTCTCGGAGATCAAGGCAAGGAACTGCTTCGCGAGATTCATGCTGACACGTGCGGGCATCACGCTGGCCCGAGGACTCTTGTCGGGAAAGCTTTTCGACAAGGTTTCTACTGGCCCACAGCGTTGGCGGACTCCAAGGACATCATGCGTCGTTGCGAGGGGTGTCAATTCTACGCCCGACAAACTCACCTCCCGGCGCAAGCGCTTCAAACCATCCCCATCACATGGCCCTTTGCTGTGTGGCACCTCGACATGGTGGGGCCACTCCGACAAGCGCCCGGGGGCTTCACGCACCTCCTCGTAGCGGTCGAAAAGTTCTCCAAGTGGATCAAGGGTCGACCAATCGTGAACGTCCGTTCCGAGGAGGCCGTAGCGTTCTTCACCGACATCATCTACCGCTTCGGCATACCCAACACGATTATCACCGACAACGGCACCCAGTTCACGGGGAAGAAATTCCTCAACTCCTGCGACGACAACAACATTCGCGTGGACTGGTCGGCTGTGGCGCACCCAAAGACGAACGGACAGGTCGAAAGAGCCAACGACACGATCCTACAAGGGCTAAAGCCTCGCATCTTCAAGCATCTCGAGAAGTTCCGAGCGAGATGGGTGGCCGAGCTACCGTCCGTTCTATGGAGCTTGCGCACAACGCCTTGTCCAGCGACCGGCTTCACGCCTTTCTTCATGGTACACGGGTCGGAAGCGGTCCTACCTACGGACATCGACTACGGCAGTCCACGAGTACGAGCCTATACCGAGGAGGGCAACCAAGTCGCACTCGAAGACGCGATCGACCAGCTCGACGAGGCGCGTGATGTGGCACTCTTACACTCCGCCAAGTATCAGCAAGCCCTGCGACGCTACCACGAGCGCAACGTACGCGCCCGTGAGTTCTAGGTCGGGGACCTGGTCCTCCGACGAGTTCAAGGCAGCAAGGACCGGCACAAGCTCTCGCCCCCTTGGGAGGGGCCATTTATCGTCCACAAAGTGCTCCGACCCGGCACATTCAAGATCCGATACGGGGACGAACGGGTCGTCTCCAACGCATGGAACATCGAACATCTTTGGCCATTTTACCCTTGAGTAACTGTTCAAATCTTATAAATCAGTGAATAAATGCCGCATGCTTTGTTCATATGTCTATAAGTTCATAAACTTCTCGGTAGCCATGTTTCCATATGTCGCAACTTCTCTAAAGGCTGAGCGGCGAGCATCTCTGTACCTACACAGAAACGCTCCCCGCTCGGGGGCTACCCAGGGCACGATGCCTTCCTTCCGTTTTTTATGATTTCTTAAAAACAAAAATCGACAACCATGTCGTAACCGATCGCACGGGCGGAAGGTTTTTTGGCGGAAGGCCCGACCTTGCGCGAAGTAAAGATGGCGGCCCGCGTGGGGTTTGGCGCTGCTGCTCGTTCAACGCTCCTAGCACCTACGCCTCCATGGCTACGGTGCGAAGGCTTGCGAGTACAGTCCGAGCCCACGGGTTCCCATCCGACCTCTTTTCAAAAGGGCTCAAGCAACCGCCCCGACTCCGGTCTAAAACGATTTTGACGACAAAATCTCGCGAGTTACTTCTTGAATTTCCCCAAGTACTCGGGGGCTGCGAACGTGTGGCACCCCTTAGCGGTTCGAGATGGCTGAGCTTCCCGACTTCTACGCCCCCGTGGCTCCGGAGTAGAGCTTAGTCATCTCGGATTCCTAAGGTCTACTACGCGTTACTGTTGGCGACCCTGGGCGCTCGGGAGCGTTCGAGCCGTAACACTTTTGAGCAGCTTCTCGATAAAATGAAACTGTTCATGAGTTCACACATACGAATTGTTTCCTGATTACATACGCCTAAGTATGATACATCTAAGATGAAGGCCTGGAGCGCTCTGGGTCTTCTGGTGCATCTCTTGGTAGCAGGTCCAGGTCCTTCGTGGCGGAGTTGGCCATGTCGCGGGCGAAGGCGGCGCAGTCTTCCTCGAGCTGGTCACAGTGCGCGTCGGAGATGCTAGGGGCCCAGCCGCCGCTCAGCGCCATGCGGTCCAACCCCTGGTAGTGCGAGTCGAACATGGCGAGCACCCGGTGCACCACCCTCCGAGCAGTCGACAACTCCCGCTCCCTGATCACTTCCGGGGGGTGCCCGACCTCTCCAAGAAGCATGTCGAGGAGTATCGGCCCGATGGGAACGCCGAGCCCTGACAAGACTCCGCCGATGGCTCTCGCGAGTTTAGCGTGATCTAGGATGCTTGCCTCGCGAGACGCCTCTGACTCACGCCGGGCGCTCCTGGTCTGCTCCAGCTCGACCGTGACCTGCTCCCGAGCCATCTTGGACAGCTCGAGCTCGGATCTAAATTCTGAAAGGATTAACAAGTCGGAGTCAACAAACACGGCACGACCAGTTCAGGAGAAGAGCGAGATTGGAATCAAAAAAGGGCTTACTCTCAAGCTGCTCCGACAGCTGCTTGATCAAGCCGTCCTTCTCAAGGACCTTGAGCCAGGGCGCCGTTCACCTCCTGCGTCTTCTCCGTGAGCTTCACAGTCATCCCGACGCGGTACGCGCGCATCCCTGAAACCGCGAAAAGATCAGTCAGCAACGACCAGAAGGAATAAAAGGAGAAGAGGTCGCTGTTGGAAGCATCAAGGCTCGCTCACCATCGACGTCCTACGACAACTTGGAGTTGGCGTCTCGGAGATGGGTCGCCTCGTCTGTGACCTCCTGGAGCTTGTTGGTCACCTCGGAGAACTGTCGGTTGACCGTCCTGAGGTCCGCTCTGGCAGTGACCAAGTCTTGCTCCAGTTCCGCCACCTTCGCCTCGAGCGCCGCTTTCTCCTGGGCGGCAGCCTGGGCAGCGTTCTAGGCGGCGGTCTCGGCGGCGGCGGCTGTGGCCTTCACGGCGGCATCATTGGCAGTCGTCGCGGCGGCTCGCAACTCCTCGATCTTCGCCTCCGCTTGGGCCAACCTCGTCTCAAGGGATTCCCGCTCCGTCGTGGCGGTGGCAGCAGCGGCCTGCGCGGCCGTGGCGCGGTCTTCCGCAGACTGCCTGGCGGCCTCGAGCGCGGCCCTTGACGATGCTTCACTCGCCACTGCCCCGGCGGTGGCCACGCGGGCGACCACCAGCTGCATCTCCAGCTGGGCCCTCTCTGCTCGGAGCTCGTCCACGGTGCGCACTCTCCTCCTGCCGGACTCCGCGAGCGTCTATTCCGAGCAAGAGTACATCGATCACAAAATTCAAAAGAACCGAAAAAACAAGTGTAGGCAACTGCTTCAAAGGGACTTACTGTTGTCGCGGGGAGAATGAGCTCGTCGAACGCACGACGCGCCCACAAGAGCCCACGCTCGACGCTGCGACAGGCCGCCGTCTCCTTATCCTCATCACCAGACGCGTCCGCCTCGAAAGCGGTCGCCCACGTGGAGCGGGCGAGGTCGGAGATCCGCGCGCCGCCCTCCTCGAACTCCAGCAGCAGGCCCGCGCCGGAGCCCTCCCCGACCTCTTGGATTTCTGAGGAGGTGACCCCCGCTGCGCTCCCGGGAACATCGTGTTCTTGCGGGGCCGGGAGGTTTGGGCTCGCCGCGGGCGCCACCTCGTTGACAGGGGCGGCAGGCCAGGGAGACGGTGACTCCGGCGCACTTGCTGCGGTTGAATCCACAACCGCGGCCGGGGGCGAGAATGCGGTCGGGGTCAACTCTACGTCGGCTGCAGGTTCCCCGAGGACCTCCTCGGCCGCCTCCGACGCGGCCGAGGTCTCGGGAGCCCCGACAACTCCGGCCAGGCCCGACGTCAGCTATCCCGCCGTAGTTGCATCGGGCACAGGCTCCGCGTTGGCGGGCTCTGCCGCTTCGGCTGAGGTCGCAGCCACGGGTGCAGCGGGCTCGGAAGCCTCGACCCCCGACTCCTCTGACTCGCCCAGCATCCGCTCCAGCACGGCTTCGTAGATATCCCTGTCGTTGCCCGGCAGGTCGGGTGCGTCAAGATCAATGATTTCAAGGAGGCCGACGGCCATGGCGTCAGCTGCCGGCACCTCCGCTGCGACCCCACCCGCCTGCGACGCTGCAAGCACTGGAGTTTCCGCCGCCGCCGACTCCTCGACTTCGTGTCCGCTGGCCGGCAGTGGGGGCGCGAACTGCTCGGAGGACGCCGCTGCGGCATCACCACACCTCGTGGTGGCTTCGACCCGCGGCTCAGCCGACGCCCGGGTGATGTCCTCCTCAGTGGCCGCCCGCCCCACGGCCAGGTTGTCAACTTCCGGCGCCGGCGGTGGCGCCACTGCTTCTGCCACCTCGGTGGCCATGACCAGCACGCTCCTGGCCTGCTCCGCCAGCGGTTCAGCGTAGGGAGGCAATGGGCGGGACACGGGCTACGCATCACACGCGCCCAGCACTGCGCGTTTCAGAGGCGCGAGGCTGAGCACGCCATTGTCGGCACGACTGAACCAAGCATGAATCCAAGTCAAGAAGCAAGCAGGATGAAGAACGCAAAAACGACAAAGAATGGCGAGCAGGAGCTTACACACTGGATCGGACGCGGACCTGTTTCACCGGCCTGTCCGACGAGCCCTGCTCGGGGGCTGATCTCTTGGGCCCAGCCGACTCGGAAGCCGGCTCCCGGCACCCCACCGGCATGGGGGCTGGCCCGCCTTTCCCCGCTGACTCGAGGGCGGCACTCCGATCCCTCAGTGGCTCGGGGGCTGTCCTCCCGACCTCCACCGCGCCGGAGGCCGGCCCCTGACTCCCGTCGGTGGAGAGGGGAACTTGCACGGCTGGGGCGCCGCGGGGGAACGTTCGAGTCCCCTCCTTCGGCGCGCTCGGTGCGGACGCCGGCGGAGTCGACCTCGCCTTGGATGACGAACGCCTCTTCAAGGAGTCCGAGTCCGGGCGGTCGGAGCCGTCGTAGAGTTGGCGGGGGGAAGGCTCGTGCTTCGCCGGCCGCTTGGGCGGGTCGTCCCGGCGTGGGGGATCTCTCCGCCCCTCAGAGGCGCGCGAGCCGCCAGGTGCCGCCTGAGAGCGGGTCACCCTCTGATCTTCTCGGGCGGGGCGGGCCCCCGACTACGAGCTCGAGCCCGCACCTTGCTCACGGGCGGCCGGCTCTGGCCGCCGCGATGAGGTCACCTCCGCCGCCCGGCGCGGCGAAGGTGATGGCGACCCGGACATGTCGCTCCAGTCGACCGCCACACTGGGCTCGTCTCCGCTCCACGGCGGCGACGGCGACGGATCTTCGTTGGAGGAGACGTTACGCTCCCCCGCCTTGCGGCGCTTGATACGGTCATCGTTCCGATCGCGCTGGCGATCTCTTTCTCCTTGTGCTGCTCTTTGCGCTCGGCCCTGCGCCTTTCCGCGGCCGCTTGGTTGCGCTTGAAGACCGCCTCCTCCGGGAGAGGCGCCTTCACGGGCACGAGGTGGGAGCACTTCAACTAGAAGAACAGGAAGCAAGGGGGGAAAGAAGTTAGCGGCCGACGAGAATCTCCGAGAAGATCTAGATCGATTGAAGACACCAAACCAGTCAGAAAACTTATCGAAAGAAGTCACTTACAAGTTTTTCAGTCCCCTCGTGGGGGAGCATCGGAACAAGCCGCGACGGCGGCCACACGAAGGTCGACTTCCCGATGGCCACCGACACGCGGCGCTGGATGTCGTCCAGCGATGGAAGCTCAGGCGCGATCATGGTCCCTTCCCAAGGGAACCTCCTGGCTGTCATCTCGCAGAGGCGCAGCGGCCGCCTCCGGAGTGGGACGACCCCCCGGGCGTGGTACTGGCCGATGACGGCCGCCAGGTCGACCCTGGCATCGCGAAGGTGGGCCAGAACCGCCCAGTGCTCCTTGAACATCCTCTCCCGCTCCGCCTTCGGAGGACCATCAGTCCAACTCCTCGGCGCCTGCCTGATGGAGTTCCCGGTGAACGCCGGCAGTGCGAACTCGGGGTCGTTCCTGAGATAAAACCACCCCTTGTGCCAACCGCTGTTCGAGCTGGTCAGCGAGAAGGGGATGTACTTGCTGCCCCGGCCTTGCTTCATCCGGAGGTTGGCGCAGCCGATGGTCGCCGCGATGGGACCGTCCTTCAAGCACGCGAACATGAAGAAGTACCTGAAGAGGTGCCAGTGGGCACTGATCCCCAGGTACCCCTCACACAGCGCCTCGAACGCCGCCATTTGTTGAACGCTGTTCGGGTTGAGGTGCTGAAGCTGAAGCCCATACTCGAAGAGGACCGCCCGGATGAACCTCCCGGCGGGGATGGAGAAGTCGCGCTCGTGGAACGCCACGAACGAGATGACGTACCCCTTAGGCAGGCGTGGCACGGACTCCTCCCCGGGCACCTTCCACTCTACGGCGTCAGTGAGCGGAGGTAGCTGCCCGGCGGCGACAAGGCGGTGCAGCATCGTACGGGACTCGTTGGAGCGCGACCAGTTCGACATGGCGACGGCGAGCGTACGCGTGCGACTCCGGCGAGAGTAGTGGCGGCGCTGCGGGCGTGAGGGGCGAAAGAAGCGAACGACGAGGGCAGAGGAAAAGGCAGGGGAGTAAAAGTCCCAAACCCTTGGCTAGCGCGCGGTTAAAAAGGAAGGAATGCGGCCACCGGCCTTAAATGCTGGGCCTACCACGTCGACGAAACGCTCGCCCGCGCGCGCGTGCCCCGACGTGACTGGCGCCCGCCTGCGCGACGCCTCGATCCTCGCTGGGCCCAGGTACCTAAACCGTCCCCGCACTGTCTTTTCAAACCGTCTCGTCCGCCACGTCGGCCACGATGGCCACGATGCCCACGTCGCCCACGACGCCCACGACGTCCACGACTACATCAACACAACAACCCAGAGCCGCAAATGCTACTAAAGTCTAAAACCCCACAAGTGAGTCTACAACTCACTCGTGGGCTCGGGGGCTACGTCCGGCGGATGCGCTCGTGCGCACCCACTGGGAAGATCAAGAACAAAAATCGACTCAACGCCTTTCGACTAAGCCCGTGTGCGAGTCCTTGACTCCCACTCAGGCTCGGGGGCTACTGACGAGGGCCCAGATTAGGGCCCCCTTTAACGGCGAGATAATCACTCTTAAGGTGGAGTCTTCTGACACTATTGACAACGTGAAGGCCAAGATTCAAGACGAGGAGGACTAAGGACCCCTGTCGAGACCATCACTGGCAAGACGTCTTGTTTCCGACTAGTTGGGAGCTTCTTCGACAAGTCTCCTACTAAGAGGAAGCTTCTCCGACAAAGTCTCCGCCTCGCACGACAACCTGCTCGTTCGCACGAGCAGTCTCCATCTCTGACCAAGGCGCGGTCCACGCAACGTGGCGCTGCACCGACGCACGGACTCTTCCGCTACGACGCGTGGGGCGCCAGTTCCCCATGCCATGCAAGCGTACCAGCTGGCGGCACGCGCGGGCAACCAACTCTGACAGGAGCCTTAATGCAGCTCTGCACAGCCGCGCGGCCATCAACACACCGTCACATCCGACCCTGCAGCACACCAACTCCGACCGAGGCACTCGAGTGCCCCCTATGATTAGCACTGGCCTACGATTAGGCCTTAACGTGGCAAGCTCACCCCGTACTCGGGCGGGTTGAGTCAGCTCCAAACTACTCGGAGGAAGCGCCAGGCGTCCCAAAGTGAATAGCCCCGCCCGGCCACGCGGCGGCCCCGACGACAACATAGCGCGGCTTCTCTTCAATGTGCCCTGACGGACAGCGACGCACGAGAGGACGTCCCAGCGGCCAAGCACTGTAACTCTTATTTTACTCCCCTTTTTGCCCTTCCTCCTTGCGTCTATAAAAGGGAGAGGAGGGCAACCGTCACAAGGGCTGACAAAACCGAACACCCATACTCCATGGACTTGGGCTCGATACCCTCTCCCGACCAGTTTGTAACCCCTACTACAAACAACCCTAGCACGGGAACACGGCAGCTCGAAACTGGACGTAGGGTATTACTCCTCGGAGGCCCGAACCAGTCTAAATCCCGGTGTCTCCTGTGCTAACCATCCGGGTCCGACACACGATCGATACAAATTTACTGTCCGGCGGTAGAGAACCCCGATAATAGCCATAGCCTCTTTTTCATAAGTTGAAGCTGCTGCAGCTTTTGGGCCCAATGTTTTGCTGAGAAAAGCAATTGGGCGACGATGCTGCATAAGGACAGCACCAATACCTCCTCCACTGGCGTCTGCTTCCAATATAAATGGTTGGGAAAAATCAGGCAATCCTAGGACTGGGGGGTTAGACATTTTCAGTTTGAGTAACTGAAAGGCTGTTTCTTGTTCCTGATGCCAAGAGAAAGAATCCTTCTTTAATGCATTGAATAGAGGCCGGCAAATGATCCCATAATCCTGAATAAAACGTCTGTAATATCCTGTCATGCCCAAAAATGCTCTTAGTTGAGTGACAGTAGTAGGTGAAGGCCAGTCCTGAGTAATTTGTATCTTTGAGGGATCTGTGGCTACTCCTTGGTTGCTGATGACATGGCCTAGATACTCAATGCTATCTTGGCCAAATATGCATTTACTGAGTTTTGCATATAACTTGTTGTGCCTTAATACTTGCAAAACAGCTCTGAGGTGAGACAAATGATCTGTCATTGTTGTGCTATAGATCAAAATGTCGTCAAAAAATACCAGGGCAAACTTCCTCAGAAATTCTGCTAAAACTGAGTTCATCAGTGCCTGAAATGTGGCAGGAGCATTAGTGAGCCCAAAGGGTAAGACCAGGTACTCAAAATGACCCAAGTGAGTTGTGAAGGCAGTTTTAATAATATCAGTTTCCTTCATCCTGATTTGGTGATAACCATCCCTGAGATCAATTTTTGAGAACACTTTTGCCCCAAATAATTCATCCAATAAATCTTCAATAATGGGAATGGGGTACTTGTTTTTGACAGTATTAGCATTGAGCTGTCTGTAATCAACACACATTCTCCAGGAGCCATCTTTTTTCTTCACAAGAATTACTGGGGATGAATATGGGCTGATGCTGGGTCTGATAAGATGGGAATTTAGCATTTGCTTAATCAACTCCTCCATTGCATTCTTTTGGTGGTGAGGTAACCTATAAGGCCTTTGGTTGACTATTTTACTGTCATCAATAAGGGTGATAGCATGGTCCACTGCCCTCTTTGGAGGGAGGTTCTGAGGTTCTTGAAAAACATCTGCAAATTCTTGAAGAATTGTTGTAATGGCCTTGTCTTCTGGAATTGGCTGGCATGCCTGATCCACTTGTGTGTTTTGGTTATTTAGGACTACCACAGCTCCAATAGCCTTCTTCTTCAGCATTTTACATAGCTTGGTTGGGGAAAGAAGCAGACTCTTGTCAGGAAGTGTTTCATCCACAAAAGTCACTAGTTGCTTCCCATCCTTTGTGATAGAGAATTCCCTTGTCTTTAAGTTCAGGCCTACAGGACTATGAGTGTATATCCAATCAGCACCCAAAATGATGTCATAACCCTGTACTTCCAACAATCTGAGATCAGATTGGAATGAATGGCCTTGAATTGTATAAGTACAGTGTTGGCAATCTGTGGTACTCAGCATATTTTGACCATTTGCAGACACCACTTGTACAGGAGAAACTGAAGAAATGACTGAGTGGGATTTAATAGCAAACTTGGCATTGATGAATGAGGAGTCACTTCCACTGTCTACTAGTGCAGTGGCGACATGTTTACCAATGTGCACCTTCAGGGTAAATGTATTGGCAGAGGGGTCAGCCCCATTTACTGCTTGCATTGATAATTGCATCATTGGAATTTGCTGGGCATCAAAGAACTCTGCCTCTTCTGTAGAAGTATCATCCTCTACCACTCCTATTTCCTCTTTGCCGTGGGCATCCTGCATTACAATGACTGAGAAATTTTGTTTGACTTTGCATACTTTTGCATGTCCCGGGGTCCATGCTTCTCTACACTTGAAACATTTCCCAGCAGCCCTTAGTTCAGCAATTGTAGCAGGTTCTTTTGTTTCTGCCACTGGTTGGTCCTTCACCCAAGGTTTAGGTGGTCTGTTAGCAGGATTGAACATAGGAAACTTCTTTTGTACTGGGGTGGTTTGCTCCAATCTCCTAGCATACCAGAAGGCCTGTGTTAAGGAAGATGGCTGATGGCACTGCAAATGATGCTGAATTGGTTCTTTTAGGCCAGCAACAAAACTATGGGTGAAAAAGTCATCCCCCAAGGATGGGTTGTCTCTCTTCACCATGCCCATTAATTCTTCAAATCTGGCCACATAATCAGTGACTGTACCAGTCTGCTTCAAATTATGGAATTGGCCAATGGCTTCATATGTTGATACTTCATTGAACCTATCACCAATCATTCTGCAAAATTTGTGCCAAGGCAAATTGATAGGAGTGCATCCAGTTGACCTCCACCAATACTCAGCCTTCCCTTTTATATACAATATAGCCAATTGCACTCTGTCCTCATTAGACACTCCAACCAGTTCAAAGTACTTCTCAGCCTTCCTAATCCAACCATCAGGGTCAGTTCCATCAAATTCTGGAAAAGATAGCTTTGGTCCTTTAGCTACCATCTTGTGTTGAGATTGCAATTGGGTGGAGAAGGTGTTATGCTGGTTAGAAAAATTGAAATTGGGCTCTTTGGCTGGTGGTTGGGATTTAAAAGGAGGATGGTGAGGCTGATATATCTGGTTGTATTGTATGGGAGGGTGGGTGGGAAAAGGATTGAAAGCTTCAATCTGCTCGGGTGTCCAAGGACAATCATCCCACATATACTCAACATCAGTATAATATTGGGCTGGCTTAGCTGCTTTTTGGTGCTGGTGGAAATTTGGAGTGTTGGGCTGTTTATGCATCCATTCAGGTTCTTCAAGATCATAAAAATAAACATTGGACATAGGAGGTGGTTGGTAAATTTGCTTATGAGCTAGAGTGGCTTCCTGAGGATTATAAGTTGATTTGTGGAGCTGGTCCTGGGAATCCTTGGTAAACAGATTCTGAGTGTGAGGTACTGCAGAGAAGGTATTAGTACCTTTGACATTGGAGCCTTTGTCCTCCCTATTTTGTACCCCCACCTTGTCACCCAATCTGGTTATGTAGGACTTGAGCTCATCAAAATTGAGGACCATGGTGTCATTGTGTTGTTCCTGCTTCTTCATGAAAGAATCTAGAGTCGTTCTCAGACCATCCACTTCAGGGGCAGAAGCATAACGACGATCATAAGGGTTTTATTCTTCTTTGTCTCCAGTTTGGTCACCAATCTTCGCCATCAGTACCTTGTGAACTTGGTTCAGGATTAACCCTCCCCAAATATGTTCACAAAGTGCTTCACCACCGCCAGAGACACGGGATTGGGTTAGGGGATTTTACACAAGCACTTGGCTTGCAACCTTAGCCAATGGTGTCTCTCACCGTCGCCACCACTCTTCAATCCGGTCACAGCACTCAGAATTTTACACAGCGACACAAGCACTGCAATCCTAGCTGATTTCGGAGGAAGAGCCAAGATTTGGGGAAAAATCGGGTTGCTCCCACAGATCGGGATGGGAGGGTGGGATTTCACACTGCTGATCAGCAACCACCTCGCATCCGCCGGTCGGACTCGATCTGCAGGACTGGCTGTGGAAGGCGAAAAAATTTTGCCAAGAAAAGACGGCTCTGGATACCAATTGTCAGGACCCAGTGATCCGCGAGGGTATCAAGCAAGACAGAAATCTAAGAACACCAGAAACAGAGTGAAATACCAGGGAACGATTGAGGATTAGGATTTGCAGTTCACTGCACCGGAAACGATTCATGACGAAAATCCGATACAGGCGTCGGCCATGGCGGCGGACGAGGAACTACAACTATTCCTAAACCTAATTTAGAGTTTATCTCCCATCATAAGTTATTACAGCAAGGGGGTTCTGCTCTTATAGCAGCCCGACAGTGAAAGTAAAGAAGAACGGTAACTGTCCCGTAAGGCGAAAATGAACAGTAAAAACGAAGACGATGACGGCCGTTAGATGAAGGATGGACGGCATCGGCTGAGTCGGTCGGCTTCACTAGTCTGCCTGAGCTGGAGACTCAATGGATGGCTTGTTTACTGACGAACTGAAGATTCAGTGAATCCTGACAGGCATGGGTCGTAGTATACGACCCGAGGAGGCGGACGAGATCGGGCTCCAGGACGGCGAGGAGATCTTCGTATCGCTCCGCTTGCATGGGAGCTAGAGTTGTGCATGAAAAGTTATCGAGTTTTTCGTTTTTGATTGGGCAGCACTTTCAGATTGTTGCACTTGTATCCGAACTTTGTGTTGAGTTCTTCAGAGATTTGGTGCGATGCAAAAATTTGGTTGGTGATTGATTGCTGAATTTGTCTGCAAATCAACATTTACTGCCGCGCCTCAGCGCGCGGCACGGCCCCGACATGCTCTTTCTCGTGTGCACTCGATACAGTGCTCTTTCTCGTGTGCAGTGTGCTCGATACACCGTCGAGGGCACGGCCCCGACGTGCTCTTCTCTTTTCCCGTGTGCTCAATACACCGTCGAGCGTCGAAAGGCGATAGGGGTCGAGAGGAGGATCTACTATGTCGACGACGTCACCGGCGTTTGGTGATAGGCGCGGCGGCCATGACCAGCAAGAGACTTGACGACGGGGAGGAAGGACAAGCAGCAGCCGTGCCCAGCGGCGGCGAGCCGGAGAGCATCGCGCGGTCGGCTTCGACGCTCCAAAGCACAGTTGCAAGGACAAGAAGGCGATCAACAAGAAGTAGCCGGCGGTGGCCAACGGCGAAGCGAACACCGCCGTCCCCGGCGGCGCCAGAAGCAACTGCCGCCGGGTTGCTCCGCGGACTGATACCGCCGTTTTGATGCTCGCCACTGCCATCGTTTTCAATGTTGCAGGGTCTACTGGCACCACTGGCCGTCCAACCTGATCATCGATGCTATCTGCATATCATAGACGACGGCGAGTAGTAGATTACTTCATCTTAGCAATGCGCTTGACCGGTCGACAATGACATTACATAATACCGTTGCTAAACTGTTAGCAAATTACAGAGGTTCATGAAAAGTGCACAACTAAATAGCTTGATGATGGGAACACAAGTGCTACTGCTAACTCTTTTCTTTTTCTTTTTTGGCTACTGCTAACATAACCATTCCTTGTTGCCTCTTTTGCAACGCGAAGAACTCCAAAGATGCTACCGCAGGAGAGCTTTATTCGTGCATGCAGCGTGCATTCAGCCCAAGGAATATTCAGAGCACAGCCTCAATGGTTGCAGTGCTGTCTTCTGACCTATAGATTCCAGACTTATGGTTGATCATCTGGAGCACTTTTCCCTTCCCGCTGCCACTGCCATCAACAACACTACCAGCACCAGCACCAGCGCCATCGCCATTGCTACAAGCCAGCAACTCCACTCCAGTGAAAACAACAAGTTCGTCATCAAATAACAGCTCACCAGGAGTTTGGAAGATGCTGAAGATGCACAACCTGCCGGATCCCATGTTGACGATTTGGGGCAGCCCGAGAGGCTCCCAATCAGGCGGGAAGTAATCATTCCCCAGGACACCGCATAACTCTGGCTTCTCACCGGTAAGGGCAGAGGAGAGGTCAGAAAAACCCAGGAGGCGATCCTCTTTGATGCCAAACCAGAGATTAAGCTCCGGCATATACTCAGCCTTGCCATAGAGTGGCAGCAACCAATTGCCAGCATGGCTCCACTCTTTCCTGGCTGTGTCGTAGCAGTAGGTACCAAAACCCCTGAAAGACACGCAGAGGTGGGAGCCACCACCAAGAACAGCATGGGAACAGATCCAGGTGTGATTGAAACCAGGCTCGAGGACAAAGGGCGGCAGCGGGAGCAAGTGACGGCGCCAGACCTTCTCGCAGCACAGCCTGTTGGGCTTGGCATAGAACAAGGCTTCGAACTGGCCTTCATCTGGGCATGGCCTGAGTAACCTGTCTACACCTGGCCTGAGTGTCTGCTCCATGATGTAGAGTCTGCTACCGCCTCCGTGGTCTTGCTCACCGGAGTCAGGGACGGGGATGGAGATGGGCCCCCTCTTGTTGGTGTGGAGGCCGGGCAAGACAAGGATGGAATCCAAGTCTGCATCGTAGAGGAAGGAGAGACCGTATTGGTCTGTGCAGATGATCTGGTTCTCGGATAGGCCAAAGCAATGCATCTTCCATCTACCGTCGAAAGGGGATGGATTTGGGAGGAAGTTTGAGCTTGGCGGCGGCATCTCGATGATCTCCATCTCTTGGAGATTTATTTTCTTCTGCTCTGCTGGTGTCTCAGGGTAGAACAAGTGCTGCCGCGACATGTCCATGCGGCGAAGCGAATAAATGAAGCACTCGCGATTAAGCGTGATAAGATTCAGGTAACGCCGGAGGCTCATCGTCGATTGGCTATCTCTCCGTCGAGAGGTACCCTAGAGGGAGCTGAAGCAGATCGATCGATGTACAAGCGGCGGCGGTGTGAACTGCTGGAGGAACAAACAAGCAAGCAGATAGCAGCCGCAGGCACGGATGGCATAAGGCCCAGATGGGCCCATTTTGTGCTTACTGGGCTGCCGAGCGCATCATTATAAATGGGCCTGTTTCTCCGACGATTGGCGATCCTGGCTTTAGCAGGCCGTCAGCGTCGAATCAGAATCAGAACACACGGTAAACGAGATCGAGAGCCGAGAGGGGATCGAGAGAGGAGGTGTCGATGGCGACGCCGTCGTCGACGAAGGTAGGGCAGAACTGGGAGGAGGAGGCGGAGAGGAGCACAGCTACGTCAAAGGTGAAGGCCGAGGCCGGCACCCACATTGAGATCAAGGTGTGGAGCCCAACGGCGAAGGCCGAGGACGTCGTGTCCTTCCGCATCAGGCGCGACGTGAAGATGGGGCGGTTCATGGACATGTACTGCGAGAAGCACTCGATCCGAAGCCCCTACGGCGTCTCTTTCTTCCTGGATTCCGTCGCCCGCGTAATATCATCCTACAAGACGCCGGACGAGATCGGGCTCGAGGACGGCGACGAGATCTACGTATTCCCCAACCAGGTCGGGAGCTAGCTTGAGTCGTTGTGCATGAAGAGCCGCCAAGGTTTTTTCGGGTTTGATCGGCCAGTACTCTCTCAGGTTTTATCCGGAGTACAAGTCATGATGTGTTTGGGATCAGGATTCAGGACATCTGGTGCGTGTGTGAAAATTTGCTTGGCGATTATTGATTGCTCTGAATCTGTATGCATGTTGAAACATGAATGCAAGCACGTGTTGAGATCGTGATTTGGTTATGATGAGGTTTTTTGTTTGATGATCTATACCATACCAGTAGTAGTATCTTCAGATCAAACCATGCAGTTAATCCGCGATTGGGAGTCCAGGCTCCGTTTATGGCCTCTTGTTGACAACCGTTGGTGTCAGCCTGCTTGGTCCAAGTAAAGGGTTAGTTGTTCAAATTCAACGGCGAAAATCAACCACTACCGGCCAAGGTTCACAAAACCGGAACCAATTTGGTTTACCACAGCCGAAAAACCAGACCGGTTAAATGAGATTGAAAATTTTTAAGTTCGGTTTGAGGTCGGAAAACCGATCGGTTTTGCTACCGAACCAATAAGACTGGTTATCACGATTAGCCGGCTGGTTCCCAACGGTTTTGCTACCGGCCAGCCGAACAGATGTCAAAGGTGAAGGCCGAGGCCGCCACCGGCACCCACATCGAGAGTCGAGACCAAGGTGTGGAGCCCGACTGCCCGACGATGGAGAAGAACGGGGACGTGTGTTCTTCCGCATCAGGCGTGACATGAAGGTGGAGAGCACTTGATCTGGGAAGAAGAATACGTTCCGACAAGACGCCGGACAAGATTGGGCTCCGAGGACGGTGACGCGATCTCCGTAGCGCTTCCACGAGTTTGGGAACTAAAGTGGTAATGAAAAATAATTGATGCTTCTTTTGTGTTTGATGGGGCAGCTAGCACTTTTTTTACCGCACGTCTTTGAGCTAGCCTTGCTTTGGTTGATCAATTTTGTTACTAGCAAAGGTTGATCAATTTTGTTACTAGCAAAATGTACGTGCAATGCACACACGTATCTAAAAATCACAATAACAAAAAAAATCTATTTTTATAGTGTCGCATATGTCTAAAAAACTAAGATTGCAACGATAGCATGGGGTGAGGAGAAATCAGCAGCTACCTCTCACGGTTGGGGAAACACAGTGTCGGAGAATCGCTGACGACAACATGCATTGACGCGTGTTGGAAAGGAATGTAGTGATCTGTGATTAGTGCAAACCCATATTGCCGCGTGATTTGTAGATCATAGTCATCCATATTGACATGTGATTATGGTAATGCTGTAAACGCAACTGCGTCACCGAGACCGCCGACCTCGATCGCTAAGCCTTTACAAAAAACACAACGTGATTTGGTTACCAATTATTCCCCAAAATCCCTTAAAAAAACACGCCACGCTGCTTTTATCCCTTTCCAAAACACAATGACGTGGTTATCAATTATTCCAACACAACATGATTTGGCTTACCAATTATTCAAACGGTTGACGAAAGGGGCGGTTAGACCCATATATAACGATTTGTAGAACAAAATTGAGGGGGAGAGCCATTTTTTCGACATTAGATAATACTTTTTGCCAAAATATTTTTTCACCAACTCCTTTTCTACCGACGCCCCGTCGCTACCGCCAGCACGCGAGGCATACATGCACTCCCTTTCCAAATCAAGACGCGATTTGACTTTCCAAAAACAAAAAGGCATGATTTGGCTTAGCAATTATTTCCCGCATTGCGCGATTTGACTTTCCAAAAAACAAGTCATGATTTAGATTTTGCTTAGCAATTCTTTGACACGATTTGACTTTCCAAAAAAAGAAGTCATGATTTGGCTTAGCAATTATTTCCCGCGTTGCGTGATTTGACTTTCAAAAAAACAAGTCATGATTTAGATTTGTCTTCGCAATTCTTTGACGCAATTTGACTTTAAAAAAAAAGAAGTCATGATTTGGCTTAGCAATTATTTCCCGCATTGCGCCATTTGACTTTTGAAAAAACAAGCCCAAGTAAAATGCACGTGCGGTACGCACGTGTCTAAAAAACACAATAAATAAAATAGATGTATGCCAATAAATCGATGAGTATCAAAAAAATGCTCATCCAACATAGACATTCCATTGCATTATTAAAACAAAGAATTATTCGACGCAACCATATATAATGCAATACGACACATTTAGTGCTTCGTAGTCAGCTCACATCACATGCACAACATTTCTATGCTTTCAAAATGTCTCTATACACGATGTTCTTAGTTTTCTTCCCGGTTGGATCAGCTAGAATGATAGGTTTGGTCAAAACCCACGTCATATTCAATAAGAGTTCCATGTTCAGGTATGACAGATCCTATTGGTGAATATAAGACCAGCATAGTTTGCATTGAAGATATACATTTACCAATGTTAAAAACTCATTGAAGATATAATCTACCATTATGTAAAACTCATTGTTCATATGAGTTGGTGCGCCTATAGCCAGAAGCGCCGCTCCTCTGATGGCATTTTTACGTGCGTAATTTTCTCTCCTCCTCGCGTTTATCATATCCTTCGTTGCAGTGTACTTTTCCCGCTTCCTTTGGTTCTCGCGAGTTTTAGAATCTTTCAATAGGAAAAAACAACCACACGTGAAGAAACATGCATGTCTACGAATTTGAGATGGCAAGATGCAAGAAGCGATCGGTCCCAATCCCAACCTCCATCATGAAGATTTTTGACTCGCATGGGATGACTTTGTTCAACATTACTCACGTCTCCGAGTAATATGCGGCATTGTTGTTCGGTAACACCAACTGCTGCACAGGAAAATATATAATCTGGATCAACGAAGACGCGATATGAACAAACACACCGAACACATCCATGAACAAACAAACCTATAGAAGAAGCGAGTTTTAGGATCACCACATTGTTTCCTTTTGCGTACCCGTGCAACAACTCGATGTTCGGCTGTAGTTGCGGCCGCCGTAGGTCTGATGTAGCTGGTACAGATTTCAAAGCAAGCTTAAAAAATAGATTCCTAAACGCACCTCAATCACAAATCAACAGGAATATGCATCATGTGTGAAGCATGGAGCCATGGAGGTACTCACCGTGTCTGGCCTTTTAATCGACAGGGGCTGGTGCTGTCAGGCCGGTCATGCGGATGGACCCGTTGATCTCGCTAGCAGTGATGGCCCAGCCGGCCAGCGACGACGACAACTAGGGTGCGGAGGTGAGGCCACTAAGGTCATTGGAGACGTCGTTGTTGTCCACGATGTGATATAAGTAGTAGAGAAGCAATGCGTGACTCAGGGTGTGTTTGGTTGGGCTGTGGCTTTGGGAAAAGCTGATGTGGGCTGTGGCTTTGGGAAAAGCTGCTGTGACAAAGCTGCTGTGGGATGGATGGAAGCCTGTTTGGTTGACCTGCTGTGGCTTTTGGAGAAGTCCCCTCACTTACAACATGGCCCCGCATGTCATACATAGATTGGACCTTCTTGGCTTCTTCTTCCTCCCGTCAGTGCTCGCCATGTCGGGATGGAGCTTGCCGCGGCTGTGCAGGGGGAGGGTCTTGCCGAGCGCCGGAACTGTAGTCGTGCCCGCACCCACACCCACCGAAGTCGTGGCCGCGCCCGCACTCGCCGTCGCGCCATGAGGGAGGGGAGCGGCCAGCCATGGATGAGGAGCTCCCGCGGCGGCAGGGAGGCCACTCCGGCGAGCCTGCGTCGCGGCAGGGGAGGGAGGAGGTGGCCTCCCGCCGTGCTTGCGCGCGCCTCCAAGGCCTGCGGTGGAGCACCGCCGAAGCCAACGGAGCCCACCGAGGTTGGGGGCCATGCTCGCCGGGGTTGACCGCCGTCGGGGCAGAAGAGACGGGACCGGGGCTGGCCGGTGGAGCTGGCCGGCGGAGCTCGCCAATGGCCGGCAGAGCTGCCGAGGGTTTGCTCGTGCCCCGGCGGCGGAGTTCGCCCGTGCCCCGGCGGCTGGCGGATCTCGCCCGCGGCCTCCCGCGGCGGGATTCAAGGGAGGAGACGGGGCTCGACGGGATGGACGACGGCTGGCGGATCTCGCCCGCCGGAGCCATGGGCCTGTGGCTGCCTCGCCGGTCCTGGAGGTCCGCCGGCCATGGGGTGGGCAGGGGAAGGAGCTCGCCGTGGCGGAGGCGTCGCGACGGGAGAGGGACGAGAAAAGAAAGAAAGAAACAAAACGAATCATTTTGTGTGTAACCAGTGGCAGGTGGGTAATTTTTGGATCCAAAAGCAGCTGAAAGCAGGGGGTGAGGGTGCTTTCAAATTTGTACTAGACAAAAGCAGCTTTTGGCAGTGACTTTGGATGGCAGCCAACCCCTTTGGTTGGGCTTCCTACTTTTGGCGAAAGCAAAAGTAGCTAAAAGCCAAACCAAAGGCACCCTCAAGCGGGAGGTAAAGGTGTTGATGCGAAAATAGGACGTCACTCCGCGCACGACACACGTGACTCCCCGGACTGTGCGAGGCGTGCCAGCCAATCTGACCTGTTGATTGACAATGGAAAATCGGCTAGAGAGCCGATGTGTCTTTTGATAAAAATCGTAACATCTAAGTAGGCGATACGGGGCAGAACAGATCGGCTAGATCAGCCGATATGATGATGTAGGCAGAGCGTAAGCTACCAGAGGCAACTTAAACAGAGCTTACGTGAGCAACACTTGAAACAGATCTAGACGGCTATATGATAATTAAAGTAATAATAATAATGTGATAAAGCCGACAGAAAGCAGTCTCAAGCTGGATAATTGGTGATAAAAGCTAGAACAACAAGAATTAAGATAAAACTTGCTAATCTAGCTGATATCGATAAATTGTGAATAAATCTAGACGAAACCACAGCGATGCGCCCGGTGGTTAAAGCTTAGAAATTACTCGGTAAAGCGGAACTCACCAGCAAGCCGGAGATCGAAGCGATGCAGCCCAGCGAGTTTGCGAGAGCTCGTGAAGAAGAAAAAAGTACGAATGCGAAGTCGCCGAAAAGTAGATGCGATAAAGTAGATGCAAGAATTGTAAAGGTATTTGCCCGGAGGCGGTTTTGATATTGATCGTGTGATAAATCTATTATAATAGTCGGGACTTATATTTATACCCTGGGCTCCTCTAGACTCCTGTAGCCGGAAGGGCTCAAAACTTCCTAATTAGAGACTCCTAGTAGGTCACGGTGACTAACTCTCCTAAATTATTATCTAAACAAAAGAGGAAATATATTAATAAGATACACGGAGTCTGGCTCCCCTGCAGATTGAATCCCTCTCAATTAAGCTCCTTTGAGTATGGTTCGGCCAAGGCATAACTGAATTAGGAATACTTAATTTCCAAAAGCCAACATCATCACGTCATAATATATGATTTTCTTCCTGGCCGTACCCAATCTGAATTCAATAGTTGAAAGTCCTCTGTCTTTACGTGTAAGTTTCTCTTTTGTCCTCCTTTATTTATTCTTACTAGTTTGCTTCGACGGCCTTTGCTAGTTTGCTCGTAAACTAGTCGTTCTTCGCCACATAAGTGCGTTGTTTACCTCTTTGCTGGCTTGCTCGTAAACCTAGCCGTCCTCCATCACGTAAGCGTGGTAGTTACTCTCCCGAACGATCGATTCAAGCAAACCCTAGGTCACCGGTCTGACCGGTGCGCCTGACCGGTCTGACCGGTGCGCCTGACCGGTCTGACCGGTCCCGGCGGCGACTCTACTCTTCGGTCCGTTCGCGTGCTCTTGCTTGTTGGCCCTGAAAGGCGTCAACAAATTGGCGACTCCGCTGGGGAAGAAAGATCAGGTTGCTCAAACCGTTCTATCGATCCCTAGCCTTTTAACCTAATTGATCCATTATTCTTGATTCGCCACTATATAATTGAATCTGGTCTTTTCAGACCGATTGCATCTAATATTGTGACTTTGCATCAGGCTGCTCAAGCCGTTTGCATTGTGTCTTCCTTGCTACTACTTATTGAAGACTAGAAGAGAAGCTAGGCTTTAGTTATTGATTGTTTGGATTTTCGAGGATATCTGGATTTATCTATATTACAAGATCTGAAGCATCAATATTTATTATGGCGGGCTATCCATATACTTCGCATCAATTCATCTACAACGAGCCCAAGGTACAATTTGCAAATACATTACCTATGTCTAATGTTAATAGTTATTTTGCAAGTACCATGAATCCTTATGTTGATGTTGCTAGATTTGATACTAGTAGGCATATTACATCGACTAGTAGTTGTTCAGATGGTTTTACTTATGCAAATTATAGTTCTGAATTTAATATGCAAAAGTCATTGTCAAATAATATGCATGCTTTGAATTTTAATGATACTAGCAACGTACAACATTACACTCACACACCGGCTGTACAACAAGTTCAAAAGTCGGTTAACATGCATCAAGGCCAAACTAACACGATGAGTTCGGCCAATTCTTATGGAACACCACATGCTAGTAATTCTACTAATTTTCAGCAAGGTGTTTCATCTATTTATTCATCGGCAGGATATGTGATTACATCACAAAACATGCCGGTGAATGAGAAAATTGGCTATGCTAATTCTAGCCATCAGGCCAGTTATTCTCAAACATTATGTGCAACTGATCTCTATAATATTCAGCAAGGTAGAGATGAATCGGTTTTTAATTATTTAGAAAGATTCAAAGAAATAAAGAATCTGTGCTTTAATTTACCTTTTTCCGATTCAGATCTAGCTTATCTTGCTTTTAGAGGTTTAAAATCATCCCTTAGAGATTGGTTGAGAGATATAAAATTTAATTCGCTTGATGAAGTGTTTGTGAAAGCTATGGCATATGAATTAAGTATAAAAGAACAAAACGAGAAAATTGGACATGCTAATTCTAGCTATCAGGCCAGTTGTTCTCAATCATCATATGCTACACAACATGACACTCGAGTAGAGGTTGCATCTAATTTTTCAGCACCACATGCAAATGCTAATAATCATGATTTGGCTCTAAATGTTTCTAATAACTCTAGCCAAATTAATGAAAATTCAGCAAAGACATATGCACCTCTAGAGTGTAAATCAGATGCTTGGTATGCTGAAATTGCTAGCATTAAGGCAGACTTGGCTGCATTGATAAAAGGGAAATCTGAACTTAAGGAGCTTATTGCCTCGGCACATGAGTGTGAAAAGAAGAACGATTCAGATTTTCATTCTAAATCTGTTCTATTAAAAGAGCTAAGCTTAGCTGTAGAAGAGCATATTAATCAAAAGGAGACAGCTACGCTTGATTTTCCTAAAGCCGGAGTTGTCGTACATTTCACTAGTGATCATGCCACTAAGCGACAAGTTCAGGCTGAGAAAAGTTCAGAACATCAAACTGCTGAAAACAAAGACAAAGGAGGCGAGAAGGGATCATTGGCATGTCGACACAAGGTGATTTCCAGCAACCCTGGAGGCACCGGTCTAACCGGCTCTCTACACCGGTCTGACCGGTCCAGGCAGAGGATGACTGTGGGCTGCCGTCAAGAGGAGAAATGCGACATCATCCACATCAAGGTTCCTCGCCTCTCCAATGTATTTGATAAGGTATGTTTTACAAACTGTTAATTCATTTATTAGTGATTCTATCATAAATAATTCTAAGAGATCGATTGATGATGATTTACTTGTTAGTGATTGCATGCCTTTAGATTCTACCAGCCAATGCATTGTTAAAATTAAAAAGGTTGATCATAAACATACTTTGACATTTAAATTTTCTACATCATCATTGTCAAAGTTTTTCTCTTCATGGTGTACTTATGGATATTCTGGACTTAAAAGTAAGAGATTAAAATCGAGAGCCTTTGTGAAGTCCGATGCTAATATAGTGACTAACTATAAAGCATCAGGTATTAGAAGTGCAAATAAAGGTATAGCCGAATGGGTCCATGAGAAATCTGAACCATTCGTTTGCTTGGCCTTAAAGCCTTCTCCACAAAAGCATCAGTTGGAAAAAATAAAGTACACCTTTGATCTAACTTTGTGTGATAATTTATTTGATATCTTGCTAGAGAATAATTTTATTAAGCTCTCTTATCACAAAGTTAGTCCATCACCTCTTAAGTTAAAGGATAGAAAATATTGCAAGTGGCATAATTCTTTTGATCATAATACTAGAGATTGCAATATATTTCGCCAATTTATACAATCGGCCATTAACACTGGACAATTGAAATTTTGTCAAATACAAGAGGACGACCAACTGTCTACAATTGGTTTTGATGGCAAAGGATCATTAAATCGGTTAACATCAGCCGGTTCATCCAAGGATCCAAATTTAATTGCCAAAGAGGAAGATTCAAAGCTCCCGAGTGTTGAGAAGGACATCGTCCATAACTTGCAAGATCAAGCGATTTTCGAGGACGATGAACCTATCAAAATCCCGGAATTTACTGGGGGGCAAAAGGATTTTTCTTCATCAAGACAGGAAACTATTACTCTCCCTGTTCTGGAGTCACAGGTCAGACCGGTGCAACCCAAAGGTCTGACCGGTGACCCACAGGTCAGACCGGTGCAAACCAAAGGTCTGACCGGTGCAAGTGTGAAAAAAATCAGGGATGTCCAAATCTGAACATCCTGTAGCTAATGGAGGTAAAGACCATGTCAAGCACAATGGTAAAAGGCCGAAGCTCACTTTTGACGAACTTCTGGCTAAGTACCAAAAAGACAATGAGGTCAAGCGTGCTAATCGGTCAAATAAAGTTAAATCATCAAGATTGCCTCCTAAGCATAACTCTGGGAATTGGAATCGGCAAAGAAAGGGTTTTCAATCAGCAGCATCATATTCTCCTTTTGAGCCATCAATGCCGGTTTCATATGCTCCATGTCCCACTAGTGCTCATCCTTATTCATCATGGGGTTGGAGTGATTCATGGGTACATACTCCTTCATATTTCAGACCATATCATGTTGAGTATGCAGCTCCAAGGCGACCATCACGTGCAAGGCAGCCGTATGTTGAAAGTGACCGTTTTGAGTATAAAAATCGATCTAGTGCTCAAAACAAGAAAAAGGTTGTCAAGCAAGTTTACCAAGTGAAAAGAGATGGTCGCAAAAATAAAAGTTCAAATATGAATTCAGTTAATAAAAAGCCGATTAATGTGTTGAGCGCTTCGGCTACTAATGGCAAAGAGAGGGAAAAATCAGTTGTTAATTCTTCAAGTGCCAAATCTGGACAAAAGAAGGTGAAGAGGTCAGAAATGAAGACTGAAGCGCCGCTGTCCAAAACTGAAGCAAAGCCAAGCCATTCGCTTGGTTTATCAAATTAGCGGAAGAAGGAGTTCCAAAAGCTTAGTGCTCAAGAGCTGAGAAAGAAAGGCATGGCATGGATTCCTAAAGGAAGCATTCAGACTCAAGACACGGGTGGTGATCAAGCAAAAGGTGCAAGACAATTGAAGGAGAAGAAAAGATATGAGAGACAATCTTCAAAATTGAGGTTTGCACCAAATCATCAAAATTATTGGTCATTACCTAGTTCATTTGCTTTACAAATGCCACATATGCCTATGTTTTGGAATTCATCCTTAGATATGCTTGATTATCCCTCATACTCTTATTTTGGTCCTTGAGTTCCACATGGATCATCTTTATATCATAGAGGGTTATCACCAAATTATTATGCATATTGATTAATTTTCAAAAGCCGAAATATTTAGTTTTTAGAGATGATTTTAATTTCTGAATTATATATCTCTACTCTTTTATTTCGGTTGTGCGTATTCTTATGGATGGATTCTTTGTGGATGATATTGAATTATCGTCCTTGACAACATACATGGCCGATGAATCTCTTAGATCATCGTTCTAAAGTGATAGCTTCCCGATGAGAGGTTGCTTATAACCTTTTTGGTGCCTTAAGTGCTCGGGGGGCAAGACTTAAGCAAAAAGAGTAATTTACCACTATGGAGTTTCTATTTACTAAATCGGCTTGCAAGATTTCTCAGGATGTTGGTGCTGTTCTTATTTCACCAATAATGACATTTTGAGATTTTTAGTCGATTGGTGTATTTAGTCTCAATTGACAAGCCGAATATGAATTTTTTTCTATTCAGGCTAGATTTGAGGATCCATAGTTGTAAAATCATACAGAGGCATGCAGTGATTCATTATTGAAGGTACATCAAGCATTTATGTTTAAATGGGTCACTAAATGTTTTCTTAATACATGTCTAGAGAGTTATCTAAATTTTATATCCATACTTTATCTAGACATGAAAATTAAGGATTAGCACTCTGAAACGATGAACATCAGGCCATGGTGTCCAAAAGACATTTTCATGGAAAAGGGCCGATGTTTAGTAATGCAGAGTGCACATCCTGGACAGACCGGTCTGACCGACCCTCATGACCGGTCTGACCGGTGTGGCTGTTGGTTTGGCTGTCCATATTTTTAAAACTTGTTGAAGCCAAGACTGACGCTTGGAGAAAGTTTGTTGTTGGTTATTGGCATGATCCGAGATGCATTGAAAATATAAGTCGAGAACAAACAAGGATGGTCCAAGGGTAATCCGGTTGTCCATCAATTCCAAGTTTTGGGGCTGCTAGCTATTTCTTGGTACGCAAGCTTTACCAAGAAACAGGGGGGCATATGTTCGCACCCAAAAGTGGCACGGTTCGAGATATGTGAAGCTAAGACTAGAATTGCCAATCTAGTGCTAACTCTTGATATTATGCAAGTTTGGCTTGAATATTTATTTGACAGGACTGGTGGGTCATCTTGGAGGTTCTGAATATGTTTTCGTAAAGAGGGCAAAGAAGTATTTGGAGAAGCGCCGATATGATGTCAAATCATAAGTTCAAGTGCACCAAGATGAAGCTTTTGCCAAAAGGATCAAGATAGTCATGTAGATCAAATAATCATGGTCAAAAGTGGCTGATCTGGCTTATATAAGAAGGTCAACTGATCTGATTCAATTATTGATCATATAGCCGATTCAGCACCCACACCGGTCTGACCTTTGACCCACACCGGTCAGACCGGTCAAACCAAAGTGCTCAAAATGCCAATTGGACTTCACCATTGCGTAGATCTCGTTGATCGAAATGCATATGTGGAACGTCCAATTCGGAGTCCGGATGAGGGAGTTATGGTCCTGGGAAGAACCAACCCTGCGTCTGACCGGTCTGACCGGTGGGTCCCGACGGTCTGACCGGTGGGTCCCGACGGTCTGACCGGTGCGTGCAGCCAAATCTGAGTTAGGAGTTGTATTTCGACATGGAATTTGTATAGGCTTCGACTCCTACTGGGGCAAGACCTCCCCACCCTATATTTATGAAGGGTCACGGCCGATTGAGGGGAAGATAATCGAATCTATCATTACCTTCTACTTTTTATCCTCTCAACACCTTTTCCAACCTCCATGTTTCTCGTCTCTTGATCTCCACGACTTGAGATGGCCTCCTAGGGCCTGCTGGTTGACCTAGGACACACCGGCGACGTCCACGCCCTGACGGGGTCCCTCCCGGGCGAGAGCTTCGACGGCCTTTGCTAGTTTGCTCGTAAACTAGTCGTTCTTCGCCACGTAAGTGCGTTGTTTACCTCTTTGCTGGTTTGCTCGTAAACCTAGCCGTCCTCCATCACGTAAGCGTGGTAGTTACCCTCCCGAACGATCGATTCAAGCAAACCCTAGGTCACCGGTCTGACCGGTGCGCCTGACCGGTCTGACCGGTCCCGGCGGCGACTCTGCTCTTCGGTCCGTTCGCGTGCTCTTGCTTGTTGGCCCTGAAAGGCGTCAACAAAACTCTGGAACACAACAACTGGCAAAGAGTTACCACGGGGGACACGCACAAAATAATGCTCCTCCGTTGTTTGATCGCTGGACTCGAGATAACAGGACATCCCAGTACAGTTCTATGGAGCATTTTGAAAACTTCCACAGAAATCACCATGTTATTTGACTTCAGAGAAGTGACCAGTGAATATGGATTTTCTTATTGGAAAGTAGCGATGATCAATAATTTCAGTGTTTGATTGGAATGTCTTTATCTGCCTGTCTGTATTTATAACACTGCATTTTATGTATGGACACACTTGGTCCTAACTTAGTACTAAGACTCCATGTAAAAAGACTGAAATACAAATCAATGTGTGTGCAACTGACCTGCAGGTTATTTCATCAATGTACTAAAAAATGAATGCACACTAACAGATATGGCGATAACAAGGCTATAAAAATATTGACTGACAGCAGTACCAAATTGGATAGATTATCATAGCCGAGAGCACAACAATGCTTTTCACAAAGCAGAGCTAAAATATTTTGTGATAAACACTCTACAAAGGAAATAAACCCCACATTTATTATTTATGTGCGAAATTGGTATGATCATCTAAACAACACAAACTGAATCTCTGCTAAAAGTGCACAATCATGCACAGATAAATGTAGTGTAGCACAAAAATATCTCCTAATTGATTACTGGATTTGCAAGACCAACACGTCTTCAAATGTTGGCGTAAACATTATGATCAAGTTTCTCAAGTTGTATAATACAAGATGATTTATTCCATCATAAGGTTGGAAGAAACGCATGGGGAAAACAGAAGAGACGGTACCTGGGGCAAGTGGGCGCTCGAAGAGGACCTCTTCGGTGGAGACCATGGTGAGGCGTGAGCCGGCGTCGTCCCCCTACGGCGTCACCGAACTTGGTCCATGTGCGGCGCTCGACATGGCTCATGGAGAGGGGCGTGTGCGCGAGGCTGCGGGTTCGGGTGGTGGTGGTGGTGACCTTGACCTTGTTGCCCTCATCGTCGAAGCGGAACATCGGGCCCAAGGACGATCCACGGCGGAAGGAGGAGGCCGAGGTCGCCGGCGTCGTCCGCGAGCTCGCCCCACCGGAACGTGTGCTGTTGCTGCGTCGCCACCGCCGCCATGGCATGGAAGCCGACGAAGTCGCCGAAGAAGAAGTCAGGGATGAAGTCGCAGCCTCGCAGCAGTGCACTGCATCGCTTGCCGCCGGAGCCAACCTGACCCAACGACGGCGGTCACGGTCTCCTGCCGCACCCTTCCCCTCCTCTCGTGCTGAGGCCACCGAGCTTGGGTCGTAGCACCGTCTTACCCACTCCGAGCCACACCACCACACCAGATCTGCATCTGGACCCCGCGCAGCTCTCGTGCATTTGGAAGAATGAAGTACCAGCTACTAGCTCCACAGTGACTTTATGAGCGGACTCAGCTCAAAGCCCTGAACCATTGGCTCCCATGCTCAACATGCAAATTATTTCCACTAGAACCAACAAATGATCAGTCAATGCATGTACTGGTCGTCTGGCATTTATTAGCTTCCTCAAGTGAATAACCGATGCATGCAATCTTCCACAAGCATTCTAAGAGCTGGCTGATTTCCATCATGATCATTGTCTTCCATCGTCAGTCTTTCGGCTCTAAACCTCCAACCATCGACATGAATCTTCAATTGTCACTGCCCTACATCATTGGTCACGCCATCTTTGCTCCTTTCACACCTTCGTGATGAAGATCAGTATCAACCTTGTCATCAGCATAACGACTTATCATCGATCTCTTGAAGGCATGGTAGTTGATGATTGAAAGAACTCTTTTCTTCGACAAATCTTCCTGCAGCATGCCCCCTTTGTATGAGCTGCTAACAGTAAGTGTCGAGCCGATTGATTATTTCTCACCAATCTCATTGGTTCCCTCTTTCGTGTCTCTGACACACTAGACTCTGTTGGAGCTGAGAGGTCTATGTCGCTGCCCAGCTTCTGTAGCATCTCTACTGGCTTATTAAAAGCAAAAATAGCTGATAAAGAATTATGTCAGCTGTATGTGTCTCTTACTTTGTATCCTTGATGTAAAACTGATATGTGTTGTATTATGGGAGGCTTCCACTTTACTCTCGGCACTGTCATCCAGTTGGATTGGCTGCTTGCTACCGCCAATGATCATCAAGCTTTGCCAATATGATCGGTATCGACCATTCTTCATTAACTCCTGTTGCGAATCCTCTAAATATTTTTTAGCTGATTTGCCATCAGCTTGTTAGTAACCGAAAAATAATTCGGTTCTCTCTTCATTGATGGCCTTCGCAGCGCCGTGCTTGTTGACAATGTCGTCCTGCTGCCCTTGAGTCTAGTTTCGACGGTGGCTTTTGACTTCTCCAAACACAATCTCCATGCATACGTGTGTGCGTACAGCCTACTGTCATGTATGCTGAAAGGTTGGTATGACATCGTCGTTGTTTATGGCACTCAGCTGATTGCCTGACAGCATTGCGGCCAATGAAGATACCCATGTAATTGGTTGTGAGATTGACGGTGGCGAAGCATCATGCTTGGTGAAGGACTCCTGCTGGGTACATGTCCATAGGTCTTCATTGTTGTTGCAAGCATCGTCTGGCCAGTCGCTTGATCATATTGATGCTGACGTCACTGGCTTTATTGGCTATGCAACCTCGTCATTGTCTCAGTATTGATTTTCTAGCTTGGCGACTTAGAGCAACACCTTTTCAAACTTTGATTAGATTGATCCTTAACCGATAGACTTTATGTATCGGCTTTCAGGACTGCTGCTCGGTATGTCTCTGAGGACATCAGTGATTCCACTAAGAGCCGAAGTCTAGTAATCTGATGATAGATCCATGTCTTTGTATTGGCTCAACTCTGGCATCAATAGCCGATATACAAAAATAGATCGCCCAAGGAGGGACTCAACCGTTGCCAATTTAGGAGATGCTGGAGTTTCCTCGGATATGCTTGTGATGTTGTCCTCGCCTTGTGGCGTCGTCATCAGCAATATCTTTGTTTCTGGAGGTCACGCTGACAACTTCACAGTGTTGTGGCAACACTTTTACATGGAGCTCCATGTATTAACTTGCGTATGCTTATGTGGAACAACCCTTTGACTGCATATACAAGCAATTCTAGTCATCTAAGCATTTCCAACCATCTGTGTGAAGGAGACGTGCGTCTGCATCATGCCACTTTGTCGTTGCTGGTGAAACTCAGCAAATATAGCACGTGTATGATATCCCTTGATCCATAGATGTATTTGCACCTCGAATATTCTACTCAATGGGCATTGCACGACTAGTAAATCGACCTTGATAGGAAGCTTGTCATTGGCTTTGGTTGACTGACTTCAGATATCTGACTTTGTCGAATGGACTGTGCATTAGCAGTGATGGTACTGCTGAATATAATTTGAGTGATGCCCCATCAGCCGATGCTATCATGACTTCTTCCTCTTATCATCAATCATTGATTACCTGCTGGCAGCAAATTAATGGCCAAATACCTTCACTCTTGATCTACTTCCACGAAAGCATTAGCTCGTACTTCACTTTATCATCTTTATTTGGCTGATTCATGATCCTCGATGCGCAGCAACTAGCCCATGTGCAGCAACCCGCCGTGTCCATCTAATTCCCTTTAGCGATATACCAGCCGTTATTTTGATACCAATCATGCATATATAGTCCATTTTATTGAGCCGATGTTAGAAATGCGGCCATTCAATTACATTTAATAATGACAGTAGCCGATTAACGAACTAACTATTTGCTGTTTTTATTTTTCCTGGTGATTTTACCAGTAAACCCCCCTCAGCTTGATGTAATCAATGATATAGCGAGGTGAGCGAGTTAGTCGTCGTAATACATCAGCTTATTTGTTAGCCGATTAGCCCCCTTGTCAGCTTCCGTTGTCTGTAATGTACTGGGCTTATCGGCTCTTCCTGGCTGGTTGTTTTCCTTTTCTCCTTATATACCTTTGGATTCCACCAGCCCTTAAACATCATGATCTATGGCCTTCTCTGATTTGATAAAGTTTTTTCACTTGAACCATCAACCAACCGATTCTTCAGAATTACAAGCAGCTGATTTTATTTTTTGAATCATCAGCAGTCGGCAAAGCACAGAAATCCTGTATAGTAAACTGCTCCTCTGCTTTTCTTTCGTGATCGGAAATAGACCCTTTATGGATGCATTGAAATTAATCTGCTGCATTAGCCTCATCCATTAGCTCAATCAGGTAATAGCCATCAACTCCTATTTCTTTCTAACCAAGTAACCATCATCGGCAGTACTAAGGACTTGGATTGGAACCTCTTCAAGAAACAGCCATCAGCTCCTTTTTTTTCTTTCAGGAATCAGGACACATGCAGTTGTCATTGCCTTTTGACGAACGGCCACTGGCCATCTGCTGTCGACCATATCCAATTAGCTAATTTTTCTATGCTGAACACTGGTTCCCTTCTGACTTATGCAGTTGTCATCAGCAAACCATCATCTCACGATGAATATACTGCTTACGAGCCCAAGACGTTTAAAAATTTAGTTCTCTTGTTATCACCGAATTTTGCCAATCACATCAGCTTGTCCAAAACAATAACCGATGAGAGAATCTGAGGACTGATCCGTAGCTTTGAAGATGCACTCAGAATTGATAACCATTAGCTTTAGTTATTAATGAAACAGACACTAGCTCCATTGAAGAGACAAACATCAGCTTCATTATCCATTAGCCGATTTCTTCCAATGTCAGTGCCGACATCTGTCCTGTAACTTTGGATTACTTCCATCATCAAAGCTATTCTATATTGAGCCCTCAAACTGCACAGGATCATCTTCGGCTAAGAACGGGATCTTGAATCGACCGTGTACCGGCTACCACTGATATACAATAGTTGAATCACCGGATTGATGGCTCTCCTCCATATCAGCGTATTTGTGACATTTGCTGGTGACTTGGTTCCTGTTGTTGGCGAGATACTTAGGACCCCAATAATGCACAGTTTTGTGTCCTTCTCAATTTTGTAGCCAATGCTGAATATTTCCAACAGCCCGTAATCTCGCTGATGTGATTTTCAAGTTAGTGGTTTGTAGAATTGGCCTTCGGTCACCGATTGGACCCTGGTAAACGCTTCTAGGAAACCCAGCTGTGACTTTGAATCGGCTGTACACCCCGTAACCTTTTCTGGTGCCTCAGTGAGCATTAGCATGAGTAGAACGCTTTGCGTGGCGCTAATGCTGAGAATATTGCACCAGCCGAGGAAAAGCTATCGTCGACAATCGGCTATAATTTCTCTAGTTGCACACTTGTATGTAGAGTTGATATCGGCCAGAAAATTTTGTACAGTTGGGTATTGACTGAGTACAACCGATATGGTAGACCAAGTTTGCTTTAGCCGATAGGTTTCACTTTTCATGGGACAAATAAAATAATCTGGTGTCCAACTAACAATCAGCGGTATAGGAAATCCTCGTAGCATATTGTTCATTTGCCTTTTTCCGTGATCAGAGCTTTCATGGAATATTAATATACTAAAATTTCTTGATCTTCCTAACACACGTTGCTTTTCCCAGACTGCTTGTTGTATTTGACGAGCTTCCTTTTTCAGCAATTCCCCTTCAGCTCAAACCATCTTAGCGACAATGTGCAGCTGTACAGAGAGCCGGTATGCACGGTAGTCCCATTTACCGATGTACACTTTGCTGCTTGCCTATTGTTGGGGGTCGGAAAATCGGATGGACCCCGAACACAAGTGAAGAGATATTCCCGAACAAATATGCGAAAGTGCTCAATAGCGCGGAGATAAGAAATCTCCGAAAGTCTGACCTCGCCTCAAAAGTTGTGAATCCCTTTACACGTGCTCTCGAACCCCCTTTTATAGGGAGGCGAAGGGACTTTTACATTCCGAGATTATCCTCGAATCTAAAGAATATTCCAAGTGTGAACATGTACATGAATGTCTTTTACATCCCGTGATTTGCGGAGCTAATTTCACATATTTACAAGCCGGCCACTAGTTCACACTTCGAACCCGGACTTTTGATGCCTTGCCTTTGACTGAGTCTCCCATGGGCCTTTGACTCTTCATTCGCGGGAGTCATCAGTTATCAAGATTCCTGAATCGAGTTTCCGAAGTCACAGCCGAAGTGGAGTCCTTCGATCCCGTGGAGATTTCCGAAGTTTCCACCGTCGGAGTTTCCCGAATCAGCAATGTTCTTCGAAGTTTCCGCCATCCTGAAACAAGGAACAGACCTGCGAACCAGTGGTCATTCGGCGATTGCCTCGCCCATAAGCGGAGAGTTAGTGAATTCCTTAAAAATCATGAAAGTGAACCCTTCCCTTGGCTCTTTCCTGCACATTTATATGAATTCGCTAGAGTCTCGACATCTCCGAAGTTCCGAGGGTGAAAGGTTTTTACCCAATTCTCCAACACCCATCGATCTCCATGCTTGCAACGGCGAGACATGTCACATAGCTGATTGAGTAAATAAAATTTTATTAAGGATCTTTGTTTCCTCCGGCCATTCTTCTGTTATTCTATCGGTTATCATTTGAATCAAGCAGCCGATATGACATCATGTGTATATGCGGCATGCATGTGTCTTTGCCAATGGCGCACCAGTTAAGATGAAGCTCGCTTGGTTAAGATCATGTTGCTGATTATACTGACAAATATTCTCTTTGATCGGCTAAACATCCGAAGGAGAAGGACAGGCCAACAACAATAATTCTTCGTTTGGCGCATGCACTTACATTTGTTTTGGTGCCAATTGATCTACTCCACTTGCCGCGTAGGGCAGTTATCAGTAGATACATACCGCGTAGGGCGTTAGGCATTGTCGTAGACATGCCTGCTTGATGACAGTCGGTGAGATCGATAGTGTCGAGCTGGATGGTGACTCCTCGGGCGTGGACAATGAAGAACGATCGTGGTTCATTG
This sequence comes from Cenchrus fungigraminus, assembly GCA_036936925.1. Classification (NCBI taxonomy): domain Eukaryota; kingdom Viridiplantae; phylum Streptophyta; class Magnoliopsida; order Poales; family Poaceae; genus Cenchrus; species Cenchrus fungigraminus. The sequence goes on along the minus strand of CM072778.1, from coordinate 11,623,031 downwards.
GTTGACTCTGTTTTCATCGGCTATATTTTAAATAAAGCAGCCGATATATCTAGTGCCTTGTCTCATGTGCCACCTAACCGATTAGAGACATCCGCTTCAAAACTACGTACGTAACTCTTGTCCACCTGGATCCCATGAAAAATAATTTTCAAGTAGCCAATACTTCAGGGTGTTAATTTTTTGTTCTTCATCACCTGGCTCCCATGAAAAATAAACTCCAAGCAATCGATTCTCTTGAGCAATACTTTCGGACGGCGAACAATAAATAATCTGAGAAGCCGTCTATCCTTGTATCATCCATCCATCGGCCGCTTCATCTACCTTTAATGGCTTACTAGCTTGTTTTCCTCTATCCTTGTAGTTGGCTGGGATTTCCACGTGAATTTCCTCAGAGCTACTTTCCCCTTCATACTGGCTTCCATCGTGAGATTCTTTAGCTTGGATCTGTGAACTTTTCAGCTCATCAATCATTTGTGAAGTCAAAGCCTTAGGGTCACACACTCCATCTTGTCCATTCACCTTGACCATGTTTTTTGGCACTATGTTTCTGCCAACTTCCGTCGGCTGCATAATATCATTAGCCGATTGGACTTGTTGACCCATTACTAACTGTGGTTGTGTAATGACAGATTGATGAACCATCAACAGTGACTCTTTAGAAGCGAACTGTGGCTGAATATCTTCTGTTTCTAGGTAACAGCTTCCTTGATCTTGGTCGTTCCTTCTAACGATATCGTCAATTTGTATTGGCTGCACAAGCTCCTCTTGAACTGATCTGTCTGCTTTTAGGCAAGCTGCTAATTTAGGAGGCACTGGCTGATGGGCAATCAGTTGTGAACCCAATGTTTTTTGTTGTAGAGCTGATTCTTGCGACCAATAACTTCCTAATTGTTGTGGCTGAGTTGATAGCTAAGAACTCTGCAGCCCCCCGAGCCAAGATTGTTGAGCTATCAATTGTGACCGCTGATAAGTTATCGGCTGTTGAACCGATACTTGTGGTTGATCTGCCATCGGCTGTACAGCCGATACTGGCAACTGATAATCTTTCGTTTGTTGTAATCGAACCGATGGCTGGATAGATTGCAGCCCCCCGGGCCAAGACAATTGAGTACATGGAGCAATCTGTTGTGAACTGTGGGGAATAAATTGTAATCCTTGGGTAGCACCTTGAACACATGTTGATTCTTGAATTTGAGTAGTATCCGCAAGCGTATATCCAAGAGTGATGAACAAATCCTCCTGTGCCAGCGGCTGTGGCGTGTATCCAAGAGTAATGAACAAGTCCTCCTGTGCCAACGGTTGTGGTGTGTATCCAAGAGCGCTGAAAAAATTCCCATGTGCCAGTGGCAAAGATGTAGAGAGAACCGGTACAGTCTGAGGAGTCTCCGTCGGCTGATTAGAATTGTGTTGATGCAAGAATGAGGGCATTAAACAATCATCATAAGCCGATCCAGGGACTGTACTCGTGCTTGATGACCCAGGATATATATATGATGGTTCTTCGTAACTTTGCTGCTGAATTGGACTATAAGAAAACTCAGTATTAGCCGATGTCATCGGCTGTTGATAATATGACTGCTCATAACTTTGTTGACAGGCAAACTCAGAGAATGCACCTTCAATTGCTTTGCTTATAATATTCGCCAATATTCCAGATTGATTGTCCATGGCGCACTGAATGTACTCCTTGAACTTTATTGATTCAACGTGGATATTGTCTTCGTGTCTCACCAGACGATATAGTAATAGGGATTTAATCTTCGAGTCCCACTGGGCGTACCAAAAGTGTGTTGACACGAAAATAGGACGTCACTCCGCGCGCGACACAGTGACTCCCCGGACTGTGCGAGGCGTGCCAGCCAATCTGACCTGCTGATTGACAATGGAAAATTGGCTAGAGAGCCAATGTGTCTTTTGATAAAAATCGTAACAGCTAAGTAGCCGATACGGGGCAGAACAGATCGGCTAGATCAGCCGATATGATGACGTAGGCAGAGCGTAAGCTACCAGAGGCAACTTAAACAGAGCTTACGTGAGCAACAATTGAAACAGATCTGGACGGCTATATGATAATTAAAGTAGTAATAATAATGCGATAAAGCCGACAGAAAGCAGTCTCAAGCTGGATAATTGGTGATAAAAGCTAGAATAACAAGAATTAAGATAAAACTTGCTAATAGTTGATATCGATAAATTGTGAATAAATCTAGACGAAACCACAGCGATGCGCCCGGTGGTTAAAGCCTAGAAATTACTCGGTAAAGCGGAACTCACCAGCAAGCCGGAGATCGAAGCGATGCAGCCCGGCGAGTTTGCGAGAACTCGTGAAGAAGAAAAAAGTACGAAGGCGAAGTCGCCGAAAAGTAGATGCGATAAAGTAGATGCAAGAATTGTAAAGGTATTTGCCCGGAGACGGTTTTGATATTGATCGTGTGATAAATCTATTACAATAACCGGAGCTTATATTTATACCCTGGACTCCTCTAGACTCCTGTAGCCGGAAGGGCTCAAAACTTCCTAATCAGAGACTCCTAGTAGGTCACGGTGACTAACTCTCCTAAATTATTATCTAAACAAAAAAGGAAATATATTAATAAGATACACGGAGTCTGGCTCCCCTGCAGATCGAATCCCTCTCAATTAAGCTCCTTTGAGTATGTTTCGGCCAAGGCATAACTGAATTAGGAATACTTAATTTCCAAAAGCCAACATCATCACGTCATAATATATGATTTTCTTCCTGGCCGTACCCAATCTGAATTCAATAGTTGAAAGTCCTCTGTCTTTACGTGTAAGTTTCTCTCTTGTCCTCCTTTATTTATTCTTACTGCCTTGGCATGCACGTGACAAATCCTTGTTTATTCTGTGTATCTGTTCAATCACTGAGACAATTAAGACAGCAGCCGATTGTTCCCAGCCGATCCTACCGCCGGCCGATTTTGCCACTGCTCTGGTCGATTCTGATGAAGCCGATTGCTCTATGCCGATTCTTCCTGTCTGTTTCTTTTTTATGTAATATAAAATAATCCGGCTAGAGTACTAAGCTAACGAAGATCAGGCTATCACACGTGACTTCACATACTTGTATGCCTTAGCTTCATTGCCCACCACTGATGTATGTTGACCTTCGCGCTGATATTCGTTCATGCGTGATGATCGCTCTATAGATCACATCAGATTCACCAACCATCAACTGAGCCTCCTCTGCCTTCAATCGAATGTGCCGTTTTAGCCTTCCATCGACAGACGTTCTCATGACCTGCATTGATCCTCCATTGGTTAGACATCATATGGGTGGTTCCATACAATCCTAAACTCTTGATGTGTTACAATTGTCATATCAATGTCGAGGCTTGTTGCAGCATCAAGTCTATCAAATATATATACAAATACATTAACAAAGGACATGACAGTGCTTCATTCTCTATTGAAGTGGGTACAGCCGATGGACCTATTGAGATAAATGAAGTTAAGCAGTACAGAAAAGCAAGATGTATTACTGCAATTGAGACATGCTATCGACTATATCACTTTCCATTGTACAACATGCATCCACCTGTTCTTCAGATGCAAGTACACCTCCCTGGAATGCATATGGTACCTTTCAATGATATAGATAGCCTTGAAGAGGTTGTTGTGCGTGCATAGTCTCAGCGATCTATGCTAACTGAATATTTCAAAATGAACGTCGAAGATCCCAAAAGCACGTCAATATTTGTACAGATAATTTCCAGAACATTACATATGGGTCAAGTCTGGTAAATATTGGAAACCGAGGAAACAATGTTTCCAAATTGGAAGGTTAGTCTATGCTAATCCATAAATCATGTCAGAGGTGCAATGTCGTACGAGTCGCTTAGAACTGTTAGAGGTGTCGTATGCCCTACCTTTAGAGATGCTTGTGAGAAGCTGAGTCTTATTACCAGCGATGGATCTCTCGACGAGGCAATGACTGAAGCATCACATTTTCAAATGCCTTGTGCATTAAGGCGCATATTTGCTATCATTGTTGTTTTTTAGTATGTTGATATACGTAAGCTCTGGGACAACCACATTGAATCGATGGTTGAGGACTACCGCCTCAATTTCGGAGCTGATTCATACATAATACAGCTGGTGCTGAGGGATGTAGCAGACATTGTGCGATCTATGGGGAAGGATATAAAGGATTTTGGGCTTCCCCGTCTTGATGAATCAGGTACCCTTTCCACCGTGCATATTGGATTAATAAAAATGCTTAAGGTTTTTTGGTAGTATAGGTATTGATATATGGTACAGAAACAATAATATGGTAAAGTGGCCCACTAAAACCAGTAGCAGCATACGATGGCGATATGATGTTTGGTGAATTAAATTATTTACATTGAGTTAAAATATTTTTTAATTATGTTGTTCCAGATTCTATTTTGCGACCACTATGCTAAAATTTTGTTCTATGTTACAATCATAATTAATTCAACACTACTTATATTGCCATGATGAATAAAATTATATAACATTTAGTTTAATATTATTTGAAATGACAATTTTAATATGGGGTTTTTTGTGTGGGGTACTATATATACTACATTTTCTTGGTACTGTTTTATGCAAGTTGGTGAAAGTTTATTTAAGATTATATACATAACTCATTCAAATCACTTTATATTATGGCAATATTAGGGATTATGTATGATGAATTTTTTCACCCAAAGTACAGATGCATCGAGAGATTACTATAGGGAGCTAACAGAAGATATGAATGTTATTTTCAACAAGGATGATTTGAATATAACAGGATCATTAAATGTTGAACAACGGTCTGGTTTCGATGCAATTAAGGAGCATGTGATTAATAAGAGAGGTCGTGTTTTTTTTGTTGACGGACTTGGAGGTACCGACAAACTTTTTTGTACAGTGCGTTACTTGCCAAGGTTCGTTCTATGGGACTGATTGCTGTCGCAACCGCAACATCTGGTATTGCTGCTTCTATCATGCCTGGTAGGTGTACTGCGCACTCAAGATTCAAAATCCCTATAAAACTTGGTGATAATATTGTCTGCAACTTTTCTAAACATAGTGGTACAACAGATCTTTTGCAGACAACATCCTTAATTGTTTGGGACGAAGTGGCCATGACGAAAAGATAAGCTGTCGAAACACTTGATAGATCTTTGCAAGATATAATGGATTGCAGTGATCATTTTGGTGGGAAGGTTGTTGTATTTGGAGGGGTCTTTAGACAAGTTCTTCCTATTGTGCCACGTGGCACTCGAGCACATATTACAGATGCAACCCTGTAGAGGTTGCATATATGGGATAAAATACATAAGATCAGGTTGTCGCAGAACATGAGAGCACATAGTGACCCATGGTACTCTGATTTCCTTTTGAGGATCAGTAATGGTTTAGAAGAAAGTGATGCTAATGACTATGTGCGGCTCCCCAAAGACATTTTGCTTGAGTATGAATCCGAAGAGTCTATCGATATTCTAATAAAGCATGTGTTTCCTGATCTGAAAGGTAATTGCACGTCATCAGAGTATATGCGAGAGCGTGCAATATTATCAACTAGAAATGAGCATGTCGATGCTATGAATTCTAGGATGATCAAACAGTTCCCAGGAGAGGAACAGGTGTATTTTAGCCATGACACAGTAAATGACGACACTATCAACACCTATCCACTTGATTTTCTGAATTCTATCACTCCTAATGGTTTGCCACCTCATATCCTCAGAATTAAGAAAAACTGCCATGTGATCCTACTTCGCAATCTTGATCCGCACAATGGTCTTTGCAATGGCACCCGTTTGGTCGTTAGGGGTTTTGGTAATAATTCAATTGATGCTGAGATTGTTAACAACCAACATGCTGGTAAGCGAGTTTTCCTTCCAAGGATACCTCTATCCTCTTTTGAAGATACGACGCTACCATTCAAGTTGAAGAGGAAGCAGTTCCCGATCAGACTAAGTTTCGCGATGACTATCAACAAGGCACAAGGTCAAACCATTCCAATTGTTGGAGTATACCTTCCCGAACCGGTCTTCTCCCATGGTCAGCTATATGTAGCATTGCCTAGAGGAGTTGCACGTAAAATGACGTGGGTTTTGGCAAAACCTAACGTCCTAGCTGATCCTTCGGATAAAAAAAGTAAGAACATTGTATATATGGAAGTCTTGGAATCATAAGATTATCGAGCATAGTATGAAAACTGGGTATGAAATTTGTAATGTGTTGAAGTGTGCCATGTACACTTTCTATCTCCAATACACATCTGTTTTGCTGTATTCAGAATGCTTGACCAGTAGTGGTTCTACTACAATAAGTTTTTGTCAAACTTGTGTGCAGCCTTCATTGATGTCATCACTTCATGGTAATATTTATTAGCATTTCCTTTAATTTCTATGATTAATATGTGGACAGATGTTGTTCCCTGGCAGTTGTAAGGAATGCATTGCGACAGAACTATGAGGTTCGTGAATGTGTTAAGGAGGTCATCACTGTTCGATCTAAATGCAAGCCATTATTTTGCAATAAACCAGACGTGAAGACTGCAAAGAAGAGATCAGCCTCCGTTTGACTTATTTACCTTAATTGTTATATGTGTGTGTGTGTGTGCGCGTACGTACGTGTACGTACGTACGTATGTATGTACGTATGTATGTATGTATGTTGTCCAACAGCTCAGTATGGATGTCGGTTATCCATTGCATAAATAATACGGATAATTTGATAATTAACAAATAGCATTAATTGTCTGTTGATTATCAACGTGTCTATGGTGAATTCCACTATGTATTATTAAATGTGTTATGTAGTAATTTAAGACAAGACTAAATCATAAATATTTTAAACACATATTGTCGTGTGTGCATTTTACTAGTTTCATTAAGAGAGGAGAAGTTTTACACGAAACCACTTTAGGAGGAACCTAAAGGGCAGAGTTACAAGACACAAGACCAATAAGGGAACAACTAGACTTGATCATGGGTCGGTCGTGTCGGGTTCGGGGCGGGTCGTGTCGAGTTACCGGGTTAAAATTCTTGGCCCGTGCCCGACCCGCCACACAGTTGGGTCGGGTCAGATTGGGTCGGGTTCGTGTTTTTTTAGTTCTGATTTTCAGGTTACGTCGGGTTGGGTCGGGTTTTTTTCTTGGTTCGGGTGCAAATTTCGACCCGTGCCCGACCCGTCGCACTGTCAGGTCGGGTTGGTCGGGTCAGGCAGCCCATGATCAGGTCTAGGAACAACACAAAGAGTCAAAGAACAACCAGAAAAAGGAGAAGACCACCTCACCACCACCACACCGGAGAACAAACTAGGACGACAGCAACCTGTAGGGCAGTGAAACACTTGGGAAACACGCACATCATCGCCAGGCTAACAAACTAGAGGCAACAGACGCGGAGAGCCGAGGTTCTGCAAGACGACGCCTTTGGGAAGGGAGCGACGTCCACGCCGCCATCGCCCGTCCGCTGACGAAGAACCAGGCCAAGTTTTCACCTGGCAGACACCGGGATCTGGAGGCCGCATCAGCGCCCCCAACAGGAAAAGTTGCGGAAGGAGCGCAACCGTTGAAAGCACTAGCAGACGCCAAGCAGAGCTTTCGCCAAAGGCCTCCAGGTCCCAAACCCTCCACCGGTCCTTGCATCCAGGAGGGGAACCAACACGATGGAAACATCGGCGAGAATCCCTGGCGACGACGAAGAAGAAACAGTTGCAGGCACCTCGAAGAGGAGATAAGAAGGAACGTCTCGTGGCAGAAGCCCACGGGCAGCCCTTACGACCAAAGCGACGTGAAGACTGGACGACAGAGCTGGGCATCCCCCGGTGAAGCTTCGGGGCTCGCGGGGGTGTCGAGAAGACCGGCGCGCGACAAGCCGGTGTCGGAGTGGCCGCACAGGACGTCACAGCAGAGCACGCAGCCGTCGGCGCCCCGCTTTTCCGCACTATCGCGAAGGCCTGCGCCGTCATCATTGCCCACGTTGCCCGCCACCATCAACGTCGTCCACTTTCGCCGGACCGCTCCGGCTCCGCCACAGCCACCGGTGGGAGTGCCAATCACAAGAGGAAGAGGAGGTGTAGGGGAGTGGCCATGCCCGCGCCCATCGGCTGCGACGCCTCCACCCCGCCGACGCGTCCTGGCTCCGCGACCCCCACGCCCGCCGGTGCCGCCCTCTTCTTCGGCACCGACAGGCCACGACGGACTCGGTGCCGCCTCGCCCGCCTTGGGCCTCGCCGGCGTCTCTGGTTCTGGTGCCGCCTCGCCCGCCTCTCATCGTGGCCTCCCACCTCTCACTCTCCCCGGCGGTTGCGGCCGCAGCTGTGCCCCGACGGCGACATGCAGCCCCCTCGTCTTCGGCGACGCCACCTCGTCGTTGGCTGCGGCCTCCCCTTCCTCGCTCCGGCTGCGGATCCACCAGCTCCGCTTCCCACCGACGGCTGCCACCCCCTCTCCCTGCTGTCAACCGCGACCCCCTGGCTCTCGTCGCCCCTTCTTCTTCTCGGCGCGAGTGTGGGTGCGGGCGGCGGGCCAGGAGGGAGGTGCCCACTGGTGTGGAGGAGTCCTGGGAAAGGAAGGGGGACCGAGGCCGCCGGGAGAGAGCGCGCCGCGACCTCCAGTGAGGAGCCGCAGCCGTCGGCGTCCAACGTCAGATCCGCGCACAAGGAGGTCGGATCTACGCCATAGAGGGCCGGAGCAGCCACCCGGAGAGGAGCTTGCCGGCGTTGGAGAAGAGACGGCGGCGGCTGGGCGCCGAGGCGGGGGGAGCGCTGGCCCACGGAGGAACCAGTGCCGGAAGGAGGGAGCCGTCATCGGCCCCGGCAAGTCCCCCTAGAGGCGCACGTCGCAGGCTGCCGGCGCCGGAGACGCGAGCCCTGAGATCCAGATCTAGGGTTCCGAGGGAGTAGGCCGCAAGGTCGTCATCGTCGGAGGAGGCTTCGTCGCGGGAGCGCCGACGCCAGAGGAGCCACCGGCAAGCCGGGGACGACAGTAGGAGACGGCGAAGGGCGACCAAGGCGGGGTGGTGTGGTGCAGTGGTAGGGGGAGGCAGAGGGGAACGAGAGAAGGATGGAGGGGGAACGGAGAGGCCGCGAGGGCGACGGTTGTGCGACGCCGACGCTGGCCCCCACCACTGACGGAGGTGGCGGCGGCGGCCGTCGGGAGCCGGCGGCGAGGAGAGGGGGGTGGCTAGGCGGCGCGGCTGGGGGCCCTCGGGTCGCCCTCCCGGGAGAGCGACACGAGGGAGATGCAAAGTTTCGACGGTCAGCGTGTAGAAAAAACGCCAATGCACTTTTGTTCTTGGTGTGGGTGTTGCTTTAATTAATTGGTTTTATTACTAGATGCCAAATAAACACCCTTTATTTGCAGGACAAAATTTGAAAGCTAAACGAATGATTTTTTGAGACGGAAACGGAGTACTTCACTACTGCATCAACAAAATGCTGCGCGTTTTCCCAAAGAACTTTGTTAATTTTTCAACACGTTTTTTTAATAAAAACGACTAAACTAACAATCTAGTAACACACTGAGCAATTGCATCTTGTTTTTTAAAATAACTAGTAAGGTGCACGTGCGACATGCACGTGTTTTAAAAAAATTATTATTGAGCACTTGTTATTTTTCATGAAACATGTATCGTAGTACCGATTTCTTTTTTTAATTAAACCTTATTAAGTACTCTCTCTGTCTCAAAATAATAGTTTATTTTAAGTTAAACTATTTTAAGTTTAACCAACTTTACAATAAAGAGTATCAATATTTATAGGTATGATATATTTTATAATGAACCTACTAAAATTTGTTAGACATAAAAATATTGATATATCTTTAAATAAATTTGGTCAAACATAAAAGGTGGAATTTCACTCATCAAAGAATCCAATGCATGAAACCTCACGCTTGGCGTAGTTAATCAAATTTGTTTATTTTTCTAGAATCATACACTTTTTTTATTTTTTAAAAAATGTAGCATGATCCTACCGGTATGGTAAAATTACCATCTATTATCTTTTTTTCGGGTATTACTATCTATTATCTGCTTGTGTCATTTGTTCGTTTTTATATGAGAAACTTTTTTTAGTTTTTATTTACAAAATTACACTGTCAAAGGTTGGCCTGAGGGCTAAAAAAATCAAAAGCTTATCATCTGCCTGACGATGATCGAGGGGTTGTAGCAAAAGTGATTGAGCCGACCTCAAGACTCTAGCATTTGAGGAGGAGTAACGTGGGCAAACATGTCACGTGGTGGGAGCGGCAGACACGGTCGTGGGTACCCTGCGCGGGTAAGACGGAGGAAACTTGAGTGGGTCCTAAAGCTGGACAAAAAACTCGAAGCTCGTTAGCTCGATCGACTCGCAGTAGGCTCGACTCGGCTCGATAGGAAAACAAGCCGAGCCAAGCCTAAGTTTTGGCTCATTAGTATAACAAGCCGAGCCAAGCTAACTCGTGAGCTGCTCACGAGCTCAACGAGCTGAGCATCCAAGAAAAAGGCCGCAACTACCAAAGTTGTCATCCAAGAAAAAAGCCGCAGCCACCATGTTGCCGTAGGTCGACTCACGACCCACAGCCCATCTTCCCTAACAGCCCAGTCCGCACGTAGCCCACAGAAAAACAAAACCCTAACTCCCTATGCATCTGAGGCGTACGCACAGCACAGGCGCATTTGACCTCCTGGCCGTCCTCCGCACACAAAGCTCCAGCACTTGCCGCTCGCCACCGCAATCTCACGATTCGCGACTGCAGCTCGTGCGCGAGACGCGACGCAGCGATGACGGGAACGTGTACGATGCGGACGGGGTGAGCACGACGACGGCGGCCGCGACCAGTGCATCTCCGGACGATTCCTGCGCATGGAGGCCGCGAGGGAAATTTTTTTCCGGTTCTGATCCGAGATGAAATTAGGTGGGCCCGCCAAGCGGGTACGGCGGGTGGGTAGATGTTGGGTGGGTGACAAAAACAATTCGTTTTTGGCAGAAACGCTCCCCAAATTGTGATTTTTATGGTTGTTCTACCTTTTTGGTTAACATGCAACCTGATGGGTGGGTCCGGCGTGAGGGGTAAGGCGGGCCCAAATTGAGTGAGAATTGTTTTCAATTGTTTTCGCTCCTTATAGTATAGATTCAATGGATCTCTACATGTTTCTAGAAAGGTTATAGAATTTTGGATTCAAATATATATTTTCTTCCACTCATATGCAACTTTTCTACTCTAATATGTATTATGCTCTCATACATTTTAAGCTAAAAAAAGTTGAATTTCTAAATAATACTTCATAATATGTATGGATGGATGCAATCATGTTCGTTGCAAACAAAAAACCATGTTAGCAATACTAAAATTAATTTGACTATATTCTTGACACATATGATTGTATCAGGTTCTTTGATATTATTTTTTAAAAAAATGAACTGGAAATAAACTCAAACAGCAGGCGGCCACAGCCAACAATGACCGGGCACAGTCAGGCCCAACACCTCATCATCCGGTCCATCCCGTCCATCATGGCAGCAAGGCCTAAGCTAAGCAGCCGGCGAGAGGTAGGCCGCTTTCAACAGTAGCCGACCGCCGGCAGCCAACAGCCGGTGCGAGCACGAACGGTCTGCCGCAGATGGACATGCACATGCATGGCGTGCCGTGGAAGCCGGAGAGGCGCTGCTGCACGGGGTGGTAGCCATCCTTGGTGTTGCCGATGCCCTCGGTCGTGGTCACCGAGCAGCGGTCCACGCTGCAGAGCAACGTCAGGCAGGAGCTAGCCGGGAACTCAGTCACCTCGTTGGTGGCTGGGTTGTACTTGGAGATGAGGGGCGCGTCGTGCGAGCGCGCGAGGTGCATGTGCATGCATATGTGACCGGGTTGTTCGTGGACAATTCCTTTTGGGACGGAGGCGCCGCATACGTAGAGGAGCCAGGCACCAGCCATCATTAGCCTGGACCCCGGACGAATCTATACTATAAAGATCGAATAATTTGAAAAACCTTTCTCACCTAATTTGGGTCCACCATACCCCTCACGTTGGTCCCACCTGTCAATTAATTGGAAGGGTGGATAAGGTGGTAGACCCATAAAATCGCATTTTAGAGAGCGTTTCTGCCAAAAGTATAATTATTTTATCACCGTGTGGGATCGATCCTACCCGCGTGTTGTACCCGGTGGGTCCAAAATAAAAGTCAAAGCTCTTGGCGGCGGCGGCGGCGCTTCCCCCGGTTCCACTGCCCCGTCCGTGTTCCCCCTTCCGCTCCCTCGCCAACCGAACCCGCCCTCGGCCTCCCCGCGTCCCGCCCAACCAATTGAGCCCGGCCACGCCGTGCTCGTGCTCGTGCTCCATATATACCCTAGGTCGTGGGATCTTGGAGAGCAAATTAAAGCGCCGCCGCCTCCAAGAGCAGGGACCGTCGAGCGATGGTGTAGACGGTCGGCGAGAGGCTCCACCACCGCCAGGTCGCATGCCTCATTCAGTTCGTCGTGGCTAGCAGGACGCTATTCGCCGCCGAGTGCGTAGTCGTATTTGTGCTAATGTTCCTGTTGCAGATCGCCTCGATATCCAACAGCAGCGTCAACATCAGCGGCGGGTGTGTTCGTCAGTCTCTTGTCTGCACCAGGGGCGAATCCAACGTGGGGGCTGGGGGGGCTGGAGCCCCCCCTACCCCTATGGATCCCATGGAAGCCCCCCCCCCAGCCCCCCCTACAAATTTCAACCATAGGTGAAGAGGAGGAAGAAGAAAAAGAGGAGGAGGAAGAAGTAAAAGAGAAGGAAGAGGAGGAGGAAGAAGAAGAGCCCCCCATGACTTGAATCCTGAATCCGCCACTGGTCTGCACTACTCCCGCCATCGCACATTCGCACCCCCATGCAACGTGCATGCCGTGGCTTCACTTGATGGCAAGTGTCTCAATTGTCTGATGACCCAGTGCTAGCCTGTTGCCGAATTTTGGGTTCTGACGTCGATGTGTCTGTTCTTTAGTGAGAGATAAGAAGTTCGACTTTAGAGTTGAGCAAAAACATATATAGCTTAGTAATGGCTTCCAAATCGTGCAGAGTTCCGCACCAGAGATATACTTGTAAGATCTTACTAACTGTTAGTGATTGTTATCGTCACATAGTTTCTGCTATGGAACCAAGTTCGATACTTAGTGCAACCAAAGCATTGAATTCCATGGCTATTGCACATCTTGGATTCAGAATGATAGTAGGGTACGAGAGTTTAGATAAAAATGACATACTTTCCTGTAGAGAAGAAGTTCAGAATGACTCTGCAATGCTCAGTGCTCGTAGGTTCGCAGTTTCTGAAGCCCCACGGCTGATATTGTACATGTAAGTAATGTGAGTAAAATTTTGACGACAGGCAGGTCTCGTACCCCATGTTGCAGCTTCATGTTCATAATTTGAATCTCCCTCTGAGATCCTTGACATTTTGGCCTTTCCTGACGGTTTGTAGCCATCAGGAACGTCCCGTCGTTCTGTGTGGTAGTGTTTAGCTGTGGTATTAGAGATTAAATTGGATAAATCTTCAAGTGGTTTTTTGCAAGGTTCAATAGTTAATAAGTATAGTACTACTTTCATGTTGTGCAAATGTTGAGTGGCCATTGGTTACGACTGTTTAAAAATAATTGATGAATCAAGCAATCACTTTGGTGCCAGTTTTATTTGGTAATATTTCTCATACCCTTGGCTCTTCCTCTTCTGATCTGATTGCTATAAAACATCACACCAACCTCGAGCATATCCATGACCCTTGGGTACAAGCTCCCTCCCTCCCTCCAGATATTCTGTTATCAAGATGACCAGAGATATCATTTCTTGCAAATGAAGAACAATGATGAGGTGTGCGGACTGCGGTGTGCCTAGCTTTGTCTTTGTTCCTATTTTTTTTTAAAAAAATGTATAGAGAAGACTTTGTCGAAGATATTGCGGGGAAAAGCTGCCGCAAAAAAAACTGAAGTGGGGTCAAATTTTGTTTTTTTAGGAGTGCAATATTTGGTACTATTGGAGATGAGCTTTTTTCCAAAATCTTTTTAGGAGTTAGAAACATGGTATTTGAGGCTAAAAAAAAGAAAACATGGTATTTTTGGGAACAAAGTTTAGGAAACTCTTGGAGATGCTCTTATGACTGTCGTCTTTGAACATTTGCTGGTTTCTAATGTGATACCCACACATTAACAAATACACATGCACATCAAAATTGCCTTGGAGTGAAAATCAGAATACCACCAAGTTTAAAGTTTAAAATGAGCTAGGTAGCATAGCAAGCTATTAGTTACTGTAATCCTGTCAGTTCAGTGAACTGGTTCTCCTTTGAGGTGCTACTGTGCCTTTACATATTGATTTTAAATATTTAATAATTTTACTATTTTGTAATTTTCTTGTATTTATGTGTATTTTTAGGAGAAGAATATGATAACCATCATTGCTCATGGCAAGACAGTAAGTGAATCTGAATTAAACAATACTACTGGAAGAGAAAACATTCATGTGTTTCCTTTCAAAATTGATCTCATTGCATTATGGTCTTTAATTTTCCTATTTATCACTCTGCTTCATGTGTGGTTGATTAATTATCAACAATTGTAATTTTTTCCAAAATGTAAAATTATGGCATTGCACCTTGTAAACTATTGCACAAAGGAAAATATATGTGAGACATGTGCTTCTAAGTATTCCTAAAATCACGTGCGTGCCGCACGTACACTTTACTAGTTGGAGAAAGGAAGGTGGTGATAGGAATTCAAAAGCGGCGGAAGCGGAGCCACTTCGGGTCACGCCGCGTGACGACATGTTGGCCGTGTTGGACTCGGTCACCGGGAACTCGAAGCCGAACCACGCAGACCGTCTACTTGGGTGGGCCCAGCGGGTATGGAGGGCGGGTAGATGCGGGGTGGGTGAGAAAAACATTACGTTTTTGGCAGAAACACTCCCCAAATTGTGATTTTTTGGTCCTTTCATAGTCCTTCCACCCTATCCACTCCTAAAAACATATGACGGGTGGATCCAGCGTGAGGGGTACGGTGGGTCCAAATTGGGTGAGAAAAGTTTTCAATTATCTTCGCTCCTTGTAGTATAGATACTCAACATTACATCGTGAGATAATTGAACACCTGAATCGAACATGGCCAGACCGAATCGGTGAACTGAAGAAGGAGCGAAACGAACAAACAACGGTAACCGTCGTGCACTTTGCAAGTCGCAACGAAGAAAGAAAAGTTCATCCTGACCGTCAGTAGGTGGTCAAAGTCAGCAATAACAACATTTACTTGTGCGCCTCTCGGCGCGCGGCACAGCGCGACGTCTCTTTCCCCGCGCGCTCGATCCTCACGCCGTCAAACATTCTTGGAATTTGAAACGCTAGCTAGTTCAACGGTTCGTGCTCCTCGCAGCCAGTTTAGCCCTATATAAGGTGGCACCGAACACGCGATCGACGAAAACCAACTCGGAGTACACACCACCGTCGAAAGGCGATAGGCCGGGGGGTCGAGAGGTGAGGATCTATGTCGACGACGCCGGTGAAGGTACGTCGCGGGGCTGCGGAGGAGGAGATGGGCACGGGCGGCACGACGCCGGTGAAGGTAGCAAGCTGCGTCGTGGAGGATAGTGGCAGCAAGGCCCCGAAGACGCCGGTGAAGGTGAAGCCCGAGCCGCCGGCCGTGGACGGCTCCCTCATCAACATCAAGGTGCGCAGCCAGACCGTGGCGGACGTGTTCTTCCGCGTCAAGCGCGACGCGAAGCTGCGGCGTCTGATAGACAAGTACTGCCGCGAGCACTCGCTCGACCCCAAGGCCGTGAAGTTCCTGGGTCCCGACGGCAGCTTCTTACGGGCCGAGCAGACGCTGAACGAGGCCGGGCTCGAGGACGGCGACGAGATCAGCTTGGTGCTGGACCAGGTGGGCGGCGGCGGGGCGCCGCCGGTGCACGCGAGCCAGTTTTCTGCGTGAAAGCAAAGGCCTTTTTGGGCTTTGATTATCCGGTACTTCTTCGGGTTCTTGGGTTTGATCACAGTACTGCTCAGTTTCTTAGATCGTCGCACATGCATCTGAACTTTGTGTGATGTTCATGTCCTTGTCTTATGATTTGTTTGGTCTGTATCGTCCATGTTCTTAGAATCTGGTGCTGCGCGACATTGTAGTTGTTAAGTTTTCTGATTTGTCGGTGTCTTGAAAATTTGTCATTCAGATCGTGATTCGGTGACGTGGACAAGTAAATTTTGATACGTTCTTTCCGTGAGAGAAACAAAATTAACTTTGGTAACTGAGGATGGTAGAGATAATTTACTCTGCATGTAAACTGAGGATAATAATATGCTAACCAAATGCTGATCACTAAATAGCTATAGCCACACACCGTCTGATCAAAGATCAGACGCCTCTCAGTTATCCAGCGCTCTCATTTCGTGGATCTTGGAGTGCTATCGCCGCCCTAGAGCCCCTGGCAACATATATATATGGTTGGAACGAAAATTAAAATGACACACCAGTTAGATCAGAAGGCGATCTAGGGAGTAGAGAGGGAGAGAAAAAGATGCCGCCACCTTCGTCGCCGGCGAATGCGGAGTCCGGGGTAACGGAGGAGGCGAGGGGCACGGGTACGCCGACGCCGACCGTGAAGGCCGAGCCAGGCGGCGGAGTCGACGGCGCCCTCATCAACATCAAGGTGACGAGCCAGACCGCGGAGGACGTGTTCTTCCGCGTCAAGCGGAACGTGAAGCTGCGGCGGCTCATCGACATGTACTGCGGCAAGCATTCGCTCAACCCCAAGGCCGTCAAGTTCGTAGGCCCCGACGGCGGCTTCTTGAAGGCCGAGCAGAGGCTGGACGAGGTCGGGCTCGAGGACGGCGACGAGATCAGCTTGGTGCTCGACCAGGAAGGCGGCGGCGTGGCGCCGCCGGTGCACGCGAACCAGATTTGCGCGTGAAAAGCCGCCGAGGTTTTTCGGGTAGTAATTTCCAGTTTTGTTGCACGTGATGAATCCGAACTTTTGTGTGGCGTTCTTTTTGTCGTATGATCGATTTGTTTGGGATCTGGAGATCTGGTGCGGTGTGACGATTCACAATGTGTTTGGGGTCGATCGCTGAATTTTTGTGCATGTTCAAAACTTAATGCGCGTTCATCAGAATGTGATCGGTAAGGGTTTGGTACTCTTGTAATCTGGATAAGATTGTGCTTAAAAAAATGGACGTGACCTTGAGTGAGAGTGCTTAGTACGATTGAGCCGTAGTCCAGGCTCCATTTAGGCCCTTCTGTTCACCATTTAGAGGTACACTACGGGAGAAGCAAAATTCCCTGAGTGCCAAAAATCGCGCACTCGGGGAGGAAGGCTTCCCCGAGTGCCTATAGGTACATGACACTCGGGGAAGCATGGCACTCGGGGAAGGGCATCTTCCCCGAGTGCAACACTCGGGGAAGAGAGGCACTCGAAAAAGAAAAGGTGCATTTGACGGCGCGGATGGACGGAACCGTATGGAAAAAAATTCTTCCCCAAGTGCCTTCACCTAGCACTCGGGGAAGCTAGCCTCTTCCCCGAGTGCCTCACCCTAACACTCGGGGAAGCACGCTCTTCCCCGAGTGCTCCTTTTTGGCACTCGGGGAAAGGTCTCTTCCCCGAGTGCTAGGAGAAGGCACTCGGGGAACTAATTATTTTTTTTAGTTTTTTTACTCCATTTTTTTTTTGTGAGGCCTTCCAACATTATTTAAAACTCCTTTCTCAAATTTGGCCTAATTTTGAATTTTTTAAATATATTTCGTTAGTTTTTTCATTTCGTTGAATTTTTGTGCATACTTCAAATTTGAACTGCAGGTGCATGAAGTAATGAAATTTCTTGATTCAAAAAATGATATTCATGATATTTGGTGTATATTGAGACCATATCCAGGAACTCACATAAAATGTCGAGCATCTTATTGTCATGACATGACGAACAACTTGCGGAAAAGGTATTTGTAAATTACATAAAATCCGAACGAAGTCCGAAAATCATGAAACTTGTCGTGGAGTCATGTTATCACATGTAGAGGTTGTGTGCAACAATTGAGAAGATTTTGAGCAAGTTGCGATTACGGATGCCTAAAACCGAGACATCTCCACATGTGATCAATGTGATAACACACACGGAGATGTCTGGGTTTTAAGCATCTGACGTCCCAACTTGCTCGAAATCTTCTCAATTCTTGCACACAACCTATAAATGTGATAAAACGACACCCCCACAAGTTTCGTGATTTTCGGACGTCGTTCGGATTTTCTGTAATTTAGAAACACTTTTCCCGCAATTTGCTCGTCATGTTACGGCAACAAGATGATCGACATTTCATATGAGTTACTGGATAAGACCTCAATATACACCAAATATCAAGAATATCATTTTTTGAATCACCAAATTATATTATTTCACGCACCTGCAGTTCAAATTTGAAGTCTGCAAAAAAATTCAACAAAACAAAAAAACTAACGAAATATACTAAACAAATTCAAACTTACCCCAAATTTGAGCAAGAAGTTTCAAATAATGTGGGAAGGTCACAAAAAAAATTGGAGCAAAAAAAGCAAAAAATAATAATTAATTCCCCGAGTGCCGTTGCTGGCACTCGGGGAAGAGGCCCCACGGCGCTCAGGGAAGATACGCCAGCAGGCCCATGTTCCCGCCGGCCCATTTAATCAACCCTAACCTGCAACCCCCCCTTCACCCCCTCCCTCAGACGCCGCCGCCCGCAACACCCCCCCCCCCTCCCGCTCCCGCAGATCCACGCCATCCACGCTCCGCCCCCCTCCCTCAACGCCTCCGCCGGCGCGCCCCGCCTCCGCCGCCGCTGCCCCGCCCCCGCAGGCGGCCGACGAGCCCCGCCTCCGCCGTCGCTGCCCCCTGCCCCTCCCCCGCAGGCGCGCCCCGCCACCGCAGGCGGCCGGCGAGCCCGCCGCGGCCGCGATGTCCCCTGCGGCCGGCGAGGTCCCCGGCGGTCGGCGGGCGAGCCCCGCAGCGGCGCGCCCCGGCGAGGTCCCCTTACCCCGAGCTTAACGCCCCGGAGGACGAGCAGCAAGAAGCTGGGCTGCTCCGCGACGTCCATCTGCAAGCTGAAGGACAGCAGCCAGAGCCAGAGGGTGCCGGCGGGCGAGCCCTGCAAGCGGCGGGCGTCGGTAAGCGGCGGCAGCGAGCGGCGCGTGAATAAGAAGCCCCTGAGGGAGGTGCCGCCGGCCGTGTCGAAGCAGACGCAGCTGCAGCGTGGTGGGTGGATCCCGGCAGCGGCAGCGGCAGCTCGTCGATGAGGGCCACCACCGCCGTGTGCCCCTGCCCCGACTGCGGCGAGATCTTCGTCAGGCAGGAGAGCCTGCACATCCACCAGTCCATCAGGCACGCAAGTACGTAGTATTACTTGTGAATTTCATTCAATTCTTGTGCAAATTTATTAAGACATACTGTACTGGGTTCTTTCATACTTTCATCACTAAGCGAACATTGTTGGGTTGGTCGCTGGTAGACTCATCTTTCTGTCAAAGTGAGAGTACCTGCCATATGATTCTTTGTATAATATCATCATTAAGATTTGCACATATGATTCTTTACCCAGACAGATGGGTGGCGGTCTAGTTTAACGATTGAATTGAATGTCATCAGAGTGTTTGGATTATGCTCTATTTTTTCTTTGTTTGGCTCTGTGCATCACTTCCACTTGATGTAATGTCTTGAAATTAATAAAACTTCCATTACAAAAGAAAATTGTAGTCAACATATAAGAGACAGAGTGCCTGTCGATCAGGCAACAACGACACAACAAATTAAAGCCTGAGCGACAGCTTCGTGAGTGTAGCTACCACTGCTAAGATATACCTAGCTGGGGCTATCTAGTAGTGATGATTAGACGTAACCCATCAAGCCCCTCTTGCTTGCGCACACCATGATACAATATTTAGGCCTTGTTCTAATTGGAACTTTGCATATTATACAAATTTTGAATATGAACCTATTAATGCTTATGTTACCTACTGCTGTGACTTTGAATATGAAGAATCTGCCATTTATAATTGAATGCTAATGTTGTTACCTACTAATGCTTTGATTTTTTTATGATTGGCCTACTAATGCTAATGCTTAGGTGTAGAGATGCTTGTAGCTGTAATATTTTTCTGTGCTGCAGAATATTTGCTTTTGCTTGGATCATTGTGCTTGTAACTCTGTGTCAACAATGTATGGACAGCTACAAACTGTCAGTCAGGTAGTTGCCTGTGGATATTGTATCAGAATTTGTTACTTGTAGATTGAGCATCCTGAATGACCATGATCAGTGTTTGTTTACTTTAGTAAGATTGCAAAGCGTACTACTATAATTCGCAAGTGTGCTTGAGGTTGACTATACAGCAACAAGATTAGTTGTTTTGGAGCATAAATATTTTCTCTAGTGCTTATTTGATCTAAAGGTTGCTAAACAGATTGAGATGTCACAGCTGTTGTGTTGCTTAGTTTAAAACCAAGAGCAAATGTCATTTGATTTTATGAAACTATGATTATTGTAAACAGAATTCATGGTCTCCTACTGATTTTAAGATACAACGATAGCTACTGATTGTGCCTCAGGGTTCCTTTTTTCAGGAAAATGGCAAGAACTTGAAGTAGCAATCAATGGAAGATACAGCTTGGCCTGATGGTGCTTCCATGCTTGTGTCCTTGTCACTCAAGGTAAACTTCGTCCTGTACATGTCCCTGTTTTTTAATAGTGATGCGATTCTGCACCTGTGAGCGACCACTGTAATGGCTGTATGAACTGACAGTTCTATACTTTGCTAGTGCCTTGAAAATTAGTTCCTTTAGAGATATAACTGCAGGTTTATTTCCTACAATTGCAGATGTCTGTACACTTGGTATTACACTGTCTATGTGTAGCACTTAACTGAATTTATGGACTGTAGAGTGCATGAACATTTTGAACCCTACTATGCTTGATAGGAGTATTATATCGCACATTGAAGTAGAATTCTTTTCTGTGGAATACTCCATCAGATGCTGGTTGTGTATATATATATCATGAACACACATTTTTCATATGTTGATCTTTTATTACAAAGCATACATCTGATTTATGACCTACTATTTATGGTTCATAGTTGTGTGTGTTATTTGTCGAGCCTCATCTTTTGATATTACAGTTTTTTTTCTAATCAGATTGCTTTACCCCTGAGACCATGGCCATTATTTGAAGAATGTGCATCTTTTATTTCCATTTTTGTATTTTACCACTTACAGAATCTAATGCATTGCAGGTGCTTTAAATTGGAGAGACAGCTAGCTTCTTCTCAAGTTCCCAAGGAGCAGCAAACCGATTTAATAAAAGATCTGGAGAGAAAGTTCACAAGGAAAAGCAATTTTTTTTAAAAAAAGATGTGACTTCCCCGAGTGTCTGGGCAGCGGCACTCGGGGAAGAGGGTTTTTTACAAACAACAGACAATATTCTTCCCCGAGTGCCTAGGACAAGCACTCGGGGAAGAGGATTTTTTTTAAAAAAATCAAACTTCTTCCCCGAGTGTTGCACTCGGGGAAGAGGTTTTTTTTAAAAAAAATAAATTTCTTCCCCGAGTGTTGCACTCGGGGAAGAGGATTTTTCAAAAAAAAAAGACGGACGGCACCGACGGCGTCAATTCTTCCCCGAGTGCTAGGACGGCACTCGGGGAAGGCTTCCCCGAGTGTGCGATTCTTGACACTCGTGGAAGACCTCTTTCCCGTGAGAGGCATCCCCGGAGGTTCTTCCCCGAGTGTTGCACTCGGGGAAGGCTTCCCCAAGTGTTTTTGCCCCTTCCCCGAGTGCATTTGGCACTCGGGGAAGCAAGCGTCTCCCGTAGTGGTGGGACTTGGCGAATAGAGAGGAAGATCAAAGATGCAGCTACCGCGTCGTCGCCGGCGAATGCGCAGCAGGGAGTTGATCAGGATGAGGTGAGGGGCACGACCACGGCGACCCAGGTGAATCTCGAGGCTGACGATGACGACGGCGGCCTCTTCGACGTCAAGGTGCAGAGCCAGATCGCGGCGGACGTGTTCTTGCGCATCAAGCGCAACGTGAAGCTGCGGCGGCTCATGGACATGCATACCGCGGCGAGCACTCGATCGACCCCAAGGCCGTCCTTTTCCTAAATGCCGAGGGCCACGCCACATCCGGCCAGCTCAAACGCCGGACGACGTCGGGCTCAAAGACGGCGGCGGCGGGGCGCCGGTGGTGTACGCAACGCGACGAGCCCGGACCTCTGCGTGAAAGCCGCGGTGGGTTTTCGGTTTGTTGCACACACAACCTGGTGTGTGCTTTTGGGCCTGGTAGTGATTAGTCCAATTGGGCCGTAGTCCAGTCTTCATTTAGGCCCAAATAAGACGTTTCGTTCGGATTATTTTTTTTTAGAAAGACACGCCCCCTAAAAGAAACAAATAATGTTCCTCACACAAGGCAAGCAACACGACGCCTTTAACCAACACGATGAACAAACTTTATAAAAAACACGATGAACAAGAGGGAAACTGGGCCTGTTTCCTTCCGTGGTTGGCGTACCGCGCACGACGACCAAACCTAATCGTGCAAAAGGCAACTACGTACGGCTGGACCGACCGATCCGCGGCCCGTCTCGGCCACACAGCCCACGAACGGTCGTCGTGCACCGCGGCGCGAACCCCAGCTCTATCTTCTCCGGTGCCACGTGGCGCCACGGCGGCGGCCGGTTTATCTCGTCCAGACCTGCATCCTCCGTGTGATCCATTCCCTCCCCGACGCAGAGCTCGCTCGCTAGCTGCTGCAATTGAAAGCACCAGCTGATGACCACGAAACCTTAGCAGCACACTACTCAGACAATTTAACAGCTTCAGAGTCCTCAGACGTATTCGGCCCTGCTCCGCTACCGTCCGGACCATCACAGACGACACCTGCGAGCAGCGATGGAGACCGTCGCGGCGGCGAGCTACGCCGGCAGGGCCACAACCAGCGCTACCCGCTCCCCGACATGCTGCGCCGCCATGTCCTTCTCCCAGTCTTACAGGCCTAAGGTATGGCGCTCGTTTTCGCTTCACTGGGAGCTAGCAGCTACTAGCAGCTCTCGCCACGCACGTGAAGCTCGTGATGGAAGGCTTTATAATTTGCTGATGTCTACCGATGTGTCGCGTGCGCACGGCAGGCGTCCAGGCCGCCGACCACGTTCTACGGCGAGTCGGTGCGGGTGAACACGGCGCGGCCGCTCGCGGCGAGGCAGTCCAAGGCGGCGAGCCGGGCGGCGCTCAACACCCGGTGCGAGATCGGGGACAGCCTGGTGCGTCCGTTGTGTGCATCCATCGCCGTCGGTATAAGCTGTGCACGCGCCGACCGGGGCGCCGTGCCATAATGCGAGGACAAAGCTGACGCTGACCGCGTGCTGATGGGTCTGTGGCTGTGTTGTGGTGTGCCAGGAGGAGTTCCTGACCAAGGCGACGCCGGACAAGAACCTCATCAGGCTGCTCACCTGCATGGGGGAGGCCATGAGGACGATCGCCTTCAAGGTCCGGACGGCGTCCTGCGGCGGAACGGCCTGCGTCAACTCCTTCGGCGACGAGCAGCTCGCCGTCGACATGCTCGCCAACAAGCTCCTCTTCGATGTGTGAAACGAGTGATCTCGTGCTGCATATGTCTGTCTCACGCCGAAAATTCGCTCATGCCTGTTCTCTCTTCCTTGCAGGCTTTGGAGTACTCCCATGTGTGCAAGTATGCCTGCTCTGAGGAGGTCCCCGAGCTGCAAGACATGGGTGGTCCAGTTGAAGGTACTGTGACGTTGATTGGTTTGTTTTTATTTTGCCACTGTTTTGGTTTGTTACCACAGTTTATCAATTCCACCCTTTTATCTTACCATTACCAAAATATTGGCAAGTTTTATTTTTTGTCTAACTTTTAGCTCGTCAAAACTTTGGTAACAAACCAATCAGGCTCTGCCATTTCTTCCCCTCACTGCTCATGACCAAAGCTTCCAACATCTGTAACAAGACAAAACAAAAAATTGAAAACGAGAGACTGGTTACTACCCCAATATGTTTTTACCTTCAGCGCAATTGCAGAGTTGCAGGTTTGCAGTGCAGTGCTCAGCGCTGCTATTACTCAGGTCTTCTGCATCTTCAGAACACTGTAGGAATGAAATTCCAAATCAACAGCAATATTCCTTAACAAATTAGCATTCTGTCTTCTTGGATTCTAGTTTCAGATCTATGCCGCTGATCTGTCTAAACCTGCCACCTTACCCAATAACTAGGGTCCTCGTTTTTACCGTAGAAATGCTGAAAGAAAAATAAGGAAGTAATCCTTTGTGGTCCAAACCGGCTAAACTTCTCATTACGTCTCGTAGGTGGTTTCAGCGTTGCATTCGATCCCCTTGACGGTTCCAGCATTGTCGACACGAACTTCACGGTCGGAACCATCTTCGGCGTCTGGCCCGGCGACAAGCTTACTGGAGTCACCGGCGGCGACCAGGTCGCCGCTGCGATGGGCATCTACGGCCCTCGCACGACCTACGTTATCGCCCTCAAGGACTGCCCTGGGACACACGAGTTCCTCCTCCTTGACGAAGGTGACCCTGAATGTGCAATCAGCAATGACCGAGAAATGCCAGAGTTGCAGTGTGTGATGCAAGTGTAATCGAGATCTTCATGAATATTTCAGGTAAATGGCAGCATGTCAAGGACACCACGTCCGTTGGGGAGGGGAAGATGTTCTCTCCTGGCAATTTGAGGGCAACGTTTGACAACCCTGACTACGACAAGGTGTACTTTTTTAGCAGTCATTACTGTCCTTTTACCTTCTTCAGATAGATATATTGATCGCCTGTCTAATTGAGTATCCACAATAACATCTTTTTCGTCAGTCTGACTTGTGCAAAAATGTGATCTTTGCAGCTAATCAACTACTACGTCAAGGAGAAGTACACATTGCGTTACACCGGAGGAATGGTTCCTGATGTCAACCAGGTATCTGTCAGAAAATCTTTAGCATCTGCAAGTAGGAGTATGTTTCGCACCCTTTGCAATGCAGAAACACATTTCTTAAAACAAGGCAAAATCATCAAAGGAACTAAATTTCATGGTACTCTCAATTCTCAAAAGGAGTGGCAACAGTTCATATATACTCATTCTTCAGTACTACAAATTCCAACAGTGATCAGAGACATGACCACCAATTCTACAATTTTTACCACCAAAAGAGTCCATTTTTTCAGACAAGGCAAAAAGCAAACTTTTGAGAACAAGAATCTGGTTTGGTGTGTGCCAGTAAATGTCTGGAACTGTAGTGTTACTGCAAGCCCGTGCTAGTGACTGTGTTGAGCTGTACCAGCGTCTGCTTTAAGCAAGGCCACGCCGACACAGCAATTCCCTTCACTTTATTAGGTTCTTTTCCAGTGCTACTTTCAGTGTACAGAACTTACGTGACCAGCATGCATGATGCCTGTGTGATCGATCGATGACGCAGATCATAGTGAAGGAGAAGGGCATCTTCACCAACGTGACGTCCCCGACCGCCAAGGCCAAGCTGCGGCTCCTCTTCGAGGTGGCGCCGCTGGGCTTCTTGGTAGAGAAGGCCGGCGGGTACAGCAGCGACGGCAAGCAGTCGGTGCTGGACAGGGTGATCAACGAGCTCGACGAGCGCACCCAGGTGGCCTACGGCTCCAAGAACGAGATCATCCGGTTCGAGGAGACCATGTACGGCTCGTCGAGGCTCACCGCCGGCGCCACCGTCGGCGCCGCCGCCTAAGTTTTGCTGCGATATACTACGACACAAATGTGCAAGCCGTGTCACCAACTCACCACTGAGAATCCCATTTGGTGACCGACGCGGCGACGCGTATACAGATGGCTTATAGAACTCTCCCGGCCGCAAAGTAATTTTTTTGTTTACGGTTTGTATCAGAAATTCAGAATGCATGCATCATGCATGGCAGCACTCGTGTCTTCATATGTCTGCCAAAAAAAAAAAAAAGACTGCCTGTCTCGCCTCTCGCCGGCGTCTCTGGCTCTCTGCAGCCTTACTTCCAACAGTCCTGCAACATAGACCACGTCCCAATGTTTCAGGCTTCGGCCATACTTGAACAGTGCCTCCATGGACTGGACTGTCAAAGAGGAACAGTGCCTCAGTACTAGCGCCATAGCCCATAGAGTACGCCGGTCGAGCTCGAGCAGGCAGGCGCTTCCGCGCTTGGCTTGCGGCCGGCCATGGCTCTCGAGATGCCTGCTAGACCAACAAAACATCCAGTGCTGGCGTGCTGCAAACCTGACGGGACTATTGTTCCACTTCCACGACCGGCTCTACTGCTGTTTGGAGAAGATGTTTCAGGGTCAGGGCTATGGATGCATGGCACTGTGCGGCAAGTTCAGATTGATACACGGAACTACAGTGCCGTTCATGATATAGTCCTCTCTCTGGTCGGCACATGTCCACAAAGGAGTAGTGCAGAAAGAGTACGCAGGCTCACTGCAGCCTTGCCGTTCTCTTGCCCGGACCATTCCATCGCGAACCGGACGCTCCAGGCCGGCTACCGTCCGCACGACCTACAGCGGCCAACACGTCGCCTGTTGATCGTTGATTGCACAATCGATCGATCGAGTACACACACGCTGCCCGGCGAGCCCCAGCCCCGGCAGGAAAACTACAGCCTGCGGCCGCGGTCGTGTCCTGTACGATCGAATATCGTGCGCCTCCGTGTCCGTGTCCGAGTCCCTGTCACGTGTCTCCGATCAGGTAGCACGCACATTCCATGCAGCCGCGAGAGGGGCTAGCTCTAGCTCTACGACGCCCGTCAAAAGAACACGCGACACGGCTCCAGTCCGGGCAGCGACGGGACGACGGAGGTGACCGGCGGCCGTCGGTGTCGCCCCTGCTGATGCAAAAACGAGGACGACGAGGCCAAAAAAGAGGACGACGAGGCCAGGAGGCCGTGCGTGGCGTAGGCCGGTAGGGGGGCAGAGGGGGACACACGGGTACCACGCTGAATGGCGAATGCGGATGCGGCCGCCTGCGCCTCGTGTTCTCTCGGTCCGCGAGGTGTCCGCCATCCTCACGGCACCCCGGGCACGGCGGCGCCGGCGCGCAGTGCCGAGCCGTGCCGCCGATGTGATCCCGGCGACGCGACGCCTGCCGGCCGGGCCGGCCGGTCGGTCCGCCTCATCGCGCTTTATTTGACAACCCCCCCGGCGCTGGATGAGCGCGCGGCCTCGTGCTTGCCGCTTGCCATCATCATGCGCTCGATTCCGATCGCGCTGCGATCTGGCCGCGGCTGGTGGCGCAGCAGAGCGGTCGTTTTTACCGGCCGGCGCAGGCTGACGCCGCAGGCTACCCGCCGAGGTGTTTGGTCCAGCCCTCAGTCTGATGGTAACTTGGTTTTGCAGCCTGGTTTACAGGTGGCCGCTCGGTGCTATCCGGCGGCTGGTATGCATTACCATCTCGAGGGCTCCGCGTCTGATTGCGTAGTCAGCATAACTATACGATGAATTGTTGTGCTATAGCGAAGCTTAACACGAACAATGAAATAAACTAAATGAAAAGGCTCTAGTATTCAACACGAAAGATGACAAAGGAATACTCTCAACAATGTAATTCTCAAAAGGCGATCCCCTTTATAAGTGCCGGTCAGTCTCCTTATATAGGGAGACGAACGGACTTTTTACATACCGAGAATAGCCTCGTGTAAAACGAATCAAATAAGAATGTACTAGCCTAATTTTGGGATTTCTCCATCGGGTCTCCACGTAATCAGCGCTTTTTCCGGCATAAGCACGTGCGCCTGTCGGGTGAAGACCTTCGATTTGGAGATGACCCTTCGTCCAGCGAATCCCGCCACCCGAAACTCACAATAAGCAAAGTGTTGGGAAATCAGATGTTACTCGTGACGAAACCCCGAACGAAAGATCGGCTAAGGCTTCCTGTGCGTGAAAGATTCACCCCTGGGGCTTCGTCTTGGGCAAAACCGGCAATGCGCAGCTAGGGATTGAAAACCGATATGTTTCCTACCACAAAGCCTTTTGCACGACAAAAGGTACCCAGGGAAAGTTGAGAGATTAAAGAGAAAGGAAAACCAGTTGGTTTCAAGGGTTTCGCTGTCGCGTGAGAAACGCTGAAAATGAAAGCCTTGAGAACTTTAAATCGTTGACTTTGTCAACCCCGATTCCGAATCCCCCAACATGAATAAAAGAGCTGTGGTGATGCATTGTGCAGGAATCACCTAGGAATGATGGTTACCATGTTGAGCTTTATATGGTGACAATCACTCCATGCATGTCTCCATCGCAAAGCCATTGGTGTTTTATCTAATGGTCCACGGGAACATCCCACCTGAACTGGGGTGCGTCTATATGTCGCCACGGTGACACAAAACATTCCATCGCGCCGGATGGAAGAGAAACAAAAATGTGCAGGAGATTGGTTGGAGGTTCTGTTAATCCACATGCATATTGCATGCATGCATCACATGACTAAATAGATGAAATCATCAGTATGCAAATGTAACTTTCAAAAAAAATCTATAAATCATAAACTGGGATCAAAATTAAATTTTGATTGCAACATTAGATTTCTGAAAATAAAAGCTTCACAAAAAGATCACACCTGACTATTTTTTAACGAACTTTTTTATTTGTATTTTTAAATTAAGATTATATATTATGTGCAACACATAAGAGTAGTACATAATTTACAAACTACCAGAATAAAACGTTTCAAAAAACACTACCAGAATAAAACATTTGTACATACCGGATAAACTATATGAACTGTCGGAAAAAATGTATATATGTGTCGAACAAAATGTACAAACTATCAGAACAAAACATGTGAACGTACCGAAAAAATATGTATATGTGTCAAACAAATTCTACAAACTACCAGAACAAAACATTTGTACGTACCGAACAAATTATATGAACTGCCGAAACAAATATGTATACGTGTCGAAAAAATTCTACAAACTGTCGAAACAAAAAAATTGTATGTACCGAACAAATTATACGAACTAACGGAACAAATTATAGTGGACGAACAAATATTTACAAAGAGGGAAAATAAATATTTAAAAGAGAACAACAAATATGTAAAGAAACAGAAAATAGAAAATAATTTGACTTAGCGGGAAACAAATTTTCACTGATGTGGAATAAATATTAACTGAGGGGAACAAATATTCACTAAAGTAGAACAAATATTCATTGAGATGAAATAATTTGAAGTGGAAATTTTTTAATTGAGCCAAAACAAATATTCACTCAGAAGGAAATTCATTGAAAGCAAACAAATATTCACTGAGAGAAAAATAGAAAAAGAAAGAAAACAAGAAATAAAAAAGATGAAAATAGAAACAGAGAAAAGAAATAGAAAATATAAATAAATACATAGATAGATAAATAAAGAAGAAATAAAAGAGAAACAAGAAAGATAAAAATAGAAATGAAAGAAGAATAAAAAGAAAAAAATAGAAAAAAAGAAAAAGAAAACGAAAAGGAAATATGACACTTGACTGCATCTATTTCTCCTGTTGTGAAAGGCTTAGTGAGACAGTCCAAGTCATCTACCCTATGTGGCAAATGTTCTAGATTAAAGGACATGTTTGGTGAGTCTGAAGAACCAAGTCTTTCTGTAAAAGCCTCCCACACGATCCGAGCTTTGACATGGTGATCAGTTTGAATGTCATCAATAGCATCTTTCATGTGAGTAATCAATTTTTTTCTCTGTTTAATGGTGGCATTTGCATGGAAGAACTTTGAGCCTTCATCTCCAAACTTGACCCACTTGATTATACCTCATGCTTGAAATAGATACCAATAAGCGAGACACCAAATACCAATACAAGAGTTTTATACCCACAGGATGAAAGGCACATACATTATTTTTGGGGAAAAGCCATATTGTGCCAAGTGTTTTATGTGCTCTCCACCTTCTGCTCCACCGTCGCTTGTCATTCCAAGGCCACATAAGCTTCTTTACCTCCGGTGAGTTCTTCAGCATTCAGGAAGGTTAGTGGTTGGCATTGGAGTGGTTAGGGACTTATGGTACAAGATTAGGATGGTATTGGAATTGTTGGAGTTTGTATTGTCTAGAGCGAAAGCCGAGGTGGTAGCATGACCCACTAGAGGTGGTGAGTGTAGTAGTGGTGAGCCTGGCGGCACCACGATGAAGGTGGTGGGCGTTGTGATGGTAAGATTGGCGATGCCTTGGTGATGGAGGAGGCGGTAGGGCCACGTAGATGTGCACACTGGAGGGAGGGTGCGACACGTGGGGGCGTTAGCTATAGGTTGAAAGATGGCTAGAAGTTGAAGACATTGTGAGACGATGTTGATTGTTGGAGGTTGAAGACAGATTAGAAGCCATCCGATGTCCATCCAATGCACATGCAAATCGAGTGTCGTAGACTTGAGAAATGCTCGAGTGCCCTGTAGACACTCCTTTGAAATGAAGGGAACACAAGTGTCAGGGTGAATAGGGGTACACATGCCCTCCTCACCCATTGGATAAACACGACAGTTGAATGGTTTTACCGTATCCAGGCTCTTTGTAAGTGCAATCAAGCCCTAAGTGGGTTTCGGTGATGTTGACCACACAATTAAAGAGCTAATGAGTCCTTGAGTATGTATTGCAGCATGAGAATTACCTTTAGGTGCTAAAGAAGAAAAGGAGACTCCCTCAATTAAAGTTGATGGCTCTCTATGCTCAAGATGGAGTTTATTTTATTTTATATTTTGAAATTGAGTATAGGACAAGCCGTACTATCAAGAGAGATACTAATAGTGGGTTGGGTGGAACCATGTGCTCATTGAACAACTTCATCAAATTCTTTTCCAACCACAGAAGAAAAACTCGGCCTGTTGCTATCTCTATGCCTTTCTCTCCAGGGCTCGGAAGTTCCGGCGTTTTTCCCGGAGGTTCAGACCGTACACACTACAGTCAGCCGTCCCTGTTTTCACTCCAGATTGCGGCAGTTCTAGCCTTTTTCTCGGAGGTTACGGATTTCAAATTGTGATCGTTACTGTTGTGGACCTAACGGTATTTATATCCTTCTGGCCCCCAACGGTCTTCTTCTTCCTCCTGCGGTTACAGACACCATTTACTGACTCTCTCTCACCCTTGCACTGACTCCAACCTACTCCCTTCCAAATCTTTGCCTAGCATTGAAGGAGGGAGTGATTCCTAGTGAGATTGGGCCTTGAAGGTTCCCCTCTTGTGATCTTGAGCACTTGAAGAAACCCTAGCTTGCTTGGTTGATCTTTTACTCTTGGAGCTTTGCTCCTAGACGGCTTGTGGTGCTTGGAAGCTCTCCAATCTTCGTGTGGAGCCTCCAAGAAGTTTGTATTACCCCTTTGTGATTAGTGGAACCCTCCATCTATTGACATGGTGATAGGTGTGAGAGAAGAGTGGATTGAAAGAGATCCCAAAGCCTTTGTGGCTTCCTCGACGTGGTTGTAGGTTAGCCTTTGTGGCGAGCTGAACCACGGGATAAATCAGTGTCTTGTGTGTTTTTCTTTCTTATATATGTATCTTGCTCGTTTGTTCTTAGTTGCTCATCTATAGCTCTATTAGGGTTTGCTCTAGATCTCTCGTGCCTTGTTCCCTTTGTATCGTTGCTAGTAGATCTTCTCCCTTTGGTTCAACTAATCTCTAGATATACTCAGATATGTTTTTTCACCTTGTTATCCGCAGCAGATCTATTGCAGGTTCGAGGAGGGAACAGAATCCGGAAGTTTTGGGAATTTCAGTGGAAGCTCCAGACTTGTTCGGAAGTTCCGAGAAATTCTATGGAAGTTCCGGGATCTGTTAGTGACTTGTTCATAAAAGTTTTAATTTGTTTTGCAGGCCTATTCACCCCCTCTATGCCAGTTGACTTGATCCTTTCACTCTTGAGTTGCGACTTGTTCATGATTGGTTGGCTCAGCAGCGCATATCCTTGATCTCATGATGCAAAGAGTGTCTTTGAGCCTAGTTCCGCGGATGCAACAAAAATCGGAGTTTCTCGTAGGCCTGGTTCGAGGGATGTGCACGGCTTGTGGTGAAAAGGATTATAGGGTCACTATGGTGCAAATAAAATTCAAATTCGATATCAAAACAAAAACATGAAATCAAGTTGGGCATGAAATCAAGTGGTCAACATTTGAACGAGTCAACAAAGTTACCTTGGCAGTTGGAAGAAATCTCATCACCGCAACAAAAGATCTTGATCAATCGGTTCGTCATTGGCACTATACATTGTGCCTTTGATAAACTATCTTAGACGTGTAAATGACTTCAAATAAATGTCTTTCATATAAATTTTGTTTCTAACCAAAACCCTGTATAAAGGTTATGAATTTCTGAAAGAATTATTTAAAATTAAAATGTGAAAATTATCTGTGCCCTTTTAATAATATAGGAGTACAGGATTACGAATGAGTGCGCGGACAGAGTGATTTCGTAGTGTGGACTGTGGAGACCAACACAGTCTGATGATCTGAGGCGATGCCGAGACCAGCTTGCCGGTCGGGACTCGGGACAAAGCAGAGCGGCATGGCCGACGGGCCAACATCAGTCACAGGCCGGGCAGCCAGCAGCCCAGCACAACTCCACACTCCGAACAGAACACACCTGCAGCCGAGCAACACGTTGAGAATACAGATGGATCAGCGCACAGGGGTCGGTCCAGCCGAACGCCACCGCCAACGCGGCGGCGGACCTGCTGCCACTGCCGGTGGGCACCGCGGCGCAACGCAACGCCAACAGCAACAGCATCACCCTGCTGGCTGAGAGGGAAATGGCAGGCAGAGGCACCGAGGCAGCAGCGCAGGAGAAGAAACAACAATGGTGGTCGCGGCCGGGGGACGTCCGCGACGAGGCGACACCGGTGGGGGCGCCGCGGCCTCCCCCGCCGCGGGCCAAGCCGGAGGAATGCGGGAGGAGCCGCCTTTAACGGTTTCCGAGGCGGCGGCAAGCACGACCTCCTTTAAGGACCAATCACGTGCAGTGGACGGGCCCGAGCCTAGTACCACCGGTGTCGGGAGCCGGCCACGGCCATGGCCATGGCCTGCTCGCTCGCCTCGCCGGCCGTGTCAACCTCGCGGGTCGCGTTGTGTCTCCGTGCCTCCGTGGCGAGGAAATTCCCCACGGTCCAAAAGAGCAAGCGGCTGTGACCGGCGGTAGGCCCCTCTCGGTTGACACAAAGCCGTGCTGGTCGTGTGGCCCGGCACCAGAATTAGAATGTGTTTCCCTCCAAATTCAGATTTCCTGGAAACCTCGTCAAATTGCAGGCGATGGAGCGACAATGGCTCATGGAGAAGACACTGATGATTGAACATGCGAAACGATAGGGTCACGAGGTACGGACACGCAAGAGAGGAATCATGACGAGAATACGAGATGCGTGCTATCCAATCACCCCCAAATTAACAGGAAAAAAACGGCTTAAATTACAATACGCGAAGATTTATGGCTATAAACCCCAAACCCTCTCCATGAGACCATGCACAGCAGCAGCAGGGTAACGTGCGGATCGGCAGAGGAACCTGACTGGCTGGCCGGCGCCGTAGCCTAGTACAGTCGCAGCACGCTGCGCGCGAACGACTGCGTGGCCAGCGGCCGCCCGGGCCCGGCCTTGCTCGGCAGGCCGCCACCGCGCGCCCGCGCGCTGCCGCTCCGCATCGGAGTCAGGTAGAACCGCAGCATGCCGTTGTCCGCGGCGGCGCGCCCCGGCGAGTAGCGCGCGCTGCGGTTCCGCTCCAGCGCCGGCGCCGGCGCCTGCGCGTGCGGCTCCTCCCTCCGCCGCACGTTCCCGCTGGCGTCCACGTAGCTGCGCCGGGAGCTGCCGAGCCCGCCGCTGGTGCTGCTGAAGGAGCTGCGCGCGCTCAGGTTGCTGTTGCACCGCTGCATCTTGGGGTTGGCGCCGCGCACGCGCAGGTCGGGCCACGGCTCGGAGAAGGACCGGTCGGCGATATCGGATGGCCCGCCGCTCCTGCGCCCGGCGGCGCGGCGGTGGATGAGGCCCCAGAGGCTCCACGCCTTGCGCCACCGGCGAGGCTTCTTGGCGGGGCCGGACAGCGCCGCCTCCAGGCTCGCGGAGATGTCCTCGATGAGGGAGTTGGAGCTGAAGCCGCGGTCGAGCAGGTCCTCGGCGTGTTGGTAGTGGTAGAATTCTGAACCGCCGATCGGGGACTCCTTGCCGTTGACAGCTGCGGCCACTGGTCTTGGGTCGGGGACCTCGAAGGATGCCCTGCGCACTGAGCTTGAACGCTCCAGGCTCCGGCGCCGCCGGCTGGAGGAGTCGAGGTAGTAGTCTCTTGTCTGCAACGAGCCACCTGGCGGCTCGGGGTCGAAATCATCTTCCACCACGGGTATTTGACCATCGGACCGCTCGACGATGTCGGTCGGCGTGTCCTCCAGAACGGAGAGAATGGGAGGCAGGCGGGAGAGCGGCGGAGGTGCGCGCCCGAGGCCAATGCCGGCGCCGGCGCCAAACAGATATCCGTCCCAGGATGCGCGTGGCTCGTCCCACGAGAAGCCGGCGTCGTCCACGGACATGCGCGCCGCGTCGAGGGAGAAACGCGGATCTGTATCACAGGAGCGCCTGCCACCGGCGAGCTCGGAGCCGGCCTCCCCGCGGAGGCGGCGGCGTCGAAGGAAAGACGGCCTGGAGGGCTTCTCCGGAGGAGGCATTGCCGCGGCCGCGGCCTTGCTCACGGCAGCCTCCTTCTTGAGCTTCTGCTTGCGCCGCCACTTCTGCCACTTCTTGCTGAACACGGAGGCGGCGACCCAGAAGCTCCCGGCGATCTCTTTCAGGTCTTTGGGCGACGCTTTCTTGGTCTGCGAAGACTCGAGATCAATGTGATCCTTGCCTTCCCCAACCACATTGTCTTCGGCCTCCACCTCGCCGGAAATGTCCATAGCAACGACGGGCTCCTCCTCAACCACCGGTATTATCTCGTCGGTCTCCATGACCATGGGAATGTCCTCGTCGAAGAAATCATCAGGGATGCATGGCGCCTGCGGTGGAGGCTGGACGTCGGCGGCGAGCGCAGCCGCCGCAGCCGAGGACGAGGCCGGGAACGCGCCGAACGCCGTGCCGTCGCGGACGCGGTCACGGTCGTCCTGGTGGAACAGCGCCCACAGCGTGCTGCGCCCACGCACGTCGCACGAGCGCCGCTGCGGCTCGTCCGCCCTGCCTGCCGCTGCTGCTGCTGCGGCGGCGGCGAGCGCGTCCCCGCCGCGGCCGCACGAGAACGACTTGCAACGCCGGAGGTCCGGCGGTTGGGCCGGGCCGGACGCGGAAGAGCCGGCGGCGCCGAACGGCCTGGCGAAGAGGGACCGGATGGCCGAGGTGGACTTGCGCCCCGGCGCCGAGGCCGCGGCGGCGGACGCCTCGAGCCCCTGGAGGCGCTCGCGCAGGCACGCGGTGCAGAAGCCGGTGAAGACCTCGTCCGGGTGCAGGTCGCAGGTCGTGGACACCGACCGCCGCGCGGGCGGCGCCGGCGGGTCCATCTGCAGCGTCGTCATCTCGCCCCCCGGGCGTCACTCCCCCCACCCCCCACACCCCCCCGGACGTCACTGTGCGGCTAGTACCGTTGCACCATTGCACTCGTGCTGCTGCGGGGAGGAGGGAGTTGCTGGTGCGCGAGGCCGCGCGTTTAGTAGAGGGCGTATCGGACAGGGCGGGGGTGAAAGGAAGAGGGGAGAGAGGAAAGTGAAAGTTAAAGGCGAATCACGGGCCCCGGCGAGGCCGATCGTCTCTCTCTCGTCGTCGCCTCGGTCTTCCTCTCTCTCTCTCTAGTTCCTTTTGCTTTGTAGCTCTGGCGTTCTTGGGGTTCGTGGCATGGTGTTGCTTTGCTCGCTCACATCCTGTTCTTTCTCTGTCACGCATCCTGTAACCTGTAGATGCTGTGTCCGTCCTATCGGGATTTGCCTGATCGAAAAGGCGATTATATGGGCATAATCTGCACGCGTGTGGTAAAAAACGTCACTTTGCATGAACAAGCAACGGGCGAACGGCATGTCTGCTGTTCGTCACTGTTTCTATGTTTTCCCTTTCAACCTGACGAGCAAGCATGTTGTAATTATACTTCTCGTACACTGGCAGTTTGGCACTTGACAATCGATTTCTTTTGCAGCTACGTGTTCCACATTACGTCGTCAAGTCTGTGCATTTGCGCAATGTAATGCTGGCACTTTGAAAGAGCTGCTCAAAGATCCCTGTCAGCTAGTGTGATGCACTGAATAATGAGCTGCTGACAGCGGCTGTTGCTGCTCTACTGAGCTCCCTACACAATTCAGCAAAAGACGTTGCTTTGACTCGAAGGTTTCAAGATTCACCATGGATTTCCGATGCCAGTTCAATTTCACCTTATCCGGTCAAAACACTTGGAAAAAAGCATTTTAGCATCTCTTAGAAGCTTTTGTTGACAAGTTGGTGGGAATGGCGCTTTTTCCTCCAGCTTTCCCTTTCTATCCTCATTTCCGAGCTCCCACATGCTTAGGGCCAAAAGCGCAGGGCCTAATCGGTCATTTCCAACCCAAGGCTCAGGCCTATATGGAACAAAGGAATACAAAACAAAGAAATGGGAAAAAACACAGGAATGAAAGATGTGTGTTTTGGCAAAACAGAGGAACGAAAAACACAGGAAACTTCTAGTATGAGGTGTTTGGAATGTAGGAATTAAAACACAGGAACCATCAAATATTAACTATAAATTAACCTTCATTGATACAACTAAAAGGCAGTCAAATGATGTTTACATACGGACCCAAGGACGGATCCCACTGGTCATAGAGCGTACTCCAATATTTCTTTTTTTTTTACTTAGTCCAAAATCCACCGATTGCTCTCAACCACTCAGCACCTTACTTATCCCTTCGCAGGCTTCGCTAGCTGTAGCTTGTTCATGGAGCACGCAAGCACTCATAGTCGGAAGTCATCCTCACTCGAGCTGCCACCGCCGCCGGAGCTGGCCTTCTCCGATGGGGGCTCGAGGTCCACGCCGGCGCTGGCCTTCTCTGCCGGGGGCTCGAGCTCCGCGCCGGCGCTGGCCTTCTCCGCCGCGGGCCCGAGCTCTACGCCGCCGTGGGCCCGAGCTCTACGCCGCCGCTGGCCTTTTCTGTCGCACAACTCCAGCGACGAGGAAAAACTACCTAACACTCCTGGCTAATCGTCATCAACAAGCTTCAACGGCAGAAGGAGAAAACCAAGAGGTGAGAGTGGATGTTTTCATTCCTATGGAATTGCAATGCGGCAACAGTATTCCAAAGGAATCAGATAGGTCCGTTCCTTTGTTCCAGACGCATTCGCAGGAAAGTTTTCCGGAGGAATGGAATCCTCCGAAATTCCTATGAATTTCCTGCAATCCAGACGGGGCCTCAGCTCATGCAACGATCCAAAGGGAGAGAATAAAAACCAGCCCACATCTCCTCCAAGATTTGTCCTACTTGCCTGGCAAAAAGGAAGCGCCCAGAATTACTGAAAGTGTTTTGCCGCTAAACCATGCATGGCATCTGATCCACGGTCCCTAGGAGGGGTTAGCAGCTTTGATCATGGAGCTCTAGGAGCACATGACAGGAGACCGGAGTTGTCGCCTTCTCGAGCTTAGGGAAGTTGATTAAACCATGGTAGTGGTACGGTACCTCCTCCTCTTTTGTTCGCTTTTGCTCCCGCGCGGCCTTGATCGATCGATCGGAATAGTCGCCACGCATGTGCGCCCTGACGGAATCCAAGTGTATCTGCGGCTTTCCTTTGTTTTGTCTAAGACTTTGGTGAACTTGTCTGATAGTGAGATTAATAAAGAAAACTGGAATTGGGCAGACAGCAAGATACTGTTTTGTTGCTGGTTGCTACCTTGGCCGTGTTTACGTAAAAAATTTTGAGTATTAAATGCAATTTTGATCAATAATTAAGGGTGTTAAATAAATGCAGTTTACAAAACTACCTTCGCACCCCTAGTTAAATTTCCGAGAGGAGTCTAATGAGGGTTTTGACCACACGATTAGAAGGTGGTACTGTAGCATTACTGTAGCAAATTATTAAATTAATTATGCTCGTTAGATTCGTCACGTAAAGTTACACCTATATGTGAAAAGGTTTTGCAAATAGACTTCATTTAGTACACCATGCATGCGAGATTACCTTCTCGAAAAGAACTGAGAGCACTCCGAGGAGCCTAGCTTAGGCTATTTAGCTGGTCGGTCTGATTGAGGGATTAGATTACGGGTGGTGGTAGATCGCTGTTCAGAGCTTCAGAAGCAAACAAAACCGGGAACGTAGCAGTTGCTGCCATACTCTGTTTCACATTATGTCGTCTTCATTCTGTACTTGATCACATCGTTCTTGGCGAGATAATGGGTTAATCTCAAAAGTCCAACGCGTTTTCTCCATCCTCCTTTTTGAGCTGCGGCGTGCCAAGACTGATCTTTTTTTTTTCTCGTCGCGTGAGAACAGGGAGCCTTTGTCTTTTAATTTGTTTAGCTCGCACGGTTGATCTGTTGATCAGACAGCACGGACAGCGAGTAGCGATCGCCATTCCCGTCACCTCATTTGTACTGAAACCGGAGCCGTGATTGCCTACAAAACTAGACCTGAAACGCCCCGCATTCAAACGGGAGCCAAAGGCGAGCAGGAACCAGTCCAGGAAAGCGCCGATCATGGTGGCGCGGCGGCGGCGCCTTTCCACCCTCGCCATTTCCCGCGAAAAGGGCCAGCGCGGCGGAAGGGCTCGCCGCTCGGGCGGCGTCGGCCGAGAGCGCTGGCGCTGCGACTGTGCAAGGCTGCCGCCGCCGAGACGCCAGGAAAACACGAACCGATCGATCCAGGGGGCGCGCGCACAGGGCGAGGACGGACGGGGCAGTCAGGGGGGCAGGGACGAACGGCGGGCACGAGAAAGCGTCACGCAGCGAGCGGCAGCGGCAGCGGGGGGCGCTCATGATTGCGGTAACATGCGGGAACGATTCGCCCGGCTCGGCTTTCCCCGCCGGAACACCGCGCACGGTGCCGCCGGCGCGCGGGGCACGGACGGATCCGATCGATCGATCCCCCTCGAGATCGCGTGGCGCCGCGCTCGGGGGGCGGGGAAGCCCTGATGCTGCTGCTGCTGCCACTGCAAAGCGGCCGAGGAAAAGATCCGCGTTCTTGGTCTTGGCGAGGGGAACGGAGGGCGCTTTACCAAAATTAGAGCTCGATCGGTTCGGGCGATCCGCGCCGCTCTCCTCCTCCTCACCTCGCCTCGCCTCGCCTGTAAAGGCAAAGCAAAGCTCACCGCACCAGCATCGCGCGCTGTTCTTTTTTCCCCTCCGCTTGTGCTCCGAACGCTTACTTCCATGCGGCGCGGATCCCTAGCACGCGGCGAGGTAGAGGCTAGCAGTATCAGCAGCAGCGTGTGGGAGGAGGAAGGGCATCAGCGTCACAAAGCGACGCTTTGGCGTGATTGATGCTAGCGTGTGGTGGCATCACGCCGCGTTCTCGTTTTCGCAATGGCCGGGCCACGACGGCCACCAGCCACCGTGTGTGCTTGGCTTGGAGCTTGCTGTGCTCGTCTGCCGTCTCGTTGCTTGGCGTGAGCAGGGACGAGGCCAGCACTCCCGGCAGGGGTTCGTATGTGTATGCGGACATGCCCTTGTCCGGTTACGGCGTACAGTAGGTGTGTGTAAGATCGTGTATGGTGGTCCTGCCGGGCGCTGCTGGTGAACTGATCGCCTGAAAAAGGAAGGAAATCGCAGGAGGCTGCTGCTGTGGCAGCGTCGCTGTGGCCTGGACCTGGCCTGCCTGCAGGCTGCAGTAGAGCAGCTGCACACTGCCAGCCTCCCTCTACCTCTTGGCTGCAGCGACGCAGGTTGTTACTACTATTGCCGCTATTGTACAAGGCAAAAAACAACGTTTTTACACGTCGAATGAACACTGGATCGGAGGTGATTGTTTTTGACAGAGAACTGTTCACTGTAAACAAACGTGTTTTCCGAGGTTCGTCAGCTGTAACCCCGTCTGTAGCAGTAGCACTACGGTTTTCCAGCATCGAAAATCTTGGCATCTTGAATGAATCTCGCCAGCATCAGTAATTGGATCGTGATCGAACATCTGGGATAGCCTGCATCGGACATGCTATCTGTTCCTCTCGACTTGAAGCCACGGGAGGAGGGAATCCGAGGCCAGCGAGAGATAGAAGTAGAAATGTAGAATGACTGAACGAGCATCCATCCACACGGCCACAACCAAAGCATTTAACTCCAGGCGAGTAAAAATAGTGCATCGGCTGGTATGAGAATTACTACTCGACTGAAAGCAACGGTTCAGGATCAGACGGCGAGAGAGCAGCAGGAAGAAGCCACCAGCGGCGTGCCTCGAAGCTCGCGAAGAGTGGCAGTGAGGAGGAGGGCCCCAGCGGACGAGGAAAAAAACAATCTCTTTTCCTGGGCACAAAGCTGGGTATTTGCGTTGGATGGGAATCAAAATCGCCCCCAAGCGGCTGCCCAAAGCGCTGGGGAAAGCAACGGGCTCCGCAGCTTTAATCGCGCATCTTTTTTTTTTTCTTTTCCAGCCACGGGCGAGGGGCGACGACGCCCCCCCGCCCGCGCGTCGCAGGCAGCCACCACAGCAGACTGTAGCGTAGCTGCCGACTGCCGTAGCAGCGCGCCCGCCCGGCGCACAGGACGGCGTCGTCGCGTACGGGGGAGTCGTCAGCTGG
Source organism: Cenchrus fungigraminus (assembly GCA_036936925.1). Taxonomy (NCBI): domain Eukaryota; kingdom Viridiplantae; phylum Streptophyta; class Magnoliopsida; order Poales; family Poaceae; genus Cenchrus; species Cenchrus fungigraminus. The sequence continues at coordinate 11,582,429 of CM072778.1, read as the reverse complement.
CTGCACGGCGGTACAGCCTGTTCGTTTGGCTGGTGGCTGGTGCTGATTTGTTCTGAGAGAAAAGTACTGCTGGTTGGTTGCTGATGGTTGGTTTGTTCTGAGAGAAAAGTACTACTGGCTGGTGGCTGATAAGCCAAACGAACACGGCGGTAGAGCGCCGGCCGCTGCGGGGACGTACGCGTGCTCGGCCGCCAGGCCGCCCGCACGAGCACAGCGGCGGCGCACGGGAGGCGGCGGCGGCAGTGCGACGAGCAGGCGCGGCGTGTTCGCGGGGGCTCGCATCTCGAGGCACCTAATCTCGCGCATCATGACGGGGGGGGGGGGGGGGTTATGATGATCAGCGACCGCTTTTCGCACCGAATCATCATATTTCGTGAGCGCGGGGCGAAAAAAACCCTTTCCGAATTCTTTGCCTAATCATTGCCGTCCCGCTTGGATCGCGGGGGCGCTCTCCCGGTGGCGTGGCCGGTGGAGGAGCGCCCGCCGGCCCGCCGCCGGGTCTCCTCCAAAGCGAGATGGTCAGAGGCATGCGCGGAGGTGACGTGTGTGCGGTGTCTGTGCTGCAGCTGGCCTCGTCAAAGCTTAAACGAAACGAACTCGCCAGACAGGTGATAGGGGAGAGGCATATACATGATATACTAGATCAGAAAACCAGCTTGACAGCTTGTGATTCGCTATTTGGAACCATTTCTGATCGTTGTTGCGAAATTCCACATAGCATGCATGGTGGACACATGGCGAAAGAATTGAAATTTGAATTCCCCCTAACACTGGGCCCGAGCTCGGAAAATATACTGACAACGCATCAAGCGACACCAAAGGGAATCTTTAGCTTTAGCGCCAAATTATGGAAGGAAAGAATTTATACATTGACTACACAATGAACAAGCACGTGCATGAATCTTGCTCACATAAATCATTCTGCAGGAAGCATGCATATTCCATTTATTTTGTATGGCTCTGAGATATCATGTAGGAGTACAGCAGTAGCACAGGTCAACAAATTCAACTCAGCCGCAAACGCACAAGGTGCTTCCGTAGGATAGTCAGAGTGATAACTGAGCATCCGGAGAACTCTCATGATTCATACAAATTATTGTAAGGTTTTGTTATGTCAAGTCCCCGCGTCTCCAGAAGTTTACGACCTGTTGGCAGGGCTCCGGCTCCTCAAAAAACGGTTCCGGTTCTAACTCTTCCGGTGGAGTAGCTTTTCTGATGGAGCTGGAGTAGTTTTGGAAAACGTTTGGCAAAACGGCTTCACCTGTTGGATTGAGGTCGTAAAATGTCTAAATTACCCCTTTTCTATTTTTTTCTTTTTTCCCTTTTACACTTCTTTTATCTTCCTCTCCTTTTTTCTCCCCTCCTCTCCCTTATCCATTCACCGCGCCCACCCGCCCACCGCGTCGACGCTCCACCCGCCCGCCGAGCTACCACCCCGCCCCGCCACCGCCTCCGCCCCGGCCGCGTGCTCCTCGGCCGCCTCCCCGCCTCGGCCGCGTGCTCCTCCGGCGGGCCCACCCGGGGGCGAGGCTGCAAAGGGCGAGGCGGAGCCGGACGTAGCCACGTTTTTGTGGCTCCGCCTCGCCCAAACAGCTCCGGTCACCGGGTTTTCCGGGACTTGGAGCCGGAGCCACCCGTGGAGCACCTCGCCCCAACCTCTTTGGCAGGGCTCCTTGTGAAGCCGGAGCCGGAGCCGTGGGAGAAGCCCTCCCAAACAGGCCCTTAGTGTGATCCCAAAGGGATGCTTTTGATACTAGTACACGAGTCCGGTGCGAGTTTAAAGATGAACCCCGACTGGAAGGAAATGTGTACTCCCTCCGTCCAAAAAAACAAACATGTCGTTTTAGAATTTTTAGAACATTACGAGGTAAAATGACTTTTTAACCCTTATTTATTAGTCAGATTTAATGCTAATTGACTTTTACATGTCTACATGTGTGCATACACATGTCAAATTAAAGTAAAATGACATATTTTTTAGATAAATTTTGAATCTTAAAACAACATGTTTTTTTTTAAAACGGAGAGAGTAACGAGGACTTGCATGCCTCAAATGCAATGCACTGAGGAAGCATCCGAATAAAAGAAAGAGTAAAGAAGCGCGACGTCATATATACGTATCCATATCGATGAAAGGATTGCTGCTCTAGCAGCGCTTGCGTAGGAAGTTGTCCTTCTTTCTTTCTGTTTACGTTTCCTTTTACGTCTTTTTTTCTTCTTTTTACTGTACCTTTTTTTCTAGTGATCATTTTTTTAATGAGTTACACTATATAGATTTCCTCTAAGAACACATACACACACCACTTCTATGAGCACCTTTAAAAGATTGACCTGAAAAATTCTGGAGATCAAGGAAGACAACACAATATCGAAGGACACGACATCTACTGTTGAAAGAATAATCTCAGTTAAATTGGAATAAATAAATAAAGAAAAATACACGCGCCAAGAGTCAAAAACTCGAACTTTGGTGGGTAAGTTCAACCACAAAAAACTTTACGAAATCGCCGTTGTTTACTTGGCCTCACGTCTATCACTTCTCACACTGACGATGCATACATTATTTAAAAATCATGGTGTTATATACTCTACCTTCTCAATTAAGTTGCAAAAAAATAGGATTTTTAATTCTTCAGAACGGTAACTAAAGGCCTATCAAATTTACTATGATGGGTTACATTTCACCCACCGGGTTGCTTCTTTGATTCAAAATTATAACATCCCCCCCCCAACCCCAACCCCAACACGCACGGGCGCACACACACTGACACACACATCCATACACCTATCATATGCCTTGTATCCATGTAATATGTGTTATGTTATACACAAATCATACTCGTATCATCGACGCACATGCTCTACGGGCGCGTCGAAGCGCGCCGTTCTTCCTAGTATGGACATACGGCGAGGAATGACGGTGTGACAACTCCGAACTCGCACAAAACAACAATCAAATAAAATGAGATCTTTGCGAAAATCTTAGAGAGCGTGCGAACGGATACACGTCGCACGAACCCCATCCCTAACAATGTTGCAAATCGCAAATTTATAGAATTTAGCGGAGTGCTTCCGAAAAAACTATAGGAGCTATAGTGTACTATAGCCTTGAACGATATGCAAGAAATGAACAAAATTTAGACCTAAACATTATTAATTTTATGAATTCTAACTCATATTTCATTAGTACATGCAGACAATAGTAGAATACAAGAAAATAAGTTGCAGTTTACAAAATAATAGATGTGTTAGTAGTGCTAGGTTACTGAATTCGCTAACATCTGCTCCACTCTTACATAGCGGCTCCGCGACTCGTGAGAAAGGAACTAACCTTAAGCTTATGCTTTGAGATAGGACAAACGAGATAAATTTTTAGCCACAAGCTACTCCCACACAAAGTCAAACTCAGGACCTGAGAAGTGCTATTAGGCCAGTCTCAGTGGGGGTTTCATGGACATTAAATAGGCTGCCATGTAAGCACTTTCGATGATGTGACAGTGTATTAATGAAGAGAGAGGTAAAATGAGTTTCATGAGATGAAACTCTCTCTACACAATTACCTAGACAACTTGTGTCTTCTATGCAACCTAGAAAACAACAATAGATGAAACTATGCATTGAGAGGGAGATGTTTCACTATAATTTCAAACATTATTAGATGATCTGTCACTCTAGGTAATCGTGTTTATAACATCTACACTGAGAATGGCCTTAGAGTCATCTAACTACACTCCAGCTAGGGGCTGGTTCGCAACTTCGCAAGCAAGAAGAAAGATAGGAGGAAATTCGGAGGCAGCGAACGCCCAAGTGGGCCTATTTTGTTTGGGCAATTGGGTTTTTTCTCACCTAAGTCACCCTCCCGAAGGAAAATTTATTTTTCTTTGACACCAATCAAATTGTGAAGGGAGGAAATCATACTCTACATCGATAATGTATAACATAAACCTTGCTCAGACAATTGGAAAATAAGTGCATAATCGCTCCGCAGGAGGCAGCTTTAGTCTCATAACTATTCATTTTAACATTTTGATATGCACCTAAATATATAATGTCTAGATACATAGCAATAATGATGTATCTAGAAAAACCAAAACGAACCGATAGTATTTTGAGACGGAGGGGGTATGATTTACAGGCAAAAAAATTCAGTTAAGCAGCAAAAGCACAAGGTGCATCTTTCTCCTGCTTATGCAAGCCAAATGAAACATGAACATCAGAAATATGCTAGCTAAACGAAATATGATCAGAAAGATGCAAGCTAAATGAAATATGAACATCAGAGATTATAATGTATCAGCTGAATAGAACTAACCGATTTCAAAAGGTAAGGTTTTGTCACGCCAAAAGTACAAGTCAACCCCATAAAGAATTCCAGAATAGGGGCCAGTGTCCATCTCCAGGCAGGAAACACAGATGTCAAATGCTTGCTGAAAGCATCAGATGAGATGATGGCTTGGTTAAAAGCCTTACATCGACAAGACTAGCCTCAATAAAGAAAAAGAAAAACAACTCCTTCACTTTTTGTTCCTTCCCCCCCTTTTGCTTTCAATTTTTGTTACCATTTTCCTGTACACCGGAAAACAATTTGGCTCAGATGAGCTTCAAGTATTGATTTGCTTTCCTAGAGAGAGGCATGGAGAATGATACGACACTCAGATTCAGTTTCTGCTCACATAGGATGGTTGAACCTAAGTGAATGGAGTCCTCTAATGCAAAAATCGGCAAAAATCAGATCACTTGGAGCAATGGTGCGTGCCGAATGTGTGTTTTAACAAAACAAACATGCCAAGAAGCATGTCAGATTGCTGTTGGCAGAATCAAGGGACCTTCTTCACGTCCTGGACGTCTTGTGGCCTGAAAATTAAAACGTATCAAGTCAGCACAACTCAGCATAAATCTGAGAAGAGTACAAATGCTTTTGCAGGAAGTCGTCAACCTGAGTAAATGGTATCTTAATAAGCAAGCATCCAGATATAAAAAAAGGGATTTCCAGCACACGTAGTTGACAATAATGAGAAAACGTGAACCAAGATATGTTGCATTATTACACCTTACACAATCATATGGAGTCACAACAAAGAAGGTAGAAACCAGTACCTCTGAAGAGAGCTGGAGCCTTCAGGTTCATCTTCATCATCCTCTTCCTCCACTTCATCTTCGTCACTGTCAATTTCCAAAAGACTCGATCTGCACTGGCTCAACACTCTTCTCATCAGGAACACATTAAGATAGTACTTTATCAAATCTATCCTGGGCTTTGAAGCAAAATGTTTTGATGCAACTGCCCAATATGTCTTTTGGTCCATAACAGGAATCAATTGCTCAAGCGCGTTGAACTTAAGTTGCTCATCACGATTCCACAACTTAGAAACCTCCTCCCCCATTGAATCAAACTGCCATGTTGTGAAAGCTCGACCAAGTTCAGACCGCAGCCGATCTCTTGCTTCATTTATGTGGTGCTGTCTGCAGAAGAAGGATCCTGGGTAGGAGCAATTACATGATTCTGGCCTTCCCCGCCCAACAGCTACAATATCAGTTTTGTTAACTTGACCTCCAGGAGGCCAAATTCTAGTTCCTAACATCTTTGATGTCTCTGGGTCACTCCGGTAACGTGAAAGTTCTTTCCCTGAAGGCTGCCCAGTCCATCTAGGTATCTCTGCCTGAAAGTGCTCACCTACTCCAATCTTTTTCCGTTGTGTGAGAAGCAATGATGCCATGAGTTTCATTCTCTTAGCTAGCCTCTCTGATTTCCTTATTGGCGTGCTCAAGAACCCTTTCTTTTTATGTTTGTCCCAGTGGAGCTTCCTTTTCTGCAAAATGAAAATTGCAGCAAGTTCTAAAAGGGTAAGAAAAGGCAACTGCATTAGACATCTGGGTGCAAAATGTAATCTGACATAACAAGAGATGGGAGCATAATCTTGTAAGAAACTGACAATAATGGGAGGTGATCAAATTTTGAGGCATTCTAAGCAGGGGAGATTTCCCCAAAAAAAAAAAAAAACAGACTGAAGAAACTTGAGTGCATAAAGATACATGTTTCTTGCCAAGTACTCCCTCCGTCCAGGTATGATCTGCGCCTAAGCCAGGAACGCAAAGACCAAGGATAAGCTAACGAGCCAGGCCGAGAGTTACTCCTCCGTCTGTTCCAGCCAGCGCTCCAAGAAAAAATCTTCGTATCCGACGTGTATTGACTGCTCCCTTTGTATCCCACCGCTGCCTCCCGTGTAACCCAGCCAGTCTCTCCCTCCCTTCCGAAATTTCCCCCAGTACGGCTAGGCGTTGCATTGAAGAGGTGGACGGCACACGCGCAGCTCACACGATAGGCCCGAGGCGCGAACAGCTCTAACTGGGAATACACAGATCATTTCTGGACACGTTTTATTTCCTTATATACAGATCAAACCTGGACGGAGTATACAGAAGCAGCAGGCTCCCTGGTTTATTGTTCAAACAAGATCGGAAAAACCCCTAACAGGGCTCTCATAATGTCATAATCCTTTCCAAAAAAAAAAGCAATGAATATTATCATTATGACTTGGGGGCATCATTTCAATTCTAGGTGCAAATCCAGTGAACTGTTTAAAAAAAAAACCTAAGGGGTAATGTTGCTGCAATGTACCCTGGAGTATATGCCTAATGCCTAGCACTATAGCATTTCTGGTCCTTCGAAGGTCCAAATCATGCAAAGTTGCACAGCTCTCCAGTAATTTTCACGTACAGATTCCTATAAAGGACAATGGTTTTGCTTTCTCAAAATAACCAAACACTAGGTACCCATCATTTTAGTACTAGTTTTCCCACTTTTAGGATATTTCTTTTTCAAACACGCAGGAGAGCTGTGTATCAATATATTAAGAAGAACACTTTTAGAATATTGTAACTACTTAAGCTGAAATACCAAATCATGCAAAGTTGCACGGTTCTCCAATAATTTTCGTGAACAGCAAATATACATATCAAGAACCATGATTTGGCTTTCTTAAAAAAAAAACTAGGTTCCCATTGTTATAGTACCAGTTTTTGGGAAACAATTTAATTTTAGATTTTCATAGGATACTGTAACTAACTAACTAACCACCTAGACTCAACAGCATCCTGCAACCAAGCCTTATGTATTGCGCGGCAGTTATGCTCAGACTATACTTTATTGCTCTCATGCACATTAGAACATCTTTGAGGACGCTCTATTAAGTCAAACACTGTATATAAATGGGTATGCGGATCTAAAATCATCACTAGCATCACCACCTGGGCAGCACAGAACCAGCAAAGCTATTCCATAACAGGGGAAATACTTCACAGTTCACATACAACCCATCTGTGCAACTCCGTTACAACAAGGTGTTTGTAACATTTACTTCAAAAATGAGCAACCACCAGAGTGATTAATTTAACCCTTGATCTCATGGTCGTAAAGGAGTTGTACAGATAGGTTGTATGCACTATTCATATCAACACTTAACATAACAAATAATTTTTAATAATGCTGCTCCCCAGTTATGCAAACTGAAATAAAAGTTACCAAAACATTATAAATCCTTAAAAAACAATATAAAAACCTGTCAAATATATTTCTCTCTGCCTACTTCCGGAGGTGAAGCATAAATCTGGTTATGGGATCAATTGAGAACACAAACATTTTGCATGCAGCCCTATATGTACTGGAAAGTATACAAGACTGGCACAGTAGATATGTCATATGATTGATCCACGTGGCATGAATTTTGGATCCACAACTGCCATTTACCTATCACAAGTTTGTAATTGTAGGTTGTTACTTGTTGTAACATGAAGGATATGGGTATCAGCCACAAGCCCAGGACATTAGGCTGAAATTTTTGTTTGTCCACAAGCCTGTCATAATATCAACACTTGTCCTAGTTCCTCTCTAACTCACAACAACACATCTGCAGCATCCATGCCCCTTTAGTCTCCGCTTTAAGGTCAAAGTTTCTCCCAAAATTGCCCTTTCAATTTTCACCATTTTTTGTACATGCCTTCTGGAAAGGCAATAGTTGGATATGAAAGATTATGTAATGCATTAGTTGGACATGCATTTAACCATGTTTCTCTTTGGTAAGTTTAATACACGCATCCCCCCAATACATGCAGCCATCTTGTCAACCGCCCCGTTTTCTCCTCTCTTTTTAGTGTACAGGTTAAATAGGAGAAGACCTGCGAGAGCTGAGAAAGGTCCTGAAGGCTGGCAGCCCAGGACACAGTGAGGGACTGTTTCTATGTGAAACCCAGGGTTCAAGCCATGCATGGTACCCTGCCAACTAGAGAATCTACCAAGTTTAATATTCTATCTATGGATCTACCAAGTTTGAAACCCCCGGATCTATGAGGTTTCTAAGGGTCAACCACTGCGCTTCACTTCTTGCAAGTTCACATTTATCATCACAATGAATCTATTCCAGGTTTAATGAAAAAAATATTTTTATGCTAACATATCATCAAATGTGTTCAACTAAGAAAGCTTTAATATGATGTTTATGACCAAGGGAACATTGAGTCATGATGCTGAATGTTATCAGTTGTTAAACTTGTCAGCTAAAAAAACTGAGGCCCTGTGTACTTCCCAAAAGTTTCACCAACTACCCATCACATCAATCTCCGGACACTAATTAGGAGTATTAAATGTAGATTAATGACAAAACCCATTTCACAACCCCTAACGAGTCCAATTATGCCATGATTAGACAACGTCGTGCTACAGTAACCAATCTCTAATGACAGATTAATTAGACTTAATGGATTCATCTCGCAATTTCCGGTCCATTCGTGTAATTATTTTTGTAGCTAGTCTACGTTCAATACTCCTAATAGATCTCGAAAGAGGACCCAAAAGTTTCACTTCACGAACTAAACGGACCCTAATGGGTCTATTGGGTACCTTAAAAAAACCATGTATGTACCCACCAGAAATAACAGAAAAAGTCAAAAAACAAAACAGATCCTTTTTGTCCCAAAAAAGTTGGGATAGTGTAGAGATCAAACTAGAAATAACATAAATAAGAAATAGCAGTAACAGTAATAAGAAATACTCCCTCCGTTCATCTATCCAAGGCCCACATTTTCTTGACTCAAAGATCAAGGGGGGAAAACTGAACATCCCACGGCATTTAATTTTCCTCGTTAAACCCCTTCTGCGATTTTCTCGTCATTTACTCCTCCGATCCCTCCCCCACGTGCGCTGATCGGATGCAGATAGAAAAAATCACCAGAACACCATGCAGGTTGTTCTCCACTCCGATGTCTGATTCTTCTTGGGAGTCAGGCACAACTGTGTCGTTGGCCAGGGAGTCCATCACAAAAGCAACCTCGTCAGAATCGTCAACGAACATGTCGCCGGCCCCTCCATGCCGTCGGTCCCTTTCTTTCCGCCAGTGATCCCTTCCATGTCACCGGTAAGCACTGCCCTGTCGCTCGTGATCCCTTCCAAGTCGCCGATGAGCACTTCCATGTTGTCGGCGAGCACTGGAATATCGCCGGTGAGCACTGCAATGTAGTATAGGCCTCTAGGGTTTAGGCGAGCGGCAGAGAGCAATGGAGCGGCACAGGAGGATTTGGGCAATGGGCAGTGCAGTGATGGAGTGGTAGAGCAGCAGAATAAAAAGGCCTCATCTCTTCGCAGCGGATCCATTTTTTCCAGCGGAGGGTTTGGCCGTCGCGACCTCCCGAGGCGCACGTGCTGCGGAGTTACTCATCAAGCAGGCAACAAAGCGACGAAGAGCGAGTATTCCGATGGAAAACTAGAATGGGCCTTGCATATATTAAGTTTTCAGATTTTAGGGCCTTGGATAGATGAACGGAGGGAGTAGCAGTTACAGTGATAAGAAACAGCAGTAACAGTAATAAGAGATAGTCTGAGTCATGGCCCAGACAAATCGATTACTAATTTCTACATGACTCTATCCAACAATAGTTCACTGGGTATATTTCATTCTCTCAGGTACCTTTTTACTGCTCCATCCAGTCTTAATTATAGTTCAGTTTAGTTTTGTCCTAAGTCAAAACTTTCTAACTTCTCTCTAACTTTGACCAAGTTGACTGGAAAAAAGTATCAACATCGAAGACATCAAATTAGTTCATTGAATCCATTGTGAAATGTGTCTTGACAGTGCATTTATTTGGTATTGTAGATATTTTTATATTTTTCCATAAACTTGTTACACAAGTTTGCGTAACGACAAAGCTAAAGTGAACTATAATTTGAAACAGAGTGAATATTCCATGTCCAATGTGGCCTACCTGGCATTAACAAAAAAAAAAAGTTTTGCCTACCCTGCCTCTTTTTACATAATCAACATGCCTATGGAAAACTGCATTTAATATTTTCCAGCTAGTGTGCAGTGCCAGTGTGCCACTGTCATGTGGGAATATGATCATTGATTGGCACAACTTAATCCCTTGCTTCTTCACATATTATGCAGAAGCTGTATCAAAGCCCAAGATTCTGCAGCAGTTTATTAATAAGCAGAATCTAAGAATGAACTTAGCAGGAAAAAAAGCAAAAACTGCTTTTCACAAGCTTCTCCAATAAGCAGATTTAGCAAAATCATAAGCTGTGGCCTCAAACAGGACATGTCACACAGTGATACCAAAAAAGACGGTTCTTATAAACTTTCCTGGCTTATAGGAACCTGGCTAAGATACTGACATGGTCCTACTCAGGGTTCACCATCCCAGCCTGGTACCGTGGAACCTTCTATTGTCCAGCTCCAGCAGCTTCACTGGTTATCAAAAGGACATGCTGGTGACAGTGGTAATGCCAACGCGTGACACTTGTCATTAGCATCCTACGAACCAAATCAAATGGTACGGCATAGAAGAAATCTTCGATGTAACTTGTCCCATTCCATACCAAACAGTCCCACAACCAGAGCAAAGCAAGCAACATGCCACCGAAAACCACGTTTCCTCATAATGGTACAGATCACAATTCAACAAAACAGGAGAGTTTTGCGCCAGAGCGAACTCACCTTTAAGAAGCTGGGGAGCTCTGCTGCGTCCGCCACGTCCTCTAATCTGAGGTAGCGCGCACGCCGCAAGGCCAGCACGTGCCGCTTCCTCGGCCTGTGCTCCGACGGCGCCGGCAGCGGAGCCACGGGATCCGCCGCGAGCTCCCGCATCCACCGCACCAACACCCCCAGATCCCCCACCGCGCCGCCACCTTTGCCGCGTCCCGCGCCGTGCAGCAGGGTCCCCCCGCCGACGAACGCCTCGAGCAGCTGCCGCCGCTCGCCGCTGCCATGCGCCTGTGCGAGCGGCGGGGCGAGAACAGACGAGGTAGAGGAGGACGAGACGCCGCCGCCGGCGAGCCGTGGCTGGTCACTGCAGTGACCGACGCCTAGGGTGCCGAAGGCGTCGTCGCGGAGCTGGTGCTGGTACATCCCCACCATCGATGTGAGGACCCCGCCGCCGCCGGACGCACCCGCGGCCGCGCGGCCGGTTGCTGATGCCGTCGTGGTGGGGTCGCCGGCCGCGCGCTGCTCGCTGCTCCCGCCTCCGCCGCGCTTGATAGCTGCAAATTGTAAATTTGGGAACCGAATGCTCTGGGTTAGCAAGTCGAGCGATGTGATTCGTCGAGCGGTGAGGGTAAGCTTGATGGGCCCGCGTGTCAGTAGCGGAACCGTTTGATCACACGGAATTGTTTTCTAAGCAATAATTTGATGGCTCATTGTTTTAGCAGAGGCTTTTACCTGTATGCCACTGAAAAAGTTCGTCATGACCTGTGTGTCACTGAAAAGTTCGAGCGCACCTATATGCCACCGACAAAACTTTGTTGCCCTCCATGCCACTTTCGTAAGATTTAGGTCAAATTGTGGAGGGAAAAGTCCAAAATACCCTCAAGATTAAATGTGATATTAGTTTTTTGAAAATTTTAACAACTTCAAATGAAAAAACTTAGAATTTCTAATTTTCGGATTTTTTTATTTCATGTTGTGTATTATTCTTTAGAGTCTTGACGACTTAAAATTAAAAAAATGAAAATAATACATGATGAGAAATGAAAAAACTGAATTTTTGAAAGTTGTAGATCCCGATGAAATCTGCAACTTTATAGTTATGAGTTTTTTCATTTGAAGTTGTTAAAATGCTTAAAGAAAAAAACAATAGCACATTTAGCCTTGAGGTATCTTGGACTTTTTCCTTCATAAGTTGACCTAAATCTGACGGAAGTGGCACATAGGGCAACAAAGTTTCAGCCAGTGGTATACAGGTGCGCTCGAACTTTTTAATAGCATACAGGTCACGACGAACTTTTTCAGTAGCATACAGGTAAAAGTCTCGTTTTAGCAAGGATGTTCTTAGGTTTCGGGACCAAGAAATAAAATTGTACCATCCTGCAAACCGCTGAGAAATTACTAATATTCAATCGGGGCTGTCTGCCTTTTGGCATTTGCAACAGAAGCAAGCATGCGAGTACCAGGTGCATTTACTGTTTAAGCAACGGTGCCCAGCTGCTCGCATGTATTTCTTTCAAGGGCATGTTTCGAAGGGGTAAATGGGGTTAAAGAAGCGAATTTACTCTAAATTTCATCCAAAGATGCTAAACATGTAAGGTAAATAGGGTTGAGTTAATATGTAGCCTCTCAAATTTTAGTAGCCCCCGAGAGTGTCAAATTGAGGCAAATTTGCTGTAAATTTACCCCAACAATCCAAACATACCCCAAGTTTGATTTGCCAAACCAACAGAACCTAAAGTTTGATCCGCCAAAAAGAATTACAAAAGATAGATATAAGAGTTTCATCTTCCTCTGTAGCATCAACTCCCATCTACCTTTACTACTCCCTCCATTTCAAATTGTAGTTCATTTTGACTTTTCTAGGTGTCTTGATGCATAATAATATCTATGAATCTATAAAAATCAAAACAACCTACAATTTGGAACGGATGGAGTATCTCTCTTCTATTATCAACATTCTCAATCTGGTCGTATCGCTGTCTCTCCTGTCACCAGCAAGGTTGCCACTTGCCAAATCCTCCTCCGTTCTCACTTCTAACCAATCCAAGCGTGTCACCTATGTCCACTCCCAGCTAGTAGCCTCCATCATAGTTTCCACAATATGGAAAAACGGGAAATCCAACTAATTCAATGTAAAACTTTAAATGGTGCAATTGCCTATTTTCGCCATAGCATTAGTGTAGCAACATTCTTTTCTTGTTTGCCGGAGAAAGATAAGAAATACTAAGGCCACAAGCTGAATAATCCACGCCAGCGTTCCGAGACAAACTAACGCAAAACACTACCGAGACCTCATTTTTTGAAGATTGGTGCCCCCATGCCTCCTGCAGACGCAGACTTGGTTGCAAAACACCCCCGACATTCGGACTGAATTAGCCTGTAGTGATGGTGTTCTTGTAGTCAACACACGCCCAGCACTGTCATAGGGCATCGGCCCGTCGTGCCAAGTACAGAAACACTTGAAAACGACCTCGAAGAAAACAAAGAAAATGGGGTATGACCATGGGATGTTCAGTCAGTTCTTCCTAGACATCCAAAGTCCAAAATAAGTACCCAACAACCCTAATCGAATGATTAATGGCGAACCGGAACCAACCGTGCAAACCGTCCCCAAGAGGCCAACACCAACAGGACGGCAAACAGCAAGCGGACGAGCATGGCCGGAGTCTCACGATCTGATGAGAGTGATGAGACCATCCACCCCTGTCCCTGTTCTATCGTACGACTACGATCTGCTCGTGACGGCAATCGGTAGGAGAAGCCGTCCCAATCAGCAGCCGAAGCACCACAGAATTTGACCTACCAGTAGTATCTAGGGGCTACTCCAAGACACAGGAGTAGGTCTCTACAGCAAACTGCAAGACACATCCTACAAGACACAGGAGATACAGGCCGAAGATTCCTCGCATGTCAGCTTCAGATTCGCCCAACTGACCCTGAACAGTGAACACAAGGCACGGACAGCCGCCCGCCGGCGCCGAGTTCGCGAACAGTCGAACACCACGGGTCCGTGCGTGTGCTGGGACAGGGCCGCCGAATCGAGCGCCGGGACCGCAAAGCTCAAATCTCTGGAACTGCTGCTATCGTCTAATCCTAACAAATTCAGATCCACCCGCGGATTAAGCTGTTAGACGCAGACTAATCATGATTACCGCACACGCAATTATGGTGCCACCGCCGTATACTTTGGAATAACTAGAAATCGATAATTAGGGTTTCTCGCAATTCAGCAGCTTCAGCGATTCCGCCATGGATGCAGCAGAGCAGACAGACAAGGTAGTAGGAGGGAGTGTGACTCAGGACGACGACGAGGGAGACGAGGAAAAGTACTCACGGGCGGTGGTGGGCACCCCATCGGAGGAGGGGCCGCGCGGATCGGGCGAGGCGGCCGCGCCCAACATAGGCGCGGGCGAGGCCCGCCGCGACGCGGCTGTGGGCTGAGGCAGAGCCACCAACCGACGACGCGCACGACTCGGCAAGACCTCCTTTGAGGCGTGGCTGTGCTGCTGTGGGCTGCGGCTGTTCGAGGGAGACCAGAGGGGGACCCGACCGCCAGCGCCTGCGCCGTCAAATAAGGGGAGCGAATGGGCGACCCCTAGCCATAGCCCCCCTAGCGGCCAAACCGCAAGGCAAATTGCCGCTCTAGTGACTAGTGAGCTCTATGGCGTGGCATATGGGTTCTTCGATAATGACCGGTGTTAGTTTACTTTATGAGTTTGAGCTTTCCATTTTATGTAATGACAATATTTGTAAGACCTGCTTGCTTCTCCTTCTTAAATGGATTAGACAGTGCTCCTGCCATTTGCTTCAAAAAAAAAGAGATAATGACCGGCTACTGCAATCTTCAATCCAAACCACACAGTGCGTCTTCCTTGCAGTTTATTACTTCTTCCGTTCTTAAATATATATGACGTTTAGAACAAACTAGTTAACTAGTTTATGACATAGACAGTAGTAAACAAAAACATTATCAAACGTAGAAAACATCACGGCTACAAAATCGGGCTTTAGTACCGGGCAAAAGGCCAGGTTAGTACCGGGTGCTTGCCCGGTACAAACTGGCCGGTACTAATTGCCACGACAATTAGTACCGGCCGCCCGCCCGGTACTAAGTTGCAGTTTAGTACCGGCTGGTAACAATGACCGGTACTAAACTGCAACCACTCCACGTTGTTTGCTGAGCAGTTTAGTACCGGGCCATAATACCACCCGGTACAAACCTGCGAGCTGGTAATATTATTTTTGTATTCGTATTCGGCTCGTATTTGTATTCGTAGTCGCATTCGTATTCGTATTCGTAGTTGCATTCGTAGTCGTATTCATATATATTGCCAATAATATTACATATAGATCTAGCATATATTATATATATAACAAATATTACACTTGTGTCAACTATTTGAGTTTGTCAAGTTTGATACAACTCAAAAGTGGCCTCAACTCACAAGTGTGACCAACTTAGACTCACCCAAAGGTGTCAGGGTCGTCCCTGATTGGATTAAGTTTACCCACACTTTTTCCGTCGAAATAAAATTCTCCTTTTGGATTTACGACCTCCGATAATAGAAATCCACATAGTTGTTCTTGAGTCGCCCGTATTCGTTCTTGGGGGAGGATCTCACTTCTCATTTCTTTCAGCTGTCACATCCAAAATCACAAGATAAAAATCAAGAAATTAATATTTATGGAAATTAAAGTACAATAGTCAACAAATGAAATAATTTTCTATACGTACCAATTTTTGATCATTCCTTTTTTTGGGTCAACCATGAAGTTGTGGATGAACTCACAAATGTAAAATCCACATAAATTGTTACCAGCTTCCTGTCTCAAGCACTGAATAGGAAAGAACAAGTTAAAATAATTTCTTTGGATAATAAAATTCTTGTTAGCAATTGCAAAAATAGAATGAAAGTAAATACATACATGAAATCTGTCGCGCAAGTAAAAGTCTTCCTTGAATTGTCCCGGATATTTTTTTTACAAAGCGGGCCCATACTAAGCGAAGTGCATCCACGAGTTCTGGGTACATTGAGGTGGGGTATTGCTTTGGGTCCATCACCGTGATTTCGCCACAATCAATCTCGATAACAATCAATATCCAGTGGAACCTGTTCATATATACATAATAGAGATGTTACATGTATCGTCATATTCATGGAAAGTATAAATAATAAGGATAATCAACTCACCCAAAGTGGTACGGGAGAAGTATGTAAGGCATGTGATGCTGCTTTTCCAAGTAGTTGAACATATTTTTTCATGGTCCTATTTAGCCATTGCTTTAGCATATTGTTGTTAACAATCTGGGGTCCATGAAGCCCACATGATAGTACATTTTTTTCCGACACAACTGAATCTCCATTCTGCATGATATAAAATAAAATATATCAAATGAGACAACACACAATTAGTGTACGATTAGAAATGAGAGGAAACACTCACAGAACCCATGCACTCATTAGCAATTTGTCAACAGCGTCTTGATTGTAGAAAAGCCATAGACTTTCAAATTCAATCCATAAGTCATCTGGCCCCCTAAAAAATCGCGATCATGGACACGAGCAGCGAACATCTCACGTCCTTCTTTAGATTGCTTCATGTACCAATTATGCAATAAACGCATTTTCATTGGCAGCATATCCACAAGCTGTGGCCACATAAGAGGTTCCCCGAGCACAAACGGCTTTCTATTAGCACCTTCGTGTCGGGGGATATCGGCTACCCCGAGAAGTTGCTCTCTTGTGAGGCCTGTGTCCTGTATAATCTTAGCCAATTCCTCATCTTCTTTTGACAACACTCTGAACGGTGGGAGCGATTGTTCTGGTTGTTCTCCAAGCTGAGAAACTTTTTTGACCGTCTTTGACCTTCGTTGTTCGTTCCACGACTTTCTGATATGACGATGATAGTCGGAGATTGGCTCTTTTTCTTTGACGACTTTCGGTTGTCTCAGTGATCTAAAGTATTGCCTCGTTTTTTCATCAATTGGTTGCTTCTTCTTTGGCGCGAAGTGAGCCTCAACCTCAGCCTGTGATATAGCCTCATTTTCCTCTAGAGTTCTTTCCCAGGGAAGTTTCTTCGGTGGAGGCTTTTCTTTCTGCTTAGCTGGTTGCTTCTTCTTAGGTGGAGATTGTCGGGCTGGTTGCTTTGAGAGTTTCCTCTTAACTGGTAGTGGCGGTTCAGGCGAAGTGTTCTTTGCAGACTGTTGAGGCGGAGTTTTCTTTGGAGACACTTCGGGCGTCGGACTCCTGCTTCGATCACTAAAGTGTAGATTTGCTGCCAGCGGACTCATGGCGGCTGGCGAAGGTGATCTCTGCCTTGAGATATGAGGGGACGAGATGACTGCTTGCGGAAGCCTTATGTAGGGCTTGGCCCAACAAATCCATGTGTGGATGGTGTGTCCTAGTAATGTCTCACCGTCGCCTCCATGGACCTCGAGGTCCAAGTCCTCCCATCCCAGTTCCACTCTGTCAACTTGGACTCTAGCATATCCTTGAGGAATCTCCATGCAATGAATTGTCCCCCCAGGTACTTCAGCAATACCATGAGCTACTACTTTTACTGTTTTTCTGACTGGAGTAAGAAGCTCACAAGGGGTTCACACAGTGATGTCATCCATGGGGTAGTGTTCATTGTTCTCTATGGAATCGTCTACCGGTTGGTGCTTTGTGGATGCTACGCTGCTACGCTTCTGTGAACCGGGAGGGCTCGCTCCCACATTAGCAGTTGATGCACCTGCTTGTCTCTATGCATCGTATGCCGCTTGTAGCCGATCCAACCTTTCATTATTTGAAGCTATTTGTTCCTCTAAGCTACGCAACTTCTCTTCTGCTTCGCGTTTGCTTCGGTCCCGTTTTTTGTAACTTTCCATGTCTGCACTGAATCCTTTCTTCCATGGAATTACACCCATGCCTCGGACACGTCCAGAGTGTTCCTTATTTCCAAGTGCATAAGTGAGCTCGTCTCTCTCTCTGTCAGGCTTGAAAGCACCTTGTCGTTTACACTGCAATGCTTCTTGTAACCGATCATAAGCTTGTAGTAAACTATCGGAAGTAACAAATGTACCATCCTCCTCTTTCAATGAACCACCATGAGCATAGAAAAAGTGCTTTGCTCGTTCGGGCCAATCGAAAGTGGCGGGCACAATTCCCCGACCCATCAGGTCCTCTTCCTTCTTTCCCCATTTGGGGATCGCGGTCTTGTAACCTCCTTGGCCGAGTCTATGAAACCATTGCTTTTTCCCCGCATTAACCTTTGCCTTTTCAGATAAGTCTTGGGCATCCTCTGACAACTTGTATTGTTTGAAGTCTTCCCAGTAAGGTGCTAACTTTTGGTACTTGTTCACCAAATCGGGTTCGATGCCCTTCTTGATAAAGTCCTTGTACAGATTCTTCTTGTACGTCCCAAATGCAATTGCCATCTTTTTGAAGGCAAAATCCTTCAGCTCATTTTCTTTTTCTTCTGGAAATGAGAAGTATAGTTTCATCTGTTCCCAACACATGTTCTTCTCATGGTCAGGGACAACATCTTCAGGTAGATCAGTCTTTTTTGTTATCTTCCATTTCTTAATATTGATGAGGATGTTCTCCCGAATAATATAACCACACTGATTGACTAATGTTGTTTGAACACCAGGGGGTGCAATTGGTATGCCGTCATTGTCCACTTCTGTTATAATGATTTTGCCCTCCATTTTTGCTTTCCCGTCTCGTTTACGTCTTGGCCTCGACGATGATGTAGATGGCTAATAAAAAATGGTATCATTAACTATCTATATATATAGTGTTCAGTGTAAATCATGAAGTATCAAACATTATACCTCAGTTATTGGTATGTCCTCTTCTATTCCAATATTATCATCTTCAGCGCCATCGCTAGTCTCATTTAAATACTGGCTGCCATCGTCCGCCCCGTCTCCGGAGCGTGCATACATCGTTCCTTGATTGATTATATCATGAAGGATCTCTTCCTCATCCATCCTCGGTTCCATTTCTCTAATTTTCATACATAAGGAATGAATTTCCATAATTTGTAACAATT
The DNA here is from genome assembly GCA_036936925.1 of Cenchrus fungigraminus. NCBI lineage: Eukaryota > Viridiplantae > Streptophyta > Magnoliopsida > Poales > Poaceae > Cenchrus > Cenchrus fungigraminus. The sequence goes on along the minus strand of CM072778.1, from coordinate 11,563,416 downwards.
TCTCTAATTTTCATACATAAGGAATGAATTTCCATAATTTCTAACAATTTCTCTAATTTTCATACATAAGGAATGAATTTCCATAATTTCTAACAATTTCTCTAATTTTCATACATAAGGAATGAATTTCCATAATTTCTAACAATTTCTCTAATTTTCATACATAAGGAATGAATTTCCATAATTTGTAACAATTTCTCTAATTTTCATACATAAGGAATGAATTTCCATAATTTCTAACAATTTCTCTAATTTTCATACATAAGGAATGAATTTCCATAATTTCTAACAATTTCTCTAATTTTCATACATAAGGAATGAATTTCCATAATTGTCTCCGAGTGCTTACGTCGAGGGGCGCAGGGTGGAGTCAATGTACAGTGGCGGCTTTGAGAGCGAAGTCGACGTCGAGTGGCGACTCGAGAGCGGAGTCGACGTCGAGTGGCGGCTTGGAGAGCGAAGTCGACGTCGAGTGGCGACTCGAGAGCGAAGTCGACGTCGAGTGGCGACTCGAGAGCGAAGGCAACGTAGAGTGGCGACTCGAGAGCAGAGTCGACGTCGAGTGGCGACTCGAGAGTGGAGTCGACGTCGAGTGCCGACAAATCGATGACTAATTTCTATAATGCAAGAAAGAATGAAAGATAACATTATATTCAATACAAAATAATAGATATAATTTCTATAATATTAATTCAATTTCAAACTCATTTTTAACTCATTCAAATTTAATTAATATATAATTTGTTGCTAATTTTCTAACTCCTTTTTACATTTCCATACATTTCATACCACATCCACTATCACATTCATCCTGCAAAATTAAACACTCATCCACACATAGCACATTCATCCTGTAAAATTAAATACTCATCCACACATAGCACATTCATCCTGCAAAATTAAACATTCATCCACACATTCATCCATGACATCATATGGGCCTTGGGCTTACGTCAGCTGTGGCCAGCGCACCTGACTTGTGCGCGCCGGCGGCCTTGTGCGCCGGTGGCAGCGCGACGGGCCAACGGCCGGCCGGGGCGGCGGCGCCGCGGCGGGTCGACGAGCGGGCTGCGCCGAGCAGAGCGAGGTCGGGCCGGGGGCGCGGCGAGCAGCGAGGCCGGGGCGCGGCGGTGCCGGAGTTGACGAGGTGGCGGCCGGAGTCGATTGAGGGCGCGACGGTGCCGGAGTGGACGAGGCGACGGCCGCGGCGCGGAGGCAGTCGTCCAGGGGCGTGGCGGCGACGGAGTGGTATGGCGCTCGCGTCACGGTGGAGAGGGGGGACAGCGCAGAGTCGACGAGGGCGACGAGGATCGACGTGGATGGCGGCGAGGCGGGGTAGATCGAGCCGGCCGGCGGCGAGGACGACGATGTGCGTTGAGGCTCCAAGACGGGCGTCACGGTGGAGGGCGGGGGTCGCGCCGGAGTAGACGGGGGCGCGAGGGCGCAGATCGGCGACGGAGCCGGCGAGGCCGGGGCGGATCGACGTGGAGGCGGCGAGGTCAGGGCGGATCGACGTCAAGGCGGCGAGGTCGGGGCGGATGGACGTCAAGGCGACGGGGGCGAGGCGGCGGGGGAGGCGAAAGCGCTGAGGAGGAGGAGGGCACTTTATATAGGCGGTGCCAATTTAGTACCGGGCAACCCTAGCGGCCGGTACAAAATTGCCATCGGTGGCATTTAGTACCGGGCCACGCCAGCGCCCGGTACAAAGCTACGCCCTCGGTGGCATTTAGTACCGGGCAACCCTAGCGCCCGGTACAAAGATGCAAAAATTAGTACCGGGCGAAGATACTGCACGGTACAAAGTGGCTACGTCGCGCGGGATCCCAAAACGTGACGAAATTTAGTACTGGGCAACGTTTAGACCCGGTACTAAGATGTAGTTTGTACCGGGCGGATTTTAGGCCCGGTACTAAATTTCACCCGCCATTTCCCCCTTTCCCGCCAACACTATTTCTCTTTTTTTTTCTTTTCTTTTGTCTCCTATTTGGTAAGTGTAAATAAAGTGAGCAAATTAAATAAAAATCGATATGCAATTCACAAAAGTTTGGATGACATTTAATTTTCAGCATGCGGAGAGCAGAATAACATATTTCAAAAATACATTACACAATTTCTCCGAATTACAAAGCTACTCATCATTAATGACAGGAACATTGATAATCTTCTTTCTGACAAACGTCCCTTGGTCATGATCACTGCGTAAGTACGGGAAGTCTTCTTTGGATAGTAGGATGCTAGGGTCAACATTAACAGAGAATGGAGGAAGGTCATCAAATAGATCATAATCTTCTGACTTGTCCGAAATGTCTTCAACTCCAACTATCTTTCTTTTTCTTGGCATAACTATGTGACGTTTTGGCTCTGCTCCTGACTTTTTCCCGGCCTTCGTCTTAGGTTTGCTAGACATGTCCATCACATAGAAAACCTGACTGACATCCTTGGCTAGGACAAACGGTTCATCTTTGTATCCAATCTTGTTCAGGTCTACTATTGTCATTCCATAATTATCTTTTGTTACACTTCCTCCAGCAATCAACTTGCACCGAAATAGAGGAACCTTCAAAGGCCCGTAATCCAGTTCCCATATCTCTTCTATGACACCATAGTAGTTCTCTTTATTTCTGTTAGTGTCAATTGCAGTCATACGGACACCACTATTTTGGTTGGTACTCTTTTCATCTTGACTTCTCGTATAAAATGTATACCCATTTATCTCGTACCCTTGGTATTGCAATATTGTGATAGATCGTCCTCTAGATAACCATTGAAGTTGCACATCAACAGTAGAGTTACCCATGAGACGTCGTCGAAACCATACGGCAAAAGTATCTATGTGGTGCCGTGTAATCCAGTTCTCAGACTTCCCCGGGTTTTCAGACTCTACGAGATCCTTGTGTTCCTCAATATATGGAGCCACCAAAGATGAATTCTGCATCATAGTGAAGTTTGCTTTTCGAATGTCAGGCTCGGGTACATTCATGTTTGCTTTCTTCCCTTTGTGCCATCGCATCAACTTAGCATACCATCTTTCAAACGATCTTCTTTGTGCCATCGCATCAACTTAGTGTGTGATTTATTTCTGAACAAACGCTTCAAACGTGGTATTATAGGGAAATACCACTTCACCTTCGCTGGAATTTTCTTCTTAACAACCTCCCCATCGACATCACCAGGGTCATCACGCCTGATCTTATACCGCAATGCCTTGCAAACAGGACAAGCTTCCAAATTCTCATATTCCTTACCATGATACAGGATACAGTCATTAGGGTATGCATGTATCTTCTGTACCTCCAATCCTAAAGGGCAAATGACCTTTTTTGCTTCGTATGTGCTTGAGGGAAGTTGGTTGTCCTCGAGAAGCAAATTCTTTACAATTTTCAAAAGCTCCCCAAATCCCTTATCGGTAACACCATTTGCTGCCTTCCACTGCATCATTTCCAACGTGGTACTCAACTTTTTGTGGCCCTGTTTGCAGTCGGGGTACAACAACTTCTTGTGATCCTCTAACATCTTTTCAAACTTCTTCTTTTCCTTTGCATTTTGGGTGCCTTGTCGTGCATCTTCCAGCACCTGACCAAAATTGTCGAGCGGTTCATCTTCGGCATCTTCCCCACCTTCGCCCATTGCAACATCTGAAAATGCTTCGCCTTCAACCCAATCAGCAGGAATGTAGTTATCATCATAGTCATCTTCTTCGCTGTCTTCCAATACAACTCCTCTTTCGCCATGATGGGTCCAAAGAATATAGTTTTCCATGAAACCCTATCTATATATGTGATCGTGGAGAGTCTTTCGACTTGAGTACTCCTTGTTATTTCTGCAAATTCTACATGGACAACACATGAAACCCTTAACAGACTTGTTCGCCTCAGCAGTTTGGAGAAATTTCATTAGGCCAGTAATAAAGGCCCCGCCGCATCGATCACCGTACATCCATTGTCGGTCCATCTACAAACACAACTAAGGTAAGAACCTTTAAAAAAATTTAAATTCACATACTGAAGTTAACTACCTCTAACTATTTCAAATAAATTGAAAAATAAAACTAATAAAAAGGTACTATCATAATTCAATAACTAATAAAAAAATAACTATCATAATTCACTAATTAATAAAATACAATTATCTCTAATATTAATTATGTATCATAATTCACTAAATAGACACACTAATTATGTATCATAATCCACTAATTAATAAAAATAATAAAATAAAAAGTAACTACGGTAATTCACTAATTAATAAAAAATAATTGCCTCCAAATCATGTATCTAAATCGAATTTCTCCTACTAAAAGTCTATAATCTAATAAACTCTAATTTTTCTAACTACAAAGAACAAATCCTAACATTATACATATTAGCAAAGAGAGGATTCGATTCCTAACCTTTTGAAGATGTTGGAGCAGCAAAACACCTTCAAATCTAGGAAGAAATGGACATCACATCCTAGGGCGCCATGGGAGGAGTGTGAAGTTCGAGCAGGAAATGAGAGCTTCAGCTCGGGCTCGGGGAGGAAGAAGGGTATATATAGTCGTTGACAGTTTGTACCGGCTGGTACTACGAGCCGGTACTAACGCGTAGCGTTTTGTACCGGCTGGTATTACCAGCCGGTACTAAAGTGCTAGACTGGCCCCATGAGACGATTAGTACCGGCCCTTGTTTCCAGCCGGTACTAAATGTTTACGCCGGGCCCACTAGCCGTTAGCAGCGGCGAGTACCGGCTGGAAACAAGGGCCGGTACTAAACTGCTTGGAAGCAAGTTAGTACCGGTTGGTGTTTCCAGCCGGTACTAATTGCATCCACAGGGCCCACTGGCTGCAGCGCGGGCCGGGTCCTCAGCGCCATTTTGTACCAACTCGTTATACCGGCCGGTACTAATATGCTTGCTGACTTTGCCCGGTACTAATTTCTCCATTTTGTACCGGGCGAAATTGCGCCCAGTACCATGGGCGGAGGCACATTGATGCCCGGGTATTCCCAGGAATACCCTACTTTTTCTACAAAACATTAAATATACTTCAAAATATATACATGTACATAGAACTTTGGGGCTTAAATAATTGTCAATGAAAGGATTTACTCAATCTGTTTGAAATTGTAGATTGTTTTGGCTTTAGTAGATTCATAAATTTTGTTATGCATTTAGATATACCCTATGTCTAGATGCATAATAATATATATGCCTCTAGAAAAATTCAATCTTGTGAATTAAATCGAACATGTGTTGTGAATAGCATCTTGTGAAAAATTGGTTGATGCATCTGGTGGTTATGTAAAGACTTGTGCAAACTGATGCTTGTGGTGAAATTAAACTTGTTTTTGGTGGAGTTGGAGCTGGAGCTGAGTGTAGCGAAGCTGAAGCCGGCGGTGCTGGCACAGAAATGCCAACTCGTGCACGTGAGCCTTTTTTGTTTTGTTGTTTTCGGAACCCCTTTAGTCCCGGTTCATTCACCCGGGACTAAGGGATGACCTTTTGTCTCTAATGATTAGCCCCGAATGTACTTTAGAGCCCTATGCCCTATGGCTTACCAACCGGGACTAAAGGTCGTCCCTCTACCAGTGCCAGTACGTTTGATGAATTTAAATAGCTGGAACAACTTGATTTTCCCTTTGTTTCATCATTATATTAGATTTGAAGGTTGTGCTTTTATTTCTTCGATTATAAGTATTGACATATTGTGAATATTTTTACTGTTCATCTAGACCGTTTCTTTTGTTAGAGATGGGAATACCCAACCTTGGAATCCTGGCTCCGCCACTGCCCGGTACTAAGTGCATGGGACGAATGCCCGGTTGTGTAGTAGTGCATGTTCAAGTGACACGTGTAAACGTAATTGTGTTGCTTTTTTCCCTATAAGGAAGCTCGAAATGGCTTAGGGAGCTGTCTCTTATAAAGTTAGGTTTAAACGAAGAGCTGACCGACGATCCGTAAAACAACTTATTGGCTATGGACGAAGTAAATGATGTGGAGCACCAAAGGCCTGATTGGTTGTCTTCTCTGTCGAGCCACATTTGCATCAGAGAAACAGGCTCAACGCATGCAACAACATCTACTTTGGCTATGTGGTTCTCTCCAACCAGCCCGCATAGAGATGGTGATTGGTTGGCTGCTCAATTGCATGCACTATCCGCTTTCGTTAGACTACATGTTGGACCAAGACGTCCGCGCCTGCATCGTGTGAGCCTGGCTCGCGCGGGAAACGGTTGCTCCCTACGTTTCTAGTGAGCCACTGCGACCTCTTTTTGCACCTGGTCAGCCTGGTTGAAGTCGTCATCCATGCAACCAATCAGAAAGAGGCAGCATTCGACAGATTTGGCCAGACCGTATGCAGTCAACCAGTCGCACCTCAAAATGAAAATGTTAATATGGGAAAGTTAAGATATAAAGGTGGGTGGTAGGTAGGGGTGTTAGGAGAGGTACAGCTAAGAACGATTCATTCGGTCTTGTTGAAAGAAAAGTGGAAGGAAGAAAAGAAAATCATCGTATGATTCGCGTTCATTGTATGGAAAATGATTTTGTTTAGCAATAATGTATGATGTTAGGCAAATAATCCAACAATAGCTAGTCATTGTATAATGTATATACAATGAAAAAAATTAACATATGAAATTAGGAACATATGTTTATCCAGGTAGATGTGAGTCTAATTTTTATCTCCTAAACTCAAATATCTCTATACTCATGCCATGTACTTTTTTTTAGGGGAAGATGTACTAAGTACTGTACTTCAATAACTTCGTATGTGGAACAAATAAGAATATTTTTTTAAATAAACAAATAAGAATATTGATGCTTACAATTAAAAATAATTGTGCAGGGTAGGAAAGAAGAAACTCCCCCCCCCCCGCGTGCGCTCGGGTCGCCCCCGCCTCGGGCGACTCGGGCGACGGCGACCGCGGCGCTAGCGCACCCTCTTCCTCCTTCCCCCTCCCTGCCGCCGCCGGAGGGGCCGGCCGGGATCCCGTGCGGGCCCCAAGGACGGTGGCGGCGGGGCCCTTTCTCGACGGTGGCGCCATCCGGGGCGGCGCGGCGGCGCCCTGCCGGGCTCGTCCACGGCGACGGCAGAGCGGCAGATCCGGGGCCCCCGCCACCGGATCCGGCTGCCCCCGGGCTGGATCTGCTGCGCGCGGCCATGGGGGCCCCGGCGGCGGCGGCGGCGACTGTGGGGTGGCGCCGGCCGCGGGGGGCGCAGTCCCTGCGCTCCTGGACCCGGACCCGCCCCCCACGGCGGGATCTGGACGAGCGGCGACGGGGGGCGCCGGTCGAGGCGGCGGCTCCTCCCAGCGCGGCGGTGTTGGCTCGGCACGTCGGCGGCGACGTCAGCGCGACGGCGGGGCCTCCGGCGACGTTTTTGCCGGCCAACGACGACGGTGACGCCTCGGTGCAGCGCCCGTGCCCCTCCTGGAGGGCGGTACGACGCCATGGTGGCGTGGACCGGCCCCCCGGCGCGGCACCGTGGTGGTGCGGCGGCCGTCCGCCCTGTGGGTGAGTTGCGGCGCTGTGGTGGTGCTGCCTCACCTGTGACAGTGGCGGGCGGCGGGATTGGTGGGCTGCTGCTGGTTCGCGTTGCTGAGGACGCCTGGAAGGGCCGCGCCCGGCGACTGCGTCGGCGGCGGTCGGTGGATTTGCCGGCTCGGCGCTTCGGCGGGGAGTGGGGGCGGCGGCAGCGAGACGAAGATACGGCGGCGGATGGTGGAGTGCTACGGCAGGGACTTTTCCCCATCGGATGTGGCTGCAAGGGTGGTGCCGGCTTGCCGCGGCGAACGGTTGCAGCCGGATTTGTTGCTCTGGGCGAAAGCCCTAGCCAGATTCGTTCTGGTAGGATGGCGGCGGCGCCCCCGGGCGTCGCTCTCCCTGTTGAGGGCGCCATCTCAAAGCGACAATCCTGCTGCAAGAGGTCTCCGGGTGCAAACCCAGTCCAGCTTCTGGACGAGCGACGGCGGCGCCCGCGGGCGTCGTAACCTCCTTGGAGGCGTCGTTTTGGAGGCACCGTTTGTTTCGTCGGCATGCCCGGTCTGCTTCGCGTGGTTGCTCCGGCCGGTGGTGATGATTCTGTCGTACGTCATGTGTTAAGGGGGTTGCCTACCTCAAGCCTCGACGTCGGCTCTCTTGTTGGCGACCGAAGGTCTTCTCTCGGCTGCTGCTTCGACTGCTCGCAGCGTTCCACGGCGCCCGGTGTTGCGTAGCAATCTCCGGTGCGGTGTGGGACAGCGTTGAAGGACGGCGCTTGCAGCAACGGCAGCCAGAGAGGACTTGGCCTGCAGCGGATCGTGGCGGGGCTTTCAGCATGGCTGAAACCTCTCGGTGCGGTACAACGTCGGAAGACGGCGCGGGCGACACCTTTGGCCTCCTGCTTGATGGAGGCGTTTTGCGCGTGGGGGAAGCAACGACACGATTTCGAGTCACGACAGGGGCCTGCGGCTTGATGAGGCTACCGGGAGCAGTGCATCTCTTCTTGCTACTTTCGACGGCGATTCTTGAGACGAGTCCGGAGCGTGAGCCGTGCGGCGGGTTGGAGGTCCCCGCGCACGAGAGAGAGGCGTGCTGAGTGGCGGGTTGGTGGTCCCCGCGCACGCGAGAGTGAGAGGCTTCGAACTCGGTGGTCTTCATGCCGTCGGGTGGCCGGTTTGGATGCAACAGTGCTGCGGCGTTGGGTCCTGCACGGCGGCGGCCCTTTCGGTGTGGTGTTGCCTGCCCCCCGGCTCCTCTATCGGTGGTGGTTTTTCTCCTCAAGTGGCTCGATACTTGCACTAGTGCGGTCGGGTGGGTGGAGCGGCGGTGTTGCTTGGTCTCTCCTGTCGTCGTTTGTGTACAGTGTTTTTACGGTCGTGTTGATGCCCCAATCCAACCGGCCAGAGCTTTTAGTTGAGCGGTAACCCGGGTTGACGTCCCAATCCAACCGGGTGAGGTTTTCTTTTTCTTTCTTTTCAGTTTCCTACCTATGATCTCCCAGAGTCATAGTCTTGTACTTTTTTTTCTGCTATATCAATGAAACACGCACTATCTTGTGCGGTTCGTTCAAAAAAAATAATTGTGCAGATGGGCCTGGACCGAAATAGCTTAGGGTTGTACTTGTTGAGTTGGGCTGGAGCAGTCTGTAGCCTCCCCGACAGCGCCTAGCCCGGCGGCGCACCCCCGCGACTCCCACACCACCACCTCGAAGTACAAACGGCGCCCGCAGCTCCGCGCGGCTGCGCGAACGGCGGCGAGCGCCATTACGTCGCGATGCCGCCGGCGCAGCCCGATCCCGAGCCTCCGCCCATCCACCGCCTGCTGGAGCTGATCAAATCCGAGCCCGACCCCGCCACCGCGCTCTCCCACCTCGAAATCCTCGTCTCCACCCGCCCGGCGTACCCCACGCCGCAGCCTCTCATCTTCCACCTCCTCCGCCGCCTGGCCACCTCCTCACCGTCGCACCTTCCGCGGCTGTTGGGCCTTCTCCCGCGCATGCGCCACCGCCCGCGCTTCTCCGAGTCCGCAGCTCTGGTCGTCCTCTCCGCCTTCTCCCGCGCTCTCATGCCCGACGCCGCGCTCGACGCGTTCCGCTATCTCCCCTCACTCCTCGGCTGCAACCCCAGCATCCGCTCCCATAACGCCCTCCTTGACGCGTTTGTCCGCGCCCGCCGGTTCTCCGATGCGGACGCGTTCTTTACCTCCCTCTCCCACGGTGCCTTCGGTCGCCGCCTCTCCCCTAACCTCCAGACATACAACATCATCCTCCGCTCTCTCTGTGCCCGCGGGGACGTCGATCGCGCAGTGTCTCTCTTCGGTTCGTTGCGTCGCCGTGGAGTGGATCCTGACCGTGTTACCTACTCCACCCTGATGTCGGGACTTGCGAAACATAACCAATTGGACAATGCGCTCGACCTGCTCGACGAAATGCCAAACTGTGGAGTGCAGGCTGACGCCGTCTGTTACAATGCATTGCTCAGTGGTTGTTTCAAAAATGGCAAGTTCGAGAAAGCTATGAGGGTTTGGGAGCAACTGGTGAGAGACCCAGGTGCAAGTCCCAACCTTGCCACTTACAAAGTGATGCTTGATGGCCTGTGTAAGCTTGGGAGGTTTAAGGAGGCAGGGGAGGTATGGAGTAGAATGGTGGCTAATAATCACCAACCGGATACAGTTATTCATGGTATCTTGATTCACGGGTTGTGCCGATCTGGGGATGTGGATGGTGCAGCACGGGTTTACTCTGATATGGTCAAGGCCGGACTTGTTCTTGATGTTGCCGTGTATAATTCACTGATTAAGGGGTTCTGTGATGTGGGGAAAACAGGCGAAGCTTGGAAATTCTGGGATTCCGCAGGGTTTTCTGGTATTCGTGATATAACAACTTATAATATAATGATGAAGGGGCTGTTAGATAGTGGCATGGTTGATGAAGCTACAGAGTTGTTGGCACTATTAGAGAATGATGCTTCATGCTCTCCTGACAAGGTGACTTTTGGCACACTGATCCATGGTCTATGTGAGAATGGCTTTGCTAACAAGGCATTTGAAATTTTAGAGGATGCACGAACCAGTGGGAAAGAATTGGATGTGTTCTCATACTCGTCAATGATAAATCGATTTTGCAAGGATGGTAGAACAGATGATGCCAATAAGGTATATGAGAATATGGTTAAGGATGGTTGCAAACCAAATTCTCATGTTTACAATGCACTGATAAATGGTTTCTGCCGGGCACGCAAGATCAGTGATGCTGTTAAAATCTACATTGAAATGGCAGGTAATGGTTGTTCGCCAACCATCATCACATACAACACTCTTATAGATGGGTTGTGTAAGGCTGAAAAGTATCAAGAAGCTTCAAGCTTAACAAGAGAAATGATAGAGAGAGGTTTTACACCAGATATCAAAACATATGGCTCTTTGATTCGTGGCCTTTGTCGAGACAAGAAGATTGACTCTGCACTTGGTATTTGGAATGAAATTCTTGATGCAGGTCTTCAGGTGGATGTAATGGTGCACAACATCCTAATCCATGGTCTTTGTTCTGCTGGGAAAGTAGATGAAGCTTTTCGTCTTTACTTGGAGATGAAAGAAAAGAAGAACTGTTCCCCTAATCTAGTGACCTATAACACATTAATGGATGGATTTTATGAGATCGGTTCTATTGATAAAGCAGCATCGCTTTGGACTACCATCTTGGATAATGGGTTGAAACCAGATATTGTTACATACAATACAAGAATTAAGGGCCTATGTTCTTGTAATAGGACACCTGAGGGGGTCTTGTTATTGGATGAGGTGCTTGCAAGAGGTATTATACCAACAGTCATTACCTGGAACATATTAGTAAGAGCTGTAATCAAATATGGCCCAATTCAGATATGACACGTTATTCCTCATGGTACTGATTTTTCTTTATTTCTTCTAGACTTAGATGATAGATTCCTCAGTTGCGTTACATGATTTTCTGTAATATTTCTTGTTTTCCTTTTCAGTTCCTCTGAGTTGATCTTGAAAGTTTACTCAAGGCCATTAGGATCAAAGGCTGATGATGAGGTCAGAACCCAGTGCGAGAAAATGGCTTTGATGTCCTTATATTCCCACGATAGTATGCCCTACATTTCAGTGATCAGCGGTATGCTTTCTAGACTAAGTCTAAATGGCACTTTTAACCCCATATTTCACTAACAAAAGAAAACAAGACAAAGTAATGACTACGAGGATGTAGCAAGTTCTTTTTCATGATATTAGCCTACATATTATGACCCCTTCAAAATATTTTTTTGCAAGTTATGACCCTTTCAAATTAGTCTGCCTTTCAGTAACATTTTTCAGTTCTTTTTTGTTTGCTTTTCATTTTACTAAACTAGTCAAACTAACCAAGGATTAGCACTATCATAGTGGAAATTTCTGGTGGGTCTTATCTTTCCAACTTTTTTAAGCTCTGTTTGGTTTACTACTAACCTTACAAACATACATGATACAAGTTGCAAATATTGTGGATATGTATTTTCTACTTGCACTCATGATTCCGTCTTCAGAAACATGCTTGTTTGTTACTCTTCAAAAGTATTCACTTTGATTGAAATTAGGGGGACATTTCTTTAACGCATCGAGAATTTAACACTGTTAACCATGTTTTGGCTATTGAAACATTGCCAAAATATATCTCTGATGCAAAATTGAAGACAGCTTGAGCTTATCAGATCTCAGGTTTGAGAAACCTGTGGTTTATTGGCCAAGCTACATGTTGCTAAACATTTTTTTGTATCATCAATTTCTTTAACGCATGAAAAATGTAACACTGTTATCATGTTTTTGCTGTTGAAACGTTGCTGAAACATATCTCTGGTGCAACACTGAAGAAAGCGTGAGTTTATCAGATCTCAGGTTTGAGAAATCTGTGATTTATTGGCCAAGCTACATGTTGTTAAGCAATTTTCTTATATCAACATTTCTTTAACGCATCAAGAATGTAACGCTGTTACCATGTTTTTGCTGTTGAAACATTGCTGAAACATATCTCTGATGCAATATCGAAGACAGCTTGAGCTTATCAGACCTCAGGTTTGAGAAACCTGTGGTTTATTGGCCAAGCTACATGTCAAAACATTTCTTGGATTATAAAAATTATATCCATTCATGCTAGCTTTATACAGTTTACATTACTTGTGGAAGATTACACCCTACTGTTATGTCTGCAACTCTTTCATTCTTCTCTTTTTTCTTTCTTCTCAGCTTTCGGTGGTGAGATATCCTGCTCGTAGATGACCTGAGCAACCAGACCGATGAAAATCAGACCCAGAGCAGCAACCTTCCTCCACTCCACCTCTGGTGTAGCAAAGACAGCATTTGCAATTGTAAGCCCAAGTATTGCCATCAGCCCAAGGTAAATGTTCATCCGAGTTTTTGACCCTGCACTCTCTTTTGCAACCTCTTTGACCTTCTGTGCTTCCACCTTTGCTTTCACCTTGATCTCCATCTTGTCCCGAGGTTTGACCTTCCCAAGGCTTTTGAAAAACATCCCTTCGTTCTTCTCCTTTTCAATCCAATCTTCAAAGTCTTCTAACACCTTATCGTTCATTTCTATCTCTTGCCTTTGCACCTCTGCCGTCTCCTCGAAGGCTTGCATCTTGCTGTCGAGCCTCTCCAATATCTGTCTCATCAGACACCGCAATTCTCTGTCAAACAGTGAATAAGCAGCTGCTCAACTTCTCATTGCAAGAGACGCTCACCTGATCACCAACTGCATCAAGCTCTTTCATAGCGTTCTGCCCAATCAGGTCGAACTCTGAGTCGGCATCCTTGGCGAACTTGGTCAGGTAAGCAGAGCGCTCGTCCAAGAAGTCTGAGATGCGCACCTTCTGCGCCTGGAGCATTGCGATCTTCGCAAGAACCTCCTGCTGGCGTTTGTCACCACCGAGCGGCGGAGAACTGTCGGATTCGGCATCTTCGGAGCTGCTGGCACAGATGAAAGATCTCTTCCTGCCTAGCAGAGCACGCCGGAACGGGGAGGATCTGCGCAGCGAGGGAAGGGATGACTGAATGGTATGAAGAGTAAGCATCTCCTCGTAATCCTGTAGCTCCTTTGCTGTTGCTGGTGTTGATTTGGCAAAGTATCCTGCGAAGGTTGGTTTCTGCCTACCTCTCGTGGCTGGAGCCCGGGAACCATATCCCTTCTGTTCCGTGACAAGACGAAACTGCCCTTGCGTGCTGGGTTCACTCAGGTCCGTGGAATGTGGACCATGTCTTTGCCACTTTCTGCAGGATGTGGACCCCTCCCTTTGCTGTCCGGTTGGAACGGCCGAAAATATCGGAGCCCCACACCCCACAGCCATCATGAAAGTCAGGAATCGGGCCGAAACAGGCGCATCATGGGCTCAATCAAGTCCTGAATGATAGCTGGGCCGCAATGAATGACCTCGTACAAGTCGACTAACCAACCAAAACCACATCATCATGATGATTGAAGGAGCAAGCAAAGCTTACATTGGCAATGTTGTTCTGGTTTGTTTTGTTCTCGAGGCGTTGTTTGTCCTGTCCGGCGGAACAGGCATTGGTTTGATGCCACCTCTCACTGATGCTATTCTAGAATGAAATGCTTCGTGATTGTTACGAATGTTGAAATGCTATTCTAGAAGCCCCCACACGAATTGAAACCCGAACGGTGAATTGTTGGACGGGGGTTGGACTCTCCCTGTTTGTCGCTTTTGCGATCCATGTGTCGTGAAGTGGAAACGGGATCTGCCATACTGGCTCAAGTGGTTAGTGCTCCTATTCCATCTGCCGGGAGCTCGTTTATTCAACGCGATGATCTATATCTACATGATTGCGCGACTAAAAGGATCCTGACCAAACGTAATCTATACTATAAAGATCGAATAATTTGAAAAACCTTTTTCACCCAAATCAGACCCACCTTACCTCTCACGCCGGACCCACCCGTCATTTAATTAGGGGAGTGGATAGGGTGGAAGACCCATATATAGAAACACAATTTGGAGAGTGTTTCTGCCAAAACGAATTGTTTTTGTCACCCGACCCTCCTTACCCACCCACCTATACCCACATCGGGCCCGCTATACCCGCCGTCAAAAATCATGTGAGAGACACCCAAATCACCACGAAACCGAATCCCACCCGGGCGTGCGACGCCTCACGGGAGGAGAGGCCCAACAGGCCACGTGCGGCACTCCCAGGTCCCCTTTTTCCTTTCTATTTATTTTTTATTTCCTAATTATTACTTCGATACTATTTGTACCAATTAAAGATTATTATGCGCATAAATTATATGAAGTTACCCGAGTTAGAAAAACATTTTTACCAATAAACTATTTCTTTTTCACCTATCCCTTCCCTGCCCACGTTGTCCCGGCCATCTGCGCTCCACGTTCTTTAGTGGGTAGCATCGGCGCGGGACAAGTGGATAGCCGAGCACAATGACGTGACTCCCTAGGGACAACTCGAGCGCTAACATCGTGCATCATATGTTGCTGAGGGTGTCTGACAATGGTAGTCCGAGCATCGAGGGTGTCATCATGTTCCACCCATGGTTCGGGGGGGAACACGCTCACCGAGGGGGAGTCAGAGGTTGCCACAGCGATTTCTGATGGGATCTGGGTTTACGCGTGCACGGACACGGTCGGCGGCGTCGACGACCTGAGGATGAACCCGTTAGCGCCTGGCTCGTCGATGTTGGAGAAGCTCGAGTGCGCGAGGATGCTGGTGTGCGCCGGGAACAAGAACGGCTCGCGCGTACTAAGAGGTCATTGCGGCAAGCTCTAAGGATACAAAGTCCGAAGAGGCCACATAGAGCTATGCTCTTCGCACCTGAATAATTGAATCCTGCCTTAAATTTATAAGCATGCCAAGCATCTTATTGAATAATCTTTCTAGAATCTAGGAACTCTTTCACAACATTAGAAATATTTTCCTAACCTCTATCTATATGGATGTGTGCTGATAAAGAAAGAATTATACAGATATCATGATATGGGTCAGAGGTGCACCTCACAAATTTAATCAGGTGCTCTATCTCACTAATCATCATACGCATTATATGAAATCATAGTTGTACTTTGTATTTTGAGTTTGAAAAAAATTGTTCCATTATATTAAATTTTAATTATTATATATAAACATATAGCACGCGCGTGTCGGGCGGGCATGGTTACTAGTTCTTGAAAACAAATGCAACCCAGGACACCTCTCTCTCTCTCTGCACTGTACTGCGGTAGCACAGCCCACATGATGCGAATCCTCCGGATCACACGTCGCGTCCGTTCTAGGTGACTCCTCCTGGCCCCTCCACGGCTCCACTCCACATGCGCCCGCCCGCGTCCTCGAGACACCGGGAACGGCCTGCAGCAGCAGCAGCCCTGCACGGCCATGGGGGCTCAGTGTCCTACGCCCATCCCCCCTCTCCGCTGTCAGGACCCCCAGGAGGCCAGGACTCGGGGAGGAGTAACGCCGTCGCAAGCTGACGAACGTGCCGGTGCCGGTGCCGGCCGGTGGCAGCGAGCAACTTGGCCGGGCTGGCCCCTGCTGGACCTGGAGACTGGACGCGAGGGGTGGGAGGCTCAGGCTCGAGCTTATCGGGCCCGGGGGAATCAATGCCTCTGGTAATCCGATCGCGCGGTTAATGCTGCTGCCGTTTCGAACCGCTCGAACTCGACGCGTCGCTGTCGGCGCCAGCGGAGAGCATGGGGGTGCAGCCGTGCTCCCTGGCTGCTCGACTTCGCTCTCCTGCCCCGGCAAGGCGGAAACGGCAACGCAACGCAGCATCTTTCTGCATGTTAACGCAACCTCGCCTGGAATAATCAATCGCTAATGGCAGTTAGGTTTGAACTGTCAAGCTCAAGCATCAACTAGTACTGGCCGGCTGGACACTGGACGCGCGTCTCTAGATACGTTTCTAGATTAAAAAATAAAAATAAAAATAGGGGCTGTACGTACAGTACAGTATAACCGCAATTCATGTACTGGCGCGACGCGGTACTTGCCGCATTACGAAACGGTCAGTCAGAGTGTGGATCCATTATTTACGAAAGGGTCAGCTAATCGGATCGATCCCTTCACGAAATGGTCCGGTTCGATTTTAAATTTGGGCCCTGGAATCAGGTATACGGCCATGTTCTCCCGTAGTGGTTCTAGAACGTCAACAATGACCGCAAACACGGAGAGGATTAGAAGAAGAGGACGAAGGCAAAGCAGCTCGCGCGTACGATTGCGGCAACAGAAAAAGCTCGGTGTAAGCACGCACGCAGGATCAGTGTACGGTGCACTTGCAGGCCTATAGCTGTCCTTTTACGATGCCAAGACTTTGCGTAGTGTGATGAGTATCGATTGAAAGTCATAATCGTGGGTAAATTGTGTCGTCCTTTTGTGTAGTTTGTAGTGTGTTACTTGCGTATTATTATTCTTTTCGATTGCTTGCTCAACCGAACGAAAAAGATGTGTCATGATGGGAGGAGAAAAGGGCGCTTGGAAAATCATATCGACCTAGTGTAAAGTCAGACATTCCGGGAGGATTTTGCAGTATAGTACGTGTTCCTTTAATTTTTCTTCTTTTATTAAGTGTGGGTATTATCTTATTTAATAAGGACACGAAAATAATTCAATGTTGCACGAAAATAGCTTTGGAAATGTATATCACTTCCTGTAGAAACTTGGAAACTTTCCCCACATTTCAGATAAGTAGTAGAGTTAACCGAACACAGTCAGAGTTTGTTCAGTTAATCCCCCTTCCAATGGGATCATTTATCTCCTCCAACCCTCCCTCTAATCCCCTTCAAACCGAACAAGTCATCCCTGCTATCATGGGCATATCCGCATATAGAACACTCCGTACTTACACAATTTTACCTTTTTTTTAAAAAAAAAATCCTTGCACGATTTTTTATTTTAAAAATCTCCCAAGATCTGTTGTTACTCCGTATGGTAATGGAGACCACCCACATGTCGGGCAGCGTGAATGCTGACGAGAAGGCCGTTGTTCACAGAAGAGGCCTCATGCTCCTCCTCTGCAATCAGCACAGCACCACCCTCCCGTTCACGTGGGCCGGCCGACCGGCGGCGGCGGCAAGCTTCGTTTGCAAAAAGAGGGAGGAGAGGACCACCCGGCCGGCGAGGTGGTTGGTGCACCTGAGAAATGACGCCGTCTACTAGTGGATTGGATTCTGTCTTCTCGGCCACCGTGGTCCGATGCCAACAAACCGCATGCTACGCTGCTCGTTTCACCGCGCAAGATATTTGCTCTGTACTACAAGATTTGTGCTTTTTTTAATTGGGTGATTATTATTTTTATTTCGCAATCTAGTTCTGTGTACATTGCAGAGACTTTTATTTTTTTTTTCAATTTGACCACTTGTTCAAGTATCACGACACGGACAACGACGAAAAAGAGGAGGCCACTTGAGCGTAGTATGCTAATTTTAGCTCCGTCAGTGTGGGGACTGGGACACATGCATGAACCATGAAATCATCAATAGAGTTGAAACAAGCTTTGATAAAAAAAAAGTGTTTGGGTTACTGAAAATACTGGAGGTATTGATGCATTCAGTCACAACTCACAATCAAAAAATTGATGCGATAAGTTCGGCACCCATCCGAATACGGTTAAAGCGACCGCGTAGTATTGTACCACTATATTTCCTTTCGCAATTTATGAGTTCGTAATGCTGCTACTAAGATAATGTGTGATCTACTTATCTCGTAGCTTGTAGACTAGTCTCCGTGGAATTATGTATTGTCAATTTTTTTTTGCAATGGTGGTCTGTTGAAAATGACACCTCTTAAATTAAATTTTAGATGGCCAAGCAACAAAAACAAGAGCCAACAAGGCAGCGATAGGCACTATTGAGAGCAGTGGTACATGGCGCGATCTTGCGGAAGAAAAGAAGGGTTTATTTATCCACTGATCGCCTACATATGGCAGACCAAATCCACCGGCTGCTTACACATCATACCACATGATTAGCTCCTACCAATTTGTTTGTTTGTTTGTTTGTTTGTCTTTTTCCAACCTGCACCTCTCAAGATATACGAAATTCTACATTCCACGTCAGGTCCGTGATTTACATCCTGCTGAATTTGAGTAGTACCATCGAGTATTTTTTTTATACTCCGGTAATTTCACATAAAAATTGGTTTCTGATACAAAATAAACATTTAATTTTTCTTGTGAGAGGCAGGACCCAAGACCAAACCCCTTTTGAGCTGGTTGTGGCGCCGCTCACTGAGCACTGTGCTGTGACCGGCGGGCGACGCCATTTATCACCTCCACTCGGGTGCTTACGTGGCGCGGCACCACCGGCTGATCGGCGCAGGAGCGAAGTAAACGCTGCCGTCCATTCTCCAATCCCCTTCCCCCGCGCTGCTCCTCCTCATCCTTCCTCACCTCACTCTTGCAGCCTTGCTTTGCTTCTCTCCGCCCTCCAATAATTCCCTCCGCTTCTCCTCCCCCCGTCCTCTCACAAGCCCACCCGCGGAAATCACAGCAGAGGAAGGGCAGCAAATATCTCCATGCCCGCGCCCGGCCTAGATCTCCGGCGATCCGGCCCCGCGCGGTAGCCGATCCGTCGTCCGCTCCCCCCCTCCGCGCGATGGGTGGCGAGGTGCCGGAGCCCCGCCAGCTGAGCCGCGCGCTCAGCTTCGGCGTGCCGGAGGAGGCGCTCCACCTCGTGTTCGGCTACGTCGACGACCCGCGCGACCGGGAGGCCGCCTCGCTCGTGTGCCGCCGCTGGCACCGCATCGACTCGCTCTCGCGCAAGCACGTCACCGTCGGCTTCTGCTACGCCGTCGAGCCGGCGCGGCTGCTGGCCCGGTTCCCGCGGCTCGAGTCGCTCGCGCTCAAGGGGAAGCCCCGCGCCGCCATGTACGGCCTCATACCCGAGGACTGGGGCGCCTACGCCGCGCCCTGGGTGTCCCAGCTCGCCGCGCCGCTCGAGTGCCTCAAGGCCGTCCACCTGCGCCGCATGACCGTCACCGACGAGGACATCGCCGTGCTCGTCCGCGCGCGGGGACACATGCTGCAGGTGCTCAAGCTCGACAAGTGCTCCGACTTCTCCACGGACGCCCTCCGCCTCGTCGCCCGCTCTTGCCGGTAATAACTGCTTTTCCGGTTCCCTGTGTGCTGCTCTGGTGATCTGCCGTCTGCAACACCTTATTACTTGTTAGTCCATCCTGCTTTCCCATTACGGTGTGCTGGGAAAGTAAGTTGGATAGTTGTGCGATTGAGTACTTGATCTTCCCCCTTCTTGGAGATGTTCCTAAACGGTAGTGACGGATAGGTAGACACATGTTGTAATACGGGCAGGATACAGAATCTTACTAGGTCATATCACGCAAGAATTTTCTTGAGCAAATTGGTATCAGCGTTAGAATGCGCAAGACAGTTTCAGAGAGGTGGTGGTGGTGGCATGATCGTTTGTTTGCCCAGTATTCTTTTCCCCACCTAGTAACGCAGTTTTGCACAAGCTGGCTAGTTTGAGTATTGCCAAAATGGCAGGTGATCTATCGTTCCCATGGGTACTTGTGCACCATGCTGATTGGAATCGAATGGGACTACTTTGTCCTTAATGAAACGCATTTTGACAAAAAAAAAATCATTGGCATGCGTGTTGTTGTTCCTGTTAATCAATCAATTCTACCATGAAGTATCTCAGGTGGTTGAATCAGCTGAATATGGAAACTGAATAGTGAATGTTTATCTCCAATTTCAAAGTCAATCGTTACTTTTGTGTATTTGGTTTCCGTTTCAATACTGAAGACAGCAAACTGTGGTAACTTCTCTGGTTGCAAGTCATTTACTCAATCGTCAATCATGATCATGTTTCGAGCAGCATCTTTACCTTCTTTTTATTTCTGAGTCTCAGTAGCAACATTTTCTTTTAATGTTATATTCCTGCAGCACGATGAATACAATTCTAGCTGCTATGATTGCTTTAGATCTTCAAAGTAACATGTCATTCTAATTGTCTCAACAGATCTCTGAGAACTTTATTTCTGGAAGAATGCATAATTGGTGATAATGGCAGTGAATGGCTCCATGAGCTAGCTGTCAACAATTCTGTTCTTGTGACACTGAACTTCTACATGACTGATCTTAAAGTGGAGCCATCAGATCTGGAGCTTCTTGCAAAGAACTGTAAATCGCTGATTTCTTTGAAGATGAGTGATTGTGATCTTTCAGATCTGATTGGTTTTCTCCAAACCTCCAAAGCATTACAAGAATTTGCTGGAGGAGCATTTTGTGAAGTAGGAGAGTACACCAAGTATGAAAAGGTTCAGTTCCCACCCAGACTATGCTTCTTGGGAGGGCTTACCTTCATGGGTAAAAATGAGATGCCTATCATCTTTCCATTTTCTGCCACACTTAAGAAACTGGACTTGCAGTACACTTTGCTCACCACTGAAGATCATTGCCAACTTATTTCTAAATGCCCCAACCTACTGGTTCTTGAGGTAAGGCTTTCCGTACATCTATTCTACTGTCTCTGCATCTGAAATTAGTGAATATCTCATTTTAATTGACATGATGTGGACACTCAGGTGAGGAATGTGATTGGGGACCGAGGACTAGAAGTTGTTGCTGATACGTGCAAGAAGCTACGAAGACTCCGAATTGAGCGGGGGGAGGATGACCCAGGTCAAGAAGAGCAAGGCGGAGTCTCTCAGTTAGGCTTGACAGCTGTAGCTGTTGGTTGCCGTGAACTGGAGTACATAGCGGCCTATGTGTCCGATATCACCAACGGAGCCCTGGAGTCCATTGGGACTTTCTGCAAGAATCTCTATGACTTCCGGCTTGTTCTTCTTGACCAACAGAAGGAAGTAACAGACCTGCCGCTTGACAATGGTGTCCGTGCTCTATTGAGGAGTTGCACCAAACTCCGGAGGTTTGCCTTCTACCTGAGACCGGGAGCGCTTTCGGATGTGGGCCTTGGCTACATTGGACAATTCAGTGGGAACATCCAATACATGCTGCTTGGCAACGTCGGCGAATCGGACAATGGTTTGATCCAGTTTGCAACGGGGTGCACCAAACTGCGGAAGCTGGAGCTGAGGAGCTGCTGCTTCAGCGAGCGAGCTCTGGCGATCGCCATTATCCAGATGCCCTCGCTGAGGTACATATGGGTGCAGGGTTACAGGGCCTCTCCAAAAGGACAGGACCTTCTGCTCATGGCCAGGCCCTTCTGGAACATCGAGTTCGCACCTCCCAGCCACGAGAGCGTGTACCGGATGATGGCAGATGGACAGCCTTGCGTCGACAACCAAGCTCAGGTCCTTGCATACTACTCCCTTGCTGGAAGGAGGCCAGACTGCCCTCAGTGGCTGGTTACCTTGCATCCTGCGTGACTGTAAATACGTCAAGCCGTGAGTATGGTTATTGTATTGTACCGGTCTGTATTGTTAGCAGCCTGTGTGCCGTAATAAGCTCTACTGGTAGTGTAGAGGTGTAGTGCAATAAGTTGCCGTTGTGTCGCTTGTAGTGAGCTAGCAGTACTGCTATCTAATCCTAGGAGGATGTATACTAGCTGCTCTGTTGTGCTTTCTGTACTCTGCTCCCCTGTAAATATCAGAACTGGGTTACTGCTCTCTCTCTCTCTCGGGTTGCCCGTGCAGCATGATTTGGAAACAAGTATCTGAGAGGTGCATTGAACGCTGAAGATGAGCTTACAGCAACTCCGTTGTGTCATGCTCAAAATCTGACGAGGGGGGGATGCATTGGACGTGCGTACCAGAATGTCTCGACTCTTGAAGCTCTTGTCCAGGTCCAGCGCCACGAAGGCGATGGCCACCGTGAAGCGGATGGGCGCGCCCCACACTAGCCACTTGGAGACACCGCTACGGCGCTACCTGTTGGAGTACGTGGTCTCGGCGGGCAGGGGACGACGAGCGGAGAGCCGCCGTCGCGGGGTGGCAGGCGAATAGGCGCCCGCCACCGCGCCCGGACGGCGACAGCGTCGCGTACGACCCGACCCAGCGCGGTGCCGGGTGGGGATCGAGCTCGTCTGAAAGCCACTGCTCGGTGACCAGTAGTTTAAATGGCTAGCGAACAAAAAAAGGCGTAGGCTTTGAGCCCCGCCGCTGAATCGACAACCGGGGGGCGGCTTCCCTCGTCGGGAAAAGGATGTTTCCGTCAGCTTGCTCTGGGATTCTGCGGCACGATCGCATGCAGAAACCCGGGCCGATCTGAAAACGCCAAGAGCAACAGAACCGGGGTTTAGGAGCAGCTGCAGGATGTTGTTAGTTGTTATGTCCACTTCTCTAACAGTCCAGCTGAAAGGCGTCTTATATAATTTCAATTCTGCCTAGGATTCTAGAATGTTATTAGCCTGTTTGTTGATCCAGATTATGGGAGCAGGTAAACAGACGTAGTATAGACGAGAGGGAGCCAGGGAAGGCATCTGGTTCTACACCCCTTGACACTTTGACCGCGAAAGCCTAGGTCTAGGTGATGATTGGCTAATCAAAAGGTAATATGGTTACAACTCCAACCTCGAGGACTAGCTTTCGGTAGACGATTCCGGGTGTTGCTCATTCTATAAGAATCACTGACTACAAGCTGAATTATTACTTGTTCTAACGCAGGGGGAAGCTTAGCCCTGTGGTTCAACGATGTCAGCTACATGTTTTACTGATGTCATTAATATTATGTACAGTATTTGAACAATATTTTGCACTAACTTTTGTGAAATCTGTCGATGCAGCTGACACCAACACTAAGTTGTAGGTCCGCCACTGTTGTAACGTAAAATTGCTAGGTAATAACATCATAGAAAGCGAAAAATCATAAAAACTACTTTCCCGTCCCAAATTTCTATTCGTTTGGACTTTTTGAGATACATAGCTTTTGCTATGATTTAGATAGGAGCTTTTTTACGGTGCTTTTGAAGTACTAGGAAGTATTATGAAGTACTAGATGTTTTGATTTTCCCACCACCTAATTAATTAAAAAATTAAACTAATTGAGAAAAGGACATTTTGGGAATCTAATATCCCCTCTCCATCTTTAATCCCTCACGTAACCGGTGTCTCGTCGGCCGGTCGCCGCCGGTGAGGTCGAGGTCATGTTGTTGAGAGATTCGAGGAGCTGCGACTGCCGGCACTCCCGGCGGTAGTCCAGCGTGATGTTGTTCTTCCCTGACGACGCGACCCAGGTGTCGATCTCGACGACATCTCCCCTCAACGTTGCCAGAAGACATGAGAAATCATATCAGACCTAGTAGCGAGAACATGACGATGATCGCCAAGGTCGTCAGGAGAGGATGTTTCTGTGTACCATCTGTTGTACTTGTTGACCTGGATGTTGATCCAATGACCCTCGTGACGACCCATATGAGCTTCCCGAGGCTCATCTGCCTCGTCGCGCCGAAGCCGTCTCCGGCGAGCCCGGTGCACATCACATGGTTCAGTGCCGTCTCCTGCACACATATAGATATGTTGGTCAATCTTCAGACAGAGGAACATTTCTGAAAGTTCATCGATCTTATGTAATGTGACGGTGAGATGCATAGCAAGGATTCAGGGTGACTGAGTGTGTTTGTGCACACCTAAAGGAGGTTCATGGGGGTCTCCATGGTGGCCGTACGGTCAGGCCTGATCTCGTAGGACCTGATCACAAACTGTTGTTTGCACTTTGCACATAATAAGCCTCTCTTCCACAAACATGCCAAGCCGAACGCGCCACCGCCGTCGTCGTCCAGGGATGACGATGGCGGCAGCAGTATGGGTACAACCTGTCGAGCACCGGTCACCACCGCTGCGCCGTTGAGCTTGCCAGCGTCGTTGTCAGCTTCCACAGACCACCGTAACCCGTCCACCATTCCTGCCGCCGCCATTGTCACAGCTCCTCACAATCAGACTCCCGGCGGCCTTCGCCTTCTCCGGCGTCTTGCCAAATACGTCCCGAAAAACGTCGGCGCGCGTTGCGTTCTGCGGTGGCGCTGCCGGCATCACCATTACGGGTGCAGTTGCATTGTGTTGTGCCACATAAAAGGATATGGTATTGTAACGCCCGCGTTTTAGCCTCTAATAAATCACCTGCTAAAACACACGTGTTTTTCAAAATCTTTCCGCTGAGCTCGACCTTATCCTAAAACCCTGATCATCAACCCTTTTACCCGACGATAACTCCCCCTTTTACCCGAGTTACCCGACCGTAACTTTTCTTTTTACTCAGGTCAATCGACCGTCGATCGACACCATCATTTCTCCCATCGTCCTTCTTACCCAACCCACGTCCCGGCGATGCCTCGGGTTCACCCGGACCGCCCGACATCATCATCAACCCGCATTCCGACGCTCGGCACGGATTCGCTCGCCCCGGCACGAATCCGCTCGTCGCGCGATTACCGCCGATGACGGGATTCGTCCGGCAGCACGACAATTCGCGCGGATGACGGAAAATCCCGGAAAAAAAATCTTTTCCTTCCTTTTTCCTAAAAAATTTCCTAAATCTTTTCCATTGTTTTGAGCACAATTATTCTTGTTTATCCATAATCCATCTCAAGTCTAATCTTTCCTTAATTCATTTGTCATCCCAAATCAATGGCAATAGCAACCTCTATTTCTCCCTAAGCCATCAAACAGCTATCTTCTCCTTCACGTATATCATCTTTCGTCTCCTAGCTGTTGAGCTCATACGTATGCAACATGCATACACACGAACAGAGGCAAGCAACGTAGAGCCACAGATAGCAACAAAGTGAATCGTATGCACATACGAGCATCTCATACAGCAGCAGGCACGTCGCCAACTCTCTCTGTTCCCTGAGCACGCACACAATGTACACAGCAGCAGCCCAACACCACCTGCAAGCTCGCACGCCAGGACCCCCTTGTCATACTCACCTCGCTCGACCACGGTGAGCTGCCACCGGGCCCCAGCAGGCCGCACGGCCGGCCCCTTCCCGCCATTACTCCGCCTGGCCGCCTCATTCACCACACCGCGACGCCGCTGAGCCGTCGCGTCGACACCATTAACCCCACCCCGTCGCCTCCGCTCCACCGTCGCTGCCGCAAGCCGCCGCGCCGCATCCCGCCACCACAGCACCGCCAGCTTGCCCGCCACCGCGTCGCTGGCCGTCAAGTCCTGTCCACAGCACCACCATTTACTCACCTGCCGCGAATCCCGGCCGAGGCCTCGCCGCTCGAGCCCGTTGGTCCCGCCGGCCTCACCGCCTCACCGCGCCGCCGATATTTTTTTCCCCTACGAACCACCTTACGCAGCCTATAAAAGGCCCTACACCCTGGCCGCCTCGCCACCAAGTCGCCACAAGCCGCCTTCCTTCCTCCCTTGCCCTCCACGGCCGCCGCCATTGCTGCCTCTGCTCTAGCTCGCCACCGCTCTTCGATCTCCCTCTCCGAGCTGCCCCTGCCCGAGGTAAGCTTGGGAAGAGCTTCCCCATCCACTCCTCTCTCTCCGTCATAATTTCGAAAGTAGTGGCGTATGCTTCCCGCCAACTCAAGCCCCACGAGCAGAACTATCCCACCCATGATTTGGAGTTTGCAGCCGTAGTGCATGCTCTTAAGATTTGGAGACATTACCTGATTGGAAATAAGTGCGAGATCTACACGGACCACAAGAGCTTGAAGTACATTTTCACTCAGCCTGACCTGAACCTAAGGCAAAGAAGGTGGTTGGAATTAGTCAAAGACTATAACCTAGAAATCCATTACCACCCGGGAAAAGCCAACGTAGTGGCAGTCACCTTAAGCAGAAAGTCCTATGGAAAAGCAGTACCTAAGAATGCCCAATTACAAGAGGAAATGGCACGACTCAACATGCACATTGTTCCCCAGGGCTACGTTCGCCAACTAAGTGTCCAGCCCACCCTGGAAGACAGAATCAGAAAAGCCCAAGGGTCCGATAAGGAGTTAATAAAGATCTGCAAACACACGGGGGAGAATAAAGCCCCAGACTTTAGGGTGGACAGTCACGGTACACTATGGTATAAGAACAGGATATGCGTACCTGAAGACGGAGAATTCCGGCAGACCATCATGGATGAGGCACACAACTCAGCGTATTCCATCCACCCGGGATCCACTAAGATGTATATGGATTTAAAGCAGAAGTATTGGTGGAATGGAATGAAAGCAGACATTGCACAGTTCGTCACCCACTGTGACACTTGTCAGAGGATTAAGGCGGAACACCAAAAGCCCGCAGGACTGTTGCAACCCTTACCCATCCCAGTATGGAAGTGGGATGAGATAGGCATGGACTTCGTAGTAGGCTTGCCCAAGACACAGAAAGGATATAATTTCATATGGGTAATAGTAGACCGACTCACTAAAGTCGCTCACTTCATACCCGTACGTAATAATTATGACGGAGAGAAGTTGGCCAAGCTGTATATAGCAAACATAGTGAAGCTGCATGGAGTACCTAGCAGGATAGTTTCAGATAGAGGGACTCAGTTCACCTCTAGGTTTTGGGAATGTTTGCATAAATCCATGGGAACCAAGTTGGATTTTAGCTCAGCTTATCACCCCCAGACGGATGGACAGACCGAGAGGGTGAATCAGATCATGGAAGACATGCTAAGGGCATGTGTCCTCACCTATGGCAAAGATTGGGAACAGAGCTTACCATATGCAGAGTTTTCGTACAACAACAGTTATCAAGCCAGCCTAGGCATGTCACCATTTGAAGCCCTATACGGTAGAAAATGCAGAACCCCATTGATGTGGTCAGAAGTGGGGGAACGTGCCTTGGTTGGACCCGCACTCATTAAAGAAGCCGAGGAACGAGTAGCTGAGATCCGAGAAAAATTGAAGGCTGCCCAATCCCGGCAAAAGAGTTATGCAGATAGGAAGATGCGAGAAGTAAGCTTCAGTCCAGGAGACTTTGCTTATCTCAAGGTTTCACCTATCCGAGGGACTCGGAGATTTCAGGTGCACGGGAAATTAGCCCCTCGGTACATTGGACCGTACAAAGTGCTGAAGAGAGTTGGAGCAGTAGCATACCGGTTGAAGCTACCAGAGGAAATGGCGGATATACATCCAGTGTTCCACGTTTCTCAGCTGCGAAGGTGTTTGAAAGTGATCGAAGAAAAACGAGTGCCGGTAGAAACAATTGATTTGCAGCCAGACCTTAGGTACCAGGAAGTGCCCGTCAAGATTTTGGACACAGTGGTCAAAAGGACAAGGACATCAGAGGTACGAGTGTGCAGAGTCCAATGGAGCAGACACGGAGTAGAGGAAGCCACGTGGGAACAAGAGGACGCGCTGAAGAAAGAGTTTCCCCACTTGTTCAGGAACTAGCCGAATCTCGAGGACGAGATTCATTTTAAGTGGGGTAGGTTTGTAACGCCCGCATTGTAGCCTCTAATAAATCACCTGCTAAAACACACGTGTTTTTCAAAATCTTTCCGCTGAGCTCGACCTTATCCTAAAACCCTGATCATCAACCCTTTTACCCGACGATAACTCCCCCTTTTACCCGAGTTACCCGACCGTAACTTTTCTTTTTACTCAGGTCAATCGACCGTCGATCGACACCATCATTTCTCCCATCGTCCTTCTTACCCAACCCACGTCCCGGCGAATGCCTCGGGTTCACCCGGACCGCCCGACATCATCATCAACCCGCATTCCGACGCTTGGCACGGATTCGCTCGCCCCGGCACGAATCTGCTCGTCGCGCGATTACCGCCGATGACGGGATTCGTCCGGCAGCACGACAATTCGCGCGGACGACGGAAAATCCCGGAAAAAAAAATCTTTTCCTTCCTTTTTCCTAAAAATTTTCCTAAATCTTTTCCATTGTTTTGAGCACAATTATTCTTGTTTATCCATAATCCATCTCAAGTCTAATCTTTCCTTAATTCATTTGTCATCCCAAATCAATGGCAATAGCAACCTCTATTTCTCCCTAAGCCATCAAACAGCTATCTTCTCCTTCACGTATATCATCTTTCGTCTCCTAGCTGTTGAGCTCATACGTATGCAACATGCATACACACGAACAGAGGCAAGCAACGTAGAGCCACAGATAGCAACAACGTGAATCGTATGCACATACGAGCATCTCATACAGCAGCAGGCACGTCGCCAACTCTCTCTGTTCCCTGAGCACGCACACAATGTACACAGCAGCAGCCCAACACCACCTGCAAGCTCGCACGCCAGGACCCCCTTGTCATACTCACCTCGCTCGACCACGGTGAGCTGCCACCGGGCCCCAGCAGGCCGCACGGCCGGCCCCTTCCCGCCATTACTCCGCCTGGCCGCCTCATTCACCACACCGTGACGCCGCCGAGCCGTCGCGTCGACACCATTAACCCCACCCCGTCGCCTCTGCGCCACCGCCGCTGCCGCAAGCCGCCGCACCGCATCCCGCCACCACAGCACCGCCAGCTTGCCCGCCACCGCGTCGCTGGCCGTCAAGTCCTGTCCACAGCACCACCATTTACTCACCTGCCGCGAATCCCGGCCGAGGCCTCGCCGCTCGAGCCTGTTGGTCCCGCCGGCCGAACCGCCTCACCGCGCCGCCGATATTTTTTCCCCTACGAACCGCCTTACGCAGCCTATAAAAGGCCCTACACCCTGGCCGCCTCGCCACCAAGTCGCCACAAGCCGCCTTCCTTCCTCCCTTGCCCTCCACGGCCGCCGCCATTGCTGCCTCTGCTCTAGCTCGCCACCGCTCTTCGATCTCCCTCTCCGAGCTGCCCCTGCCCGAGGTAAGCTTGGGAAGAGCTTCCCCATCCACTCCTCTCTCTCCCCATACCCATAGATTTGGAAACGGCTGCCGGAATCGCCGTGTTGGCCGAGCTCCAGGAGCTCCGGCCGCTGCCCATGGCGGCGCTGGGAAAACGAACGGGACGCCCCTGTTCCGTTCCGTGTCCCTGTCTCTATCCCTCTCCCTCTGTTTGCCTTTTATTCCAATCAGACCACACACATCACCCACCGGCCCATGTGATGCACAAAAAGCCCAAAACTCCACCCACATCAATCACGTACACAGGCACCATCCATCTTTATGAAATTCATTTTCGAAATTAATTAGCACTTGCACCCTACAAATACCATATCCAAACCATTTCAACTCCGAATCACCTGTTTCTTTTTCCTAAATTCCTATGAAATCATATTCTATCTAATTGAGTCATTCTCCAATTTTTTTAAATAATATTTAATCCTTCATTTCCCATTTATTTCTCTTCGAGCTCAGCCGGTAAATCTTGTGTGCTTGTATTGATTGCATGCTTGCTTGTGTGTACGCTATAGCCGACGAAGTGAACGAGGAAGTGTACCGCGAGCCGGAGCTTGGAGCCGAGTACTACGAGCAGGAGACCGAGGTCCCGAACCGCGAGCAGGAACTCCCCGAGGACTTCGAAGACGGCAAGTTCAATCTCATTCTTTGATGCATGCTTTGATCCCAATTTTATAAAGACAACCCTATGACCCGTTTTATAAATTGCATATTGTTTTACTGTTAAAACCCGGTAGGATAGCCACCCTTGATTGCTATGATTGACCTTTGATTGCCCTAAATGATTTCTTTAAAATGAGTAAGTGCTTTAAAAACGGGAATGGGATATTTTGGAAAATGAGTAAAGAATTGGGTAGACGGGATGGACGCGTGTGTCAGGAGTATGGGTGAGCTCGTACCTTTGTGGTTGAGCGTGTTGGAGATGTCCATCTTGTCGTTAAGGACCGGGTTGCGTGACATCTCACCTGACCCAATTATCGTACTACCACTCGACCGTTGTATGTGGTAACGGCTTAGCATAAATCCCACTAGTTAATCTACTTGCCATCAGGAGTGCGGGTGAGCAGCGGGAGATCAAGGAGTAGGGGTACGATCTGTGTGAGGTACGCCCTGGTTATGTGAAATAACCCCTTGATTGCTTCCGTGGTGGCTCGTAGGGTTAGCTAAGGTGGGTAATGGCTTTGATAGGATCCGCGTTGACACTAAGGTGCTCGTGTGGCGGTACCCTACTTGTGGGTAAAGATGTACAACCTCTGCAGAGTGTAAAACCTATTCGAATAGCCGTGTCCACGGTATTGGACGAGTCACGGTGGGGTCACAAAAATTAGTGTTTGGGTTTGGGATGATTTTCATGGCGTGAGTTGATTTCTGGAAAAGTGTGTGGCTGTGTGCCTAGGCTACTGCGGACGGGGAGTCCGGTAGGCCTCATTGGTTTTCACAAAACAACTGAGTTACCTGAGTTATAAAAACTGTTTGCGAAAATCCTTTTCGAAAACAAACCCCTGCATGAGTAAATGTGTTTGCAAAATAAACCTTATTCTGATCCTTGATATATCCTGTGCATGATCTGCTTATTAGCCCCTCCGTGGGTGGGGTTGAACTTGTTGAGTACGTATGTACTCACCCTTGCTTGATTAACTGTTTTTCAGAGGAGGATCCCGACTTCGTCCCTGAAGACGTCGAGTAGGTTGCTGTCCTGCACCCAACCCGTGCCTGTGGATTCAGGGTCTCCACAAGAAGCTTCCATGGCGCAAGACTCTGAAGATATCTTAGATGCTGTTGCCATCGTAGTTTGGTCTGTAGTTCTTATGTTGCTTCTCGTGGTAGTGGCGCTCCCATGCCCACAGCCTCGACGTGTTGTACGGTAATGAACCATCTGATGTAATAAATGTGTTACCAGCCTCCTGGGACTAGTATTTGTATCACATTTAGTCACCTCTGATGAGGGGACGCTTCAGGTATGCTTGGAGAGTTGGAGTTGAAATCGGAATAACGTGGAAGCAATTTGGCTGCGTGTTTCAGCAGAAGGAGCAACCAAGAAATAGAGATCAAGTGATTAACGTCAGGATTATGTTAGGATTATTATGCGTAATGGTGCCAGCCTAGCGTATACAGCCGTTGCTGAGGAATTGAGTCAGGAATCGGTAGCCCGTCTGATTATATGCAAAATTACTCTTATAACCTTTCAGAATTAAAAAAATAATAATTAAAATTTACTGTGGGTCCCACCAATTTGGTACTTCCTAGTACTTCCCCACAAGAACTTCCTGGTACTTCCTGATACTTCCACCGTTGGATTTCGTCGGATGGACGGCTCATAAAAAAGATAAGCACTCTAAAATTTCTCTTTATATATATGTATATCTAAATACGTAACTACAAGTTATATCTACAAAAGCTAAAATGGGTAGTGTCGGGGTTCTCTACCACCGGACAGTAAATTTGTATCGATCGTGTGTCCGACCCGGATGGTTAGCACAAGAGACGTCGGGATTTAGACTGGTTCGGACCTCCGAGGAGTAATACCCTACGTCCAGTATCGAGCTGCCGTGTTCTCGTGCTAGGGTTGTTTGTAGTGGGGGTTACAAACTTGTCGGGAGAGGGTGTCAAGCCCAAGTCCCTGGAGTGTGAGAGTTCAGTTCGTCAGCCCTTGTGACGGTTGCTCTGCTCTTCCTTTTATAGACGCAAGGGAGAGGGGCAAAAAAGGGAAACAAAGTAGAAGCTACAGTGCCAGCCGTTGGGACGTCTTCTCGCACGTCGCTGTCCGTCAGGGAGTATTGAAGGCGGCTGAGCTGCGTTGTCGTCGAGACCGCCGCGTGCCGGGGCGGGGCCGCTTATTTTGGGCACCTGGCGCCTCCTCCGAGCACTTTGGAGCTGACTCATCCCGCCTGAGCACGGGATGAGCACGCCACGTTAGGGCCTAATCGTAGGCCAGCGCTAATCGTAGGGAGCACTCGAGTGCCTCGGTCGGAGTTGGCGTGCAGCAGGGTCGGATGGGACGGCGCGTTGATGGCTGTGCGGCCGAACAGTGCTGCATTAAGGCTCCCGTCAGAGCCGGCTGCCCGCGCGTGCCGCCAGCTGGTGTGCTTGCATGGCATGGGGAACTGGCGTCCCACGTGTCGTAGCGGTGGAGTCCGTGCGTCGGGGTGGCGCCACGTTGCGTGGACCGTGTCTTGGTCGGAGACGGAAACTGCTCGTGCGAACAAGCAAGTTGTCGGAGGCGAGGACTCCTCGTGCAAGGCGGAGACTCCTCGTGCGAGGCGGATACTTGTCATGCGAGGCGGAGACTTGTCGGAGAAGCTTTCTCTTAGTAGGAGATTTGTCGAGGAAGCTCCCTACTGGTCGGAAACAAGACGTCTTGCCAGTGATGGTCTTGACAAGGGTTCTCAGACCTCCTTATCTTGAATCTTGGCCTTCACATTGTCAATGGTGTCAGATGACTCCACCCCAAGAGTGATTATCTCGCCGTCAAAGGGGGCCCTAATCTGGGCCCTCGTCAGTAGCCCCCGAGCCTGAGAGGGAGTCAAGGACTCGCACACAGGCTCAGACGAAAGGCGTCGCGACGATCTTTGCTCTTGATCTTCTCGTTGGGTGCGCGCGAGCGCATCCGCCGGATGTAGTCCCCGAGCCCGCTAGTGAGTTGTAGACTCGCTTGTGGTGTTTTGATCTTCAGTGGCATTGTCATGGTTCTGGGATGTTTTGTTGAGGTAGTCGTGACGGTCGTGGGCGTCGTGGGAGTCGTGGAGGTCGTGGCCGACGTGGCGGATGAGACAGTTTGAAAAGACGGAGTGGGGGCGGCTCAGATACCTGGGCCCAGCGAGGATTGAGGCGTCGCGCAGGCGGGCATCAGTTATGCCGGGGTGCGCGCACGTGGGCAGGCGTCTTTTCGGCGTGGCGGGCCCAGCATTTAAGGCCGGTGGCCGCGCCCCTTCTTTTTAACCGCGCACCGGCAGAGGGTTCGGAACTTCTACTTCTCGCCTTTTCCGCTGCCATCGCCGTCTGCCTCCTTCGCCCCTCACGCCCACAGCGTCGCCGCCCCTTTCGCCGGAGTCGTACGCGAGAGCTCGTCGTCGCCATGTCGAATTGGTCGCGTTCCAACGTGTCCCGTTCGATGCTACAGCGCCTGGTCGCCGCCGGGCAGCTCCCTCCGCTCACCGACGCCGAAGAGTGAAGGGTGCCCGAGGAGGAGTCCGTGCCGCGCCCGCCGAGGGGGTACGTCGTCTCATTCGTGGCGTTCCACGAGCGTGGCTTCTCCGTCCCCGCCGGGCGGTTCATCCGGGTCATCCTCTACGAGTACGG
Source organism: Cenchrus fungigraminus (assembly GCA_036936925.1). NCBI lineage: Eukaryota > Viridiplantae > Streptophyta > Magnoliopsida > Poales > Poaceae > Cenchrus > Cenchrus fungigraminus. The sequence goes on along the minus strand of CM072778.1, from coordinate 11,529,938 downwards.
GCTCCAGCTTCAGCACCTCAACCCGAACAGCGTCCAGCAAATGGCGGCGTTCGAGGCGTTGTGCGAGGGGTACTTGGGGATCGGTGCCCACTGGCACCTCTTCAAGTATTTCTTCATGTTCGCCTGCTTGAAGGACGGCCCCCTCGCGGCGACCATCGGCTGCGCCAACCTCCGGATGAAGCAAGGTCGGGGCAGCAAGTATATTCCCTTCTCGCTGACCAGCTCCAACAGCGGCTGGCACAAGGGGTGGTTCTATCTCAAGAACGACCCCGAGCACGCGCTGCCGGAGTTCACCGGAAACTCCATCGCCCAGGCGCCGAGAAGCTGGACTGACGGACCTCCAAAGGCGGAGCAGGAGAAGTTGCTCAAGGAGCACTGGGCGGCGCTGACCCGCCTCCGCAATGCTGGAGTCAACCTGGCAGCCGTCATTGGCCAGTACCACGCGCGGGGGGTCGTCCCACTTTGGAGGCGGCCTCTTCGTCTTTGCGAGATGACGGCCAAGAGGGCCCCTTGGACAGGGACCGTGACCGCGCCCGAGCCGCCATCGCTGAACGAGATCCAGCACCGCGTGTCGGTGGCCATCGGGAAGACGTCTTTCGTGTGGCCGCCGCCGCAGCTCCTGCCGATGCTCCCCAACGAGAGGACTGTGAAGCTCGTAAGTGATTTCTTCCCTCGATAAGTTCTCCGACTAGTTCAGTGCCTTTGTTAGATTTGGATCTTCTCAGGGACTCTTGATGGTCGTTGAATTCCTTTTGCTTCTTTATTTTTAGCTGAAGAGCTCCCACCTCGTGCCCGCGAGGCCCCTCTCCCGGAGGAGGCGATCTTCAAGCGCAACCAGGCGGCCGCGGACAGGCAGAGGGCCGAGCGCAAGGAGCGGCACAAGGAGAAGGAGATCGCGAAAATTTATCGGAACGACGACCGCATCAAGCGCCGCAAGACGGGGGAGCGCAACGTCTCCTCCAATGAGGATCCGTCACCGTCACCGCCGTGGAGTGGGGACGAGCCAAGCGTGGAGGTTGACTGGAGCGGCATATCCGGGTCGCCCCTTCCCTCGCCGCGCCGGGCGGCAGAGGTGAGCTCATCGCGGCGGTCGGAGCTGAGCGTCCGCGAGAAGGGTGCGGGTTCCAGCTCGCAGCCGGGGGCCCGCCCCGCCCGAGAAGATCAAAGGGTGACCCGCTCGCAGGCGGCCCCTGGTGGTTCGCGCGCCTCCGAGGGGCGGAGAGAACTCCCACGCCGGGACGATCCGCCCAAGCGGCCGGCGGAGCAAGAGCGTTCCCCCCGTCACCTCTACAACGGCTCCGACTGTCCGGACTCGGACTCCCTGAAGAGGCGTTCGTCGTCCAAGGTGAGGTCGACCCCGCCGGTATCTGTACCGGCCGCGCCGCAGGGAGGGGACGCGAGCACCCCCAGCGGCGCCTCCAATCCCTAGTCATCCGCGGCGGCGGCGCCCCGGCCGTGCAAGTCTCCCTCTCCACTGGTGGGAGTCAGGGACCGGCCTCCGGCGTGACGGAGGCCGGGAGGATAGCCCCCGAGCCGCCGAGGGATCGAAGCGCTGCCCCCAAGCCGTCGGAGGATCGAAGCGTCGCCCCCAAGTCGTCGGGGGGCGACAGACCAGTTCCCACGCCAGCGGAGCGTCGGGAGCCAGCTTTCGAGCTGGCGGGGACCAAAAGGCCAGCCCCCGAGTCGGGCCCATCTCATAGGCCTACGAAGCGGGTTCGCGTCCGGTCCTCCATGTAAGTTCTTGATCGCTTTTTCTTGATGTTTTACTGTTCTTCGTCCTCGCTTTGTTTCTAGCCTTTAACTCGTACTTGCTTTAGCCGCGCCGACACCGGCGTGCTCAGCCTTGCGCTGTTGAAATGCGCAGTGCTGGGCGCACGTGGCCCGCAGTCCGAGCCCCGCCCGTCGCCTCCCTACGCCGAACTGTTGGCGGAGCAGGGCGGGAGCAGGTTGGTTGTGGCGACCGAGGTGATCGAGTCAGCGGCGCCTCCGTCGGCGTCGGACACCGACAACTTGGCCGAGGGGTGGGTGGCCCCTGAAGCGGACGTCAGTCAGGCGGCGACCAAGCCGCTGGTCGAGGCCACCGCGGGAGGTGGTCATGTCGGGGCGACATCTTCCGAGAAGATCGTGCCCCCGCCGCCATCGGCCGGCGAGCACGAGGTCGAGGTGCCGGCGGCGGCGGAAGCTTCGGCGCCTGCGACGTCGCAGGTGGACGGGAACGAGGTGGAGGTGCCAGCAGCCGACGCAACGGCTGCCCGCCGTCAAGAAATCATCGATCTTGACGGGCCTGATCTCCCGGGCAACGACACGGCTATCTTCGAGGCCGCGCTGGAGCGGTTGCTGTCGGAGTCAGAGGAGTCGGGGATCGAGGCCTCTGAGTCTGCCGCGCCCGAGGCTGCGACCACAACTGGAGCAGCAGAGCCCGTCGACAAGGGGCCCACGCTCGACGCGGCCGCGACGGAGCAGCCGAAGCCGAGCCTGGTCGGAACTGTCGGGGCTCCCGAAGCCCCAGCCACGTTGGAGACGACCGAGGAGGTCCTCGGAGAACCCGCGGCCGGCGCAGAGCTGACTCACGCCGCGTCTTTGTCCCCTGCCGCGGTCACAGAATCGACTGCAGTGAGCGCGCCGGAGTTGTCGTCACCCCGGCCTGCCGCCCCTGTCACCGAAGCGGCGCCCGTCGCAAGCCCGACCCGCCCAACCCCGCAAGAACACGATGTTCCCGGGAATATTGTGGGAGTTGCCTCCCCGGAGATCCAGGAGGTCGGGGAGGGCTCAGGAGTAGGCTTGTTGCCGGAGCCCGAGGAGGACGGCGCGCGGATCACCGACCTCGTGCGCTCCACGTGGGCGGCCGCTTACGAGGCGGACGCGTCCGACGACGAAGACGAGGAGACCGTAGCCTCGAGCGGGGTCTCGGGTGGGCGCGTCGTGCGTTCGACGAGCTCATCCTTCCCGCGACGATAGTAAGTCCTTTCGAACCGGTGGCTTAATCTTGTCTTCTCCGTTCTTGCAAATCTTGTGATCGATGCCCTCTTGCTCGGAACAGGCGCTCGCGGAGTGCGGCAGAAGGAAAACGCGCACCATCGATGAGCTCCGAGCGGAGAGGACCCAGCTGGAGATGCAGCTGGTGGTCGCTCGTCTGGCCGCCGCCGGGGCGGTGGCGAACGAGGCGTCATCGAGGGCCACGCTCGAGGCCGCCATGAAGTCCGCGGAAGACCGCGCCACGGCCGCACAAGCCGCGGCTGCCAGCGCCGCGACGGAGCGGGAGTCCCTTGAGGCGAGGTTGGCCCAGGCGGAGGCGAAGATCGAGGAGTTGCGGGCCGCCGCGACGACCGCCAATGATGCCGCCGAGAAGGCCGCAGCCGCCGCCTCTGCCGCCGAGACCGCCGCCCAGAACACTGCCCAGGCTGCCGCCCAGGAGAAGGCGGCGCTTGAGTCGAAGGTGGCGGAGCTGGAGCAAGACTTGGTCACCGCCGGTGCGGACCTCAGGACGGCCAACAAACAATTCTCCGAGGTGACCAACAAGCTCCAGGAGGTCACCGACGAAGTGACCCGGCTCCGGGACGCCAACTCCAAATTGGCGCAAGATGTTGATGGTGAGTGGGCCTCGAACGCTCCCAGTTGCGAGTTTCTTTCTTTTCGTTGGTTTTTGTCGATGTTGATTTGTCTTCTCGTGGTCTCAGGGATGCGCACGTATCGCGCTGCGATGACCGTGAAGCTCACGGAAAAAACGCAGGAGGTGAACGCCGCCGAGCTCAAGATCCTCGAGAAGGACGGCTCGATCAAGCGGTTGTCGGAGCAGCTTGAGAGTAAGTTTCTTCGATCCCGCTTCGTTCTTCTCCCGACTAGGCCGCGCCATGTTCGTTCATTGCAACTTGTCGACCCTTTTCAGAGACCAAGACCGAGCTCGAGCAGTTCCGGATGGCCCGGGAGCAGGTCGCGGCCGAGCTTGAGCAAGCCAGGAACGCCCGGCACGAGTCGGAGACGTCCCGCAAGGCGAGCATCTTGGAGCACGCCAAGCTTGGAAGAGCTATCGACAGGGTCCTGTCTGGGCTCGGCGTTCCCGTCGGGCCGAAGCTCCTCGACAAGCTTCTAGAAGAGGTCGGGCGTCTCCCAGAGGTGATCAAGGAGCAGGAGCTGTCGACCGCTCGGAGGGTGGTGCACCGGGTGCTCGCCATGTTCGACTCGCACTATCAATGGCTGGACCGCATGGCACTGAGCGGCGGCTGGGCCCCTGGTAGCTCCGACGAGTACTGAGACCGACTCGAGGAAGACTGCGCCTCCTTCGCCCGCGACATGACCGACACCGCCATGAAGGACCTGGACTTGTTACCAAGAGACACACCAGAAGACCCAGATAGCTCCAGGCCTTCACTTTAGATGTATCATATTTGGATGTAGGCAATTTAGAACAGCTAGCATGTTTAACGTCATGAACAGCTTTATGTTATCGAGAACTTGTTCAAAGAAGTTACGACTCGAACGTTCCCGACCGCCCAGGGATGACTACAGCATCGTGTAGCAGAACTTAGGAATTATGAGATGACTAAGCTCCACTCCGGAGCCGCGGGGGCGTAAGAGTCGGAGAGCCCAGCCATCCCAAACCACTAAGGGGTGCCACACGTTCGCAGCCCCCGATCACTCGGGGAAACTTGAAAAGTAACACACGAGATTTGTCGTTTAGACCGGAGTCTGGGCGGTTACTCGAGCACTTTTGAAAAGAGGTCGGATGGTAACCTGTGGACTCGGACTGTGCTCGCAAGCCTTCGCACCGTAGCCACGGAGGCGTAGGTGCTAGGAGCGTTGAACGAGCAGCAGTACCAAGTCCCACGTAGGTCGCCATCTTTACTTCTCACAAGGTTGAGCTTTCTGCCAAAAAACCTCTCGCACGTGCGATTGGTCGCGACATTGTTGTCGATTTTTGTTTTGAAAAAACGTAGAAAACGAAAGGAAGGCATCGTGCCCTGGGTAGCCCCCGAGCGGGGAGCATTTCTGTGCAGGCACAGGGATGCTCGCCGCTCAGCCTTTAGAAAAGTTGCAACATATTGAAGCATGGCAACTGAGAAGTTTACGAACTTATAGATGTATGAACAAAGCATGCGGCATTTATTCACTGATTTATAAGATATGAACATTTACTCAAGGGTAAAATGGCCGTAGATGTTCGATGTTCCACGCGTTGGAGACGACTCGACCGTCCTCATATCGGATCTTGAATGTTCCAGGTCGGAGTACTTGGTCGACGATGAACGGCCCCTCCCACGGGGGCGAGAGCTTGTGTCGATCCTTGCTGCCTTGAACTCGTCGGAGGACCAGGTCCCCGACCTGGAACTCGTGGGCGCGCACGTTGCGCTCGTGGTAGCGCCGCAAGGCTTGTTGGTACTTGGCGGAGTGTAGTAGTGCCACATCACGCGCCTCGTCGAGCTGGTCGATCGCGTTCTCGAGCGCGACCTGATTGCCTTCCTCGGTATAAGCCCGCACTCTGGGACTGCCGTAGTCGATGTCTGTGGGTAGGACTGCTTCCGACCCGTACACCATGAAGAACAGCGTGAAGCCAGTTGCTCGACAAGGCGTGGTGCGCAGACTCCAGAGAACGGATGGCAGCTCGGCCACCCATCTCGCTCGGAACTTCTCGAGGCGCTTGAAGATGCGAGGCTTCAATCCTTGCAGCAGCATACCGTTAGCCCTTTCGACTTGCCCATTCGTCTTCGGGTGCGCCACAGCAGACCAATCCACGCGAATGTTGTTGTCGTCGCAAAAGTTGAGGAATTTCTTCCCCGTGAACTGGGTGCCATTGTCGGTGATGATCGTGTTGGGTATGCCGAAACGATAGATGATGTCGGTGAAGAATGCTACGGCCTCCTCGGAGCGGACGTTCACGATGGGTCGAGCCTCGATCCACTTGGAGAACTTGTCGACCACCACGAGGAGATGCGTGAAGCCCCCGGGCGCTTGTCGGAGCGGCCCCACCATGTCGAGGTGCCACACAGCGAACGGCCATGTGATGGGGATGGTCTGAAGCGCTTGCGCCGGGAGGTGAGTTTGTCGAGTGTAGAATTGGAACCCCTCGCAACGCCGCACGATGTCCTTGGAGTCTGCCACCGCTGTGGGCCAGTAGAACCCTTGTCGGAAAGCTTTCCCGACAGGAGTCCTCGGGCCGGTGTGATGCCCGCACGTGCCGGCATGGATCTGGCGAAGTAGTTCCTTTCCTTGATCTCCGAGGATACACCGCATGAGTATGCCTTCCGCGGCCCGCTTGTAGAGCTCGCCCTCGATGAGGACGAACGCTTTAGCTCATCGCGCGATGCGGCGTGCCTCCGTCTGGTTGGAGGGCAGCTTCCCTTCGACAAGCCACTTGAGGATGGGGAAGCACCAATCCGGGTCCTCGAGGTTCAGCTCGGGCGGCTGGTCGATCTCCATGACTTCTGGCCCTTCAGGTTCTTGTGGCTTCTCCCCCTCGATGCGTACGGATGGCGCATGCTGGTCGCTTGCGAAGACCCCGTGCGGTACGGGCTTGCGGCTCGATGCAGTTTTGGCGAGGACGTCTGCAGCCTTGTTGTAGTCGCGCAGCACGTGATGAAGCTCGAGCCTGTGGAACTTGTCTTCCAGCTCACGCACAGCCTGGCAGTACGCCGCCATCTTCAGATCAACACAATTTTCTCCTTCATGACTTGATCCATGACAAGCTCTGAGTCTCCCCTGATCTCGAGACGGTGGATCCCGAGCTCGACCGCAATCCGAAGGCCGTTGATGAGCGCCTCGTACTCGGCGACATTGTTGGAGGCGGGGAAGTGTAGTTGAACCATGTACTCCATACGCACGCCTAGAGGTGAGATGAAGACAAGGCCTACTCCCGCCCCTTCCTTCATGACCGAGCCGTCGAAGTACATTGTCCACGTCTCGTGCTCGATAGGCACTGGCGGAGTTTGGATCTCCGTCCACTCGGCGACAAAGTTTGCCAGCACCTGCGACTTGATGGCACTGCGGGGTGCATACGAAATGTTCTGCCCCATCTGCTCGAGTGCCCACTTGGCTATCCTTCCTTCGGCCTCGGGGTTCTGGATGACCTCTTCGAGCGGGTACTTGGACACTACCGTGATGGGGTGCGCGTCGAAGTAGTGGCGCAGCTTGCGTTTGGTGATCAAAACAGCATATACAAGCTTTTGCATCTGCGAGTAACGGGTCTTTGAGTCGGAGAGTACCTCGCTCATGAAATAAACCGGGCGCTGCACCTTGAGTGACCTCCCGGGTTCTTCTCGTTCAACCACCAGCGCGGCGCTGACCACTTGTGTTGTCGCAGCGATGTATAGGAGCATCGGTTCTTCGGGCGCCGGAGCCGTGAGGATCGGTGGACTCTTCAGGAGATTCTTGAGGGAATCGAGCGCTTCCTGAGCTTTGGGAGTCCACGCAAAGTGGTCGGACTTCTTCATTAGGCGGTACAACGGTAGGCTGCGCTCTCCGAGTCGTGCTATGAAACGGCTAAGAGCTGCGAGGCAGCCCGTGACACGCTGTACACCTTTTAGGTTTTGGATCGGCCCCATGTCTGTGATGGCCGAGATCTTCTCGGGGTTAGCTTCAATGCCGCGTTCCGACACGACAAAGCCGAGGAGCATGCCCCTCGGGACCCCGAAAACGCACTTCTCGGGGTTAAGCTTCACCCCGTGCTCTCTCAGCTTCGCAAACACCTCCGTGAGGTCTGGGACTAGATCGCCGGTCTTTTTCGACTTGACCACGATATCGTCGACGTACGCCTCGATGATTCGCCCGATGAGATCTCCAAAAACGCGTCACATGCATCTTTGGAACGTGGCGCCCGCGTTTTTGAGCCAGAAGAGCATCGTTTTGTAGCAGTAGGCGCCGAACGGAGTGATGAATGAAGTCGCGAGTTGGTCCGCTATGCACATCGCTATCTGGTGGTACCCGGAGTATGCATCGAGAAAACAGAGGGTTTCGCACCCAGCTGTCGAATCGACTACCTGATCTATGCGAGGCAAAGGAAACGGATCCTTGGGACATGCCTTGTTAAAGCTCGTGTAGTCAACACAGATCCTCCATTTCTTATTCTTCTTCTTTACAAGTACAGGGTTAGCAATCCACTCGGGGTGGAATACTTCTCGGATGAACCCTGAACTAAGGACCTTCTTGATCTTCTCGCAAATCGTCTTGCACTTCTCATCGTTGAAGCGGCGGAGGCGTTGCTTCACCGGTTTCGATCCTGGCTTGATGTTCAATTTGTGCTCGGCAACCTCTCTCGGGATCCCCTTCATGTCGGAGGGTTTCCATGCAAACACACCAAGGTTCGCTTTGAGGAAGTCGACGAGCGCGCTTTCCTATTTAGGATCGAGCACCGTCCCGATACGGAGCGTACGGCCATCGTCGGAGACGGCCGCATCCTTGACGTCCTTGGCGGGCTCGAAAGAGCAGGCCGCTCGCTTGGACGACTCGGGGATTTCTTGGTCCTCGGAGGGAGGCTCGGCGTGGAGCCTCTCGGACCGAATCAGTGCCTCCGCAAATTGGAAGCACTCAGCGTCGCACTCGAATGCGCGCTGGAACGTAGTCCCCACCGTGATGATCCCCTTCGGACCGGGAATCTACAGCTTGAGGTACGTATAGTTGGGCACGGCCATGAACTTCGCGTAAGCTGGCCTCCCGAGGATAGCGTGGTACGTCCCCGAGAATCCCACCACTTCGAAGGTGAGGGTTTCTGTGCGAAAGTTTTGCAGGGTCCCAAACGTGACGGGCAGATCGATCTGCCCGATTGGGAGTGCCTCCATTCCAGGGACGACCCCATGGAACGGCGCGGTCAAAGGCCGGAGCTTGGACCCCGGGATGCCCATGTCATCAAGCGTTGACGCGTAGAGCACGTTGATGCCACTTCCCCCGTCCATCAGGACCTTGTGGATCCGCTTGGACCTGAACAGGGGAGCTACCACTAGTGGGTAGGCTCCCGGCTGTGGTACGCGGTCGGGGTGGTCCTTGCGGTCGAAGGTTATCGGAACCTCCGACCACTTCAGGTACGACGGCGTCGAGGACTCGGCGTTGAAGACGCCATGTCGGATCAGCTTCTCCTGGCGCCTTGAGGGTCGCGCCGGGGATCCGCCAAAGATCATGTGGACCGCCCCATCCTCGCCCGGGTACTGTGCTTCCGCGTCGTCATCGTCGTTGTCGGGGAGAGGCGCGGCCTTCTTCTGCGGATCCGCCGTCTTGGTCTTGAGCGTGCCGTTGACGTAGTTCTTCATCAAGCGGCAGTCTTTGAGCGCGTGCTTGACGGGGACCTCGTGGTGGGTGCACGACGCCTCCAGCAGCCTCTCAAAGTGGTCCTTCGGTGGGCCAGCCTTGGTCGGGTTGCTCTTGGGGCGTGAGGCCTTGCGCTCGACCACCGCGACAAGGTTGTCGTCATGACGATGTTTGTCGTTCTTCTTCTTCTTCTTGGGGTGCGAGGACGGCCCCTCGCCGTGGTCCACGACCTGCTTCCCCTTGCCCTGAGGGGTGTTGAGGGTCGCCGCGACCGCCTCCTCGTCGTCCGTGTGGTTGCTCGCAATGTCGAGGAGTTCCCGAGTGGTTCGGGCCGTACGGCGCCCTAGTAGGTGGATGAGGGAGGTGCAGGTCGTGCCGTTCTGGAACGCTGAGATGGCGTCGTTGTCCGTCGCGTCGGGGAGCTCGGTGCAACGCTTGGAGAAGCGCCGGATGTAGTCGCGCAGGCTTTCCCTCGGCTGCTGCTTGCAGTTGCGTAGCTCCCATTGCTTACCGGGGCGGGCGTACGTGCCCTGGAAGTTGCCGACGAAGACTCGGCGCAGGTCTGTCCAGTCGTTGATCTTGCCGCGGGGCAAGTGCTCGAGCCACGTCCGCGCGGAGTCGCCGAGGTAGAGCGGCAGGTTCTTGATGATGAAGAGATCATCTGTCGCTCCGCTCGCGTGGCACGCGAGCCGGTAGTCCTCCAGCCACACGCTGGGGTTAGTGTCCCCGTCGTATCTGGGGACGTTGGTCGGAGCTCGGAAACGTGAGGGGAACGTCGCGTCCCGCACACCCAGTCCGAAAGCCCGCGGACCCCTCTGATTCGGCGACCAGCTACGGTCGCGGTCGTCGTCGCTGTCGTAGCGTCGCCCGCGTCCCCGGTCGTCGTGTCGGCGTGAGCGGTGCTCGTCGCGGTGGTTGCGGTTGTCGCCATTGTCGTAGTTGTCGACGCTAGCGGCACGTCGGCGAGCCTCGATGGTGTCCCGGGCGTCGCGGTTGGGCCCGAGACGTTGCTTGACCGCCGACCCTGCGGCTCCGGCCCCATCCCCGCGGCCGTGACGCCGTGAGGGGGACGGGTTTTGGCGATGCGCGGAGGGCGCCGCCCCCCGGTCACGCGCCGACCGCTGTCGCGAGGCGGAACTCTCCGCCTGCTGTGCCGCCGCCGCCTCGAGGAGGGCCTTGAGCTGCTGTCGCACTCGTCTCTCCTCGGAGGTAGCCGCCTCCGGGCAGCCGCGCAGCAGCATGGCCGCAGCGACCAAGTTCTGCGACGCCCGCCTGTATAGCGGCGGGGCGTCATCGTCTGCATTGGCGTTGGCGTCGACGTTCGCACCTTCGTTGGCGTGTCGGTTGTTGTCGCGTGCACGTCTTCGAGCCGGCGGCGTCGGTGCGCGGGCCCTGGACTGCTCGGCGGCAGGACGACGCTCCTGCCGCTCGCCGTCTCCCTCATGGCGTTGTTCCTGCACCGGGACGGGCTGCGGGGCCGGCTGCGGGTTACGCGGCCCGCGGTCTTCTCCGAGCTCCCGGTGGAGGTTGGCCAACTCCTTGTCGAGTTGGCGTCTAGCCTCAGCAAGCTCATCGAGGCGCGCCCGGCGCTGGGCGTCCGTGGCGCGGTGGCGCGGCGCCGGCGGAGCTGCTTGAGCTCGACGCCACGCACACGAAACACTCGTGCGTGGGGTCGTGCGCGGGTGTCGGAGGTGCCCTCCGGGCCGTCGCGGAGCCCTGGGCGGTGTAGGACGCTCGCAACGCGCCCACGTAGGCCGTCACCGGGTCGTCCGGGAGGCCTGGCTGTCCACGAGGGTACATGGCGGTGTACCGCTCCATGAACTCGCCCCAGGCGAGCGGTTCGTCTCCGCTAGCCTGGAAGGCGAGGTCGGTGAGGTAGTAGGCGGCGAGCCTAAAACGCTCCTGTGTTGGGTTTGGTCCCACCATGGCCATGATCGTCTCGTCCGAGAAGCCTCGGACGAATGCCGCGCGCCCCGCCGCCGCCGTCAGGGCGTTGGGGCGAGCTGGTCGGGCGAAGGTGCGCCCGACGACGGACGCCGCCGGCCCGGTGTAGACGAAGCCGAGGGAGCCGAAGCGCATGGTGGCCCCAGGTGTTAGCGAAACCCTGCGGCCCTCCATCCGAGTCGTTGGTGAAGTTCGGCGAGACACACGATGTGCCCCTACCTGGCGCGCCAACTGTCGGGGTTCTCTACCGCCGGACAGTAAATTTGTATCGATCGTGTGTCCGACCCGGATGGTTAGCACAAGAGACGCCGGGATTTAGACTGGTTCGGGCCTCCGAGGAGTAATACCCTACGTCCAGTATCGAGCTGCCGTGTTCTCGTGCTAGGATTGTTTGTAGTAGGGGTTACAAACTTGTCGGGAGAGGGTGTCGAGCCCAAGTCCCTGGAGTGTGAGAGTTCAGTTCGTCAGCCCTTGTGACGGTTGCTCTGCTCTTCCTTTTATAGACGCAAGGGAGAGGGGCAAAAAAGGAAGCAAAGTAGAAGCTACAGTGCCAGCCGCTGGGACGTCTTCTCGCACGTCGCTGTCCGTCAGGGAGTATTGAAGGCGGCTGAGCTGTGTTGTCGTCGAGACCGCCGCGTGTCGGGGCGGGGCTGCTTATTTTGGGCACCTGGCGCCTCCTCCGAGCACTTTGGTGCTGACTCATCCCGCCTGAGCACGGGATGAGCTCGCCACGTTAGGACCTAATCGTAGGCCAGCGCTAATCGTAGGGAGCACTTGAGTGCCTCGGTCGGAGTTGGCGTGCTGCAGGGTCGGATGGGACGGCGCGTTGATGGCTGTGCGGCCGAACAGTGCTGCATTAAGGCTCCCGTCAGAGCTGGCTGCCCGCGCGTGCCGCCAGCTGGTGTGCTTGCATGGCATGGGGAACTGGCGTCCCACGCGTCGTAGCGGTGGAGTCCGTGCGTCGGGGTGGTGCCACGTTGCGTGGACCGCGTCTTGGTCGGAGACGGAAACTGCTCGTGCGAACGAGCAGGTTGTCGGAGGCGAGGACTCCTCGTGCGAGGCGGAGACTCCTCGTGCGAGGCGGAGACTTGTTGGAGAAGCTTTCTCTTAGTAGGAGACTTGTCGAGGAAGCTCTCTACTGGTCGGAAACAAGACGTCTTGCCAGTGATGGTCATGACAAGGGTTCTCAGTCCTCCTTATCTTGAATCTTGGCCTTCACATTGTCAATGGTGTCAGATGACTCCACCCCAAGAGTGATTATCTCGCCGTCAAAGAAGGCCCTAATCTAGACCCTCGTCAGGTAGTAATTTCAAATAGAAAGAGTATATATAGATTGACAACTGAAGCCAAACTACAAAAGCAAAAATTTACGAACGCACAATGCGGGGTTGTTTGGATGGAGACCTGCGCCCAGACAACGATCCTGACCCAGGCTCACGAAATGGAGCGCCTGGATCAGCTGCCTGGCGCAGGCAGATTTCCCAGGTCTCCAATCAAACTAACCCTGCATGCGCACACCCGCAAGGCTGCAAAAGTATTGGATTTCTATTTTTTGTTTCTTCTTGTACATTTTTTTTTTCGATTTCAGAGGGACAGACTTCACCAAAAGAAACCTTAATGGCTGAGCCGTTCTTGTATAGTTTATTTCAAACTCCAACTTTACGTGCACATAAAAATGCGTCCTCTATTCAGTTTTGTTTTTTTTAAATTAACGCCTACTTATTGGTGCGTAATCCTACCTAACCTTCAAGCTTTTAACATTCATCCTCCATATAATTTTTTTTACAAACTTTTCCAAACAACTTGTCCACATAAATTTTCATGACAACTTCACGTATTTTTCAAGAGAAAATCAAAAGTTTAAGTTTTCAGTACGGCTTCTTCGAATAGGTTTTTGAGGTAACTTTTATCATATAATTTTCTAAAAAAACGTTCAACTTAAGTTTAGTACTTTTTTTTGAAATGAAGTTTAGTACTTTTTTTAGCAAAACTTAATTAGTACTTTCAGAACTTCGTATAAGGGCCGGTGGGCACTGGGAGCAGGGGTCCGGCCCCCCCGCCCGGCGACGCCGCCGGAAGCAGCCAGGCCCAGAACGACTGCCTCGTTCGGGGGGGGGGGGGGGGGATTTCACCGCTGAGATCGCGAGTTCGTTTTCCACCGTCGTGAACCCACCACCACCCACCGGTGCCGGCAACCGAGACGGTGCCCGCTGCCCACATGGTTGCTCGCGGGCTCGCGGCTTGCTCTAGTGAGATAAATCTGTTCGTAAAGCGACATAAGCGTGTCTGTACATTGTGCCTGAAACCTGTTTGCTGAAATGTGTTCCTGTGTCCTGCAGAGAGCATGCGCTTGCATTGGCTTCGTCCAAGCATTCTCATCAGAGACTTTGGTATACTACACAAAGCCGCAAAGCGATATGAAACTATGGCCTATGGGAGATCGTTGGTCCATGCTTCTTAAAGTGCCCTTCTGAATGGAAGTGAAATGCATGTGTGATACTTTACAGTATGCTCTCGAGGGACAACTGGGTAAGGTAGTAGAGCTGGCTTATCAATGGTGATGACTGATGAGGCATAGCATGTGACTGAATTCTGTTTTTTTTTTTTTTTTGGAATTCTCTTGCATAGGGTTGGCCAACCAAAATTTGCGATGGATGCTGCAAGCCTCTGCCTGCCAGCTACAAGGTTCTGTTCATATACTGCAATGCAGTCATATACTCTGGAATGAAATGACTGCAATGCCAGCTACTTTCCTGAATGCTTGTGACAAATTGCAATCTGCAGTCACGGGATATTGCAATATATTACTGTCAGATCTGTGATTAGTTTAGAGTCTTATGTATAGTGCCGATGACTTGATGATTGTGTGGAGTGAATTCAAGCTTGAACTTCCTATCTTAAGTGATTCATACTGTCCTTGCCCATTTTCTGATAACAGTGCAGTACTTCGTTTCCTACTTGTTGCATGATAACAGTGCAGGGATTGGATGGTAGCTTACAATTGAAGCACAGGGGGAAGATGAATACTATGGTAATCCAAATTTCATGCTGGTGTCAATATATATGTGATGATACCATTTTCTAATTCCGAACATTGTGCATCAGCATGGTTAAAACTTTCAACGCGCTGGTTTTTTTTGGGTCCAGTTCTAGAGCATAACCGTATTGTGAAACATCCATATTTATACAAGAAACAAGAAATTTGTTGCTTGATAAAGCATCCTGAACATAGTACCATAGTTATGTTTGCCATAGCTTTGATTTCACTGAGATTTTTTTGTTGTTCCTCTTGAGAATAAGAACAAATATGCTAACCATGTAGCAAAAGAGTTCTTTCTCAAAAAATCATTCAGAACCCTTACAATTCAAAATTACCAAAAGATAATGGAGTAGGAAGTCATGTATGACCCCATTAGTTTGTGCGATGGAGTAGCCCCAGGGTGTTCATGGCTCAAGGATGCACTTTATTATTTAGATATGAGATTAGATTTTGCTTCCTTAATTGTAGAGGTTGGTTTCTTCATGTTAAGTCAATCCATTATCCATCTACAAGGATGGTATTGTATATCTTTTTATTATGTGAGAAATAGATCAATATTCCATTAGGTGAGAAATAGATCAATATTCCTAGCGTCTACTATACCCATGCCCTTGTAGTGCAGTTGCTGAGCATCTGTATGCTCATGAAATAGTGTGTTTGATTTTACAAGAATACTTAATTTGGTCTTCTGAGAGTAAAAGAAAAACATGCTCATGAAATAGTGTGTTTGATTTTACAAGAATACTTAATTTGGTCTTCTGAGAGTAAAAGAAAAACAAAAGCTCTGGAGGCAAAGCCATACACTTTGTGACAAGTTTCATTGAGAAGAGAAACTTTTACACCCATGAAGCAGTGGTTAGTAGGTGTCCATTCTCTCATTTATCATACAGGTCGTAGTGTCTGTATGCTACCCTTTTGGTTTTCCCTTTCTTCTTACTTCTCAACTATCGCCTCAAGTGGCTTCATAAAAAAACACTATCGCCTCAAGTGTAGTTAATTTTAACTGATGCAATGAGATTTATGGCCCTTTACCATATTCTTTAGGGGAGACTCATTTTTGTTACTGATTTTAATCATAACTATTTTGTCGTGCAAGCATCCAATTTAGTAAACCTCGATATTCTGGTCGTGGTAGCTTTCAGATTTAGCATGGGCGCAAATGTCATTTATGAAACCTGGGTGTGTGAGTGTGTGGCTTGGGTGTATTGTAAGTGTTTTCTACCATTTCTTCTTCTTAATATTAGGATACACAGATCACCTGCATGTTTTAGAAAAAAAAGTCAGCCTCAGTATTTAGAAAAGTACCTTGGAGATGTTGTCATGCATCAGCTTCAACAGCCCTGATATTTTACCATTGCAGATTCTGAAGGTGAAGTTGGTCCTCCATAGTGTGTCAATTATCAGCTTTAAAATTTCTGAGAATATTTTAACCACATCAGCAATATTTACCACCAGAGCTATTGGACTCAGTAAGCACTACCTGTTTGGAGATTAACATTTCAATGGCATCTTTGTCAAAGGGATGGTTTCTGCCAGTTGCGTCAGTACATGGAAATGTTGAATATGATCATAGCTTTCCCTACAGCATGTCAATGGACAACAGATTGGTTGAGTCGAATAATCTGGCATGTCAATGGTATTTCGGTAAATCCACACTGGTATATCTGTTGTTGAACAATGCACTTTAGCTTTCTGACGTCTACAGCAGGTTAGAAAAGTATTCAGTTTGCACCTTTGCATAAAAGGAACTCACAGGCTTCCTGCAGGGAACTGTCTAACTGTTCAGCTCAATATTCTGCAATTAAACATTATTTTCATGTCAACTGCAAAATTTAACCTGCTTGCAAAAATTTCAACTAAGGTTGAAGTTCAGAGTTTGCTGTCCCTATTACTTCCTCAAATTATGAAAAAAAAATGGTCTAACTTTTACCCTATGGAAGCAGTTATTTATCACTCTCTCATTTACCATTGTTGCATCTTTTGGCTTTCTCCTCCCTATTAGGTTTGATCTTCAGTCTTACATTCTGTGTGCGGTTAATTTGAATTGATGCATTGCGATAGTAGATGGCCCCTTTATCACATCCTTTACGGAATTTCATTTTTCTTTATCTGAATTCAAATTCAGAATGCAAGCATCCAGTTTAGCCACCCTTGGAATTTAAAAAGGTAACCCTTGGTGACTCTTTTTCATGGTGCCAGCTTCAACAGCTCATTCTATGACCTTGCAACTCTGAAGCTTCAGCTGTATAAAAGTAAACATGGAATGTGAATTATTAACTATGGAACTTCTGAGAATATTTATCTCAACTGCAGGCTGGTTGACATTAGAGCTGCTGGAATCCCTAGCTATTTGGAGATAAAAGATTTCAGTGGCATCTTTGTCAAAGGCGTGGCTTCTGTCAGTTGCGTCAGAATATGGATGTGCTGCATCTGCAGATGACCACAGGTTTCCCCACTGGACGCCATCAGAACACGTTGAGGAGCAGCTAACTGGTTGAGTGGAATAATCTTTCCTTGAATAACTTGAGTGGAATAATCTGATATGTCAATGGCACATCATAGATCTGTACTGGTATGTCTGTTCTTTAAACTATGCACTTCACCAGTTATCTAACTGCTCCGGTGAGACAAACTCAAGTTTCTGATTGGTGATTGCTCGTAGTCGTAGGGTTTCCTAGAGGAAAACTATATATGTATACCTGCCCAGCTCAATAATTTTGCTAATCTATGTGAATACTGCAAAAAGGGCGGCCTAGTGCAAGTGGTAGTGCTTGCCGCCTGTGAACCGAGAGGTCACAGGTTCGAGCGGTGGCCTCTACACATTGCACGATGTGTGGGAAAGACCTCTCGCTAATAACCTCCCCCAGACCCCGCACAGTGCGGGAGCCTACGGCACTGAGTACGTCCTTTTTATGTGAATACTGCAAATAGTTTACCTGCTTGCAAGTCAACCATGGAGAAGAGAAACATGTCAACTATGGTGGAAGTTCAGAGTTCGATGTACCTGTTAAAAGATACTCCAACTGCTGTACGCCTGTACCATATTGGAGTGCAGGTACACGCACCACTTCCTCCAACTACGAACAGAAAAGGTCTCATTGCTCTAGTGCGTTCTAGGTAAAGAGGAAAAAAAAAATTGGCATTGTTCTTCAGCAATTACACATGGTTGTTCTGTCTAGACTCTAGACATTCTGTTTTTTATTTATCTTGTTCTCAGGTTATGGTATGTTTTGGTGCCGGTATTGTGACAGGCACCGTCTGGGTGGTCCGGACGCTGTGAAAGCGGCTCTCGGAATCTGGAATCTCCGCGCTCCGCCTCTATTTCCTCAATTATATTGGCCATTTGCCGAATCCGAACATTTGTTGCCTGAGGGGAAAGGCGAGCGCAGGCGGGCGGGCGACATGACGCCCAAAAGAAGCCCTCGATGCTTTGCCAGTTGCCACCACTTTCACCCACGCCCAATGGCAAGGTAAAGATCGGAAAGGAGCAGCACTCACCTCGGCAGTGCGCTTTCACGTCGCACGAGCAAAAGTCGCCGGAGCAGGAAGGTGGCCAAAGCGAAGAAGCACCCGTACCAGTCGCGACGCGGGGTGCTCCGTGCTCGTCGTATCGTATCATGTGGCATGGTGGTTACCGTTGCCGTGCCCGTCCCCAGGGAGAACAAAAATCAGGAGGAGGGGAGGGTGGTGGTGAAAGGGGGAGAAAGCGACGGCGAAGCAAAGCATCCGGCGGGGGAGCACGGAAGGCAGCAGGCACCAACGGCACACGGACACGAGGGGTGCCCACCTCTCGCGTCGCGTTGGATTCGCATGAATCTTGCGTGTGCCCCGGCCGGCGAGTGCTCACGGGGCCCCGCCCGCCTGCGCCGCGGCAAGTTGCGGCCAGAGCAGCCTGGCCCTGGCCCTCGGCGTGTGGCTGGAGCCAGCGGAGCAGCACAGGCCGTGGGCGCGGCGGGACACACAGGCAGGGGCGCAGGCACGACGCCATGATCGGGCATCGGAACAGCAAGTGCAAGGGGCGGGCGAGGCGGTAAAGGCGAGCCGGGATTAAACATTAAACAAAGCCGGGGTGGTCACCAGCCACCACCGTGGGATTTCATTCACCGGAGATGCTCATGTGGAATCCCATGTGGAGCGGTCAGCAGCGTGCAGCACCGTGGCAAATGATGATTCGCGGCGGAGAAAGAAAGCAGACTGGTCAGGTCAGGTGCTGGTGGACCAGGTACGCGACACAACTGGAATTTCCCTGCGAGAACTGAGTCAGACGCCACATGAAGCAAGTGGCACCACCCCTTTCCCAATCCGCGGCCTCCTCGTCCCTCTCGCCACGCGCTCCGCCGGCGGGTACCGGGACCGCGCCCGCCGGCGGCTGAGGCTGGTCGGTGGGGGCGTGCCGCCCGGACACGCAGAATCAGGTGCTGTGCTGAGAGATACTACCGGCCACGGATTCCATACGCGCACAGGCAGCGGCGCAGCGGCATCAACATCAACCGAGCAAGAGCGAGCCGCACACTCTTCCCCCCGCTGCTGGGAAATGAGCGCGCCCACTACGATTGATAACAGTGTGCGCCACCGAGGCTGAGAGGCCTCGAGTGGATCCGCACGTCTCGCCACGGTCATGTGCCCCCTGCCTGTGTGTGCGCAAGTTGGGCGGGGAGTGTGAATCTTGCAGCTCCCCGCTCTGCCCCTGCTGCCTGCACAGTGTGCGCCTGTTCTGGAACGGAACGGAGAGGGACGGTGAGAATGAAAGAGGAGAGATTATTGGGGGCATGTGATGCCTTGTTGTTCGGTGGACCTCCAACTCAGCGCCTACTACTGCGTGCCGGGCTATCAGGCAAGCAACACGCCTCCCCTTGCAACCATTCACCTGCGGAGAGATCAATCAAAACCTCTGCTGCTGCGGCGACTGGCCAATCTGGAGCCAGATCGCAGTGTGTCAGAGCCGGGGCACAGCAACATCTGCGCATGGGCAGCGTGTCAGCGAGACTGCAACTGCAAGAGCGAGAAGCATGCGGCCGATTTTTTTTTCTCTCCCTACTCTGACTAGCGACTGGTAAAAAAACGGCAGGTCACATGGCAGCTAGAGAGTCCACGGTGAGACTGAGACCGACCGATCCCATTGCATTCCACAGCGACGACATGCAACACAAGAAAGCCTGAAAAAAAAGCCAGCGAGAGCTGAGCAGATCGCGAGATCTGGACTTCCCACGGCAGTGCAATATTGGCGGACAAAAACCTTGCGAGACCTTACAAGCATCACACGCACTCTGCTCAGGTGCTACTCCATCTCCATCGGGTAGGAGTGCTACCGTTACACACCGACATGGCAACAATACACGAACAGACCCCGGCGACCCTGAATCCTGATCCAAGCCGCCGGTAGGTGGTGACGCTGGAAACAAACCAAAGGCTTCATCGAATGCTTGCTTATTCGGTAGTACAGCGGAGGTTCTTCTTGGGGCCCTATACTCATGGTTGAATCTATGTACACTGAACTGAAATTGGACGCTGGAGTGGCACGCCCATGGCCGGCCTCTTGGTTCGCGATGATCACAGTAGCTCGGAGCTGCTGGACCGACCTGGGAGGAGGAGGGTGGCAGCTCGACGACGAGACTCTGTCACTCTCATCTTCACACGGACACGGGCGCGTGCCATCCATAAGCAACCCAACTCTGCAACCAAGCCTAGCACGACGAGGACCTGCGTCACAACTGGGCCGCGCATTGCATCTGCAGGAGGATCGATTCGTCGAAACCGAAGCCACCGGCCACGAACGCGCTCTTGGGCTCGAGCTTCACGTTGCCGTAGGGGTGCGCCACGCCGAGCACGCCCGGGAGCGCCGCGGCGAAGGGCTTCACGTCCACGAGGGCCGCGAACTGGTCGGCGACGGAGGGGTTGGTGGTGGCGGCGGCGGCGGCGGCGGACGGAGGCGACGGCGACGCGTTGCCGCGGTCCTCGTCGGTGAGGTTCACGGTGGTGATGTCGTGGATGCTGGAGCGCCGCTTGTCCTTGCCGCCGGAGTTGAGCCGGATGAAGTACTTCTGCGCGTGGCTGGCCACCTGCGTCGGCGTCCGACTCGTCACGTACTTGCGCGAGATGTTCCTCCAGTCCCCTCTCCCGTACTTCTCGAGCCCCATCAAGAACAACCTGAGAGCCGAAACGATAACTCGCCATGGTTAGCGGCAAGAAAGAACGCGAGCGGATCCGTCGATCCTGGCACGACGACGACGGTTCTGGTGGGGGGGCTGTGTGGCTTACTTGTGCTCCTCCTCCGTCCAGGGGATTCCCTTCTTCCGCTCCTGGTCGGGGCCGCGCGCGCGCTTGAGGCAGTAGCCGCGCCTGAACCCGCCGTCGCCGCCGTCCCAATCCTCCAGGGTGAACCCGGACGAGGGCGGCGAGCTGCTGTAGTGCGGGAACGGCACGAGCCCGGCCTCGATGAAGCCGACGTCGTACTCGAGGTCGTGGTAGTGGTTCATCACGTCGACGGCCGTCTTCCTGGGCAGCATCTCCGCCACCCTCTCCCACTTGTCCGGCGCGTTCCGGTCGATCCCCGCCAGCGCCTGCTCGAACAATTTGTTCTCCTCCGCCGTCCACCCGTCCCCTATCCCTCCGAAACCAGCGTTCCGGTCCTGCCAGAAGCAGGACGGCTGCCCGGAGAAGCAGGGTGCCGTCGACGGCAGCAGCACCTGCGCCCACGCCTCCGCCATCATCTTGGCCGCTGCCTGCACACCTGAGCTGGCTGGCTGGCTGGTGGCGAAGAAGGCGAGGGAGAGAAGTAAAAGGGGGAGGTGGAAGGTAGCGTGAGAATATAGAGGGGAAGTATCAAATTCCGGCAGATGGCGAAGTGGCCGGAGTTTTATTCCGGCTCCACCGTCGGAGGCAGAGAGAAAGGCGAGCAAGAAAGTGGATGCTTGTGATTGGGTCTTGGTGGAGTTTGTGGCCTCTCAACTCTCAAACCAAGGGGAGTCCAAGGCCAGCGAGCATGCTTTCTCAGAGTAGATCCCCGGTAAATTTGGTATTTACCGCTTAAGTTGCTCTGTTTGGATTTTTTTTCAAGGAACTTTGCTTGGACTTCACTGGTCAGTTTCTCTGTTCCAGGCCAGGTATGTCAAGGGAAGCTTTTGTGCAGTTGCAGGTGTGTGTTTGCATTCTTGAATTTGTTTATTGGCCTTGCCACCTGCTTTCCTCTCTAGCTAGCTGGCTTGCGTTTTTCTTTTGTTTTCTTTAATCTTTGTTCTAGAGATTCTTATGCATTATTGTCAAAGCTAGTCTAGCATTTTGTTGTCACGTTCTGTTGCTGTTTTCCACATGGTTGTAAGGAGTAAGCAGATACCAACGTAAGTTTTTCATAGCAAACAAATAATAATAATAATCGGACATCTTAAACAAAAATATAGTTTGCCTAAAAGAAGAATCGTACAAAAACTGGCCCAACATTCTGCATGGAGATTGCTTTGACCCAAGTATGGCATAAGTTTTGAATTTTTACCTAACAATCAAAGCTCAAACGATGTTTCTCCTGCAGTGAATTGTAGTACTGCATATCTAGAGGGTAGCTCACATGAAGACATTCACCCCGGCTTCCTTCATGTGGTCCTTCTAAAATCGTATATTGTGCAAGGACAAGAAGTCCGGAAGAGCAAGGGTACAATTATTCCCGTGCATGCATGTAAAATTTGGTGCCTCTGCAATTGTCGCACAGATGCCATATATGTAAGTGCTATCCGAGTACGCACCTTCATATTATTAGCAACCTAATCGATGGACCACCTTAACAGTGGCACATAAATGATTGCCGCTTTGGTGGTGCCTTGCGAGAAGGAAATTCAGCGAGAGATTCCCATCACATTTATCATACTAGGTGATTCCCCGCGCGTTGCTGCGGGATTTGAGAGACTTTGCAAATAGTCTTCCACAATGTAACAAAGTTTCGTCATTGTGCTAAAAAGAACACGATGGCCTGCCTTATGAAGCTTAATTAAAATTCTATCAAGATTCCATAACTTGCAAGATCTTATCATAAAATATTTACAGTGATTAAAGAATGGATATGAAAGAAGACAATGGTTACAAACTTTTCTTAGCTCCATGCACTTGTTAAGATTCTTGTATGTCTCCAAAGGCTCCAACAGCTGCAAGAGAAGGATTCTACAGATTAGAAACCCACCGAGGAAAAATCAAAAATCAATATTATTTTCTGATGACCATGGATAAATATCAACCTGATCAACACTTGTCAGTGTAGCTTACTCGGGAACACCAGAATGTCCACTTGATAAAAGCTTAAGTGATCGTTCGCGGGTGTTGTAAAGTTTATCCCTTACATCACTCAGTATCACCAGATATGGATCATTTGGAACCTTCTTCCAAAACTCTTCAACAGAATTGGAGAAGGTAAAATCATTAGAATGTCAAATAAATGCCTAACAACAGATCATCACTAAGAAGGCCCAAATGATGTCATTGACACCTACTTATGTAGTGCTTGGCATCCTTCCTAGTAGAGCGATGCCAGTGACGGATCCAGGAAATTTTTTAGGAGGGGCTCAACTAAAGAGCCAACGTTCCTTGTCTAAGCACGACGATCAGGCACCCGACAGCGCGTGGCGGCAACAACCAACAAGGGCACAGACGGCTGCGCGCCAACCACTTGGCGATGCAACCTTCGTGAAACCTTTGCGAGCACGACATGACGCTCAGCCTCTAGGTGTTGTTGTTGCTTGCGCCCCCCCCCCCCCCCCCGCCCCACCGTTGCGTCCGTCGCTGAGCGATGCAGCTCCTCAGCACATATACACAGCTCATCATTGCATCGCCACATAGACAACTATGATTATTTGAAGTCGTTCTCTTCAATTATCAGATGCAAATGAAGTTATAAACTATATTAATAATACCAAAGTAATAGTTATCTCAAACATAATATCCTCATTCTGTGAACAGTCAGACAACTGCAATTATTTGAAGGTGTTATCTTCAACTATCAGATGCAAATGTGGCACGTTGTAAAGGGAGAGAAGTTCTCTAGTGGGGCGCTCTTATTAAGTTTTGTATGATTGTTTCATGTGGAGGCTCTGCCCTCCACTCGGACCACTCCCATGCTTGCTTTGTACGCACCCCAAAAATGGAGATTTGTTTAGGCACTGCTGCCATAGTGTCGTTCACACAAGTGGAAATATTTTAGGCATGTAGCAACACTTTTTCCCTAATGGCTTGTTATAAATCCAGGCAATTCGAAACATTCCTTTTCCCCTATAAAAAAAAGCCAGGTAAAATTTATGCCTCTTCCAAGCGACCCGCTTGTGTCATCGGACAGCAGAGTAGAAGCGATTTATCTACTGATTGGCGCCACATGTTAAACACGCACTAGTTAGTAGTACTAGGCATGTACTGCAGCGAGACACTGCCGTAAGAGTTGAGCTCAGCACACACAGCTAGCGTCTGCGTCTCCTTTCAGAGCGTTTGGAAGCAAGCATCCGCATCGAACAAAACAATACCGTCATTTGTTTCTACTCCTACCACCCACCCACAACCACAACGGGTCCATGCGCCTATATTCTGGCACCGACCTCACAGCCAGCGCGCCCCCCGGCCGGGGATGTCTATCCACTCCGCGCGCACGATCAAATCGACGTTCCTTTCAGTCACCTGTCGCGGCAATTCTTAACACGGCGCGGAGGGGAGGAGCATAGATAGATACTGAGCTAATCCAATGATGGGTGAGAACAATCGCCGGTAGGGCAGGGTTTGCACCAACGAAAAGCCCCGGGCAGCGCGCGCGACGAAAAGATCGGGACGAAACGTTAGCGATGGCAGCAGGAAGACGGAGAAACCTGCAGCGGTTTGTTTAGTAGTTTTTGTTTGTGCTAAACGCGGTCGCCGGGTCGGTGTTCACTGCGTAAGGCGAGATGACGAGCGGCGACACGGACACGAACCTGAAGAAGAATTTTTGGTTTCGGTCTTTCGGGGTCCGTCCGTCTCGCGCGCGCCCGCCGCCCCTCGCTGTCACGGCCCACGTCGCCGGCGGCCCCGACCGAACCTGATGTGACCAACTACCACCCACCCGCCTCGTCCGTCTCGCCTTCGCTCGCTCTCGCTCGGCCCCCGGGAAGGTGGATGACGCGGTGCGGGCCTCAGCTAACCCGTCCCCGCGCGGGCGCGGTGTCGGGCGGAGATTGGAGGGATCGCCAGCGCCCGCACCGGAGATTTGGCGAAGAAGTCGCAGGAGAGTGCTTTTCAACGGCCGTGATGCTGGACGAATTCCCTCCCGTGCGGGCGCCCCCCCGGGCATACCATATTCCTATTTTAGCACAGATATACTAAGCGAAGAAAAAACACTAAAATAGGACAGTCCGGGCAGCATATTTTTTTGGTATATTCCGACTATTTCGGTTACATTTGTAAATTGTACGAGGCTATATGGCCCATTTCAGAAATACGAACCAGCCCATCATCGTAACGGGCGCGCGCCTCACACATCTGGTCCTTTCTGGGCTTCCATTCCGTCCACGGTGGGTCGTTGGATCAAAATCAGCGCCCCCGCGCGCATCCATCATGCCCCCGCCGTCTGGTGGTTTCCTCCCCGCGCCGCTCAGTCCCCGCCGCCGACTGCAGCCTTTGCATTGCATCGTTGCCTGAATCCAAGGCTCGATTCGACTTGCTCCACCGCCAATCGCACATCTTCCCCCATCTCGCCATGCTCGCGGCAGCTGCGCTCGCCACAGTCGTGGCTGCGTCCTAGCGGCTTGGGCTTGGGCGCGATCGCATGGCCAGGCCAGCTCTGAAGAAGCTCGCCACCGGACCACCAGATGCCAAGGAGGAGATCATCCGCCTCTGCTCCAGAGGCCGCCTCAAGGACGCGCTGCACCACCGCTTCCGCGAGGGCCTCTGGGCGGAACCTGACCTCTTCTCCCACCTCTTCCGCGCCTGCCGCGCCATCCCGCTCCTCCGCCAGCTCCACGCCTTCACCACCACGTCTGGCGCCGCCGCCGACCGGTTCACCGCGAACCACCTCCTCCTGGCTTACGCCGACCTTGGCGACTTCCCCGCCGCGCGCCGTCTGTTCGACAGAATCCGTAAGAGGAATGTCATGTCCTGGAACATTCTCATCGGGGGTTACATCAAGAACGGCGACCTGGAGACCGCGCGGAAGCTGTTCGACGAAATGCCCTCGAGGAATGTCGCGACGTGGAATGCCGTGGTCACTGGACTCACCAACTCGGGGCTTAATGAGGAGAGCTTGGGGTTCTTCCTTGCCATGCGGAGGGAGGGAATGCAGCCTGACGAGTTTGGCCTCGGGAGCTTGTTCCGGAGCTGCGCTGGGATCAGGGATGTTGTGTCCGGGCGGCAGGTCCATGCGTATGCTGTGCGGTCTGGACTAGACAGGGACATGTGCGTTGGGAGCTCGCTGGCACACATGTACATGCGGTGTGGTTTTCTTGAAGAAGGGGAGGCTGTTCTCTGGGTGCTGCCATCACTGAACATTGTGGCATGCAATACCATAATTGCTGGAAGAACGCAGAATGGAGACTCGGAGGGCGCGCTTGAGTATTTCTGCATGATTAGAGGCGTTGGTGTGGAAGCAAATGCAGTCACATTTGTGAGTGCCATTAGTTCTTGCTCGGACTTGGCAGCTCTTGCACAAGGTCAGCAGATTCATGCACAAGCTATGAAAGCTGGAGTCGACAAGGTTGTGCCAGTCATGAGTTCTCTCGTGCATATGTACTCTCGATGTGGGTGCCTAGGTGACTCTGAAAGAGTTTTCTCTGGGTATAGTGGTACAGATCTTGTGCTTTGCAGTGCGATGATCTCATCTTACGGATTCCATGGGCACGGACAAAAGGCGATGGATCTGTTCAAACAAATGATAGCTGGAGGGGCAGAGCCCAATGAGGTTACTTTCTTGACCTTACTATATGCATGCAGCCATAGTGGTCTGAAAGATGAAGGCATGGATTGTTTTGAGCTTATGACTAAAACTTATGGACTGCGGCCAAGTGTTAAACACTACACTTGTATTGTGGATCTTCTTGGACGTTCGGGTTGCCTAAACGAAGCAGAGGCCCTTATCCTGTCGATGCCTGTGCGTCCTGATGGGATCATATGGAAGACACTACTGTCTGCTTGTAAGATACAGAAAAATTTTGATATGGCCGAGAGGATAGCAGAGCGTGTCATTGAGTTGGATCCTCATGATTCTGCCTCTTATGTTCTTCTGTCAAATATTCGAGCTACCAGCAGCAGATGGGAGGAAGTCAGTACAGTAAGACAAACCATGAGGAAACATAATGTGAGGAAAGAGCCTGGAGTTAGCTGGGTGGAGTTGAAGGGTCAGATTCACCAATTCTGCACCGGAGACAAATCACATTCAAGGCAACTGGAGATTGAAGAATGCTTGGAAGAAATGATGGCCAAAATCAGGCAGTGTGGGTATGCACCGGACATGAGCATGGTGTTGCATGACATGGAGGATGAGGAGAAAGAAGTTAGTTTGGCTCACCACAGCGAGAAGTTGGCTATAGCATTTGCTTTTCTGAGTTTACCAGAAGGAGTTCCTATCCGTATTATGAAGAATCTACGCGTCTGTGATGATTGCCATGTAGCTATTAAGTTGATATCTAAGGTAACTGGACGGGAGATTGTGGTCCGAGATGTAAGCCGTTTTCACCATTTCAAAGATGGAAAATGCTCTTGTGGAGATTATTGGTGATAGGGGTAGAGTGCCATGAAAATACCTGTGCCTCAGTTGAGTCAAGAAGACTTCCAGCTCTAAACTATGCACAGGTACACCTTTGGAAACCTTATTTTGTTGATTAATTAGTTCCTTAATTACTGGTTGAATAAATGGTGTGAAGAAGAATATCATAACACTGAAAATCCCTTGTCCTTATTTATTGTAGCCAATCATTTATCATCCTCTATCTTCGAGCCACTTCGAGCTACAGCTATTGTTAGGGATGTAGATGGGTGGCCTATCTACAAATTTAGTCAGTCAACCCACAGGAAGAACTGATATGGTCAATGAGGGTTGGATTATATTTCTTTGTGATCCGAAGTGGGTTGTCATGCTAAACCACCCACAAAGACATGCTTCAGTGATTCAACCCTTGCCACCACTTCACTTCACATCACTTGCATTCAGTATGATTCTGCCCCCATTTCACTCTGTTGAACTGAAATATACGAATTTAGGTGGACATAAATGTTAATGTGCTAGCACTGATTTGTCTGGAGTTCAGTTGTTTCATCTGATGTTTGAGTTTCCGTCCAGTTATCTGACATGACATTGAATCCACGGATGGTGACTTCTTGTTTATTTGATTTTAATGTAGCTAACTGGCATTGCTGTAACACTGTATCAATGCTTGTTATGTATTGACATGGAACTGAACTACATACAGTACACATAACAAAGCCAGTTAACAATGGCTTTACTGAATCAATGGCTTCAGTACATGGAACTGAACTGTATACATGCCCGAATCCCTGATATCAGAATGATGGGAGTCTGTGGGAGCATTACTCTGCTATCATCTGTTCAACAGTTGTCAACTTCAGTCCACTGCAAATATTCCACTGCTGCTACTTGGACACAGACCCGGGTATTGGAATTGGTAATCAGACTTGTACTCGGGTGTTCAATTTGGAAAATATCTTTTGGACATGGAAATGTTTTTTGGAGCACTGGCACAGGTTTTTGGGATCCATCTTAATTTTTCTTTTTGCCATGGGTGTTCAAATAATGCTGGTTTCTCTTCTGTACTATACTTCTGAAAAGACAGTGGGCTATAGTTTTAAGAAATAAGTTTTTTTTCCCTCATGTCTTGAATGAAATTTGCATACATTTTCATCTGTAATCTGTACAAGGGCAAGCCTTTGTTATTATCTACACATTTTCAGCAATTGCAAGTACCATGACTTTTTTGTTTTCATTTTGTTAACATGAAATATCTTTGTTTTTAAAGTAGATGCCTCATTTACCACTTCCAGATCACTTACTAATATGCTTTGAAGAATATATCTTGTTCGATCTAAGTTGTCTTACCTTTTATTTTCAGTGAGCAGCAAAGATGCCCATTCTGATTTCTGAAGTCTGAACCATCTTGCACTGCACATGTGTAAAAACTATCGCCGGCACCAGTTTGCACCACCAACGTGTTTGAGAAATTTGAAATGTGTTCAACTTACAGTTTCTTCTGTCCAAACTGAAGTTCCTGATTTACCGCAGATAAAACATTGCTTACTGTTGAAAATAGGAAATCTGTCTTCAGTTTCAGGCTCCATTCAGCTTCTTTTTATTCGACTTCTTTTACAGTATTTTCCTCTCACAACTAATCTACCATAAAAATATGTACGCAGTATTTTCTCTCACAAGAAATCTGTTGTATAAATCTGCTGAAAATCTTCAATTTGCTCAGCTTCTTCAGGTGTTACATACTACTTTTGTACGAGTATGTCTGTTGATGTGCTAGACAGCACCCCGCCATACGAGTTTTCTTTCCTCGCCCACCCCCAGGAGGCCAGGACCCAGGCCCCTGCTGAACCTGAACAAGTGCCAAAACACAAGGCAACAAATCCCCAAACCAGACCAGGCCGCTGCTCCGCCGCCGCGCCATGGCTTCCCCGTCTCCCTCCTCGTCCCTCCAC
This sequence comes from Cenchrus fungigraminus, assembly GCA_036936925.1. Classification (NCBI taxonomy): domain Eukaryota; kingdom Viridiplantae; phylum Streptophyta; class Magnoliopsida; order Poales; family Poaceae; genus Cenchrus; species Cenchrus fungigraminus. Next base: position 11,501,080 of record CM072778.1, on the reverse strand, counting down.
CCGCACCAGCACCCGCTTCCTCCCACTGCCCACCCCCAATTCCAAGCCCCACCGCCTTCGATGCCGCCGCCGCCAGCGGCGCCGCCCAAGGCGTTCGACCTGGAGGTTACAGTCGTCTCCGGGAAGCACCTGAAGAACGTCAACTGGCGACGCGGTGACCTCCGTGCCTACGTCGTCGCCTACCTCGACCCTTCCCGCCGCGCCGCCACCCGACCCGACGACGTCGGCGGGTGCAAACCCGCCTGGAACGAGCGCCTCGTCCTCCCGCTCCCGCCCCACCTCTCCCCGCACGATCCCTCCATCCTCCTGTCCCTCGACGTCTTCCACTCCAAGCCTTCCGACTCGCCCAAGCCGCTCGTCGGATCCGCCCGCTCGCCTCTCCGCGACCTCCTCTTCCCCACAAATCCTAACCCTAGCCACGATTCCTCGGCCTCCCCTCTCGTCAGCCTCCCGCTTCTACGCCCTTCCGGTCGTCCACAGGGAAAGCTCCGCATCCGCGTCGCGATCCGCGAGCGCTCGCCGCCGCCTCCTGAGCCGCAGTACCCGCCGCCTTCCAGCTCCCCATACTACTTTCCACCACCTCCCCCTCCCGCCTACTCGGCCCCGCCGCAGTACGGATCCGAGCAATACTACCGACCCAGTGGGTACTACTCTGCACCAGCACCTCCACCTCAGTATGAGTACACGGGAGGGCCTTCTGCACCAGTGGATTACAGCAGGCAGTATGAGCAGAGAGGTAGGACGGGGGCTGGTGATAGTGGGAGTGGAAGGTATGGAGTAGGCACTGGACTTGCAGTGGGTGCTGTGGCTGGAGCCCTCGGGGGATTAGCAATCGGTGAAGGGGTGAAATATAAGGAGGAGAAGGCTGCAGAGCGGGTGGAAGAGAAGGTGGTACCAGCTGCAAGGGATGATTACAGCGAGTATCGTGGTGACTATTGAACAGGAGTTTGTTTGGGTGTGGAACTGAGTATACACTGTGAGTTCGTTCTTCCCTGTCTGGGAATAAAGTCATAGTGCTGTTTTGTTATTTGCTCCATATATGTATATATTTGTGCATGGTGTGGAATGTTTTGATGCCTACAAAGTAATATGTATGACAAATTTGATGTACCATGAAAGTTTAATAATTTGCTTCGATTGTGTACTTGTGTCTTGTTTGGGGGTTTTATCTTGTTATGCAATTGTACTGCTGTTTTCCTTGTGTCTGGTGTGTTGAAATTGTTGTATACAGTAATACTCACCAAAGGAAATCGTACTGCTATGTGCTCTGTTTCCATTGTATCTGATGCGTTGAATTGTTGATACATCGAAGGCAATTGTACTGCTGTGTTCTACATGTTGTTTTCAAATTGTTGTATTTGGCGCTTTGTCACAACCAAGAATGATTAGAGTTGGCACACATCAATGTAAAGTGCAATTTGGAAGAAAAAAAACCTAGTCATACATTTTAGGGAGTTTGATCCAAATCTGTGCAAAGGCTAAGTATAACCTACATTGATTTTAAAAAATAACATGAAAATGTATGTTTATGTTTTGGCTTTATAATTCTTCTGAATACAGACATGATGCACTATCCAGGAGTTTCCCTTTGTTCTTTTAAATTGATTTTAAAATTGTATCTTCGTTTGACTGAGCCTTAAAGACAAGTAACTATGCATTATGTATTTACTAAGCTTCGAGGACATTGAGTGAAACTTCCACGAATTGATGTTCTCTAAAATGTTTTAAATGTTGTCCATTTAGGATATCAAGAGGGTAGTTATTGCAATATTTCCATTCACAACCCCTAATTTAAAAGCCTTTAAAAGAGGTGAAGTGGGGCAAGTGGCTATGCTCTATCATCATACAAAACTATATAGAAGCACCCCACTTAGGATTTCTTTCAACTCTCAGCGTGCCACGTCATCATCCACTATGTCTTCTCTTAACATGCAAGCTGTCCACATCACCATCCACTAAAATCATCAATTTATTTCTTATATCGATTTTCTATGGCTAATAGCATCCATGTATGCAATGTGTTGTTTGCAGTAGAATATTGCGATGCAATCAATTTAGTGTTTCTACTTTTAAATTTTATCTTCAAAATTTGTAGAAATTCCCACAGCAACACGCGGGGTATCACCTAGTTATCTAGTAGGAGATGGCCATTTCACATGGACTTTTTACTTAAAACTTGTACTTCTTTAGAACATAGGAAGTAGGGTCTATTCAGTTGCTGGATGGTCCTTTTAGCTTGCACATTGCGATCTTCACGAGTTTGTGCTGCAAGTTTTTCCAAGGGAATCTCTTGCGTTTTTGCTCGAACAACAAATATATGACGGCAGTGTGAGAGGTAAAGGGTTCTTTCAATTGTTATACTCCTTTCATCTAGACTATATATATTATATAGATATTGTTTCATGTATGTGTTTTAAACAATCATTTGGACATAAGGAAGTACTCCCTCCGTTTCAAATTACTTGTCGTTTTGACTTTTCTAGATACATTCATTGTGTTATGCACCTAGATATATATTTATGTCTAGATACATAAGAAAAGGAATGTATCTAGAAAAGCCAAAACAACAAGTAATTTGGGACAGAGGGAGTAGGTACTAGCTGCTGACCTACTGCACAGCATCATTGCTTCTATATAGGTGAACAAGTGCTTCTGGATCACTTGCAGCCTTTTTCCATTTAATATTTTCTTTGAGTGATACAACATGGGATAGTATAACATTACTTACTGCGTTGGCTTTTCAGCTAATCAAGCCCCGTCCTTTAACCTCTCATTTAGTATGTATAACTAAATAAACATGTGGCTAATTTATGCTTAGTTTGTAATGGAGACCTTGTTTATGGTTATGGTTTAATTAGGTACATTCAGCTCTTAAGATGGAAAAGGCTGATAGCTTTTGTTACATTTCATGCATATTTTCAATTTGCAATGCTATATTTCTGGGAAATTCCACACATTATTTCTCTGGTCAGGAAGGTAATAATGGCTGAGATTATTAAAAAAATACAAGTTTGTATTTAGCACTCTAGTTGTGATGATTTGTGGTTTGTGCTGGTACTTGGGTTTGCGGCTTGGATAGCACAGACTAGGAGGATGCCCCTGCTAACATTTGTACTTTTCATTGACTGAATGATTGTTGTAGCAGGAAGCTGCCCAAACATATCAATTACATAGTATATCCGGTTAGCAGGGGGGCAATGCATATGGCATAATTGATCAACTGATCCAATGGCTTTGCGGATCCTTAGATTCCCATCAAAGCTCAATTTCATGCTGGTTGATCTTTGTTGCCTAAACAGGTTTTCTCAAATAAGTCTGAGGCCTCTCCTGTTAAATGATCAAAGGATTGACCAAGGGCATCCTTCATGTTCGGTGCATTCCCAGAATTGCTAGCCTCTCTTCGGGGTGAGCAGAGATTTCCATGCTCGTGTAAGGGAATTCCTAACAAGTATCTTCTTACCCACCTGTGTAGATTTTTTCAAGGCTACCTGCTTACATATTCTGTAAAGGATTGATGAGAACTTCTGACGTGGTGTGTGTTATTACTGTTGGTCTGATGGTATTTCTAGTTTTCTTAAATAGACTTGCTGCTTGCCCACAATAGACTGACATTATCAAACTGCTAAGGTTACTCTTGAACAACCTTGTTGATGTCAATGTGTCGTACTTTTCTGGAGCCATAGGAACTTTATTCTTTGTTGGTAGTTCTATCAAGGTTTTTCCTTTTTTTTGTTATTAATTATTTAGTTGATTGCTAAGGGGAACATAATTGTGCCTCAGTGCCTCACCAAAACCTAGAGAAGAGCTTACAGGACTTGACAATCCGATTGTGGTATATCTTGTTAATGGATTATCCCTCAGTCCCTCTTTCACAACTGCCATGGATTCTGTTTTTTCTCACTTAGTTCAGTGCTATGCCTGCATTAAAAAATGTCATTCTCCACATTTTCAGTTTTCAGCTTGGAAATAAGGAAAATAAAGGGGATAGATTGTAAAATATCACTTTTATGTGGTATTTGTAAAAACTGATTGCTAAGCTCAAGTAACTTCGAAAATTCCTTTTCCACATTCTGATAATTTCCTGGGGAAAAATTAATGAAGGGCCACATCATGGCATCACAGAATTGCATATAACAGTTGTGAAAGCTCAGTTTTGTGTGGCATTTATATAAATTGATTGCTAAGCTGAAATGACATCCCCTCATGAATATCCATTTTTGTTTTTGCTTGTATCTTTATAGTAGAATTCAATTAAATTCAATCTTCTATCAATCTATCTCAATCAAATCCACTTGCCCGTAGACAACAGCATCTGGTTTGCATTATTCTTTAGATTAATGTCTATATATCACTCTGATGATAAGATCTTGATTCATTATCAATCAGAATCATTCTTTATTGCTGCTTTATACCCACAGGTAGTCAGATCATTAAGAAGATGAATATGCAAAGTTTTACCCATCATGTGTGGCTTTCTATGTTAACCTTATCTTGAGTCTTGTGTTCTTCCCCAACTTTCTGAAGTTTTTGTTCTAGACACATGGCACTATGGCAGTACGTGCTGTTTTGCTGCCAACTTTTGAGAATCGTATGACTGAAAAAAATTTCAGTCGCGTTTATTGGCCTATCCTGGCCTTGTGTACATGTAGCGGTACTGTTTTAGGGGTGTTATGTGATATCTATGCATGTTATTCTTACCTGTGTGGTAGGACTTGTCTTCAAGCCATGACCTAAATGTTTTGTTTGAACGAGATATTATTTTATGCTATTTTTGAAGCTTTTGTGTTGAAATCCTTTTGTATCTTTTTTTAGAGTAAATTCTTTTCTATATTTAGGTACAATAGTACAAACATAGAAATTTAGCAGATGCTTGCATGAGTAGGTACTAGTTATGCGTTCTTTTTCTACATATGTTGGATTTTACCAATCTTTGAGCCTTTGCCACAACTTTACTGTGTTTCTAAACCAGGCAATATTACATATATCACTGTTGATTGTGGGTTGTGGCTGGCAATGTTAGGCTCACATTGTATGTTTTTCAGTCTATGGATAGCTCAGGAATATATAGAAAAAGAGCATGAAAGTACACCATTTCTAATGACGTTCTTCATTCAGCTTAGAGTGCGGGAGTCCAATGGGTTCCTTGATTTTTTTTTTAAGTATTAGCAACATCAGAAAGCAAAACTAAGCTCCAAACATCAGCCTGTCAATACATTTGAAGTGGATGAATAAATTTGCATAGGTTTTCAGAATGCGGCCTGGGAGTGCCATGCATTCGTGCGGTCGCGCCGGTGCTTTGTTCACAGGCTGAATCTTTGCATGTGTGATTTCAGGCTGGCGGTAAGAGTCAGAATCAGATTGTCAGTTCAATCTATGCATATATGAGTCGGAGTTTAGCAACTACTACGTCGTATATGTATATTTATTAACTACACATACTGCACATTCTGTTCAATTTCAATCCCTAGTGTCATGATGTTCCTTTATCCTTGCTTCGAGTACTGAAGCTTTTTGTTTTCATTTCCTCTTGTAGTCTTGAAAGCAAACCTTTCTTTCAAAAGTTTCATTTTCATCAAATAAATAGCTCAATGGAGCCCTGTTGATTTCATTTTTCTTTTGGTAGTCTTTTTGTGATTATAACTTATTTAGTTTTGAAAGCGACTCGTCCTTTCTTTTTCTGTAAAGAGAGCTACAGTTCGACAGTCTTGAACTAATCCATACTCTCCTTGACATGGACGAATCAACTACGTAGTATTAGAATTTATTTTTAGAAAATGGAGCATAAATATATTGGAGCCTCTACATCTACTAACTGTCTCCTTGACATGGACGAATCAACTACGTAGTATTAGAATTTATTTTTAGAAAATGGAGCATAAATATATTGGAGCCTCTACATCTACTAGTAAAATGCACGTGCGACACGCACGTGTCTAAAAAACATGATAAACAAAATTTATGTTTATAAAAAAGTAAAAATGCACGTGCCTAAAAAACTTTAATAAACTTGACAAAATGGATGTGTTTTCAGGTTGAAGAGAGCAGTCCTAGCTTTAAGTAAAATTATTCAGGTATCTTAAGCAATGCGTATATATGGGGATTTGAGCAGTACTGATACTGATGATTTCTTTAGAGAACAAACTTGACAGTTCCAGTTGCAGGACTAATGCATTTGTATCTTGTAATTTGGTGAAAAAATTGGTCTAGTTTATTTTTTGCTTTCTAGTACAATTCTGTAGACAGCAACATGGATTCTCCTTTGTTCGCCAATTCATTTTGAGTCCAACAAAAAATGCTAGCTTCCAAAGGGAAAAAATTGTGGAGGTTGCAATAATATTTTTATCAACTGTCTTTGCCAATATAACGCCGTAGCACTATGATAAACAACAATGTATCTAAAAGGTAGCATCCAATAATATGAAAGGTATGAAGAAAAATCAAAAGAAAAAACAGAAAGAGAGGAAACACTTTTGACTTTTTCTGTAACAAATGAAGAGAAGTATTGTTGAGCTATCTAGTTGTGCTTACTTCCTGCAGTCTAATGAGTGATGACCAAACCCCATTACTGATAGTTCCATGAAGATTGGTTATAATTAATTAGCTTATGGCAACTGCCACTGGCTTGTTTAAAAATATTTTCTCCACCAGATATCTGATTACCAAACCCCATTACTTTAAACTTATTTCGTTTGAGCAGATTTTCTAATTTAGAGCGTCTGTTCATCCTCAGAGTTTTAAACGTTTGACCACTGGATTTGTATATCTTTCTCTTAAGCCACTTTAATTGTATCTATCTGTTCATTTGGGCCAACAGTTAATGCTAGACCAGGATCGCCCTTGCGGCCTTGCCTGCTAATGTCTAGCTATAGCATTCTTGGTCTCTGCAAGTCTGAAACTATGAACTCCACACAAGGCCTTTGGCTCCGAAATCAAATTCTATCCATTCGTGATCAAACAAAATAAACATGAACAAGGATAACTGAACGTGCAAGTGCAAGCAACCCCTCACCACCTCATTCGCCGATCTCATCCGCCGGGAAGCGGAGTCTGGCTTGGACATCCGCTTCCACCACCTTCCCGCCGTAGAGCTCCCCACCGACTCGCACGGCACCGACACCGAGGACTTCATCATGCGCTTCATCCAGCTCCACGCCGACCACGCGCCGCACGTCAAGGCCGCCCTCTCCGGTCGTTGTCGACTACTTCTGCACCACCCTGTTCGATGTCATGCATGAGCTCGCGCTGCCCGTTTACGCCTACCTGCTGTGCTCCGCGTACATGCTCGCGCTGCTCATGCGACTGCCGACTCTCGACGAGGAGGTGGCGGGGGATATCGGGGACACGGAAGCGGTTTACGTGTCCGGGATGCCGCCGGTGCCTGCTGCTCTCGTGCCGACGCCGCTGATGAAGAGAGGCCCGAACTACGCGTGGCTAGTGTACCACGGCAAGCGCATCATGGAAGCCGCCGGAGTCATCGAGCGGCGATGGTTACCGAGGGGGAAGGGGATGGGGTGGAGGTGCGGCGCGGGGTTGGGGAGAGCTCGATGGGCGGGCCGGAGAGCTCATAGTCGTCGTCGTCCCTCCCGCTTCCGCCGTCCCGCCCGTGCCGCCGGCCCGCCGCTGCCCAAGACCCGCACGAGGCGCTGCGCTGTTGTGCGCGTGGGCGCCGACCCCGGCGCGTCCCCCGGCGGTGGATGCGACCCCGAATCCCCGACACCGCCGAGCGACCCGACACGCACGTGGCGGCGGTGGATTGAGGATGAGTCCTTGGGCGCGGGCGTGGGCGTGTGCAGCAACGGGAAGGATAAATGGGGTCTGACGGGTACACAACGCGGGTGGGACTTTTGCGAGTGCGGTGTGGATGGGCCCGACGTGGGTACACGGGTGGGTAAAGCGACGTTAGGTGGCGAAAACATTATTATTTTGGCAGAAACGCTCCCCAAATTAGAATTTTTATATGGTCGTTCTACTTTTTTTGTCATCATACAACCTTACGGGTGGGTCCGTCGTGAGGGGTAAGGCGGGCCCGAATTGAGTGAGAAAAGTTTTTAATCGTCTTCGCTCCACTAACTGCGAACGACACGATCTTTATTCAATTGGTTGGTTTGTTCTCTTTTTTTTATCTGTGCAAGCCCATACTTAGCCATGCTTGTTTTCTCTTAGCCCACATAATTAAACTCCTTAAACTTAGTAGGAAAAAGTCTGTTTTACCTCCCTGAACGCAGCACCGAGTCCACCTTTCTTCTCCAAACTCGAAAACCGGGTGAACTACCTCCCTCAAGTTTCAAAACTGTTTACATTACCTCCTTGTCCAGATTATAAGCGGTTTTCAAAAGTGGTTTTGTCTTTTCAATTAAAAATAAATCTTATAAATATTTTTTAAACCACAGAAATTGTCTCTAAGCTTTTAAAAATTGTTAGAAATTTTTTAGAGATAGATTGGGACACAAGAATCTAAATAAAATAATTAAAAACTAGCAAAAATGTCTATAAAATTTTCTAAAATTTAAATGTAGCTCTAGAAAAATGAAAATATGTTGAAAAAAATTTAAATCATCATAAAATTTTGTAATCGCATCTGAAATATTTTTTAGAAATAAAAGCACGAAATGAAGTCAACATGAACACAACCATCATGCATGCATGTAACATATTAATTTTGAATGCATTTTCGGTGAAGTATTCAAGATGTAATTTTATGTAGTTAAATCTAAATCTAATAGACATTTTCACAAGTTTAAATGTTTTATTTAGATTTCTTGCTCTTATTCCATCTTTAGGATTTTTCTCAAATTTTTTAAAAGCTTAGAGATATTTTTCGTGATTCAATAACCTCATTAAGTATTTACCAGATTTATGTTTAATTGAAAATGACAAAACCGGATACGAAAACCGCTTATAACAAGGGTAGGGAGGTAAATTGAATGGTTTTGATAGCTAAGGGAGGTAGTTCACCCGGTTTTCCGGTCTGAGGAGGAAACGTGGACTTAGTGTTGCGTTCAGAGAGGTAAAACAGACTTTTTCCAACTTAGTATGCTGCCGTGTGGCCCGCATGCAACGCCTAAAAAGAAACACAATATGGGCCGATGTGTTTATTGTTTGACGACGACCCGCGTGGCCCGTTCCGTCCATAGAACACGTCGGCCAATCTAGCAGGTGATTTCGGTGTCGACACGTCGGTCGGCGAGCTCCTGCTGATAAGCACCACTCTTCTGCAACCATTTCTCCGTCACAATGATGCCGCACGTGACTTTTTTTTTACTACTTAAAGGCAAGAGCACTGCCGTATCATATAAGAAGGAGAAGCAAGTGGATCCTTACAAGGTTGTGATTACATAAGATAAACAAACTCCTCACACTCAAAACTAACATTAAGAAATAACAGGAGCTCTACCACCCAATGCGACCACCCTCAACTGCAGCTCCTCCTTGATCATCTGAAACACCCGTGCAGGTGTTGTGAAAAGACCCTGAAAAATTCTCTTATTTCTCTCCTTCCAAATATTCCAAACTGTGCACATCAAAATGGCAGCCACCCGGCGTACTATATGCTTTGGCCTCCCCTGCACTGCTCCGTTCCACCATGACTCGGTCGAGACATCTTGCAAAGGAACTTGAATCATCCCATCCGCCCAGTTGGAAACCAGAAACCACACTTCTCTCGCATAAACACAGTGACCTTTTCATGGCGCGAAACCGACGTCTTCGCGTGCCCAATTCAAGCAGATCTTATCCCCCTTTCCCTCGCCACCACCCCTCCTCCCTCTCGCTGGCTGTTAGTGCTAGCGCTACGGGGGTAACCGGAGCGTTCAGTGAACCTGTCGTTCCCAGGCCTTTTGCACACGCTCGCGCGAGTCCACTGGAGTGCTGGAGCGCTCCTGCTCGCCGCACCACACGCCCCATCTCGCTTTGACCCGGCCAGCAGGCCCTGCGTGCCGCACGAGCACGACCCGTCATCCGTCGCTGTTACTCGTAGCAGTGGTTCTCCGCTCCGAGATGAAAAGGGGGCGATCGGCGACGGCGAGCGAGGGGAGACCGCTAGATGTTGGGGGTCTAGAAAGCCGATCCGTCGCGCTCTCCCAGGACGTCGGCTCAATAATTTCCCAAGTGGGATCGGCGTTCGGATGGCTCCGGTGCTATCCACGACGCCGCGGTGGCGTCCGTCGGCCTGATGATGCCCATACGCCCGCGCGTCGTGCTGCCTCTCTGCAGGCCACCAACTGCTACCGTACTACGTACCAAGTGCTCGTCCAAAAACAGAGAGAGGAGCTCTGCAGTAGTAGATAGTACTAGACTAGTGCAGATTCGTAACAGTTCCTGAGGAGCGTCTGTTTGTTTTAGAGTATATATTTGTTAGTTTGATCTCCACCGGTTGGCCCAAAGGTCAACCGGGCCCTTGACTGCTCCCTGATCGGGGGAGCCCAGCCCAATAGATGGCTGGTGGGCCTCTGTCGCGCAGCGTCATAAATAGGAGGTGGGGACCACGGCTCGACTCACGAGGTTCACTGCCGCCGCCACTCCCCACCGTCCTAACTCTAGTCCGATCGAGAGGGGGCGTTGCTGCCGACGGGAAGCCCACTGCCGGCCGTCACTGCGCTCCACCGACGGTCGCCACTGCACTGCACAGCGTCGCTGGACTCCATCTACACCGACGAGTTCATCCTCTACTTCCTATATTCCCACGGTGAATCTATCTCCCTGTTTCGGTTCTCTCCTCTCTCCCTCTGGTTAATCACAAAAACACCTTGTCTTACACCTATGTAAAGAGAACACCCGACAAGATCTGCTACTAGTGATTCTGTGAGTCTATCAATGGTATCAAGAGCAAGGCTAGTGAGTAGATCTAAATCGGGGAAGAGAGAATATACCCCGAATCAAGAGATCCGGGGGAAGAAACCCTAACCCTAGATCTGTGAACAAGAAATGGGCGCGTGAGAGGGGAGTCCTACCAGGTCCTCAACTTCACTGCGCCACCACCGCCGTCACGCGGGAAAGGACCGCCGCCGAGTTGAGCCGCCGTGCGATGTCGAGTCGAGTCGCCGGCACCAGGGCTCGGGCTCGGAGGCTAAGGGCATCGTCGCGAGGCCGTTCGACGGCGGCGCGCTAACCCTCAGGCGAACGCGTGCGTCGGCGAAGGGCCCAGCGGCGGCGCCGCCACTTCCTCCGGCTGCCATGGGCGTGCCGGCCCTCTCCGAATCTTGCGTTTTGCGAGGCTAAGGGAGCGGGAGAGGATGAGAAAGGAGTTAGAAGGGAGGAGGGCCGCGGCCTCGTGCCGACGGCGCCGCTCCTTACCGCTGCCGGCAAACCACCGGCCATGGGAGAGCCATCCGCCGCCGCTCACTGGGTCTTGCAGGAGGCGAGGCTAGTGGGAGGGGGAAGGGAAAGCTGAGAGAAAAGGGGGAACCGGCCATGGCCTCGTGCCGGGCGCCTCCTATCGCCGTCGCCGGCGAACGCGCCGGCCATGGGCCAAGCCGAGCCCGCTGCCGCCACAGAAGTGCGGCGCCGCAGTGACGCGGGGGAGAGGCAAATGAGGGCTAGGGTTTCCAGAGGAGAGGCTGCTGGGTTTTGTTCCAGCGAGAACGCCGGACAGCCGTTCATCGCGATGAACGGCTGAGGATCGCCAGCAGCGGCCGGCAGCTGATAGGCCTTCTTTTGGCCCAAGAGGGTTATGGCGTTGGGCTAAATTAGCAGCCCGACCATTGGTTGCTGGGCCAAGGATCCAGGCGGGCATGCGGGAGATAGGCCGTGGGCCGAATTTCGCGTTAAGGCCCGCAGTTCTTTGATGAACAATAATGTTTAAGAATTGTTTTGTCAATTTCAGAAGCAAGTTTTGATGTATTCAGAATAGAATTTTATCTCTATTTAATTGAACCAATGTGGTAAATGTTTAGAGAGTAGATGAGAATAAGAAATGTCTCTGAAAGTAAAGTTTTTTTTTTCATGTCAAGTTTCCGCTGCAACAGTAAAGTTTTATCCTCTAATTAATTTAGAGGAGTAGAAAGACATTTCTTCAAATTTAAAGTAAATTATGGTATTTTTATTTTCTGACCAAAGTTGATGATAATAATATTATAATTTTATTTATGAGTTAGTTTGTATCTCTGATAAATTTTGTATCAAAGTGATCAATTTTCAGAGAAGAAAAAGATAAAGATCAAGATGCGCTCTTGATGAAGGAAAGTTTATCAAATGCTTCTGAAAAGTAGATTTTATCATGTCTCACGTGATTCCGCTGTAATAATGAGTATGATATTGTTGTCTTCTGACCAAAGTTGATGATAATAATATTATATTGTGCATTAGTTCTATTTCTGCCCAAAGGTGATGTAGAATTAGTGTAGAAGAATATTGTATGTTTTAATTTCGACCAAAGTTAAGTTAATGCATACAATATTTACTTAGAGAAAGACAGAGAACGTTGATTTCTATCAACAAATAAGAAATCACTCAGTTATAGTGCCGGGGCATGTGAATGAAAAGGCTTAATTTAAGTAAAGTTTTAGTATGTTTTAAGTAAGAAATGAGTATAGCTTTTTCTCTCATGTACAGTTTCCGCTGCTAAGCAGTTAATTGATTTTCTATTTAAGTTGGAACTAAAGGCAAGATTTAATCAGAAAATGATGTCTAAGTGAACGTTTTATATGTCATAATTAAGTTTACGTATTGAGAATAGCATGATGTGAGTTGTGATAAGTAATATGCATGTCTAATTTTGACCAAAGTTAAATTATACATGTGTATGACAGAGTATTAAAAGTTATTCGCAGACACTTCCAGTGTCCTGAGAGCATATCCCGTATGACGGGAGAAGTTAGGCATAATATTTATGTTGGTCCTGCGTGTCAGGAGAAGTTTGAAAGAATTATGCTGTGTTGCCAGGAGAAGTTTATGATGACTCAAAAAGAGAGAAGATCATTACATGAGAAATTTTGTTCTCTTTAAAGAATGGTCTGAAATAATGTATTTGTGGACATTGATCCAATAAAGTATGGCTTGGAGTAACACATTTTAACTGATCAATGTCGGTTGAAGCATATGTGAGTTCCAGAATATTCAGATTTAATTCTGGATTTTCTGAGTGAATACAAGCCAATTCCAGTAAGATAAATACCCACAAAGGTGGGGTGAGCTGGAACAAGTGGTGTTCCTCATAAGGCGTCCATTTATAAGAGTTCATTTATGACATTGTTATTTCCTGACCAAAGTTGTTAATAGCAATGTTATAAATAGTTTATGAGGAGTTCATGCGTTAATTCTATTTCTGCCCAAAGGTGATGTAGAATTAATGTAGTAGCAAGATGAAGCGAAACAACCCTATGTTATTATAAGTATATCTTGCATAGCAAGAGAAGTTTGGGGTAGTTCTTAAGCTGTTCAGATTTGACTGTGCACTTCCATCGTGACATGGTCGTTAAGTACTTAAGGGTTGATGCCATAAGGGGAGAAATCCCAAAATTACACCATTTGTAAGAATAAAGGTGGAGAGTTGATTAATTGACTCTTGACAATACAAACGTGTTTGAACACTCTAAGTGAGTTGCTCGATACGGAGTTATAAGTAATGGTGGAAGACGCATAATTTTAAATGTGCAAAGTGGCATGCAAGGAGGAGTCATTTCAAAAAAAAATAAAGTAAAGGACAAAAGGAAGTTGTATGCGAGTTTGATTTGCATAAGTATTGCAAATAAGTACTCTGTAAGTTCTTGAAGTGATACGAGGAAAGGTACTCCCATATGAGTTAAGAAATAATTTTGTTTGCATGACACAATCGTGTGAATGAATCAAGTTAAGAAAAATTTCTCGTTCACAAAAGTCTATGATTAAGTTTCGAAATTATGGCATTGAAGCTTATGCCATATTTCGAGGGGGAGAAATGATCCCTATAATGCGATGCATAAGATGCATTGAAAGAAAAGAGATGTTAAGTAATTGTGCATTAAAGTATGCAAAAGAGATGATCTATCAAGTAATTGTGACCATCAAGGGGAGTACAATGGTCATAATAATCGATACCCCTAAGAAAAGAGATAGCTAAATTCCTGGAATTTTCATATTTCCGATAGGAAGATAGCGTCTGATCAGTATTTGCACTGGTCAAGAAAGTTTAAACCCTAATAAGAAAGTTTAGTGATACGCCATCTTTACACAAGGTGGGACAATCTAGGGGAGTATGGTACAAGAAGACCTAACTCATACGTTCTTGCTGCTGAGCCTTGTTCTCCATGAATTTGCGCTTGTTTTCTTTCTTCTCTTCTGCCTTGGCTCTCTCGGTGAGGATGGCCATGTTCATGAGGGTATTGAAATCCGGATAGATTTGAGGGGTGAGCAGAGTCCTTAGTTCCGGAGTCAAGCCCTTCTTGAACATGTCCTGCTTCTTCGAGTCCTTGTCCACTTCTTCAGGGGCATAGCGGGCTAACTCTATGAACTGGTAGGTGTATTCCTCCACGGACTTGTTGCCTTGGCGAAGTTCGCGGAACTCGTCTGCCTTGCGCTTCAGTGTGGCTTCTGGGATGTGGTAGCGACGAAACTCTTCCACAAACTCATCCCAAGTGATGGTGGAGGGATCTTTGGTCGCTGCACAGTAGTTTTCCCACCAGGCTAAGGCTGTTCCAGTGAGCTGGTGAGTGGCCAACAGAACCTTGTCCCGATCCTCACAGTTGAATGGCTCTAGTTCCCTTAGGATGGCCCTCAGCCAGTCATCTGCATCCAAGGGATTCACGGACCCGCCAAACGTGGGTGGCTTTGTCCGGAGAAATTCTATCAGTTTCTCATTCATGCCCAGAACACGGGGCTTTGGGCGGGTGATGGCATTGGCTATGGCCTCCAGCAACAGGGTCTGGTTGGCCAACACTTGCGCCAGGTCTACGGCAGGTGGTGGTGGTGGTGGAACCATGTTTTCTCCTCCATTTTCGTCCTGATTCACTTCTTGGTCGTTAGGGCGCTCCCTTCGTTCCGCATGCGATCCTTCCGCGTTTGGGTCCATACGACCGGAGCCTTGGAAACTCCCGGCGGGACGCCTTGAAACCATCTGTAGGGGAGCGGGTTTCTATGAGAGTTTATGTGATGTTTAAGTTGATTAAGACGGGCTTTTGAAAAGACAGGATCTGACTCCTGTCGTCAAGCACACAACAAGCACACATGACAAACAAGCACAAACAACTTTATTTCAACCATGAGAGGAGGATACATCCCGAACTACTCGACTGATACAACGCTGGTACACTACACGACTTGGTACCACGACAAAAGCTAGGGGTGCGGCTCTAAGCTCGGACCAGCACGGCTTCATTCCTTGGCAAGGGCTTCTGGGGCATGCTACTCGCGAGGCGAGCCATCTTCTGGGGCGGAGTGTGCTTCCAGGGGAATGAGCAGCTCATCACCGTCATCATCCTGGGGGTTCCCGTTCTCTTGGGGCTGGGCGGAAGTTCCCTCTTCGACGGTTGAGGTTGGTTGCTCAGCGGCTACAGACGGTGTTGGGGTCTCAGGAACTCCTCCCCATCCTATGAGGGGTGTCCCAATTAGGACTTGTGCTTCTCCCACAGCCGGAACGGGTGTTCCACTGTTGGTCCATTCCTGTATGCGCTGATCCTGGATCCGCCTGAGGCTCTCATGGGCAACAGCTTCACTGCTTATGGCGGCCGCGGTCCTTGCTTCAGCCTGGGCTACTCGAACTTGGTGCATCCTTACTGTGACTTCCGCTTGCTCAGCCCGACCAATTTGCTCCCTCAGGAACTTGGCCTGATCATCAAAGAGTTTATCCAGGGAGACGAGGTAGGCAACTGCATGGTACAAAAGATCTTCTTGGTGACGGCGCCGTTCCAGGTTTCTCATGCGGGCCTGCCAGACTGGAGTCCGGATGGCGGGAGGATAAAGCCTCATCGGTGTGGAGACCAGGTGCTCCTCGTAAATCCTGCACAGGTAACGGAGAGTTTTCCGGAGGGCCAAGGGATAGGTATCCCGATGTCGAAAACCTGTGGCGGTCACGCGCCACGGCTCGATGTTGGGGTAGCGGGTGCTTCTGGCGATGGAGAGGACCACCCTACAGCGAAGAGTGCCGAGTTGCTCGTACTCTCTACTGTAGTACCTTGGGCGCTCAGTGATACCGAGGCGCACCAGGGAGTTGATAAGAAGGCGAGCAAAACCAGGCTCCTCCTGGCACACGCCTTGGGTCCATCCATCTTCGGCCATCTGAAAACCAAGGTAGAGTTGAACAAGTTGTGCAAAGGGTAGGGTACAAAAGATAGATAGTTTTATTTATTCACAAAGGTTGGGTACACTCCCCAGGGGTACACTTATTATTATGACGATAGCTCTAGCCTAGGCACTCCATTCTCTTCTTATGGGGATTCTTCCTCAGGCTGAATGCGACGCTTCTTCGGTGGAAGGTCTTGTTCCAACATCACATCCTCGGTCTGGGTTCCCTTATCCCAGTGGGTTTCTTCGGGTTCATCATCCATCAACCCAGCTTCTTCTCTTCTCCTACGTTCCTCGTGGAGCTCATCCCATAAGTTCTTGTGGAATACTTCAGAGCGTTCCCTTTCTCTGGCGTAATCTCGCTGTAGGTTAGCTAGGGAAACCTCTGCCGCTCTCGTCTTTATCCTTTCTAATTCTATCCTTTGTTCTGCTCTTTCTGCCCTGTCGATTTGGTGCTTCAGCTGCTCAGCCTGTTCATGGAAAAGGTGGTCTAAGCCATTGAGGTAGATGGACAGGTGAGAAATCGTATCTTCTAGGTCTTCTTCTTCTCTTCCAAGTCCCCTCATCCGGGCGATCCATGAGCGTCCTCTTCCTCCAGAGGGTGGGAAAAATCCCATCGGAGTCCGTCGAAGGTGTTGCCTATAGACCACTCGTAGGCGTCGCAGGGCTTTTCGGGCGGCTTTTGGGTATGTGTCGGTGAAGCGAAACCCAGTGGTGGAGATGAACCAAGGATCTATGTCGGGGTAGAGTGTGCTCCTTCCCACGAAGATCATCACTTTACACCGAAGGGTGCCATTGTGTTCGTACTCCCGATAGATGTACTCCGGTGGGTCCCTTACTCCGATGCGCTCTAGGCTGAGTAGCAGTAACTTAGGGAGGCCAGGCTCTGCGGGGCAGACGCCTCCACTCCATTCCTAGTTAGCCATCTGGAACCAGGTAAGGGTTAAGGTAAGAGATTTGTGGAAAGGTGAGCTAAGCAGGGAAAAGATTTAGAGAAAGGCTTACAAAAGGTCTCGGGTCCTAGGGGTCGCGTCCTACGGCCAACCTACGGCTCTGATACCACCTGAAGCGTCCCCTCATCAGAGGTGACTAAATGTGATACAAATACCAGTCCCAGGAGGCTGGTAACACATTTATTACATCAGATGGTTCATTGCCGTACATCACGTCGGGGCTGTGGGCATGGGAGCGCCACTGCCACGAGAAGCAACATAAGAACTATAGACCAGACTACGATAGCAACAGCATCTAAGATATCTTCAGAGTCTTGCGCCATGGAAGCTTCCTGTGGAGACCCTGAATCCACAGGCACGGGTTGGGTGCAGAACAGCAACCTACTCGACGTCCTCGGGTACGAAGTCGGGATCCTCCTCTGAAAAACAGTTAATCAAGCAAGGGTGAGTACATACGTACTCAACAAGTTCAACCCCACCCACGGAGGGGCTAATAGGCAATCATGCACAGGATATGTCAAGGATCAGGATAAGGTTTATTTTGCAAACGCATTCACTTATGCAAGGGTTTGTTTTTGAAAAGGTTTTCGCAAACAGTTTTTATAACTCAAGTAACTCAGCTGTTTTGTGAAAACCAAATGAAGACTACCGGACTCCCCGTCCGCAGTAGCTCAGGCACACAGCCACACACTTTGCCAGAAATCAACTCACGCCATGAAAACATCCCAAACCCAAACACTAGTTTTGTGACCCCACCGTGACTCGTCCAATACCGTGGACACGGCTATTCGAATAGGTTTTACACTCTGCAGAGGTTGTACATCTTTACCCACAAGTAGGGTACCGCCACACGAACACCTTAGTGCCGGCGCGGATCCTATCAAAGCCATTACCCACCTTAGCTAACCCTACGAGCCACCACGGAAGCAACCAAGGGGTTATCTCACATAACCAGGGCGTACCTCACACAGATCGTACCCCTACTCCTTGATCTCCCGCTGCTCACCCGCACTCCTGATGGCAAGTAGATTAACTAGTGGGATTTATGCTAAGCCGTTGCCACATACAACGGTCGAGTGGTAGTACGATAATTGGGTCAGGTGAGATGTCACGCAACCCGGTCCTTAACGACAAGATGGACATCTCCAACACGCTCAACCACAAAGGTACGAGCTCACCCATACTCCTGACACACGCGTCCATCCTGTCTACCCAGTTCTTTTCTCATTTTCCAAAATATCCCACTCCCATTTTTAAAGCACTCACACATTTTTAAAGCAATCATTTAGGCCAAACAAAGTTCAATCATAGCAATCAAGGGTGGCTATCCTACCGGGTTTTAACAGTAAAACATTATGCAATTTATAAAACGGGTCGTAGGGTTGTATTTATAAAACTGGGATCAAAGCATGCATCAAAGGATGAGATTGAACTTGCCGTCTTCGAAGTCCTCGGGGAGTTCCTGCTCGTGGTTCGGGACCTCGGTCTCCTGCTCGTAGTACTCGGCTCCAAGCTCCGGCTCGCGGTACTCCTCCTCGTTCACTCCGTCGGCTATAGCGCACACACAAGCAAGCATGCAATCAATACAAGCACACAAAATTTACCGGCTGAGCTCGGGAAGAAAATAGAAAAGGAGGAATAAATTTTATTTAGGGGAAAAGGATGGGTGGCTCGGCGGAAATGTGGAGGAAAAAGGCCGGGGCAAGGGTTGGGATTGATCAGGCGGAAGTATGCGCATGAAATGACGTGTTAGAGACGTCATTAGGATTAATTAAAAGGGGTTAAGGACTTAATTGTAATTAGGTTTTAATAGAGAAGGGACTTAATTACAATATGTAAATAAGGTGGGGTTTAAATAAAATAGCCTAAGGGTCTATTTGTAAATGATTTTGGGATAGCAGGGCTGGTTCGTAAATTAGTTTAGGGAATAGGGTTTACTTGAAAGAATAAGGAGATAGAGAGAAAAGAAGGGGAGGGCTCGGGTGGAAAAAAGAAAAGGGCAGGGGGTATTTGGCCAAACGGCCATCTCCTTCCCCCCTGCCTCGACTCAGACGCAGAGGAAGGGGTCGAGCGGGCGGCCGTCCCGGCCGGTGGCGGTTGCCGGCGGCCTAGTGCCCGGCAAGGGTCGGAGAGTGAGGGGAAATGGAGAGGAGGCCATGGGAGTTGGATTCCCTTCCTCACCTTGTGTTGGGGTGGCGCGAGGAGGCGGATCGGTGGGCGGGCGGCGGCCGGCGGAGCAGTGGTGATGGCGGCACTGGGTGTGGTGCTCGGAAGAGAGGGGGAAGGCGGCTGGGAGGTGCGGGGTGCGACGAGGAGCGGCACCGTGTATTTATAGGGAGGGAAAGGCGGTGGAGCGGCCGGAATCGAGCACGCGAAGCTCGTGCGGCCGGCGGTAATGGCGGTTCGACTCTGCCCGCGACGGGACGTGAGCGGCAGCGATGAATTTATGGCCTTGCTGCGGGGTGTGACTCGTCGAGCAGAGGGTGAGCCGGCCGTGGCAGCAGCGGGTGGCGACGCGGAGCGAATGGCGGCTTGCGGCGGTGCGGTCGGTGTGGAGACGACGAGGCGGGCAGGCGGAGTTAAGGCGGCCGGGCGCAGAGATGCGGTCTCGTCAAG
Organism: Cenchrus fungigraminus; assembly: GCA_036936925.1. Lineage (NCBI taxonomy): Eukaryota > Viridiplantae > Streptophyta > Magnoliopsida > Poales > Poaceae > Cenchrus > Cenchrus fungigraminus. The sequence continues at coordinate 11,481,317 of CM072778.1, read as the reverse complement.
GGGCCGGCGCGGCGTCCCAAGGAGAAGAGTCGGCGTGCGGTGTGCCAGAGAGAAAGGCAGGCCGGCGGGGCTGGGAACAGCGGCGTGGTGGCGAGGTGGTGGCAGGCGGCGTTGGCGCGGAGCGGCCGGCGGCTTGCGACGTCGGTGGCGCTCGGAGATGACCGGGCGGGCAGGCGCATTTATGGCGGTCGCGGCGGCGAGCGGCAGCGACGCGTCGCGTCGTGGGTCCGGCGGCCTGCGGCTCTATGGCGCGGCACTGTGGCGGGCAGCACGGCGCGGGCAGGCGCGGCCGCTGGTTGGCGCGGCCTGGCTGCGGCCGGCTGGCGGGCTGGCGGTGGCTTGGCCGGGCCGGCTGTGGCCGGCGTGGCGTGTCGAAGAGAAAGAGGGGCCGGCCGTGCGGCGCGGCGTGCCGGGGCAGAGTCGGCAGGGTCAGGAGGAGAGCTGGGAGCAGAGGCGCGGGCCGAGGAGGAAGGAAGGGGAGGGAAAAAGGAAAGAAGGGAAAAAGAAAAAGGAAGGAAGGAAAATAGGAAAAGGAGAAAAAGGAAGGGGAAAAAATAGGAAAAAGATAAAGGGAAAGAGAAAAGAAAGATTTAGAAAATTAGGAGAAATCCAGGAAAATTAGGAGAGGGACAGAAAAGATTTTTCGGCGAGAATTTCCCGGGTTCGAGCACTCCGCGGGCTGGTGCGGTGCCGGCGGTGAAGCGGGTCGGCCGGCGAAACCGACGCGGCTCGGAACCCCCTGCGAGGTGGCCGACAGCGGCGCTGTCGCGGTGCTGTGCGACACGACGCGGAGGGCGGCGGTGGCTCGAGTGATGGCGGGTGGAAAGGGCGGTGTCGGCGGGATTCGCGGTACGCGTGCCGAGGGAAGGAGAGAGGGAAAAGATGGTCGGGGTTTTGAGGAGACAGTCGAGCTCAGCGGAAAAGTTTTGAAAACACGTGTGATTTAGCAGGTGATTTATTAGGGCTAAAAACGCGGGCGTTACATTGGCCCAAAGGTCAACCGGGCCCTTGACTGCTCCCTGATCGGGGGAGCCCAGCCCAATAGATGGCTGGTGGGCCCCTGTCGCGCAGCGCCATAAATAGGAGGTGGGGACCACGGCTCGACTCACGAGGTTCACTGCCGCCGCCACTCCCCACCGTCCTAACTCTAGTCCGATCGAGAGGGGGCGTTGCCGCCGACGGGAAGCCCACCGCCGGCCGTCACTACGCTCCACCGACGGTCGCCACTGCACTGCACAGCGTCGCTGGACTCCATCTACACCGACGAGTTCATCCTCTACTTCCTATATTCCCACGGTGAATCTATCTCCCTGTTTCGGTTCTCTTCTCTCTCCCTCTGGTTAATCACAAAAACACCTTGTCTTACACCTATGTAAAGAGAACACCCGACAAGATCTGCTACTAGTGATTCTGTGAGTCTATCAATATTTACCATGTGTTGGATCCTTTTTTATTTTATTTTATGTATTGGTGATATCAATTCACAAGTGGCCCGGTTGGTCTGCCACTAGATCAGCGAGCCCGCACGCTACTCTTGTGTTGTTAATTGCGATGGGAACCGGGAGGTGTTCCTCGTTTTCGGTATGGAAATCACAGGCCACAGCTCTCGGCGTCGCCGTCAGCGTGGGAGCCAGCCAGCATGCAACTTGGTCCGGCCCCGGCCGCGACCCCCCCTACTAGCGTCCGGCGACGAGGTCAATGAAAAAGCGTCACGAGAGACGACGAGAGGCGAGACCAAACGTAACGGCGGACGGCACCTTCCGACCGACCCCGAGTTACACGTGTCTGGAGCACGGCGCAGCGTGAGCGCACTAGCCCGCCCGGCTGGTGCTCGGTGCTCCATCCTCCGAGCCGAGTGCGCGCGGGTGCTTTCGCTTTGCCTACCATCGTCAGGTGGTGGGCAGATTCACGCGGAGCCCCACGGCGGCGGCCCTGCCCGGCCGCCAAACGGCCAAAGCCAGCGCGCTTTTACGATGAGCGCACCAGAGCAGCGCGTCCAGCGCCGGTTGGTTCAGCAAAGCATGATGATCTGCCTCGCCTTTTGTTCTCTCGATCGGTCACTCGAACGCGGACAGAACAACACGATGCACGCGCCATTGCTATCGGAGCGCGATCGGCACGGTTGGAGAGATGTGTGGCCGGCTTCTGTTGCGGCGAGGGCGCTCGGACCTCGACAGGAGGAACAGTCGAGGCGAACGCTACGGTACGCCGCCTACCATTTTGCACAAATCGAAATCGTCCGTCCGTCCATGATCAGGTTTGGTTTGGCACCAGTGTCACCACTGACTCGGAGCTAGCGGCAGCGGAGGGAAACCAAAGGGAAATGGGAGACGTGTGGGGTGGTTGGTTATTAGGCCGTGGCACTTACGTTGGCTGCCATGCCATCTCTCTCCCAGGAGGGCTCCGACTCCGACGGCGTCGTCGGTCGGTGGTGATGTCAGGATACTGCCAGGGGCGGAGCCACAGGGGGGGCGCGCAGGGGCCTGGCCCCCCCTGATACTCCCGCAACACCCATAGATAAGGTCCTAATCACTTTGTTAATTACAGCCTTATAGGCCAGCATTAGCACATTTGGCCCATGCGTGACTGAATTGAATGTTCCGTGGTTCCTCTCCTGTGCGACAGTGCAACCCAACAATGTCCTCTGCTGCTCTGTTATATTTTTTTAAGTTTAGATTAAATAACCTGCAGTTAGCTGCTCCCTTCTTTTTTTTCTCAAATTACACATGGTTTTTATTATTCTTTGAGCTATAACTGATTGTGTTAGCTAATAAATTGACGAGAATATGGACCCTATAGGTGGTATAAGTCACTCAGTTGATCCTAATGTCAAAAATAATCAAGCCCCTGAACTGGTTAAAATAAAATATTCAGAATTAGAAAAAGAAATGCACATGCACCATTACAAACTGGACAAGCTTGAATTAGTAGAAAAAAAATCAGAAGAACATGTTTTTTCTATATCGTGTCTCGGCCCCCCCTATCTTCAAATCCTGACTACGCCCCTGGATACTGCCTGTGTTGTGTTCTGCCTCCCCAACAGAGCAACCGAGCGATGCCCACGAGGACTACCAATGCGAACCGACCGTAGTGGCCGTGCATGATCGCGCACAAAAGGGAAATGCGGTCTGCCACCGGAATACCGGATCGGATCGACTCGTCGGGGGCACGGCAGGTGGCACTGGCACCACCTGCACGTGGATCATGGATGATGAGCTTCGAGCGACGCGGATTCCAGTCGCGTCGTTTCAGGGCCCCGGCCGTGATCTTCGCGGAATATGGAATTGGTAGAAGAAATTCGACTCACCGCTTGGGAATCGACAACGCAGAGCGCGAATCCTCTCTGTGCTCAGGAAGGAGAAGATGGGGGCCTCGGTGGTGGTTTGTAGGCTAAAAATCTAGAATCCTTGGAAATGTCTGATCCATTGAACCCGACTCACCTGATCTTAAGACTTTCTGGCAAGCTCAATCTGCTTCGGACTGCAAGTTGGTAAATAGCTTGGAGAGTTGGAGTACCATCTCAACATACAATGATTGTTTTGCTGACATGTAATCAAATTATACTAGTAAAAGAATCTGACTATTACTCTCCCAAAAGGAAAACGAGCATCGGTTAGTTGGTTCTGTTGCTGTTCTTGCAGTCTGACGAGGATTTCCACGCCCTCCCATCGATGAAAAAGACTGCGCGTAGTAATAAAATCTTGTTGCAAGGAATAATTTAAATTGGTGGTCCTCAGTGGCCACAGCACAAAATTTACTTGAAATCATGCGCTGGGTTTATCGATCAAGACGTACTCAGTGGTCTCGGCACAAAATTTACTTGAAATCATGTGCTGATGAGTGAGTATAAGGCGCTTTTGTTAATTGCGGATAGGGATAGATAACTTTTCCTTCTTCCGTGCCTGTCCATGTCCGTGGTGGACTGCTCCTTTTATTGTGGAAAAAAAGGCGATTTAATATTCCAGATTTGGAATTAAGTGCATGTTGATTAGAGCACTCGAACTGGACCAATGCAAGATTTGTTCAATGGATTTGGTTTTTGTTTGTCGTTACTCGCGGACTGTTGCCTGACAGCAAATAAATCGTATAATATTGCTACGGTCTGTCCTCACTCGAGGTTGCAAATCCTTATCCAATGAGTGACGGCTGCTGGCTGCTGATGCCTGGCGCTCAATCGGATGGAATTTTCTTAGTGCAGAATGCATGCATGCATGAACAATGAGGAAAAACATCACCATGATTAGGGAGAAGAGATGCAACATTGTTAGCTTTTCTAGCACGCATCAGACCGCATAGAATATTCTAAGCAATAACCGTATTCATGATTATAGAGAACCCTCATTTGGACACGAATATTTGCAAGTATCTATGCCGACTGTGAATTATGGGAGTGCCGGCTCTTAATAGAATACATTGTTACTATCTCACCCACTATAATTGATGATGCATAGGGGAATTTTATTCTTTTGACCTTGTTGCCAACGACTTAATCATCTAAACAACCCCTCTCTATCTCTCTCTTTTGAAGAAAGAAACTAGAAAGTTGTAGATCTTAAAGAAAAACTATTAATTTCTACAACTTATCAAGTTGCGAAACAATCTAAAATCCAAATTATAAGTATGGAAAGTATTTGCGCTAGCTAGTAACTAAATAGACTCAGTTGATAAAACTAGGAGTGCTATTCCTTTAGGCAAATGGCTTTTTCCGATGCGAGATCACAAACCATTCCCATATTAAATGGAAATACAGTGGGCACGTGGATTGATCTCTAAGCATAACTTATGTCCATGATGAAATATTCACTTGTAATTTTCGAACCAAAGCAGTACTATCTTCCTTGAACGAAAAAAGAGCAACCCCATCGAATGATCGAGACTATTAAAGTTGATGTTTGGGGTGGTGGTGGGGCGTGTACTCGATCGGTTGGGGCGGGCGCTGTCTGGGACACCGGACACTCCACCTTGATGATGAGCGATCCGCAGACAGTCGCAGAGGGCCAGGGGGAATGGAGATCGGCAGGTCGCAAAATTATGGGTTGTCAACCGGACCAGCAGACCCCCAAACAACCAAAAGGCTGCCCCCCAGGCCGGCGGGAGCGGGAGCCAACTTGCGCCACCGTCCCACGACCGCCGTGGCCACCAGCTGAGCTTGCACCAGCCGCGCTGGCATTTGACATTCGCCTAGGCCAGCCGGCTCCCGGCTGCCGCAGAGCCAGCGAGGCCGCCGCCCGCGCCGGCCGGCCGGGTGCAGGCCACCTTGTCTGCCATTGTTTATGCCGGGCTCTCCTCAGTCCCTCACCCGATCGTGCATTCGTGCCGCGCTCGCACGCAGCACTTGATCCGAGCTGCGCCGCCCGAGCGCCATCGGGATCCGCGGCCGCGAATTTCCTATGCGCTCGTGTCCGTGGGGGTGGCGCGCGCGGAGAGCGCGGGTGCTGAGCACGAGCCCGGATCGCCAATAAGAAAATGGCCACCCGCCGTGGCAGCCGCTGGCGGGGGCGGCGCTCATCAGGTAGTCAGGTTCAGTGGCTGGGCGGGTCGAGTGGCCGAGCTCCAGCTCACCAAGCCGCGCAGCAGCGACAGGCCGGAGCAACGTGCAACGGCGACTAGTTTGCACGCGCCCCTGTCCGGTACATGTATGTACACGCATGGTTGTGTGCGCGGCTGAAACTCCTCTGCACGAGCGAGCTGGAACGGCGGCGGAGTGCATGCACGTAGCGGCGTGTGGGTAGTATGCCACGGCGACCAGCAGCGGCACATCAGCCTCCGTGTACGGTCGGTGTGCCGTCCCCCCCGCGACCGAAGAAGATTGGCTGCAGGCCGGACGACAGGACGGACGGCAACGGCGGCAAGCCGGCCGGACGGCAGGCAGGTTCATGAACCAAGCCGTGTGCACGTACCCACGGCGAGACTTGAAGGACGACGAGCGGCCCCCGCGCGCCGGACCAACCAACCAAGACCGAGCGTGCGCCCCGGTCTACTCGCTAGCACGTCCTCTCGCCTCGCCGGGTGTCGCGAACGCTGGCTTGGCGTCACGTATGGTTCGCGACGGGTGTGGGGGAGTGGACGGACACCGACGCGCCACGGACTTGCGGGGGTCGTTTTAGCCCTGTAGCAGTAGCAGTAGTAGCACCCCACGGGCTATTTCGATCCACTGGTCTCGGTCCTCAGCACCACCGAGTCCTGACGCTCTCTCGCCGCATGCGGCACGGAGGAGGCGGCCAAGGACGGCGGATCGGCGAGCACCGAGCACTGCACTGACGCGCCCCCGTAATCCCATACCGAAATTTTTGCTGCAGATGTCATAGAAAACTTCGCCACAGATAAAAGTACACTGGCATCTTCATCAATCAGTTAAATACACTGGTCAGCACTTGTGTACGGACTCGGAGTAGTACCGTGACAGCACCCAGTGGTATCTGCAGCTATTTTAATAGGTGTACGTTCTTCTCTCTTCTGTCAGCAAGGCATCGCCGAGCAATTTAAACAGGTGCGTACGTGCTATAAAATACGGTTGGGATTGGAAAAACAAACAAACAGAACGCGAGCGTCCCCTTTCTCGACTCGACCGGCCGAAAGCATCGTCTGAGCAAGCAACGATTTCTCATATGTCACTAGACTGACTAGGCAACAATGGGGGAGCAACATATTCTATTCCAGCAGGGACGTAGACCACGTAACTGATGAGCAGATGATGTATCGTAGGAGGCGTAAGGCCAGTCTCATTGAGAGTGTCATACGAGAATCATGAGCGTTAAATATCATGTCACGTCAACAAATTTCTGAAGAGAGAGAAGAGAGTATCATGAAATGAGAGACCAAGGTCATGAAACAGTTTTGATAACTGTGCGATGACTCTCTCCACTAAGATTGGTCTAAACGCTACGCTACGGACTAATTAACACTACCTCACTGTTTGTTCTTGAGGTGGATATGGATTGGACGACGACGTGATGAATTGAATTGAATTATGGATGGAGATGCTCTCTTCCTTCCAACCCTAATCAATCGGCTAGAGCAGTGTGCACGTAGCTAGATGGACGTTGTAGTGGCGGCAGGCGCATTCAAAAATCCATGTAGCCCCAAAGAGATTAAATTCGAGGCTAGCTATTGGCACAGCAACAAAAAGACTTGTGATGTTACACGTCCGTTTTAATATGGAAAAGCCGTTGCACGTTCATTGAATCCGTCCGGCAACATATGTTTACCGTATATGAGTACTCTCTTTTTATTTGATGAGTGGTCAGTGTATATACTCGTCATCTAACGGGTCAGTTACCGGATTGATTAGCTACCTAGCCTTTCTACGGGTATTATCTGTCCCTTGCTCTTGTCTTTTTTTAAATAAATGAAAAAATGATTACATTTCTCCGGTGTGTTTTTTTAGCGACCGTGCCTTGGCACGTATTTCATTAAGAGGGAAGGAGAGTACAACCAGACAGCAACGTCACCGGGAGTGGTGACCAACACAAAAAAATCCGAATTAAGTTACATCAAAAACATTTTGGCGACCTAAAGGAAAAAGCTCCAGAGGCGCTAACAAACGGTAGCGAGCAGAAATCCAGGCTGTAATCTCCCACATAACGGCCGCGGCCACATCCTAACTGAACGGCCCTTGTTGTTGAAGACCCTTGCATTACGTTCAAGCCAAATAGTCCAGCACACCAAAACCACCAGGGAATCCATTGCTTTCCTACCCGCTTTAGCCAATCCTCTCCTAGCTGATGACCACCATTGGGCAACACACTGCTCATTTCCCACAGGTGTTCGAGATTCCAGGCCCCAACGGGATAGTAGATTGAACCAAAGTTCCCTACTGAATGAGCAGCCTACCACCAGGTGTGTGATTGTTTCAGGTTCTTGATCACAAAGGGCGCAAGTATCCTCAGTCTGCAAATGGAACTTCTTCCTCCTTGCCGCTGTCCAGCAGCGGTCATGTAGCACAAGCCATAAGAAAAACTTACATTTGCCAGGAGCTCTTGTCTTATGCAGCAGCTTTGCCCCCGGTATGGCGTGCTGGCCGGTGAAGAAAGCCCGGTACGCCGAGGCCGTGGAGAACCGGCCGTCTTTGGTCCATCTCCAGATGACTTGGTCCGATTCTTGGTTCAAAGTTACATCTTCAAGGAGTGACCAGAGCGACAGAAACTCTAGAACTACCTGGACCGTCAGCGCGCCGTTGATATCTTGCACCCACCTTTTGTTCACCAATGCCTCCTTGACCGGCCGTTTGTTCTGAATACGAGGTCCCACAGTTCGAATAAGACAGGGTGCGATCTCTGCAACTGATCGACCATCCAGCCAGCGGTCCTTCCAAAACAACGTTGATGCCCCGTCTCCCACTCTGACGAAGGTGGAGAAGTGGAACACCTCTGCAAGCTGCTTTTCGACCTTTTCAGGCAATAGCGACCACAGTCTGTTAGGTTCCCTTTTTTTGAGCCACAACCACCGCAATCGCAAGGCATACCTCATCAGCTCTAGATTTGGGAATCCCAGCCCGCCCAGTTCTGGGGGTCTGCAAACTCTGGGCCATGTCAACCGACATTGTCCACCAGACACCGCCGCAGTTCCCTTCCATAGGAAGGCTCTCCTTCTCTTGTCAATCATGCTGACGGCCCAGGGTGAGATCGCCGTGGCGATAGCAGTATGCACAGGGATGGCCGACATTTTTGTTCTGACTAGCACAGCCCGACCAACCCTGGTCATTTGCCTAGCCTTCCAAGTAGGTAAACCTGCCACGACTCGATCTACCAAAGGTTGGAGGTCAGTTTTGCTAAGCTGCTTCGTGGACAATGGGACGCCCAAATATTTGCATGGGAATGATTGAAGGCGGCCAGGGAAGAACTGCAGCAGCATCACAGTGTCCTCCAGCCCACATTGGATTGGATTGATCAAACACTTATTCGGGTTAATGTGCAGGCCGGATGCTTTTCCAAAGATATAAATGATCGCCTTAGTTAACACCAAGTCTTGCTGCCTAGGTCGAATGAAAAGGACAACATCGTCTGCATAGAGAAATACCCGCTCCTTTATGCTGTTGTGCCCCATTGGCAGCAGCAGGCCCTCATCTTCAGCAGTACGCAACAGTCTGTTGAGTCCTTCCATAGCAATGACAAACAACATTGGGGAGAGGGGGTCCCCCTGCCGCAGGCCATGGGCATGGCAAATTCTTCTCCCAGGAGCCCCATTGACGATGATCCTGGTGCTCGCTGTTGACAGACACATGCTGATCCAGTTACTCCATCTCCTTGAAAAACCCATGTGGCGCATGATGCACAGCAAGTACCTCCAGCTTACAGTGTCAAACGCTTTCGCGATATCAATTTTGGCTAGTGCACTTGGTATTTTATACTTGTGCAAGCATTTCGCCGTTAGGTCCACCGCTTTGAAGTTATCATGGATAATCCGTCCTTTTATAAAAGCACTTCGATTCTGCCGGACCAGAGTGTCCAGTTTGGGTGCCAAGCACTTCGCTAATACCTTCATAAATAATTTGGCAAAACTGTGTATTAAACTGATCGGCCGGTAATCACTTATCAGCGACGCATCCTGCTGCTTGCGATGGAGGACCATGTAAGCCTGATTCACTAGATATAGACTTCGTCCATCCAGTGACCATAAAGCGTGGAACGCACGCATGATATCATATTTAATTATAGGCCAAGCTGTTTTATAGAACAAACCTGTGAAACCATCTGGCCCCGGAGCCCGATCAGAAGGCATTTCCCTAATAGTTTCCCAAATTTCCTCCTCAGAAAAACAGCAATCCAAAGATGATAAGTCCATAGTAGGCATTGACAACCGAGAGAAGTCAAGAGTGATTGAATCTTCCACCGGAGTACCCATGATGTCCTCAAAATGTTTAGTTATTGCTTCCGCCTTGGCCTCCTCATGAATGATTTCCATGTCTTCCACTCGAATGGTGCTGATGAAGCTTTTCCTGTTACGATGGCAAGCCTGTAGGTGGAAGAACCTTGTGTTGGCGTCCCCCTCCGCAAGGTAAGTAATTCTGGACCGCTGCCTCATTACTGTCCTCATAATCGAAGCAAGGCCAAGACAGTGCAGGCCAAGACAGTGCAGCTTCATCTTGTTTCTGAGGACTCTCTCATGTGGGGCCAGCCATCGTGTTTCTTGCGCCGTGTCAAAACGAAGCACCAACTCCTTGGCGATTGCTAGCTGCAGCCTAATACTGCCCACATGTTTGGCGCTCCAACGTTGCAACGCCTGTGCCGTGTTTCTAAGCTTGAAGTCAAGTACCCTGAAGGCGTCAACATTCTGTTCTGTCCACGGGCAAGTCCAGGCTTGGGCTATAGTTTCAAGATATCCTTCATACTTGGGCCATATATTTTCAAATTTGAAGCGTCGAAAAGAATTGTAGACGCAGCTGGTTTGTAGCAGCAGAGGCGCATGATCCGAACCTTCAGACGACATCGCAGTTAACTTGTGATCAGGGAACGAGGAAGCCCATTCCTCAGTGACAAAAACCCTGTCGATCCGTTCGAGCGTTGGATTCTCCCGTTTATTGCTCCAGGTGTACAGTCTACCTTGAAGGTTCAACTCGAGAAGCTCTAAATCATCAAGACAGCGACGGAACTGCGCCATCATGCGCCTGTTCAACCTGGTGTTATTCTTGTCTTCTGCTTTGTAAATGAGGTTAAAGTCACCACAGATCATCCAGGTTCCCCTACAGCCCGGATGCAACTGACGCAGCTCATCAAGAAATTGAATTTTCTCAACATCAGTCTGCGGCCCATACACACAAGTGATCTACCATTGCTCCCCCGTGGCCAGAAGATTAACTCTCGCCGTTAGACTATACCGGCACTTGATTATATTAGTTGCTCCCCAGACATCTCGGTTCCAAGTGAGTAGGATACCCCCGGACATGTGCGACGATGGCAGATCAAGGAAATCAAAACCAACGCCACAAATATTAGCCACCAGACCATCGTCACAAGCAGCAAGTTTTGTTTCTTGCAAAGTTAGAATAGACACACGTTCTTCTCCGGTGTGTGAAGGGACACTTGTTCGTTTCCGTTCCGGAGGAGGGAACACCTGTTGCAGAGAACTCCAATTGAGTTCCTGGTACACACAACAGATGTCAAAAACTTATGCTGAAAAACTCAATTTAGTTCATCAATTTCAAAAAGAAAATATTAAAAAGGGTAGATCTTTTTCATCTTTTTGTTTTTTTCCTGCTGTGCGACACTGTTCACAGGGTAGAACAAATCCCTAGCTTTCTGCTTTATCTGATATCTGCCTCTGACAGCCACAAAAACCTGGCCGGAGCATATCCAAAACAGTACTGGCAAAGTAGGCAGGGTACCGGCCCAGGTGCATGCATCCAGCCCCCTCTTCGTGTCCTATATAAACCGCCCAAGGTTGTTCGGTGTTCAGCAAGGCAGTACTGCCCAAACCACCTCTTTGGCAGCATCGAGTAACGCTCACTGCCTATCTGCTCGACTCCCACCGCTACTGCTTCATCAGCGGCAGTGGAAGCGAGCGCCCCCGGTACGGTGGTGCAAGAGCTAGCCGCCGAGCAATCGACCACACATGGCTCAGATGATCTCCACCATGCCCATGGTGGACGCGGCGCCGGCCGTGTCCGCCATTATGTCCAAGATGCCGCAGGCCGCCTGCCTGGACGCGCCGGCCTCGGGCATCACCGTCGTGTCGAGGCAGCACGTCCGTCCGGACGCCGCGTCGGCGATCGGCGACCTCACCCTGTCCGTCTCCGACCTGCCCATGCTGTCGTGCCACTACATCCAGAAGGGGCTTTTCTTCCCGGCCCCCGACCTGCCCATGTCCTCGCTCGTCTCGCTGCTCGTGTCCTCGCTGTCGCGGGCGCTCGCCGCCGTCCCGGCCCTCGCCGGCCGCCTCGTCACGCTGCCCGACGACCGGATCGTCATCCGCTGTAACGACGCGGGCGTCGACTTCCTTCACGCCGTCGCGCCCGGCCTGTCGCTTGACGACTTCCTCGTCCGTGACGCGGACGTCCCGACCAAGCTGACAAAGGACCTGTTCCCCGTGGACCGGACCGTGAGCTACGAAGGGCACCGCCGCCCGCTCACGTCGTTCCAGGTCACCGTGCTCGGCGACGGCGCCGTCTTCATCGGCATCGTCGCCAACCACGCCGTCGTGGACGGCACCTCCTTCTGGCACTTCTTCAACACCTGGGCCGCCATCTGCCGCGGCGAGGCACCCAGGTTGCTGGACTTCCGCAGAAACTTCTTCGGCGAGTCCACCGCCGTCCTCCGCTTCCCCGGCGGCGTCGGCCCGGCGGTGACCTTCGACGTCGACGCGCCTTTACGGGAGCGCGTCTTCCACTTCAGCGCGGACGCGATTCGCGAGATGAAAGCAGTAGCCAACACTCGCCCAAGCAGCGGTCACGACGCCGAGGTCTACGGCAAGATGGCGCACGACCCCAAGAATCCCGAAGCGCGCGGCGAGATCTCGTCGTTCCAGTCGCTGTGCGCGCAGATATGGCTCGCGGTGACGCGGGCCCGGAAGCGCCTGGCGCCCGACGCCACGACGACGTTCCGGATGGCGGTGAACTGCCGGCACCGGCTGCGGCCGGCCATCTCCCCGGCCTACTTCGGCAACGCCATCCAGAGCGCGGTGACGACGGCGACGGTGTCGGAGCTGGCGCGGAACGACCTGCGGTGGGCGGCGGGGAAGCTGAACGCGAGCCTGGCGGCGTACGGCGACGGCGCGATCCGGCGCGCGGCGGTGGCGTGGCAGGCCAAGCCCGGGTGCTTCCCGCTGGGCAACCCCGACGGGTCGGTGATCACGATGGGGAGCTCGAACCGGTTCCCGATGTACGAGGGCAACGACTTCGGGTGGGGCCGGCCCCTGGCGGTGCGGAGCGGGCGCGCCAACAAGTTCGACGGCAAGATGTCGGCGTTCCCGGGGCGCGCCGGCGACGGCAGCGTGGACATCGAGGTGTGCCTGCCACCGGAGACCATGGCGGCGCTGCTCCGCGATGCTGAGTTCATGCAGTACGTGTCGTGCCCGTCGCACCTGTTGTGAGCTTGCTGCGCTGCGATGTGATGTAGTAACGGTGCCGTGCGGGCGCGAGTGGGGGGCCACATCGTTCGGCCGTGACATGCCGTTGCGGCGTTGCTGTTGGATTGCTCGGCCGCCCTTGCCTTTCGGTATGCAGCAGCTGGTTAGCCAAGACACTGTATCTGTCTCGCTCGTACTATTGGCGTGCTCCGTGTTAGGTAGCAACTACTGTACTAGTTGTTCTTGGGAATTACCAGCTCTCAGGCTGCAAGCTATGCAAAGTGAATGTGGGCAGGGAGATGAGCCGTGTAAAATGGTGTCAGAAATAAGTTTCTGAAGTTGTTAGCGTTCAATCTTCAATGGTTAATAGCAGTCTGTGTGTCGAATACTCGAATAGCTTTGCTGCTAGTTTGAACTTTGGAGCAACCTGAAAATGCTTTCATTTTTTATTCTCCTTGCTGATCTTTGCTGTGAATTCTTCCATTTCTTTATGCCACTGTTTCCACATAATCAGATCCCTCATTTCTTTGTTCGGGGCATTTTTTTATTAGCTTCGTTGCAGTGCGGCACGTGGCATGTTGGTTGCCTCGTGGAGCCAGAAAACGGCAAGGCCTCAACAGATGTGAGTGTTGGAGGATTCAGAATCGAGTCTAACAGGCTCAGTACTTTTAGGCCGTCACGTCCTTCACGGGCAATCCAAAGGCCAATGACGAAACCTCTAAAGCCATTCGATTTCTCCTCACTTTTAATATCCCAGCTTTCGCTGAGCACCTTTCGTCGTCCGAAAGGTATAGCGATGCGAAGGGCATCAGTTCGTCAACTCTGGACCTGACGCTATTGGTTTTCTCACGACGAAACCTGGAGTTGAATCTTCCATACACTAGAAGCCTCAATCATTCTTTCGCTCGGGGTGTCGCCGCTACTAACAATTTGTTTCCTGATGTTTTGTTTGACGTGTGCTTTCAGGTAACCAGGCGAAGGGTGTCTCCAATTCAAAGGGCTTCACCCGACAGGCGCACGTGCTTATGCCGGAAAAAGCGCCGTGATATGCGGCGCGAAATCAGGAAACCGCCGCTTATGTGAAGACCCAATGGAGAATTTTCAAAATTAGTCTAGTACATTCTATTTAGATTCTTTTTACACAAGGTCAATTTCAGAATGTAAAAAGTCTGCTCGTCTCCCTATAAAAGGAGGCCGACCGACACTTGTAAAGGGGATCGCCTTTTGAGAATTACACTGTTGAGAGTTTTCCTTTGCCATCTTTCGTGTTTAGTACTTGAGCCTATTCGTTCCATTTCGTTTCATTGTTTGTGTTTATCTTCGCTATAGCACAACAATTGGCGCCCACCGTTTGTGTTTGGCTCGAGTAAGAAACCCAAGATGTCCACAAGGAAGAAGAGGACTACCACCAATTCAAGCAAGGGGGCTTCGTCATCTCTTGAGGAGGAGTTGAATCCGTCGAATCTACTCACTCAAGGCGAGGAGCTCCCAGATCCGAACCTTAACCAGCCAAGGCCAAATCAAGATGCTGCAGTGGCCACGGCCAAAGCAGCATACGAGGCCGAGCTGGCTAAGTTGCGAAAGGAGGCTGATGAGCTGGCCAAAACTAAAAAGAGGCTCTTGGCAGTGCAACAAGAAGCCGACGCAGCTAAAGAAATCCAAAGGCAAAAGGCCGAAATCGCTAAATTGCAAGAAGAATTGCGTCTCATCAAAGCCAAACAGTCCTCAAACTTTAACCAGCCTTCGCCTGAATATTCCGTGCCAATCCAATCCACACATACGGAGGGTAACGTGCCATTCACCCAACCTCCTCCATACACCATTTTCAGCCGCAACCTTTTCCATAACCCTTTCAAGTCTGGCCCATCGAACCAGGATACTCGCACCATCCGTACGAGATCTTGGGACCCAAAATCGCCGTTGTCTCAGGAGATCTAAATCACTCCATGGCCACAGTCCTACAGACCTGCACCGCTTCCTAGGTTTTCAGGGCAGTCGGATCCTAGGCAATTTTTGATGAGCTACGAGGCTGCTATTCTTTCGGCCGGAGGTGACGACTCAGTGCTTGCAAAGTCGTTCATTATCGCTGCTGACGAGGCTGCGGCTCAATGGTATTCCCTTTTGAGCCCCGGAGTGATTTATTGTTGGGAAGACTTGAAGCAAAGGATCCTTTCAAACTTCCAAGGCTTCCAGCATCCAGAGCTGATAGAGAGTGATCTTTTCTCTTGTAAACAGAAAGACAAAGAACCTCTCCAAAATTTCTTCAGAAGATTCGTCCATCCCAGGGCCCAGGCACCCAATGTAATGGATGCTGTCTCTATCAATGCCGCAATTGTAGGCCTGAGAGTCGGGCAGTTTCGTTCGCATCTCATGCGCGAAAGGCCCAAAACAATCCAACGCTTGTACGTGGAATTTGAGAAGTATTGTCGCTCAGACAATGACTTCAGAATGTGTATGGAGGAGCAGTCTCAGCAAAAGAAGTCTGCCAAAGCTAACCAGTCCAGCGAAAGGGATTGGTCCAATCCCAGGAACGCTTCGCACGCTAATCCCAGAAGTGTCTTTGGCCTAGAGGGGGAAACGGCTCAGGAAAGTTGCAATCCCCAGAACGACACACCAAATCAAAACAATAGCCCGCCCAGTCCTCCACAGCAAAATCAAGGGGGCGGCCACAGAGGCGGAAGGGGAGGCGGCAGAGGCAGAGGCCGTGGCAGAGGCCGAGGTCACCAAGAGAAAAGAAAGTGGTATTGCATTTTTCACAAAGAGAATGATGACCATAGTTCAAACTACTGTCCGGATAAGAAAAGGTTTGAGGCCATCCTAGAGGAGGAGAAAAAGGAGAAGGAGAGAAATAGCTCCGTAAATCATTCCGCCCCAGCTTGGCAAAACCCAAATTTCGGGAGGAACCCTTTCGTCAATCCTTTTCAGCCACCTCACTTCTTGCCATCTATCCCAAATTACACCCAACCACCGCCCTGGCAATCCCAGGTTTTCCAGGCCCAAAATGTTGAGCGTAGACCCATTCACCAACACCCCATCGCTCCTCCTCCTCCCCCGTACAAAGGCCCAACTGCTCCACCTTTACCCGCAAAACTTGAGGGCCAAAACGACCCACTTCCATCTGTCAGAACCATCCTTCCCATTTCGGGTGGCTCTGCTCTGGAGTTTGATTGCAAGAAGGATAGGAAGCATTACTTTCACGAGGTCCGTAACATCTGTGTGGAAGGGAGAATAGAAAGAACGAGATGGTCGCATATTCCGATCACCTTTTCAGAGGAAGATGTGAAACTTCAAGGTTTTCCTCACAACGATGCCCTCGTAATTGAAGCCAACATAGCAAGCTAGACTTTGGGAAAGCTCCTGGTTGACAACGGCTCGTCAGCAGATATAATCTTCGCCGACGCGTACGACAAAATGGGTTTGAGCAGAGATCTATTACAACCTCCCGACACACCATTGTATGGTTTCGGTGGGCGGGTCATTCATGCAGTAGGGAAAGTTTCGCTCCCAGTATCTTTTGGCACTATCCAAAATGCCAGGACAGAGTATTTGTCTTTTGACGTGGTGGAAATGTACTACCCTTACAATGGAATCCTAGGGAGGGGTTTTCTCAACAAGTTTGAGGCTATCATTCATCAAGCTTACCTGTGCGTCAAGATACCGGCAATGCAAGGGGTCATCACAATCTGGGGCCATCAAAATGACGGCCGAAACCTAGAAAGGGGCAGAACTCCAGGCCAAAGAAATGTTAATGCTCTCGACGAGGCAATCAAGGCCAAAGATGTGGAGAAGCAACCGAAGGCAGACAAGGAGAAAATCAATGTGTAGCCAGACTGCGACACTAAGAAGGTTTTGTTGGATGAAATGGTTTGGGATCAGGCCGTCGTCATTAGGTCAGATCTCGCACCAAGCGAAGAGGCGGCACTAATCCAATTCCTCCAGAAGAATAGGGATGTGTTTGCCTGGTCCGCCAAAGATTTGACAGGCGTGGATCGCAATTTTATCGAGCACAAATTGAACATCGATGCTGCCGTCAAGCCGCGAAGGCAAAACCTCAGAAAGATGTCCGATGACAAGGTGGTAGCGGTGAAATCTGAAGTCCAGAGATTGCTAGACGCCAGCGTCATCCGCGAGGTCATGTATCCAAAATGGCTAGCTAACACCGTGCCAGTCAAAAACAAGAACGAAAAATGGAGGATGTGCATAGATTTCACAGACCTCAATAAGGCCACGCCCAAAGACAATTTCCCACTTCCAAGGATGGATCAGGTCATTGATTCTGCAGCCAGCGCCGCTATCATGTCTCTTCTGGATTGTTTTTCCGGTTACCATCAATGCTGGATGGCGAAAGAGGATGAGGAAAAGACTAGCTTCATCACGCCCTTTGGTACTTTCTGTTTCGTCCGAATGCCTGAAGGCTTGAAGAATGCTGGCCCAACCCTCACCAGAATGACAGGAGAGGTGTTCAACCCTCAAATTGGCAGAAACATACAGGCATATGTCGATGACCTCATAGTCAAGAGAGACAAAAGGTCCAATCATATCAGTGACTTGGCCGAAACTTTTGCCAATATGAGAAGAGTGGGGTTGAAATTGAATCCAGAAAAATGTGTATTCAGAGTCACAAAGGGAAAAATTTTGGGGTGCCTGATTTCGGCTAAGAAGATTGAGGCAAATCCAGACAAGATAAAGGCAATCAGGGAGATGGAGGAGCCAAAAACCAAAAAGGACATTCAAAAGCTGAATGGTCGGGTTGCGGCCTTGAATAGATTCATCTCCAGATCTGCTAAGCGAAGCCTTCCATTCTTCAAAGCATTGAAGGGTAAAGGCAAGATTGAATGGGGCCCAGAGCAGAGCAAAGCTTTCGCTGAGCTCAAATCCTATATCGAGCAGATGGCAATTTTATCACCGCCACTTCCGTCAGAACATCTCTTCCTATACGTGGCAGCATCCAAAGCAGCGGTCAGTGCGGCACTGGTGCGAGAGGTCGATTGCGAAAGAGGGAAACATCAAAGCCCAGTATATTTTGTTTCGGAGGCTCTTTCGGGTTCCAAGCTCATGTATTCAGAATTGGAGAAGATTGCATATGCAGTGGTTATGGTCACGCGAAAGCTCAGGCATTATTTCGAAGCCCACAAAGTCACAGTGCTCACAGATCAGCCATTGAATGATCTCTTTATCAACAAGGAGGCTTCGTCCAGAATCGCCAAATGGGCAACGGAGCTTTCGGAGTACACTGTCGACTTTGGAAAGAGATCAGCTATCAAATCCCAGGTTTTGGCCGATTTTGTGGCAGACTGGACATCACCGAGCAATATTAGTGGGGATGAGGAATTAGTACCAGTCTGGGAAATCAGATGCGACGGAGCTTGGGGGCGCAAAGGCACCGGAATTGCTGCAATCATCACTTCACCGGCTGGGGTCAAGTTAAGATACGCAGCTAGGCTGGATTACTCTGATCCGTCCGACAGGTGCACCAACAATACCACCGAGTACGAGGCGCTTCTCCTGGGCTTAAGGAAAGTGCGAGCCTTGGGAGCAAGCAATTTCCTGGTAAAGTGCGACGCCGAAGTCATCAAAGAGCACATTGAAAAGGAGAGTGAGGCCAAAGAGCCAGAGCTGATTAAGTATCTTGCTGAGGTGTGGCGGATGGAACAACATTTCTGAGGTTTCACTATTGAACACTTGCCAAGGAAGAAGAACGGTTAAGCTGACGAGTTGGCGAAAAGAGCCGCAAAAAGGGAGGCGATGCCTCCAGATGTATTCTTCGAGATCCTCACTGCCCCATCAATTAAACCGGACAAGCAGCCCCTCAGTACAGTCAATGCAATCGCAAGCATAGATTGGAGATCTCCCATCATCGCTTTTCTTCGTGGGCATTATGAGTCGGTCGAAGCTCATGACATGCAAAGGATGCAAGCTCGAGCGAAGGGATACGTCCTTAAAGATGACAACCTTTTCAAGTTAGGGGTATGTGCACCACTATTGAAATGCATTACACAAGAGCAAGGCATTGAGCTCATGAAAGAAATCCATAGTGGAATATGCGGATCATACATCGCAGCGAGAGCTTTAGCTGGAAAGGCTTTCAGGCAGGGTTTCTATTGGCCATGGCAATAAGAGACGCCGAGCAGATTGTCAAGACTTGCAAAGCCTGCCAGTTTGCGGCAAAGCACCAGCGAAGGCCAGGGGCTCTTTCACAGCTCATCACACCTACTTGGCCGTTGCAGCGCTGGGGCATTAACATTGTGGGACCATTGCCTACGACTCAAGGCAATATCAAGTTTGCTGTGGTAGCAGTCGAGTATTTCACCAAGTGGATTGAAGCAAGGCCTGTCGCTACTATTACCTCAGCTACCATCAGAAAATTCTTCTGGCAGCAAATCATTTGCAGATTCGGTGTACCCAGAGAACTCACAATTGATAACGGGAAGCAATTTGATTGCCAGGATTTCAGAGAGTACTACCGCATGATTGGGATGAAGCTTCGTTTTGCTTCCGTGTATCATCCTCAATCCAATGGCGTAGTTGAAAGGGCCAACGGCCAAATTTTCTTAGCTATAAAGAAGTGTCTTTTCGATCAGAAGAAAGGAAAGTCGGCTGATGGGTTGTCCAGAGTCATCTGGTCGCATAACACCACTGAGTCTAGAGCTACCAAATTCACCCCATTCAGGCTGTTGTATGGAGCCGAAGCTATGTGTCCAGAAGAGCTAGCCAACGAAAGCGCCAGAGTTTTGATGGGGAGCTCTCGTGAGAGCGAAGAAGTGGACAAGGACCCGGTAGAGATTGACAGGCTTGACACGGTTGCAAATCTGCTGAAATACCAAGAGGAAACCCGAAACTGGAGAAACAAAAAGGTTTCTTTGAAGAACATTCAAGTCAGAGATTTTGTCCTGAAGAGAAAAAATAACGCTGACTCAGTAGGCAAATTACAATTCGCATGGGAAGGGCCTTACATTGTCGCGAGCAGCGTTAGAGATGGAGCCTTTCATGTCAAGGATGAGGAAGGCGTGGAGTTACCATATTCATGGAATGTGGATAACTTGTGCAAGTTCTTTCCGTAGTCGAAACTCTGTAGCAGTCGGTCGCATGGAACTATAAATGCGAACGACTCGTAAGTTTTACTTTTTCTAGTTTTTACTTTCGTGTAATTTAAATTCAATAACAAGGTTGTACTCTTTTCCTCACATAGGGGGGACTCCATCCTGGAGCGTGAGGTTTTTAACGAGGCAACCTTGATGTAAAATTTCCTTTCCTCAATGAATGGAATAATTCCTCCCTACGATTCCTGCTTTTTACCTTCATGCATATTTTAAAGTGCTATCTAAATATAGCCCACTCTAAAGTGAGTGAATTGAAGTGCTATGCAAAAGTAGCCCACCCACAAGTGGTGAAACATAAACGATTCACAAGAATCAATATCTTTAAAGAACTGTTCTCGTAATGGCCCATCCGTTCAATCTTGAATCGAAGCAGCAACGAAAAGTTGCCAAGTCTCAATTCAATTTTAGTTTTGAAATGGCGAAGCCTGGTTTCATGCCGCGGCACCAAGGCCAGGCAGTGGAAAACTTTCGTTGTCGAAAAACATCTTCGGGGCTGCAATATTCGACATTTTTCGTTCAGACCCTAGTCCTACAATGCGTTTCACGCCTAGGCGTCGCATAGTAGGCTAGCCTTTCCACGACGAAAGAAGCAATCGGAAAAATAAACGAATTCATGCAATACCTTTCGTTAATATCTAAATTTTAAGTTTTCTTTCGGAGCGAAACATTGTTTATTACAAACCGGCGAATAAAATTCAAAGACCGAGGCTTCGCTCAGTAGAACATGTTGTTTTCAGTTTACATTCTCCCAGTTTTCGAAGGGGGAAGACGTTTTCTTTCAGAAACATCAATCGAAACCAGCGAGAATGCTAATCTAAGTACATCGTTTTCACGAAAAAGGTAGCTCTATGCAGCTACCATCTGAATACCATCCTCCGCGGCTCTTAGCCATGTCGTACACAAAGCAATGATCTGTTTCTTCGTCTTCATATGGCTCTTCTTTCACTACTGAGGCTTCGTACGCCTTTGGTTCCACCAGCGCAACTTTACTAGTATCGTTCATGGTCATGAAGAAGCGAAGAGGATAACTGTGCAAAGAATGGTATTGACAGCAAATTTCCCAAAACTCATTGAAAGTTTTCGTAGGGTATCGGCGCTGAAAAACCTCCCAAGACGCCCCGCTGACGCAGGTGTTGGCACGGTTGAAAGTCTTAGGCGTCACATCCAAAACTACATCCTCATTCGGCGTCTGCGAGAACAGTTCACACAAAATTTACATCATTGTTTTTCAAACCCAAACAAGGTTGCACTGAACAATCCCTAAGAGCATCTATATTTCTACACCTCCGAAGTCGGATTGGCGGACGGATCGGGAAGTGGCCCTTCGTGCTGCAGCGGAGCGAGGGTTTCACCGGTAACCGGGTCTTTATGCTCTCCTTCAGTGGTGGTTGCTTCACGAACGGGGGCTCCAGGGACGACGGTCTCATCTTTATCAGCGCTAGGCTTCGGCGGCCAGTCCCGTTATGGCCCATAGGGTCCAAGGGTCGCCTCCGCACCATGTGTCGCTCGGTGCTCCCGAATTTCCAAAGCCTGCTTCGCCTGGCCAAAGTAGAACTATGAGAAAGGAAATGTATCAAGAACCTCAAATATGGAAGTTAAGAATAAGCCGAAACCAATCAAAACTGGGCAAAGCAATATAAAGGATCTAACCTTAGCCAATCGATCTGTTGCCTTTTTTCGAGCGTACTCTCGACCGCTTTTCACCCAGAAATTGCGAAGAACAATCTTGGTAATCGCATCGACAGTCTTACTTGGGGTTGGCATGGCGTCCGAAGAAGGGAACTCAAATCCACGAGTACCAAAAGCCTTAAAATGTTCACAGCCACGTTCTTCCAACAAATGAAAGATCGTTTCGGAACATGTTGCCGCTCCGTAGTCCCCAATCTTGGACATGGTGCCAGGCAAAAGCTTAAGTTCACTATTCATCCACAAGCAGTAGCTGGCAATATTGTCAGTCACTTTAAACTTTTGAGTCTCAGCACCGTAAAGTTCAAGTGCACGGCGATAGGCCGAAGCCAGATGCACCCCCCACTGATGGCAGTAAGCCTCATTCTTTTCCAGGGTATCCTCCAACTCACCTTTCACCTTCTTGAGTTCTGTAATCAATGCATCTCGAGTTTGTATCTGTATCAAGTGGGCGTCGTTCTGAACGACGGCGTCGCGAAGCTCAGTGCGGCATTCTTCATAGCATTGCAGGCTTTTTTCTAGCTCCCGCTTCAACGCGTCCATCGCCGTTTTTTGGTTTGAGCACTGCTCTGTCAAACTTTGAACTTGACCAGTAAGTTGCTTGGAGTGATTTTTCAACCTTTCATTCTCCTCGCGCAACTTATGATTCTCTTCCTCCAGACGAATTTTCTCATCGCGAGAGTTTTTCGCTTCATTCGCAAGCTGCTCATACCCTTTACGGCCGGCAGCCATCCCTTTGGAAAGAAAGGACTGCATCGCATCTAATAGTTGAATCCCACTAAGGCCTTCCAGGGATTTGAGAAAATCTACATTCACAGACGAAAATAGGTTATTAGCTCGGAGTGCAAAAACAAAGCACAGCATGCTGGATAACAAAAAGAAAAGTTTAGTCCCATTCCGAGAATCAACCGCAAAGTCAATAACGCATACCAGGTTCCAGGTCCGAGGGGCCAGTGCTCAATCCAAGCGGACGCGAGTCTCTTTGCTCTTCGAGCAGGTTTTTATCTTTGCTACTCATAGTAATCAAAGTGGTAGCCACTGAAAGATCACGAAAGTAGTAAGCTTTCACAAATAGGAGTCACAAAAAAGAGAAAGGTCAGTGGGAAGTAACGTACTAGTGTTCTCAAGCAGAAGGGTGTCATCGCCCTTAGAGCCCAAAGCGCTACCACCTTCAATTGATTCTTCTGCATTTCGTTCAACTTCTTCGAAAGTGGGAGGTGGAGACCGCGACAGCTTTTCTTTGAGTTTTTCAGTCTCGGACGAGCCCAGCTCAATTGGATCGCTCGCCTTCGATCCGGCGCCTTGCTCTTTATCCTTTGGTGGATTGACCCCAGCCTCATCGGGCACCGAAACCGATGGATTCTTCTCTTGGGTTTCCATCGGGGTGCCATCATCAATGTAATACAACTCCTCCGTGTCGTCGATCACATCCATTAAACCGACGACAGGGTTCTTTGGCGCAGGGGTTGTTAAAAATTCTCCGGTGCGCTCATAGTGCTCCCAATACCTTTTGCCGCCTGCTTCTTCCTCAGGTGTTTGCTTCATGCATTCCCCAGGAGGACAAGTCGCGGAAAAATACGCCTGCGCGCACTCAGTTTTAGCTTCGATCTCTGCTGCTTCAGCTGAATCGATCGGAGCAATCACAGGTTGATCTTTTGGTTCTTGAGGTTCCTTGGCTTTTGGGGGATAATTTCCCGTCAGCTGGATTTGCGGTGTGGCCAGAACATCTGCATTTTCATCTTTCCCCGCGGTCGGGTCCATCCGTGGTTTCTTTTCACGAGTCTTCGTAGCCTCAGGCTGTTGCTCTTCGATGCTAACTCCTTTATCTTTCTCGGAGGTGCTCGAGGCTTTTCTCTTAGAAGATGTTTTCTTCTCAAGATTAATAGCTGGAGCCACGTCATGAATCTTTTTCTTCTCTTTCTCCGCAGCAGCCACTTTCGCTGCCTCCGTCTTCCGGCAAATCAAATTTTCACTGACTTTCATCAGTTTGGAAGGTTTCTCAACAACCGGAGGTAGCGTGGTTTTGGCAGCTTCAGCTTTGCGCTACGCCAAAACTTCAGTTGCTTTCGCAGCTTTCGAAGTGCCCTCCGTCGAAACAACCATCTTGCTTGTTTTGCCCTTCTTGGACGTCTCCGCCGGCTCAGATCCAATGTTGCCGGGCGGTTGCATCTTTTTGCCCGGGGCTGTGGGCTTTGGGCGCGGCGGGCAAGGGACCTTCATTTCTTCCAAGATGCGATTGACGTGGCCTTGGTGCTTCAAAATCTTCTGGGCAGCCTCCCACTCCTTGCGAGTGTAGTTGCCGATCATATGAATAACTTTCCTCTCAACTTCAGCTAGGATCTCTTCGTCAGTCTTTCCCTCAGGACGCTTAACGTTGAATTTGGGGCTGCGTGTCTCGAAATCTAGTCCGGGTAGTTGTTTCATTCTGAAAGCCCATGAGCCCCACCAAGGCTTGCAGGGCCAAATATCTGCAGCCATGAATTCTTCAAGAGCATCTCGTGTAGTGATCACATGAGTAGCCTGGAAAAAAAGCACTAGTGCTAGCGGAGCTGCGACTTTCTTTCGTGAGCTCCGGGGCCAAATCAACCATGCGACTGGCCAAGTCATAGGTTATCACTTCTTCACGCTTCGTATCCAGACCAACCACCGGAATGGTGGCATAAAACCAATAAGAACTCCATCTGTTGGCCCATTTGTTCTTGTAAGCAGGGGCTAACTCCACCGGAGGCTGATTTTTGTTAATCCGGCGGGTTTGAAAAGTACAGCAACCGTATTGAGCTTCCTTATCTTCGTCATCGACGGTGATGGTTCTTTTGGCCCAATGAATCTCAAAGTGGCGGACGAAAGTATCCACGTCGTTGTCACCAGCAAAAGATCGGCAAGCCCATAGAAATTTCAGGACTTGGGGGAACGAATTGGGTGTCA
Organism: Cenchrus fungigraminus; assembly: GCA_036936925.1. NCBI lineage: Eukaryota > Viridiplantae > Streptophyta > Magnoliopsida > Poales > Poaceae > Cenchrus > Cenchrus fungigraminus. The sequence continues at coordinate 11,456,604 of CM072778.1, read as the reverse complement.
GTTGATGAATTTGCACCTTGTAAGCAGCCAGTATATCAGCAAATCTCTTCGACACTGGCAAGCGTAAACCCTAGTAAAAAAAGTCACAAAACACGACGCTTTCTTTCTTCTTGGGTTTCGGTGTGGTTTCTTTCTCGGGCAGTCGACAGCTATCAGGCGCAAAACAGCCCTCCGAAGCTAGGGCGTCCAAATCAGACTGCGTCATCAGAGACCGACCCATAAAGCAAGTGCTGGGCTTAACCAAATCTTCAGGACCAGCGCTCACGCCAGCCAGATTTTCCCCCGACTCCTCGGCGGCTGCAGTGCCACTTCCCTCAGCAATCTCGCCCTCCTCAACGCCAGCATCAGCTTTCTTAACATCTGTGTCGCTCAACATTATTTCCACATCACCCCCACTATCGGAATCATTACTTTCATCGCTATTCGAGGTAGATGAAGAACTGCCGCTCTCGCGAGAGCTGGCAGACCCATCCAAGCCAGAAATCTTACCAGATTCTGAGCTAGATGACGACGCAGCGGCAGCCTCCGCAACCTCGGGCGAAGCAGGGCGATCTTCACGATTTGACGGGGAGCCTTCGTCTTCTATCGCTTTCGCAGTGTGCCTAACGCGATCCATGTTTCTATAAAATATTAATCTCAAAATTCATCACCGCGGAAAGCAAGCAAATGCGACGCTTTCTTCCTCAAGACAGAAACTGACCTCAAAGGGGTGACCAGCCTTCGCAGAACGGGGCCCTCGAGAGACGAAGCCTCAGAGACCAATCACGAATTTCAAAAGAGAAAGTAAGGTGGTGAAAGCGACAGCAGTATGAATACGTCGCCGATCCCCTCTATTTATAGGCACGAGATGGTAACGGTCGAATTTTTGAACCACAACGGCTAAAAATGGGGGTAGAACGGTAAATCGTGTGGTTGTGCGGGAGTCGACGCCGTGGAAGACGTTTTCTTTCGCCTCGATTCTCGAATCTTGAGTTTCGGTGGATCAAGTTTTCGATCTCGCAAACGTTTCTCCCCCGAGGGGCTTCTGTTGGGGGATTCGGAATCGAGTCTAACAGGCTCAGTACTTTTAGGTCGTCGCGTCCTTCGCGAGCAATCCAAAGGCCAATGACGAAACCCCTAAAGCCATTCGATTTCTCCTCACTTTTAATATCCCAGCTTTCGCTGAGCACCTTTCGTCGTCCGAAAGGTATAGCGATGCGAAGGGCATCAGTTCGTCAACCCTGGACCTGACGCTATTGGTTTTCCCGCGACGAAACCCTGGAGTTGAATCTTCCATACACTAGAAGCCTCAATCATTCTTTCGCTCGGGGTGTCGTCGCTACTAACAATTTGTTTCCTGATGTTTTGTTTGACGTGTGCTTTCAGGTAACAGGATTGACCAGGCGAAGGGTGTCTCCAATTCAAAGGGCTTCACCCGACAGGCGCACGTGCTTATGCCGGAAAAAGCGCCGTGATATGCGGCGCGAAATCAGGAAAGCGCCGCTTACGTGAAGACCCAATGGAGAATTCCCAAAATTAGCCTAGTACATTCTAGTTAGATTCTTTTTACACAAGGTCAATTTCGGAATGTAAAAAGTCCGCTCGTCTCCCTATAAAAGGAGGCCGACCGGCACTTGTAAAGGGGATCGCCTTTTGAGAATTACACTGTTGAGAGTTTTCCTTTGCCATCTTTCGTGTTTAGTACTTGAGCCTATTCGTTCCATTTCGTTTCATTGTTTGTGTTTATCTTCGCTATAGCACAACAATGAGAAGTTATGGTCAACGGGCTTAGATCATATGGAATGGAGCCTGCAACTGCAAGTCTGCAACTATGATTCGGCCCTCATTTGCACAGATAATATTAAGGGGGTGTTTGGATATACCTGACTAGTAGTAGTCAGACTAATTTTAGTCCCTAAAGGGACTAAACTTCTAAACACCAGCGACTAAAACTTGACTAAAACTAGTTTAGTCTCTATTCAGGGTACCCCAACTAAGGGGGACTAAAACTCCCTCTCTCTCCTCGTTACTCCGCGGTCCCCCCCTTCGGCCTCATCCCCTCCGCGTGCCCACTCGACCTCGTCTCCTCCGCGACGCAGGCGAGAGGCGCCGCCGCTCCTCCCCTCCAAATCCCACCACCGCAGACCACCCCCACGATTCCCGCCGCCATGCTATGCACTCGCGAAGCCGCTCTCCATCCACCGAGCTCGGCGGCGGGGCTCTACCACCTCAACCTCTCCTTCCTCCCCCTCGTGCTCCCTGATGGGGATGGCTCTAGCCATGGCGGTCGCAGCTGCCTCCGGCCATATACGGCCAGATTCGGCCGATGACAGCCTGATCTACCGCCTAGTGACGAGGGCCTGGATTAGGGCCCCTTAAGCGGCAAGATAATCACTCTCGAGGTGGAGTTACCTGACACCATTGACAACGTCAAGGCTAAGATCCAGGACAGGGAGGACTACAGTTCCTTGTCAAGACCATCACTGGCAGGACGCCTTGTCTCCGACTAGTAGGTGGCTTCTCCGATAAGTCTCCGCCTCGCACGACAAGTCTCCGCCTCGCACAAGGAGTCTCCGTCTCGCACGAGGAGTCTCCCTCTCCGCCTCGCACGAGGAGTCTCCGCCTCGCACGTGGAGTCTCCGCCTCGCACGAGGACTTTCCGCCTCGCTTCCGACAACTTGCTCGTACGAGGAGACTCCGCCTCCGACTACTCGTTCGCACGAGAAGTTTCCGTCTCCGACTAAGGCGGAGCCCACACACGGAGGTCGGAGCGTGGGAACCGGGGCCCACACGAACGTGGCGTTGCCCCGACGCTCGGGCTCCCCCGTGATGACACGCGGGGCACCAGTTCCCCACGCCATGCAAGCGCTCTAGCTGGCGGCACGCACGGGCTGCCGGCTCTGACAAGGGCCGTAATGCTGCACTGTTCAGCCACGCGGCCCCCGACGCGCCATCCCATCCAACTCTGCGACACGCCAACCCTGTCAGAGGCACTCAAGTACCCTCTACGGTCGGCGCCCACCTACATTTAGGCCTCAACGTGTCGGGCCTAATACACACTAAGGAGGGTTGAGTCACCCGCAAAGGAGCTTGGAGGAAGCGCCAGGTACTCAGAAAGAACAGTGTTACCTGGACACGCGGCGGCCTCAAGCTCCACCACAGCTCAGCCCCCCTTCAATGCTCCCTGGCAGACAGCGACGCACGAGAAGACCTCCCAACTGCATAGGACTGTAGCACATATTCGTTTTCCTCTTTTGCCCTTCACCCTCGAGACTATAAAAGGGAGAGGAGGGCAACCGTCACGGGGGCTGACGAATCGAACATTCAACACCCAGGGACTTGGGCTCGATACCCTCTCCCGACCAGTTTGTAACCCCTACTACAAACCATCCAAGCGCAAGAACACAACAACTCGATACTGGATGTAGGGTGTTGCTCCTCGGAGGCCCGAACTAGTCTAAACCCCTGTGTCTCTCGCGCTAACCATCCGGGTCGCACACACGATCCGATACTAAATTTACTGCCGGCGGTAGAGAACCCCGACAGTTGGCGCGCCAGGTAGGGGCACATCGTGTGTCTCACCGAACTTCACCAACGACCTGGATGGAGGGCCGCGGGGTTGCACTAACTCTCGGGGCCACCTTGCTCTTCGGCTCCCTTGGCTTCGTCTACACCGAGCCGGCAGAGACTGTTGTCGGGCGTACTTTCGCCCGACCAGCTCACCCCAATGCCTTGACGGCGGCGGCGGGGCGCGCAGCGTTCGTCCGAGGCTTCTCAGGCGAGACGATCATGGCCATGTTCGGGCTGAACCCAACACAAGAGTGTTTTAGGCTCGCCGCCTACTACCTCACCGACCTTGCCTTCCAGGCCAGCGGGTCCGAGCCGCTGACCTGGGGCGAATTCATGGAGCGGTACACCGCCATGTACCCTCGTGGATAGCAAGGCCTCCCGGACGACCCGGTGACAGCCTACGTGGACGCGCTGCGAGCGTCCTACACCGCCCAGGGCTCCGTGACGGCTCGACGAGCACCACCAGCACCCGCGCACGACTTCACGCGCGAGTGTTTCGTCTGCGTGGCGCAGAGCTCCAGCAGCTCCACCGACGCGGAACTAGCACCGTGCCGCCGCGCCACAGACGCTCAGCGCCGAGCGCACCTCGATGAACTCGCTGAGGCCAGGCGTCAGCTCGACGAAGAGCTGGCAAACCTCCACCAAGAACTCGGGGAGGAGCGGCCACCCAACCCACAACCAGCCCCGCAGCCAGTCCCGGTGCGGGAACAGCGTCGCGGGGGGGGGAGGGGGACGGCGAGCGGCAGGAGCCCCACCAAGACCCCGCGCGGTCCAGGGCCCGCGTTCCGACACCTCTGACTCGTGCCCACGCGCGCAACGACGACCGACGTGTCAACGAGGACGCCAACGTCGACAGCGATGGCCCGCCGCTATTCAGGCGCGCGTCGCAGAACTTGGCAGCTGCAGCCATGCTTCTGCGCGGCTGCCCTGAGGCGGCCAGCCTAGAGGAGAGGAGGTTGCGACAGCAACTCAAAGCCCTCCTCGAGATAGCAGCGGCACAACAGGCAGAAAGCTCCGCGTCCCGCCAGCGGTCGACACGTGACGCCAGGGCAGCACCCTCCGTGCACCTACAGAACCCATCACCTTCGTGGCATCGAAGTCGCGGAGAGGAGGCCGGCGCCTCGGCAGTCAAGCAACGCCTCGGGCCCAACCGCGACGCCCGTGACACCATCGAGGCTCGCCGCCGAGCTGCCGCCGACGACGACTACGGCTACGGTGACGACCGCAACCACCGCGACGAGCGCCGCCCGCGCCAACAAGATGATTGAAGGCGCGGCGGGCGCAACGACAGCGATGACGACCGTGATCGCAGTTGCTCACCGGACCAGAGGGGCCCGCGCGCATTCGGTCAGAAAGTGCAGGACTCGCAGTTCCCCTCGCGTTTCCGAGCTCCGACAAACATCCCCAGGTACGACGGGGAGACCAACCCGAGCGTGTGGTTGGAAGACTACCGGCTCGCATGTCACGCGGGTGGAGCGACGGACGACCTCTTCATCATAAAAAACCTACCGCTCTACCTCGGCGACTCCGCACGTACCTGGCTCGAGCACCTGCCCCGCGGTAGGATAAACGATTGGACGGAGCTGCGTCGAACTTTCGTCGGCAACTTCTAGGGCACGTACGCCCGCCCCGGCAAGCAGTGGGAGCTGCGCAACTGCAAGCAGAAGCTGGGAGAAAGCCTACGTGACTACATTTGGCGCTTCTCCAAGCGCTGCACCGAGCTCCCTGGTGCGACGGACAATGACGCCATCTCGGCATTCCAGAATGGCACGACCTGCGCCACCCTCATCCACCGTCTAGGGTGGAGGACACCCCGAACTACTCGGGAACTCCTCGACATCGCGACCAACCACGCGGACGGCGAGGAGGCGGTCGCGGCGACCCTCAACACCCCTCAGGGCAAGAGGAAGCAGGTCGTGGACGACGGCGAGGGGCCGTCCTCGCGCTTCAAGAAGAAGAAAAAGAACGACAAGCGTCACCCTGATGACAACCTTGTCGCGGCGGTCGAGCGCAAGGCCGCGAGACCCAAGAGCAACCCACCGAAGGCCGGTCCCCCGAAGGACCACTTCGAGAAGCTCTTGGAGGCGCCATGTACCCACCATGAGGTGCCTATCAAGCACGCGCTCAAGGACTGACGCTTGATGAAGAATTACGTCAACGGCACGCTCAAGCCTAAGGCAGCAGATCCACAGAAGAAGGTCGCGCCACTCCCCGACAACGACGATGACGACACTGGGGCTCAGTACACAGGCGAGGACGGGGCGGTCCACATGATCTTCGGTAGGTCCCCGGCACGACCGTCAAGGCGCCAGGAGAAGCTAATTCGGCGCGGCGTCTACAACACCGAGACCGCGACGCCCTCGCACCTCAAGTGGTCGGAGGTTCCGATCACCTTCGATCGCAAGGACCACCCCGACCGCGTGCCGCAGCCGGGATGCTACCCACTCGTGGTAGCTCCCTTGTTCAAGACCAAGCGGATCCACAGGGTCTTGATGGATGGAGGGAGCGACATCAATGTGCTCTACGCGTCAACGCTCGACGACATGGGCATCCCGCGGTCTCAGCTGCGGCCATCGCCTACACCGTTCCACGGGGTCGTCCCTGGAATGGGGGCACTCCCAATCGGGCAGATCGATCTGCCCGTCATGTTTGGGACATTGCAGAACTTCTGCACGGAAACCCTCACCTTCGAAGTGGTGGGGTTTATGGGGACGTACCACGCCATCCTTGGGAGGCCGGCCTACGCGAAGTTATGGTCGTGCCCAACTATACGTACCTCAAGCTGAAGATTCCCGACCCGAAGGGGGTCATCATGGTGTGGACTACATTCCAGCACGCATTCGAATGCGATGCTGAGTGCTTCCAGTTTGCTGAAGCGCTGATCCGGTCCGAGAGGCTCCACGTCGAGCCTCCCTCCGAGGACCAAGAAATCCTCGAGTCGTCCAAGCGAGCGGCATGCTCTTTCGAGCCCGCCAAGGACGTCAAGGACGCGGTCGTCTCCGATGATGGCCGCACGCTCCGTATCGGGACGGCGCTCGATCCTAAATAGGAAAGCGCGCTCGTCGACTTCCTCAAAGCGAACCTCGACGTGTTCGCGTGGAAACCATCCGACATGAAGCGGATCCCGAGGGAGATTGCCGAGCACAAACTGAACATCAAGCCAGGATCGAAGCCGGTAAAATAATGCCTCCGCCGCTTCAATGACGACAAGTGCAAGGCGATCAGCGAGGAAATCAATAAACTTCTTAGTTCAGGGTTCATCCGAGAAGTATTCCACCTCGAGTGGCTTGCTAACCCTGTACTTGTAAAGAAGAAGAATAAGAAATGGAGGATGTGTGTTGACTATACGGGCCTTAACAAGGCATGTCCCAAGGACCCGTTCCCTTTGCCTCGCATAGATCAGGTAGTCAATTTGACAGCTGGGTGTGAACCCCTCTGTTTTCTCGATGTGTACACCGGGTACCACCAGATAGCGATGTGCATAGCGCATCAACTCGCGACCTCGTTCATTACCCCATTTGGCGCTTACTGCTACAAGATGATGCCTTTCGGGCTCAAAAATGCGGGCGCCACGTTCCAAAGATGCATGTGACGCATCTTTGGAGATCTTATAGGACGAATCATCGAGGCGTATGTCGATGACATCGTGGTCAAGTCGAAAAAGACAGGCGATCTGGTCCCAGACCTTGCAGAAGTGTTCGCGAAGCTGAGAGAACACGGGGTGAAGCTTAACCCCGAGAAATGCGTTTTCGGGGTCCCGAGGGGTATGCTCCTCGGTTTTGTTGTGTCGGAACGCGGCATTGAAGCCAATCCTGATAAGATCTCAGCCATCACAAATATGGGATCGATCCAGAATCTAAAGGGCGTGCAGCGCGTCATGGGCTGTCTCGCAGCTCTCAGCCGTTTCATAGCTCGACTCGGAGAGCGCAGCCTGCCGCTGTATCGACTAATGAAGAAGTCCGACCACTTCGCGTGGACGCCCGAAACTCAGGAAGCGCTCGACTCCCTCAAGAATCTCCTGAAGAGCCCACTGATACTCTCGGCCCCGGCGCCGGAAGAGCCGATGCTTCTGTACATCACTGCGACAACCCAGGTGGTCAGTGCTGCGTTGGTGGTAGAGCAAGAAGAGCCCGGAAGGTGACTCAAGGTGCAGCGGCCGGTCTATTTTGTGAGCGAGGTACTCTCTGACTCGAAAACCCGCTACTCGCAAATGCAAAAGTTGGTACGTGCTGTCTTGATCACCAAGCGGAAGCTTCGCCACTACTTCGACGCGCATCCTATCACGGTCATATCCAAGTATCCGCTCAGAGAAGTGATTCAGAACCCCGAGGCCAAGGGGAGGATAGCCAAGTGGGCTCTCGAATTGATGGGGCAAAACATATCCTACGCACCGCGCAGTGCCGTCAAGTCGCAGGTGTTGGCGGACTTTGTCGCCGAGTGGACGAAAATTCAAACTCCCCCGACACTCATCGAGCACGAGACCTGGATAATGTACTTCGACGGCTCTGTCATGAAGGAAGGAGCGGGAGTAGGCCTTGTCTTCATCTTGCCTCTGGCATGCACATGGAGTACATGGTTCGACCACACTTCCCCGCCTCGAACAACGTCACCGAGTATGAAGCGCTTGTCAACGGCCTTCGAATCGCAATCGAGCTAGGAATCCGCCATCTCGAGATCAGAGGAGACTCAGAGCTTGTCATGGAACAAGTCATGAAGGAGAAAAATTGTGTTGATCCGAAGATGACGGCGTACTGTCAGGCCGTGCGCGAGTTGGAGGACAAGTTCCATGGACTCGAACTTCATCATGTACTGCGCGACTACAACAAGGCTGCAGACGTCCTCGCCAAGTCTGCGTCAAGCTACAAGCCAGTACCGCATGGTGTGTTCGCAAGCGACCAGCACGCGCCATCCGTGCGGGTCGAGAGGGAACAACCACAAGAGCACGAGGGGCCGGAAGTCATGGAGATCGACCAGCCACCCGAGCTGAACCTCGAAGATCCAGATTGGTGTTTCCCCATCCTCGAATGGCTTGTCGAAGGGAGGTTGCCTTCCGACCAGACGGAGGCGCGTCGCATCACGTGATGGGCCAAGGCGTTCGTCCTCATCGAGGGCGAGCTCTACAAGCGAGGTGCGGCGGGCATACTCATGCGCTGCATCGCGAGAGATCAGGACAAGGAGCTGCTTCAAGAGATCCACGCCGGAACGTGCGGACACCACGCCGGTCCGAGAACTCTTGTCGGAAAAGCCTTCCGACAAGGGTTTTACTGGTCCACAGCGGTCGCGGACTCCAAGGATATCGTGCGGCGCTACGAGGGATGCCAGTTCTACGCTCGACAAACCCACCTCCCGGCGTAGGCGCTTCAGACCATCCCCATCACATGGCCCTTTACTGTGTGGAACCTCGACATGGTGGGGCTGCTCTGACAAGCGCCCGGGGGCTTCACGCATCTACTCGTGGCCATCGACAAGTTCTCGAAGTGGATCGAGGCTCGACCGATAGTGAAGGTCCGCTCCGAGGAGGCCGTAGCATTCTTCACCGACATCATTTACCGCTTCGGCATCCCAAATACAATTATCACCGACAATGGCACCCAGTTCACGGGGAAGAAATTCCTCAATTTCTGCGACGACAACAACATCCGAGTGGACTGGACTGCCGTGGCGCACCTAAAGACCAATGGACAAGTCGAGAGAACCAATGGTATGCTCCTGCAAGGATTGAAGCCCCGTATCTTCAAACGCCTCAAGAAGTTTCACGCAAGATGGGTTGCCGAGCTGTCGTCTGTCCTCTGGAGCCTGCGCACCAAGCCTAGTCGAGCTACTGGCTTCACACCGTTCTTCATGGTGCACGGGTCGGAGGCAGTACTCCCGACGGATATCGACTACGGCAGTCCACGAGTCCGCGCATACACCGAGGAGTACTCCCGACGGATATCGACTACGACAGTCCACGAGTCCGCGCATACATCGAGGAAGGGAACCAGGTCGCTCTCGAAGACGCCATTAACCAGCTCGACGAGGCGCGCGACATGGCCCTGCTGCACTCAGCGTGATACCAGCAAGCCTTGCGGTGCTACCACAAGCGCAACGTGCGTAGCCGCGAGTTCCAAGTCGGGGACCTGGTGCTCCGATGAGTCCAAGGCAGAAAAGATCGACACAAGCTCGCGCCCTCTTGGGAGGGACCGTTCATCATCGACCAAGTGCTCCGACCGGGAACATTCAAGATCCGATACGAGGACGACAGAGTCGTGTCCAACGCATGGAACATAGAACACCTGCGGCCATTTTACCCTTGAGTAATGTTCCCTGTTTATATCTTATGAATCAATGAATAAATGCCGCATGCTTTTGTTCATACGTCCATAAGTTCGTAAGCTTTTGCGTTTGGCATCTTCTTCGTGTGCTGTGACGTTTCTTAAGGCTGAGCGGCGAGCGTCCCTACACCTATGCAGAAACGCTCACCGCTCGGGGGCTACCCAGGGCACGATGCCCTCCTTCCATTTTTCTGTTTTTAAAACAAAAAACTCATCGACAACCGTGTCGCAACCGATCGCACGCGTGAGAGGTTTTTTGGCGGAACACTCATGCTCACGAAAGGAAAGGGTGGTGATCTGTGCGTGGCTTGGCGCTGTCGCTCATTCAAAGCTCCTAGCACCTACGCCTCCGCAGCAACGGTGCGAAGACTTGCGAGCACAGGCCAGGTCCACAGGTTTCCATCTGACCTCTTTCAAAAGTTCTCGGGTAACCGCTCGGGCTCCGGCCCCAAAATGACTTCGACGAAAAACACGTGAGTTACTTTTCAAATTTCCCCGAGTGCTCGGGGGCTGCGAACACGTCGCATCATTTAGTGGATTGGGTTTGCCGAGTTTTCCGACTCCTATGCCCCCGTGGCTCCAGAGTGAAGCTCGGTCAGCTTGAGTTCCTAAGTTCTGCGACTTGGTACCGCAGTCGTCCCCTAGTACTCGAGAATGCTTGGGCAGTAACAATTTTGGACAAGTTTTGACGAAATAAAACTGTTCGAGGCAACATACTCACAAGCTTGTTCTTAATTGTCTACGACATGACATGATACATCTAATTTGAAGGCCTGGAGTCGTCTTGGACTTCTGGTGTGTCTTGTGGAATCAGGTCCAGATCCTTCATCACTTCGTCAGCCATGGCACGAGCGAATGCGGCGCAGTCTTCTTCAAGCTTGTCGCAATGGTCGTCGGAACAGCTGGGAGCCCAGCCGCCACTCAATGTTGTGCGGTCCAGCCCGTGGTAATGTGAATCAAACATGGCGAGCACCCGGTGCACCACTTTCCGAGCGGTTGACAGCTCTCGCTCTTTGACCACTTCCGGGAGGCACCTGATCTATTTCACGAGCGTCCCCGAGAGCATCGGGCCGAGGGGAACGCCAAGCTCTGACAAGATCTGGCCGACAAGCCGCCCGAACTTGGCGTGGTCCAGGATGTTTTGCTGGCGTAACGCCTCTGACTCGCGCCGAGCCTTCCTGGCTCCCTCGAGCTCGGTCTTGACCTGTTCTTGAGCCTTTCGGGACTCTTCGAGCTCGGTCTCGACCTCTGAAGACGGAAAAGGAGTTGTAAAAACGATTGTAAAAACGGTGCGCAACCAAGTGAGGAGAGAAGCAAAGACAGGGTCAAGGGGATTTACTCTCGAGTTGTTCCGTCAACCTCTAGGCCGCCCCGTCCTTTTCAAGGATCTTGAGCTCGGCATCGTTCACTTTCTTCGCCTCCTCCGTGAGCCGAACGGTCAACGCGGCGCTCTTAATCATGGGGAATCGCAAACCAACCACCAAGAACACCTCTCCTCGGGCTCCACCGAAAACCACCAAATCGAAGGCCTTTCCACGGGTTTGGAGGGGCAAGATCACCAAGAAAAGAGGCACCACGTCCTCATGTGTGATTCCCACTACAAATCCCGCAAAGAAACTCCTCCAAAACCTCCCCACGAAAATCCCTTCAAAAAGGCTCCGAAAATAGCTCCGAAAAAGAAAAACTCAGGGAATAAAAGATATGGCACAAGATGAAGATGGAGAAATCACTATGAATCATGTAGCCATATCCGGTTACAAGCCACTCCCAAGAATCACAAATCTTGGATGGCAAAAAGCTCAAACAAAGAGCCACTCTCTCCTCTCTACCTCTCACCAAGAGCACTCCAAGAAGAAGGAGCACACCCACCTAACCTAGCCAAAAGAGATGACTGCCCAACCAGCCACTCCTCCTACATATAGAGCCCTCCGATCAAAAGACCGAAGTACCCCTACACTAGGAGTTACAACACAAGCCCATGCAAGGGCGTTTTGGTCAACACATGATTAGCACCATAGGACGGATGCGCATCCACCGCAAGCCCGCGTACCACCGACGCAACTCTTGCGATCAAGCCGCGTGTCCTCTGCTTCGAAGCATCTCGGTGCCCTGCGACCCCAAACTGGTTAGACCGGTTTCACCAACCGGTCAGACCGGTTTTGGTCTGTCAGCCACACGGAGTCTTCGGCCTTGGCTTTCTGGCTCAGCCAAGTAATCTAGTGGTTTTGTGGTGAACCACTGGAAACCCCGCGGACTTGGTGTGGCCTCCGCCAATCTCCACTCATGACTTGGCCCCCACGTCATCCCGACTCCATCTTGGTTTTGAGGCTCAACCAAGAAACCGTCCACGACTTCGTCTTGCTGTTCTTGCCACCATGCGGCCCGCACTTGACCCCGCTGGCCACCGGGTCCCTCGAACCAAACCTACTTGTCTACTCCACACCTGGAGGCCTCACCGGCAATGACCTTTCACGCTTGTTCTTCACCTGCACCAACACCAGTCAAGCCGCAATCTGCACCTGCAATACTTAGCCAAGAATCAGTCCACACAACGTTGTCAATCACTCATCACACCAGGAAGCGACCATCCACCGGTCCTCGAACCACACAGGCTCTCAGCGTCCGCGGGAGCCACGCGTTCCTGCGGATCCGAGCAATGTGGCCCCACGGTGGGTGCTGTTTCGACGTCAGGGGTGGCGAGCCGGGGCGACGACAACTCCGGCGCGACCGCGACGGGCGTCTCCACGACCGCGGCAGGGGTTGAGGACGCAGCAGCGGCCAGCTCCGCTACGGCCGCTCCGACCGTGGTTTCCTCGAGGTTGACCTCGATCACCCCGACCGTGGCTGTGGTTTCGAGGGCCCTGACTGCTCCGACCAATATCGGCCCCGGCCGCTATGCCTCGGCCACTTCAAGTACGAGCTCCTTGTCGCCGGACCCAGCCGTTCCGAGCGCGGCTGTGGCCTCGAGCGCGGCTTTTCCGGGCACCTCGACCCCTGACTCCTCCAGTTCCGCAAGGAACCGCTCCAGCTCGGCCTCAAAGGCGGTTGGGTCACCGCCCGAGAGGTTGGGGTCGTCCAAGTCGACGATCTCCTGAGGCCGGGCAAACGCCTCGGGAGTCGTCGGCACCTCCATCGTGCCTCCACCCGCCTGCGGCGTCGCAGGCACGGTTGCCTCGACCACCGTCGGCGTCTCGGTCTCATTTCCACCGGCCCGGGGCACGTTCTTCTTGGAAGCCGTCAACGGGGCGCCGCCGCCTTCCAACACCGGCGAAGGCGTCGCCGTGTCGATGACTTCGACCACCGCAGTGGGCCCACTCCTGGCCTGCACCGCCGACGATGCGGCAGCAGGAGATGTCGGGCGGGGCCCGGGCTGAGGATCACGCGCGCCCAGCACTGCGCGTTTCTGCGGCGCGAGGCTGAGCACGCCGGTGTCGGCGCGGTTGAGATGAGAACAGCGATAAGGACCGAGCGAAGATGAAGAACAGTAAAACGATAAGGAATAGCGTGCAGATGCTTACATGGAAGACCTAATGCGGGCCCGCTTGACAGGTCTGTCTGACAGGCCCGACTCGGGGGCTGGCCTTTTAGCCCCCGCCGGCTCGGAGGCCGGTTGCTAGCTCCCCGCCGGCGCAGGCGCTAGCTTCTCGCCTCTCGACGGTTCGGGGGCAGCAGTCTGGCCCCCAGATGACTCGGGGGTTGCCTTCTTGTCCTCTGCCGCGCCGGAGGCTGGCCTCTGGTTTCCGCCCGCGGAGAGGGGGACCTGCACGGCCGGGGCCCCGCCGCCCCGGATAACTAAAGATTGAAGACGCCGCGAGGGAGTACTCGTACTGCGGCGCGCTCGGTGTGGACGTCGGCGGGGTTGACCTCGCCTTAGGCGGCGACCGCCTCTTCGAGGAGTCCGGGTCTCGTCGCGGGGCATCGTCGGAGGAATGGCGGGAAGAAGAATCGCGGCCCGCTGACCGCCTGGGCGGATCGTCCCGTCGCGGAGGATCCCTTCGCTCCGCGGAGGCATGGGGGCCGCCTGAGAGTGGGTTACCCTCTGACCCTCTCGGGCGAGGCGGATCCCCGATTGCGTTCCGGAACTTGCACCCTTCTCGCGTGCGTCCGGCTCCGACCACCGCTTCGAGCTCACCTCCGCAGCCTGGCGCAATGAAGACATGGGCGACCCAGACAGGGCGCTCCAATCAATGTCCGCACTCGGATCGTCGCCACTCCATTGCGGCGGTGACGAAGGATTTTCGTCCGAGGAAAAGCCGACCTCATTCATTTTGCGGCGCTTGGCACGGCGGTCGTTCCGCTCGCGCTTCACGATCTCCGCTTCTTTGTGTCGGGCCTTGCGCTCGGCCCTCCGCCTCTCCCCGGCGGCCCTAGCGCGATTGAAGATCGCATCCTGCGGGAGAGGAGGCTTCGCGGGGACGAGGTGGGAGCACTTCAGCTAAAAACAAAGGAAGCGAAGGAAATCAGCAACAATCGAAAATCTCCGAAGAGATCCAAATCAAAGCAAGGCCCCGAACCAGTCGGAAAACTTGTCGGAAGAAGAAGACACTTACAAGTTATTCAGTCCCCTCGTTGGGGAGCATAGGCAGGAGCTGTGGCGGCGGCCACGAGTACGACGCCTTCCCAATGGCCAACGCCACGTGGCGCTGGACCTCGTTCAGTGAAGGCGGCTCAGGCGCTGTCACGGTCCCCGCAAAAGGGGCCCTGTTGGCCGTCATCTCGAAGATGCGAAGTGGCCGCCTCCGGAGCGGGATGATCCCCTCGCGTGTGGTACTAGCCGATGACGGTCGCCAAGTCAACCCTGGCATCGCAGAGCCGACTCAGCACCACCCAATGCTGCTTGAGCAGTTTCTCCTGTTCCGCCGTCGGAGGCCCGTCGCTCCAGTTCCTCGGCGCCTTGGCGATGGAGACGCCGGTGAACTCCAAGAGCGCATGGTCAGGATTGTTCCTGAGGTAGAACCAACCCTAGTGCCACCCGTTATTGGAGTTCGAAAACGTGAAGGGGATGTACGCATCACCCCTGCCCTGCTTCATCCGGAGGTTGGCGCACCCGATTGTCGCCGGAAGCGGGCCGTCCTTCAGGCAGGCAAACTTGAAGAAGTACTTGAAGAGGTGCCAGTGGGCACCAACTCCCAAATACCTCTCGCACAACGCCTCGAACGCCGCCATCTGCTGGATGCTGTTCGGGTTGAGGTGTTGGAGCTGCAGCCCGTACTCAAAGAGCACGGCGCGGATGAACCGCCCGGCGGGGACGGAGAAGCTGCGCTCGTGGAATGCCACGAACGAGACGACGTAGCCCTTCGGCAGGCGTGGCACGGATTCGTCCTTGGGCACCCTCCACTCTTCAGCGTCGGTGAGCGCGGGGAGCTGCCCGGCGGCGACGAGGCGATGAAGCGTCGAGCGAGACACGTTGGAGCGAGACCAATTCGACATGGCGACGACAAGCTCTTGGGCGCGGTGTGGATGGAAGAAGCAGTGGCGCTGTAGGCGTGAATCACAGAGGGAGCGGGCGGCGCTTGCAAAGGTGATGGCTGGGAAGCAAATGATTCGAATCCTAAACCGGCGCACGGTTAATAAGGGGAAGGCGTGGCCGCCAGCCTTAAATGCTGGCCCCACCACGCCAGAAAGATGCCTGCATAAGCGCGTGTGCCCCGGGGTAACTTACGCCCGTCTGCGCGACGTTTCGACGCCCGGTGGGCCTGGGAATCTGAACCGGCTGCGCGTCGTCCCATCAAACCGTCACATCCGCCACGTCAGCCACGATCTCCACAACGGGCACGTCGCCCACGCCCGCCACGACCGCCTCGACCGGAGATCTCGAAGCAACGGCAGCGCTTCTGAAGATTAAAACCCCACAAGCGAGTCTACAACTCACTCGTGGGCTACATCCGGCGGATGTACTCGCGCGTACCCGCCGGAGAAAACCAAAGGAAAAGGCTACCCCGACACTTCTCCTCTGAGCCTGTGAGCGAGTCCTTGACTCCCACCCAGGCTCGGGGGCTACTGACGAGGGCCTGGATATAGGGCCCCTTAACCGGCAAGATAATCACTCTCGAGGTGGAGTCATCTGACACCATTGACAACGTCAAGGCTAAGATCCAGGACAGGGAGGACTACAGTTCCTTGTCAAGACCATCACTGGCAGGACGCCTTGTCTCCGACTAGTAGGTGGCTTCTCCGACAAGTCTCCGCCTCGCACGACAAGTCGCCGCCTCGCACGAGGAGTCTCCGCCTCGCACGAGGACTTTCCGCCTCGCCTCCGACAACTTGCTCGTACGAGGAGACTCCGCCTCCGACTACTCGTTCGCACGAGAAGTTTCCGTCTCCAACTAAGGCGGAGCCCACACACGGAGGTCGGAGCGTGGGAACCGGGGCCCACACGAACGTAGCGTTGCCCCGACGCTCGGGCTCCCCCGTGACGACACGCGGGGCACCAGTTCCCCACGCCATGCAAGCGCTCCAGCTAGCGGCACGCGCGGGCTGCCGGCTCTGACAAGAGTTGTAATGCTGCACTGTTCAGCCGCGCGGCCCCCAACGCACCATCCCGTCCAACTCTGCGACACGCCAACCCCGTCAGAGGCACTCAAGTACCCTCTACGGCCAGCGCCCATCTACATTTAGGCCCCAACGTGTCGGGCCTAATACACATTAAGGAGGGTTGAGTCACCCGCAAAGGAGCTCGGAGGAAGCACCAGGTACTCGGAAAGAACAGTGTTACCTGGACACGCGGCGGCCTCAAGCTCCACCACAGCTCAGCCCCCCTTCAATGCTCCCTGGCAGACAGCGACACACGAGAAGACCTCCCAACTGCGTAGGACTGTAGCACATATTCGTTTTCCTCTTTTGCCCTTCACCCTCGAGACTATAAAAGGGAGAGGAGGGCAACCGTCACGGGGGCTGACAAACCGAACATTCAACACCCCAGGGACTTGGGCTCGATACCCTCTCCCGATCAGTTTGTAACCCCTACTACAAACCATCCAAGCGCAAGAACACGGCAACTCGATACTGGACGTAGGGTGTCGCTCCTCGGAGGCCCGAACCAGTCTAAACCCCTGTGTCTCTCGCGCTAACCATCCGGGTCGGACACACGATCCGATACTAAATTTACTGCCGGCGGTAGAGAACCCCGACACCTAGGCTGCCAGATTTGCTATCCCGTGGTGGCTGCCCTTGCTGTGGCGGCGGCGGCAGTCGTAGGGGTCGTGCGCGCGGCTCGGCCCCACCGCGTTGACCTCCACCGTGGTGGCTCCGCCGGCTGGTCGCCATCGCTGCTCTAGGCAGAGGCAGCGCGCGGCGGATGGCGCCCGTGTCGGTGGACGACCGTCCTGCTCCCCGCGCGCGGCCTCTGGGTGCCCACTGCGTTGAGGACGACGGCGGCGGCGGGCGGATGAGCGACGCCAGCGCGTGCCTGATCTGGACAAGGGAGCACGCCTCCGCGGCGGTGCGGGGCGGGGAGGAGCGGCGAACGGGGCGCCGCCGCCCTTCGTCGAGTGCGACAAGGAGCCGTGGGGATCGGCAACGAGGCGCTGCGGGCGTGCGTTCCCGGAGGTGCAGGAGAGGAGAGGAGAGAGAAAGAGATGGGAGGGAGGGAGAACAATTTAATGCTGACTATTTTTAGTCACCCTCCAAACATGAGGCTGACTAGAAGCTTTTAGTCTGACTACTTCTAGTCATAGGACTAAAGAGTATCCAAACACCCTCTTACTCATATAAGGCTGGAGCTTGATTTTTTTTAGATCAACCATCATTCCGTCGACAGACATAAGTGAGCAACGCAAAGTCTGGAGCTTGATTTTTTTTAGATCAACCATCATTCCGTCGGCAGACATAAGTGAGCAACGCAAAGTCTCAAACACATGGCCACTTTGCTTGCTCAAACGTAGCTTGCTGTAGAGGATCTGATTCCCTGCATTTTTTAGAATTACATAGTACAACGCAGATGCTCACAACACGCACACACACTCACCCTTATGAATACACGTATGCAAACCCTACCCCTATAAGCACATCTGAAGGACTGAGCACCGGCACATCTGGAGATTCCTGAAGTCACCATTGGCGCCTCGTCGTCGATGGGAACGTCGCTTACCACTTAACGCATAACGCCGGTAAATCCTGGAAAATCCAGGAAAAAGTGCGAGCACCAGGATTTGAACCCTGGTGGGTAGCGTCCCACTGGACCGTTCTACCATTGGACTACAAGCCCAATCGCCTGATTCCCTGCATTTTGAGTCCCCCGTGTTACAACAATCTGCTTGGTACTGGTTTCATTTCGGCAACAAACGAAAATAGAAATAGAAACATAAGAAAAAACCGGAAATCCTATATACCTTCCGGAAGATTTTATCCTAACCCACTATAACCCACCAGGAGTCCAAATAACAGCCCATCAGGCCCAACAACTACAAACCCTACATCATCTTCTTCCACCTACCCGCGCCGCCGCCGCCCGGTGGCCCGCGGCGGACGTCCTGCGCGCCGCCCGGCCCTGCCGCGGCCGCCCCGACCCCACCACGGTCGTCCCGAGCGCCGACCGCCGCGGCCTGCCTGCTGGTGCGCCGACCGCCGTATTTGTTTGTTCAACATATCTAAAAAAATTTTGCAACATTTTGCAAATTGTTGACCAAACCAACTTTTCTTAAAATATGTTGCAACATTTTGCAAATTGTTGACCAAACCAACTTTTCTTAAAAAATGTTGCAACATTTTGCAAAATGTTGACCAGAAATAGTTTATGGAACCAACATTTTTAAAAAATATTGTAACATTTCTGAAAAATATTGGAAGAAGCCTCAAAAAAGATGGAGAAAAATCTTGTCCAACATTTCTAAAAAATGTTACAACATTTTGCAAAATGTTGACAAAAAAATAATTGACGAAACCAAAATTTCTAAAAAATGTTGGAACGTTTCTGAAAAATGTTGGAAGAAGCATAAAAAATCGAGAAAAATGTTGTCCAACATTTCTAAAAAATGTGACAAAATAGTTGACGAAACTAACATTTCTTAAAAATGTTGCAACATTTTTTATAAATGTTGATTACAAAAATGTTGGTCCAAAAAATGTTGCAATATTTTGTAAAATGTTGACGAAAAATTCATAGAAATGTTTAAGAAAAAAATGTTGTAACATTTTTCTAAAATGTTGAAATATTTTTAATTTAATAGTCATGAAGTGGGCTGGTGGGAAAATAAAAAAGCATCATTTAGATGGGCTTTGGTCGGTTGGAAGTTCGCATGCTTAACTATCTTCCGGAAGCCATATAGGAGGCCCCATATAGGAGGCCCCAGAAAAAACTTTGCTTTGTTATGAATTTTTTATATATTTTTTAATCATTTTGCAAATTTATACGATCATTTCAAAATTTATCAAAAATATACATCAACCGCCGTGGCCCACGGCGGTTGGTGGCCGTCCACGGCGGTTAGGAAACCTCCACGGCGGTTGGGCCGAACCGCCGTGGGCCAAGGCGGCTAGGCCCAACCGCCGTGGGCCACGGCGGTAGGCTCTTTTTTTAAAAAAATTATTAAATTACAATAGATCTAGTAGTTAAGTTAAGAAAAGAAAATTAAGGAATGCTGGTTCGAATTATTTAACTTAACGATTTGTACCGCCTACCGCCGCGGGGTTGCTTTTCGGCGGGTTCTTTTCTTAACTTAACGATTTATTTTTTGTTATTTAACTTTATGACAAAGAAAACTAGTAATAACGAAAAGCAAAGTGACATAATAAAACATAGTCATGATCACATATAACAGTGCTGCTGTACAAACAATATGCGACCTAATCTAGCATCGCCTGGCCTTCTTCTGCAGCCTGTCAGCTCGGACTGCGGCGTGCGTCTGCTCGCGAGGGTACGTCAACGGGTCACGTGGGTGGATCTGCCGACGCCTAGCATCAGCAGTGGGCTGCGGTGTCGCCATCGCCGCCGCTAACCCTGCAACCTCGTGGGACGATCCTGGCAACCCTCTTGGAGATGGCTGCGCCCCACCGCTCGCGCCTGGCAGCTGCGACCCTCCTGGCTGCGTCCCACCGCTCGCTCCTGACAGCTGCGAGCCTCCTGGCTGCATCCCTACTCCCTCCTGAGTCCACGTGTGTGGCGCGCCCCCTAGCTGCGACCCTCCGAGCTCGCCCTGCGACTGCAAACCCTACAAGAAGTCGAAGTCGAAGGCCAAGTCGTCGAACCCGGACCCGGACCCTCCGGCCTGGTCCTCTAGGGTGGAGTCAGGAGTGCCGCCGCTACCGACGTAAGCTGGAACAAATACTATTATTAAATCACGTATCCTAATTAATAGAATCTAGTATTTGTATATGGTTCGACATAGAGTTGTGGTCATTACCTGACTGAAGAACAACGCCAGTGGACGAGGAAGGAACCGGTGCTGCTGCTCGTGCTGCTGCTGCTGCTGCTGCTACTGGTACTGGTCCTGGTGTAGGTCCTCGTGGTGCTGGTCTTGGTGCAGGTCCTCGTGGTGCAAGACCTCTGAGAGAAGGCCCCCCTAGAGGAGACATCCTCAAGGGAGGATGCACCGGAGGGCGCGCCGGGTAGGGTGGTCGTGACGAGGAATCGTGTCGCGCTGGCTGTCCCCCTGGACTAACCGCGCTACAGGCAGGAGTCCTGCAGCGCGTAGCCTGAAACAAATAAGGTAATTTATTATTTACAACAAAAGGATAAATGAAGGTACAAACAATAACATAACATCAGTTCACGTACCTGGGAACCCAAAGGTCGTGGATCGGCAGCAACGTGCGCGTAGTGCGGGGACGCACGTGTCCAACATCCTCTCCGAGGACGGCGGACAGGAACGAGCGGTACCTGCGGTCGAGCTCCCTGTCCAACAACTCAGGCGTCACGTACGCCTCAACCTCAGCACGAGCAGCCTGAGCCTGAGCCTCGGCCTCAGCCTGAGCCTGAGCCTCGGCCTGATCCTGAGCCTGGTACTGATCCTGATCCATAACTGCAGCTGCATAAAAAAAATAAATATACAATTAAAAAAATCAGATAAGTAATTTCTACATTTTCTAGAACAGGTAAAATATTTATCTACAATGTCTACATTTTTTTAGACGAGGTAAAGTAATTTTCTAGAATTTCTACAATTTCTAAAACAGATAAACTAATTTTCTAAATTTTATAAACGAGATAAATTAATTTTCTAGAATTTCTAAACAAATTAAAGTAATTTCGACAATTTCCTGAACAGATAAACTAATTTTCTAGAATTTCTAAACATGCTAAAGTAATTTCTATAATTTATACACATGCTAAAATAATTTCTACAATTTCTAAAACAGATAAACTAATTTTCTACATTTTATAAAAGAGATAAATTAATTTTCTAGAAATTCTAAACAAATTAAAGTAATTTTGACAATTTTTTGAATAGATAAACTAATTTTCTAGAATTTTTAAACATGCTAAAGTAATTTCTATAATTTATACACATGCTAAAATAATTTCTACAATTTCTAAAACAGATAAACTAATTTTCTTGAATTTTTAAACATGCTAAAGTAATTTCTATAATTTCTACACATGCTAAAGTAATTTCTACAATTTTTAGAATAGATAACCTGATTTTCTACATTTTCTAAACGAGATAAATTAATTTTCTAGAATTGCTAAACAAATTAAAGTAATTTTGACAATTTCCTGAATAGATAAACTAATTTTCTAGAATTTCTAATCATGCTAAAGTAATTTCTATAATTTCTACACATGCTAAAGTAATTTCTACAATTTATAGAACAGATAAACTAATTTTCTATATTTTCCAAACTAAAAAACTAATTTTCTAAATCTAAACTAATTAAATTAACTAATTTCTAAATTTTCTAAACTAAAAAAGTAATTTTCTAAATCTAAACTAATTAAATGAATAAATTTCTAAATTTTCTAATCTAAAAACTAATTTTCTAATCTAAAAACTAATTTTCTAAATTTTCTAATCTAAAGACTAATTTTCTAAATCTAAACTAATTAAATTAACTAATTTCTATATTTTCTAATCTAAAAATTAATTTTCTAAATCTAAACTAATTAAA
Source organism: Cenchrus fungigraminus (assembly GCA_036936925.1). Taxonomy (NCBI): domain Eukaryota; kingdom Viridiplantae; phylum Streptophyta; class Magnoliopsida; order Poales; family Poaceae; genus Cenchrus; species Cenchrus fungigraminus. The sequence goes on along the minus strand of CM072778.1, from coordinate 11,434,696 downwards.
TTAACTAATTTCTAAATTTTCTAATATAAAAACTAATTTTCTAAATCTAAACTAATTAAATTAACTAATTTCTATATTTTCTAATCTAAAAACTAATTTTCTAAATCTAAATCTAATCTAAAACTAATTTTCTACACTAATTACACTAACTAAATTAATAAAAAAAGAAGAGACATACCTGAGAGAGAGCGGCGGGCGAAGGGAAGGGTGGCGGCGGCAGCGTGGGGGACGGCGGCCACCGTCGCCGTCCGCCACGGTGGAAAGTCCCTACCGCCGTGGCCCACGGCGGCCGCACGCCCAACCGCCGTGGCGCATGGCGGTAAGGTGCCGCGGGACCCACATCCTGCACCCGACCGTTGGCGGTGACCTTACCGCCGTGCGCCACGGCGATTGGGCGTGCGGCCGCCGTGGCCTTCGGCGGTAGGCCTTTTCCGCCGTGACCCACGGCGTTTGATGTATATTTTTGATAAATTTCGAAACTGTTGTATAAATTTGCAAAATGATTAAAAAAATATTTAAAAAAATTCCTTTGTTATGCTTTGTTACAGATGCTAGCCCAACCCATAAAGATAGAATTGCAGGCGTTCCTTAATGGGCTGCGGCCTTATAAGCTTTGCTGAATGTTTTGGTCGGAGTAACTCATAAAAAGGCTACTTATCGGGCATGGGCCGTGTAAAGCCTGTAATACCAACAGCCCATCAAACACTAAAGTCGTTTCTAAAAAAAATTCAAACACTAAAGTCACACGCTACACTTTTTTTTACGCGGATCACAGCATTTGAAAGAAATGACTTGACTAACGTGCTGCAAGACTGCAATGGTCTCTCTAAGAAAAATAAATACAACCTTTTTGTAAAAAAAAGAAGTAAAAATACCGTGCTATGAAGTATGAAGGTGGTTACTTTTTGTTAGCAGCAGGGTAGTTGGGGAAGGATTAGATAAGGGAATCAGAGGGGAAGCAGCAGGGATTCGAGATCAGGAAGAGCAAATCAAGCAGAAGAGGAGGAAGAACAGAGGAATATTGTCTTGAGGAAGAAGAACAGTTCTGTTACAATGTCCATCCGGTAAATTTGGATTCCGACCGAGAGTGGAGATGCTGGAGAGTGGAGGTGAAATTGTGAACGTGATAGATCTCGATCTACCTGGAGAGTGGAGATGCTGCTTGTACTGTTGGGGACCTTGTCGTCTTCAAGACTGAAACACGCATGGACTGAAGATGGGGATGTCTTCAGATCTAGCCAAGCTCGACTGCTCGAGGAGGATCTCTTACATACGAAAGTTGGCTAATATCGAGAGTTTCTGTTGGGTCACGTCTCCTGCAAATTTACAATCGTACGATTGAAATCTAACGATAACTATTGTGTCCGTTGCGGCGTTTCCACAGGATTCTCGAATCTGCCTGATTTTACGGCGGTTCCCTTTCCTCTCCCGTATCTTCTCCTCCTGCCTTTCTTCTACCTTGACTCTTCCTCCTGCCTTTCTTCTCCCGTCCTTTTCTCTTGCCTAGGTCAACACAGCAACCTTCAACGACGCAGATCCACGGTAAAAAGCTCTTTGCTGGACCAAGCCACCACAGATCGTCTAGGTAATTTTCCTTCTCTCCACCGCCTCTTTTACACAGATAGCTGGAGTCAACCACGCGACGGCGACCCACCCTGTGTTCGAACCTAGATGCGGCCACCTGCGCCTGTGACCGGCGGCGACCAAGGCCGCCGTTAATCAGCCGCTCGCTGCTCGCGCCTCCGGCCAACCCGGCGCTCCAATCGCTCGCGGCGTCTGTCGGCGCACCTGCTTGGCCCTTCGACGCTTCCTGTTCCCAGCTGTGAACCACCTAACATAGGCACGCAGGATGCCTGCTTTTTGCTCCTGCTGCGACCCAGGCCAGCGCCCTCACTGCAGCCACACTCAGCAAAAATATCACGATCCTCACACAGAGCAGCAGGGATTAGTAAAATCAGACTAGAAGCCGAATAGCATCACAGTGCACAACACCAATGATCTAGGCTTTTTCTTGGTCGCATCATAACAAGAACAGTTGCAACTTAAGCTACTTTTCCCCCAACATGTCCTTTTGTCTTGCAACTAACGGAAGTGTTATCATGGTATTGTTATCCTTATTGGTAAATAGTGTGCTAGCCTTAAATTAATGTTGTTATACCTCTGGTGCCTACTTATTTTTTTTCACGATTCAGTGCAACCTGCTGAAAAAACTGGTAGACTTTAGTACTGCCCACCTGTGTTGCACTGCGAGCCGATTCAAGAGATCTTCTACACTTTGTACTATATTTTTTCCCAAAATCGAGATCTTCATTAATGCCACTGTGTACATATAGTTTTTTCATGTAATTTCCTTTGCTTTCCCACGTTTTCCCTGGTGTCCCTGTCCCCGTAAATAGACGAGGAGTTCATTTACTATTACCTCCAATTCTTAACTAAAATGGATTTTGTTGCATATCATTACTTACCCCCTCCCCTTTTTTACAGTATGTTCTTAAGAAAACATTTATTTTGCAGGGCTTCCCTGGAGGATAGAGATAAAGCAACGATTAATTCAACTGGCTTTTGTAAGTTATGCACATACTTATTTTATACTTATATAGGGTCAGATTTACATATAAACAAGTTTATGTAAACTCTAACATGGCAAACCACACCATGTTTAAATATGTTATTTTTGGCACCATAAATAGCACGAGTTAATGAGATAATGATGATAATCACACAATACCATTACTAAATTAAACCATAAGAAGTTGTCCGAACTCACAATTATGTAGAAAAACTACCTGGAATGAAAACTCCCAGTAGTATATACCTACTGAACTACCAAGAATTAGTCATTTATTTATCAGTACAGCCAGTTACTCACTCTTCTCAATAACATAATACTCCATGGTTTCAAACTCCTCTACAATTTGAACATTTTGCAAATCAGAAACAAATCAAACGAATGATAAATGTTCTATGATTAGGGAGCAAACATTTGAACAAAGGATTGAGATTTGTAGAATATTTAATAATTTATCTTCTTAAATAAATGCTAATATTATAAAATTTCAAATTGCAATTTGTTAACCACAAATATATTCATAATGTAATGTATGGTTAGTTCTTATCTTTCATCTTACCGGTACTGTTAAATTTCTTTTTTATTATTACCTTTGACAATTACTAACTTCTATGTTGCAAACATTTTTATTCGATTTCTTAGGCTAAAATAATGTACTAACATAATTCTTAACATATACCAACAAGTTATATTACCAAATATAAATCCTATATCTTTGTACAAATACAGAAAAATCAGTGAGGCTGCGTGTATAAACGCACATACATATACATATACATATATATTATATATATACACACAAAATATACACAAATATATTCATATATATATATTATACACACAAAATATATAGCTACAAGATATACAAATGTCACGTACAAAACGAAAATATCAACCTGTTTCTTCTGTAGACACCCAACCATACTCTAAAAAGATTAGGCAAGAAAAAATATCATGTCTTGGAAAAAAAAGAAAGACTACAAATAATAAACTTATAGATGAACAAAGAGACTCTAAAAGAAGATGTCTACCACAAACATATAATGATGACAAATATATTGATTCAGATTATGGTATGGTATCATTTAGCTCACAATATATTCAGCAATTGAAGGAATCATACACTGAACGATCATATCTAGGCCTACCAATTTACCAGTGCAAACATTGTGGAGCTATGTTTTGGTATAATGAATGTAATAAAAAAGAAACCTACAACAATAAACAACCTACATATACAAATTGGTGTAAGAATGGGAAGATTAAAATACCACCATATAAAGAACCCCCCACATTTCTATCGCAATTAGTTAACAATAGGGAAAGTGCAATTTCAAAACATTTCCTGCAAAAAATAAGACAATATAACAGTCTATTTGCATTCACGTCAATGGGTGCAAATATATTAAAAGATATCAACAAAGTAGTAGGACCATATGTATTCCGTATCAATGGACAAATACATCATCGCATAGGATCATTGCTTCCTGAAAATGGTCGACCACCCCAATATGCTGAGCTATATATTTTTGACACAAAAAATGAGATCGAAAATAGAATAAAGGCACTACACAAAGGGGAAGCTCAAGAAGTAGATATAGATCCAAAGATAGTAGAAGAGCTCAAGAATATGCTCGATGCCTGCAACCCATTAGTAAAAATGTTTCGCCATGCACGTGATTTGCTAGAAGAGCACAAGGGCATAGATATAAGCATACGTATTTTAGGTGCTGAAAAAGGTGATACAGTACAATATGAAATACCACATCCCGAGGATTTAGCAATGTTGTAGTTGGTGATCTAAATTTAGAAAAATATAAAAGAGACATTATTATCAATTGTAGAAACAAAGGCCTTCAACGTATAAGCATTTTCCATCCAGCATACATGGCTTTGCAATACCCATTGCTTTTCCCATATGGAGAAAGAGGATTCCAACTTGGCATACCATATCATGACAACAAAACCTCTCATAATAGGAACACAAAAAGAAATAATATGACAATGCATGAGTATTACAAATACCAAGTGCACTATAGACCAAATCAACCCAATCCATTCCTATGCTACGGTAGACTGTCAAAACAAGCAATAGTGGACGCTAGGGCAATGGAAGATGAAGATAGATTGGCATATATAGCAAGGAACCAGAACAAATTAAGGTGTGAATATTTGCAAGGAGTTTTTGATGCCATAGAAAAAGGTCTTACCGAAAGTGATCAAATAGGTAAAAAAAACTTTGCTCCCTTCGAGCCACACCGGTTCCAAACGATATGTCATACAAAATTATCACGATGGGATAGCTATTTGCCGTGTATATGGACCTCCTGACCTCTTCATAACATTCACATGTAATCCAAAATGGCAAGAAATTGTTTGCACTATAAAAAACGGTGAACAACCAAATGATAGACCAGATATTATAGTACGAGTTTTCCATATGAAACTACAAGAATTAATAGAAGATATTTGGTCTGGCCAATTATTTGGGTCAAGTTTGGCCATACTATACTCGATAGAATTCCAGAAGAGAGGATTGCCCCATGTTCACATCATAATATGGATAGATAAAAAAATATTACGGTAAACGCAGAAGTGATTAACTCTTGGATATCAGCCAAAATTCCTGATCCAAAAGATGATCCTCTAGGTTATGTACTCATAGCTGAACATATGGTACATGGACCATGTGGTGACAAAAATGAAAAATCTCCTTGTATGAAAAGGGGGAAATGCTCAAAATTTTATCCAAAAGATTTTATTGAAGAGACAACTTTTACTGACAATGGATTCACTCTATATCGTAGAAGGCAAAATAACATTTACATACGAAAGGTAAATCATAATTTAGATAATAGATGGGTTGTCCCACACAACATGAAGCTTCTAAAAAAATATCAAGCTCATATAAATGTAGAATATGTAAACAAAAGCAAACTACTTAAATATCTATGCAAATATGTGAACAAAGGACCAGACAAAGCGTTGGTGTTGTTTCAACGTATACAAAAAGGAGAACAAGCAAGCTCAGTTGACCAACCTAATGAAAGAGACGAGATTAAAGAATACTTAGATTGTCGATACATATGTGAACAAGATGCGCTTTGGAGATTATTAGAATATGACATACATTATCATTGGCCACCAGTTGAAAGACTACCTGTACATCTACCTCTACAAAACACAGTATGTTTGCCTAAAGGAACAAAATTAAAATCCATTGCTAAAGATCCAAAGTTTCAGAAAACAAAACTAACAGAATGGTTTGAAGCTAATAAGTTGCATGAAGATGCAAGGAAACTCACATATTGTGAATTTCCCCAAGAGTTGACATGGGATGAAAAGAATAGAAAATGGATAAAGAGACAACGTAGTTTTAAGATCGGTAGAATATACTATGTCAACCCCATAGAAGGAGAACGTTTTTACCTACGAATGTTACTGATGATAGTTAAAGGAGCTAAAGATTACAAAGATATAAGAACATATAATGGAATAGTGTATCAAACATTCAAAGAAGCCTGTGCAGCACGCGGACTACTAAATGATGATAAGGAATGGTATGAAACGTTTAGCGAAGCCGCTACTTGGGCAACTACTGCACAATTGAGATACCTATTTTTCACTATGGTCTTATATTGTAACTTGCAAGATGAGAGAAACTTTTACGAGCACAATTGGAGAAAAATGACTGATGATATTGAACGACAACTAATTAAAAAATACGAGCCAATTATATATAACCCAACGGATATGGAGCTACAAGATCTGTTATTGGAAGAGCTTGAAGACATCTTTTCTAAAAATGGAATTTACATGTACAATTACAAACTTCCTCACAGATTAACACAATACAATATTGATACAAACAATAAGTTAATTGAAGAAGAACTTAGTTATGACAGTGACAGGTTGGAAAAAGAATTTAACTTATTGTATCAACAACTAAATAATGATAAAAAAATGCATTTCATGGCATAATCAAGGCTGTTCTTGCTAAAGAACCCAATATTTTCTTTGTTATAGGCCACGGTGGTACCGGAAAAACATTTTTGTGGAATACTATAATTGCATATCTAAGATCCCAAAGAAAAATTGTACTCACTGTAGCTTCATCAGGAGTTGCCTCATTATTACTTCCAAATGGGCGAACAGCGCATTCAAGATTTCGAATCCCTATTGATTTAGATGAGCTCTCGATTTGCGACATCAAAAGAGGGACAAAGTTAGCTGATCTCATGCTTAGCACAGACCTTATAATTTGGGATGAAGCTTTAATGACAAATAAACAATGTTTCGAAGCTCTTGATAGGTCACTTAGAGATATAGTATCTGAAAAACAACCAAGATTGCAAGATGTACCATTTGGAGGGAAAATAGTAGTACTAGGAGGGGACCCGAAACAATTATTGCCGGTGATCGAAAATGCTACAAGAGCACAAACAATTAATGCATCAATATTTCGCTCGTATCTATGGAAGCATATAAAGAGACTTTACTTACATGAAAATATGCGATTATTAAAAATAGATGCAACAACATCTGAATACAAGGAATTAAATGAATTTAGTGAATGGATATTAAAAATAGGAAATGGAACTTTACAAGATAAACATTCATGTTCTGTAAATGATAATCCAGATTGTCACATAGTTCAAATTCTAGATGATCTCTTGATAAAGCAAGCCGACAATAAAATCAAAGCTCTTGTAGATTCAACGTTCCCAAATTTCACCTTGAACTATAACGATGTTGAATATCTTAGAGACCGAGCTATCTTATCAACAACTAATGAAATAGTCGATGAAATTAATGACTACATGCTTAGTCTACTACCTGGGAATGAGATCGAGTATTACAGTGCAGATTCAATATCTAAATGTCTAGATACTTGCAATGATGTTGACATATTATATCCTATTGAATATTTGAATAGTCTTAGCGCAAACAACTTTCCTGCGCATAAACTGAAATTGAAAATAGGAGCACCAGTTATGTTACTACGAAATCTTAATCAAAGCGTAGGTCTATGCAATGGAACACGATTAATACTAACAAATCTTGGACAAAATGTGATCGAGGCTGTTATTATTACAGGAACACATATAGGAGAAAAGGTATATATACCTCGAATAAATCTAACCACACAAGGCTCTCGTTGGCCATTTGTTTTAAGCCGTCGTCAATTTCCAATAAAAGTATGCTACTCTATGACAATAAATAAGAGTCAGGGACAAACATTATCAAATGTAGGAGTCTATCTAAGGAAACCATTATTCACGCATGGGCAACTATATGTTGCAGTATCTCGAGTAAAAGATAGAAAAAGCCTTAAAATATTGATTGAGAATGAAGATGGAACATGTGGAGACACAACAACAAACATTGTGTATAAAGAGATATTTGATATTGACTAAAGACGTAGCACAAATGTGTGCCTGGAATATTTCATGCCTCTTTTACATGTTATCTCATTTACAGTACTCTATTATTGCCTTCTATTTACCTTATTTTTTTCTTTTTGCAGATTCCATTGCATTGTTCCGGTAACAATGCAAGGTGAAATCACTCCACTCTCAGAGGTGCGTCCAATAGGCTCTCTATATAATATCCATGTGAGAGTGTCAAGAACTTGGGAATATAGAGGCAAGAGTGAACATAATGATCTGCTCCATTTCGATATGGTCCTCATCGATCAAAAGGTATAATAATTTATTCCTTTATCAAAAATCTCAAGATCATCATTTACATCTATATTTTGTCTCTGGCATCTTTTTTTTCTAACAATGGTAACAAATGTAGGGATATGCAATGTACTGTGAGGTACCGAAAGATACACTTCATCAATTTAAGGAGCACCTACAGGAAGGTAAAATTCTTTATATATACAAGCTGATTGTTGAAAAAGCTAAGCCTAGCTGGAGAGTAGTAGATGCCCCCTACATGCTAAAATTCAGCAAGAGAACACAGATCACTGAAGCAAAAAGCAACGACACAACTTTTCCTAAGTATGTGTTTTCTTTGACTCCGATTGAACTGCTGCCTCAATATGTCAGAAGGACATATCGTTTCCTAGGTAACAACACTTAATCCTAACTCATACACAATATTGAGATATCCTAACACACACTGTGCCTAATTTTTTAAACTACCAATATAGATGTGCTTGGGAAAATCGTAGCTGTTGTGCGTGACACATCTGGAGATCTCATGATGCGTAGAGTTATACAACTCCAAGATCATAAGTATGATTTCAAACTAAAAAGTTCACACAAATTTCAAATGGATGTCTTTATTCTTAAATGTTATCTCAATACTCGGATTTTCTAATCAATGTGCAGAGGAACCACAGTTGAACTATCATTGGCAGGAAAAAGGGCTCTCGCATTCAATGCAGAGGCTGTTTTCCAGGTTGGTCGGAACAATCATGTCATTGCAATATTTGTGAGTACTTTATTGAAGGTCTATAGAGAAGACTACAAGTTTCTTAGTGGAACATCAGCTTGTCGCTGGTACATAAATGAAAATGATATACCAGCAATAAGGACATTTCAGAGAAGGTACGATTCTAATCTTTTTTTAAAATATGACAAACATTTCTTAAACTGTATGCTTGTAGTAAATATATTACAACATCATAACAGCTTGCCCTATGGAGTGACACCAATTCAAAAATTAGAGCTCAAAAGTGAAGATTACATGGAACAAGGCGTCGAAGAAAAAACTTTATTTGATCTCAAAGAAGTTGATCCCTATACAGAAAAGGTGCGAACAAAACACATCTCTTGCAATTATATTCTCATTTGGACATGACCAACCTGCGATGGCCTTACTGCTTGGAACTATAACATAGAAAAATATATGAGTAACAGTTGTTTTCTTTCAAAGCCAACAAAAAGATTTTAGCTGAACAACTAACTCAATTTGGCATTCACCCTCATTACTGCTTTCTGGATACGGCATTATACACTAGCACAGATTGATTGTCACTTTTAAATTGATAAATGGTTTGTAATGAACCAAATTTTTATAAGCCCTTGTGGTATTTTAAGTTCCTTCAGTCAATTTTAGCTTCCATTTTCAGGGTCTAATATGTACTATTTGGTTTGATGATTCCCTTCCAGCAAAGGATATCATTTCTTGATAATTAATTAATTTCAAACTTCTACATGTGGATGTTCGAAAACAGACTTGGGAGAATTGCTAAACCATCATGAAACTAATCTAGCACAACGGTTTTTGCCATACGCTTGAATCTTACTTTACCTGTATGTGAAACTAAATTTTGTATGGTGCACTATTGTACCTGTTTGTAGAACAAGAGATTTCAATGCACAGTTACACTGCTTTCTCTAGCAGAGAAGCAACAGTGGTGCTATAGAGCTTGTAGAGTTTGCAACTCAAGAATGGTAATTGGTGAAGATGGATACAAATGCACAAAGGCAACTGTTTGCTCCTGCAAACAATTTGACTGGAAGTAAGAAAACCTCATGAAAACACGACATAGCCTAAATAATTGTCATCTATTAAAACACATTCAGCTAACTATATTTCTACATGCTTCAGGTACAAGATTTGTTTCATAGGAGCAGACGACACCTATAGCCTTGAGTTCATGTTCTTTGAGAAAAAAGGGGTGGAACTCATTGGAAAAAGTGCAGAGAACCTAAGGAAACAGTATGACCCAACTTCTACGCCACCTGACATAGCACAATGGATAAACCACAAATTCACTTTCATAGTAAAAGTCCTATTAAAAAAAAGCGTCAGAAATATTGATTCTTCTTTTGAGGTTATCATGATCAAAGAAAGGTATGGAAAACAAGCAACACTGCGAAGCATTAATATGTGCACTGGATCTATGACATCAAACATAGATACATCAGATCTACCACCACTGGTACCAATAACATCAATCAAAAAGGTGGATTAGGTAAATTAAAAAATAGTACTTATGTTATAATTTGTTGCATGGGGTTTCTAATATAAAAAAAATTTAGGCTTCTTCGTTACCAGCTGCTCAGTTCACAGATATTCGGGCTATGGACATAGACGGTCAGTCTAGGTAACTATATGCACACTCTTACATATACACATGTTGTAGTTCCATGTTTCTAACTGTTATCTTATAACCACAGAGCTTGGGACGACAACAATGACGACCAAGAGGTAACTCCTTTTTATTTCATGGCTGCTATGCTAAATTGTTACACCTCTGTGACTAATCTACTTCCGTCTGAACTCCAAGTCCTCCTATGACTTTACTCACAATATCGAAATATTACTTTAAGAGTTACCCATCTGCTTATCAAGACCAACAACATATATGACCTTCATTTCTCTTTCTTGCTATGTTCCTAGGCCAAGAAGGATGATGAAGACAAGGATGAAATACAGGAGACCAAAAGACAGAGAACTACCTAATCATATTGATGGTACGTCACAACAACTTACTATTTCCCTTCCAAATGTTTCTTATAATTACTTGATTGATAGATGATCTTCATATACATTTATTAATTACTTTTGCCCCTCTACCACAGATATCAAGGAAGGACCAAAGGCACCAAAAACGCATTTTGCTGTACAGCGCAACAAAACCATCTACGTGACATTTTGTTGAACACTATGGGAACAGCTTTTGTTAGAAAAGCTAAAAGATCCTATTTTACTCTCGAGAGCGAGGCTGATACTATGACCCTTTGTATTTTGCTCACCCTCCGAAGAAACAGCTATCTTTAGGTCACTATGTAAAGCCTGGACTCCTATCAAACCATGTACTATCTACAACGTCGAATGATTAACGCAAGTTGATGGCAGCACATAAAATAGTGTGCTTACGTAAAATGGAACAATTTGCATTAGCGAAATCTCTTTTTGATCTTTTCTAAATTTTAGCTGTTACACATATTAACATGGAGACAAATTCACGAGGGAACTGGCCTAGCGCGGCAAGGCCGCGTTGTTTTTCTAGTCTTTACCTACGAATCCTGGCCAATACCGAGGCCAGGGAAGCTGTCCACGTCACGGGATTTCACAGTCCGTCGAATCAGCGCGTGAACGACCTAGATTGGGAAAATAGCGGGCCTTTTACAAATAAGGCCCTGACCTTCCTCAAAATCATTCCTCAGTCCAAGAAACAGGCTACGGCGAGCGGCGGCACGCACGAGCAAGGCTGCCCACCAGCCCGAGCAGCGCCGGCGCCCAACCTGCGGAGTGAGCAGGGGAGAGGAAGGAGGAGAAAAGGCTGGCGGGAGAGCCAGATCAAAAGCTCGAGAAGGGAGAAAAGTAGAGGAAGCACGAGAAAGGGGCACCACCGGAGAGCAGCGGCCGCCGGCCGGGGAAGCCGCCGCGGCGAGTGAGAAGGCGGACGCCTACCTCTCCCACTACACCTACAACCGGTCGGAGAGGAGGAAGAAGGAATACGACCCCGCCACCGGTACGGTGCTGGAGGAAGCCGTCGGACTCCTCGGACTTTCCGCTCCTCGCATCTGCGCCCTCCCCGGAACGCTTGAACCGCGACCTCGGCGTCCGTCCGCCGTGTTGTCCCCACCGGAGTCGTCAGCCCCGACGTCCGTGCGCCGTGCCGCCGCTGATTCGGCGTCTGTGCGCGGCTCCGGATCCGCCCCGGGAGCCCTCCCCGTGCGGGAGCAGCATACCCCTCTGGCCCCCTCGCTGCTTGCACTTATACCTGAGCATTTTTGGCCCGGCCCGGGCCCGGCCCGCACCAGGCCCGTCCACGGACCTTACTGGACGGGCGTGGGCAGAGATCTTGAAGCCCGCGAAATTTTTTTTGGCCCGAGCCCGACCCGAAATGCTGTTTTTAGTTACTTTACACTATAAAATGCGCGGGCGGCCCGCCCAAGCTCGGGCCCGGCCCGAGCCCGGCCCGAAAACTGAGGCCCGACACGTCCCATGGGACGGTCATAGGCAGGATTTTCTCAGCCCGAAAAATCCGGGTTTTTTTCGGCCCGGCCCGAACCCGGCCCGGCCCGTGGAATGCTCAGGTCTACTTGCACTTCTCTACAGCGCCGGCGTGAGCTGCTGCTCAGCGCGACACTGGATCGAGCAGCACGACAGGGGAGCACAGAGGCCGTGCCTTAGTCAAAGGGCGAAGGAGAAAAGTGACGAGAAGATAAGGAAGAAGGAACCAGAAACACAGAATGAATGGACGAGAGCAAAAATCGATGGTGCCACACTGCTACTGCTATATTAAAAAACCACTCTGTATATGACCGCTAGGGCCTATTTCCAGACCCATCGTCGTAATTTTTTATTGTTTAATAAATAATAAGCTAATATGTTACTTCGTTGGGATCGTGAACTTGTATTTCTCCTTACGCACATCTCTGTTCGGCAACCATCTTACTCTTTCATTGTTTTGCGGTTATTTTTAATGATTATGTTAAGAACAAGACATTCGAAAATCAGACGCTCTGGTATATATTTTAATAGTTAATTTTTGGTGTCGTGATTATTATTTTTGCATGTGGTATATATTTTAACACAAACTGTATTTGGAAGTCTAATCAAGATCAACAGACTAATGAAGTTCAGAGCTTCTCAGCAGCATTTGTCGCACCTTCTCGATAATGATACTGACTTCTCAACTTCCATCTAAGCCTGCGCCAAAAAAAAATCCGTCTAAGCCTAACGGATACTGCAGTTTCAAAAATCCACTCTTCTCTTACTAATTGTCACTCACCATTTCAAAGTTGCCCGTACATATAAAATTTCACTTATTTCTACAAATCTGGTTATACCGTTGTAACATCAAATTTTGGCTTCATCCAATTTGATCGAGTGGACGGCAAGCTCCCCCTTGAGCTCGATACGGCTCCCCCTTCATCTCGAGCTCGGGGATGACAAGCTTGCAAATGTCGCTAGCGGAGAGGAGGAAACCTTGGAGGAATCTAACAAATATTAGTTAAATTCCACATTGGTTACGCAAAATAGAAATTAAAATAAATTTGTTGTCCTACTAAATTAATGCTAATCAAAGTTCAACTGTTTTTGTACTCGCACATCATTTTGGATCCGAGTCCAAATTGATAACCACCATGCTCATGGCTCATATCTGAGTTCATCAGGCATGAAACCACATATACAACCCATTATATCAAGTGTTATGAGATAAAATCGTCTTCTCCCATAACACACTGCACAAAAATGGGAAGAATTCTAAGAAAAATTGTACCACAGCCGCAAACACTAGAGATCGAAACATGAAAATGATCTACATACCCAGCAAAATTCCAATTACGACTCCCATTAAAAACAAGCACTACCACTGGTTACGCGGTAAGGCCGTGAGGTTTTCTAGTGATTTTTACGGGCACGGGTATCTTTCCCAGTTTTGTGTGCTCTAAAAAAAAGACGAAATACGCCTCTAGAAGACTAGCTAGAACCTTCGTTTCAGTTTTCACTGTGATGCGCGTGGTGTAAGCTTTCCGGGTCATCATGATGTAATCAAACGCACACATTACCCCTGCGGCTTTAATCTTCCGGACCGATCGAGCATTCGAGCTTATGCAACGTGATTCGTGATTCATTCCTCTCGTTCTCATACATCCACATCTCCATGACGCGCGGTCAAAAGTACTAGTACGCTCGAGCAGTTGAGCGACAGAAAACGCCAACCTCCCGGTTCCCAAGGTGTGAGGGCAAGACCGGGTGCCTCGTCGGTCGGAACAAGCGAACAATCAGCGTCCGGAGCCAGATAAACCAAAGGAAAAGCAGCGGGAGCGCAAAAGACGACGGCAGTGCCGCCGGCACATCCTGCCGTACTGCAGCGCTGCCCGTCTGCCAGCGACGTTCACAGCCGGCCGGCGCAGCCGTCTGCCGCCGGGTCAGGGAGGCGCCCAGGCGGCCAGGCCCCAGCGATCGATCGGGCAGCCAGCCGAGCAGCGACGCGTTCCCGAGGAAGCTAGCGTCCGTCGTCCTCCGAAATGCGCAATGATTGGTGACCGCGCGCCGCATCGTCCACGGCTCCACGCCGCACACGTCGCGTCCCATGCCGTCATGCCTCGGGCAGCGCGCACGCCGGGGCAGCCCCCACTGTGTCCCCCGCGGCGAGCACCGTCGCGCCCCGCCCGCTCCCGTCCCGTCAATTCCTTGTCTCCCCGTCGCGTCGCCTTGTGCGCGCTGTCCCCCGAACGGCTTTCGGGAAGCCCGGGCCGGCGACGACGGGGGGCCCTTGAGGAGCACGGCTCCGGCGGTCCGGCCGCTCTCCGGCCAGCCTCAAAAGAACTGCGCGCTCGGCCTCTCCTCTGATGTTCTCTTGTTGCATCACGCACTAGCTTTTTCCTCTCCCTCCTCGCTTTATCTTTCCATCTCCAGCATCGGGTGGGCTTAGGGCATGTTTGGTTCCCATAAGTAGGGTGACTTAAAGTGTAAAAAGTGTAAAATAAGTCATCTGTAAAACCAAACAGTCATGACTTAAAGTGGTGTGACTTATACTCTCTCCGTCCCGCAAAGAGTGTCCACTTTGACTTTTCTCAGTCAAACTGTTTAAAGTTTGACTAAATTTATAATGAAGAGTATCAATATTTATAACACTAAATAGATATGTAATGAAAATATATTTCATAATGAATCTAATGAAACTTGTTAGGCATCGAAAATGTTTATATATTTTTATATAAACTTAGTCAAACATAAGATGATTTGACTTAGTACAAACCAAAGGGACATTCTTTGCGGGACGGAGGGAGTAAGTCCCATAAGTAGCTCCACTCCTACTTAAAGTGACTTATTTCCACTTTTTCCCTCTAGTACCATGTGTGGAGCCCACTAACTTATAAATCACTGCAACCAAACAGGACTAACTTAAAGTGGTCTGACTTATAAATCGGGTGACTTATAAGTCACCCTACTTATGGGAACAAACATGCCCTTAGATCCTTTGCAAGATCTGCTTGCTCGCTTCCACTGGAAATATTCTCCGGCCACCACCACCGGCGCAAGGCAACAAGAATATACTGCACCCCGTACACAATACACACAAACGTCGCCGTCTCTCGTCTCTCTAAAGCTGCAAGCCTCGCTTTTGCGGTTCCCGGGTCATACTGAAACATTAGAAGGCCCGGTTAGCCAGCCGATCGATGACCACTCTGCTCATCGCTTCTCTTCTCTTCTCTGATCAGATCGATGCCACCGTAGCGGTCAATTGGACCAGCCTTTGTTTCAGTACCTTGTCGCTCCCTTTGCTTCCTTTTTCTTTTTCTGAGCTTGCTTGCAGTGCCTTTCATGCTCTTGTCACATACTTGCACTAGCCTCCTAGCGTTTTCCTTTGAGCGATACCACCAGGCCTTGCCGTATAAAACGTGTCCTGCTGCGTAGGCTCTAGGCTGTCCTGGTGATATACGAGCACACTATATTGGGCTCCGAGGAGGCATCATCCGACCGACGAGATGAGGAGGAAGGGGAGCGAGTGCACAAGGATCAGCCCAGCCGAGATCGGCAGCAACACGCCCATGATCTCCCTGGCGTCCAGATCCGGCGGCCGGCGGGCGGCGCCGGAGCGGGAACGGCCACGGCAAGTGCGGGGCGCCTGCGGCTCTCGTCTGCTGCGGAGCGCCCGGTGGACGGCCGCGCGGTTCTACCGGCGGGCGAGAGTGAGCATCGTCAGGGCGTTCTTCCGGTCCGCCTCGACGACCAAGAAAACAGCAGCTGCTGCTGCCACCGTTGCGTCGCCGGATTGCACGCCGGCGAGGCATAGCAGTAAGCGGCAGCAGCCCGCGGCACCGGCGGTTGTCGTCGACGACTCGCATAAGAGCGAAGCGGTGGAGGAGTGCATCAAGTTCATGAACTCGTCGTCGAGGAAGTACCGATAGAGTGCCGAACATCTATCGGGGGATTCTGTGTGCGCGGATGCTAGCGTCTTTCTTGTATTTGTCATCTCTTTTCTTGGCCTTTCATCTATGTGCGCATCTGATCAAACCTTGTACTTGAGAAAAAAATACCGGCTACTTCTCTCATATCTTTATGTGCCTGGAAATGAGGCTTTGTATATTTTTCCTGCGTGGTTTGCTGATTTCAATTTTTCATCTGAAACCAAACAGAATTCTGTCACGATAAGCATGGGTTTCTTTTATTTGGGTTACCTGCATTTTTTTTATTTTTGACACAAACAGAAGTTTATCTACAGAGCCGAAGGACAAAAATTAAAGAAGAACCGTCGTCCCTAGTAGCAAAACTTGTAGTGCAAAATTCCGCAGCCAATTTTCTAACAAACATTTTAACTGTGTTTTCATGGAAGTTATAAAGGTATTGCCAAACATAATGGTTTTATTTTAGAAGACATAAAGTATATTCAACAACAACTAGAGATAGCATGTCAAGCAATAAATATATGTCCAAGAGACATGATACAATATGTATATATATAAGAAACATCATGTGTATTTATCGGGATCGCAAGAGAGAGAACCGGCTACCATGCACCATCAACGAAGAAAGGGCCACTGGAGCAAGAAGAAGAAAAGAAAGGGGTGTTGACCGCTGATCATAAGGAAAAAAGGACTTTCGGACGAGAGGAAGAAAGTACCGGTGGATGGACAACCAGATGGAAAGAGAGGGGGGCCTACGTTGTCGTTGCTTGAGCCCATCTCAGTTCGAGAGGAAGCTTCAAGGTCGCCTACGCCGACAACAGCATTGCCACCAGATACAATGAGCTCACCAGAGGAGTTGGATCCACACATCGAGAAGTTGTGCACCTAGACTCTACTTGAGGTCAACAAGTGAGCCAAACTCAGGAGCCACGAAATCACAAGGCATAGTTCAACCATCGAAAGTGAGGAAAAGAGAGGCTGTGTCGATTGAGGCAAGGACTAAGTGATAAGAGGGTGAACAACAATTTCAGTCCAATACAGAGTTGCAGAGGTGGACATTGTATGCAGGGGTGCAGCAGAGCATCGAATGTCATTTCTTAATGGGTCAGTTTCCATCCACCAATCAAAACACCATCCAAATAGCAGAATTTGAGTGTATCAGTATCAGTTTTGAATTTCGAGCTCCAATACGTACATCAATAGCAGTGATTTCAAAAGGATGAATCACGAATTAAAAGGCATAAAAATATACAATACTAACATATCATTTTTAAATATAGTTACCAAATCTAGCCACGCTATTAGCACAGACTAACTTGCTAGTTTTTTTTAGAATTACACAGTACATCGGAGACACTCACAACGCACGCACATTCATCCCTATGAACACACGCGCGCAAACCCTACCCCTATGAGCAGCTTCGAATACTGAGCCGGCAAATCCCTCTGGACGTCTGGTTGCTGTCGAATCGCTCCAAGTAGTTTACTTATTTCTCCGTTTCTAGGAACTAATAAGTGATCAGGATAAAGATAAACCATGAGCTACACCTGTGATGTCTTTTTTGCCCGCGTATGTTGAAGACGAATAATGGAACCATATTCAACGAAACAGGTCGAGGAGATAAGAAAGCATTTGCAATTAAAGCAAACTTAAGCTTGTGAACATAGTCGTACAACCAATCCGTCAAACCAAACCTACTCATTACTGTCCTAAACATAAAGAAATATTGCAGTGAAAATGAAAGAGGGACATGCATGCATGCTTATAACTATTATTAGGTCGGTACTCCTCCATTCGTGACATGCATGCTTATAATTCCCAAGAACCGTCAGTCCATCAAATACGCAGTTTGTTAATTACGTGTAAAGTGGACATCATAGACTTTGAAATCAGGTTGATCTGCGTCCTAAAGTGGACATGGAGGTAGTTGGTATTAGTTGGGATGCAAAATCACATTTCCATCCTACTTATTATTTAAAAAAAATTCTATCCTACTCCAAATATTTGGTATACTGAGTGTTATAGGAGCATACCACTAAAGGTCATAACTATGTAAGTGTTCCACGTCATAATCCATTGTACACCATATCACCATCCACTATACGTCATGTCATCATCCACTGGACCATCTATTTATGCTTTCAACTGATTTTCTATGACCAATAGCGTGTCTTTGTGCGTAGCACACCACAACATTTTTGCAGTAAAAATATATGTAAGATCAATCATTTAAGAATGTTTCTCTCTCAACAAAATGAACATATGCTTTCATGTATAATGTTGTTCACAAAAGAATATTTTCATACAATCATCTTGATGTTTCTACTTTCACATTTCATCTTAAACTTTTCTCTAAGTAATTCTCGCAGCAACGCGCGAGGTAGTATCACTGAAAATTTTTATGTTATATAGGTCTAATTAAAGAGGAATTTTAGGACAAATACTATTGGAACATTATGTAGTTTGCTGGACGGCAATGGGTCAAATTCTGGAGGGCCTGCCTTGGCGAGGCCACGCACGAAGTTGATCCAGGCCTTTCAAACAAATAAGTTGGGCCCTTCTTTTCCAGTGCAGACTGCATGGTTCATTCAGCCCATAGTGTCCTTGCCTTTTTTTCCTTATTCCTTTTTCCATGTCTATTTGTAGTCTATATATTTTCCAGTGTGTCATTTCTTACATACACACGAGTACATGGCACATGTGCTCGCACTCTAAATGAATGTTTGGCACGCACCTCCAACAACCCTTATAGAAGATCAAGCTGTCACATTTTAAGATTGATGAAGTTAAAATAGGTGTCTCACAATCAGGGGGATTGAGAAAGACTAGAAAGACTGGCACGTCGTTGCCGCGTCATGACCTGTAGCCCTGTGATTGCTTGGAAGGCTGGAGATATTTTTATAGGATTTTAGGCTGTGGGTTAATTTCTTGAAACTTTAGAGTATTTTTTAGTTAAAATGTCGGGACCGTGGATTGATCGTGGCAAAGCTGGGGGGACTTTTTCACAAAATTTTGGAATGTGAATAGATTTGTAGTAAATTTAGGGTATTTTTCATAAAAGTTTGTGGATCGTGTTTTAATTTATGTAAAGTTCAGCTTTGTGGGAGATGCATGGATCCCATGTTGTTTTTTTATAAAATTGCTTGACAAGTGGCTCGATCGAGGGAGATGTCATCAAATTGTTTGAGAGGTGGCTTAAATAAATGGTAGTTATGTAAAGTTTGAGAAGACTTCATTAAATTGTCGAAGCAGTGGTTGGACTAAAATTTATTTTTTGATTAAGTTTGTGGGGGATTTTGTAAATTTGGCAGCCCACTTGGAATCCTTTCGAAGCTCGAGGGGGTTTTGTAAAACTACCGGAGAGGTGGCTGGAATAAAATTGTATTTATATGAAGTTTGAGGGGTTTTCGTAAACTTATCTCTATGGGTTGGACTATATATTTATTTTGATAAAGTTCGAGGGGGTTTTGTAAAATTTGCAGCCCTTTAGGCATTCCTTCAAAGCTCAAGATGGTTTTCATAAAACTGCCTAGTGGTTTCCGTAAATTTATTTGTGTGTGAGTTATTATATATTTATTTTCGGTAAAGTTTGAGGGGCATTTGTAAAAGAGTAAAATGCACCTCGAGCCCTTAAACTTGTGGTCATGTGCCAAATAGGTCCATCAACTTTGAAAATGCATTTTTTAGTCCCTAAACTTGCTAATCGTGCCAAATAGGTCCAAATCTTGGCTAATCGTGCCTATTTGTTCTAATCTCTCTCACCATCCATGTCATATTCCCCGTCTCTCCCTCTTCCTCCCCACGCCGGCTGCCATTGCTTTGCAGCGCCCCTCCCCGGTCGCCACCTCCCTTCTCCCCTACTCCATGGAGCAGATGCCACTGGGCAAGAAGTGTCTGTGTGCGCTCCTCGCCGCCCACTAGCGGCATGCCCCAGATAAGCTCCTCCTTCCACTCGGCCACCAGTGTCGACGCAGCCTCAACCTTAGCAGACGCGGCTATCTCGAACGCGGTGGGGATGACGGATACATCACGGCGGTAGCCGCACTGTCCTACGAGGACGACGACAGTCTTCTCCGGTGCCAGGGAAGAGGGATTAGGAGAAATCAGCAAGATTAGCCAAGATTTGGACCTATTTGGCACGATTAGCAAGTTTGGAGACCCAAAAGTGCATTTTCAAAGTTGATGGACCTATTTGACACAGCGTGACAAGTTTAAGGACCCGTGGTGCATTTTACTCTTTGTAAAATTTGCAGCCCTCTTGGCATTTGTTGATTTTGAATTCGAGGGGGTTTCCATAAAACTGCTTGATATGTGACTTGAGCAAATGCTAATTTTGAAAAGTTCGAGTTGATTTTCATAAAATTACTTAAGTATGGGCTAGACTACATTAATATTGATTAAGTTTAAGGGTTTTCTTGTAAAACTGCTGAGCCTCCTAGATACCCACATACAATCTGACGACCATGGATTTTCGTTGACGTGGTGGTGGTGGGCGTTGACGTGGTGGTGGTGGGGGGCAGGTAGGGGGTTGTGAAACTTTACATTTTCATTTTAGCCCTTGCACTTTATGTGAATGCAACCTGCAGTCCAATGATGGATATCGTTCGGGAGCACAGGGGGCATATGATGATATGAGAGGGTGCGAGAGCATCCGAACCTCTTTCGAACTGAATCATGCTCACAAAAACTATTTGACACTGTTTCACTATTTGATTTTTTGTACTACATTTTTGCTGCCCATATGTATGTGGATATAATGTTAAGAATTAATGTATTATCAAGCAATAGAGGTGGTTTTATTAGATTATCCAAAACATATAAACTACATACCTAGTAGTGGAGTTGGAGTTGCCAATTGTGCAAAACTGGAAACATTTTTTAACAAAAAAATGATAATACATTACAAATTCTTAACAAATATAATTAGGTTTGCTTGAAAGCTACTTCCTTCGTCCTAAATTGTAAGTTTTTTTTGCATTTCTAAATCAACATTTTTTTGTTTCTAGATGTATAGCAAAAATTGTGAACATAAAAATAGAAAATGATCTACAAGTTAGTATAGAGGAAGTACAGTATATGTTAGTTTTCTCGCGCTATGGCGTGGAACTGACCAAACATTCTGCAATTTCGGCCGGCGAGGGAGCTAGCCAGGCAAATCGAATGTTTCTTTTGCACCGTGAGTATGAAACCTGCAAAGCTGCACATGCAACGTGGTACATCATCACCAGTACGTTCTCTGTGTGCATGCACGCAGACTCTCAATTGTCACAAAAGAACTAAAAATAAAAGATTATCGGTCGTCGCTCGTCAGTGCCACAGAGTCAACAAACAACGAAGCATGGTCCGGATGGCCGAAAAGTCATCTGCAAAGCTTTGAAACTCCATGTCCAAGAACAAGCCTCCAAAGCAAAGTGTCAAGTGTGATCAGCGGCCAACATTTCCCTAGAGGCAAGCGGGTGGCAGTTGACCATCACATGCTACGAACACGTCAGAACTGCTGCTTTTCTTATATCTGAAACCCAGAGAGAACAAGCACGTACTCCCGGTACCACAGACGGTTAAAAATTCGATGACCATAGCACGTCATTTTGAATCGTATGCATGCCATGTCCTGTAAAAAAAGCCTGCTGCTGTGTTCCTACTGCATGAATCTTTTTCTCACCTAACGCGTTGTTAGTATGCATGCATGATTCACACAGTTCACAAGCGCCACAAACATATAAAACAACAGCCAAAATAATTGAACTCGCGTAGCGTCAAGGAAATTCAGAGCCTACATATGCAGTCGCAAGCTTAGTACTAGATCGTCGTCTCCTTAGTAAACAAGTATGTCACTTGCTAGCTAGCAAATAGACATGTACTATGCATGGACATGAGTATGGAATAATCATACATATATAGTACATGGATATACCGTGAAGAGGTTCATTCCAAGAAGAAGATGGTGAAAAGGGATATATCATCAGTGGTGAACACGGTTAATTTTAGTATGCCATGCAGAGGCAGCAGAAAAGAACGAAAAGAAGCAGTAGTACATCCCAATCTCATGATGAAAAGATCAAGAAAAAGGCTACTGAAATCTCATCTGCGTGCTCTTTCCCTGATCTTCCTGGATCCTCTCCATGCAACGTCGGCAGAGCGTACAGAGCATGCTGTATCTTAACTCCCTACACCTTTTCATGTCGGTAGCTAGAATCAAGGACTACACAAATGATGCGCTCGACAAGCAGGCCCAACACACACACACTAGTACGTGCATGCGCCCGCCGCCGGTCTAGGGGCCGAAGCTGCAGAGCCTGAGCTCCAGCGGCGGATCCCGGCCGGCGGCGACGTCGAAGAAGGAGAACTCCCTGCACTGCTCGCTGGCGCTGCTCCTGACGTACCGGACCTTCTCCGCCTCGAGCTCGACGTAGGACTTGAGGGGGAAGAGCTCCAGCGTCTCCACCTCCCTCGTCGGCCGCTCCCACAGCGCCTCGGCCGCCTGCTGCTCCACCACGTCCCTCACGTAGCCTGCATGTCGATCAACACCCGGATGAGCTCATGATTTCGTCAGGGCAACCAATGTGGCAAATGCATACGACTAGTAAGTTGTAACACGGTCTGCATGATAGGACGATGCTTACATGTCAGGAGCCGGTGGTGATGGTGGCTGCTGTAGCTTCTGGCCTCCCGCTTGCTCTCCGGCGGCTGCAGCACGAGGTCGGGCTCGACCGGCTCGTGGGAGGCGGCGCGCCCGACGACGGCGTCTTCCTCGTTGCTGCCGCTGCCGCTGTCGTCGGGGGAGGAGGCGCCGCGGCGGCGCTTCTTGTGGTGGTGGCGCTCGCGGGCCTTGTGGTTCTGGAACCAGTAGAAGACGTTCTTGCTCTCCACCTTGCCGAAGGCGCTGAGGTGGGTGGAGATGCGCTGGATCTGCTCCGTGCTTGGCGTCCGCAGCCCCGCGCGGAAGAGCTCCGTCAGCACCTTCACCTGCTCCGCCGTAGGGTTCCACCGCCCGCACTTCACCCCTACGCGCCCGCTCAGCGCCGCCTCCATGACCGAGATCGCTCGATCACTAGCTAAGCTAGCTGCTGCTGCGCTACCTTTATATGTATATATGCAATCCTTGCTCTATATATGTCGTCTTAGCTACAACAATCGATCCCAGATGGATTTGTAACCGATGAGCTAGCTACGCAGAGGGGTTGTGCGAGATCGATCAAGAACTGGATCGACACAAGACGCGCGCAGCTAGCTGCGTGCTAGTGCAAAGCACTTACTACTAGTAGCTAATAAGCTTCTGCTTCTGATTTGGTTGCTTCCGGGATCTTGTTCCGGTCAGAGGCAATGCTGAAATCTATAGATGCGCAGAGGGTGCGCGCACTTATATAACCGGGGCGCCGGGGCAGGGCGCCGAGGCCGCGGTCGTGGCAGTGGCGGATTCGAAGGTCTCGGTGCTTTCCTTTTGATTTCTTTCCTCGAACCCTGAGAGCAGAGAGGAAGAGGGAGACATGCGCAAAAGCTGCCACTGTTTCGCAAAAACGCTCTCCCCCTCGCTCGCTATTTCTCTCGTGACCCGCGCCCGACATCCTTAAGCGCTATTGATAATGCGGCCTTGGTCGCGCCCTGCATGCAAATCTAAGTGCCGTCCTGTCGCGTAGCACCATGTCTTAGAATGAGGCCCTGTGTTGGTGTTGCCGAGTCCATGAGTATCCTAATGCCGCGCGCCGTGGCGGGTGCTCATTTGGGGCGCGCTTCCTCCCATGGAGATCGCTGGCTCCTTGCTTGGGTCGCGACCTAGCCCAAGAGAATCGCGCGCGGCGAGGACCCGTCGCTCACGGCGCACGGGCCATGAGCAGCTAGCAACAACCCCCTCTCTGGTTTCGGAGTCCTCGCTCGGCCGGCCGGCCGGTCTAGTCTTGAATAAACGGCCGGCGCGGCGTGCTAACATCTCTCGAGTGGCTTCGTCTGAACAAGTTAAGCGGCAACAAGACAGATACCTGCATCTCTCTCGCTGCAAACTCTTCTCTCTCATTTTTTTTTACCAGAAATGACCTCTCTTGTTTACTGCATTTCTTTATCACCTATCTGCACGCGAGTTAATTATTGGTTGCTGCGTGGAGGTGTTCGATCTTCAATCTCTCCCTCGCTCCTCCTCCATGCGTCGTCGGGGACTCGATCGGGGGTCCAACTTGTCAGTGCTTGCCCAAATTAGTGTGATAAGATCATGCATGCATGGAATTCAAAAGAGGTGTCAGGCAAGGGGCGGGTAACATGTCGCGTGGCCTCTTGCGCTCTGTCAACCAGCGCCGATCAATCCGATCCCAGATCCATGCCTGCCGATCCTGTCTGTTCTCACGCACTCGTTCCTGTGTACCCAGTACCACGGCAATTCCATGGCTGCGGCGGCAGGTGCACACTGTTGCTCATGTGAGTGGTAGCTGCGGGCTGCAGCCGGCCTGCTAGCCACCTGCACCGGCCGCTTTCGTTCACACACACGGCGACAGTCGCAGGAGAGCTAGCGTACGTACGCGCCAATCATCACAGCGTCCCCGCATAAGAGTTAACGCGAGACGAAAGGGGCCCGGGTGCCGTACGAGAGCATGACGCTCCCGCTCGGCTCGATCGATAAACCCTCTCAGCGGTGCGCCAGTCACGTTCGTTCGAAGCAGGGGGGAACACGACCGTACGCGCCTAAGCGGGGGCAAAGGCGTCCTCTCAGCAGACAGACGAGGCCAGCTGCTCTCGTCACTCGCCGCTCGTGATCCGGCTTGTTCGGAGTGGTCTAGAGCGTAGCAGCAGCGGCAGCTCACTTGCTTGGGCCAGTCACACACAGTGACTCCCACTCGCACACACCCGTTAAGCTAGCTAGCTGTCCGCGGAGAACACGAAGCTTTTCGACGACTTGGCCGGGCTCCTGAAAAGCTGAGGCGGGTGTCACGCTTTTGGGGCGTCGCTCGGCAGATACCAATGATAGGGTCACACTCGCCGGCCGCGGCAGGGGCGGGCAGTCGGAATGAGATCGCGAGCTCCCGCTCCGGAAAGCGGCGGCAGCACCACCTCATTCCTTTTGCTTTGCCAAGTTTTTTAAGCCACGGCCGCCGCGGGAGGGAAGCCGCCGTGCCCGCGCCCTTTGAATAATGGCGCCCGCACCACGGCCGGTGGCGGTGGTGTGTGTGTCCCGGCCGGCCGCGCGCGTCGTCGCCCCTGCCATGCCCAGCTGCGCTCGATCGGCGCTCGGCATCGGCATGCGGCTAGCCCAGTCGCGGGCGCGAGCGTCGGTCGCGGCGCCGGCCGTGCCGGCTTTACGGCCTTTGGGCGTTCCCGAGCGCGCCGTGCACGGAAAATCCGTGCTGCGTGGGAGCCAATTCCCGAGGAAACGATCGAACATGCCATGCGCGCGCGGACGACGGACGGACGGACGGCTGGGTCGAGCGTCGCGTCCGATCCGCGCGCCCCCACTGCACGCGATCCTTCGGCTAGTTAGCCGGATCGGCTCCCGGCCCCGGCCGCAGGGTGGTCCAGCTCCAAAGACGTCGTCGTGATTGCTAACGTGCCGGCCGGGCCGGGATTAGTTAACTCGCGCGAGCAATCCCTCCCTCTCTCGCGTGACGAATGGATTGGGTCGTCGATCGGATCGGATTGGGCGGGGGCGGTCATGATTCTTGGTTATTCCCCCTCCAATGTCCGATCATGATCGGATGCCCGCCAGGGGCCTCGCTCGCCGCCGAGTCGTCGTGTGCGTCTTTTCGTGCCGGAAAGTGATTGACGTGCATGCATGGCGAGATCCCTTTTCATCATGCACAGGTGTGCGTGTGTTGAAGGGTGGTCGATCGTGCACGCCTGCTCCTCCGGGGTAAAGCTGTTTTGGGGGGAGATAATCATCGTGGCTTTGGATAATGATTTTGTTTACGGGGTATTTGGGCGTGAGGGGGGGTGACTCCGCTTGATTAGCTACGACTGCTTTGTCCCCGACAGAGCATCATTCATCAAAGGTAAAGGCGAAAATTGGAATTTGTGGAGGAGCTCAATTGATCGAAATGCTTGGACGTAGTAGTAGTAGTAGTACGAATCATTGATTCGTAGGAGTCTCATGTGGATACCCTGCCTGAAAGATGATGATAACAAGATCCATGCATGTGGGGGGCACTAATAAGCATGTCTAAATATTCCTCACCAAGTGGACTATAGATGAGTAAACGTAGATTATTTGGCAGGAGTACACGTACTGATAAGGAACTCCTGAAATACAATGCACGTATTACTGTATGAATGAATAATCCTGACAGCAGTCAAAGTTTACTGTCAATATACAGTCAGAAGAGCAGATAGATGAACATGGTCAATAACTCAATGTAGTCAATGATAAACAATTACAGAGTAACTAGGAGCAGTACTAGTAGTGTGCTAGGTGTGCGTGGCGGAAGACCTGTTGTCCTGACGTGCTCGTCGAAAACAGATTCCGACCTCCTCACTCCGATCACCGGAGATTCTTTTATGCTCGCCGCGCACAGCAACCTGGGCTTGCAACTCCGGCGGTCCGGCCTTGCAACTGCGTCTCCATGTCCGTTCCCGCTTGTCCTCCGCAAAATCCACCGCCGATCTCGATGCCAAGGCCACCGGGCCGAAACCCTGCACGCGCGCCCAGCTCCGATCGATCAACTGGACGCCCCCTAATTTTCTGAGCTCCGGCGACCAACAATTTCGGGAAACCAAATCAGGAGTTGCGCACGGCCATGGGGTTGGGCGACCGACACGGGACGCCCCCTTTGACTTCAGAAGATGATGGCTTGGCACGGTTCGGTTTTGGACTGTTGCCTCTGACCGCGAGCGCCGGTAATTCCCAATGCAGGGTGGCCAAACGGATAGCGATCAGCATCGTCGCCGCTTCCAACGAGCTAGTTCTGAGGGACAAGACAAAACCACGGAAGTAACACATATAACTAGATCAGCAGGGCAGCACAGGCACGGTGATTGATCGTTCTGCTGTGAGTGGACAACTTTTCAAAGTACTTGCAGCCAAACTTTAAAAACGCTTGCTATACAAATATAAACAAAAGCATAACATATTAAATGATTCGAGGGGGAAAAGGCATTCTATACTCACTATATTTCCAACAATCCTTACTAACAATATTAATAATAGCCAAAGACTAATCACGTCTAATTTTTTAGCTTGAGTGGAGACAAGTGGCCTCGATACAATGAAATGAAGAAACAGCAAACTTCTTCTATTACACTAGTGTTAATCCTTAACGTAATGTATTGGTTTCTTCTCAAGATCAGCAGAACAACAACAGCAGTCTCATACTCATTCCAAAAGGTCAACATGATACAGAACAGCTGCCGACTAGTTTCAATCAGAATTTGTGGTTCATGGCAATGGAACGGGCGTCCTCCAGCTGTGGAACTCAACCATATCTCTGTTCACAATCGACCTGTTGTGCAGCCAGAACGTCTCTGGCGATTGATGGAACCGTCGCACCTTCCTCTGCAGCTCTGACAGGATACCGCTCATGGCAGAGCAAGGCTCCGTGTCCGCTGCATACACCCACAAGCATCTCAAGTCACGCCCATGACCAATCATTTCCTCGATCCTTTCATCTGCAACAGCAAGAGACGTCAGCTTCATTTGATCCAGCCCAGCCTTAATGTATGACTACAGCATCTAGCATGAACTGAGGAGTACCATGCAATACCTGGTATTGATTCAAGGTACTCAAGCAATTCAGGCCCAATCCTAGACGACGGCCACTTAATCGAGATTTCGCAGTAGTCGATCACATTCTGGAAAGGAAGCTCAACTTCATCTGACAAAATTACCGGCACACATTCCTATCATCAAGATTCACAAGCTTATGATTTGCCATTCAATTGAAAATCATCTTTTAGCAGGAGGAGAGGAAGGCTCACCACAAAAAAGGACTCATAGAATCGAAGTGTCCATGACGATTCGCCACGAGGAGCCAAACAGAACTTTGCATTCCTCAGGTGCTTGAAATAATCGATCCTTCCCAATTTGTTAGGGCCAGACAACTTCAGTTCTGGAGACTCCAGCTGTTCACAGAACCAATGTTACAGACAGCCAGAGTTAAAAACAAAAAAGAGTGTCCAAAGCACTTAATAATAAGAGAAAAGGCAACCTATAAAGTGAAATATAGTGCAATCATATAGTTTGAGGTAGATAACTACAACATAGATGCTCAATTCCTATGGATGTATTGCAATGTGCCTATACGTAATGTTTTTAACCATGATGTTAAATTGCTACCCAAAAAAAATTGAATCAAGGTCAAACCTTGAATTACCACTTTTCATCCGCTAATACTGAATGAAATGATCAAAATTGACAATAAAGTATTTAATTTTATTGTATTACCATATTAAAGTGATTCTGGAAATCAAACTGAAGACAACCTTGTCAGGATACTGCTTTGCAAGCTTCACCAGTTCAAGGCGCCCTGCTTTACCCTGGGCGCGTCCAAGGAAGTTGGCTAAGTACTTCCTTTTCGCCAACGGAATTGGTTGTACAGCACGAGCATCAGACTTCACCATAGAGTCATCCACATTACCAGGTATAATAATATCTTTCCATGTATTAAATGCACTTGTGCCTCGTTTGTCTGTACGGTCACCCTGGCAAATGTAACACATAGCCATTCTAAGTAGCTTGCACAGGAGAACAACATTCATGAACCAAGTCAATTCTCTAACCTCTTTCAAACTCACTTGCAAACAAATTGCAGATACCTCATGAATTTCGTTTTAGTTAGATAAGGTGTAACAAGTAAAAAGTCACCATCTAAGTAATCATCAATAGTAAAATAAGAAAAAAAACCGAACGATATGCAAGAGAAAATATAAATCTGTACGCATACATGAGATGTGCTAATGGAAGACAATCGCAACAAGCGGGCCTACATTTTTTTACCACACTTAAGGACACAACAAAAAATTTAATTATACTAGCAAGTCAGGGGGTGATTTGGAGCTTTGGGAGCTAAGATATCATGACATCATTGTAGCACTATGAATCAGGATTTAGGAAACCTTATTATAACAATGATATAGAAAAGACTTCTTAAATAGACAGCAGAAGCAGCCCTAGAATCATGCACTACAATCTGGATAATTAAACACTACAGCTCCTTTCTCTTCATGAAAATGAATTAGGAAAATGTGAATAGAACCACAAACAGCTCATACCTCTGGAGTAAGGATGATAGATCGATTCAGAAATGTTGCCCATGAGCGAAATAGATGAGCTCCAGCACCACTACATATGACAGAAAAGGCATAGTCTTCTCAGGTAAAAAGAAGTTCCCAAAACATATATTGCTTCAGAAAAAATGAAAAAAAATCATTTGTTGCTCCCAGGTTATCAAACACTAGTTAGAAAATGGTACCTTGGGAAAACAAAAATGTGGTCACGCCCACCTGATCTACAGAAATATGGCATCTGACTCAGAACCTACAGCAAGTGAAGGTGGAGCAGTAAGAAATCTGCTTTCAAATGCACATGGTCCAGGAAAATTGTTTGGGGGTTTTACCTTGACATAGGTCTGATTGATTTCCTTATCATTGAGTGCCCCTGTCATGCGAACACACTTAACATAACTCGGAACAAAGAAAAGATTTGCTTGATCCTTGTTGAATGTTCTGAATCTTGACTTCAGAAGAAGCTGGTGGATCTTGACCTATAAGATGGAAAACCATCGACAGGAGGGTCATTGTTTTGTCTTCTGTGGAGTGTAAGAGACACAGACACTGATTATAGGTACCAAGAACTAAATGAACAACAGAAAGGTGAAAGGATCATCATACTAGTAGACTCTGCTATACTACTCTGATGATATGAATAACTGAAAAATTGATACAAGCTGTGTAACCTACAGTAACAAAATTTTCAATCAGGACTTTGTCAAATTGTGTGCTGCATTGCTTGAAGTACTGATTGAGCAGGACGGCCTAGATAGGCAACAGTATGATTAATGTTATGCAGGGTTAACAGTTAAGCCCTCTGAGTCGAATTAGGAAGAATGCTTACAGCTAGGTCCAGGGGCAGAAACTATATATATACTGTAACGTAAGGAATGAACAATTGCAACAAGCCAGCTGCGCGTTAACAAATAGTAGTAATTTACATCTGATGTAGATGTGCCTCCCCAGGCAAGACCGGTGTCGGTGCTCTGTATGACTGTATCCAATGGGACGTGGAGTGGGAGGAAACGAAAGGAGATGGGGTTGGAGGTTTACCTGGGTACCCCACTGGCCCTTGAGGCAGGTGGCTGCGGCGACGGTGCCGTCTCGTCCGCGAAGCAGGGTGCGGAGGCCCTGGATCTCGTCCTCGGAGTAGACGTAGATGCGGAGGTCGGGGGAAGAGGACGAGCTGGCGGCATTTAGGGGAAAGGAGGAAGAGGAAGGAAAAGATGTGTCGAGGAGGAGGCGGTCGAAAAGGCGGGTGAGCAGGAACGTGGCGGCGACGAGGAGCAGCGCGCCTACCTGGTGGCCCCGACTGCAGGCGTGGTGGTGCCGCATGCTCCGATAGTTCGTCAGAGAGCCGCCGGAGCTGGAGACGGAGAGGAGGGGATGGGATCGCCGCCGGTGAGCAGTAACAGGCAGGCTGGTCAAGCGGGCCTTGTTTTAGCAATCTGACTAGCTCTTGAATTTTTTTATATATATATTTTTAATCATTTTGCAAAAATATACGACGGTTTCAAAATTTTACAGTTTTGACAACCATTCGTCGTGGCCCACGACGGTTTCAGGTCTAACCGCCGTGGCCCACGGCGGTTCGGCAGTCGCCCGTGGGCCCCAACGGGCGTGGAGGTCAGCCGCTGTGGGCCACGGCGGTTGACGACAAACCGCCGTGCGCTACGGCGGTAAGGCCCGTGCAGCCGCCGTGGCGTACGGCGGCAGGTTTGCTGCCCTCTATATAAGCCGAAAATTAGCCCGGAAATGTCATAAAAATTCGGAAAAAAAGAAAGAGAGGGTTGGGAAGGAGAGGGGCGGAGTGGCGAAGCTCTGCCGGTTCTTCGCTTCATTGTAAGTATTTCGTCGATTTAAACTCTTTTAGCAGCTACTTAGAAACCGTATTTAGTGATTCACTCCGTTTCTTTAGATCTGTAGTATTAAAAATGTCCTGTTTGTAGGGTTAGGGTTGAGGATGAGAAGAGGGGAGGTGGAGGGTGCGGAGCAGTGAAGCTCTGCTACTTCTTCGCTTCATTACAGGTATTTCACTGATTTCACTAATTACAGTAATTTCTATTTCGGTGTACTGTAAATTTCTGTAGATATGTAGTTGTAGTTTAGTTTATAGATATGTAGTTGTAGGTTATAGATCTGTAGTTGTAGTTTATAGATTTGTAGTTGTAGTTTATATTACGTAACATATTTACTGTTAAGTGTGTAGATTGCGGCTGATTAGTTTGTTAATGTAGTTTAGATAAGTTTATTTGTTTCTTAGTCCCTGGATGTAGCATTTGATAGTAGTTACTGCTTTTTATTATGAATCAGACATGTCGGAGTCAGTCACAATGAAAATATATTATGGAATTGGAGAGATTATATATGGTCCAAAATGAGTTGACTTGTCAAATTATAGTTCAGTTGAGAAAAATGTTCCAAGAGCAGGAGAAAGAACTTGGGAGGCTATAACCAACTGGCTGATCAAGGCATTTTCAGTAGATTTAGAGCACTAATGCATGTCGGTGATGGCACTAATCAACATAAGTACACCAGTGTATTGGGAGCTCGTGGCACTTGAAGGGACTCCACGATGGAGGGGTTTTATCAGAAATGCATGCCGAGTTGGTTTGCCTGTGATTTTGTTTGTCCCAGTTTACCAGAAGGGTGGGTCTACCAGTCAAGTGCATGAGGAAGCTGAGGATGTGGACGAGGGGGGAGGTGGTGAAGAAGGGGAAGGTGCTGAAGATGCTGAAGAAGGTGAACAAGAAGAGGAGGAAGAAGGGGATTCTGAGGGTGAGCAGGCATCTAGAGGTTATGTTGTCACTGGTGTTATTGATGAGGGAGAAGTAAACCCAGAGGTGATGAGACAATATCAGAGAGAGTTGGAAGCTGATGAACGTACATTGGAAGAGGACTCTTCAGATGATGATTATGATGATGATGATGATGATGAGTCTGAGGATCATGTGCCCTTGCATTGGCGGAACTACGATTTCTCCCGGTGTACTGTTAATACTGGTGAGAATGTGCCATGGGAGTACACGGAGAATGAGGTTTGTGTAGGCGCTATGTACCGCAGTACTGCACATCTGAAGGATGCAGTGAAGCAGTGGTCCACCTTGACTCTACACAGGGAGTTCAGGGTAGTCAAGAGCTCTCCTAGGATATATGATGTGTGTTGCATCAAGGATGATTGTTCTTTTCGAGTGTATGCATATATGGGGAAGTGGGACAATTACATACAGGTGAAAGAAGTGAAAGGTCACACTTGTACCCTTGATCGTATTGATGCAAGACACCGAAACATTTCAGCCGATTTTGTTGCAAGCCACATGTACCCTCACATAGTGAATAGCCCTGAATATGCACCGAAGGCAATTATCGGTGCAATTGAGGAAAAGTTTGGGTACACCATCGGTTACGGCAAGGCATACCAAGCAAAGAAGAAGGTGTTGGAGCATAGGTGGGGTACTTATGAAGCATCCTACCACAATTTGCCTAGCTTGCTACACACAATAGTTCAGATGAATCCTGGCAGCTATTATGATATCAAGGACTATCCTTGTGTGGAGAAACCAGGCAAGCTTGTGCTTCAGCGGTCATTCTTGGCATTGGGTGCCTGCATTGAGGCTTTCAAATTGTGTCGACCGGTCATTTGCATAGATGGCACTTTTCTGACAGGCAAATACAAAGGAACAATCCTGACAGCTGTGGCAGCTGATAGTAACAATCAGTTGCTTCCTTTGGTCATTGCATTTGCTGAGGGGGAGAACGGTGACAGTTGGTACTGGTTTCTTGAGAGGTTGAAGAACATGGTGGTTCAGGATGTGCAGAATGTGTGTGTGATACACGATAGGCACAAAGGTATTTTGCAAGCAATCAATGACATGAAAGAGGGCAGCACAGAGCGATACAGAGCTCCATTGTGGCCAGATGTTAAGAGCGATACACAGCCAGTTCAAGAACAAGACCCTAGCTAAATTGTTTGAGCGGTTGTGTGAGCAGACTCAGCAGAAGAAGTTTGATGCCATCTGGAAGAAATTAGATGAGCTGACAAAGAAGGCATCAGAGGAGATAGCAAAGAGGCCAGTGAATCCCGAACCTGGAGAGGAGCCAATTTCTCTCGAGGATGTGGGATTAGATGGCCCTCAAGTCAGGCGCAGAAGAGGGCGTGCTGTGAAGACCTTCAGCCAGTGGATTCAGAATGAGCCTAAGGAGAAGTGGTGTCTCATGTTTGACGAGGGCGGAGCAAGACATGGAATAAAGACCACTAATTTTGCTGAGTCTTACAACTGTGTTCTCCGCGGTGCAAGACCTCTTCCTCTAGTTGGCATCATTGAGTTCTTTCTGTATCGTACAATGTTGTACTTTCACACTAGGAGTCAGATAGCGGATGAGGTTATGAGTAACACTCAAATGAGATACTGCACAAAAATGACTGAGTATCTGACCAAGGCTCAGGACAAAGCACTTAAACACAAGGTCACAGCGCAGCCTTTGAACCAGTCTGATGACAATGAAATTATGTGGAGCTATGAGGTTGTGTGCGAAGGGAAAATGCGCCTAGGCCCGCAGCGTGAAAAGACGTTTCAAGTTGCTGAAGTTGGCAACCAAATATGCAGATGTACATGCCGGAAGCCACTGCTACTACACATCCCCTGCTCACATGTGGTCGCCGTATGCTATGAACTGCAACAATTCAGCTTCCATAGGTACGTGCCATGGTACTACAGCAAGCAAACTGTTCGGAACATTTGGAACCAAACAATTCAGAGTTACCTCGTGCAGGGTTCTTTTACTGAGAACCCCAAAGAAAATGCTGTGCACAAACCAAATCCAGATCCTCAGTTGTGCCAAGGCGTTGGAAGACGGAAGAAGAAGAGGATTAGGAACAACATGGATGAAGCAGAAGCTGGAGCTGCAGTAGTGATGTGCTACAAGTGCCTCAACACGGGTCACACATACAAGAGGTGCACAGCCACAAGTTATGCTTGCAACGCACCACCTACGGCCAGTGTGGGCTCATCACCAACTTCAGGACCATCCCAACCCCCATCCGGACGTGGACGCGGACGCGGACGTGGGCGTAGGACCAACACAGGATTCAGATGATCACAATTGCTTGTAATGTTAGGGCATTTAATTTCGGAATTTGTAATATTTGAACTATATTTGTTGTATGAACTTATGCATGGTACTGTATTGTAATAATTGAACTTCTATTTGTATTATTTTGCTGGTGATTGTTCTATTCTTTTTTAATAATTTATGCCGATTTCAGTCGTATTATTTTTGGCCTCTGATTGTTCTAATCTTGTTTTGCAGGTTTGCAATGGCCTCCTCAGGTTCTGAGTTGGACTTGGACTTCCTCACGAAGAGGAAGGACAATGTCGAGGTGCCACAGGGGATCGACACTCCTATGTGCTTCTGCGGTGACAATTGCAAGCTTGTTAGGTGCAAGGTTCTGGGGTACGCCTACGGGATGAGGTTCTTCATGTGCGCTAACTATGCGCACGATCCGATCCAGCCATTCGACCGTAACCTTAGAGCCAAAGTAAAGACTTACTACATTTCTCAATTATTCATTTGTCATTTGTGATTTAATATTTGCTAACATGTCTTTGGAAAAAGACTCCACCTCCTCTTTGTGATTTCATGCAGTGGCTAGATACCGAGCAGTCCGACTTCGACAAGAGCTACGTCGAGGGAGAAGCTCGTGATGCAAGGGAGAGGTGGTTGCGCATGGTTGAGTGGGAAAAGAGAGGAAAAAAGAAGGAGAAGCAGAAGGAAATGCGCCATCGTTAGGAGATGAGAGAACGTGAAGCGGCCTAGGCCTGTGAAGCCGACAGAGAGAGGAAGAGGGAGAGGGCTCGCCGGGCCAAGGCAGCTGGGCCGGATGCCATCAGGAAGGGGAAATACCCCCGTTGTACTCAGTAGACCTAGAGTATTAGCCGGACTGTATCAAATAATGTCAGATTTCATGACATCGTCAACTAGGGTCCTCGGTTTGTATCGTTAAGAACTTTAATCGAACATCATTAGAGTGTGTTTTATCCGTTACGTGTGTTTCGTTACAGTGACTGTAATATGCAGAGTCGTTGTGTTTCCTCTGAGTCACTGACGCGTTCCCCTCCCACGGATCGTCTGGCCCACAAAGCGACAGTGCCCTAGTACTAGGGTGTGTTTTCTCCGAGTCACTGCTTCGTTTCCCTTCCCACGGATCGAAGGGCCCACCACCCAGGCAGCCACCTTCTATATATACCACCATTCACTCCATTGTCTTCTTCTCACAGCACTCAACAATGGCTTCGTGGAGTGGGGATGGACACGGTTTCGGTCCTGAGTCGTGGCATCAGCAATCAGAAGATTTCGAAGCTAATTTCCCACTGAAAGTCAAGAGTGACTTCAGATCGATGCGTGATGTTAGAAGCTACGCACCGAAGCAAACGGTGTTGTGGCCTTGGTGTTCACATGGTGAGTTCTGCGTGATGCAAGTGTACCAGGGATGGAACAACTCCGGTCGTCGCTTCTGGCACTGCCCATATGCATGGGTAAGCAATGTCCACAAATTTCCTCATCATCTTTCTTTCGTTTGGTAACGTTTTCTTGCCTTTTGCAGTACTCCACCCAAGCTGAGAACTGCGGTTTCTCGCAATGGGTGGATCCACCAGCTATTGATCCCTATCAATAGTACATCGACTACCTCGAGGACGTCGTCATCTACAACCTGAAGCGGGAGCTGTCGGAGGCATTGGCTTCTCCAGATCCATCGTCTAGCGCAGGAGAAGACCGGTGCTGCAAATGTTCGACCTGCACTTGTGAATGCCACAAGAAAGATTGGTCCCCTCTACCTTCACCACCTCCACCCCCACCGGGGTACTACATGCCGTCGCAACACTCCGGCGGCTCTATGCTCTCTGGGCAGTTCTCGTACAACTAGATTCATTAGGAATGTTGCAATGAAATTTCTAAATTCCCTAAGGCATGTTATCTGTATGTAAGGTGCTTCGTTAGGGTACTAGCACCGTACATGCCGTTGCAAATGTGTGTGTTTTCTCTTGTTAATTAAAAAAAACTAACCGCCGTGGCCCACGGCGGTTGGCCACATGCAACCGCCGTGGCCCACGGCGGTTGGAAGCCGGCTTCATACCGCCGTGGGGGCATTGCAACCGCCGTCTGCCACCGCCGTAGCCCACGGCGACTGCCGAATCGCCGTGGGCCACGACGGTTAGACCTGAAACCGCCGTGAGCCACGGCGAATGGTTGTCAAAACTGTAAATTTTTGAAACCGTCGTATATTTTTGCAAAATATTAAAAAAATATATATATAAAAAAATCCCTAGCTCTTAAGCACCTAGGCCCACCAAATTATGGACCGACAGGCAATTGGTACAACATATGGGCTACATGGGCCTTGCTAGCTTTCATCTCCATTTATGTCGGCCCGGCTGTGTAGCCCGTCCCCGAATCCCGCTGGCACTGGCTGCGGGCTTCATTGCTCTGCCCCTTGGGCCTCTTCAGTGCTGCTTGCATGCTTGCGGAAATCCTATATACCTTCCGGAAGATTTTCCCAAATGAACATCCAATATTTGTGATTAGTGAAGCCAATCATGACTCTTGGATCCCACTACTAACCCTAGCCTCACCCTCTCTCTTGCCTCCTCCCTTCCGTGAGTCGTGTCGCCACCCCGACCCCCGAGCGGGCTCCGCCGTCAGGCGCGCGCTACCGCACACCGGTCGCGCCTCCTCCGCCGCCGCCGCCGGTGGAGAGGAAGGAGGAGGATCAAAACAAATGTAGAAACTTTTTTCAACACTAGCATAGATGCACGTGCGACACGCACATGTTTCAAAAAACAAAAACATAATTTAATTTTACTTTGATAAAACAAAAATATTACTTTGAATTGTTCATTTAAGTGATGGGTGTTTTGAGAACTATGAGCAACTCCAACAGTTTGACAAACCAACTTGGCATCCATTTAATTTTGGCAAAACAAGAAAAATTGGCCTCCAACAGTTTGGCAAACCAACTTGGTAAAAAATAGAAACTTGGCAAAACTCACCTCCCCGCGCGCATATATGCGCGCGCGGATCGTGGTTGCCATCGGCGTTTCCCTGTAGGTGGGAGGGTGAAAAAAGAAATAAAGAATAGAGAAGGATTCCTAATGTAAATTTTCAAGAGGTGGAAGGGCATAGATATAATTTTGTTTCTCTCAGGATTCCTGATGTAAGTTAGATCTGAGTTTGGCAAGTGAATTATGCCAAATTGTTGGAGATAAACTCTTTTTTACTTGGCATATATTTTTAGAAGTTGGCAAAACACAAGATTTGCCAAGTAAAATTTGACAAACTGTTGTAGTTGCTCGATAAACAAAATATCACACACATGTTGTTGGACAAGGAAAATTGAGATTTCTATTTAGATTGAGATCCAAAGCTTGCCGCCGTTAAATCTTCTTAAATTTTCTTTTCACAAAAATCTTGTTTGGTAGGGCGTAAATTCAATCCAATAGTTGAACTAATTGCAACAAAGTAGACTCATGATAAGTAAAACAAGAGTATGTACAACCAAACAAGGCTTTATGAGGGGTGATTAGTGAGCACTGGAGCAGGGGTTCCATGAACATTCACTGTAAAGGAGACAAACCACAGTCCACAGTCAACTGAAACTTAGCAACCTGATAAAGGACCATCAACATCAAACTGACAACTGAAACAGAAAGCAATAAAAAATAATTCCCGTTATGAGATGTCGATTGGAAATGAATGCTAACCAAAAGTGACATCATTTGCATGAGGCATGCAATGCTAACCAAAAGAAATATATCCGTGCTACCATAGGATCTTTCTTCAGCATACAAAATCTTTAGAGCAAGTACAACAGTGTAGACAGCTGTTGTCTATTTGACAAACACAAACAGCTAAATAGACAACTTATATAATGAGTCGTCTGTTTGTTTGTCTGCAACACATTTAATTCATCTTTTGACACATAAATCATGGTGATCATGTGCACATTTGATCTTTGTAGTCATTTTGGTGCTCAATTGAGATATAATGCATGAGAATGCATGATGAGGTATGCCATTTGAGAAAATGCAAATTGCAAACTTATCCAAAAAATTGAAATGTATTTTTTTTTCATTTCAGATCATACAGTTCTAGCTTGTATCAAAAAATTGAAATGAGCATTTGAATCTAATCACATTTCAATTAGTTTGTTATTCCATGAGAACTTTAGTTAATTTTATGAGCATTTAAACATAGTAACTTGAACGACCACGTGCAATTTCATCGGCCTTCATCTTACATGGGCTCAAAGTGAAGATGCAGCCATATCTCATCTTATCCGATGGCAAGAGCCGTGTGGTCCTCCGTGACTCGTCTATACTCTCTGTCCCGGCCAGCCATCTAATCATGCGTGGTGGCGAGCGGACAGGCGGCGACGGCGAGCTTCCTGGGCACCGCTTCCTGCTGGGCTCAGCAAGCGGCCGAGCTCGACGCTGGCCGCAAGCTTCGCGCGGGCCGGTGTAGCAGCGAGCTGGCCGGACAGGGAGGAGCTTCGCCGGCGCGGTGGCAGCAAGCTTCGCAGGTGGACCTCGCCGCGGATTGAAGGTGGAGTGTGGTCGTGGCAAATCTCGCCGCTGCAGGCGTAAGCCGTAGGGGATCGATTTTCTTCCTCGAGAACAAGAGCCGCGGGTACAACGGTGCTGGGGACGCCGATACGACCTGGGAGCACAAGCGCCCATCGTCCTTTCGTGAGACGACGCGGCCTCGTCTCTCCACTCGGGCAGAGGGGTTTGTGTAAAATTAGCAACATAAAGACAGCAAAAAAGACAACCGTTGTACATGCCCTTATAGGCAAAGCCGCAAAGGTGCAGTTGCAGTCGAACCATTGTATTCAGGAAGTTAAAATAGCACCTACAGTTCGGCTGTGTAACTGTCATAGCCAAAAGAAAGTTATCCAGACTCAGAGGAACCGAGGTAGGGAGTAGGCTAGTAGGGTGGTGAAGAGGGGATAAACCGGGGGTAATCATCTTAACCCCTAAACCCCCAAATCAAGAAGACTAATGGTGGGCCGCATCAGCAGAGGCCCAACACCGACTGCCGGCAAGGCCAGGCCCAGCTCCTTTCCTTTAAAGAATAGCAGCTCGGCCCCCCGCCGCGGAATCATCTCCGACTCAAGCAACCGACCCGGTTACCTCGGCGGAAGACTCCGCCTCGCACGACCTAAGGCTCCTTCCGCCGTAATCCGACGCCCGGGGCCCCCCAGGGGCGGACCGCAACGTGGCGGAAGCTGCCCCGCGCCGCACGGGATGTGCAGCTGCAGTGGAGCACGCAGATCTACTCTGTCAGAGGCTCAGGTAATGATGAGATTTCCTCCCGGCGTGGCAGGCGGACTGCCCCAGCGTCCCATCACCTGATACTAAACAGTGGCTAAGGACACGCGAATCCTTCGCCTGCAAGACATCGGACAACGTGACCCGACCCATCAAGCATCAGAGGGAAGGTCGAGGCTTGCATGACCAGCGGGCTCCTGGGTCGGAAAGAAGCCGCCTCGGGACGGAGGCCAAAGCTACGCCGCCCTAAGAAGGCTACCGGTGCTGGGGCAGTGTACGACGCCAACGGGAGACGAAGGCCCATGACGTTGCACTATTCTGGCACTGTTGCAGCACTGTAGCAGAATGGGTTTTTACCATCTTAACCTTTGTACGCCGGCACTCCTTGAACTATAAAAGGGGTGGATGGCATCACGAACAGGATATACGAGCACGCAGAGACGAA
Source organism: Cenchrus fungigraminus (assembly GCA_036936925.1). Taxonomy (NCBI): domain Eukaryota; kingdom Viridiplantae; phylum Streptophyta; class Magnoliopsida; order Poales; family Poaceae; genus Cenchrus; species Cenchrus fungigraminus. The sequence goes on along the minus strand of CM072778.1, from coordinate 11,394,345 downwards.
CTCGGCAAGACAAAAAAACAACACACCACAATCACGGAGCATCAGCTGCTCTCACTCACATATAGAGACTTGGGACTTCTTCCCTCTCTCGACCTAAGCTTGTATCCCCTACTACAAGCCCCCCTGTGGGCATATAGAACACTTTCCTGAACTGGACGTAGGGCATCTCCTCGGTGCCTGAACCAGTACAATCCCGGTGTCTCTAAGCCCAACCATCCGGATCAGACGCACGATTCATACCAAAAATTACTTACCGGCGGTATCAAACCCCGACAGTTGGCACGCCAGGTAGGGGCACTTCGTGTGTCACGACGCCAAACAAGGGTCCGGATGGCCCACTCCGACGAACAACCGGCGCGCACCACCGTGCTGCGTTTCGGCTCCTTGGACTTCGTCTTCGATGGTCCAGTTGAGTCACCTGCTGGGGCCGTGTTCTCACGGTCCCAGCCCGACGCGCCTGCGCCACCTCGGGACCAGCCGCCTGAGGGGCTGCAGGTGGTGAAGTCTGCCGCCGACCGGGTTTGGGACCTGGTCGGCCGCAACATGGCGGTCGCTCTGGGGCCAAATCCGTCCCAGGAGCTCTTTCGCTTCGCGGCGTTCGCCACCTCCATGCTCGTGTTCGGGCGGCAGGAGGAGGAGACGCTGACCTGAGACGAATTCAAGCTTTGCTACGACTCCTTGTACCCTGAGGGGCAGGCGTGGCTCCCCTGCGGCGGGGCGAAAGCTCCCGTCGCCACGGGAGACGCACGGCCGGTTCCCTCGGGGGCTTCTCAGGCGAGCTGCGACGAGGTCGAGAGCGCGCCTCCTGGCCGGAAGGCTCTGACGCCCCACAACTCGAGGCGCGAGTGTTTCGTCCTCCAGCAGCAGCCCGACGCGGTCCACTTCGACAACTCCGACGACAGCTCCGCGAAAGGTGAGCCCACTTCGCCCAACGTGTCCGCTAGTGAGGAACCTCCGCAGGACGAGTACGACCGTGAGCGACAGCAAGCCCGCCTCGATGAGCTGGACGAGGCTCAGAAGGCTCTCGAGGACGAGCAGGCGAGGCTCCACCACGCGCTCGGCACGGAGGCCGCGGCAACACCCGCGCGTGAGCGCGCACAAGAGGTACGCCGCTGCATCATCGACGACGTTCACGGGACTCCCGTCGCCAAACGGGCCTCTCAGAACCTCGCCGCGGCGGCCGTACTCCTCCGGGCTGGCCCCGAGCCAACGACCTCGGAGGAAAAGAAGCTCCGTCAGCACCTCCAGACGCTCCTCAACGTGGCCGCCGAGCAGCAGGTGGAAAGTTCGGCGTCCCGGCGCCGCGAGGCGCGGGCCCCGGACAAAGAACGCTCAGTTCACCGCAGGTCCTCGTGCCCAACAGGGCAGCCGAACCGCGCGGAGAACGTACGCTCGCCCGCCGGCCGCAAGGCCGACCCTAACCACGAGGCCCGAGGCGCATCCTCGGCGCGTGGGAGGACGATGACCCGAGGCGAGTCGGACGGCGAACGCCGGCCGCGAAGGGTGTACAGCAGGAGGCGCGGGGGCCGCTACGACAGCAGTGAGGATCGAAGCCGGAGTTCGACGCTTGACCCCCGAGGTCCGCGGGCTTTCGGCACCAACGTCCTCGCTGCAGCCCCTCCGGCTCGATATCGTGCTCCGACCACCGTCGCGAAGTACGATGGGGAGACCAACCCGAGCGTATGGCTTGAGGATTATCGCCTTGCCTGCCACAACGGTGGCGCAACCAGCGATCTGTTCATCATCAAGAGCATCCCACTGTACCTCGCCGACTCGGCGCGTACCTGGCTCGAGCACATCCCTCGAGGGAGGATCAACAGTTGGGCCCAGCTCCGGAATGCCTTCATAGGGAACTTTCGGGGCACCTATGCGCAGCCCGGCAATGCGTGCGAACTTCGCCATTGCCGGCAAAAGAAGGACGAGAGTCTCCGCGACTACATCCGCCGCTTCTCCAAGCGCTGTGCTGAGCTCCCCGACACGGCCGACAACCAGGTCATCACTGCTTTCCAAGATGGTACCACGTGCGAGACCCTTGTCCACCGGATAGGGCGAGTCAAGCCGAAAACCATACACAAGCTCCTTGACCTGGCCACTGAACACGCCGATGGGGAAGAAGCCGTTGCTTTCAGCAAGAGGAAGCCCGAGGAGGAGCAGGGCGAAGCTCCGGCTACCCGCCCGGAGAAGAAGAAGAAGAAAGAGCGCAAGCTCCGCAACAGCAACCTGGTGGCGGCAGCCGACAAACGACCGTCCAAGCCCAAGGTTGGTCCCCCGGAGGATCACTTTGAAAAGATGCTTGAGGCACCTTGTCCTTACCACGAGACCCCGGTCAAGCACGCCATGAAGGACTGCAACCTCATGAAGAGATACATCGGGGGGAAGAACAAGCCGCAAGACGCGGCCGATGCCAGCGCCGCCAAGAACGCCGAGCGTGACGACTTCCCCAAGGAAGATGGCGCTATCATGATGATTTTCGGCGGGACGCCCGCTTGCCCTCCGAGGCGCAAGCATAAGCGCATCCTGCAGGAGATCTACCACACCGAGCCGGTCGTGCCTTTGTACCTTCGGTGGTCCGAGACGGCCGTCACGTACGACCGGGCGGATCACCCCGACCACATTCCACAGCCGGGGGCTTACCCCTCGTGGTGGCACCGCTCTTCGGCACCAAGTGGGTGCACAAGGTGCTCATGGACGGAGGAAGCGGCCTCAACATCGTCTACATGACCACCCTCAACAGCATGGGGATCTAGCGGTCTCAGCTCCGCCCGTCTTCGACCCCATTCCATGGAGTCGTTCCCGGGATGGAGGCGGTCCCGCTTGGACAAATCGACCTACCGGTCACCTTCGGCGACGAGGGGAATTTCCGCAAGGAGACGCTCACCTTCGAGGTCGTCGGCTTCCCGGGAATATATCACGCGATCCTCGGGAGGCCGGCATACGCGAAGTTCATGGCGGTCCCCAACTACACCTACCTCAAGCTGAAGATGCCCGGACCCAAGGGAGTCATCACCATCGGCACCAAGCTTCAGCACGCGTACGAATGCGATGCTGAGTGCTTCCACTTCGCGGATTCTCTCGTCTGCTCCAACGAGCTCGCCGAGGAGCCAGTTCCGGAAGTTCTTGTTGGAGTTCCGAGCAAAGAAGAAATAGCCAAGTCGAATCTCATAAAAAGCTTCTTTAAATCGCGGCTTCCCGTCCAACTTCGAAGACGCCCACCTTTTGGAGCCACCGTTCTGTCACAACGCACTCCTATTTGTGCGGGTTAGCCTAGGACGAGTCCAATGGACAAGTTGAAATCTCTTGGAAGGTCAGGCATGCACCTCTAGCCACCACGGCTACAAGAACACCCTCTATGATCTATCTCGAGAATAGATCTTAAAGTAAGAAAAGCCAATTGAAATCAAAGTCGTAGAAGAAGCACTTGATTGCTAGAAATCGGATTGCAACTTGATAATTCAACATGATACATGAACAAGATCACCACCGGGATCCTACCTTGATCTTGCTCCTAGCTCTTGGAACTCCGACGTGGTCTTCCTTGCAAGGTTCCTACGTCGGCTAGGGAAACCCTAGACAACTACCTCGACCCTCTCATCTCCGGAATAGTGTCCCTCTCTTCTCTGCTCCTCGGCGATGAATGACAAATGAGTTGATGCGTGGCTCTTGGCCAGGGGGCTATAAATAGTCCGAGAGACGGCTAGGTCAAAGGGGGGCACGAATGGACCCAGAAATGGGCTGGGTCGGCCGGCCTGGGCCCATTCTAGCCCATCTCGTGGCCTCCTTCCTCGGTGATGCTTCCCGTGTCTTCCAGAACATTCTCCCTTCTGCATGTGGGCCCTTGACGTCAGTTTCTCCGCGGTTTAGATGGAGCTCCTTGTCCCGCAAGATTCAGCATTTTCTGTTCAGGTCCTCGGAGTTTTCCATCTTCACGGGTTGGTCCTTGGGCTTCTTGGAGTCATGTTCACTTCATTGCTTGACTTGTGCCGGGCTTCAAGGTCTTGTCATGAGGTGCTTGATGAACTTTACCCGGAAGTCTTGCTTTCAACGCTAAATTCCTGCATAAACATCAAACTCCAAAACCAACATGCACGAATGAACTTGTTATATCCAGGGGGTTAGTACCAATGGATAAGATATAAAATTCATGCCAACACCGAAGGTAAACTCATGGCTAGGTTGACGGAAATTCACCGTCAACATCTCCCTCATGCTTAAACCTTGCTCGTCCTCGAGTAAGCCTTCAATGGATATCAGCGTTGCCCTTCATTGCTCAAACCCTGCACTTGATCATACACGAGAAAACGTAATGCCCTCAAAAGTTTAATTCGTTAGAGTTCCATAGTGTACTAGCCTTCATCCCTATGGAGGGTAGATATTAATTAAGCTCTTCCCACAAGTATTAAACATGCTCCCAAAATTCAAATGGATCTCAGAAATTTTGAAATAAAGAACGAGATGAAAAAGAGCTAAACCAAGTTCAAAAATTTAAACCACCTTGCATCTTGCTCATAAACTCTCATCTCATCTTGTCTCTCAAGCCTATTTATTCTACTCCTTTCCCTCTCAAAACATATATATATGTGGTAGGCTTTATGTGGAGCTTTTTGGGAAAGTTTAGCCCTACCAAGATATTATAAATGAGATATTGTCAAAACAAGACAAGCTTCTCATGGTCTTACCGAGACTCGTCAAAAAGGTCATTGGAAATTAATGTTATATCAAGGAGGGAGAGAGAAAAATACACACACTTCGAGATAGGTGGACATGTGCAAATGGCAAAGAGTGATCCCGAAGCACAAAGGAAGTCCTCGTTATCGGATTGCACATGGTTGGAAAGATGAGTTTGGATCTTTAATCTTTATACTTATCCGAAATTCCTAATGCATTTAGAGAACCGGGGAGTTCACTTTATTTATTTATTTTTATCCATACTCATATTTTTTCTCATACAAACATATATCTCTTTCTTTTTCTTTTTCTTCTTCTTCTTCTCTTTTTTTATTTGCTCCCCTTGAACTCTAAATTGCATTGTACCTACCTCCTCCCCCATGCTTAGACGTTTGCTCGTCCTCGGGCAAAGAGGTGATAGAGATAAGGTAGGTACTAGAAATATTTTTCCTTTGGAGAGATATTTTGAAATCTTCAATTTTGGCACCATCTTGCGATCTTCCTTGAATTGGCGATCCATACTCAATGATAGGTTGTGGTCAAGGAGGTAAACACAAAAGATGATATTTTGGTTTTAAGTGTGGATATCCGGCGAGGTTTGTGAAATCTCCGATGTGGGGATACACAATGCACGGATAGAAAGGCTAGCAATAAGATAGATACGCAAAAACGGAATGACCAGCTTCTTAGTCTCGGGCCAAAGAAATCAAGGCCTGAAATAACTCACCCAAAAATAAACCTTGTAAACTAAGTTTTTGCACTCAAATATATATGTGGCTCTGGATAGGTAGAGCAACATGCAAGAGGTATTAATGACAAGGTTAGCATTACTTTTAAGAACAAAAATAAATCATCTTTAATCCATCTAAAACTTGAGAGCATATAAAACACTATGGGTCTTTATTTTTATCGTAACCTCCGCAAAAGATTAAGCTAGCATTTAGATAAATTTCAGATTTGCATTTTAAGAGAGCATTAGCTTAATCATGCATAAAACAAGTACAAAGATAAACAAAGCGGCAACTATCATCATATATCAACATGGCACAAACTTTTTATCTTTGCCAAAGGTAAAAACAAGGTGGTGATTTTTATTCATGATGAAAATAAGAACTAACACTCATGCTGAAAATTAAATAAAAACTGAAAACACTACGCATACATAGGTGCATACAAGCTGAAAATTAAAGAAAAGGAAAAAGGAAAGACAAACTAAAGCTCCTCCTCTCTCTAATCTTCCGCCGGTGGTTGATATTGATAATCTTGATTGTTGTACCCTTGCTCATAATAGGATTGCACCACTCCTCCTATGAATTGCTCCGGCGGTGCTAGGTGAAGACGTCCAAGCTCAAAGGCGATGTTTGCATTTCCTTCACCCATTTGGTTTGCATTGGTTTGGATGGCTGTGATGTTTGGCATGTTTCTTGCAGCGTATCCTCCAATGATGGCCACACTTTGTTGTGGTTGAGGAAGGTGTGCATATTGCTCCGCAAAGGCTACGTTGGGTACCGCAAAATTCGGTGGGGGCATGGCTGCACCACTCCCCCATGCTTGCATTGGTACACCACCGTAGTATCTTGGCGACGCCGAAATTCCTCCAAATGGTGGCACATAATTTTGTGGCGCACCTTCTTCTTGGGTGGCTGAGCTACCCTCGGTACTATGGAGCATGCAGACCACCCCAACGCGTGGCACCGGTTACACCCCATTCTTCATGGTGCATGGGTCGGAGGCGGTCCTCCTGACTGACATCGACTATGGAAGCCCAAGGGTGCGAGCTTATACTGACGAAGGAAACCAAGTCTCCCTCGAAGACGCTATCGACCAGCTCGACGAGGCGCGAGACGTGGCACTACTGCACTCGGCCCGGTACCAACAAGCGATGCGGTGTTACCATAGCCGCACCATCCGAGAAAGGGCTTTCCAAGTCGAGGACCTGGTGCTGCGCCGGGTCCAGAGCAACAAAGACCGCCACAAGCTATCACCGCCATGGGAAGGCCCCTTCATCGTCGATCAAGTTCTGCTTCCCGGTACCTACAAACTTAAAGACAAGGACGGCCGACCCGTCACCAACGCCTAGAACATCGAACAGCTACGTCGTTTCTACCCTTTAAAAGTTTCTTTTTCCTGTAGGAAGGATAGCCTAGTTCCTCCACCTCAGCTACAAGGCATTTCTCTGCCATCCAACAAACCCCTTGTAGCTCGGGGGCCCCCCGCTCGGGAAAATGACATTTTTTCTTTTCTTTTCTTCCCTCTTCCCCAAAGCCCAGGCAATCGAGGGGAAAAAGAGAAAAAGGAAAATACTTCATCCAAGTCGTTAAGGAAAAGGGGAGTCTGACATAACAGGCGCAGACACACTGTACATCGACGGACTTGACCTACGATGACTACACACAGCCGGCCCCGCCGGCACCGCCGCCACGGAGGATTTCGTCAACATCGATCCCGTCGGCGATGGCATTGGCGGCCGTGGTGAACTCCAGCGAGTCGAGGTGATGGCGCTCCGCGTCGTAACCCTCGGGCCACCCCGGTGGGACGAAGGTGAGCCACGGCTCATCCGACTGAGCGTCGGCCGCGCCCAAAGCCTCCGATGCCCCTCGGCGTATCCCGGCGCGCACCACCCCCCTGACACGGTTGGGCAGTGCTCGGAGTTGATCCACCAGCAGGGCCGGAGGAGAAGCCACGACGTCAACGGCCGCCTGCGCCGCGACCGTGAGAATGTGAAGACGCGTCTCCGCATTGAACTCCCAGCGCCGCAAGACCCCCATCTCCCGCCGAAGCTCCAACACCCTGTCCTCCGTATCTGCAGAGCAACGGAGGTTAGGGAAACCGCAACTCTCTGGGAGCCAGCCGAAGAACAGTCCAAGGCACATACCGACATGGCGAGCCTCGGCCCCATCGGCAGCAACGCGGGCCGCCTCGACCTCCGCCTCGGCGGCATTAAGTGCCGCACGAGCAGCATCCAATGCCTCCACAAGTCGGTGTCGATCGCGCAAGGCCTCCTCCAGGCGGCTCCTCGTCTCTGCCACCTGCGTCGTCAGATAGAGGACCTCCTCCCGGGACGCTCCGGCGGTGGAGGCCGCACCTACAGGTCGGGGCTCAACTCCAGAGGCCGATGTGCCCCCCGGGCCCCTGCGCACAAAGAAAGGAGGCAAAGGCAATGAGAGGCGTGAAGAGGCCAGAGCACAACAACCACCGCTGTCTGAGAAGCAGCACACACCTCCGGCAGTGTGGCGACGGCGGCTGCGGCAAATCGTCCGACGCGGCACGTTTCCCCCTCTCCATCACAGACAAAGGAATCGAGGTAACGCTCCCTCCGAATCACTCCCCTAGATTTTTTCCCACTATCGCCACAGATGCTTCTGCAGGAGTTGGTGAGAAGGATGAGGTGAAGACCTCTGAGAAGGAGAGTGATTTATAGGGCTGTCGGCAGGGGGAGCACGACCGATGCACTCCCCCACGTTCGCCACCATTCGCCTCGATTGAAGGCACGACCGTCCAAATCGATTAAAATCCCTCCATCGACGGAGAAATAATCACTAGGACGCAACCCGCCGCAAGCCCCCAGGGGCCCAGGGCCGATGCGCGGTTCGAAGGCTGGCCCAGCAAAGGGTTTCGAACAAGTCGCCGCCGTCATCAGAGCAAGGGACGAAAAGGGATGGGCTCACAAGCGGCCAAAACCCGGGCGCACGAGTGCCATGGGCATCCTGAATCGTGTAGGATTTTCTTCTTCCTCCTCGATGAAGAATTCAGTGACATCTTCTTGATTGGATTCTACAAAATGGTCTAGAGATGCTTCATTCACCTCTTCCATTGGGTCTGGTTCTGGACTGGGTTCGGTCTTAGTATGGATCCAATGTGCGAAGTGTAAGGGAACTCTAATAGTTTTGCCTAGGCAAATGTCAAGTTTCCCTGTGTGTCCTTCCTTAAGGAGTCTTTCCAAAGGGTGGCCTATTAAAAGGTCAAACTCCTTAATATCACAAATGTGAAAGCTCAGGTGAATTGGCATGTCGTTTACCGAAACGGGTAGGACATAAAGAATTCCTGAACTTTGAATAATTTGTCCTGAGGAGCACTTTAATAATTTCGTTGTGGGGGATAATGGCGTGTTTTTAATAAACTGATGGAAAAAGGATAAGGCCATTATATTGATTCCCACAACTGGATTATAAAGGGCATCAAAGGGGGTTCCATAGATTGTACATTGAATTGGTGTAGAAGGTGAATCCAAACGGACCACGTCAGAGGAAAGCTCTGACTCTTCTAACCATTCCCCACTTATGATGGATGCAAGCTCCACAGTGTGTTCTCTTGAGAAGGTTTGCTCAAAAGGGTCTATTTTGTCATACGAAGACGATGTGTACTTTTGAGGCCTCTTCTCTTTATGATAATTCGAGGTGTTTCCATAATCAGAAAATAAATCATCCTCGATATCATTTATAAAATCAGGTAGAGGGATAGCTATAGGTTTAGATAGTTCTGGCATAGGCTCTGGTGTAGCTATTTCTGGAATCTCTTCTTTTAAAGTTTTCTCTTCTAATGGATCATCATTGGTGCTGGCTAGAATATTATCTAGGACGGTTCTAGCTTCACTGGATGTAAGGTGTATGAATGATCCATGTGAGGAGGTATTTAAATAGGCTCTAGATTCCATATTAAGACCAATATAGAAATGTTGAAGGAGAATATGGTCTTGAAGGCCTAGATCTGGTCCGGATTTGTAAAGGAGTTCAAAACGTTCCCAGGATGAACTCATAGACCCACTATCCCCCTGTTTGAAGGATATGATCTTGGTTCTAAGGTTGACTACTCTGGATAAAGGGTAGAAATCCATGCAGAAATCTGCACGGAGAGTTCCCCAATCGCCTTTCTTCTTCCCTTTGGTTCTGTCATACCATTGGCGAGCTTTTCCTTTCAATGTGAATGGAAAAAGCTTCCAACGGATGGTCTCGTCAGACATACCCTCTATACGAAGGCAGTCACAAGTTTGTTCGAACTGTTGGAGATGATGATAAGGGTCTTCGTCTTCTATTCCTGAGAAAGTGTTGGTTTGGACCATCTCTATTAACCGTGGGCGCAGCTCATAGGCATCAGATAAGATTGGCTTTGATGAAGGTATGGGCCTAAGGCTGAGCTCTGAGGGTGCCGAAAAGTCTTTAATGAGGGTAGTATCCATAAGGACAGTAGAAAAGAAAAAAATCTAAAACTAAAAAGGAAAAGATAAAAGTATACGTACAAGATATAGTTATACTTACGAGTTCTCTCTTAACCGTCCTCCCCGGCAACGGCGCCAGAAATGCTTGTTGGTATTTGTTAAGCCTACAGAAATATTATGATGGATAATCCGCAAGCGCACGGATACCAGTGAGCACTTCACCCGGGAAGAGGGTTTTAAATATCGAATCCACAGGGAGAAGGGTAGAGTGATCTGAGATGTATAACTAATCCCTGAGTAGTTATCAAGGACTTGATAGAAAGAGAGATAAGGAAAACTTTAGGATGTCTAGTTCTTACTCGCACAAGCTATGCTATTATTGTTCTTATGGGGTGATTGTCTGAAGGCACACTTAGGAAAGGGAAACTTCCGACAATCTATGGGGGGAGTTCTACGATTTCTATAGACGGGAGGTGGACTGCAAAGGATAGACGGGAACGAGGTCACTTCCCGCTTCTACCACACGATCCGGAATATAGAAGGCATTCACAAGCTAGCTAGTCTAAGCACCACGCTTACACTAAACATGCAACTTTAACTCAAGAGCGACAGGAATTAAAGTACTCATAAAAGAGTTATGAACCGTAAGAACAATAATAACAATGTTACTCACTTGAATAAGAAGTTGATCTTTCCACAAGGTCTCAAGATCAGGCTCCAATGGAGTTGATCCCAGAGGAAGAAGATGAAGAGGAGGCACCGACAGGTCCGGGCCTTCCTTCAGTTCCGCCTCTACCGCTCTCTAAATCTCTCGAACAAGATTAGCTAGATCTGAATAGATCGTGGCTCTAATCTCTCAACTTGATACTAACTCTTCAACTCTAATTCTAGTCTAGAGCTTCTATCTCAGGTAGGCATTGATGATCTAGAATGAGTTGTTCCTTTACCCTGGGGTCAGGGGGCCTGTTTATATAGTCTTGAGGAGGTGCCTTGCCGCCGTAGGATCAAACCGACCTAATATACGGTTTAGATTGCTTCTCATAGGCGGTGGAAGAACATTCCAGAAGTAGGGCTGAGTTGGCGCCGGGGGGGGGGGTCTGGTCGGCCCCACCATGGGACCGGTCGGCCTGTGGTGGGCCCCCCTCGGGGTCTGCCTTGGCCAGGACGGTTCATGCCCCTTCCAGATGCTTCTTTCTTGCAAGCCAAGTCACGTTGAGTTCGGGAGTGTTCTGGAACCTTCTAGACTTGTTTCTTTTCTTATATTTCTGAATAGTCCCTGTAATTTTATGAATTCACCAAAACTCGTGGAAATTGTCAGTGCAAACCCTAATAAGGTGATCTAATTATATTTTAGCCATTTTTCCAGTAAATATGAGGGGAAATATTTATAGATAAAATGTGTCAACACTCGCGCGCCCTCACCGGACTGAGGAAGGAAAACAAAAACTCAACCTCTCTGATCCTAATGGAGAAATCCGTTTTCCCCCTTAGGCTCGGGGGCTACTGAAGAGGGGTTAAACCGGGGGTAATCATCTTAACCCCTAAACCCCCAAATCAAGAAGACTAATGGTGGGCCACATCAGCAGAGGCCCAACACCGACTGCCGGCAAGGCCAGGCCCAGCTCCTTTCCTTTAAAGAATAGCAGCTCGACCCCCCGCCGCGGAATCATCTCCGACTCAAGCAACCGACCCGGTTACCTCGGCGGAAGACTCCACCTCGCACGACCTAAGGCTCCTTCCACCGTAATCCGACGCCCGGGGCCCCCCAGGGGCGGACCGCAACGTGGCGGAAGCTGTCCCGCGTCGCACGGGACGTGCAGCTGCAGCAGAGCACACGGATCTACTCTGTCAGAGGCTCAGGTAATGATGAGATTTCCTCTCGGCGTGGCAGGCGGACTGCCCCGGCGTCCCATCACCTGATACTAAACAGTGGCCAAGGACACGCGAATCCTTCGCCTGCAAGACATCGGACAACGTGACCCGACCCATCAAGCATCAGAGGGTAGGTCGAGGCTTGCACGGGAAGCCCCGACCTAGCATGACCAGCGGGCTCCTGGGTCGAAAAGAAGCCGTCTCGGGACGGAGGCCAAAGCTACGCCGCCCTACGAAGGCTACCAGTGCTGGGGCAGTGTACGGCGCCAACGGGAGACAAAGGCCCACGACGTTGCACTGGTCTGGCACTGTTGCAGCACTGTAGCAAACGGGTTTTTACCATCTTAACCTTTGTACGCCTGCCCTCCTTGAACTATAAAAGGGGAGGATGGCATCACGAACAGGATATACGAGCACGCAGAGACGAACTCGGCAAGACAAAAAACAACACACCACAATCACGGAGCATCAGCTGCTCTCACTCACAAACAGAGACTTGGGACTTCTTTCCTCTCTCGACCTAAGCTTGTATCTCCTACTACAAGCCCCCCTGTGGGCATATAGAACACTTTCCCGAACTGGACGTAGGGCATCTCCTCGGTGCCTGAACCAGTATAATCCCGGTGTCTCTAAGCCCAACCATCCGGATCAGACGCACAATTCATACCAAAAATTACTTGCCAGCGGTATCAAACCCCGACAGGTGGACCAAGAGGCGACAGGCACAGTAACCCATTTTTTATAGTTGTTCTTAATCACAACTACGACATCGACTCCATGCAGGAGATCGGCCAATTCAAGAGGTAGCACTGTGGGGCTGCGGGGACTTCACACCCGCCGGCGAGGTGCACCACTACTGTCCGGAATTTTTTTTATATATTTTAACCCTTTTTAATCTAATTTTTCAATAATAACCTCTCTCCAACTAAATTTCCAAGAAGTAGCCCTTTTGGTCGTGCCAAGCCTCGTGGTGCGACTAATAGTTGAGTCACGCCACATAAAGTGGCGCGACTAATGTACACAGTGGCGTTAGAAAAAGTCGCATCTGACGACTCGTATGTGAGTCACGCCACGCACCGTGGCATGACCACATCGGTCATTTGCCTGGCATAGGAGTTCCAGGTCTCATTTAGCCGTGTTTACTTATTCTTTTTAATTAGCAAATGAGCTCCTAAATTTGTGAAACTCGAAGTATATGATCTATAGAGTGCATACGTTCCATTTTAACTATGTGCACTCCAAACCATGGTGTATAAAAATGAGAAATACAATTTTGAAATAGCCTAAGTGTTATTAAATCAACACATGAAAATTGCAAAGTCTGAAAATAGAGTCAACTAGTCAACTTTGGGCATACTTTTTGAGAAATTTTACACTAAGACCTTAAATACTTTTGGGCTACAAGTGAATTTGGATGTTCATTGGAAAGTTTGGACAAGTTTTTGGTCAAATATAACAAAGAATTCATAATTTAAGGGAGGCTTGAAGTTGGAAAGTTGTGCTGTTTTACACTAAGACCTTAAACAGCACAACTTTCCAACTTTAAGCCTCCCTTAAATTATGAATTCTTTGTTATATTTGACCAACTTTCCATGTGTTGACTTAATAACACTTAGGCTATTTCAAAATTAGATTTCTCATTTTATACACTATGGTTTCGAGTGCACATTGTTAAAATGGAACGTATGCACTCTAGAGATCATATACCTCGAGTTTCACAAATTTAGAAGCTCATTTGCTAATTAAAAAGAATAAGTAAACACGGCTAAATGAGACCTGGAAGTCCTAGTCCAGGCAATTGACTGATCCGGTCACGCCATGGTGCGTGGAGTGACTCACGAACGAGTCGCGCCACGTAGCGTGGCGTGACTCCCTTTGCCACGTCAGATGCGACTTTTTTCAATGCCACCGTGGACATTAGTCGCGCCACTTCATGTGGCGTGATTCAAGTATTAGTCGCGCCACGGAGCTTGGCGCGACCAAAAGGACTACTTCTTGGAATTTTAGTTCGGGAGGGGTTAGTTTTAAAATTTTAGATTGAAAAGGGTTAAAATAAAAAAATTCTACTGTCCGCCACTCTGCCTCGCCATGAGCCCACGAGTGGGGGTGATGTGGCAACCGGCACGGATCAGGATTCGGGAGGACCGAAGGGAAAGGCTGAATGGAGACTCAGAGAGGCAACGCGGAGAAAGAAACAGGAACGGAAGAAAGGGAGTCGCTCGCGGGTACGTGCGGGGGCTAGCTAGCCTTGCGGTGAAAGAAAAAACAAGGTTCATTGGCAGAAACATTTTCCTTTAATCATTTTTTTGGGTCTACACCCCTCAGTCAAGGCTGGTCCCACCGTTTAACCTCTAAATTGTGGGTCCAATGTGAGGGGATGTGAGGGGTACGGTGGGTTTAATTCAGGTGAGAAAAGTTTTCAAATTATTCGTTCTTTATAGTATAGATTTTCAAAAAATGTTGCAACATTTTGTAAAATACTAACGAAAAATTACTAAAAATGTTGAAGAAAAAATGTTGTAACATTATTGAAAAATGTTGCAACATTTTTTTATTTAATAGTTAGGAGGTGGGATATTTGGAAAATAAAAAATATACTATTAGATAGGCTTTGGTGGGCTGGAAGTTCATACCCTTATCCACCTTCCGGTAGCCATATAGGAGCCCCTGCATGCTTGCCTAGCTCACACGTTTGGATAGTTCTAAGAAATAAGTCCATTCTACAACCCTCATCTATCAACGTTGTCTGAGTTTCAATTCTCATCTCAAACAAAAACCAGATATTCAACACCTACAAACTAACAAAACCATCTAATTTACTCCCTTCGTAGTTTTTTAGGTGGTTTTCCCAGACATGTCGGGTTTCTGAGGTGGTTTTTGCGAGCGTGGTGTCGGGGTTTGATACCGCCGGCAAGTAATTTTTGGTATGAATTGTGCGTCTGATCCGGATGGTTGGGCTTAGAGACACCGGGATTATACTGGTTCAGGCACCGAGGGGATGCCCTACGTCCAGTTCGGGAAAGTGTTCTATATGCCCACAGGGGGGCTTGTAGTAGGGGATACAAGCTTAGCTCGAGAGAGGGAAGAAGTCCCAAGTCTCTGTATGTGAGTGAGAGCAGCTGATGCTCGGTGAGTGTGGTGTGTTGTTTTTTCGTCTTGCTGAGTTCGTCCCCCTGTTCTCGATGCCAACCTCCCCTTTTATAGTTCAAGGAGGGCCGGCGTACAAAGGTTAAGATGGTAAAAACCCGTTCTGCTACAGTGCTGCAACAGTGCCAGAACAGTGCAACGTCGTGGGCCTTCGTCTCCCGTTGGCGCCGTACACTGCCCCAGCACCGGTAGCCTTCGTAGGGCGGCGTAGCTTCGGTCTCCGTCCCGAGGCGGCTTCTTTCCGACCCAGGAGCCTGCTGGTCATGCTAGGTCGGGGCTTCCCGTGCAAGCCTCGACCTTCCCTCTGATGCTTGATGGGTCGGGTCACGTTGTTCGATGTCTTGCAGGCGAAGGATTCGCGTGTCCTTGGCCACTGTTCAGTATCAGGTGATGGGACACCGGGACAGCCCACCTCCCACACCGGGAGAAAATCTCATCATTACCTGGGCCTCTGACAGAGCAGATCCGCGTGCTCCACTGCAGCTGCACGTCCCGTGCGGCGCGGGGCAGCTTCCGCCACGTTGCGGCCGGCCCCTGAGGGGGCCCCGGGCGTCGGATTATGGCGGAAGGAGCCTTAGGTCGTGCGAGGCGGAGCCTTCCGCCGAGGTAACCGGGTTGGTCGCTTGAGTCGGAGATGATTCTGCGATGGGGGGGCCGAGCTGCTATTCTTTAAAGGAAAGGAGCTGGGCTTGGCCTTGCCGGCGGTCGGTGTTGGGCCTTTGCTGACGCGGCCCACCATTAGTCTTCCTGATCTTGGGGTTTGGGAGTTAAGATGATTACCCCCGGTTTGTCCTCTCTTCACGTGGCGCCACATCATCATCTTTGATGTCACCGTCTCAGTAGGACCTACACATCAGCGACACCACTTACCTCGAGCAGTATTTGAGCGGCACGTAGCAACACTGATGCGGCCAGGTCCACGACCGCGAGGAGATCTTCCCCGCCGGCGTTGGCCTTTGCATCAGTGTTGTCGTCCTCCAGATCTCATTGCCGCCACGGGAGAAGCTACGCCGCCGCCTAAGATCCCACCGCCACGGGAGGAGCTCCGGGAGACGGCTATGCTCCATGCCTTTGAGCTCGATGGTAGAGAGGAAGAGGAGGAAGGTGGATCCCGAGGTCGAGGCCACCAAGGCCCGCACCGCAGTCCCTCGCAGCGCCCGAGCCTATCCCCGTCGTCGCCTGCTGGATGGAGACGGGGTGAAGAAAGATCTGCCGGTGTGGTTGATTTGGCCGACGTGGTTGACGATGGGGTTGCGTGCGCCACCCGACAGCGAATGAAGCGGCCGACCCCTTGCTGCGCCGCCCGTCAGAGCTCGTCCCCGGAAAACCCTTACCTGCCCCAAGGTCGCCTCTTGTTGCGCACCCTTGAGGCCGCCCTGCAGTAGAGGATGAGCAGGGAGCTCCGACGGACTTTTATAATGTTGTCGTCAAGATCCAATTGGATGCTACCATTGCACGCCTCCCCCGATAAGCTCCTCACCGCGGCCGCATCCTCCCTCTCCTACAAGTTGCCGCCACCATAGCCGTAGCGTGCCGCAGCTTGATCATGGGCCGCCATGGGAAGGAGGGCTGGTGCGGGGAGGGCTGCTGCTGCCCAAGAAGAGGCGCGCGGGGAGGAGGCCCGCCGCTGGTGAGAAGGGCTGCAAAGGGAGCAGGGGAGCCGGCGGAGGGAGGCCTACCCGCCACACGAGAGAGAGGAGAAAAAGATATGACATGTGGGCCTGCACTGAGATAGTGACAACAAAGATCGATGATGTGGCGGCACGTCCACAAAAACCACCTCAAAAATCTGCCACGTCAGCAAAAAACTAGTGAGGGGGTAAATCAGACGGTTTTGTTAGTTCGTAGGTGTTGAACATCTGATTTTTGAGATGAGGGTTAAAACTGAGACAACGTCGATAATCAGGAGTTATGGAATAGACTTTTTGCTAGTGCTAAACCTTAGACTAAGTCCAACAAGGTGAGGCAAATGCAGTTTTGCCTCTCGAACTGCTACTGTGCACGCGCGGAAGTGCTCCAACAGAGCAGGCAAAGCGCGATGCAAAATTCCTATTGAGGAGAGAGGGGATGCAAAATTGCATCCCCTCTCTCCTCGAAGGCATCCGCCGCAGGGAGGGAGAGTACCGGTCGCACACGGGAGAAGGATGAGGAAGCGGCGGCCCGGGAGAAGGATGAGGCGGCGGTGGCCCGGGAGAAGGTGGAGGAGGCGGCGGCTCAAGAGGAGGAGGTCGTGCGCGCTGGTCTCGACCCCAGCACCAGCCGCGGGAGGGAAGAAGGAGGCGGCGGCGGCCCGGAGAAGAAGCTGCGTGCTCCAGCCTCGACCACCGCCACCAGCCACGAGAGGGAAGATGGAGGAGGCGGTGCCACTTCCCTCTCCCCGCGGCCGGCGCATCGATCCGCCGTTGTCCTGCTCCGCCGTTGTCCTGCTCCGCCGCCCTTTTCCCCCTCCCCTGCGCCCTCCGCCGGTGCGCGCAAGGAGAGATCCGACGGCGGCGAGATCGGGCCGCCCTGTGCTCCCCTCCTCCTGCGACGGGCCTCCCTCTCCTTCGGCGGAGGAGGCGAGGTACGGGCGCGGCTTGTTCTCGACTTGTGGGCGGCGGGCGGCGGGACGACAGAGCTTCGGCTTCGTTGCCGGTGGTTGAGGAGGCGATTTGCAAATGCGATTGCCTTTCTCTCTGTTGGAGACGAGGGGATGAGAAAGAGAAGAAAAATACTGTAGCCGCGAGGCAAAGGCTCATTTGCCTTCCAAATTTGCCTGTTGTTGTTAGAGTCAGCCTTACCCCGCTAAAATGCAATGGGCACGTAGATCCGATCGAGATGGTTGCACGTGAAGCAAAAGACAATCAGGAAGAGCTGCCAAGAGCTTTTCAGAATTTTGTCCGTATCCATCCATGGGTTCGGAGCGATCGCGCGCACGAGCGTACGTCAATTATCTAGTCCTCACGGGCGGGGCTCTGCCTCAGCCGTCCGCCATCGAGGCCGAGGGGAGAATCCGGGCATACGGCTGCAGCAATGGCTACCGCGGCCTCCCACATGCTCGTGTTGCTCCTCATCCAGCTGAGCATCCTCTTCCACCTCTCCGACTCCTCCATCGCCCTCGACCTCGCGCCAACACAGCAAAACAACAGCAGCAGCAGCAGCAGCAAGGGACGTCATCAACAAGCCCCGCTGGTGCAGTCAACGTGCAACTCCACGAGCTTCTACGACCTCTGCATCACCGCCCTCGCCGATGACCCCTCCAGCACCACCGCCGACGTCCCCGGTCTCTGCGCCATCGCCGTCTCCGCAGCCGCCGCCAATGCCTCCGGCACCGCCTCCTTCCTCCTCCGCAACGCCAGCGACGGCGCCGCCGGCGCCACCCCCGAGGCGGACCGCGCGCTCCTCTGCACCTGCGCCGGCAAGTACGCGGCCGCCCGCGACGCGCTCGTGTCGGCGCGGGCCTCCCTCGCGGAGCAGGACTACGACCACGCCTTCGTGCACGTGAGCGCCGCGGCCGAGTACCCCGCCGTGTGCCGGACGCTGTTCCGGAGGCGGCAGCGGCCGGGCAGGGCGACGTACCCGGCGGAGCTTGCGAAGAGAGAGGAGGCGCTGCGGCGCCTCTGCACCATCTCCCTCGACATCATCTCGCTGTTGCAGACGCAGGAGTAATCCCTCTGTTTCCTCTGTCGAATGAAGCTGTAAAATCGAGCAATAGCAATGATGCATGAGATGAGAGTACCTGTAAAATGGAGCAATGCAATGATGTATGATTGATCAATGATCGTCATGTGATGCATGCCATGAATAATCCATGGAATGAAAAGGTTGGTCAGTTGGTCACGGGCTGTTGCTCGCTGGACGGATCGGGTCGAGCAACTGCCTGAATTTAATTTGTCTCTACTGCTTGGACGCGAATATCGTCTTCCGTGAGCCGCCTCCATGCAACATGCATCTCGTTTCGTCTCAGGATCTTCCCCCCTTTGAGCTTGTCTCTAACTGAAGAGGTTTAGTAGATAAAGTTTTTTTAATCTCAGAAACTCTTTTTTTGAAAAATTAATCTCAGAAACTCCATGTGTCAATTTTATACAAGAAGAGTATAAGACGCACAAAGCAACCCGAATGAGTAAGTTAGCGCGATCGACCACCCTAAACATCACCTGTAGCCACCCTAAAGCATCTCCTGGAGTGGCAAAAACTTGTTTTGGCTGGGGCTAATAAGTTAGGTCAAGTAATTTCATGTGTATTCGAGACAAATCCCGCTCTCTAGAGCAGATCGGTGGAGGAGGAGCGCCAAAATACTTGCTCCGTGCGGCTCCATCTCAAACGTTGCTCTGGACACCCCCCCCCCCCCCCCAAATTTGCCCCCTCCATGGCGGGCGCAGGGGGCACAGAGGGCCGCTACCGGTGTACGACACGGGGGAGGTGCTGCTGGACGGACGACGGCAGAGCTGGAGGTTGGTGGAGTGTGCGGGGAGGTGGAGGCCGCCGACGGACACCACGAGGAGGTTGAGGCTGCCGCTGGGGCTGGAGGTGGAGGTCGACACAGGGAGGTAGATGCCGACGAACGGCTGCTCGGGCGCAGAGGAGGTGGAGGATGGCGTCGGAGCTAGAGGACAATGGCTTGGGCCAGCGGCGGATCCAGCGGTGGGTCGGGGGGGGAGGGGCTCCAGCCCCCCTACCACCCTGGATCCAATGGTAATCCTCCAAATTTTCCATAGAAATTTTGAGGAGGAAGAAGAAGGAGGGAGGAGGAAGATGATGAAGGAGAGCCCCCCTACCTCCCAATCCTAGATTCGCCACTGGCTTGGGCGTATGGAGGATGACGACTTGGGCGTGGAGGACATAGAGGCTGGCGAACGACACAGGAAGGTGAAGGACAACGGTAGGTCTAGAGGCCCGGCAGACAACGAGATAGGAGATGAAGAATAGATAGAACTATCTACACCTGGGACCTAAAAAGTTACTGGAGGAGGATATGAAGTAAAATCATCTGCACTGGTCTTCTCCATCCATCACGGGACCCAAGCGTAGAGCCCCATTTCCTTTATTCCCAGCGTAGACAGAGGAGCTCCTTCATCTGCCTCCCGCGGAAGGGAGAGGCCGGCCGTGGATCTCCTCGGGAGGTGATGCCACTCCCGGATCTCCGCGGGAGCGGGATTCGCTGTGGGAGGACGTGCGTGGTGAGTCTTGCTCCACTGCTCCTGGTCCGCTGCTCTGCGCCCGCACTCGTCGGCCATGGACGCGGTAGATGCGCTGAACACGGGGAGGGAGAAGGGGCGTGCCGCTGTCGCATGATGGTCCTGCGCTCGAGGAGGATCTTTGTGATGGGAGCTCAAGGAGGAGGGTAGGGAGGGAGGGAGGTCGTCAGTGCGCCGTCGCCGGTGGGGTAGGGGCGGAGGGAGAGAGGAGGCTGAGAGAGGGAGAGAGAGAGTGAGTGGAGGGAGGAAGAGCGGTTCGTGTCCCAGGGATGGGGTGGGTGGGAGAGACAGAGAATGATTGGTGGGTTTTTTTAGAATTACACAGTACAAAGCTGATGCTCACAACATGCACGCACACTCACCCTTGTGAACACACGTACGCAAACCCTACCTCTATGAGCACCTCTGAAGGACATAGCACCCAACATAGCTTGAGATTCCCAAAGTCACAATTGGCGCTTCGTTGTCGATAGGAACGCCGCTTACGACCTAACGCACAATGCCGGTAAATCCTGGGAAAATCTCGGGAAAAGGTGCGAGCGCCAGGATTTGAAATCTGATGGGTAGCGTCCCACTGGATCGTGTTACCATTGGATTACAAGCCAATTCATTGGACTACAAACCAATTCACGTGAGTGGAGGGTCCCGCTGCTGGTAGCTGGTACTCGCTCCGGTTTGGTAAAAGAACTCGTTTAGGACAGCGACATGGTCTCCAAAACACAACTTTAACTTCTCTTTTCTATAAAAATATTTATTAAAAAGTTATATATGTATATTTTTATGAAAATGATTTTCAAAACAAATCTATTGATATGATTTTCACATTTTTAAACTGAACGACTTAAAAGTTATTCATCATTTATATTCCCAATGTTTGACCCAAACCTTGTCCAAAATGACTTCTTTTACCAAACCGGAGGGAGTATAGAGTAAAGATTTAAAAGAAGAGGGGAAGAATCTTGATGACTAGAATGAAACATTCTTTTGAAAGAATGATATAAAGGAAAACGAGAGAGAAGGTAGAAAAATAGAGAAAACGGAAAGAGAGTGAATATATAATGGAAAGAAAAGTGAGAGAAAAGCAAAAACAAAAAAGTATTATAGACATTTCACCATTTTCAGAAGAAGTTGTTTTGCTAAATATTTTTTCAATCAGAAAAATCTGCTTGAGCACAGGTCTGCCAAACGCACGTGCTAACTAACGCTTTGAAGAGCGCCGCGGATCGGTGATGGTGCGGTTCCAGTGGCCGTCCGAGGCATTGACCATCGCCGCGTCCCTCCTGTGCTGCTCCAGCATCGCCACCTGGCTCTCGCCCAGCGCGCAGAACCTGTCCCTCAGCTCCGCGGGCTCGATCCGATCGTGCACCGCCCACCACCGAGCGTGCGCCTCGTCGCTCGCGAACTGCCGCAGCGCCGCGACGTTCCAGTTGCAGTCGTAGTCGCGGTAGCACAGCCACGGCTTGATGCCCAGGTAGTGCACGGCGTGCACCTCCGCCGGCTCCGCGCTCAGCACCCGCGCCTGCACCGCCCGGAACTCCTCGTCCCAGACGTACTTGAGGAAGTTGGCGCGCCGCGGCAGGCGGTGCCACCAAGTGAACACCTCGTTCAGGTACCCCTGGTCGCCGCCGTTGTAGGAGTCGATGTCGTGGATGCCCGACATGAGCAGCTCGAATGTGCAGTTGCACGGCTCCAGCACCATCACGCCCGAGTTGAAGCGCACGCCGTTGTTCACCGTCGCACTCAGCTCGGACGCCTCCTCGAACAGGAAGTCCATGTCTCGCAGCACCAGCAGGTCGGCGTCCAGGAACACCACCTTGTCGTAGTCGGTCAGTTGCCACAGCCGGAACTTGCTGTAGTTCCACTCGTTGTAGGTGTCGCGCGCCGCGCGCGGGTTGCGGATGCGCGGGGCCGGCCGCACCTGCCACCCCGCCGTGGCGAGGGCGGCGCGGTGCTCGGCGCCCACGTTCTGCGCGTCCACCAAGGCCACCAGGTCGCGCGTGGACCCGGACTGACGGATGCTCTGCGCCAGCGCGATGGCGCCGCAGACGTAGGCGTCGGCGGAGTGCAGCACGGTGGCGTAGGCCTGCCTACCGATGCTTGATCTTGGAGGCGTCGCACCAGGCTGTCCTGATGGCGGAGGCCGGAGAGAAGGGACGGCGAGCTGGCAGGATCCGACGGGCAGGTCGAGGCGGTGGCGGAGGTAGGCGGCGTCGGGGCGGTAGAGCCAGGCGTGGGCATGGCGCGAGATGAGGCGCTTGCAGGGGAAGAGATTGGGTAGTGGGAGGCACTTGGGCTCGCTCAGGATCAACACCACACCAGCCTTGGGAGTACTCGAGCTGCTGCCGTGGAGGGCGAGCTTGGCGGCTGACAGCTGGAGGTGGAGCCTGCGCACGTCCCTGGACCAGCCTTGGCGGCGGCAAGGGAGCTTGACGGCGACGAGATCGTAATCGTGAAGCGGGGGATCGGGGTCGGGAAGGGAGGGGCAGCTGCTTCTGTTGCCGTCCTCGTCGACCCAGTTCGGGTACAGGGCTTCCCAGGTGACGGTGTCCGCGGCAGGCGCCAGCCTCACCGCCCGGACATCGGCGGCCGGCAACGTGCTCCTCCAGCGCGCCACCTCCGACGAGTTGAAGTTGAGCAGGCCCACTCTGACGATGCCACTGCCAGTGTCATCGTTCCGGCCAGATGACGAGAGGCTCCTGGCGACGCTCTCCCATCGGATGTCCCACTCGCTGTCCGCCGCGTACGGTCTAGCAGAGAGAACCTCCTCCGCCTCGGACTTAGAGGCTGCTACTGCCTCTGACTGCTCCTGGCGATCATGGGGTGACGACGACGATGCTTCCGAAGTGGTTGTTGGGATCTCGCCACTTGGCGTAGAAGATGATGGTACTCTAGCAGTAATGGCCCGTGGCAGTACTGCCAATTGGACGACGACGCAGCAGCCACCGTTGCCGCGGACGAGCAGCGCCGCCACGATGGCGCACCCGAAGAACAGCGAGATCACCAGCAGCTTGTGGATCCCACTCTTCTTACGTACGCCGCCGTTCATGTCTCTGCGAACAGGAGATGGAGGAAGCACTCGAGTTATGAGAACTCGCACATGGAAAGAAAGAATCGATATGAAGTATGCTCAGTTTGATTGCACAGTTTGGGCTCTAGCTGATGCTTACCTGTCGATCCCTGGTCGATCGGAGCTTATAGCTGCATGCCCTCCAGGAACAGGGCGCTGCGTGTCCACCACGGCCGGCAGAGGGGCCTTCCTTCAGGTACGTTGTACGTATATCCTTTGACTCTATACGATGTATTCATAAACACAGAATATATATAGAGAGATACGTAGCTGACTAGTAACTGAGTAAAAAACACCTGCTTTATACCGTACGGCTACAGACAAGGAATTGAAATAGATCGCGTTGGCTAGGTCAGCCGGTTCCTAATTGGCTTGTAGTACGTATAGTACAACAGCAATGGACGCCATCTGGAGAACTCTCATGGAGTTAATATTGTCTGTCTTCTCTGAAAGATGAGAGGAAGCCATTTGTGTTTACGAATGGTGGACGGAGCTCAAATAATCATATAGTAAAAAAATCTTAAAATTAATGCTGATGAGCTAGCTAACTAGCTAAGTTCATCGATCGATCATATCGGACAGCTGAAAATTGATGCTGGATGTTCCATCGATTGATCCGTCGCCTTGTCCGATCAGATGAACCTATCTGTTTGGTTGCATACGGCAACAAGTATTTTGTGCTGCCCCGAGTTTCAAGGTAATTAAATCAAGTTCAGGTTGGCACCTACCGCTATCACAATATTTTTCTTGAAAGAGGGGGGAAAAAGGAAACTTCCATTTGGAAATTTTTTAGAACTAAACAAGTCTCCCTGTATGCGCCTTATGCTTGTTGATGGGAATTTGACACAAATGCCGCCTCACCAGTCACCACCATCTCGTCCATTTTTTTTCGAATTACACAATACAACGCAGACGTTCACAACACGCACGCACACTCACCCCTATGAATACACGTACGCAAACCCTACCCCTATGAGCACCTTCGAAGGGCTGAGCACCGGCAGATCTGGAGATTCCCGAAGTCATCAATGGCGTCTCGTCGTCGACGGGAACGTCGTTTACCACTTAACGCATAACGCCGATAAATCCTGAAAAATCCAGAAAAGGTGCGAGCACCAGGATTTAAATTCTGGTGGGTAGCGTCCCACTGGACCGTCCTACCATTAGACTACAAGCCCAATCGCACCACCATCTCGTCCATAACCGTGCCGAGATGACAAATCGATCCTATGTCCAAATCAGCAGTGTTCCAATAGTCCCCGTACGCTGTCCCTATAGTGTTCATCAAGTCATCAGCACGACAGTTCAAAGTACAATGTTCCAATAGTAAATGTTGGCGTTGCATTAGTTTGATTGTGCTGTTCCATTATTTGTTGCGACAGCTCAGAGTATTTTATCGGTGATCCGAGGTCAGGGGTTCAACTAAGATTCAAGGCCCTTGAGCGGGAAGCATAAGAATACTGGAGTTCGTACAAAATGATAAGTTATCATAGAGATCATCGGATCAACATGAATGATCTGAATCCGCTAAGATTTATATTCATTCTGTAATCAATATCCATTGACTCTCCTATTGCGCTTGCGCAAATGGCCACATGGCACGGCACCCCCTGTCACCAGACATATTGGATACCAAATGTTTTCCTGCTGAACTGCTGATCAGTTCGTATGCTCTATGACTACCTGTTGCAAAGGAGTCACGGGGGTAGCTATTCACATGAGTACTACGGAACACGGTGCGCCGGGCGCGGGAGCACGGCGGCCTCGGGATTACAGACATCCACGCAAGGAACTCCTGCCAACTCCTACAGCTCATCCACTGTCTCCACCAAGCTGCTTCGTCCTCGTGGGCCCGGTGGGTCCGCGAACACGCCTGCATCGCCACCATGGAAGGCGACGTGTGCGGCCATCGATGGGACGCGCTGCGCGCTGCTGCCGATTTATCAGGCCATTACAACCGTCGATGTTGGGGACGGCGCGACCACGTCCTTCTGGCTGGACGTCTGGCATGAGGAGGATCGCCTCGCTGCGCGCTTCCCCGCTCTCCGAACACTGCGCGACGGGCGAGCTGACCGTCAGGGCTGTCATCCAGGGCGGCCTTCGGCGGCACCTCGTTCCTCGGCTCACTCAGGCGGCGCACCGAAGAACTACAGGAGTTGGAGCACCTCACCGCCAGTGTTGTCCTGACCGAGGAGCCGGACACCCGGCTCAGTCCGTTGATGGCCGCGGATGGCAAGCTCCAGACATCGCTGCTCTACCAGTTGCTGACGAAACAAGGCGATGAACAGCGCGGCATGGCTTCCTTCGTCTGGGAAAGTGCTGCGCCGCCCCGGGTTCAGTTCTTTGGCTGGCTGCTCAGCCGTGACCGGATCCAAAGCAAAGCTAACTTGCTGGTGAAGACAATCGTTGGAGACGCTACATGCGAGCTCTGCAACTCCACCGATGAAACGGCGGAACACATCCTCTTCAAATGCCCGTTCGCCTGTTCCTTCTGGGTTCACTTGGGGTTCCGATTGCCGGCGGGGCAAAAAGTGACAGAGCTGCACCTCCTACCCCGCCCGTCCACGGTACCCGCTGAGCATTTCTCCAGCTTCATCCTCCTTTGCTGTCGGCAACTCTGGAAGCGTTGCAACTGCTTTGTTTTCCGTCAGGAGACAACATCCATGCGCCAAATGTTGAGGCTGTGCAAGGAGGAGGCGCTGCTCTGGCGGCAAAGGCTGCCCCGATCAAGTGCGTGTGTTGCCCACCATTGGTGCAATCTGTTTAGCACGAATGTAATGAACACAAATGTGTAATCATCTATCCCGGGCCGGTTGGGGCCAAAAATGAATGAAATGAATTTGCAGGTGGGGGATTCTCTCCCCCTCCGTTGACTAAAAAAAATGTACTACGGAACTGTAATGACATTTTTAGAACTCATACGCAGTAGTATCGTCTTGTATAAAGTAGTTCCGTGATTACCTCACCGACATGGATTTGGATATGTAGTAGTGTTGTTCCAAGAAAACAAGTATGAATGAGTTACCCGTTTGCGTGGTCAATTGATCATACTTGAACAACTAAAGATAGCGCTATAGAAATAATAGCTCGTCTCTGCGTAGGGAGCGTTTTATTATATGTGCATGACATTAGGTGAATGCTGATATACATTCTGCCATCAGCATTATCGGCGTCAGTAAGACAGTAACCTTCTCACTGTGGTTGTAGTTGCAGTTAGTTTTATTTTCTGAAACGGTATTGGATAACTGGCATTGATCAAGATGTTGGAAAAGTTAGCTCTGTGCAGGTTCGTGTAGCATTAGCAAAACTCTTGTTAGTTTGTTACTGCTTTATTACCTCTGATCCAATCAAAGAAATGGTGTTGAAATCACCTTGCATCCTTCCTTGTTGCTCAAAGTGTACCGTGAGCTGGTTTTAGTTGCTTGATCAATTTGTAAGGTCACTGAATATTTTATGCCTACCAAAAGAACAAGGTGACTTAGGTATTATAAACCTGAAGGTGCAGAATATTGGAATAATTGTCTACTTAGTAAATGACTATTCAAATTACTAAATGAAGATTGGGTTTGGCAATAGCTTCTTAGGAAGAAGTACTTAAAAAATAATTTTTAAAACAATTGGCGAAGTTCGTTGGAAGCCGGGAGATTCACATTTCTAGTCAGGCCTTGTGAAGGCTAAAAACAATAATCTGGAATCTTCTACTTTCAATATTCATAATGGTGAACAAATTAGGTTTTGGGAGGACAAGTGGTTGGGAAACTTTACTCTCAAAGAACAATACCCATCTTTATATAACATTGCAAGAAAGAAGCACATATCAGTTGGTCATGTTTTTAGGTCTGCACCACTAAACATAACGTTTAGAAGAACATTAGTCGGAGACAAACTACAGAGGTGGAATGAGTTAGTCGCAAAAGTTGTATTTGTGCAATTAGATGACCAACGTGACTCCATTAAATGGAACCTTACAAAACAAGGAACTTTTGCAGTGCAATCAATGAAAAAAATCTGGTAAATCAGATTGCTTTTCCTCTAAATAAATCAGTATGGAAACTGAAAATACTCCTCAAAATTAAGGTATTTGTTTGGTTTATGCTAAAGGGGGTCATTTTAACTAAAGACAACCTGTTAAAGAGGAATTGGAGAGGTGATGACAAGTGTTGTTTTCATAACAAGGAAACCATCTATCATTTATTCTTTGGTTGTCATGTTACACAATTTGTTTGGAGAGTGGTTCAATTTGCATTTGGTTTACAAGCACCAACTAATATAGCGGATATTTTCAGAGTTTGACTCCAACAAATAAACCAAAAAATGCGACCTCAAGTTTGTGTGGGAGTATGTGCATTTTTTTGTCTATCTGGTTGTGCCGCAATGATGCGGGTTTTTTTCTGAGAAAAGATTGTATTCTTATTTGCAGGTTATTTTCAGGACCACTTATTGGACGCAGATGTGGATCATCTTTCAAAAGCAGAAAGACAGATCGAGTTTGAAGCATGCATGTCACATGTTACAGACTGTGGCTATGGAGGTTTGCGCTAATCACGTGTAGTTGTCATATAATAGGCTTAGTTTGTAATTGGTCTTATCATTTCATTTGTTTGTATTGTTTTTTGAAAGCTCGTTCTCAATCAGCTGGAGGCTGAGACTGTAATAATGAATGATTAGGTGTATAACTTATGCAGAGGCCGGAATAAAAATTCCTTTTTCTGAAAAAAAATAAAAATACCTTTTTCAAAAAAAGTCAGGTCACGAAATTTCGGTCTGAATTTTGATCCGATGTATTGCATTTGTTCTGCCCCCAGTACGTCTCCGATCCTCAGCACTGAATATTTGAGGACAACTTAGTTCGGGAGAGTGAGCTTCAGAGTGGCGAGCTAAACAGGTCACCACGTGCTAGAGAAGTTGTAAGGAATCAGATGCTCGTATCTTAAGAGTGGGATGAGGTGAATTAGGCAATTTAAAAACTTAACCTACGGCTTTCACTACTTTTCATAAAGTAAACTAGACCATTTCTATCTAGATGTGCAATTTAAGGTTGATCTACTGTGAAATTCTCCTCCCAAAATAAGTTTTGCAACCTTTAACCAAACATAGTATGATACTACTCTAGGAAATTAAAGGCAAGCAAGGATTGTATGAGAGTAATGCGGAAACGTAAAGAGGGATGAGAGGAAGCAAACTCTTGACACGCGATTTATCCTGTGATATCAGTAGGCACTAAGTCACCTCTAGTCCACGTTGTTGAAGCACCACACAAGAGTATTGCTTCCCGGTTAGGGATGAAAACGGTTACAAAAATTCCCGTCAACCGAGTATTGTTTCCGGGAAAAAGGAGAAACGACGAATCAGAAACGATACGCATCGGAAATGGAACGAAAACGGGAAAAATCTAATCGGAAATGAAAAAGGAAATGATATTGCATTTGTCCCTGTTGACAGATAAAACGTATCCACTTACGATCCGCAAGCGTACGGACCTACACCTTTTTCACTACGGGGATTCCCTAGGTTCTTGTCAATCCACGGAGCAAGGGGATCACAAGCGTTTGATCTAGCACTAACCTAGTTAACTAAACAAACCTTAAACTAAAGTCTAATCTAAAGGCTGACTGCTCTACACTAGAGAGGGTTGTGAGATTCACAAGATATAAAGACACTTGCCCATAGGGTCTACGATACTTGAACATGCAACCGCTAAGAGATACAAAACCGATCTGATCTACCAGGGGTTGTGACCACGGTTTCGCCCTTTCCCCCCTCGTACTGTCACTACGCGGAGGTATTCATGACTAGACCTATGATGATCACGACGTATTGAAGGGTTCTAAGGGAGTAGTGAGATCTATACTCCTGAAAAGCATGGTAGCTAACCTTAAACATGAAAGCAACTTCAACACTAAATTGATAGATTGAAACCATAAAGAGTAGCGATTACATCTCAAGAACGTTTACAACCCCATGGACAAATGAGAAGATTACCCCATCAAGACGCTAAGCATGACGCCGTTGATAATGGTGACGCTTCCGACGGTGTCTTCCTTCTCCTCCGAGGGTGTCGTGGCAGGGCCTCGACGTCCTCCTCCACTTGTGGTTGCCTCCTTGGACTCGATCGATCCTTCTCACGAATGATCTCTCTTCTCTCCAACCTCTCTAGCTTGTAGACGACCTCTCGAGCGAATGGCTCTCTCTCTGCGAATGGCGGTGCCCACACGTACTTAGAGTTGCATCTTCTTCACGCTCAAGAAATGGGGGGTCTAACCGATGTCGGAATGGGCCAGGCCGGCCGGCCTGGACCGATTTCGGCTCGGTTCGGTCACCCCTTCCTCCACGTGGGTCCTCTTACCATTTTGCACTTTGACCTCTTCAATTGCGTCATTTTGGCGACATTATCCTCGCGTCCAAGATAGGGAGTCTTTTCACATGAAGTTCGGTCTTTACGCTTTAGTCCTCAGGGATGTTCCTTTGTAACACTTTGGTCTTTGCCACCTTTGGGAGTGATTTCATCATACACTTGAACACGAACAAGACTCATCATTTGCTTCTTTGAACTTGTTGTGACTCCGTCCCTTTAGTCCATGTTTTCCTGCAAAAACATAACACTTCCAAATGCACATACAAAGTTGAACTTGTCATAACATTAGTGTGTCTAATGGCAGGTTAGTTCCATAATCAAGTTCAAACCAAAGCGTAACGAACATATTTGGTGTACCAAAATTCACCGTCAACACTCCCGCTAAATAGGCATACCGACCGAATTTCCTCGAAAATTGCCGTTGAAATTTCGAATCCTTAGAAGACTCCTTGGAATCGAGTTCTCATAGATTTTCTAAGATGACCTTATCTTCCAGCCGTGAGCTGCTGCCCGCACTGACCATCACCGGCTGGGTATGGAGTTACTCAGCTGCCGGCGCAGAACTGCTGGTCAGTGGTCGAGCTTCTCGCTCGGACCAGCCATTGCAGGAAAGGGTGTCGTCGAGCTTCCACCTCACAAATCTGCTCATCGCGCTGAGCAAGCCAAACACTAGTGGCTGCGATTGGAACAGCAAAAGGGAAAGGGAATCTAGGCTAATAACAGATCGAAGAGAGAAAGTGAGAGATAGAGGTAGAAACGGATCACAGGGGAGAGACAAGCAAAACGGATCACAGGGGAGAGACAAGCAAAACGGATCAACACCTCAACGGGGGAGAGGAGGTGAGATGGAAATATCCTTGCCGTTTCATAGCAGAGCCCTTAATAGAGATATAAAGTACAGAGAAACCCTTTAGGCAGGTATATAGAAAGATATAAAATTAAAAACAAAATTCCATTAGGGATTGCACTAGAGGAATCATTGTCGTACCATTTGCTATGGTAAATCATAAATTATCTCTATGGTCGTATGATTCATTACTAGAGTGTTGGTTGTCGGAATTATTTCTGGTTTTGTATATGTATACTTGAGTTTATTCCAATTTGAGTTACCAGTATCGACCGACATCGACATAATTTTGATCGGACATGTCTGTTTCCCATGTATCGGGTTTTCCGTTATCATTATCACTTTCGAATGTATCGTTTTAGTTTCGTTTTCAAGTTAAAAAAATAAGATTAGGAAATGATAATGAATATTTTCGATCGTTTCCGACCGTTTTCATCCCTATTCCCGGTCACCAAGTCTCTCCCAAGAGCACCACTTGACTTGTCACAAAGGCTTGCCACGAAGGCACTCGCCAAGCTCTCTTGGTCACCTTGATACCGCCTCCTTTAAGAAGCTTCTTCACCAAAGGAAGGGGGTCTCCATGCCCCCTCCCCCCGCACAAATGTCCTCGCCACTCTACACCAAACCAGAGGGTCGAAGACGATTGCCGGTGAGCCACTTAGGTCCCAAGACTTCCCGCGCATCTTGTACAGCTTGATCCACTAAAGAATCACCTCACAAGGTAGGCACACCTTGCACTCACTCAGCTCTAAACTAAGCCTAGCACTAAGCACACACACAAAGCATGGGCAAGTCTTTGGATGAGTAATTTAGCACTTGGATGGCTTGCGAATGGGCTTGTAGTCCAATGGTAGGACTGTCCAGTGGGACGCTACCCACCAGGGTTCAAATCCTGGTGCTCGCACATTTTCCTGTATTTATTCCGGGATTTTCCGGCGTTATGCATTAAGTGGTAAGCGACGTTCCCGTCGACGACAAGGCACCAGTGGTGACTTCAAGAATCTCCAGATCTGCCGGTGCTTAGTCCTTCGGAGGTGCTCATAGGGGGTAGGGTTTGCATACGTGTGTTCATAGGGGTGAGTGTGCGTGCATGTTGTGAGCGTCTGCGTTGTACTGTGTAATCCTAAAAAAAGCACTTGGATGGCTTGGATATGATCTTCTAAGTGTCTTGCACTCATCTACACTTCCACACAATCCAACAACCTCAAATGGCGGGGTGGAAGGGGTATAAATAGCCTAAGGCGTCCATAGAGTCGTTGCTCTAACGGTTAGTCTTTTCCGGGTACCATCGAATGATTCGACGCTATGCTTTTTGAGGGTGTCGGTTCATCCGGTGCAACTAGCTGTTGCCTTCCACCTCTTACTTTTGCTAACACAGTTCATCCGACGCTTCATCCGATGCACCGTCGGTTCATCCGGTGCTGAAGACCTTGAGCTCCAAATGTTTCTGTTAGCAAATACGTGACCGTCGGATGAACCGCTACTGGGTCGTCGGTTCATCCTGTGCTTAAATCTTTTGAGCCAAATCCTTTCTGTCTTGCTTCTTTAATCCATCAGATAGACCGATGACTCCTACCAATGGACCATCGGTTCATCCAGCGCCTCTGTCTTCCCTTCTTCTCTTCTGACATTCATCCGGTGCAACTAGAATATGGACCGTCGGTTCAAACTTGGTCTTCACACAGTGTACCAAATACTCTTGCCGTTGCACCGACGCTTGCTTCTAGGTACTGTCGGTTCATCCGACGGTGTTTTTTTCCTTCCTTTTCTTTCCTTCTTCTTCTCATTTTGGCATGTAGTATTTTTGCAGTCATGGGACCTAGAAATGCCTACAAATACATGCTCAACAATATGATTAGTCCCATTAGTCATGTTGTCATGAATCACTAAAATCAAACTCGAACAAATGGCATATGAGGCCACGTTCGCTACAGAAGTCCGCCTGCGCCGCTTACCGACTCACCGTCCGGGCGTCGACCCTGTTGCCTAGTGGCTTCACAACAAATCTGCAACGCGACCTCCAGTTGTGAAGCCATTTGTGTTTGCGAATGGCGGACGGAGCGCAAATATCATATAGTAACAAAAATCTTAAATTTAATACTGATGAGCTAGCTAATTTCATCGATCGGTCATATCGGACAACTGAAAGTTGATATATTCCATCGTTTGATCCGTTGCCTTGTCCGATCAAATGACCCTATCTGTTTGGTTGCATACGACAACTAGTTATCAGATTTTCTTGTACTCAAATGCTTGATTTTTGTATTTCTTAAATTATATTCTTTCTTGAATTTATTGTGTGTATATTTTGTTTACAATAAATTATACCTCTAATGGCAAGAATTCTCGACTTTTATCAATTAAAATATTCAATTACAATAGTTTCATACCATGAATCTTGAAATTTATGTTTTATTGTAATTGAATTTCAATTAAAATCTTTCAGCAGTCACCTGTTACTCTATAACTTTTTAAATGGTGCTCAATTTAATTAGGTAGCTACTTTTTCATCACAAGTTTGTGTGCAGACTGTGGAGTGGGTTATGTATAGGGCACTACAGTTCACAAAAGGATATTGAACCTCTTTATGCTTTTCATTTTTTCTAAACACAAAAAATCTTAGTCGTAGTTTGGATCAGAATGTTTATTACACAAGTACTATACCCAATTTGCAGAATATGACATTTAATATTGTAAGACATTTCATATTGCATCTTATCGAATCATACATCTAACCTTTTTCTTTCTTGAAATGTTCTAATGATACTATTCTGCAAAACTGTGACCTCAACTTTATTGTTCCAATAATCTTCTTTTCTTCTAACGGTATCACTTAAGAGATGTGTGTGTGTCTATATCAAATAGGTGTGTTTCCATGAACGTTGTTAATCTGTATAAAGCTTAAGGACCTTAGAAAATGTTTTCACAATCCTATCAATCAAGAATATAGCCTTTTAGATTCCACTTTTCACTCTTTGACTAAAAAAGGGAATGAAATGAGATTTAATCTAATTGTCATTCCCTCGTCTTGGGGCTAAAAGTGCAAAAGAACCTGAATTTTATATTTCATGTTCTTTGATTATAATTCTCATTATTCAATTTAGTATATGTGCACCAAAAAGATTTCAATTAATTCATTTCATATTAAGTTTTGTGTTCTTCTATATTAGTGTTTGTTCAAATCAGACATCATATATAGATGGAACCTATATAGAATTATAGATTCATGCATGTCATTCTCTCACTTTTGAAGTCACGACCAAGTTTGTAAT
Organism: Cenchrus fungigraminus; assembly: GCA_036936925.1. Classification (NCBI taxonomy): domain Eukaryota; kingdom Viridiplantae; phylum Streptophyta; class Magnoliopsida; order Poales; family Poaceae; genus Cenchrus; species Cenchrus fungigraminus. The sequence continues at coordinate 11,360,788 of CM072778.1, read as the reverse complement.
GAATTTTTAAATTTAATATTGTTAGTGATCACTAACAACATATGAATTCTTAATTTTATCAAAAAAAATAAGTTATAAAGTTTGCACAATATTTTTTCATGAATTGTATTGGGTATCACAATCAAAGTCATTAGGATTTTCAGCCTTTTTTTTTCTTTTCTCTTACAAATGCAGCCAGTGTTTTCCTAAATGGAACTAAACTCCGTTTAAACGGCGTCTAAACGCTAAACGAGTGACCACCATTTATGTCGTTTAGCCCATTTAAACACCATTTATCCCGTTTAAACGCCATTAACTCCGTTTAAATAGCTGTTTAAACCGATTAAACACTAAACAATGGTCGACCGACTCTCTATGTTTACCGTCTAGGAAAACAGTGGATGCAGCAAAGAAGAGTCAAAATTTCTCAGGATTGCAGCTAATTTTTTGTTCTTTTTCTCTTACAGTTAGAGCCAAGAGCAGTCAAGTTTCTCATTATAAATAAGAGTAAAATCTCACAGGATAGCAGTTTCAGCAAAGAATAGTATAGTTGTAGGGAATAAAAAGTAAACTTTCACATTCTTTTTGTGTTTTAGGTCATTTTTCTCATCTAGAATACATGTTTTCTACCATTCATATTTCCCTATATATTTTTGCCAAATTCACCAGCAGTAACTGCCCTCATATGTCTTACATTCAATTGTATGACATTTACGTGATCTCGAAATGAGGCGAGTATGTGTGCGTGTGCTGCATGATTTCGACCCCCATGAGAAGTATAATCTCAAAGAAGAACTATATATTGCATCATGTCTTTGCGTTGATTAAAGGAAAAGGAAGGAAGAGTATTGAGCTGGGGAAGCATCTGTTGCTCCAAGTTTTTGAAAAAGTGATTGATAAGAAATAAAAAATCAATCGATTTTTAAGGACAGAAACATTATTTTTAGTGGTTAGATCCCCACAGGTGGATTTGTAATGTACGGTCAAAGAAAACGTGATTGAGGGATGTCTAAGAATCAGTCATTTGAGGAGGAGACACACCCACTAGTTATTTGTGCTCCCCCGAGTTTTAAGGTAAGGTAATGTTTATATTGGCAAATAACTATTCATCTATCACATCGAGTTGCATTTTTCTCTATGCACGCGGTCCAATGCATCAACATTTCACAACTTTTTATTAAAAAGTCCTATTTCGGCACAATTCATACACGCAAATTTTCCAATCAATATACCCTCTAAATCAAAGTTCAGATTGGCACCTACCACTATAACAACATTTTTCTTTAAAGAGGAAAGTTGGAAACTTCCATTCAATTCAAGTCTCCCTATATACGGCCTCAAATGCTTGATTGCGTGTTGATGAGAAATTGAGACAAATGCTTCACCACCATCTCGTCCATAATCCTGTCGAGATGTCAGATCCAATCTTGTTTGGATCCCATTGCTAAACTTTGTTGCTAAAGTTTAGCAACTTAAAAGATGCTAAATTTAAGATTGAGCTCAAAAAGTGATTGAGAGCTCGTTCAGCTCTCAAAATTTTTCTGAACTACGCATCACATCAATCTTCAGACACTGATAGAATAACTCTAACAGTTTAGGTATAATCCTAACTAAATTTAGAGTTTAATAAGAACTCTAAAAAATAAATAACTTCTAGACTCTAAGGGGTAAACCAACAGACTCTCCAAATCTCAATTCATATTTTGAATCATGTAAAAAAAAGCTGATCCTTTTTCTCTGTTCCGTTCCGTCCAACTGATGGCATCGTTTGTTTTTTACAAACGAAAGGCAACCTAGAGTTTTTTTTTCGGGTAGAAGGCAACTAGAGGGAGATGGTGAGGGACATTGCTAGCCAAAAATACCTAGTAGAGATTCGAGCCAAAAAGCGAGGGGAACGAGTTAGCGAGACCGTTGGATCGATAGTTGACGGTGTTTTCTTTAATTTTATAAAAAAGTATTTAGCCAGACTGTTGGAATTGCTCTAACTAGGAGTATTAATGTGGGTTACAAAACCCATTCCATAATCCCTCTTAATTTTTGAGACGAACCTAATGAGCCTAATTATGCCATGATTAGACAACGTCATGCTATAGTAAACAATCTCTAATGATGGATTAATTAGACTTAATGAATCTATCTCGCAATTTTTTGTCCATCTATGTAATTAGTTTTGTAATTAATCTACATTAATTATCCATGATAGGCCTTGATAGGGGTCTCCAAAATTTCACTGAACTGAACAAGCCCTGAGTCATTAGTCATCCAAGAGTTACTAAAAATTGTTAAAATTGAGCAGAGTCCAAAAATACCTCTATAGGTTCCCCAAACTACCCGCTGTTACAGTACATTAACTCCTCATACTCTCTACTCAGAATTTAACAATAATAAATGAAGGGTAGTTTAGTAATTTAGAAATGTTTATTAGGGGATCCAAACAACTCCTACTAAATTTTAGCAAGAATATTTCTTATAGTTTGCTATAAAAATTTCTAAACTTTATTCAGAAACAACTCCCTCCGTCCCAAAATGATGGTCGTCATTGATTTTCATGCCACAAGTTTTGATCGGATTTGTAGAAAATAAGTGCAACATTTGTATCTTCAAATAAATTTATTAAAAAACTAGATTCAAATATTAATATATATATTTATTTATTTAGTCAAAATTATTTTTTGAAAAGAGAAAATAACAATCATTTAGGGACAGAAGGAGTAAACTCTAGCAGAAAGGATCCAAACACAACCCACTATTGTGGATCGAATGTTATAAAATCTCCTACCCTCCCCGAAGCCAAGCCATCTGTCAAAAAATTCCCCATCTCTAGTTCTCCACGCCGTCGTCCATTCCAAGAAACCAAATCTAGATCCAAAAAGCGGAGGCATGAAAAAGCATGAGATCGCTACTATCGCTGACGTCGAATCCCTCGCCTCGCGCACCGACGCCTCATTGGTGGTCAACATAAGGAGGCTGCCGTCGATGCGCAACATCGGCACGGCCAACAACCTCCTCTCCGTGGTTCTTTCTAGTCGCATCAGTCTTTTCCCAAGTTGAACCTTCTACATCAACATGTCAGCATGGTGGTCGAACTCATTTGAGTCGAGAAGGAGCTTATTCCACTGGTGTCTAAGGACTTGATGATAGTGAGTACGTTCTCCTCCTCAACTCTGGTCAAACAATCTGCCGCCTCGCTAGCAACACCAAGACAACTCATGCTTCAGGTGGCAAACAAGATCCACGAAGCATCCGAGGGAATGATACATCAGGGCAAGGCACCGGAGTGGTTGCAGGTTTGTGCTGAAGCCTTACGCCCCCTCTTTGTCTGGCTCTTGAACGACATTCCTGTTGAGTTTGATCTCCCTGCGCCTGCACACGGGCCCAAGCCAATGGACCATGACTGAGCTGGAGCACGGATTCGTGTGGGTCTGGTGGTTTAGCGGTGGGGCTAGGTTACTTAGGTAATTTGTGAGATGTTTAGCCAATCTTATGCTTCATCTTTGGGTGCGTGTTGATTACTGAGCAATGGAAGAAATAAATGACCTTATGTACTAAGCTTATGTTTCATCTTATTGTATGCTATGCAAACTGTTTTACATCATTGTTGATGCATTAGAGGAAATTTTACGAGCTCCTAAGTCTAACAATTTAGATCATACACTCCACTCCCATGTGTGATCTGCCTATTTAGGAGTATATAGGTCCATTCATACACCATATTACCATAAATGTCTTTAATTTGGTGTAATATGGCATTCATGGATAATCGCTATTATTGTGTAAAGTGTTGTCATCTGAACGAGGTACCTACCATTTTTAGAGAGTTTGCAATTGCCATTAAGAAGTTTCTTAATTGCTTAATCCTGTTGCATTCTCCCGCACGATTAAAAGGTGTGTGAATGGCATTACAAGTTAACCGCTTGCTAGCATGGTCAATACCAACACCTAGGAGTGCTATATTGTGTAGTTCATTATTGTAAAGGTTGTATTGGAACTTTGAAACTACATGCTCCTTGTAGCTAACTTAATTTAGTTACCGGTAGTTGCAACTTTCTTTATTCTTTATTAAAATACTACAGCTTATTATTCCTTTGTGACATTCAGGGAGCATACTAGAAGTTTTCATGGTTGCACGGAGATGTTGGTTTGCACCATATCTGTTCCCAATATGCAATGCATACTTGTAACATCAAAAGCAATTGTGAAGATCACAACAGATTAACATTTCCATACATAAGGATACCATCATGGCAAGGTAAGAAGATCAAATAGTTTAGAGTGTATGCATGAACAATGGTATCCATGCTCCATGGTGAGTTAGAGGGAAACTCTAGAACTAGATATTTTAGCATGGTAGAAATATCAAGGAACTAGAAAAGGATGAGAAGAGTTCTAGAGTTAGTATTTTTGTATGAAATAGTGTGGAAGTTGCCACATGAAAACACCACGATAATAGGGTGCTCCTCTCCCTTTGTCGGTGTATTGTACCGCTGACTAGTGAATTTTATGCGTGTTGGGCTCAGATGGCTATGCGAGAGGCTGACACAAGGGTGTATACTGGTTCAGGTGAATGCCCTACGTCCAGTTCGTGATGATCGTGTTACTCGTGTCGGTTGTAGTACGGGTTACAAGCAGGGCGAGCGAGCGAGAGCTCCCAAGTCTCAGATGTTGTGCGATGATGGGGTGTTTGATGTACGTGGGTGAGCGTTCGTGAAAGCGATCCTTCTAAAGGGAGTCATGCCTCCTCCTTTTATAGTCCAAGAAGGAGCAGTGGATATAGTCAGAATGGGAGGGAGAGGAACGACGAGTCTCGATCCCTACGCACACTGCCCGACCCTTGATGGTCGGGGGTCTGCTTGTTGTCTGTCTGCGACCTCCTCTTGGTCGTCGAGAGGAGGGGTACCCTTAGCGACGAGGGCCCCCTCCAGGCGTAATTATCGTAGGGATCCCTGGCGGATCCTGGTCGTAGGGCAGTCGCTTCGGCATTTAATGTCGGCAGCCATGGCTTACGGTACACACGCTCGATTGGTGTTGTCCTTTCTTTGTTCAGCGTGGGGAACCGGCGAAGGGCTCCAGGGGGGTCATGCACTCCATCATCCAACCCCTCTCAATGGGGATCAATTGTGGTAGGGCCCCCTACACCATAGCTTACAGTGTAGGGTGTAGCTGTGGGCTATCACCCTGCACTACTTCACCCCATGGCTTAAGGTACAACGCGACAGGGCCTCACTATCGAGGACCTCTGTTGCCTTGGGGCAAAGTGAGGCGTGGATTCCATGTCGTCTGGTCGTCACCCAGCCTCCTTTGACCGGAGGCCGGATGGGATATAAATTGTGCTCGCTTCCCCCGATCTGTTGGTCGGTGGTCGAGCGAGGCGGAGATTGGACCTCCCTTGCCTGACCCTAGGGCTCAGGGTTAGCCGAGGTGGAGATCGAATATCCCTCGGGCCCCTGTGGTCGAGGGGGGTATTGTAGCCCTACAGTGGAGGCTTCCTTCTTCATCTCTTGGCGTTAGGTATGTGCGTGATGTGTACCTTCTATCGTAGTTGGGTATCCTTGGTATAGATCCCCGACACCCTTCTTTCCATACCATGTCATAAGAGGTGTCAAGTAGAATATGGCAATGTTTCTATATAAAGTAGGAGTGGTGTCATGGTAGGGTAGCCACATAAAGAGTGTAAGAGTCTAGTGTTGTATCAAGTTGTGTGGATAGTGAATTGAGGTTCGATTTCCCTTGTAAAGAGTTGGTATCACATGTAGTGTTAGTGTGAACGCATCCTCGAATTGAAGTATTATGGGTGTAGGGTCCATAGAAGAAAAGGTCAGAGCGTCGATTTCTCAACAACACTAGAAACCTTGTGGGACAGTGCTGCACTTGATCTGACTGAGTTTAACTGTGTGTATCTCCTTGTTGATCTGGGTCACTATGTCTTTCCTATTTCCATCTCATTTTCACCCATCTTCACTTGAAGAAGCATGTGGTTAACTATTTCAGTAACTCTTTGGATTAAATTTAGTGATCAAGCTCTTGTTTAGTATACTTAGTCCATTAGTAGTGAAACGGCACGTGTCGGACACATGTGATATAAAAAAATACATACACGACGTTTATATAGCTATTAGACATCATAATTATTCATATGTCAACATTCCATCATAATTAGCTATGTCACTTTTTTACATCCTTCCTTAAATCATTCTATACACACAACTCAAAATGGAACAACAAAGGGTGAGTTGCGTCCAAGTCTAGCTAGTGATAATACAAAAGTCTATCTGGTTAATATTTTTAGATTAAGGATTAAACACCCAGCCTCTATATCCACAAGTGGATATATACGGCCAAAGATTACACCAGAGCGCTTAGGCTCTAAACCTCGCACCGAGGCAAAGAAAAAAAACAAGACAAACACTACGACAAAGAAAACGAAGACTACGCTTCTAACTTGTTCTCCAACCATGCCTCAAATCTACCTACGCCTAACAAGCCAAACCACCACCAATGACACTTTCGCCTTTCGGAGGTGTTCCGAAGATTATTAGCATTGCTTCCTTCTAATGAGAGGTTGAATGCTTTGACTGCAAGATAGGTTTTTTTAGTGTGTGACTACATGTTGAAATAATCCTTACTAGCTAGTGTCATAGTTGTTTACTTAGGTTTATGCGGAAGGTAGATTTGAGCTGATGACTGGGGATAAGTTATGTGTTATTTTGGGCTTAAGTGATGATGATGAGAGAGCTAAGATGGCTGAACTAGATGGTCGTAGAATGGTTGATCAGGGGGTGATTGTGAAAGTGTTGTCATTCCTGTAACTGATGCCATACCAATGAGATAGTGATAACCTATGATAAGGACCACCCAAAATGTGTCTTGGCACTATGTACCCATTAATGGATGAATTTAGGTTGGCTATGAGGCAATTCACCATCAATGATGAGTTCGAATTAGGAACAGAGAAGTAAGATAAAAGATGCTTAAAGGGATCTGCGAGTCTAGTGAAGATCACCCTTGGAGGATTCATGGCAAAAGACGGGCTAAATGTGAAATTTGACTACATGCTGGAAGCTAGACACTCAAACTCAATGAAGAAATTAACGCTATAATTTCATACCTGTACAAGATCAGGAATCAGAGAAAGAAAAAAGAGAGAAATAGCGCATGTTTTGCTAAATAGAATGGGCCAGGAATCAAATCAGCGTAATTATATTTGAATGGCACAACAAACACAACACAAGCCCCTCTTATACATTTCATTGAGCGTCTCGTGCCAACAATTGTTTGAAGGCGAGCACCGCAGAGGAAGCACAAGAATTACATGAATCTAGCGCTAAAATTGGATTTTTCTTCGGTTAATGTGGTGCCCTGCGATCTAGCACATGATCCAATCATCCAAGGCATAATTACTGTTAACCTCCCCCTCTGACTAGATCTTGAAGAGTTTTTTTTTTTTTTGCCTATGAGGATTTTGAAAGACAATTTAATGCAATTATTTATTATAAGTATTTCTTACTGGATCAGGTTTTCGAATTGGAGGCTTAAGTTATTTAGCACTTGAAATTGGCAAAGCCAAGAGGAGACTAAAACAACTTATTGTTCCAAACAATTAATATAAGGCAATAAAACGTTGATTGATTTATTTTTACATAGCACCATTTGGGTACTATCAACTACCATGAACACACGCTCAAAAGTCCAAACGTACTCGTCTTAACAAGAGCAAGTGAAACCTCTCGTAAATGAATTTGACTATATGTCCATTTGCATTTTCTTTCTAGTTTAGTTTGTTGGGTGAATAGCTGGTAGGCCAGATATTTCTCACCAACTATGTCTGCCAAGTCGATGTTGGGAGCACAGCATGGCTCTAGTACATGAAAGGTGAGGCACTTGAGGTTTAGTTAAAGTATGGGCAACCTTCCCAGTAGTTCGCAGTAGCAAGAAAGTAATCCAGAGAAGTCTTCAAGGCAGGACGCACACTGAAATTTTCTGCAGCAAAACAAGTGCCAAATACCTACAGCGCTCCTTGCTTTCCGTTACACGCTTGAAACAAAAAAGCAACAACCGCGATTAGTTTAGTCACTGCTAGCACGTTCACTGAAGTGAGCAACATTGCTAAAGATTCTTGTTGAGCAGAATGGCCACCAAGGCAAGAAGTATGGACAAGAGCAACGCATTTTATTTGTCCTTGATGAATTCAAAATCTTGCGAGACTGAACCACATTTAAACTTGGGGGGCGCAGGGGAAAGCCTCTCTCCACACGGCTCCTGCGCAGATGATATATATACACGAGGGCGCCAAACACATTTCCCAACTCACCAAGAACACCACCATTTCTTAATCGCAGTGCGTAATCCCAAGCCCTCCTAATCATATCGTCAGAGTGTTATCGCAATCCGGTGCGGTAACAAGCTTAAAACGCACACCGGCATGGCCACGGTACTGGATGCCGGCGTGTTCCATTTGCACCCCTACGCCGCCGCCGCCGCGGCGGCGGCATTGGTTTCGGCGTACATGTTGTGGTTCTGGGCGCTGACGCGGCGGCTGTCGGGGCCGCGGATGTGGCCGCTCGTCGGCAGCCTGCCCAGCGTCGTGCTGAACCGGGCGCGCGTCCACGACTGGATCGTCGACAACCTGCGCTCCACGGGGGAGGCGGCCACGTACCAGACGTGCATCCTGCCGCTGCCGTTCCTGGCGCGGCGCCAGGGCCTGGTGACCGTGACGTGCAACCCGCGGAACCTGGAGCACATCCTGCGCGCGCGCTTCGACAACTACCCCAAGGGCCCCATGTGGCAGGCGGCGTTCCACGACCTCCTCGGCCAGGGCATCTTCAACTCCGACGGCGAGACGTGGCTGCTCCAGCGCAAGACGGCGGCGCTCGAGTTCACCACCCGGACCTTGCGCCAGGCAATGGCGCGCTGGGCCAACCGCATCATCAAGTACCGCCTCTGGGGTATCCTCGCCGACCACTGCGGCGCCGCGGCGAGCGTCGACCTCCAGGACCTGCTCTTGCGCCTCACCTTCGACAACATCTGTGGCCTCACATTCGGCAAGGACCCCGAGACCCTGTCGCCGGGGCTGCAGGAGAACCCCTTCGCCAACGCTTTCGACTCCGCCACCGAGGCGACAATGCAGAGGTTCCTGTTCCCCAGCTTCCTGTGGCGCATCAAGAAGGCGCTCGGCGTCGGGAGCGAACGGAACCTCCGCGAGAGCCTGGCGATCGTGGACCGATACATGACGGAGGCCATCGCGGCGCGCAAGGCGACGCCGTCGGACGACCTGCTCTCTAGGTTCATGAAGAAGCGCGACGGCAACGGGAGGGCGTTCCCGGAGGACGTGCTCCAGTGGATCGCGCTAAACTTCGTGCTCGCCGGGCGCGACACGTCGTCCGTCGCGCTCAGCTGGTTCTTCTGGTTGCTCATGCAGCGGCGCGACGTCGAGCGAAAGGTGGTCATGGAGATCGCGTCCGTGCTCAGGGAGACGCGGGGCGACGACACGGGGAGGTGGACCGAGGAGCCGCTGGACTTCGACGAGCTTGACCGGCTCGTGTACCTGAAGGCGGCGCTGGCGGAGACGCTGCGGCTGTACCCGTCGGTGCCGCAGGACTCCAAGTACGTGGTGGCGGACGACGTGCTGCCGGACGGCACCGTGGTGCCGGCCGGATCGGCGATCACCTACTCCATCTACTCGGTTGGGAGGATGGAGAGCGTATGGGGGAAGGACTGCGACGAGTTCAGGCCGGAGCGGTGGCTGTCGGCGGACGGGAGCCGGTTCGAGCCAGCCAAGGACGCGTACCGCTTCGTGGCGTTCAACGGCGGGCCGAGGATATGCCTCGGCAAGGACCTGGCGTACCTGCAGATGAAGTCCATCGCGTCGGCCGTGCTGCTGCGCCACTCGGTGGAGCTCGTCCCGGGGCACAAGGTGGAGCAGAAGATGTCGCTCACGCTCTTCATGAAGAACGGCCTCCTCGTGCACGTCAGGCCGCGGGACCTCGCCGGCTACGTCGCGCCACCGGAGGAGGCACCACAGCAGGGAGCATTTGTCATCCCGACCACCACAGCAGCAGCTGCTTAAGTATGGCTCGTGCGATGTGCCCGTGCACATTGGCTTCTTCGTGCATGCTATATGCTGCCTCCTCAAGTTGTCCTGCCTGTCAAAGTCATATCTTTTTCCCCCTGTATTAGACTGTTAGGTTTGTTCGCTCTGGGGTTCGATCTTGTTGCTACTTGAGTGTGTTTGTGTGGATTGAGCTGTGTACTGTTGTTGAGGTCTGCTGGATGAACAAAGCTCTTCAGTTCCATTATTAATACCAGTTTTTCAAAATATGAGGCAAAAATTCCAACCTCTATTCTTCCGCTTTGTTTGTCTACTTTTTTCTCACACCTCGGCACAAGCCACCACTTATTAGCCGGTCTGCGGTACTTTTCACTCACAACAAATCAGAACCAGCAGTCAGCCAACAATACTTTCCATGCCCTCGGAGTCGGATGTAAAAGTCAGTCGAAGTTTGTTGTTGCCTACTGGATGGACACCCTCTGAACTGCAGGGGTAGGTTACTTTTTTTCTAACATAGCAGTAAATAAATGAGGATATTACTTTTTCTAGCTTAGCTAGTAAATATATAAATGAGGAGGTTAATGTGAAATCTATATATAAGCGTATCATCAGTTCCGGAGTTAGAGTTTCATACCAAATATGGCATATGAAATTACCACTGAAAATTACGATTTCCATATGGTTTTTAAAGAAAAGGGATATTCTAACGAAAGATAACTTAGCTAAAAGATAACTTTGCTAGGAGGAATTAGGATGGGGATCGTATTGCAGTTTTTTTAATTATGAGGAATCCATTAATCATTTTTTTCGTTCATTGTTGGTATGCCACATTTCTATGACGTGAGATACTTATAGTATTTGGTATTTCTCTATCAACAACCATGAATGACACGTTCTCTTCAAGGGTTAAACGGGGAGCATAGGCCAAATCTATACCTTTTCGTTGGGCAACATGGTTCGTCTCGAAATGAGGTGGTTTTCGACGAAGGTAGACTGGAAAATTATTTTGCAAATACTATTCAGGGGAACATATTGGTTTCGATCTTAGACAAAGTTACAGTGAGGTAAGAATGATGAGAAGCTTTTCATTTCAGCATGTCAAACCTTAGAGATGGCAGCTTTACTTCTTTCATTCAAATGGATAGTCCTTCAGTTTGCGAATTGGCTTTTGAGTCGCCTGTGTCTTTTTTTTCAAACGCATGGTCTTCGACAAGGCGAGGCGGTGGCCCGTGTGGTCGGTGCCCTCTCCCTCCCCCTCCTCTCCTCCCCTACACAAGCGTTCGGGTCAGCTCGGGTGCATATGTATTGGAATACACATGCCTATAAATTTTGTTTAGTTCACTTGCATTTGAAATGTGTCATTTTCAAATGAATTTTTCTACATTGAATTTGCATCTCAACTTTTGAATCTATAGATACACAATTAAAACTTGTATTATGAATTTTGTTTCAATTTTTTTTGAAAACTTGTAATTATGAATTTTGTTTCAAAATTTTTGAAAACTTTTGTAATTATGAATCACGTTTTCACGGAGATAGTGGTTTACACCAAATATTTTCCCTATAAAGTGTGTGCCATATATACTTGTACTACACGATAACTTTGAAAAGAAATGGCATGTCGAGTAAATCTGGAAAAAACAACAATTGTGCTTTATAATTACCCATCCTTCTATTTGAAAATGGATGAATGTTTAGATAATTATGATCTCCAAGCTTCTTGTACTAATAACACACGACCCACATGACATTGTCAATGGAAACAATAAGTAATTGACCAACTTTTCGACAAACAACAATTAATCGGAACAAATAACAGCAGTATTGTAATTAATCGGCTGCCTGAGTCCGGAGTAGTGATTGTTTGCTTCGCGGCCTTGATTGACTTGATGGCTAGTTCTTCTCCTTCTCCTTGTTCTTGGACGGGACACGGCCGTCGGTGCCGGCGAGTATGCCGTACTTCTCCTTGCGGGTGATGGTGGTGCACTCGAATCCGAGCTGCCCGCTGAGCGTCTTCTGGATGTAATTGGCCACCTCGATGGGCGACTTGCCACCGCTGCAGGTGAGCTCCTTGGGCAGCTGGTTGAGGAAGGTGACCTCGTACGTCGGCCGCGGGTTCATGAAGAAGAAGTAGGGGTCCATGATCTTGAAGCCGCGCACGGTGGAGCCGTGGAACATGCTCTCCTTGGTGTTGATGGCCACGGGCATGATGCGGTCGGTGAGCTCGGCGAACAGGGCGCTGAAGCGCAGCAGGAAGGGCTCGCGGCAGGTGGTTCCCTCGGGGCAGATGACGAGGTCGCCCTCCTCCAGCAGGCGGCGGATGTTCTCAGCGTCCTTCTCGCGCTCCCGCGACAGCGCGACGGCCTTGATGGGCGAGATGAGCTCGGAGAACTTGGAGATGCTGTAGGTGACGCAGCTGACCTTGCGGCGGAGCGCGACGGCGACCTCGACGGGGTCGAGCACAGTGCGGTGGTTGCAGACGAAGAGGACCCCCGGGTGGCCCTTCTTGGGCGGGGGCGGCGGGTTGCCCTTGACGATGAGCCTGATGCCCATGATCTTGTAGGTGTAGTAGACGATGCGCTCCGGCAGGGGCAGGTTGATGTAGACGCGCATGAGCGCGAGCGCGAAGCCGAACGGCATCCACAGGAAGGTGACGAGCGCGACGAGCGGCGTCGGGCGCTGCACGAGGCGGCCGTCGTGCAGGATCAGCGGGCTCAGCAGCTGGTTCTTGGCCACCGGGCTGTACTTCCTCGACGTCACCAGGTAGGCCTCCTGCACACCCACACCCATGGTACACGTGCAAAGTTTGTCAGCCAGTCAGCGTGCGTCACCAAGCGATTTCGTCCATTGCGCTCATTAATTTTGCCGTGTGCATGGTAATGGTAGTACCAACCACAAAGCTGTTCATGGTAATAGTGATGGAGCGGTGCATGGTGATTCAGTCAGAGACCACCACCGGACAAAAGGAAATCTGACTCGGCAAGTATATATTTTTGAAGCTAAAACACCGCACACAAGTGAAGTGCTACTGCTACCAAATACGTACCAATTCCGTGTAACGATTTCAGAGACCACACCAAGCTGGCGGCTTGATCGTCCAAAGATGGCCGGACAACTGCTAGCCCTGCTGCCACTACTGGTCCAAGACACTACTCCAGTCTCCAGCACTGGAGCGAGATACAAATTAGTTATACTGGCAGGACGGTGCCATACCGACGGTCCCAGGACGAACAGCGTCATAGATCTGGCACGTTCAGCGCCAGCTTTCACGGCTCACGCACGCCAGCCGGCCGGGTCCGGGCGTCCGGCCCGGCCTCCTTCATTGCGCCCAGCCGGGGACAGGGCGCCATGAATTCACCAACAAACAGCCGTAAAGGGAGCCGCGACGAGGCCGGGGCCGGGTCGGGGACGGATGCGACGGTGAACGAGTGATCCACTGATTCCCGCGCATTCAATCCGCACGGCCCAGCCGCCAGCGACACGGGAGTCGCACCGATGATCTCCGGCGTCCACCCACGGTCCCAACCCAACCCGCAAGCTACCAATATCTCACTCAAATCTCAATCACGCTCTCTTCCGCTGTCAAACGTGTCAACGGTGACAGCTGACAACCGTCTGAGATATCACTTATCATGGCATTACTAAAGGCTGATGGCAGTGACATTAGTAGATGGTCGCTGTTACTGTAGTGGCTTGGACGGGAGCAGCTGCTGCATGCTCAGTGTTCAGAGTGTACAGTGCTGCATATAAGTGTCATAAAGGCCTGACATCGACTAAACTCTCGGATTTCTTGAGAAAACAAACGGACAGAGATTAGTACACTGTTCTCCGCAAGAGGAGTACGTTGATACTCCGCATGCACTACTTTTATGTCTGATGAAAAATCTCGACTTTGCATTATAAAGAAGCACTGAGATTCTACTCTACTGATCTGTTGTGTATGGTCAGATCAAATTTGCCAGCACATTTCAAATTCTAATCTGGATTGGCCTTTAGGCTTAAAAAAACACTGAACAAGTGTCTTTAGTGACATGCCTACTGTGAAAGGGCCGAGTCCTTTCAATCTCTACTTAAATTCCAACCTGCTACTTGTTCCAGGTTGCCGGCTCAAGCCTAAACCATCTAGTTCGGATGCTACTAATATTTCCTCCACGAGATCAGATAATTAGATACCAATTCGGAGCACACGGTCACATTCGGAGTATGGACGAGAATTTCGCAAGTAAACTAGGCCGATGGAACGGGAATACGACGCCAAACCTTGCAGATGGACATGAAGTCGAAGTCGGTCTCCCTGTCCCCCATGCCGACGTCGGGCACGGCGTCGCCGAGCTCCTTGACGACGGCCTGCTTCTTGTGGTCGCCGACGAGCACGCCTGGCTTGACCATGAATCCCGTGGCCTTGCCGTTCTTGCCTACCTCGAGCTCCGTCCCGACGACCTTGTCGGCGCCGAGGAACGCCCTGGCGAAGGGCTCGACCATGATCCGCGGGCTGGCCGTGATGATGTAGCGCTTGCCGAAGGAGTTGAACACCCTCCAGCTCTCCGGGTGCACGTCACCGGCGTAGAACCTGGGGAGCACGGAGCGCGCCACCATCTCGATGCTGCGCACCTTGAGCCCCGCGACGGAGATGTAGACGAGCGTGCTGATGGCGAGCGACTCGGAGAAGAAGATGTAGGTGGTGTAGACGAAGGGAACGGAGAGGAGGAGGAGCGCGGCGCGGAGGACGCTGCCGGCCTCGAGCGCCACGAGGAGGTAGTAGGGGAACGCGCTCCGGGAGATGAGCAGCGTGCCGTCCAGGTCCGCGGCCACCGTCTGCTCCGACCGCCCCTCCGAGGAGCACTCCTCGATGGGCTTGAACCGGCGAGACGCCACCATCTTCACCAGCACGCCGGCCGGCCCCGGATCGGAGGAGGAGGGGTTGGGGGCTCGGAGCAGAGCGGAGGGGGGGTCGAGACTGCGAGTTGGCAGTGGAGTGGGGTGGCGAGGCGGAGTTAAAAAACGCGAGGCTGGTCGTTGGTGGTAAGTGGTGCCGGGGGTGTGTTGTGTTGTATGGGAAGGCCTGCAGAGACCTCGTCGTCCGACGGGAGACGACGGTGTATAACTGCGAGGCACCACACACCCTCTTATCGCAGCTAACTTGAGTGGCCATTACTTCTAGAGAGCGATGCGCGACACGGGAGAGCAAAGCATCGGATCCGGTTCCTCTGAAGTTTTGCAAACTACCTCAGAGAGAGGTAGCTACCCAATCGTTCGTCATCCAATGACCCGGGCTGAGAAACAAGGGACCTCGTGTGTACGTAAATAAACAAATAGCCTGCCACGCGAGGTGATGAGCGGCTATTCGCTAAAAGAACAAACACAACATCGAATGTTTTTCCTACATGCTTCAATTAATTTTTGTGACCATACATAGCGTCTCCAATAGTTTGCCAAATCAAATTAGCATCTTTAATTTTTGGTAAAAATATTAAAAATATCCCTCCAACAGTTTCGCAAAGGACTTGACATTTTTTTCAACTTGGATCAGCCTCTAGCGCGCAAAGATACGGAAAAAAACCTCGACGGGGGGGGGTTGACGGTCCCACCGTATTTCATTAAGAGGAAGCGACCCATGGCTTCCCGGCTGAGAAAACCCCCCGAACCCTAGCTGCGCTAGCGAGGGGGATTTTTTGGTGAGACACAAGTGCCGAACCCAGGGTTCGAACGCTGGCGGGCAGCAAGCCACGACGGACCGCTGCCTCCCGCTAGCCAGTTGGGCTGTGGTGCGGTTCTCGCGCGCAAAGATACGCACGTGTACTCTGCTTGGCATCGGTGTTTCTCACGTGTGCAAAGTCGGGTGGAGGGTGGAAAAATAAATAAAAAATAGAGAAGAGTTTCTGATGTAAATGTATAAGAGAAAAAGAATAACTTGACAAGTTAATAATAGCAAACTCTTGGAGATGCATTCCCTTTTAGCTTGACAGATCTTTTAAAAGTTGACAAATCACAAGATTTGCTAAGTTAAAAATAGTAAATTCTTAGAGATGCTCCAGTTCACGGCTGTTACACTATGTGCAGGTTGTTTAGTTCGGCAACTTGTTAGCAAATTGTCATTATTCACCATCACATCAAGATTAGTCATACTACTTAGAAGTATTAAACGTGAACTAATGACAAAACTCATTCCATGACTAAATAGTAAAGTAGAATCATAGTAATCTGATGACCATAACAATAACAAATTTGACTACAAAACCAAATTAAACTTAAATCTAACGAGCAGCTATTTTTTTAACAAAAACTAACGCTGTAGCAAGCCTGAGCAATTTATTTTATGGGTCATATGTATGAACCAAGCTCCTTATCTCATCGTGACCGTTAGATGTCCAACGATTGGCCAGCAGCAACCTACCTCTCTCTGAGGTAGTTTGCAAAACTTCAGAGGATCCCTGTCCAAAGCATCGTGCGCGAGGAGGTTAGCTAGATCGATTGCCGATTCCAAGTGGTGGTACGCTGTACTACACCACCGCGCGCGCTAGAAAAGGTAAATGCCGCCGTGAGCTATCTCGTCCGTATTTTCTCACCGGCTTTTCCCGTGCGCCCGCGAGACGAAACGCTGCTGATGGTTTTCCCAGGCCCGCAAGAGACGTAATCGTCGTCGCGCAGGCGGTGGCAGAATGGGGCGTGCGCGACTCGGGGTGGGGGCAGAGAGAGGCTTAATCGCGGCGGAATAGTTGGTTGGGAAGTTTATGGTGCGCGCGCGGCGGCCCATTGATTTGCGTCGCGGCACGCCGAGTCAGCAGCGGAGAGTAGTCAACAACTAAACCACGTCAGACAAGTGATGGCCAACTGCAGCGGCAGCGCGGAATTAATCACGCGCGCTACGGATTACGCAAAAAGATTGGGTGTTGCGGAGGGCGGAGCAAATGGACTGGACGTGAGCATGCTGTGCACGGCGCAGAAAAATTAATTTTCTACGTCCCACTACACATCATGCTACAGGCGAGATGCAGCAATCACTTTGGTTTTAAGAGGGATCAGAAGTCAGACCTGTCCTAACACATCATGTTGTGTTTAAACATAGCATTAACTTAACAGAATTTTGGCAAAATTTTTTGAATGCCCCTCTCAAAACTTATTAGGAGTAATAAACGTATATTAGTTCACGGGTGGAGGGAAAATTGTGAGATGTAACACGGTATTATCAAATCATAGTATAATTAGACTCATTAGATTCATCTCGCAATTTGGTTTGGGGTTATGAAATGAGTTTTGTCATTAATTCAAATTTAATACTTCTAATTAGTGTCGCTAGTTGATGTGACAGGTGGACCGAGAAATGTTGGGGAACTAAACACAACATCAAAGGGTAACAGAAGTTTGGAACACTGAAGATTGAGCATTGTTTCCTTTTGGAATGTGACAGTGCAGATAGGTGCGATTTGAAGAGAGGATATCCCACCCTTATGAGAATAATACTGCACGTCGGGCACGAATAATTTTTCTATAAAAAAAGAATTATGGATTGTGTGTAAAGTAGATCCGCAATACCGTTGCTTGTTAGCCTTCCAGGGGCATGTAGCATGTAGGCGAAGAGACACAGAAGCATGTTCGTCAGAGTTGAGGGCTCCCAACATCGAAGAACCGAACAGGGATTCTATTAGGTCGTGTTAGATTCCTCTCCAAAATTTTTCGGAGAAAAGAATCTTATATGCATGGAGCACTAAATGAAGTTTATTTGTAAAACCTTTTCATAGATGAGTGTAACTTTGCGTGCTGAATCTAATAAGCATAATTAATTTAATAATTGCGTGCTGAATCTAATAAGCATAATTAATTAACAATGCATCCAGACTTCCAGAGAGGTCAATCCCAAATTCCCAATATCCCATGGACGAACCAGGCTGCACCATATCACGTAAAAAATCTGGGTTATTCATATGTGCCGCTGAACCTGTGTATGATTCAGCAGCGCTCAAAAAGAAAATTCATACCTGTTGTAGCCTGAAGAAATACATCCTTTGAGAATTGAGAAAATTCATATCATAGGCCTATCGAAGGGTTGTATTTAGCCTTTGCTCTATGAAGAAGCTTTGAGAATTCCTCAATGAAAATATCCTTGCACCTTTGCACAGAGGACGCCTAGTAATGTTCCTTCCCAACAGAAAGGTTAACGTTCACCTGCTCGTGTTGAATAATGAGTTTCTGTAAGCAATCTCGCACAATGCAGGACAGAAAACAGGATAATACATTACCCTAATTATTGCCGAAATATTCATTTTTTAGGGTTATCGGTATCAAAACTAAAAAAAAATGCATATCGATCTTTGCACCCACATGACTTCTTTCTTTCATTGCCGACCCATAAATGAATAAGCAGCGAATGACTGCAACCGCAACCGCAGTAGAATGCCGTGTGGACCCTGCCTTCACAACCATACAGACTTCATTATCAATATGACCACAACCATGTGATCAGTTGGGATAGGATCTTGATTGATTGCATTGTGGATCTGAGCCACCAATGATGTAACAATTACCTCTTATGTTCACCAGAGTGTTTCTTTAACATCTCCATGTTACATAGCCCTTCTACTGTGAATTCATGCAAAAGGAAATGATTAACCATCCTGGTAGTCCTTCCAGACCAATATATATTTCTTCTGTTGCTCATGATCTAACCATTATGCATACAGCATACAAGCTACTTTGGTCAGGTCAATAGTCTAAACTCTGTAGTGTCTCTGTTAAGTCCCAATTCTACATGATTTTACCCGTTTTGCTAAGGAAAAACTAGGAAAGAGAGTACTGATTGCTACTTAATCAGGAACACAAGAAAAACCACAACCTGATGCTGGCAAGGCAGTTCATTAATGGTAGCTTGTTATATGTCACTGTTAGCATGACATAGTTGTTGGGCGATGAAAATAGTACTAGGTCTAGGCTACTAACATGGAAACGAAAAGTCTACACGTAAAGACATGTCACTAGACCCAGACTTCTCAACCGAACATGCATACAAGAATGATATATGTTCCCCCAAACACAAGAGCTAAGGACTGAACAGCCAGCCAGATCATGGCCTTTAGCTGATAACAATCAGTCCTCCCCCCAAATTGATTCTTATCGTAACTTTATTCAAAGTCATCGATTTAAACCGCCAAAGGGCATATAATAGCAAACAGGAATCAAAACAGAGCAGATAAAAGAGGCGAAAATACTAATGTACCTGTGTGAACACTTCTCCAGGAGCTGAAGAGGAAGCCATAACCAGCAGAAATAAGCTGGTTGTCATTGGTTTTTTCTATCCCTAGACCTGGAAAGTAGTATTTTGTTTAGCCACGTCCATTTGATTCTTAAGGATACTGAAGGCGATTTGCAAACTCTAGAACAGGATGTACATGATCCTGACAATAGTCACTACTTCAACAGGTAGGCAAATTTTAAGGATTGGAAGGTGCATTGTACTGTTGCACGCACCACGGCAAATTTACTGATGATTTTAGGGTATTGTTTTTTGTTGGGGCCTTTGATATCATTCTAAAGAGAAGCATGAAAACACTCAAAGTAAAATAGTATTAAAGAGTAATACAGAAATATTCAAAAATTATTTTAATAAAGCCCAAGTAATAAACTATAGGAAACAGAATACCTACTTCGTACCAAAGATTTTTCAGATGGGTCGTTCAAGACGAAAATACCATAGACTTACGGATTTTACAGGTCTTCAGCAATAAGATTCTAGAAAAAAATGCAAATTAAGAATTTCTGTAGACATATAGTATCTCTTACTGTTAGATGTTGCACAGAAGAAACAACCAGCAGGTGCATGCACACAATCTTTGAGAAAACAACAGCATAATGGCAGGTCACAAGCTACTACTACCATACTAGGAAGCTACAAGCGCTAGTGTTTTCAAAAGTGGCAAATCATGTGTACTACTGCTACTACTACTAGTTCAGGACAAAAAAAACCTGTATATCTGACGAACTGTTCCTGTTTATCTGACGACAGCGACATCAGTGACAAAAATTATGATGGACCGAAAACAGGCAAACATCCTGACAAACTATTGTCTGCCATCATAAGGAAAGGGAAGACAAAAACGGTGAAGAAAATGACATGTGAATTAAGATCTATCTTTTCGTGCAAGTAAGTTGTAAACACATGCGAATCAAGTAGGCTGGTGTAACTAACCGGAAATTGAGGCGGTATGCAATGACTAAACCAAGCAGCCATTACTGGGCAAAGGAAATTAGTGAAGTGAAGCATAGTATATGCAAAACAAGTAATATCTTCACATCCTGATGTGCCAACTGCCAACGCACCGAGTGATACCCAAAATTTTCATCCTAGTGTTTACTAGCACTAGATGTACAGGAGCTGCTTGGTCTTTCGCACAACACGGTCTGTTCGTGATTCACGTGGGCCTTCTGTTCAGAATTTCAGGTTCAGGATGAGGATCACGCTGGTCCGAATTGTAATCTAAATTAACTGCGCCCTTCAAAATTTTGGCACCACTTGAGGTCAATCGGTCATAGCAACTTACATCAAGCTATGGCATATGTCCGAATAAGCATCCATAAAAGTATCAAACAATTCACTAGAAATCATCGAATCAGCAGGATAGTTTTTTTTTTGAAGAAACAATCAGCAGGATAATTATCTATACAGTTCCAGAGGTCAGAGGAGATGGAAGTAAGCAACAACCGTCGGGGAAAAAACTATCTGCTGAATTCGGCGACTCTGAACGGAGGGCACAGGTACTCTGCCGCGGCTGCCTTAAATCTATAGAAGGGGAACGAAAGGATACCGCATTGGTTATTGTTACCTCGCCATCTCGGTGAGATCTGGGCATGATCTGACTTGTCCGTAGCCCGTAGTTGCCGGAGCGGACGAGATCGCTGAAGAGCGCCGCGCGGCGGCACGGCGCCGCCGCCGCCCCGTTGCCTTTCGCCCGGCATCCCCCCCTCCGGAGAAAATTGCAAATTTAGGACTCCAAACGTTGCGCTTCGCGATTTTGCCATTCCTAACCTCAACTTCGTAAAAATAGGTCTCGAAACGTTGTCCTCTTACAAACCATACCATTAGGTGTATTTTCTTTTTTTTATAATCAAAATACATGTATTTGCAGTCTGAAAAGACTGTTTTGCCCTCGTTTTTTTTACTGACGCTCTCGAGACGTCGGTCGCTGCCTCGCTGGGCTGCCTAGCGCCCTTTTGGCCTCCTGGCCGCGGCCTGGCTGGCTGCCGGCTGCCGGCCCTGGCTGGCCTCCACGCTCCAGCGGCTGCCACAGGTGGCTGCCGTGCAGGTCACATGAACATGAAAATATATATACACACACGCACAACTGAGTATATAAATATGCGCAAATGAACACAAATAAATTAATTTCCAACCACAAATGATTTCATGTGTAAGCACAAATAAAGAACATCTCACAAAAATGAGTCCTGGCCGGCGAGCGCGGCCACGCTCTGGGCGGCCGGTGCGACCACGCCCTGGCCGGTGAGCGCGGCCAGGACGACCTCGACAGTCAGTCCTTGGGCGGCGAGCGCGGCCAGAACTTGCTCGGCAGTCAGTCCCTGACTGGGCGGCGCGGCACCGGGGACGATCGGAGCTTGGCCGGGCAACACGTTGTCGGGTGCCGCGGTGGCGTGCGGAGCGACACTGGGCGGCGCGGTGCCGTGCGGAACGGCGGCGTGTGGAGCAATGCCGGGCGGCGCTGTGACGGGAGGAGAGGCGCCGGGTGGAGCGGCGACGGGCGGCGCGGTGACGGGCAGAGAGGCGCCGAGTGGAGCAGCGACGGGGGGCGCGACGCCGTGCGGCGCGGTGGCGTGCGGAGCAGCGCCGGGGGTCGCGGCGCCGGGCAGCGCGGCACGGTGCTCCATTGCTGCGGTGCGGTCCTCCATTGTTGCGGCGTGCACGGCGTCTTAGGGTTTGGCGAGAGAACGACGGAATACGATTCGTCTCGTGCAACGACCGACGGACGTCTCGTCTCTTGAGCGTGAGTAAAAAAAGATGAGGGCAAAACAGTCTTTTCAAGTTGTAAATCCATGTATTTTGATTATAAAAAAGAGAAAATACACCTAATGGCATGGTTTGCAAGAGGACAACGTTTCGAGGCTCATTTTTACGAAGTTGATGTTAGGAATGGCAAAATCGCGAAACGCAATGTTTGGAGTCCCAAATTTGCAATTTTCTCCCCCCGTTGAGCCTGCTGCGCACGGCCTTGGCAATGACACAGCAATTGGACAACTGGCCCACGCAATGTTCTCACCAATATGGGCTACATTTGTGATCTGCTTACGGCCCACTTTAGCCAGATTTCTTTTTGGGCCATTATATAAAATACTGTTATTTACGTGTAAACTATTCCAAATAGTCGAAGGTGATCAAATGAAACTTTTTTACTATACAAACACTTGTACGAGCAATCTACTAGCATCGTAACAATAGTTCTAGGGCCACCTTGGATCTGTCCGTCGTCAGTCCGGGTTGCCGGAGCCATTCCTTGGAGTATTTTTTTTTCTCGCCCATGAGTGCATGACTTGCAGGCCAAATGATTAAGGCTATCCATCGCCGCTAATCTGTACGGGTGAAATCACTAACACGCAGTGCGCACCGTGCAAAAGTAAAGGCGTAGCTTGCCAATCAGCTGAATCCTACTCGGTGAGAAGTTCGCTTCACCATCGAGTTGCTCTCCATTACTCAGGCACCTCGAAAAAGTCATGAACAGAAACGTGACACCAAAATTCCGAGAGGGCAAAGAGGGAAAAAAAATCGTACCCTGAAATTTCAGTAACAACAGCCGAGCACAAATCACGACCAGCAGAGCAGATGCATCCATCCATCCATAGGTGACCGGACAGATCCATCACGGAAGATGTAAGCGGCGTGACGTCACCACAGGGGCAGGTGGCCTACCAATCGCCCAAAACCATTTTTTTTTAAGATTTACACAGTACAACGCAGACGCTCACAACACGCACGCACACTCACCCTTATGAATACACGTACGCAAACCCTACCCCTATGAGCACCTCCGAAGGACTGAGCACCGGCAGATCTGGAGATTCCCGAAGTCACCAATGACGCCTCGGCGCCTCGTCGTCGACGGGAACGTCGCTTACCACTTAACGCATAACGCCGGTAAATCCTGAAAAATCCAGAAAAAAGTGCAAGCACCAGGATTTGAATCTTGGTGAGTACCTTCCCACTAAACTGTCTTACCATTGGACTACGAGGGTTGCATCGCCCAAAAGCATCTGCGCCACACATTTTGTTTCACGCGGGGGCCAGGACCACCGTCCTGGGCCCGCGTATCGAAATCAGCCCAGGAAGGTTGGTGCGTGGGCCATGCGCCCCGATTGCTGCCGGCTCCGAGGCCCGATCGCACCAGCGATTCGTCCGTTCCCGTCAAGTTGCGCGCACGCAGCGGCGCGGGGGGGGGGGGGGGGGGGCACCCAAGTGGCACAGTACACTCCTTGTAGTTTGCGGCCGATCGCAAGCGCTCTGAATCCGAACACACAAGTAGTTCCAGTTCCATGGCAGGCGCGGAGTCTTGGGATGCGAATTTCCCGAGATTTCCGTGGGAGATTCCAAAGATCTGCGTCCTTTTGGGGCATATCCCTGGTTATGAATACGCACCTCTCGTTTTGAATTTCCACGCGTGACGGATATTTGTTCAGGGAGCCACGTCGTCAAAAATCTTGCCAACTTGCCGTGTTGGTGCCAAGGTACTAAATAGCGTTCGTAGCGCCCGCAATAACAGCCGCTATAGCGGTAGCGGTACCCCACCGCTACCGCAATAAGGTAGCGGATCCAAGATAGCATGTTTGGACTTAGCGGCCGCTATTGTCCGCTATTATAGCCGCTATTGCTCGTGTTAAGCCGCTATTTGCTACATTTATGGTTCAAATGATATATGAATACGAGTTAAACGGTAACAATAATATTTTGATTAATTATTTAGGTATTGTACAAGAATTATAGATTGATAAATGAATTCTTTATTTATTGATATGATAATTTAATATTAATATGTATCCCTAAATAATAAATATATCTATTTTTTGTGATTCTTATCGTGAAATGTAATTGACTAACTTAAAACTTTATTTTTTTCATGTAAATTTGATGTTAATGCGCTAAAATTGTGACTATTTCTTGCATTTCACTATTTAGACTTAGCACCCGCTATCTGCGATCCGCTACACCGACACTAACCCGCTACCATACCGCTAAACGCTATTTAGTACCTTGGTTGGTGCTGATGACACGGCAGAGATCACCAAATCAGCAAGTGAAAAGAGCGGGCACTGAGGAACTGAAGCTGAGTGGGAAAAGTACGTGCCAATTTTGCAGCACCAGATATTCTACGCTGCTCATCCCAAAAAGGTATATTTACAGTATAATCCTGCAAAGGCAAATATTGCAAGATGTTCCTGCAAATAAAAAAAAAGGATTTGATAGTGTCTGGAAGGGAAAATCTGCAAGTCGACGAATTTGCATTGGGGACGGTTTCCTCCAAACGACCCGGTGACGAGGGGTTAACCGGAGGGGGATAAGAGCAGGACGTGTGAGATGGAATGGAGACACGGCCACATGGGTACTCGGCGAGAGTGACGAGCCGAGTAGCCGACTGCCTGCCGGGGTGAAATCGCTCGGGGTGGTGTGTGGAGATAGATAACTGAGGGGTGGCGTTGGATCGTCGACGATTGCTCATCGACGGCGTCTCTGTCGGCCATCGAGTCATCCAGTTGATGCCATTCAAATGATCTCGGCATGACCGATGCATACTGCTTCTATCGCTCCAACTGTGTTCTGTTGAAATACACTGATTCCAGTAATCAGATCAGATTGGAGCTTCCTTGTGGTGCTTTGTTCAGCAAATAGTCAAAGGAGGCTACAGCTTGCAGACAATGCTGCGACTGTAGAGCAGTGGGGCAACAGCGTGGAAAATTGCATCCGTGCAAGACAAGAGAGGATGATACCTTGGTAACTACCCCCATCAGGATCTTTCTTCTCTATTGGTTAAAGAAAAATACCTGATTGGTTACTGACAATTCCCTGCAAATATCTGAGCTGCTGAGGCGAGCAGCATAGCGCAGCAAGCCATCGCGACGCCGATTGACGTGAGCAGCCACCAGAAAAAGCCGCTGAATCGACGCAGGAATTTTTACCGGCGGTCGAAATCCCCGTTCGGGTCCTGACAGCAACACCAGCTGCTATAAACCTGCGCGCACGTGAACGGTCTTAATTAAGCCACTGTTAGTCATGTGGTGCGGCGAGCTTTGTAGCGGAGCAGACGCGGATCGGAGCTCACCCCGGCCGGTCATGCCGCTGTCACCGCGCGCGCCGCCGCGTCGGCATCGCGGGGAAAGGAAAGTCTCGAGACGAGGGGAGGTCGGGCACGGAACGCACGGCGACCGTCCGCGTCGCGCGCGGACGCCAGATGATATAGTAATTCCAGATTTCCAGTATTCCAGAGGACGAGGACATGCACTGATGTATCCACCTGTTTAAAATTCTTCAGTTTTCTCTCTCTCTCTCTCTTTGGCGAGTAAAAGCTTCTCCGAGGGAACCGTACAACAAGTAGAGTTCAGTTAAACTAGTTTGGCAGCTTTAGTGACAAGTTGCTGTAACTTTGCGGTGCGGTTCAGTATCCCAGCATCTCTGATGATGCAGGGGTTAGACTGAGAAGTTTATTTTGTTTAATTTTGGATCAAAGTTAGACAGAGAAATGGGAGACTATTCAAACCATCTTTGCGGTTGACGACTATTGAGCTGCACCATTCAAACCATCTTTGCAGTTGAGGACTGTTGAGCAGCACCAATTTTGATTTCTGAACATGTGGATATCGTGGGAGATTTCGGTGGGGATCTACCAGGTTGATGCTGCTTCACTGTCTGGACTTGCTGCCAAAACAGCAGGAGATGCTGGCATATCAAAAACTTTGCACTCGTGAATGCTGAGATCTAAAACTTTGAATAGGAAGGAGATTCCTGACCACACAAGGTTGCAGCGACCATTTTTTCGGTAAACTTTCCGAAACGGTTGAGGACCTTTGCTGGATGGAACGGTAGCTGCATGCCCAAAAGTCCGTGCAGAAGAGAACATCAGCAACGCATCTAGACGGGAATGCAGCTCTGTACTCGCGGCCAGTGGTTGGTAGATTCGGACATTGTAGCAGTAGTACTCGATTAGTTGGTAGATTCAGCTCCCGGTTTCATCTCACCGTGAAGGTTGAACACCGTGACTTGTCCTGGAGGATGGCAATGATCAGTTCAGCAGTAGAACTTACGGAAAACAAATTGTTACACCCTTTCCGTTTCTTTCTCTCGTTTTCACCCCATTCTGGAGGTAAAAGAGAACGAACCCTGCGCTGTGAGCTTACGAAGTTGACCTCCGAGCGAGCCCGGGGTCATTTTCAGATATTTTCCTTGCACTAGCCAGCAGCTGGAGCACAATATCCTACATGGCAGTGTCAGCGTGCCATCACCTCAAAAAATAGAAGGAAACACACACTCGATACGAGGGAAAACCAAACAAGCGTCGGCATCAACAAGCGGGGAGAGCAAGCGTGCGTTTGGCAGGGCTCCGGCCGTGACTGTGACGGCTTCGGTTGTGACTGTGCTGGTGGAGCGGATTCTGTGGAGGAGCTGAATTCGTTTTAGAAAAACGTTTGGCAAAACAGTTTCTCTTGACTGTGTAATGTGGATAAGAGAGTGAAATACCCATAATGCCCTTCCCTTTCCTTTTTCTATTTCCTTATTTTATTTTCTCCTTTTTTCCTTTTTTTTCCTTTTACTTTTTCCTTCTCATTTTCTCTTCTTTATTTCTCTTTTTCCCTTCCTTATCTCTACCGCAAAGCCGGCCAAGCCCCCAGGCCTTATCCATTCGCATCCTCCCGGCCGCAGCCACACACACGCCCGCCCCGCGGATCCAGCTTCGACGCCGTCGCCATCCACCAAGCCAACCCCTGCAGTGCACTGCCGCCGTCCCGACCTCGGGCCTCCCAAGCAGCACGCCGTCGTCGCCCTCCTCTCGACCTCTCCTCTGCCCTCCTCTTCAACGCCGGCAACAAGGAGCTGCGGATCGATCGACCGCCCCTCCTCCGCCCTCCTCTCCGACGCCGGCGGGCCTTGCGGCGGCGGGCCTCGCGCCGGTGAGCCCCTACGCGCTCTGGATCGAGCGCCACCGGCGGCGGAGCTCCCGCGCATGGCCAGCGGCGCAGCTCCCGAGGCTCGAAGACGAGGTCGCTTCAACTCGGCGTCCTCCGCCGCCCTCCCCGCCGCCGACGAGGACGACTCCGTCTCCGCCTCCATCGGCCGCCGCAGCAGCGCCTACCTGCGCCGCGCCCCTGCGACCGCCGGCGGCCATCTCCTCCAGCCACCTTCTTCCCGCGCCCGCGAAACCGCCGTGCCCATCTTCCCGCGCCCCTGCAACCGCCGTGCCCCGATGGACCCCACCGAGGGCAGGGCTAGCAAAAGGCGGGGAGGAGCCGCGGGAGCTGCGGGGGAGCGGGTTTTTGCAGCTCCCCCCGGCCGAAGTGCTCCAGAGTCGGGCTTCCCGAGAAGCTTCTCGAGCGGAGCCGTTTTTTGGAGACCGTTTGGCAGGGCTCCTGGCTTCGTGCGCGGAGCGAAGCCGGTAGAAGCCCTGCCAAACGCACCCCAAATCTGAGTGATACAACCCGCTCTGTAGCGTCCCCTGGCCAGTTGATGCGTGATGGCGTTCCAACTTGCACGCCGTCGCTTGGCAGCTTGCCCGGAGAGCCCTGGCCCGGCGCGCACTTGAGTCGCCTGTCGCTGCTGCCGCACCCAGCCAGGCCGCGCCGGGCGCGCCATATCGTCGATCGAGCGAAAGGACTGGTCCTCCTCCGCGGCGCAGCCTCTTTCGTCTTTCCCCTCCCCACACAGGCCGCAGCCTAGAGCCCTAGTAGAGCACGTCTCCACCGTCGAATTCTTCGCA
Organism: Cenchrus fungigraminus; assembly: GCA_036936925.1. NCBI lineage: Eukaryota > Viridiplantae > Streptophyta > Magnoliopsida > Poales > Poaceae > Cenchrus > Cenchrus fungigraminus. Next base: position 11,332,807 of record CM072778.1, on the reverse strand, counting down.
GCGGGGGCACACGCACACATGCTGGAGGCGCGCGGGGTCGATCCGGACGCCGGCGGATGGGAACGTCGCGCCCATCAGGGGCCCGCCGCCGAGCGACCGCCCTCGCGCGTCCGTCCGTTGCGGGATATTTCGTGTCGGACACGGTGGCGCCCGCCGGGAGGGTCGGTCGGGTCGGAACGGGTCAGTGGCGTCGTCCGGGCTCGGGAAAACGTTGCTGCCGCGCGCGGTGCCTTTCCTGCCCGAAAGGGAAAATCTCCAGGAATGCCCTGCTGCCGCTCACCGCTGAGATATTCTCCGATGACGCGGCCAATGGACCAACCATCCCAAAAACTGACCGCCAGTCCGCCCCTCTGGGAGTGGGAGCCTGTGTGTGCCAACCCACCAGAGATGAACCAGATAGAGAAAATCACATGGCTATATATATACTATACAAAGTTGTGAGAGATCTAATCTTTTTAATTGTTGGTGAGCACGTCTCGGACGGGAGGTGCCGAATAAACGGAAATTAATAATTCACTTTCTCTCTGGCAACTTTGTTTTGTGTCTTGCACTATTGCATTCTCAAATAGACATACAGTCGTGCAGTATATTCCCTCTAATAATATCATGCATTGATGCACTCGCAAATGATATTATCGTAGGGCGAACGAAACAAAACAGCACGTGATTCATTCCGTGCGCTGCACACACGTAAGCACTGAATCCCCGAGTCGAGCCCATGCAGCCATGCCACGGCACAGTGTGCCTCCGTGGGGACAGGTCCCGTGGGCTCGAATCGATGACTTGTATGGCACCGTCTGGCCGCCGGTTGCCACCGCGGCTTGATGGCGGACGCGTGTGCGACGGTGGCGGATCGACGCAGCTTCAGCGAAGGGAATGAAGCCTCGCGAGGCTTCAACCTTTTGCAGGCACGCGCAGGTTAATTTGCTGCACCATCGCCGCGGGTGATGGCACGTGAACACAGAACACGTCAGAGTGTAACATCTCGATCGTCTCTCCACGAGTCTCTCTTGCAATTACTTTCACTCTTCTTAAGCCTAACCACCACATGGTCCAACATCTATGTCCAGCGATCGATCAATTGAGTAGCAGTACTCTTGTAACTACGAGTATCTAGCTCCAGAGATTAGATAGACGATATCATAATCTATGCCCCAGATCGAATGATGCCCGAGGTAGAAAAATGTTCTTGCATCTGCTGTCTGTCTGGTCGGCAAAACTTTCTGCTTGTCCACGGCATTTGACCTGCTTCTTGTACCATAAACTAACTTTGACGGTAAAAAAAAAAAACAAACAATGTCAAAGGCACTTGAGTGAGCAGCTCGAGGCCAAGTATATACTCCTCTGTATCAAAATACTTGTCGCTATTAACTTTTTTCTACAACTTTGATCATTCGTCTTATTCAAAAAATTGTGCAAGTACAATTTATTTTGTTTGCTATATGATTTATTGTTGTATGTATTTTAAGCTTGACTTATCATTTTACATGTTTGCGATATTTTTTTGAATAAAACGAATGGTCAAAGTTGTAAGAAAAAGTCAACAGCGACAAATATTTTGATACGGAGGGAGTAATAAATAGTAGAGAAAGAAAAAGAAAACGACATGTCGTTCGTCTTCAACAACGACAAATATTTTGATACGAAGGGAGCCGTCTGTACAGAACTGAGAGGCAGGCGGTGGTCTACATATTCTTCGAGCTCAGCACACACACATTCTTCAATCTCAGCTCCGTTCGGCTTTTTTGATTCAGCTTCTTCTATAGTATCTTCTTATCATAATAAAACTGTGGTAAAAATCTGCACGAGTCTGTCGTATATGTTAAAGATCTGCCGAACTAAGACGGGCCTCTATAGCCTTGTCTACGTGCTAGACCTCTATGGCCTTCTCTACGTGCTAGACGAAACACGCTGCTGTTCATCTTCTCCAATCATCTCCCTATATTTTTCAATCCTTTGATATTTTCTTTTATCTTGGTACAGTTTCCATTTGTAGCGACGCGACAGCACCAAATCCTACTAAATTTGGCCTGTGCCTCTTGTTTTACAGAGGAGAAAAAAAATATCATTTGCTCCTGCTCCGAGTGTCTATAAAGTTTTGTGTAAAGCTGGCGCACGTCGCCATATTGCTGCGGCTCTAGCAGCGGCACTAGCTGCTCTCATCACAAGCCTGCGTGGAGAGGTTGACCGGGACTCCTTCCGGATCCTGAAATAAGGCCACCGCTCGTTTCCCCTCCCTTCACTCCCTTCCCTTGCATTTTAGCCTCCCGCGGTTCTGGAGCCGCGGGCCATTCCTAACCATCGTTCCGGTGGTGGCCGGTATTGGCCGAGACCCATGGGCATCCAGGTCGCGGCGGTCGTCAAGCCGCCGCCGTGCTCTTCTTCCCCGTCGTCCTCCTCCCCGACGTCGCCTTCGTCCTCGGCCATTGCCACGTCGCCGCGGCATGCCGTGTCAGGCGTCAGGCTGGTGAGGAGCCAGTCGTCGCTGGCGCTGCCGGGCCTCGCCCCGCGGCGCGCCGGGCAGCACGCGATCAGGCGCGCCCTCAGCGCCAGCATCGACAGCGTCGGGAGCGACGGCGGGGACGACGAGGAGTTCTTGAGGAGGATCCAGGAGCTCGCGTCGGGGCAGCACCCGGGCGCCGGCGGCTGCGGGTGGCCCGCGAGCGTGGAGCGGAGCGCGAGCAGCGTCGGGCTGCCGCTGTCGCTGCGGATGCTCAAGCGCCGGAAGCAGCAGCAGCAGCAGCTGGAGCAGGGGCGGTGGGACGAGCGCCTCATGGACCGCGCCGGCGAGTCCGCGCGCGCCGCGGTGGGGCGCGCCTTCGCGTCCATGGTGCTCATCATCCGGGAGCTCCAGAGCTTCACGCTGCAGATGCGGGAGGCGCTCTTCTACGAGGACCTGCAGGTGGTCCTGGCGCGCGTCCACGGCGAGATGCACGCGTCCTTCGTCTGGCTCTTCCAGCACATCTTCTCCGGCACCCCGGCGCTCATGGTCTCCCTCATGCTACTCCTCGCCAACTTCACCGTCTACTCCATGGGCGACAGCATCGCGACCGCCGCCACGCTCCCGCCTCCCCAGGCCGCCGTGGCGGCCGTCGAGATGGTGGACACCCAGCAACCGGAGCAATCCCATTCCTCCCAGCAGCGGTTCGACCCCGCCGCGCTCAAGACGTTCTCCGTCGGCGGCCGCACGGCCTCGGTGGGCGGGAACGGCGACGGGGGCGGCAAGGTGCGGCCGGTCGCCGGCTCCAACGGCGACGGCCAGTCGGACGAGTCGTCGTGCAGACAAAGCGGGACGGTCTTGCCTCAGGACGCGTCACGGCAGGCGAGCTCACTGGAGGCGTCCGTGTCCGATTCAATGGGCGTGGAGGATGTGCAGGACGAGCTGGTCATCTGGAAGCGGATATCCGATGAAGCCACCAGGATGCAAGCGAGCGCGCGTGCCGAGGAGCTGATGGACCCGGAAATTCTGGAGCAGCTCGTCGCGCCGGTGGAGGCGCCGAAGCTGCTGGACGTGGAGTACTCGCCCGAGCACGCGGCGACGGCGCAGAGATACGAGCAGGCCGTGTCCGAGGAGCCCAACAACTCGCTGCTGCTTGCCAACTTCGCGCAGTTCCTGTACCAGGTGCAGGGCGACCACGACCGGTGAGTGTTGTGCCCGGCTGTTCCGGGGAACGCTTGATGGTTTTGGGTTTCTGACTAGTGCTACTGCACACAGCATGCGGGGTCGCTGACGGAGGTGTGCGTTGTGTGTTTTTTTTCTTGCGCGCGTCCAGGGCGGAGCACTTCTTCAAGCGGGCGGTGCGCGCGGAGCCGGCGGACGCGGAGGCGATGGGGCGGTACGCGGCGTTCCTGTGGCAGGCGCGCAACGACCTCGCGGCCGCGGAGGAGACGTACCAGGAGGCCATCGCCGCCGACCCCGGCAACGCGCACCACGCGGCAGCCTACGCACACTTCCTGTGGAACACGGGCGGTGAGGACACATGCTACCCCCTCGACTGATGCCGCCGCCCAGCTCGTGTCATCGGTGCCTCCCATAAAACCCACACACAAAGAAAGAAAGAAAACAAGATCACTCCGCCACTCTCCACTCCCGTCCTTGGGCAGCAAGTCCACGCTCTTCTCGCGGCATGTGCTTTGGGCGGTCACCCGGCAGCAATGCTACAACAAGTGAAGCTGAAGCTGATACACTTCGTACTGCTAGAATCGTTCGTTTTTGTTCGAGGCATGTTCTCTCTTCTGAATTCCGATCCCGTCGTCGGCTCGTCGCTCGTTTTGGGGCAAGTAGTAGTGGAGCAACGGCCGGCTCGCCGCTGCTGCTTCCCGATCTGGAAACCCAGGCGAGTTCACTGGCCGGGAACGGCGGCAGCGCGCGGTTGTCGGTTGCGCCAGGGGGGATTGGGGGTCCAGTCCGGACGTCCACTTGGCGTCGCGTGTCGAGAGGCGGCTTGGATGTTTGTACTGAGCACTATTCACCACGGCGGGTGCCGTCGAGATTTGCGAGACGCCGCTCTGTTTCCAGTGGAGCAGGTGGAGAAGTATATACACTACACCAGCAGCAATTTGCTTCTTGTAACTGTGCAGATGAATAAACTTGTATAAGAAGCTCTTCAAATTTTCCCCTATTTGTGAGGCACCACCAACAAGTAGTATATGCTTCTTTTATTCTCAACTCCGGACTCTGGAGTGCTATCGAAACTCGGAGTCGCACGCATCTGGACGTGAACCTGTGCTGTGGAGGGATCGTTTCAGTGAAAAGCATGTGAAAGGGGGCCCCTGGGGTTGCGGCAGTTGACAATTAGCGGCCTCTTTTTCCGTCGCACCGCACATGCAAAAATCTGGAACGGTGAGTGCAATATACCCACAAGCTTTTTTGTAAGACCACGGTTAGTGAATCCGTACCCCTCGTAAACTTCGGAGCAACAACCAAAACTTTCAAGAAAATTAGCATGGTATAGTATAACTTTGAAATTTAGTTACATCTTTCAGTTGGTCAGCTCAAACAAGTAGTAAGGCCCAGTTTAATTCCCTGAAAATTTCACCAACTACCCGTCACATCAATCTTCCGAACACTAATTAGGAGTATTAAATGTAGATTAATGACAAAACCCATTTCACAACCCCTACCTTAATTTTCGAGACGAATCTAACGAGCCTAATTATGTCATGATTAGACAACGTCATGCTACAGTAATCAATCTCCGGTCTATTTGTGTAATTATTTTTGTAAATAGTCTATGTTTTACTCCTAATAAATCTTGAAAGAGGACCCAAAAATTTCAGCTCACGAACTAAACAGGGACAAATAAATAAATTTACACTTTTACAGCATAGGACCGCTGGCTCAGAGCTGTATGAAGAAATCGAATTTTTTTTGAACGGAGAAATCGAATACAATTTCCCCTCTACAATGTGCTATGCACGTAGTATTCCACAAGGAGAAGAAATTCAAGACACAATTAAGAAGCCAACTCAAAACCCACAAAGTCTTCACTTGATCTGGTCCTCAAAGTACCTATCAAACCTGGAAAACTTAACTTTCGAATGCAAACCTACAACTGCAAGCTTAACATCCTTTTGACCTTCGGCTAGCGCCTAGTGCTTGACATGGGGCGCCCTTGTGATCGAGGAAAAAGAAATGTCCAAAACACATTGATCTTTAAACACACACACACACAAACACATATTGTCACATTGAACATAACTTAGGGGAGGGGATCGTCTGTGGGAATTTGCATATCATGTAGGAGCGTTTTTCTATTTGTGAAGTACATCTTTTTTTTTAGAATATTTGTGAAGTACATCTATGATTTGCTGAATTGGCCACAGCTGGAAGCATTCATGTTCCTTAGTCCTTAGCAGTTAATTAAGGCAACTAAATAATGCTGTTCTCACTAACATTTTTCAACATTTTAAAAAGAAAAAGGCGAAGAATATATGCCATCGCATACAAATGTATAAAGGAATGAGAAAAATACCATCACCTTGCCATATCACACTTGGTTTATCATTTCGGGTAATGCTGTTTCCGTAAGCACGAGAGGAAAGGAAAAGCCAGCTACAAAAGAGCCGGATTCTTTTTCTTTTTCTCCATCTTTGCTCTTTAAGAAGAAACCAAAGAAAAAGCCGGAGATAGATTCAGTCCCTTAAGATTAAGTCGTCAGAAAAGCAGACTGACTGGGAAAAAACTGTTGATTTCCATTCACATCGTATTGTTTTGTTCCTTCGGGAAGTAGCTAGTAGGGCTGAATCAAATTGGCTTTCAACATCGCAGAATGTGCCCAGTGGCAATTCTTAAGCAATAATTTCTTCTCGTTTTTTTTTTTTGAGGGCAAATAATTCCTTCTCGTTTGTGCTCTGCATCTACACCATCATGCATATGATGTAGCACACTGCAGCTCTTCATCGACCAGTCTGTACGAAGGAACTAAAAAATTTCGAAGTTGTCGATTACGAACACTCACGATCAGTAGCCACGGTTTTGATCATGATCGCTTGGGGACGATGAAACAGTTAGTAAGAGAAGTTCCTCTGCTAATCTACCATTTTCTGAGCCAATCTCACAGTCCAGACCAATACCAGCAAGTAGCTACACTTCACAGGATCAGCATCTTACAGCAGGCATCACGATCGCCAGGAGCAGCTTTTCGACTGCCACGAGGATGGACGAGACACCAGATCATCGGAATCTGCAAGACTGCAACCAACCTGATCCGTCGCTGCCTGACGAGCCGTCAGCCCCGTGTCTGTGTCGTTCTATCAGAGCAGAACCGAAACTTCAGTGGTAATGTCCTTCTCTTCGACATGTATGCTGCTTACTGTCCTTTCCGACAAGTGATTGGTAGTCTCGTCCAGCGCCATGCTGGACGCACACCAGCCGACTAATCCGCCAAAGATGAGCAGCCAAGGCCGGCATGGCCAATTGGCCCGCCCAGTTCGAATGAGAACTACAAGTCCTTGAGCCAAACTCATGTCACTTCCTCAGAAACAGTGTTGTCGATTGATTTTTTTGAAAGGAACGGCAAAAGACTTGCCGTAAATTTTATTAGAAGAAGAATATAAACAAAGAAAGAAAAAAAAAGGGGGGGGGGAGGAAGAAAAACAGGTGTGGGGAAGCCTCAACTACGCGCTCCAACCCAAGATCCAACTCCAAAAGCAACTGTCGATTGATACAATTCTGATCAAGCTAAGATGTGTATGTGACGGATGGTCGATCCATTGAGTCGCTGCCCAACCCGTTGCAGGTTACGGGGTCATGATCGATCTTGCATTGCGCCACATGCCTGTTGGGCCACCTGTAATGTGTAAGGTTATGCATGAACTTATTCTGAACCTACTGTTCTTGATCGCGTGGGCACCAAGCTGCGATGTACTGATGTTAGCCTGTCCGTGCTGCTTGATGTGGTGTGTTCCCTGACCGAACTGGGATCCAGAGTTCCCAGTCATGTCCAAGAGGAAGAGTCCACGCCGACGTAGGGTTTCAGAGCTTCAGATCGAATGTAACATAGTGCGTGCTTCAAAGGGACAACAGCAATGGCCGAAGGGGAGTACAGTTTTCTATAATAGTCACAGGCTTCGCTTTTTCGAGACTGATGGTGGTAGCCTGTAATCCTAATTGCTTCGGGTTTCTTCTTACCTTTTCTGAAGACGACCTGCCATCATATCTGGTGATGCATAAGCATAATCATCGTTTTGCGCTGCCGTATGAATGCCCTCCTATGGTGCTGCAACTATGATTACTAACCTCGAGAATTGAATGGAAGTATGGTGCTGATGATCTACTCCAGCTGAAATAAAAGGCTATTTGCCTATTTTAGCTGGCGTGGACATCAGGACATGGATTGGAATGCCTATAGCTTCTTCCAAGTTCGCTCAGCCATGTCTACATTCAATGAATATCGTGTGAGTATGTAGCATCAATCATGTACTGAGGCGCGGCATGTCCTCTACCCCTTGGCATGCTGACTCAAGCTTATCAGAGTATCCTTCATAAAAAAAAAGCTTATCAGAAAAAAGCTTGTTTCTGCAGGAGAACCACGAATAATCAAACATCGACGCTGTACCTTTTGGTCGGGGAAAAAAGAAACTGTAATAAAAGACTTGACACACATTTTTGAACAAACCGCATTAAAGGATCAGGTTATATGGGCCTCATTTGAATGGGCTATACCTTTAATAAAGCCCAATACAGTAGACTGAAGAGACAGAAATCACCCACGATCAAAATCAAGTGGGATAGAAAGGAAAGCCAGGCTGGGCCGGCGAGCCCGGAAAAATCACACATGAATGTCAAATCATATATGGACCTAATAGAAGGACACAGTGATTGACAGAATCCTGCACGATATCTATCAAATTTCTTCCTGATTTTTCATAAGATTCGAGGTATTATTTGAACGATTTCACAATTTATACTTTTTTATATATATCTGAAAGCTATACATAGATCTCGTTATCCGTTTTCGGGATCTGAAAAACCACATCTAGATCTCGTTGCCTTTTTTTCTAGATGCTAAAACCAATGATTTAGTTCGGAAAAATTTTGGGAGAAAATTTTGAAGGTAATAAACGTAGACTAATTACAAACTAATTATATGGATTGACGAAATTGTGAGACGAATCCATTATACCTAATTAATCAATTATTTACTATAGCATGATGTTGTCTGATCACGACATAATTAGGCTTGTTAGATTCATCTCGGAAATTAAAAGAGGATATGGAAGAAGTTCATTATTAATCCACATTTACCCTTAATTAGTGTCTGGAGATTGATATGACGGGTAATTGAAAAAATTGAGAACTATAGGAGGCCAGATCTAGTACCTCCACCAATTCCTCACTGACATTTGCAAGTTCGTCGTCCCAAGAGAATTCCGTCACCACGATGACGCCGGCGTCGGTGTCCTCTACGGCTCTACCCCCACCGTCGTCCCTCGATTCGCGTGGCGAGCCCGTCCGTTGCCGCGGGGCATCGATTGCTAATTAGCGGTCGCGCGCTCCGAACGAACGATTTCCGACAGCAGCCAGCACGCCGCTGGTTCCTTCCACGCCAGCCCACACGTGCCCCCAATTGGTCCCCTCCCCCACAGCCCCACGTCAGCATGCAGCGTACGCCTCGTTCATTTCTGTGCGAGCCAACCCACCCTCACGTGCCACCCTAGTTGATCCCACCTCCACGTCAATGTTTCTCATCACCTAAAACTTATACGCATAAAATTATCAAATGAATAATTTATGTATATAAATTTTTTCATTTCCATATTTTTTACTCATATTTTTTATGTAAAACAATTCATGTGGTTAACTTATTTTAATAAAAAAGACAATTTGTGCACATAACTTTTTCTCCAATACGACGAATTATGTGCATAATTTTTCTCTAACAACGAGTTATGCACATAACTTTTTCTCTAATCACGAGTTATGCACATAAATTTCCCTTAGCGGCGAGTTATGTGCATAACTTTTTTATTAACGACGAGTTATGCATATAACTTTTTCCATAACCACGAGTTATCCGCATAGTTTTCCCTAGTGACGAGTTATGTGCATAACTTTTTTACTAACGATGAGTTATGTGCATAACTTTTTCCTAATGAAAAGTTATGCGCATAACTTTTTTTCTAACTACGAGTTATGCACATAATATTTTTCTCTAAAAATAAATTTATGTGTATAACTTTTTCTACAACAAAATTATACGCATGCTTTATACATATAATATTTATTTGGTATGGAAAAAATCAAAAGAAAGAAAAGAAAAATTGGACCACCAGTAAATAGCACGTGAGGGCCAGATTACTATTGCATCGTGGAAAAAGGGAAAACGGAAAGGGAAATAGTAGTAGGACCCACCTAAGTGAATGAAGTCTTAGTGTAGTAGTTGTGGCGCAGTGGCGCGCATGGCGCATCGGTGTCGCCGATCGGTAGAAAAGAGAGGGAGTAGGCCTGCGCGAGTAGAAAAGAGAGGGAGTAGCCGGTCGGATCGCGCGCTCGGAGCGCGCGACTGCTGAATTGATTTTGCGATCCTCTCTGTTCCAGTGTTCCTCACCCGTGCCCTCGGCCCTCGTGGTTTCCTTGCGGCTTCACCGCCAATCGCCCATCACGCGACTCCGCACGGAAAAAAGGGAAGAAAGCTAGCGCCCTATTCGTTTGGCTTATCAGCCACCAGTCAACAGTATTTTTCTCTCAGAAAAAATCAACCACCAGCAACCAGCCAGCAGTACTTTTCTCTCAGAACAAATCAGCACCAACCACCAGCCACCAGCCAAACGAACACAGGCCGTAGGCTAGGAATTCGACGGATGTTTCCGGAGACTCGTCTCGAGTGCTGACTCTTCAAAGAATGCTGAAATGTCTCCAGTCCAACATCGGACAACGACGTATCTCGTTTGGTTTTCTCTCGTCGGAGGCACGAGCTGCCGCAGCGGCGTTGCTTCCTCTTCTTCCCTCGTCGGGGGCAATCATGGAGGCGTTGATGCTTCCGGGCTTCCGGCTCACGGCACAGGACATCCGTGAAGAGGAGAACGAAGACTATTAATCAATACAGATGCGTGCGACAAGATACCTGTGGCAAACAGAAACAGCAAACGTGCCCTCAGCAGAAAGTCAATAAAGAAGTTTTTGGCAGAGCGCAGCATTACGAGGGCGAATCGTTCTTGGCAGCATAGTACCTCAGCTTCTAGATGAATTTGAATTGTTTGGTGCATCAAACTCACTATTAACATGAAAACTACCGTGTGGTACCATGTGTATCTGAATGTGCACCATCTAAATTCTAAGCTGTGTGTTGGAATTGCTTTCTCATTGGTTCAGGGTCATGGAGCTGCTGGTCGCAGTATTGTGATCGACTGGCAGCACCAATCTAGTTACCTGCATGCCTATAAGATGGTTAACACTTGACAGATGAATCGTATCAAGTCGGATGAATCTAGTGCCAGCACACCAACGTCATTGGATACGTTATGCAGACAAAAGCATCTAGACTCTTCCCCAAAGCCAATCCTCGGTGATGAATTAGCTATTGAGAACGAGCTCGTAGCTCAGTGGCAAGCTGCTCAGGTGCGAGCGCTGCCCGCCCGAGTTCGATCCCTGGGATCGTAACTCGGGTGTCTCACCAGGGCTTGCCCCTAAATAAATTTCTTCGCCTCCTCACGTGGTGCCACAATGGTCAGAACGACGTGCCCGTCGTCTACGAAGCCCTCGGTGACTCCGTCGATCTCACTAAGGACGTGACCTTCAAGCTGTGTGTAGTTGTAGGTCTTAATATGTGCGTAGGGTGTGAGTGTGTGCGTGTGTGTGAGGGTTGCGTGTGTTCGCACATGTTCAGATACTACAGCTGTACTCAGTTAAGAGGTGTCAAAAAAAAAAGACATATATCCCATATCTGTATGCACGTCCATATCCACAGACAACAACATATATTGCACAGAGAGACACAGGTCCTAAATCCCAGCTCATATCAGTCACCACTTCACCACATACCAACCATGGGAGGACTCTACGTCGTCGCGGTCACCTTCGCGCTCCTCGTTTTGCTCCACCACCTCTTGGTGGCGCGCAGGAAGCAGCGACGGCTGCCACCCGGACCGCGCTTCGCGTTCCCCGTCCTCGGCCACCTCCCCTTGCTCAAGAAGCCGCTCCACACGACGCTCGCCGACCTCGCGGCGCGCTACGGCCCGGCCGTCCACCTGCGCCTCGGCAGCCGCCACGCCGTCGTCATCGGCTCAACGGCGCTGGCGAAGGAGTGCTTCTCCGGGGAGCTCGACATCGCGATTGCCAACCGCCCGCACTTCCCGTCCGTGCGGGAGGCCTCCTTCGACTACTCGGTGCTCAGCCTCGCCAACTACGGCGCGCTCTGGCGCACCATGCGTCGCGTCGCGACCGTGAACCTCCTCTCGGCCCACCGCGTCAACATCATGTCCGACACCGTCATCGCCCGCGAGCTGCGCGCCATGGTGCGCCGCCTCGCCCGAGCCTCAACCGCCGCGCCGGGCGGAGCCGCCAGGGTCGAGCTGAAGCGGAGGCTGTTCGAGCTCTCCCACAGCGTCCTCATGGAGATCATGGCGCAGACCAGGAACACCTATGGCGACGACGCGGAGGAGGACATGTCGAAGGAGGCGCGGGAGATGAAGGACATCTTCGAAGAGATCGTCCCGCTTGTTGGCGTGGCCAACCTCTGGGACTACATGCCCCTGCTCCGGTGGCTCGATGTGTACGGCGTCAAGAGGAAGCTCAGGGACGCCGTCAACCGAAGGGACGTGTTCATCTGCAAGATGATCGACGCAGAGAGGCAGAAGCTGGAGCAGTTGGAACACAAGAACGGCGAGGGCGACTCCGACGAGAAGAAGAGCATGATCGGCGTCATGCTGTCGCTACAGAAAACAGAGCCAGATGTCTACACGGATACCTTTATCAGCGCTCTCGTGGCAGTGAGTAGCACTTTGCACGTTTCCGTAATTCCGTGTACTTTCTTCGTTGCTAATTATCATGCTCTCTTTCAGTATCTAATTCTTTTCTCATATCTGGATTGAAGAATCTGCTTGGCGCCGGCACAGAGACGACCTCAACGACTTTGGAATGGACAATGACTCTCCTGCTTAACCACCCAGATGTACTGAAAAAGGCACAAGAAGAAATCGACTCGAACGTCGGAGGGGATCGTCTCCTTGACAAGAACGACCTTCCCTATCTGCCGTACCTCCACTGCATCATTAACGAGACTCTCCGGCTGTACCCTGCCTTGCCGATGCTACTGCCACACGAGGCATCAACCGACTGTAAGATCCATGGGTATGATGTCCCGGCAAGGTCGATGGTCCTTGTCAATGCATATGCCATCCACAGGGATCCAACCATATGGGAGGACCCGGAGCAGTTCAGACCGGAAAGGTTTGAGCACGGCAAAGCCGAGGGGAAGTTTATGATGCCATTCGGGATGGGAAGGCGCAAGTGTCCGGGGGAGAATCTCGCCATGAGGACCATGGGGCTGGTTCTTGGGGTGCTGCTCCAGTGCTTCGATTGGAGTAGGATTGGAGATGGAGAGCTTGACATGGCGACAGGCACCAACACCATCATGTTTAAGGTTGTCCCTCTTGAAGCTCTCTGCAAGCCACGGGCGAACATGTGCGCGGTTCTTCAGAAAATTTAGGGTGAAATAAATGCCACATATCTTGCGGAGCCAAGGGGGTCTTCCACCTATGCTTCTTGCAACTACAAGCCCATATAAATTTTAACCACATTTTGTCCTCCCTATATTTCTTTTCTAGCTTCGCCCTTGAATTTATGTACTGCTTATATATTGTGCATAATAGTTTCTTGATTAACACTGTGTTGTGCATGTACATTGCATACTTGTACATGATAATGTATACATAATATCATGTTCTTTGAGATTTAACGTGTGGTATGGAATGACGACGGTACTTGTGGTTGTTCATGACATTAAGGTGTTGTGTTTGAGAAATGTGATTATCTATCACAAATCTCACTTCTTACTTTCGATTTGGTTTGTGGAAGAAAATGGGTTGATCCATTACCATCACAAACCTCATAAGTCAATAATCTATAAAATGTAGTAACTAATCACACCATATTTTACAGGATCACTTCATGATAACCAACCTCACCTAGAATGGGTGATTCCTTAAATCAAACACTCCATAAGTAGAAGCACCACGTCTATACTAGTAGTTTTCATAGTGTTTCATCCAATATTTTAGAGAAAGAGTAAATTGAATCTATCACACAGTAACTTGTATGATTGTATCATTTTGATCCAACAACACGCAACAAACTGAGCCAACAGATGCCAAACTTGTCAAGCTTAACAAACTTGTCAACGGACGCACCAATTATTTAGTTGTTTTCTTTATATATTTTTGTCTTTGCTTCATGCCATGATATTATCTTCGAGATACCATAAAGAATGCTCTAAAGACCAAGTTTCTCTAGGAGGAGGTAAATCGTAGGTATAGGCTGGTGAAATGAAAATTTATTTGCGAACCAAAAGGAAGGAATATTAGGACTTGTAACTCATTCATGGAATGAGTAGATTTTAAAACTTTTATATGAATGTGGCAAACAATGCTTAGAAAAAATATATTTTAATGCAAAACCCCTCACAAAGAGTGCAAATTAACCCATGAGATTGGCATTATGGTCTGGCTCCATGTAGTCATGCCCAACAAGATCATCTCAAAGGAGGTCATGGTCAAGCTAAAGCGGAGGTTATTTGACCTCTCCCACAACATCCTCAGGCAGATCATTGTGAGGACAAGGAATACATGCTCCAAGATGCAGATGCAAGAATGTTAAAGCAGGCGTGTGAGATGAAGGATATCATCAAGGAGATCTTTTTGCTTGCTGTTTAGTTTTATACTAATATTTTTTTGTCACAAATAAAAAACTCATCTTTATCTTTACCTGCGAAACCTGACCAATACCAAGGCCAGGGAGCGTGGCCACGTCGAAGGCTGCTCCCAGCCGAGCCGTCAGATCGGCCAACGAACGAATCGGATTGCTTGAGTCCCAACCATTTTGCAAAATAAACCCTCATCTTTCCCAGAATCAACCCGCGGTCTTGGAACGGGACTCGGCTCCAAAGCAGGCAAGCACAGGCGGTGCTCTCCCGAGCAGCGGCGCGGCCCGAGCAGCCTCGGGCCGTCTGAGCAGCACCCGGATCTGGAACGAGGGCCCCGAAAGGGACAAAAGGAGGGAATGCAGCAGAGAGGGGCCGCGACGGAGTTCAACAGCCAGGGAGGGCCGCAGCGGACGAGGAAGCAGACGCTCCCGCTTGAGCTCGATGCACTTCCCGCTAGATCTCAAGCTCGTATACGGCAAGTTCGACGACGCCGCTAGCGGGAAGAAGGAGGTCGCCGTGGCCGGAGATGTGCGGTGTCACACAGACTCGCTGCTGATGACTATGGCGCCGATTCCAGTGGCTAGGGCGGCGAGAGAAGTGGGGAAACAGGGGCATTAGCTTCTAGGGCTCGCCGAAGTTCCGTTTTGGTAACCATTTGGGGAAGAAGAGGCCAAGACAGAGTAGTTTGACAGCGGCGCGGTGCTTGGCGACCGACGGCACTGACGGTGGGGATTTCTCCAATCCCCCACCGGAGGAGCCATGGCAAGCGCCAAGGGTGGCTTCGGGTTGGAGGTTGGGAGGTAGGCAAGGCTCGGCCGCCGTTGATTTGGTAATGGTGGGTGGAGCAGGAAGGATTTGACCGGTGAACAGGGGCTGCTCACTGCACTGTTTTGAACAGAGGAAGAAGAAACAAAAAAAAAGGAAAAGAAAGGAATGGCTGGCTAGTTTGAGGAGGAAGGAGAGGGTGAGAGCAATGCGTGGTGAAGGAAAGGGCGCGTGGACGTCTTCGTGTCCTTGCCACAGCACACCGGCAGAAGGTTAACGATGCGTGTCAGTGTTGTCTCGATATGGTCTGCCGTGAACTGAATGTAGGAGACGATTCAGTTCGCATTCAGTTTGTGCGAACGT
Source organism: Cenchrus fungigraminus (assembly GCA_036936925.1). Classification (NCBI taxonomy): domain Eukaryota; kingdom Viridiplantae; phylum Streptophyta; class Magnoliopsida; order Poales; family Poaceae; genus Cenchrus; species Cenchrus fungigraminus. The sequence goes on along the minus strand of CM072778.1, from coordinate 11,317,316 downwards.
TTTCGAACTAATCCACTTCGAGGTACAAAATGATCAAGATTTCGTGCATCACTTATACTAGGAGAAATTACTAAAGTTGTAGATCACACATCCACCTTCAACATTTAGTAAGGTTGGTTGGCCTAAAAGTTTTTGGTTTTGGAGTTACGGGAGCTGAAAGTTTGAGAAAATTATTATTTAACTGCATTTCTTGGTCGCATTTAAAGTAAGTTTTCAGCAAAAAGAAGTGTGGGTTTGAGGACCAATTTGTTCAGTACATGGTTCAAACTAGCTGTGCGTGTAACTTTGGTACATAAGGCTACAAATTATGTAAAGAATCTTTGCAAAATTTATATTTAAAATTTTGAGAAATCAAAGTGTTTTGGTGTCAACTATGAGCTGTTTTCAGGACTTGACAACACAACCGAAGGGATAAGGCAGAGTATAGGGGGGAAAAGTAGAGTACATGGGTGATCTATGATGGCCTTGAATACTGCAGACATTTCATATACACTGACACAGGAGATCAAGTCGAACATTGGCATCTACAACTAATCAAAGTTGACAAAAGTTGACACGACAACATACCATGAATGCGCTTTAGACTACAGAAAGACGAAATCAAGAATATACAAGCCGAGCAGCCCACCAGGGAAAAAAAGGACAACAACAAAATTATGTTGACAACACAACGAACATCAGATTTAGCCATAAGCTCCATATCCTTATCAATTGTGTAAAAATGTAACAAAAATCAGTTAAATTCCGACATGTGCAAAATAAAATTAAATCAAATTCGTCGTCCTACTAGATTAGTGCTGATCAAGGTTCGGCACATCACTTCATATCCGAATCCAAATTGGTAACCACTATACTAATTGCTCAAATCCTAAAATACAATATTTTCATCAGCCATGCAACCACATATATGACCCATCAAATCAAGTGGCAGGAAATTAAAATCATCTTTTCCATAGCATGTTGCAAGAAATGAAGATAGGGACACTAATAATCCAAACATTAAACCGATTCACACATGCAACGTAAAATTCGACTTCTATAAGAAACCGCTCCACCACTGGCCATCCGCGGTAATGTTGCAAGGCTACTGGCCATCCGCGGCAATGCCGCGAGGCTTTCTAGTGCTATCTAATCCTAATTCCATGGTTGGTTGCATTTTTTAAAATAAAAATCATGGGTTCACAAAACAAGGAAAGACGCTTGGGCCCCGAGGAAGGCAAGGATGAACTCATGTGAAATTGTAGTCTGGGAAGGAATAAATAACGAGGAAATATGCTACATGACATGCTGAGTTATTAATACATGATGCAAAAGGCCAAACATGTATCGCGTTTGTCCCCATTAAAGCTTGGCCCAACTTCTAGTCTCGTTAGCTTCCTATAGAAGACATCTCTAGGGCCGCTAATTTGTGACATACACCTTGGGCTAACAATTAATTTGGGCAAGGAATATTTTGGCCCAAGTAATAAAAGGAGTTGAAGACACAAATGGGCCAAACACAGTGGACGCCTATACCAAAGTAATCCCCTTCCAAGGGCCGTGGAAGTAAGAAAACAAGAGTTGTAACGTCATATTTTTTTCTAGTTTTTGTCCATTAGATGTGAAACTGACAAGGACGTGAACGGGCGATCTTGTTCCCTTCTTTTCTATATTATTACCAGGGGTCTGGATCTTCATCTTCATTCTTTCATCTTTCCCCCATTTGTTTCCCCTGTTTCACCCACTCTGAAATTCCAGTCTCTGCAGTTCGCAATCTTGCCTCCAAACTTGGAGGTTCTACCGATCATGGCGTTTGAGGAGTCCGCTGTCTTCAACCGCGTGATTGCATCAGTGTTGGCAGGGGATGAAGTGGCGTTGAGTTACCTTGCGAGATCTAGCCATGGTGGTCCTCAATTCGAGCACAATCTGGTGGCACCTTCATGTATTCAAGTTGGTGGTGCTCAATCCATGGGTGGCTACCACGATGTGAGCTCCCTTGTGGCTGGTATAGGCATGACTCCAACCGGATTTGAAATGCCGGAAGGGGATATTACGGCCTACAACTACAATGCTCTTGGTGGTGTTCCGATTGATGTTGCCGTGGCTCCACAGTTGGAAATCGGAAATGACGTCAAGCCAGCGCCCTTCAAGGGAACTTGGACAGAGGAAGAAGATAGGTAAGAATTCCAAATCAGAATTTTCCCCCTTTAGCATGGTTCAGATCCCTTAATTTTGTAGTTTGATCTTGGATCCTTACTTCTGAAATCCACAGAATTCTGAAGGATATGGTAGTGCAACTTGGGGAGCGCAGTTGGTCGGTGATAGCACAATATTTGCCCGGTCGGATTGGAAAACAATGTCGTGAGCGATGGATCAACCATTTACGTCCTGACATTAAGGTTTGGTCCTATGTCTTTCTTGTTACTTGATTTACTTGCAGCAAGTTTTTAATCTAGGGAATCTCATATGATCTTTATGCATGAGCAACGTGGAAAATTTTGCCTCGTCACTTGAAAGGAAAAGAGTAGATAGCATAGATTTGTTCTGATGTTACATGTGTTTCTTGTTAATTATAAGCGTATCTAATTCATCTAATTCCTTATCAGAGTCACTACATCATGAAAGTGTATTTTTTCCAAGCCTTTACTTCCCCTTTTTGTTGCACATAAACATTGGATTGTGACGGGAAGGTGATTGTCAAAACAAGTTTTTGAGTGAAAAATGAATTTTAACCTGCAATAAACTCATATTCAAAAATTAGTTTATGGTATTGAGCATCCCACTTAAGAGTTTATTTACCTAGCAGTAATTAAATAGCTACTTAAATATCCCATCACATTTAACTATTTTTAATACTAGAGATTCATGCACAAATTAGCACTGATTAAATGTTGTTATCTTTCTTAAATCTCATCCAACTTTTTCTAGCATAGATTTTGCATGGAAAAGGAAAGGAAAATGTGAAAGTAGAAAAGGTTGCATGTACAACGTGCTCCTTTTTTCTATCTTTTCAACTAGATTAGAATGAAATGTTAGAGCAACATTTGTTGTTTAGCTGGCAGTTTTTATTCCCTATATAGATCACGTTCTTTTCATTTCTTTCTTCACAAGTTGGTTGTTTAGTACCCGCCTAGTTGGGTTCCTCTTCCTATACTGCATTCGCTTTAGAGGCTCATCCACCATGCTCGTGTACAACTATGTGATGCTAAAGTGACAGATAACTATATGTCACGCAATCGGGTGGTGTAAATCTTGATCTTTCAAGACTTCTTTGGCCTCCTACACATGGACATCATGGTTTAGTACTCCAGTTACAGCTCATACGACGGTTTTCACATTTTCTTTTCACTTACCTTGCCTTTAGTTTTATTTTCTCTTCCACTTTTTTCACTATCACAATTCTATTTCATTTTTCTTTAAATTTATTTTTATTTATTGCTTCATTGTCTTTTTTCTATTTTTGTTATTTATTATTTTCTTTTGTATAATTATCTATTTATTTGTCCAACATATGGATTTTTTTGTGATTATACAAGTTTAATACTAGTTGATACTTTCAGTTACTTTTTTTTAAAAAAAATCAATGGTTGTTGGGATGAGGAAGATAGTTAAAAACAATAACTTAAATTAAATATAGTCCCATTGTTTTTTACTTAGTCCGACCTATTTGATACTTCAATAGACTTTCCTTTAGGTATATCTAGCTACTTTCTATCTTTTCAGTTTTCACCATACGATTTATCTAGATGGGCGACTGTCAATGTTTCAAATTATTGCAAAAATCTTATTCTGTTTTGTTATTTTGTCTCTTTTGTTTCATATGCTTACATGTTCACCAGGTGTAAATTATTTTTCTGCCCTTTGTAAACCAATTTGTTCACCCTTCGTAAACTAAGTTGTTCGCATTGTTAAGTTATTATGCACCCTGTTGCATCTTTTGTTCACATAGAGAAGTACTTGTTCTAAAATTCCATCCAAACATGATTTTGTTTGGAAGATCTCACCTAAAAAAATATTATGGTGCAATCAAATTTTGGTTTAAGTTGTGTGCCCCCCCCCCAAGTAAGTTCCTTTACTCTCTTCAAGCGCTACTGTCATTTCACATGGCGTGCTATTACATTTATCTTTGGTGGCTTTGATTTTGTGTCCACACTATGCATGTTGTGCGCTACATGCGACATGCTGAAAATTTGTTGGTCTTCATTGATGCATCCGGCCCAGGTGGGGTTGGCCGAGGCCCAATAAATTAAGGTTGCTCGGCCCCCTATTGGTCTTCACTCATGCATTCGACCCAAGTGGAGTTGGCCGAGACCCAATAAATTAAGGTTGCCCGACCCCTACGGTTCTTAGGCTCACACACTCGGAGAAAGGTGGCTCCCTCCTTCCAAGCTTAGCAAGGTGGGATTATTCGGAGGCTCATACGGTCGTCGGTCGACTACAATTAGGTCACTTGGCCCATTTTTTGTTGTGTCTTTGCCACCGGGTAATAGGAGAGGAAGATGTCCTCGACATTCCCACCCTCTTAAATAAGGGCCTAGCTCTAATACCACTTGATGGGACAGGGACCTGATCTTCCGTCATGTGAAGGATAACTTCTGTTTTGGGTGGAGCACGACGCACCCATCCGGCTTCAGATCCAAAGACCCGAATCTCTGCAATCTTAGCACGACAACTCCTCTGGTTATCACCCGTGTCACAATCCGGTTGATCTCACTGCGAAGGCTAATCCCTACTTGCGAAATGAAGAACACAAGCAAGAACTCAAAAAGAACACAACTCTCAAAGTAGCGATGATCTGTAGACGAATTATTTAAACACACAAAGTTGGGGTTTCACAAACCGAAATCAATGATTGTTCAAAGACAGAAAAACTCTAAAGCAAAACCCCAAGTCTAATTGGATATGGCTACTGAGATCTAATAACATGGGGGTGACCTAGGGTTGGAATCGCACCAAGACCCCCACAACATGGGCCACGGGTCCGACTCGATACAAGGTCAAGTTGGCCCAAAAATAGGTGACGCGATACCTTTTTGTGGTCACACGTCACGATCCACAAACGTTTTAGAGCTAGGACCGGAACCAAATCGACGGCGGTCGCGGCCCCTTTGCAACACATCCTTGTATGCTTCGTTTCGACGTCGTATGATGAAGATAGGCTTAATAACCATTTTTTTATAAAGGGATTTCCCCTTGCTTTTATAGAAAGCATATAAGGTTTGTGGTACAACTTGTTTCCGCTTGGATTCAGTCCGCAAACTCTTTTTTTTCTAATTTAGTCTCTGTTATTAGGTGGCACGCCATGTCAGCTAGTCCGGTCCCTACATGGCAAAGCATTAGTATGGACGTGCTCCAGGGGATTTTTTTTTCCACCAACAATACATGATCAAATAATTTTCATGCAAGTAAAATTCATCATGTAAAGTAATAACCCCGATGGACTAGGTTGCAAACGAGGCATTACATTTATTATTTCTTGCTAACACTAAAAAACCTTCAACGATGATAAATCTCTCCCGACCTGTTTGTACGTCCTTTTTATATGATTAATTCTAAAATAGAAAACTATAAGTGTTGTGGGGGCTCTGCTCCCCCGCAGCCGCAGTTAACCGTTCTCAAAACAAAATTGTCTATCTCACTTGCAAATTTAATGTCGACGGAATGTTTTCGCAATTTCAGACGAAAGAGCAACTGGAAGGGTTAACTTTTCCATAATTCCATGTACTATGTCCTTCAATTATATAATTGATCTTCACTCATGCTAAGCATTCTTTGTTCATTTGTTTTTTCACAGCCAAACGACATATGGACAGAGGAGGAGGACAAGATCCTTATTGGAGCTCACAAAAACTTTGGAAACCGCTGGTCGTCAATAGCAAGGTTCCTCCCAGGCCGATCAGAGAACGCCATCAAGAATCGCTGGAACGCAACCGAACGCAGTCTGAAGTCGAAGCGCCGCTTGAAGAAGAAGAGGAGCAAACAGGTGCCGCCTGGTCAGCTTTCCATCCTGGAGGAGTACATCCTCAGCGTGTCCCCGCTCTCCGAGTTTGCATCACCGCCGCCGCCGGTGTCCCCGCCGCCCCAAGGCCTCGCGTACAACGGGCCCGTCGTCGATCCTGAGGCTGTTCACTCACTGGCTCCCCAGATGGAAATGAACTACAATGCCGCCAACCCGCCCGGGCCAGCATCTCCTCACCAGCAGGGGATGATCAATTCCAACATGCCGTTGCTGCCAGACCTGAACATCAGCTATGATCCACAAGAGGAGTACCACTTGAGCTATCCTATGTGCGCTCCCGCGCCGCCGCCGCCGCAACAGATCGTTACTCAAGACCCTCAGCAAGCCAGCTTTAGCTGGTTCCCGTTTGCTGAATACCACAATGCACTGAACCCAGAGTTTGCAATTGGTTCCTCGTACTACTACACTGGTGGATACTACAACAATGCCGGCGCAAACGGCTACTACAGTGAAGAAGGGCCTAGCAATGCCGGTGCAAATGGCTACTACAGTGAAGCTGCAGGGCCAAGCAACACCTGCGCAAACAGTTACTACAGTGAAGCAGTGCCTAGCAATGCCGGTGGTAGTGGCGGCGAACCAGCTGTTGACAATGACAACATCGCTCGGCCGGCGACGTCCGAGGATTTCATCTCCAATGATGACGTGAATCTTGATTTCGCCAGGTTCGGGTGAGAATGGCCAAGGGTTCGAATTTGCGTTGCTGTTTTGCATTTGCATCCCGGTAAGAATATCTTCGCGCATGTCGCGGACTCTATACAATTTCCCTTGAACGATCTGCATTTTAAATTTGGTGTGTGAACCGTGGATGTGGCTTTTAATTAAGAACATGTGCTGTAATAGACTGTTTCATTCATCAGCATGAAAACCATTTCTATTTCTGTGATTCTGTCCCTTTGGTTATTGTTTCTTGCTTTTGTATGGTAGCAACTCAAAGCACCTGATTTGTCGTAGTGTAAGATTTGCTCCGATCAATGTGTACATTTGATGCATATAAATAGAAGCAGGGTTTGGCTGCAGCGCTTTCCCTTTTCCTCTCCGGCCAGTAAATATTCATGCCTTCTCTGATGTGCATGCAACCGATCCAATCCTCTTTGCAGCCATACGCAATTTGGACAGCCTGAGCTCCTGTCCTGTGGAAGCTACTGCAAAGGCAAAGCAATCAGTGGCGGAGCTTAGAGCCAATTGTAAGAGGGGGCCGGCCACACCACAGTGTGCATAGGGATCAGAGAGGGAGGGGTGGCCATTTGACAGGACCGGTCTCAAGAAAAAAGCTGAAATCTTGCCTGATTTGCTATGGTTTTACTTTGGTCATTACAATGATCTGTCCCTGCAAGCAATGGTAGTGGATGTATGTAACGAGGTACATGGAGTCTGGAGCATTTAAATTTAGAAAAAGATGCGGCGCTTATAGAAAATGCTTACGCCTGGTTGTAAATGTGCTAGTAGTGGTTTATTCTACGCCGGCAGCTTGCAGCTATGATGCTGTGCCCAATTGCTGAACAAAATATAGCTAGGTAGACCATATGGGCCTTTCTCCGCTAAAAAAAGAAGGAAAAAGTCCTTCCATCGTCCCTCAACTATCACTGAAGTTTGCCTTTCATCCCTCTTCCGCAAAACCGGGTATCCAGCGTCCCTCATCTATGTAACCCGTTCATTTTTGGTCCCTCACTGGTTTTGGTAGTGGTTTGGATGATGTGGCAGTGGGCTCCACATGTCAGGGTGGGTCCCACACGCCGGTTGGATTTCTTCTCCAAAGAACGTGCACACGGCGACCGCTCCTCCCCCAGCAACGGCGGCCGGCGGGTCTGCTCCTCCCCAAACCACGGCGAAGAGGCGCGGGGCCACGAGCGGGCACGACGTTGCTCGACGCGCCGCGCCCCGCCGACCCTCCCGCTCCTCGCCGCCGGAGCTGCTCATCGACGCCGGAGCTCTTTCGCCGAGTCGTCACCGCCAGGGAGGACGACGCGCTCCTGTGCCGAGCCGCTCCATTGCTGGGGATGTCGCGCCGCGGAGGCAGCACCGTCGCGCCGGATCTGGGGGCCGAGCCACCGTGGCTGGGGAAGGAGGGGACCCGCCGGCCGCCATTGAAGAGCGGACCCGCAGGCCACCGAGGCAGGGGGATCCGCCGGCCGCCGTGCCCGCGCGTGGCCCGCGCCTCCTCACCTTGGTTTGGGGAGGAGCGGACCCGCCGGCCGCCGTTGTTGGGGGGAGGAGCGGCCGCCGTGCGCAGGGTGGAGGGGAAAGAGGGAGGGGGAGAAGAAAGACATGTGGGGCCCACCCCCTGACATGTGGGTCCTACTTTTACGTCATCCAAAACCACAGTTAAAACCAGTGAGGGTCAAAAAATAGACGGTTTAGATAGATGAGGGACGCTAGATATCCGGTTTTGCGGACGAGGGATGAAAATCAAACCTTGGCGATAGATGAGGGACCTCAACAGGACTTTTCCAAAAAAGAAATAAAGAACTGGATAGGCCGGGTTCTGGTTGGAGGCCCAGCGTACCGATTTTTTTAGATAGAAGGGCCAGAGGCCCGGCTTTACTCAAAAAGCCCAGAACATACTGGGCTACCAGTTTTACAGTGTCGGGGTTTAGACATGCAAGATTACAAGCCAAGAAAGAAAAACAAGGCAGCTCATGCTAGTAACTTGCCACACTCTAAACTCCCTCTAAACAAACTAGTAAGAACGAACAGAACAGCCAGCAAAAGGAAACAGCAACCAAATGACACCCAGGTAGCGTACCGATTTCTGTAGACCACTTAGATAGATATAGTATGTGTGTCGTAAATAAATATAAGTATGTGTGTGTCGTAAAGAAGAAGGCCCATTCAGCAATCCCATCGTATCTTTTCCGTCCTGATTCCTGAATAATTGTTTTTTTCCTTTTCATTTCCTTTATGACATTCCTCAGCTCAGCTCACACTTTGCACTTCTTCTAGTCCTCAGTGTGTTTTTGTATTTGGTTACGTGTATGGGGAGTACAAGCATGGCTGGCAGAGGCATGGCTCAGCAGCCCCATGCCCCCATCGATTACTGTCCAGTTGTGCAATGTGCAGAACTGCAGATACAATGAACCTGGGGTAATCGCCCACTGATTACGTTCGTCTATCGTGCGCTCGTGGTGGAAAACAGATTGCCCGCCGTGTGAGCAAGGGCAGCATGCATTGCCGCGTTCTCGAGGAAAGCATGTTGGTCACTCGTCAGTGCAGCAGCTGTTTCTAGACAAATGGCCAAGTCCATGTGGCTCCGTGCTACGCAGTTTCTCAATCATCTTCTATTATAATTTGAGCATTCCTTATCCATTATATATTTATATTTGCACAGCTGGCTGTTGTATGTGAATGCTAAAAAGTAGATACAGTATCTTCAGTTTTGGTCTGTCGGTTAGGTTAAACCCCGAATTCAGCCACCTTACCAGGTTTCAATCAAGAACATAAGAAGTGCAGCAGCAGATCAGGTCATCAGTTGACTCAGACCGAAATTCAATTGATCTAGGTACCAAAATAAGGCTCAATTCGACACTTGCAGGGCAACAAATAGGTTTTCAATGGTGTTCCTAGGATTTGATTCATGCAGCGTTCTTCAGTTCAGTGTAAGCATGTACCCTGATTCCTGAAACAACACTCGGTCGATCCAAAACATGAAACTATCTAAAAAGTATTTACAAAGTGCGATATATACAGGATTTCAATTGAAATGCTTGCCTAGAGTTACAAATGACATCTAACTGAATCAATCTTTCTCGGTACAACACAACACAACGCAGGGCACAAGAATAAGAGAATCTGGTGCTACACGTAGTACACAATCGCTATATAGAAAATGAATCACACTCTATCACACCACCGAAATTAGGATTTAGGATGCATGAAGGTCTGCAAAACTGCGATCCGGTCACTGTCCCACCGCGCCATATCGTCGTTTCAGCTTTGCCGGGAAGAAGCAGAGCCCCCCGCCATCTGCTGAGCCCAGTAGTCCGCCAAGAACGTCTTGGCCGCGTCCAGGCTGGGGTAGTAGGGCGGCTCGAGGAACATCTGGGCGAGTGGGTCCATCCCCTCCGCCGGCACGAACAGCGCCCGGTTGCCCGACGCCTCCGCCGTGCCCATCACCGCCGCCACTAGCTGACGGTACGCGAAGAAGAACCTCCTCACGGCAGCCTCCACGGCCTGGAACGCCTGGAGCAGCTCCACCTTGCCGGCGTCCTCGCCCTCGCCGCGCCTCCGGCTGTGGTAGAGCCTCATGGCCGCCTCTTGCACCCGCGGTCCACCGTTGGGGTCCACCTCGACGCCGAGCACCCAGGGCACACGCTTCTTGAGGTCCCTGGTGGCGTTTGCGACGTGCAGGAGCGCCCTGGACCGGAAGCAGAAGGACGCGTCGGACCCCGGAGCCGCCCGAACCGCGAGCTGGCTCTTGAGCCGCAGGAAGTCGTCGGGGTCCATCAGCAGGTGGAGGTCCTCGACGTCGCCGAGCAGCTTCCACACGCGCTCCAGGATCCAGCAGTCGCTCGCCGCCGCCTCCCAGTCCTTGGCTTCGATCCGCTCGTTAAGGCGGGCGATGAGCTGGGACGCCGCGCACAGCCAGGACTCGAGTATCTGGTACATGGTGACGAGCGTCTCGTTCTCCCGGTTGCGGTAGCCGGACCTGGGCTCCGGCGCGGGCTTGGGCTTGAGCGCGTGCAGCTCGTGCGGGCGCACGACGCGGTCGTACTCGAGCACCGGCTTGCCGGCGAGGTTGGGCTCGCCTAGGCCGAGCGTGAAGGCGCAGCCCTGCATCTGGCCCTCGACGGCGTACATGATCCGGGCGGCGAGCGCCTCGGACTTGTCCCACGCCGCGAGGCGCGGGAGCAGGCTGGCCTCGCTGGCCTGGCACACCACGGCGGCGGCGCTGCCGGGAAGCTGCCAGACCTCCGACCCGCTGCGCTCCCGCGGGAGCACGCCACCGGAGGCGGTGATCTCGACGAGCGGCGCGCTCCGGTCGCCCTCGCAGAGCGCGGCCACCAGCTCGACCTCCCGCGCCGCGAGGGTCTCGAGCCGGCGCGCGAGCTCGCGGCGGCTGGCGTAGCCGCGCGGGTCGGAGAGCGCGAGGGACGCGAAGCGGAAGGTGATCTCGAGCGCCTGCAGCGCCGGCTTGACCAGGCCCTCGCCCGCCCACTCCGGGAAGCACCTGGCCTTCCACAGCGCCGACAGCTCCGGCAGCCGCAGGTACTGCTCGTACGCCTCCGCCGCGGACGCGTCCTGCACCCTCAGGACAGCTGCCGCCGCCGACGACGACGACGGTGACTGCGCGCACGGCTTGTCGTCCCGCCGCACCGGCGAGACCGGGGACAGTTTGGGCGTCGCCATTCCAGTTCCAGCTGAGCTCTCTCTAATGTTTGCTTTTCGAATTCCTTTTCTTCGTATCTACAGGACTGTGAAGTTCTCTCTCTCTCTCTGATCGGCTTTGGTTTCGAGTTTGAACTCGAGAATGAGAAGGCTCCTCGTGTTTTATAGGGCGTGCGTGGTCGATCGGGTGAGTTCGCCGGGGAAGACGAGTCGAGGAGGAGCGTGCCAGCGTGGCCTGGCGTGTGGACCCGTGCCTCGGCGTGGGTTTGAAAACGGGGGAGTCCGGGAAACCGCGGGTGGGCGCGCGTGCCAGCGTGGGCTGGGATGGGGCCCGTTGGAAGGCAATAAATTAGGGCCCGAGCTTATCCGCAGCAGGAGATGATGCGTTTTCTGCCGCCCCGGGTCACGATGTTTTCTCGTGTTCGGCCCGCGCACGCCGCCGCTCCGCTGTAGTATTCTATGCAAGGAACAACGCGGCCGTCTCCATCCGGCGTCGTCCTCCATTTCCAGCCTAGGCCAGCAGGCAGGCACAAGGTTCCCCCTTTCTTCTCATTAAGCAAAGCATGTTTTATCCATTTTTTATTCTTCTTACATGCGAATGATATACCGAGTATAAACTCCTTTACTCGCCTTCACTTGCAGGCAATTTCGGCGCGAGAAAGCGTGGAGTTTCTTCTGAATTTACGTGCTGGCGTGTATGTAGCTTTGGTCGGCAATGCCGTGAGGGTGTGAATTTGATTTTGCGGGTGGGGCTGGAACTAGCTGGACTGTGACTGTAAACCTCGCATAAAGAGGCCGGCAGTTTCTCGCCGGATTTTTGCTGGTTGACTTCGCGTTTCGTTCTTGGTTTTTTACGTTCTGGTCAAGTGTTTGAAAATTGCCTAATTAGTTTTCTTCTTCTGTACACACTATTGTAATTCCAGATCACGACCGGAATTAGCATATATAGGTAGCTTGATGAGCATGAATTAATGTGTTCATATTTGTCGATCTGAAGGAGGCCACTTGCTAGTTCCTAGTGCAGGGCGTGCAATGCTGATGCGGCATGCACCACATGACCACAGCACCAGCACCAAATGACCAACAACCCAGCCATTCGGGTATTTGGCCATTTTCCAGCTGCTGGATCGAGTTCACTGTTCCGATCGGCTCTGATCGCCACTTGACTCGGAACGTTCCAGCTTGTCTCCGAGTCACCGGTCACCGCGTAGGGCAAATCGTAGAGCGTTGAATTCAGCTGCTCGAAATCTTGGACCAGCGCCAAAGGCTCCAAAGCCTCCAACACTGCGTTCCGCGGCCGCGCGTATCCATTACCATTGGCCGCTGCACGTCTCTGCACCCGCGCGAGAGACCGTCTGCGCAGCGCTGCCGAACTTTGACAGCGGCGCCGGCCGCGGCAGGTGAGTCTGCTCCGGTCCACGGAAGCAGCCGGGAAGGCTGTCGACGTTTTAGGAGGGGCGGGGAGGTGGCGCGACTGCGCAACGCAGCCATTAGTCTCGGTGCTTATCTGGATCTTAACCAGTCAACCCTGCACGTAATTCCCTTAGCTTGGTTCTTCGTTTTGACCTAGTATAACCCCTTGGACCAGCGAGACCTGTGCTGCATTACCTGCCACAGCCAAACTCGGCTCACCGCGATAACTACTATGAGATCAGAGGTGTACAAGTTGGGTTTTTTAAGCTGACCTGCAACTGGCGTTCATATCCTTTTCTTTTAATGGATATACAGTACAAGAACAAAGTGATAAAATAAGGGTGATAGGTTAGTTCCTATGATGTTGGTCTTGGTGCATATCCACGAAGAGGTGGCACACAGCAGGAAAACAGTTTAGTTATATAGCTGTGAAAGTGACATGGTTAAGGCGGCAAGCGAGAGGTGATGCAAGCGGGTGCAGGTGAGCAGGTCGGCGGGCGGATAACCTGCTTAATTAAGTTACCCGCCAGGACACCCCGGGATATGATATGACGACGTGCGCCGACGACGGACCGACCGTGAGCGAGCAGCAGTAGTTGATCGGCGCGGCAGCGAAGACCGAGCTCAGCGATGACTTCGAGCGCGATCGATCGCCTCTCACTGCACCCGCTCGCGCCCGGATGACGAACTGATCCCTGCCTCAGAATACTCCTATTACCAAAGCGATCGAGGAAGCCAGAATTCGGAAGGGATGCTTTGCTTCTGAATCTCTCCCGGAACATATGCATCTCAGAACGCAAGGCATGTTAAGTCACGGGATCGAAGGCCACCACTAGTGTTAGTGCGATGCGATGGAGCTGTGGACGCGCACGCGACGACACATGCACGGTTGTCCTGAGAGCCTCGAACTCTAGCCTCTCTGATCTCCCATTCTCCCTCTTGTGGTTCCCTATCATGCGAGCTGATCCGGTGTTTTAGGCAGAACAAACTAGTGAACAAACTAGTGCTTGGCACCATCATCAGGCACCCATCAGCAGTAGAGGAGGTGCATATGCATCGCTCCGCCAAATCAGCACGACCAAGCACGTGCATTATCGCACGCAGCCTAACATTACCCGCCCGCCGGCCCGGTACGAGAATCCCGGCACTTGGTGTCGCGTCCGCCAATCGCGTCGCGAGCATTCCGGCAAGGGGCATGATCCTCCTCCTCCTCCTCCGTGCGTCAGTGGGCACGCGCCGATGCGTGAGTGCGTGGCGTGACATCCCCGGGCGGTGGACGCGGACGCGCGTGCCAGTCCATGTCCACGGATACGAGATCAAGATTAAGGCCGCCACATCTCACATCTCTCTCGTCTCATCCAAAGTTTCGGATAAGAGCTGAGATGAGCTGAGCCAGCGCTCGCTAGAGCTAGAGCTAGGTAAGCAGCTGACCGTCCCGGTCGGGCTCGCTCCCATCCCCGTTCCGCGCGCCCCGATCGCGTGCGGAGACCGGTAAAGCCGTCGACCGTATCCGAGCAACCCCCTCGCCGCCGGGGATTTGTTTCTAGACGAACGGGGTAGAGGCTTCCACGCAAACGCCCCGGACGTCGCCGTCGCCGCAAAAGCGGATGGGCAGCGCGGGTCGGACCGCTTCAACCTCCGGCGGAACGGAACACGCGCCAGGTCTCGATCGAGAGCGACGTGTTCTGGGCGGGAACGGGAGGCAATCCCATGACGCCCCCACGAGCTAGTCCGCCACAGTGGCGAACAGGGCGGGCGGGGACGGCGGCAACGCTGTGCGCGAACGATCGTGCGCAGCAGCAAGTTTATCCAGTCGTCGGTCGGTGCGTGATGTGAGTTAGGCCGGCGGCAGGGCAGGGCAGGGCACGGCGTGTCCGGCCGGGCCGATGAAGGCAGCTGGGCTTAGGTGGATGTGTGCTTCCCTTCCCCCACCGGACGCGCCTTCACGTGCGCCGGGGAATGGCTGGGGTCTGGCCGTCTCGGTGGGGGGTCGGCCGTCGGCGGATCGCGAGATTGGATCACCACCGCCAGGAGGGGGATGACGGAATTTTTTTTATATATTTTTTTAATCATTTTGCAAATTTGTACGACCGTTTCGAAATTTATCAAAAATAAACATCAACCGCCGTAGCCTACGGCGGTTGGTGGCCGTCCACGGCGGTTAGACTGTCTCTAGCAGGTTCTTCATCAGCAGCTGTATCTTCAAAATGAAGAAGGAATGACTACTGTTCACATGCTAAAGTAATTTTTATAATTTCTACACATGCTAAAGTAATTTCTATAATTTCTATAATAGATAAAATAATTTTCTACATTTTCTAAACGAGATAAATTTATTTTCTAGAATTTCTTAATAAAGTAAAGTGATTTTGACAATTTCATGAACAGATAAACTAATTTTCTAGAATTTCTAAACATGCTGAAGTAATTTCTATAATTTCTACACATGCTAAAGTAATTTCTACAATTTCTAAAATAGATAAACTAATTTTCTAGAATTTCTAATGATGCAGAAATAATTTTTATAATTTCTACACATGCTAAAGTAATTTCTACAATTTCTAAAATAGATAAACTAATTTTCTACATTTTCTAAACGAGATAAATTAATTTTCTATAATTTCTAAACAAATTAAAGTAATTTTGACAATTTTCTTAACAGATAAACTAATTTTCTAGAATTTCTAAACATGCTAAAGTAATTTCTATAATTTCTACACATGCTAAAGTAATTTCTACAATTTCTAGAACAGATAAACTGATTTTCTAAATTTTCTAAACAAACTAAAATAATTTCGATAATTTCTACACATGCTAAATAATTTCTACAATTTTTAGAACAGATAAACTTATTTTCTATATTTTCTAAACTAAAAAACTAATTTTATAAATCTAAACTAATTAAATTAACTAATTTTTAAGTTTTCTAAACTAAAATACTAATTTTCTAAATATAAACTAATTAAATGAACAAATTTCTAAATTTTCTAATTAAAACTAATTTTCTAATCTAAAAACTAATTTTTTAAATTTAAACTAATTAAATTAACTAATTTCTAAATTTTGTAATTTAAAAACTTATTTTCTAAATATAAACTATTTAAATTAACTAATTTTTTTAATTTTCTAATCTAAAAACTAATTTTCTAAATCTAAATCTAATCTAAAACTAATTTTCTACACTAATTAAACTAACTAAATTAATAAAAAAATGAAGAGACATACCTGAGAGAGAGCGGCGGGCGAAGGGAAGTGGGGCGGCGGCAGCGTGGGGGGATGGCGACCGCCGTCGCCCTTTATATAGGCGCGGCTGCCGCCGTCCGCCACGGCGGAAAAGCCCTACCGTCGTGGCGCACGGCGGCCGCACGCTCAACCGCCGTGGCGCACGGCGGTAAGGTGCCGCGGGGCCCACACCCTACACCCGACCGTTGGCGGTGACCTTACCGCCGTGGGCCACGGCAGTTGGACGTGCGGCCGCCGTGGCCTACGGCGGTAGGCCTTTTCCGCCGTGACCCACGGCGTTTGATGTTTATTTTTGATAAATTTCGAAACGGTCGTATATATTTACAAAATGATTAAAAAATATATATAAAAAAATTCGGGATGATGCTACAAAGATCGTGCTTGCTTTGCTGTGCAGAGGGCCCGAGGGCCCGTCGGCCACATGGGCCGTCTCGCCAACCGTACGCGGCCCAGCCTGTGAAAACCAGGTGGATTGACAGCAACTCCCGTGGGTCAACATTCTCACGTAATTAGGTGATACCCCGCGCGATGCTACGAAAATTTTCTAAACAAAGTTTTAACGTGTAATGTGAAAGTATGAACACCAAAATTATTTCATGACAATATTCTTTTATATGCATGGAAGCATGATAATTTTTTTAAGAGGGAACCATTCTAAACTATTAATCCTACATTTTCCTCTACTATGAGAATTTTGTAGCAAGCTACTCACAAAGGTATGATGTTAATAAAAAAATCGGTTAAATACATAAATATATGATCTAGTGGATGGTGACATGACGTATAGTGGATGGTGACATATCGTATATTGGATAGTAACGTGGAATGCTTGCATGGTGAGAGAAATCTATCCATGACTTGTACTGGGTCTCACCTATATAGTTTTTATAGATAGATATGTAATAGCTATATATATTTACTTGTATTTTTTTTTCTCCAACATTTGCTTGTGGACCAAGATTCTTGCGCCCATGCCCGATGATTCCTTCAAAACATGTTTCTTACGAGTTATGATACGTGTTAAGTGTGTATACACGTTTGACTTCTGTTTAATTTTACCATTTTCAGTTTTTCTTGGCCAAGTTGATAGTCTATGCACATGTTTAGCATTTAATTAGCGACTAAATCTTAAAATCCCTCAGTTTCAAATTGTAAGTAGTTTTCATATTTTTAGATTCATAAATATTATTATGCCTCTGAATCGAAAAAATACATTATTATGCATCTAAACATACATTGTATCTAAATATATAGCAAAAAATCTGCTTAAAAAAATCTACAATTTGGAAGGAGAAAGTGCAATTCAAGCTATTCGTTTAAACACTTGTATTATATTACCTTAGAAACACATGTATTAACAGTACACTTGTTTAGACAAGGTCACAAGGGTGTGTTTTTTTGGTAGAACTTGATCTCATTTTGATTCTCTATGAGAGCTGATTCTCTGATAGAAGTGATTCTATAGCATAAACGTGATTCTATTTGATTCTATAGCATAAACGTTTAAACTCAGAATGGAGAATCTCTTCACATAATCAGAAGAAAATTACGTTTCCAGCTCACAACCTTTTATTTTGTTTCACAAGATCACTACAGAAAATCTACAAAAAATACTTATCTTTAAAAAATTAATTAGACAAAACTCCTACTGAAATAAGCAAGGAATCAAACTCTGTGGAAGCTCTGCCAGACCCACCCGAACACTTCGCTCCTCCGCCGGTTCCTTTCGTGCAGAGTCACAGTTCACACGCAGTCACGCGCACGGCACGCACCCGCAAGGCCGACGCAGCTCGGGAATACTATGTGTCGCTTCAGCGACAGATTGACATCCATCACGCTGGTGGGACCCACATGTCGGGTCTTCTTCTTCCTCTGGCCGAAGCTTCCTTTCTTCTCCCCTGCGACCTTAGAAGCTGCCGGCCGGCCGGGGGAGGTAGGCAGGCCAGGCGGTGGGGAAGGTCGTGGGGCGGCTTAGGGCCCTGGCGGCGGAAGAAGCGGCCGGGCCAGGTCGGGGCGGGGGAGGTTCACCGGAGGCCGGCGGCAGCGGGATGGAGGGGGGAGGGGAAGAAGGAGGGCGTCCAACCTTTCTCCGTTGAGAGCTCGCCGGATTAGCGCGCGGGAGGGAGCGGACGCCGGATTCGGCGGCGGGAGCCGCCGGAGACGAGGGAGGAGGGCGGTGCGGGGGAGGCACGGCAAGCTCCCCGGCGAAGCCGGGTTAGTGCGGCGGAGGGTGGTGGCGGCGGATGCGGCGGCGGGGAGCCGCCGGAGCCGAAGGAGGAAGGCGGCACGGGGGCGAGCGGCGCGGCGCGCGAGAGGAGGAAGATGAGACAGTGGCGCGTCGACGCGAGGAGGAAGAAAGGATAAGGTTACTGAGGCTTGGTTTTTTTTAGAATTACACAGTATAACGCAGACGCTCGGTTACTGAGGCTTGGTGTGTGAGGCGTGAGGATAAGGGGGGTGCTGTTGCATGTCGCTTCGGCGACAAAATAGCAAGGTGCCGCTGAAGGTTTGGAGGTTGGAGTCCATGCATGCAAAAGAAAACAAAATTGATGACATCAGCCACATGCAACATTGATTGAAACTAAAAAAATCTATAAATCACAAACCAAACATCAAAATTAAATTCCGATCGCACCATTGGATTTCTGACAATAAAAACTTCGAAACAAGATTTCACTTGACTATATTTTGACAAACTTTTTTTTATTTGTATTTTTTAATTACGGTTATATATTCTGTTATCGCTAGAACAAAACGAATGAAGTGCCAGAACAAACGAGAACAACTGTCAGAACAAATTTATATGTCATCCCGAACAACAATGTGGTGTCAGAACAAATCAGAACAAGAGTCATACACATGTTATTATTATAGACAGAACAAGATATTACTATAGACAGAACAACTTATTATTATAGCCAGAACAAGTTTGTATGTCATCTCGAACAAAAAAAAGTGTCAAAACAAATGAGAACAACTGTTAGAACAAAATCCTATTATAGTCGGAACAATTTTGTGTGTCATCTCGAACAAAAACAAATATAGTGTCAGAACAAATCAGAACAAGTTGTTATTATAGCCTGAACAAGATACTTATAGCCAGAACAACTTATTATTCTAGCGAGAACACATTTACATCTCATCTCGAACAATAAAGAATATTAATAGAGGGAAAAATATTAAAAGGAAAGAATATAAAAAATGGAAACAAACAAAAAAATAAAATAGAAAGTAAAAAATGAATAAATAAAAATAAAAGAGAAATAAAAGTGAAATAAGAAATAAAATAAAAAAGAAGAATAAAAAGAAAGAAAGAAAAAATGAAACAGAAAAAATAATATTAGAAAAAAATATAAATAAAAAGAAAAACAAGAAGAAAAATAAAAAACCGAAAAAGCAATTGTCAAGAAAAAAAGAAAAAATAAGGAAACATAAATAAAAAAGAAAAAAAAGAATAATAAAAAGAAAGAAACATAAAAAGAAACAAGAAAAAGAAAGAAAGAAAAAAAAAGCAACACGGCCCCTACGCCTTGGGCCTTCGGTGACGGGTTGCGAATTTGTAGCCGAAGCGATGTACAGAAGCATCCGCGCAGCCCGCGCTGCCGCGCCTACAATTTTCGAAGAGCGACCTACCCCGCCCGGTCCCATACGCCAGACCGCCAGGGGCCACGTTCGTGATCTCGCGTTCCCGCGCGAAGCCGAAAACCCTTTCGCGCTCTGCGCGCGGTCGCGCCTCTCCACGGCCCGCCTTTTTCTTCCCCACCCCTCTCCCCTTCCCCCGCAATCCACATCCACGAGCCCTCCCCAATTCGGCAATTCCCCCACCATCTCCCAAGTAACCGTCAATCTCCCGTCCCTCCAAGCAGCAATGCCGACTCTCCGCAGCGCCACGGCGAGCTTGTCCCCCGCGGCCACCCCCTCCCCTGCCGCCGCGAGCACGCCGCGCAGCGTCAAGCGCCGGCTGACGCCAGGCCGCGCCGGCGAGCCGCCGAGCACGTCGCGGCACACTTCCCCTCACCGATCCCCACACGCCGGCAGCGGAACGGTAAGATCCACTGCTCTACTTGGCCTCCGATGCGGATCTGCCCGGCCGTTTGCTTCCTTCCACCCGTTCCCCGTTGCAATGCACACCAACTGCTCGATCTTGCAGGCCTTCACGCCGAAGATGCTGTCGGCGTCTCCCAAGTCCTCCAGGAAGCGGCTCTACGGGGACCTTGTCGCGGCTGAGAAGCCCAAGTGGAACCCCCGAGGCAAGCCTCTCGATTTCCATTTTAGCCGGCCAATGTTTTCACTTATTAGTTGGTTTGTGTTGGTGCCTGACGGCGAATTGGTCGTGCCACGCAGATCCCGCGCAGATGAGGGCCGTCAAGGAGGCCCTGCACGTGGCAACGGTGCCGTCGTGTGAATTGGTTTGCCGGGACAATGAGCAGAGGCGCGTGTTTGAGTTCTGCAAGGCTTGCGTCGAGCAGGAGAAGGCTGGGAGCCTGTATATCTGTGGGTGCCCCGGCACAGGGAAGACACTATCTGTTAACAAGGTCAAGGAAAGCTTGGGGCGTTGGGCAGATGAGGTAGGCTTTGACAACATCTCATGTTCCGCCGCAGTTTCCAAATTTTGAGTGCTCTTGTATTGATTTGCTGTGTTAATTTTGTGTGAATGCAGATGGGAATGGAGACGCCTGACTCGCTAGCAATCAATTGTACAAACCTAGCAAACACATCCGAGATTTTTAGCAAGGTATTAACTGCTATCCAGTTATAGAGAGTTATTTTTGCCTGTCCAAATTCAACCAAAAAATGTAGTTGCTAAGTGACTTATTGATGCAGATACTAGGACAATTTCAGAACCGTAAGAGGGGAAGCAGCAAACTGTCGCCACTTCAGCAACTTCAGAGCATGTTTTCCAACGAGGAATCAGCTCCAAGAAGAATGATGTAATAACTGCTAGTATCCATTGTAACAATTGGGGTTTTCTTGCTGTTTTGGTCCTGTTATCTGAATTCCATGCTACTATTGCCAGGTTGGTCATTGTGGATGAGATGGACTATTTAATAACTAGAGACCGGGCTGTGCTACATGATCTTTTCATGCTTACAACTTGCACATATTCAAGATGCATACTAATAGGTGAAGTTTTGAAGGATACTTACACCCACTAGTAGATGTTTATGCCAATGAACTAATCATTACAGTTTTTCTGACTGATGGTGTTTATTTTTTCAGGGATTGCGAATGCCATAGACCTAGCAGATCGGTTTCTTCCAAAGCTTGAATCCTTAAATTGTAAGCATTCACCGACAATGTCAAATGCTGCATTTTCTGATATGAAGTAAACTAATATTCGTTTTACTAATTGACAGGCAAGCCTCTTGTTGTAACTTTCCGTGCTTATTCCAAGGATCAAATTTCTGACATAATTAAGCATAGACTAAAGGTAAATATCTCGTCATGTTGCCAATTCAGATTTCTATGTATCTATCTTTTAATGCTGTACATTCAATTGCTTGCTGTTGCCACTTATACAGGTTCTTGAGTATGATGTTTTTGAACCACTGGCCCTTGAGTTTTGTGCTAGAGTAAGTGCATTCGTCCAGCAACAATTGTTCTATAGTTTTATTGTCAGAAATCATTATGTTTATCTTATAATGTTTTTGTGAATGTTATTTTATCAGAAAGTAGCAGCAGCCACTGGTGACATGAGAAAAGCACTAGGAGTTTGCAGGTAATCACTTCTGGTTTTTGTTGAAACAATGATATTCTCTGCAGACTAGTTCCAGAATCTTGGGCACATGATTTTTTTAAAATGTAACCAAAGGAATTCTAAATTGTGTTGATGCTTGTGCTAACAAATTCAGAAACTTTTGTACGTGTTAATCAATTATGACTGTTTAAGGTTGTGTGCCTCAGCAGTGTGAGCCATTTAGAGTATAACATTTTATTTTATGAATTCCAGGAGTGCTGTGGAGGTTCTTGAAGCAAGGCTACAAAATTTTGATCAAGAATTGGGAATAGTAAGTTTTGCTTTTCGCATGATACTTTTATAGTTTATCAGGAAATTGACAAGTGATTTCTAGGCAGACATCACATAAAACTAGATTGATAGTTCTAAGTATAACAATCTATCTAATTGAGGCTCTGGCTTTTGTCATAAACTTTCCTTGGCCAACTATGTGATCTATATGATTAATTACATAAATCTGGTGATGTACTTCATTTGATAGAAATTTGAAGTACAACCATCAATAGGTTTGAATGCCACTAATTGTCTCTTTATCTTCTACTAGATAACCTTTATACATTTACTTATACTGATATAATAGATCCTTACAATGAACTTTACTTTGTCATGATTTTGTTTACTACCTCTGTTTTTCTTTATATGACGCCGGCTAGCTCATATTTGAACTAATGGACGTCAACTAAATAAGAACTGAGGGAGTAGTTTTGGAGGCCTGACATTTTTATTTACAGGTAACATTTGACCATATGGATATAGCCTTGTCAAAGGCATTCAAATCAGCAGTAATAGACAGTATACTATGTCTTCCCCAACACCAACAGGTAAGGTTACAATTCTTTAGAAGCCTTCAGAGCTTTGTTACTCATTTTCTCCTGCCCTCCTGTTCCTTTAATTGTAGTCTGCTACATTTCTGCGCCTCGTTCTTATGTACAAACTGTTGGGCAGATGGTACTGTGTGCATTGGCAAATACTTTCCAGCATTGCAAGAAAAAGGCAACTACTCTAGGAGAGGTAACACTTCACGTCATCTTGAAATAATTCACTTGATCACCTCATCTTGTTTTTATTCTAACCTATCTAAACATGCCTTTTTCAGCTCAACAAATCATACATTGAAATCTGTAGATCAACCCAAGTCCCAGCAGTTGGAATGCTTGAATTTTCTAACATGTGCATGGTTTTGAGCGATCAGGTATGCAAATATGCTCAATCTTTTGGTGCATTGGAATCAAATGGAAAGCAATCCAAATGTTTAGTGTTTGATGGATTTTACATTGTAGGGATTCATGAAGCTAGGGCAATCCAAGGAAGATAAGCTTAGGAGAGTAACACTTCAAATTGACATTTCAGATATTGGTTTTGCATTTAAGGTGGGGATAAAGGTTCTAAATCATATATATTTAGCAACATAGTAACTGTTCTGCTTTCTGGGTTGTTTATTAGTTCATTCAATGATACAGGGAAATCGTTTCTTCCAAAAATGTCTGGAGCAGCCGAGATGCTAGCTAGACTCAATAGTGCAACACAGTGCCTGACTGATACAAGTATACAACCCCACCATTGCACCGTCTGCCTTCGTTCATGCATTCAGCAACAGCGAGGTGTCCTTGTTTCTGGTGCTTTCCTTCTGCAGTATCAACCCATGGTGAAATTATGAGAACCTTCTTGGAATTCGGAGAGAAGTGTACATGTGATGAGTTATGATAGTATTATCTGACCCATTTTTTTCAAAAGATAGTTGACTGTAGTTTGATTTCTCCATTTTTGGTTCTTTTAAAACCAAATGATTATGTAACTAATCATTAGCAAATGAATAACATTTGTTGGTACATTTCTTGCTGAAAAAAGAATTCAGTAATGAGAAGCTGAAATTAAGTTATGTATCTTTGCCAAATCAATTGTACTCTTGTCATATATTACATGAGATTATTGTTGATGTTGTAAACTGCAAGAAGTGCTGTCAGTCGATTAAGATAAGAGAATAGATAAAGGCATAAGGCAACTAAGCTCAAGAGATAGCCACATCTCCGTTTTGTGTTACAAGATAACTTGTCGTTTTGAGCACTTGATCAACTAGTTAGTAGTGCTTTTCTCTCAGAACAAATCCGCGATGTTTTTTATCTGTCTTTGGCCTTTTCTCTGTTTATTTTTTTTAATAATGGAAATATATCTAACCTCTACGATAAACGCACACGGCCAAGTTCTTACAAAGTTTTTAGCATAATAGGTGATCATAAAAAAAAGAATACACAAGAAGAAGTAATGTCTAATACTGCTTATCCATCCATTCTTAGAATGTACAAAGCTTCAATTGCTTTGCTTCTTGAATGGACAGTCTTCAATTTATCTGTTTATTTACTCTGTACATGTTTTGAAATGTATTGTAGTGAGTGATTGGGCTCTAAATTATGGTCCGTAGTTGGATGAATGAATTCTTTAATCTGGGCTTCTTCGATCGCACTACCCAAGCCCAACATCGTCATTTCCAACTTTCTCCATAAAAACTGGTGGGCTAACTAAGCTTGCACGGGCCTCTTTAACATTGATACTATCTGCTCAAAAGTCTCAAACTGTGTAGGAAGAAGAAATAAATCAGCACAGATTCGCCACTCAGTAGTCAGTAGTCTGTACAATTTCAGTGCGCCAGAGTTGAAAGGTGTGTTCGAGCATGATGTGACATTCAGGTCAACAAGTAATAGTCTGTACAAAGAAAACATACTACCGCAGGACCCTATTCTCGTCGGCAGTCAGAAATGCAACCCCGTCTCTTTACGTGCAGGTAAACTGACTGCTTGTGGTCGAAAGCAGCGTCAGTAAACAAAGACAAGATTAGCAAAGGGCATCGTCTGAAACACAGTGTTAGGAGGTGGTTATTAGTGTGAACGAGGAGGAATAGATGCTGCGCTGGTCCATGTCAGGACGCAGGATCGCAAGTCCCAACGAGGCCCACCCACCTCCTCGACCATGCATCTATGATCTATCGCCACACCACACCACACCTCGCCGGGGATCGGAATTGGATTGGCCGAGACCATCATCAGCATCGCCATCGCCGTCATGATCACTCCTCACAGCTCATATGGATCAATTCACAGATGACTCCTTGGCTACCCCCATTCGATGCCGCCGCCTAGTCGGGCTCAACGTGGTACGACGCCTTCAATTGGAAACGACGGCCACTGTTATCCCGATCATGTCCAGGTAGTACCCCCTTCCACTGTGCCACCAGACTTGAACTGTGCTTTTCCAGGTTTTCCAAAAGGAATCGAGAAATTCAGCAAAGCGGATTCATGGCGCTTTTCCAAAAGGACAAGCCCGTGCTTTTCCAGGTTTCCAAAAAAATCCTTAACGTTGTTTCTGCTTTGCCAAAAGATGATGATTAGCTCTATCTATCTTTTGCGCACGAAAGCTCGACGAAAACTCGAAAGCACAGGATTTTCTGAATTCCTATTGTTTAATACGTCCTCCCAACACTCCCAACCCGAACGAGAAGGAGAAGATCGGGAGAGAGATCGGGCACAGAGGCAGGGCAAGCAACCCGAGACTGGGATGGCTGAGCGGCCATCATGGCCAGGCGAGGCGAGGCTCGATCCTCCTTAATTATCATATCAGTGCCCCATGATTGCGGATCGCATGGCTCGCGCTCGCCCTGCGTGCTGCGGCCCGTGCGCTCGCTTTCGCGGGCACTAGCGGCATGGATCCCAAGTTCGCCGTCGATGCTACTACTAGCAGCAGTAGACAGCAGGCTAGTCGGTACGGTGGTGGGGCGTGGCGTCGCCCTCCCCTCCCCTCGTCGCGGTGACCCGGGATCACGCGCGGCACGGAGCCCATGCGCGGGGATGCGGTGGTGGTGGCCAGCGTCTCTCGGTCTCGCCGCTCGGGACCGAGGCCGCCGCCCGTCGATCTCACGGATCGGGCACCAAATCCGCAGCGACTTCGCGCCCGTAGCACCTCCGGAATCGTGACGGGGAAACGAAGATCGATCGAGATGGGGGTGGGGCTCGCGCAAATCGGCGCTCCCAATCATGAATCATGGCCCCGTCCGTCACTGTAGGTAGAAGAACGGGTGCGGCCCGCACGTGAAGGGCACGAGGGGTCGGCGTCCGCGCCACACGAATGTTTGTCCGCACGCCACTGCCCTTGTCGAGAACCCTGTACCCTGAAAACAAACACATCCCCAAAACCAGCTCGCGGTTTATGGAGGACGCTTTGTTTAAGCTCATGCACGATTCATATTTATTTTTGGAAACACAATACGATTGGAACTCCGATCGAGCAGCCTCGGTTGCTTGCTCGTGCCATACGCCACATGCATTGACACGCTCGGTTCAGATCAGGGGGGCGATCTGGCGCCGAGCAGCCATCGCCCTGCTGGCTGTTGCAAGTCCCAAGCTCCTTTCATCATCAGTGCCGTGCTTATCCCCCCTTGGAGTCGTGGGCATCACCAGCGGCGGATCCAGCACCGGGGCGGCCGGGGCTCGAGCCCCGGCTACCGCCGGAAATGCTGTGAAGCCCCCCTTGAGCCCCTCCTACAAATTTTGAGCAAAAGAATGAAAGAAGAAGGAGTCGGAGGTGGAAGAAGCACAGGAGAGCCCCCTGCGGTTCGATCCTGGCTTCGCCACTGGGCATCACACACACATGCATGGACAGATGGACAGATCCCTCCGCGTTGCCCTGCTCCTCCTGGCTCCTGCCTCGTCTTCCGCCAGTTTCTCCACCGGCACAATTATTGGGCACCTGGAAAAAGGACGCTGAAACCCTGGAGTCCAAACACCCAGAACCGCAAAAAATTCTTCCTTGGCGCTTGCTCTTGGTGGTAGTGGTACCACCACTCCGTAGGCTAGGGTCTCTGTTGAGCTGCGAAACTGCTAGAGCCTCTTGAACCGTGCGCACTTGGCATTCCTGGTCAAGCCAGTCAGTGCAGTCCACAGATGAGTCTGAGATAGCGTTCAAACCATGATTAGCGCCGGCACTATTACAATATGTGCGAGGAGTTAGCCAGAAGATTCCGAGTGTGATTAATATCGGTTGCTCTCATTAAACATGGGACTATTGGTAGGTTAATTGACATTAGGGACCAAATGCAGTACGACAGATTATGCAGATGGTAGGGCAATCTAGCCAGCCTAGTTTTTTGGGTTCAGAACTATCTTACCAAACTTTGACTGTAGTAGCTGGCTGTTCGTTTGATCACTCGTCCTTTTCTGAGCATTCCACAACCAAACCCGTTTTCATGAGAAGCAATGAACGTCCAAACTCGCTAGTGACGTCTGTCTGAGTAGGGAGTGGATTTCTCGACGGTCATCATGATCCCCAGATGCATTTTCTCTGGACAGAGGGGTGCACTTTGAAGCTGGAGATTCGGACTCCCCAACAGAGCAACTCGACACATCCACCTTCAGCGCCAGAATCTCCC
This sequence comes from Cenchrus fungigraminus, assembly GCA_036936925.1. Lineage (NCBI taxonomy): Eukaryota > Viridiplantae > Streptophyta > Magnoliopsida > Poales > Poaceae > Cenchrus > Cenchrus fungigraminus. Next base: position 11,290,187 of record CM072778.1, on the reverse strand, counting down.
CCCACCGAAACAGCCTGAAGCTGATGTCTGAAACGAAACGGATCAAACGGAACAAGCCATATGCGGTCACGCATGTGAATCATTCTACTGCATCCATGCCTGATGGGCATGGTGACGAGACGATGCAACTGTCGCGGGCACTGCCCTATTATCCCAACACGGGAAATGGGGGTTTTTAAAAAAGACAAGGGAAATGGGCCACATTGTGACTGGGACAGGACCGGCCCAATCCAACTTGTCACCAGCTCAAAAAGAGAGAGGCGCACGACGCATAAAGAGCAGAAATGGGGGGCCACAGACACAATTCCTTTGCATCAAAAGCTCGAAACATTCTCCATTAGCGGCCGATATGACAGGAAGCTCTCAAAATTACCGGCAGAATTTGGTTGCTGTCAAAACGAAAACCAAGTCCCCAAAAAGTCTGAAAGCCACAGCCTGCTTTCACCTCGCCACCGTCACTTTCACGGTTTCACCTCTGCCATTAGCGCTTGCTTCCCGGGGGTCGGTTTCCATGGCGGGATTCTTCACATCGCCTCAGTCAAATCCTGTTACCGCTTGCTTGTGCAGATGCCATGGCGTGCGCTCAGCCCCCTTTTGACATCCGCGCGGATCAGAAGGTGACGCAACAGCGGTCGTTTCAGTTCGGAGTTTTGGCCACGACGTAACGCGTTCGTTTCAGCGGCCAGTGGTGGGCATAAATTTTTTCACCATCAGAGCCCAGCTCGCCCTACGGCATCAGATACCTTGGAGGATACGGGAAGTTATACTAGGATAACCACTAGTCCTAGCGCAGGCGTGGCGGCAGGCAGGCTAACAGACGTGCACTCGCTTTTGGGCAATTTTATTTCTTGCACCAACAGTATAGCTTTTTCTCCGGCCGGGGAGACAGCACAGTACTATCGGAGAAATTCCTATTTTTCTCCGAATATTTGGAGTTTTTTCTCGATGATGACATCTATTCTGCACTTTGCAAGTCCAAGCAAATTCCTCATGGGAAACTAATTTTCGGATATGGTTACGTGTAACGCATCCGCAGCCGAAATCGAATAATCGATCTCGTTATCGTCGTTTCGTGACGGGAAAAAAGACGAGCCGACACGCACCAGCCGCGCGTGCCCCAGCTAGCGCGCGCGCCGCTGGTGCTCGCCGGCCGCCGGATTCTCGCCGGCGCAGCGAGCAAGCACCGAACCACGCACTACACAGCACTGGCACTCTGTCCTATCCTATCCTCTCCCCGTTTTGCTGCGCCGGTGCGCCCCGAGGCTCGTACAGCCACCGGACTGATGCAACCTGGCTGGCCCGTCTACACCCCCAACCCCCAGCACTGTGGAGCCGAGGTGCGCGCGTATACTGCTACCAGAACCCACGGACCGATGGATCGATCGATGGCCTTTGCAAACAGCTTTGACGTAGCGGCGGCAGCATGCCCTACCAGGCACTACCACGGCACGGAGAACCACGACGGCGCGCTGGATGGCGGCAGCTAGTGGGCAGTGGGCAGCGCGGCCGGCCAGGGCCAGGGCGAGGCCAGTGGAGGTGACATGTTCGTGTCCGGCGAGGATAGTGCGGGCAATGATCCGTGGTATAAACCATGGATACATTGGGATCCCCCAGGGGCAGACAAGAGGGGGACAGGCGACGGTAGTGGAGCGCGCCGTCGTGCCGAGGCCCGCACCCTCTGGCCGTCGGCATTGGCATTGCCGCCGGGAGCTCCGCAAGTGGGTGGAGCAGCGTCCCCGTCGTCGTCGCGCTCCGCCCCGCAGGTCATGAGGGGCGCCTTTCGTTTGTTTGACGAAGAACCGAGCGCGCGCGAGCGGGCATGCATGGCCAGATATCGCCGTTGTTAATTAAATCCGGTGGTGTCTTGTCGGTGCGCGCCACTCGCTGGCGCACCGTGCCGTGCGTGCAAACAGAGAGGCAGCTCGCCAGCCACTCGCTCATGCATGAGCAATTGAGCATGACCCGCCTGCGCCCTGGTTGCGTGAAGTGTGCGCTGGATTTGGCCCAGGGTGTGGAGGAAATCTAGGCAGCCCCAGAAGTCTCTTTTCCTTGGTAGCGCACGGCTAGTGGAAAGGGCAAAAGAACAGAGCATGATCTCTAGCAGGATCGCTGGCAGCCATAGGAGATCCTAGACAGGACCCCTGGAGCAAAGCGATCAATATCTTTGGTTTGGTGGGCACTCGATCATGTAAAATGGGTGGCTTGCGCTGCAATAACGCTAGGCTACCACATTCATCGTGATTGGGATCTTTTTACGCTTGTCAATTAGCAGATGGTTTCTTCCCGTCGTCACTGTTTGCGCGTCAGATCGTGTTCACGCACGATCGCGCAACGTCGCGGTTCCGAAAGGAACCCGGAATGGTTTGGTCTGATGTTGGAGGGAGCTTTGAGGTCCAATCGGTCTCCGAAGGTTGGTGTGCCGTCCCCGATGGGGAAAAGGGTACTAGAAACCGCGGAGTCCACGTCTTGAAAACACATTCCCCTTCTGATGATTCTTGGGAATTAGGTGGGACTTGTACCGGCCTGGTCACTGGTCGGGCTGCCACTAGTGGTAAGCTAGCTCTGAGATACTACTGCCCTACCCCCAGCCTCTGGGCCTTTTGTTTAGCTACAGGAACGGCGAGAGCAATTGGCACCCATGTAGCCCGTGCAGCCAGCAAACAAAGGCTATGGCATATTCTAGTATAGCATTGTAGCAAGCTCGGTATTGGATCTTTGACTTTTGAGGTTTTGAGTTTGTATTTTTCGATCTACATATATTGAACCTACGCTTACTGTTAGGGATGAAAACGGTCGGAAACGATCGGTAAACGGTATCACAAATTTCGCAAATTCTACAAATATATCACAAATTTGACAAATTTATTTGTTTTATTAAATGAATAGAACAAAACAGAATAACACGATGAAAAAATTAGTTAAAAATAATAAGTGATATAATACGGTAAAAAACGATAACAATGAAAACGGTCATCCCTACTTACTGTAGCAGCACACATTCACCGTGTGCGTTCTTTCACATGATGAGGTGACTATACGACAACATGTTCGTTTGGCTTATCAGCCAACAACAAGTAGTGCTTTTCTCTCAGAACAAACCAACCACTCAGAACAAATCAGCATCAGCAACTAGCCACCAGCCAAACGAACATACTCACACAATAAAAAGGGCAATCAAGGTCTAATCCAACTGTAATGAAAGCTTGGGTCTCGTTTAGTTTGCTGGTGAAAATTTTTGCGATATCACATATGGAATGTTTGATGGGATATCAAAAGTGATGTTCGTATATTAATAAAAAATAAATTTCGAAACTCGTCTGAAAAGCGCGAGATGATTTTTTAAAACTTCATTAATCCATCGACCATCATTATCACATATTTACTTTAGTAGGACATTATTATCAAATTATATACTAATTAGGCTTATATTAATAGATTAATCTCGCAAAATTATTACAATATGTCCAGCTAGTTATTTCATTTTTACACTTTATGTATGCGTCTGAACATCTGGTGTTACCATAAGTAAGTCTTTTGGAGCCATGTTTTTTTTGTTTAGTTTGGTTGAAAAAGTACGGCAGTTCTGTTGTGCGTGTCCGGGAATTGAAGACGCGCGTCACATGTCGGCGTGTACCGAAGCGATGATCCGACACACCAACCGGCTGGTGCTGCGTCAGCCGCGCGCCGTGGGATTGGCTGCCACCTGCCAGTGGCGTCCGGGGAATTGCGTTCGGGTCGGGTTTTGCCGTGGCCCGTGCATGCCCCCGACGTGAAGACTTCCCACCGGCTGCGCAGCGCGACGTCGTCGCCCCGTCCGTGGACGGGAGGGTCGCCGCCTCGCCTCGGCACGACGTACAGCGGCATCGGCATGTGCCGTCTCGCTTCGATCGCGCGTTTCCGAGAAGATCGCGCGCGCGGGGGGCTCGCGGACACAGGGACATCGGCTACGCGCCCGGCGCGCGGGGCCGCAGGCCGCCAGGCGACCCTAACCTCGTGCGTGTGCGTGCGTATCCTCCTCGTCTTGCCGACTCGTGAGGACCAATGGAGTTGCCGAGTTGGGTGTTTGGGGCCGGGCGGGCGGCGCCGGACCGGTGGGTGTCTGTGCGCTGTTAGCTACTCCCTCCCTTCTCGTTTACAAGGCGTATGACGTTTTTTCACTTTTGCCAAATTTATAAGGCGCCTCCACATTCCAATAACCGCATTAACTCGTGGGGAGGAAAACAAGGATTTGCATGCATGCGTGATTGGTTAACTGCTTCCCTTTTTTCCTCTTATGTTGCATGCAGCCACGCAAATCTGCTACAATCAATGCAAAATTTACTTTTGTGCATCTTTTTCTCTCCCACCTTGGTCTTTGGAGCAGCACTCCACACGCCTAATAAACGAGAAGGGAGGGAGTAGTTTATTAAAGAAAAGTTTAATTTTTATTTTTGAACTAGCACACAAGTCTGTTTTTCAACTTTAAACTACAAAATCAGATATAAAAGTTCATCCAACTATGGAAACCGGAAACCGGGCAAATTTGACCATTTGAGCGGTTTTGGAGGTGGTTTTTCATTTTACGAAAATGTTTAAAAATGGTTTCATTTAAAAATCGTAACTAATTCATTTTAAAGAAAAAAATATGGAACCCAAATTTTTATAAAAATGTCACCTATTTATTGATGCACTATTTGGAGTTTTTTTGGATATTTTTTGTTCATGTTTCTACTATTAATCATTTTTACGGATCCACAGCTTTTGGCTATCTTGACGGATATTTTAAGCCGCCGCCTCTTCGCCTCCGCTCGCACACTTCCGTAGTTCGTTCGTTCGTTAGTGTGCACGAAACCGTAGGTGGCGAGGTAGTACAAATCTGAAATTATTTGGTCCTTATGAAATTATTTGCTACTAGTTTCCTTAGAAAATCAGAATATTTCTGTACGGTGCTCTTCTACTCATCATTACCATGGGCTGTTGGGCACCATCTCGTGCTGATTCGTTCTAGAAAAAAAGCATTGCTGGACACTAGCTAGCCAGTAGACATGCATGCGTGCAAGCATGAGAAATTCTGATCTACTAATCGCTCTGTTCGCTTGGTTTATCAGCCACCAGCTAGCAGTACTTTTCTCTCAGAGCAAATCAGCCAGCAGTACTTTTCTATCATAACAAATCAGTAACAGCCACCAGCCAAACGAACATACTCAATATATTTAGTTAAATGCATTGTGAGGCGCGAAAAAAAATTAAGGCAAGTATGTATTTGATTCCCCGAAACATCTCGGTCGGTTGATTCAATTCGTTATGATTGATGCGATGGAAGCCGTGGTGGTCAACTGTTGTTCTGTTGTGCAACGGCTAGTGTGAGCCCAGACGCTCGTGCGGAGGTCAACTCTTGCTCATCAGTTGCCCCATCCGGACCGCATGCTCTCTGTACGTTGCAACGGAATAGTTAATAATCTGGTCAAGAAATACAATCACGGATGAATCAGGCAACGGGATAATGGTCCATCAACCACCCGATGGATCCTCCCGTTGATTATTTTCAAAGAAACATAGCATCCCCTGTGGCGCAATATGAAAATACTACTACCTCAGTGGCTCAGTGCTGACTGCTGAGAATTTCATTAATGCTTTGATAAGTTAATTACTTGAGTAGTATACTCCAGCAATTCTTCAGTTGACTCCTGATTAAAAATAAATTCAAGTTGCTTGTACTAGCACATCTGTTCCAACGTTCATGAGATGCAACGTATAGTACGGGAACTGATCTTTGCTGCTCCCTGGTTCTAGCTTTGTTTTTTTTTTTTTGCAATTTAATGAAGGTTCCCGCAATTGACTCCCCTGTTTTCTTTTATTAAAACCCAGTTTGCGAGGACAAAAAATAAGTTATAATTACTTTATTAAACATTTTTATGTGATAGGAAATTATAGTCCTAAGTATTTTTAGTCGACTATAATAATATCAGTTTCGTGTCATAAAATGATTTGTTAATAGGCAATTTGGCGATTCAACTTGTCATATTTCAAGCGCAGATAGAGTAAAAAAAATATAATCAGCTAGCAATGAAGAGAAAAGTTCACAGCAAGGATTAATACTTCTTATATCTAGGTCAAATGGATCGAGGAGCAACGCCACATGCATCCTGGAACGCGAGCTGATGAAAGTATTTGTTTCTCAAACTTTTTGGTTATTTTTTCTTTGTCAAGTGGCTAACCCATTCGTAAAAAAACTATATGCACTACTACCTCATAATAAAACTCCTTCCTCTGCATATTCCACAAAAACAAATTGAGTATAGGACACTGAACACTTTAAGTCACCCAAATCAGAAGCCACTCACGATGATAGGGAGTCTGCTTTAGAGAGCAGACTACGCACTTTTTTTTTTGTGCTGTCCTACGTACGTACGCAGATGAGATCCACCGAAATCGTGAAGCAACCGCACGTGTCGAGTACATTATGGTATCTGACCGTCGGATTAAAATTTGAGCAAGTGTGTGATCTCTCTGCTGGCCACCTACTGCCATGCACCACCCTGAATCCACGGGAACCGGCCGCCCCAAATACTCTATGCAACTCTCGTAATCTCATCATAAACCCCCTCCCTACTTGCTGCACCCTGCACTTACGAATTCCTCACCTAACCTGGGAGACATTTTTCAAATCGATAGGCCGTTCATGCTTGTTCAATGCCTCGGGCAAGTAGCCTTAGTTTATTGTTCAAGATAGCTGCGGAGCACTGTGCAATGCAGACTGTACCCTATTCTACGTACACGAATTATTTGCATGCCTTAAACTCATGAAAATCGAGTATAAAAAAAAACTCATGAAAATCTCACACGTACGAATACACTAGGAATTTGAAGAATGTGTTAGATTGTGTTTTTGTTTGAAGCAGCGTATCGAGCTCCAAGTCGTGGTAATGAGTACTATGGCCATTGCCTGTTAATCACGCGATCGGTTAAGGTTGGACTTTGGGAGCAACACTACAAGCACGTACGTTTTCCAAGTCGGAGCTAAGGCTTGGGGAGTCACGTAGGAAACAAATTTCCGGATGCGTGGTTCGAAATCGGATTCGCCGGCCGCACCACATTTTATCGGATCTCGCGTTGGGGGTTCCCGGGGTCCCAAGGGAGAATCGATCGGTGAGGCTCGTCGTCATCGTCGCCGTCCGCCCAAGAAATCCATCCATGCCAAATTGCCAATTGCCCATTGCCATGCATGAACATGAACATGAACATGTCTCGGCATGTGGAAGCTACGAATCGATCGCCTGATCGCCTCCGATCGACGCGCATGCACGCGTTGATTAAATGCCGCACAGTGGCCTGTTCCGTGTGCAGGGAGCGAGAAAGTCTTCTTCTGCCAGGGGCCGGCGCCGAATCTGCGAGGCTACCGCTGCGCTGCATGTCCATGACGAGACAGTTGTACGGCGGCTCAGAACAGTGTCGCCTCATAATTCATGCAGCCTTCCGGTTCCGGCCATCCCAATCCCATTCCGCACATGCAAAACCAGCTGGAAACCCATGGATTTCTTGGATTTTCCATCAGCTAGCGGATGTGTTGTTTTCCTTTTCCCTTTTCGGTGCGAACTGAACTGTTGCGCGATGGATCCGGCCGACTGCCAAGCGGAAAAGGACAGCGCAGGCCACCCGTGTGCACATGACATGATGATTGGGGCCGGGAGATGAGCTTACTATTAGCAGTTGCTTAATCATGCAGGTTAAGGCGCCCCCTTTCGAGCTCGGCGGAGCCAAAAGTCCACCGCGTAATCATTCCACGCCGGATTAGCCTGCCGGCCGGAAGCTGGTGCCTCACGCTTGGGCGATCGCCACTGTCTAGTTTACAAGCTAGCCGCAGATCCCATCCACTAGCAAAGCAATCGATAATACTTTTTTCCCCGTGGTTGGAATTGGATCAATTAGATCGCTAGCTAGTGTATCTCGTCTCCACTACACTAGAGATAGGTGGGTAGGTTTATATTTTTATCGTCAGGTACTATACACTAGAGTATGTACATGTTCAGGCCGGGTTAGTTGCTAAATTGCATGTGCTTAGGTAGGTAAACACATGCATTTGATTCGGTATTTAAGGACTAAAAGGCGTTTAAGGTACAAATGGGTCCTGGTTCAACTGTTGATCATGCCTAAACAGTGGGAGTTCATCTGACAAAATGGCACTATAGCATCTTCGGGGCATATGCCGTGCACACAATCATCATGCCTAACGATCCTTGGTCGATCTGCTAGTGCTAGCATAGCAAAAGCATCACAGAGAGTTTGTTAGCAGGATTGCAGGATCGTTTGACCCAAAATTCGAAAAGACTTCAGCGTTTTGTGTGGATTTGCAGAAAAAATACAAGGAGGGATACAGCTGGCTGGTGCATGCGCGCCTACGCACGGGGCCCTAAAAGAAGACGCACCCAAGCGACAAATCCCATATGGGCTGGGGGCAGATGCATGCGTGCAGTGGCGTCGCGCGCGAGCATGGCTTCACGTATCGGGGAGGCGTCGTCGGCTCGCCGGTCTCCTCCCCATGCCGCGCGCGACCCGGCCGCGACGGAGAAAAACCCCTCGAAAAGCAGCAACCCCCTTTTCCTGAGGTGTTTTTTGGACGTGGTTTTGTCCTAGATTCCTACCAATCGTGCCACGGATTAGGCGCCAAGCCTTGTGCTTATCTGTCCCTCATGGCCTCCTAATCAAGCTAGCTACCAGTCGTGTTGCTAATCAACACACCACAGGGGCAAGAAAGAATCAATGAATAACATATCTCGCGACGGTACCCTGGGAATATTGACGGCCATGTCACGCTCCATCTCGGCAGCTAGCTTAGGAGCTAGCCACCAGTGTGCAGCCTGCAGGCATGGCCAATCGCGATGGGATGCATGCACGTCGCTGTCCTAAGGGCGTGGCAGTGACCGGTGAACTTGTGTGAGGCGAGGCGTACGATCCAGGAACTGGTTCCGTGGAAACGCTGGAAGGTGTGTGTAGCATGGGAAGAAACTATAGGCAGGATCGGATCGGTGGATCCGATCGAAGAACCATATCTCCAATTAATCCATGATGAAGCAGAAAGGTCATCAGCCTGGTTCGTGGTTTGATCGGAGAGACCTGATCGATTTGCGTCTTTCTTCAGGGCATTTTAAAATTCGGGGTCTATGTTTAGTTTCCATGAGCATATATATGTAGGTGTGGAAAACACCAGGGTGGAGTCAATAATAGTACTAAGCCGCATGCGAATTCTCCAGAATAGGGAATGTTGGGAATATTACCCTCCACTTTGATGATCAGTTGGTATCATTGGAAAATCTTTGATTTGATACAAAAGGATCGGATGATAGGGCGTGAAAGGTCAATTTAGCGTCTACGTACAGTCTCCACTGATAGGCCAGGTATTGCGTGTGATGCTTATTTAAGAGAGAAAAAGAAGAATGGCTTTGATTTGGATAAGGCATTAAAAACTGACGGTTGCGGGTTGCATGATGGAAGAATTTCGTGTGCCAATAGATTAGGAATGGCAGTAAACAGTGTGTCTTCTGTCATGAAAATGAGTCAATTCAGCATCTATTTCTCGAGTGTAGATTCACACGTATGGTATGGGCTTCGGTCTATGCGGCATGGGGATTACCTAAGCCATCTAGTGTGTCTAATATGTTCAATGGTTGGCTGAATTTAGTTCCACAAAATTTTAAACCTCTGGTATTTGTAGGCGCGGCAGCCTTATGTTGGGCGGTCTGGCGATGCAGAAATGCAGTGGTTTTTGATAACAAATCTCCAAATTTTTTGCAGGTTATCTTCACAACGTCGCATTGGCTCCGCACATGGTCTATCCTTCAACAGCCATCATCGCGGGACAGTCTTGTAGCGGCGTCGCAGTGCTTGGTCCAAGTGGCCAAGGCTATTTTTGCCCGGGCGTTTGGGTGGCAGCCTAGTCTTAGGATTGGCGGCTCTTAGAGTCCGGAGGTCGAAAAAAACTGTTTGGCTGTGTGTCGTTTGACAGAGGCCGGGATCTTTTTCAGGCGGATGTATCACCTCGATGTATCTAACTGAAAATTTAATAAAGCATCCCTTTTCGAAAAATAGATTAGTCCAAGTTATTTCTAGCATAGCAGTGACAAATTAAAGGGGTAGGAAATCCCACGATTGCGACTTTGGTGAATATTGTTCTTCAATTATCACACACCACCGGTCGGTGCAAAGGGGTTGTAGAAAATATGGGGAAATTTTCATAGGAATAAATGTTTGGCTATAGAGTAGAATACAAAAGGAATTTTAGGAGGGTGAAGACACGAAGAAAATCCTATAAGATCAATGCTGCATTCCACGAAATATAAGGTTAAGATGCATGATGGACACTTTCTCCTAGGAACTGAAACGTAAAAAATACATTAGAACTTCTACATTTTGAAGTGGTTATTTCTAGGATTTAAACTGAGTTTGTAGTTTAAACTGAGCCATGTAGTTTAAACTGAGTACGTGATTTGTACACTTCCCCATAAAAAGGACTATTGCTATGTCTCTGAGAAGGTAAGCTGCACATGGCGCCGCCCTGTTCGCTTGGCTTATCAGCCACCAGCCAACAGTACTTTTCTCTCCGAACAAATCAGCCACCACCAACCAGCCATCAGTACTTTTCTCTCAGAACAAATCAGTACCAACCACTAGTCAAACGACCAGGCTGACATGTAGTGTCTCCAGTGATGACTGTGCGTTTCCTCAATTAGTAGAGGTGCCCTGGGCATTCCGGGTTTGAATACAAAGGGAACTTAGCTCTCAAGTGAGCTAACATTTACTAAAAGAAAATACCCGCCAAGAGCTATAAATACTACATTATTATTGCACGAAAATTCCTACTAATGGAAGGACCCGAGAGCGTGGCAACTGCGGCATGATTCCAGAAAAGAAATTCTCCGAGAAGTAGAAGTATCCTCCACATACTACTCAAACCTCATGGGTCCCCGGCAGCCGCTCAAGTACGCGAGTAAAATTGCTTCGCGATCATACCCAACCTATCTACTTTCTCGCAAAAGAAGGATTAGCCGGCCTAAATGAACCCCAAGCATTTTCTTTATCAATCCCTTCCGCAAAGAGATCTTTGGTAGAATATAACTTTGAGGACGCACTCGATGATCCCAAGCACTCCATGATTAGCGTGCTAATGCTAATGAATCCGCCCATCCGCGCCGAAGCTTTTCCCCCCCATTATTCTCCCCGTCTCTCTCTGGCCGCGGCTGGCCGGCCGCACGGCGGCCATTAAACAAGGACGGAGAGCCTTCACTACACCGATCAAATCATGATTACTAGGCTGCCGCCGGGCACCCATCTCATGCATCTTTTGTTTTGGGAGTTCCAATGAATCGAACGCGAGATCGACTCGATCATGATCATGGATCGATCGCCGTAACACGTACTCCCTCCGTTCCGCAAAGAGTGTTCATTTTGACTTTCTCCAGTCAAATCATCTTTTATTTGACTAAATTTATATAAAAATATATCAATACTCTTGATGTCTAACAAGTTTTATTACATTCATTATAAAATATATTTTCATAGTATACCTATTTAGTGTTATAAATATTCATATTCTTCATTATAAACTTAGTCAAACTTCAAATAGTTTAACTGTGAAAAATCAAAACGGACGTTCTTTGCGGGACGGAGGAAGTAGCCACCAACCGCCCTCTCCGCTCGCTTTGCGCGGCGCTGGCTGCAGTCCACGCTTGCATTATCGCGGCGGGAGGCTGAAACGCACGAAAAGAACGGGAAAGCTGATAGGGAAATTTATGGAGGAGGAATGGTGGGCGGAGTAGCGCAGCCTAGCAGCTGGTTGATTGCAGCGAGCTGCGCCGTACTGTCCTTGGGAAACCATTCTTCTCGTATGGAAAAAGCACTCGAATTTTAAAATGCAGCTAGTACTAACATACTACTGTTGTGTCTTATAACTTTTTTTTTTTTGCGTTTTGAGGCTTTTTCTGAAAAAGAGTTGGATTTTTAGGGAAAATTACGTTTTGACCCTATGGGTATGCGTGAGACTGTCTCCAGGGGATGCTGCAGCCGGTGCTGCATCATACGCGGGCCGCACTGTAGCGGCTCCAACGAGAGCCGCAAAATCTGCTGCAAAATGCAGCAAGGCCAGCCGCACGCGCATCCCTGGGGATGCTGGATCCCAACCACCCCGCTGCCCACCTCCCAGCCGCCCACTCTCTCTCTCTCCCGCTCCTTGACTTTGCCAGCGGCTCCTCCACCACCGCCGACGAGATCTGGGCAGGCGGAGCGGAAGGGGAGGCGACGAAGCAGGGGGAAAGACAGGCGACGGAGCAGGTGGAAGGGGAGGCATCGGAGCAAAGGAGCGGCGTCCCCGCCGGCGACGGCGTGCTCCCCGCCACCTCCTTCCCCGCCGTCGATCTCGAGATAGGACAGATCCGACGAGGGCACGCTGCTCCGCCTCGCTCCTCCCCAAGCCAGCGGTGACCTCGAGGTCCACGGCCGGCGGGATCCAGGCTTCGGGAGGCTTCGGGCGACGCGAGGCAGGGCGGATCGAGCAGGGCGGCCTCGTCTGCGTGCAGCCCCCACCCCTTCTGCAGGTGGCGCACGACCCGCAGCCGCACCGTGACTCCGTGCTGCGTTCGCCGGTTCCCGCACGAGGGCCCGCACGTGCTCCCGTCGCTGCACTCCCCGAGGCTCCCCATCCCTGTGACAACCCCATCCGAGATAATTCCGTACTATCACCTAAACCACTCCATTTGGTCATTAAGCGATAATAAAGAATCATCCCGTTGAGTGTTGCCGGGTCATAGCCCGGCAAATCACTTGAAACACACAGAGGATCGAAACGTATACATTAAAACTCCCACGAAGGAGAGTCCAGAGTGCCTTGCAAATTAAAGTGAACCTTCCCCGTATGGTCCATTATTACAAACCATGGTTCTTGACATGAAAGTAAAATGGTTCAGAGTTTATTAAAACAGCAGAATTAACTAAACGGTACGACAAGCATCATAGGAGGCCGTCCATGATGCGATCATTCGTCATCATCCACCCATTCCAGCTCCCAGCCGGGTGGAAACTCTCCAGGCCACACATTACATGCATTACCTGGAAGCAACATTTAAATAGCAAGGTTGAGTATACTAATACTCAGCAAGGCTTACCCGTCTAAAATAAAAGACTTTACCTCTAATCATGCAAGGTTTTTGGCTAGTGGGTTTGTTTTGCAAAAGAGCAACTAAGTAGTGAATTTTTACTTTCATATTTTAGCTCAAGTTCTAGTAGAAGTAATCATTACTAGGTAAGCAACTATTGCAATCATAAGTTGTACAATACAATTAATCAAGTAACAATATTCACAAAGTTCCATCATAAAGGGATATCATGGCCAGTAGATTAAGTAGTCTCAGATAACGGTGAGAGACCGACAATCGATTGATTTAAACCTTGCAAGGTAGACCTAAACACACGGGAGATGCCCTCACTAAGAGTTCACCAACCAGGCGGTTCCCATTATTCTTCGGTTTGGGAATAATAGCTCACAGTCTTAAGTACAAGGTTTATCTAGGCTATGCCACCAAGGTCACCCAGCCTCACGCATGCACTCAGGTGGCGAGCCCGGGGCTGCAGCCCTAAGATTAGTGATAGTAAAATCCCGTACCGCCTCATTTAGGTACTAGGCTTATCGTACCCATTTCCGACAAGTGCTTAGTACGTTCAAACACTTAACCCACGAAGCCACTAGACCAGAGCCCAATCCCATACTCTTACCACATGAGCAATCCATTAATCAATATGGTGATTCCATAAAGGAGATCCTATTCTCGCGAGTGACGAACATCACTTGACTTGTACCGGATCCTTAGAGCATAGCAACTAGCGACCTAACATGCTAGTAAAAGATCATAGGTACTTAAGGATCATGCAACTAGGGTTTCAATTCAACTCCTGAACGTAAATGCACATAGATAATTAAAGATAAATTCAGAAGCTTAAAAGAAACACATAACTGGGGCTTGCCTTCGTCAGCACAAGCAGTCAAACAAACTTCCGGACTTTGGTCCGGGTCTTGATCTACGGACACGTAGTGCACGTCTCCTCCTGCTCCCTCGTCCTCGTCAGCCGGTACAAGCGTGTAGCTACCGTCGGGAACTTCTACACGGAGGATGCATATGCAACAATTAGTGGTGAAATTAATTTAATTTAATTAAAACAGCAACAAATGACAACAAGAAGCACATGGATGACCATAATCATCTTGACAAAATATATTCATCATACTCTTCCTTTTAAAGAATATTATGAAGTGCTTTATTATTTATCCTTCTCTTTATATGATTGTGTACATATTTGAATAAATAAATTTATTTATTTACACAAAACAGCAAGGGGTGGTTTTCAACTCCTAATTCATTTTCACAACACATCCATAGGGTTCATAAAGATAGTAGGGATGGTTTTCCAATTAAACTTATTATTAAGTGCAAAATGACTTCTCCACTTTCATTCACCAAAATAATTTATAACAAGCCATGGATGGTGCTCACTGAGCTCACAACTCTACTTTAAGCCACTGAACTAGCAAGCACATATAATTGAGCTATGAAAATAAATATACCACAAATAACCTTTCTAGATACCACAAATGAGATAAAAGCATACAAAAATAAATAAGCCACTTCTGGATCTAAATTTTCTTCTACACCACCTCTGACCCAAAACAAGGCTAGGAAACCAACAAACACATCAAGAGCTATTTTAGATCTTGAACTAAGCATTTATGATTAAAAACAAGCATAAATCAGGAACAAATATTTGTAATAGCCCAAAAATCATGATTAATTCAGGAAAGGTGCATCTAGGCATTTAAAGACTATCCTCAGAAGTGGAGCTCCAAAGTCTATTTAATTTTTGCTACAAAAATTATTAAGGAAGATATAGCATAAATGCAAGATATATCATAAAAAAAGATTTACTCCATAACTTTGTGCAAATTTTTGTGCAGAGCCTACACATGGTGTCTACAACAACATATCCAAAGGTCATCTTGATATCATACATAGATTTTGAACTACAACAAAAGTAGCTTAAACTAATTTCAATTTTTCATGCACAAACTATCACTCAAAAGCATGGTCATGCTTTGCAAAAGATGTAGGTCTACTCACAAGGAAGACAACAAAATTGTTTTTACATTTTTACGATTTTTTCTACGATTTTATATGAATTTTCCAAGTCACTGAACCTATTCAAAAAGAAACTAAGAATCTACTTTCATTCAGACCCTAGAACTTTTTGGAAACCTCATAGATATACCCTCGTCTTTAGCACAGGGGTCCCTAAGGGGTTTTGGCGTCACAGATGTGCCCTCGGCGGCGGGAGTGAGCTCGCCGCCGGCGAGGTGGGGCCGGTGCAGGCAAACAAGTGAGGGGGTTCTGCGATTGGGCTCACTGGGGTTCTATTGGGGGCGGAGCTGAGGTCGGAGAAGTCCCCGGCGGTGACCGGCGGCGAGACAGCGGCGGCGGAGCCGCTTCGGCTCGATCTCCGGCGAAATGCGGGGGCGAGCTACTCCATGTGTGGGCGTGGAAGCTCGGTGAGGTGCTAGGGAGAAGCTCTGAGCCGTTTGTGGGTCACGGGCGTGAGCGGAGGGAAGGGTTCACCGCGTCGGTGGCAATGGCGGCCGGCGGCGGTGTGCGAACTCGCGCAAGGAAGAAAGGGGAGGGGGTTTTATAGGGATGGCCGAGCTGGGAAGGCGGTTCTCCAGACACTGTGCCATGGCGAGGTCACGGTATGGGCGGCGAGGCGGTTGGTGACGTGCGCACGGGCGGTGGCTAATGGAGGAAGGCGGTGCGGGCGCCGGCGGGTGCGCGGGCGCCGCGTGGCACCGGCCTAGGGCGTGGCGCGCGTCACCGCGCTTAGGAACACAGTGCCCACGGCGACGGCCTCGGACCGGCGGTCCTTGGGGTGCCTCGGCGTGCGCGCTCGAGGTATGGCGGCGAAGTGACGTGGCGTGCGCGCGCGCGACGGCGTCGTGCGCCGGCGCTCGGCCCGTTCTACCTTCTCAAGTAGCTCTGTTCAGTCGCGTTTTTCTCCAAAATTTGTAACCAAAGTGCACAAGGCAGAGAATACCAAAGTTGTAGATCTAGTGACCCTCTACAACTTTTACAAAGGCTGGTAGGTGTTTTGACCACTGGATTTTGCTTGAACTGCTGAGCAAGATGTGGATTTTTATGGCGCTGGTGAATAGTGCTGTGCTGCGTTGACCAAGGTTTTTCACCCATTTATGCTTCAAATTTAAAATGCCACCCAACATGAAAGTTGTGTCCCTTGAAAAACTGGACCACTTTTATATCGTGAGAATTTGAAGTGTTTAGGTGAAATTCGGAGAACGCGGCAAAAGTTCTAGAGATGACTTATGTGCACTAGGGGTTAACTAGGGATTTTGACCATGCTTTGACCAAGGTTTGACCAAAAGTTGATCATTAGGGATTGTTGGCTAAGTTTTCTAGGTGATGACCCAGGTTGACCAAAGTCCACGTGTTTGACTTGATTGACTCGGTCATTAGCGTTAAATAACCCTAATGAAAACCTGGGGCGTCACAATCCCGGCCTCAGAGCCAGAGCCCGGCCGCGTTGACCTCCGCATCGAAGTCGATGGAGCTCGCGCGCTCGGGGCTGGGCGACGCCGGTGGAGCTCGCGCGCGTGGGGTTGGTCGGCGACGTGGCTGGGCGGCGTGGGGCTGGAGCTGGAGATGCCGGCGGGCGGCGGCGGGGCGGATCGAACAGGGAGGCCCGACCTCCCCATCTCCGCCCGCCTCGAGCTCGGGCCGGTGACGGCCCCTTCTACCCCCAGCGACGGCGTCGCCCTCCTCCTTCCCTGGCCTCCGACCGCTCACGGGAGGCAACTACCGCGAGGCGATGCGCGAGGGGGAGCGCTTCACCGCTGGAGGCCGTCCTCCTTTGTGCGACGGGGCGTCTGCATACCGCTGTTTTTTTCAGATGCGTGACAGCAATCCCCTGGAGACAGTCCGAGTCCATAGCTCCGAGCCCACATCTCAGTATCGCGACTCATGGCGCCAAGCCGTGTGCTCAGGACATATACAACTTAACTAATACGACATTTTAAAAACTTGACGTCATGAATTGCGGCACCGAGACGTGTTAGCTCGGAGCCGTAATTCATGGCGCCGACCCTATGATCTAAAAACACAATTTTGTCTCCCAAGGATTCAAACGTGAAATTCTTTCAAAAAGAGGCTGAAAATCAAAAGTTGTGGCGGCTCATGTGCTTAAGGGCAAGTAAATCCTTATCATTTGTGTGTAGGAGCAAACATAATAGATTTCTTGGGCCGTATGATTAGATGCACGGAAAGAAAGCTAATATCTGTCGATTCATGAACAAGAAACTGAAATGGAATACTACCTCTTTATGAGTCTGATTGATAATACAATACACCCACTAGTACATGCACGAGCGGCATGCAGTAATTTGTTTTAGGATGCTGTTTGAATTAATTTCCTGGTCTGACCACCACCTGAACGCGTATACAGTATGCAACATTTTTTTAAATTTTCCATCACAGCAAAGGAACGGAGGACCCGTGGTGCATTCACAACGTCCATGGATTTTAAGGGAGAGAAAAAGCTCTCCAACCACCCCCATGCAACCTCTGTGCGTGATCAGATATGGGACCTAATCGTAATATACTATAGTAGATGCATCACTAATCCGGTATAGTACTTTGCTCCTTTTATGCCCTTTTCCATTTCGATTGGCAACTGCTGCTGACACTAGTATGCTTTGCTCCTCCTTTAAAACATCCATGGTTGCTTATTTGCAGACTTTGATTTGCTGAATATATGCTGATGACACCATCTATTTGGAACCGGCATGTTTGCTACTTTTAAAATCATTTTTCGTGTTCCTTCTCCTGATAAACTATCCATAGAATTGTTGTATTTATGCAGGATCCTTGTTGGACAGGCTGTACAAAATCAAAGCGTCGCAGGCAGAGGAGAATTTTTGTGGAGAAGCCTCTCTGTTTTATACTGCATTTATACTGGATGTTGCGATGATACCACTTGATTGTTGAACAGTGCCAAACATGATTGAAGTGCATCAGAATTAGGCCTCGCGAATAAATACGTCAATAACTCTTAGAAGCAGACCAGTACTGAGCGTATTTCTGCACAAAGATACGCTGGAGATGATATTAATGATCATTGGATAGACTATATATTTTCTTGGCGAAAAATGTCTTGATTTATGAAAGAAAAATGTGCTTACCATTCTTAAATATATGACAACATCGATTTTTTTCATTCGTTTGACCAATTGTCTTGTCTACATTTTTTTTTCAAATCGACGAACCAACAAGTTAAATCTAAAGCACATTGGATAATAGATATAATGATATACATTTTACTTTAGTTAACTAATTTGTTCAATATATACTCCCTCCATATCGGTATTAGAAGACATTTTGGACAGTGACACGGTCTTCAAAACATAACTTTGACTTGTTTTTTTAAAAAGATATTTATTTGAAAATGATATATCTATACTTTTATAAAAGTATTTTTCGAGACAAATCTATTCATATGATTTTCAAATTTTCAAACTCAATAACTTAAAAACTATTCATGATTTATAATCCCAATGTTTGACTTATACCTTGTCCTAAACGTCTTCTAATACTAATACGGAGGGAGTATTGGTGGTTAAAGTTGGAGTAAAAAGTCAACGGTGTCGTTTATTTAAGAACGGAAAAAGTAATACCTATCACTCTGCTGTCACTGAAACCTTGCATTAATTCCTATTTCACCGATCTCAAATTACTGATTGTTTTGATTTTTTAATACAGTATTTTCTTTATTTTTATATCTAAGTGCATAAAAAATGTATACAGAAAAGAGGATGGCCATTAATTTGAGACGGAGGGTTGGTATTTCAGTACGAAGAGACAACTCTTTGTCTGAAAATGCAGGAACACAAAAAACAAAGTAGTACATGAGTACATGATCGGTACATGTCATCCACTCATCCTTGAGCCTTGTTCCTTGCTGTTACATGAAGACGTTTATTTTTCTTCCCAAGAGGCAAAAGAAAAAAGAAGGAAGATTATATATCTGGCATCGTGTTGGCAATTTGGCAACGAGAGCGTAAAACGAAGGCTAGGGATCGTCGTCACTAGTCACGATTATAGTATTCCAAATGGGCCGAGCACGATTGGCGGCACGAGGCACGACCCTAAAAAGTACGGCACTAGTCCGGTCCGAGGCACGATCAATAGTGCCTAGTGCCGGCCCGGCCCGACGCCCTTTTAGTGTCTGGGCCGCTACCCCGGCACGTCGGGCCGGCCCGAAGCACAACCTGATAGGAGGCGGCACGATGGCGGCCCGACTTCAAGCACGAAGGTGGCCCGGCCTGCCAATGGCCCAGCGCCCCTCCTCTTCCTCCGCTCCTCTCCTGACCGTTGGATGCGGCTCATCAGCTCCTCCTGATCGTTGGATCCGCAAGTTTGGGAGCATATATAAGTCGCGGCCAGCAACCCCTGCCTCACCCAAACCCTAGTGCCCAACCCTCCACTCCCTCCCTCTCACGGTCGGCGTGACGGCGCCCCATTCTCTCCTCTCTCTCGCTCTAGCACTCCCGAAGCCCACGCGCTGACGCATCTCCACCCCCTCCCTTCATGCACCGCCGCCCCTCCCGACCGCACGTCACGCCGGCGCTCCTAGGCGTAGCCGCAGGCCGTTCGCCGCCCCTGACCGCACGCCGCGCTGCTGCAGGAGGCGAAGCCGCTGAGCTCGACCGGGATCTACGCCGGCCGCCGCCGCGGAGAGGATCTCCGCCGTCGCCAGGCTCTGCACCGTCCCCCCACCGTCGCCGGTTTCCTCTGCCGCCGCCATGGCGGCCCCCCTGCTCCAGCCTCCAGCCTCCAGCCGCCATGGCTTCCTTGCTCTGCTCGCGCCGATTGTTGGGCTGGCAAGGCCCGACGGCCCAGCCATAGCCCGACGGGCCGACCGTGCCATCGTGCCGGCCCGACACGAAAAAGAGACCGTCGTGTCGTGCCTGGGCCGGCAAGTCGGCACGGCAGCCCGTCCCGGCCCGGCACGAAATGGTCATCGGGCCTGATAGGGTCGGGCCGCATAGGGCCGGGCCATTTGTATAGTCACGATTGCAGAGTCGTCACACAAATCAGGAAAAAAAAAGTAAAGGAGGGAGTATGAGCTTGTTTATCAGTTCGGTAAATTAGTTACAATATGATGGATGAATGGTACTCCATCCGTTTCAAAATACTTGTCGCTGTTGACTTTTTTTTTGCAACTTTGACCATTCGACTTATTCAAAAAATTATCGCAAACATGTAAAACGACAAGTCAAGCTTAAAATACATACAACATTAAAACATATAGCAAACAAAATAAATTATACTTGCACAATTTTTTGAATAAGACGAATGATCAAATTTGCAGAAAAAAGTCAATGGCTATTTTGAAACGGAGCGAGTAATAATTTGTCAACTCTTCGTATTGAACCGGAACACTACGTTTGAACAGTCGACGCAGTACATTTGGGTGTCAACCAGTCGTACGGTTTGGGACGCGCAAGTTTACATGCAGGATCGCAACAGGGGACTGCAGGAGATGATCCTCTGCGATGGCTGGGCCCCAGGTTCAGTGCCCTCGCCAACCAAAGATGGTTGAGAAAATTACCTAGGTAGCATAAAAAAAAATTCATCTTCCTTTTGTAGCACTCAAACTTCAAAAGTTCTTTGTGTGTACATATCTGAAATTTTGTTTCCCTCTTTAGCACTTCCGTCACCTTCTCAACCTGTACAGTCAAAAAGTGAGAGGGCCCCACCGATAGAAGGCAAAAATACCCCTTGGATCTCTTCCTGGAATCGTAGGTCGCGCTGTCAAAAAAAAAACGTAGGTCGCTGCCCATGGCAGGCTCCCGGCTCCGGCGCCGCGGATGCCGAGCACCCTGGCGTGGGTGACGCCCCTCAGGCTGCGCGGAAGCTCCTCCGCCAGGCGGTGCGGCCGCTCCCCACGGCGGGGCTCCCCAACCCGAGCGCGTGTCCGCGGAGGAGCTCGCCAGTCCGAGTGCACGCCCACGACAGAGCTCGCCAGCCCGTGCGCGCATTCTGCGCCGCCGCTCCCCGAGGCGGGGCTCTCCAACCCGAGCGCGCCTCCACGGCGGAGCTCGCCAGCCCGCACGCGCGGCGCGACCGCTCCAAGCCACAAGGAAACCGCCGCTACCGCACACGAGTACGCGATCCCCCGGCGTCGCCACGCCTCTCTCAGTACACGCGCGGCGCGACACCGCTGCGCCGACGACGACGCGTGGAGAAGCCGGCAGGCTCGCTCGCCGCGCCCATGGAGATGCCGCCGGCGGCGCAGGGGCGGCGGGCGAGCACCGTGGTGGAGCGGAAGCTCGACGAGCTCTGCGCCTGCCTCGACGGCGCGTTGTCGTCCAGGCAGCAGGGCCCCAGCGGAGATCCGAGCGAAGACACACTTCCTCCGGTCGCTCCCGCAGCACCTGGCCGAGACTGATGCGCGCTTCGCCGTCCTCAAGGCCACGTTCGACAACTGGGCGAGGCGCGCCGATTGCTCCGAGTCCTCGGGGTCCACGTGCTCGTGCACGGACTCCTGCCAAGAGGCGGCGCCGTTGAAGGGCGCAAGAGGTGACGACGGCGGATGGCGTCGCCAACAATGGCCACAACGTCGAGCGCCAGGCCGCGGGAACGCGCTCGCTGCTCGCTCCCCCTCGGTGTCACGCTGCCACGCAGATCAAATCTCAAATCTCAGCAGCTAGAATCGCACTTCTCACTCCAGTGCTCACTCCCGCACCGTACGCTTCGCTTTTTGCCCGCCTACGCCAGCGCGGGGGTTCGCCGGAGTGCGGAAGCGCCGTGCGGCCGGGGAGGCAGACGAGCAGGAGGCCAAGGCCCTCCCCTTCATCGCCTTCGAGCACAAGCGGTTGGTTTCCGCTTCTCTCACTCCCCGGGGAGGTGACGTCCGATGCCACCGCCGCCAAGGAGTGCGAGGCCATGGGAACACGTGACGACGCGACGCCGACCGGGAGGCCGCTGCGGAAACGGGGAAGAGGACCGTCGTCCAGCGGCGTTGGTGGAGGCGCAGCGTGCCATGAGGGGCAAAATTGCCTTTTTCTTTCTTGAGTTAACACCGTTAGTGTCTAGACTAACAGAAGTGCTACTCAGGGAACAAAAATTTTAGAAGTGCATACATAGAGAAGTTTTCAAGTTTTGGTGCTACAAAGGGAAGGAGAAGTTTTTTTTATGCTACCTAGGTAATTTTCTCAAGATGGTTCCGTACTTCAGTGTAGCTGTAGCATCAGCAATTAGCTCAGTACTGTACGCAAACGTTTTTTTCCGTCATATTTTCTACTGTTGCCAGGCAATCTCTCTCGCATGTCACCAACGGGCTCTGAACCTCTGACCATGTGAGCTGATGGTAACCGTGTTACATCGGTGGTGTTTGGTTGGAAGTGTCACAAAATATTCACCTACTTTGACTATTAATTACGAGTATTTAAAAAGTTAATTTTCAAAATTATCTTCACAACCTCTAATCAAATCACGAGACGAATCTAATGAGGTCTTTGACCGCACGATTAGATGATGATTACTGTAGCATTACTGTAGCAAATCATCGATTAGTTATGCTCATTAGATTCGTCACGAAAAGTTGTACTCATCTGTAAAAAGGTTTTGCAAATAAACTTCATTTAGTATTGCATGCATTAAAGATTCCTTTGAACAATTATTTGTCCAAAGCCAACCAAACACGGCCATCAGGAACAACAAGCGGAGACTTGTGACATGTTTGTGAGGATCCAGCAGGTACTCCTATACTACTCCCTCTGACATCCTGGCGTTTGCGTCCGTCGGTTAATTTTATAGTCCCATCAACCCGTCCATAAAGGCTCTCGCCGAGCTTACCACTCCCGGTCCCGGCATCACAAAACTCACCATGAATAGGAAGTCCTAAATTTCTATCATCGTTTATTTGATTTTTTTTAAAAAAAATTAAGAATAAGACAGGCTCACAATATAAGATTTACTATCATGTGGAGAGTCGGTTATTACTCTGTTGAAATATTATCAATCCCAAACTTGACTACATTTGTAAACGTTGGATTCAATTTCATCTGCCTGATTCATCCGCCTGTTGTTTTTCCTATAGAAGAAAAATATGTCAAATGGTAAATTTAATACTAATTTTTGGAAATTTCCTTTAATTTGAACATTATAAACCTAATAGAAATTTTGCCAAACAAAACTGTTAACATATACTTCCTCTCTCTCGGTTTCATATTATTTTTCATTTTGTGTTTTCTAAATACATTTATTTTGCTATGTATCTAAATATATATTTATGTCTAGATACACGATGACAAAATGGAGAAAATAGAATTTCTCTCATACAATTTGTTAATTAAAATTTCACCTCATAAACCATACTTATGAATGTAGAAAACCATTATAACCCAGATTTGCAACTGAGGAGAGAGAAACTAAAAAATAGTTCCTCAAACAAAAAACTGAAAAAAAAAGAAACAAAACGAAAGACCGAAATGTGAAAAGGCCGAGGGAGAGAAGGCTCCGCCAGTCTGCAATCCGCGCGCGTTATAAAAGCCGCAAGTGGTATCATCTCTCCCGCACCATCTCCCTCCTGTCACCGAATCACACACGCAGAGGGGCTCTCCCCTCCCTTCTCTCTCCCCCGTCCCCTCACCTACGAGTGATAGCCCACACCTGTTGCGCGCGCCCCCCGCTAGCCCCTCGCCATTACTCCCTCATAAAGGAAGAACAGAGCAGGAGCTTGGTGAGGAAGAAGCCTGCAACTCCCCCGGCACGACGACGACGCCGTCTGCCACCCGCGCGGCGCGGCCACAACGCTAGCCCGCCACCGTCGTAGGCGACTAGAGCCGCCCCCGTCGATAGCACAGTAAATTCCGAGCATTCCATTCCCTTCCCCTTCCGAAACCCACCCTGCATTTACTGCACACCACTCGCCCCTCCGCCGGCCTCCCCGCGATCTTCAAAATCTTTCCCTGCCAAAAGGTCGGTCTTGGCGTTGGTGTTCTTGCTGCCTTTTCGTTTGCTCTTTCGTTCGCGCCTGGCTGGGTTTCTTCTTCTGCGTTCAGTTTCCGTACGGGCTGTGTTTTATTTTTTGGGTTTATAGTATTGTTGTTTGGATCTTGATCTGGTCGTCGGCCCCTTACGTGTGCTTCTCTCAACGACGCAGCGGCCGGAGACGGGAAGGCCGGGCGATTCAGGATGGCGCGCGAGCAGCTGGAGGAGTCCATCGTGGCCGACGGCAACGGCAAGGAGGAGGAGGTCGGGGTCATGGGCATCGGCGCCGCCGGCGACGGCGACGAGCACCACGGCGGCGGCGGCTTCAGCATGAAGAGCTTCCTCTGGCACGGCGGCTCCGTCTGGGACGCGTGGTTCAGCTGCGCCTCCAATCAGGTGAGGGGTCTCTCCGTCATGGCGCTGCCGGCGCCTTGCTCACTTCAGCAGTTCCTCATCAGCTGAGCACCCACTGACACTGAATTTTCTTCCCTCCATGGCTCGTGGTCTTGCAGGTTGCGCAGGTGCTCCTGACTCTGCCGTACTCCTTCTCGCAGCTGGGGATGCTGTCCGGCGTGCTGCTGCAGATCTTCTACGGCTTCTTAGGCAGCTGGACGGCCTACCTCATCAGCGTCCTCTACGTCGAGTACCGCTCCCGCAAGGAGAAGGAAGGCGTCAGCTTCAAGAACCACGTCATCCAGGTATGGCTTCGTCGTCGTCGTCGTCTTCCTCCGGCACCACTTTCTCCTCCGCGCCATAACATCTGCAACTGACTACGTTTCTTTCCTTTTCCTCCGGGCTCCGGCTTTTACCAAAAATTTGCTTTTTTTAGCCCCCGTTTGGTCGTTATCGATCCGCCGTGGCGGGAGAAATGCCTCCTTTTTGTGAAAACGGGAGAGGGTATTGGATGCCCCGGCCCCCTCCTCATCCGCCGATGATATGCATGCTCTGTTGTGCCGCTTGCTTGTCAAACCAAAAGCCAGCCATGGAGTTGGGGGAGCTCCATGATCCTTATCTCTCGCAAAAGCTGGAGAAGCAACCCACTTTCTCACTTGTTTGCGCAACTAACAAACAAACTGGGATTAAGGGTGATGATGATTTATGGGAAAAACATAAAACTTAAATAAGATACTAATAATAGCTTAGTATTCAGTAGTGATAATTAATCTTGTGATGTGATGATGTTGACCAGTGGTTCGAGGTGCTGGACGGGCTGCTGGGCCCGTACTGGAAGGCGGCCGGCCTGGCCTTCAACTGCACGTTCCTGCTCTTCGGCTCCGTCATCCAGCTGATCGCCTGCGCGAGGTGGGTCGGCCGATCCTCCATGACTCTTCATGCATTCCGCTATTGCACATAGCTCTTGCGACGGGTGAGCTGAACCGTGGGAGATCTCTTTGCTGTGTGTGTGTGTGCAGCAACATCTACTACATCAACGACCGGCTGGACAAGCGGACATGGACGTACATCTTCGGCGCCTGCTGCGCCACCACGGTGTTCATCCCCTCCTTCCACAACTACCGGATCTGGTCCTTCCTGGGCCTCGGCATGACCACCTACACCGCGTGGTACCTCGCCATCGCCGCGCTCATCAACGGCCAGGTGAGCCCCAGCCACCGGGAGAGCTCCATCCCAACACACGCACAGGCACAGGGCACGCTGTCTTGGTTTGGGGGCATGCCATCTAGTACACGTACCAATGATTGACTGACCCCTCCCGGTGCCGACGCATGCAGGTCGAAGGCGTCGCGCACACCGGCCCGACCAAGCTCGTGCTCTACTTCACCGGCGCCACCAACATCCTCTACACCTTCGGCGGCCACGCCGTCACAGTGTAAGTCTTTCCTGCTAGCTAGCTAGCAACAACCAAGTCTTCAGTTCCCGGAGAAGAACTCAAACCAGCAGCAACGTACTGTACTCTGATGCTGCACTTTAGCAAAATGCTATAGTTAATTGGTACTAAGCTCTTTGTTTAGTTATTAATTACTTGGAAGTGTGCTGCTGTTAAGTTACCACGGAGCAGAGCTCGCAGAGGTGAAGTGAGCTTTTCACCAGCTGCAGCTTTTGCCTGGCGCCGGGGAGGACATGTCCGGATTGGAAACATGCCTGCCTCCAGCTTCCATTCTATTGGTCCCCCCTCCCCTCTATCCATGGTGGCCTGGTGGGCGACTGGGCGGTACCGGACCAGCTGTAGTACCACACTGCAACAGTGTAGTTAATCCTAACTACACATGCATGATTGTAGCTTTGCACCTAGCTCAGCTTATCAAAGCTACCTCCTTGGCATGCTGCTGATCCCCATGAACAGCCAGGACCATCTGTAGAAACCAAAAAACTTGTAGGCAGCGGCTGGGCTTGGGCATGGTGGGAACCAGCTGCAGGCTGCAGCTGCATATGTTAGCTTCAGCCATCGGTGATTAGCTCGCTGGACCCATGGAAATGCAGTGATTCAGCCGCTAAAGCCTTGGTGTGGTCATGTGGCATTTGGGTGTGGAGTGATGCATCCCAAATTAAAGGTGCTCTACGAGTACAAGATATAGCCTATGAGTGAGGGAGAGAAAAGAGATGCAGTGTTAGCCACTTTGCATTAGAATAGACGGCTTGAGGATGATCCCTTTATTCCCATTGCTTGCTCATTGCCTATGCTTGATCTATTTTATTGCCTGGATTATTGTTATTGATGGCTGTGGCTGGGGCATGATTAGAGGCCATGCGAGGAATAATTATCAGCGGGGCTCTAGTGCTGTGTTCAAATGTTCTGGTCTTCAGTGGGCGCCGTTGGGACGGAGATCTGGGGAATTTTCTATCTCCGGCCCCGGCATGGATAGAGGGTAAAAGAGTGCGATATGTGACGATTGGTATGTGGTAGCGCGCATCACGAGATCTTCTAAGCTGGAGCTGAGTGTTCAGCGGGTGATTAGTTTACTGGTAACGGCCTTGTTTGGCCGCACTTGACGGGTCCTCCATCATTTGACTGGAGGCGCAATGCATGCATGTGTTGGCGAGAGCTTGTGCAAGATTCCTCCTGCCGCCGAGATCTTTGCAAGCGAGCATCCTGCCGTGCCGGTGCGTGACTGGGAGGAGCACTAGCCGGCCGGGTTTTCTTTTGCCGTCGTCGCGTATCATTTGATCGACTAAAGTCTCGGCATCATTGACTCGCATGTGCGAGGCCGTTTAGTCCGTTAATTTCTTGTGTTTGTTTATCTTTTCCTTTTAGCATGAACAATTTTGTTAGAAATTAAGTATTTTTATTTATGGATGGAGCCAACAGCCAAGAAGAAATTAAACAAGTACTTTACTTCTGAACTTTTGTAGTATATGTATACATGATGAAAGAAAACCTAACAATGATTGCTGGTTTGCTGTGCAGCGAGATCATGCACGCGATGTGGAAGCCGGCCAAGTTCAAGTACATCTACCTTCTGGCGACGCTGTACGTGTTCACGCTGACGCTCCCGTCGGCGGCGGCCATGTACTGGGCGTTCGGCGACGAGCTCCTGAACCACTCGAACGCCTTCTCGCTGCTGCCCAAGACGGCGTGGCGCGACGCGGCGGTGATCCTGATGCTGATCCACCAGTTCATCACGTTCGGGTTCGCGTGCACGCCGCTCTACTTCGTGTGGGAGAAGGTGATCGGGATGCACGACGCCAAGAGCATCTTCAAGCGCGCGCTGGCGCGGCTCCCCATCGTGGTGCCCATCTGGTTCCTCGCCATCATCTTCCCCTTCTTCGGGCCCATCAACTCCGCCGTCGGCGCCCTGCTCGTCAGCTTCACCGTCTACATCATCCCGGCGCTCGCGCACATCCTCACCTACCGCACGGCC
The DNA here is from genome assembly GCA_036936925.1 of Cenchrus fungigraminus. Taxonomy (NCBI): domain Eukaryota; kingdom Viridiplantae; phylum Streptophyta; class Magnoliopsida; order Poales; family Poaceae; genus Cenchrus; species Cenchrus fungigraminus. The sequence goes on along the minus strand of CM072778.1, from coordinate 11,262,298 downwards.
TCCGCGCGCGCGGTAAGCGTCCGCCGCCCCCTCACCCTTCTTCTTCCTCCTCTCCGTCTCCGATCATTCCCCGATTCTTCCATTCATTTCTTTGGTATCCGCCCGTCGTTGTCGTAGCTAGCTTTAAAGTGAAGATCCATGGTCGATCAGCGCATGTTTCGGTACCCATGCTTGACGGAGTACCAGGAAATGGCTTTGATGTACCAGCAGCATCTGGCCCGGCCGTGCATTGCCAACTGGTGCGTGTACGAGTAGTGATCCGTTCGTGCCGTTGTCTAGAGCAGTGCCCCACTAGCAGCCGTGGCCCTGTCACGAACAGTGCCAGGATTGGAGCGCACGCGGCACGGGCCAGTAGAATAGACAGTGGAGATCCGTGCACAGGTCGCCGCCGCCCGCCCCGCCCGCCTGCCAGTTCACGTTGAATGCACAGACACAGAGCGCACCGCCCCTACCCGGGGCCCCGGCGCCTACATGGGCAAATCCCCAATCATTGAATCCAGCCAACAGCCACATTAATTCGAAGCCGGGCCCTTCGCCCCGCGGCGCCCGACAACGATATGGACGCCGGATCGCTCGGGTGATCACCCCACCCCCCCGCGTCCGGATCCCGCGTGTCCGCCCGTCGCTGTGGCGAAGGCGCCAGTGGCAATGGCGGCAGATGGAGACCCATCGATCTGCCGGTTGCTTCCGCTCCGGCCGCTTCTTCCCTGTGCCAGTTCCTGGCGCGTGCTGGTCCCGGGCGGCCGGCCACGCCGCGGGTGAGCGAGGCTTTTCTGGGCTTGGACTGGGAGAACCCGGAGGGGGAATGCAGTGCACGGTCCACCCGCTGCGCCGCGACTTCTGCGGGTGTGGTGACGGCGACACGATCGCGTCCCCGTCCCGGGGTGGCGTGGGTCAGTGGAAAGCAGCCGTTGACATGCCTGACGTTGCGCCGATGCGGTGGTGGTGATAGATGTTTGGTGTCATGCTGTCATCAGAGAACCCTGGGGAGGCAGGCGTCGCTGGGCTGGCTGGCGCTGGCGCGTCCGGACGCGCGCTCCCCGGGGGGGTAGAGATGCCGTGGACGGGAGCGCTCCAGGCACCGTCGGGTGGCTGCTGGAGCGCGCGAGAGCGAGAGAGAGTGACGGAGATTTGGGTCTGCTGCTGGAGGGTACCTTTCGTCGCCCCCCTTTTCGCCAGCTTTACTTCCGAAAGGAAATCGAACACTGAGAATGGCTCGAAAGAGATAGTACTAGGAGGAACAAGGAGCGCAATCCGCGATGCTTATCTTATCCTGCAGAGCTGTTGTGTGCATGTGTATTCTCTGCTTTTTCAGTGCTTGCTGACGTTTTTTCCCCTTGTCCCATGGAAAATGCAACAGAATGCTGCGGAGAAGCCACCGTTCTTCCTGCCGAGCTGGACGGGGATGTTCGTGCTCAACATGTTCATCGTCGTGTGGGTGCTGGTGGTCGGCTTCGGGCTCGGCGGCTGGGCCAGCATGGTCAACTTCATCAGGCAGATCGACACGTTCGGGCTCTTCGCCAAGTGCTACCAGTGCCCCAAGTCGCCCGTCCCGGCCGCAGCACAGTCGCCGGCGCCGTTGCCGCACCACTAGAACGCCCCGCGGCGGCCGGAGGCGTCGCAAGGAGCGCCGCCCACCGTCCCTCTCTCCCGGCCGGCACCGTCGCTTCGCAGAGAATCGCAGCCAGTGTTAATCGTTTAGGTTTTGGTCGCCTTGTAATATACAAGCCTCCTCTCCTCCCCTTCCCTAGGACGCCACATCACACCGTAGTAGAACCCGGCCGATCAGCAGCAGAGTCAACCAATCTGCCGTCCCTGCAGTAACAAGACCTCCCTGCGCGTCGCCCGGCGGGGCCGTACGTGCCGCCGCTGCCGCGTTGCTTGGTTTCCCAATTCCCCCCACACCACCCGATCGGTCCGTCGCCATTGGTGTCCTCGTGTTATTTTGTTTGGCTTGCCACCCGTGTGAGTGATGGTCATGGCTTAAAAAGGCTCTCTCATTCTCGACCTCCCTCGCTCTCACGAGCCGGGAGCGAGAGAGTGACGATTCCACAAATCCATATGATATGACATACTTATCCTATAGGGGTTTTTTTAAGTTATTTTTTAAATCTTCTATTCTACTCCTCCCTTGATTCATGGAGCTTTGGTCCATGTTGTGTAGAGTGTGGGTAATTGTAATGGACTGGACGATTCCTCATGCTAGCTAAAGGCAAAACACAGTGGCCGTTGTCTATTGCCCCCCTTCTTCGCTTTGGACCTTCCTCCTGCAGGGGCTTGTAAAAATGTTGTGTGCGATCCATCCATGCATGCTCGCTCGCTTCGATCGTGCCACTCTCTTTTCGCTGAGCCGACTAAAGTTTCTCGGCTGGTTTTTATGGGCTTCTTTGAAAGGACCACAAAGCGATCCGCACGGGAGAAAGTGAAGATGTGCGTGCTCCAGATAATGAATGTCGCCGGCGGGGGGCGTGGATCGGCGCGGACCATAATTACGCGCACACTCGCGCGGGCGGCGCCTTTGTGAGGCTCAACTGGGAGATGTACTGCAAGTTGAGGGTCCAAAAGCTCCTGGCTTTGCGCATAGTGACACCGTGTCAATGGGGTCACTCAGATGACTCTGATTAGCAGCGGTAGCGGGTCTAATCATGCCATACTGCTCGTACAGCCGGTGGGTAAGCCGAGCCTCACTTTCCAAGGATTGGATTACTGGGACTCCACGGCCGCCGCCACCACCGGCGTACGGCGTACAATACATCGTACTGCATTATTGGCATCTGGGTCGCAGCATCTATACGGACCTTGGTTGCCAAGATTGCGCTTTTAATTCGCCCATGTGAGCGATACGCGAGCCGGCGCTCCCCGAGCACACTCTCTTGCAAATGGGGGAGGAGGTGGTGGATTCCCTGATCCTCCCTCCCTCGGGCATCAGACTCACATGGAGCGGGCATGTGCCTCCTTGACCGGTTTCTCTCCAGATTTTTCCTTTCGCTTGATGCATCTCTGTATCTGTGTTCCAAGTACTGAAGACTATCATCGAGAGGTAAGCTGAGGGACAGTGGCGGTGGTGGCACAGAAGGGGTACCATGTGCCGTCGACTAGTTTGGGGATGCTGCAAGTAGCCGTTGATGATGGTTTTGTTTGATTTGCTTCCGGGTTCGAAGGTTTTCGGCACATGGTTTGGTTTAATAACTCCTCCACTCGGAGCTTCACAGTTCACATGCAGCTCACACTTGCCGTTGAAAGGAATCCCATGATGGATTAATGAGCTGTGCATAGTGCTTGCCGTTTGCAACGGATTGCCCGAAACCAGCACTGAGTGCTTGCCGTTTGCAACGGATTGCCAGAAACCAGCTGAGCGTAGTGTGCCAGAAAAGCTTCCACAAAACCTCTGATTTCAGATGGAGCCGTGGAGGAAGCAGGTAGTTTCTTCAATCAAGGAGCTTATCTTGGTTGTGCGGAACAGATTAAACTACGCCAGAGAATAGCAACCAGGGTAACAAAAAGGAAGAGGGAAAATTAGTTCTAGAAAGATGCTGCCCTTTTTTGGGCTGCATTGTGCGATGCAACAGAAGAGCTTGGAGGTCTGTCCGAAACAAACCCAGAAAGCCCATACAGTCTATAGCTGCAATCAGGCTACATTATATTGGCCTCGTGTAAGGAGTGACTGCGAGTCTGTAACCATAGGAGCTGACTGGTACATGAAAGAACAGTAGCGTGTTTCTGATATACGCTTAGACCATCTCCAGCAAGGTTCTGCATCTGCATCACCTATGAAGAAAGGAAAGAGAAGAAATTGATGCTGCAAAATGGTGTGTGTTCCAGTAGACGGCCGCATCCCTTCTCGCATTCTCCCCGGTCGTTGGCCCCCGCGACCAGCCGGAGCAATCAAGGCAGCAGCCGCCGGATCTGAGCCCCACCTCGCCGTCGTCCACCTCACACCGGGGAAAGGGGAAGGGGAGCGGCAGCCACCTCGCGCCGGGGAAAGGGAGCAGAGCCGCCGGTCGAGGCCCCAGAGCCGCCGGTCGTCCGCCGGGAGAAAGACAGGGAGGAGGAGAGAGCAAGGGAAGGGGGAGGGACGACCGGCCGGCGCTGTCGCCCTCAGCTCGTCGTCACCCAGCTCTCCGCAGCCCGCCTGCAACTCCCTGTCGTCGGAGGGGAGGGTGAGAAGGGGAGGATGGGGCCATCAGAGGTAGGAGCTCGATCTGCCGCCAGGGAGCTCGATCCGGCACCATGGGCCCCCTCTCGACCTCGTCGTCGCAGATCTGCGCCGCCGCGACCTCGACATGGCCCGGCCCCTCGGGGTCCGCCTGTCCGCCGCCGTCGTACGAGGAAGGGGTGGAGCCCGACGGCGCGGACCCACGCACACGTGCTCATGGGAGAGGGAGGGCGGAGGAGAGGGAGAGCAGAGGGTGCCGGAGGAGGGGCCGGCGGGGCCAGAGGCGGAGCGAGCGCCGGAGTGCGAGTGAGAGGAGGCGGGGGTGGGAGCGTGGGACCGTGGGAGGCGACGGTCGGTGGGAGAGGCGTGCGGGAGTGATGCAGCAAGGAGAGAGAACCACTGAATATGGGGATGTTGAGGCTGGCAACTGCAAAATGCAGATGCGGTTGCATCATCTGCTGCAGCTGCTACAGTTGAGTTTCGATCTGCATTTTGGGTTTGCAGACTCAGGTCCAGCATCTGCTGGAGATGGTCTTATGCCCCATATTAAACGCGTAAATTTCTCTAGCTGCCTGTAGTAATCATCAGTCATAACCAACTCTAGTTCCTTCTGAAATACTAGCCTTTGTATAATTCTTTTTTTTTTTTTGCGGGTAGCCCTTGTATAATTCTAAAGCCTTGACATGTTTTAGATATGAAGCAATTTTGCATATATCGAGACCAAACTGAAGTTACTGTCAAACAACACTGAATAGTATCGATCAAAGAGGGAACCAGCTAGGGCTACAAGGCACCAAAGTACTTTAACAGGGAGAAAATAACGTGAAACCTTTGCTGTGGGACAGCGGAGCAACCAAGCACAGCACGCTTACTAGCCTCGATCAGCTCACAACCAAAACCTGGGAATCCCAGAGTCACGTTCGGCTGAAGCACTGCTGTTAGGCAGCCTCTGTATTCTACCAGAGAACTCATTAACCTAGGCAAAATGGAAAAAAAATGTATCAATAATGGTTTCCGGTAAAACAGATCAAGCATCTAAGTCAAATAATTAATAACTAAGAAACATAACCGGTGTCAAATACATTAAACATCTTGCAATGAAAAGGATGATAGAGATTAAGTAGTTCCAGTTTTGATCAAAAGCAAGCTTTCACAGAACTATGAAATGTTATATGGTGAAATGGCAGAATTCAACTGAACAGTACATTAAAGTATGGCATAAGCTTTGTTCAAAGGCATATTATACTGCATCTTAGCAGTGAACCACAGAACTGGACAATGCCCTTCTGCATCATGCCAGCATCATTGCAAAGATAATTACACTTTAAAAACTTGATAGGAATGCCAGAGGTAAATGGATAACGAATAGGACACACTAAATACAACAGCCTTCTAGACTCATCGGAAACATGCTAGAACATTTTAGGCCCATAATGTAACAAGCATTTGCGAAACGATTTGTTTTTACAGAACATAAATGTGAGGTTTGAACATGTCAAACAGAAAAAAAGAAGTTAAGAACCCAAAAGATTATCATAAGCACAGTTTGGTATCCTGACCTTCTCATCAATCCACATCAGGGACCGCAGTTGATTATCCAGTATACGGACAGCAATATCAAATGGTGTCATACTATCAGCAGTCTCAAGCTCAGCACCCTGAATCAGACGGGAATTAAGAGATTGCTTGGGACTGAATAGCAAGTCTGCTAGTAACTCTTGATTGTTGACTAACCTGAGTAGCATTCATAGTCTGAATGATGGATTTTACTTGTTCTGTCATATGTTGCAATTCATGCTCCACAACTTCTGCTTGCTCATACCTTAGCATTGCAAAACACATTTAATTGGGAGACAAACAAACAATGCATGAATGAACATAATATTGGAATTTTCTAACACAAACATGATTAAACAGTATAGAGTAATTTAATGGACCAGGACGAGTTCTGTAAACTTTTGTAGTCATAACACATAACACCATTGCAAACAGGCCATAAGAATAAACAGGTGATATTTTATTTATATGTATAATATTCAATTCAGTTCCCACGAAAATAGCATTCAATTCAGAGGTCATTTTGAGAAAATATACTACTCCCTCCGTACCCCGTTTCAAATTGTAGGTTGTTTTGGCTTTTTTAGATACATAATTTTTTACTATGTAAGCATGTAGCTGGACATAATATACATCTAGGTGCGTAGCAAGTTATGTATCTAGAAAAGGCCAAAACAACCTACAATTTGTGACGGAGGGGGTGCTATTTTCTTTCCAAAATGATTTGAACAATGTCTCTTTATACTACAGCTACCCTAGATTTGGAGTAAAACTAAAACCCAGACAGAAACAGTAAGACAGGCTTATTATACTAACATTGTATCTCTTGTCGAAGCAGCATCATCTTCACGAAGTAACACCCGTTCATCCTGGAATATGCGTTCAGCTTCCTCCTCCATACCCTGTAGGGCCTTGTCTACCTGCAATAATAAAACAAGTTCTTTGCAAGTTAAATATCTATGATTAATCTCTGGGTGATGATAGGAACAGCACTCGAGATTAAAAAAAAGGTTAAACTACATTAGTTGCACGGGCACTGATTCAAATATGTGTGAATAAATTGTAACCATTAAACAAGAAACACCACCAGTGTATTGCAGGCATTGAACTCTATCTCATAGCAGTCTCTAGTCTAAAGCAAAATCAGTGTCACGTACAAGTTTTGCAATATTAAAAGAGAACTTCAGACATAAATGCTGATGGATCTTATAGTCAGACTGCCACATTCAAGTTCGAGAACCCATTTAAAGTCACCACTAGTTTCAGCAGGCATTAAGCAATCACTATACCTGGCATCTATTAGTGTAGGCCTATCAATTTGTCCAGATTGTGTAATACGGGATTTGTTTTTAATTTTAGGCACAAGATACTTGAAAATTTCAACACTACTCCCTGTGTTCCAAATTATAAGTTGTTTTAACTTTTGTCCCAAGTCAAACTTGTCTAACTTTGATCAAGTTTACTGAAAAAATAATAACATCTATATTGTCAAATAAATACACTAGCAAGTCATATTTCCTGGTGTATCTAATGAAACTAGTCTGATGTTGTAGATATTTGTGCATTTTCAATAAACTTGGTCAAAACTAAATAAATTTGACTTAGGTACGACTCATGATTTGGAACAGAGGGAACACTTCTTTAACAATTTGTCATCCTGACTTCTAATTTAAGTTCAGTGTATGTTAAGAGTTAAGACTGGAACAAACAATAAATATATGTTGGTACATATGCAAGGAACCTTGCACTTGGAAGTTCATTCGGTTCACAACTGTTAAATTAGTACACATGCCAAGGAAACTAGCATTTGGAAACTCATTATGTTCACAATGTTGAATAGCACTAGAGTATAAAGCTTGATTTGGAACAATGGGGGCATAGTTCAAAGGGGGCATAGTTCAAAGAAGCAAGATCTTCGGCATCTGTATCAGCATGGAATAATGTAACGCCACCGGATGATCAATTACAGGAATAAGCAAGCAAACAGGAGCGTAGAACAAAGGATGAAGTTATAGTTGATCCAAGCAAAGGAAACAAATAGAAACTCAATAGAAACACGAACCTCTCGCTGATGAGTTTCTATCAACTCAAGTTGACGCTCCAAGCCTGTTTGTGTTTCAACAACTTTAGCCACCTCAGCCTGCAAAAAAGAGGCACATACTTACAATATTATCACAATAAAGATCTTTAAAAGGTATATAGTAAACTGAATCTAATGGTTTCACCGAGACTATTGGAATTCCTTAGAGAAACCATCAATTTTCCTACTCTTTTTATTTTAATAAAATTGATTTTCCTAATCTTTCTTTCTGTAATAACTAGTAGTAATAAGTGTTACTCGATGACATTTTTAGACCTTCAGTGCCAGGCTAATCACACTAATGGGATGACCAAAAACAAGACAGAAGTAAATGTTTACCCTTAATTAATTAAACACCTATGTTTCATCTAAAGGGGGCATAAGGGTTGTTTAGACAAATAATATTTACAGCTATCTCCAGTTTCAGAAGCAGGAAGCAGTATAAATGTTCTCGAATTTGCATATGATTCTCGCATCCAAAGCGCAAACGACACCTCAATAACACAGCAACAACATATCCTTTCAGTCCCAAACAAGTTGGCGTAGGCTAGAGTTGGAACCCAACAAGAGCCACAAATCAGGGTTCAGGCACATGAAATAGCTGTTTTTCAAGCACTCCTATGTCCTATCCAGGGCTAAATCTTTGGGTACATTCCATCCCTTCAAATATCCTTTTATTGCCTCTTCCCATGTCAATTTTGGTCATCCTCTGCCTCTCCTCTTTACATTACTGTCCGTCCTTAGGGTTCCACTACACCTCAATAAGGCATTCTAAGGAAAAAAAAATTACATATCCAATTGTAGAACAACAAATAGTCCTATCTGAAAAACAAGACCAAAGAGCTAATAAATAAATAATTTGGACCAAAGGTAGTATTAAATTTAGTTGTCACCTTATCAGCTTACTCTGCAAATGCAGCACATTACTTGCACACGTTTTCAGTTTTTCAATAACCTGTCTAAACGTAGGGAGTACTTAAAATGCAATTATATGAAAGGATTGCGGTAGTAAGTTGCATCTTTCTACTGCACTAGCATAAAAATAGTCAACAATTTCAGGTTAATAGAAAAAACAAATAACACATCTTCATCCACTTCCAGACTTCATCAAAATTGATTATCTACACTATGATTAAGCTAATAAACCTGCTATATCAAGGGAAAAGCAATTCGAAATAAGAAATTATTGACTATTAAAAGGGATTTACTTTGCCGATTTCTGAAAGCAATTCTGCGTTGATTCCAATACTGAAACACCAGCAAAACTTTATCTGGTAGCAAACCCTTGGTAGACTATTTCAGGTCTTTGTGTTACCAATATTTGCAGAATTAGATTCGACTAAGCTTACTTAACCTACTACCATCTACTCATAACAAAGCATACACTATCATGTCGTTTATCTTAAAGATTACTTAACAAAAATGACACTCAATAACAATCCAGAATAAGCACAAGCATTCGTATAGCATTAAGCTGATCTCGTAATTACAAGAGCTTGAATGAGAATTTGCCAGATAGTTTGAGCGCCATAGTATACAATGAGACATGCTGCTCAAAAAAGCAATAGTAAGTGACAAGGCAAACCTCAAGCTTGATAAGAACATTTCTGTTTTGTAGAATTCTCCTATCCCATTCAGCTATTGCAGTGGCATGTTTCCTGAATTTCGCAGTTCGGTCTTGAAGCTCATTGTTCCAGTCCCTAATAATCTACAGTATAGACAATTATGTGAGTTTATCTAGAAAGTGAGATAGTGGCAAGCTACTTATAATTAGAGAAATCAGATGTTCAGGAAGCACAGATATTGCTCTAGCCTCCAACACATTGCCGATACAGAAAAGAAAGCGGCACTGTGAAAAACAACTAGCTGTGTTTTAAACATAGAAGTACAGTACATCCTCCACACTTTTGCCAACAATTTCTGATGGTAGCTTAGGTGCTTGGGAAGCTGCTGGAGTGATAGCTGTAGTAGCAGCACTGCACAGCACAACAGAACAAATGCAAAATGTCAGTCCAGAATCTCCAATTAATGGTAGAAAACTAGAAATACATAAGGAGAACTTTTACAACCCTGTGCTGCTAGCTTGAACAGCTGCAGAAGTTGCCTGACTTGTGCTGGCGCTGGTGGCTGGCGTGCTAGCAGCTGTAGTAGAAATGCCTATAGTATGAAAAAATATACAAACATACTGGTCAGTATATTGCAGGTACAATGATAAACATGCAAACAATGTAGATTCATTTGAGATGTTATGCTCTACAAATCGGATGCTACAACTTTACATGAGTGACACTTACATGTTTTATAACAAATACAGAAGCATGGTAATTAGTCCGAACCAGACACTTAGGCACAGTTCAAAGTTTCACCACTTACGGTTACATTTAAGACATAAAATTGAACAACAATTGCAGATGATGAAGAACCATGGAAGCTCACCAAATGAGAGTGACGGAGGTGAGCTAGAAGCTGGCGTAGTTTGAAGATTAAAGCTAGGAAATCCTGTTGTTCCAGTCAAAGGAGACGTGGTAGTCATGCCTGCAGATGTAGATGCACTCGTGACAGTGGTGGTAGTGGCTGTAGCTGCCGCTGCTGATGACGATGACGGTGCTACTGAAAAACTAAAACCGCTGGTAGAAGCAGTTGGGAACAACGATCCCGATGTTGCAGAAGCTGCTGTAACTGATGCCGCAGTGGATGCAGCAGTTGCAGAGGCAGAAGCTAAAGTTGGTGTAGAAGCTGCCGAAGATGAAGCAAAGGAGAAGCCAGGCGAACTACCTGCTGCACTGGTATTGGAGAAGAGTGATGGTGCAGGTGCAGCCTGCGAAGTGGCCAAGGAGAAGCCGGTGGCAGGTGAGGACACGGCCGTTGTAGGCGTGGCGGATGTGCTCTTAGCGAAAGCAAAGGCAGGGGCTGAGGAAGCAGAAGAGAACAAGGAAGGAGCCGTGCTCCCTGTCGCTGCGCTCGCTGGTGACGGCGTAAAGCCAAAGGACGGGCCGGATGTTGTTGTTGCTGGCGAGGCAGAGAAGCCAAAGGATGGAGTGGTGGTGGCGGCAGGTGCTGGAGAAGAGGCAGTGGTGGTGCTGAAGAGTGGCGCGGAGGTGGTGGATCCGAACAGCGACGAGTCCGTGGAGCCCCCAAACCCTAATGCCGGTGCTGATGCCGTGGTGGAGGGAGTGCTTGACGCGGCCGCCCCTGAGCTGAATGAGAAGCCAAATGCTGGTGCCGAGGCGGCGGCCGTGGCAGTGGTGGAGCCGGACGCCGACGAGCCAAAGCCGAAGCCCGTGGAGGCTCCAGAGAAGAGGCTTGGCGTGGACTCAGCGGAGGCGGAGGCGGCGGCGCCGAACAGACCAGGTGTCGTCGCCGCGGCGGAGGTGGCCCCGAATAGGCCCGGGGTGGTTGCCGCGGAGGTGGTAGCGCCGAACAGGCCCGGGGTAGTCGTCGCAGAGCCGGTGGCGGACGCGCCGAAGAGGCCCGGGCTGCTTGCGGGGGCAGAGGCAGCGCCGAAGAGGCCGGGGCTGCTTGCGGCGGAGGTGGCAGCGCCGAATAAGCTAGGGGTTGATGATGCGGCCGGCGTTGCCCCGAAGATGGATGGCGCGGGCGCGGCCGATGAGGCGGCCGTGGTGGCTTGCCCGAACGAGAATCCGGTGGATCCGAAGCCGAAAGGGGAGGAGGCCGCAGCGGAGGCGGGCGCGGCGGCGGGCGAGGCCCCGAACAGGGAGGAACCAAAAGTTGGGGCAGAGGGAGCGGCGGCGGCGGATGAGGAGAAGGGAGAGGAGCCGAAGGCGGGAGCGGGGGAGGAGGCCGCCGCCGGCTGGGAGAAGGAGAAGGCGGATGGGGTTGAGGAGAAGGAGAACGGGGAGGAGGCGGTGGAGCCCGCGGCCGCGGAGCCGCCGAAACCGAAGGAGGTCGCCATGGCTGGGGCGGCGGTGATTTGGGCGAGATTTTAGCGTGGTTTTGCCGCTGGCTCCTCGGCCGAGCGGCTTGCGGGGTGTTTGGCCGTTTGGGGATCCGCCGCTCGCCTTCTGCCTTCTGCGTTCGGCTGTTCTTTTCGGTAGAAGTCGGCAGATTTTTCTGACAGAAAAATACTTCACAGGAAGAAGTTGGCAGATTGGTTGTGAGAGGAAAGAGAAAAAAACACTGTGCAACCAGGCAGCCGAACGCACCTGGCTCTTTGGTTGCCTTTTGTGGCACCTTTTGAAATAGGGTTACGACAGGGAAGAATGGATTTGCGAAAATGCTGCTGCAGCTGGCACTCTAGCACGATGTTAAGTAAGTCTTTTTAAATTTTCCTCTCTAAATTATTATTTGGATAGTCATGTGTATAAAAATTGTTTTCTATATCTTTTCACTTCCCAACAGATAATATATTTCTTATGTGCACTCTAAAGAGTATTCTTGTCTTCTATATTTTGACTAGCGAAAAATCCGAAATAGAAGGTGGTTATATTTGGATGACCATTTAGATAAGCTGTTGGAAGATATTTTTTCACCGAAGTCTCTATTTCTACCATTTAGAAAGAATATAGAGAGTCTCCTGGAAATGCTCTTAGAACTGTGATTTTGCCGAGATTTACCGGTTTTAGATTCAGGTTGAAAATAAAAAAATTCAGTTATACAATGTACTTTTACGCAATTAAAAATAGAAAAAAACATTAAAAATCTTACTTATACGAATAGTAGATTTTTGTGCATAGTTTCATATGGGATCTAGCACCATACACTATGCATTTTTCAGTCTATTTCCATCACTATTGGTGTGTTTCAATTTAGAGTCTTTTGGTTCTTTCTAATTTTTCTTGTCCTCTTTTTATCGATAGAGCCTACATCATTAGAAAGGATGATTCTAGTGATAAAAGAAAAAACATCAACATACGTAAAAAAGGCATTAAAGGTGAATAGAGTCAAGGAGCGAGAATAAGTTATCGACGAAATCAAATAAAAATAAGCATGGCACGACCTAATGATACCTCAACACCAAAGAGGTGTGTGAGGTGTCACGATAAAAGTAGGCAAAGATTGTGCAAGAGAGATGTAACTTTTATGACAATGATGGTTCTAGAAAAAAAAATTGTTAGGAAGGACTCTTTCCTTCATACTAGTAAAGTGCACGTGCGACACGCACGTGTTTTAGAAAATCATATTTCTTAGGAAAAAAGAGAACCATGTTCCCTGTTGAAACAATATTTTAATAATTATGTTACAAGCAATGTTTACTAAGAAATGACAATTTGAAAATGGAGGCATCTACGCTTCATGTCATTTGACAATAACTTGGTGCATCTACACTTCGTATGAGTAACTTTTCTCGTTTCATAAGTCGAGTACATTATATTATCCTAAAGAAAGACAAACAAAGCACTTTATGATAAACACAAAGTTGCAATACATACTGGATTAACACAATTTACAAGCCAAATCACACTGCTAAGTAACTGACAAATATCACTCATCTTTGGTAGGGCATACCATTTTCCATCTGATGCTATCATTAGCCTTCCTGTGAAATTTAGTAACTGAAATTAGTCTATATATGATGTAAAGTGCACACACACCGGTGACGTGTTTTAAAAAATAGTTAACAAAATAAACTATTAAAGAAAAATATGATCCAAATAACATATCTATAATACATACTCATTCCTCAGCCGTCTAACTGCACTACCCTAGTGGTCACACACTATTATCCTCAATTTGCAAGTTTTTTGAAATATAACCCTTTGCCTGCAATTTCCTTCGATCTAGGACTAAGGAATGGAGGTAGTGCTTGCATGTGAAAAAAATAAACAAGGGGCACTATAAATAATTCACTACACCTTTTCACTATGCATGAAAGAAGTTGAAATCCGAAGAGTTTATAATTTTATCAAGAAGGTAACAATTATATGATCTGAGTCAACCATGATATCACTTTATCACATACCTTTCTTAACTCCATACGTTTGAAAAATGTCTCTTCTTCGAAAGAAAAACAAATTAAGGAGTTACATATCAACCCTTGAAAACATCACATGCCCGCTGCTCTACCGAGAGAGCAAACCTGGAAAAAAAATTCTTATTTTCAGTTCCATTTGTGCCACTGCATTGTAATGGATGCTATTACGACATGTACAAGATACCTTAGTTCTTGAAATGCATTTTATTGCCTTGACAACTCAATCCTAGACCTGTCTAAGAAGTACAAAAAAACATTGTAGATTTTAATACAATTTATTTTTTGTTCTCTGATCAACAAGAAAAAATAATCTGATCACTGAATAAGGCTAGTATGATAGCAAAAAAAAAACCCTCTAGAGTCTAACTTATAAATCTACTTAGCACACGTTATAAGCTCAAGTGCTCAACTGATATATTTAAGCTATTTTTATTATTACAAAAATAATAGATGCAACAAAATACATAAACCACTTTGTACATTGACACTGATATGTGAACCTACCAATCAACAATTTGAAAGGCATATATAGCAGCAGCAAATTATTCTCTCCTTGTTCTATATAAGGCCAACAAAGATACATTTTTTCATTGAACAAGGCATACATGAATGTGTATAAACACTGACCTGTTCAATCTTACAGCCATGAGATTGGATGTTGAGTGCCACCTGATTCCTGTCATCACCACAAGTACGACATGCCACAAAGCCACCAGTCCACTGGCCTAGTAGGATTCACCTTAAGGCCATGACCTTTCAAGATTTTCACAGAATTTCAACACGATGAAGGCTAACAACTCCATAATCAGGTTCGGCACCGAAGATCACACTGCAATTTGTTAAGGTTGACAAATTATTCATGTTTGCATTTGTAGAGACAAGAACGCTGAATATTCCAAAGATAGTAACTCTTTTTTCTGAATGAAGATAATTACTAATATTTGTCCATTCAAAAAGGTTTTTTAGCTGGGTTTATACAAACAGTAACCTATTATTGTTATATAGTTCATTTGCTCAATTTATGGTATAGATAAATAAATGTGAAAGTTCAGTAACCAAAGGTGCAAAAAAAACAATGGGTACCTATTATGTACCAACTTCGGATGACCCTGAACCCTAGCAGCCCGACCGCGCCGATGGCGGCAGCCGGACCACAGGGGCAGAGATAAAGGGGCTAACCCTAATAGATTGATATTCTCCTTGCTTCCCTCAACTGGTACATCTCCCCTCCTTATATAGAGAGGCTAACTTAACCTCTAAGAAAGGATATAATTTTATCTCTAATCTAACCATAATGGGCTCGCCTATCCGGCCCACGAGACCCCTAACCGCCCATGACAGTACCTTGGATACTTGTATCAAGATTTTGTATCCTAAAAAACTTGCTGATTTGATGCAAGAGGATGCTTCCCCAAAGCTACAGGTAGCAAAAATCATGATCATGAAGTTGCCATTGCCATGTAAAGAAAACATTTTAGATGTGATTTTTCTACTAAACCACAAACTGCGAGTTAATCAGATTGTGCTTATGGAGCATCCTGCAGTTTTAGTAACAACAATATTATTCTCTCTACCTATACTACTTCACTGACCACGGCCAGCAGTACTCATCAACCCGTCGATCAACTAACAGGCATATCAGAGCAGTAAATCTATACTTCCTTTTTTAAGTAGGTGCTAAACTGAAATCTAATAGCCATTCCTTTTAGCATCTTATACAATCTCATCGACATTCAAGCAACAACAATGACCAGATTGCTCAAAACAATCAATGATGTTGCTAGGAGGAAATCATCACGAACATCTAAATAGGTGCATGTCCTTCAATTGGTGTAATATAAAACTTGCAACAAATGATAATAAGAAATTGAAGTAGTACTACCAAATAATTCCTAAAACAAAATAAAAATTCTACAACCATAGAAAATAAAGAAACCTGAATTTTATTGATTGTCTCTTGTTAATTTCATAAAACAAAAGAGAGAGCGTGACAAGCTTGGCTCCCAAAAGGCAGTAATTTAATTCCAGTATTATGCCTTTCCCTATCTCCTCTCTTGCAGTTTTAAGAACAAATATATTATACTCTCTCCCTATAAGCAATTTAGCTAGTAATATTTTGTCCCTAAAATTTTAAAAAACATGCTCAGGGGCATACCATACCAAGCGTGGATGTTTCAACTTTGTCCCTTCCTCTGCAGATCATATCAAATCCTCTCGATCAAAAAGAAACAATTTAAATGCATTATCAAAACAACGGCACATGTGTCCTGCTGTTGATGGTAATGTTACAACAAAAACATACAACATTGTACAATTGATTTGATCTCTCAAATCAGTGCAAAAACACCAATATGATGCATAAGCAATATAGAGTCTGTCTGCCTTGCCTTTTATATGTTAAAGATAAATCATATAACACTATTGCAAATCTGATACTATAAAGTCTTAGGACAAGAAGCACTCTGAGTAGATAATCGGTCTATTATTACACCTGATGTAACCTACGAAACATGGTGGTCAAGGGAAACAAAACTTCACAACATCAGCTTGATAATTTGTATTCAGTTTTAAGTCATGGCACTTTGCAGGTAAGGTTCGCTATCATAATAATTTACTATGCAAGTATAAGCAAGCAATTTAGCTAGATATTAGCCAGCTGTGAAAAAGGCAATCAATAGCAAAAGATGAGACATAAATATCATCAGACCTTCTCCATCAGGAAGGTTAGGAGCATAAAAAACATACACGCAATGAGCTTAATGCTTGTTCTGAACTCCTACAATCCTACCCATGACCGACTGAGTCGCGTTGCCTGAGCCCGCAACTTGAGGACGAGGATAACACGTGCAGGCGCAGCGACGAGACCAATGAGCCGGTGACCCACAAAATACTGGATATGGATGGGGTTGCTGCTGCTGTTGCGTCTCATCCGCCTGGGCATAGGCCCACCGCCAAGGTGAGGGTTCTTGATGGCGCTAGGAACGCCTTCTTCTTCTCCGCCACCTCACTGCCCAGCTTGGCTCGGTGGCGACGGCGGGCGGCATCGTGGAGGGCGTCGCGGGCGTGGGTGGCTCCTGGGTTGGAGGCGAGGGGGAGGAGGACTTGTTGGACGGCGGCGGTGGCGCGGTGGGTGGCATCGGCGGTGGGGTCGTGGTTGTGCCGTTGGCCGGTGACACGTGCGGGAGCCGGCGGCGAGGTCGTGTGGCGGTGCTTGCGGGGCGCGGTGCGGGTGGGTGGGCAGCGCTTGCAGGAGCCGTGCGGGTGGGGGCGCGCAGTGTAGGTGGGCCCGACGCGGGTACGGGTGGGCGGGTATGCCGAGTGCGGGTGAAAAAAGTTATGCGTTTTTGGCAGAAACGCTCTCCAAATTGCGATTTTTCGGTACTTCATAGTCCTTCCACCCTATCCACTTCCAAAAACATATGATGGGTGGGTCCGGCGTGAGGGGTAAGGCGGGTCCGAATTGGGTGAGAAAAGTTTTCAATTGTCTTCGCTCCTTATAGTATAGATTTGTCTTTATTTTATTATAAACATAACAAGCAAAAACAAGCTTTGCACGTATAGAAACGTAAATCTAAACTACGCTTTCACTTGATTCTCTACCCCTGACCGTGAGCCACTAAGGACACCAGCAGCAGCAATGGTAAAGTAAGGATGTACACGTAAGCTATAGATAGTTGTGTAGATGACCCATCCAATAATCTTACTTTAGACACACTTTACAAAATTTTGTGGGACCAACGTGCATAAATATTTTACTGAACCCAACTTTCCTTTCCTCTTCAACCGCACGTCTTGCTTTGCGCCAGAGGAGAGACAGGGTGCAGGCCCGGCGGTGACGCGGTCGAGATCCAACCGCAAGCGGCGGTGTCGAGAGCCGTCTGCGATGGCGCGGCAGAGCTGCGTGCGGGCCCGCCGGCCGAGCTCCAGCCGCCCGCTGCGGTGCGCGGACGCCCGGCATAGGCGGCGGCGGCGAAGCGCGGCCACGGCCTTGGCCGAGCTGCGACGCGGGTGGCCGGCACAACCAGGCCACCTCCTCCGCTCCTCTGACCTCCTCCATGGCGACACCCCGTCCTCTTCCCCACAGCGGCGGCTCCGACATCTTGCCCCCGCCGGTGCCCCGGCCGGCCGGCCCTAACCTCCATCGGTGGCCACGCTCGTCTCCGCCCCGCGCCGGCGGCCGGAGGAGCGGAGGAGGTGGCTTGGTTGTGCCGGCCACCCGCGTCGCAGCTCGGCCAAGGCCGTGGCCACGCTTCGCCGCCGCCGCCCATGCCGGGCATTCGCGCCGGCTACCGACAGCCCGACAGTCGATACCCCCCGGCCGGCTGGCCCCACATCGATTCCGCTCGCGTTGGCGGCCTGCACCTAGCTTGCGTGTGTGGCCTTCAGACAGCTCCGGCCGCCCTGCCCCCTATCTTACTCCGACGGCTCCCTGCCTCGACGGTCATGCCCCGCGTGCAGCTATCTGGTGCCGAGCCCCTCGAATCCCCTCCAACCGCACCTCGCCTCCAGAAGCCGGCGGCCATGAGAGAACGCGGAGCCGTAGACACCACAGAGAGAAGGACGACGAGATGCACATGGTGGGCCCGCTGGCGCATGGATTTTTGCGTAGCGACTCTCGCCACGGCCAGCGACATGCGCTTCTCTCTCCTTGCTCCTCTCTCCTATGTGGCATGCTTGTAGAGAGCTTAATGGCCCCATTGCGGGTGCCCTAAGAGCAACTCCAGTAAAGCCCCTACTCAAAAAGTAGGAGCGGGGAGAAAAAAAACTCCAACAGAGCCCAACTACAGCCCATATCACTATTCACCCCCTACTTTCCCCCCTCCGGCCCCTTCTCCCACGGGCGGACAGAGGAGCCCCTACTCGGTCGTTGGGCAGTTTCCCCAGCGGGCCATGAGAGGAGCCCGCTCTTCTCCCGTCGGAGCTCGGGATCTCGCCGTCTGGGGATGCGCCGCCCGCCTGCCTGGGGATGTGCCGCCCACCGCGTGGATCTGTAGCCGGAGGTCGAGCTCCCTCCACGCGCGGACGGAGGACGAGCTCCCTCCTCCGGCGGGCAAGCACCGCTGGGAGGCGGGCGTCGGCCTCCTCTGCTCCCTCCTCCGCCGTCGGAGCAGGGGGTCCGGCGTAGGCGAGCGCAGCAGGCCAGTCGGCCCTCCCCGCGCGGCTCTTCTCCACCTCTTGTGCCGCTGCGCCGCCTAGTCGTGCGGTCCGTGGCTCCGTGCGAGCTGCGACGCCACGCCACGCCGCGGGATCCAGCCGGTAGAAGGCAGACGGGAGGCGGTGGAAGGTAGGGGAGGCGACGGATTGGAGGGGGGCGGGACAGATGGGAGAGGAGGCCGATGAGGAGATAAGGTAACGTAGAGGCCGACAGGTGGGACCCATGTGTCATAGTGTAAGTAGGGGCTGTGAAGTAGACGCTATTGCTAGAGTTGAATGTAAAAATTCCACCAACAATCTCACCGGTAGTGGAATTGCAAGGAGGTAAATTATTAGATGGGGGGACTGATCAATTTTTGGAAGAAGAATGTGCATGTTGGAGAAAAGAATGCATGTGCCGACACTTATCCTCCATGAACTTTACCTTTTTATCGCTAACGCTTTGTGCTGATTTGCTGACTGCTGCCAAAGACCCCACAAGCACATGAAAAAACTTGTCAACAGATGCCATTGGGTGCCGACCACCGTTGGTGCTCCACGGTCGACGCTGATAGCTTTCACGAATCACGATCAGGCACTACATTATCCAAGAGGTAGAACAACTTTATCATATTCGGTTTGCATATATATTATCCACAGGTAATGGAAGCAGTAGTTTACTGCTTGGATAACCCAAACACCATATTATGCAGCTAGCGCTTCCTAAGCATCTACTAAAGATAGATACGCCATACGTGTTCATTGCAAGTTCAACCCTTGTAAATCATTATCGCTAAGGCCTGATCAACAGTTTTTTTAAAACAAAAACTTTTTTCCGATAAGAAACCGTTGGGTCATTCAGGGATGCGTTTTTATTCAGGTTTCCATAGGGATTTAGATTTAAGAATGCACAAACATTTTCTGAATGTATTTCGTTTTTCTGTGAGGATACATTTATATAGATAGTGCTTTCTCAAATGTTATATATATTGACTCGGAGATAATTCCATTTTCTAAAAAAAGTATTATGCTGACTATTTTTGTTTTCCATACGTACTATTTAGACCAAAAAAAGTATGTTCTCTCATGGAAATAGTTGGCACAAGCACACTTGAGTAGACAGGCCAAGCGTGGACAGCAGTGTGCGCCATCTAAATTTAAAAGAAAAATTAGTTGTGTGCTAAGAGCTATGGAAACAGTAATCTAGTACTATTTGGTTTGTTAAAGTTTCAGGGCAAGAGACATGGAACAAAAAATTGATGGAATCTGCCTGAATTTGTAAAAACTCAAAAGAAGATCGACTCGACTGGTATATATATTGAAACGGATGGGTACTCTAAAAGACAGAGTCCAACACACCAATGCTTATTGTCAATCAATGTGGAATCCACAACATAGGCAGTTCAACCAACTTTCTTTCCGCAATCACCTTAATGAAGCGCTAAATCAAGCAGCTGAGCAGTGATCAACTAAAGGTAATATAATGACACAACCTATACAGGGCCATTTTTGTCACTTGAACAGTTCGGCGAACAGTTCGGCAAACATTGCAAGCAGAGCAAATAGGCGAGCAAAAGCAGCAGCAGAACTCGTAGGAATCCCTGGAGGACACGGGCACTTCTCTCGGGCCAATGCAACAACAAAGCAACGGCTATGCCATCCACGCAGGAAGGTAGCAGCTCCCCGGCGCCGGCTGCTGGTTCATGTCCATGGTATGGAATCTGCACAAACGGGAGCAAGGGATTCAGAACAGCCTTACTTAGTTCAGGCAAGAGGTTGAAGGCGGGGACGGGAAAATACGTTGGCTGCAGAGATAATGGGTTGCTCTCCAGGGCCTGGAAGAAGTGCTCTGGCTGCGGAGGGCCATCCGACAGCATGGCGTCGCCGCTGCTGCTGCCACCTTGCCACAGCAGCTGCGGCGGAGGAGCCACCGCCTCTGCATCGACCTCGTCCAGCTGAAACAAGAGCGATCCCAAAATGAAACGATCCGGCAAAGAGCAAGGCGAGGAAGAACTGCGCAGAGGCTGCAGCTTGAACTGCATGTGCAGGCCATCATCAGTTTATATATGCTATCAGTTCAAAAAAGTTTATATATGCTACTGCCGCCACCAAGGGGGCCAACCGATCTACCAACTTGTGCACCGGCTTTACCACTCGCACTCAACGTCTCCTCAAACGAGAACAACTGGACAACATGTTCTTGGGAGTGGTCCAGTGCATCATGCGGTCCCAAGCTACGAATGCAAAGCTTTCTAGGGAGGCTTGCTGTTGGACTGTCACTTACCTTCCTTTTCAGGACCCGGTTGGCATCTTGTAGCATTTGTTCCTGCAAGAGATGAGGGCCGAATGCTCAGCCCTATATGGGATGATTGGATATTCAGTACTGAGGCAGAGCCACTCACAGTCCAGGAACATGGTGTGAACGTGGCAATATAAAGGGCTAGCAAAGAGCTTTTACCTTTCTCTTCAAGTCGCAGAGTTCATCAAGTAGCACCTGAGTCTGCCAAATTCAGATAAAGACATGAATTAGAAGAGTTACCTAAATAGCAACTTGTTGCACCAGTCAAAGTTACAAAAAGCAATACGTGCAGAAGAAACATAAACAAATTGTTGTGAGTACTAAATAATCAGATTGGTGTTGAGTTTCTGGAGCCAAAGTTAATCTTCACTGAAGTGTCTCCTGCATTTTATACAACCTCAGCCATGTTTCTACACTTTCTGGTTAACTTTAATAAACGAAGTAGAATAGATCGACATTGATCTGTCCTTTTGTTTTCTCAAGTGAGATTCATCTAGTAGTTAATTTGAATGAAGAATAATCAAAGCAATTCCAGTTACATTATACATCATGGTTTGCTTCAGAGATAAGGTAAGAAAGCCATGGAACGAATTACAAAAGCCTGTTCACCAGAATTTTATTGAATTTTATTTTATTCAAACACAATCGTTCATCTTGAATGCCTTTCTACTTATTTTACCTTTCTTGATCTTATTTGCTTCAGGGTCTTATCTACTTGACTCTCAAGCTGTTCAAGTTCACTTGTGCTAAGTGGAGCCAGATCTTCACCCAGAAGATTCCTGCAGTGCATTCACCAATACTTTCTTTACCAAAAGAATGCAAATATTGGAGTAGAATAGTAACGGGGAAGAACAAGCATGAACATAAATGGAAATATCACCTTTGTGAGTGCTGAATGCAAATATTGGAGTAGAATCGTAAAGGGGAAGAACAAACATGAACATAAATGGAAATATCACCTTTGTGAGTGCTGTAAAATCTCAACTCTTGACTTCAACTGCACATATTCTTGATAGTTCTGCATTTTTGAAAAACGAGACCTTAGATAAAGCAGTCCCAAAACAATGCGGCTGTTATATATTGGCGATGCTGCCCTGGATGCTTCATTCAATCTGCAACTTTAGCCATGATGGGCTTCTGTGCGGTTAGGGGTAGGGGGGCACATGCCTTTCTGGATCCCTTGCTGCAAAGGATGTGACCGCGACCGTCGATGGAGAAGCTCAAGCTCCATGGAGCCAAGCTTGACGGTGGTGGGGGCGCACCACAGCAGGTGGTGGGGGTAGTGCAGCAGCCGACCATCGTGGGGCAGCTGCCCTTCGGTGGCCCATGGCGGGGAGGCTGGTGGCCGGCACAGGGAGGGCGGTCGGATCCATGGATGGGGAGAGAGAAAAGGGGAAAATTGAAGAGGGAGAACGGCGGGATCCGGCATCCGGCTCTGGTACGGCCGCGGTGGCCGGCGGCCGGCAGCGGGGAGGGAGGTGGGAGCCTGGGAGGGGTGGAGGGCAAGGCGGCAGCCGTCGCCTTCTTCTTCTCCGCCACCTCACTGCCCAGCTCGGCTCGGTGGCGACGGCGGGCGGCATCGTGGAGGGCGTCGCGGGCGTGGGCGGCTCCTGGGTTGGAGGCGAGGGGAGGAGAACTTGTTGGATGGCGGCGGTGGCGCGGTGGGTGGCGTCAGCGGTGGGGTCGTGGTTGTGCCGTTGGCCGGTGACACGTGCGGGAGCCGGCGGCGAGGTCGTGTGGCGGTGCTTGCGGGGCGCGGTGCGGGTGGGTGGGCAGCGCTTGCAGGAGCCGTGCGGGTGGGGCGCGCAGTGCAGGTGGGCCCGACGCGGGTACGCCGAGTGCGGGTGAAAAAAGTTACGCGTTTTTGGCAGAAACACTCTCTAAATTGCGATTTTTCGGTACTTCATAGTCCTTCCACCCTATCCACTTCTAAAAACATATGACGGGTGGGTCCGGCGTGAGGGGTAAGGCGGGTCCGAATTGGGTGAGAAAAGTTTTCAATTGTCTTCTGTGACAGAACCGCCCAAAATAATTCCGTATTATCGCCTAAGCCTGTCCACGTGGCCATTAAGCGATAATAAAGAACTATTCTGTCGCCTCTGCCGGGTCATGCCCGGTAAATCACTTACATATGATCGAATTATGCACTAAGCCCACACGAAGGCGGGACCAGATTACAACATTACATTACATAAAAGTTCACGAGTACTTAAAATTTTACAAACCAGGTTTTGAGTACATAAAAGTAAACATGGTTCAGAGTTTAAACAGCGGAAATTAAACTAAACGCATGATACACACAGGAGGCCATCCATGCATATCACTCCTCATCATCGTTCTCCCATTCAAGCTCTCAACCATCTGGAATAGAACCAGGCCAGATGGGATTACCTGAAAACAACAACAAAAGCAAGGCTGAGTATACTAATACTCAGCAAGACTGACCCGTCGAAATAAAAGACACAGCTAGACATGCAAGACTTTTTGGCTGGTGGGTTTGTTTTGCCAAAAGTAACTAAGAGTTGATCCTTACTTTCAAATTTTAGCTCAAGTTCTAGTATGTTAACCATTCTAGGTAAGCACCTAGCTAAGCAAGCATGGTTGTACAAACAAGATTAATCATCCAACAATATTAATCCGAAATGTTCCATAAATAAACATGGGGTAGCCAGTGGTCAAGCCGACTCAGATAACGGCGAGTGACCGACGATCGATCGATTTATATCCTTGCAAGTTAAACCCAAGATACACGGAAGAAGGTAGACCAAGTGCAGTGTCTACCCCGACCAGGCGGTTCCCGTCATTCCCCAGATTAGGAAAAGATGATACAGTCCTAAGTACAAGGTTTACTGGTACGCCCAAACATGGCACGTCCAGAATCACACTTGCACTACCGGTAGCGAACCGGGAGACGCATCTCAAGATTAGTAGCAATAAAATTCCCGTACTGGTTCATTAGGTACTAGGCTTACCGGTCTCATTCCCGACAAGCACTTGGTACGTTCAATAGCTTAGACCAGCACCATGCTACTCGGTCGAGACCGAACCCATTGCTCTTACCACATGATCGAGTCAATTTATCCAACTTATGATTCCAACATAAGCATCCTATATCTCGCGAGCAATGTGTTATTACTCGACTTGTACCGTGTCCTTAAAGCATGTCACTAGCGTTCCTAACATACTAGTAAAAGAGCATAGGAGTCCTAAGGATCATGCATCTAAGTTTCAAATCAACTCCTGAAACTTAAATGCACAAATCATAATATAAATACGAAAAGTAAATGTATGAGTTTAGAAAAAGGGTTAGATGCATCCGGAGCTTGCCTTTCAAGAGGAGAGTTAGTGCTAACTAGGCCTTGGACCCTTCCAAACTTTAGTTTGGGTCTTGTTGTACTCCAACGTCATTCACTTCTCCCTCGAACGATCCTTTGTCTCGTTCCGGCACGAGCTTGCAGTCACCGTCAGGAGTTCTACACGATATGCACATGCATAGACTTCATGTATTCATAAATAAACAAAAGAATTCAGTTCTAAATTTAAAGTTAAAACAAGTGGGTTTAATGTTGGTCATGTTCACATCGACAAAGAATTATTAAACTTTTCTTCACAAAAGAAAAGTGAAGGTGTGTGTGTAAAACATTATGCTTATTTGATGGTGATTGGGTACACATCTAACATATAAACATTTTACTTCACCAAGTAAGGAGTACTGTTTAGGGGTGTGTTCAAATGGTTACAAACAGGAACAAATCATAAACTCCTTAATTATCTTAAAAAGTGACCAAAAACATTTAATTGATTTCTAGCTAGTCTTTCATAAAAAAAATTCATAATAAAAGAAATATAACTCCAACTGTCCTAAACTTTTGTACACAGCATCACATACCTATTTTAAGCTCACAAACCAAAATCTAGCTTAAGATCATTTATACATTAATTTATATGAAAAAGACAAATTTTAGCCTAGTAAATCACCATTAATTCATATAAAAAGATTTACTAAACTTTTTGATCTTAACTTTCTCCTACAAGTCATACATGTCAAATATAAGCCTCTGGCCAAAGCATAGGTGCAGATTCAAATTATTTTTGAAAATTTGAATTTAAACTCCTACACAAGATTAAATACAAAACCTTTATCAAATAAAATCCTAAAATCACATCCACTCTACCAGAGGCTACTTATCAAGGCAAAGCCCTAGGGTGCACTTGTGATTAAAGAAAAGTTTATAAAAGGGCTATAAAAAGCATCAAAATTAAACTAGCCTAGAGCTTGCATAAATCATAACTAAAGATCTACACATCAAACTCCTGCCAACTTTGGTCATAAATCTAAACATGCCAAAAAGAGTAACATATCAAAAATTCAAGTTCATAGCATGTGTATATTTTAAACTACACCAAAAACACATCAAACTGAGTTGAATTTTTAATTCAAAAACTACACAGAAAAAACCCTATAAAACCTTTCTATAAAAGGTAGAGTTCTTCACCAGGAAACCAACAAAATTGGATTTACATTTTTTCGATTTTTCTACAATTTTCTACGTATTTTTGAAGTTGCTGCTGAAAACCCTAAAAATCCTTTTACAGCCGGGTCCCTGAAATCTTGCATCTAGGACCCCGGAAAGAACTTGCCCTCTGCAATGCAGTCCCCGGGCGCACCGGCCGGCGGGGAAGTCCAAAATCCGGCGAGCTCGTCGCCGGGATGGACCGGGGAAGTGGTGGGGAGTGACGAGGGCTCACCTAGGGTTCGATTCTTGGGCTCCGGCGGTGTTGAGGTGGTCCGGAGGATGGCCGGCGGCGTGGCGGTCACGGACTGGCCGCCGCTGCTGCCTGCGACCGTCGCCGGCGCGGTCTGGCAGGCCGGCGGCGCCGTGGTGGAGTGTAGGGAGGTGCAGAGGGGTGCAGGACGGGAAGGTGGAGGTGGCACGCTCGCGGAAGGGAAGATCGACTCGACCTTACCCAGGAACGGGCGGCGGCGGAGCTCGGCTTCGCTCGGCCGGAGCTCTGTACGTGCGCGAACGAAACGGAGTCGAGAAGGGCGAGGATGGGGCTGGGTTTAGGTGTGTGCGTCGCGGTCTGGAGTGGCCAGCTGGCCGGCTGCATGCGCAGGCCGTGCGCAGGCGCACGCGCGCACGGCCGCGTGGCCCGGCCCGGCGCGGACGGGCGCGTGAACGCGGCGCACGACGAACCGTTCGGGCGGGGACTCCACTGCGGGGCCTTGGGTCCATAGCGCCGTACACGAAGCGTCCGTACGCCGGTAAACGCTCGGTTCGACGCGTGGCAGTGCCAGAACGCAGATGCGCGCGCGCGCTCTGGCTCTGTGTCCGCGACGTCGTCGTCCGTTCTAATTTCGCGAGCCTGTTTTCAAAACTCTGTAACTCCAAAAAGTGTCAACATACTCGAAAATCCCCAAAAATAAAAGTTGTAGAGGAGCTATAGACCTACAACTTTTACAAAGGACGACATATGTTTTAATCAACGGATTTGTGGCAAAAATGCGTTGAACTTTCAGGAAAACTCGGCCCCGGTTTACTGTGCGCAGGAACTTCAACTCACATTTAAGCGGCTTTGCACTCAAAATTGGAATGTCTGCCAATTATGAAAAATGTGTTCCCGGAAATAAGGAACAACTTTTATATAGGTCGATTTTGAACTTCTATAGTGAAATTTGGAGAACGCGCAAGAAAACCGAATCAGCCTTTTTGGATCTATAGGGGTTTGACCAAGAATTTGAACTTTGACCAGGGTCTTTTGTGCAAATGTGTGCAAGATCATGTCAAACATGTTTATGAGCCAATTAAACATGATTAACACAACTAATTAAGGTATTTATCTTTAATAAACACTTGGGGTGTTACATCTTCGCTCTTTATAGTATAGATTCAGCCTTAGCCTCTCCTCTCAAGCTTCAATGTTTCAGCTTCTAACCTCTACTCTCACGCTTAAACAAATGAGAGTTATAGGGGAGCTGACAATGATAAATCTAGAAAAAAAATTGTTAGGAGGGACTCTTTTCTTCATTTTCAGCCTTTAGCCTCTCCTCTCAGGCTTCAACGTTTTAGCCTCTAACCTCTACTCTCACGCGTAAACAAATGAAAGTTATAGGGGAGCTTAGGAGGGGCTTTGTGGCTAGGAGGGGCTCATACTTAGTCTTACCTCGATGCTAGATCCATCCTTGTTCGCGAAAGAAAGAACGAGAATGAATGGATGGATGGTAAGGCCGCTAAGGTGTCGACAGAAATAATTTACTATGCAGCATGAAACAAAAGAGGAAATCCCAAAGGGATGAGGGGTCACCGAGGAAATATGAGTAGAATGACAAAGTAGACAACACATCACTCTACATATCTACGAGACAAAGTAACATAGCACATTAATGCACATTTGGTAAAGGAGCATGATGATGGAGAATGTAGTATTGGTCATTGAAACAATGCTACTTCATGCTTATAAAGTGTGCATAACTAGTCAACCGGGTTTATGTGCCAAACCAGTTTGAAAATAATAATTTTAATAATCCAATTTTGATAAAAAAAGAGTGTGAGGAAAAAAATTTATTCAAGTATTGCCGATTATGGAAAAAGTGAAGGAGAATTTTCTTTTTTCAGGAGAAAAAAAGAGTACTACTCCTACATGAATACACAGGGTGTTTGGATGGAGGGGTAAATGAGACAAATTTACCCAAAATTTACCCCCAAAGTACCAAACATGTGGGGTAAATATAGTGAGGCAAATATGTAACCCCTCTAATTTCATTTGCCCCTTAAAAATGTCAAATTAGGGTAAATTTGGGGTATATTTACTGCAACAATTCAAACATGCTCATGATTTAGTTCTCAAGTATATGTTCTTGTATTTCAATTTCTGCACGGACTCGATTCGCAAAACAAACAGGTTGCAACCCAATCCCGTCGCGGCTTGATTATAACGAAAAAATTGTGATTATAGGACTCCCTCCAAACGTGATTTGCTATTTTGACAACCTTTGTGGATGACAAACGGGTCTATCTGTGTCTATGAATTGTGGGTCCAGTATCAAAATAGCAAACCATATTTGTTTGAGTCCTATTATAACGGGTGCAATAATTTGACCAGCCGTCCGAAACAAACTCCCTTCTTCGCGAAAAGAAAAAAAAAAGAACCCGTCGCTTTGCGACTCGCCCAACCCGATCCGATCCCCAAATTCTCCACACCCATGGCGGCGAGCTTGTGGCGGGCGGTGATGGGCACCGGCGCGGCGTCCGCGGACGCCGCCGACTCAGCGGGCGGGGGCGTCGAGTTCTGGCGTACCCCGGAGCGCGCGGGTTGGCTAAACAAGCAGGGCGAGTACATCAAGACGTGGCGGCGGCGGTGGTTCGTGCTCAAGCAGGGGAGGCTCTTCTGGTTCAAGGATTCGACCGTCACGCGCGCCTCCGTGCCCCGCGGCGTCATCCCCGTCGCCTCCTGCCTCACCGTCAAGGGCGCCGAGGACGTGCTCAACCGGCCCTACGCCTTCGAGCTCTCCACCCCGCAGGAGACCATGTACTTCATCGCCGACACAGAGAAGGAGAAGGAGGAGTGGATCAACTCCATCGGCCGCTCCATCGTGCAGCACTCCCGCTCCGTCACCGACGCCGAGGTCGTCGACTATGACAGCCGCCCTAGCGACAAGTGATCGATAATTCGATTGACCGGTGAGCAAAAGGTCCAGACACACCTTGTAATTCTGCAGCATCTCTATTGTTATTGCTCCTTTAGGTTTCGCGCTTGTTTCTTTTTGTTTCGTGGATATGATGATCTGTGCATCTGTATAATATATATATATTATCATTGGGGAATAATTTCGGGATCTTGATGTACAGCGAGCTGTCCGATATGGTACTATGGATCGGTTTCCTCCGTTCAAATTTCTGCACTGCCATTTGATTTCTTTGGTCAGTTGATTTAGATTTCGCTGTTTCAGTTTTTGTATGGAGCTACACCATGGATATGCGAAGTTGTAGCAGATTTTCTTACTGAATTTTGACTTGCGCCATCTGAATATCTTATCAGCTTTGATCCATGAAATTAGTTATTACTACCGTTGGCTTTGATTCATAACTGAATGGTCTCATTCAGCTCCTTGTTTGCCTGCTTTAGCAACTATGTTTGGTTGACCATGATGAACTTAAAGCAGTGCTCTGCTTACTGGAACAACTTCTAAAACACTATTTTGCCTTCTGCATGAGCATATAAAAGGCGCCACAAATGTGTTTTCCATGTGGAGCATTAGTGTTCCTTTGTGATCTAATATCCTCAGTTTAGCTATTGAAAGTCATGTTGATAAAAACCGATTACTATTTTGGTTACAGCATTATAAGTTTAGGGGAATTAAGTTGACTGTTTATGAGAACAGCTAGACCAGTGATCTTAAAGTTGTAGCACCATATTTGCATCTGAGCTGATAAGTTAACGGACTGTCTGCCTCACTATTGGAAATGTTTAGGTGGTAGAATGTGCATTATTATGTTATAGATGAATGATACCATGTTGTAATCATGTGATCAACGACTAGCGTTAGATGCACTTTGTTGTGTTTTGTTCACTTTGTACTTATGGATCTAATATGATTGCAGTAAATCTTGCCAAACACAACTCTTGTTATTACCTACTAGTGTATCGAGTATTGTTATCTCTATATTATTTTGTGCTGAAATACACTTTTTATATTCTTATGTCTGACGCAAGGATACTTATAATTGCATTGCATCTCAGTAAGATTAGATTTTATCTTACCCTACGATTTTAACATTAGATTCAAGGTATCACATATTTTGATGAGCTCATCCTCACATGTTTGTAACAGTTAGATTGAGATCTTAGAGCTGATAATAGATAGTACTTTCTCCCAGTCCTAGTATCAAATAAATTCTGAAATTATGAAGCATCTTTTAAGACAACTACAGGGATTACTAATGTTCCAAAGTAAAGATTTTAAAGGTTGTTGACAAAGTTTCACAAGTTTGACCGGATCTTGACGGAACTGGCAAGTATTTGTGACTATAGGGAGCAGTTGAGCAAGGAATGCATTATGAATGCCCAAACATATTCTGTTAAACTTACATAAGTTTTTTCCCTTGCGGAAATTTAAAATCCAGTTTGCTTCTGTTGTGTACCATGTTAGTATGAGTTTGCGGCCACATGTATCCAGCAACATTTGTCTCCTGAGTCTCTTAATGCTTCTGCTGTGTACCATGTTAGTACGAGTTTGGTCCACATGTATCCAGCAACATTTGCCTCAGGGATCACTATGTTTTGAGCTGCTACAGTTTCGGATATAGCTGTAGTAGCCTGTTGCTTGGTGATGCTGCAAAGCTTGCAAAGCTTACTTAAAAAGTTACTATTCTGTGGTTTGTAAGTTTGTTTGGCTTTAGTTGACAATAGAGCAGTTTATATATGTGGGAGTATTTGTAAATCTTCTGTGGATATCACCAAAATTTCTCAGAGTTGGTCATTTCTCGTTTCAGAACTTTGCTAAATTCCGAGCGAACTTCTACCGATGAACTTTGTTTCCTCATATGGCAGGACTCGCCTTTCACCTGGTTCGTGCCGTATGCTATTCGCGCGAGAGAGGAAACAAACCATCATCCGTAACCATCGGTAGCACCACCCACCGGCCACCGTGCTCCGGAGCAGGCGGGCAGAAGAACGAACCCCCAGCGCGAGACCAGGGGCAAGAGTGGAGGGCCCTAGCTAACACGGTCACCACTCACCAGTTCACCACGACCACACAGCCACACAGGATGACAGCCACCCCGCGATCGGCGTGCCGGTGCCACACACGTAAAAAGCTTAAAAACACACACTCCAGAAGTGGCCAAACCGCAGCGGCGGCCCCCAGGTCGGAGCGCACCGCGCTGCGCCGCTGCCGTGTGTCACACTACTCTCACTCGCGCTACCCTCCGGCTCGTCTCTGAAGGCTGGCCGCCGTGCATCCACCGATGGAAGCCGCCGCGGCCGTGGCACGCCGCGCCGGGCTGCTCGCGCGGGCACGGCCGGGGAGCAGGGCGCGCGCGCGGGCGTGGGAACGCGGCGTTGGCGTCGGCGTCGGCTCGGCGCCGTCGGCCGCTCGAAGGAGGCTGCTCGCCGCGTCCCTTGGCGTCGGCGAGCCACTCCCGGCGGCGCAGTCCCTGGGTGAGGAGGCCGTGGCGCTGGAGGTATTGTCTCATGTCGTCTTCCCGTAGTTCGTTTGCCTGTTTCCAGATGCACGCCTTGTGTGCCGGTCGCGTTCGCGTGCTGATGGGTGATGGGATGGGAATGGGGGACTGATGGCGCTTGATGCAATCACACAAACTATGAACTCCGTTGGTCGGTTGATCTTGGCGCAGGTGCGTGAGGATGAGTATGAGGCGAACTCCATCGTTTCTTCCGAAACCCTGCATACTGATCCTGACGCTGACGGTATGAGCTTCCATTCCTTCCTTGTGTTGTGCGTATAGCCGTTCAAAGAACAGATTCGTAACAGTGATGTTCGATGCACGGGCAACAGAACCCTCCGAACTAACGTTGACACGTCTCTCTTGGGAAGACATCGGGACAGTTCCTCAAGCCAAGACTGTGCGCGTCAAGTTCGTGCTGAAGAAGCAGTGCGCGTTCGGGCAGCAGTTCCTCGTCGTCGGCGACGACCCGGCGCTCGGCCTGTGGGATCCGAGCAAGGCGACCGCGTGTTGGATTGGTCGGAAGACCACGTCTGGACAGCGAAGACGGTGAGCTTCAGTCACGCGCGTTCCTCTCCTTCGTTCATGG
Source organism: Cenchrus fungigraminus (assembly GCA_036936925.1). Classification (NCBI taxonomy): domain Eukaryota; kingdom Viridiplantae; phylum Streptophyta; class Magnoliopsida; order Poales; family Poaceae; genus Cenchrus; species Cenchrus fungigraminus. The sequence continues at coordinate 11,230,368 of CM072778.1, read as the reverse complement.
TCGTGTCTGTCTGATTCGATCATTTTTGGCTCAACAGGATTTGCCGGCAAACAAGTTGATCGAGTTCAAGTTCTTGCTGCGAGAAGCCAGTGGGCACCTCCGCTGGCTGCACGGCGCTAACAGAACCCTGCAGACAACTGAAACCACGAATACCTTGGTTGTCGACGAAGACTGGGACAACGCCAAGAAACAGATTGTCTCCGAGGAAGAAGAGCTCTCGATCGGGGCAGATGATGTGGTTTCTCCAGAGGATCTTGCGGTAAGCAACGGCACAATGCTGGCAGACAACATCATAACGGATGAAACGGACGAAACAGGAGTAGCAGACGCTCCTCCGCAGGGGGAAGTGATAGTAGCAAATGAAACGGACCAGCCACAGGTAAACACGGAATATCGGAATGATCTTGTGCGTTTGCATAATCATGTACCTGACATTTCTCATCTGTTTATTGAATCAGTTGATGTTGCACAAAGATGAGACGGCAAATGAAACTGACCAGCCACAGGTAAACACGGAATCATGTTGTGTTTTGTACAGTCATATACCTGACATTTCTCATCTGTTTATTGAATCAGTTGATGCTGCACCAAGACGAGACGGTACTAGAAGAGCTCCTTGAAGAAGTAAAAGCAATTGCACAAAATGGGAGTAACGTCAATGACACCACCTTCTGCCAGGAAGGTCTGCTGGCAAATAGGCCAACAAGTATATTAGAAAACGACTTGTCCTGGGCTGGAAAAGCCATGCAGCAGGTGCTCCGGATCATCGGTTTCCAGATCGGCACAACAAAAACATGAAATTGGCATCACGAATGTGTGTATGTTGCAAACCTGTTGTTTGGAAGAATGAGCTGTGCCTTCACCAACTCATTTATATGCTGCAAGGAACGGCAGCACTGAGGATTGCAATTGCAGCAGGAAAACAGCAGCTGTTTTGCCCTGCACTATGTTGTATATAGCAACTTAGCAAGTAGTAGTAGTCAAGTATGTTCAGTTTAGGAACATTAACTAATAATAAGGTGAGCACCGTAAACCTCATACTGCTTATCATGAAGGCAGACTCCAGCTGCCCTTTCTGGCAATCTCTGTTCCAATGAGAAGTTGAATCTGTAGAGGTAACTCCAAAAGAGAAACAGATGTGAGCATGCAACTCAACAAACAAATCTGAGCACTGGGACGTCCTCTGGCCGACACAAGATTTGTTAAGGAGTAATAGACATAAACATGAACAACTGGTACAAACATTCCATTTAATGATCCATAACTGTTAATGGGCCATCACATCCTGAAAGGAAACAATTTAGATCTACAACATCTACATTCCTACTTGTTTACAGCCAGCAATGCCCACTATCCTAAACCAGATAGAACATCTATAATTGTATGTGAATAACTTGTACATGGGAAGATTCTTTGATGAAGATCGTCAAAAGAATCCATAAAACACCATGTCTGCCCTCTATGTTATACCTCCTTCAAAGCCAGCCTTTCCAGAACTCATGTGCTTGAAGTTTGGCACATATCATGGGTTCAGGGCGTGGACCGTACTCACAAAAAGGGTAACACAGTTCTGTTAAATCGCCAGCTGGAATGGTGAAATGAGCAGCTGCCCTCACATTTCCACCTCTTTGAGTATCAAGCTCATGTGGTTGTGGAGCTCAGACGGGGGAGGGGGGGATCAGCCATTACATCTGAAATAGACAGGACAAAAGGTAAGACTGACAATGCGACAACATTTATTATTGGACCCAAATGTCCAAAGATAACAATTTCTAGGAAGGATACAACAGATTACAACTATGCTAAATAAATTCAAGGTACTCTGTCCTCACGTAAATTATAAAATCAAGCTAAACAATCAAGTGGGGTTCACATGAGTCAATGACATAGGGTCAATGGTATATATCTTTGCAATCTTTCAATGGTACAAATCCAATTATTCCATTATAAAATCAAGCTAAACAACAAACACGGGATCCTAACAGCAAAAATGTGGTAACAATCAAGTTACTACCTTACAGGTCTCAGGTATTTCTTAATTTGGGGGTCAGTAGTTGATTTTAATGTCCTCAATGCCTCTTCCGCAGCCTGAAACCAAAAGGAAGTGGATGAATTTGCTTTAATTATATCAGTATTCAAGATAAATAATGACCACTAACAACATTGGGACACGAATAACAAGAGTAGCAATAGCAAAATATAGTGCTTGATACACATCAGTCTGCCGCAGCAATCAACGATACACAAAAGCTCACCATCATCATGTAAATATGCTAATGATTATTATTTGTATAATTGAGGCCATTTTACAGATTCTCAATTGTCACAATCCTAGCTGCATACTAAAACTAATAGATTTTCAGATGAAATAAAAACATATAATATGCACTGTGTATGAATTTGAAGGCTGCGGATGTATCCGGAATAAACTGCAGAAATGAGGTTTCTTATTTTGGCAAAATTCCAGTTGAAACGATGGGCATTCAAGCACACGATGTGCAATAGTTTTTCCCATAGAGACGAGTGCTGATGAAAGTGCTATCTCCATTGTTGTTGGCAAAAATGTGCCAATAGGCAGGTATAGTTAGTTTTAGTTGTAAATTATATTCATAATTTATTTCCATTTTCACATCTGAAGTTTTGGTTAGGCACCCAAGAAAATAACTAGGCTTGAAAATTTATAAGGAAATCTCAAGCCCATTATTTTGACATGTAAAGATGGTAATCCACTCTCAGGAGAAACGCGCATAAAAACAATTAAACAATTTTGAGAACTTGGCACTACTTAACCCAGTAGTTTTTAATTCTCTTATCTGTAAAGAAGGGCATGCAACATGTTCTTAAAAAAAACTCCAGGCCAGAGGAAGAGACACCCCTGATTTTATCTAATGAAAGTTGGTACCAAGATTCGAACCCGGTCGTCAACCTCACTGACCCCTTGAGTTCAATGCTCTACCCGTGTGTTTGGTTGGAGAGCCGCGGGAGCGGAGCGGAGCGGCTCCGCTCCCGCGGCTGTTTGGATGGGGAGTGGTGGGAGTGGAGCGACTCCAGGAGGAATATGCTCACCAGATGCGGGTCGGCTCCGTCCGTTGAATTTTGAGGGACGGAGCGGCTCCGCTCCCGTTTCTCCTCTCCGTCTCCCTCCCGTCTCTCCTCTCTCTCGCTCGTGTAGGCTACTGGAGGCGGCGCCGGCGCTCGAGCACAGGCGGCGGCGGAGCTCGCGCCCGTGAGGGCGGCGGCGACGGCAGCGCTCGCGCCCACTCGCCTGCGCCCGGAGCCCGCCCGTGGCCGGCGCTCGCCGGAGGCCGCTCGCGGCGGAGCTCGCCTGCGAGGGAGCCCGCCCGTGGCCGGCGCTCACCCGCGCCCGGCGAAGGCCGCTCGCGGCGGAGCTCGCCCGCGAGGGAGCCCGGGCGGCGGCCGGCAGATCTCGCCCGGCTGAGGTCTGAGGAAGAAGATAAGGCAGGGAAAAAAAAGAAGAGTGAGAGAATGACAGGTGGGGTCCATTGGTGACAGATGGGGTCCACACTAACGGTGTTATGTTGTCCTCCATCCCAGATTTTCAGTTCCTCCATCCAAACAAAAGTTGGAACGAAGTCATCCCCAACCCAGAAAAATGAACCAAACTTGGGAGGGGTTGGAGCCGTCCCCAAAACGCGGGTCGGCTCCGCTCCGCTCCCGTGGCTCTCCAACCAAACACACGGTACCATTACGCCGTGAGAATCTTTGTTCATGCAACATATTCTCAGTTCTACCTATTAAACATTGTTTTCCCATTTTGATAATGGTTTACATGTAGTAACAGAAGGCTACTTTCACATAAATATGTACACTAATCTCCTCTAAACCGGACATTTATTGGTCAGTTACCAATGGAATTATGAATACCTGATGCACAAAATAATTCAATATGCAATTGGATGCAGATATGCAGGTACAATAATTTAATGTGCAATTGAAAACACAGTACCAGAAGCTTCGCTACATCTCTGTCCGAACCAAAGCCGCTCCCAAGAACCTTTCCAGCTAGTTCAACCTTCAACAGAATATAGCAAGAAGTGTGATGTTGACTGCATTAACAAGCTGGCACCAGCTGATGGGGCCAGTTCATCCAACTCAGATCAGAAATATTTGCTGGCAAGTTAAGTTTGAATGCAAATATTAACACCCTTAACCAGTCAAGAAAACGGTGGCAACCAGTCAGTTCCCACTGCTGTGTTTTCGTTTTTGAAGAAACAAAACAACTGCTTTTTGATTAGCAGCTGACGCAGTTCTTATATTGGTTCTTAGTTCTTACACTTAATAACCACTAGAGCCAAAGGCACATAGCAGTCGCAAAAGAGACTTCGTCTGTTTTTCGAAGTGTAGAACCCCTGATGCATCACAATGTAACGTGGCCATAAGGCCAGAAGTATACCAGCAAAATGAAGAAAAGTGTGAGCATGAACGTTAACTAACCTGAAAATGATATTCTTCATTTCTGGCTGGGTTAGAATTCCGGACTTGATCTCGAAATACCACATGTTGGTCCTCTAAGCACTACAATATTAGACATGAATTAGCATTAAAAAAAGAAACAAATCAGAAAACAAAAGGCAGGACATCAAAACAATGTGTGAATAAAGAAATGACAAGTGCAACATAATATCTTACATATTCTCTAATAAGACTCATAATAGATGACAACTTATCCAAATTATTTGAATGATCCTGTTTCAATGTACTTCCAGAAGGTTCTTCCATAGAAATATCCATGTCTGAAGAAGTATCATCCTCCAGAAAACCATTTCCACTCCCAGGGGACTTCCTTGAATATTTGTTAGGAACTCCAGCATTAGGAGCAGCGAATGACAAATAGCTGCCTGCATGTCAATCCGTTAGAAGAATTTAACACACAAAAATTCTAGCCTCAAACAAGAAAAATTGGCAATGTTCCCAAAGGTATCCTGGCTGTTATTAGAAATTTGTACACGGATAGTGATGCAAAGCTGAAAACCCCTAAACATGTGCTGTAAGGAATGACTGATTGTTCTTTTGATGTAAAAGAGGTTCTGTTTCTGAGGGAACCTAACCACAGGTTTATTTACTCGCCAAAAAAACATCAAGGACATTGAATAAAGTGCTATTTCCAGACTACTTGAAATAACATCTATTACTGGAATGTCCACAACAATAATGCGTTATTAAGCATTTTTTAGGTTGGATGCTATTTTTGTTCATGCTAACTGCCACCAGCATATGTTCACATTTCAATGGGGGTTCTTGCTGCAAACATTTGCTTTGTATTTCCGTTGACAAGGTGATGTGTTTGCCCATTAATCACACACGATACAACCAGTTCTTATTATATTGCTAAGCTAGTCTGACAATTACTAGTTCACACATTCAAAAAATCTGATGGATAAGCCAAGATCAGAAAGCTGTTCCAACACATCATACATCATAAAAGGAAATGGTAGTACAACATTTACAAATCACCTTGTATCCAGTATACTGGCATAAATAGTTTAATGACCCTTCAGGATGGTTTTCTTAAACTACATGAAAGTATTTTAGGCTTCCAGATGTTTGCTTGCTCAGGTGTAATCTAATTACATACTAAATTTAGAGCTTTTTTAAAGACATAGCAAAGCCTGTAGTGTACAAGATGTAAGGGATAAATACTCACTCTCCAAATTTTGAAGGGCTTTTTCAGCTGCTTGAACTTGGGCTTCATCTCTTGTTTTTCCAATGCCTATTCCAATTTTTTCATTACTAAACAGAACCTGGAACACAATATAGATAATAACTAAGCTGAAGGTGAAATGATTAAGTAGAAATATGGCAGTACCTCTATATAAATCTAAAAAAAGCATAACTACCAGATAAAGCTAACCTAGAGCAGCTTTTAAGGTGATATCTAGAGTAGCAGGAGCCAGTAAAGCTACATGATTTTGTCAAGTATGAAAGATTTTACCAACCATCACAAAACAAAAGTACTAGCATGATGTTGCTTTTAATGTGCATGCTCTTTCAGTTCAAAAATGGATAGCACTGGTTGACAAGAGAATATAGTATAAACACTAACAAGTCGCATATTCAAAATACCAACCTCAACAGAAAATTGCATACTCTTGCCATTGCTTACAGTAGATCTGAATTCCACCTGTACGAGAAATGGTTGGAGATTACTTCAAAATAAAATAGGAAACAAAAGATGTGAAACAGTAAGGTGTTCATACCTTGGAGTCACATAGCCGCCCGATTTCTTGTAACACTGTGACAAATACCGAGGGGGCTATTGCTAGAGCGCCCCCGTTTGGCTGGATATTCCTACCTCCTCCAGTGCCTCGAATTGACATTCCCTCATCATCTAGACCAAAGATCCCAGTTGGTTACATAAAGACCATGTTTTGGTTCTTATATGCGATGAGTTCAAGCAAAGGTTGTTAGCAACAACAGTATAACATTATCAAGATCATATTATGTCCAACCTCAAAAGGAACAAAATAAAAGAAAGAAAATCCTATGGTATCCTTAGCGCCCGAATTGCCTCAGATTGCCATTTACTCATCATCTAAACCAGAGTTTGTAGCTAATAACTTAAGGAACCAAGTGCCAGCTCATATAGGGTATGAAATGACAACAGGCAAGGCTGTCTGATCAAGCACAACCAAAACAAATGATACCACCTAACTGTGGTATAATAAACTCAGAATTCATATGCTTAAAACATGGCCAAGTGAGACAAGGGAAAGGATCAGCTACGTCATATAGACTAAGTGCAATGTCCTATCGAGCATCAGACAAGACAGTTTCTTCTCATGTCAAATGGTCCCAATAACTATAACCAAGAAAGCTGTGACACCAAAATAGGCTCTAGAAATTTTCAAATTGCTGAATCACATTGCACAGTATTCTTTCTTTGACAAAGGAAATGACAGAAAAAAAAATAGCAACACATTCCTCTTAGCAAGTTAACATGATAATTCAATCCAACAAAACTTAGCAAGCTAATAAATATATAATAAATAGAAGGTAACAGGAACCGCCAGAATAGATAAACCTAGCTAACCAAATATATGCATGAGAGGTACCTGGTGAACGGGTTGAGGATGGTATTTGTTGTCCTTCTCTTTGCTCACCCCGAAATGACTGAATAAAAAAGAACACTCATCCAATTGAAGCTTATTTCGAAAGGCAAGAGATTAATGACAACCACTAATCAAGTAAATAGACTAGAGTGCTTCAGATTTTGATAAAGGTGCATATCCAGTCCCATGCCAAACTAGGAGCAGTTCAGCACATTTTGAAAAGGAATGTACCAAAAAGGTAGATCGTTATAAATGGCCACAAGCAATGCATGAGCCATGTGATGCCATCTAACAGTACCCATAGCCTCCAAAGAAAATAGGGCACCATTAGTTTGCATCCTCTAGTTAAAAAGGCTACACAACATTTTCCTAACAATCAGTTCGCGGAACAAGGATATAAAGCTCACCTGACCATTCAATCTCCTCTCTACTTCAGCTCCTCTCATGCCCTCAGGTATAGGAGCTTGATCTCTATTGTTTGGTACAAAATTAGTATCCTGTAGAGAAATTGGAAGGTAGCCATAAAGTTTCAGACAAAAATATATTAGAGAGAGAGCATTAGGTTATTCAGAATATTAGTACCTCGCAGACTAAGTAGTCACCAACATCCGGGGCATATGGAAGATCCAGTAACCCATTTTCATAGTATAGTTCAAACACTTTCTTCAGTAGATTTTCATCAAACTCTCTAAAAGAAACAAAGCAGGCCCAATATTTAAGTGGTAACAAATATATTGATAAAATGCAGAAATTTCATCACAACTTCCAATAACCTACCTGAAAAATCCACCACGAACATTGCAAGCAACATTTCTTGCAACACAAAGAACTGGAACAGCATTTGCCATCTAAAATAGTTATAGCAAATACACACATCATTCCAGAATGGGCATATATTCAACACAAGATGTATAGACTGTAGAGTAATAAGTAATTAAGTACCTCAGCTTGTGGGGCATAGTATGGAGCATATGCAGGGACTACATGAACCCTGTGCTGATCTTTATCATCCCAAACATTAAGTCGGTCATCAATTACCATGGCCATCTTTGGATGGCATCCTCGGTCTCGAAAAACATTCTGCAGAGACTTTTTGGAACCTGCCATACAATAGAGAGAAGGGATACAATAGGTGGTTAAGCCAGCAAATTTCTGGGGAAAAATCAAACCCAATGACCACAGTGGTAGGAAGGTTACAGTTGCACTGTTCCTTCCAATATACTATATGCTATTTGATGAGTATACTCCTCTATACTCCTAAAGATATTCTAGCTGTTTCACTGGGAACAAGTTATTTAGGAAATCAGAGGTTGTGGTGTAGATAAATTAGAACTAATAAATGTATTACTTATAAGGGTACAGATAATATGCAGCATGTACCAACTGAAGGAACGCACTCTTGTATTAGGAAAGAAAAGAAAATAAAACATTTGGAATATAAATTTACAACGAAAGGTGGTAGTTGGCGGGTTGTAAAAATAAATGAAACACAATTGAAACAGGAATTAATTGCACAATAGTTGAAACAAGTTGACTTGCCTGACTTTACACAATTTACGCGTTCTGAAAGCTGTTGTGGACTTATCAAGTTTCCTTCTGGATCAAGAAGCCTCCACATCTCAAGAGCATAATCTCTCTCAGCCATTGTACATACATACACCTCAAATCTTTTTCGTCCCTTCGCAGTTAGGTAACTCCTCAACTCTTCCCAAGCAGGCCTTAGCTTCACGAATACACTGGTATCACGAATCTGGATAGAATATATCATGCAAATGAGTAAGATTATAAAGTAAATATATAAAGGCAAGATAATTAAGTTTGAGTGAATGAACTAATTCTCTAGATATTCCAAATTATGAAACATTACAAATTTAGTAGTAGTTATATGTTGAGTGCCTAAGTCCATAACTTCATATTAAATTATATCTAGAGAAACCTAGTAGGGTCCCCATACCCCAAAGTAGATCTGTAGATAAGACTAAATTGCAGCCCAAAAAACCAACAATGCTCATGGAATTCATTCAACTAAGGTTGACTTACCTCCGGATTGATGCGAGTCAAAATAGCATTCCTTTCAGGCAGTCTGATAACAGGACGAGAAATGCGTTCCTGACCACCAGACACTGATTGAACATCCTCCTTTTGCATTCCAACTATTTTGCCATTGTCTGTAACTGTATCTGTGTCAATAAATTCTTTAAGAAGCTCCTTGTCCTCAATGTACCGCTTGATTTCTGCAGACATCCCTGCTATTCTCATTGGATCATCCTCAACATCCATCCTGCGGGAAAGCATCTCGATCCGATCCTCAAAGGACTTCATTGTGTTAGCAACAATAAGGGTCTCATCAAGATCAAACACAATGGCAAGACAGCGCAGGTTGAGCATCCCGACTGAGGATGCATAGAGCCCAGAGCGTGCTGCGCAGCACCAGAAGCACGGCACCTTATCCGACTTGGTTGGCATTGCCACTAGGTGAAGCTCCTCATCTCCAACCACCACCACCGCACTCTACACAGCCAAATGTGAGAAATGGTTATACAAACCTTCTAGTTCTGTGTAAAATTCTATCAACAGCAACTACCCACGAATCTAAATACACAAGACTCAACCATGACAGTCCCAAAATGAAATGCGAAAAATGCTTCAATTTCTGATACTTGTTCCACACTTCCACGAAGTACAAGTACCACCACAGTATGCTGCGTTTTCCGCTTCAATTTCAAATGAGCATGGCAATTATAATCACATCCAGCCAAAGATACCTACAACAGACCCGAAATGAAATGTGCGGAATGCTTCGAACCCTGATACTTGTTCTACGAATCACATATAAAGTGAATAGAAATTCCTAAGGGGGTCACAGTAAGCTTCATATTTTACTTCGATTTCAAATGAGCATAGCAACTACACTCACACCACGAAAAAAACCCCACCCATACCCGGTTGTTCGAAAAAATTGGGGACAAACCTTAAACTCGTTGAAACAAGTGAGGTACAGGCGGTGGAGGCTCGGGTTGGGCGGCATCAGCTTGGACTGCAGCTTGCATCGCACTGAGAAGGGCGCGATGGTCTGCAGTATGGCGAGGGGCGGGCACCTCTCGCTCAACGGCGAGAAGTGGCTGACGCGGATCTCGTTGCTCGGGAACGGGAGGCCCCCATCGCCATCTGGCTTCATCGGGAACACCTCCATCTCGCCGAGAAACACCTCACCGTGGAACATCCGCATGCTGACCCCGGCGGGCGCCCCGGCGGCGGGGCCGGCGCCACCGCTGGCACCGGCCCCGCCTCCAGGGACCCCCAGCGGCAGGGGGCGAGGCGCGGCCATCGCGAGAGGGGAATCGGAGGAGCGAGAAGAGAGAGGGGGGGAGTGTAATTTCACGCCCGCGCAGTTGGGCGCTCCCGCCTGGCCGCCTCCCGCTTCGGCGGAGGCGGGTTTTTGGTGTCTGAGGGGGGGAGGGAGGAGAAGAGGAAGGCGGAGAAGAGAGGAGAGGCTGCGGGAGAGGGGCTCGGCTGCGTTTATATAGAACTTTGGGGGTGCCGAGGCGCCGGGGCGGATGGTTCCGTTTGTTCGGTCCAGTCCACCGGTCTGGTCTGGTTGCGGACACGCGGACCAGCCGACCGAGTCGCGTCCCGAACCGGGCCGGGGACGGCGCGTCAGTGACTGTGACTACTTGTTTCGGTGCGCCGCGTGGGGCATCGGGATGGTTTTCATTTCCTGGTGGTTTGGTACCTGTTGGCTGCTGCATGTGATTTGTGAGTGGGTTGAAAGATGGCCATTTTCGACAAATTCGTTTTTTTTACTGCGTATCGGAACAGTAGTTCGGCCCGGCACTTTTTTTTTTTACTGCGCGAACTACTCTGGTTTCGAGCTATTATTAAACCATGGGCATCGGGTCGAAAAGGACAGCAGAGATTTTAAGATCGTGAAGGGGCCATAACGTTGATGACATAATACTCCGTACTGTATGTTTTATCCACTTATTCTTAGCATAGCAGGAAAGCACTCAAGTCAACGGTGGAACCATGCCCAAGGTTACGTGTCGTGGAGTCGATCCTCACATCTCATGTTCTTCATCTACCGCCCCCTAGGGCCAGGCTGCGAGTAGCCATGCTCATACTATCTTTGCTGGTTTTCATATATGTAAATTTCTAAATATTTTTTAACATAGAGCATTAAGTTGTAAGTCAAATGACAAAATCTAAAACTAAAATTCAACTTGTACACAAAAATGGAAAAAGGAAACCTATTCAAGAGTAGATTTTACCAAATGAAATATATAGTTGAAGGAGGTGAGCCTAAACTTTACTTTCAGATTAAGCGGATAAAGTAAATATATGGAAGGAGTAGATTACGTTCCCGTCGACGACGAGGCGCCAGTGGTGACTTCGAGAATCTCCAGAGCTGTCGGTGCTCAGTCCTTCGGAGGTGCTCATGGGGGTAGGGTTTGCGTACATGTATTCATAGGGTGAGTGTGCGTGCGTGTTGTGAGCGTCTGCTGCGTTGTACTGTGTAATTCTAAAAAAAAATCCTGTTCGCAATGCTAACATACACGAAAACGCAAAGGGGATGTGCGAGGCAAAGCTGTGAGATGAGCAACTTTAAGCTAACTTGTAGATGGATTTGGACAATCTTAATCTTTTGTGGCATTTTATCTTGCTGATACACTGACAGTGTAGTAAATATTCCACCGTAGGAGGAGGGCCTCATGCAATTTTATAGATATTTTTTTTAACATAGAGCATTGAGTTGTAAGTCAAATGACAAAATCTAAAACTAGAATTCAACTTGTACACAAAGGGGAAAAGAACCTATTTAGAACTTTGAAGTAGATTTGACCAAATGAAATGGTTGGAGGGAGGTGAGCCTAAATTTTACTTACAGGTTAAGCGGAGAAAGTAGATAAGTGGTAGAGTGAAATTTTATTTTTTTCCTTATTTATATCCAACTCTTGTTCTCAAGTTGCAACGCTAACATACTCCCTCCGTCAACAAAAAAATGTAATTATGGGATTCGTGCTGGTCAAAGTAGCTCAAGTCTGACCAAATTTATAGTAAACAATATTAGCCCTTATTTCTTCAAATAAATTTATCATGAAAGTATATTTTATAACTAATCTAATTGTATTTAATTTGTTTCATAAATGTCATTACTTTCTTCTATATTTTTAGTCAAAGTTCAAATAGTTTGACTAATCTAAAAGCGAGAATTGCATTTTTTTTTTGACTGAGGGAGTACACAAAACGTAAAGGGGATGTGTGAGGCAACTGTTGTGCTATAGCGAAGCCTAACACGAACAATGAAACAAAGAGCTCAAGTAGTAAACGCGAAAGGCGAGAAAGTAAAACTCTCAACAGTATAATTCTCAAAAGCCGATCCCCTTTACAAGTGCCGGTCGGCCTCCTTTTACAGGGAGACGAACGGACTTTTTACATTCCGAAATTGACCTTGTGTGAAACGGATCGAACAAGTATATGCTAGGCTAATCTAGGGAATTCTCCACTGGGTCTTCACGTAATCGGCGCTTTCCTAATTTCGCGCCGCATATCTCAGCGCTTTTTCAGGCATGAGCACGTGCGCCTGTCGGGTGAAGACTTTCGATTCGGAGACCCCTTTCGCCCATCGAATCCCATTACCTGAAATGCACGTTAGGCGAAACCCTGGGAAATAAACTTGTTAGCGTCGACGAAACCCCGAACGAAAGCACAACTGAGATTTCTCTTATGTTAAGGATTCAATCCCTGGGCTTTGTCTCAGGAAAAACCGCTGGTATCGAGTCGTGGCTAAAAATGGGGTCTTTCACATCGAAATGCCTTTCGGGCGACGAAAGGTAACCCACGAAAGCCGAAAGGTTAAAAGTGAAACGAAACTAAATGGCTTTGCGGGCTCCGCCATCGCGCAAGGAAAGTTTTTGGGTTGCCCGCGGTTAGTGCGATGGCTTAAATATAGTAACTTTGCCAAACTCGATTCCGAATGCCCCAACAGCAACAAAGCTGTGAGATGAGCAACTTTAAGCTGATTTGTAGAAATTTGACATATTGAACTTTTTGTGACATGATATCTTGCTGATACATTGACAGTGTAGTAAATAATTCACCATAGGGCGAAAACATATCGCAATCAGGGCTGTCAGGCCAGGACACACCATGGTAGCATGAATCAAATTCAGAATCTTTAGTCGTTGATACTCTTCTCAGATGTCTTATTGCACTATATTTGCTCAATCAAGATTCAAGATATAGTTTGATCTATTCTATACTACTATTCCTATGATTTATGTCAAGTGTTCACTTCTGTTCGGATGTAAGACCCAAAACAGGAGCAACTCCAACAATTTAGCTAAATCGATTTAGTTATGTAAAAAATAAGAAAAAACTTCATCCGACTCCTTGTCTGACTCGCTAATATATCTGGCTTTGTATACTCAGTCTTTTGCTAGCCATCTTCAGTGAGCCTCCCCGCTCGCCATCCATGACATTCCGCACTCGCATGCGTGCTTCACCCTCCACTTATTTTGATAAATTCAATAAAAATATTAGGATTATCAAAAATCATGAAAATTTTTGTGGGCATAGACTGTAACAAGAGCAAATAATTTTATTTTGATTTGGAAAGAAATATATCTCATATTTGAAATAAAAATTCTCCAAAGAAGTTTATATTTTGGAATTTAGCTAAACTGTTTGGACTCGAGATGAGCTCAATAATTTTAGGAAAATGACCTAAATTCATGGCTTAGTGGAAATTAATTTATCATGTTCGTTTTTATCATAGGTGCTATGGAGAAATTTCAAATGCCTTTATAAAGCATCTAGGAGAAGTTCGCGATGGCTGTGTACCAAAGCCTGATTTGACTACTCTGTTAGAGTATACCGAAATATGAAGAGAGAATCTAAGCTAAATACTCCCTCAGTCCCAAAATATAAGGTATTGAAGGATTCAAACTCAAGAAACAACTGTGGGGGGAAATGACCTCTATACCCCTTATTTTACACTATCCATCAACTTTCCACCTACTCACCAACCTCATTCAATTTTGTCCTCTCCTTCCAGTATCTTATATTTTGGTATAAATTTTGAACTCTTCCCGACCTTATATATTGGGACGGAGGAAGTAGTTAGCTAGACGAGAATATGGAAAGTGGAATTTAGCCAGGCTCATGGAGTTGATAAAGAGAAAAGAGAGGCAACATATGAAAAAAATGACGCAAAAATCCCCTCCAAGCCTTAGGGTTCCATTTATAGGTAGAAGGTAGTGGCTATTTATATTTATTCCATTAATAAGGTCGAATATTGCAAATAAATCCCTAGATTCTTACAAACAAATCTTCAGATGTTTTCATTGAGTCCCTAAGCATAACAAATCAACCATAGTACGCTTATTTTGGACATCTTTTACACACAACAAGATCCCTAGCCCTTAGGCCACCTAAGGTGTACCCCAACAACCTCCCGCTAAAACGGACATCTCGTATCCTAGTTCCCCCCTCTATCTACAATATAATCTCCTATAAGCATCTTGATCGATATCCTGCAGAATACCTAAGACTCATATGTGATTTGTAACAAACACCGCCGCTGCGGCGCACCATGCAAACACCATGAGCCCCAACACATCTTCATGCTGCACTGACCAACGCTTACCTGCGAATGACCGTTCAACCACGCCTTTTTCATGCCTAGCTCTGCGCTACAATCTCCTGGCACCGAACCGCCTGTCCCTGCTCTGGAAGGAGATCAGGGCCTCGAGGTAGTCGGCCTCCCCGAAGTCGGGCCACAGCGTGTCCGTGAAGAAGAGCTCCGAGTAGGCCGACTGCCACAGCAGGAAGTTGCTCAGCCGGAGCTCGCCGCTGGTCCGGATGAGCAGGTCCGGGTAAGGGAGCTCGTGCTCGTCGGCGGGGCTCGTCTCCAGCTCGGCGGCGAACAGCGACTCGTCGATGTCCTCCGGCCTGAGCTGCCTGTCGTGTACCTTCTGCGCGAGGCTCCGGCATGCTTCCACTATGTCCCTCCGCCCGCTGTAGCTGATAGCCAGCGTCAGGTCGAGCTGTGAGTTGTTCCTTGTCGCCTCCTCTGCTTCTCTTGCTATCTTCTGTAGAGAAACCGGCAGTCTCGAGGAGTCGCCGATCACATGTAGCCGAATTCCGTCTCTGTAAAAATATAGGAACAAAAAAAAATGCTACATCAATTGGTAATTCAGGACATAGGTATATCTCTATAGGATAAGTAGACTTTGTCCTATCGTCTGGTTCCATGTATGTAACCAAGTTCATCTGCACTGCACCTTATCGGGAATACCTGCCAGTAGAGACCGAAGTGTGAGGCTATTAACTGACGGGGCAAATGCGTACCTCAAGAACTCGGAGACGCGTTCGCGGATCACCCGCTCAAACAGCCCCATCAAGAAGTCCACTTCCACCTGCGAATTGCAGCAAGGCAAAGAACCGTCAGGCTCGTCGGAAGCGAAGGAGGCCATGGGCGCGTCGCCGCGTGGGCGGGCAAGGAACAACAGGCGTGCCTTGGGCCGGCTCCAGTTCTCGTGGGAGAAGGCGAAGGCGGTGAGCGCGCGGACGCCCCAGGCACGGGAGAGCCGCACCATCTCCTCCAGCGCGCGCCGCCCGGCCTCGTGCCCGGCCGCGGACGGCAGCCCGCGCGCGCGCGCCCACCGCGCGTTCCCGTCCATCACCACCGCCACGTGCCGCGGCAGCGACTCCGCGCGCAGGACGCCAGGAAGGAGCGCGGCCTCCGCCGCCGGCGTTGCCCCGGCGCGCGGGCATGGCGTGAGAAGAAGGCGCGTGCGGCGGGAGGGAGCGAGCAGCTGACAGGCAGCAGCTGGGGAGTGGGATAACGGCATACGAGCTCCGGCTTCGGGCCTCATGGTTCGTTGCTTCGTGCTGGGTCTCTGCTTGGCTTCAACCTTCGACTTCTCTCCAGCACTCCAGCAGCGCAGCTCAAAAACCAATCGCTACCACTCCCGCTGGCGAAACATCACATCACAGTATTGCACTATTGCACGTGTATTTTGTTCGCGAGCGGAGTAATAATTAACTTTTAGCGAGTGTATTTTGTGCACTGAAAATGAAATAGAAAAAAGACGCAATGCTGATCATGAATGCATCAAATGGTTTAGAAAAGGACGTCAATCATAGTACGCAGTTAAAAGTTGACATCTAACACTAAAACTAGCATCGTCCTTGAAATCCCCGCAACCTTGAAAGTGGAAATTTTACGAAGGAACAAGGACTGCAAGTGCAAAACATATCTGCTGGCTAGTGCTAAAGAATTACTACAATCACCACGCCACAAGGAAACAAGAGGATGACAGATTGACAGGACGCCCAGAGGAATTTGTCCAAATATATTTTAATTTCTGGGAGGAGCAAGTCGAGTACTCCTCCCTCAGTCCCTAAATGATTGACTCTAGAGAATAGTATTTCGTTCGCCAGGTCACCGGCATGTGGCATGTCACATTGAACGCTGCAATTCTTCTGTGCATTCCCGCTCCTCAAAGAGTCCCTGCAAAACTGCAATAAATCAGCAGCAGATAATATGGTGAATGGTAATTATCATACTGTCAGGGAAAATTTCATTCCATGACTCCATGTCCATGAACATACCGCGTAAAGTTACAAGAGGCTCTCCTGAATCAACTGTTCCACACTTCCACTTATCTGTTTTGAAGTCAATGGCGAACCTACAGACTAAATCCCATACACGGTTCACAACTCCATGTGACATAATGGAAAATGCATCTTTTGCAGCTCTTTGACGTGCCCCCAGAGTTTTGGCATCGCCAAACAGTTCTTTTAGTGTTTGAAGAAGTACGAATTCTCCTGCCACCTGAATGAAAAAAAAGGAGCACTCAGTGAAAGAGTTAGGAACCAATTCCCTCGGTTAAATGGTGTGCCATATAGTCAGTGTCGCACAAAATGATGCTATGTTTAGCTAAGGAATAAAGCCCGGCAGAACTTGTCACCTGCTTGACAGCTAAAGGATTTATTTGCCACATTTCAAGCAGCATGTGGTAGAAGTGTCCAACATGGGGTCCTGCAAGTCAGAGTTCACTTCATGAACATACAGATATATGATTTTTTTTACCAAGAAATCCCAAAAATGAAGTTCGATGCCTTAAACTCACCAGTCATAACAGCACAACCAGCTGCGGCAGCTTCAGAAATATTATGGCCAGCTAGGTTAGGTAGAAATGAACCACCAATGACAGCAATCGGTGCGATCCTGTAAAGCATTCTTAATTCCCCTGCTTACAATGGTATTTTACACCATTAAATAATAGTTCAAAAAATGATGTACACAATTTGTGCAGCAAGAGCACATTACTTTCAGAAGGGGGTGTTCACAAACCTAATGTATCCACCATATACACACTAGTTCTTAAACACACCACTTCCTTTGTTGACCTCAGCACAAAATTGACCTTTCGTTTCTTCAGTACCTGCAACAACATATGTATTAGGTACGGTTCAGATTATATATTACACTGAAATGAATGGTATCTGATACCATAACAGAGTTGGAACTCTAAATTATAATGCATGATAATCGTCATGCTGAAGAAATTCCAATTTCAAACAGTGAGGTCAGTTACTCCTGTAACTACCTTTCGAATTTCATTGTTTTGACTTTTCAGGTATCCAACAAGATATGATATAAAATATGGTAAAAACAAGTAGTCAAATGTTAATATCTCATAAACTACAGAGCTGATCAAAAGGGCTAAGAAAGGCACCATTAACATACTAAGGAAAAATTCTTGCAGTCTTGAGGATGTCTGGGTACAAGAATTAGTAGTAGAGTGGGATACATCTTGATTAACTCATTATGAACCCGGAGAATGACTGAAAAAGTAAAGCAAAAAAAATTGTTGGCCTGTGACAAACTGAAAACCCATTTCCTTCATGTTTAGAATGCAATGATAATATGGTAAGAATGCAATGCCTCAAAGCTACTCCACATTGAGAAATGCAAAAGGATGAACAAATAACTGAGATAGACTATCACAAATGGATAAGAAACAACATGAATGAAGTTAAGGGCTTATGGTAGAGGTGACTCTCCTAAACAAAGAAAAAAAAAGCTATTCCAAGGTGGAGGATGTAGAACTGTAGAAGAATCAAATGACTCAGTACTCATATATTTTTTTAGAGTAAAGTGCACCAGCGGTCCCTAAAGTTGTTATGGTGTGTCATCCCGGTCCCCAAACTCGCAAAATGCACAGATAGGTCCTCAAACTTGCTAATTGTGTCATATGAGTCCCAAATCTACTTAAACAACCTATTAAATCTACTTAGGCCGTAGGACCATGCCATGCTCCGACACGGTCGAGCCCGGCACCGGCGCCAAAGCCGTCGGGCGCACGCAGCTCCACTGCGGCCTCGCGGGCTGGCAGGAGCAGCTCCTCCGCGGCCATGGCAGCGTGCGGGAGCCGCTCCGCTGCGGCCTCGCAGGCGAGCACGAGCAGCCCGCCGCGGCCTCGCGGGCGGGCGCGAGCCGCTTGCCGCGGCCACGCCGGCGGGCGGGCGCTCCGTAGCGACCTCGCTGGCTCCCAGACTCGGGCCTGCGCTGGAAGGGTATGGCGGCGTGGCGGCGCAAGGACTTCGGCCTTCTCCCGGCGTACGGTGTTCTCTAGGAGCAACAACACCATCAATGGCGTGGCGGAGGAGATGGCTGGCGTCGGGGAGGACCTCATGAGCCCCACCACCGGGAACGGAGCTGCAAAGGCCACCTGCACGGAGGAGCTGGGCCATCCCTGCGATGGCGCGAGGGATCTCCAAGCAGCGCCCGTGGTGGGCGCGTGGCGGCGGCGCCGGGGTCGGGCTCGATCGCGTCGGAGCATGGGTCCCGCGGCCTAAGTAGATTTGATAGGTTGTTTAAGTAGATTTGGGACTCAAATGACACAATTAGCAAGTTTGAGGACCTATATGTGCATTTTGCGAGTTTCGGGACCGGGATGACACACCATAACAAGTTTAGGGACCGCTGGTGCACTTTACTCTTTTTTTTATATATTGGACTCCATAATCCTTAACTAAACACAAGTCAAACTTACAACTCTGACCATTATTTAGTAACATCACAGATCTGTCCTTGAATGTATCAGATTCTAACAGCAGAGAGTAACCATCATTGTGAAATATGAAATGCTAACAGTTCTTTTATACAGCTCGCTAGAACAGAAATAAACAACACATTTTTTATAAGGAATAAGCTTGATACAATGCACCCATCAATCAGCAAAAGGTGCGGGCCTGGGTTCTTACCTTCTTCTTCACCTCTGTGAATAGAAGCAGCCATCCAGAGGGGTCTATTGGTAAACTGCTGCTGAAGATCTTTTATTTTGATGAACTCATTCTCTCCAGCATTAACATCACCAACAGCTATGTGAATCACATAAATGCAAAATAAATCATTTGATTTGTAAGCCTGGTTGTCTTCCAAGCTACCAAGACAATCTTCAAAACTAAATCACTCAAATACTTTCACTTCAAATGTAGTGTCAGAAAAGAGTAGACAAAAGTTTAGCATACCATATTTTAAATCTGCAGCAAAATGGATAATCCCTGGCGGTGTGTGTAGCAGCTGAAAACGAACAGCCTGAATAGTACTCTGCAACGATAAGATATGAATGATGGCAGCAGTAATAGATTTACATTCAAAATAAGGTCAGCACTGCAATGTGTACTTACCAATGGGGCCACAAGTGATAGTTTAGAGAGCATCAGAGTAACTAATGGCAACCCTAGAGGCATGGACCAGTGGTTGAAAGATTTCAATGACATGCGGGCATTTAAAAGAGCGACTGCAATCTGCAGATAAGTAGGCAATTCATAGCAAATCAGTAGCTACAGTTTACAGCATGACACAGACACTATGAATACCCCAGACAAAAAGTCTGCTCCTGCAGAAAATCTGTCTAAATACTACAAATTAGAAAATGAGCATGATCATGAACAGAGATCTGATCGTGCTCCAGATTTACGAGAAAGCCACTTACCCCTTTTGCTGCTGCAGACATAATGAGGTTTGGCCAGAGTTCGCTTTCCATAAGAAGGACCAAACTTGGCTTCCAGTATCCAATAAAACTGTCTATTGCATCAGGACAGTCAAGAGGAGCAAACTACACACATTAAAAAAATGAAGTCGGAATGGAGGGAAAAAATTGCATGCAGAATTGCACGGGAAGCATTTCAGATGTAGGATTCCAGAATTTAAACAAATTACACTTTTCCTCTCTCAGTTTTCACTCAAAGTTTACAATCAAATATTACAGCCTAACAGCTCGAGTTAGAAAGATGATCCTTTAAATTTTTCGTTGGCTAACAATTCAGTTGTACTTACTTTAATCTTATTTTTGAGACAGAAAAAATTAAAAACTATACAACTTATTAGGGGCGGGCAGTCTCCAACACACCTGATATATAACACCATCGGGGAGCACATCCTTAATAACTTCACTGCATCCAAGCCCAGACAAAGCTATTAAAGGGACGATTGCACAATACCAATTTTCAGAAATGGAACTCGCAATTGCAATGGTGCACGGGAGCCTACAATGAGGAGAGAGTGGTGGTGGTGAGGAGCACGGGGAGGCCGGGATGGAGGCGGGTGCAGTAGCGGACGACGGGGAGCGCGGCCATTCCCTCCCCCAGGGACACGGCACGGAACCACACGAGCGGGGATCCCGGGCAAGGCCGCACCGCCGACGGCCGGCCCAGCCGCTCCGGCCACCGCGTCGGGTGCTCCAGCCCTTGCAGCCGCCGCCACAGGAGCACAGCCGGCGCCGCGGCGCGGCTCGCCGCCCTGTACAGCTCGTACAACGCCAGCCCCCCGCGCGCGCGGGCCGGCCGCATCGCGGTTTGTCGATGGAACGAGGAGTAAAATGGCCGGACTCCGGAGCACGAGCCTACTGGGAGAAATAGAGGCAAACCAGGGTCCAATTTGTAAATAGTCGGATCGCCATCGATAATCGCGATCCAAAACAGGGGCATTTGTAAATAATTGGATCGCGGTCATTAATCACGATCTAAATTAGGAGGTTATTTGTAAATACTCAGGGTCCTACCTGTAAAACATCGGGCCGGCGACATGGCACATGGCAGCCGACGAGGTCGCGCTGCAGCCGGTGACCTCCGCTAGAGCCGCCGCCATGGCCACGAGTGAGCCTCCGGCTAGTTCCCGCTCCCCTCTCGCGCTACTGACGACCCTCGCTCCTCCAGGGATGCCGCGGTGGCCTGAGACTGACGGACCTACAACACTGCGGCTCGGCGCTGCGGCGCCCACGCGCGGACGGCGGTGGCGCTGCCCGCTGGCGCAGGCTGCGGGGTGGCGTTTTCAGGTACTCTCAACTCTCAAGTCTCAGCTGCATTTTCATAAAGTTTATGGGAAATTCAGACATTCGGTAATCTCTTGTACAACATGGCAATGAAGGAGCACGAAGAATTCCACAGCTGACAAAGGCCAATACGTTTTCGCAATCCTACGTTCTGTAACTCTCCTCGTGTTAATGTGTACAGACTACAGAGGATGACCGTAACAACTGTTCGTGTGTATTCGGTGAACCCTTTTTGCCCGTTGCACTGCACGACAGCCTGACTAAATTATAGAGTCCCAAAACTATATTCGTGGATTACTTGCACACTCCTCGTGTTCGCTTGCTTAAGCCACCGTACACCTCTACACTGCACAAGCGCCACGCGAACTACTCGGTTCCGCACAAAAGCTTTTGTTCTGCACTGATCGGCGCTCCTCACACGTTGGCGAAGAGCTTGTAGGTCTTGGCGTCCAGCGCGATCTGCCGCACCGCCGCGACGGACGCGACCACGGCGAGCGCCGAGAACACGACGGCGATGACCGTGTTGAGCCAGAACACGAGTCCCCTCTTGGACGGCTTGAACGTGACGTTGTAGAACACCGCCGGCACGGCGAAGTCGAGCGGCAGGAACCCGAAGGCGCCGATGAGCGAGTTCATGTCCCCGAAGAAGGGCACCATGGCGGCGACGGTGGTGGCCACCGCGACGGCCGCCGTGCGGGACACGAGCCGCGGCACCACGTTCCGCGGCGCGTACTGGCCCCGCCTGGCGTCCGAGAAGAAGCTCTCCAGGACCTCGTTGGTCGGCTGCAGGTACACCACGCCCACCGCCGACAGCTGCAGCAGCGTGAAGAGCTGGGTGATGAGGAGGAGCCACTCCGGGATCACGGCCACGCCGTCCACCATGAAGTTGCTCAGCAGGGTGCCCTGCGCCTGGTTGCCCACCGCCCAGTACCCGGAGATGGCCACGCTGAAGAAGGTCGTTATCACCACCGCGTAGCACAGGCACAGGCCCCTGAACATCTTCCCCGTCACCGGCGCCGCCACCGTTGCCTGCAGAGGCACATCATCACATTGCAAAGCTAGTTGTGGCACTGCAACCATCATTTACCACAAAATGTGATTCAGAGCTTCTGATGATTAGACTGCATACCTGTATCTCGGGGATGATTCCGTTGCCAAATGTGGTGGCGATTACGGCGATGGCGTTGAACACGCCGAACACACGGTTCTGGGCATCGCCGGTGATCGAGTAGTCTTTCGGGGGAGCCTTATCGGAGTTTCCTGTCATGTTGCATTGTTTGTAACGATTAGTACTTGTCTGAAGTGCCCGAGTTAACGGGACATGGTGGCTGCCTTTTGAGGGCGCACCTAGGTATATGGCGCCGGCGACGGCGCAGAAGCTGTAGGCGAGGCACAGCACCAGCGATATGAGGTTGACGTGCCGGAGCGAGTGGAACGACGGCAGCTGCGCCAGGATCATCATGAAGACGCCGAAGATGGCCACGAACACGTACAGCTTGATCGTGCCACCCGGGTTGGCTAGCAGGTAGATCGCCTGCAAGTGAACACACGCACACGTGAATCACGCACGATCCTTCTCGTGTTTGTGCAATTAATCTCCGTGGTGATGTCCCGTGAGTAGGGTGCAGTAATATAAGTACCTTCATGCTCTGACCGGCCAGGAGAGTGCACGCGATGACTGCGCCGAAGCACACCAGGAACTGGATCGGGCCGATGTAGTATTTTCCCCATCCAGGCCCTTCAGCAGTCAGCGGAGTCACGTTAAGAGACTATGCTTCAGGATTCTTTGTCAACTGATGATAATTTTATTCCCCAACACGTATGTATGAATTCGTATCTGACTGATTACTCGACTCTTTATCTGTTGTCTGCTATGTGATATGCCACCGACGCTTTCAGGTTTGAGAAATTTGCGAGTAATGACCAATGGGAAGTCGGTGCTATTTTTCCAACTTGCAAGTGACTAGGACGCGCATGCATCACAGTATGTGGACTCTGGAGTGGTAGTAACTGGTAAGTTTATTTCGTAGACAAAATTGTCAACGTGGGGAACTGCCCTGTCCTCATGGCATACTGCGCTAGCAGAGAGCTTTCTCTGAATGCCACGGTACTCCCTAGTAATCTACATGAGCACCATGACATATGAACTATTTGGCCGCAATGAGTACCATCAAGCGGACATATGCAATGAGTTATAGTCGTTGACCACGTGCTTTGAAAGCTTGAAGTCTGAACCCCCACACACACCCAAAGAAAAAACAGCGGCTAGCATCTACAGTAGCGGTAAGCATCATGGATTTAGTCCGAGCAACCTGTCTGTTCGGATGATGCTTGTCTGAAGACTAAAAATGCCCATCGGTTTTATAGCCGCCACGCGCATACTGACTCCGCTAGCTAGTTTATACTACTTGTCACATGCGAAATGGGCAAGGATAGATGCTTCGCAATTTGCATGATTGGACAGAGAGCGATGACCTAGCACAAGACACATAATCTTGCCAGCGTGATTTGTTATGCTTTCATGGCAGTGACGCCTAGTACAGGAATACAGGATACAGGGGCAGTGGAATCGGTTTGCAGCTCTTAAATCAATGTAGTAAGCACCAATTGGATCATTCAAACTGCCCAGTTTGTCCTATTTTAAGCCCTTGATATGCGCGCCTCTTTGGCAGATGCAGCTTTGTTAACACAGATACCCACGCTAAGAGCATCCGGCGACGGCTAATGCTACCACATGGCTCAATATAATTTGCACTTCGGGTTGGGGCTCGTAGATTCAGACTACCAATTGAAGCGTCAACAATGACAGTTTTTATTTCTCGTCTCATCAGTGGTGTTCATGCTACAGATGGATGATATTAGTCCAAGCCAATCGTCATCATCCATCGAATCATATAGTCGATGAAACCACGCAGAAGGGTTTCCATTTTCCATGATTATTGCAAGATGGCGCCATCTAGCTGCCAGACTAATCGCTAGTAATTAGTACGAACAGTACGTTAATGTGATGGCAATGGGGAAGTGATCTGGCGTTGTATATATATACGTGTATACGAATACGATCGAGTAGCAGCAGTGAACTGACCTAGGATGTCCGTGGCCATGTCCCTGAAGCGGAGCTGGCGGTGGCCCTGCTGCGCGTGGTGCTCCAGGACGCGGGAGATGAGGTTGTACGAGTAGAAGGTGACGACGGCGCCGATGACGAGGCAGATGATCCCCGCCGTCCACCCCAGCGCCGCGAACGCGAACGGCAGGCTCAGCAGCGGCGGCGCCACGATCGACGTCGTCAGGTGGTACCCGCAGTGCAGCCATGACCCTGCACACCATGTATAGCATCATAAGTATCATGTGCATCACAAAAGGCTCTACATTTTACCACTCCGTTTTCACATTTTAATAAGCAAAGCTCAGAACCCAGAAATCTTTAATCATGAAGCAGTACGCAGAGAGTTTAATTGATTGTTTCCATGGAAGTTAGCTTAAGTACGTGTGCTATCACACATCAACACATGTCCATATATAGAACATGTATAGTATATCATCTCTGTACCGATACATGCGCCTGATTTTCAAATGTGCACGTCACTGCTTATCACACGTCTCCCCCAGAAATTCAGAAGAGCAAAAGGACGATACAGAAGCGGCGATGATGTCTGATTCATCACGAGTCAAAAGATGCGACTTCGGGGGAAAGGGAAATTTTGCTTCGTCAAGGGTACTCATCGTCATCGTCCATCTATCGCCGCAAGCGTTCTGTACTGTTTATTATGACTGTACCTGCACTAGATTATTGTTATATTGAGATCTTCTGTTAATTGCCGCGAGTATGATTAGCTAACGCATTATTGGCAAATACTAAGAGTACTCTCTGCCGACCTCCCGGTCTACCACTGCTGACTTCTCCCACAATTAATTGGGTGTGCAACATGGGTGCATGATACTGGTATGTCAACGAGGTGGATGTGATATATTGCCTGCGCTAGCACAACCATCAGATTTGAAATTTTTTTATAAAATATCCGATGCGTCAAATGAAACCCACGCGCACTTTGACTAAATTGATTGAATTTGCTCAGCTAGAGTAGTATTTTTTTCTCTTAAATGAATGAGCGCTATTAGTTGACCCAACTCCATACGCCATTCCGTGGATGGAGCATCAAAATTTTGCTAGTTGTGGTTCAGTTAATCATCAGGTGCGTGACGTGGGGCCAGACCTAGTTCGGGAGACAGATGGTATAGCACGCACATGTAGGAGTGTCAAGTGTGCTGTTGCTGTTCAAAGGCAGGATCGCAGAGGCGCTGCGAGTACACCTTGTTTTGTCTCTTCTTTTCCCGGTTGCAAAAGGACGGACGAAACGTGTAGCCATGCCGGGGGGATTGGAGAGAAAGAAGAAAGCGAGGATCCCACGTAAAGTGAAACGGTAACATAAAGGGATTCAAGCATGCATTCACTCCGAGAGAGAGCTTTGGATCGGGGCCAAATCAGAGTGGGAACAGTAACATCAGGTGGCCAAATCAATTGCCAAGATGACAAGGCAATCAATGAACCTTTTCTTAACGAAAACAATAGTAATAATAACAAGATGGCCAAATCTTTGCCTTCTCAATCTCTGACTGAGCTAAGGCCAGGATATATGCGCATGAGAAAAAAAAAGGACAAATGATCAGCGGCCTCACCGTGATCCTAGACTCCTAGCTGCTGTGCTGTTGCTGGTGCTCAAGAAACACAAAGATGGTTGCGTAGGTTGGTAAGCAGAGCACACGCTTGGCATGCAGATATTATATTATGCAGGGTGCAGCAGAAAAGCAGAGAGAGGATGATGGAAGGGAGGTAGAAGAAACACCGTCGAGACTCGAGAGCGAGGTAATAATAAGTTACCCTTGGACTGGAGCACGAAGAGCGCGCCGGCGTCGAGCTTCTGGCCGACGGTGTCGGCGCCGGCCTCCATCTTCGTGGCCTGCTCATCGTCCCCGCTCGCCGCCACAGCTCCTATCCCCATGGCGCCCCCTGCCGCTGGAACTGGAAGGAAGGGGTGGAGCCGAGCCAGTCGACAGAGGAAGGGTGTGGGTGGCTATAACCAGTTCTCGCCGAACAGCTGCACGTTGCTCTGGCAGAGCAGAGACGACCCCCGCCGGACTGCGTGTGCTGTTTCTGCGAGCTCGCAGGAAACAGGGCGTGATGAGCCAGCCGAGAGGCTGCTAGCTTATATGGCAGCTGCGCCCGCGCGCACCGCGGCGTAGAATTTTCCGTGCCGCGGTCTTGGCATGTGCTGAGTAAACGGCAACCATCACCAACAAATGGTGACAGCAACAATCACCAACAATTTTCTTCCTCGATTTTATGACGTCGGCATACAACTTCGACAAACAAATATATTTTTTAAATGTTTTTAGTACATTTTTTTAAAAAAAATGTTCGTTCTACTACCTCAACTATTCGTTCTGTCCATCTAACCTCCTTAATAAAATTTAGACTTGATTTACACCCCCAAAACTATTTAAGATGCTCCAATCTATCCGATAAAATTTGTCTTTTTGTTTCTCAACATGATGAACCACAACTGAAAATTTATTAAGAATTGTTTATGGTATTTTCGTATGTTAGGAATATTTAATACATAATTGATTCTAAGCAAAAGTGCATGAAAGCAATCTGAAGAAAATTCTAATGTATTTTTCTTAATATAGGGCGTAAGTCACATTTGCAAAAATTGAACTTAAAGTTTAACTTGTGCACATAGAAAAAGAAAATTCAGATCTCATTAGGGGATAGAATGGGCTAATTAAAATAGTTAAGGAAATAAATCGAGTCTAAATTTTGGTTAGGGGATAAGCATACTAACTAGAATATTTTTTTAAAAAAATATATAGATGATGATGTCTATTTGAGTACACTACCAAACTGAGGACTTCCTTCAAAATGGTATCGCTAGTAAAGTCAAAACCGGTGAAGCTCAAAGAAAACTGACTTCACCTGACTTCTAATTTATTTCTAATTTAATTAAAAAATATATAACTCTATGGTGCCTCAGCTCATCTGTGCAAAACAAGTAAATCCTCTTGTTAGCTCTCGCACATAACAACCCACGATCAATACACGTCGGGATGGTATGATTAGCACCTTGCTTTAATTCCTTCCTCTCGCGTCAACGTTGATGGATATTGGATTGAGCAACCGATTAGCGCATCCAGTGGCCGGGAGTACACTAGTCCATTGGTGTGGATGCCCACTACTTGGCCAAAGTGGAGTACTCCTGAATAACTTCTGACAGCAACGCTCATTGTGATACAATACAATTTTTTTCAAAGAATAAAAAGTAGAAATAGTTCTCCACAGCGACCTAATTTTCTGCAGAAAACGGTCACATGGTACTATGTGTTTTAATTTCGTCGTCGGTGGTGATTTTTCTTGGAAAGATTCTGAGTTTCTGACGGAGACGCGTGACAGTTCTGAGAGCGAGCTGGATATCGACCGTAATGGTAACAACCATTCCTTATCAAGTATCGCTAGGGTAGATCCTTGTCATTGCTATGACTCTTGTGGATTTAAGTAGTGGCCTGTGCTTAACATAAGTAAACAGGGAATAATTATATATGCGTCCGTAAATTCAAAACCGTCGATACTTTTCTCGCAGAACTTTGCTTTCTTTAGCTTGTCTTATTTCAGCTTCTTCGTGGTACTTTTCTCTCAAAACAAATTTGTCGTGCAAATCATCATGTAATACTTTTCTCTCGTAACAAACTAGCAAGTTGGCCCGCGCTAATAGCGCTGCTAGATTTGATAAACCATTTTTTTAAATGCTAATGTTAGCATTGTATTTTCTTTATCCATCTTAATTCATTACCCATCCTTTTGAAATCACTAATACCGATGTAAATATTGGAGCTCAAAATTCAGAATTGATATTGATACACTCGAATTTTATTATTTGGATGGTGTTTTAATTGGTGGATGGAACCTGACCTAATAATGAATGTCATTCGACGCTCTGTTGCACCCCTGCATACAACAACCTCCGAGCTCTGTATTGGACAGAAATTGTTGTTCACCCTCTCATCACTTAGTCCCCGCCTCAACCGACTGGTCCTCTTACTCCTAACTCTCAATGGTCGAACTCTGCCTTTGATTCTATTTGTTGATTCTATAGCTCCTGAGTTTGGCTCGGTTGTTGACCTCACGCAGAGTCTGGGTTCTCCACTTTCTGATGCGCAGATCCAACTCCTCCAGCGAGCTCGTCATACCTCGTGGAACTGTTGGTTGTCGACGTAGTAGGTGACCTTGAAGCTTGATCTGGGGTGGGCTAAAGCAACGGTACCATAGGTCCTCCTATCTTTCCATATGGGTGCACGTGCACCCCCTTCTTCATCTCATCCAATGATACCTTCTTCCTCTCGTCCGAAAGTCTCTCTTCCTTACGATCGACGGTCGATGCCTCTTTGTTTTTCTTCTTCCTGCTCATCGATGGCCACTCCTTCGTTGATGGTTCATGGCGGCCGGTTCTCTCTCTTCTAACTTGCGATGCCGACAAATACATAAGATGTTTCCTATATATACATATTGTATCATGTCTCTTAGGATATATATTTATTGCTTGAAATGCTATGTCCTTAGTCGTTGTTGAATATACCTTATGTCTTCTAAAATGTAACAATTATGTTTGACAATACTTTTATAACTTCCAAGATGACTACTGATCATCAATAGTAGGTAACATTATTCAATGTGGGCATACTTATGTTCATCATCGTGTTCATTGTGTTATTTGGTTCTTCACGCATCACATACCAATCTAATTCCAAAAGTTTCCAAAAAGAATTAAAAAATATACGACAAACCAACTTGATCTCATCAATTTCATTCTTGTTTGGAAGCTTACTATGCTTATAGATATGTGTAGTCGAAAAATTGTTCCTCTTTGTTTATTATAGAGGATCTCATGTCACTAACAGGTGGTCTATTCGCAAGCAAGCCCATGTTCTAGGGACACAAAGTCCCTCTACTGCAGAGCATGCTTATCCTAAATGGTGACATCATACTGATAATTCAATTTATCTCACTCATGTCTATTGTGCAAGATAGATATTTGCATTGGGTAGCTTAAATTTATCCACACCTCGTGCTAGTTTCTCGGATGTATCACAATATTTGTTCATATCACAATGCTTATGTTTTCTCTTGATGTCTTCCCTCTTTTGTCAACCTTACTTCTTTTTTGAGCATTTTGCCAATTTGTTGTAGCCATTTATGACCATTTGTTTTGTCCACCATCATTGTCTACTACCTCAGTTCTTCTCTGACCAAAGCAGTCGTATCGCGTTGGTCGCTATCTAGGAAGCCATTGTCGCTTTTTGTATCCAAACCCCATATGATTGATGTCAAACCATACTTAACATCTTCTTTGTCAAATTACTGCTATGCAAACCTACATGAATTGCTCATCAAATCTATCTTATCTTATCATCTCCTGCGGCATCTGATTTTTTTGTCTCCATCACGTTGTAGGTTTGTATGTGTCAAAATCAAGTATTTCCTCACCCTAGCCATCTACCCATGTTGTATTTTCAGTGCCTATCTTCAAAAAAATCGAAGAGACTTAGAGCATGCTTGGTACACTTGTGGCCGCTTGTACCCTTGTCTGCTTGCCTCGCATTGCTAGGCAAATCAAGGTGAGCTCCCATGGGAGTGCTTGATTTCCTTACTGTTTCTCACCTTGTAGCTCGATCCAGCAGTGTCATAGACGCTCGATCGATAGCAGCAAAGGTCCTTCCGACCATGGAGGTTAATCCAACAACAGTGGAGGTCGAATCGACGACATTAGACGTCAAATTGACAGTAGTGGAGGACGATTCAGTGGTCGAAGAGTTTGATTCAGTAGCTAAAGAGCTTGATTTGGTTCTCGTGCACCTGAATTTTACGACGACAAAGCTTGTTTCGGCAGATGCAGTGTTGATTCGACAGTCAGTCCACGTCAGTTACAATCTGAAGTATATATACATCGGATTACAAACAGTATCCCGTGATATTCGGACTGATTGGCGTTGTGTTTGGTGTCTTGACTTTTGCACGCCAAATCTCCCGTCGTCTCGGGCTCGCTTGCCAGGATGGGTGGGCCCACCACCAAGACTTAAACTTCAACCTTTGAACAAAATTCCCTCATCTTCATGCCCTGAGCGACGGCCCAGTTAAACAATGGCTAATGTGCAATTGACCGTGTATATAAATAAAATCCTCTATCTTTGTCTCCCTGAGCGATTGCACAGTCTCTTGTCGCTATCTCTCCATGCCCATGGTTGCTTTCTCTAAATAGTCTACCTAGTTCGTGCTCTAAACATCTCTTGTCGTGCTTTATGCTCTGCTCGTGTCTTCTTCTCCGACTTTCGGCATTGAGTGAATTAAACTACTGGATGAAAATAAATAAACAAAGCAGTACATCAATTACGCTCTGTCCTCCTTGCACCCTCTTTTTCGCATGAAGATGTTGCCGATTAGATTATTGGATCGCCTGCTCGAGGGCACCGCACTATAATCCCTTACTTTGGGAGGGAACAACGGACTATATCCAACTCTCGTATGTATTTTCATCTGCCGGTGTTTTACATATATGAGTGGTTTTCTACGAAGTATAGTTTAGAGAAGAGCTTTTTGGTTATCACTAAAGTCATCATGAGGCCAAACTTGGGGTCACGGTTACTCTCTTCTTTATTTGAGAAACAATTTTATTTCCATCTCATATATATATTAGAGTCATGTGAGGCTCAACAAAGAGATTGATTTTATTTTCTAACAGAAACTTATTTTCATCATATGCCATGTCTTATTAATGTTGGCATTTAGAGCCTTGCAAGGCTACATGCCTATGCGGATAAATATTTCATGAGCTTCCTAATTAGTACTTCAACAGGGACAGAGAACTAATTTAATGCCCATCGTGTGAAACTTTCTAAATTATAATTGTATTTATTATTTACTCTTCAGTTAGTTATTTTTTTTATCTTTCCCAATCCGTGTAAACATTAACTACTATTTTTCTTATTTTTAATTCCGAATTTATGTCTTTATTAATTGTATTTGTATTGAATATGGACTCTTTGGATTTCCTTATTTTAATTCCGAATTTATGTATTATTTGGATTAATCTAGACCTTCAGATCTTCATAAAATCCAACGGTGTATATTCTTCTCTTTTTTGGATTAACGTGGGAATTTCTAGACCCTCTCGGCGAACGTGGAGCCTTGCAAGGCTACATGCCTATGCGGATAAATATTTCATAAGCTTCCTAATTAGTACTTCAACAGGGATAGAGAACTAATTTAATGCCATCGTGTGAAACTTTTCAAATTATAGTTGTATTTATTATTTACTCTTCAGTTAGTTATTTTTTTGATTTCCCAATCCGTGTAAACATTAACTACTACTTTTCTTATTTTTAATTCCGAATTTATGTCTTTATTAATTGTATTTGTATTGAATATGGACTCTTTGGATTTCCTTATTTTAATTTCGAATTTATGTATTCTTTGGATTAATCTAGACCTTCAGATCTTCATAAAATCCAACGGTGTATATTCTTCTCTTTTTTGGATTAACGTGGGAATTTCTAGACCCTCTCGGCGAACGTGGTGTCTTCTTTTAACACTCAAGTATAAAGATAATAGATAGATTCGTTATACAAATCAGCAGAAGATCTACCGAACGAAACTGATAGTAGAGTACCACTATGCTGGCTCTGGCTGGATATTCTTGTGATCTGTGTCCCGTTTGATGACTTGCGTGTATATAGTATATATTTGCAAGTTGGAGTTGAAAGAAACACAATCGACGTATTTCAACGCTTGGCAACCAATCGATCAAGGCCAGCTGTGAAAACAATTTTCTAACTGTTTCAGCCGGCTGGGTCCACGTGCTGGCTCTAGACAAAAAGATTATGCTGCTAATTCGATGCGGGAGGACTGTCAGTACTGAGTAGATTATTGTAATTTGCATATAATACTGCTAGCCACAGATCGAGAGCATAGTATAATGGTGCCTGAGGTACACGCTGCCCGCCACTAAAATAAACTTGCCAATCGACCAGTGTACATCACCGGATCACCCAAAGTATCGAATTGAAGTGACGCCGCAACCGAAAGCAAAATGTGCTTGTGATGAAAATAAAGGGTACACTCAGCTTGGACTTGCCAAGATTGTAGGAATTTGAATAAGCGAAAGCATGCCTTGTTGTTCTTCCCACTGAGTGGCAGAGCGCACATTTTCCATGTAGAAGGGAAGCGCAGATAGCGCACTGGTGTCATAAAGCTAGTAATCAAAATACAAGAAAGTGCGGCGAAATCAGCTTAGATTTCCAGTGAAAAAGTACAGCCACTAAGCGTCGTCAGTGGACAGTGGGTTCTGGTAAAACAGTGACAAAGCGTGGAGCATCCAGGTTTCTGATCCAAACATTGATCTGGTGAGAGAAGAAACCGGTCCTGTCAAAAAAGAGTCAAAATTTCAGGATTTGACACCGGCCGCAAAATTTTTATTAGACGGAGGAAAAATAAAAACAAGAGCTGTTCTCAGCCTTCTGTATATTGGTGGGCAAGCGCATGCTAGACCGGTTGGTCTCATAGCTGTTGCCTTGCAACACGGAGAGCCATCCAACTTTCAAAATTGGACAAACTGGGGAAACCAGGCAAATTTGACCCTTTGGATGGTTTCACAAGTGGTTTTGCGTTTTTTTAATTTAAAAAGTTTAGATCCAAATAAAAAATCCATAGCTAATTCATTTCAAATAAAAAATATCAAATTGGTGCTATAGTTTTTCTTAAAATGCAGACTATCAGTTGGTGTTCTATTTGGCATTATTTGAATCTCAGTTGTTCATGTTTCTCGTGTTTTATTACAAGCAATGAATAACTTAAAATAGTAACAAATATGCAGTTAGCCACTTTCATATTCCTCATTTCAGTTTCCGATTCCCAGTACATAAGATTTTTGTATTTTTTGTTCCTAGTGGTTTTTTCGTTCTTTCCTATGACTTACTCTTGTAGTCCCAAATTATTATTCCTTTTGATTTTTAGATATATTTTTATGTATCTAGGTGCATATGGAGAGATATATACCTAGAAAAACTAAAACAAATAGTAATTCGGGATGGAATGAGTAGTACCTTGGCAGTTTGGGTGATGGACACATAACAATATCTCATGTATGTAAGTTGTAGTGTTGTACACTCGATAGTAAAGACTTACTATACGCGTTGAGTAAACACTCCAAACTTCTCTGTGTGTTTTTTGTGTTTTGCATAGCAAACACTCAAATCTTTTAACCTAGTGTACTAATGTACATGGACAAGGGTTTTATACCTTGGCTTATTTTTCTTTAAAAAAATGCGAACAACACACCGATAAGAGCACACTTGAAGTGCACCACTCTATTAGTAACAATGCTAATTCATCCTTTGGTACTAGGGAATGAAAAAGCATAGGAATATGAAAAATGTAGGAATAAGACACTGCATATGCTAATCAAAGGAATCAAAACCATAGGAATTCTGTAAGGTAAGGTGCTTGGACGGTGTAGAAAGAACACAAGAATCCTAAAGGAAGCTTAGGTGGAAATTTTGATTTATTAATTTGGCATGTTTGATTAGGCACAAATAACAAGTGCATGCTTTGATTGGGCATTGTTTTATCTCCTAAGTTTTTCTATGGTTTTCCTATGAAATCGAAGGGAAAAGGAATGTTTTTTAAAGAAAACTGTAGGGGTACCCCACAACGCAAATTTGAAAGAAATGATGTCGCACATAGGATTTGAAACCTGGGTGGCAGCCTCCCAGCCAGTGGCCTTTACCTCTCCAACCGTGAGCCCCTTGACTCATTCCTCTACTTTTCATGTAACTCATTCCTATGAACTAAAGGCTGCTACATGAATGAAATTCATAGGAACAAGAATCCTACATTTTTACTCCATTATTCAAAGGAGGACTAAACCTTGTAAAGTTCAAGATCGACACATATATATGGGTTTAACAAGTAGCTCACAAGATGATGATATCTAAGGCCTTGTTTAGTTGGCAAATTTTTTGCCAAAAATTTGCTACTTTTTCAACTCTCTCTCCATCACATCACATTAAACACACCAAAAGACATATGTTCGGAGCAGTAAATGTAGGTAAAAAAATTACTAATCACACGGTTCTGTTGTACATCACGAGCCGAATCTTTTGAGCCTAATTACCCCATGGTAGGATAATATTTACCACAAACAAACAAAACATGCTACATGAGTGCTACAGGAGTTGGAACAGTTACTTTTGCTAGTTTTTTGCCAACTAAACAAGGCCTAAAATATGTATGCGAGCGCTACATTCCTCTTCTGCACAGACCACAGAGTAATGGCCTAGTGGATGACAGTGTCAGGAACACTTAGTGCGTATTTTGTTTAGTTTGTGGTGAAAACCATATATTGTATTTAAAAAGGATAGTTCTCATAAGTAGTAAATTCTCTTGATTCATGTAAAGTCTACCTAAATGTAAAAAAATACCCTCATATTGGAAAAAGAGACCCATTCCGAACAAAAATATGTAGAACATGGTTATATAATGATTGTGGTGTGAAAATGCTATAATAATATTGTTTAGAGATAATCCAAAAGGTTAGCCAGCCTTTTCCCTCAAAATATGGCACTGTTTCAAACTTACAATAGTTCAACGCGCCATACATGTTGAGAAAACTAAATAGCAAAACACCACTATAGTTTCATAAGAACCGTACAAAATAAAGAAAAATAATAATATAGTCTTCTAGATCCTTAAAAAATATAAGTGGCACCTACAAAATTTTGAGCACGATCAGGGTAAACATTGGCAGTTTGGTACTCTCATTGCGTGTAACATCACTAGCATGCCCACTTGATAATAAAATGAATTTCTATGTTCACATCTTCCGTTCATGAAACACACCTATTTAACTCTACAACCATTGATAAGAAGGACCTTTGATTTTTTTATTTTGCTAAAAAGAACCTTGGTTTCTCTAGCTTAAGACAAATCTAGAATGACAACCCCCTTTTCTTTCTATCAAGTAGCAAAACTAGCAACTATAAGGATCCTTGCAGCATGACATACTCAATTTAACAGTACCACGTGATAAATCCATGCTCTGTCATGGAAGTGCCTCCATCTCACTTACTTGAGTCAACACCTCAATCTTGCTCGGCTATATAATCATCCCAAATAAATAATATTTAATGAATGGATATTGATGCGCAAGAACATTTATATGGCATCAATATCTTAACGTGTACTCCCCCGTCCTGAAATATAAGGCCTGAGGCCTCCTAGGATTCTTAGGACATATTAAAGAGGTGAACAAATGTCTCATATGCCCTTCACTAATGATTAAAAAAAAGCAAGTTTTTGAGTTAACAAGGTGGGTATTTGGTAAATTTTTTAAGTTGAATTGATTGAGTGCTTGCTAAAAACTCCTAAAACGCCTTATATTTGGGGATAAGTTTTGTACTCTTGAATGTTTTTATATTTCAGAACAAAAGAAGTACAACGATGCCCAGAAACTCTTACCTCCTTTTCTACAATTCCATCTTTACTACAATCCATGTGTAGGAACTAAGGGGCTACTTGGTTGGGAGCCATACTCCGCCACGCCACACCTGCTCTCGCCATGCTATAGTGACCTGAGTGTGGCGGACGATTCGTCCACCATTGTGGCGGCCACAACAGGGGGTGTGGCGAGTAGTGGCGGACAACCAAGCAGCCCCTAATTCATAGAGTACTGTTTTGTACTGTGACACTGATGATACATATCAACAATGATTGCCAAAGATTTTGCTGTATATATAACTCTCATGATGAGTATAAAGAGAAATAAAAACTCTCATCATGCACACTGGAAGTTCCTCAGGAAGTGGGTGCTTTTGATAACCACGTAAGGTGGAGGTGATGCGTAATCCAACACTGAACCTTATCTCTTTTTTTTCGAAACACTGAACTTTTTTTTTTATCTCGCGTCCATTCGTGGACTCTGCTAGTGCCAAGCCAACACGAGAGCCGCCAAACAGCGCGACCGAGAGTACTACGCACCACTCGTCACTTGACTCGCGTCTGACCCGGAAAACCACACCCGTCACACACCGACCCCTATCCGGCTATCCCGATTTCAAACGCACGCCGCACGAACCCACCCCGCAACGTCCCCTGACACCGCGGGCCCGCCCGCCCGCGTCCGCAGAATCTCCGCCTCCGCCTCCGCACGCACGGGCGTCCGAGGCGTCCAGCTCACTGCTTTGCCTCCGCCCTCCGCCACCCCACCGCCCCCGCCCCGCACCGCACTCCCCCTAAAACCCTCGCCACCGCCACTCCCCCGCTCAGCTCATACCATTCCCCAAGCGCCGCCGCTCGCCGGCGGCGGTACCCCGCCACCCCCCGCGATGTCGTCTGCGTCCGGCGCGCTGCCGCAGCCTCGCCGCGGCCGCCCCGGGCCCTGGCCCCCGGCGCCGCCCCCGCAGCCGCAGGCGCAGCCCCTCTCCTGGGCCAAGCGCACGGGCTTCCAGCCCCGCGTCTCCGGCGAGTCCCTGCCTTCGGCTTCCGCTCCCAACTCCGGGCAGGTCCCCCTCCCTCGCCCCGCCGAGGCCCCTGCCGATCTGGAGTCCGGCCCGCCGGCCCGGCCCACCACCGCCCTCCCGCCCCCTCCTGCCGCCACGGGAAATGGCGAGCGGCGGCAGCCCCCGCCGGCCCATCCTCAGGCGAGGACGCGGAGGAGGGACTCCGATGGGGTAAGGCCGAATGGGCAGGCGGCTGCGCCGTCGCTTCCGCAGCTACAGGAGGAGGAGGAGACGCCTGAGCGGCCGGCTCATGTGAAGTACGAGCTTCGTGACACTCCTGGAATATGTAAGTACTCAATCAAGGAAGCGAAACATGCATGTTCGACGTATTGTGCTAATTTGAGCGTTTTTAAGCTGTGCTGCAGTTCCACTTGTGATATATGGATTTCAGCATTACATCTCCATGGTTGGCTCCATCATCCTGATCCCTCTCGTAATGATTCCTGCAATGGGCGGCTCGGCAGTGAGTGTGGCATTGATCTTGTAGTATTTCTTGCTTTATGACTGATTTAGTGGGTATGTTACTTAAGAGCCCCTGTTTGGATGTGTATTGCTTAGGATGACACGGCAGCAGTGGTGTCCACGGTGTTGCTCGTTACTGGGATGACTACATTGCTGCACATGTTTGTTGGAACCAGACTGCCCCTTGTGCAGGGCCCATCTTTTGTATACCTTGCTCCTGCACTCGCGATCATGAACTCCCCGGAGTTCTTTGGCCTCAATGACAATGTATGCATATATTTTGAATTGTATTATGGTGTTGCAGTACCTATAACATGGCAAAT
This sequence comes from Cenchrus fungigraminus, assembly GCA_036936925.1. Classification (NCBI taxonomy): domain Eukaryota; kingdom Viridiplantae; phylum Streptophyta; class Magnoliopsida; order Poales; family Poaceae; genus Cenchrus; species Cenchrus fungigraminus. The sequence continues at coordinate 11,192,565 of CM072778.1, read as the reverse complement.
GTTGCAGTCATGCAAAGCTTGCTTGGTCTTTGTCCTCTACCAGTCCTGAGTCCTGATTGAGCTTAACAACTTGCTTTCATTGCAGAATTTTAAACACATAATGAAGCACCTGCAAGGAGCTATAATAATTGGAGGTGCATTCCAAGTGGCCTTGGGATATACAGGCCTCATGTCACTATTTCTGAGGTGCGCGTCCCTTTTTGTTAATTAAACACACAGCCATTTTCTTGCCCGTCCAATTTGATGTGAATAAATGATTGGCCTTAGCAGTTAATGAATTGAAAATTAGTTTAGATGGCATGCACTCTTAGGGAAAATAAATTTTATCTGGAATTTCATTCTTCCTTGCCAGATATTTCAAGTATAGAACACCTTTTGCATGGGCTTGGAATCATCTTTCACATGGTCATACAGTATAAAAAATTGCACATTATATATTCTTTAGTGTAGATGACTTAAAAGCTACAAGGGTCATTGTAATTATGAGCTGGCCACTAGGTAGCAGTGTAAATTGTTTATTTCCAGCCATAAACATACTTTCACTTTTGCTGTAACTGACTAATACATTTACTCAATGGCCCTCGTCTTTTTGTGGCACAATTCACCATGTGTTATTGTGACAAGTATTAATGCTCAGGTGATGTCTACCTTGTTTGTGTTTTCTTATCTTTATCTGTTGATTTCAGGGTGATAAATCCAGTTGTCGTCTCACCAACGGTTGCAGCTGTTGGACTTTCATTTTTCAGTTATGGTTTCGCTAAATTAGGCACATGTATAGAGATGGGCATTTTGCAATTGTTGATGGTGGTTATTTTTGCACTTGTGAGTATGCAGGGAATCACTTTTTAGACATGGTGTGATATAATGTGAATTACGAAACACTGTCCCTTTCTAATCATTTAACTATTTCACTTGTGGCAGTATCTCCGCAAAATAAAATTATTTGGCTACAGAGTGTTTCTAATTTATGCGGTAAGATTTTGTCTTGTACTCTCTCCGTTCTTAAATACATGACGTTTAGGACAACAAATTAGTTCATTTTTGAACTAACTAGGTTGTCCTAAACGTCATATATTTATGGACGGAGGTAGTAATATTGATTGAATGTGTAAATTTGTGCCGCATGGTGGTTAGTATGAGAAGCTAATTTCTGATCTACTGATGCTGTCTCCTTAGGTTCCTCTTGGATTAGGAATCACATGGGCCATCGCTTTCGTTCTCACAGCAACTGGAGTTTATAGCTACAAAGGTTGTGATGCAAATATTCCGGCCTCGAACAATGTGTCAGACTTTTGTCGGAAGCATGTATTGAGGATGAAATCTTGCCGTGTAGACACTTCACATGCCTTAAGATCTTCACCTTGGTTCAGATTTCCATATCCATTGCAATGGGGCACTCCAGTTTTTAGTTGGAAAATGGGCCTTGTGATGTGTGTTGTATCAATCATTGCTTCTGTCGATTCTGTAAGTTGATTCCTTTGATATTCTTAACTTTCATAATAAACTATCAATGCATTACTTGGATAAGAATATAAGATCTAACCATTTGCGCATCATCTTACCTACATTGTTATACTCTGTGATCAACTTGACATTATCTTACCTAGAAATTATTTGACTTAATAAAGAGCAACTTCTTATTAGTATTTCAAATTCAGAAGCAGCCATTGACTTCAATTCAATGTGCTCATAATTCAGGTTCGTCTATATATTAACATGTTTGTGCCTTTTCAAATTAAGGTTGGTTCCTACCATGCATCATCTTTGTTTGTGGCCACAAGGCCACCAACTTCTGGAGTCGTTAGCAGGGGTATCGGTGTTGAAGGTGTCTCTACAATCTTGGCTGGCCTTTGGGGTACAGGAGTTGGGTCGGCAACGATAACAGAGAACGTACACACAATTGCTGTGACTAAAATGGGTAGTCGAAGAGCAGTTGGATTTGGTGCTATTTTACTGCTATTGCTCTCTGTCGTTGGTAAGAAACTTATTTCACCATTTCTTTGGTGAAAATTTCTCATGCTGTGAGCAAAGATTACCAAAGTAAAAGACATTCTTCTTGCTTATCACTGTTACTACGATTCCTTTGTAGGAAAAGTTGGAGCCTTCATTGCTTCTATTCCTGATGTCATGGTTGCTGCTCTCCTTTGCTTCATGTGGGCAATGCTATGTGCACTTGGCTTGTCCAATCTTCGCTACAGTGCAACCGGAAGCTCCAGGAACAGTATTATAGTTGGGCTATCTTTGTTCTTGTCCCTATCAGTTCCTTCATACTTCCAGCAATATGGTGTACATCCTAACACAAACTCATCAGTGCCAACTTACTTTCAGCCATACATTGTTGCATCTCATGGACCTGTCCAAACCGGATCTGGTGGGGTATGTGCTCAAACTTTCAATCTTTTTCACTAGAAACTTCATTATCCTATTGTGCTTTTTATATGTGCATTATAGTAAAGAAAAAGATGGGCATTATGGCCTGAAAGCCATGCAGATGAAGAAACTATAACTAAGGTTTGAGTGGAGCCTAGGAACTGCTAATCCCACACACTTCCCACCCTGCTGGCAGCACCCCTAGCTACTTGCCTTGACCACCAACCCAGTGTCTCTCCCTACCCTCATTCCCCTTCCTGCTGCCAATTTCCCCTGCCACCAGCCAGTCTCTGTGGCTGGCTTGCCTTCCACTGCACAACTCGCCACTGGCGTGTAGCATGGCAAACCCCCTAGCTTGTTCCTATGCCAAAATTACTGACCATTTATACGCTTCACAAATGAAGTAGTTTAGGGGTTTATGGTTCAACTTTAAAAAAATGGATAAAGAAAAAATATAGCATACAAAGGTACTAATTGAAAGGACTATATGCTTCAGAATCTGGTTGTTCAAGCTATATGCTTCAACTAAATATTAGTCAAGTTTGAATAGTTCTAGTGGGTAAAAGTGTAAAATATCTGATGTTGGATGTACTCCAGTACATATTTGGCGGCATGTTGGATGTACCCAAGTATTTGACTGCAATTTAACTTATCTGCTTGCATTTCAGGTGAACTATGTCCTTAACACGTTGCTGTCACTCAATATGGTCATTGCATTTCTGGTTGCTGTCATACTTGACAACACAGTCCCTGGAGGCCGCCAAGAGCGGGGTTTGTATGTATGGTCAGAAGCAGAGGCTGCGAAGAGAGAATCTGCATTCATGAAAGACTATGAACTTCCTTTCAAGATTGGACGAGCATTCAGGTGGGTGAAGTGCGTCGGCCTATAGCACAATTTTGGGTAGTTTGTCGCATCGGCCAAGTTCATCAGCATCTCAAGTGAAGGGAGTGGTTAGTCATCAATCATGACTGACTATTTCGCGACCAAGCTAGTGTATATCCTATATTGCTCCTTAGGCTAGTTATTTTGTCCTGATGCATCTAGATTTTCAGATACTTTGAGACTGCTGTATATCATCGCTGACGGATTTTGTTCTTCTCCTGTTATTTAGCTGGTCTTAGAGATATCAATTTGTATAGGCGGGGAAAAAGAATTCTGAACTACTCCAGAACTCTATCTGGTTTTGTGGTAACTTAGGTTCACAGGAATCAGAAATCTGTTCTGTCTAGTTGGTTTGTAGATCACTGACCACATAATCGCCAACTTTGGCCTTCGTGCACCCTACCTGAAATTCAGATTGTGCTGAATCTGGATCCCAAGGCCGGGTTCTGTATCAAGTATCACCTTCACTCATCAGGCTTGTAAATGCAATGCAGTTTTGTCAGGCTTCTAAGGCCGTGTTCATCCATGAAGCATTGAAGCTCTATTTTCTTGCTAGCTGGCATATTTGTTACTGTCTATCACGGGCACGTTATACGTGTCAACTATTGGGAAACTTGCATACTTTACATGATCCTCTTCATCGTTACCTACGTATCATTGGTTGATTAGCAGTACGCTAGTGCTGAGTCACGTGTGACGTGTCGTCGCATGGCAATGATGGCGACCATAGCTTGGAATGCAAGCACCCAAAGAATCTGAGAGGTCAAAGTATCAAACCGGTGGCCCGGCCGCTTTCCCGGGCACGCCATCGGCAGAAACAGGCTACACCGTCCGCTCGCGAATACCTGGCCTGGAAAGCTGGCGAGCGGCGCCCGCACGCGCCACGCATGGTTCTGACCGTGCGAGACAGGTGGTTTGATGACTTTGAGGCGGGACGGTGGCCGCGATGATGGCGGCTGGCGTCGGTGGCGGCACACATGCCGTTCCGAGCATCATGATGTGTGGGCAGGACAAAAAGGTCGGTGAGGCTGCTCGAGGAGTACCCATCATGAACGACACTTTCTGCATGCGGCGACACTGCAGTGCAGCAAAACCGGAGACCAGTTCGGCGAAAGGTGACGCACTAGCCAGGTGGTGGCGTTGTCAGTGGAGCTAAGGTATGGTCGCAACCACTCAGATTCGATTCTTCGTCAGAGCGAATTATGAGGTTGATTTTAAAGAAATCCCCTCGTTGGTGAAACCGGAGTTCGGAGGTTTTCTAAGCCGAGAGAAAGTTTCTTATTCTTAATGAAAATCGTGGGGGCGGTCTTACCCCCACCGGCTTAGTTTTACCGAGGTGGTGGGCAAATTTTATCATCGCTGACCTCAAGTACCTTTCCGCAACCTTTGCAGGGATCTCCACTACTACAATCCTGTGCAGAACAGAAGCGTTGTGGTATGCTATACAGTACTACACTACATTACTGCAGAACACACTTCTATACCACTTACACTTAACCAAACACTGAAACACAGCCACACAAATGCTAACAGACGAAGGCGTCAACAAAAATGGACACGTTGAACACTTGAACTTACAACATCCACTTATTGGATATGGTGTAATCGATACCACGCTGCATGAACAAATCTGCGTTCCCAAGAGGCCCCGTTCTCCTGAGATCTAGCTCGAGTCCTAGAATCCCAGGAAGGAAAGGAGCACTCCCAGTCCCAACTGTAAAATCTGTTGGCACGTTGCACCTACCAGGAGTAGGCACCGGGAGAAGCGCAGGAGACTGAAGATCATAGCGCCGCTTTGCTGGAATCCCTGATCCATCTCCGGCAACCGACGGAGCTGATCTCGCAGCGCCATGCACAGCAGGAGGTGCTCGCAAACTGATGCTAGCCGAGAACATTTTCTCGTCCACTGGAAACGAGTCTGTTGGCAGCCGGAACAAACCTGGGGCGCCGACAGGGATGTTTCTGTAATCCTCGATCGCTCTGTGGTAATCGTCTCCTGGCGCGGGGAGCGCCAGAATCTCCTCCCGCCGAGGGCTCGAGCTGCTCTGTCTTTCTGAGACGGAAATGCCGGTGACATGGACAGGCAAATCCTCTGGTGCCGGGAGAGCCAGTATCTCCTGACGGGCTGGACTTGAGCTACCGAGCTCCTCCCTGAACGAATTGCAGCTGCCGTCGTCGGCCATCAGGTCGTCGTATTCTCTGTGCTCGTCGCCTGGTGCGGGGAGCGCCAAGGTCACCTGGTTGGGAGGAACTGGCTTGCTCAGCTTGGCACTCAGTGATATCCTGGCACTTTGAAGCGCCTGCAGAACACTCTCTATATCCTCGATGTTTGTTGACGCCGGCCGATAGGGCTGTGCGTCAGCAGCTTGGCTGTCCGTGTTGTCGTAGAACTGTGACGAGCTCCAGTCAGATACCTTGCTGTTGTTGAGGGTGTCACTCGAGGGGCTCCCGTCTGATGGTACTTTGGTGGCGAAGGGCTTAGCGTTCGCATTGTAGCCTGAATCGCCGTCTGAGATTAGGTCTCCGCGATCTTGATCTTGCCTAGTGACTGTGCTGGTTGTGGAGCTTTCTTGAGCTGAAATGGAAGGTGTTTGCACAAGACCGTTGTCAGGCTCGTTGCTCGCTTCACGCCGCTGGGCACCGTTCTCTTGTGAAAGGGAACCGTTTGGCAGACATTCAGATTCAGATGAGGGGCTGATGGTGATGGGGAGGTCGTTTTTATTTGATTCTGCATCTGTCTCATATGCCTTATTCTTAACCTCCATAACAACCTGAAATTTGTAAAACACATGGGTAAAATGGACAAAACCGTAAACTTCGCCTAATCAAAATATTAAAGACCCAATCCTGAACCTGAACAATAGCAGCAAAGGTTGCACTAATGATACTACACTCTGCAGTATTTATGAGATAACTAAGCACCAATATTTGTACGTTTAGCAGCGACGCAGATATACAGTGCACAGTGTACAACCAAGAACAGCAAGATACCATAATTCAGTAGTACAATTTTTTTTTAAAAAAGGTAGTACAAAAATTAAGATACCAATTTCTTACCTTATTCGCATTCTTGTTCTCGTTGTACTGTTTCTCCCACTCCCTTTGAGCTTTCTCCTCTTCCTCGTACTGCCCTATCAGCTCGGCCTGCTTCTCCAGCACCCTCTCCATCTCCCCATCCTTCTCGTACCTGATCACGTACTGGCCGCCTCCACCGTCCCCTGAACTCTGCTCATCTCCACCCACCTCGCCGTCCATGTCCGCCTGGCCATCGTCCGTGACATCCGACCCATCTTGCCGCCGCTTGTGACTCCCCGCGCCACCACCGCCATCTTCCGGTGCCGACGACCTGCTGCCGTTGCTGATCAGAAGAGCGCACGTTGTGAGGTAAAAATGTACGGTAGAAGAACGAAGATGGAGAAGCTGCAGCACCTCATCAACTCAACCCGCCTCTTGTTCTTGCAGCACGACTGCCCCATGCGGTACTTGGGCGAGGAATCGCCAGAGGACAGCAGGTAGAAGTAGCGCCGCCCGTGCTTGTGCTTGAGCTGCCTGGCCTTGCGCGGGCTCACGCTGCGGCCTCTCCACGACAGCCCGCCGGGCTGGGCCGTCCCGGACAGCGCGTCCTCCGCCTCGCCCTTCGCCACCGCCGGCTCCTCCTCCTCCTCCTCCTCACCCGTGGCGCGGGCCGTATCGCCGCGGCCGTCGGCGTCGTCACCATCCTGGCGCTCGCCGTCCTGGTCGGAGTCCGAGTCGTCGTCGGCCACGCCGTCCGAGAGGTGGCCGCCGAAGCCCTGGGACTCCAGGATGGCGAGGACCTCGGCGGCCGCCCGCTCCGCCTGCCGCCTCTGCGCCGTGACCGCCCGGACCTGCTCCTCCAGCTCCGCGACCTGATGTGCACGATGCCAAGTTGCCAATGCCATCAGCGTCAAAGTAGGCAGTGCGCGCGCGCGCGACGGCGTGGCGACACGGCAAGGTGGAGGCACGGGGCACCACGCGTACCCTCTTGGCGAGCTCGTCCGCGCGCTCCTTGGCGGCGCGCGACACGGAGCGCTCGGAGAGCAGCCGCGCGCGGAGGAAGTCGACGGTCATGGCCGTGGAGTCCGCCATCCGCCCGCGTCCGGTGCCGAGCGGCACTGAGCCGCACCGGTGAAGCCACTGAACTCTCCGGGGGGACGCGGGGCTCAGGGGTTAGCACCGCCACTGCACTGCCCCGTTCAGATGCCGGCGCGGGCTCCGTGACCGGCTTTGAGCGGCGCACGGCCGCGTCCCGTGTGCCTACGCATTAAAAAAGGGAACCGCTCGCGCTCGGTTTCCCGGGAGGAGCGCGCAGCGCCAACGGGCCACCGACGCGCGGTAGTTACACTGGCTGGCTGGGCTCGACACATGCACGCCGGCCGCACGCACGAGGAGTCGAGGACCATGGGCTGGGCACAGCGCAGGCGACGGGTACGTCGCGCTGGGGCGCCGTCGGCTCCAAGCGCGATGGCTCACCTACCCGACGCGGGTCCGGGCAGCAGTGTGGCGCGTTGGCATCTTATGGGCTGTACCCCAGGTCCCAAGCGGTTGTTGTTTACGTACGGGATGAATCAGGAATTCAGGATCTCCAGGCCCCCTCACCCTGCTTCCGGGGGCAAGCGTGGCACAGGTCGCGTCGTGTTCGCGCAACGCGACGCGAGGCCAGCCGGAGCCAACGGTTGCTAGGAACGCCATGGCAGGGGAATCTTTTGCTTGACTGCCTGTCAGTCAGTGCCTCGCTTGCTTCTACTTCTTGAGATTACCGCGTCTGTACTTGGGTTAACATCGCGACTTCCAAAAGGCGTCGATTGGCGCTCTCCTTCAATTGACGGTCAACTCGGCGAATAGAGAAAGTGGCACGCGATCCCGGTTGGAGAAACATCGACTTCTTAGTTCTTACAATTCGCAACTGTTGACTTAATTAATCGACAAATTCAGGTATGCAGAAAAGAAAAATCGACAAACACATCTAAATCCCAAATTATTTGTCGTTTTGAATCTGATTTTTCCCATAGTCCCAAATTACTAGTCGTTTTAATTTTTCTAAATACATTTCTTTTATTATACACCGTTTATACTTATGTCTACCAAATTACTTGTCGTTTTGACTTTTTTCCAGACAATCTTTTTTTAATGCACATAAATACTCCCTCTGTTTCAAAATACTTGTCACTATTGACTTTTTTCTGTAACTTTGACCATTCGTCTTATTCAAAAAATTGTGTAAGTACAATTTATTTTGTTTGCTATATGTTTTAATGGTGCATGTATTTTAAGCTTGACTTATTATTTTACATGTTTGCGATAATTTTTTGAATAAGACGAATGGTCAAAGTTGCAAAGAAAAGTCAACAGCGACAAGTATTTTGAAACGGAGGGAGTATATACTTATGTCTGGATCCATAATAAAAGTAATATATATAGAAAAGTTAAAACACCAAGTAATTTGAGACGAAGAGAGTAATCTAGCTAAGATAAATGTAGAAACGCTAGCAAATTAGTTGCAACATGGGCTTGGATGAGATAGAATCGTCATAGCACATACACAGTCAACAAGTCAACAGAATAACAGTTGGAAACATCCGAAAGTCAGGTCATCCTCCGCTTACAAATTACGGCAACACATTCACGCGAATCACCTCTATAGGGCACAGTTGCTCTTTATCGGCCCATGCTCACGAAACATCTCAAAGTGTTAGGTTGAGATGATGAGTCATGAGCACAACAGCATGATGACAAGATTAGTCACCGCTGGCACAGCCCTTGCAGCCGCAGTGAACACATTCTATCACTTGCTCCTCCCTGAGGTGCTTGGGGACCCGGCAGACACAAGTCGTTGCAAAGTTGTGGTCACGTGTCTGAATGCACCGAAGGCAGCAAAGGCGCTCATAACCTGGCTGCAAAAGGGCAAAGGCAAAATATACAAGTAAGGAATCAGTATGTGAGATTAAGCAGATATCAAAATAAGTTGCGCAGCAGACACTACATCGTGCAGACACAAACAGAGGAACAAAAAGAAAATGAATACTCAGAATCTTCAAGTGACAAAATGGATATTTTGTAAATTCTTTTAGCTTTCCACAATTAATAATTGCAATACTTGAGTCAACCATAAAATTTCTTTGCAAAATCACTTTATTTTCTATTCCAAATTTACTGAAAATTAATCTTGAACACACTAGAATGGCTGGATCACTTCCAAGTCCCAAACAAGGTTCAGATGCAACATAGTTTTGATGAATACTACCTCCAGGTACAAATTTGACAACATTTCTATGCGAATACAGTATCCAATAAATGTACGAGATCACAAAAATTCTTGTCAGTACAAATCTGCACATGATTCTCTATTTTCCAAACTAAAATTTGAAAGCTATTAATGAAAGTTTCAAAAATTTGGATGGATGTTGTCAAAGCATCAAGTATGTGACTGGGATGTATTTATCTTCAGTCGGACATTTCCAGACACATTTAGGTTAGAACCCAAAAAACACAACCCGACACCACTGTTCAAATTAAGGGGAATCAAAAGAAGATATTGGACGCCTGATAAAGTCATTTTCAATTTTTCAGTAACGTAGACTGGCTACATTGAGATATCCAATTTCCAACATAAACAAAAAACAATGGAATGGACTGCAGGCTGCAGGACAGTAATAGTTGTAACATCCAATGAAAATGGGTTATGAAAATCAATGGGCTAAGGTATAGTGGTTCATCAGAAAAGCCAAGCCATGCACTAGTAAACTACTGCAGTCTATCATGTAAGATATATACATCCCAAATTTAGAAATGTGTAATATGTGATTTGCAAATAAACATCTATGCGACTATGCAACATTTCCACTAAAGAAAGAACCAACTGACTGCAGCAGAACATGAGGAGATAAACATCCCACCCTACCAACCTAACCACAAAACGTAGATAGTCTACTGTTGAGAAACAACCAACTCAGCAGTAATAAGATACTATATAGAGCAAATATGGAATCAAGGGTACCTACCTTTTTCCACTTTGCAATCAGATTACGGTCTGCATAACCCTGGTCAAGGCAGAACTCATAAAGCTTCTGTGATATCTCCTTCCTTCTGTAGTAAAGATCATATATGTAGCGGCTCCTTTGATGAGAAATACGGAAAATTGGCCAGAGAGCTTCACACTTTCTCTTCCCATCATGTGGGTCATTTTCAGCTGCATGGGCACACCATATTAGTAAAAATCTATGCTCTGAATATACCAATTGACATCAGTAGTGAGTGCCTCAAATGCAAAAAAATGAGGGAAAAAAACCGTGCATACCTTCTCTCATTTTGGCATCCAACTCACGGATTGTTGGTTCAATAAGCTCCCACCCTTCCGGGTATGAAACACGGCTTGTCTTTATCTTCGGCATGCTGCCTTGTGGAATATCCGGGGAACACAAATCTGAGAAAACATTGGAGTAAGAATAGGGCTCAATCATGATAATTAATTAGGTAACAATACAATTAATCCAATGGAGTGATATATAAAAGCAGCAATGAGCATGTATTCACAGTGTAATTGGAATGTAGAAGTTCCTGCGTCAATCAAAGCCAAACACCATTGCAGTAACAACAGTATGCTATCAAATACCACCACAAGTATAACATCAAGGGGCTTCACCATCACCATTAGGAAACAGTACTGAATGCTACATAGCACAAGAAACATCCACAATAAACTGTGCTAAGGGAATGGACCGCCAAGACACCACCATGCTAATCACGCTAGCTCGGCCAGTCGACCCTAATTCACAAAACCAAGTAGGCGTTCCTAAACCCTAGGGGCGGGCTAGGCATGGGGGCAAGGGGCGTCCGGTTGATCCTCAAAATTTCTGAAAAACAAACGAATCGGAAACGAACTGGAGGGTGAGTTAAAGGATCGATGCAATGGATGGGCGTATTGCATCGGTCTCAGCAAAGGATAGATTTCGAAGAACAGAAACGCAATCTCGGAGGAATCCGTAGAAGCGGGCTAGGGTTTCCTTACCAACGAAAGGGGGAATCAATCCAGGTACAGATGGATCTCCACTCCACGCCGGGCCACCGGAGTCGGAGGATGCGGATGACGACGGTCGACGGGAAGGGATGAGCTCCTACGCCGCGAGCTTCGCTTCGGAGCAACTGTGTGGAAGGACCGAAGGAGACGGTCGGTCGTCCAGCCCTCCAGGGAGAGCAGGGGAAAGGGAGGTCAGGTTGGGTGGGCGGTTTCGTTAATCTAGGTTGGGCCGCCCGTTGGGGAAAGAAACCGACCTTCTTTATGGGCCTTGTGGGCCCAAAATCGCGAATTCGATAATACGTAGTACTACCAGTTTGTTAACGTGGTTCTCAATAAAAAAAACAGTTTGTTAACGTAAGGCATCGGACTCCGCTTTAGCAGAGCGATTACAACTTCGAAGGCTGCTTCTACTCCAGGCTTCGATCGAGATCGCATGACTTGCCGCTCGCGTCAATACTTGCCGGTAAAATCCGTCGGAATCTGGATCGGGGTATAACCGCCGAATTCAGTGGAAGCTTCCGAGAGTAACAGCTGATCCCTTCCACGTCGGTCAGCGCAGCAACCAACCCGGCCGCGGCCGCGCCTCCCTCACCGCCGCGCGCCGCCGGGTTCTGCCGCCGGGAGGGCGACGCCGCAGTTGCAGCAGGCTCGCCGGGGAGGAGCGGGGCGATTGGATGTGGTTGGAGGAGGTGAGGGGTAGGGAGCGCGGGGAGCTGCGCGCCGGGCGGTTCGAGGCCACCGCACGGGCGCGGCGCGCGGCCTCGCTCGCGCTCTCCAACCGCAAGGAGTTCGCCACCCCGCACCACGGCGCCGTCAACTCGCTCCAGGTCCCCGCTTCCCCCCGCTCAGTTCAATTAGCCAGTTGTTAATCGCTACCCCAATTCGAAATTGGTTCATTGCTGACCTTACCGACAATTTCATCAAATCAACACTGAATCATAGGTCGTTGTTATGCGATCTGTTGTCCCGTCTGCTGGTGTCTGCTATCTGACAGTATGGTCAGGTTGATTTGACAGAGGGGAGGTACCTGCTCTCCGGAGCAGCGGATGGGTCGGCCGCTGTATTCGATGTGTGGAACGCGACTGACTGCGAAGCCGGCTTCATAGCGAGGCACAAGCACATACTGCTTGTGGACAAGCAGCACCAGAATGGACACAAGTTCGCCATCTCGGCGGCCGTTTGGTATCCTGTGGATACCGGGCTGTTCGTCACAGCATCCTATGATCAGAACGTCAAAGTTTGGGATACCAATTCGACTCAAGTATGCGCCTGGATTTCTCATCACCAATCCTTCTGTTGCCCCTCTCTGTTTCGAAATCCTGATGTTCGGAATTTTTGTGTGGGTTGTTTTGTTTTCTCAGGTTGTCATGGATTTTAAGATGCCAGGAAAAGTCTATACTGCAGCCATGTCTCCAATTGCAACAACGCACATGCTTATTGCTACTGGGAGTGCAGATGTTCAGGTCCGTCTGTGTGACATTGCTTCTGGAGCCTTTACCCACACATTGTCCGGTCACCGTGGTTAGTTTCTTTGTGCTAATGTGGTGATGAACATATGCTTGTTTTGCTTGTATGGTACCTTCTTATCTCCGCCCATCATCTTAGATGGTATCATGTCTTTGGAATGGTCTGCCTCAAGTGAGTGGATTTTGATGAGTGGTGGTTGCGATGGCGCAATACGTTTTTGGGACATTAGACGAGCTGGGTGCTTTCGTGTTCTCGATCTGACACAGTCTCAGCTTGGAAGGAGGCCTCCTCTTAAAAGCACACCAGAGAATGTAAGTTCACTCTTCCCAATTGTTATTGTTTGCTGTTCTGAAGAGTATCTGACCATAGTGCTAAAAAGGAGCTGCTTGCCATCTTCTTGCCGTAATTCTAGAGCTAGCATACAAGTTTCAGGGTATATAGATGGGCCTTAATGATGCTCTAATACAAACCATGTGTTCTTTACCAGACTTGAGATAATTCATCCTGTTTTTACCAGATTAAAAGCAAGGTCAAGTCACTGATGTACTTATTTTTTATATTATATAAGCAGGATCATATTGATTCCTTAGGACCTTCAACTTCCACAAGGAGGTCAGCTCAGAAAAGAACTGGAAATTCTAAGAACTCACCAAAATTGCGTAAAGGTCAAAACCTGACACATGGACATATGCAACAGAGATTGCACCCTGGGTTGTCATCCAGTCAAAACCGTGCCACATCTCATTATGGTGCTGTTACTGGATTACGAACAACTAAAGATGGGATGTACCTTCTTAGCTCAGGCAAGTGAACTTGATTTATATTCTTAAAAAGTTTTATTTGTTATTTGTCATTCATTGGCATACTATACCTACAAGGGTTAAAAGTGCACTAGATAGTCAGTATAAAAGCAACTAAGACAGCATTATCCTCCACTTTAGGTTCTGATTCTCGTTTAAGGCTATGGGACATCGATTCTGGATGCAATACTTTGGTCAATTTTGAAGCTATGCAATTGCAGAGTGGCAAGACGTTACAATTAGCAGTCACCGAAGATCCGTCGCTTGTATTTGTTCCATGCATGGCAAGCATCAAGGTGAACCTGCTGTCTGTTAGTTTTTCAGTTTAACTGTGAAATAATCTTGGGGGTTCACATTTAACTAATATATATATGTGGTTAGGCATACAATTTATGGTCTGGTACGACATTTCGGGCATTCCGGGGTCACTACGAATATGTGAATTGCTGCTACTACAGCGAACAGGACCAAGTAAGTTTGCTTTGTTTATTATCTATTTTAGGCGTGAATGTTTCGATATGTACTCTGCTTCTAAGTGTTCAGCAACGCAGGAACTTTATACTGGCAGCAATGATAGACAGATTCTTGTATGGTCTCCATCAACTCCAGCTTTTACTGAAATGGTATATCATCTAGCCCTTGGTGCCCTTTTTATTGGGTTTGCCTGGCAAGCTCTACTCTCACGGTTTTGAGGAGAATATGGGTTATCTTAGATAAATATCTTTGCTGACACTACTAAAACTCTTACAGGAAGATGATGAGAAGCGGCAAGGGCTTTCTGCAGCTGATGAGGATAACTGGAGCGACTAAGAAGGCCTGTACCCCTTTTTTCCCCTCTAAAACGGAAGGAGACTATTCGTGTATATTGGTTGATGTGAGGGATGTTAACAAGTCAAGGTTGTTAGCTCTTGTTAGCAGCCCCGGAAAGGTTGTACATTGACTTGTGAAATTTTGACAGTTCGTTGCATAGTAGGTAAATTTTATCTCAAGCCGAAACCGAGAATTCACCAGACACCAGCCAACGGTGTATCACTCAGGAATCACGAACACTAAAGAAATGCATTCCATCAGAAGGCTAAATAATCAGCAAGAAATGAAAATCCATCAGATCACTAATAAACAGCACCACGATGATGTTCTTTTCCTCCCCAAATGCATCAGAGCTCCCTTATTTCAAAGATCAGGTTCCCCTTATTTCAAAGATCAGGTTCGCATGGTTGTCAGAACCGGGACTCTATTTTCCATCCCAATGTATTCAGAACCGGTCGCTGAACCCTACATAGCTCCCCCACGAGTTCCTAGGATAGGAAGATCTGTTGTATTGGTTCTCTTGCATAGTTGCATGATTACATTGAACAGTTTGGAGCAACCAAGAGAACCAACCTAGACGACCAGGTTAAAAGTAGCAGAAAGAATGCAACGGAACCTACCATCAAAACTAAGGATGTGAGCATATTATCCTGTTTCTCGGGGAGCATTAGCCACCTGGGCCTTTGTCTTTAGATCCTCTGACACTGCACGATGCCTGCAGCACCTCCGTAGCACAGCCATCTCTCACTACCTTTGTTCATGTTCCATCGCACTCGATGCAATGCGACAGATTTGGGAGGGAAGACCTCAAAGTCTTTAGGGGATTCACCACCCTTGCTGTCCAATGTACCATCATCCTCTTGCTCTGTAGGGACAACTAAAACTATAGCACCTGCTCCTTGTTCTTCGCTGTGCCCATCTTGATCCTCATCAAGTTCTGGATTTACAGCACCTGCTCCTTGTTCTTCGTTCTGTCCACCATCTTGATTATCGCCAAGTTCTGGGTTTACAGCACCTGCTCCTTGTTCTTCGTTGTGTCCATCATTTTGATCATTGCCAAATGCTAGATTAACAATGACATCACCCGCAGCCAGGGCCTGAACTATCTCTTGGCGCGGTTTTGGACCCTTCTTGTTCGCCACAGGAACATTTGGTAATGGAGACGTTTGCGGTCTGCTGCCAATCTTAATATTTTCTCCCTCCTCTGATAATGATCCACAAAGGAAATAAGGAACACGGTTCCGCCCGGGTTCCTTCTCCCAGAACCTCGGAGTAAGCTACAGAAAGTTGAATGTTTGTTTAGAACACTGCAACTCAGAACATCAAGGAACAATGCCAATAATGCCAACAAGAAAGTTCACCTGGAAGCACACAGCAGTACCATCTGCCCCACAGTAAGCAGCACAACCTGGACATTGGCAAATAAATATTATGAATATAAGGATTAGTACAAACATTTGACAGTGCTGTAGGCTGTAAAACTTCTTAAGTTACCAAGAATCAGGCAACAAGCTACACTCCTGACTCTAAAAAAGAAGCTGACGCTGTTTTGGAAAGCTACTTGAACCAGTTCGTCAACCTTTTATGTCTGGTAGTGATTTCAGGTAAGATAGATTATTTTTGTGGTGGTGATGTTTGTTCTCACCAAAGCTGGTGATCCCAGCAGCTCTTTTTTTCTGCTTCATACTGTTCTTTCAGACCTTGTTTCTGCCTATCGTCTAAAAAACACTGCAAATATTTGAATCCATTATTGTTCATTGAACTATGTAGCAACTATCAAATAGCAAACTAATAATTTCAATGGCATTAAATTTATTATTTACGTTGTACGACAATTCCTCCAGTGTGATTTTAAACTACAAATAAACTGAATGCTACTTATAGGAACTTTATTATTCAGTACCGCTTAAGAAGGATACGGACAATGGTTATGACAGATACGATTACTGAAATGTACCTGTGGTGTCCGAGGCATGGACACTCCAAATCAAATATTCTGATAACTGATAAGTTGCAACGCCCTGATTTTTTGTTCCAACAAATGGCCTTCCAGTGGCTGGGACATCATTTGCAATCCGGGGCAAGCTGAGAAACTTCAATGTACCATCTTCCATTGAGATGATAATCCCACTGAAAACATATGACAATAAATATAACATTTGGATAATGATGATTCTAGTAAATGAAACAAAACATATCCAGTAGCCTGTGCATATAAACAGAAATGTGGTGTGTAAATTTTACTGGACTGCCTAAGCATCACAAGTGTTTCTCCAGCTGCAAAGTGCTAGCCAATAAGCTTATTTACTGATATACTCTGTAACGGAAATAAGTACTACCTTCCATCCTTTAACCACTGAAGACTTAATACAGCCCTTGGAGCAGTAGTTAGCTCCCAAAGAGGGCGGTATGGATCTCTGCAAAAGAGTTTCATGGCATCAAAATCATCAGTAATCAAATATCACGGTTAAGTGAAAGAATAAAACACAAGACAAGCGCATGTGTGCGCACAAGTGTCAGAGAAGCACTCCAAAAGTTGAAACAGAGGTAGTAAACCTTACAGTTATATCATGTATTTGTTAAGGTTACTGTAATCAAACTTAATTCAAGACAACAGATAATTTCAGCACACAGTACTTAGACACTATCATGAAAAAATGGTAGTAGTTTGTTGAAAGAAGGATTGTGAATCAAGGCTATTAAATATGTTTTTCTTCCTGTAAAGTTTTTCCCGCTGTACTTCCAAGAGTAACAAGAGTGCACAGTATCACCTAATAGGTACAATGTTTTTTAAGAAGCTTTAGTTGGCACACAACTAGACAAGAAAATTAATTAGCATCAATTACACTGGATTTTTATAAACAGCATTAGTCCTGGTGTATTATTTATTGTTTTGGCCCAAAAAATCTCAAAATAAAGTATGAAGATTGACATGATTCGTCAATACAGGTGAAATGTTTTCAGTTCATAGAGTTCGCATGGGTAGACAATAAGGAAAGAATAGGACAGGCTCAATTCATTAGATAGCTCTTCAGTGAAAGTTAACAAAAAAAATGAGACAGATAAGCCTCCAAGGACATGTCAATATACCGAAGATACATATGTACATACCTTAAATCCCAGAACTTTAGACCATCTGCTCCAGCAGTAACAAAGGTATTTATGTTTTCGTCGCTGTTGAAAGAATTCAAGTTAGGACTGGCTTGATTTTTGAAATGGAACATGAGAAAAATACCGCAGTACCTTATATAAGGTGCCCAAGAAAGAGCTCTAATGGGAACAAATTCAGCAGTGACACACATAAAAGGTTTTGAATCTGTGCATTCAGTAGAAAAAATGGTTAAGTTTAATCAAAATCAAAATAAAATGAGAAATATGTAGTTCAGGTCTTCAGATTAGATTATTATCAAACTGGTAAATAAACCAATTCTATAGCAACACATATTTGTTGAAGATAAGTTGTAGAAAGCCTTGGAAAATGGAGCTATCTAATTACCTTGTGATGACAGGTCCATTGCGAAGTTCCATAAAGCAACCTAGAACATCGAAATACAACATACTTAAAATAAAAGTTAAAAGTCAAAGGGTTTGAGTGAAGGAAACAATTCTCTACTAGAAGAAAATATACCGTTCCATCATGACAACCTGCCAATATCATATCATGAGGAGGAGAAGGTGACCAATCAACTGTCAAGGGAATGCTGTTTACCATTATAAAGAGGTAATGGCTTCAAAAGGAATATTCATGCTGAGTAAAATAACAGAAAGTAAAAAGCATGCGATCCAGCTTTACCAGCAAAAGTATCAATCACATAGTTAAAACTTAAAAAGTCACATACCTTTGTCTGTTCCCGCACTTCACTTGGCCACACCTAAATACAGGCTGTAGCTTTAGAAAACGAGGGTCAGAACCCTCCACCTTAGAGGGGGGATATATTCTCTGGATCATGCATGGTGATGGAACTTCCCACCTG
This sequence comes from Cenchrus fungigraminus, assembly GCA_036936925.1. Lineage (NCBI taxonomy): Eukaryota > Viridiplantae > Streptophyta > Magnoliopsida > Poales > Poaceae > Cenchrus > Cenchrus fungigraminus. The sequence goes on along the minus strand of CM072778.1, from coordinate 11,174,226 downwards.
TGCACAACAATGAAGTTAAGTATGTGTGCATTCATGTAGCAAATAAAAATGATGTTCTAGCATAGCAACAGGTTGCCTAACTCACACTTCAAGAGAGCCATTCCCCAACAATACTGCAAGGAAACCCAGGCGTGATTTCTGTTCAGGCTGACTTGCTACAGGAGGCTTCCATTTGATATCCCAAGTAACTTTACCGTTGTGAGCTAAACACAAGACAACCCTTGGCAGAGCAATGTCTTTTGGGATTAGAGAAGAGTTTGAGTTTTCTACACAACTAAACATATGGACATCTTCCCTTGGTTCCTTGAGTGGTACGAGTTCTGTAGCTTCCACTTCATCAATAAGCCTATCACTGTTCTTGAAATTGGGTGCATTTTTGTTGCAATGAGAAGTAACATTGGCTGCAATGCTTTCATTTAGTTTCATGCCTTCGCTATTAACAATTCCATTGTTAGCCTGAATCAAACCAGCCTCATTAGCCATGTCTTCACTTCTAGGTGGTCCGGTTGTCGTAGGTGTGAGAAATCTCTCCATTGTGTGTGTTTCACCACCAACAGATGTGCTGGTACTCTCATTTGAAGCATGTATCCTTTGAGGTTGCCCCCCATCTTTCATGGGGCATGGTCCATTCACACAATTTTCAACCAAGATCACAGGATCGCTTGACTTTTGAGTTGTCTTTGTTTTTTGTTCTTTGCCACTAAAATCTGTAAAATGACTGTGCACAGTTGAAACAGGCTTCTTTCTACATCCACTTCCTCTTTTGGTACTTGATTCTTCCTTAAAATTTGCATTGTATAAGCCATGCCCTGGTGATGCAGCATCAGATGATACAACACCCAAATGAACACCGGATTTCTCAACACCAAGCCCACTTGAACCAATCCAACCAAGATTATTTGCTATAAATTTGTCATCGCTCTTGTCCAAAGATGTGAGATTGTCTGAACTAGTCAATACAGATGTTGTCATTGAGCAGCTGGCATTAGAAGCCACTAAACGAGAAGTTCCAACAGAAAGCGGACTCTTCTTAGGCCTTCCTCTTCCCTTCCTACCACTTGACTCTCTTGGTTTAGGTGAATTTTTGATGGGCTGTAAAGAATCAACTGAAATAGTGCTTCTGTGTACATTGTCCTCAGAGTTTAACATGCTAACAGAGCAAAGGTCACTTGTCACGGATACCATGTTCTGCAAAGAACTTTCAACAGGGGTCATCGGACCATTCAGTTGTCTGGAACACATGCTCCGTGATTCAACACCAGAAAAAACTGGGGAACATAGTGCATCAGAATTTTTTTCCTTATTTTGTGCTCTACTACTCCTCTGACCTTTTGACTTCTTACAAGTTGCAGCAGATGAAGATGTAAATAGTGATGCTGAGTCAACTGCAACAATGCTTAAATTAGACTCTGTGCAAGTAGAGTGGTCGAAACTGCATTCGGATGAAACAGGCTGACCAGTTGTATATTTCCCTAATTCAATATCAGTATCTGAATACTTTCGAGGCCTCACCCGTGTCCTCTTCGGTTGCTTACGAGTGGCAGTATTTGCAGATGGTTCTATGCATGCACTTTCTTTTAATACAGTGCCAGGCGAATTGGTCACCTTTTGAACAATTGGCAAAGCTGCATCAACTGCAACAATACTTAAATTAGCATCAAACTCTGTGCAAACAGTGTGATCCAAACTGCAGCTAAATGAAACAGGCTGGCAAGTTGTCTCTTGCCCTAAATCAATATCAGCTCCTGAAACAGATTTATTGTTAATTGGAACTGGATACTTTCGAGGTCTCCCACATTGTCGCTTTGGTTTTGCACAGATTGCAGTTGTTGGAGATAGCTCTCTGCACACATCTTCTTTTGTTACAGCACCAGATGAACCTGTCAGAGGCTGACAAGTTGTCTCTTCCCCTAAATCAACATTAGCGCCTGAAGCAGATTTGCCGTTAATTGAAACCAGATGCTTTCGAGGCCTCCCACGTGGTCTCTTTGGTTTGGCACAGGTTGCAGTTGTTGGAGGTGTCTCTGTACACTCATCTTCTTTGGATACAGCACCAGATGAACTTGTCAGATTGTCACTTGGAATTTTCCTAGGTCGTCCTCTACCTTTTTTTGGAGTTGATCCCACAGGATTCATGGTTGGCAAGAAATAAGCCAGCGGAAGGTCATCTGGAATACCTGTTAAAGTGGCAAGAGGATCAAAAAGAACAATATCCTGGCATCCACTATTTCGGGATGAATCTTCTGATTTAGCAATTGACAGTGGATTTTTTCTCGGTCTGCCCCTTGGTCTTTTCGGAACAGGTTCCAACTGATCATTACAAGGTCTCTTTCTTGGCCGCCCCCTTGGCTTTGGTGGGTTGGATGAACAACCAACAGAATTAGTCCCATCTGGTATTTTTCTGGGTCTTCCTCTCCGACTAATACTATTGCATGCATCCAGTGGCCGACGAGAGTTTGTGTCTTCAAATGGTGCTAAGAGACACCAAACTTGAATAATACCTCTCCCGATTAAGGGCATACCAATTTTATGGTAAGAGGAACCAGAAGGGTGAGCAGCAACAGCAAGATACTGCAAAGGATAGAATACATGAAATAGGATCATAAGCCCCAGTTAACATTTTGGTGTAGCTTACTTTTAATAAGTTCACATTACTCTTTTAGTTAGGACTGATATGAAACGTAACTATTAGCATAACTTCTATAAACACACACAAAAAAAAAACTATATACCTGCAACCATGTAATCATCCTGCGCATAAAGATAAACTCAAGAAAACAATTGCACTGGGTTCAAAGGTACATACCATAATGTTTGAACTTCAGTAAATTAACACTCAGGCTACTACCAATTGGTAGTATCATGCCACATTTGTTGTGGCCACATAAGATTTTTTTTTTTTTTGACATGACAAGCAATTAAAGAGGGAGGTGGAAGCAGTATCTTATTTAATAAAAGAAACTGCTTGGGTCAGAAATCCAATATTAAGAAAGCGTACGAAGTACGAACTTACATTATAGTGCATTGTATGAATGATTTGTGCACAAGACAGACAATTCATTCACTATGGGAACCTAGGAAATAACAATACCATACTGAGCATTGGAAGGGTTGTTTCCAGAAAACAATTTAATGCTCTCATTTGAGGAAAAAAAATGTTTTCCTTGTGATTGGGCAGTCTGGGTATAGCAACATAATATGCACTGAAAGTAGACTCAATGCATCATTGAGTGGTGTGCTCAGGACCTATCTGCCATGTTACAGGAGCTATAGCTTTTCTGAATGACAAACTTCAGTGGTATCCAATTAAATTATCCCTGGAATCCTGGATACTGGATTACAAAATTCTTTCAGACAAATTTAAACTTTCCACAGTCCATAATGTTAACTACTATGTTCATGGTCATCAAGGCCACAACCTCACAGTTTATAGAAGAGCCAGACTTGTCGCACAACCTTGGGCACCAGTCCAAGGCCCAGACATTTCCCCCAGCGAATAACACAAAATCAAAACTGCAAAAATTAAAAACATTTTATCACAGTTCAATCAAGATAGTTCTATAAGATTACATGGGTAATCAAGTATAGAAATACAGTGTATTTATTCCAACAAACTTATGGCACTCTCAAGTCTCAAGCTTAAATTTAATGAAGTAAAAAGAGAAAAGGTGAAAAATGAAAAGAGATTAGAAGTATTATCATGAGAATACAATAGAATTTGCTACTAATGAAGATGAAGTGTTTCATGATTTCTCGAATGACTTCATGGTTCAGTTGTTCACAAGTCAGGATAGATCATAAGGTACTCTGCAGGATTGAATGAGATAATGTCCTGGACCAAGGGAGTATTTATCTAGAAAATACTTCAACACAATAAGGTTGCTATTTAGTTGGGTTGTAAAACACATGTGCCATGACAATGTAACCTGTTCTAAATTCTAATGCAGGAGGTTTGGGTGGCTGGGGGGAGGGTGCACCTGACTGTATTATCCTTCTGATCTTCCTGCTGTGTGATCTGTATTGGTTTTGTTATATCCCCAAGGGGAGAGAAAGTATCAGCTGAAATATGCTTAACTCTTCCGATGTAAAACATAAATTGGGCTCAGAAGATAAATGCTACTGGAGTTTACTATCACTGACCTGGGGAACAGACACTGATGAAAACTGTGTTAAGGTTACACTGTGCATGTAATCCCTTGATGAGGTGGACTCGATGCCATTATTGAAACTTACAACTTTTGGCTCATAAGAGAAGTGCCTCCATTCTCTGAAAACAAAGAGATCAAACGAGTGGCAATTTAAATTTGCAAATATAATGTTACCAAACCAGAGATCTACCAAATAGGTCATTTAAAAAGAAAGGAGAAAACAGATGCAACCCCTGCATCTTTTACATTTCAAAGAACTTGTCGCTGCAAAGGAAATGTAATTGGAGTAAGTAACATACAGACCTCTGACTAAACATATAGTCATGTTTTGATAGTTGAACAATGAAAAATTATCAGCAGAACTAAGATGTTTCCATCATCTCCTAATTAACGGGGGGGCCAAATATGACTACACCGCTTTGGCTTGACCCAAAATGAAGTACTGACTAGCTGCACTTAGCGATAACAGAGTGACACCAAAACATGTCTTATCACAATTCCAAAAAAAAACATGTCTTATCACAGCTTCACAACTAGGCGCTCTCAGGGACGTATGCTATATCGTCATACTCAACAAATTTTACAAGTTTCACGCCTTCAACAAAATTTCATCGCATATGTATCAATTATTAACCAAACTAAAGTGGATGCATGCTTTATCACACACTCCAGTGCCCAAACTTCAAGCATGAACACACATCTTTTTTTTTTTTGCGAATTTCACACGAGGAGCATAGTGGATCAGAACAGTTACATAGACATCTCCATACAGCATCAGCACTATGATACTATAAAATTCTGTCCATGCCTATCAATGCAGCACCAGAACTACGATGCCAGGAGAGAGGTTTTCACCTGAGGAACGTTATTGAGGAGGCAAGCCGCTCGACTTCCGCGTCAGTGAAGTCTGGTTCGGGCTCCAAGCCGGTGAGCTCTGAGATGGCGCGCACCGCTCTTGAGAACCCATCTGCTGATTCATCAAACGGGCACACTTCAACGCCATCCTCAGTAGCCCCCTCTCTCTCCGGAGGCACGGCCATCGCCGGCGAGGTGGGGAGGAGCTGGGAAGCTCGGGGTGGTAGGCCGCAGAAGAGGTGGCAGGCGCGGCAGAAGAGGCTCGGGATGCTAGCTGCGGAGACGGCGGCGGCGCCGAATAAGCTAGGGGTTAGTTCCGGTGGCGGAAGAGGGCTTTGCGCCGGCGAGAGGTGGGCCGTAACGCCGCCGGCGAGGCGGCTGGCGGCTGCTGGGGATTATTGAGCAAACGAGGGAAAACAGGGGTTCGACCCGAGGCCGAAAGGAAAGGAGGAGGAGGCGCCGTCCCGTGGGCGGCGGTGGTGGTGCCGTGGTGGTGGTGGACGAACAGGGGAGAATAATCGGGAGATGGGCCTAATAATCTTGCAACTCATGGGCCCTAAGTTTCTAGTCTAGGGCAATAAATGGGCTTACGCAGTAGTAGATCACGCAGATATTTGACTATTTTCAGCGTTTTTTCATCATCATCAATCAATACTAATAAATAATAAACAATGTAATTTGACGTGGTAACGAGGATTTGAACCGTGGTGTGGTGGAGTCGTGCACATACAACTACACCACCACACCAGAGGTAAGACTGTTGACATGAAAAGTTTGTAGATTTACAAGACAACACATTGGAGAGCGCGGAGACACGCATGACACGAAGGATGGAAGGCAGGCACACATCAGATTTCATCGGATCAGTGAGAGCAACTTCAACAGATAGAGTAAATTTAATTCTCTATATAAAATTATTAAGGTAGGAGAAAAAATATTTTCATCCCTAAAACACAATTTGTTCCAGCAGTTTCCCTATTCTTCTTCCCAATTCGTAAGTCCCACCATGCCACATCATCTTCTCCTTCCCCTGCCCAAATCTTCAATCTTTGGAAACTGCGGCGGCGGACGCGCAGCTTCTCGCAGTCAACGCACGTCCTCTCCGCTGCCCGCGCCGATCCAAATTCCCCCACACCGATGGACCCCGCCCTCTCCTGCCCCGCCGGCCGTCGCGCCGCCGCAATCGCGCGGCACCTAGCCGGCGCGCTCCCCAGTCCTCCGCCCAACGCCGCCGCAGTCGCACTGCTGGGTCCCTCCCTATGCCTCAGCTACGCGCCGCCGGAGTCGACCGAGCCCGAGCCGGCGTTCCCGCCCGCCGAGCTCCGCGCGCTCCTCGACGGGCACCACCTCAAGGAGCTCCTGCGCATCGGCCGCGCGCCCACCGTGGTGGCGTCCTCGGCGGCTGCCGCCGAGGAGGTTCTCAGGACCCGCGACGCGGCCTTTGCGAGCCGGCCCCGGGCGCTCATGGCCGACCGCCTCGTCTACGGCTCCCGCGACATCACCTTCGCCCCCTACGGCGAGTACTGGCGCCAGGCGCGCCGCGTCTGCGTGGTCCACCTCCTCAGCCACCGCCGCGTCGCCTCCTTCCGCCGCGTCCGGGAGTAGGAGGCCGCCGCGCTGGTCGCCCGCGTCCGCGCCGCCGGCGGTGGTGGCGTCGTAGTCAACCTCAGCGACGCCCTCATCTCCTACTCCAACGCCGTCGTCTCGCGCGCGGCGTTAGGCGAGGAGGACTACGGGCTCGACGGCGACAGCGGCGGGGAGAAGCTGAGGCGGGTGTTCGCCGACCTGCAGGAGCTGCTCATCGCGACCCCCATGCGGGAGGTCGCGCCGTGGCTCGGGTGGGTGGACACGTTGACCGGCCTCGAGGGGAGGACGAAGCGCACCTTCCAGGCGATCGACGGCTTGCTGGAGCGGGTCATCGCGGACCACCGTGCCCGGCGTGAAGCAGCTGGTGGCGAGCGAGACGACCGAGGACACCAAGCTGCTGGGCTACCACGTCCCGGCTCGCACCAGGGTCATCGTCAACGCGTGGGCCATCGGCCGGGACCCTAAGCTGTGGGAGCGCGCGGAGGAGTTCGTGCCGGAGCGGTTCACCGCCGGCGGCGACGCGCCCATGGACTACGCCAAGGTCGGGGCAGGACATGAGGTTCCTGGCGTTCGGCGTCGGGAGGCGAGGGTGCCCAGGCGCCGGGTTCGCCGCGGCGTCGATGGGGGTGGGACGGGGGCAGGCGATGCGGCCTGCTAGCAGAGCCGGCGGCGTGGAGTAGGATGGGGGCGACGGGGCCAGAGCCGCCCGTCCTGCGCGGACAGGGGAGGAGCAGACCGGAGCGGAAGGCCGGCCGGCGGCGACCTGCCTCATCCTCGCCGCCGCCTCCTTCGCCTTCGCAGTCTCCGCCAGCCGCGGCCACCCGCCCCCGCCGCAGCCGCCGTCCGCGTCCGCCGCGCCCTCCATGGCCGGATCGGGGATTCCGCCGCGCGGGCTCTCACTCGCAGAGCGTTTGGCTTCTTGGATGCGGCAGATTGGCACTAGCTACAGTATTTTCGAGTGGGTCCCACGGATAGGGGAGTGGAGGAGAGGTTCCCTCTGTAGAGGGGATGGAGAGGGGTTTTTAGTCCATGGAGAAAAAAAAGTGGGGCTGTAGGGGATCTGCTGGAGAAAATTTCATCCTCTATATGACTATTTTTTTTGCTATTAGGGAGGGGATAGGGAAGCTACTGAAGTTGCTCTCCGAGCAAGCGAAGAACAGTCAACGGAAATCTACTGTCACGATCTCATCACATACACGGCTACACCCAGCCAGGGAAAAAGTAAAGCACGCGCCATGATCCAGAGGGAATCTTGCCATTCCATTCCACCGTAGGAGTAGTAGTGTCTTTCCGTCACCACCCCATTGTCACTCCATGAGCAAATGCTATCTTCACAGGCAGCGCAAAGAAAGCTATCGGGGCCGTAGCTTTCGGTTCGCGGCAGCGGCGGGGCCGCGCGCAGTCAAATCGCCTTCCCGAATTTGGTTCCGCGTCCACGCGATCGATCGCCCACCGGGGGAACCAGGCCAGTACCATCGCTCGTGCGCGTGCCGTCGTGCGTGCGATCGTGCAATCACCCCGGGTACAACACCCACCACTCACGGTTTGGTGAAAAATGTGGCGCACGCGGGCACACAACGCCACTGCCGCACCACGGACGTTTCGCGCGCGCGTACGACGCCGCGGTGTGGCTCGGCGCTGTCGCGCGTTCGTGACCGCGAACAGCTCGTGTGCGGTGGTGCCCTGTGGCAGCTGACTGGTCACGTCTCGCCGCCCCGCGGGTACGCGCGCGCAGCGCCGCAGCCAACGTGTGTGTGTGGGGTGGGGGCTGGGGGGTGGGGAGCAGAGAGGGCTCTGTGCCAATCGGCTCGCCTGAGTTTACCCCCCGCCCCTTTTACACGAGAAGTGACACTAGTGCCCGTGTCCGGCACGAGGCGTGCGCGACAGATGACTCGTGGATCATATGGCTCGCACTGTTCTTCGGAGCTCGCATGCATCCATGCCTAGACAAGCACGTGTACTTATTACCGGCTGCTCGGTCTAGATTGATTATCTTAAAAAATTAAAATGAATAGTACTCCTAGTAATTTAGAGCATGGCTAATAATTTCGCTCGCCGCCGGCTGCAAGGCCCAGTGACGTGGCGCACGATGTGGTGGATTCTCCTAACATTTAATGCACATAAAGGATTTCAACCAATAGCAGCCGCAGCAGCTTCTCTTCGCCGGCGTGCAGCGGGCGAGTGGCGAGTCGCTCGTTCAATTCTCTCTCTTCATTTCTCTCTCTTCCACCTCATACTTCGCCAGCTCTTAGCCTGTTACTATACTTGCTCTTAGAACAAAGAAGTACCAAACCTCTCCAGAAAAATCCACACTATTGTCCTCTCGAAAAAAAACTAATAATGATGTAAAACCCATTTCCGTCGTCACTAAAGATTCTTCTGTTGGGACTGCTGGAAAGTGCAGATCAGGTCATCTTAGAAGTCGCCGTAGCCAGTCATGATCGACACTGCAGCTCCAAAATTTGCTTCTTGCAACTTGAGAGCACCTGACGCGCTGCTATTCAACCGTTCTTATCCTGATATAACGATTCGAATGTTATCAGCACGCGTGGGGAAAAAGGTACGTACACTTCAGTTTTGTAGCTTCAGAGCTGTCACGGCCTACAGAGGACGACAGAGAGGACACAGGACACCTGAAGCGTCCCCTCATCAGAGGTGACTAAATTTGATACAAATATCAGTCTAGGAGGTTGGTAACACATTTATTACATCAGATGGTCCATCACCGTACAACACGTCGAGGCTGTGGGCAAGGGAGCGCCACTGCCACGAGAAGCAACATAAGAACTACAGACCAAACTACGATAGCAAAAGCATCTAAGATATCTTCAGAGTCTTGCGCCATGGAAGCTTCCTGTGGAGACCCTGAATCCACAGGCACGGGTTGGGTGCAGGACAGCAACCTACTCGACGTCTTCGGAGACGAAGTCAGGATCCTCCTCTGAAAAACAGTTAATCAAGCAAGGGTGAGTACATACGTACTCAACAAGTTCAACCCCACCCACGAAGTGGCTAAAAAGCAGATCATGCACAGGATATATCAAGGATCAGGATAAGGTTTATTTTGCAAACGCATTCACTCACGCAAGGGTTTGTGTTCGAAAAGGGTTTTCGCAAACAGTTTTTATAACTCAAGTAACTCAGTTGTTTTGTGAAAACCAAATGAGTACTACCGGACTCCCCGTCCGCAGTAGCCCAGGCACACAGCCACACACTTTTCCAGAAATCAACTCACGCCATGAAAATCATCCCAAACCCAAACACTAGTTTTGTGACCACACCGCGACTCGTCCAATACCGTGGACACGGCTATTCAAATAGATTTTACACTCTGCAGAGGTTGTACATCTTTACCCACAAGTAGAGTACCGCCACACGAACACCTTAGTGTCGGCGCGGATCCTATCAAAGCCATTACCCACCTTAGCTAACCCTACAAGCCACCACGGAAGCAACCAAGGGGTTATCTCACATAACCAGGGCGTACCTCACACAGATCGTACCCCCTATTCCTTGATCTCCCGCTGCTCACCCGCACTCCTGATGGCAAGTAGATTAACTAGTGGGATTTATGTTAAGCCGTTGCCACATACAACGGTCGAGTGGTAGTACGATAATTGGGCCAGGTGAGATGTCACGCAACCCGGTCCTTAACGACAAGATGGACGTCTCCAACACGCTCAACCACAAAGGTACGAGCTCACCCATACTCTTGACACACGTCCATCCCGTCTACCCAGTTCTTTACTCACTTTCCAAAATATCCCATTCCCGTTTTTAAAGCACTCACTCATTTTAAAGAAATCATTTAGGGCGATCAAAGATCAATCATAGCAATCAAGGGTGGCTATCCTACCGGGTTTTAACAGTAAAACAATATGCAATTTATAAAACGGGTCATAGGGTTGTATTTATAAAACTGGGATCAAAGCATGCATCAAAGGATGAGATTGAACTTGCCGTCTTCGAAGTCCTCGGGGAGTTCCTGCTCGCGGTTCGGGACCTCGGTCTCCTGCTCGTAGTACTCGGCTCCAAGCTCCGACTCGCGGTACTCTTCCTCGTTCACTCTGTCGGCTATAGCGCACACACAAGCAAGCATGCAATCAATACAAGCACACGAGTTTTACCGGCTGAGCTCGAGGGAAAAATAAATAAATAGATAGATAATGAAGGAGTAAATATTATTTAGGGATATATGGCTGGGCGGAAAATAAGTGAAGGGCCGGGGCAAGAGCTGGGATTGATCGGGTGGAAATATGAACATGAAATGACGCGTTAAAGGCGTCATTAGGATTGATTTAGAGGGATTAAGGACTTAGTTGTAATTAGGTTTAAAAGAAAAGGGGCTTAATTGTAATACATCTATAAGGTGAGGTTTAAAATAAAATGACCTAAGGACCTGTTTGTAAATGTCTTTGGAAGAGTAGGTGTTAGTTCGGGAAATGGTTTATTGGGTAGGGTTTATTTGCAAGAAATAAAAGAGAGATGGAATAGAGAAGGGGGGCTCGGGTGATAAGGGAAAGAGGCAGGGGCTCTGGGCAAAATTGCCCTTTCTTCTCCCCGAGTCAGAGCAGAGGAGGGGGGGCTGACCGGGCGGCCATTCCGGCCGGCGGCGGCGACTGCCGGCGGCCTGAGGCACGGCGGCGACCGGGGGATGGGGAAAACGGAGAGGGGGACGAGGGGGATCGATTACCCTACCCACCTTGGGCTGTGGTGGTGCGCAGAGGTGGATCGGCGGTGGCGGGCGGAGAGGGGCGGTGTTGACTATGGGTGGCGGCGCCGGGAAGCTCAGGAGAGAGGGGAAAGCGGCTGGGGAGGTGCAGGGTGCGACGAGGAGCTGCGCAGGGCCCTTTATAGGCGCGGGAATGCGGTGGCTCGGCCGGGAGCCGAGCACGCGAACCACGTGCGGCTGGCGGCAATGGTGGTTCGGCCGGCCTGAGTAAATGGTGCTGCCGGTGACGGGACACAAGCGGCAGCGGCGGAGTTATGGTGGTCGCGACACGGTGGCGCTGTGCAGCCAAGGTGACAACTCGGGCAGCGGCGCCGGTGGTAGGGTGCGGCGCGCGCGGTGGCCTGCGGCTGGCTGGTGCAGGGCAGGCGGCGGTGCTGGTGCGTGGAGGCGACGAAGCGGGCAGGCGGGGTTAAGGCGGCCGCGGCGTCGAGCGGCAGCATGCATTCACATCGCGGGGCCGGTGGTGGGGGCACGGCAGTGGCAATTGGACGGCTCGGGCAGCAGTGCGGGGCCGGCGACGCGTCGGGCAGCGCGGCAACAGCGTCCGCGGGACAGTGACCGGCGGTCCACGGCCGCAGGGCCGGTGATGTGACGGTAGCGGGCAGCGCAGGCGTGGGCGAGGTATGCGGCGGCCACGCGGTCTGCGGCGAGGGGCCGGCGCGGCAGTAGTGCGCCGACGTCGCGACGCATGCATGCGGCGCGTGCGGTGGTGGCGTGCCATGCTGCAGCGTGGCTAGGCCGGCCGGTTGCTTGGCGCGGCGTGCTTGGAAGCGAGCAGAGGAGGCTAGGGGGGCGCGGGCCCGAGGTTGAATAAGGAGTCGGGCGTTCGGGTGAGGGAGCGGCGTACCGAGCAGAGGCGCGGGGCCGGGGGCAGAGGCGTCGGGCCGAAGGAAGAAGGGAGGAGGAAAAGAAAGAAGGAAAAAAGAAAAGGGGGAAAGAAAAAAAAGGAAAAAGAGAAAATGGAAAAGGGAAAGGGAAAAAGGAGGGGAAAAAATAAGGGGAAAAGGATTAGAAAAACTTAGGAAAAATCCTAAGAAAATTAGGGGAGAGGGAAAAGGGATTTTCTCAGGTTCGAGCACTTGCGGGGCTGACGCGGTGTCGGTAGTGAAGCGGGTCGGCTGGCGGGACCATGGCGGGCTCGGGATTCCCGGCGAGGTGGCCGACAGCGGCGCTGCAGCGGTGCTGTGCGACACGACACGATGAGCGGCGGTGGCCTGGGTGGTGGCGTGCGGGATTGGCGGTGCCGGCGGGATTCACGGCGGGCGCGCCGAGGAGAGGGAAAAGGAATTGATGATCGGGGTTTTCGGGGAAACGATCGAGCTCAGCGGAGAGGTTTTGAAAACACGCGTGATTTAGCAGGTGATTTATTAGGGGCTAAAAACGCGGGCGTTACAAACCTACCCCACTTAAAATGAATCTCGTCCTCGAGATTCGGCTAGTTCCTGAAAAGGTGGGGAAACTCTTTCTTCAGCGCGTCTTCTCGTTCCCAAGTGGCTTCTTCTATTCCGTGTCTGCTCCATTGGACTCTGCACATCCGTACTTCTGACGTCCTTGTCCTTTTTGCCACGGTGTCCAAGATTTTTAACGGGCACCTCCTGGTACCTAAGATCTGGCTGCAAATCTATTGTTTCTATTGGTACTCGTTTCTCCTCGATCACTTTCAAATACCTCCGCAGCTGAGAGACATGGAACACCGGATGTATGTCTGCCATTTCTTCTGGTAGTTTCAAGCGGTATGCCACTGTTCCAACTCTTTTCAGTACCTTGTACGGTCCAATGTACCGGGGGGCTAATTTTCCATGTACTTGAAATCGTCGAGTCCCTCGGATGGGTGAAACCTTGAGGTAAACAAAATCTCCTGGAGCGAAGCTTACTTCACGGCTCTTCTTGTCTGCGTAGCTCTTTTGTCGAGACTGGGCAGCCTTCAACTTTTCTCGTATCTCAGCTACTCGTTCCTTGGCTTATTTTATGAGTGCGGGCCCAACCAAGGCACGTTCTCCAACTTCTGACCACATTAAAGGTGTTCTGCATTTTCTCCCGTATAGGGCTTCAAATGGTGACATGCCTAGGCTGGCTTGATAACTGTTGTTGTACGAAAACTCTGCATATGGTAGGCTCTGTTCGCAATCTTTGCCATAGGTGAGGACACATGCCCTTAGCATGTCTTCCATGATCTGATTCACCCTCTCGGTCTGTCCATCCGTCTGCGGGTGATAAGCTGAGCTAAAATCCAACTTGGTTCCCATGGATTTATGCAAGCTCTTCCAAAATCTGGAGGTGAATTGGGTTCCTCTATCCGAAGCAATCCTGCTGGGTACTCCGTGCAGCTTCACTATGTTTGCTATGTACAGCTTGGCCAACTTCTCCCCGCCATAATTATTCCGTACGGGTATGAAGTGAGCGGCTTTAGTGAGCCGGTCCACTATTACCCATATGGAATTATATCCCTTCTGCGTCTTGGGCAAGCCTATTACAAAGTCCATGCCTATCTCATCCCATTTCCACACCGGGATGGGTAAGGGCTGCAACAGTCCTGCGGGCTTCTGGTGTTCTGCCTTAATCCTCTAACATGTATCACAGTGGGTGAAAGGACCTTGTGATGCCTAGAGGGGGGGTGAATAGGATCACTTCAAATTTCTGAAACAAATGCAGCGGTTAAAACACCTGTCGGTACTACCGACGCGGTGCCGGAACTACCGAGGGGTCGGTACTTCCGGTACCGGACCGGTACTACCGACAGTACAGAGGTGACTAAAACGAAATTTGAAAAGTAAAGCGATTCTAGCAATTCTATTTGAATCAAAGGTTTAGTTTAGAAGCTAAGAACCACCAGCAACCAAAGATATGAGTTGGAGCACAACCAATTTAGAGATCGGGCACAAACAAGCTCTAGGGTTAGAGAGAAACAAAGAATTCAAGCAAGCAAATGGAGACACAAGAGTTTAATCCGAAGTTCACTCCCACAAAGGAAGCTACGTCTCCGTTGAGGATCCCACAAAGGGAGGGCTATCACCAAGAGCCTATTTTCCTCTTCCAATCCCCACAAAGGAAGATTGGTGCTCACTAAGAATTCTCCACCAAGGAGAGGGTAATACAAACGATCCCGGGTGCACCACACCAAGAGGGCACTCAACGGGAGACGCCTAACCGTCTAGAAGCAAGCTTCAAGAGTAACAAACACGAATCAATTGCCCGGAGATGCTTCAAGTGCTCTTGAGATGGAGAGATTCGAAGGGGCTCTCAAAGCTTCTCTAATCCTCACTAGGAAACACTTCTCTACCCAAGCTCTAGCTCAAAGGAACCAAATCTTAGCTCTAGGAGGGAGGGGAGAAGTGGAGTGAATGCTCAAGTGAGTGTTTGTCCCGTGGTTGGTCAGCAATGAGTGAGGGAGAAGAAGGGGGTATTTATACCCAACCCTGAAAACTAGCCGTTACTGTGCAGAATCGGGGTTTATCGGTACTTCCGACACGGGGTCGGAACTACCGAGGGGTGTCGCAGAAACCCAACAGTGGAGGTATATCGGTAGTTCCGACCCAGGGTCGGTACTACTGAGCCCCTGGCTAAAACTCGCCAGTGAGGCCTTGTCGGTACTACCGACCCAGGGTCGGTACTACCGACAAAGGCTGAGAAGTTGAGATAAGATAAGCAAATGTGCACGTGTCAACTCTAATCTCTTCTCACTCACTTGGGTCATCTTCTAGAGCACTTTTAACATCTCTTGGCTATCAATTCGCATCCCCCTTTATAGTACGGTGTTTCCTATACTCAAATTCAAAATCAAAATTAAATTAAGCCTTGACTTGAGTTGAAAACGTCGAATTGGAGTTGGGGGCCTTCTTTTGGTCAAAACCATAATTTTCAATTAAGTAAATCCTGCACACATCTTATTCAAATGTTAAATGCCACAAATTGTGTTTGTCACTATCACCAAAACAATTAGGGGCCAAGATGCACTTTCAGTGGGCGACGAATTGTGCAATGTCTGCTTTCATTCCATTCCACCAATACTTCTGCTTTAAATCCATATACATCTTAGTGGATCCCGGGTGGATGGAAAACGCTGAGTTGTGTGCCTCATCCATGATGGTCTGCCGGAAATCTCCGTCTTCAGGTACGCATATCCTGCTCTTATACCATAGTGTACCGTGACTGTCCACCCTAAAGTTTGGGCCTTATTCTCCCCCGTGTGCCTGCGGATCTTCATTAACTCCTTATCAGACCCTTGGGCTTTTCTGATTTTGTCTTCCAGGGTGGGTTGGATTCTTAGTTGGCGGACGTAGCCCTGGGGAACAATGTGCATGTTGAGTCGTGCCATTTCCTCTTGCAACTGGGCACTCTTAGGCACCGCTTTCTCATAGGATTTCTTGCTTAAGGTATCTGCCACTACATTGGCTTTTCCTGGGTGGTAATGGATTTCTAGGTTATAGTCCTTGACTAATTCCAACCACCTTCTTTGCCTTAGGTTCAGGTCAGGCTGGGTGAAAATGTACTTCAAGCTCTTGTGGTCCGTGTAGATCTCGCACTTATTTCCAATCAGGTAATGTCTCCAAATCTTAAGGGCATGCACTACGGCTGCAAACTCCAAATCATGGGTGGGATAGTTCTGCTCGTGGGGCTTGAGTTGGCGGGAAGCATACGCCACTACTTTCCCATCTTGCATAAGGACACATCCTAGTCCTTGTCGGGATGCATCGCAATAGACGACAAAATCCCGTTGAATGTCTGGCAAGGTTAGCACTAGGGCGGTTGTCAGTCTTCTTTTCAACTCCTGAAAGATCTTCTCACACGACTCGGTCCAGACAAACTTCTTCTCCTTCTTGAGCAACTCTGTCATGGGTCGAGCAATCTTGGAGAATCCTTCAATAAACCTCCGGTAGTATCCTGCTAAACCAAGAAAGCTTCTGATTTCGCTTACATTGGTTGGTTGTCACCAGTTGGAAACTGTTTCGACTTTCCCAGGGTCTACTGCTACTCCTTCTGC
This sequence comes from Cenchrus fungigraminus, assembly GCA_036936925.1. Classification (NCBI taxonomy): domain Eukaryota; kingdom Viridiplantae; phylum Streptophyta; class Magnoliopsida; order Poales; family Poaceae; genus Cenchrus; species Cenchrus fungigraminus. Next base: position 11,157,923 of record CM072778.1, on the reverse strand, counting down.
CGTCAGAATATGTCCAAGGAAGGATATTTTCTCCAACCAGAATTCACACTTGCTGAACTTAGCGTACAACTTGTGTGCCCTCAGTTTCTCCAGTACCACTCGAAGGTGTTGCTCATGTTCCTCCACACTTTTGGAGTAAACAAGTATGTCGTCAATGAAAACTACGACAAACTTGTCTAGCTCCTCCATAAACACCTTATTCATGAGGTTCATAAAGTATGCCGGTGCGTTAGTGAGTCCAAAGGACATCACGGTGAACTCGTATTGTCCATAACGGCTGACGAAGGCGGTCTTTGGGATGTCACTCTCCCTAATCTTGAGTTGATGGTATCCCGACCTTAAGTCGACCTTCGAGAAATATTTGGCTCCCTTCAGTTGGTCAAATAAATCATCTATTCTGGGGAGAGGATACTTGTTCTTGATAGTGACTTCGTTTAGTGAGCGATAGTCCACGCACATCCTCAGGCTTTTATCTTTCTTTTCGACGAAGAGCACTAGGGCTCCCCATGGTGATGAGCTTGGTCTGATGAACCCATTTCGCTGAAGTTCTCTCAGCTGCTTCTTTAACTCTACCAACTCAGGGGCTACCATCCTATAGGGTCTCTTGGCTATGGGAGAGGTTCCGGGGATGAGGTCGATGATAAACTCTAGATCCCTATCTGGTGGCATTTCGGGGAGTTCTTCAGGGAATACATCTGGATATTCCCGTACTACTGGGATTTCTTCTAAGGACTTGACCTCCATGCTAAAAACCATTATGTCTGGTCTGCTTCCTCAGGTACGGCAGGTTACTTGCACTCCGTCTGGGTTGGTTAGCTGTACTACCTTATCGGTACAACTTATAAGGCCGTGGTGATGGCTTAACCAGTCCATCCCAAGAATCACATCTATCCCTTTGGACTTTAGTACTACTAGGTCCGCTAGGAACTCTACCCCACTTAAAATGATTCTCACCCGGGAGCAACCCAGTTGACACTTGATGTCACCTCCGGGTGTTCGGGTTAACAGGGGTGCTTTTAGTAGTATTGTAGGTATCTTGTATTTTTCCACGAAACTTAAGGATATGAACGAATGTGATGCTCCTGAATCAAATAATATGGTTGCCAAGACTGAGCTGACCAGGAACTCACCGAGCACTACGCCTTGAGCTTCTTGAGCCTCTTGTGCGTTGATGTGGTTGACGCGGGCTCGTCCATAGGACTGCTGGGGCTGCCTCATCTGCTGGTTGTTATTGTTGCCGAAGTTGTTGTTGCTGCGAATCGGCACGCGGTTGGCTCCAGATACAACCGGTCTCGGCCCATTCACTGAGTTGGAGAAGGCTGAAGCTGCTGGCTTTTTGGCGTATGGGCAGTTGGCAATGAAGTGTCCGGTCTCACGGCAGTTGAAACATACTCGGGTGTTGTTGTTGTTGGCAGTGACCTGGCTAGTGTTGTTCTGTGGGGGCTTCATGGTGCTTTGGTTGTTGTATTGTTTGAACTGGTTTCTGGGGCCCTGGGAGCACGTGGCTTGTGACTGGGTCCTGTATTGCATGGGGGCCTGGAACCTGGACATGGGGTGACCGAAGCTTCTCTGTCTCTGGGAACGTTCTTGCTGCTGGGCCTTGTGCTCCATGATCTTGCGCTTGTTCTCCCTCTTCTCATCTGCTTTGGCTCTCTCGGCGAGGATGGCCATGTTCATAAGGGTGTTGAAGTCTGGGTAGATCTGGGGGGTAAGCAGAGTTCTCGGTTCCGGAGTCAAGCCCTTCTTGAACATGTCCTGCTTCTTCGAGTCCTTGTCCACTTCTTCGGGGGCATAGCGGGCTAACTCTATGAACTGGTAGGTGTATTCCTCCACGGACTTGTTGCCTTGGCGAAGTTCACGGAACTCGTCTGCCTTGCGCTTCAGTGTGGCTTCTGGGATGTGGTAGCGACGAAATTCCTCCACAAACTCATCCAGGTGATGGTGGAGGGATCTTTGGCCGCTGCACAGTAGTTTTCCCACCAGGCTAAGGCTGTTCCAGTGAGCTGGTGAGTGGCCAAAAGAACCTTGTCTCGATCCTCACAGTTGAATGGCTCTAGTTCCCTTAGGATGGCCCTCAGTCAGTCATCTGCATCCAAGGGATTCACGGATCCGCCAAAAGTGGGTGGCTTTGTCCGGAGAAATTCTATCAGTTTCTCATTCATGCCCAGAACACGGGGCTTTGGGCGGTTGATGGCATTGGCTATGGCTTCCAGCAACAGTGTCTGGTTGGCCAACACTTGCGCCAGGTCTACGGCAAGTGGCAGCGGTGGCGGGACCTGGTTTTCTCCTCCATCTTCGCCCTGATTCACTTCCTGGTCGTTATGGCGCTCCCTCCGTTCAGCATGCGATCCTTCCGCGTTTTGGTCCATACGACCGGAGCCTTGGAAGGTCCTGGCGGGACGCCTTGAAACCATCTGTAGGGGAGCGGGTTCCTATGAGATCTAGGTTTTATGTGATGTTTAAGTTGATTAAGGCGGATTTTTGAAAAGACAGGATCTGATTCCTGCCGTCAAGCACACAACAAGCACAAATAACAAACAAGCACAAACAATTTTATTTCAACCATGAGAGGAGGATACATCCCGAACTACTCGACTGGTACAACGCTGGTACACTACACGACTTGGCACTACGACAAAAGCTAGGGGGCGTTACTCTAAGCTCGAACCATCACAGCTTCATTCCTTGGCAAGGGCATGCTACTCGCGGGGCGAGCCATCTTCCGGGGCGGAGTGTGCTTCCAGTGGAATGAGCAGCTCGTCACCGTTATCATCCTGGGGGTTCCCGTTCTCTTGGGGCTGGGCGGAAGTTCCTTCTTCGACGGTTGATGTTGGTTGCTCGGCGGCTACAGACGGTGTTGGGGTCTCAGGAACTCCTCCCCATCCTATGAGGGGTGTCCCAACTAGGACTTGAGCTTCTCCCACAGCCGGAACGGGTGTTCCACTGTTGGTCCATTCCTGTATGCGCTGATCCTGGATCCGCCTGAGGCTCTCATGGGCAACAGCTTCACTACTTATGGAGGCCGCGGTCCTTGCTTCAGCTTGGGCTACTCGAACTTGGTGCATCCTTACTGTGACTTCCGCTTGCTCAGCCCGACCAATTTGCTCTCTCAGGAACTTGGCCTGATCATCAAAGAGTTTATCCAGGGAGACGAGGTAGACAACTACATGGTACAAAAGATCTTCTTGGTGACGGCGTCGTTCCAGGTTTCTCATGCGGGCCTGCCAGACTGGAGTCCGGATGGCGGGAGGATAAAGCCTCATCGGTGTGGAGACGAGGTGCTCCTCGTAGATCCTGCACAGGTAGCGGAGAGTTTTCCGGAGGGCCAAGGGATAGGTATCCCGATGTCGAAACCCTGTGGCGGTCACGCGCGATGGCTCGATGTTGGGGTAGCAGTAGCTTCTGGCGATGGAGAGGACTACCCTACAGCGAAGAGTGCCGAGTTGCTCGTACTCTCTGCTGTAGTACCTTGGGCGCTCAGTGATGCCGAGGCGCTCCAGGGAGTTGATAAGAAGGCGAGCAAAACCAGGCTCCTCCTGGCACACGCCTTGGGTCCATCCATCTTCGGCCATCTGAAAACAAAGGTAGAGTTGAACAAGTTGTGCAAAGGGTAGGGTACAAAAGACGGGGGCCAAGGTAAGTGCTTGTGTGGGAAAGATCTAGTAGAGAAAGGCTTAGAAAAGGGTCTCGGGTCCTAGGGGTCGCGTCCTACGGTCAACTTGCGGCTCTGATACCACCTGAAGCGTCCCCTCATCAGAGGTGACTAAATGTGATACAAATACCAGTCCCAGGAGGCTGGTAACACATTTATTACATCAGATGGTCAATCACCGTACAACACGTCGAGGCTGTGGGTAAGGGAGCGCCACTGCCACGAGAAGCAACATAAGAACTACAGACCAAACTACGATAGCAAAAGCATATAAGATATCTTCAGAGTCTTGCGCCATGGAAGCTTCCTGTGGAGACCCTGAATCCACAGGCACGGGTTGGGTGCAGGACAGCAACCTACTCGACGTCTTCGGGGACGAAGTCGGGATCCTCCTCTGAAAAACAATTAATCAAGCAAGGGTGAGTACATACGTACTCAACAAGTTCAACCCCACCCACGGAGAGGCTAAAAAGCAGATCATGCACAGGATATATCAAGGATCAGGATAAGGTTTATTTTGCAAACGCATTCACTCACGCAAGGGTTTGTGTTCGAAAAGGGTTTTCGCAAACAGTTTTTATAACTCAAGTAACTCAGTTGTTTTGTGAAAACCAAATGAGGACTACCGGACTCCCTGTCCGCAGTAGCCCAGGCACACAGCCACACACTTTTCCAGAAATCAACTCACGCCATGAAAATCATCCCAAACCCAAACACTAGTTTTGTGACCACACCGTGACTCGTCCAATACCGTGGACACGGCTATTCGAATAGATTTTACACTCTGCAGAGGTTGTACTCTTTACCCACAAGTAAGATACCGCCACACGAACACCTTAGTGTCGGCGCGGATCCTATCAAAGCCATTACCCACCTTAGCTAACCCTACAAGCCACCACGGAAGCAACCAAGGGGTTATCTCACATAACCAGGGCGTACCTCACACAGATCGTACCCCTATTCCTTGATCTCCCGCTGCTCACGCGCACTCCTGATGGCAAGTAGATTAACTAGTGGGATTTATGCTAAGCCGTTGCCACATACAACGGTCGAGTGGTAGTACGATAATTGGGCCAGGTGATATGTCACGCAACCCGGTCCTTAACAACAAGATGGACATCTCCAACACGCTCAACCACAAAGGTACGAGCTTACCCATACTCCTGACACACACGTCCATCCCGTCTACCCAGTTCTTTACTCACTTTCCAAAATATCCCATTCCCATTTTTAAAGCACTCACTCATTTTAAAGAAATCATTTAGGGCAATCAAAGATCAATCATAGCAATCAAGGGTGGCTATCCTACCGGGTTTTAACAGTAAAACAATATGCAATTTATAAAACGGGTCATAGGGTTGTATTTATAAAACTGGGATCAAAGCATGCATCAAAGGATGAGATTGAACTTGCCGTCTTCGAAGTCCTCGGGGAGTTCCTGCTCGCGGTTCGGGACCTCGGTCTCCTGCTCGTAGTACTCGGCTCCAAGCTCCGGCTCGCGGTACTCTTCCTTGTTCACTCCGTCGGCTATAGCGCACACACAAGCAAGCATGCAATCAATACAAGCACACAAGTTTTACCGGCTGAGCTCGAGGGGAAAATAAATAGATAATGAAGGAGTAAATATTATTTAGGGATATATGGCTGGGCGAAAAATAAGTGAAGGGTCGGGGCAAGAGCTGGGATTGATCGGGTGGAAACATGAACATGAAATGACGCGTTAAAGGCGTCATTAGGATTGATTTAGAGGGATTAAGGACTTAGTTGTAATTAGGTTTAAAAGAAAAGGGGCCTAATTGTAATACATCTATAAGGTGAGGTTTAAAATAAAATGACCTAAGGACCTGTTTGTAAATGTCTTTGGAAGAGTAGGTGTTAGTTCGGGAAATGGTTTATTGGGTAGGGTTTATTTGCAAGAAATAAAAGAGAGAGGGAATAGAGAAGGGGGGCTCGGGTGATAAGGGAAAGAGGCAGGGGCTCTGGGCAAAATTGCCCTTTCTTCTCCCCGAGTCAGAGCAGAGGAGGGGGGCTGACCGGGCGGCCATTCCGGCTGGCGGCGGCGACTGCCGGCGGCCTGAGGCACGGCGGCGACCGGGGGATGGGGAAAACGGAGAGGGGGACGAGGGGGATCGATTACCCTACCCACCTTGGGTTGTGGTGGCGCGCAGAGGTGGATCGGCGGTGGCGGGCGGAGAGGGGCGGTGTTGACTATGGGTGGCGGCGTCGGGAAGCTCAGGAGAGAGGGGAAAGCGGCTGGGGAGGTGCGGGGTGCGACGAGGAGCTGCGCAGGGCCCTTTATAGGCGTGCGAATGCGGTGGCTCGGCCGGGAGCCGAGCACGCACACCACGTGCGGCTGGCGGCAATGGTGGTTCGGCCGGCCTGAGTAAATGGTGCTGCCGGTGACGGGACACAAGCGGCAGCGGCGGAGTTATGGTGGTCGCGACACGGTGGCGCTGTGCAGCCAAGGTGACGACTCGGGCAGCGGCGTCGGTGGTAGGGTGCGGCGCGCGCGGTGGCCTGCGGCTGGCTGGTGCAGGGCAGGCGGCGGTGCTGGTGCGTGGAGGCGACGAGGCGGGCAGGCGGAGTTAAGGCGGCCGCGGCGTCGAGCGGTAGCACGCATTCACATCGCGGGGCCGGTAGTGGGGGCACGGCGTGGCAATTGGACGGCTCGGGCAGCAGTGCGGGGCCGGCGACGCGTCGGGCGGCGCGGCAGCAGCGTCCGCGGGACAGTGACCGGCGGTCCGCGGCTGCAGGGCCGGTGATGCGACGGTAGCGGGCAGCGCAGGCGTGGGCGAGGTGCACGGCGGCCACGCGGTCTGCGGCGAGGGGCCGGCACGGCAGCAGTGCGCCGGCGTCGCGGCGCGTGCGTGCGGCGCGTGCGGCGGTGGCGTGCCGTGCCGCGACGTGGCTAGGCCGGCCGGTGGCTTGGCGCGGCGTGCTTGGAAGCGAGCAGAGGAGGCTAGAGGGGGGCGCGGGTCCGAGGTTGAAGAAGGAGCCGGGCGTTCGGGTGAGGGAGCGGCGTACCGAGCAGAGGTGCGGGGCCGGGGGCAGAGGCGCCGGGCCGAAGGAAGAAGGGAGGAGAAAAAGAAAGAAGGAAAAAAGAAAAGGGGAAGGAAAAAAAAGGAAAAAGAGAAAATGGAAAAGGAAAAGGGAAAAACGAGGGGAAAAATAAGGGGAAAAGGATTAGAAAAACTTAGGAAAAATCCTAAGAAAATTAGGGGAGAGGGAAAAGGGATTTTCTCGGGTTCGAGCACTTGCGGGGCTGACGCGGTGTCGGTAGTGAAGCGGGTCGACTGGCGGGACCATGGCGGGCTCGGGATTCCCGGCGAGGTGGCCGACAGCGGCGCTGCAGCGGTGCTGTGCGACACGACGCGATGAGCGGTGGTGGCCCGGGTGGTGGCGTGCGGGATTGGCGGTGTCGGCGGGATTCACTGCGGGCGCGCCGAGGAGAGGGAAAAGGAATTGATGATCGGGGTTTTCGGGGAAACGATCGAGCTCTGCGGAGAGGTTTTAAAAACACGCGTGATTTAGCAGGTGGTTTATTAGAGGCTAAAAACGCGGGTGTTACAACAGCATTATTAGATCGAGAGGACTTTATTAGTTTGGTCCGTACCAATAGGGGTGGGGATACATGTATACTGATGCATGGATGGACCGTTTTGGTTTAATATATTGTCGTGGAATAATGAGTTTGCCTAATTCATGCAGATTTTGTTATGATAAAGCAACAGGTGCGAAACGCGTCCAACTGAATATTTCATTAAAAAAATTGGTGGTCACAAATCAGCACAAACAAGTTTTTGCTGACAGTTGGAATGTTGAGGAACGAGCATCTCCAACAGTTTGTCAAACTAACTTGACATCTATCTAATTTTGGCAAAATAAGAAAAATTGATCTCCAACAGTTTGGCAAACCAACTCGACAAAAATAGAAACTTTGCAAAACTCACCTCCCCACGCGGAAATATACGCGCGCCGATCCGGGTTGACATCGGCGTGGCCAAGTCAGGTGGGAGGGTAAAAAAAATGAAAGAATAGAGAAGAATTTCTTATACAAGTTTTCAAGAGGTGGAAGGGCATAAACATAATTTTGTTTCTCTCTCAGGGTTCCTGATGTAAGTTAGAGCATCTCCAACAGTTTACCAAATTTTACTTGGCAAATCTTGTGTTTTGCTAACTTCTTAAAAGATATGACAAGTAAAAAAAGAGTATGTCTCCAACAATTTGACATAATTCACTTGACAAATTCAGATCTAACTTATATCATGAACCTTGAGAGAGAAATAAAAGTATGATTCTACCCTTTCACCTCTTGAAAACTTAAATCATGAATCCTAAGAAAAAATAAAATTATTTTTATACCCTTCCACCTCTTCTAATACGGAAGGATGCACCGCGGATCGCTGCTAAAAGGATCAAGATGTCGACTAGAGGGGGGAATAGTCGAATCTGAAATTTACAAACTTTTCAAGTAGCTGTTAAATCAAGTCTGGAGTTTCCGGATATTTTTCCGCATACTCTCGGAAATCCGGAGAATCTGGGAAAATGTCCGGATTGTCCGGGCCTGCGAGAGGGGATTTAAATCGACAGAAATCAAACTTGCTCAAACATAGATATACGAAAATAGGTTATGCAATGGGATGAGACAAGCCTGATTATCCACCTAGAACCTGCAAGAACTTCAACACGGAGTAGATCGGCACCAAACCCTAAAAATGAGCTCAAGAGATATACAAGCATACAACAAGAGCAACAATCACAGTAGAGACACAAGGATTTGTTACCGGAGTTCAACCTCACACCTTGAGGTCTACGTCTCCATTGAGGAACCCACAAAGGGTGGACCTTTACACCTAGGTCACTTTCCTCCCTCTAGCGACCACAAAGATCGAGCTAGAGTTACTTACTCAATTTCGGGGTGACACAAACTTTCTTGGGCAGCCACAAACCTTTGGATGCTCCAAGGCAACGCCTAGCCGGCTAGGAGCTCAAAGCTCCAAGAGTAACAAACACAAAATGTGTCAACCAAGCGAAGAACGAGGTGCTCTAGAGATGGGAAAACAGATTACTAGCACTCTCCAAGCTCTTGCTCTCAATCCCTCCTTAAATCCCCAACAAATCTCACCTAACCAAGGCCAGGGGGAGTAAAGAGGGAGAGTGAATGAGTTCTGAATGTTGCACCTCGAAATGGGCAAGAGAGAGGAAGGGGTGGAGGGGGCTTTTATACCCCCTCACAAAAAAAGAGCCGTTACAGCTCTAAGACCCGGAATATCCGGGAAAACCCCGGAAACTCCGGGAAGTTCGGAGACTCCGGGAAAACCCCGGAGATTCCAGCCTTCCAAGGTCAAGCACCCAAAAAGTTAACCCCGTGAACGTGTTGGTGCAAAGGTGTCTCTCATAGGTTTTGCTTAGACAACTAGAGCACCTTTTCAACTCTTGGAAGATACATTTCTTGTCCCTCTTTATAGTACGGCGTTCCTAGGACTCAAATTCAAAATATAAAATAAATAAGCCTTCAAAGGAACCCTTTGTAGCATCACTTCCTTTTTGCATAGTCAATGAATAACACATGATGCCACATACAATTTTAAATCCTGCTCATACACTAGATAAATCATTAGCCACTTAACCGTGTGTCATTAAACCACCAAAACCCACTTACGGGGCCAAGATACTCTTCAGCTGCGCGCATATATGCGCGCGCGGAGTCCGTTTTTCCCAACTTGGGATAAATGGCAACCTGAGATGGGGAACTGTTGGAGAAGATTTTTTCTGTCCTTGCAAAAAAAAATAACAATGGCAACTTGGTATGGGGAACTGTTAGAGTTGCTCTATGAGTTTTGCAAGTGAATTATTCCGAATTGTTGGAGATGAGCTCATTTTTTACTTGGCATATCTTTTTACAACTTGGCAAAACATAAAATTTGTCATGTACCAAAGGTTCTCTAGCCTATTTGGTTAGAGCTTAGAGGGAGTTGGGGTATGGTCGCAACCAGGAGATCTGGGTTCGATTTCTTGTTGGAACAAATTTACAAGACTGATTTAAAAAATCCCCTCGCCGATGAAGCCGGTGTTTGATGGTCTTCTAAGTCGGGATCGGTTCCCTTCGAAAACCGTGGGGCGGTACCCCACCGGTTTAGTTCTTACAAAAGTTGTCATGTGAAATCAGGAACCCTGAGAGAGAAACAAAATTATGTTTTTACCCTTCCACCTCTTGAAAACTTAAATCAGGAATCCCGAGAAAAAACAAAATTATTTTTATACCCTTCCACCTCTTCTAATCCGGAAGGATGCGCCGCGGATTCGCTGCGCGCATATATACTCGCGCGGGGTCAGTTTTTCCCAAATTGGGATAAATGACAACATAGATGAGGAATTGTTGGACAATGTTTTTTCTGTTTTTGCCAAAAAAAAGTAAATGGCAACTTAGGATGGGGACTTGTTGGAGTTTGCTCTTAGAGGTAAGTGCAGAGGCCCTCACTTAATTTTTTGACGCTAAAGGAGTTAACAAGTTTTCAACCTAGCAAGACTTGATGATCTATTTTAATTTTTCTTAAAGTGTGCCTTCACTCAATATTTACTCTACGGTCTAGGCCCGATAGGAGATTTTTATCAAATGGCGTCTATGAAACACACAAGGTCTGGGAAGAGGAGATTCATGCACATGAGTTCGGGGAACATTTTGTTTACCAATCAAAATTTACTTTTCTACGAGCAAAGATCTCGAATTATGCTCCGTTGGTCGTTGCAGTGCCAGTGTCTTCCTCGGGCGACAGAACAAAACGTGCGCCCTTGCTCAGTCGTGGCACTCCACCAGTCACGCGTGATGGGGCCGCGCGGCTTGGTTGGCGAGAGGTCGTCCATGATGATGCATCGAGGGAGCAACGCGTTGGGAGGACGGCACGGCATGCAGGACCATGCTGGTGTCCTTCCTGCGGCCAGCGGCCGGCCGGAGGATCTAACGCTTGCGGTGGCCGCCGCCCCCACGACGCCCCCCAGGGCACATGTGCCCGCGGCTCCCACCACCCCCGGCCACCAAGAAGAATCGGCATCTGTTTACGCCGCCGTACGTGCATGCGTGCAACACCCTGCCCCAGGCCCTGCCCCTCGCGTACCACACGCCGCCCCGGACCCTGCACCAAACACGTGGAGCATTTCCCCCCTCGCCGGATCTCTTTCCTCTGAAAGGCGAGCGATCGAGCACCCAAGCAAGAATCTCTCCGTCTCCGTCCATCGCGGCATCCTCTTCTTTCTTTAATTAATTCCTCCCACCTTTCCTTTTTTTTTTCATTTTTCAGAAGAGGCATATGTTCCATGTTTCCATTTACGCCTGTAAAAAAATATCTTCGATCTTCCGAATGAGCCGTGGTCGCCGGTGAAGTGTGCAAAACAAAGCTTCAGCGGCCGGCGAAGACGTCTCCTCCTCACCTCACCTCACCTGACCCAAAATTCCAAATCCAACATGACACGAGACCATTTCCGATCAATTCTAGGAATCTATTGCCATTCTAGATTTCTATCTAGCTCAAGTGGAGACCATGGACGGCTGACTAATTGTCCACAGACAGCATCGTCTGCTCCGTGGCGCCAAGTGCCGGCGCACTCATCCCCGCCCGGCGCGGGGCGAGTGGCCACGGAGTCACCGCTCACAATCGACAGGCACTAGATTACAGGCGCGTGATATAATCTTAGCCCCCAATGCAATATTCCGTTTGAATACGGGGAAAGATGACAGGCAAAGCTCAAGGACGAATCGTGATGGCACCAACAGTTTTTTTTATTCCGTCCCATCAGATTGGCGGGCTGTGCCCGCTCACACGTGCTCGCCGGCGCACGCGCACCGGTACCCCGCCCGCGAACGTGGCGGTCAGCCCCGGCGCGAACTTGGGCCGCCGGGAGCTCCGGTCGATCGCCTCCACGTCGAAGCTCCGGACCACGGCGACGATGACGGCCTTCATCTCCATCAGGGCCAGCTCCTTGCCGATGCACACGCGCGCGCCGCCCTGGAAGACGGGGTACCGGTACGGGCTCTCCGGGACGAACCGCCCGTTCCGGAGCCAGCGCTCCGGCCGGAACTCGCCGCAGTCGGGGCCCCACACAGACTCCATGCGGCCCATGGCGTAGGCGTGGTAGGTCACCCGGGTGCCCCTGGCGACGGCCGTCCCGTCCGGGAGCTTGTCGTCTCCGGCGGCGAACTTGGAGTCGAACTGCACCGGCGGGAACAGACGCATGCTCTCGTACAGCGCCGCGTGCACGTAGTGCATGTCCTTGAGCTTGCTGAAGGTGGAGGCTGTCAGCCGGTCGTCGTCGCCGCCGACGCGGGCGACCTCGTCACGGATGGCCGTGGCGACCTCCGGGTGATCGGAGAGGAGCAGGAAGAAGGCGGTCAGCGCCGAGGCGACGGTGTCGCGGCCGGCGAGCATGAAGCTGACGACGATGTCCCGGAGGTACTTGTCGTCGTTGATGGAGCCCATGAAGCGCGACAGGAGGTCGCTGCCCGAGGCCGCGCCGCCGAGCTTGCGGCGCTGCCGGATGACCTCCTCGGCGAGCCTGTCGACGAGGCGCACCGCGTCCCGGAGCTTCCTCTCGTCCCCCCAGTTGAAGAAGCGCTTGAGCCTCCAGATGATCTGCATGGGCACGGTGGCGCGCCTGGCGGAGAGCGTGGAGGCCACGTCGAACGCGTTCTCGAACGACGACACCGGCATCGAAAGCTCGAGGCAGCCGGGGTCGAGACCGAAAGAGATCTTGCATATGCAGTCGAAGGCGAAGCGGCGGAACACGTCCTGCAGGTCCAGCACCTTGCCTCTGCCTTTGCCCTTGCCTACCCGGGAGGCAGAGTGGAGCAGGGGTATGAGTCGGCTCCGCAGCTCGGAGGCCACGACACGCACGGCGAAGGTGCGCAGAGCCGGGGAGGCGAGCTCGGCCGCGGCGAGCTTCCGCTGGAAGAGCCACGCGTCGCCGTCGACGTTGAAGATCCCGCGGCCGAGGAAGTCGGCGAGGATGGCCGAGAAGGGCGCGCCCTTGGGGTAGTTGTCGAAGCGGGCGCGCAGCATGTGGTCGACGGTGGCCGGGTTGGCGGTGAGCACGTTCCGGAGGACGTGGACGTGCACGGTCTGCGCCGGCGACGAGCGCAGCAGGTGAGCGTACCAGTCGCAGAGGTTGTCGAACTCGCCGGCCCACGACGCCGTCAGGTAGGCCTCGCAGACGGGGCACGCGCACCACCACGGCGGGCGCAGCCGCAGCACGGCCAGGAGGGCGGCGAGCGCCACCGTGCACGCCGCGGACACGAAGAGCACGGCGGCCACCTGCGGCTGCGCCGAGGCCGCCAGGGCCCTCGCGGCTTCATGCAGCGCTACCGCCCCGGGCTCGCCGGCCATGACCATGACGGCTAGCTCTTGGCGCGATGGCTGCGTGCGTTGTGCGTTGAGCGCGCGCGCGCTTTCTCGTACGCGGGGGGTGCGCGGTGTGAGCGCCGTGGCGTACCCGGGAGCAGGCCGTTTTATTTTATAGTACGGGGGATGTCTCGCGTCGTGTAAAGGATGTGGGTATATAACATGATGGGTTGGGTGGTGCGCGTGCCCGATTGTGAGGGCTTTGTGTGTGTTTCTTTTGCAAACTGTACGGCCAGTCATTCAATTTGGTAACGAGTGTCCTCTAGATCGTCAAACTTTCAAAATTTATGTGTAGTTCAAATCATCTTTGTCTACTCTAATTTGCCTGCAATGCTATGCTGATCGGGCGGGTGTCTACACGTGGACTCCGCATAAATTAGAACCACAAAATTACGTATTAGTGTCCACTCAACATGTTACACTTACACGGGTAAATTAACGTAGATATAGATGATTTGAACCTCACGTGAACTGATTACAAAGTTCTATATGTGAAATTTGAAAGTTTGAAAATCTGGATCTCCGCTGCCAAGTTGGAGAACCAATCGTACAATTTACTCTTTTGTACCTAGTGTTGCTGGTTTGACCTCACTCTCCTCGTTGCTTGCTTTTACGGGCCTTTTCGTTCTCGGGCACGTTCGTTTTCGCCGCTCCTCTGTTTTCTCCATGTGTCGTGTTGGAACCTGGCTTTGGTGCGGTGGTCGGCGAGAGCATGTGGCTTGAAGATCGCCTAGAAATTGGATCACTGTGGCAGTGCGTAAATGTGTTTGGGCCATGGACGGAGCTCCGACCACCAACCGCTGTTCGCTTTTACCCGACCCCCGACCGTGTCTGTCAATCTCTCGTGGGCTCGTGGCCAGTACCACACACACAGACACAGTGACACAGTCCACAGCGTAGCGCGATTGCGCGAAGAGAGGCAGAGAGCAGATGAACACAGGAAACCTTTACACCTTCCAACTTTGGGGCTGGGGTCGGGCATTAATCAGTTACGGACCGGAGGCGACGTGCGTCCTGGCGGGCAGGATCATCTATCGGATCGCGCGAGCGAGCTTCAAGTGTCACCGCGCCGGAGGCCAGCGACAGCGAGTCTCCAGGCTGCGCGGTGAGCACGCACGTGTTGGTTTCAATGCACCCACGAGGTCGGAGCAGGAGCAAGAGCACGCTGGGGCCCCGACCAGTCACAATGCCCCGGGACGCCGGGCAGCACCGTAGTACTACGTGGCAAGTAATTCATCGCGTTGGGTCCAGCTCCAGCCCGAGATAGATGCGGCCGGGCCGAGGACGACGACCGCAAGTGCAGCAGCTACGCCACGGGGGCACAGGCGTTCGTGTTCCCTAGCCGGCGGGAGCAGGATCGCATCGCGCACCACCGGGGGTACAAGGGCTTTCGCGCACGAGCGGTGACCGTAGTCATATGTTGAGCGCCACAGGCGACGGCGCGTGGCAGCTCGTACGTAGCTTCAGCGCCAGACGACGCTGCGAGTGCGAGTGAAACGGCAGGTGAGTTGTCGATCTGGTGGCCCGATCGATAAGAACTGACGTGGCCACTTGACACTACTGTGTGACTCGGATCGCACTCTCTTAAGTAAACCTTGTACGGAAAGGTCTATCAGTTCACTTTGATTTGCTGCGACATGTGAGCAATTCATGAAAAGGTTTCCCATAAGATGCCATGTACCCGAAAGCATCGTCCTCCGCGTACTTCCAAGAGGAATCAAACACTGATCTAGCAGCTGCTAGCTAGGCGGCATTTTATTAGCTTAAGTTATCATCACATGCCATTCCGCATCATGATATCCATTTCTAACTTACGCCCTGTTCGTTTGACTTATCAGCCAACAGTACTTCTCTCAGAACAAACCAGCCACCAGCAACCAGCCAGCAGTACTTTTCTCTCAAAACAAATCAGCACCAGCCACCAGCCAAACGAACAGGGTTACAAAATAAACCAGGTGCAGTTATACTGTAGTACACTACTGCACGTTGGCCTGCTAGCAAGATCGACCAGCATACTGTCAGCACGACACAGACAGGTACCATTAACAGGCCATCAGAGCGGACCGACAGAGAATATGAAAGCTTCAGCACTTCGATAGCTACATCGAATCTAATGATCGAGCAGGGGACGAGATAGCTCATCTTGATATGATTATGATGCCTTATTACTTAAACTAGTAGCTTGTGTGTGCGACCGCAATGTATTATACCATATCCAGCGGCGAGAATCCCATATGCATGGGTGCGTAGTCGTGCAGTAGACACGTAGGTCGAGCTGGGGCAAGCCATGTGGGCGTGCACTACTGTTTAATCATGCCTGTTCAACTAATCAACTAATAATCGCTACAGAACAGAGACGACGACAACTTCTTCACTTCATCCATTACCCTTGCGAGAGATGTGTCTTCGTGTCAATGTAGGAGTCCGTTAGATGGCGAGAGCGCTTTGTTTATGGAGAAGGGAACTTACCTGATGCAAATATCATATATGCAGATGCTACCCGTTCTGAACTCAAGAACGGACAAACTTTGCTCGACCAAACGTTTTGAGTTTTTTTTTTAAAAAAAAATTGTTCAATAATAGGCATAGAGGCAATGAAGTCTCTGGATCTAAGCACATGCCTTTTGACCTCCCACTGGGGCTCGGTGGTTCAGTTGGCTAGTACCTGGTGCTAATTTGTCATCTTCAAGAGTTTGCTAAATTTTACTTGGCAAATCTTGTGTTTTGCCAACTTTTAAAAAGATATGCAAAGTAAAAAAAGAGTTCATCTCCAACAGTTTGGCATAATTCACTTACCAAATCCAGATCTAACTTACATCAGGAATCCTGAGAGAAACAAAATTATGTCTGTGCCCTTCCACTTCTTGAAAACTTACATCAGGAATCATTCTCTATTCTTTATTTGTTTTTTCACCCTCCCACATAGAGGGAAACGCCGATGGCAACCACGATCCGCGCGCGCATATATACGCGCGGGGAGGTGAGTTTTGCCAAGTTTCTATTTTTGCCAAGTTGGTTTGCCAAACTGTTGGAGACCAATTTTTCTTATTTTGCCAAAATTAGATGGATGCCAAGTTGATTTGCCAAACTGTTGGAGTTGAAGAGGAAAATATTGTTGCCTAGATGAGGATTGGTGGTTGGCGCCGATTTGGTGTGAGAGAAAAATATTGCTGGCTGGTGGCTTATTTCAATACCACTATCACAAGAAAGATTTCAATACTCCTTAAAAAGATTTCAGGTACTTTTCTCTCACAACAAATCAGCACCAACCATGATCTACCAGCCAAACAAACGGGCTGCCGATATAATAGCAGTGGTTGATACTCGAATAATATAATAGCTTATATGACTCTCTTGGATTTATCTGCACAGCAATATTATGCCAAGGACCCACCGTCCCCTTTGTGTAGTTTTTGTCGACAAGATGCCACTCAATGACTATTTCTAGAATTCCAACAGTGTCTTTCAATGATATATATATATATATATATATAGTATTCTATGGCTGATCATAGAATAGTTATTCTGTCCTCTCCGGTACGATTCTCCTTTTTCAGTGTGTGATGACGGGTTGATGGAATGAGCGTTAATTACTGCTGGTGCAGGAATTAACCGGCGACCATTAATGCTGCCCTGCACCAATTATTGCCATGCATGCAGACCCGTGGAGATGTGCAGCGCACAGGGGTTACGAGAATACTACTTGACTTTGGTTTTGTCTACATGTAGTTACGAGATTACAAGAAGAAATCATGTTTACTGTTATAGTTTTTTTTATGTATAAGCGATTTACTACAATACTACTTACTAAAATGAGTTTTGTATAGTATGAATTACTATAGGCCATGCCTACTACCGTTGTAGATGTAAATCATGACAATTATGTTTTACGAGAGCTTCGTTGATGATTACTACAGTCCATGACAATTATACGCCATTTTATTTTAGTAGTAATCTTCCAAATGGTTTACGACTATATGCACTCATGTCTGAATTACTAGAATCTGTAGTATACTAATTTAGTAAATCTGAAAACTGTAGTATAAGACAAACTCGTAACTCAGTTCTATAAGATTGCAAAAAATATTTTTAGTAACTCGGCACACCCCATTCTCGGAAACAAACTGTTTATCCAAAAATACCTCGCCATGTATTTTTTTTAACTTGCTTGGACGATATACACTCGCGTGCATGCATCTAAATCTGGCCCAAATTTGAATCGCATGGTCAGCCATTCTTCTAGTATTGATTAACGTAATTAACACTCATC
Organism: Cenchrus fungigraminus; assembly: GCA_036936925.1. Classification (NCBI taxonomy): domain Eukaryota; kingdom Viridiplantae; phylum Streptophyta; class Magnoliopsida; order Poales; family Poaceae; genus Cenchrus; species Cenchrus fungigraminus. Next base: position 11,140,609 of record CM072778.1, on the reverse strand, counting down.
AAAACCAGACCATAATGGTGAGTACTCATGCTTATGGTCCGTGACCGGCTGGCAGGGGTGGGGAGCAAATGGATCCCCATGGCCAATTCTTGTGTGCCACGTGTGCTAGCTGTAGAATAACTATTCTATGGCCGGCCGTAGAGTATACTCTCCGTGTGTGTGTATATATATATATATATATATATATCACATGCTTATATCTAGCGAGGTCGCTGTCAGCCGGGACCATGTGTGAGACAAAGATTCGTGCCCATCATCTTTGAAATAATTGTCGCGATGAATAAAATGGCGGCATACCATCATCATCTTTGTTAGACTGTGTGCGGTCGTGAGTCGTGACTCGTGACGACCGTCGTCTCAAGTCTACTGAAGACCTAAAGACAGAACATGTATATATGCACCTTACAACCATGGTTAATTACCCCCTGCTGGTTCACCCGCGCACTAAAAAATCCATTAATTTTGCCCTCGTATCCCGTCAGCTTTTCAAAGTGTTTGAAAAAAACCTCGGCAAATTGTAGGTATGAATAATTTGGATAGAAAAAAGTTGTCGTATTAGACAATAGAAAAAAGTTAAATGAATTTACCCATCTAAATAGACCCTAACCTGTTGATCTGGAAGGACAACATGCATGCTAACTAGTCAATTAGTCATCAGTCCGGCCATGACGTTTAGTCTACGTATACGGTATGCGATCCGTCAGATGACGCAAGTGATTCTTGTGACCGGTCATGCTCTCACGCGATATTTTTCGTGCACCTGTCCCGGCCGACGTCACGCCAGCCGCAAGCACATGGCTAAGGGCATGTTTGGTTCCCATAGGTAGGGTGATTTAAAGTGCAAAAAGTGTAAAATAAGTCATCTGTGAAACCAAACAGCCATGACTTAAAGTGGTGTGACTTATAAGTCCCATAAGTAGGTCCACCCCTACTTAAAGTGACTTATTTCCACTTTTTTTCCTCTAGTACCCTGTGTGGAGCCCACTGACTTATAAGTCACTGCAACCAAACAGGACTGACTTAAAGTGGCCTAACTTATAAGTCGGGTGACTTATAAGTCACCCTACTTATGGGAACTATAGATGGGGTGGAGCGGTTCGAACCTGTGGTTCCTCGAACCGACCCGCAAAAATGACGCTAATGGGCTTCTCCTTCGACTCGTTTCAAAAACCAAAGAACCAATGGGTCGACAGGTTCGACCCATCCATCCATAGATTTGCCCTGATGATAAGTCATCTCGAGCATGGTCTTGAGCTGGTCCTGCACGAGCGCCTTGGTGGGGAAGATGTAGAGCGCGCACGATGTCGAGGCCGGGCGCGAGATGGACTCCAGCACGGGCACGTTGTAGCAGAGGGACTTGCTGCTAGACGTCGAGGTGATGACGACGTGCTTACCGCCGGAGACGGCGGCGGTGATGGCCTCTGGCTGGCGACTGTACAGCCTCGTGACCCCGATGGCCTTGAGCGCGCTCGTCGTGGGCGGCGAGAGGTGAGCGGGGAGAGGGCGGAACCGCGGAAGGACGCCTCCCAGCCGGGGATCACCTCGACGTGCTGGATATGGTCGTGCTGCCCGAGCCCTGCTTGCTTGAGGTGTTCCACCATTTGCGTGGGGCCCAGCGGCTGCTCGTCGTGGTAGTAAGGCCGGCGAGGCAGGGTTGTTGGTGGGTATCCTGGCGATCTTGGCGTACACATCCTCGCCGCGCCAGGACGAGGAAAAGAACTTCCTCTTCCTGGCCGAGACGAACTCCGGCGCCTGTGGTGGGCTCGGAGCGGCGGCATCCGCGTGCTCTACGGCAGCGGCGTCGGCCTGGTCTGCAGCGGCGGCATCGTCAGCATTCTCTGCAGCAGTGTCGGTCTTATCTGCGGCAGAGGCGGCGGCCTGCTTTGCGGTGGCGGCGGCGGAGTGACCTGCGGCGGCGTGCCCTGCGGCCGCGGCGTGAGCCTGACGGTCTCAGTGAAGGAGATGAGAGGAGAGGCAATGGCGGCCGGGAAGAACTGCGTCAAGATGCAACGAAGAATATAGTTGATTTGCATTAATTAATTAACATGGTTCGATCCACCAGAACCATTGGGTATCCACTGGATCGAGTGGTGCCCCTTTCTATCCTTAATGGGTCTATGGATAGTTACAGGATCGCTCCATGGAGCACCAACGCCCACCTTTAATGGGAACCAAACAGGGCTAAGTTGTTGGAACCGGTTGAGACATGGCTATCGCCTCGCGGGACCAAACTGGAGCCGGATGTTGGAACCGGCCGATGCGACTGGCTTTAGCGGACAAATCAAAACGTGCTTCATGACTGGTTCTACGTTTGCACGACACTAGGTCTCCAGCCCTCCACCGCGACACTGCACGCTGCTGGCCGGCAGCCCAAACTTTTTTGTTTTTCTTAAAAAAACATGAAAGACTAGAGTCATCTAAATTTAAGTCCAGACGTCAAGTACTGAGGTTCAAGTCTCAGATTGGACCAGCAAAGATGCGTCTGACGGAAATCAAACCTGAGTTGTCAAGCTCCACTCTAAACAAGCTGGTCAACCCGGGCCGAACCCCAACAGTCCAAACTCTCACCTAAGCATACCCACCATGCATCCTGTTGTATCTACTCCTACTAGTTTGACGCTATTCTGAATGGGAGCGTATCAGGTGCATAAAGGACATTGGATCTAGATCTAAAGGCTAGAGAGAAAAGTGGTAAAATTTTACATAAAACCGCCCACCAGCCCCCACTAGTCGATGCACTTTTGCAAAAACACCCTCCCTCGCCGCCCGTTCGTTACCCCCTGCCTCTAATCCCCATCCGCTTCTTCTCCGCCGCCCCTGGAGTTCTTGCCGCCGCCGCCGCCGGCCGTCGTGGTCGCGGTCTCCATGGCGGAGCCAGCCGAGTCCATGGCGGAGGGAAATCGAGCAATACCTTGGCCAGAAGACTCTTGTGCTCGCCTCCCTCCTCTATGGCCGGCCTGCCTCTGCGCCTCCCCGCTCAGCTCCGCTCCCTGCGCAGGCCACGCCGGCGAGGGGACAAACACAAGGGACATGGCCCGACGGTGACGCGGTGCAGGGGAAAAGGACGTGCAGGGCTGTCGGGGGGTGGGTGATTGCTTGCTTCTTCTGTTGATCCATGGCGGAGAGTAGGTGACCTGGTGACGAGGCTGTTTCCATGCGGGGGCGGACTCATTCGCGGCGTCAGGGGTAGTTTCCATGGCGGTGGTGGTGGCCCTCATGCGGCGGCGGCGACTCGCGAGTTCGGCAGAAGCGAAGCGACGCGGTCCGCAGCATGCGTGCGAGGGAGAGCACTGGGGATGAGGGGGCGGGGGTGTTTTTTTCAAAACTGCATCGGCTAGTGGGGGGCTTGCGGGCGGTTTGCATCTGATACGCTCCCGTTTTGAATTCCAGATAAGTTAAGCGCATATGGCATGCTCTGCCCGAGTCGAATGGATTCGTTCTCCATCGAGCACCAGGCTCATGATGATCAATCAGCTCGCGCCGCCGCCGTGCCTGGTGGGCCGACAACCCAAGGCGCGGTCCGGAGGAGCCACTCGCCGGCTCTGGGCATCCCGTCCGCCCGAGCCCGGAGCCTCCGGCCACCAACGGGTAAAATCCCCCAATCCAGTCGGCGCGTCGCGTCAAGATCCCGCCGCAACGCGCCGAGCTGACCGAGACCTAGCCGGGCACGGGACGCGCGAGGGATCGTAGACCAGGTCGAGTCCGTGCGCGACAGCGCGAGGCGATCGACGACAGAGGTTGCCGTCCCCGTCGCGGTGCTTTGGCAGGGTACGTAACCGAGGTCGAGTCTCTTACTGATGGTTACGGCACGGTGTGAACTCGTATCGCCCAGATATGCCACTGCTAGTATAGCAGGGTAGGATAGGATGTCCGCGCGTGGCACGTCGAGACGGCAAAAAGCTGGCCGCGCGCGCGCTCGGCGTCTCGCCGGACGGAGAAAAAGCGGCGGCACGTGGTGGAAAAAGAACTAGAGCGCTGTCGTGGTAGACTTGAGTTGAGCGGCGGCCGGAGACGGAGTAGAGCGCGCGGAGGGTTGCCGCTGCACACGTGTGAACAGTGAAGAGCTCCCGCGCGCGGCGGCCGGCCGGATTGCAACCACTGATGATCCACGTGACGAAATGAGCCGGCGAGAGCCAAGACGGCAGATGCTACGATCCAGATGCGTATAGCTCGACAGCCTGAAAGAGGCCCACTGCTGCCATTCAGATCGCTGTAGATTAGTCAGCGGCTCTGCGCAACGGGCCGGGGCCGAAGAACAGCGGCACGCACGTCGCCGCTCGCCTGCTCGCGCGCGGCGAGTGGGAGAGGGACCAGTGGACAGGCAGACACGCGCCATGATTGTGTGTCACACGCCGCATCTAGAATCTGGACTCCTCTTCTGTCCCTCGCGACGTCGCTGTCCCCGGCCGGCCGGGCTCCGTCCGTCTCCGGCGCCGCGCGCCGCGCGGAGCTAGCTAGCATGGATGCGGCCGGGAGTGAGCGTCCTTGTCCAGCTCGCGCGCCGATCTTTCCATTCCATGCGGCGAATGATTCCGGCCGGGTCCCTTTCGTGGCGACTGGCGAGGCCTACGCCATTAGTGACCCCAACAACCGGTCTCACTGTTCCCGCTCGATCTTCAGCGAGCGAGATGTGAGAGCCGCTCTTAAATCCGGAGAACCCGTGCCACACATCAGTTAGCTTCGTGAGCTCATGATTAACTCTTGACAGCAGTTGCTCGCCTGGATTTTATCCGCTGGTCTCTGGTTAGGTTTCTTTCTAATCCTTGTGGATCTGATGTCAGTATCGGCGTAAGCGAAATAATGCAAAGCCTGAGCAAAGAAAGAGATTTTCTATCTTACGTTCCTTGGAGCATGAACTTGATATGATGTTTTTTCTTTTTCTTTTTCTGGCAGAAATTAAAGCTTCGTATATAGTCCGCGAGAGGACCGTGAGGGGCCTGGCCAACTAATTCTACATCACAAAACTGATTCATTCATCACGTGTAGTCTTTTTGTGAAACTATGATTTTGTTTCCTAAAGTCTCTGTTTTTAATCTGATCAAATATCCAATCAGTTGCCGGTTTCATGGCCGGTCCTGATGAACTGCACAGTGCAGTGGATGAGTGTCTCCTTCTGTATCATCATGACACGACGACAATTCCAGCATACCCTGCTAAAACATACTACAGTACCACTTTGAAAATAACAGGACGCCTGTTTATTGCAACTGCCGTGTAATACAGTATAGTATATAAGCAATAATCAAACCACGTCATGGTTTAATCAGCAACAGGCAGGCGTGACACACTAGAAGACAAACGCTGCAGTAAAGCAGGTATGGAATCGAGCACGGAGAACGACGACAGGGGAGAAAGACCGCCATGACGGGCGCATTAGTAGCAGAGCAAGAAAAGAGCGGCCGACGGCGACCCGATGAAGAGGTTGGAAATCTACATCGTCCGATCGCTACGTCTCGCGTGTGTTGTCCTGTGGTGTAGTACCGCGCGGGGCATGGCGTTCGTGATACGCTGACGGGACACGTTCGCGCGCGAACGGGTGAGGACTTCGTGCGAGGATGTGTGTTTGGATGAGTGAATCAAATCGAGATTCTGTATTGGATGATGCTTGTTGTTCATCATCCTGGACAGTGATGCGCGTTCCTGCTCGTCCACTCAACCAAGCACACGCTCGATTGCTCTTCCGGTTCCAATTTCGTCTCTGTCTCTGCCGTCGATCCATCGAGACAAACGGATGGTGAATCGAAGAACACGCGGCAGTAATGCGAATGGAAGTTCATGACCTAAAGGTCAAAAAAAAAAAAAAGGTAAAACACCATGCATTTCGCCACATCGTAGGGTCCGCCGTGGTCGTTGGCTGGGGGCTACGCCGGAAACACTGAGAACCACAGCGAGCGGCCAGCAAGCAGTGTAGGTCTGTAGGACAAGTGCGCAACTATTCCCGCGTCGCCCAGCTTCATTGCTGAAAAGCGCCGCCGAGCCGTTTACGTACTCGCCCCGCATGGAGCTCGATAAGGAAATGGCAGCCGCATGCAGCATCTGCCGGGCAGTCGATCCGCCTCGCGACCCGTGAGACCCGGCCGGAACACTCTCCCTAGTGCCCTGCCCCCCTGGCGACGCCATGTCCAGACACTGTTCCCTCACATGATCTCCTCACCGCGCGCGCGTTCCGATCGTCCTCTCGTCTTGACATGGCGCGTGGGTGGGCACGAGCGGACAACAGCGACAGGAGGAGGAGCTAGGCGTGAATCCGTGATTGAAGGACGCGCGGCGGAGGCGATACGAACCCACCCTTCAATCATCGCAGAAACAGGGCGGCCTCGTCATTGATCAACCGCCTTGTTTTCCACTATGGCAGTTGAGCCCAGCGCCGGCCGGTTTTGTCCGGTACTAACCGCCGCGGCTCACTCAGCTAGCTAGGTTTGCAATGGAATTGGTAGCTAATGAAATTGCCCACAGGCGTCCCAGGCTCCAAGCAAGCATGAGGGGAGGTCCGTCTGGACAAGTGGCCCGCTCGACCAGGATCCGGCGAGAGTTGGTTCGCAACTTGATCGCAAGATGCCCAAGTGTGCCTAGAAAATTTGCGAAGTACCGAGTACCTGACTAGTAGCGGGAATGAAGTGGCGAAAAACCACGGCAGGCTCGTGGATTACCTGTGTGGAAAGGGAGCAATTAGGATCTAAAGCGAGATCAATTTGTGTACGGAATACACGACCCTAGCTTTCGTGCAGACTCTGAGGTTAGCTATCTTGGTCCCGCGATGTTGAGTTTGAGGCTGAGCGCGAGTTGCACTCGCTACGGTCGGTTGAGCACTCTAGCCACCGCTCCCCCAGCAATACACCCACATGGGTGGGTCCCGCTGCCTTTCCCCACACCCGGCACCCAGCCCCACCCGCGGAACTCTCTTTCCTATCCTCTTTCTGCTCTCTAGATCTAGCCGGCACGGCCGCACAGGCGGAGACGCCGCGGGCGGATGCGCTCCCGGCGGTGAGCTCTCCGAGGCCCGCTTCTCCCGGCGAGCTACCGCCTGCGGAGAGCGGTGGCGCAGGGCCCGCTTCCCTGGCGACTGGCGGTACGGGGCCCGCTTCACCGGCGACCGGCGTGGACGCGGGTTGCAGCCCGAGGGAACAGCGGCGCCGACGCCCCGGCGAGATGCGCCCTCCACGACGTGCTGCTCTCGCGGGACCAGCCTCCCCCAGGTGCGTGGTGGCGCGAAGGTGGCCTCCCTCGGCGATTCGCGACAACGGCCGACCCCGGCGAGCTGTTGTCGCCGGACCAGACTCTCCCGGGGAGGCGGCCGTCGGCGGCGTTTTTTTTTTCTTTTCCATTTTTTTCTAGATTTATTACCCAAAATTTTTTTGCTCTTTATTTTTCTAGGATTTTTCTGAATATCCGAAATTTTCTGCATAATCTTTTCTTTAAAACTTTTTGCAAACTTTTTTATCCACAAAGTTTCGAAAAAAATTTTGCAAAAAATTGCCGCGTAAAAGTTTTTTACTTCAAAAAATTTTCCCGAAATTTGTTTCAGAATTTTTTCGTTTGAAAATGTTTTCATAAAACTTTTTTCTGATTTTTTATTTCAAATTTTTGGTGTATAACTTTGCCTCAAGTTTGTTTGAAAATTTTTCTGGAAAACTTTTTCTGATTATTCTTGATTTTTTTGTTTAAGTTTTCTTCTGATTTTGTGCAAAAGTTTTGTCTGAATTTGTGATTCAAAATTTTCTCATTTTTTGCTTGAAACTTTTATGTGAATGTTTTTTGATAATTTTTTTGACAAATTTTTTGTGCAAAATTTTCATTCAAACTTTTTTCTGATTTTTTTTGTCATTTGTTTTTGAAAACTTTCATTCCGTCTGCATTTTATTTTTATTTTTCTTTCTCCGGCACCCACGCGCTCGAGTCTGGTCACACGTCACGCCTCTGGGCCTGGGGGACCACGCGCACGTGGGTTGGAACTACCGGTCGGAAATCGACCGGACGGGCGTCCCGGTGCGGGCGCCCGTAAACTTGATGTGCCCTCTTGGTCCTATGCAATCTCGCGTCACGGACTCACGGTCGATGCTACGACATAGGAGCACGAGCTAACTAGTGGGGTTAGTTGATCATCAGGAATCATCCGTCCGTCCGTCCTATGTTCCATGTTCGGTGTAGGATACGACCCTGTCGATTCAAACTGATTCTGCCAACAGCATGTCACATGATTCCTTGCTGAGACATCAATGGTGGGGTCTATAGAGTTTCATGGGGGTGCCGTCCGAGACAGGCAAGAACACACGGACAGCACTATACTACTGATTGCGACGATCGGAGGCGGGGATAGGATCGCCATCGCGGACTTGCTCCAGCCACGAATCCGCAGGAGCGTTGCCTCCGATTCGACCGTCCGTCCGTGTGTCCAGCCGACCGAGCTGAGAACAGTCTCGTAAACCTATCCCTCCCCTCTCCTTCAAATCTCTGAAGGCGACACGCCCCCCTTCGAATGCGACCCCCCTTGATCGAACGATGCCGACATCGCGAGTCCCCCCGACAGACGAGGAATCATCTCCCTATTTCTTCTTCTTTCTCGCCGCCGAAAGGAGAATGAAGAAGCTATACGCAGCACGGGGGCAGCAGTGGCCGCGCTGCAGATCGAAGTTTAGAGCTGGCCCAGGGACCCCAGATTGCACGGATCACCGTCCACTCGACAACGACGGGGCAGAGGAAGCAAAGGGAAACGAGCGAGGTGGCGCGCACGTACCACACGTGGAACCGTCGGTGTCTCGCTACGAGGCTACCCTGGCCGGATGATTCTGATTGTGAGGCGCCCGGCGGACACACCAGTAACAACCACTCTCACCACGCAGTACGGCCGTGAGAGGCGCCTTGCGACCGTCGAGGGGCCGCAGGAGATGGACTGGCTGGGATCAACGTGGCCGGAGCCGATGGGGACGACCGGACGACATCGAAGAGGGTTTGAGATTTGAGTTGCTGCCTGCCACCTGCGGGGTTTCGCTGAGACGTCCATTGTTCGGCCCCGCGGGTTTGTGCGCCCGCGCTTCGTACTCCCAGAACGAGATGACTACCCGCGGTCCACAAACCGGCAACCTACAACGAAGATGATCGCTCGAGAGCGTCAGGCCGTGCCAGTATCACCTCTGCATGTCTGCATCAGTGAAAATGTCACTTGCTCCTGAGCTGTGCGACCCAGCTGTTCTAGATATTCTGGGTACATCTATAGGACTATATTTTGGGATCTCAGAAATGTCAGGATCACAAAAAAAAAAAGTTCTAGGCCCATGGATGGGAGCATTCGGCTAATCGGCTCACCTCTTGCAAAGACAGGAACTGTCTCAGGTATTTGTGACGATAGATTGGCTACTGTATTGACAGACATAAGCAGACAGTGTTTGTCCCTGAAAGCTGCTCTTTCAGCTACTTCTGTTAAACAAACACACATGAATTTCTAACCGATACGGGCATGGGATCCTTGACGAATATTATGCCCTCAGCTGCAAGAGGAACAAACATCAGCTGATGGTATAAACGATTAACAATAGTTTCTCCACATGAAAACTATACTGAACAGCGCACTGACAGCTAACCAAAATTTTGAGGCTCTGAATGTACCATACAATGCTTGTATTAACACTAACGAGACAAACGCAAATGACTATACATGTAATCATGCAACACATCTACTCCAGTAGCAATGCTGCCACTAACGGTTCAGCAGTACAATGTACAACAGACCCACACCGTCCAAACACCAAAGTTTTGCAGGGCTTGCCAACATCTTTCATGGGGAAGCAGGGGCAGGTGGTTTCGGAGTCTGATTTTTCTGGTTCGCTGCAGCTTGGGCAGCAGAGTGTTTTGTGTCAGTGGCCATTGACTTCTTGATCTGATGATTTACAAAAAAATAAGTGTGATACATCAGCACAACATGGAAGCAAAGCGAGCAATGCAAATAGTAGATCCAAAACAGTATCACTCGATAGGGTTGGAATTTTGCAAATTCAATAGTTATAGCTGACTGTTTCCAATAACAATAATATTTCTAGAATATGCTCCTAAGTCTCAACATAATATGGAAGAGGACAATACACGTATGAAATTAGATGGATAGTTGCTTAAAACTAAAAAGTGAGTACCAGAGCAAGCCTCTCCCTGTGAATATCATTTACATGCTGCAAATCATCAAGTCAAAGGAGGTTAGTACAAGATGAACAAAGAAGAAAATAACTACAGGAAGAATTTTGAAACCAAGCACTGAAGAGAAATAACTATGTACAATATGAATTACCTGTTTCTTGTACAGTTTGATTTCATCCCCGCTGAAGCCTGGCAAGGTAATATTCCAGCTTCTCTCTGCAATGGAGAACACTAAGCTATAACCGAATGACATTTTAAAGGTTGTCAAAAAGGGTAACGTCACATAGTCTACAAGACAAAACAAAATGGAGTCACCTGCATGGAGGAGTACATCTTTTGCTTCTAGGGTGTTTGACTTCCTATGCTTTGCTAAAGAACAAGCAAATGTAGTGACCTGCTCAAAACAATTATCAGCAAACGAAACTTAAACTATAATTGGATCCCAAGAGACCTGACATAAAGTTAAATTTGATATCATGGCATGCACGATCTAATGGTACACGATCAAACCTTTCAGAAGTTTCCATCTGCCAATTATCTAATGGCACAATCTCCTATGTACTATAACAATAATAGCGAACAAGAAAACAAAAACATTGAAAGCAAAATGAGAATTAAGGAGCCTTAGCCCTGCAATGAGTTTTGTCATTTCAAGGAAAACTACACAGGGATATTTAGCCACTAAAAAGATAAAACACTGAGTAGATAATACCAAGAAAGCTGGGCATCAAAATAAATATGAATACATAGGTCAACAAAGACAAATATCTGAAAATCAATGCATGCACATGCACCCTTAGGATGCTGGATGCACAAGATAACCGAATTTAGAAAAATGGGAATGGGCACTTGCTTGAGATTTGAAAGGCTTTGTTATTATCTTCATCTTGCGAAAAATATAATACACTTCCTCAGGAAAAAGTGTCTTGTTGAAATGAAAATACATTTCCAAAAGTAAGCTTTGTTTAGAAGTAAAAAACTTACAGACTCAACAAAATCTTCTGCAATGTCCATAAGAACATCTTCAACTTCAGGATCCAGCTTTTCGTTAGGATCAATCTGTCAAGTATTGAATGATGCAAAATCAACCCAACAAATGTCTACTGTTCACTATTCACGACATTAACTACTATTTACTAACCACCGTACTTCCACATATGTTGAAGTATCATTGAGGCAAATATTTTAGTGCAGGTCATCAGAAGCACACAAATATAATGTGAACTATGAAGTAAATTCACAGCCAGTTACGGTAAAATGAATCCTACTTTGTCCTATAAGTTGCTGAAGCAGATGATGTGATAAAGTATCCTTTAAGTTTGCTCCTGTAACAAATTTGAATTGTCATCTCTCCATTACCAACAAATCTGGATCTACTTACGAGTTTTATCAAAGGATAATTGAACTACCAAAGTGTTGGCAGACAACTTCCACAGCCACTGCACAGAGCTAGCAAAAGATGGACATAAAAGATGAATTGAGGAAAACCAGAGAAACCTACTGGACCCTGTTACATATTTGACATGACTTTCACAGGCACTGTACAGACTAGCAAAGCATGGATTTGCGAAATGAATTGAGAGAAACCAAAAAGACCCACTGGACCTTACTACATGAATCTAGGTGCAAACTGATGGTCGAGATCTAAGAGAAAAGAAGAGGAAAAAAACAGGACCACGTACTTTTCAAACAACATTGAAGAAAAAGCAGCATACCTGTGCAACTAATTCATGGATGCTTCTCTTGGTGATTAGTCGAGTGCCAGTTTCATTAGCATCTGCATCAGTTGCAGCTGTATCCACAGAATGCAAAACAGTAGCATTTGGTATAGCAGGCGAATCAGGCTTCTGTGTCATTGACGCTGGAGTACGAGCAGCTTGCTGCTGAGAATGTTGTTGCTGATTTTTGGGAGTTGTATTCTGTTGAATTTGTTGTGAGGAACTTTGCTGCTGTTGCTTTTGCTGCTGCTGCTGCTGCAGAAGTTGATTGTGCGGTAGTTGCTGCTGCTGTGATGAAATTACGTTCTGTTGATGTGGAGTCACAGGTGCAGATTGTTGTGGTCTTGGTTGTGGAACTGGTGGCCTCTGTTGTGGCCTAAATGTCGAAGATGGGTTCTGTGGAGTTTGCTGTACAGCAGGGGAAGGAGAAGGAGAACTCACAGACATTGGTCTCATTAAAGCATGGGAGGGGGTTCTCTGCAGCAAAATAGTTTTATGAAGCAGAGATTACGACATGAATCAGGATGAATAATGAGAACATTCCTTTGTAGATTCGACGGCATAATAGAATTTAACAAAAAGCAACTAAGGTGCTAGTACCACTTACGTGGTACAACTAGACCAAAAAAAAAAACCAGAGTCAGGTGACACATTTGTAGATTGATAACTGATAAATCCAAATTTCAAGTGAACTTCAATGTCATCCCATGACAAATAAATTGAATATGCAATTTATGCCTATATTAACTTGGGTAGTGAAAATGTAACTTTTCTGACTAGAATTTAGATATATGATGGGTGCATACCATATAATTTAAACAGAATGATGAATGACCTAGAAGTACATTATTCATCAATTTTAAACTGGAAAGGTTTCTTACTTGTGATCCTGGCATTTGGCTTCCAGATGGAACCGGTGTTGTTGATGATGGAAGGCCAGGTCTTGGCTGCTGCGGACCAGATATTGTTCCTGGTCGCATCTGAGACGTGCTAAGGGATCCAACCATCCCAATATTTTGAATTCCAGGGGAAGGCTGCCTAAACTGGAGGCCATCAACAACAAGAAATCTTCAGTAAAGTCGAAAGCAGCCATTGTATACAGAAATGCCAACTGAATCAGACAATTCCATATGTTGATGGAAGGACACAACAACACAAGTTAGCATAGCAGGTGAGTCAGAACGATTGAGTGTTCTCACTCCTATACCCCACATTATGAATTGAGGTTGATAGATTCAAGAGTGGGAAGTGACAAGAAATAAGCAGCCGTCTGTAGGACAAACATTGCAAAAGACATGTACCATTCCATAATTTGAAGCTCGATAAGCTGCAAACTTCAGTTCCAATATTTTCTCATAACTAGCTTGCAGCACTAAGCAACTCTTACCTAATCCCCACAAGCCGCGGGTACAAGTGAGAGGAAACCACAAGCCATAGCTAATAGCCTAACACTTACCAGCCATGGTTTTCCTAGAGCGAAACTACATTTCAACAATTTGTGCAGAAATAGTAGCATAAAAATGAAATCGATCGGGAATACAAACCTGTGAAGATGGCGGCGGGTGCTGGTCTGGGCCGCGATGCATCGATCCAAACTGGTGGGCAAGCGGAGGTGGCGGCACGAACCCGGTGTAACCAGCGGGCGTCTGTGCGGGACGCGGCGCAGGCACCCCGAGAACAACCCCTCCCCTTGGCACAGGGGGTGCCGCGGAGGAAGAGGACGGAACGGAAACCGAGGAGGAGGCAACAGCTGTGGCAGCAGAGGAGGACGAGGACATCGTGATGGGCGATGCCAGGTGGGTGTAAGGAGGCCTCATTCGCGGCGGCGGCGGCCGCGCAGCAGCGGGGATGGGGGCTGGGAGCTCTAGGGTTTGAGCGGGGTTTGCTGCGGTACCTGGGTTCGGGGTAGGGGTGGTGATGGTGATGGTGGAGTCGGAAGAGGGTGCTGCAGAGGCGGCGGAAGTCGGTGGGTTAGGTGGTGGCGCCGGAGAAGAAGCACAAGCTGTGGTCGAGGAGGGCGCCGCCGCCGCCGCGGTCTCCGGCTGCGAGGGCGGAGGCGCGTCCATGCTGTTCGGTGAATTGCCCGGCCGTTCCACGGGAGCGAGCTGTCTACGTGTGAACGTGTACTCTGATAAGGATACATAAATACGGTAAAGTACGGGGACCTATCTGAAAATCTTGTTTACTGAAGAAGAACCGCGGCCGCTTGTCTCCGGAGTCCTGACAGAAAATCGATGGGCAAAAGCGGGAAGAAGCCGAGGGAATCGCACCGGCAGGGCCGTGGCCGCCGCGCGTCGCACTTCGACGACGAGGGCGACGACTACTTGCCTTCATCAGCCTACGACGCACCACCGCCCCACCATAATTGCTCCTCTGACGACGACGACACCAACGAAGCAACAGCGGAGGACGAACGAGAGGAAGATGGGGAAGCTGTCGAGCAGGACCAATGGCCAGCGGGGTCCATGCCTTCCAAGTTTCACCTATACCAGCTCTCCGTGCAGGTAAATCGGTTAGCTTCGGCCATTTCTTGCGTTTGGCTTCTAAGCTCACAACTTGTTCGACTATATGCCAATGCGTGTAATGTATTTGTGTTTAGTCTCCAAAGGGGGACATCAGCTATCTGCAAAAGTTCTTCCTGATGTACGTTGGCGGGCGCGTCCCTCTCCACCTGCAGGAGGATTTCTGTGGCACGGCCCTCCTCAGGTGAAAGCACTAAGCATGATAGCCTTTGTACAAACGTCCTGTCTATCGTTTTCACAAACGCCTTGTGCGCTACGTGCTCTGCTTTACAGTCCCTTTAGCAAGGGATGGTTCCCAGATATTTGCATTTTTGTGCGCACGTTTTTATAAGCTATCACACTATCTGAATAGTTACTCTTTGGAGAACTTTGTTTTCGGTCGAATGTGCTCCAGACTAGAGGGATGGCTTAGGTTTAGTATGGAATACATGTATTGCTTGTGACTGTGTTTGTTCTCTTGGCAGTACTGAATGGATCCGTACTGATGCAAGAAGGACAGCAATCGGCTTAGATTTGGACCTTGAGTCACTTGAGTGGTGCCTTGAAAACAACCTAAGCAAGATTGGAGCTGATGGGTATTCAAGGATGTTGCTTTTCCATGGGAATGTTCTGCAGCCTAAGGAAGGACGTCTTGTGAAGCAAAGGTTCAGTGATCTTGTGCACGGCCTTGATGTAAACAGCAACAATGGCTCTTCAGGAAGTAACAGTTGCGAGCAGTCAGATTTTGATAATTCGAAGTGTTTAGCCAATTCAACCATGCCAGAGGCAGCTTTGCCTGGAAGGGATATTATCTGTGCATTCAACTACAGCTGTTGTTGCTTGCATAGTCGAAAGGACTTGGTTTCATATTTTAGGCATGCATTCGGCGCTCTCTCAAAAAGAGGTGGTATATTTGTAATGGATTTATATGGTGGCACATCATCTGAACGCAAGTTACGCCTCCAACGGAAATTCCCCAGCTTCATGGTGAGTGATGTTTAGTTAATGGTTAACACTGAATGACTGAATAGTAATTAACGAAACATGAAGATCCTATTCTCTTGAAAAGTGTGAAACAAATATTATATGAGGCTAAAATCAGTATATATTTATATTTTGCTATGGGTTGGATTTGTTTCTCTGATGAAGGTTCATAGTGTTTGTAAGAATTTACAACATGCCAATAGATATATTGGTAGCGCTACCAGTAATATGCAAATAGAAAATGCTTCTGCTTAATATTTTCCCATTTGAACAATATAACTTCTACTGCCTTGCTCATTCATTTTTCTGCAGCTATATGTTATGTTTCGTTTATTTCTGCATTGACATGTAGTCAGCTAAATTCAAGACATTTGAAGTTAGTGACTCGTAAAGAGTTATCATTGATGGTATGGTTGTTGGATCAGAATTTCTTTCTTATGTATCCTCAGTTGTTTTGAAATTTAATTTGGATAATGGGTAGTGCATAAATATTATATTGTCTCTACTACACTTTCAGACTTAGCGTCCATCAATCATTCGAGCTTATAAATCATATAATCTGTACCCATGTACTTTGCTAGTTGTTCAAAATAAAGTTTGAGAATTTTTCTTCATTATAACCTTGCATACAGTATTTCTGGGAGCAAGAAGAGTTTGATATCATAAGTCGCCAAACAAGGATCAGTCTCCACTTCCAGGCTGGGAAGAAGCAAATGCTGCGGCATGCTTTCACATACCATTGGCGCCTGTAAGCTGCTTATACATTCCTTGTCAGAATCATTGCTTACTATTCTCATTCACTTGGTGAATTCAGGCTCCAAGTGTGTAACTCTTACAAGTACTTCATTAATTGATTAATATTGAATCTCTAGGTGAAAGTTAACAGCATTTTATCCATGTCATGAGGTTGGTTTGTAACATGTATACATAATTTCTCTTGTCAACTATTTGCTTTAGTTTTTTTCTGTGGCAATAAGCTTTCTTTCTGTGTCATATCTTTGTACCTTTTGGTAAAGAAGATTGTGACCTTTGGGGCTTTCTTCAATTATCTTCAGCAGTACACTTCTAAACGTACCTGCAAAGCTTGATCACCATTTTATCTTTATACATTGTGCACTGCTATTGCAATGCAGTTTGCTAATTTTCTGCAAGTAGTAGAAGTGCAGAACAGTAGTCATATGTGTAATTCTGGTTGCTCTTTGGCAGATGGTCGATACGAGAGATCAAGGACTGCTTGGAGGAAGCAGGATTCAAGTCCATCCACGTTTGGATCCGGGAGATGCCAAACACACAGTCAAGTGGAAACGCCAAGGAATACAATGCCAACCGAGATGTGAAGTACGAAGAATCACAGCGTTTCAACCAAGGAGACGCTTGGAACGCCTACGTCGTTGGAGTTGCAAACATCTAGCTCGCGCTTGGTGCATTCAGCATTCTGCTACGCGAATGTAATGGAACCTGTGTCTCTCAGTTTTCCCTCTCAATTAATGTTGTCTGAACGCTCACGCTTTTATCATGACTTTTGCATCGCTTTTCTGCAAAAGTATGCAGAGTGTACTTCTGTCACATAATTTTTGCACTGGATCTTGAACATTGCTCCGATTACGTTTTTCCTTTTCATTTCAGAATGAATTGTTATTGCATATTAGAATGTACAACAACAACGTAGCCTTTTGTCCCAAGCAAGTTGGGACAGACTAGATATGAAACCCAAAAAAAAAGGGTAGGAGAAAAAAAACAAGATAGCATGGTTTGAGCACGTTGATTGCTAGGCTCCGAGCACTCCTATTGCATATCAGAAGGTAACGTCCCTTTAATCCTACTGCTAGACAACTCTATATATCCTACATATGCAATCCAATAGTTCTTGCTTGATATGAGATTTGGATTTGAGATATTGATCGTCCAATCGTCGGCGATAGGCTATGCACCTTTCTGCCAGATGGAGCTTTTCGCTATAAACCTTTCAGCCTAATTGAGTAATGTCTAATACTCCCTCTGTCTAAAAAAACCCGTTTGTTTAGAAAAAATTTTGGGTGACCATACACCCTTAATTAATCTGCTTAGTTTTCTGGATTATGAATAAACATAGTGCATTGGAACCAGAGAAAAGGCATCAGTTGATCATTTCATTGGTTCTATGCACTTCTCAACACGTTTTTTTTATTGAGATGAGTATTGCTTTGTTAGATTGGTTTACTATAAGCTAAATAAACACTCTTTATGATACAAAATTTGAAAGTTAAATGAACATTCTTTGTGGGGGCGGAGGAAGTGAAGTGGATATCGTCCACTCCTCTGCACTTCTCCTTTTCACTGGCATTGGTGAGGAAAAAGCAGCTCTTATCTTGTCCTGTCATTTTCGTCATTTTCGTCTGTATAATTAAGCGTCTCCGGGTTCGTTCCAGACGTGGCAGACCCTTCGCGATAGTCCTTACTCCAGGTCCACGCGTGTAAGTTTGGTTAAGATTGACGATCCAAAAAATGGCTGACAATTTAACACACACATCAAGTAATTCATCTGTAAATGTAGATCTTTTTATTTTTCTAGAAGCATAACAATTTTTTAAAATTTATAGTAAAAGCTAAAACGATACTATGTTTGAGCCCGTAGTACTTTAGCAGGTAGCTGGACTCCTACTTTGGACCAGTGCAGCGGGCCGGTAAACTTGCCGGGTTTGCTTTTGTCTGCAGTTGTTCAGACTTCAGAGGTGCCCATCACTCTTTTCTCTCCTCAAAGTGCTGAAAGATTCTTATCACTCCGTGGACGCCGTTGAGGAGACTGGAGATTCCTAGTGCCTGCCATGGTGGACTCTGACTAGACTAGAGTGACTAGAGACGTGTGGATGGGTACTTCACACGGTGGTAAATTTCTTTCAAAAAAATAAGTGGCAAAAAAAAAAAGAGAGAGAAGAGACCGTAGTTCGGTCTCCTCATACTCTCCCATGCGACGAGAAACGATGAAAGCTTCAGGCAGCTGCAAGAGGCCAGGAGGCTGAGGTTTGAGAGCGACGTGAACCAGATCAATTCTCACGGACTTTCGCCATCATAATATGGGTTCTAGTGGTAGTGTAGTGGAGACGGCACGGTCGCACGACCAGGACGACTGGGGACGGCAAGATCAGGGCGTGAACCTTCCGAGGCAGATCAGTTCGCGTCGCGCGACGTCTCCAGCCAATGTCCGTGAGCGCCCACTACGACACTACCGTCCACAAATACGACACTACCACATCGTTTTCGACGAATATAATCCGAATTCTTCGTAGAAAAGAAAAAAAAAGCAAAGCATGCATCTCCATCCTTAAACCTTCGAATAATGAACGGTACACTTTGTACGCCGGCCTGATGTAGCAAACTCCTGCAACATGTATTACGTGTGTGCCCAAAAATACCAAGTGCCCGAACAATCGAACATACAGTGGTTTTTTCCATGAAATGGAATCGAACATACAGTTTCAGGAAGATTCGCACGAGGAATCGATGCACTTCCATTCCTCATGCGATCAAGCAGAGGTCCATGCAATCATCAAAAACGGCATGGCGTGGGGGCGCACTTCCTTTCCGGCTTTCAGCAGCAGCGACCTCGCCGCCTGCCGGGTATCGACCCGCGAGCCCGGCAAACGGCAGCTGGTGGAGCCCACGCACGGTGGCCGCCTGCCACCCACGTAAAAATGATTACGGCCTCCGATGCACGAACCGGAGCAGCAGGGCACATTGGATCGATCCCCCATTCGCCGAACCCCAAGTCCAACCACCCATGAAGCCCGTTTGCACGGCGACCGATAATAAACTCGCCGCCCCACGCTGGGCGCACCCCGCCCGCCCCTCTCGGACAGGGCTGCCCGGCTCGGCTCGCACGGACCCGGCGGGACCCCACTCTCCCTCGACTTCTCCCTCCCAGATGCGCGTGCGGCGTGCGCCCATGCGGCGGCGGCGGCTCCGACACGGTTAGCCCCCGGCTGGGGCTGCGTCCGCTGCGGCAGCGGCGATGAAGCGCCCGCTGCGGCGGTCCTTCGCGGTGCTCGTCTTCGTCGTGCTGGTCGGCGCGGCCTCGTTCTCCGCGGCGCTCCGTCGCGCCGTGGCGCCCGCCCCCGCGCAGGAGCCGCCGCCCGACCCGGCGCGCCTCAACGCCACGCTGCTCCGCCTCGCCGCCGCCGACCCCTCGGAGGCACCCCTGCGTCGGGACGTGGACGAGCTACTCGAGGGCCGCCTGCCGGCCTCCGCGGCGCGCGCCCGTGCGTCGTGGCGCCGCGACCGGCTCATCCACCCGCTCCACCTCCACCACCACCTCTTCCCGATGCCCCGCCGCGGCCGCTACCCGGACGAGGATCACGACACCCTGCTCCACCCGCTCCCGCGCCACGAGCAGCAGCTCCGCATCGACCCCGCCCTCCGCCGCGCGCTCCGCTCCTGGCACCGCCTCCGCCGCTACGACCCCGCCGTCCTCGGCAGCCTCCCCTCCCTCCTCTCCCTGCCCGGCCGCATCCCGTCCTGCGCCGTCGTCGGCAACAGCGGCATCCTCCTCCGAGCCAACCACGGCGCCCTCATCGACTCCCACGACGCCGTGTTCCGCCTCAACAACGCCCGCGTCGCAGGTTACGCCGCGCACGTCGGCGGCAAGACCAACTTCTCCTTCATCAACAGCAACATCCTTCACCTCTGCGCGCGACGACCCGGCTGCTTCTGCCACCCCTACGGACACGGCGTCCCCATCCTGCTCTACATCTGCCAGGCCGCCCATTTCCTCGATGTCGCCGCCTGCAACGCCACCTCATCCTCCCGCCACGGCTCTCCCATCTCCGTCACCGACGCCCGCCTCGACGTCCTCTGCGCTCGCATCGTCAAGTACTACTCCCTCCGCCGATTCGTTGCGGAGACCGGCCGCGCGGCCGAGGAGTGGGATCGCGCGCACGACGCCGCTATGTTCCATTACTCGTCCGGGATGCAGGCCATCATGGTCGCCGTGGGAGTTTGTGACAGAGTCAGCGTGTTCGGCTTCGGGAAGTCTTCCGACGCGAAGCACCATTACCACAGCAACCAGAAGGCGGAGCTGGATCTCCACGACTACGAGGCGGAGTACGCCTTCTACCACGACCTCGCCGAGCACCCGCAGGTAGTCCCGTTCCTCAAGGATGCTGGGTTCGCCGTCCCGCCCGTCGTCTTCTACCATTAGGCCACCTTCGTAGAGTGCGCGCCATATGCTCGACGTTATGTGGCACGGGTGTTCTTTTTCTTCTGGCTTTTGATTTGTTGGTACGATGTAAAAGTTGTTGTGTCGGGTTAATCTGTTGTGATTAGATGAAATAGGCAAATTGAGATAGCCAAATTTTTGTGTGCTGTTGGAGTTGGAAGGTGTATATTGGGATTTAGGCTACTCCATTGGTATAGAAGGATTGCTTGTGTTTTTTTTCTCTCCTGATTTCAGCACGACAGTAGGCAGGGTTTGGAATTGTAACCTTAGACTGATATTTCAATTTTATTAAGAAACAAAATGTACATCTTATATACAGTATATATTGTCAGTTTGCTACTAGTATCTTTTTTCCGTTTGGCTGCAGCTTATTTTGTAGCTTCTCTATTTTTGGGCAAGGTGGCTCAATTTTTCGGAATCCATGGCATTTTATTTTTCATGAACTTGTTGTACAAACTCTTTTGCAGTCAAACTTCCCCTTGCCCCTTGTATCATGATGCCAAGATTGTTGAGATATATATAATGACAACATATCTTATGCAAACTAACTTTGTGTGCAAACTATGCAAACTCCCATCTGGATCATAGGATCTCCATCTGATGGATAGCCAGGGAGGTGAGACAAATTTGCAAATAAGCGCCCGCTAGGACTTTGGAAAACGTTTCTTTGTTGCAAAACACCCCCGTTGCCTGACTCAACCCGTCGCGTGACTCTGCATCCGCTCGTTTTCCCGTCGTCCCGCGATCTGGACGCCGCAGGAGGAGCGGCGGCGGGCCTCGCCATGAAACCGCACGACGGCCGGCATGTCGGTGTCGGACAGGAACTACGTCGGCATGTTGGACAGGAACGCGTTGTCACGGAGAAGCTTTATAATTCAGGCTATGCCAAGCCTGTGCCGCAAATACTTGAGAAGCCTCCCTGCAGGTCTTGGGACATGTAGCGTGGGCGTTTTGCATAGGGTTCTCGAGAAATTTCATCAAGATTCAGTTTTAACTGCCTCTAATTTGTGCATCGTTTTGGTGCTCCTTGCACATGGTTGCCATTTTTCTCTTCTTCTGTGTGACCTACAGCTTGGTTTACGGAGGCGATTTCTATTTCGTTTAGATATATCTAAAGGCTATAACTTCGTGTGGAAACAATGCAAACTAACTTCGTGTGCAAACAATGGAGATCCTATGATCCAGATGGGAGTTCGCATAGTTTGCACACGAAGTTAGTTTGCATAGGATATGTTGCCCTTTATTTAATACCCCATAATTAACTGTCATAGTTGGAGTGAAATTTTTCTCACCACCATCCAAAAACTGCCCGTGTTTCTTTGAAGTGAATCCAACCATGTTCAGTGGTTCTGCGAGAACTCCAGTTGCTTGGTCTGTCCATTAGTTGTCATGATTATTGATTAAGTTCATTGCAGCCACTTGGCTTTTATTTTTAATCCGATCATGCAATTTGATGATATGGTCCACCGTGTTACATAGTATCTTCTGCAATATTTGTACATCACTGCCTTTTACCTTCGTTTATTGCTTAATCTGAAGTTACAAGGACACCACCATAAGCGCTCCTAACAGATCTTCTCGTAAGGGTGTGTTTGGCACAATTGTGGTTGTGCTGGTGAAACAGATTCTCTAGTGAATCTGAAATCGTTTTAGAGAAACGTTTGGCAAAACAGCTTCGCTTAGCTGTGTAAGATGGATAAAAAGGAGAAATGTCTATAATGCTCTTCATTTTCTTTTTTCCTCATATTTCTCCTTTTCTTTCTCCTTCTTTATTTTCCCTGCTATTTTCCTTTTCTTTTCTATTCCTTCTTTTCCCTCCTATTTCTCCTCTCCCTTCTATCTCTACCAGTCCACCGCAACCACTCCCTTATCCATTCGCGAGATCTCCTCCACCAAAACTAAGCCGGTGGGGGTAAGACCGACCACACGGTTTTCATTAAGAAGAAGAAATCTTCTCCCGACTTAGAAACCCCCGAACCCCGGTGACCGGCGAGGGGATTTTTTAAAAATCAACCCCATAATTTGCTCCAACGAGGAATCAAACCTGGGTGGTTGCGACCATACCTCAACTCCACTAGCCAACTAGGACTAGAGGGCTTTGGTGAGATCTCCTCCACCACAAGCCACGCGGATGCGCCGGCCTCCGATCCTTCTCGTCGGCACCCTCCTCCGCGACCTGCGCCCACCGCCTCCCCCACCGCCTACACGCGCCCACCGAGCTCCTCCACCGTGCGGAGCTCCCTCGTCGGCCATGGAGGCCGCCCGGGCGGAGCTCCTCCGCGGCTCCACCCTTGCTCCCACGTCGCGCGACCTCGTCCGCGCAGTCGAGCTCCGCGCCGCCGTGGAGCTTCTCTACCGCGACGGCATCCTCCACCACGACGCGTCGCCGACATCTGCCGCACCGATGCTGCCTTGCCCGTCTCCGGCCAGCACGCAGCATGCACCGACGATCTCCTCCGCCCCGCCCAGCACGAGCAGTGCCCATCGCGCTCGACCACTCGTGGGCCCCACCCCGAGGGCAAAGGCAGGAAAGGGAGGGTGAAGCTGCAGAGGAAGCGGGGTAAGCTAGGATTTTCAGCTGCCCCGTCGCCCGAATAGCTTCAGAGAGGCGAGCTCAAAACAGCTTCGCCGACATAGCTGTTTTTGAGACCCCTTTGGCCCAGCTTTACTCAAAACAGCTTGCGAAGCTGTTGAGAAAGTTGTGCCAAACGGAAACATGTAATATTGTCTATCTTTATTTCACTTATTAAGGCATTTTTCATCTTTCGAGTACCCTGATGTATGTATATTTCTTGCAACCTGAGTGATTCTGCTTCTTGACGAGGGGATGAACCAGAGGTGATTAACTCAGCCCCTAATCCCTCCGCTATCAAGACTAAGAAATCCCACAACGAGTGAGGCTCAACATCAACGCGAAGGAGGCCGACCCAGGTCCTTGCACGAGCAGGACAACCAGGGCCACCTCTGTGATGCCAGAGGCCCACACAACCTGACGCCCCATCTCCAACCAAGGGTCCCGCCTCGCACGACCTAAGGGACAATCTCGAGCTAGCGGGCGTCCCGACGTAAGGCTCCGCCTCGCACGACCTAAGGCTTCGCCCCCTCGACCCAACGCGGGGCCCGCCGAGGGACACCACGACGTGGGGAGAGCCGTTCCGCGACGCCCGCAAGCATGCCAGGGTCACATGACGGGCGAATCCCCGTTGTCAGGTAATGATGAGATATCCCCCTGCACGGGGGGACATCGTGAAAAACGTCTCGTCGCTTAAGAGCGCCACAGTGACCAAGGACAGACGAATCCTTCGCGGATAAGCCATTGACCGGCGCGTCTCGACCAAGCATCCGCCTAGAGTTAAGTCGAGGGCTCATACAGAGAGCCCCCGACCTATCGAGCACATCGAATCGATAACTCGGAGCCAGCCGCCCCGAGGTAGGGGCTCGCCGCCTACACCGCCCTAGATGTGGGCTACCGTGGCTAGCCAGCGTACGAACTCAATCCAAGACGAAGGCGTGCGCCACAACACAGTACCAGCACTATTGCAGCACTGTAGCGAGACGTGTTTTTACCTTTCTACCCTTTTGTACTCCTGCTCCCCTTGGTCTATAAAACTTAAAAGGAGGAGCAGAGGTCCTCAACAGGGACGATGACGACACACACGTGACCGACCCAGACGATAACGAGACAATAACGAGCGATCAGACAAGTGATCGCACACCAAAACACTCAGGCAAATAGACGAGCACCTCACGCTCACAACACCACAAAGACTTGGGATATGTTCCCTCTCTCGACCTAGGCTTGTATCCTCTACTACGTACCCCTGGGCATAAAGAACACATTCCCAAACTGGACGTAGAGACCACCGGGACGCTCGAACAAGTATAAACCCTCGAGTCTCTTGTGACACCATCCGGATCCGATGCACGAACGTACAAAATTTACTTGCCGGTGGTATCAAACCCCGACACTTCTCTCCTCTGCAACGAGGCAAGGCGGGTCTCGGCTCCCCGGTGGAGCTCACTGCGCCCGCCGGACCAGCGGCGGTGCGCCCCCACTCCCTGCACCGCCCACCGGACACCGGCACCTCCCTCCATCAGGGCGGTGGCGGAGGAGCCGTTGCGACTAGGGGAGGCAGGTCGTCGGCGTCTTCCTCCGCACGCGCGACGAGCCTGCTCACCGTGGCGGCTGCCCTCTCCTCCAGCATCGCCACTCCACCCCCAAATCCATCGCTCGGCAGGTGAGCAGGATCGACGCTCGGTGGCTACCCCTCCCTCCCTCCCTCCGGTGGCGTGGCGAGTTGGGTTGGCGCCCGACGGCGACGCGGGCCGGCGGAGATCCAAGGGCCTCGCGCGAGCTGAGGCAAGGGTGCGTCGACGCGAGGTCGCCGTCCTTCTGCAGCGGCGCCGACGCGGAGATCCAGGGCCCGGCGCCCACGACGTCCCTAGTGGCGGAAGGGAGATCCGGTGCCCTCCTCCCTCTCCCTGCGGCCGGCGGAGCTCTCTGCGAATCGACGACGGATCGAGAGGTGGTCGGCGCGACGAGGTCTGCGCCGCCGGGCACCTCCCCCTCCTTCCCCGCGGCAGGCCACGCGGATCCGGCGCAGGGGCGACCAGGGGCAGCGGAGTGGAGGGCGGCCCCTCGAGCTCGTCGCCTAGGGACGACTAGATCTCGAGCAGGGTCGCCGGCGGAGCTCCTCTGCCGGCTCTGGTGACGACGTTTCCATGGAGCTCCCCTGCTTGCTTCTCTCTCTCCTTCGTCCTGCCGGCCGGGGCGATTGGGACATCGAGCAGGAGCCCCACCGGCGTCGTGCTTCAGTCCAGCAGCGGTGGTGCGGGATCTGGAGCAGGGGCGGCGGCGGCGGAGACCTCGGAGGTGGAGTCGTCGTGGTGCAGTGGTGGTGGTGTCGAGCCCAGGCGGCCATGCCTCTCCGACCTCTCCCTCTAACAGTCGTCGCTGGCGGTTGCCACCTTCTGCTCACGGTGAAGGAGCAAGGGTCGCTAGCCCTCCTCCACGCCGAGCAGTTCCGAGGACGGGCGGGACGGCTGGAGTGGTTGGGGGCATGCGGCAGTAGGTGGTGAGATAGGGCCCACTCCATGTCCTTTCGCGATTCCAGGATTGACGCCATTCCTGACGGAAACAGGACGCTCAACTCCTGTGGCGCTTCCCTTCCAGTACAGCGCTACGGAGGATTTTCCACACTGTCATACTTCATATACTTTTGTAAAACGAAATATTTTTATCTCGTCATCAAGATTCTTTCCTTGGTACCAGTTTTCTCCGCATCCATCTTCCTTCGTAATTCTCCTCTATACCAACCAGCAAAGGGTGGGACCCACTCGTCAACCTCTCTCCCTCTTTTGCGGGCCCCACCCAACGGGGGATGTTTCTCCCCCTTCCTCTCCGGAACCGGATCCTCTGACTTTGGTCTCTCTGCCGTTGGGTCACTGCCAGGTGGGCCCGGCCCCACATGGCAGTGGCTCAACGCCAGAGGGCCAAAGGCAGGGAGCCTCGTCGTTCCTCTCCACCCCATCTTCTCCCTCCTCTCTCCTCTCTGCCAGCGTGCCGCCCCCTACCTCCCCTTTCCCCGGCCGGCCCCTCCGCCCTGCACCTCTCCTCCCCGGCGTCGGCCGCCGCCCAACCGTGGCCCCTCCTCCCCGCGCCCCTCGTCCCCAATCCTCTTCCTCGAAATCCTCGCAGCGGCGGAAGATGGCGTGTGCAGAGGGCCTCAACATCGTCTCCGCCGGGGTCGTGCTCGTCGCCATCGTCGGCGCCGTCTCCATCTCCGCCCTCTCCTCGCGCGTGCGGCCGCTGGGCGGGGCCAGCGCGGCTGCCGGGTCGAGCCAGCGCCAGCGCCGGGGTGGTTAGAGCTCCCTCCGCCATGGAGCAGGGGCAGCTCCCGCCGGCGGAGCAGGGGTGGCCGGCGGTTCGCGGACGTCGCGCTGGGGTGGATCCATGGCGGGGCCAAGGCCGGGAGCAGGGGTGGCTCCCCCCGGCGGATCCATGGCGGAGCCCAGGCCGGACCCAGGGCGGGAGCGGAGCTCCACATGGCCGCGGCGGCGGCCGGCGCTGGTGCAGGGAGCGGAGGCGGCTCGTGGTTGAAGGTGCGGCGGAGCGGCCTGGGCCCTGGTCGATGACGACGCGGCGTGGCCGTCGGAGCGGAGGGGCTGCCGGTGTCCTCGCCACTTCTCTCCTCTCTCTCTCTCTCAAGCGGAGTTCCGGCGGACGGCGCGAGGGTAGGGTGGGCCCCACGTCAGGCGCCACGTAGGTGATGGCGGAGGTCCTCGATTCGGACTGGAAAAGTTTCCTCCAGTTCCTCGGTACGGGTAGTCTCACCACCGTCCTCCTCCCCTTCCCTTTCTCTCTCTCGGCTAGCGACGGCCGGGCGATCACGCTAGGATTGCCGCGCCGCCCTTCCCTGCCCTGTCCTGCGCCTTGTAAGGCCGGACACCAGGTACGTGCATTACCCTCATCCCTCCCTCCCTCCCTCCCGTTTGACTCCAGGCACCTTACTTAAACCCTAGATGATCTAAAAGTTCTTGCGGTGGGAGAGGGGAATGCCGAAATCCAGTTTTGTGCCCCACCTCTAGTGGTGTTTTTCTTGGAACTTTACTTCAGCTGGTCGATTTCTTTCAACGAGATCACTTGATTGGGTGGTACAATATTGCCGTTATAATTCTAAAAGTTATTGATCTTCAAGCATACAATGCTTCTTTAGAAACCCCTTAAAGAATCTAGTACAATTTCTAATCAACAAGCAGCGCTACCAGAGTAACAGCAGCACATGGAATTCTGAAAAAATATCACCAACTTATCTTAAAGTATAACATGGAATATTGTGCAGTTTCAGATCAGTTTTATAGTGTTCATTTTTTAAAATTATGAAGAGCTTGACTGCTTCTTTGGTGCTTTTTGTATGCCCGGTCTAGACTAAGTGGTAGAAGAGAACATGTTCCAATTGGAAGGCAAAGCTACGTTTGACTAGTGACTACGTTAACCTGCACCCCCAAAAAAAACACGAGGCTTAAGTGAGCTCTTTTCTTTCAGTTGTGTGGGGACAGCCCTTGCTCCAAGATGATGCCATGAATGTATGTTTGGGGAACATACTTGGCATGAATGTATGTTTGGGGAACATACTTGGCACTTGAAATACAGTTGGACACAACCTAAGGAATAGGCTTATACATCAGGTGTGACATTGCAATGTCCTTGTCATTGTAAGCACTCCATGCTATAGCTGACTGTTGAGCTAACATGTAGTAACAACTACTCCCTCCGTTCCAAATTATAGGTTGTTTTGGCTTTATTAGATTCATAGATGTTGTTATGCATTTAGGCATGCACTATGTTCTAGATGCATAATAGTATCTATGAATCTAGAAAACCCAAAACGACCTATAATTTGGAACGGAGGGAGTAGTAGCTAATATTTATGAACAATCAATCTATTCACTTGTTGGCCATGCACAATTTAGATGCAAGCTTTGCTACTGATAATAAATTATGCTTTGTGGCAACCTTAGTGTTTCAGGAAACCAAGGATCAACAACCCTGACACAATGCCATTATTGTGATCCTGAATATTTGCTCTGTTATAGTTTTGTATTGTTGCTTCACTGCTTATTACCTCACATTTTTGCCCCTTTGTTTTTATTTCTAAAAGAAAGTTCTGCTTCAGTAAAATATGCAGGAAGCTAAGAGGGGTGGTGGTGATCTCCCTAGAAGCTTTTGTGAGAATAGTAGAGCCTTCAAGAATGAGTGGATCTCAGGTCTGCTAGATCTTTTCCTCTTTTCTGAACCCTGGTGTTTTCACAGTTTATATGATTATTCACAGCCGCTTTATGTTATTTTCTTCAACTAGGTGACCTTCGGGACTCTAAGCAAGATGTTTGGGCTGGGCTCAGTGATGGGCTTAAATCATATCTGTCTAAAAGTGTCGCTTCTATTATTTTGTTCAATGGTGATTATAAACGCTTAGTCTTCTCAGTTTTCTAACAAGTATATATTGAAATGCCACCAGTATAAATAACTTAACTTGTGATCTTCTGTAGGAGACGATATCTTATTTTCATGCTCAGGCATAGCTATGGAGCACAATGCTTGCACAACAAAATTTTTGAGTACTGCAACTCTGGTTAGAGCTCTTAAGGCTAGGACCAAATACCAAACTGATATAAAGGTTGGTGCTGACAGTCATCCTTTACTAATATGTTTACTTCTGATCATTGTGTGCTCATTTCTTGCTTTGTCATTTTTTTAGATTGAAGTGCGCCTTGACGGCACCAGACTGTATGCTGGGTATATTGATGGATATGATTTGGATAATGACTTTGCTGTTGTCGAAGCCTATAATGTCCGTGATGTTGAGGTTGGACCTTTCGAAAGTGCACTGGAAAGTCTGCCCCGTGGTGAGGTATTAGCTGTAGGGCGTGACACCAGTGGCAAAATAATGGTAGAGACCGTGGAGTTGAATGATGATTCAAGGGTATCTGAGGATGATGGAGATCTTGATTGTAAAATTTCAGAGGTACACTTGCACGATGATATGAGCATTTCACTCTATTTCTGTTATACATGAAGGCAACACAAATGTTTTTTTGTTTGTATTTAACTCTTGTTCTGTACAACTTCATTTTGTTCAAATGTAACCCGTTTTGCTTGGATTATTTATTAGCCTTGGGAAGGTGGGCCGCTTCTTTTTGATGCGGTTATGGTTGGCATGAACCTTTTTTTGACCAAGAGAAGAGCCATTTTTCTACCATGGGGCACAACTCTCAAGCATTTGCAAAAGAAGATTGGTCTTCCACAATAAAAAAAAATGAAGGTTCACAGGTATGTCTATTTGTGCCGTTTATTAGTTCACCTACTTATTGTACCTTAGCTCTTCTCCTAAAAGAGCTTATAAGGTAATTCCTTTTTGTGTGCCAAACAACATATGTATTATCTAGATCATTTGCTACTATTCCTTATCCTATGCTTATTTGCCATCTGCGCTTTGCATTCTTCAGTGTTCACCTATCAAAATATTTACTGATCTCTGGCATGTATCACAGATTCACAGTTGTCCTGTACTATGCTTGTCTTATTTCTTGTGCCAATGTTGAAAACTGTATGTTAATCTTGTTGGAATGTGCATTATGATCATGTTTCATGAAACATTTTCCGCACGACTTCTTGATTCTGTCTTGTTTCTTGCCTATGATTCTATCCACAGCCTTTGGCACAATTTTGCGTATAAGTGCACTGGTTTGATCCATTGTACTTTTTTATTAGTATTTAACTAGTCATTTTTATGTTGTGCAGGCCTGGAGCATCCATAGGTGAGAGATCTAACAGCCATCCAGAAGGTGAGCACACAGGATTCTTCAAAATGGCTTATCAATGTATTAATATGCAAATTGTTGCATTCGTAATGGTACCTGTTTAGAAGCTGTGCAAGTTTAGCGATTACATTTGTACATCAGCTAGTCCAGCCCTTTCACCTGTACTCTCGTATTGTTGGATCTTATTAGTTAACATATGTACACTATGGGTAGGTTCTTGCACGCTTACTTCTAATGCTAATTGCTGCTCAGGTTGTTATCATGATATTAATGTTACATGCTATTGTTATTCGCAGAATTTACGTGAATTTATTTTCAGTATATGTCAGTGCTGATCATTTGACCTTGTTGCACCAGTACATGGAGATTTTCTCAACCAGGAACAATTAGATCTAGACTTCAGTGGTTACCCTAAGTTGCCATCCTCCATGCTAGGAGGTGAGTCGGCGCTTCTAAAATTTGCTGATCTTTTACAGCTCTCATGTACCCACTAACAACTTATTGTACATGTATTTATCCAGCTGGTATAATCTTGGTTAATTCTTTTGAAGACCCTTTTGGCGACATATATGGTGAAGGTCTCTAGAGAAAATTTGGCAATAAAGCTTCCATCCTATATCGCAATGTTGTCGCACTGGCTTCATTCAACGGTGAGTTTACAACGATGTGACATTTACTATTTCAACTTTGTTTTGATTACAACTAGCCGGTAACCAAAATCGTGGCATGCAGGGAAAAAAAGGTTTTTTGCATGCACAGGTTTTTTTATTCAATGGAATGGATCTAATATGATTTTGACATCAGCGAGCTTGGTCAGAGATTCTGGCGATGAGAACAAGATTGATGAAAACTTGAGGGTTGGTGTTCATTGTTTTGTGTCTGATGTTCTTCTAAGGTGCAGTTGAAGTCTGATCACTGTATTATTTGCAGATTAAAGTGATTCTTAATGGCGAACGCAAAGAAGGGAAGTTAGAGCATTGGAATCTACATTACAACATTGCTCTTGTCAGTGTCGAGCACCGTGCTATTCGTCCATCATTAAAAACGAGCTTTCATAGGTCAAGTTCTAGAGTAGCGTCTGTAGGGCGTTGCTTTGATGCAGAAAAGTTAATGGCTACTAGTGGTCGTCTAGCTCCTTGGTCAGGCACACTTGACTGTGAGTTCCTCACACGTTCCACATGTAAAATCACTAAGGTAATAAATCTGTTCTTTTTTCTATTAGGTGTAATTTGACTAATTGACTGTCTAAAAGAGAGCTTTGAATGTAAATTCCCGTCATTATTTTGCGTACAATTAAAATATATGAATGGTAAAGTACTTCGGAATATGAATCTAACAGTATCATTTGATGACACCTAGATAATATTGGATTAATCAATTGTCACAGCTTGAAATTGGACAGACTGCTTTGTGTTTCTTAAAAAAAAGGAAGTATACAGTCGCAGAAATTGTATAGACTCTGCTTTATGTTTCTGAAAAAAAGGAAGTATATAGTTGGATTGGAATGAATTAGCTAGCAATGTTTTAAATAAAAATCATAGCTTATTTATGTTAACTTGCTAGGCTGGGATTGGAGGCCCTCTTGTTAATCTTGATGATGGCAATGTTATCGGCATGAACTTCTATGACACAAGAATTGGAACTCCTTTCTTGTTA
Source organism: Cenchrus fungigraminus (assembly GCA_036936925.1). NCBI lineage: Eukaryota > Viridiplantae > Streptophyta > Magnoliopsida > Poales > Poaceae > Cenchrus > Cenchrus fungigraminus. Next base: position 11,109,113 of record CM072778.1, on the reverse strand, counting down.
TGGGAAGTGATCTACAAGATTCTAGCATCGTTTAAGACAAAAAGGTATTAGCATTGTTCATGTCAGTATTCTAGCATTGTTCTTTTTTGGAGCATTTTAAGAAGCTTGCTGAAGCATAATCGGACAGTAAATCTGGTGGTGGCAATGCCTATGATGCTTTCTGGAAAATGCCAAGTGATGTGAAAAATAAGGTGAACAGGTTGGTATTCCGATCGATGTTGCTATTTATTAGCAAGTTTTGGATATATAAATTATTTCATTGAAAACTGCAGGTGGCCTGTGCCCAAGCCACGCTGGTGTCATCCTGAAGATATTGAATCTGATGATGATGATAAGCTAGCTTCTGATCATACTGCCCGGATTCGATACAATTACGTTTTAGGACGGAAATACAAGCTGCGTGTTCGCAGCATCTCCATCTTGGTTCCGATTATTGAAGCTAAATCCACTGATGGTTAGTAATTTGTCTTCATGAACCTTTTGCCAGCAGTCTTGTTGACTGTTGTGCTGACTGGTGTCTGTATTGCATTTGTCATATTCATCTACTTACGTTAGTTGACTCTGTCCATCAAATTTTCCAACATTTTTCATACACAGTGCTTTACCCCCATTTATTTTTTATATGCAGTCATTTCATAGATTTGGACCTAAATCTGACAAACATTTTCTTATTATTAATGATTCTTTCTCTAGATGTCCTTGTATCCTAAACTTGGTTGGTCAACCTGATATACCATGACACCTTTTTTGTTAGAGCCTGGAGTTGATCTGCTTGTTCTGTTTCAGTGAGCTAATAGCATCTGTGAAACATTTTTGTAAGCAGGCAATCACGATGTGCAAGGTGAAGAAGGAAAGGCAGAGAGATGTCCTTGAAATCAGATAAGCTCAAGCCCCAGAAGAAATCTTTAAAGAAATCATCTAAGAAAAAGGCTTAGGTCCACATCTTTCTTTTGACTTGTTTTTGGAGGTGACCACAGTTTTAAAGGCTCAAGGAGACCTGTTGCATCTTGCTGTATTTGTCCAGTTTGAATCTGTGGGAGAAATTTTGTTGTAACTTTTACTGGTTTAGTTATGACACAGGCCTGAATAATGATATAACAAGATAACAAATCTCTTTTATGCTGCCCTGCTATGTGCATATTTTGTTTGGATGTGGTTTGCAAGTCATCTGTGTTGATTCCTGAAACCCATAACAAAGGAAGTTAAACTGGTTTGTGTGATTGGTTCTCCTGTGACAATATGATGCTTGGTTCTCAATTGCCAATCAGAATTTTCGGATAACTTGATCCATTTGTCATTGTTTGCAGTTGTATTGATATGCTTTGCTTACCCAACAGCATTAGTGTTGTTGAAATTTGAATGGCTTGGCAAATGGCAACCATAACAGCCTCACGTGAACTGTCTGAAGTGTAGGTCATATTATAAGAGTCTCGGTAGCACCTCAGGTATTGGGTTCGGTTCCCGGTGGGAGCGAATTTATCAGGATTTAACGGTGTTTGTGCTTTCAGTGGTAGGCGAGACAGCGAGACGTCTGTGGTGACTTCGTCAATCTTGAGAATTTGCCGGCGCAGTTTTCGAAGATACTCCTAGGGGTAGGGTTTGCGCGCGTGTGTTCATAGGGATGAGTGTGCGTGCGTTGTGAGTGTTTCCGATGTACTGTGTAATTCGAGAAAAAAAGTGTATGTCATCCATGATCTCTAATTTTGGTGAGTCTGTCTTAAGGCTAGCATAGTTTTTTATTTTACAGAAGTTAATTGGCATCAGTACGAACGAAATGAGAAAAAAGTGAATATATTTTTATTCACATGCACCTATTTCAGAATAACTGGGCAGACTTAACCAAGTCTCAGTTTTCTTTGCTTTTGGTGCCTTGGTGGTGGTTTTTAAGGCCAGTTAGTCTTTCATTTGACCCGAGAGTTGTGGTATTTATCACTGATTCACTGACAACTCCCGAACCAGCGATGTAGTTCAGTCTCAAGCACATGCTTTTACCGAGTTATCATTGACCTACTGGGCGCGCTACCTTGCACTACCTAGATAATTAGATGTATGCATAAACATGTAGAACAATTTTGTTCCAACTCATCTCTTTTTTAGATAATGGATAATCCGGACTCTATATTAAGACTAAGTTTCAAACTTCATACTTTTTGCTTCAAACTTGTTTTGTACTCATACAACAACAAATCTTCACATCATTCCAACTCATCTCTGACTGACTGAAAATCTCAATTGGAAGAATGCACCAGCGTGACTAGGGTCTGATGCAACTTCTCCAGAAAGTCTCTTATTGCCGGTTTCTGCTGTCTACAGGCTAGCCAAGTCATTTGAATGCTACGCCCTGTCCTTTTAATAGCAGACTTTGACAGTTTGACTCATCACAGGAGAAGATAGGCCTCCAAGGACAAAGCTAGTGCCGCTGAATCGAGTCCTCCGAGCATTCGTCAATGTAAGTATTCCTAGCAAGTACTTGAACCATAAGTCCACATAGACATTGAGGTTGTTCAACCCTGATGTTACAGTTGGTCCAAATTGTCTTTGATAATTGCTATGGATACGCGGCGAGAATTCGAGCATGAATTAGCAAGGCAGAAACCAGGTCCAGGTCTTCTAGAACACATCCTGCATCTAACACAATCGAATTATAATTGAGGTAGCTGCATGCATGGCTGCCAAAACAGAGGTCAAGCCGACAAAACTTTATCCTTTATAGCGATCTTGTTCGACATATAGTATCACCACAAGATAACAATGTCTGTTTGGTGTTTATACCTTTGAGCACAAACGGATTATAATAAACGAACATCCAATTCAGTAATCTTCCATGACGTGACTGTTGCTCATTATGAAGTATTACTTTGCTGAAAGTTTCCTTGCAGCTGCCGCAGGCATGCTATGAGATCACATAACGTCCGTATTCCTAACAATTCTTGTCGACACTATAACAGCACTTGGGTTTTGGACTATCGTATTTTTAGGAGAACTTTTTGCTGGCCTGGTCGGTGTAGCTTGACTGCAAGGCACAAAAGAAACAGGACTGTATCAGTAGGCAGTATACAGTCAAAGCTACATATTGCTACTCGCTATAGATTATATAACTCAACCGATGCCATGGGTTAGTTATTATAATATTTCTCTTCATGTTTCCACTTGTCAGCAGCATAATATTTTGTTTGGCTACGAAATCAGTCATTTTTTTTGGTTAGTATGACAGGGACAGGATAATAACATGGGAACATCAGTAGGAGTTCAGCAGTTGATATATACGTGTGGTTTGATGCTGTATTTGTCATGGTTTGATGCTGCTTGAGATTATTGCACCTGCATGCGGAAACACTGCTTACCACTGAACGTACGTAGTTAAAGGGACATGTATATGCTACTATCTCGTTTCGAAATATATGGACTGTTTGCGTGTTTAGTGTAAAGAAGGGATGTATTTGCATATATTTTATTTCAAATATGTCTGAATAAGATTTGGTTTGTTAGCAATAATTGACAATATATTACAAGGAAAATTAGTGGTTAAGTATATTTACAAGAAAATATTGGAGCAGTTGGTGCAGAAACGAAATATATGCATTTCTTCAGAGGTTCACAAATCAGTGTTCCCTGAAATTAAAAAAAATGCTGTTGATGTGGTGCCTGCATCCTATTCTCCTCTACAACAAACGTGCAGCAAAGGTTTTCAATTTTAAAAACTAGCTAGTTGTGATACGTAAACAATCTTCACTTGTTTTATGGTTCAATTCTGTCGGTGTGAAAAGGCAAGACGCCTTCGGTCTGCTAGCTCCTTTAATTTCCTTGGCTCGTCGGACATTCTTTAGTTAAAGTCGATCTTACCTCCCTCTTTAATCATTCTTCCTTCTCCGAGCGTGATTGAGATCATGAAGTTTGTACGCGAACAAACCCGGAGAAGGATGGATTGCGAGAAGTTGCTAGCTAGTACTAGTGTAGTGCTCCCCGGTCCCTGCCCCTGCAAGCAAAGTATGTATTCTGCTTCTACTGAACGATTCCGTTCGTCGAGATACGTCGTCCTCGTAGCCTCAGAAATCGAATACATACGCATCGATCTCCTGATCAAACCGGCCGTATATGCTGCCTGAATCTGCAGCTTCCGCATCTCCTGATATGATGATCGCTATCCTCTTTTCCGACGCCCACATGACGCGTGCTGATGAGATGTGGTGGTAACACAACAGGTGCGCCAGGCCAAGTTGTTGTCATCCCGTACGCGCGTGTGTAATCATTCATGTGAACATATGCAACACGATATGCGCACAGCTAGCCGCCTTGGCTTGCTGCAAATGGGCACTTGCGACGAGATCAACACGTCCAGCGCCATGCATGGGGCCTAGCGAGCATATATATGTGATTCAATGATTCTAGCCTGCTCGACGATGTGATCCAACATGTTGCTTGCTTGCGGCCGCAATGCTGATCGATCACCCGGATCTAGCCTGCTCGACGTTCCCACGCACCCGCGCCATCCTCTAGCGCGCGTCGCGTCGTAGCAAGCAAGCTAGCTAGCGCCCACGCCACGCAGCACGCACACGCGACACGCGACGCGACACGAGCCCGGCAGGATAGACCTCCGGCCGGCGCGGTGCCTGGCATCTGCCCCAAGTCCCCCGGTCGTAGTTGCTCGTTTTCGCCATGTGAAACCGGGCTGGTGGACGTGCGCGCGCGAGGCGCGCGATTCGTGGGCTGGTTATTACCTCGGCGAACCCGACCGGGTGGGAAATGGGCGGTGGCGCGATCCCGAGCCGACAGGCCTTCGTGGTGGGCTATATTCTTCGGATCAGCTAGTAGGACCTAGGAGGAGCAGCAGCTAGAGCTAGCACTACATGATCCCCGGCGCTGCGGCGCACCGTGTGCTGGGGGGGATTACATCACCGGCCGGCCACCTTCGGCGCGCGCCCATGGCATCCTTTTTGACATTCCTTCACCACCCACACCCGTGTGGCTCCGGCCGTGTGTCGATCCGGTGGCGCGCGGCCGGCGTCGCCTGAAACCCTTCGACCTTCGTAGGCGCTGGCTACAACGCACGTATCCACACATTTTAGGCTATCGATCGGTCGCTGCTGGGCGGCATAGCTAAGACGACGACCCTGATGCAAGCAGCGGCGAAGCCAGCGCCGGCGGCCAGGGGGGGCTCCCGCTGCCGGCTTGTTCCTCCAACCCCTCTTCCCCTCTTCTTCTTCCACCTCCGGCCTAGGGGGGGCTTCGGGGGGGGGGGGGGGCGCCGGCGGTAGGGGGGGCTCCAGCCCCCCCCCCCCCCCCCGCTCCACCGCTAGCTCCGCCGCTGGATGCAAGTAAAACATTTCGACTGGTCTCTTGCACGAGCACGCATTTTCCAAGCAGTCAACCAACTCAACCACACAGAGACGACTGGAATACACGTACGTACGTCACAGCTAGCCTTTTACCATCTTAATTAATTTTCAGCTCGATCGCATACCATCCCACTCGCGCCAAATGAAGGCTGGATGAAGAGAACACACACTCAGCTCGGGTCTCGATCGATCGAGATCGAGCGAGGCTCGTGTGATCAAGCTGTTGTTGGTGGTGGTCCACGGCCGCGCCACAAAGTTGGACTCGGTGGAAAAAGAAGGCTCGTCATCGATCAGTCATCACCACACCCCCAGCAGGGGAGGCTTTAATTTAGAAATGTGGAGACGGAAAGCATATCTGCGGCCAAAGATTAAGACAAAGCTAATCCGCGCCATAATTACTCTCTCTTAGCAGCTAATCTTTGGGTAGTAAGAGCTAGCTAATAGCTGCTGCTGCGGGGTGTGTGTGTGAGTGCGATCCTTGTCCAAGTTAACCTTTGATTTTGTCCGTGCTGCGTCGTCGCCATGCTGACGCGATCGATAGCGCTAGGTGCGCGTGCATCCGTCGCTTTCCCTTGTTGACTCCCGCACACACGATGTAGCCCCTCCGGCCTCCGCGAGGAATGTTGAAACTTTTGCTAGCTAACGCCACATAAGAGGCCAAATTAAATTCGCGATGCATGCATGCTACCGCGAGCGTGATGTATACAGTGTACAGCTAAGGATACAAGTAGTACCTGATGTTTTTTGTGTGTGTGTGTGTGTCGGATAGATTAATTACACGGTGCTTTAATATTAATTCTAGATTATTTCTCCTCTAAATTAATTAGACAGGACGTAATGCTAGTTTATTTATCAGGTTTTTTATTATTGCTATATCTAACTTACGTGGTTTGAACTTGCATTCCTAGGTATGTATTGTTGGAGTAGTATTATTGTGCATGCTGCTAGAAATTAGCAAACGGGCAGCAGCAGCAGCATATAGTCTACAGCTATACTGCATGCATGGTAATCTTTACCATCACGCCTTCGTATATATTGCCTCTACTCAGCTCGGCTGCTTAGCTGATAAAGCGGCTACAAGCCTGCAAACGAATTTACGGTAGCCCGTAGCCCAGCAGTGCGGTGCTTGTCGCCATAGCATAGCCACTTTTATACCTTGCTAAAAAAGTGTGGGCATTATCTTTGTCACTTCCTTTTTTTACGGTAAAAAATGGGTCAACAATGGGGTATTCGTTTAGCTTCGATCGGGCACCCAAAATACATGCATTGTCCTTGTCCCGTGCTAAAACAAAAAGGCACTCTTTCCGTCCCAAATTATTAATTGTTTTGAATTTTTTAAAGTTCATATCTATTACTATAGATCTAGACATAATATATATGAATCTAGAAAAAAAATGAGTAATAGTTTGAGACGGGGGAGTAGCTCTCATGCAATATAACAGATTAAGATACAAATTAAACTTTATGAAAACAGCATGCACTTCAGTATTGATCATGTAAATAAGTGAGTAATAAGTCACATGAAACTGCAGAAATATTTCTGTGTAGATGGTAGATGGCAGTTACTGAAAATAGTAACGACAGAACAACAGCATCAACAATGGTAATCGGTCAATCAACAATATACGGTACGCCATTTAACAATTAAACCATGCCTCAATATCAGTACTATATTCCAGACTGTGAAGCTGTTAAATTTTCTCCACTACAAGAGGTTATATGCCCATGCATGGGCAGCTATAGTAGTGGGGGGTAACAAGGCCTGCAGAAGAAAATTCAACTACTTCACAGCTTAATTTGGCACAAGCGCCATCTTATTGTTGATCTATCACGCTTCTCTTTAAATCTTTTCCCTTAGATATACCAGCATTCTTACTTGGTGTGCGTTGATATATCCAATCGATCTACGTATATACTAGTGCTCAGTTCCCTTAGATAGTGCAGCATGCAGGGCGCCCGGCCCGGCCGGGGTAGAGTAGCTCGATCGATCTCGTAATTAATCTCACCGAGCATGATGATGATGATGGAAGCGTACGGCGGCGGCGGCGGCGTCGTCGACGGGGCGGTGGTCGGCGCCGAAGGAGCGGACGTGGTCGTTGAGGGATCGCTTGTGCTTGAAGTCGGAGCCGCAGGCGCAGAACCAGCGCTTGCCGCAGTTCTTCTCGTGCGTGCGCCAGTCGCCCTTGACGGCGAAGGGCTTGGCGCAGCGGCGGCAGCGGAAGGGCTTGGCGCCGTGCTTGCGCTTGTAGTGGGTCTGCAGGGTGCGGAAGTCCTTGAGCGGCCGCGCCCGCGGGTGGGACACGTTGTTCTTGCACCCCGCCGCGCAGCAGTAGCACGGCAGCTTCAGCATCGCCAGCGTCTGCGTGCCCTTGAGCGACTCCGGGCCCTTGCGGTACTCGCGCCCGTGGCCCCACATGTGCATCTGCAAAATGCATGCATCGTCCATGCATGTATTAGCTATACTGAGATATGATTGGGGATCTAACTGAGTTTCGAATTTTATTTGCGCAGAAACAATGTTTGCCTGGAATTTAATTATGAAGCTAGCTAGCATTCTTTCCTTGTTTGCATCTAGAAGCAAGCACGTACACAGCATTGCTGTACTTATGAACTGACTTAACACTTCTGTTCTTGAATATAAAATTAGGTTGTTGTAGATATCGATCATACATATAGTTAAGGACGGGTGTACTCCCTCCGTCCCACAATAAGTGCAATTCTAATTTTTTTAAGACAGATTAGTGGTGGAATGAAAAGACTTTAATACCCTCATTTGTTTGCCAAATGCAGTAAGTTTTGCCATGCAAATCAGATCTGACCACTTAGTTTGGAAGGTTTAGATCTATTTTTCTAGAATTGCATTCTTTGTGGGATTTTTTTCAAAAGTTAGGATGACACTTATTATGAGACGGAGGGAGTAGTATTTATTCAGATGCATGGAGTGCATGCTTGAGGAAGGATATGATGTCTTTGGAAGCAAAAGGGCGGTCATGAAAATTGAAATTGAGTTCGTAGATCAATCGAGTTCCAACTTCCAACAAAATACCGTGACCTGTCAGTTGTCATCTATGTCCAAGCTTGCGTGTATTCTTGTGTTGCCGCGTGCGCAGAAATGGAAATGACGTGTAGAAACTCCAAAACAACCGTATGCTGCTACGATTTCTAACTTGTATGTATACTCATCAATCAATCACTCCGTTTTTGCAAGTTCATGCTGCCACTTAATTTCAATTGCAACGTATATCCTTTTGTTTTCTAATCCAAATCAACAAGCTAAGGTAAATCATATATAATCCGATCGACTTACAATATATACTCCAGCAAAGCATTCGAGAAGTAAAATAAGAAGATCCAAGACGATGCGTACCTGCATGTTGTTATATCGGTTGAAGGTCTTGTTGCAGACATGGCAGATGAACTGCACGGGCCCGATGAGGATCTGCGCCGGCGTCGGGATCCAGTACCGGCAGCCGATCGGCAGGCCGCTCTCCGCACCCACCACGCCAAATTCCCCAAAGCCGTTGGCGGCGTTCCATCCTTCCACCGACGCCGCCACCGCCACCTCGCCGATACCCTCAAGCTGATCCACTCCCTCCACCTTGCAGTCGCCAGCATGCGGGTGCGTCCACTCCCCCTCGTCGCCATCCTCCTCCTCCTCATCATCCACCACTTCGTTGTCTTCCTCCTCCTCATCGTCCTTCTCCGCTCCCATGACGGCATCCTCAATGCAGGATCCACCCACCGGCAAGCCAATATTCAGATCGACCCCAGGCTGCGCCAAATCGCTCGTGACGACGATCTCTTCCTTGACAGAGCACTGCTGCTCGGGATCGTCGGCACCTTTCCCCTCCCCGAGCCTGCTGAGCAGCGGCAGGCACGTCATGCCGCCGCTCATCACCTCGTCCGTCACTCCTCCTCCACCAGTAGCTCGCCCCTCTTCTCCTACCGCTTGCTGATTGTCCCCGGACCCCGCCATCGACGTCGACGACGACGAGTCCGACGACGACCGCGACGACGGTGATGGCGAGGAGCACCGCGGCTTGAGCCACTGGAAGAACGGAGCACCTTCCACGGCACAAGCCCGAATCCCCATGGATCCTGATGATCACCGATCGATCTATCCTAATATTTATAAGTGTGTTCCAGCTGATCTCTTGATCTTGGGGGAGGGGTTTGGTGGAGAAAGAAGATGGGAGAGGACGAGGACGAGGAGGTAGCTAGCAGCAGCAAGAGGTAGCAGCCTAATGTCAAGGCGTGCCTGTCACGGCCCTGGAGAAAACGAAGGGTGCGAGGCCACCGGCCCGCTGCCATATATACGGCCGGGCTCAGCTCGACGCCAGCGCCCCCCTCGCTAGCTTTACGTACGTGTGTGTTTGAAGGTTTGGAGGCTTTCACACTCGAGGCAGGCAGAGAAAAGAGATCAAAGGGAAAACCGCCGTCTCCAGATAACGCGTGGTGGCCAGTGTCAGTGTGAACAACGAACGACGCATACCACGTCACTCACCTGGATTGGATGGGTTTCGTTTCGTGTGCGAATGCGTCCTCCTGAGTGCAGCGTACCCATCGAGCCAGCTTTGGATCTCTGTAGAGGGGCTCGGATGGGAATTGGTATAGATGCAAGTGGGGCGGGTTTTGCCGCGAACCCGCTGGACGAGCCCGCACCGCGAACCCGCGAAACCCGCGCCGCAAGCCCGTGTTACTGGAGCGGTCCACGCGGGCATGCCCGCGATACCCAGCGGCGCCGCAAGCCCGCCTGACGCCGCGACAAGAGACTTCGCCGTTGAGAGAAGAACTCCGCCTCCATTGCAGAAAAATTGGCCTGTCAATTGCTGAATTGGAAGAGGAAAGGAAAGTTTCACACGGTTCGTGCTTGAATCTGATCCCGTCTACCCAAAAAACGCAAAGAAATTCATCTGAAGTTCGAGATTTTTTTTTCTAGCGGCGACGCATGCTGTCTCCGGTCCCCTGTTTCCCTCCGCCGCCTTGTTCTTCATCCAAGCGCCGGCACCGCCAGCCCACCACTCTGCATCTCGTTTATTCGATCCTTAGGTCTACGCATGTGGAACATGACCTTTTTTTGTTCAGATTCTGTCGCAGCGCTCGATATACTCTGCTCCACCAAGGCTCCAACAGCTTTTGTTCAGGTCATATTGCCTAATTAGTAGTCAAACTTATGCGTGTGCTTACTTGCTTGTTTGAGCTGATTCCCACACAAAATTTGATTTGAACTTAGATGAAAAATAGAAAATGAAAAGAGAGATCGGCAATCACGAAGATTGCTTTGTTGCAGCACTAAGCAGTGGTGGATAGCCCATGTTGGCCAGCGGTAAACAACAGGCTGCCTGCACCTGCCCTTGTGCCGCTGCGCTTCTGAATTTCTGATGGCAAGCGGCGACGATGCGGGTTGCCGCAAAGCCCGCAAAAAACTTGCGGACGCGTGCGGGCCGCCGCTTGAGGCCGCATCGAAGTTTGCGGCAGTTGCGGCTGCGGGGCGGGCAGCCGCAACCCGCCCCGCCTGCATCGCTAGAATTGGGATGGGATGGTCCCTGGTCTAGTGGTCTTGGCATGCCGGCCGGTCTCACTGCGTGCGAGCAGAGAGTGGACTGGTGAATAGTCGCCAGTGGCCAGTGCTGAGGTACTACGGGGTATTGAATGGAGTTTAGGTGAGGTACACTGGGACACGAGAAAACAGAGGATCGAGCGGGGGTTTAATTTTGAGGTTTTTACCTACAACCCATTATAAAAGTTTCTCTTTACCTACAACCCACCGAAATTAGTAAAAGTTCCCCAACATCATCCATGAAAATTTTCTTTCCCCCGTACCACTCTGTCAGCTTCCGTTACAATCTAGAGGACTGACATGTGGGATCCACTTCGCATTTGACAAATTTACCCTTCTCCCTGCTCCAACTGACGTGCAGGGCCCACACGTCAGGTCGTCTTCAACCTTTCCCCTTCTTACTTCTCTCTCCCCGGCTCCCTTGCCGGTGCTGCTGCCACCGGCCGGTCCCTCCCCTCCCACCGGCTCCGCTAGGCGGCCTCCCGCAGCCGCCGCCGCTGCCGCTGCTTTGGCGGCCGAGGCGCATGCTCCGGTGGGCGTCCGCGTGATCGAGGAATCGATCGGGAAGGAGGAGACGGGCCGGCGCTGGGAGGTCGCTAATTTATGGCAGCCGCCGTGCTGTAGCTGCCGCCTACCCGGCCACTGTAGCGCGCCACCAATTGAATGCCCCGAGGGAGCAGGCAAGAGCTTGGCCTCCTTTCCTTTCCTCCACCAACGCTAAGGCTGTACCAGCAGTATCTCCCTCCTGTCTCTCGCAGCCCTTCTTCTTGTTGAATCTTGCCGCTCGGGCTCCTCTCCTCTGGGAGGCAGCAGCAAAGCTAATCTTGGAGCCGGAGCGGTTTGACCTCCTCACTCAAGGGAAGCGGCGACAGCAGGAGGCGAGAGGAGGAAGGGGAAGGGGACACGGATAGGTCCTTTTCGCGTGAGGAATCCGCCGGGGGGCGGTCTCTTGCTCCGCGCGACCCAGCCGCCGCCTGCCGCCTGCCGCCGTTGTATCTGGTTTGGTTGCGGATAAAGATGAGGTCTCTAGAACGAACCAGAGGAGTGGATAGTGTGGGCAATAGGGTCATTTTGCCCAGCCGTTTCCTTCCGTTACCATCGAAACAGAACGGAATGGTTCACAGGTAAAGAGAACTTTGTTGGATGGGTTTGAGGAACTTTTGCAAATCTCAGTGGTACACAGGTATAGTGAACTTTTTGTAATGGGTCACAGGTAAAAACCTCTTTAATTTTTGTGTCCTCACTTCAGCTACACCAACGCCTGCGGTCTAGGCTTGTTGACGCATCGTCGTCACACCTACTTTCCTATTTTAGTTGCTAGCAATACATATATTTCCGCCCTCGGTTTGGAGTACAAGTCGTCTTTGGGCTACTTGTGCATAGAAACTAGAGGTACTCTACTGGATAGACAAGATGATAGATGACCATGCTACGCGCCCTTTCTTTCATCAAATTTAAGTGCGGGAAAATGAACAAAAGTTGGGAAAATATACCTTTGAACTAGATTTGGAAATGATAGAGGATTCCACGACAACTTGTACTTTGGATCAGGGAAGCACTAAATAAAAACCACACGCATTTTAAAACTTGCAGAGCGCGGGATCAAGATCAGATATTCAGATATGTGTTTTGGATTGTGAGCACAAATTTTAATAGCTTGGATGCTTTGGTCAGTCTCAGTGAGAGTTTCATGAAGGATTTTATGAGTATTAATTTGTTGATTTGACAAGGTGCTTATGAGAAAAGATAATAAGAAGTTTCATCACATGTGAGAGAAGTTTTATCCTCAACTCCAAGAGACTCACTAAATTAGACTAGTTAAATTCACATTTAGCTAGTTATTTAGTTAGTATTCTTCCTCTATATTTCCTCTTCTTCCAACAGACTAGCTAAAATGACTAGCCATCCCACAACTAGGCCTACGTGTCAGCCGCGCGAGGGAGGTGGGAGCAGGAGGGGACCACATGGGAGGTGGTAGGGCCGCGAAGGATAGCTAGCAGAGGGCGTTAGCCATCTTTGGCTAGCGAAGGCAAAGTTTAGCTAGCGATGATAGCTAGTGGAGCGTTTGGCTAGTCTGTTGGAATGTTGTTTTTGTTAATTTTTTTATTTTTTAGCTAGTCAAGCCAAGATAGCTAGTCTCTTGAAGTTGCTCAACTGCTATGCACTGAGTCTGACCTTAACGGAGGCGATTGTACCCTCTACCCACCTAGTGTCAAACCTGGGTGGCCAAATTTAACGCTCCACGATTAGTTATTTTGGTTGGGCGGTGACCGACCTCGCTTCCTTCGCCTTGAAGGAAGACTCCCACCTCCCCTCCTCCGGCCCCCTCCCTCCCGACTCCGGCGAGCTTGTCTCGCCGCAGCGGGAAGGGAGAGGGGCCCCAACCTCGCAAGTAGCCGTAGTTATAGCTCGTAGTAGTATGCTCTTTGTAGTATTTCGCAGTATGGCGTCGGTCCCGAAGTTCGCCGCCACCTTCGCCGTGGTTGCCGGGGTTCTCCTCGGCCTCCTCGTTGCCGGTGAGGTCACCTTCGAGGTACGTCTCAATAAATCCTCTCCTCTGCTCTCCACCTCGCCCTCCTCCCCCTTCCCTTGCTGGAGTCGCCCCACCGCCGATCTAGATCTGGCCGGTGTTGCGTTGACTTCCGGCTCACCTCGCCTCTGCTTGTGGAGTTTGCCGGTCGTTGGTGTTCCTGTGGAAGCTGCTCTTGAGCATTCTTGGTGGTTGTTCCGGCACTTCTTGCTGTTGAATGCACCATGCCGCTTCTACTTTTGCTTCCACCTTGAAGATGATGACCGTCGCTGCCTTCCGGTGATTGTTCCGGGCGCTTTTCCTCCCTCTGGGATGTGGAGAGGCTCTCGTCGAACGCACAGGCAGGCCATTCTCTGCAGCTCCGCCAGCTTCCACCACTTCAAGCACCCTCCTGTACCTTGGTGGATCCCCTTAGCCTTTGCTGCCGCTCGCCGTCGGTTATTCCGACGCTCAAGCCTTCCCCCTGATGGCGTCTTGGTGGTCAATCTTCAATCTCCGGCGACACTTAATCCCACATCTCTTTGTCGTTCGGTGCAATCTTCATCGACCCCATCGCCTCGCCTTCAACCGATGCAGTGCACGGCCCTCCATCTCGGTGCAAGCTTCTGTGAAGCCTCTGCTGCCTCCGCCGGCGTTCGTGCTGTTGTTGAACGCGTCGGTGAGCTTGTGGATCTCACCCGGGCTGAGGACCTTGTTGTAATTTTCTTTTACTTTGAGGACCTCATTGTAATTTGGATGCTTAAGTGATAATATATTGTGGTTGTTGTCAAAAAAAAATTTAACGCTCCACATGTTTCATTAATGTCAATATTCTTTTTTGGTGTTTGGTGACGCGACTACCGACAACGAGATGTTGATTTCATCAATCTCAAGATGTACAGATCCAGTATCTCCTAGTCCTAGATGTGTGTATGTGTTCGCAAGAGGTGAAGTGTTTCACTGAGGGTTTGCATTGTTGTGTTTCCTAAAGAAAAGAATTGTGTGCTTTGTGAATTGTGGCCGATTTAAAACGCCTTTGCAGCTTGGATGCCTCTGATCGTGCACCATTATCACGCTTCACGCCCCCTCCGGTCCTTCTCCTAAGAGGTTTTTTACGGTACACAATACGACCCAACGGTCGTACGGTCGTATTAACGGTTGTTCTCCATAGGTAAAATGGTAATTTGATAGATATATATTATTTGGAAAAAAATTCTCCGCTGTCCCCTTATACTATCTAAAACATTTCATATATTTCATTTCCTATATACAACAATACCATTTTACATTTTCGATAATACCCTTATACTACCCATACGACCTTTGAATACTACCGTACGACAGCTAAAAAAACCAATCGTATAGAATTAATCTCAACCGTCGGATCCTTACATATAGGTCATTTTCTATTACATACGAGTCCTTTTTCAACCGGTCGTACAGGTCGTATTGTGTACCGTAAAAAACCTCTCTCCTAATAGCTCTTGTCCAGTTGTCATTGGTGGTGTGACCGTCGCTCCCACAAAACCGACCCGACCCGACCTTACGACGGGTCGGGTGCATGCCAAAATTTTCACTCAAATCAATAAAAAATCCAAGCCACCCAAAAATTACACAAAAAAAATTCGACCCAACCCTAAAACACATAAAAAACCCGAACTTAACCCAACCCGACTCGACCGTGTTGCGGGTAGGGCGGGTCATGAATTTCGACCTGGCGACACGACACAACCCGACTCATGATCAGGTATACTCTGGTCCCTTCTGACCTACATCCTTCGGTTTTTATGTGCACTAAGGCCTCTTAGGATCATTGTAACAATGGGTGCGTGTAGTCTATTTTCAGATAGACTGTGTGAAGACTTGAGAGTTTAAACTAAAAGTTCGTTTAATAAAAGGGAAAGGTTTATTAATTACACAATCTTTTTTTTGACAACATGCATTTCATTAATTAGCAGCAAGAAGCTGCAAGAACCCTTGAAAAATCAAGGGGTACAGAAGACAGTGCAGCCAGAAGAGGGCACTGATGATCTCTGTGCTCATAGGAGCAAGAGGGTACATAAGATGGATATTGCAGTTGAGAAGAAGAGAAAGCTATGCGAGCTAGAGAATCTGCAATACAATTGAACTGTCTATCTATTTTGAGCACATTAGGGTTCCTATCCCTAGTATAGTCTTGAAACATCTGAATGATGGGGGCCATTCTCCAGTCAGGAAGGTCTGGAGGTTCCTCTGAGTTGAGAAGGTTGACAAGCTGCAATGAATCAGAAAGAAAATCGACATGATGTAATCCCAGTTGGTGAAGAACCACAGCTGCCAGAGCCAGTGCCGCCGCCTCTGCATAAATGACACTATGTGTCTCTTGTAAAGAAGCCCTGATATATATAAAATTTGATGGCTGGACCTGCAAATTGACAATGTATACTCCCAGACCAGCTCCTCTGAGTTGAGAGAGACCATTATCTGGTTGGGTAGATGCATCAACAAAGCAAAGAGGTCTTGATGATGGAGGCAGCATTTGTTGAGCCATGAGTGGGTCTTGCATAGTCCTGCATAAAAACTGTGACAAACATGAAGTAGGTTCAGTAGATGGTTGGGCATTTTTTGGGTTTTGGTCAGGGTATGTGAACTGGTTTGGGTGATGATGTTGTTGAGAAAGGTTGTGGGCAGGAGAGGGTTGAGAGTTGTTTTGATTGTGGGATTCAGTGGCAGCTATATGGGTATTCATGTGGGAAGTAGCAGCATGTAGAACTTGCTGGGGGTCCATTGTCTTCTTTGAAATCTGAAATCATTCCTAGCCCTCCAAATGTATCAAGAAATGAAGAGAAAGAGAATGAGTTTGTTTTCCTGTAAAGAGTGAACTTGAAGAATGGTGAGAGCATTTTGGATTCCATCCTCCATTGGATCCAACATGTGAAGTGGAAAATTGAAAGTGGAGTCCATCTAAACATCCCTGGATAGCTGACATAGGAAAAAAGGTGGTTATCAGTTTCAGGGATAGCACATACAGAGCAGGAACTATCAATATGTGTAGAGTATCTAGCTGCCCTCTCAGCCGAGGCAAGAGCCCTTCTTAGAAGTCTCCAGGCAAAAGTTTTAAGAAAAGGAGGCATAAATTTTGATTTCCATACCTTTTGTAAAATGTCATGAGCATAAGGAGAAAGGTTTCTACTACCTTGTTGTGGTAAATTATGTTGCTGCTGGCTTGCTAGATAGGAGTAGGCTGCCTTGGTAGAGCAGTTACCATTTGTCGGGGTTCTCAACCGCCGAGCAGTAAATTTGTATCTGATCGTGTGTCCGACCCGGATGGTTAGCGCGAGAGACGCCGGGATTTAGACTGGTTCGGGCCTCCGAGGAGTAATACCCTACGTCCAGTATCGAGCTGCCGTGTTCTTGCGCTAGGGATGTCTGTAGTAGGGGTTACAAACTTGTTGGGAGAGGGTATCGAGCCCAAGTCCCTGGGGTGTGAGTGTTCAGTTCGTCAGCCCTTGTGACGGTTGCCCTCCTCTCCTTTTTATAGACGCAAGGGGGAGGGCCAAAAAGGGAAATCAAGTAAAAGCTACAGTCCTACGTCGCTGGGATGTCTTCTCGCACGTCACTGTCCGTCAAGGCGCATTGAAGGGAGGCTGAGCTATGTTGTCGTCGAGGCCGCCGCGTGGCCGGGCGGTGCTGTTCTTCCCGGGCACCTGGCGTTTCCTCCAAGCTCTTTGGTGCTGAATCAGCCCGCCCGAGTACGGGATGAGCCTGCCATGTTAGGGCCTAATCGTAGGCCAACGCTAATTGTAGGGGGCACTCGAGTGCCTCGGATGGGGTTGGCGTGCCGCAGAGTCGGACGGGACGACGCGTCGGGGGCCGCGCGGCGGAACAGTGCCGCATTACGGCTCTTGTCAGAGCCGGCCGCCCGCGCGTGCCGCCAGTTGGCGTGTTTGCATGGCATGGGGAACTGGCGCCCCACGCGTCGTTGCGGGGGAGACCAGTCGTCGGGATGGTGCCACGTTCGTGTGGGCCCTGGTCTCCTCGTTCCGACCTTCATGTGCGGGCCTCGCCTTAGTCGGAGACGGAAACTACTCATGCGAACGAGCAAGTTGTCGGAGGCGAGGCGGAGACTCCTCGTGCGAGGCGGAGACTCCTCGTGCGGGACGGAAACTTGTCGTGCGAGGTGGAGACTCCTCGTGCGGGACGGAAACTTGTCGGAGAAGCCATCCCCAGCCGGAGACTTGTCGGGGAAGCCTCCTACTGGTCGGAGACGAGACGTCTTGCCAGTGATGGTCTTGACAAGGATCCACAGTCCTCATTATACTGAATCTTGGCCTTCACATTGTCAATGGTGTCAGATAACTCCATCTCAAGGGTGATTATTTTGCCGTTGAAAGGGGGCCCTAATCCAGGCCCTCGTCAGTAGCCCCCGAGCCTGGGGTGGGAGTTGAAGACTCGCCCACAGGCTCAGATGAAAGGCGTCGTGATGATCTTTGCTCTTGGTTTTCTCGGTGGGTGCGCGCGAGCGCATCCGTCGGATGTAGCTCCCGAGCCCACAAGTGAGTTGTAGACTCGCATGTGGGGTTTTTATCTTCAGAGATGTCATCGTGGTCCCGGGACCCTTAACCAAGGCAGTCGTGGCGATCGTGGGCCTCGTAGAAGTCGTGGGGGTCCTGGGCGTCGTGGCGGACGTGACGGCTTGAAAAGACGGCGCATAGTTGGTTCAGATTCTTGGGCCCAGCGGGCATCGAGGCGTCGCACAGGCGGGCGTCAGTTACCCCGGGGCGTGTGCGCATGTGCAGGCGTCTTTTCAGCGTGGTGGGACCAGCATTTAAGGCCGGTGGCCACGCCCCTTCCTTTTTAACCGTGCGCCGGCTGAGGATTCGAAACTTTTACTTCCCTGCCTTCTCCACTGCCATCGCCTCTTGCTTCCTTTGCCTTTTACGCCCACAGCGCCACCGGGTTCCTTTGCCTGCGCCGTGTGCGAGAGCTCGCCGTAGCCATGTCGAACTGGTCACGCTCCAACGTGTCCCGCTCGATGCTGCACCGCCTCGTCACCGTCGGGCAGCTCCCCGCGCTCACCGACGCCGAAGAGTGGAGGGTGCCCGAGGACGAGTCCGTGCCGCGCCCGCCGAAGGGATACGTCGTCTCGTTCGTGGCGTTCCACGAGCGCGGCTTCTCCATCCCCGCCGGGCGGTTCATCCGGGCCGTACTTTTCGAGTACGGGTGAAAGAGCATCTTGGCCCCTAATTGTTTTGGTGATGGTGACAAACACAATTTTTTGTATTTAATCGTTGAATAAGATGTGTGCAGGATTTACTTTATTGAAAGTCATGGTTTTGACCAAAAGAAGGCCCCCAACTCCAAATCGGCGGTTTCAACTCAAGTCAAGGCTTAAATTTATTTTGATTTTGAATTTGAGTATAGGAAACACCGTACTATAAAGGGGGATGCGAACTGACTGCCAAGAGATGCTAAAAGTGCTTAAGGAGATGACCTAAGTGAGTGAGAGGAAACCCGAGTCGACTCGAACACGTTTGCTAATCTTACCTCACTCTTTCAGCTTTTGTCGGTAGTACCGACCTAGGGTCGGTAGTACCGATATGGGCTCACTGGCGAGTTTTAGCCAGACCCTCGGTATATCGACCCTGGGTCGGTAGTACCGATAAAGCTTCACTGTTGGGTTTCTCGGCACCCCTCGGTAGTACCGACCCGGGGTCGGAAGTACCGAGGATGTCGAGTGTTGCACAGTAACGGTTAGTTTTCAGGTTTAAGTATAAATAGCCCCTCTCTTCTCCCTCACTCATTGCTGACCAACCACGGGACAAGAACACACTTGAGCATTCACTCCACTTCTCCCCTCCCTCCTAGAGCCAAGACTTGATTCCTTTGAGCTAGGGTTTGGTTGGAGGAGTGATTCCTAGTGTGAGATAGAGAAGCTTTGAGAGCCCCTTCGAATTCCCTCATCTCAAGAGCACTTGAAGCATCTCCGGGCATCGTTTCGCGTTTGTTACTCTTGAAGCTTGCTTCTAGACGGTTAGGCGTCTCCCGTTGAGTGCCCTCTTGGTGTGGAGCACCCGGGATCGTTTGTACTACCCTCTCCTTGGTGGAGAATTCTTAGTGAGCACCAATCTTCCTTTGTGGGGATTGGGTGAGGCAAAGAGGCTCTTGGTGATAGCCCTTCCTTTGTGGGATCCTCAACGGAGACGTAGCTTCCTTTGTGGGAGTGAACTTCGGATTAAATCTTGTGTCTCGTTTGCTTGCTTGAGTTCTTTGCATTTCTCTAACCTTAGAACTTGTTTGTGCCCGATCTATCTACTTGTCGTGTTTCAACTCATATCTGTGGTTGCAGGAGGTTCTGGGCATCTATACCTAAACTTTGATTCAAGTAGAATTGCTTTTTTCATTGTGCATTTCAAATTTCGTCCTAAGTTTCTCTGCACTGTCGGTAGTACCGACCCTGTACCAGAAGTACCGAGCCCCCTCGGTAGTTCCGGCACAGCGTCGGTAGTACCGACAGAACTTCTAACCGCTGCATTTGTTTTAGAAATTTGAAGTGATCCTATTCACCCCCCTCTAGGCATCACAAGGTCCTTTCTCCAGCTCCAACACCTCAACCCGAACAGCGTCCAGTAGATGGCGGCGTTCGAGGCGCTGTGCGAGGGGTACTTGGGGATCGGTGCCCACTGGCACCTCTTCAAGTAGTTCTTCATGTTCGCCAGCTTGAAGGACGGCTCCCTTCCGGCGACCATCGGCTGCGCCAACCTCCGGATGAAGTAGGGCAGGGGCGACATGTACATCCCCTTCTCGCTGACGAGCTCCAACAGCAGATGGCACAAAGGTTGGTTCTATCTCAAGAACGACCCCGAGCACGCGCTGCCGGAGTTCACCGGAGTCTCCATCGCCAAGGCGCCGAGGAACTGGAGCGACAGGCCTCCGAAGGCGGAGTAGGAGAAACTACTCAAGGAGCACTGGGCGGCGCTGGCCCGCCTCCGCAAGGCCGGGGTCAACCTGGGGGCTGTCATCGGCCAGTACCACGTCCGGGGGGTCGTCCCGCTCCGGAGGCGGCCTCTCCGCCTCTGTGAAATGACGGCCAGGAGGGCCCCTTTCGCAGGGACTGTGACAGCGCCCGAGCCACCCTCGCAGGATGAGGTCCAGCGTCGCGTGGCGTTGGCCATTGGGAAGGCGTCCTACTCGTGGCCGCCGTCGCAGCTCTTGCCCATGCTCCCCAACGAGGGGACCGAAAAGCTCGTAAGTGGTTTCTTCTTCCGATAAGTTTTCCGACTAGTTCGAGGTCTTCATCTGACTTGGATCTTCTCGGAAACCTTTGACGGCTGCTGACTTCCTTTGCTTCCTTTATCTTTAGCTGAGGAGCCCTCACCTTGTGCCCGTGAAGCCCCCTCTCCCGCAGGAAGTGATCTTCAACCGCAACCAGGTGTCTGCGGATAGGCGGAGGGCTGAGCACAAGGCGCAGCACAAAGAGAAGGAGATCGCAAAGCGCGATCGGAACAACGACCGCATCAAGCATCGCAAAGCGGGGGAGGCCAACATCTCCTCTAATGAAGATCCATCGCCGTCGCCAGGGGCCCGTCCCGTTCGAGAAGGGCGCGGGTTCCAACTCGCAGCCAGGGGCCCATCCTGTCCGAGAAGATCAAAGGGTGACCCGCTCGCAGGCGGCCCCTGGCGGTTCACGCCCCTCCGAGGGGCGGAGGGATCCTCCGCGTTGGGACGATCTGCCCAGGCGGTCGGCGGATCGAGACTCTTCTTCCCGCCACTCCTCCGTCGACGCCCAGCGGCCGGACTCGGACTCTTTGAGGAGACGGTCGTCGGCCAAGGCGAGGTCTACCCCACCGGCGTCCACACCGAGTGCGCCGCAAAGGGGGAACACGAGCACTCCCCCGCGGCGCCTTCAATCTCTGGTCATCCGCGGCAGCGGCGTCCCGGCCGTGCAGGTTCCCCTCTCCGCCGGTGGGAGTCGGGAGCCGGCCTCCGGCGCGGCGGGGGCCGGGAGGACAACCCCCGAGTCGTCGGGGGATCGACGTGCCGCCCCCAAGCCATCGGGGGTTGATAGGCCTGCTCCCGAGCCGGCGAAGCGTCGGGAACCGGCTTCCGAGCCGGCGAGGGCCAAAAGGCCAGCCCCCGAGCTGGGCCCATCAGACAGGCCTGTCAAGCGGGTCCGCGTTCGGTCCACTATGTAAGCGCTTGCTCGCTACTTCATTGTTTTACTGTTCTTTGTCTTTGTTTGTTCCTCATTTTTAACCCATCCTTGTCTCAGTCGCGCTGACACCGGCGTGTTCAGCCTTGCGCCACTGAAACACGCGGTGCTGGGCGCGCGCAACCCTCAGCCCGAGCCCCACCCGACACCTTCTCCTGCTGAACCGTCGGCGGAGCTGGCCGGAAGCGGGCCTGTTACAGCGGTCGAGGCTGTTGGGACAGCGGTGCCCCCACCGGCGTTGGACGCTGACGACCCAGCCGAGAGGCGGGCGGCCTCCGAGGCAAATGACACCTAGGCGGCGATCGAACCGCCGGTCGAGGCCACTATGGAAAGCGGTGACGCCCAGATGCCGTCTTCCGAGGAGGATGTGCCCCCGCCGCCATCGGCCGGCGGACAGGAGACCGAGACGCCGGTGGCGGTCGAGGCTGCGGTGCCTGCGTCGTCATAGGCGGGAGGAGACGCGGTGGAGGCGCCGGCAGCTGATGACGTGTCTGCCCGCCCCCGGGAGGTCATTGACCTCGACGGGCCCAACTCTTCGGGCGGATCCAGCCAGCTTCGAGGTTGAGCTGGAGCGGTTGCTGGCGGGCCCGGAGGAGTTAGGGGTCGAGGCCTCCGAATCGGCCGTGCTCGAGGTTGCGACCGTGGCCGGAGCGGCGGAGCCCGGCGACAAGGAGCTCGCGCTTGAAGCGACCGAGGCGGGGCAACTGGAGCCGGGCCCGGTCGGAGCGGGCGGGGCCCCCGAATCCTCAGCCACAATCGAGGCAATCAGTGAGCTCCTCGAAGCACCCGCGGCTGACGCAGCGCTGGTCGCCGCTGCATCTTCGTCCCTCGCCGTAGTCGCGAGAACGCCCGTCGTGAGCGTGCCGGAGCTGTCGTCACCCCGGCTCGCCGTCCCTGTCATTGAAACAGCGCCCATCGCGAGCCCGACTCGCCCAGTCCCACAGGAACACGATGTCCCCGTGAGTGCTACGGGAGGTGCCTCCCTGGAGATCCAGGAGGTCGGGGAGGGCTCAGGCGCAGGGCTGCTGCCGGAGCCAGAGGAGGGCGATGCGCGGATTACCGACCTCGTGTGCTCCACGTGGGCGGCCGCTTGCGAGGTGGACACGCCTGATGACGAAGACGAGGAGGCAGCGGCCTTCCACCACCTTGAGCGAGGTCTTGGGTGGGCGCGTCGTGCGTTTGACGAGCTCATCCTCCCCACGATGACGGTAAGTTCCTTCGAATCGGGGCTCAACCTTGTTTTTCCCATTCTGGCGAGTTTTTGTATTTGACGACCTCTTGCCCGGGTCAGACGCTGGCGGAGTGCGGCGCAAGGAAGGTGCGCACCATCAGGGAGCTCCGGGCGGAGCGGTCCCAGCTGGAGGTGCAGCTTCGGTCGCTCGCCTGGCCGCCGCCGGGGCGGTGGCGAACGAAGCATCGTCGAGGGCCACGCTCGATTCCGCTGTGAAGTCCGTGGAGGACCGTGCCACAGCCGCACAGGCTGCGGCTGCCAATGCCACGACGGAGCGGGAGTCCCTCGAGGCGAAGTTGGCCCAAGCGGAAGCGGCGGCTGAGGAGCTGCGGGCCGCTGTGACGATCGCCAACGAGGCCGCTGAGAAGGCCACAGCCGCTGCCGCCGCCGCTGAGACCGCCGCCCAGACCGCAGCCCAGGCCGATGCCCAGGAGAAGACGACGCTCGAGTCGAAGGTAGCGGGGCTGGAGCAACACTTGGCCACCGCCGGCGCGGACCTCAGGACGGCAACAAGCAGTTCTCCGAGGTGGCCAATAAGCTCCAGGACGCCACCGACGAGGTGACCTGGCTTCGGAACGCCAACTCCCAATTGGCGCAGGATGTCGATGGTGAGTGGTCTTCGAATGTTTTTGGCCGTGGGTTTCTTTCTTTTCATTGGTTTTTGTCGGTGTTGATTCGTCTTCTCACGGGCACAGGGCTGCGCGCGACTCGTGCAGCGATGACCGTGAAACTCACGGAAAAGTCGAAGGAGGTGAACGCCGCTGAGCTCAGGATCATCGAGAAGGACGGGTCGGTCAAGCGGTTGTCGGAGCAACTCGAGAGTAAGTGCCTTCAACCCTGCCTCGCTTCTCTTTCCGCTCGGCCGCGTCATATCCGTTAATTGTGATTTGCCGATCTTCTCCAGAGGTCAAGGCCGTGCTTGAGCAATCCCGTAGGTCCCAGGAGCAGGTCAAGATGGAGCTCGAAGAGGTCAAGAACGCCCAGCGCGAGTCGGAGACGTCACGCCGGCAGAGCATCCTGGAACACTCCAAGCTTGGGAAACTCCTTGGCCAGGTCTTGTCGGAGCTCGGCGTCCACGTCGGGCCGATGCTCCCCGACACACTTGTGAAACAAGTTGAGCGCCTCCCGAAAGTCGTCAAGGGGCGGGAGCTATCGACTGCTCGGAGGGTGGTGCACTGGGTGCTGGCCATGTTCGACTCGCATTATCAAGGGCTGGACCGCATGGCGCTGAGCGGCGACTGGGCCCCTGGTAGCTCCGACGACCACTATGACCAGCTCGAGGAAGACTGCGCCTCCTTCGCCCGCGCCATGGCCGACGTCGCAATGAAGGACCTGGACCTGATTCCACGAGACATACCAGAAGACCAGGACAACTCCAGGCCTTCACATTAGATGTATCATGTTTATATGTAGGCAGTTAAGAACAACTCGTGTGTGTGATGCCTTGAACAGTTTTATTCCGTTAAAACCTGCTCGAAACTGTTACAGCTCAAACGTTCTCGAGCGCCAAGGGACGACTACAGCAACGAGTAGCAGAACTTAGGAACTTGAGCTGACCGAGCTTTACTCTGGAGCCGCGGGGGCGTAGGAGTCGGAAAGCCCAGCCATCCCGAGTCATTAAGAGGTGCTATGCGTTCGCAGCCCCCGAGCACTCGGGAGAATTTGAAAAGTAACTCACGTATTTTTCATTAAAATCATTTTAGACCGAAGCCTGAGCGGTTGCCCGAGTGCTTTTGAAAAGGGTCGGATGAAAACCCGTGAACTCAGACTGTGCTCGCAAGCCTTCGCACCATAGCCACGGAGGCGTAGGTGCTAGGAGCGTTGAACGAGCAACAGTACCAAGCCCCGTGTGGGCCGTCATCTTTACTTCTCGCAAGGTTGAGCCTTCCGCCAAAAAACCTCTCACACGTGCGATCAGTCGCGACATAGTTGTCGATTTTTGTTTTCAAAACGGGAAAAATCGAAAGGAGGGCATCGTGCCCTGGGTAGCCTCCGAGCGGTGAGCGTTTCTGCATAGGTGCAGGAGTGCTCGCCGCTCAGCCTTTAGAAAAGTTGCAACACAAAGGAACATGGCAACTATGAAGTTTACGAACTTATAGATGTATGAACAAAGCATGCGGCATTTATTCACTGATTCATAAGATATGAACATTTACTCAAGGGTAAAACGGCCACAGGTGTTCGATGTTCCAAGCGTTGGAGACGACTCGACCGTCCTCGTACCGGATCTTGAACGTTCCGGGTCGGAGTACTTGATCGACGATGAATGGCCCCTCCCATGGGGGCGTGAGCTTGTGTCGATCCTTGCTGCCTTGGACTCGTCGGAGCACCAGGTCCCCGACCTGGAACTCGCGGGTTCGCACGTTGCGCTCGTGGTAGCGTCGCAAGGCTTGCTGGTATCTTGCCGGGTGGAGGAGCGCTACGTCGCGCGCCTCGTCGAGCTGGTCGATCGCGTCCTCGAGCGCGACTTGGTTGCCCTCCTCGGTGTATGCCCGTACTCTGGGACTGCCGTAGTCAATGTCCGTGGGGAGGACAGCCTCCGACCCGTGCACCATAAAGAACGGTGTGAAGCCGGTCGCTCGACTAGGCGTGGTGCGCAGGCTCCAGAGAACGGACGGCAGCTCGGCTACCCATCTCGCTCGAAACTTCTCGAGGCGCTTGAAGATGCGAGGCTTCAATCCTTGCAGTAGCATGCCGTTCGCCCTTTCGACTTGCCCGTTCGTGTTCGGGTGCGCACGGCGGACCAGTCCACGCGAATGTTGTTGTCGTCGCAGAAGTTGAGGAATTTCTTCCCCGTGAACTGGGTGCCATTGTCGGTGATGATCGTATTTGGAATGCCGAAGCGATAGATGATGTCGGCGAAGAACGCTACAGCTTCCTCGGAACGAACGTTTACGATGGGTCGAGCCTCGATCCACTTGGAGAACTTGTCGACGGCCACGAGCAGATGCGTGAAGCCCCCGGGCGCTTGTCGAAGTGGCCCCACGATGTCGAGGTGCCACACAGCGAAAGTGCATGTGATGGGGATAGTCTGAAGCGCTTGCACCGGGAGGTGAGTTTGTCGAGCGTAGAACTGGCATCCCTCGCAACGCCGCACGATGTCCTTGGAGTCGGCCACTGCTGTGGGCCAGTAAAATCCTTGTCGAAAGGCCTTTCCATCAAGAGTTCTCGGACCGGCGTGATGTCCGCATGTGCCGGCATGGATCTCGCGAAGTAGCTCCTTGCCCTGATCTCCTAAGATGCAACGCATGAGTATGCCTGCCGCCCCCCGCTTGTACAGCTTGCCCTCAATGAGAACGAATGCTTTAGCCCGTCGCGCGATGCGACGTGCCTCCGTCTGGTCAGAGGGTAGCTTCCCTTCGACAAGCCACTCGAGGATGGGGAAGCGCCAATCCGGGTCCTCGAGGTTCAGCTCGGGCGGCTGGTCGATCGCCATGACTTCCGGCACTTCGTGTTCCTGCGGCTTCTCCCCTTCGACCCATACGGATGCTGTGTGTTGGTCGCTTGCGAACACTCCGTGCGGTATTGGCTTGCGGCTTGATGCAGTCTTGGCGAGGACGTCCGCGGCCTTGTTGTAGTCGCGTAGTACGTGATGAAGTTCGAGCCCATGGAACTTGTCTTCCAACTCGTGCACGGCCTGGCAGTATGCCTCCATCTTCGGATCAACACAATTTTTCTCTTTCATGACTTGGTCCACGACAAGCTCTGAGTCTCCTCTGATCTCGAGACGGCGGATCCCAAGCTCGACCGCGATTCGAAGGCCGTTGACGAGTGCCTCGTACTCGGTGATGTTGTTGGAGGCGGGAAAGTGTAGTCGAACCATGTACTCTATGCGCACGCCCAGAGGTGAGATGAAGACAAGGCCTACTCCTGCCCCCTCCTTCATGACCGAGCTGTCGAAGTACATCGTCCACGTCTCATGCTCGATGGGCGCCGGCGGAGTTTGGATCTCCGTCCACTCAGCGACAAAGTCCCCCAGCACCTGCGACTTGATGGCACTGCAGGGCGCATATGAAATGTTCTGTCCCATCAGCTCGAGCGCCCACTTGGCTATCCTCCCTTCGGCTTCGGGGTTCTGGATCACCTCTCCGAGTGGGTACTTGGAGACCACCGTGATGGGATGCGCATCGAAGTAGTGGCGGAGCTTGCGCTTGGTGATCAAGACAGCGTACACGAGCTTTTGCATTTGCGAGTAACGAGTTTTCGAGTCGGAGAGTACCTCGCTCACGAAATAGACCGGGCGTTGCACCTTGAGTGACCTCCCGGGTTCTTCTCGTTCAACCACCAGCGCAGTGCTGACCACTTGGGTTGTTGCAGCGACGTAAAGAAGCATCGGTTCTTCTGGCGCCGGAGTGGTGAGTATCGGTGGGCTCTTCAGAAGGTTCTTGAGGGAATCGAGTGCTTCCTGAGCTTCGGGTGTCCACGCAAAGTGGTCGGACTTCTTCATTAGCCGATACAGCGGTAGGCTGCGCTCTCCGAGTCGCGCTATGAAACGGCTGAGGGCCGCGAGGCTGCCCGTGACGCGCTGTACGCCCTTTAGATTTTGGATCGGTCCCATGTTCGTGATGGCCGAAATCTTCTTGGGATTAGCCTCGATGCCGCGTTCCGACATGACAAAGCCAAGGAGCATACCTCTTGGGACCCCGAAAACGCATTTCTCAGGGTTAAGCTTCACCCCGTGCTCTCTCAGCTTCGCGAACACCTCCATGAGGTCTGGGACTAGATCGCTGGTCTTTTTCGGCTTGACCACGATATCATCAACGTACGCCTCGATGATTCGTCCTATAAGGTCCCCAAAGACGCGTCACATGCATCTCTAGAATGTAGCGCCCGCGTTTTTTAGCCCGAAGGGCATCGTTTTATAACAGTAGGCGCCGAACGGAGTGATGAAAGAGGTCGCGAGTTGGTCCGCTATGCACATCGCTATCTGGTGGTACCCGGAGTACGCATCGAGAAAACAGAGGGTTTCGCACCCAGCTATCGAATCGACTACCTGATCTATGCGAGGCAAAGGAAACGGATCCTTGGGACATGCCTTGTCAAGGCCCGTGTAGTCAACACACATCCTCCATTTCTTATTCTTCTTCTTTACAAGTACAGGGTTAGCAAGCCACTCGGGGTGGAATACTTCTCGGATGAACCCTGAACTAAGGAGCTTCTTGATCTCCTCGCCAATCGCCTTGCACTTCTCGTCGTTGAAGCGGCGGAGGCGTTGCTACACCGGTTTCGATCCCAGCTTGATGTTCAGTTTGTGCTCGGCAACCTCCCTCGGGATTCCCTTCATGTCGGAGGGTTTCCATGCAAACACATCAAGGTTCGCTTTGAGGAAGTCGACGAGCGCGCTTTCCTATTTAGGATCGAGCGCCGTCCCGATACGGAGCGTGCGGCCATCATCGAAGACGGCCACATCCTTGACGTCCTTGGCGGGCTCAAAAGAGCAGGCCGCTCGCTTGGACGACTCGGGGATGTCCTGGTCCTCGGAGGGAGGCTCGGCGTGGAGCCTCTCGGACTGGATCAGTGCCTCCGCAAACTGGAAGCACTCAGCGTCGCATTCGAATGCACGCTGGAACGTAGTCCCCACCGTGATGATCCCCTTCGGACCGGGAATCTTCAACTTGAGGTACGTATAGTTGGGCACGGCCATAAACTTCGCGTATGCCGGCCTCCCGAGGATGGCGTGGTACGTCCCCGAGAACCCCACCACTTCAAAGGTGAGGGTTTCTGTGCGAAAGTTTTGCAACGTCCCAAACGTGACGGGCAGATCGATCTGCCCGATAGGGAGTGCCTCCATCCCAGAGACGACCCCATGGAATGGCGCAGTCGATGACCGCAGCTGGGACCGCGGGATGCCCATGTCGTCGAGCGTCGACGCGTAGAGCACGTTGATGCTGCTCCCTCCATCCATCAGGACCTTATGGATCTGCTTGGACCTGAACAGGGGAGCTACCACTAGTGGGTAGCATCCTAGCTGCGGCACACGGTCGGGGTTGTCCTTGCAATCGAAGGTTATCGGAACCTCCGACCACTTGAGGTAGGACGGCGTCGCGGACTCGGCGTTGTAGACCCCACGCCGTATGAGCTTTTCTTGACGCCTCAAGGGTCACGCCGGGGACCCGTCAAAGATCATGTGGACCGCCCCGTCCTCGCCCGGGTACTGGGCTTCCGCGTCCTCGTCATCGGGGAGTGGAGCGGCCTTATTCTGTGGATCTGTCGCCTTTGGCTTGAGCGTGCCGTTATCGTAATTCTTCATGAGGCGGCAGTCCTTGAGCGCGTGCTTGACGGGGACCTCATGGTGGGTGCACGGCGCCTCCAAGAGCTTCTCGAAATGGTCCCTCGGAGGACCGACCTTGGGTGGGTTGCTCTTGGGGCGTGTAGCCTTGCGCTCGACTGCCGCGACGAGGCTGTCGTCACGACGACACTTGTCGTTCTTCTTCTTCTTTTTGAAGTGCGAGGACGACCCCTCGCCGTGGTCTACGACATGTTTCCCCTTGCCCTGAGGGGTGTTGAGGGTCGTCGCGATCGCCTCCTCGCCGTCCGCGTGGTTGGTCGCGATGTCGAGGAGTTCCCGAGTAGTTCGGGGGGTCCGGCGCCCCAGTCGGTGGATGAGGGTGGTACAGGTCGTGCCATTCTGGAATGTCGAGATGGCGTCGTTGTCCGTCGCGCCGGGAAGCTCGGTGCAACGCTTGGAGAAACGCCGGATGTAGTCGCGCAAACTTTCTCCCGGATGCTGCTTGCAGTTGCGCAGTCCCACTGCTTGCCGGGTCGGGCGTACGTGCCCTGGAAGTTGCCGACGAAGGTTCGGCGCAACTCCGTCCAGTCATTGATCTTGCCATGAGGCAAGTGCTCGAGCCAGGTTCGCGCGGAGTCGCCGAGGTAGAGCGGCAGGTTCTTGATGATGAAGAGGTCATCTGTCGCTCCGCCCGCGTGGCACGCGAGCCGGTAGTCCTCCAACCACACGCTCGGGTTGGTCTCCCCGTCGTACCTGGGGATGTTGGTCGGAGCTCGGAAACGCGAGGGGAACCTCGCATCCCGCACGTTTGTCCAAAGGCCCGCAGGCCCCTCTGGTCCGGCGACCAGCTGCGATCGCGGTCGTCGTCGCTGTCGTAGCGCCCACCGCGCCTTCGGTCGTCCTGTCGGCGCGGGCGTCGCTCGTCACGGTTGTCGCGGTTGTCGTCGTTGCCATAGTTGTCGACGCTGGCGGCTCGGCGGCGAGCCTCGATGGTGTCCCGGGCGTCACGGTTGAGTTCGAGACGTTGCTTGACCGCCGACCCTCCGGCTCCGTCCCCGTGGCTCCGATGCCGCGAGGGGGACGGGTTCTGGCGGTGCGCAGAGGGTGCCGCTCTCCCGTCGTGCGCCGACCGTTGGCGTGACGCGGAGCTCTCTGCTTGCTGTGCTGCCGCCGTCTCGAGGAGGGCCTTAAGCTGCTGTCGCACCCTCCTCTCCTCGGGGGTGGCCGCCTCTGGGCAGCCACGCAGCAGCATTGTCGCGGCTGCCAAGTTCTGCGACGCTCGCCTGAAGAGTGGCGGGGCGTCTCCGTCGACGTTCGCGCCCTCATTGGCGCGTCAGTTGTTGTCGCGCGCGCGTCCTCGAGCCGGTGGTGTCGGAGCGCGGGCTCTGGACTGCTCGGCGGCAGGGCGACGCTCCTGCCGCTCGTCGTCTCCTTCGCGGCGCTGTTACCGCACCGGGACCGGCTGCGGTGTGGGTTGCGGGATGCGCGGCCCGTGGTCCTCCCCGAGCTCCTGGTCAAGGTTAGCCAGCTCTTCGTCGAGCTGGCGTCTGGCCTCGGCGAGCTCGTCGAGGCGCGCCCTGCGCTGGGCGTCTGCGGCGCGATGACGCAGTGCCGGCTCCGCGTCGGTGGAGCTGCTTGAGCTCGGCCCCACGCAGACGAAGCACTCGCGCGTGAAGTCGCGCGCGGGTGCTGGTGCTGCCCGTCGGGTCATCGTGGAGCCCGGGGCGGCGTAAGACGCTCGCAGCGCGTCCACGTAGGCCGTCACCGGGTCGTCTGGGAGGCCCTGCTGTCCACGGGGGTACATGGCGGTGTACCGCTCCATGAACTCGCCCCAGGCGAGCGGTTCGGCCCGCTGGCCTGGAAGGCGAGGTCAGTGAGGTATTAGGCGGCGAGCCTAAAACGCTCCTGTGTCGGGTTTGGCCCCAACATGGCCATGATCGTCTCGTCCGAGAAGCCTCGGACGAACGCCGCGCGCCCCGCCGACGCCGTCAAGGCGTTGGGGCGAGCTGGTCGGGCGAAGGTGCACCCGACGACGGACTCTGTCGGCCCGGTGTAGACGAAGCCGAGGGAGCCAAAACGCATGGTGGCCCCAGGGGTTAGCGAAACCCTGCGGCCCTCCATTCGGATCGTTGGTGAAGTTCGGCGAGACACACGATGTGCCCCTACCTAGCGCGCAAACTGTCGGAGTTCTCAACCGCCGAGCAGTAAATTTGTATCTGATCGTGTGTCCGACCCGGATGGTTAGCGCGAGAGACACCGGGATTTAGACTGGTTCGGGCCTCCGAGGAGTAATACCCTACGTCCAGTATCGAGCTGCCGTGTTCTTGCGCTAGGGATGTCTGTAGTAGGGGTTACAAACTTGTCGGGAGAGGGTATCGAGCCCAAGTCCCTGGGGTGTGAGTGTTCAGTTCGTCAGCCTTTGTGACGGTTGCCCTCCTCTCCTTTTTATAGACGCAAGGGGGAGGAGCAAAAAGGGAAATCAAGTAAAAGCTACAGTCCTACGCCGCTGGGATGTCTTCTCGCACGTCGCTGTCCGTCAGGGCGCATTGAATGGAGGCTGAGCTATGTTGTCGTCGAGGCCGCCGCGTGGCCGGGCGGCGCTGTTCTTCCCGGGCACTTGGCGTTTCCTCCGAGCTCTTTGGTGCTGTCTCAGCCCGCCCGAGTACGGGATGAGCCCGCCACGTTAGGGCCTAATCGTAGGCCAACGCTAATTGTAGGGGGCACTCGAGTGCCTCTGACGGGGTTGGCGTGCCGCAGAGTCGGACGGGACGGCGCGTCGGGGGCCGCGCAGCGGAACAGTGCCGCATTACGGCTCTTGTCAGAGCCGGCCGCCCGCGCGCGCCGCCAGTTGGCGTGTTTGCATGGCATGGGGAACTGGCACCCCACGCGTCGTTGCGGGGGAGCCCGGTCGTCGGGATGGCGTCACGTTCGTGTGGGCCCTGGTCTCCTCGTTCCGACCTTCATGTGCGGGCCTCGCCTTAGTCGGAGACGGAAACTACTCGTGCGAACGAGCAAGTTGTCGGAGGTGAGGCGGAGACTCGTCGTGCGAGGGGGAGACTTGTCGTGCGAGGCGGAGACTCCTCGTGCGGGACGGAAACTTGTCGTGCGAGGCGGAGACTCCTCGTGCGGGACGGAGACTTGTCGGAGAAGCCATCCCCAGCCGGAGACTTGTCGGGGAAGCCTCCTACTGGTCGGAGACGAGGCGTCTTGCTAGTGATGGTCTTGACAAGGATCCACAGTCCTCATTATACTGAATCTTGACCTTCACATTGTCAATGGTGTCAGATGACTCCGTCTCAAGGGTGATTATTTTGCCGTTGAAAGGGGGCCCTAATCCAGACCCTCGTCACCATTTATGGCCGGGAGCCATCTAAGAGCATCCTGTTGCTGAGAATGATGTGTCTTAGTTGAAGTGATTGACTGGACCATAAGTGGTTGAAAAATGGTTGACAGAAGTTGTTGGTTCCAGTTCCTTGAATCCTGCATCCACAGATGAGAGACAGTAGAGGGGAGAGGAGGATTAGCAACAGGCAAAATAAGATTGTTATGGATATGTTGCCAATTATCAGTCCAAGGGGAGACCCAAATGTTGGAGAGACCATTGTTAAGTTGCAACCTGCAATTAGAGTAAAGGTGGTGTTGAACCTGCAGAATGGAGGACCGGTACACAGATTTAAAAGTTGGATTAGGTGCTGTCCAAAAGGTGTGATTTGGATAATATTTATAGCTTTGATAATAGCAGACATAAAAGGGTTTTTGTTAGTAGCTAAGTTCCAAGCTGAATTTATGATAAGGCTTTGGTTAATGAGACCCATATCTCTAATACCAAGTCCTCCCTGATCATATGGCTTGCAGATATCCTTCCATGATCTAAAATGGATGGGACCGGTAGTATTTTCCTCTTGAATTCCTGCCCACCAAAACTTTCGAATAATAGCATTAATCTAGATCGTTCGGGCATTTACTTACCAAGTGATCCAAACGGGGTTGCTATATATAGGAGTATCTATCTCTCTCCCCTGTCCTCTCCTTGTATACATGCTCCAAATTTTGCAGATAAACGTTAGCTCGGGAAGTTTCAGTTCACTAGTGTCGCATTGTTGCTAGCTCTTCCACTAGACAGGCCTCGCCAATCCCCAGGAATATCCAGATTAAGACCAGAATCCATCTCAGTCGAACACCTTTCGCGTCCCTAATCAAGTGATCTCTGCGCCCGGCCTCGTGACTGGCAAGACCAGCAGAAAAACACTTGGTGCCGACATAGCCCCAGTGCAGCTTTACCTTACTTCCATAGAACATGATGGCATGCATCAACAACGGGCCAAGACGTCGTCAAAAAGGCAGGAACGCCGCGTGACCCGGACCCCCGCCGCCGATACGTTCCGATCACCCGGAACGCATGCCGGGGACAGGGGGGCGGCCGGTTCGTTACACGACCCACGCCGGCGCCGAACAATTTTAACCGTTCAAAGCCCGTTGCGCTACGTGTCAAACACACCGGGCTGCCACCACAGGTTCCATGGGGCGCGTTGGTGGCAGGAAAGTAGGCGGGCGCGGCGTTCCAGCTGCCCGCCTGCCCCCGTGCCCAGCGCCCAGAGGGGTGCGAGTGCGCGCGAGGTGCATGCACATGTGGTTGGGTTGTTCGTGGAATTCCTTTTGGGGACTGAGGCGCCGCCGCATACGTAGAGGTGCCAGGCACCAGCCATCATTAGCCTTGACCGGACAAATTGGAGAAAGGGAGGGTGATAGGAATTCAAAAGCGGCGGAAGAGGAACCGATCGGCTCGGTCACGCCGCGTGACGACATGTTGGCCGTGTTGGACTCGGTCGCCGGGAACTCGAAGGCGAACCGTGCAGACCGTCAGAGGTGCGTGGTGTTTTGTGGGACGGCGACGACTCGGAAGCAGCAGCAGGATAGCCCCCATGGCCCACGCGCAATCCATGTGTGGGCCGGCTCATTTGTTGCGAATACTCCTGGGCCGCTGTGAGGCTTACCCTCGTAGGCCCATTATAAATATCCAACAACGTAACAACAAACGGCCCAGGTCACACAGTCAGCGAGCGCGCACACAAGAGGCTTTTGGTATGGAAGGTTACGAACGTGACGTGGTGATGATCCATGGTCCTTGCACGGCACGGCCATTGCTGTCCGGCACCGCTCGCTTCGCTTATGACTTTGCGCACCGTCGGCCCTTGACCGCTACCGTATCGTCCAGAGCCATCAGAATCCTGCCCGTCATGAAAAATCAGCAACGGCCAGAGTATTGTCCAAATCCATGGACGAGAGCGACGAGCCCTGCTAGTGGTGCTGATCTCAACGGTGTAGGGTCGCGGTCACACGACACACAGGTGTCCGTCCAGCCGCGGCGCAACGAGCTCACCCTCCTCCTCCTCCGTTGCTTATTTGCCGAACACCGGAGGCCGGAGAGTTGGAGACGCTATCGCCCCGCCACCGCCTGTTTACAGTTACGGCCAGCGCGCTAGCGCGAAAAGGACTCGAGCGAGAGCAGAGCAGAGCAGAGCAGGTGCGCGCCAAAGCCTGAAAGCCACCGGCGCGGTATAGTACAGTGGATCGCATTGCCCTCTCGCTGTCGCTACCGGAAACTTTGTTGCGGCGTGTGCAGACAAACCTGGCGCACCGGTCGGAATCGCACCGCGCAGCCAGCTCCAGCACCGGGCAGGCCGCAGGCCTACACAATGCCCAGGTCTTGTCATGTGGGACAATGCCAACGGGCGCAGACGCGCAGCCGCTTGGACGGTCGGATCTTTGCAGCGGTTGCCTACAACTTGGCTTTAACCAACCGCGCAGCGCAGTCAGGAGGACGCGGTTGCACGGGGACGCTGGACATGGGACGGCCAACTGATGCCGTCTACTAGTCCTGACCTGACTGGAGCTGGCTGATTATCCCGGTGAGCCCAGCGATCTGCCGGTCTCATTCTTATCTCCACGCACGCACACATCACCCTCGTCTCGCCGTCTCGGGAACAACCGCAGGACGGACGGGCATACTCCTAGACCGCAGCAGCTCGGTGGCCTTTGCTTGCAGTTGCAGGCTACCGCACCTCTCCGATCGCCGTGTCTCAATGGCAAGTCCGCCTGGGTGTTCTTTTTTTTTTTTTTGTTGCAGTTGGTTCTTGCCGATCCTCGATACTGATACTTGCTCCTCCTGCTCAGTAGAATTTCGCACCTCCCAGAATTCGATGTTCATGTTCTCGAGATGCTGTGCTACTTCGTATTTGCACGCACATATAAAGTATGCACCGCCACACTTCTTGAGTTGATTTGTGCCATCTGCATGCATGTTCAGATTCTTCAGTTGTCAGGTGATGTCTTTTTTGAGGGGAAATTTGATCGCCTCACGTGCAGGTTGTCTAACTAACTGATCGAGATGGTCGAGCTCTCCAAAGTAGCCCTGGCGTCTACAGTGGCGCTGCTGGGCTGGGCGTACAAGGCCACCCGGCCGCCGGCCCCGGCGATCTTGGGCGCTCCGGGAGGGCTGCCGGTCACCTCCCCGAGAGTCCAGCTCACGGATGGCCGCCACCTCGCCTACATGGAGGCCGGAGTGCGCAAGGAGAACGCGAGGTACAAGGTCATATTCATCCACGGCTTCGCATCCACCAAGGAGACCGGCTTCCCGGTGTCCCAGGTATTAACAAAATCTTTGCTCGATCGTAAACTTGAATCGCGCGTCGTGTCGTTGCGTTCGTGATCACTTGGTTTGTTTGTTGCGAATTTGCGATCGCAGGAGCTTGTGGAGGAGCTGGGGATATACACGGTGTTCTTCGACAGAGCCGGGTACGGCGACAGCGACGCCAACCCGAAGAGGTGCCTCAAGAGCGACGCCACGGACGTCGAGGAGCTCGCCGACGCTCTGCGGCTCGGGGACAATTTCTATGTCGTCGGCTGCTCCATGGGCGGATACGTTGCGTGGAGCTGCCTCAACTACATTCCTCACAGGTCATCCAGAGGCCCAGAGCATCTAGCCACTCCAGTTCGTTAGTCCAACGCTAACAGACTGCAGGTTCAGCGGATCAACTTGTTCTGACTGGATGTAACAATCGACCGGGTTGTTGTTGCAGACTGGCCGGAGTGGCTCTGGTCGTGCCGGCGGTGAACTACTGGTGGCCGCTGCCGGCCGACGTGCG
This sequence comes from Cenchrus fungigraminus, assembly GCA_036936925.1. Lineage (NCBI taxonomy): Eukaryota > Viridiplantae > Streptophyta > Magnoliopsida > Poales > Poaceae > Cenchrus > Cenchrus fungigraminus. The sequence goes on along the minus strand of CM072778.1, from coordinate 11,072,912 downwards.
GAGGATCGCGTACGCGAAGCTCCACGCCCGGGACCGGAGGACGTTCTGGATCGCGCACCACGCGCCGTGGCTGTTCCACGCCTGGCTCACGCAGAAGTGGCTCCCGGTGTCGCCGATCGTCAGGGGCGAGCGCGGCGCGTTCACCGCCATGGACTGGGAGATCCTCACCGAGCTCCGGAAGAAGCAGCGCGAGAGCGGCCAGGTGGATCCGGTATGTAATGTGATTCTCATTCCCTAGACACATATAAATTCTTTCGCCATTTCACCCGTGCTGACGTTGGGAAAAATCGCATGCGTTGTCCAGGCCAAAACGACGCAGCAGGGGACCTACGAGTCACTGTGCCGCGACGCGACGACCCTGTTCGGCACGTGGGAGTTCGACCCCACGGAGATCAAGAACCCGTTCCCCGACGGCGAGGGCGTCGTGAGCATCTGGCAGGGGCGCGAGGACAGGATCGTGCAGGTGGAGATCCAGCGGCACGTGGCGCGGAAGCTGCCGTGGGTGCGGTACCACGAGCACCCCGAGGCCGGGCACCTGCTCCCGGACATGGACGGGGTCGGCGCCGAGATCGTCAGGGAGCTCTTGCTCGGCGCCGGCGGGGCGTAGCGAGGCTCGCAGCTGCTGCAGAGCGAGCCGCGCCAGGATCAGGATGGGTGAACGTGCTACGTACGTACTGATGAAAGGTTGGTGAAGGAAGAAATTTAACGAGCAGATAGACATTTGCATGTAGCTGAAGCTTAAAAAAATAAACGTCGCTGGGACAAGTCGATGTACTGACTGCCGGACGAGTTGGGAAGTGCAAGAACTTGGTATTGGACTATTGGTAGTTGATGAACGGTCGATGGATACTAGCAGTTAGCACAGCTGACGAGTGACCAGTGGCGTGTCATGCTGTCTGATCCCCCACACGAACACATTGGACTAAGAAGCTCCCCAATGTAAACGTTGTGCCGCTACGGGGATTATGATTAGGCTGTGCCAAACGTATACTCTATCCGGTTTCGTAAAAGAAGTCATTTAGGACAGCAACACGATCCTCAAAACACAACTTTCACTTCTATTTTTCATAAAAACATTTATTGAAAAGTTATATATGTATATTTTTATGAAAATGATTTTCAAAATAAATCTATTGATATGATTTTCACATTTCTAAACTCAACCAATTAAAAGTTATTTGACTCGAATCTTGTCCAAAACGACCTTTTTACCACACCGGAGGGAGTAGAATTAATATTTAGCCTGTGCTCTGCTCTCCTTGATGCTGGAAACAATAACCAGATCAGAGATATGTGACCCCAGGTGGCCAGGTACTGTACCGTTTTTGCACGCAGAGCAAAAAGATTTGAGATATGTGAGCATCAGAACGAAACTTGATCAGGGCTGGGTGTTCTGCTCGGCCTGCTCTTATAGAACGAAAAAAAAGGACGGGCAAACCGGCCCAAGTTTGGCATAAATGACGAGTCCGAAGGAAAAACTTCCCAAGCCCAACGCGTTTAATACGGTTCGGCGTTTTTTTTTACAACAACCACTTAGATAGAAAGCATTAAAGCAGCAAAGTTACAACAAGGCCCTTAGCAAAAGGCCGAATTACAACAAGGTCCCTGAGGGAAGCAGATCCAGAGACATCGTCGGAGGGCAGGTTGCCAGCGGACGGCATCAGGGGTGTTCCAGACGCTTGGTGTCGTTGGTGCGGAGGGGCCTCGCCTAGCGAAGGCTCGTAGAGGTTGAGGGCGGGGTCAAGTAGATGCATCACCAGCCGACTGAGGGTGTAGTTGAAGAAGTCGCTGGTGAGAAGATGGTCGCCGTCCACAGAGCCGGTGGGTGGCTCGCTGCCCAACTAGTGACGGAGGATCTGATGGGATCTTGGAGTAGGTGTTGCTGCTTGAAGGCGGGGAGAAGCTGACTCAGCGCGTTCGACGGCAACGAGAACGCACCTGAACAACCGTTGAAATCAGAGTGACCGAGGCCGATCATCATCGATACGTTCAACAACTGCAATCTCACCGCAAAGGCGAGAGAGCTGGAACAACCATCGGTGAGGCCGGAGCGTGGACGACGGAGAAGTCGCAAAAGAAGCGATGCCGTCAGAACAATCATCAGGATACAGCCAGGGCAGGTGCAGGAGGAAAGGTGGAGTCGGAGTCGGCGAAGGCAAGTCACTGACGCGTTCAACAAAAATGAAAATCCCACAGCAAATGGGATCGAATCCTTCGGAACAACCATTAGTGAGAGTGTGAGACATAGAAGTCAATCTCGTGGAGCAGATCCACCCAGAGGGTAATCGAATCCACAAGGGTCGCCGGCAGATCGACAAGGGCACCCGCCAAAACAGGAGAGGCAGCGATGGATCTCCAGCAACAGGGGGTGGATGGAGGCGGAAGGGGAGTTGCTGGAGGAGGCGACGAGTTTATTAAAGACATACTAACCTTGGTAGCGACGGCGTCGACGACGAGGAAGCCATAGACGGCAACGACGGCGACGGCGGCGCACCACAGGTAGAACACACCACTAAGGGAACTAGTCATAGAGGCAACTAAGAATTAAAAAACTTATAGTAGTAGGTAGCGGAACACCGGATCTACAAGTTGATGGGGCTCCCTATCCCTCTCGCCGCCGGCGAGGGCGCCAGCGAGGAGGAGGGAGGGGCCCGAGGAGAGAGGTGGGGCGAGAGCCGGAGGAGCCTTAGAGAGGAAGGAGAGTGTATAGTTGTTGTGTTGTGATACGGTTTGGCGTTGAAGTAACAACTACCACAAACCCAGAATCGAAATATGGAAAATTTCCAAGTAATTTTCCTAACAAAAAATGCAATAATTTGAGTCAAAGTTCGTGTGGTGGGTCCATTTAGTAGTCATTTGTCCCATTATCTTGCAAGATTTGCTTGAAAAACATCTTGGAGGAATAAATGGTCAAAAGATACGTCAGGAGGTGACATGCTTGGTCAAACACCACGACAAGAATCGGATAACTTCAACCCCAAGCTTTTGTTTAGAGCTTGCACCTTTTGCTTGAGAGCAACGGATATGCTTGTTCCTGTTTTCTATTCTCTGATGCTTACAAAATGGTCCCCAAATATGATTGAAGTTAGTTTGAATATTCTCTCTTGCGACGTGATTTTGAAATTTCAGTGAAGAAGGGCGCAACCCATTGGAAAAAAAAACATCTTGAGGACACTGGACGAACGAGTTGGAAAGAAAAATCAAAAGTACCATCCTAGCACGATTTACCCAATTGAGCAGAAAGTTTAAAATCCCTGAAACGAAACATGTATGAAGGGTTCTTGTAAAATCCCTGAAACAAACCGGGATTTTGATGCTACAGGCAGCACAATCGGACCCAATTCTCGGAGCGTATTATCAAGCACAAGCACCGTGCCTTCCATTCCATTCACCCTTCAATGCCAATCGGCGGCTCGCACGGCCGGCTGTGGGATGCCACTCCAACAAAGCGGCCCGACAGGCCAGTGGATGCGCGTACTTTTGCTCCCTGTGGGAGCTGCGGGCACCGGATGAGCATTGAGCAGGGCCGCGCAATTGATTGCACTGCACAACGGAGATTGGACCGTCGCCTGCGATCACGCACAGTGGGGATCACCGTGACGGCACGTATCCTACACGTGTGCGCCCCTCGCGGCCTCTACGTCCTGCCCCCCCCGCCTCGTTTCCCTACGGCCACCCGCCACGCTCGCGTCGCGCGCATGTCTTTTCGACGCTGACATGGGACGTGGTACCCGCGGAGGGCACCGCGGCTCTCCCATCTCCTGGCGCAAAATGTGCCATGCAGATCGCGCCACGCCAGGAGGCGGCCCTCCGGTGTACACCAGCGTTGGTGCGCGCAGCTCGGCTGGGGGCAAAAGCAAGGAGATAACGCGCGGCAGACTGCGGCGTTGCCGGCGCCTGCATGGGCAGCAGAGCTGACAAAACCCCGAGGCGGAAGCAAGCCGCATGCAGCCGTAGAGCCCCCCGCCCCCCTCGGAACTCGGAGCCCATCGCCTCCTTCCCCTCCGCTGTCCGGGGCGTCCCTCCCCCACCAAGGAAAGGAAAAAGGAATAGCGATCGCCGTTGCTGGTGGAAGGAAAAGGAAAAGGAAAGGCAAGGAAAACCAACGTGCCGACGAGCCCGACAGGTCCAAACGGCAGCGCCGGGCGCGTCGTCTCGCGCCCTCCACGCGGCCGCGCACCTATAAGTAATGGCGAGATGGCCGCGCACATGTCTAGCTAAGGGTGCGTTTGGCACAGCTGTAGCTGTGGTTGTGGCAGCTCCGGCTGTGGCTGTGCTGGTGGAGCGGATTCTCTGATAAAGCTGAAACCGTTTTAAAGAAACATTTGGGAAAACAGCTTCTCCTGGCTGGGTAACATTGATAAGATGATGAAATGTCTATAATGCCCTTCCCTTTTCTTTTTTTCTTTTCTTTATTATTTACTCATATTTTCCTTTTCCTTTTTTTAATTCTCATTTTTCTTTTTTTTTATTTCTCCATCTCCTTGATTTATCTCGACCGCAAGACTATCGGACTAGCCCCTTTATCCATTCGTACCAGCAGTCAAGCACTCGTCGCCCGTCGGCTACCCAAAAAGAAAAAGAAAAAACACGCATCTCCTTCGATCCGATCCCGCCGGCGCGACCTCCATCCCGCCCTCGGCGCCTCCGCCCCATCTCCGACACCTTCAATCCTCCTCGCCGGTGCAACCTCCATCCCCGCCTCCGCTCCCATCCCGCCGCCTCTAATCCTCCTCGCCGGCGCCAATCCTCCTCCCCGTCGGCCATGGAGGCGGCCCGGGCGGAGCTCCTCTGCGGCGCCGCCCCTGCTCCCACACCAGCGGGGAGGTGGCCTCCGTCTCCCACACCGTGCCCCCGTCGAGCTCCTCCACCGCGGCGGCCTCCTCCAGCTCTCCGCGGTGCCTTCTTCCACGACCTCGTCTGCGCCGCGCCGTCGAGCTCCTCCACCGCGGCGGCCTCGTCCACACCCGCGCCGCAGCCTCCGTCTCCCGATAGACCCCACTGGGGGGCAGGCCTGGAAAGGGCATGGCGCAGCGGCGGGCGGAGCGGGCGAAGCGACGATTTTTGGCTTCGTCTCCTGGAAATCGCTCCAGTCACCGGGTTTTCCGGTCGCTTCTCCACCGAAGCTGTTTCGAGACAGCCTTTGGCACAGTTTCGCCCAAAACAGCTTCGGCAGCTACCGAAGCTGTTGGTGAAGCTGTGCCAAACGCACCCTAAATTGCCTCTCCGTTTCGGCGCCGCATCCCGCTGCGCTCCCTCCAGCACACCCACGCTAAAGTCATTCTCGCTCAGGCTCAGCGTTTCGCTCCCCCGTTGAACACACGCTCCTCTTCGCCGCTTCATCAGCGGCCACCGGTTCGTCGTCCGCCGCGGGCCGGCCAACCATCGTTAGGCATCGGCTGCCGGCCGGCCGCAGCGCGCGCGCGGCGGCCGCCGCCGCCTCGGCGCTCTCTGTTTGGCGCGGCGCTTGAGCAGGTACGCACCGCGGCGCCCGGGTCCCCTTTGCTCCCTCGCGCGCCCTCCATTTCCGATTTCAGTCATCTTAAGTTTCACTGCCGTTTCTGCTTGTCTGGGATTCCGTTAGAGAATGCGAGGTGTTTTGACGGTGCTTGCTGCGTTATTCGTGATTAGAGCTGACTATCGGGTAGGATTTAGCTCGATGAACTAGTGTCTGATACTACAATTCATTCCAATATTTCGCCGTAAGCAATCTTCTGTTGATGCATGGATGCATGTTTGGTCGATTGGTCCTCCATTTGTTTGCAGTTGAGCCGGTAGCCCATACAATGTGAACAACACCATTCATCTACCAGTTAACCCGTCAAAATCCCTGCCACAGGGAAAAGCTCGATGAACCCGTCAGCAATCTTCTGTTAGATTGTCGTAGGCACGATCTTATCGTTGAAAATGACATAGGACTGAATTATCAATTATGTACCTTCCTTCGTGAAGAGGCAAATGGTTTTGAGAAATAAGAAAACTTTAGAACACGAAGACTTAAAAGAAGCAAGAGCTTATACGAGGAAAAGAAGACAACAAGCGATACTGTATTTTTTTTTTCAGCACACTACAAGCGATACTGTAGCTACCAGTGGTTTCAGTGTTATCTGCACATGGGCCTACAATGGGCCACCATTGGATTTATGGCACAAATGCCAAGCATATTATGTGGGCCAACAATTGATTCCAGAGATGATGGTGTGCGTGCGTGGTCCAGCCTACAGATATGTTCAGAACAATTGCACTCGCCTAGCAGTATGCTCATTCTTCATTGTATCACGCACCGCGTCCTTTCTTTTCTCTCTCTCTCTCTCTCTCTTATAGTAGTATAGTGCATCGGGTCCTTTCTGTGAATTCTTTAGCTACATCGATGAACTCTCGCATTAATTACATGTTCATTAAACTTTTGAATTGGTTCATTTTAAATGACATTTTACGTCCGTACGTAATCGAACCTTAGGTGAACTTAGTGAACCACTTGAAAATTTGAGAACCTAGATAATCACTCTGACACCTAACATAGTACTCCCTCCGTTCTTAAATATATGACATCGTTGACTTTTTACTCTAACTTTGACCGCTAATATATATTGAACAAATTAGTTAACTAAAGCAAAATGTATATCATTACATCTATTATCCAATGTACTTTAGATTTAACTTGTTGGCTGATCAATTTGCTAAAATATTTGTAGAAAAGATGAATAGTCAAACGAAAAAAAGGCAATGGTGTCGTATATTTAAGAACGGAGGTAGTACATACCTAGGAGTATGTCAGGATCCGTGAAAAATTCAAGACCCCGGCCCGATTTTCTCTTTTCTGTTACACACTGCGCGACTTGCACACCATAAAACACACTGTGACTGCGGCACAGCACGCGCTTCGAGTTTGAAATTCGAACAGTAGTAGTAGACGATCACGCTACGTCCGCGTGGCGACGCCGAGGTGTCTTTCGCGGCGGCCCAGCCAACGGCGTGCAAAATGTCAACAACGAGCTCGTCAGGCCTCGCGCTTAGCGCACGGCCGCCGGGTGCACAGAAGCCGTAGGATAACGGTTCAGATGGTCTCACGCGGTCACGCATCCTCGGAAACGGCCAGAGAGCAATGTCACCTTTGGCTATTGCCAGCCAGAGCAGAGGACGCACGCAGGCCTAACTGACTCGCATACGAAAACCCAAAAGGCCAACGTGCGCGCATGACCTGCCGTGCATATCAAAGTGCGCATCCGGCCATAAAACGCCGCTGAAGGGTGGTCGAGTACAAACTCAGGCTATCACGCCGTAGCGATTGGCTCGTCGTAGAGTTGAAAATATTGCAGTGGTTTGCGTACCAATACAGGATAGTGTAGAAGATCCGTCTGCAGGACAAGAAACGGAACCTACGTACTCACGACGGAAATGTCCAAGCCAGGAAGTGTCTTATCACTCTATCCGCCATCAGAGCATGAGCATGAGCGAAGCGCTCCCATTAGTTTATTCAAGCGCATACGACAAGCACCGCCGGGCACCGGCACGGCGGCACCGCACCTGGTTTTCTCGATGCATCACCCGATCTGACGACCACCCGAGCCGGTTTCTAACTTCTAATCGCCGTGCTTTGTTCTCGCATGCAGGCTATAAATAAGAGCGGCGTGCAGCGTTCAAGGAGGCATTAGCACTAGCAGAGCACTTAAAAAGTAGGAGGAAAAACTCTGGCAGCGCTAGTGAGGGATATCGTGTGATGGCGTCGGAGATGAGCAAGAACGTCCAGGTCCTCGACGAGCAGGAGGTCACCTCGCACCAGCGCGACCAGGGTGTCCGAGCCCGGATCAGCGGCGGCGCGGCGGCGGAGGATCAGGAGGCGGACCCGTTGGCGCGGCAGGCCTCGATCATGTCGCTGACGCTGGAGGAGCTGCAGAGCTCGCTCTGCGAGCCCGGCCGCAACTTCGGGTCCATGAACATGGACGAGTTCATGGCCAACATATGGAACGCCGAGGAGTTCCAGGCCGCCACCGGCGGCTGCAAGGAGGGCGCGGAGCGGGAGGCGGCTGCGGCGGCGGCGTCTGCGGCGATGACGGTGCTGACGGGGGCGGGTGAGAACGGAGGAGGGACCGGCGGATTGGTTCGGCAGGGGTCGTACGCGCTGCCGCCGCCGCTGTCCCGGAAGACGGTGGAGGAGGTCTGGGCCGAGATCAACCAGGATCCCGGGGACTCGCGGGCCCACACCGCGCCGCAGGCCATCGTGCAGCCGCAGATGGGGAGCGGCGGCCTTGCGGCCGGCGATCGGCAGGCAACGCTGGGGGAGATGACGTTGGAGGACTTCCTGGTCAAGGCGGGCGTCGTGCGGGGGGCTTTCGCCGGCGGCCACGGCCAGGCGGTCGGCATGGTCCCGGCCGGGCCGATAGGCCACATGCAGCAGCAGGGGCAGCTCGCGGCCGCTCCCATGATGTACCAGGTGGCGCCGGCCAACGCCGCCGTGTACCCGGTGATGGGCGACGGCATGGGGTACCACAACGGGTACGGCGGGGGCTTGGCGGTGGTGCCGCCGCCGCCGCCGCCGTCCCAGTGCGTGGCGGCCGCCGTCAGCCCGGGGTCGTCGGACGGGATGAGCGCCATGACGCAGGCGGAGATGATGAGCTGCATTGGCAACGGAGGGATGGTCCGGAACGGCGGCGGCAACGCCCGGAAGCGCGACTCCCCCGAGGACGGGTGCACCGAGAAGACGGTGGAGCGCCGGCAGCGGCGAATGATCAAGAACCGCGAGTCGGCGGCCCGGTCACGCGCCAGGAAGCAGGTGCGCATTCCGTCGTCGTCAATTTCGTGGCCTCTGGATAAGTTGGCAGACTTGATGCGCTCTCAAGAAATGTTGCTGGTGCAGGCTTATACGGTGGAGCTCGAGGCCGAACTGAACCATCTCAAAGAGGAGAATGCGCGCCTCAAAGCCGATGAGGTACTGAGACAAGCCGAAACATGATTCGATTCACCAAGATTTTCCAATTATTTCTCTTAGCTATCTGTGCATGCATTGATCTGACTCTCAGTTTCTGACCAAACACATCGTCTCTGCTCCATCTTCTTTTGCAGAAGACAATTCTCCTGTCGCAGAAAAAGATGGTAACGTTCCTCGGTCGTGTGCTATCCTTTTTTACAGAGTGTTCGTCGTCTGCTACTTGTCAGTATAACGATCAACATGGTTGTCAGACACCGTGCTGATGGGAACATCCATGTGTCTTGTTTTTTCAGCTGGTGGAGAAGATGATGGAGCAGGCACGGGAGAACGTCAGCGCCAAGAAGCGCGGCCGGGGGCTGCGCCGTTGCGGCAGCGCCATGTGGTGAACTGTGGCTTGCGACTCGCATTATGCAATGCCAATCTGCTTGCCTCTGTAGCTGCAACGGTGTCGGTAGCAACATCGTTAGTAAACAGTATGCGATGTGTTTGCTGTAACATCTGTGAGGGATCAGTAGATAACTAGATATATGAGCACGATCTTTGTGTTGGCTTGCTACTGTTTATAAACCGTGCGTTGTACTTGTACAGACAATAAAACCTGCTGTAAGATAACAACCCAACACAAAGCTCTGTGCACTGTGCTCTTGCCCGTGTATATTTAACATGCACGGGCCATAGTATGTATATCGTTTGTCTATGCATCTTTTGCATTTGCTTTTGATGTTCTAGTATGAGTTGAAACAGAGCGCAGCATTACAACATTAGTTTGCAGAAAATTGCTTTTGCGAAATGTCTTGTTTCAGGTTTCCTTTTCCTAAACTGGTGATATTCGATGCTCGTTAAATACATTTTTAATACGCATGTACTCCTCGGTTCTTAAACCATTCACCTTCTAATAAGATGTCTTTATACTGAACAACAAATTGAGTAGTATTTCGGAAAAATTAAAGAACTTGATTGATGCCTCGCTTCAGAAACAGAGAGTAACAGTATCTTACTATTACTAATTAGAGGGTCATTTTGAGGCCTCCACGCGAAGCCACCTAGGATTCTAGGTGGACAGTCTAGAAAAAAGAAAAATTAAAGAAGCCTTCACATGAATCCACCTAGGATCCTAGGTGGACACTTAAAAAGAGAATAAAATAACCCACCTTTGCCATTATACATACTTAACTAAAATAACCCTTTATATCTATGTTAAAATTACCAAAAATCTATGTTTTAGAATAAAATAACCCACCTTTGCCATTATACATACTTAACTAAAATAACCCTTTATATCTATGTTAAAATTACCTAAAATCTGTGCTTTATCATTACTATTACTAATTGGAGGCTTCTTTTAAGGCCTCCACGCGAAGCCACCTAGGATCCTAGGTGGACAGTCTAGAAAAAAGAAAAATTAAAGAAGGCTCCACATGAAGCCACCTAGGATCGTAGGTGGACACTTAAAAAGAGAATAAAATAACCCACTTTTGCCATTATACATACTTAACTAAAATAACCCTTTATATCTATGTTAAAATTACCTAAAATCTGCGTTTTAGAATAAAATAACCCACCTTTGCCATTATACATACTTAACTAAAATAATCCCTTATATCTATGTTAAAATTACCTAAAATCTGGGTTTTATAAAATTAATTTAAATCAGCTCTCTAAACTATCCATCTGTTCAGTTATTAAAACATATAAATTTGATGTCCGTCCACCTATAATCTTCATATACAATCTCTGACTCCCGAGATGCGTCCCATACACAAATTCGACCTTCTTAAACCTCAGTGGTCTTTGGATGAGCATGAAAGCAGCCGCAACCCATAGTACGTAGTAATCCACAAGGCTGCCACAAACCAAACAGACCACAAGCAGTCAAGCAAGGACAGAGTGCAGGCCGCAAGCGAAGGTGCTATCCATGGCACAAGCAGCAGGAAGGAGTCAGACGATGCTCTAGGACACGTTGTCATTCAGCGTGCAGCAATAATCGAGAAGAATGTAGCCAGTTGTTATGTTTGAGATTGGGAAAAAGCATGCATGCCTATTGATGGAGAAAAGTACACGATCGAAGGCTGTATTCCTGCATATTTTCACTGGTGACCAGATAAAACTGATTTTACTAACCAAAATATCAAGTTTTTGTGTCCTACGATGATAGAGCTTGACGGACATAGGTGGTGGAAAAGTAGTTGACACGGTTAAGATCTAAAAAAAAGAATACACTATAGATTGATGATATCTTGATTTTAGGATTATGCTGAGTTGATGACATGTGAGTAGCAGTATATATTCGCTAGCCGCTAGAAATTAAAGATCTTATTGCCTTTGTATAGATACAACTCATTCTGACAAACAACTTTGCATGGTCCGATTGATTCTCACTTAATTAAATATATTAATGGGGCACCAGCAGTTACATACTTAAATAACAATTTCTTGCATTTGGGAAAAGTGATGAAACAATACGCATTTACATCGAGGTGATTATTGAAACTACAACAACATCTATGATACCAGATTTGTATCATCCAATGGAGTATGATTTGATAATGCATATATTTGTTAGAATAATATTTATATCTATAAACTTGGTCAAAGTTGGACATATTTGATTTGTGATAAAGCAATTGTGATATGTAAAAAAGGAGGATGTACGAGATCTTCAATATTAATTCATTTTATTTAAATATTCTACTACTCGCTCTACAACAAAATGATCACATTTTACGGTAACTTAAATCAGATTGATTGGTGCAAGCTATTGGATAAAATGCTGGATATATGGAAAAATAATGACATTTTTAGGTAATATTTATATTTATGTAATGTTACCTCTATTCGACTAGCTGGTGGTGTTGATAAACCAAACGAATAATTATGTTAAAGTTGCTAGCCCGTGTGGTGGCACGGGTTGATGAACTAGTACAACATAACGCAGAAAAAGTTCAGTTCATCGTCTCAACTCTCAACTGAAATGTAATTCACTTCCAAGTGAAAAACCAGGTTTCAAACCTGTCCACGAGGGATCACGGATCAGACTGTTTCAAATGTATGGGAGAGCGAATATCCAATTTCCAAGTGAAAATTCGACTTTGAGATCAAATAGTTCCACATTTTTCCTTAAGTTTCCAGTGTTGCTAGGCCAAATCTGTCTGGGCCGCGAGCATCTATGCCACGCCTATTGGGTTTATAAACAAGCTTCGGCTTTACAGCAAGCCCATATATCCGAAACCACGGACACGGGGCACGGCACTCGCCGAGTCGTCTCGTCTCGTCTCCTCTCCTGTCTCCTCCCACTCTTCAACAGTTCGAGAACAGAGAGGAGAGGGGGGGGGGGCTCCACCACAACGTCTCGCGATTCGCGAGCTCCGAAAACCCTTAGGTCGCGCGAGCAGGGCGACGCTCTACGGCGAATCGGCGTGGCGGCGAGCGCTAAGAAGTGAAGCGCGTCACTCCTGAGATTTGCGGCCTCTAGGGAAAGGTGAAACAAGGTCTTGCTTCTGTCCTGTTGATTTTATTGCTAACTACGGATCCTTGTGATTCGAGGGATTCTGCGTGAAATGATCGTGTATCTATACGGTGAATCGCTAATTTCCTGGGAGGCATAGAGTATCCCTTTGTTTTTTTAAGGTTTGATGGTGCCTTGTGCCGTTTGGAAATCCTAACTTTCGGAACCATTGGACTGTGCTAACTAATGAATAATTGGATTCATACCATTGAAAGATCCAAAAGTTAGATACATACCATTGACCCCACACACGAATAGGCGAACTTCTTGTAGTAGTATGCTCTGAATGGGGAATTAACAAACTCGGCATTATGTATGTTAAATCATTGAAACCGCTGAGGACTTGACTTAGAAAATGCAACTGTGCAGGGCATAATACTGAATGGCACTATCTCACTGAAATAACATAGGTCCTATACATCGCGTGTATCAAACAGTGAAAGGGTGCTTTTATAATTACTATGTTTGTTGTGCTTGTTGGTCCTTGATTTTTTTTTTTGACTCAGTCTATATCTAATGACTTGCAGAGATGGGTTGGGGAATATCCAGGTTGATTGGACTGAAGGCTGCTGTCTTGCTTTCTGTGGCATATTTTTTCCAAGGATTAGGAGTGACCCTCATCTCATTTCCCCTCATATATGTGGCCATGATTGCAATGCTAGTCTCTATAGCTTCACACCCAGCGATTGATCTTCCTTTACTCCTTGGCAAGGCATCCGATGGAAGCTTTCCTTTGTGGTCATGGATCATGTTTTCTCCATTTCTATTTTTCATCCACCTGTTTGTGCTGCTACGAAGATTTGTGAAAAATGAGCCCCTGTACACTGAGATTGCAGATGGAGTGTTTGTTGGAGGATGGCCTTCTTCAGTTGAACACCTGCCACCAGGTGACCCTGCAGTCATAGATTGCACGTGCGAGCTTCCAAAAAGCTTGACTCTATCTAATAATGCATATCTGTGTGTTGCTACCTGGGATACAAGGGCTCCTCAGCCATCACAGATTGAGTCTGCGGTGCGATGGGCTATAAGAAAGCGTTCACAGAACAAACCTGTCTATGTCCACTGTGCCTATGGTAATTTCATTTCCTCATTTCTACTTTGGATAAGGAACTATATTGTGTTTCCCTATGTTTTTTTTTGTCTCGAAAACACTTATATTCATGTCCCTGAATGCATTTCTGTCTTTTATCCCCTCCAACATGCAGGAGAACTGCATATCATTGTATAATAGGACAAGAAAGAGTCATACATAGACTCACACACACGCGCACGTAGATCACTGAAAATGCCTAATTGCCTGAAAAGGCTCAAGGAGCTGACCACTGAAAATAGGAATTTAACACCCCCCACCCACACACTATAAAGGCCTATTCGCCTGTAGTTTAGTCATATTTAGGTAACTGTTGAGACTAGAGATACATATTTATAATCTCCAGAACATGATGAACCATGGAGTTCCATTGAATTGGTGAACCATGTATAATATAAGATTCTGAATCATTATGATTGTTTAGCTAGGAAACAAAACATGCTAATACATTATTTTTAAATTTTCATGTCATCTTGTGTCATGTCGGTTATTTGCCATGTCTATTCATTTTTTCTTATCTGCAAACAAAAAGTGAAACTGCCATGGGTAAGCTGAACAACATCTGCATTACATTCAGACTGTATCAAGGTTCATCTCTTAAATAGTGGAGGTAGTGTTGTAATAGCATCAATCTTTACCTTAAGAGATTGTTTGGCCCAGCTTAACCTCTATACCTCTATAATTAAAAGAAAATTAAGATTAAGCTGGATATGTGCACCCAACTCAGTTATTAAACCTTTATTTTTTCTCTTAGCCTAAACCTCCTTGTTACTAGTTTCCAAAATAAAATCTCTTTATACCAATTTCCTTGCTTCTCTAATAGGCCATCCAAATATCCAATTTGACAGGTTATTGGGCAGGTTATTTAATAGTACTCTATATCTGAACAGGTCATGGCAGAAGCGTCTGTGTGATGTGTGCGCTTCTTGTTGCACTTGGATTGGCTGAAGATTGGAAAGCTGCTGAGCAAATGATTCGTAAGAAGCGACCTTCTATTAGCATGAACGCTCTTCACCGCAAAAGCTTGGAGGAATGGTCAAAACATTTGCTCACCTCCTCAAAAAGAAGTGGGGAATCAGATGTGAGTTCTGCTATTCATTCGGATTATAAACGGAAATGAAACCCACAGAAGAAACAGGCCTGTTCAGTAACTGTGATATGTGACATGGGCTGTACCATTCAGTAGACTTATTTTCTGCTTCCTTGTAGATGTCCATGGTTCATTCTCCAAATTAAACTTTTGTGGTAAGTATGTTGTATGAACTATATATATTAAGTTTTACAACTGTAGTTGCACTGCTGGTTCTGTAACGAATATTTAGTGAGCCTGCTCCTCATTGAATGCTTGCCAGACAAGTGATGTTGCTGAACTTTTTCGAAAAATTATTCTCTGCTAGGTTGATGGGTTCTCATTTATAGCTAAATGTGATATGTTTCCCATGTTCGGCAACCCGCATTCATATCGCCACGATGTTTTCTTCACTTGATTGGGAAATTAGTGTCCATTTATTATTCACTTTTGTTTGTTGTTTATCGATTTCATTTTTTTCCAATCCCGCAAAGTTTTCTTGCTCACAATTTGTTTGGCCTTTTCAACTCACAAATGCTCTTCTGGCCTTTTATCCATTCCACTATTTGTCGGGCCTTTTCAAATCACAATTTGCAGTCAAAGGGGGTGAAAAATTGAGAGTAGCGTGGTTGGAATATTGTGCATCTGATCGTCTTTTCTCAGGAAATTCATGTGCATGACAACAACCTAATTCAAATGTTCTTGACAGATTGCATTAAAAGCAGAGCTGATTTTGAATATCTGTGTCCATTGATAAGTTGATATCAGGTGATTGGAAAGCTCTTTCTCTTACATTCTTTTGTCCACCAATAGTTCTGAACTTGCATCTTTCAATTTGTTTTCTAGTGTGAGACATTGCTCCGCCTTACTTTCAATGGTCATGCTTTTAATATTCTTTTTGACAGTATGAAAATGTTTCATTATTATTGTTGTAATTTCCGATATTAAACTTGTCTTGGCCTCATACAGATTCCCTAGTTGCCTTTTCTCAAATCAGCTGGGTTTCTGGTGTCATTGTTTGCCCGATGATAGATTATTGCCTGGCTACCAGGCATGGTATAGTCTCCTAAGCCTATTCTTCCTGGATAAGTTTGGAGATAGTCTACTTAAGTGTTTGCATAACTATTTAAAAAACTTGAGAGTTATTTAATGGTTACTGTCTCTCTAACTGCATCTAGTCCTCTCAGGCAAGTGAGCAGCCAGATTTTTCTAAGTCTGCTTTGTTTTCTGCTACGCACAAAAATTCTGGGGTGCTAACCCTTCAATTAGTTCAAGAGCCATATGAACAGCTGAGCCACCCAACATTGCACCACAGCAGTTCCTTCTCCCCTCCCTTTCGCCTAGTGATGCTGCTTTCTCAGTACTTTAATAATAGAACATTACAATGCATTTCCCTCTCAAAAATCAGAATCTTTGTCACATCACTGGCGGCCCCTAAGTCTACGCCCTCCAGGTGAGGCCTCAAAATCCTGAGAATTGGTTCTGCTGCTGTTGGTGCATGACCTGCAGCTCTGTTGCTGTGGGACTGAGGCTCTCTGTACTGATGAAGTTCCTGTTGGAGGAGTGTAAAATGCATGCATTGTCAGCCATGTCCATTGCTCACATTTCATATATTGAATTCTGAAAAAAATGATTAGGATGCAGCCACAGTGCAGTGAGTTAAGAACAGGATGCAGTTTATGCAGCTGAGAGGTCTGAATCTTACTCGCGAGGACGGGAAGCCCAGAGGTTACTGAGAGCTCGGAGGCGGCGGTAGTACTCCCCAATGGAGAGGAAGCACCGCGCTGCCTGCCTAGTGGTCAGGATCCGGCGCATCTGATGCAACGTCTGCTGCCTGAGATTGTCGGCCTGCAGTTGGAACAGCACACATGAAAAGAAAGGTGAGATGTCACATTAGTTTTGTTTCTTGTCTTGGCTATGCTGCACATTGGTGCTTCCATTATCTTGAATGACAGGGCATTTTCGGATCATGCAGATGCATCTATTCTTGTGTTGTCGTGCTGTCTTGTTCCTACTATATTCTAGTATAGTATGGACAATGGCTGAAAGTTATCTGGTGGTGCTTAATCTTAATCTAATGAAACGTTCTTTTCAGTAAAGTTTAAATTTTTTATGGTGAAGCAATTGTTTTCCACCTGTTGACAGCTGTATATCAACCTGCTGAATTGTGCTTATCATTTGCTTATATTACATACTTCTAGTGAATGAAAAGAAATACTCCCTCCAGTCATCAATACATGATGATTTGGACAGCCAAAACAAGCTTAAACTAAGTCATTTTGTTTGTCCAAACTCCAAAACATCATGTATTAATGGCTGGAGGTAGTAGGATGTTGGTTTCATAAATAAGCAGCATCTATCCTGAAAGGCTAATAAAAGGAGAATGACCTATCATCTGTGATCATGTTTATTATAATTCTTTTCCATATGCACCTTTATCTTATCCAAATACACTGCTACTCCTAACAACTTTGTTCATTGTGACCATCTTTCTTACATGACTCTGGTTGATTGCTCCAATCATGAACCTAGGAAATACTAATTAGCTGCCTTCTTGCAAAGTTCTGTCTGCAGACCAAAATAAGCATACATCTCAAGGAATCAGAGCTCATGAAAGGTGAAAATAAACTAACAAAATGGAGGTCACAGTCTCCTTTTACACCCCTGATAGAGAAGATAATCCATAGAAAAGGTATGATCATTTTATTTTAGGCTTCTTGCCGTCCATGGGCCTCAAGTTTGGGTGGCTGTGTCCTTTTCCTGACCACTATTCATGGATTGAGCCCTTGCAACTTTTGCTAAACACGGAGCACACTATGAATGAGAGAGGCCTCGAGTGTTTTTTCTATGCCTGTATGTGGGGTCTCTGTTTTTCTGCTGAGGTACCAGCAAACGGATTGGGATAAAACACAGGAGGGAGAGAATAAAAAGGAGATGGCCGGCACAGGGAAGACGCACAAGGTGCATTTTTTATGCACAGTGCCAACCGTATGTATCCGGCCATTGACTTTCTGTAGAAAGAGACAGGTGTGTACGTGTATGTACGCCCAGTACACATGTGTGTCAAGGAACAAAGCCTTGCCAAACCCACACACATAAAAAAGGATCAAAAGCCTTGCCTTCTTCGGTCCCTACCAACTCCTCTTGAACATACACAATAATTGTCACTAGCAGCATTAGTTTGTCGTGATCTTTCGAAAAAGAAAAGCATTAGCTTGTTTTTTTTTTGTTGTTTAATCACGAGCTAATTATGCGTGCTGGAAAGTGGTAATGATGCTTATCCGGTTTTTGCAGGTTTAAGCTTAGCTTCCTGACAAAAGGTTGGCCTGCCTTGGCGAAAGCAGGACAGGGCCCTGTAGCCTGTAGGACAAGGACCAGCTCCATCGCTGCTGTTACTGTGCAGCTCTGACAGGGGAAGGACTAGTGTACTTGAAAGTTAAATCCAGCTTTTCCTCGTTGTATTGATTCTTGGGTTAAAAGTGTTTACTGATCATGATCCTGTAGGAATAACAGCTGTGCATGATATGCTGGAAACGGAGAGGAGGGGGAGTGGGGGGAAAATGGTCACCTGCTGATAGAAGCTTTCGAGGCTGGCGAGCTTCTCCAACGCGACGGCCATGAGGCTCATGTAGTTGGGTGCGGCGGCGCCGTCGTTGAGCGTGCCGGCGGCGACGGTGTCGGCCAGGGACTGGTGCAGCTGGTGCAAGCCCTGCGCGAGCGCCTCCTCCGCCTGCTCCGACGACTGCTGCAGGTTGCAGATCCCCAGCAGCTGCTGCTCCGTCAGCGGGTCCAGCTGGGGGATCAGGATCTGCGTGCATGGCCAGGAAGAAAAGCAAAAAAAAAGGCTCAGTACGGGCTCCGCCGCCTCGACACCCCCTGCACGCACGGACGGACGCCATGGCAGCAGCTCGTACCTTGAGCAGCTCGGACGGGCGGAAGCCGCCCATCCAGAAGAAGCAGCGCTCGGCGGGGGTGGCCCAGCCGCCGGTGAGGAGGTGGAAGACGTCGTCGCGCGCCAGAGCCGCCTTGAGCTGGAACAGCTCGTCGTAGTGCTGCACGCACTCCTCCACGATGAGGCCCAGGTTGCCGTCCAGCAGCTGCGCCTGCAGCCCGCCGCGGAGCTCCGCCAGCCGCTTGCCGTCGTCGTCCAGCCACCGCGCGTACTCCATGTCGAACGCGGCGGCTCCTGCACGCGTACGTAACGGCGGGAACGGAGTCATTACAAGCAGCAAGGTCGACGGCGCACATTTTCCGCGCCGCCGGAAACAAGGCCGGCCAGTCGCCTCGGCAACCGCGCGGGCCTGCGGCGGCGGCGGCTGGTGGTGGTACCACGAAAATGGCCGGTGGCTGGGGTTGGAGTTATTACCAGAGCTCATGTCCCCGGCGGCGCTGCACCCTCCAACGAACAGGCCCTGGACCACGGTAACACACCATGACACGTCAAGCTCTGAATGATACGAATTCGCATCCGATGCACGATCAGAGACCCATCAGACGGGTTGGCGGAGTTTGGGACTGCAACAAACCTGTGACCGTGCTCTCTGGAGCTCGTGCTCGACCTGCTGGAGCCTGATCCTGCTAGTCTCCAGCTGCTGCACGTAAGCCTGCGGTGAAAGGACAAGCAAATCACTCGGCAGCCTCTCAGGACCAGAGGCATTTTTTTTCCCGATGAAGCAAAATGACCGCATGATTTCATCTAATCAGCAAATCAAATCACCTTCTTCCTCAGCCTGCTCTTCCTCGCAGCCTCCCTGTTCTGCGCCAGCCGCCGTTCCGTCTGCAAAAATTCACAGCAATCCATCGGTCATCATGCATGCAGAGAAAAACGAAGCAAAATGCAGGCTTGCCCATGCATGTAGGAGTATATGAAAAGCAGGAACAGTGATGGAATGCAACAAGAGCAGCTATCTATCCCACCTTGGCATCTGCCAACTTGCCATCTTTCCTTGTGGATCCTTGCTTCCTCTGTGCAAAGTACACCACCAGCCAAAGAGGCACCAGTATTAGAGGATATACTACACACGCTATAGTATACAGCAGCACAGTGCGTGGCCGTGGAACGAAAAGGCAACCACAGAAACAAACATGCCGGGGTGCACGTTGGATTGGAGCCCAAAGCTCCTGTCGTCCATCACCGTCGATGGACGGACGCAGCGGCTGCACTGGCACTGTCCATCACTCCATCCTCCTCCAAACGCAGGCAGCTTTTGGCTGTAGCTGTCCCCGAAAGCTCAGTGAAGTCGGTGCTGGCAGCCAGCCACGGCTTCTGTTGCTATCGGTGTGCTACTGTTGCGGCAAGGTTTGCAGGCCAGGGGGGATAATAACAAGGGCCGGGCTTATCTATCACAGCTTTTTCCTTAATTTTATCCATCAATCCATCGAGGAGGGAGGGACAAAAAGGTGCGTGTGCGTGTTAGGGGTGACCCTGGTCATCATTTGGCGTCCTCTCCGTAGGATTGGATTGACCATTAGTCCAATCAACCCAGGTCTTGCTGGCCTTCTATTTCTATCCAGAGGCCACATCACACTACTAGGCTTCATGCCTTTGTGTTTGCCCTTAAGGTTGTAGTTGTCACTTATCCTGGGGACACGAGCTAAGCAAGCTGCAAGGTGGTTGGGAGCACACTGCACCACACAACAGTAGCACAGTGCCGTACACGCGCACTGCCGCGTCGCCGGTGTGACACGAAAGAACAGCATGTTACGTACAGGGAGTACCGCAAAGATTGAACCCGAGTTTTTTCAACGATTTGACAGCGATACTCTGAAGAGACTGGTGAGTTGTGCTGTGGCTGCGCCTGGCTTGGGGTTGGTCGTAGGATAGGAGGAGGGGGTACCCTAGCGTTGTACTGGTGCTACGGGAGGGCGAAATATGATGAGGAAAAGAGGCGAAGAGGCAGGGCTGTGGCTGTGCTGTGGTGCTGGGTGGCCAGGCAAGAGCAGAGGGAGGAGGGCAGGAGGCAGGCGTACCTTGTCATGGTCTCCCCCTCCCCCTCCGTGCAGGTGCAGCGGGAGGGGGTGGTGGTGGTGCTGCTGCTGAAAGCTTGGCGGGGCGGGGGCGGGCGCAGCAGCGAGCCCTGGCTTGTAGCTGTAATCATCAGTGGTCACCATCATGACCTCCTGCCCCGGCGCAGGGGAGGCTGGGGACACCAACTCCATCTGAGACATTGTGTTCTGAGCTGAGCTCGAGTCAGTGGTGCTCCCTACTGACTGCGAATTCCCCTGTTCAGCAATTACACAGCCCGGACAAGGCAAACAGTGAGCGGGGGGCGGCAGGTAAAAAAGGATTTTTATCATGCACATGTCTTGATGATGCGGTAAAAAAGAAGATGAAGAGAGAATCACAATCATCAATGCGCGCCTCTCGTCTTCATCCTCCTCCTCCTCTCTCTCGCGCGCCCCGCACATGTCTGGCTGCCGCTGCAGGGCTGCAGGCCAACACAACATACAGATGCAGGGCCAGCGAATCGCCCGAGAACACCCACATCTTTTCTTGGGTTCAGCGACGAGGCAGAGGGGCAGAGCAGACGACGAGAGGCGAGGCGATGCGAGGTGAATGCGTGCATGCATGAGCATGGATGAATCAATGATCATGGGAGAGGTTGGGTTGGGGGGGAAGGGCGGGGCCTTTACACTGTGCAGCTGCTGTTGGTGCCTCATTGGCCACGAAGGGAAGATCTCCAGCGTGGGGGGCCTGCCAGTGCCAGCGCCAGCGCCCGCGAGGTGGTGGTATCCTGCCGCTGCCGCTGCATGCATACAAAGAGAATTAACACGGGGCCTGTTCATGCTGCATCTGTCTCTCATCCACCCTCCATGAATTTACAGAGACGAGATGGGGAGGAGGCAGGCAGCAGTAACAAGTAACAAGAAGGAGAATGCATGGAGGTGATGTTTCCATCTTTGAGTCATCGGCAACGCACTACTACTGCATATGCACACAGCGCACACTGTGTGTTGCATAGGAATGGAAACAAGCAGCAACGCGGAAAGGCGAGGCATGTCTCGCCCTGTGCGGCTGTGCGGCGCTGTGCACAGGCGAGGCAAGAAAACGAGCCTTTTTGGCAAGTAGCCGAGGTTCGGAAAGAGAGGGCGACGAGAGCTTACGCTTTGTCTGCTGCCCCGGGGCGTCGCTCTTGATGATCATGCCCGGATCGACGCCTCCCCCGGCGTTGGCAGAGGCACCGCCGCCGCCGCCGCCGCCGCCATGGATGAGGGCCTCCTCCAGCTCACCGAACCCGAAGTAGGCCGCCGCCGCGGCCGAAGGCTGGAAGTCCCTGCTCGAGCAGTAGCGCACACATAGCCCATCAGTCATCGCCCCCAAAAGGCACCAGCTATTGCCTGCGGCGGCAGGCGAGGCCACCGAGGAGGCGAAGCTATAGCAGTAGCAGATAGAAACTTTTCAAGAATGGAAAGGCCGAGACCGCCTAGACAGAGAGCTCCTGCTAGCTGATGGGCAAGCAGATAAGGATGAGGGCGCGCGATCTCGGTGCCCAACCCAAATCACTCGCGGGACGCAGGCCTTGGGCATTAAGAAATTCCGGTGCGTGGGCGGAGGTGTAATCCAACCAAAGTGGCACGGCATAAGCTCGTGGAATCAGTCTGTTATAAAGACGGATAAAAGGAGGGCAAAAAAAAAACTTTAAAGAAGCTGCGCACTCAAGGGATTTGAAAACGCGGCGAGTGCTTGCAGTTGTAGCAGCAGCTGGTTGCGACGCGGAAAAGTTGCAGCAGCAGCAGAAGGATTTTCGTGCGGTGTTGCATGTGGCCAGTGGCCCTTGTATGAGGATGAGGATGAGGCGAGGTAGAAGAAGATGGCGGCCGGGCCATCAGAGGGATCGAAGAGAAACCGAAAACCGAGAGTTGAAAGGAGGAGAGATGTGGTTAGTAGGGTACGTACAGGAAGCAGGAAGGCGTCGTCGCGACGGCGGCGGCGTGGGCTTGGACTCCGTACGCGAGCGCCTGGTTGAGAGGCAGCGCCGCCGCCCGCTCCATCCTCCACGAGCTCTCCTCGCCGTGCACCATGGTCACGGGCTCTACCACGGACAGCAAGAGACCATGAACAAGACTAGTAGAAGAGTGAGCGATTGTTGTGGCGCCTGCTGGGGGA
This sequence comes from Cenchrus fungigraminus, assembly GCA_036936925.1. Lineage (NCBI taxonomy): Eukaryota > Viridiplantae > Streptophyta > Magnoliopsida > Poales > Poaceae > Cenchrus > Cenchrus fungigraminus. The sequence goes on along the minus strand of CM072778.1, from coordinate 11,050,212 downwards.
GAGGGAGGGGGCTAGAGAAAGAAGATGCTGCTGTATCTGTGTGCATACGGCATACCATCCTTTGTGCAAAGAAAGAAGCAGCATGCAAGGCTGCGACTGCGAGCAGAGAAAGGGGGGAGCCCGGAGCCCTCCGCGCCTCCCTCCTCTTTGTTTGTTTGTTTGTGCTCTCAGCTCTCGCGCGCGGAAAAGAGGAGGAGGAGCACTGGGGAATTGATGAATCGGCCTTGGAGTTTCATCCACTGTACTGCAAAGAAGATCTTGTCCTTTTGAACACGTCCTGCCTCCTCTTTTTTTTTTTTTTTTTTACAAGCTTGTAGGAGTAACAGCTAGCTGGAGCTGGAGACGTGGGAGGGAGGGAAGACCGGAGGAGGAGGGATGCAGCAGAGGCCAGAGGAGGTGATCACTGATGAGTAGGGGAGAGATAGAGAGGGTGCAGTGTGTGTGCTGTGGTAGGGCTTTTCTGTCAGCATTTCTGTCTCCTACTCCACTCCTTGTAACCACCTTTCACCTCTCATTGGCCGCCCTCTGGCCCTCTCCCTCTGAGACGGCAAGTACTCAACAAAAGAAGCATTGAATAGAGAGAGGGAGGGAGGGAGAGGGGAAAACGAAAAAGAGAATGGGAGAAGGAAAGGCACATAACCTTTTTTTTTGCTATGGAAGGATCTGAGCTTGAGAAGTTGTTCTGCACTTCTATCTCCTCTTCGGCTCTTCTTCCCCTATCATGTTGAAAGCAAAATGAGAAGCGCAGAGAGAGGAGGCATAGTTGGGAGAGATGGGGGACTTTGATCTAATTTGATTCGTCAAACTATATGCTCTCACTCCATGATACATCTCCAATTATCGCAAGCAACTAGTTTAATTCCAAGTAATCCTAACCAAAGCACCACCAGATATGATATGGATGCACCTCCAATGTGAAAAAACATTATAAAAGTCTAGGGGCATGCGTGGAAAATATTAAAATTCGGTAGGTGCTTGGAAATGGGTTTATTTGGGATTAATTCTCCCTATCTTCACAGGTCAACATCATTGCATTGTCATGCTCCAAATACTCAAAACATTATTTCCACAAAGAGAAATATTTGTTCTTGGGGAAGGCCTCAACCTGGCCTCCTGGCTCTTCCCCTCCTGAGATGGTATATGCATGGATCACTGCAGACAGGGAGCACACCAAACAAACACATTAGTGTGAGTTGTGGGCTTGTGGCCAAGTTGCTGACTGGCCATTACTCATTAGTGCCTAATCCTTTGCCTAAGTAGGCCCTCAAGCGTGATAAACTACTCCAAAAGAAGTTGCATTTATACTTGCTGGCCAACTCCTCAAGTCACTTCACCAAATTACTGAGATCCTGGAAGAAAGGCCCCCGCGTCACTCGTAGAGGCGACTCGGGCGGCACCCGAGCCGCCACCGCCTCTCGCCCTTGCCGCCGCTAGAGCAGGGCAGTGGACAAGACCGGCTCGCCTACTGGACAACGGCGGCGGGGCTCCACAATCCCGTTTCCTTCCTATCCACTTCCTCTTCCCCAAATTCAGCGACATCTCCCGAGCTCGAGGGCAGTCATGGCGCGGCGGCCGTCGGCGGGTTTCGGCGTCCCCGGGCGTGGATCCGGCGACCCCTAGGGCGGATCTGGTGTCCCCATGCCCGACGCTCGCGGGTCAATGCCTCCCCCGCGCGTCGTACAGAGGTCCCTAGCCGGCGCTCACCAGGGCCGGATGGCACAGTCGAGGCCGGACCCGGCATCCCCGAGGCTGGATCCGATGCTCCCCTGGCCGGGCCTCGCTGGGGGCGGCCTCTCACGCGGGCGGCTACCTCCGGTGGCTGCGGCGTGGTCCCGGTTCCCCGGCGCCACTCCTGCTGTCAGCGGGTTGCTGCGTGTGGCTAGCCCGTGGCGGCAGTACATGCGGCCTCTGCTGTGCCGGCGCTCCTGGTGATGCTGTTGCGGCGGTGTGCGCGATCTGTGCATGCCTTGGCGGAGGTGATGGCGAAAGCTTGGACGGCGACGTCTGCAGACGCCGCTCCCTCCTTGGAGGCGTCCATTTTACACCTCCCCGCCTCTCCATCTCGGGCTGGTGTCGACAGCGACTTCGGCGAACATTCTTGTCTGTGCAGGTGGTGGTGCGGACTGCGGAGGGCGGTTTCGGGCGTAAGCCTTGCCCGGCTCCTTGCCGGTGCCGACGACGGTGACGCCCGCGGGCGTCGTTCTCCTCCTTGGAGGCGTTGTCGTGTTCCACCCCTCCACCATGGTCTTCTCCGGGGTGAAACCCCAGTTCAGCTCAACGGACGGGCGATGGCGGCGTCCCCGACGTCGTGACCTCATTGGAGGCATCGTTTTGGAGACCCCCCCTGGCGGCACTGTGAGTGTTCTGTGACTGATCTCCTCATGGGCGCATCAACAGATTTGGTCTTCGGTTCGGCCTTGGTGTTGGATTTCCATTGTGGTTTGGCGGACACCCATTGCTGGCTCCTCTGCTTCGTCATCGGACTCCTTGTTGACATAGCCATCAAATCAAATGCCGTGTGTGTCCATGCTTACTGATCATCCCTCCGGTGTGGATTCCTCCGCACAATGGGCGGAGGATGGTGGTTCGTGGAGACCGGATGTGCTCTTAAAGATGTCTTTGCCAGCTTGAAGGGAGGTCGATGTTTTCTGACTTGCAGTGATCAGTGTGCTCCTCTCACCCTTAGTCCCCATCTTGTTGGGCGGCCCTTTCGTCCTTCTGAGAGCCAGGTGTGGTTCGAGGACCGGTGGATGGTCGCTTCCTGGTGTGATGAGTGATTGACAACGTGGTGTGGACTGATTCTTGGCTAAGTATTGCAGGTGCAGGTTGCGGCTTGACTGGTGCAGGTGCAGGTGAAGAACAAGCGTGAAAGGTCGTTGCCGGTGAGGCCTCCAGGTGTGGAGAAGACAAGTAGGCTTGGTTCGAGGGACCCGGTGGCCAGCGGGGTCAAGTGCGGGCCGCATGGTGGCAAGAACGGCAAGATGAAGTCATGGACGGTTTCTTGGTTGAGCCTCAAAACCAAGGTCGAGCCGGGACTACGTGGGAGCCGAGTCATGAGTGGTGATTGGCGGAGGCTACACCGAGTTCGCGGGGTTTCCGGTGGTTCACCAGAAAACCACTGGGTTCCTTGGTTGATCCACAAAGCCAAGACCGAAGAACCGAAGACGGAGGTGCAGCAGCTCCAGACAGGTCTGACCGGTGGGTCTGACCGGTCTGACCGGTGGGTACCGGTCTGACCGGTGAGGAGAACCGGTCTGACCGGTGTGCGACGACGCAGTCCGGAATCTTCGAAGCGGAGGACACGCGTCGGGATCGCAAGGCTTGCGTCGAGGCTAAGCAAGTTTGCGGTCGCTGGGCATCCGTCCGATGGTGCGAAGACAAAGACTTCCAATTTCGCCCTCGAGGGGCATGTATCCCTAGTTAGCTAGTAAGGGTATTTTAGTCTTTCGGTTGCCTCCATATAACCCAAGTGGTGAGAGGATGGCAGCCATCTCTTGGAACCCTAGCTCATTTGGTTTTCCTATTTTCCTTCCTATTTTCTTAGGATTTTCGTAGGACTAGCTTGAGAGCTTCATGGTGAGATCTTGTGAGAGGGAAGGATGATCGGGCGGCAAGCTAGACCTTGTATGAACCTCTTTGGTATGTATAGATGATTCGGCGTGGTTCCTCAAGGCTTGGTTGTGTCTTTCCCGTTTCTCCTTTTTGGTGATTTTCGGAGCCTTTTCTTGGCGATTTTCTTGGAGCGATTTCGAGGCCTTTCTCTTTGGGATTTGGTGGGGGATGTATGCATGAACCCTTCGTGGTTCTTTTTCCTTTGATTCCCCTTCCAAATCCGTGAGCAAAGGGGCTCGATTTTGGGGTTTTCGTGGCTCTAGGGTTAGAGGCGTTCTTGGTGGGATTTCTTCGATTCCTCTTGATTTGACAAGTTTTGGTGGACCAAATCTTGGCTATGGAGTACCCATGAGGTGTTCCTACTATCCCCAAAGTCTTGTGCAAAACCGTGGAGCGGATCGGGAGATCGGGAGTTGGATTGGGAGGAGTTGACTCGCGGGCGCTGTTCATCCCGAGCTGCCCAGGCACGACCGGTCTGACCGGTGCTCTTGACCGGTCTGACCGGTGCTAGCCCTTGGTGGGTTTTTGTCTCGGGGAACAGCCTTGTCCGTGTGGTTTTGTCCCGTGGTCCTGCTGATCAGTTCTTGGAGTGTTTGGAGTTGTTTTGCTAGGATTTGTGAGGGGTTCTTCTTCCTCACAGGTTGTGTTTCGTGGTGGTTTTTGTTCCAGGGCCTAGAGGATTCACTGAGGCTTCCTGGAACGTTTGCTGTGCGGCTGCTGTAGCCACCGGCCTGACCGGCTCTGTCCACCGGTCTGACCGGTGTCACCGGTCTGACCGGCGCAGGCCATCGGTCTGACCGGTGTAGCACAGGCAGCAAGCCGTGCAAGTTTCCGCTGTGTGTTTTGGTGAGTTTTGGCTAGGAAGGTTGAGTGTTGGTTCCTAGGACCAGTAGCACTCTAGTGGCTGCGTGGTCTTGACCAACTTGGGTAGTTGGGTCGGAGACGTGAGTTGGAAGCTGTGTTCGTCTTGTTGGAGTTCCCATCTCCTTCGAGAAGAATTTTTATCGGCTCCCATTCACTCCCCCCCTCTCTGGTTCGCCTAATCGGTCCTTCAATTGGTATCAGAGCCGGTTCGGGTCTTTATTGACTCTTACCAGTCTAAGATCCAAAGATGGCGTACCAGGAACGGGGTTCGGGTCCTCCGCACTTCGATGGGAAGAACTACCAGATGTGGCAAAGGCGGATGGCGGCGTTCCTCCGCGGAAAGGGTCAGATCCTTTGGGATGTCACGGTGAACACAGCTTATGTTCATCCGATGAACTTCCTTGCTCCAGGATCGAGGGATATGTTCGAAGCCAACAACAAGGCTGTCGACTACTTGTTTCGTGCCCTGTGTCCACCTGAATTCGATCGGGTTCAGACAGAGGACTTAGCTTGTAGGATTTGGGAGCAGTTGAAGGATGCTCATGCTGGGAATGCTCAGGTTCAGGCTCGGATGTACGCGACTTACCGGAGAGAGTACGAGAACTTCACTCATCTCCCCGGCGAGTCCGTCGATGCCCTTTTCCAGCGATTTACGGTCGTTGTGAACAACATGAGAGCCAATGTGGACGTCCTCCCATACAATGATCATGATAGAGCCGTGAAGCTCTTGCACTCGTTGGATCGTACCGTATGGGACGGGAAGTTTGAGGCTATTGTTGAGTCCGAGAAGTATGACACCTTGACGGTGAACGAGCTGTTCTCGAAGCTCAAGTCGGCTGAGTTGGACCGTGGTATGACAGCCAAGATCGAGAGCCCGACTGATTCTCATAGTCTCGCTCTCGTTAGTGGCAAAGGAGCCAAGTCTAATGCTAACGCATCCTCCAGGATGTACTCTTTGTCTTCTTTGATGTCTTTGCCAGATGAGGAGTTCGACGTGCTTGGAGAGGACGAGCTGGCGTTGCTGACCAGGCGATTCGAGAGGCTGCACGAGAACCGGGTGAACACGAGGAGGACAGCACGGACGTGCTTTCAGTGCGGCAAGCCAGGACACTTCGTTGCCGACTGCCCGGAGAAGACGGAGAACAAGGACGGCTACAAGGACGGCTACAGGCACCGATCGAGCAAGGACGGCAAGTACCGATCGAGGCGCGATCACAAGCACAAGAACAAGCACAAGGACGAGCGACGGTCGAGGAAGAAGGATGGTCGCGGCAGGAAGGCCCGAGCAATGGTCGGAGCGAGCGACGTCGACTCCAGCTCCGCCTACTCTTCCTCAAGCTCGAGTAGCAGTGAAGATGAAGGTGATCGGCGCAAGAACAAGAAGTCATCCAGGAACTTGAGCGGGTTGAGCTGCTTCGCGAGAGATGGCTTCTGCGGCATGGCCCGCAGCTCCGGCAGCAAGAAGAGCCACCAGAGTGACTCAGACTCTGACTCCGAGGATGAGGTATGTGATGAGCTCTCTTCTTTGCGCAAGGAGAATGATGAGTTGGTTGACTTGCTTGATAACCGCGATCACATGCTTAGAGAGGCCAAGAAGATGAGGAAAGAGCTTAGGGCCTCACTAGAAGATGCTAGGAACCGTGTGGCTGAGCTAGAAACCCAGAACCTAGATGCTAAGCTTGAGATTGATTCGCTTAAGGCTTCTCCTGTGGTTTCTGATGAGATTGATTGCTGTGATTGCTCTGTGTACCTAGCTGATCTTACTGCTCTTAAGGATAAGCATGCTTCTACTTGTGATGAACTAGATATGCTTAGGGTTGAAGTGGCTGAGCTTAAGTCTAGATCTGCTTTGCTAGGTGCTTGCACTTCTTGCCCTGTTTTGCATGGAAAGATTGATGAGATGCATGCTTACACTGTTTCACTTGAGGCTAAGTTGAAAGAGCCTATTCCCACTTCTTGCTCTACTTGTGAATTGCATGCGGTTAAGAATTTGGAGCTTGCACATTATGTTGATCGCCTGCAGGATGAAAATGATGAGCTGAGAAAATGTATGAGCTGGTTGTCGGGTCAGGAGCCTCAGCTCGGTATCATGATAGCGGCTTTCAAACGCTATGATGGTCAGGCACTTGGGGCTGACAAGCTTGGAGAGAACTGTGGTGAGGGAGTTGAGAGAGTTGGAGAGATTCCTATCCCACCACCAAACCGACACAAGAACAAGTTTGAGCCCAAGCCCAACCATCTCAGAAACAAACTTGACACTACTCCAGATCCACCCATATTCCCTCACCCAACAAATGATTTTCAGAAACCGGTGAAGTTTGTGAGCCCAAAGGGAGGTGAGGAAGGAGAGAAGAAGGGTGAGAAGCCGAGTGGGCAGCCCCAACCCAAGCCTAAGCCTAAGCCACAGCCCATAAAGTTCCATTGTGGGTATTGTGGGAGAGATGGTCACAAGGATGAGTTTTGCTTCAAGAGGAAGCGTGAGGAGAGAATGGCTAGAGAGTGGGCTAACAGGGACAGGTACCACCCCTCTAATGGTGTACCTGAGCCTCGTATGCAGATGCCCAGGGCCAAGGCGATTGTGAGGACGGTTCCGGCTTGGGGAGACCGGAAGGCTGCAGGTGTTGTTGCTGGCCGAGCCACACCGGTCAGACCGGTGTACTACACCGGTCAGACCGGTGCAGGTCTGGGCAGACAGCGAGTAAGGTTTCGTGCTCGTGAGGATGCTCGGTTTGGTTCTGGAGGTCGTGGTTCTGGTGGTTGGTCTGGAAAGTTTGCAGGTGGTCAGTTTGCTAGGCGTTCTCCACCTCGTGCTCAATACGAGGGTGAGAAGAGTCGTAGCTTTGAGATGGAGCGGAGGAACGATCCACGGTTCCCCTTTCGTGGTTTTCGTTCTCCTCCAGCTAGAAAGGGTTGGTTCCCTCGTGGTGGTTACCGTGGTGGTGTTCGTGGTGGTAGCTTTGATAGGTGTGATGATTTGGTTTGTGCTAACCCCACTTTGGAGCAAATGGCTCGGCACTGGTTTTACTCTTTTGGTACTAACCCCAGTGCTGAGTCATTTGTTCACTCACGTGCTCGCTTTTGAATTTCAGGTGGGAGACTTGAAGAACATTTGGTTGATTGACTCCGGTTGCTCGAGGCATATGACCGGAGACAAGGGGTGGTTCTCAAGTCTCGTCCCGGTGGTGACAAAGAAGTACATCACCTTTGGGGACAATGGGCGAGGGCGTGTGCTGTCAGAAGGTGAGATTAAGGTAAGCGATAAGATCACTCTCAGGCGTGTTGCTCTTGTTCAATCGCTTGGATACAATTTGCTTTCTGTGTCTCAGTTGTTGGATGAGGGTTTTGAGGTGTTGTTTCGGCCTGGTGGTTCTCGGATTTTAGATTCTCGGGGGGATCTTGTTTGCATGGTCGTTCCCGAGGGTCAGGTGTTCCGAGCTGATTTTTCTCAGTCTTCTGGTGTGGAGCGTTGCTTCTTGGCTGGTTCTTCGAGTGAGTTGTGGAAGTGGCATAGGAAGTTGGGTCACTTGAGCTTTGACCTTTTGTCTCGCTTGAGTAAACTCAATTTGGTCCGAGGATTGCCACGATTGAGGTTTGAGAAAGAGTTGGTCTGTGCGCCGTGTAGGCATGCCAAGATGGTAGCCTCTTCTCACCCGCCTCTCACCGATGTGATGACTGAGCGTCCATGCGAGCTGCTCCATATGGACCTTGTTGGCCCAGCTCGTGTGCGATCTGCGGGTGGGAAGTGGTATGTCCTTGTTGTGGTGGACGACTACTCTCGGTATGCGTGGGTGTTCTTTCTTGAGGAGAAGGGGGAGACGTTTGGTTTTGTTCGAGATCTTGTCTTGAGGTTAAGAAACGAGAGGCACGGAGATGCCATACGAGCGATCCGCAGTGACAATGGCTCGGAATTCAAAAACTCTCGCTTCGAAACCCTTTGCCATGACTTGGGTCTTGAACATCAGTTTTCGAGTCCGTATACGCCTCCCCAGAATGGCGTGGTGGAAAGGAAAAACAGGACCTTGTGCGAGATGGCTCGGACGATGCTCGACGAGCATAGGACTCCGAGAAGGTTCTGGGCTGAGGCGGTCAATACCGCGTGCCATGTGTCGAACAGGATCTACCTCAGGGTTCACAAGAAGAAAACCTGTTACGAGTTGATGCACGGTCGCACACCCAAGGTGAGTCACTTCCATGTCTTTGGTTGTAAATGCTTCATTCTGAAGAAAGGGAAGAAGTTGGACAAGTTCGAGGCTAGGTCTGTCGATGGTATTTTCTTTGGTTATGCATCTCATTCTAGAGCATTTCGTGTGCTCAATCTTGAAACTAACCAAATCGTGGAGACTTGCGAGGTGACCTTCGACGAGACACAGCCACGTAGTCAGCTTGTTTTTGAGTGTGCAGGTGACGACGAACTTGGCGAGGAGATCTTTCAGGAGGAGGAGCATGAACATGGAGATGATGAAGATGGCGGTGTGAGGCCCGCGGCTGAACATGTACCTACTACTTCGACGACGATCGAGAATGGACCCTCTCCCACACCTACAACGACAAACCCAGATCAAGGCGAAGCTGCTGTTGAGTGGGAGGTAGCATCAAGGCGAGAACCTCCTCGACGAGTGCAAGTGGATCACCCAGCTTCGAGAATCATCGGCGACATGAATGAACGTACTACACGGTCGAGGGTTCGGAACAATTCTCATTTCGCTCATGCTGCTTTTGTTGCCACTTTTGAGCCCAAGGACATTGGACATGCGTTATCTGATCATAATTGGGTTAACTCGATGCATGAGGAGTTGGAGAATTTTGAGAGGAACCAAGTTTGGGTGTTGGTTGACCCTCCCCCAGGGTGTAAGCCGATTGGGACAAAATGGGTGTGGAAAAATAAAGAGGGAGAGAAAGGAGAAGTGGTGAGGAACAAGTCGAGACTTGTTGCCCAGGGGTACAGTCAGAAAGAGGGGATCGACTACGAGGAGACTTTCGCTCCTGTAGCTCGTTTGGAGGCGATCAGGATCCTTCTAGCTTTTTCCGTGGCTAAAGGGTTCAAGTTGTACCAGATGGATGTGAAGAGTGCGTTTCTGAACGGTGTATTGGAGGAAGAGGTGTTTGTGAGGCAACCACCGGGGTTTGAGAGTGAGAAGTACCCTCACCGGGTATACAAGTTGAGGAAGGCGCTGTATGGGTTGAAGCAGGCGCCTAGAGCTTGGTATGGTAGGTTGAGGGGGTTCCTGTTTGAGAGAGGGTTTGAGATGGGGAAGGTCGACCAGACCTTGTTTCTCCTCAGGCAGGGCAGAGATATCCTGATTGTGCAGGTATACGTGGATGATATTGTCTTTGGTGGCTCGTCTAACTCTCTTGTTGCAAGGTTTGCAGAAGACATGAGCAGGGAATTTGAGATGAGCATGATGGGCGAGTTGCAGTTCTTCCTCGGGCTACAAATCAAGCAATCAAAGGAAGGAACATTTGTGCACCAAGCTAAGTACACCAAGGACATTGTGAGGAAGTTCAAGATGGAGGACTCCAAGGCCATGGCGACGCCTATGAGTACGACTACAGTTCTTGATGCGGACGAGGAAGGTGACCACGTGGACCAGAAGGAGTACCGGAGCATGATCGGGTCACTCCTCTACTTGACGGCGACGAGGCCGGACATTCAATTCTCGGTGTGTCTGTGCGCTCGTTTTCAAGCTTCTCCGAGGACTTCGCATCGGCAAGCAGTCAAGCGCATTTTCAGGTATTTGCGACACACTCCCGACTTCGGCCTTTGGTACTCTGCGTCTTCGTCTTTGGCGCTTCATGGATTTTCAGACGCGGATTTTGCCGGGTGTCGGTTGGATAGGAAGTCCACTTCTGGGACTTGCCAGTTCTTGGGTTCTTCTTTGGTATCTTGGTCTTCCCGCAAACAGTCGAGTGTTGCTCAATCCACTACCGAGGCAGAGTATGTGGCCGCAGCTAGTTGTTGCTCTCAGCTCCTTTGGATCACATACACCATGAGTGACTTTGGCGAGGAGTATACCCATGTCCCACTTCAATGTGATAGCACTAGTGCCATAAGCGTTGCAAAGAACCCAGTGCTCCATTCCAAAACCAAGCACATAGAAGTGAGGTATCATTTTCTGAGAGACAACGTAGAGAAAGGGAAGATAGCTTTGATCCATGTACCCACACATGAACAACTAGCCGATATTTTCACCAAACCCCTAGATCAAGCAACTTTCACTCGTTTGCGGGGGGAGCTTGGTGTTTGTTTGATTTCTTGAGTTGGTGTGTGGGAGCTCCTTTGTAGCATATGTATAGCTTTCCTTTGTGCATTTCTTGCATTTGGCATGGCATATGTAACATGATGTATAGGCATCTTTGTATCTTAGGTTGCATGCATTTTGTATCATATGCATTGTTTAGGAAAGGCTTCTCTTATACACATTGTTCACCATGGAATGACATATATGTCTTTGTGAGCTAATTTGGTAAGCTATGGTTAGTTTGGCTTAGCTCTTGATAATCTTGGTTTGTATCCATGGTTGATGGCTATGTTTTTGAAAAATTTCATATATATATGCTCTCTTGTGAGTAAATGCCTTTACATGATCTTGACATGTTTTAGTGGCTTGGCTATGCTTAATTTGTGGTTGGATAGCTTATTTTGATCATATGGGGCCAAAGGCTCATTTGCCATCATGAATGTTTAGCCCCCATGCTTCATCTTGTGGAGGGGCATAAGTTCCTTTTTGTCGCAAAGACATTTCATGTACCAATTATAAATCTGAAAATGAAATGTAAATTGCTTGAAAAATGTGCTCCCATGTCATATGTGCTAATTTTAATTTGCTTTGGGTGCTAAATCGTTGCATGATGCCTACCAATGAGAAGTCTCATATATAGAAGTAGGCACATGGCTCGGTGGCTTTGACATGACATGAGGTGCTTGTGGGTGTTTATGATGGTCTTATGCTTAGAATGGTTGTCCTAGCATGAAGTTTGTGTGGCTTTGCCATTTTGACATGTTTTGCTCATGTTTAGGACTTTGCTCATGAGAGGGTGTTTTTTCGCAAAATTGCTAAATTCTATCTTAGCTTCGCCCAATGGTTGTGAAACTTGGTGATCATGAAGTTTATGTCTTTACGAAGCTATAGAGTATCTAACTTGCTCGTTTGGACATGTGTAGCATCCTATGTTGAATTTTGTCTATTTGAGAAGCTCTAGGTTGCATTTTTTGCATTTTTGGCTTGATTCATGCATTGTCAACAAGGGGGAGAAGTTTGAGCATGTTTTGGCCTACTGAATGCATTTGGAAGGTTTTCAGGTGGTTTCGAGCTATTTTTGGGCTCTGTTGTGCACCGGTCTGACCGGTTAAGGTCACCGGTCTGACCGGTCAGAGTGCTGGTCCTGTTCACATGTTGCCCACCGGTCTGACCGGTGGTGTCGACCGGTCTGACCGGTCAGAGCTGAGCTGTTGCAGCTGCTCTGTTTTGTGAAGTGGTTCGCATGCATTTGTCCAGGGGGAGTTGCATCAGTTCAGGGGGAGCTTGCATGTGTGCAGGGGGAGCTCTTTGTGGTTTTCGAGCTTTGGTTTGATGGTTTGTGCTCTTTGCTTGAGCATGTTTTGTCTCGGATGTGTCGAGCCGTTGCCCTTGCCTAAGGGGTCCGAGACTTGTCTTCTTCAAGTGATCTTGCTCTTTGCCTTTTCTTTGGCTTTCGATCGCTTGTTGGAGTTTCTTTTAGTCGTTTCTTTTCTTTTCCTTTTCTCTTGGTTACCAAAACGTGTGTGTTGTCAATGCACTCATCAAGGGGGAGATTGAGAGCCAGGTGTGGTTCGAGGACCGGTGGATGGTCGCTTCCTGGTGTGATGAGTGATTGACAACGTGGTGTGGACTGATTCTTGGCTAAGTATTGCAGGTGCAGGTTGCGGCTTGACTGGTGCAGGTGCAGGTGAAGAACAAGCGTGAAAGGTCGTTGCCGGTGAGGCCTCCAGGTGTGGAGAAGACAAGTAGGCTTGGTTCGAGGGACCCGGTGGCCAGCGGGGTCAAGTGCGGGCCGCATGGTGGCAAGAACGGCAAGATGAAGTCATGGACGGTTTCTTGGTTGAGCCTCAAAACCAAGGTCGAGCCGGGACTACGTGGGAGCCGAGTCATGAGTGGTGATTGGCGGAGGCTACACCGAGTTCGCGGGGTTTCCGGTGGTTCACCAGAAAACCACTGGGTTCCTTGGTTGATCCACAAAGCCAAGACCGAAGAACCGAAGACGGAGGTGCAGCAGCTCCAGACAGGTCTGACCGGTGGGTCTGACCGGTCTGACCGGTGGGTACCGGTCTGACCGGTGAGGAGAACCGGTCTGACCGGTGTGCGACGACGCAGTCCGGAATCTTCGAAGCGGAGGACACGCGTCGGGATCGCAAGGCTTGCGTCGAGGCTAAGCAAGTTTGCGGTCGCTGGGCATCCGTCCGATGGTGCGAAGACAAAGACTTCCAATTTCGCCCTCGAGGGGCATGTATCCCTAGTTAGCTAGTAAGGGTATTTTAGTCTTTCGGTTGCCTCCATATAACCCAAGTGGTGAGAGGATGGCAGCCATCTCTTGGAACCCTAGCTCATTTGGTTTTCCTATTTTCCTTCCTATTTTCTTAGGATTTTCGTAGGACTAGCTTGAGAGCTTCATGGTGAGATCTTGTGAGAGGGAAGGATGATCGGGCGGCAAGCTAGACCTTGTATGAACCTCTTTGGTATGTATAGATGATTCGGCGTGGTTCCTCAAGGCTTGGTTGTGTCTTTCCCGTTTCTCCTTTTTGGTGATTTTCGGAGCCTTTTCTTGGCGATTTTCTTGGAGCGATTTCGAGGCCTTTCTCTTTGGGATTTGGTGGGGGATGTATGCATGAACCCTTCGTGGTTCTTTTTCCTTTGATTCCCCTTCCAAATCCGTGAGCAAAGGGGCTCGATTTTGGGGTTTTCGTGGCTCTAGGGTTAGAGGCGTTCTTGGTGGGATTTCTTCGATTCCTCTTGATTTGACAAGTTTTGGTGGACCAAATCTTGGCTATGGAGTACCCATGAGGTGTTCCTACTATCCCCAAAGTCTTGTGCAAAACCGTGGAGCGGATCGGGAGATCGGGAGTTGGATTGGGAGGAGTTGACTCGCGGGCGCTGTTCATCCCGAGCTGCCCAGGCACGACCGGTCTGACCGGTGCTCTTGACCGGTCTGACCGGTGCTAGCCCTTGGTGGGTTTTTGTCTCGGGGAACAGCCTTGTCCGTGTGGTTTTGTCCCGTGGTCCTGCTGATCAGTTCTTGGAGTGTTTGGAGTTGTTTTGCTAGGATTTGTGAGGGGTTCTTCTTCCTCACAGGTTGTGTTTCGTGGTGGTTTTTGTTCCAGGGCCTAGAGGATTCACTGAGGCTTCCTGGAACGTTTGCTGTGCGGCTGCTGTAGCCACCGGCCTGACCGGCTCTGTCCACCGGTCTGACCGGTGTCACCGGTCTGACCGGCGCAGGCCATCGGTCTGACCGGTGTAGCACAGGCAGCAAGCCGTGCAAGTTTCCGCTGTGTGTTTTGGTGAGTTTTGGCTAGGAAGGTTGAGTGTTGGTTCCTAGGACCAGTAGCACTCTAGTGGCTGCGTGGTCTTGACCAACTTGGGTAGTTGGGTCGGAGACGTGAGTTGGAAGCTGTGTTCGTCTTGTTGGAGTTCCCATCTCCTTCGAGAAGAATTTTTATCGGCTCCCATTCACTCCCCCCCTCTCTGGTTCGCCTAATCGGTCCTTCACCTTCGAGGATTCCTCCCCTTGTTGGAAGGTGGAGGGTGACAACAGGACGGCGTAGCTACGAGGGGTGGGTGGTAGTGCATTGGCCATTGTGATGAAGGCTAGCAAGATGTTTGGTAGTGATGTCTCGTCGACCATTGGTGGTTGTCTTCAACTTGCTCGTGACTAGGGCTAAATCCCTTTAGCGTCTTTTATTTTCATTAGCTCTTGTGTTCTATCGCATCTCCTTGTTTTCGAGCCCATGATGTTGTGGGTATGCTGTTGTAATATGTGGTCTGCCACAAACTTTGTAATCATTGATGGACGGGCTTCGGCCCGACCTTATATGTCAATGCATTCAGGTGGGGATGCTCTTCCCCTGTTGACCGTAAAAAAAAAACTTCACCAAATTACTTGATCCTTGGGCTTTGTAGGGCTCCTCTTATTCGACTTCGTATTTTTCTTTTACAACAAGTATGTCGTAAAAAATCTGCATGTAGTAATTTTCTTTGACAATAAATCTGCCCAATGGAACCCAACCAAGTTCATTTACTCTCGAAAATTCTTTTAATTTTTTTCTCTCGCTGCTAGGTTGTTAGCACTTTTTTCTCTCTCTAGCTGACTTTCTTCAATCGGGCTTGGTCAATGCTGAAGTTCCAAAAGCCTTCCTGTTCATGTGCCGGAGGCAAGGGGGCTCCAGTGCATCATTGAACAGTACGTACGGAGAAGGGACAGAAAATATACTATACTGTATACCTAGTGACAGTAGAAACCAGTCCAATTCTTTGTTCAGAGATTCGGTAGATTTTGCAAATCTTTTGGCAAGAATAGGACTGCACTCTGCAAACCTAGTATCTCGTTTTCGTAGTTTTTTATTAGGGTAGGGAATCAGCAAGTGAGCTACACGCAAGAAGAGGGAGATGGACATGCAGTTTTGGCGAATCATGCTTTGCCATCCAACTACGGCAAAATTACCAAAGTGAAAACGAGACACCGTATTTTGTGTTTTTTAAAAAAGAGAAAGAACAAAACCCAGACACCAATTAACCTTTTTGTTCGTTGTCTTCTAGATTTTAACACTGGTAACCTTTTTGGTTTGACATGACTCGCCGTTGGAATTTCACGCTCAGTGGCCGAAATATGGATAATCCCGAATGCTTCCACGGCTTGCATCTTCATCTTTTTTAACCCACTTGACTTGAGGCTTGAGAGAGAAAAGAAAGATTTTGTGCTAGTGTGCTACTGGTTCATGCCAATGCCACTACCAAATTCTACCTGCAAACTTGTGTAGCAAAGCAACTGCTACATAAAGGTCAACGGTTTGAACTTTTTGAACTTTCAGATCAGCCTTGTCTCATCATATTCTATTATGGAACAGGTCAAGAGGGGGGAAATCGTATTAAAAAAGTATGGCTAGCATGAGATTCTCATCACAGCAGCCAATGGATTAGTTTAGCAATGGAGAACAGACCAGGGTGGATCAGAAACTTCAGTTTTTACAGAAAATGGATAGAAAATATTCTACCCAAAACAAATCAAAAGCATAATATATAGGCCTACAGAGATTTTGTCAAACCAACCCAACCCAACCAAATCCTGCAAGTATTCAGTGGTGCAAGTCGTAAAACGAAAATATTTTGTGAATGGCAAGTGAACCTGCATCAATAGCGAGGGAGATCTATTGGCAGGCCAGGCAGGACCCATAAATTCCATATGATCCCCCGGTGGAATATGTTCTGTTCTAAACAACTGTAAAACGAAACCCCAAATGGAATAACAGCACAAGATTTTTTTTAACAAACCTTAGCCTTGATAACTATGATTTGGCAGTAATGCTGCCAATGTGGACTAGTTATTAATTTATCATGGAATCCGTTGGAGTGGAATGTCAAGCTAAAAAGTGACAGCGCTGAATGTCGAATTTCCCAAGAGAATCACTCATACACTTTACTGCGACATGAAGTTACCAATTTACAATTTACCAATATTTTACGGAATCATGAAAGAATTTGATTCAAGATTAGTCACATGAATTCTCATGAATAGATTAAAGATCTTTCTATTATGTAACAAAGGCCAATAAATCTCAACGTAAGCATTTCATTCCAATCCGAAGAATAGAAAGGGAGGATTTTGTTCCAGAAAAGGTAGTGCATTCAGTTCTCCAGCCTATGGGCAAATGCAGCCATCTGTGAAGAGGTTGACACAAACTTTCTTTAACTCTGGAGCAGTCATGGGATGGATAGTCCTCATGATGCAGAATCAGAAGAGCTGCCAAATGCACAGAATGGAAAAGAAAGTTATATTTCTATTGAATGTTAGGGGGGCATAATCTTGGGTGTGAAAGGGCACCACAAAACAGAGTAATGTTTCTCTTGAAGGGCGTGTTGACAGTGGCCAGCAAACGCTAATAAAGAACAGTACATACAACAAAACATGTCGTTATTATGTAAATATCTAGCTGTACCAATGTACAGAATGAATCTTCAAGTGACAGAATGAATCAGTAAGGCAAAGCATTACGTAGTAAAACTAGTGAAGCTACTTTAGGAGCAGCACAATGTAAGGAACCATGTGTAAAATGAGAAACATATGCATAGTTGACAAGCAGGTTGTTACAAGAACTGCAATTTAGCTCAAGGTTCTATGAGAGAAGGTGTTTGGACTGTTGGGGAGAAATGATGCCACCATTGTCTATCAAAATTAGAGTTTCTAGATATTTTAGACATCACATTAGAAAAGGTAGATGGGATCAATGTAAAATAAGGTCTGTAGTAGTAGCTTTCACGAAAGTCGCTTTCTGAATCTCTACGCTATAAAACCATTGATGATAAGAAATACCCAGCCTCTTCCTTCCTTTCTGTAAATACTGCATGAAGGTGAATAAGCTGCGTAAATTATTAGGCTAAGAGACAACAATCAGATGACAATTGTCTTCAGGGAACAAGTTCTGATCACATATATACACACAGTACAACCTTAAGAAAAATCATGAAGACACAAACAGCCAAATGCAGCATTGGGATCCTAAATAGCACATGTTGCTAGCTACTCTAGTTCCATTAGAAAACTACATCAAAATTTGAATAGTACAAAATTGAATAGGTTATTCACAAAAAAATTGTAATAAGACCATGCTGAATAAAATGTTGCCATGCTACAAAAAGGAAAAGGTCAGCAAAGGTTACCTGATGACACAGCTTCAGCTGAACTAGGACAGCCAAATTAATCTAGTAGATGTCACTCGTACTCAAATTGCACATCGATATGCACATACTTCCTCATGAGACAGACTATAAATGAGGTGAAGCTTGCTAACATCTGGCGCTCTTCTCGTGTTTTTGCCTCAGAAAGAACACCATGAATAACAAGTTTCTTGAGATTTGGACACCTTTCAATCATACCAAACACCCAGGGCCCAAAGTGCTCACTTATCACTGTCCAACCAAGTTCCAGAACCGAGACATTCTCCAGTGGTGATGAACCCTGCAGGCTATAGTGAAGCAACCCATCTCGTAATTCATAGCTCAATGAAAGATGCCTAAGAAGAGGAAATGAAACAGCTATACTTTCTGAATCCACAATCTCATCCTCATCATCGAACACAACACCCCAAAATCGTAGCACACGCAAGCTGGATGCTCTGGATATCATATTATAGAACTTTGGCCAAACTATTGTGAAGTTGCTCACATCTACCACCTCCAGATGATCAGTACTGTCCCCAATGTCCAAATGTGTAACACTGACGTCATCGATCTTAAGATGCTTTAGTGTCCCTTTCCCGATAAGCTCAAACAGATCAAGATTCAATGCATTCAAGTGTAGAACCTCCAAATTATCTGCATCAAGTATGATCTTATCTACACCTACAGATTTTGCGAAGAGACTCTTCAATGTATGGCTTGTGAGCTCCATTGTAGATTGTGGATCTGAAGTGACAACCTCAAGGACATCAAGTGCTAATAACTCTATCTTTGGGCAAGCAGCAACCAGAAGGCTCAGATCCAATGCTGAAATGCTGACATGCCTCAAGGAAAGGGATTTCAGACAAGTGAACCTCTGATAGCTTGGTTCAACACCTGTGATTGTGTTATGGTCCAAATCTAGCACTTCTAGCTTCTGCTTGCCGCACTTTTCCAGAATGCTTACATTAGGTGTTGTCCTAACATTGTAAGACAAGCTCCGCAAAGTCTCCCTGGTATACATGAGCCACGCAATCACTGGTGCTGCAGAGAACTCATGGGTGTTATCAATATGAATTGAGAGGCATTGCAGCCCCATCGTCTGAAATATAGTCTGTGTAATGACAATCTCCAGCTGACGTGTAGTCATGTCCCGCGGAAAGTCATCAGAGTTGAAAGACAGCAAGCGAAGGTGCCTCCTGCAGGCGTCCCGCCACTTCCGGCATACCGCAGAGGCAACCATGACATCACGTGCAACACCAAGATGGGAAAGAATGTTGCCAATGACTTCAACAGGGAGGTGCTCCATGTTTTGGCACTCAAAGAACACTCACAACCAAGACAGTCTTCTAGTTTCAGATGCCAATATCAATGCTGAGTTAAGATCTCATCGCCATTCTTCCCTGCACAACGTCAGTTGATAGTTAGAAAGTGACGCCAGGGATTTAGTAAACACATCTTGCTCTGATTTGTAGAGAAAGTGACGCCAGGGATTTAGTAAACACATCATGCTATGATTTAGTTAGAAAGTGATGCCAATATCGAAGCTCACCTTAAGCGATAGGTATGCTCAAACGCCATGATTCACTCAACCAAAATTTTAAGCTAATCACCACAAGCAAAATCAGAGTTGGGTGTTATCGAGCAATTTACAAGCGACAAGATCGTGCTCAAACAAATCTAGATCAAGATCGACGAAACACTGAAAGGGGCACGGGATGATTGAATCTATATAATTCAACACAGAATTCTTTAATTCGAACATCGCGTACAGCTTCCACCCGATAAAATGAGTAAGAGAGTAGTGGGGTCGAGAAGGGAGGGGGCAACCTTGATCGGTATAGCAATACGACGACGACGGGGCCAGTGGCAACGACCGCGCGGTGGCCGGGAACCCGGGCTTTGGCTGCGCGCTCTCGCCGGATCTGCACACCACAAGCCGGTTCGTCGTTGTGGCACTCCAGATCGACTTCATGCAATGACCCGCGTCGAACTCATCGCGTCTTCCTCGACTCCGGCTGACGCCCAAGGCTAGAACACGCCGTCTTATTCAGAGGACCGGCGTGGAGACACCGGCTGAAGGCCGGGAATAGGCGTCGGTGGTAGCGCGGTTCTCGAGAACGGGAGATGCGGCGCTGATTCTTGAGGCCGGCGCATCGGACCAGGGCACGGAATCGCAACCACGGCGGCGTCGCGGCGAGACGAGAGAGGGAGATGCGCCCGCCGCACAGCGCATGCCCACAGGATTGTCTGACGAGGCATGGGCCTTTATGGCCAGTCAAGGAGGCGCACTCAGGGGTTGTGGCCCAATTTGCATTGTGGGCTCACGTGGCACCATGGAAAAGAATGCGAATTGGCCCAAGCCCTCATACTTCCATACTTTTTCTTTCCATCAAATTTAAAAATGATCATCGATTTTAATCTGCAATATAAGCAAAATATTTTTTTTGAAAACGTACAGAAAAATACGTTCAAAATGTTGAAAGAACTTGACAATTTCAAAACTTGAGTTGACATATGCAAATTGAGTCGTTACCTTTTACTACATTCAAATTAGGTGTCCAAAGAAGACGTGGGGTGTCACCGCCTCACCGGTGAAGGCTAGCGGGGGGAAATCCAAATAATATATCTGATCAAATTATCATTTTACTCATAAAAAATCAATTATAGTACCGTACTATCGTTGGGTAGCATTGTGCACTAAAAAACCACGAGCATTACGTTAACAAAGGTTCATTGGTTTACATGTTCACATGCTGTGCTGCCTTGTGCACAAGACCACATGGTTACAAGAAGGTCATGCACGACAAACACAGCTCAATAATAGAGCTCATCCTTGGACAAAATCCATAGGCACCATGATGGGAATTTGTTCGAGGTCTAGACTTTCAACAATAAACCTTAAGACTGCTTCTTAGTTAAATTGTAAATTATTAAATTGTGTGTTCGGTGGTATCCTGTACCGGACACACTAAACTATCATTGGATCTGCTTATGATGAATTATGCAGAGTAATGCTATGTACTCCATCCGTATCGAAATACTTGTCGTCATTGACTTTTTTCTACAACTTTGACCATTCGTCTTATTCAAAAAATTGTGGAAGTACAATTTATTTTGTTTGTTGTATGCTTTATTGTTGTATTTATTTTAAGCTTGACTTATCATTTTCATATTTGCGATAATTTTTTGAATAAGACAAATTGTCAAAGTTGTAAGAAAAAATCAACGGCGACAAGTATTTCGATATAGAGAGAGTATGACGTAATATGTGTGGAAGTTTGTCTATTGATATTGATATGGATCGTATCCATTTCTACAATTCCTTACACAACAACATTGCACCGTGTCACGCAACGCGCGCAGGACATTAAAAAACATCGTCACAAACATTGAGCTGAATTCATGTTTCATTGTGCAATTTGCGATTCATTCATTAGAAAATATTTTTTTGCTGTCTTAGTGAATCTGATTCTTTGGTTAAGACATTCCTACACACCTTTCTGCAAAAGAAGTGGCCGCACTATTTTCCAGTTCACGGGCTAGTTCCTTGGTTCTGGGAATTAAGGAGACTTGGTTCAATTTTTTCTACAGGCAAAAAATACGAATGGTACAGATGACGTGGGCGCCGCGTGGATGAGATTTGAAACCCGATTGTACCGAGCTGGAAGCTTGTCTAAACGGGCCGTAATGAAATCTGCGTTACGGTTCTCAAAACCCACAAAAAAGGCCCAAATTAAGTTCAGGCCCACAGCCCGTTTATCTTTTCCCATCTCACGAGCGTTTTAGGGTTTAGGCGGCCCGATCCAGTATAATACCTCGCTCTTCTGCCGCGCCGCATCCGTTCTTCCTTCCATCTCACTTCGCAGGAACGCTGCTCGCACCAGCACCACCGGCGCCATGAGGTACGGCTGCTCTTCTCTTCTGCTTCAGTCGTGGTTGCGTTTTTCTTCTGTCAGCAGACGCGCGAGGGCGCTCGTCTGCCCCGTCCCGCCGTGCGAGCTCATCCGCACGTACCGCCGCCCGCCCGATGGCCGGCGGCTGCGCCTGCCAAGCTTCGCCTCGCCCGAGAAACCACGGCCGCCGCTCAGAGAAACCACCGCTGCCGCCGCTCTGATCTCCCTGCTCCAGCCTCCTCCGCCTAAGTCGGCCGCGGCTCTCTCTCGACGCTCTCTCCATTAATCCCGTCCTCGTCAGCTTTGCTGCGTGAGAAGGTTAGATCTCGAAGTCGTACCTTCGCCGAGGCTGCTCCTCCGCCCATGCTGCACTCATTGTCCGCCCCTTGCCTCACCGGCGTGCAGCAGCCTCTTCCCGTCTCACGTGATGTGCTAGTTTTGCTTCTTGACGAAGTAGAAGTAGTAGTCGGGGGAGTTTGGAAAGAGAAAGCGGAGAATAGAAAGAAAAACATTTATTACGGGAAGAATTCACAAATCAGTACTGTAGGAGGTAGTTTCCATGAATAGTTTCTTGCTGACATAATTCATAGTTTCAACCATTGGGACTGCCCTTACCAAAGCTTGCTATGATTTCAGTAGTCCAACAATACAAGTGATGGAACACTTTTACTATAAATCTGTAACTGGCTTCAGGTGTCCATCATGTATACCACCTCGTTTGATGTGTTCAGGGATTCTGCTTCGTCTGTTTGAGCTCATTGTTAGCTTACTTCCTAAGCTTCATCTTTTTAACCCAAGTTTTCCTGGTATTGGTAGTTTGTATACTTCAATCATTTGTGTTCCATTTAACTGATGTGTTCAGAAATGCTATTCCAAGATTATTTTGTCCCGAGCAAAATATCTAAGAATTCCAACACACAATTAACTGTCACTTGTTTTTATTTCAGTAAGTTGCAGAGTGATGCTCTGAGGGAGGCGATTGCCTCAATTACCAACGACTCCCGTGAAAAGCAGCGCAAGTTTGTTGAAACCATTGAGCTGCAGATTGGACTGAAGAACTATGACCCTCAAAAGGACAAGCGTTTCAGTGGTTCTGTTAAGCTGCCTCACATCCCTCGCCCTAAGATGAAGGTTTGCATGCTTGGTGATGCTCAGCATGTTGAGGAGGTACGCTATGTTTGTACGTTGTTTCCACATTGAATTGCATGTTCTCAAATAATAATTTCCGCTGGAGATGAAGTATACTATTTCTATGAAAGCATTGTCTGATTGTGGCTGTCATGCTGATTTAAACTATATTTTGAATCAGTCTAATTTGTTAGTTTGTCTAATGTCACTTCTGTTGTGCCTTGTGTGACACCATTTAGATTTATCTTATCTAGATTCTATGCTATTTGCCTGTACCTGCTCTAATATCTTGTTACAATGTGCTATTCAGGCAGGGAGAATGGGTCTGGACAGTATGGATGTGGAAGCCCTCAAGAAGATGAACAAAAACAAGAAGCTAGTTAAGAAGCTTGCGAAGAAATACCATGCTTTCCTTGCATCTGAGGCCATCATTAAGCAAATTCCTCGTCTTCTTGGACCTGGTCTTAACAAGGCAGGCATGGACATCTAACTTCCATCTCTTACATTATAAAGGCATTTGTTGTGTTTTTAAGTGCAATGAGTTACTTTCTCATTGACTGTGAGATAGACTGTATAAATTATGTCTAGATGTTTTTTTGTCTGTAATTACATGGCAACTTTCGACACTCAGGGGGTGCTTGGATCCATGGGACTAAATTTAGTCTGACTAAAATTAGTCTATTTGAGAGGAAGTTCCAAGCACCCCTGACTAAAGAGGGGCTAAAACTAGTCTTGAGACTAAAACTTTTTAGTAAGGGGAACCCCTACTAAACTTTGTTTTAGCTCTCTCTCTTCATTTAACCTCATAGAAATCTGTAGCATGCCCCATCTATTGGCAGGAGAGGGAGAGAGATAATTAATACTCATTTACTACATTTTAGTCTCTTTAGGATTTGGATCCAAGCATAGGTGAGACTAGCAACTTTTAGCCTGACTAGTTTTAGTCATAGGACTAAAAGGTATCCAAGCACCCACTCAATATGTGTGTACATGGTTTGGTTTACTCAAGAGTTTCAAATCTTACATGAACATCGCTGCAGGAAAGTTCCCTACTTTGGTGTCCCATCTGGAATCCCTTGAATCCAAGGTTAACGAAACCAAGGCTACAGTTAAGTTCCAGCTGAAGAAGGTGCTTTGCATGGGTGTTGCTGTTGGCAACTGCGGCATGGACGAGAAGCAAATCTTCCAGAATGTGCAAATGAGCGTCAACTTCCTTGTGTCACTCTTGAAGAAGAATTGGCAGAATGTATGTCTCAACCCTCAATTTCCCTTGCACCTGTGTAAAATTCGTGCTTGTCCCTGTATGATGGATCACTGTATCTCTGATACCTTTTGCTCGTGTGCTTGCAGGTGAGATGCCTGTACCTGAAGAGCACTATGGGAAAGGTGTACCGGTTGTTCTAGATCAATCTTAGGCATGTAGAATTTTCAGGAGACTTACCGGGGGTACTTTTGCTATTTTATCTACCACCAAATTTTTGTGCCAACTATTGAGGATTAAGGAGTTAAATCCCCATTGTCTTGTGCGAGATGTTTTCCTTCTTGTTATCGAACCTAGGGGTGAATTACAATGTGTCGGTTTCATGAAAAAAGTATGCAGGTGTTTTTTCTTTCTCTATATATTTTCCATGTCCTTCTCATTCAAAGTATCCATCCAGTGTCGACATTTTAGGAAGTAAAAAGCGGTGACCGATCATAATTTTCGTTAAGATCTAGTACAAAGGATGATTAGACAACTTAACTTCTGAATGGACAGCCATTGCACCTTATTCGCAAGGTGAAGGAAAGAAATTCAAAGGGCAATTATGTAGACTAGAATTTGGACTGTCGCTACACCTTTTTGTCAAGCCATATGCTGTCTCTATTCTAAACAATGTTTCTAAAATAGATATCAGGAAAGTTTGGGGATAATCTTAATATGGATGAAACCACATTTTCAACACACAATCACTTCGATCAAAAATGTTTTGTTAACTCTACACCTAGCGGCATTTCACATCTTTGGGCACTCTACAGTCCAACACCTTGTTCAACGCACAAGTGTCCCAAATAAAGCTTGGTCACCCTCACTCACATGCTGCATGCATTTCACCTCTTTTTCTGGAGGGAAAAGAAAAGAAGGAAATAGTTTTGCCCTGCCCAATTAGGCAATTGCACCCCTCTCATCTCATGCAGGAGAGATGATGGGAAAGACCTAACCTCTTTGTTTTGCCTTGTGTTTTTTCTCTCTTTTCACCCGGGAACCTTTTCTTTTTCCGGGACCAGGGCACATAGTTATTAGGACCGGACCAGTTATTGAACCGGTGAGAGCGTCGGTTCACTGATTCATTGGTCCGTTGAACCGCCGGTTCGATAGTTTTGAACGTTATATTGAACCGGCCACAAATTTACAGAACCGGTGCAATGATATATGGTTGATTATATACTAAATCTGATGTATAATTCGCAATTCCAATCTTTTAGTAACAAATGATCAATTTCCTTGAAATTTCAGTTAGAGACCCGGTGTAGCATGTGATTGATAATATGAAATTGATTAAAAAAGCATGACTTACCCGGGAAGCACTTGTTTGGCCAAATCAAGCACAGGGCGTAAAATTGAATCAGTTACAATTGTGGCCTAAAAAAAATAGAAATATGAAAGGGGTTAAAATCCCATAGATCCGAGCAGCTGGAGGATGTCAGCATTGCAGCGTCCCTTGCCCTGGCGATTGTTGTGCTTCGAGATTGGGGACAGAGCCGCCGTGGGAGCAGTGCTTGACGATGGCCAACTCGAAATCTGGAACCCTAGTTTGCTAAAAAAAGATTCAGGAACCCTAGCAAGAACGCAAATGTGAATAGGTCATTCTCAGTGGAGATGTTATGGACACGATTACCTAGAGTGACACATCATCTACTCGTTACCGATCAAGTGTTACAAATAAGTCAAGAAGCTGATAACACATATTCGTAACGGGCATCAAACAACGACCGTTACCACAACTAGCCACCAGTCACATGAAATGGCTGTTTCTCTGGGCCCACAGGGAACTTTGGTAATGGGCACCAAAACAGAGCCCATTACAGTAGTTCAATATCGGAGACGCCTGCTGTGTACTTGCATCTCCTCTATCTAGACGAAATTAGATGCATCTATTTCACACGCGTCTCAGCACATCTGGAATTCATAACGGGCATCAAACAACAACCGTTACCACAACTAGTCACCGGTCACGTGAAATGGCTGTTTCTCTGGGCCCACAGGGAACTTTGGTAACGGGCATGAAAACAGAGCCCGTTACTGTGAAATCAACATCAGAGACGCGTGCCGTGAACCTGCGTCTCCTCTGTCTCGACGAAATGAGACGCATCTGTTTCCACGCGCGTCTGCTTCCTCTCGATTAAAGGAGACGTGTGCTTTCAACCTGCGTCTCCTATATCTCGATGAACGGGCCAGGTCCTGGGGCCCACCGGTCAAGACTGGTAACGGGCTTTTACACTGCCCGTTACATTGTTGGCATGTTTGTAACGGGCTTTCCGAATGAAGCCCGTTACTCACTGATCAGTGTTTGTAACGAGCTTTAATTAACGCCCGTTACAGATACGTAGGCCACCCCTACAGTAACCTGCCCGCTTGCCGGCTGCATCCTGGAACCAGCCAGGATTTGGCAGCCATCAGTGGCTGCATCCTGCCATCCTGGAACCAGCCAGGATATGGCAGCCACCACAGCAAGGAGACATCACAAATACATTCTCACATCACAGATATAGGCAAGCAAGATCACATTTATAGACAAGCAATATCACATTTATAGACAATCTAGGATCACATCAAGTTTCAAGTTACTCTCATCAGGGCTTGTTTGGATGGAGTCATGAGAAAATTACCTGAACCAGACAGCATATTACCCCAACCAAGCAAGCCAAGCAGGTTTCTCAGGCAACAAAACTTGACTAAAGAAGACTGAATGAGTTTCAAGTTTCTGGCTACAATGAACTCACAGTGCACCATTGTAGAAGTTGCCCTTTCGGTCGATGGTCTCCTTAAGAATGTACTCGCACAGCATCTCCCGGACACGCTTTAGATCTTCTGTGGAAACATCTATAGTAGATTTGAAATCCTGCAAAATACAATAATTTATGAGAATACAAGTAGAAATCAGTTTCTAAAATCAGATGGAGAATATGAGCAGAGACAAGGTTGAACATTATTATCTACTTACAGCAGCCTTCTTGATGTCAGGTATGTCATCGAGTAGTCTTAACATATGGAATGCCACATGGAATCCACACAAAGAGGACCCCATGGCTGCTGAGCACACTGCATTGAGGTACCAAAATGACAAGTTAATGCAGTACCAAATAGGTAAGAAGGGACCATAAAAAAAACCTCGGTCTTACAGCGAGATTTGTTTTGTGCTTGAGTATGGCTTTTGGCCTTTTTTCTTTCCTTTCGTCACTCCGTCCTGTGCATGGTCACGAAAGGCTCTGCATGATCAGCAATACCGATTAGAAACACTAAGAGTTTGAATTTTTGTGAACAAAACCTACAAGATGCTGTACCAAAGGCCCTGCATGGTCAGCAATACCGATTAGAAATACTAAGAGATTGAATTTTTGTGAACAAAACCTACAAGATACTGACCAGTCCACAACAGGTTTGAGGTCTGAGAACTTTAGTGGGGGATGTTGTTTAGCAGAATCTAGATACCAAACCTCTTTGAACTTCATACAGATGATCACTGTTACCCAGTGGCTAGTGCAGTAGGCACCCACCACGTAGTCGTTGTTCATTGCATTTGAGATTGCTTTGGTAACAAGGCGAGAATGCTGAGAAATATTTGTGGAAGTAAACAAATCTGGATCTAAAAACCCAACACTGATCTGCATCTCTGCTGCCTTGTCCATCATTTTCCTACAAAAAATCAAATTGTTAACATGCATGAACTTTGTGGTCAAAATTAAAGAAATATCTTTTTAGGTTTTAAAGGACTTACAATGTCCACAACCTCAAGAAGGTAACATCCAGAGAAGCCAGGGTTATAAGGTTATACACGCTACTGAATGCAATGTTTAACATTAAAGCACCACAACCACCTTTAAAGTAGTCTTGATCCACCTTTGCTGGAAAGGCAAGTTTATCCTTACTGTGTTCCATGACGTAAGCATGCAACCTGGCACAATTTGGTCCAGCAGCCTCTAAGTTTGCTTCTGACAACATAGGTGCACCAGGCTTGTATTTTGGTCGTTCCTGTTCTGTCCCAATAATACAGTTAAGAATCTCATCTTTAGACAGAGGTTTCCTGGCCTGGTTCCCCTTCTGCAGTGGAGATTGCCTGGGCTCCTCCTCCTGTTGCAGAGGCTACTGTACTTGTTGCATCTGCTGCTTAGGGGGAGATTGCCTGCGCTCCTCCTCCTGCTGCTGGAGAGGCTGCTGTTTCGTCTGTTGCTTATCCTCATGTTGCAGCTGCTGCTTAGGCGTAGTTTGTCTGGGCTCCTCCAGCTGTTGTCGATGCTCCTGCTGCTGGAGAGGCTGCTGTTTCGTCTGTTGCTTATCCTCAAGTTGCAGCTGCTGCTTAGGCGGAGTTTGGCTGGGCTCCTCCTCCGGCTGTGTAGTTTTGCTGATCTGCTGCTGCTGCTGTTGAGCCTTCTCTTGCTGACACTGAGCTGCAGTACCTCCATCTGATGTTGTACCCCTGCTACCTGTTGCGGCTTCAGGGTTGGGATGTCTCGTCATGGGTGGTATAAGGATCCTGTCCTTTGGCCATTGGATCCTTTGAACGAGAGTCTCAGCTAGGGTTGCTGTCACCCCCATCAATTGGTACAGGCAGAGGGTAGTGACCCGCATTGGCCCACACATAAGTAGGTTGCACCACAACATACCCATCATGCACCGGTACTGAATGGCAAGCCTTTTGAAATGGAAATACTTTCACTAGTGTGAGCTCCACATTAATCCCGGTGCCATCCAAAAGGCTGCACGCGGTTGGCTCTGTTAGCTTATCTATTGTGTCCAGCATAGGTGATCGACTATCACTGTGCACTTGATTCGCTTCGTCACCGTTGGCATTCCAATGATCTTGCTCTCTGCCACACGCATCTTCCTCGCTGTCATGCGCATGTTCTTCCTCGCAGTCATGCGCATCTTCTTCCTCGCTGCCATGCACATCTTCTTCCTCACTGCTACTGACAGGCGCTGGTAATTGGGAAGGAAGAAGTACATTTTTCGGTATTTCGATGCCTGATAGTCTTAGAGCATGGACAATTGATTTAAATGTTATGTCCATCATATCATGAGAATCAGACCTCTTGTTCCTCTTCTTCCTGTACATTCCAGCGAACTCTTCACCAAACCCTTTACCCCAGCCAAGTGAACTAGACACGCCTCGGACCCGACCTCGATGCTCTGGAGTCTCAAGTGCTGCTGTGAGGATATCATCCTCCCTAACCCCAGAGAAAGAACCATCACTACCCTGAGCTGTAAGTGTTTTCACCCTATCTGCTACTCCCACCACCGCAGGGTTACTGAATGTTATGCCCCCGCTTCCTTCACTAGTATTTTTCCTCTTCTTCCCTACCCTTGCCCGTAGATAAGGTCTCAAACGTCCAGGAAATTGGTCCCAAGGGTTCTGTTTTCCTTCTGCAGCTAGCTTTGCATCCTCCTCCTCCCACTCTTTCCTTTTACCACGGTAACATTTTCGACCTGTCTTGTGTGGCTTATTATACAATGCTCTCTTTTGTTTCATCTCCTGGCTCAATTGCTGAAATGAAGGAGAATTGGTTTCCTGCATAAACATGTCCTAGTCTTGTTGCTGCAAAAAGGCATGCTTCACAAAGGGAGTCTCCTCTTCGCTCACATATTTTTTTCTTAAATGGGCTTTGAACCGCCGTTGCAAGGTTCCAATCTCTGATATTAGCTGCCTTAACTGCCTTCTTGCGAACATATTCTTCCAGATTGGCTGGGTAATCTACCTTTTCCTCTAAAACTGTGAACAGATGGTCCTTCTCAATTGGTGAGAGATCATCAACCGCCTTGTTGATTGACACCCTCTCCCAAGCAATGAGACCACAGACCAATACAAATCTATCCCTCGCAGCATCTGAGGTAGGCCAAAAATTGGCATCAAGTCCAGTTGCAGTCAACTTGTCTTCTGGCCATTTGGTTTGTGTCCTTGACCCGCGGGATCGAGTACTGCTCGCAGTAGTCTGTGCTGAGTGACCCTGTGAAGAAGGTTCACCGACGATGGGCTGTGATGATGCACTGGAGGTAGAGGAGTTTGTTGTTGTGGGAGACTACATAGATGATATGTCAGGTTGTCAGTAGAGCAACATAAGCAAGACTGAAAATCTAAACAAAATTCTTATTAGATAAATTCATTTTCTCTAATAGGCAAAATAGCTGATATTACACTAGAAATCATTACAAGTCGTAAATAAAATCAGCATAGACATACATAGTTCATATTTTACTTAATTAGCATACAGGGATAGGTGCTAACCATTTTGACAGGGACACAACAATATGCTTATATATCAAAGCAGAGAATAAATTCCTTCAACTCCTTCCTTGTCCAACTTCAGCAGCGATGGATTGTGTGTTCCATGTGTACATGCAACAAGAGGATAAAGCAATGGTCATGACATTATATATGACAGTAGTGAAATAACACTCACAACACATCATGACACCAACAATAACAATATATATGACAGTAGTGAAACAATTAACACTCACAACAAAGCATAAGACAATCTAGTTATCACTACATTATAAACCACTGCGATGCAATTCCCACTGACATTATGTGGCCATCAGAATTAAAGTATGCTAACAGGTCCAAAGCATAACTGTCGATCTGGTACATTCAAAGCATAGCAGAATTAAAGTATGCTAACATCCTTTATGCTTTTCATGAATTTACAATGCAAAAATTGTAGCACCAGGAACATGAAAATGAATTTCACCAGTTCATATAACTTCATTTGTTAGCAACAATTTATTCAAACAGACTTGGAGCAACAAAATCCATCCATCAAATCCAGAGTCAATCAATTGAAGATGAATTATTAAGGCATGTCTCCCTAATCCACCTTGACATGAATATATAGCAGATTGGGTGGACTACATTATAAACCACTGCAATGCAATTCCCACTGACATTATGTGGCCATCAGAAATAAAATATGCTAATAGGTCCAAAGCATAACTGTCGATCTGGTACATTCAAAGCATAGCAGAATTAAAGTATGCTAACAGGTCCAAAGCATAATCGATCTGATACATTCAAAGCATAGCAGAATTAAAGTATGCTAACATCCTCAATGCTTTTCATGAATTTACAATGCAAAAATTGTAGCACCAGGAACATGAAAATGAATTTCAACAGTTCATATAACTTCATCTGTTAGCAACAATTTATTCAAACAGACTCGGGGCAACAAAATCCATCCATCAAATCCACAGTCGATCAATTAAAGATGAACTATCAAGGCATGTCTCCCTAATCCACATTGACATGAATATATAGCAGATTTGGTGACCGAGGAGAGAGAGGGTGTTGGGGGTTCAAGCAGGACTAACCTCTGTCGCGAATGAAGTAGTTGTTCTCGTGATGGTCGTAGGGGCCGGATCCACGTCAGCTCGTGGCCTGAGGTGGCCGGCTCGTCGTCGTGGCCGGTGATGACGGATCTGCATCAATCGTCTTTAGGTTGGCCGGAAAGCCGTCCGCACGCCAGTAACCACGTCCTCGTCACCGTCGTCACGTAGGGAGCGGTGGGGCTGGAGAAGAGCAGGGCTGCGGCGGGGAGAGAGCGGCGAAGGCAAGCGGGGAGAGTGGCGGCGGCGGTGGGGAGAGTGCGGGCATTGTGGATCTGTCTAGCAAGGAGCTGAATATGAACGGCACGCGTAACTGTGTTTAAGAAAATTACTGGTGTGCCCTTGACGGCTCTGTGCTGGAATTGGAATTCCATGGGCATTATAGTCAATATAGGTGGGAAATTTTGAGCAGCCCGCGCACGATTTGCCTGCTGACGCTGACGCGTGGGCCAGTGTCATTGGCGATGATGGTTAGTGAACCCGCATCGCCTTTGTTGGCAGTTGGGTCCGGCGGGCGGGCATCGGTTATCTTTTCATTTTGGCTGCTGACGCTGACGCGTGGGCCAGCCACTATTTTTTTGAATGAAACGTGCTTCCCTAAAATATTAGAGCCCATAAAACAGCACCTAAAAAATCATAAAAATACGAACAATTCTTATTTGGACATTTAGTATTTGAATAAAATATCAACAGTCACACTTGTGTGCCCAAGATTCTTAGAATTTGTTTTTACATCCCATGTTAATGATGTAATAATTCTACTAACATCTAGTGTGCTCTAAAAAATCTACAAATTGACTTGGCAACATAATTTGGGTACCTAGATTTGTCTTCAAAATTTCAAATGGTTTCGATGAAGGAATAATATATTTGTGTACAAATATCTACATCTCTCACATAGTTTCCTAGAATGTTCCTTGAACATTGATGTTTTCCACACTGTGCAACATGTTCGAACTCATATGCATTTGAACACTTAACAAAACCTTGTGGTTCACCTTAAGATTACGAAAATGCAAAGTTTCATTACAGGAGGTGTGGAAAACAAATATTATTTATATGTTGTACTTACATAGAACAAGATAAGGCATGTAAACATTGTTCAAGAAATGGAATATACACTAAACAATGAAAATAATGAAAGCACAGTGATTTTAGAAAATTGTAGAAAAAAAAAATCAAATTTGGACTAATTACGACAGAGAAATACATGTTACAAAATTTGATTGCGGACTAAAAAGAGAAATGCCGTCGGCGACGCGGGGCGGATAAACTGTTCTTCATTCTCCAATAGAACAGAGGAGGAAGCAGAGGGCACCGCCGCCAGCCGCCGCCCCCGCTGTGCCCGCTTTAGCAGTTTTGACACCCAAGAGGGCATCCCAGGCCTCATCGGCTGCAAATGAGACCACCGCAACCTTCGATTTGACTCACAAATGTGACAAATCCAATATTATCTATCAAAAACCGATTAAAAACCAACATCCTGATAAAATCAAATCCACATTTAGTAATATCTAATAATTTACATTCAAGATAGATAATGTTCATTGGTGCTTGCGCCTACATCCCGATGTTCATCCTGCTGACGGCGTACTCCACGGCGGGGCGGAAGCTACGCGTCCAGAGGTCGAACTCATGACGGATGCGACACTCGGCGCTGCAGTAGTGGATGATCTCTTTGGTATCCGACCCGTAGCGCCTACATCCCGCTGCCCAAATGCAGATGTGGGGATTCTGGACGGGCAGCAACGTAATGTCGTCGTCGCCGTCATCAAGCCAGTACCACCACGCAATGTTGTGGAGATCCTGGTTGACAAGGTAGCGCAGCCGCCGCAGGTTGTGGTTCTTCCACCGCCCGTCAGGGGGCGACGGGTAGCCGCTGATTTCCTGGAGCAGTGCCATGGCTTCGGGGTCCGCCGAGTTGCAATGGTACTTCAGCATCGCTAAGAAGTACTTGGCACCGGAGTCTTTAGCAGCGGCATCTCCGATGAGCTTCAGACCCTTATCGGGGTTCCGCCGCCTCATCAACCTCTCTATCCCCTCGAAGCATAATGCCTCCGGATGATTGGCCTTGCAGAAGCGCCGCTCAAAGCACGACCTGACGTAGCGATTCTTGCACACCTCACGAAGATCACGCAGCAACACATGCAGTAGTACGTCATCGGAGTCGCCGATGCACCGGAAGGTGCCGCCGATTTTATTGCGAAGGTTCAGAAAATGGATGACGAGCTCATCCTTGATGGAGTGGATGATGATCTGGGTGACAAGTTCATCTGGTAGTAGCTGCGTCAAGCACACCGCGAGCATCAAGGAGAAGGGGAGGAAATAGAAAAGCGACAGGGTTTGGAAATTGAAAGGCGACAAGGGATGAAGTTGAAGGCGATGAGGGTTGAAGTTGGCGACGAGGGATGAAGTTGAAGGCGACGAGGGTTGAAGTTGAAGGCGACGAGGGATGAAGTTGGCGACGAGGATTGAAGTTGAAGAAGGCGATGAGGGTTGAAGTTGAAGAAGGCGCCTCGACCATGTAAAACAATAAATGGAAATTGAAAATGCGCCGCAGTCTGCCCCTTCTCCTTCCCGTGTAATTGAGCGACGCGTGGTTTTGGACGGTTTTGCGCCCGAAACGGAGCCTGATGCGCAATTGAGTGGCACGTACTGGCAGCAGTGGAGTAGTGGGTGGGGGCAGAGGCGCCTGACGGTTCCGCGTCTTGTCAATATAACTCCCCTATCTTCCCCTGCTTTCCCCTGCTTCTTCCATAAGCTTATCTCGCTTCTTCTTCCTCCTCGCGATCCAGCACTACAAAATCTTCGGTCACCGAGAGATCATGAAGGAGGAGATGGCGTCGAGGGGCCCACCACCGGCGAAGCGGGGGCGAAGGGAGGATGACGACGACGAAAGCTGTCGTCGGAGGAAGTTGGAGAAGGGGAAGGAGCCAGCGACCAAGGACGCCGATGAGGAACCGTTCTTCGACGACACCAAGTTCGCCGTCGACTTGCTCAAGAGCACCTTCAGAAAGCTTGAAGATGTTGGCGCGACCTTCAACATCAAGGCGCATCATGAAGTGGACAAGGACCCGAGCGTGAAGGGTCTCGCCTTCAGGATCCACGGGTTGGCGGAGAGGCTCGAGAAGCTCCCCGTGGTCAAGCGGGCTGGCCGCCACTTCGTCTTCGACGACGGCGGCGACGGCTCCGACGGCAGCCACGGCGGCTCCGACGGCTCCGACGGCAGCCACGGCGGCGACGACGGCGGGACTCCGACTAATTGATAGAGTCCTCTACCAATTAGTAATAATGTGTGTGTGCTTTTGTGTCTTTGTCAGGTTGTTGGACATGAACTGCTTAGTTTGTCTGTCGATCATGAATTACTTAGTTAATTAGATTGGTTGTTAGATTTTTTATGTCATGAACTCGATCTAATAGACGCTAGTAGATACATCCGCGTTGTGATGAACTGTGTTCTGTTGTGATGAACTGGAGATCTGTTGTGATGAATTAGATCTTAGAGACAATGGATAGTCATTGCCGACGCGGGTTAGCCTGCTGACCCTGACGCTAACACGTGGGCCAGTGTCATTGGCGACGATGGTTAGTGAACCCGCATCGCATTGTTGGCAGTTGGGTCCGGGCGGGCAGGCAACGATTATCTTTTTTATATTGGCTGCTGACGCTGACACATGGGCCCGTCACTATTTTTTTGGAATGAAACTTGCTTCCCTAAAATATTAGAGCCCATAAAACAGCACCTAAAATTCATAAAAATACGAACAATTCATATTTGGACATTTAGTATTTGAATAAAATATCAACAGTCACACTTGTGTGCCCAAAATTCTTGTATTTCGTTTTTACACCCCATGGTAATTATATAATAATTCTAATAACATCAAATTTGCTCTAAAAAATCTACAAATTGACTTGGCAACATAATCTGGGTACATAAACTTGTCTTCAAAACTTCAAATGGTATCGATGAAGGAATAATATACTTGTGTACAAATGTCTACATCTCTCACATAGTTTCCTAGAATGTCGCTTGAACATTGAAGTTTTCCACACTTTGTAACATGTTCGAACTCATATGCATTTGAAAACTTAACAAAACCTTGTGTTCACCTTAAGCTTACGAAATGCAAAGTTTCATCACTAATGGTTGTGTAAAACAAATATTATTTATATGTTGTACTTACAAAGAACAAAATAAGGCATATAAACATTATTCAAGAAACCGAATATACACTAAACAATAAAATTAATGAAAAGATGGTGATTTTAGAAAAATTTAGATTTTTTTTTCAAATTTGGACTAATTACGACGAAGAAATACTTGTTACAACATTTGATGGCGATTAAAAGGAGAAATGTGAACTGTTCTTCATTCGAATGGAACTGGGCCCCACAGTCATTAGCGACACGAGACTGATAACCCGCGTCGACTTTGCTGCTATTCCAAAATTTTACACAGATAATACGAGCAACCTACAAAAGCTAATCCACTACTTATTTCCTATTCCAATACTCCGTTCGAACTTCACCATTTTTGCATCTCAAGAGACATGCTTGTGTGATTATCTCTGTGCAGTACAATTTTTTGTATGATTTACCTACTCACTTGCAAGCATGAAGAAGAACAAGCCGACGGGGTCTGGCTAATCCGTGTCTCTTTTGATGTAATCTGTGTGTGATTTCGCATATCTTGCCCATGACAAAGGCGACGCGGGTTCGTTAATCCTCGTCTCTTGCCCGTAACAAAGGCGACGCGGGTTCGTTAATCCTCGTCTCTTGGCCGTAACAAAGGTGATGCGGGTTGGCTAATTCTCGTCTCTTTGATATTAACGCCCGTTACTGAACTGAAGCAGCCTGCAACATACTTACTGAACTGAAGCAGAACATATTACAAAAAGGATTCAAATTCCACCACATCCTATATATTACAAAAAGGATTCAAATTCCACCAATACACACATCCTCCGGCATTACAAAAAGGATTCAGCAGAAATCAGACTTGCTTTTTCTTCCTTGATTTCTGTATATGGATTTTTTCACTATGGTCGCTTCGCAAGTACGGTGTTTTGTTAGTTCCCAAGAGTCGGGGCTTGTATGAAGTGTCAAAGGATGGAATTTCGTCAAACTGGTTGTATTCCTCCTCCTCAACAACATTTTCAACCCCAACAATCCTTTTTTTTTCCAGGCATAACCACAGACCAGTTCTTCTTTGCAAGGTCAGGTACATAGAACACTTGCTCAACATCGTTGGCAAAGACAAACGGTTCGTTTTTGTAACCAAAGACCCAGAGATCAACACTAACATAACCATATTTGTCCTTGCTCACAGCTCTCTTCCCATTGGTGACCCATCTACACCGAAACAAGGCTACCTTCAATCCTACATAATCAAGCTCCCATATCTCTTCTATTTGACCATAATATGTGTCTGTCTCCGTGTCATCATCATCATGACTGTCGTCGACGACGGCCCGCACACGCACACCACTATTTTGATAGACGCTCTTTTTATCCTGGGCCATGGTGTAGAACGTGTATCCATTGATATCCATTGCTTGGTATATTGTAACAGGGAACAATGGCCCCGCTGCTAGATTCCTTATCTCGTCGGTTATTACAACATTATTGCTGCATGTCTCGACATAATCTCGGAGCCATCTGCTGAAACCTTGCATGTGCATCTTTGCAAGCCAAGCCCTACCACAGTCAGGGTTGTCTTCACGTAGTTGTCGTTTGTGCTCATTGGCAAACGGTGTAATTAGGTGCAGCTGTTGTATCACGGTGAAATGAGCCTTTTGGAAGGCATCTGCATTCGGAGTGACTGACTTTTTCCCTAAGGTCCCAACACCTGAAAGCCTACCTTCATGTCGTGAGCGAGGCACACCAATGGGGTTTTATTTGTGGGTCCATATAACCCATGGCCCACTCCACTGCTTTGATGGTCTCGTAGCCACGAACAATGGCTCCCTCCGAAAATAATCGGTTATGTACCAATGATTTCAGGAATCCATAGAACCTCTCATATGGAAACATCTGATGAAGGTAAGATGGGCCAAGGAACCAGATTTCCCTCGTGAGGTGTGCTGTTAGATGCAGCATGAGATCAAAGAATGATGGTGGGAAGGTAGCTTCAAGCAGACATAGGGTCTCGAAATGCCTCCTCTCTAAGTCTAATAGTTTTTCCTCATCAATCACCTTCTGTTCTATTGCATTAAAGAATAAACACAAGCTCGTGACCGCATTGCGAACCAGTTCTGTCTTGATACCTCTAAGTGCAACAGGAAGAAGAGCTGTCAGCAACACATGACAATCATGAGATTTCATCAAGTTGAAATTCATTTTCATGTCCTTCACCGACACTAGCCTCTTGAAGTTTGATGAGTAGCCTGAAGGTACTTTCAAATCATGCAAAAACTGACAGAATTCTTTTCTCTCTGCCTTTGACAAGGTGGTTGCAGCAACGGGAAGGTTCGTCCCCGTCTCTGTTTCCTCTGCATAGAGCTCCGGCCTAAAGCCCAGTTCTTTAAGATCCTCCCTTACATTTTTATGATCTTTTCCTTTGGACTTCTGTTGTAGCAATGTTCCACAAGTAGCTTCACACACATTCTTCTTGACATGCATGTTGTCAATCGAATGATGCACATCCAACATCGGCCAATACTCTAGCTCCCATAGAATTGATTTCTTGTTCCACATTCCTCCTCCTTCTTCTTCTTCACCATCTCGTTTCTTTCTTTTGCCAAGGGTTTTTTCAGTCAGTTTGGGTAACTCCTCGACAGTTTTGACATCCTTGACTTTCAAGTGGACCAGATCTCCAGTCACATGCAACGGCGCCTCTCGATTCTCCTTTCCCCCATTAAACTGACAATCCATGGCCCGGTATGGATGTTTCTTGCCGAGGAAACAACGGTGCCCCATAAATACGTATTTTTTTGAATGTCTTAGCCATACTGCGCAAGTATCTTCCAAGCAGTGTGGGCAAGCTGCACCTTTCCTTTTACTCTGGCCAGAGAGGTTGCGATGAGCCGGGTTGTCGTTGATGGTGGTGAACAACATGGCATGCATTGTGAACTCCTCACGCTTGTACTCATCCCAAACCTCTAGCACACCAGGCTTCCACAGTATCTTCAAGTCATCAACTATTGGCCTCAAGTAGACATCAATACGGTCGCTAGGTTGCTTTGGCCCGGAGACCAATATTGTCAGCATCATATATTTCTGTTTCTTGCATAGCCAGGGTGGAAGGTTGTACAACGACAACACGACAGGCTAGGTGCTATGTGTTGAGCTCTGGTTACCGAATGGGTTCACGCCATCTGTGCTCATAGCAAACCGTATGCTCCTTACGTCTTTCTCAAACCAAGGAAAGTGGTTATTAATGTTACCCCATTGTGCTGCATCTGCGGGGTGCCTAAACTTGCCATCTTTCTTAAGCTCCTTTCGGCCATAGTCATGCCAACGCAAGAGTTGGGCCTCCTTTCATGTTGCGAACCATCTTCTCAGCCGAGGAATGATGCAAAAATACCATGCCACCCTCACAGGAGCCCTTCTGTTAGCCTTCTTCTTCTTGCCTCTAATCTCGCCGGGCTCGTTCTCGTCATCAGCATTATTATCATCTCCACCATCCTTTTTCCTCTTGTACCGATCATAGCCACACTTGGGGCACTTGTCAAGGTCTGCATAATCTCCACGGAACAATACACAACTGTTCTTGCATACATGGATTTTTCAACCTCTATTCCCAGAGGATAGATTATCTTCTTCGCCTCATAGACAGACTCTGCTATTTGGTTTCCTTCAGGTAGCATGTCTCTAAGCACATCCAATAGATGTTTGAAACTTTTGTTGCTCCAACCATGATCTGCCTTAAGCTGCAGAAGTTTTAGATCACCAGAAAGGCGAGATTACTTCTGGCAATCAGGATAGAGGGGTTTCTTTGAATCTTCAATGAACTGCTTCAGCCTCGCTAATTCAGAAGGTGTGTACACTCGTTGAAACTCAACTTCCCGCAACATTTGATCAACATTATGCACACATTGCAACACCTCACCATCATCGAAGCCCCTAACTTCTTGATCAGTGATATCCTCAGGCCTCAACACATTTGGTGGGAATAATGGTTCATTTTCCTCAAAAAGTCCACTGTCATCAAGGTCTTCATCATGGTCGGTAGCATGGTGTCGCACTTCAGCTTCATTTAGGCAGCCTGCTTCGAGTTCATTAAGGCCTTCCTCACCATGTTTATTCGAACATGTGTAATTTTTTGTGAAACCACGTGTGACCAAATGATGAAAAATGATTTCCCGTTGTGCGAATTTCTTTTGGTTGAGACAATCTATACAGGGGCAAAGCATTGCCTGAACACCATGGTTTCTCATATCCGCCTCTGCTTGATTTAGAAAACCATTGACCCCACTTAAGAAATTCTCCCAATCTTCTTGGGGCTGTCTGTACATCCAAGCCCGAGCAGCAGACGCCATCTGCATTCCATACGCCAAATGAGCATAATTCATCACACAAAAAAACCGATAACACAAGAGGATTAGGACAGCTGAAGAATTTCAATAAAAGGGGGCAATTAATTTCCACCTTGACGAGGACTTTCTACGAGGCGAGCACGGCCGAGGAGGAGGATCGGAGGCGGCGTCGCGGCCGCGGCGACAGCACGGAGGACGGCGCAGTCGACGTCCGCTGGCCCCTTTCGCCGTCGCGCGCACGCGGCCGGCCGGCCTGCTGTAGCGCCGACTTTCTGAGGAGAGAAATTAAGAGCGATCCTCAGAGTGCGCGCAGCTGGCAGCGGTGAACAGGACAGGCCGGCGGGGACATCTGAGTACACAGATCGAGCGAGTGACCTTCTGAGGAGAGAGAGCGAGCAGTGTTGTTGTCAGAACAGGAGTGACCTTCTGCGGAGAGAGAGCGAGTGGTGTCCGAAGGAGAAGACAGAGACGAGCAATAACAACGTGCGTCTCCGATGTGAGAAAAGAGGCGACCCTGGGTGGCAATCAAATGAGACGAGTCCTAAGACACTAGCATCTCCAATTGGGTCGCCAGCAAAGGAGACGCATCCTAACAAGCATGCGTCTCCAGTACGAAATTATCGGTAACAGACTTTATAGCTTGTTACCAATACGGCAGTGATCAGTAATGGACTTAAACAGACTGTTACTGATAGGGCATTGATCGGTAACAGACTTTACAAGCCCGTTACCGATAGGTTTAACATTTGTAACGGGCTCTATTTAACATCCGTTACAAGGAATTCATGTAACGGGTGTTTAAGAAGCCCGTTACCAGAAGTCCACATTGGTAACGGGTGTTGTGGAGGCCAACCCCGGGGTTGTCCTGGCGCGCTTATGGGTAACGGGCGCCAAACAACAACCGTTACAGATGTGGGTGGATGTAACAGGCGTTAAGGGCCCGTTACAAATGCTGCGTGACCTATTTGAGGTTTTCACGTAGTGGAAACAGCTCTCTCTCAATGCATAATTTCATCTATTGTTGTTTTCTATGTTGTATGCAAGACACAAGTTATCTAGGTAACTGTGTATAGAGGGTGTCATCCTCATGAAACTCATTTTACCTCTCTCTTCATTAATACACTGCCACATCATCAAAATTTCTCACATGGCAGCCTATTTAATGTCTATGAAACCCCCACTGAGACTAGCCTTAGGAGAGAAAAGAGAAGATACGAAATGAGGGAGGAGATGGGGATAAGATCCAGAGTTAGAGGAGGCACACTAGTATCCACCATTGTTGTAGGAGAAGGCCGCGCAAGATGGCGGCGGGTTGGGCTGGCCGGCTGGGCTATTGGTTGGGCCGATTCGGAAGGGAACAGAGCTAATTTAGGAGAGGAAGCAAAAGCCGCTCGGTTCGCACAGAACCGCCCGGTTCACCAGTTCCACTAAAACCGGTCGGTTCGACCAGTTTTTTCCGATCTGATTGCATGGCCAATCTTTTAAGTGAACCAAACCGCTGGAGGCTCTGGTTCGGTCTTTTAACAGTCGAACCGCCGGTCCGTTCTGGCCTAATAACTATCGTGGTGGTGGATTTCTCCCTCTTTTCCCCTCCCTCTTTTGAGAGAGAGCATTGCTGTGGATGCAGGTGGTAACAGATGCCACTGCCAGGAACAGTTGCACGTCTCGCTTTCAGGAAAGCTACGCGCCACCAGCTGCGCCTCCTGCGCCTCCGCCTCCGTCCGGCTCCCCACCTGGTTTTGGTTCCTGCTGCCGCTCCAGCCTGTTCGTTTGGCTGGTGGCTGGTGCTAATTTGTTCTGAGAGAAAAGTACCGCTGGCTGGTTGCTGGTGGCTGGTTTGTTCTGAGAGAAAAGTACTGCTGGCTGGTGCTTGATAAGCCAAACGAACAGGATAGATCTCTCTTCACAGAAACACGCAGTGAGAGACGGTAGAGTGCGACAAGGCTGACAATTGAGTGCTGGCACCGATGCGGCAGGGCGTAGGGATGAGTCGGGCGGCCGGCAGCAGGCGCGCCTCCCGAGACTGCACGAGCGGAGTACACCGCACCAGTCCATGGCCGCCGATCGAGTGCACTTCTCCGCATTCCCCACAATATTTTAACCTTCCTTATTTTATTATTTCCCACTTGTACAACTTTGCTTGATCATCAGGTAGATGATCCAAGATCGTATCCACACCCGTTTCATCCGAATCTGGCAGCCTGAACTGAGAACCATCGCAGATCACACCTGCTCAGCTGTTCACCATGAGATCCCAAGAACTAGGTAAATGAACATTCAGGAAAATGACACCCTTCCGCGGGTGCGGCATCGACTCTCCCCGGGCACCTTCCACTCTACGACGTCGGTGAGCGGAGGTAGTTGCCCGGCGGTGAGAAGGCGGTGCAGCATCGTGCGGGACACGTTGGAGCGCGACCAGTTCGACATGGCGATGGCGAACATTCGTGTGCAACTCCGGTGAAAGCAGTGGCGGCGCTGCGAGCGTGAGGAGCGAAAGAGGCGGACAACGAGGGCAGAGGAAAAGGCAGGAGAGTAAAAGTCCCAAACCCTCAGCCGGCGCGCGGTTAAAAAGGAAGGGGCGCGGCCACCGGCCTTAAATGTCGGGCCCACCATGTTGAAGAGACGCCTGCCCACGCGCGCGCCCCTACATAACTGGCACCCGCCTGCGCGACGCCTCGATCCTCGCTGGGCCCAGGTACCTGAACCGCCTCCGCTCCGTCTTTTCAAACCGTCTCATCCGCCATGTCGGGCACAACCTCCATGACGCCCACGACAACCACGACTACCTCGACAGAACAACCCGGAGCCACGACAATGCTACTGAAGTTCAAAACCCCACAAGCGAGTCTACAACTCACTCGTGGGCTCGGGGGCTACATCTGGCGGATGCACTCATGCGCACCCACCGGGAAGATCAAGAATAAAAATCGACACAACGCCTTTTGACTAAGCCTGTGTGTGAGTCCTTGACTCCCTCTCAGGCTCGGGGCTACTGACGAGGGCCCATATTAGTGCCCCCTTTGACGGCGAGATAATCACTCTTGAGGTGGAGTCTTCTGACACCATTGACAATGTGAAGGCCAAGATTCAATATGAGGAGGACTAAGGACCCCTGTCAAGACCATCACTGGCAAGTCGTCTTGTTTCCGACTAGTTGGGAGCTTCTCCGACAAGTCTCCTACTAAGAGGAAGCTCCTCCGACAAGTCTCCGCCTCGCACGACAAGTCTCTGCCTCGCACGACAAGTATCCGCCTCTCACGACAAGTCTCCGCCTCGCACGACAACTTGCTCGTTCGCACAAGTAGTCTCCATCTCCGACCAAGGCGCGGTCCACACGACGTGGCACAACCTCGACGCACGGACTTTCCCGCTACAATGCGTGGGGCGCCAGTTCCCCATGCCATGCAAACAGACAGCTCTAACAATGGGCGTAATGCAATGCTGCTCAACTGCATAGCTATCAACACACCGTCACATCCGACCCTGCAGCACGCCAACTCCGACCGAGGCACTCGAGTGCCCCCTATGATCAGCACTGGCCTACGATTAGGCCTTAACGTGGCGAGCTCATCCCGTGCTCAAGCGGGTTGAGACAGCACCAAACTACTCAGAGGAAGTGCCAGGCGTCCCAAGTGAACAGCCCCGCCCGGCCACGCGGCGGCCTCGACGACAACATAGTGCGGCTCCTCTTCAATGCGGCTTGACGGACAGCGACACGCGAAAGGACATCCCAGCGGCCAGCACTGTAACATTTACTTTATTTCCCTTTTTGCCCCTCCCCCTTGCATCTATAAAAGGGAGAGGAGGGCAACTGTCACAAGGGCTGACGAATCGAACACTCATACTCCAGGGACTTGGGCTCGACACCCTCTCCCGACCAGTTTGTAACCCCTACTACAAACAACCCTAGCACGGGAACACGGCAGCCCGATACTGGACATAGGGTATTACTCCTCGGAGGCCCGAACCAGTCTAAATCCCGGTGTCTCCTGTGCTAACCATCCGGGTCTGACACACGATCGATACAAAATTACTGTCCGGCAGTAGAGAACCCCGACAGCTTGTCATGCAATCAACCGCCTCTACCTTCACAAGATTCACAAGAAGACTTCATATGAGCTAATCACCGGTAAAAAGCCTAAGGTATCTTACTTTAGAGTATTTGGGTGCAAGTGTTTCATTCTTAACAAAAAGCCCCGAAGCTCTAAGTTTGCACCAAAGGTTGATGAAGGATTTCTTCTTGGTTATGGTCCTAATGAACATGCCTACCGAGTCTTCAATCTAACCACCGAGAGGATTGATGTCACGGTAGATGTGACTTTTGATGAATCTAATGGCTCTCAAGTGGAGCAAGTTGATATGAATGTTGTA
Organism: Cenchrus fungigraminus; assembly: GCA_036936925.1. Lineage (NCBI taxonomy): Eukaryota > Viridiplantae > Streptophyta > Magnoliopsida > Poales > Poaceae > Cenchrus > Cenchrus fungigraminus. The sequence goes on along the minus strand of CM072778.1, from coordinate 11,006,384 downwards.
GGAAAAGAAGAGCCACCTTGTGAAGCAATCAAGAAATTGGCCATTGGTGATGTTAGACCAGTTGAAGAACAAGAGGAAGATGAGCTACAACAACAAGCTTCAACACCACTCGAAGGGCCTGACCTTGCTGGTTCTGCAGGAGTACAAACTCCAGAGGTTCTGAAGAATTCTCCGGAGGTTCCGAACACTGAAGCCAGACCGGAGGTTCCGAGAAATATCTCGGAGGTTTCGAGACCTGGGAGTTCAGCACCAGAAGACACTGCAGGCCAAGACTTTCCTTATCTTGGAAGTGATCATGAAGCTAATCAAGGACATCAAGCTGATGATGATGAGCAAGAACAACCCCTACACCAACCTCTTGGGCCATCACATCCCCGTGTGCATCAATCCACTCAACGGGACCACCCCGTTGACAATATTCTTGGGAGCATAAGAGAGGGGTAACAACACGATCTCGTCTTAAAAATTTTTGTGCATTTTACTCGTTTATTTCCTCTCTTGAACCTATCAAGGTAGAGCAAGCTCTCGAAGATCTGGATTGGGTGATGGCCATGCAAGAGGAGTTGAAGAACTTTGAAAGAAATCAAGTGTGGGAGTTGGTGGAACGACCCAACACAAATGTGATTGGCACCAAGTGGGTTTTCCGGAACAAGAAAGATGAGTTTGGCATTGTGATTAGGATCAAAGCACGATTGGTTGCTCAAGGGTACACTCAAGTTGAAGGGCTAGACTTTGAAGAGACATTTGCACCGGTAGCAAGACTTGAAGACATAAGGATTTTCCTTGCATATGCTGCCCATCATGACTTCAAGTTGTATCAAATGGATGTCAAGAGTGCATTTCTCAATGGTCCTCTCTCCGAGCTAGTCTATGTTGAGCAACCACTAGGTTTTGGAGATCCCAAGCATCCTAACCATGTGTACAAGCTCCATAAGACGCTCTATGGGCTTAAGCAAGCACCAAGAGCATGGTACTTAAGGATTTCTTGCTCAAGCAAGGCTTTGAAATAGGCAAAGCCGATGCTACTCTCTTCACACGTAAAGTTGATGGTCATATCTTTGTGTGCCAAATATATGTCGATGACATAATATTTGGTAATACTAATGAAACTTTTTGTGAGGAGTTTAGTAGGGTGATGACAAAGAGATTTGAGATGTCCATGATGGGTGAGCTCAAGTTCTTCCTTGGTTTTCAAATCAAGCAATTGAAGGAAGGAGCGTTCATTAGTCAAACCAAGTATACAAGAGACATGCTCAAGAAGTTTGACATGGACAAGGCAAAGCCCATCAAGACTCCCATGCCTACCAATGGACACTTGGATCTCATGTGGAAGGGAAATCCGTGGATCAAAAGGTATATCGCTCCATGATTGGATCCCTTCTTTACTTATGTGCATCTAGGACAGATATTATGCTTAGTGTGTGCATGTGTGCTAGATTTTAAGCTAACCCGAAAGAGTGTCATCTTATGGCCGTAAAGAGAATCTTGAGATATCTAGTGCATACCCCTAACCTTGGCTTGTGGTATCCTAAGGGCTCTACTTTCGATCTACTTGGCTATTCGGATTGCGATTATGCCGGTTGCAAGGTAGATAGAAAGAGTACATCGGGGACTTGCCAATTCCTTGGTAGGTCTCTAGTGTCTTGGAGCTCTAAAAAGCAAAACTCAGTAGCACTTTCCACCGCCGAGGCCGAGTATGTTGCAGCCGACGCATGTTGTGCTCAACTACTGAGGCAAACCTTAAAGGATTATGGATGTTATTTTACCCATATTCCACTTTTGTGTGACAATGAAAGTGCCATAAAGCTTGCAAACAACCCCGTAAGCCATTCTCGCACAAAACATATAGACATCCGTCATTATTTCTTGAGAGACCACGAAGCCAAAGGAGATATCGCTCTAAGTCATGTGAGCACCGACCAACAACTAGCCGATATCTTCACTAAACCTCTCGATGAGTCAAGGTTTTGTAGTTTGAGGAATGAGCTAAATATTCTTGATTCTCGTTGCGTGGCTTGACCTCTAGCATGCCTTGATTGTTTGCCTCATCATGAAAATTCCTTGAAAAATCTTTGTAAAAATCTTAATTATTGTGTTTCAAAACCTATTTTCATATCCCTAACTTGACTCAAATGGCTATAGCTATGTGATGATTGCTTGTTTTTCTAGCCATTGAGTCAAGGTGTCCATGACCACTAAGTCTTATAAGGAAAAGTACTCAAAATCTCAAAGGGAGTGAAAGATCACTGTCTTTGGAAATCAATTTCCGGAGGCTCCGATCTTTATCTGTCAGCCACTCAGTCTGAAGGAACACCTGTGTGAACGGAATCTGGAATATTCCCCGAACCTTATCCTTTCACCCGCTAGGGTAAACTCCCCCAGATCTACCGCCTCAGTCAACGCAATCAGTTTTCCCCTTTCACCGTGCCGCTTCGCCTGTCTCTCTCGCACGCCCGAGCCCACATCGCCATTGCCACCGCTGCGCCGCCGCCTTCTCTCTCGCGCCGGTGAACCATTGCCGACCGTACATCAAGCAAGAAGGTGGTGCGCACACTCGTCGTCGCCCGGGCCGTGGAGGATGAAGACGAAGGGGGAGCGTCCGTGTCGTGAAACCCTAGATCTACTCCGGCGGTTCTCTTCGGCGCACTCAAGCCTGGAGGTTGAAGAAGGCTGTTCGTGGATCATCATCGACTCCCCGTCCGAGCCTTCCCTCTCTCCAAGCTACTTCATCTTGTGAAGCAGGAGGGGGCACCATTGCACTAACCGGATCCAATCCGGTCGGTAACTTTCCTCCAGCACCACTAGATCACTTTGTGATCTAGAGAGGACCTCTGGGCCACGTCCTCGACGTAAAAAGCTTCGCAAGCTCGCCTTTCTCTCCCTAATCTAAGGTAACCCTAACCCTAATCTCTAGATCTGTCAGTTACCTTAGGCTCTCTGCTAGTTCTTGATCCAACAATGCTTCTAGATGATCTTCTATAGGGTTGTAGTAGTTTTGTTGAGATGGACTGAGTTGATGGTTGAATCAAGGTTCAAACTGTGTTGATCTGTGAAAGCTCGGAGGTTCCAAGGAAATCCCCAGAGGTTCTGACTTCTGCAGAACTATGCAGTCTGATCTTGATTCAAAACTCAACCCAATCTAAACTCATATTTTTGCTACATCTCGCTTAGCTGTTCTGTATGATGGTTATAGTGCATTGTAGTTGAGTTTAGTTGAAAGTTGAATCAAAGTGCAAAGTGTAGTGATGTGTTACTAGTTCAGAGGTTTTGAGTTCAAACTCGGAGGTTCCGAACCCTGTAACCTCCTGCAAGTTGACTTTGATTCAGAATTCAACTAAACCTCAGCAAACCTATACTATTTCACTCATGCTGTTCTATCTCCTGCTCTAGATTAGTTCTTTTGGGTAGGTTTCTATCGAAATTTGAACCAAAATGCTAGCTTCAGTCACTGTTCAGACTCGGAGGTTCCGAGAATTTCCTCGGAGGTTCCGGAGTCTGTACTGACAGAGTTATGCATTTGATTCAAAGTTCTATTGAAACTTCTCCAATTGCTTCCTAGTCTCTTGCTTTGGTTCTCATCAACTCCCTATCTTTCTGTATCTATCAGATGTCTGAACCACCAAAGAAGGGGATGTCCATGAAAAAGACTGTCAAAAGGCCAAGGCAGCAATTTGAGTCACCTGCTGGTGAGAAAGCCTTCAAGATAGCTGTTAGAGAGACAGTTGGTGGAAGTAGCAGCAGAGGCAAAGCAATCCCAAGAAGAGGCAGAAGTGGCAGCCTATCTGGTGGCAGGGGGTCAGGTGCATCAGCACATGTGGATGACAATGGTGGAATGGAAGGGAAGACCATCCCAATTGAGCTAACTGATGACATGGCACTTGGGGATATTGATACTTCATACTTGAAGTACAACAGGACCACCTTGAAGAGGCACCCACCCACCAGATATGACAATTCAGTGTACATTGAGCACACAAACTATGAAGGCAGTGGGTACTTAGTGAAGAAAGCAAGGGAGGAGAACCCCTACATCAACCCCAAGATGGCAGCCATTGACTACAGGTTTTGGTCAGTCTTCCATTTCAAGTTCTATGAAACTGTCCTATCCACCAAGAAGAAAGTGACAAAAATGAAGTGGATTGACTTCTCTCACATTGAGAAGTCAGACAAGCCAGAGAAAGAGGAGGTTCCGGGGCTGATAGATAAATATAGCATCAGGGACATCATGAGCTTCAAATGTGACTGGAACATTGAGATCTTGGCTCAGTTTCATGCCACATTCTTTTATGAGGATGTTAAGGAAACAATCCACTGGATGACTGAAGGTGTGCACTACAAGATTGACTTTGTGACTTTTGCAAGGATGTTTGGATTTATCAAAGAGGACAGGGAGGCAGATGATCTTCATCATGAGCAGCACATGGAAGGACATCAGATAGCTGATGCCTATGAGTTACCTGAGCTAGCAGATGGCTTTACAACTGCCCTAAAGCCAGTGTATTATGTGATGAACAACTTGTTCAGGGAGACCATCTATCCAAAAGGTAGCAGTGACTCCACATCACTTAGGAAGTATGCCCCCAATCTAATCTCCAGAATGCTTCCTGGTGCCCAACCATTCTCAATCAGCAAATTCATATGGTTTAACTTCATTAGGACTACAAAGAGTGGAAGGAGCAACCTGCCTTATGCCCCCTATCTGATGTACATGATTGAGATAGTCTCTGGGATAAATTTCAGGAAAGATGTTGAGCATTCCTCCTATCACCTCACTCAGTGGCAACATCAGAAAAAGGATGCAACTGTCAAGGAGTTTCTGAGAGCTCAAGGTGTGACAGAGGAGGAAGGAACCAGCAGCAAGGCAGAGATGAAGCAGCTTAGAGGCATGATCAGAGATGTGTTTCAGTACTGCAAGTACACAACACAATAGACATATGAGATGAGGAAAGATGTTGATAAGCTGCTGCATCATGCTGGATTATCTTCAGAGACCAACATGCCTGCTTCTCCTCCTGATTTCCCCATGTTCCCTGAGTTCTCTGCTAGTGAGGATGAGGAGGATGTGGACAGGGGCAGCCCTTTGCCTGACAGAGAGGAGACACCTGCTGCTGATCCTAGTGATCCAGATGATGATGAGCCACTCAGTGCTAAAGTCACTAGGCTGAAGAAAGAGGCTGCTAGGAAGAAGCCTGCTGCATCAAAGACTGCACCTGCTGGAGTTCGACAGCGTGTGAAGGCTACTGCTGGTAGACCTGTGAGGAGGCCAGCTGATCTCCCCTCTGACATCTCATCTGAAGATGGCTCCTCTGAAGACACCGTACCAGCTACAGAAGAAGAGGAGGAGAGTGACTGGAGCGAGGAGTAAGCTGTGCAGGTCCTGATTTCTACTTCCTCTCTTTCCTTTTTCTTCTTTCTGTTAACATGTTGACAAAGGGGGAGAAAAGTGAAAGATTGAGATGCATTTTTGTTGTGCTAAGCCAAAGCTATTCACACGAACAATGAAGGAAAACAAAGGGCTCAGGATCACAAACACAATCGAATCTCAAAGGAAGAACAAAAGCTATCTCACAACAGTGTAATTCTCAAAAGCCGATCCCCTTTACAAGCGCCGGTCGACCTCCTTTTATAGGGAGACGAACAGACTTTTTACATACCGAGTATACCCTCGTGTAAAACGGATCAAACAAGAATGTACTAGGCTAATTTTGGGAAATCTCCATCAGGTCTTCACATAATCGGCGTTTCATGACGTCACGCCGCAAATCACAGCGCTTTTCCCGGCATTAGCACGTGCCCCTGTCGGGTGAAGACCTTCAATTTTAGAGATTCACCCTTTCGCCTAGTGGATTCTCGCACCTGAAACATGCACAAAGCCAAATTCAAACTTGTAAGTCGTTAGCGGCGACGAAACCCCCAAGCGATAAATGGGCCAACATTCGCCAGACAGGGAGGATTCGGCCCTGGGGTTTCGTCGTGGGAAAAAACCGAAGGTATCAAACCCAAAATTTGGCGAACTAAACCGTTCGCTCTGTATGGAGACTTTCGAGCGACGAAAGGTACCTAGTGAAAACTATGACGTGAAAGATAAAAGAGTATTGATTGGCTTTGGGGGCTTCACTGTTGACTTTTTGAGTTGCTGTCGCCGAGCTGCGTCAGTCTTATGATTTTGATTATAATGAGCTCGATTCCGAATCCCCCAACAGAAGCCCCTCGGTGGCGAAACATTTGCGTGACTACAAACTTGAGCCATCGAAACTCAAGGTTCGAGAATCGAGGCAAAAGAAAACGTCTTCCGCAGCGTCGACTCCCGAGACTATCGTGCAAATTACCAAAAAGCCCCCGCTTTTTAGCCGTTAGGTTCAAAATTTCGACCGTTGTGTTTTACTGCCTATAAATAGGGGGTCGATGCTGTATTCTTACTGCTGTCACTTTCACTGCTCCTTCTCTCTTTTAGATTTCGTGATTGGGGCGTTGGGCTTCATTTCCTGCGAGTCGCGCTCCCCGAAGGCTGATCGTCTCAAAAGGTTAACTTTTATCTTCGATGAAAGATACTTTTGATCCTCCGCCTTTTGCTATGATGTATTTTGAGATTAAGTCTTTATAGATACATGGCTCGCGTTAGGCACACTGCTAAAGCAATGGAAGGCGATGGCTCCCCATCAAATCACGAGGATCGACCTGCTTCCCCAGAGGCTGCGGAGGCTGCTGCTGCTTCTTCATCTTCATCGTCCAGCTTGGAATTTGGCAAGATTTCTGGCCTGGATGGGTCTGCTAGCTCTCGCGAGAGCGTCAGTTCTAAATCTTCCTCGAATAGCGATGCAAGAGCGATTCCGATAGCGGAGGTGATGTGGAAATAATGCTGAGTGACACAGATGCCAAGAGATGCGCCACTGACGTTGAGGAAGGCGAGATTGGCGAGGGGAGTGGCGCAGCGGCGGCTGCGGAGGAGTCTAGAGATAATTTGGCCGGCGTGAACGCTGGTCCTCAAGACCTGGTCAAACCGAGCACTTGTTTTCTTGTACGGTCCCTGATGACTCAGGCAGATTTGGATGCAATGGTTTCGAAAGGCTGCTTTGCGTCTGGCACTTGCCGTCTACCCGGAAGGGAGACTACGCCGAAACCTCAGAAAAATGAGAGCATAGTGTTTCGGGATTACTTCACAGCAGGTCTGCGGCTACCAGTGTCGAAGAGATTTGCTGACATCCTTGCAGCTTACAAGGTCCAGATTCATTAGCTGACGCCCAACTCTTTCCCTCAGGTTATGAAATTTTTGTGGGCTTGTCGTACTTTTGCCAGAGATAATGATGTGGAAACTTTTGTTCGACATTTTGAGATTCATTGGGCGAAAAGGATTGTCACCGTTGATGATGAAGATAAAGAAGCTCAATATGGTTGCTGTACATTTCAAACCCGGCGGGTTAACAAAAACCAGGCACCGGTGGAGCTAGCCCCTGCGTACAAGAACAAGTGGGCCAACCGGTGGAGCTCTTACTGGTTTTATGCCACTATTCTAGTGATTGGCAGGGATTCGAAGCAAGGAGAAGTGACCACTTATGACTTGGCCAGTCGCATGGTCGATTTGGAAGTTGATTTGGCCCCAGAGCTTACGAAAGCTAGCCATAGTTCTGCTAGTACCAGTGCTTATTTCCAAGCCACCCATGTGATTACCACACGAGATGCACTTGAAGAATTCGTGGCCGCTGATATTTGGCCCTGCAAGCCTCGGTGGGGTTCGTGGGCTTTCAAGATGAGGAAATTGCCCGGGCTAGATTTCGAGATGCGAAGCCCCAAATTCAATGTCAAGCGTCCTGAGGGAAAGATAGATGAAGAGATTGTGGCTGAGGTTGAAAAGAAAGTCATTCAGATGATCGGCAACTACACTCATAAGGAGTGGGAGTGTGCCGAAAAGATATTGAAGTACCAAGGCTGAGTCAATCGTGTCTTTGAAGAGATGAAATTTTCGTGCCCTCCGCGGCTGAAACCCGCAGCCCCAGGCAAGAAAATGCAACCCGCCGGGAACATTGGGTCCGAGCCGGTGGAAACATCCAAGAAAGGCAAAGCGAGCAAGACTGTTGCTGCGGCAGAGGGCACTTCAAAGAGTGTGAAGGCCACCGATGTTTTGGCACAATGAAAAGCTGAAGCTGCCAAAACCACCCTACCTCCTATTGCGAAGAAATCTACTAAGCTGATGAAAATTAGCGAGAATTTGATTCGTCGAAAGACTGACGTGGCGAAAGTGGCCGCCGCAGAAAGAGAAAAGAAGAAGGCTCATGATGTGCCTCCGGCAATCAATCTTGAGAAGAAAACGGTCTCAAAGAGGAAAACTCCGAGCATGAGTGAAAAAGACAAGGGGGTTGTTATTGAGGATCAATAACCTGATGCTACGGAGCCCCAAGAAAAGAAACAGCGAACAGAAGAGGTCATGGAGGAGGATGAAAATGTGGATGTCTTTGCGACACCACAAATTCAACCCTCAACCTTTTATCCACCGAAACCTCAAGAGATTGAAGAACCGAAAGACCAACCCGTGGTTATTCCGGTTGATCCGGTCGAGGCTGCGGAGATTGAGGCCCGAAGCGAGCAGGCGAGAATATATTTCTCGTCCACCTGCCCTCCCGGGGAACGAATGAAGCAAACTCCAGAGGAAGAGGCAGCAGGAAAGAGGTACTGAGACCACTACGAGAAAACTGGGGAATTTTTAGTGACTGGTCCCGTGCCCACAAAGTGTGTGGCTGGCTTGATGGATGTTATTGACGAGGATGAGGAGCTATACTATATTGATGATAGTACTCCCATGGAGGTCTCGGAAAAGAATCCGACTGATTCGAAACCCGACGAGGCAATGGTCGATCCTGTGCTGGGTGAAGGTCAAAGTTCAGGCCTGAAATCAAAAGATCCACTTGACTTGGACTCATCTGAAGCCGAGAGACCTACAGCAAACCAATCTCGGTCTCCGCCTCCCACACTTGAAGAAGCCGAAAGGTCCGTTGGAAAAACTACTGGGGGTGATGCTATTCTTAACCCCAAGAATGACGACACCCTTCAACTTGAAAAAACAGGTACACTTCTTTGGTTTGCTTTTGCACTCACCTTTTTAGCGAACTTTGTTGACGAAAACTTATCGCTTTCTATCATTTTTATTTTTAAGTTGCTACGACTTTGATCACCTTGAGTGGCAAAGAGAAACGCTCGATTGATCCTCAGAGTGCTGCGCCTTCTTTTGGATTGGGCACTGATCCTTCGATGTTAGAACCCGGTATGCATTGCTGATTGACTAATTTTTTGAGTAGATTTCAGAATAGTCTTTCGCTATTGAATGCCTGATGCATTTACTTTGCTATTTTAACACATGACTCCTTGTTGCTTTGTGCTTGCAGACTTCCTTCAATCCCTGGAAAGCCTTAATGGAGATGGATTGCTACAGATGATGCAATCCTTTCTTTCAAAGTTATCGCCGCTGGCCAGAAAGTATTTAAGCGAGTTGCCAATGAAGCGAAGGTCTCTCGCGAAGAGAAAAATCTTCTAGAGGAGGAAAACTGCAAATTGCGCGAAGAAAACGAGAAGTTGAAGAATCAATCTCGGCAACTCGTCGGCCAGGTTCAAACTTTGACCGGACAATGCGACAAGCAGAAAACCGCTATGGACGCTCTGAAATGGGAGTTGGAAAAAAGCTTGCAATGCTACGAGGAATGCCGTACTGAACTTAAAGACATGGTCACCCAGTACGACGCCCAGCAAATACAGATACAGACCCGCGATAATCTTATCGCGGAACTGAAGAAGTTGAAGGGCGAATTGGAAGACACTTTGGAAAAGAATGAAGCTTATTGTCATCAATGGGGGGCATATCTAGCCTCGGCCTATCGACGCGTACTCGAACGCTTTGGTGCCGAAACTCAAGAATTTAAAATCACTGACAATATTGGGAGTTACTGCCAATGGATGAATAGTGAGCTCAAGCTTTTGCCAGATACAATATCTAAAGTTGGTGATTATGGGGCGGCGACGTGCTCCCAGACTATTTTTCATCTGCTGGAACAACAGGGCTGCGAGCATTTCAAAACTTTCGGCGCTCGAGGCTTCGAATTCCCTTCTTCTGAAGACATGCCAACCCCAAGTAAAATAGCCGATCTGATCATGAAGATGGTTCTTCGTAACTTCTGGGTGAAGAGCGGTCGAGAGTATGCTCGGAAAAAATGCTGTGGATCGCTTGACTAAGGTCAGATCCTTTGCCTTGTTTTCACAGTTTTAATTGACCTTACGCATTCCTTATGCTGACGTTTGGTGTTGTTGTTATGTTTCCTTTCTCATAGTTTTGTTTTGGCCAGGCGAAACAGGCCCTGGAATTGCGTGCGCATCAGGCGGCACAGGGAGCGGATGCTACTCTTGGACCCTACGGACCCTACAGGGATTGGCCGCCGAAACCAAATGCTGAAGAAGGCGAAACTGCAGTCCCCGGAGCCCCTGTTCGTGAAATGACCAACATTAGAGAAAAGCATGTGGATCCAGTCACCGGCGAGACCCTCGCTCCCTTGCAGCATGAAGGGTCGCCCCGCGATCCAGCCGCCCAACCCACCTCGGAGGTTTAGGATGATCGAAACCTTTTAGGAAATTGATCGATGTAAACTCGTTTGGGTTCTTGAAAACTATGATGTAAATTTTGTGCGAATTGTTTACGCAGATGCTGAGCGAATTCGTAGTATTGGATGTGACGCCTAAGACTTTCAACCGTGCCAACACCTGCGTCAGCGGTGCTTCTTGGAAGATTTTTCAACGTCGATACCCCGAAAAAACTTTTGAAGAGTTTTGGGAATTTTGTTGTCAATACCAGTCGCTACACAACTATCTCCTTCGTTACTTTATGACTATGAATGACAATAGTAAGATCACTCTGGTGGAACCGACCACCTGCGAAGCCCCAGTAGTGAAAGAGGAACAGTACGAAGAAGAAGACACAGATCATTGCTTTGTGTATGATATGGCTAAGAGTCGCGGGGGACGGTACTCAGATGGTAGTTGCATAGAATTGCCTTTCTCGTGAAAATTGCGTGCTTAGACTGACATTCTCGCTGCTTTCGATTTAGAGTTTCTGAAAGAAAACGTCTTCCCCCCTTCGGAAGCGGGGAGAATGTAGGTTGAAGATATCAAGTTGTACCGGTCAAATTTTTGTACTTTAAACTTTACTTGACTATTTGTACTGAGCTGTGCTTTACTTAAGGACCTCTATATTGACAAAAGATATTGTATGAATTTGTTTATCTTCCGATTGCTTCTTTTCGTTACGGAAAAACTAGCCTACAATGCGACGCCTGGGCGTGAATCACATTGTAGGACTAGGAGCCGTACAAATCGCGTTGAATATTACAGCTTTGGAGCTGTTTTTTGACAACAAAAGTTTCTCCCTGGTTTGGTCTTGGCACCTTGGTGCAACGCCAGGCTTCGCTTACACAAAAAGCTTGGAAAACTGAATTTATACTTGACAACTTTGCACTGCTATTTCGAATCAGAATCAACTTGTTTTTGACACATCCTTTTCGGATGGGCTGTTGTGAAAACAGCTCTTTAAAAGTGTTGATTCTTGTGAACCACTTATGCTATTTCGATTCAAAATTGAACAGCTTTTATACGTCCTTTGCGGACGGGCTGTTGTGAAAACAGCTCTTTAAAAGTACTGGTTCTTGTGAATCATTTTCATTTCACCACTTGTGGGTGGGCTACTTCTATGTAGCACTTTAAAGCACTCACTTTTGGAGTGGGCTATCTGTGGATAGCACTTTAAAAAATGCATGAAAGTAGAAGGCGAGAAATGTAGGGAGGGATTGTTCCATTCATTGAGGAAGGGAAATTTTACATCAAGGCTGCCTCGTTAAAAACCTCACGCTCCAGAGTGGAGTCCTCCCTATGTGAGGAAAAGAGTACACACCTTGTTATTGAATTTAAATTGCACGAAAGTAAAGACTGGAAAAAGTAAAACTTACGAGTCGCTCGCATTTATAGATCCATGCGACCGACCCCTACTAATTTACACTATGGAGAGAATTTACACAAGTTATCCACATTCCACGAATGCGGTAACTCCACGCCTTCCTCATCTTTTAGACGGAAGGCCCCATCTCGAACGCTGCTTGTGACAATGAAAGGCCCTTCCCACATGAATTGGAACTTGCCTACTGAATCAACATTCTTCTTCCTCTTCAGTACGAAATCACCGACCTGAATATTCTTGAGAGAGACCTTCTTGTTTCTCCATTTTCTGGTTTCTTCTTGGTACTTTAGTAGATTTTGGACTGCATCAAGCCTGTCGATCTCTACCAAATCTTTGTCCACCTCTTTGCTTTCGCGAGAGCTTCCCACCAGAACTCTAGCACTTTCATTGGCTAGCTCTTCTGGACACATGGCTTCGGCCCCGTAAAGCAATCTGAATGGGGTGAAATTTGTGGTTCTTGACTCAGTGGTGTTGTGTGACCAAATGACTCTGGACAGCTCGTCGGCCCACTTTCCTTTCTTCTGATCAAAGAGACATTTCTTTATAGCTGAAAAAATTTGTCCATTAGCCCTTTCGACTGCACCGTTGGACTGAGGATGTTACACAGACGCAAAGCAAAGCCTTGTCCCAATTGAGTGACAATACTCTCTGAAATCCTAGCAATCAAACTGCTTTCCATTATCAACTGTGAGTTCTTTGGGTACACCAAATCTGCAGATGATTTGCTGCCAGAAAAACTTTCTGATAGTGGCTGAAGTGATGGTAGCGACGGGCCTCGCTTCAGTCCACTTGGTGAAATACTCAACTGCTACCACGGCGAACTTGAAGTTGCCTAGAGATGTAGGTAGTGGTTCCACAATGTCCATACCCCAGCGCTGCAATGGCCAAGTAGGAGTAATGAGCTCAGTGTCTCTTATTGCCATCGGCCAATAGAAACCTTGCCTGAAAGCCTTTCCAGCTAAAGCTCTCACTGCAATGTGAGATCCACACATTCCACTATGAATTTCTTTCATGAGCTCAATGCCTTGCTCTTGTGTGATGCACTTTAGCAACGGTGCACACACCCCCAGCTTGAAGAGGTTGTCATCCTTGAGGACGTAGCCCTTCACTCGAGCTTGCATCCTTTTCATATCGTGGGTTTCGACTGGCTCATAATGCCCACGAAGGAAAGCAATGATAGGAGCCCTCCAATCTATGCTTGCGATTGCGTTGACTGTGCTGAGGGGTTGCTTATCTGGTTTGATAGATGGGGCAGTTAGGATCTCGAAGAATACATCTGGAGGCATCGTCTCCCCCCTCGCAGCTTTCTTTTCCAGCTCATCGGCCTCCCCATTTCTTTTTCTCGGCAAGTGTTCGATGGTGAAACCCCGAAAATGCCTTTCCATCTTTCGTACCTCCGCAAGGTACTTGACAAGCTCCGGCTCTTTGGCCTCACTCTCCTTTTCAACATGGTCTTTGATGACCTCAGCGTCGCACTTGACTAGGAAATTGCTTGATCCCAAGACTCGCACCTTTCTGAGGCCTAATAGGAGTGCATCGCACTCGGTGGTATTATTATTGCACCTGTCGGATAGATCTAAATAATCCAGCCTTGCGGTGTATCTCAATTTGACTCCTGCCGGTGAAGTGACAATGGCTGCGATTTCGGCTCCTTTGCGACCCCATGCACCGTCGCATCTAATTTCGCATACAGGAATGAGCTCCTTATCCCCAGCAGTGTTACTTGGTGAAGTCCAATCCACCACAAAATCTGCCAGGACTTGGGATTTGATTGCTGATCTCTTCCCAAAATCAATTGTGTGCTCTGATAGCTTAGTTGCCCATTTGGCGATTCTGGACGAAGCTTCCTTGTTGATGAAAAGATCATTGAGGGGCTGATCGGTGAGCACCATGACTTTGTGCGCTTCAAAGTAATGTCTGAGCTTTCTTGTGGCCATAACCACTGCATATGCGATCTTCTCTAGTTCCGAGTACAATAGCTTGGAACCTGACAAAGCCTCCGAAACGAAATAAACAAGGCTCTGATATTTCCCTTTTTCACCGTCGACCTCTCGCACAAGAGCAACACTGACCGCGGCCTTGGATGCAGCTACATATAGAAAAAGTGGCTCTGACGGGAGAGGTGATGAAAGTATTGCCATCTCCTCGATGTATGCCTTCAGCTCGGCGAAAGCCTTGCTTTGCTCAGGTCCCCACTCAATTTTGCCTTTGCCCTTCAATGCTTTGAAGAATGGAAGGCTTCGCTCGGCAGATCTGGAAATGAATCTATTTAGAGCCGCAACCCGACCATTCAACTTCTGAATGTCCTTCTTCGTTTTTGGCTCCTCCATTTCCCTAATAGACTTTATCTTGTCCGGATTTGCCTCAATTCTCTTTGCTGAGATCAGGCATCCCAATATCTTTCCCTTTCTGACTCCAAATACGCACTTTTCTGGATTCAATTTCAATCCTGCTCTTCTCATGTTGGCGAAAGTCTCTGCCAAGTCACTGATGTGGTTAGCCCTTTCGCCGCTTTTTACTATGAGGTTGTCGATGTAGGCCTGAATGTTCCTACCGATTTGCGGCTTGAATACTTCCCTGGTCATTCTGGTGAAGGTTGGGCCGGCATTCTTCAGGCCTTCCGGCATGCGTACGAAATAGAAAGTGCCAAAAGGAGTGATGAAACTGGTTTTCTCCTCGTCCTCCTTCGCCATCCAGCATTGATGGTAGCCAGAGAAACAATCCAAAAGAGACATGATGGCTGCACTGGTCCATTCTCGGGAGCGGATAGTTGTCTTTGGGCGTGGCTTTGTTGAGGTCTGTGAAATCTATGCACATCCTCCATTTTCCATTCTTCTTCTTGACGGGCACAGTGTTCGCTAGCCATTTGGGACACATGACTTCGCGAATGACACTGGCATCTAGCAATCTCTGAACTTTAGACTTGACTGCTATCACTTTGTCATCAGACATCTTTCTAAGCTTTTGCCTTCGTGGCTTGACCGAGGTGTCGATGTTCAATTTGTTCTCGATGAAGTTTCGATCCACATCTGTGAGATCCTTGGCAGACCAAGCAAACACATCTCTATTCTTTTGGAGGAATTGGATTAACGCCACCTCCTCGCTCGACGAGAGATCTGACCCAATGACGACGGCCTGATCCCAAACCATCTCATCCAACCAAACTTTCTTGGTGTCACAATCTGGCTGCATATTGATTTTTTCTTTGTCTGCTTTCGGCTGCTTCTCCACATCTTTGCTCTTGACTGCCTCGTCGAGAGCGTTGACATTTCTCTGTCCTGGAGTTCTGCCTCTCTCTAGGTTTCGACTATCATTTTGATGACCCCAGATTGTGATGACCCCTTGCGTCGCTGGAATTTTGACGCACAAGTAGGTTGATGAATGATAGCTTCAAACTTGTTGAGAAATCCTCTTCCGAGGATTCCGTTGTATGGGTAATACATTTCCACCACATCAAAGGACAAGTACTCTATTCTGGTGTTTTGAACGGTGCCAAAGGATACTGGAAGTGAAACCTTCCCTATTGCACAGATGACACGCCCTCTAAAACCATACAATGGTGTATCAGGAGGCTATAAAAGATTCCGATTCAACCCCATTTTGTCGTATGCATCGGCGAAGATTATATCTGCTGACGAGCCATTATCGACTAAGAGTTTGCCTAGAGTCCAGCTCGCTATGTTGGCTTTGATTACCAAGGCATCGTTGTGAGGAAAACCTTGTAATCTTACATCTTCCTCTGAAAAGGTGATTGGAATATGGGACCATCTCATTCTTTCTACTCTCCCCTCCACGCAAATGTTCCAGACCTCATGAAAGTAATGCTTCCTGTCCTTCTTGCTATCAAACTCCAGAGCGGAGCCACCAGAAATGGGGAGGATGGTTCCGACAGATGGTAATGGGTCGTTTTGGCCCTCGAGCTTTGCTGGCACTGGCGGAGCGGTTGGGCCTTTGTATGGGGGAGGAGGAGGAGCGATGGGGTGCTGATCAATAGGCCTGCGCTCAACATTTTGAGCCTGGAAAACTTGGGATAGCCAAGGTGGCGGTTGAGTGTAGGTTGGGATGGGTGGTTGGAAGTGAGGTGGCTGGAAGGGGCTGGCGAAATGGCTCCTTCCAAAATTAGGATTTTGCCAAGCCAGAGCAGAATGGTTTACGGAATTGTTCCTCTCTTTCTCCTTCTTTTCTTCTTCTAGGATAGCCTCAAACCTTTTCTTGTCTGGGCAATAGTTTGAGCTGTGGTCATCATTCTCTTTGTGGAAGATGCAATACCACTTTCTCTTTTCTTGGTGGCCTCGACCCTGCCGCGACCTCTGTCTCTGCCGCCTCCCCTTCTGCCTCTGCGGCCGCCCCCTTGATTTTGGTGCGGTGGACTAGGCGGGCTAGAGTTTTGGTTTGGGGTATCGCCCTGAGGATTGGGATTCTCCTGGGCGCTTTCGCCGTCTAGGCCAAAAACATTTATGGGATTAGCGTGCGAAGTGTTTCTGGGATTAGGCCATTCCCTTTCGCTGGGCTGATTAGCTTTGGCAGACTTCTTTTGGTGAGACTGCTCTTCCATACACATCCTGAAGTCATTGTCTGAGCGACAATACTTCTCAAATTCCTCATACAAGCGCTGGATTGTTTTGGGCCTTTCGCGCATGAGGTGCGAGCGAAACTGTCCGGCCCTCAAACCCACGATTGCAGCATTGATGGCGACGGCGTCCAACACATTTGGTGCCTGGGCTCTGAGATGAACGAATCTTCTGAAATAGTTTTGAAGAGGTTCTTTGTCTTTTTGCTTACAAGAGAAAAGATCACTCTCAGTAAGCTCTGGACGCTGGAAACCCTAAAAATTCGAGAGGATCCACTGCTTCAAATCTTCCCATCCATGTATCACACCAGGGCTAAGGAGAGAGTACCACTGCGCTGCTGCCTTGTCTGCAGCGATGATGAAAGACTTTACCAGCACGGAGTCGTCGCCTCCGGCTGAGAGAATAGCGGCTTCGTAGCCCATCAGGAATTGTCTAGGATCAGATTGACCCGAGAATCTGGGAAGTGGAACTGGCCTGTAAGATTGTGGCCACGGAGTGACCTGGATTTCTTGAGACAGAGGCGATTTGGGGTCCCAAGATCTCGTGCGAATGGTGTGAACATCATGGTTCGAAGGGCCAGACTCAAAAGGGTTGATGAACGGATTACGGCTGAAAGTGGTGTACGGAGGGGGCTGGGTAAAATGCACGTTGCCCTCCGTGAATGTGGACTGGTTAGGTACGGAATATTCAGGCGAAGGCTGGTTGAAACTTAAAGATTGCTTGGCTTTTATGAGATGCAGCTCCTCTTGCAATTTAGCGATTTCGGCTTTGTGCCTTTGGATTTCTTTGGCTGCTTCGGCCTCTTGCTGGATCGCCAAAAGCTTCTTTTTGGTTTTGGCCAGCTCTTCCGCCTCCTTCCGCTGTTTGGCCAGCTCGGCCTCGTATGTTGCCTTGGCCGCGGTCACATTAGCATCCTGGTTTGGCCTAGGCTGAGTAGCATTGGATTCCGGGAGCTCCTCTCCCTGGGTGAGCAAATTGGACGGGTTCAACTCCTCATCAAGGGACGATGAAGCCCCCCTGCTGGAGTTAGCGGTAGTTCTCTTCTTCCTTGTGGACATTTTGGGTTTCTTACTCAAGCCAAACACAAACGGTGGGCGCCAATTGTTGTGCTAAGCCAAAGCTATTCACATGAACAATGAAGGAAAACAAAGGGCTCAGGATCACAAACACAATCGAATCTCAAAGGAAGACCAAAAGCTATCTCACAACAGTTCTCAAAAGCCGATCCCCTTTACAAGCGCCGGTCGGCCTCCTTTTATAGGGAGACGAACGGACTTTTTACATACCGAGTATACCCTCGTGTAAAACGGATCAAACAAGAATGTACTAGGCTAATTTTGGGAAATCTCCATTAGGTCTTCACGTAATCGGCGCTTCATGACGTCACGTCGCAAATCACGCCGCTTTTTTCCAGCATTAGAACGTGCGCCTGTCGGGTGAAGGCCTTCAATTTTAGAGATTCACCCTTTCGCCTAGTGGATTCTCGCACCTGAAACATGCACAAAGCCAAATTCAAACTTGTAAGTCGTTAGCGGCGACGAAACCCCCAAGCGATAAATGGGCCAACATTCGCCAGACAGGGAGGATTCGGCCTTGGGGTTTCGTCGTGGGAAAAAACCGAAGGTATCAAACCCAAAATTTGGCGAACTAAACTGTTCGTTCTGTATGGAGACTTTCGGGTGACGAAAGGTACCTAGCGAAAACTATGACGTGAAAGATAAAAGAGTATTGATTGGCTTTGGGGGCTTCACTGTTGACTTTTTGAGTTGCTGTCGCCGAGCTGCGTTAGTCTTATGATTTTGATTATAATGAGCTCGATTCTGAATCCCCCAACAATCTTGAAGACCTAACTCCTCTAATCTCTAGATCTTTTGTTGGTGAGTTGTGAGTGCTAACTATTTGGCTCATTTGAACTCCTGGTGCTATTTGTTTAAAACTATGTGGTGTACTGCTGTCTTGCCGTCTTCCAGCACAAAATTCATGCACAATTTGCAGATCTGGAGGCGCGTGTGAAGTCAGAGTGCGCCCGGGCGGATGCGCTCAAGGACGCGATCTGACCGCTGGTGGATGAGTTGGTGCCGCTCGCCGAGCCGTCGGAGTCGCTGCAGTTCGGGGATCCTAGGCCGGAGCGCGTCGCCATGCTGGAGCGGCTACAAGAGCTCCCGACGCACCTTCGAGAGTACGTGCGCTCCATCAGCTTCGCGAGCACCAGCCACGTGCTGTCGATTTTCAAGTCGCTCCACACGACCATCGACCCGAAAAGGTTTATGGGCGGGTACGCGCGCGGCACCAGCCAGGCATGCATTGAGGAGCTACTCCGCGAGGTGAAGGACATGGCCGAGAAGCTGGCCTCCGACGTGGTGCCCCCCGCTGCCGCTGCTGACGATGACGACGACACCCCTGCACTTGGTGCTTTGACCATGTTAAAGTGGTTGAAAAAACAATTAGTAATTGTAAATATTGTATGAACCCCACGTAGGTCTGAGCACTTTTAAATTCAGTTTATGTTTTAATTCACTTTACCTTGACGATATCTCTAAACCTTAATTTCTCAGATAATTGGTCTGTTATGGAAACTGTAGTTGTTGATGCTCCGTAGCCTCACCACTAAGGTTGCACTTACGGTGACGGTGCCAGGAATGCTCGAGGCACTCACAAGCGTCGCTACCGGGTTTACACCTCTAGTGACGGGGCTAGGGAACATTTTTGGTAAAACACACGATCACAGAAAGGTTCGCAAGTGCACGGATTACCGTTGTAGCACTTCACCCGGTGGTATTCGGGTTATCATATTTATATTTTCCCAAGGGAGGCACTACGACAAAGATAATCGAATAAACGGTGGAGAAAGACAAGACTTGGTAAAGAGCTATAGCGGGGGTAACGAATAAAGATATTCGGGGATAACTTGACACACACAAGGAGATCTTGATAAAGGATTAGAGAGGATCTAGCGAGCCGGGAGGACAACGAGACGAGAAAGGATCCTAACACAATATATCTATTCTTGTCAACTCTAGGTAAAGAACTAAGGCAAAGGATAACCAAGGTGAGCTAAACTCGACAAGCTCTTCTAGTGCTGCAGGGGCATGCAAAGCCGCGCTCTCAGACTGGGATGAGAAGGGAGAACGGCGACGTGCTGAATCCTACCAGCCCGAACTAACGTGGTGGACTACAAAGCCCGTCTGGAGCTGTCACCTCCCTAGGGTACCACAACTATTTCGTTGAACAGGACACCAATCTAAGACTAAGGTAAGCTCTGAGCACCGCGCTCACAACGACCCAAAGAACCTTTCCCCGGATATCACGAAGGAAGGTCTCTCTCTCCTGTGAACCATCGGAGATCAAGCGAAGAACGACCACAACACTATAGGGTTCAAGAGAGCTATGCTAACCAAGACTAAACTAACTTTTGTCTAAACCAAGAATAAAGCTTCTAGAGCAAAGTAAAAGTTGAATGTAATTGACTCGAAAGGTAAGATAGAAAGATAACTCGAATTGTACTTGAGTCTAAACAAAGAAAAGATACAAGAGTAGTACCGGAACTCTGAAGAAGACTCCTCCGGAACCCTGAGACTAACTCGACTCTAGCTCCCAAGCTACACAAATCCTACTCTAAGTGAACAAAAGAGGGAAATGAAGATGCTCCTGCGTTGTGTGTTCAATCCAGTGAGTGTGAGGTGCCTTTTATAGGCAAGCAGGGTCGGTGGAGCACGTGGGGACAATATGTCAGGTGCAGCCAGTTCACTAGGTGCGGCCGACCCTATGATCCACTGCCTCTCGCCTTGGACGCCCCTGATCACTGCTCCTGAGGTGATTGTAGGTCGGCTCCTTGGGTCGGTTTCGCCCGGCATGCGAATGGATAGGTGCGGCCGGCCCTCTAGGTGTGGCCGGCCCACCTCTGTGTCGTGTGATGCACCGCCTACGCTCAGGGACACCTAGGATTGCCTCTGAATGACGGTTGTGGTGGTTGAGTGGCCGGACAAATGGACCCATTGATCCTAGCCTCCACCGTTGGATCAAACCGACGTTCTTCAGTGAATCGTGCTCGTCCAAGTATTGCTCGAGGGAGAGGAGGTGCTCTGGACTAGGGACGAGCTACGGGGTAGGGCCGGCCGCACCTAGAGGGCCGGCCGCACCTGTAGGGCCAGCTGCACCTGCCAGGGCGACCGCACCTGCAGGGCCGGTCGGACTAGGTGGTTCGGCCGTGCCTTGCTCATGTGGCACGTTGGTTCCAATTTCTACCAAAATATGCACCTGCCTATGAAATTCACAACACAACTCGTGGAACTTTATTAGTACTAAAAATGTGCATGAAACTTGTCATATACTCCTCTCGAACCTGAGGTTTTTTGACGGTCGAATCTTTGTTGTAAGGACCGTCAACAGTAGTCCCATTGACCGCAGTCTCAGGCACAGAGGGCGTACTCTCGTGCTGCTCTGTACTTTGGTTTGGCGAAGATCTTGGCCCACGATTTAAGATGTGTTTTACCCAAGACTTTATGGGTTGTAAGATTCGTGTTTGGATGAGCGTGTTTAGTTTTAACAGGAAAACCATAAAGCTTTTATTAAAGCAACCCCCGAGTTTCAAGTTTGAAACTCGGACTAAAAGACATGCGAGCATAAAATGGGAGCGTATCACCAAAAAGAGTCATGAAATTTTATTCATTATCTATATATAGCAGGCATGTATAACTAAAGATATCTAAAAAGAGAATACATAACTTTTGTGGGTAGAAGCGGTGAAGGTGCTCAATGTTCCTGGAATTGGGCACATTGGTGCCATCCTCCCACATAAGCCTGTAAGCACCCGACCGCGTGACTTCCTTGACGATGAATGGCCCCTCCAAGGGAGCTGAGAGCTTATTGTTGACGGCTGTTAAGTACCTAATTTAGGGCCGTCAATCCCCGCATTTCAACATGAAAATCATGCATCCACACTAGACTAGGGATTTAAACTAACAATTTCCACAAGTGGCTGTATGAAGGTGAATGCAGGTTTTTAGCATAAGAAATGAGGAGAAAGCACACTTCCATTATCCTAGCACTTCAGGCTCAGCCAATAAGGGACTGCCATGCAAGCATCCCTTGGATCAATGACGTCACCAATCCAAGAGAGAGAGCTTCAGCGAATCAGAGACCGCCACACGTGCATCACATAGATCCTATGGCCCACCAGAGCGCCTAAACCGCCTCCAACACACGTGTACACTGGGAACCGACCTCAGGACCCACCAGTCAGCCGCTGAGAGGAAGCACAGGCCGAGGCGGGCCACGTGGGGTTCGGCCGACCCTGGGATCGTCGAACCGACCTTGGGTCGGCTGATCCCGAGCCTCCACGTGGTGTTCGCCCATTGGTCCTAGAGGCCGTCCCCGGGGTGTCTCGCTCCACTTGACGCTGGTGCCCGCGCCTATAAATAGAAAGAGAGGGGGTAAGAATAGGATAACACACTTGAAGGCAACTTCTTACCTTAGCCTCCTCTCCTCCTTCTCATTCCTTCTTGGTGGAGGTGAAACCTCATCCCACCAGGAATATGAGTGTGAGGAAGATCTAGCTTAGGTAGTACTTGGTAGAGAGGAGAGAGTGTGGGTGAGTAGATGGGAGATGCAATGATCCGTTCTTCGTTCATCATCTCTTTGTACCTCGTGAGTGATACTGTTCTTCATTTAGACTAAAGTGAGTATTTCATTATATTCCAATTAGACTGTTCTTCATCTGTTCATCATTCAGAGGCTTGTGTCTTCGTGACATGATCCTTTGATCTTGTTGACTAGATGAATAATTCTGCATTCCGTTTGTATGACTGCTAGTCAATTAGAGTATAGTGAGTGCTTTGCATATCTGATTTAGACCAAAGTATCATTCATATCTTTTGTATGATCTTGATTCCATGATGGGTAAGGTCTAGTTGTACTCGCAGGTTCGTCGCTCCGTATTTCTATGGAGTGCTATAATGTTGCTACAGGACGTCAAACGTAGCCGTGCTATAGTAGTAGTCGGTGGTGCAGACGTGGTGTCTGGACTACGGGTTATCCTTCGATTGCCCTGTATCCCACGATTTGTCTTGGGGTAGGCCGTGGTGTGACAGCCGTTGGACCCTTTCGGAATCCCCCACGTTCGGATACAGGTGTAGGCAACCATTTGCTGTGAACTGACTGTTATAGCCAGGAGGGTCCGGTATCCGAAGTGAGATCCTTTGCAGCTTGTACCCCCCTAAAACCAAGTGCCCACAAGAGATACCATACCTCTCACCTACCTCGGCAAAGATCCTGTGTCCTTGGATAAATCACTCGTAAATACCCAACCGTTCCTTGGATTCGATACCCTTTGGAATACTCCCAAGGGAGAAGTGCTACAACGGTGTATCCGTGTGCTTGCAGACTTGTTCGCACCCGTCAGTGTACCTGGGTGTTCCTTACATGCTCACACTAGACGCGCCACTGGTGGTGAGGTTAAGAAATACCAACAAGCATTTCTGGTGATGTTGCCGGGGAATGGTTGTCAAGAATCTACGAACCCGATTATCCTTATATCTTTTGGTTTCCTTTTTTATTTCTACCTTTACCCCCGTTACCCCAGGAAGGTTATCCTTGTACACACCTTCTGCTCATTATGAGTGAACCAATGGAATCATCCTTGTGGAGGCGACCTGCCTCCCTAACACCCTGCATGGTTCACCCATCCTTTATTAAGATAGTTGAGAACAATTCCTTCTCAGGGGAAAGTCATGAAAATCTCTGCGCCCATGTATGAGACTTTGAACAACTGTGCTCTACCCAGGGTAAGACCGGGGCGACACAGGATCGATATTCTTAGGAGGTACTTGTTCCCATTCTCCCTTTCGGGGGGAGCGAGAACTTGGTACTGTTGTTTTTGGTGTGATCACCTCAATTGGGGAGCATTGAGAGCAGCTTTCTGCACCCGATTCTTTCCTTTGAGGCGTATCATTTCCCTACGAATGGCGATCCTCAGTTTCCAACAAAGAGAGAAGGAATCCCTAGGCATGGCATAGCATCATTTTGCCTCTATGACCGAGTCATGCCTAGTCCTTGATCTGCCAGACCTGGTGCTCTTGCAGCATTTTCGGCTTGGTTTGCTAAGGGACAGTGGCATGACGCTTGATGCCATGTCAGGAGGCGCCTTTGTGTTCTTAGAGCCGGAGCAAGGAAAGGAAATTCTGGAAAAACTCTGGGATTTCAGCTCCCCGCCCATCTTGAGCATCGAAGTAGCCAACCATAGTAATGAGTTGCCTAGATCCATCTTCGAGAGAGCTCGAGCCTACATACCAACCTTCTCTACACTCTTGTCGAAGATGTCATTCTTGACTAGCAGGAATCTATGGGAAAGAGCACCTAGTGTGAGTTCTGCCCTTAGGTTCCCCTATCATTTCTTCTCTTAAAACCCCGACCTTCGAGACGTAGTCTCGAAGGAAGGAGGAAAGGAGTAATCAAGGAAGGGTGGTTGTTCCTGGCGAGATCAACTATCACGACTTCGACTACGAGTTTCCGGGAGAGGTTATGATGGATATTTTGTGCTTTGTGTCAAGGCTGAACCTGAGGTGCCGCCACACCGAGGGTCAGGTCAAGACACTGGCCTCAGGATCACAAGTCCCTATACTTCTGGCCTTGGAAAGCACCATTTTATACCGGTCCAGCTGAGCAACTTATCTCATCATCATGAGCTCAGCTAGGACCGACGCCGATCAAGTTCAGTAGGCATAAATACCATTCTGACACTCTGACTTGATCGATGCCCTACAGGAGTGTGGTTGCATCCCTACCTTTTGCACTTCTGTTGGAAGCTCGGGTTGGCTTACGCGTTGTCCTCGCGTTAGTGAGGGTGAGAACCCATGGCAACCCAAGGAGAGAATGAACTGCAAAGTTTGTTTCTCTTGATCTAAGGCTCGAATGCTCCTCCGACCCATGGAATCTCACTCGCTTAATCTGGGGTCCAGGTATTCTCGAGCCATGCTTTTGGAGATGTGGGCCCAGGTAAACCCCCGATGTTGCGCTATTTATGCGGAAAAGAGGTTTAAGTAAAGCTAAAAGAGGAGTGAGGGCATTTATGCCCAACACCTTGTCTTAGTAATTACTGGAGCCTCCAGCCTCAAAACCTGCGGGACACCTGGCCCTTAAGCCTTGAGCCTTGCTAGAACCCACCAGCCAAAGGGGAGGCCCAGCGGGGCCCATATGGGTTTGGCCGACCCACTAGGTCGGCCGACCCAGTAAGGGCACCGCCGCCTCTCCCCTTTTGCATGTGCCTCCCTTCGTCCTCCAGAGATCTCCTCCTCGCCACGTGACGGATTCCGAGCCGTGCAGGACTCCATCCCCCCTGCTCCTTCCTTCCCACAGCAATCGCTATGGCCGACAAGGGCATCGTTCCTTACCCCACAGAGTCCTCTACGGAGCCCATCAAGGGAGGCATCCCTGCCATTGCTGCGTCTCCCAAAGAGGCAGCACCCATGGAGGTTGCGTGCATTCTTGATGCACTACGTGAAAAACTCACTTTGGTAACGGGCATAGATGGACTTTAGTAATGGGCAAAGCGCCCGTTACCGATCAAGTGTTACAAATGAGCCAAGAAAGGTAACGGGTAGATGCCTGTTACTGATAACACATATTCGTAATGGGTATCAAACAATGACCGTTACCACAACTAGCCACCAGTCACGTGAAATGACTGTTTCTCTGGGCCCACAGAGAACTTTGGTAACGGGCACCAAAACAGAGCCCGTTACAGTAACTCAACATCAGAGACGCGTTCTGTGTAACTGCGTCTCTGATGTCTCGACGAAATGAGACGCGTCTATTTCACACGCGTCTCAGCACAACTAGGATTCGTAACGGGCATCAAACAACAATCGTTACCACAACTAGTCACCGGTCATGTGAAAATGACTGTCTCTCTGGGCCCACAGGGAACTTTGGTAACGGGCACCAAAACAGAGCCCGTTACTGTGAAATCAATATCAGAGACGCGTGCGGTGAACCTGCGTCTCCGATGTCTCGACGAATGGGCCAAGTTCTTGGGCCCACCGGTCAGTACTGGTAACGGGCTTTTACGTTGCCCGTTACATTGTTGGCATGTTTGTAACGGGTGTTCCGAATGAAGCCCGTTACTCAGTGATCAGTGTTTGTAACGAGCTTTAATTAACACCCATTACAGATATGTTGGCCACCCCTACAGTAACCTGCTGCCTGCTTGCCAGCTGCATCCTGGAACCAGCCAAGATTTGGCAACCATCAGGGGCTGCATCCTGGAGCCAGCCAGGATATGACTAAATTCACAGAAATTAGATCCAGCATCCAAATTCACAGAAATCCACATAATTCACATGCATCATATGACAAAATTCAGCTTCATCATCTCACAAGTAAAGAAGCACCACTGGCTTGACAACAATATCACAGCCATAGTTAACTAGCTTGACAACAATATCACAAAATTCATGGACAAGGAGGAATGCAAAAAATTCCTAGTCACCATGTATAATATGAGCCCACACAGTTTCATCAGCATGCAATTTTTCTCCGACTGTGATCACTTGTTCCATGAGGAATGTGGCAATTCTTTCACGAACATAGACCAGTGTTGATTTGTCGAGAGGATGCTCATCTAGCCCTAATCTCTGGATATAACAATGTCACCAGTCAACACACATATATAGGTGGTTACCAAACATGTGCAGTGCTAATAAGCAAGAACTGTGCTCAGTTGCAGATTTTACAAATGAAGATCCCAAGAAAGTACCTCCATATCTGGGCCTCTATCTTTTAATTTAAGTATGTGATAGGCACAATAGAAGCTGTAGAGTTTGGATTCAGTAGGTTGTTGGTGGCACTGCAATAAATGTACAAAGAAAAATAGTGGTGATCGAGAAGAAATAAACTCAAGCTTTAGTACTAGCTTCCACAGGAAGGAAATAAGTGGTGTGTACCTTAACATCTTTGACATGTTCCAAGGTGCTAAGGCGTGACTTCTTATTGTGGCAGTAACGTTCCCAACCCCTACAACGAAACATGCAACAATTGTTAGGGCACTATTAATTAATATACTCTGCACAGTTTTTTGAGGAACGTCCGCAGGTTAAGAAAGAAATAACTTACTCATTAATGATTTGTTCGAAAGGGTTAGTATCAGTCTTAACTCTCTTCAATGAATCATGATAGTAGACCTTGCGCTGCTTCGGAACGATCGCCACTGCAATCCAGTGGTTTGTACTGAGATAAGCGGTAAGGATGAATTTCTTTTTAGCATATAGTTTGAAGGCATTGCACATATAGGACATAAAGAAAGCAAGAGTGTTATCCGTGCTGTTCAACATTGTCGAGCAAAGACATTCAGATCAAGGAAGCCAACTGTAGCGCCCGTCTTCTCAACTTCTACAGCCATATTCCTATTAGTAAGAAAAAACAAAGTGTAAGGAGGCAAAATACATGGTAAAGATGATGTGAGGCAAAAAGCACATTTTGATAGAGAATGATTAGTGAGAAGCAGATTAAATTTTCAAGCAACTTACATGATGAAGCAGCGGAGAAGTGTCAGATCCAAAGCATCCAAGTTGAAG
This sequence comes from Cenchrus fungigraminus, assembly GCA_036936925.1. Taxonomy (NCBI): domain Eukaryota; kingdom Viridiplantae; phylum Streptophyta; class Magnoliopsida; order Poales; family Poaceae; genus Cenchrus; species Cenchrus fungigraminus. The sequence continues at coordinate 10,979,259 of CM072778.1, read as the reverse complement.
AGATCGTACAAATCACTGAGTTGCACATGTATCTGCTTGAGTCTGTTTGATGATTCATCTCTCTTAGGCCATGCACTGGTCCCGGGCCGAAGTGCGACCATAATTGGAGAATCATCATCTGACTTACCACGTTGCATGTAGAATGTGTGGAGCTCTCTGGTACAAGGAGCAGCCTTTTTGAGATCATCATCACTGAGAAGGCTCTTTCCGAATTTGTAATTTGGGTTAACCATAGCCTAAGGATTCTTCTGGGTGTTTCTCTCAGATCGCTTTGGGTTAGACCAAGGATTCTTCTTGGTGTTTCTTTCAGATCGCTTTGTAGTAGGCATCTTAGAGGTTTTATTTACAACAATTTTCTTTTCCTCGCTTTGAGATGGCTGAAGAAGGTTTCTTAAGGGCTTGCTTGCTTGCTGTAGGTGGTGTAGAGCTTTTATTTTTGGCAAGTTTCTCTTCTTATAGCTTTGAAATAGCTGAAGGTTTCTCAAGGGATTTCTTGCCTGCTGTATGTGGTGTAGAGATTTTATTTTCGGCAAGTTTCTTTCCTTGCTGATTTGAAATGGCTGAAGGTTTCTCAAGGGCTTTCTTGCCTAGTGGTGTCTCACCAGGAGCTATTACAGAGGTATTCGCCCAGATGTACCTACAGCTTTCTTTGAAATGTCATCGACAGATTTATCAGCACCAGCCAACACATCACTCTGGTTGACTGGTAACAGTGGTGTCTCACCAGGAGCTATTACAAAGGTATTAGGCCTAGATGTTCCTGCTTTGGCATGATTGTTTTGAGCACTTTCGTATAGGGGTGTAGGTTTTGTTGTTTCATGAGGAGAAGGAGGAGGAGGAGGAGGAGGAGGAGGAGGAGGAGGTGGTGGTGGTGGTGGTGGGGATGGAATATTTGGTGTCTCTTGCGGATGTGAGGATGCAAGTTTTTCTATTTTTTCAGGACTAGTAGTAGGTGGGGATGGAATATTTGGTCTATCTTGCGGATGTGGGGATGCAAGTTTTTGTTTTCAGGATGACGAGGAGGTGGGGATGCAAGTTTTTCAGGACGAGGAGGAGGTCCGAATGGAACGTCTTGCAGATGTGGGGATTGAGGAGGAGGAGGAGGAGGAGGAGGATGTGGGGAACCATGTGAGGAAGGAACCTGTACCGTACTTTGTGAACTACAAGGAATCTGTACCGTAGCCTGTGAACGAGATTTATATGTTGGTGCTCCCTTGATGTCAATCCGACACCTTCTCCACTGTAACATCTGTCCTTCAGCTTGTCCGAGTTTCATCACCTCGTCATTAGGAGGGTATTCCAGTTCATCCGCAAAGATAGTATATATAGTGAGCACTTCAGCCACAACACAGTCTTCATGAATCGAGACTATTTGTAGCGTAGTCTGCTCTGGATGAACAAGACCAATTGCAACCTCACATTGAAGACCCCTCCACGTGATCCATAGGCCACAGTGTGTGGGTCCAGTCAACATGCCTATAAGGTCTTCATGTGTACGATCCTCACAGCGCACCTCCGTCGCCAACTCTGCAGTGCCATCGATCAAATCTACATTATCTGCAGACGCACGACTGCTCTTCAGTGTGGCGGGTGAAGGGATTGCGCGATTGGACACTGGTGACAAAACCATCTGTGACAACACCACCTCTGCATCTGTATGTTCTGCATCTGCATCTCAGCCACCAGTTCTTGCTTGATTTGTTCCTTTATCTTTTCCCTATCAACTGATGCGTCGGTCTTCGTCCTCTTCCTCTTCCTGTACATGGAAGCGTGCTGAGGCCATGCATACTTCCAGCCCTGGTAGCTGGAGACACCACGCACGCGACCTGGTTATTCAAGGCGGCCCAAGCACTGACTTAGCACATCATACTCCCTCTACCCTACCATTCCTGAAGATTCTGCACATGCAATCTTCTCCTTGATGTCCGCAGCCAATTTTTCTGCCTCTTTGTTGTTGAACACTATCACGGCAACACGATCTTTAATCACTAGCTTACTCCTTGCTCGCAGCCAATTCTTGGAACGATCGTCAGGGTAGGCGTCATATGGGTTGGGGATACCAGCTGCAGCTAATTGTCTGTCCTCTTCCTCCCATTGTTCTAGTTTCACAGTATAACCAGCTAGACCCATGCTGTGCTCGCTTGTGTTTCGGCTTCAGAGTTCTTTGAACTTGACACTAACAGATGAGGCTTGCTCGGTTTCCTCCTGTTTCATGAACTCCTTACACTGTTCCGGGACAATAAACGGGTGCCTTGTAAATGGCTCAAGTCCTTTTCTGATAAAATCTCACCTAAGCTAAAATCTGAATTGTCTCCATGCCTTGGCTGTCGTCTTCCAGAAAAGCTTGAATGCCTGCGGTTTTGCATCTTCCTGGAACTTCAAGTGTTTCTGCACATGCTTATCAAACAAGTCCCACTTTTCATCATTGCTTAGTTCTTTGAATTCTGGCAAGTGCAAAGGTATCTTTTGTCTAGCAACGAGCCCTGCAAGCGCCCTGAACCTGCGCTTTTGAGTCAATGGTACTGGCATCACCCCTATGTCGACCTCAGTGACTATCATTGTGTCACTTGGCCACTTTGTGGATGTCCTTGGCGCTCTGCCTTGGCGCTGAGCCCCACCCACCTGGTCTTGTTGTGCACTAGCAGTGCCATAACCCTCTTCTTCATCTTGTGGCCCAGGTCTATAGTCCTCGTCAGATTTATCCTGTGAATTAATAGTCAAGGGAATTACAGTAACTACTTTAGCCCACTATAATATCATTGGTTCTTGGTAAACCATTAACATAAATGCAAAATTCAGTAACCAAAAAATTAGTTCAGGCAATGCGACCTTACCATTTTAAAGAGGAAGATGCAGGCTGCCTCTGTTACTGATGAGGTACTTATTCAACTTGGAGAGAATGTGCACATGTACATAGGAACAAGAGAAAAACCAATATAAGAGTCAATCTAAAGGGAAATGCTAAGTATGTATACCATCAACAGCTAAGTATGTCCAAATGTACTTATACAAAGGACACTAGTAGAAATGTTAATATCTATGACGATTTGGTAGTGACGTTTCGTTTATTCGTCATGGAAGTGGTCTCTACCGTGACGAATTTTGTAACTTCGTCATAGATAATGAGTGACGGTGCCAAGCCACTCAAAATAATGATGAAACTCAGAGGATGGTCACTGAACAACAAACCTGTTTCGTCACAGATGAATCATTCTAGTTCTACCCATGAGGAACCAATGACGAACGCAAATGGGCGTCACAAAACAACAGTGTTATCATCACAAGACAACTTGAAAAAGAAAAGAAGGATCTAGTCCCACAACTTCAAAAACTCTAGGACCTCATGAATATGTAAAAATACCTGAGACATTATGAATGTTAAAAAAATATGCAAAAGATGCAATTTGAACCATGCACCTCAAGGGAGGAAAGGAGGAAACTTTACCACCAAGTTAGCTCTCTTCTTTTGCCCCTATTCTATAAATGTTATTTATTTACATACATTTTTTTGGCACTGATGCTTATGTGGCAAACACATCACCTGCCCCTGCCATTGGCCCAAGCCCGCAATGGCCGCCACATCACCAGGACACTAGCCAGCCGCGCGCCCTCACCATAAAATTGCAAAAAAAACTGGTGTTGGTGGAATTTGAACTTGGGTCACGCAGCAAGGAATTCAACAACTTACCACTAAGCTGTGAAGTTGTTTGTGATGGAATTGATTGTGTTTCTTTATCTATAGTTTTTTCAAGTGATGAATCAAGACGCAAATTAAATTGAACAAAAATTGAGGTTCGCAGCCCAGCTACCCCTTCTTCTCCAACCCACACTCCCCTCCACACCAGGCTGGCCCAGCTTGGCCCGCACCACCAACAGGCCCTCTCTCACCGCTAACTGGGACCCACTTGTCGGTGCCTCCACCTTCTCCTAGATATACAAGTTAATTCCGCGCAAAAAAAGGGTTGGGCTGGAATTCGAACCTCAGACCTCTAGCAAGAAACATTAGCACCTTACCACTAGGCCAATTCGTTGTTTCTGATTTTGTCAAGGATTTCATTGCTTTTGTATCAACCACGCCCGGCCACATCGGCCCCCATTCGCGCCCACTAGCTGCCGGAATTGAATCCGTAGAGGGGGCAAAAACAGAGGAGCCGGGACTTGAACCCGCACTCTCGCACACCAAAAGTGCAACTACTACCACTGGACCACTTCGTCAATTGTTCTGATTTGATGATAGTTTACTTCATATACTGAGTAGTGGAGTTTAGAGACCACGTGGCAACACGAGGTTGGTCGAGTTGCTTCGCCGGGACCACGTGATGCACGCTAAGATTGTTTTCCCTATAGTTTTTCTTTTTAATCTACAATTAAAATTTCAAACTCGTGTTTCTCGGTCATAGTAACTTCAAACTTATTGATTCTTTTTTCTGATTTTTTGTAAAATCATGATCTTTCATGTAATGTCGTTCCTTTGCATATTAATTGCTATTTCATTTATCTTTTTCATACAACTTCTTTTCTCATACCAAAAGAGAATAAATAAAAGATATTTTTGCATAACAAATGGTAACGTAACTTCATATTTTCTAATGTTATGATAAACATAAGGTTGTAACCAAATTTGGGATGCATACGACTTTGAAAATGTAAATTGCCACTCAAATCTCAAAGTTTGTGTTGCGTTATTAGAAACTATGTCAGAGATGTATCCATTTGTGACAGTGTATGTCGTCACTTCCTTGAAACCACTAAATTTTTTATGGCAAGATTGTGGAACAAAAACATGTTGTTATGCCAATTTGTAGAATTTTTTGACCTAATTCAAATATTATTGTGATTATTATGTTGTACTTTTGACATAAAAGTTTGAATGTTCCTTATAACTCAAATTGCATTTCTCATCAATCTCTAAAACATGACCTATAATGGAACATAGAAGCCTAAATATGATTTTTGTGAAATTTTTCCAGTCTTATTGGAGGTACACATAGGTCAACTTATATTTACTTTTGGTAAGCACGCAAAAATTCAATTAAATGATAGAAAATAGCAAATTTAAACTATATGGGAGACGTACACATTTGCGAACATATTTAGTCTCACTTTGTAAAAATTATCTGATTTTTTATGACAAGAATAAAACATGAAAATATGCTTTCATGTCAATTTTTAGAATGTTTTGAACAAATTTAGATATTAATATAATTATTTTATTATAATTTGGATTTTTAACGATTGAAATTACTCTGGCAAACAAATGAACTCTTCATCTATCTTTTGTACATAGACCACACTGAAACATTTGATCTTGAATATAATTTTCCTTAAATTTTTAAAATATTATAAGTAGTACATGTAGTTCAACTTTAAACCTAAATAAGTAACAAAAATAATAAATCAATTGGTTAAATGGGCCCAAAATTTGATCTGGGTCGTTTCCAGCAAAAGCCCGACTCATCCTATCTGTCCATATTCCAAACCAACGGTTCATATCGACACTCAGATGTATAAAAATCCTGCTGTTGACGCTCAGCCTCACCACTAAGTGTGCACAAACGGCGACGGCGCTAGGAATGCTTGTTGGCGCTCACTAGCATCACTGCCGGGTTCACACCTCTAGTAACAGGGCTAAGGGACGTCTGGGTAAAACACACAATCACAGAAAGGTCCGCAAGCGCACGGATTACCGTTGTAGCACTTCACCCGGTGGTATTCGGGTTATCGTATTTATATTTTCCTGTGGGAGGCACTACGACAGAGATGATCGAGTAAACTGTGGCGAATAACCAAGACTTGGTAAAGAGCTAAAGCGGGGGATAACGAATAAAGATATTCGGGGGTAACTTGACACACACTAGGAGATCTAAATAAAAGACTAGAGAGGATAGCGAGCTGGGAGCACAACGAGACGAGAAAGGATTCTAACACAATCTATCTATTCTTGTCAACTCTAGGCAAAGGGCTAAAGCAAAGGATAACCAAGGCAAGCTAACTCAACAAGCTCTTCTTGACCTGTAGGGGCATGCAAAGCCGTGCCCTCAGACTGGGATGAGAAGGGAGGACTACGACGCGCTGAATCCTACCGGCCCGAACTAACGTGGTGGACTACAAAGCCCGTCCGGAGCTGTCACCTCCTTAGGGTACCACAACTATTCCGTTACGCGGGACACAAATCTAAGACTAAGGTAAACTTTGAGCACTGTGCTCACAACGAACCAAAGAACCTTTCCCCGGATATCACGAAGGAAGGTCTCTCTCTCCGGTGAAACACCGGAGATCAAGCGAAGAACGACCACAACACTATAGGGTTCAAGAGAGCTATGCTAACCAAGACTAAACTAACTTTAGTCTAAACCAAGAATAAAGCTTCTAGAGCAAAGTAAAAGCTAAATGTAATTGACTCGAAAAGTAAGATAGAAAGATAACTTAAATTGTACTTGAGTCTAAACAAAGAAAGGATACAAGAGTAGTACCGGAACTCTGAAGAAGACTCCTCCGGAACCCCGAGACTAGCTCGACTCGACTCTAACTCCCAAGCTACACTAATCCTACTCTAAGTGAACAAAAGAGTGGAAATGAGATGCTTCAGCGATGTGTGTTCATTCCAGCGGGTGTGAGGCTCCTTTTATAGGTAAGTGAGGTCGGTTGAGCGTGTGGGCCCATTTTCATAGGTGTGGCCGGATGAGGAGGTGCGGCCGGCCCAATGATCCACCGCCTCTTGACTTGGACGCTCCTGATCCTTGCTCCTGAGGCGGTTGAAGGTCGGTAACTTGAGTCGGTTTCGGTCGGCACGACGGTTGGGAGGTGCGGCCGGCCCACCTCTATGCCGTGGGATGAACCGCCTTCGCTCAGGGACACTCAGGATGGCCTTGGAATGACGGTTGTGGCAGTTGATCGGCCGGAGAGGTGGACCCATTGATCCAAGTGATCACAACTTCATCCATTCGATCAAACCGACATTTCCTTGATCAATCTTGTTCATCCAAATTGTGCAAGCGGGGAAGGACGTGACTCGGACCGGAGACGTGGCACGAGGCAGGTGCGGCCGCACCTAGCAGGGCCGGCCGCACCTGCAGGGCCGGCTGCACCTGCCAGGCCGGCTGCACCTGCAGGGTCGGCCGTGCCTGGTGGTGCGGCCGTGCCTAGCTCATGTGGCACGTTGGTTCCTTTCCCCCCTAAATGTGTACCTATCCATAAAAATTGTAACACAACTCATGGAACTTTATTAGTATCAAAAATGTGCATGAAACTTGTTGTATACTCCTCTCGAACCCGAGGTTTTGACAGTCGAATCCTTGTTGTAAGGACCGTCAACAAACTCCCCCAAGCTAAACGTTTGCTCGTCCTCGAGCAAAGCCTAGACTTGGCCTCGGTGGATCAGGGGTTGCAAGATGTTATCACTCGGCGAGTACCTGCACACAAACTCCATGCTCTTCTTGCAAATTTGAAAAGGTTGGTACGGGAGAAGCTTAGACTTACTTTACCCGTGGGGCTTTTAGCTTTCCACCTTGCCTTTGGAGGTTGAAAAGTAGAATGGGTTTTGACTTTGCATCTCTTACTCTTCTTCTTTTCTGGATCCTATCTCGGAGTTTTTTTTTGAAAATTTTGCAAAGAAAGACAAGGTTCCTCGGATGGTTCCCTCGATCGCTCAAGTGGTGTTTGTTACCTCACCAAAGGCTTTAAGCGAGCCTCAACTTCCTACCTCTATGGCTTGTATGTGGAGCTTTGGGTAGGATAAGTATGAGACTCACTTGTGCCACATGATGTTGTTGAGCCAAAGACCGGATCCAAGAAGAAACTAGTCATGCAACTTGATCGAGATGTGCAAGTGTGTGCAATATTTTTGCGTTTTTTCTAAACACTCCTAGCTTTGAGATTCTCCTCTTGCTTTTATTTTGGAGGGGGGGTCATGCTTTACTTTTTTTTCTATGCTCTTTGATTGGAGCACACATTTTTTTCTATGCTTCTTGAGCATATACTTTTTTTGATGACCCCTCTCTCCTTTTGCAAGATTACAAGAAGAGAAATCTCTTTGAACTTTGGAGTATTTATTTTTTTGTGGATGGATGGCATGTTTTGCGTAACTCCCGGTGTAGGAGTTAGCATTTATATGTGGGTGTACATGATCTCGATCATGGAAGCATGAAAAGATTCTACCAAGGGTCACAACAATTTGGCAAAACTCAATGGGTCACAAGCAAGCATATGTAGAAGGTTTGAACATTGATACCGACATATGGCTTTGGTAGGTAATATGACCATTGAGGAACTTGCCTTGTTTTATTTTAAAAAAGAAATCGTCCGAGATTTTCACCATACTTTGAGATAGAGCAGATCAACATTGTCGCACCATATCATACTAGTCAACAACCTAGATTTGGTCATAAGCATTTGCTTCCCACAAAGTTTTATTTCAGGCTCTTGTCTCAGAATATACCAACAAATTCAAAAAGGCATAGAGCACAAAGATATGCACTAGGTTCTTGCAAAGTTTTAACTTAGCAACCATTCATCATTTCCAAAGTGAGGGTATAGACAAGATTTCAAGCACATGGTTGAAGCAAACATTTCTTTTATTCAAAAGAGATAAACAAGATGTAAAAGAGTAGTTTGGATGGACATACCTTCCTTGATTGAAAATGGGGTCTCCCCCAAGCTAAATTTTGGCTCCCTGGTTGGCCTGTCTTCATTTTGGTGATGGGACGAGCACCTGGACGCTTGTAGTGGTTGTCTTGATGGATCTGTGAAAAATCATAGGTACGGCCGTATCACTTGGTACGGCCGGTCCTACTAAATTTTTCCCAGGCACTCGTGTTCCCTCCTGAAAACATCCTGCACAAAAATTTTGTCGAGGGGAGGTACGGCCGTACCTCTAGGTTCGGCCGTATCACCAAAAATCTCCAAAACTGCTTTTCTAAGCCTTGTTTACTTACTAAATGCAATGATGAAAACAAATTTGAAATCTAAACATGATTGATGCATGAAATAAAGGGAAATATGAGATAATTACCGGTTTACCTCTCGGTGAGGGCTCATCGTTTAGAGTCCGTGAGCGGGACTCCTCCGGTTGCTCAATTAATCTTGGGCTCGTCCGGTCCCGGAGTGGAAGACTCGGACGATGCTCTCTTCACTCGCCACACCTTCTTTGTTTTCTTCGGTGGCGATGAAGTCGGTGAAGCTTTAGCGGGGGTGTTCTTGATTTCCGTCTTCTTTTCCCCCTTAGCTTTGTTGATTGCCTTTGACTTCTTGGGTTGGTGGCACCCGTTGAATGCTTTGTCTTGCTCCCAATGCTTCCTCATTGTTGTAATGAGGCCATCCACCTTGGGCTTGGTCGGGGCTACTTTTTCTTTCTTATGTTGGGGTTGTGGCTTCTTCCACCCTCTAGCTTCCTCATCTTGCACTAGGTAACATTGCTCTTCATTTGCTTGGAATCTGAATGTCATGTTCCTTCGCCCTATGCGGAATTGGATCTTCCCGGCTCTGACATCAATCCTTGCATTGACATCTCTTAGGAATGGTCGCCCGAGAATGAGTGGAATTTCTTCTTGTGTGTCGAGGACCACGAAATCCGCAAAGACATACGAGCCTCTGACATTCACCAAGAGATTTTCTACTATGCCGTCTGGATATTTGATTGATGAGTCGGCAAGTTGGACTGTCATCGTCATCAGAGAGATAGCCGGATATCCTAACTCTTCAAACATGGCTTTGGGCATGAGGTTGACACTCGCTCCAAGGTCACAAAGAGCATTCTTGATCTTTTGGTAGTAGATTGTGCATGTGATGCCCAGATATCCATTGTCCTTCTTGTGCAAGACTGGTGATTCATCCCATGGGTCTTGGATTTGATGTATAGGCTTCCCTACATGGTTAGGTGCATATGTCCTCCTAGATGGCTTACCCCATCTGGTGGATATGGCACTAACATGCTCTCGGGTAGGCTCGGGTTGCCCCGGGATTCCACCCGACTCAGAAGAAGGTAAAGAAGTAGCAAGCTGAGCAAGTTGAGTTTCTATCATTTTGTTAAAGCTAAGCTAATTCTTCATGGCGGAGGTTAAAGATTCTATGGTGGAGTTAAGATTTTCAAGAACTTTCTCATTGGCGGCTAGCTTCTTGTTTATACTTTCATTAATTCTAGCTTGGCCAAAGACAAGATCTTTAATGGAAGGCTGATTATTGAAAGAATTAGAATAGTTACCTCCATTTTGATTGTTGAACGGGAAATTGGGCCTCGAGTTCCACCCTTGATTGCTGTAGTTGTTGTTGCGGAACCCGTTGTTGTTGCCATTGTTGATGAAGCTAGCTTCTTCCCTTGTCTCGAGACAATCATTGCCCGAATGACCAACATTACCGCAAACCTCGCACGTCATGTGCGCATCCATAATCTTAGCGGTTTCCATGTTGCTTGATGCCTCCAATTTCTTCATGAGGAGGTCCATCTTGGCGGCAATCATGTCGATTCCATCGACTTGGTGTACACCGCGGGTACGGGGTTGGAGATGATCTCCATCCCAACCTTGATTTGCCACCATCTTCTCGATTAATTCCTTAGTGACTGGTACTTGTAGCGAGAAGAAGGCTCCTCCAGCAGCTGCATCTAGGTGCTCATGGGACGTACGCTTGAGCCCATGATAGAAGGTTTGAATTAAGAACCACCCGTGCATGCCATGGTGCGGGCACGCGGTGATGTACTCCTGGAAGCGTTCCCATGCTTCCGGGATGCTCTCATCATTCTGCTGCTGAAAACCCAAAATTCTTGCGCGGAGGGCATTGGTTTTGCCCACCGGGAAGAACTTTGCGAGAAATGCCTTTGAGCACTTATCCCATGTGTTTATGGCATCTCGCTCCGCATAAAACCATTGTTTCGCCTTCCCGAGCAATGAGAACGGGAATAGGCGAAGACGGATTGCATCATCCATCACTCCACGGATAGTGAAAGTCCTACACACCTCTAGAAAATGCTGGAGATGTGCATTGGCATCTTCATTTGGCTTGCCGGAGAACGGATTTGCTTGCACCATGTTGATCAATGCCGGCTTGAGTTCAAAGTTTCCATCTCCCACCGTTGTGGTTGGTCCGGTAGGGACATTGGTGTTGGACGGGGCGGAAAACTCGCGGATCGTCCTCTCGGCCATTGGTGCTGACGAGGTGCTATCTACGGGATCGACGGTGTTCATCTCTTGATTCGAGAGAAACTTCTGAGGGATGAGGACACGGGGTCGCACTCTCCTCACAAGTGACTCCGGATTGTCGTTAAAGTTGGACGGTAGGTCGAAACCGGTCATGCACTACTCTACGTACACGAGAGTAGAGCAAGTGTAAACCCGCTTAAATAGTGGTTCACCGAACCTTGATAATTCTACCACTATGTTTAAACGATATCTTATGCCTATTGCCTCCCCGGCAACGACGCCAGAAATGCTTGTTGACACTCCTTAGCCTCACCACTAAGTCTGCACAAACGGCGATGGCGCTAGGAATGCTTGTTGGCGCTCACTAGCGTCACTGCCGAGTTTACACCTCTAGTAACGAGGCTAAGGGACGTCTGGGTAAAACACACGATCACAGAAAGGTCCGCAAGCGCACGGATTACCGTTGTAGCACTTCACCAGGTGGTATTCGGGTTATTGTATTTATATTTTCCCGTGGGAGGCACTACGGCAGAGATGATCGAGTAAACGGTGGTGAATAACCAACACTTGGTAAAGAGCTAAAGCAGGGGATAACGAATAAAGATATTCGGGGATAACTTGACACACGCTAGGAGATCTAAATAAAAGACTAGAGAGGATAGCGAGTTGGGAGGACAACGAGACGAGAAAGGATCCTAACACAATCTATCTATTCTTGTCAACTCTAGGCAAAGGGCTAAAGCAAAGGATAACCAAGGCAAGCTAACTCAACAAGCTCTTCTAGTGCTGCAGGGACATGCAAAGCCGTGCCCTCAGACTGGGATGAGAAGGGAGGACTACGACGCGCTGAATCCTACTGGCCCGAACTAACGTGGTGGACTACAAAGCCCGTCCGGAGCTGTCACCTCCTTAGGGTACCACAACTATTCCATTGCACGGGACACCAATCTAAGACTAAGGTAAACTCTGAGCACCGTGCTCACAATGAACCAAAGAACCTTTCCCCAGATATAACGAAGGAAGGTCTCTCTCTCCGGTGAAACACCGGAGATCAAGCGAAGAACGACCACAACACTATAGGGTTCAAGAGAGCTATGCTAACCAAGACTAAACTAACTTTAGTCTAAACCAAGAATAAAGCTTCTAGAGCAAAGTAAAAGCTGAATGTAATTGACTCGAAAAGTAAGATAGAAAGATTACTTAAATTGTACTTGAGTCTAAACAAAGAAAGGATGCAAGAGTAGTACCGGAACTCTGAAGAAGACTCCTCCGGAACCCCGAGACTAGCTCGACTCGACTCTAACTCCCAAGCTACACTAATCCTACTCTAAGTGAACAAAAGAGTGGAAATGAGATGCTCCAGCGCTGTGTGTTCGTTCCAGCGGGTGTGAGGCTCCTTTTATAGGTAAGTGAGGTCGGTTGAGCGCATGGGCCCATTTTCATAGGTGCGGCCGGATGAGGAGGTGCGGCCGGCCCTATGATCCACCGCCTCTCGACTTGGACGCTCCTGATCCTTGCTCCTGAGGCGGTTGAAGGTCGGTAACTTGAGTCGGTTTCGGTCGGCACGGCGGTTGGGAGGTGCGGCCGGCCCTCTAGGTGCGGCCGGCCCACCTCTATGCCGTGGGATGAACCGCCTTCGCTCAGGGACGCTCAGGATGGCCTTGGAATGACGGTTGTGGCGGTTGATCGGCCGGAGAGGTGGACCCATTGATCCAAGTGATCACAACTTCATCCATTCGATCAAACCGATGTTTCCTTGATCAATCTTGTTCATCCAAGTTGTGCACGCGGGGAAGGACTTGACTCAGACTGAAGATGTGGCACGGGGCAGGTGCGGCCGCACCTGCAGGGCCGACCGCACCTGCCAGGCCGGCTGCACCTGCAGGGCCGGCCGTGCCTAGTGGTGCGGCCGTGCCTAGCTCGTGTGGCACGTTGGTTCCTTTTCCCCCTAAATGTGTACATGTCCATGAAAATTGCAACACAACTCGTGGAACTTTATTAGTATCAAAAATATGCATGAAACTTGTTGTATACTCCTCTCGAACCCGAGGTTTTGACGGTCGAATCTTTGTTGTAAGGACCGTCAACACCTGCCTCCCACGAACCCTATCTCTCCATCCCGTTCACCTCAGATGCGCCACCTCCCATACCCCTCCCAGCCTCTCTCTCTCTCTCCAACTCCTTCTCAGATCCCTCGCCGCGTCTCCCCCTTCCCTCCCATCCGCACGAGTCAGGGGCGGTGAGCGGTGATGCCGGATCTCATCCGCGCGGGCCGGGGCGGCGTTGCCGAATCCGGGTGCCTGGACGCACGGGGATAGCAGAGGAGAGGAGGACGCGCATGCCATGTCAGGTTCGTCCACACCTCGCTCCCCCTCTCTCAACCACCATGGCTCCATCCAATCCAACCCTAGACCCCCCTCGAAACCGCAGCTCTGCCGGTTGGGGAACGCTCACTGGAGTTTCATTTGCTTGTCACCCACAGGATGTCTTCCTCCCCACGAGGAGGGAGGAGGGAGGAGGGATTTGAGGGAATCGTGGGTTTCGCTAGGTCGATTAGGCTGGGATGCTGCCTTGTGCCTTCCAAGCTATCTGTGGGATGGTGCGGAGTAGGTTGGTTGGTTGGGTACTTGGTTTAGCTCGTGGAGAATCATGGGGCTCTGCTCTGATCTAAGATGTGGTCTTGCACGCCTCGTGATCTAGGGGTCCTGACCCTTCTGAGTCCATTCATTTTCAGCACTTGATTGGATCAGGCCGCTGTTTGATCCGCTATACACAAATGGTACTACTGATGGTGTGGTTTACAACATCTGAATGAGGTGTCCATCGTAATATGCTAGTGTTTTGGTCCTTGTGTTCATGCATCCTTCTGCACGGCTGTCGTGATCCATTTTAGCCACTGTGCATGTTTGCTTTACTTTATGATTAGTGGATGATAGGTTGGCAATTAAAATTATCAACACAGTTTTTAGATTCAGAGATCTATACTGTTGATTTAGTCTTGACGTGGTTGTGTCCTTCGTGTGTGTGCGTGTGTTCAGATGGGTTTGTTAGCTTGTTAGTTGCGCGTGTGTGTGCATGTGTTTAGGCTTAGTTTGTTAGCATGTGTTAATCGTCGATCTGTAGAGTAGCAGGTCCATGCATGAGTTGGTGCTCGTGTGTGTCAAGGACAGGTCGAGCACGGCGTGTGAGCGCGTGCTGGTAGTTGCAGGGTAGGCGAGTCAGAATCCGGTGGCGAGAGAAGCGCATGCAAGCTCTGGATCAGCTGGAGACCGGTTCTCATGGAGTTCGTGGCTCAATGTGGAGACGGCCGGGTCACAGGAGACGCGTACGTGCGCGTGATCGGCGGAGTGCATGGTGTGGACGCTGTGTCGCAGAGAGGCTACTTAAGCCATGTATCCCTGTGTGTAAGGTTGTTCCAGCCCTTTGAGATGAAGAAATAGCCAAGATACAGGCCGTTCGGCGGTCGCGGTGTTCGTCGCCGGAAATCGCTGTTCATCTTCCACCTTGTGTCCGTGCGCGAGAGTGAGTGTTCTCAGGGCAAGGTTCCAACAATTGGTATCAGAGCAAGGTTCGGTCGTCGGGGGATTCGTTTCCTCGTCGAAGCCGTACTAGCGGTGCTCGCCGGCAGCTGTGAAGCGTGAAGCTCCAATCCGTGTGTCGGCATATGGAGCTGTGTCGCGCGACGGCTGCAATGGTGAGGCGTAATTCGTCGGTTCGTGTGTCGAACTATGCGTGGTCGCCAATGGTGAAGCTGCGGCAGTGGATCGTGTGTCGATCCTGCCGAGCGTGGTGTGCTTGTCGGCGTGTGGCACCGGCGGAGTAGGAGCTCGGTGTGTGGCGCCGGCATACAAGGAGTTCGGCGTGTGGCGCTGGCAGACAAAGTCCTTGGCGTGCGGTGCTGAGGAAGAAGAAGGTCGTGTCTGATGGCCGTGACAGCGGCCGTGGCGGTGACAACGACGAGAGCAGGGGCATCAACTCCGATGCCGGCAAGCGTGCGGTGCTCGAGCGGAGACGGTGCATGCAGAGGTGGCCGTGTCAGGTCGGGATGCCGTACTGGCGGCCGGTGATGACGAAGACGACGACAGTGCAACAACTTCGGAAATGCCAAGTCAAGATTAGGGGGAGTTTGTTGGAATAATCTTAACGTGGTTGTGTCCTTCGTGTGTGTGCGTGTGTTCAGATGGGTTTGTTAGCTTGTTAGTTGCGCGTGTGTGTGCATGTGTTCAGGCTTAGTTTGTTAGCATGTGTTAGTCGTCGATCTGTAGAGTAGCAGGTCCATGTATGAGTTGGTGCTCGTGTGTGTCAAGGACAGGTCGAGCACGGCGTGTGAGCGCGTGCTGGTAGTTGCAGGCTAGGCGAGTCAGAATCTGGTGGCGAGAGATGCGCATGCAAGCTCTGGATCAGCTGGAGACCGATTCTCACGGAGTTTGTGGCTCAACGTGGAGACGGCCGGGTCACAGGAGACGCATACATGCGCGTGATCGGCGGAGTGCATGGTGTGGACGTTGTGTCGCAGAGAGGCTACTTAAGCCATGTATCCCTGTGTGTAAGGTTGTTCCAGCCCTTTGAGATGAATAAATAGCCAAGATACAGGCCGTTCGGCGGCCGCGGCGTTCGTCACCGGAAATCGCTGTTCATCTTCCACCTTGTGTCCGTGCGCGAGAGTGAGTGTTCTCAGGGCAAGGTTCCAACATGTACATTACTATCAGGTAGCCAAGTACCTCCAGGTCTGTAATGTTTTGCTTCCACAAATTTCCAACCCATAAACATCAGATATTGTCTTCATCTGTTGGGCATCACCCAATATTTAAAACAGAGCTAAATGTCTTTTGGCACTTCATTAGTTTAATTCCTTGCTGATTTGTGTATGTACGCAGCAATGAGTATTTTTCCCAAATGATTAAGCAATCTTTGCTAGCTGATTAGTGCTTACTTAATCTTGGCTTGGTCTCTGTAGCTGATCAGTGAGCTTATTAATCTCTAGCGATTTAACATGAGACGGCCTTATTGAATTACTTTTTTCACTTGCTAATCATATCTGGTGCTCAATTAACTATCTATTGCATGCTTAGTTCTTTCACTCCTTCCAGATCTATTTTGCTAGTGTTTAATAATATATTGCAATGGCTGGTGTTTATGTCCATTTGGAAAAGATGATCTTATAAATACTTGTAGAGAGTATTTAACTGATCACATTATTACTTATTTGCTATTCATCCTTGCAGGGCGGAGGCTGCATCCAATCTGAATGACAGGACTGAGAGGCAGTGGAGTACAAGTCCTTGCTATACGTCATGGCAGTCATATGTTTACCACTGTTTTAGCTCTATGTTTGTTCATTCCTTCGCATCATGGTAGTCAGTAATAGCTAAATCTTTTGCCTGATTCATTAGTTAACTGTGTCATTAGTTTTGCATCCGTAAGCATAATAGCATCTATTTATTTATCAAGATAATTAGTAAGCTGTGCTTTGCATGTCAATTTTGCATGCTTGTTAGCTAGCTCTCAATTTTAATTAGGGAATGTCTGTCAGCTTGCCTTCTTTTAAGTGATGCTTGGCTACTGTCATTAGCTATCGCAACGCCACTTTATTTGAGTTGCATGACATTGGAATTGCATGCTAGTTTTTCCTGAATTGTTTCAGTTGCCATAATCATCAGAGGAACACATGAATTATTTCTAAGTTTAACTAGGGGTCCATTAAATTATTGGAGTAACAATCATAGCAGCAGATGCAATTAGTATCACCAAGTCCATTAAGTTTTAAGGCTTCCAGATTTAAAACTGTAGGCAAGCATGCTTGCAGGTCGGAGACTACTGCTTCCTGGTGTGATGAGTGATTGACAACGTGGTGTGGACTGACTCTTGGCCTAGTATTGCAGGTGCAGGTTGCGGCTTGACTCGTGTTGGTGCAGGTGAAGAGCGAGCGCGAAAGGTCTATGCCTTGCGGGGCCTCCGAGGAGTGGAGAGACAAGTAGGCTCGGCTTGAGGGACCCGGTGGCCAGCGGGGTCAAGTGCGGGCCGCATGGTGGCAAGAAAAGCAAGACGAAGTCGTCGACCGAAGCCGGTGCAGGGTAGCGGCTCACGACCGGAGTCTGCACGCGGGGTTTGCGGCGGTTCACCACAAAACCGTCGGGGTTACTTGGTTGAGCCACAAAACCAAGACCGAAGGTTCGGCGGGCGGAGACGGGATCCGGGTGCGTCGAGAGACTTCGAAGCGGTGGACACACGTCGGGATCGCAAGGCTTGCGTCGAGGCTAAGCGAGGTGCAGTCGCCGGGCATCCGTCTGATGGTGCTACGACGAGATTTCCCAAAGTGCCCCTCGGGGGTGTGTATCCTAGTATTATGTAATAGGGGTAGTTTCGTCTTTCGGTTGCCTCCATATAAACTTAGAGGAGAGAGGATGGCAGCCATCTCTTGGAACCCTAGCTCATTCCCCTTTGCTATTTTCCCTTCCTATTTTCCCTAGGTTTTCCATAGGACTAGCTTGAGAGCTTCATGGTGAGATCTTGATAGAGGGATGGATGTTGAGGAGGCAAGCTAGACCTTGTATGAATCTTTCATGGTGTGTATAGAAGGTTTGGCGTGATTCCTCAAGTGTTCTTGTTGCTCCTCCCGTTTCTCTTTTTCGGTGATTTTCGGAGCCTTTTCGTGGTATTTTCGTTCGTCGCTCGATTCGTCGATTTGAGGGCGTTTCTCTCCGGATTTCTTTGAGGGGATCATGGGTGAGTACCTTGTGCCTCTTTGTGGATGATCTTGACCTCTCAAACGCTGGATTTGGCCTTCGATTCGTTGATTTTTTGATGAACCCTAGTTCATAGTGTTCTTGGCAAGGATTCGCGATTCCGGAAGTTGTAGGGAGTTAGAGGCCGAAATTTTTGGGGCATAACCTCTCCTTGGGGTGTTCATCATCTCCCCAAAGTTTCGTCTCAAAGCTCCAAGTGGTTTGGGAGATCCATCGATCGAAAGTTTGGAGTTGACCCGCGGGCGTTTTTTCTGGGCTGTCCAGGAAGTTCCGACCCTGAGGCTGTATGTTCCGGTAGGGGGCCGAAAGTTCCGACAATATCTTCCGTTGTGTCTCGGGCTTGGTCCGGAAGTTTCGACCTCTTGGTCGTATGTTTCGGTAGGTTGCTGCAGTTCTAGGTTTCGCCGAAAGTTCCGACAATATCTTCCGGTGGGGCTCGGGCTTGGTCCGGAAGTTCCGACCTCTTGGTCATATGTTCCGGTAGGTTGCTGCAGTGCTCGGTTTTGCTCCGTTTTGTTCGTGGTTGTTTCCATCTTGCGTCCAAGCTTTTCAATCCTTGTTCTAGGGTCTCTAGAGAGGTGTGTGCTTCCTTCCGCTTGTTTGTGTGTGACTCTTGGAGTTGCGACTGGGACATAGGCCGAGTTCTTTGAAGAAGAATTTTTATCGGCTCCCATTCACTCCCCCCTCTCTGGTCGCCAATCCAGTCCTTCAATTGGTATCAGAGCCGGTTACGGATCTTCGTGATTCTAACCAGTCTAAGATCCAAAGATGGCGTACTAGGAACGGGGTTCGGGTCCTCCACACTTTGATGGTACAAACTATCAGATGTGGCAAAGGCGGATGTCTGCTTTCCTCCGCGGCAAGGGTCAGATCCTGTGGGATGTCACGGTGAACACAGCTTATGTTCATCCTATGAACTTCCTTGCTCCAGGATCGAGGGACCTGTTCGACGCCAACAACAAGGCGGTCGACTACCTGTACCGTGCTCTGTGTCAATCCGAATTCGATCAGGTTCAGACAGAGGACTTGGCATGCAGGATTTGGGAGCAGCTGAAGAATGCTCATGCCGGGAACGCTAAGGTTCAGGCTCGGCTCTTTGCGACCTACCGGAGAGAGTACGAGAATTTCACGCATCTCCCCAGTGAGTCCATTGATGCCATGTTCCAGCGGTTCACGGTGATCGTGAACAACATGAGGGCTAATGTGGCTGTGCTCCTGTACGATGACCATGATAGGGCTATCAAGCTCCTGCATTCCCTGGATCGTACCGTGTGGAGTGAGAAGGTCAAGGCCATTCTTGAGTCGGAGAAGTATGAGACCCTCACGGTGGACGAGCTATTTTCCAAGCTCAAGTCGTCCGAGGTGGACCGTGGGGTGCGTGCAAAGATCGAGAACCCGACTGACCCTCATAGTCTGGCTCTCGTGTCTTGTTCAAGGACTAACGCTAACATGTCTTCGAGACATTTTTCTTTGTCTTGCCTTGTGTCCATGCCAGATGAGGAGTTCGACGTGCTGGGCGAGGAGGATCTCGCGTTGCTGAGCAGGCGGTTCGAGCACATGTACACGAACCGGAAGAACGCTCAGAGGAGCTCAGGTATGTGCTACCAGTGCGGGAAGGACGGGCACTTCATCGCCGAGTGACTAGAAGCCATGGAGGTCAAGCCTGAGCACAAGCACCGTCCGAGGACCGACCACAAGCACCGCTCGAGGGACGACTACAAGGGCAAGAACAAGTCCGAGCGGAGGCCAAGGAAGAGTGGTAGTCACAAGAAGAAGGAGTGAGCGATGGTTGCCGGTGCAAGCGACATCGACTCAAGCTCCTGCTACTCTTCATCGAGCTCAAGTGATGAAGATGAGAACCGACACAAGGGCAAGCGGTCGAGCAAGAACATCAACGGCCTGTGCTTCGCCACCCAAGGCTTTTGCAGCATGGCACATAGCTCCGCAAGCAAGAAGAGCAACAAGGATGACTCGGGCTCCGACTCCGAGGAAGAGGTAAACAATGATCCATCCTTCTTGATAGCGGAGAATGCTAGGTTGAATGACTTGCTTGACAACCGTGATGATGTGCTTAGAAAGACCAACATGGAGAAGAGGGAGTATAGGTCTTTGCTTGGAGAGGCTAAGGAGAAGATGGTTGAGCTAGAATCTTTGCTTGATGATGCTAGGGCTCAAATAGATTCTCTTAAGTCTGCTCCTGTTGTGACCAATGAACCTGAATGCACCGATTGTTCTGTTTACCTTGATGATTTGACTGTGCTTAAGGAGAAATGTGCCTCCAAGGTCGAGGAACTAGATGTGCTTAGGGTTGAGCTAGATGAGATGAAATCTAGGCCCTCCTTGCTTGGTGCTTGCACTTCTTGTCCTGTTTTGCATGAGAAGCTAGATGTTTCGCTTGTTTATGCTAGATCTCTAGAGGCTCAGCTGAAAGCTCCTATTCCTACACCATGCTCTACTTGTGAAATAAATGCTGTGAAAAATATGGAGCTTGCACACTATGTTGATCGCTTGCAGGATGAGAATGATGAGTTGAGAAAGATGATGGGTTGGTTCTCTAGTCATGAGCCTCAGCTGAGGATGATGATTGAGACATAGAAGCGCTATGATGGGGAAGCGCTTGGGGCAAACAAGGTTGGTGAGGGAAGTGGTGAGAATGAGGGGAAGATTGGAGATATCCCAGAGCCACCAAAAACCCACCACAAAAATGCCTATGCTCCTAAGCCAAACCCTCTTAGGAACTGACTAGACACAACCCCAGCTCCACCTGTGTTTCCTCCACATATCGATGACTTCCAGAAACCCATCAAGTTCAAGAGTGACTTGGGAAATGAGTTCTTTGGGAAGAAGGGAGAGAAAACGAGTGAGGAGAAGCCAGAGCCCAAAGAGAGCCCAAAACCAAAGCCAAAACCGAAACCCTTCCATTGTGAGCATTGTGGGAGAGATGGGCACCTTGCAGAGTTTTGCTTCAGGAGGAAGCGTGAGGAGAGGTTGGCTAGAGAGATGGCCAACAAGGACAGGTACCGCCCTTCTCGTGGTGTGCCTGAGCCTAGGTTGGTGCCGAGAGGTGAGGGTATGGTGCGTACCATTTACCCTCGAGAGAGGCGTGAGTTTGTGCCTCGAGGTGATCCACCACATAGAAAAGGTGGTAGGCATGTTGGGTTTGGGCGTGGTGAGTTTGCTGGACGTTCCTTCGCTCGTGGCCAATACGAGTATGGGGGGAACGATCGCAGCTTTAGGTCCCAGAGGAGCTACGGGCCATGATCTCCTCTTCGTGGTACGCGTAGTCCTCCAAGGGGACGTGTGGGTGTTCCACCTAGGAGAGATAGGATGGATTTTGCTAATCCCACATTTGAGCAAATGGCACGGCACTGGTTTGATTCATTTTGTACTAACTCCAGTGCTGAGTCGTTTGCTCACTCTCGCTCTCGTTTTTGATTTGCAGGTGGGAGGCTTGGAGGGCTTTTGGTTGATCGACTCCGGTTGCTCTCGACACATGATCGGAGATCGAAGGTGGTTCTCCACTCTCACCCCGGTGATGACCAAAGAGTACATCACTTTTGGTGACAATGGGAAAGGTAGAGTGCTTTCAATGGGCACGGTGAAGGTGACCGATTCTGTGACTCTTAGGCGTGTTTCTCTTGTCAAGTCTTTGGGGTACAATCTTCTGTCGGTTTCCCAGCTTCTTGATGAGGGTTTTGAGGTCCGTTTCAAAATGGGAGCTTCGCGTGTTTTGGATTCTCGAGGTGATCTTGTATGCACGATCATCCCCGAAGGTCAGATTTTCAGAGCCGATTTTTCTCAGTGTGTTGGCTCTTCTCGTTGCTTGGTTGCTGGTGTTTCGACGGAGCTTTGGAAATGGCATAGGAGACTAGGTCACTTGAGTTTTGACTTGTTGTCACGCTTGAGTGGGCTAGGCTTGGTCCGAGGATTGCCAAAGTTGAAATACCAAAAGGATTTGGTATGTGCTCCGTGTAGGCATGGTAAGATGGTCGCCGCCTCTCACCCGCCTCTGACATCCGTTATGACAGAGAGGCCATGCGAGCTGTTCCATATGGACTTGGTTGGTCCAGCTCGTGTGTGCTCGGCAGGTGGGAAATGGTATGTTCTTGTGATCATGGACGACTATTCTCGCTATGCTTGGGTCTTCTTTTTGGCTGACAAGGGGGAGACGTTTGGCTTTGTCCGAGATCTAATCTTGAGGTTGAAGAATGAGAGGAATGGAGATGCTATTCGAGCTATTCGTAGCGACAATGGTAGTGAATTAAAAAACTCTCATTTCGAAACCTTTTGTCGTGATTTGGGTCTCCAACATCAGTTTTCTTCTCCCTTTGTGGCTTGTCAGAATGGTGTAGTTGAGAGGAAAAATCGTTCCCTTTGTGAGATGGCTCGGACGATGCTCGACGAGCATAGGACTCCGAGAAGATATTGGGCAGAGGCGGTGAATACCGCTTGCCATGTTGGGAACCAAATTTTTCTTTGGGCCTTCTTGAACAAGACGTGCTATGAGCTCATGCACGGGTGAGCACCTAGAGTGAGCCATTTCAGGGCTTTTGGTTGTCGGTGCTTTATTCTTAAGAAGGGTAGGCTTGATAAGTTTGAGTCGAGGTCCTCCGATGGGATTTTCTTGGGTTATGCTAGTCATTCTCGAGCATTTCGTGTGCTCAACCTTGATACTAACCTAGTCATGGAGACTTGCGAGGTTACCTTCAACGAGACACAACCATGCAATTCGTTTGTCTTTGAGTGTGCAGGTGACGACGAAGTTGGCAAGAAGATCTTTGAGGACGAGGAGGATGATGCTGGAGAGGATGATGGTGATGATGGTGAAGCTCCAGCCACGCATGTACCCTCTACTTCCACTATGACGACTACGGTGCAGGATGGTCCATCCCCTACACCGCCTACGATCCAGCAAGATCAAGTGGAAGCAGCTGTTGAGGGGGAGGTTGTCTCTAGGTGAGAGGCACCGAGGCGCATTCAAGTTGATCATCCGCCCTCAAGAATCATCGGCGACATCAATGAGCGTACGACACGATCGAGGTCCAGAAATGCTTCTCACTTTACTCATTCAGCTTTTGTTGCTACCTTTAAGCCGAAAGACATTGGACACATGCTATCTGATCCTAATTGGGTGAATACCATGCATGAGGAGTTAGAGAATTTTGAGAGAAACCAAGTGTGGGAGTTAGTGGAGCCACCACCAAACTGCAAACCTATTGGGACAAAATGGGTGTGGAAAAACAAAGAGGGTGAGAATGGTGAGGTGGTGAGAAACAAGTCGAGGTTGGTTGCTCAGGGTTTTAGCCAGAAGGAGGGGATAGATTATGAGGAGACATTTGCTCCTGTAGCCCGTTTGGAGGCAATCAGGATTCTTCTAGCCTTTTCTGTGGCTAAAGGATTCAGGTTGTACCAAATAGATGTGAAGAGTGCCTTCTTGAATGGGTTCCTAGAGGAGGAAGTTTATGTGAGGCAGCCACCTGGGTTTGAGAGTGTTGAGTTTCCCCACCGAGTGTACAAGCTGAGGAAGGCCTTGTATGGGCTGAAACAAGCTCCCAGGGCATGGTATGGTAGGTTGAGGGGGTTCTTGTTCAGCAAGGGGTTTGAGATGGGCAAGGTTGATAAGACTCTTTTTCTCCTCAAGCAGGGTGATGATATCCTAATTGTTCAGGTGTACGTGGATGATATTGTCTTTGGCGGCTCGTCTCACTCTTTGGTTGCGAGGTTTGCAGAGGACATGAGCAAAGAATTCGAGATGTCCATGATGGGAGAGTTGCAGTTCTTTCTCGGGCTTCAGATCAAGCAGACGAAGGAGGGAACCTTTGAGCATCAAGCTAAGTACACGAAGGATATCCTCAAGAAGTTCAAGATGGACGACTCGAAGCCTCTGTCGACACCGATGAGTACGACTACAGCACTCGACACGGACGTGGACGGAGAGCCCATGGACCAGAAGGAGTACCGGAGCATGATCGGCTCCCTCTTGTACTTGACGACGACGAGGCCGGACATCCAGTTTTCTGTGTGTTTGTGCGCTCATTTTCAGGCATCGCCGAGGACTTCACATCGGCAGGCCGTCAAGCGGATCTTCAGGTATCTTCGATACACTCCTGAGCTCGGTCTTTGGTACTCGACGTCCTCTTCCCTTTCGCTTCTTGGCTTTTCGGATGCCGACTTTGCGGGGTGTCGAGTCGATAGGAAGTCGACTTCGGGGACTTGCCAGTTTTTGGGATCTTCGCTTGTTTCTTCGTCTTCTCGCAAACAGTCTAGTGTAGCTCAGTCTACCACAGAAGCCGAATATGTTGCTGCCGCTAGTTGTTGCTCACAGCTGCTTTGGATCACATACACGCTGAGTGACTTTGGTGAGGAGTGTTCCCATGTACCTCTCATGTGTGATAGCACGAGTGCCATTAGTGTTGCCAAAAACCCCGTGCTCCACTCCAGAACCAAACATATAGTGGTGAGGTACCACTTCCTGAGAGACAATGTTGAGAAGGGAAACATAGACCTCATTCATGTGCCAACCAAAAAGCAGCTTGCCGATATCCTAACCAAGCCCTTGGACCAAGCTACATTTGCCCATTTGCGAGGGGAGCTTGGAGTTCTTTTTCCGTTTTGAGCTTTGGTTGGGGGTTTGATGTACATACTCATGTTGCATTTTCATTTATGTATCATATCATGCTTGCATCTTTGTATCATAGACTGCATATGTACCATATGAGATGTGCTTCTCCTATATACTTGGATCACTATGATATGCTAGATAGGAGATTATGACTTTGCTTTTGATGCTCATATGATGGATAGTGATGCTCTTGATAGATTTGGGATGTATGAGCTTGTGGATGGCTTGTTTTTGGGAAAATGCTATATATGATCCTCTCTTGTGAGTTGAATGCCTTTCATGCTAGATTTGTGCACTTATGGCTATAGCTTGCTTAATTTGTGCTTGGGACCATGTTCTTTTCATATGGGGTCAAAGACCCATCTATCATCATGGATGTTTAGCCTACATGCTACCTTGTGGAGAAGCCTAAGCTTCTTTTTGCCGCAAAGGCACTTCATGTACCATGCTTAATTTGTAAATCTCGAAATTGGTATATGAAATGCTTGTGCTTGAAAAATATGCTTCTATGTCATGTATGCTTTAAATTTCTTATCTTGGGTGCTAAACTGTTGCATGATGTTCACCGTTGAGAAGTCTCACATTTAGAAGTGAACACATGGCTCGGTGGCTTTTACATGACATGAGATAGCTTGTAGGTGTTTATGATGATCTTGTGATGAGAATTTGTAACCTTGCATGAAGTTTGTGAGTTATATGTTGTTTGTGCTCATTTTGATCATGTTTAGGTCCTATGCTCATGAGAGGGAAGTTTTTCTGAAAAATGCTTTATTTTGATCTTGGCTATATCACATGCTTATATGTCCCTATCTATCTCGTTGGCGATGCTTGTGCTAAATTTGTGGCAATCTAGCTTGTCTATGTCTCTTTTTAGCATGTTGTAGTGCTCTGTGTCTATTTGAGAAGCACATGCTTGCATTTGTAGACTTGATTCATGCATTACCAACAAGGGGGAGAGATAGTACCCAATTCTTGCATCCAGGGGGAGTTTTGCATCAAAGGGGAGAAATGCATTTGTTCAGAGGGAGCTTGCATTCATATGCATTTGGGAGCTCTTTTTCGCCTGAATTTTAGTTGTGCTCTTTTGCCGATGGTGTCAAGCCCTTTTGCCTCACCTTGAGGAGTCGGCAATTTTGGAGCATTTTATCTCAGTTGTGTCGAGCCGTTGCCCTTGTCTTAGGGGACCGAGAGTTTTCTCTCTCAAGTGATCCCTTCTTGGCTTTTGTTTGGCTTTTGATCACTTGTTTAAGTTTTTTAGTCGTTTCTTTTCTTTTTCGTTTTTCTCTGAATTGGTTACTATGTGTGTGTTGTCAATGCACTCATCAAGGGAGATTGAGGACAGGAGCGTCCGAGGACCGGTGTATGGTCGCTCCCTGGTGTGATGAGTGATTGACAACGTGGTGTGGACTGCCTCTTGGCCGAGTATTGCAGGTGCAGGTTGCGGCTTGACTCGTGTTGGTGTAGGTGAAGAGCGAGCGCGAAAGGTCTATGCCTTGCGGGGCCTCCGAGGAGTGGAGAGACAAGTAGGCTCGGCTTGAGGGACCCGGTGGCCAGCGGGGTCAAGTGCGGGCCGCATGGTGGCAAGAAAAGCAAGACGAAGTCGTCGATCGGAGCCGGTGCAGGGTAGCGGCTCACGACCGGAGTCTGCACGTGGGGTTTCCGGCGGTTCACCACAAAACTGTCGGGGTTACTTGGTTGAGCCACAAAACCAAGACCGAAGGTTCAGCGGGCGGAGACGGGATCCGGGTGCGTCGAGAGACTTCGAAGAGGAGGACACGCGTTGGGATCGCAAGCCTTGCGTCGAGGCTAAGCGAGGTGCGGTCGCCGGGCATCCGTCCGATGGTGCTACGACGAGATTTCCCAAAGTGCCCCTCGGGGGCGTGTATCCTAGTATTATGTAATAGGGGTAGTTTCGTCTTTCGGTTGCCTCCATATAAACTTAGAGGAGAGAGGATGGCAGCCATCTCTTGGAACCCTAGCTCATTTCCCTTTGCTATTTTCCCTTCCTATTTTCCTTAGGTTTTCCATGCATAGGACTAGCTTGAGAGCTTCATGGTGAGATCTTGAGAGAGGGATGGATGTTGAGGAGGCAAGCTAGACCTTGTATGAATCTTTCATGGTGTGTATAGAAGGTTTGGCGTGATTCCTCAAGTGTTCTTGTTGCTCCTCCCGTTTCTCTTTTTCGGTGATTTTCGGAGCCTTTTCGTGGTATTTTCGTTCGTCGCTCGATTCATCGATTTGAGGGTGTTTCTCTCCGGATTTCTTTGAGGGGATCATGGGTGAGTGCCTTGTGCCTCTTTGTGGATGATCTTGACCTCTCAAACGCTGGATTTGGCCTTCGATTCTTTGATTTTTTGATGAACCCTAGTTCATAGTGTTCTTGGCAAGGATTCACGATTCCGGAAGTTGTAGGGAGTTAGAGGCCGAAATTTTTGGGGCATAACCTCTCCTTGGGGTGTTCATCATCTCCCCAAAGTTTCGTCTCAAAGCTCCATGTGGTTTGGGAGATCCATCGATCGAAAGTTTGGAGTTGACCCGCGGGCGTTTTTTCTGGGCTGTCCAGGAAGTTCCGACCCTGAGGCTGTATGTTCCGGTAGGGGGCTGAAAGTTTCGACAATATCTTCCGTTGAGTCTCGGGCTTGGTCCGGAAGTTCCGACCTCTTGGTCGTATGTTCCGGTAGGTTGCTACAGTTCTAGGTTTCGCCGAAAGTTCCGACAATATCTTCCGGTGGGGCTCGGGCTTGGTCCGGAAGTTCCGACCTCTTGGTCGTATGTTCTGGTAGGTTGCTGCAGTGCTCGGTTTTGCTCCGTTTTGTTCGTGGTTGTTTCCATCTTGCGTCCAAGCTTTTCAATCCTTGTTCTAGGGTCTCTAGAGAGGTGTGTGCTTCCTTCCGCTTGTTTGTGTGTGACTCTTGGAGTTGCGACTGGGACATAGGCCGAGTTCTTTGAAGAAGAATTTTTATCGGCTCCCATTCACTCCCCCCCTCTCTGGTCACCAATCCGGTCCTTCATCTGAGTACAATTCTTTTTTCTCTTTGGTTACATCCATACACTACTGTTGAATCTTATACTCATACCAAAAATAGTAAAAACACTACTGGTGAATCTTATAATGTTCCACAATTTGTTCATGCAATTGTTTTTGTGTGTAACATTATACTGTAGCTTTAACCAAGGTGTGTTCCTGAACTTTGTAACACTTTTGCATCCCAACTGCAACACTTAAGGCAAGAATTTTAAAAAGGAAATACAACACCTTTGAATGTTGATAGTGACTCGAATTTGTAGTTCCTGTAGGACACATCAAACATATAGAACACATGATACATAATCTTAGTATGGTCTAATTGAAGAGCCACATGATTGAATTTTCATTC
The DNA here is from genome assembly GCA_036936925.1 of Cenchrus fungigraminus. NCBI lineage: Eukaryota > Viridiplantae > Streptophyta > Magnoliopsida > Poales > Poaceae > Cenchrus > Cenchrus fungigraminus. The sequence continues at coordinate 10,951,382 of CM072778.1, read as the reverse complement.
TTTGCTTACTTATGCTCCTGTAGATCTAGCATGGTGTTCATTGAGGCAACGACAACTGCAGGTTGGCCAAGCAGGCCTGCTCTTTCTCCCCCTCCCTTCTTACTTTTCTCTGTTGTGATTAACTGATTGGCTCACACGCACACACCTCCAGAATCCGAACCATACCAGCATCTAGACTTGCATCTAGTCAGGCTATCAAAAGTAGTAATTTTGCCTTGCATCTAGACTTTGTTGCTCAACTCACAGATTATAAAGTAAAATATGATTAATATTTGGATCCAAACCATACTAGCAAAGAGATATACTTTAATTAAATTTACTTCTTGCATTATCCTGTTATTGCTGAAACAATTTTTTGACATTCTAGACAAGGGAACTGATTGATACCTTCAGAGTCTTACATTTTAGAGCAGTGTGCTTAGATTAGGGATCACTCGGAATTTGCTAAACTACAATCTACTATGACTCTCAATTGGAACACATCCGATTAAATACTGCCACCTGCTACATACAGCCTCTCATTCTATAACTTTCTAATCTTTCCTACTATATGTTTGTATGATATGACATATGCATGTACTTGCAGTTCTCTGTACATAGCATATTAGTAATTTCTATCTCAAATATTGCGCATTGACAATTGTTAGGCAATGTCCTCTTTCAGGTATGTCCTCTTTCAGGTTGAGGATTAGGGATCAGCAAGCAATTGACATGTTTGATGCTACAAGAACATATTTGATCTGTTATTTTTTTGTGATTTCTAGACTTGTTGAGTTCAATTTTATATGGGTTGTGTATTTATTGCCATGTTGGGCTGTGTAATTATTGCCACGTGGGCCTATTTTGCTGAATTTGGAATGGGCTGTATATATAGATGAATGCCGTGAGTTGAGAAATATTTTGTCTAATACATGACCTTATCAAATTTTGTCATAAACATTGTTTTATGACGAAATTTCGATGATCAAACAGCTTATGACACGTGGACTAATGAGATAACGACACATGGAGCAACTATATCATGACACGTGAACCAACTTGATCACTACACGTGGACGAATCAAATGATGACATGTGGACCAATTAGATAGTGACACATCATTGTCCGGGTGCACGTATCCACGTCAGCGTCCAACGTGGAACCGAGTCATGTTAGCAGCCAACGTGGCAACGAATCGTGTCAGCAGCCAGCGTGGCATCGAGCCACGTCAGCTGCCAGCATGCACGACGCCATGTGGCAGTCACTTCCATGACGAAATTAGTGACGATGTTCACTAGTCATAGAAGACGAGCGGTTACACGACGGAAAACGTGTTCGTCACTGAAAAGGAGCAGTTATGTGACAAAAATGGCTGATTCGTCACGGTGCGACAAATGTGACGCGCTTTCTATGATGATCTCAAAATCATCATAAATTCGTCATAGAAGTTTTTCCATGACGAATTTGGCACGTTCTGTGACAGAAGTGTTTTGTCATGGATATGAACTTCTGTACTAGTGGGAGCCACGGCATACCTTGCAATTCCCACAAGTACAAGTATATTTATACGCATTTATATAAAAATAAAAGCATACGCACGCATATGTTGTATACTTGATTATCTGAATGCATGTGTGCTGCATACGCTCTGGCCTAATTGCATAAACTCGAGCAAATATACCAAATTACGTTGTTAATTTTACAGTTATTACTAAATTGTTGTTAATTTTACAATTATTACCGAGTTGGTCGAATGCATTTACCGAATTGTATAAGACATTTTTAGAGCGGCATACCATAAACTCAAATCCTAGATTCGCCACTGACCTTGTCACTGCCGGAGTGGAGGGATCTCTACTCCTCGTCACTGCCTACTCGCCGCCACGTCCTCGTCCTCGCGTCGACCTCGTGGCTGGATCCCTCCTCCTCCTCCTAGTCATCGTCGTCATCGCTGGATCCCTCCTCTAGTCGTCGTCGTCGTCGCGGCCGCCGCTGCTGGGTCCCTCCTCCTCCAGATCTCGCTGTTAGAGGTGTGGTGCGTGTCGCGCCGAGCGTGGTGTGGCACGCGTCTCAGCGAAGGGGTGTAGCGTGCGTCGCGGCGTGGGGGGAGGTGAGCGGGACGAAGGTGAGGGGGAGAAAGCGGCAGCGGCGGCGCGAGGGGAGAGTGGGAGGAGACTGCGTGAGGGAGGCGTCCTTCCCTACTAAACTAGCGCGAGTGGGCTTGTGTGGGCCTTAAAACGAGTAATGTAGTCAAGTACTACTCTGCTACTAGTATAAAATATCATAAACATGAGATAAAAACTCTAATTTTAAGAAATTTGGTTAAACAAGTGTGGCTGTTGATATTTTATTCAATTACTAAATTACCAACTATGAATTTTTTGTATTTTTTATGAATTTTTAGGTGTTGTTTATGGGCTCTAATATGACATGCATCACAAGTTCACATCACCAAAGCAAATAAGTGTGACTATTGATATAGCATCACATGTTCACATATGACATGCATCACAAGTTCACATCACCAAGCAAACTAACTCATAACAAACATATTCACATCTCACATGCATCAGCAGGGCACATCACCAAAATAAGACTGCATCAGCTGGGCGCATCACCAAACTAGATTGTAGCTGCAAGGGAACTAGTTAGCTAGATGGCTTCTTTTGTGCTGCTGCCTCAAGTTCAGCTAGCCTTGTCTCTAGTTTTGCAACTCTTTCTGCCAGCTCAGCATTCTTCTTTAGAAGTTCAATCTCCTGCCTCTTTTGTGTGGCTTTAAGCTGCTCATCCTGCTTGTCGATTCCTTTCTAGATGTAGTCAATGTCATCTCGAGTAACAACACGTTCCTAAAACAAAGGAAAAAATTATATTGATGCAAGCTAACAGTTGTAATTTACAAGAAAGCTGTTTAGCTCTAACGGGTTTCAAAACTTGCCTACTTCTCTTCAACCGATTTCTTGAGCTTGTTGATTTCAGTCCAAATCCTGTCAATGTCATGTGCAGCAACTTCCTACAACAAATGGAAATTGATGCATTAGAACAATTGATCAGTGAAGATGTCAAGGTACAAGGACAAATCGTGCGTGATAGTTTCAGAACTTGCCTCATGGTCTTCAGAATCGTCACCGGAGTTGTTGCCGGAGTCGTCGCCGGAGGACATGAGGTCTACCACCACTCTTCTGCCCGGGTCATCACCAGAGGAGTCCGCGCTCACCTCAATGCGCGTGGACCGCTTCTTCCTTCGCATTGAGGAAAAAACCCTGCCTCTCCATGGCGGGTGTCGCTGGAGTCCGCCAACTTGGCCCTTGCGCGCGTGTACGACTTCCTTCCCCGGGCCGACGAAGAACCGACCTCTTCCATGGAGCGCCGAGGAAGACACACGGGGGCGGCACGCTGGGACGGCTCCTCTTCGTCGCCACGGAACCTCACTCTCTTGGCGGGGCGGCGGACAACACCAAGGAAGACGGACGGGGACGTGGCCGCGGGGCCTCCTCCTTGCAGAACCTCCCCTAGAGTCGCGGGCCATCCCTGCGACGGAGACGAGGCTGCGACGGAGACGAGGAAGGTGGAAGTTGGAGAAGGGGATAGAAGGCGGAAGGCGGGGTAGAGCGTTTATTAAAAAGGTTCGGATGCGCAAATGATACGATGATTAACAACCACCCGCCGCCAATGAAGGGGCGGGGCCAGGTCTATTCGAATGAAGAACAGTTTGCTTTTCCCCTTTTAATCTGCAATCAAATTTTGTATCACGTATTTCTCCGTCAACCGTAATCCAAATTTGATGATATTTATTTCTGAATTTTTCTAAAATCAACATCTATTCATTTATGACATTTTCTCATATGTAATTCCATTTCTTGGATGTTGTTTATACGCCTTATATTGTTCCTTATAAGTACAACATAGAAATAATATTTGTTTTACACAACCATTACTAATGAAACTTTGCATTTCGTAATCTTATGGTGAACATAAGGTTATGTTAAAATTTCAAATGCATATGAGTTCGAACATGTTTTAAAGTGTGGAAAACTTCAATGTTGAAGTAACTTTCTAAGAAACTATGTGAGAGATGTAGACCTTTGTACACAAGTATAATCTTCCATTTTCGAAACCATTTGAATTTTTGTAGACAAGCTTAGGGACTTAAATTATGTTGACAAGTCAATTTGTAGAATTTTTAGAACACACTAAGACGTTATTGTAATTATTCTATCATAAACAAGAGATAAAAAATCTAATTTAAGAAATTTGGTTAAACAAGTGTGGCTATTGATATTTTATTCAAATACTAAATTACCAACTATGAATTGTTCGTATTTTTTACAAATATTTTGGTGCTATTTATGCTCTAATATTTGAGGGAAGCAAGTTTCAATTCAGAAAAATAGTGTCGGGCCCACGCGTCAGCGTCAGAAGCCTATATAAAAAAGATAACCGTAGCCTACCCGACCGACAAAGGCGATGCGGGTAGACTAACCCTCGTCGCCAACACGTGCTCCATTGTCCGAAATGCCCCTAGCCGAATGAATATGCATCCGCCCCGGCGACGCTGGTAGACTAACCCTCGTCGCCAACAAGTGCTCCATTATCCGAAATGCCCCAGCCGAATGAATATGCATCTGCCCCGACCCCGGCCCCCTTCTTCTTCCCCGATCTGAGCTCCACCGCCGCCGCCCGCCCGTCCTTCCCCGCCGTCGCGCACATGTCACACTACGCCGATTCGTCTGGAGGTGCATGTGCGAGGAGCAGGGTTCAAGGTTTCCGGAGCAGCTGCAGTCACTCCATCAGCTTGGATCCAGTCGGTGAGCTAAGCGACTTTCCACTGGTCCCTTGCCCGGACTGTGGTATGGCTCGGGTGGTGGAGGGGCGAACGCAGAAGGAAGGTGAAAACCACAGTCGTCTTTATTTCAAGTGTGCAAGGAACTCGGTGAGTAGTCTGCTGTGTCTCCCAAATCTGAGTTAGGGTTCTTATGTGCTTTTGATTCTGCAGTACACCAAGAATTGTGGATTTTATTATTTCCACAAGGAGTATCTCCAGATGCTGAAGGATGCTGGCGTCATTGTTTTTCGACTGTCGAACTAGGCAGATGCGGTCAATGAAGTAGTTGATTCAGTGGAATGTCAAATTGGGAGCGACGAGCAGAGGCAAGCACTGGAGGACAAGCAGAGGAAGAAAGCACTGGAGGAGAAGATGGACAATGTGATCTGGAAGATGAACTTGATTATTGTGGCTGTTGTTTGTGTAGTATTTGGATGTTTACTGGGGATGTATGCTGCAAAGAAGTAATTCTGATGTTAAAAGTGGTGCTTTTGCTTCATCTGTGTGGATGAAGAATGAAAAATTTGTCACATATGACAAACTTAAATGTATGAATGAAGAATGGATGGAATGACAATTGGGTCACAAATTTTAATGTGTCACACATCACAAAATTCATCAATTCATCTGTGCTGACATTTCATTGCAGCACGAGGCAAAGGAAACGCGGATTAACACAAATAGAGTAACAAACTTCTGCATAACTCTGGCATACACATTGCAATTCATTGTGAACTGCTGCCATATAATGACACAAACAGAGTAACAAACTTCTGGCATACACATTGCAATTCATTGTAAGCTGCTACCATAGACATTGCAATGCGTTATAGGAGACATGGATTGATCTACCGCGTCTCTTAGATCTACTAGTTCATCACAAGTTCAACATACACACAGGAGGAACATATTAACAGAGGATCTACTAGTCCATCACAAGTTCAACAAACACACAGGAGGAACACATTAACAGAGGAACAAATTAATTAAGCAGAGGTAGTCGCCACTGGAGGAGCCCCACCGTCGGAGCCAGAGCCGTCGAGGCTGCCATCGTCGCCGCCGTCATCGTCGACGGGGGCGAGCACTCCTCTCTCCAGGTCCCCAGCCAAGATATTGATCTTGAAGGCGTAATCCTTCACGGTCCTCTCCAGCGGATCATTGGGTACCGGGACCCCGAGATGAACGGCCACCTTTCGAAGCTTCACGAAAGCATCACGGAACAAGTTCACTGACCAAGTGGCTTCATCAGCATTTAGTGGAGGAGCACGCATGACCGCAACGGGCTGCAGTGCCAGCGCCTCCTCGGGCTCGTCGGGCGGGGGCGGGGGCACCTCCTTGGGCTCCTCAGGCGCCAGCGCCGTCTCCTCCTTGACGAGCTGACGGCGGCGGCTTTCGTCGTCATCCTCCTCCTCCCTCCCCCGCTTCGTGGATGGCTCGCTTGACGATGCCATGCGCGTGCTTAAGGAAGAAGAAACTCTTGGATTCACTTCTTGGTGACCAGAGACGGTGGTGCTGGGGTTTTCTTGGTGCCGCGGTTGACGAAGTTCTTGGCCGGTTGAGATTTATATTGACAAGACGGCGAACCGGCATGCGGCCGGTCACGCGCCTCGGAACCTGTGTCCGCTCAGGAGAGCTCTTGGCCACAAAAAGAGTCATGTGGTCACAAGGAGACGTGTGGCTGTTCATATTTTATTCAAAATACCAAATGTCCAACTATGAGTTGTTCGATTCTTAAAAAAAACTATGAATTGTTTGTATTTTTATTAATTTTTAGGTGCTGCTTTATGGGCCCTAATTTTTGAGGGAAGCAAGTGTCATTTCAAAAAAAAAGTGTCGGGCCCATGCGTCAGCGTCAGCAGCCTAGTATAAAGAAGGTAACCATTGCCCGCCCGCACACCAGCCAACAAAGCGACGCGGGTTTGCTAACCCGCGTCGGCATTGACTATCCATTTTGCAAAATGAATATTCAACCGCCCTGGCCCATTCCGTCTCCCCTTCTTCTTTCCGAATGGATAAGCACATCACTTTCCTTAAAAAAAGCGCAGAGGAGGCGTGAGAGGAGGCATGGAGACAGAGACAACGATGAGCGTCGGCGAGGGGCCAAGCAGCAGATGACCCCGCGCACCCGCGATCGAGGAGAACCGGAATGCGAAGCGGTGCCGCAACTGGATCCGCGCGCGTACCGGCGAGATGGCGGCGAAGAGGGAGATGACGATGAGCACCGGAGAGGGGCCAAGCGGCGGTGGAGTGAACCCAATGCCGGGGACGAGGGTCCTCGACTGGATCCTCTTGGATTCCGACGAGGGGCCAAGCAGCGGCAAGGAGGAGCATGCCGGCGAGGGGGCAGCGAAGTGGGCGAGGGGCCTGCCTCACATTTGCGAGCATAAGTGTCTGGCAACAATGAAGAGGGGTCGAGGGAGAGGCGAAGGTGTAGAGGACCTCATCTCTGATTCGGGCAACGACCACGACGACGGTGAGGCAAGTTTCTCTGAATCTCACTGCCTTTTTACTTGTTCTATAGATGGAGCTTAAGCTAGCTTGAGCTTGAGCTTGATAAAGTTAATTAGTGCCTATGATGATGTCTTCCATGCTTGTTAGTTCTGAGGCAAATCAGTTCTGAACTAAGTTCTTCTTTTACTTGTCACGCCCTGCTATGAAGCCTAGGATAATTTTCAAGTTCTTATATAATTTTCCTATGATGATTACTGTTCCTATACTGCTCCAAGTTCTGAGGCAAATTAGTTCTGAATTAACTATGTTATTCTTATACCATGTTTAACCCTGTTTCAGGCAAAAATCTTTGAGTCGCGAGCAGAGCTTGAGTTACTTCTAAACCTTAATGTCTGGGATTATGTGAAACCTGAGTTTGAAAAAATCACGAAAGAAGTGAACATCCTCATCAAAAAGGCTAAGCACATAAGGAGGTACAAGTATACTACTGAACAAAATCTCGAGCCAATTGAAGATGCGCTCGAAGGGCTTCAAGAATCCTTGTTTGCTTACGAAGAGGCTGCAAAAAGAGCCAATCTTGATGGGGCATGATCTAGTTCAAGCTTGTTGATGTGCAGGGTCAGTAGCCATACTTTTGTGGATGTTCAAGGGGCATGCCTTTATTGATGTGTATGGTCAGATAGCACGACCATAGTAAATAATGTGATGGACAAGTTAAGTCCTAGCCTGATGGAGGACAAGTTAACCTTTTGTAATAATTATCTTTATTCCTGTGGACAAGTTGTCTTCATCTTCGTGGACAAGTTATCTCTCTTATGATGTCTGTTTTGTCTCAAAAGATATGTGTGTTGATTGTGTGCCTGTATATCAAAATGGAAGCAATGAGAGATCGAGTTGACCTGTTAATGAGGACAGACTCAAAGGAGACGAGGATTCACAAACCTCCGTCTCCTTTCTTCACAAAGGAGACACGGATTAACAAACCTCCGTCTCATTTGTTCACTGCCGCCGCGCTCCCGCTTCACGGCAGTGAAGAGTGCTATTAGACTTTAATTATTGAGCTCTCAGTCTAGTAACGGGCGTCAAATGCTCATCGGTAATGGACTTTATAGCCCGTTACCAGTATGGTAGTGATCAGTAACGGACTTAAACAGCCTGTTACCGATAGGGCATTGATCAGTAATGGACTTTACGAGCTCGTTACCGATAGGTCTAACTTGTGTAACGGACTAGATTTTACGTCCATTACAAAGAATTTATGTAACAGGCGTTTAAGAAGACCGTTACCAGAAGTCCACTTTGGTAACGGGCGTTGCGAAGGCCAACCCCGGGGTCGGCCTGCCGCGCTTATCTGTAACGGGCGCCAAACAACAACCGTTACAGATGTGGGTGCATGTAACGGGTGTTAAGGGCCTGTTACAAATGCTGCGTGACCTATTTGAGGTTTTCACGTAGTGATGTCGACCGCTCGCTTCCCGTCCTCTGACGGAAGGCCAAGGATCGGGGGCAGCCAGGGAAGGACCCTCGGCTGCTAAGGGGGTAGTGGTCCAGCCCTTCGTGCCTTTGGCCTGTCACTCCTCAAGTCGATCTGCTTCGCCTGGAAAGGCGAGGAAGACGCGAGGACGTGCCAGCAGCCCCTACCTGAGGGTAATGGGGATTCGGCCAAAACCCGTGGTGATCCCGTCACCACCGGTGGTTCCACCGTTTCGGACCAACACTCCAGGAGCCTCAGGGGCATCCGGCCCCCGCTGCACCGATGTCTCCTCCGTCGACCTCTCAGCCTGGGAAGCTCAGGTTCGCTAGCCCAGGCAGCACTGGCAGGAAGGGCACCCGAGTATCAGTGACCCTGGAGGCGACCGACGAGGACTTTGAGCTGGGCAGCAGCTCCACACCACGGGCACCCTGGGAGTCGAGGGAGAAGACTCGGGCAACCGAGCGATCCCCCAAGACTCCCTCTACAACCCGACTAGCCCCGTTGGTGGACGAGCTCGGTAGGAAATGTGAGAAGCTGGAGTCCATCAGTGCAGAGCAGAAGATGGACCTCGCTGAGCTGAGAGATGACCTCCGCGACCTTCGTCGTGGCCTGTGTGCCAAGATGAGGCGCCTCTTTGAGGCCACAGGGCACGAGGACCTCTATGACGCGGAGTAGAAGGCTACGCCCATTTTTCATTTTCCATAGGCGCTTAGTTTAGTTTATTTCCTTCTATATTTATTTCCCTTCTAATTTTTATTTCCATCATGTGTGTTAGCGCCTATTTCATTATGAACTTGAATAAAAATATTTTGGCTCCACCGGTCATATAACCCGGTCGAGTCACATGTGTGTTAGTTGTTTCTGTTTTGTTTGTCTTGGAGAACTGCACCTATGTACAAGATAGTGTGGGGGAGAGTCGTACTCTCCAAACGCGAACATGATGGATACGTGTACCCACACCACACTCGCACAGCGCCACGACTACTCGTGTTAAAAAGAACCTGAACGGAGACACACTCTTACACATCACGAAAACCCCATTCGATCTGCATCAACAACCAACACTGGTTTGCATTTCTACCCTATTCAACCATGATGCTTGAGTTTGTTATGCCCTTTTATAAAATCTTTTATGAGCAACTCAAGAGTTTCATGGTAATGCTTTGTGACAGAACCGCCCAAAATAATTTTGTATTATCGCCTAAGCCGGTCCACGTGGCCATTAAGCAATAATAAAGAACTATTTTGTCGCCTCTGTCGGGTCATGCCTGGTAAATCACCTACAACAAGATCGCTGATATGCGCAAAGCCCACACGAAGGCGGGACCAGAGTACAAATTCAACATTACACAAAGTCCACCAAATTACGTTATTATCAAAATTCAGAAACTCTTGTTTTCAGTGAATAGAGAATTTGGAAAGGTGTGCTTCATCCAAAATTTGTTTCCGAAGGTTGGGATATTCTGAAACAACTAGGTATTCAGTGCACAGCCCAGAAATAAAAGGAAACTAGATTAAAAATTTCATTATGATTTTGCTGCTGAAAGTTCATAGCTATCAAATGATTACATCTAGTACCAAGTGTTTGGGCCATGCTCCCATAACCATAGAGTGACAGCTGAACACATTCTAAGATTACTTATCACAAAGTTAGCCGATTACATTGATGGCGAAAACCAAAAATAGATGCAATGGCTAACTAGTGAGTTGTTCTCTTATTTCTCTTTACTCTTCTTCATGATAAATCATCTTTGAGTCTAAGCTCCGGTACCTCTTTTATTTTCCTCAAGATCTTTTTGCAATGGTGCCATACTTTGGATCAGCTAGGTAAGGCGAAGTCTTCTTCTTCCAAGGCCAAAACTCCAAGGTAGAGGGGAATAGCCATGGTGCATTGGGGAGGATGATTAGAGCAAGAGCGAGGTCAGTGATCCAAGTCACATAACCCTACAGAAGTTGGTGAAAACAGCCCCACGCTTGAACTTTTGTAGCATAAGAAAGAATGCAAAAGTGTAGGAAAAGAACAGTGTCTCAAAACTATCAGACAAAGATTGGTATTCTAAGTCTGGGCTATAACTGATGGGAAGGTAGCGGTGGGACCAAAATTCAGTTGGTCGTCACCCAGAAAATTCAGCAGACATGCAATTATCAAATTAGCATAACTGAAATTCTGCTTACCCAAAAATTCTGAAATTTTTACCAAGTACTCGGTAAGGTCATGGAGTACAAATTTGGTATTCAAAGGTGGAGCTCAAAACTAGAAGAAGATAGCCAAAAGAACCAAAACTCCAGTGGCTGTCTCCCAGGAAAATCAGCAAACCGAGCTGCACTATTTTGGTCATATCTCAAAATTCTTTCAATCAAAATTTCTGTAATTTACACAGAAGGTGCTCGACAATATTTGGTGCAACTTTCATATGTACCATTTTTCCCGGAAACATTGGTTTGGGGGTCGAAAAATTTCGGAATATATAGGTACAAAGAATTGACAACTAGATCACTCCTTAGGAAAAAGACCATAACTAGAGTTTGGTTGATCAAATTTTTATGAAATTTTTACAGCAACTCCATAATGTTGTAACTCACATTTTTGGTATTCAAAAGTCGAACCAATTCAGATTGGGAAAGGGGTCTAACTGATCAAGTTTTAAAGTGCTATTGCTTAGAAATTTTCAGCAGGGTAGAGCTTCACTAAAAAGATCATAACTCAAAAATTAAGAACCCTATGACCATGATATTTTGACAGCACAAAGTAGGATATAAATGGAACATTTTTGGTATAGATTGTCTAAGCAAAATCTATTTGGAACAAGGTGTAAAAATTCGAGTTTTCAGTCTTAACATCATTTTGATAGAAATTCCAGCATGACCTAGGTTTAGTGATTCGAGCATAGCTTCAGTTTTATTCATCCTAAAATCATGAAAAATTCATGGAAGAATCTTAACTAGTTTATGAGAAATTTTCCTAAAGATCACCTAGACAAAAACTTTCTAGATCATCCTTAGAAAAATTAGGACATCAACTAGACATACTTTTGATCACACCACATAATTTACCAAACTAGCATGAATGGTCCTTAAGAATTGTAAATTCAACTTATAGATCACATAAAAGGTGTATTAGGATCATTTTCAGTTTTGGTAGCTTTTAACATGATGCAAGAGCGTCCTATACGTCCTTACCAAGCATTTAAGCTTAAAATCGAAGTTAGTGCCGGTGGCAGGGCATAAATACGTCTCTCCCTATAATAGCTAGTCGAAAGCTATTCGTTTCTTAATTACCGTACCTAACAACCGTGGTTAGTGTACCTGCAGAAAATCACAGAACATTCAGAACCTTTCGTGCCAACACTCATGAAAGCATCCACATACATTAACGTTCACTATAGAAACAGCATCCATGCATAAAGCCGCTACATGGACAGCGTCCAACCTCAGATACTCTCCGTTTGAATGGAGTGCATCCTTGCCTCGCATCTTTGTGATACGGAACGTCCAAATATGGCAAAACGTGGCGAGACACAGACGCGACGTGGGTTCCCATTAGAATAGGTCCCATCCATCCCTCACATGACTTTCATGTGGTACCATCACGTATGGCAAAATGTGACGAGACGCAGACGCGACGTGGGTTCCCATTGGAATAGTTCCCATCCATCCCTCACAGGACTTTCCTGTGGCACCACCACATATGGCAAAACGTGATGAACTAGTATGGTTGTGCAAAAAAGTAAGTTTTGACAGGAATAAAATGTGCTGGAAGTCAGTTTAAATACACCATAGAGTACTAGCCACCTGAAAGAACCCAAAAATCCCTCTAGGGCCTCTCGGACTAGTTTAAACCTTAACGTCCTACGCCCTTAGTAAAATTTTTATTCTTGGCAAATTTTATTCCAAAAACAAGTTATTAAGGTATTATTAATACTCTGGTGCATATCAACACTATATACCTCCTGTAGAAATCTCAAGGTCACTAGATTTTTAGTTTGGGAGTTATACCCAAAACACTAGGTCTCTGTCCTGCTGAATTTCAGAACTAGTGATCTCTGAAATTCAAATTTTTAGGTCATCTTCCTTTGGGATATAGAGGAAACCTTGAATATCATATTGGTTCATAATTTTGTGATGGTCATGCTCAACCAAATTCAGCATTTTTGCATGTGTAGTTTGAGAAATATCGAATTTTTAGTAAGCTATTGTTTGCTGTCCAAACTGCTAGATAGAGCTTTATTAAATGGATTTTTTTCGACCCCAGTAAAGGTTAAATCTGTCCTGGAGTTGAATACCAAAGTTGAAGCTTATGTAATTCTACACGTGCTGACCAAAATTTAGGAATTTTTGACATTTGTACAGAGAGTTATGAATTTTATACTCCGGACTGTTGTGCTGTCTAAATTCTGAATTTTTCATAAGTTTGAATTTTCGTATGCATATTCTACTTGTTATTATTTGAAGCAAGCTTTGAATATGTATCTCATGAAAGTTCAACTTTTCAGATGGCTGATAACACACACAGTAGCTCTGGGGGTGCTGGAGGTAATGGTGATGGTGCTCTTCCTGCGCCTCCACCTTTGACACCCTCAGAAGCATTCATTGCTGCTCAAACTGAGGTATTGCGCCAGATCCTCCAAACTCAGCAGCAGATCGCCCAAAGGTTGCAGCAGCCTGTGCACATTCAAGGCCATAATGAGGATGGGCCAAATGCAGTGATGTCTTATGACAAATTCAGGGCAATGAGGCCTCCTTTGTTCACTAAAGCTGAAGAGCCACTTGAGGCTGATTCCTTCATCAGGGCCCTAGAGGCCAAGTTCTCTGTGTTTGTGCTTCCATGATTAAAGGAGAACAAGGTCAGCTTCGCCGCTCAGCAGCTTAGGGGTGAAGCGCTGATTTGGTGGGAGCATTTTAAATCGATGCAGCCACCGGGCCACCAAATCACTTGGGCTGAATTCAAAAAGGCTTTCAAAGAGCACTATATCCCTAAGGGGCTCATTGATAGAAAAATGAGGGAGTTGATGCATCTCAAACAAGGATCTGACTCCGTCTATCAGTATGCTAAAAAGTTCAACATTCTTTGTCAGTACGGGGACTATCATGTGGATACTGATAAGAAGAAGATGGATCGATTCCGTGAGGGTCTTGATGGTGAACTTTATGAGAGGTTGAACCTAATCAAGATTGACAGCTATCCTGAGCTTGTTAATATGGCTATCTCTCAGGAGGACGCCATGAAGAGGGCTCAACAGGATAAGAAGAGGAAATTTAATCAAGCCTCGGGAAGTGGGCAAGGCAAGAAATTCAAGCTGGTGAAGAAGAATGTGCTGGGTTCCACCCAGCCATCTTCATCAGGACGTTGGGTGATGAAGCCGTCTCAGAATAAGCCTTCTAGCAATTTCAGGATTCACAATACCCAGCAGCCAGCCTCCAAGCCTAATGCACCCCCACTTGCCTGCAACAATGATGATCGTCATTGCTATAATTGTGGACAACTGGGGCACTATTCCAACAAGTGTACCCGCCCTAGGCAGCAGAATTAGCAGAATCAAGGGCAAGGTTCAAAGTCTGGAAATAAGGACAAGAAGCAAAATGTTCAGGTGAAGCAGGGGAGGCTAAACTTCACCACAGTGGTTGATCTTCCAGCCGGAGCACCAATCCTGATGGGTATATTCTCCATTTGAGGTCACCCTATTACAATATTGTTAGATTCTGAGGTTACCCATAGATTTATAATTGTGAAAATCTTCCTGGTTTTCTTCAACCTAGCTACCATAAGTTTCTACCCCTACCTTCATCTTTTATTTCCTAATCTCGGGACGAGATTTCTTTTAAGGGGGGTAGGTTGTAACACCCCATGTGTTTGGTTAAGCTAAATACCCTAATTAATCATGATAATCAAGTATAATTAGTCCCTAAGCATGTTTAACATGATTATGCTCACTTTTGCACATCAACCCTTGGTCAAACCCTCCTTTGTTGGTCAAAACCCTAGATCTCTAAAAGGCTGATTTGGTTTTCTTGCGCGTTCTCCAAATTTCACTATAGAAGTTCAAAATCGGCCAATATAAAAGTTCTTTGTTATTTCCGGGAACACATTTTTCATAATTGGCGGACATTCCAATTTTGAGTGCAAAGCCGCTTAAATTTGAGTTGAAGTTTCTACGCACAGTAAACCGGGGCCGAGATTTCCTGAAAGTTCAACGCATTTTTTTTGCCACGAATCCGTTGATCAAAACATATGACGCCCTTTGTGAAAGTTGTAGGTCTATAGTTCCTCTACAACTTTTATTTTTGGAGATTTTCAACTTAGTTGCCACTTTTGTGAGTTTTGCATTTTCGAAAATGCACACGTGAAATAAAACCGAGCATGCACGCCGGCGTCGCCGAGCTCAGCGCGTCGCCGCGCGCGCGCCTGCCGTGTCGCCCGTCCACGTGGCGCCTGCGCAGCTCTCTAGCGTACGGATGCCTCGCATCCGTCGCGATAGACCCGCACGACCGCGGGGACTCCGCCAAAGCTTTCGTCCGTGCGCCGTGTCCAGGCGCATGCATGCGCCGGACCGCGCCACGCGCCAGCTGCGCCGCCCGCATGCGCCCACGGCAGCATCGGGTATAAGGGAGGGGAGAGAAGGGGCGCATAATTTTTTTCCTCCTCGTCCGCTTCACCTCGTGCCCGTCCGCTTCGCCGCCAGTGCTCCGCCGGCACGCCATAGGTAGAGCTGCCGCCGAGCTCGCTGTCCGCCCCTTCCCGTCGATCTCCTACCACGTCCTCACCTCCTCACGCACCCAATGAAGACTCCAATGCGCCGGTCTTGACCCGCAGAGCCGCAGCCCACCGGCGATTGGAGCCGAGGCGGACTGTCGGCCACCTCGCCGCCGCCGGCCACCGCCAAGGGCTCCATTGCCCCAACCACCTCCACGAATCGGTCAAGGGTAATCGCAAACCCATCCCTAGCCGCTCACCCGACCAACCCCGGCCGGAATCTGCCGCCGGCGGTGAGCCCTGCACCGGCAGGGACTACATTGCAGAGCTTTCATTCTTTCTAGGGTGTTTTCTGCAAACCAAGGGCCTGTACGTAATTTCGAGGAAACATTCCAGGGACCCGGCTGAAAAGGAATTATTAGGGTTTTAGCTGCAATTTCGAAAATTCGTTAAAAATCGTACAAAAATCAGAAAAATGCAAACCCAATTTTTTTGGTTTCTTGGTGTAGAAATATACCTTTTCTAGAAAGCATGTATAGGGTTTTTTCTGTTTGTTTTTGAAAGAAAATTCAAACTCAGTTTGAAGTGTTTTTAGTGTAATTTAAAATATACTCATGCTATGGAGATGAATTTCGGATATGTTGCTCTTTATGGCATGTTTAGATTTGTGACCAAAGTTGACATGATTTTGATGTGTAGATTTTCAGTTATGATTTATGTAAGCTTTGTGTTAGATTAAGCTTGATGCTTTTTATAGCCCCTTTAGTAAACTTTTCTTTAAGCACCAGCACACCCTAGGGCTTTGTATTGATGAGTAGTACCTTTGATAGGTTGGATATGATTTTAGGATGTGTTTTGGGAGGTGTTTTAGATTTAATCTTGTGTAGGAGTTTAAATTCAAAATTTGAAACATAATTTGGATCTGCACCTATGCTTTGGTCAGAGGCTTAGATTTGGCATATATGGCTTGTAGCAGAAAGTTGAGATAAAAAATATTAGTAAATCTTTTTATAAGATTTAATTAAGTGAAGCTAGGCTGAATTTTGTCTTTTTCATATAAATTAATTTATATGTGATTTGAAGCTAAATTTTGGCATGTGAGCTTAGTTTAGGTATATGTTGCTGTGTACCAAAAATTAGGACCATTGGAAGTGTATTTAAGTTTATATGAATTTTTGGATGAATGGCTAGCTAGGAGTTGAATAAGTAGGTTTATATTAATTATTTAAGATTAATTTAGGTTTTCATGTTTGTTCCTGTTTTTAATCTTTTAAACACACCCCGTTGCTGTTTGGTGAAGTTAAGTAACTTGATTTGCTTAGATGTACACACAATCACCATCAATATAGTGTTTAGTTCATCATCTACCACCCTAATAATTTTCGTGAGAAAATAATAATGTTTAGATGAATATGGCCAACAAGAGTTGGTTTGGTGGTAATTCTCCCACCCTCACCATAATCTAATGCATATGCATGTGTACGTGTAGATTTGTTGGACGGTACATACACGCTATCCCAGGAGGGAGACGGGACGGTAGATGGTGAAGTGAACGAGTTGGTGTTCATCAAGACCTAGACCAAGTTCGGAAGAGCCCAAGGCTGTTGCTAACATAGAAGAAGGCAAGCACCGGAGTGCATATATAACCTTTTTGGGATAAACTCACATCTTTTACTTTTCAGTATTTATGTTATGTTTTGTGCATTTAAGTTTCAGGAGTTGAATTGAAACCTAGATGCATGATCCTTAGGTTTCTATGCTCTTATACTAGTATGTTAGGACGCTAGTGCCATGCTTTAAGGATGGTACAAGTCGAGTAATGACTCATTGCTCGCGAGATATTGGATGCTTATGTTGGAATCATAAGTTGGTTAACTTGACTCGCTCATGTGGTAAGAGCAATGGGTTCGGTCTCGACCGAGTAGCATTGTGCTGGTTTAAGCTGTTGAACGTACCAAGTGCTTGTCGGGAATGTGACTGGTAAGCCTAGTAGCTAATGAACCAATGCGGGGACTTTATCGCTACTACTCTTGAGATGCTTCTCCCGGTTCGCTACTGGTAGTGCAAGTGTGAGTCTGGACGTGCCGTGTGAGGGCGTTCCAGTAACCTTGTACTTAGGACTGTAGCGCCTGTCCCTAATCTGGGGAATGATAGGAACCGCCTGGTCGGGGTAGACCCCACATTCGCTTTTATTTGATTTCTTAGGGTCTACTTTCTTCTGTGTATCTTGGGTTTACCTTACATGGATATAAATCGATCGATCGTCAGTCACTTGCCGTTATCTGAGTCGGCTTGACCACTAGCTACCCCATGTATTTATGGAACAATTGGATTAATATTGTTGTCTGTTTAATATTGTTTGCACAACATGCTTGTTTAGTGCAGGTGCTCACCTAGAATAGTTAACATACTAGAATTGAGCTAAAATTTGAAATTAAGGATCAACTCTTAGTCGCTTTTGGCAAAACAAACCCACCATCCAAAAAGCCTTGCATGTCTAGTCTTATTTTATTTTTGTCGGGTAAGTCTTGCCGAGTATTAGTATACTCAGCCTTGCTTAATTTGTGGTTTTCAGGTAACCCCATCTGGCCTGGTTCTATTCCAGATGGTTGGGAGCTTGAGTGGGAGCAGGTTGACGATGAGTGATACTCTATGGATGGCCTCCCATGTGTATCTTCTGCTAGTTTTATTTTCCGCTGTTTTAAACTCTGAAACACCTTTACTTTTATGTATGAAACCTGGTTTGTAATAATGCAACTTTGTGAACTTTTATGTAATGTTGAACTTGTACTCTGGTCCCGCCTTCGTGTGGGCTTTGCGCATATCAGCGATCCTATTGTAAGTGATTCACCGGGCATGACCCAGCAGAGTGTTGACGGTTGATTGTCGTATCAAAGTTCGTTTGGATTTGCAAGCGGACAAATCCCCCGTCATAGTCAAGGGACCCTTCTTCCCTTAAGTGTGAGAACCCAAGGTATCAAATCTGTGGAACAATGTGCAACGCAAGGATTCAATCTAGTAAGGAAAGAAACTCCTTTTGAAGAACCAAGTTGAATCTAATCTAAGAGATCATCAAGAAAACACATCTAATCTACTAAAGAGGTAGCAAGAGAAAGCAAAGAGATAACCGATCTAGAGAGTCTAGATCATGCATAAGTTGTAGCTCCAAACAAGATAGATGAAGATAGAAAAGTGAATCTCATTAAAAGCATCTTTAAATCGTGGCCTCCGATCCGATTCCGAAGACGCCCGCCTTTTGGAGCCACCGTTCTATCACAACGCACTCCTATTCGTGCGGGTTAGCCTAGGGCGAGTTCGAGAAGAACAAGTTGAAAACACTTGGTCGGTCCGGTATGCACCTCTAGCCACCGCGGCTACAAGAGCACCCTATGCAATCTATCTTAAGTATAGATTGAGGAAGAAGCAAAACCAAGGGAGAACAAAATCATCGAGAAGGCACTTGATCGCTAGAAATCGGATTCACTTATAAAACTTCACCATGAATGATTACATGAACAAGATCACCACCGGGACCCTACCTCGATCTTGATCCTTGCTCCGGAGCTCTGACGTGGTCTTCCATGCAAGGTTCCCACATCGGCTAGGGAGACCCTAGACAACTAGCACGACCCTCCTCTCCGAGATGGTGTCCCTCAAGCTTCTCTGCTCCTCTGCGGCGGATGACGAATGAATTGATGCGTGGTGTTTTGCATCGTGGCTTTAAATAGACCGAAGAGGGGCTAGGTCAAAGGAGAGCCCGAACCGGGCCGAAAACGGGCCAGGCCGGTCGGCCCAGGCCGGTCGGCCTAGGGCCTTTTTGGCCCGCTTCGGCCCCGGCTTCTTCCCCGGTTGCTTCTCGCGCGATTCCCTATTTGTGTGCACTTGCATGTGGGCCTTTGATGTCATTTCCTTCGCGGTTAAGGCTTGAATGCTTGTCATCAAAGCTTCGCTGTTTTCTGGTTGAGTCCCTGAGGATTTGCACATTGACGCTTCGGTCCTCGGGTCATTTGGAGTCATGTTCATCGCGTGTCTTGACTCTTGTCGGGCTTCATGATCTTCTTCCAAAGTGCTTGATGAACTTATCCCGAAAGTCTCCTCTTTAGCGTAGATTTCCTGCATAAACAATAAACTCCAAAATCAACATGCAAGAGTGAACTTGTTATACCAAGGGGGTTAGTACCAATGGATAAGATATAAAACTCATGCCAACACCGAAGGTAAACTCATGGCTAGGTTGACGGAAATTCACCATCAACATCTCCCCCATGCTTAAACCTTGCTCATCCTCGAGTAAGCCTTCGATGGATATCATCGTTGCCCTTCATTGTTCAAACCCTGCACTTGATCATACACGAGAAAACATAATGCTCTCAAAAGTTTAGTTCTTTAAAGTTCCATAATGTACTAGCCTTCATCTCTACGGAGGGTAGATATTAATTAAGCTCTTCCCACAAGTATTAACATGCTCCCAAAATTCAAATGGATCTCAGAAATTTTGAAATAAAGAACGAGATGAAAAAGAGCTAAACCAAGTTCAAAAATTTAAACCACCTTGCATCTTGCTCATGAACTCTCATCTTATCTTGTCTCTCAAGCCTATTTCTTCTACTCCTTTCCCTCTCAAAACATATATGTAAGTGGTAGGCTTTATATGGAGCTCTTTGGGAAGGTTTTAGTCCTACCAAGATATTATAAATGAGATGTTGTCAAAACAAGACAAGCTTCTCACGGTCTTACCGAGACTTGTCAAAAAGGTCATTGGAAAATAATGTTATATCAAGGAGAGGAGAGAAAAATACACACACTTCGAGATAGGTGGACATGTGCAAATGGCAAAGAGTGAACCCGAGGCACAAAGGAAGTCCTCGTTATCGGATTGCACATGGTTGGAAAGATGAGTTTGAATCTTTTAAATCTTGAAACCTTGAAATTCCTAATGCACTTTAGAGAACCGGGGAGTTCACTTTATTTTATTTTTATATCATACATACTCATATTTTGTTTTCTTTTCTCATTTTTTTTATACTCACTCTTTTTTTCTTTTTCTTTCTTTCTCTCTTTTTTTTATTTGCTCCCCTTGAACTCTAAAATTGCATTGTACCTACCTCCTCCCCCATGCTTAGACATTTGCTCATCCTCGGGCAAAGAGGTGATAGAGATAAGGTAGGTACTAGAAATATTTTTCCTTTGGAGAGATATTTTGAAATCTTCAATCTTGGCACCATCTTGCGATCTTCCTCGAATTGACGATCCATACTCAATGATAGGTTGTGGTCAAGAAGGTAAACACAAAAAATGATATTTTAGTTTTAAGGGTGGATATCCGGCGAGGTTTGTGAAATCTCCGATGTGGGGATACACAATGCACGGATAAAAAGGCTAGCAAAAAGATAGATACACAAAAACGGAATGACCAGCTTCTTAGTCTCGGGCCAGAGAAATCATGGCCTGAATAACTCACCCAAAAATAAACCTTGTATACTAAGTTTTTGCACTCAAATATATATATGGCTCTGGATAGGTAGAGCAACATGCAAGTGGTATTTATGACAAGGTTAGCATTACTTTTAAGAATAAATCATCTTTAATCCATCTAAAACTTGAGAGCACATAAAACACTATGGGTCTTTATTTTTATCATAACCTCCGCTAAAGATTAAGCTAGCATTTATATAATTTCAGATTTGTATTTTAAGAGAGCATTAGCTTAATCATGCATAAAACAAGTACAAAGATAAACAAAGCGGCAACTATCATCATATATCATCATGGCACAAGCTTTGTATCTTTGCCAAAGGTAAAAACAAGGTGGTGACTTTATTCATGATGAAAATAAAAAACTAACACACATGCTGAAAATTTAAATAACAACTGAAAACACTACGCATACATAGGCGCATACAAGCTGAAAATTAAAGAAAAAGGGAAAAGGAAAGATTAACTAATGCTCCTCCTCTCTCTAATCTTCCGCCGGTGGTTGATATTGATAATCTTGATTGTTGTACCCTTGCTCATAATAGGATTGCACCGCTCCTCCAATGAATTGTCCCGGCGGTGCTAAGTGAAGGCGTCCAAGCTCATAAGCGATGTTTGCATTTCCTTCACCCATTTGGTTTGCATTGGTTAGGATGGCTGCAATATTTTACATGTTTCTCGCAGCATATCCTCCAATGATGGCCACACTTTGTTGTGGTTGAGGAAGATGTGCATATGACTCCGCAAAGGCTACGTTGGGCACCGCAAAATTTGGTGGGGGCATGGCTGCACCACTCCCCCATGCTTGCATTGGTACACCACCGTAGTAACTCGGCGGTGCCGGAATTCCTCCAAATGGTGGCACATAATTTTGTTGCGCACCTCCTTCTTGGGCCGTGGAAGAACCTTCTCCTACAATCCTTCCTCTTTTATTTTTCTTCACCGGCACAAGAAGTCCTTCCTCTAACCAATCTTCTTTCCCCTCAAGAAAAAGTCTTAATCTTCCATCCGGAAGGGGCAAATTCACCATGGCCAATTTGAAGCCTCCTCTCTCATCTCCACTTATGTATTTGCCTTGCTTCATATAATCAATCCCAAAGGAAGTCCCGACTAGGAGATGCTCCGGGTTTCTTGGAATTCCCGGTCTCAAAGAGATAGCCAACATGGAGAGATAACACCCCGAGCCAATACCTCCCGAACCCGACGTTGCTTCACAACACCACTGGTTGATCATAAGGTGAGTGGGGTCAATTGGCTGCCTGGCAATTAAAGCCTGAGGACCGGAGCGTCCGAGGACCGGTGGATGGTCGCTCCTGGTTGTGGTGAGTGATTGACAACGTGGTGTGGACTGACTCTTGGCCGAGTATTGTAGGTGCAGATTGCGGCTTGATTTGCGTTGGTGTAGGTGAAGAGCGAGTGCGAAAGGTCTATGCCTTGCGGGGCCTCCGAGGATTGGAGAGACAAGTAGGCTCGGCTTGAGGGACCCGGTGGCCAGCGGGGTCGAGTGCGGGCCGCATGGTGGCAAGAAAAGCAAGACGAAGTCGTGGACAGGAGCCGGTGCAGGGTAGTAGCTCACGATCGGAGTCTGCACGCGGGGTTTGCGGTGGTTCACCACAAAACCGTCGGGTTACTTGGTTGAGCCACAAAACCAAGACCGGAGGCTCGGCGGGCGGAGACGGGATCCGGGCGCGCAGAGAAGCTTCGATGCCGGTGGACACGTGACGGGATCACAGGGCTTGCGTTGGGAGGACGCGGTTCTGCAGCGACGGTGTGGCTGTGCGATGAAGAGGAGTGCTACATGACCTATATGCCCCTGAGGGGTTTGTATCACAACTTAAGTGCTAGGGGTAGTATGGTCTTTTGCCTGGCCCGGGAGGGACTCATATATATTAGCTCTAGGGTTTCCAGGCAAACCATCCTTCCAGACAGCTTCTCATTTCCTTGCTCCATAGGTTTAGATTTTTCCTCCGTTTGTAAAGAATCTGACCTCCGAGTGAATGGAAGCTTTCATGGTTGCGTCGATTTCCCTCTTGTAGCTCGTGTGATTTTTGTGTCTTTTTCGAGCTATTTTCGTTGGATTTTCGTGCGCGGCTTATTCCTTCGATTCTGAGGTGTTTGGGTTCGGATTTGTTAGTGGGGATCATGGATAGTTGCCTTGTGCATCTTTGTGCTTGATCATGACCCCCCAAACTCCGAATTCGGCCTCCGATTGAAGGATTTCGGTTGGACCCTAGGTTTTTGGTTGAGCTCGGTTGCGATTCGATTCCCGGCGATTTAGTTCGTTTGAGGGCTCAAGTTTTGGGGCATAGCATCCCCTAGGGACGCTTCTCATCTCCCTCAAATCTTTCCTCAAGAGCTCAAGCCGTTTGGGAGATCCATGGACGGATAGGTGGTTTGGTTCTTGCGGTTTCAGGCTCGGGCTGCTGTTCCCGTGCCTGGCGGACCGTCCGCGGGTAGCAGGCGGACTGTCCGCGAGGTGCAATTCGTCCAGGTGTTCTTCATGTTCTTCGCGAGTTCTTGAGCGCTTTCGTTTCGATCCGTTTTGCCAGCTGTTTTTGGCCAGGAGAAGTTTGGCGGACCATCCGCCTGGACGTCGCGGACCGTCCGCGCGGCACCAGTTGCTCGCGGACTGTCCGAGGACAGGGCACGGACCGTCCGTTATTCGAGGTGCGCTACTGGCGGTTCAGTTTTCATTTTCGAACCGTCCGCCCGTGACCCGCGGACCGTCTGCCCGGTCACCGCGGACTGTCCGCCTGGTGCCTTGCAGAGCTGCTAAGTTCTTTGCTTCTTGTGTTTCGCTTTCGCTTTGGGATTGCTTGGGGTTTGTTCCTAGGGTTGGTAGGTCCGTTGTGACTACGCGACCTTGGCAAACTCGTGTGGAGATTCTTGGTTGTGAATTTGGGGCATAGGCCGAGTTCTCCCTTCGAGAAAGAATTTTTATCGGCTCCCATTCACTCCCCCCTCTCTGGTTGCCAATCCGGTCCTTCAATTGGTATCAGAGCCAGTTACAAATCTTCGTGATTCTAACCAGTCTAAGATCCAAAGATGGCGTACCAGGAACGGGGTTCAGGTCCTCCACACTTTAATGGTACTAACTACCAGATGTGGCAAAGGCGGATGGCTGCGTTCCTCAGCGGCAAGGGTCAGATCCTGTGGGATGTCACGGTGAACACAGCTTATGTTCATCCTGTGAACTTCCTTGCTCCAGGATCCAGGGACATGTTCGACGCCAACAACAAGGCAGTCGACAACCTATACCGTGCTCTGTGTCGATCCGAATTCGAACGGGTTTAGACAGAGGACTTGGCGTGCAGGATTTGGGAGCAGTTGAAGAATGCTCATGCCGGGAACGCTCAGGTTCAGGCTCGGCTCTTTGCGACCTACCGGAGAGAGTACGAGAATTTCACTCATCTCCCCGGTGAGTCGATTGATGCCATGTTTCAGTGGTTTACGGTGATCGTGAACAACATGAGGGCTAATGTGGCTGTGCTCCCGTACAATGACCATGACAGGGCTATCAAGCTCCTGCATTCCCTGGATCGTACCGTGTGGAGTGAGAAGGTCGAGGCCATTCTTGAGTCGGAGAAGTATGAGACCCTCACGGTGGACGAGCTGTTTTCCAAGCTCAAGTCGTCCGAGGTGGATCGTGGGGTGCGTGCAAAGATCGAGAACCCGACTGACCCTCATAGTCTGGCTCTCGTATCTGGTTCAAGAACTAATGCTAACATGTCTTCGAGGCATTTTTCTTTGTCTTGCCTTGTGTCCATGCCAGATGAGGAGTTCGACGTGCTGGGTGAGGAGGACCTCGCGTTGCTGAGCAGGCGGTTCGAGCGCATGTACACGAACCGGAAGAACGCTCGGAGGAGCTCGGGCATGTGCTACCAGTGCGGGAAGCACGGGCACTTCATCGCCGAGTGCCCAGAAGCCATGGAGGTCAAGCCTGAGCACAAGCACCGTCTGAGGACCAACCACAAGCACCGCTCGAGGGACGACTACAAGGGCAAGAACAAGTCCGAGCAGAGGCCAAGGAGGAGTGGTGGTCACAATAATAAGGAGCGGGCGATGGTTGCCAGTGCAAGCGACATCGACTCAAGCTCCTGCTACTCTTCATCGAGCTCGAGTGATGAAGATGAGAACCGGCACAAGGGCAAGCGGTCGAGCAAGAACATCAACAGGTTGTCCTTCGCCACCCAAGACTTTTGCGGCATGGCACATAGCTCCGCAAGCAAGAAGAGCAACAAGGATGACTCGGGCTCCGACTCCGAGGAAGAGGTAAATAATGATCCATCCTTCTTGATAGCGAAGAATGCTAGGTTGAATGACTTGCTTGACAACCGTGATGATGTGCTTAGAAAGACCAACAAGGAGAAGAGGGAGTATAGGTCTTTGCTTGGAGAGGCTAAGGAGAAGGTGGTTGAGCTAGAATCTTTGCTTGTTGATGCTAGAGCTCAAATAGATTCCCTTAAGTCTGCTCCTGTTGTGACCAATGAACCTGAATGCACTGATTGTTCCACTTTTCTTGGTGAATTGACTGTGCTTAAGGAGAAGTATGCCTCCAAGGTTGAGGAACTAGATGTGCTTAGGGTTGAGCTAGATGAGATGAAATCTAGACCCTCCTTGCTTGGTGCTTGCACTTCTTGTCCTGTTTTGCATGAGAAGCTAGATGTTTCGCTTGTTTATGCTAGATCTCTAGAAGCTCAGCTGAAAGCTCCTATTCCTACAATATGTTCTACTTAAAAAATAAATGCTGTGAAGAATATGGAGCTTGCACACTATGTTGATCGCTTGCAGGATGAGAATGATGAGTTGAGAAAGTTGATGGGTTGGTTGTCTGGTCATGAGCCTCAGTTGAGGATAATGATCGAGACATACAAGCGCCAGGATGGGGAAGCGCTTGGGGCAAACAAGGTTGGTGAGGGAAGTGGTGAGAATGAGGGGAGGATCGGAGATATCCCAGAACCACCAAGAACCCACCACAAAAATGCCTTTGTTCCTAAACCGAATCATCTTAGGAATCGACTAGACACAACCCCAGCTCCACCTTTATTTCCTCCACAAACTGACAACTTCCAGAAACCCATCAAGTTCAAGAGTGACTTGGGGAATGAGTTCTTTGGGAAGAAGGGAGAGAAACCGAGTGAGGAGAAGCCAGCGCCCAAAGAGAGCCCAAAACCAAAGCCAAAACCAAAACCCTTCCATTGTGAGCATTGTGGGAGGGATGGGTACCTTGCTGAGTTTTGCTTTAGGAGGAGGAGAGGTTGGCCAGAGAGTTAGCCAACAAGGACAGGACCGCCCTTCTCGTGGTGTGCCTGAGCCTAGGTTGGTGCCGAGAGGTGAGGGCATGGTGCGTACCATTTACCCTCGAGAGAGGCGTGAGTTTGTGCCTCGTGGTGAGCCACCACATAGAGAAGGTGGTAGGCGTGTTGGGTTTGGGCGTGGTGAGTTTGCTGGATGTTCCTTCGCTAGTGGCCAATACGAGTATGGGGGGAACGATCGCAGCTTTAGGTCCCAGAGGAGCTACGGGCCACAGTCTCCCCTTCGTGGTACGCGTAGTCCTCCAAGGGGACGTGTGGGTGTTCCACCTAGGAGAGATAGGATGGATTTTGCTAACCCCACGTTTGAGCAAATGGCGAGGTACTGGTTTGATTCATTTTGTACTAACCCCAGTGCTGAGTCTTTTGCTCACTCTCGCTCTCATTTTTGATTTTGTAGGTGGGAGGCATGGAGGGCTTTTGGTTGATCGACTCCGGTTGCTCTCGACACATGACTGGAGATCGACGGTGGTTCTCCAGCCTCACCCCAGTGATGACCAAAGAGTACATCACTTTTGGGGATAATGGGAAAGGTAGAGTGCTTTCAGTGGGTACGGTGAAGGTGAGTGAGTCTGTGACTCTTCGGCGTGTTTCTCTTGTCAAGTCTTTGGGGTACAATCTTCTTTCTGTTTCCCAGCTTCTTGATGAGGGTTTTGAAGTCCGTTTCAAAACGGGCTGTTCTCGTGTTTTGGACTTTCGAGGCGATCTCGTGTGCACGATCGTCCCCGAGGGTCAGATTTTCAGAGCCGATTTTTCTCAGTGTGTTGGCTCTTCTCGTTGCTTGGTTGCTGGTGTTTCGGCGGAGCTTTCGAAATGGCATAGGAGACTAGGTCACTTGAGTTTTGACTTGTTGTCACGCTTGAGTGGGCTAGGATTGGTCCGAGGATTGCCAAAGTTGAAATACCAAAAGGATTTGGTATGTGCTCCGTGTAGGCATGGCAAGATGGTCGCCGCCTCTCATCCGCCTCTGACATCCGTTATGACAGAGAGGCCATGCGAGCTGCTCCATATGGACTTGGTTGGTCCAGCTTGTGTGTGCTCGACGGGTGGGAAATGGTATGTCCTTGTGATCGTGGACGACTATTCTCGCTATGCTTGTGTCTTTTTCTTAGCTGACAAGGGGGAGACATTTGGTTTTGTCCGGGATCTGATCTTGAGGTTGAAGAACGAGGGAATGGAGATGCTATTCGAGCTATTCGTAGCGACAGGCAGTGAATTCAAAAACTCTCATTTCGAAACCTTCTGTCGTGATTTGGGTCTCGAACATTAGTTTTCTTCTCCCTATGTGGCTTGTCAGAATGGTGTGGTTGAAAGGAAAAATCGTTCCCTTTGTGAGATGGCTCGGACGATGCTCGACGAGCATAGGACTCCAAGAAGATATTGGGTGGAGGCTATGAATACCGCTTGCCATGTTGGGAACCGGATTTTTCTGAGGGCCTTCTTGAACAAGACGTGCTATGAGCTCATGCACGGGCGAGCACCTAGAGTGAGCCATTTCAGGGCTTTTGGTTGTCGGTCCTTTATTCTCAAGAAGGGTAGGCTTGATAAGTTTGAGTCGAGGTCCTCCGATGGGATATTCTTCGGTTATGCTAGTCATTCTCGAGCATTTCATGTGCTCAACCTTGATACTAACCTAGTCATGGAGACTTGTGAGGTTACCTTCGACGAGACACAACCATGCAATTCGTCTGTCTTTGAGTGTGCAGGTGATGACGAAGTTGGCAAGAAGATCTTTGAGGACGAGGAGGATGATGCTGGAGAGGATGATGGTGATGATGGTGAAGCTCCAACCACGCATGTACCCTCTACTTCCACTACGACGACTACGGTGCAGGATGGCCCATCCCCTACACCGCCTACGATCCAGCAAGATCAAGTGGAAGCAGCTGCTGAGGGGGAGGTTGTCTCCAGGCGAGAGGCACCGAGGCACGTTCAAGTTGATCATCCACCCTCAAGAATCATCGGCAACATCAATGAGCGTACGACACGGTCGAGGTCCAGAAATGCTTCTCACTTTGCTCATTCAGCTTTTGTTGCTACCTTTGAACCAAAAGACATTGGACACGCTCTATCTGATCCTAATTGGGTGAATGCCATGCATGAGGAGTTAGAGAATTTTGAGAGAAACCAAGTGTGGGAGTTAGTGGAGCCACCACCAAACTGCAAACCTATTGGGACAAAATGGGTGTGGAAAAACAAAGAGGGAGAAAATGGTGAGGTGGTGAGGAACAAGTCGAGGTTGGTTGCTCAGGGTTATAGCCAGAAGGAGGGGATAGACTATGAGGAAACATTTGCTCCTGTAGCCTGTTTAGAGGCGATTAGGATCCTTCTAGCCTTTTCTGTGGCTAAAAGGTTCAAATTGTACCAAATGGATGTGAAGAGTTCCTTCTTGAATGGGTTCTTAGAGGAGGAGGTTTATGTGAAGCAACCACCGGGCTTTGAGAGTGCTGAGTTTCCCCACAGGGTGTATAGGCTGAGAAAGGCGTTGTATGGGCTGAAACAAGCTCCCCGTGCTTGGTATGGCCGCTTGAGGGGGTTCTTGTTCAGCAAGGGGTTTGAGATGGGCAAGGTTGATAAGACTCTTTTTCTCCTCAGGCAGGGTGATGATATCCTAATTGTTCAGGTGTACGTGGATGATATTGTCTTTGGCGGCTCGTCTCACTCTTTGGTTGCGAGGTTTGCAGAGGATATGAGCAAAGAATTCGAGATGTCTATGATGGGAGAATTGCAGTTCTTTCTCGGGCTTCAGATCAAGCAGGCGAAGGAGGGAACCTTTGTGCATCAAGCCAAGTACACGAAGGACATCCTCAAGAAGTTCAAGATGGATGACTCGAAGCCCCTGTCGACACCGATGAGTACGACTACAGCGCTTGACGCGGACGAGGACGGAGAGCCCGTGGACCAGAAGGAGTACCGGAGCATGATCGGCTCCCTCTTGTACTTGACAGCGATGAGGCCGGACATCCAGTTTTCTGTGTGTCTGTGCGCTCGTTTTCAGGCATCGCCGAGGACTTCACATCGGCAGGCCGTCAAGCGGATCTTCAGGTATCTTCGATACACTCCTGAGCTTGGTCTTTGGTACTCGGCGTCCTCTTCCCTTTTGCTTCTTGGTTTTTCGGATGCCGACTTTGCGGGGTGTCGAGTCGATAGGAAGTCTACTTCGGGGACTTGCCAGTTTTTGGGATCTTCGCTTGTTTCTTGGTCTTCTCGCAAACAATCTAGTGTAGCCCAGTCTACCACAGAAGTTGAGTATGTTGCTGCCGCTAGTTGTTGCTCACAGCTGCTTTGGATCACATACACGCTGAGTGACTTTGGTGAGGAGTGTTCCCATGTGCCTCTCATGTGTGATAGCACAAGTGCTATTAGTGTTGCCAAAAACCCCGTGCTTCACTCCAAAACCAAACACATAGAAGTGAGGTACCACTTCCTGAGAGAATGTTGAGAAGGGAAACATAGACCTCATCCATGTACCTACAGAAAAAGCAGCTTGCCGATATTCTAACCAAGCCTTTGGACCAAGCTACATTTGCTCGTTTGCGAGGAGAGATTGGAGTTGTTTTCCTTTTTGAGTTTTGGTTGGGAGGATTGATGTACATATGCATGTTGCATCTTCATTTTTGTATCATATCATGTTTGCATCTTTGTATCATAGACTGCATTTGTAACATATGCCATAGAAATGTGCTTCTCTCATATGCTTTGATCACCATGATATGCTAGATATGAGGTTATGACCTTGCTTGTGACGCTCATGAGATGTATGGCTATGCCCTTGGTAGCTTTGGGATATATATGCTTGTGGATGGCTTTCTTTTGTAAAATTGCTATATGATCCTCTCTTGTGAGTAGAATGCCTCTCTTGTTCAAATTGGGTGCTTGTGGCTATATCTTGCTTAATTTGTGCTTGGAACCATGTTCTTTTCATTTGGGATCAAAGATCCATTTATCATCATGAATGTTTAGCCTACATGCTACCTTGTGGAGAAGCCTAAGCTTCTTTTTGCCGCAAAGGCACTTCATGTACCATGCTTAACTTGTAAATCATGAAAATGGTATGTGAGATGCCTATGCTTGGAAAATGTGCTTCCATGACTTAAATGCTTTAAATTCCTTATCTTGGGTGCTAAACCCTTTCATGATGTTCACCAATGAGAAGTCTCATATCTAGAAGTGGACACATGGCTCGGTGGCTTTGACATGACATGAGATAGCTTGTAGGTGTTTGTGATGACCTTGTGATGAGAATTTGTGACCTTGCATGAAGTTTGTGAGTTATATGTTGTTTGTGCTCATTTTGACCATGTGTAGGTCCTATGCTCATGAGAGGGAATTTTTGTGAAAAATGCTTCATTTTGATCATGGCTATGTCACTTGCTTGTATGTTCCTTTCTATCTTGTTGGCGATGCTTGTGCTCCAATTGTGGCTATCTTGCTTGTCTATGTCTCAATTTTAGCATGTTGTAGTGCCCTTTGTATATTTGAGAAGCACATGCTTGCATTTGTAGACTTGATTCATGCATTACCAACAAGGGGGAGGAAAAGTACCCAATTCATGTTCCCAGGGGGAGCTTTGCATCAGGGGAAGAAAAATTGGGAGAAATGCATTTGTTCAGGGGGAGCTTGCATTCATGCATTTGGGAGCTCTTGTTCGCCTGAATTTTAGTTGTGCTCTTTTGCCGATGGTGTCGAGCCCTTTTGCCTCACCTTGAGGAGTCGGCAATTTTTAGAGCATTTTATCTCGGTTGTGTCAAGCCGTTGCCCTTGCCTTAGGGGACCGAGATTTTTCTCTCTCAAGTGATCTTTTCCTGGCTTTTGTTTGGCTTTTGATCACTTGTTTGAGTTTTTCTTTGGTTTTTTTCTTTTTCCTTTTTCTCTGAATTGGTTACTTGTGTGTGTTGTCAATGCACTCATCAAGGGGGAGATTGAGGACCGGAGCGTCTGAGGACCGGTGGATGGTCGCTCCTGGCTGTGATGAGTGATTGACAACGTGGTGTGGACTGACTCTTGGCCGAGTATTACAGGTGCAGGTTGCGGCTTGATTTGCGTTGGTGCAGGTGAAGAGCGAGCGCGAAAGGTCTATGCCTTGCGGGGCCTCCGAGGAGTGGAGAGACAAGTAGGCTCAGCTTGAGGGACCCGGTGGCCAGCGGGGTCGAGTGCGGGCCGCATGGTGGCAAGAAAAGCAAGACGAAGTCGTGGACAGGAGCCGGTGCAGGGTAGCGGCTCACGACCGGAGTCTGCACGCGGGGTTTGCGGCGGTTCACCACAAAACGGTCGGGTTACTTGGTTGAGCCACAAAACCAAGACCGGAGGCTCGGCGGGCGGAGATGGGATCCAGGCGCGCCGAGAAGCTTCGATGCCAGCGGACACGTGACGGGATCGCAGGGCTTGCGTTGGGAGGACGCGGTCTGCGGCGACGGCGTGGCTGTGCGATGAAGAGGAGTGCTACATGACCTATATGCCCCTGAGGGGTTTGTATCACAACTTAAGTGCTAGGGGTAGTGTGGTCTTTTGCCTGGCCCGGGAGGGACTCATATATATTAGCTCTAGGGTTTCCAGGCAAACCATCCTTCCGGACTGCTTCTCATTTCCTTGCTCCATAGGTTTAGATTTTTCCTCCGTTTGTAAAGAATCTGACCTCTGAGTGAATGGTTGCGTCGATTTCCCTCTTGTAGCTCGTGTGATTTTCGTGTCTTTTTCGTGCTATTTTCATTGGATTTTCGTGCACGGCTTGTTCCTTCGATTCTGAGGTGTTTGGGTTCGGATTTGTTAGTGGGGATCATGGATAGTTGTCTTGTGCATCTTTGTGCTTGATCATGACCCCCCAAACTCCGAATTCGGCCTCCGATTGAAGGATTTCGGTTGGACCCTAGGTTTTTGGTTGAGCTCGGTTGCGATTTGATTCCCGGCGATTTAGTTCATTTGAGGGCTCAAGTTTTGGGGCATAGCATCCCCTAGGGATGCTTCTCATCTCCCCCAAATCTTTCCTCAAGAGCTCAAGCCGTTTGGGAGATCCATGGACGGCTAGGTGGTTTGGTTCTTGCGGTTTCAGGCTCGGGCTGCTGTTCCCGTGCCTGGCGGACCGTCCGCGGGTAGCAGGTGGACTGTCCGCGAGGTGCAGTTCGTCCAGGTGTTCTTCGTGTTCTTCGCGAGTTCTTGAGCGCTTTCGTTTCGATCCGTTTTGCCAGCTGTTTTTGGCCGGAAGAAGTTTGGCGGACCGTCCGCCTGGACGTCGCGGACCGTCCGCGCGGCACCAGTTGCTCGCGGACCGTCCGAGGACAGGGCGCGGACCGTTCGTTATTCGTGGTGCGCTACTGGAGGTTTGGTTTTCATTTTCGGACCGTCCGCCTGTGACCCGCGGACCGTCCGCCCGTACCACGCGGACCGTCCGCCCGGTCACCGCGGACTGTCCGCCTGGTGCCTCGCAGAGCTGCTAAGTTCTTTGCTTCTTGTGTTTCGCTTTCGATTTGGGATCGTTTGGGGTTTGTTCCTAGGGTTGGTAGGTTCGTTGTGACTACGTGACCTTGGCAAACTCGTGTGGAGATTCTTGGTTGTGAATTTGGGGCATAGGCCGAGTTCTCCCTTCGAGAAAGAATTTTTATCGGCTCCCATTCACTCCCCCCACTCTCTGGTCGCCAATCCGGTCCTTCAAAGCCGCGTAAAGCCAATTCACCTCCATGTCGGTTATCTTGGTCTCTCTCATTCTCCCTAAAATCCTCTTGCACATCCATGAGTGAAATACTTGGATGATGGGGTTCCGGATACTATTTCTTTGTTGGTGAGCTTCTCCCGCGATCATACTCCACAAACCTTCCAATGTGCCTCCAAGCACATCCACTTGTTCCGGGCCTCCCTTTTGAAAACTAGGTGTCCCAACATGTAGTAAATATCCGTATAAAAACCCAACACTTGGAGAGCTTGATCGTCGAAGTCGACGTTCGCCACAAGCCTCTTCTCTAGACGAGTGAGCTTCTTCTCCTTTTCCGTCATGATGATAAACCCATACGGAATACCGCGGAGCGTATGGAGGTGGAGCGGATGATCGTGTCGAGCGGCGAGGTCGGACAGGCGGCTCCTCCGTACGTCCTTGAGGTTCGGTGAACCTCATAGACGAGCTTCGTGTGGCCCTCTGTTGACGGTCCTTACAACAAATATTTGACCGTCATTATCTCAAGAATGAGAGGAGGATATAACAAATTTCATGCACATTTTAAGTACTAATGAGGTTCCACGAGCTTTGTTGGTATTTTTACTTGTAGGTACACAGATTTGGGAATAACAATGAACAAATGAACCTCAGAGGGCTGCACGAAAGCAAAGGTGCAGGGCCGGCCGCACCTGGCCAGGTCCGGCCGCACCACAGCCAGGTCCGGCCGCAGCTTAGCCAGGCTCGGCCGCACCACAGCCGGCCGCAGCTGGCCAGAGCCGGCCGCAGCCAGGCCAGAGCCGGCCGCAGCTGGCCACAGCCGGCCACACTTGGCCAGGGCTAGGCCCGGCCGCACCTCTAGGTGTGCCCGCACCTATCATATGCCACGTCTTGGGTCCACGGCACCAATAATCCCACGAACAAGTCTTGGATGGATGAGAAACGTTGATTATATGTCGGTTGGATCAAAAGGCTAAGGTTGGAAGCACTTGGATCGATGGACCCACACTTAACCGCCACAACCGCCATCAAGGAGTGATTCTGGACGTCCCTCAACACTGTCGGTGCATCGCACGGTAATTGGGTAGGGCCGGCCGCACCTATAGGACCGGCACACCTATCAACTTGCGTGCCGTGCGAAACCGACCCAAGGAGCCGACCTACAACCGCCTCAGGAGCAGTGATCAGGGTCATCCAAGTCCATAGGCAGTGGATCATAGGGCCGACCACACCTAGAGATATGGCCGCACCTCCTTGCTCGGCACTGCAGCTCCCTCTCGCCTACAAGTACCCCCTCCTGCAGCCACCGACCTACTGGGGCTATATATAGAGCCTGGCACCTCGTAGAAGGGTGTGACAAGTGATTAGAAGCAAGTGGCGGAGCCCTCCAGAAGTTAGTATTCAGCGAGTAGGGAGAGAGTTGAGTGATGGAGTAGAAGTCGGAGTCGGTCTTCTTCTTGTACCTCGGCGGGTGCGGTACACCTTCGGTCGTCCACACCCGGGATACTTTGTAAGTTCAGATTCGTGAGTAACTAAGTCTCAAGTCATTTCATCGTTCTCTCTTAGGTTCTTCAATTGCAATTAGTAGTTTCTACTTGTTGTGATTGCTTTGCTTTGGATCCGAGTAAAGCAGTGCTTGGTTAGTGTAGACACGATGTCTAGGCTTTCCGGTACCTTGGAATGCTTCCCGGTTCAACGGAATAGTTGTGGTACCCTAGGGAGGTGACAGCTCCGGACGGGCTCTGTAGTCCACCACGTTAGTTCCGGTTAGTAGGAGTTACGACATCAGAGCCCCCTTCTCATCCCTTTCTGTGGCTCTTTTCCCTCTGGCCCCGACGAGCGACAAGTTGTGCCTTGATTCTATCCGTGACCCTCACGAGTCCCAAACTTCGTTAGCTATCCCCTCTCTACCCGAAATATACCCTTGCCTTTCTATCCTTCGTCACCATACCCCCCGGACGAATTAGTTCAGGTTCTCTACACTTCTCGTTCCCCGAGGAAATCGATACCTTGGAATACTCCTGGGTGAAAGCTACAACGGTATCCGTGCGCTTGCGGATTTATCTGTGATCGTATAGCATACCAACAGGCTTTCTGGAGCCGTTGCAAATTTAGTAACGACGTAAGAAATGCCAACAAGCTTTCTGGCGCCGTTGCCGGGGAACGGTAGCTGTTTTGATCCCGAACCCAGTTCGTCCGTGTATCACCCCATTTATCTCATGGATTCCGATCCAACCCTTTTTGAGATTTCCGCTCCAAAGGGCGATCATTTGGAGCCTCCACCTTCATCACATTCCATTACAACATCTAGCTATGAGCTACGTCTCGACTTCATAGCTATGGTCCGAGAGCAAAGCTTCTCAGGAGATAAGGATGAAAGTCATTATTCCCACCTGCGCGAGTTCGAACAACTTTGTTCGTGTCTTGTGATCGCAGGAATGAGCCAAGACACCTTGAAATGGAAGCTCTTTCCGTTTTCATTAACGGGGAGAGCTAAACAATGGTATTCGCTCAATGTGAGAAGTATGGAGGAGGACTGGGAAAGTTTACGGAAGGCTTTTTGCCTAACATTCTTCCCGACTCCCCAAGTAGTGAAACTCTGATGAGAGGTCATCTGTTTTGAGCAACAGAAGACCGAATCTCTTGGAGCAGCATGGGCAAGATTTATGAAGACCGTAGAGTCTGGTCCAGACCTTGGTATCGCAGAACCCATTCTTTTGCAACATTTTCGCGATGGTCTTGGACCAGACTCAGCAGTTTTCTTAGACTCTTCTTCCGGAGGATCTTTCGCTCATCTCACCTTGTCTGGGTGTAAGGACATTCTAGGAAAAATCCTAGAAAACACTCCCTACATGGGGGTTTTTGACGAGTTCCCAGACGAAGAAGAAGAACCCATGCCACGCACTGTCTCGGAACCAAAACCCATAGAGGAGGAACACACTTTCCCAACTATCCAATCCGTAGAGGATTGCACTCCTCTAACAAAAACATGGTTCACCGATGAACCATTCCAACCATATAGAGAGGTTGACGATCCCTCGTGTGATTTCGTCTACGAGTTTTATGATGAGTTATTTGATAAACATTGGACGGAGAAATCCTTCCCGAGAAGGGAAAGAGACTCAACACATGAGAGAGAAGAAGTACTCATACCCAACCCAGAAGAGGTAGAAAGATGGAGACAAAGGTTGGAATATGTCTCCGCAGTCAGTAGCCGGGAGTGGTTGAGAGAAAAAGAAGTCATGGATCAAGTCATTCAGCTATATCCCGAGCTAAAGTTACTCTCGTGCCAAGTAGGAAACCTCTCTTACCAGGATGTGTTCTACGATCATAGGGTCAGTATCAATATCATTCCTAAATCCTTAGTATTAGAGGCCTTTCCCGACGAACCCCTCTCTTTCTCTCAGAAGCGTCTCCAATGGATTTCGGGTCAAACCATAGAGACAGAGGGAATCCTTAGAGTCGTCCAAACAAAGATCGGAGAGTATGGGATCTTCCTAGATTATCATATCTTTGACATCCCAAAAGGAGATCCACCCTTCATTCTCATCGGAAGACCCATTGAAGGGGTACTGAGTAGTGTGCTCGACCATGAAAAGCAGCCATATCATTTTGAGGTTCGAGATACACATCTCCAATGTCATAGACCTGAGGTTAAGAGAGAATATGTGTGGTCTATGGACATTCTTGAGGCATCGACACTGGATTCTCAAAACAGACTCGAGCATGAAGGTTTTGCACTAGAAGGATCACAAATTCCATGCTCACAGCAAAAGTTTCGAGAGTTGTCAAGCCCCATTACCAATGACCTTTACGAAACCTACAACCTCCTCATTTTTCTTTTGCATGCTAACTTTGAAAGGAAGGTTGTAGATGCTTTTGTTTACCATAAACATTGCAAATTTCATGGTCATTTTTGGTACTAACCTTGCAGCTAGAGCTATGATGGTTTCATCATCTCGATTGGCTGCAAGATGAAGGTCTCCAGTGGTCGAGCTTATGACCCAAAACAAAGCACTACCGGGAGATAGCCCGAATAACCATTTAGATTTCCTTTTCAAATAAAAGCAAGAGCATGTCTTTAGGATTAGTCGTCCTTCGGGTATTTTTGGTCACTAACCGTCTCAGGTGGAGATTGAAATGACCGATGGATAGGCAATGCCTAAAAATATGAGAGCTACACCGACTGCAATGCCTAGGTAATTTTTGGTGAGGGAACATCATGAAGGAAGCTTGAACTCCGCACACTTGAGTTGTGTTGCCTAGCAATGCAAACTCCAAGTGTGGGGGAGATATGTGAGTATCTCCGAGTAAGTTCCTCTCATACTAAATCTTATTTTGGTTTGAAGATGGTGTTGGTTCTTGCATCTTGCTCTCTTAAAAAAAAACAAAACCCCAAAATATTTGAATTTGAATAAAGGCTTCCTAGCTCTTCAGCTAGTAGAGCCTCCCTTTTTGTTTCCATCCGTTTCTTTGAATAATAACACCAGGTACAAGTATAAGTGTGGGGGAGATCTTCCAAGCTCATCGAAACACACAATTGAGATCTCCCGCCATGGTGCCGCACAACACCGACTACACTAATTGATGAGGGATGAGGTAAGTGCACTAGAACAAGTTAGTCGCCCCTGCGGTTTGGCCGAATCAACATTTGTCTACCTCATTCCGCACTTTCTCCAAGAGCGATGGTATGTGCACCCCTACCTCTCTACCTTTGGAAATGATGAATGGTTGCTATGTTAAAACTTTGCAAGAACCTAGTGCATTTCTTCGTGCTCTATGCCTTTTTGAATTTGTTGGTATATTTTGAGACAAGAGCCTGAAATAAAACATTGTGGGAAGCAAATGCTTATGACCAAATCTTGGTTGTTGACTAGTATGATATGGTGCGACAATGTTGATCTGCTCTATCTCAAAGTATGGTGAAATCGCGGATGATTTCTTTTTGAAAATAAAACAAGGCAAGTTCCTCGATGGTCATATTACCTACCAAAGCCATATGTCGATATCAATGCATAAACCTTCTACATATGCTTGCTTGTGACCCATTGAGTTTTGCCAAATTGTTGTGACCCTTGGTAGAATCTTTTCATGCTTCCATGATCGAGATCACGTACACCCACATATACATGCTAACTCCTACACCGGGAGTTACGCAAAACATGCCATCCATCCACCAAAAATAAATACTCCAAAGTTCAAAGAGATTTCTCTTCTTGTATTCTTGCAAAAGGAGAGAGGGGTCATTGAAAAAAAAGCATATACTCAAGAAGCATAGAAAAAAAATGTGCTCCAATCAAAGAGCATAGAAAAAAGAGTAAAGCATGACCCCCTCCAAAATAAAGGCAAGAGGAGAATCTCAAAGCAAGGAGTGTTTAGAAAAACACAAAAATATTCCACGCACTTGCACATCTCGATCAAGTTGCATGACTAGTTTCTTCTTGGATCCGGTCTTTGGCTCAACAACATCATGTGGCACAAGTGAGTCTCTCTTATCCTACCCAAAGCTCCACATACAAGCCATAGAAGTAGGAAGTTGAGGCTCGCTTAAAGCCTTTAGTGAGGTAACAAATACCACTTGAGCGATCGAGGGAACCATTCGAGGAACCTTGTCTTTCTTTGCAAAATTTTCAAAAAAAACTCCGAGATAGGATCCAGAAAAGAAGAAGAGTGAGAGAGGCAAAGTCAAAACCCATTCTACTTTTCAACCTCCGAAGGCAGGGTGGAAAGCTACAAGCCCCACGGGTAAAGTAAGGCTAAGCTTCTCCCGTACCAACCTTTTCAAAATAGCAAGAAGAGCATGGAGTTTGTGCGCAGGTACTTGCCGAGTGATAAGATCATGCAACTCCTGATCCGCCAAGGCCGAGTTTAGACTTTGCTCGAGGACGAGCAAAGGACCAAGTGTGGGGGAGTTTGTTGACGGTCCTTACAACAAATATTTGACCATCATTATCTCAAGAATGAGAGGAGGATATAACAAATTTCATGCACATTGTAAGTACTAATGAGGTTCCAGGAGCTTTGTTGGTATTTTTACTTGTAGGTACACAGATATGGGAATAACAATGAACAAATGAACCTCAGAGGGCTGCACCAAAGCAAAGGTGCAGGGCCGGCCGCACCTGGCCAGGTCCGGCCGCACCTTAGCCAGGCTCGGCCGCACCACAGCCGGCCGCAGCTGGCCACAGCCGGCAGCAGCCAGGCCAGAGCCGGCCGCAGCTGGCCAGAGCCGGCCGCAGCCAGGCCAGAGCCGGCCGCAGCTGGCCACAGCCGGCCACACTTGGCCAGGGCTAGGCCCGGCCGCACCTCTAGGTGCGCCCGCACCTATCATATGCCACGTCTTGGTTCCACGGCACCAACAATCCCACGAACAAGTCTTGGATGGATGAGAAACGTTGATTCTATGTCGGTTGGATCAAAAGGCTAAGGTTGGAAGCACTTGGATCGATGGACCCACACTTAACCGCCACAACCGCCATCAAGGAGTGATCCTGGACGTCCCTCAACACTGTCGGTGCATCGCACGGTAATTGGGTAGGGCCGCCCGCACCTATAGGACCGGCCGTACCTATCAACTTGCGTGCCGGGCGAAACCGACCCAAGGAGCCGACCTACAACCGCCTCAGGAGCAGTGATCAGGGTCGTCCAAGTCCATAGGCGATGGATCATAGGGCCGGCCGCACCTGGAGATACGGCCGCACCTCCTTGCTCGGCACTGCAGCTCCCTCTCGCCTACAAGTACCCCCTCCTGCAGCCACCGACCTACTGGGGCTATATATAGAGCCTGGCACCTCGTAGAAGGGTGTGACAAGTGATGAGAAGCAAGTGGCGGAGCCCTTCAGAAGTTAGTATTCAGCGAGTAGGGAGAGTTGAGTGATGGAGTAGAAGCCGGAGTCAGTCTTCTTCTTGTACCTCGGCGGGTGCGGTACACCTTCGGTCGTCCACACCCGGGATACTTTGTAAGTTCGGATTCGTGAGTAACTAAGTCTCAAGTCATTTCATTGTTCGCTCTTAGGTTCTTTGATTGCAATTAGTAGTTTCTACTTGTTGTGATTGCTTTGCTTTGGATCCGAGTAAAGCAGTGCTTGGTTAGTGTAGACACGGTGTCTAGGCTTTCCGGTACCTTGGAATGCTTCCCGGTTCAACGGAATAGTTGTGGTACCCTATGGAGGTGACAGCTCCGGACGGGCTCTGTAGTCCACCACATTAGTTCCGGTTAGTAGGAGTCACAACATCAGAGCCCCCTTCTCATCCCTTTCTGTGGCTCTTTTCCCTCTGGCCCCGACGAGCGACAAGTTGTGCCTTGATTCTATCCGTGACCCTCACGAGTCCCAAACTTCGTTAGCTATCCCCTCTCTACCCAAAATCTACCCTTGCCTTTCTATCCTTCGTCACAATACCCCCAGACGAATTAGTTTAGGTTCTCTACACTTCTCGTTCCCCGAGGAAATCGATACCTTGGAATACTCCTCGGTGAAAGCTACAACGGTATCCGTGCGCTTGCGGATTTATCTGTGATCGTATAGTATACCAACAGGCTTTCTGGCGCCGTTGCAAATTTAGTAACGACGTAAGAAATGCCAACACCCTCATGCCACCGAGGAGAAGAGTGTCGTTCCTCCTCGGCGGTGCCGTGTCCTCCTCCATACTCCGTGGAGACTCAGAAATGAGTGCCTCCTCGAAGAGGTTGTCGATGATGGCTTGGACGATGATGATCCCTTCTTCTTGGTGAAAAGACTTGTAGTTTTCTTCCACATGGTAACAAGGCACGCAAATATTATTTGGAGTATGGACTTTGAGTGGAATTAGGATGGATTTTGTTGGATGAAACAAACTCAGAGTGGAAAGCTAAGTCTAAGGTGGTTCTGGACTACAAGCTTAAGCACACGAACAAGGAACTGGATGAGCGTCTTACCTGCCGAAGGGGAGCACCAGGGGGCTTAAGAAGGGGGGAGGCCGACCGGCCTGGGCCGATCGGCCTGGGGTCCTCTTTGCCCCTTTCGGCTTCAATTTTCTCCAGCCCACTCTATGCTCCTTTGTTGCTTTGTGACCGCGTGATCCACGGGGTTGCACCGCCCAAACGTTCTCGTCCACTCCTTTGCTTGCATTATTGCTCCTTCCACTTGATGATCTTGCTTTGAGTCACTTCCATACCCCCTTGCCTCACATGCCTCCATGATATTCCTGCAAAACAAAGACTTGGCTGCCCCCCATGCTTGTCCTTTGCATGTGGTTTGATTAAAAGATGTTGGAGGGGCATCATGTGATGCATCATCGTGCATGCATGGTTAGGTCAACTAGATTGCCTCCCTCTAAGCATGTCTTAACGCTAAGTACTCCTCTAATTTCGAAAAATAAGAGTAAACTTAGAGCTTGCAATGAGTTCAAATATAAATTTAGAGGAGTTTTTAAAGCATTAAAAACAAATGTAAGTCAAAAAATATTTTCCGACTACTTTTATTTTGGTCTCACCGGTATTGTTTGCTTCCATTAGTTGAGAGAAAGCTTTTCCCGGCTTGATCATGGGAGCATAGGTTTAGGTTCTAATTTTGGTTAAATGAGAGAGATTTTGAATGAAATAAAATTAAATGAGGCTTAGAAAAATTCTAACTCTAGAGAAACCAAGGATATGGATTTTTAAACCAACCAAAAGTCAAGTTTCTCGGTTCACGCGAGTCCTACCATGCGCTGAAATTTAAATAACATCTAGGTACAAGGCGTGGTTCTACTCGTGTGTTTTTAACATGTAAAACAAGTCAACCATGACATCATGAAGAGGACGAAAGGTTGAGATAGGTTCTGAATTTTTTTGGTTTTGGTTTCTCGAAAAGAAGCAAATAACACATAGGATGGCTCATATAAAGGGTTTATGATCCAAATGAAATATCCAACCAAGAAATATGTCTCTAACATTATTTAACCATTCTAAGTCTAATGTCTTGCGTAGCAAATTTCAAAACTAACTTACTTGAAAATACTCGAAAAATCTTGAATCGGGTTGTCCTCCCGGTAGCTTATTCTTGACTCGACGAAACGGGTTGCCTCCCGCCTAGCGCTTCGTTTATAGTCCATGGCTAGACTTCTTCACTTGATTACTTCAGATCAACACTCTTTGCGGGCCTTGCAATCTTGGGTACCCACTTCCGCACCATCTTGGGCACGGGCTTATTCTTCGGCTTAGTCATTTTTTTGGTCTTTACAGGCTGGCTTTGTCCTTTGGTCTTGACGGATGCAACAACTTCCTTCATGTAGTGGCTCGGTATCTCAAACTCCGGTCCTTCGGTCGTGATCTTTGTGGTCTCCTTAGTGTGATCCTCCATCTCTTCCGAATGAGTTTGAATAGCCATCGCCGTCTCGGGACCTTGGAGTTGTTTCGGAAATTCTCCTTTGTTACCCATCGGGTGCCCGACAAGTTGTCCCACTTGCGTCTCTAGCATCTTCATCATGATGAACACTTCACGGATAGAGCTTTAGACCTCCGTCACCTTACCATCTAAATTCTCCAATATTTTCTCCATAGCCTCGAACTTAGTGACGACGTCCTTGTTGATCTTAGCTTGCTCGTCCATGAAGTCCTTCAATTGTGTACAAAGAGGAACCAAATCTTGAATGGACGAACTTGCATTAAATCGGGGTTTACCTTGGACATGGCCGTACTCCTCACACTCCTCGCATGTGGATCTTACCTCGGCAGCCTTTAGGTCTTGAGCTTCTCTCTCTATATCCATCTTCTCCATCCTCCTCATAAGGAAATCGATATGCCACTCAAGGAATTCGGCTCGCATGTATTCATTGAAACGCTCCAAAGCTTCCACAATTGTCTCCATGGGCAATTGAACAAATGTATCAATCTTGTTGCGCAAACTCTGAGTCTTGGTAGGCGAATAAAATTCCTTCATAAAGTTCCTCATCAACGCTTCCTAATCTTGTTTTGACTCCGCCGGTAGAGTGTGGAACCAACGCAAAGCTTTTCCAAGTAGTGAGAATGGAAAAAGCCTTACCCTCATTTGATCTTGAGTCACCCCATCCTCATCGAAAGTATGACATAATTGAACAAATGCTTGGAGGTGAAGGTTCAGATCATCTTTACCGGTGAAAGGCGAGTGTTGCACCATGCGGATAGTTGAGACCTTGATCTTGAACGACCTTCCGGTGTCTTGAAGGTTTATGATAGGTAGATCAACGACGTCCGGGGCGCATAGCTCGATCTTGCGCTCCAGTTGCGGTTGT
Organism: Cenchrus fungigraminus; assembly: GCA_036936925.1. Taxonomy (NCBI): domain Eukaryota; kingdom Viridiplantae; phylum Streptophyta; class Magnoliopsida; order Poales; family Poaceae; genus Cenchrus; species Cenchrus fungigraminus. Next base: position 10,908,304 of record CM072778.1, on the reverse strand, counting down.
TCTCCCATGGGTGGCAGTTGAGGTTGATCTTCCTTTGGACTTGGAGGTGGTGATTCCCTTGGTGATTCTGACGGTCCTTCGACTTCGGCTTTTCGATCTAGGGTTTCCAACCCTTTAGCTTGTGTTGTACATCTCCTTTACCTGTAAAGTTTTCCTGGATCATCCACAAAAATATTAGGGTTTCTTGGAGAGGTAGCCAACCATCTCCGGTTAGGGTTAGCAAAAACAAAAAAAATCTAAAAAAGAAAAATTAGGGTTAATCAAAAACTAGATTAGATTGATTTTTTTTTTCTTTTTGAGGATGATCAAGGTTAAGAGATGCAAAAGAAAATAAAAAGAAAAACTAAAAAAATATTCACAAAAAAAGTGATACTAGATTGGATCTTGATTGCTTGTTCCCCGGCAACGACGCCAGAAAAAGGGGCTTGTTGACGGTTGATTGTCATATCAAAGTTCATTTGGATTTGCAAGCAGACAAATCCCCCGTCGTAGTCAAGGGACCCTTCTTCCCTTAAGTGTGAGAACCCAAGGTATCGAATCCGTGGAACAATGTGCAACACAAGGATTGAATCTAGTAAGGAAAGAAACTCCTTTTGAAGAACCAAGTTGCATCTAATCTAAGAGATCATCAAGAAAACACATCTAATCTACTAAAGAGGTAGCATGAGAAAGCAAAGAGATAACCGATCTAGAGAGTCTAGATCATGCATAAGTTGTAGCTCCAAACAAGATAGATGAAGATAGAAAAGCGAATCTCATTAAAAGCATCTTTAAATCGTGGCCTCCGATCTGATTCCAAAGGCGCCCGCCTTTTGGAGCCACCGTTCTGTCACAACGCACTCCTATTCGTGCGGGTTAGCCTAGGGCGAGTTCGAGAAGAACAAGTTGAAAACACTTGGTCGGTCCGGTATGCACCTCTAGCCAGCGTGGCTACAAGAGCACCCTATGCAATCTATCTTAAGTATAGATTGAGGAAGAAGCAAAACCAAGGGAGAACAAAATCATCGAGAAGGCACTTGATTGCTAGAAATCGGATTCACTTATAAAACTTCACCATGAATGATTACATGAACAAGATCACCACCGGGACCCTACCTCGATCTTGATCCTTGCTCCGAAGCTCCGACGTGGTCTTCCATGCAAGGTTCCCACGTCGGCTAGGGAGACCCTAGACAACTAGCACGACCCTCCTCTCCAAGATGGTGTCCCTCAAGCTTCTCTGCTCCTCGGCAGCGGATGACGACTGAATTGATGCGTGGCGTTTTGCACCGTGGCTTTAAATAGACTGAAGAGGCGCTAGGTCAAAGGGGAGCCCGAACCGGGCCGAAAACGGGCCAGGCCGGTCCGCCCAGGCCGGTCGGCCCAGGGCCTTTTTGGCCTGCTTCGGCCCCGGCTTCTTCCCCGGTTGCTTCTCGCGCGATTCCCTATTTGTGTGCACTTGCATGTGGGCCTTTGATGTTGTTTCCTTCGCGGTTAAGGCTTGAATGCTTGCCATCCAAGCTTCATTGTTTTCTGGTTGAGTCCCTGAAGATTTGCACGTTGACGCTTCGGTCCTCGAGTCATTTGGAGTCATGTTCATCGCATGTCTTGACTCTTGTCGGGCTTCATGATCTTCTTCCAAAGTGCTTGATGAACTTATCCTGAAAGTCTCCTCTTTAGCGTAGATTTCCTGCGTAAATAATAAACTCCAAAATCGACATGCAAGAGTGAACTTGTTATACCAAGGGGGCTGGTACCAATGGATAAGATATAAAACTCATGCCAACACCGAAGGTAAACTCATGGCTAGGTTGACAGAAATTCACCGTCAACACAGAGGCAACAAAATAGTTCTTTATTATTGCTTAATGGCCACGTGGACAGGCTTAGGCAATAATACGGAATTATTTTGGGTGGTTCTATCACATGCTTGCTCCGTACCTGTGGTTGACATGCATAAGTTCTATCCCTTGTTTATACTCTTGAGCCTTGTGAACCATATCTCTATAAGGACAGCATGCTCATCTAAGTGGTTGACAAGGGAGATATGGCTTGATGACAAGATCTTAGCTTTAAAGGTGTAAGTTCTTGGGTTTATAAAAAAATGCTCTTGCAGCTCTTCTTTGATTTGTCGCAGTCCTACCAAAGCCATATGATGTTATTGGTTGAAAACCTTATACTCATATGCTGCTTATTGTTGCATTGAGCTTTGTCAAATTCTGTGACCCTATGAGAATTCTTTTCATACTTTCATGATCAAGATTTATGTGCACACCACTATTTCCCCCTTGCTATGCTTCTACTCTAGAAGTTAGCATTGTATCATCCATCTATCCATCTACATAAATGCTCCATCAAGTGCATTGATTCCTCTCTCCTTGAGTATCTTGTAAAGGGGCATGGCTATCTGAAAAAAAAGAAAAAGAAAAAAAAGTGGGCACATGAAGGTCCACTCAAAAAAGAAGAAGAAGAAGAAGAGGAGAGCCATGTTCTCATATCATAAGAGAGAGAACCATGCAATGGAGACATTCACTCATTCATCTCATTTAGCGAATATGGTAATAACTAGCACCCATTCCGGGCCTAGTGTCCACCTTACCATGTCTACCACATCCATACACGTGCACTTTTTGATCTGACTGTATGACTTGATTTACTCTTTGGATCCAGTTTTTGACTTTGCAATACATGCAGTGCAAGTATGCCTTACTATTCATATCCTACCCTGAGCTCCACATAAGCCTGCTAGAAATAGGATAGATTTAAGGTAGTCATGCCTAGGTGAGGATATATACACATTGAGCGACCAGAGAGAATCAAAGGAGGAGGCAGAGCATGTTTTTCTTTAAAAATCTTTTGAAAACCCCAAGTGCTTATCCTCAGATGTCTGAGGGATTCGATTCATGGTCATTCCTTTTATCAACTACCCAAGATGGCATGGTAGCCACTCCACAAAGTTCACAGAGCAAGGTATGACCTGGAATAATTCTTATGTACGTTTCATACCCATGGTTTAACCCGCTCAATCTCTTCCCTTTTGCTCGGGACGAGCAAAGGGCAAGTGTGGGGGAGTTGTTGATGGCTGTTAAGTACCTAATTTAGGGCCGTCAATCCCTGCATTTCAACATGAAAATCATGCATCCACACTAGAATAGGGCTTTACACTAACAATTTCCACAAGTAGCTGTATGAAGGTGAATGCAGGTGTTTAGCATAAGAAATGAGAAGCACACTTCCATGATCCTAGCAATTCAGGCTCAGCCAATAAGGGACTGCCATGCAAGCATCCCCTGGATCAATGACGTCACCAATCCAACAGAGAGAGCTTCGGCGAATCAGAGACCGCCACGCGTGCATCACATGGATCCTATGGCCCACCAGAGCGCCTAAACCGCCTCCAACACACGTGTACACTGAGAACCAACCTCAGGACCCGCCAGTCAGCTACTGAGAGGAAACACAGGCCGAGGCGGGCCACGTGGGGGTCGGCCGACCCTGGGATCGGTGAACCGACCTTGGGTCGGCTGATCCCGGGCCTCCACGTGGTGTTCGCCCATTGGTCCTAGAGGCCATCCCCGAGGTGTCTCGCTCCACTTGATGCCGATGCCTGCGCCTATAAATAGAAGGAGAGGGGGTAAGAATAGGACAACACACTTGAAGGCAACTTCTTACCTTAGCCTCCTCTCCTCCTTCTCATTCCTTCTTGGTGGAGGAGAAACCTCATCCCACCAGGAATATGAGTGTGAGGAAGATCTAGCTTAGGTAGTGCTAGGTAGAGAGGAGAGAGTGTGGGTGAGTAGAAGGGAGATGCGATGATCCGTTCTTCGTTCATCATCTCTTTGTACCTCGTCAGTGATACTGTTCTTCATTTAGACTAAAGTGAGTATTTCGTTATATTCCAATTAGACTAAAGTCGTGTTCATGCATGGGTGATATGTTCTAGAGTTCTTCATCTGTTCATCATTCAGAGGCTTGTGTCTTCGTGACACGATCCTTTGATCTTGTTGACTAGATGAATAATTCTGCATTCCATTTGTATGACTGCTAGTCAATTAGAGTATAGTGAGTGCTTTGCATATCTGGTTTAGACCAAAGTATCATTCATATCTTTTGTATGATCTTGATTCTTCCATGATGGGTAAGGTATAGTTGTACTCACGGGTTCGTCGCTCCGTATTTCTATGGAGTGCTATAGTGTTGCTACGGGACGTCAGACGCAGCCGTGCTATAGTAGTAGTCGGTGGTTCAGATGTGGTGTCTGGACTACAGGTTATCCTTCGATTGTCCTGTATCCCACAGTTTGTCTTGGGGTAGGCCGCGGTGGTGACAGCCGTTGGACCCTTTCGGAATCCCCCACGTTCGGATACAGGTGTAGGCAACCATTTGCCGTGAACCGACTGTTATAACCAAGTGCCCACAAGAGATACCATACGTCTCACCTACCTCGGCAAAGATCATGTGTCCTTGGATAAATCACTCGTAGATACCCAATCATTCCTTGGATTCGATACCCTTTGGAATACTCCCGAGGGAGAAGTGCTACAATGGTGTATCCATGCGCTTGCGGACTTGTTCGCACCCGTCAGTGTACCCGGGTGTTCCTTACACGCTCATACTAGACGCGCCACTGGTGGTGAGGTTAAGAAATACCAACACTTATGCATTCCTTCCTTCTTTTGGATTCTTCTAAGCACTAAGTCTCCTACACAAAAAGCTCTCTCCTAGACATTGCGGTCATGATAGCGCCTCAGTGCTTGCGCATACCGTGCTGCTTGGATTGCTGCCGTGAGCCGCTCTTCCTCAATGCTGTCTATGTCCTCAATGCGCGCCTTTTCTGCCTCGCCTTCTTTGTAAACTTCCACCCTTGGAGCCCCGAACATGAGATTCGTTGGTAGGATTTCCTCAGAACCGTAGACAAGGTAGAAAGGTGTCTGACCCGTGGCACGACTCGGCTACATCCGCAGCCCCCAGATTACAGCTGGAAGCTCTCGGAGCCACCTGGTCGCGTATTTGTGGAGTCGATCGAATATGCGCTTCTTGAGTGCCTCCAACACTGCTCCGTTGGCCTGCTCCACCTGGCCATTAGCCTTTGGGTGAGCAACCGAGGCACGAGCCACCTTGATGAGAAGGTCGTCACAGTACTAGTGGAACTCACGTCTAGTAAAGTTGGTTCCCAAGTTGGTGATAATCCTGTTAGGGTCCCCAAATCTATAGATGATCGCTCCGATGAACTCTGCCGCCTTTGCCGCGCTGAGCTTCTTGATGGGCTTCACCTCTATCCACTTTGTGAATTTGTCCACCACGACAAGGATGTGGTCGTATCCTCCGGATGCTTTCTTGAAGGGACCGACCATGTCTAGTCCCCAGCACGCGAAGGGCCACGATAGCGGTATCGTCTGGAGTTCCTGCGCCGGGACGTGTGTCTGCTTGGCAAAAAATTGGTATCCTTCACAATGTTGTACTAGTGTCTCTGCATCTGCCATAGCCGTCGGCCAGTAGAAACCAGACCAGAAGGCTTTCCCAATGATGGTCCTTGCCCCGGCGTGATTCCCACAAATTCCTCCGTGAATCTCTAACAGGAGCTCGAGTCCCTCTTCTCACGGGATGCATTTTTGGAGCACTCTGGAGTGTGCACTGTTGACGGTGCTTACAACAAAGATTCGACTGTCAAAACCTCGGGTTCGAGAGGAGTATATGGCAAGTTTCATGCACATTTTTAGTACTAATAAAGTTTCACGAGTTGTGTTGTGAATTTCATAGGCAGGTACACATTTTGGGAGAAATTGGAACCAACGTGCCACATGTGCTAGGCACGGCCGAACCACCTGGTCCGGCCGGCCCTGCAGGTGTGGCCAGCCCTACCCCGTGGCACGTCCCTGGTCCAGAGCACCCCCTCTCCCTTGAGCAATACTTGGACGAACGAGATTCACTGAAGAAATGTCAGTTTGATCAAATGGTGGAGGCTAGGATCACTTGGATCAATGGGTGCACTTGTCCGGCCGCTCAACCGCCACAACCGTCATTCAGAGGCGATCCTAGGCATCCCTGAGCATAGGCGGTGCATCACACGGCACGGAGGTGGGCCGGCCGCACCTATCCATTCGCGCGTCGGGCGAAACCAACCCAAGGAGCCGACCTACAACCGCCTCAGGAGTAGTGATCAGGGGCGTCCAAGGGGAGAGGCAGTGGATCACAGGCCCGACCGCACCTAGTGAGCTGGCCACACCTGACATCTTGCCCCCACGTGCTCCACCAACCTCCCTTGCCTATAAAAGGCACCTCACACTCGCTGGATTGGACACACAAAGTAGGAGCATCTCCATTTCCCTCTTTTGTTCACTTAGAGTAGGATTAGTGTAGCTTGGGAGTTAGAGTCGAGTCGAGCTAGTCTCAGGGTTCTGAAGGAGTCTTCTTCAGGGTTCCGGTACTACTCTTGTATCCTTTCTTTGTTTAGACTCAAGTACAATTCAAGTTATCTTTCTATCTTACCTTTCGAGTCAATTACATTCAGCTTTTACTTTGCTCTAGAAGCTTTATTCTTGGTTTAAACTAATGTTAGTTTAATCTTGGTTAGCATAGCTCTCTTGAACCCTATAGTGTTGTGGTCATTCTTCGCTTGATCTCTGGTGGTTCACGGGAGAAAGAGACCTTCCTTCGTGATATCCGGGGAAAGGTTCTTTGGTTTGTTGTGAGCGCGGTGCTCAGAGCTTACCTTAGTCTTAGATTGGTGTCCCGTTCAATGGAATAGTTGTGGTACCCTAAGGAGGTGACAGCTCCGGACGGGCTCTGTAGTCCACCATGTTAGTTCGGGCTGGTAGGATTCAGCGTGTCGTCGTTCTCCCTTCTCATCCCAGTCTGAGAGCGCGGCTTTGCATGCCCCTGCAGCACTAGAAGAGCTTGTCGAGTTTAGCTTGCCTTGGTTATCCTTTGCCTTAGTTCTTTACCTAGAGTTGACAAGAATAGATAGATTGTGTTAGGATCCTTTCTCGTCTCATTGTCCTCCCAGCTCGCTAGATCCTCTCTAATCCTTTTATCAAGATCTCCTTGTGTGTGTCAAGTTATCCCCGAATATCTTTATTGGTTACCCCCGCTATAGCTCTTTACCAAGTCTTGTCTTTCTCCACCGTTTATTCGATTATCTTTGCCGTAGTGCCTCCCTTGGGAAAATATAAATATGATAACCTAAATACCACCGGGTGAAGTGCTACAACGGTAATCCGTGCACTTGCGGACCTTTCCGTGATCGTGTGTTTTACCAAAGACGTTCCCTAGCCCCGTTACTAGAGGTGTAAACCCGGTAGAGACGCTTGCGAGTGCCTCAAGCATTCCTGGCGCCGTCATCGTAAGTACAACCTTAGTAGTGAGGCTAAGGAGCGTCAACAAGCATTTCTGGCGCCGTTGCAGGGGAGGCAATAGACATAAGATATCGTTTAAACATTGTGGTAGAATTATCAAGGTTCAGTGAACCGCTATTTAAGCGGGTTTACCCTTGCTCTACTCTCGTGTACGCAGAGTAGTGCATGACCGGTTTCGACCTACCGTCCAACTTTAATGACAATCCGGAGTCACTTGTGAGGAGAGTGCGACCCTGCACCCCCATTCCTCAGAAGTTTCTCTTGAATCAAGAGACGAACACCGTCGATCCCGTAGACAGCACCTCGTCAGCACCGATGGCCGAGAGGACGATCCGCGAGTTTTCCGCCCCCTCCAACACCAATGTCCCTACCGGACCAAACACAATGGTGGGAGATGGAAACTTTGAACTCAAGCCGGTGTTGATCAACATGGTGCAAGAAAATCCGTTCTCCGGCAAGCCTAATGAAGATGCCAATGCACATCTCCAGCATTTTCTGGAGGTGTGTAGGACTTTCACTATCCGTGGAGTGACGGATGATGCAATCCGTCTTCACCTATTCCTGTTCTCATTGCTCGGGAAGGAGAAACATGGTTTTATGTGGAGCGAGACGCTATCAACACATGGGATAAGTGCTCTAAGGCGTTTCTTGCGAAGTTCTTCCCGGTGGGCAAAACCAATGCCCTCCGCGCAAGAATTTCGGGCTTCCAGCAGCAGAATGATGAGAGTATCCCGGAAGCATGGGAACAGTTCCAGGAGTACATCACTGCATGCCCGCACCATGGCATGCAGGGGTGGTTCGTGATTCAAACCTTCTACCACGGGCTCAAGCGTACCGCTCGTGAACACCTAGATGCAGCCGCTGGAGGAGCCTTCTTCTCGCTACAAGTACCCGCTGCCAAGGAATTGATCAAGAAAATGGTGGCAAATCAAGGTTGGGATGGAGATCCTCTCCAACCCCGTACCCGCGGTATACACCAAATCGATGGAATCGACATGCTCACCGCCAAGATGGACCTCCTCATGAAGAAATTGGAGGCACCAAGCAACATGGAGACCGCCAAGATTATGGACGCTCGCATGACGTGTGAGGTTTGCGGCAATGTGGGTCATTCGGGAAATGATTATTCCGAGACAAGGGAAGAAGCTAGCTTCATCAACAATGGCAACAACAACGGGTTCCGCAACAACAACTACAACAATCAAGGGTGGAACTCGAGGCCCAACTTCCCGTTCAACAATCAAAATGGAGGTAATTATTCTAACAATTTTAATAACCAGCCTTCCATTAAAGATCTTGTCTTTGGCCAAGCTAGAATTAATGAAAATTTAAACAAGAAATTTGTCGCCAATGATAAAGTTCTCGAAAATTTGAATTCCACCATAGAATCCTTCACTACTGCTATGAAGAATCAGCTAAGCTTTAATAAAATGATAGAAACTCAACTTGCTCAGCTTGCTGCTTCTTTACCTTCTTCTGAGTCGGGTGGAATCCCGGGGCAACCCGAGCCTACCTGAAAGAATTTAAAATCGGTGACCATGAGAGGTGGTAAGACCACTCGGGATCCACCATATCCTAACCCCGCAGAGAAGAAACAAAAGGAAGTGATCACCGAGTCGGAAGAAGAAGAGGACACCGAGAAAGTAGCTCCCAATGAGGAAAAGCCAAGGACGACGGCACCCCAAGATTACGTCGATACCACACTACTCCCATTTCCCCGAAGACTCAAGAAGCCTACCGTGGATGAGCAATTCAGGAAGTTCGTTGAGGTAATCAAGAAACTCAATGTCAACATACCATTTCTTGAGGCTATGTAGGTACCAACCTACGCCAAGTACCTCAAGGACATCCTCAACAATAAGAGACCTCTACCCACCACGGATATGGTCAAGCTTACGGAGGAATGTAGTGCGGCCATTCTAAATAAGAAAGACCCCGGGTGCCCTACAATCAGCTGCTCTACCGGGTCCGAACACTTTGAGAATGCACTATGCGACCTTGGGGCCAGCATTAGCGTCATGCCTAAGGTAGTCTACGACAAACTCAATTATACTTCCTTGTCGCCTACAACCATGTGCTTGCAGCTAGCGGATCAATCGGTCCGCTATTCGGCGGAGATAGCGGAGGACATTCCGGTGAGAGTTCGGGATTTCTTCGTACCCGTGGATTTCGTTGTCCTTGACATGGATGTCGATACAAGGACGCCTCTAATCCTTGGGAGACCTTTCTTGAGCACTGCCAATGCCAACATTGATGTAGGAGCCAGAGAAATCTGCCTCAACATCAACCGCGAGGAAGAACGATTCACCTTTAAACCAAAGGTGGAGCAATGCTCACAGGTACGAATGGTCGATGGAACAATTTCTAACTATATGCAGGAAAATGAGGTGGCCCCAACCAATCCCATGGTAAAAGCGTTCAAAGGGCGCCACCAACCCAAGAAGTCAAAGGAAACCAACAAGGCTAAGGGGGAAGAGAAGACGGAAACCAAAAACACCCCCGCTAAAGCCTCAGTGCCACCGAAGAAAACAAAGAAGGTGTGGCGTGTGAAGAAAGCATCGTCCGAGTCTTCCAGTCTGGGACCGGATGAATCCAAGATCAATTGAGCAAACGGAGGAGTCCCGCTCACAGACTCTAAACCACGAGCCCTCACCGAGAGGTAAACCGGTATTTATCTCATATTTCCCTTTCAACCTTTTATTTCGTGCATCAAGCATATTTAGATTTCAAATTTGTTTTCATCATTGCATTAGTAAGTAAACAGGACATAGAAAAGCAGTTTTGGAGATTTTTGGTGATACGGCCGAACCTAGAGGTACGGCCGTACCTCCCCTCGACAAAATTTTTGTGCATGATATTTACAGGAGGGGACACGAGTGCTTGGAGCAAATATAGTAGGGCCGGCCAAACCTAGTGGTATGGTCGTACCTATGATTTTCCACAAATCCATCAAGTCAACCACTACAAGCTTCCAGGTTCTCAACTCATCACCAAAATGAAGACACGCCAACTAGGTAGCCAAAAGTTAGCTTGGGGGAGACCCCATTTCCAATCAAGGAAGGTATGTCCATCCAAACCAATTTTCAACATCTTGTTTTTATCACATTTGAATAAAAGAAAAACAACAAAAATGTTTGCTTCAACCATGTGCTTGAAATATTGTCTATATCCTCACTTTGGAAATGATGAATGGTTGCTATGTTAAAACTTTGCAAGAACCTAGTGTGCATCCTTGTGCTCTATGTCTTTTTGAATTTGTTGGTATATTTTGAGACAAGAGCCTGAAATAAAACCTTGTGGGAAGCAAATGCTTATGACCAAACCTAGGGTGTTGACTAGTATGATATGGTGAGACAATGTTGATCTTGCTTTGTCTCATAGTATGGTGAAAATTTCGGATGAATTTCTTTTGAAAATAAAACAAGACAAGTTCCTCAATGGTTATATCACCTACCAAAGCCATATGTCGATATCAAAGTATAAACCTTCTACATATGCTTGCTTGTGACCCATTGAGTTTTGCCAAATTGTTGTGACCCTTGGTAGAATCTTTTCATGCTTCCATGATCGAGATCACGTACACCCACATATACAAGCTAACTCCTACACCGGGAGTTACGCAAAACATGTCGTTCATCCACCAAAATAAAAAACTCCAAAGTCCAAAGAGATTTCTCTTCTTGTAATCTTGCAAAACGAGAGAGGGGTCATTGAAAAAAAAGAGTATATGCTCAAGAAGCATAGGAAAAAAATGTGCTCCAATCAAAAGAGCATAGAAAAAAAAAGAGAAGAGTGAAACATGACCCCCCTCCAAAATAAAAGCAAGAGGAGAATATCAAAGCAAGGAGCACTTAGATAAACAAACAAAAACATTCCACACACTTGCACATCTCGATCAAGTTGCATGACTAGCTTCTTCTTGGATCCGGTCTTTGGCTCAACAACATCATGTGGCACAAGTGAGTCTCATGCTTATCCTACCCAAAGCTCCACATACAAGCCATAGAGTAGGAAGTTGAGGCTCGCTTAAAGCCTTTGGTGAGGTAACAAATACCACTTGAGCAATCGAGGGAACCATCCGAGGAACCTTGTCTTTCTTTGCAAAATTTTCAAAAACTCAGAGATAGGATCCAGAAAAGAAGAGTGAGAGATGCAAAGTCAAAAACCATTCTACTCTTCAACCTCCGAAGGCAAGGTGGAAAGCTACAAGCCCCACGGGTAAGATAAGGCTAAGTTTCTCTCGTACCAATCTTTTCAAATAGCAAGAGGAGCATGAGTATGTGCATAAGGACTTGTCGAGTGATAACGTCATGCAACTCCTGATCCACCGAGGCCGAGTCTAAACTTTGCTCTAGGACGAGCAAACATTTAGCTTGGGGGAGTTTGTTGACGGTCCTTACAACAAAGATTCGACCATCAAAACCTCGAGTTCGAGAGGAGTATATAGCAAGTTTCATGCACATTTTTAGTACTAATAAAGTTCCACGAGTTGTGTTGTGAATTTCATAGGCAGGTACACATTTTGGGAGAAATTGGAACCAACGTGCCACATGTGCTAGGCACGGCCGAACCACCTGGTCCGGCCGGCCCTGCAGGTGCGGCCGGCCCTGCCAGGTGCGGCCGACCCTACCCCGTGGCACGTCCCTGGTCCAGAGCACCCCCTCTCCCTCGAGCAATACTTGGACGAATGAGATTCACTGAAGAAATGTCGGTTTGATCAAATGGTGGAGGCTAGGGTCACTTGGATCAATGGGTCCACTTGTCTGGCCGCTCAACCGCCACAACCGTCATTCAGAGGCGATCCTGGGTGTCCCTGAGCATAGGCGGTGCATCACACGACACAGAGGTGGGCCGGTCGCACCTAGAGGGCCGGCCGCACCTATCCATTCACACGCCGGGCAGAACTGACCCAAGGAGCTGACCTACAACTGCCTTAGGAGCAGTGATCAGGGACGTCCAAGGGGAGTGGTGGTGGATCACAGGGCCGACCGCACCTAGTGAGCCGGCCGCTCCTGACATCTTGCCCCCACGTGCTCCATCGACCTCCCTTGCCTATAAAAGGCACCTCACACTCGTTGGATTGGACACACAACGCAGGAGCATCTCCATTTCCCTCTTTTGTTCACTTAGAGTAGGATTAGTGTAGCTTGGGAGTTAGAGTCGAGTCAAGCTAGTCTCGGGGTTCTGGAGGAGTCTTCTTCAGGGTTCCGGTACAACTCTTGTATCCTTTCTTTGTTTAGACTCAAGTACAATTCAAGTTATCTTTCTATCTTCCCTTTCGAGTCAATTGCATTCAGCTTTTACTTTGCTCTAGAAGCTTTATTCTTGGTTTAGACTAAAGTTAGTTTAATCTTGGTTAGCATAGCTCTCTTGAACCCTATAGTGTTGTGGTCGTTCTTCGCTTGATCTCCGGTGGTTCACGGGAGAGAGAGACCTTCCTTCGTGATATCCGGAAGGGTTCTTTGGTTTGTTGTGAGCGTGGTGCTCAGAGCTTACCTTAGTCTTAGATTGGTGTCCTGTTCAACAGAATAGTTGTGGTACCCTAAGGAGGTGACAGCTCCGGACGGGCTTGTTGACACCGTTTTTTGGAAAAACAGGTCAAAAAGGGATAGAGAGAAGCAGCTGATGGAAAGCAGAGTACAATCGGCCGATTGAAGGAAGAGAAGAACGGTCAACAAGATCCGCCGATGGTCAGAAAGGCTCAGCGCTGACAGTGGGCCAGTTGGTCAAAATAATCGGCTGATGGTCAGCCGGGGAATCGGTCGATGGAGAAAAGAGAAGGCGGTAATCAAAGAAGTACGCCAAAAGGAAAGCAATGGTGGAGGCGGGTCAGTCTACGATTCACAACGGGTCAAAGAGTCAGTTTTAGGAAATTTAGACTCCTGCGAGATTCCTTTTCTATTTTAGTAATTTTTGTCTTGAGATGCAAGTAAACAGTGCCGTGATCGGCTAGGAGTCAAGTTTGTCCCCAGGACATAAATAGCGACCCTGCGTGGTCGGAAAATCTGTACACACCAATATCAAACAAACCGCCTCCGGGCAAACCCTTTACTGCATCTACTTTACAGCATCTACCTTTACAGCATCTACTTTTCAGCGACTTCGCCATTGCGTTTTTCTCTTTTCTACAACGCCGTGCTTCAAGTTCGTCGAGCTGCATCAACTGATCTCCGGCAAGCTTGTGAGTACCGTTTTACCGAATAATCCTAGGCTTTAACCTCCAGGCGCATCACTGAGGTTTCGTCTAGTTCTTTATTCACCACTTACCGATATTAGCTAGATCTACAAGTTTTCATACCAAATTCTTGTGGCTTTAGTTATCATCATTATCACCCACTTGATCTAGATCCTATCGGCTTCTAACACCGTAGCCGATTCCAATCTACCCGAGCGCTAACGTCACGATCGGCCGATTCAGCCGATCGATCTACTTGCATACCCGCGCTTCAGTCGCTTTCGAGCCAGCCGATCCCACTTTACTTCGTATCGGCCGATTGGCTGGTACACGTGTCGCTGAAAGGCCATCGGTTCTCTAGCCGATCCCTAATATTTTCCATTGTCAATCAACAGGTCAGATTGGCTGGCATGCCTCGCTACAGACCGGGGAGTCACGTGTGCTACGCGCGGAGGTGACGTCCTATTTTCGCGTCAACACACTTTTGGCACGCCCAGTGGGACACGAAAAAGTCAACAATGACGAAGCCTACGAAGAATGGTCCTTCTGAAGTCGATCCAGAGAATGTTCAACCAATCACCAAGGATCAACTGAAAGATTCAGACAAAGCTGAGCTCAAGGCTCACATGAAGGATTATGAAGAGCTTTGTCTGGCATCATATGGTCAGACTAAAAGTGGCATTTTCAAGAAGAATCCTTTGCCAACACCGAAGCAAGTCACCTTCTCAGCCGATCCTGAAGGGCTTCAGGACATGATGACCAAGGCTATGCATCAAACAATGATTGATCAATCCAAGGTATTCGCAAATACAATTCAGAATGCCATAATTGATGCACTCAAGAAAGGAGCAGAAGGAGGATATCTGGGACCTGCATATTACCAACCAAAACAAACTCCTCCAATGTTCCAGCAAAACCAATCGGCCAACCCGCCGATTGATGATCCAACAGCAAAAGCTTCACCATCTCCACAAGCTGCTATTAGCTCTTCATCGGACACCCAGCCGATTCAGAATCAAAGTGGCGATGGTAAAGATAAAGATCCTGCTGTCACGTCACTAGTGCAATCTGTTGTCCAGGATCAGGTACTTCCAGTGCAGGATCAATATAAATATCCTGCTATGAGAGATCCAGATGGGAAGCTTGCAGGATGGGATTTACCTCATGATCACTTTGAGACTAACATCTCAAATTTCTTTGGGCCTGTGATTGAAGAAATTCCAAAAGTAAAATGCCCACAGTCTTACCAAGCTACATTTGGAGGTACTCCAGGGACTGCGCACATGACTGGGGAAGGGGTAATATTTGTCTACTTCAATCATGGGAGCAAAACTTTTGAGAGATTCAAGATTAGTCCAGCTCATGCTCACATGGTCATACCAACAGAGAAAAGACCTCTTATTCCTCCTCAAAGACCAAATCCCACTCCACCTCAGAGATCGGCTCAGCAGCCGATACTCGGGATGCCTGTGCAAACCGCTCCGCAACAGCAACCAATGCTTGGGATGCCCATACAGATAGCCCCGCCTCAACAGTCAACAACCATACAGGCTGTCTTAACCCCAGCTAATACGGTGGCTCATACAAGATTCTCACCTCAACAGCCGATCAACCAAGGAGTAGCAGGGCAACCAGTGTTCCCACAGGTGGATTCAGCGCAATTGCTGCAAACACTTCTAAATCAATTGGCTATTTCAAGCCAGTTGAATACGCAGCAACCAGCCCCATCGGCTAGTCAGCCGATTGAACAAGCTACACCTGTCACAGGTCATTCAAACATTCAAGGTTCTACTGAGGCAAGGATAGCTCCAGATCCAAAGACCATAATCTTAGAAGAACGACCTCCAGAGACTCCAGCTGAGATACAAGCAATTGAGCAGGTGGCTATAGAGTTGAAATCTCATATGAAGCAGGAGTTAATCGACCACTTTTCAGAGATGCTACTGAAGCAATATGGGATAAAACCCAAGCAGCAGTCCTGCATGTACAGGACACCGTATCCCTCTGGCTATGATCAGATACCATTCCCTCCAAGGTTCAAAGTGCCAGATTTCACCAAGTTCTCTGGGCAAGATGAAACATCCACTATGGAGCACATCACTTGATTTATCATCCAATGTGGAGAAGCAGGGAATGTTGATGCACTCAGGATACGTTTGTTCTCTTCATCTCTGTCAGGGCCGGCATTCTCATGGTTTACATCACTGCCGGCTAACTCCATCATCAAGTGGTCTGATTTGGAACAGTAGTTCCATAATTACTTCTTCTCTGGCATCAACGAGATGAAGATCACAGATCTGACCAGGCTCAAGCAAAGGAACAATGAAACAGTAGCTGGATTCATTCAAAGATTCAGAGAGGTCAGAAATAAGTGCTATAGTCTGAACTTGGGAGACAAGCAATTGGCTGAACTAGCTTTCCAAGGTCTCTTACCGACCTTGAGGGAGAAATATGCATCACATGACTTCGAGAGTCTCAGCCAGTTGGTCAGCCAGATGAGTCAAGAAATAGCAAAGTCCTATGAGCCTAGAAGGAACTTTCAGAAGAAGGTGTCGTATGTGGACTACTCTGACTCAGAAGATGAAGAAAATATGATAGGGCTCGCAGAGTGGGTCAAAGGCAAGAAGACAGTGTCCTGTCCCTTTGGCAAGAAAGAGCCAGAGAAATTCGGCTTTGATATCACTAAGGCCGATAAGATATTTGATCTGTTGCTTCAGCAAGGGCAGATTAAACTCTCTCAGTTCCATACCATACCATCTGCAGAAGAACTGAAGAGGATGAAGTATTGCAAGTGGCACAATGCAACGTCACATGACACCAATGATTGCAAGATCTTCAGACAACAGATCCAATCAGCTATTGAGCAAGGGAGGTTTAAATTTGAAACTCCTACCAAAGCTGAAAAGCCGATGAAGATTGATCAGCACCCCTTCCCAACTAACACAGTTGAAGTGTCTAGCAAAGACATGTCACGAGTTAAGTTGCTGACATCAGATTCGGCTCAAAATAAAGGAGTCGTTGATCCCAAAGTGCAAGTGACCGCTACCGATATCAAAGGAAAAGGGTTACTACTCGAAGAAGGAGAATCGAAGCCACACCGACCTGTCACGTACCAGATGCTGATCAACAAGTTCCAGCGCCGACAAGAGAAGGCAAAGGAAAGAGAAGACTAGGCACAGTGCAATGAAGGACATTGGAGATGTCTGTTCTTCAAGTACTACTGGGAAGAAGGGATCAAGCTGCCGACGGTAGAAAACTGTCCAGAGTGCAACGGGGCTTACAATAATGGCAACTCATCCAAAAGGGTTTGCTTTGATGACAGAAGACCTGCAGCCAAGGATCACCGTGGATTTGACAATCAACGGGTCTTGGTTCATGATCGGCTGGGGGGCAAAGCCAGCATCCACGATCGGCTGGGGGGCAAGGCTAGCATTCATGATTGGCTGGGAGATCGAGTCAATGAAGAGTCAAACGATCGGCTGGAAGAGATGGCAGATTCACTGGTTCTTGATGAAGATATCATGTGCCGAGCTCCTGAATGTCGACGCACATTACAACAAGATGATGAAGGATCAAGCCAAATATGTAAGAAGCCTAATCCACAGTGGTGTCCAGATGGCTTGACTAAGTCCCAGAAGAGAAAAGTCCAGCATCTACGTCAGCTAGAACAACATGAAGAAGCAGAGAGACTTGTGCTGGACAAGAAGAAGGTTCGGTCTAAAGTTTGGCGCCCAAAGCCTAAGGCCGATGGTAAAGAAGATGACAAACCACGAGCTGATATAAACATGGTTGTCTTCCTACCAAAAGAGTTCATGGCTCCGGTTGATTCGGATGTGTCCGATAAGGAGCTTGGCATGGCTCAATTAACACTGGAACCTAAACAAGCTATCTTTGAGAAGCCAGAAGATGGGAAAAGATAACACTTGAAGGCTCTGTTTCTCAAAGGATATGTTAATGGGAAACCAGTCACCAGGATGCTTGTGGATGGAGGAGCAGCCGTTAACCTGATGCTGTACACCATGCTGCGCAAGATTGGGAAATCTGATGAAGATTTGACCCAAACCGACATGATGTTGGTGGACTTCGAAGGCAATGTCTCTCCGGCTCAAGGAGCTATCTGCGTGGAGCTCACCATCGGCAGTAAGACCCTTCCAACCGCTTTCTTCATCATTAAAGGGAGGGGATCTTATAATCTACTACTGGGTCGGGATTGGATACATGCCAATTGTTGCATACCATCTACAATGCATCAATGCATCATCCAATGGATTGGAGATTTAGTGGAGGTGGTGCAAGGAGAAACCTCCTTAACAGTGGCAGCTACAGAAGCACAAGGATGGACTTATGATCGAGTGAGCTGCATATCTGGAAAAGCATGGGATACCAAATATCTCAAAGTGTCCGATTTTGGACTAAAGCCGGTTCAAGTAGTCGGTTCTGATGGCGAAGCTGAATGAATCAATTCATTGAAAACAAAGAGGCTTGGGCATGGAGTCATAGCAGCCGATGGATTGGTCGCCCAAGTATATCAACAGTTGTACAAGCCGATTGTCTTATCGTGCCTATCGGCCGATTGAGTTTTCGAGCTAAAGCCGATTGCTGATGTAATCGTAGAATAGCCGATATCTGTAAAGAATCGCCTTTAGTACAAAAAATGTAAAACCAATGTACAAAATCAATATATTCGGTTATAGCCGATACATATATCACCTTCAGAATAAAATACATGTTTATCTCTTCTGCTTTGGATTACAATGATATTACAACTCAGACCTACAGGTTACATATGTTCTCAAGAGGTTGCAAGAAGGGCACTGTCCTAACTCCCAGTATGATGAGGATATTGAATCGATGAATGGGAGAGAGACACACACGAAGAGGAAACGAAGGATTAAGATCTTCACCCGATTCTGTAATCTTCCGCCGGAAGGAGCCCGAGTTGATGACCAAGATGGCCGTTCCTTTGGCACGCTCTTCCTCTGATAAATGTGTAGCAAGACACCCTACCAATCTCCTTCTCTCAAAGCCAGATCCTCACAAGGATTCTTCTGGCTATGATTCCTCCTGGATTTTCAAAAGGAGACGAAGAAGAAGAGGGGGCACTACACAACTTCACAAGAATTCTTCTAGCTATGAGGAAAAAAAGGAAGAGAAGAACAATCATACAACAAGAGCCTGTGATCTATCTGAGTTAGTTGAGACATGGCCGATGAGAGTGGGTTTCCTCCATCAGGCTTCAGGCCTATTTATAGCCTCAAGATACAGAAGGGATAACTACAAGACGGAATTGAAAAAAAGGGAATGAAGAGCATTCGATGCAGTCAAAGCAAGAACAGTTTCCCCGTGAAAGTCTCAGACTGGACAGTGGGCAGGCATGCAGTGATACGTTCCCCAAAATTCAGTGGCTGGCTTTGAAGGAGAATTAAATAATCTTGCGTGACCCTACTCTGTACTCCAGAAGAGGAGAGTCTCAGGATTCTTCTCTCTCTAAATTTCCAGCAACGACGACAAGCTTTGATGCATCATTAGGATACAATGGATCTTCAAGAAGAAACTTGTCAGGGAATGGGAGTGATCATATTTTCCTGGAAATGCTCTAAAAGAAGCTTGCCTCTTATTCCTAATAGAAGATTGGTCTGGTTCATGGTTAGAAAATAATAATGCTGCCTAAGGAGTGGGCTACTGTTTTATAGCAGGGAAGTTGAATCAGATCATAAAAGCAGCACCCACCAATATGGATGAAAATTCATCACCAGGGAATGATACATTGAATCAAATAACAATCAAGAGGTGGAGGCCCTCATTCAATAAAAAGCTGATTGCATCGGCTAGCAATACAGCGGAGTTTAAAGGAGGCTCTTGGCCTTATCTAACTCTACCTTAGTCTAGTTTATTTCTTCGCCTATACGATCTAGTTCTTGGAGAAGAGCCGTCCTCCTAGCTTCAAGAATCTCCAACTTCTCCTCCTAGTTGGCAATCACCAGACGGAGACCACGTTCTTGCCTGGATGAGTGGTTTTCCGATTTGCACCAAAAGCGTTGATGTTCGAGATAATCTTCTCTACGGTGTCACGGTTTGGAGACTGAGAAAAGGAAAAACATCAGGAAAAAGAGATCATGAAAACAAGAGAAGAAGGAAGAAACCAACCTGATTCACAGAGGAGGAGGAAGAAGAAGAAGCAATGGCAAAAGGAAAAATGACAGTCCTAAAAGACTAAACAGAGGCTGGCAATGTATAAAGACCGATTGAAACGTTCGGTCAAAGAATTCAACGCGGAACGTTGGAAGTTGGCCAGTAAAGGCCAATCACAGTTTACAAAATTACAAATAAGATTTAACTATGCCTAAAGAGTGGATGGCATTGATAAGATCCAGGCGCAGCTGGCAGCCACTTCTATCTTCTGACGGTCGGCATCGGCCGAACCAGGAATCGGCTGCTCCTGACTACATAGGGCTTGAGCTTGACATGCGACAAAATCCCTTTGTTCCTGCATTGCAGCAATGGTGCCTGGAAGATCTGAGAGTTTCTGCTCTTCAGTTTTTAAGTCCTGCTTGACTTGACTGAGTTCTTTCATCAACTCGGCACAACGTTTCTTCAAGCGATCAACGCTATTGACAATATCAGGACGAGAAGAAGATAGGAATGCAATCCTATTGTCAAGATCGGCCATGCTGCTATCCAACTTCTCCCTGTCTTGAGTAAGTTGCTCTTGAAGTCTCCTTTCTTCTAGCCGATCTTGAGCCTCTTGCACTATGAGCTGCCATTTCTCGATGAAAGCAACTTGAAGCATCTTCACCTTAAGGTCTCTAGGCAATTGACCCTGAATTTGCATAAAGATGGTCCTGATCGGCTCAGCATCTTGTACAAGTAGACCAATATCTTGGTTCAGCAGTGGCAATACTTCGATCAACTTTGCTTTCACTTCATCTGGAAGGGTAATTGCCAATGTACCCTAAAAGGAAAGCAAGTTTATTAAAGTATGCAGAGGAAGCACGAGAACTAAAGGGGAAATGTGTCAAAGAGTTTACCTCTACGGCAGAAGCTGTTGCTCGAATTTGAGCAGTTGAATTTTCGGCCGATGATGGTTCAAGAGTTTCAACAATTGGCAATTGTGATTGATCACTGACACTTTGTTGAAGATCACCTGAAAACCTATCATGAGCAATGTCCTGAAGCAAGAAACAAGGAGTCAGAGAATGAGAATAGTGAAGGAACAGCCAATGGAGATTGTACCTCAGCTGGTTGAAGATCGGCTTGTTTAAAAGGACGCTGAGGCTGACCAACAGGAGCATCTGAGTTATTGACTCTTTGAGGATCAGGTTGTTCAATCAAGACAACATCAACTATATCCTCCATGGCTTTATCTAGTTCGACTTGTTCAGAAGACTCAACCAAGGTATCATCGGCTGAATCTCCTTGAATAGGCTCCAATGCTGGACCTTTACTAGAATCAGCAATGTTGGTTTGTACTGGTCGACCAGTTAATCCTGAGGACTGCATAGAAATAATCAGTAAAGAACTCAAAGAGGAAAAGAAGAGTGATGAGAAGAGACAGCACCTCGAAAGCACTCGCCAACTTCCCGGCCATGTCAGAAATATCAACGACTGCGGTGTCAATTTTCCTCCTTGTTTTGCGAGCAAGGGTCTTGCTAAGTCCACTTTTCCTCTTGAGTGCTGACAAAGGCAGATTGTTTGAGACAAGATTAGTTCTGGGACCTTGCATGATTGATGAAATTGAAGGAGCTTTATGGCTGATATATGGTGCCTGTCTTGGTGGCCAATATCGAATCGACTTGCCACTTTTGCTGACAACAGGAGGCTCTATAGTTTCAGGCTGGAAAAGAAAAGGAGGATATAACAAATCTGAGTATAGTCAAGCAATGCATAAAGTAGACTATAGAAGAAGTACCTCATCAGCTGACGCCACATAATCAAGATCCAATTGCTCATAGTAGATTTTTGGAGAGACGCAGAAAAGGTGATCACACCATTCTGCCCACCAAACATTAAAGAGGGGGAGAAAAGCCAAGAAATCTCCAGGAATCAAGATTAATAGTAGCAGAGTCAGGGACCCTGTCCAAAAGGTGCTGATAACAAGTACCACTAGGAATAATCTCCCGTGGTTTAATCAGATCAGAGAAGTAAAGGCCAATCGGCAATTGGCCAAACCCCAGTTGACGAGCACATACTGAGGGGTTGTAAAATTCATAAGTGGCCGATTGATCCTTTCCAAAGACACAAGAAGGAAGAATCCCCGGTTTGATGATTTCTACAAAAGAAATCCTATCTTCATCATCCTTGTGGATATCATCGAAGTTGAATGTGGTCTCGAAATGGGGCTCATCACCTTTATATGCAAACCAGATAATGGAATTTGAGTTGAGACCGAGGTAGAAACTTCTGAAGTGCTCTGCTATGCGGGAAGGAGTCCTTTTATGCCCTGGAAAGGCAGAGATAGCTTCTCCAAAATTCATACATCGACGCCTCACGATTTGGACACCATCTAGTTGGTCTCTTGGGAAAGTCTTGGCAAAAATATTCTGCTCCAATCTATCTCGAAGATGAAGGTTTCGCCACATGTTGATGAACCACCAAGGGCCTCCAGGAGTACCTATAGGAGAGTTGGTTGACAAGCTGACTGCCACTTGATGAAGAAGATGATAGACCGCACCTAAGAGGTATTTTCCAAGGGGGATGCGATTGCCGGCAGCCAACTGTTCAGCCACTATCTGATAATTGGCTGTAGGACTAAAAGTTTTGCCACAAAAGACAAATTTCTCAAGCCACATATTCAGGAAAGCAACGTGTTCCCTCTGTCCCACAGTTCCTTCTTTCTTGTGCTCGGCAATGTAGCCTGACCATCCACCTATGCCTTTGGTTTTCAACTGATGAGAAGGTTTGTCATTTCGGCAGGTAAAAAGGGTGTCTGAAGAGGAAATATCCAGACCAGTCAACACTAGTACATCGGCCAAGGTTGGAGCCATAGGCCCATGGCCGAACATAAAAGCATTAAGTGCATTAGACCAAAAATAGGAAGCAGCAATTAGAAGGGATTCATTCCCGGACATCTCAGACAGGGATAAAGTGATGCATTGACTAATTTTATACTGTTCCCAAGATCCTTTGTTCTTCACAGAAACCCTAATGTACCCCAATCTATCCAACCCTTGACATAACCTGTCCAAGACCTAAAATAGCTGTCCCAATCGGCCAAATTTAGAGAAGCATGCTTAAAAGGAATGCGGCCGGTTTTGAAATTAATCATCTCAATGGGGTCAGTATCACCCATTGGTCCTAGGAAGGTGAGCCCAGGCTTATCATCAACAGGGATGGTAAGATGGGATCTAAGTTCCTGGAGAGACAGGAAAATCTAGACTTCAGGGTAAAGGAGGGAAACAGTATGTAAAGAAAGATAAAGAAGCGAGAGATTGAGAAAATACCAGAGGAACTGAAGAAAGGGATGCCTTCGGAGGAACAGCAGCAGAACCAGAACCTCCAGCAGAGCTTGAGGATGCCATGGATCGGCCAAAGCTTTGGAGCTTAGGGTTCGTCACTTGAAAGCTTGAGCTATTTGAGCAGCAAGATTTGGGGGAAAAGAAAGAACCAGAGCGGCTGTATTTATGACCCTGAAGATTTGTTAAGATCCTGCGGCTGACTTCGAATCAAGGGAGATAACGGATTCAAGGAAATTTTGGAGTAAAAGATTATTTACTCCGAAACTGGGGGGCATGTGTTGACACCATTTTTTGGAAAAACAAGTCAAAAAGGGATAAAGAGAAGCAGCCGATGGAAAGCAGAGTACAATCGGCCGATTGAAGGAAGAGAAGAACGGTCAATGGTCAGAAGGGCTTAGCGCTGACAGTGGGCCAGTTGGTCAAAATAATCGGCCATGGTCAGCCGGGGAATCGGCCGATGGAGAAAAGAGAAGGTGGTAATCAAAGAAGTACGCCAAAAGGAAAGCAATGGTGCAGGCGGGTCAGTCTACAATTGACAACGGGTCAAAGTGTCAGTTTTAGGAAATTTAGACTCCTGCGAGAGTCCTTTTCTATTTTAGTAATTTTTGTCTTTAGATGCAAGTAAACAGTGCCGTGATCGACTAGGAGTCGGGTTTGTCCCCAGGACATAAATAGCGACCCTGTGTTGTCGGAAAATCTGTACACACCAATATCAAACAAACCGCCTCCGGGCAAACCCTTTACTTTACTACATCTACTTTACAGCATCTACCTTTACAGCATCTACTTTTCGGCGACTTCTCCATTGCGTTTTTCTCTTTTCTACAACGCTGTGCAAGTTTGTCGGGCTGCATCAACTGATCTCCGGCAACCTTGTGAGTACCGTTTTACCGAATAATCCTAAGCTTTAACCTCGGGGCGCATCGCTGAGGTTTCATCTAGTTCTTTATTCACCCCTTACCGATATTAGCTAGATCTACAAGTTTTCATAACAAATTCTTGTGGTTTTAGTTATTATCATTATCACCCGCTCGATCTAGATCCTATCGGCTTCTAACACCGCAGCCGATTCCGATCTACCTGAGCGCTGACGTCACGATCGGCCGATTCAGCCGATCGATCTACTTGCATATCCGCGCTTCGGTCACTTTCGAGTCGGTCGATCCCGCTTTACTTCGTATCGGCCGATTGGCTGGTACACGTGTCGCTGAAAGGCCATCAGTTCTCTAGCCGATCCCTAATATTTTTCATTGTCAATCAATAGGTTAGATTGGCTAGCACGCCTCGCTACAGACCGAGGAGTCATGTGTGCTACACGCGGAGGTGACGTCCTATTTCGCGTCAACAGGGCTCTGTAGTCCACCACGTTAGTTCGGGCCGGTAGGATTTAGCGCGTCGTCGTTCTCCCTTCTCATCCCAGTCTGAGAGCGCGGCTTTGCATGCCCCTACATCACTAGAAGAGCTTGTCGAGTTTAGCTTGCCTTGGTTATCCTTTGCCTTAGTTCATTACCTAGAGTTGACAAGAATAGATAGATTGTGTTAGGATCCTTTCTCGTCTCATTGTCCTCCTAGCTCGCTAGATCCTCTCTAATCCTTTTATCAAGATCTCCTTGTGTGTGTCAAGTTATCCCCGAATATCTTTATTCGTTACCCCCACTATAGCTCTTTACCAAGTCTTGTCTTTCTCCACTGTTTATTCGATTATCTTTGTCGTAGTGCCTCACTTGGGAAAATATAAATACGATAACCCGAATACCACCGGGTGAAGTGCTACAATGGTAATCCGTGCGCTTGCGGACCATTCTGTGATCGTGTGTTTTACCAAAGACGTTCAAAAGCCCTGTTACTAGAGGTGTAAACCTGGTAGCGATGCTTGTGAGTGCCTCAAGCATTCCTGGCGCCGTCATCGTAAGTACAACCTTAGTAGTGAGGCTAAGGAGCGTCAACACGCACCCCGTCTATAAAGCTTCCCACCAATGAGCATGTAGCTTTTGCTCCTGCGGGTAATTTGTTCGTGCAACGCCCGCGTATCCCTCTTGTTTTCTGGAGAGGGGTTCGGAAGCATGCCATCTTTGGTGTAGTCGATCATCTCTTGGATCCACTCAGGCTGAGGCTCTGCCATGAGGACCTCACCGAGTCCTTCCGTTGGTCGACCTTGGCCTCGGGGTTCTTGATGGATGGCTTAAGAGATCTTCGACGAAGACACCGGGTGGGACTTTGGCTCTGGTTGATCCCATGTTGGATAGTTCATCAGCAGCTTTGTTGTAGTCGCGGAGGATGTGGATGAATTCGAGCCCTGAAAATTTTCCTTCCAGTTTCTGTATCTCCGCGCAGTAAGCATCCATCTTTGCGCTGGTAGTGACTAGTTCTTGTTGACCTGGTTAATGACGAGAGCAGAGTCGCCCTTTACCACCAGGTACTTGATCCCGAGGGATATGGCGATGCGCAACCCATGGAGCGCCGCCTCGTACTCTGCAGCGTTGTTAGAGACATCAAACATTATCTGCAGGATGTATTGGAGTTTCTCACCCTTAGGGGAGATGAACTGGATGCCAGCTCCACCTCCCTTAATCCTGAGCGAGCCGTCAAAGTACATGGTCCAGTGCTCAGGTTCCGCGGTAGAAGATGGCGTTTGTATTTCCGTGTACTCGGCTACAAAGTCCGTAATCACTTGGGACATGATGGTATTCTGAGGCACGAAGGTAATGTTGTGTGCAACCAACTCAATTGACCACTTTACAATTCTCCCCATGGCGTCCCTGCTGTGGAGGATGTCACCAAGGGGGTAGTCGGAAACTACAACGATCTTATGGGCTTCGAAGTAGTGCTTCAACTTTCGTGTAGTGATCAGGAGAGCGTAGAGCAGCTTTTGTGCCTAATTGTACCACACCTTAGAGTCAGTCAAGACCTCGCTGATGAAGTAGACTGGCCTCTGAATGCCACATGCATGTCCTTCCTCCTTTCGGTCGACAACTATTGTCGTGCTGACCACGTGAGTGGTGGCAGAGATGTATAGCTGAAGCGTTTCACCGGCCTCAGGCGACGTGAGGATCGAGGGCTTCTATAGGTAATCCTTGAGTTCTAGGAATGCCTTCTGAGCCTCCTCGTCCCACTTGAAGCTATCTTAGTGCTTAAGCAGCTTGAAGAAAGGTAGGCCACGTACCCCGAGTCGTGAGATGAACCGGTTGAGTGCTACCATGCACCCAGCGAGTTTTTGGATGTCCTTCTAGCACTTTGGGGGCTTCATCCGGACAATTGCATTAATCTTGTTCGGGTTTGCCTCAATGCCATGGTGACTCACAATGAAACCGAGTAGTTTCCCTGAAGAAACGCCGAAAACACATTTCTCAGGGTTGAGTTTCCAGCAGTAAGTCCTCAGGTTTTTAAAGGTCTCATCCAGGTCCTCGAGAAACTTCTCGGGCTCCCTGGTCTGGACCACAACGTCATCCACGTATGCCTCAGTGTTCTTACCGATTTGGGACGTGAGACAAGCCTGGATCGCAAGCTGGTATGTCGCGCCGGCGTTTTTCAGCCCGAATGACATTGTTACGTAGCAGTATGCTCCTTACGGCGTTATGAATGACGTTTTGATTTGATCTTCATCTTTCAGGCTTATCTGGTGATAGCCTGAATAGCAGTCGAGAAAACAGAGCAGGGCGCAACCCGCTGTGGAATCAACGATCTGATCTATGCGAGGGAGGGTGAAGGGGTCTTTAGGGCAGTGCTTGTTGAGATCCGTGTAGTCAACGCACATTCTCCATTCCTTATTAATTATTCTTCTTTTTTACAAGAACTGGATTAGCCAACCAGTCGGGGTGAAACACCTCCTTGATAAAACGGGCGGCTAACAGTTTTGCTATCTCTACCCTAATGGCCTCCTTGCGTTCCAGCGCGAATCAACGAAGCTTCTACTTGATCGGCTTGGCGTTTGGATCGACCTTCAAGGAGTGCTTGACAAATTTCCTAGGCACACTCGGCATATCCACAGGTTTCCATGCGAATATGTCCGAGTTGGCCCACAGAAACTCGACGAGCGCACTTTCCTATTTGGCATCTAGGTACGTGCCGATGGTCGCTGTCTTGGACGGGTCCTCCAGGCCAAGAAAGACCTTCTTGGTGTCCTGGTTGCTCCTCTTGATCGCGTCCGGCCCGGGCTCCTTTGTCGGGATCTCCAGCTCTTCCAGGTCCAGTGTCTTGGATATGGCGAGGACCTCCTCTGTGTGCTTGGAGAGGTTGAGGGCCATCGCTATCTGGAGGTTCTCCCTCTCGCAAGTGTGCACCACCAGCTGATCACTTTTGACAAAGATTACCCCATTTGGGGCGGGCATCTTTAGCATCATGTAGATGTAGTGCGGGACTGCCTTGAACTTGGCAAGCGCCGGTCGTCCGAGTATGCCGTGATAGGCTGTCTCGAAGTCTGCCATGATGAAACAAATGTACTCTGTCCGGTAGTTGTCCTTTGTGCGAAAGGTAACCGGCAAGGTGATCTCGCCGAGTGGTACTGAGGGATCCCTGGGGACAATCCCGAAGAAGGGCTTCTCGGTGGGGTTGAGGTCAAGGACCATAAACTTTAGCTCCTTCCGGGTGCTGGCGAAGAGGATATTGAGGCCGCTGCCTCCGTCAACCAGCATCTTGCCCAAGCCCACGTTCTTGATCGTGGGGTTAACCACCAACGGGAACCTCCCAGGCTTTGGAATGACGCCCGGGTGGTCTTCCCTGGAGAAGGTGATGGGCATCTCCGACCAGCGCAGGTACTGAGGGGTGCTTGGCACCATCACATAGACGAGCTGTCACACCGTAAGCTTTTCCCTGCGCCAGCACTCCAGCTGCTCTGGGCTGCCATAGATCATGTTGACGACTCGGTCCGCAGTCTAGAAGTCATCTTCGTCGTCGCTCTTGTCGGGACGACCCTTGTCTTCGCCCTTGCTGTTGTTCTTGGCGGGGCACTTGGCTAGTGCCTTATGGCTAAAGACTTTCTTCAGGCTGAGGCACTCGTGGGTGGTGTGCTTGTGGTTCTTGTGGTATGGACACTGCATGTCCATCATCTTCTGGAACTCTGAGGGATCCATGCGTCCCTTGGAGGGCTCCACAATAGCTACTTCGCCGGCGCGGTGCTTGCGGTTCCTGTTGTGCCGCTCTCCTTGGCGCGAGGACTCGCCGACTACATCTGGATCCCCATGCCTCCTGCGGGGACACAGTGAGTCTTCGTCGTCCCAGTGCTCCTTGATGTTCTTCATCTAGTGGATCTCCGCCTCCTCACCGTCAGCTTTGGTGTTGGCGATGTTCCACATGTCATTAAGGTTCCTAGGAGGGTTTTGCCCCCACCTGTTGACAAGCTTCCCGTACGCGAGGCCGTGCTGGAAAGCTTCATGACGTCGTGGTCGCTGATGTACGGGATGGTGTTCTTCTTCTCCGAAAAGCGTCTAATGTAGCTTCGGAGGGATTCATTCTTGCGCTACCAAATCTAGTTCAGCAGCATCTTGTTGCCCGGTCGCTCCCAGGTCCTGGCGTGGTTCGCAATGTACATCATCCGGGGGATATGGTGATGAAGGATAGGAAAGCAAGGGTAGATTTCGGGTAGATAGGGGACAGCTAATGAAGTTTGGGACTCGTGAGAGTCACAGATAGAACCAAGGCAAAACTTGTCACTCCTCGGGGCCAGAGGGAAAAGAGCCACGGAAAGGGATGAGAAGGGGGCTCTGATGTCGTAACTCCTACCTGCCGGAACTAACATGGTGGACTACAAAGCCCGTCCAGAGTTGTCACCTCCCTAGGGTACCACAACTATTCCGTTGAACCGGGGAGCATTCCAAGGTACTGGAGAGTCTAGACACCGCGTCTACACTAACCAAGCACTACTTTACTCCACACTAGAGCGAAGCAATCACGATAAGTAGAAACTACTAAATCATAATCGAGGAACATAAGAGCGAACAATGAAATGACTTGAGACTTAGTTACTCACGAATCCGAACTTACAAAGTATCCCGGATGTGGACGACCGGAGTTGTACCGCACTCGCCGAGGTACGAGAAGGAGGCCGACCCTCTGGCTTCTACTCCAACACTAAACTCTCTCTCCCTACTCTCTGAATACTAACTTGTGTAGGGCTTTGCCACTTGCTTCCAATCACTTGTGTCCTTCTACGAGGTGCCAGGCTCTATTTATAGCCCCAATGGCTCGGTGGCTGCAGGAGGGGGTACTTGTAGGTGAGAGGGAGGTGCAGTGGCCGGCAAGGAGGTGCGACCGTGCCTCTAGGTGTGGCCGGCCCTCCAATTTCCACCGCCTTCGATCATGTGTTCGTGATTTGGTCCCTGAGGCAGTTTGAAGACGGTTGTGGGTCGGTTGGCTGAGTGAAGGAGGTGCGGCCGGACCTCTTGGTGCAGCCGTCCCTGGGCCCCCTTATCATCCACTTCGGATCATGCTCTAGTGGGTAGATGAAGTCTTGGATGCCGTCCCATGTCGGTTGTTCACTGGCTTGTGGGTCCATGAATCCAAGTGAAGCTAATCTCAACCTCTGGATCAAACCGACCTTGTTTCCTTGATCAGGATCATTTCTAGCTGTGCTCCCTGGAGTGACCGAGGCTTGGTAGCACGTTTGGACGTGTCGGGCAGGTGCGGCCGGCCCTAGTGGTGCGGCCAGCCCTGCCTCCTGGCCCCTGTGCAGCTCACCCGTGGTGTGTTTGCTTGATCCAACACGATCGTGATGATTTTGGTCTTTTGGGAGCTGGTGCACGGGACTACACTCGGTGTGAACCTGAATAGTGGTGCAAGGTGGGGCCGGGCGTACCACTAGGTGTGGCCGTGCCTACCTTATGTGGCTTGGTGCTCAGAAATTGTTCCCTAATCTTGAACCTGCAGATAAAATCTCAACACAACTCGTGGAACCTTGTTAGCACCTAAAACATGCATGAAATTCGTTATAAAATGCTACCGTAGTCGAGATGTTAACGGTCAAAAGTTTGTTGTAAGGACCGTCAACAAACTCCCCCCACACTAGACATTTGCTCGTCCTCGAGCAAAGCCTAGGCTTGAAAGGTGGATCAGTCATTACTTCGTGTTACCTCCCTGCAAGTACTGGTTCACAATTCCATGCCCTACTGGCTATTTGAAAGTATTGGTACCAAAGAAACTTAGCCTTGCTCTTACCTGTGGGGCTTGTAACTTTTCACCTTGCCTTCAGAGGTTGAGGAGTAGAACGGTTTGACTTTGCATCCCCCACTTCTCTCTTTTTGGGATACCATCTCGAAGTTTTGAAATTTTTGCAAAGAAAGACAAGGTTCCTCGGATGGTTCCCTCGATCGCTCAAGTGGTATTTGTTACCTCACCAAAGGCTTTTAAGCGAGCCTCAACTTCCTACTCCATTTCTTGTATGTGGAGCTTTGGGTAGAATAAGCGTGAGACTTACTTGTGCCACATGATGTTGTTGAGCCAAAGACCGGATCCAAGAAGAAACTAGTCATGCAACTTGATCGAGATGTGCAAGTGTGTGGAAAACTTTTCCTTGGTTTTCTAGATACTCCTTGTTTTGAGATTCTCCTCTTGCTTTTATTTTGGAGGGGGGTCATGCTTCATTTTTTTCTTTCCAATGCTCTTTGATTAGAGCACATTTTTCTATGCTTCTTTGAAATTTTTTTTTCAATGACCTCCTTTTACAAGAAGAGAAATCCCTTTGGAACTTTGGAGTATTTATTTTTTTGGTGGATGGATGGCATGTTTTGCGTAACTCCCAGTGTAGGAGTTAGCATGTATATGTGGGTGTACATGATCTCGATCGTGGGACCATGAAAAGATTCTACTAAGGGTCACAACAATTTGGCAAAACTCAATGGGTCACAAGCAAGCATATGTGGAAGGTTTATACATTGATATCGACATATGGCTTTGGTAAGTGATATGACCATTGAGGAACTTGTCTTGTTTTATTTTCTCAAAAGAAATCATCTGAGATTTTCACCATACTATGAGACAGAGCAAGATTAACATAGTCGCACCATATCATACTAGTCAACATCCTAGGTTTGGTCATAAGTATTTGCATCCCACCAAGTTTTAATTCGGGCTCGTGTTTCGCAGAGAACCAATAAATTCATTAAGCCTATAGAGTATAAAATTGTATACCAGATTCTTGCATTGGTTTAACATAGCAATTATTCCTTATTTCCAAAGTGAGGATGGGTAGGTAAAATTCTCAAGAGCATGTTAATGCAGTTTTCATTGCTAAGCAAGATTAATAGGATAGCCAAACATCACGAGATGAGTTATGGATTCAAACCAGCGTGACTCAGCACGAAGATGTTCGGTTCGTGAAGAAATGACAGGTGCATCCGGCCCTCCCAAACTTTGTGTCGTGCTTCGCGAGCTGTCTCCAGTGCATCTCAGTTACCAGTGCGTTGTTGGGTTCGCAATTGTGTGGCAAAGGTAGGTGCGGCCGGACCCCTAGGTGCAGCCAGCCCCACCTCCTCTCACTTTCCCTGCGCACTCGTGAACCAGATGAGATAACATTCTCTAGCTGGCTCAAATCACCAGCCAGAGCAGCAGAATAACCAAAGATTTATAAGGTGGTCACTTGACCACAAGGAGTTCGTAGCATCTCTTTATTTAGGCAAATCTAAACGAATGAAATCAAACAAGTTTTTGAAAAAGCAAAACTAACACAAAAGGAAGGAATCGACACAAACGAGATGCTACACGGACCCTACGCCTGAAGATCTAAGGCAAAACGCAGTCGTAGAGATCCGGGCATCCTAGTTCCTTCAACAGGCGGCTAAACTTGCTGCAGAGGGCTTTGCGGAGAATTTCCATCTTGTCATCCATGTCCATCTGCCCTAGTTCGGCCTCGGCTATGCGCTCCTCCAACAAGTTGTTCTTCATCTTTAGCTCGGCGACCTCATTATGAAGACCCTCGTAAGGATCCTCGTCCTCTGAATCCTCCTCTGAATCTTCAAACTGGCCAGGAGGACCACGGATCGGTGGAGGCTTGCGTTGGCGCATCCCGCTAGTAGGGGTGGAGAAGATGGACTCATCGGGCTCCAAATCGTCCCTGTCTAACTGAGGTATGAACTGCTTCTCATACCCATGGGGAGTCTTGCGCCTAATAATCTTGTATTTCCCCTCTGTTGGGGGCTTGAAGAATTCTGCCCGACTGTCTTTATGGCGAAGATGTTCTCTCTTGGCGACTCGTTGAAAAGCCGCCTAGAGATTGGTGTCCCCGGCTCCTTCAGCCTTAGCTGGCCCGTTGTAGGGCGTGCCGGTGACTCTGAACGTCGGGGCTTTCCTTTCACTATTGGGTACTGGGTAGATAATCCCGGCATGAAGGAGTTTTAAGACTTCATTTTTTACTACCTCCCTCATATTGTTGTTGAGCCGACGTTGAGGTTCTCTTGAAGGGGTTGCGTCGGGTTCGATGGGAATCCTGTGTGTGCAAAGAGTGGGGCTAATTCCCTAGAGATCTTGAAGAGAATATCCCAGTACTGATCGATGGATTTCAAGAACAGTGTGAGCTGCTGAGCCTCTACCTCAGATAGCTTATCACTGATGATCACTGGAGTTTCTCGATTCCCATGGAGAAACACGTACTTTAATCCCGGAGGAAGAGGTTTGAGCTCTATTGGTGGTCGATCTGGCTTCTCGGTTGGGTCTAGCTTAAATGAGACTAGGGCCTCATCCTCCTATGTGAAGAATGGGATTTCCTCTTCAAAGTTTGGCTGAGCTAGCTCTGCTAGGGAAGCTGCCATCACCTCCTCTAGTAGATCTGGTTTGGGTTCGGCTTCTACGCGGGTGTTTTCGGTTCTAAGGTAAGATACTGGTAGGAAGTCGTCACCGATCTTTAGCTCCAACACTGGTTTCCTTGGGGATTGCTCTAAGATTTTCATGATAGGTCTACCGATGATGATTGAATGGGAGTGATTACAAGGTAGATCAAAGAGATGAAAATCAAGATAAAGCTCGTGTTCTGTAAATTTTACGGGAAACACCCGAAGAATGCCCTGGCAACCTAATGTCTCTCCTGAGGGAATTGTAACACCCGAAAATTCCATCACAATAAAATAATGTTAGAAACAAGGCTTAGTTTTTATTTTCTAAGGATTTAATAAATTTGAATAAATAAATTTTCCTTTAATTAAATTAAACAATATTAATTTTAGAATTCACCAAGTGTTTGAAAGCATTCATGCCTTTGCCTTGGAGTTTGTTGTTGTGTGGTTTTTCTTAAAAAAAGTTCAAAAGTTCAAGTCTGAAAAACCCCCTCAAGCTCTCTCCCTCAAGCTTCCTTATATCCCTTATCTTTTAGCCCAACTCTGCTCCACTTCTCTTTCGGCCCAGGTCCACCTCCCCTCTTTTCCTTTTCTTTTAATCGAGCCGAAGCAGGCCACCAGCTCCGCCCGGCCCGTTTTCCCTCTCCTGCGGCCCACACTCCTTCCTCTCTCTTTTCTTTTCTTTTTTTTCCCGCCGGCCCACCTTTCCCACTCGGCCCAGCTGAAATCTGCGGCCCACTTACCTCCCGCGGCCCAGCTCCTCATTCCCCTCTCTCCCTCTCGCCGACAGGTGGGACCCACCTGTCAGCTTCATCACCTACCTCCTGCCGCCCCATCCTCCCCCATGGCCGGCCAAACCGCACCACCACCCCGGCGCCCCTCCCTCTCCCGCGCCGCTTCCTCTCCTCCACGGGTGCGCATTAATGCGCCGGCGCACTCACACCCCCGTGTCGCCTCGCCTCCTCTCCTGTAACGCCCCCCCTCACCGAGCTCCACCACCATCAATGGCCGCCGGCCACCGACCTTGCCTCCACCACCTTAGCCGCCCCCTCCCCTCCCCTCTCCACCTATAAAAGGCGCCCGAGCACCCGCCTCTCCCCACACCTCTTCCGTCCCTCCTCGCTCGCACCGGGTGCAGCCGTAGCGCGAAGACCGGAGCTCCGCCGCCTGCCGGAGCGCCGCCGCCCCGATCTCCTTCTCCGTCGGTTCGCCTGCCTCTACAAGTCCCTAGGTAAGTTACTCATCTTCTAATCTTTGTTTTCGAGTTAATTCCGTAGAGTTTGCCCCACGGGAGCTCGCTTTCGTGTTCGCCGGCGAACTTCCGGCGAGTCCGCCGTCGTCTCCGGCTTGCTCACTGCCGCTCGCCCGCCTGCCGCCACTCGCAGCCGTCGGATCAACAGCCAACAGCTCAGATCGATCCTAACTCCCTTGGTCAATCCAGCTATAACGGTCAACCTGGGTCTCCGCCACCATTTTGCAAAAATGCCCCTTCACTTTCTAATATCACAGAAAAGCCCTTCCACCTTCAAGAATCCTCACAGTTTAGTCCTGGTTTTTATGTTTAGGCCCTTAAGCTTTCAAGGTTCTCTCACCCGCAGTCCACCCCTTGTCTTTTACAAGTTAAACCTTCTGTTTTTAATCGTAATTAAGTTTAGGTCCCTGGTTTCTTGCAGATAAGCCCCTAGAAAATAGTTTTCTTCACAATCTAGCCCCTGAACCTTGTTAAAGCCATATGTTTTCCGTCCTAGCTCCGTTTAAGCGTTCTTGGTGTCCACGCGATCGTCTCAACAAGCACGTTAGTTATAGTAGCTTGCTTTAGTCTTTTAGCAATGTTTGATGTATTGTTTTATTTATTGTATGTTTTCTTACATGATCGTAGACAACACGCCGTTCGAGGAAGAACAAGTGCAGAGCTTTGAAGTAAAGGAAAGTAACTTATCGTTGGAGAAAGGCAAGTGACCCTAACCACCCTTCTACCTATGCTTTAAACAAGAATACTATAAATTAATCGAAACATGGAGAACCACCCAGGAAAATAGTGCAACCACAGTCCACATGGCTCTGGCTTAGCCAATTAATTAGGTGTGTGATTGTACTGATGACCTTATCCGAAAGGAACACAGGGGGCTCTGGGTTGCAGGGGTATAGCTCGGTTCTTTTGGGGTAGTAGCCTTTGCTAAGGTGCTGACCACTAGGGAGGGTTATGGTCCGCCCTGAGCTGTAACTGTCGTGGGTTGTTGGTGCTTTTGCATATCTTTGTAAAGGCTTCGTAGCGTCCCTATGCAATCACACCTCAAAAGTGTGGTATTGTGCCTGATCAGCACATGCGTGGTTGGGTTCAAAGTTCTTCGGAACTTTTACGCGAACTGTGGTGAAAGTGTGCAACCTCTGCAGAGTGTAAAACTGATCGATCAGCCGTGCTCACGGTCAAGAGCGGCCTGGACCCTCACATGATTAATGAACTTAAAGATGGACTTAATATTGCTTTCCGGTTATTCTTGTGGCCTTGCTGAGTACCAACCATAAGTGTACTCATCCTTGCATAACGCTGTTCAGAGAAGAACCCTAGAGTGGAGTACTTCATCGACTACGAGGAGTTCTGAGGAATGCGATCCACCAGTCAGATGCCTGTGGAAGATGAAGATGGAGTCGCGTCTTCATAGTTATTATTGTTTGTGTAAAGACCTTCGTGTCTACCCTCGTGAGTGTAATAAAAGTTAATAAATCTTTTCTGTATGTTTGAGCATTGTTTTGTGATATTACACTCATGTGTCTATCATATGTGTGAAATTCTGATCCTGGCACACATATGAGATGCATTCGGTTTTCTTCGGAAAAACGGGTGTAACAGAGTGGTATCAGAGCAATGCTGACTGTAGGACGCAGCCTCAGGTAGAAATGGTCGATAATAAGGACTCTCTTTCTAGAAAGCCTTTCCAGCATTCAAAATATCTTATTTACACTTAAAAATATATTTTATTCTTTATTCTTTATCAAAATTATATCTATTTGTTTTATTCTACACTGAGATAGATTTTTTTTCCTCCACCAAGATCTACCACCCGTGTTCTCTAAGTTAGTTTCTTAGGTTGCCTACCCCTTCTATCAGGTTCGTCTCGGTAGAGCCGTTCTTGTGAGGACGAGCGATGTAAATGCTTGTTGGTTGTAAACATGCATGATTTGGATCTTTGACACGATTGAAATGTTTTTGTGGAGTGATAGCCACAAATGCATCAATAAAATAATTAAAGTTAAAATTTGAATCTTAGCCCCCTTTTCTCTTTTCATCTTTATCAATTCAACTTCTTCTCGGAAATGCTTTCCCCTAACAATCAGATGGTAAACACCAGGTCAGAAGGTGGACAGGACGTTCCGCCGGTAATACGTGATCACATCGCTGACCAGCAGAATCAAGTACTTCACCACCAGGACCAACAATGGATCCGGCGATGCAACAGTTCTTTGCAGCTCAGATGCAGCTCTTGCAAAATCTCACTGCCACCGTCCAGAATATGCAAGCTCAGCAGAACCAACCGCCACCTCATGCACCTCCACCACCAGCAAACAAGCATAAAGAGTTTATGAGCCACCACCCACCTACTTACTCCCATTCTGTGGATCCTCTCGATGCTGATGACTGGCTTAAGACCATCAACAAGATGCTGAATATCACACAATGTAATGATCGTGAGAAGGTCTTGTATGCCTCAGGCCGCCTAGAGGGTGCAGCATCTGATTGGTGGGATGCTTACATCGCCGCACATGCTGCTGCCGACACCATTACCAGGCAGGAGTTCCAGGAGAGTTTTCGTACACATCACATCCCAACTGGCGTGAAAAAGCTGAAGCAGAAGGAATTTCTCGCTCTAAAGCAAGGCAACATGACAGTTAGTGAGTATCTGGACGAGTTTACTCATTTGTCCCGCTATGCACCAGATGAAGTCAACACAGATGCAAAGAGACAAGAACGCTTTCTCGATGGTTTTATAGGGCCACTTAACTATCATTTGCAGAGCCACACATTTCCTAACTTTCAGATGTTGCTCAATAAGGCTATAGGCCTGGAAAACAAACGCAAGGAACTTCGTGAACAGAAGCACAAGTTTCAGTCTCAAGGGCAATCTAGCAGTAACACTCGACCTCGTCAAAACTTGTCACAAGGCTCCAAGTTTCGTTCTAGTGTACAAGGCGGAAATCATGGACAAAATCAACAGTTTTATCGTTCGTTTGAGCAACCAGAAGAATTCAACCCAGTGACACCACATGCTCCAAATCCTCATCAGAATCGCTCAAGTGCACCAGTAAGGAATAATACACCAGTTCACCCTAGTGGTTGCTTTAACTGCGGAGAATTGGGACACTATGCCAGTATTTGCCCCTAGCGCAATATGCAGACACCTCAGAAAGGTAATGGGAATCCAAATTCTCAAGGTAACAGAGGCCAACAGAATTACATGCATGGTAGGGTGAACCATGTGACAGCTGAAGAAGCCCAAGAGGCCAAGGATGTTGTGCTTGGTACGTTCCTTATCAACTCTGTACCTGCAACAGTTTTATTTGATTCCGGGGCATCGCATTCATTTATTACTGAACAATTCGTGGCAAAGCATGATGTACCCGTGAGTTCCATGAAGACACATTTGCTAATTAGTTCCCCAAATGGTGAAATGAAATCCACCCATGTATGCCCACAGGTCAATCTTAAAATCAGAGAGATAGATTTTCAAGCTGACTTAGTAATTCTAACATCCAGTGGAATAGATGTGATCCTTGGAATGGATTGGTTAGGCAAACATGATGGAATTATTCTGTGTGCCAAGAAGTCTGTGCTCTTAACAAGCCCGCAAGGAGATAGGATTGAGTTTGTTGCTACTGCCACCCCAAAGAAGAAGGAAAAGTAAATCAAGATTCGTGGACGATATTCAAGTTGTGTGCGAGTACCCCAACACCTTTCAAGAACAGCATGTACTAGAATCTCCTCAGTTGTTTTCCAATCCCTCCGAATCTCGAGACAAGATTCTCTTTAAGGGGGTAGGATTTGTAACACCCGAAAATTCCATCACAATAAAATAATGTTAGAAATAAGGCTTAGTTTTTATTTTCTAAGGATTTAATAAATTTGACTAAATAAATTTGCCTTTAATTAAATTAAACAATATTAATTTTAGAATTCACCAAGTGTTTGAAAGCATTCATGACTTTGCCTTGGAGTTTGTTGTTGTGTGGTTTTTCTTAAAAAAAAGTTCAAAAGTTCAAGTCTGAAAAACCCCCTCAAGCTCTCTCCCTCAAGCTTCCTTATATCCCTTTTCTTTTAGCCCAACTCTGCTCCACTTCTCTTTCGGCCTAGGTCCACCTCCCCTCTTTTCCTTTTCTTTTAATCGAGCCGAAGCAGGCCGCCAACTCCGCCCGGCCCGTTTTCCCTCTCATGCGGCCCACATTCCTTCCTCATCTTTTCTTTTCTTTTTATTTTTCCCCGCCGGCCCACTTTTCCTACTCGGCCCAGCCGGAATCTGCGGCCCACTTATCTCCCACGGCCCAGCTCCTCATTCCCCTCTCTCCCTCTCGCCGACAGGTGGGACCCACCTGTCAGCTTCACCACCTACCTCCGGCCGCCCCATCCTCCCCCATGGTCGGCCATACCGCACCGCCACCCCGGCGACCCTCCCTCTCCCGCGCCGCTTCCTCTCCTCCACGGGCGCGCATTAATGCGCCGGCGCACTCACACCCCCGCGCCGCCTCGCCTCCTCTCTTGTAACGCCCCCCTCACCGAGCTCCACCACCATCAATGGCCGCCGGCCACCGACCTTGCCTCCACCGCCTTAGCCGCCCCCTCCCCTCCCCTCTCCACCTATAAAAGGCGCCCAAGCACCCACCTCTTCCCACACCTCTTCCGCCCCTTCTCGCTCGCACCGGGTGCAGCCGCAGCACGAAGACCGGAGCTCTGCCGCCCGCCGGAGCGCCGCCGCCCCGATCTCCTTCTCCGTCGGTTCGCCCGCCTCTACAACTCCCTAGGTAAGTTACTCATCTTCTAATCTTTGTTTTCGAGTTAATTCCGTAGAGTTTGCCCCACAGGAGCTCGCTTTCGTGTTCGTCTGCGAACTTCCGGCGAGTCCGCCGTCGTCTCCGGTGTGCTCACCGCCACTCGCCCACCTGCCGCCGCTCGCAGCCGTCGGATCAATAGCCAACGGCTCAGATCGATCCTAACTCCCTTGGTCAATCCAGCTGTAACGGTCAACCAGGGTCTCCACCGCCATTTTGCAAAAATGCCCCTTCACTTTCTAATATCACAGAAAAGCCCTTCCACCTTCAGGAATCCTCACAGTTTAGTCTTGGTTTTTATGTTTAGGCCCTTAAGCTTTCAAGGTTCTCTCACCCGCAGTCCACCCCTTGTCTTTTACAAGTTAAACCTTCTGTTTTGAATCGTAATTAAGTTTAGGTCCCTGGTTTCTTGCAGATAAGCCCCTGGAAAATAGTTTTCTTCACAATCTAGCCCCTGAACCTTGTTAAAGCCATATCTTTTCCGTCCTAGCTCCGTTTTACGCGTTCTTGGTGTCCACGCGATCGTCTCAACAAGCACGTTAGTTATAGTAGCTTGTTTTAGTCTTTTAGCAATGTTTGATGTATTGTTTTATTTATTGTATGTTTTCTTGCATGATCGTAGACAACGCGCCGTTCGAGGAGGAACAAGTGCAGAGCTTTGAAGTAAAGGAAAGTAACTTATCGTTGGAGAAAGGCAAGTGACCCTAATCACCCTTCTACCTATGCTTTAAACAAGAATACTACAAATTAATCGGAACATGGAGAACCACCTAGGAAAACAGTGCAACCACAGTCCACATGGCTCTGGCTTAGCCAATTAATTAGGTGTGTGATTGTACTGATGACCTTATCCGAAAGGAACACAGGGGGCTCTGGGTTGCAGGGGTATAGCCTGGTTCTTTTGGGGTAGCAGCCTTTGCTAAGGTGCTGACCACTAGGGAGGGTTATGGTCCGCCCTGAACTGTAACTGTTGTGGGTTGTTGGTGCTTTTGCATATCTTTGTAAAGTCTTCGTAGCGTCCCTATGCAATCACACCTCAGAAGTGTGGTATTGTGCCTGATCAGCACATGCGTGGTTGGGTTCAAAGTTCTTCGGAACTTTTACGTGAACTGTGGTGAAAGTGTGCAACCTCTGCAGAGTGTAAAACTGATCGATCAGCCGTGCTCACGGTCAAGAGTGGTCTGGACCCTCACATGATTAATGAACTTAAAGATGGACTTAATATTGCTTTCCGGTTATTCTTGTGGCCTTGCTGAGTACCAACCATAAGTGTACTCATCCTTGCATAACGCTTTTCAGAGAAGAACCCTGGAGTGGAGTACTTCATCGACTACGAGGAGTTCTGAGGAATGCGATCCACCAGTCAGATGCCTGTGGAAGATGAAGATGGAGTCGCGTCTTCATAGTTATTGTTGTTCGTGTAAAGACCTTCGTGTCTATCCTCGTGAGTGTAATAAAAGTTAATAAATCTTTTCTGTATGTTTGAGCATTGTTTTGTGATATTACACTCATGAGTCTATCATATGTGTGAAATTCTGATCCTGGTACACATATGAGATGCATTCGGTTTTCTTCGGAAAAATGGGGGTGACTAGAATGTTAAGGAGTTTCGAAGATTTTGAGAGAGAAGATACGGCTGCTAGGGATTTCGCTAAGGATGAACTGATAATGTTGATCAGCAGACTAGGATCATACCCGACATCATGCGTATTTCCCATGAGTTCACATGTAGTGTGCCTCATTTTGGTTGGGAATTTTATGACATCGGTCGAGGATTCCGCCTCATCCAACCATTCTCTACTCATGATGGCCGAAAGATTTGTAATGAGCTTAAAATGCTCGGTTCGTTCCTCTGAGCAAGAGATAGGAGTTTCCGGCTCCTCTTGTGCTTTTGGTCTCTCTACTCTTTGGTAATTCCAAGTATTCCCAAAGTTAGCAAATAGCTCATCGTAAAACTCATAGACAAAATCGCACGAGGGGTCGTCAAACTCTCTATATGGTTGAAATGGTTCATCGGTGAACCATGTTTTTGTTAGAGGAGTGTAATCCTCTACAGATTGGATAGTTGGGAAAGTGGTTTCCTCCTCTATGGGTTTTGGTTCCTAGAGAGCGTTTGGCATGCATGTGCTCCTCCTGAGTGATCTCTTCCTCATCCGGGAATTCATCATAAACTCCCATGTAAGGGGTATTTTGAAGGATTTTTGTTAGAATGTCCTTACACTCAGCCAAGGTGAGATGAGTGAAAGATCCTCCGGAAGAAGAGTCTAAGAAAATTGCTGACTCTGGTCCAAGACCATCGCGAAAATGTTGCAAAAGAGCAGGCTCTGCGATACCAAGGTCTGGACCAGAATCTTCAATTTTTGTAAATCTTGCCCATGCGGCTCCTAGAGATTCGGTCTTCCATTGCTCAAAACAGATGACCTCTCGTCGGAGTTTCACTACTTGGGGAGTCGGGAAGAATGTTAGGCAAAAAGCCTTTCGTAAACATTCCCAATCCCCCTCCATACTTCTCACACTGAGCGAATACCATTGTTTTGCTCTCCTCGTTAATGAAAACAGAAAGAGTTTCCATTTCAAGGTATCTTGACTCATTCCTACGATCACAAGACACGAACAAAGTTGTTCGAACTCATGCAGGTGGGAATAAGGACTTTCATCCTTATCTCCGGAGAAGCTTTGCTCTCGGACCATAGCTATGAAGCCGGGACGTAGCTCATAGCTAGATGTTTCAATGGAATATGATGAAGGTGGAGGCTCCAAATGATTGCCCTTTGGAGCGGAAAAATCGAAAAGGGTTGGATTGGAATCCATGTGATAAATGGGGTGATACGCAGATGAACTGGGTTCGGAATCAAAACAGCTACCGTTCCCCGGCAATGGCGCCAGAAAGCTTGTTGGCACTTCTTACGTCGTTACTAGATTTGCAACAGCGCCAGAAAGCTTGTTGGTATACTACTCGATCATAGATAAATCCGCAAGCGCACAGATACCGTTGTAGCTTTCACCCGGGAGTATTCCAAGGTATCGATTTCCACGGGGAACGAGAAGTGTCATGAATCTGAACTAATTCGTCCGGGGGATATGGTGACGAAGGATAGGAAAGTAAGGGTAGATTTCGGGTAGAGAGGGGATAGCTAATGAAGTTTGGGACTCGTGAGAGTCACGGATAGAACCAAGGCAAAACTTGTCACTCGTCGGGGCTAGAGGGAAAAGAGCCACGGAAAGGGATGAGAAGGGGGCTCTGATGTCGTAACTCCTACCTGCCGGAACTAACATGGTGGACTACAAAGCCCGTCTAGAGCTGCACCTCCCTAGGGTACCACAACTATTCCATTGAACCAGGAAGCATTCCAAGGTACTGGAGAGTCTAGACACCGCGTCTACACTAACCAAGCACTACTTTACTCCGCGCTAGAGCGAAGCAATCACGATAAGTAGAAACTACTAAATCACAATTGAGGAACCTAAGAGCGAACAATGAAATGACTTGAGACTTAGTTACTCATGAATCCGAACTTACAAAGTATCCCGGATGTGGACAACCGGAGTTGTACCGCACCCGCCGAGGTACGAGAAGAAGGCCGACCCTCCGGCTTCTACTCAACACTCAACTCTCTCTCCCTACTCTCTGAATACTAACTTGTGTAGGGCTCTACCACTTGCTTCCAATCACTTGTGTCCTTCTACGAGGTGTCAGGCTCAATTTATAGTCCCAATGGATCGGT
The DNA here is from genome assembly GCA_036936925.1 of Cenchrus fungigraminus. NCBI lineage: Eukaryota > Viridiplantae > Streptophyta > Magnoliopsida > Poales > Poaceae > Cenchrus > Cenchrus fungigraminus. Next base: position 10,865,818 of record CM072778.1, on the reverse strand, counting down.
GGCTGTAGGAGGGGGTACTTGTAGGCGAGAGGGAGGTGCAGTGGCCGGCAAGGAGGTGCGGCCGGCCCTCCAATTTCCACCGCCTTCAATCGTGCATCCGTGATTTGGTCCCTGAGGCGGTTTGAAGATGGTTGTGGGTCGGTTGGCTGAGTGAAGGAGGTGCGGCCGGACCTCTTGGTGCGGCCGTCCCTAGGCCCCCTTGTCATCCACTTCGGATCATGCTCTAGGGGGTAGATGAAGTCTTGGATGCCGTCCCACGTCGGTTGTTCACTGGCTTGTGGGTCCATGAATCCAAGTGAAGCTAATCTCAACCTCTGGATCAAACCGACCTTGTTTCCTTGATCAGGATCATTTCTAGCTGTGCTCCCTGGAGTGACCGAGGCTTGGTAGCACGTTTGGACGTGTCAGGCAGGTGCGGCCGGCCCTAGTGGTGCGGTCGGCCCTGGAGGTTCGGTTGGCCCTAGTGGTGCGGCCGGCCCTGCCTCCTAGCCCCTTTGCAGCTCGCCCGTGGTGTGTTTGCTTGATCCAACACGATCGTGATGATTTTGGTCTTTTGGGAGCTGGTGCACGGGACTACACTCAGTGTGAACCTGAATAGTGGTGCAAGGTGGGGTCGGGCGTACCACTAGGTGCGGCCGTGCCTACCTTATGTGTCTTGGTGCTCCAGAATTGTTCCCTGATCTTGAACCTACAGATAAAATCTCAACACAACTCGTGGAACCTTGTTAGCATCTAAAACATACACGAAATTCGTTATAAAGTGCTACCGTAGCCGAGATGTTGACGGTCAAAAGTTTGTTGTAAGGACCGTCAACAATCTCGCACAAGCGCTTCCAGCTTTCGAAGAAGTTCTGGGGCAGCCCAGCCAGCTAGTGGCGACACTCTTTTGACAAAATGATGGGGAAGTAATTCGCCAACACGTCAGAGTTGCCGCCGGCGACTTTCACAGTGGTGGAGTAGATCTGCAACCACTGCTCCGGGTCGGTTTTGCTGTCGTACTTGTCGACATCCGAAAGCTTGAAGCCTCGGGGCCAGGTGACTTGTCGTAACCTCCTGGTGAGGGAGAGGAACCCGTCGTAGGACGACGTGGTTCCCCTGCCTTGCCGGGGCGAACGGCTGTCGTAGCTATCGTTGGAGTAGTCCGAATAATCGGAGTACCCCGAGCCCTCGTACCCATCACGTGAGTCGGGGCTGTCCTGTCTCTGCCATGACGGGAGAGAGAGCCATGCTCTCGATCGTAGTCCCGGCGGCGCCTTTTCTCATTCTGGTGGCGCTCTGATGTGCGTCGGTTGATGGTAGTACTCGCGTCTCGACCCCGGTTGAGACGCTGGCGTAGGTCCTCCTGATCATCTCTCACCCTACGCTGGTTCATAATACTCGTCGTCGCGTTGCCGGTCGTGGTTGTCATGGGCATTGCCCGCGGCGGCTCGAGTTATCTCGTCCCGACGCCTCTGGCGGTCGTGATTTCTGTCTTCGTGCTCACCGCGCTGGGCTTCGCTTTCTCCTAGAACAGGAGCTTCATCCTCTGAGACTTGTTGTGGCACCGAGGCAGCGGCGTAAATGAACGACGAAGAGCAGCCGTCATCAGAGGTGTAGGAGTATTCCTCCGTCCGGGTCTCCACAGTGTTGGTGGAGCCCAGGGTGTAGGAGGTGGCATCAGGAGTCGTGGACGGTGAATCTGTGACTGCTACCATGTCACCCGAGTGTTCTCGTCGTGCGCGGTGCTGTGGTGATGCATCCGCAGAGTCGCTGGTCCACTCGCCGAGTTCCCCGTCCTGCTCCTCGAGGATCAGGTACAACAAGGCATTGCGCTCATCTGGCTCCATGGGTGCCTAGACGACGCGAACGAAGTGCGGAGCGTCCTCATCCGAGTGGTAACTCAGATCGGGGTAGACCGCCGCATCAAGGTTTTTCTTCACCGTCCTCTGGTAAGAGGCGGCGGCGCTCTTCAACCCGTAGGGAGAGCTCTGAGGTGACGGTGACCGGAGTGCTAACTCAGCGATCTCGACGGTTTCCGCCATGTGGCCAATGATCCGATCCAAAGATTGGACCAGATCGTCTGCGGGAGGAGCCGACTGCTTCTCTACCATCAGATCTTCAACCGTGAGGCGTGGCTCCCTGGTCGGGGAAGGTGCACTGAAAAGCACTCGGCACGCCTTGGGCTTCTCCAGATTGGATCTGGGAGCCTTAGGTGTTTGGACCGCGGCGGGTGACGAGGGCCCAGATTAGGGCCCCTTTGACGGCGAGATAATCTCTCTTAAGGTGAAGTCTTCTGACACCATTGACAATGTGAAGGCCAAGATTGAAATCGTGAAGGCCAAGATTCGAGACGAGGAGGACTAATGTGACAACCCGCCCAGGAAAATACCGTACTATCACCTAAACCAATCCACTTTGGTTATTAAGCAATAATAAAGTATCATCCTGTCGTTAGTTGCCGGGTTAACGCCCGGTGAAATCACTTTACATAGCAACAAGGATCGACATATATGCATTAAAACTCACGCGAAGGCGAGTCCCGAGACATCACATGATTAACATCCGAAATTTACCCCGAAGGGCTTAGTTATTACAAACCGAAGTTTTTGACATGACAACGAAGTTCAGAGTTTTAAAACAGCGGAAAAAGACTAAACGGAGCGAGGAAACACCACGGGAGGCTAGCCATGATGCCTTCATTCTTCGTCTTCCACCCACTCCAGCTCCCAGCCAGGCGGGATCTCTCCAGGCCACACATCAACAAAAGCATTACCTGGAACCACAGATTAGCAAGGCTGAGTATACTAATACTCAGCAAGACTTACCCATCGGTGATAACTACTTCACCAACTCTAGACATGAAAGGCTTTTTGGCCACTGGGGTTTCTTTTGCTGAAAAGCAACAAAGAGTATGTCCTTACTTTCAAGATTTTAGCACAAGTTCTAGTTGAATATTCTTTTCTAGAGTTGCAAGCTATTGCAAGCATAAGTTGTACAATACAATTAATCAAGCATAATATTCGTCAACTTCCATCATTAGGGATCTCATGGCCAGTGGAGTAAGTAGTCTCAGATAACGGTGAGAGGCTGACAACTAGTTGATTTAAACCTTGCAAGGTAGACCTAAACACACGGTAGGATGCCCCCGCGAGGACAACCACCAAGTGGTTCCCAAAAATCTTCGGTTCGGGATAAAAGGCCACAGTCTTTGGTACCGGTTATTTGGCATATCCCGCGAGGCACCCAGAATCACACGTGCACCACCGGTAGCTAGCCGTGAGACGCATCCCAAGATTAGTGACGGTAAAATCCCTTACCGCCTCATTAAGGTACTAGGCTTACCGGTCCCATTCCCGACAAGTGCTTAGTACGTTCAAACACTTAACCCACGAAAGCCATTGGACCGGAGCCCACATCCCATGCTCTTACCACGTGAGCAATCCATTTAAGGAGATCTTATGATTCCAACATAAGAGCCTATTCTCGCGAGTGACAGGCATCACTCGACTTGTAACGGTCCAATAGCATAGCAGCTACCGACCTAACATACTAGTAAAGAACACATGTACCTAGGGATCATGCATCTAAGGTTTCATTTCAATTCCTGAACGTAAATGCACAATCATCCATAGATAGTTGCATAAGATTTCAAAATCACTTAGGTTAATGCACCAGGGCTTGCCTTCGTCAGCAGGGTTAGCCTGAGTGCCCTCGGTGTCCTCGATCACCTCCACGTACTGCAGCTCCGCTTCAGCTCCTCCTTCCTCGGCTTCCGGCACGAGCGCGTAGTTACCGTCAGGGAGTTCTACACGGAATGCAATGCAGGGTTCAGGTGGAGTAAGGAATTATTTTATCCAACTCTTGTTGGCCATATTCACCTAGATAAATATTTAATTCCTAATTCTTTTTCATTAAGGTTATTATGGACAAAGGTTTATTCTTTCAACAAATAATTAATTATTGTTGACTTTCATTTTGGTTATTTCATGTGAAGATTTATTGCTTAATCTTTTAATAGCAATTGTGTGCACATCCATGTACATAAACCAATTTAAAAACTCACAACAGCAAGGTGGATTTGGAGATCCTAAAATTAAGCTATGCACCCATTTACAAGGTCACAAGGTTAAGGAACCTATTTTCTTAATTAACTTCTACTATTAAGCTTATGTGCACCCTAACTTTTAAAACCACAAATAAATTATACAAACAAGGACAGGGGTCCTTTCTGGCCTAAATACTATTAAGCAACCACTGGGTCAAGCTTGGACATTAAAGGAGCTACAAAACCTATATATGCAAAGATGACATTTCCTAGCTACTTAATTCAAGTAAATGCATAAATAAATAAATAAAGAGCCCCTGTATCCAAAAACAACCCTAAAGACACTCTGACCCAAAACAAGGTCAGAACACCAGCAGGTTCACTACAAACATATTTGAATTTTGAACTATGTATTTAAAGGTATATCTAAGCATAAATCAGGATTAAATAATTCTAATAGAGATAAAATCAAGATCAAATTCAGGAAAGTTGCATCTAGGCATAATATGAGCATAGCCACAAGTTGAGCACAAAAATAAATTTATATATTGCTACAAAAATCAGTAAAGCAGAAATAGCATAAATACAAAGTAATTCATAACAAAAGATCTGTCCAACAACTTTGTGCAATTTTTGGTCCAGAGTCTAATCATGACAATTCTAGCAACATATCCAAAATTCAGCTCCATAGCCTTTCTAGATTTTTAATTACAGCAAAAAGGTGCCAAATTGAATTTGAATTTTTATTCAAAATCTATAAGTCAAAACTATGGTCATGCTTTGCAAAAGTTGTAGATATACTCTCACTGAGACCAACAAAATTGGGGTTGCATTTTTCTGAATTTTTTGTGAATTTCTAGGCTTTTTCTAAGGTGTTGGACTAACTTGTAAAGAAACTAAGATTACTTTCATTGCAACCGAGCCCTTAGTTTACATTTATGCCCCTGGCCTTCACACATATGCCCTTGCGGCGGCGGGGGAGTTTGCCGACGGCGAGGTGGGGCCGGAGCAGGTCAACAAATGGCACGAGGGTGTGATTGGGCTCACCCCTAGCCGATTGGTGGCGGTGGCGCGGGCGGGGAGGTCTCCGGCGAGCGGCGGCGGCGAGGTCGCGGCGGCGCGCTCGCTGCGGCTCGGGTTCCGGTGAGGGTGAGAGCAATGCGAGGCAACAAGCGGCGGTGGGAGCTCGAGTGAGGTCTAGAGGGGAGCTTGGAAGCCTTGGCCGGCGGTGGGAGCGAGCGGAGGGGGGTTCTCGCCTGCGGCGGTGGCAACGGCGGGCGGCGGACGGTGGGCTCACGCGCGGGAGCTGCGACGGCGGGGCTTTTATAGCCGAGGCGTGCGCGCGGGAAGCGAGGACTTAGCAGCGAAGCAACCCGACGCATTTACGCGGGGTACGGCTGAGGACCGGAGCGTCCGAGGACCGGTGGATGGTCGCTCCTAGCTGTGATGAGTGATTGACAACGTGGTGTGGACTGACTCTTGGCCTAGTATTGCAGGTGCAGGTTGCGGCTTGATTTGCGTTGGTGCAGGTGAAGAGCGAGCGCGAAAGGTCTATGCCTTGCGGGGCCTCCGAGGAGTGGAGAGACAAGTAGGCTCGGCTTGAGGGACCCGGTGGCCAGCGGGGTCGAGTGCGGGCCGCATGGTGGCAAGAAAAGCAAGACGAAGTCGTGGACAGGAGCCGGTGCAGGGTAGCGGCTCACGACCGGAGTCTGCACGCGGAGTTTGTGGCGGTTCACCACAAAACCGTCGGGTTACTTGGTTGAGCCACAAAACCAAGACCGGAGGCTCGGCGGGCGGAGACGGGATCCGGGCGCGCCGATAAGCTTCGATGCCGACGGACGCATGGCGGGATCGCAGGGCTTGCGTCGGGAGGACGCGGTCTGCGGCGACAGCGTGGCCGTGCGATGAAGGGGAGTGCTACATCACCTATATGCCCCTGAGGGGTTTGTATCACAACTTAAGTGCTAGGGGTAGTGTGTCTTTTGCCTGGCCCGGGAGGGACTCATATATATTAGCTCTAGGGTTTCCAGGCAAACCATCCATCTGGACTGCTTCTCATTTCCTTGCTCCATAGGTTTAGATTTTTCCTCTGTTTGTAAAGAATCTGACCTCTGAGTGAATGGAAGCTTTCATGGTTGCGTCGATTTCTCGCTTGTAGCTCGTGTGATTTTCATGTCTTTTTCGAGCTATTTTTGTTAGATTTTCGTGCGCAGCTTGTTCCTTCGATTCTGAGGTGTTTGGGTTCGGATTTGTTGGTAGGGATCATGGATAGTTGCCTTGTGCATCTTTGTGCTTGATCATGACCCCTCAAACACCGAATTCGGCCTTCGATTGAAGGATTTCGGTTGGAAACCTAGCTTTGTGCTTGAGCTCGGTAGAATCTCGATTCCTCTCGATTCAGTGGGTTTGAGGCTACAAATTTGTAGGTATAGCATCTCCTAGAGGCGCTTCATCTTCACCTATGATTTGGTAGCTTTCCCTTGGTTGATTTGGGAGATCGGGCAAAGGGGAGGAAGGTTTGACCTTCAAGAGGTCGGACTCGGGCTACAGGATTTCTCCTGGTGGATAGTCCGCGCGTGCGTGGCGGACGGTCCGCGAGGAGCCTGACAGCCCAAGTGTTCTTTGTGTTCATCACGAGTTCTTGCGTGTCTTTCGTTCGATCCATTTTGTTGGTGGATTTTTGTTGCACGGAGTTCACGGACGGTCCGTACTAGAGTGCCGGACGGTCCGTGACGGGGCGGACGGTCCGCGGGCCCATCGCGGACGGTCCGTTATTGAGGGTGCAGTACTGGTGGTTTGGGAGTTAATTTCGGACGGTCCGCCGCAGCCCCGCGGACAGTCCGCCCAGGCCACGCGGACAGTCCTCCAGGTGCTTGCGGACGGTCCGCTTGGTGCTGCGCAGGGTTGCTAAGTCCTTTGCTCCTTGAGTTTCGCTTTCGCTTTGGGATTGTTTGGGGTTTGTTCCTAGGGTTGGTAGGTCCGTTGTGACTACGCGACCTTGGCAAACTCGTGTGGGAATCCTTGGTTGTGAATTTGGGACATAGGCCGAGTTCTCTCTTTTGAGAAGAATTTTTATCGGCTCCCATTCACTCCCCCCCTCTCTGGTAGCCTAATCAGTCCTTCAATTGGTATCAGAGCCGGTTACGGATCTTCGTGATTCTAACCAGTCTAAGATCCAAAGATGGCCTACCAGGAACGGGGTTCGGGTCCTCCACACTTTGATGGTACTAACTACTAGATGTGGCAAAGGCGGATGACCGCTTTCCTCCGCGGCAAGGGTCAGATCCTGTGGGATGTCACGGTGAACACAGCTTATGTTCATCCTGTGAACTTCCTTGCTCCAGGATCGAGGGACATGTTCGACGCCAACAACAAGGCAGTCGACTACCTGTACCGTGCTCTGTGTCAATCCGAATTCGATCGGGTTCAGACAGAGGACTTGGTGTGCAGGATTTGGGAGCAGCTGAAGAATGCTCATGCCGGGAATGCTTAGGTTCAGGCTCGGCTCTTTGCGACCTACCGGAGAGAGTACGAGAATTTCACGCATCTCCCCGGTGAGTCGATTGATGCCATGTTTCAGTGGTTCACGGTGATTGTGAACAACATGAGGGCTAATGTGGCCGTGCTCCCGTATGATGACCATGACAGGGTTATCAAGCTCCTGCATTCTCTGGATCGTACCGTGTGGAGTGAGAAGGTCGAGGCCATTCTTGAGTCGGAGAAGTATGAGACCCTCACGGTGGACGAGCTGTTTTCCAAGCTCAAGTCGTCCGAGGTGGACCGTGGGGTGCGTGCAAAGATCGAGAACCCGACTGACCCTCATAGTCTGGCTCTCGTATCTGGTTCTAGGACTAATGCTAACATGTCTTCGAGACATTTTTCTTTGTCTTGCCTTGTGTCCATGCCAGATGAGGAGTTCGACGAGCTGGGCGAGGAGGACCTCGCGTTGCTGAGCAGGCAGTTCGAGCGCATGTACACGAACCAGAAGAACGCTCGGAGGAGCTCGGGCATGTGCTACCGGTGCGGGAAGCACGGGCACTTCATCGCCGAGTGCCCGGAAGTCATGGAGGTCAAGCCCGAGCACAAGCACCGTCCGAGGACCGACCACAAGCACCGCTCGAGGGACGACTACAAGGGCAAGAACAAGTCCGAGCGGAGGCCAAGGAAGAGTGGTGGTCACAAGAAGAAGGAGCGGGTGATGGTTGCCGGCGCAAGCGACATCGACTCAAGCTCCTGCTACTCTTCATCGAGCTCAAGTGATGAAGATGAGAACCGACACAAGGGCAAGCGGCCGAGCAAGAACATCAACAGCCTGTGCTTCGCCGCCTAAGGCTTTTGCGGCATGGCACATAGCTCCGCAAGCAAGAAGAGCAACAAGGATGACTCAGGCTCCGACTCCGAGGAAGAGGTAAACAATGATCCATCCTTCTTGGTAGCGAGAATGCTAGGTTGAATGACTTGCTTGACAACCATGATGATGTGCTTAGAAAGACCAACAAGGAGAAGAGGGAGTATAGGTCTTTGCTTGGAGAGGCTAAGGAGAAGGTGGTTGAGCTAGAATCTTTGCTTGTTGATGCTAGAGCTCAAATAGATTCTCTTAAGTCTGCTCCTATTTTGACCAATGAACCTGAATGCACTGATTGTTCCACTTTTCTTGGTGAATTGACTGTGCTTAAGGAGAAGTATGCCTCCAAGGTTGAGGAACTAGATGTGCTTAGGGTTGAGCTAGATGAGATGAAATCTAGACCCTCCTTGCTTGGTGCTTGCACTTCTTGTCCTGTTTTGCATGAGAAGCTAGATGTTTCGCTTGTTTATGCTAGATCTCTAGAAGCTCAGCTGAAAGCTCCTATTCCTACAATATGTTCTACTTGTGAAATAAATGCTGTGGAGAATATGGAGCTTGCACACTATGTTGATCGCTTCCAGGATGAGAATGATGAGTTGAGAAAGTTGATGGGTTGGTTGTCTGGTCATGAGCCTCAGTTGAGGATAATGATTGAGACATACAAGCGCCAGGATGGGGAAGCGCTTAGGGCAAACAAGGTTGGTGAGGGAAGTTGTGAGAATGAGGGGAAGATAGGAGATATCCCAGAACCACCAAGAACCCACCACAAAAATGCCTTTGTTCCTAAACCGAATCATCTTAGGAACCGACTAGACACAACCCCAGCTCCACCTGTGTTTCCTCCACAAACCGACAACTTCCAGAAACCCATCAAGTGTAAGAGTGACTTGGGGAATGAGTTCTTTGGGAAGAAAGGAGAGAAACCTAGTGAGGAGAAGCCAGAGCCCAAAACCAAAGCCAAAACCAAAACCCTTCCATTGTGAGCATTGTGGGAGGGATGGGCACCTTGCTGAGTTTTGCTTCAGGAGGAAGCGTGAGGAGAGGTTGGCTAGAGAGTTGACCAACAAGGACAGGTACCGCCCCTCTCGTGGTGTGCCTGAGCCTAGGTTGGTACCAAGAGGTGAGGGTATGGTGTGTACCATTTACCCTCGTGAGAGGCGTGAGTTTGTGCCTCGAGGTGAGCCACCACATAGAGAAGGTGGTAGGCGTGTTGGGTTTGGGCGTGGTGAGTTTGCTGGACGTTCCTTCACTCGTGGCCAATACGAGTATGGGGGGAACGATCGCAGCTTTAGGTCCCAGAGGAGCTACGGGCCACGGTCTCCCCTTCGTGGTACGCGTAGTCCTCCAAGGGGATGTGTGGGTGTTCCACCTAGGAGAGATAGGATGGATTTTGCTAACCCCACGTTTGAGCAAATGGCGAGGCACTAGTTTGATTCATTTTGTACTAACCCCAGTGCTGAGTCTTTTGCTCACTCTCGCTCTCGTTTTTGATTTTGCAGATGGGAGGCATGGAGGGCTTTTGGTTGATCTACTCTGGTTGCTCTCGACACATGACTGGAGATCGAAGGTGGTTCTCCAGCCTCACCCCGGTGATGACCAAAGAGTACATCACTTTTGGGGATAATGGGAAAGGTAGAGTGCTTTCAGTGGGCACGGTGAAGGTGAGTGAGTCCGTGAATCTTCGGTGTGTTTCTCTTGTCAAGTCTTTGGGGTACAATCTTCTCTCTGTTTCCCAGCTTCTTGATGAAGGTTTTGAAGTCCGTTTCAAAATGGGTTGTTCTCGTGTTTTGGATTCTCGAGGCGATCTCATGTGCACGATCGTCCCCGAGGGTCAGATTTTCAGAGCTGATTTTTCTCAGTGTGTTGGCTCTTCTCGTTGCTTGGTTGCTGGTGTTTCGGCGGAGCTTTGGAAATGGCATAGGAGACTAGGTCACTTGAGTTTTGACTTGTTGTCACACTTGAGTGGGCTAGGATTAGTCTGAGGATTGCCAAAGTTGAAATACCAAAAGGATTTGGTATGTGCTCCGTGTAGGCATGGCAAGATGGTCGCCGCCTCTCACCCGCCTCTGACATCCGTTATGACAGAGAGGCCATGTGAGCTGTTCCATATGGACTTGGTTGGTCCAGCTCGTGTGTGCTCGGCGAGTGGGAAATGGTATGTCCTTGTGATCGTGGACGACTATTCTCGCTATGCTTGGGTCTTCTTCTTAGCTGACAAGGGGGAGACGTTTGGTTTTGTCCGGGATCTGATCTTGAGGTTGAAGAACGAGAGGAATGGAGGTGTTGTTCGAGCTATTCATAGCGACAATGGCAGTGAATTTAAAAACTCTCGATTCGAAACCTTTTGTCGTGATTTGGGTCTCGAACATCAGTTTTCTTCTCCCTATGTGGCTTGTCAGAATGGTGTGGTTGAGAGGAAAAATCGTTCCCTTTGTGAGATGGCTCGGACGATGCTCGATGAGCATAGGACTCCGAGAAGATATTGGGCGGAGGCGGTGAATACCGCTTGCCATGTTGGGAACCGGATTTTTCTGAGGGCCTTCTTGAACAAGACGTGCTATGAGCTCATGCACAGGCGAGCACCTAGAGTGAGCCATTTCAGGGCTTTTGGTTGTCGGTGCTTTATTTACAAGAAGGGTAGGCTTGATAAGTTTGAGTCGAGGTCTTCCGATGGGATTTTCTTGGGTTATGCTAGTCTTTCTCGAGCATTTCGTGTGCTCAACCTTGATACTAACCTAGTCATGGAGACTTGCGAGGTTACCTTCGACGAGACACAACCATGCAATTTGTTTGTCTTTGAGTGTGCAGGTGACGACGAAATTGGCAAGAAGATCTTTGAGGACGAGGAGGATGATGCTGGAGAGGATGATGGTGATGATGGTGAAGCTCCAGCCACGCATGTACCCTCTACTTCCACTACGACGACTACGGTGCAGGATGGTCCATCCCCTACACCGCCTACGATCCAGCAAGATCAAGTGGAAGCAGCTGCTGAGGGAGAGGTTGTCTCCAGGCGAGAGGCACCGAGGCGCGTTCAAGTTGATCATCCGCCCTCAAGAATCATCGGCGACATCAATGAGCGTACGACACGGTCGAGGTCCAGAAATGCTTCTCACTTTGCTCATTCAGCTTTTGTTGCTACTTTTGAGCCGAAAGACATTGGACACGCTCTATCTGATCCTAATTGGGTGAATGCCATGCATGGGGAGTTAGAGAATTTTGAGAGAAACCAAGTGTGGAAGTTAGTGGAGCCACCGCCAAACTGCAAACCTATTGGGACAAAATGGGTGTGGAAAAACAAAGAGGGAGAAAATGGTGAGGTGGTGAGGAACAAGTCGAGGTTGGTTGCTCAGGGTTATAGTCAGAAGGAGGGGATAGACTATGAGGAGACATTTGCTCCTGTAGCCCGTTTGGAGGCGATTAGGATCCTTCTAGCCTTTTCTGTGGCTAAAGGGTTCAAATTGTATCAAATGGATGTGAAGAGTGCCTTCTTGAATGGGTTTTTAGAGGAGGAAGTTTATATGAAGCAACCACTGGGTTTTGAGAGTGCTGAGTTTCCCCACAGGGTGTATAGGCTGAGAAAGGTGTTGTATGGGCTGAAACAAGCTCCCCGTGCTTGGTATGGCCGCTTGAGGGGGTTCTTGTTCAGCAAGGGGTTTGAGATGGGCAAGGTTGATAAGACTCTTTTTCTCCTCAGGCAGGGCGATGATATCCTAATTGTTCAGGTGTATGTGGATGATATTGTCTTTGGCGACACATCTCACTCTTTGGTTGTGAGGTTTGCAGAGGATATGAGCAAAGAATTCGAGATGTCTTTGATGGGAGAATTGCAGTTCTTTCTCGGGCTTCAGATCAAGCAGGCGAAGGAGGGAACCTTTGTGCATCAAGCCAAGTACACGAAGGACATTCTCAAGAAGTTCAAGATGGATGACTCAAAGCCCCTATCGACACTGATGAGTACGACTACAGCGCTCGACGGGGACAAGGACGGTGAGCCCGTGGACCAGAAGGAGTACCGGAGCATGATCGGCTCCCTCGTGTACTTGACGGCGACGAGGCCGGACATCCAGTTTTCTGTGTGTCTGTGCGCTCGTTTTCAGGCGTCGCTGAGGACTTCACATCGGCAGGCCGTCAAGCGGATCTTCAGGTATCTTCGATACACTCCTGAGCTCGGTCTTTGGTACTCGGCGTCCTCTTACCTTTCGCTTCTTGGTTTTTCGGATGCCGATTTTGCGGGGTGTCGAGTCGATAGGAAGTCGACTTCGGGGACTTGCCAGTTTTTGGGATCTTTGCTTGTTTCTTGGTCCTCTCGCAAACAATCTAGTGTAGCCCAGTCTACCACAGAAGCTGAGTATGTTGCTGCCGCTAGTTGTTGCTCACAACTGCTTCGGATCTCATACACGCTGAGTGACTTTGGTGAGGAGTGTTCCCATGTACCTCTCATGTGTGATAGCACGAGTGCCATTAGTGTTGCCAAAAACCCCGTTCTTCACTCCAGAACCAAACACATAGAAGTGAGGTACCACTTCCTGAGAGACAATGTTGAGAAGGAAAACATAGACCTCATCCATGTACCTACAGAAAAGCAGCTTGCCGATATCCTAACCAAGCCTTTGGACCAAGCTACATTTGCTCGTTTGCAAGGAGAGCTTGGAGTTGTTTTCCTTTTTGAGCTTCGGTTGGGAGGGTTGATGTACATATGCATGTTGCACTTTCATTTTTGTATCATATCATATTTGCATCTTTGTATCATAGACTGCATTTGTATCATATGCCATAGAGATGTGCTTCTCTCATATGCTCTGATCACCATGATATGCTAGAGGTGAGGTTATGACTTTGCTTGTGATGCTCATGAGATGTATAGCTATGCTCTTGGTAGCTTTGGGATATATATGCTTGTGGATGGCTTCTTTTTGTAAAAATGCTATATGATCCTCTCTTGTGAGTAGAATGCCTCTCATGTTCAAATTGGGTGCTTATGGCTATATCTTCCTTAAATTGTGCTTGGAACCATGTTCTTTTCCTTTGGGATCAAAGATCCATTTATCATCATGAATGTTTAGCCTACATGCTACCTTGTGGAGAAGCCTAAGCTTCTTTTTGCCGCAAAGGCACTTCATGTACCATGCTTAACTTGTAAATCACAACAATGGTATGTGAGATGCCTATGCTTGAAAAATGTGCTTCTATGTCATAATTGCTTTAAATTCCTTATCTTGGGTGCTAAACCGTTGCATGATGTTCACCAATGAGAAGTCTCATATCTAGAAGTGGACACATGGCTCGGTGGCTTTGACATGACATGAGATAGCTTGTAGGTGTTTGTGATGACCTTGTGATGAGAATATGTGACCTTGCATGAAGTTTGTGAGTTATATGTTGTTTGTGCTCCGTTTGATCATGTTTAGGTCCTATGCTCATGAGAGGGAAAATTTTGTGAAAAATGCCTCACTTTGTTCATGGCTATGTCACTTGCTTGTATGTCCCTCTCTATCTTGTTGGCGATGCTCGTGCTCAAATTGTGGCTATCTTGCTTGTCTATGTCTCAATTTTAGCATGTTGTAGTGCTCTTTGTATATTTGAGAAGCACATGCTTGCATTTGTAGACTTGATTCATGCATTACCAACAAGGGGGAGGAAAGTACCCAATTCATGTTTCCAGGGGGAGTTTTGCATCAAGGGAAGAAAAATTGGGAGAAATGCATTTGTTCAGGGGGAGCTTGCACTCATGCATTTGGGAGCTCTTTTTCGCCTGAATTTTAGTTGTGCTCTTTTGCCGATGGTGTCGAGCCCTTTTGCCTCACCTTGAGGAGTCGGCAATTTTAGAGCATTTTATCTCGGTTGTGTCGAGCCGTTGCCCTTGCCTTAGGGGACCGAGATTTTTTCTCACTCAAGTGATCTTTTCTTGGCTTTTGTTTGGCTTTTGATCACTTGCTTAAGTTTTTCTTTTGGTTCTTTTCTTTTTCTCTTTTCTCTGAATTGGTTACTTGTGTGTGTTGTCAATGCACTCATCAAGGGGGAGATTGAGGACTGAAGCGTTCGAGGACCGGTGGATGGTCGCTCCTGGCTGTGATGAGTGATTGACAACGTGGTGTGGACTGACTCTTGGCCGAGTATTGCAGGTGCAGGTTGCGGCTTGATTTGCGTTGGTGCAGGTGAAGAGCGAGCGCGAAAGGTCTATGCCTTGCGGGGCCTCCGAGGAGTGGAGAGACAAGTAGGCTCGGCTTGAGGGACCCGGTGGCCAGCGGGGTCGAGTGCGGGCCGCATGGTGGCAAGAAAAGCAAGACGAAGTCGTGGACAGGAGCCGGTGCAGGGTAGCGGCTCACGACCGGAGTCTGCACGCGGGGTTTGCGGCGGTTCACCACAAAACCGTCGAGTTACTTGGTTGAGCCACAAAACCAAGACCGGAGGCTCGGCGGGCGGAGACGGGATCCGGGCGCGCCGAGAAGCTTTGATGCCGACGGACGCGTGGCGGGATCGCAGGGCTTGCGTCGGGAGGACGCGGTCTGCGGCGACAGCGTGGCCGTGCGATGAAGAGGAGTGCTACATGACCTATATGCCCCTGAGGGGTTTGTATCACAACTTAAGTGCTAGGGGTAGTGTGGTCTTTTGCCTAGCCCGGGAGGGACTCATATATATTAGCTCTAGGGTTTCCAGGCAAACCATCCATCCGGACTGCTTCTCATTTCCTTGCTCCATAGGTTTAGATTTTTCCTCCGTTTGTAAAGAATCTGACCTCCGAGTGAATGGAAGCTTTCATGGTTGCGTCGATTTCTCGCTTGTAGCTCGTGTGATTTTCGTGTCTTTTTCGAGCTATTTTCGTTGGATTTTCGTGCGCGGCTTGTTCCTTCGATTCTGAGGTGTTTGGGTTCGGATTTGTTGGTGGGGATCATGGATAGTTGCCTTGTGCATCTTTGTGCTTGATCATGACCCCTCAAACACCGAATTCGGCCTCCGATTGAAGGATTTCGGTTGGAAACCTAGCTTTGTGCTTGAGCTCGGCAGAATCTCGATTCAGTGGGTTTGAGGCTACAAATTTGTAGGTATAGCATCTCCTAGAGGCGCTTCATCTTCACCTATGATTTGGTAGCTTTCCCTTGGTTGATTTGGGAGATCGGGCAAAGGGGAGGAAGGTTTGACCTTCAAGAGGTCGGGCTCGGGCTACAGGATTTCTCCTGGCGGACAGTCCGCGCGTGCGTGGCAGACGGTCCGCGAGGAGCCTGACAGCCCAAGTGTTCTTCGTGTTCATCACGAGTTCTTGCGTGTCTTTCGTTCGATCCATTTTGTCGGTGGATTTTTGTTGCACGGAGTTCGCGGACGGTCCGTACTAGAGTGCCGGACGGTCTGTGACGGGGCGGACGGTCCGCGGGCCCATCGCGGACGGTCCATTATTGAGGGTGCAGTACTGGTGGTTCGGGAGTTAATTTCGGACGGTCCGCCGCAGCCCCGCGGACAGTCCGCCCAGGCCACGCGGACAGTCCGCTAGGTGCTTGCGGACGGTCCGCCTGGTGCTGCGCAGGGTTGCTAAGTCCTTTGCTCCTTGAGTTTCGCTTTCGCTTTGGGATTGTTTGGGGTTTGTTCCTATGGTTGGTAGGTCCGTTGTGACTACGCGACCTTAGCAAACTCGTGTGGAAATCCTTGGTTGTGAATTTGGGACATAGGCCGAGTTCTCTCTTTTGAGAAGAATTTTTATCAGCTCCCATTCACTCCCCCCTCTCTGGTAGCCTAATCGGTCCTTCAACGGTGACCGTCGGCGTGCGTGCGCAGCGGGCGCACGGACGGCACCGCGGGCGGGCGTGTACGCGCCGCGTGGCGCTCGGCTCCCCGGCCGAGGTCGTGTCTCGGAGCACGCGCACGAGGCGGACGTCAGCCGAGCTCACGCACGGACCTCAAGGCCGGCCGTAGCACGGCGGCGCACGGCGGCGGCAACGCGTGGCGTCGCGCCGAGCGCGTTCTCGGCCCAGTCCATGCGATGTGCCCCTGTTTGCTTGCACGATTCTCAAAAAGTTACATGTAAACTTCAAAACCTATAGATAGGAAAGTTGTAGATGGGTTGATCCTCTGAAATGTGGCTGAAGCCGAATTTGAATTGGATTCAAATTGAAAGAGAAATTCAAATGCCAACTTGCAGATTTTTATGCCTCGGGGGAACAGTGAATCTGAGTTTGACTGGCAAATTTGAACCTTTTCCACTCAAAATTTGAAATGCCACCCTGAAGATGAAATGTGTTCCTGGAAATTCTGCACAACTTTTATATTGGTAGATTTTTGAGTGTTTAGACAAAATTTGGAGAACGTGGCCAAAGTTCCAGAATGACACATTGACATCAAGAGGTTTGTCCCCCTTAGCTAGGGTTTTGACCAAGGAGAGTGTGTTTGACTTGCTTAAGAT
Organism: Cenchrus fungigraminus; assembly: GCA_036936925.1. Lineage (NCBI taxonomy): Eukaryota > Viridiplantae > Streptophyta > Magnoliopsida > Poales > Poaceae > Cenchrus > Cenchrus fungigraminus. The sequence continues at coordinate 10,849,054 of CM072778.1, read as the reverse complement.
GCTAATGGGTGAGTGTTGGTGAGGTTTTCGAGGTGATGACCCAGGTTGACCATGCTTTGACCCTAGTCAGCAAGTTTGACCGGCAATTAAGGTTAATTAAAAACCTGGGGCGTCACACCTACCCCCTTAAGCGGAATCTCGCCTCGAGATTCGATTCAAGAAAAACAAGGTAGGTAGTGGAAACTCACGGTTTCGAGATTGCAGAAAACCCGGGTACTTGGTGTTGAGATACTCTTCCGTCTCCCAAGTTGCCTCTTCTTCCGTATGATGACTCCATTGTATATTGTACATTCTTACGGTCTGTCTTCGGGTCTTCCTCTCCTTTCTGTCCAACACCCTCATGGGATGCTCGATGAGCGAGAAATCCGGCTCAATCCAAGCATTTGCTTCCGTGATCACTTCGGTTTCAGGCACAGGCACATCTTTCTTCAATTGGGTCACATGAAATACATTGTGGACTACGGAAAACCATTCCGGCAATCAGATGCGATAAGCCACTGGCCCACATACTTCAATGACTTCATAAGGTCCGATATAGCGGGAGCTAACTTTCCTTTAACACCGAACCTCTGTACACCTTTGGTCGGTGAAACCTTTAGGTAGACATAATTTCCAACTTCAAACTGGTGGGGTGTTGTTCCTCTATCGTGATAGCTCTTTTGCCTCATCTGAGCTAACTTCAAGTTCTCCCTTATCACTTGCACCTTCTCTTCGGTGTCTTTGACTAAGTCCGGACCAAAGAGTGTCCTTTCTCCGGCTTCTGACCAGTTCAAAGGGGTACGACATATCCGTCCGTAAAGAGCATCGAACAGTGCCATCTTCAAACTAGCTTGGTAGCTATTGTTATATGAGAACTCTGCCAAGGACAAACACTTGTCCCAACTCTTATCAAAATGCAGGATACTGGCTCATAGCATGTCTTCCAAAATCTGATTTACTCTTTCCATCTGACCATCGGTCTGCGGGTGATAGCTGGAACTACGGATCAACTTGGTTCCTAAACATTCATGCAATTGCTCCCAGAAACGAGCTATAAATTGAGTTCCTCTATCAAAGATTATGGTCTTCAGAATTCCATGCAAACAAACTATTTGATCCATGTATAACTCTGCATATTGTTGCACTGAATAAGTAGTATGAACTGCAATGAAATGGGTAGTCTTGGTGAGTCTGTCCACGATAACCCAAATAGAATCCTTCTTTCTAGCAGTCAGGGGTAAACCCACAATAAAGTCCATACTTATGTCATCCCATTTCCACATAGGTATCGACAAGGGTTGGAGTACGCCTGCCGATTTCAAATGGCTTGCTTTCATCCTGTGGCAAGTATCACACTTGGACACATACTTTGCTATGTCGACTTTCATATTGGACCATGTTGACGCTCCTTAGCCTCACCACTAGGTTGGCACAAACGGCGACGGCGACAGAATGCTTGTTGGCGCTTACAAGCATCGCCGCCGGGTTCGCACCTCTAGTAACGGAGCTAAGGGACATCGGGGGTAAAACACACGATCACAGAAAGGTCCGCAAGCGCACGGATTACCGTTGTAGCACTTCACCCGGTGGTATTCGGGTTGTCGTATTTATATTTTCCCATGGGAGGCACGACGGCAAAGATGATCGAGCAAACGGTGGAGAATAACCAAGACTTGGTAAAGAGCTATAGCGGGGGATAATGAATAAAGATATTTGGGGATAACTTGACACACGCTAGGAGATCTAGATAAAAGACTAGAGAGGATAGCAAGCTGGGAGGACAACGAGACGAGAAAGGATCCTAACACAATCTATCTATTCTTGCCAACTCTAGGTAAAGGGCTAAAGCAAAGGATAACCAAGGCAAGCTAACTCAACAAGCTCTTCTAGAGCGGCAGGGGCATGCAAACCCGTGCCCTCAGACTGGGATGAGAAGGGAGGACTACGACGCGCTGAATCCTACCGGCCCGAACTAACGTGGTGGACTACAAAGCCCGTCCGGAGCTGTCACCTCCTTAGGGTACCACAACTATTCCGTTGCGCGGGACACCAATCTAAGACTAAGGTAAGCTCTGAGCACCGTGCTCACAACGAACCAAAGAACCTTTCCCCGGGTACCGCGAAGGAATGTCTCTCTCTCCGGTGAAACACCAGAGATCAAGCGAAGAACGACCACAACACTATAGGGTTCAAGAGAGCTATGCTAACCAAGACTAAACTAACTTTAGTCTAAACCAAGAATAAAGCTTCTAGAGCAAAGTAAAAGATGAATGTAATTGACTCGAAAAGTAAGATAGAAAGATAACTTAAATTGTACTTGAGTCTAAACAAAGAAAGGATACAAGAGCAATACCGGAACTCTGAAGAAGACTCCTCCGAAACACCGAGACTAGCTCGACTCGACTCTAACTCCCAAGCTACACTAATCCTACTCTAAGTGAACAAAAGAGTGGAAATGAGATGCTCCAGCGCTGTGTGTTCAATCCAGCGGGTGTGAGGCTCCTTTTATAGGTTAGTGAGGTCAGTTGAGCACGTGGGCCCATTTTCACAGGTGCGGCCGGATCAACGGGTGCGGCCGGCCCTGTGATCCACCGCCTCTCACCTTGGACGCTCCTGATCACTGCTCCTGAGGCGGTTGAGGGTCGGTTCCTTGGGACGGTTTCGCCCGGTATGACGGTTGGGAGGTGCGGCCGACCCTCTAGGTGCGGCCGGCCCTACCCCGAGCCGTGTGATGAACCGCCTTCGCTCAGGGACACCGAGGATTGCCTTGGAATGACGGTTGTGGCGGTTGATCGGCCGGAGAGGTGGACGCATTGATCCAAGTGATCACAACTTCATCCATTCGATCAAACTGACGTTTGCTTGATTAATCTTGTTCATCCAAGTTGTGCACGTGGGGAAGGACTTGACTCGAACCGAGGACGTGGCACGGGGCAGGTGCGGCCGTACCTGGCAGGGCCGACTGCACCTGCAGGGCCGGCTGCACCTGCCAGGCTGGTCGCACCTGCAGGGCCGGCCGTGCCTGGTGGTGCGGCCGTGCCTAGCTCGTGTGGCACGTTGGTTCCTTTTCCCCCTAAATGTGTACCTGTCCATAAAAATTGCAACACAACTCGTGGAACTTTATTAGTATCAAAAATGTGCATGAAACTTGTTGTATACTCCTCTCGAACCCGAGGTTTTGACGGTCGAATCTTTGTTGTAAGGACCGTCAACAAACTCCCCCAAGCTAAACGTTTGCTCATCCTCGAGCAAAGCCTAGACTTGGCCTCGGTGGATCAGGGGTTGCATGGTGTTATCACTCGGCAAGTACCTGCGCACAAAGTCCATGCTCTTCTTGCAAATTTGAAAAGGTTGGTACGGGAAAAGCTTAGCCTTACTTTACCTGTGGGGCGTTTAGCTTTCCCCCTTGCCTTTGGAGGTTGAAAAGTAGAATGGATTTTGACTTTGCATCTCTCACTCTTCTTCCTTTCTGGATCCTATCTCGGAGTTTTTGAAAATTTTGCAAAGAAAGACAAGGTTCCTCGGATGGTTCCCTCGATCGGTCAAGTGGTATTTGTTACCTCACCAAAGGCTTTAAGCGAGCCTCAACTTCCTACTTCTATGGCTTGTATGTGGAGCTTTGGGTAGGATAAGTATGAGGCTCACTTGTGCCACATGATATTGTTGAGCCAAAGACCAGATCCAAGAAGAAACTAGTCATGCAACTTGATCGAGATGTGCAAGTGTGTGGAATATTTTTGTGTTTTTCTAAACACTCCTTGCTTTGAGATTCTCCTCTTACTTTTATTTTGGAGTGGGGTCATGTTTTCTTTCTTCTCTTTTTTTTTTCTATGCTCTCTTCATTGGAGCACATTTTTTTTCTATGCTTTTTGAGCATATACTTTTTTTTTATGACTCCTCTCTCCTTTTGCAAGATTACAAGAAGAGAAATCCCTTTGAACTTTGGAGTATTTATTTTTGGTGGATGGATGGCATGTTTTGCGTAACTCCAGGTGTAGGAGTTAGCATGTATATGTGGGTGTACGTGATCTCGATCATAGAAGCACGAAAAGATTCTAACAAGGGTCACAACAATTTGGCAAAACTCAATGGGTCACAAGCAAGCATATGTAGAAGGTTTTAACATTGATATCGACATATAGCTTTGGTAGGTAGTACAACCATTGAGGAACTTGCCTTGTTTCATTTTCAAAATGAAATCGTCCGAGATTTTCACCATACTTTGAGATAGAGCAGATCAACATTGTTGCACCATATCATACTAGTCAACAACCTAGATTTGGTCATAAGCATTTGCTTCCCACAAAGTTTTATTTCAGGCTCTTGTCTCAAAATATACCAACAAGTTCAAAAAGGCATAGAGCACAAAGATATGCACTAGATTCTTGCAAAGTTTTAACTTAGCAACCATTCATCATTTCCAAAGTGAGGGTATAGACAAGATTTCAAGCACATGGTTGAAGCAAACATTTTCCTTTTATTCAAAAAGAGATAAACAAGATGTTAAAAAGTAGTTTGGATGGACATACCTGCTTTGATTGAAAATGGGGTCTCTCCCAAGCTAAATTTTGGCTCCCTGGTTGGCCTGTCTTCATTTTGGTGATGGGTTGAGCACCTGGACGCTTGTAGTGGTTGTCTTGATGGTTTCATGAAAAATCATAGGTACGGCCGGCCCTACTAAATTTTCACCAGGCACTCGTGTTCCCTCCTGTAAACATCCTGCACAAAAATTTTGTCGAGGGGAGGTACGGCCGTACCTCTAGGTTCGGCCGTATCACCAAAAATATCCAAAACTGCTTTTCTATGTCTTGTTTACTTACTAAATTCAATGGTGAAAACAAATTTGAAATCTAAACATGGTTGATGCACGAAATAAAAGATTGAAAGGGAAATATGAGATAAATACCGGTTTACCTCTCGGTGAGGGCTCGTCGTTTAGAGTCCGTGAGCGGGACTCCTCCAGTTGCTTAATTGATCTTGGGCTCGTCTGGTCCCGGAGTGGAAGGCTCGGACGATGCTCTCTACACTCGCCACACCTTCTTTGTTTTCTTTGGTGGTGATGAAGTCGGTGAGGCTTTGGCGGGGGTGTCCTTGATTTCCGTCTTCTTTTCCCCCTTAGCCTTGTTGATTGGCTTCGACTTCTTGGGTTGGTGGTGCCCGTTGAATGCCTTGTCTTGTTCCCAATGCTTCCTCATCGTTGTAATGAGGCTATCCACCTTGGGCTTGGTCGGGGCTACCTTTTCTTTCTTATGTTGGGGACGTGGCTCCCTCCACCTTCTCACTTCCTCATCTTGCACTAGGTAACATTGCTCTTCATTCGCTTGGAATTTGAATGTCATGTTCCTTCGCCGTATGCGGAATTGGATCTTTCCGGCTCCGACATCAATCCTTGCATTGACATCCCTTAGGAATGGTCGCCCGAGAATAAGCGGAATTTCTTCTTGTGTGTCGAGGACCACGAAATCCGCAAAGACGTACAAGCCTCTGACATTCACCAAGAGACTTTCTACTATGCCCTCTGGATATTTGATCGACGAATCGGCAAGTTGGATTGTCATCGTTGTCAGAGAGATAGCCGGATATCCTAACTCTTCAAAAATGGCTTTGGGCATGAGGTTGACGCTCGCTCCAAGGTCACAAAGAGCATTCTTGATCTTTTGGTAGTAGATTGTGCACTTGATGCCCGGATATCCATTGTCTTTCTTGTGCAAGACTGCTGATTCATCCCATGGGTCTTGGATTTGATGTATAGGCTTCCCTACATGGTTAGGTGCATACATCCCCCTAGATGGCTTACCCCATCTGGTGGATACAGCGCTAACATGCTCTCGGGTAGGCTCGGGTTGCCCCGGGATTCCACCCGACTCAGAAGAAGGTAAAGAAGCAGCAAGCTAAGCTAGTTGAGTTTCTATCATTTTATTAAAGCTAAGCTGATTCTTCATGGCAGAGGTGAAAGATTCTATGGTGGAGTTAAGGTTTTCAAGAACTTTCTCATTGGCGGCTAGCTTCTTGTTTAAACTTTCATTAATTCTAACTTGGCCAAAGATAAGATCTTTAATGGAAGGCTGATTATTGAAAGAGTTAGAATAGTTACCTCCATTTTGATTGTTGAACGGGAAGTTGGGCCTCGAGTTCCACCCTTGATTGCTATAGTTGTTGTTGCGGAACCCGTTGTTGTTGCCATTGTTGATGAAGTTGGCTTCTTCCCTTGTCTCGAGACAATCATTGCCCGAATGACCCATATTGCCGCAAACTTCGCACGTCATGTGTGTGTCCATAATCTTAGTGTTGACGGTCCTTACAACAAACTTTTGACCGTCAACATCTCGGCTACGGTAGCATTTTATAACGAATTGCATGCATGTTTTAGGTGCTAACAAGGTTCCACGAGCTGTGTTGAGTTTTTATCTACTGGACTAAGATTAGGGGGCGATTCCAGAGCACCGGGCCACATATGGTAGGCACGGCCGCACCTAGAGGTACGGCCGCACCTACCTTACCCCCCTATGCAAGTTCCTACCAAGTAAGGTTCCATGCACTGGCGTCCGAACGACTCAACTCGACACGATCCTGTGGGATCAATCAAACAATCCATAGAAGCAATGCACCGGCGCCAGGAGGCAGGGCCGGCCGCACCACCCAGGGCCGGCCGAACCTCCAGGTGCGGCCGCACCACCTAGGCCGGCCACACCTGCCCAACTTGGCCAGACGAGCCACAGGGCCTCGGTCATCCAAGGGAACAGTGCCGCGAGCAATCCTAATCGAAGGAGTGAAGTCGGTTCAATCCAAAGGGCAAGATTAGCCTCACTTGGATCCATGGACCCACAAACCAGTGATCAACCGACTTTGGGCAACGGCCAACACTCCACCTACACAAAAGAGCATGCTCCGGAGTGTATGACACGAGGGCCCAGGGCCGGCCGCACCAAGGGATCCGACCGCACCTCCCTCACACAGCAAACCGACCCACAACCGCCTTCTAACCGCCTCAGGGACCAAATCACAGACGCTCAATCAAAGGCGGTGAAGATCATAGGGCCGGCCGCACCTGGAGATACGGCCGCACCTCCTTGCCGGCTACTGCAGCTCCCTCTCGCCTACAAATACCCCCTCCTGCAGCCACCGACCTACTGGGGCTATAAATTGAGCCAGGCACCTCGGGGAAGAACACAAGTGATTAGAAGCAAGTGGCGGAGCCCTCCAGAAGTTAGCATTCAGTTAGTAGGGAGAGAGAGTCGAGTGTTGGAGTAGAAGCAGGAGTCGGTCTTCCTCTTGTACCTCAGCGGGTGCGGTACTACTTCGGTCGTCCACACCCGGGATACTTTCTAAGTTCGGATTCGTGAGTAACTAAGTCTCAAGTCATTTCATTGTTCGCTCTTAGGATCCTCGATTGTGATTTAGTAGTTTCTACTTATTGTGATTGCTTTGCTCTAGCGCGGGGTAAAGTAGTGCTTGGTTAGTGTAGACGCGGTGTCTTGACTTTTCGGTACCTTGGGATGCTTCCCGGTTCAACGGAATAGTTGTGGTACCCTAGGGAGGTGACAGCTCTGGATGGGCTCTGTAGTCCACCACGTTAGTTCCGATTAGTAGGAGTTACGACATCAGAGCCCCCTTCTCATCCCTTTCTGTGGCTCTTTTCCCTCTGGCCCCGACGAGCGACAAGTTGTGTCTTGATTCTATCCGTGACCCTCACAAGTCCCAAACTTCTTTAGCTATCCCCTCTCTACCCGAAATCTACCCTTGCCTTTCTATCCTTCGTCACCATATCCCCCGGATGAATTAGTTCAGGTTCTCTACACTTCTCGTTCCCCGAGGAAATCGATACCTTGGAATACTCCCGGGTGAAAGCTACAGCGGTATCCGTGCGCTTGCGGATTTATCTGTGATCGTGTAGTATACCCACATGCTTTCGAGCGCTATTGCAAATCTAGTAACAACGTAAGAAACGCCAACAAGCTTTCTGGTGCCATTGCCGGGGAATGGTAGCTGTTTTGATCCCGAACCCAGTTCGTCCGTATATCACCCCATTTATCTCATGGATTCCGATCCAACCCTTTTTGAGATTTCCGCTCCAAAGGGCGATCATTTGGAGCCTCCACCTTCATCACATCCCATCACAACATCTAGCTATGAGCTATGTCCCGGCTTCATAGCTATGGTCCGAGAGCAAGGCTTCTCCGGGGATAAGGATGAAAGTCCTTATTCCCACTTGCGCGAGTTCGAACATCTTTGTTCGTGTCTTGTGATCGCAGGAATGAGCCAAGATACCTTGAAATGGAAACTCTTTCCGTTTTCATTAACGGGGAGAGCTAAACAATGGTATTCGCTCAATGTGAGAAGTATTGGGGGAGGATGGGAAAGTTTACGGAAGGCTTTTTGCCTAACATTCTTCCCAACTCCCCAAGTAGTGAAACTCCGACGAGAGGTCATCTGTTTTGAGCAACGAAAGACCGAATCTCTAGGAGTCGCATGGGCAAGATTTATGAAGATCGTAGAATCTGGTCCAGACCTCGGCATCGCAGAGCCCATTCTCTTGCAACATTTTCGTGATGGTCTTAAACTAGAATCAACAGTTTTCTTAGACTCTTCTTCCGAAGGATCTTTCGCTCATCTCACCTTGTCTGGGTGTAAGGACATTCTAGGAAAAATCCTAGAAAACACTCCCTACACGGGGATTTTTGACGAATTTCCCGACGAAGAAGAAGAACCCATGCCAACCACTCTCTCGGAACCAAAACCCATAGAGGAGGAACACACTTTCCCAACTATCCAATCCGTAGAGGATTGCACCCCTCTAACAAAAACATGGTTCACCAATGAACCATTCCAACCATATAGAGAGGTTGACGACCCCTCGTGTGATTTCGTCTACGAGTTTTACGATGAGCTATTTGCTGACTTTGGAAATACTTGGAATTACCAAAGAGTAGAGAGACCGAAAGCACGAGAGGAACCGGAAACTCTTATCCCGTCCTTAGAAGATCGAGCTGAGCATTTCAGGCTCATTTCAAATCTTTCGGCCATCATGAGTAGAGAATGGTTGGATGAGGCGGAAGCCTCAACCGGTGTCATAAAATTCCCAACCAAAATGAGGCACACTAGATGTGAACTCATGGGAAACAAACATGATGTCGGGTATGAACCTAGCCTAGGGGTTAACATCATTAGTTCATCCTTAGCAAAATCCCTAGTAGCCGCATCCTCTCTCTCAAGATCTTCGAAACTCCTTAACATTCCTTCAGGAGAGACATTACGATGCCAGGGCGTTCTTCGGGTGTGTCCCGTAAAGTTCACGGAACACGAGCTCTATCTCTATTTTCATCTCTTTGATCTACCTTGTCATCACACCCATTCAATCATCATCGGTAGACCCATTATGAAAATCTTAGAGCAATCCCCAAGAAGACCAGAGTTGGAGCTACAGATCGGTGACGACTTCCTACCGGTATCTTACCTTAGAACTGAAAACACCCCGGTAGAAGCCGAACCCACACCCGATCTACTAGAAGAAGTAATGGCCGCTTCCCTAGCTGAACTAGCTCAACCAAACTTTGAAGAGGAAATCCCGTTTTTCACGGAGGAGGATGAGGCTCCGGTCTCGTTTGAGCTAGACCCAACCGAGAAACCGGAACGACCACCAATAGAACTTAAACCTCTTCCTCCAGGATTAAAGTACGCGTTTCTCCATGGGAATCGAGAAACTCCCGTGATCATCAGTGACAAGCTATCTGAGGTGGAAACTCAGCAGCTCATCACTGTTCTTGAAACCCATCGATCAGTACTAGGGTACTCTCTTCAAGATCTCAAGGGAATTAGCCCCACTCTTTGCACACATCGGATTCCCATCGAACCTGACACAACCCCTTCAAGAGAACCTCAACGACGGCTCAACAACAACATGAGGGAGGTAGTGAAAAAGGAAGTTTTGAAACTCCTTCATGCCGGGATTATCTACCCGGTACCCAATAGTGAATGGGTTAGTCCCGTTCAAGTTGTGCCCAAGAAGGGAGGCATGACGGTAGTGCACAATGATAAGAATGAGCTCATCCCTCAGCGCACCATCACAGGGTGGCGTATGTGCATTGACTATCGCAAGCTCAACAAGGCCAACAAGAAAGACCACTTTCCCCTTCCTTTCATCGATGAGATGTTGGAGCGATTAGCGAAGCATTCCTTCTTTTGCTTCCTAGACAGTTATTCTGGTTATCACCAAATTCCTATCCATCCCGATGACCAAGACAAAACCACTTTTACATGTCCTTATGGAACTTACGCCTACCGGCGAATGTCCTTTGGGCTATGTAATGCTCCAGCCTCTTTTCAACGTTGCATGATGTCAATCTTCTCAGATATGATTGAACAAATCATGGAACTATTCATGGACAATTTTTCGGTTTATGGAAAGACCTTCACGGAATGCCTTAAAAATCTTGATAGAGTTCTTAGAAGGTGCGCCGAGAAGGATCTTGTCCTCAACTGGGAAAAATGCCATTTTATGGTAAGAGAAGGGATAGTTCTCGGACACAGGGTGTCCGAACGAGGAATAGAGGTGGATAGAGCTAAGATAGAGGTTATTGAACAACTTCCACATCCGGCCAATGTCAAGGGCATCCGTAGTTTCCTAGGCCATGCAGGATTCTACCATAGATTCATCAAAAACTTCTCGGAAATCGCCCGTCCTTTGACCAAACTCCTAGCCAAGGACGTCCCGTTCGTCTTTGATGAAGAATGCCTCGTTGCATTCCACACCCTCAAGAAAGCCTTGATCTCAGCCCCGATTATCCAACCTCCCGATTGGAGTTTACCCTTTGAGATCATGTGTGATGCTAGCGATTATGCCGTTGGGGCGGTCCTAGGACAAACTAAGGACAAGAAACACCATGCCATAGCCTACGCTAGCAAGACTCTCAACGGTGCCCAGCTAAACTATGCTACCACCGAAAAAGAGCTCCTAGCCGTGGTCTTTGCTATAGACAAGTTTAGGTCCTACCTAGTGGGGGCCAAGGTGATTGTTTTTACAGATCACGCCGCCCTCAAGTACCTCCTCACCAAGAAAGATGCCAAGCCAAGATTGATCCGATGGATTCTACTACTCCAAGAGTTCGACATAGAAATCAAGGATAAACCCGGAGTGGAAAATTCAGTGGCAGATCACTTATCAAGGCTTCATCTAGAGCATGATTCATCGCTACCAATCAACGATTTCTTGAGGGACGATACACTCCTCAGGGTAGACCACAGAGATCCTTAGTATGCAGACATTGTCAATTTTATGGCATCAGGATATGTGCCACCCGGAGGAGATAAGAGGAAGTTGATATATGAGAGTAGACTCCATATGTGGGACGAGCCTTATCTATTCCGCATATGCGCAGACGGTCTCCTACGACGTTGCGTACCATCGTGGGAAGTGAACGGCATCTTAGAAAGGTGTCACTCGTCAGAATATGGAGGACATTATGGAGCATTCCGTACCAATGCAAAGGTTTGGCAGTGTGGTTTCTTTTGGCCCACAATGTACCAAGATGCCAAGGATTTTGTGAGAAGATGCCCAAGATGTCAGAAGCATGGTAACATTAGTACAAGAGATGCCATGCCCCTCACCACCAACCTTCAAGTTGAAATCTTTGATGTCTGGGGGATCGACTACATGGGACCTTTTCCGATGTCAGGGAATTGTGAATATATCCTAGTGGCAGTGGACTACGTGTCAAAATGGGTAGAAGCACTACCCTGTCATATAGCAGCTGCTCAAAGCTTGAAGAAAATGTTCCATGACATAATATTCCCCAGATTCGGAGTACCGAAGGTAGTCATTAGTGACGGAGGATCACACTTCACTGATGGGAACCTCAGAAAATACTTGAAAACCCAAGGAGTAGAGCACCGAGTCGCTACGCCATATCATCCTCAAACAAGTGGCCAAGTCGAAACATCAAATAAGCAAATCAAGAACATCCTTCAAAAGACTGTCCACGAGATGGGAAGAGGATGGAAAGAGAAACTTCCCGAAGCTTTATGGGCATATCGTACGGCATACAAAACTCCCATCGGTATGACACCATATCAATTGGTCTACGGGAAGACATGTCATTTGCCCGTGGAATTGGAATACAAATCACATTGGGCTATCAAAAAATGGCGTATGGATCTTCCAACCGCCAGAATCAAAAGGCAAATGCAATTGGGTGAACTCGAGGAATGGAGGGAGAAAGCATACCACAATGCAAAGATGTATAAGGAGAAAACCAAGAGATGGCACGACAAGAGGATCAAGAAGAAATCCTTTGAACCGGGAGATAAGGTACTACTCTTTAACTCTCACTTTAAACTTTTTGGTCGTGGAAAGCTTAGGAGTAAATGGGACGGCCCTTTCACAGTTTTAAATGCCGCTTCACATGGGGCCGTAACCCTACAGGACTCAGACGGGAACACTTTTAAAGTAAATGGACAAAGACTTAAAATTTTCCTTGAACCAATCATGCCTAACCTCGAAGAATTTGATGTCATCGAGGTCATTAACTTGGATTGATTGAAGTCTTGCTTGTCCTTTGTACATAGAGTGTTTCTTGCTTGTTTTCCTGTTTCTTTTTGCTCTCCCTTCTTAGTTGCCACGAAGCCAACCTTTTGGGGGAATAGGCTAGGGCAGGCCGCACCTAGTGGGCCGGCCGCACCTCCCCCATTTGGCCCTCGGCTGCGTGTGAGCTAGGGTATCTCGTATCTCCCCTTGTGCTATCCAGTTGACTCCTGAAATCCTCGTATAACGAGTTTCTCCCCAGAAACCAATCTCCCTTCCAAAAACCCTCGCTCCCTCGCCATCTCCTAGCACACCATGGGTGGTGACGGCCCTAGCAACCTTTCCAAGATGTCGGCGCCCACCACCCCTGGCGGTGCGTCCTCGAAAGCGCTCGCAGGAGGTTCCGGAGTGGGATCAAGCCAAAACTCGCCACGCCAAGGATCCCTGGCCCTTACTCGGGCATCCCAGGAGGCAACCCCAGAAGGAGGTAGGACCGGCCGCACCTCCCAGGTCCGGCCACACCTGGCTCGTTCGGCCAGCCCGGCCGACGTACACAGGAGGTCCTTGTCCCCCAGGCGAACGATCGGGAAAGGGAAACCCCGACGTTCAGAGTCACCGGCACGTCCCACAACGGGTCAGTTGAAGCTAAAGGAGCCGGTAACGCCAATCTTCAGGCGACTCTTCAACGAGTTGCCAAGGGAGAATATCTTTGCCATCAAGACAGCCGGGGCCGAATTCTTCAAACCCCCAACAGAGGGGAAAGACAAGATCATTGGGCGCAAGACTCCCCGTGGGTATGAGAAGCAATTGATCCCTCAGTTGGACAGGGATGATTTGGAGCCGGACGAGTCCATCTTCTCTACCCCCACTAGTGGGATGCGCCACTGCAAGCCTCCACCAATCCGTGGTCCTCCTGGTTAGTTTGAAGATTCAGATGAGGATTCGGAGGACGAGGACCCTTACGAGGATCTTCGCAATGAGATCACCGAGCTGAAGATGAAGAATAACTTGCTGGAGGAGCGCGTCGCTGAGGCTGAGCTCGGGCGGATGGAAATAGATGACAAGATGGAAATTCTCTGCAAGGCCATCTGCAGCAAGTTTAGGCGCCTTTTGAAGGAGCTTGGGCGTCTGGATCTCTACGACTGCGTTTTACCTTAGATCTCTAAGTGTAGGATCCGTGTAGCATCTCGTTAGTTTCATTTCCTTTCTTGTGTATTAGCTTGGTTGTTTCGAAAACTTGTTTGCTTTAATTCGTTTAGGCTTGTTTGAATAAAGAGATGCTACAAACGCTTTAAAGACCTTTAAATCTCTGGTTAATTTGCTGCTCTGGCTGGTGCTTTGAGCCAGCCAGAGAATGTTATTTCACCTGGTTTACAAGTGCGCAGGAAAAATGGAAGGGGGTAGGGCCGGCCGCACCTAGAGGGCCGGCCGCACCTACGTTCGGCACACAAATGCGAAATCACAACGTGCAGGTAACCGGGGTGCACCAGAGACGGCTCACGAAGCACGACACGAATTTTGGGTGGACCGGCCGCATCACCTAGGGCCGGCCGCACCTACTATTTCGTCACGAACCGAACATCTTCATGCCTAGTCACGCTGGTTCGAATCCCTAACTCAACTCGCGATGTTATCTTATGTTTATCCTATTTATCTTGCTTAGTATCAAAACTGCATATCAAGCTTTTGAAAATGTTGCCTACCCATCCTCACTTTGGAAATGAGGATTAATTGCTATGTTAAACCCTTGCAAGAACCTAGTATGCAATTTTATTCTCTATAGGCTTGATGAATTTGTTGGACCTCTTTGAAACATGAGCCTGAATTAAAACCTTGTGGGATGCAAATGCTTATGACCAGACCTAGGGTGTCGACTAGTATGATATGGTTAGACAATGTTGGCCTTGCTCTATCTCATAGTATGGTGAAAATCTCGGAAGAATTTCTTTTTGAAAATAAAACATGACAAGCTCCTCGATGGTCATATTACCTACCAAAGCCATATGTCAATTTCAATGCATAAACCTTCTACATATGCTTGCTTGTGACCCATTGAGTTTTGCCAAATTGTTGTGACCCCTGATAGAATCTTTTCATGCTTCCATGATCGAGATCACGAACACCCACATATACATGCTAACTCCTACACCGGGAGTTACGCAAAGCATGCCATCCATCCACCAAAAATAAGTACTCCAAGTTCCAAAGAGATTTCTCTTCTTGCAAAAGGAGAAAGGGGTCATTAAAAAAAAGAGAGGAAAAATAAATGCTCAAAGAAGCATAGAAAAAAAAGAAAAAAAATGTGTGCTCCAATCAAAGAGCATAGGAAAAAAATATGTAAGAGGAGAATCTCAAATCAAAGAGTACTTAGAAAAATAAACAAAAATATTCCACACACTTGCACATCTCGATCAAGTTGCATGACTAGTTTCTTCTTGGATCTGGTTTTTGGCTCAACAACATTATGTGGCACAAGTGAGTCTCGTGCTTATCCTACCCAAAGCTCCACATACAAACCATAGAGTAGGAAGTTGAGGCTCATTCAAAAGCCTTTGGTGAGGTAACAAATACCACTTGAGCGATCGAGGGAACCATCCGAGGAACTTTGTCTCTCTTTGTAAAAATTTTCAAAAACTCTGAGATAGAAGCCAGAAAAAGAGAAGAGTGAGTGATGCAAAGTCAAAACCGTTCTACTCTTCAACCTCCAAAGGCAAGGTGAAAAGTTACAAGCCCCACAGGTAAGCAAGGCAAGGTTTCTTTGGTACCAATACTTTCAAAATAGCCATAGGGCATAGAATTGTGCACTAATACTTGCAGGGGAGTAACATGAAGCAATGTCCGATCCGCCTTTCAAGACTAGGCTTTGCTCGAGGACGAGCAAAAGTCTAGCGTGGGGGAGTTTGTTGACGGTCCTTACAACAAACTTTTGACCGTCAACATCTCAGCTACGGTAGCATTTTATAACGAATTGCATGCATGTTTTAGATGCTAACAAGGTTCCACAAGCTGTGTTGAGTTTTTATCTGTAGGACTAAGATTAGGGGGCGATTCCGAAGCACCGGGCCACATATGGTAGGCACGACCGCACCTAGAGGTACGGCCACACCTACCTTACCCCCCCTATGTAGGTTTCTACCAAGTCAAGTTCCATGCACTGGCGTCTGAACGACTCAACTTGACACGATCGTGTGGGATCAATCAAACGAACCACGGAAGCAATGCACCGGGGCCAGGAGGCAGGGCCGGCCGCACCACTCAGGGCCGGCCGAACCTCCAGGTGCGGCCGCACCACCTAGGCCGGCCGCACCTGCCCAACTTGGCCAAACGAGCCACAGGGCCTCGGTCATCCAAGGGAACACTGCCTCGAGCAATCCTGATCGAAGGAGTGAAGTCGGTTCTATCCAGAGGACAAGATTAGCCTCACTTGGATCCATGGACCCACAAACCAGTGATCAACCGACTTTGGGCAACGGCCAACACTTCATCTACACAAAAGAGCATGCTCCGGAGTGTATGACACGAGGGCCTAGGGCCGGCCGCACCAAGGGATCCGGCCGCACCTCCCTCACGCAGCAAACCGACCCACAACCGCCTTCTAACCGCCTCAGGGACCAAATCACAGACGCTCAATCAAAGGCAGTGAAGATCATAGGGCCGGCCGCACCTGGAGATACGGCCGCACCTCCTTGCTGTCCACTGCAGCTCCCTCTCGCCTACAAGTACCCTCTCCTGCAGCCACCAACCTACTGGGGCTATAAATTGAGCCAGGCACCTCGGGGAAGAACACAAGTGATTAGAAGCAAGTGGCAGAGCCCTCCAAAAGTTAGCATTCAGAGATTAGGGAGAGAGAGCTGAGTGTTGGAGTAGAAGCTGGAGTCGGTCTTCCTCTTGTACCTCGGCGGGTGCGGTACTACTTCGGTCGTCCACACCCGGGATACTTTGTAAGTTCGGATTCGTGAGTAACTAAGTCTCAAGTCATTTCATTGTTTGCTCTTAGGATCCTCGATTGTGATTTAGTAGTTTCTACTTATCGTGATTGCTTTGCTCTAGCACGGGGTAAAGTAGTGCTTGGTTAGTGTAGACGCGGTGTCTAGACTTTCCGGTACCTTGGGATGCTTCCCGGTTCAATAGAATAGTTGTGGTACCCTAGGGAGGTGACAGCTCCGGACGGGCTCTGTAGTCCACCACGTTAGTTCCGGTTAGTAGGAGTTACGACATCAGAGCCCCCTTCTCATCCCTTTCTGTGGCTCTTTTCCCTCTGGCCCCGACGAGCGACAAGTTGTGTCTTGATTCTATCCGTGACCCTCACGAGTCCCAAACTCCTTTAGCTATCCCCTCTCTACCCGAAATCTACCCTTGCCTTTCTATCCTTCGTCACCATATCCCCCGGACGAATTAGTTCAGGTTCTCTACACTTCTCGTTCCCCGAGGAAATCGATACCTTGGAATACTCCCGGGTGAAAGCTACAGCGGTATCCGTGCGCTTGCGGATTTATCTGTGATCATGTAGTATACCCACAGGCTTTCTAGCGCTGTTGCAAATCTAGTAATGACGTAAGAAACGCCAACACTTAGCGGTTTCCATGTTGGTTGATGCCTCCAATTTGTTCATGAGGAGGTCCATCTTAGCGGCGATCATGTCGATTCCATCGACTTGGTGTACACCGCGGGTACTGGGTTGGAGACGATCTCCATCCCAACCTTGATTTGCCACCATCTTCTTGATTAATTCCTTAGCGGTTGGTACTTGTAGCGAGAAGAAGGCTCCTCCAGCAGCTGCATCTAGGTGCTCACGGGACATACGCTTGAGCCCGTGATAGAAGGTCTGAATTAAGAACCACCCGTGCATGCCATGGTGCGGGCACGTGGTGATGTACTCCTGGAAGTGTTCCCATGCTTCCGGGATGCTCTCATCATTCTGCTGCTGGAAACCCGAAATTCTTGCACGGAGGGCATTGGTTTTGCCCACCGAGAAGAACTTTGCGAGAAATACCTTTGAGCACTTATCCCATGTGTTTATGGCATCTCGCTCTGCATAAAACCATTGCTTCGCCTTCCTGAGCAATGAGAACGGGAATAGGCAAAGGTGGATGGCATCATCCGTCACTCCACGGATAGTGAAAGTCCTACACACCTCCAGAAAGTGCTGGAGATGTGCATTGGCATCTTCATTAGGCTTGCTGGAGAACGGATTTGCTTGCACCATGTTGATCAACACCGGCTTGAGTTCAAAGTTTCCGTCTCCCACCATTGTGGTTGGTCCGGTTGGGACATTGGTGTTGGAGGGGGCGGAAAACTCGCGGATCGTCCTCTCGGCCATTGGTGCTGACGAGGTGCTGCCTACGGGATCGACGGTGTTCGTCTCTTGAGTCGAGAGAAACTTCTGAGGGATGATGACACGGGGTCGCACTCTCCTCACAAGTGACTCCGGATTGTCGTTAAAGTTAGACGGTAGGTCAAAACCGGTCATGCACTACTCTGCGTACACGAGAGTAGAGCAAGGGTAAACCCGCTTAAATAGCGGTTCACCGAACCTTGATAATTCTACCACGATGTCTAAACGATATCTTATGCCTATTACCTCCCCGGCAACGGCACCAGAAATGCTTGTTGACGCTCCTTAGCCTCACCACTAGGTTGGCACAAACGGTGACGGCGACAGAATGCTTGTTGGCGCTTACAAGCGTCACCGCCGGGTTCGCACCTCTAGTAACGGAGCTAAGGGATGTCGGGGGTAAAACACACGATCACAGAAAGGTCCGCAAGCGCACGGATTACCGTTGTAGCACTTCACCCGGTGGTATTCGGGTTGTCGTATTTATATTTTCCTGTGGGAGGCACGACGGCAAAGATGATCGAGCAAACGGTGGAGAATAACCAAGACTAGGTAAAGAGCTATAGCGGGGGATAACGAATAAAGATATTCGGGGATAACTTGACACACGCTAGGAGATCTAGATAAAAGACTAGAGAGGATAGCGAGCTGGGAGGACAACGAGACGAGAAAGGATCCTAACACAATCTATCTATTCTTGACAACTCTAGGTAAAGGGCTAAAGCAAAGGATAACCAAGGCAAGCTAACTCAACAAGCTCTTCTAGTGCTGCAGGGGCATGCAAAGCCATGCCCTCAGACTGGGATGAGAAGGGAGGACTACGACGCGCTGAATCCTACCGGCCCGAACTAATGTGGTGGACTACAGAGCCCGTCCGGAGCTGTCACCTCCTTAGGGTACCACAACTATTCCGTTGCACGGGACACCAATCTAAGACTAAGGTAAGCTCTGAGCACCATGCTCACAATGAACCAAAGAACCTTTCCCCGGGTACCGCGAAGGAAGGTCTCTCTCTCCGGTGAAACACCGGAGATCAAGCGAAGAATGACCACAACACTATAGGGTTCAAGAGAGCTATGCTAACCAAGACTAAACTAACTTTAGTCTAAACCAAGAATAAAGCTTCTAGAGCAAAGTAAAAGATGAATGTAATTGACTCGAAAAGTAAGATAGAAAGATAACTTAAATTGTACTTGAGTCTAAACAAAGAAAGGATACAAGAGCAATACCGGAACTCTGAAGAAGACTCCTCCGGAACCCCGAGACTAGCTCGACTCGACTCTAACTCCCAAGCTACACTAATCCTACTCTAAGTGAACAAAAGAGTGGAAATGAGATGCTCCAGCGCTGTGTGTTCAATCCAGCGGGTGTGAGGCTCCTTTTATAGGTAAGTGAGGTCGGTTGAGCACGTGGGCCCATTTTCACAGGTGCGGCCGGATCAAGGGGTGCGGCCGGCCCTGTGATCCACCGCCTCTCGCCTTGGACGCTCCTGATCACTGCTCCTGAGGCGGTTGAGGGTCGGTTCCTTGGGACGGTTTCGCCCGGTATGACGGTTGGGAGGTGCGACCGGCCCTCTAGGTGCGGCCGGCCCTACCCCGAGCCGTGTGATGAACCGCCTTCGCTCAGGGACACCGAGGATTGCCTTGGAATGACGGTTGTGGCGGTTGATCGGCCGGAGAGGTGGACCCATTGATCCAAGTGATCACAACTTCATCCATTCGATCAATCCGATGTTTCCTTGATCAATCTTGTTCATCCAAGTTGTGCACGCGGGGAAGGACTTGACTCGGACCAAGGACGTGGCACGGGGCAGGTGCAGTCGCACCTGGCAGGGCCGGCCGCACCTGCAGGGCCGGCCGTGCCTGGTGGTGCGGCCGTGCCTAGCTCGTGTGGCACGTTGGTTCCTTTTCCCCCTAAATGTGTACCTGTCCATAAAAATTGTAACACAACTCGTGGAACTTTATTAGTATAAAAAATGTGCATGAAACTTGTTGTATACTCCTCTCGAACCCGAGGTTTTGACGGTCGAATCTTTGTTGTAAGGACCGTCAACAGACCACCAGAAATTTTCCTTCAAATCTGATACATCTTGGTGCTTCCGGGGTGAATGGAGAATTTGGAAAGATGAGCTTCATCAAAGATTGTTTTCTGAATCTCTTGGTTAGCGGGAACCACAAGACGTTTCCCAAACCATACCACATCATTTGAATCCTTCCGGAAATAGTTATACTTGGGATCTCCTTCTGCTAATTTCTGTTTGATTAGCTGTATGCCCTCGTCATTGCGTTGAGCAGTGACAATTCTATCATAAAGATTAGATTCGGCAGCTAGGACATATAGATTTCCTTGCTCTATCACTTCCAAGTTAAGCTTCCTCATATCTTCACATAAGGTGTCACTATACGGCTCCACTTCTAGATGGTTGCAGTGAACTTTGCGGCTAAGAGCGTCCGCAACAACACTGGCCTTCCCGTGGTGATAGTGCACTTCTAGATCGTAATCTTTAATCAACTCCAGCCATCTCCTTTGTCTCATGTTTAGATCCGATTGAGTGAAGATATATTTGAGACTCTTGTGATCGGTGAAGATATTGCAACGATTGCCCATCAGATAGTGTCTCCACATCTTAAGAGCATGAACAACCGCTGCAAGCTCTAGATCATGGGTGGGATAATTGATCTCATGGGGTCGAAGTGCCCGTGAAGCATAGGCAATGACTCGGCCCTCTTGCATAAGAACACAACCGAGACCAGTGCCTGACGCGTCACAGAAAACTTCAAAAGGTTTGGAATTATCTGGTTGTACTAGCACTGGGGCTGAAGTTAAGTGTTGTCTCAGTGTGTGGAAGGCTTTCTCACATGCTTCACTCCACACAAATTTCACTCCTTTCTTGAGTAGTTCAGTCATAGGTTTAGTGATTTTGGAGAAGTCTGGAATGAATCGGCAGTAATAACCCGCCAAACCTAGAAAACTGCGAATTTGGTGTACGGACTTGGGCGGTTTCCAATCCATCACCTCTTGTACTTTGCTAGGATCTACGGATATGCCATCTTTGGAAATAGTGTGCCCCAAGAATTTCACACTATCCAACCAGAATTCGCATTTGGAGAATTTAGCATAGAGCTTATGATCTGTCAAACACTGCAGGACAATTCGAAGATGTTTGGCATGCTCTTTCTCATTTTTGGAATAGATCAGAATATCATCGATGAAGACCACTACGAACTTGTCAAGCTCTGTCATAAACACGGAGTTCATGAGATACATGAAGTAGGCTGGGGCATTTGTTAGACTGAAGGACATTACCAAGAACTCGTAGAGACCATAACGAGTGGAGAAAGCAGTTTTAGGAATGTCACAAGGTCGAATTTTGATTTGGTGATAACCAGAACGAAGATCGATCTTGGAGAAAACTTTGGCTCCAGCCAACTGATCAAAAAGAACGTCGATTCGGGGAAGAGGATATTTATTTTTGATGGTCCCTGCATTGAGCAGTCTGTAGTCAACACACAGCCTCAAACTACCATCTTTCTTCTTGACAAATAGTGCGGGACAACCCCAAGGAGAAGAACTTGGGCGAATGTAGCCCTTATCTAACAATTCCTGGAGTTGGTTTTTCAGTTCAGCTAGTTCTTTGGGAGGCATATGATAAGGTCATTTAGAAATGGGCGCAGTGCCCGGTTGGAGTTCAATTAGAAACTCGACATCCCGGTCTGGTGGCATACCAGGCAATTCATCAGGAAAAACATCTTGATACTCACCAACTACTGGAATTTCTTCAAGATGGGGGATAATGGTCACATAGGCACAAGGGTCTGCACCGTCCTTAAAAGGTAGGTACAGTGTGGTGTGCCCGATCGTAGGTGAATTGATCACTACAACTCTACTCGAGATATCTAGAACCACCTTATGTCGGGTCATCCAGTCCATACCCAAGATAACATCCATGCCTTCCAAATTTATGGCTATAAGATGTGTCGGAATGATTTTACTACCCAATCCCAAAAGTACTCCACGGATTAAGGTGCTAGAGGAGATTTGCCCACCCGGAGTGACAATTTTATAAGCCGAATTGGTGTGAGAACCCATCAAACCCAATTTGCCTACTAACTTTTCACTTATGAAACTGTGGGTAGCTCCAGAATCGAACAGAATCTTAACAGGGGTGTCATTGATAGAGAATGTACCCATAAGCACCGAAGCTCCCTCTGGTATGTCACTCATGGTGGTGAAGTTCAGCTTGCCTTGGCGGACTTGCACCATTGGCTTCTTAGCCGGATTGGCCGGCTTGGTCCCTGCACCTTGATTCTGTGGGTTGGGCTTGTTCTGCTTGGGCTTGGGGCAATCACTCATATAGTGCCCCGGCTGGCCACAATTGTAACAGCGGCGATCACCGGTGTTACGTGGAGGTGCATTAGGCTTGGGGGCCTACTGCTGAGCATTGCAGAACTGGAAGTTCCCTGAAGGCTTGCCCTGAGAAGGCTTCATCGTCCAGCGTCCAGTTGAAGATTGCTGGGATGAGTTAGGAATATTCTTTTTCACAAAGCGAAACTTTTTGTTAGTTCCGCTGCCTGAAGCAAACCCAGCCTGCCTCTTCTTGTCTCTATGGGCCTTTTTCATAGCATCCTATTGGGATATAGCCTTGTTCATGAGCTCATGGAAGTTGTTTGGCTCGAGCAAGTTCAGCCGCTCGTACAACTTGCCATCCAGACCATCACGGAACCTTTCCATCTTCTTTGCATCGGTATCCATGTGATGTCCACCATACTGACAAAGGCTATTAAACTTCTGTGCATATTGATACACAGTGTCAGATCCTTGCCTGAGGGCTAGTAACTCCCTCATCTTCCTATCCATTAATCCCTTAGGAATGTGATGGCTCTTGAAAGCTTGCTTGAATTCGTCCCACGTGACAGCATGCCCCTGCTGCATAGTCTTGAAATGATCCCACCACATTAAGGCTTCACCTCGCAGTTGCAGAGCTGTGAAGTTGGCTTTGTTTTCCTCTGAGCAAGGCAGTACAAAGGCAGAGAATTTGGCCTCGATTGCCTTGATCCATGCCTCAGCTTCCAGGGGGTCTTCCGCCTTGGAAAAAGTCGGGGGCTTCATCCCAATGAACTAAGTGTAGGTGGTGACCTGATTTGGCCCCTCATGATTTGCCCCATGTGGCGGCCTTTGGTTCAGCTGCTGGGCGATCTGTTGTTGCGCCTGCAGGATCTGGCGCAACACCTCGGTTTGAGTGGCCATGAAGGCCTCCGACGGCGTCATGGGCGGCGGTGGTGGTAGATCACCACTACCGGATGCTCCAAAACCGTTGGGGGAGCTACGCATGGGTCCCACCATCTGAAATGCGAGCCTTTATTAGACACATAGCCATAATCTTGCTTAGAAAGAAATGACAAGCGTAAAACATGCATGACAAAAGCTCATTCGTGCATTCACTCAAAACTGGCAGCAACATAGTCATAGGAATATTTCACATCCAACAGCCCAGTCACGGAATTATTCTCCAAAATTGGTTAGTAGAGGCAGGATTTCATACGTCTCAAAGTTGGCATTTGACTCCGCAGCGAATTCCCACTTCGCACGCCCGAAGAATGCAATTTACGGAAAGCTACCTAGCTGTCCTGGCAGCAGGCCGACACTCACCGAAAACTCCGTAGTTCTCTCTACCCTTATGCAAAAATGCTGAATTTTGGCGAGCGCGGTCATTGCAACATTCCGCACAACTTTGGTATTCAACACATGATAAGATTCTGACGTTCAATTGCTCGAAAACTCCCGTTCCTAAACCTTGTCTTGCTGTTTGGACAGCAGCTATGATTGGGTTAGAAATTGCATGGCTCTCAAAAAGAAAGTGCACGCTTGCCGAAATTTTGAGGGCACGATCGTCACGAAATTCCAAACAAGTTTGGTAGACAACACCGAACTCAATTCTAATCACAACATACTTAAGCATTCCTTGCAACAACATTACAGATAAAGGTGTTCTCAGAACATCACAAAGGTTCAAGGTTGAAATTACCACATTACAACATGGGTTACATTGCAGTCACACTACACAAAAGCATACTCCTATGCTCACCTACCACAAACCAACCAAAAGGTTACATGTAGGAGTACGATTCCACTTATTACAATACTCACGGCAACCTAGTTGCCAACCGAAGCACCACTGCCCGCAGGTGAAGCCGGCGGGGTCAGTAGCGGTGGTCCAGCCTGACTCGTCTGGTCAAGACCAGACTGACCCTGCTGCTCCTACGGAGGTGCCTCTACCGGAGGTAGTGGCTGTAGAGCCACAACGGCCTGCAGAGCTGCTATCTGTACCTCTGCCTCCTCAACCTGCTGCTGCATCTCGGCGATGTTCTGTAACAGTGTCAACCTCTCGATGTCGCCAGCATCCACGTCCTCCTGAAGTGTAGTAACCTCTGCCTCAAGGTCCACGATCCTCTGTAGGTGGTCACCTCTCTCTAACTCCAACTGGAACCTCCTGGCACGCAGCCGGTTGTTCTCCTGCTGAGTCTGGGCGAGGGTGAAGCTCTGCTGCTGGTAAGCTGCTGAGAGACTGTGCCAGTCCAGCCTAGTCGACTCCAAACGCTGGCCGATCACCGATGCGGTGGTGTAGCGCAGCCCCTGAAGTGTGAACAAGACGTTAAGGCAACGAGTCAGCGTCCGTGTGACATCCAATGGCTCAGCTAGCAACAGCAACTCCTGAAGGTGGTCCATACGGTCCAGCCACGCTGGGTCGTGTGGGCTCACGGCCGGAAACAACCCAAACGGAGAGAGAGCCACCACTGTAGGGTTGTGGTCGCAAAAGTCTGTCAACACCCGAAGGGCGGCTGACTCAACAGACTCGTGCCCACGGAAACCCCAGTATACGAAGCTCAGGTCGAACCAGTCAGGGTGGTCCGGGTGAAGTGGCACAGTGACAGTCACCCTGCAACGTGGAACACCCAAGCGCTCAAACTTGGCAACCTCGTAGGTAGGTGGAGTGGTGTAACCCGCGGCGCTGAGTGCTTCCCACGCAAGGCGTGGAAAACCCTCCCAGTGTAATCTGTTGGTACAGATCATACCGTCGGCGTCGTACTCGTGGAGCACGGGGGCAGCCATCTGTACAAAAGATGTAACACATGTCAGGACTCAAAAGAGAGCAACATGTCAAATGGTGCAAATTCTGGCAGCTGTGAATAAAATTCATAACTAAAAATCCAGAAACCCAAAATTCCTCCAATTTTACAGGCTACTCCGTAAGGTTCTTATACACACTTTTGGTATTCAAAGGTTGAGCTAGATCATTTAGGAACAAAGTCGAAAGTTGCAAGGTTTCAGGTTCTGACTTCCTGAAAAACAGCATGACCTAGGTTCACTAAAAAGGGTACAACTCAAGATTTACAGAAGCTATGACCATGAATTTTTGCGAGCAAAAACTAGATTAGGTATGGAGCAACTTTGGTTTAGATCAACTATTCTAATTACTCCTAGAACATGGTGCAAAAAATAGAGCGAACAATCCTACAAGAATTTGGACAGCACAACGCCTATGCATGAGAGGTAATCTAGTTCATAGGAACCACACACTAGCAAATTCTTCCTTAGAGAGCATATAATTTCTGCTTTGGTTCCATTTTAATTTGTTTCGATTTTTAGGATGCATGCAAGACGTCCTAATTGACCTCACACGGCAATCAAGCAAAAATCGAAGTTAGTGCCGGTGGCAAGGCTTGTATTCGTCTCTCCCTATAATAGCTAGTCGAGATCTACTCGGTACTCACTTAGCGTCTAACGAAGCGTTGTTATGTACCTGTAGAAAAGAACCTTCTGTGCCAGCATGTCACGAAAGCGTCCACATACATTACCGTTCACTATAGAAACGGTATCCATGTGTCAAGCCGCTGCATGGACAGCGTCCAACCTCAGATACGCTCCTTTTGCAATGAAGCGGATCCTTGCCTCGCATATACAAAATGCAGAACGTCCACGTATGGCAAAATGTGGCGAGACACAGACACGACAGTGGGTTCCCTTTGGAATAGGTCCCATCCATCCGTCGCATGACTTCCATGCGGTACCACCACGTATAGCAAAACGTGATGAGACGCAGACGCGACGTGGGTGCCCATTTGAATAGGTCCCATCCATCCCTCAAAGGACTTCCCTGTGGTACCACCACGTATAGCAAAACGTGATGAACTAGTATGGTTGTACAAAAAGTAAGTTCTGACAGAAAGTAAATGTGCTGGGAGTTAGTAAAATAAACCATAGATTAATAAGCCACCTGAAAGAACCCAAAAATTCCCTCTAGGGCCTCTTGGTCTAGTTTATCCTTAACGGACCAATGCGTTTTGCAAATCCAAACAATCTTGGCAAATTTTATTCAAAACCAGTGATTAAGGTTATTAATTAATCTCTGGTGCATATAATTGCTCTGATGCCAGCTGTGACAACCCGCCCAGGAAAATACCGTACTATCGCCTAAACCAATCCACTTTATTATTGCTTAATAACCAAAGTGGATTGGTTTAGGTGATAGTACGGTATTTTCCTGGGCGGGTTGTCACAACTAAGGACCACTGTCAAGACCATCACTGGCAAGACGTCTCGTTCCCGACTAGTTGGGAGCTTATCCGACTAGTTCCCCACTAGAGGAACCCCCTCCGACAAGTCTCCGCCTAGCACGACAAGTCTCCTCGCACGACAAGTCTCCACCTCGCACGACAACTCTCTGCCTCGCACGACAAGCTGCTCGTTCGCACGAGCAGTCTCCGCCTCCGACCAAGGCACAAGCCGCAGCACGTGGCGCGATCCCGGCACGTGAACACCTCCACCACGACGCGTGGGGGGCCAGTTCCCCATGCCATGCAAATGCACCAGCCGGCAGCCCGTGCGGGCAGCTGGCCCCGACAGAAGCCTTAATGCAGCTCTGCTCAGCCGTGCAGCCATCAAATCGCCGTCACGTCCGACCCTGCAGCACGCAAACTCTACCCGACGCACTCAAGTACCCCCTACGACGAGCTCAGGCCTACGATTAGGCCTTAACGTGGCAGGCTCGCCCTGTGCTCAGACAGGCTGAGTCGCCACCAAACTACTCAGAGGAAGCGCCAGGCGTCTCGAAGTGAACAGCCCCGCCCGGCCACGTGGCGGTCTCTACAACAACATAGCGAGGCTCCTCTTCAATGCGTCCCGACGGACAGCGACGCGCGAGAGGACATCCCAGCGACCAGGCACTGTAACTCTTCTTTTATTTCCCTTTTTGCCCTTCCCCCTTGCGTCTATAAGAGGGAGAGGAGGGCAACCGTCACAAGGGTTGGCTGACGAACGAAATACTTGTACTAAGGGACTTGGGCTCGACACCCTCGCCCGACCAGTTTGTAACCCCTACTACAAACAACCCTAGCACAGGAACACGACAGCTCGACACTAGACGTAGGGTATTAGTCCTCGGAGGCCCGAACCAGTATAAATCCCGTTGTCTCCTGGCTAACCATCCGAGTCTGACACACAATCGATACAAATTTACTGTCCGGCGGTAGAGAACCCCGACAGTTGGCGTGCCAGGTAGGGGCACATCGTGTGTCTCGACGAACTCCACCAACAACTTGGATGGAGGGCCGCAAGGTTGCACTAACCCCTGGGGCCACCATGCGCTTTGGCTCCCTCGGCTTCGTCTACACCGGGTCGGCGGAGCCCGTTGCCGGGCGCACCTTCGTCCGGCCGGCCTGTCCCGACGTCCCGACGGGGGCAGCGGGACGAGCGGCGTTCGTCCAAGGCTTCTCGGACGAGACGATCATGGCCATGTTGGGGCCAAACCCAACACAGGAGCGTTTTAGGCTCACTGTCTACTACCTCACTGACCTTGCCTTTCAGGCCAGCGGAGCTAAGCCGCTCGCCTGGGGGGAGTTCATGGAGCGGTACACCGCCATGTACCCCCCGTGGAAAGCCAGGCCTCTCGGACGACCTGGTGACGGCCTACATGAATGACCTACGGGCAACCCGCACCACCTCCGGCTCAGCGACAGCCCAGAGGGCACCGTCGATGCGGCCACACGACCCCACGCGCGAGTGCTTCATTTGCGTGGCGTCGACTTCAAGCAGCTCCACCGACCGGGAGCCAGCACCACGTCACCACGCCACCGACACCCAACGCAGGGCACGCCTCGATGAGCTCACCGAGGCCAGCTGCCAGCTCGATGAGGAGCTGGCCAACCTCCACCGGGAGCTTGGGGAAGACCTTGAACCCCGCAACCGGCAGCCCGCACTGTTGCCGGCCCCGCAGTTGGTCCCGGTGCAGGAGCAGCACCGTTAGGGAAATGGCGAGCAGCAGGAGCGCCGTCCTGCTGCTGAACAGCCCTGAGCCTGCGCCCCGACGCCGCCGGCTCGAGGACGCATGCGCGACAACGACCGATGCACCAACGAAGGCGCGAACGTTGATGCCAACACCGACGGTGACGCCCCGCCGCTCTTTAGGCGGGCGTCGCAGAACCTAGCCGCTGTAGCCATGCTGCTACACGGCTGCCCGGAGGCAGCGACCTCCGAGGAGAGACGAGTGCGCCAGCAGCTCAAGGCGCTGCTCGAAGCAGCGGCGGCACAGCAAGCGGAGAGCTCCACCTCACGCCAGCCATCGGAACGCGGTCGAGGGGCAGCGCCATCTGCGCATGGTCCAAATCCGCCCCCTCCCGACATCAGGACCATGGAGAAGGGGCCGGGGCAGCAGCGTCGGCAGTCAAAAGCCAGCTCGGGCCCAACCGTGATGCCCGGGACACCATCGAGGCTCGCCGACGGGCTGCGAGTGTGGACAACCACCGCGACCGCGACAACCATGATCGCCGCGATGAGAACCGCACACACCACCATGAAGACCGAGGACGCGGACGATGCTACGATAGCGATGACGACCGTGACCGCAGCTGGTCGCCAAACCAGAGGGGCCCGTGAGCTTTCAGCCAGAGCATATGGGATGCGAGGTTCCCCTTGCGTTTCCGGGCTCTGACCAATGTTCCCAGGTACGACGGGGACACCAACCCCAGCGTGTGGCTAGAGGACTATCGGCTCGCGTGCCACGCGGGAGGAGCAACAAACGACCTTTTCATCATCAAGAACCTGCCGCTCTACCTCAGGGACTCCGCGCAGATGTGGCTCGAGCATCTGCCCCGCGACAAGATCAACAACTAGACCGACCTGCGCCGGGTCTTCGTCGGAAACTTCCAAGGCACGTACACCCGTCCCGGCAAGCAGTGGGAGCTGCGCAACTACAAGCAGCAGCCGGGGGAGAGCCTGCGCGAGTACATCTGTCGCTTCTCCAAGCGCTGCAACAAGCTTCCCAGCGCGACGGACAACGACGCCATCTCAGCATTCCAGAACGGCACGACCTGCACCTCCCTCATCCATCGACTTGGGCGCCGCATGCCCCGAACCACGCGGGAGCTCCTCGACATCGCGAGCAACCATTAGGACGGCGAGGAGGCAGTCGCGGCAACACTCAACACCCCTTAGGGAAAGGGGAAGTAGGTCATGGACCACGACGAGGGGACGTCCTCGCGCTTCAAGAAGAAGAAGAAGAATGACAAGCGCCGTTGTGACGATAACTTGGTCACGGCGGTCGAGCGCAAGGCGTCGCGCCCTAAGGGCAACCTGCCCAAGGCCGGTCTTCCAAAGGACCACTTCGAGAAGCTCCTGGATGTGCCGTGCCCACATCATGAGGTGCCCGTGAAGCACGCGCTCAAGGACTGCCGCTTGATCAAGAACTACGTCAACAGCACCCTCAAGCCAAGGGCGGCAGATCCACCGAAGAAGGCGGCGCCGCCTCCCGACAACGACGACGACGACGAGGGGGTTCAGTACCCAGGCAATGATGGCGCCGTCCACATGATCTTCGGCGGGTCACCGGCATGACCCTCAAGGCGGCGAGAGAAGCTGATCCGACGAGAAGTCTTCAACACTAACTCCGCGAAGCCGTCCTACCTGAAGTGGTTGGAGGTTCCGATAACCTTCGACCGCAAGGACCATCCTGACCACGTTCCGCAGCCGGGATCCTACCCACTAGTGGTAGCTCCTCTATTCAAATCCAAACGGATCCACAAGGTCCTGATGGATGGAGGAAGCGGGATCAACGTGCTCTATGCGTCAATGCTTGATGACATGGGCATCCCGCGATCCAAGCTGCGGTCGTCGACTGCACCGTTCCACAGGGTCGTCCCTGGAATGGAAGCTCTCCCCATCAGGCAGATCGATCTGCCCGTCACGTTCGGGGACCTGCGAAACTTTCACACAGAAACCCTCACCTTCGAAGTGGTGGGGTTCTTAGGGACGTACCACGCCATCCTCGGGAGGTTGGCTTACGCGAAGTTTATGGCCATGCCCAACTATACGTACCTGAAGCTGAAGATTCCCGGTCCGAAGGGGATTATCACAATAGGGACCATGTACCAGCACGCATTTGAGTGCGACGCTGAGTGTTTCCAGTTTGCGGAGGCACTGATCCGGTCCGAGAGGCTCCACGCCGAGCCTCCATCCGAGGACCAGGACATCCCCGAGTCGTCCAAGCGAGCGGCCTGCTCTTTCGAGCCCGCCAAGGACGTCAAGGATGCGGCTGTCTCCGACGACGGCCGTACGCTTCGTATCGGGACGGCGCTCGATCCTAAATAGGAAAGCGCGCTCGTCGACTTCCTCAAAGCGAACCTCGATGTGTTTGCAAGGAAACCCTCCGACATGAAGGGGATCCCGAGAGAGGTTGTCAAACACAAGTTGAACATCAAGCTGGGATCAAAACAGGTAAAGCAACGCCTTCACCGCTTCAACGACGAGAAGTGCAAGGCGATCGGCGAGGAGATCAAGAAGCTCCTTAGTTCAGGGTTCATCCGAGAAGTATTCCATCCCGAGTGGCTTGCTAACCCTATACTTGTAAAGAAGAAGAATAAGAAATGGAGGATGTGTGTTGACTACATGGGCCTTAACAAGGCATGTCCCAAGGATCCGTTTCCTTTGTCTCGCATAGATCAGGTAGTCGATTCGACAGCTAGGTGTGAAACCCTCTGTTTTCTCGATGCGTACTCCGGGTACCACCAGATAGCGATGTGCATAGCGGACCAACTCACAACCTCGTTCATCACTCCGTTCGGTGCTTACTGCTACAAGACGATGCCCTTCGGGCTCAAAAACGCGAGCGCTACGTTCCAAAGATGCATGCGACGTGTCTTCGGGGAGCTTATAGGACGCATCATCGAGGCGTACGTCGACGATATCGTGGTCAAGTCAAAAAAGACCGGTGATCTGGTTCCGGACCTCACGGAGGTCTTTGCGAAGTTGAGACAGCATTCCGAGGGGCATGCTCCTCGGCTTTGTCGTGTCAGAACGCGGCATTGAAGCGAACCCTGAGAAGATCTCGGCCATCACGGCCATGGGCCCGATCAAGAACTTGAAGGGCGTACAGCGTGTCACGGGCTGCCTCGCAGCTCTGAGTCGTTTCATAGCACGACTCGGGGAGCGTAGCCTACCGTTGTATCGTTTGATGAAGAAGTCCGACCACTTCGCATGGACCCCTGAGGCTCAGGAGGCCCTCGACTCCCTCAAGAACATGCTGAAGAGTCCACCGATACTCATGGCTCCGACACCTGAAGAACCGACGCTTCTGTACATCACCACGACAACCCAGGTGGTCAGCGCCACGCTGGTGGTCGAACGAGAAGAGCCCAGAAGGTCGCTAAAGGTGCAGCACCCAGTGTAATTCGTGAGTGAGGTACTATCCGACTCCAAGACCCGCTACTAGCAGATGCAGAAACTCGTGTACGCTGTCCTGATGACCAAGCGCAAGCTTCGTCATTACTTCGATGCACACCCCATCACTATGGTGTCCAAGTACCCGCTTAGAGAAGTCATCCAGAACCCTGAAGCCGAAGGAAGGATAGCCAAGTGGGCACTAGAGTTGATGGGGCAGAACATCTCGTATGCACCTCGCAGTGCCATCAAGTCCCAAGTGCTGGCGGATTTCGTTGCTGAGTGGACGGAGATCCAAACTCCTCCGGCACCGATCGAGCACGAGACGTGGACTATGTACTTCGATGACTTGGTCATGAAGGAAGGGGCGGGTGTAGGCCTTGTCTTCATCTCGCCTCTGGGCATGCGCATAGAGTACATGGTCCTACTACATTTCCTGGCCTCCAACAATGTCGCCGAGTATGAAGCGCTCATCAATGGCCTCCGAATAGCGGTCGAGCTCGGGATCCATCGTCTCGAGATCAGAGGAGATTCTGAGCTCATCGTGGATCAAGTCATGAAGGAGAAAAACGGCGTTGACCCGAAGATGGCGGCGTACTGCCAGGCCGTTTGTGACCTGGAAGGCAACTTCCACGGGCTCGAGCTTCATCACGTGCTGCGCGACCACAACAAAGTTGCCAACGTCCTCGCCAAGACTGCATCAAATCGCAAGCCGGTACCGCACGGGGTCTTCACAAGTGACCAACACGCGCCCTCTGTACGAGCAGAAGGGGAGAAGCCACCCGGGGTTGACGAGCCAGAGGTCATGGAGATCGACCAGCCACCCGAGCCGAACCTCGAAGATCCAGATTGGCGTTTCCCTATTCTCGAGTAGCTTGTCGAGGGGAAGCTTCCCTCTGACCAGACGGAGGCACACCGCATCGCACGGCGAGCCAAAGCGTTCATCCTCATCGAGGGCAAGCTCTACAAACGGGGCGTGGCAGGCATACTCATGTGGTGCATCCTCGGAGATCAAGGCAGTGAGCTACTGCACGAGATCCATGCCAGCATGCGCGGGCATCACGCTGGTCCAAGGACGCTTGTCGGGAAAGCTTTCCGACAAGGATTCTACTGGCCCACAGCAGTGGCGGACTCCAAGGACATCGTGCGCTGTTGTGAGGGGTGCCAGTTCTATGCTCGACAAACTCACTTCCCTTCGTAAGCGCTTCAAACCATCCCCATCACGTGGCCCTTCGCGGTGTGGCACCTCGACATGGTGGGACCGCTCTGACAAGCACCCGGGGGCTTCACACATCTTCTCATGGCGGTCGACAAGTTCTCAAATGGATCGAGGCGTGACCCATCGTGAACGTCCGCTCCGAGGAAGCCGTAGCTTTCTTCACTGACATCATCTACCACTTCGGCATACCCAACACGATCATCACCGACAACGGCACCCAGTTCACGGGGAAGAAATTCCTCAACTTCTGTGACGACAACAACATTTGCATGGACTGGTCTGCCATGGTGCACCCGAAGACGAACGGGCAAGTCGAGAGGGCGAACGACATGATCTTGCAAGGGTTAAAGCCTCGCATCTTCAAGCGCCTCGAGAAGTTCCGAGCAAGATGGGTAGCCGAACTGCTGTCTGTGCTATGGAGCCTGCGCACCACACCGTGTTGGGCAACTGGTTTCACACCCTTCTTCATGGTGCACGGGTCGGAGGTGGTCCTATCCACGGACATCGACTACGGCAGCCCGCGAGTACAAGCCTACACCGAGGAGGGCAACCAAGTCGCGCTTGAGGACGCGATCGACCAGCTCGATGAAGCGTGAGACGTGGCACTCCTGCGCTGTGCCAAGTACCAGCAAGCCCTGCGACGCTACCACGAGCGTAACGTGCGCTCTCACGAGTTCCATGTCGGAGACCTGGTCCTCCGACGAGTTCAAGGAAGAAAGGATCGACACAAGCTCTCGCCCCCTTGGGAGGGGCCGTTCATCGTCCACCAGGTGCTCCGACCCGGAATGTACAAGATCCGATACGAGGACGGGCGAGTCGTCTCCAACGTGTGGAACATCGAACACCTGCGGCCATTTTACCCTTGAGTAACTGTTTAAATCTTATACATCAGTGAATAAATGTCGCATGCTTTGTTCATATGTCTATAAGTTTGAAAAACTTCTCGGTTGCTATGTTTCTGAATGTTGCAACTTCCCTGAAGGCTGAGCGGCGAGCGTCCCTGCACTCGTGCTAAAACGCTCCCCGCTCGGGGGCTACCCAGGGCACGATGCCCTCCTTCCGTTTTTTACGACTTTTCAAAAAAAAATCCCGACATCTATGTCGTAACCAATCGCACGAGCGAGAGGTTTTTTGGCAGAAGGCTCGACCTTGCGAGAAGTAAAGATGATGGCATGTGTGGGGCGCGATGTTGCTGCTCGTTCAAAGTTCCTAGCGCCTACACCTCTGTTGCTACAGCGCGAAGACTTGCGAGCACAGCTCAAGTCCTCAGGCCTTCATCTGACCTCTTTTCAAAAGTTTTCGAGTAACTACCCAGACTCTGGTCTAAAATGATTTTCATGACAAAACCGCGCGAGTTACTTCTCAAACTCCCCCAAGTTCTCGGGGACTACGAACGAGTGGCAGCTCTTAGAGGTTCGAGAAGGCCGAGCTTCTCGACTCCTACGCCCCCGCGGCTCCAGAGTAGAGCTTGGTCGTCTCGAGTTCCTAAGGTCTACTACACATTATAGCGGTCGACCCCGGGCACTTGGGAGCATTTGAGTTGTGACGCTTTTTGAACAAGTTCTCGGTAACATGGTGTCGTTTCGTGGTGTTGCACATACGGACTGTTCTTAAAATTACATGCACCTAAGGATGATACATCTAAGTTGAAGGCTTGGAGCATTCTGGGTCTTCTGGTGTGTCTTCTGGCAGCAGGTCCAGGTCTTTCAAGGCGGCGTCGGCCATGTCGCGGGCGAAGGCTCTTTATCATACTCAAGAAATTCTAGCCTATCATGATCATCAAAACTGCAAGGCATAGAATCAAAAGATACTATTGGACATGAACATGAATATCTCAAAAGAAAGTTATTATATCCAAAAGTACCTCAAGAGTTTAATGTGCACCTTAGCCTTCGAGCTTTTCATTGTGAGTGGTCCTTCGGAGTTGAAAACGAACGATTCCTTGATGATCAGAGGTGGCTCGCGTAGACTTCTTCAATCTCTCCCTTCGTGCCACATGTCATCAAGGTCACTATATGTAGGATCACTCCTCTTCATTTGTGGGCTCACACATCTCTTAACTCTATGAGCCTTCGTGTGAGAGCCCAAAGTGTCCGCGCCATTGGATGTTGTCCTTTGTGTGTAATCCTTCGTGGTCTTCTCCAAACAACTCCTTGCGTCGGATGTCTCCAACTTGTGTCTTCATTTGCCAATTCTCTAGGGGTATTTGTTTTGTTCCAAGCCTCTGAATTTCTTTATGTATGGTTTAGTGGAAGCATTGCCCAAACTTCTCTTCGTTGTTGTCGTCCTTATCTTCACTCTCTTGTTCTCATCGTGTTGCTGCTGCCTCTTCCTCGTGGATTTTCCCCTGTATACATAACAGAACATATACCAAAATATAATTCTATTGAAAAATTTATAAAAGTACCTTTCCAACAGGTACTCATCTATCTTAATCGGAGTCCATATGAGGGAGTTATGGTTGTTTCACTTCAGCTTTGCTTACTGTCCAGAAATTTCAGGACGTGCAACCATCGGTGATTCGACCATATCCGCATGTAGGAACCTCCGATTGACTTGATTCTTGACTCATTGGAAGCGTAACTTCGTGGGCTTCTAAATATCCAAAGATATTCTGTTGTTCTTCCCATGAGGCTATGCAAAACTCGATGCAAACAGAAACTTCTTGCGAATGTCGAAGATGTTGACGATCTTGATCTTGTGGTCTTTGGGGCTTTATGTCGCGCATCCTTTGACTTCAAGGTCTTCGGCATTGCTGGGCCAGCAAGTAGCATGGTAGAAATGGTACGTATCTTTGTGATTTCTTCTTAGCCAAAGTGATGGCCACTCTTTTTGTAACGTGATTGCTTCCAATGCCTATTGCTTCAACAAACAAAACTCCACAGAACGTTAGTCTTAAAATCCATTAACACATTGGTGTACCTTGTTCACGTGCTTTTGTGTAGGGTGTGGACTTGATAGCGGATGATGGGCCACTAACAAAAGTTAGCACCTACCACTAAAGAGCGAATCTTGTTCGTCTTGTCGGAGCGGATGGTGGACTTCTCGAAGTCCAAGTTTTGTGTCTAGATTTTCACCTGCCTTCAAGGACACAAACAAGAAAGCAAGCGTAAATGCAATGATAAAAATTAGGGTTAGTAAAATAGAAAGTTAGATCACCCTAGGGTTCGAGTTGCCGATCCCCGGCAACGACGCCAGAAAAAGGGCTTGTTGACGGTTCAAAACCGTGTTGAAGTTCACCGCAAGCATACGAGTGACTTGGTGCCTTTTTCACCAAGGAGGGTCCCCAAGGTTTGTCAATCCAAGGATCGGAAGCAAACTCCTAAGGTTCTCTACCTTATCTAGTCAATCTAACCTAACATGAAGCATCGATTGCATACAAAGGGGTAAACCTAATAGATATGAGTGATAGCATATAGGTCGATCACATCCACAAACATAGGCTAGGTAAAGTGCAACTAAAGGGGTAACTAGGCCTATCGCCTTCTACTTGTAGTTCCAGCTAAAGAGCAACAAATCAAGCATCTCATCTAATAGCATCCTTAAATTCCTACCTCCGGTCTTCCTCCTAAAAACATCCGCCTTTCGAAACCTTCGTCCTGTCACGACACACCCCTATTCATGCGGGGAGTCTAGGGGCACGTCCAAGTGAACGTGTCTACAAACCATGAAGGATCAACATACTAGATCTAATCACCATGATTACATAAAGTATGCTAAGTAGTCTAACCATGCATTAGACTAAGGAATAAGAATATTCACAATAGGTAGAAAGCATGAACGGAGACATGGAATCACTTAAAAGATCGGATGACAAGATTATCATTACTCACATTAAAGTATGCATTACACCATCACCACCGAGGCCATACCTACGATGACGTATGTGTAACTCCAGAACTCCACCATGGCTCAACCGTGCAAGGAGGCCATGGCAGCTAGGGTAGCCCTAGGCCATCTCCTAGACAACTTCGAAGACTCGCGGCGACCGTCGTCTCCCTCCGGTGCTTGCTTCTAGGTTTCGCCGAGTTGTGATGAATGGATCGATTCCAACCCCCTCCTTGGGCACCCAAGGGCTTGTATTTATGCCCTTGGGGAGCCTTGGGGTATGCTCCACCTTGACTTGCACGAGATCCTCCTTGGGAGAGAAGCAAACTTGATTTCCATAAAATCAGCCTCGTCCAGATTTTCCTGATTCGTAGCCCTTCTTTGACGGTACCATATCTTCCACGTCCGGACACCAAATAATGCAAATCCGGTGTCCAGGTTGTGTGCCACAAAATTATCTTCAACTTTGGTATTCATTACTTTCCTTGAAAACGAAGATAAGATCCTCAAAACACCATCGGAAGATAATCTGTCTGATTTCGGACTTGTCTGCGCAGCTGGCATTTCGGGGGCCATATCTCATAGCTCCTTGACCCGAATTGGGCCTTCCATATGTCCAAATCGAAGCTATCGTCGAGGCCCACAACTTTGGTAGTCAAACTTTTGCCATTAGAGGCCATTTAAGTCTCTGAATCTGCACTGAAAGATCATGTTGTTCTGGGCTGCGAGAATATCTCTCGGGCTGAGTTGATCTCGTTGGTAAACCTCCTAGTCCCCGGAGTTTTACGTGTTGATGCTTCGGTCCTTGGGTCATTTGGAGTTGTGTTCACTTCATGTCTTGACTTGTGACGGGCTTCATGATCTTCTCATAAAGTGCTTGATGAACTTATCTCGAAAGTCTCCTCTTTTACGTTGATTTCTTGCATAAATAATAAACTCCAAAAACCACATGCAAGTGTGAACTTGTTACATCATTAGTATGCCTAGTGGCGGATTAGTTATAATTCAAATCTCAAACCAAAGTGTAATAAGTGCTCTTGGTTGACGGAAATCGACCGTCAACATACCCCCATGCTTAAACCTTTCTCGTCCTCGTGTAAGCCTGTAATGGATGTCAGTATTGCCTTTCAATGTTCATACCTTGCACTTGATCATACATGAGAAAACATAATGCTCTCCAAGTTTATATTTGTTAAAGTTCCATAATGTAGCTAGCTTTTATCTCTATGGAGGGTAGATATCATTTTAGCTCTTTCCACAAGTAATTAATCTTGCTCTCAAATTTTAAACAAATCTCGGAAATTTTGAAAATAAAGAGCGGGATGAAGAAAAATTGCTTTACCAAGATCAATAATAAACCTCCTTGCATCTTTCTCATGAACTCTCATCTCATCTTGTCTCTCAAGCCTATTGTTCTACTCCTTTCCTCTCTCAAATATTTGGTGGAAGGCTTTATATGGAGCTATGGAAAAGTTTAGTCATACCAAGATATTATAGTTGAGATATCTATACTATAAGAAGTGAAGACAATTAAAAACTTT
This sequence comes from Cenchrus fungigraminus, assembly GCA_036936925.1. NCBI lineage: Eukaryota > Viridiplantae > Streptophyta > Magnoliopsida > Poales > Poaceae > Cenchrus > Cenchrus fungigraminus. The sequence continues at coordinate 10,810,925 of CM072778.1, read as the reverse complement.
TCACACCCAATTCGGGCCCGCCTTAACCCTCATGCCAGACCCACCCGTCAGGTTGCATGATGACCAAAAAGGTGGAACGACCACAGAAATCGTAATTTGGAGAGTGTTTCTGCCAAAAACGTAATGTTTTTCTCACCCACCCCGCGTCTACCCACCTCGCATACCCATGCCGGGCCCACCCGCGCCGCACGCTGTTAACTTAGCAATCCATGCACCCCGCGACGTGCGGACCTGGCCACCCAATCGAGCAACTCGATCCTCCCGGCTCGCTCGGCGCCGATCAAGAGCACGCTGCTGCCGCCGCCTGCACGCGCCGCGTGTGGCCGCGTGAGTCGTGAGGGATACGTGCTGCTGCAACGAGCCCTGACAGCTCCACTCTGCGCTGTTTGTTATTCCTGTGCGATTCCGGCCAGGTCGCACCTGGTGCCGCGTGGTGGAGGTGCATGCACGGTTCCGGCTTTCCGAGCCGAGGCCCGTATACGTCTCCGTCATGATTTCGTACAAAAGGAGCCTTTTTCAGACACAAATTTCCAAAATACATTGTGGCGACACTTGTGCTTCTTCTTTACTCTTTGTCTAACATTTTGATTTCAGAGCAGCACGGACATGACGATGACCCAAGCGTGGACGCCGGAGCCACCACCGGATGAAGGGTCGGGAGCTACCCAGAGAAGCAGACCTTGAGGGCCACGCCGGTTGCTGGCGCCGAGTGGACCACGAGCAGCGGTGGAGCTGAGATCATGAATGGCTCGGTCGGCGACGGAGTTTTGTTGTTGCGCACCAAAGAACAGAAGAAGCAGCAGCTGCGGCTGCAGCTCAAAAGTGCACAAAAATGCACTGCCTTCTTCGACGAAATTTGTCAAAACTAAACACCAATTTGTCCTAAGCTTTTAACCAAAGCTGGAGGTGGTACAAACATCTACAAATAGTAGATAGAACTTTTGCTTCAAAGATCAATGGATTTAAATATACGAACCGCTGAAATCTGAAAAAAAACACGGGTTCGTTCTAAACCTTTAGACTTGTCCGTTAGTAATCCGGGAAATATCAAAACAATTTTACATTCATTTCTTTGACCTCCAAATTTAATATTCAAACTCATTTTAGTGTTAGCCACTGGGAGAATTGTAGCAGGTGGGTAATGTACAATTTTAGTAGGTGTGTTAGATTTTTATTATTAAATAATTTTCATGCAAATGTTTCAATAAAAGTAGCATTTATTATATTTTTCAAAATATACATATTTGCTATAATAAAAGTATAATTTTTTTCATTGTGTTTTTAAAACACGGGGAATGAAAAGATGAACGAGGAGATCCTCCGGCAGCTGGGTGAGCTTGCAGAGTCAGACGAAGGTGTGCAGGTAGCAGCAGGTGATGAGGAGGCAGAGCGCTGCAGATCAGTTCCCTTCTTGGGCACTACCAGTCTACCACCACAGTATACCACTGGCCATGGCAATTTTGGAGCAGAGAACAACCATGAGGTTACTAGGTTTGATCCCATGGACTAGAATTTCTACTATGAGTTATGACTGATTACTCCCTGTCTCGATATTCGTAGGTGACATATTCGACATCAGATATTTTTAAAATGTGCTCTCCATTAAGTCATACATATCTCGATGAGGAATATATTCTGAAAGTGCACAAGTGCCATAATTTCAGCATACATCTCTCATGAGTAATGAAATCACTGTAGTAAAGAACATATACCCATGCTATTCACAAACTATGGATGAAGTCAACAGTTATATTGTATGAAAAATCTGGTTGTTCACAAACATGTTATCTTCTCGGTGGGTAACAAAAATAGTAAACAAATTCAATCTTAGACTTATTTCAAGGCAAGTTAGGGTCTGAAAGCATTTGCTTTTTGAGTCACAAGGATATATTCTGAAGGTTATACTGTTAAGAACCTCAACACAACTATCATAGTCACAAACAAGCCATTGTAGTTAAGAATCTTGCAAATTTGATTTTGACAACCAGGATAAGACCGCTAGAACTTGCTAATGATGTATCGATATGGTTCTGCACTTTTGCTGCTCCCTTTTTCTCTTTTCTGGCTATAATTCTTTACCTAACCTGAACAAAAAATTGATACTGCCATAGCGTCTACCTTGTTCAGGAAGTAGTACTACTACATGATGTAGTGTTGGTCATGAAAAAGAAGAGATCCTCTAATTATGTGGTGGAATAGCAAAAAACTCAGGAAAACTCAAATTACTTCTCCACTTGTTCTTAATACTCATTGTTTTGCACACAGTACTTGCTTGTTTGGACATCAGTTAACAATTAGTTTTATCTTGCTTGCAGAATGGAAATTGGAACAACAACGATTATCATGTCCTAAATGATATGTGCAAGGTTGAGCTCACTTATGATCAGGCTCCTGTCAGCTCAGCTGAAGCATGCTTGTCTTCTTTTGTTCCCATATCGGAAATCTGCCCCAGCATGAGCAATGGTAGCAGCATGGAGGAGAACCATCAGGGTAATAATCCGAACGTTGCCATGCTTATGCATGCTCCGAAAAGAACTGGCTTTGATGTGTTGTACCCTGCCCTGACCGGGGCTTAGTCATCTCACGCAACAAGAAGGTGAGATATGGATATGTCATGCTGACTATCTTCCCTGACATTTTCTTGGTAGCGACCAGTTTGGATTGTGTATCTTATTGTGTACTAACTTTGTTCCTATGTTCTAAACAGCCCCAATAGAACAACAAAATTCTAGCAGAAATAAACATAATGATAAATAGTGATCTTTTTAATGAAACTTGATACTCCTTGCCTGCTACTTTCTCCACCTCGAATTATGTGTCATTTTGGCTTTTTACAAATTTATTATAGATTTTACTATGAACCTAGATAGACATTAAGTCTATAATAAAAATTAGGAGCCACGAGAGAGTATATCAAGCGGAGCAGTCAATAATCCTAGATGGGTTTCCACTGTGCACACATGCAATCAATTGTGGGTCTGACTAGGAGACAAGGTGGGGAGCTACTTTAGTACCATGAACTCGTGGCGTCAATGAAGAATGAGATATAAATTGAAGTTGCATGAACTCGTGGTGCCAGTGAAGGGCGAGAATCCCAGAGAGAGAGAAAGAACAAAAAAAAATCGATGTGATAAAGAAATATATTTTCTTGGTCGAGAAGTTTGTTATTGTGAGAAATTTTAATAAAAATATTAAGTTACAAATTTCAAAGCTCCAAATGAAGGAAAATAATTATGTGCATGATTGAGTAAAATATTATTGATTATTATATTTTTGAAAATACATCAACGGCACATATTTGCTACAAACAAATTACAATATAAAATCTTTTCTAAAATGTTTTTAAAAACACGTGCGTGTCGCACGTGCATCTATACTAGTTATCAAAACAAGACAAGCTTCTCATGGACTTACCAAGACTCGTCAAAAAGGTCATTGGAAAATAATGTTCCGCGGAGGGGAAGAGAAAAACACACACTTTTTAAATAGGTGGACATGTGCAAATGGCAAAGGGTGATCCCGAGGCACAAGTGAAGTCCTCGTTATCGGATTGCTGTCACACCTTGAAATTTTCAATTTCAAGATGTGAATAGAGAATAATTAAATAACAATTTTTTTGATAATTTTAATACTTTTCCAACATTTATTTTCTTTACAGGAAATATAGTATAGGAAAAATCCTTGTTTGATTTTCTGAATCAAATAAAAAGTTGTGAGTGTTGCACTCATGCTGATGCATCTTGGTGCTTCTTGAGTGCTAAAGGTTTCAAAAACGCATTTAGGTGCTGTCCAAACCCTTCCGAGAATTTTCTGGATTTTTCTGAAATTTATTCTCACTTTTCCCGAGCTTATTCTATTTATTAGAAGGCTCTAAAATTCTTTTCATGAGCTCTAAATGCTTTATTTGGATTGTTCGTGTCTCAATCTATCTCTGTGAATTTTCCTAGAATTTTCGGAATTTTCTGAGTATTTTTCGTACTATCAAGGTATTTTCTAGACTTTTCTGGAAATACTTTTGCACTGAAAATAATTTCTGAAAATAAAAAAGGAACCCTATCCTTTTCGACTGGGCCGAGCCCGTGGGCCCAACCCAGCCCGCTCCGACCCGGCGAGGCCCATCTGGCCAAGAGGCCATGGCCACCACGGCCAGCGCCGCTGCCAGGCACGACTGCCTTGGCGTGCGCGCCACGGACGGCCGTGCGGCTGCCCTATAAAGCCGCGCCACCGAACCCCTACGTGCCCTAGCTGCACCTCACCCCACGCCGCCCTGCCATGCTCTGCGCAGCATCACTGCCGCTTGTGCCGAGCGCCGCCGCCGGAGTTGACCACTCGATTCGGCGCAAGGGAGCGCCGGTGGGCAAAGCCGAGGCCACCAGAAGATCCGCTTATATGGAAAATATGGCTCAGAGGTCTGATCTGAGGGCAGAAGAGAAGGAGTGGCTTGCTTTGTGGAAACTGAATATCCCTTCAAAGATTAGTGTTTTCTTGTGGAGGTTAGCACGTCATTCCCTCCCCACAAGAGATACTCTTCATCATAGAAATATGGCTACTCATGATTGTTGTGCCATGTGTGGAGCATAAGATTCCTGGAAACATTCGTTGATTGACTGCAATCTTGCTAAGTGTGTTTGGGCACTTGAGGTTGAGTCAGTGGTGGATCAGGTGAGCAGCATTCAAGAAACGCATGCTCGAGGCTGGCTGGCGATGGCGCGGGAGACGCTGTCGGACGTAGATTTCGCAAGAGTGGCAGTAATCTTGTCGGCTATCTGGTATGTGCGAAGGAAGGCAATTCATGAGAACTTGTTCCAGAGTCCATTGTCTACTCATTGCTTTGTGGACAGGTTTATGGCTGAACTCGATCAGTTGAAGCCAGAGAAAGCCGCGTTGAGCACAGGACCAAGGGCAAACCGAAGGTGGATTCCACTACCGGAGGGGTCGATTAAGATAAATAAATGTTGATGCTGCCATCTCGAAAAATTCAGGAAGGGCATCAGCAGGAGCGGTTGCCAGGAATGGGGACAGTTCTTTTGCTGGGGCTTCAGTTCTAGTAGTTGAAGGTTGTACTGAACCAGAGGTAATGGAAGCTATAGCTTGTCGGGAAGGACTGGCTTTGGCCAGCGATCTAGCTCTGCGGAGGATCAAGGTGGCCTCAGACAACAACAATGTTGTGAGGAACATTCTTGGGATGGGCATGGGTCCCTATGGCCAAATTGTTTAGGAGATTAGGTCCAACTCACGAGCGTTTGAACTTTGTGAGTTTGTTCACGAAGGTAGAACATCTAATGTCGATGCACATAATTTAGCTAGATCGTCATTTTCTTTTGATACTGGGAGAAATGTTTGGTTTTTAGACCCCCCAGTAGGAATCTGTAATCATGTACCACTGGTTTAATTAATAAAGGTGGTGGTGTGCTCAAAAAAAGGCACGACTGCCTTGGCGTGCGCGCCACGAACGGCCGTGTGGCTGCCCTATAAAGCCGCGCCGCCGAACCCCTGCGTACCCTAGCCGCGCCTCACCCCATGCCGCCCTGCCATGCTCTGCGCAGCATCACCACCGCTTGTGCCGAGCGCCACCACCGCCGGAGTTGACCGCTCGATTCGGCGCAAGGGAGCGCCGGTGGGCAAAGCCGAGGCCACCAGAAGATCCGCGACGCTGAACCGTGTCCAAAGGCCTGCTTCCTGTCGTGAGTTGGCCACCGGAGCACTGCCGGCCGTGTGCAGCCGGACCTGCCGGCCGTACCGCTGGTCTGTCCGCCATGCTCCAAATCCGGACACCACCGTGACCCTCCACCGTCGGTGAGACACCCTGCGACCTCCCCTTCCTCTCCTCTGTATCCTGCGCTGCCAGCCCGTGTTTCTAGAGCCCAGACCGCCAGCAATTTTGGCCGCCAGGGGCTCACGTCCGCCATGGACGGAGCAAGAAAAAGTCCTTGTGAACTCTTTTAATCCCTCCCCATTAGGAGACTGGGAGGGAGGAGAACAGAGGAAATAGAGGGTGACTTGAAGGCGACGAGGGGCGACCACGACTTTTCCCCGGCGATCGCCGGACTCCACCAGCCAAATCCTTCGAGCGGCGGCGGGTTCGACTCAGGATCGTCTCCTCGCCATTCTCTCCTACTTTTGAGCAAGTTTTTCTGAGCACAAAGAGGGAGCAGGGGGGCCTTTCGTCAGGATGCAGAGGTCGATGTGGGCGGGAAAAGCTTGATTCGCAGCGATGGTGTTGCTGACCCCGCTAGCCGCCCAGGGAGGAGAACGGAGTGCGAACTCGGCACCTGGGAAAGTGAGGTGAAATTTGGAGGGTGAATTCCACGCAGAGGAGTGGGCGCAGGATGAGGATTGCAATGCTATCAAATTTGGATCATTTTCACTAGGTGATGTCTTTGAGAGAGAGATCCGGAAGTTTGGGAGATTCGCATTTCGGGGGAAAACTCAGTTGGCGATGCTTCTAAGAGATTTGTTGATGAATTTGTGAAGCTTGATCAGGAAATTCATGGAGGAGAAGGGCGCGGAGAGACACCAGGGACTGGATCGGCGAATAAGAACTTCTACAGGGACCGAAATGTAATAAGTCAACAAAATAACCGGGGAGGCACTGGAAGCCCAGCAAGGCCCAAGTACCCACACGGATCGTGCATATCACACCTCTACTCTCACTCTTGTTCAGACCCCGATGGGATTTGGATCTGGGTGGTGAAGGGGAGAGCCCTGGAGGCGGCGGAACAGGGATCTGGTTTCCCAGCGAGGAGGGAGGAGATCCGGAAGTTTGGAAGCGCAAGCAGAAGAGTACTTAGAGTGAGTGCTAAACAGACCGACGAGCGCACCTTTGCAGACGTGGTGGCGATGGATCCGGCAAGAAACTTTGGCCATGGGGGCCAGGGTGGCGTGCCATCACGCCTGGGTGATAGAGCTGGCCCAGGGCGATTCGGCGAAGAGCGGGGCTTTGAAGGGGGAAACCCCCGAATCAGAGAGAGGGCAAACCCAGAGGGGGCAGAGAGGGCTTCACAGGTGCCTTCGGGGGGCAGAACTCAACCTACCATGGTGGGGGCAGAGAAGACAACTCCGGCTTTGATTCTGGTAGACCTAATCCAAACAAAAGACCATATGAGGACAGGGAGAGAAGAGAGCGGGAAGAACAAGATCTGAGAGCAAAGTTGAGGAGGGAACAAGAGGAGCGCAGATCCAGAGAACAAAGTTTTCGAGGGAATCAGAGAGGAGATAGCTGGGACTTGAGGGGCAAAGGCAAGAATGCACAGGATGAATTCTGCTTCAACTGTAACTTAACTGGACATCTAAGGAAAGATTGCAGGAACCCACCTTTCTGCTACTGCTGTAAGAAAAATGGACATAGATCATCGGTCTATCCAGAAAAGAGAGGATTGAGGCTTTGTGGATATGGAATGCCAGGGCAAGGATTTTACAGTATTCATCTTCCAGTGGACAAAGAAACAAAAAAGAGGGAGGTGCTGGGGATAATGAATATTATGAGTGGGCAAGCTTCGGTGGAGATTATAGAAAAGGAGCTGAGACATTTGTTTAGAGAGGTACCTAAATGGATAATTAAGAGAATAGGTGAAGATGAGAGTTACTTGATTACCTTCCCCACTGAAGAGATGAGATTCCAAGTAGCCAACTTTAGAAGCTTTGAATTTGTGACAGCCAATGTAAAAGCAAAGGTTAACCCTACAGAGATGTCAGCAGATGCAGATGGTAAGCTAGAGACAATATGGGTGAAAATGCATAAGATCCCACCATTTGCCAGGAGAGTGGAAGTAGTCATGGAGCTTGCATACCTTATGGGGGACCCAGAGGAGGTTGATATGTCTACACTAAATGCCCCAGGTCCAGTTAGGATCAAGCTTGGTTGTTTGGAAGCTGCAAAAATCAGAGGGGAGTCAAGAGTGTTCTTCAATGGGGAGAGCTACAACATCAAATGGGAGGTGGAAGGGGCCACAAAAGAACCAGTCAAATATACATCTAAATTTGATAGGCAGCGTGATAGAGAGGAAGAAGAGGAAGACAAAGAGGATGGGGAATTCTATGAAGACAACACTACTGAAAAGACCAACTTTGGAGGAGGCAAAACTCCATCAGAGAAAACATCTAGGCAAAAAGGAGGGAGCACCAACAACCAATACCAGAAAAGAGAAGGAAACAACCAGGGATATGTGATAGAAGCAGAGAAAGAAATGGTGGGAACACAGGAAGGCATGTGTGAAGAGAGTGTGGCCCAGGAGACAATGACAGACACAGCAGTAACAAATAACAACAGTGACACCATCATGAAAGATAGTGAAATAGTAGGAGAACAAGAGGAGAACACTATAACCACTCAACAAAGTGTCATGGAGACAAACACTGGAGATGAGGGGCTGAGTGAGGAAGAACAAATTGATTACGATGAAGATCCTCTAATCACAGAGAAAATGGAGATGGCGGAGATTGAGAAGAGAGTTGAGCTACGGACAAACAAGCTAATCAGTGAAGCAGCTGTTAACATACAGATAGAAAAGCAGGGCATAACAGAAAAGGAAGAGAGTATGAACACCAACTCATCTTTTGGGACTGAGGATGATGAGGAAATTGACTGGGAACAAATCAGAGATAACTTTGGCACTGAGAAAGGTCTGGAGCTGGTTACAGCATCCCTGAAAAAGAGTGAGGCTGCGGCCCTAAGAAGAAGCAACAGAAACAAGGATGAGAGGAGCAAGATACAAGACAAGGCGGAAGCAATGAAAAGGAAGAGCAACGAAATCTCAGGTAAAACTTCATCTTTTGCTATCTTTAATACTGTTGATCCAAAAATTCTAGAAAAAGTAGCTATGGAAAGTAATATTAACTTAGGAAAAACTGTGGATGATATCTCTGCTACAATCTCAACTATTCAAATGAATGAGCTGGCCAAAGCGGCATTGATGGCAGCGAAACAAAAGATAGATGAGAGTGCAAGAAGGAAAAAGAGGGAGAATGAGAACCTACAGGAAAATGAAAAACAAGAGGAAGATATGGCTAAGAGTGAGGAAGGGGCAGAAGCTGAACAGATACCAAACAACAAAAAAAGAGGGTCAGAAATACAGAACATGGAAAAAGTGGAAATATCAAAGCAAAGAAAAAAAGCAGAGATTGAGGGGGGACCTCTAGACAGTGAACAGGAGGACTCAGAAACAGATATAGAGAGAGAAAGTAGCAAATTTATGAGTAAGGCAAACAAACGCCGGCCTCCTAAGAAACCGCCTAAGAAGGGGCAGGTCACTAGAAACAAAGAGGATGAAGCGGGCAACCGCAAACAAAAAAAGAAGAAATGAATATTCTGTTCTGGAATATTAGAGGGTTTGGTGCACCAGGGAGGAAAAAACAATTGAGGGAGTTACGACAAAAATATAGAGTGGATGTTATGTGTCTACAAGAGACAATTAAAGCTGACTTTAACATGGGGGACCTGGCTGGGATTGCAGAAGGAGAGGCGGTAGAGTGGGTTTGGACAGCATCAGAAGGTCACTCCGGAGGCACCTTGATGGGTGTGTGGGTTAATGACATTACAGTATTGAGTAAAGACAAAGGGGAGTTCTTTTCAAGTATGAAAATAGCATCCAGGAGGGATGGGTTTAAGTGGGAAGTAATAAATGTATATGGCCCGGTACAGATGGAAAGGAAAACAACCTTTTTGAGTGAGCTAAATGAAAAAATTGCAAAAATGGAGGAACCATTCATATTAGGGGGTGACTTCAACATGATAAGGTTTGCATGGGAGAAATCTACAGATAATATCAACCAGACATGGATGACTAATTTCAATGAATTTATCAGAGACAACGCTTTGAAAGAAATGCAAAGGAAGGGCAGCAAGTTTACTTGGACTAATAAGCAGGAAAATCCAGTCATGAGTGTGTTAGATAGAGTTCTGACATGCCCTAGATGGGATCAATACTATAAGAGAGCTTCTTATGAGACAATAACTAGAGTGGGTTCTGATCATTGCCCTCTGATAGTAAATTCTGATGACCACAGATTCAAGCAACAACACAATTTCAGATTTGAAATGGCATGGCTAACCTAGGAAAAGTTCAGAGAAACACTAATAGCAAGCTGGCCAGATAGAGGGGGGAAAAACATTCAGGACCACTGGAGGGAGCTTAAGTATACAACAAGAAAGTTCTGCAAAGGATGGGGTGCCAACATAAATAGCCAGATAAAGAAAGATAAAAAAATGCTGCTGGATAATTTTAAAAAACTGGATGAACAGGCAGCAGGAAGTGGTTTAAACCCAAATCAATGGCAGGAAAGGTACCATATAGAGAGTCAATTAGAAGGGATATATAGATTTGAGGAGATACAGTGGCAAAGGAGAGGTGGGGTGAATTGGATCCTAAAAGGAGACTCCAATAGTAGATACTTCCATGGAGTGGCTAATGGAAGAAAGAAAAAATGTGCAATCTTCTCATTAGAAGAGGAGGGTAGGGAGATAAGGGACCCAGTTGAACTAAGAACCCATATAGAAACATTTTATAAGGAACTCTTTGGAAAAGAACCTGAAGGATCAATATCACTAGAGGGGGATTTCTAGGCAGAGAGAGGGAGGTTATCACATGAAGAGGCACAAGAATTAATTAAACCTTTCACCCTTAAAGAACTAGAAGAGGCATTGAAAGACATGGATGTCAATGCTGCACCTGGACCTGATGGGTTGCCAGTGGGCTTCTACAAAGAGTTTTGGCAGGAATTAAAAAGTGATGTACTTGAAATGTTTGAAAATTTACATAGAGGAGACCTAAATCTGAGCAGGCTGAACTACGGCATGATATCTCTGATCCCAAAGTCAAAAGAGGCAAACAACATCAGGCAATATAGGCCTATCTGTTTGCTGAATGTGGATTACAAATGGTTCACGAAAGTCTTCACGATGAGGCTGACACCTTATGCACATAAGTTGATCAGTAGTACACAAACAACGTTCATCCCAGGGAGATACATTCTAGAGGGGGTAATCATCCTACATGAAGTCATGCATGATTTGAGGGTGGGGAAAAGGAAGGGAGTGATATTAAAACTGGATTTCGAGAAAGCATACGACAAGGTTAGATGGGGATTCATGTTGGAAGTCCTTAGGAAAAAGAACTTCCCAGAGAAATGGGTGGAGTGGATGAAACAAGTGATAGAGGGTGGTAAGGTGGGCATTAACATAAATGGTGTCCCTGGGCAATTTTTCAATACTCACAAGGGGTTAAGGCAAGGGAATCCACTATCGCCGCTTCTGTTTAATCTAGTCAGTGATGCCTTTGCCACCATGATGGATAATGCAAGAGCGGCAGGAAGGGTCAGAGGACTGGTGCAACACTTGGTAGAGGGGGGATCACACACCTACAATATGCAGACGACACCATAATCTTCTTGGAAAATGATGATCAAACAATAATCAATGCAAAGTTCTTACTCTACTGCTTTGAGGATATGTCAGGGTTGAGGATAAATTACCAAAAGATCGAAGTCTTTGTGTTGGGAAGTGATGAGGAGGAAGCAACAAATATTGCAGGAATGCTCAACTGTAAAATTGGCCAGCTACCATTAAAGTACTTGGGGGTGATGGTACACAATAGACATATGTCAGCAACTGAACTGAGTTATGTGGCACAAAAAGTGGAGAAGAGAATACCAACTTGGCAGAGTGTGGGTCTATCATTTGGTGGGAAGATGATCTTGGTAGGGTCCTGTCTGAGTTCAGTGCCCAACTATACATTGGGAGTCTACCTACTTCAAGAGGAGGTGCATCAGAAAATGGATACTGCCAGGGCCAACTTCTTTTGGCATGGCCCATACATGAAGAGGAAGTACCACATGGCCAGGTGGGAGTTGATGGCTACACCAAAAAAAGCAGGAGGGGCTGGATTTACTAATACTAGAGTGATGAATGTATGTTTGCTGGCAAAATGGATAGTAAAAATAGAGAGAGGAGACAACAATCTGTGTTGTAACCTACTGAGAAATAAATACCTAAGGGAGAAAGGGATCTTTGGGTACAAGAAGAAAAATGGGTCCCAATTCTAGAGAGGACTAATGTCAATTAGAGAAGAGGTTGTTAGAGGTCTGAAGTATACTGTGGGGGATGGAAAGAAAATTAGGCTCTGGCAGGATGTGTGGCATGGTGGCTGCCCACTAAAATTAACACTCCATAACCTGTTTGAGATCTACAATCAACAAGAGTGGTCACTTCACAAAGCTCTGGAAAATAATACCATCAATCTGACTTTTAGAAGGAACTTTGGAGACAGGGAGGAAAGAGAATGGGAAATCCTGTCAAACATACTAGAGGAGGTGACTCTGGATCAGCAACAAGACTCGGTGATATGGGTGTTAGAAAACTGCAAAGACTTCTCCACCTCCTCTCTATACAATGCAATCACCTTCCCTGGGATGGTGAATAAGTGAATGATGAGCATCTGGGAAGCTAATTTGCCGTTAAAAGTGAAAATTTTCCTATGGCAGCTCTGTAACGACAAGATCCAATCAGCTGAACAATTAAAGAAAAGGAACTGGAATGGTCCTATTGAATGTAAGTTGTGTGGTCAAACGGAGAGCGCGGAACACATCTTTGTGACATGTGTGGTGGCAAAGCTGTGCTGGAGTATAGTTAGAGATGCATTGGAGTGGGCTAGGATACCGATCTGTATGGAGGATGTGATTGAGAAACTAGTAGAGGGATCCCACAAAACTAACAGAACTTTCACCTTTTTATTTGGTTGCTTATCTTGGAGTCTATGGCTGATTAGGAATGATTTAGTCTTCAATGATATTACAATTTCATCGCCTGATGTTGGAATCTTTCGCACTATCTCCTATATGCAGAAATGGAGGATCCTAAGCAAGGCGGAGGACCAGCCCGGGATCAACGCAACAATGACCAAGCTTCGGCTTCGGCTCTCGTCCTTGCAATCTGAATGATAGTCTTGTGTGACCTCTAGGTCATTAGGGCCCTGTACTTTTCCTTTGCTGAATGTTCTTTGGACCTGTTTTCGAAGGGTAGAGAGAGTTTAGAGGGGGGGGGGTAGTATGCAAGCTGTTCTCTTTTGTTCTTATCTTGGCTTGTAATGCTGAACTTAAGTGCTTCACCCTGTAAAACTGGTAACCCCAGTATCTGTGTGCTTTTTCAGTAAAGTCGGGCCATCGAGCCTTCTATATAAAAAAGAAAAAGTCCCTGCCACTTTTGTGTTTTGGTCCCTGGGAAAAGAAGTAATGAATATATTAGATCTTGTGTCCTGTGCCTTTCTTTGATAACCCCCTAGATTTGTTAGGATCCTCACAAACAGATCCATCCTGAGCCTTTTATAGATTTAACCCTAGCTTTAGATCTTTTCACGAGTACTGTTCAATGTGTCTTGCAGATCTTCTCTGTCAGCCCTGTTATCTTTTGTTAATCGCAGATAGGTCCCTGCAGCCATGCTCTCTTCATATCTTGCATGTTCTAGCTCCGTTTTAATCCGTTCAAGTTACGTTAGATCCATAATAATGTAAAGTACGCGTTAGTGGTGTGTTTTCATCATGCTTGTTTTCTGAAAATTAATTTAATATTAATTAATATGTATTAAGCATGCCTTTTCTAAATAAAAGATACATAGTGTTATACACCGTTTTTCATGATCAATGTTAATTTGATTAATGTCTACTTCATATGCTTTTAATAATAAAAGATGATTAGTACCACAATCTCGGTTTTTCATAAACCAAATGTTAGTTTGATTAATAGTTAAATAACCTTTTCTAATTAAAATTTGATTAGGCTTTTACACCGGCTTTATAAATAAATGCTAATTTGATTAATACCAATGTAATGATGTTTTTAATAATAATATGATCCACTCGAATCATAAAGTTACGTTTAGATTATTCATATAGTTTATCTTTTCTAAGTTAAAAGTTTAATTGGTATAATTTATACATGAACATTTATAAATAAAAGATGACTAGTTCTTTACATCGATTTTGCAAATAAAATTTAATTTGCATTAAATCCAACTTAGGGTATTTCCTTTATGAAATATCCTTTACATACCTTTTGCTAATTAAAATAAACCTAGCCATAGTCCTGTTTTCTAGTAAATGCAAAACATTCGTTAGACGTTCTTTATCAAGCTCTATCTCAGTGTCTTGTTCTATGATCTTTCCGGTCCAGGTTTATGCTCAACCTTCCACAGCCATCTCTTTAAAGTTAACCAAGCCTTCCTCTTCTAAGCACGGTTTGTGTGCTTTAGTGATCCATAGAATCGAGCCTATCCATCAGTGCGTTCTTTTAAAGTTTCCTTTGGTTGGTGCATTGTTCTTAGTTGCTTGTTTGTTTGCTTTGTATGCTTGTGCCCGATGATTGATGCGCTTAGAGTGAACGCTGTTCAAGAGCTTTGAAGAGTAAGAAGTGAAGACATTCTGAGCAACAACTACTTTGGTGTCACACCTGATTTTCGAAGAGAAACCAAATGCATCTCATATGTGCGCCAGGATCAAGTTACACACATATGATAGACAAAACGAGTGTAATATCATAGACAGTATTCAAAATATAACATGGGGTTTAACATCCTATTACACTCATACGGGAGACACGAAGGTCTTTAACATCAGAAAATGATAACTACACGAAGAGTCTTCGTCTTCCGCTCCCACAGGCACTAGACTGGGGAGACGCCTGCCTCAGAACTCCTCAAAGTCGCTGTAGAACTCCTCACCATTGTTCTCTTCTGAACAGCGGTAAGCAAGGATGAGTACACTTATGGTTGGTACTCAGCAAGTGGGGGAAGATGCAAGGCTACAAAGGATAGGCTAAGGTTTTGCAGCGGTTAGCATTTTAATGTTGGTGAAGTTTTAATTAAAGAACACCTAGTTACTAGATGTAAGTTTATACCAACCCACTTAAAAAATTTATAAACAACTCATCTCAAAACTCATCGAACCACGATTTATTTCTGTCTTTGAGTTTATTAATCATGTGAGGGTCCAAACCGCTCATAACCGTGAGCACAGCTGATCGATCAGTTTTACACTCTGCAGAGGTTTGCACACTTTACCCACAGCTCGCGTAAAAGTTCCGAAGAACTTTGGACCCAACCATGCGATGCTAGCTAGGCATCATACCACACTTCCGAGGTGTGATTGCATAGGGACGCTACGAAGCCTTTACAAAGGCATGCAAAAGGCTAACGACCCGCATAGTTACGGATCAGGGCAGACCATAACCCTCCCTAGTGGTCAGCACCTTAGCAAAGGCTGCTACCCCAAAAGGACCGGGCTATACCCCTGCAACCCGGATCCCCATCTGCTCCTTTCGGAAAAGGGCCATCAGTTCGATCGCACACCAAATTAATTGGCTAAGGTCAGAGCCATATGACACTGTGGTTGCACATGTTTTCTGTCACACCTGATTTTCCGAAGAAAACCAAATGCATCTCATATGTGCGCCAGGATCAAGTTTACACACATATGATAGACGTCATGAGTGAAATATCATTAAACAGCAATAAAAAAGTACAAGAGTTAAACCATTACATTATCTCTTTATTACACTCAGACGTTAGACTCGAAGGTCTTTACACGAACAATGATAACTATGAAGACGCGACTCCATCTTCTTCTTCCACAGGCACATGACTGGGGGCACGCAAACCTCAGAACTCATCGTAGTCGCTGAAGTACTCTTCTCCATTGTTCTCCTCTGAACAGCGGGTAAGCAAGGGTGAGCACACTTATGGTTGGAGCTCAGCAAGTGGGGGAAGATGCAAGGCTATCAAGGATAGGCTAAGGTTATGCAGCGGTTAACATTTTAATGTTTGTCAAATTTTATTAGCAAGCACCTATTTACTAGGTGTAAGTTTATACCATCCCACTTAAGCATTTAGGAAAACATCTCATCTCAAAACCACAAGAACCATGATTTAATTCCATCTTTATGTTTGATTATCATGTGAGGGTCCAGGCCGCTCTTGACCGTGAGAACGGCTGATCGATCAGTTTTACACTCTGCAGAGGTTGTACACTTTCACCACAGCTCGCGTAAAAGTTCCGAAGAACTTTGTACCCAACCACGCATGTACTGATCAGGCACAATACCACACTTCCTAGGTGTGATTGCATAGGGACGCTACGAAGCCTTTACAAAGATATGCAAAAGCACCAACAACCCACTACAGTTACAGCTCAGGGCGGACCATAACCCTCCCTAGTGGCCAGCACCTTAGCAAAGGCTGCTACCCCAAAAGAACCGGGCTATACCCCTGCAACCCCGAGCCCCCATTGTTCCTTTCGGATAAGGTCACCAGTACAATCACACACCTAATTAATTGGCTAAGCCAGAGCCATATGGACTGTGGTTGCACTATTTTCCTGGGTGGTTCTCCATGTTCCAATTAAACCATATGATCTTATTATTAACCATAAGCACACACATATATATCACCAAAGTTATCATGATCAACATTCATCATATTGTAAAAGATTCATTTAACCATCCCAAGTTATAGCAACTAAGCATTTCTACCCAAAACATTTATTTAAAAGGGTTGTTCCAAGGGTCATGTGTAAAAATCTAGGTAAGTCCTTAAAAAGGGGTTCCCATCAAGTTAATGCATAACAACATTTAAATGTAAACTTAGTTATCATGCAAGTTGTGTGGGACAAAAATAGAATATGCAGGGGGAGAAGTCCACTTGCCTTCCTTGCTTAAACACTAGTGTTCTTCTTCAAAAACTTGCTCTTGATCCACTCCAACTGGCTGCTCACTTGAAACTGGCACGATGTCTACGAGCACACAAGAAAGCATACAATAAACAAAACAATACACCAAGCATGAAAAGCTTTAAAGAAAGAATAAGGGTTGGCTCTAGGAACGTGAACACAAAAGCACTAGGAACTATCGGGAGCATTGGATGATCACATACAAGAGCTAGCTAGTGCTTGGTATATTTTAATTGAGTAAAATCATGTGCATAGGCTATTTCAGAGAAATACCCTATTTAATTATTAAGCAAGTTATTTATGTTTAAAAGACGATGTAAACCTAGTCCAATTTTAGTTATAAACATTCAAGTATGATTTATGCAAATTAAACATTTAATTTAAAAGAAGCTTGTAAAAACATCTAAGCGTTTATCTTTATATTTCGAGTTATTGTAATCAAATTATAACTTAGAAACACATTTATATACATATTAACCAAATTGACATTTAATTAAGAAAACTCGGGATATAGCCTATGTTGCTTTTATTAGAAAGCAAATTGCATAAACATTAGTCAATTTATGTTTGATTATGAAAACCAAGGTATACATCTAATTAGCTTTTAATTGAAAGAAATATTTAACTAGTATTAGTCATATTAACTTTCTTATGAAAACACGTGTTAAACTCTAATTAGATTTTAATTAGAAAAGTATGTGTAAATAGGATTTAATCATATTTAATATTTAAACAAATTATAAAACAAAGAACATGTTCAACATTGGCACTAACACGCAGTTTGAGTTGATATGAACCTAACGCAACTTGAAACGGTGGAAACGGAGCTACAACGCAAAAGATACAGCCAAAACAAGGTTCTAAAATTGACGGGCTTGAAAAGACGGTCGCGTGGACACCAAGAACGCTTAAAACGGATAAAAGACGGAAAAGATATGGCTAAAACAAGGTTCAGGAGTTTTTCTGTGAAGAAACAGGGCTTCCAGGGGCTTATCTGCAAGAAACCAGGGGCTGAAACATGATTATGCGTATAAACCGAAGGTCTATAGCGCAAAAGATCAAGGATGGACCTCTGGTGGGAAGAACTAAGAAGGACAGGGGCTTAAACAGAAGAAACAGGGGCCTATTTAAAATGATTCTTATAGGTGGAAGGGCATTTTTGTGATAGTCAAAAACTGCAGGGGCTTATTTGCAAAAAGGCAGAGGAAAGACTCTGTTGACCGTTACGGTCAACTTTGACTCGCGCGAGGGCTGCGATCTCAGCCGTTGATCGCGGATCGGTCGGCTGGCGGAAAACTAAGAAGATCGGGGGTCTATTCATAAAGAAAAGGACTTGTTTGCAAGAGTTTTCACTAGTGGAAGGATGTGGTTGTGATAAGGAGAAGTGCAAGGGCCTTTTTGCAAAAAGACGGCGGCAGCGCTGGGTTGACCAGTATGAGATCTGGGTGCGCACGGATCTGTGCCGTTCATCGCGTGATGGACGGCTGGCGGGACCGTGGACCGCGCCGTGGACCTGGTCTACGAGTCTACGGTGCACCGGTTACAAAAGGCGAAGGGGTACGCGATCAGCACCGTCCGGATCAGATCCAACGGTGCACGTCGCCCGCACGCGATGGAGCGGCGGTGGTGACGCCGAAAGCGGGCGGCGCTCGGCGGAGGCTCGCCGGAGCATCACCGGAGAAGGCGGCCCGGGGCTACAGGGCACCATTTGCGACGTGGTTTGAACAGGGAGAAAGAGGAGGACGGCTCGGAGCTCACCAGGGGCTCGTTGACGGCGGTGGGGCGGTGTAGACGACGTGCGGCGATGAGGGGCGGACGGGATCACGGGCACTTGGTGCAGACGGGGTTGCTGCCTCGGTTTGGTGCTTCTGGGCGCCGGGGCGTCGTCCTGGTGCAAGCACAAAGGGGAAAAGGAGGATAAGGGAACATCCACGAGAGTGGGAGACGACGGCGGGTGCAAGCTTACCCGGCGGACGGGGTGCTCCGGTCCGGCGGCGCGCACACAGAGGTGGAGAGGGAGGAGGTGCGGGCGAGGCGAAAAGGGTGAGGCTGGGGCTCGGCCGCGGCTTTTAAAGAAGCAAGGGAGGGAGAGGGAGTGGTGACCGGGCCAATTTGGCATCAATGGCCAGGGGGGGTCGCCGGCGGCCATTTACAGCATTCAAGGGGGTGGCTTGATGGAGGGGAAACGGATGGGATTTAAGGAGGGAGAGGCGGCCGGTGCTTTGGTGCGCCTTGATGGAAAGAATTGAAGACGGGAGGGCGAGGAAGGCGGGGAAACGGCCGGCCGGTGCGGCTGCGGGCGAAGCAGAGGAGGGGAGGGGATCGGCTGGAGGAAGGGGGTGTAGCTGCCAGGTGGGGCCGAGGTGGCAGCGGCTGCGGGAAGGAGAGGGGAAGCGGGCCGTGATGGGCTGGAACACAAAGAGGGCCGGCGGGATTAAGATGGGCCAGGAGAAGGAGTTGGGCCGGCGGCCTGCGTGAAAAAGAAGAAAGGGGAGAGGGGATGAGAGAGATGGGCCGGCGAGGGATGGTGGGCCGGCGCAGGGAAGGGAAAAAGAAAAGAGAGGGAGGAGGGGTTAGCTGGGCTGGGCTGAGAAGAAAGGGAAGGGGAGGGAGCCGCGTTTTGGGTTTTTTTTTCAAACTTTAAACACTTTTAAAACTTCACACAAGCAAACATAAGTCATGCATTTCAAAATATGATGCACAAGCACTTATTGTTTCTAAAATTATTCAAAAGTGATATTTAAATATTTTAGAGCCAAATTTAATTGATAAATTATTTAAAACCTTAGAAACAAAAGCTATAACACCATGTTGCTTACATTATTTTAATGATGGAAAATTTGGGTGTTACAAATCTACCCCCCTTAAAAAGAATCTCGTCCCAAGATTCGGAGAGATTGGGAAAACTAAGGGTACTCTTCTATAAGCTCATCTTGCACGTTGAGTTCTTCTGGCAGTCATAGCTCCTTCTCTTATTTTCCTTTATCTTGATTCACTTTTCCTTCCTTCTTGGATGGGGCAGTAGTGACAACTTCAATCCTATCTCCTTGTGGGCTAGTTAAGAGCACTGACTTCTTGGCACACAGAATTATTCCATCACATTTGCCTAACCAATCCATTCCAAGTATCACATCTATTCCACTTGATGTAAGAACTACTAGATCAGCTTGAAAATCTATTCCCCTGATTTTAAGATTGACTCGTGGACATACATATGTAGATTTCATTTCACCATTGGGGGAACTAACCAACAAATGTGTCTTCATAGAACTTATAGGTATACCATGCTTTGCCACGAATTGTTCAGTAATGAATGAATGCGATGCCCCAGAATCAAATAAAACCATTGCTGGTACAGAGTTGACAGAGAACGTACCCAACACAACACCTGGAGCGTCTTGAGCTTGTTCAGTTGTCACATGATTCACTCTTCCACGTGCGTAGTTCTGTTGGCTTCTGTTACCTCGATGAGTAGAATTCCCGATGCGAGCTTGTGATAACGGTTGTCCAAATCTCTGACCATTATCTTTCTGAGGAGTCTGCATGTTACGCTTCGGGCAGATGTTGGCATAATGTCCAAATTCTCCACAATTGAAACAACCATTAGGACGAACCGGTGAGTTTCTTCTCACTGGTGCTTCTGAACGATCTTGATGATGACTTGGAGCATGTGGTGTCTGCGGGCTAGAATGCTGTGGTTGTTGGGTTGAGTGCTGCAACTGTAAATTCTGAGTATAATTTCCACTTGATCCACCAGAGTAAAACTGAGAACTCTGAGAGGAGTTGAAGCAGGGGCGTGTGTTGCTGGACTGTCCACGAGACTTGAACTTGCGCTTCTGTTCACCAAGTTCCATTCGTTTATTCTCCAAACCTATAGCTTTGTTCAGCAACGTCTGAAAGTTGGGAAATGTATGGCTCTGCAGCTGATAATTGAGTGGTCCAATCAATCCATCCAAGAATCTTTCCTGCCTCTTGGGATCAGTGTTGACTTCATCAGGAGCATAACGGGACAAATGAGTGAACTTGTCGAGATACTCTGTAACAGACATGTTTCCCTGCTTCAGTGCAAGAAATTCCTTCTGCTTTAGCTTTATCACTCCTGAAGGAATGTGATATGTACGGAAGTTATCTCTGAATTCCTGCCAAGTAATAGTATTGGGAGCTGCATGCGCAACAGTATATGCATCCCACCAATCACTGGCTTGCCCTGTCAGTCTGCCTGCAGCATAAAGGACCATCTCTCGGTCGGTGCATTGAACGATCTCAAGCTTCTTGGTAACTGTCTTCAACCAGTCATCGGCATCCAACGGATCGGAAGAATGGGAATAGGTAGGTGGGTGGTGGCTCATAAATTCTTTATGCTTGTCCCTCGGCTGTGGCGGAGGTGGAGGAGGGGGTGCTGGTTGGTTCTGTTGAGCTTGTAGATTCTGAACTGTGGCAGTGAGGTTTTACAACAGCTGGGTTTGAGCGGCAAGGAATTGCTGAAATGCGGGATCCATTTGGTTAAGCAGTGGGGGTGGAGGTGGTGGTGGTTGTTGATTAGCTATATGAGCACGAATCACCGGCGGAACGTCTTGTCCTCCTCCTGACCTGGTTTGTACCATCTGATTGTTAGAGAGATTATTTCAGACAAGAAGATTGAATTGATGCATGAAGACATGAACTCGAAAAGATGAAGCAGCATGAATTTCAAAACTAAGACAGATTCTGTTGATCTCAATAAATCAGATGTAACTCTCTGTACCATTATCCAAAAATCATAAAATTTTACCAGGATGTGATGTGCAAAATTATGAAACTAATCCAACTGGAATCATCTCAATCGGAGATCTACAACTCGAGATAAAATTCAAACAGTGCAACTGTGTCAGCAGAAATTACAGATTCTGATAGGCTCAATTCTTTGTGCATAACTCTCAGAATACATACTGTATGGTATTGAATTTTTTGATAGAAAATCATCCTCAAAATTTGTGAACTAACCCAACTGGTTTTATATCAAACAGAGTTCTGTAGCTCGAGATATGATTAAAACAGTGATGTTGTGTCAAAGAGTT
This sequence comes from Cenchrus fungigraminus, assembly GCA_036936925.1. NCBI lineage: Eukaryota > Viridiplantae > Streptophyta > Magnoliopsida > Poales > Poaceae > Cenchrus > Cenchrus fungigraminus. The sequence goes on along the minus strand of CM072778.1, from coordinate 10,789,158 downwards.
GTGCAAAGAAATTTTACTTCAACCATCTTGTAGGATAGATAAAGGAAAAGATAACCCACATTGAACCCAAACTATCTTTATTAACCTAACAATTTATTTCTTGTTGCATTTGTGGCCATCACTCCACAATACAACTCACACAAGCAAAGATCCAAATCAACCATGCGTTCAAACATCAAGCATTAACACAACGATCGTCCTCACAGGAATGTTTCTATCGAAGTTGATAAGGGGTAGGCAGACTAAGAACTTATATTAGACAACACCGGTGGTGGAGATTCAGCTGATAGATCAAGAACCAAACTCAGTATAGATCAAAACAAAAAGATGTTTTTTTAACAAGAAACAAAGAATAAATTAGTTTTTATACGTAAATAAGTCAATTTTGAAAGATGACAGGCTTTCTAGAACATGAATCCTTACTTTTCGACCATTTCTAACTTAAGGCTGCATCCTACAGTCATTACTGCTATGATACCACTCTGTCACACCTGATTTTCCGAAGAAAACCAAATGCATCTCATATGTGCGCCAGGATCAAGTTTACACACATATGATAGACGTCATGAGTGAAATATCATTAAACAGCAATAAAAAAGTACAAGAGTTAAACCATTATGTTATCTCTTTATTACACTCAGACGTTAGACTCGAAGGTCTTTACACGAACAACGATAACTATGAAGACGCGACTCCATCTTCTTCTTCCACAGGCACATGACTGGGGGCACGCAAACCTCAGAACTCGTCGTAGTCGCTGAAGTACTCTTCTCCATTGTTCTCCTCTGAACAGCGGGTAAGCAAGGGTGAGCACACTTATGGTTGGAGCTCAGCAAGTGGGGGAAGATGCAAGGCTATCAAGGATAGGCTAAGGTTATGCAGCGGTTAACATTTTAATGTTTGTCAAATTTTATTAGCAAGCACCTATTTACTAGGTGTAAGTTTATACCATCCCACTTAAGCATTTAGGAAAACATCTCATCTCAAAACCACAAGAACCACGATTTAATTCCATCTTTATGTTTGATTATCATGTGAGGGTCCAGGCCGCTCTTGACCATGAGCACGGCTGATCGATCAGTTTTACACTCTGCAGAGGTTGTACACTTTCACCACAGCTCGCGTAAAAGTTCCGAAGAACTTTGTACCCAACCACGCATGTGCTGATCAGGCACGATACCACACTTCCTAGGTGTGATTGCATAGGGACGCTACGAAGCCTTTACAAAGATATGCAAAAGCACCAACAACCCACTACAGTTACAGCTCAGGGCGGACCATAACCCTCCCTAGTGGCCAGCACCTTAGCAAAGGCTGCTACCCCAAAAGAACCAGGCTATACCCCTGCAACCCCGAGCCCCCTGTGTTCCTTTCGGATAAGGTCACCAGTACAATCACATACCTAATTAATTGGCTAAGCCAGAGCCATATGGACTGTGGTTGCACTGTTTTCCTGGGTGGTTCTCCATGTTCCAATTAAACCATATGATTTTATTATTAACCATAAGCACACACATATATATCACCAAAGTTATCATGATCAACATTCATCATATTGTAAAAGATTCATTTAACCATCCCAAGTTATAGCAACTAAGCATTTCTACCCAAAACATTTATTTAAAAGGGTTGTTCCAAGGGTCATGTGTAAAAATCTAGGTAAGTCCTTAAAAAGGGGTTCCCATCAAGTTAATGCATAACAACATTTAAATGTAAACTTAGTTATCATGCAAGTTGTGTGGGACAAAAATAGAATATGCAGGGGGAGAAGTCCACTTGCCTTCCTTGCTTAAACACTAGTGTTCTTCTTCAAAAACTTGCTCTTGATCCACTCCAACTGGCTGCTCACTTGAAACTGGCACGATGTCTACGAGCACACAAGAAAGCATACAATAAACAAAACAATACACCAAGCATGAAAAGCTTTAAAGAAAGAACAAGGGTTGGCTCTAGGAACGCGAATACAAAAGCACTAGGAACTATCGGGAGCTTTGGATGATCACATACAAGAGCTAGCTAATGCTTGGTATATTTTAATTGAGTAAAATCATGTGCATAGGCTATTTCAGAGAAATACCCTATTTAATTATTAAGAAAGTTATTTATGTTTAAAAGACGATGTAAACCTAGTCCAATTTTATTTATAAACATTCAAGTATGATTTATGCAAATTAAACATTTAATTTAAAAGAAGCTTGTAAAAACATCTAAGCGTTTGTCTTTATATTTCGAGTTATTCTAATCAAATTATAACTTAGAAACACATTTATATACATATTAACCAAATTAACATTTAATTAAGAAAACTCGGAATATAGCCTATGTTGCTTTTATTAGAAAGCAAATTGCATAAACATTAGTCAATTTAAGTTTGATTATGAAAACCAAGGTATACATCTAATTAGCTTTTAATTGAAAGAAATATTTAACTAGTATTAGTCATATTAACTTTCTTATGAAAACACGTGTTAAACTCTAATTAGATTTTAATTAGAAAAGTATGTGTAAATAGGATTTAATCATATTTAATATTTAAAAAAATTATAAAACAAAGAACAGGTTCAACATTGGCACTAACACGCAGTTTGAGTTGATATGAACCTAACGCAACTTGAAACGGTGGAAACGGAGCTACAACGCAAAAGATACAGCCAAAACAAGGTTCTAAAACTGACGGGCTTGAAAAGACGGTCGCGTGGACACCAAGAACGCTTAAAATGGATAAAAGACGGAAAAGATATGGCTAAAACAAGGTTCAAGACTTTTTCTGTGAAGAAACAGGGCTTCCAGGGGCTTATCTGCAAGAAACCAGGGGCTGAAACATGATTATGCGTATAAACCGAAGGTCTATAGTGCAAAAGATTAAGGATGGACCTCTGGTGGGAAGAACTAAGAAGGACAGGGGCTTAAACAGAAGAAACAGGGGCCTGTTTAAAATGATTCTTATAGGTGGAAGGGCATTTTTGTGATAGTCAAAAACTGTAGGGGCTTATTTGCAAAAAGGCAGAGGAAAGACTCTGTTGACCGTTACGGTCAACTTTGACTCACGCGAGGGCTGCGATCTCAGCCGTTGATCGCGGATCGGTCGGCTGACGGAAAACTAAGAAGATCAGGGGTCTATTCGTAAAGAAAAGGACCTGTTTGCAAGAGTTTTCACTGGTGGAAGGATGTGGTTGTGATAAGGAGAAGTGCGAGGGCCTTTTTGCAAAAAGACGGTGGCAGCGTTGGGTTGACCAGTATGAGATCTGGGTGCGCGCGGATCTGTGTCGTTCATCGCGTGATGGACGGCTGGCGGGACCGTGGACCGCGTCGTGGACCTGGTCTACGAGTCTACGGTGCACCGGTTACAAAAGGCGAAGGGGTACGCGATCAGCACCGTCCGGATCAGATCCAACAGTGCACGTCGCCCACACGCGATGGAGCGGCGGCGGTGACGCCGAAAGCGGGCGGCGCTCGGCGGAGGCTCGCCGGAGCATCACCGGAGAAGGTGGTCCGGGGCTACAGGGCACCATTTGCGACGTGGTTTGAACAGGGAGAAAGAGGAGGACGGCTCGGAGCTCACCAGGGGCTCGTTGACGGTGGTGGGGCGGTGTAGACGACGTGCGGCGATGAGGAGCGGACGGGATCACGGGCACTTGGTGCAGACGGGGTTGCTGCCTCGGTTTGGTGCTTCTGGGCGCCGGGGCGTCGTCCTGGTGCAAGCACAAAGGGGAAAAGGAGGATAAGGGAGCATCCACGAGAGTGGGAGACGATGGCGGGTGCAAGCTTACCCGGCGGACGGGGTGCTCCGGTCCGGCGGTGCGCACACAGAGGTGGAGAGGGAGGAGGTGCGGGCGAGGCGAAAAGGGTGAGGCTGGGGCTCGGCCGCGGCTTTTAAAGGAGCAAGGGAGGGAGAGGGAGTGGTGACCGGGCCAATTTGGCATCAATGGCCAGGGGGGGTCACCGGCGGCCATTTACAGCATTCAAGGGGATGGCTTGATGGAAGGGAAACGTATGGGATTTAAGGAGGGAGAGGCGGCCGGTGCTTTGGTGCGCCTTGATGGAAAGAATTGAAGACGGGAGGGCGAGGAAGGCGGGGAAACGGCCGGCCGGTGCGGCTGCGGGCGAAGCAGAGGAGGGGAGGGGATCGGCTGGAGGAAGGGGGTGTAGCTGCCAGGTGGGGCTGAGGTGGCAGCGGCTGCGGGAAGGAGAGGGGAAGCAGGCCGTGATGGGCTGGAACACAAAGAGGGCCGGCGGGATTAAGATGGGCCAGGAGAAGGAGTTGGGCCGGCGGCCTGCGTGAAAAAGAAGAAAGGGGAGAGGGGATGAGAGAGATGGGCCGGCGAGGGATGGTGGGCCGGCGCGGGGAAGGGAAAAAGAAAAGAGAGGGAGGAGGGGTTAGCTGGGCTGGGCTGAGAAGAAAGGGAAGGGGAGGGAGAGGGGTTTTGGGTTTTTTTTTCAAACTTTAAACACTTTTAAAACTTCACACAAGCAAACATAAGTCATGCATTTCAAAATATGATGCACAAGCACTTATTGTTTCTAAAATTATTCAAAAGTGATATTTAAATATTTTAGAGCCAAATTTAATTGATAAATTATTTAAAACCTTAGAAACAAAAGCTATAACACCATGTTGCTTACATTATTTTGATGATGGAAAATTAGGGTGTTACATTTTCTTGGGTGGTTCTCCATGTTCCGATTAAATCATATGATCTTGTATTACCAAAAGCATCATCATCATTAAACATACAAGCCTTTGTCATGAAAAAACCATTTTATCCAACCTGAGTTAAGAAACTAGCATATTCTACCCAAAAACATTTATTAAACAGGGTTGATCCAAGGGTTGTGGATAAAAATCTAGGTAAGTCCTTAAAAAGGTGTTCCCATCAATTTAATGCAATAACAGAATAAATATAAACTTAATTGTCATGCAATTACATAGGATAAAATAGAATCATGCAGGGGGAGAAGACCACTTGGCTTCCTTGCTTAAAAACTGTTCTTCTTCTTCAAAAAGTTGCCCTTGATGAATTCCAACTGGCTGATCACTTGAAATTGGCACGAGATCTACGAGCACACAAATAAAGCATACAATAAATAAAACAATTCATCAAACAGGTCTGAAGGCTACAAACACACTACTAAAGCAACGGGCTCACTGAGACAATCGCATAGACACCAAAAAAAGCTAAAAACAGACGAGAGACGAAAAAGATATGGCTTAAACAAGGTTCAGGGGCTAGATTGTAAGAAAACTTGGCTTTCAGGGGCTTAACTGCAAGAACTATGGACCTAGAACAAAATTACGTATATAAACCCGAGGTTTATAACGTAAAAGGGCAAGGATGGACCGCGGGATGGAAAAACTAAGAAACTCAGGGTCCTAAACATAAAACCAAGGACCTGGCTGAAAGGATCTTATAAGGTGGAAGGGTATTATTGTAATATTTAAAACTACGGGGTTCTTTTTGCAAGATGGCGGTGGAGACCTAGGGTTGACCGATATGGAGCTATTTGACTAGAGATAGGGGCTAGATCTGAGCCGCTCATCTGGGTGTGGACGGCGACGGGTTGCGGGTGGCGGCGGTCTCGCCGGAGACCGGCGGCGCGCGGCGGCGGCAGCGGTGAAGCTCGCCGGAGAAGATCGAAAAAGAGCTCCCGGGTACGGTTTCGAACACGGTTTGATGCTACGCAAAGCTAAGGAGACGGTGAAGCTAACTAGGAGCTCAAGGAGGTGGTTCGGGCGACGGTTGGGGCGTCACGGCCGGCGGGGCGGATGGCGCACGGCCAGCGAGTGGCGGGGAGCGCTGCAGAGCTCTAGGTGCTAGGAAACGAGGAGGGGCGAGTTTCTCACCACCACCGAAGCTCCAGGCGCTAAAATGGTGTCGGGGAAGGAGCGGCGGAGGAGATCGGGCTCGAGCGGTGCTCCGGGGAAGAAGGCAGGGGATTTGGGGCGCGGCTCGGTCCGACAGGGGAAGGAGAAGGCTCCGGGCGCGGGATCCTCGTGCGAGCGGAGCGGGCGACGAGGGAAGATGTGAGGAGGCCGAGGAGTTGTTCACCGGTGACGAGGAGCTCTGGGCGGCCGGCAATGGCGCGGCGGCGGATCCTCCAGGCGGCGGCACGCGCGTGAGGGAAGAGAGGTGAAGGGTGTGAACGAGTGTGCAAGGGTGTGCGCAGGGGCTCTAGGGTGAGCTTTATAGGCCGGGAAAGGGAGCGGGAGCGGCTCCGGCAGCGGGGCTAGCCATCAATGGCCGGCGGCCTTGATTGCCATCATGGGGGAGGGGTTTAATTAGAAGAAACGGAAGGGAATTGATGAGAGGAGGCGGCGGTCGGTGCTTCACTACGCATTGAAGGAGAGGATTGAAGGGGGAGGCGCGGGAGACGCGGGGAAAACGGCCGGCGGGGGCGTGGCGATTTGTAGAGCAGGGGAGATGCTGGAGGAAGGGGACGGTGCCGACAGGTGGGGCCGGCCTATCGGTGACCATAAGAGAGGGGGAGGGGAAGGTGGAGCTAGGCCGCTGCGGGATGTTGGGCCGCGGGGAGAAAAGAAAAAGGCCAGCAGCCTGCTGCTGGCCGAGCGGACCGGGGATAGCAGCTGGCCCGGGTCGAGGCCGGCGGCCTGCTGTAGCTCAGGCTGAAAGAAAAAGAAAAAGAGAGAGGAAACTGGGTTTGGCCAAAAGAGAAAGAGAAAGAGGGAGAGAAGAGGGGTTTGGGTTTTTTTTTCAAACTTTGCAAACTTCACTCAAACATACAACCATGCATTCAAATTATGATGCACAAGCACTTATTGCTTCTAAAATTATTGAAATGGTATTTATATATTTAAAGGCTAAATTTATTTGATAATTTAATTAAATCCTTAGAAAATAAATTCTAAACACCATTTTGCTTACATTATTTTGGTGATGGAATTTTAGGGTGTTACAAATCTACCCCCCTTAAAAGAATCTCGTCCCGAGATTCGGAGAGATTGGAAAAACTAAGGATATTATTCTATGTCCATCTTGTACGCTGAGCTCCTCTGACAATCATAGCTCCTTCACCTACTTTCCTTTATCTTGGTCCGCTTTTCCTTCCTCTTTAGATGGGGCAGTAGCGACAACCTCAATCCTATCTCCTCGCGGGCTGGTTAAGAGCACTGACTTCTTGGCACACAGAATTATTCTGTCGCATTCGCCTAACCAATCCATTCCAAGTATTACATCTATTCCACTAGATGTTAGAACTACCAAGTCAGCTTGAAAATCTATTCCCCTGATTTTAAGATTGACCCATGGGCATACATGGGTGGATTTCATTTCACCATTCGGGGAACCAATCAACAAATGTGTCTTCATAGAACTCATAGGTATATCATGCTTTGCCACAAATTGTTCAGTAATGAATGAATGTGATGCTCCAGAATCAAATAAAACCATTGCAGGCATAGAGTTGACAAGAAACGTACCCAGCACAACACTAGGAGCGTCTTGAGCTTGTTCAGCTGTCACGTGGTTCACTCTGCCACGCACGTAATTCCGTTGACCCTTGTTGATCTGAGAATTTGCACTTCTGTGGCGTATCTGAGATGATGGCTGTCCGAACCTCTGACCATTGTTTTTCTGGGGAGTCTGGATATTACGCTTTGGGCAGATGTTGGCATAATGTCCCAATTCTCCACAATGGAAACAACCACTAGGCTGAACTGGAGAGTTGTTTCTCACTGGTGCACCTGAGCGATGTTGATGATGACTTGGAACATGTGGTGTCTGTTGGCTGGAATCCTGGGACTGCTGGTTTGAATGCTGCAACTGCAAATTTTGCGGATAATTTCCACCTGATCCACCAGAACTAAACTGAGAACCCTGCGATGAGTTGAAGCGGGGGCGTGTGTTGCTAGATTGTCCATGAGATTGGAACTTGTGCTTCTGTTCACCAAGTTCCACACATTTGTTCTCCAGGCCTATAGGTTTGTTCAGTAATGTAGCGAAGTCCGGGAAGGTGTGACTCTGTAGCTGATAATTGAGTGGCCCTATCAGACCATCCAGAAAGCGTTCTTGCCTCTTTGGGTCAGTATTAACTTCATCCGGTGCATAGCGAGACAACTGAGTAAACTTGTCCAAATACTCATTAACTAACATATTGCCTTGCTTTAGAGCGAGGAACTCCCTTTGCTTAAGCTTGATCACACCAGAGGGATTGTGGTGCGCGCGAAAACTATCCCTGAACTCCTGCCAGGTGATGGTGTTAGGTGCAGCATGTGCAACAGTGTACACATCCCACCAATCAGCTGCTAATCCCTCCAAACGGCCTGCCGCATACAAGACCATCTCTTGATCAGTGCATTGTGTCATCTCCAACTTCTTGGTGACAGTCTTTAACCAATCATCAGCATCCAATGGATCGGTTGAGTGGGAGTATGTGGGTGGATGGTGACTCATGAATTCCTTATGCTTGTCCACGGGTGGATTGGGTGCAAGTGGTGGCGGTTGATTCTGTTGAGCTTGCATGTTTTGAATAGTGCCAGTCAGGTTTTGGATTAGCTGCATCTGAGCGGCAAGGAACTGCTACGTTGCTGGATCCATTGCTGGGTTGAGGGGTGGGGGTGGTGCTTGACTCTGCTGATTAGCAATATGAGCACAGACAACAGGTGGAATGTCTTGACCTCCTCCTGACCTGGTGTTTACCATCTGATTGTTAGAGAAAGGTATTTCAGATAGGAATATTGAACTGATGCATGAAATGATAAACTCAAAAAGATGAAGCAACATGAACTTCCAATCTAAGACAGATTCTGACAGCTCCAACCAACTTGTATGGTAGATAAGGATAACCCAGATTTGAACCCACACTATCTTTATTAACCAAACAATTTATCTCATGTTGCATTTGTGGCCATCACTCCACAACACAACCCACACAATCAAAACTCCAAATCAAACATGTGTTCAAACAACAAACATTTACATCGCACGTCCTCACAGGAACGATTCTATCGAAGTTGATAAGAGGGTAGGCAATCTAAGAACTTATATTAGAAAACACCGGTGGTGGATCCAGCTGACAGAAGAAGAACCAAACTCGGTATAGATCAATAACAAATGATGGGTTTTGTCAAAGAACAAAGAATAAATTAGTTTTTTATGCGTAAATAAGATAATTTTGAAAGATGACATGGCTTTCTAGAACATGAATCCTTAATTTTCAACCATTTCTAGCTAAGGCTGCGTTCCTACAGTCAACACTGCTCTGATACCACTTTGTCACACCTGATTTCCGAAGAGAAACCAAATGCATCTCATATGTGCGCCAGGATCAAGTTACACACATATGATAGACAAAACGAGTGTAATATCATAGACAGTATTCAAAATGTAACATGGGTTTAACATCTTATTACACTCATATGGGAGACACGAAGGTCTTTAACATCGGAAAACGATAACTACACGAAGAGTCTTCGTCTTCCGCTTCCACAGGCACTTGACTGGGGGAGACGCCTGCCTCAGAACTCCTCAAAGTCGCTGTAGAACTCCTCACCATTGTTCTCTTCTAAACAGCGGTAAGCAAGGATGAGTACACTTATGGTTGGTACTCAGCAAGTGGGGGAAGATGCAAGGCTACAAAGGATAGGCTAAGGTTTTGCAGCGGTTAGCATTTTAATGTTGGTGAAGTTTTAATTAAAGAACACCTAGTTACTAGATGTAAGTTTATACCAACCCACTTAAGAAATTTATAAACAACTCATCTCAAAACTCATCGAACCACGATTTATTTCTGTCTTTGAGTTTATTAATCATGTGAGGGTCCAAACCGCTCATAACCGTGAGCACGGCTGATCGATCAGTTTTACACTTTGCAGACGTTTGCACACTTTACCCACAGCTCGCGTAAAAGTTCTGAAGAACTTTGGACCCAACCATGCGATGCTAGCTAGGCATCATACCACACTTCCGAGGTGTGATTGCATAGGGACGCTACGAAGCCTTTACAAAGGCATGCAAAAGACTAACGACCCGCATAGTTACGGATCAGGGCAGACCATAACCCTCCCTAGTGGTCAGCACCTTAGCAAAGGCTGCTACCCCAAAAGGACCGGCTATACCCCTGCAACCCGGATCCCCCTCTGCTCCTTTCGGAAAAGGGCCATCAGTTCGATCGCACACCTAATTAATTGGCTAAGGTCAGAGCCATATGACACTGTGGTTGCACATGTTTTCTTGGGTGGTTCTCCATGTTCCGATTAAATCATATGATCTTGTATTACCAAAAGCATCATCATCATTAAACATACAAGCCTTTGTCATGAAAAAACCATTTTATCCAACCCGAGTTAAGAAACTAGCATATTCTACCTAAAAACATTTATTAAACAGGGTTGATCCAAGGGTTGTGGATAAAAATCTTGGTAAGTCCTTAAAAAGGTGTTCCCATCAATTTAATGCAATAACAGAATAAATATAAACTTAATTGTCATGCAATTACATAGGATAAAATAGAATCATGCAGTGGGAGAAGACCACTTGCCTTCCTTGCTTAAAAACTGTTCTTCTTCTTCAAAAAGTTGCCCTTGATCAATTCCAACTGGCTGATCACTTGAAATTGGCACGAGATCTACGAGCACACAAATAAAGCATACAATAAATAAAACAATTAATCAAACAGGCCTAAAGGCTACAAACACACTACTAAAGCAACGGGCTCGCTGAGACAATCACATAGACACTAAAAAAATGCTAAAAACAGATGAGAGACGAAAAAGATATGTCTTAAACAAGGTTCAGGGGCTAGATTGTAAGAAAACTTGGCTTTCAGGGGCTTAACTGCAAGAACCAGGGACCTAGAACATAATTACGTATATAAACCCAAGGTTTATAACGTAAAAGGGCAAGGATGGACCGCGGGATGGAAAAACTAAGAAACTCAGGGTCCTAAACATAAAACCAAGGACCTGGCTGAAAGGATCTTATAAGGTGGAAGGGTATTATTGTAATATTTAAAACTGCGGGGTTCTTTTTGCAAGATGGCGGTGGAGACCTAGGGTTGACCGGTATCGAGCTGTTTGACTGGAGATAGGGGCTAGATTTGAGCCGCTCATCTGGGCGTGGACGGCGACGGGTTGCGGGTGGCGGCGGTCTCGCCGGAGACCAGCGGCGCGCGGCGGCGGCAGTGGTGAAGCTCGCCGGATAAGATCGAAAAAGAGCTCCCGGGTACGGTTTCGAACACGGTTTGATGCTACGCGAAGCTAAGGAGACGGTGAAGCTAACTAGGAGCTCAAGGAGGTGGTTCGGGTGACGGTTGGGGCGTCACGGTCGGCGGGGCGGATGGCGCACGGCCGGTGTGTGGCGGGGAGCGCTGCAGAGCTCTAGGCGCTAGGAAATGAGGAGGGGCGAGCTTCTCACCACCACGCGAAGCTCCAGGCGCTAAAATGGCATCGGGGAAGAAGCAGCGGAGGAGATCGGGCTCAGGCGGCGCTCCGGTGAAGAAGGCAGGGGATTTGGGGCGCGGCTCGGTCCGACGGGGGAAGAAGAAGGCTCCGGGCGTGGGATCCTCGTGCGAGCGGAGCGGGCGACGAGGGAAGACGCGAGGAGGCCGAGGAGTTGTTCACTGGCGATGAGGAGCTCCAGGCGGCCGGCAATGGCGCGGCGGCGGGATCCTCCAGGCGGCGACGCGCGCGTGAGGGAAGAGAGGTGCAGGGCGTGAACGAGTGTGCAAGGGTGCGCGCAGGGGCTCTAGGGTGAGCTTTATAGGCCGGGAAAGGGAGCGGGAGCGGCTTCGGCAGTGGGGCTAGCCATCAATGGCCGCGGCCTTGATTGCCATCAAGGGGGAGGGGTTTAATTAGAAGAAACGGAAGGGAATTGATGAGAGGAGGCGGCGGCCGGTGCTTCACTGCGCATTGAAGGAGAGGATTGAAGGGGGGAGGCGCGGGAGACGCAGGGAAAATGACTGGTGGGGGCGCGGCGGTTTGCAGGGTAGGGGAGATGCTGGAGGAAGGGGACGGCGCCGACAGGTGGGGCCGGCCTGTCGGTGACCAGAAGAGAGGGGGAGGGGAAGGTGGAGCTGGGCCGCTGCGGGATGTTGGGCCGCGGGGAGAAAAGAAAAAGGACAGCGGCCTGCTGCTGGCTGAGCGGACTGGGGAGAGCAGATGGGCCGGGACGAGGCCGGTGGCCTGCTGCAGCTCAGGCTGAAAGAAAAAGAAAGAGAGAGGAAACTGGGCTGGGCCAAAAGAGAAAGAGAAAGAGGGAGAGAAGAGGGGTTTGGGTTTTTTTTCAAACTTTGCAAACTTCACTCAAACATACAACCATGCTTTCAAATTATGATGCACAAGCACTTATTGCTTCTAAAATTATTGAAATGATATTTAAATATTTAAAGGCTAAATTTATTTGATAATTTAATTAAATCCTTAGAAAATAAATTCTAAACACCATGTTGGTTACATTATTTTGGTGATGGAATTTTAGGGTGTTACATTTGGTTAAAGGCAAGTGTGTCCTTGTTATTTTGTCTTAATAATTATATTTAATCACTTTGCATATGCTTTGCATTAATATTGATGGGTCCTATTAAGGTTTATCCTAGCCTTTATGATCATTCCTTGTCAACCTGGGTTTATCTTTTTGTTGGGTAGCTTTTGCTTAGCTGCTATATTTTGGGTTATGGTGGTTTAATGAACATTAATGATGAACATGCTTTACCTTTATGTTATATCTGTGGTTGCTTAATACAAGACCATATGCTTAATCAGAACATAGAGAACCACCCAGGAAAACCGTACAAACACAAGACAAATGGCTCTGTCTTGGCTGAATAATTAGAAACTTTGATGTTGTAGCAAACTTACCTGAAAGGGACCAATGGGGGGGGGCGTTGTCAGAGTATAGACCTGCTCTAGCGGGGAGTTGGGTTTGTTCATTTATGGTGGGGTATTGACCCGCTAGGGAGCTTTATGCCCTACTTCGTCCTGAAACCTAGTGGGTTGCTGCACATTGGGGAATCTTTGTAAAGCCTTGTAGCGTCCCTATGCAATCACACCTCGACAGTGTGGTATGATGCCCGATCAGCATCCCGTGGTTGGGTCTAAAGCTCTTCGGAGTTTTTACGCGACTTGTGGTGAAAGTGTACAACCTCTGCAGAGTGTAAAACTAATCGATTAGCCGTGCTAATGGTCAAGAGCGGCCTGGACCCTCACATGATAATTGAACTTGAAGATGGACTTAAATCGTGACCTCTGGTTATGTTAGCCATATGCTTATGGCCTATCTTACCTTTATGCTTAATGTGGGTTGGTATAAATTTATACTTTATTAGTAATCAGGTGCTAATAAAATTTGACCAACTAAAATGCTAAATGCTTAGAGCCCAGTCCACTATAAAGCCTTTGCATTCATACTTTCCCCACACTTGCTGAGTACGACAAGTGCTCACCCTTGCTATAAACAATGTTGCTCAGAAGGAGGAAACTACTATGAAGATGTTGCTGGTTCTAGGCGTACGCAACCCCCAGTCGACTGCCTGTGATGTTTGGAGCCTTCGTTTCCAGGATAAAGCGTAAATCTCTGATAATCTTCCTCTTTCTTACGTGATACTATTTCTGTATTCACTTATATGTCACTATATGTATGAAAATAGATCCTGGCATACATATAGTTATGCACTTGGTTTTCTTTGGAAAAACAGGTGTGACAGAGTGGTATCAGAGCTGTATCGACTGTAGGTCGTAATCCTAGTTAGCAATGGTCGTTTTCTAAGGTTTCTTATGATCTAAAATTCATCACTACCTTTCCTTTGAGCTCTGTGATGAATATTATCACTCCTTGACCAACCCCTTCTCTCCCATTGTCAAAAACTTAAACCTTTTACACTTCTTTTCATTTGCACATCTTTTTTTGCGAATGTTAAATCACTTAAACCTTGTTTATACACTCCCCTTGATCTTATCTTGATCATGATCTTGCTTCCCATTCCCACTTGTTACGTGCAATGCATACCCTTGATATCTTCTTACCTATCTACTTTGTACATAGCTATCCATTCTTCCTGACTGAACTTCTCCTTCTTTATGTAAAGCTACTTTGGATTCCCCACTTTTGAGTCTAAAGCGTTCTTTCTGATTCAACATCCTTAGACGATCAATGATTGGTGAAGCTATGCCCATGCTTAGGAGGATACCCTATGGTTGTTAACAATGTTTAGAATCGCTCCTTTGACTGTCTTGATTGGTGGAATTCAGTGCTTGCATGATGATGCTTGGTTTTATGACCTTGATTGATTTGTTTCTTTGTAGTGATTGTTGGTGTATTGTGGGTCTTCTACCTACAATGACATCAGTTGCCTAGTTGGGTTTTTCGTTTGTACCTCCCATCTCCCTTGTCATCTTCCTTCCTCTCTACATCATCAAATGGAGGACACCAGAAGAAGAAAATGAAGCCCACACCAACATCATCAACAAGTGAATGCTACTTCCATCATTGCCATTTAGAAGTGAGCAAGTTAAAGAAGTGAAGACCTGACACTACTTTCCTTCCCATCTTGTGCTTGCTATTACCCCACCAAGCTCACTCTGATGAAGACCCCAATGACTAAGACAAGATGAGGAATGAAGATTTCACACTGATCAACAAAAGAGGATGACAGCCTACCTACATACCTCAATAGCAATATTCTTGTTTATCTCCCTTCTGCTTTTTTCTTCTTTCTTCGAATCTCGGGACGAGATTCCGTTTAAGGGGGGTAGATTTGTCACACCCTGAAATTTTCAATTTCAGGATGTGAATAGAGAATAATTAAATAACAATTTTTTTTCATAATTTTAAAACTTTTCCAACATTTATTTTCTTTACAGGAAATATAGTATAGGAAATATCCTTGTGTGATTTTCTGAATCAAATAAAAAGTTGTGAGTGTTGCACTCATGCTGGTGCATCTTGGTGCTTCTTGAGTGCTAAAGGTTTCAAAAACGCATTTAGGTGTTGTCCAAACCCTTCCGAGAATTTTTCGGATTTTTCTGAAATTTATTCTCACTTTTCCCGAGCTTATTCTATTTATTAGAAGGCTCTAAAATTCTTTTCATGAGCTCCAAATGCTTTATTTGGATTGTTCGTGTCTCAATCTATCTCTGGGAATTTTCCTAGAATTTTCGGAATTTTCTGAGTATTTTTCGTGCTTTCAATGTATTTCCTAGACTTTTCTGGAAATACTTTTGCACTGAAAATAATTTCTGAAAATAAAAAACAAACCCTATCCTTTTCGATTGGGCCGAGCCGGTGGGCCTGACCCAGCCCGCTCCAGCCCAGCGGAGCCCATCTGGCCAAGAGGCCATGGCCACCACAGCCAGCGCCGCCGCCAGGCACGACTGCCTTAAGGCCAACCGCCTTTGCCCACGGAAGGCGGCAGGCAGGTGTGTGGCGGCGGATGACCTAGAAACCTAGGGCTCGGCGACTTCGGTGGCGATCAACGTCGACCAAGGTTTTGGACTGCTCTAGTGGTCTCATTGCGAGCTGCTCAGTTTGGGTTTCTGTTCGGGCTGATTAAGGGACTAGCTTTGCCTAGTTTTCCCGATCTTGGCAGGACACATCTAAGGCGCGTGATGACCTCTGGGCAGGGATGACGGCAGATCACAAGGGTGTTTCCCTTGCAAAGGTTGATAGGTAGGACGTGTCTTCGAAGGTGAAGTTGATGGTGGCCGCCAGACTGTTGATCGCCAATTTTAAGCTGTCAGGGAAGAACTGGGCAGGCTCCCCCGAGGGGTGCTGCCAATCGTAATGAGTTGTCTCAGTTGGAACTGTCATGGACTTGGCAACGCCGCGACAGTCAAAGAGCTTCGTGAGCTCACAAAGAAGTTTGCTCCATTAGTGTTATGTGTCCTCGAAACCCAAGTACACAAAACAAGGGTGGAAAGTCTAAAAGGTACCCTCGGCTTCGATAATTCTTTTGCTGTAAGCAGCGATGGATGCAGTGGTGGTCTAGGTATCTTTTGGAATAATGAAATAAAGTTGCAGTTGTTACCGTACTCACAATATCATGTAGATGTTATTATCACAGAGGGGAGCAACGACCCTTGGAGACTGACTTGTGTGTACGAGGAAGCTCAGACGAGCGAGTAACACAAGATATGGGATATGCTGAAATTCATAAAGTCCTCCGATTTACCTTGGGTTTGCAGAGGCGATTTCAATGAAGTATTACATCAATCGGAACATAATGGGGTACAGGAGAGAAGCAATGCTCAGATGGCCGGTTTTCGTGAGATGGTTGATGTATGTGGCTTATTGGACCTCGGCTTCGAGGGACGTAGCTGGACTTTCGAGAAGAAGGTTGCAGGGGGGTCCTATTGCCAGGTTAGACTTGATCGTGCTCTTGCCTCGCTGGATTGGAGTTCTCGCTTCAGGACAGCATCTGCGATTCATCTTTCAGCAGCTGCATCAGATCATATACCGATTATGCTGCAATGGCAAAGGAAGGAGGCTCAACGACGTTGCAAGGGTCGTTTTAAGTATGAAGTCATGTGGGAGACTCACCAAGATTTTGCTGACATGCTAGTTGAGGAATGGCACAAGGGTGATAGTGCTAATTCGTTGCAGGAGCTCAAATCAAAATTAAGCAGACTGTCAGTTGCTTTGTCTGGGTGGAATAAACATACTTTCGGCTTTGTCCGGAGGGAGCTAGCTAAGCTGGGGAAGGAACTGGAACGACTGCGGGACGAGCCCAATAGGCAAGGACCTTCCCATGCTGAACTGAAGATTGTTGAACGGCTTCTAGAGTTACACCATCGTGAGGAGTTGATGTGGAAGCAACGTTCGAGGATCGAGTGGTTGTGTGCCGGGGACAAGAACACTCTTTTTTTCACCCGCGTGCAAGTATGAGGCGTAAGAAGAACAGAATAGTGAAACTTCGACGTTCGGATGGGACAGTCACGGAGGATGCCAATTATATGGCTACAATGACCACCGATTTTTACAAAACATTGTATACGTCGGAGGGAACCACAAATATGGATTCAGTGCTCAATACGATCCCGATGAAGGTGACGGCTGAGATGAATGGAGCACTGTTAGCACCTGTGAGCGAACAAGAGGTAAAAGAAGCACTTTTTCAAATGTTTCCTACTAAAGCTCCGGGGTCGGATGGTTTTCTGGCACATTTTTTCCAACGGCATTGGGAGTTATGTGGCAAAGAAGTTACTTCGGTTGTTCTGAGGATTTTGAGGGGGGATGATGATGCATCAGAGATTAACAATACCTTCATTATCTTGATTCCGAAGGTGGTGAGCCCGGAAGAATTGGGGCAGTTTCGTCCCATCAGCCTATGTAACATTCTCTACAAAATAGCTTCAAAGGTGGTTGCAAATAGGCTGAAGAAACTTTTGCCGGATATTATTTCTGAAGAGCAGTCCGCTTTCGTTCCCGGCAGGCTTATTATCAACAATATTATCACTGCTTATGAGTGTTTGCATGCAATAAAACAAAAAAGTCATGCAGAACAACGGTATTGTGCTCTTAAATTGGATATGAAAAAGGCTTATGATCGAGTGGAATGGCCCTATCTACGAGCTATTATGCTCTGTATTGGTTTCCATTCGAACTGGGTAAATATGGTTATGAGGTTGGTCACATCCGTATCTTTTGTGGTTCTTTTTAATGACGAATGTTTGGCCAATTTTACTCCTTCAAGGGGCATCCGTCAAGGTGACCTGATCTCTCCGTATTTGTTTGTGTTGGCAGCAGAGGGCCTTTCGTGCCTTCTTAAATCAAGAAATCAGTCATGAGGTCTCAAGGGCATTATGGTGGCACCATCGGCTCTGATGATTAGTCACCTACTCTTCGCAGATGATAGCCTGCTGTTCTTCACGGCGACTAGGGAAAGTGCAGAGGAGGTAAAGGAGGTACTACACCTTTATTGTCGTGCTTCGCGGCAACAAATTAATTTTGATAAATCTTCGATTCACTTCTCCAAGAGGTGTAGGCAGAATGTGAAGGATGACATTAAAGTAATTCTGGATGTGCAAAAGGAATCTCTAAATGAGAAATACTTGGGCATGCCGTCTGACGTTGGTAGCTCGGTTAATGGGGCTTTCAAATATTTAAAGGATCGAGTGTAGAAACAGGTTCAAGGATGGCTGGGGCTCTGTTTATCAGCTGGAGGAAAGGAAGTGTTAATTAAATCCGTGGCACAAGCAATTCCGACGTACTCGATGTCGTGTTTCAGGCTGCCGAGGGGCCTGTGCCAGCACATTAATGGTCTTCTACGTAATTTCTGGTGGGGAAGCAAGGAAGGCAAGAGGAAGACGTGTTGGGTAGCCTGGGACGACATGGTGAAACCAAAATTCTTTAGGGGTCTTGGCTTCCGCAACATCGAGTTGTTCAATTTAGCTCTGCTTGGCAAGCAAGCCTGGCGGATACAGGTGGACAGGAGTTCACTGAGTGCCCGCGTGCTTAAAGCGATGTATTTTCCGCAGACTGAGTTCATGGAGGCTAGGCTAGGATCAGCGCCATCTCGTATTTGGCGTGCCATCCTGGATGGTCATGATGTTTTGGAATGAGATCTGATCAGAAGGATTGGCGATGGGGAAACTACAGATATTTGGAAATCGAACTGGCTGCCTCGTGATGGTCGACGCAGGCCTGTGAGGAGTACAGTCGCCGGGGCTCCTCAACGGGTCTACGAATTGATAGACTCTACTACTGCTTCGTGGGATCAGCAGAAACTGCATACGTATTTTGTTCCGGCAGATAGAGAGGCTATCCTGAATATTCCTTTTTGTTCTTGCAGGCAAGCTGACTTTTGGCCTTGGCATCATGAGAAAATGGGAGTGTATTCGGTCAGATCAGCGTATCTGATGTTGGTGATTAATAAGGAAAGAGCGACAGCTTATATGGAAAATATGGCTCGGAGGTCTGATCTGAGGGCAGAAGAGAAGGAGTGGCTTGCTTTGTGGAAACTGAATATCCCTTCAAAGATTAGTGTTTTCTTGTGGAGGTTAGCACGTCATTCCCTCCCCACAAGAGATACTCTTCATCATAGAAATATGGCTACTCATGATTGTTGTGCCATGTGTGGAGCATAAGATTCCTGGAAACATTCATTGATTGACTGCAATCTTGCTAAGTGTGTTTGGGCACTTGAGGTTGAGTCAGTGGTGGATCAGGTGAGCAGCATTGAAGAAACGCATGCTCGAGGCTGGCTGGCGATGGCGCGGGAGATGCTGTCGGATTCAGATTTCGCAAGAGTGGCAGTAATCTTGTCGGCTATCTGGTATGTGCGAAGGAAGGCAATTCATGAGAACTTGTTCCAGAGTCCATTGTCTACTCATTGCTTTGTGGACAGGTTTATGGCTGAACTCGATCAGTTGAAGCCAGAGAAAGCCGCATTGAGCACAGGACCAAGGGCAAACCGAAGGTGGATTCCACTACCGGAGGGGTCGATTAAGATAAATAAATGTTGATGCTGCCATCTCAAAAAATTCAGGAAGGGCATCAACAGCAGCGGTTGCCAGGAATGGGGACGGTTCTTTTGCTGGGGCTTCAGTTCTAGTAGTTGAAGGTTGTACTGAACCAGAGGTAATGGAAGCTATAGCTTATCAGGAAGGACTGGCTTTGGCCAGCGATCTAGCTCTGCGGAGGATCAAGGTGGCCTCAGACAACAACAATGTTGTGAGGAACATTCTTGGGATGGGCATAGGTCCCTATGGCCAAATTGTTCAGGAGATTAGGTCCAGCTCACGAGCGTTTGAACTTTGTGAGTTTGTTCATGAAGGTAGAACATCTAATGTCGATGCACATAATTTAGCTAGATCGTCATTTTCTTTTGATACTGGGAGGAATGTTTGGTTTTAGACCCCCCAGTAGGAATCTGTAATCATGTACCACTGGTTTAGTTAATAAAGGTGGTGGTGTGCTCAAAAAAAAGGCACGACTGCCTTGGCATGCGCACCACAAACGGCCGTGTGGCTGCCCTATAAAGCCGCGCCGTCGAACCCCTGCGTGCCCTAGCCGCGCCTCACCCGACGCCGCCCTGCCATGCTCTGCGCAGCATCGCCGCCGCTTGTGCCGAGCGCCGCCGCCGCCGGAGTTGACCGCTCGATTCGGCGCAAGGAGCACCAGTGGGCAAAGCCGAGGCCACCAGAAGATCCGCGACGCTGAACCGCGTCCAAAGGCCTGCTTCCCGTCGCGAGTTGGCCACCGAAGCACTACCGGCCGTGTGCAGCCCGACCTGCCGACCGTACCGCTGGTCCGTCCGCCATGCTCCAAATTCCGGACACCACCGTGACCCTCCACCGTCGGTGAGACACCCTGCGACCTCCCCTTCCTCTCCTCTGTATCCTGCGCTGCCAGCCCGTGTTTCTAGAGTCCAGACCGCTAGCAATTTTGGCCGCTAGGGGCTCACGTCCGCCATGGACGGAGCAAGAAAAAGTCCCTATCACTTTTGTGTTTTGGTCCCTGGGAAAAGAAGTAATGAATATATTAGATCTTGTGTCTTGTGCCTTTCTTTGATAACCCCCTAGATTTATTAGGATCCTCACAAACAGATCCATCCTGAGCCTTTTATAGATCTAACCCTAGCTTTAGATCTTCTCTGTCAGCCTTGTTATCTTTAGTTAATCGCAGATAGGTCCCTGCAGCCATGCTCTCTTCATATCTTGCATGTTCTAGCTCCGTTTTAATCTGTTCAAGTTGCGTTAGATCCATAATAATGTAAAGTACGCATTAGTGGTGTGTTTTCATCATGCTTGTTTTCTGAAAATTAATTTAATATTAATTAATATGTATTAAGCATGCCTTTTCTAAATAAAAGATACATAGTGTTATACACCGTTTTTCATGATCAATGTTAATTTGATTAATGTCTACTTCATATGCTTTTAATAATAAAAGATGATTAGTACCACAATCTCGGTTTTTCATAAA
This sequence comes from Cenchrus fungigraminus, assembly GCA_036936925.1. NCBI lineage: Eukaryota > Viridiplantae > Streptophyta > Magnoliopsida > Poales > Poaceae > Cenchrus > Cenchrus fungigraminus. The sequence continues at coordinate 10,768,285 of CM072778.1, read as the reverse complement.
CCAAATGTTAGTTTGATTAATAGTTAAATAACCTTTTCTAATTAAAATTTGATTAGGCTTTTACACCGGCTTTATAAATAAATGCTAATTTGATTAATACCAATGTAATGATGTTTTTAATAATAATATGATCCACTCGAATCATAAAGTTACGTTTAGATTATTCATACCGTTTATCTTTTCTAAGTTAAAAGTTTAATTGGTATAATTTATACATGAACATTTATAAATAAAAGATGACTAGTTCTTTACATCGATTTTGCAAATAAAATTTAATTTGCATTAAATCCAACTTAGGGTATTTCCTTTATGAAATATCCTTTACATACCTTTTGCTAATTAAAATAAACCTAGCCATAGTCTTGTTTTCTAGTAAATGCAAAACGTTCGTTAGATGTTCTTTATCAAGCTCTATCTTAGTGTGTCTTGTTATATGATCTTTCCGGTCCAGGTTTATGCTCAACCTTCCACAGCCATCTCTTTAAAGTTAACCAAGCCTTCCTCTTCTAAGCACGATTTGTGTGCTTTAGTGATCCATAGAATTGAACCTATCCGTCAGTGCCTTCTTTTAAAGTTTCCTTTGGTTGGTGCATTGTTCTTAGTTGCTTGTTTGTTTGCTGTGTATGCTTGTGCCCGATGATTGATGTGCTTAGAGTGAACGCTGTTCGAGAGCTTTGAAGAGCAAGAAGTGAAGACATTCTGAGCAACAACTACTTTGATTAAAGGCAAGTGTGTCCTTGTTATTTTGTCCTAATAATTATATTTAATCACTTTGCATATGCTTTGCATTAATATTGATGGGTCCTATTAAGGTTTATCCTAGCCTTTATGATCATTCCTTGTCAACCTGGGTTTATCTTTTTGTTGGGTAGCTTTTGCTTAGCTGCTATATTTTGGGTTATGGTGGTTTAATGAACATTAATGATGAACATGCTTTACCTTTATCTTATATCTGTGGTTGCTTAATACAAGACCATATGCTTAATCGGAACATGGAGAACCACCCAGGAAAACCGTACAACCACAAGACATATGGCTCTGTCTTGGCTGAATAATTAGAAACTTTGATGTAGTAGCAACCTTACCTGAAAGGGACCAATGGGGAGGCGTTGTTAGAGTATAGACCTGCTCTAGCAGGGAGTTGGGTTTGTTCATTTATGGTGGGGTATTGACCCGCTAGGGAGCTTTATGCCCTGCTTCGTCCTGAAACCTAGTGGGTTGCTGCACATTGGGGAATCTTTGTAAAGGCCTCGTAGCATCCCTATGCAATCACACCTCGGCAGTGTGGTATGATGCCTGATCAGCATCGTGTGGTTGGGTCTAAAGCTCTTCAGAGTTTTTACGCGACTTGTGGTTGTTGGCGTTTCTTACGTCGTTACTAAATTTGCAACGGCGCCAGAAAGCTTGTTGGTATACTATACGATCACAGATAAATCTGCAAGCGCACGGATACCATTGTAGCTTTCACCCAGGAGTATTCCAAGGTATTGATTTCCTCGGGGAACGAGAAGTGTAGAGAACCTAAACTAATTTGTCTGGGGGGTATGGTGACAAAGGATAGAAAGGTAAGGGTAGATTTCGGGTAGAGAGGGGATAGCTAATGAAGTTTGGGACTCGTGAGGGTCACGGATAGAATCAAGGCACAACTTGTCGCTCGTCGGGGCCAGAGGGAAAAGAGCCACAGAAAGGGATGAGAAGGGGGCTCTGATGTCGTAACTCCTACTAACCGGAACTAACGTGGTGGACTACAGAGCCCGTCTGGAGCTGTCACCTCCCTAGGGTACCACAACTATTCCGTTGAACAGGGAAGCATTCCAAGGTACCGGAAAGTCTAGAAACCACGTCTACACTAACCAAGCACTACTTTACTCGAATTCAAAGCAAAGCAATTATGATAAGTAGAAACTACTTGAACGACAATCGAGGAACCTAAGAGCGAACAATGAAATGACTTGAGACTTAGTTACTCACGAATCCGAACTTACAAAGTAAGAAGACCGACTCCGGCTTCTACTCCAACACTCAACTCTCTCTCCCTACTCTCTAAATACTAACTTCTGGAGGGCTCCGCCACTTGCTTCTAATCACTTATCACACCCTTCTACGAGGTGTCAGGCTCTATATATAGCCCCAGTAGGTCGGTGGCTGCAGGAGGGGGTACTTGTAGGCGAGAGGGAGCTGCAGTGCCGAGCAAGGAGGTGCGGCCGTATCTCCAGGTGCGGCCGGCCCTATGATCCACCGCCTATGGACTTGGACGACCCTGATCACTGCTCCTGAGGCAGTTGTAGGTCGGCTCCTTGGGTCGGTTTCGCCCGGCACGCAAGTTGATAGGTGCGGCCGGTCCTATAGGTACGGCCGGCCCTAGCCAATTACGTGCGATGCACCGACGGTGTTGAGGGATGTCTAGGATCACTCCTTGATGGCAGTTGTGGCGGTTAAGTGTGGGTCCATCGATCCAAGTGCTTCCAACCTTAGCCTTTTGATCCAACCGACATAGAATCAACGTTTCTCATCCATCCAAGACTTGTTCGTGGGATTGTTGGTGCCGTGGACCCAAGACGTGGCATATGATAGGTGCGGGCGCACCTAGAGGTGCGGCCGGGCCTAGCCCTGGCCAAGTGTGGCCGGCTGTGGCCAGCTGCAGCCGGCTCTGGCCTGGCTGCGGCCGGCTCTGGCCAGCTGCGGCCGGCTCTGGCTTGGCTGCGGCCGGCTGTGGCCAGCTGCGGCCGGCTGTGGTGCGGCCGAGCCTGGCTAAGCTGCGGCCGGACCTGGCTGTGGTGCGGCCGGACCTGGCCAGCTGCGGCCGGACCTGGCCAGGTGCGGCCGGCCCTGCACCTTTGCTTTGGTGCAGCCCTCTGAGGTTCATTTGTTCATTGTTATTCCCATATCTGTGTACCTACAAGTAAAAATACCAACAAAGCTCGTGGAACCTCATTAGTACTTAAAATGTGCATGAAATTTGTTATATCCACCTCTCATTCTTGAGATAATGACGGTCAAATATTTGTTGTAAGGACCGTCAACAAACTCCCCCACACTTGGTCATTTGCTCGTCCTCGAGCAAAGTCTAAACTCGGCCTTGGCGGATTAGGAGTTGCATGATGTTATCACTCGGCAAGTACCTGCGTACAAACTCCATGCTCTTCTTGCTATTTTGAAAAGGTTGGTACGGGAGAAGCTTAGCCTTACTTTACCCGTGGGGCTTGTAGCTTTCCACCCTGCCTTCGGAGGTTGAAAAGTAGAATGGGTTTTGACTTTGCCTCTCTCACTCTTCTTCTTTTCTGGATCCTATCTCGGAGTTTTTTTTGAAAATTTTGTAAAGAAAGACAAGGTTCCTCGGATGGTTCCCTCGATCGCTCAAGTGGTATTTGTTACCTCACTAAAGGCTTTAAGCGAGCCTCAACTTCCTACTTCTATGGCTTGTATGTGGAGCTTTTGGTAGGATAAGAGAGACTCACTTGTGCCACATGATGTTGTTGAGCCAAAGACCGGATCCAAGAAGAAACTAGTCATGCAACTTGATCGAGATGTGCAAGTGCGTGGAATATTTTTGTGTTTTTCTAAACACTACTTGCTTTGAGATTCTCCTCTTGCCTTTATTTTGGAGGGGGGTCATGCTTTACTCTTTTTTTTCTATGCTCTTTGATTGGAGCACATTTTTTTCTATGCTTCTTGAGCATATACTTTTTTTTAATGACCCCTCTCTCCTTTTGCAAGAATACAAGAAGAGAAATCTCTTTGAACTTTGGAGTATTTATTTTTTGGTGGATGGATGGCAAGTTTTGCGTAACTCCCGGTGTAGGAGTTAGCATGTATATGTGGGTGTACGTGATCTCGATCATGGAAGCATGAAAAAATTCTACCAAGGGTCACAACAATTTGGCAAAACTCAATGGGTCACAAGCAAGCATATGTAAAAGGTTTATGCATTGATATCGACATATGACTTTGGTAGGTAATATGACCATCGAGGAACTTGCCTTGTTTTATTTTCAAAAAGAAATCATCCGAGATTTCACCATACTTTGAGATAGAGCAGATCAACATTGTCGCACCATATCATACTAGTCAACAACCTAAATTTGGTCATAAGCATTTGCTTCCCACAAAGTTTTATTTCAGGCTCTTGTCTCAAAATATACCAACAAATTCAAAAAGGCATAGAGCACGAAGATATGCACTAGGTTCTTGCAAAGTTTTAACATAGCAACCATTCATCATTTCCAAAGGTAGAGAGGTAGGGGTGCACATACCGTCGCTCTTGGAGAAAGTGCGGAATGAGGTAGACAAATGTTGATTCGGCCAAACCACAGGGGCGACCGACTTGTTCTAGTGCACTTACCTCATCCCTCGTCGATTAGTGTAGTCGGTGTTGTGCGGCACCATGGCAGGAGATCTCAATTGTGTGTTTCGATGAGCTTGGAAGATCTCCCCCACACTTATTCTTGTACCTGGTGTTATTATTCAAAGAAAAAGATGGAAACAAAAAGGGAGGCTCTACTAGCTGAAGAGCTAGGAAACCTTTATTCAAATTCAAATATTTTTGTGTTTTGTTTTTTTAAGAGAGCAAGATGCAAGAACCAACACCATCTTCAAACCAAAATAAGATTTAGTATGAGAGAAACTTACTCGGGGATACTCACATATCTCCCCCACACTTGGAGTTTGCATTGCTATGCAACACAACTCAAGTGTGCGGAGTTCAAGCTTCCTTCATGATGTTCCCTCACCAAAAAAAATTACCTAGGCATTGCAGTCGGTATAGCTCTCATATTTTTAGGCATTGCCTATCCATCGGTCATTTCAATCTCCACGTGAGACGGTTAGCGACCAAAAATACCCGAAGGACGACTAATCCTAAAGACATGCTCTAGCTTTTATTTGAAAAGGAAATCTAAATGATTATTCGGGCTATCTCCCGATAGTGCTTTGTTTTTGGTCATAAGCTCGACCACTTGAGACCTTCATCTTGTAGCCAATCGAGATAATGAAACCATCATAGCTCTAGCTGCAAGGTTAGCACCAAAAATGACCACGAAATTTGCAATGTTTATGGTAAACAAAAGCATCTACAACCTTCCTTTCAAAGTTAGCATGCACAAGGAAAATGAGGAGGTTGTAGGTTTCGTAAAGGTCATTGGTAATGGGGCTTGATAACTCTGGAAACTTTTGATGTGAGCATGGTATTTGTGATCCCTCTAGTGTAAAACCTTCATGCTCGAGTCTATTTTGAGAATCCAATGTCGACGCCTCAAGAATGTCCATAGACCACACATGTTCTTTCTCAACCTCAGGTCTATGACATTGAAGATGTGTATCTCGAACCTCAAGATGATATGGCTGCTTTTCATGGTCGAGCACACTACTCAGTACCCCTTCAATGGGTCTTCCGATGAGAATGAAGGGTGGATCTCCTTTTGGGATGTCAAAGATATGATAATCTAGGAAGATCCCATACTCTCCAATCTTTGTTTGGACGACTCTAAGGATTCCCTCCGTCTCTATGGTTTGACCCGAAATCCATCGGAGACGCTTCTGAGAGAAAGAGAGGGGTTTGTCGGGAAAGGCCTCTAATACTAAGGATTTAGGAATGATATTGATACCAACCCTAGGGTCGTAGAACACATCCTGGTAAGAGAGGTTTCCTACTTGGCACAAGAGTAACTTTAGCTCGGGATATAGCTGGATTACTTGATGCATGACTTCTGTTTCTCTCAACCACTCCCGGCTACTGATTGCGGAGACATATTCCAACCTTTGTCTCTGTCTTTCTACCTCTTCTGGGTTGGGTATGAGTACTTCTTCTCTCTCATGTGTTGAGTCTCTTTCCCTTCTCGGGAAGGATTTCTCCGTCCAATGTTTATCAAATAACTCATCATAAAACTCATAGACGAAATCACACGAGGGGTCGTCAACCTCTCTATATGGTTGGAATGGTTCATCGGTGAACCATGTTTTTGTTAGAGGAGTGCAATCCTCTATGGATTGGATGGTTGGGAAAATGGGTTCCTCCTCTATGGGTTTTGGTTCCGAGATAGTGTTTGGCATGGGTTCTTCTTCTTCGTCTGGGAATTCGTCAAAAACCCCCGTGTAGGGAGTGTTTTCTAGGATTTTTCCTAGAATGTCCTTACACTCAGACAAGGTGAGATGAGCGAAAGACCCTCTGGAAGAAGAGTCTAAGAAAACTGCTGATTCTGGTCCAAGACCATCACGAAAATGTTGCAAGAGAGCGGGCTCTGCGATACCAAGGTCTGGACCAGACTCTACGGTCTTCATAAATCTTGCCCATGCAGCTCCTAGAGATTCGGTCTTCCGTTGCTCAAAACAGATGACTTTTCATCGGAGTTTCACTACTTGGGGAGTCGGGAAAAATGTTAGGCAAAAAGCCTTCCGTAAACTTTCCCAGTCCCCCTCCATACTTCTCACATTGAGCGAATACCATTGTTTAGCTCTCCCCGTTAATGAAAACGGAAAGAGTTTCCATTTCAAGGTATCTTGGCTCATTCCTGTGATCACAAGACATGAACAAAGTTGTTCGAACTCGCGCAGGTGGGAATAAGGACTTTCATCCTTATCTCCGGAGAAGCTTTGCTCTCGGACCATAGCTATGAAGCCGGGACGTAGCTCATAGCTTGATGTTTCAATGGAATGTGATGAAGGTGGAGGCTCCAAATGATCGCCCTTTGGAGCGGAAAAATCAAAAAGGGTTGGATTGGAGTCCATGTGATAAATGGGGTGATACACGGACGAACTAGGTTCGGGGTCAAAACAACTACCGTTCCCCGACAACAGCGCCAGAAAGCTTGTTGACGCTCACTAGCGTCGCCACCAGGTTTATATCCCCGGCAACGGCACAAGAAAGCTTGTTGGCATTTCTTATGTCGTTAATAAATTTGCAATGGTGCCAGAAAGCCTGTTGGTATACTATACGATCACAGATAAATCCGCAAGCGCACGGATACCGTTGTAGCTTTCACCCAGGAGTATTCCAAGGTATCGATTTCCTCGGGGAATGAGAAGTGTAGAGAACCTAAACTAATTCGTCCGGGGGGTATGGTGACGAAGGATAGAAAGGCAAGGGTAGATTTTGGGTAGAGAGGGGATAGCTAATGAAGTTTGGGACTCGTGAGGGTCATGGATAGAATCAAGGCACAACTTGTCGCTCGTCGGGGCCAGAGGGAAAAGAGCCACAGAAAGGGATGAGAAGGGGGCTCTGATGTCGTAACTCCTACTAACCGGAACTAACGTGGTGGACTACAGAGCCCGTCCGGAGCTGTCACCTCCCTAGGGTACCACAACTATTCCGTTGAACAGGGAAGCATTCCAAGGTACCGGAAAGTCTAGACACCACGTCTACACTAACCAAGCACTACTTTACTCGAATTCAAAGCAAAGCATTTACGATAAGTAGAAACTACTTGAACCACAATCGAGGAACCTAAGAACGAACAATGAAATGACTTGAGACTTAGTTACTCACGAATCCGAACTTACAAAGTATCTCGGGTGTGGACGACCGAAGGTGTACCGCACCCGCCGAGGTACAAGAAGAAGACCGACTCCGGCTTCTACTCCAACACTCAACTCTCTCTCCCTACTCTCTGAATACTAACTTCTGGAGGGCTCCACCACTTGCTTCTAATCACTTGTCACACCCTTCTACGAGGTGCCAGGCTCTATATATAGCCCCAGTAGGTCGGTGGCTGCAGGAGGGGGTACTTGTAGGCGAGAGGGAGCTGCAGTGCCGAGCAAGGAGGTGCGGCCGTATCTCCAGGTGCGGCCAGCCCTATGATCCACTGCCTATGGACTTGGATGACCCTGATCACTGCTCCTGAGGTGGTTGTAGGTCGGCTCCTTGGGTCGGTTTCGCCCGGCACGCAAGTTAATAGGTGCGGCCGGTCCTATAGGTGCGGCCGGCCCTACCCAATTACCGTGCGACGCACCGACGGTGTTGAGGGACGTCTAGGATCACTCCTTGATGGCGGTTGTGGCGGTTAAGTGTGGGTCCATCGGTTCAAGTGCTTCCAACCTTAGCCTTTTGATCCAACCGACATAGAATCAATGTTTCTCATCCATCCAAGACTTGTTCGTGGGATTGTTGGTGCCGTGGACCCAAGACGTGGCATATGATAGGTGCGGGCGCACCTAGAGGTGCGGCCGGGCCTAGCCCTGGCCAAGTGTGGCCGGCTGTGGCCAGCTGCGGCCGGCTCCGGCCTGGCTGCGGCCGGCTCTGGCCAGCTGCGGCCGGCTCTGGCCTGGCTGCGGCCGGCTGTGGTGCGGCCGAGCCTGGCTAAGCTGCGGCCGGACCTGGCTGTGGTGCGGCCGGACCTGGCCAGGTGCGGCCGGACCAGGTGCGGCCGGCCCTGCACCTTTGCTTTGGTGTAGCCCTTTGAGGTTCATTTGTTCATTGTTATTCCCATATTTGTGTACCTACAAGTAAAAATACCAACAAAGCTCGTGGAACCTCATTAGTACTTAAAATGTGCATGAAATTTGTTATATCCTCCTCTCATTCTTGAGATAATGACGGTCAAATATTTGTTGTAAGGACCGTCAACAGTGGTGAAAGTGTACAACCTCTGCAGAGTGTAAAACTAATCGATTAGCCGTGCTCACGGTCAAGAGCGGCCTGGACCCTCACATGATAATCGAACTTGAAGATGGACTTAAATCGTGACCTCTGGTTATGTTAGCCATATGCTTATGGCCTATCTTACCTTTATGCTTAATGTGGGTTGGTATAAATTTATACTTTATTAGTAATCGGGTGCTAATAAAATTTGACCAACTAAAATGCTAAATGCTTAGAGCCCAATCCACTATAAAGCCTTTGCATTCATACTTTCCCCGCACTTGCTAAGTACGACAAGTGCTCACCCTTGCTATAAACAATGTTGCTCAGAAGGAGGAAACTGCTATGAAGATGTTGCTGGTTCTAGGCGTACGCAACCCCCAGTCGACTGCTTGTGTTGTTTGGAGCCTTCGTTTCCAGGATAAAGCGTAAATCTCTGATAATCTTCCTTTTTCTTACGTGATACTATTTCTGTATTCACTTATATGTCACTATATGTATGAAAATAGATCCTAGCATACATATTGTCGGTGCGGAAAGTAGTCCCGACACTAACTAGTAGATGCGCTGAGATCGGTCTCTTGATGGCCGGTGCTAAGCAACAATGGGACACGAGGTTTATCCTGGTTCTGGCCATGGGCCGTACGTCCAGCAGGGGTGCGCTCGTGGCGCTGTATTGCAAGGCGCCGTGGTGCTCGTAGAGGGGGGCTACAAGCAAGGCGGGAGAGGAGGAGAAGCCTCCAAGTCCCTGCGAGTTGATTGAGCCAAATGCCAATATCGTGAGTGCGAGTGGGCGATCTGTTGTGCGTGGGTTGTCCCCGCGGCTAGGGGGCCACCTCCTCCTTTTATAGACCAAGGGGAGGCGGTTTACAGTTATGCCGCAGGGCTTTAGGTGTGGTGTGGCGGCGTGGCGCACAGTACTTGTGATTTGATGGCCATCCTGGCGAATCTTGTCCCTAGCACGTGTCGTGGTGGCTCCTGTGCTTGTTCAGGGGCGGCTACGAGGGTGGTTGTGTTGGAGTTCTTGCTTGGTCGTCATCTGTACGCCAGCTCGAGAGTCCAGCTGACGGGGGATCGTGAGCTGCGCAGCAGCTGGTGTGGCGACGTCCCGTCAGCTTGGGTTCCCACAGTGTTGGGCATGGCCCTGCAGTGCCCGGGATGGTGGCACAGCGATGGGGATGGCCTTACAGGGCCGGAGGCAACGGGGGAGGTGCGCTCCATCATCCTCACGTCACGGCGCCATCCTGGACGGGCGCCGGGCTGATGGCCGTACGCCTTTCGAGGGTATCACCATCCTACTTCGAGGGGTGCAACGTGGAGGATGGACGGGAGTAGGCAGCAGAGTGCCATGGAGTGACACCGGCCATCCTGCACAGTACCCGCACAACGTCGGGGATGGCTGCACAGCGGCGGGTTGGTCGCACAGCGCCGGGACCTGATTCCCAGGCTATGTTAGAAGGTTGGCGTGGTGGGGATTCGCCCTTGACCTGGGCGCCCACGATGTGTTAGGGCTTTTAATGCCTCGGTCGGGGGACCAGGCAGGGCACCGCGGTCCGAGGGAGGCCTCGAGCGAGGCGGAGGCTTGCGCGAGGGGCCTGAACCCTCGAGCGGGGCGGGAACTCGCCCGAGGGGCCAAGACCCTCGATCGAGGAGGAGACCTATTGAAGGGGCGCCACGCCCTCGAGCGAGGCGGGGGGTTTCGCGGTGCGGTGCTCGCCCCTCGAGCGAGACGGAGGTTCGCCTGAGGGGTACCGAGGCTGGTGGTTTGATGGGCTGCTAAGGCTTTTTGGGCCATGGGCCTTTTTTGCTTTGGGCTGCGACCGCGCGGGGCATGATTTTTAGTGGTGTGTTCGATCACTTATTTTTAAGAAGGGGTGATTTCCCCCGTTATTAGGGGACCCCTATGGCTGTCCCCGACAGTAGCCCCTGAGCCTTTGCAGTGCTATCTGTACGAACCCCCAAAGGCTGATGCTTCCTGTTAGGACTTTCTTCCCTTCTGGACGTTGTGACATTCCGTGGGGGCGCGCTAGCACACTCGCGGGTGTAGCCCCCGAAGACTTGGAGGAGTGCATGCATTCCTGCAAGGTTTTTTGCGTTGGGCTGCCGATTCACGAGGCATTAGTTTCAGCCGGCCTCAGCGTTATTTCAGCCGGCCTCGGCAATGCCATGTGCGCATACTGGCGCTTGCCTACGATCGGGCACGTTCAGAAGGTGTAGCCGTGCAATGAGCCCCCGAGCCTGGGCCCACTCAGGGCGATCAGGGCGAGCTCTTCGACTTGTCTGTGCGCCCCTTCGCCGCCCCTTCGCGGGGCGGAGGGGTGAGGTGCTCACGACTCCCATCGAACGGGTCGCGAATCACGGATCCCTCGTTGAGCTGTTAACGGGTAGTTCAAGTGGACGTTCGTGCCCCATTCGATAGGGGTCGGCTCGTGGTGCGAAGACACGTCCATAAGAGCGCTTCACGTGGGTATGCTAGGTAGGGCTCGGTCCTGTTCGATTGGGACCGAGGGCGCGGAAGCTCTCCCTCGATGGGATCCCTCGACTAGCTACCCTCGTTGGCCTTGAACACGAACTATGGGGCACCCTCGAACTTGTGAGCTCGAGGACCGGCTTGAACGCGCGCGCCCTAGTCATCCCTGACTCTGTCAATCTGAGGCGCCTGTTCGAACCCTTCGAGGGTCAGGATTCGTACCTCTGATTAGTAGGGCCTTTGCGGGGTGGCACTGAGGTGCCCCCGTCTTGGCTTGATCTGTGGGGCCTGCTAGGCTGCGGTCGAGTCGATCCTCGAGCCACTGATCAGTAACCCCTCAGATCGAGGGCATCTGCGGTGCCCACTGTTCCCTCGACGGGCTGGGCTTTGAACCGCTGATCAGTAAGTCCTTGCTCGAGGGGCATCTGCGGTGCCCACCCTCGACGGGTAGGGCTTCGAACCGCTGATTAGTAAACATCGTGTAGGTCCGGCTCCTGCGGACCCTCGAGTCTGTTTAGTGAGCCGCGGCTCTGCCCGTTTTAGATCGGGGCATCGATCGTACCCGCGAGGGGTCGGTTCTCGAGCCCTTGGCTTTGGTTTCGTGGGGGGTCAGCCTTACCCAGGAAGGAAACTTCGCCATAAATGGGTTGTGATCGTGGCCGCGGGTCGTGCAGAGTGGGCGCACCTTTTTAGGCGGCGCAGCGCGAGCGTCGTGGGAAGCTGACGGGACGGGGCGCCGCGTCCCTTGGGGTAATGCGCCGTAATCATAGCGTGCGTGCGTCCGCGTGACTGTTTCGGTGCGGCGGGGCCCGTTTGTCAGCGACGTAGGGCGCCGGCCGCATTAATTGCCGCCACACGCGGAGTTCCCGGGGGCGTTGCTCTCTCAGATCCTATAAATCACAGGGGGGAGTAGCTGCGAGGTTCCTTACCTCTGCCATTTGCATCCGTCCCCCACACAGCTCGTCTTCTTCCCAACCGCGCACTCCGCCACTTCGGATCTGCTCGCGCTTCCTTTGCTTCCGCCGCCGCCCTTGCTCCCCACTCTTGTCTTCCATGGCTCCGATTCGGGTGCTGGACCCTTTCCCGTGGCCCCGGTCGACGGCGACCCGACTGTCGTTGGAGGAGCTGGTGACCGGCGGGCAGCTGACGCCGGCCGGTGACGGCCCACGCTCGGTGTGGATGGTCCTGCCGTCGTCGGACAGGGAGCCCAACCCCCCGCCGGGCTACGTCGTGAGCTTCATCCGCCTGCACGAGCGCGGATTCAACGCCCCTGTGAGCAGGTTCATGCAGGGGTTGTGCCACCACTACGGGGTGGAGCTCCACAACTTCCCCCTAACGCTATCTCGTAGGCGGCTTCCTTCGTCGCCATCTGCGAGGGATTCCTGGGGGTCCCGGCGAACTGGGACCTGTGGGTCCATCTCTTCCGCGGCGAGCTCCACACTCTCGCCACGGGCGAGAAGGGGACGCGTCAGGCAGTTCGCGCCGGCGGCCTCACGATCGCGTTGCGGGACACGCGCAAGGAGCTATACTCGCCGTGTACCATGACGTCCAATAACGCCGAGTGGGAGAAGGGGTGGTTTTACCTCCGCAACGACGGCGCCGGTCTCCCGCCGTACACTGGGAAGGTGCTGAGGGAGAAGCCCGATGCCTGGGTGCACGGCGTGTCGCCCCCTTCGAGACAGAGGAGGCTCGAGTCCCTCACCAATGCCCTGCGCCAGTTGGCGAACTCCGGGCAGGCGGCAACGTCCGTCATTGCCAACTTCCACCACCGGCGAATCATCCCTCTCATGGAGAGGGAGCTCCGCATCTTCGAGATGAGCGACGCGGCCAATCTCGTGTCGTTGGCGCGTTCATGGCTGCTGCAGGAGCGGCTCCCCAAGGGGTACGTGGCCACTCAGGCGAGGCGCGCGGTCAACCTCAAGGTGGTGCCGCACAACAACGACGACCTGTGGTCGTTCGTGATGGTCCCTGACACCGGGCCGGTGAGCACCGCTTTCCCTTGCCCTTTGTTTCTCCTCTCACATTTTTCTGTTTGTCCTGATGGTTCCTGCCTGTAGGCGGTGAACGTTAATGCCGCCCAATCGGACCCACCGACGCCCCGGTCGCAGGCCGCCGGCCGCGCCGCGCAGTAGCGGGAGCGGGACCGGGCGGCCCTCGCAAAGGAGAGGAGGATTATGAGGCAGGAGTGCCTCGACCAGTACAACGAGGAGTACCGGCTGCACCAGCAGCAGGGTCTCTCCCCCCCACCGGTGCTGGTGAACTCGTCCTCGGACGAGGGGGAGAGCGATGGGGAGTGGACCACCTCTGATAGGTGGGAACCCGCGGTGCCCCCGTCCCCAAGGATCGAGGGGGCGGACGCGGAATCGACCCTTGAGGCGGGTACGGAGCCGCCCGTCACCGGATCGTCGGTGGAGGTGCCGGCGGGCACCACGGAGGCGCCCGTAGGCGCGGTGGAGGCGCCCCCCGAACCTTCGAGGAAAAGGAAGCGGGGCTTCTTAAGCATGAGGTAAGTAGCATTCCTTTCTGCGCGCCTGCGATTTCGAGACGTAGCCGCTCATCCCCTGCCTTTTTCTCGTCGTTAGGGCATCACCGGCCGTCCCCGCCCTTGCGCCCATCAAGGCGCTTAAGCTACGGACATCGTTGGTGACCGAGCGCCGCTCGGAGAGGGCGCCACAAGCGGCGGCAAGTGTGGCGGCGGCTGGCGGGCAGTCGCACGCCACGGCCGCGGTCGCAAGGCCGCAGCAGGAGGAGGCGGCAGCGGCGGCCGCGCAAGCGTTGGTTCCCCGCGACCCTCACCAAGGGTGCGGGCGGACTCGCTCTGAGAGCCAGTCTGCCAGGGGCCACGAGGCGGTCGAGGCCCCTGCTGATGGTGATTCCGCCCCCAAGAGGGGTCGATCGAGGAGGACAGTTGGGCCAGCCTCCGGGCCCGCGCCCGAGGTGCTGGTGGTGCGGTCCGACAGCTGCGTGATGTCGCAGTGGCCAACGCATGACGCCAAGGTGTCGTCATCGCTCGCCGCGCCGCTGGCACCTGACGCCGCCCCGTCGTGATTGGAGAGCCTGCTCGACGAGGCCAGTGCCGAGAAGGTGCTGTGGCAGGAATTTCGTGCCCACGGCACCTCTCTCAACGCCGCCCTGACCGAGGCGCTCCGGCTCCACGGAGGCCGGTCATTCCAGATCTTCGAGGTGAGGATCTTTGTTCAATTGGCGCTCGTTTCCCATTTCTTTCTCGTTCCAACGCGTTTCGCTCTGATCCCTTCTTCTGTTTTCTCATTGCCGCCATATGAGCTACAGGGCCAGGTGGGTGAAAAGTTCAACCGCCTTGCCGAGCTGAGCCAGGACCTCGACTGGTACCGAGGGCAATATGAGGCCCTGGACGCCCTGGTGGAGGTGCTGCGGACGGACAACGGCTGGCTGGAGTATAAGCTGTTGGCCGCGGAGGACGCCCTCATTGACCAGCGCACTCTGACGACCGAGAACGCCACCGCGGTCGACAAAGTGAAGGTCGTGCTTCAGGAGAAGGAGGGGGCACTGGCAACGGCGAACAGCGAGCTGCAGAAGGCGCACGACGCCTTGGCTGAGGCGCAGACCTCGCTGGCGCAGAGGGAGACCGCTCTCGCAGAAGTGCAGACCCAGCTCCAACAAGACCGCACCACCCTCGAAGGGGTGTGGTCCTGGCAGGCTCAGGCAGAGCAGAAGGCCTGGGAGGCCGAAAAGCTAAGCACTGACCTGCAGGAGAAGGCCACGTCGCTCGCCGCGGTGGAGGAGCAGCTCCGCCAGGAGCAGAGCGCGCGTCAGCAGGTGGAAACCCAGCTCCAGCAGGAGCGAACCGCCCTCGAGGACGCTCGGGCCACCCTCCAGCGCGAGTGCTCGGCTCGGAAGGAGGCGCAAGGCCAGCTCCAGCAGGAGCGCACCGTACTAGAGGAGGTCCGAGCCACGCTTCAGGTCCGCGAGTCGGAGGTCACGCGGCTCACCGGGGAGCTGGTCCAAGAGGTCGTGGCCTTCGTGGACTTGCGGATCACCGGCGAGGAGAAGGATGCCACCATCCTGGAGCTGCGGCAGGCGGCTGAGACCGCACACGCGGACCTCGAGACGGAGAAGAAGTAGGTCGAGGGTAAGTCGCCCCACGAACCCTTCGTTTATCGATCGGTTTGTTTCGCCGGGATTCTCTTTCGACTTATTTTCTTTGCGCTCTCAGGCCTGCGGACCGCTCTCGGGACGTCAACGACGCAGGCGGAGGTGCTCCAGGCGGCTTACCACTCCTCCCAGCAGGAGCTGGGGGTTCTGCAGCAGGCAGCCCTCGAGGTGTGCCAGAGCATCGACGAGGGTGCCGGGCAGGCGGGGAGCTCCGTGGCGAGTCGCCTCCGAGCCTTGGGCGGCCATGTTGCCAGGCGTATGCGAGGCGCACTCCACCTGGGGATCCAAAAGACCCTCGGCATGGTGCAGTCGCACTACCAGGTCGACCTCGCGGCGCTGGCCACGGGCTACATCGTCGCCGACGATCTTGACGACGACGGTGTGCGGGCCGAGGCGGACCGTCTGGACGCTCTTGCTGCTCCTGCCGCCGACATCCTCGCTGACGATTTCGAGGAGGTCCTCTTCCTGAACTCTCCCCCAGCCGGGCCCCTCGAGCCCTGAAAGTAGTTGGGCACTCTGGCCCTTAGATTGTAGTCAGAAATCGAGCCGTACGGCTTATGTAATTAAGACAATTTGCTTGAAGTACTTGTAAGTTAAGTGTTATTTCGTTTTTGTTTCGTTGCGCTATCTTATCCCTTTCCTATAACTTAGGCGAATTTTGGCTGGAGGTGGTCGTTTTCACGAGTAGCCCTTAGGCAAAGTGGTAAGAGGGAAGGGCCGTATCCTGCCGGAGGCGTAGGCTGTCCCCGACTCGTCTGTCTTCGCCCGTTGGCCATTCGCGCTCCACGTTTTTTCGCCCAAGTTCCCGGGTCGAGACATGTTTAGCATTTCAGAATAAAGATTTTTTGCGAAAAAAGGGACCGTTTAGGGGGGGTGCCCCCCGTAGTAGCCCTTGAGGGGGACTTGGTTTTCGGGGGGAAAGCCGAGTCGCCCTTGATTTTATTCAAAAACTTTAACATATATACAGCTGACTGGGGCGTCGGATATGCACAAGAAGACTTGGAAATCCTTTCTAAGGGTAGAAGCGACGTAGCTGTTGGATGTTCAAGTGTTGGTGAGGACTTCGCCCTGCTCGTTCGCCAGCTTGTACGTGCCGGGCTTGAGCACCTCGATGACGATGTAGGGCCCCTCCCACGGCGGTGATAGCTTGTGGCGGCCTCGGCTATCTTGGCATAGCCTTAGCACTAGGTCGCCTTCGCTAAAGTCTCAGCGCCGGATTTTCTGAGCCTGGTATCACCGGAGTGCCTGCTGGTATCTTGCCGAGTGCATCATCGCCACATCACGGGCTTCATCTATCTGATCCAACGAATCTTCACGGGCCTGCTGGTTTGACTCCTCCTCATAGCCCCTGAGCCTAGGTGACCCGTACTCTAGGTCCATGGGGAGGACGGCCTCTGCGCCATAGACAAGAAAGAACGGCGTGAATCCCGTGGCCCTGCTCGGGGTGGTTCTGAGGCTCCAAATGACCGACGGTAACTCTTGGATCCATTTCCGGCCGGACTTGTTCAGTCTGTCGAAGATCCTGGGCTTGAGGCCATGTAAAATCATGCCATTGGCACGTTCCACTTGGCCATTGGTCTGTGGGTGTGCGACGACCGCCCAATCCACGCGGATGTGGTGGTTGTCGCAGAACTCCAGGAACTTTCTACCGGTGAACTGGGAGCAGTTGTCGGTGATGATGGAGTTCGGAACTCCAAACCTGTGGATGATGTCGGTGAAGAACGACACTGCCTGCTCTGATCTGAGATGGGTGATGGGGCGTGCCTCGATCCATTTCAAAAACTTATCCACGGAGACCAGTAGGTGCCTATAGCCCCCGGGCGCCTTTCGCAAGGGCATGATGATGTCCAACCCCCACACGGTGAACGGCCATGTGACGGGTATGGTCTGGAGAGCGTGAGCTGGGAGATGGGTCTTGCGTGCATAGAACTGGCACCCTTCGCAGGTGCGTATGACCTCGTTGGCGTCGGCGACCGCTGTGGGCCAGTAGAAGCCTTGGCGGAACGTGTTGCCCAAGAGGGTGCGCGGTGCCGCGTGATGGCCGCACACGCCTGCGTGGATGTCTCGGATGAGTTCCCGGCCGTGGGGAATGGGGATGCACCGCTGCATGACCCCGGACGCGGCTTGCTTGTACAGCTCACCGTCAATCATGGTTGGAGAATTGCACCCAACCTAGGTGTCCCAACATGTAGTAAATATCCGTGCCAAAACCCAATATGTGGAGAGCTTGGTCGTCGAAGTCGACGTTCGCCACAAGCCTCTTCTCAAGGCGAGCGAGCTTCTTCTCCTCCTCCTCCGTCATGATGATAAATCCATATTCGGAGTACCGCGGAGCATATGGAGGTGGAGCGGATGATCGTGTCGAGCGACGAGGTGGGACGGGCGGCTCCTCCGTACGTCCTTGAGGTTCGGTGAACCTCATAGATGAGCTTCGTGTGGCCCTCATGCCACCAAGGAGGAGAGTGTCGTTCCTCCTCGGCGGTGCTGTGTCCTCCTCCATACTCCGAGGAGACTCGGAAACTGAGTGCCTCCTCGAAGAGGTTGTCGATGATGGATTGGACGACGATGATCCCTTCTTCTTGGTAAAAAGGCTTGTAGTTTTCTTCCACATGGTTGCTGCACTCTCCTCACTAATATATACCCGGGGTTTTCAACCGGTTACAAGGCACACAAATATTATTCGGAGTATGGACTTTGAGTGGAATTAGGATGTGTTTTGTTGGACGAAACAAACTCGGGATGGATGGCTAAGTCTAAGGTGGTTCTGGACTACAAACTTGAGCACACGAACAAAGAACTGGATGGGAGACTTACCTGCCAAAGGGGAGCACCAGGGTGCTTAAATAGGGGGTAGGCCGGCCGGCCTGGGCCGACCGGCCTGGGGGCCTCCACGCTCCTCTCGGCTCGATTTTTCTCCAGCACACTCATCTTTGCTTTGTTGCTTTGTGACCGCGTGCTCCACGGGGTTGCACCGCCCAAACTCTCTCGTCCACTCCTTTGCTTGCATTATTGGTCCTTCCACTTGATGTTTTTGCTTTGAGTCACTTCCATACTCCTTTGCCTCACATGCCTCCATGATATTCCGGCAAAACAAAGCTTGGCTGCTCCCCATACTTGTCCTTTGCATGTGGTTTTGATGAAAGATGTTGGAAGGGCATCCCGTGATGCATCATGGTGCATGCATGGTTAAGTTAATCAAATTGCCTCCCTCTAAGCATGTTTTAATGCCAAGTACTCCTCTAATTTCGAAAATTAAGAATAAACTCAGAGCTTGCAATGAGTTCAAATATAAATTTAGAGGAGTTTTTAAAGCATTGAAAACAAGTGTAAGTCGAAAATATTTTCCGACTACTTTTATTTTGGTCTCACCGATATTGTTTGCCTTCATTAGTTGAGAGCAAACTTTTCCCGACTTGATCATGGGGGCATAGGTTTAGGTTCTAATTTTGGTTAAATGAGAGAGATTTTGAATGAAATAAAATTAAATGAGGCTTAGAAAAATTCTAATCTTAGAGAAACTAAGGATATGGATTTTTAAACCAACCAAAAGTCAAGTTTCTAGGTTCACGCGAGTCCTACCACGTGCTGAAATTTAAATAACATCTAGGTTCAAGGCATGGCTCTACTCGTGTGTTTTTAGCATGTAAAACAAGTCAACCATAACATCATGAAGAGGATGAAAGGTTGAGATAGGTTCTGAATTTTTTTGGTTTTGGTTTCTCGAAAAGAAGCAAATAACACATAGGATGGCTCATGTAAAGGGTTTATGATCCAAATAAAATATCCAACCAAGAATTATGTCTCTAATATTGTTCAACGACTCTAAGTCTAATGTCTTGCGTAGCAAATTCCAAAACTAACTTACTTGAAAAGACTCGAAAAATCTTGAATCGGGTTGTCCTCCCGGTAGCTTATTCTTGACTCGACGAAACGGGTTGCCTCCCGCCTAGCGCTTCGTTTATAGTCCATGGCTAGACTTCTTCACTTGATTACTTCGGATCAACGCTCTTTGCGGGCATTGCAATCTTGGGTACCCACTTCCACACCATCTTGGGCGCGGGCTTATTCTCCAGCTTAGTCATCTTTTTGGTCTTCACAGGCGGCTTTTGTTCCTTTATCTTGACAGATGCAACAACCTCTTTGATTTCCTTCGCTTCCTTCTTCTCTGACTCTTCCTTCTTCCTTGGCTCTTCCTTAACAACGCGACGATGAGGCGGAATATATTTAACTTTGATCATGTTGCATACCTCGAGGCGTGGTCGAAACTTGAAAGAACTCCTCTCGCCGTTGATGTCGAACTTGATCTCCCCCTTACCGATGTCGATGGTAGCTCCCACGGTCTTGAGGAAAGGCCTCCCAAGGATGAGTGGCGGCTTCTCCCTCTCTCCCATCTCGAGTACCACAAAGTCGACAGGGATGAAGTGGTGTCCGACCTTCACGGGCACATCCTCGGCGATGCCCAAGGGGTAGCGAATGGAGTTGTCACCCAACTCCAAGCACATGGCCGTAGGCTCTAATGGTAGGCGTAGCTTCTCGAACACATCTCTTGGCATGACGCTCACACTTGCTCCAAGGTCGCATAATGCCTTCTCGAACTTGAACGAACCAACAGAACATGGAATCGTCGGGCATCCGGGGTCTCCTTGCTTCTCTAGTCCATTTGCAATAGTGGCGCTATATTGCTCGGACATCTTGACATGATATACCCCGAGTGTTGCTATCTCATACTTGTTTGCAAGAATATCTTTGAAGTAGCGAGAATATGTAGGAACTTGAAGGGCATCCAATAGCAGCATGTTGATGCTTAACCTACACACAACCTCCACAAACTTCTCAAAGTGATTATCAAGTTTACCTCGGAAGTAGCGTGGCTTAAGTTGCGGTATCTTCGTGTCTTCCCCCGACACCTCAAACTCGGGATCTTCGGTGACGATCTCAGTAACCTCCTCCTTAGCAAATTCCTCCGCCTTGGTGGATGGTTTAGGCTTTCTAGCTCCCATGGAACACTCCGGATCTTCGATCTCTTTCCCCGAACGAGTTTGAATGGCCTTCACCGTTTTGGGACCTTGAGGTTGTCCCAGAAGCTTCCCTTCATTAGCAGATAGGCGCCCGGCAAGTTGTCCCACTTGCGTCTCGAGCATCTTCATCATGTTAAGCACTTGATGGTTGGAGCTTCCGACCTCCATCACCTTGCTATCGATGTTCTCCAACACCTTGTCTATGTCTTTGAACTTGGTGACGGCATCCTTGTTGATCTTAGCTTGCTCGTCCATGAAGTCCTTCAATTGTATACGAAGCGGAACCGAATTCGAAATGGATGAGCTTGCACTAAATTGAGGTCTACCTTGCCCGTAGCGGAAGTTCGGCAAATCCCCCTTCCTCATATAGTCGAGCACCTTGGCTTCCTCCGGGCAATCCTTGTGGACATGGCCATATTCTCCGCACTCTTCACATGTGGACCTTGCTTTGGCAGCCTTTAAGTCTTGAGCTTCTTTCTTCTCTATCTCCATCTTCTCCAACCTCCGCATAAGCGAATCAATCTTGCCTTCGAGTATGTCTTCCTTCTCCACTTGCAAGACTCCTTTGACATTCCCCGTGGGTTGAACCAGAAGTAAGCGTCCGGATGATGCCCACGTGTCATTGTCCGCGACCTTCTTGAATAGAGTGAAAGCTTGGGTCGGCGTAAGCTCGATGATGGATCCTCCCACCGATGCATCGATGATTGTCCTTGACTCCATGGTAAGTCCTTGATAGAACTTTTGAACGAGATCCTCCTTCGGGAACTTGTGATGTGGAACTGCCCGAGTGTACTCATTGAAGCGCTCGAATGCCTCCGATACAGTCTCCGTAGGATATTGAGCAAAAGTAGCAATCTTATTGCGCAAGCTTTGAGTTTTACCCGGTGAGTAGTATTCCTTCATGAAGGCCCTCATCAAGGTGTCCCAATTTTGCACCGTTTCCGTCGGTTGAGAGTAGAACCATTGCAAAGCCTTCCCGAGTAACGAGAACGGAAAGAGCCTTGCCCTCATTTGATCTTGAGTCACCCCGTCCATGTTGAATGTTTGACAAAGTTGAATGAACGCTTGAAGGTGAAGGTTCGGACCCTCTTTACCGGTGAAGGGTGAATGTTGCACCATGCGAATCGTTGAGGTCTTGATCTCGAACGGCCTTTCGATCTCCACGAGGTTCAAGATTGGTAGGTCGACGATGTCCGGGGTGCATAGCTCCCCGATCTTGCGCTCCGGCTGTGGTTGTTCTCCCATCGGTGGAAGTCGATTCTCCCTAGGGCTTTGAGGTGGTGATTCCTTTGGAGACTCCGACGATCTCTCGGCCTCCGCTTTTGGATCTGCAAATTTTAGCTTTTTAGCTTGTGCTTCACGTCTCCTTAGCCTGTAAAGTTTTTCTGGATCATCCACAAAATTATCGGGTTTGTTGGAGAGGTAGCCGTCCATCTCCTGTTAGGGTTAGCAATAAACAAAATATATACAAAATGAAAATAAAATAAACAAATCTGAGAAAACTAGGGTTAGTCAAACTAGATTAGATTGATTTTGAGGATGATCAAAAGTTAGTAGATGCAAAAGGAAAAACCAAAAGAAAACTGAAAATTATTCACAAAAAGCAATAAAGGATCGAATCTTGATCACTTGTTCCCCGACAACAGCGCCAGAAAAAGGGGCTTGTTGACGGTGTATATGCGTATCAAACTTCAATTGGACTTGCAAGCGGACAAGTCCTCCGTCATGGTCAAGGGACCCTTCTTCCCTCAAGTGTGAACCCAAGGTATCGAATCCGTGGAACAAATGTGTGATGCAAGAATCAATCTATTAAAACCGAGAACACTTAGATCTTCAAAGGGGAACCTTATGCATCTAATCTAAAAAACATCGAAAGAAACGAATCTATTCTATGAAATCCGGAGGTAGCAAGAGGTAGAGAGGGATAGATAAACCAATCTAGAGAGATTGGATCAAGCTTTAGTTGAAGTTCCGAGCAAAGAAGAAGTAACCAAGTTGAATCTCGTAAAAAGCATCTTTAAACCACGGTTTCCCGTCTGACTCCGAAAACACCCGCCTTTTGGAGCCACCGTTCTGTCACAATGCACCCCTATTCGTGCGGTTTAGTCTAGGGCGAGTCCAATGGACAGGTTGAAATCTCCCAGAAGGTCAGGCATGCACCTCTAGCCACCACGGCTACAAGAACACCCTCTATGATCTATCTCGAGAATAGATCTTAAGATACGAAAAGCCGATTGAAATCAAAATCATAGGAGAAACACTCGATTGCTAGAAATCAGATTGCAACTCGATAATTCAACATAATACATGATACATGAACAAGATCACCACCGGGATCCTACCTTGATCTTGCTTCTAACTCCTGGAACTCCGACGTGGTCTTCCTTGCAAGGTTCCCACACCGGCTAGGGAGACCCTAGACAACTAGCTCGACCTTCTCCTCTCCGAGATGGTGTCCCTCTCTTCTCTACTCCTCGGCGGCAGATGATGAATGAGTTGATGCGTGGCTCTTGGCCTCAGGGCTATAAATAGTCCGAATGGCGGCTAGGTCAAAGGGGGCGCGACTGGGCCCCGAAGTGGGCTGGGCCGACCGGCCTGGGCCCACTTCGGCCCAGTCCGCGGCCTCCTTCGCTGGTGTTGCTTCCCGAGCCTTCTAGAGTATTCTCCCTTCTGCATGTGGGCCCTTGACATCAGTTTCTCCGCGGTTTAGATGAAGCTCCTTGCCCCGCAAGATTCAGCATTTTCTGTTTGGGTCCTCGGAGTTTTCCGTCTTCACGGGTTTGTCCTTGGACTTCTTGGAGTCATGTTCACTTCATTGCTTGACTTGTACCGGGCTTCAAGGTCTTGTCACAAGGTGCTTGATGAACTTTACCCGGAAGTCTTGCTTTCAACGCTAAATTCCTGCATAAACATTAAACTCCAAAACCGACATGCACAAACGAACTTGTTATACCAAGGGGGTTAGTACCAATGGATAAGATATAAAATTCATGCCAACACCGAAGGTAAACTCAAGGCTAGGTTGACGGAAATTCACCGTCAACAACCTTGTTCGATGTAGTCGTACGAGGTCGGTGCAGGAAGAAGTCGATGCCGTGCAGTCCCACGAACGGCTGCCGGGAAGTAGTGGAAGTAGTCGTACGGGAGCGAGCAGTTGCGTCAAACGCTCCCCAAAAACCTTATCGCCCGCCTATCCCGAGCAGGATCTTCTTGTGGCGGTCGAGGTTCCGGAGGCTCTGCTCTCGCCGGCATAGTGCGCGCTATGCAGCGATGGGGATGGCAAAAGCAGCAATACAGAGGGAGAAGGGAGAGGTCTCTTGAATAGGAGTACCTGAG
The DNA here is from genome assembly GCA_036936925.1 of Cenchrus fungigraminus. Classification (NCBI taxonomy): domain Eukaryota; kingdom Viridiplantae; phylum Streptophyta; class Magnoliopsida; order Poales; family Poaceae; genus Cenchrus; species Cenchrus fungigraminus. Next base: position 10,744,755 of record CM072778.1, on the reverse strand, counting down.
GTGAATGGGGGTGAGTTGGAGAGGAGGAGGAGGAGGGCGCTTTTATATAGGAGGAGGTGGTGCTGCGGGAGGCGCCAGATCTAGATCTTGGACGCGGTTCAGCGAACCTGGACGCTTGCGAGAAAGGAAGGCAAATCACCGTTAGAGAATATTCTGAGGATTATTCCCCTCAACGGCAAAAGGTCCTCCCACCCCACGTCCATCCATCGTCTCGTCTCGGCGCGGCGAGCGAGCGCGCGTGTGTGTGGCTCGCCAGTCTCCTCATTCAACTTCACAAACGGTGTACCAACAGTCCACTATTTAAGTTGAATAAATCTCTCCTCAAATACCCATATGGTATTATTCTATTTCCCTTACCATTAAATAAGCGAGCTTTAATTCTTTTAATTAAAATAAATGGCTCAAGGCCATTTATTCCAACAGACACTGATTTGTGACGAATTTTCAACGATTCGTGATGGAATGATTGCGTCACGGATTAAATAGTTTCTTGTAGTGGATTCTCCTACTATTTATGTTGGGAATGAAAGAAACTTGATCGAACTACTCGAGCTTTGCCCCAATGCATGCTAAATGGGCTAAGTCGGGCGGATGGGGGGAAGTCAGACCACTCATGTTCATCTGGGTTGGCTCCACGAATTTTGTGTAACAGTGGATCAAAGACGCCATTGTATCAGGTTTTGCGTCAATGTCCAAAGTCCGAACAATCACTGGCCGAGTGGCCGGCACAAACCTGAGCTTCCATTGTCCTTTGCGAGCATCCAGGGCTCCAGGCATCTAGCCCAGCCCTCCACACTGGGGGTGACTCACGTCCGAGTGCCTGGACAGGAGCCGACCTCCAGGCACCCCCCTGCCCCCTGCTGGCATCAATGCGTCATGAGTCCGTGACGGCGCAGGAGAGAACTTGTGCCTCCAGCTGGTCGTGTTGTTTTTGAGAGTTTTACCTGTAAGCCATTAAAAAAATTGCTTCAGACCTGTGTGCTATTGGAAAGTTTGTTCGCACATGTATGCCACCGATTTGAACTTTTGAGACCTGTGTGCCATTTCGTCCACCTTCTGTCACATTTTCACGATTTGTCAGCTCTGTCCTGTGGGCCCGGTCAGCAAAGAAGTCTAGAGTACCCTTCTCCTTCCTTCCTCTTATCCTTCACCCAAACAGGCTGGCAGCCGGCACGACACAGCAGCCTGGTAGAGGCTCGGCTCCCCGCAGCGTGCAACTCGACAACCTCTGGCCCCCTCGGCGCGGCGCGAGCATCCCAGGTCATCGTTAATGGTCGCGACGTCGGCGTCAGTGTCAGCGGAGCTCACGAGCGCGGCAAACTCAGGCAGGCTACGAGAGCGGTGAACTCGGTCGAGGAGCTTCGATGGCCTCGATCCCCAATCTGCGCGCGACGGACGAGGCGCCGACACCGCGTGTAGCCACGCCGCGCTCGCCGCGTCCGCGTCGCATCGCTGGCCAGTGCGCAGTCGCACCCGGGCCAGGACGGGCACGACGTGAGCCCGCGTCATATGCGTCGACAAAATGGGTGCTACCTCGACGTGCCGTTCGCCGACCTGGGCCTCACGCGTGGTCGAGCAGCTGGCGCCGGACTTCGACGCTGCGGGCGGCCACCACGGAGCTCGCCCGTGCCATGGCAGAGCTCTCCCACGCCACCGCGGCAGCCTAGTCCGAGCTCGACCCTGACCCATGCCGTTGAGCGTGCCTGTTCCGCCCCGCTGCTAGGGGCGTGATGAAGCCGAGCCATCCGTCCTCACGGCGGCCCTGAACATGGACTCGACCTCCTCGAGCACGGCCACCACCTCTGCCAAATTGTTCGATATTCGAATGTGCGTGTGTGTTTAATTATGAAGTTGTGATTGTGACAGACCAACGGGGACGGGCTACTTATGGAGAGGACGGGTGGAGCAGCAAAGCCGGTGATGCCACGCGTGGAGGCCAGGCGGTCGCTAGCGTCGGACGGACAACGCGAGAGAGCGCCGCAGGTTTCGCGGGTCGGTGCGTGATTTTGTCTGTTTCCACGGTTGTTTGGCCGCGCACGTTCTGGTGGAGCGAGCTGCCAGCCGGCGGGCGTTGGGCTGTGCGCCCGCGCGAAAGATCCATGCTCCGGTGTACAACCTCGTTCAATTTGGAACGGAGGCGTCTATTGGGAGTCCGAAAATCGGATGGGGACCCCGAACACAAGTGAAGCTAGATTCCAGAACGAATACGTGAAAGTATGTAAAAGCGCGGGGACAAAGAATTCTCGAAAGTCTGTACTCGTCTCAAAAGTTGTGAATCCCTTTACACGTGCCCTCGACCCCCCTTTTATAAGGTGACGAAGGGACTTTTACATTCCAAGATTACCCTCGAATCTAAAAAATATTCCTGGTGTGAACATATACATGAACGTCTTTTACATCCCGTGATTTGCGGGGCTAATTTCATATATTTACAAGCTTGCCATCCATTCACACCTCGAACCCGGACTTTTGGCACCGCCCCTTTGACTCGGTTCATTCGTGGCTTCAGCTTTACATTTGCGAAGATTCCCATGTGCCCGAACTCCTAACTCAAGTTGTTGAAACCATTCTCGAAATAGAGTTTTCCGATTCCTGCGGAGATTTCTGAAGTTACCTTTGCCAGAGTTTCCCGAATCTGCGATGATCTCCGAAGTTTTCACCATCCTGAAATAACGAGCAGACACGCGAACTCATGCTCTTTCGGCGATTATTTCGCCAAAAAGTGGTGGATTATTGAATTTTTCTAAAATCACGAAAGAAGAAATGTTACTTGGTTCTTTCTCAACCGCTTTCAAGAATTCGCCAGAGTCTTGACACCTCCGAAGTTTCGAGGGTGTAAGGTTTTTACCCGATTCCCCAACACTAGCCCCTCGAGGAAGCAGGTTGACTCCGACGATCCGTTTCCACGAATAATTCTCAGAATTTTGGTAAAAAACGTCACCCTCAGAACGTCGGAGTGTACACGTGTCCTTCCTAAAACGCGCAACGGTCATCTCGAGACTGCTTCTTGAAACTACCCCCTCTTCCCCTATAAATAGAGGCCCGGCGCGGTAACTTTATTTCACCACTTCGCAGCTTTCTCCTCACTTTTGAAGTATTCGCAGCGCAAGGCTTTTAAGACGCCCGAAGTTCGGCGATTTCTTCGGTTTTTTAAAGGTATTCTATTCGCCTTTCTCACATTTTTTCGGTCATTAGTCAACTATTTTGTAGATTTTTTGTTTCTTGTAAATTGATATGCGTTTCACATTTATTTTTCTTTCGAATAGGTGTCTTCTGAGGAATTAGCTGCCGCTGGTGTTCCACCGACGGAGGAAAATGCTCCCCCCAGAACAAGTGATCTGGCTGCTGAAACCGTTTGCGATTCCGGCAGTCGCGAAGATGGAGAAATTAGATCTGAGAACAAGTCCGAAGGTGCCGAAGATCTTTCTAACATTGAAGCTGACCTAAATGAACTAGTTGCTGCCAAGGTTACATCTTATCCACCAGCCTTTGTTTTTGGCAAGTCTAAGGTTACAGCCGAAATTATTAAAGAATATGATGAGGACGGATTTTTCCCTATTGGTGATGGACGTCCTCCTTCTGGTGAAGAAGTCCCTGCTCCTGAAGCCAATGAAGTCATTGTTTTCAGGGATTTTTTTTACCTGTGGACTTAGATTTCCTTGTGACCCTCATCTACCTTCTATCCTTGAGAAGTTTTCCGTGAAAATGCATCAACTGACACCGAATTCTTTTCTGGAACTTTCGAAGTTTTTCTGGATTATGAAGACTTTCAGGTGTACTGCTGGTGCTGACATATTCGCACGTTTATTCGAGCTTGTGACTGAGAAGGATATTCTTAAGCTTGACGTGGGAAATACTATGAAGCTCACTATGCATGCTGTACCTTCAACACCCGAAGGAAGAATACGCATCAAGGCCTCACCCGCATCCAGCTTGCACCTTGTAGTAAGACTAACTTGCCCAAAGACTGGAGCTCTTTTTGGTTCTATGTGAAGGTCGATATGTCTAAGGTTTCCGGCTACACTGGACCAGCCTATCCGCTCTATTCACTGATGGCACCTGTGACCGCTATTAGCACTGCTACGTACAACGACCGGGCCCTTGGTTTCAAGAACTGTGAGAATGCTTTCTTCCTAGCCAGCACTATTCTTGGTGGCCGCGATGCTATTGAAGAGTTTGTTGCAGCTCAAGTTTGGCCCTTATCAGATGGCTGGAAGCCTTCAGAGATTGTTTTTCTTGATGTGGATTGGGCTTCTCAGAAGGTGTTGTTTCCACGATTCAATTTGCGACTTAAGGATGGTCAGAGCCTTGAAGACTTCATTCTTGAAGTTGAAGAGAAGGTTAATGAAATGGTTGGCGAATCTACTCCGAATGAGTATAAAGCTTTGAAGAACATCGTGAAACATAAGAAAAGAGTGAATCGCGTGTTCTCAGAACTTGGTGCTGAGACTGCCCTCCGATCTCGCACGCCAGGTGTGGACAAGAAGATTCCGACCGTTGCTGTAGCTGTTTGCTCGGCCGCTCCTCCTAAGGCTCGAAGGATGAGGGCTTCGAAGAAGGATAAAGCTAAGGGCAGCACTAGTGAATATTCTTCTCCTGCCGTTTGCCCGACAAAGACTAAGTCCTTGGAATCCAGCAAGAGGAAAAGAAAAGCTTCTGAAAATATTTTCGACGCTGAGATACAAGCGGCTTCTAGCCTTGCGAAGTTAGGCAGGAAGAAATCTAAGAAGGCTGTGAAGAAAGTTACTGCTACTGTTGTCCAGCGTGTTCCTTCGGCTTTCTCTGATGACGAGATGGTTGATGAACCTCGCCAAACAGGTTTCTTTTCTTGCTTGTGCTGCGAATTAAGATTCGGAGTTCGTTATGCCTATTCTCCAGGTTCTGAGAATGAATTTGTTGATGTTGAAACTTTTTCAGACATTGTCCCCGAGGCTCAGGGATCTCTGGGTGACTCTACTGCTCCTGTTGAGGTTGAGCTTGATACTTCACTAGCTCTTGCTGCTAATGATGATGCTTCTCCAAAATTTGCTGAAGATTTGGAGCAGACAGTGAGTTGAAGTGGTGGTCTACTTCAGGTTCCTTCTTTGATCGGGACTCGTGAAGACATTCCCGAACAACAAGACCCTACTCCTTCCGTCGCTGCCTTTAATGAAACCTTCGGTACGTCATTCAGAGGTGAACTGTTGAGTGTCGGTGGTCAGGTGGCTGGTGCGGACGGTGGTAGTCCTCAGTTTTCTGTGTTGTGGAAATCCCCTAAACTTGTGGGTGCAACAGGAGGGGACGCTTCGAAGAAAAAACTTCACTTGACTGCCGAAACAACTTCTGCTGCTGAGAAGCTATCTTCTTCCTCACTTTAGAAACCTTTGACGATTTCTGATCCTGCTATTCAAACTTCCTCGAAGACACTTAACAAAAAAGGTTTGTATGTTACTTTCATCTTTATTTTCTGTTGATTTCCTTACCTTCCTTATTGGTTTTGTTGTTGGTTCCGTTTTGGTTTTCGCAGGTTTTGAAGAAAACATGCGCAAACTTTCCTCATCAGAGCTTGCTAAGTTTAGCCATTTTTACAATTTGAAGACATCTATTGTTGGCAAGGTTGTCTCCGAAAGGCTCCTTGAAAAGGAGGAACTTGTTGGGAAGCTTACTGACGAATCTCGAAAGTTGAAGCGTAATTTAAACAAGGCCCAGGCTTCCAATCTTGATCTAGAGCAGCGAATCGCTAAACTGGCAGATTCCCTGAAGAAATGCCAAGATGAGAAGGGACTTGCTGAAGCTGCTCTTCGCGATTCACAGAAAGATCTTGAAAACCTTAACAAAACTCGCGAAGATAGCCTAAAGATGATTGAAAATCTTCGCAAGGAAGCTGACAAGAACACGAAAACTATCGACGAGCTTCGTGGTACTAATGCTGAGCTTTCGTCGAAGAATTCTGAGCTCGCGAAGACTTTGAGCATGAAAGAACAGACGAGTCAGGATCTTGAGAAGGCTCTGTCTGAGTGGAGCGAGACTTCGAATAAAGATGTTGATGAGATCAAGCAAAACCTGAAACATCTATTTGAGGAGTACGAGGAAGCTCTGAAGCAATTTGGTACCCGTCCAAGCCCACTTCCTAACAGTGATGAAATTTCTGATTTGCTGGACTAGATGCTGAAAGAGTTCCAGGCTCTTCCAAATGTTATCTCAGGAGCTAGCGACTTCGCTGCTCTTTTTTTAGTGGAAAGTCTTCTCAAGCTTCTCTATGACTTTGATTGCGTTGACCTTTCGAAGTTTCGCGGATCGCTCTCGCGATTCCCAGATGCTGCAGGTACCTCAGCTATCCGTCCCAATGAAGATGTCCGAGCCGTAAAGGTCAAATTTGCGAAGGAATTCTGGATTGCGAGCGGTAAAGAATTCGTGAAAAAGATTGCTCATGACAAGCTTGAGGATGTTATTTTTCTAGACTTTGTTGAAGTTATAGCGCCTTATAGACATCTTTTCTCGAAACTATTAACTTCTTTTGTTCCCTTCTCAGATGATTCAGAAGGAAGCACGCGCCTAAGCTGAAGAAACCGAAGAGGCGACTTCTGGATCTGACGCTGATGACTCAGGCGATGATGAGAATGGTTCGGAAAGTGAAGACAATGGCGGCAGTAGTAGCAGCAGTGACGACCAAGATGGCGGAGAAGAAGGGAGCTCTGATCGACGCACCAGCTCTCCAAAGGTTGACATTGTTGGATGAGGCGACACTTATCCGAACTTGTTGATTTTCATGCTAAAAAACTGCAACTTGTACATTTGTGGGTTGCGACCCTCCTTCTAAACTCTTGTCTTGTAAACTTTAACCTGCGCAGGTCCTGCAAGGTGGGCCTATGCTGGATGTGATACCTTTGCGAATCCATCGTCAGGATCAAGTAGTTAGCGGTGAAGCTTGGCGGTTGTACAAAGAAGCTCATCCTGGATGCGAATTCTCTGACGTTTGGCTTGAATGTTGTCAGTACTTCTCAATGCGTAGTTTTCAACTAAGTTTGTTTTTTCTTCAACGGATGGTTATGCTCTCGCTACTGAAGCCTCGAATTCGCGGTCCTCCGTGAAGACGGAGCCCCTTAGCCCCATGACTGGCGATTGCAGCTTTGCTTATGCTAATGACATTGCCGAAAACAGGGGCCGTGAGCCAGGCCATATTGTTGAACTTCCTTTTTGAATTTTCAGCTCTTCGAAGCTGTGTAACTATATTTTTATGAATTTTTCTATGAAACTAAGCCAATAAATTCATTTTTAAGAAAAAATGTCACCCTTCCCACCTTGTCGTTTTCATGTAAAATTTGATAGATGTTTCCCTTTGGCTACTCTTATTCTCTCTCATCGCGCAATGATTTGCATTTCATCAGAGTGTAAGTCGACAAAATTTGTTTCACGAATTTTGTGGACTTGCGTCTATATGGCAAACTTGCCTAGGTTGATATCGCAACCTTCAGTTGCTTCAACCGGATTGTACAATTGCTATTTTCACGAAGATGACTAAGCCCCTTAGCTCATAGAATAACATTTTCGGCTAACGAAGCTTTTCTTCATAGACATAACTTCATAGATTTTTTCATGCATTTTCACCACTATGTTAATTTATTTTTACAGCTGAAAAAATTAATTGCTATTTCATGAATATTCTCACAAAAATTTCTAGGCAAAACGTTGAAACTTTCCGGGCCACAACCTTTTGTTGTTTCCGCCCATTTGGTAGGATACCCCTTTGCTCTGGGATTTTAGCCACAACTTGTTGTTGTCTCAGGCTTTTCGATAGGATATCCCTTTAAGGTGGGATCTAGGCCACAACTTGTTGTCGTCTCAGGCCTTTCGATAGGATGTCCCTTTAAGGTGGGATCTAGGTCACAACTTGTTATCTCAGGCCTTTCGGTAGGATATCCCCTTAAGGTGGGATCTAGGCTTTCACGGAGCCTTCGGCTATCAAGGAGCCTTTTCACAAAACTTCTCTTTCTCTTCTTTAATCTCGGCTATCAAGGAGCCCTTTCGCGAACTTTTCTTTTACATAAATTGATTTTGGCTATCATAGAGCCTTTCACGACTTTTTCTTTCTCATGATGGAAATTCAGCTATAACGGAGCCTTTTCACGAACTTTTTCTTTCTCACGATTGAACTTAGGCTATAACAGAGCCTTTTCACGAATTTTTTCTTTCTCACAATTGAACTTAGGCTATAACGAAGCCTTTTCACGAACCTTTTCTTTCACACGATTGAACTTAAGCTATAACGGAGCCTTTTCATGAACTTTTCTTTCTCATGATTGAACTTAGGCTATAACGGAGCCTTTTCACGAACTTTTTCTTTCTCATAATTGAACTTAGCAAGACACATAATTTGGGGAAAACACTTTTCATATATATCACAAAGAGTATTTACATAGGACCCGCCTTGTTAAAAACCTTGCCCCTTGATTTAGGGCCCCTTCGCAAGGAAAAGAGTACGATCCTTTTTATTCTAAATTAAATGCGATAAGTAAATATTTTTGTTCCCGAAACCACTTATAGTTTCGTGGTTCAGGTTTTTACAATTTTATGGAATCTAAAATTGCGAAAGGAAATGCTAAATGCTAAATCTAACTACTTTTCATGATTCTTAAGGATAGTACCTTTTTAGGTTGTCTGTGTTCCACGAATGTGGCAGTTCTTCGCCTATTTGGTCTGTTAGGCGGAAAGCTCCTGGCATGCTAGTTTCTTTTGCTATGTAGGGTCCTTCCCAAGATTCCTAAAGTTTCTCGGGATTCTCCCAGTTTTTCTTTCTTTTCAGTACTAAGTCACCATTCTTGATATCTTTCCTGACTATTTTCTTATCCTTCCATGCCTTGGTTTCCCTTTGGTATTTTTCAATGTTGTCAGAAGCTTCGAGGATTGTTAGCTCGATCATGTCCTTTTCTACCTTCATGTCAACTTCTTTGATTTCTTTTGCTTTCTGAACTCTCAAGCTTTCATTCCTGTTTTCTTCCGTTGTCATTGCTTCAGTGCTGAATAGCAAGCAAAATGGTGTGAAATCTGTTGCCCTTGACACTGTTGTATTGTGAAACTAGATTACTTTTGGCAATTCATCTATCCACTTGCCTTTCTTCTGATCATATAGACACTTCTTGATTCCCGAAAAGATTAGCCCGTTTGCCCTTTCAACAGCCCCATTAGACTACGGATGATAGACTGAAGAGAACTTCACGTGGGTGCCCAGAGTTTTACAATATTCATTGAAAGAATAATAGTCGAATTGCTTTCTGTTGTCGACAGTTAACTCTCTTAGTACTCTGAATCTGCAGATTATGTTTTGCCAGAAGAATTTCTGAACTGTTGGTGCTGTGATATTCGCCAATGCCTTCGCCTCCACCCACTTGGTGAAGTAATCAACTACCACTGCTGCGAACTTGCAATTTCCTTGAGCTGTTGGCAATGTGCCGACCAAATCCATTCCCCACCTTTGCAGAGGCCATGATGGTGGAATTAGATGAACTGGCATAGATGGTAGGTTTTGCTGATTCGCTGTTTTTTGGCAGGCTTCACATTCCTGAACCAGCTTCTTTGCATCAAGGTTTATGGAGGGCCAAAAGAATCCTTGCTTTATTGCTTTGCCCGCTAGTGCTCTTGTGCCTTTGTGTGCACCACAAAATCTACTATGGATATCTTTAAGAAGTTCTACACCCTTTTCGGAGGTTATGCACCTTAGCCATGGTTCGGTGATTCCGGACTTGTAAAGCTCACCATCCACAACAACATAGCCCCTTGCCCTTTGCCTTAGCCTTTTTTCCTCCAATTCATCTTGTGGTTCATAATGGCCCCTCAGATATGCCATGATTTCATCCCTCCAATCGTGAGTTTCTATACTGTTCACAGTTCTTGGTTTTGATTCTTTAATGGATGGTTCTCTGATGATTTCAAAGAACACGTCTGGAGGTATCACTTGTTTTTGTGCTACTGCTTTCGCTAGCTTGTCTGCCTCATTGTTGTCATTTCTTGAAATATGCTGTACTGTGTAGCCCTTGAAGTGCTTCTCCATTTCCCTAACTTTCTCAAGATACTTCACTAAGATCAGATTTCTTGCTTCACTTTCTTTCTCGATGTGTTCCTGAATCACTTTGGAGTCTGTTTTGATGATGAATGTTTGCTGTCCCAAAGCTTTCATCTTTCTCAAAGATAGCAATAAAGCTTCATATTCTGTTGTGTTATTCGTGGAATGAACGTCATCCGCGAAATCAAGTCGGGCAACGTATCTTATTACGACTCCTGCTGGAGAGGTCACAATCGATGCTATTCCAACCCCTCTCTCACACCAAGCCCCATCACAGTGCACCACCCATGGCGTGGTTATATCTTCGGTGGAGTCTTGGGATGGCGATGTCCACTCTACAACAAAGTCTGCCAGAACTTGCGATTTTATCGCGTTTCTTCTCTCAAAGTCTACAATGTATTCTGATAGCTCGACTGCCCATTTGACGATTCTGGTTGAGGCTTCTTTGTTCGTGAACAGGTCATTCAGTGGCTGATTCGTGATGACTCTTATTCTATTCCCTTCAAAATAATGCCTCAATTTTCTTGCTGCCATAACAACTACATATGCTATCTTCTCTAATTCCAAATAGAAAAGCTTAAATCCTGAAAGAGCCTCCGAAGCAAAGAATACTGGAATTTGTTTAAGCTTTCCTTCTTCTTCTTTTTCTTGCACCAGTACAGCTGAGTTGGAAGCAGACAAGTATAGCAGAAGTGGCGATTTCGGCTCTGGGGGACATGACTTCGTCATGTTTGATATGTAGTCTTTGAGTTCTTGGAAGGCTTGCCTCTGAGATTCAGACCACTGAAAATTCTTGGAACTTCGGAGAACTTGAAAGAAAGGTAGGTTTCTCTCTGCAGCTCTGGGAATGAATCTGTTAAGGGCAGTCACTCTCCCTATCAGTTTTTGTACGTCTTTCACCGAAACAGGCTCCTGCATCTCAACTAGTGCCTTGATTTTGCCAGGGTTTGCTTCAATACCCTTTGTCAAAACCAAGCAGCCCAAGACCTTTCCCTTATGAATGCCAAAAACACACTTTTTGAGATTCAGTTTGAGATTTGCTGCCCTGAGATTCAGTTCGCAAAGGTTTCTGCCAAATCGCCTATGTGGTCACTTCTCTGAACACTCTTGACGATTATGTCATCGACATATGCTAGAATGTTTCTCCGAAGCTGAGGATGAAGCACTTTTGCTATCATTCTTGAGAAAGTGCATCCAGCGTTCTTCAGGCCCTCTGGCATTCTGACGAAACAATAAGTTCCGAAAGGTGTAATGAAACTTGTTTTTTCTTCGTCTTCTCTTCGCACTCTGATTTGGTGGTATCCTGAGAACATGTCCAGGAGTAAAAGCATTTCGCTGTTCGCAGAGTCATCAACAACCTTGTCCACCCTTTCAAGCGGAAAACCGTCTTTCTTGCAAGCCTTGTTCAGATCTGTGAAGTCCACACACATTCTCCACTTGCCATTCTTCTTCTTTACTGGGACAGTGTTAGCCAGCCAAACAGGGTACATGACTTCCCTAATCACTTTGGCATCCTGAAGCCTCTGCACTTCAGCATCTACTGCTTTGGCCTTTTCTTTGGACATTTTCCTGAGTTTCTGTTTCTTCAGAGTTATTTTCTCATCTGTGTCCAAGGGATGCTCGATAATGTCTCGGTCAACACCTTGCAAATCTTTTGCTGACCAAGCGAAAATATCTTTATTCTTGTTTAGGAACTCGACAAGCTCTTTCTCTTCTTCGGGGCTGAGATGAGCCCCTATCACTACTGCTCTGTCTGGCATGTCATCTAGGTATACTTTCTTCGTTTCGCCATCAGCAGCTATCTCAATTTTTTCTTTATCTCTCTTGGCCTCAACATATGGCTCTTTCTTCTCTTCGGTGGAGTTTAGGTGATGCACATTGGTTTGGCCTGGTGTATGGCCCTTCTCCATATTTCGGGCCTCTTGCTGGTCACCGAGCACGGTGATGACTCCTTTTGGTGCTGGGATTTTCATGCATAGGAATTGCTGCCTTATCACAGCGTCGAACTTATTAATGAATCCTCTATCGAAAATCGCGAGATACGGATGATACATGTCAACCACGTCAAAAATGAGAGTTTCGGTTCTGGCGTTGTCAAGATCTTCGAAGGATACTGGTAGAGCTATCTTTCCCGCTGGTTTGATTGGCTTTCCTCCGAAACCCAACAGTGGGTATTCTGGTAGCTGCAGCACGTGTGAGCTCAAATTCATTTTCTCGAAGGTTTTCATGAACAGAATGTCAGCTGAACTTCTGTTGTCCACCAATATTTTTTCGATAACCCATCCGGCGATGTTCACTTTGATGACCATAGCGTCGTTGTGGTCAGTGGACTTCAGTTTAAAGTCTTGTTCGGTGAAAGTTATCGGCACTTTGGCCCATTCTGGATGCGCTGCTGGACCATCGTTGATGACTGTGTTCACAGATCTGAAGTAGTTGTTTCTTTGCCTTTTGGTTTCGAACTTCATGGCTGAGCCTCCAGTGATAGGCATGATGGTTCCGAAAGAAGGCAGTGCTTTCGGATTGTGGCCTCTTGAACTTGATTCTGGGTTTCTTGAATTATCTGGTGGAGGCGGCAGCATTTCACGAATTGGTTGTGGTTGCTGGATGGTTTTTATTGCCCGAGACTGAGGAAAAAATTGTTGTGAAGGCTACCATGACGACTGTCCCTGTTGAAATTGCTGGATTGGGATTGGGCTTGGCTGAGGACCCATGAACTGCGGTTGCCAAAGGTTTTGACAGAATTGATTTGGCATTGTGGAGGCAATGCTCATAATGGTTTTCTCTTATTGTATTCTTGCTATGTTCTTTCTAGTTTCTGGGCAAGCTTCGGTGCTGTGACCTCTCCCATGATATCTGCAGTAGAAGTATGGATCTCTTGCGTCATGATTTTGGATCTTCGGAGGTCCTCTTCCTCTTCCCCTTCCTCTTGATGGGAAGCCTCCTCTTGTGTTTGGTCTATTGTCCTGGTTGAACTGAGGGTTTTCCACATTGTTGATGTTTCGTGGAGTTTGAAACTGAGGCCTCCATGTTGTTCCTCTATTGCCTTGCCTTGATTTCGCTCAGCAACTCTTTTTCGATTATCTTCATCAGACTTAATGTATTGTTCTAGTTCGTCGAAGAGTTCTTCAATGCTCTGTGGTTCCTTTCTGGTTAAGTGCGAAGCTGTTTGTCCTGGAGTCAGACCTTTGATCAGTGCTTGGATTGTTGTTTTGTCATCTGTTCCCGGAATTTCGAACTTTTGCTGCATGAATCTTCTCACGAAGCTTTGAAGTGGCTCCCTATCTTTTTGCTTGCAATTGAAGAGGTCTGATGGTTTAGCAAAAGTTTCATGAAACACTTGAAATGCCTGAATGAATTTCGTCTTGAGATCAATCCAACTGCAGATTGAATGTGGAGGCAACAAGGACTACCAGTTGAGGACTGGTCCTTCACAAGCAATAATGAAAGATTTGGTCAGTGCAACATCATCTCCTCCTGCCGAATTTACAGCTGCTTCATAGCTCATGATGAATTGTCTGGAATGCCCATATCCATTGTACTTCGGGAGAGAAATTGGTTTGTATTTCGGTGGCCATGGTGCTGTTTGTAGCCCTAGTGAAAGTGGCGACTCTGGGTCTGTGAATGTAGAGATTCCATTGCCCGTGAAGAAGTTTTCTCTTGGAGTTCTTTTGTGCTGGCCAGAGTTCTGGTGTGGCGAATCGCGCCATAGTGAACTGTTCTCTTGCTCTTTCATTTCATCAATTTCTCTTTGCATTTTTTCTAGTTGTTCTTTTGCCTGGTTGAGTTTCTCCAGTTTCTCTGAAGCTTTTCTTTTTGCTTCCAGCTGACTCGCGAATCTTTCTTTCTCTTTCTGAAGTATCAGCAGCTTTTGGTTCATCACTTGCAGTTGTCTGTCTATAGCCTCATCATCTTCTTCTTCAACTTCTTCAGCGAATGCTTCCAGAGTGTGCGCGGTTTTCTCAGCTCGTGCCTTCTGGAGGGCCTCAAGTTTTGCTCTCCTTTCGTGGTCTAAGATCTGCGAAGGTTCTGCAGTGAGAGAGTTTCCATTGTCTTCTTCGATGTGATGATCTTCCTGGTTAGCCTCAGCGGGTGTGTTCTTCTTGGACTTCTTCTGTGGAGGCATCGTGAGTTGTTTATCGGCTGAAACCACGGTGGGCGCCGATGTTGGGGAGTCCGAAAATCGGATGGGAATCCCGAACACAAGTGAAGCTAGATTCCAGAACGAACACGCGAAAGTATGCAAAAGCGCGGGGACAAAGAACTCCCAAAAGTCTGTACTCGTCTGAAAAGTTGTGAATCCCTTTACACGTGCCCTCGACCCCCCTTTTATAGTGAGACGAAGGGACTTTTACATTTCAAGATTACCCTCGAATCTAAAGAATATTCCTGGTGTGAACATATATATGACGTCTTTTACATCCCGTGATTTACGGAGCTAATTTCATATATTTACAAGCTTGCCATCCATTCACACCTCGAACTCAGACTTTTGGCACCGCCCCTTTGACTCGGTTCATTCGTGGCTTCAGCTTTACATTTGCGAAGATTCCCAAGTGCTCGAACTCCCGACTCAAGTTGCTGAAACCATTCTCGAAATAGAGTTTTCCGATTCCTGCGGAGATTTCGGAAGTTGCCTTTGCCAGAGTTTCCCGAATCGGCGATGATCTCCAAAGTTTTCACCATCCTGAAATAACGAGTAGACACGCGAACTCGTGCTCTTTCGGCGATTATTTCGCCCAAAAGTGGTGGATTAGATAATTCTTCTGAAATCACGAAAAAAGAAATGTTACTTGGTTCTTTCTCAACCGCTTTCAAGAATTCGCCAGAGTCTTGACACCTCCGAAGTTTCGAGGGTGTAAGGTTTTTACCCAATTCCCCAACAGCGTCCCGGGTCGAGCTCTCACCGGAGCAGAGGTCCCCCGTGCGGGTCGGAGAGCGCGAGGAACACGTGCGGCGCGTGGAGCAGAGGAGCGTGAAGGGGAGGAGGAAGGAGGAGTTTTGGTGGGCCTGGAGGGGTAAAATGGTCATTTTATTAATCTATTTGACATCGTCAGCTCAAGAAATGGACGGAATGGCACATAGGTCTCAAAAGTTCTAAGTCGGTGGCATACAGGTGCGAACGAACTTTCCAGTGGCACACAGGTATGGAGAAACTTTTTTAATGGCATACAGGTAAAACTCTCGTTGTTTTTCCTAGGTGTGGATTGCTATCCCACGTAACTTTTTTTATTGGGCTTTTTTTGTTTTTTTCAGCCGTGCGAAAATTAGAGGAAAATCAACGCGACGAAAAATGTTCCACCGGTTTTTGGGTCGAACATTTTTTTTACAAGTCAAACAATTTTTGTATACAAGTCGAACATTTTTTTATATAGGTGGAACATTTCTCAAATATAGAAGTGTAACATCTTTTATATACAAGTGGACATCTTTCATATACAGGTGGAACAGTTTTTTTATACAAGTGAAACAATTTTTTTATAAGGAGGAACAATCTTACAATAGAGATGGAACATTTTTTTATACAGTGGAACATTTTTCCAGGTGAAAACATAATTGTTCCATGTTTGTAGACCAATTAATTAAATAAGTTAATTGTTCTAGATCGAAATGCAATTTGTTTCAGGTAACAAATTAGTTGTTGCAAGTGCAAACATAGTTGTTTCAGGTGGAACATTTTTCTACACAGGTGAAACAAAATTTTTATACAGGACGAACATTTTTTTTATAGGTTGAACATTTTTTTTTATTCAGGTCAAATATTTTTTTTATACAAGTGGAGCATTTCTATTATATACAGGTGGACCATCTTTTATATAGAGGGGGAACAATTGTTTTATACATGTGGAACATTTTTTTGCATAGATGGAACAATTGTTTTATACAGGTGGAACATTTTTTTATACAGGTCATGACGTGTTAGCAAAGTGCATTAGAGAAAAAAATCGGTAACTCACTCAATACTCAATATATATCCAAATTAAATTCCGATTGCACCGTTGTGTTTATTATAACAACATCTTTGAATCTAGATCACACTTGACCATATTTAGAGTATATTTATTTTGGAACATTTTTTATGCAAGTGGAACAATTTAATTTATTTCAACGTCAAACAAATTATTTCAACACATAGAACAATAAGTTATAGAGAAAGGAACAAAAATTGGTACAAGTAGAACAAATATTTAACAATAGAATAAAAAATATAGAAATAATAAGTGGAACATTTTTATACAGTGGAACTTTTTTATACAGATGAACATTTTGTTTATATAGGTGGAACATTTTTTATATAAGTAGTACATTTTATTATACATGTGGAACATTTTATTATACAGGTGGAACATTTTATTATACAAGCGGACCATTTTATTATTCAAGCGGAACTTTTTTTTATAGACATAAATTTTTTTAATATAGGTAGAACATTTTATTATACACGCGGAATATTTTATTATACATGTGGAACATTTTTGTACAGGTAGAACATTTTGTTTATACATGTGGAACATTTTTTTATGCAAGTGGAATATTTTGTATATATAGGTAGAACATTTTATTATACAGGCGGGACATTTTATTATACAAGTGGAACATTTTATTTCAATATCAAATAAATCATGAAACACACTATAGATTGTTCAATACATTTATAAGTGTGGAACAAAAATATATGAATATAAAACGAAATGTCCAATAGAAAGTTATATCTCTAGAAAAAAACATATGTACTCGAGGAACAAATATTTGTATGCATAGAACAAAACTTGAAACTCATAGAACAAAATGTAGCTCATTGACATTATATGAACAATCTACACTATAGAATGGAAAATTTTATGAGTGCTAAGAGAACAACCTATCTACATAGTAGGATATTTCATGAGAACAATCTAAATAGACTATGAAGCATCAGATGGATAATTTAGGAACAATACAAAAAAATAACATCGGACATCTCTTATATTGTATAGAAAAAATAAATTAAATCATAAGAAAAATAAATATTCCTAAACGATAAATAAATGAATTAGAATAAAAATGAAACAATAAAAAAGACACTAAAACTGTGAAAAAAGAAAAGCAAAAGAAAAAAGTAAAGAGAAATAAAACATTACGCTAGAGCATGGAGGAATAATTGAAAAACAAATTAAATAAGCATATGCTAGAGCAAGCAGGACCGGAAAAAAACCGAAATAACAAGGAGGATACATATTCTTTGCTAGCGAGTAACAGAATGACGTGGGCCAACTAGGAGACCAAAGCGTGAAGAGGGGGAGGGGGGTTGAGGACCGGAGCGTCTGAGGACCGGTGGATGGTCGCTCCTGGCTGTGATGAGTGATTGACAACGTGGTGTGGACTGACTCTTGGCTGAGTATTGCAGGTGCAGGTTGCGGCTTGATTTGCGTTGGTGCAGGGGAAGAGCAGGCGCGAAAGGTCTATGCCTTGCGGGGCCTCCGAGGAGTGGAGAGACAAGTAGGCCTGACTCGAGGGACCCGGTGGCCAGCGGGGTCAAGTGCGGGCTGCATGGTGGCAAGAAAAGTAAGACGAAGTCGTGAACTGGAGCTGGTGCAGGGTAGTGGCTCACGACCAGAGTCTGCACGCGGGGTTTGCGGCGGTTCACCACAAAACCGTTGGGTTACTTGGTTGAGCCACAAAACCAAGACCGGAGGCTTGGCGGGCGGAGACGGGATCCGAGCGCGCCGAGAAGCTTCGAAGCGGAGGACACGCGTCGGGATCGCAAGGCTTGCGTCGAGGCTAAGCGAGGTGCGGTCGCCGGGCATCCGTCCGATGGTGCTACGACGAATATTCCCAAAGTGCCCCTCGGGGGCGTGTATCCTAGTATTATGTAATAGGGGTAGTTTCGTCTTTCGGCTGTCTCCATATATACTTAGAGGAGAGAGGATGGCAGCCATCTCTCGAAACCCTAGCTCATTCACTCTTGCTATTTTCCCTTCCTATTTTCCCTAGATTTTCCATAGGACTAGCTTAAGAGCTTCATGGTGAGATCTTGAGAGAGGGATGGATGTTGAGGAGGCAAGCTAGACCTGTATGAATCTTTCATGGTTTGTATAGAAGATTCGGCGTTGTGATTTCTGTGGGTCTTTTTGGTGCCTCTTTGGTGTTTTCGTTCTTCGGTTGTTTTCGCGGATTTGAGAGGGTTTTTCTCCGGATTTCTTTGAGGGGATCATGGGTGAGTGCCTTGTGCCTCTTTGTGGATGATCTTGACCCCTCAAACGCCGGGAAACCTCCCCGATTCGATGGTCTTTGGGTGGAGTTCTTTGTTTGTGGTTGAGTTCGTGTGATCCGCGATTCCCGTCGTTCTAGGGAGTGAGAGGCCAAGAGTTTTCGGGCATAGCATCACCTAGTGACGCATATCATCTCTCCCAAATCTTGCCTCAAGAGCTTAAGCTGTTTGGGAGATCCGGTGACGACTTTGGGAAGGTGTTCTTGCGAGTTCACGGTTTTCTGCTCTGTTCGTCCACGGACCGTCCGCGCGTGTTTGGCGGACAGTCCGCAGCTGGCGGACAGGTCGCGGACCGTTCTGCAGACTGTTTATACAGAGGCGGTGTTTTTCGGCTGGAGGCGTCTTTTGTACTGCGGACAGTCCGCGCCTGTCTACCGGACAGTCCGCCCCTTCCCTGGCGGACAGTCCGCGGCAGCTAGGCGGACAGTCCGATCTGTACGCAGATTCTTGCCAAGTTTGATCGGTTCCTTTGCTTCTTTTCTAGAGCTTCCGCGTGTACTTCGAGGAATCGTTCCTAGGACTTGTAGTTGATCCATAACTACGTTGTCTTGGTGATTGGTGTTCGTGTGTGACTTTTGGAGTTGCGTTTGGGACATAGGCCGAGTTCTTTGAAGAAGAATTTTTATCGGCTCCCATTCACTCCCCTCTCTCTGGTCGCCTAATCGGTCCTTCAGGGGTGTCCGGCAACGGGTTCTGGTCCGGTTACCCGGACCATAGCAACGACGCTCCACACCCCACGGGCACATATAAAAGCTTGCCACAGGGCACTTAACACACGCAGACTCTGCTAAATATTTTTTTAATACACAGTAGGAGCACTGCTCTGTCGTATTAGCACAGACTCTGCTAATAGCCTAATAACCCTTCTTGCCATCACTCTATCTCCTCGTTAGCAGTCTCGAGTTCGACTTGACAAGCACATGGTGCTCAATGGCGACGATCAACAATCCCACTGTTGGCACCATATTCAAGCCTAGCGATCCCACTGTTGGCACCATCTTCCTCAGCCGCAAGATTGCCGGCATGCTCCACAATTCCTCCGGCCACTACATCATCGGAGATGCCGACGTCTATGCCGCACCACACTTATATGATCTTGTCGCTCAGCACGCGCCTGCACCTGGAACAGTAAATGGGACCGGCAACAAGGGAGTTTGGTTTGTCTTCAGCCCCCTCCACTATGCGAGCCCATCCCCGCGAGGGAAGAGGTCCCTGGTCCCGTATCGTTGGCGCGGGCAAAGGAAACTGCCATTCGGAGTGAAAGAAGAGAGTGCACGGGAGCACTGACGAGTACCGGACCTATTTCTCGTCAAGACAAGTTCAAATATATATATATATATATATCGGAAAAATCTATTCTACTCCCGAGTGTAGTTACTCCTACATTCAAAAAACCACTTTGTGTATGTGTACATACCCATTTATCACTTGGAGTATATTCACATACCTAAAATAAGATTTATCAAAGTGATAACCATGAAAAAATTTCATAGAAACTCATTTTTTTTGCACCTTGTGATGTATGTTATTTCCTATATTGAAACATAAGTATGTTCACTAACTTTACTTTTCCTTACACATAAAAAAATAGTATGTCAACATACCACTTTTAAAAATCAAGTATGTATACATACTTTTTTAGAAACCTCAAGTATGCAAAGATACCTTCTAATTTGTGAGATACAAGTATGGGAGTAACTACACCCGGGAGTAGATAAAACTCGTCTATATATAGTTATTCCATACCCGAGCCTCCTCACGCACCTGCCGACTCCCACCCGCGCCGAGCCTCCCCCACCGCATCCGGTTTTTCTTCCCACGATTTTTCTCTCGTCCGGTTTTTTCTCCCCCACCGCATCCGGTTTTTTCCTGATTTTTCCCCACGGTTTCTCTCATACGGTTTTTTCCTGGTTTTTCCCACATCTGTTTTTTCCACACTTGCTCGGTTTTTCCCACACCACATCTGGTTTTATTCCCACGGTTGTTCTCTCGTCCTGTCTTTTCCTGGTTTTTCACATGTCCGGTTTTTTTCAATTCGCACAGCTACGTGAGATTGGAGTGACTTGGAAGATTGTTAAGAGAAATCATAAATTTTGCAGTATGAGTATATTAGATTATTTTTTACATCAACAATTCGATCACCCTTTCACGTACGCAGGACGGGTGACGAGGTTCTGTTATTTTTTACATAAACAATTCGATCATTCCTTTCATTAGTAAGACAGGTCACAGATCATGAAAACAATATATTGAATATGTGGGCATCTAAACAATAGTACAACTTTTTATACACAAACGACTAATTCACAGTCTACTAACCAGAGGCAGACCATGCTGAGCGATCTTGAATACATATGAAAGGGAACATTTACATACAAGGGAACGTCAGACATGAACCCAAACCTACCTAAAATAAACCATAGTTGTCAATATTTATCTAAAAATTGAGACCCTTGAAGATGAACTGAAAAAGGTCACCAGGAAGCTTGTCGACCCTGTTTTTTGTGTAAAAGATGAGTCAATGCAACATCTCATCTTTGTTGAGCAAGCCAGCAAGAAACATAGTTATACTAATGAAACAGGAAAATAGGACGAACATATGAAACAACATCTCAGCCTACTACCAAGTTTTAGGTTTGTAATTAGTCTCAAAAACTTTTGGATGTACTCATATTGCCATGCATCTATATTATAGGAATAAACGAACCAAAATTGGCATCATAGTAGACAACTCTACATTTGATCACTCACAAGACTAATGAGGCCAAATTTCAAGTAATTAGAACAATTTGATCTTTCGCAATAGGCCAAAATCCATCTTGTCGGTAAGAATGGGTTCGGCAGTGTTGACAGTGAAATTCCGTCAACCTAGCCATGAGTTTACCTTCGGTATTGGCATGAATTTTATATCCTATCCATTGATACTAACCCCCTTGGTATAACAAGTTTGTTTGTGCATGTCGGTTTTGGAGTTTAGTATTTATGCAGGATTTTAGTGTTGAAAGCAAGACTTCCGGGTAAAGTTCATTAAGCACCTCGTGACAAGACCTCGAAGCCCGGTACAAGTCAAGCAATGAAGTGAACATGACTCCAAGAAGCCCAAGGACCAAACCCGTGAAGATGGAAAACTCCGAGGACCCAGACAAAAAATGCCGAATCTTGCGGGACAAGGAGCTTCATCTAAACCGCAGAGAAACTGACATCAAGGGCCCACATGCAGTTGGGGGAATACTCTAGAAGACTCGGGAAGCAACACCGGGCAAAGGAGGCCGCGGGCTGGGCCGAAGTGGGCCCAGGCCGGCCGGCCCAGCCCACTTCGAGGCCCAGTCAGGCCCCCCCTTTGACCTAGCCGCCATTCAGGCTATTTATAGCCCCGAGGCCAGGCGCCACGCATCAACTCATTCGCCATCCGCCGCCGAGGAGCAGAGAAGAGAGGGACACCATCTCGGAGAGAAGAGGGTCGAGCTAGTTGACTAGGATCTCCCTAGCCGGCGTGGGAACCTTACAAGGAAGACCACGTCGGAGTTCCCGGAGCTAGAAGCAAGATCAAGGTAGGATCCCGGTGGTGATCTTGATTCATGTATCATGTATTATGTTGAATTATCAAGTTGCAATCCGATTTCTAGCGATCGAGTGTTTCTCCTACGATTTTGATTTCAATCGGCTTTTCGTATCTTAAGATCTATTCTCGAGATAGATCATTGAGGGTGTTCTTGTAGCCGTGGTGGCTAGAGGTGCATGCCTGACCTTCCGTGAGATTTCAAGTTGTCTTTGGACTCGCCCTAGACTAACCCACACGAATAGGGGTGCGTTGTGACAGAACGGTGGCTCCAAAAGGCGGGCGTTTTCGGAGTCGGATGGGAAACCGTGATTTAAAGATGCTTTTATGAGATTGAACTTGGTTACTTCTTCTTTGCTCGGAACTTCAACGAAGGCTTGATCCAATCTCTCTAGATTGGTTTATCTATCCCTCTCTACCTCTTGCTACCTCCGGTTTCATAGATTAGATTCGTTTTCATGGTGTTCTCTAGATTACATGCATAAGATTTCCCTTTGAAGATCAAAGTTCTCGGCTTTATTAGATTGATTTTTGCATCACACATTTGTTCCACGGATTCGATACCTTGGGTTCACACTTGAGGGAAGAAGGATCCCTTGACTAATGTTGACGGTGAAATTCCGTCAACCTAGCCATGAGTTTACCTTCGGTGTTGGCACGAATTTTATATCTTATCCATTGGTACTAACCCCCTTGGTATAACAAGTTCGTTTGTGCATGTTGGTTTTGGAGTTTCGTGTTTATGCAGGATTTTAGTGTTGAAAGCAAAACTTCCGGGATAAGTTCATTAAGCACCTCGTGACAAGACCTTGAAGCCCAGTACAAGTCAAGCAATGAAGTAAACATGACTCCAAGAAGCCCAAGGACCAAACCCGAGAAGATGGAAAACTCCGAGGACCCAGTCAGAAAATTGCCGAATCTTACGGGACAAGGAGCTTCATCTAATCCGAAGAGAAACTGGCATCAAGGGCCCACATGCAGTTGGGGGAAGACTCTAGAAGACTCGGGAAGCAACACCGGGCAAAGGAGGCCGCGGGCTGGGCCGAAGTGGGCCCAGGCCGGCCGACCCAGCCCACTTCGAGGCCCAGTCGGCCCCCCTTTGACCTAGCCCCCATTCAGGCTATTTATAGCCCCGAGGCCAGGCGCCACACATCAATTCATTCGCCATCCGCCGCTGAGGAGCAGAGAAGAGAGGGACACCATCTCGGAGAGGAGAGGGTCGAGCTAGTTGACTAGGATCTCCCTAGCCGGCGTGGGAACCTTGCAAGGAAGACCACGTCAGAGTTCCCGGAGCTAGAAGCAAGATCAAGGTAGGATCCCGGTGGTGATCTTGATTCATGTATCATGTATTATGTTGAATTATCAAGTTGCAATCCGATTTCTAGCGATCGAGTGTTTCTCCTACGACTTTGATTTCAATCGGCTTTTCGAATCTTAAGATCTATTCTCGAGATAGATCGTCGAGGGTGTTCTTGTAGCCGTGGTGGCTAGAGGTGCATGCCTGACCTTCCGTGAGATTTCAACTTGTCTTTGGACTCGCCCTAGACTAACCGCACAAATAGGGGTGCGTTGTGACAGAACAGTGACTCCCAAAGGCTGGCGTTTTCGGAGTCGGATGGGAAACCGTGATTTAAAGATGCTTTTTATGAGATTGAGCTTGTTTACTTCTTCTTTGCTTGGAACTTCAACGAAGGCTTGATCCAATCTCTCTAGATTGGTTTATCTATCCCCCTCTATCTCTTGCTACCTCCAGTTTTCATAGATTAGATTCGTTTTCATGATGTTCTCTAGATTAGATGCATAAGATTCCCCTTTAAAGATCGAAGTTCTCGGCTTTATTAGATTGATTCTTGCATCACACATTTATTCCACAGATTCGATACCTTGGGTTCACACTTGAGGGAAGAAGGGTCCCTTGACTACGACGGAGGACTTGTCCGCTTGCAAGTCCAATTGAAGTTTAATACGAATATACACCATCAACAAGCCCCTTTTTCTGGCACCGTTGCCGGGGAACAAGTGATCAAGATTCGATCTTCTATTGCTTTTTGTATAATTTTCAGTTTTCTTTTGGTTTTTCTTTTTTGCATCTACTAACTTTTGATCATCCTCAAAATCAATCTAATCTAGTTTGTTTAACCCTAGTTTTCTTAGATTTGTTTTTATTTTTCGTTTTGTGTATATTTTGTTTATTGCTAACCCTAACAGGAGATGGACGGCTACCTCTCCAACAAACCCGATAATTTTGTGTATGATCTAGAAAAACCTTACAGGCTAAGGAGACGTGAAGCACAAGCTAAAAAGCTGGATTTTGTAGATTCAAAAGCGGAAGACGAAGGATCGTCGGAATCTCCGAAGGAATCACCACCTCAAAGCCCTAGGGAGAATCGACTTCCACTGATGGGAGAACAACCGCAGCCGGAGCGCAAGATCGGGGAGCTATGCACCCCGGACATTGTCGATCTACCAGTCTTGAACCTCGCAGAGATCGGAAGGCCATTCGAGATCAAGACCTCAACAATCCGCATGGTGCAACATTCACCCTTCACCGGTAAAGAAGATCCGAACCTTCACCCCCAAGCGTTCATTCAACTTTGTCAAACATTCAACATGGACGGGGTGACTCAAGATCAAATGAGGGCAAGGCTCTTTCCATTCTCGCTACTCGGGAAGGCTTTGCAATGGTTCTACTCTCAACCGGTGGAGACGGTGCAAAATTGGGACACATTGATGAGGGCCTTCATGAAGGAATACTACTCATCGGATAAAACTCAAAGCTTGCGTAATAAGATTGCTACTTTTGCTCAATATCCTACGGAGACTATATCGGAGGCATTTGAGCGTTTCAATGAGTACACTCGGGCGGTTCCACATCACAAGTTCCCGAAGGAGGATCTCGTTCAAAAGTTCTATCAAGGACTCACCATGGCGTCAAGGACAATCATCGATGCATCGGCGGGAGGATCCATCATCGAGCTTACGCCGACTCAAGCTTTCACTCTATTCAAGAAGGTCACGGACAATGACACATGGGCGTCATCCGGACGCTTACTTCCGGTTCAACCCACGGGGAACGTCAAAGGAGTCTTGCAAGTGGAGAAGGAAGACATACTCGAAGGCAAGATCGATTCGCTTATGCGGAGGTTGGAGAAGATGGAGATAGAAAAGAAAGAAGCTCAAGACTTAAAGGCTGCCGAAGCAAGATCCACATGTGAAGAGTGCAGAGAATATGGCCATGTCCACAAGGATTGTCCGGAGGAAGCCAAGGTGCTCGACTACATGAGGAAGGGGGATTTACCGAACTTCCACTGCGGGCAAGGTAGACCTCAATTTAATGCAAGCTCATCCATTCCGAATTCGGTTCTGCTTCGTACACAATTGAAGGACTTCATGGACGAGCAAGCTAAGATCAACAAGGACACCATCACCAAGTTCAAAGCCATAGACAAGGTGTTGGAGAACATCGATAGCAAAGTGACGGAGATCGGAAGCTCCAATCATCAAGTGCTCAACATGATGAAGATGCTCGAGACGCAAGTGGGACAACTTGCCGGGCGCCTATCGGCTAATGAAGGGAAGCTTCCGGGACAACCTCAAGGTCCCGAAACGGCGAAGGCCATTCAAACTCGTTCGGGGAAGGAGACCGAAGATCTGGAACGTTCCGCGGGAGCAAGGAAGCCTAAACCATCCGCCGAGACGGAGGAATTTGCTAAGGAGGAAGTTACCGAGATCGTCACGGAAGAGCCCGAGTTTGAGATGCTAGGAGAAGACACGAAGATACCACAACTCAAGCCACGCTACTTCTGAGGTAAACTTGATAATCATTTTGAGAAGTTTGTGGAGGTTGTGCGTAGGTTAAGCATCAACATGCCGTTATTGCATGCCCTTCAAGTTCCTACATATTCTCGTTACTTCAAAGATATTCTTGCAAACAAATATGAGATAGCAACACTCGGGGTAGATCATGTCAAGATGTCCGAGCAATGTAGTGCCGCTATTGCAAATGGACTAGAGAAGCAAAAAGACCCCGGATGCCCGACGATTCCATGTTCCGTTGGTTCATTCAAGTTTGAGAAGGCATTATGCGACCTTGGAGCAAGTGTGAGCAACATGCCAAGAGATGTGTTTGAGAAGCTACGCCTACCATTGGAGCCTACGGGCATGTGCTTGGAGTTGGGTGACAACTCCATTCGCTACCCCTTGGGCATCGCCGAAGATGTGCCCGTGAAGGTCGGACACCACTTCATCCCCGTCGACTTTGTGGTACTCGAGATGGGAGAGAGGGAGAAGCCACCACTCATCCTTGGGAGACCTTTCCTCAAGACCGTGAGAGCTACCATCGACGTCGGCAAGGGGGAGATCAAGTTCGTCATTAACGGCGAGAGGAGTTCCTTCAAGTTTCGACCACGCCTCGAGGTATGCAACATGATCGAAGTTAAACATATTCCACCTCATCGTCGCGTTGTTAAGGAAGAGCCAAGGAAGATGGAGGAGCCGGAGAAGAAGGAAGTGAAGAAAATCAAAGAAGTTGTTGCATCCGTCAAGATAAAGGAACAAAAGCTGCCTGTGAAGACCAAAAAGATGACTAAGCCGGAGAATAAGCCCGCGCCCAAGATGGTGCAGAAGTGGGTACCCAAGATTGCAACGCCCGCAAAGAGCGTTGATCCGAAGTAATCAAGTGAAGAAGTCTAGCCATGGACTATAAACGAAGCGCTAGGCGGGAGGCAACTCGTTTCGTCGAGTCAAGAATAAGCTACCGGGAGGACAACCCGATTCAAGATTTTTCGAGTCTTTTCAAGTAAGTTAGTTTTGAAATTTGCTACGCAAGACATTAGACTTAGAGTGGTTGAATAATATTAGAGACATAATTCTTGGTTGGATATTTTGTTTGATCATAAACCCTTTACATGAACCATCCTATGTGTTATTTGCTTCTTTTCGAGAAACCAAAACCAAATAAATTCAGAACCTATCTCAACCTCTCATCCTCTTTATGATGTTATGGTTGACTTGTTTTACATGCTAAAAACACACGAGTAGAGCCACGTCTTGTACCTAGATGTTATTTAAATTTCAGCACGTGGTAGGACTCGCGTGAACCTAGAAACTTGACTTTTGGTTGGTTTAAAAATCTATATCCTTGGTTTCTTTAAGATTAGAATTTTTCTAAGCCTCATTTAATTTTATTTCATTCAAAATCTCTCTCATTTAGCCAAAATTAGAACCTAAACCTATGCCCCCATGATCAAGTCGGGAAAAGTTTGCTCTCAACTAATGAAGGCAAACAATACCGGTGAGACCAACATAAAAGTAGTCAGAAAATATTTTCGACTTACATTTGTTTTTAATGCTTTAAAAACTTCTCTAAATTTATGCTTGAGCTCATTTATAGCTCTGAGTTTATTTTTAATTTTCGAAATTAGAGGAGTGCTTAGCCTTAAGACATGCTTAGAGGGAGGCAATCTAGTTAAACAAATCATGCATGCACCATGATGCATCACGGGATGCTCTTCCAACATCTTTCATCAAAGCCACATGCAAAGGACAAGCATGGGAGGGCAGCAAGGCCTTGTTTTGCAGGAAAATCATGGAGGCATGTGAGGCAAAGGAGCATGGACATGACTCAAAGCAAAGACATCAAGTGGAAGGACCAATAATGCAAGCAAAGGAGTGGATGAGAGAGTTTGGGCGGCGCAACCCGTGGAGCACGCGGTCACAAAAGCCACAAAGTGAAGATGAGTGTGCTGGAAGAAAACCAAGCCAGGGAGGGGACGAAGCCACCCAGGCCGGTCGGCCCAGGCCGGCCGGCCTCCCCCTATTTAAGCACCCTCGGTGCTCCCCTTCGGCAGGTAAGTTGCTCATCCAGCTCTTTGTTCATGTGCTCAAGTTTGTAGTCCAGAACCACCTTAGACTTAGCCATCCATCCCGAGTTTGTTTCGTCCAACAAAACACATCCTAATTCCACTCAAAGTCCATACTCTGAAATAAATTTTGTGTGCCTTGTTACCGGTTGAAAACCCCAGGATTATATTAGAGAGGAGAGTGCAGCAAATATGTGGAAGAAAACTACAAGCCTTTTTACCAAGAAGAAGGGATCATCGTCATCCAAGCCATCATCAACTATGTCTTCGAGGAGGCACTCGGTTTCCGAGTCTCCTCGGAGTATGGAGGAGGACACGGCACCGCCGAGGAGGAACGACACTCTTCTCCTCGGTGGCATGAGGGCCACAAGAAGCTTGTCTATGAGGTTCACTGAACCTCAAGGACGTACGGAGGAGCCACCCGTCCCACCTCGTCGTTCAACACGATCATCCGCTCCACCTCCATATGCTCCGTGGTACTCCGAATATGGATTTATCATCATGACGGAGGAGGAGGAGAAGAAGCTTGCTCTCCTTGAGAAGAGGCATGTAGCAAATGTCGACTTCGATGACCAAGCTCTCAACCTATTGGGTTTCGGCACGGATATTTACTACATGTTGGGACACCTAGGATGGGTGCAATTCTCCAATGGGGTGTCGGCAAATACCCACAAGGAATTCGCCTTGGAAATTCTCATGACCATGGCGCCTATCCTTGATGAGGGGGTGCCGAGTCTCTCATTCCGGTTGGAGGGAATTCAACAAGTGGTTCCCTATGAACATATTAGGGAGCTACTTGGTTTTCAAAAGGGAGCTCCAGAAAAAGTAGACGTGCCGGAAGGTATGTTGGATGGTTTTTCGAATATGATCTCGGGGGAAGCCCACCAACAAAGAAATTTTATCCGGAACCCCATCATCCAAGTGTTTCACTCATGGATGTGCAAAAGGATTTTGGGGAGAATGAGAGAAACAAAGGTGACCAACACGGAGTTGAATTGGCTTTACACGGCTTTGATTGCAAGGCAGCCAATAGACCCCTCTTACCTCATGATCAGCCGGTGGTGTTGTGAAGCAACATCGGGTTCGGGAGATATTGGTTCGGGACCCCATGTTGGCTATCTCTTTAAGACTGGGTATATCATGATCCCTCTTACCTCATGTTGGCTATCTCTTTAAGACCGGGTATTACAAGGAACCCCGAGTATCTTCTACCCGGGACTTCCCTTGGATTTGAATATATGAAGCAAGGCAAGTATATAAGTGGAGATGAGAGAGGAGGCTTCAAAGTGGCCAAAGTGAATTTGCCCCTTCCGGATGCAAGACTAAGACTTTTTATTCAAGGGAAGGAAGATTGGTTAGAGGAAGGACTTCTCGTGCCGGCAAGGAAAAATAAAAGAGGAAGAATTGTAGAAGAAGGATCTTCCGCGGCACAAGAAGGAGGTGCACAACAAAATTATGTGCCACCGTATGGAGGAATTCCGACACCACAAAGTTACTACGGTGGTCCACCAATGCAAGCATGGGGGAGTGGTGCAGCCATGCCCCCACCAAATTATGTGGTGCCCAACGTAGCCTTTGCGGAGCCTTATGCACATTTTCCTCAACCACAACAAAGTGTGGCCATTATTGGAGGATACGCTGCAAGGAACATGCAAAATATTGCAGCCATCCAAGCAAATGCGGCTCAATTGGGTGAAGGTAATGCAAACATCGTTTATGAGCTTGGACGCCTTCACCTAGCACCGCCGGGACAATTCATAGGAGGAGAGGTTCAATCCTATTATGAGCAAGGGTATAACCATCAAGACTATCAATACCAACCACCGGCGGAAGATTAGAGAGAGGAGGAGCTTTAGTTATCTTTCCTTTAACCTTTTTTCTTTAATTTTCAGCTTGTGTACTCCTATGTATGTGTAGTATTTTCAGTTTTTATTTAAATTTTCAGCATGTGTGTTAGTTTTTTATTTTCATCATGAATAAAGTCACCACCTAGTTTTTACCTTTAGTAAAGTTACAAAGTTTATGCCATGATGATATATGATTATAATTACTGCTTTGTTTATCTTTGTAATTGTTTTATGCATGATTAAGCTTATGCTCTCTTAAAATGCAAATCTGAAATTATCTAAATGCTAGCTTAATCTTTAGCGGAGGTTATGATAAAAATAAAGACCCATAGTGTTTTATGTGCTCTCAAGTTTTAGATGGATTAAAGATGATTTGTTTTTGTTCTTAAAAGTAATGCTAACCTTGTCATAAATATCAATTGCGTGTTGCTCTACCTATCCAGAGCCATATAAATATTTGAGTGCATAATCCTTAGTATACAAGATTTATTTTTGGGTGAGTTATTTCAAGCCATGATTTCTCTGGCCCGAGACTAAGAAGCTGGTCATTCCGTTTTTGTGTATCTATCTTATTGCTAGCCTTTTATCCGTGCATTATGTATCCCCACACCGGAGATCTCACAAACCTCTCCGGATATCCACCCTTAAAACCAAAAATCATCTTTTGTATTTACCTCCTTGACCACAACCTATCATTGAGTATGGATCATCAATTCAAGGAAGATCGCAAGATGGTGCCAAGATTGAAGATTTCAAGTATCTCTCCAAAGGAAAAATATTTCTAGTACCTACCTTATGTCTACCACCTCTTTGCCCGAGGATGAGCAAACGTCTAAGCATGGGGGAGGAGGTAGGTAGAATGCAATTTTAGAGTTCAAGGGGAGCAAATAAAAAAAAGAGAAGAAAGAAAGAAAAAAATGAGTATAAAGAAAAAGAAAAAAATATATATATATGTATAAGGAAAGAAAAAAATATATGAGTATGTATGATATAAATAAAATAAAGTGAACTCCCCGGTTCTCTAAAGTGCATTAGGATTTTCAAAGTTTCAAGATTAAAAGATCCAATCTCATTTTTCCAACCATGTGCAATCCGATAACGAGGACTTCCTTTGTGCCTCGGGATCACTCTTTGCCATTTGCACATGTCCACCTATCTCAAGTGTGTGTATTTTTCTCTCCCCTCCTTGATATAATGTTATTTTTCCAATGACCTTTTTGACGAGTCTCGGTAAGACCATGAGAAGCTTGTCTTGTTTTGACAACATCTCATTTATAATATCTTGGTAGGACTAAACTTTCCCGAAAAGCTCCATAAAAAGCCTACCACATATGTTATGAGAGGGAAAGGAGTAAAATAAATAGGCTCGAGAGACAAGATGAGATGAGAGTTCATGAGCAAGATGCAAGATGATTTAAATTTGTGAACTTGGTTTAGCTTTGTTTCATCTCGTTCTTTATTTCAAAATTTCTGAGATCTATTTGAATTTTGGGAGCATGTTAATACTTGTGGGATAAGCTTAATTAATAATCTACCCTCCGTAGGGATGAAGGCTAGTACATCATGAAACTTTAACGAACTAAACTTTTGAGAGCATTATGTTTTCTCATGTATGATCAAGTGCAAGGTTTAACCAATGAAGGGCAACGATGATATCCATCGAAGGCTTACTCGAGGACGAGGAAGGTTTAAGCATGGGGGAGATGTTGACGGTGAAATTCTGTCAATCTAGCCATGAGTTTACCTTCGGTGTTGGCATGAATTTTATATCTTATCCATTGGTACTAACCCCCTTAGTATAACAAGTTCATTTGTGCATGTCGGTTTTGGAGTTCGTGTTTATGCAGGATTTTAGTGTTGAAAGCAAGACTTCCGGGATAAGTTCATTAAGCACCTCGTGACAAGACCTTGAAGCCCGGTACAAGTCAAGTAATGAAGTAAACATGACTCCAAGAAGCCCAAGGACCAAACCCGAGAAGATGGAAAACTCCGAGGACCCAGTCAGAAAATTGCCGAATCTTACGGGACAAGGAGCTTCATCTAATCCGAAGAGAAACTGATATCAAGGGCCCACATGCAGTTGGGGGAAGACTCTAGAAGACTCGGGAAGCAACACGGAGCAAAGGAGGCTGCGGGCTGGGCCGAAGTGGGCCCAGGCCGGCCGTCCCAGGCCGGTCGGCCCAGCCCACTTCGAGGCCCAGTCGGCCCCCCCTTTGACCTAGCCGCCATTCAGGCTATTTATAGCCCCGAGGCCAGGCGTCACGCATCAATTCATTCGCCATCCGCCGCCGAGGAGCAGAGAAGAGAGGGACACCATCTCGGAGAGGAGAGGGTCGAGCTAGTTGACTAGGATCTCCCTAGCCGGCGTGGGAACCTTGCAAGGAAGACCACGTCGGAGTTCCCGGAGCTAGAAGCAAGATCAAGGTAGGATCCTGGTGGTGATCTTGATTCATGTATCATGTATTATGTTGAATTATCAAGTTGCAATCCGATTTCTAGCGATCGAGTGTTTCTCCTACGACTTTGATTTCAATCGGCTTTTCGTATCTTAAGATCTATTCTCGAGATAGATCATCGAGGGTGTTCTTGTAGCCGTGGTGGCTAGAGGTGCATGCCTGACCTTCTGTGAGATTTCAACTTCTCTTTGGACTCGCCCTAGACTAACCCGCACGAATAGGGGTGCGTTGTGACAGAACGGTGGCTCCAAAAGGCGGGCATTTTCGGAGTCGGACGGGAAACCATGATTTAAAGATGCTTTTTATGAGATTGAGCTTGTTTACTTCTTCTTTGCTCGGAACTTCAACGAAGGCTTGATCCAATCTCTCTAGATTGGTTTATCTATCCCTCTCTATCTCTTGCTACCTCCGGTTTTCATATATTAGATTCGTTTTCATGATGTTCTCTAGATTAGATGCATAAGATTCCCCTTTGAAGATCGAAGTTCTCAGCTTTATTAGATTGATTCTTGCATCGCACATTTGTTCCACGGATTCGATACCTTGGGTTCACACTTGAGGGAAGAAGGGTCCCTTGACTACGACGGAGGACTTGTCCGCTTGCAAGTCCAATTGAAGTTTAATACGAATATACACCGTCAACAACTACGACGGAGGACTTGTCCGCTTGCAAGTCCAATTGAAGTTTGATACGAATATACACCGTCAACAAGCCCCTTTTTCTAGCGCTGTTGCCGGGGAGCAAGTGATCAAGATTCGATCTTCTATTGCTTTTTGTATAATTTTCAGTTTTCTTTTGGTTTTTCTTTTTGCATCTACTAACTTTTGATCATCCTCAAAATCAATCTAATCTAGTTTGTCTAACCCTAGTTTTCTTAGATTTGTTTTTATTTTTCGTTTTGTGTATATTTTGTTTATTGCTAACCCTAATAGGAGATGAACGGCTACCTCTCCAACAAACCCGATAATTTTGTGGATGATCCAGAAAAACTTTACAGGCTAAAGAGACACGAAGCACAAGCTAAAAGCTGGAATTTGCAGATTCGAAAGCGGAGGGTGAGGGATCGTCGGAATCTCCGAAGGAATCACCACCTCAAAGCCCTAGGGAGAATCGACTTCCACCGATGGGAGAACA
The DNA here is from genome assembly GCA_036936925.1 of Cenchrus fungigraminus. Lineage (NCBI taxonomy): Eukaryota > Viridiplantae > Streptophyta > Magnoliopsida > Poales > Poaceae > Cenchrus > Cenchrus fungigraminus. The sequence goes on along the minus strand of CM072778.1, from coordinate 10,711,610 downwards.
ACCACAGCCGGAGCGCAAGATCGGGGAGCTATGCACCCCAGACATCGTCGACCTACCAATCTTGAACCTCGTGGAGATCGGAAGGCCGTTCGAGATCAAGACCTCAACAATCTGCATGGTGCAACATTCACCCTTCACCGGTAAAGAAGATCCTAACCTTCACCTCCAAGCATTCATTCAACTTTGTCAAACATTCGACATGGACGGGGTGACTCAAGATCAAATGAGGGCAAGGCTCTTTCCGTTCTCGCTACTCGGGAAGGCTTTGCAATGGTTCTACTCTCAACCGGCGGAGACAGTGCAAAATTGGGACACATTGATGAGGGCCTTCATGAAGGAATACTACTCACCGGGTAAAACTCAAAGCTTGCACAATAAGATTGCTACTTTTGCTCGATATCCTACGGAGACTATATCGGAGGCATTCGAGCGCTTCAATGAGTACACTCGGGCGGTTCCACATCACAAGTTCCCGAAGGAGGATCTCATTCAAAAGTTCTATCAAGGACTCACCATGGCGTCAAGGACGATCATCGATGCATCGGCGGGAGGATCTATCATCGAGCTTACGCCGACCCAAGCTTTCACTCTATTCAAGAAGGTCACGGATAATGACACGTGGGCGTCATCCGGACGCTTACTTCCGGTTCAACCCACGGGGAACGTCAAAGGAGTCTTGCAAGTGGAGAAGGAAGACATACTCCAAGGCAAGATTGATTCGCTTATGCGGAGGTTGGAGAAGATGGAGACAGAGAAGAATGAAGCTCAAGACTTAAAGGCTACCGAAGCAAGATCCACATGTGAAGAGTGCAGAGAATATGGCCATGTCCACAAGGATTGCCCGGAGGAAGCCAAAGTACTCGACTACATGAGGAAGGGGGATTTGCCGAACTTCCGCTACAGGCAAGGTAGACCTGAATTTAATGCAAGCTCATCCATTCTGAATTCGGTTCCGCTTCGTATACAATTGAAGGACTTCATGGACGAGCAAGCTAAGATCAACAAGGACACCGTCACCAAGTTCAAAGCCATAGACAAGGTGTTGGAGAACATCGATAGCAAGGTGACGGAGGTCGGAAGCTCCAATCATCAAGTGCTCAACATGATGAAGATGCTCGAGACGCAAGTGGGACAACTTGCCGGGCGCCTATCCGCTAATGAAGGGAAGCTTCCGGGACAACCTCAAGGTCCCGAAACGGCGAAGGCCATTCAAACTTGTTCAGGGAAGCAGATCGAAGATCTGGAATGTTCCGCGGGAGCAAGGAAGCCTAAACCATCCGCCGAGGCGGAGGAATTTGCTAAGGAGGAGGTTACTGAGATCGTCACCGAAGAGCCCGAGTTTGAGATGCCGGGAGAAGACACGAAGATACCGCAACTCAAGCCACGCTACTTCCAAGCTAAACTTGATAATCATTTGAGAAGTTTGTGGAGGTTGTGCGTAGGTTAAGCATCAACATGCCGCTATTAGATGCCCTTCAAGTTCCTACATATTCTCGTTATTTCAAAGAAATTCTTGCAAACAAATATGAGATAGCAACACTCGGGGTAGATCATGTCAAGATGTCTGAGCAATGTGGTGCCGCTATTGCAAATGGACTAGAGAAGCAAAAAGACCCTAGATGCCCGACGATTCCATGTTCCATTGGTTCATTCAAGTTTGAGAAGGCATTATGCGACCTTGGAGCAAGTGTGAGCGTCATGCCAAGAGATGTGTTTGTGAAGCTACGCCTACCGTTGGAGCCTACGGGCATGTGCTTGGAGTTGGGTGACAACTCCATCCGCTACCCCTTGGGCATCACCGAAGATGTGCCCGTGAAGGTCGGACACCACTTCATCCCCGTCGACTTTGTGGTACTCGAGATGGGAGAGAGGGAGAAGCCACCACTCATCCTTGGGAGGCCTTTCCTCAAGACTGTGGGAGCTACCATTGACGTTGGCAAGGGGGAGATCAAGTTCGACATTAACGGCGAGAGGAGTTCCTTCAAGTTTCGACCACGTCTCGAGGTATGCAACATGATCGAAGTTAAATATATTCCACCTCATCGTCGTGTTGTTAAGGAAGAGCCAAGGAAGAAGGAAGAGCCGGAGAAGAAGGAAGTGAAGAAAATGAAAGAAGTTGTTGCATCCGTCAAGATAAAGGAACAAAAGCCGCCTGTGAAGACCAAAAAGATGACTAAGCCGGAGAATAAGCACGCGCCCAAGATGGTGCGGAAGTGGGTACCCAAGATTGCAATGCCCACAAAGAGCGTTGATCCGAAGTAATCAAGTGAAGAAGTCTAGCCATGGACTATAAACGAAGCGCTAGGCGGGAGGCAACCCGTTTCGTCGAGTCAAGAATAAGCTACCGGGAGGACAACCCGATTCAAGATTTTTCGAGTCTTTTCAAGTAAGTCAGTTTTGAAATTTACTACGCAAGACATTAGACTTAGAGTGGTTGAACAATATTAAAGACATAATTCTTGGTTGGATATTTTGTTTGGATCATAAACCCTTTACATGAGCCATCCTATGTGTTATTTGCTCCTTTTCGAGAAACCAAAACCAAATAAATTCAGAACCTATCCCAACCTTTCATACTCTTCATGATGTTACAGTTGACTTGTTTTACATGCTAAAAACACACGAGTAGAGCCACGCCTTGTACCCAGATGTTATTTAAATTTCAGCACGTGGTAGGACTCGCGTGAACCTAGAAACTTGACTTTTGGTTGGTTTAAAAATCCATACCCTTGGTTTCTTTAAGATTAGAATTTTTCTAAGCCTCATTTAATTTTATTTCATTCAAAATCTCTCTCATTTAGCCAAAATTAGAACCTAAACCTATGCCCCCATGATCAAGCCGGGAAAAGTTTGCTCTCAACTAATGAAGGCAAACAATACCGGTGAGACCAACATAAAAGTAGTCGGAAAATATTTTCGACTTACATTTGGTTTTAATGCTTTAAAAACTTCTCTAAATTTATTTTTAAACTCATTTATAGCTCTGAGTTTATTTTTAATTTTTGAAATTAGAGGAGTGCTTAGCCTTAAGACATGCTTAGAGGGAGGCAATCTAGTTAACCTAACCATGCATGCACCATGATGCATCACGGGATGCTCTTCCAACATCTTTCATCAAAGCCACATGCAAAGGACAAGCATGGGAGGGCAGCAAGGCCTTGTTTTGCAGGAAATCATGGAGGCATGTGAGGCAAAGGAGCATGGACATGACTCAAAGCAAAGACATCAAGTGGAAGGACCAATAATGCAAGCAAAGGAGTGGATGAGAGAGTTTGGGCGGTGCAACCCATGGAGCACGCGGTCACGAAAGTCACAAAGCAAAGATGAGTGTGCTGGAGAAGAATCAAGCCGGGCGGAGCGTGGAGGCCCCCAGGCCGGTCGGCCCGGGCCGGCCGGCCTCCCCCCTATTTAAGCACCCTGGTGGTCCCCTTCGGCAGGTAAGTCTCCCATCCAGCTCTCTGTTCGTGTGCTCAAGTTTGTAGTCTAGAACCACCTTAGACTTAGCCATCCATCCCGAGTTTGTTTCATCCAACAAAACACATCCTAATTCCACTCAAAGTCCATACTCCGAAATAAATTTTGTGTGACTTGTTACCGGTTGAAAACCCCGAGTTTATATTAGAGTGGAGAGTGCAGCAAACATGTGGAAGAAAACTACAAGCCTTTTTACCAAGAAGAAGGGATCGTCGTCATCCAAGCCATCATCGACAACATCTTCGAGGAGGCACTCAGTTTCCGAGTCTCCTCAGAGTATGGAGGAGGACACGGCACCGCTGAGGAGGAACGACACTCTTCTCCTCGGTGGCATGTTGACGGTTCAAAATAGTGCTCAAGTTCACCGCAAGCCTACGGGTGACTTGGTGCCTTTTTCACCAAGGAGGGTCCTCCCTAGATTTGTCAATCCAAGGATCGGAAGCAAACTCCCAGGATTCTCCATCTAACCTATCGATCTAACCTAACACGAAGCATTGATTGCATAAGAAGATAAACCTTAAAGATATATGAGTTATAGCGTAAGGTTGATCGCATCCATGAACGTCGACAAGGTAAGGAGCAAGCAAGGGAAACTAAGGCCTATCGTCTTCTAGTCGTAGTTCTAGCCAAAAGAGCAAGCGCGACATGCATCTCATCCAAAGCCATCTTTAAACTACTACCCTCCGGTCCGATTCCGAAGACGCCCACCTTTTGGAGCCACCATCCTGTCACAACGCACTCCTATTCGTGCGGGTTAGCCTAGGGCGAGTTCGAAGAACAAGTTGAAAACACTTGGTCGATCCGGTATGCACCTCTAGCCACCATGACTACAAGAGCACCCCCAAGCAATCTATCTATAGAATAGATTGAAGATGAAGCATAGCCAAGCGAGAGCAAAATCATAAAAGGAGGAATCGAGTCGCTAAAAGATCGGATGACATGAAGTACTTTACTCACATAATAAATATGTTTAGATCATCTCCATCGAGTACATACCATTGATGACCTCAACTAGCTCCGGAACTCCACCATAGCTCAACCGTGCAAGGCGGCCATGGCGGCTAGGGTAGGCCTAGGCCATCTCCTAGACAACTTTGAAGACTCGCGGCGGCCGTCGTCGCTCTCTCCTAAGTTTCGCCGAGTTCCTGTGGATGGATCCCGCCGAATTTTTGCACCGAGACTATTAATAACCCGAAGCAACCCTAGTCCAAAGCGGAGCCCGAACCGCCACAAAAATGGGCCGGGCCGGTCCACCTGGGCCGGTCGGCCCAGGGTCTTTTTGGCCCGTTTCGGGCCCATCTTTCGCGGGTGAGCTTCTCTTGCAATTGTGAGTTTCTGTCTTCTCGATTGTGTGGCCTTTTGACATCTTTATCCGCGTGAATAGTTAGGATGTCTTGTCATCCAAGCCTCTGTATCTTCCGTCTAAGTCCCCAGAGTTTTGTGCCTTCACATTGTGGTCCTTGGGTCATTTGGAGTCATGTTCACCTCGAGTGTTGACTTGTGCCAGGCTTCATGATCTTCTCACAAAGTGCTCATTGAACTTCTCCCGGAAGTGCTCCTTTTAGTGCCTAAATCCTGCATAAAAAACATACTCCAAATACCACATTCACAAGTGAACTTGTTACATCATTAGTATGCCTAGTGGCGGGGTAGTTGCAAATCATAATCGAAACCAATGTATAACAAGTACTCTAGGTTGACGGAAATTCACCGTCAACATCTCCCCCATGCTTAAACCTTGCTCATCCTCGAGTAAGTTTTTAATGGATATCAGCATTGCCTTTCATTGTTCATACCCTGCACTTGATCACACATGAGAAAGCATAATGCTCTCCAAGTTTATATTTGTTAAAATTCCATAATGTAACTAGCTTTCATTTCTATGGAGGGTAGATATAATTTAAGCTCTTTCCACAAGTAATCAATCATGCTCCACAAAATTCGAATAGGTCTTAGAAACTTTTGAAGTGAAGAACGAGGTGAATAAAAGAGCTAAACCAAGTACAAAAATTTAAACCTTCTTGCATTTTGCTCATGAACTCTCTCATCTCACAACTCTCTCAAGCCTACTTGATCTATATCCTTTCCCTCTCATGTTTGTAGGTGGAAGGGTTTTATTTGGAGCTCATAGGAAAGTTTTTATTCCTACCAAGATGTTAAAGTTGACACTATTATCAAAACAAGGCAAGCTTCTCATGGACTTATCATGACTCGTCAAAAAGGTCATTGGAAAAATAATGTTCACAAGGAGGGGGGAGAGAAAGAACTCACACTTTTAGATAGGTGGACATGTGCAAATGGCAAAGAATGATCCCGAGGCCCCAACGAAGTCCTCGTTATCGGATTGCACATGGTTGGAAAAATGAGTATGGGTCTTGATCTTGAAGTCCTTTAAAAATCCTTAAGCAACTAGAGAACCAAGGGAGATTATTATTACTCTCTTTTTTTTTCTTTTTCCTTTTTTTCTTCTTCTTTTTTTTCTTTTTGACATGTGCGAGGTTCTTTGAATTTTTTTATTTTATCCTCTTATCTTATTCATTTTTTTATCTCCCCTAGAACTCTAATTTGCATAGTACCTACCTCCTCCCCCATGCTTAGACGTTTGCTCGTCCCCGAGCAAAGAGGAAGTGGTGTTAAGGTAGGTACCGGATGTCTTGATGAGAGGGAACTTGAATCTTCCCTTTGAAGCACCTTCTTGTGACGTGTCATCTCCATACTCAAGTGATAGGTAGGTCAAGGAGGTTAACACAAAAGATGATGTTGGTTTAAAGGGTGGATATCCGGCGAGGTTTGCAAAGCTTCCGATGTGGGAGCTCACAATGCACAGATAGAATAGGCTAGCAAAAGATAAGTTACGCAAAAAATGGAATGACCAGCTTCTTAGTCACGAGCTAGAGAATCGAGCCTTGAATCAATTCACCCAACAATAACTCTTGTAATCTATGGTTGCACTCAATATATAAGGCTTTGGATAGGTAGAGCAAAATGCAAGAGGTATTAATGACAAGGTTAGCATGACTTTTAAAGGTAAAAAGTAATATGTCCTTCGACCCATCCAAAGTTGAGAGCATAAAAGAAACCATGGGTCTTTATTTTTATCATGACCTCCACAAAAGATTAAGCTAGCATTTAATTAATTTCAGATTTGTATTAGAGAGAGCAATAGCTTAATCATGCATAAACAAGCACAAAGTTTAAACAAAGCGGCAACGGTCATCATATATCAACGAGCAAGATCAAGACGAAATTATTTCATCATGGTGAGCACAAGGTGATGACAATAAACAAAAACAAAAACTAGGTTGTACTCCTAGAAGCCATGTTATTTAACAAGAGAGACATACAAAAGTTGCAACTAAGGTTGTTGAAGGCATATAGATATATACAAGCATTTAGAAAGACAAGAACAAAGAGAGGGTTGAGGAATTGTTACCATCCTTTGATGCTCGTGATGTAGCGTGTCCTCCCCCATGCTTAAGCATTGTGCCTAGCATGGAATAAGGAAGATCGGCATCCGCAACAATCGTGATCCTTGAACTCCATGCGGTCTTCTTTCGTCTACCAAGTCTTCCCCCATGCTTAGCATGTTGCTAGGCACGGAAGATGATGAACCATCATAAAATTCTTGAAGTCCTACCGTCGTGCAAGGAGATCATCATCACATTGTTGCCTTTGTTCATCCTTCAATGTCCGCCCTTTGCCACGAGCCTTAATCCCAATTGTTTCTCATCCCATCTTCTCCTCCTTCCATGTATGTACTGAACCATCACTCCATTACAAAGTGCTTGAAATTATCTTTTCAACGAGTGGTCATTCATCCCGATCGGACTCCGAACAAGAGAGTTACGCCCTTTTTACTTTGTTGGTGCAAGCTGTCCTGGGCTGATTTCAGAATGTGTGACGCCCAAAGATTTTTGGTTGTAACTTCTTGCACGGGTCTCCTAAAATGTTGATTCTTGATGCATTGGAAAGTAGACTTAATGGAGCACTTGAATATCCAATTTTCACCTTTTGTACATCTCTGAACATGTGCTTAATCTTAATGAAAACAGCAGTGCTCCTTTCGGGATTTTGGAGGTGTTGATGATCTTGATTTCAGCTTTTATTATGAACTCATGGGAGTGATTCACCATGCCTACAAAATAACTATAATGCACAAAGTACCCCGGAGGTGACGGTCGGGAATACTCACCCTATGCACCCTATGCCAACAAACCATGACATCCCTAAGATCTTCACTTGTCGCATAGTTAATCTAGCGAAAATCCTAATGGGTGTACGTGAGTGCAAGCATGCATGCAAATGATAGGATGGTATAAAAACAAAACAATGTTTACACCAAATTCTAAGCTCTATGCTTACAAAGTGGTTGCCAAACTTTCTATTCCCATAGATATTTATTAACCAAGGTCAAAACACCATGTTCATCCCAAGATCAACAATTCTTTATAGTGCAAGAAAAGTAGGGCGCATTGCTAAGTTTATAAACCAACAAATGCGACATGATAGCTCGGGATATAAGACTAAATGAGGGTGGTATCCAATCATGTCTAAACACCATGTTTACACAAGATTGCAAAAAGTAGTAACGCGTGTCGACAAGTATTAACATGGATATGAAAGCATTCATCATAAAGTTTCTCAAAAAGGTTCCAAGCTAACATAAAGTGGATGATGACAAAGAGATGGATGTAAAATGCAAATGCAAAAAGTTAGCACAAACAAACATTAGCAAGGTTTGAAAAACACTTTCGAAGTGGTCTACACTAAGCAAAGGACAAAGCTTGATCTCACACTTCATACGAAGTAAGCATTGTCAACAAGGAAATCACCCATCGAAAAGAATCAATCAACCAAACTAACAAGGTTTAAGGGTAGGTTATGGGTATCCTATATTTCTAGCTCAAACGAGGATTTTGAAGAGAGGAAGTCAAGTTTAGAAATTCTAACTAAGGTGGTGCTAGAGTCTTTCTACAAACCTATGGTTTTAGGATGTCTATAGGTAGGGGAAGTTTTCCTAAGGATTTTATGGGGAGGCTAGTCAAAGTTTTTAATTAGAAAAGAGGGAAGGGATAGACTTGTTCAACCCGGAGGGTGACAGCCCCCGGTCAACTCAAGCAATCCTACCTCAATTGGCTATGGTTTTTGGTGGGGGTTATAGGAAGGCTTAGGTTGGTTGGACAAAAAGTTAGATCAAATCAAACATGCAGTGCGATGCAAGGTGGACGAACAAAATGATATAACATGATATGCGGTGGTCTAAAACAAAAACAAACATTAGCCTAATTTAACTATCCACAAGTTTAGAATCAAAGGATGGTGCCAACTTCATATATCTCTCTAAAAAGATACAAAATAAAAATAATCTAAACTCTAATAGGCACACAAAAAGGTCTACAAGTTTTCCAAGATCAAATAACAAGGCGCTCCCTCAATAGCAATTAGAACTTACAACATGGTGTTGTGGTTTTTATTAGAGCAATGGTACAATGTTACTTAATGGTTCGATTAAAGAGCACAATGTAGACGGTCATGTATATATATATATATATATATATATATATATATATATATATATATATATATATATATATATATATATATATATATATATATATATATATATATATATATATATATATATATATATATATATATATATATATATATATATATATATATATATATATATATATATATATATATATATATATATATATATATATATATATATATATATATATATATATATATATATATATATATATATATATATATATATATATATATATATATATATATAAACCGGGTTGCCTCCCGCAAAGCGCTTCATTTAAAGTCGTAGAGCTCGACTTTCTCACATACCTTCTTGTTGTTGCGGAGCCATGATCCTTCATTCAAGATTTGAAGGTGTTCATGCAGCATTGATCCACTCTCCATGCTTGACACGATCACTTATGCTCGATGAGAGGCTTCCCCAATCGTCTCCTTGCATCTTCATCATCACCTTCTCCATCGCACTTTATCGCTGCCTCTTCTTTCACAAATTTTCCTCTCTGTCCAGATCAGACCATGTAGAAAACAATAGCTTCCATGCGTGGCGCATGAAATTGTCTTTCCATCAAGTATTTATTCACCCCCAACGGACTCCGATCGAGTGAGTTATGCCCGTTCTACTCCGGCGCTGCAATCTGTCCAAAGCTGATTTCAGACTGCACATCGCTCAATGTTTTTGCCATATCTCCTTGCACGGGTCTTCAAATTCATCAATCTTGGATGTGTTGGAACCGGCACTTGATGGAGCTTCTGATTTTCAACTTTTTCTTCCTTGAACATGTCTGACCAGGTCCTCAAAATTGATGAAAACAGCAACGTCCGTTTTTGAGGTTCGGTGACGGTGATGCACGGGTTTGCAATTCCTTTGGGTATGACTTCTCTCCTCTTAATTTATGTTTAATGCCCTGCATGGTTAGTGAAACTTGGGATTTCTCCCACAATTTGTTCTTTTAAGGTCACTAGCTTGACCGAGCACAAAGCAAGTCCAAGATTTACAAATTATAACGCAAACAAACGCATCCATAACCACAATTTATGACAAAGTAAGTTGTGATTAATTGTAGCATAAGTTTTCTTGCTCAGCACCAAGCTCTCATTAGGCAAAGGTTCATTAGGCATGTAACAAAGTTTAAGCACAACAAAGCCTCTTTATCACTCTCAAGAAATTCTAGCCTATCATGATCATCATAAGAACAAGGCATAGAATTGAATCAACCTTACTATTGGATATGAATCATAGATATATCAAAGGAATATTATCAGCTCCAAAAGTATCTTGAGAGGTTAATTTGTACCTTGGCTATCAAGCTTTTCATCGTGAGTGGTCTCTCGGAGTTGAAAGCAAACAATCTTCAATGATCGGTGGCTTGCATCGTCTTTTCGCAATTCCTTCATTCGTGCCACACATCATCAAGGTTGCCTTGTGTGGACTCACTCTTCTTATTCATTTGTGGGACTTCACACATGTCTCAAATATCTTCATGTAATTCCATGATCCTTCGTGTGAGAGCCCAGAGTATCCGCGCCATTGGATGCCATCATTTGTGTGTAATCCATAGTGATTTGCTTCTAACATCTCCTAGCGTCGGATGTTGCCAACTTGTGCATTCTTTTGCCAATGTTCTTGGAGCCTTTGTTTTGTTCCAAACTTCTGAATTTCATCTTGTGTGGTCTAATGGAAGCATTGCCCAAGCTCCTCTTCGTTGTCGTCGTCCTCATCTCCACTATCTTGTTCTCATCGTGTTGCTGCTGCCTCTTTTTCGTGGATTTTCCCCTGTGTACATAACAGAACACATACCAAAATATTGTTCCATTGAAAACTTTATAAAATTACCTTTCCAACGGGTACTTATTCATCTTAATTGGAGCCCAAATGAGGGAGCTATGGCCGTTTTGTTTCCGCGCTTGCATGCTGTCCAGAAAATTTCAGAACGCGCAACCTTCGGTAATTCGGTCATATCCGCTTGTAGGAACCTCCGATTGACTTGATTCTTGATTCGTTGGAAGCGTAACTTCATGGGCCTTCTAAATATCCAAAGATATCCTGTTGTTCTCCCTTGAGGTTGTGTAGATATTGATGCGAACATAGACTTCTTGCGAATCGATCCGAAGATGTTGACGACCTTGATCTTGTGGTCTTCGGGGCGTTACTTCGCGTCTCCTTCAGCTTTAACTCATCGCCATTGCTGGACCAGCAAGTAGCATGATGGCAATGGTGTGTCTTCTTCATGATTTTGCTTTAGCCAAAGTGACGGGTACTTCTTTCGCAACGTGATTGCTTCCAACACCTATTGCTTGGACAAACAAACCTCCACGAAACATTAGTCTTAAAACATTAATTGACACATTGACATACCTTGTTTATCATCACTCGTGTAGGGTGTGGACTCAATAGTGGATGATGGGCCACTAACAAAAGTTAACACCTACCACTAAAGAGTGAATCTTGATGTAGTCATCATCTTGTCGGAGTGGATTGTGAACTTCTCGAACGTCTTGTGTCTAGCTTTTCACCTACTTTCAAGGACACAAACAAGAAAGCAAGCATATATACAATAATAGAAATTATGGTTAGTCAAAGAGATAGATGGATCGCCCTAGGGTTCGAGTTGCCGATCCCTGGCAACGGCGCCAGAAAAAGGGTCTTGTTGACGGTTCAAAACCGTGCTCAAGTTCACTGCAAGCCTACGGGTGACTTGGTGCCTTTTTCACCAAGGAGGGTCCTCCCTAGATTTGTCAATCCAAGGATCGGAAGCAAACTCCCAGGATTCTCCATCTAACCTATCGATCTAACCTAACACGAAGCATTGATTGCATAAGAAGATAAACCTTAAAGATATATGAGTTATAGCGTAAGGCTGATCGCATCCATGAACGTCGACAAGGTAAGGAGCAAGCAAGGGAAACTAAGGCCTATCGTCTTCTAGTCGTAGTTCTAGCCAAAAGAGCAAGCGCGACATGCATCTCATCCAAAGCCATCTCTAAACTACTACCCTCCGGTCCGATTCTGAAGACACCCGCCTTTTGGAGCCACCGTCCTGTCACAACGCACTCCTATTCGTGCGGGTTAGCCTAGGGCGAGTTCGAAGAACAAGTTGAAAACACTTGGTCGATCCGGTATGCACCTCTAGCCACTATGACTACAAGAGCACCCCAAGCAATCTATCTATAGAATAGATTGAAGATGAAGCATAGCCAAGCGAGAGCAAAATCATAAAAGGAGGAATCGAGTCGCTAAAAGATCGGATGACATGAAGTACTTTACTCATATAATAAATATGTTTAGATCATCTCCACTGAGTACATACCATTGATGACCTCAACTAGCTCCGGAACTCCACCATAGCTCAACCGTGCAAGGCGGCCATGGCGGCTAGGGTAGGCCTAGGCCATCTCCTAGACAACTTCGAAGACTCGCGGTGGCCGTCGTCGCTCTCTCCTAAGTTTCGCCGAGTTCCTGTGGATGGATGCCGCCGAATTTTTGCACCGAGACTATTAATAACCCGAAGCAACCCTAGTCCAAAGCAGAACCCGAACCGCCACAAAAATAGGCCAGGCCAGTCCGCCTGGGCCGGCCGGCCCAGGGTCTTTTTGGCCCGTTTCGGGCCCATCTTTCGCGGGCGAGCTTCTCTTGCAATTGTGAGTTTCTATCTTCTCGATTGTGTGGCCTTTTGACGTCTTTATCCGCGTGAATAGTTAGGATGTCTTGTCATCCAAGCCTCTGTATCTTCTATCTAAGTCCCCAGAGTTTTGTGCCTTCACATTGTGGTCCTTGGGTCATTTGGAGTCATGTTCACCTCGAGTGTTGACTTGTGTCGGGCTTCATGATCTTCTCACAAAGTGCTCATTGAACTTCTCCCGGAAGTGCTCCTTTTAGTGCCTAAATCCTGCGTAAACAACATACTCCAAATACCACATTCACAAGTGAACTTGTTACATCATTAGTATACCTAGTGGCGGGTTAGTTGCAAATCATAATCGAAACCAATGTATAACAAGTACTCTAGGTTGACGGAAATTCACCGTCAACATGGCATGAGGGCCACAAGAAGCTCGTCTATGAGGTTCACTGAACCTCAAGGACGTACGGAGGAGCCACCCGTCCCACCTCGTCGTTCAACACGATCATCCACTCCACCTCCATACACTCTGTGATACTCCGAATATGGATTTATCATCATGACGGAGGAGGAGAAGAAGCTCGCTCGCCTTGAGAAGAGGTTTGTAGAGAATGTCGACTTCGACGACCAAGCTCTCAACCTATTGGGTTTCGGCATGGATATTTACTACATGTTGGGACACCTAGGATGGGTGCAATTCTCCAACGGGGTGTCAGCAAACACCCACAAGGAATTCGCCTTGGAAATTCTCATGACCATGGCGCCTATCCTTGACGAAGGGGTGCCGAGTCTCTCATTCCGGTTGGAGGGAATTCAACAAGTGGTTCCCTATGAATATATTAGGGAGCTACTTAGTTTTCAAAAGGGAGCTCCGGAACTAGTGGACGTGCCTGAAGGCATGTTGGATGGTTTTTGGAATATGATCGCGGGAGAAGCCCACCAACAAAGAAATACTATCTGGAACCCCATCATCCAAGTGTTTCACTCATGGATGTGCAAAAGGATTTTGGGGAGAATGAGAAAAACAAAGGTAACTGACACAGAGTTGAATTAGCTTTACTCGGCTTTGATTGCCAGAAAGCCAATAGACCCCTCTCACCTCAAGATCAACCGGTGGTGTTGTGAAGCAACATCGGGTTCGGGAGATATTGGTTCGGGGTGTTACCTCTCCATGTTGGCTATCTCTTTAAGACCGGGTATTACAAGGAACCCCGAGCATCTTCTACCCGGGACTTCCCTTGGGTTTGAATATATGAAGCAAGGCAAGTATATAAGTGGAGATGAGAGAGGAGGCTTCAAAGTGGCCAAAGTAAATTTGCCCCTTCCGGATGCAAGATTAAGACTTTTTATTCAAGGGAAGGAAGATTGGTTAGAGGAAGGACTTCTTGTGCCGGCAAGGAAAAATAAAAGAGGGAGGATTATAGAGGAAAGTTCTTCTGCGGCACAAGAAGAAGGTGCACAACAAAATTATGTGCCACCATATGGAGGAATTCCGACGCCGCCAAGTTACTACGGTGGTCCACCAATGCAAGCATGGGGGAGTGGTGCAGCCATGCCCCCACCAAATTATGTGGTGCCCAACGTAGCCTTTGCAGAGCCTTATGCACATTTTCCTCAACCACAACAAAGTGTGGCCATTATTGGAGGATACGCTGCAAGGAACATTTAAAATATTGCAGCCATCCAAACTAATGCAGCTCAATTGGGTGAAGGTAATGCAAACATCGCTTATGAGCTTGGACGCCTTCACCTAGCACCGCCGGGACAATTCATAGGAGGAGAGGTTCAATCATATTATGAGCAAGGGTATAACCATCAAGACTATCAATATCAACCACCGACGGAAGATTAGAGAGAGGAGGAGCTTTAGTTATCTTTCATTTTCCCTTGTTCTTTAATTTTCAGCTTGTATACGCCTATGTATGCATAGTATTTTCAGCTTTTACTTTAATTTTCAGCATGTGTGTTAGTTTTTGTTTTCATCATGAATAAAGTCACCACCTAGTTTTTACCTTTGGTAAAGTTACAAAGTTTATGCCATGATGATATATGATTATAATTGTCGCTTTGTTTATCTTTGTACTTGTTTTATGCATGATTAAGCTAATGCTCTCTTAAAATGCAAATCTGAAATTATCTAAATGCTAGCTTAATCTTTAGCGGAGGTTATGATAAAAATAAAAGACCCATAGTGTTTTATGTGCTCTCAAGTTTCAGATGGATTAAAGATGATTTATTTTTGTTCTTAAAAGTAATGCTATCCTTGTCATAAATACCACTTGCATGTTGCTCTACCTATCCAGAGCCATATAAATATTTGAGTGCATAAACCTTAGTGTACAAGATTTATTTTTGGGTGAGTTATTTCAGGCCATGATTTCTCTGGCCCGAGACTAAGAAGCTGGTCATTCCGTTTTTGCGTATCTATCTTATTGCTAGCCTTTTATCCGTGAATTGTGTATCCCCACATCGGAGATTTCACAAACCTCGCCGGATATCCACCCTTAAAAACCAAATATCATCTTTTGTGTTTACCTCTTGACCACAACCTATCATTGAGTATGGATCATCAATTCAAGGAAGATCACAAGATGGTACCAGGATTGAAGATTTCAAGTATCTCTCCAAAGGAAAAATATTTCTAGTACCTACCTTATCTCTATCACCTCTTTGCCTGAGGACGAGCAAATGTCTAAGTATGGGGGAGGAGGTAGGTACAATGCAATTTAGAGTTCAAGGGGAGCAAATAAAAAAAGAAAGAAAGAAAGAAAGAAAAAGAAAAAAAAATGAGTATAAAGAAAGAAAAAAATGAGAAAAGAAAAAATATATGAGTATGTATGATAAAGTGAACTCCCCGGTTCTCTAAAGTTCATTAGGAATTTCAGGGTTTCAAGATTAAAAGATCCAAACTCATCTTTCCAACCATGTGCAATCCGATAACGAGGACTTCCTTTGTGCCTCGGGATCACTCTTTGCCATTTGCACATGTCCACCTATCTCAAGTGTGTGTATTTTTCTCTCCCCCTCCTTGATATAACATTATTTTCTAATGACCTTTTTGACGAGTCTCGGTAAGACCATGAGAAGCTTGTCTTGTTTTGATAACATCTCATTTATAAAATTTTGGTAGGACTAAACTTCCCAAAAAAGCTCCATATAAAGCCTACCACATATATGAACGTTATGAGAGGGAAAGGAGTAGAATAAATAGGCTTGAGAGACAAGATGAGATGAGAGTTCATGAGCAAGATGCAAGGTGGTTTAAATTTGTGAACTTGGTTTAGCTCTTTTTCATCTCGTTCTTTATTTCAAAATTTCTGAGATCTATTTGAATTTTGGGAGCATGTTAATACTTGTGGGATAAGCTTAATTAATAATCTACCCTCCGTAGGGATGAAGGCTAGTACATTATGAAGCTTTAACGAACTAAACTTTTGAGAGCATTATGTTTTCTCGTGTATGATCAAGTGCAAGGTTTAAACAATGAAGGGCAATGATGATATCCATCGAAGGCTTACTCGAGGATGAGCAAGGTTTAAGCATGGGGGAGATGTTGACGATGAAATTCCGTCAACCTAGCCATGAGTTTACCTTCGGTATTGGCATGAATTTTATATCCTATCCATTGGTACTAACCCCCTTGGTATAACAAGTTCGTTTGTGCATGTCGGTTTTGGAGTTTAGTGTTTATGCAGGATTTTAGCGTTGAAAGCAAGACTTCCGGGTAAAGTTCATTAAGCACCTCGTGACAAGACCTCGAAGCCCGGTACAAGTCAAGCAATGAAGTGAACATGACTCCAAGAAGCCCAAGGACCAAACCCGTGAAGATGGAAAACTCCGAGGACCCAGACAGAAAATGCCGAATCTTGCAGGACAAGGAGCTTCATCTAAACCGCAGAGAAACTGACGTCAAGGGCCCACATGCAGTTGGGGGAATACTCTAGAAGACTCGGGAAGCAACACCGGGCAAAGGAGGCCGCGGGCTGGGCCGAAGTGGGCCCAGGCCGGCCGGCCCAGCCCACTTCGAGGCCTAGTCGCCCCCCTTTGACCTAGCCCCCATTCAGGCTATTTATAGCCCCGAGGCCAGGCGCCATGCATCAACTCATTCGCCATCCGCCGCTGAGGAGCAGAGAAGAGAGGGACACCATCTCGGAGAGGAGAGGGTCGAGCTAGTTGACTAGGATCTCCCTAGCCGGCATGGGAACCTTGCAAGGAAGACCACGTCAGAGTTCCCGGAGCTAGAAGTAAGATCAAGGTAGGATCTCGGTGGTGATCTTGTTTCATGTATCATGTATTATGTTGAGTTATCAAGTTGCAATCCGATTTCTAGCGATCGAGTGTTTCTCCTACGATTTTGATTTCAATCGGCTTTTCGTATCTTAAGATCTATTCTCGAGATAGATCATTGAGGGTGTTCTTGTAGCCGTGGTGGCTAGAGGTGCATGCCTGACCTTGCGTGAGATTTCAACTTGCCTTTGGACTCGCCCTAGACTAACCCGCACGAATAGGGGTGCGTTGTGACAGAATGGTGGCTCCAAAAGGCGGGCGTTTTCGGAGTCGGACGGGAAACCGTGATTTAAAGATGCTTTTTATGAGATTGAACTTGGTTACTTCTTCTTTGCTCGGAACTTCAACGAAGGCTTGATCCAATCTCTCTAGATTGGTTTATCTATCCCTCTCTACCTCTTGCTACCTCCGGTTTTCATAGATTAGATTCGTTTTCATGGTGTTCTCTAGATTAGATGCATAAGATTCCCCTTTATTAGATTGATTTTTGCATCACACATTTGTTCCACGGATTCGATACCTTGGGTTCACACTTGAGGGAAGAAGGGTCCCTTGACTACGACGGAGGACTTGTCCGCTTGCAAGTCCAATTGAAGTTTGATACGAATATACACCGTCAACAGGCAGCAAGACCCCACCCTGTCATCACTGAAAAACTCGCAGGGACTAAAGAAGAAGCCAGTTGGACATACTATAACCATTTCAGAAAGAAACGTCATTGTTGACAGATAAAACTCGTATCCACCTACGATCCGCAAGCGTACAGACCTACACCTTTTTCACCACGGGGATTCCCTAGGTTCTTATCAATCCGCGGAGCAAGGGGATTACACGCGTTTGATCTACCACTACTTACTAACTTATCCAAACCCTAATCTACGGTTAATCTAGAGAACAACTACGTTACACTAGAGAGAACGATTAAACCAACAAGATATGTAAAAGACACTTGCCCAAGGGTCTACGATACTAGAACATGCAACCGCTTAAGATATGAAAACCGATCTAATCTATCGGGGGTTGTGACCACGGTTTCGCCCTCCCCCCCCCCCCCCCCGCGTACTGTCACTACGCGGAGGTATTCGTGACTAGACCTATGATGGACATGGCGTATTGAATGGATCCAAGGGAGCATTGAGATCTTACTCCCTTCATGGCATGGTAGCTAACCTTAAACATCGAAGCTTCTTCAACACTAGATGATAGATAGATAACCAGGCAAAGTAGCGATTACATCTTCAAGTTCGATTACAACCCTATGGACAAATGAGAAGATTACCCCATCAAGGTGCTAGACATGGCACCGTTGATCCTGGTGACGCTTCTGACGGTGTCCTCCTTCTCCTCCACTTGTGGGTGCTTCCTTCGAGTAGAGCGATCCTTCTCGCGAACGATCTCCCTCCTCTTCTCTCTCTCTAGCTTGTGGATGGCCTCTCGGGCGAATGGCTCTCTGTTTCTGCGAATGACAGCGCCTCCACGACTTAGGGTTGAAGTATCTTCGTGTGCAAGAAGAAGGGGGGCCGAACCGACCCCCGGAGTGGGCCAGGCTGGTCGGATTGGGCCGACTGGCCCAGGCCCATCCCAGCCCGGTTCGGTCGCCCCTTCGCTCCCGTGGGTCCTCATGTATTTATGCACTTTGCCCCCTCCACTTGCACCATTTTGACGATGTCATCCTCACGTTCAAGATGGAGGTTCTCCTTGCATGAAGTCCGGTCTTTTACGCTTCAATCCTCAGGGATGTTCCATTGTAACACTTCGGTCCTTGCCACCTTTGGGAGTGATTTCATCAAGCTCTTAAACAAGAACAAGACTCCTAAATTGCTCCTTTGAACTTGTTGTGACTCCGTCCTTTATGTCCATGTTTTCCTACATAAACATAACACTTCCAAATGCACACACAAAGATGATCTTGTTATATGATTAGTGTGCCTAGTGGTGGGTTAGTTCCATAATCAAATCCAAACCAAAGTGTAATGAACATGTTTGGTGTATCAAAATACACCGTCAACATCTCCCCCACGCTTAGATCTTGCTCGTCCTCGAGCAAGTACTTGTAAAAGATCTTTTGTCCAAGGTGTTGAAATCGTGCTCCGCTAATTCTTTCTTCACAAGTTAGTCAATCTATTATCTTTAATATAATAAACATAAAGCAATGATCATCAAACATAAACATGGGTGTTTAGAATTTTTACCAAATCAAGATTTACCCCACAACTCAAACTCTTCACTCGAGGTCTTCAATTTCAGCCATGCTTACTTCTTTGCTTCCATTGGAGGGTTTTCATGATTTTTCAAAAATAAAATTCCTGCAACAAGTATTAGACAAAAACCTTTCTCCAAGTTCTCACATGTCGCTCATATGAAGTGGCTATCCTAAACAATTTTCATAAAACTCTCACCTCCCATAAGTCTCTCATATAACATGTAAAGTGGAGCTATAGGTATGGCTAGTGCAATCAACACAAGTATTGTCAAGCTAAGAACTTCCTCTAATGGTTGTTTACCTTTCAAAGCCAATGATCATGAGAATTAAACCATATGTGGGGATATCAAGGATAAGAAGATATAGAATGGTGGACATGTGCAAGGGCAAAAGAAAATAAGACTACGAGGCACCGATGACGTCCTTGTTGTCGGATTGCACATGGTAAAAAAAAAATGGAAGTTTCGTCTCTAAACAACGTGAGATCCTTCCTTGCACTTTATTTATCCTTCACTTGACTCATCCTCTTCATATCTTTCTTGCCATTCCTCTTTCTTTCTTTTTTCTTCTTTTCTTTTTCTTTCTTTTCTTTTTCTTTCTTTTCTTTTCTTTTCCATACACATATTTTTTTTCCTTACTTTTCTTTCTCTTGACATCTTTATCTCTCTTTTCAAAGCTCTCAACTCATCTCTTTCTCGCATAAACATAATCTGAATTTAAAATAAAAACTATGCTAGAGATGAGACGAAACTTCGAATATAGGTTGTGTTCAAGGAATACGATGTATAAAAGAGATATAATGGTTTGGGTATGGAATTCGGCGATGTACGGGACTTTCAATGTGAGAGTCACGTGACCGAATGCATGACGAGGCTAGCAATAAAAGATAAGCACAAGGACATGATCATTGCTCGAAATTAAAACTTCCAAGAGAGAAGGATCCTAACCCAACTCATTATGCTAATCACACTTATGATGGAGCAAAAAATAAATTTGACTTTGTATAGGATTTTTCCTTAAACTCTCAACTTGGAAAAAGAGAATTCACTAACCTTTATTACAAGGGTTTTTCAATAATTTTCAGAATTGAATTCCTCCAAATTTAAGCATCAAACTAGCACAACCAAAATGAAGTTCTAGATCGAAGCATGATGCGGGTACTTTTAGAGGTAGAAACTCCACTAAGCACCACGGTAAACGTTTCAAACCAAATACTTATGCTTATTTATCAAAAATTAAAGACGAACAAACAAGTAAAGGAAGAAAAGCATCGCAAGAGACAATTAAAAATTAAAGGACACTTTTTTATTTGATTTTCTTGACACAAACACTAACACTTTAAACTTTCGAAAATTTTAAAAAGCACACTCCTAAAACTTAAGACTCTAAGACTCTCACACTCTCGCGAAAACTAAACCAAACCAAAACTAATCTTAAAGCAAAAGGCTAGCTAGCTAGCTCTCCCCCACGCTAAAACCATACGACGTCCTCGTCGTATCTTACAAAAAACCTAAGGGGGAAAACTCTATTCCCTAGTGGAACTTTCCGCAGCTCTTGCACCACTTGCTCTTCATGTTTCCCACCATGCCGAACAACTTTCGCACGTTCCGGTTCAAGAATTTGTAGTCGTCCTCGACCACTCGCTTCAAATCTTCCATGCGCTGCCTCATCGCCTCCATGGCCTGGAAACACTCGTCGACCGATGTGTAGAGCCCCGTGATGGAGTGACAGCAAGCCGCACAACACAACAGATGCATCCCGAAAGGGTCGACATCGCCAGGGTCTCCGTCATCGTCGTCACCGCCGTCGTCGTCGCCGCCGTCGTCATCGTTGCCGCCGCCGTTAGGGCCTTCGGGAGTCTTCTCCTTGGGCACCTCTTCCCAATAATATAGGTCATTATCCTCCCTTCCGGCGGCCACCCACGAGCTCGGGCTACGGTCATCAGAATAGTCACTCCCCCCGTGATCTTTAGGCTCGGGCGACACCTCCTTGTAATCCTTCCTCTCCATGCCTCGGATGCGCTCCGACCTCTAAACGGGAGTAGAGACCCTCTCCTCCTTGACGTGGTGGCAAGATGCAATTGCCCCGGTCGGGACACGTCCTCCGCAACGGATGCGGGCGGACCTCTTGATCTCCATGGGTAGCTTGAGCTCGCATCGCTTCGCCTCCTCCACCTTCAATGGCTTCTCGGCGCCCATCTTCATCTCTACGCTCCTCGGGGACGTCATGGCTGCTGCTTGGGTGCAAAAGGATGCGAATTGGGATGGATTCCCGAGCTCCCATCTCGGCCATTTAAATAGTCTAGGAAAGAAATACTCTAGAAACCATATTTTCCTTTTCTTGACTTCCCTTAAAATTTTCTGACCAAAGAAGGAAGTCAAAAACGCGTGTCCCAGAGGAAACCGGGGGCGAACCGCCGCCTGGGCCCACTGGGCCGGTCGGACCGGGCCGGCCGACCTGCCCTGGTTCGCGGGCCGGTTCGGTCTGATTTTTCGCGTGCCCCACTAATTTCGCATTTTTAGCCCATGTGAAAAGATGGCCTGGTAAAACTTCGTGAGAAACTCTAGAAAAATAAAAGAAAAGCTATTTACAAAATGTTCACCTTGTTTTACATCCTAGGCTTGACGTTCGGGCTCTTCCTCCATGGTGAAAATATCAATATGGTGAAGGGGTACAACGTCGGGTTTGTAATAAACCTTAAGCCGTTGACCATTCACCATGAATTGATCACCTTTCACATCCATGATGGTTACCGCTACATTGGAGAGCACCGAATGAATAATGTAAGGTCCGTCCCACTTGCTTTGCAATTTCCCCTTTCCGAAGGTTTTAAACCTCGATTTGTAGAGGAGGACCTTATCTCCTTCTTTGAATTCTTTTTCCTTCAATCTTTTGTCATACCACCTTTTAATCCTCTCTTTGTATATGCTCACATTTTCATAGGCTTTTAACCTCATCTCCTCTAGCTCGCTTATTTGGATTCTCCGTTTTACCACCGCGGTGTCTAGATTGAGGTTCATCTCTTTAATCACCCAATAGGCTTTATGTTCTAACTCAACCGGAAGGTGACAAGCTTTGCCATAGACAATTTGATAAGGGGTCATACCTATCGGTGTCTTGAACCCCGTTCGATATGCCCACAAAGCTCCGTCTAACTTCTTTGACCAATCCTTGCCTCCCTTCTCTATGGTTTTATTAAGGATGCTCTTTAATTGCCTATTCGATGTTTCCGCTTGTCCGTTGGTTTGTGGATGATAGGCCGTAGAGACTCTATGTTCAATCCCCAACTTGTACAAGCACTTCTTGAAATTCTTCTCGGTGAAATGAGTTCCTCCATCGCTTATCAAAATTCTCGGAGTACCGAAGTGAGGGAAAAGCATGCTCTTGATCATTGCAATGGACTCCTCTGTGGAAGCTTTACGACATGGCATGGCCTCTACCCACTTGGACACATAATCAACCATGACTAGGATATGCTCAAATCCGTGTGAGTTTTTGAAGGGCCCCATGAAGTCTATTCCCCACACATCGAATAAGTCGATTTGTAGATTATATTTCAAGGGCATGGAATTCCTTTGAGAAATATTTCCGGTTCTTTGGCATTCGAGGCATGACGCAACATATCTTTTAGTATCTTCATGCATCTCCAGCCAAAAGAATCCGCTGGACCACACTTTTGCTTGGGTCCGAAAATGGCTATAGTGTCCACCGTACTCCGCCGAGTGGCACTTCCTCAAAATTTCTAGCCTCTCTTCTCTTGGCACACATCTTCTCATAACTCCATCATTGCTAAGTTTGAAGAGATAAGGTGAATCCCAAAAGTATTTTCGGCTTTTGGAGATTATCCTCCTTTGAGTGTTTTTATCTAAGTGATCAAGAGGCATCTTCCGAATTGCTCGAATGATATCGATCATCCAAGTATCTTTGTCGAGTACTCGATAGAGGTGGTCCTCTCTCATCTTGTCTTCTATGGGCTCTTTATCATCTTGTCCACGATTCATCCTAGACAAATGATCGGCCACAGCATTTTCCACCCCCTTTTTATCACAGATTTCAACATCGAACTCTTGGAGAAGAAGGATCCAATGAATCAATCTTGGTTTAGCATCCTTCTTAGCCAAGAGATACTTGATGGCCGCGTGATCGGTGTAAACAATGACCTTCAAGTTCACGATGTAAGATCTGAATTTTTCAAAGGCAAACACCACCGCTAGCAACTCCTTTTCCGTAGTGGCATAATTTAATTGTGCCTCACTAAGAGTTTTACTAGCGTAGTAAACGGCGTGAACTCGGCCTTCCTTTCTTTGACCCAAAACCGCTCCTACGGCGTAGTCACTTGCATCGCACATGATCTCGAAAGGTTGGCTCCAATCTGGAGGTTGGATAATGGGAGCACTCACCAAAGCACTTTTCAAGGTCCAGAATGCCGCTAAGCACTTCTCATCAAAATCAAAAGCCACATCCTTTTGAAGGAGTCATGTTAAAGGCTTAGTGATCTTTGAGAAGTCCTTAATAAATCTTCTATAGAATCTGGCATGGCCTAGAAAGCTCCTCAAGGACTTAACATCCGTTGGAGGTGGGAGTTGCTCAACCGTCTCCACTTTAGCTTTGTCCACTTCGATTCCTCTCTCAGATATAACATATCCGAGCACTATGCTTTGCTTTACCATGAAGTGGCACTTTTCCCAATTTAGCACCAAGTCTACCTCCGCACACCTCGTGAGGACCTTATCTAAGTTTGCCAAGCAATCCACGAATGTCTTCCCAAAAATGGAAAAATCAACCATGAACACCTCGACAATTTCTTCGATGAATTCCGAGAATACCGCCATCATGCAACATTGAAAAGAGGCCGGAGCGTTGCATAAACCGAAGGGCATCCTTCTATATGCAAACGTTTCATAAGGGCATGTAAACATTGTCTTGTGTTGATCATCCGGGTGAATGGGAATTTGCATGAACCCCGAGTACCCATCGAGAAAGCAAAAATAAGCGTGGTTTGCTAATCTCTCGAGCATCTCGTCAATGAACGGTAAGGGGAAGTGATCTTTCTTCGTTGCTTTGTTTATCTTTCGATAATCGATACACATCCGCCATCCGGTCACAGTATTCTTCACCACGGTTAAGCCTCCTTTCTTCAGTATACAATGTACCGAGCTCACCCACTCACTATGCGGTACCGGGTAGATGATTCCGGCATCAAGTAGCTTGATGACCTCTTTCTTTACTACCTCTCGCATGGCATGAGTTAGCCTCCTTTGATGGTCCACTACAGGCTTACATTGGTCTTCCATAGGTATACGATGAGTGCAAAAGGCTGGGCTAAGTCCTTTGAGATCATTAATTGAATATCCAATCACTTTCCTATGCTTTTTCAATAAATTCAGCAACTTCTCATTTTCTTCGGGACTTAATTCATCGCTCACGATGACGGGATAAGTCTTGTCTGGGCCCAAAAATTCGTACTTTAATCCTTTGGGCAAAGGTTTAAGATCCACCTCGGGCACTTGTGGCTCTTCGGGTTTAATGTCTCCTATGTCTTCGAATTTTTCTTCCTCCACGCTTCCATCTTGTGGTTCTAATCCCTTCGTTGCTTCCTCTAATTCCTCATCTTGTTGATCATTAGGTTGATTCTCCATTGCTCTTTGCAGTGGGTCTCTAAGGGTTTCAACAAAACAAAGACTACCTACCTCCTCTACTTCTTCGTCTTCGGGAGGAAAAGGTGAAGGATGTTTAGAAACGCGAAGAAAATTATATGTGTACTTCTTTCCATTAAGATTTATTGTTACTTTGCCTTTTTCGGCATCCAACACGGCATCAACCAACTTAAGAAAGGGCCTACCTAGGATTATGTGATCATGATTACTATGGTAAGCATCTATAACAAAGAAATCGGTTGGTATGCATTTTCCAGAGATGATTACATTAATATTGCAAGCAATACCTAGAGGTCTAATAGTTCTACAATCTCCCATAATTAACTTTGTTGATGTTGGAGCTAAGTCTAGGTTGTGGTCTTGAACTTTATCGTAAATTTTAGAAGATAGGACACTTACTTGGGCTCCGATGTCGCATAAAGCTTTGCATTGAACTCCGTTGATCTCGCAACTCAAGTGTGGTGCCATCTTCTCCTCTTCTTCGAAATCTATTGCGTAAACTTCGGCGTGGCGAGCATATGGTGATGCTTCGGGCTTGATCCCCATGATTCTTTTCACCTCGGCTATGTGTTCTAGATCCACTTCATCATCACTAAAGATCTTTTGAAAGATCTCACCGGTGGTTTCGAGATCGTATGACTCTTCCGCTTGCTTTTCCGGTGGGAAATCCGCTTCCAACGCTCTTGCCATCCCCATTTGGTTAGGGAACGGTCTTCTCTTGTCGAATACTTCTCCATAATCGATTGGAACCCAATCCATATGTTCGAACTCCCTTAATGGCTTCGCGCTTGACATACTCCTCTTGTTTGTTTCATTTGACTTGGCGAAGTCAACGCTTGGGGTAGTTCTTGTCTTGACGTGCACTTCTTCAAGCTTTTCCAGGATTGGCTCCTCTTTCTTGTCTTCCAGAGTTGCCTCTTTAGAAATTTCAGCACATGTCTTCATCCTTGAATTGTGTTCCGGCTCTCCCGCAAGTCCTGTTTCCCAATCTCTTCGCATGGCCGCCGCTTTACTAATCTTTTGTAAAAGTTTAGCGGCTTCCGTGAGTGTTTTCTCCATGAGATCCCCACCTGCACACATTTGAACGTGTTGCATGCAACTAGGGGTTAGGGAAAAGAAAAATGTATGCAAGAGTACGTCACCGGAGAAGCCAAGTCTTGGTCCTTGTTCAATCAACTCATTAAATCTATTCCAAGCCTGGTGTTGACGGTCCTTACAACAAACTTTTGACCGTCAACATCTCGGCTACGGTAGCATTTTATAACGAATTTCATGCATGTTTTAGGTGCTAACAAGGTTCCACGAGTTGTGTTGAGTTTTTATCTGCAGGACTAAGATTAGGGGGCTATTCCGGAGCACCGGGCCACATATGGTAGGCACGGCCGCACATACCTTACCCCCCTATGCAGGTTCCCACCAAGTAAAGTTCCATGCACTGGCGTCCGAATGACTCAACTCGACACGATCGTGTGGGATCAATCAAACAAACCACAGAAGCAATGCACTGAGGCCAGGAGGCAGGGTCGGCTGCACCACCTAGGGCCGGCCGAACCTCCAGGTGCGGCCGCACCACCTAGGCCGGCCGCACCTGCCCAACTTGGCCAGACGAGCCACAGGGCCTCGGTCATCCAAGGGAACACTGCCGTGAGCAATCCTGATCAAAGGAGTGAAGTCGGTTCAATCCAAAGGACAGGATTAGCCTCACTTGGATCCATGGACCCACAAACCAGTGATCAACCGACTTTAGGCAACGGCCAACACTTCATCCACACAAAAGAGCATGCTCCGGAGTGTATGACGCGAGGGCCCAGGGCCGGCCGCACCAAGGGATCCGGCCGCACCTCCCTCACGCAGCAAACCAACCCACAACCGCCATCTAACCGCCTCAGGGACCAAACCACAAACGCTCAATCAAAGGCATTGAAGCTCATAGGGCCGGCCGCACCTGGAGATACGGCCGCACCTCCTTGACGGCCACTGCAGCTCCCTCTCGCCTACAAGTACCCCCTCCTGCAACCACCAACCTAATGGGGCTATAAATTGAGCCAGGCAACTCAGGGAAGAACACAAGTGATTAGAAGCAAGTGGCGGAGCCCTCCAGAAGTTAGCATTCAGAGATTAGGGAGAGAGAGTTGAGTGTTGGAGTAGAAGCCGGAGTCGGTCTTCCTCTTGTACCTCGGCGGGTGCGGTACTACTTCGGTGGATACTTTGTAAGTTCGGATTTGTGAGTAACTAAGTCTCAAGTCATTTCTTTGTTTGCTCTTAGGATCCTCGATTGTGATTTAGTAGTTTCTACTTATCGTGATTGCTTTGCTCTAGCGCGGGGTAAAGTAGTGCTAGGTTAGTGTAGACGCGGTGTCTAGGCTTTCCGGTACCTTGGGATGCTTCCCGGTTCAACGGAATAGTTGTGGTACCCTAGGGAGGTGACAGCTCCGGACGGGCTCTGTAGTCCACCACGTTAGTTCCGGTTAGTAGGAGTTACGACATCAGAGCCCCCTTCTCATCCCTTTCTGTGGCTCTTTTCCCTCTGGCCCCGACGACCGACAAGTTATGCCTTGATTCTATCCGTGACCCTCACGAGTCCCAAACTTCATTAGTTATCCCCTCTCTACCCGAAATCTACCCTTGCCTTTCTATCCTTCGTCACCATACCCCCCGGACGAATTAGTTCAGGTTCTCTACACTTCTCGTTCCCCGAGGAAATCGATACCTTGGAATACTCCCGGGTGAAAGCTACAGCGGTATCCGTGCACTTGCGGATTTATCTGTGATCGTGTAGTACACCCACAGGCTTTCTAGCGCCGTTGCAAATTTGGTAACGATGTAAGAAACGCCAACAAGCTTTCTGGCGCCGTTGCCGGGCAACGGTAGCTATTTTGATCCCGAACCCAGTTTGTTCGTGTATCACCCCATTTATCTCATGGATTCCGATCCAACCCTTTTTGAGATTTCCGCTCCAAAGGGTGATCATTTGGAGCCCCCACCTTCATCACATCCCATCACAACATCTAGCTATGAGCTACGTCCCGGCTTCATAGCTATGGTCCGAGAGCAAAGCTTCTCCGGGGATAAGGATGAAAGTCCTTATTCCCACCTGCGCGAGTTCGAACAACTTTGTTCATGTCTTGTGATCACAGGAATGAGCCAAGATACCTTGAAATGGAAACTCTTTCCGTTTTCATTAACGGGGAGAGCTAAACAATGGTATTCGCTCAATGTGAGAAGTATGGAGGGAGAATGGGAAAGTTTACGGAAGGCTTTTTGCCTAACATTCTTCCCGACTCCCCAAGTAGTGAAACTCCGATGAGAGGTCATCTGTTTTGAGCAACGAAAGACCGAATCTCTAGGAGCCGCATGGGCAAGATTTATGAAGACCGTAGAATCTGGTCCAGACCTCGGTATCACAGAGCCCATTCTCTTGCAACATTTTTGCGATGGTCTTGGACCAGAATCAGTAGTTTTCTTAGACTCTTCTTCCGGAGGATCTTTCGCTCATCTCACCTTGTCTGGGTGTAAGGACATTCTAGGAAAAATCCTGGAAAATACTTCCTACACGGGGATTTTTGACGAATTCCCAGACGAAGAAGAAGAACCCATGCCACACACTCTCTCGGAACCAAAACCCATAGAGGAGGAACACACTTTCCCAACTATCCAATCCGTAGAGGATTGCACTCCTCTAACAAAAACATGGTTCACCGATGAACCATTCCAACCATATAGAGAGGTTGACGACCCCTCGTGTGATTTCGTCTATGAGTTTTACGATGAGCTATTTGCTGACTTTGGAAATACTTGGAATTACCGAAGAGTAGAGAGACCGAAAGCATGAGAGAAACCGGAAACTCTTATCCCGACTTCAGAAGATCGAGCCGAGCATTTCAGGCTCATTTCAAATCTTTTGGCCATCATGAGTAGAGAATGGTTGGATGAGGCGGAAGCCTCGACCGATGTCATAAAACTCCCAACCAAAATGAGGCACACTAGATGTGAACTCATGGGAAGTAAACTTGATGTCAGGTATGAACCAAGCCTGGGGGTCAACATCATCAGTTCATCCTTAGCAAAATCCCTAGCAACCGCATCTCCTCTCTCAAGATCTTCGAAACTCCTTAACATCCCTTCAGGAGAGACATTAGGATGCCAGGGCGTTCTTCGGGTGTGTCCCGTAAAGTTCACGAAACACGAGCTCTATCTTGATTTTCATCTCTTTGATCTACCTTGTCATCACGCCTATTCAATCATCATCGGTAGACCCATTATGAAAATCTTAGAGCAATCCCCAAGAAAACCAGAGTTGGAGCTAAAGATCGGTGACGACTTCCTACCGGTATCCTACCTTAGAACTGAAAACACCCCGGTAGAAGCCGAACCCAAACCCGATCTACTAGAGGAAGTAATGGCTGCTTCCCTAGCTGAGCTAGCTCAACCAAACTTTGAAGAGGAAATCCTATTTTTCACAGAGGAGGATGAGGCTCCAGTCTCATTTGAGCTAGACCCAACCGAGAAACCGGAACGACCACCAATAGAACTTAAACCTCTTCCTCCGGGATTAAAGTACGCATTTCTCCACGGGAATCGAGAAACTCCCGTGATCATCAGTGACAAGCTATCTGAGGTGGAAACTCAGCAGCTCATCACTATTCTTGAAACCCATCGATCAGTACTAGGGTACTCTCTTCAAGATCTCAAGGGAATTAGCCCCACTCTTTGCACACATCGGATTCCCATCGAACCCGACGCAACCCCTTCAAGAGAACCTCAACGTTGGCTCAACAACAACATGAGGGAGGTAGTGAAAAAGGAAGTTTTGAAACTCCTTCATGCCGGGATTATCTACCCGGTACCCAATAGTGAATGGGTTAGCCCCGTTCAAGTTGTGCCCAAGAAGGGAGGCATGACGGTAGTGCGCAATGATAAGAATGAACTCATCCCTCAGCGCACCGTCACAGGGTGGCGTATGTGCATAGACTATCGCAAGCTTAACAAGACCACCAAGAAAGACCACTTTCCCCTTCCTTTCATCGATGAGATGTTGGAGCGATTAGCGAAGCATTCCTTCTTTTGCTTCCTAGACGGTTATTCTGGTTATCACCAAATTCCTATCCATCCCGATGACCAAGATAAAACCACCTTTACATGCCCTTATGGAACTTACGCCTACCGGCGAATGTCCTTTGGACTATGTAATGCTCCAGCTTCTTTTCAGCGTTGCATGATGTCAATCTTCTCGGATATGATTGAACAAATCATGGAAGTATTCATGGACGATTTCTCAGTTTATGGAAAGACTTTCCCGGAATGCTTTAAAAATCTTGATAGAGTTCTTAGAAGGTGTGCCGAGAAGGATCTTGTCCTCAACTAGGAAAAATGCCATTTTATGGTAAGAGAAGGGATAGTTCTCGGACACAGGGTGTCCGAATGAGGAATAGAGGTGGATAGAGCTAAGATAGAGGTTATTGAACAACTTCCACCTCCAGCCAATGTCAAGGGAATCCGTAGTTTCCTAGGCCATGCAGGATTCTACCGTAGATTCATCAAAAACTTCTCGGAAATTGCCCGTCCTTTGACCAAACTCTTAGCCAAGGACGTCCCTTTCGTCTTTGATGAAGAATGCCTCGTTGCATTCCACACTCTCAAGAAAGCCTTGATCTCAGCCCCGATTATCCAACCTCCCAATTGGAGTTTACCCTTTGAGATCATGTGCGATGCTAGCGATTATGCCGTTGGGGCGGTCCTAGGACAAACTAAGGACAAGAAACACCATGCTATAGCCTACGCTAGCAAGACTCTCAACGGTGCCCAGCTAAACTATGCTACCACCGAAAAAGAGCTCCTAGCCGTGGTCTTTGCTATAGACAAGTTTAGGTCCTACCTAGTGGGGGCCAAGGTGATTGTTTTTACAGATCACGCCGCCCTCAAGTACCTCCTCACCAAGAAAGATGCAAAGCCAAGATTGATCCGATGGATTCTACTACTCCAAGAGTTCGACATAGAAATCAAGGATAAACCCGAAGTGGAAAATTCAGTGGCAAATCACTTATCAAGGCTTCATCTAGAGCATGATTCATCACTACCAATCAACGATTTCTTGAGGGACGATACACTCCTCAGGGTAGACCACAGAGATCCTTGGTATGCAGACATTGTCAATTTTATGGCATCGGGAAATGTGCCACCTGGAGGAGACAAGAGGAAATTGACATACGAGAGTAGACTCCATATGTGGGACGAGCCCTATCTATTCCGCATATGCGCAGACGGTCTCCTACGACGGTGTGTACCATCATGGGAAGTGAACGGCATCTTAGAAAGGTGTCACTCGTCAGAATATGGAGGACATTATGGAGCATTCCGTACCAATGCAAAAGTTTGGCAGTGTGGTTTCTTTTGGCCCACTATGTACCAAGATGCCAAGGATTTTGTGAGAAGGTGCCCAAGATGTCAGAAGCATGGTAACATCAGTACAAGAGATGCCATGCCCCTCACCACCAACCTTCAAGTTGAAATCTTTGATGTCTGGGGGATCGACTACATGGGACCTTTTCCGATGTCAGGGAATTGTGAATATATCCTAGTGGCAGTGGACTACGTGTCAAAATGGGTAGAAGCACTACCCTGTCATACAGCAGCTGCTCAAAGCTCGATGAAAATGTTCCATGACATAATATTCCCCAGATTCGGAGTACCAAAGGTAGTCATTAGTGACGGAGGATCACACTTCACTGATGGGAACCTCAGAAAATACTTGAAAACCCAAGGAGTAGAGCACCGAGTCGCTACGCCATGTCATCCTCAAACAAGTGGTCAAGTCGAAACATCAAATAAGCAAATCAAGAACATCCTTCAAAAGACTGTCCACGAGATGGGAAGAGGATGGAAAGAGAAACTTCCCGAAGCTTTATGGGCATATCGTACGGCATACAAAACTCCCATCGGTATGACACCATATCAATTGGTCTACGGGAAGACATGTCATTTGCCCGTGGAATTGGAATACAAATCACATTGGGCTATCAAGAAGTGGTGTATGGACCTTCCAACCGCCGAAATCAAAAGGAAAATGCAATTGGGTGAACTCGAGGAATGGAGGGAGAAGGCATACCACAATGCAAAGATGTATAAGGAGAAAACCAAGAGATGGCACGACAAGAGGATCAAGAAGAAATCCTTTGAACTGGGAGATAAGGTACTACTCTTTAACTCTCGCTTTAAACTTTTTGGTCGTGGAAAGCTTAGAAGTAAATGGGACGGCCCTTTCACAGTTTTAAATGCCGCTTCACATGGGGCTGTAACCCTACAGGATTCAGACGGAAACACTTTTAAAGTAAATGGACAAAGACTTAAAATTTTCCTCGAACCAAACATGCCTAACCTCGAAGAATTTGATGTCATCGAGGTCATTAACCTGGATTGATTGAAGTCTTGCTTGTCTTTTGTACATAGAGTGTTTCTTGCTTGTTTTCCTGTTGCTCTCCCTTCTTAGTTGCCACGAAGCCAACCTTTTGGGGGAATAGACTAGGGCCGGCCGCACCTAGTGGGCCAGCCGCACCTCCCCCATTTGGCCCTCGGCTGCGCGTGAGCTAGGGTATCTCGTATCTCCCCTTGTGCTATCCAAATGACCCCTGAAATCCTCGCATAACGAGTTTCTCCCCAGAACCAATCTCCCTTCCAAAAAACCTCGCCCCCTCGCCATCTCCTAGCATACCATGGGTGGTGACGGCCCTAGCAACCTTTCCAAGATGTCAGCACCCACCACCCCTGGCGATGCGTCCTCGAAAGCGCTCGCAGGAGGTTCTGGAGTGGGATCAAGCCAAAACTCACCACGCCAGGGGTCCCTGCCCCTTACTCAGGCACCCCAGGAGGCAACCCCCGGAGGGGGTAGGACCGGCCGCACGTCCCAGGTCTGGCCGCACCTGGCCCGTTCGGCCAGCCCGGCCGACGTGCACAGGAGGTCCTTGTCCCCCAGGAGAACGATCGGGAAAGGGAAACCCCGACGTTCAGAGTCACCGGCACATCCCACAACGGGTCAGTTGATGCTAAAAGAGCCGGTAACGCCAATCTCCAGGCGACTCTTCAATGAGTCGCCAAGGGAGAACATCTTTGCCATCAAGACAGCCGGGGCCGAATTCTTCAAACCCCCAACGGAGGGGAAATACAAGATCGTTGGGCGCAAGACTCCCCGTGGGTATGAGAAGCAATTGATCCCTCGGTTGGACAAGGATGATTTGGAGCCCGACGAGTCCATCTTCTCTACCCCCACTAGTGGGATGCGCCACCGCAAGCCTCCACCAATCTGTGGTCCTCCTGGTTAGTTTGAAGATTCAGATGAGGATTCAGAGGACGAGGACCCTTACGAGGATCTTCGCAATGAGATCGCCGAGCTGAAGATGAAGAATAACTTGCTGGAGGAGCGTGTCACCGAGGCTGAGCTCGGGCGGATGGAAATAGATGACAAGATGGAAATTCTCTGCAAGGCCATCTGCAGCAAGTTTAGGCACCTTTTGAAGGAGCTTGGGCGTCCGGATCTCTACGACTGCATTTTACCTTAGATCTCTAAGCGTAGGATCCGTGTAGCATCTCGTTAGTTTCATTTCCTTTCTTGTGTGTTAGCTTGGTTGTTTCGAGAACTTGTTTGCTTTATTCGTTTAGGCTTGTTTGAATAAAGAGATGTTGTAAACGCTTAAGACCTTTAAATCTCTGGTTAATTTGCTGCTCTGGCTGGTGCTTTGAACCAGCCAGAGGATGTTATTTCACCCGGTTTACAAGTGCGCAGGAAAAATGGAAGGGGGTAGGGCCGGCCGCACCTACCCTCGGCACACGAATGCGAAATTACAACGTGCAGGTAACCGGGGTGCACCAGAGACGGCTCACGAAGCACGACACGAATTTTGGGTGGGCTGGCCGCACCACCTAGGGCTGGCCGCACCTACTATTTCGTCACGAACCGAACATCTTCATGCCAAGTCACGCTGGTTTGAATCCCCGACTCAACTCGCGATGTTATCTTATCGTTATCCTATTTATCTTGCTCAGTATCAAAACTGCATAGCATGCTTTTGAAAATGTTGCCTACCCATCCTCACCTCGGAAATGAGGATTAATTGCTATGTTAAACCCGTGCAAGAACCTAGTATGCAGTTTTATCCTCTATAGGCTTGATGAATTTGTTGGACCTCTTTGAAACATGAGCCTAAATTAAAACCTTGTGGGATGCAAATGCTTATGACCAGACCTAGGGTGTTGACTAGTATGATATGGTTAGACAATGTTGGCCTTGCTCTATCTCATAGTATGGTGAAAATCTCAGAAGAATTTCTTTTTGAAAATAAAACAAGACAAGCTCCTCGATGGTCATATCACCTACCAAAGCCATATGTCGATATCAATGCATAAACCTTCTACATATGCTTGCTTGTGACCCATTGAGTTTTGCCAAATTGTTGTGACCCTTGGTAGAATCTTTTCATGCTTCCATGATCGAGATCATGTACACCCACATATACATGCTAACTCCTACACCGGGAGTTACGCAAAACATGCCATCCATCCACTAAAAATAAGTACTCCAAGTTCCAAAGAGATTTCTCTTCTTGCGAAAGGAGAAAGGGGTCATTGAAAAAAAAGAAGAGAGGAAAAATAAATGCTCAAAGAAGCATAGAAAAAAAAGTGTGCTCCAATCAAAGAGCATAGAAAAATATATGAAGCATGACCCCCCTCTAAAAAGCAAGAGGAGAATCTCAAAGCAAAGAGTACTTACAAAAATAAACAAAAATATTCCACACACTTGCACATCTCGATCAAGTTGCATGACTAGTTTCTTCTTGGATCCAGTTTTTGGCTCAACAACATTATGTGGCACAAGTGAGTCTCATGCTTATCCTACCCAAAGCTCCACATACAAGCCATAGAGTAGGAAGTTGAGGCTCATTCAAAAGCCTTTGGTGAGGTAACAAATACCACTTGAGCGATCGAGGGAACCATCCGAGGAACTTTGTCTCTCTTTGTAAAAATTTTCAAAAACTCCGAGATAGAAGCCAGAAAAAGAGAAGAGTGAGTAATGCAAAGTCAAAACCGTTCTACTCTTCAACCTCCAAAGGCAAGGTGAAAAGTTACAAGCCCCACAGGTAAGCAAGGCAAGGTTTCTTTGGTACCAATACTTTCAAAATAGCCATAGGGCATAGAATTGTGCACTAATACTTGCAGGGGAGTAACATGAAGCAATGTCAGATCCGCCTTTCAAGACTAGGCTTTGCTTGAGGACGGGCAAAAGTCTAGCGTGGGGGAGTTTGTTGACGGTCCTTACAACAAACTTTTGACCGTCAACATCTCGGCTACGGTAGCATTTTATAACGAATTTCATGCATGTTTTAGGTGCTAACAAGGTTCCACAAGTTGTGTTGAGTTTTTATCTGCAAGACTAAGATTAGGGGGCGATTCCGGAGCACCGGGCCACATATGGTAGGCACGGCCACACCTAGTGGTACGGCCGCACCTACCTTACCCCCCTATGCAAGTTCCTACCAAGTAAGGTTCCATGCACTAGCGTCCGAATGACTCAACTCGACACGATCGTGTGGGATCAATCAAACGAACCACGGAAGCAATGCACCGAGGCCAGGAGGCAGGGCCGGCTGCACCACCCAGGGCCGGCCGAACCTCCAAGTGCGGCCGCACCTACCCAACTTGGCCAGACGAGCCACAGGGCCTCGGTCATCCAAGGGAACACTGCCGCGAGCAATCCTGATCGAAGGAGTGAAGTCGGTTCAATCCAAAGGACAGGATTAGCCTCACTTGGATCCATGGACCCACAAACCAGTGATCAACCGACTTTAGGCAACGGCCAACACTTCATCCACACAAAAGAGCATGCTCCGGAGTGTATGACGCGAGGGCCCAGGGCCGGCCGCACCAAGGGATCCGGCCGCACCTCCCTCATGCAGCAAACTGACCCACAACCGCCTTCTAACCGCCTTAGAGACCAAATCACAGACACTCAATCAAAGGCGGTGAAGATCATAGGGCCGGCCGCACCTGGAGATACGGCCGCACCTCCTTGCCGACCACTGCAGCTCCCTCTGGCCTACAAGTACCCCCTCCTGCAGCCACCAACCTACTGGGGCTATAAATTGAGCCAGGCACCTCGGGGAAGAACACAAGTGATTAGAAGCAAGTGGCGGAGCCCTCCAGAAGTTAGCATTCAGAGATTAGGGAGAGAGAGAGTTGAGTGTTGGAGTAGAAGCCAGAGTCGGTCTTCCTCTTGTACCTCGGCGGGTGCGGTACTACTTCAGTCATCCACACCCGGGATACTTTGTAAGTTCGGATTCGTGAATAACTAAGTCTCAAGTCATTTCTTTGTTTGCTCTTAGGATCCTCGATTGTGATTTAGTAGTTTCTACTTATCGTGATTGCTTTGCTCTAGCGCGGGGTAAAGTAGTGCTTGGTTAGTGTAGACACGGTGTCTAGGCTTTCCGGTACCTTGGGATGCTTCCCGGTACCTTGGGATGCTTCCCGGTTCAATGGAATAGTTGTGGTACCCTAGGGAGGTGACAGCTCCGGACGGGCTCTGTAGTCCACCACGTTAGTTCCGGTTAGTAGGAGTTACGACATCAGAGCCCCCTTCTCATCCCTTTCTGTGGCTCTTTTCCCTCTGGCCCCGACGACCAACAAGTTATGCCTTGATTCTATCCATGACTCTCACGAGTCCCAAACTTCATTAGCTATCCCCTCTCTACCCGAAATCTACCCTTGCCTTTCTATCCTTCGTCACCATACCCCCCGGACGAATTAGTTCAGGTTCTCTACACTTCGCGTTCCCCGAGGAAATCGATACCTTGGAATACTCCCG
The DNA here is from genome assembly GCA_036936925.1 of Cenchrus fungigraminus. Classification (NCBI taxonomy): domain Eukaryota; kingdom Viridiplantae; phylum Streptophyta; class Magnoliopsida; order Poales; family Poaceae; genus Cenchrus; species Cenchrus fungigraminus. The sequence goes on along the minus strand of CM072778.1, from coordinate 10,674,965 downwards.
GGTGAAAGCTACAGCGGTATCCGTGCGCTTGCGGATTTATCTGTGATCGTGTAGTATACCCACAGGCTTTCTAGCACCGTTGCAAATTTGGTAACGACGTAAGAAACGCCAACACCTGGTCTATCCCTTCCTCTTCTCCTTGCGTGAAAGTGATCACTTGCCTCCTTAGATGTTGAACTTTGCTAATTGGAAAAAACTTCTCGCAAAATTTCGTTGTCAACTTGTTCCAATTGCCTTCAACTTCAAAGGACGCAAACAAGTACCACGTCTTTGCTTCGCCGGTAAGTGAGTAGGGAAAGAGATTCCATTTGAACCATTCATCGGGAACTCCTTCTTGACGCACCGTGTTGCATAGCGTCATGAAATGCCTTATGTGTCTATATGGGTTCTCCGTGTCCATCCCTTCAAATGGGGTTGCCGCCGCCATCTCGATGATCCTAGCTTTGATTTCATACTTGGTCGCTTCGAGCTTCGAATCCGACTCTTGTACTTTTATGTCTTCACATCGAGGACTAGCATAACCCCTTAGCGATTTCTCCGGTTCTTCCACGGGGTGGTTGACGAACGCCATCTAGACAACAAAATAAAAACAAAAACAAAACAAAACAAAGTGATTTTCTAGGTAATATGGGTTAGATATTAGCAAATAAATGATGAACTAAATATAAAACAAAGTTAGATGCAAAACCAAATGATGTAAACTGGCTTGCTCCCCGGCAACGGCGCCAGAAAAGGGGGCTTGTTGACGGATAAAACTCGTATCCACCTACGATCCGCAAGCGTACGGACCTACACCTTTTTCACCACGGGGATTCCCTAGGTTCTTATCAATCCGCGGAGCAAGGGGATTACACGCGTTTGATCTACCACTACTTACTAACTTATCCAAACCCTAATCTACGGTTAATCTAGAGAACAACTACGTTACACTAGAGAGAACGATTAAACCAACAAGATATGTAAAAGACACTTGCCCAATGGTCTACGATACTAGAACATGCAACCGCTTAAGATATGAAAACCGATCTAATCTATCGGGGGTTGTGACCATGGTTTCGCCCTCCACCCCCCCCCCCCGTATTGTCACTACGCGGAGGTATTCGCGATTAGACCTATGATGGACACGGCGTATTGAATGGATCCAAGGGAGCATTGAGATCTTACTCCCTTCACGGCATAGTAGCTAACCTTAAACATCGAAGCTTCTTCAACACTAGATGATAGATAGATAACCAGGCAAAGTAGCGATTACATCTTCAAGTTTGATTACAACCCTATGGACAAATGAGAAGATTACCCCATCAAGGTGCTAGACATGGCACCGTTGATCATGGTGACACTTCCGACGGTGTCCTCCTTCTCCTCCACTTGTGGGTGCTTCCTTCGAGTAGAGCGATCCTTCTCGCGAACGATCTCCCTCCTCTTCTCTCTCTAGCTTGTGGATGGCCTCTCGGGTGAATGGCTCTCTGTTTCTGCGAATGACGGTGCCTCCACGACTTAGGGTTGAAGTATCTTCGCGTGCAAGAAGAAGGGGGGGCCGAACTGACCCCCGGAGTGGGCCAGGCCGGCCGGACCGGGCCCACTAGCCCAGGCCCATCCCGGCCCGGTTCGGTCGCCCCTTCGCTCCCGTGGGTCCTCATGTATTTATGCACTTTGCCCCCTCCACTTGCACCATTTTGACGATGTCATCCTCGCGTTCAAGATGGAGGTTCTCCTTGCATGAAGTCTGGTCTTTTACGCTTCAATCCTCGGGTATGTTCCTTTGTAACACTTCGGTCCTTGCCACCTTTGGGAGTGATTTCATCAAGCTCTTAAACACGAACAAGACTCCTAAATTGCTCCTATGAACTTTTTGTGACTCCGTCCTTTATGTCCATGTTTTCCTACATAAACATAACACTTCCAAATGCACACACAAAGATGAACTTGTTATATGATTAGTGTGCCTAGTGATGGGTTAGTTCCATAATCAAATTCAAACCAAAGTGTAATGAACATGTTTGGTGTACCAAAATACACCATCAACAGTCATGTTGATCGGGCAAACTGGTATCATGAACCACAATGTTTTCAAGTTCAAAGCTTCAAAACAACTTGAATGATTAACAAAGTATATTGATCCAAAATATTAACTCGTATCAAGCGTTCAAACCAAACTTGTACCTAGCACAAAATTTGGATTAGCAGATCAGATCAGCATCTCTCGGATGAATGCATATCAGGCAGTGAAGCATGCACATCTGAACATTACAACAGTGGACAAAACAAGTTGCATCTTTGAATTTTGAAAAGAAACTCATATATTCATATTCACAAAAGAAGGAAATTAACAAATATCTAGTTATCTGAACAGGTATTCCTCAACCAACAAACAATCCTCTACAATTTCAGGCAAGAAGAAACTTTAAAAACTGAATAATAGAAGCTAATAACATTGTAACAAGGCAAGCAAAAACAAATATGAGATGCCAGGCAGCCATACCAATCTGAACTGCCAGGATATGCTTCATATAGCAAATATTTACAGTTCTACTAAATGTTATTACCAACTGGTAATGGTGTATGCAAACAAGTTTTTATTCCCAAGCTACCTAGCGAACAGTAGATTTATTTGGTGACAAGTAATATATTAGGTAAGTCTTTGTGATTAATTCAGAAATTGTATACAGTAGCTTGAAAAAACCTTAGGACCAGAGTACAAAAGACCGTCTTCTTTACAAGTGTGATTTTAATATCAACAACAATAGCTGATTCTTGTTTTGTTCCACGTGAACTGAAGATCCTAGTCTAGAATCAGAAGGCAAAGGGCGCAAATTATTTACCTGAACGAGAGTGGCCATTGCAAAGGTAATTTCTATATCTCTGTATAACATGTATCAGTGTCATCGAACACAAAGTAGAGCCTAATTAAGCCTGAAGTTCAATATACATAATTTAAGAGAGATATTGACACAATTTCAGAAAACTAACCAGAGGTTGATCCAGTTAGCTAGCAAAGCGGTGGAATTAACACTATGATTGATACTTTAATGCAAAATTTGGGCAGCATTTAATTAAAAAATGATCCCTAGAAGACGTTCGCAGAAAATATATCATGCAAGAGGTAAATTCAAAATAAACTGGAGCTGGAAATTAGACTGACGGCAATGAGACACAAAGACGAACTGATAGACAGGAATCTGCATAAGGGCCTAAAAGTCTCACATGAAGGATGGCCTGGGTGGTCAGCGCCTGTACAGGCTGTGTTCAGGTTCGAAGTTGCAGAAGTTGGGGGCTTCACAAAACTTTGCTGAGCATATGCTCATCGTCTCTAGCTCGTCAGTCAGGGTCGGGTGTCCGCAGCAGGATCGATCAGGTATCCCTGCAAAGGCACCAGCAGTTCACAAAAGGATGAATTATCGTGGAATCAGAGGAAAACACGTCCAATTAATAAGAGATTTGAAGGATATTAACGATGAAATTAGGAGGAGTGAGGTCCAAGCATCCTTGAATGAGCATCCCAGAAATCAGCAAGACAACAACGACAGGCTATGTATCCTGTCAATACTCGCACAAGATAAACTGATAAAGTCAGTTTAGTCAGTTTTGAGCAATTATTTCTAAAAAAGGGCACTATAGATGATGTAACAAATCAATACAATGATTTCCCTATAAGCAATTGATCTTAGTTTTGGTCATAAAAAATCAACACTTTGCAACTCACTGGTTAATCAGAAAATGGCAAGGACGTACATGCTAATGCCCAAATAAAATTGTAATTCTCTCCCGAGATTGAGATATGACGACCAGCATGTGCCTCCATTAGCTACAGAGTTTGACTGTGCAAACAAATCGACAATGTTGTACGTTCCTGACCAAACAATATATCCACTAAACCACACATATATATCCAGTCCAATGTCAGGACATGATGTGACATAGTGGAACATGGGAAGGGAAAAGCAAAAGGTTAATCAAAACCCCATTGGGGATTAATAACAATTACGGTAATGTGCAAAAATACAAATTTGGAGTATAATTCTTAGCAGAAAGATGTATATGCAACTCTACGTATAGGCTGGTCCATTTGTCATATCCAAATTAACAAAGTTTCAGAATTCAGATATCAGAAAGGTTTATGAATCAGTACTACATATCCGTTCTTTATTATGCACTTCAATAATCTGGTTAGAAACAAAAAACAGAGCATCAAGAACACCAGATTCATGGCATGATTTACTGACAGCAAACCTCAAACGCCAGACTGATTTGAGGGGCTGAATACCGTCGATACAAAGCAACATCCACCAGGATGGAGCTCAAATTCAGAGTTTGTTGCACATGAAGTACTCAAATGAGGAGCAGCCAAGTTATAACATTTAATAATGTTTGGAAGTCCAAAGCTTTAGAACATTTGGTGATTAGCAAAGTATAATGATCCAAACTTATTGATATCAGATAATCAAACCAACTAGCAGGCTAGCAGATTTGGATTGACAAACCTGATCAGTAAATATGTCTTAGGAGTGGTGTTATTTGCTCTGATATTTCTTTAAGGATACCATGCTAATGTTAAGACGAAGGTACAGGGAAACAAAAGATAAGCGACAACTGGTTCTGGACATTTATCGTTATGGTTCTAATATCACTATGCATATGAATAATCTAAATAGAAATAGTTTTTCAGGATAGAAAAATTATGAGATATAGTTTACATCTCTAAGTGTATACATGTTGAATATATAACTGAATGAGTTTTTGAAAAGCAAATCACTAATGAGAATTTTAAACATGCAAGAAACAACAGAGTGCACAAATTCAAGAAATTACTAATGGCATTTGCTCAAACACAGAGTGCGCATCAGCATCAATGATAGTTTATTGGTCAAAAAGGACATACACAACAGGCAAGAAACGGTGGTGAAAGGAGCAGTCACCTGACAGTCTCATGAACTGGACTATGTCCTCTGCAAACCGCCATAGCTGGCCATCTAATTCTCTGAGATGATAACGTGCATGGAGCCATGGACTTGTGCAGACTCTTCTATAGTCAAGCGAGGATATCACCATGCTTCATGATATCCTATCTGGAAAAATTTAAGCCTGGGAATCAGCTAATCTATCAGAAAGATCAAAATAATAGGTTCTAGTTGGTCTTCGTTATACCTGGATTCCTGAGAACTTCAGAAAACTAAACTTCAGATATCCTGTTGGCTTGGGTGTATTCTTTACGTAGAATGCACCCAGGTGCATAATATACATATATACACACGTAGCGTTATTCTACACCCTAGGTGTAGAATGTCATTCTACACCCAACCAATCCAACACCAAAGCATCCTAACCACAACCCCAACCGTATCGGATCCCAACTCTCCGCCCCGACCCGTTAATTGCATCCCGCACCCATGCTCTCCGGCTCTCCCCTGTCCCAACAAGGCTTCCTTTCCCCATGCGAGCGGGAGCCGTGAGCGGCGCAGAGCGCTGCGAGCGGCGAGCGCGAGACGGTACGCGGAGAGCCGGGCGCAGCGGCGTGCGCGCAGAGCGGCTAGCAGCAAGGCACGCGGCGGCGCGCGATACTTTCCGGAGTTCGGGGAGCGTGGTGTGCGAGCTGCGGCACAAGGCGAGCGGGAGCCGCGACCGCGCGGAGGTGCGTCGAGCGGCGAGCGCGAGGAGTTGCGGCGGCTTCGCTGACTCCTGCGAGCTGCTCCCCGTCAGCGGTACGAAACCGTGGAGCTCGACCAGCGGCGGCGAGCGGTTGTCATCCATGATGTTGACATATCGTCACTGAAGATGCCATGATCGTCACATATGTTCATTTGTGACGTTTTTGTGACGATTTGGGTTTCGTCAAAAAGGTCGCGTCACATTTGGACATGCGTGACGAAATGTCCATTTTCGTCACAGATGTGATGCCAATCTGTGACGAAAAGTCCATCGTCACAGATGTGGTTTCAATCTATGACGAACCATTTTGGTCACGGATATAGCCTCATTTTCGTCACAAACCGTCGTCTGTCGGGCGTCTTGACGGCGCCGTTAACGGCGTTAGTTAGTTTTGTGACGTCCCGATTTGATCACAAATTAGTTTAGGTTTCGTCATAACTGTCCGTTTGCATGTTAACCGACGGCGTTCGCCACGTAGGATGCTGACGTGGCAGCTAACGTGGCTGCTCATGGCAACTGATGTGGCTGACGTGGCAGGCACTTTATTCGTCACAGATTGTCCCTCATTTTTGTCACAGTTTTTCCCTCATTTTGGTCACAAATTGTCCTTTATTGAGCCACGTGGCTTGATCTGATCAGTTTTATTTCGTCACAAAAGTGCAAATGGTAATTTTTAATACAATTTACAAATAATACTGAAATAACAAAAAACTTGCATAAATTAACAGATCTAGTATTCCAATGACCGTACAACTCCATAACTCAACTCAGTTCACATTATTACTAACATTACAACAGATTCGAACTACAAATTACAGCAGATTCTAACTACAAGTTAGATCTTATTTCACATCAAAGGTTCCATAATTTATGAGGACAAGCAGAACCACACTTCACTGAAGATCACCATGGCACTCCATAACCCAGCAATGAGCTGTAAAAAAAATTAAATAGTGCATTGTTAAAGAGCTTTACAATAAAGATCAATTTTACAACTCAACCGGGTGCGTTTTTATAACTCAACGGTTTTTATTTTTCTATCATAGCTTATCAGTACATAGGCTGTCATGCACATATAAGCATATATAGTAGTTTGCTTGTGGTATATATAGCATATGTCATACATGTTAGAAAAAAACCATGTGAATGTGTTAAAAAAACTGAAATCACAATACTGAAAATGCAGCTAACTCAAAATTCAATGTTTGACATGCAAGCCACTCTCACAATGTAAAAAACGATGCAATTAGCAAGGCCCAACATTTTTAGTACACTCCTCATTCCTGCCATGAAACATATGAACATAGAAAAAAAAGCAAGATTATGTCGTGCCATATTTCCAACTTCAATATAATTAATTAATGAACTCAAAGGTGTAACATCATAAATATAGGAATTATATGATAAATATACGCATTATAGGCACACATAAATCAAAGGGTACATTCTAGTACGTACAAATGTTTTAACGAAAACTCAAAATAAAAGGATGACAGAAAGCACTCACTAAAAACACTACAGCAGCCATCAATGCATATGTCGAGACATGCATGGACAAGTGAGTGCGCATGATAAATGAATTCATAGAGAATAAACAAGCAACAAACAATATCCCTACAGTAAAGGCAAGCATATATAAGAGCAGCCAAGTAGTGCATTATTGGGTTTGCAAGAGCAGTCAAGCAGAACATTACCCCATCAGCAGCAGTTTCCTTTTGCCGGAGCAACAATGAATTTTGGCTTTCTTGGGATATCAACAGCTTGAGCAGTGAATCTAAACTAACCTACAGTACATGTAAATAGAGCAGTAACATTCAGGTTGGGACAATCCATATTCCTGGCTTACATAACAATAAATATATGTTTTCAAAAATTGGGAATTAAAAATATATCATTGGATAAAAACAGTTACCACATCATCATGTTGATGTTGTGTATCATCGTCCTCTAGTCTGTACTCACCAATTCCACCATACATATGATTGTTCCTTGCATAAAGATTCTGTAACTTGCAGCTAAATCTTAGTACACGACTTAGCTGTACATAAAAATTTACCTCTTTAGCCTTGTGTTAGTACTTAGGATCTGAACTGAAGAGGTTAAGGCTGGACCCGGGCTATTCTGTTAGAAGATTATCCTCAAGTCAAAAAATCAGTAGAAGCTCCAGTAGATGAGGATTTAGGAGCAGCCATCATCTTTTGTGATGCCCCATGTTGCCTATATCAATCCAGAGCACACGAGAGTTGGAGGGAGATTGAAATAAAAACTTGATCTGCTGTGTCTAATCTCAATGCAATGCACACGAGAGTTACAGAGAGATTGAAATAAAAAACCAGAAGAGATCCACGCGTTCGTCGTTGCCGCGACAATGATTGAGAGATTACCGCTTCCTCTGCCATGCGCGTCCTCCTCCATCGCGTGCATCCGTCGGCGTGGAGAGAAATTCAATTAATTTCGATACTCATCAATACACCTCCGATACGCCATGGAGAGGGAAGCGAACGGAGCAGGGGCGATGCGCCGTGGAGAGGGGAGCGGACACAGCAGTGGCGCCCCCTTCTCCGGCCAGAATCGGCCGCGAGAAGGTCTCCTCCACCCTCCCCGACGGCGGATCGAGGCCCGGTGGCGACGGATCGGGCGCGGGGGCTCGTTCCCACGCGTGTTGACCTGCAGGCGGTGCGTGCGTCGGGCACGCGGGCAGCGCAGCGAACAGGCGTGCACGCCTGCGGTGGTGACGGCAAGCGCGTGCGGGGAGCTGTGGCGTGTGGGTGCCGGCGGCGCTGTCCTGCCTGGAGTAGAGCTCCGACGGCGACGTGGTGTATGCGCCAGCAGTTGGCTTCAAAGGGGTAAATAAAGCTTAGGGCAAGTGGTGGACTAGCTGGGCCGGAAAACAGCAAGCCGACGGCCCATCTCTTCCTAAATTCTTCTTTTCCTTTTATCTTCTCTATTAATTAAACTAGTGAACTTCTATTTTTGTCACTTATAAATCTAAAAAAATAGTTTATTTAAGGTTTGTTTGCAGGTACGTTGCTCTTGTTGGGCTGTTGGGCTGGATGAGCCTCTGTATTGTGTGGCTTTTGCTATATTGAGCACTATTTGTTTTAGCTATTTTGTTTTTTAATTAAATATACATTATACTTATGCATATTAGTAATAACTATTTATACAATATTATATGTACTTACCGTATCGACGTATTCTTATTCTTGGAAAATGTGGTACCAACGTATCGCCGTATCAGTATCGCGAGCAGATGGGGAAGGAAAGAGATGGGGCAGGGGGCGGAGTCGGTGGAGAGGATAAGGCTGATTTTTTTATGTTTTGCCCCTTTACTTTTTTCATAAATATATTTTGGTCCCGACAACTTCTAAATCATCACATTTTAATCCCTAGAACTAATATTTATTTACATTTCAGTCCTTAAAGAGGCAACAAACGAATTTGTAATCAAAGATGGTAGTTGAAGGTGGATAAATAAAATATATGGTGTATTATGTTGTCAAAAGCATACATGTCTCACACATGTCATTGTCACTTAGCGAGAGATGTTCATCCCTAGGTGAGATGTTTAGTACCAGTTGCTCGAAATCATTTGAAACTTTTTTCGGATATTTATGGATCCAAACTATGATGTTGTGTGAAGTTTTGGAATTTTGAGACCAAGTTTGCCTATTATTGTAAATATTTGTTGATTTAATAAAGAATAAATGTTAAAAACATCTACTTGCTTAAAAAAATCTGAAAACTTGCATAAGCGCTACCATTTGGTGTATTATGTTGTCAAAAAAGTTTCAACTGAATCTGAGAAAGTGATGATACACATCATCACTAAAGCATACATGTCTTACACATGTCATTGTCACTTAGCGAGAGATGTTCATCCCTACGTGGGATGTATAGTACCAGTTGCTCGAAATCATTTGAAACTTTTTTGGGGTGCTTATGGATCCAAACTATGATGTTGTGTGAAGTTTTGGAATTTTCAGACCAAGTTTTCCTATTATTGTAAATATTTGTTGATTTAATAAAGAATAAATGTTAAAAACATCTAATCTTCTTAAAATATTTGAAAACTTGCATGAGCTCCACCTTTTGGTGTATTATGTTGTCAAAAAAGTTTCAAGTGATTCTGAGAAAGTGGTGGTGCACATCACCACTAAAGCATACCTGTCACACACACGTCATTGTCACTTAGCGAGAGACCTTCATCCCTATGTGAGATGTGTAGTACCAGTTGCTCGAAATCATTTGAAACTTTTTTGGGATGCTTATGGATCCAAACTATGATGTTGTGTGAAGTTTTGTAATTTTCAGACCACTTTTGCATATTATTGTAATTATTTGTTGATTTAATAAAGAATAAATGTTAAAATAATCTAATCTTGTTCAAAAAAATCTGAAAATTTTCATGAGCTCCACCTTTTGGTGTATTATGTTGTCAAAAAAATTTCAAGTGATTCTGAGAAAGTGGTGATGCACGTCACCACTAAAGCATACCTGTCACACACACGTCATTGTCACTTAGCGAGAGACCTTCATCCCTATGTGAGATGTGTAATACCAGTTGCTCGAAATCATTTGAAACTTTTTTGGGATGCTTATGGATCCAAACTATGATGTTTTGTGAAGTTTTGTAATTTTCAGACCACTTTTGCATATTATTGTAATTATTTGTTGATTTAGTAAAGAATAAATGTTAAAATCATCTAATCTTGTTCAAAAAAAATCTGAAAATTTGCATGAGCTACTCCTTTTGGTGTATTATGTTGTCAAAAAAGTTTCAAGTGATTCTGAGAAAGTGGTGATGCACGTCACCACTAAAGCATACCTGTCACACACACGTCATTGTCACTTAGCGAGAGACCTTCATCCCTATGTGACATGTGTAGTACCAGTTGCTCAAAATCATTTGAAACTTTTTTGGGATGCTTATGGATCCAAACTATGATGTTGTGTGAAGTTTTGTAATTTTCAGACCACTTTTGCATATTATTGTAATTATTTGTTGATTTAATAAAGAATAAATGTTAAAATCATCCAATCTTGTTCAAAAAACTCTGAAAATTTGCATGAGCTCCACCTTTTGGTGTATTATTGAAGCGTCCCCTCATCAGAGGTGACTAAATGCGATACAAATACCAGTCCCAGGAGGCTGGCAACACATTTATTACAACAGGTGGTTCAGTCCCTTACATCACGGCAGCATAGTGGGCACGGGAGCGCCACTGCCACGAGAAACAACACCAAAGCTAAAGACCAAACTACAACAGCGAAGGCTTCTAAGGCCTCATCAGAGTACCACGCCATGGAAGCTCTCTGTGGCGACCCTGAGTCCACAGGCACGGTTGGGTGTAGGGCAACGACCTACTCGACGTCTTCGGGAACGAAGTCGGGATCCTCCTCTGAAAAACAGTTAATTAAGCAAGGGTGAGTACATGCGTACTCAACAAGTTCAACCCCACCCACGGAGGGGTTAATAAGCAGATCATGCACATGATATATCAAGGATCAGGATAAGGTTTATTTTACAAACACATTTACTCATGCAGGGGTTTGCTTTCGAAAAGGTTTTCGCAAACAATTTTTATAACTCAAGTAGCTCAGTTGTTTTGTGAAAACCAAATGAGGACTACCAGACTCCCCGTCCGCAGTAGCCCAGGCACACAGCCACACACTTTTCCAGAAATCAACTCCCGCCATGAAAATCATCCCAAACCCAAACACTAGTTTTGTGACCCCACCGTGACTCGTCCAATACCGTGGACACGGCTATTCGAATAGGTTTTACACTCTGCAGAGGTTGTACATCTTTACCCACAAGTAGGGTACCGCCACACGAACACCTTAGTGCCGGTGCGGATCCTATCAAAGCCATTACCCACCTTAGCTAACCCTACGAGCCACCACGGGAGCAACCAAGGGGTTATCTCACATAACCAGGGCGTACCTCACACAGATCGTACCCCTATTCCTTGATCTCCCGCTGCTCACCCGCACTCCTGATGGCAAGTAGATTAACTAGTGGGATTTATGCTAAGCCGTTGCCACATACAACGGTCGAGTGGTAGTACGATAATTGGGTCAGGTGAGATGTCACGCAACCCGGTCCTTAACGACAAGATGGACATCTCCAACACGCTCAACCACAAAGGTACGAGCTCACCCATACTCCTGACACACGCGTCCATCCCGTCTACCCAGTTCTTTACTCACTTTCCAAAATATCCCATTCCCATTTTTAAAGCACTCACACATTTTTAAAGCAATCATTTAGGCCAAACCAAAGATCAATCATAGAAATCAAAGGTGGCTATCCTACCGGGTTTTAACAGTAAAACAATATGCAATTTATCAAGCGGGTCATAGGGTTGTATTTATAAAACTGGGATCAAAGAATGCATCAAAGGATGAGATTGAACTTGCCGTCTTCGAAGTCTTCGGGGAGTTCCGGCTCGTCGTTCGGGATCTCGGGCTCCTGCTCGCAGTAGTCGGCTCCAAACTCCGGCTCGGGGCACCTTCCTTCGTTTACTTTGTCGGCTATAGCGCACACACAGGCAAGCATGCAATCAATATAAGCACACACAATTTCTCCGGCTGAGCTCGAGGATAGTAATTAAATAAAATAGGGAAATAAATATTATGTAGGGGGTTTTGGGTGAAGGATGGGTGGCGGTATATCCGGTACGGGTGTGAGGAAGGTGGGGCACGATTTGGATTAAAAACGCGCATGAAATGACGGGTTAAAGGAGGTGTCTAGGGTTAATTAAGGGCCGGTTAGTAATTTAGTTTAAAAGAAAAGGACCTAATTATAATATTTAGATAGGGTGAGGGTTTAACTAAAATAGCCTAGGGGCCTATCTATAAAGGGCAGGGTTGTTTTGGTGGAATATCTTAAGGTTTAGGGTTTAATTTGGAAAAGAGAGAGAGAGGGAATAGAGGAGGGGGCTCGGTGGGAGGAAAAAGGAAAAGGCCAGGGGGTTTTCGGCTAAATAGCCATCTCCTTCCTCCCCCTCGAATCAGAACAGAGAGAGGGAGGGAGGCGGCTTGGGTGCGGCCGGCCGGCGGCAATCCCCGGCGAGCCGGGCCACGGCAGCGGCCGGGAGGCGGGGGAAAATGGAGAGGGCGACGAGGGGGACTGATTCCCTCCCTCACCTTGAGCTAGGACGGCGCGAGGAGGCGGCTCCTCAGGCGGCGGCGGTCTGGTGGTGGCGGCGCTAGGGGGCGGCGACGCTCCGGTGTTTAGGGAGGGAGGCGGCTGTGGTGGATGCAGAGCAAGCTTGCTTGGTGCGGTGTGGGGCGGCGAAGAGGTGGTGCCGGCCTTTTATAGGCGTCGTAGGTCGGTTCCCGGGCAAAAATCTCCCCGGCGACCTTGGTGTAGGCTCCGGCAGGGTGGGCCGCGGCGGCCGGCGCCGCGACGACTCCGGCGAGGTGACGCCTCGGCGCAGTGCTTGGTCAATTTGCGGCCTAACTTGGCAGGTGACAGGACCGCTCGCGCAGCGACGCGTCGCGTTGGTCAACCCGTGCACGGCGCACGCGTCCTGCCGGCGTCCGGCGCGTGCAGGGCGCGGCGAGGCGGCCGGCGTGTGCGCGCGCGTGTTGCTGCTGTGGGGGAGACCGGGTGGCGTGCGGGGATGGCAAGGGGCCGGCGCGGTCGGCGCCAGGCGGGCGAGCCAGGAGCGGCGCAGGGGAGGCAGCAGCGCCAGGCGCGGCTGGCTGAAGGAGGGAGAAGGAAGGAAAGAGAGGGAAGGAAGAAAGGAAAAGAAAAGGGGAAAAGAAAAGGAAGGAAGAAAAGAAAAGAGGAAAAGAAAAAGGAGAAAAAGGAAGAAAAGAAAAGAAAAAGAGAAATAGGAAGGGAAAAGAAATAGGAAAGAATTTTTAGAAAAAAATTAGGAGAATTTCTCGGGAAATTAGAGGAAGGGTTTTTGTGGGGTTTTCCGGTTTCCGGGCGTCAGCGTGATTTTCGAGACGGCGGTGATGGCGAGGCGGACCGGCCGGCGGGACCGCGGCGTGTGCGGGATTCCCGGCGCGGTGGCCGACCGTGGCGCTGGGGCGGCACGCGTGGGTGATGGCCCGAGTGCGGGCGGTGCCGGCGGGATTCGCGGCACGCGCGCCGAGGGTGAGAGAGGGAGAAGGTGACCGGGGTTTCGAATGAGCTCAGCGGGAAAGTTTTGAAAACACGCGTGATTTATTAAGTGATTTATTAGGAGCTAAAAACGCGGGCGTTACAAACCTACCCCACTTAAAATGAATCTCGCCCTCGAGATTCGGCTAGGTTTCGAACAGGTGGGGAAACTCCTTCTTCAACGCGTCCTCTCGTTCCCACGTGGCTTCTTCTACTCCGTGTCTGCTCCATTGGACTCTGCACACCCGTACTTCTGATGTTCTTGTTCTTTTGACCACTGTGTCCAAAATCTTGACGGGCACTTCCTGGTACCTAAGGTCTGGCTGTAGATCGATGGTCTCTACCGGTACTCGCTTTTCTTCGAGGACCTTCAAACATCTGCGTAGCTGGGAGACATGAAACACTGGGTGTATATCTGACATTTCTTCTGGTAGCTCCAACCAGTATGCTACTGCTCCGACCCTCTTTAGTACTTTATACGGTCCAATGTACCGAGGGGCCAACTTTCCGTGCACCTGAAACCTCCGAGTCCCTCGGATAGGTGAAACCTTGAGGTAAGCGAAATCTCCAGGGTTGAAGCTTGCTTCACGCCTCTTCTTGTCTGCGTAGCTCTTCTGCCGAGATTGGGCGGCTTTCAACTTTTCTCGGATGTCAGCTACTCGCTCTTCGGCTTCCTTTATAAGTGCGGGCCCAACCAGGGCACGTTCCCCTACTTCTGACCACATCAAGGGTGTCCTACATTTCCTCCCGTATAAGGCTTCGAACGGGGACATTCCTAGGCTTGCTTGGTAGCCGTTGTTGTAGGAGAATTCCACATACGGTAGGCTCTGTTCCCAGTCTTTGCCATAGGTGAGGACACATGCTCTCAACATGTCTTCCAAAATTTGATTTACTCTCTCGGTCTGCCCGTCTGTCTGCGGGTGGTATGCTGAGCTGAAATCCAGCTTGGTACCCATGGCTTTATGCAGGCTTTTCCAAAACCTAGAGGTGAACTGGGTCCCTCTATCTGAGACTATCCTGCTAGGCACTCCATGCAACTTCACTATATTCTCTATGTAGAGTTTTGCCAACTTCTCTCCACCATAAGTGGTCCGTACGGGTAGAAAGTGAGTGATTTTAGTGAGTCGGTCCACTATCACCCATATGGAGTCATGCCCCTTCTGAGTCTTTGGCAAACCTACTACAAAGTCCATGCCTATTTCGTCCCATTTCCATACCGGGATTGGTAAGGGCTTCAACAGTCCTGCGGGCTTCTGGTGCTCAGCTTTAATCCTCTGACAAGTATCACAGTGGGCGACGAACCGGGCAATGTCTGCTTTCATCCCATTCCACCAATACTTCTGTTTTAAGTCCATGTACATCTTGGTGGATCCCGGGTGAATGGAGTATGCCGAGTTGTGAGCCTCATCCATGATGGTCTGTCGGAAATCTCCGCCTTCAGGCACGCATATCCTATTCTTATACCACAGGGTGCCTTGGTCATCCACTCTAAAGTCAGGGGCCTTATTTTCTCCTGTATGCTTGCGGATCTTCATCAAATTCTCATCAGTCTCCTGGGCCTTCCGGATCTTCTCCTCTAGGGTAGGTTGAACACTCAGTTGGCGGACGTAGCCTTGGGAGACAATGTGCACGTTGAGTCGCGCCATTTCCTCTTGCAACTGGGTACTCTTGGGTGCTGCCTTCTCGTAGGATTTCCGGCTTAGGGCATCTGCTACTACATTGGCCTTTCCTGGGTGGTAGTGGATTTCTAGGTTATAATCTTTGACTAACTCTAGCCACCTTCTTTGCCTTAGGTTCAGGTCGGGCTGGGTGAAGATGTATTTTAGACTCTTGTGGTCAGTGTAGATTTCACACTTGTTCCCAATCAGGTAGTGTCTCCAAATCTTAAGGGCATGCACTACGGCTGCAAACTCCAGATCATGGGTGGGATAATTCTGCTGGTGGGGTTTGAGCTGGCGGGAAGCATATGCCACTACTTTCCCATCTTGCATGAGAACACATCCTAACCCTTGTCGGGAGGCGTCGCAATATACGACAAAATCCCGTTGGATATCTGGCAAGGTCAGTACTGGGGCTGTGGTCAATCTTCTTTTCAACTCCTGGAAACTTTTCTCGCACGACTCGGTCCAGTTGAACTTCTTCTCCTTCTTGAGCAACTCTGTCATGGGTCGGGCAATCTTGGAAAATCCTTCAATAAACCTCCGGTAGTATCCTGCTAAACCAAGAAAGCTTCTAATTTCGCTCACATTGGTTGGTTGTTGCCAGTTGGAAACTGTTTCGACTTTCCCAGGGTCTACTGCTACTCCTTCTGCTGTCAGAATATGTCCAAGGAAAGATATTTTCTCCAACCAGAATTCACACTTGCTGAACTTAGCGTACAGCTTGTGTGCCCTCAGTTTCTCCAGTACCACTCGAAGGTGTTGCTCATGTTCCTCCACACTTTTGGAGTAAACAAGTATGTCGTCAATGAAAACTACGACAAACTTGTCTAGTTCCTCCATAAACACCTTATTCATGAGGTTCATAAAGTATGCCGGTGCGTTAGTGAGTCCAAAGGACATCACAGTGAACTCGTATTGTCCATAACGGGTGACGAAGGCGGTCTTTGGGATGTCACTCTCCCTAATCTTGAGTTGATGGTATCCTGACCTTAAGTCGACCTTCAAGAAATATTTGGCCCCCTTTAGTTGGTCAAATAAATCATCTATTCTGGGGAGAGGATACTTGTTCTTGATAGTGACTTCGTTTAGTGAGCGATAGTCCACGCACATCCTCAGGCTTTTATCCTTCTTTTCGACGAAAAGCACTGGGGCTCCCCATGGTGACGAGCTTGGTCTGATGAACCCATTTCGCTGAAGTTCTCTCAGCTGCTTCTTTAACTCTTCCAACTCAGGGGCTGCCATCCTATAGGGTCTCTTGGCTATGGGAGAGGTTCCGGGGATGAGGTCGATGACAAACTCTATATCCCTATTTGGTGGCATTCCGGGGAGTTCTTCGGGAAATACATCTGGATATTCCCGTACTACTGGGATTTCTTCTAGGGACTTGGCCTCCATGCTAAAAACCATTATGTCTGGTCTGCTTCCTCGGGTACAGCAGGTTACTTGCACTCCGTCTGGGTTGGTTAGGTGTACTACCTTATCGGCACAACTTATAAGACCGTGGTGAAGGCTTAACCAGTCCATCCCAAGAATCACATCTATTCCCTTGGACTTTAGTACTACTAGGTCCGCTAGGAACTCTACCCCACTTAAAATGATCCTTACCCGGGAGCATCCCAGTTGACACTTGATGTCACCTCCGGGCGCTCGAGTTAATAGGGGTGCTTTTAGTAGTACTGTAGGTATGTTATGTTTTTCCACAAAACTTGAGGATATGAACGAATGTGATGCTCCTGAATCAAATAATATGGTTGCCAAGACTGAGCTGACCAGGAACTCACCGAGCACTACGCCTTGTGCTTCTTGAGCCTCCTGTGCATTGATGTGGTTGACGCGGGCTCGTCCATAGGACTGCTGGGGCTGCCTCATCTGCTGGTTGTTGTTGTTGCCAAAATTGTTGTTGCTGCGAACTGGCACGCGGTTGGCTCCAGATACGAGCGGTCTTGGCCCATTCACTGAGTTGGAGAAGGCTGAGGCGGTTGGCTTTTTGACATACGGGCAGTTGGCAATGAAGTGTCCGGTCTCACGGCAGTTGAAACACACTCGGGTGTTGTTGTTGTTGTTGTTGGCAGTGACTTGGCTGGTATTGTTTTGTGGAGGCTTCATGGTGTTCTGGTTGTTGTACTGTTTAAACTGGGTTCTGGGGCCTTGAGAGCCCGTGGCTTGTGACTGGGTTCTGTACTGCATGGGGGCTTGGAACCTGGACATGGGGTGGCCGAAGCTTCTCTGCCTCTGGGAACGTTCCTGCTGTTGAGCCTTGTTCTCCATGAATTTGCGCTTGTTTTCTTTCTTCTCTTCTGCCTTGGCTCTCTCTGTGAGGATGGCCATGTTCATAAGGGTATTGAAATCCGGATAGATCTGAGGGGTAAGCAAAGTCCTCAGTTCTGGAGTCAAGCCCTTCTTGAACATGTCCTGCTTCTTTGAGTCCTTGTCCACTTCTTCGGGGGCATAGCGGGCTAACTCTATGAACTGGTAGGTGTATTCCTCCACGGACTTGTTGCCTTGGCGAAGTTCACGGAACTCGTCCGCCTTGCGCTTCAATGTGGCCTCTGGGATGTGGTAGCGACGAAACTCTTCCACAAACTCATCCCAAGTGATGGTGGAGGGATCTTTGGTCGCTGCACAGTAGTTTTCCCACCAAGCCAAGGCTGTTCCAGTGAGCTGGTGGGTGGCCAAAAGAACTTTGTCTCGATCCTCACAGTTGAATGGCTCTAGTTCCCTTAGGATGGCCCTCAGCCAGTCATCTGCATCCAAGGGATTCACAGACCCGCCAAAGGTGGGTGGCTTTGTCCGGAGAAATTCTATCAGCTTTTCATTCATGCCCAGAACACGGGGCTTTGGGCGGGTGATGGCATTGGCTATGGCTTCCAGCAACAGTGTCTGGTTGGCCAACACTTGCGCCAGGTCTACGGCAGGTGGTGGCGGTGGAACCATGTTTTCTCCTCCATTTTCATCCTGATTCACTTCTTGGTCGTTAGGGCGCTCCCTTCGTTCAGCATGCGATCCTTCCGCATTTGGGTCCATACGACCGGAGCCTTGGAAGCTCCTGGCGGGACGCCTTGAAACCATCTGTAGGGGAGCGGGTTTCTATGAGATTTTAGGTGATGTTTAAGTTGATTAAGACGGGCTTTTGAAAAGACAGGATCTGACTCCTGCCGTCAAGCACACAACAAGCACACATGACACACAAGCACAAACAACTTCATT
This sequence comes from Cenchrus fungigraminus, assembly GCA_036936925.1. NCBI lineage: Eukaryota > Viridiplantae > Streptophyta > Magnoliopsida > Poales > Poaceae > Cenchrus > Cenchrus fungigraminus. Next base: position 10,656,329 of record CM072778.1, on the reverse strand, counting down.
TCAACCATGAGAGGAGGATACATCCCGAACTACTCGACTGATACCACGCTGACGCCCTACGCAACTTGGTACTACGACAAAAGCTAAAGGTGCGATTCTAAGCTTGGACCATCACGGCTTCATTCCTTGGCAAGGGCTTCTGGGGCATGCTACTCGCGGGGCGAGCCATCTTCTGGGGCGGAGTGTGCTTCCAGGGGAATGAGCAGCTCATCACCGTCGTCGTCCTGGGGGTTCCCGTTCTCTTGGGGCTGGGCGGAAGCTCCTTCTTCAGCAGTTGATGTTGGTTGGTCGGCGGCCACCGACGGTGTTGGGGTCTCAGGAACTCCTCCCCACCCTATGAGGGGTGTCCCAACTAGGACTTGTGCTTCCCCCACAGCCGGAACGGGTGTTCCACTATTAGTCCATTCCTGTATGCGCTGATCCTGGATCCGTCTGAGGCTCTCATGAGCAACAACTTCACTACTTATGGCGGCCGCGGTTCTTGCTTCAGCTTGGGCTACTCGAACTTGGTGCATCCTTACTGTGACTTCCGCTTGCTCAGCCCGACCAATTTGCTCCCTCAGGAACTTGGCCTGATCATCAAAGAGTTTATCCAGGGAGACGAGGTAGGCAACTACATGGTACAAAAGATCTTCTTGGTGACGGCGTCGTTCCAGGTTTCTCATGCGGGCCTGCCAGACTGGAGTTCGGATGGCGGGAGGATAAAGCCTCATCAGTGTGGAGACCAGGTGTTCCTCGTAGATCCTGCACAGGTAACGGAGAGTTTTCCGGAGTGCCAAGGGATAGGTATCCCGATGTCGAAAACCTGTGGCGGTCACGCGCCACGGCTCGACGTTGGGGTAGCGGGTGCTTCTGGCGATGGAGAGGACCACCCTACAGCGAAGAGTGCCGTGTTGCTCGTACTCTCTACTGTAGTACCTTGGGCGCTCAGTGATACCGAGGCGCTCCAGGGAGTTGATGAGAAGGCGAGCAAAACCAGGCTCCTCCTGGCACACGCCTTGGGTCCATCCATCTTCGGCCATCTGGAAACAAGGGTAGAGTTGAACAAGTTGTGCAAAGGGTAGGATACAAAAGATAGATAGTTTTATTTATTCACAAAGGTTGGGTACACTCCTCAGGGGTACACTTATTATTATGACGATAGCTCTAGCCTAGGCACTCCATTCTCTTCTTATGGGGATTCTTCCTCAGGCTGAATGCGACGCTTCTTCGGTGGAAGATCTTGTTCCAACATCACATCCTCGGTCTGGGTTCCCTTATCCCAGTGGGTTTCTTCGGGTTCATCATCCATCAACCCAGCTTCTTCTCTTCTCCTACGTTCCTCGTGGAGCTCATCCCATAGGTTCTTGTGGAATACTTCAGAGCGTTCCCTTTCTCTGGCGTAATCTCGCTGCAGGTTAGCTAGGGAAACCTCTGCCGTTCTCGTCTTTATCCTTTCTAATTCTATCCTTTGTTCTGCTCTTTCTGCCCTGTCGATTTGGTGCTTCAGCTGCTCGGCCTGTTCATGGAAAAGGTGGTCTAAACCATTGAGGTAGATGGACAGGTGAGAAATCGTATCTTCTAGGTCTTCTTCTTCTTTTCCAAGTCCTCTCATCCGGGCGATCCATGAGCGTCCTCTTCCTCCAGAGGGTGGGAAAAATCCCATCGGAGTCCGTCGAAGGTGTTGCCTATAGACCACTCGTAGGCGTCGCAGGGCTTTTCGGGCGGCCTTTGGGTATGTGTCGGTGAAGCGAAACCCTGTGGTGAAGATGAACCAAGGATCTATGTCGGGGTAGAGTGTGCTCCTTCCCACGAAGATCATCACTTTACACCGAAGGGTGCCATTGTGTTCGTACTCCCGATAGATGTACTCCGGTGGGTCCCTTACTCCGATGCGCTCTAGGCTGAGTAACAGTAACTTAGGGAGGCCAGGCTCTGCGGGGCAGACGCCTCCACTCCATTCCAAGTTAGCCATCTGGAACCAGGCAAGGGTTAAGGTAAGAGATTTGTGGAAAGGTGAGCTAAGCAGGGAAAAGATTTAGAGAAAGGCTTAGAAAAAGGTCTCGGGTCCTAGGGGTCGCGTCCTACGGCCAACCTACGGCTCTGATACCACCTGAAGCGTCCCCTCATCAGAGGTGACTAAATGCGATACAAATACCAGTCCCAGGAGGCTGGCAACACATTTATTACAACAGGTGGTTCAGTCCCTTACATCACGGCGGCATAGTGGGCACGGGAGCGCCACTGCCACGAGAAACAACACCAAAGCTAAAGACCAAACTACAACAGCGAAGGCTTCTAAGGCCTCATCAGAGTACCACGCCATGGAAGCTCTCTGTGGCGACCCTGAGTCCACAGGCACGGTTGGGTGTAGGGCAACGACCTACTCGACGTCTTCGGGAATGAAGTCGGGATCCTCCTCTGAAAAACAGTTAATTAAGCAAGGGTGGGTACATGCGTACTCAACAAGTTCAACCCCACCCACGGAGGGGTTAATAAGCAGATCATGCACAGGATATATCAAGGATCAGGATAAGGTTTATTTTACAAACACATTTACTCATGCAGGGGTTTGCTTTCGAAAAGGTTTTCGCAAACAATTTTTATAACTCAAGTAGCTCAGTTGTTTTGTGAAAACCAAATGAGGACTACCAGACTCCCCGTCCGCAGTAGCCCAGGCACACAGCCACACACTTTTCCAGAAATCAACTCCCACCATGAAAATCATCCCAAACCCAAACACTAGTTTTGTGACCCCACCGTGACTCGTCCAATACCGTGGACACGGCTATTCGAATAGGTTTTACACTCTGCAGAGGTTGTACATCTTTACCCACAAGTAGGGTACCGCCACACGAACACCTTAGTGCCGGTGCGGATCCTATCAAAGCCATTACCCACCTTAGCTAACCCTACGAGCCACCACGGGAGCAACCAAGGGGTTATCTCACATAACCAGGGCGTACCTCACACAGATCGTACCCCTATTCCTTGATCTCCCGCTACTCACCCGCACTCCTGATGGCAAGTAGATTAACTAGTGGGATTTATGCTAAGCCGTTGCCACATACAACGGTCGAGTGGTAGTACGATAATTGGGTCAGGTGAGATGTCACGCAACCCGGTCCTTAACGACAAGATGGACATCTCCAACACGCTCAACCACAAAGGTACGAGCTCACCCATACTCCTGACACACGCGTCCATCCCGTCTACCCAGTTCTTTACTCACTTTCCAAAATATCCCATTCCCATTTTTAAAGCACTCACACATTTTTAAAGCAATCATTTAGGCCAAACCAAAGATCAATCATAGAAATCAAAGGTGGCTATCCTACCGGGTTTTAACAGTAAAACAATATGCAATTTATCAAACGGGTCATAGGGTTGTATTTATAAAACTGGGATCAAAGCATGCATCAAAGGATGAGATTGAACTTGCCGTCTTCGAAGTCTTCGGGGAGTTCCGGCTCGTCGTTCGGGATCTCGGGCTCCTGCTCGCAGTAGTCGGCTCCAAACTCCGGCTCGGGGCACCTTCCTTCGTTTACTTTGTCGGCTATAGCGCACACACAGGCAAGCATGCAATCAATATAAGCACACACAATTTCTCTGGCTGAGCTCGAGGATAGTAATTAAATAAAATAGGGAAATAAATATTATGTAGGGGGTTTTGGGTGAAGGATGGGTGGCGGTATATCCGGTACGGGTGTGAGGAAGGTGGGGCACGATTTGGATTAAAAACGCGCATGAAATGACGGGTTAAAGGAGGTGTCTAGGGTTAATTAAGGGCCGGTTAGTAATTTAGTTTAAAAGAAAAGGACCTAATTATAATATTTAGATAGGGTGAGGGTTTAACTAAAATAGCCTAGGGGCCTATCTATAAAGGGCAGGGTTGTTTTGGTGGAATATCTTAAGGTTTAGGGTTTAATTTGGAAAAGAGAGAGAGAGAGGGAATAGAGGAGGGGGCTCGGTGGGAGGAAAAAGGAAAAGGCCAGGGGGTTTTCGGCTAAATAGCCATCTCCTTCCTCCCCCTCGAATCAGAACAGAGAGAGGGAGGGAGGCGGCTTGGGTGCGGCCGGCCGGCGGCAATCCCCGGCGAGCCGGGCCACGGCAGCGGCCGGGAGGCGGGGGAAAATGGAGAGGGCGACGAGGGGGACTGATTCCCTCCCTCACCTTGAGCTAGGACGGCGCGAGGAGGCGGCTCCTCAGGCGGCGGCGGTCTGGTGGTGGCGGCGCTAGGGGGCGGCGACGCTCCGGTGTTTAGGGAGGGAGGCGGCTGTGGTGGATGCAGAGCAAGCTTGCTTGGTGCGGTGTGGGGCGGCGAAGAGGTGGTGCCGGCCTTTTATAGGCGTCGTAGGTCGGTTCCCGGGCAAAAATCTCCCCGGCGACCTTGGTGTAGGCTCCGGCAGGGTGGGCCGCGGCGGCCGGCGCCGCAACGACTCCGGCGAGGTGACGCCTCGGCGCAGTGCTTGGTCAATTTGCGGCCTAACTTGGCAGGTGACAGGACCGCTCGCGCAGCGACGCGTCGCGTTGGTCAACCCGTGCACGGCGCACGCGTCCTGCCGGCGTCCGGCGCGTGCAGGGCGCGGCGAGGCGGCCGGCGTGTGCGCGCGCGTGTTGCTGCTGTGGGGGAGACCGGGTGGCGTGCGGGGATGGCAAGGGGCCGGCGCGGTCGGCGCCAGGCGGGCGAGCCAGGAGCGGCGCAGGGGAGGCAGCAGCGCCAGGCGCGGCTGGCTGAAGGAGGGAGAAGGAAGGAAAGAGAGGGAAGGAAGAAAGGAAAAGAAAAGGGGAAAAGAAAAGGAAGGAAGAAAAGAAAAGAGGAAAAGAAAAAGGAGAAAAAGGAAGAAAAGAAAAGAAAAAGAGAAATAGGAAGGGAAAAGAAATAGGAAAGAATTTTTAGAAAAAAATTAGGAGAATTTCTCGGGAAATTAGAGGAAGGGTTTTTGTGGGGTTTTCCGGTTTCCGGGCGTCAGCGTGATTTTCGGGACGGCGGTGATGGCGAGGCGGACCGGCCGGCGGGACCGCGGCGTGTGCGGGATTCCCGGCGCGGTGGCCGACCGTGGCGCTGGGGCGGCACGCGTGGGTGATGGCCCGAGTGCGGGCGGTGCCGGCGGGATTCGCGGCACGCGCGCCGAGGGTGAGAGAGGGAGAAGGTGACCGGGGTTTCGAATGAGCTCAGCGGGAAAGTTTTGAAAACACGCGTGATTTATTAAGTGATTTATTAGGAGCTAAAAACGCGGGCGTTACAATTATGTTGTCAAAAAAATTTCAAGTGATTCTGAGAAAGTGGTGATGCACGTCACCACTAAAGCATACCTGTCACACACACGTCATTGTCACTTAGCGAGAGAACTTCATCCCTATGTGAGATGTGTAGTACCAGTTGCTCGAAATCATTTGAAACTTTTTTGGGATGCTTATGGATCCAAACTATAATGTTGTGTGAAGTTTTGTAATTTTCAGACCACTTTTGCATATTATTGTAATTATTTGTTGATTTAATAAAGAATAAATGTTAAAATCATCTAATCTTGTTCAAAAAAACCTGAAAATTTGCATAAGCTACTCTTTTTGGTGTATTATGTTGTCAAAAAGGTTCCAAGTGATTCTGAGAAAGTGGTGGTGCACGTCACCACTAAAGCATACCTGTCACACACACGTCATTGTCACTTAGCGAGAGACCTTCATTCCTATGTGAGATGTGTAGTACCAGTTGCTCGAAATCATTTGAAACTTTTTGGGGATGCTTATGGATCCAAACTATGATGTTGTGTGAAGTTTTGTAATTTTCAGACCACTTTTGCATATTATTGTAATTATTTGTTGATTTAATAAAGAATAATCAAAAAATCTGAAAATTTTCATGAGCTCCACCTTTTGGTGTATTATGTTGTCAAAAATTTTTCAAGTGATTCTGAGAAAGTGGTGATGCACGTCACCACTAAAGCATACCTGTCACACACACGTCATTGACACTTAGCGAGAGACCTTCATCCCTATGTGAGATGTGTAGTACCAGTTGCTTGAAATCATTTGAAACTTTTTTGGGATGCTTATGGATCCAAACTATGATGTTATGTGAAGTTTTGTAATTTTCAGACCACTTTTGCATATTATTGTAATTATTTGTTGATTTAATAAAGAATAAATGTTAAAATCATCTAATCTTGTTCAAAAAAATTTGAAAATTTGCATGAGCTACTCCTTTTGGTGTATTATGTTGTCAAAAAAGTTTCAAGTGATTCCGACACCCTCGTCGCGCCATTGACATGCCTCGATCACCAACCGGCCGGCTGCCACAGAAAAAACGATATGGCCTCGACGATCAAAACCCTGGCCGAGACGATCTGGCCGCGATATGATCGCTACGAAGGGCGATGAGACACAACACATCTGGCCGCGATCAAGGGCACTCGGCCCAACTTCGCATGGATCCAGGTAAAGGCCCATTATTCATTAATAAAGTGACAAATAAAAAAAATTGCATACTTACAACATGAAAGACCATGTAGCGCAGTGGCAGAGCTCCTACCTGTGTATCCCCAGGTCCCTGGTTTGATGCTTCGCGGGAGCCTTTTATTTTTGCGAAAGACAATTAAAAGGACCTAGTTGTGGCCCACAGAAAAAAAAATTGATGGTCGTGTGGCAGACACATCCCACGTCGTTAAGTGCACTACTAATTTGTGACCAATGTGATTCATCATTAGTTGTGCCAAACGATTCAAATAAATTATGACGATATCTAATCTAATCGGTGACCACTAGGTTTCATCATTACCATACGCCATACCAAAACATAATCTATGATGATCTCCTTAATCTGTTTTGTGATGTAAATTATATTTTTGTCATTATTCTTTCACCCAAATCATCGTCACTTGCAACTTATGACGAAGATGAACATTTCGTCATGGAATACATACCATTCTGTGACCAAAGTAAGCAGCGTCACGAGCAGATCGTCGCTGATAATCACTTTTCTAGTAGTGAAGGAATACCAGTTGAGGACTGGTCCTTCACAAGCAATAATGAAAGATTTGGCCAGTGCAACATCATCTCCTCCTGCCGAATTTACAGCTGCTTCATAGCTCATGATGAATTGTCTGGAATGCCCATATCCATTGTACTTCGAGAGAGAAATTGGTTTGTATTTCGGTGGCCATGGTGCTGTTTGTAGCCCTAGTGAAAGTGGCAACTCTGGGTCTGCGAATGTAGAGATTCCATTGCCCGTGAAGAAGTTTTCTCTTGGAGTTCTTTTGTGCTGGCCAGAGTTCTGGTGTGGCGAATCGCGCCATAGTGAACTGTTCTCTTGCTCTTTCATTTCATCAATTTCTCTTTGCATTTTTTCTAGTTGTTCTTTTGCCTGGTTGAGTTTCTCCAGTTTCTCTGAAGCTTTTCTTTTTGCTTCCAGCTGACTCGCGAATCTTTCTTTCTCTTTCTGAAGTATCAGTAGCTTTTGGTTCATCACTTGCAGTTGTCTGTCTACAGCCTCATCATCTTCTTCTTCAACTTCTTCAGCGAATGCTTCCAGAGTGTGCGCGGTTTTCTCAGCTCGTGCCTTCTGGAGGGCCTCAAGTTTTGCTCTCCTTTCTTGGTCTAAGATCTGCGAAGGTTCTGCAGTGAGAGAGTTTCCATTGTCTTCTTCGATGTGATGATCTTCCTGGTTAGCCTCAGCGGGTGTGTTCTTCTTGGACTTCTTCTGTGGAGGCATCGTGAGTTGTTTATCGGCTGAAACCACGGTGGGCGCCGATGTTGGGGAGTCCGAAAATCGGATGGGGATCCCAAACACAAGTGAAGCTAGATTCCAGAACGAATACACGAAAGTATGTAAAAGCGCGGGGACAAAGAATTCCCGAAAGTCTGTACTCGTCTGAAAAGTTGTGAATCCCTTTACACGTGCCCTCGACCCCCCTTTTATAGTGAGACGAAGGGACTTTTATATTCCGAGATTACCCTCGAATCTAAAGAATATTCCTGGTGTGAACATATACATGACGTCTTTTACATCCCGTGATTTGCGGGGCTAATTTCATATATTTACAAGCTTGCCATCCATTCACACCTCGAACCCGGACTTTTGGCACCGCCCCTTTGACTCGGTTCATTCATGGCTTCAGCTTTACATTTGCGAAGATTCCCAGGTGCTCGAACTCCCGACTCAAGTTGTTGAAACCATTCTCGAAATAGAGTTTTCCGATTCCTGCGGAGATTTCGGAAGTTGCCTTTGCCAGAGTTTCCCGAATCGGCGATGATCTCCGAAGTTTTCACCATCCTGAAATAACGAGTAGACACGCGAACTCGTGCTCTTTCGGTGATTATTTCGCCCAAAAGTGGTGGATTAGAGAATTCTTCTGAAATCACGAAAAAAGAAATGTTACTTGGTTCTTTCTCAACCGCTTTCAAGAATTCGCCAGAGTCTTGACACCTCTGAAGTTTCGAGGGTGTAAGGTTTTTACCCAATTCCCCAACAGCGTCCCGGGTCGAGCTCTCACCGGAGCAGAGGTCCCCCGTGCAGGTCGGAGAGCGCGAGGAACACGTGCGGCGCGTGGAGCAGAGGAGCGTGAAGGGGAGGAGGAAGGAGGAGTTTGGGTGGGCCCGCAGGGGTAAAATGGCCATTTTATTAATCTATTTGACATCGTCAGCTCAAGAAATGGACGGAATGGCACATAGGTCTCAAAAGTTCTAAGTCGGTGGCATACAGGTGCGAACGAACTTTCCAGTGGCACACAGGTATGGAGAAACTTTTTTAATGGCGTACAGGTAAAACTCTCGTTGTTTTTCCTAGGTGTGGATTGCTATCCCACGTAACTTTTTTTATTGGGCTTTTTTTTTCAGCCGTGCGAAAATTAGAGGAAAATCAACGCGACGAAAAATGTTCCACCGGTTTTTGGGTCGAACATTTTTTTATATAGGTGGAACATTTCTCAAATATAGAAGTGTAACATCTTTTATATACAAGTGGAACATCTTTCATATACAGGTGGAACAATTTTTTATACAAGTGAAACAATTTTTTTATAAGGAAGAACAATCTTACAATACAGATGGAACAATTTTTTATACAGTGGAACATTTTTCCAGGTGAAAACATAATTGTTCCATGTTTGTAGACCAATTAATTAAATAAGTTAATTGTTCTAGATCGAAATGCAATTTGTTTCAGGTAACAAATTAGTTGTTGCAAGTGCAAACATAATTGTTTCAGGTGGAACATTTTTCTATACAGGTGGAACAATTTTTTTATACAGGACGGACATTTTTTTTATAGGTTGAACATTTTTTTATTCAGGTCAAATATTTTTTTATACAAGTGGAGCATTTCTATAATATACAGGTGGACCATCTTTTATATAGAGGGGGAACAATTGTTTTATACATGTGGAACATTTTTTTGCATAGATGGAACAATTGTTTTATACAGGTGGAACATTTTTTTATACAGGTGATGACGTGTTAGCAAAGTGCATTAGAGAAAAAGATCGGTAACTCACTCAATACTCAATATATATCCAAATTAAATTCCGATTGCACCGTTGTGTTTATTATAACAACATCTTTGAATCTAGATCACACTTGACCATATTTAGAGTATGTTTATTTTGGAACATTTTTTATGCAAGTGGAACAATTTAATTTATTTCAATGTCAAACAAATTATTTCAACACATAGAACAATAAGTTATAGAGAAAGGAACAAAAATTTATACAAATAGAACAAATATTTAACAATAGAATAAAAAATATAGAAATAATAAGTGGAACATTTTTATACAGTGGAACATTTTTTATACAGATGAACATTTTGTTTATACAGGTGGAACATTTTTTTATATAAGTAGTACATGTGGAACATTTTATTATACAGGTGGAACATTTTATTATACAAGCGGACCATTTTATTATTCAAGTGGAACCTTTTTTTATATAGACATAATTTTTTTAATATAGGTAGAACATTTTATTATACACGCGGAATATTTTATTATACATGTGGAACATTTTTGTACAGGTAGAACATTTTGTTTATACATGTGGAACATTTTTTATGCAAGTGGAATATTTTGTATATATAGGTAGAACATTTTATTATACAGACGGGACATTTTATTATACAGGCAGAACATTTTATTATACAAGTGGAACATTTTATTTCAGTATCAAATAAATCATGAAACACACTATAGATTGTTCAATACATTTATAAGTGTGGAACAAAAATATATGAATATAAAACGAAATGTCCAATAGAAAGTTATATCTCTAGAAAAAAAATATGTACTCGAGGAACAAATATTTGTATGCATAGAACAAAACTTGAAACTCATAGAACAAAATGTAGCTCATTGACATTATATGAACAATCTACACTATAGAATGGAAAATTTTATGAGTGCTAAGAGAAAAACCTATCTACATAGTAGGATATTTCATGAGAAAAATCTAAATAGACTATGAAGCATCAGATGGATAATTTAGGAACAATACAAAAAAAAAATAACATCGGACATCTATTAAAATATAAAATAATAAAATAAATATAAATATTCCTAAACGATAAATAAATGAATTAGAATAAAAATGAAACAATAAAAAAGACACTAAAACTGTGAAAAAAGAAAAGCAAAAGAAAAAAGTAAAGAGAAATAAAACATTACGCTAGAGCATGGAGGAATAATTGAAGAAACAAATAAAATAAGCATATGCTAGAGCAAGCAGGATCGGAAAAAAAACCGAAATAACAAGGAGGCTACATGTTTTTTTGCTAGCGAGTAACAGAATGACGTGGGCCAACTAGGAGACCAAAGCGTGAAGAGGGGGAGGGGGGTGTCCGGCAACGGGTTCTGGTCCGGTTACCCGGACCGTAGCAACGACGCTCCACACCCCACACGCACATATAAGGGCAGTCCCAATGGTAGAAACTAGGCACGGCTTCCATAATGTCCACGTCAGCAAAAATTTTCTATAGAAACTACATCCTACAGTGGAGGTTTCTTTGAGTAATAAATATTGGTCTATTCCCTTTCCTTTATCTCCTTCATCTCCCTGTGTTGCTCTCTCTGTTTCTTCGTACCAGGCAAAGCAAGAATACAACAAGCACCACACCCACCACGCGAGGCAAAGCAAGAAGACAACCACCACGTGAGGCCTGGGAACAATCACACGACGCCAACGAGCGAGCAGCATGGGCCAGCGGGCAGCGGCCGAGGGCACGCGAGTCCGGCGAGCGCTGAGCGGACGCGGCGGGCGAGCACAGACGCACGGCTCCACGAGCACTCGAGCAGATGCAGCGGCTAGACATGGCGGAGTGGCGCGTCGCGAGAAGCTGCCTGTCCGGTGCGGCATCGCGCTCGAGCGCGAGCGACAGCCGACGCGAGCGCGAGCAGCAGCGGGCTGGGCGCGGCGCAAGCGTCGCGAGCTCGGCGGCGCGGCCGGTGGAGCTTACGCGGCGGGCGGCGGGCGAGCGCAGTGGCCAACACGCACGCGAGCGCGCCACGACGTGGGCGAGCAGCAGAGCGGGCGAGCGAGTGTGCAGCGGCGCCGGCGGACGAGCGCACGCGGCGGTCGGCTGGCGAGCGCGGCGACCGGACGGCGTGCACGGCGAGCACCCATCGCGAATCCCCCCATGGAAACTACTGGTTTCCTCTCCACGCAGAAAAGCATAGTTTCTTCGTCCTCGGTTCAAGAGTCAACGTCGTTTCCATGTGAGGAAACGGTTTCTTCAATTTTTCCTCTCTTTCTTCGTTTATTAGTCTGTCGTGTCATCAAAATGCTTATGTGGCCAGTTATTTAAGAAGGATAGAAATCATCATTACTTTCCTATTGGGACTGCCTAAAAACTTGCCACAGGGCACTTAACTTAACACACGCAGACTCTGCTAAATATTTTTTTAATACACAGTAGGAGCACTGCTCTGTCGTATTAGCACAGACTCTGCTAATAGCCTAATAACCCTTCTTGCCATCACTCTATCTCCTCGTTAGCAGTCTCGAGTTCGACTAGACAATCCCACTGTTGGCACCATATTCAAGCCTAGCGATCCCACTGTTGGCACCATCTTCCTCAGCCGCAAGATTGCCGGCATGCTCCACAATTCCTCCTGCCACTACATCATCGGAGATGCAGACGTCTATGCCGCACCACACTTATATGATCTTGTCGCTCAGCACGCGCCTGCACCTGGAACAGTAAATGGGACCGGCAACAAGGGCGTTTGGTTTGTCTTCAGCCCCCTCCACTATGCGAGCCCATCCCGGCGAGGGAAGAGGTCCCTGGTCCCGTATCGTTGGCGCGGGCAAAGGAAACTGCCATTCGGAGTGGAAGAAGAGAGTGCACGGGAGCACTGACGGGTACCGGACCTATTTCTCGTTAAGACAAGTTCAAATATATATATATATATATATATATATATATATATATATATATATATATATATATATATATATATATATATATATATATATATATATATATATATCGGAAAAATCCATTCTACTCCCGGGTGTAGTTACTCCCACATTCAAAAAATCACTTTGTGTATGTGTACATACCCATTTGTCACTTGGAGTATGTTCACATACCTAAAATAAGATTTATCAAAGTGATAACCATGAAAAAATTTCATAGAAACTCATAATTTTTTTGCACCTTGTGATGTATGTTATTTCCTATATTGAAACATAAGTATGATCACTAACTTTACGTTTCCTTACACATAAAAAAATAGTATGTCCACATACCACTTTTAAAAATCAAGTATGTGTACATACTTTTTTTAGAAACCTTAAGTATGCAAAGATACCTTCTAATTTGTGAGATACAAGTATGGGAGTAACTACACCCGGGAGTAGATAAAACTCGTCTATATATAGTTATTCCATACCCGGGGTATGGAATAGTTATTCCATACCCGAGCCTCCTCACCCACCTGCCGACTCCCACCCGTGCCGAGCCTCCCCCACCGCATCCGGTTTTTCTTCCCATGATTTTTCTCTCGTCCGGTTTTTTCTCCCCCACCGCATCCGGTTTTTTCCTGATTTTTTCCCACGGTTTCTCTCATGCGGTTTTTCCTGGTTTTTCCCACACCACATCCGGTTTTGTTCCCACGGTTGTTCTCTCGTCCTGTCTTTTCCTGGATTTTTCCATGTCCGGTTTTTTTCAATTCGCGCAGCTACGTGAGATTGGAGTGACTTGGAAGATTGTTAAGAGAAATCATAAATTTTGCAGTATGAGTATATTAGATTATTTTTTTACATCAACAATTCGATCACCCTTTCACATACCCAGGACGGGTGACGAGGTTCTGTTGTTTTTTTTCCAAGTGCCATTTGCTTTCCTTTGTTTTCATTCCTTTCATTCAGTAAGACAGGTCACAGATCATGAAAACAATATATCGAATATGTGGGCATCTAAACAATAGTACAACTTTTTATACACAAACGACTAATTCACAGTCTACTAACCAGAGGCAGACCATGCTGAGCGATCCTGAATACATATGAAAGGGAACATGTACATACAAGGGAACGTCAGACATGAACCCAAACCTACCTAAAACAAACCATAGTTGTCAATATTTATCTAAAAATTGGGACCCTTGAAGATGAACTGAAAAAGATCACCAGGAAGCTTGTCAACCCTGTTTTTTGTGTAAAAGATGAGTCAATGCAACATCTCATCTTTGTTGAGCAAGCCAGCAAGAAACATAGTTATACTAATGAAACAGGAAAATAGGACGAACATATGAAACATCTCAGCCTACTACCAAGTTTTAGGTTTGTAATTAGTCTCAAAAACTTTTGGATGTACTCATATTGTCATGCATCTGTATTATAGGAATAAACGAACCAAAACTGGCATCATAGTACACAACTCTGCATTTGATCACTCACAAGACTAATGAGGCCAAATTTCAAGTAATTAAAACACTGTGATCTTTCGCAATAGGCCAAAATCCATCTTGTCGGTAAGACTGGGTTCGGCAGCAAGACCCCACCCTGTCATCACTGAAAAACTCGCAGGGACTAAAGAAGAAGCCAGTTGGACATACTATAACCATTTCAGAAAGAAACATCATTGTTGACGGATAAAACTCGTATCCACCTACGATCCGCAAGCGTACGGACCTACACCATTTTCACCACGGGGATTCCCTAAGTTCTTATCAATCCGCGGAGCAAGGGGATTACACGCGTTTGATCTACCACTACTTACTAACTTATCTAAACCCTAATCTACGGTTAATCTAGAGAACAACTACGTTATACTAGAGAGAACGATTAAACCAACAAGATACGTAAAAGAAACTTGCTCAAGGGTCTACGATACTAGAACATGCAACCGCTTAAGATACGAAAACCGATCTAATCTATCGGGGGTTGTGACCATGGTTTCGCCCTTTCCCTCCCCCCGTACTGTCACTACGCGGAGGTATTCGTGACTAGACCTATGATGGACACGGCGTATTGAATGGATTCAAGGGAGCATTGAGATCTTACTCCCTTCACGGCATGGTAGCTAACCTTAAACATCGAAGCTTTGTGACAGAACCGTCCAAAATAATTCCGTATTATCACCTAAGCCGGTCCACGTGGCCATTAAGCAATAATAAAGAACTATTCTGTCGCCTCTGCCGGGGCATGCCCGGTAAATCACTTACACAGGATCGAATTATGCGATAAGCCCACACGAAGGCGGGACCAGAGTACAACATTACATTACATAAAAGTTCATAAGTACTTAAAATTACAAACCAGGTTTTGGGTACATAAAAGTAAACATGGTTCAGAGTTTAGACAGCGGAAAAATAAACTAAACGCATGATACACACAGGAGGCCATCCATGCATATCACTCCTCATCATCGTTCTCCCATTCAAGTTCCCAACCATCTGGAATAGAACCAGGCCAGATGGGATTACCTGAAAACAACAACAAAAGCAAGGCTGAGTATACTAATACTCAGCAAGACTTACCCGACAAAAGAAAATAAGACTAGACATGCAAGGCTTTTTGGCTTGTGGGTTTGTTTTGCCAAAAGCAACTAAGAGTTGATCCTTATTTTCAAATTTTAGCTCATATTCTAGTGTGTTAACCATTCTAGGTAAGCACCTAACTAAACAAGCATGTTTGTGCAAACAATATTAAACAGACAACAATATTAATCCAAAAGTTCCATAAATAAGGATGGGGTAGCCAGTGGTCAAGCCGACTCAGATAACGGCGAGTGACCGACGATCGATCGATTTATATCCTTGCAAGGTAAACCCAAGATACACGGAAGAAGGTAGACCCCAAGAAATCAAATAAAAGCGAATGCGGGGTCTACCCCGACCAGGCGGTTCCCGTCATTCCCCAGATTAGGGACAGGCGCAACAGTCCTAAGTACAAGGTTACTGGAACGCCCTCACACGGCACGTCCAGGATCACACTTGCACTACCGGGAGCAAACCGGGAGAAGCATCTCAAGAGTAGTAACGATAAAGTCCCCGCACTGGTTCATTAGGTACTAGGCTTACCGGTCCCATTCCCGACAAGCACTTGGTACGTTCAATAGCTTAGACCAGCACCATGCTACTCGGTCGAGACCGAACCCATTGCTCTTACCACATGAGCGAGTCAATTTAATCAACTTATGATTCCAACATAAGCATCCTATATCTCGCGAGCAATGAGTCATTACTCGACTTCTACCGTATCCTTAGAGCATGGCACTAGCGATCCTAACATACTAGTAAAAGAGCATAGGAGTCCTATGGATCATGCAACTAGGTTTCAAAGCAACTCCTGAAACGTAAATGCACAAGTAAACAATAATTACTGAAAGTAAAAGTGGAGAATTTATCCCAAAAAGGTTATATGAAACCGGAGTTTGCCTTCTTCTACACTAGCAACAGCCTTGGGCTCTTCCGGACTTTGGTCCAGGTCTTGATGAACACCCAACTCGTTCACTTCACCCTCTACAGCCCCGTCTCCCTCCTGGGTCAACGTGTAAGTACCGTTCGGCAAATCTACACGTCACATGCATATGCATTAGATTAAGGTGAACTTTGGTGGTGAGTGTGTACACATCTAAGCAAATTAAAGTATTTAACTTCACCAAAACAGCAAGGAAGTGTGATTGAAAATTCAAAAACAGAACCATAACATGTTTTCTCAAATTAACACCTTAATTTTCATTTCTTTATTTAATTACATACAACAAGCCTTTCAACCATAAGTCCATCTTAAATCAAAAACACTTCAAATGAGCCTAAGCTTTTGCACACAGCAGCATATGCCTATTTTAAGCTTACAAAACAAAATTTAGATTAAGAACATTTATAAATTAATTTACACGAAAAAGACAAATTTCAGCCTAGTAAATCACCATTAATTCATATAAAAAGATTTACTAAACTTTTTGATCTCAACTTTCTCCTACAAGTCATACATGTCAAATCTAAGCCTCTGGCCAAAGCTTAGGTTCAGATTCAATTTATTTTTGAAAATTTGAATTTAAACTCCTACACAAGATTAAATCCAAAACACATATCAAAACACATCCTAAAATCACATCCATTCTACAAAAGGTACTACTCATCAAGGCAAAGCCCTAGGGTGCACTTGTACTTAAAGAAAAGTTTATTAAAGGGGCTATAAAAAGCATCAAGCTTAATCTAGCATAAAGCTTATATAAATCATAACTGAAAATCTACACATCAAAATCATGCCAACTTTGGTCACAGATCTAGACATGCCATAAAGAGCAACATATCCAAAATTCAAGTCATAGCATGTGTATATTTTAAACTACACTAAAAACATCTCAAACTGAGTTTGAATTTTCATTCAAAAACTACACAGAAAAACTCTATACATGCTTTCTAGAAAAGGTAGGTTTCTTCACCAGGAATTCAACAAAATTGGATTTGCATTTTTCCGATTTTTCTACGATTTTTGGTGAATTTTCAAAGTTGCAGCTGAAAACCCTAAACAGATTTACAGGGGGACCCTTGAAAGAACTTTCGGAAATTACAAACAGGCCCTCGGTTTACGTAACTAACCCTGGAAAGATTGAAATCGTCGCAAGGACGTCCCTGGCGGCGGAGCAAGGCCGGCCGGCGGTGGGGGACTGCCGGACTCCGGCGTGCGAGCGGCTAGGGTGGAGTAGGAGCTCACCCTCGACCGATTGGCGGGGTTGGTTCGACCGGAAACGGCTCCGGCGATGGCCGGCGGCGAGGAGGGCGGCGGACGGCCGCGGCGTCCGCGATTCCGGCGAGCAGGAGGGTCGGCCGACCAATGCGCGTGCACGGGAGGACTCACGGGATGCGGGTGGAGGCTTAGGGCGTGCTTGCACTCGAGGAGGGACGGTGGAAGGTGAGGCGCACCGGTGAGCACAGCCCGGCGGCGATGCCGGCCTCGGGCTCCCGCCGCTGAGGCCTACGGCCGGCGATGGCGCGGCCTGGCAAGCTACGGGCGGCGGTGCGGTGCTGAGGACGTGCAGGCAGTCGGGTGGTAGAGAGGAGGGAGCGGGAGGAGGACCGGAGGAGGAGCTGCGGCAGCGGCACAACAATGGCGCGGCGGCGACACGGAACAGAGGAGCGGCGAGCTGCGGCACTGCTGCGGCTACGTGTTTTTGCCGCGCTTTTGTGACGACCCACGCAACGAGGACGAGGTGGCCGTGCGACTTAAGTCGCAGCGCGGCCAGATGTCGCGGCGCATGCGCACGCGCGCGCCCGGGCGACGGCGCGTGGCCGGCCGGGCCTGCGGCCTGTCGCGGTCGTTTCCTAGTCACGGTGCACGGGAGGGAAATGAGACGGAGAGCCCACGGCGGTCCGCGGTCCACCGCGAAAGTGTCGAGGTCGACCGTACGTCGGGGCATCGCGAGGACGCCACGTGGCCGGCGCGGCCGAAGCGCGCGCACGACGCGCGGGGCGCGGCGACGGCGTCGTGTGCCTCACTTTTTATTCCACTTAAGCGTCTTCGCAAATGCAAAACTCGAAAAAGTTTCAACAAACTTGAAAAACTCCAAAACTAAAAGCTGTAGAGGAACTAAAGCACTACAACTTTCACCAAGGGTGACCTATGTTTTGATCAACAGATTTGTGTGAAAAACGTGTTGAACTTCTAGCAAAACTCGGCCCGGAATTACTGTGCACAGGAACTTCATCTCGAGTTTACGCGGCTTTGCACTCAAAATTGGAATGTCCGCCAATTACGAAAAATGTGTCCCCGGAAATAACGAAGAACTTTTATATTGGCCGATTTTGAACTTCTTTAGCGAAATTTGGAGAACGCGGAAGCAAACCAAATCAGCCATTTAGGATCAAAGGAGTTTGACCAAGAATGGAGGGTTTGACTGGGAATTTGAATTTCGACCAAGGTCATTTGTGCAAATGTGTGTGAGATCAAGCCAAACACGCTTAGGAGCTAATTAACCTTGATTATCAAGATTAATTAGGGTATTTCGCTTAACCAAACACTTGGGGTGTTACAACCTACCCCCCTTAAAAGAAATCTCGTCCGGAGATTTAAGAATTAAAAGAAGATGGTAGGGGTAGAAACTTATGATATCTAGGTTGAAGAAAACCCGGAAGATTTTCACAATTATGAAGCTATGGGTAACCTTAGAATCTAACAATATTGTGACCGGGTGACTTCGGACAGGAAAATGTACCCGTCAGGACTGGTGCTCCAGCTGGAAGATTCAATACTGTGGTGAAGTTCAGTCTACCCTGCTTCACCCAAACAGTTTGCTTCTTGTCCTGATTTCCAGACTCGGAACCTTGACCCTGATTCTGCTGATTCTGTTGCCTGGGGCGAGTACACTTGTTGGCATAGTGCCCCAGCTGTCCACAATTAAAGCAACGACGATCCTCATTGTTGCGTGTAGGTGGGGGTGCATTGGGCTTGGGAGCAGTCTGCTGGGTGCTGCGATAGCCAAAGTTGCCAGACGGCTTAGACTGAGATTGCTTCATCACCCAGCGTCCAGATGAAGATGGCTGGGTGGCACCCTGCACATTCTTCTTCACAAACTTAAATTTCTTGCCTTGGCCACTGCCTGAAGTTTGATTGAACTTCCTTTTTCTATCCTGTTGAGCTCTTTTCATGGCGTCCTCCTGAGAGATAGCCAAATTCACCAGCTCAGGATAGCTATCAATTTTGATTAAGTTCAATCTTTCATAGAGCTCTCCATCAAGTCCTTCACGGAATCGCTCCATCTTTTTCTTATCAGTATCAACATGATAGTCCCCATACTGATAGAGACTATTAAACTTCTGGGCATACTGATAAACTGAGTCAGAGCCTTGCTTGAGGTGCATCAATTCCCTCATTTTTCTATCAACAAGCCCCTTAGGAATATAATGCTCTTTGAAAGCTTTCTTGAATTCTGCCCAAGTAATCTGGTGACTCTGTGGCTGCATGGATTTGAAATGCTCTCACCAGATTAATGCTTCACCCCTCAGTTGCTGAGTGGCGAAGCCTGCCTTATTTTCTTCTGAGCAAGGCAGTGTAAAGATGGAAAACATGGCCTCCAGGGCCCTGATGAAGGCATCGGCCTCTAGGGGCTCCTCAGCCTTGGTGAACAAGGGTGACCTCATTGCCCTGAATTTGTCGTATGACATGACTGTATTAGGCCCATCTTGATTTGGCCCTTGATGATTGAAAGGCTGCTGAAGCCTCTGTGCAATCCGATTCTGTGTGTCGAGGATTTGCCTCAGCACTTCCGTTTGGGCAGCCATGAACGCTTCTGTAGGGTTCATCGGTGGAGGTGGAGGAAGACCACCACCACTCAGACCATGAGAGCCCTCAGGAACATTGTGAGTATTATCAGCCATCTGAAAATTTTGAACTTTCATTAGATACATATTCAAAGCTTGTTTAAAAGAGTAACAAGAATAATATGCATACGAAAATTCAAACTTATGAAAATTTCAGATTTCAGACAGCATCATAGTCCTGAGTAAATAATTCATAACTCTTTGTACAGAAGTCAAAAATTTCTAAAATTTGGTCAGCATGTGTAGAATTTCATAAGCTTCAACTTTGGTATTCAACTCCAGATCAGATTCATCTTTTAAAGGGGTCGAAAAATTCAATTTCCAAAGTTCTGTCTAGCAGTTTGGACAGCAGCTAGTAGCTTACTAAAAATTCGATATTTCTTAAACTACACATGCAAATATGCTGAATTTTTGTAAGCATAACCATTATAAAGTTTAGAACAACTTTGGTATTCATCCAAAAACTCAGAATTGACCATAACTTTCTTCTTTTCATTTCTTAGGCAGATTGCTGCCGAGGGGTGTTTTTCCACCATATTTACAAATTACAAAATGTGGTGGATCACCATTATATGTGGGTCACTATGTAGCATCTAGCTACACAAAAGAGTACTCTAAGCTAGCCTAGCACAAAAACCAACCAAAAGGGCTAACAAAGAGTACATGTCAAGTTTTCCTACTACATCATCTAGGATCTAGGTCCTATGTACAAACTATGGAGAGTTCCCCGTGACAAGTAGAAATAGAGCACCACGCTCCTCTAGTCGAGTCCGGGAACGTCCTGAACTTCCTCTGGGTCCAGCTGAATCTCCATCTGCTCATCGGGCCCAATGCCCGGTGGGTGGTGTGCCTGCTGAAGCATACCCACAACACCCTCCAAAGCCTCTATATCGAGCTCGAGGTCCTCAACCTGCTCCTGCAAATCCTGGATGTGCTGAAGGTGCACAAGCCTCTCGGCATCCCTGTCAGCCAGCTGAGCCTGCAGCTCTTGCTGCCCAGCCTGTAAGTCCAGAATCTGCTGCAAGTGGTCGCCACGCTCAATCAGAAACTGGTGTGCCTGACTCTGGAGCTGCTGTAGCTGACCCTGGAGGTCAGCAATAGCCTGCATGGCTTGAGTGTACACACCGTGCTGCTCTGTGAAGAGACTGACAACCCAGTGGACGTACCAAGTGGCTCCAGTGAGACGACCTGCCAAGTCATCCGCGATAACTCAGCGAATGTCCTGTAGAGCGTACAAGACCCTCAAACACGTGCCCAAAGTCTGCACTGTGTCGTAGGGTGGCACAGTCTCGAGAAGTGTGGCTATATTGGCCATCTGACCTAGCCACAAAGGATCGTTGGGGTCCAAAGTTGGAACCAACCCCAACGGTGTCTGAAGCATCTCCTGCGGTCGGTGGGTAGAGAGGGTGTGGAGCACCATCAAGGCTGCCGACTCCACTGCCTCGAAGGCGCGGTAGCACAGGAGCTCCATGCTCAAGTCCGCCCACTCGGGGTGGCCCGGGTGGGGAAACACGGTCACTCGTACACGGCAGCTAGGCACGCCCATCTCCTCGTATTCCACCCCCTCGTAGAAAGGAGGGGTGGTGTAGCCGACAGCACACAAGGCTCTCCACGCAATGCGTGTGAAGCCCTCCCACTGCAAGCCAGTGGTGGAGAATGTGCCATCAGCGCCCACCGCAACGAAACCAGGGGCAGCCATCTGTAAAATAATTTACAAGCGCACGTTAGACCCACAAAGATGAGTTTAACATGCATATGGCAAAAACCGGCAGTTTAGAACAAAAATTCATAACTGAAAAACCAGTACCCCAAAAATTCCAAATTTTTGTGAGTAGTTCAGAAACATTCTAACTCACATTTTTGGTATTCAATGGTTGAATTAAATCAGATTGTAAAAGGGTGCAAAAGATCCATTTTCAGAGTGCTGTTGCCCAGAAATTTCAGCAGGACAGAGCTTCACTAAAAAGACCATAACTCAAAAATTGAGTACCCAATTACCATGAGATTTTTACAGCATGATCTAAGCTAGATAATGAACATTTTTGCTATAGATTTTCTGGTCAAATTCATTTAGGAACTATGTGTAAAAATTCGAGTTTCAGACTAACTCAGAATTTCAACAGCATTTCAGCATGACCTTGCCTAGCAAAATTAATCCTAACTTCAGTTTTAAGCATCCTAAAATCATGAGAAATTCAAAGAGCATTCTTAACTAGGTGATGAACAATTTCCCTAAAGAGCACCTAGCCAGAAATTTTCTAGATAATCCTTAGAAAAATTTGGACAGCAACTAGTTACAATCTTTGCTTAACACTTTATCAAAGCATCAAACTATCATGATTGGTCCTTAAGAAACACAAATTAAGTAGAGACCAAGCAACACATGATTTAAGTTCAGTTTTGGTTTGATAGCTTTTACATGATGCAAAAGCGTCCTATAAGTCCTCACCAAGCATTTAAGCTTAAAATCGAAGTTAGTGCCGGTGGCAGGGCATATATATACGTCTCTCCCTATAATAAGTAGTCGGAAGCTATTCGTTTCTTAAATTACCGTTCCTAACAACCGTGGTTAGTGTACCTGCAGAAAATCACAGATATTCAAGACTTTTTGTGCCAGTACTCACAAAAGCGTCCACATTCATTACCGTTCACTTATAGAAACGGTATCCATGCGTAAAGCCGCTGCATGGACAGCGTCCTATTTAAGACTCTGACGCGACGTGAGTGCCCATTGGAATAGGCCTCACTCATCCCTCACGGACTTTCCCGTGGTACCATCACGTATGGCAAAACGTGACGAGACGCAGACGTGACGTGGCACCCATTGGAATAGGTCCCATTAGTCCCTCACAGGACTTTCCTGTGGTACCACCACGTATGGCAAAACGTGATGAACTAGTATGGTTGTGCATGAATGTAAGTTTTGACAGGAATAAAATGTGCTGGAAGTCAGATTAAATACACCATAGAGTACTAGCCACCTGAAAGAACCCAAAAATTCCCTCTAGGGCCTCTCGGACTAGATAAGACCTTAACGTCCTACTCACTTAGCAAGATTATTAATCTTGGCAAATTTTATTCCAAAAACAAGTTTGTTAAGTTATTTTAATTACTCTGGTGCATAACTCGCTCTGGTACCAGCTGTGACAGAACCGCCCAAAATAATTTCGTATTATCGCCTAAGCCGGTCCACGTGGCCATTAAGCAATAATAAAGAACTATTCTGTCACCTCTGCCGGGGCATGCCCGGTAAATCACTTACACAGGATCGAATTATGCGCTAAGCCCACACGAAGGCGGGACCAGAGTACAACATTACATTACATAAAAGTTCATAAGTACTTAAAATTACAAACCAAGTTTTGGGTACATAAAAGTAAACATGGTTCAGAGTTTAGACTGCGGAAAAATAAACTAAACGCATGATACACACAGGAGGCCATCCATGCATATCACTCCTCATCATCGTTCTCCCATTCAAGTTCCCAACCATCTGGAATAGAACCAGGCCAGATGGGATTACCTGAAAACAACAACAAAAGCAAGGCTGAGTATACTAATACTCAGCAAGACTTACCCGACAAAAGAAAATAAGACTAGACATGCAAGGCTTTTTGGCTTGTGGGTTTGTTTTGCCAAAAGCAACTAAACATTGATCCTTATTTTTAAATTTTAGCTCATATTCTAGTGTGTTAACCATTCTAGGTAAGCACCTAACTAAACAAGCATGTTTGTGCAAACAATATTAAACAGGCAACAATATTAATCCAAAAGTTCCATAAATAAGGATGGGGTAGCTAGTGGTCAAGCCGACTCAGATAATGGCGAGTGACCGACGATCGATCGATTTATATCCTTGCAAGGTAAACCCAAGATACACGGAAGAAGGTAGACCCCAAGAAATCAAATAAAAGCGAATGCGGGGTCTACCCCGACCAGGCGGTTCCCGTCATTCCCCAGATTAGGGACAGACGCAACAGTCCTAAGTACAAGGTTACTGGAACGCCCTCACACGGCACGTCCAGGATCACACTTGCACTACCGGGAGCAAACCGGGAGAAGCATCTCAAGAGTAGTAACGATAAAGTCCCCGCACTGGTTCATTAGGTACTAGGCTTACCGGTCCCATTCCCGACAAGCACTTGGTACGTTCAATAGCTTAGACCAGCACCATGCTACTCGGTCAAGACCGAACCCATTGCTCTTACCACATGAGCGAGTCAATTTAACCAACTTATGATTCCAACATAAGCATCCTATATCTCGCGAGCAATGAGTCATTACTCGACTTCTACCGTATCCTTAGAGCATGGCACTAGCGATCCTAACATACTAGTAAAAGAGCATAGGAGTCCTATGGATCATGCAACTAGGTTTCAAAGCAACTCCTGAAACGTAAATGCACAAGTAAACAATAATTACTGAAAGTAAAAGTGGAGAATTTATCCCAAAAAGGTTATATGAAACCGGAGCTTGCCTTCTTCTACACTAGCAACAGCCTTGGGCTCTTCCGGACTTTGGTCCAGGTCTTGATAAACACCCAACTCGTTCACTTCACCCTCTACAGCCCCGTCTCCCTCCTGGGTCAACGTGTAAGTACCGTTCGGCAAATCTACACGTCACATGCATATGCATTAGATTAAGGTGAACTTTGGTGGTGAGTGTGTACACATCTAAGCAAATTAAAGTATTTAACTTCACCAAAATAGCAAGGAAGTGTGATTGAAAATTCAAAAACAGAACCATAACTTGTTTTCTCAAATTAACACCTTAATTTCCATTTCTTTATTTAATTACATACAACAAGCCTTTCAACCATAAGTCCATCTTAAATCAAAAACACTTCAAATGAGCCTAAGCTTTTGCACACAGCAGCATATGCCTATTTTAAGCTTACAAACCAAAATTTAGATTAAGAACATTTATAAATTAATTTACACGAAAAAGACAAATTTCAGCCTAGTAAATCACCATTAATTCATATAAAAAGATTTACTAAACTTTTTGATCTCAACTTTCTCCTACAAGTCATACATGTCAAATCTAAGCCTCTGGCCAAAGCTTAGGTTCAGATTCAATTTATTTTTGAAAATTTGAATTTAAACTCCTACACAAGATTAAATCCAAAACACATATCAAAACACATCCTAAAATCACATCCATTCTAGCAAAGGTACTACTCATCAAGGCAGAGCCCTAGGGTGCACTTGTACTTAAAGAAAAGTTTATTAAAGGGGCTATAAAAAGCATCAAGCTTAATCTAGCATAAAGTTTACATAAATCATAACTGAAAATCTACACATCAAAATCATTCCAACTTTGGTCACAGATGTAGACATGCCATAAAGAGCAACATATCCAAAATTCAAGTCCATAGCATGTGTATATTTTAAACTACACTAAAAACATCTCAAATTGAGTTTGAATTTTCATTCAAAAACTACATAGAAAAACCCTATACATGCTTTCTAGAAAAGGTAGGTTTCTTCACCAGGAATTCAACAAAATTCGATTGCATTTTTCTGATTTTTCTACGATTTTTGGTGAATTTTCAAAGTTGCAGCTGAAAACCCTAAACAGATTTACAGGGGGACCCTTGAAAGAACTTTCGGAAATTACAAACAGGCCCTCGGTTTACGTAACTAACCCTGGAAAGATTGAAATCATCGCAAGGACGTCCCTGGCGGCGGAGCAAGGCCGGCCGGCGGTGGGGGACTGCCGGACTCCGGCGTGCGAGCGGCTAGGGTGGAGTAGGAGCTCACCCTCGACCGATTGGCGGGGTTGGTTCGACCGGAAACGGCTCCGGCGATGGCCTGCGGTGAGGAGGGCGGCGGACGGTCGCGACGTCCGTGATTCCGGCGAGCAGGAGGGTCGGCCGACCAATGCGCGTGCACGGGAGGACTCACGGGATGCGGGTGGAGGCTTAGGGCGTGCTTGCACTCGAGGAGGGGCGGTGGAAGGTGAGGCGCACTGGTGAGCACAGCCCGGCGGCGATGCCGGCCTCGGGCTCCCGCCGCTGCGGCCTACGGTCGGCGATGGCGCGGCCTGGCAAGCTACGGGCGGCGGTGCGGTGCTGAGGACGTGCAGGCAGTCGGGTGGTAGAGAGGAGGGAGCGGGAGGAGGACCGGAGGAGGAGCTGCGGCAGCGGCACAACAATGGCGCGGCGGCGACACGGAACAGAGGAGCGGCGAGCTGCGGCACTGCTGCGGCTACGTGTTTTTGCCGCGCTTTTGTGACGACCCACGCGACGAGGACGAGGTGGCCGTGCGACTTAAGTCGCAGCGCGGCCAGATGTCGCGGCGCATGAGCACACGCGCGCCCGGGCGACGGCGCGTGGCCGGCCGGGCCTGCGGCCTGTCGCGATCGTTTCCTAGGCACGGTGCACGGGAGGGAAATGAGACGGAGAGCCCACGGCGGTCCGCGGTCCACCGCGAAAGTGTCGAGGTCGACCGTACGCCGGGGCATCGCGAGGACGCCACGTGGCCGGCGCGGCCGAAGCGCGCGCACGACGCGCGGGGCGCGGCGACGGCGTCGTGTGCCTCACTTTTTATTCCACTTAAGCGTCTTCGCAAATGCAAAACTCGAAAAAGTTTCAACAAACTTGAAAAACTCCAAAACTAAAAGCTGTAGAGGAACTATAGCACTACAACTTTCACCAAGGGTGACCTATGTTTTGATCAACAGATTTGTGTGAAAAACGTGTTGAACTTCTAGCAAAACTCGGCCCGGAATTACTGTGCACAGGAACTTCATCTCGAGTTTACGCGGCTTTGCACTCAAAATTGGAATGTCCGCCAATTACGAAAAATGTGTCCCCGGAAATAACGAAGAACTTTTATATTGGCCGATTTTGAACTTCTTTAGCGAAATTTGGAGAACGCGGAAGCAAACCAAATCAGCCATTTAGGATCAAAGGAGTTTGACCAAGAAAGGAGGGTTTGACTGGGAATTTGAATTTCGACCAAGGTCATTTGTGCAAATGTGTGTGAGATCAAGCCAAACACGCTTAGGAGCTAATTAACCTTGATTATCAAGATTAATTAGGGTATTTCGCTTAACCAAACACCTGGGGTGTTACAAGCTTCTTCAACACTAGATGATAGATAGATAACTAGGCAAAGTAGCGATTACATCTTCAAGTTCGATTACAACCATATGGACAAATGAGAAGATTACACCATCAAGGTGCTAGACATGGCACCGTTGATCATGGTGACGCTTCCGATGGTGTCCTCCTTCTCCTCCACTTGTGGGTGCTTCCTTCGAGTAGAGCGATCCTTCTCGTGAACGATCTCCCTCCTCTTCTCTCTCTCTCTAGCTTGTGGATGGCCTCTCGGGCGAATGGCTCTCTGTTTCTGCGAATGATGGCGCCTCCACGACTTAGGGTTGAAGTATCTTCGTGTGCAAGAAGAAGGGGGCCGAACCGACCCCCGGAGTGATCCAGGCCGGCCGGACCGGGCCGACCGGCCTAGACCCATCCCGGCCCGGTTTGGTCGCCCCTTCGCTCCCGTGGGTCCTCATGTATTTATGCACTTTGCCCCCTCCACTTGCACCATTTTGATGATGTCATCCTCGCGTTCAAGATGGAGGTTCTCCTTGCATGAAGTCCGGTCTTTTACGCTTCAATCCTCGGGGATGTTCCTTTGTAACACTTCGGTCCTTGCCACCTTTGGGAGTGATTTCATCAAGCTCTTAAACACGAACAAGACTCCTAAATTGCTCCTTTGAACTTGTTGTGACTCCGTCCTTTATGTCCATGTTTTCCTACATAAACATAACACTTCCAAATGCACACACAAAGATGAACTTGTTATATGATTAGTGTGCCTAGTGGCGGGTTAGTTCCATAATCAAATCCAAACCAAAGTGTAATGAACATGTTTGGTGTATCAAAATACACCGTCAACATCTCCCCCACGCTTAGATCTTGCTCGTCCTCGAGCAAGTACTTGTAAAAGATCTTTTGTCCAAGGTGTTGAAATCGTGCTCCGCTAATTCTTTCTTCACAAGTTAGTCAATCTATTATCTTTAATATAATAAACATAAAGCAATGATCATCAAACATAAACATGGGCGTTTAGAATTTTTACCAAATCAAGATTTACCCCACAACTCAAACTCTTCACTCGAGGTCTTCAATTTCAGCCATGCTTACTTCTTTGCTTCCATTGGAGGGTTTTCATGATTTTTCAAAAATAAAATTCCTACAAGTATTAGACAAAAACCTTTCTCCAAGTTCTCACATGTCGCTCATATGAAGTGGCTATCCTAAACAATTTTCATAAAACTCTCACCTCCCATAAGTCTCTCATATAACATGTATAGTGGAGCTATAGGTATGGCTAGTGCAATCAACACAAGTATTGTCAAACTAAGAACTTCCTCTAATGGTTGTTTACCTTTCAAAGCCAATGATCATGAGAATTAAACCATATGTGGGGATATCAAGGATAAGAAGATATAGAATGGTGGACATGTGCAAGGGCAAAAGAAAATAAGACTACGAGGCACCGATGACGTCCTCGTTGTCGGATTGCACATGGTTGGAAAAAAATGGAAGTGTCGTCTCTAAACAACGTGACATCCTTCCTTGCACTTTATTTATCCTTCACTTGACTCATCCTCTTCATATCTTTCTTGCCATTCCTCTTTCTTTCTTTTTCCTTCTTTTCTTTTTCTTTCTTTTCTTTTTCTTTCTTTTCTTTTCTTTTCTTTTCTTTTCCATACACATATTTTTTTTCTTTACTTTTCTTTCTCTTGACATCTTTATCTCTCTTTTCAAAGCTCTCAACTCATCTCTTTCTCGCATAAACATAATCTGAATTTAAAATAAAAACTATGCTAGAGACGAGACGAAACTTCGAATATAGGTTGTGTTCAAGGAATACGATGTATAAAAGAGATATAATGGTTTGGGTATGGAATTCGGCGATGTACGGGACTTTCAATGTGAGAGTCACGTGACCGAATGCATGACGAGGCTAGCAATAAAAGATAAGCACAATGACATGATCATTGCTCGAAATTAAAACTTCCAAGAGAGAAGGATCCTAACCCAACTCATTATGCTAATCACACTTATGATGGAGCAAAAAATAAATTTGGCTTTGTACAAGATTTTTCCTTAAACTCTCAACTTGGAAAAAGAGAATTCACTAACCTTTATTACAAGGGTTTTTATTTGATTTTCTTGACACAAACACTAACACTTTAAACTTTCGAAAATTTTAAAAAGCACACTCTTAAAACTTAAGACTCTAAGACTCTCACACTCTCACGAAAACTAAACCAAACCAAAACTAATCTTAAAGCAAAAGGGTAGCTAGCTAGCTCTCCCCCATGCTAAAACCATACGACGTCCTCGTCGTATCTTACAAAAAACCTAAGGGGGAAAACTCTATTCCCTAGTGGAACTTTCCGCAGCTCTTGCACCACTTGCTCTTCATGTTTCACACCATGCCGAACAACTTCTGCACGTTTCGGTTCAAGAATTTGTAGTCGTCCTCGACCACTCGCTCCAAATCTTTCATGCGCTGCCTCATCGCCTCCATGGCCTGGAAACACTCGTCGACCGATGCGTAGAGCTCCGTGATGGAGTGACGGCAAGCCGCACAACACAACGGATGCATCCCGAAAGGGTCGACATCGCCAGGGTCTCCGCCATCGTCGTCGCCGCCGTCGTCGTCGCCGCCATCGTCGTCACCGCCGTCGTCGTCATTACCGCCGCCATTAGGGTCTTCGGGAGTCTTCTCCTTGGGCACCTCTTCCCAATAATATAGGTAATTATCCTCCCTTCCGGCGGCCGCCCACGAGCTCGGGCTACGGTCATCGGAATAGTCACTCCCCCCGTAATCTTTAGGCTCGGGCGACACCTCCTTGTAATCCTTCCTCTTCATGCCTCGGATGCGCTCCGACCTCCGAATGGGAGTAGAGACCCTCTCCTCCTTGACGTGGTGGCGAGATGCGATTGCCCCGGTCGGGACACGCCCTCCGCAATGGATGCGGGCGGTCCTCTTGATCTCCATGGGTAGCTTGAGCTCGCATCGCTTCGCCTCCTCCGCCTTCAATGGCTTCTCGGTGCCCATCTTCATCTCTACGCTCCTCGGGGACGTCATGGCTGCTGCTTGGGTGCAAAAGGATGCGAATTGGGATGGATTCCCGAGCTCCCATCTCGGCCATTTAAATAGTCCGGGAAAGAATACTCTAGAAACCATATTTTCCTTTTCTTGACTTCCCTTAAAATTTTCTGACCAAAGAAGGAAGTCAAAAACGCAGAGGAAACCGGGGGCGAACCGCCACCTGGGCCCACTGGGTCGGTCGGACGGGGCCGGCTGGCCTGCCCTGGTTCGCAGGCCGGTTCGGTCTGGTTTTTCGCGTGCCCCACTAATTTCGCATTTTTAGCCCATGTGAAAAAGATGGCCTGGTAAAACTTCACGAGAAACTCTAGAAAAATAAAAGAAAAGCTATTTACAAAATGTTCACCTTGTTTTACGTCCTAGGCTTGATGTTCAGGCTCTTCCTCCATGGTGAAAATATCAATATGGTGAAGGGGTACAACGTCGGGTTCGTAATAAACCTTAAGCCGTTGACCATTCACCATGAATTGATCACCTTTCACATCCATGATGGTTACCGCTACATTGGAGAGCACCGAATGAACAAGGTAAGGTCCGTCCCACTTGCTTTGCAATTTCCCCTTTCCGAAGGTTTTAAACCTCGATTTGTAGAGGAGGACCTTATCTCCTTCTTTGAATTCTTTTTTCTTCAATCTTTTGTCATACCACCTTTTAATCCTCTCTTTGTATATGCTCGCATTTTCATAGGCTTTTAACCTCATCTCCTCTAGCTCGCTTATTTGGATTCTCCGTTTTACCACCGCGGCATCTAGATTGAGGTTCATCTCTTTAATCGCCCAATAGGCTTTATGTTCTAACTCAACCGGAAGGTGACAAGCTTTGCCATAGACAAATTGATAAGGGGTCATACCTATCGGTGTCTTGAACGCTGTTCGATATGCCCACAAAGCTCCATCTAACTTCTTTGACCAATCCTTGCCTCCCTTCTCTATGGTTTTATTAAGGATGCTCTTTAATTGCCTATTCGATGTTTCCGCTTGTCCGTTGGTTTGTGGATGATAGGCCGTAGAGACTCTATGTTCAATCCCCAACTTGGACAACCACTTCTTGAAATTCTTCCCGGCGAAATGAGTTCCTCCATCGCTCATCAAAATTCTCGGAGTACCGAAGCGAGGGAAAATCATGCTCTTAATCATTGCAATGGACTCCTCCGTGGAAGCTTTACGACATGGCATGGCCTCTACCCACTTGGACACATAATCAACCATGACTAGGATATGCTCAAATCCGTGTGAGTTTTTGAATGGCCCCATGAAGTCTATTCCCCACACATCGAATAAGTCGATTTGTAGATTATATTTCAAGGGCATGGAATTCCTTTGAGAAATATTTCCGGTTCTTTGGCATTCAGGGAATGACGCAACATATCTTTTAGTATCTTCATGCATCTCTGGCCAAAAGAATCCGCTGGACCACACTTTTGCTTGGGTCCAAAAATGGCTATAGTGTCCACCGTACTCCGCCGAGTGGCACTTCCTCAAAATTTCTAGCCTTTCTTCTCTTGGCACACATCTTCTCATAACTCCATCATTGCCAAGTTTGAAGAGATAAGGTGAATCCCAAAAGTATTTTCGGCTTTCAGAGATTATCCTCCTTTGAGTGTTTTTATCTAAGTGATCAAAAGGCATCTTCCAAATTGCTCGAATGATATCGATCATCCAAGTATCTTTGTCGAGTACTCGATAGAGGTGGTCATCTCTCATCTTGTCTTCTATGGACTCTTTATCATCTTGTCCATGGTTCATCCTAGACAAATGATCGGCCACAACATTTTCCACCCCCTTTTTATCACGGATTTCAACATCGAACTCTTGGAGAAGAAGGATCCAACGAATCAATCTTGCTTTAGCATCCTTCTTAGCCAAGATATACTTGATGGCCGCGTGATCGGTGTAAACAATGACCTTCAAGTTCACGATGTAAGATCTGAATTTTTCAAAGGCAAACACCACTGCTAGCAACTCCTTTTCCATAGTGGCATAATTTAATTGTGCCTCACTAAGAGTTTTACTAGCGTAGTAAACGGCGTGAACTCAGCCTTCCTTTCTTTGACCCAAAACCGCTCCTACGGCGTAGTCACTTGCATCGCACATGATCTCGAAAGGTTGGCTCCAATCCGAAGGTTGGATAATGGGAGCACTCACCAAAGCACTTTTCAAGGTCCGGAATGCCGCTAAGCACTTCTCATCAAAGTCAAAAGCCACATCCTTTTGAAGGAGTCGTGTTAAAGGCTTAGTGATCTTTGAGAAGTCCTTAATAAATCTTCTATAGAATCCGGCATGGCCTAGAAAGCTCCTCAAGGACTTAACATCCATTGGAGGTGGGAGTTCCTCAACCGTCTCCACTTTAGCTTTGTCCACTTCGATTCCTCTCTCAGATATAACATGTCCGAGCACTATGCCTTGCTTTACCATGAAGTGGCACTTTTCCCAATTTAGCACCAAGTCTACCTCCGCACACCTCATGAGGACCTTATCTAAGTTTGCCAAGCAATCCACGAATGTCTTCCCATAAACAGAAAAATCATCCATGAACACCTCGACAATTTCTTCGATGAATTCCGAGAATACCGCCATCATGCAACATTGAAAAGAGGCCGGAGCGTTGCATAGACCGAAGGGCATCCTTCTATATGCAAATGTTCCATAAGGGCATGTAAATGTTGTCTTGTGTTGATCATTCGGGTGAATGGGAATTTGCATGAAACCCGAGTACCCATCGAGAAAGCAAAAATAAGCGTGGTTTGCTAATCTCTCGAGCATCTCGTCAATGAACGGTAAGGGGAAGTGATCTTTCTTCGTTGCTTTGTTTATCTTTCGATAATCGATACACATCCGCCATCCGGTCACGGTATTCTTCACCACGGTTAAGCCTCCTTTCTTCGGTACACAATGTACCGGGCTCACCCACTCACTATGCGGTACCGGGTAGATGATTCTGGCATCAAGTAGCTTGATGACCTCTTTCTTTACTACCTCTCGCATGGCATGAGTTAGCCTCCTTTGATGGTCCACTACGGGCTTACATTGGTCTTTCATAGGTATACGATGAGTGCAAAAGGCTGGGCTAAGTCCTTTGAGATCATTAATTGAATATCCAATCACTTTCCTATGTTTTTTCAATAAATTCAGCAACTTCTCATTTTCTTCGGGACTTAATTCGTCGCTCACGATGACTGGATAAGTCTTGTCTGGGCCCAAAAATTCGTACTTTAATCCTTTGGGCAAAGGTTTAAGATCCACCTCGGGCACTTGTGGCTCTTCGAGTTTAATGTCTCCTATGTCTTCGAATTTTTCTTCCACCACGCTTCCATCTTGTGG
Source organism: Cenchrus fungigraminus (assembly GCA_036936925.1). Taxonomy (NCBI): domain Eukaryota; kingdom Viridiplantae; phylum Streptophyta; class Magnoliopsida; order Poales; family Poaceae; genus Cenchrus; species Cenchrus fungigraminus. The sequence goes on along the minus strand of CM072778.1, from coordinate 10,623,134 downwards.
TTCTAATCCCTTCGTTGCTTCCTCTAATTCCTCGTCTTGTTGATCATTAGGTTGATTCTCCATCGCTCTTTGCAGCAGGCCTCTAAGGGTTTCAACAAAACAAAGACTACCTACCTCCTCTACTTCTTCGTCTTCGGGAGGAAAAGGTGAAGGATGTTTAGAAACGCGAAGAAAATTATATGTGTACTTCTTTCCATTAAGATTTATTGTTACTTTGCCTTTTCCGGCATCCAACACGGCATCAACCAACTTAAGAAAGGGCTTACCTAGGATTATGTGATCATGATTACTATGGTAAGCATCTATAACAAAGAAATCGGTTGGTATGCTTTTTCCAGAGATGATTACATTAATGTTGCAAGCAATACCTAGAGGTCTAATAGTTCTACCATCTCCCATAATTAACTTTGTTGATGTTGGAGCTAAGTCTAGGTTGTGGTCTTGAACTTTATCGTAAATTTTAGAAGATATGACACTTACTTGGGCTCCGATGTCGCATAAAGCTTTGCATTGAACTCCGTTGATCTCGCAACTCAAGTGTGGTGCCATCTTCTCCTCTTCTTCGGATCTTATTGCGTAAACTTCGGCGAGGCGAGCATATGGCGATGCTTCGAGCTTGATCCCCATGATTCTTTTCACCTCAACTATGTGTTCCGGATCGACTTCATCATCACTAAAGAGCTTTTGAAAGATCTCACCGGTGGTTTCGAGATCGTATGAATCTTCCGCTTGCTTTTCCGGTGGGAAATCTGCTTCCAACGCTCTTGCCATCCCCTTTTGGTTAGGGAACGGTCTTCTCTTGTCGAATACTTCTCCATAATCGATTGGAACCCAATCCATATGTTCGAACTCCCTTAATGGCTTCGCGCTTGACATACTCCTCTTGTTTGTTTCATTTGACTTGGTGAAGTTAACGCTTGGGGTAGTTCTTGTCTTGACGTGCACTTCTTCAAGCTTTTTCAGGATTGGCTCCTCTTTCTTGTCTTCCGGGGTTGCCTCTTTAGAAATTTCAGCACATGTCTTCATCCTTGAATTGTGTTCCGGCTCTCCCGCAAGTCTTGTTTCCCAATCTCTTCGCATGGCCGCCGCTTTACTAATCTTTTGTAAAAGTTTAGTGGCTTCCGTGAGTGTTTTCTCCATGAGATCCCCACCTGCACACATTTGAACGTGTTGCATGCAACTAGGGGTTAGGGAAAAGAAAAATGTATGCAAGAGTACGTCACCGGAGAAGCCGAGTCTTGATCCTTGTTCAATCAACTCTTTAAATCTATTCCAAGCCTGGTCTATCCCTTCCTCTTCTCCTTGCGTGAAAGTGATCACTTGCCTCCTTAGATGTTGAACTTTGCTAATTAGAAAAAACTTCTCGCAAAATTTCTTTGTCAACTTGTTCCAATTGCCTTCAACTTCAAAGGACGCAAACGAGTACCACGTCTTTGCTTCGCCGGCAAGTGAGTAGGGAAAGAGATTCCATTTGAACCATTCATCGGGAACTCCTTGACGCACCATGTTGCATAGCGTCGTGAAATGCCTTATGTGTCTATATGGGTTCTCCGTGTCCATCCCTTCAAATGGGGTTGCCGCCGCCATCTCGATGATCCTAGCTTTGATTTCATACTTGGTCGCTTCGAGCTTCGAATCCGACTCTTGTACTTTTATGTCTTCACATCGAGGACTAGCGTAACCCCTTAGCGATTTCTCCGGTTCTTCCACGGGGTGGTTGACGAACGCCATCTAGACAACAAAATAAAGACAAAAACAAAACAAAACAAAGTGGTTTTCTAGGTAATATGGGTTAGATATTAGCAAATAAACGATGAACTAAATATAAAACAAAGTTAGATGCAAAACCAAACGATGTAAACTGGCTTGCTCCCCGGCAGTGGCGTCAGAAAAGGGGGCTTGTTGATGGATAAAACTCGTATCCACCTACGATCCGCAAGCGTACGGACCTACACCTTTTTCACCACGGGGATTCCCTAGGTTCTTATCAATCTGCGGAGCAAGGGGATTACACGCGTTTGATCTACCACTACTTACTAACTTATCCAAACCCTAATCTACGGTTAATCTAGAGAACAACTATGTTACACTAGAGAGAACGATTAAACCAACAAGATATGTAAAAGACACTTGCCCAAGGGTCTATGATACTACAACATGCAACCGCTTAAGATATTAAAGCCGATCTAATCTATCGGGGGTTGTGACCACGGTTTCACCCTTTCCCTCCCCCCGTACTGTCACTACATGGAGGTATTCGTGACTAGACCTATGATGGACACGACGTATTGAATGGATCCAAGGGAGCATTGAGATCTTACTCCCTTCACGGCATGGTAGCTAACCTTAAACATCAAAGCTTCTTCAACACTAGATGATAGATAGATAACCAGGCAAAGTAGCAATTACATCTTCAAGTTCGATTACAACCCTATGGACAAATGAGAAGATTACCCCATCAAGGTGCTAGACATGGCACCGTTGATCATGGTGACGCTTCCGACGGTGTCCTCCTTCTCCTCCACTTGTGGGTGCTTCCTTCGAGTAGAGCGATCCTTCTCGCGAACGATCTCCCTCCTCTTCTCTCTCTCTAGCTTGTGGATGGCCTCTCGGGCGAATGGCTCTCTGTTTCTACGAATGACGGTGCCTCCACGACTTAGGGTTGAAGTATCTTCGCTTGCAAGAAGAAGGGGGGCCGAACCGACCCCCGGAGTGGGCCAGACCGGCCGGACCGGGCCGACCGGCCCAGGCCCATCCCGGCCCGGTTCGGTCGCCCCTTCGCTCCCGTGGGTCCTCATGTATTTATGCACTTTGCCCCCTCCACTTGCACCATTTTGACGATGTCATCCTCGCGTTCAAGATGGAGGTTCTCCTTGCATGAAGTCCGGTCTTTTACGTTTCAATCCTCGGGGATGTTCCTTTGTAACACTTCGGTCCTTGCCACCTTTGGGAGTGATTTCATCAAGCTCTTAAACACGAACAAGTCTCCTAAATTGCTCCTTTGAACTTGTTGTGACTCTGTCCTTTATGTCCATGTTTTCCTACATAAACATAACACTTCCAAATGCACACACAAAGATGAACTTGTTATATGATTAGTGTGCCTAGTGACGGGTTAGTTCCATAATCAAATCCAAACCAAAGTGTAATGAACATGTTTGGTGTACCAAAATACACCATCAACAGTCATGTTGATCGGGCAAACTGGTATCATGAACCACAATGTTTTCAAGTTCAAAGCTTCAAAACAACTTGAATGATTAACAAAGTATATTGATCCAAAATATTAACTCGTATCAAGCGTTCAAACCAAACTTGTACCTAGCACAAAATTTGGATTAGCAGATCAGATCAGCATCTCTCGGATGAATGCATATCAGGCAGTGAAGCATGCACATCTGTACATTACAACAGTGGACAAAACAAGTTGCATCTTTGAATTTTGAAAAGAAACTCATATATTCATATTCACAAAAGAAGGAAATTAACAAATATCTAGTCATCTGAACAGGTATTCCTCAACCAACAAACAATCCTCTACAATTTCAGGCAAGAAGAAACTTTAAAAACTGAATAATAGAAGCTAATAACATTGTAACAAGGCAAGCAAAAACAAATATGAGATGCCAGGCGGCCATACCAATCTGAACTGTCAGGATATGCTTCATATAGCAAATATTTATAGTTCTACTAAATGTTATTACCAACTGGTAATGGTGTATGCAAACAAGTTTTTATTCCCAAGCTACCTAGCGAACAGTAGATTTATTTGGTGACAAGTAATATATTAGGTAAGTCTTTGTGATTAATTCAGAAATTGTATACAGTAGCTTGAAAAAACCTTAGGACCAGAGTACAAAAGACCGTCTTCTTTACAAGTGTGATTTTAATATCAACAACAATAGCTGATTCTTGTTTTGTTCCACGTGAACTGAAGATCCTAGTCTAGAATCGGAAGGCAAAGGGCGCAAATTATTTACTTGAACGAGAGTGGCCATTGCAAAGGTAATTTCTATATCTCTGTATAACATGTATCAGTGTCATCGAACACAAAGTAGAGCCTAATTAAGCCTGAAGTTCAATATACATAATTTAAGAGAGATATTGACACAATTTCAGAAAACTAACCAGAGGCTGATCCAGTTAGCTAGCAAAGCGGTGGAATTAACACTATGATTGATACTTTAATGCAAAATTTGGGCAGCATTTAATTAAAAAATTATCCCTAGAAGACGTTCGCAGAAAATATATCATGCAAGAGGTAACTTCAAAATAAACTGGAGCTGAAAATTAGACTGACGGCAATGAGACACAAAGACGAACTGATAGACAGGAATCTGCATAAGGGCCTAAAAGTCTCACATGAAGGATGGCCTGGGTGGTCAGCGCCTGTACAGGCTGTGTTCAGGTTCGAAGTTGCAGAAGTTGGGGGCTTCACAAAACTTTGCTGAGCATATGCTCATCGTCTCTAGCTCGTCAGTCAGGGTCGGGTGTCCGCAGCAGGATCGATCAGGTATCCCTGCAAAGGCACCAGCAGTTCACAAAAGGATGAATTATCGTGGAATCAGAGGAAAACACGTCCAATTAATAAGAGATTTGAAGGATATTAACGATGAAATTAGGAGGAGTGAGGTCCAAGCATCCTTGAATGAGCATCCCAGAAATCAGCAAGACAACAACGACAGGCTATGTATCCTGTCAATACTCGCACAAGATAAACTGATAAAGTCAGTTTAGAAAGTTTTGAGCAATTATTTCTAAAAAAGGGCACTATAGATGATGTAACAAATCAATACAATGATTTCCCTATAAGCAATTGATCTTAGTTTTGGTCATAAAAAATCAACACTTTGCAACTCACTGGTTAATCAGAAAATGGCAAGGACGTACATGCTAATGCCCAAATAAAATTGTAATTCTCTCCCGAGATTGAGATATGACGACCAGCATGTGCCTCCATTAGCTACAGAGTTTGACTGTGCAAACAAATCGACAATGTTGTACGTTCCTGACCAAACAATGTATCCACTAAACCACACATATATATCCAGTCCAATGTCAGGACATGACGTGACATAGTGGAACATGGGAACGGAAAAGCAAAAGGTTAATCAAAACCCCATTGGGGATTAATAACAATTACGGTAATGTACAAAAATACAAATTTGGAGTATAATTCTTAGCAGAAAGATGTATATGCAACTCTACGTATAGGCTGGTCCATTTGTCATATCCAAATTAACAAAGTTTCAGAATTCAGATATCAGAAAGGTTTATGAATCAGTACTACATATCCGTTCTTTATTATGCACTTCAATAATCTGGTTAGAAACAAAAAACAGAGCATCAAGAACACCAGATTCATGGCATGATTTACTGACAGCAAACCTCAAACGCCAGACTGATTTGAGAGGCTGAATACCGTCGATACAAAGCAACATCCACCAGGATGGAGCTCAAATTCAGAGTTTGTTGCACATGAAGAACTCAAATGAGGAGCAGCTAAGTTATAACATTTAATAATGTTTGGAAGTCCAAAGCTTTAGAACATTTGGTGATTAGCAAAGTATAATGATCCAAACTTATTGATATCAGATAATCAAACCAACTAGCAGGCTAGCAGATTTGGATTGACAAACCTGATCAGTAAATATGTCTTAGGAGTGGTGTTATTTGCTCTGATATTTCTTTAAGGATACCATGCTAATGTTAAGATGAAGGTACAGGGAAACAAAAGATAAGCGACAACTGGTTCTGGACAATTATCGTTATGATTCTAATATCACTATGCATATGAATAATCTGAATAGAAATAGTTTTTCAGGATAGAAAAATTATGAGATATAGTTTACATCTCTAAGTGTATACATGTTGAATATATACCTGAATGAGTTTATGAAAAGCAAATCACTAATGAGAATTTTAAACATGCAAGAAACAACAGAGTGCACAAATTCAAGAAATTATTAATGGCATTTGCTCAAACACAGAGTGCGCATCAGCATCAACGATAGTTTATTGGTCAAAAAGGACATACACAACAGGTAAGAAACGGTGATGAAAGGAGCAGTCACCTGACAGTCTCATGAACTGGACTATGTCCTCTGCAACCGCCATAGCTGGCCATCTAATTCTCTGAGATGATAACGTGCATGGAGCCATGGACTTGTGCAGACTCTTCTATAGTCAAGCGAGGATATCACCATGCTTCATGATATCCTATCAGGAAAAATTTAAGCCTGAGAATCAGCTAATCTATCAGAAAGATCAAAATAATAGGTTCTAGTTGGTCTTCGTTATACCTGGATTTCCTGGATTCCTGAGAACTTCAGAAAACTAAACTTCAGATATCCTGTTGGCTTGGGTGTATTCTTTACGTAGAATGCACCTAGATGCATAATATACATATATACACACGTAGCGTTATTCTACACCGTGTAGAATGTCATTCTACACCCAACCAATCGAACACCAAAGCATCCTAACCACAACCCCAACCGTATCGCATCCCAACTCTCTGCCGACCCGTTAATTGCATCGTGAGCGGCGCAGAGCGCCGCGAGCGGCGAGCGCGAGACGATACGCGGAGAGCCGGGCGCAGCGGCGTGCGCGCAGAGCGGCTAGCGACAAGGCACGCGGCGGCGCGCGATACTTTCCGGAGTTCGGGGAGCGTGATGTGCGAGCTGCGGCACAAGGCGAGCGGGAGCCGCGACCGCGCGGAGGTGCGTCGAGCGGCGAGCGCGAGGAGTTGCGGCGGCTTCGCTGACTCCGGCGAGCTGCTCCCCGTCGGCGGCACGAAACCGTGGAGCTCGACCAGCGGCGGCGAGCGGTTGTCGCGCAGTGGCGGCGTGTAGCAAGCAGGGGGCGTGCAGGCGCAGCGCGGATGGGCAGGATGGCGAGCACAGACTCGACGCAGTGTGGATCGAGGGGGCCGACGTGCAGGTGCAGCAAGCCCAGGAGGAGCACGCAGATTAGGCGCCCCTGCGGGGACGGAGCCTGCGGTATCTCCGTCCGTCCCCTGTCCCCATACCTTGAAACATCGATTTCAATCGAGCTAACTCCCACTCAGGTGATTTTGTTAAAATCCTCTGTTGGATTTCTATGCGTGATCCATTGGTTGGTTCCTCTGTTCATTTCAGTAATTTCGATTCTCGACAGAGTGGTTCCTCACAGTAATTCCTCTTCTGCATCTTAGTAGTGGTGCCTATGAATCCTTGCAAAAAAAATGCTTAAGAGTTTCAGTCACTGTATTACTAATATACTGAGATTACTGAGATACTATTGTTTGAACTCATAGTACCGTAGGTTGTGTCAGAGAATGCTTAGTGTTTCAGTTACTGAATTATTGTGATGCTATTTTTGTGCGTGGAACCTACAATTGATTTTGAGTTTCAGAGATTACAACAGGGGCTATTTTTGTGAATTGTGAATTGTGAGTGTCAGAAATTACTGCAGTAACCTACTATTAATTGTGAATGTCAAAGATTGCATCAGGGGTTATTTTGCCTTGTGATGCTAATGTTAACTAGCTGCAGAAGCCTTACTGTTTTTTCTTGCGAAACAATTGTACTAATTTCTGTTCACAGTTATGAAAAAAATGCTGGGAAAAAAATAAGCTTAGTCTATTACTGAGGTAGAAATAGGATTGTATTTAACTAGCTGGATCTCCTGGAATATTTCTTTAGCATTGTATTTTCCATGGAGAGAGAACACTGTGGGTTACTGAAAAAAAGTCGAGAGGTATCTGGCAGCTGGGGTTCCTTTTCAAACTCATGGCGTGTTTCCTCTCTCCATCTCAGTATTTTTTTTGGCATGATTTGGTAGGGGAAAATATGATTACTGCTTCAGGATTGGATTACTGAGATACTATTAGCTTGTTTGGAACATATTAATACTATCATGAATCTTATGTATTGCGAAGGCCAGAGATGATGCGCTAATACTAGGATACTATTTGTGTGCATGTATTACTGGGATACTATTTGTGTGCATGGAATGGCTTAAAAAACTGCTGGTTCCTGAGCGTTCGTAGAATGCTGAGATACTGTCTTACTGCAAAGATACTAATGAAAAGTTGCCATTATTGTTTCAGATATTGGATTACTGAGATACTATTAGTGTGCTTGGAACAGATCAAATACTACCATCAATCTTGTGTATTGCGAATGTCAGATTGTACGCTGCTATTAGTGTTACTGCACCCTTTATAGGTCATTTCATTTTTGTCGGTAAATATCTGAGATACAAATTACTAATTAATGATTACTGAGACAGCGATTACTGATTACTGAGATAGTGTTAATGTTAGTAAAACCTCAAAATGAGATTTTTTTCATTTACTGCAGAAAGAGATTACTAAAACTTCAAAATGAGATTCAGTTTTGCTTGAAGGATATTAATTACTGAAGAAGATAAATTGTGAAATTACTACCGGGGCTCTGCCAATGGGGCTTTGTTGAGGACTCCAAAAGTGATGATTGCCCAACACACATCCCATTGTAGATATGCTTGTGATTACTGAGGTGTATTTTCGTTCCTAAATTACTGTAGGTTCGTCATGCGCACGCGAGCTATGGATTACCAGTGTCAGTGATAATTACTGAACTAATGTTATGTGTGTTTGACTAATTCTATCTGAATTGTGCATGCAGGGCGTTGGCAAGTGCAAAGGGAATTGCTCTGGGAAGCCCTTGTGATCAATGAGATACCACACGATGTTGGTCCAGTCGGGACGTGTGGCAGAGGACCTTCACCCCCCAAAAATCTACTGGCAATGTAAAGAGAAACATGCCTGCTTCTAAGCAGGGCAGGTAGATGATAACAGAAGACAATGGTTCAGTCATGATGACCGAATGTCAGCAGAATATTGGCTGCTATATTTTTTATGATTATTTTAAAAACAGTGGGCATATGTATTGAGTAAAATACATGGCCGGTCCTTAAACTTGTCTCACCGTGTCACTTAGGTCCCTATACTCTCAAATGCATATTTGGCTCCTTAAACTTGGGCTCGGGTGTCATTTATGTCCCTATACTCTCAAAATGCATATCTAACCTCTTAAACTTGGCTTCGAGTGTTATATAGGTCCCTAAACTCTCTAAAATAATTTTCATGTCAATGAAATAGATAAAAACTTCATTTTATATAGATACAATTTAGTTATTGTAAAATAAAGTGAATTTTGGGTCAAAGAATATTAATATGGTGAACCCATAAATATCGATGAACTTTTACTTTGAATTTAATATCTTAACTTGCTAGGTGCTTATTACATGCATATTACACTATTATTCTTGGAAGATGTTCGAATTTAAACGACGTGTTGCACTTACTAAATAAATTAGGGGTTATAAGCCGACGGGCAAATAAACCAAGTCTGGATGTACCAATAAAAATAATAGTCTGCTTGAAGACGTGAAATATAACTTGTTCTATTAGTGGAAGACCAGACATTTCAAGAGTTTAGGGACCTTATAACACCCGAAGCCAAGTTTAGGGAGTAAAATCTGCATTTTGAGAGTATAGGGACCTAAATGACACCCGAGCCTAAGTTTAAGGAGCCAAATATGCATTTTGAGAGTATAGGGACCTAAGTGACACAGTGAGACAAGTTTAAGGACCAGTCATGTATTTTACTCTATTTATAATGGGTGTGTATGATTACTAACGAATTGTGTATATTACTATTCAATCATGTGTACAACTAATAAAATCCTAATGATGTACTAAAGCTTAAGTAAATTAGTGAGGTCATCTGAGGTTGTTGACACAAAATTACTGAGTTACTGAACATCTGAGGTCGCCAAAAAGCTGCACAAATCATTGGGTGAGTTACTAGTATTTGGAGTCAGTGAAGCAAAAAAGAAAAGAAAAGTTAGGGAATACTGTATGTATATAAACAAACAACCATCTCAGTAATGTGATATGTCATCAATCTTAGCATTCCATTACAAGTAATCTTTGCACTCCAGTAATACAATATCAAAAAGTTCGGTACAGGTGTGAATTTAACAATTACTGAAAGTAGATCGGTCTTAGCACTCCAGTAATACAATATCAAAAAGCTCGGCACACAAAGAACTGCTGAATTGCTAATCACTCGAATTTAGAATCGAATAACTCTAGTTACTAGGCATATATGTTACATATTTGTTTCAATTAATGGTGACACAACAGCTGCTATATCCTATGGAGTACAAGTGTTGGGGGATTCGGAATCAAGATTGACAAAGTTAACGTTTTGGAACCATCGAAGCGCGCTCATTCAATCTGATGGTTTCAGTAGTACAAGTGACGAAGCCCTCGAAGCCAATTGGTTTGTCTTCTCCATTAGCCCATGAGCTTTCGAAGGGCACCTTTCGTCACTCGAAACCCATAGTGATGTGGGAGGTGCCAATCTCTAAATATGCTCCTTTTCTACATCAGCTTTCGCGTCGCACCCTTCGTCGCCCGAATGACTCAGCGCAGAGCGAAGGGTTCGATTCCCCAAGTTTCAGACTTAATGTCCAATTGTTGTGCTATGCCGAAGCTTAGACACGAACAATGAAAGGAACGAAAGGGCTCAAGCAATAAACTTAAGGGAATGCTGAACAAAAGGAAGACAAAAAGCAATCTTTCAACAGTGTAATTCTCAAAAGCCAATCCCCTTTACAAGTGACGGTCGACCTCCTTTTATAGGGAGACGAACAGACTTTTTACATACCGAAATTATCCTCATGTAAAACAGATCAAACAAGAATGTACTAGGCTAATTTTGGGAAATCTCCATTAAGTCTTCACGTAATCGGCGCTCCCTGACGTCACGCCGCATATCACGGCGCTTTTCTCGGCATTAGCACGTGCGCCTGTCGGGTGAAGACCATCGATCTTTGGAGATGTCCCTTTCGCCTAGTGACTTCTTGTTCCCCTGCACCATACGCAAAGCCAAAAAAGCGAACGGATAAGTCGTTAGAGGCAACGAAACCCCAGAGCCGAATTTTCTCTGTCCAGCGAGTGTTAGTCTATATTCCGCACGGGGGTTTCGTCGCCTCTAACGACTTATCCAAAGAAGTCACTAGGCGAAAGGGACATCTCCAAAGATCGAAAGGGACATCAGCTTTACAAAAGTTTCAGAATTCCTGCAAGTCGAGAAAATGAAGAGGTACAAATTACAAAATATCAGTGCAAACAATTGGACAAATGGATCCAAAAAGCATATACATGCAGATAGCATGTGCCTACACACACACACACATTTGTTATTATCAAAGTTTACCATGATTTTGTGCATGCCGTATGTGTCTACTTTCACTCTTTGGAGGCATCAGCATCATCAAGTCCAGTACTCACATTATCGCGTGCATTAAAATAGGGGTCAACAAATGACACATCATATAGCCTGGAGTAGCTGTCATCTCTTCCATTAGAACATTACGAGCCCCCTGTTGTCAATTGCCTCCAATTTGAACAGAAAGAAAATATCCTCCATTAGTTGCCTCATCGCTTCCAAGATGCTCATTGTTGTGCCAGTATCGGACTGCATTGTTGTGCATCTCTTTCTCCCAGGTCATTTCATAGCAGGTAGAAAAAGACAGTAAGAAAAATGTAATGTACTAAAAAATCATCATCCTTGATTCTATTACTGAATCACCAAAAATACTGAATTTTCAATGGTATATGATTACTGATCAAGGATTACTCAAAAAAAAAGAATTACTGAAAAAGAAACTATGTCGGATCTTGCATCTCGTGAGCAACGTACAAACCACTCCCACTTCGTGTGCCATAGCTGCTTATCATGTATTATGTAGTGATTTCAATTGAAACCAGGCAGCTACGGTGTGGATGTAGAATCAAGTGGAAGAAAAGAAAATTAGAAAGAATAATGAAAGTCTAAAGAAAAAGGAGGGACAATTACTGATGAATTATGAGGATACACACCTACATTAAAAAAATACCAATCAGCTTGGGGGTTTGTGATTACCAACCTACCAAATACTGAGACCATATTGATAGGGACCGTTGCAAGAAAGGTACTAGGGATGGTCCGATCTTCACGGCAGTAGGTTTCGTAATAAGATAAATTGCTGTAAGCAGCGGGTAAATGCTTTATACCTGACAAAGGTTGGATGCGACCAAGTGTCGGGGAGAAGTTACCAAAACCGCGAAGACTTCAACTCGATCTCCAAACGACCGCAGAACCACAAGCCAGAACTAATCCACACAATACGGCGCAGCAAAGCTAGAATCCGTAGAGCACGAAGTAGCGGAACCCAGAGGGATCTCTTCACAAGTCCAAGAAGAATAAGGAAGAACAAGGGTGAGCAAGGCACTCAGCAGCTCGGCTGCAAGAAAACCATATGTGGTTGTCTATTCTCAATAATCAAAACTTAGTTTTTTTAGTAGTACATAGGGGGGTATTTATACTATGAACAACCCTCCTAGATGGGTGTGAATTCGAGATGGAAATGAAGAGGCTAAGCATGTGAAAAGGCTCCTCAGAAATCAACTCCCGAGGTGGACTCGTGTGGCTGTTGACCTTCTGTGCAGCCTCCACTAAATCTGTCATAACTCTTTATTGGGAAGTCCAATGGACATGAGGTTTCTTGCATTAGAAAGTTGACTTCAAGGCGGTTCCATGAAGTACTCATGCAGCTCGAGAGCTATCGGGATTTAAGAGTTATGATCAAATCATTATGAAGGTCCGAACATGTCCGAACTGATCTGTCCGAACTGAACTTGCTGGATCCTCCTTGTCCGAACTGATCCACTTGTTTCTTCTTCTTTGCTTCATCTCCGTGTATAACTGCACCACTCCTCTCACATATATACCTAAGTACAACCAATGTAGAACATTTAGGTAGTATAACATTCTCAGATATGTTAAAGTTAATTTCAGCTAGGAGAGAGTTCACCTCTTGTTGTAGTTTCTTGGCACGACTTTGTGTAATTGGTCCTTGGTTTATATTTATTGGTGTGTTGTCTTCATCCACTTGTGTAACTCTTGGGATGTCCACATCATCCTCCCCCTCTTGAAAAGGAGTCGTCCTCGACTCTTCCACCCCAAAGAATGGAGAAAGGTCGGCGACGTTGAAACTTGTACTAACACCATATGTACTTGGAAGAACAATTTCATATGCATTGTCATTGATCTTGTGAAGCACTTTGAATGGTCCATCAGCACGTGGCTGCAGCTTGCTCTTGCGTTGGTCTGGGAATCGATCCTTGCGTAGGTGCACCCAAACCAAGTCTCCTTGTTCAAACACAATCTTTTTGCGACCCTTGTTGGCGTGCTTCTCATACATCTTGGTCATCTTCTCAATGTTGGATTTTGCTCGTTCATGGAGTTTCTAAACAAATTCAGCACGCTTGCTTGCATCGAAGTTCACACGTTCCTGCATAGGTAAAGGCAATAGATCGATGGGAGTAGCAGGTTTGAAGCCATATACAATTTCAAAAGGGACTAAATTTTGTGGTTGAATGTACCGCCCTGTTGTATGCGAACTCCACATGAGGCAAGCTTTCCTCCCAAAGCTTCAAGTTCTTCTTGAGGACAGCCCGCAACAATGTTGACAAGGTGCAGTTCACAACTTCAGTTTGCCCATCAGTTTGTGGGTGACACGTTGTGGAGAACAACAATCTTGTCCCAAGTTTTCCCCACAAGGTCTTCCAAAAGTAGCTCAAAAATTTGGTGTTACGATCAGACACAATAGTTCGTGGCACACCATGTAAGCGCACAATTTCCCTGAAAAATAATTCAGCAATGTGTGAAGCATCATTGCTCTTATGACAGGGAATAAAATGAGCCATTTTACTAAAGCGATCAATCACAACAAAGATTGAATCTCTCCCCCTCTTAGTTCGAGGTAAACCGAGAACAAAATCCATAGAAATGTCTTCCCATGGTACACTAGGAATAGGTAGAGGGGTGTATAAACCATGAGGGTTCAAGCGGGACTTAGTTTTGTGGCAGGTTACGCAGCGTAGCACGTATCTCTCTACATCTCTACGCATCTTTGGCCAAAAGAAGTGATCAGCCAACACCTGCTCTGTTTTCTTAGCACCAAAGTGACCCATTAGTCCTCCAGCATGAGCTTCCTGCAAAAGCAAAGGACGAACAGAGCAATCTGGGATGCAAAGTTTGTTAGCTCGAAATAAAAATCCTTCATGCAAATGTAAATTTTCCCAACCCTTGCCAGCCCAACATTTTGAAAATTAAATGGTTCAGCAAAGTATGAATCAGTAGCATACAAGTCTTTAATACTTTCCAAACCAAAAATTTTAGCATCAAGTTGGGTCAGCAAAGCATGACGTCTAGACAAAGCGTCTGCAACAACATTATCCTTCCCTTTCTTGTATTTGAATATATAAGGAAAAGATTCTATGAATTTACTCCATTTAGCATGTCTTTTGTTCAGTTTTAATTAACCTTTTAGATGTTTCAATGATTCATGATCAGAATGTATAATGAACTCTTTAGGCAAAAGGTAGTGCTGCCAAGTTGCCAAACTCCTCACAAGAGCATAAAGTTCTTTATCATAAACGGAATAATTCAAAGTTGGACCACTTAGCTTTTCACTAAAATATGCAATGGGTCTTCCTTCTTGCATGAGCACGCCTCCAATCCCTACACCACTTGCATCACATTCAATTTCAAAAGTCTTACCGAAGTCCGGAAGTGCAAGGAGTGGGGCTGTTTTCAATGTCGTTTTGAGCTCGTTAAATGCCTTCTCTTGTGCTGCACCCCAATGGAATGGCACGTCCTTCTTTGTTAACTCGTTGATTGGGGCAGCAATGGTACTGAAATCTTTAACAAACCGACGGTAGAAGCCGGCAAGTCCAAGAAAGCTTCGCACTTGGCTCACATTTTGTGGAGGCAACCATTCACGTACAGCCTTAATCTTCTCTTCATCAACCTCCACGCCTTGAGCTGAAACAACAAAGCCAAGAAATACTACCTTGTTGGTGCAAAAGGTGCACTTGGCAAGGTTAGCAAACAAGCATTCCTTCCTCAAAACAGCAAGCACACATTTTATATGTTCAACATATTCATTAAGAGACTTGCTGTAAATTAATGTCATCAAAATAAACAACAACAAATTTGCCAATGAATGGCCTAAGCACATGATTCATTAAACGCATAAAAGTACTAGGTGCATTGGTTAATCCAAAAGGCATCACTAACCATTCATACAGCCCAAACTTGGTTTTGAAGGCTGTTTTCCATTCATCTCCTTCTTTCATTCGAATTTGATGATAGCCACTTCTCAAATCAATTTTTGTAAAAATGATAGCACCACTAAGTTCATCAAGCATGTCATCAAGCCTAGGTATGGGATGTCTATACCTTATTGTAATGTTATTTATGGCTCGACAATCAACACACATTCTCCATGAGCCATCTTTTTTAGGAACTAAAAGAATAGAAACTGCACAAGGTGAAAGACTTTCTTTAACATACCCTTTGTTGATGAGCTCTTGTACTTGGCGCTAAATTTCTTTGGTTTCCTCCGGGTTGGTACGGTATGGTGCACGGTTTGGGAGAGAAGCACCAGGAACAAGGTCGATTTGATGTTCAATCCCTCTCTTGGGTGGCAGCCCTGGTGGTACTTCCTCTGGAAACACATCTTCATATTCCTGTAGCACATCAAAAATAACACTAGGCAAAGTAGAGGGTAAGTCGTTAGTGGAAAGAAATTTGTCTTTGCACATGAGTACAAAGAACATGGCATTGGGTTCACTCAATTTTTTGAAATCCCCTTTCCTAGCCATCATAACTAATCCCTCTTTTCCCTGTGGCTCGGTTCGTTGCAGCTGTGGAGTTTTATTTGGCTGTGGAATCACTCTCTCACTATGTATGTGGCTCACTCGTAAGTGGTTCTCACTCTCTCGCTGTTTTTGTTTCAGATCATCCTTCAAAATGTCCTCCGGCGACAAAGGAAGCAAAGTGATGCGCTCTCCTTTGTACATGAGAACAACCTTGTTAGTACGTCCACAAATTTGAACATCACGATCATATAACCATGGTCTTCCTAGCAGCAATTGGCATGCTTGCATTGGCACCACATCACACTCCACTTGATCACTATATCGCCCAATAGAAAAAGGAACAATCACAATATTACTCACACGCAACGTACCACATTCATTCAACCATTGAATCTTGTATGGAGAAGGATGACGCCGCTGTTTTAACCCCAATTTCTCAACCAATTCTTGACTTGCTATATTATTGCAGCTGCCATTATCAACAATGATCCGACAAAGCTTGTCCTTGATCATGCCTCGAGTGTGAAAAAGATTGTGTCGCTGATTATTTTCTTCTTTCACAGCAGTGACACTGAGCACGCGTTGAGAAATAAAGCAATTATTGTCACCTTCATCAGGTTGAATCTCAGTCTCATCATTCCCAATTTCTTCATCATATATTGGAGCACCGTCTTCATCACTTTCAGATTCCCATTCACCTTGCTCATTCACAAGCATAGTCCTTTTACTAGGACACTCAGCAGCAATGTGCCCACGACCTTGGCACTTGTGACAAACAATGCCTCGGCTATGCGAAGATGATGCAGCGGCTGATGTAGCTGAAGGAGCTGCTGCACTTGTAGCAAGACGATGATTTTCTTGCTGATTTGCAGGTGAAGAAGCACTAGAGAATGTTGTCTTTGCAGTACCAATGGATGGAGAGGACCTAGCTGCAGCACCTTGAGATTGAACACCACCAACAGAGGTACTGGGCTGCTGTTGGCGCCATGGAGTGGAGATAGATCGACCCCCATAGGACCGCCCACGTCCTTCTTGCTGAATTTTCCTCTCGGTGCGCATAGCTTGATCAACAAGATCTTGCAAAGTTTGATATGGAAACATCTCCACAAAACTTGAAATATCATCATTGAGACCATGCAAAAATCTTGCCATTCTTGATTCTTCATCTTCTCTAATATCAGACCGAATCAAGAGCAACTCCATCTCTTTGAAATATTTGTCAACTGATTTAGAACCTTGTTTCAATGTTTGTAACCTGTTATGGAGGTCACGACGATAGCTTGATGGAATAAAGCGCCTCCTCATCACACGCTTCATTTCAGCCCATGTGTTGATATGATCACGTCCCAACACAAGCTGATTTTCTTGTATTTGATTCCACCAAGTGAGAGCATAACCATAGAATTCAATGGAAGCAAGGCTAACACGTCTCCGATCAGAGAGATTATGCACTCTGAAAATTTGATCCCACTGCTCTTCCCAATCAAGATATGCATTAGCATCTTCCTTTCCTGAAAATTTTGGAACACTAAGTTTAACACGAGCAATGCTGTCCGGATCAGCCCTATTGTGACCACGACAATTGTCACCATCATGACCCGCAGCACGACGACGTTCTCGGTGACGTTCAAATGGTCCATGGTGTGCAAAAGGATTCTCATCATCCTCCTCATGGCTGCCCTGAGAGTCATCTTCATCATCAAAGCGAACACGACGATCTTGATCACGATCACCTCCTGCACGCCGATTCTCATGACCAGCACGCCTTCCACTACCACGATCATCATGACCACCTTGAAAATGGTCACGAAAACCACGCCCGAAACCAGAATTTTCATCACCGGATTCATCATGGTGATGTGGAGCTCTTCGTCTCGCAGCAGGAAGACGTTCATCAAGCATCCTCTCCATTGCCTCAACAAGCGAGTTGGCCATATTGTGCATCTCTACCCGTGAGACAGGGGGCTCATCATCTCCATGGTTCCCACCACGAACACTTGAATTAGATCCTGCCATGTTAGGGTTTGCAAGATATAGTGGAATAGGAAAAATATGTGGAAACACACAACCTCACCTCTTGCTTACCCAAGTTCTTACTTGTTCTCAAGGACCGTGAGTGTGCTGAAAGTGGCGTAACCGAACTTGTGATTAAGCGGTTGAAAGGATACGAATCAAGAGCCTCGGTTACGGATTTTTGTGGAGCTATAGGTGGCTGTTCAAGGGAGGCTATGGTACTATAACCAAGTGCAACAAACCATCCAAACAAGATGTAAATGTTGTTGTCCAGAATGAACACCAACTTAATATATGAACATGAAACTTTTGATAACAGATCTGCAACACAACCCCTTGCAACCTTTCAAATCTCCTTTCTTTTTTTTCTCTTCTTTTTTTTTTGCTCTTTCTTTCACACTTTTTTTATTTTTTTTACTAACAGCAAACACCAAACAATCTATGAGGGGTGCGGATAAAAATTAAACAAGAGTACGGCGGAAGAACAAAGGCGGTGACTAGCAACGTGATGAATGGAATGAACACAAAGTAACAGTACTAACAAAATGGCTATAGGATTTCTTTGTGTGGCTTTTTAGTGGACTGTAGGACATAAACAAAATGATATAGCAAATGATAAAGGGTGGGAGGGTGGGTAATAACAAAAAACCTACCATGACAACAATAGCTCTGATTACCACATGATAGGGACCGTTGCAAGAAAGGTCCTAGGGATGGTCCGATCTTCATGGCAGTAGGTTTCGTAATAAGATAAATTACTGCAAGCAGTGGGTAAATGCTTTATACCTGACAAAGGTTGGATGCGACCAAGCGTCGGGGAGAAGTTACCGAAACCGCGAAGACTTCGACTCGATCTCCAAACGACCGCAGAACCACAAGCCAGAACTAATCCACACAATACGGCGCAACAAAGCTGGAATCCGTAGAGCACGAAGTAGCAGAACCCAGAGGGATCTCTTCACAAGTCCAAGAAGAACAAGGAAGAACAAGGGTGAGCAAGGCACTCAGCAGCTCGGCTGCAAGAAAACCATATGTGGTTGTCTATTCTCAATATTCAAAACTTAGTTTTTTAGTAGTACATAGGGGGGGTATTTATACTAGGAACAACCCTCCTAGATGGGTGTGAATTCGAGATGGAAATGAAGAGGCTAAGCATGTGAAAAGGCTCCCCAGAAATCAACTCCCGAGGTGGACTCGCGTGGCTGTTGACCTTCTGTGCAGCCTCCACTAAATTTGTCATAACTCTTTATTGGGAAGTCCAATGGACATGCAGTTTCTTGCATTGGAAAGTTGACTTCAAGGCGGTTTCATGAAGTACTCATGCAGCTCGAGAGCTATTGGGATTTAAGAGTTATGATCAAATCATTATGAAGGTCCGAACATGTCCGAACTGTTTGTCCGAACTGATCTGTCCGTACTGAACTTGCTGGATCCTCCTTGTCCGAACTAATCCACTTGTTTTTTCTTTGCTTCCTCTCCATGTATAGCTGCACCACTCCTCTCACATATATACCTAAGTACAACCAATGTAGAATATTTAGGTAGTATAACATTCTCAGATATGTTAAAGTTAATTTCAGCTAGGAGAGAGTTCACCTCTTGTTGTAGTTTCTTGGCACGACTTTTTGTAATTGGTCCTTGGTTTATATTTATTGGTGTGTTGTCTTCATCCACTTGTGTAACTCTTGGGATGTCCACATCACATATGGTCAGAAAAAATGTGGGATTTACTGAGTCTACATATTACGGAAGTTCTGTATTATTGAACATAACATATAATGGTATTACTGAAAACAAGCAAATGTGTATCACAACACAAAGGGACGAAGAAAAGCCAGGGGAAATTGTGAATGATAGGGTTACTGAACAAAAAGGAATTACAGATCAATGGATTACTGAGCAAAAGGGAAATTGTGAATGATACTGAACAAAGATTACTGAACAAAAAATAATTACTGAGCAATGGATTACTGAACAAGGATTATTCAATAAAATTAATTACTGAGCAATGGATTACTGAACAAAAGCAACTAAATGAAACAGATTACTTTAAAAAAAGGTTGATAGGCATTACATTTTTAGCAGCAATTATTTGAAATTACTGGGGATGGGTTCAATGCATTGAATATATGATTACATGATTTCTGAATTACCTAACATGGCATCTTACTACATTACTTAACATACGAGGGGTCATCAAGAGGGTACAGATCACGCCGAAAAAGTGTATACAAGCAGTAATATGCCACTAGTGTTAACTATGGAGCTACTAGTGTTAAGTTAACAAACAGAATTACTGAGATACTGAAAAGATCTTGTTACTGAATTATTACACTACTTTAATTAATGGGGATCCTAGATAAATTACTAGATTCCAGTATGTTGTGGATTACTGATTACTTGAATTAAATAATGAATGGTTACAGGATTACTGAACCACCAAATTACTAAATTACCTATGTTGATACATGATTAATAAATTACTGATATTAATTGATTACTGAAAATACATGACTCAAAATTACTGAACTACCAACACAAGCCAATTACCAAGCCTATTTGTAAAGCTACGGTGTCCAATTACTGAAGCTAGATGTCCAATGACCACAGAATTCCAACAACTGACCTCGAAAAATCTTGGTGCGGATGCTCATGGGTGGAGGGAGAGCTGAACATGCCACCACATCTGGAAAAATTGACGCAAAAAGTAAACATCGAACCAAATACCCTAGAACAGCAAACCATGAATCTGACGATGCATAGACAACAGCAGATGAACGTGGATGTGACAAGCTCGCCGTAGTGCGCGAACATTGATACAGGATTACTGAATTACCAATTTTATGTGGGAACTTAATGGACACACAGGTTGCTGTCAACCGGAAAAAAGTGAGAACATACCTAATGGGATGTCATACGTATTCTAAGACAAAATCAACTACATATTACAACCCTGCCTAAAAAATAATCGTACTGAACTACTGAACCCTGTGCCACTCCAATACTAATGAACTACCACCATACATATTGTTAAGCAGGAAGTAGATTTGGTGAACCACAATCATCTACTGAACTGCTGAAAAAAACAATCAAAACATATTGTTAAGCAGGAGGTAGATTTTGTTGCACAAACAGGGGCTGTGTGTGTGGCCGCAGGGGTGTGTGGATGCGGGAGGCTCACTACGATCTCCGTTTCTGATCAATTCACGACAAAAATGATTCAATATCCTGCCATCACACAAAAAAATCCACCGAAAAGGTGGAAACCCTAGCCAAACTCGATGCAGGGGTAACCCTAGCCAAAACAGTGCGGTGATACTGACCGGTATACGCACGTGGAGGATCAGGAACAGACCCCCTCCTGCTCCTCAGCTGAGCTTTCCGGCGGCGCACCATTGCAGCCTCTCACCCCGTGCCGCCTTGACTCCGAGCTGGACCGCGACGGGGCTCGCGGTGGGGGAGCTTTCCGCGCGGCGGAGGGAACTTTCCGCGCGGCGGATGGAGCCTCCCGCGCGGCGGCCGCTGGATACCCTCGCCGCTGTTCCCGATGCCGTCCCGTCTGTTGATGGTGAATTTCCGTCAACCTAGCCATAAGTTTACCTTCGGTGTTGGCATGAATTTTATATCTTATTCATTGGTACTAACCCCCTGGATATAATAAGTTCGTTCGTGCATGTTGGTTTTGGAGTTTGATGTTTATGCAGGAATTTAGCGTTGAAAGCAAGACTTCCGGGTAAAGTTCATCAAGCACCTCGTGACAAGACCTTGAAGCCCGGCACAAATCAAGCAATGAAGTGAACATGACTCCAAGAAGCCCAAGGACCAACCCGTGAAGATGGAAAACTCCGAGGACCTGAACAGAAAATACTGAATCTTGCGGGACAAGGAGCTCCATCTAAACCGCGGAGAAACTGACGTCAAGGGCCCACATGCAGAAGGGAGAACGTTCTGGAAGACACGGGAAGCATCACCGAAGAAGGAGGCCACGAGATGGGCCAGAATGGGCCCAGGCCGGCCGGCTGTTGATGCTTACTAGCATCGCACCAGGTTTATATCCCCGACAACGACGCCAGAAAGCTTGTTGGCGTTTCTTATGTCATTACTAGATTTGCAACAGCGCTAGAAGGCCTGTGGGTATACTACACGATCACAGATAAATCTGCAAGCGCACGGATACCGCTGTAGCTTTCACCCGGGAGTATTCCAAGGTATCGATTTCCTCGGGGAACGAGAAGTGTAGAGAACCTGAACTAATTCATCCCGGGGGTATGGTGACGAAGGATAGAAAGGCAAGGGTAGATTTCGGGTAGAGAGGGGATAGCTGATGAAGTTTGGGACTCGTGAAGGTCACGGATAGAATCAAGGCACAACTTGTCACTCGTCAGGTCCAGAGGGAAAAGAGCCACAGAAAGGGATGAGAAGGGGGCTCTGATGTCGTAACTCCTACTCGTCGGAACTAACATGGTGGACTGCAGAGCCCATCCGGAGCTGTCACCTCCTTAGGGTACCACAACTATTCTGTTGAATCAGGTAAGCATTCCAAGGCACCGGAGAGTCTAGACACCGCGTCTACACTAACCAAGCACTACTTTACCCCGCGCTAGAGCAAAGCAATCACGATAAGTAGAAACTACTTAAACCACAATCGAGGAACCTAAGAGCGAACAAAGAAATGACTTTGAGACTTAGTTACTCACGAATCCGAACTTACAAGTATCCCGGGTGTGGACGACCGAAGTAGTACCGCACCCGCCGAGGTACAAGAGCAAGACCGACTCTGGCTTCTACTCCAACACTCAACTCTCTCTCCCTACTTTCTGAATACTAACTTCTGGAGGGCTCCGCCACTTGCTTCTAATCACTTGTGTTCTTCCCCGAGGTGCCTGGCTCAATTTATAGCCCCAGTAGGTCGGTGGCTGCAGGAGGGGGTACTTGTAGGCGAGAGGGAGCTGCAGTGCCTGGCAAGGAGGTGCGGCCGTATCTCCAGGTGCGGCCGGCCCTATGATTTTCACCGCCTTTGATCGAGCGTCTGTGATTTGGTCCCTGAGGCGGTTAGAAGGCGGTTGTGGGTCGGTTTGCTACGGGAAGGAGGTGCGGCAGGTCCTCCCGGTGCGGCCGGCCCTGGGCCCTCGTGTCATACACTCCGGAGCATGCTCTTAGGTGTAGATGAAGTGTTGGTCGTTGCCCCATGTCGGTTGCTCACTGGTTTGTGGGTCCATGGATCCAACTGAGGCTAATCTCGTCCTCTGGATTGAACCGACCTTGTTCCTTCGGTCAGGATTGTTCGCAGCTGTGTTCCCTCGAGTGACTGAGACCTGGGGGCTTGCTTGGGCAAGTTTGGCAGGTGCAGCCGGCCTGGGTGGTGCGGCCGCACCTGGAGGTTCGGCCGGCCCTGGTGATGCGGTCGGCCCTGCCTCCTGGCCCTAGTCTATTTCTCCTGTGGTGTATTCGCTTGATCCAACACGGCCGTGGCAAGTTTAGCTGTTTGGGAGTCGGTGCATGGACCTTCACTCGGTGTGAACCTGCATAGGGGGGCAAGGTAGGGCCGGCCGTACCACTAGGTGCGGCCGTGCCTACCATATGTGGGCCGGTGCTCCGGAATTGCCCCCTAATCTTGGTCCTGCAGATAAAAACTCAACACAACTCGTGGAACCTTGTTAGCACCTAAAACATGCATGAAATTCGTTATAAAGCACTACCGTAGCTGAGATGTTGACGGTCAAAAGTTTGTCGTAAGGACAGTCAACAAACTCCCCCACGCTAGACTTTTGCTCGTCCTCGAGCAAAGCCTAGTCTTGACAAGCGGATCAGACATTGCTTCATGTTACTCCCCTGCAAGTATTAGTGCACAATTCCATGCCCTATGGCTATTTTGAAAGTATTGGTACCAAAGAAACTTCGCCTTGCTTACCTGTGGGGCTTGTAACTTTTCACCTTGCCTTTGGAGGTTGAAGAGTAGAATGGTTTTGACTTTGTATCACTCACTCTTCTCTTTTTTTGGCTTCTATCTCGGAGTTTTTGAAAAATTTTGCAAAGAGAGACAATGTTCCTCAGATGGTTCCCTCGATCGCTCAGGTAGTGTTTGTTACCTCACCAAAGGCTTTTGAACGAGCCTCAACTTCCTACTCTATGGATTGTATGTGGAGCTTTGGGTAGGATAAGCATGAGACTCACTTGTGCCACATAATGTTGTTGAGTCAAAGACCGGATCCAAGAAGAAACTAGTCATGCAACTTGATCGAGATGTGCAAGTGTGTGGAATACTTTTGTTTGGTTTTCTAGATACTCCTTGTTTGAGATTCTCCTCTTTCTTTTGGAGGGGGGTCATGCTTCATATATTTTTTCTTTTCTACGCTCTTTGATTGGAGCACATTTTTCTATGCTTCTTTGAGCATTTATTTTTCCTCTTTCTCTCTTTTTTTCGATGGCCCCTTTTCCTTTTGCAAGAAGATAAATCTCTTTGGAACTTGGAGTACTTATTTTTGGTGGATGGATGTCATGTTTTGCGTAACTCCCGGTGTAGGAGTTAACATATATATGTAGGTGTACGTGATCTCGATCATGGAAGCATGAAAAGTTTCTACCAAGGGTCACAACAATTTGGCAAAACTCAATGGGTCACAACCAAGCATATGTAGGAGGTTTATACTTTGATATCGACATATGGCTTTGGTAGGTGATATGACCATTGAGGAACTTGCCTAATTTTATTTTCAAAAAGAAGTCATCCGAGATTTTCACCATACTACGAGATAGAGCAAGGTTAATATTGTCTAACCATATCATACTAGTCAACAACTTAAGGTTGGTCATAAGCATTTGTATCCCACAAAGTTTTAATTCAGGCTCATGTTTCAAAGAGGTCCAACAAATTCATCAAGCCTATAGAGTATAAAACTGTATACTAGGTTCTTGCAAGGGTTTAACATAGCAATTAGTCCTCATTTCCGAAGTGAGGATGGGTAGGCAACATTTTCAAAAGCATGATATGCAGTTTTGATACTAAGCAGGATAAATAGGATAACCATAAGATAACATCGCGAGTTGAGTTAGGGATTCAAACCAGCGTGACTTGGCATGAAGATGATCGGTTCGTGAAGAAATGGTTGGTGCGGCCGGCCCACCCAAAATTTGTGTCGTGCTTCGTGAGCCATCTCTGGTGCACCCCGGTTACTTGCACGTCGTAATTTCGCATTTTTGTGACGGAGGTAGGTGTGGCCGGCCCTCTAGGTGCGGCTGGCCCTACCTCCTTCCATTTTTCCTGTGCACTTGTAAACCGGGGGAAATAACATTCTCTGGCTGGCTCATATCACCAGCCAGAGTAGAAAATTAACTAGAGATTTAAAGGTGTTTTAAAGCGTTTGCAGCATCTCTTTATTCAAGCAAACCTAAACGAATTAAAGCAAATAAGTTTTCTGAAACAACCAAACTAACACACATGAAAGGAAATGAAACTAACGAGATGCTACACGGATCCTACGCTTAGAGATCTAAGGTAGAACGCAGTCGTAGAGATCCGGATGCCCTAGTTCCTTCAGTAGGCGCCTAAACTTGCTGCAGATGGCTTTGCGAAGAATTTCCATCTTGTCATCTATTTCCATTCGCCCGAGCTCAGCCTCGGCGATGCGCTCTTCCAGCAAGTTGTTCTTCATCTTCAGCTCGGCGATCTCATTGCGAAGACCCTCGTAAGGATCCTCGTCCTCCGAATCCTCATCTGAATCTTCAAACTAGCCAGGAGGACCACGGATTGGTGGAGGCTTGCGGTGGCGCATCCCACTAGTAGGGGTGGAGAGGATGGATTCATCGGGCTCCAAATCATCCCTATCCAGCTGAGGGATCAACTGCTTCTCATACCCACGGGGAGTATTACGCCCAATGATCTTGTATTTCCCCTCTGTTGGGGGCTTGAAGAATTCCGCCCCGGCTGTCTTTATGGCGAAGATGTTCTCCCTCGGTGACTCGTTGAAGAGTCTCCTAGAGATTGGTGTCTCCGGCTCCTTCAACTTCAACAGGCCCGTTGTAGGGCGTGCCGGTGACTCTGAACGTCGGGGTTTCCCTTTCCCGATTGTTCTCCTAGGGGACAAGGAACTCCTGTGCACGTCGGCCGGGCTGGCCGAACGGGCCAGGTGCGGCCGGATGTAACACCCTAATTTTCCATCATTAAAATAATGTAGCAAGTTGGTGTTTTAGTTTTTGTTTTCTAAGGAAATAAATAATTTATTAAATAAATTGGCTCTAAAATATTTAAATATCATTTTGAGTAATTTTAGAAACAATAAGTGCTTGTGCATCATATTTTGAAATGCATGGCTTTTGCTTGTTGGTGTGAAGTTTTAAAAAGTCTTTAAAATAATTTGAAAACTTGAAAAGGGTTTAAAAGTGTTTAAAGTTTGAAAAGATTTTGAAAAAAAAACCAAAACCCCCTCCCCTTAACCCTGCGGCCCACCTCCTTCTCTCCCTCTCTTTCCGCCGGCCCACTCTTCTTTTTCCCCCTTTCTCTTTTCTTTCTCCCTACCGGCCCAGTCACCTCTTTCGGCCCAAACACCGCCGCCAGCCCATCTCCCTCTCCCTTCTCTCGCTGACAGCCCGGCCCCGCTTGCCAGTACCATCTCCCACCTTCAGCCTCCTCTGCTTCGCAACCGCAGCGCCCGGTCGCCTTCCCGTGCCCCCTCGCGTCTCCCCCGCCTTTCCCGCCCCATCCAGACTTCAAGCCGGCCATCAAGGCGCGGTGAAGCCCTCCATTCACCCCCTCCTTAATCCCCTTCGGTCTCCCCTAAACAAGCGCTCCCTTGAATGCCTTGAAACCGCCGGCGCCCCATGGCCATTGAAGGCCATTGCCCCCGGCCGCCGCTACCTTTTCCTTTCCCTGGCCTATATAAGCCGAGGCCGAGCCCTGCCTCGCCCTTTTTCCTCTCTTCCCGCACCTTGCACGCCCTGCACCCCTCTCCTCACCTTCGTGCAGCGCCACCTCCCGATCGACCTCCGCCGCCGAGCCTTTGCCGTCCGTGGAAGCTCGCCGTCGGTGAAGTGGTCCCTGTCTTTCTTCTTCCTTCTTCTTCGCGCTCTACGCTCATGGTACCTCCCTCTGTCCCAGGTTCGCCTCTCCGTTGCCGGATCGAGCTGCACAGAGCGCCGTTCGCCGCCGCCATCGTCTTCAACCTCCAGTCGCCGCCGTTTGGAGCCCCCTCGTCGCCGGTGTGCGCCTGCTCGGGTCCTCCTCGTCCTCGCTTGTCGTACGCGCTGCTCACTCGAGGATCCGGCGCCCCGGAGCCCCTTCTTCCCCGCCGACCGAGCCGCGCCCCTGTTCTTCCCCGGAGCGCCGCCCGAGTTGATCTCCGCCACCACCGCCACTTCTTCGCCAGCAAGCACTTCCTCTCCGTCTCCGTGTGGTGAGCAATACCTCCCCGTCATCCCTTGTTTCGTGCACGTACCATAGCTCTGGCGCCCGCACGCTGGCGAGGCCCGCGCCGCCCCCTTTCGGTGTAGGTCGTCACGGTCGCCGGAGCTGCCGTCTTTTTGGCCTTGATGTGTTCGCGAGCACCCCAGCTACGTCTTGAACCCGCGTATGCATGTTTTAAGGCCCCACAGCTCGATCTAGGGCCGCGCCGGCGAGCCCTCCGCCGTGCGCCGCTGTCTCCGGCGCGCTCGCCGCCGCTCTTCCGCTTGCACGCGTCCAGGGCCGTTCGATCACACACGGGCGGTCCAGATCTTATCAAGGAGATACCCCTTCGGCCGGCGCACCGTGGACCCGTAGACCACGCCCACGGCGCGGTCCACAGCCACATCACCGCCGCGTCAGCCCCCTCAGCCAGTAAGCGCACACCGCATGGCACCGCGTCAGCACTCCCCCGCCCGTCAGCCGCAGTTTTGCGCTTAGGCCCCTGTTCTTTCCCTTTTCACAAGCCGATCCTTCCACCTATTAGAATCCTTACACATAAGTCCCTGTTTTTATGATCTAGCCCCTGAAGTCTTTAGATTCCTTCATCAGAGGTCCTTTTCATTCCTTTTTGCACATAAACCCCTCTGTTTATATGTATAATTATGTTTTAGGTCCCTGGTTTCTTGCAGTTAAGCCCCTGGAAGCCCTGTTTCTTCACAGAAAAGCCCCTGAACCTTGTTTTAGCCATATCTTTTCCGTCTTTTATCCGTTTTAAGTGTTCTTGGTGTCCACGCGACCGTCTCTTCAAGCCCGTCAGTTTTAGAACCTTGTTTTGGCTGTATCTTTTGCGTTGTAGCTCCGTTGCCACTGTTTCAAGTTGTGCTAGGTTCATATCAACTCAAACTACGTGTTAGGACCAATGTTGTACATGTTCTATGTTTTATAATTTATTTAAATATTAAATATGATTAAATCCTTATACACATGCTTTTCTAATTAAAATCCAATTAGAGTTCAACACGTGTTTTCGTAAGAAAGTTAATATGATTAATACTATTTGAATAATTCTTTCAACTAAAAGCTAATTAGATGTATACCTCGGTTTTCATAATCAAACTTAAATTGGTTAATGTTTATGCAATTTGCTTCCTAAATAAAAGCAACATAGGCTATATCCCAAGTTTTCTCAATTAAATGTTAATTTGATTAATATGAATATAAATGTGTTTTTAAGTTATAATTTGATTAGTATAACACGAAATATAAAGATAAACGTTTAGATGTTTTACATGCTTCTTTTAAATTAAATATTTAATTTGCATAAATCAAACTTGAATATTTATAAATAAAATTGGACTAGGTTTACATCATCTTTTAAACATAAATAACTTGCTTAATAATTAAATAGGGGATTTCTCTGAAATAACCTATGCACATCTTTATTCAATTAAAATATACCAAGCACTAGCTAGCTCTTGTATGTGATCATCCAAAGCTCCTGATAGTTCCGAGTGTTTTTGAGTTCGTGTTCCTAGAGCTAAACCTTGTTCTCTCTTTAAGCTTTTCATGCTTGGTGTATTGTTTTGTTTATTGTATGTATTCTTGTGTACTCGTAGACATCGTTCCAGTTTCAAGTGAGCAGCCAGTTGGAGCGGATCAAGAGCAAGTTTTTGAAGAAGAACCTCAGTGTTTAAGCAAGGAAGGCAAGTGGACTTCTCCCCCTGCATATTCTATTTTTGTCCCACACAATTTGCATGATAACTAAGTTTACTTTTCAATGTTGTATTGCATAAACTTGATGGGAAATCACCTTTTTAAGGACATGACTAGAATTTTATCCCTATACCTTGAACAACCCTTTTAAATAAATGTTTTGGGTAGAAATGCTTAGTTGCTATACCTTGGGATGGTTCAAATGAATCTTTGCAAAATGATGAATGTTGATCATGATAACTATGGTGAAGATGATGTTTGTGGTTAATAACAAGATCATATGAATTAATTGGAACATGGAGAACCACCCAGGAAAACAGTGCAACCACAGTCCATATGGCTCTGGCTTAGCCAATTAATTAGGTGTGTGGAATTATCTGACAGCCTTATCCAAAAGGAGCACAGGGGGCCGGAGTTGAAGGGGTATAGCCCGGTTCATTTGGGGTAGCAGCCTTTGCTAAGGTGCTGACCACTAGGGAGGGTTATGGTCCGCTCCGCTGCTGTAACTGTCGCGGGTTGTTGGTCTTCTGCATATCTTTGTAAAGGCTTCGTAGTGGACCCCTAGCCACTCACCTCGGCAGTGTTTAAGGGTCTGATCAACCCGGGCGACATGGGGAACACGAGCTGTGGTGAAAGTGTACAACCTCTGCAGAGTTAAAACTGATCGATCAGCCGTGCTCACGATCAAGAGCGGCCTGGACCCTCACATGATTAATGAACTTGAAGATGGAATTAAATTGTGGTTTATGAATGGGTTGAGATGGAAAGTTTTCTAAAGTCTTTTTAAGTGGGATGGTATAAACTTACATCTAGTAAATAGGTGCTTGCTAATAGAATTTGACAAACATTAAAATGCTAACCGCTGCAAAACTCTTAGCCTATTCTTGATAGCCTTGCATCTTCCCCCATTTGCTGAGCTCCAACCATAAGTGTGCTCACCCTTGATTTACCCGCTGTTCAGAGGAGAACACTAGAGAAGAGTAGTTCAGCGACTACGACGAGTTCTGAGGTTTGCGTGCCCCCAGTCATGTGCCTATGGAAGCTGAAGACGGAGTTGCTTCGTCTAGTTATCGTTTGTTCGTTTAAAAGACCTTTGAGTCTAACGTCTGAGTGTAATAAAGAGATAATGTAATGGTTTAACTCTTGTACGTTTTTATTACTGTTTATGATATTTCACTCATGACGTCTATCATATGTGTGTAAACTTGATCCTGGCGCACATATGAGATGCATTTGGTTTTCTTCAGAAAATCAGGTGTGACAGAATGGTATCAGAGCAGTAATGACTGTAGGATGCAGCCTTAAGTTAGAAATGGTCGAAAAGTAAGGATTCATGTTCAAGAAAGCCTGTCATCCTTCAAAATTGACTTATTTACGTATAAAAACTAATTTATTCTTTGTTTCTTGTAAAAAAACATCTTTTTGTTTTGATCTATACTGAGTTCAGTTCTTGATCTATCAGCTGGATCTCCACCACCGGTGTTATCTAAAATAAGATCTTAGACTGCCTAGCTCTTACCAACTTCGATAGAAACGTTCCTGTGAGGACGATCGTTGAGTTAATGTTTGTTGTTTGAACACATGGTTGATTTGGATCTTTGCTTGTGTGAGTTGTGTTGTGGAGTGATGGCCACAAATGCAACAAGAAATAAATTGTTAGGTTAATAAAGATAGTTTGGGTTCAAGTCTGGGTTATCTTTTCCTTTATCTATCCTACAAGTTGGTTGAAGTGAAATCTCCTTGCACAACTCTTTGACACAACATCACTGTTTTAAGCATATCTTGAGCTATCAGAATCTCTCTTAGTTTTGAAATTCATGCTGCTTCATCTTTTCGAGTTTATCTCCTCATACATCAGTTCAGTCTTCTTGTCTGAAATAATTTCTCTAACAATTAGATGGTACAAACCAGGTCAGGAGGAGGACAAGACGTTCCGCCGATGATTCGTGCTCACTTAGCTAATCAGCAAGCGCAAGCACCACCACCTCCACCCCCACTGCTTAACCAAATGGATCCCGCATTTCAGCAATTCCTTGCCGCTCAAACCCAGCTGTTGCAAAACCTCACTGCCACAGTCCAGAACCTACAAGCTCAACAGAACCAACCAGCACCTCCACCACCTCCGCCACAGCAGAGGGACAAGCATAAAGAGTTTATGAGCCACCACCCTCCTACCTACTCCCACTCCTCTGATCCTTTGGATGCCGATGACTGGTTGAAGACAGTTACCAAGAAACTTGAGATCGTTCAGTGCACCGACCGAGAGATGGTCCTTTATGCTGCAGGCAGATTGACAGGGCAAGCTGCTGATTGGTGGGATGCCTATTCGACTGCACATCCTAATAGAAACAATATTACTTGGCAGGAATTCAGAGATAACTTCCGTACATATCATATTCCTTCAGGAGTAATTAAGCTAAAGCAGAAGGAATTTCTTGCACTGAAGCAGGGAAACATGTCTATTACTGAGTATCTCGACAAGTTCACTCATTTGTCCCGTTATGCTCCTGATGAAGTCAACACTGATCCCAAGAGGCAGGAAAGATTCTTGGATGGATTGATTGGACCGCTCAACTATCAGCTGCAGAGCCATACATTCCCCAACTTTCAGACGTTGTTGAACAAAGCTATAGGTTTGGAGACTAAACGTATGGAACTTGGTGAACAGAAGCGCAAGTTCAAGTCTCATGGACAGTCTAGCAACACACGCCCCCGCTTCAACTCCTCTCAGAGTTCACAGTTTCACTCTGGTGGATCAAATGGAAATTATACTCAGAATTTACAGTTGCAGCACTCAACTCAACAACCTCAACACTCAAGCCAGCAGACACCACATGCTCCAAGTCATCATCAAGATCGCTCAGAAGCACCAGTGAGAAGCAACTCCCCGGTTCGTCCTAATGGTTGTTTCAATTGTGGAGAATTAGGACATTATGCCAACATCTGTCCGAAGCGCAACATGCAGACTCCTCAGAAAGATAATGGTCAGAGATTTGGACAACCATTATCACAAGCTCGTATCGGGAATTCTACTCATCGAGGTAACAGAAGCCAACAGAACTACGCACGTGGAAGAGTGAATCATGTGACAACTGAACAAGCTCAAGACGCTCCAGGTGTTGTGCTGGGTACGTTCTCTGTCAACTCTGTACCAGCAACAGTTTTATTTGATTCTGGAGCATCGCATTCATTCATTACCGAACAATTTGTGGCAAAGCATGATATACCTATGAGTTCTATGAAGACACATTTGTTGGTTAGTTCCCCGAACGGTGAAATGAAATCTACATATGTATGTCCACGAGTCAACCTTAAAATCAGGGGAATAGATTTTCAAGCTGATCTAGTAGTTCTTACATCAAGTGGAATAGATGTTATTCTTGGAATGGATTGGTTAAGCGAATGTGATGGAATAATTCTGTGTGCCAAGAAGTCAGTGCTTTTAACCAGCCCACAAGGAAACAGGATTGAAGTTGTTGCTACCACCCCGTCCAAGAAAGTAGGAAAAGTGAATCAAGATGAAGGAAAGCAAGTGAAGGAGCTGTGACTGTTGGAAGAACTCAGCATGCAAGATGAGCTTATAGAAGAGTACTCTTAGTTTTTCCAATCTCTCTGAATCTCGGGACGAGATTCTTTTTAAGGGGGGTAGATTTGTAACACCCTAATTTTCCATCATTAAAATAATGTAGCAAGTTGGTGTTTTAGTTTTTGTTTTCTAAGGAAATAAATAATTTATTAAATAAATTGGCTCTAAAATATTTAAATATCATTTTGAGTAATTTTAGAAACAATAAGTGCTTGTGCATCATATTTTGAAATGCATGGCTTTTGCTTGTTGGTGTGAAGTTTTAAAAAGTCTTTAAAATAATTTGAAAACTTGAAAAGGGTTTAAAAGTGTTTAAAGTTTGAAAAGGTTTTGAAAAAAAAAACCAAAACCCCCTCCCCTTAACCCTGCGGCCCACCTCCTTCTCTCCCTCTCTTTCCGCCGGCCCACTCTTCTTTTTCCCCCTTTCTCTTTTCTTTCTCCCTACCGGCCCAGTCACCTCTTTCGGCCCAAACACCGCCGCCGGCCCATCTCCCTCTCCCCTCTCCCTTCTCTCGCTGACAGCCCGGCCCCGCTTGCCAGTATCGTCTCCCACTTTCAGCCTCCTCTGCTTCGCAACCGCAGCGCCCGGTCGCCTCCCCGCGCCCCCTCGTGTCTCCCCCGCCTTCCCCGCCCCTTCCCACCTTCAAGCCAGCCATCAAGGCGCGGTGAAGCCCTTCATTCACTCCCCCGCCTTAATCCCCTTCGGTCTCCCCTAAACAAGCGCTCCCTTGAATGCCTTGAAACCGCCGGCGCCCCATGGCCATTGAAGGCCATTGCCCCCGGCCGCCGCTACCTTTTCCTCTCCCTGGCCTATATAAGCCGAGGCCGAGCCCTGCCTCGCCCTTTTCCTCTCTTCCCGCACCTTGCACGCCCTGCACCCCTCTCCTCACCTTCGCGCAGCGCCACCGCCCGATCGACCTCCGCCGCCGAGCCTTTGCCGTCCGTGGAAGCTCGCCGTCGGTGAGGTGGTCCCTGTCTTTCTTCTTCCTTCTTCTTCGCGCTCTACGCTCACGGTACCTGCCTCTATCCCAGGTTCACCTCTCCGTTGCCGGACCGAGCTGCACAGAGTGCCGTTCGCCGCCGCCATCGTCTTCAACCTCCAGTCGCCGCCGTTTGGAGCCCCCTCGTCGCCGGTGTGCGCCTCCTCGGGTCCTCCTCGTCCTCGCTCGTCGTACGCGCTGCTCACTCGAGGATCCGGTGCCCCGAGCCCCTTCTTCCCCGCCGACCGAGCCACACCCCTGTTCTTCCCCGGAGCGCCGCCCGAGTTGATCTCCGCCACCACCGCCACTTCTTCGCCAGCAAGCACTTCCTCTCCGTCTCCGTGTGGTGAGCAATACCTCCCCGTCATCCCTTGTTTTGTGCACGTACCATAGCTCTGGCGCCCGCACGCCGGCGAGG
Organism: Cenchrus fungigraminus; assembly: GCA_036936925.1. NCBI lineage: Eukaryota > Viridiplantae > Streptophyta > Magnoliopsida > Poales > Poaceae > Cenchrus > Cenchrus fungigraminus. Next base: position 10,589,297 of record CM072778.1, on the reverse strand, counting down.
CCCGCGCCGCCCCCTTTCGGTGTAGGTCGTCACGGTCGCCGGAGCTGTCGTCTTTTTGGCCTTGATGTGTTCGCGAGCATGCATGTTTTAAGGCCCCACAGCTCGATCTAGGGCCGCGCCGGCGAGCCCTCCGCCGTGCGCCGCCGTCTCCGGCGCGCTCACCACCGCTCTTCCGCTTGCACGCGTCCAGGGCCATTCGATCACACACGGGCGGTCCAGATCTTATCAAGGAGATACCCCTTCGGCCGGCGCACCGTGGACCCGTAGACCACGCCCACGGCGCGGTCCACAGCCACATCACCGCCGCATCAGCCCCTTCAGCCAGTAAGCGCACGCCGCGTGGCACCGCGTCAGCACTCCCCCGCCCGTCAGCCGCAGTTTTGCGCTTAGGCCCCTGTTCTTTCCCTTTTCACAAGCTGATCCTTCCACCTATTAGAATCCTTACACATAAGTCCCTGTTTTTATGATCTAGCCCCTGAAGTCTTTAGATTCCTTCATCAGAGGTCCTTTTCATTCCTTTTTGCACATAAACCCCTCTATTTATATGTATAATTATGTTTTAGGTCTCTGGTTTCTTACAGTTAAGCCCCTGGAAGCCCTGTTTCTTCACAGAAAAGCCCCTGAACCTTGTTTTAGCCATATCTTTTCCGTCTTTTATCCGTTTTAAGCGTTCTTGGTGTCCACGCGACCGTCTCTTCAAGCCTGTCAGTTTTAGAACCTTGTTCTGGCTGTATCTTTTGCATTGTAGCTCCGTTTCCACCGTTTCAAGTTGCGCTAGGTTCATATCAACTCAAACTACGTGTTAGGACCAATGTTGAACATGTTCTATGTTATATAATTTATTTAAATATTAAATATGATTAAATCCTTATACACATGCTTTTCTAATTAAAATCCAATTAGAGTTCAACACGTGTTTTCGTAAGAAAGTTAATATGATTAATACTATTTGAATAATTCTTTCAACTAAAAGCTAATTAGATGTATACCTCGGTTTTCATAATCAAACTTAAATTGGTTAATGTTTATGCAATTTGCTTCCTAAATAAAAGCAACATAGGCTATATTCCGAGTTTTCTCAATTAAATGTTAATTTGATTAATATGAATATAAATGTGTTTTTAAGTTATAATTTGATTAGTATAACTCGAAATATAAAGATAAATGTTTAGATGTTTTACATGCTTCTTTTAAATTAAATATTTAATTTGCATAAATCAAACTTGAATATTTATAAATAAAATTGGACTAGGTTTACATCATCTTTTAAACATAAATAACTTGCTTAATAATTAAATAGGGTATTTCTCTAAAATAACCTATGCACATCTTTATTCAATTAAAATATATCAAGCACTAGCTAGCTCTTGTATGTGATCATCCAAAGCTCCCGATAGTTCCGAGTGTTTTTGAGTTCGTGTTCCTAGAGCTAAACCTTGTTCTCTCTTTAAGCTTTTCATGCTTGGTGTATTGTTTTGTTTATTGTATGTATTCTTGTGTGCTCGTAGACATCGTGCCAGTTTCAAGTGAGCAGCCAGTTGGAGCAGATCAAGAGCAAGTTTTTGAAGAGGAACCTCAGTGTTTAAGCAAGGAAGGCAAGTGGACTTCTCCCCCTGCATATTCTATTTTTGTCCCACACAACTTGCATGATAACTAAGTTTACTTTTCAATGTTGTATTGCATAAACTTGATGGGAAATCACCTTTTTAAGGACATGACTAGAATTTTATCCCTATACCTTGAACAACCCTTTTAAATAAATGTTTTGGGTAGAAATGCTTAGTTGCTATACCTTGGGATGGTTCAAATGAATCTTTGCAAAATGATGAATGTTGATCATGATAACTATGGTGAAGATGATGTTTGTGGTTAATAACAAGATCATATGAATTAATTGGAACATGGAGAACCACCCAGGAAAACAGTGCAACCACAGTCCATATGGCTCTGGCTTAGCCAATTAATTAGGTGTGTGGAATTATCTGACAGCCTTATCCGAAAGGAGCACAGGGGGCCGGAGTTGAAGGGGTATAGCCCGGTTCTTTTGGGGTAGCAGCCTTTGCTAAGGTGCTGACCACTAGGGAGGGTTATGGTCCGCTCCGCTGTTGTAACTGTTGCGGGTTGTTGGTCTTCTGCATATCTTTGTAAAGGCTTCGTAGTGGACCCCTAGCCACTCACCTCGGTAGTGTTTAAGGGTCTGATCAACCCGGGTGACATGGGAAACACGAGCTGTGGTGAAAGTGTACAACCTCTACAGAGTTAAAACTGATCGATCAGCCGTGCTCACGGTCAAGAGTGGCCTGGACCCTCACATGATTAATGAACTTGAAGATGGAATTAAATTGTGGTTTATGAATGGGTTGAGATGGAAAGTTTTCTAAAGTCTTTTTAAGTGGGATGGTATAAACTTACATCTAGTAAATAGGTGCTTGCTAATAGAATTTGACAAACATTAAAATGCTAACCGCTGCAAAACTCTTAGCCTATTCTTGATAGCCTTGCATCTTCCCCCATTTGCTGAGCTCCAACCATAAGTGTGCTCACCCTTGCTTACCCGCTGTTCAGAGGAGAACACTGGAGAAGAGTACTTCAGCGACTACGACGAGTTCTGAGGTTTGCGTGCCCCCAGTCATGTGCCTGTGGAAGCTGAAGACGGAGTTGCTTCATCTAGTTATCGTTTGTTCGTTTAAAAGACCTTTGAGTCTAACGTCTGAGTATAATAAAGAGATAATGTAATGGTTTAACTCTTGTACATTTTTATTACTGTTTATGATATTTCACTCATGACGTCTATCATATGTGTGTAAACTTGATCCTGGCGCACATATGAGATGCATTTGGTTTTCTTCAGAAAATCAGGTGTGACACCGGACCTAGGAGGTGCGGCCAGACCTACCCCCTCCTGGGGTTGCCTCCTGGGATGTCTGAGTAAGGGCCAGGGACCCCTGGTGCGGCGAGTTTTGGCTTGATCCCACCCCGGAACCTCCTGCGAGCGCTTTCGAGGACGCACCACCAGGGGTGCTGGGTGCCGACATCTTGGAAAAGTTGCTAGGGCCGTCACCACCCATGGTGTGCTAGGAGATGGCGAGAGAGCGAGGGTTTTTGGAAAGGAGATTGGTTTCTGGGGAGAAACTCGTTACATGAGGATTTCAGGGGTCATCTGGATAGCACAAGGGGAGATACGAGACCCTAGCTCACGCGCAGTCGAGGACCAAATGGGGGAGGTGCGGCCGGCTCTACCCTATTCCCCCAAAAGGCTGGCTTCATGGCAACTAAGAAGAGGGAGCAAAAAGAAACAGGAAAACAAGCAAGAAACACTATATATACAAAAGACAAGCAAGACTTCAATCAATCCAAGTTAATGACCTCGATGACATCAAATTCTTCGATGTTAGGCATGATTGGTTCAAGGAAAATTTTAAGTCTTTGTCCATTTACTTTAAAAGTGTTTCCGTCTGAATCCTGTAGGGTTACGGCCCCATGCGAAGCGGAATTTAAAACCGTGAAGGGGCCGTCCCATTTACTTCTAAGCTTTCCACGACCAAAAAGTTTAAAGCGAGAGTTAAAGAGTAGTACCTTATCTCCCGGTTCGAAAGATTTCTTCTTGATCCTCTTGTCGTGCCATCTCTTGGTTTTCTCCTTATACATCTTTGCATTGTGGTATGCTTTCTCCCTCCATTCCTCGAGTTCACCCAATTGCATTTGCCTTTTGATTCCGGCGGTGGGAAGATCCATATGCCACTTCTTGATAGCCCAATGTGATTTGTATTCCAATTCCACGGGCAAATGACATGTCTTCCCATAGACCAATTGATATGGTGTCATACCGATGGGAGTTTTGTATGCCGTACGGTATGCCCATAAAGGTTCGGGAAGCTTCTCTTTCCATCCTCTTCCCATCTCGTGGACAGTCTTTTGAAGGATGTTCTTGATTTGCTTGTTTGATGTTTCAACTTGGCCACTTGTTTGGGGATGATACGACGTAGCGACTCGGTGCTCTACTCCTTGGGTTCTCAAGTATTTTCTGAGGTTCCCATCAGTGAAGTGCGATCCCCCGTCACTAATGACTTCCTTTGGTACTCCGAATCTGGGGAATATTATGTCGTGGAACATTTTCTTTGAGCTTCGAGTAGCTGCTGTATGACAGGGTATTGCTTCTACCCATTTTGACACATAGTCCACTGCTACTAGTATATATTCACAATTCCCTGACATCAGAAAAGGTCCCATGTAGTTGATTCCCCAGACATCAAAGATTTCAACTTGAAGGTTGGTGGTGAGGGGCATGGCATATCTTGTACTAATGTTACCATGCTTCTGGCATCTTGGGCACCTTCTCACAAAATCCTTGGCATCTTGGTACATAGTGGGCCAAAAGAAACCACACTGCCAAACTTTTGCATTTGTACGAAATGCTCCATAATGTCCTCCATATTCTGACGAGTGACACCTTTCTAAGATGCCGTTCACTTCCCATGATGGTACGCAACGTCGTAGGAGACTGTCTGCGCATATGCGGAATAGATAGGGCTCGTCCCACATATGGAGTCTACTCTCGTACATCAACTTCCTCTTATCTCCTCCGGGTGGCACATATCCTGATGCCATAAAATTGACAATGTCTGCATACCACGGATCTTTGTTATCTACTCGAAGGAGTGTATCGTCCCTCAAGAAATCATTGATTGGCAGCGATGAATCATGCTCTAGATGAAGCCTTGACAAGTGATCTGCTACTGACTTTTCTACTCCTGGTTTATCCTTGATTTCTATGTCGAACTCTTGGAGTAGTAGAATCCATCAGATCAATCTTGGCTTTGCATCTTTCTTGGTGAGGAGGTACTTGAGGGCGGTGTGATCTGTAAAAACAATCACCTTGGCCCCCACTAGGTAGGACCTAAACTTGCCTATCGCAAAAACCACAGCTAGGAGCTCTTTTTCGGTGGTAGCATAATTTAGCTGAGCACCATTGAGAGTCTTGCTAGCGTAGGCTATAACATGGTGTTTCTTGTCCTTAGTTTGTCCTAGGACCGCCCTAACAGCATAATCACTAGTATCGCACATGATCTCAAAAGGTAAACTCCAATCGGGAGGTTGGATAATTGGTGCTGAGATCAAGGCTTTCTTGAGGGTATGGAATGCAATGAGGCATTCTTCATCAAAGACAAAAGGGACATCCTTGGCTAAGAGTTTGGTCAAGGGACGGGCAATTTCCGAGAAGTTTTTGATGAATCTATGGTAGAATCCTACATGGCCTAGGAAACTACGGATACCCTTGACATTGGCCGGAGATGGAAGTTGTTCAATAACCTCTATCTTAGCTCTATCCACCTCTATCCCTCATTCGGACACCCTGTGTCCGAGAACTATCCCTTCTCTTACCATGAAATGGCATTTTTCCCAGTTGAGGACAAGATCCTTCTCGGCACACCTTCTAAGAACTTTATCAAGATTTTTAAGGCATTCCGGGAAGGTCTTTCCATAAACCGAAAAATTGTCCATGAATACTTCCATAATTTGCTCAATCATATCCGAGAACATTGACATCAAGCAACGTTGAAAAGAAGCTGTAGCATTACATAGCCCAAAGGACATTCGCCGGTAGGCGTAAGTTCCATAAGGGCATGTAAAAGTGGTTTTGTCTTGGTCATCGGGATGGATAGGAATTTGGTGATAACCAGAATAACCGTCTAGGAAGCAAAAGAAGGAATGCTTCGCTAACCGCTCCAACATCTCATGGATGAAATGAAGTGGAAAGTGATCTTTCTTGGTGGCTTTGTTGAGCTTGCGATAGTCTATGCACATACGGCACCCTGTGATGGTGCACTGAGGGATGAGTTCATTCTTATCATTGCGCACTACCGTCATGCCTCCCTTCTTTGGCACAGGACTAACCCATTCGCTATTGGGTACCGGGTGGATTATCCCGGCATGAAGGAGTTTCAAAATTTCCTTTTTCACTACTTCCCTCATGTTGTTGTTAAGCCGACGTTGAGGTTCTCTTGAAGGGGTTGCGTCGGGTTCGATGGGAATCCGATGTGTGCAAAGAGTGGGGCTAATTCCCTTGAGATCTTGAAGAGAGTATATCCTAGTACTAATCGATGGGTTTCAAGAACAGTGATGAGCTGCTGAATTTCCACCTCAGATAGCTTATCGCTGATGATCACTGGGGTTTCTCGATTCCCATGGAGAAATGCGTACTTTAATCCTGGAGGAAGAGGTTTAAGCTCTATTGGTGGTCGTTCCGGTTTCTCGGTTGTGTCTAGCTTAAACGAGACCGGAGCCTCATCCTCCTCCGTGAAGAACGAAATCTCTTCTTCAAAGTTTGGTTGAGCTAGCTCAGCTAGGGAAGTGGCCATTACTTCCTCTAGTAGATCTGGTTTGGGTTCGGCTTCTACCGGGGTGTTTTCGGTTCTAAAATAGGATACCGGTAGGAAGTCGTCACCGATCTTTAGCTCCAACTCTGGTTTCCTTGGGGATTGCTCTAAGATTTTCATGATGGGTCTACCGATGATGATTGAATGGGTGTGATGACAAGGTAGATCAAATAGATGAAAATCAAGATAGAGCTCGTGTTTCGTGAACTTTACGGGACACACCCGAAGAACGCCCTGGCAACCTAATGTCTCTCCTGAAGGGATATTAAGGAGTTTTGAAGATCTTGAGAGAGAAGATGCGGCTGCTAGGGATTTTGCTAAGGATGAACTGATAATGTTGACCCCTAGGCTAGGTTCATACCTGACATCATGTTTATTTCCCATGAGTTCACATCTAGTGTGCCTCATTTTGGTTGGGAATTTTATGACATCGGTCGAGGCTTCCGCCTCATCCAACCATTCTCTACTCATGATGGCCGAAAGATTTGAAATGAGCCTAAAATGCTCGGCTCGTTCCTCTGAGCAAGAGATAGGAGTTTCCGCCTCCTCTTGTGTTTTTGGTCTCTCTACTCTTTGGTAATTCCAAGTATTCCCAAAGTCAGCAAATAGCTCATCGCAAAACTCGTAGACAAAATCGCACGAGGGGTCGTCGAACTCTCTATATGGTTGAAATGGTTCATCGGTGAACCATGTTTTTGTTAGAGGAGTGCAATCCTCTACGGATTGGATGGTTGGGAAAATGGGTTCCTCCTCTATGGGTTTTGGTTCCGAGAGAGTGTTTGGCATGGGTTCTTCTTCTTCGTCTGGAAACTCGTCAAAAATCCCCGTGTAGGGAGTATTTTCTAGGATTTTTCCTAGAATCTCCTTCCCTTCACTAAGAGTCAAATGAGAGAATGAGCCTCCTAATGAAGTATCAAAAAATTTGGCTGACTCATCATCGAGACCCATTCTAAAATGTTGTAGAAAAATATAGGTTCTGGGATCCCAATGTCGGGTCTAGAGGCCAAAGAATTGGTGAATCTCGCCCAAGCAGTCCCTAACGACACCTTGTCTAATTGTTTGAAAGAGAGGATTTCTAGTCGTAGGGTCACTACTCGAGACATAGGGAAGAAGGTCAGACAAAACTTTTCTCTAAGCTTGTCCCAACTTCCCTCCATGCTTCCGACTGAGGAATAGTACCATTTCTTCGCTCCCCCCACTAAAGAAAATGGGAAGAGTTTCCATTTGAGGGTTTGCTGGTTCATTCCCTCAATTACGATTATCGAGCAAACTTGCTCGAATCCTCGTAAATGAATGTATGGGCTTTCCTCTTTCGTTCCTGCGAACGAATTCTCTCGGACCAAGGCTATAAGAGCAGGGCGAAGCTCATAGCTCGATGTTTTGACGGGATGTCATGAGGGTGGAGGCTCCAAATGATCGCCCTTTGGAGCGGAAATCTCAAAAAGAGTTGGATCGGAATCCATGAGATAAATGGGGTGATATACGGACGAACTGGGTTCAGGATCAAAACAGCTACCATTCCCCGGCAACGGCGCCCGAAAGCTTGTTGACGCTTACTAGCGTCGCACCAGGTTTATATCCCCGGCAACGGTGCCAGAAAGCTTGTTGGCATTTCTTACATCATTACTAGATTTGCAACGGCGCTAGAAGGCCTATGGGTATACTACACGATCACAGATAAATCCGCAAGCGCACAGATACCGCTGTAGCTTTCACCCGGGAGTATTCCAAGGTATCGATTTCCTCGAGGAACGAGAAGTGTAGAGAACCTGAACTAATTTGTCCGGGGGGTATGGTGATGTAGGATAGAAAGGCAAGGGTAGATTTTGGGTAGAGAGGGGATAGTTGATGAAGTTTGGGACTCATGAAGGTCACGGATAGAATCAAGGCACAACTTGTTGCTCGTCGGGGCCAGAGGGAAAAGAGCCACAGAAAGGGATGAGAAGGGGGCTCTGATGTCGTAACTCCTACTCGCCGGAACTAACGTGGTGGACTACAGAGCCCGTCCGAAGCTGTCACCTCCCTAGGGTACCACAACTATTCCGTTGAACCGGGTAAGCATTCCAAGGCACCGGAGGGTCTAGACACCGCGTCTACACTAACCAAGCAATAGTTTACCCCGCGCTAGAGCAAAGCAATCATGATAAGTAGAAACTACTTAAACCACAATCGAGGAACCTAAGAGCGAATAAAGAAATGACTTTGAGACTTAGTTACTCACAAATCCGAACTTACAAGTATCCCGGGTGTGGACGACCGAAGTAGTACCGCACCCGCCGAGGTACAAGAGGAAGACCGACTCCGGCTTCTACTCCAACACTCAACTCTCTCTCCCTACTTTCTGAATACTAACTTCTGGAGGGCTCCGCTACTTGCTTCTAATCACTTGTGTTCTTCCCCGAGGTGCATGGCTCAATTTATAGCCCAGTAGGTCGGTGGCTGTAGGAGGGGGTACTTGTAGGTGAGAGGGAGCTGTAGTGCCCGACAAGGAGGTGCGGCCGTATCTCCAGGTGCGGCCGACCCTATGATTTTCACCGCCTTTGATCGAGCGTCTGTGATTTGGTCCCTGAGGCGGTTAGAAGGTGGTTGTGGGTCGGTTTGCTGTAGGAAGGAGGTGCGGCCGGTCCTCTCGGTGCGGCCGGCCCTGGGCCCTTGTGTCATACACTCCGGAGCATGCTCTTATGTGTAGATGAAGTGTTGGTCGTTGCCCCATGTTGGTTGCTCACTGGTTTGTGGGTCCATGGATCCAAGTGAGGCTAATCTCGTCCTCTGGATTGAACCGACCTTGTTCCTTCAGTCAGGATTGTTCGCAGCAGTGTTCCCTCGAGTGACTGAGACCTGGGGGCTTGCTTGGGCAAGTTTGGCAGGTGCAGCCGGCCTGGGTGGTGCGGCCGCACCTGGAGGTTCGGCCGGCCCTGGTGATGCGGCCGGCCCTGCCTCCTGGCCCTGGTCTATTTCTCCTGTGGTGTATTCACTTGATCCAACATGACCGTGGTAAGTTTAGCTGTTTGGGAGCCGGTGCATGGACTTTCACTCAGTGTGAACCTGCATAGGGGGGTAAGGTAGGGCCGGCCGTACCACTAGGTGTGGCCGTGCCTATGATATGTGGCCCGGTGCTCCGGAATTGCCCCCTAATCTTGGTCTTTCAGATAAAAACTCAACACAACTCGTGGAACCTTGTTTGCACCTAAAACATGCATGAAATTCGTTATAAAGCGCTACCGTAGCTGAGATGTTGACGGTCAAAAGTTTGTCGTAAGGACCGTCAACACCGCCCCAGCCCATTTCTGGGTCCATTCGTGCCCCCCTTTGACCTAGCCGCCTCTCGGACTATTTATAGCCCCCTGGCCCAAAGCCACACATGAACTCATTCGTCATTCACCGCCGAGGAGCAGAGAAGAGAGGGACACCATTCCGGTGAGGAGAGGGTCGAGCTAGTTGTTTAGGTTTTCCCTAGCCGACGTGGGAACCTTGCAAGGAAGACCACGTCAGAGTTACAGGAGCTAGGAGCAAGATCAAGGTAGGATCCCGGTGGTGATCTTGTTCATGTATCATGTATTATGTTGAATTATCAAGTTGCAATCCGATTTCTAGCGATCAAGTGCTTCTTCTATGACTTTGATTTCAATTGGCTTTTCCTACTTTAAGATCTATTCTCGAGATAGATCATAGAGGGTGTTCTTGTAGCCGTGGTGGCTAGAGGTGCATGCCTGACCTTCCAAGAGATTTCAACTTGTCAATTGGACTCACCCTAGGCTAACCCGCACGAATAGGAGTGCGTTGTGACAGAACAATGGCTCCAAAAGGTGGGCGTCTTCGTAGTTGGACGGGAAGCCGCGATTTAAAGAAGCTTTTTATGAGATTCGACTTGGCTATTTATTCTTTGTTTGAAACTTCAACAAGAGCTTGATCTAATCTCTCTAGATTGGTTTTACCTTTCCCTCTTTATCTCTTGCTACCTCCGGTTTTCATAGATTAGATTCGTCTCTTATGATGATCTTTAGATTAGATGCAAAAGCACTCCCTTTGAAGATCGAAGTGTTCTCGACTTTAATAGATTGGTTCTTGCATCACACATTTGTTCCACGGATTCGATACCTTGGGTTCACACTTGAGGGAAGAAGGGTCCCTTGGCTATGACGGAGGACTTGTCCGCTTGCAAGTCCAAACAAAATTGGATACGCATATACACCATCAACAAGCCCCTTTTTCGGGCGCCATTGCCGGGGAACAAGTGATCAAGATTCGATCTTTTATTACTTTTTGTGAATATTTTAAGTTTTCTTTTGGTTTTTCTTTTTGCATCTACTAACTTTTGATCATCCTCAAAAATCAATCTAATCTAGTTTGACTAACCCTAGTTTTCTTAGATTTGTTTTTCTTTTTTGTCTTTGTATATATTTTGTTTATTGCTAACCCTAACAGGAGATGGACGGCTACCTCTCCAACAAACCCAAAAATTTTGTGGATGATCCAGAAAAACTTTACAGGCTAAGGAGACGTGAAGCACAAGCTAAAAAGCTGGAATTTGCAGATCCAAAAGCGGAGGCCAAAGGATCGTCGGAGTCTCCAAAGGAATCACCACCTCCAAGCCCTAGGGAGAATCAACTTCCACCGCAACCGATGGGAGAACAACCGCAGTCGGAGCGCAAGATCAGGGAGCTATGCACCCCGGACATCGTCGACCTACCAATCTTGAACCACGCGGAGATCGGAAGACCGTTCGAGATCAAGACCTCAATGATCCGCATGGTGCAACATTCACCCTTCACCGGTAAAGAGGATCCAAACCTTCACCTCCAAGCGTACGTTCAACTTTGTCAAACATTCAACATGGACGGGGTGACTCAAGATCAAATGAGGGCAAGGCTCTTTCTATTCTCGTTACTCAGAAAGGCTTTGCAATGGTTCTACTCTCACCCGGCGGAGACGGTGCAAAATTGGGATACCTTGATGTGAGCCTTCATGAAAGAATATTACTCACCGGGTAAGACTCAAAGCTTGCGCAATAAGATTGCTACCTTTGTGTTGACGCTCCTTAGCCTCACCACTAGGTATGCACTCACAGTGACGGCGCCAGGAATGCCTGCTGGCACTCGCTAGCGTCGCTACCGGGTTTATACCCCTCGTAATGGGGCTAGGGAACGTCTTTGGTAAAACATACGATCACAGAAAGGTCCACAAGCGCACGGATTACCGTTGTAGCACTTCACCCGGTGGTATTCGGGTTATCGTATTTATATTTTCCCAAGGGAGGCACTACGGCAAAGATGATCGAATAAACGGTAGAGAAGAAACAAGACTTGGTAAAGAGCTATAGCGGGTGTAATGAATAAAGATATTCGGGGATAACTTGACACACACTAGGAGATCTTGATAAAAGACTAGAGAGGATCTAGCGAGCTGGGAGGACAATGAGACGAGAAAGGATCCTAACACAATCTATCTATTCTTGTTAACTCTAGGCAAAGAGCTCAGGCAAAGGATAACCAAGGCAAGCTAAACTCGACAAACTCTTCTAGTGCTGCAGGGGCATGCAAAGCCACGCCCTCGGACTAGGATGAGAAGGGAGAACGACGACGTGCTGAATCCTACCGGCCCGAACTAACATGGTGGACTACAAAGCCCGTCCGGAGCTGTCACCTCCTTAGGGTACCACAACTATTTTGTTGAACAGGACACCAATCTAAGGCTAAGGTAAGCTCTGAGCACCGCGCTCACAACGAACCAATGAACCTTTCCCCGGATATCATGAAGGAAGGTCTCTCTCTCTCCCGTGAAACACCGGAGATCAAGCGAAGAATGACCACAACACTATAGGGTTCAAGAGAGCTATGCTAACCAAGATTAAACTAACTTTAGTCTAAACCAAGAATAAAGCTTCTAGAGCAAAGTAAAAGCTAAATGTAATTGACTCAAAAGGTAAGATAGAAAGATAACTTGAATTGTACTTGAGTCTAAACAAAGAAAGGATACAAGAGTAGTACCGGAAGACTCCTCCGGAACCCCGAGACTAGCTCGACTCGACTCTAACTCCCAAGCTACACTAATCCTACTCTAAGTGAACAAAAGAGGGAAATGGAGATGCTCCTGCGTTGTGTGTACAATCCAGCGAGTGTGAGGTGCCTTTTATAGGCAAGGGAGGTCGGTGGAGTGCAAGGGGCCACATCACAGGTGCGGCCGACTCACCAGGTGCGGCCGGCCCTGTGATGTGCCGCCTCTCGCCTTGGACGCCCCTAATCACTGCTCCTGAGGCGGTTGTAGGTCGGCTCCTTGGGTCGGTTTTGCCCGGCACGTGAGTTGATAGGTGCGGTCGGCCCACCTCCATGTCATGTGATGCACCGACTATGCTCAGGGATGCCTAGGATCACCTCTGGATGACCATTGTGGCGGTTGAGTGACCGGATAAGTGGACCCATTGATCCAAGTGATCCTAGCCTCCACCACTTGATCAAACTGATGTTTCCTTAGTGAATCTTGTTCGTCCAAGTTGTGCTCGAGGAAGAGGTGGTGCTTAGGACCAGGGACATGCCACGGGGCAGGGCCGGCCGCACTTGGCAGGGCCAGCCGCACCTGCAGGGCCGGTCGTGCCTGGTGGTTTGGCCGTGCCTAGCACGTGTGGTGTGTTGGTCCCAATTTCTCCCAAAATGTGTACCTGCCTATGAAATTCAGAACACAGCTCGTGGAACTTTATTAGTACTAAAAATGTGTATGAAACTTGCCATATACTCCTCTCGAACTTGAGGTTTTGACGGTCGAATTTTTGTTGTAGGGACCGTCAACAAACTCCCCAAGCTAAACGTTTGCTCGTCCTCGAGCAAAGCCTAGACTTGGCCTCGGCGGATCAGGAGTTGCATGATGTTACCACTCGGCAAGTACCTGTGCACAAATTCATGCTCTTCTTGCTATTTGAAAAGATTGGTACGAGAGAAACTTAGCCTCATTTTACCTGTGGGGCTTGTCACTTTCCACCTTGCCTTCGGAAGTTGAAGAGTAGAACGGTTTTTGACTTTGCATCTCTCACTCTTCTTCTTTTTCTGGATCCTATCTCGGAGTTTTGAAAATTTTGCAAAGAAAGACAAGATTCCTCGGATGGTTCCCTTGATCGCTCAAGTGGTATTTGTCACCTCACCAAAGGCTTTTGAGCGAGCCTCAACTTCCTTCTCTATGGCTTGTATGTGGAGCTTTGGGTAGGATAAGTATGAGAGTCACTTGTGCCACATGATGTTGTTGAGCCAAAGACCGGATCCAAGAAGAAACTAGTCATGCAACTTGATCGAGATGTGCAAGTGTGTGGAATATATTTGTTTGTTTTTCTAAGTACTCCTTGCTTTGAGATTCTCCTCTTGCTTTTATTTCGGAGGGGGTCATGCTTCACTTTTTTTTCTATGCTCTTTGATTGGAGCACATTTTTTTTCTATGATTTTTGAGCATATACTCTCTCTTTTTTTCAATGACGCCTCTCTCCTTTTGCAAGAATACAAGAAGAGAAATCTCTTTGGATCTTTGGAGTATATATTTTTGGTGGGTGGATGGCATGTTTTGCGTAACTTCCGATGTGAAAGTTAGCATGTATATGTGGGTGTACGTGATCTCGATCATGGAAGCGTGAAAAGATTCTACCAAGGGTCACAACAATTTGGCCAAACTCAATGGGTCACAAGCAAGCATATGTAGAAGGTTTATACTTTGATATTGACATATGGCTTTGGTAGGTGATATGACCATTGAGGAACTTGTCTTATTTTATTTTCAAAATAAATCATCCGAGATTTTCACCATACTATGAGATAGAGCAAGATCAATGTTGTCTCACCATATCATACTAGTCAACACCCTAGGTTTGGTCATAAGCATTTGCTTCCCACAAAGTTTTATTTCAGGCTCTTGTCTCAAAATATGCCAACAATTTCAAATACTCATAGAGCACAAAGTTGCACACTAGGTTCTTGCAAAGTTTTAACGTAGCAACTATTCATCATTTCCAAAGTGAGGATATAGACAAGATTTCAAGTGCACATGGTTGAAGCAAATATTTTTATTGTTTTTCTTTTATTCAAATGTGATAAACAAGATGTTGAAAATTGGTTTGGACGGACATACCTTCCTTGATTGAAAATGGGGTCTCCTCCAAGCTAATTTTTGGCTACCTGGTCGGCGTGCCTTCATTTTGGTGATGAGTTGAGCACCTGGAAGCTTGTAGTGGTTGACTTGATGGATTTGTGGAAAATCATAGGTACGGCTGTATCACTTGGTTCGGCCGGCCCTACTATATTTGCTCCAAGCACTCGTGTCCCCTCCTGTAAACATCCTGCACAAAAATTTTGTCGAGGGGAGGTACGGCCGTACCTCTAAGTTCGGTCGTATCACCAAAAATCTCCAAAACTGTTTTTCTATGTCTTGTTTACTTACTAATGCAATGGTGAAAACAAATTTGAAATCTAAATATGCTTGATGCACGAAATAAAAGGTTGAAAGGGAAATATGAGATAAATACTGATTTACCTCACGGTGAGGGCTCGTAGTTTTAGAGTCCGTGACCGGGACTCCTCCGTTTGCTTAATTGGTCTTGGATTCGTCCGGTCCCGGAGTGGAAGACTCGGACGATGCTCCCTTCACACGCCACACCTTCTTTGTTTTCTTCAGTGGCGCTGAAGTTGGTGAGGCTTTAGCGGGGGTGTTTTTGGTTTCCGTCTTCTTTTCCCCCTTAGCCTTATTGATTGCCTTCGCCTTCTTTAGTTGGTGGCGCCTGTTGAATGCTTTGTCTCGCTCCCAATGCTTCCTCATCGTTGCAATGAGGCTATCCACTTTGGGCTTGGTCGGGGCTACCTTCTCTTTCTTGTATTGGGGCTGTGGCTTCCTCCACTCCCTAGATTCCTTATCTTGCACTAGGTAACATTGCTCTTCCTTTGCTTGGAATGTGAATGTCATGTTTCTTCGCCCTATGCGGAATTGAATCCTTTCGGCTCTGACATCGATCCTTGCATTGACATCTCTTAGGAATGGTCGCCCAAGAATAAGCGGCATTTCTTCTTGTGTGTCGAGGACCACGAAATCCGCAAAGACATATGAGCCTCTGACATTCACCAAGAGATTTTTTACTATGCCCTCTAGATATTTGATCGATGAGTCGGCAAGTTGGACTGCCATCATCGTCAGAGAGATAGCCAGATATCCTAACTCCTCAAACATGGCTTTGGACATGATGTTGACACTCGCACCAAGGTCACAAAGAGCATTCTTGATCTTTTGGTAGTAGATCGTGCATGTGATGCCTGGATATCCATTGTCTTTCTTGTGCAAGACTGCTGATTCGTCCCATGGGTCTTGGATTTGATGTACAAGCTTCCCTACATTGTTAGGTGCATACATCCTCCTAGATGGCTTACCCCATCTGGTGGATATAACGCTAACATTCTCTCGGGTAGGCTCGGGTTGCCCCGGGATTCCACCCGACTCGGAAGAAGGTAAAGAAGCAGCAAGCTGAGCAAGCTGAGTTTTCTATCATTTTATTAAAGCTTAGCTGATTCTTCATAGCGGTAGTGAAGGATTCTATGGTGGAATTTAGATTTTCGAGGACTTTATCATTGGCGGCTAAATTCTTGTTTAAATTTTCATTAATTCTAGCTTGGCCAAAGATAAGATCTTTAATGGGAGGCTGATTATTGAAATTGTTAATATAGCTACCTCCATTTTGATTGTTGAACGGGAAGTTGGGCCTCGAGTTCCACCCTTGATTGTTGTAGTTGTTGTTGGGGAACCCGTTGTTGTTGCCATTGTTGATGAAGCTGGCTTCTTCCCTTGTCTCGGGACAATCATTACCCGAATGACCCACACTGCCGCAAACCTCGCATGTCATACGAGCGTCCATAATCTTGGCGGTCTCCACATTGCTTGATGCCTCCAATTTCTTCATGAGGAGTTCCATCTTTGCGGCGAGCATGTCGATTCCATCGACTTGGTGTACACCGCGGGTACGGGGTTGGAGACTGTGAGACATGGGTACCCCTGGGTCCCTACCGACCAGGCTCACGGCCATCCCCGACAAGTGGGTCCGGCCTATTAGAAGACCCGCCGACCTGACAATGGGCCCAACCGACCTGGTTGGTGGCCCACACGACCTCCTCAAGACCTCCCAGAAGATTCCAGATGACCTTATCTGCTACGACTTCAAGACTTGGCGTACAAGACAAGACATCGGTGGATTCCCACCAAGCAGATCGACGGATATGGCAAGTGATGTAATCAGCTAGACTTAGGTCTCCTGGTCGTAACCAACAAGGAATCTGGGAACTGACCTTTGTGTAACTTTTCCATGCTAGCCTTTTTGTCCATGCATTGTGGGTTTTCACATCAAAAATTTCACAAACTTCGCTGGGCATCCACCCTAAACCAAAAACATCTTTTTGTGATCACCTCCTTGTCCACAACCCAATTTGAGTATGGAGTAAAATTCTCGATGGAGATTCAAATATTCCGCAAGATTATGGAATTTATGCTTACTTTAGCAATCATTTCCCCCCTCTTTTATGCTCGAGGACGAGCATCGTTCAAGCATGGGGGAGGAGTGTTGACACCCTTTTTTGGCAAAAACAGGTCAAAAGGGATAAAGGGAAGTAGCCGATGAAGAGCAAAGTACAATCGGCCAATTGAAGGAAGAATAGAGCGGTCAACGAGACCCGCCGATGGTCACAAGAGTTCAGCCCTGACAGTGGGCCAGCAGGTCAGAGCGATCGGCCGATGGCAAAACAGAGGATCGGCCGATGGGCATGAAGAAGGCGGTATTCAAAAGAATACGCCAGATGGAAAGTACGGAGGAGGCGGGTCAATCCACGATTGGCAACGGGTCAAGAGTCAGTTTTTAGAAGGTCTTAGACTCCTATGAGAGTCGTTTTCTATTCTTAGTAGTTTTTGTCTTTAGGAACAAGTAAACAGTGCCGTAATCGGCTAGGAGTCAGGTTTGTCCCCAGGACATAAATAGCGACCCTGCGTGGTCGGGAAAAAGTGTACACACCAATATCAAACAAACCGCCTCCGGGCAAACCCTTTACTTTTACTGCATCTACTTTACAGCATCTACCTTTACAGCATCTACTTTTCGGCGACTTCGCCATTGTGTTTTTCTCTTTTCTACAACGCCGTGCTTCGAGTTCGTCGGGCTGCATCAACTGATCTCCGGCAAGCTTGTGAGTACCGTTTTACCGAATAACCCTAGGCTTTAACCTCCGGGCGCATCGCTGAGGTTTTGTCTAGTTCTTTATTCACCCCTTACCGATATTAGCTAGATCTACAAGTTTTCGTACCAATTCTTGTGGTTTTAGCTATTATTATTATCATCCGCTCGATCTAGATCCTATCGGATTCTAACACCACAGCCGATTCCGACCTACGCGAGCGCTGACGTCACGATCGGCCGATCCTGCCGATCGCACCCACGCTTCACTCGCTTTCGAGCCGGCCGATCCTGCTTTTACTCGTATCGGCCGATTGGCTGATACACGAGTCGCTGAAAGGCCATCGGTTCTCTAGCCGATCCCTAATATTTTCCATTGTCAATCAACAGGTCAGATTGGCTGGCACGTGTTGACGGTGAATTTCCGTCAAGCTAGCTATGAGTTTACCTTTAATGTTGGTATTGATTTATTATTCTAACCACTGGAACTAAACCCCCGTATATAACAAGTTCACTCTTGCATGTCGATTTTGGAGTTTATTGTTTACGCAGGAAATCTACGCTAAAGAGGAGACTTTCGGGATAAGTTCACCAAGCACTTTGGAAAAAGATCATGAAGCCCGACAAAAGTCAAGACACGCGATGAACATGACTCCAAATGACCCGAGGACCGAAGCGTCAACGTGCAAGTCTTCAGGGACTCAACCAGAAAATAGCGAAGCTTGGATAGCAAGGATTCAAGCCTTAACCGTGAAGGAAACGACGTCAAAGGCCCACATGCAAGTGCACACAAATAAGGAATCACGCGAGAAGCAACCGAAGAGAAACCGGGGCCGAACCGGGCCGAAACGGGCCTGGGCCGGCCGGCCTGGGCCGACCGGCCCAGCCCACTCCGGGCCCGGTTCGGTGCCCCCTTTGCCCTAGGTGTTCATCTATTTATTGCCTCTGCCTCCGTCCGCCGCCACATCGATCCAATCATTCTAACGACGCCTATTCACCAGAAAACTGCTGCCGCAAGATGAGGGAGAGCGTTGGATGAGCTCGTCGCAAGGATCAACGCCGGCGGAGAGAAGGAAGCAAGAGGAGGACTCCAAGCCACTGGCCTAGGGGTGTTCCCAAGCTTCATCGCCGCCATCTTCATCGACGACGTTCTCCGGAGTCTCCATCACCCCTATGTGCTTCAATCCTTGTAAGATGATGGGGTAATGTCTCCGTTCATCCCTAGGGTTAGATGGATACATGTTATGTGATCACTACATGAACCCTATGCCTTTCGATGCTTAATGGTCTATGTCTATGCGAGTGCTTTATTTACATATGTGTGTACAACATGTGTTCTTAGTAGGGTTTGTGGTAATCGTGGTGATTAGCTTAACCCTATGGATGCTTAGGTATAGATGCGGTTATACGTGAAAGTGTTTGATTACCTTGCGTAGTGACAGTACGGTGGAGGGAAAAGGCTTAGCGGCCGCATAACCGCCATGAAGCTAGTGTAGGCAACACCCTTTTCATGTAGTAGATGCATGTTCATGTGATCCTAAACCCTAGGGAGGGAACGCTTATCTATCTTAATCTCTCTCTTGTGTCCACCCTTTGCCATCTAGTTTAACCTTAGATTTCTTAGATTAACATAGGTTAGATTGTCTTTACCTTTAGATTAATACCACTCTCAAAGGTTTTCCATCAACTAGATTAGTACTTGGTTAAGCGCTAGCAATCCCCTTGCTCCGCGGATTGATAAGAACCTAGGGAATCCCCGTGGTGAAAAAGGTGTAGGTCCGTACGCTTGCGAATCGTAGGTGGATACGAGTTTTATCCGTCAACAAGCCCCTTTTTCTGGCGCCGTTGCCGGGGAGCAAGGCAGTTTGCTACGTTTAATCTTGTATTAGTTTTGTTGATTACTAACATCTAACCCTCGTTTTCTAGAAAAAACCCTTTTGTGTTTTTCTTTTTTATTTTTAGTGCCTAGATGGATTTGTTCACCTCACCTTTGGAGGACGAAGAGATGTCGCTAAGGGAGCTAGCAATGCCGTCAATGGAAGACATTGAGATGCAAAAATCAGATTTGGCGCTTGCTACAACCCACTACGAAGTGAAGCCTAGAATCATCAAGTTAGTGGCGACAAACCCATTTAAAGGATTGGAGGATGACAACCCATATAGACACATTAAGGAATTCACGATGATATGCAACACGGTGCGACAAGAAGGAGTTCCGGCCGCTTGGTTCAAGTGGAATCTTTTTCCGTTCTCTCTCGAAGATGAAGCGCGAAGATGGTACACACTTGCGTCCGTTGAAGCAAAAGGAAATTGGGATGAGCTAGTGAAGAAGTTTCTTTTGAAGTTCTTCCCCATAAGCAAGGTTCAAGACTTAAGGAGGCAAGTGCTTAGTTTCAAGCAAGGAGAAGATGAAGGAATTGATGAAGCTTGGGACCGTTTTAATGAACTACTTCAGCGAGGCCCGAACTTGGGATTTTCCGGTGACTTGATGTTGCATACCTTTTCTTTTTCACTAACCCCTAACTCATCTCGTTTTGTAAGCATGTGTGCAGGCGGTGATATAATGGATAAAACAATTAGTGAAGCCGCACAAATCTTACAAAGGATAAGCAATGGACAAAGAACGCAACGAGATTGGCAAAGACGTTGTCGGGAGGAGCAAAACGACAAAAGCAAGCCCAAGGTGCTTGCTGATTTTTCTGAAAAAGATGAACCGGAGGTCAAGGAAGATGAACCGACCATACAAGAAATTGAAGATCCACTTCCCAAGGTAAGAGAAGTCATTTCGGATATTAAAAATGTTGAAACTAACGTGAATGTAGGCCGAAGTATGTGGAATGCTAGACCATTGGCGGAGTTCAATCAATCCGGTTGGATTCAAGTTGATTTTGCCCCACTAATCAACTACCGAAGGAAGGAGGAATGCCGACACGTTGCCAAACAAGTTGAGGATATATTTGATCAAGAAATGAGTGGAGAGTCAATCCAAAAGATATTTGAAGAAGAAATAGAAGAAGATGATGAAGGATGTATCGACCGATTTGACAACTCAACGATTTATGATGAAGAAAGAGAAGAGTACAACCGTGATGAGCCTAGTGACTCGAAGGACAAATGGGAGAAGATAGGACTCAAGCTAGAAGGTTATAGCTTGTGTGCTATTGAAGCCCACACACTAGCAAAGCAAGACATGGAAGTACTCAAGGATGAAGGAAAGAGTGAATCAACGATGAGCGGTCTTGACGACATGTGGTACACGGGAGATAAAGAAAGCAACATACAAGACTTTGAAGATGAAGATTTGGTTGATAAAGAAGACTTCAAAGAAGAGATGAATGCGTACATAGTTGAAGGATTACATGTTCCACATGATGAGTTGAAGAAATTGCAAGATGGTGACGAAGAGACAACTCCACTTGTTGAGATTGACTTGATTTCAACGCTACAAGACGAACCAAAGATCACTCTTGTTGAGGGGGCTCCGAGGCAAAGGTACACACTAAAATCTCAAGATATTATTGGTATTAATGATGATATGTTCAAATATTCATGTGGGACAAAAAGTATGAATAATAGTTTAAATTCCATGCCTTGTTCCAATAATGATCATGTTGATAGGCTAGATTTTCTTGAGAATGAAAAAGAGGAAACATTTATGTTTGAACCAATTAATCTCACACCTAAAGAACCTTTGCCTAATGATGAGCTAAGTGCTATGCATGAAACATATGCTTCCTTTGTTTACACCTTGACTTGTTGCTACAATTCGCATGTGGTGTTAATTATGGACGCGTATGTTTACAATAAGTTTTGTAAATCTCGATCATGCTTTGCGCTTGGTCAAGCTAATGACCTTAAAGAAGCACATGTTGGGAAAGGCCTGATTTTCACTAACCATGTAGACAAGGCTCGAATAATTAAAAGAGAAGTCATGCCTAAAGAGTTGCAAGATAAATCATCAACCTCTCCAAATCCCGCGATGGATGCTGCTGTCTTCTTCAATTTTAGAGCTTGTTTAGAGGTATACAAATGAAGAAAATGAGATATTCAGAAGCTCCATGAAGTTTCCATTCCAACGCATCAAGAACCAACGAGTTTGAAGACCCGTGCAAGGAGTTATGGAGAAAACATTGAGCGTTGCGCGTTCTGAAATTTCAGGACAGATTTCATCGCCGAAGTAAAACGGACGTAACTCTCTTGTCCGGAGTCCGATTTGGGAAAATAAAGACTCGTTGGAAAGGAAATTTTGTGCACTGTGCAATGGAGTAGAGCTTGGGTATACTTTCTGTTCTGGACATTAAATAAAAATTCATGGAGTGAAGGCAGCACGGAAGGGTGATAAAGAAGGAGATAGCGATGAAGCAAAAGGATGCCTTGGGCAAGTCTTCTATAAGTGATCAAGCACAACATGGGAAGTAAATTAAAGATGCATTGGTACCTTTCTTCTTGCATGAAGGGCCATGACTATGCGACGAAAGGAAGGTATGTGAGAAAGTCGAGCTCTATGACTTTAAATGAAGCGCTTTTCGGGAGGCAACCCGTTTCTTTATGTTTTTATTCCTTTCTTAGAGAGAATAAAGAATGGCACCATCTTATGATGATCAACTTGTGGTTATTAATCTAAGTTTAGTTTTCTTTTTAAAACCACTATCATATTCATGATCATATTTATTTATTTGCATGCATTGCATTTTGTTATCAACGTGATGTTTCTTTGCATATACATGTTTTGCACATAGTTGGCTTGGTTGTTTTATATAGTTAATGATGTATGCTTCAGTTTCCATGTTAATGCTTCGAGGGCATTTTCCTTTTGTGATCTTGTGTAAACGTGGTGTTTAAACATGATTGCGGACCATCATCGTTAAGTTCGATAAACCTTGCTAGCTTTTCTTATGTTTTCATGTTGCATTGGTTAGTTTATAAGCTTTGCAATGCGCTTAATTTTTCTTGTGCTATAAGAGTTATTGATTTAGGGATAGACATGGTGTTTTAACCCTAGATTTATCAACCTTTATGGCTATGGAGAAATTCGGCAACCTAGTTGTAAACATGGTGTTTAGAACTAGGTGAAAACATTGTCTTTGTTTATATGCTTTCCTATCATGTGCATACACACCTTGCACCACGTACACTCATTAGGTTTTTATTTCTCATTAGACTAATTATGCCACAAGTTAAGAATCTTAGGAGATATTGTTGGATTATTGGCAATTCTATCTACTCCCAACCGTCACCTTGGGGGTAGAATGTGCGCTTAAAATGTCTTGCAGGCAAGATAGAGACTCTCACTACAAGAAAATTGAAGGATGCCTAAGAAAAAAATGCTTTGTCTTCTTCCATGCCTAGCAAAATACTAAGCATGGGGGAGACCCTGAATCTTCAACACGGAAGTGCAACATGACGCTCTAGAAGATAGAATGATCAAGATCATCAACATCTCTGGGTCAATGCGCAAGAGAATACTGATCTCATCAAAATTCTGCGTGGTCTCGAAGGGAAAACACTGAATATTTTTGAAAATTTAGAAGCACCATGAAGTTATGATTCCAACAAATCAAGAATCAAGACAATCGGAGGTTCCTACAAGTGGTTATGCCCGAATCACCGAGTGCAACACGTCCTGAAATCAGTTTTGGACAGCACGCAGTGCTGAAGTAAAACGGACATAGCTCCCTTGTTTGAACTCCGTTTTCGATGAATGACCACACGTTGGAAAGGTAATTTCATAAACTTTTCAATAGAGCTATATTTCGATATATGTTCTGTTCTGGACAGAGGGGAAATTCATGAAAAAGAGACATCAAGGAGATGATGAGAACAAGAAAGAGGAGATGGTGATGACAACATTGAAGAGAAGGGCGACCAATGACTCCATTAAGCATACAAGATCAAATTCAGAAGTTTAGGAGCATTGATAAATCAAGACAAAAGCAAAAGCCACATAGATACATGGAGATGTCGGAAGAAGGCAACGAAGAACTACAAAGGATGGTAACATCTCCATGGACCTTCTCTTTTCCGAATATAAATGCTTGTAAGTATGCCTTCAACCTTAGGTGCAACATTTTGTTTTTCTCTTCCAACAATAACATGGCTACTAGGAGGACAACCTAGGTTTCTTTTTATTTTCAATAGATAGACATGACCATGTGTTCACCTCGATGTTTTATATTGCCTATGCTTACGGAAAGATGATGAAAGTTGCCGCTTTGTTTTACCTACATGAAGTTATACATGTCTTGGCTAATTGCTCTCTATAACATGATCTAAAATTAATTTAAATACCGGCTCTTTTATTTGTGGAGGTGACATGACTATGCTCTAGACCCACATACATATCTTTGCTCTTTGATTTAAGTTTATGGATAGCCGGATAACTTGTTGTTTTTATGAAAACTTAACTTTTATGCTATCTACATATTTGTGATGCTCTTGCAAAGTTCTACCTACCAAAGCCATATACATATATGTTCTATGATAACAAAACCCATAGATTGCAAACATATGTTTTGATGAGTTGGATTAGGATTGATTTCTATGGTTCGAGACTAAGAAGCTGGTCATTCCTTTGTGTAACTTTTCATGCTAGCCTTTTTGTCCATGCATTGTGGGTTTTCACATCGAAAATTTCACAAACTTCGCTGGGCATCCACCCTAAACCAAAAACATCTTTTTGTGATCACCTCCTTGTCCACAACCCAATTTGAGTATGGAGTAAAATTCTCGATGGAGATTCAAATATTTCGCAAGATTATGGAATTTATACTTACTTTAGCAGTCATTTCCCCTCTCTTTTATGCTCGAGGACGAGCATCGTTCAAGCATGGGGGAGGAGTCATTACATCATCTCTGATAAATGCTATGTAAGTATTATGTAGCAAAAAGTTCTGAGGAGCAAAAGAAAAAAAAATGAAATATGAAAAAAAAATTATGATGAGAAGAAAAGAAAAGTAAGAAAAAAAGGGAAGAAGAAAGAAAAAAAAGAAAGAGAGAAAAATGAGAAGGAAATAAAATAAAAATAATAATAATAAAGATGCTTCTCGGTTCTTTTTGCTTCATAAGTTCTCAAGTGTCTTGATGACAAATCCATACTCAAATCTTCCAACCATGTGCAATCCAATAACGAGGACTTCACTCGTGCCTCGGGATCATCCATTTGCCACTTGCACATGTCCACCTA
This sequence comes from Cenchrus fungigraminus, assembly GCA_036936925.1. Taxonomy (NCBI): domain Eukaryota; kingdom Viridiplantae; phylum Streptophyta; class Magnoliopsida; order Poales; family Poaceae; genus Cenchrus; species Cenchrus fungigraminus. The sequence goes on along the minus strand of CM072778.1, from coordinate 10,564,564 downwards.
TCTAAATGTGTGTGTTTCATTCCTCTCTCTTTCCAACATTTATTTTCCATGGCCTTTTTGACGAGTCTCGGTAATTCCGATAGATCTCTCTCTTAATTTGACAATATTTCAGATGTATGTTTTGCTAGGATTGTTTTTAACCTTCCAAGCTCCACATAAGCTTTCCACTATCAGATATGAGTAGAATAGGTTGAAAATAATCTAGTATAGGCTTAAGTGACTTGATGAGATGAGTGTTTCCATGAGCTTTTGCAAGAGATTTTCACTTATGTTGGATATGCATCTTTTTGAAAATTCATCCATGGAACAAGATAATGGTTTGAAGTTCACTTAAGTTTGAGAGCATCGTGTTTATTAAATGTGGCTTGTTCTTTATTGTTAGTCTATCCTCCATAATGAAAAAGAAGCCGGTCACAACTTGAACTTTAAAAATAAATTCTTAAGAGAGAGCAATTTGCCTCGTCATGAATGACTAAGTGCAGGGACAACATTGGAAGGCAACGCTGATTTCCCTTTTAAGCGAGGATTACTTTCTCGAGGACGAGCAAGGTTTAAGCATGGGGGAGATGTTGACGGTGAATTTCCGTCAACCTAGCTATGAGTTTACCTTTAATGTTGGTATTGATTTATTATTCTAACCACTGGAACTAACCCCCCGTATATAACAAGTTCACTCTTGCATGTCGATTTTGGAGTTTATTGTTTACGTAGGAAATCTACGCTAAAGAGGAGACTTTCGGGATAAGTTCACCAAGCACTTTGGAAGAAGATCATGAAGCCCGACAAAAGTCAAGACACGCGATGAACATGACTCCAAATGACCCAAGGACCGAAGCGTCAACGTGCAAGTCTTCAGGGACTCAACTAGAAAACAGCGAAGCTTGGATAGCAAGGATTCAAGCCTTAACCGTGAAGGAAACAACGTCAAAGGCCCACATGCAAGTGCACACAAATAAGGAATCACACGAGAAGCAACCGAAGAGAAACCGGGGCCGAACCGGGCCGAAACGGGCCTGGGCCGGCCGGCCTGGGCTGACCGGCCCAGCCCACTCCGGGCCCGGTTCGGTGCCCCCTTTGCCCTAGGTGTTCATCTATTTATTGCCTCTGCCTCCGTCCGCTGCCACATCGATCCAATCATTCTACCGACGCCTATTCACCAGAAAACCGCTGCCGCAAGATGAGGGAGAGAGTTGGATGAGCTCGTCGCAAGGATCAACACCGGCGGAGAGAAGGAAGCAAGAGGAGGACTCCAAGCCGCTGGCCTAGGGGTGTTCCCAAGCTTCATCGCCGCCATCTTCATCGACGACGTTCTCCGGAGTCTCCATCACCCCTATGTGCTTCAATCCTTGTAAGATGATGGGGTAATGTCTCCGTTCATCCCTAGGGTTAGGGTTAGATGGATACATGTTATGTGATCGCTACATGAACCCCATGCCTTTCGATGCTTAATGGTCTATGTCTATGCGAGTGCTTTATTTACATATGTGTGTACAACATGTGTTCTTAGTAGGGTTTGTGGTAATCGTGGTGATTAGCTTAACCCTATGGATGCTTAGGTATAGATGCGGTTATACATGAAAGTATTTGATTACCTTGCGTAGTGACAGTACGGTGGAGGGAAAAGGCTTAGCGACCGCATAACCGCCATGAAGCTAGTGTAGGCAACACCCTTTTCATGTAGTAGATGCATGTTCATGTGATCCTAAACCCTAGGGAGGGAACGCTTATCTATCTTAATCTCTCTCTTGTGTCCACCCTTTGCCATCTAGTTTAACCTTAGATTTCTTAGATTAACATAGGTTAGATTGTCTTTACCTTTAGATTAATACCACTCTCAAAGGTTTTCCATCAACTAGATTAGTACTTGGTTAAGCGCTAGCAATCCCCTTGCTCTGCGGATTGATAAGAACCTAGGGAATCCTCGTGGTGAAAAAGGTGTAGGTCCGTACGCTTGCGGATCGTAGGTGGATACGAGTTTTATCCGTCAACAGCACGCCTCGCTACAGACCGGGGAGTCACGTGTGTCACGCGCGGAGGTGACGTCCTATTTTTCACGTCAACACACTTTTGGCACGCCCGGTGGGACACGAAAAAGTCAACCATGACGAAATCTGTGAAGAATGGTCCTTCTGAAGTCGATCCAGAGAATGTTCAACCAATCACCAAGGATCAGCTGAAAGATTCAGACAAAGCTGAGTTCGAGGCCTACATGAAGCATTATGAAGAGCTTTGTCTAGCATCATATGGTCAGACTAAAAGTGGTGTTTTCAAGAAGAATCCTTTGCCAACACCAAAGCAAGTCACCTTCTCAGCTGATCCTGAAGGACTTCAAGACATGATGACCAAGGCTATGCATCAAACAATGATTGATCAATCCAAGGTATTCACGAATACAATTCAGAATGCCATAATTGATGCACTCAAGAAAGGAGCAGAAGGAGGATATCTGGGACCTGCATATTACCAACCAAAACAAACTCCTCCAGCGTTCCAACAAGACCAATCGGCTATACCGCCGATTGATGATCCAACAGCGAAAGCTTCACCATCTCCACAAGTTGCTGCTAGTTCTTCATCGGATACCCAGCCGATTCAGAATCAAAGTGGTGAAGGAAAAGAGAAAGATCCTTCTGTTATGTCGTCAGTGCAATCTACTGTCCAGGATCAGGTGCTTCCAGTGCAAAATCAATAGAAATATCCTGCTATGAGGAATTCAGATGGGAAGCTTACAGGATGGGACTTACCTCGTGATCACTTCGTGATTGAAGAAATTCCAGAAGTGAAATATCCACAGTCTTACCAAGCTACATTTGGAGGTACTCCAGGGACTGCACACATGACTGGGGAAGGAGTGGTGTTCGTTTACTTCAATCATGCGAGCAAAAACTTTGAAAGAGTTAAGATTGGTCCAGCTCATGCTCACATGGTCATACCGACAGAAAGAATACCTCCTATTCCACCTCAAAGACCAGATCTTGCTCCACCTCAGAGATCGGCTCAGCAGCCGATACTCGGGATGCCTGTGCAAACTGCTCCACAACAGCAACCAACGCTCGGGATGCCCATACAGATAGCCCCACCTCAACAGTCAACGACAATGCAGGTTGTCTTAACCCCAGCTAATGTGGTGGCTCATACAAGGTCTTCACCTCAACAGCTGATCAACCAAGGAGCAGCAGGGCAGCCAATACTTCCACAAGTGGATTCTGCACAATTGCTGCAAACACTTCTGAATCAATTGGCTATCTCAAGCTAGTTGAATACACAGCAAATAGCCCCATCGGCTAGTCGGCCGATTGAACAGGCTACGCTTGTTACAGGTCATTCAAACGCTCAAGATTCTGCTGAGGCAAGGACAGCTCCAAAGACTAGAATTTTAGAAGAACGACCTCCAGAAACTCCAGCTGAGATTCAAGCAATTGAGCAGGTGGCTACAGAGTTGAAATCTCATATGAAGCAGGAGTTAATTGACTGCTTTTCAGAGATGCTACTGAAGCAATATGGGATAAAACCCAAGCAGCAGTCCTGCATGTATAGGACACCGTATCCTTCTGGTTATGATCAGATACCGTTCCCTCCAAGGTTCAAAGTGCCAGACTTCACCAAGTTCTCTGGGCAAGATGAAACATCCACTATGGAGCACATCACTCGGTTCATCATCCAATGTGGAGAAGCAGGGAATGTTGATGCACTCAGTATACGATTGTTCTCTTCATCTCTGTCAGGGCCGGCGTTCTCATGGTTCACATCACTGTCGGCTAATTCCATCATCAAGTGGTCTGATTTGGAATAGCAGTTCCACAATTACTTCTTCTCTGGCATCAATGAGATGAAGATCACTGATCTGACCAGGCTCAAGCAAAGGAACGATGAAACAGTAGCTGGATTCGTTCAAAGATTCAGAGAGGTCAGAAATAAGTGCTAGAGCTTGAACTTGGGAGACAAGCAACTAGCTGAGTTGGCTTTCCAAGGTCTCTTGCCGACCTTGAGGGAGAAATATGCATCATATGATTTTGAAAGCCTCAGCCAGTTGGTCAGTTAGATGAGTCAAGAAACAGCAAAGTCCTATGAGCCTAGAAGGAACTTTCAGAAGAAGGTGTCATATGTGGACTACTCTGACTCAGAAGACGAAGACAACATGATAGGGCTCGCAGAGTGGGTCAAAGGCAAGAAGATAGTGTCCTGTCCCTTTGGCAAGAAAGAGCCAGAGAAATTCGGCTTTGACATTATTAAGGCCGATAAGATATTTGATCTGTTGCTTCAGCAAGGGCAAATCAAACTTTCTCAGTTCCATACCATACCATCTGCAGAGGAGCTGAAAAGGATGAAGTATTGCAAGTGGCACAATGCAATGTCACATGACACCAATGATTGCAAGATCTTTAGACAACAGATCCAATCAGCTATTGAGCAAGGGAGGCTTAAGTTTGAAACTCCTACCAAAGCTGAAAAGCCGATGAAGATTGATCAGCACCCCTTCCCAACTAATATGGTTGAGGTGTCTAGCAAAGACACGTCACGAGTTAAGTTGCTGACATCCGATTCGGCTCAAAATAAAGGAGCCGTCGATTCTAAAGTGCAAGTAACCGCTGTCGATGTCAAAGAAAAAAGGGTTACTACTTGAAGAAAATTCGAAGCCACGCCGGCCTGTCACGTCCCAAATGTTGATCAACAAGTTCCAGCGTCGACAAGAGAAGGCGAAGGAAAGAGAAGAGTGGGCATGGCGTAATGAAGGACATTGGAGGTGTCCGTTCTTCAAGTACTGCTAGGAAGATGGGATCAAGCTGCCAACGGTAGAAAACTGTCCAGAGTGCAACGGGGCTTACAATAATGGCAACTCGTCTAAAAGGACTTTCTTTGATGACAAAAGACCTGCAGCCAAAGATCACCATAGAGTTGACAATCAACGGATCTCGGTTCACGATCGGCTGGGGGGCAAGGCCAGCGTCCATGATCGGCTGGGAGGCCGAGTCAATGAAGAGTCAAAAGATCGGCTAGTAGAGATGGCCGATTCTCTGGACCCTGATGAGGATATTATGTGCTGGGCTCCTGAACGTCGACGCACATTACAACTGGATGATGAAGGATCAAGCCAAACACGTAAGAAGCCTAATCCACAATGGTGTCCAGATGGCTTGACTAAATCCCAGAAGAGAAGAGTTCAGCGCCTACGTCAGCTAGAACAACATGAAGAAGTAGAGAGACTTGTGCTGGACAAAAAGAAGGTTCGATCCAAAGTTTGGCGCCCAAAGCCTAAGGCTGATGATGAGGAAGATGACAAACCACGAGCTGATGTAAACATGGTTGTCTTCCTACCAAAAGAGTTCATGGCTCCAGTTGATTTGGATGTGTCCGATGAGGAGTTTGGCATGGCTCAGTTAACACTGGAACCTAAACAAGCTATCTTTGAGAAACCAGAAGATGGAAAAAGACAACACTTGAAAGCTCTGTTTCTCAAGGGATATGTTAATGGGAAACCAGTCACCAGGATGCTCGTGGATGGAGGAGCTGCAGTTAACCTGATGCCATACACTATGCTGCGCAAGATTGGGAAATCTGATGAAGATTTAACCCAAACCGACATGATGTTGGTGGACTTCGAAGGCAATGTCTCTCCAGCTCAGGGAGCTATCTGCGTGGAGCTGACCATCAGCATTAAGACCCTTCCAACCGCTTTCTTTGTCATTAAAGGGAGGGGATCTTAATCTACTGCTGGGTCGGGATTGGATACATGCCAATTGTTGCATACCATCTACAGTGCATCATTCAATGGATCGGAGATTCAGTGGAGGTGGTGCAAGGAGAGACCTCCTTGACCGTAGCAGCTACAAAAGCACAAGGATGGACTTATGATCGAGTGAGCTGCATATCTGGAAAAGCATGGGATACCGAGTATCTCAAAGTGTCTGATTTTGGACTAAAGCCGGTTCAAGCAGTCGGCTCTGATGACGAGGCTTAATGGATCAATTCATTGAAGATGAAGGAAAGCTTGGGCATGGGTTCACGTCGGCCGATGAACTAGAAAAGATAGATCTTGGAGATGGAAGCAAACCAAGGCCGACATACATCAGTGCCAAGTTAGAAGAAGAGTACAAGAGAGAATTGATCACATTACTGAAGGAATTCAAGGATTGCTTTGCTTGAGAATATTATGAAATGCCTGGTTTAGACCAATCTATTGTTGAGCATCGATTACCCATTAAACCTGGATATCGACCATTTCAACAGCACCCAAGGCAATGTAATTCGAAAATTTATCCTAATATAAAAGCCGAGATAACAAAGTTACTCGAAGCTGGTTTTATTCGGCAATGTCGGTATGCTGAATGGATCTCTAATATAGTCCCTGTCTACAAGAAAAATGGCAAGCTACGCGTGTTCATTGATTTCAGGGATTTGAACAAAGCTACGCTGATGGATGGATATCTGATGCCCGTAGCCGACGCATTAGTCAACGCTGCTGCAGGACACAAAGTCATCAGCTTCATGGATGGTAATGCTGGATACAATCAAATATTCATGGCTATAGAAGACGTTGCAAAAACTGCTTTCAGGTGCCCTGGCCATGTCGGGTTGCATGAGTGGATTGTCATGACCTTTGGACTAAAGAATGCTGGTGCCACGTATCAAAGAGCCATGAATTACATATTCCATGAACTCATCGGTGAGGTAGTAGAAATCTACATTGATGATGTAGTTGCCAAGTCAAAGAGCTACAAGGAACACTTGGCAGATCTACGAAGAACGCTAGAATGCACAAGAAAACATGGTTTAAAGATGAATCCCAATAAATGTGCTTTCGGAGTTTCAGCTGGTCAGTTCTTGGGTTTCCTAATACATGAAAGGGGAATCGAAGTAGGCCAGAAGTCAATCAGCGCAATTGACAACATAAAAGCGCCAACAAATAAGAAAGAGCTCCAGTCATTAATTGGCAAGATCAATTTCATCAGAAGGTTTATATCTAACCTATCGGAAAGGATTCAGCCATTTACACCTCTACTGAAGCTCAAGGCTGATCAGAAATTCGTATGGGGGGAAGAGCAGCAAAAGGCTTTGGATAATGTCAAGCATTATCTAAAATCTCCTCCTGTCCTAATGCCTCCTCAGGATAAGAAGCCGTTCAAGTTATACTTATCGGCTAATGAGCAGGCTATTGGATCGGCCCTCGTGCAATTGTTTGAAGGAAAAGAACGAGTTGTGTATTTCGTGAGTAGAAGACTCTTGGACATAGAAACAAGATATTCAGCAGTGGAAAGGCTATGCTTGTGCTTATATTTCTCATGCACAAAGTTGAGACCTTATCTATTAACTGCTGAATGCACCGTGGTGTGCAAAGATGATGTGGTCAAATATATGCTATCATTACCAATCTTGAAGGGTAGGATTGGAAAATGGATCTTAGCCTTGTCAGAATTTGACCTAACCTATCAATCGGCCAAAGCAATCAAGGGGCAGGTAATGGTCGATTTGATAACTCAGCATTGTGGACCTGAGGTTGCAGTCATAGAACCTATTCCATGGACTATGTTCTTTGATGGATCATCATGTGGAGCAGGAGCTGGGATCGGTATCATCCTTATTTCACCTCAAGGAACAAGTTATGAGTTTTCTATCCCGATTGAAAAGACTTCAACAAACAATCAGGCTGAGTATCAAGCAGTACTAAAAGGGATAAAACTACTACGAGAGGTCAATGCTGAAGTCATTGAAATATTTGGAGATTCTCAGCTCATGATAAATCAGTTGGCAGGAGAATATGAATGCAAAGATGACATATTAAGGGTTTATCATGAGGAATGCCTTCAGTTACTCCGAGAGTTCAAAATAGTGAGACTTGAACATAACCCTAAAATTCACAACAGTGAAGCTAATCGGCTGGCCCAAGGGGCATCAGGATATCGGCCGATTCTAACTGTGGAGTTATCAGCTGAAGATTGGAGGAAAGAAATAATAGATTATCTGAAAAATCCATCCAAGAAAGTTGATAAACAACTGAGGTACAAGGCCATTAAGTATGTTCTGCTGGAAGATGAGCTGTATTATCGTACCATTGATGGAGTTCTGCTCAAATGTCTCGGTGAAGAAGAAGCTAAGGTTTTGATGGGAGAGATTCATGAGGGAGTCTGTGGAGCTCATCAATCAGCATTTAAGATGAAATGGATGATCAGGAACAATAGTTATTATTGGCCAACAATATTGGAATTGCTTCAAGTATTATAAAGGATGCCAAGAGTGTCAAAAGTTTGGAAGCATTCAAAGAGTTTCGGCATCAGCGATGAACCCAATAATCAAACCATGGCCGTTCAGAGGGTGGGCAATTGATTTGATCGGACAGATATACCCACCATCAAGCAAAGGCCATAAATTTGTGTTGGTGGCTATAGATTATTTCACAAAGTGGGTTGAAGCCATCCCAATCAAGACTGTGACAACAGGCAATATGATCGACTTTGTCAATGAACATATTGTCTATCAGTTTGGTATACCTCAAACTATCACAACCGATCAAGGAAGTCAATTCACCTCAGGGGAGTTCGAAGAATATGCAAATTCTTTGGGGATCAAACTGTTAAATTCATCTCCCTATTATGCTCAGGCAAATGGACAAGCAGAGGCAGCAAACAAGGGCATCATTAAATTGATCAAGCGCAAGATTGATGAGAGTCCTAAAAAATGGCATATGGTCCTTAATGAAGCACTATGGGCATACAGGATGGCATGCCACGGAACGACCAAGGTATCACCATATCAACTAGTGTATGGTCATGATGCTGTACTACCTTGGGAGTTGAGAACCGGATCCAGGAGGACTTCCTTACAAGATCAACTACTGGTCGATGATTATTCAGCTATAATGAAAGAAGAGTTAGAAGATCTTGCTGGTAATCGGCTAAGAGCTTTAGAGAATATCGAGAAGAATAAAAGAAGGGTAGCCAGATGGTACGACAAAAAGGTCAAAGGTAAAGGATTTGCTGAAGGAGATCTGGTTTGGAAGCTCATTTTACCGATTGGATCTAGGGATCCTAAATATGGGAAATGGTCACCTAATTGGGAAGGACCATATCGGATCAGTCAATGCGTACCAGGCAATGCATATATTTTGGAGACTTTGGAAGGAGAGAGGTTTGCCAGAGCATTGAACGGGAAATATTTAAAGAAATATTATCCAAGCATATGGGTAGACGCATAGTCCAATCTGAGCCTAATCGGCTGATTTGAGACTCAAGTTACAGCCGATTTTGAAAGAAATCGTCTTTAGTGACAGGAAGCCGAATCATCAAAGCATGTTCGGTTATGGCCGATGTATCAATCGCCCTTAGAATAAAAATATATATGTATATTTTCTCTCATCTTCGGTTACAATGATGATATCACAAGTACAGATCTAAAGAATACATCTGAAGATATCTTGGATGATCCATTACAAGACCTATTACATCTGTTATCAACGAAATAAGCAATGGGGACGAAGAAAGAGAAAAACAAAAGGAAAATGCAAATTTGACGAAGATGAATCACCAGATGGGGTAATTCCTCCCGTCGAGTTTGTTGGGAAAGAAGACATAGGATTGTTCTTCTTTCCGCAACGACCAAGAACAACCCCTACCCTCCTCCACCAGCTGATGCACCTAAGTTGCATCATAAGGCTTCTTCTAGCGTTGGACCTCCTGGCTTCACAAAAGGAGGCTAGAGAGAGGAGTATGTTCTGGACTACTTCACAAGAATTCTTCTAGCCATCTTGATTCAGGGAAAGGAGAAAGAATCAAAGAGCAAGAGCCTAAAGCTCCCTGGACTTATATCTTGAACCATAGTCGGAAGGGTGTGGTCTCCGTAAAGGTATGAGGATGGTTATTTATAGCCAGGGCGCCGAAAGGATAGAGTTGGAGGAGCCAGAAAAGACGGAAACTGAAGACGCCAGATCCGGTAAAAGGGGAAACAGATAACCCGTGAATGACTCAGTTTCCAAAGGATGACCGATTCAAAGGAATCACCCCCAAATAAAGGATGATCTACATACATTTAAACGATTGGGAGTTTCTCTATCGCGTCGACAATCTGCAGAGCATAGTTCACAGACATCATCTACTCAGTATCACAAACAAAGCCTACTAGCTCACTAGCAGTACTCAAGAGGAATGCTATTTTGAGTTAAAGTCTGTCAATGGCCAGTGACGATCATCGGTGCTCATAGAATTTTCCAGGGGAGGATGCCTCTCATACCCATAAGACTAAAGGAGTTAACATCTACATCAGGAAAAAACCCAAGGTCGATACAAAGAACCTACGGGTAAAAGAATGGGTCTTATAGGGAAGGAGGACAAGAGATGCCAAAGAGTCACATGGTGAACAATCCCAAGGAAAGGCAGATGGAAAGGACGAGGCATATCAATGAAGATTGATCAGGATGATCACGGGGAGATTTGATTATTATTCAAAAAGATATCAGGCAAATTTCGGAGCAAAAAGATTATTTACTCCGAAACTGGGGGGCATGTGTTGACACTATTTTTTTGGCAAAAACAGGTCAAAAGGGATAAGGGGAAGCAGCCGATGAAGAGCAAAGTACAATCGGCTGATTGAAGCAAGAACAGAGCGGTCAACGAGACCCGCTGATAGTCACAAGAGTTCAGCCCTGACAGTGGGCCAGCAGGTCAGAGCGATTGGCCGATGGCAAAACAGAGGATCGGCCGATGGGCATGAAGAAGGTGGTATTCAAAGGAATACGCCAGATGGAAAGTACGGAGGAGGCGGGTCAATCCACGATTGGCAACAGGTCAAGAGTCAGTTTTTAGAAGGTCTTAGACTCCTGTGAGAGTCCTTTTCTAGTCTTAGTATTTTTTGTCTTTAGGAACAAGTAAACAATACCGTAATCGGCTAGGAGTCGGGTTTGTCCCCAGGACATAAATAGCGACCCTGCGTGGTCGGGAAAAAGTGTACACACCAATATCAAACAAACCGCCTCTGGGCAAACCCTTTACTTTTACTGCATCTACTTTACAACATCTACCTTTACAACATCTACTTTTCAGCGACTTCGCCATTGCGTTTTTCTCTTTTCTACAACGCCGTGCTTCGAGTTCGTCGGCCTGCATCAACTGATCTCCGGCAAGCTTGTGAGTACCGTTTTACTGAATAAACCTAGGCTTTAACCTCCGGGCGCATCGCTGAGGTTTCGTCTAGTTCTTTATTCACCCCTTACCGATATTAGCTAGATCTACAAGTTTTCGTACCAATTCTTGTGGTTTTAGCTATTATCATTATCATCCGCTCGATCTAGATCCTATCGGCTTCTAACACCACAGCCGATTCCGACCTACCCGAGCACTGACGTCACGATCAGCCGATCCAGCCGATCGCACCCGCGCTTCGGTCGCTTTCGAGCCGGCCGATCCCGCTTTTACTCGTATCGGTCGATTGGCTGATACACGTGTCGCTGAAAGGCCATCGTTTCTCTAGCTGATCCCTAATATTTTCCATTGTCAATCAACAGGTCAGATTGGCTAGCACGCCTCGCTACAGACCGGGGAGTCACGTGTGTCGCGCGTGGAGGTGATGTCCTATTTTTCGCGTCAACAAGGAGTCATTACATCATCTCTGACAAATGCTATGTAAGTATTATGTTGCAAAAGTTCTGAGGAGCAAAAGAAAAAATGAATGAAAAATGAAAAAAATTATGATGAGAAGAAAAGAAAAATAAGAAAAAAAGGAAGAAGAAAGAAGAAAGAAAAAAAGAAAGAGAGAAAAATGAGAAGGAAATAAAATAAAAGTTAAGAAAAATAATAAAGTTGCTCCTCGGTTCTTTTTGCTTCATAAGTTCTCAAGTGCCTTGATGACAAATCCATACTGAAACCTTCCAACCATGTGCAATCCGACAACGAGGACTTCACTCGTGCCTCGGGATCATCCATTTGCCACTTGCACATGTCCACCTATCTAAATGTGTGTGTTTCATCTCTCTCTCTTTCCAACATTTATTTTCCATGGCCTTTTTGACGAGTCTCGGTAATTCCAATAGATCTCTCTCTTAATTTGACAATATTTTGGATGTATGTTTTGCTAGGATTGTTTTTAACCTTACAAGCTCCACATAAGCCTTCCTCTATCATATATGAGTAGAATAGGTTGAAAATAATCTAGTATAGGCTTGAGTGACTTGATGAGATGAGTGTTTCCATGAGCTTTTGCAAGAGATTTTCACTTATGTTGGATATGCATCTTTTTGAAAATTCTTCCATGGAACAAGGTAACGGCTTGAAGTTCACTTAAGTTTGAGAGCATCGTGTTTATTAAATGTGGCTTGTTCTTTATTGTTAGTTTATCTTCCATAATGAAAAAGAAGTCGGTCACAACTTGAACTTTAAATCTAAATTCTTAAGAGAGAGCAATTTGCCTCGTCATGAATGACTAAGTGCAGTGACAACATTAGAAGGCAACGCTGATTTCTCTTTTTAAGTAAGGATTACTTACTCGAGGACGAGCAAGGTTTAAGCATGGGGGTATGTTGACGGTCGATTTCCGTCAACCAAGAGCACTTGTTACACTTTGGTTTGAGCTTTGAATTATGACTAACCCGGCACTAGGCATACTAATGATGTAACAAGTTCACACTTCCATGTGGTTTTTGGAGTTTATTGTATACGCAGGAAATCAACGTTAAAGAGGAGACTTTCAGGATAAGTTCATCAAGCACTTTATGAGAAGATCATGAAGCCCGTCACAAGTCAAGACACGTGATGAACATGATTCCAAATGGACCAAGGACCGAAGCAGCAACACGTAAAACTCCAGGGACTAGGAGGTTTACCAACATGATCAACTCAGCCCGAGAGATATTCTCGCAGCCCAGAACAGCATGATCTTTCGGTGCAGATTCGAAGACTTAAACGGCCTCTAATGGCAAAAGTTTGACTAACAAAGTTGTGGGCCTCGATGATACCTTCGATTTGGACATGTGGAAGGCCCAATTCAGATCAAGGAGCTAGGAGATATGGCCCCCGAAATGCTAGCTGCGTAGACAAGTCCGAAATCAGACAGATTATCTTCCAAGGCTGTTTTGGGGATCTTATCTTCGTTTCCAAGGAAAGCAATGAATACCAAATTTGGATATAATTTCGTGGCACACAACCTGGACACCGAATTTGCATTATTTGGAGTCCGGACATGGGAGATATGGTGCCGGCAAGGAAGGGCTGCAAATCAGGAAAATCTGGACGAGGCTGGGTTTATGGAAACCAAGTTGGCTTCTCTCCCAAAGAGGATCTCGTGCAAGGCAAGGTGGAGCACGCCCCAAGACTCTCCAAAGGAATAAATACAACCCCTTAGGCACCCAAGGGGGGGTTACCATTCATATCGAATCATTCTACCGACGCCTATTCACCAGAAAGCCGCCGCCGCAAGATGAGGGAGAGAGTTGGATGAGCTCGTCGCAACGATCAACGCCGGCGGAGGGAAGGAAGCAAGAGGAGGACTCCAAGCCGCTGGCCTAGGGGTGTCCCCAAGCTTCATCGCCGCCATCTTCATCGACGACATTCTCCGGAGTCTCCATCACCCTTATGTGCTTCAATCCTTGTAAGATGATGGGATAATGTCTCCGTTCATCCGTAGGGTTAGATGGATACATGTTATGTGATCGCTACATGAACCCTATGCCTTTTGATGCTTAATGGTCTATGTCTTTGCGGATGCTTTATTTACATATGTGTGTACAACATGTGGTCTTAGTAGGGTTTGTGGTAATCGTGGTGATTAGCTTAACCCTATGGATGCTTAGGTATAGATGCGGTTATACGTGAAAGTGTTTGATTACCTTGCGTAGTGGCAGTACAGTGGAGGGAAAAGGCTTAGCGGCCACATAACCGCCATGAAGCTAGTGTAGGCAACCCTCTTTTCATGTAGTAGATGCATGTTCATGTGATCCTAAACTCTAGGGAGGGAACGCTTATCTATCTTAATCTCTCTCTTGTGTCCACCCTTTGCCATCTAGTTTAACCTTAGATTTCTTTGATTAACATAGGTTAGATTGTCTTTACCTTAAGATTAATACCCTTTCAAAGGTTTTCCATCAACGAGATTAGTACTTGGTTAAGCGCTAGCAATCCCCTTGCTCCACGGATTGACAAGAACCTTGGGGGTCACCCCGTGGTGAAAAAGGTGTAGGTCCGTACACTTGCGGATCGAAGGTTGTTACGTGTTTCAAGCGTCAACAAGCCCCTTTTTCTGGCGCTGTTGTCGGGGAGCAAGCCAGTTTGCTACATTTAATCTCGTATTAGTTTTGTTGATTACTAACATCTAACCCTTGTTTTCTAGAAAAAACCCTTTTGTGTTTTTCTTTTTTATTTTTAGTGCCTAAATGGATTTGTTCACCTCACCTTTGGAGGACGAAGAGATGTCGCCAAGGGAGCTAGCAATGCCGTCAATGGAGGACATTGAGATGCAAAAATCAGATTTGGCACTTGCTACAACCCACTACGAAGTGAAGCCTAGAATCATCAACTTAGTGGCGACAAACCCCTTTAGAGGATTAGAGGATGACAACCCATATAGACACATTAAGGAATTCACGATGATATGCAACACGGTGCAACAAGAAGGAGTTCCGGCCGCTTGGTTCAAGTGGAATCTTTTTCCGTTCTCTCTTGAAGATGAAGCGCGAAGATGGTATACACTTGTGTCCGTTGAAGTGAAAGGAAGTTGGGATGAGCTCGTGAAGAAATTTCTTTCAAAGTTCTTTCCCATAAGAAATGTCCAAGACTTAAGGAGGCAAGTGATCTATTTCAAGCAAGGAGAAGACGAAGGAATTGATGAAGCTTGGGACCGTTTTAATAAACTACTTGAGCAAGGCCCGAACTTGGGATTTTCTGGTGACTTGATGTTGCATACCTTTTATTTTTCACTAACCCCTAACTCCGCTAGTTTTGTAAGTGTGTGTGCAAGCGGTGATATAATAGATAAAACAATTAGAGAAGCCGCACAAATCTTACAAAGGATAAGCAATGGAAAAAGAACGCAACAAGATTGGCAAAGATGTTGTCAGGAGGAGCAAAACGACAAAAGCAAGCCCGAGGTGCTTGCTGAATTTTCTGAAAAAGATGAACCGGAGGTCAAGGAAGATGAACCGACCACACAAGAAATTGAAGATCCAGTTCCCAAGGTAAGAAGTCATTTCGAATATTAAAAATGTTGAAACAAACATGAATGTAGGCCGAAGTATGGGGAATGCTAGACCATTGGCGGAGTTCAATCAATCCGGTTGGAGTCAAGTTGATTTTGCCCCCCTAATCAACTACCGAAGGAAGGAGGAACACCGACACGTCGCCAAGAGAGTTGAAGACATTTTTGATCAAGAGATGAGTGGAGAGTCGACCCAAAAGATATTTGAAGAAGAAAGAGAAGAAGATGATGAAGGATGGATCGACCGATTTGACAACTCAAAAATTTATGATGAAGAAAGAGAAGAGTACAACCGTGACGAGCCTAGTGACTCGAAGGATAAATGGGAGAAGATAGGACTCAAGCTAGAAGATGAATGGAAGGAGTTGACATAGAGCAAGTACTCCAAGAAGGCCCCTCCCCACAAGGTTATAGCTTGTGTGCTATTGAAGCCTACACACTAGCAAATCAAGACATAGAAGCACTCAAGGATGAAGAAAAGAGTGAATCAACGATGAGCGATCTTGACGACATGTGGTACACGGGAGATAAAGAAAGCAACATACAGGACTTTGAAGATGAAGATTTGGTTAATAAAGAAGACTTCAAAGAAGAGATGAATGTGTACATAGTTGAAGGATTACATGTTCCACATGATGAGTTGAAGAAATTGCAAGATGGTGATGAAGAGACAACTCCACTTCTTGAGATTGACTTGATTTCAACGCTACAAGACGAACCAAAGATCACTCTTGTTGAGGGAGCTCTGAGGCAAAGGTACACACTAAAATCTCAAGATATTATTGGTATTAATGATGATATGTTCAAATATTCATGTTGGACCAATAGTATGAATAATAGTTTAAATTCTATGCCTTGTTCCAATAATGATCATGTTGATAGGCTAGATTTTCTTGAGAATGAAAAAGAGGAAACATTTATGTTTGAACTAATTAATCTCACACCTAAAGAACCTTTGCCTAATGATGAGCTAAGTGCTATGCATGAAACATATGCTTCTTTTGGTTACACCTTGACTTGTTGCTACAATTCGCATGTGGTGTTAATTATGGACGCGTATGTTTACAATAAGTTTTGTAAATCTCGATCATACTTTACGCTTGGTCAAGCTAATGACCTTAAAGAAGCACATGTTAGAGAAGGCCTGATTTTCACTAACCATGTAGACAAGGCTCGAATAATGAAAAGAGAAGTCATGCCTAAAGAGTTGCAAGATAAATCATCAACCTCTCCAAATCCCGCGATGGATGCTGCTGTCTTCTTCAATTTTAGAGCTTGTTCAGAGGTGTACAAATGAAGAAAATGAGATATTCAGAAGCTCCATGAAGTTTCCATCCCAACAAATCAAGAACCAACGAATTTGAAGACCCGTGCAAGGAGTTATGGAGAAAACATTGATCGTTGCCGTTCTGAAATTTCAGGACAGATTTCATCGCCGAAGTAAAACAGACGTAACTCTTTTGTCCGGAGTCCGATTTGGGCAAATAAAGACTTGTTGGAAAGGAAATTTTGTGCACTGTGCAATGGAATAGAACTTGGGTATACTTTCTGTTCTGGACATTAAAGAAAAATTCATGGAGTGAAGGCAGCACCGAAGGGTGATAAAGATGGAGATAGCGATGAAGCAAAAGGATGCCTTGGGCAAGTCTTCTATAATTGATCAAGCACAACATGGGAAGTAAATTAAAGCTGCATTGGTACCTTTTCTTCTTGCATGAAGGGCCATGGCTAGGCGACGAAAAGAAGGTATGTGAGAAAGTCGAGCTCTATGACTTTAAATGAAGCGCTTTTTGGGAGGCAACCCGTTTATTTATGTTTTTATTCCTTTCTTAGAGAGAATAAAGAATGGCACCATCTTATGATGATCAACTTGTGGCAAATTAATCTAAGTTTAATTTTCTCATTAGAACCACCATCATGTTCATGATCATATTTATTTATTTGCATGCACTGCATTTTGTTATCAACGTGATGTTTCTTTGTATATACATGTTTTGCATATAGTTGGCTTGGTTGTCTTAAGGCTCACTGATGTATGCTTTCATATCCATGTTAATGCTCCAGCTGGGCATTTTCCTTTTGTGATCTTGTGTAAACGTGGTGTTTAAACATGATTGCGGACCATCATCGTTAAGTTCGATAAACCTTGCTAGCTTTTCATATGTTTTCATGTTGCATTGGTTAGTTTATAAGCTTTGCAATGTGCTTAACTTTTCTTGTGCTATAAGAGTTATTGATTTAGGGATAGACATGGTGTTTTAACCCTAGATAAATAAATCTTTATGGCTATGGAGAAATTCGGCAACCTAGTTGTAAACATGGTGTTTAGAACTAGGTGAAAACATTGTCTTTGTTTATATGCTTTCCTCTCATGTGCATACACACTTTGCACCACGAACACCCATTAGGTTTTTATTTCTCATTAGACTAATTATGCCACAAGTTGAGAGTCCTAGGAAACATTGCTGGATTGTTGGCAATTCTATCTACTCCCAACCGTCACCTTGGGGGTAGAATGTGCGTTTAAAACGTCTTGCAGGCAAGATAAAGACTCTCACGACAAGGAAATTGAAGGATGCCTAAGTAAAAATGATTTGCCTTCTTCTTCCATGCCTAGCAAAATGCTAAGCATGGGGGAGGCCCTAAATCTTCAACACGAAAGTGCAACATGACGCTCTAGAAGATAGAATTATCAGGATCATCAACGTCCCCGGATCAATGCACAAGAAGCTATTGATCTCATCAAATTTCTGCGTGGTCTCGAGGGGAAAACACTGAATATTTTTGGATATTTAGAAGTCCAATGAAGTTACGACTCCAACAAATCAAGAATCAAGACAATAGGAGATTCCTACAAGCGGTTATGCCCGAATCACCAAGTGCAACACGTCCTGAAATCAGTTTTGGACAGCACACAGCGCTGAAGTAAAATGGACATAGCTCCCTTGTTTGAACTCCGTTTTTGATGAATGACCACACGTTGGAAAGGTAATTTCATAAACTTTTCAATAGAGCTATATTTCGATACATGTTCTTTTTTGGACAGAGGGGAAATCCATGAAAAAGAGACAGCAAGGCGATGATGAGAACAAGAAAGAGGATATGGTGATGACAACATTGAAGAGAGGGCGACCATTGGCTCCATTAAGCATACATGATCAAATTCAGAAGTTTAGGAGCATTGGAAAATCAAGACAAAAGTGAATCCACATCAATACATGGAGATGTCGGAAGAAGGCAATGAAGAACTACAAAAGATGGTAACACCTCCATGGACTTTCTCTTTTCCGAACATAAATGCTTGTAAGTATGCCTTCAACCTTATTAGGTGCAACATTTTGTTTTTCTCTTCCAACAATAACATGGCTACTAGGAGGACAACCTAGATTTCTTTTTATTTTCAATAGATAGGCATGACCATGTGTTCACCTTGATGTTTTATATTGCTTGTGCTTATGGAAAAATGATGAAAGTTGCCGCTTTGTTTTACCTACATGAAGTTATACATGTCTTGGATAATTGCTCTTTATAACATGATCTGAAATTAATTTAAATACTGGCTCTTTTATTTGTGGAGGTGAAATGACTATGCTCTAGACCCACATGCATGTCTTTGCTCTTTGATTTAAGTTTATGGATAGCCAGATAACTTGTTGTTTTTATGAAAACTTAACTTTTATGCTATCTACATATTTGTGGTGCTCTTGCAAAGTTCTACCTACCAAAGCCATATACATATATGTTCTATGATACCAAAACCCGTAGATTGCAAACATATGTTTTGATGAGTTGGTTTAGGATTCATTTCTATGGTTCGAGACTAAGAAGCTGGTCATTCCTTTGTGTAACTTTTCCATGCTAGCCTTTTTGTCCATGCATTGTGGGTTTTCACATCAAAAATTTCACAAACTTCGGTGGGCATCCACCCTAAACCAAAAACATCTTTTTGTGATCACCTCCTTGTCCACAACCCAATTTGAGTATGGAGTAAAATTCTCGATGGAGATTCAAATATTCCGCAAGATTATGGAATTTATGCTTACTTTAGCAGTCATTTACCCCCTCTTTTATGCTCGAGGACGAGCATCGTTCAAGCATGGGGGAGGAGTCTTTACATCATCTCTGACAAATGCTATGTAAGTATTATGTTGCAAAAGTTCTTAGGAGCAAAAGAAAAAAATGAATGAAAAATGAAAAAAATTATGATGAGAAGAAAAGAAAAATAAGAAAAAAAGGAAGAAGAAAGAAAACAAAGAAAGAGAGAAAAATGAGAAGGAAATAAAATAAAAGTTAAAAATAATAATAAAGTTGCTCCTCGGTTCTTTTTGCTTCACAAGTTCTCAAGTGCCTTGATGACAAATCCATACTCAAACCTTCCAACCATGTGCAATCCGACAACGAGGACTTCACTCGTGCCTCGGGATCATCCATTTGCCACTTGCACATGTCCACCTATCTAAATGTATGTGTTTCATTCCTCTCTCTTTCCAACATTTATTTTCCATGGCCTTTTTGACGAGTCTCGGTAATTCCAATAGATCTCTCTCTTAATTTGACAATATTTCGGATGTATGTTTTGCTAGGATTGTTTTTAACCTTCCAAGCTCCACATAAGCCTTCCACTATCACATATGAGTAGAATAGGTTGAATATAATCTAGTATAGGCTTGAGTGACTTGATGAGATGAGTGTTTCCATGAGCTTTTGCAAGAGATTTTCACTTATGTTGGATATGCATATTTTTGAAAATTCTTCCATGGAACAAGGTAACGGCTTGAAGTTTACTTAAGTTTGAGAGCATCGTGTTTATTAAATGTGACTTGTTCTTTATTGGTAGTCTATCTTCCATAATGAAAAAGAAGTCGGTCACAACTTGAACTTTAAAACTAAATTCTTAAGAGAGAGCAATTTGCCTCGTCATGAATGACTAAGTGCAGTGACAACATTGGAAGGCAATGCTGATTTCTCTTTTTAAGTAAGGATTACTTACTCGAGGACGAGCAAGGTTTAAGCATGGGGGTATGTTGACGGTCGATTTCCGTCAACCAAGAGCACTTGTTACACTTTGGTTTGAGCTTTGAATTATGACTAACCCGCCGCAAGATGAGGGAGAGAGTTGGATGAGCTCGTCGCAACGATCAACGTCGGCGGAGGGAAGGAAGCAAGAGGAGGACTCCAAGCCGCTGGCCTAGGGGTGTCCCCAAGCTTCATCGCCGCCATCTTCATCGACGACATTCTCCGGAGTCTCCATCACCCTTATGTGCTTCAATCCTTGTAAGATGATGGGGTAATGTCTCCGTTCGTCCCTTGGGTTAGATGGATACATGTTATGTGATCGCTACATGAACCCTATGCCTTTCGATGCTTAATGGTCTATGTCTTTGCGGATGCACTACGTGAAAAACTCACTTTGGTAACGGGCATAGATCGCCTTTGGTTACCGATCAAGTGTTACAAATGAGCCAAGAAAGGTAACTGGAAGATGCCCGTTACTGATAACACATATTCGTAATGGGCATAAAACAACAACCGTTACCACAAGTAACCACCGGTCACGTGAAATGGCTGTTTCTCTGGCCCCACAGAGAACTTTGGTAACGGGCACCAAAACAAAGCCTGTTACAGGAACTGAATATCAGCAACGCGTTTTATGAAACTTCGTCTCCGATATCTCGATGAAATGAGACGCGTCTATTTCACGCGCGTCTCAGCACAGCTAGGATTCGTAACGGGCATCAAACAACAACCGTTACCACAACTAGTCACCGGTCACGTGAAAATGACTATTTCTCTGGGCCCACAGGGAACTTTGGTAACGGGCACCAAAACAAAGCCCGTTACTGTGAAATCAATATCGGAGATGCGTGTGGTGAACCTGCATCTCCGATGTCTCGACGAACGGGCCATGTTGTGGGGGCCCACCGGTCAATACTGGTAACGGGCTTTTACGGTGCCCATTACTTCATTGGCATGTTTGTAACGGGTGTTCCAATTGAAGCCCGTTACTCAGTGATCAGTGTTTGTAACGAGCTTTAATTAACGCCCGTTACAGATACGTAGGCCACCCCTACAGTAACCTGCTGCCTGCTTGCCGACTGCATCCTGGAACCAGCCAGGATTTGGCAGCCATCAGGGGCTGCATCCTGGAACCAGCCAGGATATGACTAAATTCACAGAAATTAGATCCAGCATCCAAATTCACAGAAATCCACATAATTCACATGCATCATATGACAAAATTCAGCATCATCATCTCACAAGGAGGAAATGCATCTCACAAGGAGGAATGCAACATTATCACAAAAATTCATGGACAAGGAGGAATGCAAAAATTTCCTAGTCACCATACATAATCTGAGCCCACACAGTTTCATTAGCTTGACATTTTCCTCTGGCTGTGATCACCTGTTCCATGAGGAATGTGGCAATTCTTTCACGAACATCTGCCAGCACTAATTTGTCGAGAGGATGCTCATCTAGCCCTAATCTCTGGATATAACAATGTCACCAGTCAGCACACATATATAGGTGGTTACCAAACATGTGCAGTGCTAATAAGCAAGAACTGTGCTCAGTTGCAGGTTTTACAAATGAAGATCCCAGGAAAGTACCTCCATATGTGGGCCGCTATCTTTTAATTGAAGCATGTGATAGGCACAATAGAAGCCGCAGAGTCTGGATCCAGTAGGTTGTTGATGGCACTGCAATAAATGTACAAAGAAAAATAGTGGTGATCGAGAAGAAATAAACTCAAGCTTTAGTATTAGCTTCCACAGGAAGGAAATAAGTGGTATGTACATTAACATCTTTGACGTGTTCCAAGGTGCCAAGGAGCGACAACTTCTTTTTGCCACAGTAACGTTCCCAACCCCAACAACAAAACAAGCAACAATGGTTAGGACACTATTAATTAATATAGTCTGTACAGTTTGTTGAGGAACGTCCGCAGGTTAAGAAAGAAATAACTTACTCATTAATGATTCGCTCAAAAGGGTCAGTATCAGTATTAATTGTCTTCAATGAATCAAGATAGTAGACCTTCCGCTGCTTCGGAACGATCACCACTGCAATCCAGTGGTTCGTACTGAGATAAGCGGTAAGCATCAAATTCTTTTTAGCATATAGTTTGAAGGCATTGCACATATAGGACACAGAGAAAGCAAGAGTGTTATCCGTGCTGTTCAACGTTGTCGAGCAAAGGCATTCAGGATCAAGGAACCCAACTACAGCGCCCGTATTCTCAACTTCTACAGTCATATTCCTATTAGTAAGAAAAAACAAAGTGTAAGGAGGCAAAATACATGGTAATAAAGATGATGTGAGGCAAAAAGCACATTTCGATAGAGGATGTGATTAGTGAGAGGCAGATTAAATTTTCAAGCAACTTACAAGATGAAGCAGCGGAGAAGTGTCAGATCCAAAGCATCCAAATTGAAGAGATCGTACAAATCACTGAGTTGCACAGGTAGCTGCTGGAGTCCATTTGACCATCTCGGAGGCCATGCACTGGTCTCAGGCCGAAGTACGACCATAATGTGAGAATCATCATCTGACTTACCACGTTGCACGTAGAATTTGTGGAGCTTTCTGGTAAAAGGAGCAGCCTTTTTGAGATCACCATCACTGAGAAGGCTCTTTCCGAATTTGTAATTTGGGTTATCCATAGCCCAAGGATTCTTCTCGGTGTCTCTCTCAGATTGCTTTGGGTTAGTCATATACCAACGATTCTCCTTAGTGTTTCTCTTAGATCGCTTTCTAGTAGGCCTCTTAGAGGTTTTATTTACAGCAATTTCCTTTTCTTGATGCTTTGAGATGGCTGAAGAAGGTTTCTTAAGGGCTTGCTTGCCTGCTGTAGGTGGTGTAGAGCTTTTATTTTTGGTAAGTTTCTCTTCTTGCAGCTTTGAAATGGTTGAAGGTTTCTCAAGGGATTTCTTGCCTGCTGTACGTGGTGTAGAGATTTTATTTTCGGCAAGTTTCTTTCCTTGCTGATTTGAAATGGCTGAAGGTTTCTCAAGGGCTTTCTTGCCTAGTGGTGTCTCACCAGGAGCTATTACAGAGGTATTGAGCCCAGATGTACCTACAACTTTCTTCGAAATGTCGTCGACAGATTTATCAGCACCAGCCAACACATCACTCTGGTTGACTGGTAACAGTGTTGTCTCACCAGGACCTATTACAGAGGTATTAGGCCCAGATGTACCTGCTTTGGCATGATTGTTTTGAGCACTTCCATTTGGGGGTGTAGGTTTTGTTGTTTCATGAGGAGGAGAAGGAGGAGGAGGTGGTGGGCGTGGTGGTGGGGATGGAATATTTGGTGTCTCTTGCGGATGTGGGGATGCAAGTTTTTCTGTTTTTTCAGGACTAGGAGTAGGTAGGGATGGAATATTTGGTGTATCTTGCAGATGTGGGGATGCAAGTTTTTCTGTGTTTTTAGGATGACGAGGAGGTGGGGATGCAAGTTTTTCAGGACGAGGAGGAGGTTCGAATGGAACGTCTTGCGGATGTGGGGATTGAGGAGGAGGAGGAGGAGGAGGAGGAGGATGTGGGGAACCATGTGAGGAAGGAACCTGTACCGTACTGTGTGAACTACAAGGAATCTGTACTGTAGCATGTGAACGAGATTTACATGTTGGTGCTCCTTTGATGTCAATCTGACACCTTCTCCACTGTAACCTCTGTCCTTCAGGTTGTCCGAGTTTCATCACCTCGTCATTAGGAGGGTATTCCAACAGTTCATCCGCAAAGATAGTATATACAGTGAGCACTTCAACCACAACACAGTCTTCATGAATCGGGACTGTTTGTAGCGTAGTCTCCTCTGGATGAACAAGACCAATTGCAGCCTCACATTGAAGCCCCCTCCACGTGATCCATAGGCCACAGTGTGTGGGTTCAGTCAACATGCCTATAAGGTCTTTGTGTGTACGATCGTCACAGTGCACCTCCGTCGCCAACTCTGCAGTGCCATCGATCAAACCTACATTATCTGCGGACGCACAACTGCTCTTCAGTGTGGCGGGTGAAGGGCTTGCGCGATTGGACATTGGTGTCAACACCATCTGGTGACAACACCACCTCTGCATCTGCATCTTAGCCACCAGTTCTTGCTTGATTTGTTCCTTTATCTTTTCCGTATCAACTGATGCGTCGGTCTTCGTCCTCTTCCTCTTCCTGTACATCTCGACGTGCTGAGGCCATGCATACTTCCAGCCTTGGTAGCTGGAGACACCACGCACATGACCTGGTTGTTCAGGGCGGCCCAAGCACTGACTTAGCACATCATACTCCCTCTACCCTGCCATTCCTGAATTCTGCACATGCAATCTTCTCCTTGATGTCCGCAGCCAATTTTTCTGCCTCTTTGTTGTTGAACACTATCACGGCAACACGGTCTTTAATCACTAGCTTACTCCTTGCTCGTAGCCAATTCTTGGAACGATCATCAGGGTAGGTGTCATATATGTTGGGGATACCAGCTGCAGCTAATTGCCTGTCCTCTTCCTCCCATTGTTCTAGTTTCACAGTATAACCAGCTGGACCCATGTTGTGCTCGCTTGTGTTCCGGCTTCGGAGTTCTTTGAACTTGACACTAGCAGATGAGGCTTGCTCGGTTTCCTCCTGTTTCATGAACTCCTTCCCCTATTCCGGGACAATAAACGGGTGCCTTGTAAATGACTCAAGTCCTTTTCTGATAAAATCTCGCCTAAGCTAAAATCTAAATTGTCTCCATGTCTTGGCTACCGTCTTCCAGAAAAGCTTGAATGCCTGCGGTTTCGCGTCTTCCTGGAACTTGAAGTGTTTCTGCACATGCTTATCAAACAAGTCCCTTTTTTCATCATTGCTTAGTTCTTTGATTTCTGGCAAGTTCAAAGATATCTTTTGTCTAGCAACGAGCCCCGCAAGCACCCTGAACCTGCGCTTTTGAGTCAATGGTACTGGCATCCCCACTATGTCGACCTCAGTGACTATCATTGTGTCACTTGGCCACTTTGTGGATGTCCTTGGCGCTCTGCCTCGGTGTTGAGCCCCACCCACCTGGTCTTGTTGTGCACTAGCAGTGCCATAACCCTCTTCTTCATCTTGTGGCCCAGGTCTATGGTCCTCGTTAGATTTATCCTGTGAATTAATAGTCAAGGGAATTACAGTAACTACTTTAGCCCACTGCAATATCATTGGTTCTTGGTAAACCATTAACATAAATGGAAAATTCAGTAACCAAAAAATTAGTTCAGGCAAAGCGACCATACCATTTTAAAGAGCAAGATGCAGGCTACCTCGGTTGCTGATGAGGTACTTATTCAACTTGGAGAGAATGTGCAGATGTACATAGGAACAAGAGCAAAACCAAATATAAGAGTCAATCTAAAGGGAAATGCTAAGTATGTAAGTATGTCCACATGTACTTATACAAAGGAGCCACGGCATACCCTGCAATTCCCACAAGTACAAGTATATTTATACGCATTTGTATAAAAAGAAAACCATACGCACGCATATGTTGTATACTAGATTATCTGAACGCATGTGTGCTGCAAAAGCGCACTTGGCCTAATTCCCTAAACTCGAGCAAATATACCAAATTAAGTTATTTCTGATTTGTTGTTAATTTTACAATTATTACCGAGTTGGTAGAATGCATTTACCGAATTGTATAAGACATTTTTAGAGCGGCATACCATAAACTCAAATCCTAGATTCGCCACTGACCTTCGCACTGCCGGAGCGGAGGGATCTCTACTCCTCATCGCTGCCTGCTCGCCGCCACGTCCTCGTCCTCGTGTCGACCTCATGGCTGGATCCCTCCTCCTCCTCCTAGTCGTCGTCGTCGTCGCTGGATCCCTCCTCTAGTCGTCGTCGTCGTCGTCGTCGTCGCCACCGCCGCTACTGGGTCCCTCCTCCTCCAGATCTCGCTGTCAGAGGTGTGGTGCGCGTCGCGCCGAGCGTGGTGTGGCACGCATCTCAGCGAAGGGGTGTAGCGTGCGTCGCGGTGTGGGGGGAGGTGAGGGGGACGAAGGCGAGGGGGAGAAAGCAGCGGCGGCGGCGCGAGGGGAGAGTGGAGGAGACTGCGTGAGGGAGGCGTCCTTCCCTACTAACCTAGCGCGAGTGGGCTTGTGTGGGCCTTAAAACGAGTAATGTAGTCAAGTACAGTACTACTCTGCTACTAGTATAGTATATCATAAACATGAGATAAAAAAATCTAATTTTAAGAAATTTGGTTAAACAAGTGTGGCTATTGATATAGCATCACATGTTCACATATGACATGCATCACAAGTTCACATCACCAAGCAAACTAACTCATAACAAACATATTCACATCTGACATGCATCAGCAGGGCACATCACCAAAATAAGACTGCATCAGCTGGGCGCATCACCAAACTAGATTGTTGCTGCAAGGGAACTAGTTAGCTAGCTAGATGGCTTCTTTTGTGCTGATGCCTCAAGTTCAGCTAGCCTTGTCTCTAGTTTTGCAACTCTTTCTGTCAGCTCAGCATTCTTCTTTAGAAGTTCAATCTCCTGCCTCTTTTGTGCGGCTTTAAGCTGCTCATCCTGCTTGTCGATTCCTTTCCAGATGTAGTCAATGTCATCCCGAGTAACAGCACGGTCCTAAAACAAAGGAAAAAATTATATTGATGCAAGCATCATAACAGTTGTAATTTACAAGAAAGCTGTTTTAGCTCTAACTGGTTTCAAAACTTGCCTGCTTCTCTTCAGCCGATTCCTTGAGCTTGTTGATTTCAGTCCAAATCCTGTCAATGTCATGTGCAACAACTTCCTACAACAAATGGAAATTGATGCATTAGAACAATTGATCAGTGAAGATGTGAAGGTACAAGGACAAATCGTGCGTGATGGTTTCAGAACTTGCCTCATGGTCTTCAGAATCGTCGCCGGAGTTGTTGCCGGAGTCGTCACCGGAGTTGTTGCCGAAGTCATCGCCGGAGGAGATGAGGTCTACCAGCACCACTCTTCTGCCCGGGTCGTCGCTGGAGGAGTCCGCGCTCACCTCAATGCACGTGGACCGCTTCTTCCTTCGCGTTGAGGAAAAAAACCCTGCCTCTCTATGGTGGGCGTTGCTGGAGTCCGCCAACTTGGCCCTTGCGCGCGTGTACGGCTTCCTCCCCCGGGCCGACGAAGAACCGGCCTCTTCCATGGAGCGCCGAGGAAGACACACGGGGGCAGCACGCTGGGACGGCTCCTCTTCGTCACCGCGGAACCTCACTCTCTTGGCGGGGGCGGTGGACAGCACCGAGGAAGATGGACGGGGACGTGGCCGCAGGGCCTCCTCCTTGCAGAACCTCCCCCTAGAGTCGCGGGCCATACCTGCGACGGAGACGAGGAAGGCGGAAGCCGGAGAAGGGGATAGAAGGCGAAAGGAAGGGCGGAGCATTTATTAAAAAGGTTCGGATGCGCAAATGATACGATGATTAACAACCACCCGTCGCCAATGAAGGGGCGGGGCCAGGTCTATTCGAATGAAGAACAGTTTGCTTTTTCCCCTTTTAATCAGCAATCAAATTTTGTATCACGTATTTCTCCGTCAACCGTAATCCAAATTTGATGATATTTGTTTCTGAATTTTTCTAAAATCAACATCTATTCATTTTTTACATTTTTCGTATGTAATTCCATTTCTTGGATGTTGTTTATACACCTTATATTGTTCCTTATAAGTACAACATATAAATAATATTTGTTTTACACAACCATTACTAATGAAACTTTGCATTTCGTAATCTTATGGTGAACATAAGGTTATGTTAAAATTTCAAATGCATATGAGTTCGAACATGTTTTAAAGTGTGGAAAACTTCAATGTTGAAGTAACATTCTAAGAAACTATGTGAGAGATGTAGACATTTGTACACAAGTATAATCTTCTGTTTTCGAAACCATTTGAATTTTTGTAGACAAGCTTAGGGACTTAAATTATGTTGCCAAGTCAATTTGTAGAATTTTTAGAACACACTAAGACGTTATTATAATTATTATATCGTAAACAAGAGATAAAAAATCTAATTTTAAGAAATTTGATTAGACAAGTGTGATTGTTGATATTTTATTCAAACACTAAATTACCAACTATGAATTGTTCGTATTTTTTACGAATTTTTTGGTGCTGTTTATGGGGTATAATATTTGAGGGAAGCAAGTTTCAATTCAGAAAAAATAGTGTCGGGCCCACGCGTCAGCGTCAGAAGCCTATATAAAAAAAGATAACCGTAGCCTGCCCGACCAACAAAGGCGATGCAGGTAGACTAACCATCATCGCCAACAAGTGCTCCATTGTCCGAATGCCCCTGGCCGGCATCCGCCCCGACGACGGTGGTACACTAACTATCGTCGCCAACAAGTGCTCCATTGTCAGAAATGCCCCTTGCCGAATGAATATGCATCCGCCCCAGCGCCCCGACCCCTGCCCCCTTCTTCTTCCCCGATCTGAACTCCACCGCTGCCGCCCGCCCGTCCTTCCCCGCCGTCGCGCACATGTCGCACTACGCTGATTCGTCTGGAGGTGCACGTGCGAGGAGCAGGGTTCAAGGTTGCCAGAGCAGCCGCAATCACTCCATCGGCTTGGATCCAGTCAGTGAGCTAAGCGGCTTTCCACTGGTCCCTTGCCCGGACTATGGTATGGCTCGGGTGGTGGAGGGGCGGACGCAGAAGGAAGGTGAAAACCACGGTCGTCTTTATTTCAAGTGTGCAAGGAACTCGGTGAGTAGTCTGCTGTGTCTCCCAAATCTGAGTTAGGGTTCTTATGTGCTTTTGATTCTGCAGTACACCAAGAATTGTGGATTTTATCGTTTCCACAAGGAGTATCTCCAGATGCTGAAGGATGCTGGCGTCATTGTTTTTCGACCGTCGAACTGGGCAGATGCAGTCAATGAAGTAGTTGATTCAGTGGAATGTCAAATTGGGAGCGGCGAGCAGAGGCAAGCACTGGAGGACAAGCAGAGGAAGAAAGCATTGGAGGAGAAGATGGACAATGTGATCTGGAAGATGAACTTGATTACTGTGGCTATTGTTTGTGTAGTATTTGGATGTTTACTGGGGATGTATGCTGCAAAGAAGTAATTCTGATGTTAAAAGTGGTGCTTTTGCTTCATCTGTGTGGATGAAGAATGAAAAATTTGTCACATATGACAAACTTAAATGTATGAATGAAGAATGGATGGAATGACAATTGGGTCACAAATCTTAATGTGTCACATATCACAAAATTCATCAATTCATCTGTGCTGACATTTCATTGCAGCACGAGGCAAAGGAAACACATATTATTAACACAAACAGAGTAACAAACTTCTGGCATAACTCTGGCATATATACACATTGCAATTCATTATGAACTGCTGCCATATAATGACACAAACAGAGTAACAAACTTCTGGCATACACATTGCAATTCATTGTAAGCTGCTGCCATAGACATTGCAATGCCTTCCAAAATAGGAGATCTACCACGTCTCTTAGATCTACTAGTTCATCACAAGTTCAACATACACACAGGAGGAACATATTAACAGAGGATCTACTAGTCCATCACAAGTTCAACAAGCACACTGGAAGAACACATTAACAGAGGAACAAATTAATTAAGCAGATGTAGTCGTCACCGGAGGAGCCCCACCGTCGGAGTCGGAGTCAGAGTCGGAGCCGGAGCCGGAGACGTCGAGGCCGCCATCGTCGCCGCCGTCGTCGTCGACGGGGGCGAGCACTCCTCTCTCCAGGTCCCCAACCAAGACATTGATCTTGAAGGCGTAATCCTTCATGGTCATCTGCAGTGGATGACTGGGTGCTGGGACCCCGAGATGAACGGCCACCTTTCGAAGCTTCACGAAAGCCTCGTGGAACAAGTTCGCTGACCAAGTGGCTTCGTCAGCATTTAGTGCAGGAGCACGCACGACCGCCACGGGCTGCAGCACCACCTTGCACTGGGGCGGCTTCACCTCCTTGGGCGGGGGCGGCTTCACCTCCTCGGGCGGGGGCGGCTTCACCTCGGCGGCCGCCGGCGGCTCCACCTCCGCGGGCGGGGGCGGCTTCACCTTCTCGGGCTCGGCGGGCGGGGGCGGCGGCACCTCCTCGGGCTCGACGGGCGGGGGCGGCGGCACCTTCTCGGGCTCGACGGGCGGGGGCGGCGGCACCTCCTCCCTTCCACACTTCCTGGATGGCTCGCTTGACGATGCCATGCGCGCGCTTGAGGAAGAAGAAGCTCTTGGATTCACTTCTTGGTGACCGGAGACGGTGGTGCTGGGGTTTTCTTGGTGCCGCGGTTGATGAAGTTCTTGGCCGGCCGGGATTTATATTGACAAGACGGCGAACCGTCAGGCGGCCGGTCACGCGCCTCGGAACCCGTGTCCGCTCAGGAGAGCTCTTGGCCACAAAAAAAGTCATGTGGTCACAAGGAGACGTGTGACTGTTCATATTTTATTCAAAATACCAAATGCCCAACTACTCTTATGAGTTGTTCGATTCTTAAAAAAAACTATGAATTGTTCGTATTTTTATTAATTTTTAGGTGCTGCTTTATGGGCCCTAATTTTTGAGGGAAGCAATTAAGTGTCATTTCAAAAAAAAGCGTCAGCTGCCTAGTATAAAGAAGGTAACCATTGCCCACCCGCGCACCAGCCAACAAAGCGACGCGGGTGAAGGACTGATTAGGCTACCAGAGAGGGGGGGGAGTGAATGGGAGCCGATAAAAATTCTTCCCGAAGGTCGAACTCGGCCTATGTCCATTCACAACCAAGGATTCCCACACGAGTTTGCCAAGGTCGCGTAGTCACAACGGACCTACCAACCCTAGGAGCAAACCCCAAACAATCCCAAAGGGAAAGCGAAACTCAAGAAGCAAAGGACTTAGCAGCTCTGCAACAGCCCAGGCGGACGGTCCGCAATGACCTGGCGGACAGTCCGCGATGGACTGGCGGACGGTCCGCGCGACCTCGGCGGACGGTCCGAAATTGCAACCCGAACAACCAGTACTGCACCTCGAAATACGGACGGTCCGTGGCCACCCCGTGGACAGTCCGACCCGCGCGGACAGTCTGGCAACCCCGGGCGGACAGTCTGGCAAACTCCCTCCAACCGAAAACGCCCAACTCGACGGATCGAAACAAAGCGACGCAAGAACTCGCGAAGAACACGACGAACAGCTGGCTGGTTGGCACCTCGCGGACAGTCCGCCGACCCCGCGCGGACGGTCCGCCAGGAGCGGAAACAGCAGCCCGAGCCCGACCTCGCAAAGAACAAACCTTCCTTCCCTTTGCCCGATCTCCCGAATCAACCAAGGGATTGCTACCAAATCATAGGTGAAGATGAAGCGCCTCTAGGAGATGCTATACTACGAATTTGTAGCCTCAAACCCACTGAATTGAGAGGAATCGAGATTCTACCAAGCTCACACCAAGAGCTAGAGTTCCAACCGAAATCCTTCAATCGGAGGCCGAATTCGGAGTTTGAGGGGTCATGATCAAGCACAAAGATGCACGAGGCAACTATCCATGATCCCCACCAACGAATCTGAACCCAAACACCTCAGAATCGAAGGAACAAGCCGCACACGAAAATCCAACAAAAATAGCTCGAAAAAGACACGAAAAACACACGAGCTACAAGAGGGAAATCGACGCAACCATGAAAGCTTCCATTCACTCAGAGGTCAGATTCTTTACAAACAGATGAAAAATCTAAACCTATGGAGCAAGGAAATGAGAAGCAGTCCGGAAGGATAGTTTGCCTGGAAACCCTAGAGCTAATATATATGAGTCCCTCCGGGCCAGGCAAAAAGACCACACTACCCCTAGCACTTAAGTTGTGATACAAACCCCTCAGGGGCATATAGGTCATGTAGCACTCCTCTTCATCGCACGGCCACGCCGTTGCCGCAGACCGCGTC
Source organism: Cenchrus fungigraminus (assembly GCA_036936925.1). Lineage (NCBI taxonomy): Eukaryota > Viridiplantae > Streptophyta > Magnoliopsida > Poales > Poaceae > Cenchrus > Cenchrus fungigraminus. The sequence continues at coordinate 10,532,496 of CM072778.1, read as the reverse complement.
CTCCCGACGCAAGCCCTGCGATCCCGCCACGTGTCCACCGGCATCGAAGCTTCTCGGCGCGCCCGGATCCCGTCTCTGCCCGCCGAGCCTCCGGTCTTGGTTTTGTGGCTCAACCAAGTAACCCGACGGTTTTGTGGTGAACCGCCGCAAACCCCGCGTGCAGACTCCGGTCGTGAGCCGCTACCCTGCACCGGCTCCTGTCCACGACTTCGTCTTGCTTTTCTTGCCACCATGCGGCCCGCACTTGACCCCGCTGGCCACCGGGTCCCTCAAGCCGAGCCTACTTGTCTCTCCACTCCTCAGAGGCCCTGCAAGGCATAGACCTTTCGCGCTCGCTCTTCACCTGCACCAACGCAAATCAAGCCGCAACCTGCACCTGCAATACTCGGCCAAGAGTCAGTCCACACCACGTTGTCAATCACTCATCATAGCCAGGAGCGACCATCCACCGATCCTCGGACGCTCCGGTTCTCAATCTCCCCCTTGATGAGTGCATTGACAACACACACAAGTAACCAATTCAGAGAAAAGAGAAAAAGAAAAGAAACAAACGAAAAACTCAAAGAAGTGATTAAAAGCCAAACAAAAGCCAAGAAAAGATCACTTGTGAGAGAAAAATCTTGGTCCCCTAAGGCAAGGGCAACAGCTCGACACAACCGAGATAAAATGCTCCAAAATTGCCGACTCCTCAAGGTGAGGCAAAAGGGCTCGACACCATCGGCAAAAGAGCACAACTAAAATTCAGGCGAACCAAGAGCTCCCAATTGCATGAATGCAAGCTCCCCCTGAACAAATGCATTTCTCCCAATTTTTCTTCCGTCGATGCAAAGCTCCCCCTGGGAACATGAATTGGGTACTTTCCTCCCCCTTGTTGGTAATGCATGAATCAAGTCTACAAATGCAAGCATGTGCTTCTTAAATATACAAAGAGCACTATAACATGCTAAAATTGAGACATAGACAAGCAAGATAGCCACAATTGGAGCACAAGCATCGCCAACAAGATAGAAAGGGACATACAAGCAAGTGACATTGCCATGATCAAAATGAAGCATTTTTCACAAAAATTCCCTCTCATGAGCATAGGACCTACACATGGTCAAAATGAGCACAAACAACATATAACTCACAAACTTCATGCAAGGTCACAAATTCTCATCACAAGGTCATCACAAACACCTACAAGCTATCTCATGTCATGTCAAAGCCACCGAGCCATGTGTCCACTTATAGATATGAGACTTCTCATTGGTGAACATCATGCAACGGTTTAGCACCCAAGATAAGGAATTTAAAGCATTTAAGACATGGAAGCACATTTTTCAAGCATGGGCATCTCACATACCATTTTCATGATTTACAAATTAAGCATGGTACATGAAGTGCCATTGCGGCAAAAAGAAGCTTAGGCTTCTCCACAAGGTAGCATGCAGGCTAAACATTCATGATGATAAATGGATCTTTGATCCCAAATGGAAAGAACATGGTTCCAAGCACAAATTAAGCAAGATATAGCCATAAGCACCCAATTTGAACATGAGAGGCATTCTACTCACAAGAGAGGATCATATAGCATTTTTACAAAACCTGAGCAACCAACCTCGACTTGTTCCTCACCACCTCACCATTTTCTCCCTCTTTGTTTTTCCACACCCATTTTGTTCCAATAGGTTTGCAGTTTGGTGGTGGCTCCACTAACTCCCACACTTGGTTTCTCTCAAAATTCTCTAACTCCTCATGCATGGCATTCACCCAATTAGGATCAGATAGAGCATGTCCAATGTCTTTCGGCTCAAAGGTAGCAACAAAAGCTGAATGAGCAAAGTGAGAAGCATTTCTGGACCTCGACTGTGTCGTATGCTCATTGATGTCATCGATGATTCTTGAGGGTGGATGATCAACTTGAACGCACCTCGGTTCCTCTCGCCTGGAGACAACCTCCCCCTCAGCAGCTGCTTCCACTTGATCTTGCTGGATCGTAGGCGGTGTAGGGGATGGGCCATCCTGCACCGTAGTCGTCGTAGTGGAAGTAGAGGGTACATGCGTGGCTGGAGCTTCACCATCATCACCATCATCCTCTCCAGCATCATCCTCCTTGTCCTCAAAGATCTTCTTGCCAACTTCGTCATCACCTGCACACTCAAAGACAGACGAATTGCATGGTTGTGTCACGTCGAAGGTAACCTCGCAAGTCTCCATGACTAGGTTAGTATCAAGGTTGAGCACACGAAATGCTCGAGAATGACTAGCATAACCCAAGAAAATCCCATCGGAAGACCTCGACTCAAACTTATCAAGCCTACCCTTCTTGAGAATAAAGCACGGACAACCAAAAGCCCTGAAATGGCTCACTCTAGGTGCTCGCCCGTGCATGAGCTCATAGCACGTCTTGTTCAAGAAGGCCCTCAGAAAAATCCGGTTCCCAACATGGCAAGCGGTATTCACCGCCTCCGCCCCATAACTTCTCGGAGTCCTATGCTCGTCGAGCATCGTCCGAGCCATCTCACAAAGGGAACGATTTTTCCTCTCAACTACACCATTCTGACAAGCCACATAGGGAGAAGAAAACTGATGTTCGAGACCCAAATCACGACAAAAGGTTTTGAAACGAGAGTTTTTAAATTCACTGCCGTTGTCGCTATGAATAGCTCGAATAGCATCTCCATTCCTCTCATTCTTCAACCTCAAGATTAGATCCCGAACAAAACCAAACGTCTCCCCCTTGTCAGCTAAGAAGAAGACCCAAGCATAGCAAGAATAGTCGTCCACGATCACAAGGACATACCATTTCCCACCCGCCGAGCACACACGAGCTGGACCAACCAAGTCCATATGGAACAGCTCGCATGACCTCTCTGTCATAACGGATGTCAGAGGCGGATGAGAGGCGGCGACCATCTTGCCATGCCTACACGGAGCACATACTAAATCCTTTTGGTATTTCAACTTTGGAAATCCTCGGACCAATCCTAGCCCACTCAAGCGTGACAACAAGTCAAAACTCAAGTGACCTAGTCTCCTATGCCATTTCCAAAGCTCCGCCGAAACACCAACAACCAAGCAATGAGAAGAGCCAACACACTGAGAAAAATCGGCTCTGAAAATCTGACCCTCGGGGACAATCGTGCACACGAGATCGCCTCGAGAGTCCAAGACACGAGAACAACCCGTTTTGAAACGGACTTCAAAACCCTCATCAAGAAGCTGGGAAACAGAGAGAAGATTGTAACCCAAAGACTTGACAAGAGAAACACGCCGAAGAGTCACAGACTCACTCACCTTCACCGTGCCCACTGAAAGCACTCTACCTTTCCCATTATCCCCAAAAGTGATGTACTCTTTGGTCATCACCGGAGTGAGGCTGGAGAACCACCTTCGATCTCCGATCATGTGTCGAGAGCAACCGGAGTTGATCAACCAAAAGCCCTCCATGCCTCCCACCTACAAAATCAAAAACGAGAGCGAGAGTGAGCAAAGGACCCAGCACTGGGGTTAGTACAAAACGAATCAAACTAGTGCCTTGCCATTTGCTCAAACGTGGGGTTAGCAAAATCCATCCTATCTCTCCTAGGTGGAACACCCACACGTCCCCTTGGAGGACTACGCGTACCACGAAGGGGAGACTGTGGCCCGTAGCTCCTCTGGGACCTAAAACTGCGATTGTTCCCCCCATACTCGTATTGGCCACGAGCGAAGGAACGTCCAGCAAACTCACCACACCCAAACCCAACTCGCCTACCACCTTCTCTATGTGGTGGCTCACTGTTGGTATTTGTTAAGCCTACAGAAATATTATGATGGATAATCTGCAAGCGCATGGATACCGGTGAGCATTCCACCCGGGAGAGGGTTTTAAATATCGAATCCACAAGGAGAATGGCAAAGAGAGTATCTGAGGTATATAACTAATCACTGAGTAGCTATCAAGGACATGACAGAAAGAGAGATAAGGAAAACTTAAGGATGTCTGGTTCTTATTCTCACAAGCTATGTCTATATTGTTCTTATGGGGTGATTGTCTGAAGGCACACTTAGGAAAGGGAACCTCCCGAGAATCTATGGGGGAGTCCTACGGTTTCTATAGATGGGAGGTGGACTGCAAAGGACAGATGGGAACAAGGTCACTTCCTGCTTCTACCACACGATCCGGAATATAGAAGGCATTCATAAGCTAGCTAGTCTAAGCACCACGCTTACACTAAACATGCAACTTTAACTCAAGAGCGACAGGAATTAAAGTACTCAAAGAGTTATGAACCATAAGAACAATAAAAACAATGTTGCTCACTTGAATAAGAAGTCGATCTTTCCACAAGGTCTCAGGATCAGGCTCCAATGGAGTTGATCCCAGAGGTAGAAGATGAAGAGGAGACACCGACAGGTCCGGGCCTTCCTTCAGCTTCGCCTCTACCGCTCTCTAATCCTCTCGAACAAGATTAGCTAGATCTAAATAGATCGTGACTCTAATCTCTCAACTTGATACTAACTCTCCAACTCTAATTCTAATCTAGAGCTCTAATCTCAGATAGGCATGGAGGATCTGATAGAATGAATTGTTGTCTACCCTGGGGTCAGGGGGTCTGCTTATATAGTCTAGAGGAGATGACGTGCACCGTATGATCAAACCGACCTTAACTTGTGGTTTAGATTGATCCTCATAGGCGGTGGAAGAACATTCCAGAAGATGGGCCCATTTGGTGCCGGGGGGTGGCCGGTCGGCCCCACCACTGGGCCGGTCGGTCTGGTGTGGGGCCCCCTCAGGGTCCACTTCGGCCAGGTGGGTCCTTGAGCCTTCTAGATGCGTCTTTCTTAGGTGCTAAGTCACGTTGAGTTCCGGAGCCTTCTGGAGTCTTCTAGAGAGGTTTCTTTGCATATTTTTTGAATAGTCCCTGCAAATTCATAGATTCTCCAAAACTCGTGGAAATTGTCAATATAAACCCTAATAAGGTGATCTAATCATATTTTAGTCCTTTTTCTAGTAAATGTGAGGGGAAATATTTATAGATAAAATGTGTCAACAAACTCCCCCACACTTAGGCTTTTACTCGTCCTCGATAAAAGGATGGTTTACAACCGTAGAGACAAGAATCAACATAATTATACTCCTTAGTCATATCTGTACTTAGGGAAAAATCTAAACATAGCTAGAAATAGATCACCTTTATTTCTCAAATCAAGTCAATGGAGAGTTTCTGAATAAGTTTTGAAAAGAAAATGCAGCCTTGCTTACTCTTTTGTGATACTCTCAAATTTTTAGAATGTAAAGATGTAGCAGACTTACCTTGCATATATTGCTGGGTCAAAATCTGTATCCATGAAGAGGCCTGTCATAGGTCGTAGATCAAGATATGTGCGTGTGTCAAATTTTAAAAACCACTGCTCTGACTTTAGAATCTTCTATCTTTTCCCATTTTTTAGAACAAGGTATTCAGCTATTTTATGGAGAGTTGGGTTCTACTCACCCTCGGACACGCATCCATTATTACTCTCTCACTTATTTTTTTAGAGAAGTGGGCCCTACTCACCCTCGGACACGCGTCCATTATTCTTCTCTTTTTATGCCTTTTTTTCTGAGAGGGGGTTCTTTTGACCCGTAGAACACTTGTCAATTTTCTCCTCTCCCTCACTTTTCTCTCCACTCATATTTTTTTCATTTCTTTCTTCTTTTTTTTAGCTGTACCCTTTTTCATGATATGGGAGATAGAGATCAAAAATCTTAGAGCATAGATACTTTAGTGAGAGCAGTGTACGTGATCTTGATCATAGACTTAGACAAAACTTCAACATAGCTCTAGATTTGACAAAGCTCAATATAAGTAAGCAGCATTTAATCAAATTTATTTTTAATGAAAGCTCTGCTGGGATATATTATTGATCATAAAGGAGAAACTTAGCTAATGATTTTTAAAGCACTCTCCATAGACAGGATAAAAGAAAGATGGTTCTCATTATTCTAACCTCATTCTGATCATCCCAAAAGCAATAAATATTTCTAAGAGCATAAACATGTGAAACTTTATCTTTTAGGTTATCAGGACATTTTAGCAGGGCATCTTTATTTAAATTCGAAACGGGAAGCAAATTACAAAAATTTAAAAAGTTCAGGAAGCAAACCGAGTGGTGGACGAGACGTGCCCGAACTGGGTTCTGCCGTGGTTCATCGTGCGAGTCGTTTGTTCTGTGCTTTTCCCATTTTTCTTGATGCCGTTTGGTCATCTGTTCTTCTCCCCCACACTTGTTTTTTGTTATCTTGCATGCACAGTATGGTGGAGACAAAAACATATCCAAAAAATATATATATAGGCAAAATTAGCTCAACTTGTGGAATACTTCTTTATCAAAGGAAAGAGCACTTTATTAAACAACTAAAGCGAACTAAAGCAAACTAACTAACTCGAACTAACTATCACTAATGTGCTCTCTAACTAAGGTGTTTACACAGGGTGTTTGCCCTTCTTAAGGTCGCGGCTATGGTCTTCCTCATCGTCCCTACGTTTCTTTGATTCTAACAGCTTGAGGACGGTCTTGGTGAGGGAAGTGTTGACGTGGTGGATCTCTTTGCAAGTTTCTGCCAGGCTTGCTACTTCTTGCGCTAGCTCAGCTACGGTCTTTTGGGTCTTCTGTTTCTGCGGCATCCGCTGGCTGGCTTCAATTACCGGAATTCTCTTGATCTGAGGTTCTTTGGCACGAACTCCGTCGATGGTAACACGGCTTGAGGAGGTGGTGTACTTATGCACCCTTGTGTTGCCATGCTTGTCCATGCGCACGTCAATGAGTCGCTCTCCATCCCTTGGTTTCTTCAGATCCATGTAGCTAGGAACACGGATCGGCTTCTTCTGAGCTGCTTCACGACGGCGATCATACGGCTGAGCGTACATCACCTGCTTGCTTTCTTTAGGCGATGGCGGCGAACGTGGACGACTAGGCGGGAACAGCGAGAGAGGGATGTGATCAGGAGGCAAGGAGGCTAGCGGCTCTGCTTCCTTCTTGAAAGGAACAACCGCCTTGGCTTCAAAGCTAAAGAGGACAAGCTGCTTGTCGGCCATTGCTGCTGCTTGGAGGCTTTGGGATGAGAAAAAGGTGGAGGTCTGCCCCTGCTTATATATCGGTCACGGACTTGCAGAGGGGGTTGACCTAGCTTGGAAAGGCTGCGGGATATCTCGTAAAAGATCCCCGAACAAGTTTTTCCAAACCTAAACACCTTAGAGATAGCGTGGGTGAAAGCTGGCGGCGCGAGGCGACGGGCAGGGCCCGATCGGCCCAGTGAGGGGGCCGATCGGTCCCCCACCAGGGCGTCTCGCGGCGATCTTCGGCGCGGGGTGCTCTAACCGTGTGCTAATCCCTAAAAACCCTAAGATGGCCCATTATGGCCTAAAATTAATATTCGTGGGAAAACAAAGGAAATCTATCTCATCTAAATCCTCAGACTCTTTATTGGGCTCTAAAAATATTTTAAGACATTGACCATTTACCTTGAATAACGTACCTTCGTCGCCTTGAAGAGTGACGGCTCCGTGTGATGATGAATTCACCACCTTGTATGGTCCTTCCCACTTGCTTCGTAGCTTTCCGTGCCCAAAGAGTCGTACCCTGGAGTTAAAAAGTAATACCTGATCGCCTGGGTTGAATTCTTTCTTTATGATTCTCTTGTCGTGCCATCTCTTGGTTCTTTGCTTGTAGATCTTGGCACTGTGATACGCCTTCTCTCTCCATTCTTCTAGCTCAGACAGTTGCATTTTCCGTTTTGTTTCAGCTGCTTCAAAGTCCATGTTCCATCTCTTTATTGCCCAATGAGCCTTGAATTCTAGCTCAACCGGCAAGTGACATGTCTTCCCGTAGACCAGTTGGTAGGGAGACATTCCAATGGGGGTTTTATAAGCTGTCTGATAAGCCCAAAGTGCTTTGGGTAGCTTGTCTTTCCATTTTATCCCCATTTGGTCCACCGTCTTCTGTAGAATGTTCTTGATCTGCTTATGGGACGTCTCTGCTTGATCACTTGTTTGCGGGTGGTAAGGAGTAGCGACATTGTACTGGATCCCATGGTTCATGAGGTATTTCACAAAGCGCTTGTCGATGAAATGGGATCCTCCATCACTTATCACTAACCTTGGCGTACCGAATCTCGGAAATATTGTCTCTTCAAACATTCTTATTGAGCTTTTGTGGTCAGCAGTTCTGCATGGCAGGGCTTCAACCCATTTGGAGACATAGTCAACTGCCACTAAGATGTACTCGAATTTTCCGGATTTTGGGTATGGTCCCATGTAGTCAATTCCCCAGACATCAAAGAGCTCGATCTGAAGGTTGGTTGTCAGTGGCGTGGCATTTCTGGAATTGATGTTTCCATGCCTCTGACAGGAGTTGCACCTTCGTACGAAATCTTTTGTGTCTTGATACATGGTTGGCCAGAAAAATCTGCTTTGCCAGATCTTTGCATGTGTGCGGAAAGCTCCATAATGACCTCCATATGGTGATGAGTGGCACTTCTCAATGATCTTCATTCCTTCTTCTGCCGGTACACACCTCCTGAGTAACCCGTCAGAGCATACTCGAAAAAGGTATGGTTCATCCCACAGGTGATGGCGACTCTCGTAAATAAGCTTTTTCTTGTCGGCTCCTGGTCGTACATACCCTGCAACCATAAAATTAACAATATCTGCGTACCAGGGGTCTGACCGGGCGATCCGATAGAGCATGTCGTCCCTCATTGCGTCATTGATGGGTAGTTCCTGTGGTTTCTCAAAATACATTCTAGACAAATGATCGACAACAGAATTTTCTACTCCCTTCTTATCTTTTATTTCTAAGTCAAATTCTTGGAGAAGTAGAATCCATCTTATTAATCTAGGTTTAGCATCTTTCTTAGTGAGCAAATATTTTAAAGCAGCATGATCAGTGTAAACAATAACTTTTGCTCCTACTAAGTAAGATCTAAACTTGTCAATGGCATAAACAACAGCTAGCAGTTCTTTTTCAGTTGAGGCATAATTGAGTTGAGGTCCTGTCAAAGTTTTACTAGCATAAGCAATGGCATGATGTTTCTTGTCCTTTGTTTGCCCCAAAACAGCCCCCACAGCATAATCACTTGCATCACACATAATTTCAAAAGGTAAAGACCAATCAGGGGGTTGTATAATGGGTGCAGAAATAAGAGCATTTTTTAGAGTTTCAAAAGATTTAAGACAAGCATCATCAAAATCAAAAGGAACATCTTTGGCAAGCAAGTTTGTAAGAGGTCTAGCAATATGAGAAAAATCTTTTATAAACCTTCTATAGAAACCAGCATGGCCAAGAAAACTTCTGATTCCCTTGACAATAACATGTGGAGGTAGTTATTCAATTACTTCTATTTTAGCTCTATCTACCTCAATTCCTCTTTCAGAAATTAGATGGCCTAGCACTATTCCGTCTCTAACCATGAAATGACATTTTTCCCAATTAAGGACTAAGTGCTTTTCTTCACATCTTTGCAAAACCTTATCCAAGTTTTCTAGACAATCATCAAAAGTTTTTCCATAAATAGAAAAATCATCTATGAAAACTTCCATGATCTCTTCAATCATATCAGAGAATATAGACATCATACATCTTTGAAAAGAAGCTGGAGCATTACATAGCCCAAAAGACATTCTACGATAAGCATAAGTTCCATAAGGACATGTAAAAGTGGTTTTGCTCTGGTCACTGGGATGGATTGGGATTTGGTGATATCCAGAATATCCATCAAGAAAGCAAAAGAAAGAGTGATTTGCCAACCGCTCTAACATTTCATCAATGAAGGGCAGTGGAAAGTGATCTTTCCTTGTGGCTTTGTTGAGTTTTCTATAATCTATGCACATACATCATCCAGTGAAGGTTCTCTGAGGAATTAATTCATTCCTCTTTCACAACTGTCATGCCTCCCTTTTTAGGCACAACTTGCACGGGGCTCACCCACTCACTATGTGGCACAGGATATATAATCCCGGCGTGTAAGAGTTTCAGAACTTCTTTCTTCACCACCTCTCTCATCGCATTGTTGAGTCTTCGTTGTGGCTCTCTAGATGGTAGAATATTAGGGTCTGTAGGAATGCGATGAGTGCAAAGGGCAGGACTGATGCCCTTAAGGTCTTGGAGTGAGTAGCCAAAGGCTGAGCGATGTTGTTCTAAGATGGTTACAGCCTATGAGTCTCTTCCTGAGTGAGTTGGTCATTAATGATCACAGGAGACTCAGAATCATTGTGCAAAAAGGCATATCTAAGACCAGGTGGTAAAGGTTTAAGCTCAATGGGAGGTCTCAAGGGTTCCTCGGTCTCATCGAGGGGCTCAGATTCTGTAGGATTTTCTTCTTCCTCCTCGATGAAGAATTCAGTGACATCTTCTTGATTGGATTCTATGAAATGTTCTAGAGATGCTTCATTCACCTCTTCCATTGGGTCAGGTTCAGGACTAGGTTTAGTCTTAGTATGGATCGAATGTGAGAAGTGTAAGGGAACTTTAATGGTTTTGCCTAGGCAAACATCAAGTTTCCCTGTGTGTCCTTCTTTAAGGAGTTTTTCTAAAGGATAGCCTATTAAAAGATCAAACTCCTTAATATCACAAATGTGAAAGCTCAGGTGAATTGACATGTCGTAAACTGAAATAGGTAAGACATAGAGAATTCCCGAACTTTGAATAATTTGTCCTGAGGAGCACTTTAATAATTTCGTTGTGGGAGATAATGGCTTGTTTTTAATAAACTGATGGAAAAAGGATAAGGCCATTATATTGATTACCACAACTGGATTATAAAGGGTATCAAAGGGGGTTCCATTGATTGTACATTGAATTGGTATAGAAGGTGAATCCAAATGGACTACATCAGAGGAAAGCTCTGACTCTTCCAACCATTCCCCACTCATGATGGATGCAAGCTCCACAGTGCGTTCTCTTGAGAAGGTTTGCTCAAAAGGGTCTATCTTCTCATGTGAAGAAGATGTGTCCTTTTGAGGCCTCTTCTCTTTATGATATTTCGAGGTGTTTCCATAATCGGAAAATAAATCATCCTCGATATCATTTATAAAATCAGGTAGAGGAATTTCTTCCTGTGGTGATTCTATATGTTGGATAGCTATAGGTTGAGATGTTTCTGGCATAGGTTCTGGTGTAGCTATCTTTGGAATCTCTTCTTCTAAAGTTTTCTCTTCTAAAGGACCATCATTAGTGCTGGCTAGAATGTTGTCTAGGACGGTTCTAGCTTCACTAGATGTAAGGTGTATGAATGATCCATGAGAGGAGGTATTCAAATAGGCTCTAGATTCCTTATTAAGACCAATATAGAAATGTTGAAGGAGAATATGGTCTTGAAGACTTAGATCTGGTCCGGATTTGCAAAGGAGTTCAAAATGTTCCCAGGATGAACTCATAGACTCATTATCCCCCTGTTTGAAGGATATGATCTTGATTCTGAGGTCGACTACTTTAGATAAGGGATAAAAATCCATGCAAAAATCGGCACGGAGAGTTCCCCAATCGCCTTTCATCTTCTCTTTGGTCCGGTCGTACCATTGGCGAGCTTTTCCTTTCAGAGTGAATGGAAAAAGCTTCCAACGGATAGTCTCGTCTGACATACCCTCAATGTGCAGGCAGTCACAAGTTTGCTCAAACTGTTGGAGATGATGATAAGGGTCTTCGTCTTCTATTCCTAAGAAAGTGTTGGTTTGGACCATCTCTATTAACCGTGGGCGCAGCTCATAGGCATCAGATAGGATTGGTTTCGATGATGGCATAGGCCTAAGGCTGAGCTCTGAGGGTGCCGAAAAGTCTTTAATGAGGGTAGTGTCCATAAGGACAGTAGGTAATCTAAAACTAAAAAGAAAAAAGAAAGATACAAGATTAGTTATACTCGAAGAGTTTTCTCTTAACCGTTCTCCCCGGCAACGACGCCAGAAATGCTTGTTGGTATTTGTTAAGCCTACAGAAATATTATGATGGATAATCCACAAGCGCACGGATACCGGTGAGCATTCCACCCGGGAGAGGGTTTTAAATATCGAATCCACAAGGAGAATGGTAAAGAGAGTATCTGAGGTATATAACTAATCACTGAGTAGCTATCAAGGACTTGACAGAAAGAGAGATAAGGAAAACTTAAGGATGTCTGGTTCTTATTCTCACAAGCTATGTCTATATTGTTCTTATGGGGTGATTGTCTGAAGGCACACTTAGGAAAGGGAACCTCCCGAGAATCTATGGGGGGAGTCCTACGGTTTCTATAGACGGGAGGTGGACTGCAAAGGACAGACAGGAACAAGGTCACTTCTCGCTTCTACCACACGATCCGGAATATAGAAGGCATTCATAAGCTAGCTAGTCTAAGCACCACACTTACACTAAACATGCAACTTTAACTCAAGAGCGATAGGAATTAAAGTACTCAAAGAGTTATGAACCGTAAGAACAATAAAAACAATGTTGCTCACTTGAATAAGAAGTCGATCTTTGTTGACGGATAAAACTCGTATCCACCTACAATCCGTAAGCGTACGGATCTACAGCTTTTTCACCACAGGGATTCCCTAGGTTCTTATCAATCCGCGGAGCAAGGGGATTGCTAGCGCTTAACCAAGTACTAATCTAGTTGATGGAAAACCTTTAAAAGGGGTATTAATCTAAAGGTAAAGACAATCTAACCTATGTTAATCTAAGAAGTCTAAGGTGAAACTAGATGGCAAAGGGTGGACACAAGAGAGAGATTAAGATAGATAAGCGTTCCCTCCCTAGGGTTTAGGATCACATGAACATGCATCTACTACATGAAAAGGGTGTTGCCTACACTAGCTTCATGGCGGTTATGCGGCCGCTAAGCCTTTTCCCTCCACCGTACTTTCACTACGCAAGGTAATCAAACACTTTCACATATAACTGCATCTATACCTAAGCATCCATAGGGTTAAGCTAATCACCACGATTACCACAAACCCTACTAAGAACACATGTTGTACATACATATGTGAATAAAGCACTCGCATAGACATAGACCATTAAGCATCGAAAGGCATAGGGTTCATGTAGCGATCACAAATCATGTATCCATCTAACCCTAGGGATGAACAGAGACATTACCCCATCATCTTACAAGGATTGAAGCACATAGGGGTGATGGAGACTCCGGAGAACGTCGTCGATGAAGATGGCGGCGATGAAGCTTGGGAACACCCCTAGGCCAGCGGCTTGGAGTCCTCCTCTTGCTTCCTTCCCTCCGCTGGTGTTGATCCTTGAGACGAGCTAATCCAACTCTCTCCCTCATCTTGCGGCGGCGGTTTTCTGGTGAATGGCGTTGGTAGAATGATCGGATCGATGTGGCGGCCGACGGAGGCAGAGGCAATAAATAGATGAACACCTAGGGCAAATGGGGCGCCGAACCGGGCCCGGAGTGGGCTGGCCCGGTCGGCCCAGGCCGGCCGGCCCAGGCCCGTTTCAGCCTGGTTCGGCCCCGGTTTCTCCCTGGTTTTTTCTCGCGTGATTCCTTATTTGTGTGCACTTGCATGTGGGCCTTTGACGTCGTTTCCTTCATGGTTAAGGCTTGAATCCTTGCTATCCAAGCTTCGCTGTTTTCTGGTTGAGTCCCTGAAGACTTGCACGTTGACGCTTCGGTCCTCGGGTCATTTGGAGTCATGTTCATCGCGTGTCTTGACTCTTGTCGGGCTTCATGATCTTCTTCCAAAGTGCTTGGTGAACTTATCCCGAAAGTCTCCTCTTTAGTGTAGATTTCCTGCGTAAACAATAAACTCCAAAATCGACATGCAAGAGTGAACTTGTTATATACGGGGGGTTAGTTCCAGTGGTTCGAATAATAAATCAATACCAACATTAAAGGTAAACTCATAGCTAGGTTGACAGAAATTCACCGTCAACATCTCCCCCATGCTTAAACCTTGCTCGTCCTCGAGTAAGTAATCCTCGCTTAAAAGGGAAATCAGCGTTGCCTTCCAATGTTGTCCCTGCACTTAGTCATTCATGACGAGGCAAATTTCTCTCTCTTAAGAATTTATTTTTAAAGATCAAGTTGTGACCGGCTTCTTTTTCATTATGGAAGATAGACTAACAATAAAGAACAAGCCACATTTAATAAACACGATGCTCTCAAACTTAAGCGAACTTCAAACCATTACCTTGTTACATGGAAGAATTTTCAAAAAGATGCATATCCAACATAGGTGAAAATCTCTTGCAAAAGCTCATGAAAACACTCATCTCATCAAGTCACTCAAGCCTATACTAGATTATTTTCAACCTATTCTACTCATATGTGGTAGTGGAAGGCTTATGTGGAGTTTGGAAGGTTAAAAACAACCCTAGCAAAACATACATCCGAAATATTGTCAAATTAAGAGAGAGATCTATTGGAATTACCGAGACTCGTCAAAAAGGCCATGGAAAATAAATGTTGGAAAGAGAGAGGGATGAAACACACATTTAGATAAGTGGACATGTGCAAGTGGCAAATGGATGATCCCGAGGCATGAGTGAAGTCCTCGTTATCGGATTGCACATGGTTGGAAGATTTGAGTATGGATTTGTCATCAAGGCACTTGAGAACTTATGAAGCAAAAAGAACCGAGGAGCAACTTTATTATTTTTTTACTTTTATTTTATTTCCTTCTCATTTTTCTCTCTTTCTTTTTTTCTTTCTTCTTCCTTTTTTCCTTACTTTTCTTTTCATCATAATTTTTTTTCATTTTTCATTTTTTTTCTTTTGCTCCTCAGAACTTTTGCAACATAATACTTACATAGCATTTGTCAGAGATGATGTAATGACTCCTCCCCCATGCTTGAACGATGCTCGTCCTCGAGCATAAAAGAGAGGGGAAATGACTGCTAAAGTAAGTATAAATTCCATAATCTTGCGGAATATTTGAATCTCCATCGAGAATTTTACTCCATACTCAAATTGGGTTGTGGACAAGGAGGTGATCACAAAAAGATGTTTTTGGTTTAGGGTGGATGCCCAGCGAAGTTTGTGAAATTTTCGATGTGAAAACCCACAATGCATGGACAAAAAGGCTAGCATGAAAAAGTTACACAAAGGAATGATCAGCTTCTTAGTCTCGAACCATAGAAATCAATCCTAATCCAACTCATCAAAACATATGTTTGCAATCTACAGGTTTTGTTATCATAGAACATATATGTATATGGCTTTGGTAGGTAGAACTTTGCAAGAGCATCACAAATATGTAGATAGCATAAAAGTTAAGTTTTCATAAAAACAACAAGTTATCCGGCTATCCATAAACTTAAATCAAAGAGCAAAGATATGTATGTAGGTCTAGAGCATAGTCATTTCACCTCCACAAATAAAAGAGCCGGTATTTAAATTAATTTTAGATCATATTATCGAGAGCAATTAGCCAAGACATGTATAACTTCATGTAGGTAAAACAAAGCGGCAACTTTCATCATCTTTCCGTAAGCATAGGCAATATAAAACATCGAGGTGAACACATGGTCATGCCTATCTATGAAAAATAAAAATAAACCTAGGTTGTCCTCCTAGTAGCCATGTTATTGTTGGAAGAGAAAAACAAAATGTTGCACCTAAGGTTGAAGGCGTACTTACAAGCATTTATGTTCGGAAAAGAGAAGGTCCATGGAGATGTTACCATCCTTTGTAGTTCTTCGTTGCCTTCTTCCGACATCTCCATGTATCGATGTGGCTTTTGCTTTTGTCTTGATTTATCAATGCTCCTAAACTTCTGAATTTGATCTTGTATGCTTAATGGAGTCATTGGTCGCCCTTCTCTTCAATGTTGTCATCACCATCTCCTCTTTCTTGTTCTCATCATCTCCTTGCTGTCTCTTTTTCATAGATTTCCCCTCTGTCCAGAACAGAACATATATCGAAATATAGCTCTATTGAAAAGTTTATGAAATTACCTTTCCAACGTGTGGTCATTCATCGAAAACGGAGTTCAAACAAGGGAGCTATGTCCGTTTTACTTCAGCGCAGCGTGCTGTCCAAAACTGATTTCAGGACGTGTTGCACTCGGTGATTCGGGCATAACCGCTTGTAGGAACCTCCGATTGTCTTGATTCTTGATTTGTTGGAATCGTAACTTCATGGGGCTTCTAAATATCCAAAAATATTCAATGTTTTCCCTTCGAGACCATACAGAATTTTGATGAGATCAGTGGCTTCTTGCGCATTGATCCGGTGATGTTAATGATCTTGATCATTCTATCTTCTAGAGCGTCATGTTGCACTTCCGTGTTGAAGATTCAGAGTCTCCCCCATGCTTAGCATTTTGCTAGGCATGGAAGAAGAAGACAAAGCATTTTTATCTTAGTCATCCTTCAATTTCCTTGTAGTGAGAGTCTCTATCTTGCCTGCAAGACATTTTAAGCGCACAATCTACCCCCAAGGTGACGGTTGGGAGTAGATAGAATTGCCAACAATCCAATGTTTCCTAGGACTCTCAACTTATGGCATAATTAGTCTAATGAGAAATAAAAACCTAATGAGTGTACGTGGTGCAAAGTGTGTATGCACATGATAGGAAAGCATATAAACAAAGACAATGTTTTCACCTAGTTCTAAACACCATGTTTACAACTAGGTTGCTGAATTTCTCCATAGCCATAAAGGTTGATAAATCTAGGGTTAAAACACCATGTCTATCCCTAGATCAATAACTCTTATAGCACAAGAAAAATTAAGCGCATTGCAAAGCTTATAAACTAACCAATGCAACATGAAAATATATGAAAAGCTAGCAAAGTTTATCGAACTTAACGATGATGGTCCGCAATCATGTTTAAACACCACGTTTACACAAGATCACAAAAGAAAAATACTCATAAGGCCTTATGAAGCATTAACATGGAAACTGAAGCATACATCATTAAGTATATAAAACAACCAAGCCTACTATGTGCAAAACATGTATACGCAAAGCAACATCATGTCGATAACAAAATGCAATGCATGCAAATAAATAAATATGAGCATGAACTTGATGGTGGTTCTAAAAAGAAAACTAAACTTAGATTAATAAACACAAGTTGATCATCATAAGATGGTGCCATTCTTTATTCTCTCTAAGAAAGGAATAAAAATATAAAGAAACGGGTTGCCTCCCGAAAAGCGCTTCATTTAAAGTCATAGAGCTCGACTTTCTCACATACCTTCTTTTCGTCGCATAGCCATGGTCCCTCATGCAAGAAGAAAAGGTACCAATGCAGCTTTAATTTACTTCCCATGTTGTGCTTGATCACTTATAGAAGACTTGCCCAAGGCATCCTTTTGCTTCATCTCTATCTCCCTCTTTATAACCCTTCGGTGCGGCCTTCACTCCATAAATTTTTCTTTAATCTCCAGAACAGAAAGTATACCCAAGCTCTACTCCATTGCACAGTGCACAAAATTTCCTTTCCAACGAGTCTTTATTTGCCCAAATCGGACTCCGAACAAGAGAGTTACGTCCGTTTTACTTCGGCGATGAAATCTGTCCTGAAATTTCAGAACGCGCAACGCTCAATATTTTCTCCATAACTCCTTGCACGGGTCTTCAAATTCGTTGGTTCTTGATGCGTTGGAATGGCAACTTGATGGAGCTTCTGAATATCTCATTTTCTTCATTTGTACACCTCTGAACAAGCTCTCTAATTGATGAAGACAGCAGCATCCATCGTGGGATTTGGAGAGGTTGATGATTTATCTTGCAACTCATTAGGCATGACTTCTCTTTTAATTATTCGAGCCTTGTCTACATGGTTAGTGAAAATCGGGTCTTCTCCCGACATGTGCTTCTTTAAGGTCATTAGCTTGACCAAGCGCAAAGCATGATCGAGATTTACAAAACTTATTGTAAACATACGCGTCCATAATTAACACCACATGCTAATTGTAGCAACAAGTCAAGGTGTAAACAAAAGAAGCATATGTTTCATGCATAGCACTTAACTCATCATTAGGCAAAGGTTCTTTAGGTGTGAGATTAATTGGTTCAAACATAAATGTTTCCTCTTTTTCATTCTCAAGAAAATCTAGCCTATCAACATGATCATTATTGGAACAAGGCATAGAATTTAAACTATTATTCATACTATTGGTCCAACATGAATATTTAAACATATCATCATTAATACCAATAATATCTTGAGATTTCAGCGTGTACCTTTGCCTCGGAGCCCCCTCAACAAGAGTGATATTTGGTTCATCTAGTGGTGGTGAAGTCAAATCAATCTCAACAAGTGTAGTTGCCTCTTCATCACCATCTTGCAATTTCTTCAACTCATCATGTGGAACATGTAATCCTTCAACTATGTACGCATTCATCTCTTCTTTGAAGTCTTCTTTATCAACTAAATCTTCATCTTCAAAGTCTTGTATGTTGCTTTCCTTATCTCCCGTGTACCACATGTCGTCAAGATCGCTCATCGTTAATTCACTCTTTTCTTCATCCTTGAGTGCTTCCATGTCTTGATTTGCTAGTGTGTAGGCTTCAATAGCACACAAGCTATCACCTTGTGGGGAGGGGCCTTCTTGGAGTACTTGCTCTATGTCAACTCCTTCCCATTCATCTTCTAGCTTGAGTCCTATCTTCTCCCATTTATCCTTCGAGTCACTAGGCTCATCACGGTTGTACTCTTATCTTTCTTCATCATAGATCTTTGAGTTGTCAAATCGGTCGTTCCATCCTTCATCATCTTCTTCTCTTTCTTCTTCAAATATCTTTTGGATCGACACTCCACTCATCTCTTGATCAAATATATCTTCAACTAGTTTGGCAACGTGTCGGCGTTCCTCCTTCCTTCGGTAGTTGATTAGTGGGGCAAAATCAACTTGAATCCAACCGGATTGATTGAACTCCGCCAATGGTCTAGCATTCCACATACTTCGGCCTACATTCATGTTAGTTTCAACATTTTTAATATCCGAAATGACTTCTCTTACCTTGGGAAGTGGATCTTTAATTTCTTGTATGGTCGGTTCTTCTTTCTTGACCTCCGGTTCATCTTTTTCAGAAAAATTCAGCAAGCACCTTGGGCTTGCTTTTGTCGTTTTGCTCCTCCCGACAACATCTTTGCCAATCTCATTGCGTTCTTTGTCCATTGCTTATCCTTTGTAAGATTTGTGCGGCTTCACTAATAGTTTTATCCATTAAATCACCGCCTGCACACATGCTTACAAAACGAGATGAGTTAGGGGTTAGTGAAAAATAAAAGGTATGCAACATCAAGTCACCGGAAAATCCCAAGTTCGGGCCTTGCTCAAGTAGTTCATTAAAACGGTCCCATGCTTCATCAATTCCTTCATCCTCTCCTTGCTTGAAAGTGAGCACTTGCCTCCTTAAGTCTTGGACCTTGCTTATGGGAAAGAACTTCAAAAGAAACTTCTTCACTAGCTCATCCCAATTTCCTTTTGCTTCAATGGACGCAAGTGTGTACCATCTTCGCGCTTCATCTTCGAGAGAGAACGAAAAAAGATTCCACTTGAACCAAGCGGCCGGAACTCCTTCTTGTCGCACCATGTTGCATATCATCGTGAATTCCTTAATGTGTCTATATGGGTTGTCATCCTCCAATCCTCTAAAGGGGTTTGTCGCCACTAACTTGATGATTCTAGGCTTCACTTCATAGTGGGTTGTAGCAAGCATCAAATCTGATTTTTGCATCTCAATGTCTTCCGTTGACGGCATTGCTAGCTCCCTTAGCGACATCCCTTCGTCTTCCGATGGTGAGGTGAACAAATCCATCTAGGCACAAGAAAATAGAAAGAAAAACAAAACAAAAGAACTTTTCTAGAAAATAAGGGTTAGGTGTTAGTAATCAACAAAACTAATACAAGATTAAACGTAGCAAACTGGCTTGCTCCCCGGCAACGGCGCCAGAAAAAGGGGCTTGTTGACGGATAAAACTCGTATCCACCTACGATCCGCAAGCGTACGGACCTACACCTTTTTCACCATGGGGATTCCCTAGGTTCTTATCAATCCGCGGAGCAAGGGGATTGCTAGCGCTTAACCAAGTACTAATCTAGTTGATGGAAAACCTTTGAAAGGGGTATTAATCTAAAGGTAAAGACAATCTAACCTATGTTAATCTAAGAAGTCTAAGGTGAAACTAGATGGCAAAGGGTGGACACAAGAGAGAGATTAAGATAGATAAGCGTTCCCTCCCTAGGGTTTAGGATCACATGAACATGCATCTACTACATGAAAAGGGTGTTGCCTACACTAGCTTCATGGTGGTTATGCGGCCGCTAAGCCTTTTCCCTCTACCATACTGTCACTATGCAAGGTAATCAAACACTTTCACGTATAACCGCATCTATACCTAAGCATCCATAGGGTTAAGCTAATCACCACGATTACCACAAACCCTACTAAGAACACATGTTGTACATACATATGTGAATAAAGCACTCGCATAGACATAGACCATTAAGCATCAAAAGGCATAGGGTTCATGTAGCGATCACAAATCATGTATCCATCTAACCCTAGGGATGAACGGAGACATTATCCCATAATCTTACAAGGATTGAAGCACATAGGGGTGATAGAGACTCCGGAGAACGTCGTCGATGAAGATGGCGGTGATGAAGCTTGGGAACACCCCTAGGCCTGCGGCTTGGAGTCCTCCTCTTGCTTCCTTCCCTCCGCCGGTGTTGATCCTTGCGACGAGCTCATCCAACTCTCTCCCTCATCTTGCGGCGGCAGTTTTCTGGTGAATGGCATTGGTAGAATGATCGGATCGATGTGGCGGCCGACGGAGGCAGAGGCAATAAATAGACGAGCACCAAGGGCAAAGGGGGCGCCGAACCGGGCCCGGAGTGGGCTGGGTCGGTCGGCCCAAGCCGACCGGCCCAGGCCCGTTTCGGCTCGGTTCGGCCCCGGTTTCTCCCCGGTTGCTTCTCGCGTGATTCCTTATTTGTGTGCACTTGCATGTGGGCCTTTGACGTCGTTTCCTTCACGGTTAAGGCTTGAATCCTTGCTATCCAAGCTTCACTGTTTTCTGGTTGAGTCCCTGAAGACTTGCATGTTGACGCTTCGGTCCTCGGGTCATTTGGAGTCATGTTCATCGCGTGTCTTGACTCTTATCAGGCTTCATGATCTTCTTCCAAAGTGCTTGGTGAACTTATCACGAAAGTCTCCTCTTTAGCGTAGATTTCCTGCGTAAACAATAAACTCTAAAATCGACATGCAAGAGTGAACTTGTTATATACGGGGGGTTAGTTCCAGTGGTTAGAATAATAAATCAATACAAACATTAAAGGTAAACTCATAGCTAGGTTGACGGAAATTCACCGTCAACAATCTTTCCACAAGGTCTCAGGATGAGGCTCCAATGGAGTTGATCCCAGAGGTAGAAGATGAAGAGGAGACACCGACAGGTCCGGGCCTTCCTTCAGCTTCGCCTCTACCGCTCTCTAATCCTCTCAAACAAGATTAGCTAGATCTAAATAGATCGTGACTCTAATCTCTCAACTTGATACTAACTCTCCAACTCTAATTCTAATCTAGAGCTCTAATCTCAGATAGGCATGGAGGATCTGATAGAATGAATTGTTGTCTGCCCTGGGGTCAGGGGATCTGCTTATATAGTCCAGAGGAGATGACGTGCACCGTACGATCAAACCGACCTTAACTTGTGGTTTAGATTGATCCTCATAGGCGGTGGAAGAACATTCCAGAAGCCGGGCCCATTTGGCGCCGGGGGGTGGCCGGTCGACCCCACCACTGGGCCGGTCGGTCTGGTGTGGGCCCCCCTCGGGGTCCACTTCGGCCAGGTGGGTCCTTGATCCTTCTAGATGCTTCTTTCTTAGGTGCTAAGTCACGTTGAGTTCCGGAGCCTTCTGGAGTCTTCTAGAGAGGTTTCTTTGCATATTTTCTGAATAGTCCCTGCAAATTCATAGATTCACCAAAACTCATGGAAATTGTCAATATAAACCCTAATAAGGTGATCTAATCATATTTTAGTCCTTTTTCCAGTAAATGTGAGGGGAAATATTTATAGATAAAATGTGTCAACACTCACCTCGAGGCACAAACTCACACCTCTCTCGAGGGTAAATGGTACGCACCATACCCTCACCTCTCGGCACCAACCTAGGCTCAGGCACACCACGAGAAAGGCGGTACCTGTCCTTATTGGCCAACTCCCTAGCCAACCTCTCCTCACGCTTCCTCCTGAAGCAAAACTCAGCAAGGTGCCCATCCCTCCCACAATGCTCACAATGGAAGGGTTTTGGTTTTGGCTTTGGTTTTGGTCTCTCTTTGAGCTCCGGCTTCTCCTCACTCGGTTTCTCTCCCTTCTTCCCAAAGAACTCATTCCCCAAGTCACTCTTGAACTTGATGGGTTTCTGGAAGTTGTCGGTTTGTGGAGGAAACACAGGTGGAGCTGGGGTTGTGTCTAGTCGGTTCCAAAGATGATTTGGCTTAGGAACAAAGGCATTTTTGTGGTGGGTTTTTTGTGGCTCTGGGATATCTCCGATCTTCCCCTCATTCTCACCACTTCCCTCACCAACCTTGTTTGCCCCAAGTGCTTCCCCATCCTGGCACTTGTATGTCTCAATCATTATCCTCAACTGAGGCTCATGACCAGACAACCAACCCATCAACTTTCTCAACTCATCATTCTCATCCTGCAAGCGATCAACATAGTGTGCAAGCTCCATATTCTTCACAGCATTTATTTCACAAGTAGAGAATATTGTAGAAACAGGAGCTTTCAGCTGTGCCTCTAGAGATCTAGCATAAACAAGCGAAACATCTAGCTTCTCATGCAAAACAGGACAAGAAGTGCAAGCACCAAGAAAGGAGGGTCTAGATTTCATCTCATCTAGCTCAACCCTAAGCACATCTATTTCCTCAACTTTGGAGGCATACTTCTCCTTAAGCACAGTCAATTCACCAAGAAAAGTGGAACAATCAGTGCATTCAGGTTCATTGGTCACAACAGGAGCAGACTTAAGGGAATCTATTTGAGCTCTAGCATCAACAAGCAAAGATTCTAGCTCAACCACCTTCTCCTTAGCCACTCCAAGCAAAGACCTATACTCCCTCTTCTCCTTGTTGGTCTTTCTAAGCACATCATCATGGTTGTCAAGCAAGTCATTCAACCTAGCATTCTCCGCTATCAAGAAGGATGGATCATTGTTTACCTCTTCCTCGGAGTCGGAGCCCGAGTCATCCTTGTTGCTCTTCTTGCTTGCGAAGGTATGTGCCATGCTGCAAAAGCCTTGGGCGACGAAGCATAGGCCGTTGATGTTCTTGCTCGACCGCTTGCCCTTGTGCCGGTTCTCATCTTCATCACTTGAGCTCGATGAAGAGTAGCAGGAGCTTGAGTCGATGTCGCTTGCACCGGCAACCATCGCCCGCTCCTTCTTATTGTGACCACCACTTTTCCTTGGCCTCCGCTCGGACTTGTTCTTGCCCTTGTAGTCGTCCCTCGAGTGGTGCTTGTGGTCGGTCCTCAGATGGTGCTTGTGCTCGGGCTTGAGCTCCATGGCTTCCGGGCACTCGGCGATGAAGTGCCCGTGCTTCCCGCACTGGTAGCACATGCCCGAGCTCCTCCGAGCGTTCTTTCGGTTCGTGTACATGTGCTCGAACTGCCTGCTCAGCAACGCGAGGTCCTCCTCGCCTAGCATGTCGAACTCCTCATCTGGCATGGACACAAGGCAAGACAAAGAAAAATGTCTCGAAGACGTGTTAGCATTAGTCCTTGAACCAGATGCGAGAGCCAGACTATGAGGGTCAGTCGGGTTCTCGATCTTTGCACGCACCCCACGGTCCACCTCGGACGACTTGAGCTTGGAAAACAGCTCGTCCACCGTGAGGGTCTCATACTTCTTCGACTCAAGAATGGCCTCGACCTTCTCACTCCACACGGTACGATCCAGGGAATGCAAGAGCTTGATCGCCCTGTCATGGTCATCGTACGGGAGCACAGCCACATTAGCCCTCATGTTGTTCACAATCACCGTGAACCGCTGGAACATGGCATCAATCGACTCATCGGGGAGATGCATGAAATTCTCATACTCTCTCCGGTAGGTCGCAAAGAGCCGAGCCTGAACCTGAGTGTTCCCGGCATGAGCATTCTTCAACTGCTCCCAAATCCTGCAAGCCAAGTCCTCTGTCTGAACCCGATCGAATTCGGATTGACACAGAGCACGGTACAGGTAGTCGACCGCCTTGTTGTTGGCGTCGAACATGTCCCTCGATCCTGGAGCAAGGAAGTTCACAGGATGAACATAAGCTGTGTTCACCGTGACATCCCACAGGATCTGACCCTTGCCGCGGAGGAAAGCAGCCATCCGCCTTTGCCACATCTGGTAGTTAGTACCATCAAAGTGTGGAGGACCCGAACCCCATTCCTGGTATGCCATCTTTGGATCTTAGACTTGTTAGAATCACGAAGATCTGTAACCGGCTCTGATACCAATTGAAGGACCGATTAGGCTACCAGAGAGGGGGGGAGTAAATGGGAGCCTATAAAAATTCTTCCCGAAGGTCGAACTCGGCCTATGTCCCAAATTCACAACCAAGGATTCCCACACGAGTTTGCCAAGGTCGCGTAGTCACAACAGACATACCAACCCTAGGAGCAAACCCCAAACAATCCCAAAGCGAAAGCGAAACTCAAGAAGCAAAGGACTTAGCAGCTCTGCAACAGCCCAGGCGGACGGTCCGCAATGACCTGGCGGACAGTCCGCGATGGACTGGCGGACGGTCCGCGTGACCTTGTCGGACGGTCCGAAATTGCAACCCGAACAACCAGTACTACACCTCGAAATACAGACGGTCCGTGGCCACCCCGCGGACAGTCCGACCCGCGCAGACAGTCCGGCAACCCCGGGCGGACAGTCCGGCAAACTCCCTCCAACCGAAAACACCCAACTCGACGGATCGAAACAAAGCGACGCAAGAACTCGTGAAGAACATGACGAACAGCTAGCTGGTTGGCACCTCGTGGACAGTCCGCCGACCCCGTGCGGACGGTTTGCCCGGAGCAGAAACAGCAGCCCGAGCCTGACCTCCCAAAGAACAAACCTTCCTTCCCTTTGCCCGATCTCCCGAATCAACCAAGGGATTGCTACCAAATCATAGGTGAAGATGAAGCGCCTCTAGGAGATGCTATACCTATGAATTTGTAGCCTCAAACCCACTGGATCGAGAGGAATCGAGATTCTACCGAGCTCACACCATGAGCTAGGGTTCCAACCAAAATCCTTCAATCGGAGGCCGAATTCAGAGTTTGAGGGGTCATGATCAAGCACAAAGATGCACGAGGCAACTATCCATGATCCCCACCCACGAATCCGAACCCAAACACCTCAGAATCGAAGGAACAATCCGCGCACAAAAATCCAACGAAAATAGCTCGAAAAAGACACGAAAAACACACAAGCTACAAGAGGGAAATCGACGCAACCATGAAAGATTCCATTCACTCGGAGGTCAGATTCTTTACAAACTGATGAAAAATCTAAACCTATGGAGCAAGGAAATGAGAAGCAGTCCGGAAGGATAGTTTGCCTGGAAACCCTAGAGCTAATATATATGAGTCCCTCCGGGCCAGGCAAAAAGACCACACTACCCCTAGCACTTAAGTTGTGATACAAACCCCTCAGGGGCATATAGGTCATGTAGCACTCCACTTCATCGCACGGCCACGCCGTTGCCGCAGACCGCGTCCTCCCGATGCAAGCCCTGCGATCCCGCCACGTGTCCGCCGACATCGAAGCTTCTCGGCGCGCCCGGATCCCGTCTCCGCCCGCCGAGCCTCTGGTCTTGGTTTTGTGGCTCAACCAAGTAACCCGACGGTTTTGTGGTGAACCGCCGCAAACCCCGCGTGCAGATTCTGGTCGTGAGCCGCTACCCTACACCGGCTCCTATCCACGACTTCGTCTTGCTTTTCTTGCCACCATGCGGCCCGGACTTGACCCCGCTGGCCACCGGGTCCCTCAAGCCGAGCCTACTTGTCTCTCCACTCCTCGGAGGCCCCGCAAGGCATAGACCTTTCGCGCTCGCTCTTCACCTGCACCAACGCAAATCAAGCCGCAACCTGCACCTGCAATACTCGGCCAAGAGTCAGTCCACACCACGTTGTCAATCACTCATCACAGCCAGGAGCGACCACCCACCGGTCCTCGGACGCTCCGGTCCTCAGCGGGTTTGCTAACCCGTGTCGGCATTGACTACTCCCTCCATCCCAAATATTTACACTTGTTGACTTCCGTGCTTCACGTTTGACCATTTGTCTTATTTGAAAAAATTGTGAAAGTATTATTTATTTTACTATGACATATATATTTTAAGTATATCATAATTATTTTTACATTTTCACAAATTTTTTGAATAAGACGAATGGTCAAATGTGATTTGTAAAAGTCAAAGGGTGTAAATATTTTGGGACGGAGGGAGTATCCATTTTGCAAAATGAATATTCAACCGCTCCCTTCTTCTTTCTGAATGGATAAGCGCAACACTTTCCTTGAAAAAAAGCGCAGAGGAGGCGTGAGAGGAGGCGTGGAGACAGAGACGACGATGAGCGCCAGCGAGGGGCCAAGCAGCGGACGACCCCGCGCACCCGGGATCGAGGAGAACCGGAATGCGAAGCGGTGCCGCAACTGGATCCGCGCGCGTGCCGGCGAGATGGCAACGAAGAGGGAGACGATGATGAGCACCAGAGAGGGGCCAAGCGGCGGTGGAGTGAACCCAATGCCGGAGATGAGGGTCCTCGACTGGATCCTCTCGGATTCTGATGAGGGGCCAAGCAGCGGCAAGGAGGAGCGTGCCGGTGAGGGGGCAGCGAAGTGGGCGAGGGGCCTGCCTCACGTTTGCGAGCACAAGTGTCTGGCAACTATGAAGGGGTGTTGAGGGAGCGTCGAAGAAGGTGTAGAGGACCTCATCTCTGACTCTGGCAACGACCACGATGACGGCGAGGCAAGTTTCTCTGAATCTCACTGCCTTTTTACTTGTTCTATAGATGGAGCTTAAGGTAGCTTGAGCTTGAGCTTCATAAAGTTAATTAGTGCCTATGATGATGTCTTCCATGCTTGTCATGATCTTATACCAAGTTCTGAGGCAAATTAGTTCTGAACTAAGTTCTGCTTTTACTTGTCACACCCTGCTATGAAGCCTAGGATAATTTTCAAGTTCTTATATAATTTTCCTATGACTATTCCTATACTGCTCCAAGTTCTGAGGCAAATTAGTTCTGAATTAACTATGTTATTCTTATACCATGTTTAACCCTGTTTCAGGCAAAACTCTTTTAGTCGCGAGCAGAGCTTGAGTTACTTCTAAACCTTAATGTCTGGGATTATGTGAAACCTGAGTTTGAAAAAATCACAAAAGAAGTGAACATCCTCATCAAAAAGGCTAAGCACATAAGGAGGTACAAGTATACTACTGAACAAAATCTCGAGCCCATTGAAGGTGCACTCGAAGGGCTTCAAGAATCCTTGGTTGCTTCCGAAGAGGCTGCAAAAAGAGCCAATCTTGATGGGGCATGATCTAGTTCAAGCTTGTTGATGTGCAGGGTCAGTAGCCATATTTTTGTGGATGTTCAAGGGACATGCCTTTGTTGATGTGTATGGTCAGATAGCACGACAATATTAAATAATGTGATGGACAAGTTAAGTCCTAGCCTGATATATGGACAAGTTAAACTTTTGTAATAATTATCTTTATTCATGTGGACAAGTTATCTTCATCTTTGTGGACAAGTTATCTCTCTTATGATGTCTGTTTTGTCTCAGAAGATATGTGTGTTGATTGTGCCTGTATGTCGAAATGGAAGCAATGAGACATGGAGTTGACCTGTCATTGAGGACAGACTCAAAGGAGACGATGATTAACAAACCTCCGTCTCATTTGTTCACTGCCGCCACGTCCCGCTTCATGGCAGTGAAGAGTGCTCTCAGACTTTAATTATTGGGCTCTCAAACTAGTAACGTGCGTCAAATGCTCATCGGTAACGGACTTTATGGCACGTTACCAATACAGAGTGATCAGTAACGGACTTAAACAGCCCGTTACCGATAGGGCATTAATCAGTAACGGACTTTACGAGCTCGTTACCGATAGGTTTAACTTGTGTAACGGGCTCTATTTAACATCCGTTACAAAGAATTTATGTAACGAGCGTTTAAGAAGACTGTTACCAGAAGTCCACATTGGTAATGGGCGTTGTGGAGGCCAACCCCGGGGTCGGCCTGCCGCGCTTATCTATAACGGGCGCCAAGTAACAACCGTTACAGATGTGGGTGCATGTAACAGGTGTTAAGGGCCCGTTACAAATGCTGCGTGACCTATTTGAGTTTTTCACGTAGTGATGCTTTATTCACATATGTGTGTACAACATGTGGTCTTAGTAGGGTTTGTGGTAATTGTGGTGATTAGCTTAACCCTATGGATGCTTAGGTATAGATGCAGTTATACGTGAAAGTGTTTGATTACCTTGCGTAGTGATAGTACGATGGAGGGAAAAGGCTTAGCGGCCGCATAACCGCCATGAAGCTAGTGTAGGCAACCCTCTTTTCATGTAGTAGATGCATGTTCATGTGATCCTAAACTCTAGGGAGGGAATGCTTATCTATCTTAATCTCTCTCTTGTGTCCACCCTTTGCCATCTAGTTTAACCTTAGATTTCTTTGATTAACATAGGTTAGATTGTCTTTACCTTAAGATTAATCCCCTTTCAAAGGTTTTCCATCAACTAGATTAGTACTTGGTTAAGCGCTAGCAATCCCCTTGCTCCGCGGATTGACAAGAACCTTGGGGGTCACCCCGTGGTGAAAAAGGTGTAGGTCCGTACGCTTGCGGATCGAAGGTTGTTACGTGTTTCAACTGTCAACAAGCCCCTTTTTCTGGCGCCATTGCCAGGGAGCAAGCTAGTTTGCTACATTTAATCTCGTATTAGTTTTGTTGATTACTAACATCTAACCCTTATTTTCTAGAAAAAACCCTTTTGTGTTTTTCTTTTTTATTTTTAGTGCCTAGATGGATTTGTTCACCTCACCTTTGGAGGACGAAGAGATGTCGCCAAGGGAGCTAGCAATGCCGTCAATGGAGGACATTGAGATGCAAAAATCAGATTTGGCGCTTCCTACAACCCACTACGAAGTGAAGCCTAGAATCATCAACTTAGTGGTGACAAACCCCTTTAGAGGATTGGAGGATGACAACCCATATAGACACATTAAGGAATTCACGATGATATGCAACACGGTGCAACAAGAAGGAGTTCCGGCCGCTTGGTTCAAGTGGAATCTTTTTCCGTTCTCTCTTGAAGATGAAGCATGAAGATGGTATACACTTGCGTCCGTTGAAGTGAAAGGAAGTTGGGATGAGCTCGTGAAGAAATTTCTTTCAAAGTTCTTTCCCATAAGAAAGGTCCAAGACTTAAAGAGGCAAGTGCTCTATTTCAAGCAAGGAGAAGACGAAGGAATTGATGAAGCATGGGACCGTTTTAATGAACTACTTTAGCAAGGCCCGAACTTGGGATTTTCCGGTGACTTGATGTTGCATACCTTTTATTTTTCACTAACCCCTAACTCCGCTAGTTTTGTAAGTGTGTGTGCAGGCGGTGATATAATGGATAAAACAATTAGCGAAGCCGCACAAATCTTACAAAGGATAAGCAATGGAAAAAGAACGCAACGAGATTGGCAAAGACATTGTCGGGAGGAGCAAAACGACAAAAGCAAGCCCGAGGTGCTTGCTGAATTTTCTGAAAAAGATGAACCGGAGGTCAAGGAAGATGAACCGACCACACAAGAAATTGAAGATCCACTTCCCAAGGTAAGAGAAGTCATTTCGAATATTAAAAATGTTGAAACAAACATGAATGTAGGCCGAAGTATGGGGAATGCTAGACCATTGGCGGAGTTCAATCAATCCGGTTGGAGTCAAGTTGATTTTGCCCCCCTAATCAACTACCCAAGGAAGGAGGAACACCGACATGTCGCCAAGAGAGTTGAAGACATTTTTGATCAAGAGATGAGTGGAGAGTCGACCCAAAAGATATTTGAAGAAGAAAGAGAAGAAGATGATGAAGGATGGATCGACCGATTTGACAACTCAAAAATTTATGATGAAGAAAGAGAAGAGTACAACCGTGACGAGCCTAGTGACTCGAAGGATAAATGGGAGAAGATAGGACTCAAGCTAGAAGATGAATGGAAGGAGTTGACATAGTGCAAGTACTCCAAGAAGGCCCCTCCCCACAAGGTTATAGCTTGTGTGCTATTGAAGCCTATACACTAGCAAATCAATACATGGAAGCACTCAAGGATGAAGAAAGAGTGAATCAACGATGAGCGATCTTGACGACATGTGGTACACGGGAGATAAAGAAAGCAACATACAGGACTTTGAAGATGAAGATTTGGTTGATAAAGAAGACTTCAAAGAAGAGATGAATGCGTACATAGTTGAAGGATTACATGTTCCACATGATGAGTTGAAGAAATTGCAAGATGCACTACGTGAAAACCTCAAATAGGTCACGCAGCATTTGTAACAGGCCCTTAACACCCGTTACATCCACCCACATCTGTAACGGTTGTTGTTTGGCGCCCGTTACCTATAAGCGCGCCAGGACGACCCCGGGGTTGGCCTCCACAATGCCCGTTACCAATGTGGACTTCTGGTAACGGGCTTCTTAAACGCCCGTTACATAAATTCTTTGTAACGGATGTTAAAGAGAGCCCGTTACAAATGTTAAACCTATCGGTAACGGGCTTGTAAAGTCCGTTACTGATCAATGCCCTATCAGTAATGGGCTACTTAAGTCCGTTACTGATCGCTGCCGTATTGGTAACGGGTTATAAAGTCCGTTACCGATAATTTCGTACTGGAGATACATGCTTGTAGGATGCGTCTCCTTTGCTGGTGACCAAATTGGATGCATCTCGTGTCTTAGGACTCGTCTCCTTTGATTGCCACCCAGGGTCGCCTTTTTTTCTCACATCGGAGATGCACGTTGTTATTGCTCGTCTATGTCTTCTCCTTCCGACACCACTCGCTCTCTCTCCGCAGAAGGCCACTCATGTTCCGACAACAACACTCGCTCTCTCTCTCCTCAGAAGGTCACTCGCTCGATCTGTGTGCTCAGATGTCCCCGCCGGCCTGTCCCGTTAGCTGCTGCCAGCTGCGCGTGCTCTGAGGATCGCGCTTAATTTCTCTCCTTAGAAAGCCGGTGCTGCAGCAGGCCGGCCGGCCGCGTGCGCGATGGCGAAAGGGGCCAGCGGACGTCAACCGCGCCATCCTCTGCGCTGTCGCCGCGGCCGCGACGCCGCCTCCGATCCTCCTCCTCGCGACCGCGCTCGCCTCGTAGAAAGTCATCGTCAAGGTGGAAATTAATTGCCCCCTTTTATTGAAATTCTTTAGCTGTCCTAATCCTCTTGTGTGTTATCGATTTTAATTTTTGTGTGATGAATTATGCTCATTTGGTGTATGGAATGCAGATGGCGTCTGCTGCTCGGGCTTGGATGTACAGACAGCCCCAAGAAGATTGGGAGAATTTCTTAAGTGGGGTCAATGGTTTTCTAAATCAAGCAGAGGCGGATATGAGAAACCGTGGTGTTCAGGCAATGCTTTGCCCCTGTATAGATTGTCTCAACCAAAAGAAATTCGCACTACGGGAAATCATTTTTCATCATTTGGTCACACGTGGTTTCACAAAAAATTACACGTGTTGGAATAAACATGGTGAGGAAGGCCTTAATGAACTCGAAGCAGGCTACCTAAATGAAGGTGAAGTGCGACACCATGCTACCGACCATGATGAAGACCTTGATGACAGTGGACTTTTTGAGGGAAATGAACCATTATTCCCACCAAATGTGTTGAGGCCTGAGGATATCACTGATCAAGAAGTTAGGGGCTTCGATGATGGTGAGGTGTTGCAACGTGTGCACAATGTTGATCAAATGTTGCGGGATGTTGAGTTTCAATGAGTGTACACACCTTCTGAATTAGCGAGGCTGAAGCAGTTCATTGAAGATTCAAAGAAACCCCTCTATCCTGATTGCCAGCATGTCTCTCACCTTTCTGGTGATCTAAAACTTCTGCAGCTTAAGGCAGATCATGGTTGGAGCAACAAAAGTTTCAAACATCTATTGGATGTGCTTAGAGACATGCTACCTGAAGGAAACCAAATAGCAGAGTCTGTCTATGAGGCGAAGAAGATAATCTGTCCTCTGGGAATAGAGGTTGAAAAAATCCATGCATGCAAGAACAGTTGTGTATTGTTCCGTGGAGATTATGCAGACCTTAACAAGTGCCCCAAGTGTGGCTATGATCGGTACAAGAGGAAAAAGGATGGTGGAGATGATAATAATGCTGATGACGAGAACGAGCCCGGTGAGATCAGAGGCAAGAAGAAGAAGGCTAACAGAGGGGCTCTGTGAGGGTGGCATGGTATTTTTGCATCATTCCTCGGCTGAGAAGATGGTTCGCAACACGAAAGGAGGCCCAACTCTTGCGTTGGCATGACGAAGGCCGAAAGGAGCTTAATAAGAAAGATAGCAAGTTTAGGCACCCCACAGATGCAGCGCAATGGGGTAACATTAATAACCACTTCCCATGGTTTGACGACGCAAGGAGCATACAGTTTGCTATGAGCACAGATGGTGTGAACCCATTCGGTAACCAGAGCTCAACACATAGCACCTGGCCTGTCGTGCTGTCGTTGTACAACCTTCCACCCTGGTTATGCAAGAAACAGAAATATATAATGCTGACAATATTGGTCTTCGAGCCAAAGCAATCTGGCGACCGTATTGATGTCTACTTGAGGCCACTAGTTGATGACTTGAAGATATTGTGGAAGCCTGGTGTGCCGGGGGTTTGGGATGAGTTCAAGCGTGAGGAGTTCACAATGCATGCCATGTTGTTCACCACCATCAACGACAACCCAGCTCATCGCAACCTCTCTGGCCAGAGTAAAAGGAAAGGTGCAGCTTGCCCACACTGCTTGGAAGATACTTGCGCAGTATGGCTAAGACATTCAATGAAATACGTATTTATGGGGCACCGTCGTTTCCTCGGGAAGAAACATCCATACCGGGCCATGGATTGTCAGTTTAATGGGGAAAAGGAGAATCGAGAGGCGCTGTTGCATGTGACTGCTGATCTGGTCCACTTGAAAGTCAAGGACATCAAAACTATCGAGGAGTTACCCAAACTGACTGAAAAAACCCTTGGCAAAAGAAAGAAACGAGATGGTGAAGAAGAAGAAGAAGGAATGTGGAACAAGAAATCAATTCTATGGGAGCTAGAGTATTGGCCGATGTTGGATGTGCGTCATTCGATTGACAACATGCACGTCAAGAAGAATGTGTGTGAAGCTACTTGTGGAACATTGCTACAATAGAAGTCCAAAGGAAAAGATCATAAAAATGCAAGGGAGGATCTTAAAGAGCTGGGCATTAGGCCGGAGCTCTATGTAGAGGAAACAGAGACGGGGAAGAACCTTCCCGTTGCTGCAACCACCTTGTCAAAGGCAGAGAGAAAAGAATTCTGTCAGTTTTTGCATGATTTGAAAGTACCTTCAGGCTACTCATCAAACTTCAAGAGGCTAGTGTCAGTGAAGGACATGAAAATGAATTTCAACTTGATGAAATCTCATGATTGCCATGTGTTGATGATAGCTCTTCTTCCTGTTGCACTTAGAGGTATCAAGACAGAACTGGTTCGCGACGCGGTCACGAGCTTGTGTTTATTCTTCAATACAATAGAACAAAAGGTGATTAATGAGCTAAAACTATTGGACTTGGAGAGGAGGCATTTCGAGACCCTATGCCTGCTTGAAGCTACCTTCCCACCATCATTCTTTGATCTCATGCTGCATCTAACAGCACACCTCGCAAGGGAAATTTGGTTCCTTGGCCCATCTTACCTTCATCAGATGTTTCCATATGAGAGGTTCTATGGATTCCTGAAATCATTGGTACATAACCGGTTATTTCTGGAGGGCGCCATTGTTCGTGGCTACGAGACCATCGAAGCAGTGGAGTGGGCCATGGGTTATATGGACCCACAAAACCCCATTGGTGTGCCTCGCTCACGGCATGAAGGTAGGCTTTCAGGTGTTGGGACCATGGGGAAAAGGTCAGTCACTCCGGATGCAGATGCCTTCCAAAAGGCTCATTTCACCATGATACAACAGCTGCACCTAATTACACCGTTTGCCAATGAGCACAAATGACAACTACGTGAAGACGACCCTGACCGTGGTAGGGCTTGGCTTGCAAAGATGCACATGCAAGGTTTCAGCAGGTGGCTCCGAGATTATGTCGAGACATGTAGCAATAATGCTGTAATTACCGACGAGATAAGGAATCTTGCAGCGGGGCCATTGTTCACTATTACAAGATACGAAGCAATGGATATCAATGGATACACGTTCTACACCATGGCCCAGGATAAAAAGAGCGTCTATCAAAATAGTGGTGTGCGTGTACGGACCGTCGTCGACGACAGTCTTGATGATGATGACACGGAGACAGACACATATTATGGTCAAATAGAGGAGATATGGGAGCTTGATTATGTAGGATTGAAGGTAGCCTTGTTTCGGTGTAGATGGGTCACCAATGGGAAGAGAGCTGTGAGCAAGGACAAATATGGTTATGTTAGTGTTGATCTCCGGGTCTTTGGTTACAAAAACGAACCGTTTGTCTTCGCCAACGATGTTGAGCAAGTGTTCTATGTACCTGACCTTGCAAAGAAGAACTGGTCTGTGGTTATGCCTAGAAAAAAAAGGATTGTTGGGGTTGAAAATGTTGTTGAGGAGGAGGAATACAACCAGTTTGATGAAATTCCATCCTTTGACACTTCACACAAGCCTCGACTCTTGGGAACTAACAAAACACCGTACTTGCGAAGCGACCATAGTGAAAAAATCCATATACAGAAATCAAGGAAGAAAAAGCAAGCCTGATTTCTGCTGAATCCTTTTTGTAATGCCGGAGGATGTGTCTATTGGTGGAAATGGAATCCGTTTTGTAATATAAAGGATGCGATGTATTGGTGGAAATTCAATCCTTTTTGTAATATATGGGATGTGGTGGAATTTGAATCCTGCTTGTAATATATTCTGCCTAAGATACTATATATTCTATTTATATTCTGCTTCAGTTCAGTAACGGGCGTTAATATCAAAGAGACGAGGATTAGCCAACCCGCGTCGCCTAAGTTACGGGCAAGAGACGAGGATTAACGAACCCGCGTCGCCTTTGTTACGGCCAAGAGACGAGGACTAACGAACCCGCGTCACCTTTGTTATGGGCAAGATATGCGAAATCAAGAATAGATTACATCAAAAGAGACACGGACTAGCCAGCCTCCGTCGACTTGTTCTTCAAGCTTTGCAAGTGAGTAGGTAAATCATACAAAAAATTGTACTGCACAGAGATAATCACACAAGCATGTCTCTTGAGATGCAAAATCACACACAGATTACATCAAAAGAGACATGGATTAGCCAGCCCCCGTCGGCTTGTTCTTCTTCATGCTTGCAAGTGAGTAGGTAAATCATACAAAAAATTGTACTGCACAGAGATAATCACACAAGCATGTCTCTTGAGATGCAAAATCACACACACACAGATTACAGTCATCATTGATACATCAGAAGAAGGTTACAATGCGGCCATATCTTCATGACGAGATATGCAAAATCACCCATATCACAAGAATTCTTCTAGCAATTGAGAGATCGAGGAGGAGGAAGAAGAGAGAAAAGCAAAAGCTTGCGCCCTACAAGATCTATTCTTTGCGCCATAGCTAGATCTAGATCTAGAGAAGAAGGAAGCAAGTGACTCGCTTTATTGTATCAGAAGAAGGAACCATATAGCTAGATCTAGATCTAGAGAAGAAGGAAGCAACTTGAAGTGAGGAGGACCGATAGGCGTTGGTGCCTTTTTATAGTAAAAACAAGGAAGGGATAACATCGGTTGTAAAAAAAAGAGAGAGGAAGGGATAAGATCAAGAGCACAGGAAACGGGAAGGTTCCCAAGACGGTCAATGACGAAACTGTTGCCAGTCAATGGCTGAGAGTAGAGGTAGTGATTCCAATGTAGAATTAAATGATACGCGGAGTAACCAAACATCGCCTCCAATGTACTCATCGTCTCCAAAAAAAAGAGAGAGGAAGGGATAAGATCAAGAGCACAGGAAACGGGAAGGTTCCCAAGATCGGTCAATGGGGAAACTGTTGCCAGTCAATGGCTGAGAGCAGAGGTAGTGACTCCAATGTAGAATTAAATGATACGCGGATTAACCAAACATCGTCTCCAATGGAGAATTAAAGGATACTACGCGGATTAGCCAAACGTCGTCTCTAATGAAGAATTAAATGATAACGCGGATTAGCCAAACGTCGTCTCCATTGCATACTTAAACCATGTTTGGAAACAAATCTCCTGTATCTTCTCCTTCCAAAACAATTTAGATCCCCTACCCCTTCATCTACCCGCGAAAAACAGCAACTGCCTACTCCTCATCGTCACCATTCCCGGCCGGAGATGAATAGCATGCCGGGAAGAAGCAGGCGGCACCAGCCGTCGTCGCTGCTGGGCCTCCCTCAAGACCTCCGCATTGAGATTGCGGCGCGTGTCGGTGCGACCTCGGAGCGGCCCTTGGCTGACCTCCGCAGCCTACGCGGTACTTGCTCGACCATGCGCCGCGTGTGCGGCCACGGTGACGTCGGCCGGCGTTTGTCGATAGAGGGGATACGAGATGAGATTTCTTGGGTGTGGGACCCCACCGCTTACAAAGCATTCCTTGCTATGCTGACCGGTCTCAGGAATCCGGAGGCTTGCTTCTTCTCCGGGATCAAAACTGTCTTCATGGAAAACAGGGGATACAATGATCTCCGGCGCGCCGACGAGGGTGGACACGATGCGGCGGCCTATCTATACGCCATCTTCCTCTACATAGACAATGGCGGTGCCGCCGCCGATGACACCGCGAAGCGGTAGATGAGGCGGGTCGCGGGCGGCGGCAGTACGACGTCGAGATGGCTGAGCAACGAGGGGTGTCTGCCTTTGCGCGAGAAGGCCGCGCGTGCGATCCACTCCTCGACTTGGCGCATTTGGGGTGAACCGCTGCCGCCTCCAGCACAGGTGCGCGGCGATCAGCTGTGCGCAGGCAACAGCAGCGGCTGTGCCGTGGATAAAGGATGGCTTCGAATTTCTCTGTTTTGCAGTGAAGACTGTAGGCTGCGCTGCGAAATGGTGAAGTTCGAACGGAGTATTGGAATAGGAAATCAGTAGTAGATTAGCTTTTGTATGATGCTCGAATTATCTGTGTAAAATTTTGGGAGAGCAGCAAATCCGACGCGGGTTATCAGGCCCGCGTCGCTAATGACTGTGGGGCCCAGTTCTATTCAAATGAAGAACAGTTCCTATTTCTCCTTTTAATCTGCAATCAAATGTTGTAACAAGTATTTCTTCGTCATTATTAGTCCAAATTTGATTTTTTTTTAAATTTTTCTAAAATCACCATCTTTTCATTAATTTCATTATTTAGTGTACATTCCGTTTGTTGAATAATGTTTATATGCCTTATTTTGTTCTTTGTAAGTACAACATACAAATAATATTTGTTTTACACAACCATTAGTGATGAAACTTTACATTTCGTAAGCTTAAGGTGAACACAAGGTTTTGTTAAGTTTTCAAATACATATGAGTTCGAACATGTTGCAAAGTGTGGAAAACTTCAATGTTCAAGCAAACATTCTAGGAAACTATGTGAGAGATGTAGACATTTGTACACAAGTACATTATTCCTTCATCGATACCATTTGAAATTTCGAAGACAAGTTTAGGTACCCAAATTATGTTGCCAAGTCAATTTGTAGATTTTTTAGAGCAAATTTGATGTTATTAGAATTATTATATAATTACCATGGGGTGTAAAAACGAAATATATGAATTTTGGGCACACAAGTGTGACTGTTGATATTTTATTCAAATACTAAATGTCCAAATACGAATTGTTCATATTTTTATGATTTTTTAGGTGCTGTTTTATGGGCTCTAATAATTTAGGGAAGCAAGTTTCATTCCAAAAAAAATAGTGACGGGCCAACGTGTCAGCGTCAGCAGCCAATATAAAAAAGATAACCGTTGCTTGCCCGCCCAGACCCAACTGCCAACAAATACGATGCGGGTTCACTAACCATCGTCGCCAATGACACTGGCCCACGCGTCAGCATCAGCGTCAGCAGGCTAACCTGCGTCGGCAATGACTAACCATTGTCTCTAAGATCTAATTCATCACAACAGATCTCCAGTTCATCACAACAGATCTCTAGTTCATCACAACAGAACATAGTTCATCACAACGCGGTTGGATCTACTCGCGTCTATTAGATCGTGTTCATGACATAGAAAATCTAACAACCAAACTAATTAACTAAGCAGTTCATGATCGACAGACAAACTAAGCAGTTCATGTCCAAGAACCTGACAAAGACACAAAAGCGCACACACATTGTTACTAATTGGTAGAGGATTCTATCAATTAGTCAGAGTCCCGCCGTCGTCGTCACCGTGGCTGCCATCGTCGCCGTGGCTGCCGTCGTCGCCGTCGTCGCCGCCGTGGCTGCCGTTGTCGCCGTGGCTGCCGTCGTCGCCGTCGGAGCCGCTGTCGTTGAAGATGAAGTGGCGGCGGGCAGCCCGCTTGACCACGGGGAGGTTCTCGAGCTTCTCAGCCAACCTGTGAATCCTGAAGGCGAGACCCTTCACGCTCGGGTCCTTGTACACATCATGATGCGCCTTGATGTCGAAGGCCGCGCCAACACCTTCAAGCTTTCTGAAGGCGCTCCTGAGTAGCTCAACGGCGAACTTAGTGTCGTCGAAGAACGGTTCCTCGTCGGCGTCCTTGGTCGCTGGCTCCTTCCCCTTCTCCAACTTCTTCCGACGGCGGCTTTCGTCGTCGTCATCCTCCCTTCATCCCCGCTTCGACGGTGGCAGGCTCCTTGACGCCATCTCCTCCTTCTCTCGGTGACCGAAGATTTGTAGTGATGGATCGCGAGGAAGAAGAAGTGAGAAAGATGATAAGCTTATGGAAGAAGCCGGGGAAAGCAGGGGAGGGCGAGGGAGTTATATTGACAAGACGCGGAACCGTCAGGCGCCTCTGCCCCCACCCACTACTCCATTACTGCCACTACGTGCCACTCGATTGCGCATCGGGCTCTATTTCGGGCGCAAAACCGTCCAAAACCACGCGTTGCCTTTCAATTACGTGGGAAGGAGAAGGGGCGGGGCAATGATGTCGGGCCCACTTGTCAACGGCAGCAGCCAAACTGCGGTGCCTTTTCAATTTCCATTTATTGTTTTATTACATGGCTGAGGCGCCTTCTTCAACCTTCAACCCTCGTCGCCTTCTTCAACTTCAATCCTCGTCGCCAACTTCATCCCTCGTCGCCTTCAACTTCAATCCTCATTGTCAACTTCATCCCTCGTCGCCAACTTCAACCCTCGTCGCCTTCAACTTCAACCCTCGTCGCCTTTCAATTTCCAAACCCCGTCGCTTTTCTATTTCCTCCCCTTCTCCTTGATGCCCACGGTGTGCTTGATGCAGCTGCTGCCAGATGAACTTGTCACCCAGATCATCATCCACTCCATCAAGGATGAGCCTGTCTTCCATTT
This sequence comes from Cenchrus fungigraminus, assembly GCA_036936925.1. Taxonomy (NCBI): domain Eukaryota; kingdom Viridiplantae; phylum Streptophyta; class Magnoliopsida; order Poales; family Poaceae; genus Cenchrus; species Cenchrus fungigraminus. The sequence continues at coordinate 10,492,853 of CM072778.1, read as the reverse complement.
TCTGAACCTTCGCAATAAAATCTGCGGCACCTTCCGACGCAACTACGACTCCGATGAGGTACTACTGCACGTGTCGCTGCGTGATCTTCGTGAGGTGTGCAAGAATCGCTACGTCAGGTCGTGCTTTGAGCGGCGCTTCCGCGAGGCCAATCATCCGGAGGCATTGTGCTTCGAGGGGATGGAGAGGTTGATGAGGCGGCGGAACCCCGATAAGGGTCTGAAGCTCATCGGAGATGCCGCTGCTAAAGACTCCGGTGCCAAGTACTTCTTAGCGATGCTGAAGTATCATTGCAACCCGGCGGACCCCGAAGCCATGGCACTGCTCCAGGAAATCAGCGGCGGCCCGTCACCCCCTGACGGTCGGTGGAAGAACCACAACCTGCGGCGGCTGCGCTACCTCATCAAGCAGGATCTCGACAACATTGCGTGGTGGTACTGGCTTGATGACGGCAACGACGACGACATTCTGTTGCTGCCCGTCCAGAATCCCCACATCTGCATTTGGGCAGCGGGATGTAGGCGCTACGGGCCGGATACCAAAGAGATCATCCACTACTGCAGCGCCGAGTGTCACATCCGTAATGAGTTCGACCTCTGGACGCGTAGCTTCCGCCCCGCCGTGGAGTACGCCGTCAGCAGGATGAACATCGGGATGTAGGCGCAAGCATCAATGAACATTATCTATCTTAAATGTAAATTATTAGATATTACTCAACGCGGATTTGATTTTATCAGGATGTCGGTTTTTAATTGGTTTTTCTTAGATAATATTTGATTTGTCACGTTTGTGAGTCAAATCGAAGGTTGCGGTGGTCTCATTTGCCGCCGACGAGGCCTGGGATGCCCTCTTGGGTGTCAAAACCGCCGAAGCGGGCATGGCGGGGGCGGCGGCGGGCGGCGGTGCCCTCTGCTTCCTCCTTTGTTCTATTGGAGAATGAAGAACAGTTTATTCGTCCCGCGTCACCGATGGCATTTCTCTTTTTAATCCGCAATCAAATTTTTGTAACATGTATTTCTCTGTCGTAATTAGTCCAAATTTGATTATTTTTTTTACTGTTTTCTAAAATCACTGTGTTTTCATTATTTTCATTGTTTAGTGTATATTCCGTTTCTTGAACAATGTTTATATGCCTTATCTTGTTCTATGTAAGTACAACATATAAATAATATTTGTTTTCCACACCTCCTGTAATGAAACTTTGCATTTTCGTAATCTTAAGGTGAACCACAAGGTTTTGTTAAGTGTTCAAATGCATATGAGTTCGAACATGTTGCAAAGTGTGGAAAACTTCAATGTTCAAGGAACATTCTAGGAAACTATGTGAGAGATGTAGATATTTGTACACAAGTATATTATTCCTTCATCGAAACCATTTGAAATTTTGAAGACAAATCTAGGTACCCAAATTATGTTGGCAAGTCAATTTGTAGATTTTTTAGAGCACACTAGATGTTAGTAGAATTATTACATCATTAACATGGGATGTAAAAACGGATTCTAAGAATCTTGGGCACACAAGTGTGACTGTTGATATTTTATTCAAATACTAAATGTCCAAATACGAATTGTTCGTATTTTTATGATTTTTAGGTGTTGTTTTATGGGCTCTAATATTTTAGGGAAGCATGTTTCATTCGAAAGAAAATAGTGGCTGGCCCACGCGTCAGCGTCAACAGCCAAAATAAAAAGATAACCGCTACCCGCCCGCCGGACCCAACTCCCAACAAAGGTGATGCAGGTTCACTAACCATCGTCGCCTATGACACTGGCCCACTCATCAGCATCAGCAGGCAAACCGTGCGCGGGCTGCTCAAAATTTCCCACCTATATTGACTATAATGCCCATGGAATTCCAATTGCTACACAGAGCCGTCAAGGGCACGCCAGTAGTTTCATTAAACACAGTTACGCGCGCCGTTCATACTCAGCTCCTCACTAGACAGATCCACAATGCCCGCATTCTCCCCACCGCCGCCACCACTCGCCCCGCTCGCCTTCGCCGCTCTCTCCCCGCTCGCCTTCGCCGCTCTCTCCCCGCCGCAGCCCTGCTGTTCTCCAGCCCTACCGCTCCCTGCGTGACACCGGTGACGAGGACACGGTTACTGGCATGCGGACGTACGTCTTCCCGGCCAACCTAAAGACGGTTGACGCGGATCCGTCGACGTCGTCCCCGGCCACGACGAAGAGCCGGCCGCCTCAGGCCACGAGCCGACGTGGATCCGGCCCCTCCGACCATCACGAGAACAACTACTTCATTCGCAACAGAGGTTAGTCCTGCTTGAACCCCCAACGCCCTCTCTCTCCTCGGCCACCAAATCTGCTATATATTCATGTCAATGTGGATTAGGGAGACATGCCTTGATAGTTCATCTTTAATTGATTGACTATGGATTTGATGGATGGATTTTGTTGCCCCAGGTCTGTTTGAATAAATTGTTGCTAACAGATGTAGTTATATGAACTATTGAAATTCATTTTCATGTTCCTGGTGCTACAATTTTTGCACTGTAAATTCATAAAAAGCATTGAGGATGTTAGCATACTTTAATTCTTCTATGCTTTGAATGTACCAGATCGACAGTTATGCTTTGGACCTGTTAGCATACTTTAATTCTACTATGCTTTGAATGTACCAGATCGACAGTTATGCTTTGGACCTGTTAGCATATTTTAATTCTGATGGCCACATAATGTCATTGGTAATTGCATCGCAGTGGTTTATAATGTAGTCCACCCAATCTGCTATATATTCATGTCAAGGTGGATTAGGGAGACATGCCTTAATAGTTCATCTTCAATTGATAGACTCTGGATTTGATGAATGAATTTTGTTGCTCCAAGTCTGTTTTGAATAAATTGTTGCTAACAGATGAAGTTATATGAAATGTTGAAATTCATTTTCATGTTCCTGGTGCTATAATTTTTGCACTGTAAATTCATGAAAAGCATAAAGGATGTTAGCATACTTTAATTCTGCTATGCTTTGAATGTACCAGATCGACAGTTATGCTTTGGACCTGTTAGCATACTTTAATTCTGATGGCCACATAATGTCAGTGGGAATTGCATCACAGTGGTTTATAATGTAGTGATAACTAGACTGTCTTATGCTTTGTTGTGAGTGTTAATTGTTTCACTACTATCATATATATTGTTATTGTTGGTGTCATGATGTGTTGTGAGTGTTGTTTCACTACTGTCATATATAATGTCATGACCATTGCTTTATCCTCTTGTTGCATGTACACATGGAACACACAATCCATCGCTGTTGAAGTTGGACAAGGAAGCAGTTGAATGAATTTATTCTCTGCTTTGATATATAAGCATATTGTTGTGTCCCTGTCAAAATGGTTAGCACCTATCCCTGTATGCTAATTAAGTAAAATATGAACTGTGTATGTCTATGCTGATTTTATTTATGACTATATCAGCTATTTTGCCTGTCAGAGAAAATGAATTTATCTAATAAGAATTTTGTTTAGATTTTCAGTCTTGCTTATGTTGCTCTACTGACAACCTGACATATCATCTATGCAGTCTCCCACAACAACAAACTCCTCTACCTCCAGTGCATCATCACAGCCCATCGTCGGTGAACCTTCTTCACAGGGTCAATCAGCACAGACTGCTGCGAGTAGTACTCGATCCCACGGGTCAAGGACACAAACCAAATGACCAGAAGACAAGTTGACTGCAACTGGACTTGATGCCAATTTTTGGCCTACCCCAGATGCTGTGAGGGATAGATTTGTATTGGTCTGTGGTCTCATTGCTCGGGAGAGGGTGTCAATCAACAAGGCGGTTGATGATCTTTCACCAATTGAGAAGGACCATCTGTTCACAGTTTTAGAGGAAAAGCTAGATTACCCAGCCAATCTGGAAGAATCTGTTCGCAAGAAGGCAGTTAAGGCAGCGTATCAGAGATTGGAACCTTACAACGGCGGTTCAAGGCCCATTTAAGAAAAAAATATGTGAGTGAAGAGGAGACTCCCTTTGTGAAGCATGCCTTTTTGCAACAACAAGACTGGGACATGTTTGTGCAGGAAACCAATTCTTCTTCATTTCAGCAATTGAGCCAGGAGATGAAACAAAAGAGAGCATTGCATAATAAGCCACACAAGACGGGAAGAAAAGGTTATCATGGTAAAAGGAAAGAGTGGGAGGAGGAGGATGCAAAGCTAGCTGCAGAAGGAAAACAGAACCCTTGGGACCAATTTCCTGGACGTTTGAGACCTTATTTGCGGGCAAGGGTAGGGAAGAAGAAGAAGAATACTAGTGAAGGAAGCGGGGGCATAACATTCAGTAACCCTGCGGTGGTGGGGGTAGCAGATAAGGTGAAAACACTTGCAGCTCAGGGTAGCGATGGTTCTTTCTATGGGGTTAGGGAGGATGATATCCTCACCGCAGCACTTGAGACTCCAGAGCATCGAGGTCGGGTCCGAGGCGTGTCTAGTTCACTTGGCTGGGGTAAAGGGTTCGGTGAAGAGTTCGCTGGAATGTACAGGAAGAAGAGGAACAAGAGGTCTAATGCTCATGATATGATGGACATAACATTTAAATCAATTGTCCATGCTCTAAGACTATCAGGCATCGAAATACCGAAAAATGCACTTCTTCCTTCCCAATTACCAGCGCCTGTCAGTAGCAGCGAGGAAGAAGATGTGTATGGTAGCGAGGAAGAAGATGTGCATGACCGCGAGGAAGAACATGCACCAGTGACATCGCAGCAACGCCCCCCTTCAGCCCGTGGCCGAAGAGGGAAGAGGTGAAAACGAAGTTGTGCGGCCGATAAACCTTGCTGCTAACGCTGCCGCCAACGCCGCAGCCAACCCTCCAGTCAACGCCACCGCTAACACCGCAGGCAACGTCGCCAACAATGCAGCTAATGCTGCTGGCGCCCAACAAAATGCTGCTGCCAATGCAAGGCAGAACGGTGGAGCTCAACCTCCACTAGCACAAGCCAACTACCCTCAAAGCAGTCAGCATCGACGCATATGAGACGAAGTGGAGATAGCACGTCGTGCTAACTACGACCACGACAACGGGGTCCTTGATCCCCTTGATGCCAACAATCCTGTTCAAGCAACAAAACTTCGACAGATGCATGACCAAGAGCTTCTATGACGTGCCCAGTACGACCAAGATAATGGTCCTCCAGATGACCTCTACATTATCCCGATGGCCTATGCCCCGTCAGCTAGTCCTGGAGTGGTCAACAACTTCTCGGCGTTCTCACGTCGTCTCAGGACGATCAGATACCCCAAAGACTTCAAGCCAGCCATTGAAAAATACGACGGTCGCTCCGACCCAAGTATCTGGCTCAAGATGTACAACATTGCGGCACGCGCCTCTAGAGGCAACGAAGACCACATGGCAGGGTACTTCCCCTTGTGATGGGCAAAGCGCCACTCCTGTGGCTCGACAATCTTCCTGCGGAGTGCATCACCTCATGGGCGACCTTGTCACGGCTCTTCATGACCAACTACCAAGCGACCTACAATCGTCCTGGCAACACACATCACATCGCTAGAGTGCGGATGAGGCGTGACGAAACTCTCCGAGAGTACACTAACCGCTACTTTAAGAATCGCAACACCCTTGCAGGTGTCAAAGACGAAGACGTCATAGCCTACTATAAGAAGGGGGTCACCAACATCAAGCTCTTTGAGAAGATCCACGAAGCTGACGCCCACACCATCACTGACCTCATGGCCTACATCGACAAGCTTGTCGATACTCAAGATGCGGTGATGCATGACTTCAACGGGGAAGACCACGACGACGGTGGCAGTAGGTCACGGAAGCGATCTGGCGAGGTCTATGCGACGACCCACCCAGACCTTCCACCTTCCTTGAAGGTGACTTCAACATGGTCATGGACGACCAGTGCCAGTTCCACCGCGACGCCAAGCACACCATGAGGGAGTGCGAACAGCTAAAGCGCGCCCTAGGGGTACCCCCGGAACCCAAGAAGACCAAGAGCGGCAACAACGACGACCAAAATAGCAGCCGCCGCTACGACAACCGTAACCGTCGACCTGATCGACGTGATTACCGTGACTGCCGACCCTACCATCGCAACGACGACAGGGACAGCCGCGACTATCGCCGTGACTATCGCCGCGACTATCGTCGTGATGATCGACACAACGACTACCACCGCGATGATCGCCATGAAGACAATCGTAACAACCGGCGGGATGATCACCGCGATGACAGGCGTGATGATCGTCGTCGCTAGTGTTGGGGGATTCGGAATCGAGTCCATCGTAGTCAAAACTATAAAATTGACACAGCTCGGCAATAGCAATTCGAAGGGTCAATAGCGAAACCCCCGAAGCCAATCAACACCTTTTTATCTGTAGCATCACAGTTTTCACCTAGTACCTTTTGTCACCGGAAAAGGTCCCAAGTGGGGCGAGCGATTTAAGGTGCTGGGTATCGGGTTTGGTGATTCAGTTTTCCTCTAGACGAAACCCCGAGGCCGAATCCTTCCCGTCAGATAAGCGTTAGCCAGGGTATCGTCGAGGGGTTCGTCGCTCAACAGACTAATGCATTTACATTTTGGTTTGAAATGTGTTTTAGGTACGAGGATACGCTAGGCGAAAGGGGTATCTCCAAAGAGTCGAAGGTCTTCACCCGACTGGCGCACGTGATGATGCCGGGAGAAGCGCCATAATTTGCGGGCTTACGTCATGAAGCGCCGATTACGTGAAGACCTGATGGAGATTTCCCAAAAATAGCCTAGTACATCCTTGTTCGATTCGTTTTACACGAGGGCAGTCTCGGTATGTAAAAAGTCCGTTCGTCTCCCTATAAAAGGAGGCCGACCGCCACTTGTAAAGGGGATCGACTTTTGAGAGTTTCACTATTGAGAGAAAGCTTTTGGTCTTGCTTTGGTATTCGATTGTGTTTGTGATCTTGAGCCCTTTGTTTTCTTTCATTGTTCGTGAGGGGTAGTGTCAGGGTTCTCTACCGCCGGACAGTAAATTTGTATCGATCGTGTGTCGGGCTCGGATGGTTAGCGCAGGAGGCAACAGGATTTATACTGGTTCGGGCCTCCGAGGAGTAATACCCTATGTCCAGTGTCGAGCTGCCACGTTCCCGTGCTAGGGGTGTTTGTAGTAGGGGTTACAAACTGGTCGGGAGAGGGTGTCGGACCCAAGTCCCTTGGAACGAGCGTTCGATCTGTAGGATGTCTAACCCTTATAACGGTTGCCCTCCACTCCCTTTTCTAGATGCAAGGGGAGGGGCACAAGGGGAAAGAAAATACGAGTTACAGTGCTTGGATGCTGGGAAGTCTCTTCGCGCGTCGCTGTCCGTCAGGACGCATTGAAGCGGAGCTGTGTTACTTTGTCGTGGGAGCCGCTGCGTGGCTGGTCAGGGTTGTTCATCTCGGGACGCTTGGCGCTCCTTCTGAGTAGTTTGTTGGTGTCTAGGTCCGCCCGAGTACTCGAGTAGACCGCCACATTAAGGCCTGACCGTAGGCCTGAGCTCGTCGTAGGGGGTGCTTGAGTGCCTCGGGTGAAGCTTGCGTGCGGCAGAGTTGGAGATGATGGCAATGGGACGGCTATGCAGCTGAGCAGACCCGCATTAAGGCTTCTGTCGGGGCAAGCTGCTCGCATTGGCCGCCAGCTGGTGTGCTTGCATGGAGTGGGGAATCGGTCCCCCACGTGTCGTGGTGGAGACGTTCGTGTCCCGGGGGCGCACCACGTGCCGTGGCCCACGCATCAGTCGGAGTCGGGGGGAGCTCGTGCGAGGCGGAGACTTCTCGTGTGAGGCGGAGACTTCTCGTGCGAGGCGGGGACTTGTCGTGCGAGGCGGAGACTTCTCGGAGGGGGTCCCTCTAGTAGGGAACTGGTCGGAGGTGCTCCCAACTGGTCGGGAACAGGACGTCTTGCCAGTGAGGGTCTTGACCGGGGTCCTCAGTCCTGCTCGTCTTGAGTCTTGGCCTTCGCGTTGTCAATCTCGGCCTTCACATTGTCAATGGTGTCAGATAACCTTGTTTTGGGGGAGATTATCCCGCAGTCAAAGGGGGCCCTAATCTGGGCCCTCGTCAGTAGCCCCCGAACCTGAGAGGGAGTCAAGGAGTCGCGCTCAGGCTCAGTCGAGAGGGTTTGATGTTGATCTTGTTCTTGGTTCTCCCGGTGGGTGCGCACGAGCGCATCCGCCGGATGTAGCCCCCGAGCCTGTGGGTGAGTTGAAGACTCGCTCGCGGGCTTTTAAACTTCATTGTAGCCATTGTGGTCCAGGACTGTTCTATTGGGATGGTCGTGGTTGTCATGGTCGTCGTGGGCGACGTGATCAATGCGGATGAAGCAGGAGATGCGGGCGTCTCGGCCGCCGTGATGGATGCGACGGCCCGAAACGACCGTGCGTGGGCGACGCAGGCCCTCGAACTCCGCGGGAATCGAGGCATCGCGCGGGTGGGCGCCCATTTCGCCGGGGCATGCGCGCGTGGGTGAACGTCTCGCTGACGTGGCGGGCCCGGCATTCAAGGTGGACAGCCATGCTCCTCCCTTTTTAACCACGCACCGGGCACGGGTTCAGGACTTTACTCCTTCATCTTCTTCCTCTGCCCCTGCGCCTCGCTCCCCTCACTCTTTCGCATCCGTAGTGCCGCCACTACTATCGCCACCAGCTCGCCCGGAGCCTCGTCGCCGCCATGTCAAACTGGACGCGATCCAACGTGTCTCGCGAGCAGCTGATCCGCCTCGTCGAGGCCGGACAGCTCCCTCCACACACCGCCACCGTGGACTGATGGTCCCTCGAAAGCGGAGCAGGAGAGGATGCTCAAGGAGCACTGGGCGGTGTTGGGGCGCCTCCGAGGAGCCGGGGTCACCCTGGCAACCGTCATCGGGTAGTACCATGCCCGAGGAATCGTGCCACTCCGGAGACGGCCACTCCGTCTTTGCGAGATGACGGTCGAACGAGCCCCCTGGACGGGGACTATTGCTGTGCCGGTCTTCCCGTCGCCAAACGAGATCCAGCGTCACGTGGCGTAGGCAATCGGGAAGGCAACTTATTCGTGGCCGCCGGCGCGGCTTCTCCCGATGCTCCCCACAAGGGGACCGAGAAGTTGGTAAGTAGCCTTCCCCTCTGACAAGTTTTTGTTAGTCTTGGTTTCCTTAGCTTGGAATCGGCTTTCTCGGAGTTCACCGATGACTGTTGTCTTGTGTGCCTCCTGCTTTCGCAGCCGAAGTTCGCACATCTTGTGCCAGCCAAGGCGCCTCTCCCGGAGGAGGCAATCTTCAACCAGAACAAGGCGGCCGCGGAGAGGCGGCGGGCTACGCGCAAAGCGCAGCACAAGGAGCGTGAGATCGCCAAGCGTGATCGAAACGACAACTGCATCAAGCGGCGGAAGGCGGGGGAGCGTGACGTCTCCTCCAGTGAAGACCCGTCGCCGGAGCCGACGTGGAGTGGCGACGAGCCCAGTGCAGCGGTGGACTGCAGCGACATGTCGTGGTCGTCCACGCCGTCGCCTCCCCGCATGGTTGAAGTGACATCGTCGCGGCGGTCGGAGCCTGCCGCATGCGAGAAGAACGTGGGCTCGAGCTCGCGATCGGCGGCTCACCCCGTCCGAGAGGACCAGCAGGCAGCCCGTCCTCGTACGGCGCCTAGCAGTCCGAGCGCCTCTGAAGCACGGAGGGACCCGCCCCGCTGAGTCGACCTGCCGAGGCGGTCGGAGGAGCAGGCGACTCCATCCCGCCATCTGTTCGATGGCTCCGACCGCCCCGACTCGGACTCCCTGCAAAGGCGCCCATCGCGGGCGAGATCGACAAGCTCGGTGTCGACGCCGAGCGCACCGCAGGAGGCGGATCCTGGCGCCGCCCCGCGGCGCCTTCAGTCGTTGATTATCTGGGGCGGCGGAGCCCCGGACGTACAAGTTTCCCTCGCCACCGGCGGGGGCCAAGGGCCGTCCCCTGCCACGGCGGAGGTCAGAAGGATAGCCCTCGAGTAGCCGGGGGAGCGTAGCACCGCTGTTGAGGCGGCTAGAAGAAGTGGGGGAGCCCCCGAGTCGGTTGGCACCAATCGTGCAGCCTGTTGACAGTCCTTACAACAAAGATTCGACCGTCAAAACCTCGGGTTCGAGAGGAGTATACAACAAGTTTCATGCACATTTTTTATACTAATAAAGTTCCACGAGTTGTGTTGTGATTTTTATGGGCGGGTAGACAATTAGGGGGAAAATGGAACCAACGTGCCACACGAGCTAGGCACGGCCGCACCACCAGGCACGGCCGGCCCTGCAGGTGCGGCCGGCCCTGTAGGTGTGGCCGGCCCTGCTAGGTGTGGCCACACCTGCCCTGTGCCATGTCTCCGGTCCGAGTCACGTCCTTCCCCGCGTGCACAACTTGGATGAACAAGATTGATCAATGAAACGCCGGTTCGATCGAATGGATGAAGTTGTGATCACTTGGATCAATGGGTCCACCTCTCCGGCCGATCAACCGCCACAACCATCATTCCAAGGCCATCCTGAGTGTCCCTGAGCGAAGGCAGTTCTCCCACGGCATAGAGGTGGGCCAGCCGCACCTAGAGGGCCGGCCGCACCTCCCAACCGCCGTGTCGACCGAAACCGACTCAAGTTACTGACCTTCAACCGCCCCAGGAGCAAGGATCAGGAGCGTCCAAGTCAAGAGGCAGTGGATCATAGGGCCGGCCGCACCTCCTCATTCGGCCGCACCTATGAAAATGGGCCCACGCGCTCAACCGACCTCACTTACCTATAAAAGGAGCCTCACACCCGCTGGAACGGACACACAGCGCTGGAGCATCTCATTTCCACTCTTTTGTTCACTTAGAGTAGGATTAGTGTAGCTTGGGAGTTAGAGTCAAGTCGAGCTAGTCTCGGGGTTCCGGAGGAGTCTTCTTCAGAGTTCCGGTACTACTCTTGTATCCTTTCTTTGTTTAGACACAAGTACAATTCAAGTTATCTTTCTATCTTACTTTTCGAGTCAATTAAATTCAGCTTTTACTTTGCTCTAGAAGCTTTATTCTTGGTTTAGACTAAAGTTAGCTTAGGTTTGGTTAGCATAGCTCTCTTGAACCCTATTGTGTTGTGGTCATTCTTTGCTTGATCTCCGGTGTTGCACGGGAGAGAGAGACCTTCCTTCGTGATATCCGGGGAAAGGTTCTTTGGTTCGTTGTGAGCGCGGTGCTCAGAACTTGCCTTAGTCTTAGATTGGTGTCCCGCGCAACAGAATAGTTGTGGTACCCTAAGGAGGTGACAGCTCCGGACGGGCTTTGTAGTCCACCACGTTAATTTGGGCCGGTAGGATTCTGCGCATCGTCGTCCTCCCTTCTCATCCCAGTCTGAGGGCACGGCTTTGCATGCCCTTGCAGCACTAGAAGAGCTTGTCGAGTTAGCTTGCCTTGGTTATCCTTTGCTTTAGTCCTTTGCCTAGAGTTGACAAGAATAGATAGATTGTGTTAGGATCCTTTCTCGTCTCGTTGTCCTCCCAGCTCGCTATCCTCTCTAGTCTTTTACCTAGATCTCCTAGCGTGTGTCAAGTTATCCCCGAATATCTTTATTCGTTATCCCCCGCTTTAGCTCTTTACCAAGTCTTGGTTATTCTCCACCGTTTACTCGATCATCTTTGCCGTAGTGCCTCCAACGGGAAAATATAAATACGATAACCCGAATACCACCGGGTGAAGTGCTACAACGGTAATCCGTGCGCTTGCGGACCTTTCTGTAATCGTGTGTTTTACCCCCGACGTTCCTTAGCTCCATTACTAGGTACAAACTTAGTGGTGAGGCTAAGGAGCGTCAACAAGCATTTCTGGCACCGTTACCGGGGAGGCAATAGGCATAAGATATCGTTTAAACATTGTGGTAGAATTATCAAGGTTCGGTGAACCGCTATTTAAGCGGGTTTACCCTTGCTCTACTGTCGTGTACGCAGAGTAGTGCATGACCGGTTTCGACCTACCGTCCAAGTTTAACGACAATCCGGAGTCACTTGTGAGGAGAGTGCGACCCCATGTCCTCATCCCTCAGAAGTTTCTCTCGAATCAAGAGACGAATACTGTCGATCCCGTAGACAGCACCCCGTCAGCATCAATGGCCGAGAGGACGATCCGCGAGTTTTCCGCCCCTCCAACACCAATGTCCCTACCGGACCAACCACAACGGTGGGAGACGGGAACTTTGAACTCAAGCCGGCATTGATCAACATGGTGCAAGCAAATCCGTTCTCCGGCAAGCCGAATGAAGATGCCAATGCACATCTCCAGCATTTTCTGGAGGTGTGCAGGACTTTCACTATCCGTGGAGTGACGGATGATGCCATCCGTCTTCACCTATTCCCGTTCTCATTGCTCGGGAAGGTGAAGCAATAGTTTTATGTGGAGCGAGATGCCATCAACACATGGGATAAGTGCTCAAAGGCATTTCTCGCAAAGTTCTTCCCGATGGGCAAAACCAATGCCCTCCGTGCAAGAATTTCGGGCTTCCAGTAGCAGAATGATGAGAGTATCCCGAAAGCATGGGAACGCTTCCAGGAATACATCACTGCGTGCCCGCACTATGGCATGCACGGGTGGTTCTTAATTCAGACCTTCTATCACGGGCTCAAGCGTACTTCCCGTGAGCACCTAGATGCAGCTGCTGGAGGAGCCTTCTTCTCGCTACAAGTACCAGCCGCTAAGGAATTAATCGAGAAGATGGTGGCAAATCAAGGTTGGGATGGAGATCGTCTCCAACCCCGTACCCGCGGTGTACACCAAGTCGATGGAATCGACATGATTGCCGCCAAGATGGACCTCCTCATGAAGAAATTGGAGGCATCAAGCAACATGGAAACCGCTAAGATTATGAATTCGCACATGACGTGCGAGGTTTGTGGTAATGTTGGTCATTCGGGCAATGATTGTCTCGAAACAAGGGAAGAAGCCAGCTTCATCAACAATGGCAACAACAACGGGTTCCGCAACAACAACTTCAACAATCAAGGGTGGAACTCCAGGCCCAACTTCCCGTTCAACAATCAAAATGGAGGTAACTATTCCAACTCTTTCAATAATCAGCCTTCCATTAAAGATCTTGTCTTTGGCCAAGCTAGAATTAATGAAAGTTTAAACAAGAAGCTAGCCACCAATGAGAAAGTGCTTGAAAATCTTAACTCCACCATAGAATCTCTCACCTCTGCCATGAAGAATCAGCTTAGCTTTAACAAAATGATAGAAACTTAACTTGCTCAGCTTGCTGCTTCTTTACCTTCTTCTGAGTCGGGTGGAATCCCGGGCAACCCGAGCCTACCCAAGAGAATTTAAAATCGGTGACCACGAGAGGTGGTAAGACCACTCGGGATCCACCACATCCTAACCCCGCAGAGAAGAAATAGAAGGAAGTGATCACCGAGTCGGACGAAGAAGATGACACCGAGGAGGCAGCCCCCGAAGAGGAAAGGTTAAGGAAAACACCACCCCAAGAATATGTCGACACCACGCTCCTTCCATTTCCCCGAAGGATCAAGAAGCCTACCATGGATGAGCAATTCGGGAAGTTCGTTGAGGTAATCAAGAAACTCAATGTCAACATACCATTTCTTGAGGCTATGCAGGTACCAACCTACGCCAAGTACCTCAAAGACATCCTCAACAATAAGAGACCTCTACCCACCATGGATATGGTCAAGCTTACGGAGGAGTGTAGTGCGGCCATTCTAAAGAAGAAAGACCCCGGGTGCCCTACGATCAGCTGCTCTATCGGGTCTGAACACTTTGAGAATGCACTATGCGACCTTGGAGCCAGCGTTAGCGTCATGCCTAAGGTAGTCTTTGACAAACTCAACTATACTTCCTTGTCGCCTACAACCATGTGCTTGCAGCTAGCGGATCAATCGGTTCGCTGCCCGGCGGGGATAGCGGAGGACATTCCGGTGAGAGTCCGAGATTTCTTCGTACCCGTGGATTTCGTCATCCTCGACATGGATGTTGATACAAGGACGCCTCTAATCCTCGGGAGACCTTTCTTAAGCACCGCTAATGCCAACATCGATGTAGGAGCCAGAGAAATCCGCCTCAACATCAACGGCGAGGAAGAACGATTCACCTTTAAACCAAAGGTGGAGCAATGCTCACAGGTACGAATTATCGATAGAAAAATTTCTAACCATGTGCAGGAAGATGAGGTGGCCCCGACCAAACCGAAGGACAAAGCATTCAACAGGCGCCACCAACCCAAGAAGTCGAAGCCAATCAACAAAGCTAAAGGGGAAAAGAAGACGGAAATCAAGAACACCCCCGCCAAAGCCGCACCGACTTCATCGCCATCGAAGAGAACAAAGAAGGTGTGGCGTGTGAAGAGAGCATCGTCCGAGTCTTTCACTCCGGGACCGGACGAGCCCAAGATTAATTGAGCAACCAGAGGAGTCCCGCTCACAGACTCTAAGCCACGAGCCCTCACCGAGAGGTAAACCGGTATTTATCTCATATTTCCCTTTCAATATTTTATTTCGTGCATCATTCATGTTTAGATTTCAAATTTGTTTTCACCATTGCATTTAGTAAATAAACAAGGCTTAGAAAATAGTTTTGGAGTTTTTTGGTGATACGACCGAACCTAGAGGTACGGCCGTACCTCCCCTCGACAAAATTTTTGTGCAGGATGTTTTCAGGGAGGAACACGAGTTCCTGGGAAAAATTTAGTAGGGCCGACCGTATCAAGTGATACGGCCGTACCTATGATTTTTCACAAATCCATCAAGACAACCACTACAAGCGTCCAGGTGCTCAACTCATCACCCAAATGAAGACAGGCCAACCAGGGAGCCAAAATTTATCTTGGGGGAGACCCCACGTTCAATCAAGGAAGGTATGTCCATCCAAACTATTTTTTAACATCTTGTTTATCTCTTTTGAATAAAAGAAAAATATTTGCTTCAACCATGTGCTTGAAATCTTGTCTATACCCTCACTTTGGAAATGATGAATGGTTGCTAAGTTAAAACTTTGCAAGAACCTAGTGCATATCTTTGTGCTCTATGCCTTTTTGAATTTGTTGGTATATTTTGAGACAAGAGCCTAAAATAAAACTTTGTGGGAAGCAAATGCTTATGACCAAATCTAGGTTGTTGACTAGTATGATATGGTGCGACAATGTTGATCTGCTCTATTTCAAAGTATGGTGAAAATCTCGGACGATTTCTTTTTGAAAATAAAACAAGGCAAGTTCCTCAAATGGTCATATTACCTACCAAAGCCATATGTCAATATCAATGTTCAAACCTTCTACATATGCTTGCTTGTGACCCATTGAGTTTTGCCAAATTTTTGTGACCCTTGTTAGAATCTTTTCACACTTCCATGATCGAGATCACGTACACCCACATATACATGCTAACTCCTACACCGGGAGTTACGCAAAACATGCCATCCATCCACCAAAAATAAATACTCCAAAGTTCAAAGAGATTTCTCTTCTTGCAAAAGGAGAGAGGGGTCATCGCAAAAAAAGAGAGAAAAGAATATATGCTCAAGAAGCATAGAAAAAAAATATGCTCCAATCAAAGAGCATAGAAAAAAAAGAGTGAAACATGACCCCCTCCAAAATAAAATCAAGAGGAGAATCTCAAAGCAAGGAGTGTTTAGAAAAGCAAACAAATATATTCCACACACTTGCACATCTCGATCAAGTTGCATGACTAGTTTCTTCTTGGATCCGGTCTTTGGCTCAACAACATCATGTGGCACAAGTGAGTATCATACTTATCCTACCCAAAGCTCCACATACAAGCCATAGAAGTAGGAAGTTAAGGCTCGCTTAAAGCCTTTGGTGAGGTAACAAATACCACTTGAGCGATCGAGGGAACCATCCGAGGAACCTTGCCTTTCTTTGCAAAATTTTCAAAAACGCCGAGATAGGATCCAGAAAAGAAGAAGAGTAAGAGATGCAAAGTCAAAACCCATTCTACTTTTCAACTTCCGAAGCAAGGTGGAAAGCTAAAAGCCCCATGGGTAAAGTAAGGCTAAGCTTCTCCCGTACCAACCTTTTCAATTTGCAAGAAGAGCCTGGAGTTTGTGCGCAGGTACTTGCCGAGTGATAACACCATGCAACCCCAGATCCACCGAGGCCAAGTCTAGGCTTTGCTCGAGGATGAGCAAACGTTTAGCTTGGGGGAGTTTATTGACGGTCCTTACAACAAAGATTCGACCGTCAAAACCTTGGGTTCGAGAGGAGTATACAACAAGTTTCATGCACATTTTTTATACTAATAAAGTTCCATGAGTTGTGTTGTGATTTTTATGGGAAGGTACACAATTAGGGGGAAAATGGAACCAACGTGCCACACGAGCTATGCACGGCCGCACCACCAGGCACGGCCGGCCCTGCAGGTACGGCCGGCCTAGCAGGTGCGGCCGGCCCTACAGGTGCAGCCGGCCCTGCTAGGTGCGGCCGCACCTACCCTGTGCCACGTCTCCGATCTGAGTCACGTCCTTTCCCGCATGCACAACTTGGATGAACAAGATTGATCAATGAAACGTCGGTTCGATCGAATGGATGAAGTTGTGATCACTTGGATCAATGGGTCCACCTCTCCGGCCGATCAACCACCACAACCATTATTCCAAGGCCATCCTGAGCATCCCTGAGCGAAGGTGGTTCATCCCACGGCATAGAGGTGGGTTGGCCGCACCTAGAGGGCCGGCCGCACCTCCCAACCGCCATGCCGACCGAAACCGACTCAAGTTACCGACCTTCAACCGCCTCAGGAGCAAGGATCAGGAACGTCCAAGTCAAGAGGCGGTGGATCATAGGGCCGGCCGCACCTCCTCATCCGGCCGCACCTATGAAAATGGGCCCACGCACTCAACCGACCGCACTTACCTATAAAAGGAGCCTCACACCCGCTGGAACGGACACACAGTGCTGGAGCATCTCATTTCCACTCTTTTGTTCACTTAGAGTAGGATTAGTGTAGCTTGGGAGTTAGAGTCGAGTCGAGCTAGTCTCGGGGTTCCGGAGAAGTCTTCTTCAAAGTTCTGGTACTACTCTTGTATCCTTTCTTTGTTTAGACTCAAGTACAATTCAAGTTATCTTTCTATCTTACTTTTCAAGTCAATTACATTCAGCTTTTACTTTGCTCTAGAAGCTTTATTCTTGGTTTAGACTAAAGTTAGCTTAGCTTTGGTTAGCATAGCTCTCTTGAACCCTATAGTGTTGTGGTCGTTCTTCGCTTGATCTCCTGTGTTGCACGGGAGAGAGAGACCTTCCTTCGTGATATCCGGGGAAAGGTTCTTTGGTTCGTTGTGAGCGCGGTGCTCAGAACTTGCCTTAGTCTTAGATTGGTGTCCCACGCAACGGAATAGTTGTGGTACCCTAAGGAGGTGACAGCTCCGGACGGGCTTTGTAGTCCACCACGTTAGTTCGGGCCGGTAGGATTCAGTGCATCGTCGTCCTCCCTTCCATCCCAGTCCAAGGGCACGGCTTTGCATGCCCCTGCAGCACTAGAAGAGCTTGTCGAGTTAGGTTGCCTTGGTTATCCTTTGCTTTAGTCCTTTGCCTAGAGTTGACAAGAATAGATAGATTGTGTTAGGATCCTTTCTCATCTCGTTGTCCTCCCAGCTCGCTATCCTCTCTAATCTTTTATCTAGATCTCCTAGTGTGTGTCAAGTTATCCCCGAATATCTTTATTCGTTATCCCCCGCTTTAGCTCTTTACAGAGTCTTGGTTATTCTCCACTGTTTACTCGATCATCTTTGCCGTAGTGCCTCTCACGGGAAAATATAAATACGATAACCCGAATACCACCGGGTGAAGTGCTACAACGGTAATCCGTGCGCTTGTGGACCTTTCTGTGATCATGTGTTTTTCCCCCGACGTTCCTTAGCTCCATTACTAGGTACGAACTTAGTGGTGAGGCTAAGGAGCGTCAACACAGCCCCCGAGCAGGGCTCGTCGGACCGCCCGGTGAAGAGGACCCTGGTCCGCTCCAAGCTGTAAGTCCTTGTCCTTGGAGTCATTGCCATAGATCTCTCTTTTCGTTCACTCCTCAATCTCGTCTTCTCCTTTCTGCAAACGCGCCGACACCAGCGTCCTCAGCCTTGCGCCTTTGAAGCGCCTAGCGCTGAGCGCACGCGTCGCGCCCTCTGAGCCCCAGATCCAGCCCCCGTATGCCGAGCCGCTGCCGGTGCAGGTCGAAGAGGGGCTGGTCGTAGCCGTTGCGGTGGAGGAGTCGGCGACGCCGCCCCCGCCAGCTGCTGCCATCTTCATGGGGGAGGAACGGACGGTCTCGGAGATGGCCACTCCCCAAGCGACATTGGAGCCACAGGCCGGGGCCGGTTTAGGCGACGACGACGTGGTGATGGTGCTTGCAGATCAGGGTGCGCCCCTGCCTCCGTCGACCAGAGAGCACAAAACCGCGGCGCCGGTGGCGCCAGAGACTCCAGCGACTACGACCGTGCCGTCAATTGGGGGTGCAGAGGATGTGCCGACCTCTGGTTGCTGGTCCATCCCTGGCATCGGGATCATCGATCTTGACGCCACCAAGCTCCCGAGCAACGATCGGGAAATCTTCGAGGCCGTGGTGGATCGGGTGTTCGCCGACCCGCCAGTTTTGGAAGCTGAGGTCCCCGGAGCCACGGCGTACGGTGCTGCGGCCTCTGCCGACGTGGGGACCTCATCCAGCGCAGCTCTCGCGTCGGATGCCCTCGTGTTGGAGCAGCCGGCGCCGTGCCAGGACGGAGATGTTGGTGGTTCCGCGCCCTCTGCCGCGCCGGAAGCGGCGGAGGGGGTTCTCGGGGAGTCTGCGGCCGGCATGGAGTCGGGCACAATTGCACCCCCACTCCAGACTGCAGGAGCGACCGTGGACATGCCCCCGCTCCAGACTGCAGAGGCGGCCGTGACCGCGCCCCCACCCTCGATGGTAGGGGTGGTCGAGGAAGTTGCCAGGGCGGCGGAGCCGTCGTCTGCCCAGCCCGTCGTCGCTGCTGAGGTGGAGGCTCCTGCGCTGAGCTAGCTCACCACAGTCCTTCAAGAGCACAACGCCCCCGAGGGCATGGCAAGAGCCGCCTCCCTGGAGATACAGGAGGCCGGGCAGAGTTTGAGCGCGGCCCTGCCACGAGATGTCGGAGGTGGTGGCGCCCGAGTCCTCGATCTCGTTCGCGTTCCGTGGACGATGATCTTTGAGGTCGGTGATGACATCGAGGACGACGAGGAGACCACATCGTGCAACACCCTCGAGCGTGGATTGACGTGGGCACGTTGCGCATTCGATGAGTTGATGCTCCCCGCAACATCGGTAAGTTTTCTTTGTACGAGCGACTCATCTCTGATTTCTTCTTCTCTTCCGAGGTGCGTAACTTACATTTAGCTTGTCCGGGGCAGACACTCGCGGCGTCTGGTCGGAGGAGGGCGTGCGTGATGAGCGAGCTCTGCGCGGAGCGGGCCTAGTTGGAGATGCAACTTGTCGTGCCTCGTGTGGCCGCTGCTGCAGCGGTGGCGAGTGAGGCATCGATACGGACAACTCTTGAGGCTGCCAAGCAGTCCGCGGAGGACCGCGCCACCACCGCTCAGTTCGCTGCCGCCACAGCCGCGACGGAGCAGGATGCCTTGGCAACGAGGCTGGCTCTTGCCGAGGCTGAAGTCGAGAAGCTTTGTGCAGCTGCGGCGTCCGCCAATGAAGCCGCCGAGAGGGCCCAAACCGCCGCTACTGCGGCCGAGGCCGCTGTCCGGGACGCCGCCCAAACCGCAGCTCGCGAGAAGACGGCGCTCGAGACGAAGGTGGCAGACCTGGAGCGCGACCTGGCCACCGCCAGAGTGGACCTCGTGACGGCCGGCCGCCAGTTCTCCCAGGTCACCAACCAGCTTCAGGTGGTCACTGAGGAGGCGACGCGGCTGCGGGAAAGCAATGCCAAGTTGTCGGAGGACCTTGAGAGTGAGTCAAGCAGATGCTTCCTTTCACCATCTCGGTTGTCGTTTGCCTCTTGTTCGTTCTGACTTGCTCCCTGGTGCTTCAGGCATGCGCGTGTACCACGTCGGGATGACCTCGAAGCTGGCGGAGTAGCAGCAAGAGCTGAACACCGCCCTTCTCAAGGTCATCGAGAAGGATAGTGCGATCGGACGCTTGTCGGAGCAGCTCGAGACTAAGTCCAGCATCTTGGTTCCGTCTCCATCTTTGTTGTGAATCCGTCGCAACTCATCATCTTGTTCATTTTCCAGAGACCAGAGCCGAGCTCGAGCAGTCCCGGATGGCTCGGGAACAGGACGCGGTTGCGCTGAACCAGGCCCGGAACGCTCGGCGCGAGTCGGAGGAGGCCCGCAAGGTGAACATCGAGGACCTGGCCAAGCTCGGAAGGGCCATCAGCACGGTCATGGCTGGGCTCGGTGTGTCGCTCGGGCCGATGCTGCCCGAGACGCTTGTCGAAGAAGTCGGGCGCCTCCTAGACGTGATCCGAGAGCTCGAGTTGTCGACGGCTCGGCGGGCGGTGCACCGAGTGCTCGCCATGTTCGAGTCGCACTACCAGGGGCTGGACCGCATGACGCTGAGCTGCGGCTGGGCCCCTGGCATCTCCGACACGTAGTGCGATGAGCTCGAGAGGGACTGCGCCTCCTTCGCCCGCGACATGGCCGACGCCTCCCTGAAAGACTTGGAGCTGCTGCCACAAGACGCACCAGAGGACCCGGAAAGCCCCGAGCTCTCGAATTAGATGTATCATTTTGATTTCGTGTAATGATAAGAACAGATCACAATATTATGAATTGCGTAGTTGAGAACTTATCCAAGTTGCATTACAGCTCGATCGTTCCCTAGCGCCCGAGGACGACTACCGTAACGCGTAGTTAGCCTTAGAAAGTTGAGATGACTGAGCTCTACTCTGGAGCCACGGAGGCATAGGAGTCGGGAAGCTTGGCCTTCTCAAACTACTAAGGGTAACCACTCGCTCGCAGCCCCCGAGAGCTCGAGAGGTTCGAGAGGTAACTTTGCGCGATTTTATCTTTAAAGTAGCTTTTGGACCAGAGTCTAGGCGGTCACCCGAATGCTTTTGAAAAGAGGTCGGACGAAGACCTGAGGACTCGAGTTGTGCTCACAAGTCTTGGGACCATAGCCGCGGAGGCGTAGGTGCTAGGAGCTTTGAATGAGCAGCGACATCTCGCCCCACGCAGGCCGTCGCCCTTACTTCTCGCAAGATCGAGTTTCCGTCCAAAAAACCTCTCGCTCGTGCGATCGGTCTCGACATAGTTGTCGGGATTTTTTTTGAAAATCGTAAAAACCGGAAGGAAGGAGGGCATCGTGCCCTGGGTAGCCCCTGAGCAGGGAGCGTCTTTGCACAGGTGCAAGGACACTCGCTGCTCAGCCTTAAAGTTGTCGCATACTCGTAAACATGGTCATCGACAAGTTTTTCGAACTCAAAGACATGTGAACAAGGCATGCAACATCTATTTATTGATGTACGGGATTTGAACAGTTACTCAAGGGTAAAACGGGTGCAGGTGTTCGATGTTCCATGCGTTGGAGACGACCCTCCCGTCCTTGTACTGGATCTTGTAGGTTCCGGGTCGGAGCACTTCGTGGATGATGAACGGCCCCTCCCAAGGTGGCGCTAGCTTGTGCTAGTCCTTGCTGCCTTGAACTCATCAGATGACTAAGTCTCCGATGTGGAACTCGCAAGGGCGCACGCTGCGCTCGTGGTAGCGTCTTAAGGCTTGCTGGTACTTGGCGCAGCGCAGCAACGCCACGTCTCGCGCCTCGTCGAGTTGGTCGATCGCATCCTCGAGCGTGGCCTGGTTGCCTTCCTCGGTGTACGCTCGTACCCATGGGCTGCCGTAGTCGATGTCTGTAGGTAGGACTGCTTCTGAGCCGTGCACCATGAAGAAGGGCGTGAAACCCATCGCACGACACGGTGTGGTGCGCAGGCTCCACAGCACGGACGGTAGCTCGGCTACCCACCTTGCCCCGAACTTCTCGAGTCGTTTGAAGATGCATGGCTTCAACCCTTGCAAGATCATACCATTCGCCCTCTCGACTTGTTCGTTCATCTTTGGGTGGGCAACGGCCGACCAGTCCACACGAATGTTGTTGTCGTCGCAGAAGTTGAGGAATTTCTTCCCCGTGAACTGAGTGCCATTGTCGGTGATGATCGTGTTGGGTATGCCGAAGCGGTAGATGATATCGGTGAAGAAGGATACCGCCTCCTCGGAGCGGACGTTGACGATGGGTCGAGCCTCGATCCACTTGGAGAACTTGTCGACCGCCACGAGGAGATGGTTGAAGCCCCCGAGCGCTTGTCGGAGTGGCCCCACCATGTCGAGGTGCCAAACGGCGAAAGGCCATGTGATGGGAATGGTCTGGAGCACTTGTGCCAGGACATGAGTTTGTCGAGCATAGAACTGGCACCCCTCGCAACGCCATACAATGTCCTTGGAGTCTGCCACCACCGTGGGCCAGCAGAATCCTTGCCGGAAAGCCTTCCCGACAAGTGTTCCCGGTCCTGCGTGATGACCGCAGGTGCCGGTGTGTATCTCTCGTAGCAGCTCGTGGCCCTGGTCTCCAAGAAGGCACCGCATGAGTATGCCAGCAGCCCCTCGCTTGTAGAGCTCGCCCTCGATGAGGATGAACGCCTTTGCTCGCCGCGTGATGCGTCGAGCCTCCATTTGGTCGGAGGGCAGCTTCCCTTCGACAAGCCACTCGAGGATCGGGAACCGCCAGTCGGGATCTTCAAGATTCAGCTCAGGGTGGTTGATCAATTGCCATGACTTCGGGTTCTTCTTCCTCTGGCGGCTTCTCCCCCTCTGCTCGAACAGAGGGTTCGTGTTGATCGCTCGCAAAGACTCCGTGGGGTACTGGACTGCGACTAGATGCGGTCTTTGTGAGTACATCAGCAGCCTTGTTATAGTCGCACAGTACATGATGAAGCTCGAGCCCGTGGAACTTGTCTTCTAGATCATGCACAGCTTGGCAGTATGCCGCCATCTTCGGGTCCACACAGTTCTTGTCCTTCATGACCTGGTCCACGACCAGCTCGGAGTCCCCCCTGATCTCAAGGCGTTTGATCCCGAGCTCAACAGCTACTCGGAGGCTGTTGATTAGTGCTTCGTACTCGGCGGCGTTGTTTGATGCCGGGAAGTGTAGTCGTACCAAGTACTCCATACGCACGCCCAGAGGCGAGATGAAGACAAGGCCTACACCAGCTCCTTCCTTCATGACCGAGCCGTCGAAGTACATGATCCATGTCTCGTGCTCGATCGGCGCTGGGGGAGTCTGAATCTCCGTCCACTCAGCAACGAAGTCTGTGAGTACTTGGGACTTGATGGCGCTGCGTGGTGCGTATGATATGTTCTGCCCCATCAACTCGAGCGCCCACTTGGCGATTCTCCCTTCGGCCTCGGGGTTCTGGATGACCTCCCCGAGCGGGTACTTGGACACCACGGTCATGGGGTGCGCGTCGAAGTAGTGTCGGAGCTTGTGCTTGGTCATCAGGATCGCGTACACGAGCTTCTGCATCTGCGAGTATCACGTCTTGGAGTTGGAAAGTACCTCGCTGACGAAGTACACGAGTCGCTGCACCTTCTGTGACCTTCCGGGCTCTTCTCGCTCGACCACCAGTGCAGCACTGACCACCTGAGTTGTCACAGAGATGTACAGGAGCATCAGCTCTTCAGGGGTCGGAGCTGTGAGGATGGGTGGGCTCTTGAGAATGTTTTTGAGCGAGTCGAGCGCCTCCTGTGCTTCGGGGGTCCACGTGAAGTGGTCGGACTTCTTCATCAGCTTGTACAGCAGCAGGCTCCGCTCTCCGAGTCGTGCTATGAAATGGCTCAGAGTTGCGAGGCAGCCCGTGACACGCTGTACGCCTTTTAGGTTCTTGATCGGCTCCATGTCCATGATGGCAGAGATCTCCTCGGGATTCACCTCAATGCCGCGTTCCGACTCGACAAAGCCAAGGAGCATACCCCTCGGAACCCCGAAAACGCATTTCTCAGGATTCAGCTTTACCCCATGCTGTCACAGCTTTGCAAAGACCTCGGTAAGGTCAGGGACCAGATCCCCAGTTTTCCTCGACTTGACCACGATGTCGTCGATGTAGGCTTCGATGACGCGCCCTATCAGCTCCCCGAAGACACGTCGCATACATCGCTGGAACGTAGCGCCCGCGTTCTTGCGATCAAAAGGCATTGTCTTGTAACAATACATGCCAAACTGAGTGATGAATGAGGTTGCGAGTTGGTCCGCTATGCACATCGCTATCTGGTGGTACTCAGAGTATGCATCGAGAAAACAGAGGGTTTCGCACCCAGCTGTCGAATCGACTACCTGATCTATGCAAGGCAAAGGAAACAGATCCTTGGGACATGCCTTGTTAAGGCTAGTGTAGTCAACACACATCCTCCATTTCTTCTTCTTCTTCTTTACAAGTATAGGGTTAGCAAGCCACTCGGGGTGGAATACTTCTCGGATGAACCCTGCACTAAGGAGCTTCTTGATCTCCTCATCGATCGCCTTGCACTTCTCGTTGTTGAAGCGGCGAAGGCGTTGCTTTACCAGTTTTGATCCCGGCTTGATATTCAGCTTGTGCTCGGCAACCTCTCTTGGGATCCCCTTCATGTCGGAGGGTTTCCATGCAAACACATCGAGGTTCGCTTTGAGGAAGTCGACGAGCGCGCTTTCCTATTTAGGATCGAGCGCCGTCCCGATACGGAGCGTATGGCCATCATCGGAGATGGCCGCATCCT
Source organism: Cenchrus fungigraminus (assembly GCA_036936925.1). Taxonomy (NCBI): domain Eukaryota; kingdom Viridiplantae; phylum Streptophyta; class Magnoliopsida; order Poales; family Poaceae; genus Cenchrus; species Cenchrus fungigraminus. The sequence continues at coordinate 10,468,173 of CM072778.1, read as the reverse complement.
TGACGTCCTTGGCGGGCTCGAAAGAGCAAGCCGCTTGCTTGGATGACTCGGGGACATCCTGGTCCTCAGACGAAGGCTCGGTGTGGAGCCTCTCAAACCGGATGAGTGCCTCAGCGAACTGGAAGCACTCAGCATCGCACTCGAATGCGTACTGATACATGGTCCCTACTGTGATGATCCCCTTCGGACCGGGAATCTTCAGCTTCAGGTATGTATAGTTTGGCACGGCCATAAACTTCGCGTACGCCGGCCTCTCGAGGATCGCATGGTACGTCCTCGAGAACCCCACCACTTCGAAGGTGAGGGTTTCAGTGCGAAAGTTTCGCAAGTCCCCGAACGTGACGGGCAGATCGATCTGCCTGATGGGGAGTGCTTCCATTCCGGGAATGACCCCGTGGAACGGTGCGGTCGACGGCCGCAGCTGGGACCGCAGGATGCCCATGTCGTCAAGCGTAGACGCATAGAGCACGTTGATCTTGCTTCCCCCATCCATCAGGACCTTGTGGATCCTTTTGGACTTGAATAGGGGAGCTACCACTAGTGGGTAGGATCCTGGCTGAGGCACGTGGTCGGGATGGTCCTTGCGGTCGAAGGTTATCGGAACCTCTGACCACTTTAGGTAGGACGGCTTCACAGTGTCGGCGTTGAAGACTTCTCGCCGAATGAGCTTCTCGCGCCACCTTGAGGGTCTTGCCGGAGATCCACCAAAGATCATGTGGACCGTGCCGTCTTCACCCGGGTACATAGCCCCCGCGCCGTCATCGTTGTCGGGGGTGGCCCTCCTTTCTTGGGTGGATCCAGCGCTCTTGGCTTGAGGGTGCCGTTGACGTAGTTCTTGATGAGCCGGCAGTCCTTGAGAGAATGCTTGACAGGGACCTCGTGGTGCGGGCAGGGCGCGTCCAGGAGCTTCTCGAAGTGGTCCTTGGGTGGACCGAGCCTGGCCGGGTTACCCTTGGGGCGTGACGCCTTGCGCTCCACCGCTGCGACCAGGTTGTCGTCGCGACGGCGCTTGTCGTTCTTCTTCTTCTTCTTGACGCGTGAGGACGTTCCCTCGCCGTGGTCCACGACCTGTTTCCCCTTGCCCTGAGGGGTGTTGAGCATTACGGCGACCGCTTCCTCACCGTCAGCGTGGTTGCTCGCGATGTCGAGGAGCTCCCGAGTCGTACGAGGCATGCGGCGTCCGTGTCAATGAATGAGGGAGGTACAGGTTGTGCCGTTCTGGAATGCCGAGATGGCGTCGTTGTCGGTCGCGCCGGGAAGTTTGGTGCAGTGCTTGGAGAAGCACCGGATGTACTCGTGTAGGCTCTCTCCCGGCTGCTGCTTGTAGTTGCGCAGCTCCCATTGCTTGCCGGGGCGCATGTACGTGCCCTGGATGTTCCCAACGAAAACTCGGTGCAGGTCGGTCCAATCGTTGATTTTGTCGCGTGGCAGGTGCTCAAGCCACGTCCGCGCGGAGACGCCGAGGTAGAGCGGCAGATTCTTGATGATGAAGAGGTCGTCCGTTGCTCCCCCCGTGTGGCAAGCGAGTTGGTAGTCCTCGAGCCACACGCTGGGGTTGGTGTCCCCGTCGTATCTGGGTATGTTGGTCGGAGCTCGGAAGCGCGAGGGGAACCTCGCATCCCGGATGCTCTGGCCAAAAGCTCGCGGACCCCTCTAGTTCACGGACCAGCTGCGGTCACAGTCGTCGTCGCTGTCGTGGTGTCGCCCGCGTCCTCGGTCGTCGTGGTGGCGCGAGCGGTTGTCACGATGGTTGTCGACCCTCTCGGCCCGTCAATGGGCCTCGATGGTGTTCCGCGCGTCACGGTTGGGCTCGAGTCGGCTCTTGAACGCTGACGCCGCGGCCCCGCCCCCTTCCCCGCTGTCCTGATGCTCAAAGGGAGGCGGGTTCGGGCCATGCGCGGATGGTGCTCCTGCTCGCCTGCGCTCCGAACGCTGGCACGAAGCAGAGCTTTCCGCTTGTTGTGCTGCCGCTGCTTTGAGCAGCGCCTTCAACTGCTGACGCACCCGTCTCTCCTCGGAGGTCGGTGCCTCCGAACAGCCGTGCAGCAACATGGCTGCCACAGCGAGGTTCTGCGACACCCGCCTGAAGAGTGGCGGGGCATCAGCGTCGGCGTTGGTGTCGACATTTGCGCCCTCGTTGGCGCGTCGGTCGTTGTCGCGTGTTCGTCCCCGGGCCGGCGGCGTCGATGCTCGGGCTCGGGGTTGTTCAGCGGCTGGGCGGCGCTCCCGCCGCTCGCCGTTCCCCTCACGGGGCTGCTCCTGCACTGGAACCTCCTGTGCAGGCTGTCGGCCGCGGGGCTCTGGGTCCAATCCCAGCTCCTGGTGAAGGATGGCCAGCTCTTCGTCGAGCTGGCGCTTGGCCTCTGCGAGTTCATCGAGTCGCGCCCGTCGTTGGGCGTCGGTGGCGCGGCGACACGGCGCTGGCTCTGGGTTGGAGCTGCTCGAGGCTGAAGCCATGCAGATGTTGCACTCGCGCATGGGGTCGTGTTGTCGTGTGGTCGGTGTCCTCCGGGTCGTCGCAGAGCCGGAGGCGGTGCCGGTCGTGCGCAGGTTGTTGACGTAGGCCGTCACCGGGTCGTCCGGGAGGTCGGGCTGTCCACGAGGGTACATCGCAGTGTACGGCTCCATGAACTCCCCCCAAGCAAGCGGCTCAGCTCCACTTGCCTGAAAGGCGAGGTCGGTGAGGTAGTAGGCAGCGAGCCTAAAATGCTCCTACGTTGGGTTTGGCCCCAACATGCCGATGATCGTCTCGTCCGAGAAGCCTCGGACGAAAGCTTCACGTCACGCGGCCCCCGTCAGGACGTTGGGATGAGGTGGCCGGGCGAAGGTACGCCCAGTGACAGACTCCGCCGGCCCGGTGTAGACGAAACCGAGGGAGCTGAAACGCAAGGTGGCCCCAGGGGTCAACGGGACCCTGCGGCCCTCCATCCGATTCGCTAATGAAGTTCGTCGAGGCACATGATGTGCCCCTACCTGGCGCGCCAACTGTCAGGGTTCTCTACCACCGGACAGTAAATTTGTATCGATCGTGTGTCGGGCTCGGATGGTTAGCGCAGGAGACAATAGGATTTATACTGGTTGGGGCCTCCGAGGACTAATACCCTACGTCCAGTGTCGAGCTGCCGTGTTCTTGTGCTAGGGGTGTTTGTAGTAGGGGTTACAAACTGGTCGGGAGAGGGTGTCGGACCCAAGTCCCTTGGAACGAGCGTTCAATCTGTAGGATGTCTAACCCTTGTAACGGTTGCCCTCCACTCCCTTTTATAGATGCAAGGGGAGGGGCACAAGGGGAAAGAAAATACGAGTTACAGTGCTTGGTTGCTGGGACGTCTCTTCGCGCGTCGCTATCCGTCAGGACGCATTGAAGAGGAGCTGTGTTACTTTGTCATGGGAGCCGCCGTGTGGCTGGTCAGGGCTGTTCATCCCAGGACGCTTGGCGCTCCTTTTGAGTAGTTCGTTGGTGTCTAGGTCCGCCCGAGTACTCGAGTAGACCGCCACGTTAAGGCCTGACCGTAGGCCTGAGCTCGTCGTAGGGGGTGCTTGAGTGCCTCGGGCGAAGCTTGCGTGCGGCAGAGTTGGAGATGATGGCGATGGGACGGCTGTGCAGCTGAGCAGATCCGCATTAAGGCTTCTATCGGGGCAAGCTGCTCACGTCGGCCGCCAGCTGGTGTGCTTATATGGCATGGCGAATCGGTCCCCCACGCATCGTGGTGGAGACGTTCGTGTCCCGGGGGCACGCCGCGTGCCGTGGCCCACGCCTCAGTCGGAGTCGGGGGGAGCTCGCGCGAGACGGAGACTTCTCGTGCGAGGCGGAGACTTCTCGTGCGAGGCGGAGACTTCTCGTGCGAGGCGGAGACTTGTCGTGCGAGGCGGAGACTTCTCAGAGGGGGTCCCTCTAGTAGGGAACTAGTCGGAGGTGCTGCCAACTGGACGGGAACAGGACGTCTTGCCAGTGAGGGTCTTGACCGGGGTCCTCAGTCCTCCTCGTCTTGAGTCTGGGCCTTCACGTTGTCAATCTCGGCCTTCACATTGTCAATGGTGTCACATAACCTTGTTTTGGGGGAGATTATCCCGCCGTCAAAGGGGGCCCTAATCTAGGCCCTCGTCAGGTAGCTTCGCTACATCACAACTATTGGCACCCACCATTTGTGTTTGGCTCGAGTAGAAAATCCAAAATGTCCACAAGGAAGAAGAGAACTACTGCTAACTCCAGCAGGGGGCCTTCGACGTCCCTTGACGAGGAGTTGAACCCGTCCAATTTGCTCACCCAGGGAGAGGAGCTCCCGGAATCCAATGCTACTCAGCCTAGGCCAAACTAGGATGCTGCTGCGACCACGGCCAAGGCAGCATACGAGGCCGAGCTGGCCAAATTGTGGAGGGAGGCTGAAGAGCTGGCAAAAACCAAAAAGAAGCTTTTGGCGATCCAGCAAGAGGCCGAAGCAGCCAAAGAAATCCAGAGACACAAAGCCGAAATCGCCAAGTTGCAAGAGGAGCTACGTACCATAAAAGCCAAACAATCTTTAAGTTTCAACCAGCCCTCGCCCGAATATTCCGTTCCTAACCAATCCACATTCACAGAGGGCAATGTGCCTTTTACTCAACCTCCTCCGTTCACCACTTTCAGTCGTAACCCTTTCGTCAACCCTTTTGATTCAGGCCCTTCGAATCATGACATTCACACCATCCGCACGAGATCTTGGGACCCCAAATCGCCTCTGTCTCAAGAAATTCAGGTCACCCCGTGGCCACAATCTTACAGGTCAGTGCCACTTCCCAGATTCTTGGGTCAATCCGATCCTAGACAATTCCTAATGGGCTACGAAGCTGCTATCCTATCGGCCGGAGGCGATGACTTCGTGCTGGTAAAGTCTTTCATCATCGCTGCAGATGAAGCGGCAGCGCAGTGGTATTCTCTTCTGAGCCCTGGAGTGATAGACGGATGGGAAGATCTGAAACAGCGGATCCTTTCGAACTTTCAAGGTTTCCAGCGTCTAGAGCTTACTGAGAGCGACCTTTTCTCGTGTAAGCAAAAAGACAAAGAACCTCTTCAAAACTATTTCAGAAGATTCGTTCACCTCAGAGCCCAGGCACCAAATGTGCTGGACACCATCGCCATCAATGCAGCAATCATGGGTTTGAGGGTAGGCCAATTTCGCTCGCCTCTCATGCGCGAAAGGCCCAAACCAATCCAGCACCTGTACGAGGAATTCGAGAAGTATTGTCACTCAGACAATGACTTCAGGATGTGTATGGAAGAGCAGTCTCATCAAAAGAAGTCTGCTAAGCCAATCAGTCCAGCGAGAGGGAATGGCCTAATCCCAGGAATGCTTCGCATGCTAACCCCAGAAATGTCTTTGGCCTAGACGGCGAAAGCGCCCAGGAAAACCCTAATCCTCAAGGCGACACCCCAAACCAAAACTCTAGCCCGCCTAGTCCACCGCACCAAAATCAAGGGGGTGGCCGCAGAGGCGGAAGGGGAGGCGGCAGAGGCAGAGGTCGTGGCAGGGGCCGAGGCCACCAAGAAAAAAGAAAGTGGTATTGTATCTTCCACAAAGAGAATGATGACCACAGCTCAAACTATTGCCCAGACAAGAAAAGGTTTGAGGCTATCCTCGAAGACGAGAAGGAGAAAGAGAGGAACAATTCCGTAAACCATTCCGCTCCGGCTTGGCAAAGTCCCAATTTTGGAAGGAACCCTTTCGCCAGCCCTTTTCCGCCACCTCATTTCCAACCCCCCATTCCAACTTACACTCAACCACCACCTTGGCAATCCCAAGTTTTCCAGGCTCAAAACGTTGAGCGAAGGCCTATTGATCAGCACCCTATCGCACCTCCTCCTCCTCCATACAAAGGCCCAACCACTCCGCCAGCGCCAGCAAAGCTCGAAGGCCAATATGACCCATTACCATCTGTCGGAACCATCCTCCCCATTTCGAGTGGCTCCGCTCTGGAGTTTGATAGCAAGAAGGACAGGAAGCATTACTTTCGTGAAGTCCAGAACATTTGTGTGGAGGGGAGAGTGGAAAGAACGAGATGGTCTCATATTCCAATCACTTTCTCAGAAGAAGATGTAAGGTTACAAGGTTTTCCCCACAATGATGCCTTAGTAATCGAAGCCAACATAGCGAGTTGGACTCTGGGCAAACTCTTAGTCGATAATGGGTCGTCAGCAAATATAATCTTCACCAATGCATACGACAAAATGAGGTTGAACCGGAACCTTTTACAACCTCCTGATACACTGTTGTATGGTTTTGGAGGCCGTGTCATCCACGCAATAGGGAAGGTTTCGCTTCCAGTATCCTTTGGCACTGTTCAAAATGCCAGAACAGAGTATCTGTCCTTTGATGTGGTGGAAATGTACTACCCGTACAATGGAATCCTTGGAAGAGGATTTCTCAACAAGTTCGAAGCTATCATTCATCAAGCCAACTTGTGCATCAAAATTCCAGCGACGCAGGGGGTCATCACAATCTGGGGTCATCAAAATGATGGTCGAAACCTAGAGAGAGGCAGAACTCCAGGACAGAGAAATGTCAATGCTCTTGACCAGGTAGCCAAGAGCAAAGATGTGGAGAAGCAGTCGAGAGCAGACAAAGAAAAAATCAATGTGCAGCCAGATTGTGACACCAAGAAAGTTCTGTTTGACGAGATGGTTTGGGATCAGGCCGTCGTCATTGGGTCAGATCTCTCGTCAAGCGAAGAGGTGGTGTTAATCCAATTCCTCCAAAAGAACAGAGATGTGTTTGCCTGGTCTGCCAAGGATCTCACAGGTGTGGATCGAAATTTCATTGAGCACAAATTGAACATCGACGCTTCGGTCAAGCCGCGAAGGCAAAAGCTCAGAAAGATGCCTGACGACAAAGTGGTGGCAGTCAAGTCTGAAGTTCAGAGACTGCTAGACACCTGCGTCATTCGCGAAGTCCTGTATCTTAAATGGCTAGCGAACACTGTGCCCATCAAAAAGAAGAATGGAAAATGGAGGATGTGCATAGATTTCACAGACCTCAACAAAGCTACGCCCAAAGACAATTACCCGCCTCCAAGAATGGACCAGGTCATTGATTCAACAGCCTGCGCGGCCATCATATCTCTCTTGGATTATTTTTCTGGCTACCATCAATGCTGGATGGCGAAAGAGGACGAGGAAAAAACCAGCTTCATCACCCCTTTTGGCACCTTCTGTTTCGTGCGAATGCCTGAGGGTTTGAAAAATGCTGGTCCAACTTTCACTAGAATGACCAGGGAAGTATTCAAGCCGCAAATTGGTAGGTACATTCAGGCGTATGTCGACGACCTCATAGTAAAAAGCGGCGACAGGGCTAACCACATCAGTGACTTGGCGGAAACTTTCGCCAACATGAGAAGAGCAGGATTGAAATTGAATCCAGAAAAGTGCGTATTTGGAGTCACAAAAGGAAAGATATTAGGATGCCTGATCTCAACAAAGAGAATTGAGGCAAATCCAGATAAAATAAAGGCTATCAGAGAAATGGAGGAGTCAAAAACGAAGGACATTCAGAAGTTGAATGGTCGGGTTGCGGCTCTGAATAGATTCATTTCCAGATCCGCCGAACGAAGCCTTCCATTTTTCAAACCACTGAAGGGTAAAGGCAAAATTGAGTGGGGACCTGAGCAAAGCAAGGCTTTTGCCGAGCTGAAGGCATACATCTAGGAGATGGCAATACTTTCGCCACCTCTCCCATCAGAGCCACTTTTCCTGTATGTAGCCGCTTCCAAGGCTGCGGTCAGTGCTGCTCTTGTGCAAGAGGTCGACGGTGAAAAAGGGAAATATCAGAGCCCTGTTTATTTCGTTTTAGAGGCTTTGTCAGGTTCCAAGCTGTTGTACTCAGAACTGGAGAAGATTGCTTATGCAGTGGTTATGGCCACGAGAAAGCTCAGACATTACTTCAAAGCACACAGAGTCACCGTGCTCACTGATCAACCTCTCAACGATTTGTTCATCAACAAGGAAGCTTCATCCAGAATTGCCAAATGGGCAACAGAATTGTCAGAGCATACAATCGATTTTGGGAAGAGGTCAGCTGTCAAATCTCAAGTATTGGCAGATTTCGTGGTGGATTGGACCTCACCCAGCAACGCCACTGGGGATGAGGAATTGGTGCCTGTGTGGGAAATCAGATGTGACGGAGCATGGGGGCGCAAAGGCGCCAGAGTTGCAGCCATTGTCACTTCACCAGCGGGAGTTAAGTTGAGATACGCCGCAAGGCTGGATTACTCAGATCCATCTGATAGGTGCACTAACAACACTACCGAGTATGAGGCACTCCTACTAGGCCTCAGAAAGGTGCGAGCCTTGGGAGCAAGCAATTCCTAGTCAAGTGCGACGCTGAAGTCATCAAAGATCATGTGGAAAAGGAGAGTGAGGCTAAAGAGCCAGAACTTGTCAAGTACCTCGCGGAGGTGCGAAAGATGGAAAGACATTTTCGGGGTTTCACCATTGAACATCTACCAAGGAAAAGAAATGGGGAAGCCGATGAGCTGGCGAAGAAAGCGGCTAGGGGGGAGGCGATGCCCCCAGACGTATTTTTCGAAATTTTAACGGCTCCATCTATCAAACCAGATAAGCAGCCGCTCAGCACAGTCAACACAATTGCAAGTATAGATTGGAGAGCTCCTATCATTGCTTTCCTTCGTGGGCAATATGAGCCAGTCAAAACCCACAACATGAAAAGGATGCAAGCTCGTGCGAAGGGTTATGTTCTCAAGGATGACAACATGTTCAAGCTGGGAGTGTGTGCACCACTGCTAAAGTGCATCACCCAAGAGCAAGGCATCGAGCTCTTGAAGGAAATTCACAGCGAAATGTGTGGATCTCACATTGCAGCAAGAGCTTTAGCTGGAAAGGCTTTCAGGCAAGGCTTCTATTGGCCAATGGCAATAAGAGACGCTGAGCAGATTGTCAAGACATGCAAGGCATGCCAATTCGCAGCAAAGCATCAGCGAAGGCCAGGGACTCTATCACAGCTTATCACTCCTACTTGGCCATTGCAACGCTGGGGGATGGACATCATAGGACTACTACCCACAGCTCAGGGCAACTTCAAGTTTGCCGTGGTAGCAGTCGAGTATTTCACCAAGTGGATTGAAGCGAGGCCCGTCGCTACCATCACTTCAGCCACTATCAGAAAGTTTTTCTGGCAGCAAATCATCTGCAGATTTGGCGTACCCAAAGAACTCACAGTTGATAATGGGAAGCAGTTTGATTGCCAAGATTTCAAAGAGTACTGCCGCTCAACTGGGACGAAGCTTCACTTCGCATCTGTGTACCATCCTCAGTCCAATGGTGCAGTCGAAAGGGCCAATGGGCAAACTTTTTCAGCTGTGAAGAAATGTCTCTTCGATCAGAAGAAGGGAAAGTGGGCCGATGAGTTATCCAGAGTCATTTGGTCACATAACACCACTGAGTCAAGAACAACCAAATTCACCCCGTTCAGGTTGCTTTACGGGGCCGAAGCCATGTGCCCAGAAGAGCTAGCCAATGAAAGTGCTAGAGTTCTGGTGGGAAGCTCTCGCGAAAGCGAAGAAGTGGACAAAGACCTGGTAGAGATCGACAGGCTTGACGCAGTCCAAAATTTGCTGAAGTACCAAGAAGAAACCAAAAAATGGAGAAACAACAAAGTCTCTCTTAAGAACATTCAGGTTGGTGATTCTGTAATGAAAAGGAAAAAGAATGCTGATTCTGTAGGCAAGTTCCAGTTTGCATGGGAAGGGCCTTACGTTGTCTCAAGCTGTGTTCGAGACGGAGCTTTTCGTCTGAAAGATGAGGAAGGCGTGGAGTTACCGCATTCGTGGAATGTGGATAACTTGAGCAAATTTTTTCCATAATGTAAATTGGTAGGAGTCCGTCGCAAGGAACTATAAATGCGAAGGATTCATTAGCCTTACTTTTCTAGTCTTTACTTTCGTGCAATTTAAATTCAATAACAAGGCGGGTACTCTTTTCCTCACATAGGGTGGACTCCACTCTGGAGCGTGAGGTTTTTAACGAGGCAGCCTTGATGTAAAATTTCCTTTCCTTAATGAATGGAATAATTCCTCCCTACGTTTATCGCCTTTTACTTTCTTGCATGTTTTAAAGCGCTGTCTAAGGATAGCCCACTCCACAAGCGAGTGAATTGAAGTGCTATCCACAGATAGCCCACTCCAAAAGCGAGTGCATCAAAGTGCTACTTGGAAGTAGCCCACCCATAAGTGGTGAAATGAAAATGATTCACAAGAATCAGTACTTTAAAGAGCTATTTTCGCAACAGCCCGTCCGCAAAGGGCGTATAAAAGCGGTTCAACTTTGAATCGAAACAGCGCAAGTGGTTCACAAGAATCAACGCTTTTAACGAAGCTATTCTCGCAACAGCCCATCCGAAAGGGATGTACCAAAAACGAGTCGGTTTTGATTCAAAGTAGTAGTGGAAAGTCGTCAAGTTCAATTTTTCAAGCCGTTTGCACAAGCGAAACCTGACATCGCACCAAGGTGCCTAGACTAAACCAGGGAAAAACTTTCGTTGTCGAAAAAACAGCTCCAAAGTTGTAATATTTGACACGATCAATATAGCTTCTAGTCCTACAATGCGATTCACGCCCAGGCATCGCATTGCAGGCTAGCTTTTCCATAGCGAAAAGAAACAATCGAAAGATAAACAAATTCATACAATATCTTCCGTCAGTGAAAAGATCCTCAAGTAAAGCATGGCTTGATACAAATAATTAAGCAAAGTTTAAAGAACAAAAATTTAATTGGTACAACTCGATGTTTTCAACCTACATTCTCCCCGCTTCCGAAGGGGGAAGACGTTTTCTTTCAGAAAAGTTTAATCGAAAGCAGCGAGAATGTTAATCTAAGTACGTAATCCTTACGAAAAAGGGAATTCTATGCAACTACCATCTGAGTACTGTCCCCCGCGGCTCTTAGCCATATCATACACAAAACAATGATTCGCATCCTCCTCGTGCGGTTCTTCTTTCACTACTGGGGCTTCGCAAGCGGTCGATCCCACCAGAGTGATCTTGCTATTGTCGTTCATAGTCATAAAGTAGCAAAGAGCATAACTGTGTCGCGATTGATATTGACAGCAAAATTACCAAAACTCCTCAAAAGTTTTTTCGGGATATCGGTGTTGAAAAACCTTCCAAGACGCACCGCTGACGCAGGTGTTGGCACGGTTGAAAGTTTTAGGCGTCACATCCAACACAACGCCCTCATCCGGCGTCTGTCAAAACAATTCGCACAAAATTTACATCACAGTTTTCAAGAGCCCGAGCGAGTTTTACATCAACTTCCTAAAAAGTTTTGATCATCCTAGACCTCCGTGGTAGGGTTGGCGGACGGATCGCGGGGTGGCCCTTCGTGCTGCAAAGGAGCGAGGGTTTCGCCGGTAACCGGATCCACGTGCCTATCTCTGATGCTAGTCATTTCATGAACAGGGGCTCCAGGGATTGCAGTTTCACCTTCTTCAGCACTGGGTTTCGGTGGCCAATCCCTATAGGGTCCGTAGGGCCCAAGAGTAGCATCCGCTCCATGGGTCGCCTGATGCGCACGCAATTCCATGGCCTGTTTCGCCTGGCCAAAATAAAACTATGAGAAAGGAAACATATCAAACTTTAGCATAAGGAATGCGTAAGATCAGTCAAAATTGTGAAAACAAGGCAAAGGATCTGACCTTAGTCAAGCGATCCACAGCTTTTTTCCGAACATATTCGCGACTATTTTTAACCCAGAAGTTACGAAGGACTATCTTCGTAATCAGATCGACTGTTTTGCTTGGGGTTGGCAAGTCCTCACATGAAGGGAATTTGAAGCTCCGACCGCCAAAAGTCTTGAAATGCTCACAGCCCTGCTGTTCTAGCAAATGAAAAATAGTCTGAGAGCACGTCGCTGCTCCATAGTCTCCAACCTTGGATATCGTATCAGGCAAAAGCTTGAGCTCACTGTTCATCCATCGGCAGTAGCTCCCAATATTGTCAGTAATCTTGAATTCTTGAGTTTCGGCACCGAAGCGTTCGAGTACGCGTCGATAGGCCGAGGCCAGATGTGCCCCCCACTGATGACAATATGCTTCATTCTTTTCCAAGGTGTCCTCCAATTCACCCTTCACTTTCTTTAGTTCCGCGATAAGATTGTCGCGGGCTTGTATCTGAATCTCTTGAGCGTCGTATTGGGTGACCATATCCTTCAGCTCAGTGCGACACTCCTCGTAGCATTCCAAGCTCTTCTCTAACTCTCATTTCAGAGCGTCCATAGCAGTTTTTTGCTTAGTGCACTGTTCGGTCAAAGTTTGAACTTGACTGGCGAGTTGATGAGATTGATTTTTCAACTTCTCGTTCTCCTCGCGTAACTTGCGGTTTTCTTCCTCTAGAAGATTTTTCTCTTCGAGAGAGGCCTTCGCTTCATCGGCGACTCGCTTGAACCCTTTTTGGCAAGCGGCGATACCTTTCGAAAGAAAGGATTGCATCATTTGTAGCAGCTCATTCCCCTTAAGATTCTCCAGGGACTGAAGGAAGTCTGCAAACACAAAGCAACACGAAGACACGTGTTAAAGTGGCAAAGTAAACGTACCAGATATTCAATAGCGAAAGATTAATATGAAATCTACTTAAGAAATTAACCAGTCAGTAGCTCATACCAGGTTCTAGCATCGAAGGGTCAGTGCCCAATCCAAAAGAAGGTGCACTACTCTGAGGACCGACCGAACATTTTTCTTTGCTGCTCAGGGTCACCAAAGTCGTAGCCACTTAAAAATGAAAAAGAATTAGAAAGCGTTAAGCTTATATCAACAAAACTCGCTAAAAAGAGGAGTGTAAAAGCAAGTCAAAGAAGCACACCTGTTTCTTCAAGTTGAAGAGTATCGTCGTTCTTGGTGTCCAGAAAAGCATCATCTCCAGTAGTTTTTTCAATAGACCTTTCGGCTTCTTCCGGCGAGGGCGGCGGCGATCGGGATTGGTTTACTATGGGTCTCCTGGTTTCATATGAATCCAGGTCAAGTGGGTCATTTGATTTCAAGCCCGAGCTCTGGCTTTCACACATCACAGGATCAACCCTGGCCTTGTCGGATTTCGAGACAGGATGTTCTTTTTCTGAGGTTTCCATAGGAGTACCATCGTCAATATAGTTCAGCTCCTCATCTTCGTCAATCACATACATCAAGCCAGCCACACGCTTTGTGGGCATGGGACCAGTCACCAAAAATTCCCCAGTTTTCTCATAGTGGTCCCAGTACCTTTTTCCCGTTGCCTCCTCCTCTGGAGTCTGTTTCAGGCGTTCCCCGGGAGGGCAGGTGGACGAGAAATACAATCTCGCCTTTTCGCTATGGGCCTCAATCGCCGCAGCCTCGACAGGATCAGCTGGAATTTCCACGGGTTGGTCTTTCGGTTCTTCAATCTCTTAAGCTTTTGGTGGGTAAAAAGTTGAAGGCTGAATTTGTGGTGTCGCAAGGACATCCATGTTTTCATCACCCTCCGAAACCTTTTCTGTTCTCTGTTTCTTAGCTTGGGGCTTCGCAGCCTCAGGCTGTGGATTTTCAATAGCAATCCCTTTGTCCTTTTCGCTCGCGCTAGGATTCTTCCTCTTTGAGACTGTTTTCTTTTCAAGAGCAACTGGTGGAACTACGTCTTGAGTTTTCTTTTTCTCTTTCCACGGCGGCAACTTTCGCCATGTCAGTCTTTCGGCGAAGCAAATTCTTCCTAATTTTCATTAACTTAGTCGATTTCTCCGCAATAGGTGGCAGTGTGGTTTTGGCAGCCTCAACTTTTCGCTGTGCCAAAACATGGGTAGCTTTCGCACTCTTTGAGGTGCCCTCTGCCGCAGTAGCTGCCTTGCTCGATTTGCCTTTCTTGGAGGTTTCGGCTGGTTCAGACCCAATGTTGCCCGGCGGCTGCATCTTTTTGCCAGCTGTCGTCGGCCGCGGCCTCAGCGGGCACGAAACCTTCATCTCCTCAAGGACCCGGTTAACACGACCCAGATGTTTCAAGATCTTCTGGGCACACTCTCATTCTCTATGGGTGTAGTTGCCGATCATCTGAATGACCTTCTTCTCAACTTCAGCCAAAATTTCCTCGTCCGATTTTCCCTCGGGACGTTTCACATTGAACTTGGGGCTTCGCGTTTCGAAGTCCAGCCCGGGCAGTTGTCTCATTTTGGAAGCCCACGAGCCCCACCGAGGCTGGCACGGCCAAATGTCAGCTGCCACGAATTCCTCGAGCGCATCCCGTGTGGTAATCACATGGGTAGCCTGGAAATAAGCGCTTGTGCTAGCAGAACTGCGGCTAGCCTTCGTCAACTCTGGGGCCAAATCAACATCCAAATCAATCATACGGCTGGCCAAGTCATAGCTTATCACCTCCTCACGCTTCGTGTCCATGCCAACCACAGGAATGGGGGCGTAAAACCAATAAGAAGTCCATCGATTGGCCCACTTGTTCTTGTAAGCATGGGCCAATTCCACCGGAGCTTGATTCTTGTTGACGCGTCGGGTTTGAAAAGTGCAACACCCATATTGAGCCTCCTTGTCCTCATCGTCAACAGTCACTATTCTCTTCGCCCAATGAATTTCAAAATGACGAACGAATGTTTCCACATCGTTATCACCGGCGAAGGTCCGACAGGCCCACACAAATTTCATGATCTGAGGAATCGAGTTGGGTGTCAATTGATGAATCTGAATGTTGTAAGCAGCCAAGATTTTAGCAAATCTCTTCGATACGGGCAGACGAAGCCCTGCTGTGAAAAAGTCACGAAACACGACACTTTCATTCTTCCTAGGTTTCGGTGTTGTTTCCCTTCCAGGCAGTCGGCAGCTGCCAGGCTCAAAGCAACCTTCCAGACGCAGTGCATCCAAATCAGACTGGGTCATCAAGGACTGACCCACGAAGCAAGTGCTAGGTTTAACCAGATCTTGGGGATCAGCATTCACGCCTGCTAAATTTTCCCTGGACTCCTCCGCAGCTGCCGCGCCACTCCCCTCTCCAATTTCGCCTTCTTCCACGTCGGCAGCGCGGTTTTTGGCATCTGTGTCGCTCAGCATTATTTCGACATAACCTCCACTATCCGAATCATTACTTTCATCACTATTTGAGGTGGATGAAGAACTACTGCTCTCGCGAGAGCTAGCAGACCCATCCAAGCCAGAAATCTTACCAGATTCCGAGCTGGAAGCCGCCGAGGAAGATGCAGCAGCAGCCTCCGCAACTTCTGGAGAAACGGGCCGATCTTGGCGGTTTGAGGGGGAGCCTTCATCTTCCATTGCTTTTGCGGTGTGCCTAACACGAGCCATATATCTATGAAATCTTAATATCAAAATACATCATAGCAAAAGTCGAGAAACCTAAGATATCTTCCGTCCAAGATAAAAGCTTACCTTTAGGGATGACCAGCTTTCGTGGAGCGCAATTCGCAGGAAGCAAAGCCAAAGAGCTCAATCGCGAAATCTAAACAAGAGAGGAAGAGGTGAAAGTGACAGCAGGTTCACTACAGCGTCGACCCCTTCTATTTATAGGCAGTAAAACGCAACGGTCAAAATTTTGAACCCAACGGCTAAAAAGTGAGGGCTTTTTGGTAATTCGCGCGACAGTCTCGGGAATCGACGCCGTGGAAGACGTTTTCTTTTGCCTCGATTCTCAAACCTTGGGTTTCGATGGCTCAAGTTTGTAGTATCGCAAATGTTTTGCCACCGAGGGGCTTCTGTTGGGGGATTCGGAATCGAGTCCATCGTAGTCAAAACTATAAAATTGACACAGCTCAGCAATAGCAATTTGAAGGGTCAATAGCGAAACCCCCGAAGCCAATCAACACCTTTTTATCTGTAGCATCACAGTTTTCGCCTAGTACCTTTCGTCGCCGGAAAAGGTCCTGAGTGGGGCGAGCGATTTAAGGTGCTGGGTATCGGGTTTGGTGATTCAGTTTTCCTCTAGACGAAACCCTGAGGCCGAATCATTCCCGTGAGATAAGCGTTAGCCAGGGTATCACCGGGGGGGTTTCGTCGCTCCACAGACTAATGCGTTTACGTTTTGGTTTGAAATGTGTTTCAAGTACGAGGATACGCTAGGCGAAAGGGGTATCTCCAAAGAGTCGAAGGTCTTCACCCGACAGGCGCACGTGATGATGCCGGGAAAAGCGCCGTAATTTGCGGGCTTACGTCATGAAGCGCTGATTACGTGAAGACCTAATGGAGATTTCCCAAAAATAGCCTAGTACATCCTTGTTCGATTTGTTTTACACGAGGGCAGTCTCGATATGTAAAAAGTCCGTTCGTCTCCCTATAAAAGGAGGCCGACCGGCACTTGTAAAGGGGATCGACTTTTGAGAGTTTCACTGTTGAGAGAAAGCTTTTGGTCTTCCTTTGGTATTTGATTGTGTTTGTGACCTTGAGCCCTTTGTTTTCTTTCATTATTCGTGAGGGGGAGCTTCGCTACATCACAACAGCTAGGATGACCACAACCGCAACGACAACAACCGCAAGGAGCATTCTCCACCACCACCGCCAAAAGGGGGCAACCCCAATAGTGTGTTTCAGACCGCCAACCGGGAGATCAACTTTATCGTTGGCGGTCGTCAGGCAGCCAAGAGAAACAGACAGCAGCGATCAAACGCAAGGGAGATCAGCCAAGTCAACACTGAAACTCCACAACCTTTGTGTTGGTTGGAGTACCCAATCACTTTCTCCAGGAAAGATCATTGTGTGCACATACCTGACCCCGGGATCTACCCACTGGTCGTCAATCCCATAGTGGATGGCGTGTTCCTGCCTAAGACCCTCATCGATGGGGGCAGCAACTTGAACATCATCTTCACAGAGACGCTGAGAAAGATGGACTTCGACTTCAACAAGATGACCGTCTGCGTTGAACCCTTCTACGGTGTGGTACCTAGCAAGGCTGCGTACCCCATAGGTCGTGTATGCCTGCCGGTCACCTTCGGCACAAAGGAAAACTTCTGCACAGAGTACCTGACGTTCGAGGTCGCCGACTTCCGCTCCTCCTACCACGCCATCCTTGGTCGACCCATGTTGGCCAAGTTCATGGCTATACCACACCACACCTACCTCATCATGAAGATGCCAGCACCAAACGGGATCCTCTCCGTCCTTGGTGACATCATGGTCTCCTACAACTGCGAGAGCTCCACCGTCGAACTCGCCAAAGATTCTACCTGCAAAGCTGCAGCTACGGTCATGGTCGCTCAGGCCACCAAGATCGACCAAACCACTCTGGAGGTGCCAGAGCAGAAGCGTATAGCCACAGCTTTGGACCCAAGTCTTGCTGTGAAGAAAGTTTGCCTCGGCCTTCCCGATGCATCCAAGCAAGTCACCATCGGGGCCGACCTCGACCCCAAATAGGAACTCGCGCTCACCAGTTTCCTCCCGGACAATGCTGACATCTTCGCATGGAGCCCATCCGACATGCCCGGTGTCCCCAGGGAGCTGGCTGAGCACGCCCTTGAAGTAAGCAAGACCACACGACCTATCATGAAAAAGCTCCGGCGATTTGCAAAAGAAAGAAAGTAGGCTATAGAAGTAGAAGTCTGTAAGCTCTTAGCTGCAGGATTCATCCGTGAATGTAAACACCCGGTTTGGCTCGCAAACCTGGTTCTTGTACCCAAAAAGACTGGAGGATTAAGGATGTGTATTGACTACACCAACCTTAACAAGCACTGCCCGAAAGATCCCTTCCCTCTTCCTCGCATCGATCAGGTCATGGATTCCATAGCTGGTAGCGTCCTACTTTGCTTCCTCGACTGCTACTCTGGGTATCACCAGATAGCCCTGAACCCTGATGACGAAGACAAGATGTCATTCATAACGCCCAACGGCATCTACTGCTACAAGGTCATGACCTTTGGCCTAAAAAATGCCAGTGCGACCTACCAGAAGGCAATACAGAAGTGCCTGAGTTCTCAGATCGGGAAAAACGTCGAAGCCTACATCGACGATGTGGTCGTCAAGACCACTGAACAAGACCAGCTCATCGCCGACCTCGCCGAGACCTTCTCCAACCTACACGAGTACCAATGGAAGCTCAACCCAACCAAGTGCGTCTTCGGTGTACCCTCCGGATTGCTCCTGGGCTTCAAGGTCGTCGGACACTGAGGCATTGAAGCCAACCCCGCCAAGGTCGACGCAATACGCAACATGGCCAAGCCATCTTGCAAGAAAGACATCATGAAGCTCACAGGTATGATTGCGGCTCTAGGTCGTTTCATCAGCAAGCTCGGCGAGAAAGGTCTGCCTTTCTTCAAGCTATTGAAGAAGGCAGATAAGTTCGTATGGGATGAAGAAGCACAGAAGGCTTTCGAGGCTCTCAAAGACTCCTTGACTACGCCTCCAATCATGACGCCACCCATACCAGGCGAAACGCTCCTCCTCTACATCTCCGCCACCACTAATGTGGTCAGCACGGTTCTCGTCGCAGAATGAGAAGAAGGGCAGGCCTATCATGTTCAATGACCTATGTACTACATGAGTGAGGTCCTGGCCGATGCTAAAACACGGTATTCACAGCCTCAAAAGTTGCTCTATGCACTCCTGATCATGTCGCGAAAGCTTCGCCACTACTTCCAAGCCCACAAGATTACGGTGCCTTCATCATTCCCGCTAGGAGAGATCATCCGCAACCGCGACACCAACGGCCACATCGTCAAGTGGTCGGTGGAGCTTGGAGAGTTTGACATCGAGTTTTGCCCTCGGCAGGCGATCAAGTCACAGATCCTAGCTGGCTTCGTGTCAGAGTGGACAGAAATCCAAATGCCCCCTCCCAAGGAGAGGCCCTCACACTGGATAATGTACTTTGATGATGCCCTCAACCTCGAAGGCGCAGGGGCAGGTGTATTACTCATCTTTCCTCAGGGAGAGCAGCTCAAGTACGTCCTGCAAATACACTACAAAGCCTCCAACAACGGAGCAGAATACGAAGCTCTAATTCATGGGCTCCGCATAGCAGTGTCCCTTGGCATCAAGCGACTACTGGCTTATGGCGATTCCAAGGTCATCATCGAACAAGTCAACAAATAGTGGGATTGTCTCAAAGACACAATGGACACTTATTGCGCCGAGATCCGCAAGCTCGAAGGCCACTTCGAGGGAATTGAGTTTCAGCACGTGCCACGCAACAACAACGTGGCCGCTGACGTACTCTCCAAACTAGGCTCCAAGAGGGCTCTAGTCCCGGCAGGTGTGTTCGTCCAAGACCTACGCAAGCCTTCGATCAAGCTGTTGGACCCGGACAACCCAGACCCAGTACAGCTCGACCTAACCCCAGCACGTCCCCGCAACGTGCTGATGACAGAAAAAGAGGATGATTGGCGCGAGCCTTTCTTAGCCTTCCTACTCGACCAACAAGTCCCAGAAGACAAAGCCGAACGAGAACGCATTACGCGACGTAGTGCCAACTACGTCGTGATTGGCAACGACCTCTACAGAAAAGCCACCTCTACTGGTGTATTAATGAAGTGCATCTTGCGATCAGAAGGACTACAACTCCTGGCTGAGATTCATGGTGGCGAGTGTGGCTGTCATGTAGCTTCTGCCAACTTGGTCAGTAAGGCATACCGATCTGGTTTCTATTGGCCCACGGCCATGGCTGACGCCAAAGACCTCGTCAAGAGGTGCAAAGGATGCCAATTCTTTGCTAAACAGCAGCACCTGCCAGCTCAGGTCCTGCGCACGATTCCCCCATCTTGGCCCTTCGTCATGTGGGGCCTTGACTCCGTGGGTCCGTTCCGAACTACCCCAGGTGGCTACAGGTATATCCTGGTAGCCATCGACAAATTCACCAAGTGGATTGAAGTCCGACCTATTGCAAAAGTCACATCGGAAGAAGCAGCAAAATTCATGCAAGACATTACACATCGCTTCGGTGTGCCTAACAGAATCATCACCGACCTAGGGACAGCCTTCACAGGGTCTGCCTTTTGGGATTTCTATCAGGATAACACAATTGACGTCTACTACTCCTCGGTCGCCCACCCCAGGTGCAACAGCCAAGTCGAGCGGGCCAACGGCATGGTCCTCCAAGCTCTCAAAGATCGTATCTTTGATGACACTTCAAACTATGCTACCCGCTGGTTAGCCGAGCTACCACACGTAATTTGGGATCTAAGAACCCAAGTCAGTTCTGCTACAGGCTTCTCGCCTTTCTTCCTGGTCTACGGCTCAGAGGCCATCCTACTCACTAACGTCACTTTCGGAGCTCCACGCATACAGTTTTACGAGGAGGGAGAAGCCGAGCAGACTCGTCGTGTCGACCTTGATAGCCTCGAGGAATAGAGAATCGCTGCTGTCATGAGGCAAGATCGTCACGACCAGCAACTCCGTCGGTACCATGATCGCAATGTCAAGGAGACCTCCTTCAACGTTGGCGACCTAGTCCTAAGGCGTATTCAGAAGACCGACGGCATGCACAAGCTTTCTGCCCCTTGGGAAGGACCCTTCATTGTAACCAAAGTCATCAGCCCATCCACATATCGCCTCCAATGGGGCGACGGGTAAGGCGTACCCAACCCTTGGAACGTGGAGCACCTATGACGATTCTACCCATAGAATAGTTTTTATTATAGCTATGTATTCCTCATCTCTGTACTTTTTAGTTTAATAAATATTAATTCAAACAGTCATCTGCTGTGTCTCAAGCCCTACCTCCTCCTCTCTCACGTCATAAACCATCCCCTACGACATGCTCGGGGGCTTGGCCAAAGCCAATACAAAGGTCGTAATACCTGGGGGTTAAGATTTCTGTTCCTCCCCCTCAACACGCTCAGGGGCTTGGCTCATGCCAACATATGGGTCGTTCGACCTGAGGACGTCGTCCCTCATGACTACCTACTTTATGTTGTTGTGAGTCTGCTTGGTCGTAAAGGTTGTAAAACCTAAGTCCTAGACTCCCTCCCGCGCACCTATCACACGTAAGCCTCCCCGCTTAGCTGTGGTGGTCTGTAAGCCAGCCTCTCCGTGAGTAGTGGTTAGCGGCGTATGATACAAGACACGTCACCTCAAGACTACCAAGTTCGCACAAACACAAAACAAGTACGTCATGCAGACCACAAAAAAAGGTTATGAAGTAATGTTTTACATGATTGGAAGAGGGAGGGGTTACAGCTCTAAGACTATGACTACTCATCCCCGTCATCGCCCTCATAATCAAGGGCGTCCATTACCGCCGTAGCGGCTTCACGCACCTCAAGCTCTAAGACCTTGAGATCCTTCGTCACGTCTGAGCCTTCTCTGACGTTGACCATGTCAATGTCGGGGTAGTGAGACTTCACCCGGACCAACGCCTCCGTAGCCGCCGCCAAGCTCGTTGCCTTCAGGAGGTCGAGTAGCTTCTCGGGCATGGCCAGAAGACGGTCGATAGCAGGCTTGGGCTCCTCCCCCTCGACCTGCGACACCAGTATGTCCATTGCAAAATGGGTAGCATTCTTTAGGTCGTTAAGCTCCACCTCTTGCCCTGCAATGATCACTTGGTCATTCTGCAGCGCCTTCAAAGCTACCTCAAAACTGACCTGAAGATCTCTTCGAGCCTGTTTGTCATAAGCCAGCTTTTGAGATACAGCGAACTCACTGTCTATGGTCTCCTTCATCACCCGCTTCAGCACCTCGGCACCATCCTCGGCCTCCCAGAGGTTCACCTCCAAGCTTCGAACTTTTTCCTTGGTGTTCTTCAGCTCGTTTTTGAGGTCGTCCTCTCTCCTGTGGAAATCTTCAATGTACAAACAAAACTCTAAGGTCAAGTCCTCAGAAGCACAAGACAATGATGATGAAAACCTGTAAGAAAATCGATCTCACCAATGCTTGCGGGATTGAACTATGAGTTGGCCTCTTGGGTCTTACGCCTCTCCTCGACCAGCTCGTCCTCGAGCCTCTTCTTGTCCGCCGCCGCCGTCTCACGGACCTGCTTGAGCTCCTGCTCAAGCTCAACCACCCGCAGCTACGTGGCTGCAGCACCCTTTAGCAGGTCAGCCCTGCTCTTGGCATGGTCGGCTAGCGACTGTTTTAACAAAGCAGATCGTCAGCTACATCCAGAAAACAAGTCATTCATCCAACTCAGAAAGTGGCTCACCGTGAGCGATTGGTTGAGAGTCAAGATCGAACTACGGACTGCCCTCATATCCTAGTCGTCGTCGAAGATATCCTCCTGCCAGGGAGTACTGGTCCAGTCAATCTCTTCACGCCTCAACGTCGGCCCCATCGGTGTCGAACCTGGTGCTTGCACACCGGTTGTTTCTGGGTTCTTCTTCGGCGGCTCGATCTGTATCGGATCCGCAGTTGGGCCCTGAGCCGATGTGCTGGGCACCGAGTTGATGGGGTCCACATCGATAATAGGCGAAGAAGATGAAGCCCCGACGTCGCCCACAGAACCTTGTGTTCCAGCCTCAGTGACAGGTGGAGGAGCCGTTGTCCTCGTGTCGCTAACCGAAGCCTGAGTCCCGGCCTCATGGTCGGACGACCTTGTCTGTGAAGGCGAATCTTGAGCACCCAAGGCGCTCTAGGGTTGGGCATCTGACCTGCAGAAATCCTCGTCAACACAATGACAGAACCAATAAATGAATGAGCTTCAGTACTACGACATTACCTCACAGTAGCCGGGGCACGTAGCTTCGGCCTAAAGAGCCGTACTTTTACCTGCACAGGCATCCTCGCCTGCGCACCAGCGGCAGCCCGCTGCGCCTCCCTCATCCGACGGAGGTCGTCCTTGTCTGTCTTCTGCTCTAACTCCCGATGCCTCTTGGCAGTGGGACTGAGCGACCTCCTCGCCGTTCGATCTTCTACAACCGGCGGATCGTCGGTGACCCTATCCTCATCATCTTCGACCTCCTTAGTCAAAGGCATAGGAATTGTCAGCGTCTGGACCGCCGGGGGAGGGCTCACCCTCCTCTTCCTCTTCTTCTTGTCCGCCTCGAGCTTGGCGGTCTTTGCCGCCTCGGCCTTGGCAGCAGCCCTCGAGGTCGGCTGCTTTGCCGTTGCCACCCTTGTCCTGCACCTGGGCTTTGTGGCAGCGCTCACATCTGGGCGGTTTGCCACGTCGTCACCACCCTCATCGTCGCTATCTTCGTCGGCCTCAACCGACGAGTCTGATTGATAATTCTCCAACAGTGCAGCTGCCGGAGGCTGGTGGTCCTCCGACCTCAACTTCCGGCGTGGCTCTTCACCAGCTGGCAAAGGTGCAGGGCACCAAAATTGCATCTCCCGAACCTGGAAAACACAAGCAACGGGCTATAAGAGGTCTTCCTCCAGTCACACGAACCAAAGAAATAGGTCGCTACGATCTCGTTGTTCCAGAACTTACAGGATCAGCAGGTCGGGAAAGAGAGTACGCCTTTGGGCACTTCTTGATTCGGATACGCCCAGAGTACATCTGTGATACCCTGGCCGCCATCTCCTCTTGGGAGACCTTGCGGGTAACCTCACGAGTAGGGTCTGTCTGACCCCAATACTCATACGTCGGATGAACCTGATCCTTGATCGGCTGAATCATACGATGACAAAAAGACATCGCCACGACACCTCCTGTCAGGCCTTCCTTCTTGAGGTCACCCACCAAGGTCAGTAGCTCCTTGATGTCCTCCATCTCACGGGAGGTGAGCTGTAGGTCCCACTCATTAATCTTCACGGGCTTGTGCCCTGTGCGCTTAGGGAGCACTGACTTCTGGTCGGCGATGTAGAACCACTCCGACCTCCACCCTGCGGTATTGTTCGGCAGATCCATATCCAACCATGCTACCTTGAGAACTAATCTCAGACAGAACATCACCGCTCCTACCACGCCGGTACGCTTTCCGGTGAACTTGACGTTGAAGAAGTACCGCCACAACACAAAGTGCGGTGGGATTCTGAGGAACGCTTCGCACATATGATTGAATGACGAAACTACAGTAATGGAGTTGGGGACGAGGTGTACCAACTCCAACTTGTAGTAGTACAGAAGGCCCCGGAAGAAGTCGTCGGCGGGTACGCTGAACCCGCACTCGAAGAAGGAAGTGAAGACGACCTGCTCCTTGTCGTCCTCTGTCGGGAACCTCTGGCCAGTGGGTGCCTTCCACTCCAACTTTGCCTTGGGCCTCAGGAGCTCGCGCTACACCAAACCCTGGATCTTCTCCTCAGTCATTGTCGAAGAATCCCACACCGTCTCCGGTGACGGGATCGTGGGAGCCCCAGCCGCCATTTCTTGAGCTCGAGTGGATTTGGATCTAAAGTTAACTAGGGTTTTGATGCACATACGAAGCGAAGCAGCGCGTGGATGGCGGAGCCGGTGCGCGGTCTGCAACAAACGGCGGCAGGCTGAGGATTCTAGGGTGGCGCTTGGCGGCGGAATGCGCGGTGGCTAAGGCGCGAGGATCTCGGCGGAGATAGCGAGAGGAAGAAGAAGATGAAGGAGACGGTCAACACTGGTCCCCGCCGCTCTATTTATAAGGGCCCCACTAGGTCCGTCCATTGCGGCTCCTTCCACAGAAAGGAGCTTGCCCTAACGGCTATGTGCCGCTAATTTCGCGAGACGATCTCGCCGGATTTTACGCCAACGGATATATACTCAACGGATAGTCTGGCGACCTATACCCTGAGTTTAGGTCATGAATACAACAAAGGTATCAGGTCATCCTGATAGCACATTTCGACCTTCATGAGGTTGATAAGCCCCAAAATTACGTCACTTTAGATCTTTGATGAATAATTTCGTCAATTCGACCATTACATGACAGAAGAGAATGAACATTACACGGGAACTACGAAGGTACACAAGTCGCCTGCGACCTTATTGGATCCAGAACCCATGAGAAAATACAAACATATTTGAAGACCTGGTCTACTTAGAGCAATCCTTGAGGTGTACTCTGCTATAGCAGCGCACATCGCAAGAATTCTCCTAGCTCCAGGACCTCGATGGTGGCCTTACGGTGAACAGCTGTGCGACGCCGCACGTAGTAGTGCATACTCTGTGCCAGACTATGGAATGCAGACACGAGCTTGCTCTTCAGCATGGGCCACAAGCCTTCGATGAGCATCTCATGCTCACCAAGAACTTATAGCTTCACCTCGGGCCTCTACAGCATCACCTCCAAACTCTCCTTGATTCCTTGCTGAGGCAAGATACAAAGAGTGGGTGTGCTACCTACATTTTTCAAGAGTTCTTCTAACTCCAAGCCTCTACAAACACAGCATCCTACAATCTAGTGGACGGACACTTGCCCATGGCATAGCCTCAATACTACCCTGCGGCTTCATAGCTCAACAATGCTCAGTGCTTGCCTCCTTTAGCCTCACGGTGCTATTTATAGCCAAAGTCAGGCCTTGGGCAGCTGGCGAAGTGATGACACTGCCACCACGTGGTCCAGAGGGCCCGCAGACATGTTTGTGATTAAAGGCGATGACTTTAACCTGCCTCGTGACGTCTTTGTCGCTAGTGCATCAATTATGCCTGAGCCCACCGCAGCATCACATGGCTACAGTGCACCCCTTGATTAGTGGGCAGTTTGTCATTTTCTGGGTGGCAAGAGAATCTCCGACCACTGTTGACCCATGACCCTGCAGTCTATGGAAAAAGACAAGCTTGACTCTATGTCATAGGGCCCTGTGGCTTGCTACATCTACAGATGATGACAACAACAACGACGATTACACGCACCCTTTACGGCTCTGCGTCTTCGTTGCACCCGCTAGGCTCTGCGTCCTGGTGCACCCGCTATGGCTCTGCACATAAACGGACCTATTCCAATCAGCCTATATTTCTGTTTCCTAAGCAGAATGGTCATAGGTTCGATTGAAGACCTTCCGGGGTAGGAGTGCCTCGCTGCTCCGCCAGATCCGTCTGGGCGCCTGGAGATCAGAAGCTTCACATCTATGATTTCGTCGGGCCCCCATGGTCGGTGTGCCTATTGCTGAGGTCGTTAATACCTCAGTGCCTTGGCTCCACTGGATGGCTGGCAGCTATGTTGGTCGTCTGGACACCAAGACGGTCTCCCTGAGGTCGGCGTGCCTTAATACCTAGGTCTTGCAATATCTCGGTATGTCTACGGCTCTGCCAACCTAGTTGGGCGCCCTGGATGCATGACCTTCCTGAGGTCAGTGTGCTTTTGTAGCCCTTCCAGCCTGCCATGGACACCCAGGATTTTACATCAGGAATGAAGGCCTCCCTATGGGGTGCGTGCCTGATGGTCCTACCAGTGTGACACCCCAGGTTTTTAATGACCGAATCAACTGAGTCGAACCTGTTGACGTTGGTCCAACCTTGGTCAACCTGGGTCATCACCTCGAAAACCTAGTCAACAATCACTAATGACCCTCTTAATCAAGTCAAAACCCACCCTTGGTCAAACCTTGGTCAAAGGCATAGTCAAACCTGGTCAAAACCCCTGTTGTCTTTGACCCTCCTCCGGAACTTTTGCCGCGTTCTCCGAATTTCACTTAAACACTTCAAAATCGGCCAATACAAAAGTTGTTCGTCTTTTCGAGGGACACACTTTTCATAATTGGCGGCATTTGAAATTTTGAATGTCGCCGCCGCCGAGCTCCCTATCCCGCTCACTTCCGGCGCCGACAGCCACTCCTAACTTCTTCCCTAGCACCCACTCTAGCCTCCTAAGCCGCTTGTTGCTCGATTCGGGCCGCGACCTCACCGGAGCAGGACTCCCGGCGGCCGCCGCCGCCTGGGTCCGCTGCCCCAGCCGCCGACCGCTCCTCTGCCCCCAACCGAGAATGCAAATCGAGCCCCGGTGAGCCCCTCAGCCTCTCCCACTCCTTCCCCGGCCAGGGACGCCGGCGAACTCGCCGGATTTTGGCCAGAACCGCCGCCGGCCATGGCCCAAGGGCCACATTGCAAGCTTGTAAATCTTTCTAGGGGTCAATCTGTGACCCAAGGGCATATTTGTGAAGAACCAAATCTTTCCAGGGACCTGCTTGCAAAACTAGATCTTAAATAGTGATGGGTTTTTGCTTAATCTTGTAAAATTCGTAGAAAATCTTACAAAAATCAGAAAAATGCAAACTCAATTTTGTTGGATTCCATGTGAATAAACCTACAACTTTTGTAAAGCATGACCCTACTTTTTCCAGGTAGTTTTTGCATGACAAATACAAAACTGTTAAACCTAGATCTGTTGTAGTTCAAAATCGACAAGTGCTCTCGAGCTGAATTTTGGATATGTTGTGTGCTATGTCATGGCTAGCTCCTGTACCAAACATTGCACAAAATTACTTTGTAGATCTTTTATTATGAATTGTTTTGTATTTATGCTGAATCTATCTAAAGGATTTTTGTAGCTAAAAATAATTAGTTTTGTGCTCAACTTCTACATGCGATCTTTTTATGCCTAAATGCACCTCTGTTGAATTAATCATGATTTTATATTTGTCAGAAATATTTATTTTTGAAATATGCTTGAATTTCAATGTAATTGCATAACCCAAGATCTTTAGTAGCTCTAGGTGTATATGTTGCATGCCTGGCTTAGATTTGGACTAGAGGCCATGTGTGAGAAAGTTGGGATCCATTTCATGCTTATTTATTTTTATATGCATTTATCTTGTTTCGGTAGCTAGCTTTTGTTATTTTCGGTATATTTAATTTTAGAGCTCTTATAAGTGGGCATGTGGGTTCAGTGGCTTTGTATAGGTTTGTAGTGCTTCATAAACACTTCCACTGGATTTTATTAATTTATTTTGTGAATAAAAGCAATAGAAGCCATATTAAGCTTAATATTGAATTAAATTGAAAAATCACCACATCCACACTAAATGACCCTATGTATGTGATGTTAATCTTGCTAAGAATCTAAGTGTCACCACCCTTGCTGTTTGTGAATTTTAAATTAATTTATTTATATAAATATGTACACAGTCACTATAAAAAGAATAATTAATAAAGAACCGCATATTGTTCCTTTTTGGAAGAGTATGCTGAATGTATTCTTATCTAGGTGAATGTGGTCAACCATGAACCCCATGGTTGTCACATGCTATTTGTAATTAATTTAAGTAAAACCGTCAATTAAATCTTGCATTTGCATCCTCGTGTAGAACTTCCCGACAGTAGCTGTACGCTTGTGCCGGAAGGAGGAGACGGAGGAGTTGACGGAGACGTGCACTACGTCGCTGTAGAGCAAGACCTGGACCAAAGTTCAGAAGGGCCCAAGGCCAACCTTGCCAGCGAAGGCAAGCCCCGGATCACTAACCCTTCCTTTTAAAATTATGCAATTATCTTTGCTATAATTGTGCATTTACGTTTCAGGAGTTGAATTGAAACCCTAGATGCATAATCCCTAGGTACCTATTTTCTTTTACTAGTATGCTAGGTCGATAGCTGCTATGCTATAGGACCCGATAGAAGTCGAGTGATGTTCGTCACTCGCGAGAATAGGTTCTTATGTTGGAATCATAAGATCTTTATAAATGGATTGCTCATGTGGTAAGAGCATGGGATTTGGGCTCCGGTCCAGTGGCTTTCGTGGGCTAAGCTTTTGAACGTACTAAGCACTTGTCGAGAATGGGACCGGTAAGCCTAGTACCTTAATGAGACGGTGCGGGAATTTATCCTTACTAATCTTGAGTAGTCACCTGCCCGGTTCGCCACCGGGAGGTAGGTACATGTGTGAAGCTGGGTGCCTTGCGGGGTACGCCAGATAGCTGTGTACCCAGGACTGTAAGCTTTGATCCCAAGCCGAGGACTTTTGGGACCTGCTTGGTGGTTGTCCATGTGGGGGCACCCTCCGTGTGTTTAGGTTTACCTTGCAAGGTTATAAATCAATCGATTGTCGGCATCTCAATGTTATCTAAGACTGCTTAATCAACTGGCCATGATATCCCTTAATGATGGAACTTGGTGAAGTTTACTGCTTGACTTAATTGTATTGTACAATTCTTGATTGTAATAGTTGGCACACTTAGAAATGCTAATTAACTAGAATTTGTGCTAAAATATTGAAAGTAAAGACATACTCTTTGTTGCTTTTCAGCAAAAGAACTCCACCAACCAAAAAGCTTCTCATGTCTAGAGTTTGGTGATGTAGTTATCACCCGATGATTATGTCTTGCTGAGTATTAGTATACTCAGCCTTGCCTTAAAAATGTGGTTGTAGGTGTTGTTTAACCTGGAGAGATTCCACCCGGTTGGGAGCTGGGATGGGTGGATGGCGACGAGTGATGGCATCATGGACGGCCTCCTGTGATGTTTATCGTTCCGCTAGTTTATTTTATTCCGCTGTTTTCGAACTCTGAACCTTTTACTTTCATGTCATGAAGTATGGTTTGTAATAATTAACCCTTAGGGGTACAATTTGGATTTAATTTGTGTTTGTACTCTGGACTCATCTTCGTGTGAGTTTTAATGCATATGTTCGATCCTCTGTGTGATTTCCAATTGATTTACTGGGTGTTAACCCGGCAACTAACGACGGGATGACACTTTACTGTCGCTTAATGGCCAAAGTGGATTGGTTTAGGTGATAATACGGTATTTTCCTGGGCGGGTTGTCACAACCAGGTATCTCCGGATGCTTGGGCGCTTCTTGATTTGAGACCTTCTTGAGGTCGGCATGCCTGGGGTGGCTCTGCAAGACTCTTTCCAGCTATGCAGGATATCTGGGTGTCTCTACACTCCACTCATTCAAAGATCAACATTCTCCTATGGCTTCTTCGTTGACAATTTCGACCACTATAGAAGTCCTCTTCATGCGACGTGCCTTTCAAGATTCTGCTGGGTATCCTCAGATACTGGACATTGTTGAATTGAGACCTCCTTGAGGTCGGCACGCCTACAAGGCCTCCATGAGGTCGGTCCTGCCAGATCCTTGCAGCTATGCTTGGAGATCTGGGTGCCTCTGGACTTCGTTCGATTAAATACCATGACTAAGTTTTCTTCTCTTTTTTGAGCATCAAAACAGCCATGCTGTCTGCTTCAATGCTTGGGGACTACTCTACGAGAGCGTCTTCGACGCCCTCTTGTTTTCTTCGTCGTACTGACCTGTTGGGAAACCTGTTTCTCATCACGTCGATACTTGACCTACTTTTTCTTCTTCTTTTTTGGATCATCATACTGGCCATCTTGCTTGCCACGATGCTCGAATACTACTCTATGAGTGCATCTTTGATGCCTTTTGAATTTTTTCATCGTCGTTTCGATCTATTGGAAGTCTGCTTCCTATAGGTCGTCACTCGACCTCTCTTCGTTCGGCAAGACTACAAACAGGTCGGCTGCTAAGCTGATTTGTTCTTTTCTTTTTGGACCGACGTGCATGCTATTCGACCTGTCGATAGCTCTACGACTATGTTATGACCTCTCTAAGGTCGCTGTGCCTACACCTCGCTCGGGGGCTTGTGACACATGGGTACCCCTGGGTGCCTACTGTTGACGCAAAAATAGGACGTCACCCTTGCGCGCGACACAGGTGACTCCCCGGTCTGTTGCGAGGCGTGCCAGCCAATCTGACCTGTTGATTGACAATGATAAATCGGCTAGAGAACCGATGTGTCTTTTGATAGAATCGTAACAGCTAGGTAGCCGATACGGGGCAGAGCAGATCGGCTAGATCAGCCGATATGATGACGTAGGCAGAGCGTAAGCTACCAGAAGCAACTTAAGCAGAGCTACGTGAGCAACACTTGAAACAGATCTAGCCAGCTATATGATAATAATGTGAGCCGACAGGAAGCAGTCTCAAGCTGGATAATTGATGATAAATGCTAGAACAACAAGAATTAAGATAAAACTTGCTAATCTAGCTGATATCGATAAATTGTGAATAAATCTAGACGAAACCACAGCGATGCGCCCGGTGGTTAAAGCCTAGAATTTACTCGGTAAAGCGGAACTCACCAGTTAGCCGGAGATCGAAGCGATGCAGCCCGACGAGTTTGCGAGAACTCGTGAAAGAGAAAAGTGTTGACGCAAAAATAGGACGTCACCCTTGCGCGCGACACACGTGACTCCCCGGTCTGTTGCAAGGCGTGCCAGTCAATCTGACTTGTTGATTGACAATGGAAAATCGGCTAGAGAGCCGATGGATCTTCAGTAGTGTGTATATCTACCAATCGGACGATACAATAAAAAGGGATCGGCAGGCTTCAAAGCAGCCGAAGTGTAAGTATGTGTAGCAGGATCGGCCAAGACAGCCGATCGTGACGTCAGCACTCGAATAAATCTAAGCCGGCTGTGAGAACAGATGATATTTTAAGACAATAAAAGCCGACGAGATCTAGATCGAGCTGGACAGATGGGTGATAAAAGCTAAAATAACAAGAAGTAAGATAAAACTTACTAATCTAGCTGATACCGATAAATTGTGAATAAATCTAGACGAAACCACAGTGATGCGCCCGGCGGTTAAAGCCTAGAATTTACTCGGTAAAGCGGAACTCACCAGCAAGCCGGAGATCAAAGCGATGCAGCCCGACGAGTTTGCGAGAACTCGTGAAAAAAGAAAAGGTACGAAGGCGAAGTCGCTGAAAAGTAGATGCGGTAAAGTAGATGCAGTAAAGTAGATGCAATAATTGGTAAAGGGGTGCCCAGATGCGGTTTGATATTGATCGTGTCATGATTCTATTACAATAGCCGGGGCATATATTTATACCCTGGGCTCCTCTAGACTCCTGCAGCCAGAAGGGCTCAAAACTTCCTAATTAAAGACTCCTGACGAGTTACACAACTAACTGACACGAACTCCCCTAATTAGATCTCTAAAATTAAAGGAAAAACTAAGATACATGGACTCTATCTTCCCTTACGTAGAATCCTTTCCAGTAAAAGCTTCCTCTGACTTGTCCGGCAAGAAAGCAACATGCAGGCATAATCAACTAGGACTCATTATGTGGCTTCTTTATTTTAATCACCTTTCCCGATGTCATCCTAGCTCCCTGCCTGGCCGATCGTCACTGCTGGCCGATTCTTGCCAATATATTGGTGGCCGATCATCCCCCGCTGTTATCCAGGCGATGCTCTCACAAATAATAGGAGCCTTGTACTCATATGTGTTTTGGCTACGCTAGTCTCTTTTCTCGTACGAGCTTCCCATTTAGTGCTGATAACTCTCCAATGCATACACGTATACGCTTGCATGTACTTGTCTCATGTATGTGTGATGACTTCATCGGCTGATATCTCCTTGTCCATCTCTTCTCCTGGTTCTTCTCTGCTGATTACCAAGCTAAGATCATTTGACTCTGGATTTGGTCAAAATTCGGTGACAACAAAAAGGTACGAAGACGAAGTCGCCGAAAAGTAGATGCAGTAAAGTAGATGCAATAATTGGTAAAGGCATGCCCGGAGGCGGTTTTGATATTGATCGTGTGATGATTCTATTACGAAGGCTGGGGGTTTGTTTTTATACCATGGGCTTCTCTAGACTCCTACAGCCGGAAGGGCTCAAAACTTCCTAATTAAAGACTCCTGGCGGGTTACACAACCAACCGACACAAATTCCCCTAATTAACAAAAGGAAATACTAAGATACATGGATTCTATCTTCCCTTCCGTAGAATCCTTCTCGTGAAGCTTCCGTGCGTTCGGCCACCGAATTGACCATCCGGGCATACGTGATTAACTCAAACTTCAATTCCTTCAATTCCTTTCGTATGTTTTAGTGAGCACATGCCAGCTTCTTCCTTTTCATCCTGATTCATACGTAAGTGCTTCCCTTCCTTATTTTTAATATTTTTCCTATCTCAGTTTTGTGATTCCTTGCCTTGCCGATCACATGGCTCTGTCGATCTTCTCGTTTCTCCCAGCCGATGGCTACCAGTAGCCGATTCTGCCTGTGGCTTTTATTAAAATAATCCTTTAACTTCACGTTCCTTTGTGTGGACATGCTAATCACCATACCATATTCAATCCATTAATTTCTTTCCTCTTGCTTTGCAACCACGGTATTGGATCCCACGTGCAAATCTTGAAGCTTGTACTTCACACACATGCAAATACCTGGTCTTTCCTTCTTAATTAACTAATCCGGCCACCAATCACGTTGCGTCACCATGACGTAATGCCTGCCGATTTGCTCCTGCCAATACTCTGCCGATCTACTTGGCTAGCCGATTCTCCTCTGCTCTTTTTCTCTTTCTTGCCGATTGCTCTGCTCTGCTAATGGCTCCTGCATGCCGTTAGCTGACTCTGCATATTCATGGTGCCCTACAGCCTTTTATCCTTCTTTATTGTAATTATCTGTGCTTAACCAATCCGATCTGCATTGTAGCTTCTAGACTCCATGCCACGCATGAGTATTAAATCTCAACACGTCTATTTCTCTATTCTTCCTGCCCTGCTTCTCGTGGTCTGTGCACGTGATCCTTGCTAACATGCAGGTGGCCGATCATCCCTCGCTGTTATTTAGCCGATTGCATCAAGTATGCTTTTGCCGATTCTTCAGCTCGTCGATCCCTTTCCTCCTTTGGAATAAAATAATCCGGCCAGCTGGCTAATGAAGACCAATATATAGCTAATCGATCTGTTGGTCACATCGATTTAATTGACCGCCGCCTGAGCCTTCTCTGCCTTCAATTAACTCTACTGCTTTTACCTTCCATCGGCGCCTCTGCCTCGTTTTGATTTTAGTCTTGACACATGCCAAAAAACGGTGTCAACACCTACCGACCAGGCTCACGGTCGTCCCCGACAAGTGGGTCCGGCCTATTAGAAGACCCGCCGACCTGATAGTGGGCCCAACCGACCTGGTTGGTGGCCCACACGACCTTCTCAAGACCTCCCAGAAGATTCCAGACGACCTTATCCGCTACGACTTCAAGACTTGGCGTACAAGACAAGACATCGGTGGATTCCGACCAAGCAGATCGACGGATATGGCAAGTGATGTAATCAGCTAGACTTAGGTCTCCTGGTCGTAACCAACTAGGAATCTGGGAACCGACCTTGTCCGCTAGACAATATAAGGCGGGCAGGGCGACCCCTTGTACGATCACGCAATCCCCAAGCAATCTACACGAACAACTAGACGTAGGGTTTTACTCTCCGGAGGCCTGAACCAGTATAAACTCGCCGTGTTCTCTGTGTTCCGTGTGCTCGTGCGCAACCTTTGAGTTCTTAGCCTTAGATTCCGCCCCACCACCGAACAAATAAACCACCGGGGTTAACCCCCCTGTGGGCTGTCCAGATCTCGACCTCTGACAGAGACGATCTCCATCCCAACCTTGATTTGCCACCATCTTCTTGATCAATTCCTTGGCGGCGGGTACTTGTAGCGAGAAGAAGGCTCCTCCAGCGGCTGCATCTAGGTGTTCGCGGGAGGTACGCTTGAGCCCGCGATAGATGGTTTGAATTAAGAACCACCCCTGCATGCCATGGTGCGGGCACGCGGTGATGTACTCCTGGAAACGTTCCCATGCTCCCGGGATACTCTCATCATTCTACTGCTAGAAGCCCAAAATTCTTACGCGGAGGGCATTGGTTTTGCCCACCGGGAAGAACTTTGCGAGAAATACCTTTGAGCACTTATCCCATGTGTTGATGGCATTTCGCTCCGTATAGAACCATTGCTTCGCCTTCCCGAGCAAGGAGAACGGGAATAGGCGAAGACGGATTGCATCATTCGTCACTCCACGGATGGTAAAAGTCCTGCACACCTGCAGGAAATGCTGGAGATGTGCGTTGGCATCTTCATTAGGCTTGCCGGAGAACGGACTTGCTTGCACCATGTTGATCAACGCCGGCTTGAGTTCAAAGTTTCCGTCCCCCACCGTCACGTTCGGTCCGGTACGAACATGGGTGTTGGAGGGGGCAGAGAAATCGTGGATCGTCCTCTCGGCCATCGGCGCTGACGAGGCGCTGTCTACGGGATCGACGGTGTTCGTCTCTTGACTCGAGAGAAACTTCTGAGGAATGAGGACACGAGGTCGCACTCTCCTCACAAGTGACTCCGGATTGTCGTGGAAGTTGGACGGTAGGTCGAAACCGGTCATGCACTACTCTGCATACACGAGAGTAGAGCAAGGGTGAACCCGCTTAAATAGCAGTTCACCGAACCTTGATAATTCTACCACAATGTTTAAATGATATCTAATGCCTATTGCCTCCCCGACAACGGTACCAGAAATGCTTGTTGACGCTCCTTAGCCTCACCACTAGGTATGCACTCATGGTGACGGCGCTAGGAATGCCTGCTGGCACTCGCTAGCGTCGCTACCGGGTTTATACCCCTCGTAATGGGGCTAGGGAACGTCTTTAGTAAAACACACGATCACAGAAAGGTCCACAAGCGCACGGATTACCCGTTGTAGCACTTCACCCGGTGGTATTCGGGTTATCGTATTTATATTGAGTGAATTCCTTGATTGCCACAAAAATTTAGAAGGCTTCCTTCAGTGCCACAAAAATTTTCAGAGTTCCCTCAGTGCCACAAAAATTTTCACTTGTGACTTTTATGCCATTCCGTCCATTTTGTCATCCATGTGCTGTCAAGTGTGTGTGGAAAAGACGATTTTGCCCCTCATACCATGGGACCCCACATGTCATTTTCATCTCTTTCCTCTCCCGCACCTCCTCCCTTTGGGTCTCCTTCCGGTACGCAGGTTGCACGCGGGTGTGGCTGCACGACCCCGGTGACCTGAGCAGAAGTAGCGCATGGGGACTGCCTTGGAGGCACGTGCGCCGAGCGACGCGGAGCCGCACGCGCGCGCCGGCCGTGGGTCCAGCCCGCCGCGCGCCGGTCGCCGCAGAGCTGCCTGCACCCACACGCCGGCCTAGCGCGGCGAGCAAGTTGGATGGCGGCTGCTGGCCTAGCGCGTCGAGCGATGCCGCATCAGATGCAGCAGGCGGCGCTGGACGGCTGGAGCTGGGCGTCAAATCTTACTGCTGACCGGCCCGAATCCTGCCACATCTGGTGTGTTGACCGACATCCGTTGCTATCGATTCACTCCACCGGACATCAATTTTGCAATCGAGCATCTAATTTCGGGCATCACATTTGATTTTCCAACAGGGACCAACAGCGTTGCTCTCGACTACTGCGAAGCGAAGAGTAGTGCGGGGTGCAGTTCCAGAGCCTAGCCGCTGGTGACCTTTCTCGACCTCAGCATGGGGCCAATATGCGAAGCGAAGGGTAGTGCGGGACGGGAGGAGGAAGAAGATTAACTGGAGACTGACAAGTGGGTCCCATGGTATGAGGGGCAAAATTGTCTTTTCCACACACACTTGACAGCACATGGATGACAAAATGGACGGAATGGCATAGGAGGCATAAGTGAAAAATTTTGTGGCACTGAGGGAACTCCGAAAATTTTTGTGGCACTGAAGGAAGCCTTCTAAATTTTTGTGGCACTCAAGGAATTCACTCATTTATATTTTCCCAAGGAAGGCACTACGGCAAAGATGATCGAATAAATGGTGGAGAAGAAACAAGACTTGGTAAAGAGCTATAGCGGGGGTAACGAATAAAGATATTCGGGGATAACTTGACACACACAAGGAGATCTTGATAAAAGACTAGAGAGGATCTAGCGAGCTGGGAGGACAACGAGACGAGAAAGGATCCTAACACAATCTATCTATTCTTGTCAACTCTAGGCAAAGAGCTAAGGCAAAGCATAACCAAGGCAAGCTAAACTCGACAAGCTCTTCTAGTGCTGCAGGGGCATGCAAAGCCGCACTCTCGGACTGGGATGAGAAGGGAGAACGACGACGCACTGAATCCTACCGGCCCGAACTAACGTGGTGGACTACAAAGCCCGTCCGGAGCTGTCACCTCCTTAGGGTACCACAACTATTCCGTTGAACGGGACACCAATCTAAGACTAAGGTAAGCTCTGAGCACCGTGCTCACAACGAACCAAAGAACCTTTCCCCGGATATCACGAAGGAAGGTCCCTCTCTCCCGTGAAACACCGGAGATCAAGCGAAGAACGACCACAACACTATAGGGTTCAAGAGAGCTATGCTAACCAAGATTAAACTAACATTAGTCTAAACCATGAATAAAGCTTCTAGAGCAAAGTAAAAGCTGAATGTAATTGACTCGAAAGGTAAGATAGAAAGATAACTTGAATTGTAATTGAGTCTAAACAAAGAAAGGATACAAGAGTAGTACCGGAACCCTGAAGAAGACTCCTCCGGAACCCCGAGACTAGCTCGACTCGACTCTAACTCCCAAGCTACACTAATCCTACTCTAAGTGAACAAAAGAGGGAAATGGAGATGCTCCTGCATTGTGTGTCCAATCCAGCGAGTGTGAGGTGCCTTTTATAGGAAAGGGAGGTCGCTGGAGTGCAGGAGGGCCACATCACAGGTGCGGCCGGCTCACCAGGTGCGGCCGGCCCTGTGATGTGCCGCCTCTCTGAAGGACCGATTAGACGACCAGAGAGGGGGGAGTGAATGAGAGCCGATAAAAATTCTTTCCGAAGGATGAACTCGGCCTATGCCTGAAGGACTGATTAGGCGACAGAGAGGGGGAGGGTGAATGGGAGATGATAAAAATTCTTCCCGAAGGATGAACTCGACCTATGTCCCAGATTCACAACCAAAGATTCCCACACAAGTTTGCCAAGGTCACGTAGTCACACCGGACCTACCAACCCTAGGAACAAACCCCAACTCAAAGCAACACGGAAGCTCAACTCAAGAAGCAAAGGACTTAGCAGCTCTGCAAGGTACCAGGCGGACCATCCGCAAGCTCCTGGCGGACCGTCCGTGTGGCCTAAGCGGACCGTCCGCGGGTCTGCGGCGGACTGTCCGAAAATAGCCACCGAACCTCCAGTACTGCACCCTCAATAACGGATCGTCCGCGATGGACCAGCGGACTGTCCGCCCCGACACGGACCGTCCGGCACTCTAGTACAGACAGTCCGCGAACTTCGTGCACCAAAAATCCACCGACAAAAAAGATCGAACGAAAGACACGCAAGAACTCGCGATGAACACGAAGAACACTTGGGCTGTCAGGCTCCTCGCGGACCGTCCGCCATGCACCCGCGGACCGTCCGCCAGGAGGATTTCTGCACCCCGAGCCCCACCTCTTGGAGGTCAAACCTTCCTCCCCTTTGCCCGATCTCCCAAATCAACCAAGGGAAAGCTACCAAATTATAGGTGGAGATGAAGCGCCTCTAGGAGATGCTATGCCTATGAATTTGTAGCCTCAAACCCACTAATTCAAGAGGAATCGAGATTCTACCGAGCTCAAGAACAAAGCTAGGGTTCCAACCGAAATCCTTCAATCGGAGGCCGAATTCGGAGTTTGAGGGGTCATGATCAAGCACAAAGATGCACGAGGCAACTATCCATGATCCCCACCAACAAATCCGAGCCCAAACACCTTAGGATCGAAGGAACAAGCCACGCACGAAAATCCAACGAAAATAGATCGAAAAAGACATGAAAATCACACGAGCTACAAGAAGGAGATCGACGCAACCATGAAATTTTCTGTACACTCGGAGGTCAGATTCTTTACAAACGAGTGAAAAATCTAAACCTATGGAGCAAGGAAATGAGAAGCAGTCCGGAAGGATAGTTTGCCCAGAAACCCTAGAGTTAAAATATATGAGTCCCTCTGGGCCGGGCAAAAGACCAAGCTACCCCTAGCACTTAAGTTGTGATACAAACCCCTCAGGGGCAAATGAGTCATGTAGCACCCCTCTTCATCACACGGCCACGCCGTCGTTGCAGTCCGCGTCCTCCCGACGCAAGCTCTGCGATCCCGCCACGTGTCTGCCGGCATCGAAGCTTCTCGGCGCGCCCGGATCCCGTCTCCGCCCGCCGAGCCTCCAGTCTTGGTTTTGTGGCTCAACCAAGTAACCCGACGGTTTTGTGGTGAACCGCCGCAAACCCCACGTGCAGACTTTGGTCGTGAGCCGCTACCCTACACCGGCTCCTGCCCACAACTTCGTCTTGCTTTTCTTGCCACCATGCGGCCCGCACTTGACCCCGCTGGCCACCGGGTCCCTCAAGCCAAGCCTACTTGTCTCTCCACTCCTCCGAGGCCCCGCAAGACGTAGACCTTTCGCGCCCGCTCTTCACCTGCACCAACGCAAATCAAGCCGCAACCTGCACCTGCAATACTCGGCCAAGAGTCAGTCCACACCACGTTGTCAATCACTCATCACAGCCAGGAGCGACCATCCACCGGTCCTCAGACGCTCCGGTCCTCAATCTCCCCCTTGATGAGTGCATTGACAACACACACAAGTAACCAATTTAGAGAAGAGAGAAAAAGAAAAGAAACGACTGAAAAACTCAAACAAGTGATCAAAAGACAAACAAAAGCCAAGAAATGATCACTTGAGTGAGAAAAATCTCGATCCCCTAAGGCAAGGGCAACGGCTCGACACAACCGAGATAAAATGCTCCAAAATTGCCGACTCCTCAAGGTGAGGCAAAAGGGCTCGACACCACCGGCAAAAGAGCACAACTAAAATTCAGGCGAAAAAGAGCTCCCAAATGCATGAATGCAAGCTCCCCCTGAACAAATGCATTTCTCCCAATTTTTCTTCCCTTGATGCAAAACTTCCCCCTGGAAACATGAATTGGGTACTTTTCTCCCCCTTGTTGGTAATGCATGAATCAAGTCTACAAATGCAAGCATGTGCTTCTCAAATATACAAAGAGCACTATAACATGCTAAAATTGAGACATAGACAAGCAAGATAGCCATAATTTGAGCACAAGCATCACCAATAAGATAGAAAAGGGACATACAAGCAATTGACATAGCCATGATCAAAATGAAGCATTTTTCACAAAATTTCCCTCTCATGAGCATAGTACCTACACATGGTCAAAATGAGCACAAACAACATATAGCCCACAAACTTCATGCACGATCACACATTCTCATCACAAGATCATCACAAACACCTACAAGCTATCTCATGTCATGTCAAAGCCACCAAGCCATGTGTCCACTTCTAGATATGAGACTTCTCATTGGTGAACATCATGCAACGGTTTAGCACCCAAGATAAGGAATTTAAAGCATTTATGACATGGAAGCAAATTTTTCAAGCATAGGCATCTCACATACCATTTTCATGATTTACAAATTAAGCATGGTACATGAAGTGCCTTTGTGGCAAAAAGAAGCTTAGGTTTCTCCACAAGGTAGCATGTAGGCTAAACATTCATGATGATAAATGAATCTTTGATCCCAAATGAAAAGAACATGGTTCCAAGCACAAATTAAGCAAGATATAGCCATAAGCACCCAATTTGAACATGAGAGTCATTCTACTCACAAGAGAGGATCATATAGCATTTTTACAAAAAGAAAGCCATCCACAAGCATGTATATCCCAAAGCTACCAAGAGCATAGCTATACATCTCATGAGCATCACAAGCAAAGTCATAACCTCATATCTAGCATATCATGGTGATCAAAGCATATGAGAGAAGCACATCTCTATGGCACATGATACACATGCAATCTATGATACAAAGAGGCAAACATGCAAACATGATATGATACATAAATGAAAATGCAACATGCATATGTACATCAAACCTCCCAACCAAAGCTCAAAAAGGAAAAACAACTCCAACCTCTCCTCACAAACGAGCAAATGTAGCTTGGTCCAAGGGCTTGGTTAGGATATCAGCAAGCTGCTTTTCTGTTGGCACATGGATGAGGTCTATGTTTCCCTTCTCAACATTGTCTCTTAGGAAGTGGTACCTCACCTCTATATGTTTGGTTCTGGAGTGAAGCACAGGGTTTTTGGCAACACTAATGGCACTCGTGCTATCACACACGAGAGGTACATGGGAACACTCCTCACCAAAATCCCTCAGCGTGTATGTGATCCAAAGCAGCTGTGAGCAACAACTAGCGGCAGCAACATACTCAGCTTCTGTGGTAGACTGGGCTACACTAGACTGTTTGCGAGAAGACCAAGAAACAAGCGAAGAACCCAGAAACTGGCAAGTACCCAAAGTCGATTTCCGATCGACTCGACACCCAGCAAAGTCGGCATCTGAAAAACCAAGAAGCGAAAGAGAAGAGGACGCCGAGTACCAAAGACCAAGCTCAGGAATGTATCGAAGATACCTGAAGATCCGCTTGACGGCCTGCCGATGTGAAGTCGTCGGCGACACCTGAAAACGAGCACACAGACACATAGAGAACTAAATGTCCGGCCTCGTCGCCGTCAAGTACAAGAGGGAGCTGATCATGCTCCGGTACTCCTTTTGGTCCACGGGCTCTCCGTCCTCATCCGCGTCGAGCGTTGTAGTCGTACTCATCGTTGTCGACAGGGGCTTCTGAGAACCGGAGCGTCCCAGGACCGGTGGATGGTCGCTCCTGGCTGAGATGAGTTATTGACAATGTGGTGTGGACTGACTCTTGGCCGAGTATTGCCGGTGCAGGTTGCGGCTTGGTTTGTGTTGGTGCAGGTGCAGAGCGAGCGCGAAAGGTCTATGCCTTGCGGGGCCACCGAGGAGTGGAGAGACAAGTAGGCTCGGCTTGAGGGACCCGGTGGCCAGCGGGGTCAAGTGCGGGCTGCATGGTGGCAAGAAAAGTAAGACGAAGTCGTGGACAGGAGCCGGTGCAGGGTAGCGGCTCACGACC
This sequence comes from Cenchrus fungigraminus, assembly GCA_036936925.1. NCBI lineage: Eukaryota > Viridiplantae > Streptophyta > Magnoliopsida > Poales > Poaceae > Cenchrus > Cenchrus fungigraminus. The sequence continues at coordinate 10,426,690 of CM072778.1, read as the reverse complement.
GGAGTCTGCATGCGGGGTTTGCGGCGGTTCACCACAAAACCGTCGGGTTACTTGGTTGAGCCACAAAACCAAGACCGGAGGCTCGGCGGGCGGAGACGGGATCCGGGCGCGCCGAGAAGCTTCGATGCCGGCAGACACGTGGTGGGATCGCAGGGCTTGCGTCGGGAGGACGCGGTCTGCGGCGACGCCGTAGCCGTGCGATGAAGATGAGTGCTACATGACCTATATGCCCCTGAGGTGTTTGTATCACAACTTAAGTGCTAGGGGTAGCGTGGTCTTTTGCCTGGCCCGGAGAGACTCATATATATTAACTCTAGGGTTTCCAGGCAAACCATCCTTCCGGACTGCTTCTCATTTTCTTGCTCCATAGGTTTAGATTTTTCATCTGTTTGTAAAGAATCTGACCTCCGAGTGAATGGAAGCTTTCATGGTTGCGTCGATTTCCCTCTTGTAGCTCGTGTGATTTTCGTGTCTTTTTCGAGCTATTTTCGTTGATTTTTCGTGCGCAGCTTGTTCCTTCGATTCTGAGGTGTTTGGGTTCGGATTTGTTGGTGGGGATCATGGATAGTTGCCTCGTGCATCTTTGTGCTTGATCATGACCTCTCAAACTCCGAATTCGGCCTTCGATTGAAGGATTTCGGTTGGAACCCTAGCTCTTGGTGTGAGCTCGGTAGAATCTCGATTCCTCTCGATTCAGTGGGTTTGAGGCTACAAATTCGTAGGTATAGCATCTCCTAGAGGTGCTTCATCTTCACCCATGATTTGGTAGCAATCCCTTGGTTGATTTGGGAGATCGGGCAAAGGGAAGGGAGAGTTGACCTTTGGAAGGTCGGGCTCGAGTAGCTCTGTCCGCACCTGGCGGACAGTCCGCCTGGTAGGCGCGGACAGTCCGCGAGCCCCGTGTTCATCGCATGTTCGTCCAGTTCTTGTGAGTTCGCACGTGGATCCTTTGAGGTGTCAAAGTTTTGTTGCAGGGGGTTTGTCGGACCGTCCGTCCAAGGGGGTCGGACCGTCCGCGTGTGGGTCGGATCGTCCGCACAGGGTCCACGGACAGTCCGCCGTTGTCGGACCGTCCGGAGGCTTGGCTCGGATCATCCGTTTTTGAAGGTGCGCTTCTGGTGGTTCTGTTGCGTTTTTCGGACTGTCCGCTCGAGGGTCGCGGACCGTCCGCCTGGTGTTCGCGGACTGTCCGCCCCAGCCGTGCGGACCGTCCGCCTGGGCCTTCGCAGAGGTTCTAAGTCCTTTACTTCTTGTGTTGCTCTTTCGCTTTGGGATCGTTTGGGTTTGTTCCTAGGGTTGGTAGGTCCGTTGTGACTACACGACCTTGGCAAACTCGTGTGGGAATCCTTGGTTGTGAATTTGAGGCATAGGCCGAGTTCGACCTTCAGGAAGAATTTTTATCGGCTCCCATTCACTCCCCCCCTCTCTGGTCGCCTAATCGGTCCTTCAGCTTTGAGTCGTCCATCTTGAATTTCTTGAGGATGTCCTTCGTGTACTTAGCTTGATGCACAAAGGTTCCCTCCTTCACCTGCTTGATCTGAAGCCCGAGAAAGAACTGCAACTCTCCCATCATGGACATTTCGAATTCTTTGTTCATATCCTCTGCAAACCTCGCAACCAAAGAGTGAGACGAGCCGCCAAAGACAATATCATCCACGTACACCTGAACAATTAGGATATCATCACCCTGCCTGAGGAGAAAAAGAGTCTTATCAACCTTGCCCATCTCAAACCCCTTGCTGAACAAGAGCCCCCTCAACTTGCCATACCATGCCCTGGGAGCTTGTTTCAGCCCATACAAGGCCTTCCTCAGCTTGTACACTTGGTGGGGGAATTCAGCACTCTCAAACCCAGGTGGTTGCCTCACATAAACTTCCTCCTCTAGGAACCCATTCAAGAAGGCACTCTTCACATCCATTTGGTACAACCTGAATCCTTTAGCCACAGAAAAGGCTAGAAGAATCCTGATTGCCTCCAAATGGGCTATAGGAGCAAATGTCTCCTCATAGTCTATTCCCTCCTTCTGGCTAAAACCCTGAGCAACCAACCTCGACTTGTTCCTCACCACCTCACCATTCTCACCCTCTTTGTTTTTCCATACCCATTTTGTCCCAATAGGTTTGCAGTTTGGTGGTGGCTCCACTAACTCCCATACTTGGTTTCTCTCAAAATTATCTAACTCCTCATGCATGGCATTCACCCAATTAGGATCAGATAGAGCGTGTCCAATGTCTTTCGGCTCAAAGGTAGCAACGAAAGCTGAATGAGCAAAGTGAGAAGCATTTCTGGACCACAACCGTGTCGTACGTTCATTGATGTCGCCGATGATTCTTGAGGGTGGATGATCAACTTGAACGCGCCTCGGTGCCTCTCACCTGGAGGCAACCTCCCCCTCAGCAGCTGCTTCCACTTGATCTTGCTGGATCGTAGGCGGTGTAGGGGATGGACCATCCTGCACCGTAGTCGTCGTAGTGAAAGTAGAGGGTACATGCGTGGCTGGAGCTTCACCATCATCACCATCATCCTCTCCAGCATCCTCCTTCTCGTCCTCAAAGATCTTCTTACCAACTTCGTCGTCACCTGCACACTCAAAGACAGACGAATTGCATGGTTGTGTCTCATCGAAGGTAACCTCGCAAGTCTCCATGACTAGGTTAGTATCAAGGTTGAGCACACGAAATACTCGAGAATGACTAGCATAACCCAAGAAAATCCCATCCGAGGACCTTGACTCAAACTTATCAAGCCTACCCTTCTTGAGAATAAAGCACCGACAACCAAAAGCCCTGAAATGGCTCACTCTAGGTGCTCGCCCGTGCATAAGCTCATAGCACATCTTATTCAAGAAGGCCCGAAGAAAAATCTGGATCCCAACATGGCAAGCAGTATTCACCGCCTCTGCCCAATATCTTCTTGGAGTCCTATGCTCGTCGAGCATCGTCCGAGCCATCTCACAAAGGGAACGATTTTTCCTCTCAACTACACCATTCTGACAAGCCACATAGGGAGAAGAAAACTGATGTTCGAGACCCAAATCACGACAAAAGGTTTCGAAACGAGAGTTTTTAAATTCACTGCCATTGTCGCTACGAATAGCTCGAACAGCATCTCCATTCCTCTCATTCTTCAACCTCAAGATTAGATCTCGGACAAAGCCAAACATCTCCCCCTTGTCAGCTAAAAAGAAGACCCAAGCATAGCGAGAATAGTCGTCCACGATCACAAGGACATACCATTTCCCACCCACCAAGCACACACGAGGTGGACCAACCAAGTCCATATGGAACAGCTCGCACGACCTCTCTGTCATAACGGATGTCAGAGGCGGGTGAGAGGCGGCGACCATCTTACCATGCCTACACGGAGCACATACCAAATCCTTTTGGTATTTCAACTTTGGCAATCCTCGGACCAAGCCTAGCCCACTCAAGTGTGACAACAAGTCAAAACTCAAGTGACCTAGTCCCCTATGCCATTTCCAAAGCTCTGCCGAAACACCAGCAACCAAGCAACGAGAAGAGCCAACACACTGAGAAAAATCAGCTCTGAAAATCTGACCCTCGGGGACGATCGTGCACACGAGATCGCCTCGAGAGTCCAAGACACAAGAACAACCCGTTTTGAAATGGACTTCAAAACCCTCATCAAGAAGCTGGGAAACAGAGAGAAGATTGTAACCCAAAGACTTGACAAGAGAAACACGCCGAAGAGTCATAGACTCACTCACCTTCATGAAAGTACCTTGTGATGCCTAGAGGTGGGGGTGAATAGGCACTCTTCAAAATCTGCAAAAAACTCAGCAGCGGATGAGATGCTCGGATTACCCGACCCTTAGGTCCGGATGATCCGGTAGTCAAGAACACGTTCACACTATTCCAAATCAGAGCTGAATTAAACAAAAGTGTATGAACCAAGAGTTTTGTAGAGATGCTAGGAGCCACCTGCAACCAAAGATTTGCCTCAAAACAACACAAGTAGATAGATCGGGCTAAAACTAGCTTCTAGGGTTAGAAAGAGGAGATGAACTCAAACAAGCACAAGACAAGAGGTTTAATCCGAAGTTCACTTCCACCAAGGAAGCTACGTCTCCGTTGAGGATCCCACAAAGGGAGGGCTATCACGAAGAGCCTCTTGCCTCACCCAATCCCCACAAAGGAAGACTGGTGATCACTAAGAACACTCCACAAAGGAGATGGGAAATACAAACGATCCCGGGTGCTCCACACAAAGAGGGCACTCAACGGGCAACGCCTAACCGTCTAGAAGCAAGCTTCAAGAGTAACAAATGCAAATCAACCGATCTTGGCCACACCAAGTGCTTCTTGAGATGAACTTGGGAAGAACTCTCACAAAGGGGCTCAATCTCACACCTCAAATCTCTCTCTCACTCAAACCCTTGGTGAATCCTAGCTTGGGAGGCTTGGAAGGGAGTTGAGAGAGTGGAAAGGGAGCTCAAGAAGGTGTTGAAGGCGTGGAGGTCAGCAGCAAATGAAAGAGGGGGTGAAGGGGTATAAATACCCAACCCCAAAAAGTGACCGTTACTGTGCTGAAGACGAGACCCCCGGATGACCCGGCCCTAAGGCCCGGATGACCCAGTGGCTAACAGTACCGCCTCGGGTCATCCGGACCTAGGTGCCGGATCACCCGGTGCAGGCAACAAGTCAGCCCCAACCCGTGTTTGTGAGTGCAAGGTGTCTCTCATGGGTTGTTAGCTCTCAAGAAATAGCACATTGGTGTAAACCTTGATCGATCAACCGCATCCCCCTTTGTAGTACGGTGTTTCCTATACTCAAATTCAAAAGATAAAAAAGAATTAAAACTCCTTTTGAGCTTCAACACCGAGTAGAGCGTATGAGGGGCTTTCTTTGATCAAACACACATATTTATTCTTTTAAGCCTGCACACATCTTATTGAAAGCATTTATCCACCCAAATTGCATTGTCGTTATCACCAAAATAATTAGGAGCCTAGATGCGCTTTCAATCTCCCCCTTTTTGGTGATTGATGACAACACAATTTGGTTAAATAAAAGAGATGTGTGAATCCAATAATCTAGTGAGGAACTCCCCCTAAATGTGTGCATTGTCAACTAGAGAGGCCTCAAATGCCTTTGCACACAATTTTGGCAAGAGCTCCCCCTAAATCTTTGCATTAACACATTGTGCACAAGTGTGATGAATAATATCCTGTGATGCATATGACATAATATATCACAACAATAAAGTGAGAAATAACAAGTCACCATCCAACACATGCATCACACATGATAATTATGGTTCTTACAACACACTAGCATATAGAGTAGCATAAAGTCTTACAAATAAAGTTCACTTGGCACAACCAACATTAATCACACCATACATATTAAAGTTCATTACATGTCCCACCTAGCTAATACGAATAGATAGATAAAAGATAGATATGAGGGGCTTCCATTCACCTAGATAGATAAAAGATAGATATGAGGGGCTTCCATTCACCTAGATAGATAAAAGATAGATATGAGGGGCTTCCATTCACCAAATACACTCCCCCTTTGGCACCAAGCACCAAAAAGGGAGTCTAGTTCTCGTCCTCAGTCGCCTCCTCATCGTCACCAACAAACTCGCCACCACCAAAGTCCTCCTCGTCGTCATCCACAGGAACCCAAGAGCCCAAGTCCGCCCATGGGTTGTCAATAGGAGAAGGAGGATCAAAGACGGTGGGTCACTAAGAGGAGAGCAAGGAATGTTGGCTTGGGCACAAAGCTCCTTTTGACGCTTCTCAATCTTGTGATACTTCTCAGCATGCCATTTCCTATCCCTCTCCCTCTCTCTAGCATTTTGTCTTCCTTGATTAAAGCAAGCAAAGATCCCACGTGCAAGGAAGTCAAACTTGCCCTTCTTGGTCTTGGGCACACCAAAGTTGTGAGTATCTCCATGAGGTGGTAGGGGACCAAGAGGAGGAGCCTGAGAGGAGGAAGCACCCGCATCACCGGGTCCATCCACTGGATAAGCACCTGGAAGAGGACCTTTGGGCACAAGTCCTGTCGCATGACTACCAATTTTGAGCATTTGCTCAATCTTGCCCTTCTTGATCTTGTAGGACTCGTGAACCCCATCTGTGCGAATGTTGAGACCTGTCACAGTCTTGACCAAATGGTGAATGTATGGAGCAAAGTGACATCCACTAGAGGCGGTGTAGGAACAAATGATTATCTCACTCCAAAGATAGTCACACACATTGAACCTCAGATTTGGAGGAGCCATCTGAAAGAGAAGATTCCGAGCACGGTGAGAGATGTTGTTAGAATCACCACCCCTTGGACTAATGGTGAAACGGAACAGCTGATTCATCATTTTGTAGAAAGGAGTTAGGCCTCTAGATTCACCAAGTTTGATATCACCATAAGCATTGTCATACATGAACCTCATCTTGTGAACCTCTAACTCATTGCCATCATGAATGAAGTCCATGTTGCGGATAAGAGTGTTGTTGTTGGCAACACCACGAAGCTTGAAGATGGTGGCAAACTCAAGCAAAGTCACAGAAAACCTTTTACCACCAAGAGCAAAGTGCATCACATTGTGCTTCTCATCCACAGCTAGGGTGGCATAGAACTGAGCTACCATTTCCTTTATAGGTGAAGGAAAAGCTCTAAGATAGTTCCAATCAACACACTTCATCTCAGTGCATTTAGTGTCTTTGGAGAGGATAGTAGTTTCATACCAATCGGCTTGATGCTTGAGCCAAAAACGAGGATCACCAAAGAAGGATTGGTTGAGAGTGGCGGGATCTTGATGGCGAAGTGACCTTATGTTGTGAATGCCCACATTGTAGTTCACCGAAGACTTGTCACGCCTAGAGCGGTGAGGTGGAATGGGCCGAACCACCACCTGCTCAAAAGGAGTGAGATCGATGTTGTCGTCGTAGCGGCCTCCCTCATCTCCGGTGCTTGCACGCTTGGCCCTAGCACCAATCGGACCGGTGGTCTTCTTCTTGGGCACGGGCTTGCCACTAGCACCACGTCCACGTCCTTGAGCACAAGCGGGAGGATCCTGAGGCTTAGTCCTCTTGGTGTCGAAATGGATGCCGTAGTCTTCATCGGATGCACGTTCCTCCTCATCTTCTTCTTCAACGATCTCTTCCTCCTCATCCGAGTAGTAGGAGGAACTCACCCCATTGCCCTTCTCATCGACCTTAGCTCTCCGCATCATTGGATTTCTCGTGAAGTTTCTCCGGAAGTGCCAGAGGGAAATGGTCTTGAAGGAGAGGGCAATGCAATGCCCCAATCCACAAGCAAAACCGACAGTTGGTTGAGGAGATCGCCGGGGGAGGCGATTTGGGCGGCGGCGGCGGTTTGGAGTGAAGAAAAGAGAGAGTTAGGGTTTGACCCCGCCGGCCGCGGGCTATTTATAGCCCAGACCCCTGTCCCAGGTGACCCGGCGCCAAGGCCCAGATAACCCGGTGGCTAACAGAAACGCCTCGGGTCATCCGGCGCTAAGGGGCGGGTGACCCGGGGTGCACAGGAACAACCCAAAGAAAGGATTTTTTGCGAGATTTAGATAGAGATTAGGAGAGAAGTAGCTAGGGGACATATAACAAACTCTTAACCAAAAGTAACTAGCCACAATCAACAACCCATAACAATAGTCACTTTGGCTAAGGATTGATCCAAGGATCTCAAAAACCAAATCTTTGAAAAACTCACACAAAATTAGAAAATAAAATGTTTTCTCTCCTATCTAGGCAACAATCAAGTATGTGCAACAAGTCAAGCCAAGTTACGAGAATCCAAGATATTTAGCTCACTTCTCAAAGTACAAAACCTTTGCTCATCTAGAGGCTTAGTGAAGATATCGGCAAGTTGCCTCTCGGTGCTCACATGACATAGAGCAATATCCGCCTTAGCCTCATGATCCCTTAAGAAATGATGTCGAATATCTATGTGCTTTGTTCTAGAGTGTTGGACCGGATTGTTTTCTAGCTTGATGGCACTCTCATTGTCACACAAGAGTGGAATCTTACTAAACTCACAACCGTAATCACTCAACGTTTGCTTCATCCACAAAAGTTGTGCACAACAAGCACCGGCCGCCACATATTCGGCTTCGGCCGTGGATAAAGCAATTGAATTTTGCTTCTTTGAGCTCCACGACACCAAAGACCTACCAAGAAATTGGCAAGTCCCGGTAGTACTCTTTCGATCTACTTTGCAACCGGCATAATCCGAATCGGAGTATCCAAGTAAATCAAAATTGGAGCCCTTGGGATACCATAAGCCTAGGTTGGGAGTGTGTACCAAGTATCTAAAGATTCTCTTAACGGCCATTAGATGACACTCCTTAGGATTGGCTTGAAATCTTGCACACATGCACACACTAAGCATTATATCGGGCCTAGATGCACAAAGATAAAGGAGGGAGCCAATCATGGAACGAAATACCTTTTGGTCGACCGACTTCCCTTCTTCATTGAGATCAAGATGTCCATTCAATGCCATGGGAGTCTTGATGGGCTTGGAATCGACCATATCAAACCTTTTGAGCATATCCTTCACATACTTGGTTTGGCATAAGAAAGTCCCTTCCTTCATTTGCTTGATTTGAAACCCAAGGAAGAACTTCAATTCACCCATCATAGACATCTCGAATCTCTTGGTCATGATCCTACTAAACTCTTCACAAAATTTATCATTAGTAGACCCAAATATAATATCATCAACATAAATTTGGCAAATAAAGATGTCTTTTCCATTTCTTTGAATGAAGAGAGTAGAATCGGCTTTGCCTATCTCAAAACCGTTCTTGAGAAGAAAATCCTTAAGGCATTCATACCATGCTCTAGGAGCTTGCTTGAGCCCATAGAGCGCCTTATGGAGCTTGTACACATGGTTTGGAAATTTTGAATCTTCAAAGCCCGGTGGTTGCTCAACATAAACTTCTTCTTGGAGAGGTCCATTCAAGAATGCACTCTTCACATCCATTTGATGAAGCTTGAAATCATGATGAGTAGCATAGGCTAAAAGAATGCGAATTGACTCAAGCCTTACTACCGGAGCATAGGTTTCTCCAAAATCCAAGCCTTCAACTTGAGTGTAGCCTTTGCCAACGAGCCTTGCCTTGTTCTTTGTGACGACACCAAATTCATCTTGCTTGTTCCTAAAAACCCATTTGGTGCTGATCACATTTTGCTTGGGTCTTGGCACCAACTCCCAAACTTCATTTCTCTTGAAGTTGTTCAACTCTTCCTCCATGGAAATAATCGAATCCGGGTCCTCAAGAGCTTGTTCCACACTAAGAGGTTCCAAGGAAGAAACAAACGAGTAAAATGCACAAAAATTTGACAATCTTGAGCGAGTTGTTACCTTGGGTATGGACTTGGCACCACTCTTGCCTTGAGTGATCAACATGTTCAACCGGGCTATCTCTTTGTCTTTGCTCTTGATTTTCTCTTCAAGCCTTGCATGGCTAGTCTTGAGAGCATTTATATCAACATTTGAGCAAATAGAACAACCTTTGCTAGTGGAGGCACTAGAGTCAAGTGTTGCCTTAGAATTGGCTTTGGTGCTTTCCCAAAGGGTACTATAGTTTGCTTCAAGGTTTTTATGTTTATCCATCAAGCATGAAAAGCTTGATTGAAGCTCACTATGAGTAGCCTTTAGGGAAGCTAGAGATTCATTTGCCAAGGTGTAACCCTTTGACATCCTATTGTTGGAGTCATTGGCCAAGGACAAGTCCGTGGTCAACTTCCCCACCTTAGCCGCCTCTTCGGCAAGGCGACTCTCTAGAGCAAGGTTTCTTTCCTTCTCAAGGATAAGCAAGTCTTCTTGCTCATGGAGAGACACTTTCTTTTTCTCTAAGCCCTTTTTACTAAATTGCTTTATCATGTTGGCCTCAATTTCTTTTTCATCATCTAGATCATCTATGTCACTAGGTGTGGATGAAGAGGTGAGAGAGGATGAGGTGGTAGTTTCTTGTACCTTCCTCCCTCTTGCCATGAGGCAAAAGTGAGAGTAGTCCTCATCGTCGGAGAAGCTGTTGAAGAGGCGTGGTGAAGATGACCCTTGTGCCATGGCGATAGTTGCCATGCCTTGCTTCTTTGGTTCTTCATCTGCGTCACTTGAGTCCCATTGTTGACCCACATGAGCACGCCCTTGGTACTTGTTCTTGTATTCTTTGCTCTTCTCCTTGTATTTCTTCTCTTCCTCATTCTTGTTCTTGTTCTTGGGACACTCGGCAATGAAGTGTCCATACTCTCCACACTCATAGCATTTTCATTGAGACTTCTTCTTCCTTTCGTCACCGCCTTTCCTTGATGCTCTTGACTTCAAAAATTTCTTGTACTTTCTTATGGCAAAGGCGGTTTCTTCATCCGTGCTTCCTTCATCACTAGTGTCTTCCTTCTTGGTCTTGGAAGTCTTTGGCTTCACTTCCACCACTTCACTAGAGCTAGCATTGAGGGCTAGGCTCTTGTTCATCTTCAAGCTTAGTGACTTCTCCACATCTTGGTCAACTAGCTCTTGATGTAGGATTTCTCCAAGAAGTTGATTGGGAGTCATCTTGTAGTAATTTGGATCCCTTCTTATCATGGCCGCTAAGTTCTTGTCCCTTGGGGCAAAAGCTCTTAGCAACTTCTTTGTGACCTTGGAGTCATCCCAATCTACACTTCCAAGAGCCCTAATGTCCGAGACAAGGAGCATGAGCCTATCATACATTTCTCTCACGGTTTCTCCATCCTTCATGAAGAATAGCTCAAGCTCTCCATTGATCAAGTCCATCTTCCCTTGTCTCACATGTTCGGTCCCCTCATGTGCTTCCTTGAGTGTGTCCCAAATCACCTTGGTAATCTGGATATTCCGAACCTTGTTGAATTCTTGAGCACACAAGGATCCCGTGATGACTCTTGTTGCTTGCACGTTGCGGTGAAGGTCTTGCTCATGCTCAATTGTGAGGGCTTCTCCTTTGGCGGGAATTATTACACCTACAACCACAATGTTCCAAAGAGAAGGGTGAAGCCCGTAAAGATGCATTTGCATATCATAAGCCCGTTTGGGATAGTCCTTCCCATCGAAATGAGGAGGCTTTCCCAAATGCACGGAATAGAATTTTTCGTTAGGATGATTACCCGAAAATTGTGCGTAGTTGTGGGGCACTTCATGAAAGCCGGAGTGAGTGTACTTGGCTTGCTCCTTCTTGATCATTTTCTTGAGGAGCTTCTTGGCCTTCTTCTTCTTTTTAGCCTTTCTTCTCTTTTTCGCCGCTTTCTTTGCCACATCATCATCATCCTTGATGTCTTCATCACTTGAGTCAGAGTCCGAGTCGGAGTCGGATGAAGAGTCATCGTTTCTCTCTCCGTTGGAGCGGCTTGGAGCTTTCCCGGTGAGGTCACCGGCTTGTGCTTCCTTGAGCTCTCTTTCTTGAGCTTCCTTAGCGGCGATCTCTTCGGCGGTTTGGTTGCCTCCACTCCCCGACATCTTGATCCCTTAGCGGTTAAGCTTAAACCAAGAGATTAGGCTCTGATACCAATTGAAAGGACCTTGTGATGCCTAGAGGGGGGGTGAATAGGCACTCTTCAAAATCTGCACAAAACTCAGCAGCGGATGAGATGCCCGGATGACCCGGCCCTTAGGTCCGGATGATCCGGTAGTCAAGAACACGTTCAAACAATTCAAAATCAGAGCTGAATTAAACAAAAGTGTATGAACCAAGAGTTTTGTAGAGATGCTAGGAGCCACCTGCAACCAAAGATTTGCCTCGAAACAACACAAGTAGATAGATCGGGCTAAAACTAGCTTCTAGGGTTAGAAAGAGGAGATGAACTCAAACAAGCACAAGACAAGAGGTTTAATCCGAAGTTCACTTCCACCAAGGAAGCTACGTCTCCGTTGAGGATCCCACAAAGGGAGGGCTATCACGAAGAGCCTCTTGCCTCACCCAATCCCCACAAAGGAAGATTGGTGCTCACTAAGAACACTCCACAAAGGAGAAGGGAAATACAAACGATCCCGGGTGCTCCACACAAAGAGGGCACTCAACGGGCAACACCTAACCGTCTAGAAGCAAGCTTCAAGAGTAACAAATGCAAATCAACCGATCTTGGCCACACCAAGTGCTTCTTGAGATGAACTTGGGAAGAACTCTCACAAAGGGGCTCAATCTCACACCTCAAATCTCTCTCTCACTCAAACCCTTGGTGAATCCTAGCTTGGGAGGCTTGGAAGGGAGTTGAGAGAGTGGAAAGGGAGCTCAAGAAGGTGTTGAAGGCGTGGAGATCAGCAGCAAATGAAAGAGGGGGTGAAGGGGTATAAATACCCAACCCCAAAAAGTGATCGTTACTGTGCTGAAGACGAGACCCCCGGATGACCCGGCCCTAAGGCCCGGATGACCCGGTGGCTAACAGTACCGCCTCGGGTCATCCGGACCTAGGTGCCGGATCACCCGGTGTAGGCAACAAGTCAGCCCCAACCCGTGTTTGTGAGTGCAAGGTGTCTCTCATGGGTTGTTAGCTCTCAAGAAATAGCACATTGGTGTAAACCTTGATCGATCAACCGCACCCCCCTTTGTAGTACGGTGTTTCCTATACTGAAATTCAAAATATAAAAAAGAATTAAAACTCCTTTTGAGCTTCAACACCGAGTAGAGCGTATGAGGGGCTTCCTTTGATCAAACACACGTATTTATTCTTTTAAGCCTACACACATCTTATTGAAAGCATTTATCCACCCAAATTGCATTGTCATTATCACCAAAATAATTAGGAGCCTAGATGCACTTTCACTTCACCGTGCCCACTGAAAGCACTCTACCTTTCGCATTGTCCCCAAAAGTGATGTACTCTTTGGTCATCACCGGGGTGAGGCTGGAGAACCACATTCGATCTCCAGTCATGTGTCGAGAGCAACCAGAGTCGATCAACCAAAAGCCCTCCGTGCCTCCCACTTGCAAAATCAAAAATGAGAGTGAGAGTGAGCAAACGACTCAGCACTGGGGTTAGTACAAAACAAATCAAACCAGTGCCGTGCCATTTGCTCAAACGTGGGGTTAGCAAAATCCATCCTATCTCTCCTAGGTGGAACCCCCACACGTCCCCTTGGAGGGCTACGCGTGCCACGAAGGGGAGACCGTGGCCCGTAGCTCCTCTGGGACCTAAAGCTGCGATCGTTCCCCCCATACTCGTATTGGCCACGAGCGAAGGAACGTCCTGCAAACTCACCACGCCCAAACCCAACACGCCTACCACCTTCTCTATGTGGTGGCTCACCTCGAGGCACAAACTCACGCCTCCCACGAGGGTAAATGGTACGCACCATACCCTCACCTCTTGGAACCAACCTAGGCTCAGGCACACCACGAGAAGGGCGGTACCTGTCCTTGTTGGCCAACTCTCTAGCCAACCTCTCCTCACGCTTCCTCCTGAAGCAAAACTCAGCAAGGTGCCCATCCCTCCCACAATTCTCACAATGGAAGGTTTTTGGTTTTGGCTCTGGTTTTGGGCTCTCTTTGGGCTCTGGCTTCTCCTCACTCGGTTTCTCTCCCTTCTTCCCAAAGAACTCATTTCCCAAGTCACTCTTGAACTTGATGGGTTTCTGGAAGTCATCAGTATGTGGGGGAAACATGGGTGGAGCTGGGGTTGTGTCTAGTCGGTTCCTAAGATGATTTGGCTTAGGAACAAAGGCATTTTTGTGGTGGGTTTTTGGTGGCTCCGGGATATCTCCGATCTTCCCCTCATTCTCACCACTTCCCTCACCAACCTTGTTTGCCCCAAGCGCTTCCCCATCCTGGCGCTTGTATGTCTCGATCATTATCCTCGGCTGAGGTTCATGACCAGACAACCAACCCATCAACTTTCTCAACTCATCATTCTCATCCTGCAAGCGGTCAACATAGTGCGCAAGCTCCATATTCTTCACAACATTTATTTCACAAGTAGAGCATGATGTAGGAATAGGAGCTTTCAGCTAAGCCTCTAGAGATCTAGCATAAACAAGCAAAACATCTAGCTTCTCATGCAAAACAGGACAAGAAGTGCAAGCACCAAGCAAGGAGGGCCTAGATTTCATCTCATCTAGCTCAACCCTAAGCACATCTAGTTCCTCGACCTTGGAGGCATACTTCTCCTTAAGCACAGTCAAGTCATCAATGTAAACAGAACAATCAGTGCATTCAGATTCATTAGTCACAATAGGAGCAGACTTAAGAGAATCTATTTGAGCCCTAGCATCAACAAGCAAAGATTCTAGCTCAACCACCTTCTCCTTAGCCTCTCCAAGCAAAGACCTATACTCCCTCTTCTCCTTGTCGGTCTTTCTAAGCACATCATCACGGTTTTCAAGCAAGTCATTCAATCTAGCATTCTCCGCTATCAAGAAGGATGGATCATTGTTTACCTCTTCCTCGGAGTCGGAGTCCGAGTCATCCTTGTTGCTCTTCTTGCTTGCGGAGCTATGTGCCATGCCACAAAAGCCTTGGGCGGCGAAGCACAGGCCGTTGATGTTCTTGCTTGACCGCTTGCCCTTGTGCCGGTTCTCATCTTCATCACTTGAGCTCGATGAAGAGTAGCAGGAGCTTGAGTTGATGTCGCTTGCACCAGCAACCATCGCCCGCTCTTTCTTCTTGTGACCACCACTCTTCCTTGGCCTTCGCTCGGACTTGTTCTTGCCCTTGTAGTCGTCCCTCGAGCAGTGCTTGCGGTCGGTCCTCGGACAGTGCTTGTGCTTGGGCTTGACCTCCATGGCCTCAGGGCACTCGGCGATGAAGTGCCTGTGCTTCCCGCACAGGTAGCACATGCCCGAGCTCCTCCAAGCGTTCTTCCGGTTCGTGTACATGCGCTCGAACCGCCTGCTCAGCAACATGAGGTCCTCCTCGCCCAGCATGTCAAACTCCTCATCTGGCATGGACACAAGACAAGACAAAGAAAAATGTCTCAAAGACATGTAAGCGTTAGTCCTTGATTCAGATACGAGAACCAGACTATGAGGGTCAGTCGGGTTCTCGATCTTTGCATGCACCCCACGGTCCACCTCGGACGACTTGATCTTCGAAAACAGCTCGTCCACCGTGAGGGTCTCATACTTCTCCGACTCAAGAATGGCCTCGACCTTCTCACTCCACACGGTACGATCCAGGGAATGCAGGAGCTTGATAGCCCTGTCATGGTCATCGTACGGGAGCACGGTCACATTAGCCCTCATGTTGTTCACAATCACCGTGAACCGCTGGAACATGGCATCTATGGACTCACCGGGGAGATGCGTGAAATTCTCGTACTCTCCAGTAAGTCGCAAAGAGCCGAGCCTGAACCTGAGCGTTCCCGGCATGAGCATTCTTCAGCTGCTCCCAAATCCTGCACGCCAAGTCCTCTGTCTGAACCCGATCAAATTCGGATTGACACAGAGCATGGTACAGGTAGTCGACCGCCTTATTGTTGGTGTCAAACATGTCCCTCGATCCTGGAGCAAGGAAGTTCACAGGATGAACATAAGCTATGTTCACCGTGACATCCCACAAGATCTGACCTTTGCCGCGGAGGAAAGCAGCCATCCGCCTCTTCCACATCTGGTAGTTCTTACCATCAAAGTGTGGAGGACCCGAACCCCGTTCCTGGTATGCCATCTTTGGATCTTAGACTGGTTAGAATCACAAAGATCCGTAACCGGCTCTGATACCAATTGAAGGACCGATTAGGCGACCAGAGAGGGGGAGTGAATGGGAGCCGATAAAAATTCTTCCCGAAGGATGAACTCGGCCTATGCCCCAAATTCACAACCAAGAGTTCCCACACGAGTTTGCCAAGGTTACGTAGTCACAACAGACCTACCAACCCTAGGAACAAACCCCAAACAATCCCAAAGCAAAAGCGAAACTCAAGAAGCAAAGGACTTAGGCAATCTGCAGTGGCCTGGGCGGACTGTCCGCATGGAGGGGGCGGACTGCCCGCGGGCACTAGGCAGACTGTCCGCGACCCCCTAGCGGACTATCCGTCACACGCAGACAAAGTAGTCCGAGCCCGAAAATGCAAGCACAAGAACACCTATACATCCATGGATCTCCCAAACGGCTTGAGCTCTTGAGGTAAGATTTGGGGGAGATGTGAAGCGTCCCTAGGAGATGCTATACCCCAAAACTTGAGACCTCAAATGAACTAAATCACCGGGAATTGAATCGCAACCAAGCTCAATCAAAAAGCTAGGGTTCCAACCGAAATCCTTCAATCGGAGGCCGAATTCGGAGTTTGAGGGGTCATGATCAAGTACAAAGATGCACGAGGCAACTATCCATGATCCCCACCAACAAATCCGAACCCAAACACCTCGAAATCGAAGGAACAAGGCGCGCACGAAAATCCAACGAAAATAGCTCAAAAGGACACGAAAATCACAAGAGCTACAAGAAGGAAATCAACGCAACCATGAAAGCTTCCATACACTCGGAGGTCAGATTCTCTACAAAACGGTGAAGAAAATCTACGCCTATGGAGCAAGGAAATGAGAAGCAGTCCGGAAGGATGGTTTGCCCAGAAACCCTAGAGTTAATATATATGAGTCCCTCTGGGCTGGGCAAACGACCAAGCTACCCCTGGCACTTAAGTTGTGATACAAACCCCTCAGGGGTGAATAGGTCATGTAGCACTCCTCTTCATCGCACGGCCACGCCTTCTCCGCAGTCCGCATCCTCTCGACGCAAGCCCTGCGATCCCGCCACGTGTCTGCCGGCATCGAAGCTTCTCGACGCGCCCGGATCCCATCTCCGCCCGCCGAGCCTCCGGTCTTGGTTTTGTGGCTCAACCAAGTAACCTGACGATTTTGTGGTGAACCATCGCAAACCCCGCGTGCAGACTCCGGTCGTGAGACACTACCCTGCACCGGCTGCTGTCCACGACTTCGTCTTGCTTTTCTTGCCACCATGCGGCCCGCACTTGACCCCGCTGGCCACCGGGTCCCTCAAGCCGAGCCTACTTGTCTCTCCACTCCTCGGAGGCCCCGCAAGGCATAGACCTTTCGCGCCCGCTCTTCACCTGCACCAACGCAAATCAAGCTACAACCTGCACCTGCAATACTCGGCCAAGAGTCAGTCCACACCACGTTGTCAATCACTCATCACAGCTAGGAGCGACCATCCACCGGTCCTCGGACGCTCCGGTCCTCACTCTCGCCTTGGACGCCCCTGATCACTACTCATGAGGCAATTGTAGGTCAGCTCCTTGGGTCGGTTTTGCCCGGCACGCGAGTTGATAGGTGCGGCCGGCCCTCTAGGTGCGGCCGGCCCACCTCCGTGCCGTGTGATGCACCGACTATGCTCAGGGACGCCTAGGATCACCTTTGGATGATGGTTGTGGCGGTTGAGTGACCGGATAAGTGGACCCATTGATCCAAGAGATCCTAGCCTCCACCACTTGATCAAACCGATGTTTCCTTAGTGAATCTTGTTCGTCCAAGTTGTGCTCGAGGAAGAGGCGGTGCTTAAGACCAGGGACACGCCACGGGGCAGGGCCGACCGCACCAGGCAGGGCCGGCCGCACCTGCCAGGCCGGCCGCACCTGCAGGGCTAGCCGTGCCTGGTGGTTCGGCCGTGCCTAGCACGTGTGGTGTGTTGGTCCCAATTTCTCCTAAAATGTGTACCTGCCCATGAAAATCACAACACAGCTCGTGGAACTTTATTAGTACTGAAGGACCGATTAGGCAAACCAGAGAGGGGGGAGTGAATGGGAGCCGATAAAAATTCTTCTCGAAGGAGATGGGAACTCGAACAAGACGAACACAACTTCCAAAACACGTCTCCGACTCAACTACCCAAGTTGGTCAAGACCACGCAGCCACTGAAGTACTACTGGTCCTAGGAACCAACAACCACCGAAGCTAACCCGAGAACGCAGCGGAAAACCAACTCGAGCAGCTACTGGGCTACACCGGTCAGACCGGTCGCACACACCAGTCAGATAGGTCCCTGCTAGAGCACCCTGACAACTTCTGAGAACTTCCACAGAAAGCTCCTACACCGTTCAGGTCGGTGTAGCACGCCGGTCAGACCGGTCTAAGCTAGGAAGCCCCAAAACACAAACCTGACCTCCCGAGCTCCAAAGCGAACCAAACTCGAAACAATATCAACACAGGACAATAGGGAACTCACCAAGACGTTCACCCGAGCAAAACTCAACAGAGAGTCTGCACCGGTCAGACCGGTGTGAGGCACCGGTCAGGCCGGTGTGACCTGAGCTCTCGGGATGAACAGCGCCCGCGGGTCAACACCCCCAAATCCAACTCCTGATCTCCCGAATCGCTCCATGGATTTGTGCAAGACTTTGGGGACAGTAGGAACACCTCATGGGCACTCCATAACCAAAATTTGGTCCACCAAGACTTGCTAAATCGAGAGGAATCGAAGAAATCCCACCAAGAACACCTCTAACCCTAGAGCCAAGAAAACCCCAAAATCGAGCCCCTTTGCTCACAGATTTGGGAGGGGAATCAAAGGGAAAAGAACCACGAAGGGTTCAAGCATACACCCCCCACCAAATCCCAAAGAGAAAGGCCTCGAAATCGTCTAAGAAAATCGCCAAGAAAGGGCTCCAAAAATTACCAAAAAGGAGAAACGGGAAAGACACATCCAAGCCTTGAGGAACCACGCCGAATCATCTATACATACCAAGGAGGTTCATACAAGGTCTAGCTTGCCGCCCGATCATCCTTCCCTCTCACAAGATCTCACCATGAAGCTCTCAAGCTAGTCCTATGGAAATCCTAAGGAAAATAGGAAGGGAAAATAGGAAAACAAATGAGCTAGGGTTCCAAGAGACAGTTGCCATCCCCTCACCACTTGGGTTATATGGAGGCAACCTAAAGACTAAAATACCCTTACTAGCTAACTAGGGATACATGCCCCTCAAGGGCGAATTTGGAAGTCTTTGTCTTTGCTCCATCGGACGGATGCACAGCGACCGCAAACTTGCTTAGCCTCGACGCAAGCCTTGCGATCCCGATGCGTGTCCACTGCTTCGAAGTCTCCGAACTGCGTCATCGCTCACCAGTCAGACCGGTGCTCCTCACCGGTCAAACCGGTACCCACTGGTCAGATGCTGCTGCACCTCCGTCTTCGGTTCTTCGGTCTTGGCTTTGTGGATCAACCAAGGAACCCAGTGGTTTTCTGGTGAACCACCGGAAACCTCGCGAACTCGGTGTAGCCTCCGCCAATCACCACTCATGACTCGGCTCCCACGTAGTCCCGGCTCGACCTTGGTTTTGAGGCT
The DNA here is from genome assembly GCA_036936925.1 of Cenchrus fungigraminus. Classification (NCBI taxonomy): domain Eukaryota; kingdom Viridiplantae; phylum Streptophyta; class Magnoliopsida; order Poales; family Poaceae; genus Cenchrus; species Cenchrus fungigraminus. The sequence continues at coordinate 10,407,465 of CM072778.1, read as the reverse complement.
CAACCAAGAAACTGTCCATGACTTCATCTTGCCGTTCTTGCCACCATGCGGCCCGCACTTGACCCCGCTGGCCACCGGGTCCCTCGAACCAAGTCTACTTGTCTTCTTCACACCTGGAGGCCTCACCTGCAACGACCTTTCGCGCTTGTTCTTCACCTGCACCAACACCAGTCAAGTCGCAACCTGCACCTGCAATACTTAGCTAAGAATCAGTCCACACCACGTTGTCAATCACTCATCACACCAGGACGCGACCATCCACCGGTCCTCGAGCCACATATGGCTCACAAGTACTAAAAATGTGCATGAAACTTGCCATATACACATCTCGAACCCGAGGTTTTGACGGTCGAATTTTTGTTGTAGGGACCGTCAACACTTTACAGAGACTATATCGGAAGTATTCGAGCGTTTCAATGAGTACACTCAGGCGGTGCCACATCACAAGTTCCCGAAGGAAGATCTCGTTCAAAAATTCTATCAAGGACTTACCATGGCATCAAGGACAATCATCGATGCATCGGCGGGAGAATCAATCATCGAGCTTACACCGACTTGGCTATTTCTTCTTTGTTTGGAACTTCAACAAGAGCTTGATCCAGTCTCTCTAGATTTGTTTTACCTTTCCCTCTTTATCTCTTGCTACCTCCGGTTTTCATAGATTAGATTTGCTTCTTATGATGTTCTTTAGATTAGATGCAAAAGCACTCCCTTTGAAGATCTAAGTGTTCTCGACATTAATAGATTGGTTCTTGCATCACACATTTGTTCCACGGATTCGATACCTTGGGTTCACACTTGAGGGAAGAAGGGTCCCTTGGCTACTGTTGACACGAAAATAGGACGTCACCTCCGCGCGCAGCACACGTGACTCTCCGGTCTGTAGCGAGGCGTGCCAGCCAATGTGACCTATTGATTGACAATGGAAAATATCAGGGATCGGCTAGAGAATCGATGGCCTTTCAGCGACACGTGTACCAGCCAATCGGTCGATACAAGGTAAAGCAGGATCGGTTGGCTCGAGAGCGACCGAAGCGCGGGTATGCAAGTAGATCGATCGGCTGGATCGGCCGATCGTGATGTCAGCGGTCGAGTAGGTCGGAATCGGCTGCGGTGTAGAAGCCGATAGGATCTAGATCGAATGGATGGTAATGATAATAACTAAACTACAAGAATTTGGTACGAAAACTTGTAGATCTAGCTAATATCGGTAAAGGGTGAATAAAGAACTAGACGGTACTCACAAGCTTTGCCGGAGATCAGTTGATGCAGCCCGACGAACTCGAAGCACAGCGTTGTAGAAAAGAGAAAAAACACAATGGCGAAGTCGCCGAAAAGTAGATGTTGTACAGGTAGATGCTGTAAAGTAGATGCAGTAAAAGTAAAGGGTTTGCCCAGAGGCGGTTTGTTTGATATTGGTGTGTACAGATTTTCTGACCACGCAGGGTCACTATTTATGTCCTGGGGACAAACCCGACTCCTAGCCTATCACGACACTGTTTACTTGCATCTAAAGACAAAAATTACTAAAATAGAAAAGGACTCTCACAGGAGTCTAAATTCCCTAAAACTGACTCTTTGACCCGTTGTCAATCGTGGATTGACCCACCTCCACCATGCTTTTCCTTTTGGTGTATCCCTTTGAATGCCGCCTTCTCTTTTTCCTCATCGGCCGATTTCCCAGCTGACCATCGGCCGATTACTTTGACCAACTGGCCCACTGTTAGGGTTGGATCCCTCTGACCATCGGCGAATTGTGTTGACCGTTCTCCTCTTCCTTCAATCGGCCGATTGCACTCTGTTTTTTCATCGGCTGTTTCTCCTTACCCCTTTTGACCTATTTTTTTTCCAAAAAATGATGTCAACACATGCCCCCTAGTTTCGGAGTAAATAATCTTTTTGCTCTGAAATTTGCTTGACATCTTTTGAATAATAGTCAAATCTCTTCACGTGATCGACCTGATCAATCTCCATTGATAATGTCTTGTCCTTTCCATCTGTCTTTCCTTGGGGCTGTTTACCATGTGACTCTTTGGCACCTCTCGTTCCCCTTCCTATAAGATTCAATTTTTTTACCCGAAGGTTCTTTGTATCTCTTTTTGTCCTTTGGTTTTTCCCTGATGTAGGTGTTAGCTCTTTTAGTCTTACGGGCATGAGAGGCATATTCCCCTGGAAAATTCTGCGAGCGCCGATGATCTTTACTAACCATTGACAGATTTCAGCTCGAAATAGCAATCCTTCTGAGTACTGCTAGTGAGCTAGTAGACTCTGGCTGTAATTTTGGGTAGAAGATGTCTGTGTACTATGCTCTGCAGTTTGTGGATGTGATAGAAAAACTCCTCATCGTCTAGATGCATATGTGTCATCCTTTATTTGGGGGTTATTTCTCTGAATCAGTCATCTTTTTGGAAACTGAGCCATTCACGGGTCATCTGTTTCCTTTTTTGCCGGATCTGGCATCTTCAGTTTCCGTCTTTTCTGGCTCTTTCGTTTCTATCTCTTCCGGCGCTCTGGCTATAAATAACCGTCTTCATACCCTTACGGAGACCACACCCTTTCGACTATGGATCGAGATATAGGTCTAGGGAGTTTTAGACTCTTGTTCTTTGATTCCTTCCTTCTTCCTTGATTCAAGATGGCTAGAAGAATTCTTGTGAAGCAGTCCAGAACATACTCCTCTCTCTATCCTCCTTTTGTGAAGCTAGGAGGTCCAACAGCTGGAACAAGCCTTGTGATGCAGCTTGGGTGCTTCAGCTGGTGGAGGAGGGCAGAGGTTGTCCCTGGACGTTGTGGAAAGAAGAACAACCCTATGTCTTCTCTCCCAACAATCTTGACGGGAAGAATTATCTCATCTGGTGATTCATCTTCGTCAAATTTGTATTTTCTTTTTTGTTTTTCTCTTTCTTCGTCCCCACCGCCTGTTTCGTCGATGACTGATGTAATAGATCTGTAATGGATCATCCAAGATATCTTCAGATGTATTCTTTAGATCTGTACTTGTGACGCCATCATTGTAATCGAAGATGAGAGAATATATTTATTTATTTATTTATATATATATATATATATATATTTATATTTATTCTAAGGGTGATTTGTATATCGGCCATAACATGAAACCGAACATGCTTCGATGACTCGGCTTTCTGCTACTGAAGACGATTTCTCCCATGATCAGCTGTAACTTGAGTCTCAAATCGACCGCTTTTAGGCTCTGATTGGACTAAGCGTCTAACCATATGCTTGGATAGTATTTCTTTAAATATTTCCCATTCAATGCTCTGGCAAACTTCTCTCCTTCCAATGTCTCCAATATGTATGCATTGCCTGGTACGCATTGACTGATCCGATATGGTCCTTCTTAATTAGGGGACCATTTCCCATATTTAGGATCTCTAGAGCCGATCGGTAATATGAGCTTCCAAACCATATCTCCTTCAACAAACTCCTTAGTTTTAACTTTCTTATCGTACCACATGGCTATCCTTCTTTTGTTCTTTTCAATACTCTCCAAGGCTCTCAGCCAATTACCAGCAAGATCTTCCACTTCCTCCTTCATCATAGCTAAATAATCATCGGCCGATAGTTGGTCTTGTAATGAAGTTCTCTTGGATCCGGTTTTCAGTTCCTAAGGAAGTACAACATCATGGCCATACACCAGTTGATATGGTGATACCTTGGTCGCTCCGTGGCATGCCATCTTGTATGCCCATAGTGCTTCATTAAGGACCGTATGCCATCGCTTAGGACTTTCATCAATCTTGCATTTGATCAATTTGATGATACCCTTGTTTGCTGCTTCTGCCTGTCCATTCGCTTGAGCATAATAGGGAGACGAGTTTAATAGCTTCATTCCCAAAGAACTTGCATATTCTTCAAACTCCCCTGAGGTGAATTGACTTCCTTAGTCGGTTGTGATAGTCTGAGGTATACCAAACTGATAAATAATATGCTCATTGACAAAATCAATCATATTGCCTGTTGTTACAGTCTTAATTGGGATGGCTTCTACCCACTTTGTGAAATAATCTATAGCTACTAGCACGAATTTATGACCTTTGCTTGATGGTGGATATATCTGTCCAATCAAATCAATTGCACAGCCTCTGAACGGCCATGGTTTGATTATTGGGTTCATAGCTGATGCTGGAACCCTTTGAATGCTTCCAAACTTCTGACACTCTTGGCATCCCTTGTAATATTTGAAGCAATCTTCCAATATCGTTGGCCAATAATAATTATTGTTTCTGATCATCCACTTCATCTTGAATGCTGATTGATGAGCCCCACAGACTCCCTCGTGAATCTCTCCCATTAAAATTTTAGCTTCTTCTTCACCGATACATTTGAGCAGAACTCCATCGAGGTACAATAAAACAGCTCATCTTCCAACAGAACATACTTAAGGGCTCTGTACCTCAGTTGTTTGTCAACCTTCTTGGATGGATCTTTCAGATAATTTATTATTTCTTTCCTCCAATCTTCAGCTGATAACTCCACAGTTAGAATCGGCCGATATCCCGTTGCCTCTTGGGCCAGCTGATTAGCTTCACTATTGTGGATTTTAGGGATATGTTCAAGTCTTACTATTTTGAACTCTCGGAGTAGCTGAAGACATTCTTCGTGATAAACCCTTAATGTGTCATCTTTGCATTCGTACTCTCCTGCCAACTGATTTATCACGAGTTGAGAATCTCTAAATATTTCAATAACTTCAGCATTGACTTCTCATAGCAGTTTTATCCCCCTTCAACACTACCTGGTATTCAACTTGATTGTTTGTTGAAGTCTTCTCAATCGGGATGGAAAACTCGTAACTTGCTCCTTGAGGTGAAATAAGGACAATCCCGATCCCAGCTCCTACTCCACATGATGATCCATCAAAGAACATAGTCCATGGAATAGGTTCTATGACTGCAACTTCAGATCCACAATGCTGAGTTACCAGATAAGCCATTACTTGTCCTTTGATTGCTTTGGCCGATTGATAGGTCAAATCAAATTCTGACAAAGTTAAGATCCATTTTCCAATCCTACCCTTCAAGATCGGCAATGACAACAAATATTTGACCACATCATCTTTGCATACCACGGTGCATTCAGCAGTCAATAGATAGGGTCTCAACTTCGTGCATGAGAAATATAAGCACAAGCACAGTCTTTCCACCACCGAATATCTCGTTTCTGCATCCAAGAGTCTTCTACTTACGAAATATACAACTCGTTCTTTTCCTTCAAACTCTTGTACGAGGGCCGATCCAATAGCCTGCTCATTAGCCGATAAGTATAACTTGAACGGCTTCTTGTCTTGAGGAGGCATTAAGACAGGAGGAGATTTTTAGGTAATGCTTGACATTATCTAAAGCCTTTTGATGTTCTTGTCCCCATACGAATTTCTGATCGGCCTTGAGCTTCAGTGGAGGTGTAAATGGCTGAATCCTTTCTGATAGGTTAGATATAAACCTTCTGATAAAATTGATCTTGCCAATTAATGACTGGAGCTCCTTCTGGTTTGGTGGCACTTTTATATTGTCAATTGCGCTGATTGACTTCTGGCCCACTTCGATTCCTCTCTCGTGTATTAAGAAACCCAAGAATTGGCCAGCTGAAACACCAAAAGCACACTTGTTGGGGTTCATTTTTAAACCATGTTTCCTTGTGCATTCCAGCGTTCTTCGTAGGTCTGCCAAGTGCTCTTCGTAGCTCTTTGACTTGACAACCACATCATCAATGTAGATTTCTACTATCTTGCTGATGTGTTCATAGAATATGTAATTCATGGCTCTTTGATATGTGGCACCAGCATTCTTCAATCCAAAGGTCATAACGATCCACTCATACAATCCGACGTGGCCGGGGCACCTGAAAGTAGTTTTTCCAATGCCTTCTATGGCCATGAATATTTGATTGTATCTAGCATTACCATCCATGAAGCTGATTGCTTTGTGCCCTGTAGCAGCATTGACCAATGCATCGGCTACTGGCATCGGATATCCGTCCATCAGCGTCGCTTTGTTCAAGTCTCTGAAGTCAATGCATACGCATAGTTTGCTGTTTTTCTTGTAGACAGGAACTACATTACAGATCCACTCGGCATATCGACATTGCCGAATGAAGCCAGCTTCGAGTAACTTTGTTATCTCAGCTTTTATATCAGGATAAATTTTCGGATTACATTGCCTTGGGTGCTGCTGAAATGGTCGATATCTAGGTATAATGGGTAATCGATGCTCAATAATGGATGGGTCTAAACCCGGCATCTCATAATATTCCCAAGCAAAGCAATCTTTGAATTCTTTCAATAATGCGATCAATTCTTTCTTGTAATCTTCTTCTAACTTGGCGCTGATGTATGTCAGCCTTGGTTTGCTCCCATCTCCAAGGTCTATTTTTTCTAGTTTATCGGCCGATGTAAACCCATGCCCAAGCTTCCCTTCATCTTCAATAAATTGATCCATTAAATCTTGTCATCAGAGCCGACTGCTTGAACTGGCTTTAGTCCAAAATCGGACACTTTGAGATACTTGGTATCCCATGCTTTTCCAGATATGCAACTCACCCGATCATAAGTCCATCCTTGTGCTTCTGTAGCTACTACTGTCAAGGTTTCTCCTTGCACCACTTCCACTGAATCTCCGATCCATTGGATGATGCATTGATGCATTGTAGATGGTATGCAACAATTGGCATGTATCCAATCCCGACCCAGCAGTAGATTATAAGATCCCCTCCCCTTAATGACAAAGAAAGCAGTCGGAAGGGTCTTACTGCCGATGGTGAGCTCCACGCAGATTGCTCCTTGAGCCGGAGAGACGTTGCCCTCGAAGTCCACCAACATCATGTCGGTTTGGGTCAAATCTTCATCAGACTTCCCAATCTTGTGCAGCATGGTGTATGGCATCAGGTTGACTAATGCTCCTCCATCTACTAGCATCCTGGTGACTGGTTTCCCATTAACATATCCTTTGAGAAACAAAGCCTTCAAGTGTTGTCTCTTCCCATCTTCTGGTTTCTCAAAGATAGCTTGTTTAGGTTCCAGTGTTAATTGAGCCATGCCAAGCTCTTCATCGGACACATCCGAATCAACTGGAGCCATGAACTCTTTTGGTAGGAAGACAACCATATTTATATCAGCTCGAGGTTTGTCATTTTCCTCATCATCGTCCTTAGGCTTTGGGCGCCAAACTTTAGACCGAATCTTCTTCTTGTCCAGCACATGTCTCTCCGCTTCTTCATTTTGTTATAGCTGACGCAGGCGCTGAACTCTTCTCTTCTGGGACTTGGTCAAGCCATCTGGACACCACCGTGGATTAGGTTTCTTTTGTGTTTGGCTTGATCCTTCATCATCCAGTTGTAATGTGTGTCGACGTTCAGGAGCTCGGCACATGATATCCTCATCAGGAACCAGTGAATCGGCCATCTCTTCCAGCCGATTATCTGACTCTTCATTGACTCGGCCTCCCAGTCCATCATGAATACTAGACTTGCCCCCCAGCCGATCGTGGACACTGGCTTTGCCCCCCAGCCGATCTTGAACCGAGACCCGTTGGTTGTCGAATCCACGGTGATCTTTGGCTGCAGGTCTTCTGTCATTAAAGCAAACCCTTTTGGATGAGTTGCCATTATTGTAAGCCCCGTTGCACTCTGGACAGTTTTCTGTCGTCGGCAGCTTGATCCCTTCTTCCCAACAGTACTTGAAGAACGGACATCTCCAATGTCCTTCATTACGCTGTGCCCACTCTTCTCTTTCCTTTGCCTTCTCTTGTCAGTGCTGAAACTTGTTGATCAGCATCTGTGATGTGACGGGTCGGCGTGGCTTTGATTCTCCTTCTTCAAGTAGTAACCCTTTACCTTTGACATCGGCAGTGGTTACTTGTACTTTGGGATCAATGGTTCCTTTATTTTGAGCCGAATCAGATGTCAGCAACTTAACTCGTGACGTGTCTTTGCCAGACACCTCAACTGTGTTAGTTGGGAAAGGGTGCTGATCAATCTTCATCGGCTTTTCAGCTTTGGTAGGAGTTTCAAATTTAAGCCTCCCTTGCTCAATAGCTGATTAGATCTGTTGTCTGAAGATCTTGCAATTATTGGTGTCGTGCGATGTTGCATTGTGCCACTTGAAATACTTCATTCTCTTCAGCTCCTCTGCAGATGGTATGGTATGGAACTGAGATAGTTTAATTTGTCCTTGCTGAAGCAACAGATCAAATATCTTATCGGCCTTAGTGATATCAAAGCCGAATTTCTCTGGCTCTTTCTTGCCAAAGGGACAGGACACTGTCTTCTTGCCTTTGACCCACTCTGCGAGCCCTATCATATTGTCTTCATCTTCTGAGTCAGAGTAGTCCACATACGACACCTTCTTCTGAAAGTTCCTTCTGGGCTCATAGGACTTTGCAGTTTCTTGACTCATCCGACTGACCAACTGGCTGAGACTTTCAAAGTCATGTGATGCATATTTCTCCCTCAAAGTCGGCAAGAGACCTTGGAAAGCTAATTTAGCCAATTGCTTGTCTCCCAAGTTCAGACTATAGCATTTATTTCTGACTTCTCTGAATCTTTGAACGAATCCAGCTACTGTTTCATCGTTCCTTTGTTTGAGCCTGGTCAGATCAGTGATCTTCATCTCGTTGATGCCAGAGAAGAAGTAATTATGGAACTGTTGTTCCAAATCGGACCACTTGATGATGGAGTTAGCCGGCAGTGATGTGAACCATGAGAATGTTGGCCCTGACAGAGATGAAGAGAACAAACGTATCCTGAGTGCATCAACATTCCCTGCTTCTCCACATTGGATGATAAACCGGGTGATGTGCTCCATAGTGGATGTTTCATCTTGCCCAGAGAACTTGGTGAAGTCTGGCACTTTGAAACTTGGAGGGAATGGTATCTGATCGTAGCCAGAGGGATACGGTGTCCTGTACATGCAAGACTGCTGCTTGGGTTTTATCCCATATTGCTTCAGTAGCATCTCTGAAAAGTGGTCGATTAACTCCTGCTTCATATGGGATTTCAACTCTGTAGCCACTTGCTCAATTGCTTGTATCTCAGCTGGAGTTTCTAGAGGTCGTTCTTTTAAGATTCTTGGCTGTGGATCTGGAGCTGTTGATGTCTTTGCTTCAGCAGAACCTTGAGTGTTTGGATGACCTGTAATAGGTGAGGCTTGTCCAATCGGCTGACTAGCCGATGGGGCTGGTTGCTGCGTATTCAACTGACTTGAAATAGCCAATTGATTTAGAAGTGTCTGCAGCAATTGCGCTGAGTCCACCTGTGGAACTACTGGCTGCCCCACTGCTCCTTGGTTCATTGGCTGTGAAGATCTTGTATGAGCCACCGTATTAGCAGGGGTTAAAACATCCTGCATTGTCGTTGACTGTTGAGGCAGGGCTGTCTGTATGGGCATCCCCAGCGTTGGTTGCTGTAGTGAAGCAGTTGGTACAGGCATCCCGAGTATCGGTTGCTGAGCCGATCTCTGAGGTGGAGTGGGATTTGGCCTCTGAGGTGGAATAGGAGCCCTTTTCTCTGTTGGTATGATCATATGAGCGTGAGCTGGGCTAATCTTGACTCTCTCAAAGGCTTTGCTCCCATGATTGAAGTAGACAAACACTACTCCATCCTCATTCATGTGCACGGTCCCTGGAGTACTTCCAAGTGTAGCTTGGTAAGACTGTGGGTACTTTACTTCTGGAACCTCCTCAGGCACAACCTCAAAGAAGTTTGAGATATCTTTCTCAAAATGATCGTGAGGCAAGCTCCATCCTGTAAGCCTTTCGTTTTGATCTCTCATCGCAGGATATTGATTCTGCACTGGAAGCACCTGGTCCTGGACGACAGATTGCACTGATGTTGTGATGGCAGAGTCTTTATCTTTACCATCGCCACTTTGGTTCTGAATTGGCTGAATGTCCGATGAAGAACTAGCAGCTTGTGGAGATGGTGTCGCTTTTGGGTCATCAATCGGCGGGTTGGCCGATTGGTTTTGCTGGAACACTGGAGGAGTTTGTTTTGGTTGAAAATATGCAGGTCCCAAATATCCTCCTTCTGCTCCTTTCTTGAGTGCATCAATTATGACATTCTGAATAGTATTTGCAAATACCTTGGATTGATCAATCATTGTTTGATGCATAGCTTTGGTCATCATGTCTTGAAGCCCTTCAGGATCGGCTGAAAAGGTGACCTGCTTAGGCGTTGGCAACGGACTCTTCTTGAAGACTCCACTCTTAGTCTGACCGTACAATGCCAGACAAAGCTCTTCATAATGCTTCATGTGAACCTCGAGCTCAACTTTGTCTGAATCTTTCAGCTGATCCTTAGTGATTGGTTGAACGTTTTCTGGATCAACCTGAAAAGGACCAGTCTTCGTAGGCTTCGTCATTGTTGACTTTTTCGTGTCCCACTGGGCATGCCAAAAAGTGTGTTGACGCGAAAATAGGATGTCACCTTCGCGCACAGCACACGTGACTCCCCGGTCTGTAGCGAGGCGTGCCAGCCAATCTGACCTGTTGATTGACAATGGAAAATATCAGGGATCGGCTAGAGAACCGATGGCCTTTCAGCGACATGTGTACCAGCCAATTGGCCGATACAAGGTAAAGCGGGATCGACCGGCTCGAGAGCGACCGAAGCGCGGGTATGTAAGTAGATCGATCGGCTGGATCGGCCGATCGTGATGTCAGCGCTCGAGTAGGTCGGAATCGGCTGCGGTGTAGAAGCCGATAGGATCTAGATCGAACGGATGGTAATGTTAATAACTAAACTACAAGAATTTGGTACGAAAACTTGTAGATCTAGCTAATATCGGTAAAGGGTGAAAAAAGAACTAGACGAAACCTCAGCGATGCGCCCGGAGGTTAAAGCCTAGGATTATTCGGTAAAACGGTACTCACAAGCTTTACCGGAGATCAGTTGATGCTGCCCGACGAACTCGAAGCACGACATTGTAGAAAAGAGAAAAAACGCAATGGGGAAGTCGCCGAAAAGTAGATGCTGTAAAGGTAGATGTTGTAAAGTAGATGCAGTAAAAGTAAAGGGTTTGCCCAGAGGCGGTTTGTTTGATATTGGTGTGTACAGATTTTCCGACCATGCAGGGTCGCTATTTATGTCCTGGGGACAAATCTGACTCCTAGCCGATCACAGCACTGTTTACTTGCATCTAAAGACAAAAATTGCTAAAATAGAAAAGGACTCTCACAGGAGTCTAAATTCCCTAAAACTGACTCTTTGACCCGTTGTCAATCGTGGATTGACCCACCTCCACCATGCTTTTCCTTTTGGCGTATCCCTTTGAATGCCGCCTTCTCTTTTTCCTCATCGGCCGATTTCCCGGCTGACCATCGGCCGATTACTTTGACCAACTGGCCCACTGTTAGGGTTGGATCCCTCTGACCATCGGCGAATTGTGTTGACCGTTCTCCTCTTCCTTCAATCGGCTGATTGCACTCTGTTTTTTCATCGGCTATTTCTCCTTACCCCTTTTGACCTGTTTTTTTTCCAAAAAACGGTGTCAACAGCTACGACAGAGGACTTGTCTACTTGCGAGTCCAAATGAAGTTGGATACGCATATACACCGTCAACACCTTCCCGCCCTCGCAAAATCGCCGCCACCGCCGTAAGTCGATGGAGTCGGGGACAGGTAGGGATGGGTTGGTGGGATGTGGATATCTGGTGGTGGGTAGGGCGCGTGGGATTAACGGGTTGCACTCTCGCGGACCCGGTTGGGGTGGCCAGCTGGTTTGGTCTGGTCCGGTTAGTGCTTAGGTGTAGAATGGCATTCTACACCTAGGGTGTAGTAAAAAGCGCGCGCGCCCATATATATATATATATATCTCGGAAATAACCTGGTGCAAGGGGGGTTGGTGCGCACGATGGATCCACCGTCGGATCCAGCGAACTTTGTGTTTGATTACCCCCCTAAAACATAGTGATGGTTACATTGTGTGACTGCAAAACGCTGTACTAGTCTGAAATCATCTGACCCGCCGTAGACTGATGGGACCGCAGCAGTCTGACCCGCCGGAGAACGCTTCACCGCGCCCCCACGGTTTCTGCATGCGACAGCCAGCAGCCTGGAGCAGGTTTTTTAGTTTTTGATGTACCCAAACTTTTTACAGTACTGACCTTAGTCAAAAGATTTTTACGCAGACTAAAATGTGTAATAAAAACTTTATTTAGATTCTAGTATGAAGAGGACTTTTTAGAGTTCCGGTATGAATATGACTTTAGTTACGAAGCATAGATCAGCCAACCTTTTGCCTTTTTCTCTACTTTATGATGTAGACTGTTTGGATGTGTAATTTTCTGAGTTTGGACACTATCATCTACACCATTTGTGGGAGACCCGTGAATCGTTGCACATAATTCAGAACTACTATCCAGCCTTTTTTTGTAAGCCTTTTTTAGGAGTTTTAGATTGCGCAGATGATGGAAGGCCCGACAACGGCCCAGTATGGACTGATGTGTATAGAAGGATGAGAATCTGGATGGACATCCAAACTCTCATAATTTAGCATAATCATTCACATTTTACATTCTGGATAGACGAACTTCGCAGAAGTTTCATAGATGATACACATTGACACCACCCCTGCTGTTGTTCTTGACCAACTAAACATTCATAACACACAGTGAAAGCATCATGATTTATGCTACAGAACAACTACATTGCAAGTCCGCAGTCCGCGTCCTCTCGACGCAAGCCCTGTGATCCCGCCACGTGTCTGCCGGCATTGAAGCTTCTCGGCGCGCCCGGATCACGTCTCCGCCCGCCGAGCCTCCGGTCTTGGTTTTGTGGCTCAACCAAGTAATCCGACGGTTTTGTGGTGAACCGCCGCAAACCCCGCGTGCAGACTCCGGTCGTGAGACACTACCCTGCACCGGCTGCTGTCCACGACTTCGTCTTGCTTCTCTTGCCACCATGCGGCCCGCACTTGACCCCGCTGGCCACCGGGTCCCTCAAGCCGAGCCTACTTGTCTCTCCACTCCTCGGAGGCCCCGCAAGGCATAGACCTTTCGCGCCCGCTCTTCACCTGCACCAACGCAAATCAAGCTACAACCTGCACCTGAATTACTCGGCCAAGAGTCAGTCCACACCACGTTGTCAATCACTCATCACAGCTAGGAGCGACCATCCACCGGTCCTCGGACGCTCCGGTCCTCACTCTCGCCTTGGACGCCCCTGATCACTACTCAAGAGGCGGTTGTAGGTCGGCTCCTTGGGTCGGTTTTGCCCGGCACGCGAGTTGATAGGTGCGGCCGGCCCTCTAGGTGCGGCCGGCCCACCTCCGTGCCATGTGATGCACCGACTATGCTCAGGGACGCCTAGGATCACCTTTGGATGATGGTTGTGGCGGTTGAGTGACCGGATAAGTGGACCCATTGATCCAAGTGATCCTAGCCTCCACCACTTGATCAAACCGACGTTTCCTTAGTGAATCTTGTTCGTCCAAGTTGTGCTCGAGGAAGAGGCGGTGCTTAAGACCAGGGACACGCCACGGGGCAGGGCCGACCGCACCAGGCAGGACCGGCCGCACCTGCCAGGCCGGCCGCACCTGCAGGGCTAGCCGTGCCTGGTGGTTCGGCCGTGCCTAGCACGTGTGGTGTGTTGGTCCCAATTTCTCCCAAAATGTGTACCTACCCATGAAAATCACAACACAGCTCGTGGAACTTTATTAGTACTGAAGGACCGATTAGGCGAACCAGAGAGGGGGGAGTGAATGGGAGCCGATAAAAATTCTTCTCGAAGGAGATGGGAACTCGAACAAGACGAACACAACTTCCAAAACACGTCTCCGACTCAACTACCCAAGTTGGTCAAGACCACGCAGCCACTGAAGTACTACTGGTCCTAGGAACCAACAACCACCGAAGCTAACCCGAGAACGCAGAGGAAAACCAACTCGAGCAGCTACTGGGCTGCACCGGTCAGACCGGTCGCACACACCGGTCAGATAGGTCCCTGCTAGAGCACCCTGACAACTTCTGAGAACTTCCACAGAAAGCTCCTACACCGTTCAGGTCGGTGTAGCACGCCGGTCAGATCGGTCTAAGCTAGGAAGCCCCAAAACACAAACCTGACCTCCCGAGCTCCAAAGCGAACCAAACTCGAAACAATATCAACACTGGACAATAGGGAACTCACCAAGACGTTCACCCGAGCAAAACTCAACAGAGAGTCTGCACCGGTCAGACTGGTGTGAGGCACCAGTCAGGCCGGTGTGACCTGAGCTCTCGGGATGAACAGCGCCCGCGGGTCAACACCCCCAAATCCAACTCCTGATCTCCCGAATCGCTCCTTGGATTTGTGCAAGACTTTGGGGACAGTAGGAACACCTCATGGGCACTCCATAACTAAAATTTGGTCCACCAAAACTTGCTAAATCAAGAGAAATCGAAGAAATCCCACCAAAAACACCTCTAACCCTAGAGCCAAGAAAACCCCAAAATCGAGCCCCTTTGCTCACGGATTTGGAAGGGGAATCAAAGGGAAAAGAACCACGAAGGGGAGCACACGAACAAGGGGGAGCACACACAAACCTTTCTCAAGACCTTAGGAACAAAGCTTGAAAGGCTAGGAAGCAAAATGAAAGCATGCACGAACGAACTCGAGCAACAAAGAGGAAGGCTGAGACCTACCGGGTCAACCGGCACAAATGACCGGGTCACCCTGAGCCTAACAGAGCCGCACCGGGTCACCCGGGCACAAGTGTCCGGGTCAACCTACCCCCTTCGGGTCACCCAGCCACTAGTGACCGGATCACCCAGGACAGCCTAGAAAACTACCCGCGAATTCGTCCCAAACTTTTGATCAATGGATCTCCCAAACCACTTGGAGTCTTGAGACGAAATTTTGGGGAGATGACGAACACCCCAAGGAGAGGATATGCCCCCAAAAATTTCGGCCTCTAACTCCCTACAACTCCCAGAATCGCAAATATTTGCCAACAACACTATGACCTAGGGTTCATCCAAAAGTCAACGAATCGAAGGCCAAATCCGGCGTTTGAGGGGTCAAGATCATCTGCAAAGAGTCACAAGGCACTCACCCATGATCCCCCAAAAGAAATCCGGAGAGAAACGCCCTCAAATCGACGAATCGAGCGATGAACGAAAATCCTCCAAAAATACCTCCGAAAATCGCAAAAAAAGAAAAACGCCGGGAGCAAAGGATTTGGCACAAGATTGAGAAGGATAATTTCACTATGAATATCTTAGCCAAATCCGGTTACAAGCCACTCACAAGAATCACAAATCTTGGATGGCAAAAAACTCAAACAAAGAGCCACACACACCTCTCTCCCTCTCTCCCAAAGAGCACCCCAAAATGAAAGAGCACTCTCACCACTAGCCACAGAGTTGGCTGAAAATTCAGCCCCCTCCTCCTATATATAGGCCCTCCGGAACCCTACACTAGGAGTTACAACACAAGCCCTCACAGGGGCAATTTTGGTCAACACATGAAGTTCTCCATCGGACGACCACGCATCCATCGGGCCTTCGCATCCTTGTTGACGCTCCTTAGCCTCACCACTAAGTTCGTACCTAGTAATGGAGCTAAGGAACATCGGGGGTAAAACACACGATCACAGAAAGGTCCGCAAGCGCACGGATTACCGTTGTAGCACTTCACCCGGTGGTATTCGGGTTATCGTATTTATATTTTCCCGTGGGAGGCCCTACGGCAAAGATGATCGAGTAAACGGTGGAGAATAACCAAGACTCGGCAAAGAGCTAAAGCGGGGGATAACGAATAAAGATATTCGGGGATAACTTGACACACGCTAGGAGATCTAGATAAAAGACTAGAGAGGATAGTGAGCTGGGAGGACAATGAGACGAGAAAGGATCCTAACACAATCTATCTATTCTTGTCAATTCTAGGCAAAGGACTAAAGCAAAGGATAACCAAGGCAAGCTAACTTGACAAGCTCTTCTAGTGCTGCAGGGACATGTAAAGCCGTGCCCTCAGACTGGGATGAGAAGGGAGGACGACGACGCGCTGAATCCTACCGGCCCGAACTAACGTGGTGGACTACAAAGCCCGTCCGGAGCTGTCACCTCCTTAGGGTACCACAACTATACCGTTGCGCGGGACACCAATCTAAGACTAAGGCAAGTTCTGAGCACCGCGCTCACAACGAACCAAAGAACCTTTCCCCGGATATCACGAAGGAAGGTCTCTCTCTCCCGTGCAACACCAGAGATCAAGCGAAGAACGACCACAACACTATAGGGTTCAAGAGAGCTATGCTAACCAAAGCTAAGCTAGCTTTAGTCTAAACCAAGAATAAAGCTTCTAGAGCAAAGTAAAAGCTGAATGTAATTGACTCGAAAAGTAAGATAGAAAGATAACTTGAATTGTACTTGAGTCTAAACAAAGAAAGGATACAAGAGTAGTACCGGAACTCTGAAGAAGACTCCTCCAGAACCTCGAGACTAGCTCAACTCGACTCTAACTCCCAAGCTACACTAATCCTACTCTAAGTGAACAAAAGAGTGGAAATGAGATGCTCCAGCGTTGTGTGTCCGTTCCAGCGGGTGTGAGGCTCCTTTTATAGGTAAGTGAGGTCGGTTGAGTCCGTGGGCCCATTTTCATAGGTGCGGCCGGATGAGGAGGTGCGGCCGGCCCTATGATCCACCGCCTCTTGACTTGGACACTCCTGATCCTTGCTCCTGAGGCGGTTGAAGGTCGGTAACTTGAGTCGGTTTCGGTCGACACGGCGGTTGGGAGGTGCGGCCGGCCCTTTAGGTGCGGCCGGCCCACCTCTATGCCGTGGGATGAACCGCCTTCGCTCAGGGACACTCAGGATGGCCTTGGAATGACGGTTGTTGCGGTTGATCTGCCGGAGAGGTGGACCCATTGATCCAAGTGATCACAACTTCATTCATTCGATCAAACCGATGTTTCATTGATCAATCTTGTTCATCCAAGTTGTGCACGCGGGGATGGACGTGACTCGGACCAGAGATGTGGCACGGGGCAGATGCGGCCGCACCTAGCAGGGCCGGCCGCACCTGCCAGGCCGACCGCACCTGCAGGGCCGGCCGTGCCTGGTGGTGCGGCCGTGCCTAGCTCATGTGGCACGTTGGTTCCATTTTCCCCCTAATTGTGTACTTGCCCATAAAAATCACAACACAACTCGTGGAACTTTATTAGTATCAAAAATGTGCATGAAACTTGGTGTATACTCCTCTCGAACCCGAGGTTTTGATGGTCAAATCTTTGTTGTAAGGACCGTCAACAAACTCCCCCAAGCTAAACGTTTGCTCGTCCTCGAGTAAAGCCTAGACTTGGCCTCGGTGGATCAGGGGTTGCGTAATGTTATCGCTCGGCAAGTACCTGCGCACAAACTCCATGCTCTTCTTGCAAATTAAAAAGGTTGGTACGGGAGAAGCTTAGCCTTACTTTACCCGTGGGGCTTTTAGCTTCCCACCTTGCTTCGGAAGTTGAAAAGTAGAATGGGTTTTGACTTTGCATCTCTTACTCTTCTTCTTTTCTGGATCCTATCTCGGAGTTTTTGAAAATTTTGCAAAGAAAGGCAAGGTTCCTCGGATGGTTCCCTCGATCGTTCAAGTGGTATTTGTTACCTCACCAAAGGCTTTAAGCGAGCCTTAACTTCCTACTTCTATGGCTTGTATGTGGAGTTTTGGGTAGGATAAGTATGAGACTCACTTGTGCCACATGATGTTGTTGAGCCAAAGACCGGATCCAAGAAGAAACTAGTCATGCAACTTGATCGAGATGTGCAAGTGTGTGGAATATATTTGTTTGCTTTTCTAAACACTCCTTGCTTTGAGATTCTCCTCTTGCTTTTATTTTGGAGGGGGGTCATGTTTCACTCTTTTTTTCTATGCTCTTTGATTGGAGCATATTATTTTTCTATGCTTCTTGAGCATATATTCTTTTCTCTCTTTTTTTCGATGACCCCTCTCTCCTTTTGCAAGATCACATGAAGAGAAATCTCTTTGAACTTTGGAGTATTTATTTTTGGTGGATGGATGGCATGTTTTGCGTAAGTCCCGGTGTAGGAGTTAGCATGTATATGTGGGTGTACGTGATCTCCATCATGGAAGCATGAAAAGATTCTAACAAGGGTCACAAAAATTTGGTAAAACTCAATGGGTCACAAGCAAGCATATGTAGAAGGTTTGAACATTGATATCGACATATGGCTTTGGTAGGTAATATGACCATTTGAGGAACTTGCCTTGTTTTATTTTCAAAAAGAAATCATCCGAGATTTTTACCATACTTTGAGATAGAGCAGATCAGCATTGTCACACCATATCATACTAGTCAACAACCTAGATTTGGTCATAAGTATTTGCTTCCCACAAAGTTTTATTTCAGGCTCTTGTCTCAAAATATACCAACAAATTCAAAAAGGCATAGAGCACAAAGATATGCACTAGGTTCTTGTAAAGTTTTAACTTAGCAACCATTCATCATTTCCAAAGTGAGGGTATAGACAAGATTTCAAGCACATAGTTTAAGCAAATATTTTTCTTTTATTCAAAAGAGATAAACAAGATGTTAAAAAGTAGTTTGGATGGACATACCTTCATTGATTGAATGTGGGGTCTCCCCCAAGCTAAATTTTGGCTCCCTGGTTGGCCTGTCTTCATTTTGGTGATGAGTTGAGCACCTGGACGCTTGTAGTGGTTGTCTTGATGGATTTGTGAAAAATCATAGGTACGGCCGTATCACTTGATATGGCCGGCCCTACTAAATTTTTCCCAGACACTCGTGTTCCTCCCTGAAAACATCCTGCACAAAAATTTTGTCGAGGGGAGGTACGACCGTACCTCTAGGTTCGGCCGTATCACCAAAAATCTCCAAAACTGTTTTTCTAAGCCTTGTTTATTTACTAAATGCAATGGTGAAAACAAATTTGAAATCTAAACATGATTGATGCACGAAATAAAAGATTGAAAGGGAAATATGAGATAAATACCGGTTTACCTCTCGGTGAGGGCTCGTGGCTTAGAGTCCATGAGCGGGACTCCTCCGGTTGCTTAATTAATCTTGGGCTCGTCCGGTCCCGGAGTGGAAGACTCGGACGATGCTCTCTTCACACGCCACACCTTCTTTGTTCTCTTCGATGGCGATGAAGTCAGTGCGGCTTTGGCGGGGGTGTTCTTGATTTCCGTCTTCTTTTCCCCCTTAGCTTTGTTGATTGGCTTCGACTTCTTGGATTGGTGGCGCCCGTTGAATGCTTTGTCTTGTTCCCAATGCTTCCTCATCGTTGTAATGAGGCTATCCACCTTGGGCTTGGTCGGGGCTACCTTTTCTTTCTTATGTTGGGGTCGTGGCTTCCTCCACCCTCTAGCTTCCTCATCTTGCACTAGGTAACATTGCTCTTCATTCGCTTGGAATTTGAATGTCATGTTCCGTCGCCCTATGCGGAATTGGATCTTCCCGGCTCCGACATCAATCCTTGCATTGACATCTCTTAGGAATGGTCGCCCGAGAATAAGCGGAATTTCTTCTTGTGTGTCGAGGACCACGAAATCCGCAAAGACATACGAGCCTCTGACATTCACCAAGAGACTTTCTACTATGCCCTCTGGATATTTGATCGATGAGTCGACAAGTTGGACTGTCATCGTTGTCAGAGAGATAGCCGGGTATCCTAACTCTTCAAACATGGCTTTGGGCTTGAGGTTGACACTCGCTCCAAGGTCACAAAGAGCATTCTTGATCTTTTGGTAGTAGATTGTGCATGTGATGCCCGGATATCCATTGTCTTTCTTGTGCAAGACTGCTGATTCGTCCCATGGGTCTTGGATTTGATGTATTGGCTTTCCTACATGGTTAGGTGCATATGTCCTCCTAGATGGCTTACCCCATCCGGTGGATATGGCACTAACATGCTCTTGGGTAGGCTCGGGTTGCCCCGGGATTCCACCCGACTCAGAAGAAGGTAAAGAAGCAGCAAGCTGAGCAAGTTGAGTTTCTATCATTTTGTTAAAGCTAAGCTGATTCTTCATGGCAGAGGTGAAAGATTTTATGGTGGAGTTAAGATTTTCAAGCACTTTCTCATTGGCGGCTAGCTTCTTGTTTAAACTTTCATTAATTCTAGCTTGGCCAAAGACAAGATCTTTAATGGAAGGTTGATTATTGAAAGAGTTGGAATAGTTACCTCCATTTTGATTGTTGAACGGGAAGTTGGGCCTCGAGTTCCACCCTTGATTGTTGTAGTTGTTGTTGCGGAACCTGTTGTTGTTGCCATTATTGATGAAGCTGGCTTCTTCCCTTGTTTCGAGACAATCATTGCCCGAATGACCAACATAACCGCAAACCTCGCACGTCATGTGCGCGTCCATAATCTTAGCGGTTTCCATGTTGCTCGATGCCTCCAATTTCTTCATGAGGAGGTCCATCTTGGCGGTGATCATGTCGATTCCATCGACTTGGTGTACACCGCGGGTACGGGGTTGGAGACGATCTCCATCCCAACCTTGATTTGCCACCATCTTCTCGATTAATTCCTTAGCGGCTGGTACTTGTAGCGAGAAGAAGGCTCCTCCAGCAGCTGCATCTAGGTGCTCACGGGATGTACGCTTGAGCCCGTGATAGAAGGTTTGAATTAAGAACCACCCGTGCATGCCATGGTGCGGGCACGCGGTGATGTACTTCTGGAAGCGTTCCCATGCTTCCGGGATACTCTCATCATTCTGCTTCTGGAAACCCGAAATTCTTGCGCGGAGGGCATTGGTTTTGCCCACCGGGAAGAACTTTGCGAGAAATGCCTTTGAGCACTTATCCCATGTGTTAATGGCATCTCACTCCACATAAAACCATTGCTTCGCCTTCCCGAGCAATGAACGGGAATAGACAAAGACGGATGGCATCATCCGTCACTCCACGGATAGTGAAAGTCCTACACACCTCTAGAAAATGCTGGAGATGTGCATTGGCATCTTCATTCGGCTTGCCGGAGAACGGATTTGCTTGCACCATGTTGATCAACACCGGCTTGAGTTCAAAGTTCCCATCTCCCAATGTTGTGGTTGGTCTTGTAGGGACATTGGTGTTGGAGGGGGCGGAAAACTCGCGGATCGTCCTCTCGGCCATTGATGCTGACGGGGTGCTGTCTACGGGATCGACGGTGTTCGTCTCTTGATTCGAGAGAAACTTCTAAGGGATGAGGACACGGGGTCGCACTCTCCTCACAAGTGACTCCGGATTGTCGTTAAAGTTGGACGGTAGGTCGAAACCGGTCATGCACTACTCTGCGTACATGAGAGTAGAGCAAGGGTAAACCCGCTTAAATAGCGGTTCACCGAACCTTGATAATTCTACCACAATGTTTAAACGATATCCTATGCCTATTGCCTCCCCGGCAACGGCACCAGAAATGCTTGTTGATGCTCCTTAGCCTCACCACTAAGTTCATACCTAGTAATGGAGCTAAGGAACGTCGGGGGTAAAACACACGATCACATAAAGGTCCGCAAGCGCACGGATTACCGTTGTAGCACTTCACCCGGTGGTATTCGGGTTATCGTATTTATATTTTCCCGTGGGAGGCACTACGGCAAAGATGATCGAGTAAACGGTGGAGAATAACCAAGACTCAGTAAAGAGCTAAAGCGGGGGATAACGAATAAAGATATTTGGGGATAACTTGACACACGCTCGGAGATCTAGATAAAAGACTAGAGAGGATAGCGAGCTGGGAGGACAACGAGACAAGAAAGGATCCTAACACAATCTATCTATTCTTGTCAACTCTAGGCAAAGGACTAAAGCAAAGGATAACCAAGGCAAGCTAACTCGACAAGCTCTTCTAGTGCTGCAGGGGCATGCAAAGTCGTGCCCTCAGACTGGGATGAGAAGGGAGGATGACGACGCGCTGAATCCTACCGGCCCGAACTAACGTGGTGGACTACAAAGCCCGTCCGGAGCTATCACCTCCTTAGGGTACCACAACTATTCCATTGCTCGGGACACAATCTAAGACTAAGGCAAGTTCTGAGCACCGCGCTCACAACGAACCAAAGAACCTTTCCCCGGATATCACGAAGGAAGGTCTCTCTCTCCCGTGCAACACCAGAGATCAAGCGAAGAACGACCACAACACTATAGGGTTCAAGAGAGCTATGCTAACCAAAGCTAAGCTAACTTTAGTCTAAACCAAGAATAAAGCTTCTAGAGCAAAGTAAAAGCTGAATGTAGTTGACTCGAAAAGTAAGATAGAAAGATAACTTGAATTGTACTCGAGTCTAAACAAATAAAGGATACAAGAGTAGTACCAGAACTCTGAAGAAGACTCCTCCGGAACCCCGAGACTAGCTCGACTCGACTCTAACTCCCAAGCTACACTTCCTACTCTAAGTGAACAAAAGAGTGGAAATGAGATGCTCCAGCGATGTGTGTCCGTTCCAGCGGGTGTGAGGCTCCTTTTATAGGTAAGTGAGGTCAGTTGAGCGCGTGGGCCCATTTTCATAGGTGCGTCCGGATGAGGAGGTGCGGCCGGCCCTATGATCCACCGCCTCTTGACTTGGACACTCCTGATCCTTGCTCCTGAGGTGGTTGAAGGTCGGTAACTTGAGTCGGTTTCAGTCGGCACGGCGGTTGGGAGGTGCGGTCGGCCCTTTAGGTGTAGTCGGCCCACCTCTATGCCGTGGGATGAGCCGCCTTCGCTCAGGGATGCTAAGGATGGCCTTGGAATGACAGTTGTGGCGGTTGATCGGCCGGAGAGGTGGACCCATTGATCCAAGTGATCACAACTTCATCCATTCGATCAAACCGACGTTTCATTGATCGATCTTGTTCATCCAAGTTGTGCACGTGGGGAAGGACGTGACTCGGACTGGAGACGTGGCACGGGGCAGGTGTGGCTGCACCTAGCAGGGCCGGCCACACCTGCAGGGCTGGCTGCACCTGCCAGGCTAGCCGCACCTGCAGGGCCGGCCGTGCCTGGTGGTGCGGCCGTGCCTAGCTCATGTGGCATGTTGGTTCCATTTTCCCCCTAATTGTGTACCTGCCCATAAAAATCACAACACAACTCATGGAACTTTATTAGTATCAAAAATGTGGATGAAACTTGTTGTATACTCCTCTCGAACCAGAGGTTTTGACGGTCGAATCTTTGTTGTAAGGACTGTCAACAGTCCTCCCAACGCAAGCACCTCGATCATGGCGCGTGTCGCCCGCTTCGAAGCTTCTCGGCACGCCCGGATCCTGTCTCCGCCCGCCGAGCCTCCGGTCTTGGTTTTGTGGCTCAACCAAGTAACCCCAATGGTTTTGTGGTGAACCGCCGCAAACCCCACGGATTCGGAGCAGCCTCCACGTCAATCCCACTCATGACTTGGCCAGCACGTTATCCCGGCTCGGTGTTGGTTTTGTGGCCAAACCAACAAACCATCGTGCTCGGCTTTGTGGAGCAACCGAGGAACCCGATAGTTTTCTGGTGAACTGCCGAAAACCCCGCATGCAAGGCACAGCCTCACCTCGCCAAGCATCGAGCCCGCCAAGCCTTTCACCTCGTGAAAAGGATTTCTAACACTCTCAGAATCATGCCTCAAAGGAGCAACTCGCGAAGAAAACCGAGTGCTACCACAAGCAAAAAGGAAAAGGTCCCTCGAGGTCATAGGAGAAGAACCAACACAAGCACCACTGGAAGCATGTCGCGGACCAACACAAGAAGCACTAGAAACATGTCCACGAGCATGGCCTAACTCACTAGAAAGAGTGTCATAAAACCCGTCCACTAATTGTGCCTTCTTAGGTGCACAAGTGTCCATGCCATGAAAAGGACTATGAACAACCAAAGGCCTAGAAGCACTGGCACGCCGCATTCTCCTTGCCCGGCGGTAGCAAAAGCTCTCTTGATGCCCATCCTTCCCACAATGAGAGCAATGGTACAAAGGCCTATCGAGAGGCACGGTCCGAGTGGACGAATCACCACTCTCATGTAAGTGAGAAGTCCCTTGGGACTTAGAGCAAGAAGCATCAAACCCAACACTTGACTTGGTGCCCACATTAAAATCACACGTGCCATGAGAAAGGCCACGTGGCTTCTTAAAAGCTTTGGCACGCACACGTCGCTCGTGCTTGACACGACAAAAGCAAAACTCCACGGTATGCCCATCTTTCTTGCAAAAGGTGCAATGGAACTTCGGTTTGGAAGCATGAGTTCCAAAGAAGTGAGAAGCACCCTTGCCATTGGAATCATCTTGGGCAATACCGAAAGAAGCAACAAGCTTAGGAGTAGCTATGGGAGAGCTATCCAAAGCACTAGCACACTTGCCACCATCCAAAGACTCACGCTCAAGAGAAGAAGTCGACTCCAGTTGAGAAGAAGCTATTTTGGAAGCATCAACATCGGAGTTTCAAGAAAATCGAGAATCCAAACCCTTGGCACAAAGACTCTTGCACCTTGTGCGCAAAACCTCATTTTTAGATTTGAGGCGCTCACAAGTGCCACATGTCATATTTCTTAAATTATCAATTTCCTCTTCAATGCATTTAGCATATGTGGTACGCAAGAGTTCATTTTCTTTATCAAGGTTGGCAATCATCTCATCATGCACAACCAACTTGGTGCTCATATCATCGCACATCTTTTTCAAAGCCAAAACTTCACTTTCCAAATCACTGAAAGAGGTGCAAATGAAGTCACATGAACAAGCAACATCATTTACATCTCGAAAAGCATTATCATCATCACAAGAAATATGGCAAGTGTTGACGGTCCTTACAACAAAGATTCGACTGTCAAAACCTCGGGTTCGAGAGGTGTATACGACAAGTTTCATGCACATTTTTGGTACTAATAAAGTTCCACGAGTTGTGTTGTGATTTTTATGGGTAGGTACACATTTAGGGCAAAATTGGAACCAATGTGCCACACGGGCTAAGCACAACCACCAGGCACGGTCGGCCCTGCAGGTGCGGCCGGCCTGGCAGGTGCGGCCAGCCCTGCCAGGTGCGGCCGCACCTGCCCCGTGGCACGTCTCTGGTCCAATCCACCGCATCTCCCGCGGGCACAACTTGGATGAACGGGATCGACCAAGGAAACGTCGGTTTGATCGAATGGATGAGGTTAGGATCACTTGGATCAATGGGTCCACTTGTCCGGCCGATCAACCGCCACAACCGTCATTCCAAGGCAATCCTAGGCGTCCTTGAGCGAAGGCGGTTCATCACACGACATGGAGTAGGGCCGGCCGCACCTAGAGGGTCGGCCGCACCTCCCAACTATCATACCGAGCGAAACCGACACAAGGAACCGACCCTCAACCACCTCAGGAGCAGTGATCAGGATCATCCAAGGCGAGAGGCGGTGGATCATAGGGCCGGCCGCACCCCTTGATCCAGCCGCACCTGTCATTTTGGGCCCACGCGCTCAACCGACCTCCCTTGCCTATAAAAGGCACCTCACACTCGCTGGAATGGACACACAGCGCTGGAGCATCTCATTTCCTCTCTTTTGTTCACTTAGAGTAGGATTAGTGTAGCTTGGGTATTAGAGTCGAGTCGAGCTAGTCTCGGGGTTCCAGAGGAGTCTTCTTCAGAGTTCCGGTACTACTCTTGTATCCTTTCTTTGTTTAGACTCAAGTACAATTCAAGTTATCTTTCTATCTTACCTTTCGAGTCAATTACATTCAGCTTTTACTTTGCTCTAGAAGCTTTATTCTTGGTTTAGACTAAAGTCAGTTTAGCCTTGGTTAGCATAGCTCTCTTGAACCCTATAGTGTTGTGGTCGTTCTTTGCTTGATCTCCGGTGGTTCACGGGAGAGAGAGACCTTCCTTCGCGGTACCCGGGGAAAGGTTCTTTGGTTCGTTGTGAGCGCGGTGCTCAGAGCTTACCTTAGTCTTAGATTGGTGTCCCGTTCAACGGAATAGTTGTGGTACCCTAAGGAGGTGACAGCTCCGGATGGACTCTGTAGTCCACCACGTTAGTTCGGGCCGGTAGGATTCAGCGCGTCGTCGTCCTCCGTTCTCATCCCAGTCTGAGGGCACGACTTTGCATGCCCCTGCAGCACTAGAAGAGCTTGACGAGTTTAGCTTGCCTTGGTTATCCTTTGCCTTTGTTCTTTGCCTAGAGTTGACAAGAATAGATAGATTGTGTTAGGATCCTTTCTTGTCTCGTTGTCCTCCCAGCTCGCTAGATCCTCTCTAGACCTTTATCAAGATCTCCTTGCGTGTGTCAAGTTATCCCCGAATATCTTTATTCGTTATCCCCCGCTATAGCTCTTTACCAAGTCTTGTCTTTCTCCACTGAAGGACCGAATAGGCGACCAGAGAGGGGGGGGGGAGTGAATGGGAGCCGATAAAAATTCTTCTCGAAAGGGATGACTTTCCAAACAAGATGAACTCGGTCGGATACCCAAAGTCACACGCTCCGCACGCAACCTTCCGTTTGCCAAAACCACGTAGCCACTGAAGTGCTACTGATCCTAGGAACAAACACTACCAGCAGCTACAACTCCAACACATAGACAGCAGCGGAAAAGACTCGGAAGCTGCCTGCCTGGAGGGGGCAGTTAGACCGGGTATGGGGGGCGGTTAGACCGCCTCCACCTGGTAACCAAAAAATCCTCCGAAACACCTCTTTCGAGCCCCAAAACACACCACAGTTTCACCAACAGAAATCTCTGGTCAAGGCTAAACTAGCAACCAGGAAATCTTGGCGAAAACCAAACCTTCAACCAGGGGCCTAGGGGCGGTTAGACCGGCTACCACGGGCGGTCTAACCTCATGTACCCAGCAACGAACTCAAGGCAAGAACTCCTAGCAAACAGCACCGAAACGAGCCAAGATTTCACCTGAGCGTTCCTCTGATCAAGGCTGACAAACTCACAGAGGAAAATCCGGCAAAACCAAAACTTTGACCTGGGAGACCGAGGGCGGTTAGACCGCCCCCTATGGCGGTTAGACCGCCTATCCAGAAAACTGGCCGCGGGTCAACCCTCAACTTCCCATCGCCACGGATTGCGGCGAAACTTCGGGGATAGCTGGGTTACCTCCTGGGTAACCTCTCCCTCAAAGGAATCGAACCGAAACACCCACAATCAAAGGGAATCACGGATTTAGTCCCTCTAGGTCATGAACTCGAGCAACTCGAAAAACCACCAAAACGAGGTCGGTTCAAGGGGGTTCTTGGGGCAAAGTCACCAGCCAAAGAGGCACAAGGTCCTCATACGTGACACCCAACAAGAATCCCGCAAGAAAACACCCTCAAAACTCCGGCAAGAGAATCACAAGAAAGGGCTCCGAAAATCACCAAAAAGGAAAACGGGAGAGACAACACAAGGCCTTGAGGAACCACGCCGAATCATCTATACATACCATGAAGGTTCATACAAGGTCTAGCTTGCCACCCGATCATCCATCCCTCTCTCTAGATCTCACATGAAGCTCTCAAGCTAGTCCTAGAAGAAACTAGAGGAAAATAGGAAGAGAAAAATGGGAAAACAAATGAGCTAGGGTTCCAAGAGTTGGCTGCCATCCATCCCCTCAAGTGTTTATATGGAGGCACCCAAAAGACTAAACTACCCTTACTAGATAACTAGGGATACATGCCCCTCAAGGGCGAATTTGGAAGTCTTCAGATTTTCTCCATCGGACGGATGCCCAGCGACCGCAACGTTGCTTAGCCTCGACGCAAGCCTTGTGATCCCGATGCTTGTCCTCCGCTTCGAAGGTTCTTGGCGGTGAGGACCAGAGCGTCCGAGGACCGGTGGATGGTCGCTCCTGGCTGTGATGAGTGATTGACGACGTGGTGTGGACTGACTCTTGGCCGAGTATTGCAGGTGCAGGTTGCGGCTTGATTTGCGTTGGTGCAGGTGAAGAGCAAGCACGAAAGGTCTATGCCTTGCGGGGCCTCCGAGGAGTGGAGAGACAAGTAAGCTCGGCTTGAGGGACCCGGTGGCCAGTGGGGTCGAGTGCAGGCCGCATGGTGGCAAGAAAAGCAAGACGAAGTTGTGGACAGGAGCCGGTGCAGGGTAGCGGCTCACGACCGAAGTCTGCACGCGGGGTTTGCGGCGGTTCACCACAAAACCGTCGGGTTACTTGGTTGATCCACAAAACGAAGACCGGAGGCTCGGCGGGCGGAGACGGGATCCGGGCGCGCCGAGAAGCTTCGATGCCGGCGGACACGTGGCGGGATCGCAGGGCTTGCGTTGGGAGGACGCGGTCTGCGGCGACGGTGTGGCCGTGCGATGAAGAGGAGTGCTACATGACATATATGCCCCTGAGGGGTTTGTATCACAACTTAAGTGCTAGGGGTAGTGTGGTCTTTTGCCTGGCCCGGGAGGGACTCATATATATTAGCTCTAGGGTTTCCAGGCAAACCATCCTTCCGGACTGCTTCTCATTTGCTTGCTCCATAGGTTTTGATTTTTCCTCCATTTGTAAAGAATCTGACCTCCGAGTGAATGGAAGCTTTCATGGTTGCGTCGATTTCCCTCTTGTTGCTCGTGTGATTTTCATGTCTTTTTCAAGCTATTTTTGTTGGATTTTCGTGCGCAGCTTGTTCCTTCGATTCTGAGGTGTTTGGGTTCGGATTTGTTTGTGGGGATCATGGATAGTTGCCTTGTGCATCTTTGTGCTTGATCATGACCCCCCAAACTCCGAATTCGGCCTCCGATTGAAGGATTTCGGTTGGACCCTAGGTTTTTGGTTGAGCTCGGTTGCGATTCGATTCCCGGCGATTTAGTTCGTTTGAGGGATCAAGTTTTGGGGCATAGCATCCCCAAGGGACTCTTCTCATCAACCCAAATCTTTCCTCAAGAGCTCAAGCCGTTTGGGAGATCCATGGACGGATAGGTGGTTTGGTTCTTGCGGTTTCAGGCTCGGGCTGCTGTTCCTGTGCCTGGCAGACCGTCCGCGGGTAGCAGGCGGACTGTCCGTGAGGTGCAGTTTGTCCAGGTGTTCTTCGTGTTCTTCGCGAGTTCTTGAGCGCGTTCGTTTCGATCCGTTTTGCCAGCTGTTTTTGGCCGGGAGAAGTTTGGCGGACCGTCCGCCTGGACGTCGTGGACCGTCCGCGCGGCACCAGTTGCTCGCGGACCGTCCGAGGACAGGGCGCGGACCGTCCGTTATTCGAGGTGCGCTACAGGAGGTTCGGTTTTCATTTTCGGACCGTCCGCCCGTGACCCGCGGACCGTCCGCCCGTACCATGCGGACCGTCCGCCCGGTCACCGCGGACTGTCCGCCTGGTGCCTCACAGAGCTGCTAAGTTCTTTGCTTCTTGTGTTTCGCTTTCGCTTTGGGATCGTTTAGGGTTTGTTCCTAGGGTTGGTAGGTCCGTTGTGACTACGCGACCTTGGCAAACTCGTGTGGAGATTCTTGGTTGTGAATTTGGGGCATAGGCCAAGTTCTCCCTTCGAGAAAGAATTTTTATCGGCTCCCATTCACTCCCCCCCTCTCTGGTCGCCAATCCGGTCCATCAAATGGCATTAGAGCTGGTTACGGATCTTCGTGATTCTAACCAGTCTAAGATCCAAAGATGGCGTACCAGGAACGGGGTTCGGGTCCTCCACACTTTGATGGTACTAACTACCAGATGTGGCAAAGGCGGATGGCTGCTTTCCTCCGCGGCAAGGGTCAGATCCTGTGGGATGTCACGGTGAACACAACTTATGTTCATCCGGTGAACTTCCTTGCTCCAGGATCGAGGGACATGTTCGACGCCAACAACAAGGCAATCGACTACCTGTACCATGCTCTGTGTCGATCCGAATTCCAACGGGTTCAAACAGAGGACTTGGTGTGCAGGATTTGGGAGCAGCTCAAGAATGCTCATGCCGGGAATACTCAGGTTCAGGCTCGGCTCTTTGCGACCTACCGGAGAGAGTACGAGAATTTCACTCATCTCCCTGGTGAGTCGATTGATGCCATGTTTCAGCGGTTTACGGTGATTGTGAACAACATGAGGGCTAATGTGGCTGTGCTCC
Source organism: Cenchrus fungigraminus (assembly GCA_036936925.1). Lineage (NCBI taxonomy): Eukaryota > Viridiplantae > Streptophyta > Magnoliopsida > Poales > Poaceae > Cenchrus > Cenchrus fungigraminus. Next base: position 10,377,560 of record CM072778.1, on the reverse strand, counting down.
CGTACGATGACCATGACAGGGCTATCAAGCTCCTGCATTCCCTGGATCGTACCGTGTGGAGTGAGAAGGTTGAGGCCATTCTTGAGTTGGAGAAGTATGAGACCCTCATGGTGGACGAGCTGTTTTCCAAGCTCAAGTCATCCGAGGTGGACCGTGGGGTGCGTGCAAAGATCGAGAACCCGACTGACCCTCATAGTCTGGCTCTCGTATCTGGTTCAAGGACTAATGCTAACATGTCTTCGAGACATTTTTCTTTGTCTTGCCTTGTGTCCATGCCAGATGAGGAGTTCGACGTGCTGGGCGAGGAGGACCTCGCGTTGCTGAGTAGGCAGTTCGAGCGCATGTACACGAACCGGAAGAACGCTCAGAGGAGCTCGGGCATGTGCTACCGGTGCGGGGAGCACGGGCACTTCATCGCCGAATGCCCGGAAGCCATGGAGGTCAAGCCCGAGCACAAGCACCGTCCGAGGACCGACCACAAGCACCGCTCAAGGGACGACTACAAGGGCAAGAACAAGTCCGAGCGGAGGCCAAGGAGGAGTGGTGGTCACAAGAAGAAGGAGCGGGCGATGGTTGCCGGTGCAAGCGACATCGACTCAAGCTCCTGCTACTCTTCATCGAGCACGAGTGATGAAGATGAGAACTGGCACAAGGGCAAGCGGTCGAGCAAGAACATCAACGGCTTGTGCTTCGCCGCCCAAGGCTTTTGTGGCATGGCACATAGCTCCGCAAGCAAGAAGAGCAACAAGGATGACTCGGGCTCCGACTCCGAGGAAGAGGTGGGAGGCATGGAGGGCTTTTGGTTGATTGACTCCGGTTGCTCTCGACACATGACCGGAGATCGAAGGTGGTTCTCCAGCCTCACCCCGGGGATGACCAAAGAGTACATCACTTTTGGGGATATGTTTGGCTTTGTCCGAGATCTAATCTTGAGGTTGAAGAATGAGAGGAATGGAGATGCTGTTCGAGCTATTCGTAGCGACAATGGCAGTGAATTTAAAAACTCTCGTTTCGAAACCTTTTGTCGTGATTTGGGTCTCGAACATCAGTTTTCTTCTCCCTATGTGGCTTGTCAGAATGGTGTAGTTGAGAGGAAAAATCGTTCCCTTTGTGAGATGGCTCGGACGATGCTCGACGAGCATAGGACTCCAAGAAGATATTGGGCAGAGGCGGTGAATACTGCTTGCCATGTTGGGATCCAGATTTTTCTTCGGGCCTTCTTGAATAAGATGTGCTATGAGCTTATGCACGGGCGAGCACCTAGAGTGAGCCATTTCAGGGCTTTTGGTTGTCGGTGCTTTATTCTCAAGAAGGGTAGGCTTGATAAGTTTGAGTCAAGGTCCTCGGATGGGATTTTCTTGGGTTATGCTAGTCATTCTCGAGTATTTCGTGTGCTCAACCTTGATACTAACCTAGTCATGGAGACTTGCGAGGTTACCTTCGATGAGACACAACCATGCAATTCGTCTGTCTTTGAGTGTGCAGGTGACGACGAAGTTGGTAAGAAGATCTTTGAGGACGAGAAGGAGGATGCTGGAGAGGATGATGGTGATGATGGTGAAGCTCCAGCCACGCATGTACCCTCTACTTCCACTACGATGACTACGGTGCAGGATGGTCCATCCCCTACACCGCCTACGATCCAGCAAGATCAAGTGGAAGCAGCTGCTGAGGGGGAGGTTGTCTCCAGGCGAGAGGCACCGAGGCGCGTTCAAGTTGATCATCCGCCCTCAAGAATCATCAGCGACATCAATGAGCGTACGACACGGTCGAGGTCCAGAAATGCTTCTCACTTTGCTCATTCAGCTTTTGTTGCTACCTTTGAGCCGAAAGACATTGGACACGCTCTATCTAATCCTAATTGGGTGAATGCCATGCATGAGGAGTTAGAGAATTTTGAGAGAAACCAAGTGTGGGAGTTAGTGGAGCCACCACCAAACTGCAAACCTATTGGGACAAAATGGGTGTGGAAAAACAAAGAGGTTGAAAATGGTGAGGTGGTGAGGAACAAGTCAAGGTTGGTTGCTCAGGGTTATAGCCAGAAGGAAGGGATAGATTATGAGGAGACATTTGCTCCTGTAGCCCGTTTGGAGGCGATTAGGATCCTTCTAGCCTTTTCTGTGGCTAAAGGGTTCAAATTGTATCAAATGGATGTGAAGAGTGCCTTCTTGAATGGGTTTTTAGAGGAGGAAGTTTATATGAAGCAACCACTGGGTTTTGAGAGTGCTGAGTTTCCCCACAGGGTGTATAGGCTGAGAAAGGTGTTGTATGGGCTGAAACAAGCTCCCCGTGCTTGGTATGGCCGCTTGAGGGGGTTCTTGTTCAGCAAGGGGTTTGAGATGGGCAAGGTTGATAAGACTCTTTTTCTCCTCAGGCAGGGCGATGATATCCTAATTGTTCAGGTGTATGTGGATGATATTGTCTTTGGCGACACATCTCACTCTTTGGTTGTGAGGTTTGCAGAGGATATGAGCAAAGAATTCGAGATGTCTTTGATGGGAGAATTGCAGTTCTTTCTCGGGCTTCAGATCAAGCAGGCGAAGGAGGGAACCTTTGTGCATCAAGCCAAGTACACGAAGGACATTCTCAAGAAGTTCAAGATGGATGACTCAAAGCCCCTATCGACACTGATGAGTACGACTACAGCGCTCGACGGGGACAAGGACGGTGAGCCCGTGGACCAGAAGGAGTACCGGAGCATGATCGGCTCCCTCGTGTACTTGACGGCGACGAGGCCGGACATCCAGTTTTCTGTGTGTCTGTGCGCTCGTTTTCAGGCGTCGCTGAGGACTTCACATCGGCAGGCCGTCAAGCGGATCTTCAGGTATCTTCGATACACTCCTGAGCTCGGTCTTTGGTACTCGGCGTCCTCTTACCTTTCGCTTCTTGGTTTTTCGGATGCCGATTTTGCGGGGTGTCGAGTCGATAGGAAGTCGACTTCGGGGACTTGCCAGTTTTTGGGATCTTTGCTTGTTTCTTGGTCCTCTCGCAAACAATCTAGTGTAGCCCAGTCTACCACAGAAGCTGAGTATGTTGCTGCCGCTAGTTGTTGCTCACAACTGCTTCGGATCTCATACACGCTGAGTGACTTTGGTGAGGAGTGTTCCCATGTACCTCTCATGTGTGATAGCACGAGTGCCATTAGTGTTGCCAAAAACCCCGTTCTTCACTCCAGAACCAAACACATAGAAGTGAGGTACCACTTCCTGAGAGACAATGTTGAGAAGGAAAACATAGACCTCATCCATGTACCTACAGAAAAGCAGCTTGCCGATATCCTAACCAAGCCTTTGGACCAAGCTACATTTGCTCGTTTGCAAGGAGAGCTTGGAGTTGTTTTCCTTTTTGAGCTTCGGTTGGGAGGGTTGATGTACATATGCATGTTGCACTTTCATTTTTGTATCATATCATATTTGCATCTTTGTATCATAGACTGCATTTGTATCATATGCCATAGAGATGTGCTTCTCTCATATGCTCTGATCACCATGATATGCTAGAGGTGAGGTTATGACTTTGCTTGTGATGCTCATGAGATGTATAGCTATGCTCTTGGTAGCTTTGGGATATATATGCTTGTGGATGGCTTCTTTTTGTAAAAATGCTATATGATCCTCTCTTGTGAGTAGAATGCCTCTCATGTTCAAATTGGGTGCTTATGGCTATATCTTCCTTAAATTGTGCTTGGAACCATGTTCTTTTCCTTTGGGATCAAAGATCCATTTATCATCATGAATGTTTAGCCTACATGCTACCTTGTGGAGAAGCCTAAGCTTCTTTTTGCCGCAAAGGCACTTCATGTACCATGCTTAACTTGTAAATCACAACAATGGTATGTGAGATGCCTATGCTTGAAAAATGTGCTTCTATGTCATAATTGCTTTAAATTCCTTATCTTGGGTGCTAAACCGTTGCATGATGTTCACCAATGAGAAGTCTCATATCTAGAAGTGGACACATGGCTCGGTGGCTTTGACATGACATGAGATAGCTTGTCGGTGTTTGTGATGACCTTATGATGAAAATGTATGACCTTGCATGAAGTTTGTGAGTTATATGTTGTTTGTACTCATTTTGACCATGTTTAGATCCTATGCTCATGAGAGGGAAATTTTGTGAAAAATGCTTCATTTTGATCATGGCTATGTCACTTGCTTGTATGTCCCTTTCTATCTTGTTGGTGATGCTTGTGCTCAAATTGTGGCTATCTTGCTTGTCTATGTCTCAATTTTAGCATGTTGTAGTGCTCTTTGTATATTTGAGAAGTACATGCTTGCATTTGTAGACTTGATTCATGCATTACCAACAAGGGGGAGGAAAAGTACCCAATTCATGTTCCCAGGGGGGAGTTTTGCATCAAGGGAAGAAAAATTGGGAGAAATGCATTTGTTCAGGGGGAGCTTGCATTCATGCATTTGGGAGCTCTTTTTCGCTTGAATTTTAGTTGTGCTCTTTTGCCGATGGTGTCGAGACCTTTTACCTCACCTTGAGGAGTCGGCAATTTTGGAGCATTTTATCTCGGTTGTGTCGAGCCGTTGCCCTTGCCTTAGGGGACCGAGATTTTTCTCACTCAAGTGATCTTTTCTTGGCTTTTGTTTGGCTTTTGATCACTTGTTTGAGTTTTTCGTTCGTTTCTTTTCTTTTTCTCTTTTCTCTGATTTGGTTACTTGTGTGTGTTGTCAATGCACTCATCAAGGGGGAGATTGAGGACCGGAGCGTCCGAGGACCGGTGGATGGTCGCTCCTGGCTGTGATGAGTGATTGACAACGTGGCGTGGACTGACTCTTGGCCGAGTATTGCAGGTGCAGGTTGCGGCTTGATTTGCGTTGGTGCAGGTGAAGAGCGAGCGCGAAAGGTCTATGCCTTGCGGGGCCTCCGAGGAGTGGAGAGACAAGTAGGCTCGGCTTGAGGGACCCGGTGGCCAGCGGGGTCGAGTGCGGGTCACATGGTGGCAAGAAAAGCAAGACGAAGTCGTGGACAGGAGCCGGTGCAGGGTAGCGGCTCACGACCGGAGTCTGCACGCGGGGTTTGCGGTGGTTCACCACAAAATCGTCGGGTTACTTGGTTGAGCCACAAAACCAAGACCGGAGGCTCGGCGGGCGGAGACGGGATCCGGGCGCACCGAGAAGCTTCGATGCCGGTGGACACGTGGCGGGCGCAGGGCTTGCGTTGGGAGGACACGGTCTGCGGCGACGGCGTGGCCGTGCGATGAAGAGGAATGCTACATGACCTATATGCCCCTGAGGGGTTTGTATCACAACTTAAGTGCTAGGGGTAGTGTGGTCTTTTGCCTGGCCTGGGAGGGACTCATATATATTAGCTCTAGGGTTTCCAGGCAAACCATCCTTCCGGACTGCTTCTCATTTCCTAGCTCCATAGGTTTAGATTTTTCCTCCGTTTGTAAAGAATCTGACCTCTGAGTGAATGGAAGCTTTCATGGTTGCGTCGATTTCCCTCTTGTAGCTCGTGTGATTTTCGTGTCCTTATCGAGCTATTTTCGTTGGATTTTCGTGTGCGGCTTGTTCCTTCGATTCTGAGGTGTTTGGGTTCAGATTTGTTAGTGGGGATCATGGATAGTTGCCTTGTGCATCTTTGTGCTTGATCATGACCCCCCAAACTCCGAATTCGGCCTCCGATTGAAGGATTTCGGTTGGACCCTTAGTTTTTGGTTGAGCTCGGTTGCGATTCGATTCCCGGCGATTTAGTTCGTTTGAGGGCTCAAGTTTTGGGGCATAGCATACCCTAGGGACGCTTCTCATCTCCCCCAAATCTTTCCTCAAGAGCTTAAGCCGTTTGGGAGATCCATGGACGGATAGGTGGTTTGGTTCTTGCGGTTTCAGGCTCGGGCTGCTGTTCCCATGCCTGGCGAACCGTCCGCAGGTAGCAGGTGGACTGTCCGCGGGTAGCAGGCGTACTGTCCGCGAGGTGCAGTTCGTCCAGGTGTTCTTCGTGTTCTTCGCGAGTTCTTGAGCGCTTTCGTTTCGATCCGTTTTGCCAGCTATTTTGGGCCGGGAGAAGTTTGGCGGACCGTCCGCCTGGACGTCGCGGACCTTCCACGCGGCACCAGTTGCTCGCGGACCGTCCGAGGATAGGGCGCGGACCATCCGTTATTCGAGGTGCGCTACTGGAGGTTCGGTTTTCATTTTCGGACCGTCCGCCCGTGACCCGCGGACCGTCCGCCCGTACCACGCGGACCGTCCGCCCGGTCACCGCGGACTGTCCGCCTGGTGCCTCGCAGAGCTGCTAAGTTCTTTGCTTCTTGTGTTTCGCTTTCGCTTTGGGACGTTTGGGGTTTATTCCTAGGGTTGGTAGGTCCGTTGTGACTACGCGACCTTGGCAAACTCGTGTGGAGATTCTTGGTTGTGAATTTGGGGCATAGGCCGAGTTCTCCCTTCGAGAAAGAATTTTTATCGGCTCCCATTCACTCCCCCCTCTCTGGTCGCCAATCCGGTCCTTCAGGCGGCAGCGACCCGGGCGGTCAGACCGCCCCCCCTCCTGGGCGGTTAAACCGGCCCAGGCGGTCAGACCGCCCCCCCTCCTGGGCGGTTAAACCGGCCCAGGCGGTCTGACCGCCCCTCCTGGGCGGTTAGACCGGCCCAGGCGGTCTGACCGCCTCTCCTGGGCGGTTGAACCGGCCTGGGTGGCCGCACCTCCTCGTCGAGTCTTCGGCCTCGGTTTTGTGGCTCAACCGACTAACCCAGTAGTTTTCTGGTGAACCACTGCAAACCCCACGAACTCGGTGTAGCCTCCGCCAATCACCACTCATGACTCGGCTCCCACGTTGTCCCGGCTCGACCTTGGTTTTGAGGCTCAACCAAGAAACCGTCCATGACTTCGTCCCGCTGTTCTTGTCACCATGCGGCCCGCACTTGACTCCGCTGGCCACCGGGTCCCTCGAACCAAGCCTACTTGACTTCTCAACACCTGGAGGCCTCACCGGCAACGACCTTTCGCACTTGTTCTTCACCTGCACCAACACCAGTCAAGCCACAACCTGCACCTGCAATACTTAGCCAAGAGTCAGTCCACACAACGTTGTCAATCACTCATCACACCGGGAAGCGACCATCCACCGGTCCTCGAACCACACATGGTCCTCAATCTCCCCCTTGATGAGTGCATTGACAACACACACATTTGGTAACCAAAGAGAAAAGAAAAAGAAAAGAAACGACTAAAAGAAACTCCAATAAGCGATCGAAAGCCAAAGAAAAGGCAAAGAGCAAGATCACTTGAAGAAGAGCAAGTCTCGGACCCCTTAGGCAAAGGCAACGGCTCGACACATCCGAGACAAAACATGCACAAGCAAAGAGCACAAACCACCAGTCCAAAGCTCAAACAACACAAAGAGCTCTCCCTGCACACATGCAAGCTCCCCCTGAGCCAAAGCACACTCTCCCTGAGCCAATGCAGCAATGCAACATGGGAATGCAACAAAGAGCAAAAACCTGCTCACTCTGCTCAAGGCGGTTAGACCTCCTGCCTCTGGGATCTGACCGCCTGGGGGGCGGTTAGACCGCCCCAAGAGACCGGTCCAGCACCAAACTTTTCAAAACCTGCTCGAACCACTTTGAACACCTTCCAAATGCTCCCAGGTGCCCAAATCATGCACAAACTTCTCCCCCTTGTTGACAATGCATGAATCAAGGCAAAATGCGAAAAGTTTCAACATAGAGCTTCTCAAATATACAAAATTCATCACAAGATGCTACACATGTCCAAATGAGCAAGTTAGATACTCTATAGCTTCGTAATGACATCAACTACATGATCACCAAGTTTCACAACCATTGGACGAAGCTAAGATAGAATTGAGCAATTTTGCGAAAATTTACCCTCTCATGAGCAAAGTCCTAAACATGAGCAAAACATGTCAAAATGGCAAAGCCACACAAACTTCGTGCTAGGAGAACCATTCTAACCGTAAGACCATCACAAACACCCACAAGCACCTCATGTCAAGTCAAAGCCACCGAGCCATGTGCCTACTTCTATATATGAGACTTCTCATTGGTAGGCATCATGCAACGGTTTAGCACCCAAAGCAAATTTAAAATTAGCACATATGACATGGGAGCATATTTTCCAAGCAAGTTACATTTCATTTTCAGATTTGAAATTAGTACATGAAATGTCTTTGCGACAAAAAGGAACTTATGCCCCTCCACAAGATCAAGCATGGGGGCTAAACATTCATGATGGCAAATGAGCCTTTGGCCCCATATGATCAAAATAAGCTATCCAACCACAAATTAAGCATAGCCAAGCCACTAAAACATGTCAAGATCATATAAAGGCATTTACCCACAACAGAGCATATATGTAACATTTTTGAAAAACATAGCTATCAACCATGGACATAAACCAAGATTATCAAGAGCTAAGCCAAACTAACCATAGCTTACCAAACAAGCTCACAAAGACATACATGTCATTCCATGGTGAACAAAGTATATAGGAGAAGCTTTTCCTAACCAATGCATATGATACAAAATGCATGCAACTTGAGATACAAAGATGCCTATACATCATGTTACATATGCCATGCCAAATGCACGAAATGCACAAAGGAAAGCTATACATATGTTACAAAGGAGCTCCCCCACACCAACTCAAGAAATCAAACAAACACCAAGCTCCCCCCGCAAACGAGTGAAAGTTGCTTGATCTAGGGGTTTGGTGAAAATATCGGCTAGTTGGTCATGTGTGGGTACATGGATCAAAGCTATCTTCCCTTTCTCTACGTTGTCTCTCAGAAAATGACACCTCACTTCTACGTGCTTGGTTTTGGAATGAAGAACTGGGTTCTTTGCTACACTTATGGCACTGGTGCTGTCACATTGAAGTGGGACATGGGTATACTCCTCACCAAAGTCACTCATGGTGTATGTGATCCAAAGGAGCTGAGAGCAACAACTAGCTGCGGCAACATACTCTACCTCAGTAGTGGATTGAGCAACACTCGACTGTTTGCGGGAAGACCAAGACACCAAAGAAGATCCCAAGAACTGGCAAGTCATAGAAGTGGACTTCCTATCCAACTGACACCCGGCAAAATCCGTGTCTGAAAAACCATGAAGAGCCAACGAAGAAGACGCGGGGTACCAAAGGCCGAAGTCGGGAGTGTGACGCAAATACCTGAAAATGCGGTTGACCACTTGCCGATGCGAATTCCTTGGAGACGCTTGAAAACGAGCGCACAGACATACCGAGAACTGGATGTCCGGCCTCGTCACCGTCAAGTAGAGGAGTGACCCGATCATGCTCCGGTACTCCTTCTGGTCCACGTGTTTACCTTCCTTGTCCGCATCAAGAGCTGTAGTCGTACTCATAGGCGTCGCCATGGCCTTGGAGTCCTCCATCTTGAACTTCCTCACAATGTCCTTGGTGTACTTAGCTTGACGCACAAATGTTCCTTCCTTTGATTGCTTGATTTATAGCCCGAGGAAGAACTGCAACTCACCCATCATGCTCATCTCAAATTCCCTACTCATGTCCTCTGCAAACCTTGCAACCAGAGAGTTAGACGAGCCACCAAAGACAATATCATCCACGTACACCTGCACAATCAGGATATCTCTGCCCTGCCTGAGGAGAAACAAGGTCTGATCGACCTTCCCCATCTCAAACCCTCTCTCAAACAGGAACCCCCTCAACCTATCATATCAAGCTCTAGGCGCCTGCTTCAACCCATACAACGCCTTCCTCAACTTGTACACCCGGTGGGGGTACTTCTCACTCTCAAACCCCAGTGGCTGCCTCACATACACTTCTTCCTCGTAGTCGATTTGGTGCAACTTGAACCCTTTAGCCACAGAAAAGGCTAGAAGGATTCTAATCGCCTCCAAATGAGCTACGGGAGCAAAGGTCTCCTCGTAGTCGATCCCCTTTTCTGACTATACCCCTGAGCAACAAGTCTTGACTTGTTTCTCACCACTTCACCTTTCTCTCCCTCTTTGTTCTTCCACACCCATTTTGTCCCAATCGGCTTACACCCTGGGGGAGGGTCAACCAACACCCAGACCTGGTTCCTCTCAAAATTCTCCAACTCCCCATGCATCGAATTGACCCAATTATGATCAGATAGTGCGTGTCTAATGTCTTTGGGCTCAAAGGTGGCAACAAAAGCAGCGTGAGCGAAATGAGAATTGTTTCGAACCCTCGACCGTGTAGTACGTTCATTCATGTCGCCGATGATCCTCGAAGCTGGGTGATCCACTTGTACTCGCCGGGGAGGTTCTCGCCTTGATGCTACCTCCCCCTCAACAGCAGCTTCGCCTTGTACTGGGTTTGTCGTTGTAGGTGTGGGAGAGGGCCCGTCCTCGATTGTCGTCGAAGTAGTAGGTACAAGCTCAGCCGCGGACACCACACCGCCATCTTCATCATCTCCATGTTCATGTTCCTCTTCCTGAAAGATCTCCTCGCCAAGTTCATCGTCACCTGCACACTCAAAAACAAGCTGACTACGTGGCTGTGTCTCGTCGAAGGTTACCTCACAAGTCTCCACGATTTAGTTAGTTTCAAGATTGAGCACACGATATGCTCTAGAATGAGATGCATAACCAAAGAAAATACCATCGACCGACCTAGCCTCGAACTTGTCCAACTTATTCCCTTTCTTAAGGATAAAGCACTTACAACCGAAGACATGGAAGTGACTCACCTTGAGTGTGCGATCATGCATCGACTCGTAACAGGTTTTCTTCTTGTAGACTCTGAGGTAGATCCTGTTCGAAACATAGCACGTGGTATTGACCACCTCAGCCCAGAACCTTCTCGGAGTCCTATGCTCATCGAGCATTGTCTGAGCCATCTCACACAAGGTTCTGTTTTTCCTTTCCACAACACCATTCTGGGGAGGCGTATACGGACTCGAAAGCTGATGTTCAAGACCCAAGTCATGGCAAAAGGTTTTGAAGCGAGAGTTTTTGAATTCTGAGCCATTGTCACTACGGATCGCTCGTATGGCATCTCCGTACCTCTCGTTCCTCAACCTCAAGACAAGATCTCGAACAAAACCAAACGTCTCCCCTTTCTCCTCAAGAAAGAACACCCACGCATACCGAGAGTAGTCGTCCACCACAACAAGGACATACCACTTCTAACCCGCAGATCGCACATGAGCTGGGCCAACAAGATCCATATGGAGCAGCTCGCATGGATGCTCAGTCATCACATCGGTGAGAGGCGGGTGAGAAGAAGCTACCATCTTGGCATGCCTACACGGCGCACAAACCAACTCTTTCTCAACCCTCAACCGTGGCAATCCTCGGACCAAATTGAGTTTACTCAAGCGAGACAAAAGGTCAAAACTCAAGTGACCCAACTTCCTATGCCACTTCCACAACTCACTCGAAGAACCAGCCAAGAAACAACGCTCCACACCAGAAGACTGAGAAAAATCAGCTCGGAACACTTGACCCTCGGGAACGACCATGCAAACAAGGTCCCCTCGAGAATCTAAAATCCGAGAACCACCAGGCCGAAACAACACCTCAAAACCCTCATCCAACAACTGGGACACAGAAAGCAAATTGAACCCCAGCGATTGAACAAGAGCAACACGCCTGAGAGTGACCTTGTCACTTACCTTGATCTCACCTTCTGATAGCACACGCCCTCGCCCATTGTCCCCAAAGGTGATGTATGTCCTGGACACCACCGGGACGAGACTTGAGAACCACCCCTTGTCCCCGGTCATATGCCTCGAGCAACCGGAGTCAATCAACCAAACGTTCCTCAAGTCTCCCACCTGAAATTCAAAAGCGAGCACGTGAGTGAACAAACGACTCAGCACTGGGGTTAGTACCAAAAGAGTAGAACCAGTGCTGAGCCATTTGCTCCAAAGTAGGGTTAGCACAATACAAAACATCTCTCCTATCAAAGCAACCTCCACGAACACCACCACGGTAACCACTATGAGGGAACCAACCCTCTCTAGCTGGAGGAGGACGGAAACCACGAAAAGAAGACCGTGGACCGTTCCTCCTCTCCATCTCAAAGCTACGACTCCTCCCACCCTCGTATTGAGCACGAGGTGGAGAACGTCTAGCAAACTGACCACCTGCAGACTCACCATGCCAACCACCAGAACCACGATCACCGGAACTAAAACTACTCGACTCACCACCTCAAAATCCGAACCGCCCAAAAATCTGGGGGAGGCCGGTTTGACCGCCTGACCAGGCCGGTCTGACCGCCCCCCTCTGGGCAGGGCCGGTCTGACCGCCCCTCCAGGCCGGTCTGACCGCCTTCTCCAGAAAGCCACCTCGGCTGCGGGAACTCGCATCTCCCCATGCCGGAACACTTCTCACAACCGCCTTGCCCCTGGGCAGTGGCATACGAGGCTCAGGTACACCATGGAAAGAGTTGTACCTATCCTTGTTAGCCCACTCCTTTGCCATTCTCTCCTCACGCTTCTTTTTGAAGCAAAACTCACCCTTGTGACCATCTCTCCCACAATAGTCACAATGGAACCGCACAAGCTTAGGTTTAGGCTCGGGTTGGGGCTGCTCACTTGGTTTCTCTTCACTCGGTTGCTCTACCGGTTTCTCCTCACTAGACTTCTCACTCTCTTTCCCAAAGAACACATTCCCCAAGTTGCTCTTGAACTTGATAGGCTTTTGGAAGTCATTTGTGGACTGAGGGAATATGGGTGGATCTGGGTTTGTGTCGAGTTTGTTTCGTAGTGGGTTGGGTTTCAGAGCATAGGCATTTTTGTGGTAGGTTTTTGGTGGAGCTTGGATATCACCAATTTTCTCTCCTCCCTCACCACTAGACTCTCCAACCTTCTCCGACCCAAGCGCTTGTCCATCTTGGTGCTTATAGGTCTCCATCATCATCCTGAGTTGGGGTTCATGCCTCGACAACAAACCCATCATTTTTCTCAACTCATCATTCTCATCCTGCAAGCGATTCACATAGTGTGCAAGTTCCAGATTTTTCAAAGCATGCACTTCACATGTCGAACAAGAAGTGGGAACAGGTACTTTCAACTTAGCCTCAAGCGAAACAGTGTAAGCATGCATCTCATCAATCTTTCCATGCAAAACAGGGCAAGAAGTGCAAGCACCTAGTAAAGCAGGTCTAGACTTAAGCTCAGCCACTTCAACCCTAAGCACATCTAGTTCATCACAAGTACAAGCATGCTTATCCTTGAGACTAGTAAGATCAGCTAGGTACACAGAGCAATCAACACAATCAACATCATCAGAAACCACAGGTGAAGCCTTAAGCGAATCAATTTCAAGCTTAGCATCTAGGTTTTGGGTTTCTAGCTCAGCCACACGGTTCCTAGCATCTTCTAGCGAGGCCCTAAGCTATTTCCTCATCTTCTTGGCCTCTCTAAGCATATCATCACGGTTATCAAGCAACTGGCCAAGACGCTCATTCTCCTCACGCAAGAAGGGAAGCTCGTCACGTACCTCGTCCTCGGAGTCGGAGTCCGAGTCGCTCTGGTGACTCTTCTTGCTGCCGGAGCTACGAGCCATGCCGCAGAAGCCATCTCCCACAAAGCAGCTCAACCCGCTCAAGTTCTTGGAAGTCTTCTTGTTCTTGCGCCGATCACCTTCATCTTCGCTGCTACTCGAGCTCGAGGAAGAGTAGGCGGAGCTGGAGTCGACGTCGCTCGCTCCGACCATCGCTCGGGCCTTCCTGCCTCGGCCGTCGCTCGTCCTTGTGCTTGTTCTTGTGCTTGTGATCGCGCCTCGATCTGTACTTGCCGTCCTTGCTCGATCAGTTCTTGTAGCCGTCCTTGTTCTCCGTCTTCTCCGGGCAATCGGCGACGAAGTGTCCTGGCTTGCCGCACTGAAAGCACATCCGTGCTGTCTTCCACGTGTTCACTCGATTCTCGTGTAGCCTCTCAAACCACCTGGTCAGCAACGCCAGCTCGTCCTCTCCAAGCACGTCGAACTCCTCGTCTGGCAAAGACATCAAAGAAGACAAAGAGTACATCCTAGAAGATGCATTAGAGTAAGACTTAGCCACTCTGCCACCGACGAGAGCAAGACTATGGGAGTCCGTCGGGCTCTCAAGACGGGTTGTCAAACCCCGATCGACCTCAGCAGACTTGAGCTTTGAGAACAACTTGTTCACCGTCAGAGTGGTGTACTTCTCGGACTCAAGAATGGCCTCGACCTTTCCATCCCACACGGTACGATCCAGCGTGTGTAAGAGCTTCACCGCTCTATCATGGTCATCGTACAGGAGGACGTCGACGTTGGCCCTCATGTTGTTCACAACCACCGTGAACAAATGGAACAAGGCATCTATTGACTCACCGGGGAGATGAGTGAAATTCTCGTGCTCTCTCCGGTAAGTCGCATACAACCGTGCCTGAACATCCGCATTCCCAGCATGAGCATTCTTCAGTTCCAACCAGATCCTGCATGCCAAGTCCTCCGTCTGAACCCGATCGAATTCGGATTGACACAGAGAACGGTACAGGTAGTCGACTGCCTTGTTGTTGGCATCGAACATGTCCCTCGATCCTAGAGTAAGGAAGTTAATCGGATGAACATAAGCTGTGTTCACCGTAACGTCCCAAAGGATCTGACCCTTTCCATGGAGGAACACCGCCATCCGCCTCTGCCACATCTGGTAGTTCTTCCCATCGAAGTGCGGAGGACCCGAACCCCGTTCCTGGTACGCCATCTTTGGATCTTAAACTGGCTAGAGTCAATAAAGACCCGAACCGGCTCTGATACCAATTGAAGGACCGAATAGGCGACCAAAGAGGGGGGGAGTGAATGGGAGCCGATAAAAATTCTTCTCGGAAGGGATGACTTCCCAAACAAGATGAACTCGGTCGGATACCCAAAGTCACACGCTCCATACGCAACCTTCCGTTTGCCAAAACCACATAGCCACTGAAGTGCTACTGGTCCTAGGAACAAACACTACCAGCAGCTACAACTCCAACACACACACGGCAGCGGAAAAGACTCAGAAGCTGCCTGCCTGGAGGGGGTGGTTTGACCGGGTATGGGGGGCGGTTAGACCGCCTCCACCTGGTAACCAAGAAATCCTCCGAAACACCTCTTCCGAGCCCCAAAACACACCACAGTTTCACCAACAGAAATCTCTGGTCAAGGCTAAACTAGTTACCAAGAAATCTTGGCGAAAACCAAAACTTCACCTAGGGCCTAGGGGAGGTTAGACCGGCTACCACGGGCGGTCTAACCTCCTGTACCCAGCAACGAACTCAACGCAAGAACTCCTAGCAAACAGCACCGAAACGAGCCAAGTTTTGACCTAAACGTTCCACTGATCAAGGCTGACAAACTCACAGAGGAAAATCCGGCAAAACCAAAACCTCGACCTGGGAGACCCAAGGCGGTTAGACCGCCCCCCTATGGCGGTTAGACCGCCCTACCCAGAAAACTGGCCGCGGGTCAACCCTCAACTTCCCATCGCCCGATCTCCCGATTCACCCCACGGATTGCGGTGAAACTTCGGGGATAGCTGGGTTACCTCCTGGGCAACCTCTCCCTCAAAGGAATCGAACCGAAATGCCCACAGTCAAAGGGAATCACGGATTTAGGCCCTCTAGGTCATGAACTCGAGCAACTCGAAAAACCACCAAAACGAGGTCGATTCAAGGGGGTTCTTGGGGCAAAGTCACCAGCCAAAGAGGCACAAGGTCCTCATACGTGACACCCAACAAGAATCCTGCAAGAAAACGCCCTCAAAACTCCGCCAAGAGAATCACAAGAAAGGGCTCCGAAAATCACCAAAAAGGAAAACGGGAAAGACAACACAAGGCCTTGAGGAACCACACCGAATCATCTATACATGCCATGAAGGTTCATACAAGGTCTAGCTTGCCACCCGATCATCCATCCCTCTCTCTAGATCTCACATGAAGCTCTCAAGCTAGTCCTAGAAAAACTAGAGGAAAAATAGGAAGAGAAAATGGGAAAATAAATGAGCTAGGGTTCCAAGAGTTGGCTGCCATCCATCCCCTCAAGTGTTTATATGGAGGCACCCAAAAGACTAAACTACCCTTACTAGATAACTAGGGATACATGCCCCTCAAGGGTGAATTTGGAAGTCTTTCAGATTTTCTCCATCGGACGGATGCCCAGCGACCGCAACCTTGCTTAGCCTCGACGCAAGCCTTGAGATCCCAACGCGTGTCCTCCGCTTCGAAGCTTCTCAGCGGCAGTGACCCGGGTGGTCAGACCGCCCCCCCCCCTGGGTGGTTAGACCGGCCCAGGCGGTCTGACTGCCCCTCCTGAGTGGTGGAACCGGCCTGGGTGGCCGCACCTCCTCGTCAAGTCTTCGACCTCGGTTTTGTGGCTCAACCAAGTAACCCAGTAGCTTTCTGGTGAACCACTGCAAACCACGCGAACTCGGTGTAGCCTCCGCCAATCACTACTCACGACTCGGCTCCCACGTTGTCCCGGCTCGACCTTGGTTTTGAGGCTCAACCAAGAAACCGTCCATGACTTCCTCCCGCTGTTCTTGCCACCACGCGGCCCGCACTTGACTCCGCTGGCCACCGGGTCCCTCGAACCAAGCCTACTTGTCTTCTCCACACCAGGAGGCCTCACCGGCAACGACCTTTCGCACTTGTTCTTCACCTGCACCAACACCAGTCAAGCCGCAACCTGCACCTGCAATACTTAGCCAAGAGTCAGTCCACACAACGTTGTCAATCACTCATCACACCGGGAAGCGACCATCCACCGGTCCTTGAACCACACATGGTCCTCATCCACCGTTTATTTGATCATCTTTGCCATAGTGCCTCCCATGGGAAAATATAAATACGATAACCCGAATACCACCGGGTGAAGTGCTACAATGGTAATCTGTGCGCTTGCGGACCTTTTTGTGATCGTGTGTTTTACCCAGACGTTCCCTAGCCCCGTTACTAGAGGTGTGAACCCGGCAGTGACGCTAGTGAGTGCCAATAAGCATTCCTGGCACTGTCGCCATAAGTGCAACTTTAGTGGTGAGGCTAAGGAGCGTCAACAAGCATTTCTGGCGCCATTGCCGGGGAGGCAATAGGCATAAGATATCGTTCAAACATTGTGGTAGAATTATCAAGGTTCAGTGAACCGCTGTTTAAGCGGGTTTACCCTTGCTCTACTCTCGTGTACACAGAGTAGTGCATGACCGGTTTCGACCTACCGTCCAACTTTAACGACAATCCGGAGTCACTTGTGAGGAGAGTGCGACCATGTGTCCTCATTCCTCAGAAGTTTCTCTCGAATCAAGAGACGAACACCGTCGATCCCGTAGATAGCACCTTGTCAGCACCGATGGCCGAGAGGATGATCCGCGAGTTTTCCGCTCCCTCCAACACCAATGTCCCTACCGGACCAACCACGACGGTGGGAGATGGAAACTTTGAACTCAAGCCGGCGTTGATCAACATGGTGCAAGCAAATCCATTCTCCGGCAAGCCTAATGAAGACGCCAATGCACATCTCCAGCATTTTCTGGAGGTGTGTAGGACTTTCATTATCCGAGGAGTGATGGATGATGCCATCCGTCTTCGCCTATTCCCGTTCTCATTGCTCGGGAAGGCGAAGCAATGGTTTTATGTGGAGCGAGATGCCATTAACACATGGGATAAGTGCTCAAAGGCATTTCTCGCAAAGTTCTTCCCGGTGGGCAAAACCAATGCCCTCCACGCAAGAATTTCGGGCATCCAGCAGCAGAATGATGAGAGTATCCCGGAAGCATGAGAATGCTTCCAGGAGTACATCACCGCGTGCCCGCACCATGGCATGCACGGGTGGTTCTTAATTCAAACCTTCTATCACGGGCTCAAGCGTACTTCCCGTGAGCACCTAGATGCAGCTGCTGGAGGAGCCTTCTTCTCGCTACAAGTACCAGCCGCTAAGGAACTGATCGAGAAGATGGTGGCAAATCAAGGTTGGGATGGAGATCGTCTCCAACCCCGTACCCGCGGTGTACACCAAGTCGATGGAATCGACATGATCGTCGCTTAGATGGACCTCCTCATGAAGAAATTGGAGGCATCGAGCAACATGGAAACCGCCAAGATTAGGGACGCACACATGACGTGCGAGGTTTGCGGTAATGTGGGACATTCGGGAAATGATTGTCTCGTGACAAGGGAAGAAGCCAGCTTCATCAACAATGGCAACACCAACGGGTTCTGCAACAACAACTTCAACAATCAAGGGTCGAACTCGAGGCCCAACTTCCCGTTCAACAATCAAAATGGAGGTAACTATTCTAACTCTTTCAATAATCAGCCTTCCATTAAAGATCTTGTCTTTGGCCAAGCTAGAATTAATGAAAGTTTAAACAAGAAGCTAGCCGCCAATGAGAAAGTTCTCGAGAACTTAAATTCCACCATAGAATCTTTCACTTCTACCATGAAGAATCAGCTAAGCTTTAATAAAATGATAGAAACTCAACTTGCTCAAATTGCTGCTTCTTTACCTTATTCTGAGTCGGGTGGAATCCCGGAGCAACCCGAGCCTACCCGAGAGAATGTTAGCGCTATATCAGCAGATGGGGTAAGCCATCTAGGAGGATGTATGCACCTAACCATGTAGGGAAGCTTATACATCAAATCCAAGACCCATGGGACGAATCAGCAGTCTTGCACAAGAAAGACAATGGATATCCGGGCATCACATGTACGATCTACTACCAAAAGATCAAGAATGCTCTTTGTGACCTTGGAGCGAGTGTCAACCTCATGCCCAAAGCCATGTTTGAGGAGTTAGGATATCTGGCTATCTCTCTGACAACGATGACAGTCCAACTTGCCGACTCATCGATCAAATATCTAGAAGGCATAGTAGAAAATCTCTTGGTGAATGTCAGAGGCTCATATGTCTTTGCGGATTTCGTGGTCCTCGACACACAAGAAGAAATTCCGCTTATTCTCGGGCGACCATTCCTAAGAGATGTCAATGCAAGGATTGATGTCGGAGCCGGAAAGATCCAATTCCGCGTAGGGCAAAGGAACATGACATTCAAATTCCAAGCGAAAGAAGAGCAATGTTATCTAGTGCAAGACGAAGAAGCTAGGGGGTGGAGGAAGCCACGGCCCCATTACAAGAAAGAAAAGGTAGCCCCGACCAAGCCCAAGGTAGATAGCCTCATTACAACAATGAGGAAGCATTGGGAGCAAGACAAAGCGTTTAACGGGCGCCACCAACCCAAGAAGCCAAAAGCAATCAACAAGGCTAAGGGGGAAAAGAAGACGGAAATCAAGAACACCCCCGCTAAGGCCTAACCAACTTCATCGCCACCGAAGAAAACAAAGAAGGTGTGGCGTGTGAAGAGAGTATCGTCCGAGTCCTCCACTCCGAGACCGGACGAACCCAAGATTAATTGAGCAACCAGAGGAGTCCCGCTCACAGACTCTAAACTACGAGCCCTCACCGAGAGGTAAACCGGTATTTATCTCATATTTCCCTTTCAACCTTTTAATTTGTGCATCAAGCATGTTTAGATTTCAAATTTGTTTTCATCATTGCATTACTAAGTAAACAAGACACAGAAAAGCAGTCTTGGAGATTTTTGGTGATACGGCCGAACCTAGAGGTACGGCCGTACCTCCCCTCGACAAAACTTTTGTGCAGGATGTTTACAGGAGGGGACACGAGTGCCTGGGGAAAATATAGTAGGGCCGGCCGTACCATGTGATACGGCCGTACCTATGATTTTTCACAAATCCATCAAGACAACCACTACAAGCCTCCAGGTGCTCAACCCATCACCAAAATGAAGACAAGCCAACCACAGAGCCAAAATTCAGCTTGGGGGAGACCCCAATTTCAATCAAGGAAGGTATGTCCATCCAAACTACTTTTCGACACCTTGTTTATCTCTTTTGAATAAAAGAAAAATATTTGCTTCAACCATGTGCTTGAAATCTTGTCTATACCCTCACTTTGGAAATGATGAATGGTTGCTACGTTAAAACTTTGCAAGAACCTGGTGCATATCTTTGTGCTCTATGCCTTTTTGAATTTGTTGGTATATTTTGAGACAAGAGCCTGAAATAAAACTTTGTGGGAAGCAAATGCTTATGACCAAATCTAGGTTGTTGACTAGTATGATATGGTGCGACAATGTTGATCTGCTCTATGTCAAAGTATGGTGAAATCTCAGACGATTTCTTTTTGAAAATAAAACAAGGCAAGTCCCTCAATGGTCATATTACCTACCAAAGCCATATGTCGATATCAATGCATAAACCTTCTACATATGCTTGCTTGTGACCCATTGAGTTTTGCCAAATTGTTGTGACCCTTGGTAGAATCTTTTCATGCTGCCATGATCGAGATCACGTACACCCACATATACATGCTAACTCCTACACCGGGAGTTACGCAAAACATGCCATCCATCCACCAAAAATAAATACTCCAAAGTCCAAAGAGATTTCTCTTCTTGTAATCTTGCAAAAGGAGAGAGGGGTCATCGAAAAAAAAAGAAAAGAGTTTATGCTCAAGAAGCACAAAAAAAAATGTGCTCCAATCAAAGAGCATAGAAAAAAAAAGTGTGAAGCATGACCCCCCTCCAAAATAAAGGCAAGAGGAGAATCTCAAAGCAAGAAGTACTTAGAAAAAACAAACAAAAATATTCCACACACTTGCACATCTCGATCAAGTTGCATGACTAGTTTCTTCTTGGATCCGGTCTTTTGGCTCAACAACATCATGTGGCACAAGTGAGTCTCTCTTATCCTACCCAAAGCTCCACATACAAGCCATAGAAGTAGGAAGTTGAGGCTCGCTTAAAGCCTTTAGTGAGGTAACAAATACCACTTGAGCGATCGAGGGAACCATCCGAGGAACCTTTCCTTTCTTTGCAAAATTTTCAAAAACTCCGAGATAGGATCCAGGAAAGAAGAAGAGTGAGAGATGCAAAGTCAAAATCCATTCTACTTTTCAACCTCCAAAGGCAAGGTGGAAAGCTACAAGCCCCACGGGTAAAGTAAGGCTAAGCTTCTCTCGTACCAACCTTTTCAATTTAGCAAGAAGAGCATGGAGTTTATGCGCAGGTACTTGCCGAGTGATAACATCATGCAACTCCTGATCCACCGAGGCCAAGTCTAGGCTTTGCTCGAGGACGAGCAAACGTTTAGCTTGGGGGATTTTGTTGACGGTCCTTACAACAAAGATTCGACCGTCAAAACCTCGGGTTCGAGAGGTGTATACGACAAGTTTCATGCACATTTTTGGTACTAATAAAGTTCCATGAGTTGTGTTGTGATTTTTATAGGCAGGTACACATTTAGGGCGAAATTGGAACCAACGTGCCACACGGGCTAGGCACGGCCGCACCACCAAGTACGGCCGGCCTTGCAGGTGCAGCCGACCTGGCAGGTGCGGCCGGCCCTGCCTTGTGGCACGTCTCTGGTCCAATCCACCTCATCTCCCGTGGGCACAACTTGGATGAACGAGATCGACCAAGGAAACGTCAGTTTGATCGAATGGATGAGGTTAGAATCACTTGGATCAATGGGTCCACTTGTCCGGTCGATCAACCGCCACAACCGTCATTCCAAGGCAATCCTAGGTGTCCCTGAGCGAAGGCGGTTCATCACACGGCATAGAGTAGGGCCGGCCGCACCTAGAGGGCCGGCCGCACCTCCCAACCGTCATACTGGGCGAAACTGACACAAGGAACCGACCCTCAACCGCCTCAGGAGCAGTGATCAGGAGCGTCCAAGGCGAGAGGTGGTGGATCACAGGGCCGGCCGCACCCCTTGATCCAGCCGCACCTATCATTTTGGGTCCACGCGCTCAACCGACCTCCCTTGCCTATAAAAGGCACCTCACACTCGCTGGAATGGACACACAGCGCTGGAGCATCTCATTTCCTCTCTTTTGTTCACTTAGAGTAGGGTTAGTGTAGCTTGGGAGTTAGAGTCGAGTCGAGCTAGTCTCGGGGTTCCAGAGGAGTCTTCTTCAGAGTTCCGGTACTACTCTTGTATCCTTTCTTTGTTTAGACTCAAGTACAATTCAAGTTATCTTTCTATCATACATTTCGAGTCAATTACATTCAGCTTTTACTTTGCTCTAGAAGCTTTATTCTTGGTTTAGACTAAAGTCAGTGTAGCCTTGGTTAGCATAGCTCTCTTGAACCCTATAGTGTTGTGGTCGTTCTTCGCTTGATCTCCGGTGGTTCACGGGAGAGAGAGACCTTCCTTCGCGGTACCCGGGGAAAGGTTCTTTGGTTCGTTGTGAGCGCGGTGCTCAGAGCTTACCTTAGTCTTAGATTGGTGTCCCATTCAACGGAATAGTTGTGGTACCCTAAGGAGGTGACAGCTCCGGACGGGCTCTGTAGTCCACCACGTTAGTTCGGGCCGGTAGGATTCAGCGCGTCGTCTTCCTCCCTTCTCATCCCAGTCTGAGGGCACGGCTTTGCATGCCCCTGCAGCACTAGAAGAGCTTGACGAGTTTAGCTCACCTTGGTTATCCTTTGCCTTAGTTCTTTGCCGAGAGTTGACAAGAATAGATAGATTGTGTTAGGATCCTTTCTCGTCTCGTTGTCCTCCCAGCTCGCTAGATCCTCTCTAGACCTTTATCAAGATCTCCTTGCGTTTGTCAAGTTATCCCCGAATATCTTTATTCGTTATCCCCTGCTATAGCTCTTTACCAAGTCTTGTCTTTCTCCACCGTTTATTCAATCATCTTTGCCGTAGTGCCTCCCTTGGGAAAATATAAATACGATAACCCGAATACCACTGGGTGAAGTGCTACAACGGTAATCCGTGCGCTTGCGGACCTTTCTGTGATCGTGTGTTTTACCCAGACGTTCCCTAGCCCCGTTACTAGAGGTGTGAACCCGGCAGTGACGCTAGTGAGTGCCAACAAGCATTCCTGGCGTCGTCGCCGTAAGTGCAACCTTAGTGGTGAGGCTAAGGAGCGTCAACAGCAAGCATCATCAACAACTAGCAAAGAGCACTTGCTACAAGGCATGGATTTCATAACACAAATTTCAGCCCTAGCTTGCTCAAGTTCATCTACACATGTGGTGTGAGTCAATATTAATTCTTTAATTTCAGCAAGCAAAGACTCACAAGAAACACATGGTGAGGAAGCATTTGACTCCAACAAAGAAATCTTACTTCTAGCATTAACAAGATCATCATTCAAAGCAACACAAGAGTTGCAAGGCATAGAAGCATTGGACTTCAACAAAACAATTTCATCTATCAAGCAAGCAATAGAAGAATTTAACTCTTCATTCTTTCTAAGCAAGGTACTAACATCATTAGCAAACTCAAGAGTTTCTCCCCTAACAATCTTATTTTCAACAAGCAAAGCATCACATGACTTGCATGGCAAAGGAGAGTTCTTTAACTCAACATTCATCTCACCATAGGCACAAAGGCAGGTGAACAAGCTAATGATACCTTGGGTGAGCTTGACCTTGCTTCTCTTCATGAGCTTGTATTGGAGATCATCATCTTGAGCCACCAAAAGTCGGATCAACACCGACACCTCCTTGTCATTTTCCAACTCCTTGCACTTTCTCCTCCACTTGTGGTCATCTCCCAAAGCACTCTCCTTCACACCAATCTCAGAAGGCAAAGACACACAAGAGGAAGAGCTTTATGCCATAACTCAAAGCACCGGTTAGGATTAGCCAAAAACAAGCTCAAACCACGCAAATCGAATCCGCAAGCAAAAGCGCCCCTTTTCTCTGTTGCCCTATGGATCCTAGACTTGTTAGAGTCACACGAATCTGCAACCGGCTCTGATACCAATTGAAGGACCGGATTGGCGACCAGAGAGGGGGGGAGTGAATGGGAACCGATAAAAATTCTTTCTCAAAAGAACTCGGCCTATATCCCAATCGCAACTCCGAGGGTCATACACGAACAAGTGGGAGCACGCACAAACCTCTCTCGAGACCTTAGGAACAAATCTTGAAAGGTTAGGAAGCAAAGCGGAAGCAAGCACGAACGAACCCGAGTAACAAAGAGGAAGGCTGAGACCTACCAGGTCAACCGGCACAAGTGACTGGGTCACCCTGAGCCTTCCAGAGCCGCACCGGGTCACCCGAGCACAAGTGTCTGGGTCAACCTACCCCCTTCGGGTCACCCAGCCACTAGTGACCGGATCACCCGGGACAGCCCAGAAAACTAACCGCGAATTCGTCCCAAACTTTCGATCAATGGATCTCCCAAACCACTTGGAGTCTTGAGACCAAATTTTGGGGAGATGATGAACACCCCAAGGAGAGGATATGCCCCAAAAATTTCAGCCTCTAACTCCCTACAACTCCCGGAATCGCAAATCTTTGCCAAGAACACTATGACCCAGGGTTCATCCAAAAGTCAACAAATCGAAGGCCAAATCCGGTGTTTGAGGGGTCAAGATCATCCACAAAGAGGCACAAGGCACTAACCCATGATCCCCCCAAAGAAATCCGGAGAGAAACACCCTCAAATCGTCGAATCGAGCGATGAACGAAAATCCTCCAAAAATACCTCTGAAAATCGCAGAAAAAGAAAAACGCCGGGAGCAAAGGATTTGGCACAAGATTGAGAAGGATGATTTCACTATGAATATCTTAGCCAAATCCGGTTACAAGCCACTCACAAGAATCACAAATCTTGGATGGCAAAAAACTCAAACAAAGAGCCACACACCTCCTTGGTGAAAAAGGCACCAAGTCACCCGTAGGCTTGCGGTGAACTTGAGCACGGTTTTGAACCGTCAACAGAAGGATATCTCAAATTTCTTCGAACCTGTGCCTGAGGAAATTCCAGAAGTAAAGTACCCACAGTCTTACCAAGCTACATTTGGGGGTACTCCAGGGACTGTGCACATGACCGGGGAAGGAGTGGTGTTTGTCTACTTCAATCATGGGAGCAAAGCCTTTGAGAGAGTCAAGATTGGCCCAGCTCATGCTCATATGGTCATACCAACAGAAAAAAGGGCTCCTATTCCACCTCATAGGCCAAATCTCACTCCACCTCAGAGATCGGCTCAACAGCCGATACTCGGGATGCCTGTGCAAACCGCTCCACTACAGCAACCAACGCTCGGGATGCCCATACATACAGCCCCGCCTCAACAGTCAACGACAATGCAGGCTATCTTAACCCCTGCTAATACGGTGGCTCATACAAGATCTTCACCTCAACAGCCGATCAACCAAGGAGCAGCAGGGCAGCCAATGGTCCCACAGGTGGATTCTGCACAATTGCTGCAAACACTTCTAAATCAATTGGCTATTTCAAGCCAGTTGAATATTGTTGACGCTCCTTAGCCTCACCACTAGGCTGGCACAAACGGCGACGGCGACAGAAATGCTTGCTGGCGCGTACAAGCGTCGCCGTCGGGTTCACACCTCTAGTAACGGGGCTAGGGAATGTCTGGGGTAAAACACACGATCACAGAAAGGTCCGCAAGCGCACGGATTACCGTTGTAGCACTTCACCCGGTGGTATTCGGGTTGTCGATTTATATTTTCCCAAGGGAGGCACGACGGCAAAGATGATCGAGTAAACGGTGGAGAATAACCAATACTTGGTAAAGAGCTATAGCGGGGGATAACGAATAAAGGGGGATAACTTGACACACGCTAGGAGATCCAGATAAAAGACTAGAGAGGATAGCGAGCTGGGAGGACAACGAGACGAGAAAGGATCCTAACACAATCTATCTATTCTTGTCAACTCTAGGCAAAGGGCTAAAGCAAAGGATAACCAAGGCAAGCTAACTCGGCAAGCTCTTCTAGTGCTGCAGGGGCATGCAAAGCCGTGCCCTCAGACTGGGATGAGAAGGGAGGACTATGAAGCGCTGAATCCTACCGGCCCGAACTAACGTGGTGGACTACAGAGCCCGTCCGGAGCTGTCACCTCCTTAGGGTACCACAACTATTCCGTTGCGCGGGACACCAATCTAAGACTAAGGTAAGTTCTGAGCACCGTGCTCACAACGAACCAAAGAACCTTTCCCCGGGTACCGCGAAGGAAGGTCTCTCTCTCCGGTGAAACACCGGAGATCAAGCGAAGAACGACCACAACACTATAGGGTTCAAGAGAGCTATGCTAACCAAGACTAAACTAACTTTAGTCTAAACCAAGAATAAAGCTTCTAGAGCAAAGTAAAAGCTGAATGTAATTGACTCGAAAAGTAAGATAGAAAGATAACTTAAATTGTACTTGAGTCTAAACAAAGAAAGGATACAAGAGCAATACCGGAACTCTGAAGAAGACTCCTCTGGAACCCCGAGACTTGCTCGACTCGACTCTAACTCCCAAGCTACACTAATCCTACTCCAAGTGAACAAAAGAGTGGAAATGAGATGCTCCAGCGCTGTGTGTCCAATCCAGCGGGTGTGAGGCTCCTTTTATAGGTAAGTGAGGTCGGTTGAGCGCGTGGGCCCATTTTCATAGGTGCGGCCGGCCCTATGATCCACCGCCTCTCGACTTGGACGCTCCTGATCCTTGCTCCTGAGGCGGTTGAAGGTCGGTAACTTGAGTCGGTTTTGGTTGGCACGGCGGTTGGGAGGTGCGGCCGGCCCTCTAGGTGCGGCCGGCCCACCTATAAGCCGTGGGATGAACCGCCTTCGCTCAGGGACGCCGAGGATTGCCTTGGAATGACGGTTGTGGTGGTTGATCGACCGGAGAGGTGGACCCATTGATCCAAGTGATCACAACTTCATCCATTCGATCAAACCGACGTTTCCTTGATCAATCTTGTTCATCCAAGTTGTGCACGCGGGGAAGGAAGTGATTGGGACCGAAGACGTGGCACGGGGCAGGTGCGGCCGCACCTGGTAGGGCCAGCCGCACCTGGAGGGCCGGCCGCACCTGCCAGGCCGGCCGCACCTGCAGGGCCGGCCGTGCCTGGTGGTGCGGCCGTGCCTAGCTCGTGTGGCACGTTGGTTCCATTTCCCCCCTAAATTTGTACCTGTCCATAAAAATTGCAACACAACTCGTGGAACTTTATTAGTATCAAAAATGTGCATGAAACTTGTTATATACTCCTCTCGAACTCGAGGTTTTGACGGTCGAATCTTTGTTGTAAGGACCGTCAACAAACTCCCCCAAGCTAAACGTTTGCTCGTCCTCAAGCAAAGCCTAGACTTGGCCTCGGTGGATGAGGGGTTGCATGGTGTTATCACTCGGCAAGTACCTGCGCACAAACTCCATGCTCTTCTTGCAAATTTGAAAAGGTTGGTACGAGAAACTTGGCCTTACTTTACTCGTGGGGCTTTTAGCTTTCCACCTTGCCTTCGGAGGTTGAAAAGTAGAATGGGTTTGGACTTTGCATCTCTTACTCTTCTTCTTTTCTGTATCCTATCTCGGAGTTTTTGAAAATTTTGCAAAGAAAGACAAGGTTCCTCGGATGGTTCCCTCGATCGCTCAAGTGGTGTTTGTCACCTCACCAAAGGCTTTAAGCGAGCCTCAACTTCCTACTTCTATGGCTTGTATGTGGAGCTTTGGGTAGGATAAGTATGAGGCTCACTTGTGCCACATGATATTGTTGAGCCAATGACTAGATCCAAGAAGAAACTA
Organism: Cenchrus fungigraminus; assembly: GCA_036936925.1. Taxonomy (NCBI): domain Eukaryota; kingdom Viridiplantae; phylum Streptophyta; class Magnoliopsida; order Poales; family Poaceae; genus Cenchrus; species Cenchrus fungigraminus. The sequence continues at coordinate 10,350,073 of CM072778.1, read as the reverse complement.
GTCATGCAACTTGATCGAGATGTGCAAGTGTGTGGAATATTTTTGTTTGCTTTTCTAAACACTCCTTGCTTTGAGATTCTCCTCTTGCTTTTTCTTTTGGAGGGGGGGTCATGCTTTTTTTCTCTCTTTTTCTATGCTCTTTGATTGGAGCACATTTTTTTTCTATGCTTCTTGAGCATATACTTTTTTTTCTTTCGATGACCCCTCTCTCCTTTTGCAAGATTACAAGAAGAGAAATCTCTTTGAACTTTGGAATATTTATTTTTGGTGGATGGATGGCATGTTTTGCGTAACTCCCGGTGTGGGAGTTAGCATGTATACGTGGGTGTACGTGATCTCGATCATGGAAGCATGAAAAGATTCTAACAAGGGTCACAACAATTTGGCAAAACTCAATGGGTCACAAGCAAGCATATGTAGAAGGTTTGAGCATTGATATCGACATATGGCTTTGGTAGGTAATATGACCATTGAGGAACTTGCTTTGTTTTATTTTCAAAAAGAAATCTTCCGAGATTTCACCATACTTTGAGATAGAGCAGATCAACATTGTCGCACCATATCATACTAGTCAACAACCTAGATTTGGTCATAAGCATTTGCTTCCCACAAGGTTTTATTTCAAGCTCTTGTCTCAAAATATACCAACAAATTCAAAAAGGCATAGAGCACAAAGGTATGTACTAGGTTCTTGCAAAGTTTTAACATAGCAACCATTCATCATTTCCAAAGTGAGGGTATAGACAAGATTTCAAGCACATGGTAGAAGCAAACATTTTTCTTTTATTCAAAAGAGATAAACAAGATGTAAAAGAGTAGTTTGGATGGACATACCTTCCTTGATTGAAAATGGGGTCTGCCTCAAGCTAAATTTTGGCTCTCTGGTTGGCCTGTCTTCATTTTGGTGATGGGACGAGCACCGGGACGCTTGTAGTGCGGCCGTATCACTTGGTACAGCCGGCCCTACTAAATTTTTCCCAGGCACTCGTGTTCCCTCCTATAAACATCATGCACAAAAATTTTGTCGAGGGGAGGTATGGCCGTACCTCTAGGTTCGGCCGTATCACCAAAAATCTCCAAAACTGCTTTTCTAAGCCTTGTTTATTTACAAAATGCAATGGTGAAAACAAATTTGAAATCTAAACATGATTGATGCACGAAATAAAAGATTGAAAGGGAAATATGAGATAAATACCGGTTTACCTCTCGGTGAGGGCTCGTCGTTTAGAGTCCGTGAGCGGGACTCCTCCGGTAGCTTAATTGATCTTGTGCTCGTCCGGTCCCAGAGTGGAGGGCTCGGATGATGCTCTCTTCACACGCCACACCTTCTTTGTTTTCTTTGGTGGTGATGAAGTCGGTGAGGCTTTGGCGGGGGTGTTCTTGATTTCCGTCTTCTTTTCCCCCTTAGCCTTGTTGATTGGCTTTGACTTCTTGGGTTGGTGGCGCCTGTTGGATGCTTTGTCCTTGGGTTTGGTCGGGGCCACCTCTCCTTCCTGCACAAGGTTAGAAATTTTTCTATCGACCATTCGTACCTGTGAGCATTGCTCCACCTTTGGTTTAAAGGTGAACCGTTCTTCCTCGTCGTTGATGTTGAGGCGGATCTCTCCGGCTCCTACATCGATGTTAGCATTGGCGGTGCTCAAGAAAGGTCTCCCGAGGATTAGAGGCGTCCTTGTATCGACATCCATGTCGAGGACGACGAAATCCACGGGTACGAAGAAATCCCGGACTCTCATCGGAATGTCCTCCGCTATCCCCGCCGGGTAGCGGACCGATTGATCCGCTAGCTGCAAACACATGGTTGTAGGCGACAAGGAAGTATAATTGAGCTTGTCGAAGACTACCTTAGGCATGACGCTAACGCTGGCTCCAAGGTCGCATAGTGCATTTTCAAAGTGCTCGGACCCGATAGAGCAGCTGATCGTAGGGCACCCGGGGTCTTTCTTCTTTAGAATGGCCGCACTACACTCCTCCGTAAGCTTGACCATATCCATGGTGGGTAGAGGTCTCTTATTGTTGAGGATGTCTTTGAGGTACTTGGCGTAGGTTGGTACCTGCATAGCCTCAAGAAATGGTATGTTGACATTGAGTTTCTTGATTACCTCAACGAACTTCCCGAATTGCTCATCCACGGTAGGCTTCTTGATTCTTCGGGGAAATGGAAGGAGCGTGGTGTTGACATATTCTTGGGGTGCCGTTTTCCTTAACCTTTCCTCTCCGGGGGATGCCTCCTCGGTGTCTACCTCTTCATCCGACTCGGTGGTCACTTCCTTCTGTTTCTTCTCTGCGGGGTTAGGATGTGGTGGATCCCGAGTGGTCTTACCACCTCTCGTGGTCACCGATTTTAAATTCTCTCGGGTAGGCTCGGGTTGCCCCGGGATTCCACCCGACTCAGAAGAAGGCAAAGAAGCAGCAAGCTGAGCAAGTTGAGTTTCTATCATTTTGTTAAAGCTAAGCTGATTCTTCATGGCAGAGGTGAAAGATTCTATGGTGGAGTTAAGATTTTCAAGAACTTTCTCATTGGCGGCTAGCTTCTTGTTTAAACTTTCATTAATTCTAGCTTGGCCAAAGACAAGATCTTTAATGGAAGGCTGATTATTGAAAGAGTTAGAGTAGTTACCTCCATTTTGATTGTTGAACGGGAAGTTGGGCCTCGAGTTCCACCCTTGATTGCTATAGTTCTTGTTGCGGAACCCATTGTTGTTGCCATTGTTGATGAAGTTGGCTTCTTACCTTGTCTCGAGACAATCGTTGCCCGAATGATCGACATTACCGCAAACCTCGCACGTCATGTGTGCGTCCATGATCTTGGCGGTTTCCATGTTGGTCGATGCCTCCAATTTCTTCATGAGGAGGTCCATCTTAGCGGCAATCATGTCGATTCCATAGACTTGGTGTAATCCGCGGGTACGGGGTTGGAGACGATCTCCATCCCAACCTTGATTTGCCACCATCTTCTCGATTAATTCCTTAGCGGCTGGTACTTGTAGCGAGAAGAAGGCTCCTCCAGCAGCTGCATCTAGGTGCTCACGGGACGTACGCTTGAGCCCGTGATAGAAGGTCTGAATTAAGAACCACCCGTGCATGCCATGGTGCGGGCACGCGGTGATGTACTCCTGGAAGCGTTCCCATGCTTCCGGGATGTTCTCATCATTCTGCTGCTGGAAACCCGAAATTCTTGTGCGGAGGGCATTGGTTTTGCCCACCGGGAAGAACTTTGCGAGAAATGCCTTTGAGCACTTATCCCATGTGTTTATGGCATCTCGCTCTGCATAAAACCATTGCTTCACCTTCCCGAGCAATGAGAATGGGAATAGGCGAAGACGGATGGCATCATCCGTAACTCCACGGATAGCGAAAGTCCTACACACCTCCAAAAAGTGCTGGAGATGTGCATTGGCATCTTCATTTGGCTTGCCGGAGAACGGATTTGCTTGCACCATATTGATCAATGCCGGCTTGAGTTCAAAGTTTCCGTCTCCCACCGTTGTGGTTGGTCCGGTTGGGACATTGGTGTTGGAGGGGGCGAAAAACTCGCGGATCGTCCTCTCGGCCATTGGTGCTGACGAGGTGCTGTCTACGGGATCGACGGTGTTCGTCTCTTGAGTCGAGAGAAACTTCTGAGGGATGATGACACGGGGTCGCACTCTCCTCACAAGTGACTCCGGATTGTCATTAAAGTTGGACGGTAGGTCGAAACCGGTCATGCACTACTCTGCGTACACGAGAGTAGAGCAAGGGTAAACCCGCTTAAACAGCGGTTCACCGAACCTTGATAATTCTACCACGATGTCTAAACAATATCTTATGCCTATTGCCTCCCCGGCAACGGCGCCAGAAATGCTTGTTGACGCTCCTTAGCCTCACCACTAGGCTGGCACAAATGGCGACGGCGACAGAAATGCTTGCTGGCGCGTACAAGCGTCGCCGCCAGGTTCACACCTCTAGTAACGGGGCTAGGGAACGTCTGGGGTAAAACACACGATCACAGAAAGGTCCGCAAGCGCACGGATTACCGTTGTAGCACTTCACCCGGTGGTATTCGGGTTGTCGATTTATATTTTCCCAAGGGAGGCACGACGGCAAAGATGATCAAGTAAACGGTGGAGAATAACCAAGACTTGGTAAAGAGCTATAGCGGGGGATAACGAATAAAGATATTCGGGGATAACTTGACACACGCTAGGAGATCTAGATAAAAGATTAGAGAGGATAGCGAGCTGGGAGGACAACGAGACGAGAAAGGATCCTAACACAATCTATCTATTCTTGTCAACTCTAGGCAAAGGGCTAAAGTAAAGGATAACCAAGGCAAGCTAACTCGGCAAGCTCTTCTAGTGCTGCAGGGGCATGCAAAGCCATGCCCTCAGACTGGGATGAGAAGGGAGGACTACGACGCGCTGAATCCTACCGGCCCGAACTAACGTGGTGGACTACAGAGCCCGTCCGGAGCTGTCACCTCCTTGGGGTACCACAACTATTCCGTTGCGCGGGACACCAATCTAAGACTAAGGTAAGCTCTGAGCACCGTGCTCACAACGAACCAAAGAACCTTTCCCCGGGTACCGCGAAGGAAGGTCTCTCTCCGGTGAAACACCGGAGATCAAGCGAAGAACGACCACAACACTATAGGATTCAAGAGAGCTATGCTAACCAAGACTAAACTAACTTTAGTCTAAACCAAGAATAAAGCTTCTAGAGCAAAGTAAAAGCTGAATGTAATTGACTCGAAAAGTAAGATAGAAAGATAACTTAAATTGTACTTGAGTCTAAACAAAGAAAGGATACAAGAGCAATACCGGAACTCTGAAGAAGACTCCTCCGGAACCCCGAGACTTGCTCGACTCGACTCTAACTCCCAAGCTACACTAATCCTACTCTAAGTGAACAAAAGAGTGGAAATGAGATGCTCCAGCGCTGTGTGTCCAATCCAGCGGGTGTGAGGCTCCTTCTATAGGTAAGTGAGGTCGGTTGAATGTGTGGGCCCATTTTCATAGGTGCGGCCAGATGAGGAGGTGCGGCCGGCCCTATGATCCACCGCCTCTCGACTTGGACGCTCCTGATCCTTGCTCCTGAGGCGGTTGAAGGTCGGTAACTTGAGTCGGTTTTGGTTGGCACGGCGGTTGGGAGGTGCGGCCGGCCCTCTAGGTGTGGCCGGCCCACCTCTAAGCCGTGGGATGAACCACCTTCGGTCAGGGATGCCGAGGATTGCCTTGGAATGACGGTTGTGGCGGTTGATCGGCCGGAGAGGTGGACCCATTGATCCAAGTGATCACAACTTCATCCATTCGATCAAACTGATGTTTCCTTGATCAATCTTGTTCATCCAAGTTGTGCACGCGGGGAAGGAAGTGATTGGGACCAAAGATTTGGCACGGGGCAGGTGCGGCCGCACCTGGCAGGGCCGGCCACACCTGCAGGGCCGGCTGCACCTGCCAGGCCGGCTGCACCTGCAGGGCCAGCCGTGCCTGGTGGTGCAGCCGTGCCTAGCTCGTGTGGCACGTTGGTTCCATTTCCCCCCTAAATGTGTACCTGTCCATAAAAATTGCAACACAACTCGTGGAACTTTATTAGTATAAAAAATGTGCATGAAACTTGTTATATACTCCTCTCGAACTCGAGGTTTTGACAGTCGAATCTTTGTTGTAAGGACCGTCAACAAATACGCATCAACCAGCCCCATCGGCTAGTCAGCCGATTGAACATGCTACATCTGTTATAGGTCATTCAAACACTCAAGGTTCTACTGAGGCAATGGTAGCTCCATATCCAAAGACAAGAATCTTAGAAGAACGACCTCCAGAAACTCCAGCTGAGATGCAAGCAATTGAGCAAGTAGCTATAGAGTTGAAATCTCATATGAAGCAGGAGTTGATCGACCACTTCTCAGAGATGCTACTGAAGCAATATGAGATAAAGCCCAAACAGCAGTCCTGCATGTATAGGACACCGTATCCCTCTGGCTACGATCAGATACCGTTCCCTCCAAGATTCAAGGTACCAGATTTCACCAAGTTCTCTGGGCAAGATGAAACATCCACTATGGAGTATATCACTCGGTTTATCATCCAATGTGGAGAAGCAGGGAATGTTGATGCACTCAGGATACGTTTGTTCTCTTCATCTCTGTCAGGGCCGGCATTCTCATGGTTCACATCACTGCTGGCTAACTCCATCATCAAGTGGTCTGATTTGGAATAGCAGTTCCATAATTACTTCTTCTCTGGTATTAACGAGATGAAGATCACTAATCTGACCAGGCTCAAGCAAAGGAACAATGAAACAGTAGCTGGATTCATTCAAAGATTCAGAGAGGTCAGAAATAAATGCTATAGTCTGAACTTGGGAGACAAGCAACTAGCTGAACTAGCTTTCCAAGGTCTCTTGCCGACCTTAAGGGAGAAGTATGCATCACATGATTTTGAAAGCCTCAGCCAGTTGGTTAGTCGGATGAGTCAAGAAACTGTAAAGTCTTATGAACCTAGAAGGAATTTTCAGAAGAAGGTGTCGTATGTGGACTACTCTGACTCAGAAGATGAAGACAATATGATAGGGCTCGCAGAGTGGGTCAAAGGCAAAAAGACAGTGTCCTGTCCTTTTGGTGATAAAGAGCCAGAGAAATTCGGCTTTGATATCACTAAGGCCGATAAGATATTTGATCTGTTGCTTCAACAAGGGCAGATTAAACTCTCCCAGTTCCATACCATACCATCTACAGAAGAGCTGAAGAGGATGAAGTATTGCAAGTGGCACAATGCAACATCACACAACACCAATAATTACAAGATCTTCAGACCACAAATCCAATCAGCTATTGAGCAAGGGAGACTTAAATTGAAACTCCTACCAAAGCTGAAAAGCTGATGAAGATTGATCAGTACCCCTTCCCAACTAACACAGTTGAAATGTCTAGCAAAGACATGTCCCGAGTTAAGTTGCTGACATCTGATTCGGCTCAAAATAAAAGAGTTGTTGATCCCAAAGTACAAGTAACCACTGCTGATGTCAAAGGTAAAGGGTTACTACATGGAGAAGGAGAATCAAAGCCACGCCGACCCGTCACGTCACAGATGCTGATCAACAAGTTCCAACGCCGACAAGAGAAGGCAAAGGAAAGAGAAGAGTGGGCGTGGCACAATGAAGGACATTGGAGATGTCCGTTCTTCAAGTACTGCTGGGAAGAAGGGATCAAGCTACCAATGGTAGAAAACTGTCCAGAATGCAACGGGGCTTACAATAATAGCAACTCATCTAAAAGGGTTTGCTTTGATGATAGAAGACCTGCAACCAAGGATCACCGTGGATTCAACAATCAACGGGTCCCGGTTCACGATCAGCTGGGGGGCAAAGCCAACGTCCACGATCGGATGAGGGGCAAGGCCAGCGTTCATGATCGGCTGGGAGGTCGAGTCAATGAAGAGTCAAACGATCGGCTAGAAGAGATGGCTGATTCTCTAGTCCCTGATGAGGACATCATATGCCGAGCTCCTGAACGTCGACGCACATTGCAACTGGATGATGAAGGATCAAGCCAAACACGTAAGAAGCCCAATCCACAATGGTGTCCAGATGGCTTGACTAAGTCCCAGAACTAAAGAGTCCAGCGCCTACATCAGCTGGAACAGCATGAAGAAGCAGAGAGACTTGTGCTGGACAAGAAGAAGGTTCGGTCTAAAGTTTGGCGCCCAAAGCCTAAGGCCGATGGTAGGGAAGATTGCAAACCCCAAGCTGATATAAACATGGTTGTCTTCCTACCGAAAGAATTCATGGCTCCGGCTGATTCGGATATGTCCGATGAGGAGCTTGGCATGGCTCAGTTGACACTGGAACCTAAACAAGCTATCTTTGAGAAGCCAGAAGATGGGAAGAGACAACACTTGAAGGCTCTGTTTCTCAAAGGATATGTTAATGGGAAACCAGTCACTAGGATGCTTGTGGATGGAGGAGCAGCAGTCAACCTGATGCCATACACCATGCTGCGCAAGATTGGGAAATCTGATGAAGATTTAACCCAAACCGACATGATGTTGGTGGACTTCGAAGGCAACGTCTCTCCAGCTCAAGGAGCAATTTGCGTGGAGCTCACCATCAGCAGTAAGACCCTTCCAACCGCTTTCTTTGTCATTAAAGGGAGAGGATCTTATAATCTACTACTGGGTCGGGATTGGATACATGCCAATTGTTGCATACCATCTACAATGCATCAATGCATCATCCAATGGATCGGAGATTCAGTGGAGGTGGTGCAAGGAGAAACCTCCTTGACAGTAGCAGCTACAGAAGCACAAGGATGGACTTATGATCGGGTGAGCTGCATATCTGGGAAAGCATGGGATACCAAGTATCTCAAAGTGTCCGATTTTGGACTAAAGCCGGTTCAAGCAGTCAGCTCTGATGACGAAGCTGAATGAATCAATTCATTGAAGACAAAAGGAGGCTTGGGCATGGAGTCATAGCAGCCGATGAGTTGGTCGCCCAAGAGTTTCAACAGTTGTACAAGCCGATTGCCTTATCGTGCCTATCGGGCGATTGAGTTTTCGAGCTACAGCCGATTGCAAATTGTAATTGTAGAATAGCCGATATCTGTAAAGAATCGCCTTTAGTGCAAAAAATGTAGAACCGATGTGCAAAATTAATATATTCGATTATAGCTGATACATATATCGCCTTCAGAATGAAAATACGTGTTTATCTCTTCTGCTTTGGATTACAATGATATTACAACTTAGATCTACAGGTTACATATGTTCTCAAGAGGTTGCAAGAAAGGCACTGTCCTAACTCCCAGTATGATGAGGATATTGAATCGATGAATGGGAGAAAGACACACGCGAAGAGGAAATGAAAGATTAAGGTCTTCACCCGATTCTGCAATCTTCCGCCAGAAGGAGCCCGAGTTGATGACCAAGATGGTCGTTCCTTTGGCACGCTCTTCCTCTGATAAATGTGTAGCAAGACACCCTACCTGTCTTCTTCCCCTAGAACCTGGTCCTCACAAGGATTCTTCTAGCTATATGCCTCATGGATTTTCAAAAGGAGACGAAGAAGAAGAGGGGGTACTACACAACTTCACAAGAATTCTTCTAGTTATGAGGGAGAAAGGGGAGAGAAGAACAATCATACAGCAAGAGCCTATAATCTATCCGAGTTAGTTGAGACATAGCCAATGAGAGTGAGTTTCCTCTATCGAGCTTCAGGCCTATTTATAGCCTCAAGATACAGAAGGGATAACTACAAGAGGGAATTGAAAAAGGGGAAATGAAGAGCATCCGATGCAGTCAAAGCTAGAACGGTTTCCCCGTGAAAGACTCAGGGCTGGACAGTGGGCAGGCATGCAGTGATATGTTTCCCAAAATTCAGGGGCTGGCTTTGAAGAAACATTAAATAATAGAATGTGAACCTACTCTGTACTCCAGAAGAGGAGGTTGTCCGGATTCCTCTCCCTCAACATTTCTAGCAACAATGACAAGCTTCGATGTATCATTAGGATATAAGAAATCTTCAAAAAGAAACTTGTCAAGGAGTGGAAATGATCGTGTTTTCCTGAGAAATCTCTCGGAGGAACATGCCTCTCATTCCTAACAAAAGCCGATTTGGTTCATGGATATGCTACATGAAGAACGAGATGAGTTTTTATAGCAAAGAAGTTGAACCAAGTCATAAAGAAGCACCTACAAGTATGGGTGGAGATTTATCACCAGAAAGTGGTATAGTGAATCAAATAATAATTAAGAGGTGGAGACTTTCATTCATAAAAGGCCGATCGCATCGGCTAACAGTACAGCAAAGTTTAAAGGAGGCTCTTGGCCTTGTCTAACTCCACCCTAGTTTGAGCTATCTCTTCACCTATACGATCTAGTTCTTGAAGAAGAGCTGTCCTCCTGGCTTCAAGAACCTCCAATTTCTCCCCCTTGTTGGCAATCACCAGACGGAGACCACGTTCTTGCCTGGATGGGTGGTTTGGCCGATTTGCACCAAAAGCGTTGATGTTCGAGATGATCTTCTCTACGGTATCACGGTCTGGAGACTGAGAGAAAGAAAAGATGTCAGGAAAAGGAAATTGTGAAAACAAGAGAAGAAAGGAGAAACCAACCTGATTCACAGAGGAGGAATAAGAAGAAGAAGCCATAGCAAAAGGAAAATGACAGTCCTAAAAGACTAAACGGAGGCTAGCAATATATAGAGACCGATTGAAACGTTCGGTCAAAGCATTCAACGCGGAACGTTGGAAGTTGGCCAGTAAAGGCCAATCACAGTTTACAAAATTACAAATAAAGTTTAAACTATGCCTAAAAGATGGATGGCATTGATGAGATCCAGGCGCAGCTGGTCAACCGCTTCTATCTCCTGACGATCGGCATCGGCCGAACCAGGAATCGGCTGCTCTTGACTACGTAGGACTTGAGCTTGACATGCAACAGAATACCTTTGTTCTGCATGGCAGCTGTTGATGCTCCTTAGCCTCACCACTAAGGTGGCACTTACGGTGACGGCGCCAGGAATGCTTGTTGGCACTCACTAGCGTCGCTACCGGGTTCGTACCTCTAGCGACGGGGCTAAGGAACGTCGGGGGTAAAACACACGATTACAGAAAGATCCGCAAGCGCACGGATTACCGTTGTAGCACTTCACCCGGTGGTATTCGGGTTATCGTATTTATATTTTCCCAAGAGAGGCACTACGGCAAAGATGATCGAATAAAACGGTGGAGAATAAACAAGACTTGGTAAAGAGCTATAGCGGGGGATAACGAATAAAGATATTCGGGGATAAATTGACACACGCAAGGAGATCTTGATAAAGGACTAGAGAGGATCTAGTGAGCTGGGAGGACAACGAGACGAGAAAGGATCCTAACACAATCTATCTATTCTTGTCAACTCTAGGCAAAGAACTAAAGCAAAGGATAACCAAGGCAAGCTAACTCGACAAGCTCTTCTAGTGCTGCAGGGGCATGCAAAGCCGTGCCCTCAGACTGGGATGAGAAGGGAGGACGACGACGCGCTGAATCCTACCGGCCCGAACTAACGTGGTGGACTACAAAGCCCGTCCGGAGCTGTCACCTCCTTAGGGTACCACAACTATTCCGTTGCGCGGGACACCAATCTAAGACTAAGGTAAGCTCTGAGCACTGTGCTCACAACGAACCAAAGAACCTTTCCTCGGATATCACGAAGGAAGGTCTCTCTCTCCCGTGAAACACCGGAGATCAAGCGAAGAATGACCACAACACTATAGGGTTCAAGAGAGCTATGATAACCAAGACTAAACTAACTTTAGTCTAAACCAAGAATAAAGCTTCTAGAGCAAAGTAAAAGCTGAATGTAATTGACTCGAAAGGTAAGATAGAAAGATAACTTGAATTGTACTTGAGTCTAAACAAAGAAAGGATACAGGAGTAGTACCGAAACTCTGAAGAAGACTCCTCCGGAACCCCGAGACTAGCTCGACTCGACTCTAACTCCCAAGCTACACTAATCCTAATCTAAGTGAACAAAAGAGTGGAAATGAGATGCTCTAGCGCTGTGTGTCCGTTCCAGCGAGTGTGCCTTTTATAGGCAAGGGAGGTCGGTTGAGCGCGTGGGTCCATTTTCACAGGTGTGGCCGGATCAAGGGGTGCGGCCGGCCCTGTGATCCACTGCCTCTCGCCTTGGACGCCCCTGATCACTGCTCCTGAGGCGGTTGAGGGTCAGTGCCTTGTGTCGGTTTCGCCCGGTATGGCAGTTGGGAGGTCCGGCCGGCCCTCTAGGTGCGGCCGGCCCACCTCTATGCCATGGGATGAACCGCCTTTGCTCAGGGATGCCTAGGATGGTCTTGGAATGATGGTTGTGGCGGTTGATCGGCCGGAGAGGTGGACCCATTGATCCAAGTGATCCTAACCTCATCCATTCGATCAAACCGACGTTTCCTTGGTCGATCTCGTTCATCCAAGTTGTGCCCACGGGCGAGGAGGTGAATTGGACCGGAGACGTGCCACAGGGCAGGTGCGGCCGCACCTGGCAGGGCCGATCGCACCTGCAGGGCCGGCCGCACCTACCAGGCCGGCCGTGCCTGGTGGTGCGGCCGTGCCTAGCCCGTGTGGCACGTTGGTTCCAATTTTGTCCTAAATGTGTACCTGCCCATAAAAATCACAACACACCTCGTGGAACTTTATTAGTACCAAAAATGTGCATGAAACTTGCCGTATACTCCTCTTGAACCCGAGGTTTTGACGGTCGAATCTTTGTTGTAAGGACCGTCAACAGCAGCAATGGTGCCTGGAAGATCTGCAAGTTTCTACTCTTCAGCTTTTAAGTCCTGGTCAACTTGGCTGAGTTCTTTCATAAGTTCAGCACGACGCCTCTTCAAACGATCGACACTACCAACAATATCAGAGCGAGAAGATGCCAAGAATTCAATCCTATTATCGAGATCGGCTGTGCTGCTATCCAAGTTCTCCCTGTCCGGAGTAATTTGATTTTGATGCCTCCTTTCCTCCAGCAGATCTTGAGCTTCTTGCACTATGAGTTGACGATTCTCGATGAAAGCAACCTGGAGCATCTTCGCCTTAAGGTCTCTAGGCAATTGACCCTGAATCCGCTTGAAGATGGCTCTGATCGGCTCAGCATCTTGTACAAGTTGGCCGACATCCCGGTTCAGCAATGGAAGCACTTCTGTCAGCTTGGCCTTCACATCGTCAGGGAAAACGGTTACTAATTCACTTCGAGCAATGAGAGATGAGGTTATGGGGACCTGCAGAGGAAGTGTAAATAAGTAAAAGAAAGCTGAAGAAGAAATTTGAAAAGATCAAGGAGTTTACCTCTACAGCAAGTGTCTGCACTTCAATAATCGGATTCTCAGCCGATTCTGATTCAGGAAAATTGACAATTGGAAATTGTGATTGATCATTAGTATCCTGTTGGGAATCATTCAAAGGCTTGTCTTGGGTTTCAACTGGCATTTCAACCACACCCTGAACAAAAGACAAAGGATTATATAGGGGGAAGATAAAAGGAAACGTTAATAGTAATGCTACCTCGATTGAGTCTTCAATGAGAGGATCAATCCGTGCAGAAGAAATCTGAAGTTGGTCAACAGAAGCATCAACCTTTTGATGAAGTCCGGGTTGATCGGCCGACAAAATCAAAATGTCATCGACTGGGGTTTCTTCCAAGACCTTATCCAGACTAAGATCAGCAGTGGTGGTTTGTTCTGGTTGACCAATTAATCCCGAAGACTGCAAAAGAGGATGATCAATCACATATACAGAAAGAAAATGAAAAGCTGAAAGCTTAAGACAGTACCTGGAAAGCACTTGCTAGTAGTCCTGCCATATCTGAGGCATTGATGACCTTAGTGTCAATCCTCTTCTTTGATCTATGAGTAAGAACCTTACTACTCACGGCCTTCCTCTTGAGCGTTGACAGAGGTAGATTGTCTGGAAGAGGATTAGTCTTGGGGCCATGCATGACTGAAGAGATTGAAGGGGCATTATAGGCGATGTACGGAGTTTGTCTCGGTGGCCAATAATAAATCTGATTGCCACTTCTGCTAGTAGCAGGAGGTTCAGTGGTGTCAGGCTGAAAAGAAAAGGAAGCGAGTCAGCATGTGTTAAAGGGATAAACAGTCAGAATATGTTGAAAATGCGCAAGGCAGTCAAATACCTCATCAGCCGGTGCTACGTAATCAGGATCCGGCTTTTCACAGTAAATTCTGGGGGACACACAGAAAAGATGATCATACCATTCTGCCCACCAGATGTTGAAAAAGGGAGAAGAAAAACTGGAAAAACTTCCAGGAGTTAAGATTGATAGTGGCAGAGTCAGGAACCCGATCCAAGAGACGACGATAATGGATATTATCAGGGATAATTTCTTGTGGCTTGATCAAATCAGAGAAATAGAGACCAATCGGCAGCTGACCAAACCCCAACTGACGAGCACTTACTGAGGGGTTATAAAATTCATAAGTAGCCGATTGATCTTTGCCAAAGACGCAAGATGGAAGAATCCCTGGTTTAATTATCTCTACAAAGGCAATCCTATTCTCATCGTCTCTATGGATATCGTCGAAGCTAAACAAAGTCTCAAAATGGTTGTCATCGTCTCTGTATGCAAACCAGATAATGGATCGTGGATTAAAACCAAGATAAAAGCTCCTGAAGTGTTCTGCTATGCGAGATGGAGTTTTCTTATGACCAGGGAACATGGAAACAACTTCTCCAAAATTCATGCATCGACGTTTGACAACTGGCACACCATCTGGTTGATCTCCTGGGTAACGCATGCTGAAAATATCTTGTTCTAGTTGATCCCGGAGGTAAAGATTCAACCACATATTGATAAACCATCAAGGACCCCCTGGAGAACCTATTGGGGAATTGGTTGACAAGCTAACGGCCACTTGGTGAAGGAGATTGTACACAACCCCCAGAAGGTATTTGCCAAGAGGAATAGAGGAACCAAGGGCTAATCGTTCGGCCACGATCTGACAATTAGAGGTGGGGCCGAAAGATTTTCCACAGAAGACGAACTTTTCAAGCCACATGTTCAGAAAAGCCACATGTTCCCTGTCACTAACGGTGCCATCCTTCATATGTTCGACAATGTATCCAGCCCATCCACCCACATATTTAGTTTTCAGACGATGGGAAGGTTTGACGTCACGATAACTGAAGAGAGTATCTGAAGAAGATATGTCCAAGCCAGTTAACAGAAGAACATCAGCCAAAGTCGGGGCCAACAGCCCATGACCGAATAAGAAGGCATTGAGCGCATCAGACCAAAAATAAGAAGCAGCTATTAGGAGAGATTCGTTCCGAGACATGTCAGACAGAGACAGGGTAATACATTAGTTGATCTTATATTCCTCCCAGAAACCTCTGTTTTTGGCAGATACCCTGCGGTACCAATTTCTCCACCCTTTAACATAACCTGTCCAAGACCTAAAGCAACCATCCCAATCAGTCAAGTTCAAAGAAGCATGCTTGAAGGGAATTCGGCCGGTTTCAAGATTGATCATCTCGGTAGGATCAGCGTCACCCATTGGCCCAAGAAAGGTGAGCCCGGGCTTATCATCAACAGGGATGGTGAGATGGGATCTAAGTTCCTGAAGAGATAAATGAATCTGGACTTCAGGCAAAGTGGAACAGCGGTATTTAAAGACAAATAAAAGCGAAAGATCGGGGGAAATACCGGAGGAACTGAAGAAAGGGATGCCTTCGGAGGAGCAGAAGAAGAACCAGAACCTCCAGTGGAGCTTGAGGACGCCATGGATCAGCAGAAGCTTTGAAGCTTAGGGTTCGTCGCTCGAAAGCTTGAGCTGTTGGAGCAACAAGATTTGGGGGAAAAAGAAAGAACCAAGGCGGCTATATTTATGACCTCAAAGATTTGTTGAGATTCTATGACCGACTTCAAATCAAGGGAGATAACGGATTCGAGGAAATTTCGGAGCAAAACATTATTTACTCCGAAACTGGGGGCATGTGTTGACACCGTTTTTTGGAAAAATAGGTCAAAAAAGATAAGGAGAAGCAGCCGATGGAAAGCATAGTACAATCGGCCGATTGAAGGAAAAGAAGAGATCGGTCAACAAGATTCGCCGATGGTCAGAAGGGCTCAGCACTGACAGTGGGCCAGTTGGTCAAAGTAATCGGCCGATGCATGGTCAGCCGGGAAATCGGCCGATGGAGGAAAAAGAAGGCGGTAATCAAAGAGGTACGCCAAAAGGAAAGCATGGTGGAGGCGGGTCAGTCCACGATTGGCAACGGGTCAAGAGTCAGTTTTTAGAAGGTTTTAGACTCCTGCGAGTGTCCTTTTCTATTTTTAGTAGTTCTTGTCTTTAGATGCAAGTAAACAGTGTCGTGATCGGCTAGGAGTCGGGTTTGTCCCCAGGACATAAATAGCGACCTTGTGTGGTCGGAAAATCTGTACACACCAATATCAAACAAACCGCCTCCGGGCAAACCCTTTACTTTTACTACATCTACTTTACAGCATCTACCTTTACAGCATCTACTTTTCGGCGACTTCGCCATTGCGTTTTTTCTATTTTCTACAACACCGTACTTCGGGTTCGTCGGGCTGCATCAGCTGATCTCCGGCAAGCTTGTGAGTACCGTTTTACCGAATAATCCTAGGCTTTAACCTCCAGGCGCATCGCTGAGGTTTCGTCTAGTTCTTTATTCACCCCTTACCGATATTAGCTAGATCTACAAGTTTTCGTACCAAATTCTTGTAGTTTTAGTTATTATCATTACCATCCGCTCGATCTAGATCCTATCGGCTTCTAACACCGCAGCCGATTCCGACCTATCCGAGCGCTGACGTCACGATCGGCCGATTCAGCCGATCGATCTACTTACACACCCGCGCTTCGGTCGCTTTCGAGCCGGCCGATCCCGCTTTACTTTGTATCGGCCGATTGGCTGGTATACGTGTCGCTGAAAGGCCATCGGTTCTCTAGCCGATCCTTAATATTTTTCATTGTCAATTAACAGGTCAGATTGGCTGGCACGCCTCGCTACAGACCGGGGAGTCACGTGTGCTGCGTGCGGAGGTGACGTCCTATTTTCACGTCAACACTACCGAGCATATGATTTCAGGCAGTGCAAGCCGGGTGTGTACTTCTATGACGACGACACATTCAACATGCCAGATATGGTGGCGTATGGTTTTAGAGGTAGGAAATTCCCATGCTTTGACAATGGCTGCTGGCCAGGTCCGGAGCGACCAGTGAAGAAATGGTACGAGTGGCGCCTTCCATCAACCTACACTTCACCAACTTGGTACCTCCGCTGAGTCTTGAGGCGAATTGCGGGCTGCGTGCAGAGTGAAGGCCTTTGTGTGTCAAATTTGAATTAGATGCCTTGTATGGCACGAATAAAACTATACCGTGTTGTAATAGGATCGAGGTGCACTGTCTGTGTTAATTTGCATTTTCTTTGTATGTTAGTTTCCATTATGCCAATCTGCGTAATGCAGTTGATGTGGTAAAAAAATTGTGTAATGTCTTGTTAAGAAAATGTGTGTGCTATAATATTTTGTTTGGTACTATGGTGCCTTAACGTTGACGGCAATGAGGTGAGGCCTTGTTTAGTTTGCTAAAAATTCTAACGTTTTCTCCCCTCTCTCTCCATCATATCACATTAAATACGTCAAAAGACATAAGTTCGGAGTATTAAATATAGGTAAAAAAATAACTAATTACACAGTTTTGATGTACTTCGCGACACGAATCTTTTGAGCCTAGTTAGGCCATGGTAGGATAATATTTACCACAAACAAACGAAAGTACTACAATGTGCTACAGGAATTCCAAACGTTGAAAAAACAAATTTTCCCACGAACTAAACAAGGCCGAGTATCCCAACTGGCATCTGAGCAAGTCAGGAGACCGCCCATTTCTTCATTGACTATGGTCTTTGCATGCTTCGTGCGAACCTTCCTAAGCATCATTTCGAAAAAAATATAAACTAGACAAAAAGTGCTAGAAACAAAAGGCCAAATACATTGGTACGTACATGCTTCCGCACTTCGCTAGCTGTACTACATAAAATGGTGAGTGTTCCCTAATGGGACCAAATTAGCGACTGCTACATGGAGTCAGATCGCCAGAGCTCTTGTTGACGTACGTCACATCATAGGTGCCCTGCTTGGGCGTCCCTTCCTAGCCCTTTGACGCCCTGACCGTAGCACGATGGTGTCTCCAGTTCCTGGGATGGCTGCAGCAGTCATCAAGACCGGGTGTCCTACGGGTACATCAAGCATGCGCAAGCCGAGGCAGTGGAACTGAAAAAAAACAAAATGTAGATGAAAATGATTGTATTAAAGTCTGCCTGCAATGGGAAAACTAGGTTTGCAAGCACACAAAAATATGAAAATTACTGAATGTGAAACATTGGATAACCTTGCATGCAATACAACAATATATCGGCTTCGCCTTTACTGGTCGAAGACAAGCTTTGCAACCTTTCAGATGTGCAAATTTAGTTGGAGCAGCAAATTCCCTAGGATTAAGAAACACAACTATATCATCCTCGACGATGTGCTGCTGGATCCCAGAAACATCAATGACTCCATCTAGATCATCGACTCATACGGTTTCCTCTCGGCAAGATCCAATGCGAATCTGAGTAAAATTTAATAGTTAAATTTTGTCGACCAGCTAACAAACGCGGAAGCACTCTAGAGTATACGCATACTTGAAATCAAACCGATTTGTTACCAATGTGATCTAATAAGTAATTGTTTATCGTACCTGTATGCTGCGATGGTATTTCCCTGGAGAGTGGTCGAAGAGGCACCAACCGCATAGAGCGTGCTGGTTTGTGGAAGTGCATTCTACGCAAAAAAAAAGTACTTAATAAAAGAATTTAATCTTCTATTTCCTCCTATAGCTACCTAGAAATAAAAGTATTTCTAAATAATGAAAGAATGAAAATACATACCTAGTACATTTTCTGTATGTCTATTATTTTCTTTATGAGCATATATTTTATAAACTATATGTGTCGGTGTTTTAGACCGGCAACCTACCAAGGGGAGTACCCGAGGTAGATGAATGTGGTCTCGCCGAGATCGGTAACTCGAAGGAGAGACACGTGGCACACAATTTAGACAGGTTCGGGCCGCGAGGTGCGTAATACCCTACGTCCTGTATGCTGCGTAGCTCTGGATTGATTGGGTGTGTTTACAAGATGATGCTGTTGACGGTTCAAAACCGTGCTCAAGTTCACCGCAAGCCTACGGGTGACTTGGTGCCTTTTTCACCAAGGAGGGTCCTCCCTAAATTTGTCAATCTAAGGATCGGAAGCAAACTCCTAGGATTCTCCATCTAACCTATCGATCTATCCTAACACGAAGCATTGCTTGCATAAGAAGATAAACCTTAAAGATATATGAGTTATAGCATAAGGTTGATCGCATCCATGAACATCGACAAGGTAAGGAGCAAGCAAGGGAAACTAAGGCCTATCGTCTTCTAGTCGTAGTTCTAGCCAAAAGAGCAAGCGCGACATGCATCTCATCCAAAGCCATCTTTGAACTACTATCCTCCAGTCCGATTCCGAAGACGCCCGCCTTTTGGAGCCACCGTCCTGTCACAACGCACTCCTATTCGTGCGGGTTAGCCTAGGGAGAGTTCAAGAAGAACAAGTTGAAAACACTTGGTCGATCCGGTATGCATCTCTAGCCACATAAGATCACATACACTAATACATCTGAGTATGTGACAGGAGAGAAAAGGTGCATAGTTAAGAAAGCTCTACAGGACTCCAAACTATTTAAAATAGCAGTACAAAAATCAGTCACATCAGTGGCGATCTTGTTGGAGTTCTTTTCCGTGCCTTGCGCCATAACGATCCTGGCACCCTGCAACGGGCTACTGCGGGGACTCCCAGAGCCATGATTACGGTGCGCCCCTGGGGTGATTCGATGTTGCGCATGCCCAAAAATGCAGCTGCATCAAACAAATTTGGGCGGTTGTAGTTCAAATACTCATATGAAAAAAAAAACTTAATACAATAAACTTAAACCAGTTGGTCAACTAACACGTGTTTACATTAAATCAGAAAAAAGGTACCTTGCACGCTATAGAACAATACAAAGACATGTCCATTAGAGACCGACCACAAGCATGACACGGTGACACAGGATCGTGTGCAGCTCTCCTACCAATAGGTCTCGGGTTCAAGAACACTACTTTGCTGCTGTTAAGTGTTAATAACATATTGCTGGATGCCTGTGATGTCAACAATCCCGACTAGATCTGCGACACGAACCACCTCCTGCCGAGATGCTCTGCGAATTTATACAAATTCGTATGAAATGAAATGTGAACAAAAAAAAAGAAACAACTTGCATGAATAGGCGACGTGAGGCACCTAGCTAGTTTAGAAAGTTCATTTACCTGAAGGGTGCGATGGTCAGTGTTCTCTGCGTGCTTCACTAAGCACCAAGAGCATAGGGCGTGGCCGGACCTTCCGGGACAATCCAGGCAAAAAAAGGAGGTCACATTGTCAAACTTATTTGGGTGATATTTGCATGGGAGGCAGAACCGAGTGCCTAGGAGGTGGTCGAGGCGCTCAAACGGGAGGGCATGATTGCAGGCTGTGGGCGTACATGATGTGATTGTTGGTTTTTGATGAGAGCCAATCCATGATGGCGCACGTACAAATAGAAGAATGACTGTTCATACCTCAGATGAAAGATGGTCCTCTAGGGTTCCAGTAATTTTCCAGGGCATGATGCACATCAGCCGGCAGTGTGCACCAGCGGGACGATGCGACGGGTATGCAGCCTTCTCTGCTCGAGTTCTCTTTCTCCACACGATCGATCAGGCACGGGGGAGCCAGAGTGTGCGGCAGGAGCATCTACTGGGGCTGGACAATGTGCTGGGTGGCCAGAAAAAACAGGTGGTGCACCGAACCGCTACAGCAGGTAATAGGGTGCTCTATAGACTAAGCGTGTTGTTCATTAAATTGCTGAACTGAACCATGCAATATGCTATTCTCTGCGACCCAATGGGTCAGATGAACATGGCCAAGAAAATGAACTATTGGCCCCGTGAGTGCAGCGCGGGTATTGATTTGTAGTTCAGTCCAATCATATAGAGGTCGGGGGCCTCAATGAGTACACTGACGAGTCAATCTATCAATCCTAGCAAATGTTAAGCGTACGACACAGGAAAAATGCATATGGTAAAATGGCTTGGAAATAGGTTTGTGATGCGTCCTCGGTCGTGGCCGTACCATGGTGAAGTGCACCCACACTGCGCGGCGGAGGGTGGTAGTCTGAAGCTCTGCATGCCAGATTCCTGCTCGCAAATTCAATGAACCGTGGGTGGCAGAGTGGTAACTCCAAAAGGTGCACACACACGCAAGGGGCGTTGGTTAGGCACCTGCTTCAGAATGCAGCGTGGAGACCAGAAAACACAAAAAAGGAAAATAAATTAGATCATAAAAAAGGAACGAAACCATTGTGCGGCTCTGCTCCGACAAGATTAGTAGTTAGTCACAATTCATACTTAGCTAAAGCAAATAGCAATAAAAAATAGATCATTGGTACAAAAAGAAATGATCGTATATGTATCATAATCGAACTTATGCATTAACTTCAGAGACCCAAAGTACTGCTACTGTGCCGAAAAGATTAGACATTAGGTCAGAATACATACTTCACTAAGGCAAGAGGAATTCAAAAATTATACTCGATATCTAAAATTAGGGTTGGATGGAAATCGATTTACATAAATTTTGAGGGGTCTCTACAAAATTGGCTGCCCTTTCAGCATTACTTCGAAGGTCGAGATGGTTTCCATAAAGCTACCTAAGAGCTGCCTTCGACAAGCTATTTCTATAAAGTTCGGGGGTTTTTACCTAAACTATCCTAAGTGTGGTTTGAACTCCATATTAATTTTGACAAATTGCGAGAATTTCCTTGAAAAAAAATGCCTAACCTAATGGATGGATCTGAGCCATGCCTGGCGGATGTCGCACTTTTTGGGTTAATTAAAGAAAGAAAATCCCTGTCAATACAACCGTGTGCCCCGCAAAAGACAAATTATTGGGGACCACCTGATGTGGCGGTGTAATTTACATGACAAAAATTCCTCCACTCAATCACAATAACTGTTTCAACTACTAGTCTTGCGACGTGTAGAAAAATCTAAATATGGAAATATGTCTTCAGATTAATTTTTTCCACATCGTGAAGAAAAATCTAAATATGGAA
Organism: Cenchrus fungigraminus; assembly: GCA_036936925.1. Lineage (NCBI taxonomy): Eukaryota > Viridiplantae > Streptophyta > Magnoliopsida > Poales > Poaceae > Cenchrus > Cenchrus fungigraminus. The sequence goes on along the minus strand of CM072778.1, from coordinate 10,328,363 downwards.
ATATGTCTTCAGATTAATTATTTCCACATAGTCCTAGCCATATGGAAATATGTCTTCAGATTAATTATTTCCACATCGTCCTAGCCAGGAAATTGCAAGCAAAACAAAAAACCAAAAAAAGAGGGTGCAACACTGGGGGTTCGAAACAGGTCCTACACGCCCGCGGTCTGCCTCAACAGCCAACTAAGCTACTCAAGTGTATTCGTTCTCAATTATCATCAAATGTAAGTTAAGGGGTCATTTGCATTCCACCTAACAAAAAAGAGTCAAGCAGCCACCCCCTCGGGAATCAAAAGCGAAAGAAGAAACGGCAGCACCCATCTCGTCTTCCCCGCCCCGCCCCACCACCCAACCCCCCCCCCCCCCCCCTATATCCGGCGATCCCACAGCCTTCCCCATTCCCCACTCAAACCTCCAACAATGAGTTCAGTTCAGGCTAGTAGGAGGCTATCGAGGCAAGCTCGCAGTCAGCTGCGGGATGCAAAGGGGAGGTTCTGCTCCCTGCCGGAGGAGGCGCCAGAGGGCACGCGCGGTGGCCGGAAGAACCGCAGCTCCGGCAAGCGCAGGCTTCGGTCCGGAAGAGCGAATCTGGAGGCGCGCTCGTCCGTGATGCGTGCCACCAGGGGCAGCAGGAGCGTCGACAAATCCTGCGACAACCTCCCAAAGAGCTGCGGCTACGGCTACGGCTCCAGAGATACCAGATCTGACGGCAGCCTCGACGACTTCTACAACAATCTACCGAGCGACGACGACTACGGGCCAACAGACGATGACTACAACAACAATGATGGCCATGAAGACACATAGTCCGCTCAGGTAAAGAAGAACACCGCCATCGAATTGATGACATCCAGTGATGAGGAGTTTATCAGCGATGATAAGGCGATGATCCCTGAGGTTGGGTTGGGGAAAGGGAAGGTACCGGTTAGGCCTTGTTCGGCTGCAGGGGGTCAAATCCCTAGGCTGTTTCAATACCAGCCGGGGTTGGGTGGATCCCTTTCCTACCACCCAATCCCTCTACGATTTAATCCCCAGCTAAACCCCTTTCTTCCATAGATTCTTCGGTTAGGAAGGGATTGGTAGAGAACCAGGGATCAACCATTAATTCTATAGAACTGCAAGTTGTGTATAGACACATTATCAACTGACAGCACTTAGAATAGAAACGCATACAAGCTCAGGCAAGGCATCATGGATTCATCATCTCTGGTTTAAAATAAAACACGCTGCTTGCAAAGAGAATGCAGGTTAGTAGTCATAACATACACACAAATTCTATGATTCCAGTTAACACATAATTTAAATATCTTGAAAGCAGCATCGGCTCTGTAATGAGAGGTGGTGCATAAACAATATGTTCATAACAATTATTGCGAGGAGGTGATCCAACAGACTTGACACCACGATGTCGATTGAGAGGTGCAGACGCAATAGTTGGATGGGTTCTGTTCATGTGTTGGTGAAGTGGTGTCCTACAGAAGGAGTACAAAATACTCAGATCAGTATTTAGTGTTTGTACTGAAAATTGGAAAGAAATACAAATTTCAAAACTGAATATATGGGAAATTAATCTACTCGATAAACCAAATAAAATAGATGCTGCACTATCACACTGCTGATAACACATACTGTTATTTTTGGTTCAGCTAAACATGATGGCAATATAATAAATACTAAGTGATAAAAAAAATATGATTCAAGACATTGCTGCAGACTGAACATGATGCTAATATAATAACCAAAATTAGGCTGCAGTACCGATCGTATGGGACTGATAACTGACATGGTATACTTGGTTTGACACCACCATAATATTTCTGATGCAGTGTAATTCAATAGACATGGTATGCATGGCTACAGTATTTAGCTCACTAATTACAAAACCAGGAAATCAACAGCAAGGAAAAGATTAACTACAAGTAGCTCTATGGATCAATTAGCAGCTCCATTCTTAATCAACTAGGAAAGGGAACATATAGCTCCAAACTACACCCCACCTCTGTGTCTCTGATTTTCAAAAACAGAGTGCCCTGTTTTCAGTTGCACTTGAATGTGCTAGAAAATCTATAGCAAAGAAAACAACGCACCCAGAAATCTAACTACTGGTGAATAAGATTACAGAACCATGTTGGCAACAATGAAGTATAAGAAAGGTTGGAACTTTGGTATCTGTCACTAGCTCCGATCATACAGCAAGGATAGAGTTAGTTCGAAGATATTTATGGATCAGCTATATCAATTAGCGGCTAACATGTGTACTAACACTTCTATTTTTTTAAGGGGCATTGGAGTGACATCCACAAACAAACACTGAGCTAGCTCTGTTCCATGCAGCAGGAATGAGATAGAAAAACATTGCAGCCACATCAAATTGCATAGATGCTGAATAGTACATGAACAAGTAGAACTGGTGCAGGGATAATCTGAAAAAAAGAAGGCAGTAGAAGCAAAGGATAACATCAGTAGGCAGTAGCCCCTAAAAGATGCTAGTAAAAATACTACTACAGATCAAGGCAAAAATTGCCCTGAACTCAAGGAATTCAAGGAATTCAGGAGGCTGCTATATTCGTAGAGGACAAAAAAAAAGGTCAGCTTCCTACAAAAGTTAATTGTCAGATTCTATTTGATCTTAGCAAAATGAAACATGGGCATGGAGTGCGCAGCACAATGTAGCAGAAATTCAGAACACTATGATTTAGGCCCAAATGCAAGTCTCCCTCACATTTCCACATTTCCAGTAAGATTCCCAGGCACTAAAAAATGCTTAGTGCTGACCCTCTAGCTACAAATTCAGAGATTAAGATCCCATCCCCTCCCTAGTACACAGTTTTATTAGCTGCGAATTGCACTGCCACTTGCCGCAACGAAGCTCAGCGACCTAATCATTGACAAATCGATCTGAAATCACACACCAATAATGATGGCTCACACACGATCTTCAGAACTACTGCTAACACAAGCCGAGCATCCATCACTCCATCAGTGTGCACAGCAGAACTACTGCTAACACAAGCAGTAAAAAAAGAGCCCTTAGGCAAATCAAGAATCCCTAGTATTGGATATCTAGAACCAGACTTATGGATCAAAACCCTAGCAAGTATGTGGCAAAGAGGAGAAGGACGTGGATGCTAGCTCACCAACGAGAAGACAGCCGCCGAAGAAGATGGGCACTTGAGAGGAGAAGACCGCGTCGACGTTGCCGTGCCGACCTGCCCTCGCGGAGATCCACCTCCGCCGTCGGTAGGGTTTGCCGTCGGGAGGACGGAGAAGGGGTCGCCGGCAGGAAGAGGAAGGAGGGACCACCGACGGGAGAAGGCCGGGAGAAGGGAGGGAGGGGTCGCCGGCGGCAGGGCGACGGGAGCGGCGGGTCACCTCCGGGCTCCGGCTCTCCCCTCGCGCAACACGACGCGACCGACGGGATTTTTCCCACGAGTGACGAGGAGATTATTTTTTCCCCGGCCGGGGTAGTGGAAGGGAGTGGGTTTGGGCCGGGAACAAATCTCAGGAGGGGTTTAAACGAACGCAACTTGTCTGGTGGGCCGGTATTTGATCCTAGGACGGGTGTCCCCCGTGGGTCGGGCCGTGTTCCCGGCCGGGTTGGGGGCAACCGAACAAGGCCTTAAGGGGCACGAGAGTGCGCGGGAGCTGCAAGATAAGCAGGTAAACTATCAACCCATACCCCCAATGCATGTTACCAGTTTTTATTGAATTCCAGGAAAAAGAACCTCAATGACTAATAAACTGAGTGCTGACCTTACCACTGGAAAAAACATGCCTGAGTAAAAATCCATTTACTTCGTTCTATAACTATGAAATAATATGTATTCCCTGGTGCATTAGTGTCTGGAGAAAATATTACAGAATAGACATGAAGCACAGAGTAGCATGCCACCAGCAAAGTGCATTTTGTTCTATTACTATCAAGCTAAAATTCATTATTGTACGCGATTGCACAGTGTGTAACTGTCTGAATGGTAATGCACTTTCATGCAGCTGCGTCAGATGACCATCTGGGAGATGCACGACGCCGTGGCAGCGTCCCATGCAAACATTGAAAGTCTGCAAGATGAACTCTACAAAGAAAAGCAGAGGAAGAAGAGACTTCAATGTGCTCTCACTGCTGTAGCAGCACTGGCAAGAAGGGGGGGGGGGGTAGTTCTTCGTTCCCAGATGGTGGTCGAATGTATGGCGCAGGTGTAGTAATGCGGCAAAGATACTTCCTGGTTCCTGAATAAAACACAACGTAGTTGTGAATAAGCTATCAGGAAGTTTCTCGTTTTCAGTTTCCCAGTTCCTATCAGGCAATGTAGTTGTTCTGTAGCATAAATCATGATGCTTTCACTGTGTGTTATGAATGTTTAGTTGGTCAAGAACAACAGCAGGGGTGGTGTCAATGTGTATCATCTATGAAACTTCTGCGAAGTTCGTCTATCCAGAATGTAAAATGTGAATGATTATGCTAAATTATGAGAGTTTGGATGTCCATCCAGATTCTCATCCTTCTATACACATCAGTCCATACTGGGCCGTTGTCGGGCCTTCCATCGTCTGCGTAATCTAAAACTCCTAAAAAAGGCCTACAAAAAAAAGGCCGGATAGTAGTTCTGAATTATGTGCAACGATTCACGGGTCTCCCACAAATGGTGTAGATGATAGTGTCCAAACTCGAACATTACACATCCAAACAGTCTACATCACAAAGTAGAGAAAAAGGCAAAAGGTTGGCTGATCTATGCTCCGTAACTAAAGTCATATTCATACCGGAACTCTAAAAAGTCCTTTTTCATACTAGAATCTAAATAAAGTTTTTATTACACATTTTAGTCTACGTAAAAATCTTTTGACTAAGGTCAGTACTGTAAAAAGTTTGGGTACATCAAAAACTAAAAAACCTGCTCCAGGCTGCTGGCTGTCGCATGCAGAAACCGTGGGGGCGCGGTGAAGCGTTCTCTGGCGGGTCAGACTGCTGCGGTCCCATCAGTCTACGGCGGGTCAGATGACTTCAGACTAGTACAGCGTTTTGCAGTCACACAATGTAACCATCACTGCGTTTTAGGGGGTAATCAAACACAAAGTTCGCTGGATCCATCGTGCGCACCTACCCCCTGCACCAGGTTATTTCCGAGATATATATATATATATATATATATATATATATATATATATATATATATATATATATATATATATATATATATATATATATATATATATATATATATATATATATATATATATATATATATATATATATATATATATATATATATATATCGATGATGCAATATAGCATCCACGGCTGTGAAGACATTGTTCTCTGCAAACTGTACAAGACATTAGACATCTCAAAGGGCTGTCCCGGAGTGCCAGAGCGCTGCAGGCGATGGAGAACTTCCTGATGGAAGATGGTGGAGAAGACCGGCGCATCATGTAGCCAACGACGCCGCCAACGCCGCGGTACATGAGATGCAAAGTTTGCTGATGTCTGATGGTGGCGCACATGACAACGCGCTTGGCAGCATGGACATCGCCGTGCTCTCTGCCGGACCTAGCCACGCCTTCAACGTGCTCGCTCGACACCACTGACGATGACGCCCGCTCCTCCAACGCCAATGATGCTGCTGCCGCGGCCGTGCTCCGGCGCCACCTCAAGCTGGGCCACGACCGCCCCTTCAGGGCCTGTTTGTTTAGACTTGGATTGACCTTGGATTTATTTCAGCTGACGGATTTTAGTACAAATAGACTTGTGATTCCAGCTGGAACAATTCCAAGGACTACAAGATGGACAAGTTCTGCGCAAGTTTTCGTCCATATATATATTGCTTACCTTTAGGCCTTTACAGGAAACTACTTAGGGCTTAATTTTGGTTCCTGATTGTTGGTATATGTTAAGCCTATAGAAATATTATGATGGATAATCCGCAAGCGCACGGATACCGGTGAGCACTTCACCCGGGAAGAGGGTTTTAAATATCGAATCCACAGGGAGAAGAGTAGAGTAATCCGAGATGTATAACTAATCCCTGAGTAGTTATCAAGGACTTGATAGAAAGAGAGATAAGGAAAACTTTAGGATGTCTAGTTCTTACTCGCACTAGCTATGCTATTATTGTTCTTATGGGGTGATTTCCTGAAGGCACACTTAGGAAAGGGAAACTTCCAACAATCTATGGGGGAGTCCTACGATTTCTATAGACGGGAGGTGGACTGCAAAGGATAGATGGGAACAAGGTCACTTCCCGCTTCTACCACACAATCCGAAATATAGAAGGCATTCACAAGCTAGCTAGTCTACGCACCACGCTTACACTAAACATGCAACTTTAACTCGAGAGCGACAGGAATTAAAGTACTCATAAAAGAGTTATGAACCGTAAGAACAAGAATAACAATGTTACTCACTTGAATAAGAAGTTGATCTTTCCACAAGGTCTCAAGATCAGGCTCCAATGGAGTTGATCCCAAAGGAAGAAGATGAAGAGGAGGCACTGACAGGTCTGGGCCTTCCATCAGTTCCGCCTCTACCGCTCTCTAATTCTCTCGAACAAGATTAGCTAGATCTGAATAGATCGTGGCTCTAATATCTCAACTTGATACTAACTCTCCAACTCTAATTCTAGTCTAGAGCTTCTATCTCAGGTAGGCATTGATGATCTAGAATGAGTTGTTCCCTTACCCTGGGGTCAGGGGGGCTGTTTATATAGTCCTGAGGAGGTGCCTTACCACCGTAGGATCAAACCGACCTAATATATGGTTTAGATTGCTTCTCATAGGCGGTGGAAGAACATTAGGGTTGAGTTGGCGCCGGGGGGGTCCGGTCGGCCCCACCATGGGACCGGTCGGCCTGTGGTGGGCCCCCCTTGGGGTCTACCTTGGCCAGGACGGTTCTTGCCCCTTTCAGATGCTTCTTTCTTGCAAGCCAAGTCACGTTGAGTTCGGGAGTGTTCTGGAACCTTCTAGACTTGTTTCTTTTCTTGTATTTCTCAATAGTCCTTGTAATTTTATGAATTCACCAAAACTCGTGGAAATTGTCAGTGCAAACCCTAATAAGGTAATCTAATTATATTGTAGCCCTTTTTCCAGTAAATATGAGGGGAAATATTTATAGCTCCCCCACACTTAGGCTTTTACTCGTCCTCGATAAAAGGATGGTCTAACAACCGTAGAGACAAAGAATCAACATAATCATACTCCTTAGTCATAAATGCACTTATGGGATATCTGAGCATGAAACAGTTAGAAACAGATTACCTTTATTTCTCAAATCAAGCCAATGGAGAGCTTTTGAATAAGTTTTGAAAAAAATAGCCTTACTTACTCTTTTGTGATACTTTCAAAATATATCATATCCTTACTCGAGCATTTATTTCAAAGTATAAGTGGAGTTTTTAGAATGTAAAGATGTAGAAAACTCACCTTGCATATATTGCCGAGTCAAAACCGGATCCATGGAGAGGTATGTCATGAGTCATAGATCAAGATATGTGCGTGTGTCAACTTTAAAACCATTGCTCTGACTTTTTAGACTCTTCTATCTTTTTCCCATATATATTTATTTTTTCTAGAACAAGGTATTCAGCTATTTTGTGGAGAGTTGGGTTCCACTCACCCTCGGACACGCGTCCATTATTACTCTCTCACTTTTATTAGAGAAGTGGGCCCTACTCACCCTTGGACACACATCCATTTTTCTCCTCTTATTTATGCCTTTTTCTTTTTCAGAGAGGGAGGTTCTTTTGACCCGTAGAACACTTGTCCATTTTCTCCTCTCGCTCACTTTTTTCTCCACTTTGAATTTTTTTCGATCTTTGGTTTTTTCTCTACTCTTTTTTCTTATAGGTGTACCTTTTTCACGATATGGGAGATAGAGATCAAAAATTTAGAGCATAGATACTTTAGTGAAAGCAGACGTGATCTTGATCTTAGACTTAGACAAAACTTTAACGTAGGTCGTAGATTTGACAAAGCTTAATACAAGTAAGCAGCAATTAAATTAAATTTATTTTCAATGATTGCTAAAGCTCTTCTGGGACATATTATTGATCACAAAGGAGAAGCATAGCTAAAGATTTTAATCCTTTCGAAATAAAGAACTCTCCAGAGACAAGATAAAAGAAAGATGGTTCTCATTATTCTAAAGCATCCCAAAAGCAACAAATATTTCTAGGAGAATAATTATGCAAAACTTTATCCTTTGGGTTACAGGACATCTTAACAAGGCATCTTTGTTTTAATTCGAAACGGAAAGTAATTTGCAAAAATTTAAAAAGTTTAAAAAGCAAACCAAGTGGTGGACGAAACTTGGCCGAAGTGGGCCTTGTAGCAGGCCAGCCGGCCCAGGGAGGGGACCGATCTGTCTCCCCTACCCTGGTTCAGGGTGCGTTTCGTCGTGCGAGTCGATTGTTCCGTTCTTTTCCGTTTTTCTTGATTTTGGTCGTGGAAGATGCCATTTGGTCGTCGATTTTTCTCCCCCACACTTGTTTTCTGTTATCTTGCATACACAATATGGTGGAGACAAAAATATATCCAGAAAATATAGATAGAAAATATAACTCAACTTGTGGATCACTTTATTGATAAGAGAGAGAGCACTTTATTACATGACTCCTACTATTAAAGCAAACTAACTAAATCGAACTAACTAAGACTAATGTGCTCTCTAACTAAGGCGCTTACAAAGGGTGCTTGCCCTTCTTTGGGTCGCGACTAATGTCTCCCTCTTCGTCCCTACGCTTCTTTGTTTTTAGCAGATGGAGGACGGTTTTGGTGAGGGAGCTATTCACACGATGGATCTCCTTGCAAGTTTCCGCAAGGCTTGCTACTTCCTGCGCGAGCTCGGCTACGGTTTTTCTGGTCTTCTGCTTCTGTGGCAATCGCTGGCCGGCCTCAATGACAAGAATTCTTTTAATCTGTGATTCGTTAGTGCGGATTCCGTCAATGACGACACAACTTGGAGAAGTAGTGTACTTGTGCACTCTCGTGTTGTCGTGCATATCCGTGCACACCTCCCTTCAGGTCCATGTAGCTAGGAACATGGATCGGCTTCTTCAGGGCCGCTTCACGGCGGCGATCGTACGGCTGAGCGTACATCACCTGCTTGAGTCCTTCAGGTGGTGGCGGCGAACGTGGACGACTTGGTGGAGCAGGTGAGAGAGGGCTGCAATCAGGTGGTATGGTGGAAAGTGGCTTTGCTTCCTTCGCGAAGGGGATGATTGCCTTGGCTTCATTGTTGAAAGGAACAAGCTGTTTGTCGGCCATGGCTGCTGCTCGGGAGGTCTAGATGAGAAAAAAGGGGGAGGTCTGCCCTTGGTTATATATCGGTGCAATCTTGCACAACGGGTTGACCTAGATTGGAAAGGTTGCGGGATATCTCGAGAATGATCCCCGAAGGTGGTTTTTTCCAAATCTAAACACCTAAGAGATAGCGTGGGCGAAAGCTGGCGGCGAGAGGAGGCAGGCAGGGGCTGACCAGTCCAGAGGGGGGGCCGATCGGTCCTCCACCGAGTCGCCTCGCGACGCACTTCGACGCGGGGTGCTCTAACCGTCTGCTGATCCCTAAAAACCCTAAGTTGGCTCATTAGAGCCTAAAATTAATATTCTTAGGTAAATAAAAGAATTCTATCACATCTAAATCCTCAGACTCTTTGTTGGGCTCTAAAAATATTTTAAGGCGTTGACCATTTACCTTGAATAGCATACCTTCGTTGTCTTGAAGAGTGACGACCCCATGTGACATGAACTCACCACCTTGTATGGTCCGTCCCACTTACTTCGTAGCTTCCCATGCCCAAAGAGTCGTACCTTGGAATTAAAAAGTAGTACCTGATCGCCTGGGTTGAATTCCTTCTTCGTGATTCTCTTGTCGTGCCATCTTTTGGTTCTTTCCTTGTAGATCTTAGCATTGTGGTATGCCTTCTCTCTCCATTCTTGTAACTTTGACAGTTGCATTTTCTGTTTTGTTTCGGCTACTTCAAAGTCCATGTTCCATCTCTTGATTGCCCAATGAGCCCTGAATTCTAGTTCAATCGGCAAGTGACATGTTTTCCCGTAAACCAGTTGGTAAGGAGACATTCCAATGGGAGTCTTATAAGTTGTCCGATAAGCCCAGAGTGCTTCAGGTAGCTTGTCCTTCCATTTTATTCCCATTTGGTCCACCGTTTTCTGTAGAATGTTCTTGATCTACTTATTTGACGTCTCTGCTTGACCACTTGTTTGCGGGTGATAAGGAGTAGCGACATTGTGTTGGATCCCATGGTCCGTGAGGTATTTCTCGAAGCGCTTATCGATGAAATGGGATCCTCCAACACTTATCACTAGCCTTGGCGTACCGAACCTTGGAAATATTGTCTCTTCAAACATTCTTATTGAGCTCTTGTGGTCAGCAGATCTGCATGGCAGGGCTTCAACCCATTTAGAGACATAGTCAACTACCACCAAGATGTATTCGAATTTTTCGGACTTTGGGAATGGTCCCATGTAGTCAATTCCCCAGACATCAAAGAGCTCGACCTGAAGGTTGGTCGTCAGTGGCATGGCATTTTTGGAATTGATGTTTCCGTGCCTCTGACAAGAGTTGCACCTTCGTATGAAATCTTTTGTGTCTTGATCATGGTTGGCCAGAAAAATCCGCTTTGCTGGATCTTTGCATGTGTGCGGAAAGCTCCATAATGACCTCCATATGGTGATGAGTGGCACTTCTCAATGATCTTCGTTCCTTCTTCTGCTGGTACACACCTCCTGAGTAACCCATCAGAGCATACTCGAAAGAGGTATGGTTCATCTCACAGGTGATGGCGACTCTCGTAAATGAGCATTTTCTTATCAGCCCCTGGTCGTACATATCCTGCAACCATAAAATTAACAATATCTGCATACCAGGGGTCGGAACGGGCGATCCGATAGAGCAAGTCGTCCCTCATTGCATCATTCATGGGTAGTTCCTGCGGTTTCTCAAAATACATTCTAGACAAATGATCGGCAACAGAATTTTCTACTCCCTTCTTATCCTTTATTTCTAAGTCAAACTCTTGGAGCAGCAAGATCCATCTTATTAATCAAGGTTTAGCATCTTTCTTAGTGAGCAAGTATTTTAAAGTAGCATGATCAGTGTAAACAATAAGTTTTGCTCCTACTAAGTAAGATCTAAACTTGTCAATGGCATAAACAACAGCTAGCAGCTCTTTTTCAATTGTGGCATAATTAAGTTGAGGTCCCGTCAAAGTTTTACTAGCATAAGCAATGGCATGATGTTTCTTGTCTTTTGTTTGCCCAAAACAGCCCCCACAGCATAATCACTTGCATCACACATAATTTCAAAAGGTAAAGATCAATCGGGGGGTTGAATAATGGGTGCAGAAATAAGAGCATTTTTCAGAATTTCAAAAGATTTAAGACAAGTATCATCAAAGTCAAAGGGAACATCTTTGGCAAGCAGGTTTGTAAGGGGTCTAGCAATATGAGAAAAATTCTTTATAAACCTTCTATAAAAACCAGCATGGCCAAGAAAACTTTTGATTCCTTTGACATTAACAGGTGGAGGTAGTTGTTTAATTACTTCTATCTTAGCTCTATCTACCTCAATTCCTCTTTCAGAAACTAGATGGCCTAGCACTATTCCTTTTCTAACCATGAAATGACATTTTTCCCAGTTAAGGACTAAGTGCTTTTCTTCACATCTTTGCAAATCCTTATCTAAGTTTTCTAGACAATCATCAAAAGTTTTTCTATATACAGAAAAATCATCCATGAAAACTTCCATGATCTCTTCAATCATATCAGAGAATATAGACATCATGCATCTTTGAAAAGAAGCTAGAGCATTACATAGTCCAAAAGACATTCTACGATAAGCATAAGTTCCATAAGGACATGTAAAAGTGGTTTTGCTCTGGTCACTGGGATGGATTAGGATTTGGTGATACCCAGAATATCCATCAAGAAAGCAAAAGAAAGAGTGATTCGCCAACCGCTCTAACATTTCATCAATGAAGGGCAGTGGAAAGTGATCTTTCCTTGTGGCTTTATTGAGTTTCCTATAATCTATGCACATACGACAACCAGTGACAGTTCTTTGAGGAATCAATTCATTCCTCTCATTTTTCACAACTGTCATGCCTCCCTTTTTAGGCACGACTTGCACAGGGCTCACCCACTCACTATGTGGCACAGGATATATAATCCCGGTGTGTAAAAGTTTCAGAACTTCTTTCTTCACTACCTCTCTCATCGCATTATTGAGTCTTCGTCGAGGCTCTCTAGATGGTAGAACATCAGGGTCTGTAGGAATGCGATGTGCGCAAAGGGCAGGATTGATGCCCTTAAGGTCGTGGAGTGAGTAGCCAAAGGCTGAGCGATGTTGTTCTAAGATAGTTATCAGCCTATGAGTCTCTTCCTGAGTAAGCTTGTCATTAATGATCACAGGAGACTCAGGATCATTATGCAAAAAGGCATATCTAAGACCAGGTGGTAATGGTTTGAGTTCAATGGGAGGTCTCGAGGGTTCCTCGAGTTCATCGAGGGGTTCAGATTCTGTAGGATTTTCTTCTTCCTCCTCGATGAAGAATTCAGTGACATCTTCTTGATTGGATTCTACAAAATGTTCTAGAGATGCTTCATTCACCTCTTCCATTGGGTCTGGTTCTGGACTGGGTTCGGTCTTAGTATGGATCGAATGTGCGAAGTGTAAGGGAACTCTAATAGTTTTGCCTAGGCAAATGTCAAGTTTCCCTGTGTGTCCTTCCTTAAGGAGTATTTCTAAAGGATGGCCTATTAAAAGGTCAAACTCCTTAATATCACAAATGTGAAAGCTCAGGTGAATTGGCATGTCGTTTACCGAAACGGTAAGACATAAAGAATTCCTGAACTTTGAATAATTTGTCCCGATGAGCACTTTAATAATTTCGTTGTGGTGGATAATGGCGTGTTTTTAATAAATTGATAGAAAAGGGATAAGGCCATTATATTGATTCCCACAACTGGATTATAAAGGGCATCAAAGGGGGTTCCATAGATTGTACATTGAATTGGTGTAAAAGGTGAATCCAAATGGACCACGTCAGAGGAAAGCTCTAACTCTTCTAACCATTCCCCACTCATGATGGATGCAAGCTCCACAGTGTGTTCTCTTGAGGAGGTTTGCTCAAAAGGGTCTATTTTGTCATGCGAAGACGATGTGTACTTTTGAGGCCTCTTCTCTTTATGATAATTCGAGGTGTTTCCATAATCAAAAATAAATCATCCTAGATATCATTTATAAAATCAGGTAGAGGGATAGCTATAGGCTGAGATGGTTCCGGCATAGGCTCTGGTGTAGCTATCTCTGGAATCTCTTCTTTTAAAGTTTTCTCTTCTAATGGATCATCATTGGTGCTGGCTAAAATATTATCTAGGACGGTTCTAGCTTCACTAGATGTAAGGTGTATGAATGATCCATGTGAGGAGGTATTTAAGTAGGCTCTAGATTCCCTATTAAGACCAATATAGAAATGTTGAAGGAGAATATGGTCTTGAAGGTCTAGATCTGGTCCGGATTTGTAAAGGAGTTCAAAACATTCCCAGGATGAACTCATAGACTCACTATCCCCCTGTTTGAAGGATATGATCTTGGTTCTGAGGTTGACTACTCTGGATAAAGGGTAGAAATCCATGCAGAAATCCGCACGGAGAATTCCCCAATCGCCTTTCTTCTTCCCTTTGGTTCTGTCATACCACTGGCGAGCTTTTCCTTTCAATGTGAATGAAAAAAGCTTCCAACAGATGGTCTCGTCAGACATACCCTCTATACGAAGGCAGTCACAAGTTTATTCGAACTGTTGGAGATGATGATAAGGGTCTTTGTCTTCTATTCCTGAGAAAAAGTTAGTTTGGACCATCTCTATTAACCGTGGGCGCAGCTCATAGGCATCAGATAAGATTGGCTTTGATGAAGGTATGGGCCTAAGGCTCAGCTCTAAGGGTGCCGAAAAGTCTTTAATGAGGGTAGTATCCATAAGGACAATATAAAAGAAAAAATCTAAAACTAAAAAGGAAAAGATAAAAGTATATGTACAAGATATAGTTATACTTACGAGTTCTCTCTTAACCGTTCTCCCCGGCAACGGCACCAGAAATGCTTGTTGGTATATGTTAAGCCTACAGAAATATTATGATGGATAATCCGCAAGCGCACGGATACCGGTGAGCACTTCACCCGGGAAGAGGGTTTTAAATATCGAATCCACAAGGAGAAGGGTAGAGTGATCCGAGATGTATATCTAATCCCTGAGTAGTTATCAAGGACTTGATAGAAAGAGAGATAAGGAAACTTTAGGATGTCTAGTTCTTACTCGCACAAGCTATGCTATTATTGTTCTTATGGGGTGATTGCCTGAAGGCACACTTAGGAAAGGGAAACTTCCGACAATCTATGGGGGGAGTCCTACGATTTCTATAGACGGGAGGTGGACTACAAAGGATAGACGGGAACGAGGTCACTTCCCGCTTCTACCACACGATCATAAATATAGAAGGCATTCACAAGCTAGCTAGTCTAAGCACCACGCTTACAATAAACATGCAACTTTAACTCGAGAGCGACAGGAATTAAAGTACTCATAAAAGAGTTATGAACCGTAAGAACAAGAATAACAATGTTACTCACTTGAATAAGAAGTTGATCTTTCCACAAGGTCTCAAGATCAGGCTCCAATGGAGTAGATCCCAAAGGAAGAAGATGAAGAGGAGGCACCGATAGGTCCGGGCCTTCCTTCAGTTCCGCCTCAACCGCTCTCTAATTCTCTCGAACAAGATTAGCTAGATCCGAATAGATCGTGGCTCTAATCTCTCAACTAAGGACCTGTGTGGTTCGAGGATCGGTGGATGGTCGCTCCCTGGTGTGATGAGTGATTGACAACATGGTGTGGACTGACTCTTGGCTAAGTATTGCAGGTGCAGGTTGCGGCTTGACTGGTGTTGGTGCAGGTGAAGAACAAGTGCAAAAGGTTGTTGCCGGTGAGGCCTTCAGGTGTGGAGAAGACAAGTAGGCTTGGTTCGAGGGACCCGGTGGCCAGTGGAGTCAAGTGCGGGCCGCATGGTGGCAAAAACAGTGACACGAAGTCGTGGACAGTTTCTTGGTTGAACCTCAAAACCAAGGTTGAGCCGGGACAACGTGGGAGCCGAGTCATGAGTGGTGATTGGCAAAGGCTACACCGAGTTCGCGGGGTTTGCAGTGGTTCACCAGAAAACCACTGGTTTACTCGGTTGAGTCACAAAATCGAGGCCGAAGACTCGACGAGGAGGTGCGGCCACCCAGGCCGGTTCAACCGCCTAGGAGGGGTGGTCAGACCGCCTGGGCCGATCTAACCGCCCAGGGGGCGGTCTGACCGCCCGGGTCGCAGCCGCCGAGAAGCTTCGAAGCAGAGGACACACGTCGGGATCGCAAGGCTTGCGTCGAGGCTAAGCAAGGTTGCGGTTGCTGGGCATCCGTCCGATGGAGAAAATCTGAAGACTTCCAAATTCGCCCTTGAGGGGCATGTATCCCTAGTTATCTAGTAAGGGTAGTTTAGTCTTTTGGGTGCCTCCATATAAACACTTGAGGGGATGGATGGCAGCCAACTCTTGGAACCCAAGCTCATTTTTCTTTTGTCATTTTCGTTTGTATTTTCCTCTAGTTTTTCTAGGACTAGCTTGAGAGCTTAATGTGAGATCTAGAGAGAGGGATGGATGACCGGGTGGCAAGCTAGACCTTGTATGAACCTTCATGGTATATATAGATGATTCGACGTGGTTCCTCAAGGCCTTGTGTTGCCTCTCCCGTTTTCCTTTTTGGTGATTCTCGGAGCTCTTTCTTGTGATTTTCTTAGCAGAGTTTTGAGGTCGATTTCTTGCGGGATTCTTGTTGGGTGTCACATATGAGGACCTTGTGCCTCTTTGGCTGGTGACTTTGCCCCAAGAACTCCTTTGATTCGACCTCGATTTGGTGGTTTTTCGAGTTGCTCGAGTTCATGACCTAGAGGCCCAAGATCCGCGTTTCCCTTTGATTGTGAGCGTTTCGGTTCGATTCCTTTGAGGGAGAGGTTGCCCAGGAGGTGACCCAGCTATCCCCGAAGTTTCGATGCAATCCGTGGGGCGAATCGGGAGATCGGGCGATGCGAAGTTGAGGGTTGACCCGCGGCCAGTTTTCTGGGTGGGGTGGTCGTTTTGCCGGATTTTCCTCTGTGAGTTTGTTCGCCTTGATCAGAGGAGCGTTCAGGTGAAATCTTGGTTCGTTTCGGCGCAGTTTGCTAGGAGTTCTTGCCTTGAGTTTGTTGCTGGGTACAGGAGGTTAGACCGCTCGTTGTAGCCGGTCTAACCGCCCCTAGGCCCCTGGGTAGAGTTTCAGTTTTCGCCAAGATTTTCTGGTAGCTAGCTTGGCCTTGACCAGAGATTTCTATTGGTGAAATCGTGGAGAGTTTTGGAGCTCGGAAGAGGTGTTTCGAAGGATTTCTTGGTTACCAGGTGGAGGCGGTTTAACCGCCCCCCATACCCGGTCTAACCGCCCTCTCCAAGCAGGCAGCTTCCGAGTTGTTTCCGCTGCCATGTGTGTAGGAGTTGTGGCTGCAGGTAGTGTTTGTTCCTAGGACCAGTAGCACTCCAATGGCTACGTGGTTTTGGCAAACGGAAGGTTGTGTGCGGAGCGTGTGATTTTGGGTACCCGACCGAGTTCCTTTCGTTGGAGTTGTCATCTCCTTCGAGAAGAATTTTTATCGGCTCCCATTCACTCCCCCCCCCTCTGGTCGCCAGTTCGGTCCTTCATCAACTTGATACTAACACTCCAACTCTAATTCTAGTCTAGAGCTTCTATCTCAGGTAGGCATTGATGATCTAGATTGAGTTGTTCCCTTACCCTGGGGTCAGGGGGGCTGTTTATATAGTCCTGAGGAGGTGCCTTGCCACCGTAGGATCAAACCGACCTAATATACGGTTTAGATTGCTTCTCATAGGCGGTGGAAGAACATTCCAGAAGTAGGGCTGAGTTGGCGCGGGGGGGGGGGGGGGGTCCGGTCGGCCGCACCATGGGACCGGTCGGCCTGTGGTGGGCACCCCTCGGGGTCTGCCTTGGCCAGGACGGTTCTTTCCCCTTCCAGATGCTTCTTTCTTGCAAGACAAGTCCCTGTTCGGGAGTGTTCTGGAACCTTCTAGACTTGTTTCTTTTCTTGTATTTCTGAATAGTCCCTGTAATTTTATGAATTCATCAAAACTTGTAGAAATTGTCAGTGCAAACCCTAATAAGGTAATCTAATTATATTTTAGCCCCTTTTCCAGTAAATATGAGGGAAAATATTTATAGATAAAATGTGTCAACACTGGTCTCTTTTTGTTCAGCTCGGAGCATAAATAAATAAGCATGTAAAAAAAAGTTCGATATGTTTTGGGTCAGAGGGAGTCCCTGCAAGCTAGCGGGCCCTGTGCTAGACCTGGGTTCTAGCCTGCTTGGCAACAGGCTTTGCGCGCTGGTGCTGCTTTTTTTTTTTTGCTTTAGGCCTAAACTTTGTAATGTCCTTACGATTGATGAGTAAGGCTATTCCCAGTGAGAGTTTTATAGAAGTTTAATGCACATTAATTACCATGCCATATAGGATTATACGATTATATGATGATATGACATAGAATTTAAGAAAAAAAGAGAAGAAATCAGTTTCATCTAGATGAAACTCTATCTACACGGATACCAATCTTCTATGAGTCTTGAAAGTAAATGCAAAATGAATCCTAAGAAATCACACCATGAAACTATGCTTTTGAGAGGTAGTTTCATAGATTGTTTCATAGCCTTCTTGCTTATATGGCTATCTTGGAAACATCAACATGAACCCTGCGGGGCATGTTTCCCGTGGTGCAAAAATGTTGCTACCTTTTAGTTCCGTTCCATCTTGACCATTGGCATAATATGATTCCTCGATACATTTGGATTGATCTTATTGTTTTTTTGCGTTGGCCTAGCCCGGTGATATCTTCTCGAGGGCTAGCTGGCCAAGACCACCCCGGCCGGCTGAGGGCAGGATCCGCGCGGACACACGGAGCGCTGCCATCAATCAAGACCTGGCATGCACGCGCTGCGGCGGCCGCCTGCTCCAGTGCCCCTGCACGGGGCGGCCCGCGACCGGCGGGGACTACCAGCGCTGCTTGCTCCGGCACGTCGCCGGCTACACAACAGCGCGCTAGCTCCTGCAAGTCCAAGTGTGTGGACAAGGTTAGATCACGTGAGTTCCCGCTACGCCTCGTCAACGATTTTCCGCTGAAATCCACGAGGCCACGATGATCGCAAAAGAGCCAAAAGCAAGCGAGAAGAATATATCTAAATTAACGAAGGGTGTTTCTTCTTTATTTGCCAACAGGAGATTCTATTTTTTTATACTCAAAATATATATTATAAAAAAACAACATTACATTTTCACCTTTAGTGGAGATGAGAGATACAAGTCAAGACTCATAGAACCTCTAAGAAGACGACACAAATACCAGTAAAAACGCAACTGTAAACTGACGTTGGAAATATCAGAGTGAAGGGGTCTCCTGCTTATGAGAGCTGAGGTAGAGGAGGGATCATCGAAACCAAGCACGACAAGCATCTCCGACGAAGTGGTTGAGGTAGAAAAACTTGCAAAAATGAAGTTCCTCTAAAATATATGTGCAAATGTGAAAATGACCAATAATTAGGCCGGGGTTAGGATGGTTAGTGACTTTGGTATTAAATTCATGCCATTAATTATCAAGGCTAAACAGGGGACAAAAAGGGTACTTAAGGAACGCCAACAGTAACTGACCATCTAGGCTATATAAGGAGGTCCCCTTCACCATTTGAAGACACACCATCTTGGAGAGAAGTGAGCTTTAGTTTGAGTGCTCCATTCTTAGAGTTGAGTAGGGAGTGTAGTGGGTGAGTGCTTGGGTGATAGCCAAGCTTGTAGAGGGAGTTCGGGAGCAATCTCGGCTCTTCCTCAACTGTCTTCCGCCTCCGAGGAATAAAGCTTCAGAGTTATCTTCAGTAAGTTTCATTGGTCTCTAGCTTTAGTTTCTCGCTAGTTCTATTCTTTACATTCAGCAATTTACCTTTCTTTATCTTGGACCCACGGGATCCCTTGTCTGCGTGGGTGGCAGCGACGCCCATTTGGGATTTCCTCATAAGCCCTTCGCGTTGGGTGGAGGTCAGTAGCTGATAGCTTAGGCATGGTGCCTGTGCTTGATAGGTACCTTGGGTTATGTTACACCCAACGGAATAGTGTGGTAGGCGGCAAGTGGTGACAGCCTTGTTCGTCCTTTGGAGTCCACCACGTTCGGGTGTTATCATAACAGTAGTGCTGAGCCAGGAGGATCCCCTTTCTCACCCCATTTTGAGTTCCTCTCGTTCTAGCAGTCGAAGTAGATCCAAGTAGATTAAGCTCTGAGTTGTCTAGGTATCGAGTAGGCTGACTAAAGTTAAGCCTCCTACCCTATCTTACCCCTTTTACTCCAAGAGGAGGCCGGTTAGAGATTTTAGGCTAGTCGCCTCTACCGTTCTCAGGATTTGACATCCAGGTTTTTACTCCCCTAGTGAAAGGCTACAACGGTCTCCATGCACTTGCGGATTCGTTAGGCTAAGGAGTGCCAACACCACCGCCATCGACACCCCCTCGCCGCGCCATCTTCAACCCCCGAGACCTACCTCAATCGACTCGTGGTGAGCCCATCGTTGTTCCCCCAACTTCCCCCTCCTATTTCGTCGTCGTTTTGCCGGATTTCCATCGGCCGTACGCTCGGCGAGCTCAAGGACCTATCTGCATCATTTTACATATTTCTAGGGGCCCGACCGCAAGTTTTCAGGGACTAAATCGAAAAAGGGATCTTCAAAGCTAGGGTTAACAGTTGAGCAATGTAGAAATCGACTAAAATTCGTATAAAAATCAGAAAAATACAAACTAACTTTATGTGGACTCCTTTGGAATACTTCATTGTCTAAAAAGCATGTATATACTTTTGAGCAGTATTTTTTGAATTAAAATTAAAATTCATTTTGAACACTTTTCATAATAGTTCAAAATCTACACATGATCTGTAGCTGTATTTTTTATATTTTGCTAGTATAGTGATGTGTAGCTTTGTGAAGAGAGGATGCAGTAAAATCTTGACTGTATCTCTGGTTATGATTTATTTTCCTTAGCTAGCAGTAGTTCGGTTTATGATTTGTAATAAATTTATCTTTATGAAAATAATGTTCACATTTCTGTAGTAACATCATAAAGCATCTCTGATAAATAGATTAGCTTATTTTGAATCTGTTTAGATGCTCAAATGAAAATGGGTTGGATTTAGGGTTAGCATTTATTCAGAAAAATGTACTTCATGTTTAGGAATGAAACTTGGCAGATAAACTACATTTAATCATGCCTAGCTTTAGTAAAAAGATCTAGGGAAGATTCTGTGTTTTAAATTTATATGAATTAATCTTGATCCTAGCTAAAGTTGGTTGCTGGAATTTTAATAAAATATTATAGGCCCTTTTTAGTTCAACGTTTTACTGAGCAATGTTTATATTAATGTCTGATTAATGTAAAAGTTTGAAGTTCAGAAGATGAACCTAACTCCAGAAATAAATTTGAGGATTAATTCATGGTTAAATAAGATCTTAAAATAAAAATCTTTCACTCATGTAAATTAGTGCTTAAACCAAAAGATTTGAAAAACTTTAAAATCAGTACAAACAGAAAGCAAAGGTAGTTTGATGAAGAATTTAAATAATAAATCTTTATATGTACACGATCACCATCAATGAAAAATAACCTTAACGTTCAACGCAAACTTATTAATGACAATAAATGAGTAACACCTTGTCTAGGTGAATGTGGCCACATATTCACCTATGTTTTTAAGTAAATCCAAGAACTTGAATTAAACCTTATTCCATATGCATCTCGTGTAGAACCCGCAATCGTCGACGGAATGTACCCCCTCGTCCCGGAGCTGGAAGAAGGAGCCCATGAAGGAGAAGTGAACACGCTCATCGCCGACCAGGTCCTACAGGAGCCCGAAGCTAACCTTGAGTAAGAAGGCAAGTCCCGAAGCATGACCTAACTTTTTAAAGTATGCAACTATGTTTTCCTATGATTGTGCACTTACGTTATAGGAGTTGATTGAAACCTTAGTTGCAATTTCCTTAAGTACCTATGATTGAATACTAGCATGATAGGTCGCTAGTTGCCATGCTTTAAGGACACGGTAAAAGTCGAGTGATTTTCTGTCACTCGTTTAGTAGTTGTATTTCAATACTCATATTGGAATGATAAGGATTTTGGGCGGGACTATGTGACCATGTTTGTCCCATCTGTGTAGACTCAAGTGACTTAAGGTCGAAACGTGTTGGTATTGTTGGTCAAGTTTTTGAACGTACCACACACATGCTAGGGACATGGGACCGGTAAGCTGATTACTAGATTGATGAAGGAAGGAACATTAGCCTGCTTTCCTTGAAAGTTATTTCCCTTGTGTACACAAGTGGCATGTGTGATGCCGAGTTGTGGTAAACATTTGCCCTAAGGAAGTGAGAAGTGGAAACCACCTGAGGATCGAAGGAAAAGGACTAGGTTGTGTTTGCTCTATTTAGCAGACCTTCCCGTTGTGGTTTCCCTTGCAAGGTTATGAAATTCGGATCGATCTGTACGCTTCTCGCGGTTAATAAGACTGCTTGACTGTTGTGCTGCATTGAGTAAACAGTGGAATGATGATGATGATCAAAATTGATGCTTGGATTAATTGTTTTCACCACTTGATTGTGTAGATATGATGCTGCTTAGAATGGTTAGGTTAAAATATTGAACAT
Organism: Cenchrus fungigraminus; assembly: GCA_036936925.1. Taxonomy (NCBI): domain Eukaryota; kingdom Viridiplantae; phylum Streptophyta; class Magnoliopsida; order Poales; family Poaceae; genus Cenchrus; species Cenchrus fungigraminus. The sequence continues at coordinate 10,306,552 of CM072778.1, read as the reverse complement.
AAGGATCCATCTTAGTCGCCTTTTGGCAAAACAAACCCCACTAGCGAAAAGCCTCTCATGTCTAGCAGTCGGTCTTGTAGTTATCACCTGACGGGTAAGCCTTGCTGAGTATTAGTCAGCCTTGCTTGTGGCTCCATTTTTACACGTTTGAATGTGGATGAGACAGTTGCTAGCTTTACTTGGCCAAGTCAGCTTCCTCTTGGTTGGATGTTGACGGTCTTTACAACAAAGATTCGACCGTCAAAACCTCGGGTTCGAGAGGAGTATACAACAAGTTTCATGCACATTTTTGATACTAATAAAGTTCCACGAGTTGTGTTGCAATTTTTATGGACAGGTACACATTTAGGGGGAAAAGGAACCAACGTGCCACACGAGCTAGGCACGGCCGCACCACCAGGCACGGCCGGCCCTGCAGGTACGGCCGGCCTGGCAGGTGCGGCCGGCCCTGCCAGGTGCGGCCGCACCTACCTCGTGCCACGTCCTCAGTCCGAGTCAAGTCCTTCCCTGCGTGCACAACTTGGATGAACAAGATTGATCAAGGAAACGTCAGTTTGATCGAATGGATGAAGTTGTGATCACTTGGATCAATGGGTCCACCTCTCCGGCCGATCAACCGCCACAACCGTCATTCCAAGGCAATCCTCGACGTCCCTGAGCGAAGGCGGTTCATCACACGGCTCGGGGTAGGGCCGGCCGCACCTAGAGGGCCGGCCGCACCTCCCAACCGTCATACCGGGCGAAGCCGTCCCAAGGAACCGACCCTCAACCGCCTCAGGAGCAGTGATCAGGAGCATCCAAGGCGAGAGGCGGTGGATCACAGGGCCGGCCGCACCCCTTGATCCGGCCACACCTGTGAAAATGGGCCCACGCGCTCAACCGACCTCACTTACCTATAAAAGGAGCCTCACACCCGCTGGATTGAACACACAACGCTGGAGCATCTCATTTCCACTCTTTTGTTCACTTAGAGTAGGATTAGTGTAGCTTGGGAGTTAGAGTCGAGTCGAGCTAGTCTCGGGGTTCCGGAGGAGTCTTCTTCAGAGTTCCGGTATTGCTCTTGTATCCTTTCTTTGTTTAGACTCAAGTACAATTCAAGTTATCTTTCTATCTTACCTTTCGAGTCAATTACATTCAGCTTTTACTTTGCTCTAGAAGCTTTATTCTTGGTTTAGACTAAAGTTAGTTTAGTCTTGGTTAGCATAGCTCTCTTGAACCCTATAGTGTTGTGGTCGTTCTTCGCTTGATCTCCGGTGTTTCACCAGAGAGAGAGACCTTCCTTCGCGGTACCCAGGGAAAGGTTCTTTGGTTCGTTGTGAGTACGGTGCTCAGAGCTTACCTTAGTCTTAGATTGGTGTCCCGCGCAACGGAATAGTTGTGGTACCCTAAGGAGGTGACAGCTCCGGACGGGCTCTGTAGTCCACCACGTTAGTTCGGGCCGGTAGGATTCAGCGCGTCGTAGTCCTCCCTTCTCATCCCAGTCTGAGGGCACGGCTTTGCATGCCCCTGCAGCACTAGAAGAGCTTGTTGAGTTAGCTTACCTTGGTTATCCTTTGCTTTAGCCCTTTGCCTAGAGTTGACAAGAATAGATAGATTGTGTTAGGATCCTTTCTCGTCTCGTTGTCCTCCCAGCTCGCTATCCTCTCTAGTCTTTTATCTAGATCTCCTAGCGTGTGTCAAGTTATCCCTGAATATCTTTATTCGTTATCCCCCGCTATAGCTCTTTACCAAGTCTTGGTTATTCTCCACCGTTTATTTGATCATCTTTGCCGTAGTGCCTCCCACGGGAAAATATAAATACGACAACCCGAATACCACCGGGTGAAGTGCTACAACGGTAATCCATGCGCTTGCGGACCTTTCTGTGATCGTGTGTTTTACCCCCGACGTCCCTTAGCTCCGTTACTAGAGGTGCGAACCCGGCGGCGACGCTTGTAAGCGCCAACAAGCATTCTGTCGCCGTCGCCGTTTGTGCCAACTTAGTGGTGAGGCTAAGGAGCGTCAACATTGGACTATTGTGTGGGATCCGACCTCAGTCGAGGACCGTGAGGAGTAGCATCATGGAAGGCTTCATCATGGTGTTACATGTGTCGTCGTTAGACCGTCGTTATTTTATTTCTGCTGCAATCAAACTCTAGTACTCTGCTATCTTTTAAGCTTCAAGTACTCTTTTATATCATTCGAACTTGGTTTATAACAACTTTAATCATGCCTTGTTATGTATCTTAATACATGGAATGTTGTAATCTCTAGGAATCACCTTTGTGCGAGTGTGTTGTTTCGACCGGTAACTACATGGTTTAATCGAGCTAGACTCGACGAAATCTCGAGCTTAATCCTATTTAAGTATACGATTGCCTTAAGGTGGTACTGGTGCGCTTAAGTTGGATTAATTTCAGGGAGGACCGCCACAATAATGTGCATGACTTTTTATAGTATGCGGGCGGCTAGGGGTGCACCGACGGGTGAAATTTCAGACTCGCACCAATCTCGGATTCGGGTGCATCCATGCGTGCAATTTTTAACCCGCAAGAGCCAGGTCCAAAATCCATGGATACTAGCACCCGCGGGTCGAATTGCTATCCTTAAGATGACCAAAAGTACATTTTTAGTAAAGTGCATTCACCATACATAAAATTGCATCAGTGTTTCATTTTGGTCCAATAAGTTGTAAACGTTCCATCCACATACATAAAGTTGCATCATTGTATCAGTTTGGCGCAACAAGTTGTAAATGTTGAGCCCACCATACACTAAGTTGTTCATGATGTGCATATACAATTCAATATACACTTCAATCCGTAGTTTGAAGATATGACATTCTTCCGGCGAGCACTTGCTAGAAGAATAGATGGGACCAAAATGATACAAAATTATCATGAATGTTATACAACGCATAAAATTATAGGATATGGTGGAATATGATCCAAAATAACACGTTAACATTATGTTGTGCGATTACGACGATCTACTAATAATATTTCTATGCATGGATATGCTGTGATAAAGAATAGGCAGAGCTTCATTTGGAGAAAAAAGATATATTCCCATGTTCAATAATCAATAAATATGTTAGGATTGAAAAATACCATTAAAAGCAAAATAGAAATAATAAAAAATGGCCATAAAAGTTGAAATAGAATGAGGGACAGTAAAACAATAATAAAAGCGTAACATGGATTCTATGTCTACAATAATATTAGGAGTATTAATTCTTTCGACAATGCTAGCCATATCATATTTTTCTTATTTATTGTCAATATGTTACACTTTGGATGATGTAAGTATGGAGTTTGTCAAATATCACGTATTCTATTAAACATCAATTGACGCAACAACTTTAGTATGGTGCCATTTAAATAAAATTTTTATAAGCTCTGTTGGTACATACTAGAATGCAAACGTGGTTTCTCTATGCCAATTTTATATTTTGGACCCTTTTGTTCTTACAACAATCACTTATACCCTTCCAAGTCTTTGTTAGCGAGCCATGTTTACGATTTCTAATGTTAGTGAACAATTTAATGTACGTTGGGTGCAATGTTTACAACTGTTTGCACCAAAATAATAAAACAATACAACTTTATGCATGTAGGTGCAATGTTTATAATTTGTTGAACCAAAATGATACAACTTCGCGTACTCCCTCCGTCCCACAATATAAGGACTTGGAGCATTCAAACTTCAGAAACAACAGTGAAGGAAAATGACCTCTATACCCATCATTTTGCACTACCAACCAACTCTCTACCCAACCTCATTTAATTTTGTCCTATCCCTCCAAGTCCTTATATTTTGGTACAAATTTTGAACCCTTCACGACTTTATATTATTATATGGGACGAAGGGAGTATCGTAGATGCACTTTACTTTTTTCTTTTATAATACGGTAATGCTTGGCTTCGGGCGTCCGACGCCTCCGGACGGGGTCGACGTGGCGACGTGGTAGAAAATAGGGTGGCGGGCCCCACACCTTTGACCTTATCTCTTTTCCCCGCCGCTGCTTTTTCTTCCGGATTCAGTTTTCCCCGTGACCCACTCCGTCTGGATCTCGCTCGAAGCTCCGCCCGTGGCGCCCGGAGCTCCGCCCGCCGGCGAGCATGCGGCCGCGCTCCCCCTGCTCCACCCGTCGGCGAGCGCGCGCGGCCGACCCCTCCCTTGCTCCACCCACCACCGGCGAGCTACGCGGCCAACCCAACCTCTCCTCCCGTGCCGGCGAGCACACGCGTTCGGTGCTCCCCTGCTCCGCCCATCCCGCACGGCGCGCGCGCGGCCGGGCCCTCCCTGCTCTCAGCCTGTGCCGCCCCGAGGTGGAGCTCGGCCGGGGCGGAGCTCCCTGCGCCCTGTCGCGCGGCCATGCGGGGGTGGAGCTCCCTGCAGCTTGGCGCGTGGACGTGCGGACGGCCTCCTCCGCGCGGAGCTCGCGGCGTCCACTGCAGAGCTCCATGCGGCCGGGGGCGCGGGAGCTCGCGCGACGGCTGCAGCGAGCTCCAGGTGATGTTGCGTTAAGCACCACACGGTGTTGCAACAGATTTTTTTATGTTGCAGATTTATATGCATGTTTAATAATTATTTCTATGTATGTTGCAATAATTATTTCTCGATGTTCCATCTATTTATTTTTCATGTTGCAACCTCGCGGTCCTTCCTCTTCCCTGGCAGTGTTCATGGCTGCCAAGGACGGGTCCTCCCTCTCCCCTCGCAGTGTTATTTTTGAGTTTTTTTTGTGTTGCTGTCATTGTATACGGATGTTTCAATCGCTGTCTACGGATGTCGCAACCGTGACTACAAATGTTGCATCATTATTTTTTACATGTTACATATGTAATGTTCAGATGTTGCAACATTGATCCGAGACTTTTTTGGATGTTGCAAGTCTATAGATGCTTGCAACGGATGAGGGAAAAGGGGTGACTCGTCCTCAAGCGTTACATGTAGTGATTTCAAATGTTTCACTATTGTTTTGATGGTGTCTCAGTCGTGGTAAGCATTTTTGTGATGTTGCAAACTACGTTTTCGTATATTATTTTGAAGAGGTTTTCTAGTGTTGCAATGGTTATCTTGGAATGTTGCATCAGGGTTTCATTCATGTTGCATTCAACACCCAGTCATGGTTGATGTTGCACAAGTTAAATTGGGATGTTACGGGATCTCAATGTTCATATTTCAAAATATCTCTTTATGATTCCAATGTTCCTGGGAAGGGATAGGTGGGGGATCCGCCTCACGTGCTGGGCTGAGTGGTGTGGCCGTGTTAACGCGCGTCCATGTGCAATGTGAACACAAGAACGGGTGCGCAGTGGTGTGAACATGTGAAACTGTGTACTGACGTGGTGTGAACACCGGAAACGAGCTGATCTGGGGGGCATCACGTGAGGAGCCTGATATGCCGTCTGACGCTGCAGATTTGTCCGATACTAGCGCCTGGATCGGACTTCCGCGTGCTAGTACTTCCCTTTATAATAATGGCACTCTGGTAAAAACTCTCTCTCGAACCCTATCCTTTCGGTCCAGGCGTCCAGCGCCGCCCGCCCGCCCCTCTCCCCCTCGTCCAGCGCCGCTCCCACCCTCCCGTTCAGCGCCGCCACTCACCGCAATCCAACCCCCGGGCCGCCGCTGTCCAGTAGCTATCCAAAGTCCGTAGAGTACCGAAGCGGTGAAGATGCAACGATTGATTATTGGGCTCCGCCGCGGAGTCTACTCGGCACCATCTCGTTGGTGCCCTCGAGCGCTTGCACGCCAAGATTCTTCTTCACTCATAGCGTCGACACCAGCTCTTTCCCGTTCTGTTGTTGGCTCCTTTCATTTATTACTCCCGAACCTGTATGTCATGTGATGATTTTTTTTTGGATCTGAAGTGATGAATTTTTGGATCATTGTGATGATTTTTTTCGGTGATGATGCAAATCTCCCACGACCAATTCTTGGATTGCGCCACAGTTTCGGCTCCTCTCTACCTCGCTTGTGTCCTTCAACGCTTGCTGAAGATACTCCAGCCATCAGCTCTGCACCAGGGAAATCAAATCAACATCTGAATCGTCATTCAGGGTTTGTTTTCATGCTTCTTTTCCTTTCCTGAAAACTTGTGCTCCTCGCGATGAACTTTTGAATCTGAAATTTTGCACCCAAAAAAAAAATGGATCTGGCGTGTGGAATGCTGGATCTGGATTCGTGTTGATTTTTTTGGATATAATATTCGTGTTGATTTTGAAGGCCTTTTGATTTCCTACAAAAGACGTCCGCTCCCCTGGTAAAAAAAGGAATTGATTATTCTATTATGTTATCACCGGAATCAGAGAGATCTAAATCATTTTCAAGGTTTGTATTGTTACTGTTTTAAATCCTGAAGAATTTGTTCTGCGATGACATGCATCTTAATCGAGCTGGATAACTTCTGTTTACAGGTCCGGGATCATGCAACCTTATTACTGTACTTCCTTCGCTTGTGTCAGTACCAAGTGCATAGAAACAACAGAGGAGAACTCAACCAAGGAGGTCCTCACAGATACGTCTGAACATGTTTGGTCCCCGTCTGTATTTAAAAACAGCACTCACCGTGATGGTGCCATTTATGAGAATACTCTTTTAAAGAAAGAGTGGTTTGGTTTTGATTTTACTGACCGTAACGAGAGTAAGTGGTCGAAATCACAAACACATCTTCCCAATTCTTATTCATATTTTGGAATGAAAGTTTGTTACACGATCACGGGTTATAACCGCCCATACCCACTCGTGTGTGGGAATTATCTCCCATACCTGAACCCGGCGGGTTATAGCATTGCTGGCGAGCTGCAGTGGCACAATAATACAGTAATTTGCCTGATACAAATTAAGCATTCAAAAGTAGGTGTTGCAACATATTAAATTGATTAATGCAACTTGCAACATATAGCGTATCATATAATAGATAAGAATTATGCTAAAACAAGATTTAATGATATCATATGATCACTGGTATGCAAAATCCTAGTTAACTTAGAACCACATCTCTTTTTTTTTTTTGTTTTATTCACAATGTCAAATTTTAATGGGCACTTTCACTCTGTTTTTTTGTATGCCAAGGGATTTGGCAATTGATGTGATTAATTGCTATATTTTCTACTCTGTCCCAGAAATACTTTAAAGATTTTTTTTGTCAAAATTAGATTCCCTGAAATCCAGATGCAATGTCTTTCTGGGACACAGGGAGCACTAAAAGTCTTGAGGTTATGTGTGCACCATATTAGTCATTTTTTACAATAAAATATCATATGTCCGTAACCCTATTCAAACTTAGATGTTGCGATAAGTTATTCTTAGACAGTGGTTTGCTATGACTCAGCATAAAGATGTGGTCCAAAGAATTGTTTACTCTTTTGTAATACTACAATTTTTTTGATGTAGTAACTGCCAATTGTTATGCAGCTCGTTTGGAGCCAATGATGTTAACGAAGACAACAAAGGGATGCGTATATTATCAGGGATTTTGCCGAATCCATTTTCCGAAACATATACTGCAATTTTTCTCATTGACGCTGGCCAAATCCCCTGTCAGTAGTGGCCCAATACAATTATATGGATACATAGCTGTACGGGATGAGAGGGATTGCATGCTGAACTATGTTTTCAATCATAGCAGGGATGATCCTGTCTTCGTGCAGCAGGTGCTCTATACTTATCAGCAACCATTGTAATTATACGTTGTTTTCCTATTTACAATATTGCTGTTATCCTTTTGCACGCAGAGAAATGAGATTGAGGTTTTAACAACCACTTTCTCTTTAACACTTGGGAATGGAAATACTGTATTAACTATCCCTTGGTTTTGATATGCTGTTATTCTTTTGCTGCTTTACGTATGTTTAAATATTAAATTAAATTTATTTTATATGAGTTATCTATATCTTACAATTCTTATTATATCTTAGTGATTAGTGATTTCACATCAATTTACATCTGTAGGACTCAAAATCTGTTTTGTTTCCATAAGTGTTAAGAATTTACGCTGTCATTTATTTGGAACTGCTGACACATGGCTAGTAAGAAATCTAGCTTTAGATTTTCTATTTCACGGTTTAGAGCTATCAACTAATAGCAATGATTTTGTAGGGTTCTCTTATTGAAATGACTGGGCCTAAGAGAGCCATCCTAATGCCTTCTACTCTAGTAGAGTTTGACATGAGGATCAAGAATGGAGAGCAGGAGGAAGATGATTTGCAGCTGATCGATGGTGCAATGGCATGCAACAATCTAATACCATGGAAACCGATTAAACATCGTATTACAGGCCAATGTGGAATTGTCGACATGTCTGTTGCATCTATTGAAAATGCAGTGGAGGCCACAATAGAAATTGTCATATTGGAAGTGCAGAAATGTTTCAGTTTATCACTAAGTTCATATATCTATGTTATGGAGGATTATGAGGAAATTCCACTTTTTCATGGCACTATCGATCAGTCTCATGGCTTAAAAAGGTTTGTGGTTGCTGTCATGTTGGATACAGGTATGCTTTTAAAGTTCAAGGTAGGTAACGATGTTATACGTTATCGTACCTTTAAGGCCAAGCAACATGGATGTGCCAGCCGAAGGATAAAGCTTGAGTTTGCTTCCTTCGTGATGAAGGTGACTTGGTCCACTATCTGGTGAAAGATTGTAAGAGGTAATCTTCTCAGTAATCACTATAACTGCATGTGACCATTTCAACTCTTCGACACTTCTATTAGGCTTTTCTCATCTCTATCTGCAAATTGTTATATTGTTGTATATTTGAGTTAAAAAATAGATTCTAATTTAACAACTATATTGTTGTACTATACTGCTTGCTATTCAACAACTTTGTTATATTAGAAATAGATTCTAATTTAACCCAGTACCTATCCTTGCTGACTTGCCATATTATGCTTGCCAAGCTTCTCTAATGCAGAAAGGTTGTTTTCTTGAGTGTCTGTATCTATGTATCAGTATTTTCCCTCTTTTTTTCTTACAGCTCTGTAGTACTATTTGGCTTCGTTTTGTGCCTGAAAAAAGTTTTCCTGTACAGGACTATGATGCTTATCCTAGCTAAGACGATTGAGACAATGCCAGAGTGGAGGCAATCGCTAACCTAGCTAAGACGATTGAAAAAAGTTCTCTCTGGACTCTTGTCTGTCAAAGGCTTCAAAAGGAGTCCATCAAATTGGCAATCGTTTAGGAAAAAACGATTATGTAACTTGTTTTTCCATGTCAGCAGGACTTTGCTTGCCCTTTGGGTAATGCTATGTATTTATTAGAAAAGGATTACTAGTAATAGACTTAGTAGTGTTCGCTTGTCATGAGAATGATGCTGACTTTCGGTACTGATTAATGTAGTAGGAGTATGTACTTTTCCCTGCTTAGCATACGTACAAGTATAATTTTACTTAGTACTCGATAGTGTTTTTTTAAGGAATGGGATCGGTAGTGTTGGCTCCGGCCTTGATGTTTATTTCACAAATCGAAAGGATTAGGCATAAATTGATAAACCTATAGTTGACCTTACTATTTCTGTCCCTTGCTGCACATTTAATTCATAACTAGAATAGGGGAGTTCCTGATTAGCGGCGCTGCAAGTCACGAGCTCAGCCAGTCAGTCTTAGGCACTTCGGCGGCGAACCTCCCACACGCTGGAGACGACTCCCGGCGTCCTGCCATCTACACGCGATGGGCGCAAACCCGGGCAGCCCGCCTCTCCGTGCGCCGGCGGTGACCAGTTCTCTCTCCTCTCACTCTCTCAGTACTGGCAAGCTGCACCTGTGGTATGTGGCGTTGGCGTCAAGGTAGGATACTTAGACTACTAAGCAGATGGAGCCATGGTTTGGCGTTGGCGTCAATTCCTCTCTAGAGTGGGTTGCTCGCTCATGGTTTGCGGTTGCTCGTGGAGCCATGCCCCCTCCTGTCGTCTTCTTCTATGCCAGGGTTGGGAGTCCCCATGGTGCTTCGGCCTTCGGGTTGCTGTCACTCCACAGTTGTTAGCCTCTGCTACGGGTCTGCTTGGTAGTTTCATGGTTGCTCTTCGGTCATCATGATGATGGCTCCTTTCTGCCGTGTTGTGGATGTTCTTCATCGTCGTCACCATGAACTCTCGCTGCAATCACATCACTCTGCCTTTCGACATGGTCTATACGGTATGCTGTGAGAAGTTTGCCAAGTGAAAACTTGGTATGCTCCTTCGGGAGCAGACGAATGATGGTGGCGTTGGCGTCGCATCCTCGCTGGAGGCATCATCTTGTAAGACCTTTGTGAGGGTCACGGTACAACAGGGGATTGAGGAAGGAGAAGGGGATCGAAGAGGAGCAAGCAAGGGGATCGAGAGAGAGAGTTGGGAGGAGGAGGAACGACGACGGATGTTCGTCAGTTCAAGTTGTTGTTCAATTACAAGATGCCCCTGCATCCACTCGATGCCAGCTTTTATACGCTGCACAACTCACGCACGCGCTCAGCTATTACAGGCCGACAAGGCACACTTCCTCAAGCCCATTCAGGACCCGTCACACGCGAGTTGGGCCGACGCTGTCTTCCTCCTTGACACGGCCCACGAGCCATCTCTTCTTCATTACGGTGAGCGCCAGCAGCAGAGGTGCTGACACCCCCCCTCAAAAGAACCTGCCAGTCCCAAGGCAGAGCTTCTAGGAAATCTTCGGCGAAGATTAGCAACATTCTCCCAAGTAGTCAGAGATGGAGGCAAGCCAGACCATTGAGTCAACACTTCGCCGTCTTGTCTTGTAGCTGACAGGCACTTCTGAAGAATAGCCACAGGCACTTGCTTGTCATTAGTGAAATCAGGAATAGTAGGTGTTACCTGATGATCGAGAGGAACTACTTTCTTCAGCTGCGAAACATGATACACTGGATGGATGGCTGAAGAAGGTGGCAACAGTAATTTGTAAGCCACAACACCCACTTTGCCAATAATCTTGAATGGCCCAAAGAACTTGAAGGCTAACTTACGGTTAGCACGCCGAGCAACAGTTGACTGAATATAGGGCTGAAGTTTCAAATAGACCACATCTCCCACAGCAAATTCCCTTTCAGTTCTATTCTTGTCTGCCTGTCTCTTCATCCTCTCTTGAGCTCGGCTAAGGTGTTGCTTGACGAGATCATTCATGAGCTGCCGTTCCTACAACCAATCATCCAGGACAGGTATAGGACAAGCATCTGCTGGCTCAAGTCCAAAGCATCTGGGTGAGTGGCCATACAGTACTTGGAAGGGTGAAGAGTTTAAAGCTGAATGCCAACTAGTATTGTACCAATATTCAGCCAAATGAATCCACGAGCTCCATTGTTTAGGGGAAGCATTGACAAAGCACCTGAGAATGGTCTCCATACACTGATTAACCCTCTCAGTGTGCCCATCCATTTGAGGATGATATGCAAAAATCATTTGCAATTGAACTCCAGCCATTTTGAACAGTGCTTGCCAGAGAGCACTAGTGAAAATTCTATCTCTATCAGAGATTAGAGCCATAGGCATGCCATGCAGTTTATAAACACGAGTCATGTAGAGTTGGGCAACAGATAGAGCTGTAAATGGGTGAGACAAGGCAATGAAGTGACTATACTTGGAAAATTTATCCACCACCACAAGCACAGCATTCTTGTTTTTGGAGGGGGGAAGACCTTCCACAAAATCAAGGGAGACAATTTGCCATGCTCCCTCAGGAATAGGCAGAGGCTGTAGCAGTCCAGGGTACTTCACTCTTTCAGGTTTGGCCTGTTGACAAACAGTGCAAGAAGAAACCAACTGATGAACCTACTTTTTGAGGCCTGGCCACACAAAGTACTGTTTAATTCTTCTGACAGGATTCTAGAATGGCCACCCAAAGGGGAGCTGTGGAAGGCTTGAACAATTTTGGACTGCAGCTTCACATTGTTGCCAACCCAGATCTTGTTCTTGCGCCTCAGAAGCCCTTTGTGAAAAGTAAAATCAGGCAAGGCAGAAGGATCAAGTGTCAATTTGGTGATAAGTTCCTGGGCCTTAGGATCACTTTCATAGCTTTGTACTACCTCAGTTAACCATTTTGGAGTTACTGTTGACAATGCACAGAGGTGTGCTGGTTCATGTGCCCTTCGAGACAAAGCATCAGCTACGGAATTTTCAACACCTTTCTTATAGACTAACTTGTATTGAAGCCCCAGCAACTTGACAAATACCTTTTGCTGCCAAGGTGTATTGAGGCGTTGTTCATTCAAGAAGATCAAGCTTTTTTTATCTGTATAGATGATGAACTCAGCCTGCTGCAAATATTGCCGCCACTGATCAATGGCAATGAGGATGGCCAAATACTCCTTTTCATAAGTGGATAGCCCTTTTGTTCTTGGACCTAGAGGTTTGCTAATGAAAGCTAGAGGATGCCCTTTCTGTAACAAAACAGCCCCTACTCCATGGTTGGAAGCATCTGTCTCAATGCAAAAGGGTACAGAGAAGTCAGACATGGAAAGCACAGGAGCTGACATCAATGCATTCTTCAATGTGACAAAAGCTTTAGTATGCTCAGAAGTCCACACAAACATTGCATTCTTTTTGAGCAGGTTGGTCAATGGCTTAGATATCACAGCAAAATGTCTCACAAACTTCCTGTAATACCCAGCCAACCCAAGAAAACTTCTGAGTTCCTTCACATTTTTGGGTTGGGGCCAAGAATTGATAGCTTCCACTTTTGCTGGATCAGTAGCCACACCTTTAGTAGATATAATGTGTCCCAAGTAAGAAATCTACTGCTGTGCAAATCTGCATTTGGACAACTTGATTCTCCATTTGTCCTTTGTTAGCAGCTCCAGAACCAACCTAAGGTGATGAATATGTTCCTCCCAAGATGAGCTGTAGATCAAAATGTCATCAAAGAAAACCAAGACACATTTCCTTAACAAGGGAGCAAGAGTGGTGTGCATAGCTCCTTGAAATGTGCCAGGGGCTCCACATAATCCAAAGGCCATCACCTTAAATTCAAAATGCCCAAAATGAGTTTGAAAAGCAGTCTTATGTTCTTCCCCCAACTTCAGTCTGACTTGGTGGTAACCAGAATTCAGATCAAGTGTTGAAAACCATTTGGCCTTGGAGAGCTCATCCATTAACTCATCAAAAACTGGTATAGGAAATCTGCTCTTCAAGGTGAGGGTATTTAGATATCTGTAGTCTACACAGAACCTCCAAGTTCCATCCTTCTTCCTTACTAATAGAATAGGTGAAGAGAAGACACTAGTGCTAGGCTGTATGATTCCTTTGGCCAGCATCTCAGCTACCTACTTCTCAATTTCATCCTTAAGTGAGGGAGGATATCTATAAGGCCTGATGTGAACTGGTTTTGCTCCTGTCGTATTACATGGTCACACTGCCTTTCAGGTGGTAAGGTAGCAGGTGCCTCAAAGGTTATAGCAAATTCCTCTAGCAACACAACAATCTCTTTGGGTAATGCAGGAACCTGTGGATTTTCCATTTCCATCAAGGAGCAGACATGGACAACTAGCTCCCCAGGGAGGGAAGGAACCATCCCTTGTAAGAAGGCACGAATGATGGTGGCGTTGGCGTCGCATCCTCGCTGGAGGCATCATCTTGTAAGACCTTCTCGCTTTACTATTAGTGTTTTAGACTGTCAATCCTACAAGGGGATACCCTACGCGGTAGATTTGTAGGGTAGTCGTCGAGAATCAAAAACAAGATGGTGACAAGAAACACGAGAGACACGATTTAGACAGGTTCGGGCCTTGAGACGAGAAGCCCTACGTCTGTTTGGTGGTGTAGCTTGTATTCCTTGTAGATTGGATATGTAGGCACCTTTTGGGTGTCTCTAGCCTATTGAGCCGTGCCGATCTAGGGACATCTGACATCCGGGGGCAAGGTTACATGGTAAGTGTCCTAGTCGGTTACAAAGTAGGAATCCTAACAATAATAGAAAACCTTAGGGTATCCGGATTTATATACCCGACAAGCCCCTGAGCGCTTCATTACCTGACATACAGCCTTGACGTGGATCTTGAAGTATAATCGAGTTGAACTTCTATTGCATCGGTTGGACTTCTTTCTCTTCTTCAAGTATCCTTAGCTGGTTGTATCAAGGCTTTGAGGTGCTTAAGAACTTCTGGAGAATCTCATTGGCGTGCACCGTTCAGGTGCACCCGGTTGGGTAGCCCCCGAGCCTCGTTTTGCTTTGGAGAAGAAATTCGAGGGTCTTCAGTTAAAAAAAAATCTTGAAGAGCTTCAATTCTGCTAAATCAGGGGTTTTTTTAGATTTAAATCGGGGTTCTTTTGGAATCCTTGGCGTAGCCCCCGAGATTCATTTTGAAATCCTGGTTAACCGAAAATTTTTTGGAGAACCTCTGGAGATATACATCGAAATACCTGCAGCCCCCGAGCCTTGATCCGATTTGCCGAATCGAATTAAGGATCTGGACATAAGATTTGGAGAAAATTTCCATGTCGTGCAGCTTGGTTGGCGTTCTTCGGTTGGCGTTGTCTCGGTTGGAGTTCTTCCGAAGAAGGAACCCCTACCGCAGAACATCGGAGTTGTTGCGAGCAAAGTTTTCAGGTGGTGTGTCGTGGAGTGATTTGGCACCCAGCTCCCGAGCTTATGAGCCCGCGGAACTGTGATGACGTGCCAGGCAGTCTGGAGAATTGTCGTTTGGAGATCAACCTGAAAAAATAAAATATTATGTAGTACATAATACGAAGTATTGAAATGCATTCGCAAAAAAAAAATATTGAAATGCAATGAATAAATAAATTCAGTGAAAATAATCGAGCCAGCGAGAATGTGGATAGCACAAGTTGCCCTGCGGCGCTTGCCATGCTTCACATCGCCACCAGCATTCTTGGCGCCCTCCCCCCATCCTCTCGCGATCAGCCCGCCGCCTCCCTTCCCTCCGCTCGCGATGGCCGCCGCCTGCGTAGAGGCTCCCGCCGCCGTCGCCGCCGGCATGGCTCGCCACCACGCCGCTGCGCCGGCGCAGCCGACGCGCAAGAGGATGCGCGTCGCCATGGGCACCACGGACGACTACGAGGAGGGGCCCTGCTGCCTCGGCGAGGGCGGCTTTGGCTCCGTCGTCAGGGCGCGCCACCGCGCCACCGGTCAACCCGTCGCCATCAAGCGCCTCCGCACCGGCGGCGACCAGATGGCGCTGCTCCGGGAGTCGCTCTCCCTCAAGGCGGCGTCCGCGGGAAACCCGTTCGTCGTCGGCTCCCGCGGCCTCGCGCGCGACCCGGCCACCTTGGGGCTCTGCCTCGTCATGGAGTGCGGCGGCACCAGCCTCCACGACGCCCTGCGCCAGCAACGCAGAGGGGGCCCGCCGCTGGCCGAGGCCACCGTGTGCGCCGCCATGCGGCAGCTGCTGACGGGGGCCAAGAAGATGCATGAAGACCACATCATGCACCGCGACATCAAGCCGGAGAACATTCTCGTCGGCGACGACCGCGTCCTCAGGTTCTGCGATTTCGGCCTCGCCGTGGACATGGCCGAGCGCCCGCCGTACAACCAGGCCGGCACGCTTTGGTACATGGCGCCGGGAAGACGAACTACGACGCCCTCGTCGACACGTGGTCGCTCGGCTGCATCATGGCGGAGCTCCTCGGCGGGGTGGCTCTGTTCCAGGGCGTCGAGTTCCAAGACCTGCTGTGCGCCATCTTCGAAGTGCTCGGCATGCCGGATGACAAGACATGGCCATGGTTCTCGTCGACGCCATACGCCACCAAGATGGTGGAAGCCAACAGGCACTTGCGTAAGAACAACTACCTGCGCCACCTGGAGACGAAGCTGTCCAAAGACGGATTCGCTGTCCTCTCCGGCCTGCTCACCTGCAACCCCGACAAGCGGCTCACGGCAGCAGCTGCGCTTAAACAAGCATGGTTCAGCAAGATGGACGTGCTGGAGCTGCCAAACAAAGAGGCAATACCATTGCCCAAGAGGCAGAAGGTGCGATTTGTGTGTGTCAGTTGATGAATGTACACTATATATTGTTCTTCAGACAAACCCTCTGATCTCTATTGTAATGTTAATGCTGTCAGTACTGCCACCGGTAGGGAGAGGGGCTTTAGTCCCGGTTGGTAAGGGATATAGGTCTCTAAAGCCCCATCGGGACTAATGCTGAGAGACAAAAGCCCCCCCCCTAAGTCCCAGGTGAACCAACCTGGACTAAAGGGGGGGCACGCCAGCGCCTGCGCCCACCCCCTTTAGTCTCAGTTGGTAAGGGTCTCGTCTTTTTTTTTTCTGTTTTCGATTTGACCGTATGTTGTAATTGTTGTCTAACCCGTATATGTACGTATACGTATTTGCAATTGTATATATGTATACATGTCTAAATATATCATATACGCACTTAGATTAGACTTATATATAAATTAAACCCTATATATCTACATATATAAACTTATAAATGTATATACACCTAACGAATTATACACATGAAAATAAATAGTATTTTCTTAAACTAGTATATATACATCAAAACCTCATATAGTATATATACATCAAAATATCATTCAGTTCAAATTTCTAGTCTCAATTAGCTTTCCTCGGAGGTGAGTCGGTCAATTGGATGGTTGTCATAATAATGTTTTCCTTGTGGATTAACCACCTCGTCCATGAGAAATCCCACGAGAGCTTCTTGAATTGCCAAGAGACGATCCTTCTTAATGAGTGCGTCCCTTTTTATAATCCTCTGTAATTTGCAAATAGGTTGAGATAATACACCAAGCGATTAAATATACAAAAAAGGATAAAAATGATTTATTATTAATAGGTTTATTTTACTTACACTATCATCATCCGCGTTGCCACTGCAATGGTGTATGTGCTCACAGACGTAGTACCCGCATAAATTATTTCCTTGTTCTTGTTTCAAACACTAAAGTGGAGAGGAGAACACATTATGAAATTCTAGTGTTATACATTTTAAATATTCCCAATCTGAAGTTGTTATTTGTATATACATACCGGAAAATCATACACCCATCTAATTTTTTCTCGAAATTGTCCTCGGTGATTTGCAACGAACATGGTCCAAGCTCTGAGGCAAAATAATAAAAGATACAATATGTTAGTACAAAAACTATATATATATATATATATATATATATATATATATATATATATATATATATATATATATATATATATATATATATATATATATATATATATATATATATATATATATATATATATATATATATATATATATATATATATATATATATATATTGCATTAAAGAAAATGTCATGGATAGAATTATTACTCGTGAAATACATCTTGAAGGTCTTGGTATTCTGAGGGATCTTTTCTCAATGAATCATACACATTGATGTTGCTATTGTCGATACTGATTATGAGTAGAATCCAGTAGAATCTGTATGCATGCTCATGGAGATTAGAATTGACTAAATAGAATTAACAAGGATAATTAGATGACAATCGTACTTACCTGAAGTTGTAAGGCAGTAGTATAAGGTTCTTGTAATGAAACTCATCTAAGTGCCTATAAATGGTCTTGATTGTTGTTTTTCGTTGGTTCCGGATCTCATCCTCGTTAACTTTTTGATGGGTCCATGAAAGCAATTCTTGAATAACCCTTCCTTCGCATCTCAGTAAGTTGCAGGCTACACAAGAAGAAAGCCAAATGTTAATTAGTAGATCGACAAATGTAATAAATTTATTAATAAACATATGAAAATATGTCACTTACAGACACCAGGCCATCATAAGATCGGTATTCACGGCGTCCAGATGGTAAATTTCATAGATATCAATGAATCGGGGCCAGACCACCTTCTCGTTTTGAAGGGCAAAATCTCCAGGTCTCACGAGCATACCAAACATCTCCAGGCCCTCAGCTGACTTCTTCAAGTACCAGTCATCAAATCTGCGCATCTTAGTTGGGAGCTTGTTGACCAATTCTGGCTTCACTAGAGGTTGTCCTAGCTCAAAGCACCATCTAGGTTCGTAATTTTTATCCGCTGGTAGGTCTTCAAGGCCGAGAATACCAGCAATAGGCATCTTTGTTTGTTCATAAAAGTAAATGACTTGAGCCAGTTCATCTGCAGACATGTTGTCAATTACTTTTTGTGCTTCTGCACTGAGGCCCGCAAACAAGTTAGTCCGATCGGTCGTGGATGCAGGTATTTGCTCGATGTTTGTGGCGGTCCCCGACGTCGACGCAGGTATCTCCTTGTTCTTGTTTGTGGCGGTCCCCGACGTCGACGCAGGTATCTCCTTGTTCTTGTTTGTGGCGGTCCCCGACGTCGACACAGGTATTTGCTTGATGTAACTATTCGGCGACCCTCGTTGTCTCTTCTTAGCATAAGACTTGTCCACCGAACGCTCATAGTCCGTTTTCAACAGCGGTTTCCTTCTCCTTATTGTTTCCTTCTCGTCTATGAAAGCCTTGAGTCTCTCCTTACGACCTTCATTTTTTTGGCCTCCAGCTCTTCCTGTTTTCTTTTTTCTCTCATTTTTGCAAAGAAGTCCTTGACTTCTTTATCTGCAGTCGCGTCTGTTTCTTCATCTGTCTTCTTTGGCTCGAGCTTTTTCTTTGCTGGTCGTTTTCGTTTTTTCTTTGGTGGTTGCACCGACTTGAAAGATTGCGCTCGAGACCTTTGTGGCTCTGCGGCCGATGGTTGCTGAGGTGAATTGGGAGGGATGTCATCATCGTGATCACTGGAGCTCGCTTCTCCCGAATTGTCGTATGGTTCTTGCGGAGAAGGTGAGCGAGCAGGTAGTGACGATGACGACCTCGGAGATGATTGTAGAGGCTCGCGAGCAGGTACTGACGATGACGGCCCCGGAGACGATTGTAGAGGCTCGTGAGCAGGTACTGACGATGACGGCCCCGGAGACGATTGTAGAGGCTCGCAAGCAGGTAGTGATGATGACGGCCCCGGCTCCAGGGGGTCTCCCGGAGATCCATCATTCTCGGGGATTATGACGATGTAACATTTTGGCCATAATATGATACCGTGTAGCGCATCCTTAAGTGTCTTTTCCCCATCACCTCCTGGGATCTCTAGCTCTAGCTCCTCAAAATCAGGTTGACAGATCTTCTCTATGCTAACTGAGGCGTAGCCAGGTGGAATCAGCATGCCGTGGCTCGTCTGTCCAGGAAACTGCGCAAAAGCACTTCCGTCCGCCACCTGAGAAATAATAATTAATTAGTTATTATTAGCATGAATTATACCGTCATTGTGAATGCCTGTCCACAAAATTCAAAGTAATATATATGCATCAATTATTGAGCTAATAAAAGCATGAATTATACATACCTTCATTTTGATGTTGCCGAATGGCTTGTGAAGCTCACATGTGGTGCACCGACAGATGTCATCCACAGGGTACTGTTGGCTGTCCACTTGAACTCCTTCCATTGCCCTTTGCTCTTCGGGATGTTCTGCAACGTCCTGGATGTTCTGGATTCTTGAGCGCCATAGTGAGCTCATCCATCTCTCTGTCAACCTTCACTCTGCCCGCTCTGACATCTTCAATTGTTTTCAATATTTCAAGTGCAGCCTCTCGTAACGAGGGTGGGTAATCAAGGGTACCATCTTCGGAGTTAATTGTGCCTCCACGAGCATAATACCAATTCTTCACTCGCTCGGGCCAATCAACGACTGCTGGTATGATACCTTGTGCGAGAAGGTCTTCTTCCATCTTCCGCCACTTGGGAACTGCAAATGCGTAACCACCTCGACCAAGATGATGGTCGTGCTTCTTCTTACCACGACTTTTCTTCCCTCGTGCACTCGCCTTGGCGAAATCTTCACGTTTCTTGTATTCCACAAAGGACGTCCAATGTTCTTTTAACTTGGGATATTCAATCCAATTTGGAGTTCGATTCTTCTTGATATAATCTTTATCCAGTTGCTGCTTGAACTTTTGAAATTGTGTTGCCATCCTCGTGAGAGTCCAACACTTCACATTGTTTGGTTCAACACCTTCAGGAAGTGTGAAGTGTTTTAGGATTTCATCCCACAACAAATTTTTCACTGAGTCTGGAACCACGTGTGGATTATCTGCTTTCCCTTCCATTTATTGTAGCTGATGGTGCATTGTCCCTTACAATGGCCCCGCACTGTGACACATACGTGTCCTTGATTTTTTTGGAGCACATGGTTGGCCATCATCTGATACTTCTGTGATATGATACATGACATGGCGGTGAGTACTTGTGTACGTCCTCTCTTTGTCTTTTTTGATGTGGAGCCTGAAGCCTACAAGTTGCAGATTCGTTCTTTAATTAATTAGTACCTAAGAATTGAGGTTAGAGAAATAAGAACTATAAAGTTAATGCATGAGATATATATATACCTCGTTTGAACATTCAATACTTTCATTCACAAGACTTTCCTCATTGTTTCTAGAATTGTCCTCAATATTTGTTGTTGTGTCCTCGACAGGGGCGGCATCCTCCTCATTCGGAGGTATGTTCAAGTACATGTCCGCCTGACTACACTCCTCGTCGGTGAAGGTTGCAATCGTATTTGTACCACTAGCAATAATGTCGACCATAAAGTTGTCATGGTTGTCATCCATCTGGAATAAACAAGAATTTTCTATGAATTTATGTAATTTTCAACAATTTCTAAAACTTTCTAGAATAAACAAGAATTTTCAAAGAATTTCTTTATTGAACAAGAATTTTCTAAGAATTTCTTTATTGAACAAGAATTTTCTAAGAATTTCTTTGAATTTCTAGAATAACCAACAAGTTTTTTGATGTTGATTTTCTGGAATAATCAACAATTTCTAAAACTTTCTATAATAAAGAAGAATTTTCTAGGAATTTCTTTATTAAACAAGAATTTTCTATGAATTTCTAGAATAAGCAACAAGTTTTTCCTATGAATTTCTGGAATAATCAACAATTTCTAAAACTTTCTAGAATAAACAAGAATTTACTAAGAATTTCTTTATTAAACAAGAATTTTCTTTGAATTTCTAGAATAAGCAACAAGTTTTTCCTATGAATTTCTAGAATATCAACAATTTCTAAAACTTTCTAGAATAAAGAAGTACTTACTACGAATTTTCTAAAACTTTCTAGAATTTACTAAGAATTTCTTTATTGAACAAGAATTTACTTTGAATTTCTAAATAAGCAACAAGTTTTTTCTATGAATTACTGGAATAATCAACAATTTCTAAAACTTTCTAGAATAAACAAGTATTTACTACGAATTTTCTTGAATAAACAAAATCGAAATATTTCTACTAACTTGTGGACGAACGATGCTTGTTGGTGGCGGTGGCGTGTGGGAGAATGACAGAGGTGACGGGAAGTCACTTGTTCGAGACGACGCGGCAGTCGTCGACTTCAGAAGTATCAAACTATGAAATTGTATATTAGAAAACAATTAAGAACTCAAATACACAAATAAGATTTTGTTCCATAGTTTCTAATTAAATTTTCTAATTAAATACTCAAAACTACATATATAAATTGTATATTAGAACTCAAATACTCAGAACTATGAAACAATTATACTCAAAACTCAAATACTCAAAACGATGAAATTTTATATTAGAAAACAATTAGATTTTGGTACACAAATACACACACAAAAATATACAAAGCATTACTATTTGTTTCTAATTAAATTTTCTTTCCATTCCTATAAATTTATAAACTTTCATGCATATCTATAACTACATATATAATATCAATTGATAAACTAAATCAAATAAATTTAATTAAAAATGCTTGTTGACGTAAGCATTTCACGGGCTGGCGTCAGCAAGGCCAAACCCCAGCGCGCGGCCCGGCCGACCATCGGGGCACACGCACGCCGGCCGGCGGCCGCACAGGGGGGCCGGCAAGCGGCGGCAGCGGCGGCGCGACATACCGGTCGGGCTGGCCGGCTGGTACGGTCCTGGATTCGAACCGAGCTGAGGGGCGACGGCGCTCGTAGAGGAGGAGGGGCCGGCGGGGGTTGGCGCCGCCAGCGCCGCGGCAGGGAGAGGGCGGCGAGTCGGGAAGGAGATGCGCGTCGGGTAGGGGCGGCGCGTCGGGGAGGGGCACCGCGTCGGGGTCGTACCGCACGCGGTGAGGGGCGGACGTCGGCGCGGTCGAGCTGGCCGGCGGCCTGAGACGGCGATGCGCGTGTGTCGGGGAGGGGTGTCGCGTCGGGGAGGAGCGGCGTGTGGGAGAGGGGCGGCGCGTCGGAGAGGGGCCTCTCGTTGGGGAGGGGCGCGTCGGGGACGGCCGCGGCGAGGAGAGGCGGCGGCGACGACGGAGGAAGAGAGGCGAGGCGGCGATTTGGGGGAAAATGGCTAAGTGCCGAACTGGAAGGCGACGGGGCTTATATAGAACCCCCCCACCTTTTGTCACGGGTCGTATTCCCAACCGTGACTAAGGACCCTTTAGTCCCGGTGGTTTTACCACCCGAGACTAAAGGCCCCCCTTTTGTCACGGGTAGTCTCACGACCCGTGACAAAAGGGGTATTTCGCGCGGGAGCCCCCTACAGGCAAATTTTCGCGTTTTAGTCCCGGGTGGTGTTACCACCCGAGACAAAAGGGGGTCCTTTTGTCTCGGGTGGTAACACCACCCGGTACTAAAGGGCAATTTTGCGTGGGAAGTTAACATTTCTCTTTTCCTTGCTCATTTATCTCATTCCTTTTTGCTTTGAACATTTAAAAAATCATTATTTAAAATATTTGTGTCATGCAAAATTATATTAAGTTAACACCAAAAAATACCTACTTTTCTATGCACATATTATTTCAAGAGTTGAAACAATTATTACTAATTTTCGTTTACAATTTGAAGGGGAAAATAAATTAAATTGAAAATATTAGTAAACCAACTCAGAAAAATCTCTGCTTCAAACACATTTATGAATTCGCGTATTGTCTTCGAATGATCAACATGCTCAGGAAGAATGTCGTAGGTAGTTCTCCAGTTCTCATCATCCAGCTCATAACGGAATATATATCATCAAACTCATCCTTCTTCTCATCTTTGTATTTGTTTACTTTTTAATATAATGATCCATATAACAAGTTATCAATTTCAATTTACCTAATTTTTTACAATGGCTTACGTATACATACAGAGGTCACCTGATGGTTATTACAAGGCACGACATTAATTAATACCAATGAGTACAAGTCTGAAGCTGGTCAGCTTCTAGCTTTTGAACCTCTACTTCAAACACATTTTTGAATTCGCGTATTGTCTTCGAATGATCAACATGCTCAGGAAGAATGTCGTAGGTAGGCCTCTAGTTCTCATCATCCAGCTCATAACGGAATATATATCATGAAACTCACCCTTTTTCTCATCTTTGTCTTTGTTTACTTTTTGATATAATGATCCATATAACTAATTATCAATTTCAATTTACCTAATTTTTTACAATGGCTTACGTATACATACAGAGGTCACCTGATGGCTATTACAAGGCACGACATCAGCTTCTAGCTTTTGAACCTCTGCTTCAAACACATTTATGAATTCGCGTATGAATTCTAGTATATATATGCTTAATAAACATGCTTAGTAAACATGTTGAAGACAATACATGAATTCATAATAAAGTACCTAATTAATAATAATTAATAATAAGTTCATAAAGGTTCACATAGCTAGCTAATTAATACAAGTTCATATAATAGGGTACGGTACAAAGCCTGATCCATACATGCATAATGTTACTGAGCAGCACACGCTTGTAGATATGAAATATGGTTAATGTCTGCAATCCTCCAGCCTAGAACTCCCTCAAAATAAGCTAGAGCGCGTACTAATGCACTCTCCTCCACTTCCGGAGGAGTGTCACAAACAGCACTGCAGACATCAAACAATGGAGCCTCGGGTTCTGCTGGCTTGTAGAAAGATAGAATTGCTTGACTCTTCCAATTGTTGGTGAAAAACGGCTCCCCACCATAGTAATCCACCCCAACTCTTTTCACGACTTGATTAAGAATCGCACGGAAGCTAATTGAAGCATAGGTAGAACCAGAGCGATCCTGCACACAATCAGATGATGATGAGATATAATAACCTTATGAAAGTTCAAAATATATATGTACCAGAAACAAATTAATTAAGAATGAATAAAAATTCTTTTATATATAAATGTATATTATACCACAACTCGATGAGCCCTGCAAAGCCTCTCCATAGTCTCAATCACATTTCCTTCACCCGCCTCGAGTTGCCTTAATTTAAAATAGGAAAGATCCGGCACGAAGCACCCAACATTATTCTGGAGCTATTGTAGACAATTCTCCACGGCAGTCCTCTCTCGGGTTAACCGAATAGGTGATGTTGAGCCAACTGTTGCAATGGCAACCATCGGGTGTGGTGCGCCTACTGGCAACTGGCCGTAGTCTACATATTGAGCAGGTACGGTGAAAGAGATATACACTCTTGCCATGTGCTCATCAACGTGCTCAGTTTGCACTATAGGAGGAGTACCATTCATATCCCCGATAATGTCTCTGAGCCATCTGATATTGTTGATAACCTACAATAATTATATATGTAACTAAAATTACAGATTTTCCATGTGAAATGAAAAAAGTTCTATGTAAAGCAAATTAATTTCAATTCTTATATTACCACGTTAGCTACACGTCCCGGATCACCCATTTGCAAGGTAATCTCACGGTGAAAGTGCAATCCTGGACGTAGAGGCAACGGGTCCTCCAAAACACCTCCACGGCCACCAAGACCTCCACGGCCAATGCCACGCCCACCACGCCCGCCACGGCGACGGACTATGCCACGGCCACGGGCGCCATTACCAACACCACTTGACGACGACATTGTTAGCTCAAACTATATCCAAATCAAAATAACACACATTATTCACAATAAATAGGATTAGTTTGCATATATAGATTGGATTCAATATATGCATAAATAGAAAAATAAAAGGGGATAGAATTCAACACTATTATTACTGTACATAACCTTTCCGAACCAGTGACTCAGAAGATCCAGATGCTCCGGGAACTACAACAGTCTCACCTCACCGTCATATACACCTGGCTCTCCCACTTACAGTACTACACATACCCTACACCTCCTATCTGGATACAGTCCAACATCACGGAGCTGCAGGCAGTCCCCACGTAGCCCGTGATGTTAGACTGTACCTAATTAGGACGTGGGGCTCTGTATCAAAAACAAGGAAAAAAAGAAAATGCTTACATTTATTGTATATAAAAATAAAAAGTACTTAATAAAAGAATTTAATCTTCTATTTCCTCCTATAGCTACCTAGAAATAAAAGTATTTCTAAACAATGAAAGAATGGAAATACATACCTAGTACATTTTCTGTATGTCTATTATATTCTTTATGAGCATATATTTTATAAACTATATGTGTCGGTGTTTTAGACCGGCAACCTACCAAGGGGAGTACCCGAGGTAGATGAATGTGGCCTCGCCGAGATCGGTAACTCGAAGGAGAGACACGTGGCACACAATTTAGACAGGTTCGGGCCGCGAGGTGCGTAATACCCTACGTCCTGTATGCTGCGTAGCTCTGGATTGATTGGGTGTGTTTACAAGATGATGCTGTTGACGGTTCAAAACCGTGCTCAATTTCACCGCAAGCCTACGGGTGACTTGGTGCCTTTTTCACCAAGGAGGGTCCTCCCTAGATTTGTCAATCCAAGGATCGGAAGCAAACTCCTAGGATTCTCCATCTAACCTATCGATCTATCCTAACACGAAGCATTGCTTGCATAAGAAGATAAACCTTAAAGATATATGAGTTATAGCATAAGGTTGATCGCATCCATGAACATCGACAAGGTAAGGAGCAAGCAAGGGAAACTAAGGCCTATCATCTTCTAGTCGTAGTTCTAGCCAAAAGAGCAAGCGCGACATGCATCTCATCCAAAGCCATCTTTAAACTACTATCCTCCGGTCCGATTCCGAAGACGCCCGTCTTTTGGAGCCACCGTCCTGTCACAACGCACTCCTATTCGTGCGGGTTAGCCTAGGGAGAGTTCAAGAAGAACAAGTTGAAAACACTTAATCGATCCGGTATGCACCTCTAGCCACATAAGATCACATACACTAATACATCTGAGTATGTGACAGGAGAGAAAAGGTGCATAGTTAAGAAAGCTCTACAGGACTCCAAACTATTTAAAATAGCAGTACAAAAATCAGTCACATCAGTGGCGATCTTGTTGGAGTTCTTTTCCGTGCCTTGCGCCCTAACGATCCTGGCACCCTGCAACGAACTACTGCGGGGACTCCCAGAGCCATGATTACGGTGCGCCCCTGGGGTGATTCGATGTTGCGCATGCCCAAAAATGCAGCTGCATCAAACAAATTTGGGCGGTTGTAGTTCAAATACTCATATGAAAAAAAACTTAATACAATAAACTTAAACCAGTTGGTCAACTAACACGTGTTTACATTAAATCAGAAAAAAGGTACCTTGCACGCTATAGAACAATACAAAGACATGTCCATTAGAGACCGACCACAAGCATGACATGGTGACACAGGATCGTGTGCAGCTCTCCTACCAAT
The DNA here is from genome assembly GCA_036936925.1 of Cenchrus fungigraminus. NCBI lineage: Eukaryota > Viridiplantae > Streptophyta > Magnoliopsida > Poales > Poaceae > Cenchrus > Cenchrus fungigraminus. Next base: position 10,280,073 of record CM072778.1, on the reverse strand, counting down.
AGGTCTCGTGTTCAAGAACACTACTTTGCTGCTGTTAAGTGTTAATAACATATTGCTGGATGCCTGTGATGTCAACAATCCCGACTAGATCTGCGACACGAACCACCTCCTGCCGAGATGCTCTGCGAATCTATACAAATTCGTATGAAATGAAATGTGAACAAAAAAAGAAACAACTTGCATGAATAGGCGACGTGAGGCACCTAGCTAGTTTAGAAAGTTCATTTACCTGAAGGGTGCGATGGTCAGTGTTCCCTGCGTGCTTCACTAAGCACCAAGAGCATAGGGCGTGGCCGGACCTTCCGGGACAATCCAGGCAAAAAAAGGAGGTCACATTGTCAAACTTATTTGGGTGATACTTGCATGGGAGGCAGAACCGAGTGCCTAGGAGGTGGTCGAGGCGCTCAAACGGGAGGAAGGGCATGATTGCAGGCTGTGGACGGCAAAAAAAAAATGGGTGTGATTGTTGGTTTTTGATGAGAGCCCATCCATCATGGCGCACGTACAAATAGAAGAATGACTGTTCATACCTCAGATGAAAGATGGTCCTCTAGGGTTCCAGTAATTTTCCAGGGCATGATGCACATCAGCCGGCAGTGTGCACCAGCGGGACGATGCGACGGGTATGCAGCCTTCTCTGCTCGAGTTCTCTTTCTCCACACGATCGATCAGGCACGGGGAAGCCAGAGTGTGCGGCAGGAGCATCTACTGGGGCTGGACAATGTGCTGGGTGGCCAGAAAAAACAGGTGGTGCACCGAACCGCTACAGCAGGTAATAGGGTGCTCTATAGACTAAGCGTGTTGTTCATTAAATTGCTGAACTGAACCATGCAATATGCTATTCTCTGCGACCCAATGGGTCAGATGAACATGGCCAAGAAAATGAACTATTGGCCCCGTGAGTGCAGCGCGGGTATTGATTTGTAGTTCAGTCCAATCATATAGAGGTCGGGGGCCTCAATGAGTACACTGACTGTAGCAAATCGTTAAATGAATTATACTATTAGATTCATCATATAAAGTTGCACTCATATGTGAAAAGGTTTTACAAATAAATTTCGTTTAGTACTTCATGCATATAAGATTCTTTCTAAAAAAATTTTAGAGGGAATCTAAACAGGACCATGGTAAAATGGCTTGGAAATAGGTTTGTGATGCGTCCTCGGTCGTGGCCGTACCATGGTGAAGTGCACCCACACTGCGCGGCGGAGGGTGGTAGTCTGAAGCTCTGCATGCCAGATTCCTGCTCGCAAATTCAATGAACCGTGGGTGGCAGAGTGGTAACTCCAAAAGGTGCACACACACGCAAGGGGCGTTGGTTAGGCACCTGCTTCAGAATGCAGCGTGGAGACCAGAAAACACAAAAAAGGAAAATAAATTAGATCATAAAAAAGGAACGAAACCATTGTGCGGCTCTGCTCCGACAAGATTAGTAGTTAGTCACAATTCATACTTAGCTAAAGCAAATAGCAATAAAAAATAGATCATTGGTACAAAAAGAAATGATCGTATATGTATCATAATCGAACTTATGCATTAACTTCAGAGACCCAAAGTACTGCTACTGTGCCGAAAAGATTAGACATTAGGTCAGAATACATACTTCACTAAGGCAAGAGGAATTCAAAAATTATACTCGATATCTAAAATTAGGGTTGGATGGAAATCGATTTACATAAATTTTGAGGGGTCTCTACAAAATTGGCTGCCCTTTCAGCATTACTTCGAAGGTCGAGATGGTTTCCATAAAGCTACCTAAGAGCTGCCTTCGACAAGCAATTTCTATAAAGTTCGGGGGTTTTTACCTAAACTATCCTAAGTGTGGTTTGAACTCCATATTAATTTTGACAAATTGCGAGAATTTCCTTGAAAAAAAATGCCTAACCTAATGGATGGATCTGAGCCATGCATGGCGGATGTCGCACTTTTTGGGTTAATTAAAGAAAGAAAATCCCTGTCAATACAACCGTGTGCCCCGCAAAAGACAAATTATTGGGGACCACCTGATGTGGAGGTGTAATTTACATGACAAAAATTCCTCCACTCAATCACAATAACTGTTTCAACTACTAGTCTTGCGACGTGTAGAAAAATCTAAATATGGAAATATGTCTTCAGATTAATTTTTTCCACATCGTGTAGAAAAATCTAAATATGGAAATATGTCTTCAGATTAATTATTTCCACATCGTCCTAGCCATATGGAAATATGTCTTCAGATTAATTATTTCCACATCATCGTCCTAGCCAGGAAATTGCAAGCAAAACAAAAAACCAAAAAAAGAGGGTGCAACACTGGGGGTTCGAAACAGGTCCTACAAGCCCGCGGTCTGCCTCAACAGCCAACTAAGCTACTCAAGTGTATTCGTTCTCAATTATCATCAAATGTAAGTTAAGGGGTCATTTGCATTCCACCTAGCAAAAAAGAGTTAGACCATCCACACTCGTCATCCTCCATTTCCTCCTTCAAAACGGAATATTTCATCCAAATCATCAAGATTCTCTCCTTCATATTCACTTCTCCCGCATCCATCTTTCTTTATAATCTCTCCTCCATCCCAACTCCCACCGTGGGGCCCACATCACTCCCACCCACCGACGGCTTCCTCCCCCACCTACCCCGTCTCTTCTGCCACCCCCACCATTCCTCTGCCTCCCCCACCATTCCACCGCCGGCTGCTCTCTTGCTCCACCGCCAAAGCCGGGCGCTCGTGGCCATGGGAGCTCGTGGCCGGCCGCTCCCACCCCTGCTAGTGCGGCGAGCGGGATCCGAGGCGGCACGTCGGTGGCAGAGCAGCTCGAGCTCGCGACGGCGGCGCGAAGGAGCGGGCGCGCCAGATGCCCCCGCGACTGCTCTCCCACCGACATCAACCGCGACCGCCCTACCCGCGCCACGGACATGGAGGTCAACGACGGTGCTGGGGGCCGCCAGGAGGAGGAGGAGGAGGAGCTCCAGTGCCACGGCCGGCTCTCGAGCTCCCCCTCTCGATTCCTCCGCTCCCTCCTCGATTCCTCCGTCGGCGACGGTGCTGCGACGCCGGCGACGCAGCCGCGGTCACCGCCACCGCTGATGTCGACGTCGTGACCACCCGTCGGCCGCCCCTGCCTTCACAACGGCGGTCAATCGAGGACGCGTGCAACGGCGCACGCGCGGCCGGAGCTCCCTGCTATGAAGGTGCCGAGCTCCTCGTGCTCGCGGGCCGGCATCAGCAGCTCCCGGCGGCAACTCGATGCGGCGCCGGCGACCTTCCTCCCTCCCAGCGACGGTGGGCGGCGAGCCCCTCCTTCCTCCCCGCGGCTTCGGATCCGGCGCGCGGCCTCCTCTGCTCTGTCGAGCCGACAGGCCGGCTTCTCCTCCCCAACGGCCCCGCGCCCTCCTCCCTCTCCTCCGCCTCGTCAGGGCGGCCAGAGCTCCTCCGCGACGGGCGCGCAACGACGCATCTCCCTCCCGACGGCCGCTCCTCCGCGACGGGTGCGCAACGCTGGCCGCGCACTGCCTCGGGCCATCCTCCTCTCCGGGGTGCGGGGAGGTGCAGGTGCAGGGGCTCCCCGTCCTCCGTGCGCCGCCCTCGACTCCTGCCGGGTGGTGCGGCCTCCTCCGCCAGGGACGGCCTCGAGCTCCCCAGCAGCCTCAAGCTCCACCGGCGGTGACACATCCCGGAGCATGACCTGCAGCGGTGGAGGAGGCGGCGCGCAGAGCGACATTCCCCGTCCGGCGCCCTTTCTCCCTCCCGGGCGTGCGCGCCAGGTCGTTGGGGCGGGGGCAAAGGTACACGTGGTGGGGCCTCGCGGAGCCCTCTCGATCCCTCGGGATCTAGAGGAAGCGGAGGCCTCCGGGAGAATGGCGGGGGCTTTCCCGTCCCCCGCTGCAGACGTTTTTCCTGGAAAAGTCTCCGAGAAAAGGATGGCGCGGGGGATGGAGGAGACCGGTGTGGATGGTCTTAAGCAGCCACCCCCTCGGGAATCAAAAGCGAAAGAAGAAACGGCAGCACCCATCTCGTCTTCCCTGCCCCGCCCCACCACCCACACCCCCCACCTCCCCCTATATCCGGCGATCCCACCTAGGGATGGCAGTTTTGCCCGCGGGCGCGGGTATCCGCGGATACCCGACCCGACGGGCAAGGGTACGGGCACCAAATTCCGCCCGCGGGCGCGGGTACGGGCACAAAAATCTGCCCGCGGGCAGCTAGCGGGCAACAATTCTCACCCGCGGATATATCCGCTGCCCGCAAAAAAATAAAAAGCCCATGAAAACGTATAGCCCAACAACAAACCCTAAATTTCACACCACCCTAGTACCCCACCCGGCCACCCCCGTGAGGCCGTGACCCGCCCACCATTGCGACCTATCCACTCGACACCGCCTCTCCTGCGACCTACTCCTCTCCTCTCTCGATTCTCTCTCTCGGAGTCTCGGCGGACGGCGGCGCATCTGGAGGGCGGACGGGCAGAGGTCGGAGGCGCACCACGATCCACAGGCGGCGGCGGCACACGGCGGAGGACGGGTCGGCGAGTCGGTGACATCTCCTCGCCCCTCCCTCGCTTACTCACCTCCACAGCATGGGTGCACGGCGGGCCGGCGGCAGCTGGGCGCTCACCGCTCAGGCCAAGGTCGACGGAGCGCGAACGCCGGCGGCCGACGCGTGTAGTGTCGCCCCTTCCTCCACCCTGCAGACAGCCGGCGCCCGGCGGCGCATCTACGGCAGGCCGGCAGCCCCTCGCGGCCTCGCCTGGTCGCCCACTCGCCCGGCCTTCACTGCTCGAGTGCTCATCGCCGTCGGCCGTGCAAGCACCAAGTAGCAACAGCCAACAGGTAACTACGGGTACGGGCAAACCCGATACCCGCGGATATCCGCCGGGTGCGGGCGCGGGTAAGGTTTTTCGCCCGCGGGCAGCTTCGCAGGCGGGTAAGGCCTGGCAGCGCTGGTACGCTCGCGGGCGGGTAAACGCTTTACCCGCACTTACCCGACCCGCGGCCATGCCTAATCCCACAGCCTTCCCCATTCCCCACTCAAACCTCCAACAATGAGTTCAGTTCAGGCTAGTAGGAGGCTATCGAGGCAAGCTCGCAGTCAGCTGCGGGATGCAAAGGGGAGGTTCTGCTCCCTGCTGGAGGAGGCCCAGAGGGCACGCGCGGTGGCCGGAAGAACCGCAGCTCCGGCAAGCGCAGGCTTCGGTCCGGAAGAGCGAATCTGGAGGCGCGCTCGTCCGTGATGCGTGCCACCAGGGGCAGCAGGAGCGTCGACTAATCCTGCGACAACCTCCCAAAGAGCTGCGGCTACGGCTCCAGAGATACCAGATCTGACGGCAGCCTCGACGACTTCTACAACAATCTACCGAGCGACGACGACTACGGGCCAACACACGATGACTACAATAACAATGACGGCCATGAAGACACACAGCCCGCTCAGGTAAAGAAGAACACCGCCATCGAATTGATGACATCCAGTGATGAGGAGTTTATCAGCGATGATAAGGCGATGATCCCTGAGGTTGGGTTGGGGAAAGGGAAGGTACCGGTTAAGGGGCACGAGAGTGCGCGGGAGCTGCAAGATAAGCAGGTAAACTATCAACCCATACCCCCAATGCATGTTACCAGTTTTTATTGAATTCCAGGAAAAAGAACCTCAATGACTAATAAACTGAGTGCTGACCTTACCACTGGAAAAAACATGCCTGAGTAAAAATCCATTTACTTCGTTCTATAACTATGAAATAATATGTATTCCCTGGTGCATTAGTGTCTGGAGAAAATATTACAGAATAGACATGAAGCACAGAGTAGCATGCCACCAGCTAAGTGCATTTTGTTCTCTTACTATCAAGCTAAAATTCATTATTGTACGCGATTGCACAGTGTGTAACTGTCTGAATGGTAATGCACTTTCATGCAGCTGCGTCAGATGACCATCTGGGAGATGCATGACGCCGTGGCAGCGTCCCATGCAAACATTGAAAGTCTGCAAGATGAACTCTACAAAGAAAAGCAGAGGAAGAAGAGACTTCAATGTGCTCTCACTGCTGTAGCAGCACTGGCAAGAAGGGGGAGGTAGTTCTTCGTTCCCAGATGGTGGTCGAATGTATGGCGCAGGTGTAGTAATGCGACAAAGATACTTCCTGGTTCCTGAATAAAACACAACGTAGTTGTGAATAAGCTATCAGGAAGTTTCTCGTTTTCAGTTTCCCAGTTCCTATCAGGCAATGTAGTTGTTCTGTAGCATAAATCATGATGCTTTCACTGTGTGTTATGAATGTTTAGTTGGTCAAGAACAACAGCAGGGGTGGTGTCAATGTGTATCATCTATGAAACTTCTGCGAAGTTCGTCTATCCAGAATGTAAAATGTGAATGATTATGCTAAATTATGAGAGTTTGGATGTCCATCCAGATTCTCATCCTTCTATACACATCAGTCCATACTGGGCCGTTGTCGGGCCTTCCATCGTCTGCGTAATCTAAAACTCCTAAAAAAGGCCTACAAAAAAAGGCCGGATAGTAGTTCTGAATTATGTGCAACGATTCACGGGTCTCCCACAAATGGTGTAGATGATAGTGTCCAAACTCGAACATTACACATCCAAACAGTCTACATCACAAAGTAGAGAAAAAGGCAAAAGGTTGGCTGATCTATGCTCCGTAACTAAAGTCATATTCATACCGGAACTCTAAAAAGTCCTTTTTCATACTAGAATCTAAATAAAGTTTTTATTACACATTTTAGTCTGCGTAAAAATCTTTTGACTAAGGTCAGTACTGTAAAAAGTTTGGGTACATCAAAAACTAAAAAACCTGCTCCAGGCTGCTGGCTGTCGCATGCAGAAACCGTGGGGGCGCGGTGAAGCGTTCTCTGGCGGGTCAGACTGCTGCGGTCCCATCAGTCTACGGCGGGTCAGATGACTTCAGACTAGTACAGCGTTTTGCAGTCACACAATGATAACCATCACTGCGTTTTAGGGGGTAATCAAACACAAAGTTCGCTGGATCCGACGGTGGATCCTTCGTGCGCCCCCCCCCCCCCCCCACCCCACACACCAGGTTATTTAAGATATATATATATATATATATATATATATATATATATATATATATATATATATATCGATGATGCAGTATAGCATCCACAGCTGTGAAGACATTGTTCTCTGCAAACTGTACAAGACATTAGACCTCTCAAAGGGCTGTCCCGGAGTGCCAGAGCGCTGCAGGCGATGGAGAACTTCCTGATGGAAGATGGTGGAGAAGACCAGCGCATCATGTAGCCAACGACGCCGCCAACGCCGCGGTACATGAGATGCAAAGTTTGCTGATGTCTGATGGTGGCGCACATGACAACGCGCTTGGAAGCATGGACATCGCCGTGCTCTCTGCCGGACCTAGCCACGCCTTCAACGTGCTCGCTCGACACCACTGACGACGACGCCCGCTCCTCCAACGCCAACGATGCTGCTGCCACTGCCGTGCTCCGGCGCCACCTCAAGCTGGGCCACGACCGCCCCTTCAGGGCCTGTTTGTTTAGACCTGGATTGACCCTGGATTTATTTCAGCTGACGGATTTTAGTACAAATAGACTTGTGATTCCAGCTGGAACAATTCCAAGGACTACAAGATGGACAACTTCTGCGCAAGTTTTCGTCCATATATATATTGCTTACCTTTAGGCCTTTACAGGAAACTACTTAGGGCTTAATTTTGGTTCCTGATTGTTGGTATATGTTAAGCCTATAGAAATATTATGATGGATAATCCGCAAGCGCACGGATACCGGTGAGCACTTCACCCGGGAAGAGGGTTTTAAATATCGAATCCACAGGGAGAAGAGTAGAGTGATCCGAGATGTATAACTAATCCCTGAGTAGTTATCAAGGACTTGATAGAAAGAGAGATAAGGAAAACTTTAGGATGTCTAGTTCTTACTCGCACTAGCTATGTTATTATTGTTCTTATGGGGTGATTTCCTGAAGGCACACTTAGGAAAGGGAAACTTCCAACAATCTATGGGGGGAGTCCTACGATTTCTATAGACTGGAGGTGGACTGCAAAGGATAGATGGGAACAAGGTCACTTCCCGCTTCTACCACACGATCCGGAATATAGAAGGCATTCACAAGCTAGCTAGTCTAAGCACCACACTTACACTAAACGTGCAACTTTAACTCGAGAGCGACAGGAATTAAAGTACTCATAAAAGAGTTATGAACCGTAAGAACAAGAATAACAATGTTACTCACTTGAATAAGAAGTTGATCTTTCCACAAGGTCTCAAGATCAGGCTCCAATGGAGTTGATCCCAGAGGAAGAAGATGAAGATGAGGCACTGACAGGTCTGGGCCTTCCTTCAGTTCCGCCTCTACCACTCTCTAATTCTCTCGAACAAGATTAGCTAGATCTGAATAGATCGTGGCTCTAATCTCTCAACTTGATACTAACTCTCCAACTCTAATTCTAGTCTAGAGCTTCTATCTCAGGTAGGCATTGATGATCTAGAATGAGTTGTTCCCTTACCCTGGGGTCAGGGGGGCTGTTTATATAGTCCTGAGGAGGTGCCTTGCCACCGTAGGATCAAACCGACCTAATATATGGTTTAGATTGCTTCTCATAGGCGGTGGAAGAACATTAGGGTTGAGTTGGCGCCGGGGGGGGGTCCGGTCGGCCCCACCATGGGACCGGTCGGCCTGTGGTGGGCCCCCCTTGGGGTCTACCTTGGCCAGGACGGTTCTTGCCCCTTCCAGATGCTTCTTTCTTGCAAGCCAAGTCACGTTGAGTTCGGGAGTGTTCTGGAACCTTCTAGACTTGTTTCTTTTCTTGTATTTCTCAATAGTCCCTGTAATTTTATGAATTCACCAAAACTCGTGGAAATTGTCAGTGCAAACCATAATAAGGTAATCTAATTATATTGTAGCCCTTTTTCCAGTAAATATGAGGGGAAATATTTATAGCTCCCCCACACTTAGGCTTTTACTCGTCCTCGATAAAAGGATGGTCTAACAACCGTAGAGACAAAGAATCAACATAATCATACTCCTTAGTCATAAATGCACTTATGGAATATCTGAGCATGAAACAGTTAGAAACAAATTACCTTTATTTCTCAAATCAAGCCAATGGAGAGCTTTTGAATAAGTTTTGAAAAAAAATAGTCTTACTTACTCTTTTGTGATACTTTCAAAATATATCATATCCTTACTCGAGCATTTATTTCAAAGTATAAGTGGAGTTTTTAGAATGTAAAGATGTAGAAAACTCACCTTGCATATATTGCCGAGTCAAAACCGGATCCATGGAGAGGTATGTCATGAGTCATAGATCAAGATATGTGCGTGTGTCAACTTTAAAACCATTGCTCTGACTTTTTAGAGTCTTCTATCTTTTTCCCATTTATATTTATTTTTTCTAGAACAAGGTATTCAGCTATTTTGTGGAGAGTTGGGTTCCACTCACCCTCGGACACGCGTCCATTATTACTCTCTCACTTTTATTAGAGAAGTGGGCCCTACTCACCCTTGGACACACATCCATTTTTCTCCTCTTATTTATGCCTTTTTCTTTTTCAGAGAGGGAGGTTCTTTTGACCCGTAGAACACTTGTCCAGTTTCTCCTCTCGCTCACTTTTTTCTCCACTTTGAATTTTTTTCGATCTTTGGCTTTTTCTCTACTTTTTTTTTCTTATAGCTGTACCTTTTTCACGATATGGGAGATAGAGATCAAAAATTTAGAGCATAGATACTTTAGTGAAAGCAGTGTACGTGATCTTGATCTTAGACTTAGACAAAACTTCAACATAGGTCGTAGATTTGACAAAGCTTAATACAAGTAAGCAGCAATTAAATTAAATTTATTTTCAATGATTGCTAAAGCTCTTCTGGGACATATTATTGATCACAAAGGAGAAGCATAGCTAAAGATTTTAATCCTTTTGAAATAAAGAACTCTCCAGAGACAAGATAAAAGAAAGATGGTTCTCATTATTCTAAAGCATCCCAAAAGCAACAAATATTTCTAGGAGAATAATTATGCAAAACTTTATCCTTTGGGTTACAGGACATCTTAACAAGGCATCTTTGTTTTAATTCGAAACGGAAAGTAATTTGCAAAAATTTAAAAAGTTTAAAAAGCAAACCAAGTGGTGGACGAAACTTGGCCGAAGTGGGCCTTGTAGCAGGCCGGCCGGCCCAGGGAGGGGACCGATCGGTCTCCCCCTACCCTGGTTCAGGGTGCGTTTCATCGTGCGAGTCGATTGTTCCGTTCTTTTCCGTTTTTCTTGATTTTGGTCGTGGAAGATGCCATTTGGTCGTCGATTTTTCTCCCCCACACTTGTTTTCTGTTATCTTGCATACACAGTATGGTGGAGACAAAAATATATCCAGAAAATATAGATAGAAAATATAACTCAACTTGTGGATCACTTTATTGATAAGAGAGAGAGCACTTTATTACATGACTCCTACTATTAAAGCAAACTAACTAAATCGAACTAACTAAGACTAATGTGCTCTCTAACTAAGGTGCTTACAAAGGGCGCTTGCCCTTCTTTGGGTCGCGACTAATGTCTCCCTCTTCGTCCCTACGCTTCTTTGTTTTTAGCAGATGGAGGACGGTTTTGGTGAGGGAGCTATTCACACGATGGATCTCCTTGCAAGTTTCCGCAAGGCTTGCTACTTCCTGCGCGAGCTCAGCTACGGTTTTTCTGGTCTTCTGCTTCTATGGCAATCGCTGGCCGGCCTCAATGACAAGAATTCTTTTAATCTGTGATTCGTTAGCGTGGATTTCGTCAATAACGACATGACCTGGAGAAGTAGTGTACTTGTGCACTCTCGTGTTGTCGTGCATGTCCGTGCACACCTCCCTTCAGGTCCATGTAGCTAGGAACATGGATCAGCTTCTTCAGGGCCGCTTCACGGCGGTGATCGTACGGCTGAGCGTACATCACCTGCTTAAGTCCTTCAGGTGGTGGCGGCGAACATGGACGACTTGGTGGAGCAGGTGAGAGAGGGCTGCAATCAGGTGGTATGGTGGAAAGTGGCTTTGCTTCCTTCACGAAGGGGATGATTGCCTTGGCTTCATTGTTGAAAGGAACAAGCTGTTTGTCAGCCATGGCTGCTGCTCGGGAGGTCTAGATGAGAAAAAGGGGGAGGTCTGCCCTTGGTTATATATCGGTGCAATCTTGCACAAGGGGTTGACCTAGATTGGAAAGGTTGCGGGCTATCTCGAGAATGATCCCCGAAGGTGGTTTTTTCCGAATCTAAACACCTAAGAGATAGCGTGGGCGAAAGCTGGCGGCGAGAGGAGGCGGGCAGGGGCTGACCAGTCCAGAGGGGGGGGGGCGATCGGTCCTCCACCGAGTCGCCTCGCGACGCACTTCGACGCGGGGTGCTCTAACCGTCTGCTGATCCCTAAAAACCCTAAGTTGGCCCATTAGAGCCTAAAATTAATATTCTTAGGTAAATAAAAGAATTCTATCACATCTAAATCCTCAGACTCTTTGTTGGGCTCTAAAAATATTTTAAGGCGTTGACCATTTACCTTGAATAGCGTACCTTCGTTGTCTTGAAGAGTGACGACCCCGTGTGACATGAACTCACCACCTTGTATGGTCCGTCCCACTTACTTCATAGCCTCCCATGCCCAAAGAGTCGTACCTTGGAATTAAAAAGTAGTACCTGATCGCCTGGGTTGAATTCCTTCTTCGTGATTCTCTTGTCGTGCCATCTTTTGGTTCTTTCCTTGTAGATCTTGGCATTGTGGTATGCCTTCTCTCTCCATTCTTGTAACTTTGACAGTTGCATTTTTCGTTTTGTTCCGGCTGCTTCAAAGTCCATGTTCCATCTCTTGATTGCCCAATGAGCCCTGAATTCTAGTTCAATCGGCAAGTGACATGTTTTCCCGTAAACCAGTTGGTAAGGAGACATTCCAATGGGAGTCTTATAAGTTGTCCGATAAGCCCAGAGTGCTTCAGGTAGCTTGTCCTTCCATTTTATTCCCATTTGGTCCACCATTTTCTGTAGAATGTTCTTGATCTGCTTATTTGACGTCTCTGCTTGACCACTTGTTTGCGGGTGATAAGGAGTAGCGACATTGTGTTGGATCCCATGGTCCGTGAGGTATTTCTCGAAGCGCTTATCGATGAAATGGGATCCTCCAACACTTATCACTAGCCTTGGCGTACCGAACCTTGGAAATATTGTCTCTTCAAACATTCTTATTGAGCTCTTGTGGTCAGCAGATCTGCATGGCAGGGCTTCAACCCATTTAGAGACATAGTCAACTACCACCAAGATGTATTCGAATTTTCCGGACTTTGGGAATGGTCCCATGTAGTCAATTCCCCAGACATCAAAGAGCTCGACCTGAAGGTTGGTCGTCAGTGGCATGGCATTTCTGGAATTGATGTTTCCGTGCCTCTGACAAGAGTTGCACCTTCGTATGAAATCTTTTGTGTCTTGATCATGGTTGGCCAGAAAAATCCGCTTTGCCGGATCTTTGCATGTGTGTGGAAAGCTCCATAATGACCTCCATATGGTGATGAGTGGCACTTCTCAATGATCTTCGTTCCTTCTTCTGCCGGTACACACCTCCTGAGTAACCCATCAGAGCATACTCGAAAGAGGTATGGTTCATCCCACAGGTGATGGCGACTCTCGTAAATGAGCATTTTCTTGTCGGCCCCTGGTCGTACATATCCTGCAATCATAAAATTAACAATATCTGCATACCAGGGGTCGGAACGGGCGATCCGATAGAGCAAGTCGTCCCTCATTGCGTCATTCATGGGTAGTTCCTGCGGTTTCTCAAAATACATTCTAGACAAATGATCGGCAACAGAATTTTCTACTCCCTTCTTATCCTTTATTTCTAAGTCAAACTCTTGGAGCAGCAAGATCCATCTTATTAATCAAGGTTTAGCATCTTTCTTAGTGAGCAAGTATTTTAAAGCAGCATGATCAGTGTAAACAATAAGTTTTGCTCCTACTAAGTAAGATCTAAACTTGTCAATGGCATAAACAACAGCTAGCAGCTCTTTTTCAATTGTGGCATAATTAAGTTGAGGTCCCGTCAAAGTTTTACTAGCATAAGCAATGGCATGATGTTTCTTGTCTTTTGTTTGCCCAAAACAGCCCCCACAGCATAATCACTTGCATCACACATAATTTCAAAAGGTAAAGATCAATCGGGGGGTTGAATAATGGGTGCAGAAATAAGAGCATTTTTCAGAATTTCAAAAGATTTAAGACAAGCATCATCAAAGTCAAAGGGAACATCTTTGGCAAGCAGGTTTGTAAGAGGTCTAGCAATATGAGAAAAATTCTTTATAAACCTTCTATAAAAACCAGCATGGCCAAGAAAACTTTTGATTCCTTTGACATTAACAGGTGGAGGTAGTTGTTTAATTACTTCTATCTTAGCCTACAGAAATATTATGATGGATAATCCGCAAGCGCACGGATACCGGTGAGCACTTCACCCGGGAAGAGGGTTTTAAATATCGAATCCACAAGGAGAAGGGTAGAGTGATCCGAGATGTATATTTAATCCCTGAGTAGTTATCAAGGACTTGATAGAAAGAGAGATAAGGAAAACTTTAGGATGTCTAGTTCTTACTCGCACAAGCTATGCTATTATTGTTCTTATGGGGTGATTGCCTGAAGGCACACTTAGGAAAGGGAAACTTCCAACAATCTATGGGGGGAGTCCTACGATTTCTATAGACGGGAGGTGGACTACAAAGGATAGACGGGAACGAGGTCACTTCCCGCTTCTACCACACGATCATAAATATAGAAGGCATTCACAAGCTAGCTAGTCTAAGCACCACACTTACACTAAACATGCAACTTTAACTCGAGAGCGACAGGAATTAAAGTACTCATAAAAGAGTTATGAACCGTAAGAACAAGAATAACAATGTTACTCACTTGAACAAGGAGTTGATCTTTCCACAAGGTCTCAAGATCAGGCTCCAATGGAGTAGATCCCAAAGGAAGAAGATGAAGAGGAGGCACCGACAGGTCCGGGCCTTACTTCAGTTCCGCCTCTACCGCTCTCTAATTCTCTCGAACAAGATTAGCTAGATCCGAATAGATCGTGGCTCTAATATCTCAACTAAGGACCTGTGTGGTTCGAGGACCGGTGGATGGTCGCTCCCTGGTGTGATGAGTGATTGACAACATGGTGTGGACTGACTCTTGGCTAAGTATTGCAGGTGCAGGTTGCGGCTTGACTGGTGCTGGTGCAGGTGAAGTACAAGTGCAAAAGGTCGTTGCCGGTGAGGCCTCCAGGTGTGGAGAAGACAAGTAGGCTTGGTTCGAGGGACCCGGTGGCCAGTGGAGTCAAGTGCGGGCCGCATGGTGGCAAGAACAGCGACACAAAGTCGTGGACAGTTTCTTGGTTGAACCTCAAAACCAAGGTTGAGCCGGGACAACGTGGGAGCCGAGTCATGAGTGGTGATTGGCGAAGGCTACACCGAGTTCGCGGGGTTAGCAGTGGTTCACTAGAAAACCACTGGTTTACTCGGTTGAGCCACAAAACCGAGGCCGAAGACTCGACGAGGAGGTGCGGCCACCCAGGCCGGTTCAACCGCCTAGGAGGGGTGGTCAGACCGCCTGGGCCGATCTAACCGCCCAGGGGGCGGTCTGACCGCCCGGGTCGCAGCCGCCGAGAAGCTTCGAAGCAGAGGACACACGTCGGGATCGCAAGACTTGCGTCGAGGCTAAGCAAGGTTGCGGTCGCTAGGCATCCGTCCAATGGAGAAAATTTGAAAACTTCCAAATTCGCCCTTGAGGGGCATGTATCCCTAGTTATCTAGTAAGGGTAGTTTAGTCTTTTGGGTGCCTCCATATAAACACTTGAGGGGATGGATGGCAGCCAACTCTTGGAACCCTAGCTCATTTTTCTTTTGTCATTTTCGTTTGTATTTTCCTCTAGTTTTTCTAGGACTAGCTTGAGAGCTTAATGTGAGATCTAGAGAGAGGGATGGATGACCGGGTGGCAAGCTAGACCTTGTATGAACCTTCATGGTATATATAGATGATTCGGCGTGGTTCCTCAAGGCCTTGTGTTGCCTCTCCCGTTTTCCTTTTTGGTGATTCTCAGAGCTCTTTCTTGTGATTTTCTTGGCGGAGTTTTGAGGGCGATTTCTTGCGGGATTCTTGTTGGGTGTCACATATGAGGACCTTGTGCCTCTTTGGCTGGTGACTTTGCCCCAAGAACTCCTTTGATTCGACCTCGATTTGGTGGTTTTTCGAGTTGCTCGAGTTCATGACCTAGAGGGCCAAGATCCACGATTCCCTTTGATTGTGAGCATTTCGGTTCGATTCCTTTGAGGGAGAGGTTGCCCAGGAGGTGACCCAGCTATCCCCGAAGTTTCGATGCAATCCGTGGGGCGAATCGGGAGATCGGGCATGCGAAGTTGAGGGTTGACCCGTGGCTAGTTTTCTGGGTGGGGTGGTCGTTTTGCCGGATTTTCCTCTGTGAGTTTGTTCGTCTTGATCAGAGGAGCGTTCAGGTAAAATCTTGGTTCGTTTCGGCGCAGTTTGCTAGGAGTTCTTGCCTTGAGTTTGTTGCTGGGTACAGGAGGTTAGACCACTCGTGGTAGCCGGTCTAACCGCCCCTAGGCCCCTGGGTAGAGTTTCGGTTTTCGCCAAGATTTTCTGGTAGCTAGGTTGGCCTTGACCAGAGATTTCTATTGGTGAAATCGTGGAGAGTTTTGGAGCTCGGAAGAGGTGTTTCGAAGGATTTCTTGGTTACCAGGTGGAGGCGGTTTAACCGCCCCCATACCCGGTCTAACCGCCCTCTCCAAGCAGGCAGCTTCCGAGTTGTTTCCGCTGCCGTGTGTGTGTAGGAGTTGTGGCTGCAGGTAGTGTTTGTTCCTAGGACCAGTAGCACTCCAGTGGCTACGTGGTTTTGGCAAACAGAAGGTTGTGTGCGGAGCGTGTGATTTTGGGTACCCGACCGAGTTCCTTTCGTTGGAGTTGTCATCTCCTTCGAGAAGAATTTTTATCGGCTCCCATTCACTCCCCCCCTCTCTGGTCGCCAGTTCGGTCCTTCATCAACTTGATACTAACTCTCCAACTCTAATTCTAGTCTAGAGCTTCTATCTCAGGTAGACATTGATGATCTAGAATGAGTTGTTCCCTTACCCTGGGGTCAAGGGGGCTGTTTATATAGTCCTGAGGAGGTGCCTTGCCACCGTAGGACCAAATCGACCTAATATACGGCTTAGATTGCTTCTCATAGGCGGTGGAAGAACATTCCAGAAGTAGGGCTGAGTTGGCGCCGGGGGGGGGGGGTCCGGTCGGCCGCACCATGGGACCGGTCGGCCTGTGGTGGGCACCCCTCGGGGTCTGCCTTGGCCAGGACGGTTCTTGCCCCTTCCAGATGCTTCTTTCTTGCAAGCCAAGTCCCTGTTCGGGAGTGTTTTAGAACCTTCTAGACTTGTTTCTTTTCTTGTATTTCTGAATAGTCCCTGTAATTTTATGAATTCATCAAAACTTGTGGAAATTGTCAGTGCAAACCCTAATAAGGTAATCTAATTATATTTTAGCCCTTTTTCCAGTAAATATGAGGGAAAATATTTATAGATAAAATGTGTCAACACTGATCTCTTTTTGTTCAGCTCGGAGCATAAATAATAAGCATGTAAAAAAAAGTTTGATATGTTTTGGGTCAGAGGGAGTCCCTGCAAGCTAGCGGGCCCTGTGCTAGACCTGGGTTCTAGCCTGCTTGGCAACCGGCTTTGCGCGCTGGTGCTGCTTTTTTTTTTGCTTTAGGCCTAAACTTTGTAATGTCCTTACGATTGATGAGTAAGGCTATTCCCAGTGAGAGTTTTATAGAAGTTTAATGCACATTAATTACCATGCCATATAGGATTATATGATTATATGATGATATGACATAGAATTTAAGAAAAAAAGAGAAGAAATCAGTTTCATCTAGATGAAACTCTATCTACACGGATACCAATCTTCTATGAGTCTTGAAAGTAAATGCAAAATGAATCCTAAGAAATCACACCATGAAACTATGCTTTTGAGAGGTAGTTTCATAGATTGTTTCATAGCCTTCTTGCTTATATGGCCATCTTGACCATTGGCATAATATGATTCCACGATACATTTGGATTGATCTTATTGTTTTTTTGCGTTGGCCTAGCCCGGTGATATCTTCTAGAGGGCTAGCTGGCCAAGACCACCTCGGCCAGCCGAGGGCAGGATCCGCGCGGACACACGGAGCACGGAAATCAATCAAGAGCCGGCATGCGCGCGCTGCGGCGGCCGCCTGCTCCAGTGCCCCTGCACGGGGTGGCCCGCGGCCGGCGGGGACTACCAGCGCTGCTTGCTCCGGCACGTCGCCGGCTACAGAACAGCGCGCTAGCTCCTGCAAGTCCAAGTGTGTGGACAAGGTTAGATCACGTGAGTTCCCGCTGCGCCTCGTCAACGATTTTCCGCTGAAATCCACGAGGCCACGATGATCGCAAAAGAGCCAAAAGCAAGCGAGAAGAATATATCTAAATTAACGAAGGGTGTTTCTTCTTTATTTGCCAACAGGAGATTCTATTTTTTTATACTCAAAATATATATTATAAAAAAACAACATTACATTCTCACCTTTTGTGGAGATGAGAGATACAAGTCAAGACTCATAGAACTTCTAAGAAGACAACACAAATACCAGTAAAAACGCAACTGTAAACTGACGTTGGAAATATCAGAGTGAAGGGGTCTCCTGCTTATGAGAGCTGAGGTAGAGGAGGGATCATCGAAACCAAGCACGACAAGCATCTCCGACGAAGTGGTTGAGGTAGAAAAACCTGCAAAAATGAAGTTCCTCTAAAATATATGTGCAAATGTGAAAATGACCAATAATTAGGCCGGGGTTAGGACGGTTAGTGACTTTGGTATTAAATTCATGCCATTAATTATCAAGGCTAAACAGGGGACAAAAAGGGTACTTAAGGAACGCCAACAGTAACTGACCATCTAGGCTATATAAGGAGGTCCCCTTCACCATTTGAAGACACACCATCTTGGAGAGAAGTGAGCTTTAGTTTGAGTGCTCCATTCTTAGAGTTGAGTAGGGAGTGTAGTGGGTGAGTGCTTGGGTGACAGCCAAGCTTGTAGAGGGAGTTCGGGAGCAATCTCGGCTCTTCCTCAACTGTCTTCCGCCTCCGAGGAATAAAGCTTCGGAGTTATCTTTAGTAAGTTTCATTGGTCTCTAGCTTTAGTTTCTCGCTAGTTCTATTCTTTACATTCAGCAATTTACCTTTCTTTATCTTGGACCCACGGGATCCCTTGTCCGCGTGGGTGGCAGCGACGCCCATTTGGGATTTCCTCATAAGCCCTTCGCGTTGGGTGGAGGTCAGTAGCTGATAGCTTAGGCATGGTGCTTGTGCTTGATAGGTACCTAGGGTTATGTTACACCCAACGGAATAGTGTGGTAGGCGGCATGTGGTGACAGCCTTGTTCGTCCTTTGGAGTCCACCACGTTCGGGTGTTATCATAACAGTAGTGCTGAGCCAGGAGGATCCCCTTTCTCACCCCATTTTGAGTTCCTCTCGTTCTAGCAGTCGAAGTAGATCCAAGTAGATTAAGCTCTGAGTTGTCTAGGTATCGAGTAGGCTGACTAAAGTTAAGCCTCCTACCCTATCTTACCCCTTTTGCTCCAAGAGGAGGCCGGTTAGAGATTTTAGGCTAGTCACCTCTACCGTTCTCAGGATTTGACATCCAGGTTTTTACTCCCCTAGTGAAAGGCTACAACGGTCTCCGTGCACTTGCGGATTCGTTAGGCTAAGGAGTGCCAACACCACCGCCATCGACACCCCCTCGCCGCGCCATCTCCAACCCCGAGACCTACCTCAATCGACTCGTGGTGAGCCCATCGTTGTTCCCCCAACTTCCCCCTCCTATTTCGTCGTCGTTTTGCCGGATTTCCATCGGCCATACGCGTCGGCGAGCTCAAGGACCTATCTGCATCGTTTTACACATTTCTAGGGGCCCGACCGCAAGTTTTTAGGGACTAAATCGAAAAAGGGATCTTCAAAGCTAGGGTTAACAGTTGAGCAATGTAGAAATCGACTAAAATTCGTATAAAAATCAGAAAAATACAAACTAACTTTACGTGGACTCCTTTGGAATACTTCATTGTCTAAAAAGCATGTATATACTTTTGAGCAGTATTTTTTGAATTAAAATTAAAATTCATTTTGAACACTTTTCATAATAGTTCAAAATCTACACATGATCTGTAGCTGTATTTTTTATATTTTGCTAGTATAGTGATGTGTAGCTTTGTGAAGAGAGGATGCAGTAAAATCTTGACTGTATCTCTGGTTATGATTTATTTTCCTTAGCTAGCAGTAGTTCGGTTTATGATTTGTAATAAATTTATCTTTATGAAAATAATGTTCACATTTCTGCAGTAACATCATAAAGCATCTCTGATAAATAGATTAGCTTATTTTGAATCTGTTTAGATGCTCAAATGAAAATGGGTTGGATTTAGGGTTAGCATTTATTCAGAAAAATGTGCTTCATGTTTAGGAATGAAACTTGGCAGATGAACTACATTTAATCATGCCTAGCTTTAGTAAAAAGATCTAGGGAAGATTCTGTGTTTTAATTTTATATGAATTAATCTTGATCCTAGCTAAAGTTGTTTGCTGGAATTTTAATAAAATATTATAGGCCCTTTTTAGTTCAACGTTTTACTGAGCAATGTTTATATTAATGTCTGATTAATGTAAAAGTTTGAAGTTCAGAAGATGAACCTAACTCCAGAAATAAATTTGAGGATTAATTCATGGTTAAATAAGATCTTAAAATAAAAATCTTTCACTCATGTAAATTAGTGCTTAAACCAAAAGATTTGAAAAACTTTAAAATCAGTACAAACAGAAAGCAAAGGTAGTTTGATGAAGAATCTCTACAACTTAAAAAGTTTAGAAAGGAGAAAAAAAATCCCGTCCTCCATTCTCTCCCCTCGCGCGGGTCTGCCGAGCCTCGACGTAACCTCCGCTTGCGTGGGTCTGCCGAGCCTCACATCCCCTCTGCTCGCGCGGGTCAGACGAGGGCCCACGCCCGTGCAACCCCCTCGCCCGACTGATTCCTGATGATCTTTGGAAACCGCACGAGACATCCGCCCGCCTTCCTCCTTCGACCTCCTCTCCCTTCGACCACCGCAAACGATCTCGACAACCGCCCCCTCGTGGTTGTTGTTGTCGATCTCGCCGACGGCCGAACGGCCAAGCAACATGAGGGCACTGCAGGTGCTCGCCAACGGCCGGACCACCCCCTGGTGGCCGTCGCTGTCAATCTCGTGGACGGCCGGACGCACCTGCCCGTCTCCCTGCCTGCGCTCATGGACAGGCGGACGCGGTCACGCGCCTGGCCGCGTTCCCCTGCCGGCGCTCGCGGACGGCTGGAACTACCCCTGGTGTCCGTCACCGTCGTTGTCGATCTCGCGGACTGCCGAACGCACCTGCCTGTCTCCCTCCCTGTGCTCGCGGATGGCCGGGAACCTGGGGCGCGTTTGGTTTGCTGACGAGACGAGCCTGGCTCGCATCTACCAGCCAGGCTAGGTGGAGACAGGCTCCAGACATGCAACGAGTTGATGTTTGGTTGACTGAATCAACACATACAAGATGAGTACACTAAGTGTTTGGTTGGCTGCACCAGTATTTGTTATATTGAATTGAAACAAAAAGATACAAATTAAGATTTTATATTATTTCGTTTCAATTGATTACATAATACTTCTTTTGTTATATTAAACCTTAATCTACTTTGAAATATACTAATATATCATAAAATATGCTAATCATTTGCTAATATCATCATTAACTTGGTAATACCCTGCATGCTGTGAGCCTGGGTCCGGAGAAATGGATCTCAATCTCGTTTCCTGGGAGCCAGGTTCGGTGGCTGCTTTTGCATGTGGAGAGACAGGCTGAACGAGTCATACAGGCAACCAATCACCGTGATGCTGCATCTCCGGAGCCTGGGCGAGGTGCACGCAGGCATCCAAACGCGTCCCTGGTGGCTGTCGCTGTCGAGCTCGCGGACGGCCGGACGTAGCTGCCCGTCTCTCTGCCTCTGTACGCGCCTCCGAACGCGGAAGTAGGGTACGCTGTTGGCGAGCCATTCCTCTTGTATGCATCACGGTCTCACGGACACACTGCAATGCCATGTTTCCACCCTGATGCTCCTTGAATTCTTATCTCATAACCGATCAGATAGGAACATTATTAGTTATTTGGATTTCTGGATAAGTAGGCAGAGAACATCTGGTGTCTCCAAAAGATACTATGTACAAAGCAGCATCAATTGTGTTCATTCTTCTGCTGTGGCTAATCTCATGTCTGGTGTTGCAGGTTCCATGATCGAGTATTGGCTAACATGTACCTATCTAAGATCAGGTAACCATTTTTCAAAAAGCTAAATCAGAAGAACCTGAAGAATAGGATGAGCTAAAAGAAGAGGAAGAGTGTTTCCAAAGGAGGTAATTATGTCAATCATGTTCTAATAATGAACATGTTTGCTCAGTTCTTTATTGTTCATTGTCTTGTTTGTCTACTCATTTTGATGGGTTTGTTCAGCTCGGTTACTAAGAGAGAGAGAAAACTGCAAGTACTAAATGGGTGACTGCAAGTGAAAAGGGAGCAAGCTTCTAGGTATGGTGGCAATAATAAGGTTTTCATTGTGAATTTTAAAGCGGCAGGATTACTTAAACTTGCATCTTCGCGTCTTTATCTTTTAATGGAGCACAATCTCAAGATGGTGCTATTTAATCATGCCTGTCAAATAATGCTATTTTTCACACCTCAACTTTTCCCTACCTTTCTGCTACTTTCATGTGTCAAGTTGTGAAATTAGGAAGTATGATATCAGTGAACCGTGTGCTTCCCCTTTATTTGTCATCGGTACCTCAGGGCTACCTGTGGAGTTTGTGCTGACCAACGAAAAATGTTGACAGGTTGGAGAGACCAAGGGAAGGACCATGGAAGAGGAAGTAAGCAAGCTGCAGAAATGTGTTTACAGGAAAAGGATGAGCAGCCGCGTTCATCCACAATTACCACATAACAGGTAAAGATCTCCCTCGATTCTCCATTCGAGTTTGACACAAATATTAGAAGTAGATCTTTCACATACAAATATGGATACATGATCACGAACTGGTTCAAGTCATTTGTCTCTATTTAGTCATATTGCCAATCGATTAAAAAGTTCCAGTCTTGATCTCAGATTATTTTAAAATTCTCTTATCTTTAAGTTGTGGTGCTGAAAACTGAACAATACAATGCAACATTTTCATATTTGTACTGAATACCTGTACATTCGTACAGTGCAACATCTTTAAATTGTGGTACTGAATATATCTTTTCAACTGAAATTATACCCCAATTGGTAAACATGAGACCTGTTAAAACAATTGTTCCACCCCTCATTTTCAGAAAGTCAAGTTCCAGTTGCTTATTACATTTCACATTTGTCGAACTTGCATAACATGAAGAAGACCTGATTGTATGGATGCAAAATGGGGTGCTCCAATTTCTAGAAGTTGTACGGAAGAATTGAATTTTGTAGCACTTGTCATTGAGTTGGGTTGTACATTCATACAAATTAGTACTCCAAATATTTCTGCCCTCAAATACACGCATGTATGTGATGTGGAACTTGTCACCAGAACGTTGTGCTCTACACATAACAATGAACTTGAAGATCACTAACGTTCTAGAATTATCTGTTTTCCATCTTTTGTGCAAGCTTACATTAACATCATGTTTTTGTTTTTCTATGCTCCTCATGGTTGTGTTAAGAAAAGAAATCAGTATTATGATTTATTGTCAATGCGTTCATACTATATAATTTAATTGAATGTTTTGGGTATTGTGTTGTAAATATTTAGATGCCCGTAGCAACACACGGGCATTTTCCTAGTTTAAATAATAAATCTTTATATGTACACGATCACCATCAATGAAAAATAACCTTAACGTTCAACGCAAACTTATTAATGACAATAAATGAGTAACACCTTGTCTAGGTGAATGTGGCCACATATTCACCTATGTTTTTAAGTAAATCCAAGAACTTGAATTAAACCTTATTCCATATGCATCTCGTGTAGAACCCGCAATCGTCGACGGAATGTACCCCCTCGTCCCGGAGCTGGAAGAAGGAGCCCATGAAGGAGAAGTGAACACGCTCATCGCCGACCAGGTCCTACAGGAGCCCGAAGCTAACCTTGAGTAAGAAGGCAAGTCCCGAAGCATGACCTAACTTTTTAAAGTATGCAACTATGTTTTCCTATGATTGTGCACTTACGTTATAGGAGTTGATTGAAACCTTAGTTGCAATTTCCTTAAGTACCTATGATTGAATACTAGCATGATAGGTCGCTAGTTGCCATGCTTTAAGGACACGGTAAAAGTCGAGTGATTTTCTGTCACTCGTTTAGTAGTTGTATTTCAATACTCATATTGGAATGATAAGGATTTTGGGCGGGACTATGTGACCATGTTTGTCCCATCTGTGTAGACTCAAGTGACTTAAGGTCGAAACGTGTTGGTATTGTTGGTCAAGTTTTTGAACGTACCACACACATGCTAGGGACATGGGACCGGTAAGCTGATTACTAGATTGATGAAGGAAGGAACATTAGCCTGCTTTCCTTGAAAGTTATTTCCCTTGTGTACACAAGTGGCATGTGTGATGCCGAGTTGTGGTAAACATTTGCCCTAAGGAAGTGAGAAGTGGAAACCACCTGAGGATCGAAGGAAAAGGACTAGGTTGTGTTTGCTCTATTTAGCAGACCTTCCCGTTGTGGTTTCCCTTGCAAGGTTATGAAATTCGGATCGATCTGTACGCTTCTCGCGGTTAATAAGACTGCTTGACTGTTGTGCTGCATTGAGTAAACAGTGGAATGATGATGATGATCAAAATTGATGCTTGGATTAATTGTTTTCACCACTTGATTGTGTAGATATGATGCTGCTTAGAATGGTTAGGTTAAAATATTGAACATAAGGATCCATCTTAGTCGCCTTTTGGCAAAACAAACCCCACTAGCGAAAAGCCTCTCATGTCTAGCAGTCGGTCTTGTAGTTATCACCTGACGGGTAAGCCTTGCTGAGTATTAGTCAGCCTTGCTTGTGGCTCCATTTTTACACGTTTGAATGTGGATGAGACAGTTGCTAGCTTTACTTGGCCAAGTCAGCTTCCTCTTGGTTGGATGTTGACGGTCTTTACAACAAAGATTCGACCGTCAAAACCTCGGGTTCGAGAGGAGTATACAACAAGTTTCATGCACATTTTTGATACTAATAAAGTTCCACGAGTTGTGTTGCAATTTTTATGGACAGGTACACATTTAGGGGGAAAAGGAACCAACGTGCCACACGAGCTAGGCACGGCCGCACCACCAGGCACGGCCGGCCCTGCAGGTACGGCCGGCCTGGCAGGTGCGGCCGGCCCTGCCAGGTGCGGCCGCACCTACCTCGTGCCACGTCCTCAGTCCGAGTCAAGTCCTTCCCTGCGTGCACAACTTGGATGAACAAGATTGATCAAGGAAACGTCAGTTTGATCGAATGGATGAAGTTGTGATCACTTGGATCAATGGGTCCACCTCTCCGGCCGATCAACCGCCACAACCGTCATTCCAAGGCAATCCTCGACGTCCCTGAGCGAAGGCGGTTCATCACACGGCTCGGGGTAGGGCCGGCCGCACCTAGAGGGCCGGCCGCACCTCCCAACCGTCATACCGGGCGAAGCCGTCCCAAGGAACCGACCCTCAACCGCCTCAGGAGCAGTGATCAGGAGCATCCAAGGCGAGAGGCGGTGGATCACAGGGCCGGCCGCACCCCTTGATCCGGCCACACCTGTGAAAATGGGCCCACGCGCTCAACCGACCTCACTTACCTATAAAAGGAGCCTCACACCCGCTGGATTGAACACACAACGCTGGAGCATCTCATTTCCACTCTTTTGTTCACTTAGAGTAGGATTAGTGTAGCTTGGGAGTTAGAGTCGAGTCGAGCTAGTCTCGGGGTTCCGGAGGAGTCTTCTTCAGAGTTCCGGTATTGCTCTTGTATCCTTTCTTTGTTTAGACTCAAGTACAATTCAAGTTATCTTTCTATCTTACCTTTCGAGTCAATTACATTCAGCTTTTACTTTGCTCTAGAAGCTTTATTCTTGGTTTAGACTAAAGTTAGTTTAGTCTTGGTTAGCATAGCTCTCTTGAACCCTATAGTGTTGTGGTCGTTCTTCGCTTGATCTCCGGTGTTTCACCAGAGAGAGAGACCTTCCTTCGCGGTACCCAGGGAAAGGTTCTTTGGTTCGTTGTGAGTACGGTGCTCAGAGCTTACCTTAGTCTTAGATTGGTGTCCCGCGCAACGGAATAGTTGTGGTACCCCAAGGAGGTGACAGCTCCGGACGGGCTCTGTAGTCCACCACGTTAGTTCGGGCCGGTAGGATTCAGCGCGTCGTAGTCCTCCCTTCTCATCCCAGTCTGAGGGCACGGCTTTGCATGCCCCTGCAGCACTAGAAGAGCTTGTTGAGTTAGCTTGTCTTGGTTATCCTTTGCTTTAGCCCTTTACCTAGAGTTGACAAGAATAGATAGATTGTGTTAGGATCCTTTCTCGTCTCGTTGTCCTCCCAGCTCGCTATCCTCTCTAGTCTTTTATCTAGATCTCCTAGCGTGTGTCAAGTTATCCCTGAATATCTTTATTCGTTATCCCCCGCTATAGCTCTTTACCAAGTCTTGGTTATTCTCCACCGTTTATTTGATCATCTTTGCCGTAGTGCCTCCCACGGGAAAATATAAATACGACAACCCGAATACCACCGGGTGAAGTGCTACAACGGTAATCCATGCGCTTGCGGACCTTTCTGTGATCGTGTGTTTTACCCCCGACGTCCCTTAGCTCCGTTACTAGAGGTGCGAACCCGGCGGCGACGCTTGTAAGCGCCAACAAGCATTCTGTCGCCGTCGCCGTTTGTGCCAACTTAGTGGTGAGGCTAAGGAGCGTCAACATTGGACTATTGTGTGGGATCCGACCTCAGTCGAGGACCGTGAGGAGTAGCATCATGGAAGGCTTCATCATGGTGTTACATGTGTCGTCGTTAGACCGTCGTTATTTTATTTCTGCTGCAATCAAACTCTAGTACTCTGCTATCTTTTAAGCTTCAAGTACTCTTTTATATCATTCGAACTTGGTTTATAACAACTTTAATCATGCCTTGTTATGTATCTTAATACATGGAATGTTGTAATCTCTAGGAATCACCTTTGTGCGAGTGTGTTGTTTCGACCGGTAACTACATGGTTTAATCGAGCTAGACTCGACGAAATCTCGAGCTTAATCCTATTTAAGTATACGATTGCCTTAAGGTGGTACTGGTGCGCTTAAGTTGGATTAATTTCAGGGAGGACCGCCACAATAATGTGCATGACTTTTTATAGTATGCGGGCGGCTAGGGGTGCACCGACGGGTGAAATTTCAGACTCGCACCAATCTCGGATTCGGGTGCATCCATGCGTGCAATTTTTAACCCGCAAGAGCCAGGTCCAAAATCCATGGATACTAGCACCCGCGGGTCGAATTGCTATCCTTAAGATGACCAAAAGTACATTTTTAGTAAAGTGCATTCACCATACATAAAATTGCATCAGTGTTTCATTTTGGTCCAATAAGTTGTAAACGTTCCATCCACATACATAAAGTTGCATCATTGTATCAGTTTGGCGCAACAAGTTGTAAATGTTGAGCCCACCATACACTAAGTTGTTCATGATGTGCATATACAATTCAATATACACTTCAATCCGTAGTTTGAAGATATGACATTCTTCCGGCGAGCACTTGCTAGAAGAATAGATGGGACCAAAATGATACAAAATTATCATGAATGTTATACAACGCATAAAATTATAGGATATGGTGGAATATGATCCAAAATAACACGTTAACATTATGTTGTGCGATTACGACGATCTACTAATAATATTTCTATGCATGGATATGCTGTGATAAAGAATAGGCAGAGCTTCATTTGGAGAAAAAAGATATATTCCCATGTTCAATAATCAATAAATATGTTAGGATTGAAAAATACCATTAAAAGCAAAATAGAAATAATAAAAAATGGCCATAAAAGTTGAAATAGAATGAGGGACAGTAAAACAATAATAAAAGCGTAACATGGATTCTATGTCTACAATAATATTAGGAGTATTAATTCTTTCGACAATGCTAGCCATATCATATTTTTCTTATTTATTATCAATATGTTACACTTTGGATGATGTAAGTATGGAGTTTGTCAAATATCACGTATTCTATTAAACATCAATTGACGCAACAACTTTAGTATGGTGACATTTAAATAAAATTTTTATAAGCTCTGTTGGTACATATTAGAATGCAAACGTGGTTTCTCTATGCCAATTTTATATTTTGGACCCTTTTGTTCTTACAACAATCACTTATACCCTTCCAAGTCCTTGTTAGCGAGCCACGTTTACGATTTCTAATGTTAGTGAACAATTTAATGTACGTTGGGTGCAATGTTTACAACTGTTTGGACCAAAATAATAAAATAATACAACTTTATGCATGTAGGTGCAACGTTTATAATTTGTTGAACCAAAATGATACAACTTCGCGTACTCCCTCCGTCCCACAATATAAGGACTTGGAGCATTCAAACTTCAGAAACAACAGTGAAGGAAAATGACCTCTATACCCATCATTTTGCACTACCAACCAACTCTCTACCCAACCTCATTTAATTTTGTCCTATCCCTCCAAGTCCTTATATTTTGGTACAAATTTTGAACCCTTCACGACTTTATATTATTATATGGGACGAAGGGAGTATCGTAGATGCACTTTACTTTTTTCTTTTATAATACGGTAATGCTTGGCTTCGGGCGTCCGACGCCTCCGGACGGGGTCGACGTGGCGACGTGGTAGAAAATAGGGTGGCGGGCCCCACACCTTTGACCTTATCTCTTTTCCCCGCCGCTGCTTTTTCTTCCGGATTCAGTTTTCCCCGTGACCCACTCCGTCTGGATCTCGCTCGAAGCTCCGCCCGTGGCGCCCGGAGCTCCGCCCGCCGGCGAGCACGCGGCCGCGCTCCCCCTGCTCCACCCGTCGGCGAGCGCGCGCGGCCGACCCCTCCCTTGCTCCACCCACCACCGGCGAGCTACGCGGCCAACCCAACCTCTCCTCCCGTGCCGGCGAGCACACGCGTTCGGTGCTCCCCTGCTCCGCCCATCCCGCACGGCGCGCGCGCGGCCGGGCCCTCCCTGCTCTCAGCCTGTGCCGCCCCGAGGTGGAGCTCGGCCGGGGCGGAGCTCCCTGCGCCCTGTCGCGCGGCCATGCGGGGGTGGAGCTCCCTGCAGCTTGGCGCGTGGACGTGCGGACGGCCTCCTCCGCGCGGAGCTCGCGGCGTCCACTGCAGAGCTCCATGCGGCCGGGGGCGCGGGAGCTCGCGCGACGGCTGCAGCGAGCTCCAGGTGATGTTGCGTTAAGCACCACACGGTGTTGCAACAGATTTTTTTATGTTGCAGATTTATATGCATGTTTAATAATTATTTCTATGTATGTTGCAATAATTATTTCTCGATGTTCCATCTATTTATTTTTCATGTTGCAACCTCGCGGTCCTTCCTCTTCCCTCGCAGTGTTCATGGCTGCCAAGGACGGGTCCTCCCTCTCCCCTCGCAGTGTTATTTTTGAGTTTTTTTTGTGTTGCTGTCATTGTATACGGATGTTTCAATCGCTGTCTACGGATGTCGCAACCGTGCCTACAAATGTTGCATCATTATTTTTTACATGTTACATATGTAATGTTCAGATGTTGCAACATTGATCCGAGACTTTTTTGGATGTTGCAAGTCTATAGATGCTTGCAACGGATGAGGGAAAAGGGGTGACTCGTCCTCAAGCGTTACATGTAGTGATTTCAAATGTTTCACTATTGTTTTGATGGTGTCTCAGTCGTGGTAAGCATTTTTGTGATGTTGCAAACTACGTTTTCGTATATTATTTTGAAGAGGTTTTCTAGTGTTGCAATGGTTATCTTGGAATGTTGCATCAGGGTTTCATTCATGTTGCATTCAACACCCAGTCATGGTTGATGTTGCACAAGTTAAATTGGGATGTTACGGGATCTCAATGTTCATATTTCAAAATATCTCTTTATGATTCCAATGTTCCTGGGAAGGGATAGGTGGGGGATCCGCCTCACGTGCTGGGCTGAGTGGTGTGGCCGTGTTAACGCGCGTCCATGTGCAATGTGAACACAAGAACGGGTGCGCAGTGGTGTGAACATGTGAAACTGTGTACTGACGTGGTGTGAACACCGGAAACGAGCTGATCTGGGGGGCATCACGTGAGGAGCCTGATATGCCGTCTGACGCTGCAGATTTGTCCGATACTAGCGCCTGGATCGGACTTCCGCGTGCTAGTACTTCCCTTTATAATAATGGCACTCTGGTAAAAACTCTCTCTCGAACCCTATCCTTTCGGTCCAGGCGTCCAGCGCCGCCCGCCCGCCCCTCTCCCCCTCGTCCAGCGCCGCTCCCACCCTCCCGTTCAGCGCCGCCACTCACCGCAATCCAACCCCCGGGCCGCCGCTGTCCAGTAGCTATCCAAAGTCCGTAGAGTACCGAAGCGGTGAAGATGCAACGATTGATTATTGGGCTCCGCCGCGGAGTCTACTCGGCACCATCTCGTTGGTGCCCTCGAGCGCTTGCACGCCAAGATTCTTCTTCACTCATAGCGTCGACACCAGCTCTTTCCCGTTCTGTTGTTGGCTCCTTTCATTTATTACTCCCGAACCTGTATGTCATGTGATGATTTTTTTTTGGATCTGAAGTGATGAATTTTTGGATCATTGTGATGATTTTTTTCGGTGATGATGCAAATCTCCCACGACCAATTCTTGGATTGCGCCACAGTTTCGGCTCCTCTCTACCTCGCTTGTGTCCTTCAACGCTTGCTGAAGATACTCCAGCCATCAGCTCTGCACCAGGGAAATCAAATCAACATCTGAATCGTCATTCAGGGTTTGTTTTCATGCTTCTTTTCCTTTCCTGAAAACTTGTGCTCCTCGCGATGAACTTTTGAATCTGAAATTTTGCACCCAAAAAAAAAATGGATCTGGCGTGTGGAATGCTGGATCTGGATTCGTGTTGATTTTTTTGGATATAATATTCGTGTTGATTTTGAAGGCCTTTTGATTTCCTACAAAAGACGTCCGCTCCCCTGGTAAAAAAAGGAATTGATTATTCTATTATGTTATCACCGGAATCAGAGAGATCTAAATCATTTTCAAGGTTTGTATTGTTACTGTTTTAAATCCTGAAGAATTTGTTCTGCGATGACATGCATCTTAATCGAGCTGGATAACTTCTGTTTACAGGTCCGGGATCATGCAACCTTATTACTGTACTTCCTTCGCTTGTGTCAGTACCAAGTGCATAGAAACAACAGAGGAGAACTCAACCAAGGAGGTCCTCACAGATACGTCTGAACATGTTTGGTCCCCGTCTGTATTTAAAAACAGCACTCACCGTGATGGTGCCATTTATGAGAATACTCTTTTAAAGAAAGAGTGGTTTGGTTTTGATTTTACTGACCGTAACGAGAGTAAGTGGTCGAAATCACAAACACATCTTCCCAATTCTTATTCATATTTTGGAATGAAAGTTTGTTACACGATCACGGGTTATAACCGCCCATACCCACTCGTGTGTGGGAATTATCTCCCATACCTGAACCCGGCGGGTTATAGCATTGCTGGCGAGCTGCAGTGGCACAATAATACAGTAATTTGCCTGATACAAATTAAGCATTCAAAAGTAGGTGTTGCAACATATTAAATTGATTAATGCAACTTGCAACATATAGCGTATCATATAATAGATAAGAATTATGCTAAAACAAGATTTAATGATATCATATGATCACTGGTATGCAAAATCCTAGTTAACTTAGAACCACATCTCTTTTTTTTTTTGTTTTATTCACAATGTCAAATTTTAATGGGCACTTTCACTCTGTTTTTTTGTATGCCAAGGGATTTGGCAATTGATGTGATTAATTGCTATATTTTCTACTCTGTCCCAGAAATACTTTAAAGATTTTTTTTGTCAAAATTAGATTCCCTGAAATCCAGATGCAATGTCTTTCTGGGACACAGGGAGCACTAAAAGTCTTGAGGTTATGTGTGCACCATATTAGTCATTTTTTACAATAAAATATCATATGTCCGTAACCCTATTCAAACTTAGATGTTGCGATAAGTTATTCTTAGACAGTGGTTTGCTATGACTCAGCATAAAGATGTGGTCCAAAGAATTGTTTACTCTTTTGTAATACTACAATTTTTTTGATGTAGTAACTGCCAATTGTTATGCAGCTCGTTTGGAGCCAATGATGTTAACGAAGACAACAAAGGGATGCGTATATTATCAGGGATTTTGCCGAATCCATTTTCCGAAACATATACTGCAATTTTTCTCATTGACGCTGGCCAAATCCCCTGTCAGTAGTGGCCCAATACAATTATATGGATACATAGCTGTACGGGATGAGAGGGATTGCATGCTGAACTATGTTTTCAATCATAGCAGGGATGATCCTGTCTTCGTGCAGCAGGTGCTCTATACTTATCAGCAACCATTGTAATTATACGTTGTTTTCCTATTTACAATATTGCTGTTATCCTTTTGCACGCAGAGAAATGAGATTGAGGTTTTAACAACCACTTTCTCTTTAACACTTGGGAATGGAAATACTGTATTAACTATCCCTTGGTTTTGATATGCTGTTATTCTTTTGCTGCTTTACGTATGTTTAAATATTAAATTAAATTTATTTTATATGAGTTATCTATATCTTACAATTCTTATTATATCTTAGTGATTAGTGATTTCACATCAATTTACATCTGTAGGACTCAAAATCTGTTTTGTTTCCATAAGTGTTAAGAATTTACGCTGTCATTTATTTGGAACTGCTGACACATGGCTAGTAAGAAATCTAGCTTTAGATTTTCTATTTCACGGTTTAGAGCTATCAACTAATAGCAATGATTTTGTAGGGTTCTCTTATTGAAATGACTGGGCCTAAGAGAGCCATCCTAATGCCTTCTACTCTAGTAGAGTTTGACATGAGGATCAAGAATGGAGAGCAGGAGGAAGATGATTTGCAGCTGATCGATGGTGCAATGGCATGCAACAATCTAATACCATGGAAACCGATTAAACATCGTATTACAGGCCAATGTGGAATTGTCGACATGTCTGTTGCATCTATTGAAAATGCAGTGGAGGCCACAATAGAAATTGTCATATTGGAAGTGCAGAAATGTTTCAGTTTATCACTAAGTTCATATATCTATGTTATGGAGGATTATGAGGAAATTCCACTTTTTCATGGCACTATCGATCAGTCTCATGGCTTAAAAAGGTTTGTGGTTGCTGTCATGTTGGATACAGGTATGCTTTTAAAGTTCAAGGTAGGTAACGATGTTATACGTTATCGTACCTTTAAGGCCAAGCAACATGGATGTGCCAGCCGAAGGATAAAGCTTGAGTTTGCTTCCTTCGTGATGAAGGTGACTTGGTCCACTATCTGGTGAAAGATTGTAAGAGGTAATCTTCTCAGTAATCACTATAACTGCATGTGACCATTTCAACTCTTCGACACTTCTATTAGGCTTTTCTCATCTCTATCTGCAAATTGTTATATTGTTGTATATTTGAGTTAAAAAATAGATTCTAATTTAACAACTATATTGTTGTACTATACTGCTTGCTATTCAACAACTTTGTTATATTAGAAATAGATTCTAATTTAACCCAGTACCTATCCTTGCTGACTTGCCATATTATGCTTGCCAAGCTTCTCTAATGCAGAAAGGTTGTTTTCTTGAGTGTCTGTATCTATGTATCAGTATTTTCCCTCTTTTTTTCTTACAGCTCTGTAGTACTATTTGGCTTCGTTTTGTGCCTGAAAAAAGTTTTCCTGTACAGGACTATGATGCTTATCCTAGCTAAGACGATTGAGACAATGCCAGAGTGGAGGCAATCGCTAACCTAGCTAAGACGATTGAAAAAAGTTCTCTCTGGACTCTTGTCTGTCAAAGGCTTCAAAAGGAGTCCATCAAATTGGCAATCGTTTAGGAAAAAACGATTATGTAACTTGTTTTTCCATGTCAGCAGGACTTTGCTTGCCCTTTGGGTAATGCTATGTATTTATTAGAAAAGGATTACTAGTAATATACTTAGTAGTGTTCGCTTGTCATGAGAATGATGCTGACTTTCGGTACTGATTAATGTAGTAGGAGTATGTACTTTTCCCTGCTTAGCATACGTACAAGTATAATTTTACTTAGTACTCGATAGTGTTTTTTTAAGGAATGGGATCGGTAGTGTTGGCTCCGGCCTTGATGTTTATTTCACAAATCGAAAGGATTAGGCATAAATTGATAAACCTATAGTTGACCTTACTATTTCTGTCCCTTGCTGCACATTTAATTCATAACTAGAATAGGGGAGTTCCTGATTAGCGGCGCTGCAAGTCACGAGCTCAGCCAGTCAGTCTTAGGCACTTCGGCGGCGAACCTCCCACACGCTGGAGACGACTCCCGGCGTCCTGCCATCTACACGCGATGGGCGCAAACCCGGGCAGCCCGCCTCTCCGTGCGCCGGCGGTGACCAGTTCTCTCTCCTCTCACTCTCTCAGTACTGGCAAGCTGCACCTGTGGTATGTGGCGTTGGCGTCAAGGTAGGATACTTAGACTACTAAGCAGATGGAGCCATGGTTTGGCGTTGGCGTCAATTCCTCTCTAGAGTGGGTTGCTCGCTCATGGTTTGCGGTTGCTCGTGGAGCCATGCCCCCTCCTGTCGTCTTCTTCTATGCCAGGGTTGGGAGTCCCCATGGTGCTTCGGCCTTCGGGTTGCTGTCACTCCACAGTTGTTAGCCTCTGCTACGGGTCTGCTTGGTAGTTTCATGGTTGCTCTTCGGTCATCATGATGATGGCTCCTT
The DNA here is from genome assembly GCA_036936925.1 of Cenchrus fungigraminus. Lineage (NCBI taxonomy): Eukaryota > Viridiplantae > Streptophyta > Magnoliopsida > Poales > Poaceae > Cenchrus > Cenchrus fungigraminus. The sequence goes on along the minus strand of CM072778.1, from coordinate 10,246,020 downwards.
TCTGCCGTGTTGTGGATGTTCTTCATCGTCGTCACCATGAACTCTCGCTGCAATCACATCACTCTGCCTTTCGACATGGTCTATACGGTATGCTGTGAGAAGTTTGCCAAGTGAAAACTTGGTATGCTCCTTCGGGAGCAGACGAATGATGGTGGCGTTGGCGTCGCATCCTCGCTGGAGGCATCATCTTGTAAGACCTTTGTGAGGGTCACGGTACAACAGGGGATTGAGGAAGGAGAAGGGGATCGAAGAGGAGCAAGCAAGGGGATCGAGAGAGAGAGTTGGGAGGAGGAGGAACGACGACGGATGTTCGTCAGTTCAAGTTGTTGTTCAATTACAAGATGCCCCTGCATCCACTCGATGCCAGCTTTTATACGCTGCACAACTCACGCACGCGCTCAGCTATTACAGGCCGACAAGGCACACTTCCTCAAGCCCATTCAGGACCCGTCACACGCGAGTTGGGCCGACGCTGTCTTCCTCCTTGACACGGCCCACGAGCCATCTCTTCTTCATTACGGTGAGCGCCAGCAGCAGAGGTGCTGACACCCCCCCTCAAAAGAACCTGCCAGTCCCAAGGCAGAGCTTCTAGGAAATCTTCGGCGAAGATTAGCAACATTCTCCCAAGTAGTCAGAGATGGAGGCAAGCCAGACCATTGAGTCAACACTTCGCCGTCTTGTCTTGTAGCTGACAGGCACTTCTGAAGAATAGCCACAGGCACTTGCTTGTCATTAGTGAAATCAGGAATAGTAGGTGTTACCTGATGATCGAGAGGAACTACTTTCTTCAGCTGCGAAACATGATACACTGGATGGATGGCTGAAGAAGGTGGCAACAGTAATTTGTAAGCCACAACACCCACTTTGCCAATAATCTTGAATGGCCCAAAGAACTTGAAGGCTAACTTACGGTTAGCACGCCGAGCAACAGTTGACTGAATATAGGGCTGAAGTTTCAAATAGACCACATCTCCCACAGCAAATTCCCTTTCAGTTCTATTCTTGTCTGCCTGTCTCTTCATCCTCTCTTGAGCTCGGCTAAGGTGTTGCTTGACGAGATCATTCATGAGCTGCCGTTCCTACAACCAATCATCCAGGACAGGTATAGGACAAGCATCTGCTGGCTCAAGTCCAAAGCATCTGGGTGAGTGGCCATACAATACTTGGAAGGGTGAAGAGTTTAAAGCTGAATGCCAACTAGTATTGTACCAATATTCAGCCAAATGAATCCACGAGCTCCATTGTTTAGGGGAAGCATTGACAAAGCACCTGAGAATGGTCTCCATACACTGATTAACCCTCTCAGTGTGCCCATCCATTTGAGGATGATATGCAAAAATCATTTGCAATTGAACTCCAGCCATTTTGAACAGTGCTTGCCAGAGAGCACTAGTGAAAATTCTATCTCTATCAGAGATTAGAGCCATAGGCATGCCATGCAGTTTATAAACACGAGTCATGTAGAGTTGGGCAACAGATAGAGCTGTAAATGGGTGAGACAAGGCAATGAAGTGACTATACTTGGAAAATTTATCCACCACCACAAGCACAACATTCTTGTTTTTGGAGGGGGGAAGACCTTCCACAAAATCAAGGGAGACAATTTGCCATGCTCCCTCAGGAATAGGCAGAGGCTGTAGCAGTCCAGGGTACTTCACTCTTTCAGGTTTGGCCTGTTGACAAACAGTGCAAGAAGAAACCAACTGATGAACCTACTTTTTGAGGCCTGGCCACACAAAGTACTGTTTAATTCTTCTGACAGGATTCTAGAATGGCCACCCAAAGGGGAGCTGTGGAAGGCTTGAACAATTTTGGACTGCAGCTTCACATTGTTGCCAACCCAGATCTTGTTCTTGCGCCTCAGAAGCCCTTTGTGAAAAGTAAAATCAGGCAAGGCAGAAGGATCAAGTGTCAATTTGGTGATAAGTTCCTGGGCCTTAGGATCACTTTCATAGCTTTGTACTACCTCAGTTAACCATTTTGGAGTTACTGTTGACAATGCACAGAGGTGTGCTGGTTCATGTGCCCTTCGAGACAAAGCATCAGCTACGGAATTTTCAACACCTTTCTTATAGACTAACTTGTATTGAAGCCCCAGCAACTTGACAAATACCTTTTGCTGCCAAGGTGTATTGAGGCGTTGTTCATTCAAGAAGATCAAGCTTTTTTGATCTGTATAGATGATGAACTCAGCCTGCTGCAAATATTGCCGCCACTGATCAATGGCAATGAGGATGGCCAAATACTCCTTTTCATAAGTGGATAGCCCTTTTGTTCTTGGACCTAGAGGTTTGCTAATGAAAGCTAGAGGATGCCCTTTCTGTAACAAAACAGCCCCTACTCCATGGTTGGAAGCATCTGTCTCAATGCAAAAGGGTACAGAGAAGTCAGACATGGAAAGCACAGGAGCTGACATCAATGCATTCTTCAATGTGACAAAAGCTTTAGTATGCTCAGAAGTCCACACAAACATTGCATTCTTTTTGAGCAGGTTGGTCAATGGCTTAGATATCACAGCAAAATGTCTCACAAACTTCCTGTAATACCCAGCCAACCCAAGAAAACTTCTGAGTTCCTTCACATTTTTGGGTTGGGGCCAAGAATTGATAGCTTCCACTTTTGCTGGATCAGTAGCCACACCTTTAGTAGATATAATGTGTCCCAAGTAAGAAATCTACTGCTGTGCAAATCTGCATTTGGACAACTTGATGCTCCATTTGTCCTTTGTTAGCAGCTCCAGAACCAACCTAAGGTGATGAATATGTTCCTCCCAAGATGAGCTGTAGATCAAAATGTCATCAAAGAAAACCAAGACACATTTCCTTAACAAGGGAGCAAGAGTGGTGTTCATAGCTCCTTGAAATGTGACAGGGGCTCCACATAATCCAAAGGCCATCACCTTAAATTCAAAATGCCCAAAATGAGTTTGAAAAGCAGTCTTATGTTCTTCCCCCAACTTCAGTCTGACTTGGTGGTAACCAGAATTCAGATCAAGTGTTGAAAACCATTTGGCCTTGGAGAGCTCATCCATTAACTCATCAAAAACTGGTATAGGAAATCTGCTCTTCAAGGTGAGGGTATTTAGATATCTGTAGTCTACACAGAACCTCCAAGTTCCATCCTTCTTCCTTACTAATAGAATAGGTGAAGAGAAGACACTAGTGCTAGGCTGTATGATTCCTTTGGCCAGCATCTCAGCTACCTACTTCTCAATTTCATCCTTAAGTGAGGGAGGATATCTATAAGGCCTGATGTGAACTGGTTTTGCTCCTGTGGTATTACATGGTCACACTGCCTTTCAGGTGGTAAGGTAGCAGGTGCCTCAAAGGTTATAGCAAATTCCTCTAGCAACACAACAATCTCTTTGGGTAATGCAGGAACCTGTGAATTTTCCATTTCCATCAAGGAGCAGACATGGACAACTAGCTCCCCAGGGAGGGAAGGAACCATCCCTTGTAAGAAGGCACGAATGATGGTGGCGTTGGCGTCGCATCCTCGCTGGAGGCATCATCTTGTAAGACCTTCTCGCTTTACTATCGGTGTTTTAGACTGTCAATCCTACAAGGGGATACCCTACGCGGTAGATTTGTAGGATAGTCATCGAGAATCAAAAACAAGATGGTGACAAGAAACACGAGATACACGATTTAGACAGGTTCGGGCCTTGAGATGAGAAACCCTACGTCTGTTTGGTGGTGTAGCTTGTATTCCTTGTAGATTGGATATGTAGGCACCTTTTGGGTGTCTCTAGCCTATTGAGCCGTGCCGATCTAGGGACATCTGACATCCGGGGGCAGGGTTACATGGTAAGTGTCCTAGTCGGTTACAAAGTAGGAATCCTAACAATAATAGAAAACCTTAGGGTATCCGGATTTATATACCCGACAAGCCCCTGAGCGCTTCATTACCTGACAAACAGCCTTGACGTGGATCTTGAAGTATAATCGAGTTGAACTTCTATTGCATCGGTTGGACTTCTTTCTCTTCTTCAAGTATCCTTAGCTGGTTGTGTCAAGGCTTTGAGGTGCTTAAGAACTTCTGGAGAATCTCATTGGCGTGCACCGTTCAGGTGCACCCGGTTGGGTAGCCCCCGAGCCTCGTTTTGCTTTGGAGAAGAAATTCGAGGGTCTTCAGTTAAAAAAAAAATCTTGAAGAGCTTCAATTCTGCTAAATCAGGGTTTTTTTAGATTTAAATCGGGGTTCTTTTGGAATCCTTGGCGTAGCCCCCGAGATTCATTTTGAAATCCTGGTTAACCGAAAATTTTTTGGAGAACTTCTGGAGATATACATCGAAATACCCGCAGCTCCCGAGCCTTGATCCGATTTGCCGAATCGAATTAAGGATCTGGACATATGGTTTGGAGAAAATTTCCATGTCGTGCAGCTTGGTTGGCGTTCTTCGGTTGGCGTTGTCTCGGTTGGAGTTCTTCCGAAGAAGGAACCCCTACCGCAGAACATCGGAGTTGTTGCGAGCAAAGTTTTCGGGTGGTGTGTCGTGGAGTGATTTGGCACCCAGCTCCCGAGCTTATGAGCCCGCGGAACTGTGATGACGTGCCAGGCAGTCTGGAGAATTGTCGTTTGGAGATCAACCTGAAAAAATAAAATATTATGTAGTACATAATACGAAGTATTGAAATGCAATGAATAAATAAATTCAGTGAAAATAATCGAGCCAGCGAGAGTGTGGATAGCACAAGTTGCCCTGCGGCGCTTGCCATGCTTCACATCGCCACCAGCATTCTTGGCGCCCTCCCCCCATCCTCTCGCGATCAGCCCGCCGCCTCCCTTCCCTCCGCTCGCGATGGCCGCCGCCTGCGTAGAGGCTCCCGCCGCCGTCGCCGCCGGCATGGCTCGCCACCACGCCGCTGCGCCGGCGCAGCCGACGCGCAAGAGGATGCGCGTCGCCATGGGCACCACGGACGACTACGAGGAGGGGCCCTGCTGCCTCGGCGAGGGCGGCTTTGGCTCCGTCGTCAGGGCGCGCCACCGTGCCACCGGTCAGCCCGTCGCCATCAAGCGCCTCCGCACCGGCGGCGACCAGATGGCGCCGCTCCGGGAGTCGCTCTCCCTCAAGGCGGCGTCCGCGGGAAACCCGTTCGTCGTCGGCTCCCGCGGCCTCGCGCGCGACCCGGCCACCTTGGGGCTCTGCCTCGTCATGGAGTGCGGCGGCACCAGCCTCCACGACGCCCTGCGCCAGCAACGCAGAGGGGGCCCGCCGCTGGCCGAGGCCACCGTGTGCGCCGCCATGCGGCAGCTGCTGACGGGGGCCAAGAAGATGCATGAAGACCACATCATGCACCGCGACATCAAGCCGGAGAACATTCTCGTCGGCGACGACCGCGTCCTCAGGTTCTGCGATTTCGGCCTCGCCGTGGACATGGCCGAGCGCCCGCCGTACAACCAGGCCGGCACGCTTTGGTACATGGCGCCGGGAAGACGAACTACGACGCCCTCGTCGACACGTGGTCGCTCGGCTGCATCATGGCGGAGCTCCTCGGCGGGGTGGCTCTGTTCCAGGGCGTCGAGTTCCAAGACCTGCTGTGCGCCATCTTCGAAGTGCTCGGCATGCCGGATGACAAGACACGGCCATGGTTCTCGTCGACGCCATACGCCACCAAGATGGCGGAAGCCAACAGGCACTTGCGTAAGAACAACTACCTGCGCCACCTGGAGACGAAGCTGTCCAAAGACGGATTCGCAGTCCTCTCCGGCCTGCTCACCTGCAACCCCGACAAGCGGCTCACGGCAGCAGCTGCGCTTAAACATGCATGGTTCAGCAAGATGGACGTGCTGGAGCTGCCAAACAAAGAGGCAATAACATTGCCCAAGAGGCAGAAGGTGCGATTTGTGTGTGTGTCAGTTGATGAATGTACACTATATATTGTTCTTCAGACAAATCCTCTGATCTCTATTGTAATGTTAATGTTGTCAGTACTGCCACTGGTAGGGAGAGAGGCTTTAGTCCCGGTTGGTAAGGGGTATAGATCTCTAAAGTCCAACCGGGACTAATGCTGAGAGACAAAAGCCCCCCCTTAAGTCCCAGGTGAACCAACCTGGACTAAGGGGGGGGGGGGCATGCCAACGTCTGCGCCCACCCCCTTTAGTCTCAGTTGGTAAGGGTCTCGTCTTTTTTTTTCTGTTTTCGATTTGACCGTATGTTGTAATTGTTGTCTAACCCGTATATGTACGTATACGTATTTGCCATTGTATATATGTATACCTGTCTAAATATATCATATACGCACTTAGATTAGACTTATATATAAATTAAACCCTATATATCTACATATATAAACTTATAAATGTATATACACCTAACGAATTATACACATGAAAATAAATAGTATTTTCTTAAACTAGTATATATACATCAAAACCTCATATAGTATATATACATCAAAATATCATTCAGTTCAAATTTCTAGTCTCAATTAGCTTTCCTCGGAGGTGAGTCGGTCAATTGGATGGCTGTCATAATAATGTTTTCCTTGTGGATTAACCACCTCGTCCATGAGGAATCCCACGAGAGCTTCTTGAATTGCCAAGAGACGATCCTTCTCAATGAGTGCGTCCCTTTTTATAATCCTCTGTAATTTGCAAATAGGTTGAGATAATACACCAAACGATTAAATATACAAAAAAGGATAAAAATGATCTATTATTAATAGGTTTATTTTACTTACACTATCATCATCCGCGTTGCCACTGCAATGGTGTATGTGCTCACAGACGTAGTACCCGCATAAATTATTTCCTTGTTCTTGTTTCAAACACTAAAGTGGAGAGGAGAACACATTATGAAATTCTAGTGTTATACATTTTAAATATTCCCAATCTGAAGTTGTTATTTGTATATACATACCGGAAAATCATACACCCATCTAATTTTTTCTCGAAATTGTCTTCGGTGATTTGCAACGAACATGGTCCAAGCTCTGAGGCAAAATAATAAAAGATACAATATGTTAGTTCAAAAACTAAATATATATATATATATTGTATTAAAGAAAATGTCGTGGATAGAATTATTACTCGTGAAATACATCTTGAAGGTCTTGGTATTCTGAGGGATCTTTTCTCAATGAATCATACACATTGATGTTGCTATTGTCGATATTGATTATGAGTAGAATCCAGTAGAATATGTATGCATGCTCATAGAGATTAGAATTGACTAAATATAATTAACAAGGATAATTAGATGACAATCGTACTTACCTGAAGTTGTAAGGCAGTAGTATAAGGTTCTTGTAATGAAACTCATCTAAGTGCCTATAAATGGTCTTGATTGTTGTTTTTCGTTGGTTCCGGATCTCATCCTCGTTAACTTTTTAATGGGTCCATGAAAGCAATTCTTGAATAACCCTTCCTACGCATCTCAGTAAGTTGCAGGCTACACAAGAAGAAAGCCAAATGTTAATTAGTAGATCGACAAATGTAATAAATTTATTAATAAACATACGAAAATATGTCACTTACAGATACCAGACCATTATAAGATTGGTATTCACGGCATCCAAATGGTAAATTTCATAGATATCAATGAATCGGAGCCAGACCACCTTCTCGTTTTGAAGGGCAAAATCTCCAGGTCTCACGAGCATACCAAACATCTCCAAGCCCTCAGCTGACTTCTTCAAGTACCAGTCATGAAATCTGTGCATCTTAGTTGGGAGCTTGTTGACCAATTCTGGCTTCACTAGAGGTTGTCCTAGCTCAAAGCACCATCTAGGTTCGTAATTTTTATCCGCTGGTAGGTCTTCAAGGCCGAGAATACCAGCAATAGGCATCTTTTTTTGTTCATAAAAGTAAATGACTTGAGCCAGTTCATCTGCAGACATGTTGTCAATTACTTTTTGTGCTTCTGCACTGAGGCCCGCAAACAAGTTAGTCCGATCGGTCGTGGATGCAGGTATTTGCTCGATGTTTGTGGCGGTCCCCGACGTCGACGCAGGTATCTCCTTATTCTTGTTTGTGGCGGTCCCCGACGTCGACGCAGGTATCTCCTTGTTCTTGTTTGTGGCGGTCCCCGACGTCGACGCAGGTATTTGCTCGATGTAACTATTTGGCGACCCTCGTTGTCTCTTCTTAGCATAAGACTTGTCCACTGAACTCTCATAGTTCGTTTTCAACAGCGGTTTCCTTCTCCTTATTGCTTCCTTCTCGTCTATGAAAGCATTGAGTCTCTCCTTACGACCTTCATTTTTTTGGCCTCCAGCTCTTCCTGTTTTCTTTTTTCTCTCATTTTTGCAAAGAAGTCCTTGACTTCTTTATCTGCAGTCGCGTCTGTTTCTTCATCTGTCTTCTTTGGCTCGGGCTTTTTCTTTGCTGGTCGTTTTTGTTTTTTCTTTGGTGGTTGCACCGACTTGAAAGATTGCGCTCGAGACCTTTGTGGCTCTGCGGCCGATGGTTGCTGAGGTGAATTGGGAGGGATGTCATCATCGTGATCACTGGAGCTCGCTTCTCCCGAATTATCGTATGGTTCTTGCGGAGAAGGTGAGCGAGCAGGTAGTGACGATGACGACCTCGGAGACGATTGTAGAGGCTCGCGAGCAGGTACTGACGATGACGGCCCCGGAGACGATTGTAGAGGCTCGCGAGCAGGTACTGACGATGATGGCCCCGAAGACGATTGTAGAGGCTCGCAAGCAGGTAGTAAAGATGACGGCCCCGGCTCCAGGGGGTCTCCCGGAGATCCATCATTCTCGGGGATTATGACGATGTAACGTTTTGGCCATAATATGATACCGTGTAGCGCATCCTTAAGTGTCTTTTCCCCATCACCTCCTGGGATCTCTAGCTCTAGCTCCTCAAAATCAGGTTGACAGATCTTCTCTACGCTAACTGAGGCGTAGCCAGGTGGAATCGGCATGCCGTGGCTCGTCTGTCCAGGAAACTGTGCAAAAGCACTTTCGTCCGCCACCTGAGAAATAATAATTAATTAGTTATTATTAGCATGAATTATACCGTCATTGTGAATGCCTGTCCACAAAATTCAAAGTAATATATATGCATCAATTATTGAGCTAATAAAAGCATGAATTATACATACCTTCATTTTGATGTTGCCGAATGGCTTGTGAAGCTCACATGTGGTGCGCCGACAGATGTCATCCACAGGGTACTGTTGGCTGTCCACTTGAACTCCTTCCATTGCCCTTTGCTCTTCGAGAACCGTTGCGGAAGCACAACTGCTTTTGTGAGCGAAGGAACTTGTACTAGAGGCAGTCCTCCAGATGGGGCCATCTCATTTACTGTGGCGGCCACTCGCCGTTCAATTTCTGCCGTCACCTTTTCTCCTTCTTCTTTAAGTCTTTTCTCTATCTCTTGCCGCCGTTCCTCCTCTTCGCGCTCTCTTCTTCTTCTGCGGCTTCGATAGGTGGCAATGTCTCCCCTGAAGGCAAATTTCCATGGTACCACCCCATAGCCCCTGCAACGTCCTGGGTGTTCTGGATTCTTGAGCGCCATAGTGAGCTCATCCATCTCTCTGTCAACCTTCACTCTGCCCGCTCTGACATCTTCAATTGTTTTCAATATTTCAAGTGCAGCCTCTCGTAACGAGGGTGGGTAATCAAGGGTACCATCTTCGGAGTTAATTGTGCCTCCATGAGCATAATACCAATTCTTCACTCGCTCGGGCCAATCAACGACTGTTGGTATGATACCTTGTGCGAGAAGGTCTTCTTCCATCTTCCGCCACTTGGGAACTGCAAATGTGTAACCACCTCGACCAAGATGATGGTCGTGCTCCTTCTTACCACGACTTTTCTTCTCTCGTGCACTCGCCTTGGCGAAATCTTCACGTTTCTTGTATTCCACAAAGGATGTCCAGTGTTCTTTTAACTTGGGATATTCAATCCAATTTGGAGTTCGATTCTTCTTGATATAATCTTTATCCAGTTGCTGCTTGAACTTTTGAAATTGTGTTGCCATCCTCGTGAGAGTCCAACACTTCACATTGTTTGGTTCAACACCTTCAGGAAGTGTGAAGTGTTTTAGGATTTCATCCCACAAAAAATTTTTCACTGAGTCTGGAACCACGTGTGGATTATCTGCTTTTCCCTTCCATTCACTGTAGCTGATGGTGCATTGTCCCTTACAATGGCCCCGCACTGTGACACATACGTGTCCTTGATTTTTTTGGAGCACATGGTTGGCCATCATCTGATACTTCTGTGATATGATACATGACATGGCCGGTGAGTACTTGTGTACGCCCTCTCTTTGTCTTTTTTGATGTGGAGCCTGAAGCCTACAAGTTGCAGATTCGTTCTTTAATTAATTAGTACCTAAGAATTGAGGTTAGAGAAATAAGAACTATGAAGTTAATGCATGAGATATATATATACCTCGTGGGAACATTCAATTCTTTCATTCACAAGACTTTCCTCATTGTTTCTAGAATTGTCCTCAATATTTGTTGTTGTGTCCTCGACAGGGGCGGCATCCTCCTCATTCGGAGGTATGTTCAAGTACATGTCCGCCTGACTACACTCCTCGTCGGTGAAGGTTGCAATCGTATTTGTACAACTAGCAATAATGTCGACCATAAAGTAGTCATGGTTGTCATCCATCTGGAATAAACAAGAATTTTCTATGAATTTATGTAATTTTCAACAATTTCTAAAACTTTCTAGAATAAACAAGAATTTTCAAAGAATTTCTTTATTGAACAAGAATTTTCTAAGAATTTCTTTATTGAATAAGAATTTTCTAAGAATTTCTTTGAATTTCTAGAATAACCAACATGTTTTTTGATGTTGATTTTGTGGAATAATCAACAATTTCTAAAACTTTCTATAATAAACAAGAATTTTCTAAGAATTTCTTTATTAAACAAAAATTTTCTATGAATTTCTAGAATAAGCAACAAGTTTTTCCTATGAATTTCTGGAATAATCAACAATTTCTAAAACTTTCTAGAATAAACAAGAATTTACTAAGAATTTCTTTATTAAACAAGAATTTTCTTTGAATTTCTAGAATAAGCAACAAGTTTTTCCTATGAATTTCTGGAATATCAACAATTTCTAAAACTTTCTAGAATAATGAAGTACTTACTACGAATTTTCTAAAACTTTCTAAAATTTACTAAGAATTTCTTTATTGAACAAGAATTTACTTTGAATTTATAAATAAGCAACAAGTTTTTTCTATGAATTACTGGAATAATCAACAATTTCTAAAACTTTCTAGAATAAACAAGTATTTACTACGAATTTTCTTGAATAAACAAAATTAAAATATTTCTACTAACTTGTGGACGAACGATGCTTGTTGGTGGCGGTGGCGTGTGGGAGAATGACAGAGGTGACGGAAAGTCACTTGTTCGAGACGACGCGGCAGTCGTCGACTTCAGAAGTATCAAACTATGAAATTGTATATTAGAAAACAATTAAGAACTCAAATACACAAATAAGATTTTGTTCCATAGTTTCTAATTAAATTTTCTAATTAAATACTCAAAACTACATATATAAATTGTATATTAGAACTCAAATACTTAGAACTATGAAACAATTATACTCAAAACTCAAATACTCAAAACTACGAAATTTTATATTAGAAAACAATTAGATTTTGGTACACAAATACACACACAAAAATATACAAAGCATTACTATTTGTTTCTAATTAAATTTTCTTTCCATTCCTATAAATTTATAAACTTTCATGCATATCTATAACTACATATATAATATCAATTGATAAACTAAATCAAATAAATTTAATTAAAAATGCTTGCTGACGTAAGCATTTCACGGGCTGGCGTCAGCAAGGCCAAACCCCAGCGCGCGACCCGGCCGACCATCGGGGCACACGCACACCGGCCGGCGGCCGCACAGGGGGGCCGGCAAGCGGCGGCAGCAGCGGCGCGACATACCGGTCGGGCTGGCCGGCTGGTACACTCCTGGATTCGAATCGAGCTGAGGGGCAACGGCGCTCGTAGAGGAGGAGGGGCCGGCGGGGGTTGGCGCCGCCGGCGCCGCGGCAGGGAGAGGGCGGCGAGTCGGATAGGAGATGCATGTCGGGGACGAGCGGCGCGTCGGGGAGGGGCACCGCGTCGGGGTCGTACCGCGCGCGGTGAGGGGCGGACGTCGGCGCGGCCGAGCTGGCCGGCGGCCTGAGACGGCGATGCGCGCGTGTCGGGGAGGGGCGTCGCGTCGGGGAGGAGCGGCGTGTGGGAGAGGGGCGGCGTGTCGGAGAGGGGCCTCTCGTCGGGGAGGGGCGCGTCGGGGACGGCCACGGCGAGGAGAGGCGGCGGTGACGACGGAGGAAGAGAGGCGAGGCGGCGATTTGGGGGAAAACGGCTAAGTGCCGAACTGGAAGGCGACGGGGCTTACATAGAACCCCCCACCTTTTGTTACGGGTCGTATTCTCAACCGTGACTAAAGGCCCTTTAGTCCCGGGTGGTTTTACCACCCGAGACTAAAGGCCCCCTTTTGTCACGCGTAGTCTCACGACCCGTGACAAAAGGGGTATTTCGCGCGGGAGCCCCCTACAGGCAAATTTTCGCCTTTTAGTCCTGGGTGGTGTTACCACCCGAGACAAAAGGGGGTCCTTTTGTCTCGGGTGGTAACACCACCCGGTACTAAAGGGCAATTTTCCGTGGGAAGTTAACATTTCTCTTTTCCTTGCTCATTTATCTCATTTCTTTTTGCTTTGAACATTTAAAAATCATTATTTAAAATATTTGTGCATGCAAAATTATATTAAGTTAACACAAAAAAATACCTACTTTTCTATGCACATATTATTTCAAGAGTTGAAACAATTATTACTAATTTTCGTTTACAATTTGAAGGGGAAAATAAATTAAATTGAAAATGTTAGTAAACCAATTCAGAAAAATCTCTGCTTCAAACACATTTATGAATTCGCGTATTGTCTTCGAATGATCAACATGCTCAGGAAGAATGTCGTAGGTAGGCCTCCAGTTCTCATCATCCAGCTCATAACGGAATATATATCATCAAACTCACCCTTCTTCTCATCTTTGTCTTTGTTTACTTTTTGATATAATGATCCATATAACTAATTATCAATTTCAATTTACCTAATTTTTTACAATGGCTTACGTATACATACAGAGGTCACCTGATGGCTATTACAAGGCACGACATCAGCTTCTAGCTTTTGAACCTCTGCTTCAAACACATTTATGAATTCGCGTATGAATTCTAGTATATATATGCTTAATAAACATGCTTAGTAAACATGTTGAAGACAATACATGAATTCATAATAAAGTACCTAATTAATAATAATTAATAATAAGTTCATAAAGGTTCACATAGCTAGCTTATTAATACAAGTTCATATAATAGGGTACGGTACAAAGCCTGATCCATGCATGCATAATGTTACTGAGCAGCACACGCTTGTAGATATGAAATATGGTTAATGTCTGCAATCCTCCAGCCTAGAACTCCCTCAAAATAAGCTAGAGCGCGTACTAATGCACTCTCCTCCACTTCCGGAGGAGTGTCACAAACAGCACTGCAGACATCAAACAATGGAGCCTCGGGTTCTGCTGGCTTGTAGAAAGATAGAATTGCTTGACTCTTCCAATTGTTGGTGAAAAACGGCTCCCCACCATAGTAATCCACCCCAACTCTTTTCACAACTTGATTAAGAATCGCACGGAAGCTAATTGAAGCATAGGTAGAACCAGAGCGATCCTGCACACAATCAGATGATGATGAGATATAATAACCTTATGAAAGTTCAAAATATATATGTACCAGAAACAAATTAATTAAGAATGAATAAAAATTCTTTTATATATAAATGTATATTATACCACAACTCGATGAGCCCTGCAAAGCCTCTCTGTAGTCTCAATCACATTTCCTTCACCCGCCTCGAGTTGCCTTAATTTAAAATAGGAAAGGTCCGGCACGAAGCACCCAACATTATTCTGGAGCTATTGTAGACAATTCTCCACGGCAGTCCTCTCTCGGGTTAACCGAATAGGTGATGTTGAGCCAACTGTTGCAATGGCAACCATCGGGTGTGGTGCGCCTACTGGCAACTGGCCGTAGTCTACATATCGAGCAGGTACGGTGAAAGAGATATACACTCTTGCCATGTGCTCATCAACATGCTCAGTTTGCACTATAGGAGGAGTACCATTCATATCCCCGATAATGTCTCTGAGCCATCTGATATTGTTGATAACCTACAATAATTATATATGTAACTAAAATTACAGATTTTCCATGTGAAATGAAAAAAGTTCTATGTAAAGCAAATTAATTTCAATTCTTATATTACCACGTTAGCTACACATCCCGGATCACCCATTTGCAAGGTAATCTCACGGTGAAAGTGCAATCCTGGACGTAGAGGCAACGGGTCCTCCAAAACACCTCCACGGCCACCAAGACCTCCACGTCCAATGCCACGGCCACCACACCCGCCACGGCGACGGACTATGCCACGGCCACGGGCGCCATTACCAACACCACTTGACGACGACATTGTTAGCTCAAACTATATCCAAATCAAAATAACACACATTATTCACAATAAATAGGATTAGTTTGCATATATAGATTGGATTCAATATATGCATAAATAGAAAAACAAAAGGGGATAGAATTCAACACTATTATTACTGTACATAACCTTACCGAACCAGCGACTCAGAAGACCCAGATGCTCCGGGAACTACAACAGTCTCACCTCACCGTCATATACACCTGGCTCTCCCACTTACAGTACTACACATACCCTACACCTCCTATCTAGATACAGCCCAACATCACGGAGCTGCAGGCAGTCCCCACGTAGTCCGTGATGTTAGACTGTACCTGTAACATCCTTGATTTTGGTTGTTTGTAGAAATGAGGGATTTCAAAAACTTGATTTGAATTTGAATGCTTATGAAATAATTAAGGATGTCTTCCTTTTCCCCTTCCCTAAAGTCCTAGGCTTGTAATTGATTCAATCCATAAATATTAGGACTTATAAATGTTAGTGTGAGAAGTTGGAATTTTATTTGGATTTTATTTGGATTTATTTGTGTGGATTCAAATTTGAATTGGATTCAAATTTGAAGTAAATAGAAATAGGAGTAAGTTAAATAGGAAACCTTAACCTCCTTATGTGGGCCGCAGCCAACCAACCAGCCCACCAGCTCTTTTCGGCCCGAGCGCGGCCCGCTAACCCGCGACCGCGCCGTGCCACCAACCGCGACCACGCCGTGTCCCTGACAGCTGGGACCCACGGTGACGTCGGGATGACGTAGCCATCGTCATCCTCCCCCCTTTTCTCTTTAGTGACGCCGGAGGCCCCGGGCGCCGTCGCGCCGCGCGGGAGCGCCGTCGCGATGTGGCCGCGCGCCCGCCGCTGCATCTTGGCCATCCACGCGTCCAGCGCCGACCGCCGCTATAAGTAGGCCGCCACCGCTCCTCCCAGAGTTCCCAACCCTAGCCGCCTCAGGGGTTCATCCCCTGTCCACACCGCCCGCTCGCCGGAGAAGGAGGAGAAGGAGGAGAGAAGGGAGGGAGAGAACAGAGGCCGTCTGAGGGAGCGCCGTTCGCCGCGAAGACCGGAGCCGCCCGTGAGGAGGAGCCGGACCCGCTGTTGCCGAGCGCGCCTGCTTCCTCGCCACCGCGCCGCCGTCTTCTTCTTCCTCGCCGACAAGCACGCGCCGCCTCTCTTCACCGACGCCTGCGCTACGGCCCGTGGCCACCGAGGTGAGAACGAGCTTCCCCGCTCCTCTGTGGATGCCCCGGCCTTCGAGCCGAGGGGGAACGTGCCGTTCGCACCGCGCCGCCGCTGCTGGTGATGCCGGCCGTCGAGCCAGGCTGGGATGCTTCTCTTGCAGGTGCCGCTGCCTACACCGACGCGCGCGCGCTGTTCTGCCGGTCCTTCCTTGCTTCCTTTAGTCGCCGTAGCGCCACCGCCGTCCTGGCCCGCCGTCGTGGCCTCGACGCCGGCGCGCTCACGTTCCCGCACGCACCTGTGTAGTCACGCCCGTCCTCGTGCAGCTGTGCACCCCGCACGCATGCGCGCCTACCAGGGGGGTCAAGGCCGGACCTTTGGCCCTTTTTCCCTTGCGCCGGACCTCGCCGGGAGGCTGTCCGCCGCCGCGTCTCGAGGCGACCTCGCCGGGGAGAGCTTCTCACCCCGGGGGCGCGAGCGCCAGGTCACCGTCAAGCGCGCACACCCTTTCTTGCAATCGCACGCGCAGACCATCGCCGGCCGTGGCCACCCCAGCCGCGCCGCCGAGCCGCTCTGCATCTGTCCGCTGTGGACGCCGCGCACCCACGCGCGTTCTCCACCCGTTCTCGCGCCAGTGCTTCTGAGCGCGCTCACGCACCCGCGTACACCGTAAGTTTGCGAACCAACCACCAGTACCAGGTCCTCACCGGGCCAGAGGCCAGAGGCGCCGCGCCGTCCCGCCGCCGTGCCGGCCATGGCTTCAACCTCGCCGCGCCGGTCTCCCCCTTCTAGGTCATTTCTTTCGAGCCCTAGCGAACCAGTAGGACCCCGCGGACCTCGCCGTGGGGCACGTTGTCCTGGCGCCGTTTGACCTCACCGCCGGCGAGACCATCCCGAGCGCCGCTCCTTTGGGGCTTTGCACCGAGCACCTTGTGGTCACCTCGAAACCCAGGGGGCTTTTCCCTTGTGCACGGAGGGCCACAAGTGGTTTTGGCCGCAGCCAATCCCCCAGATTTGGTGCGGCCGGCCACTCACAGTCGTTGGCACACCAAAGCCCGCTCCGTCCGGTGCCGCAAAAGATCCCGCCAGGATCGCGTGTGGGCGGCCACGCCGGCAGCCAAGTGGGCTGTAGCTGGGCTTATTGAGAGCCAGGTGTGGTTCGAGGACCGGTGGATGGTCGCTTCCTGGTGTGATGAGTGATTGACAACGTGGTGTGGACTGATTCTTGGCTAAGTATTGCAGGTGCAGGTTGCGGCTTGACTGGTGCAGGTGCAGGTGAAGAACAAGCGTGAAAGGTCGTTGCCGGTGAGGCCTCCAGGTGTGGAGAAGACAAGTAGGCTTGGTTCGAGGGACCCGGTGGCCAGCGGGGTCAAGTGCGGGCCGCATGGTGGCAAGAACGGCAAGATGAAGTCATGGACGGTTTCTTGGTTGAGCCTCAAAACCAAGGTCGAGCCGGGACTACGTGGGAGCCGAGTCATGAGTGGTGATTGGCGGAGGCTACACCGAGTTCGCGGGGTTTCCGGTGGTTCACCAGAAAACCACTGGGTTCCTTGGTTGATCCACAAAGCCAAGACCGAAGAACCGAAGACGGAGGTGCAGCAGCTCCAGACCGGTCTGACCGGTGGGTCTGACCGGTCTGACCGGTGGGTACCGGTCTGACCGGTGAGGAGCACCGGTCTGACCGGTGTGCGACGACGCAGTCCGGAATCTTCGAAGCGGAGGACACGCGTCGGGATCGCAAGGCTTGCGTCGAGGCTAAGCAAGTTTGCGGTCGCTGGGCATCCGTCCGATGGTGCGAAGACAAAGACTTCCAATTTCGCCCTCGAGGGGCATGTATCCCTAGTTAGCTAGTAAGGGTATTTTAGTCTTTCGGTTGCCTCCATATAACCCAAGTGGTGAGAGGATGGCAGCCATCTCTTGGAACCCTAGCTCATTTGGTTTTCCTATTTTCCTTCCTATTTTCTTAGGATTTTTGTAGGACTAGCTTGAGAGCTTCATGGTGAGATCTTGTGAGAGGGAAGGATGATCGGGCGGCAAGCTAGACCTTGTATGAACCTCTTTGGTATGTATAGATGATTCGGCGTGGTTCCTCAAGGCTTGGATGTGTCTTTCCCGTTTCTCCTTTTTGGTGATTTTCGGAGCCCTTTCTTGGCGATTTTCTTGGAGCGATTTCGAGGCCTTTCTCTTTGGGATTTGGTAGGGGATGTATGCATGAACCCTTCGTGGTTCTTTTCCCTTTGATTCCCCTTCCAAATCCGTGAGCAAAGGGGCTCGATTTTGGGGTTTTCGTGGCTCTAGGGTTAGAGGCGTTCTTGGTGGGATTTCTTCGATTCCTCTTGATTTGACAAGTTTTGGTGGACCAAATCTTGGCTATGGAGTACCCATGAGGTGTTCCTACTATCCCCAAAGTCTTGTGCAAAACCGTGGAGCGAATCGGGAGATCGGGAGTTGGATTTGGAGGAGTTGACTCGCGGGCGCTGTTCTTCCCGAGCTGCCCAGGCACGACCGGTCTGACCGGTGCTATTGACCGGTCTGACCGGTGCTAGCCCTTGGTGGGTTTTTGTCTCGGGGAACAGCCTTGTCCGTGTGGTTTTGTCCCGTGGTCCTGCTGTTCAGTTCTTGGAGTGTTTGGAGTTGTTTTGCTAGGATTTGTGAGGGGTTCTTCTTCCTCACAGGTTGTGTTTCGTGGTGGTTTTTGTTCCAGGGCCTAGAGGATTCACTGAGGCTTCCTGGAACATTTGCTGTGCGGCTGCTGTAGCCACCGGCCTGACCGGCTCTGTCCACCGGTCTGACCGGTGTCACCGGTCTGACCGGCGCAGGCCATCGGTCTGACCGGTGTAGCACAGGCAGCAAGTCGTGCAAGTTTCCGCTGTGTGTTTTGGTGAGTTTTGGCTAGGAAGGTTGAGTGTTGGTTCCTAGGACCAGTAGCACTCTAGTGGCTGCGTGGTCTTGACCAACTTGGGTAGTTGGGTCGGAGACGTGAGTTGGAAGCCGTGTTCGTCTTGTTGGAGTTCCCATCTCCTTCGAGAAGAATTTTTATCGGCTCCCATTCACTCCCCCCCTCTCTGGTTCGCCTAATCGGTCCTTCAATTGGTATCAGAGCCGGTTCGGGTCTTTATTGACTCTTACCAGTCTAAGATCCAAAGATGGCGTACCAGGAACGGGGTTCGGGTCCTCCGCACTTCGATGGGAAGAACTACCAGATGTGGCAAAGGCGGATGGCGGCGTTCCTCCGCGGAAAGGGTCAGATCCTTTGGGATGTCACGGTGAACACAGCTTATGTTCATCCGATGAACTTCCTTGCTCCAGGATCGAGGGATATGTTCGAAGCCAACAACAAGGCTGTCGACTACTTGTTTCGTGCTCTGTGTCAGCCTGAATTCGATCGGGTTCAGATAGAGGACTTAGCTTGTAGGATTTGGGAGCAGTTGAAGGATGCTCATGCTGGGAATGCTCAGGTTCAGGCTCGGATGTACGCGACTTACCGGAGAGAGTACGAGAACTTCACTCATCTCCCCGGCGAGTCCGTCGATGCCCTTTTCCAGCGATTTACGGTCGTTGTGAACAACATGAGAGCCAATGTGGACGTCCTCCCATACAATGATCATGATAGAGCCGTGAAGCTCTTGCACTCGTTGGATCGTACCGTATGGGACGGGAAGTTTGAGGCTATTGTTGAGTCCGAGAAGTATGACACCTTGACGGTGAACGAGCTGTTCTCGAAGCTCAAGTCGGCTGAGTTGGACCGTGGTATGACAGCCAAGATCGAGAGCCCGACTGATACTCATAGTCTCGCTCTCGTTAGTGGCAAAGGAGCCAAGTCTAATGCTAACGCATCCTCCAGGATGTACTCTTTGTCTTCTTTGATGTCTTTGCCAGACGAGGAGTTCGACGTGCTTGGAGAGGACGAGCTGGCGTTGCTGACCAGGCGGTTCGAGAGGCTGCACGAGAACCGGGTGAACTCAAGGAGGAACTCGAGAGCGTGTTTCAAGTGCGGCAAGACCGGACACTTTTTCGCCGAGTGTCCGAAGGTGAACAACCACGACAAGCACAAGTCCAAGGACAAAGGAAGAAGATCCAAGAAGAAGGAACATGAACATGGGAGGAAGACACGGACCCGAGAAAAGATCAAGAGATCGAGCGACATCGACTCCGACTCTGAGGATGTGTCATCAAGCTCGAGTGAAGAAGAAGAAGAAGAGGACAGCAAGAGGAAGCACAGAAAGAAGAAGAAGGACTTCGGCAAGTACTTGAACGGCCTTTGCTGTACCGCAAGCAAGACTTCGAGAAGCTGCAACAAGAAGGATGGGCTATGCGGCATGGCACGCAGCTCCGGCAGCAAGAGAAGCCAGAAGAACGCCTCGGAATCAGACTCCGACTCCGAGGATGAGGTATGTGATGAGCTCTCTTCTTTACGCAAGGAGAATGAGGAGTTGGTTGACTTGCTTGATAATCGCGATCACATGCTTAGAGAGGCTAAGAAGCTTAGGAAGGAGCTTAGAGCTTTGCTTGAAGATGCTAGGACTAGAGTGGCTGAGCTAGAAACACAGGTTCTTGATGGCAAGCTTGAAATCGATTCGCTTAAGGCTAGCCCTGTGGTTTCTGATGAGATTGATTGTGCTGATTGCTCTGTTTTCCTAGCTGATTTGACTGCTCTTAGGGAAAAGCATGCCTCCAAGTGTGAGGAACTAGATGTGCTTAGGGTTGAGTTGGCTGAGCTGCAATCTAGACCCACTTTGCTTGGTGCATGTACTTCTTGCCCTGGTTTGCATGAAAAAATTGCGGAGCTTCGTTCTCGCATTGTTTCGCTTGAGGCTGATTTGAAAGTGCCTATTCCTACTGCTTGCTCTACCTGTGAATTACATGCTGTGAAGAATTTGGAACTTGCAAAATGTGTTGATCATTTGCAGGATGAGAACAGTAAGTTGCGTGAAGTGCTGAGTTGGTTGTCTAGTCAGGAACCTCAGCTTGGCATGATGATTTCCGGTTATAAGCGCTTTGATGGTTGGGCTTTGGGATCTGTTAAGTTTGGTGAGAGCAGTGATGAGAGAGAAGGGAAATTTGGGAATATTCCAGTCCCACCACAACCCATGCTCAAAGACAGGTTTACACCCAATCCAAACCAGTTGCTTAAACCGAGAGAAAAACCAAGTGAGAAGGCAAGTGAAAAGCCTAGTGAGAAACCAAGTGGGAAATCTAGTGAGAAACCATGTGAAGAGCCTCACCCCAAGCCTAAGCTAAGACCAATCCGTTTCCATTGTGAGTTTTGTGGAAAGGATGGTCACAAGAGAGAGTTTTGCTATAAGAGAAGGAGAGAGGCGAGAATGGCTAAGGAGTGGGCAAACAAGGACAGGTACCACCTTTCTCATGGTGTGCCTGAGCCTCGTATGCCACTACCTAAGGGAAAGGGTGTTGTGCATACAGTTCCAGCATGGAGAGATAGGAGAGCTTCAGGTGGAGGCAGGTTTGCTGGCCGAGGACCACCGGCCAGACCGGTCAGAGTGACCGGTCAGACCGGTGCTAGGCAGAGTGCTGGACAGTTTGGTTTCCGGGATTGTGAAGCTAGAGGGTTCAGCCTGTTTGGTCGTGGAACAGGTGGTAGGCGCTTTGAGTCTGGTGGTGCTGAGTTTGCTGGACGTTCTCCACCTCGTGATCAATACGAGTTTGGGAGAGGTCGCAGCTTTGAGTCTCAGAGGGGCTACGGACCACGGTTTCCCTTTCGTGGTACTCGTACTCCTCCAGTGAGACGGGAGTGGTTTTCCCATGGTGGTTCCAGGTTTGATAGGTTAGACGGGATGGATCGCAGTTTTGATAGGCGCGGTAGGATGGATGTTGCTAACCCTACTTTTGAGGAAATGGCCCGGCACTGGTTTGACACCTTTGGTACTAACCCCAGTGTTGAGTCGTTTGCTCGCTCTCGCTCTTGGTTTTGAGTTGCAGGTGGGAGGCCCGGAGAACATTTGGTTGATATCGGGGGTGGTTCTCCGGCCTCATACCCCGGTGATGATATGGAGGTACATCACTTTCGGGGACGGTGGACAAGGATGGGTGACTTCTGAAGAAATGATCAAGGTAAGTATTTTTGTGATCTTCAAATGTGTGGCCTTGGTCAAGCCACTTGGTTCGTTTTGCTCCTTGCCCTATCTCATGTATGTAAGGTGAGCTTTGTATGCTCTTTGACCTTAATGCATGAGTTTAGGGGGAGCCTGTGTGCTTAGTGTGCTCTTTGCTCTATCATATGTACTAAGGGTGAGCTTTGTATGCTCTTTGGCCCTAGTGCATGTGTTTAGACGGAGCTTGTGAGTTTTGTTCTCCTTTGCTCTTTTGCCGGTGGTGTCGAGCCCTTTTTGCCTCCCCTCGAGGAGCCGGTCGTTTGTGAGCTTTGTGTGTGCGAGCTCCTTTGTAGCATATGTATAGCTTTCCTTTGTGCATTTCTTGCATTTGGCATAGCATATGTAGCATGATGTATAGGCATCTTTGTATCTTAGGTTGCATGCATTTTGTATCATATGCATTGTTTAGGAAAGGCTTCTCCTATACACATTGTTCACCATGGAATGACATATATGTCTTTGTGAGCTAATTTGGTAAGCTATGGTTAGTTTGGCTTAGCTCTTGATAATCTTGGTTTGTATCCATGGTTGATGGCTATGTTTTTGAAAAATTTCATATATATGCTCTCTTGTGAGTACATGCCTTTACATGATCTTGACATGTTTTAGTGGCTTGGCTATGCTTAATTTGTGGTTGGATAGCTTATTTTGATCATATGGGGCCAAAGGCTCATTTGCCATCATGAATGTTTAGCCCCCATGCTTCATCTTGTGGAGGGGCATAAGTTCCTTTTTGTCGCAAAGACATTTCATGTACCAATTATAAATCTGAAAATGAAATGTAAATTGCTTGAAAAATGTGCTCACATGTCATATGTGCTAATTTTAATTTGCTTTGGGTGCTAAATCGTTGCATGATGCCTACCAATGAGAAGTCTCATATATAGAAGTAGGCACATGGCTCGGTGGCTTTGACATGACATGAGGTGCTTGTGGGTGTTTATGATGGTCTTATGCTTAGAATGGTTGTCCTAGCATGAAGTTTGTGTGGCTTTGCCATTTTGACATGTTTTGCTCATGTTTAGGACTTTGCTCATGAGAGGGTGATTTTTCGCAAAATTGCTAAATTCTATCTTAGCTTCGCCCAATGGTTGTGAAACTTGGTGATCATGAAGTTTATGTCTTTACGAAGCTATAGAGTATCTATCTTGCTCGTTTGGACATGTGTAGCATCCTATGTTGAATTTTGTCTATTTGAGAAGCTCTAGGTTGCAATTTTTGCATTTTTGGCTTGATTCATGCATTGTCAACAAGGGGGAGAAGTTTGAGCATGTTTTGGCCTACTGAATGCATTTGGAAGGTTTTCAGGTGGTTTCGAGCTATTTTTGGGCTCTGTTGTGCACCGGTCTGACCGGTTGAGGTCACCGGTCTGACCGGTCAGAGTGCTGGTCCTGTTCACATGTTGCCCACCGGTCTGACCGGTGGTGTCGACCAGTCTGACCGGTCAGAGCTGAGCTGTTGCAGCTGCTCTGTTTTGTGAAGTGGTTCGCATGCATTTGTCCAGGGGGAGTTGCATCGGTTCAGGGGGAGCTTGCATGTGTGCAGGGGGAGCTCTTTGTGGTTTTCGAGCTTTGGTTTGATGGTTTGTGCTCTTTGCTTGAGCATGTTTTGTCTCGGATGTGTCGAGCCGTTGCCCTTGCCTAAGGGGTCCGAGACTTGTCTTCTTCAAGTGATCTTGCTCTTTGCCTTTTCTTTGGCTTTCGATCGCTTGTTGGAGTTTCTTTTAGTCGTTTCTTTTCTTTTCCTTTTCTCTTGGTTACCAAAACGTGTGTGTTGTCAATGCACTCATCAAGGGGGAGATTGAGAGCCAGGTGTGGTTCGAGGACCGGTGGATGGTCGCTTCCTGGTGTGATGAGTGATTGACAACGTGGTGTGGACTGATTCTTGGCTAAGTATTGCAGGTGCAGGTTGCGGCTTGACTGGTGCAGGTGCAGGTGAAGAACAAGCGTGAAAGGTCGTTGCCGGTGAGGCCTCCAGGTGTGGAGAAGACAAGTAGGCTTGGTTCGAGGGACCCGGTGGCCAGCGGGGTCAAGTGCGGGCCGCATGGTGGCAAGAACGGCAAGATGAAGTCATGGACGGTTTCTTGGTTGAGCCTCAAAACCAAGGTCGAGCCGGGACTACGTGGGAGCCGAGTCATGAGTGGTGATTGGCGGAGGCTACACCGAGTTCGCGGGGTTTCCGGTGGTTCACCAGAAAACCACTGGGTTCC
Organism: Cenchrus fungigraminus; assembly: GCA_036936925.1. Taxonomy (NCBI): domain Eukaryota; kingdom Viridiplantae; phylum Streptophyta; class Magnoliopsida; order Poales; family Poaceae; genus Cenchrus; species Cenchrus fungigraminus. The sequence continues at coordinate 10,222,026 of CM072778.1, read as the reverse complement.
TTGGTTGATCCACAAAGCCAAGACCGAAGAACCGAAGACGGAGGTGCAGCAGCTCCAGACCGGTCTGACCGGTGGGTCTGACCGGTCTGACCGGTGGGTACCGGTCTGACCGGTGAGGAGCACCGGTCTGACCGGTGTGCGACGACGCAGTCCGGAATCTTCGAAGCGGAGGACACGCGTCGGGATCGCAAGGCTTGCGTCGAGGCTAAGCAAGTTTGCGGTCGCTGGGCATCCGTCCGATGGTGCGAAGACAAAGACTTCCAATTTCGCCCTCGAGGGGCATGTATCCCTAGTTAGCTAGTAAGGGTATTTTAGTCTTTCGGTTGCCTCCATATAACCCAAGTGGTGAGAGGATGGCAGCCATCTCTTGGAACCCTAGCTCATTTGGTTTTCCTATTTTCCTTCCTATTTTCTTAGGATTTTTGTAGGACTAGCTTGAGAGCTTCATGGTGAGATCTTGTGAGAGGGAAGGATGATCGGGCGGCAAGCTAGACCTTGTATGAACCTCTTTGGTATGTATAGATGATTCGGCGTGGTTCCTCAAGGCTTGGATGTGTCTTTCCCGTTTCTCCTTTTTGGTGATTTTCGGAGCCCTTTCTTGGCGATTTTCTTGGAGCGATTTCGAGGCCTTTCTCTTTGGGATTTGGTGGGGGATGTATGCATGAACCCTTCGTGGTTCTTTTCCCTTTGATTCCCCTTCCAAATCCGTGAGCAAAGGGGCTCGATTTTGGGGTTTTCGTGGCTCTAGGGTTAGAGGCGTTCTTGGTGGGATTTCTTCGATTCCTCTTGATTTGACAAGTTTTGGTGGACCAAATCTTGGCTATGGAGTACCCATGAGGTGTTCCTACTATCCCCAAAGTCTTGTGCAAAACCGTGGAGCGAATCGGGAGATCGGGAGTTGGATTTGGAGGAGTTGACTCGCGGGCGCTGTTCTTCCCGAGCTGCCTAGGCACGACCGGTCTGACCGGTGCTATTGACCGGTCTGACCGGTGCTAGCCCTTGGTGGGTTTTTGTCTCGGGGAACAGCCTTGTCCGTGTGGTTTTGTCCCGTGGTCCTGCTGTTCAATTCTTGGAGTGTTTGGAGTTGTTTTGCTAGGATTTGTGAGGGGTTCTTCTTCCTCACAGGTTGTGTTTCGTGGTGGTTTTTGTTCCAGGGCCTAGAGGATTCACTGAGGCTTCCTGGAACGTTTGCTGTGCGGCTGCTGTAGCCACCGGCCTGACCGGCTCTGTCCACCGGTCTGACCGGTGTCACCGGTCTGACCGGCGCAGGCCATCGGTCTGACCGGTGTAGCACAGGCAGCAAGTCGTGCAAGTTTCCGCTGTGTGTTTTGGTGAGTTTTGGCTAGGAAGGTTGAGTGTTGGTTCCTAGGACCAGTAGCACTCTAGTGGCTGCGTGGTCTTGACCAACTTGGGTAGTTGGGTCGGAGACGTGAGTTGGAAGCCGTGTTCGTCTTGTTGGAGTTCCCATCTCCTTCGAGAAGAATTTTTATCGGCTCCCATTCACTCCCCCCCTCTCTGGTTCGCCTAATCGGTCCTTCACTTATAGCCGTCTGCGTGGCAGCCACCTCAGCGCCTACAGCCGGTCTGCAGCCACCTAACCGCCAGCTTTAAGCCCTTTAGAGCCAATCAGTAGTCAGCCTAAAGTTAATGCTATTGTGTATGTGTATTTTATTTCCAGAAAACTATTTTATCTTTGGAAAATCCTAGTAAATCCGTTTTTGCTCCGAAAAATACAAAACCTTTTCCAGAAATTTTCTAAAGTCTTAAACTCCATGCTAGGCTAGTGTTTGCTCTCTTTTGGCTCTTAATTGCTATTCGTTTGGAGTTAATTGCAATAGGACCGTTCTTTATTTTCTTTTACGCGTTAATAGGAGCAGCTGGAGCCGGGGAGCTGAACCCGGAGTACGACTACGCCGACGACTTCACCGCAGAGGACTACCAGACCCCAGGTTCACGCCCGACTGATTTTGAATACCTATTAGACATCGCAAAATAGTATGCTAGCGCTTTACTTTATATGCATGTTGATGAACCTTGCACTGCCTACTTTAAATACCCTGTCCTTGATTGTCCTACTACTATATATGTTTATAAGCGTATATATGCGCTGTGCTTCGCGATGCATGTGTTGGGATGGGAATAGTGGTTCTTGGCGTGTGTGGGGAAAAACCGGCAGGAGAAGGCGTTTTGGGTGCTTTGGCGGGGGTGAGCTCGAAACAACCGATCTGGGATCGGGGATGGGGGTGCACTCCTCAGTGTGTCCCTACTATTACGGTTTCCGGAGCCTAGGTGTTGGGGTTTTACTTGCGCTTGGAGGATATGAGCTCGCCCCGGTCTGAAACCGAGTGGGCCAACCGCTTCACGGGATTTTACGTACACACCACCTCGCCGAGCGTGGGGTTAGGGCCGAGTTGAGCTCAGCAAGTGCGGAACCATACCTGCCAGCAGGATAGCGGGGTATCAGTGGGGGAGAGGTGGAGGTGAGACCACCCTCTCAGAGCGACTCCCGTGTGGCCACACGGGAGCATTTCACAGTTCCGGTGCAATCCCTTCCGAGGGGGGATCGTTTTGAGGGCCGGATGCAGGATGGGACCGTAACTACCGAGAGTTTGCACGGAAGGATGGGCTTGGTCGACCGTACACCGGCCGGGTGCCATTCCGGGTTGGGTACAGGTGTACACGCTCTGCAGAGTTGTTCGATCTATAGCTATAGCCGCGTCCTCGGTCATGGACGAGCCCAGTGGATTGTTGGTTCTCATGTTTTGGGATTTCTACCTTCCCCCTATAGTTGAGAGTGTGGTGAGCCGTGGTTGCAGCCGGGGAGAGGAGAGTGGCTCCCTCTACCTCGCGGATCCGATTGCAATCATTGAGGTGCGAGGAGAGGAAGTTCTCGCATCGACCCTAGATGGGAGTAGGATGTGGAGACCGGACCCTGGGTGACCAGGTGGTTCCGAGCTGTGTTGAGAGCTTTGGGTTGGGATCTTGATGGAGATATCTTGTTGCTACTCTGCTGCTGCTGCTTAGGAAACCCGAGCTGCTTCCTTGTCTCTTTTCCTTCCCTTTAGAAGTTAGGCCACATAAAGCTGCATACAGTTGGTGACGTGGACCTATCCCACTCCTTGGGGATAGACTTTGGGTGTGTAGGGTACGAGTCCGAGTACGACAACAACGCCGATGGATGGTACGACTGAGGGATGCGTCGCTTCGCTCAAGGATGCCTGTGGCGAGAAGAATAAAAGATGGAGACCCTTCTGAGATGCTAGCTACCGCTGCGTAGAATTTCACTCTGATTCAGCCAAGAGGCTTGTACTGATGTACTCCATAATGGACATGTAATAAATTTATGTACTAATGTTTATGTGATGCGATGTATGACTGTGTTTTACTATCTGTGAGACGTTCTGTACGCGATAGCCACTGATCCAGGGACTATCGCGAAGGTACAGGGATTCGGGTTTTCTTTTGAAAATCCGGGGTTTTACAGGTGGTATCAGAGCCATACTTGACCGTAGCACGTGCCCTTAGAAATGGTCGTTAGAAATTGGGACTCTGAACGAAACTCTTTTGCTATATACCATCCTTGACTTATATTACAAAACTTATCCTCTTCTTGAAAAGTTCTATCTCACCTGCGCTAACTAGAAATTTCTTCCGTGTCACAGGAGATGGCTCGTCAGGAGGTGGAGTTGCTCCCGGAGCACATGGAGGGACTCGCCCGTTGGGTTGACAGGGTCGTCCTCAGGCTGGGGATCCCCCCTACGCACGTCACCTACCGCGCTGAGGACACCCGCACGCTGTCGGGACCACTAGTGCTTTGCACGGTGGCCGTCCTACCCCACCCGGTGCTTCCAGGCTTCCCCAGGATGCTCGAGCATAGCACAGGACTCAACGTCAGGAACGCTGTGGACACCGCCTGCGGCCACGTACTTCGCCACCTGCTGGCTAGGTACCGCGATGTCTATAGGACTGGAGACCTGAGGCTGATTCCCCAGGACTACTATAGAGTGGCTCCGATCGTGAACGGACTGCCGGACCCTTCAGTACTCTACGAGGAGGAGGTTGTTCAGGGACCCCTACGTGAGGCCGACGACACGCTCGTCACCACTGGGAGCTACCTCGTCGACCTCGACACTCACGCTCGCCGACTGAGCGAGCAGACGAGTGGGCTCTTCAGCAGACTGGAGTACACCACTCTGGAGCTGAAGGAGCTACAGCCCCGCACCCAGAGCCTACTCGTGGAGAACCTCACCCTTCGCCAGCGAGTTGAGCAGCTCGAGCGAGGACTTCGCCACGCCAACTCTTTGGCGGTTCAGGCTGAGGCTGAGAGGGTGACCGCTCGAGAGGAGAAGATCTACGCTCAGGAGGATCTGCGCAAGCAGGAGGCTAGGTTCACCCGTCTCTTCGCCAAGCTGGACCAGAAGGATGCTCAGTTCGCCGCCCAGGGTCGCAACCTGGTTCGGGAGAAGGCCAGAGTGACCGAGCTGGTGGAGGACCACTACAACAACACTGCCAACATCGCTGCACTCACCAGGACTTCCGTGTTCCTGCTGGACAAGTGCAAGAGGATGCTGAAGACTTGGGAGGACGCTGACTCACTTCGTGTGGACGAGCTTCAGGAGCTCAACAGTCTGCTACCCCCCGAGCGTCAGCGGGCGATCCGCAAGGAGACCTTCAGGCTCCACCCGTCCGCCCTCAAGCTTCACCTGTGTCCCCTGGCCGACATGGCCACTCCGGTTGAGACGGATGAGGTGAGGGCTGCTCACTCCAGGCTGTCGCGGATGTTCCCCAAGGACTTCCCCGATGAGGACCGTTACCCAGTGAGGTACAAGAAGTCCCACTTCGAGTAGCGTGCCGGAGCTTAAGCATGCTAATAAGAGTAGAGTTGTAAGATAGGTAGTCTTCATGTTGTGTTCCATGCAGCCGAGAGCCTGTTCCGGTGCATGATGGGTTATGTGTCTTTTCACACCTAGATGTGCACACCCTTTTTGAGATCATGTAACGCTATATTAGATCGTTGTTGTGTGTGACCTCCAAGGCCTGAGTCAGCCTCGAGGAAACTTATGTACTCATAATGGATGCTGATTGTTTGGTCTTAATGGAGTTGTTTGTTCTTATTGCCTCTTCTCATTGAGTGTAGGATTTATATTAGTAGAAATATTTTCATGATTGTATATCAGACTCAAATTGTTGGTGAGTGACGTTGTGTAAAAGTCTTTTCTTCCCTGGTCATGTTTTCAGAAGGATGTCGATCCGACGGTCCAACTGTCTGCTGGCGCGCCTTGAGGAGGCTGCTGCCGAGGAGGAGGAAGCCCTACAGGGCCGTGGTCGTGGTCGTGGCCGTGCCGCCGCTCATGGACGCGGTCGTGCACCTACCCATGGCTGTGGACGCCCACCCCGGCGTGGAGGAGCTTTGGGACCTCGAGGCCGGGGTGCCGGAGCACCGCCACCACCGCCCGAGGGCCCAGAAGCTAAAGCCGAGGGTGGAGAAGCCGAGCAAGGTCAGGGGCAAGACCAGCCTGAGCCGGACCAGCCTCCGCCGCCACCACCTAACTTGGTGGATGTGATGGCTGTCTAGACTCAGCTGATGCAGAGGATGGCGGAAGCCATGGAGCACCGTGGCAACGGTGGAAACCGCGTCGCTCCGCAGGACGAGGACCTCACGAGGAAGATCGAGAGGTTCATCCGCCTGAAGGCAAAAACCTTCAGCTACTCGGATGACCCACTCGACGCCGACGACTGGCTGAGGGTGATCGAGACCAAGCTCGACCTCACCGTCTACTCAGACGAGGAGTGCGTCGCCATCGCCGCCACCAGCTGGAGGGTCCTGCCAAGTCTTGGTGGGACAACTACACCGCCAGCCACCCGAACCCAACCTTCATCACCTGGCTGGAGTTCTGCGAGGCGTTCCGCGAGCAGTACCTACCCAGCGAGCTGCTGGTCTAGAAGGCACAAGAGTTCCGCACCATGACGTAGGGTGCGATGAGGGTCGAGGAGTACGAGCGTCATTTCATGAAGATGATGCGGTATGCTCCCGACGACACCGACACCGACCAGAAGAAGCAGTTCTGGTTCCTGCGAGGCCTTCACCACGGCCTTCGCTAGGGACTGATGGCGAGTGAGCACAAGTCCCTTCGCCACCTCGTCAACCGTGCCATCGCGGTCGAAGAGGAGAGGAGGGGCCACGAGGAGCGCATGAAGGGGAAGAAGAGGATGGGAGATCGGGATCACCACGACTGATCCTTCCAGAAGCCGAGGAGCGGGCAGAGCAACATGCTGAGGGGGAGCTACCGCCCGGGGCACAACCAGCCTGGGCGCAGCTTCGGAGGAGGCCGTGGCCAGTTCCCCGGAGGGAGGAACCCCGGCTACCCACAGCAGACCGGAGGCTACAACCGTCCACCGCCGAGCGGCACGAGACCTACCGCTGGAGGCTTCACCATGACCTGCTTCGCCTGTGGCAAGCCTGGCCACAAGTCCTACGACTGCCCGGACAAGAAGACCGCTGCTACTCTAGCAAGAGCACCTGCTCCAGGAGGACGACCTCCTCAGGCCGCACCACCGCCGACTGCCGGCCGTGAGAGGCTGAACCACCTCATGGAGGAGGAGGCTGCTGACGCTCCTGACGTCGTGATCGGTGAGTTTATGGTTTGTGGTACTACTGCTTTGGTTCTCTTCGATACCGGTGCAACCGGGTCGTATGTTACCTCTAGATTCGTGAACAAACTCTCCCTCCCTACAACCACCCGATCGATTCCTATCATCACGAGTTCACCTCTCGGAGATATCAGATGCACCTTACTGTGTAAAGGTGTAGACTTGGTCATTCAGGACCACAAGTTCTTGGGAGATCTGATAGTGTTACCCTCCAATGGCATCGACGTGATTCTGGGGATGGATTGGATCACCGCTCACAAAGGTGTCATCTCCACTTCACCGCGACTGGTGACCTTGGTACACCCCGATGGAACGAGGGTCACCTTCGAGCCAATGAAGTCTCGAGACATACCAGCCGTGTACAGTCTTCACACGAAAGCTATCTCAGATGTGCCAGTGGTTTGTGAGTACGAGGATGTGTTCCCAGAAGAGCTGCCGGGTTTGCCTCCGGACCGTGACGTGGAGTTCGTGATCAACTTGATACCGGGAACCGCACCGATAGCTCAGAGTCCGTACAGAATGGCAGAGGTTGAGCTGAAGCTGTTGAAGGCAGAGTTAGACTCACTGCTTGAAAAGGGGTTCATTCGACCGAGTGCTTCACCATGGGGTTCACCAGCTCTGTTCGTGCCGAAGAAAGATGGGACTCAGCGTCTGTGTGTTGATTACCGTGCACTCAACGCGGTAACCATCAAGAACAAGTACCCACTACCACGGATCGATGACCTGATGGATCAGCTAAGGCAAGCCAAGTTCTTCAGCAAGATTGACCTCCGATCAGGCTACCACCAGATGAAGATTCGTCCGGAAGACATCTTCAAGACCGCGTTTGTGACCCGGTACGGGCAGTACGAGTACACTGTCGTATCGTTTGGCCTTACGAACGCCCCGGCGTACTTCATGAACATGATGAACAAGGTGTTCATGGAGGAGTTAGACAAGTGTGTCGTTGTCTTCATTGACGACATACTGGTCTTCTCCAAGACCGCAGAAGAGCATGAAGAGCACCTGAGGATAGTGTTGGGAAAGCTCAGGCAACAGCAGCTGTACGCCAAGTTCAGCAAGTGCGAGTTCTGGATGGAAGAAGTCGCCTTTCTCGGTCACGTGTTGTCAGCTAAAGGAGTGGTCGTAGATCCGAGCAAGATAGAAGCAGTGTCCAAGTGGCAATCACCCAAAACAGTGACAGAGATCCGCAGTTTTCTGGGTTTAGCCGGTTACTACCGCTGGTTCATCGAGAACTTCTCCAAGATTGCGAAGCCCATGACAGAATTGTTGAAGAGCAACACACCGTTTGTTTGGTCGGACAAGTGTGAAGCCAGCTTTCAGGAGCTCAAGACTCGCCTCACCACTACACCTGTCCTGACTCTTCCCGATGCGAGCAAGGACTTCGTGGTGTATTGTGACGCATCGAGACAAGGACTCGGTTGTGTACTGATGCAAGGAGGCAAAGTTGTTGCATATGCCTCGCGGCAGCTTCGGAAGCATGAGGAGAACTACCCTACACATGACCTCGAACTAGCTACTGTCGTTCACGCTTTGAAGATATGGAGGCACTACCTGATGGGCAACAAGTGTGACATTTACACCGACCACAAGAGTCTGAAGTACATCTTCACACAGTCCAAGTTGAACCTGAGGCAGAGAAGATGGCTCGAACTAATCAAGGACTACGACCTGAACATCCACTACCACCCCGGTAAAGCCAATGTCGTAGCTGATGCACTGAGCCGCAAACATTACTGCAGCAACCTGATGGTGCAGAAAGAGCAACCGGCACTGTATGAGGAAATGGAGAAGCTGAAGTTGGAGATAGTTGAGAAGGGACAGTTGAATGAGTTGAGGGTGAAGTACACGCTAGAAGACCAGATTCGACAAGCTCAGAAAGGGTGCCCGAAAATTGAGGAAGTGAAAGACTTGATGGCTAGAGGCAAAGCAACCGACTACCGCCTCGACGAGCAAGGCACACTGTGGTTGAAGGATCGCATATGTGTACCCCAGAGCAAGGAGATTCGGGACTCGATTTTGAAGGAAGCTCATGATTCTCGGTACTCGATCCACCCTGGTTGCACGAAGATGTACAAGGATTTGAAGGTACGGTTCTGGTGGGAGAAGATGAGGGAAGACATTGCCGAGTACGTCGCTCGATGCGACACGTGTCAGAGAGTGAAAGCAGAACACCAGAGGCCTGCTGGTTTGCTACAGCCGCTTGAGATACCCACATGGAAATGGGAAGATATCAGCATGGACTTCATAGTGGGACTACCTCGTACACAGAAAGGCAACGACTCAATCTGGGTGATTGTCGATCGTTTGACCAAAGTGGCACATTTCATACCCGTGAAGACAACCTTCGAGACGCACAAGCTAGCAGAGCTGTACATTGACAACATCTTGAAGCTACATGGGGCACCGAGGAGTATAGTGTCTGACAGAGGACCGCAATTCACCGCCAAATTCTGGAGGAGCTTACATAAAGCCATGGGCACCGACTTGCACTACAGTTCCGCCTTCCACCCACAGACAGATGGACAGACAGAGAGAGTGAATCAGGTACTCGAAGACCTTCTGAGAGCTTGTGTGTTGACCTATGGATCAGACTGGGAGAAGAGCTTGTCCTATGCAGAGTTCTCGTACAATAACAGTTATCAAGCAAGTCTGAAGATGGCACCCTTCGAAGCTCTTTATGGCAGGAAGTGTCGGACACCGTTGATGTGGTCCGAGGTGGGGGAGCGAACCTTCTTCGGTCCTGCCACCATAGTTGAGGCTGAGGAAAATGTTGCTAAGGTCAGAGAGAATCTGAAGATAGCTCAGAGCAGGCAGAAGAGCTACGCCGACCCCAAAAGGAAAGACGTCTCATTTGAGGTGGGTGAGCACGTCTACTTGAGGGTTTCACCCCTTCGGGGCACGAAGCGTTTCCACGTCAAAGGGAAGCTCGCACCCCGGTACGTTGGGCCATACCTGATCGTGCAGAAGGTCGGGAAAGTGGCTTACAAACTGGAGCTACCACCAGAGCTCGCCGGAGTACACCCAGTGTTCCATGTGTCTCAGCTCCGGAAGTGCGTGGTCGTCGAAAAGAGAGTGCCCGCACACGCCCTCGACGTTCAGGACACCCTGGAGTACTTGGAGTACCCCGTCAGGATCCTGGATTGGGCGGAGAAGTCAACCAGGAGGACCAGCACTCGCTTCTGCAAGGTGCTCTGGAGTAACCACTCCGAATGCGAAGCGACGTGGGAGAAGGAGTCCGTGATGAGGGAGAAATACCCTCATCTCTTTGAACCGGAGGTAACGTCTTAATCTCGGGGACGAGATTCTTGTGAGGGGGGAGTTCTGTAACATCCTTGATTTTGCTTGTTTGTAGAAATGTTGGATTTCAAAAAAACTTGATTTGAATTTGAATGCTTATGAAATAATTAAGGATGTCTTCCTTTGCCCCTTCCCTAAAGTCCTAGGCTTGTAATTGATTCAATCCATAAATATTAGGACTTATAAATGTTAGTGTGAGAAGTTGGAATTTTATTTGGATTTATTTGTGTGGATTCAAATTTGAATTGGATTCAAATTTGAATTAAATAGAAATAGGAGTAAGTTAAATAGGAAACCTTAACCTCCTTATGTGGGCCGCAGCCAACCAACCAGCCCACCAGCTCCTTTCGGCCCGAGCGCGGCCCGCTAACCCGCGACCGCGCCGTGCCACCAACCGCGACCGCGCCGTGTCCCTGACAGCTGGGACCCACGGTGACGTCGGGATGATGTAGCCATCGTCATCCTCCCCCCTTTTCTCTTTAGTGACACCAGAGGCCCCGGGCGCCGCCGCGCCGCGCGGGAGCGCCGTCGCGATGTGGCCGCGCGCCCGCCGCTGCATCTTGGCCATCCACGCGTCCAGCGCCGACCGCCGCTATAAGTAGGCCGCCACCGCTCCTCCCGGAGTTCCCAACCCTAGCCGCCTCAGGGGTTCATCCCCTGTCCACACCGCCCGCTCGCCGGAGAAGGAAGAGAAGGAGGAGAGAAGGGAGGGGGAGAACGGAGGCCGTCCGAGGGAGCGCCGTTCGCCGCGAAGACCGGAGCCGCCCGTGAGGAGGAGCCGGACCCGCTGTCGCCGAGCGCGCCTGCTTCCTCTGCTTCCTCGCCACCGCGCCGCCGTCTTCTTCTTCCTCGCCGACAAGCACGCGCCGCCCCTCTTCACCGACGCCTGCGCTACGGCCCGTGGCCACCGAGGTGAGAACGAGCTTCCCCGCTCCTCTGTGGATGCCCCGGCCTTCGAGCCGAGGGGGAACGCGCCGTTCGCACCGCGCCGCCGCCGCTGGTGATGCCGGCCGTCGAGCCAGGCTGGGATGCTTCTCTTGCAGGTGCCGCTGCCTACACCGACGCGCGCGCGCCGTTCTGCCGGTCCTTCCTTGCTTCCTTTAGTCGCCGTAGCGCCACCGCCGTCCTGGCCCGCCGTCGTGGCCTCGACGCCGGCGCGCTCACGTTCCCGCACGCGCCTGTGTAGTCACGCCCGTCCTCGTGCAGCTATGCACCCCGCACGCACGCGCGCCTACCAGGGGGGGTCAAGGCCGGACCTTTGGCCCTTTTTCCCTTGCGCCGGACCTCGCCGGGAGGCTGTCCGCCGCCGCGTCTCGAGGCGACCTCGCCGGGGAGAGCTTCTCACCCCGGGGGCGCGAGCGCCAGGTCACCGTCGAGCGCGCACACCCTTTCTTGCGATCGCACGCGCAGACCATCGCCGGCCGTGGCCACCCCAGCCGTGCTGCCGAGCCGCTCTGCATCTGTCCGCCGTGGACGCCGCCCACCCACGCGCGTTCTCCACCCGTTCTCGCGCCAGTGCTTCTGAGCGCGCTCACGCACCCGCGTACACCGTAAGTTTGCAAACCAACCACCAGTGCCAGGTCCTCGCCGGGCTAGAGGCCAGAGGCGCCGCGCCGTCCCGCCGCCGTGCCGGCCATGGCTTCAACCTCGCCGCGCCGGTCTCCCCCTTCTAGGTCGTTTCTTTCGAGCCCTAGCGAACCAGTAGGACCCCACGGACCTCGCCGTGGGGCTCGTTGTCCTGGCGCCGTGAGACCTCACCGCCGGCGAGACCATCCCGAGCGCCGCTCCTTTGGGGCTTTGCACCGAGCACCTTGTGGTCACCTCGAAACCCAGGGGGCTTTTCCCTTGTGCACGGAGGGCCACACGTGGTTTTGGTCGCAGCCAATCCCCCGGATTTGGTGCGGCCGGCCACTCACAGTCGTTGGCACACCAAAGCCCGCTTCGTCCGGTGCCGCAAAAGATCCCGCCAGGATCCCGTGTGGGCGGCCACGCCAGCAGCCAAGTGGGCTGTAGCTGGGCTTATAGCCGTCTGCGTGGCAGCCACCTCAGCGCCTACAGCCGGCCTGCAACCACCTAACCGCCAGCTTTAAGCCCTTTAGAGCCAGCCAGTAGTCAGCCTAAAGTTAATGCTATTGTGTATGCGTATTTTATTTTCAGAAAACTATTTTATCTTTGGAAAATCCTAGTAAATCTGTTTTTGCTCCGAAAAATACAAAACCGTTTCCAGAAATTTTCTAAAGTTTTAAACTCCGTGCTAGGCTAGTGTTTGCTCTCTTTTGGCTCTTAATTGCCATTCTTTCGGAGTTATTTGCATTAGGGCCGCTATTTATTTTCTTTTACGCGTTATTAGGAGCAGCTGGAGCTGGGGAGCTGATCCCGGAGTACGACTACGCCGATGACTACGCCGCGGAGGACTACCAGACCCCAGGTTCACGCCCGACTGATTTTGAATACCCATTAGACATCGCAAAATAGTATGCTAGCGCTTTACTTTATATGCATGTTGATGAACCTTGCACTGCCTACTTTAATTACCCTGTCCTTGATTGTCCTACTACTATATATGTTTATAAGCGTGTATATACGCTGTGCTTCGCGATGCATGTGTTCGGATGGGAATAGCGGTTCTTGGCGTGAGTGGGATAAAACCGGCAGGAGAAGGCGTTTTGGGTACTTTGGCGGGGGTGAGCTCGAAACAACCGATCTGGGATCGGGGATGGGGGTGCACTCCTCAGTGTATCTCCACTTTTACGGTTTTCGGAGCCTAGTTGTTGGGGTTTTACTTGTGCTTGGAGGATATGAGCTCGCCCCGGTCTGAAACCGAGTGGGCCAACCGCTTCACGGGACTTTACGTACACACCACCTCGCCGAGCGTGGGGTTAGGGCCGAGTTGAGCTCGGCAAGTGCGGAATCATACCTGCCAGGAGGATAGCGGGGTATCAGTGGGGGAGAGGTGGAGGTGAGACCACCCTCTCAGAGCGACTCCCGTGTGGCCACACGGGGGCATTTCACAGTTCCGGTGCAATCCCTTCCGAGGGGGGATCGTTTTGAGGGCCGGATGCAGGATGGGACCGTAACTACCGAGAGTTCGCACGGTAGGATGGGCTTGGTCGGCCGTACACCGGCCTGGTGCCATTCCGGGTTGGGTACAGGTGTACACGCTCTGCAGAGTCGTTCGATCTATAGCTATAGCCGCGTCCTCGGTCATGGACGAGCCCAGTGGATTGTTGGTTCTCATGTTTTGGGATTTCTACCTTCCCCCTATAGTTGAGAGTGTGGTGAGCCGTGGTTGCAGCCGGGGAGAGGAGAGTGGCTCCCTCTACCTCGCGGATCCGATTGCAATCATTGAGGTGCGAGGAGAGGAAGTTCTCGCATCGGCCCTAGATGGGAGTAGGATGTGGAGACGGGACCCTGGGTGACCAGGTGGTTCCGAGCTGAGTTGAGAGCTTTGGGTTGGGATCTTGATTGAGATATCTTGTTGCTACTCTGCTGCTGCTGCATAGGAAACCCGAGCTGCTTCCTTGTCTCTTTTCCTTCCCTTTAGAAGTTAGGCCACATAAAGCTGCATACAGTTGGTGACGTGGACCTATCCCACTCCTTGGGGATAGACTTTGGGTGTGCAGGGTACGAGTCCGAGTACGACAACAACGCCGATGGATGGTACGACTGAGGGATGCGTCGCTTCGCTCAAGGATGCCTGTGGCGAGAAGAATAAAAGATGGAGACCCTTCTGAGATGCTAGTTACCGCTGCGTAGAATTTCACTCTGATTCAGCCAAGAGGCTTGTACTGATGTACTCCATAATGGACTTGTAATAAATTTATGTACTAATGTTTATGTGATGCGATGTATGACTGTGTTTTACTATCTGTGAGACGTTCTGTACGTGATAGCCACTGATCCAGGGACTATCGCGAAGGTACTGGGATTCGGGTTTTCTTTTGAAAATTCGGGGTTTTACAGTACCTAATTAGGACGTGGGGCTCTGTATCAAAAACAAGAAAAAAAAGAAAATGCTTACATTTATTGTATATAAAAATAAAAAAAATACTTAATAAAATAATTTAATCTTCTATTTCCTCCTATAGCAACCTAGAAATAAAAGGGGCCATAGAATTCAACATTATATTTTATAAACTATATGTACACATACCTACACATATATATAGATTGGATTCAATATATGCATAAATAGAAAAACAAAAGGGGATAGAATTCAACACTATTATTACTGTACCAAACCTTTACGAACCAGCGACTCAGAAGACCTAGATGCTCCGGGAACTACAACAGTCTCACCTCACCGTCATATACACCTGGCTCTCCCACTTATAGTACTACACATGCCCTACACCTCCTATCTGGATACAGTCCAACATCACGGAGCTGCAGGCAGTCCCCACGTAGCCCGTGATGTTAGACTGTACCTAATTAGGACGTGGGGCTCTGTATCAAAAACAAGGAAAAAAAGAAAATGCTTACATTTATTGTATATAAAAATAAAAAGTACTTAATAAAAGAATTAAACTTCTATTCCCTCCTATAGCTACCTAGAAATAAAAGTATTTCTAAACAATGAAAGAATGGAAATACATACCTAGTACATTTTCTGTATGTCTATTATTTTCTTTATGAGCATATATTTTATAAACTATATGTGTCGGTGTTTTAGACCAGCAACCTACCAAGGGGAGTACCCGAGGTAGATGAATGTGGCCTCACCGAGATCGGTAACTCGAAGGAGAGACACGTGGCACACAATTTAGACAGGTTCGGGCCGCGAGGTGCGTAATACCCTACGTCCTGTATGCTGCGTAGCTCTGGATTGATTGGGTGTGTTTACAAGATGATGTTGTTGACGGTTCAAAACCGTGCTCAAGTTCACCGCAAGCCTACGGGTGACTTAGTGCCTTTTTCACCAAGGAGGGTCCTCCCTAGATTTGTCAATCCAAGGATCAGAAGCAAACTCCTAGGATTCTCCATCTAACCTATCGATCTATCCTAACACGAAGCATTGCTTGCATAAGAAGATAAACCTTAAAGACATGAGTTATAGCATAAGGTTGATCGCATCCATGAACATCGACAAGGTAAGGAGCAAGCAAGGGAAACTAAGGCCTATCGTCTTCTAGTCATAGTTCTAGCCAAAAGAGCAAGCGCGACATGCATCTCATCCAAAGCCATCTTTAAACTACTATCCTCCGGTCCGATTCCAAAGACGCCCGCCTTTTGGAGCCACCGTCCTGTCACAACGCACTCCTATTCGTGCGGGTTAGCCTAGGGAGAGTTCAAGAAGAATAAGTTGAAAACACTTGGTCGATCCGGTATGCACCTCTAGCCACCATGACTACAAGAGCACCCCAAGCAATCTATCTAGAATAGATTGAAGACGAAGCATAGCCAAGCGAGAGCAAAATCATAAAAGGAGGAATCGAGTCGCTAAAAGATCGGATGACATGAAGTACTTTACTCACATAATAAATGCGTTTAGATCATATCCACCGAGTACATACCATTGATGACCTCAACTAGCTCCGGAACTCCGCCATGGCTCAACCGTGCAAGGCGGCCATGGCGGCTAGGGTAGGCCTAGGCCATCTCCTAGACAACTTCGAGGACTCGCGGCGGCCGTCGTCTGCCTTCGTCGCTCTCTCCTAGGTTTCGCCGAGTTCCTTTGGATGGATGGATGTGGCGGCCGACGGAGACGGAGGCAATTTATAGAGAAACACCTAGGTCAAAGGGCGTCGCGAACCGTGCCCAAAACAGGCCAGGCCAGCCGGCCTGGGCCTACCGGGCCAGGCCCGGTTCGGCCCTGTTTCGCTCCCCGACGCTTTTCGGTCAATTGTTGACTTGCTCCCTTCTGCATGTGGGCCCTTGACGTCGTCTCCTCCACGGTTTAGATAGAGCTCCTTGTCGTGCAAGCTTCAACATCTTCTGTTCAGGTCCCTGGAGTTTTGTGCCTTCACGTTGTGGTCCTTGGGTCATTTGGAGTCATGTTCACCTCGAGTGTTGACTTGTGCCGGGCTTCATGATCCTCTCATAAAGTGCTCATTGAACTTCTCCCGGAAGTGCTCCTTTTAGTGCCTAAATCCTGCGTAAACAACATACTCCAAATACCACAATCACAGGTGAACTTGTTACATCATTAGTATGCCTAGTGGCGGGTTAGTTGCAAATCATAATCGAAACCAATGTATAACAAGTACTCTAGGTTGACGGAAATTCACCGTCAACATCTCCCCCATGCTTAAACCTTGCTCGTCCTCGAGTAAGTTTTCAATGGATATCAGCATTGCCTTTCATTGTTCATACCTTACACTTGATCACACATGAGAAAGCATAATGCTCTCCAAGTTTATATTTGTTAAATTCCATAATGTAACTAGCTTTCATCTCTATGGAGGGTAGATATAATTTAAGCTCTTTCCACAAGTAATCAATCATGCTCCACAAAACCCGAATAGGTCTTAGAAACTTTTGAAGTGAAGAACGAGGTGTATAAAGGAGCTAAACCAAGTACAAAAATTTAAACCTTCTTGCATCTTGCTCATGAACTCTCTCATCTCACAACTCTCTCAAGCCTACTTGATCTATATCCTTTCCCTCTCATGTTTGTAGGTGGAAGGGTTTTATTGGAGCTCATAGGAAAGTTTTTATCCCTACTAAGATGTTAAAGTTGAGACTATTATCAAAACAAGACAAGCTTCTCATGGACTTATCATGACTCATCAAAAAGGTCATTGGAAAATAATGTTCACAAGAAGGAGGGGGGAGAGAAAGAACTCACACTTTTAGATAGGTGGACATGTGCAAATGGCAAAGAATGATCCCGAGGCCCCAATGAAGTCCTCGTTATCGGATTGCACATGGTTGGAAAAATGAGTATGGGTCTTGATCTTGAAGTCCTTTAAAAATCCTTAAGCAACTAGAGAACCGGGGGAGATTTATTATTACTCTCTCTTTTTTTCTTTTTCTCCCTTCTCTTTTTTTTTCTTTGACCGGTGCGAGGTGCTTTGAATTTTTTTATTTTCTCTTCTCATCTTATTCATTCATTTTTTTTATCTCCCCTAGAACTCTAATTTGCATAGTACCTACCTCCTTCCCCATGCTTAGACGTTTGCTCGTCCCCGAGCAAAGAGGAAGTGGTGTTAAGGTAGGTACCGGATGTCTTGATGAGAGGGAACTTGAATCTTCCCTTTGAAGCACCTTCTTGTGACGTGTCGTCTCCATACTCAAGTGATAGGTAGGTCAAGGAGGTTAACACAAAAGATGATGTTGGTTTAAAGGGTGGATATCCGGCGAGGTTTGCAAAGCTTCCGATGTGGGAGCTCACAATGCACAGATAGAATAGGCTAGCAAAAGATAAGTTACGCAAAAAATGGAATGGCCAGCTTCTTAGTCATGAGCCAAAGAATTGAGCCTTGAATCAATTCACCCAACAATAACTCATGTAATCTATGGTTGCACTCAATATATACGGCTTTGGATAGGTAGAGCAAAATGCAAGAGGTATTAATGACAAGGTTAGCATGACTTTTAAAAGCAAAAAGTAATATGTCCTTCGACCCATCCAAAGTTGAGAGCATAAAAGAAACCATGGGTCCTTATTTTTATGATGACCTCCACAAAAGATTATGCTAGCATTTAATTAATTTCAGATTTGTATTAGAGAGAGCAATAGCTTAATCATGCATAAACAAGCACAAAGTTTAAACAAAGCGGCAACGGTCATCATATATCAACGAGCAAGATCAAGCCAAAATTATTTCATCATAGTGAGCACAAGGTGATGACAATAACCAAAAACAAAAAACTAGGTTGTACTCCTAGAAGCCATGTAATTTAACAAGAGAGACATACAAAAACATGGGGCTTGTTGAAGGCATATACATATATACAAGCATTTCGAAAGACAAGGACAAAGAAAGGGTTGAGGAATTGTTACCGTCCTTTGATGCTTATGATGTAGCACGCCCTCCCCCATGCTTAAGCATTGTGCCTAGCATGGAAGAAGGAAGATCGGCATCCGCAGCAACCGTGATCCTTGAACTCCATGCTGTCTTCTTTCGTCCACCAAGTCTTCCCCCATGCTTAGCATGTTGCTAGGCACGGAAGATGATGAACCATCTTAAAATTCTTGAAGTCCTACCGCTGTGCGAGGAGATCATCATCACATTGTTGCCTTTGTTTGTCCTTCAATGTCCGCCCTTTGCCACGAGCCTTGATCCCAATTGTTTCTCATCCCATCTTCTCCTCCTTCCATGTTATCCCTTATTGCTGGTTCATCTTCCATGAGTTTTTCTTCTACTTCCAGAACTGAGTATGTACTGAATCATTGCTCCATTGCAAAGTGCTTGAAATTATCTTTCCAATGAGTGGTCATTCATCCCGATCGGATTCCGAACAAGAGAGTTACGCCCTTTTTACTTTGTTGGTGCAAGCTGTCCCGGGCTGATTTCAGAATGTGTGACGCCCAAAGATTTTGTTGTAACTTCTTGCACGGGTCTCCTAAAATGTTGATTCTTGATGCATTGGAAAGTAGACTTAATGGAGCACTTGATTATCCAATTTTCTCCTTTTTTACATCTCTGAACATGTGCTTAATCTTGATGAAAACAACAGTGCTCCTTTCGGGATTTTGGAGGTGTTGATGATCTTGATTTCAGCTTTTATTACGAACTCATGGGAGTGATTCGCCACGCTTGCAAAATAACTATAATGCACAAAGTACCCCTGAGGTGATGGTCGGGAATACTCACCCTATGCCAACAAACCATGACATCCCTAAGATCTTCACTTGTGGCATAGTTAATCTAGCGAAAATCCTAATGGGTGTACGTGAGTGCAAGCGTGCATGCAAATGATAAGATGGTATAAAAACAAAATAATGTTTACACCAAATTCTAAGCTCCATACTTACAAAGTGGTTGCCAAACTTTCTATTCCCATAGAGATTTATTAACCAAGGTCAAAACACCATGTTCATCCCAAGATCAACAATTCTTTATAGTGCAAGAAAAGTAGGGCGCATTGCTAAGTTTATAAACCAACCAATGCAACATGAAAGCTCGGGATATAAGACTAAATGATGGTGGTCTCCAATAATGTCTAAACACCATGTTTACACAAGATTGCAAAAAGTAGTAACGCATGCCGGCAGGCATTAACATAGATATGAAAGCATTCATCATAAAGTTTCACGAAAGGTCCCAAGCTAACATAAAGTTGATGATGACAATGAGGTGGATGCAAAATGCAAATGCAAAAAGTTAGCACAAACAATCATTAGCAAAGTTTGAAAAACACTTTCGATGTGGTCTACAATAAGCAAAGGACAAAGCTTGATCTCACACTTCATACGAAGTAAGCATTGTCAACAAGGAAGTCACCCATCGAAAAGAATAAATCAACCAAACTAACAAGGTTTAAGGGTAGGTCATGGGTATCCTATATTTTTGGCTCAAACAAGGATTTTGAAGAGAGGAAGTCAAATATAGAAATTCTAACTAAGGTGGTGCTAGAGTATTTCTACAAACCTATGGTTTTAGGATGTCTAAAGGTAGGGGAAGTTTTCCTAAGGATTTTATGGGGAGGCTAGTCAAAGTTTTTTAATTAGAAAAGAGGGAAGGGATAGACTTGTCCAACCCGGAGGGTGACAGCCCCCGATCAACTCAAGCAATCCTACCTCTATTGGCTATGGTTTTTGGTGGGGGTTATAGGAAGGCTTAGGTTGGTTGGACAAAAAGTTAGATCAAATCAAACATGCAGTGCGATGCAAGGTGGATGAACAAAATGATATGACATGATATGCGGTGGTCTAAAACAAAAACAAACGTTAGCCTAATTTAACTAGCCACAAGTTTAGAATCAAAAGATGGTGCCAACTTCATATATCTCTCTAAAAAGACACAAAAGAAAAAGACTCTAAACTCTAATAGGCACACAAAAAGGTCTACAAGTTTTCCAAGATCAAATAACAAAGCGCTCCCTCAATAGAAATTAGATCATACAACATGGTGTTGTGGTTTTTATTAGAGCAATGGTACAATATTACTTGATGGTTCGATTAAAGAGCACAATGTAGACGGTCATGTATATATATATGAACAAAAACCGGGTTGCCTCCCGCAAAGCGCTTCATTTAAAGTCGTAGAGCTCGACTTTCTCACATACCTTCTTGTTGTTGTGGAGCCATGATCCTTCATGCAAGATTTGAAGGTGTTCATGCAGCCTTGATCCACTCTCCATGCTTGACACGATCACTTATGCTCGATGAGAGGCTTGCCCAATCGTCTCCTTGCATCATCATCATCACCTTCTCCCTCGCACTTTATCGCTGCCTCTTCTTTCACAGATTTTCCTCTCTGTCCAGATCAGACCATGTAGAAAACAATAGCTTCCATGCATGGCGCATGAAATTGTCTTTCCATCAAGTATTTATTCACCCCCAACGGACTCCGATCGAGTGAGTTATGCCCGTTCTACTCCGACGCTGCAATCTATCCAAAGCTGATTTCAGACTGTACATCGCTCAATGTTTTTGCCATATCTCATTGTACGGGTCTTCAAATTCATCGATCTTGGATGCGTTGGAACCGGAACTTGATGGAGCTTCTGATTTTTAACTTTTTCTTCCTTGAACATGTCTGACCAGGTCCTCAAAATTGATGAAAACAGCATCATCCGTTTTTGAGGTTCGGTGACGGTGATGCACGGGTTTGCAATTCCTTTGGGTATGACTTCTCTCCTCTTAATTTATGTTTAATGCCCTGCATGGCTAGTGAAACTTGGGATTTCTCCCACAATTTGCTCTTTTAAGGTCACTAGCTTGACCGAGCACAAAGCAAGTCCAAGATTTACAAATCATATCACAAACAAACGCATCCATAACCACAATTTATGACAAAGTAAGTTGTGATTAATTGTAGCATAAGTTCTCTTGCTCAGAGCTAAGCTCTCATTAGGAAAAGGTTCATTAGGCATGTAACAAAGTTTAAGCACAACAAAGCCTCTTTATCACTCTCAAGAAATTCTAGCCTATCATGATCATCATAAGAACAAGGCATAGAATTGAATCAACCTCACTATTGGATATGAATCATAGATATATCAAATGAATATTATCAGCTCCAAAAGTATCTTGAGAGGTTAATTTGTACCCCTTCGAGCTTTTCATCATGAGTGGTCTCTTGGAGTTGAAAGCAAACAATCTTCAATGATCGGTGGCTTGCATCGTCTTTTCGCAATTCCTTCGTTCGTGCCACACATCATTAAGGTTGCCTTGTGTGGACTCACTCTTCTTATTCATTTGAGGGACTTCACACATATCTCAAATATCTTCATGTAACTCCATGATCCTTCGTGTGAGAGCCCAGAGTATCCGCGCCATTGGATGCCATCATTTGTGTGTAATCCATCGTGATTTGCTTCTAAAGTCGGATGTTGCCAACTTGTGTCTTCTTTTGCCAATGCTCTTGGGGTATTTGTTTTGTTCTAAACTTCTGAATTTCATCTTGTGTGGTCTAATGGAAGCATTGCCCAAGCTCCTCTTCGTTGTCGTCGTCCTCATCTCCACTATCTTGTTCTCATCGTGTTGCTGCTGCCTCTTTTTCGTGGATTTTCCCCTGTGTACATAACAGAACATATACCAAAATATTGTTCCATTGAAAACTTTATAAAATTACCTTTCCAACGGGTACTCATTCATCTTAATCGGAGCCCAAATGAGGGAGCTATGGCCGTTTTGTTTCCGCTCTTGCATGCTGTCCAGAAAATTTCAGAACGCGCAACCTTCGGTAATTCGGCCATATCCGCTTGTAGGAACCTCCGATTGACTTGATTCTTAGTCTGTTGGAAGCATAACTTCATGGGGCTTCTAAATATCCAAAGATATCCTATTGTTCTCCCTTGAGGTTGTGCAGAGATTGATGCGAACATAGACTTCTTGCGAATCGATCCGAAGATGTTGACGACCTTGATCTTGTGGTCTTCGGGGCGTTACGTCGCGTCTCCTTCGGCTTTAAGTCGTCGCCATTGCTGGACCAGTGAGTAGCATGATGGCAACAGTGTGTCTTCTTCATGATTTTGCTTTAGCCAAAGTGATGGGTACTTCTTTCGCAACGTGATTGCTTCTATCACCTATTGCTTGGCCAAACAAACCTCCACAAAACATTAGTCATAAAACTTTAATTGACACATTTACATATATACCTTGTTTAACAATGCTCGTGTAGGGTGTGGACTCAATAGCGGATGATAGGCCACTAACAAAAGTTAGCACCTACCACTAAAGAGTGAATCTTGATGTAGTCATCATCTTGTCGGAGTGGATTGTGAACTTCTCGAACGTCTTGTGTCTAGCTTTTTACCTACTTTCAAGGACACAAACAAGAAAGCAAGCATATATGCAATAATAGAAATTAGGGTTAGTCAAAGAGATAGATGGATCGCCCTAGGGTTCGAGTTGCCGATCCCCGGCAACAGCACCAGAAAAAGGGGCTTGTTGATGGTTCAAAACCGTGCTCAAGTTCACCGCAAGCCTACGGGTGACTTGGTGCCTTTTTCACCAAGGAGGGTCCTCCCTAGATTTGTCAATCCAAGGATCGGAAGCAAACTCCTAGGATTCTCCATCTAACCTATCGATCTATCCTAACACGAAGCATTGATTGCATAAGAAGATAAACCTTAAAGATATATGAGTTATAGCTTAAGGTTGATCGCATCCATGAACGTCGACAAGGTAAGGAGCAAGCAAGGGAAACTAAGGCCTATCGTCTTCTAGTCGTAGTTCTAGCCAAAAGAGCAAGCGCGACATGCATCTCATCCAAAACCATCTTTAAACTACTATCCTTCGGTCTGATTCCGAAGACGCCCGCCTTTTGGAGCCACCGTCCTGTCACAACGCACTCCTATTCGTGCGGGTTAGCCTAGGGCGAGTTCAAGAAGAACAAGTTGAAAACACTTGGTCGATCCGGTATGCACCTCTAGCCACCATGACTACAAGAGCACCCCAAGCAATCTATCTAGAATAGATTGAAGACAAAGCATAGCCAAGCGAGAGCAAAATCATAAAAGGAGGAATCGAGTCGCTAAAAGATCGGATGACATGAAGTACTTTACTCACATAATAAATGCGTTTAGGTCATCTCCACCGAGTACATACCATTGATGACCTCAACTAGCTCCGGAACTCTGCCATGGCTCAACCGTGCAAGGCGGCTATGGTGGCTAGGGTAGGCCTAGGCCATCTCCTAGACAACTTCGAGGACTCGTGGCGGCCGTCGTCTGCCTTCGTCGCTCTCTCCTAGGTTTCGTCGAGTTCCTGTGGATGGATGGATGTGGCAGCCGACGGAGGCGGAGGCAATTTATAGAGAAACACCTAGGTCAAAGGGCATCGCGAACCGGGCCCGAAACAGGCCAGGCCGGCTGGCCTGGGCCGACCGGCTCAGGCCCATTTCGGCCCGGTTCGGCCCCGTTTCGCTCCCCGACGCTTGTCCATCGAACGTAGTCGAGCCCCCGAGATGGAGAGCATCGAGTACTAGAAGTTGAAGAGTCAGGCTGCCGCCGCTGAGTCACCCGCCTGACACTTATCTGTTCAGTCAATGTTGTGCCGCCCGATAGGTTATAAATAAGCACTGAGCCCCTTAGGGTTTTTCACTCCCAGTAGTTGCAATCGCCAAACACATCTGTGCCTGTGCTCCTCTGCCGCCGCCACCGCCGCTGCCGCGAAATAGATTAGATCTATACGCACGTGCCGCCGCAGTCTGCCACAGCTGTAGCCCCCGAGCGAATGCGAGTGAAGACACCCATCACTTGGAGGATGAAGACATCCCCAGCGAAGAGCTCGAAGACCGGCGCATCGAAGAAGAGAAGCCGCAGTGAAGCCGAAGATGCCGGCCAGGCGTCGTTGCCGCCTTCCACCCCTCGCCCTAATCTGGCTAAGGAAAGGAAGAAGGCGAAGCTGAAGACCGAAGACCTGCTTGCCCTTGTCAACAACGGATTCCTTCGTGAGAAGGAGATGGATCTATGGCGTATCACCACCGGTGATCCTTACCCGATGGAGAAGAACCTGGACGAAATCCCGATGTTCGCCCGGTTAGTGGAGCGCGGGTTGGCACTCCCCGCCAGTGAGTTCTTCAAGGGAATGCTCAGGTACTACGGCATCGAGTACCTAAATCTCAATCCCAACGGAATCTTCCACATCTCTATCTTTGTCCACTTCTGCGAAGCGTTTGTGGGTATCAAGCCCCACTGGATTCTGTTCCACAAGTTCTTCCGGTTGAAGCCGCAACCAAGCACCAATGACCAGCAAATAGTCGGAGGTGCCAGCATCCAGATGCGTGAAGACGTCGCCGACCAGTACCTGTTCTACAAGTTGATAGAGTCGAACCAGGACTGGAAGGCCAAGTAGTTCTACATCAGCAACCACCATCCTGAGCTGCCGAAGCCGAGCGGGCACCAACCGAAGCACAAGCCGTGGTGGAACGCAGAGCCCACCATGCAAGAGGGTATTCAACTACCCGGATTGCTGAAGAAGATCAAGGCCCTGCGAGAGGCTGGACTGAGGGCCGAACTTGTGGACTTCAGCATCATGAAGAGGAGGGTGCAGCCATTGATGGCTCGTGACACCCTCGGGTACCAGTACATGGGTGATGAAGACACGTCGCGGATGCCCGGCTTTGAAGTCGAAGATGACGTGATCATCGAGAGGTTGGGTAGGATCTTCAAGGACAAGCCGCCGTACACGCCCTGCCCAGTCCCTGAGTACTCCGCAGCGCGTCCGCCAAACAAGGTCAGTAGTCGTGACAGAAGCCCCCAAGTACTGGTTTGCCTGACGTAGTCGTACTCACATATGCTATATATTGCAGGATGACGTTGTGAAGTATGTTTCCGACCTGCCTTCCCCTCCGCGACTGGTGGAGGATGCACAGGGGGAGGGAAAAGGCAAGGTGAAAGAGCGCCGTGAAGTCGGTGAAGGTGACGACACCGTCACCATTGAAGACACTTCTGACGATGAAGATGAAGAGACGCTGCAGGAGCTGTTCCAGCTCCGGTCAAGATTCAGCCAGGCTGGAATGCCAGACATTCCGGTCATCGTCGAGAAGCCAACTAGCCTAGAGGCTAGTCTGCAGGTGTCGCCAAGGAAGTCGCGCAACGTGGTGTGGAAACGCGCCGCGAAGAAGTTGAAGATAACTGAGGCCACCAGCCAAGAGGTGAGTACCCTTACTAGTGTAGTCGAGTACTTCCCAAGATTACTTTGTATTGATTGTTGAACTGATGTTGTTGCAGGACATTCCTTCCTCTGACCCCGTAGAGCAGGATGACGAGGATGCCTGGGATACGGTGGGGGCGGCGGCTGAAAGGAGTGCCAGCCCGCCTCCAACCACTGGAGAAGCCGTGCCGGAATCGGCACAACAAGGGACCGACGCCGTGAGCTCGCAGGCATCGGCTAAAGAAGGAAGGCAAAACCCCTCCCCAGCTACAGTGATAGAGCAGCCGGAGGAGGCCCAAGCAGGAGACGAAGCAGCCATGGAGGCTGGCATAGTTGACATTGCCAGCATTCTGGGTGCCCCGACTGTGACTGTGGTTCGGTCAACCTTGTAAGTCTTTTCTGAACTCACGAGTAGTTGTGTAGACGACCAATCTTGGGTTGCTGACTGGGCTACTTCTTGATGCAGAAAATCCATGGACTTGTCATGGGACGGCGAGGAGACCAGCACTCCGGCCGGTGGAGAGGGCCGCTCGGCGGAGGAGCGTGAACCCACGCCACCGCCACAAGCTGAAGTTGCGGTGGAGTCGACATTGGAGGAAGCCACCTTGGTCGAAGGTATGTGCTCTTCACAACTGGTAATCATCATGCGTAGTAGTCGTAGTTGTTGAAATTCACCTCCTGTACTTGTTGAGACAGGAGCACAAGCTGAGGGAGCCACGATCCCTGAAGTCGTGGCCATGGAGACGGCCACTGTGGAAGCCAAGCCCACAGCACCGGTTGCCGAGGCGACAGAAGGAGCAGCCCCCGAGCTGGGGACTACAGTAGCCCCTGAGGTGAGGGTGGAGACGCGTGTCGATCCGCTCCCTAGGGCAAGCACGGACGTAGTCGTCCGCGAGCCCATTATAGAAGAAGCCGCGCCGATCCGTTCGGCGCCCATGTCAGAGACGACTTCATCAAGCCGTGGGGTCTGGAGTTGCTTGATGACAACCTCATCGACCCGGCTGTTGTTGCTCGGAGCATGGAGTCATGGCGCCGTACAGAGCAGTGGATCAAGGTACATTGCGAGTACCCTGAGTAGCCTTGTGTTGTGAAGTATTGAGTACTCAGTGACTGTGTTGCCTTGTGCAGGATGTCGTTGAGAGATCCCGCCAGAAGTCTGATCTTCTGCAAGGGTACGGCGACACAGTGCTCCGCGTCGAGGCCTTGGAGAAGGAGCTTGACAAGTCGAAGAAGCATTCCACTCTGCTCCAATCCAAGCTCGACGACGCCTTCGCCCAATACCACAATGAAGTGCAAGAGATGCAGGCGAAGAGGGACGACTTGATTCAGAAGAACAATTCGCTACGCCAGAAGAATAAAGGTACGTTGTCCGCCAAAGCCATTGAGTACTTATTGGGGTATCTTACTGTAATCTGACGTTGTGTTGAGTTGTCTGCAGAGCTTGAGGTGAGGGTCGACCAGCTGAAGGCGTCAGATACAGACTTGAAGAACATCGTGTACCGTGAGACCGATGCCAGAGAGGTACTTGAGTACGAGTACAAAAAGCTGAGTCATCAGTGCATCTATCACATGGAGCTTCGTGAAGCCTCAAACCGTGACCTTGTAAATTGCTATAAATCTCTACAGAAGCTCAACGAAGATTGCGAGAAGCTGCGAGGCCAGCTGAAGGAGCTTGAAGAAGCCGCGCTACCCATTGCAAGGCTGCTGGTGCCGCACCCGGGTGGGCCGAAGATTGCTCCTCTGGTGGATCGCTTGAAGGAAGCCCCCGGGCGTCTGACGACGTATGTCAAGCACTTGGCGAAGTCGATTCCGAACCAAGTCTTGGCGTACATGAAGTTGTATTTCCCCAAGGCTCCAGTGGACGTAGTCGCCGGTGGACTCGCAGCAAACTGTACTGATGATCAGTACAAGACCCTCCTGGAGGAGATGGCGCCCATTACTGAGCAAGTGGCGGAGAAGCTCAACCTTCAGTAGAAGTACCTATAGGAATAGCTTAGGGTAGTTGATGTAAGACAAACAGAGTTGTTAGAAACTTGTTTGAATTATGAATGAAAGTTATCCACGATATATCTGTGAGATGAGTACTCATAGCCGCCACTTGCAGTGAAGTGTGCGGAGTACCAAACCGTGGGGAACTCGTGAGTAGTAGTACTCGGTAGAAGATGCCTGATCGTAAGGCACAGTAAATGAGTCGAATGGAAATCAAACTTTATTACTGCTGAATAAGTACACCTGGGTGGCCAGGGCCATTTACAAGTGTAGTCGCCAGGACCCGTAGGCCGCCTACGGCTGAGTGGTGCTAGGGCCTGAGGCCGCTTACAACTAGAGATCCGTTAGTAGCCGTATAGGCTAGATCTAGAGTACATGGTCATGTAGACCACCGCTAGAGTCCTCAGTGCTCTAAGCAGCCCAAGATCCGTTAGTAGCCGTTGACGCTGGATCATGGAGAAGAGTAGTCCGGAGACTAGTGCCAGGACTGAGAGGCCGCTTATGGCAAGGAGTCCATGAGTAGTCGTGTAGACTTGGACCTGTAGAGTAGTCGAGCGACTACGCGTAGAAGCGACACAGCTGGTCGACATTCCACGAGTTGCTGATGTCGTCACCTTCAAGTGTCTGGAGGTGGTAGGAGCATGGTCCGGTCACCTTGGATACTGAGAAGGGACCTTCCCATGGCGAGCTGAGCTTGTGTAGTCCTTCTGTGTTCTGGATGCGATGGAGGACTAGGTCGTCGATGTTGAAGGAGCGTTCCTTGACGTTGCGATCATGATAGCGTCGGATACCCTTGAGGTACCTTGCTGATTGGACAAGGGCGGCGCAGCGGGCTTCTTCGAGACCATCAATGTCAACTCGTCTGTTATATTTTGAGATGCCTTCGTCGTATTGCTCTACTGCCAGAGATTCCCACATCACGTCGGCAGGTAGAATAGCCTCAGAGCCGTAGACCAGGAAGTAGGGCGACTGCCCTGTTGGCTTGGTAGGTTGAGTACGTAGCCCCCAGAGTGCATTGGGTAGTTCCTTGATCCACTTGCCTCCTTTGGTGTTAGCTGCGTCGTGCAATCGCTTCTTGAGGGTGTCGAGTACCATCCCGTTGGCGCGCTCGACTTGTCCATTGGCATGGGGGTGGGCGACTGAGACGTATCGGACGTCGATCCCGCTGTTCTCACAGTACTCCCAGAACTGGTGGTTGTTGAAGTTGGAACCCAAGTCTGTGATGATGCGATGGGGCAGCCCATAGCGATACACGAGCTCATCCAAGAAGTCGAGTACTCTGTCGGCCTTTGGGCAGGTGACCGGCTTGACTTCGATCCACTTGGTGAACTTGTCGATGGCCACCAAGACTCTGTTGAATCCTCCTAGCACAGTTGGCAGAGGCCTAATCATGTCGAGCCCCCAGCAGGCAAAGGGCCAGGTTGGTGGTATGGTGACTAGCTTGTAGGCCAGGACGTGTTGTTGCTTGGCGAAGAATTGGCACTTTCTAATGAGTTCTTCAGCATCGGCCAGAGCTGTGGGCCAGTAGAAAGCTCGTCGAAAAGCTTTGCTCACCAGCGTGCGAGAAGACGCGTGGTTGCCGCAGATGCCTTTGTGGATCTCCTCCAAGATGTCCTTGCCTTCATCCCGGGGTACGCACTTCATGAGTACTCCAGAAGTAGCACCCCGCCTGTAGAGCTTGTCTCCGACTAGTGCGTAGGTCTTGGCTCGTCGGACGAGTTGTTCAGCCACGTTCTTGTCGGAGGGAACCTCTGCTCGCGGATGTAGTCGATGAAGGGTAGTCGCCAGTCAACATCGATCATCATGACCTCCTGACCGGGCTGTGGTAGAGCTGGGTCAGTGGTCGTGGGCGCCGACTCCGGGATGGATGGCGCGTGAAGCTCGTCGACGAAGACTCCGACGGGTACTTGTGCGCGAGTAGAACCAAGCTTCGACAGGACGTCCGCTGCAAATTTGTTGTCGCGGACGACGTGGTGGAACTCGAGACCATAGAACTTGTTCTCGAGCTTGCGGACTTCCAGGTAGTAGGCGTCCATGTTCTCCTTGTTGCGATCCCAAGACTTGTTGACTTGGTTGATGACCACTGCGGAGTCGCTGTAGACTAGTAGCCGCTTGATGCCCAATGAGATTACGAGGCGGAACCCATGCAGTAGGGCTTCGTACTCGGCTTCATTGTTTGAGACCTTCCGAAAGATCTGCAGGACGTACTTGAGTTGTTCGCCCTTTGGAGAGATCAAGAGTACCCCTGCACCTGCACCTTCGAGCTTGAGTGAACCGTCGAAGTACATCACCCAATGCTCTGGCCGCTCAGTTGGAGTTGGTAGCTGATTCTCCCGCCACTCTGCCATGAAGTCGACTAGTGCTTGAGACTTGATGGTGGTGCGTGGCTTGAAGTCGATGTTGAGGGCGCCGAGTTCGACTACACATTTGGACATTCTTCCAGTAGCATCTTGGTTGCGTAGAATGTCACCGAGCGGGTAGTCGGTGATGACGGCGATCGAATACTCCTGGAAGTAGTGTTGTAGCTTCCGCGAGGTGATGAGTACTGCATAGAGTAGCATCTGTACCGGCTGGTAGCGTGCCTTGGACTCTGACAGGACCTCGC
This sequence comes from Cenchrus fungigraminus, assembly GCA_036936925.1. Lineage (NCBI taxonomy): Eukaryota > Viridiplantae > Streptophyta > Magnoliopsida > Poales > Poaceae > Cenchrus > Cenchrus fungigraminus. The sequence continues at coordinate 10,192,270 of CM072778.1, read as the reverse complement.
TGATGAAGTAGACTGGTCGTTGGACTGGGTAGGCGTGGCCGTCTTCTTGCCACTCGACAACGATGGCAGTACTGACCACATGAATAGTCGCAGCGAGGTAGAGTAGTAGTTGTTCCTTTTTGCGAGGAGCCGTGAGGACCGGTGGCTTTGACAAGAAGTCTTTGAGCTGCGCCAGAGCTTGATCAGCCTCGGTGGTCCACACGAACTTCTCTTGGTGCTTGAGTAGTTTGAAGAAGGGTAGTCCCCATTCTCCAAGCTTCGAGATGAATCTGTTCAGGGCCGCCATACATCCGGTCAGCTTTTGTACATCCTTGATGTAGGTGGGAGCTTTCATGTTGGTGATGGCGGAGATCTTCTCGGGGTTGGCTTCAATGCCGCGGTGGCTGATGATGAAGCCGAGTAGTTTCCCTGAAGGTACGCTGAAGACACACTTGTTGGGGTTGAGCTTCCACTGGTACTCTCGCAGGGATGCGAAAGTCTCTTCAAGATCGGCGATGAGCGTGTCGGGGTTTCGGGTCTTGACGACCACGTCGTCCACATAGGCTTCGTCGTTCTTGTTGAGCTGCTTCTTGAAGCAGGACTGGATAGCTCGTTGGTAGGTAGCGCCGGCGTTCTTCAACCCGAACGACATCGTCGTGTAGCAGTAGGTGTCGAACGGGGTGATGAACGCGGTCTTCTCCTGGTCTTCTTCCTTGATAGCGATCTGGTGGTACCGGAGTAGCAGTCGAGGAAGCAGAGCAGGTCGCAGCCTGCCGTGGAGTCGATGACTTGATCAATCCGTGGCAACCCGAAGGGGTCCTTGGGGCAGTGCTTGTTGAGGTCGGTGTAGTCGACACACATCCTCCACTCGTTCATGTTCTTCTTGCGGACAAGGACGGGGTTGGCGAGCCACTCAGGATGGAAGACTTCACGGATGAAGCCGGCCGCGAGTAGTTTGGCGAGTTCCTTCTTGATGGCATCCCGTCGGTCGTCGGCAAAGTGGTGGAGGTGTTGTCGCTTGGGGGTAGCTTTAGGGTCGACGTTGAGTTAGTGCTCGATCAGCCTCCTGGGCACCCCTGGCATGTCCGCTGGTTTCCACACGAAGATGTCTCGGTTAGCCCGGAGGAAGCTGATGAGCGCGTCTTCCTATTTCGGGTCGAGACCCGCCCCGATCATGGTAGTCTTGTTGCTGTCGCCCGTCCCGAGATCAATGGCCTTCACTTGTACTTCGTCTGATGGCTGAGGCTTGTTGGCTGTGTCAGTCTTCTCTGGGGTCACGAGTTCGGTTGGAGCGAGCCTCCCGCCGAGGTACAAGAAGAAGACCGACTCCGGATTGTAGGCGAGAGGGAGCTGCAGTGGCCGGCAAGGAGGTACGGCTGTATCTCCAGGTGCGGCCGGCCCTATGATTTTCTCTGCCTTTGATCGAGCGTCTGTGATTTGGTCCCTGAGGCGGTTAGAAGGCGGTTGTGGGTCGGTTTGCTGCGGGAAGGAGCTGCGGCCGGATCTCCTGGTGCGGCCGGCCCTGGGCCCTCGTGTCATACACTCCGGAGCATGCTCTTTTGTGTAGATGAAGTGTTGGTCATTGCCCAAAGTCGGTTGATCACTGGTTTGTGGGTCCATGGATCCAAGTGAGGCTAATCTTGTCCTCTAGATTGAACCGACTTCGCTCCTTCGATCAGGATTGCTCGCGGTAGTGTTCCCTTGAGTGACCGAGGCCCTGTGGCTCATTTGGCCAAGTTGGGCAGGTGCGGCCGGCCTAGGTGGTGCGGCCGCACCTGGGGGTTCGGCCGGCCCTGCCTCCTGGCCCCGGTGCATCTCTCCTATGGATTGTTTGATTGATCCCACACGATCGTGTCGAGTTTAGTCGTTTGGGCGCTGGTGCATGGAACTTTACTTGGTATGAACCTGCATAAAGGGATAAGGTAGGTGCGGCCGTACCACTAGGTGCGGCCGTGCCTACCATATGTGGCCCGATGCTCCGGAATTGCCCCCTAATCTTAGTCCTGTAGATAAAAACTCAACACAACTCGTGGAACCTTGTTAGCACCTAAAACATGCATGGAATTCGTTATAAAGCGCTACCGTAGCTGATATGTTGACAATCAAAAGTTTGTCGTAAGGACCGTCAACAAACTCCTCCACGCTAGACTTTTGCTCGTCCTCGAGCAAAGCCTAGTCTTGAAAGGTGGATTGGACATTGCTTCATGTTACTCCCCTGCAAGTATTAGTGCACAATTCTATGCCCTATGGCTATTTTGAAAGTATTGGTACCAAAGAAACTTTGCCTTGCTTACCTGTGGGGCTTGTAACTTTTCACCTTGCCTTTGGAGGTTGAAGAGTAGAACGGTTTTGACTTTGTATTACTCACTCTTCTCTTTTTCTGGCTTCCATCTTGGAGTTTTTGAAAATTTTTACAAAGAGAGACAAAGTTCCTCGGATGGTTCTCTCGATCGCTCAAGTGGTGTTTGTTACCTTACCAAAGGCTTTTGAATGAGCCTCAAGTTCCTACTCTATGGCTTTTATGTGGAGCTTTGGGTAGGATAAGCATGAGACTCACTTGTGCCACATAATGTTGTTGAGCCAAAAACCGGATCCAAGAAGAAACTAGTCATGCAACTTGATCGAGATGTGCAAGTGTGTGGAATATTTTTCTAAGTACTCTTTGCTTTGAGATTCTCCTCTTGCTTTTAGAGGGGGGTCATGCTTCATATATATATATTTTTTCTATGCTCTTTGATTGGAGCACATTTTTTCTCTATGCTTCTTTGAGCATTTATTTTTCCTCTTTTTTTTCAATGACCCCTTTCTCCTTTTGCAAGAAGAGAAATCTCTTTGGAACTTGGAGTACTTATTCTTGGTGGATGGATGGCATGTTTTGCGTAACTCCCGGTGTAGGAGTTAGCATGTATATGTGGGTGTACGTGATCTCAATCATGGAAGCATGAAAAGTTTCTAGCAAGGGTCACAACAATTTGGCAAAACTCAAAGGTCACAAGCAAGCATATGTAGAAGGTTTATACTTTGATATCGACATATGGCTTTGGTAGGCGATATGACCATCGAGGAGCTTGTCTTGTTTTATTTTCGAAAAGAAATTCATCTGAGATTTTCACCATACTATGAGATAGAGCGAGACCAACATTGTCTAACCATATCATACTAGTCAACACCCTAGGTCTGGTCATAAGCATGTGCATCCCACAAAGTTCTGATTCAGGCTCATGTTTCAAAGATAACCAACAGATTCATCAAGCCTATAGAGAATAAAACTGCATACTAGGTTCTTGCAAGGGTTTATCATAGCAATTAGTCCTCATTTCCGAAGTGAGGATGGGTAGGCAACATTTTCAAAAGCATGCTATGCAGTTTTGATACTAAACAAGATAAATAGGATAACCATAAGATAACATCGCGAGTTGAGTTAGGGATTCAAACCAGCGTGACTTGGCATGAAGATGTTCGGTTCGTGACGAAATAGTAGGTGCGGCCGGCCCTAGGTGGTGCGGCCGGCCCACCCAAAATTCGTGTCGTGCTTCGTGAGCCGTCTCTGGTGCACCTTGGTTAACTGCACGTCGTTGGTTTTGCATTTGTGTGCCGAAGGTAGGTGCGGCCGGCCCTCTAGATGCGGCCGGCCCTACCTACCTTCCATTTTTCCTGCGCACTTGTAAACTAGGTGAAACAACATTCTCTGGCTGGCTCAAAGCACCAGCCAGAGCAGCAAATTAACCAGAGATTTAAAGGTCTTTAAAGCGTTTGCAGCATCTCTTTATTCAAGCAAACCTAAACGAATTAAAGCAAACAAGTTTTCTTGAAACAACCGAACTAACACACAAGAAAGGAAATGAAAGTAACGAGATGCTACACGGATCCTACGCTTAGAGATCTAAGGTAAAACGCAGTCGTAGAGATCCGGACGCCCTAGTTCCTTCAATAGGCGCCTAAACTTGCTGCAGAGGGCTTTGCGGAGAATTTCCATCTTGTTGTCCATGTCCATCCGCACGAGCTCAGCCTCGGCGATGCGCTCCTCCAGCAAGTTATTCTTCATCTTCAGCTCAGCAATCTCATTGTGAAGACCCTCGTAAGGATCCTCGTCCTCTGAATCCTCATCTGAATCTTCAAACTGACCAGGAGGACCACTGATTGGTGGAGGCTTGCGGTGGCGCATCCCACTAGTAGGGGTGGAGAAGATGGACTCATCGGGCTCCAAATCATCCCTATCCAACTGAGGGATCAATTGCTTCTCATACCCACGGGGAGTCTTGCGCCCAATGATCTTGTATTTCCCCTCCGTTGGGGTTTGAAGAATTCGGCCCCGGCTGTCTTGATGGCAAAGATGTTCTCCCTTGGCGACTTGTTGAAGAGTCGCCTGGAGATTGGCGTCACCGGCTCCTTTAGCTTCAACTGGCCCGTTGTGGGACGTGCCGGTGATTCTGAACGTCGGGGTTTCCCTTTCCCGATTGTTCTCCTGGGGGACAAGGACCTCCTATGCACGTCGGCCGGGCTGGCCGAACGGGCCAGGTGCGGCCGGACCTGGGGGGTGCGGCCGGTCCTACTCCCTCCTGGGGTTACCTCCTGGGATGCCTGAGTAAGGGCCAGGGACCCCTAGCGTGGCGAGTTTTGGCTTGATCCCACTCCAGAACCTCCTGCGAGCGCTTTCGTGGACGCACCGCCAGGGGTAGTGGGTGCTGACATCTTGGAAAGGTTGCTAGGGCTGTCACCACCCATGGTGTGCTAGGAGATGACGAGGGGGCGAGGGTTTTTGGAAGGAAGATTGGTTTCTGGGGAGAAACTCGTTAAGCGAGGATTTCAGGGGTCATCTGGATAGCACAAGGGGAGATACGAGATACCCTAGCTCACGCGCAGCCGAGGGACAAATGGGGGAGGTGCGGCCGGCCCACTAGGTGCGGCCGGCCCTAGCCTATTCCCCCAAAAGGTTGGCTTTGTGGCAACTAAGAAGGGAGAGCAGAAAGAAACAGGAAAACAAGCAAGAAACACTATGTACAAAGGATAAGCAAGACTTCAATCAATCCAAGTTAATGACCTCGATGACATCAAATTCTTTGAGGTTAGGCATGTTTGGTTCAAGGAAAATTTTAAGTCTTTGTCCATTTACTTTAAAAGTGTTTCCGTCTGAGTCCTGTAGGGTTACGACCCCATGCGAAGCGGAATTTAAAACTGTGAAGGGGCCGTCCCACTTACTTCTAAGCTTTCCACGACCAAAAAGTTTAAAGCGAGAGTTAAAGAGTAGTACCTTATCTCCCGGTTCGAAAGATTTCTTCTTGATCCTCTTGTCGTGCCATCTCTTGGTTCTCTCCTTATACATCTTTGCATTGTGGTATGCTTTCTCCCTCCATTCCTCGAGTTCACCCAATTGCATTTGCCTTTTGATTCCGGCGGTGGGAAGATCCATATGCCACTTCTTGATAGCCCAGTGTGATTTGTACTCTAATTCCACAGGCAAATGACATGTCTTCCCATAGACCAATTGATATGGTGTCATACCGATGGGAGTTTTGTACGCCGTACGATATGCCCATAAAGCCTCGGGAAGCTTCTCTTTCCATCCTTTCCCCATCTCGTGGACAGTCTTTTGAAGGATGTTCTTAATTTGCTTGTTTGATGTTTCAACTTGACCACTTGTTTGGGGGTGATATGGCGTAGCGATTCGGTGCTCTACTCCTTGAGCTTTCAAGTACCTTCTGAAGTTTCCATCAATGAAATGTGGTCCCCCGTCGCTGATGACCACCTTCGGTACTCCGAATCTAGGGAATATTATGTCGTGAAACATTTTCTTCGAGCTTTGAGCGGCTGCTGTATGACAGGGTATTGCTTCTACCCATTTTGACACATAATCCATTGCCACTAGTATGTATTCACAATTCCCTGACATCAGAAAAGGTCCCATGTAGTCGATCCCCCAGACATCGAAGACTTCAACTTGAAGGTTGGTGGTGAGGGGCATGGCATCTCTTGTACTGATGTTACCATGCTTCTGACATCTTGGGCACCTTCTCACAAAATCCTTGGCATCTTGGTACATAGTGGGCCAAAAGAAACCACACTGCCAAACTTTTGCATTGGTACGGAATGCTCCATAATGTCCTCCATATTCTGACGAGTGACACCTTTCTAACATGTCGTTCACTTCCCATGATGGTACGCAACGTCGTAGGAGACCGTCTGCGCATATGCGGAATAGATAGGGCTCGTCCCACATATGGAGTCTACTCTCATATATCAATTTCCTCTTATCTCCCCCGGGTGGCACATATCCTGATGCCATAAAATTGACAATGTCTGCATACCAAGGATCTCTGTGGTCTACCCTGAGGAGTGTATCGTCCCTCAAGAAATCGTTGCTTGGCAGCGATGAATCATGCTCTAGATGAAGCCTTGATAAGTGATCTGCTACTGAATTTTCCACTCCTGGTTTATCCTTGATTTCTATGTCGAACTCTTGGAGTAGTAGAATCCATCGGATCAATCTTGGCTTTGCATCTTTCTTGGTGAGGAGGTACTTGAGGGTGGCGTGATCTGTAAAAACAATCACCTTGGGCCCCACTAGGTAGGACCTAAACTTGTCTATTGCAAAAACCACGGCTAGGAGCTCTTTTTCGGTGGTAGCATAATTTAGCTGGGCACCGTTGAGAGTCTTGCTAGCGTAGGCTATAACATGGTGTTTCTTGTCCTTAGTTTGTCCTAGGACCGCCCCAACGGCATAATCGCTAGCATCGCACATGATCTCAAAAGGTAAACTCCAATTGGGAGGTTGGATAATTGGGGCTGAGATCAAGGCTTTCTTGAGGGTATGGAATGCAATGAGGCATTCTTCATCAAAGACGAAAGGGACATCCTTGGCTAAGAGTTTGGTCAAGGGACGGGCAATTTCTGAGAAGTTTTTGATAAATCTACGGTAGAATCCTGCGTGGCCTAGGAAACTACGGATACCCTTGACATTGGCCGGAGGTGGAAGTTGTTCAATAACCTCTATCTTAGCTCTATCCACCTCTATCCCTCGTTCGGACACCCTGTGTCCGAGAACTATCCCTTCTCTTACCATAAAATGGCATTTTTCCCAGTTGAGGACAAGATCCTTCTCGGCACACCTTCTAAGAACTCTATCAAGATTTTTAAGGCATTCCGGGAAAGTCTTTCCATAAACCGAGAAATCGTCCATGAACACTTCCATGATTTGTTCAATCATATCTGAGAAGATTGACATCATGCAACGTTGAAAAGAGGCTGGAGCATTACATAGCCCAAAGGACATTCATCAGTAGGCGTAAGTTCCATAAGGACATGTAAAAGTGGTTTTATCTTGGTCATCGGGATGGATAGGAATTTGGTGATAACCAGAATAACCGTCTAGGAAGCAAAAGAAGGAATGCTTCACTAATCGCTCCAACATCTCATCGATGAAAGGAAGGGGAAAGTGGTCTTTCTTGGTGGCCTTGTTAAGCTTGCGATAGTTTATGCACATACGCCACCCTATGACGGCGTGCTGAGGGATGAGCTCATTCTTATCATTGCGCACTACCGTCATGCCTCCCTTCTTGGGCACAACTTGAACGGGGCTAACCCATTCACTATTGGGTACCGGGTAGATAATTCCGGCATGAAGGAGTTTCAAAAACTTCCTTTTTCACTACCTCACTCATGTTGTTGTTGAGCCGACATTGAGGTTCTCTTGAAGGGGTTGCGTTGGGTTCAATGGGAATCCGATGTGTGCAAAGAGTGGGGCTAATTCCCTTGAGATCTTGAAGAGAGTACCCTAGTACTAATCGATGGGTTTCAAGAACAGTGATGAGCTGCTGGGTTTCCACCTCAGATAGCTTATCACTGATGATCAAGGGAGTTTCTCTATTCCCATGGAGAAACGCGTACTTTAATCCCGGAGGAAGAGGTTTAAGCTCTATTGGTGGTCGTTCCGGTTTCTCGGTTGGGTCTAGCTTAAACGAGACCGGAGCCTCATCCTCCTCCGTGAAGAATGGGATTTCCTCTTCAAAGTTTGGTTGGGCTAGCTCTGCTAGAGAAGCGGCCATTACTTCCTCTAGTAGATCTGGTTTGGGTTCGGCTTCTACCGGGGTGTTTTCGGTTCTAAGGTAGGATACCGGTAGGAAGTCGTCACCGATCTTTAGCTCCAACTCTGGTTTTCTTGGGGATTGCTCTAAGATTTTCATGATGGGTCTACCGATAATGATTGAATGGGTGTGATGACAAGGTAGATCAAAGAGATGAAAATCAAGATAGAGCTCATGTTCCGTGAACTTTACGGGACGCACCCGAAGAACGCCCTGGCATCCTAATGTCTCTCCTGAAGGGATGTTAAGGAGTTTCGAAGATCTTGAGAGAGAGGATGCGGCTGCTAGGGATTTTGCTAAGGATGAACTGATGATGTTGACCCCTAGGCTAGGTTCATACCCGACATCATGTTTACTTCCCATGAGTTCACATCTAATGTGCCTCATTTTGGTTGGAAATTTTATGACATCGATCGAGGCTTCCGCCTCATCCAACCATTCTCTACTCATGATGGCCGAAAGATTTGAAATGAGCCTAAAGTGATTGGCTCTTTCTTCTGAGCAAGAGATAGGAGTTTCCGGCTCCTCTTGTGCTTTCGGTCTCTCTACTCTTTGGTAATTCCAAGTATTCCCAAAGTCAACAAATAGCTCATCGTAAAACTCGTAGACAAAATCGCACGAGGGGTCGTCAAACTCTCTATATGGTTGAAATGGTTCATCGGTGAACCATGTTTTTGTTAGAGGAGTGCAATCCTCTACGGATTGAATAGTTGGGAAAATGGGTTCCTCCTCTATGGGTTTTGGTTCCGAGAGAGTGTTTAGCATGGGTTCTTCTTCTTCGTCTGGGAACTCGTCAAAAATCCCTGCGTAGGGAGTATTTTCCAGGATTTTTCCTAGATTGTCCTTACACCCAGACAAGGTGAGATGAGCGAAAGATCCTCCGGAAGAAGAGTCTAAGAAAACTGCTGATTCTGGTCCAAGGCCATCGCGAAAATGTTGCAAGAGAGCGGGCTCTGCGATACCAAGGTCTGGACCAGATTCTACGGTCTTCATAAATCTTGCCCATGCAACTCCTAGAGATTCGGTCTTTCGTTGCTCAAAACAGATGACCACTCGTCGGAGTTTCACTACTTGGGGAGTCGGGAAGAATGTTAGGCAAAAAGCCTTTCGTAAACTTTCCCAGTCCCCCTCTATACTTCTCACATTGAGCGAATACCATTGTTTAGCTCTCCCCGTTAATGAAAACGGAAAGAGTTTCCATTTCAAGGTATCTTGGCTCATTCCTGCGATTACAAGGCACAAACAAAGTTGTTCGAACTCGCACAGGTGGGAATAAGGACTTTCATCCTTATCTCCGGAGAAGCTTTGCTCTCGGACCATAGCTATGAAGCCGGGACGTAGCTCATAGCTAGATGTTGTGATGGAATGCGATGAAGGTGGAGGCTCCAAATGATCGCCCTTTGGAGCGGAAATCTCAAAAAGGGTTGGATCGGAATCCATGAGATAAATGGGGTGATACACGGACGAACTGGGTCCAGGATCAAAATAGCTACCGTTCCCCGGCAACGGCGCCAGAAAGCTTGTTGACGCTCACGAGCGTCGCCACTAGGTTTATATCCCGGCAACGGCGCCAGAAAGCTTGTTGGCGTTTCTTACGTCATTACTAGATTTGCAACGGCGCTAGAAAGCCTGTTGGTATACTACACGATCACAGATAAATCCGCAAGCGCACGGATACCGTTGTAGCTTTCACCTAGGAGTATTTCAAGGTATCGATTTCCTCGGGGAACGAGAAGTGTAGAGAACCTGAATTAATTCATCTGAGGGGTATGGTGACGAAGGATAGAAAGGCAAGGGAAAATTTCGGGTAGAGAGGGGATAACTAATGAAGTTTGGGACTCGTGAGGGTCACGGATAGAATCAAGACACAACTTGTCGCTCGTCGGGGCCAGAGGGAAAAGAGCCACAGAAAGGGATGAGAAGGGGGCCCTGATGTCGTAACTCCCACCTGCCGGAACTAACGTGGTGGACTACAGAGCCCATCCGGAGCTGTCACCTCCCTAGGGTACCACAACTATTCCGTTGAACTGGGAAGCATTCCAAGGTACCGGAGAGTCTAGACACCGCGTCTACACTAACCAAGCACTACTTTACCCCGCGCTAGAGCAAAGCAATCACGATAAGTAGAAACTACTAAACCACAATCGAGGAACCTAAGAGCGAACAAAGAAATGACTTTTAAAACTTAGTTACTCACAAATCCGAACTTACAAAGTATCCCGGGTGTGGACGACCGAAGGTGTACCGCACCCGCTGAGGTACAAGAAGAAGACCGACTCTGGATTCTACTCCAACACTCAACTCTCTCTCCCTACTCTCTGAATACTAACTTCTGGAGGGCTCTGCCACTTGCTTCTAATCACTTGTGTTCTTCCCCGAGGTGCCTGGCTCAATTTATAGCCCCAGTAGGTCGGTGGCTGTAGGAGGGGGTACTTGTAGGCGAGAGGGAGCTGCAGTGGCTGTCAAGGAGGTGCGGCCGTATCTCCAGGTGCGGCCGGCCCTATGATTTTCACCACCTTTGATCGAGCGTCTGTGATTTGGTCCCTGAGGCGGTTAGAAGGCGGTTGTGGGTCGGTTTGCTGCGGGAAGGAGGTGCGGCCGGATCTCCTGGTGCGGCCGGCCCTGGGCCCTCGTGTCATACACTCCGGAGCATGCTCTTTTGTGTAGATGAAGTGTTGATCGTTGCCCAAAGTTGGTTGATCACTGGTTTGTGGGTCTATGGATCCAAGTGAGGCTAATCTTGTCCTCTGGATTGAACCGACTTCGCTCCTTCGATCAGGATTGCTCGCGGCAATGTTCCCTTGAGTGACCGAGGCCCTGTGGCTTGTTTGGCCAAGTTGGGCAGGTGCGGCCAGCCTAGGTGGTGCGGCCGCACCTGGGGGTTCGGCTGGCCCTAAGTGGTGCAGCCGGCCCTGCCTCCTGGCCCCGGTGCATCTCTCCTATGGATTGTTTGATTGATCCCACACGATCGTGTCGAGTTTAGTCGTTTGGGCGCTGGTGCATGGAACTTTACTTGGTATGAACTTGCATAGAGGGATAAGGTGCGGCCGTGCCTACCATATGTGGCCCGGTGCTCCGGAATTGCCCCCTAATCTTAGTCCTGTAGATAAAAACTCAACACAACTCGTGGAACCTTGTTAGCACCTAAAACATGCATGGAATTCGTTATAAAGTGCTACCGTAGCTGAGATGTTGACAGTCAAAAGTTTGTCGTAAGGACCGTCAACACTTGGTTGGTTGCTGCGAGTTCCACAGCTTCGGTGTCGCAGTCGAAAGAGATCTTCAAGTCCCCTTGCAGCGTGAGTACTCCGGCAAGACTTGGCATCTTGAGTACCAAGTAGGTGTAGTGGGGTACCGCCATGAACTTGGCGATAGCTGGTCTGCCGAGGATGGCATGGTAGGAGGTTTCGAAGTCCGCAACCTCGAACTTGATGTACTCGGTGCGGTAGTTCTCCCTTGCCTCCCCGAAGGTAACTGGCAGGACTGCTGAGCCTAGTGGAATGGCCGTGTTACTGGGGACAATGCCGTGGAATGGTGACGCGCTCTTGGTGAGCATGTTGGTGATGTCGAGCTTCATCTTCTTCAAGGTCTTGGTGAAAAGGACGTTGAGCCCGCTTCTGCCGTCGATGAGTACCTTGTTGAGTCTGGAGCCCGCGACTACTGGTTTCAGGACGAGTGGAAAACATCCTGGCTCAGAGAAGCCTGTCCATTGGTCCGCGCGGGAGAAGGTGATGGGTACCTCCGACCACCTTAGAGGGGTCGGCACCGCTGGTTCAATGTTCAAGACTTCCTGTCGGGTGGCCTTCTGAGACCGTCTGGTGGGTAGTCCGCCGAAGAGGACATTCACCGTCTTGTCGGGTTCCTGGAAGTCGTCGTTGCCTTCGTCAACCTTCTTCTTGCCCTTCTTGTCATGAGGAGGTCGTGGGTCTGGAGTGTCCTTGAGTGCTCGCCGGAGTTGATAGCACTGCTCGGTGGTGTGGTTGCCATCCAGATGCCACGGGCACTTCTCTTTGAGCAAGTCTTTGAAGCCGCCAGAGGTCTTTTTTGAGTTGTCCTTCGCAGGGCGTTGTATAGCCGCGACTGTGTTGTCTGGCTTGCGCTTGCGGTTGGAACTCGAGTAGTTGTTATTGTTGCAACCCCCTGATCCTTGTTGTTGTTGTTGTTGTTGCCGCCCGTGTTGTGCTTGCTCTTGCCGCGAATGGAGTCATATTTGGCGTTCGCCTTGTCCTCTTCGTCGGTCCATGATGTGATCATGTCCTTGAGCTTGGTGATGGAACTCGGGCGGCAGCGACCAAAGTCTTCGAAGGTGCGACGGTGGTAGAGTCCGTCTTGGAAGAGGTCGATGACCTCCTTGTTGGTGACGTCGACTACGGTCGCGCGCTTGTCGAAGAAGCACCACATGTACTGGCGTAGCATCTCGCCCTGTTCTTGCTTGACCATTGCCAGGTCCATGCGGGTACCTGAGCGGCCCATGGCGCCCGCGAAGTTGCTGGTGAACTGAGCCTTTAGCTAGTCCCACTCGTCGATCGAGTTCTTTTCAAGTGACTCTAGCCATGTGAGTGGAGCTTGATCCAGGCAGAAGGGGAAGAAGAGGCACTTGGCGTCGTTATACCCACCAGCATTTTCAATGGCCAGGGCATAGCACCTGAGCCACTGGACTGGGTCTTGCTTCGCGTCGTACTTGGAGATCCCGAGAGGTTTGAATTTCTCAGGAAGAAGTAGGTTGCGAAGTCTTGCAGAGTAGACGGGGAAGCCATCGCTGTCGCTTGCTTTAGTGGCCTTTTTTCGGCGGATCTCGTCGATCCTGTGGCGAGCGTCGTAGCCGCCACGTGCACTGCCGGTGATGTGGCTGTTCGTGTTGCCTCGGCCTCCGCGATCACCGCCGCCACCAGCTCTTTTGCCGGCGCCGTGAGATGAGCTTCCGCCGCTGCTACCGCCGCCACCGCCGCCGCCACGACTACCTCCAGCGCCGCCGCGACTACCACCGACGCCGCCCTAGCTATTGCCGCCCTGCGAGGGTCCTCCAGCTGAGGCCCTAGAGCGGTTGGGAGGTGGCTGGTGTTCTACGCGGACACAGTTGCCTCCGCCGTCCGCCGGGCTGCGACTAGTGGCTTCGTGGTTCCTGACTTCATGAGTTCTGATGGGGGGGTACCTGGGAGACCCTGTTGTCCACCCGCATGAAGTCGGTGTCTTCAACGAGCTTGGCGATGACTTCACCCACGCGAATCCCCTGGGCCTGCCGTGCTATCGTGGTGATAGACATGAGGCACTGCTCAGGAGTAGTGTGTACCCGACTGGCAACTTGATCCAGAGCCTCATTGAGGTTCCGGATAGGGAGAGCCTCTCGGAGATGTCTACGCCATTCGTTCCGCTTTCTGTTGCGATCACGTCAAGCGTTCTTGTCATCGGTGGTCTCATCGGGAGGTGCGTTGGCGGACACCTCATCCTCTGACATGTCATCAAGGTACCGGTCGGGTCGACTCTCCGAAGTCCCGACATCGCCGGCCGCCATGAAGACTTCACGGTTGGGAGTACAGAGACTGGAGTCAGTAGTCACCACCTAGGTAGGAGTGTGCTCCTCGTTTGGAGCCAACGGGGTCTCCTCCTGGAAGGGGAGTGTGTCGAGGTAGGCGACGCAGCGTGAGTTGTCGTCCGTCAAGTCTGCGGGCTTGCGATCGGGCCAGTAGACGAATCTTCCGGCAGGGGTAGATGTAATGACCAAGTCGGTAGCAGGGCCTGACAGCGGCTCTTCAATCGTGTTGATCTCGGACTCGAGCTCGATTGGGTCCGACCCGAAGTCAAACTCATATGAAGAGTCCGAGTAGTAGCCGGATGCGGGGTTGGAGTCCGAGGAGTACTCGGAGGCGATCTCCTTGCTAGCCCGGCGTGCCGCGAGAGCTTCCGCATGGGCCCTGCTGGAGTTGCAGAGGACGTATGGGAAGTGCTTGTGCAGTGGGATCGTCTCATACGATGACTCAGAAGCCGGCTCGCATGCGATGACCCAGGGGGACGTCGAGTTCGAGTTGGAGGCGGATCCAGGCTCGAAGTCGGCGACTTGGTTGTAGAGCGAAATTTTGCCGAATTTTTCGGCGAGCGTGCCCGTGACGACTTCAGGAAGCGTCACGAGCCTAGTCTCCGGGTTCGAAGTCATGGTGAGGTGGCACTAGAAAGAGCCAGTGCCGTCAGCAACGCAAACCCAGGAACCGAAGACGAAGGTGTCGCCGCGGTTGAGAGCGGCGGTTGGCTTGATGATGATGGAAGCCGTCGAGTTCGCCATGAGATCTTCGGCGAGATCCCCTACCTGGCGCGCCAACTGTCGGTGTTTTAGACCGGCAACCTACCAAGGGGAGTACCCGAGGTAGATGAATGTGGCCTCGTCGAGATCGGTAACTCGAAGGAGAGACACGTGGCACACAATTTAGACAGGTTCAGGCCGCGAGGTGCATAAAACCCTACGTCCTGTATGCTGCGTAGCTCTGGATTGATTGGGTGTGTTTACAAGATGATGCGGATGATGAAAGAGGGGTCCCTGCCTCGCCTTATATACTCTGGGAGGCAGGGTTACAAGTCGGTTTGAGGAGAGAGTACTAGTCGTATACGACTAGGAGTACTTTACATGGATCCGGACATGTGTAGCTTCCTAACCGAGTACTATCCCTCTGTAGTCCTTGCTCTCGACGCCAGCAGGTGCCGTGCAGCCCAAGTTGAGTAGTCCCAGGGGCCCACCGAGTAGTCGGTCCTAGTACCCACCTGAGTAGTGGGCCCAAGGATGTCCATACGACAATATGTACAAGTAAATTTCAAATTTATGAAAAACAAGAAAATAAGAGAATGCTTACATTTATTCTATATAAAAATAAAAAACATACTTAACAAAAGAATTTAATCTTCTATTTCCTCCAATAACTACCTAGAATAAAATCATTTCTAAACGATGAAAGAATGGAAATACCTAGTACATTTTCTGTATGTCTTCCTTTATGAGCATATATTTTATAAACTATATATATGTACAAGAAAAATTCAATATTATGAAAAACAAGAAAATAAGAGAATGCTTATTAATACAAATTTAATGAAAGAATGAACAATGCAAGTACCATCCTAACTACATTTTCACGTGTATATACAAAATCTCATCTCTCTAATTAATTTAAGCTCCTCCTACCTAGCTACAAATTAACATTTCTATTTTCTCCATCTCTAAACCATAAAACAAAATTTAATCATAACAAATGAAGGGAGGATGAAGATTCCAACCTTGACAACACTTTGGAGGAGAGAAATCTTCACAAACTAATGAAGAAAAAAACCGCAGCACCACCCTAGGCTTGAGTCGCCATGGAGGGGAGGAGCTTGAGCTCACGGGTGACAGGTACAGTGAATGGCTCGGGTGGCAGGAGGAAGGAGGTATGGTGCTTATATGAATGCCGGTCATTAGTCTCGGCTGGGGTACCCTTTAGTCTCGGGTCGTAACACCACCCGGGACTAAAGACCGGGGGCAATTATTACCAGATGGAGCCGTTGGGAGCCCCCCCTTTTGTCACGGTTGGTAATACGAGCCGAGACTAAAGGGGACCGGCTACAGCAGCCATTTCAGGCCACGTCGACGAAAGGCCTTTAGTCCCGGCTCCAAAGTTGAACCGGGACTAAAGGCCCGAACCAAAGCCTCGCTCTCTACCAGTGTATGTAGAGTTGATGTGCATTTAGTCTATTGTTTAGAAGAAAGCTTGTAATTGCAGTATCTGAATTTAATCCTTTTCTGAGTGTTGTTGAATGAATTTGATTTGTTTGCCAGAAAGCATCTCACCTGAAACCCTGACATGCTAAGATATCTCTGTATGTTGGGGACAGTTCTAATTTTAAATCGGGAGAGCTTATCTAGTCCTTTTGATTTTCTTTTCAAAATAGTTGTACACTGGTCATTTGTTGAAGAAGATAATTGAACGAAGATTACTTGTCATTAGAGATACCCTTGGGATAGTTCACGTTTCAGGTGTTGGGAAACTATGAAGTTTCAGGTCTACTTCATGCGACGAGACTGAATCACTGAAGCCTGCCTGCAAGCTCTAAAAAAAGGGGGGGTGATTCAAACATTTCGTTTTTCGCATATGTGGCCCTTCTATAAGTGTGTAATGCTCAAAGCTTTTGTGTGTTGGCAATAGAGTTCCCAGAAAATTTTGAATGGGAAAATAATCTTGCTATGAAAATTCATGCTTCAGGGCTAATGTATGCCCTCACAACATTTAATTTGAACTTGTGTTGTTTGAGGTTCTGTTTATAGAAGCTAATTCTTGTTATATACTCTCCTATCTCCTTGGTGCTCAAATTGTCCCAGCATGCTCGGTTTTAACAAGGTTGCCGACTGTCTAGCATGCTTGGGTGCAAGGGTGTTGGGTCGAGCATTGCCATGTTGGGGTTTTGCTACAACTTCAATTTTTTTTAACGAACCGCACAAGACAGTGTGTGTTGTTAGTTTGATCTCCACCGGTTGGCCCAAAGGTCAACCGGGCCCTTGACCGCTCCCTGATCGGGGGAGCCCAGCCCAATAGATGGCTGGTGGGCCCTTGTAACGACTCGGGTTTTCGGTGAGGAAAACCTGACTCCATGTACCCTTGTGATAGTCCCTGGATCGGTAGCAATCACGTACAGAACTCATTACAGAATAATATCATTTCCATACAACGAAATCAGAGTACAAAGCATAATATTTACATCCGAAACAACTCGGTGTACGAATTTAGTACAAGCCCCTTGGGCTAAGCGACAAGTGGAAATCCTGCGTAGCGGTAGCTAGGGCTTCAAGTCTTCATCTTCAATCTTCACCACAGGCATCCTTGAGCGAAGCAACGCAACCCTTCCTTCATGGATTCCTCGAACTCAGACTCTCACTCCAAGTTCAATCATGCACACTCACAAAACTATCCCCAAGGAATGGGATAGGTTCACGTCACCGACTGTATGCAGCTTTAAGTGGCCTAACTCAAAAGGGTAAGAAAAGTGGCAAGGTAAAAGCTTAGGCTTCCTATGCAGCAGCAGCAAAGCATAAAAAGAAATCATCTCCATATGGTCCCCATCCATACTCTCATCACAACTCGGGAACACCTGGTACCCCAGGGACCCGTCTCCACAACCTATCTCCATCTAGGGTCGATGCGAGAACTTCCTCTCCTTGCACCTCAATGATTGCAATTGGATCGACGAGGTAGAGGGAGCAACTCTCCTCTCCCCGACTGCAACCATGGCTCACCACACTCTCAAACTACAGGGGGAGGTAGAAATCCCAAAACATGAGGACAAAGCTATCAAAGGACATGTCCATGACCGAGGACGCGGCTATAGCTATAGATCGAACAACTCTGCAGAGCGTGTACACCTGTACCCATCCTGGAATGGAACCCGGCCGGTGGCCGACCGACCGAGCCCATCCTACCGTGCGAACTCTCGGTAGTTACGGTCCCATCCTGCATCCGGCCCTTAAAACGACTCCCCCCTCAGAAGGAATCGCACCGGAACTGTGAAATGCCCCCGTGTGGCCACACGGGAGTCGCTCTGAGAGGGTGGTCTCACCTCCACCTCTCCCCCACTGATACCCCGCTATCCTGCTGGCAGGTATGGTTCCGCACTTACCGAGCTCAACTCAGCCCTAACCCCACACTCGGCAGGGTGGTGTGTACGTAAAGGTCCCGTGAAAAGGTCTGTCCACTCGGTTTCAGACCGGGCCGAGCTCATATCCTCCAAGCGCAAGTAAAACCCCAACACCTAGGCTCCGAAAACCGTCAAAGTAGGGATACACTGAGGAGTGCACCCCCATCCCCGATCCCAGATCGGTTGTTTCGAGCTCACCCCCGCCAAAGTACCCAAAACGCCTTCTCCTGCCGGTTTTACCCCACTCACGCCAAGAACCACTATTCCCATCCCAACACATGCATCGCGAAGCTCAGCGCATATACACGCTTATATATATAACATAGTAGTAGTAGGGCAATCAAGGACAGGGTAATTAAAGAAGGCAGTGCAAGGTTCATCATCATGCATTTAAAGTAAAGCGCTAGCATACTACATAGCAATGCCTAATAGGTATTCAGAATCAGTCGGGCGTGAACACATGTGCGCAAGTAGTCGTCGAGGTTTCTGTAGTTGTTCTCGATCTTCTGGCTTGACTTCTCGGCTCCGGGAAAACCTAGATTCGCAAATATAAATATACACAGTGTCTAGATGCAAATAACTCCAAAGAGAAGTGTGACAACCCGCCCAGGAAAATACCGTACTATCGCCTAAACCAATCCACTTTGGTCATTAAGCAATAATAAAGTATCATCCTGTCGTTAGTTGCCGGGTTAACGCCCGGTAAATCACTTGGATATCAACAAAGGATCGAACATATGCATTAAAACTCACGCGAAGGCGAGTCCAGAGTACACTACACCAATTTAAAACCAAACTGCCCCGAAGGGGTTTAAGTATTACAAACCATTGTTCATGACAATAATTAAAGGTTCAGAGTTTGAAAACAGCGGAAATAAATAAACTAGCGCAACGGTAAACATCACAGGAGGCCGTCCGTGATGCCATCATCATCGTCATCCACCCATTCCAGCTCCCAGCCGGGTGGAATCTCACCAGGTCAAATAACACCTGCAACAACAGTTTAAAGCAAGGCTGAGTATACTAATACTCAGCAAGACTTAACCGTCGGGTGATAACTACATCACCAAACTCTAGACATGAGAGGCTGTTTGGCCGGTGGAGTTCTTTTGCTGAAAAGCAACAAAGAGTACGTCCTTACTTTCAATATTTTAGCACAAATTCTAGTTGATTACCATTTCTAAGTGAGCCAACTAAGTCAATCAAGAGTTGTACAAACAATTAATTCAAGTAGTAATATTCACAAAGTTCCATCATTAAGGGATATCATGACCAGTTGATTAAGCAGTCTCGGATAACGGTGAGAAGCCGACAATCGATTGATTTATAACCTTGCAAGGTGGACCTAAACACACAGAGGGTGCATACCCCAAGAATTACAACAAAAACGAAACGGGGTATACACCGACCAGACGGTTCCCATCTTTCTCCGGATCGGGATCAGACCTACAGTCCTCGGTACAGGGCTTACTGGAACGTCACGCCGGATCGCCCAGATTCGCACAGGTACCCCACTGTTGCAGGCAGGGGGACACACAAGGTGTCCTAAGGGTAGTAGGGAAAAGTTCCCTTGCCGTGTCCATCAGGTACTAGGTTTACCGGTCCCATTCCCGGCAAGTGCTTAGTACATTCAAAAGCTTAGCCTACGAAAGCCACTGGACCGGAGCCCAAATCCCATGCTCTTACCACATGAGCAATCCATTTATAAAGATCTTATGATTCGAACATAAGAACCTATTCTCGCGAGTGACGAACATCACTCGACTTGTACCGGTCCTATAGCATAGCAGCTATCGACCTAGCATACTAGTAAAAGAGCATAGGTACCTAGGGATCATGCATCTAGGGTTTCAATTCAACTCCTGAAACGTAAATGCGTAATCATAGCAAAGATAATTGCAAAATTTTAAAAACAGGGTTAATGATCCGGGGCTTGCCTTCGCTGGCAAGGTTGGCCTTGGGCCCTTCTGGACTTTGGTCCAGGTCATGCTCTACAGCGACGTAGTGCACGTCTCCGTCAGCTCCTTCGTCTCCTCCTTCTGGCACAGACGTACAGCTACCGTCGGGAAGATCTACACGGGATGCAATGCAAGATTTAATTGACGGTTTTCAATTTAATTAATTACCAAACAACATATGACAACCATGAAGAGTATGGTTGGCCATATTCACCTTGACCAACACACATTTGGTTTAACCTTTCTATTAAAGTAATTTCTTGTGGTGCTTCATTATTTATTCTTTTTGATAGTGATTGTGTACATATTTATGTAGATCAATAATTTAAATTTCACCAAACAGCCAGGGTGTGTCACTTAGCTTCATAGCATGATTCACATCACACACACAAGGTCATTAAGTGTGATTTGGTGATTTTCCAATTCAATTTAATATTAAGCTTTAAAAGGCTACCATAGCTTTTATTCACAAAACAACTAAAAAAAATTTTGTGGGGTGTGTTATGAAACATTACAAACCTATACAAAGCCACTGCACACACATGTACACTTATGAGAGCTATGAAATTAATATACCGAAAATAATAAACTCTAGCCATTCCAAACATGATAAATACATACAAAAATAAATACTCATCAAAATGATTCCAACTTTCTCACACATGGCCTCTGGTCCAAATCTAAGCTATGCATGCAACATATACACCTAGAACTACTATAGATCTTGGGTTATGCATTTACAAAGAAAAACAAGCATATTTCAAGAATAAATATTTCTGACAATTATAAAATCATGATTAATTCACCAGAGGTGCATCTTGGCATAAAAAGACAACATGCATAAGTTGGGCACAAAAATCTAATTATTTTTAGCTATAAAAATCATTTAGACAGATTCTGCATAAACAGAAAACAATTCACAATAAAAGATTTGCTCAGTAACTTTGTGCCATTTTTGGTACAGAAGCTAGGCATGGCATAACACACAACATATCCAAAATTTAGCTACAGAGCACATGTATATTTTGAGATACAACAGATCTACGTTTATCAAACTTCTATTTTTCATGCAAAAACTATCAAGAAAAACTATGGACATGCTTTACAGAAGTTGTAGGGTTTTTCACCAGGAATCCAACAAAATTGAGTTTGCATTTTTCTGATTTTTCTACAGTTTTCTATGGATTTTCTAAGATTCAGCTGAAACTCAAACACTATTTAAGAAACTATTTGCACCGGGGTCCCTGGAACTTTTGATTCCTTACAAAAGTACCCCTGGTTCGCACAAAAGACCCTGGAATTACTTCCAGGCTTGCAATGCGGCCCTTGGGGCAAGGCCGGCGGCGGCTCCGGCCAAATTCCGGCGAGGAGCTCGCCGGGGAGAGTCGGGGACGGGTGGAGGATGGTCAGGGGCTTACCACGGGCCGGTTTGTGGCAAGAGACGGGGTCGGGGATGTGTCGGCGCGCGGGCTCGGCTGCAACGGGCGGCGCCGGCCGCTGGAGCGTCTGCTCCGGCGAGGCCACGGCCCGGCCAAGACCACACGCGGGCCGAGGAGCTCTGGGGATGTAAGGGAAAGGATTTGGAAGCCTACAGGGTCGACGGTGCTGGCCGGACGAGGGAGTTCGTCGGGCGACCTTCAATGGCGGGCGGCAGCCGAGCTCTGCTCCGCGCGAGAGGAGGCAGGGGGCCGGCTTTATAGGCGACGAGCGCGCAGGGGGGGCAAAGCTTCGCGGCTAAGGCTCCCTTGGCCAATTAAACCGTGTGTACGGCGGCCTAGCCTCGGCAGGCGCGCACGGGCAGGGGGAACGCGGCGGACCGACGGGCGAACGGCAGGGCGGCCGGCTTGGCGCGTGGGGAAGCTCCACGTGGCAGGGAGTGACTTCAAGGCGCCTCGGAGTGATCCCGGCCTCGGGGTGCGGAGCCTTGGGAAGGCGCGCGGCCACGCGCTGGGCGCACGCGCGCGTCGTGCGCCGGCACTCCAGAGCGCCAGGGCGCCGGTTTGGCCTGAATTCTACCAGTCAATGCCGGTTTGACCGCGTTTTTCTTCAAAAATTTGAACTGGACGAAATTTTCTCCAAAAACGAAAGTTGTAGTGTGAAGTACCCTCTACAACTTTTACAAAGGTCGTCCTATGTTTTTCTCAACAGATTTTGCATAAACTGCTCGCCAAGTTCCTGTTTTTCATGGCGCCGGTGAACAGTGTCTACTGGCGTTGACCGAGCTTTTTCACCTATTTCACTTCAAATTGCAAATGCCATCCAACATGAAAGTTGTGCCTCTCGAAAAACTGGACAACTTTTATATTGGGAGATTTTGAAGTGTTTAGGTGAAATTTAGAGAACGCGGCAAAAGTTCCGGAGGGAGTTCAAGGACATAGGGTTTGACCGGGGTTTTGACCAATCTTTGACCACAAAAGTGTGTTGACTTAATTAAGAGGGTCATTAGCACTAACTAATGGTATTTAAACACCTGGGGTGTTACAAGAAGCAATAAAGAACCAAATAAACTCCAAATGCTAGTCTAACGGGTGATTCATAATTTTAGAAGAATAAAGAAACTGATTTCATATTTTTCTAAGGTAGAAACAATTTATTAGGGATTTTCAAATAAAGAAATATTTTATGAATTTAGTTAATTGCGTTAAAGCAAAGAAAACACAAGTGAGGAAGTTAGAGAACCAAAAACTAGGTTTTTGGGTTGATTTGCATGGTAAGCGGATGACTAGTCAACGATCGGTGTTGACCGAGTCAGAAAGAAAGGTCAAAGGTCAACCGGACCCCTCAAGTCATCCTGTGGGTCCCGTAGGTCAGATTGGAGAGATTGTGCAGGATGGATTAGATATAAGCGGTGTATGATGGTTGTGGTACTTGGCTCAAGCTGAACATGGCTAGGGTGTGGCATGGTCGCCGGCTTGGTTAGCGCACGCGTCGTGCACGGCGAAGGCATGACACGATCGCGGCGGAAGGTAAGGTCGGGACTTGAAAGATTAAGAACAGGCACCTGGTTCAAAGCTTAAGGATCGGAGGAAAAGAGTATGTGCTGCTATTTAGCAAAGCAACATGCAGCCAAGGTGGATTAAGGGTCACGGTCAGCATGGACATGGCTCAAGAGCAAAAGCTTGTATGGTTTGTGGCAGAACACCAGCTAGAACAACTAGTATGCACACTAGCTAGCATATTTTAGATGAACACATACCATTTGCAGCTCGTATGGTCACAAGCTTGCACTTGAGATTGGGTATGGCTCTTAGGATTTGGTGCATCTGCCTCACGGCTGCAGCTGCTAGCAGGAAGGGTTTGGATTCGGAACATCCGGCACCTGCTTCTTGCTCCGGTTGAGAGAAGGAAGGAATTGCAGGCCGTGGCTTGGAATGTCAAGCATTGTAGCATAAAGGTGTTCCGAGGTGGCATGCTGACATGGTAGGGTGTGGCTGTGCTTAAACAAGCAGAACGAAAGGGAAAGGTAGCAGACTGCTGCTTGCTGATTTTGGGGAAAAAGGAGGAGAATGGCTGTTGTTTAGCGTCCGGCGATAGGAATAAACAGAGGAGAGATGGCAGGCTGCAACTAGCTGCTGCTCGCTTGATGCAAGAATGCACAGGGTGTTATCTGATTGGCCGGATTGGGAAAAAGAAAGGGGTTGCTGCAGCTCGATTCTTGCTGCTTGGTTGGAGAAAAGATCATGGAAAAACCAGAGAAGCAAGAATTCGAGACTGCATTGGATGACTTTAGTGGAGAAAAGAATTGAAGGTTGTTGCTATGCATCTCGGGAGGAAAGGAAAAAGAAGCCGAGCAAAAGAGAGAGAGGATTGGGGCTGCGACTACTGATCAGTGGAGCACAAGGAAGAAAGGGATTCCTCTGGTTGCTTCGATGGAGCAGAAGAGGAGAGGAACAGGGAGAGGCTGGCGGCGGCTTCGGAGAGAGTGAAAAGGAGAGGAGTGGCGAGGGTTATTTAAGGAAAGTAGGTAGGGTTAGGGGTAGGTTAGCTAGAGGGCTCTTAGATGGGCTAAGATTTTGGGCTAAGGCATTTAAATCCTGCGAAATAAATTGGTCACAATTTATTTCGTAGATTTGGAACAAACGAGTTGACTATTCTTCTGGGAATTAATTAAATAGCAAAGTATTAATCCGAGAAACCAGAAATCATTGTCGTAACTCAAATGAGCTCTCGGATATTTAATCCAATAAATTATAATTTATTCCCCGAAATCGAATCAATAGCAACGGATCAATTCGAAGAGTCGGAAAATAATTCTATAATTCATTTATGAAATCCCAGAGCACTTGTGGAGAGTTTAGGCTCAGAAAGATTAGAAGGCCGACTCAGAGATTAGAGAGCTTCAAGATGGTTTAGGCGGGTTCAGGTTCACGGGCGGCTCTGGTGGATGTCCATGGCGACGTGCTTCATGGCGGCTTGCTGTTTAGACATAACACCGAACAGGTTCTGCCCATGGCGAGGACACCCGTCAGGGTCTCCACAACTGCAGCTCGTCTGGTGGCTCTGCACCGCTGTGTGGGGGATCGAAGCTGTTGTCCCCTCCTTAATCTACTGATCAGAGTAGACTGGTAAGGGATGAGGTGTCGCTGGTGGTGGCGAGATGGAAGTGGTTTTTGCTGTTAGCTTGCTACTGAGGAACAGAGAGCAGACAAGTGGATTGGAGAAGCAAAGAGAGGTAGGGGCAAGGCTCAGGTTTCTGGGTTCAGGATCAGTGCCCCAAAAGGGACGGCTTTGCCCTTCCTGGTTGGTGGTATGTGTGTGCAAGCCAGAGCTCGGGCCAAGGCAGCACTTTGCCCGGTGGCGTACGGCGGCTGGACGGGAAACGGACGGCGGCTCGGTTTGGGCAAGGAAAGGGGGAAGCTTGGGCTCGGGTCCCCGGTCCGACGGCGACGAGGTTCGGTTCGGAGCGGCAAGTCAAGCTCCACGGCGGCGGTACTGGGGTGTCCACGCCGGTGAGGTGGTTCACTCACGAGCGTGGGTGTGTGCGCGCGTGCGCGTGGACGTGCGATTGCAGGCAGGTGCCTCCGACGTCGAGCAACGGCCGCAGAGCGGCAGCCCGGTGCGGCGGGGGTTGACAGAGACGGCGTGCTTTGCGGCAGAAGCACCGTCTCGCGAACGGAAGGACGTGGTTACGAACGGGGCTTGCCAAGCGACGGCTTGGTCGCGTGCACGCGCGTGCGTTGGGCCGTGAGGCAGCGCCCTTGGCCGAGCACGGCGGTGTGGTGGGAGCAATGCTCCAGGTGGCGGGGAACGGTGGCGCTGGCGAAACAGGAGCCCTCGGCGTTGTGGCTGGGGTGGCCAATGCTGGCGTGCGTGCGTGAACCGGGTGTGGGTGCGTGCGCTCGTTCGGCCAGGAAGACAGGGTCTTGGCCCGGCGGAGGTGTGCGCGGGCGTGTGTGCGCGAACGGGTGCACGGGCGTGGCCAAGAAAGGTTGGGCCTTGGCCCCTCGGTTGGGTGAGTGCAGGATGCCGCCGGCGCAGCCTCGGCGGTGACACGAACCAGGCGGCGTGCGCACGGTGATAGCACGAGACAAAGGTGAACAGCAAGTGGCGGAGCGCGCGCGTTGAGGAAGGCAGCGGCACCTGCAAGAATGGCCGGCATGGCTCGATGGCCAGCACCCAGACGACGGCGGGTCGCGCGGCGGCGCGGCGCGGGCATCGGCATCCAAGCAAGCACACAAGGCTCGACGCGTCCACGGCTCGAAGGCCGGGCGCCACAGCACAAGAGAGGTTGGTGTGGCTCACCTCGTGTTCCTGGACGCGGCGACGAAGCGGCGGTGAAGAGAGCAGAGCAAGGACGACTACGGCTTGAGGCAGAGGAAGCAAAATGGGTGACGTTGTCCTCCGCGGTTCTGTCTCTGGTACGCCGCGATCTCGGCAGGGGCGGCTCCGGCCCCCTTCGGTCTTTCTCCTCGGCGCCGACGGTTTCACCCAGGAAAACAAGGCATCAGCTTGGGGCGTGGATAGGAAAGGACCAGGCAGCAGCAAGAGAAAAGGGAAAAGGGGCCACTGGTGCGTGCTCTCACCTTCGAGGCAAAACACCGAGCAGGTCACGGGCGTGACGGCGTCGTAGTGCACGGTCACTGCTTCGGCTCGACGTGGCCGGCACTCCTGGAAGCAGCTTCAGCGCGGCATCGTTGCCCCTGGTGGTGAGGGCGAGGACGCGGTGATGACGGCGTTTCCCCCACCGGTGCGGCGTGGCTCGGCGATTCCAGGGCGGCGAGCACCTCCTGGGCGCAGCGCGGCGCAGCGACGGGGCGCAGCGCAGGGGATGCAGGGGCGGCGGCGTCGCAGGCTTCCCCGGACGGCTCCATCTTCACAGCGCCCGCGTCAGCTCCAGCTCCGAGTCGACGACGGCGACCATGGCTTGGCGCGGCCTCCTAGAGCAGCAGCCCGGCAGTTGGGCGGCGCGGTGCACAGCGACCTCCGGCTCCCTCCCCGTCTCTGGATTCACCCCCTCCTCTTCTCCTTTATCCTCCCCCCTCTTCTTCCTCCTTTCTTGCGGTGGACAGGGAAACGATTCCCCAAGGGCGGCGGCGGACTGGGAGCTGCGGCTGGTGATTGGATTTTATAGGGATGCAGCTAGGGTTCGGGGGTGGAAGATGGACGGCGGGCGGAGCTCCCAGGCGGCGTGGCGCGCATCCAGGTGTGCCAGCACAGTGGGGCGGCGGCCATGGGGGTGCTCGGGTGCCCTGCGGCGCCCATCGCTATCCGCATCGCGTGCGTCAGCGGGAGAAAGAAGAGATACAGGGGAGAAGGGCAGCTGACAGCTGGGGCCCGCGTGTCATGGGCACAGCGGGGGTAGGTGTAAAAGGGGCCTAGCGGGCCGGATTTCCAGGTAGGCCGGCGGGAGATCAGGGGCAAAGGTGGACGGGCGACGAGAACTGAAGGGCGTCTGGTGAACTTGCAGCACCGAGTTTAAAGCCCAAGCTGCCTAAAGGTTTTTCCTATTTCTATTAACCTTATACCTTATATACCCACAACTCAAATTTGAATTTAGAATTCAAACTCGAGTCACACTCAAGTAAACTCCAAATAAATTCCAATAAACTCCAGAGTTCTCACACTAGCATTTTATAACTCCTAAATTTATGATTTTGTTCACAAAAATTCTAGGAATTTTAGGGAAGGATCAAAGAAGACATCCTTACAAATTAAGTGAGCACTCAAATTCAAATTTTTTTTTGAAATTCACATTTTTGCAAACATTAACATTCCGGGAAAATCCGGGATGTTACAGCCCTGTCGCACAGCGCCATAAATAGGAGGTGGGGACCACGGCTCGACTCACGAGGTTCACTGCCGCTGCCACTCCCCACGGTCCTAACCCTAGTCCGATCGAGAGGGGTGCTACCGCCGACGTGAAGCCCACCGCCGGCTGCCCCTGCGTCCTCGCCACCACGTCTGCCTCTACACCGACCGTCGCTGCCATGCGCAGAGTTCATGCCGAAGAAGTGATGGCCGGAAGGCAAAGGTATTGACCCGAGTTGAGTTCATACCCGCTAGTTTCTACTCCTAGAGATCAAGTTAAAACTACAATGGTATAAAGAGCCAGGTTAGAGAGTAGGTCTAGTTGGGAAAAGCAGTGTAGTTTTGAGAAGAAAGATACACCCAAATCGAAGAGATCAGGGGAAGTAAACCACTGCAAACAAGTCTATTTGATGTAAATCGAAAAGAGCAATAATAGATTCAAAGGGAATCAAGTTAAGACATGCAACCCTAACCCTAGATTTGCTCGGGTTAGGGGAAGAAATTGAAGAAATTCGTGTCAAGCACCGAAACCCTAACCCTAGATCGAGAAACACCGATGAGGAGGGCCTACCTGTGGCTCACCTGCCATCATCACCACCGCCGGCGGTCCATTGGACACTGCGCGGGAGTATAACTTCGAGAGCCACGGAAAGGGGACCCCGCCACCGTGCGGGTCACCCTCGGCCTCGGTCGAAGGGCACCACTGAGAGGCTACTCCACAGCAGCGCGCTCACCCTCGGGCGAGCGCGCGCGCCGGCCAGTGGCCCCGCGGCGGCGTCGTGACCTCCGCCGGCCGCCATGTGTGCCGGCCCTCTGGATCTCATGAGCGGGACTAGAGGAGAAGTGAGGGAGGGAAAGAAGAAACAAAGAAAGAGGGGAGGGCCGCGGCCTTGAGCCGTCGCCACCACTTCTCGCCGACGCCGGCGGGCCGCCTGCCGCCTGCTGCCGGACACGGGAGAAGGACCCCGCACCGTCACTGTTCGGCTGCCAAGAGATGCAGGGGAGGGTGAAAGAAAGGGGCTAGGGTTTGAGGGCTTGCAAGCCGGCCGGATGCTTTTGTCCCTCCTAAAACGCTGGACAGCCGTCCGATCAAGATCGATGGTCAAGATCTCCCTGATGCAATCGGCGCCTCGTGGGCCAGATTGAGCCTAGGCGGAGGTGACAGTGGGCCGAATCGGCGGCCCGGTGATTGGCTGCTGGACCTCTGGCCCAGGCGGGCGGACGCGGTCCCGCACGTGCGAAGGAGGCATGGGCCGTCGGATGTTGGGCCGCAGACCCAGGTCGTTTTGGGAGGCTGTTTTTCTCATGTGGGCCAGATGCAAGTTTAAAGCAATGATTTCAGAAGCAAGTTTTGATGTTTTAAGTATAGAAATTTATCTCTATTCAATTGAACCAATGTCGTAAATTGTTTAGAGAGTAGATGAGAATAAGAAATGTCTCTGAAAGTAAAGTTTTCTTTTCATGTAAAGTTTCCGCTGCAATAGTAAAGATTTATCCTCTAATTAAATTAGAGGAGTAGAAAGATATTTCTTTAAAGTATTAAAGTTAATTATGATATTGTTATTTTCTGACCAAAGTTGATGATAACAATATTATAATTTTATTTATGATTTTAAGTTTTTATCTCTGATAAATTTTGCATCAAAGTGATCAATTTTCAGAGGGAAGATAAAGATCAAGATGCGCTCTTGATGAAGGAAAGTTTATCAAATGCTTCTAAAAAGTAGATATTATCATGCTACACATGATTCCGCTGTAATAATGATTATGATATTGTTGTCTTCTATCCAAAGTTGATGATAATGATATTATATTGTGCATTAGTTCTATTTCTGCCCAAAGGTGATGTAGAATTAATGTAGAAGAATGTTGCATGTTGAGTAAAAGCATTCGACGTAAGATTTGAGAGAAAAGACAGAGAACGTTGATTTCTATCAACAAATAAGATATCACTCGGCTACAGTGCCAGAGCAAGTGAATGAAAAGGCTCAATTTAAGCAAACTTTTAGCATGTTTTAAGTATAGCTTTTTCTCTCATGTACAGCTTCCGCTGTTAAGCAGTTAATTAATTTTCTGTTTAAGTTGGAACCAAAGGGAAGATTTAAACAGAAAATGATGACTAAGTGAACATTTTATACGTCATAATTAAGTTTATGTATTGTGAATAGTATGATGTGAGTTGTGATAAGTAATATGCATGTCTAATTTTGACCAAAGTTAAATTACACGTGTGTATGACAGAGTATTAAAAGTTTTTTGCACACATTTCTAGTGTCCTAAGAGCATATCCCATATGATGGGAGAAGTTAGGCATAATACTTATGCACGTTGATCCTGCGTGTCAGGAGAAGTTTGAAAGAATTATCCTGTGTTGCCAGGAGAAGTTCATGATGACTCCAAAAGTAAGAAGATCATTACATGAGAAATTTTTGTTCTCTCTAAATAATGATCTGACAGAATGTATTTGTGGACATTGTTCCGATAAAGAATGGCTTAGAGTAACACATTTTAACTGAGTAACATCGGTTAGAACATGTGAGTTGCAGAGTATTCAGGTTTATTTCTGAATTTATTGAGTGAATACAAGCCAAATATCAGCATTCATAAATTTCACCCGCATGACGGGGAAAAATTTAAGTTACTACCCGCATGGAGGGGTAAGCTAGTATAGTGGTGTCCTCATCAGGAGTCCATTCTTAAGAGTTTATTTATGACATTGTCATTTTCTAACCAAAGTTGTTAATGGTGATGTTATAAAGTACATATTATGAGGAGTTCATGCGTTAATTCTATTTTCTGCCCAAAGGTGATGTAGAATTAATGTAGTAGCAAGATGAAGCGAAACAACCCTACGTTATTATAAGTATATCTTGCATAGCAAGAGAAGTTTGGGGTAGTTCTTAAGCTGTTCAGATTTGACTGTGCACTTCCATCGTGACATGGTCGTTAAGTACTTAAGGGTTGATGCCATAAGGGGAGAAATCCCAAAATTACACCATTTGTAAGAATAAAGGTGGAGAGTTGATTAATTGACTCTTGACAATACAAACGTGTTTGAACACTCTAATTGAGTTGCTCGATACGGAGTTACAAGTAATGGTGGAAGACGCATAATTTTAAATGTGCAAAGTGGCATGCAAGGAGGAGTCATTTCAAAATGAAGTAAAGGACAAAAGGAAGTTGTATGCGAGTTTGATTTGCATAAGTATTGCAGATAAAGTATTCTGTAAGTTCTTGAAGTGATATGAGGAAAAGTGTACTCCCATATGAGTTAAGAAATAATTTTGTTTGCATGACACAATCGTGTGAATGAATCAAGTTAAGAAAAATTCCTCGTTCACAAAAGTCTATGATTAAGTTTCAAAATTATGGCATTGAAGCTTATGCCATATTTCGAGGGGGAGAAATGATCCCTATAATGCGATGCATAAGATGCATTGAAAGAAAAGAGATGTTAAGTAATTGTGCATTGAAGTATGCAAAAGAGATGATCTATCAAGTAATTGTGACCATCAAGGGGAGTACAACGGTCATAATAATAGATACCCCTAAGAAAAGAGATAGCTAAATTCCTGGAATTTTCATATTTCCGATAGGAAGATAGCACAGTCGATCAGTATTTGCACTGGTCAAGAAAGTTTAAACCCAAATAAGAAAGCTTAATGATATGCCATCTTTACAGAAGGTGGGACAATCTGGGGAGTATGGTACAAGGAGACCTAACTTCACCTAGAGGATGAAATAAAGAGCAAGAATGTGGTACATCGAGAAATTGACTTTGAGGAGAAGCGGGTGAGTTTGCCCACTTCAATGATTTAAGGAGTCAATGTTCTTACTACCTATTGCCTGACATTGTGGTGCCAACGCCTGTTGTTATTCCACCTGTGGCAACCTATTGCCACAAACGTAGGGGAGCATGGCATGTCCAGTACTCTACCACACATGTGGGGGAGCATGGCATGTCCAGTACTCCGATAGCGACAAGAAGCACAAAGTAGGCACCTGTCCTTCAGGATCCTATAGTTACCATTGTCGCATGTGAGAAAGAACAACAACAGTTCCGAGTAAGAGAGTCCGAGAAAAGTCTTGGAAGATGAAATGAGATTTATGAAAAGTCTTAGAAAAAGGCAATGAGAATAAACATGATGCACGACTTGGGTCGAAAGGCTTCATGCAAAGAAAATAAATAAATTATGATGAGATATTTTCTCATGTAAGGATTCTCTAGAATCATAATGTAAAGACGACATTCCTTAATTGAGAATATGAGGATATTTTTACATGGCATGACCCAAAGGTTTTGTTATGGAAGGGGAAAGGACATGTGGGATGTCGTCTGAAGTAAGTTTTGGGTTTAAAGTAAGGATCACGAGGACAATTGCATTTATGCAAAGTTCAAGAATTGGAAACATGTTTTCCTCATCATGTTTAGATCACCACTCTCTAGTAGTGATGTTAGTCTGTTGTTGCAGACAAAGAAGTTATTGTCCTCAAAGTTTGGTATATCTTGGTTAAATATCATTCATTCAAGGAATTGAAATTTACCGAGATATAACTTAAGGGGTATTAGGATTATCGCAAAGAGCATACTTAGAAAAGAATTTTAAAGA
Organism: Cenchrus fungigraminus; assembly: GCA_036936925.1. Taxonomy (NCBI): domain Eukaryota; kingdom Viridiplantae; phylum Streptophyta; class Magnoliopsida; order Poales; family Poaceae; genus Cenchrus; species Cenchrus fungigraminus. The sequence continues at coordinate 10,160,746 of CM072778.1, read as the reverse complement.
AATAAGTATGCATGCGAGTCAGTATACGCCTGTTCTATATGAGGTCAAGGGTAATAGTTTTGGAATTTCAGTATTCCAGGAACCAATGTATGATCGATCGAAAGTGGTTCCAAGTGCTTCAGCTGTTGGATGCAAAATCAATTGCTCAAGAAGAAGTTACCCTGACATAGTTTAAGTATCCGGGAAATTTTTGGCAAAAGTCCAGTCTAGCTATAGATCACTGGAATGGAGTTAAAGAATGTCTTTGCAATAATCTTGCAAACTGTTGTAAGCCTCATGCTAAGTAAGAAAGTAATACGTACTCACAAAAGGTTGTGAGTAAAAAGGACTAAGTTTTAATGAGTTGTTTAGTGAAGCCCACAGTAGTAGCTAACACTCGAGATTGGAGTCTTATTGTGGAAAAGCTCCAAAGAAAAATAGTTGTGATGACATGGGTTAAGTATACCCAAAGTTTAAGCATGATATGAGGCTACAGAACAGGCTAAATGGTTAAAGAAACCTTTACCCGAAATAGATAATGGTAGACAACAGCAACATAACATTCAAGTGTATTGTCTCCAATTGCAACATGTGAAGTGTGCCGCCAAACACATTGAAAGTGAGTTATATGTTGCAAAGGAGAAAATCCAGAATCATTTTGATAGTATTGAGCATAGAAGTACCGAGCAAGTACTTGCGGATCCGCTTACCAAAGGTTTACCGCCCAGTGTGTTGAGAGAACGCATAGTTGACATGGGTCTATGGTAGAACCTATAATTTCTGGATTACTAAGGGCCTAGAGTAAGATCCGTTCAAAATAGGTGAGTGTATTGTGGCTGGTTAATCAGATGGTAATTACTGTTATGATGACCCATGCTCGGTATGCCTATATGTGATGAAGTGGGTACCAAGCGAAGAGTTGAGATTTAAGAGACATAAGATGAGATCAAGGGGGAGAATGTTAGTTTGATCTCCACCGGTTGGCCCAAAGGTCAACCGGGCCCTTGACTACTCCCTAATCGGGGGAGCCCAGCCCAATAGATGGCTGGTGGGCCCCTGTCGCGCAACGCCATAAATAGGAGGTGGGGACCACGGCTCGACTCACAAGGTTCACTGCCGCTGCCACTCCCCACGGTCCTAACCCTAGTCCGATCGAGAGGGGTGTTGCCGCCGACGGGAAGCCCACCGCCGGCTGCCCCTGCGTCCTCGCCGCCACGGCTGCCTCTACACCAACCGTCGTTGCCATGCGCCGAGTTCATGCCGAAGAAGTGATGGTCGGAAGGCAAAGGTATTGACCCGAGTTGAGTTCATACCCGCTAGTTTCTACTCCTAGAGATCGAATTAAAACTAACACACATTTCATTGATAGAGCAGAAAAAGTACAAGACTATGACCCTGGGAGATCATATGCAGGAAAATAAAAGAAAGAAAAAATAAACTCGCCCGGTTGGATTAGGACCTCAACACGGGTTACCGCACAACTATATGCACTGGCCGGTTGGATTGGGACATCAACACGGCCACAACTCTACACTCAACGACGACAGAAGAAACAAAGCAAAATCGCAGCTCCACCCTCTCATACAAGTATCGAAGACCACTGAAGTGAAGACCGCCGCAGATAGGGGACGGAGGGGCAAGCACCACCACACCGAAAGGGCTACCGCCGTGCAGGACCTACAACTTCAGTTTAACGAACACTAATTAAGTTGTGTCCATTCATAATGAGAACAATACATATTAGTTGTGCCACATTCAGGCCATTAGCATCATAATTGCCATCAGCACACTTTCGTTGACCATCGTTGCTCGTCGGAGTTGGACTCACTCCAACGTAGATAGTTGTTGGCTTGCTGCCTCCTAGGTGTCCCTGAACTTTGGCTCGTCAGAATCGAATACTAGGTAATATATGCAAGCATTGAACTTGAATACGTTTAATTCACACTAACATCATCACTTGGTCGAACGGCACACATGGTTGCTATACAACAGAAGTAATACAATGAAAGTCAAGCATGTGAACATTATTTATAAGCTCAAGCAGAGATTGAAGCTTGCCTGTATTTGTCTAACCAAAATTCTGTAAAAAACAAAGTTCTTCTCCCTGTTGGGTTATCCCTCCACATGGAGGATGATTTGGAGCCCAGCAACTCATGAAAAACAGCCCACAAGCCCAAGTACTTGTGCACCATTGATCTTGTGCTTGAATCAATGGTTGAGATGGCTTCTTGAGAAGCATATAAGCAAAGAAAACCCTAACCCTCATCTCTCAAGGTGCTTCACTTGTGAGAGAGGGAAGAGCAGCACACACACAACACAACTAAGAGAGGAGAGGAAGAAGAAGGAGAAGCAAATCTATCCAGATTTGGTGGCTCTGGGCAGATCTGACTCAAACCTGTGATTGGAGGCTCAAACGTGCTTGGATTTGCGCCAAACTTGGTGAGCTCGTTCTTCACTTAGGGTACTTTGATCTAGTCAGTTGGTTTGAGGTCTGGTTCAGTAGAGCATCAAATTTGGGGTTGGTTTTGTCAGTTTGGGTGACTGCAGTTTCAGCATAGAGCAGTTTTGGTAGATGATCTGTTTGGGTGGTCAAACGGTGTTCTATTGAGCTGAATTTTGGTCAGTGGTCTGAGTACTCGTGGAATCACAATCCTAGCAAAATTTGTGCACAGGGGATCTGTAGTTTGCGTGATATGAACTGATTACCGAAGGGAACAGAATCTGTGTATTCTCTGTTTTCAGAGTAGTTCCTCTTGCTAGTGGTGGTTGTTGTTGTTGCTGCAAATACCTAGTTGCATTATGGTGAATGTGTTGCTGCTGGTGTAATCCTCTAGAGGTCCTAGAGAATACTCCTTGTAACCATTTGTTGATTATAGTGGAAGCTTGGAGTGGTCCGTCCCGTGGGTTTTATGAATGGATACGGGGAGGCTACGCTAGCACAAACAAAATTTTCTCCGCAAAACAGGAACTGCTGCCGTCAGAGATCACGGGATTACCACTAGACGCGCAGATGCAGCGGAACCGTCTCGATGTAGACGAACGCGTCGAGGTAGCAGGCAGTGCAGTTGCTCACGTCCACCTTGTCCTTCACGTGCGGTTCGTCCTTGTGCTCTAAACGTAGCACCTCCAAGGTATCCACACGTACGGGGAAGGAACGTCGATCGTAGATGTACTAGCACCTCACAAACGATCACGAACTGGAGGATATAGGTGGAGGAGGAACGAATGAATTACTGTTCACACATGGCACTGTTCACCCGCGGTTACTGTAGCTTGCGGTTACTGTAGCGGCGTCGCGCTGTAGCAGCGCATTTGGGTTTTCCCCCACCTTTGTATATATAGAGGTCACTAATGGGCCTTTCAACCTTTGCGGCCCATTAAGACTTCAGTACCCTAATGGATCAAATCCATCAAGCCCATTAGTGGATCCAATCCAATTGACTCTAGAGCATATATCAACAGTCTCCCACTTGAACTAGAGACAATCACATACGCAAGCTTTTCAATATTCCAAACCCCTTAAGTGTGTGACCCTATGGGTTCACACACACATAGACATGGTCCGAGTACTCCTACTCGACCACTAGTTGATAGCGGCCTCTAGCAAGATGTGTCAACTCCTATGCATACGTAAAGATCTTATCAAAAAACCATCACATCGTTTCATACATGCTATTCCCTTTGCCTCACGATATTTGGTCTAGCTCCAAGCTGACCTCTCTTTCTCGATACCGTGATTCAGATCCTTAAAAGGGGGTTAACTCTTAACCCAGCACGGCCATGCATTTCTTGATCCGGTCACACGAGGGGCCCAGAGATATCTCTCTCAAGTAGAGAGGGGCAAATTCCATCTTGATTGACCATGCCTCACAGCATGCTTCCTGACAAACTCGAAAGCCATCTTTATGACTACCCAGTTACGGAGTAGCGGTTGATATCCCCTAAGTAGGTCAATTCACATCTTGAGTACATGCGACAATCTCAAGTCTAAAGACATAGCGTACACGTTGTGTAAACAGAGAACTATATAACAAAGTCTCAAATTGGGTCAGTCCAGCCCATGTCACACATGTGCCCACATTATTAGTTATACATCTCCATGTTCATGACTTGTGAAACATAGTCATCAACTAATACATGTGCTAGTCATTAACTCATACTAGGGACAACTTTTGAATAACCATACAAGTAAAAGAGTTTCACAAACAATTCACATAATTGCCAATCAAATACAAGTCGCCTTTCATGGATATTCAATAAAAGAACAAAGTGTCATGGATATAATGAAATATAATCATCTCTATGATTCCTTCTAAGATATATTTCTAACATTCTTCCACTTGCACTCGAGCTAATCTATAATGTATCTAATACCCATAGCTCTCATGTGCGCCTCATGCTTAGGTTGTGGAAGGGGTTTTGTCAAAGGATCTACAACATTCAAATCTATGTGTACTTTGCATATCTTGATATCACCTCGTCTAACGATCTCTCGTATCATATGAAATTTTCGCAGTACATGTTTATTCTTTTGGTGGTTCCTTGGCTCCTTTGCTTGCGCAATAGCCCCATTGTTGTCACAATAAAGATCCAATGGGCTAGAGACACACGGAAACACACCAAGTTCAGAAAGGAACTTCCTTATCCAAACACCCTCCTTTGCAGCTTCCGAAGCCGTGATGTACTCGGCTTCTGTTGTAGAATCAGCCACTGTCTCCTGCTTGGAACTCTTCCAGCTCAGAGCACCACCGTTTATCGTAAATACGTATCCTGATTGCGACTTTGAATCGTCTTGGTCAGTTTGGAAACTAGCATCAGTGTAACCCATTACAACGAGCTCCTCCTCACCACCATAGACTAGGAACATGCCTTTAGTCCTTCTTAAGTACTTAAAAACATTTTTAACCGTTGTCTAGTGACCCTCACCTGGATCAGATTGGTATCTGCTTGTAACACTGTGTGCATATGAAATATCTGGATGTGTACATATCATTGCATACATAATAGATCCGATGGCTGAAGCATACTGTTGACGGTGAATTTCCGTCAACCTAGCCATGAGTTTACCTTCGGTGTTCGCATTGATTTGATATCCTAACTAACGATCCTAACCCTCATGATATGTCGTGTTCGCACTCGCATGTGGTATTTGGAGTTTATTGTTTACGTAGGGTTTTAACATTAAAAGGGAGACTTCCCGGGAAAGTTCATCAAGCACTTTGTGAGAAGATCATGAAGCCCAGCACAAGTCAAGACACGAAGTGAACATGACTCCAAGTGACCCAAGGACCAAAGTGTGAAGCTGTGAAACTCCGAGGACCTGAACAAAAAATGCTGAAGCTTGCGCGACAAGGAGCCCTATCCAAACCGCGGAGAAACTGATGCCAAGGGCCCACATGCAGGAAGTGGAAAATTCCAGAAGACACGAGAAGCAACCGGGAGGAAGCTGGGGCCGAACTGGGCCGAAACGGGCCCAGGCCGGTCGGCCCAGGCCGGCCAGCCCAGCCCATTCCGGGCTCGGTTCGGCACCCCCTTTGACCTAGATGTCATTCGGACTATTTATAGCCCCCTCGCCAAGAGTCACACATCAATTCATTCGTCATCCGCCGCCGAGGAGTAGAGAAGCTTGAGGGACACCATCTCGGAGAGGAGGGTCGTGCTAGTTGTCTAGGGTCTCCCTAGCCAATGTGGGAACCTTGCATGGAAGACCACGTCAGAGCTCCGGAGCAAGGATCAAGATCGAGGTAGGATCCCGGTGGTGATCTTGTTCATGTAATCATTCATGGTGAAGTTTTATAGTGAATTCGATTTCTAGCGATCAAGTGCCTTCTCGATGATTTTGTTCTCCCTTGGTTTTGCTTCTTCCTCAATTTATACTTAAGATAGATTGCATAGGGTGCTCTTGTAGTTGCGGTGGCTAGAGGTGCATACCGGACCGACCAAGTGTTTTCAACTTGTTCTTCTCGAACTCGCCCTAGGCTAACCCGCACGAATAGGAGTGCGTTGTGACAGAACGGTGGCTCCAAAAGGCGGGCGTCTTCGGAATCGGATCGGAGGCCACGGTCTAAAGATGCTTTTTATGAGATTCGCTTTTCTATCTTCATCTATCTTATTTGGAGCTACAACACAAGCATGATCTAGACTCTCTAGATCGGTTATCTCTATGCTTTCTCTTGCTACCTCTTATTAGTAGATTAGATTAGATGTGTTTTCTTGATGATCTCTTAGATTAGATGCAACTTGGTTCTTCAAAAGGAGTTTCTTTGCCTTACTAGATTGAATCCTTGCGTTGCACATTGTTCCACGGATTCGATACTTTGGGTTCTCACACTTAAGGAAAGAAGGGTCCCTTGACTACGACGGGGGATTTGTCCGCTTGCAAATCCAAACGAACATTGATACGACAATCAACCGTCAACACATACGGTATTCTACTCATGCGTTCCCACTCAATCAGTAGTCGAAGAACACTGAGTCTTGCTAAGATGTATGCCATGTGACATAGGCAAGAACCCTTTCTTTGCCTCTTCCATGTTGAACCTTTTCAACACTTTATCAATGTAAGTATCTTGGCTTAATCCTATAAGCCTTTTTGATCTATCTCTATAGATTTTGATGCCCAAAATGTATGCCGCCTCACCTAAGTCCTTCATTGAAAAACTATTTTTCAATGAGGTCTTAGCGACCTCAAGCATAGGAATGTCATTTCCAATCAGCAATATGTCATCCACATACAAGATTAGAAATACTACAAAGCTCCCACTTGCCTTCTTGTAAACACAAGGCTCTTCTTCACTCTGAATGAAGCCAAACCCTTTGACCACTTCATCAAAGCTAAGGTTTTAACTCTGAGATGCCTGCTTCAATCCATAAATGGACCTTTGAAGTTTGCACACCTTTCCAGCATTGGTTGGATCAACAAATCCCTCAGGTTGTGTCATATACACATCCTCAGTTAGATTCCCATTTAGGAAAGCTGTTTTGACATCCATCTGCCATATCTCATAATCAAAATATGCAGCTATAGCTAGAATGATTTGAATAGATTTAAGCATCGCTACGGGCGAGAATGTATCATCGTAGTCAACTCCTTGAACTTGTCAAAAACCTTTTGCAACAAGTCGAGCTTTATAGATGTGATCATTCCCATCCATGTCTCTCTTCTTCTTATAGATCTCTATGGGTTTAACACCATCTGGCGGGTCAACCAAGTTCCAAACTTGATTGTCACCCATGGAATCTATTTCTGATCTTATGGCATTTTGCCATTTCCCGGAATCTGGTGTCGGGCATACACCCCGGGTACCGCAAGGAAGGATGAAGACGGACTCCTACTAGAATTCCCCTGTAGTCCTACTAGGACTCGTGCCGTGTAATCCTACTAGGACTCCTACCTTGTAACTGACTAGGCACCCGCCCCCGGGACTATATAAAGGAGGGCCGGGTACCTAGGAACACATCCACAATCCCTCTGGGGAACAACACCCAAGTGCAGGGCGCAATACTACTCTAAACAGGACGTAGGGTACGCTACTCTAGCTACCCGAACCTGTATAAATCTTGTGTCTTGTGTCCTCGCGCATACCTTCGAGTTCCAGGTCTGGCGATCCCCCACTATCTACTCTCCGACGGGTACCCCCTATGGAGGTTGCCGGATATAAAACTCCGACATTGGCGCCCACCGTGGGGCGATCGTCAAGATCACCAGGCGAGCTCGAAGGACCACTTTTTGAAAATCAATTTGCCCCGGTGACTTTCAACATCGCCGAATCGACAACTCGTCGACTCGCCGTGTCCCTGTTTCAAGTCCAAAACGGATTCGACTCCCTGCGCAGCAAGTTGAAATCGCAAGATTCGAGTATGAAGCGGATAAAAAATTCAGCTGAATTTTTCCGTTTTGGAATTGAAGGTTGCCGGATATAAAACTCCAACATCTGGGTCCATCATTGCTTGCGCATATGTCATAGGTTCATCATTGTCTAACAATAATATGTCGCGCTCTCCCGTGATCATGAGATTGAGCTTATCAGTTGCGCGACGTGCCCTTTCAGACCTTCGTGGTGGTGGTGGTGCTTCTCTTGCCATGGGCATCTCAACTCGTTTAGCTACATTAGCATCACTTGTGAAATCTTGCCCAAGCAGGTCATCTTGAATTTCTTCAAGATACACCTTCTGTCTACATTACTCTCTTTTAAGAAACTCTTTCTCTAAGAAAACACCATTCCGGGCGACAAACACTTTGCCTTCCGACCGGTTGTAGAAATAATATCCCAAGGTTTCCTTTGGCTATCCCACGAATATGCACTTGTCCGATTTGGGTGTTAATTTATCTGATCGAAGTTTCTTGACATAAACCTCACAACCCCAAATTTTTAGAAAAGACAAACTGGGAGTCTTACCAGTCCACATCTCATATGGTGTCTTAATTACGGACTTAGAAGGTACCCTATTTAAAGTGAAAGTTGCAGTTTCTAGAGCATAACCCCAAACTGATAATGGTAGGTCCGACTGGCTCATCATTGATCAGACCATGTCTAACAAGGTTCGATTACGTCACTCGGATACACCGTTTCTCTGAGGTGTTCCAGGTGGCGTAAGTTGTGGAATAATTCCGCAACTCTTTAGATGACTGCTAAACTCGTGGCTCAAATACTCACCTCCACGATCAGATCGCAAGGTCTTGATTTTCTTGCCACGTTGATTTTTTACTTCACTCTGAAATTCTTTGAACTTTTCAAAAGTTTCAGACTTGTGCTTCATTAAATAGACATAACCATATCTACTTAAATCATCAGTGAACGTTATGAAGTATTGGTATCCACCTCTAGCTGTCGTACTCATTGGTCCGCACACATCCGTATGTATGAGTTCCAGTAAGTCTGAGGCTCTCTCAGGAAAACCTGAGAAAGGCATCTTGGTCATCTTGCCAAGCAAACAAGCTTCACATGTCTCGTAGGATTCAAAATCAAACAAAGTTAAAAGTCCATCGTTATGGAGCTTCTTCATGCGCTTTTAACTGATGTGACCCAAACGACCATGCCATATGTAGGTAGGACTCAAATCATTAGGCCGAGACCTTTTAGCACTTATGTTACAGATAGATGAATCATCAAGATTTAAAACAAATAAGCCATTCACAATGGATGCACAAGTCACAAACATATTATCCTTAGAGATCACACAACCATTGTTTTCACTCGCGAATGAATAACCATCCTTCATCTGAAGGGGATAAAATGTTTCGACTCAAACTAGGAACAAAATAACAATTATTCAACTCCATAATAAATCCTGACGGGAGGTGGAGTTGCATCGTCCCGACGGTCAACGCGGAAATCAACTTCTCCTCTTTCAACGCTTCTACTTCTTATCATTCCCTGTATCGAATTGCAAATGTGAGCAACTGATCCGGTATCAAATACCCAAGAATTAATAACAGTATCAGCGAGGAAAATATGATCTGTAACGTAAATATGAAGTGTACCTGAAGTGGAAGTACCCTTACTTCCCTTGTTCTTCAAAGAAGCTAGGTACAGCTTGCAGTTTCTTTTCCAATGACCAATTTCCTTACAATGAAAACATTCAGCATTGGCAGCTGGACTAGCCTTGGGTGCCTGGTTTGGCATCGGGATCTTATCCTTAGCCTTGCCTTTCTTCTTCCAAGAATTGCCCTTCCTTTTAAAGGTCGGCTTGTTTTGGATCGCCATCACATGACTGCTGCCAGCACCTTTCTTGATGTCACTCTCTGCTGCCTTTAGCATACCACACAGTTCATTCAAGCCCTTCTCCGCCCCATGCATATGGTAGTTCGAGATGAAGTTCCCATAGCAAGGCGGAAGAGACGTGAGAATGAAGTCAGTGGACAACTCCTTGCCCAGTGGGAAACCTAGCTTCTCCAACCTCTGAACGTAACCAACCATTTTGATTACATGTGGTCCTACTGGCGCGCCTTCTGCCAACTTGCACTCTACAAAGGCTTTAGAGACATTGAACCTTTCAGTCCTAGCCTGTGTGGCGAACATATCTTTGAGTGCCACGACCATATCGTGCACATGGACTGATTCAAACTGCATTTGCAAGTTAGGTTCCATACACGCAAGCATAAGGCAACCCACTTCAAGATCAACATCCCATGCCTTCTTATAAGCATTCTTTTCAGTGAGTGTTGCATTTTCATCAGGCTCCTCTGGTAAAGGGGTGTCTAGAACCTCTTCCTTTTTCTCAGCCTTGAGAATAATTCTAAGGTTACGGATCCAATCTGTATAGTTCGTTCCATTCAACTTGTCCTTCTCAAGGATCGTACGCAAAGAAAATTCTTTACTAGGTGCCATCTACAACAAAATAATAAATGCAAAATACTAAGACAAAATATCCATGACTGAGTAAAATAAAAGAATTTACTCCCACTAAAATCAATATCCCCACGTTGATACTTAGGGTCCGTTTGGTAGGGCTTCAGCTCTAGATCCGTAGCTGTTTTTTGCTGAAGCCCTGCCAAAGGGTTGTGGAAAACGGATTCTCCTACGAAGCTCCCTGAAATTCCGCTGACTAGAGCCGTTCGGTGCTGAGGGAGCCAAAAAACGTAGCTCCCCCCGGCTCCGCCCCCGTGCCTACCAGCCTGTTACCGAACTGCCACTGCAGTTCACGCTAACTACAATGAAAATGCCACCACGTACCGAGGGAGTTGGACGACGGTCGTGCTATGGTGGTGAAGCTCGATGGTGCCGGCCGCCGGCGTGCTCGATGGAGGCGGCGGTGGAGGAGCTCGATGAGGGGAAGGGATGCTCCGGCGGGTGAAAGTGGCAGATCCGGTGGGGGCATCTTCATTGCAGTCGGCGGAGGTGCTGGCGGTGGCTCCTTTGCGGCCGGCGGAGGTGCTCCGACCGGCGGCCGGCGGCATCCAGAGATCTCAACAGCGGCGCTGGCGCACGAGGACGGTGGCGGAGAAGGAGGATAGCGACGGGGGCCTCGTGGAGACCGAAGCCGACGCAGCTCACTGCAGTTGGGAGCGGTGGGGGCAGAGGGATCAGTGGAGCTCAGTGGAGCTCGCAGCTGGGTGGAGAACGTCGGCGGCGACGGGGACAAAGAAGCTAGCAGCAGAGGCTGGGGTGGTCGGATGGAGCTTGGTGCTCGGGGGACGAGCTCGCACCGGATGGGATATCCATCCCCTACCGAGAGATTGATGGATGGATAGGGATGAAATGAAAGAAAATGAAATAAATGGAGAAAAGGTTAATAGAAAGAGAAAACGAAAATAAAAAAAAGAGAAAAGAGAAAAAGAGAGAGAAAAAATAAAGGGTATTATAGACATTTCATCTTTTTATCCACCTTATACAGCAAGGAGAAGTTGTTTTGCCAAACATTTTCCTGAAACGGATTCAGCTCCCCCACAGAATCCGCTCCAACAGCACAGCCACAGCCGGAGCTGCCACAGCCAGAGTCGGAGCCCTGCCAAACGCACCCTTAGTGATTCAGAATCCACAACTAACAAGTCTACTACTAGTGAGCTTTTGCGTCGCCGCTAGTAAACAAGGTAGATCGGTAAGCAACTCTTTGCTAATCATATCACATATGACTCCTGTTGTTGGGTGACATCTCTATGTCTAGGCTCCCAACCTTTATGCCCCAAAGTCCTTAACCGTTAAGATGACTTTGATAAGCAAACCAACTCTTATGTGTGTAAGTATCCGATACAAACCCGTCTAGTCAAGGAAAACTAGTGGCACCCTAATTTCATAGACCCACCACTAATTATACAAAACATGAGATAGTGGCAAGTGTTGGGAGGGCATGTTAACTTAAAATTCCAAAGGGATCGTTCTACTCGTAACATCACACGCAAGAAGTTAACCATTGTCGCATGTAAAAGTAGAACGAAACGACATTCACACAGTTGTAACACGGTATGGCCCATTGTCACATGGTGATCTCCATCTCCATTGACATGTACATCATGTTGATCTCCATCTCCATGATCTGTGTGTGCCATCCTCAATGTGATGAGTCCTCCAAGAACTATCTAACGCGTGCTAGTAATGAAAGTTACACAATCGCACATTAGATCATCACAAATTGGTACGCAGACCATTACATTAATTTTGACAATACATGTGGCTCCAACTGTATTGCCGTACGCGTGACACGCAGGTCATGAAAAAATTACACACATGCATCACATACACATATAGGCCATACCGATCACAAAACCTGCAAAACAGATTATCGCAATACCGACGTCCAAACTTAAAACGTCCGAAAAGCCATTTTGCAAGCCGAATTTGGCAAATCTAATTTCGCCGAGACCAGCATAGCTGGTTGATCACATGTGTAAAATTTTCTGTAGATCAATTTTCGTATAGAAAACATCTTCATCCGAGTTAACCACGAAAAGTTATGGCTGTTTTACCGAACAACATGTTTTCTGGTTTTTCCCGGGCCGGTAGCAGATCCAATCTGCCGCCGCCACGCATCCCATGCGCCTGGCACTTGACCTAGCTTCGATTCGACCAATCCAATTGATTTACGTGTATCACTTAACTCCGATGGCGGAATTCTGACTGGTAGGAGTAATTCGTTACACGACCATCACGGCAAGAACACGAAACCGATTAAAACTTTGATCTACATCTGCATATCTCCATATCCTCCAGGTGCCCTACAGCTGTCGGAGACGGACGGCGAGGCAGTGAGAAGCTCTGCCGGCGAGCAACCTCTTCCGCAGCGGATGCGCTCCTCCACAGCATGAGGAGCTCCGCCAGAGCGTGTGGGGGTGAGGTCCTGCTCCAGGGTGTGGCAGCGGGCGCGGCCCCGACGGCCGGGAACAGCCCCTGCCCCAGCTTCATCATGGGCGGGAGCTCCGGCGAGCTCCGCCCCGTACGCGTGCCGCCGGGCGTGACCCGCCGCCGGATGCGGGAGCTCTGCCAGAGCGTGTGGGGGCGAGCTCCTGCTCTAGGGTGTGGCAGCGGGCGCGGCCCCGACGACCGGGAGTAGCCCCTGCCCCAGCTTCATCACGGGCGGGAGCTCCAGCGAGCTCCGCCCCGTACGCGTGCCGCCGGGCGTGACCCGAGCTCCATCATGGGCGGGCGCGGACTCCGGTGAGTTCCGGTCGTCGGTGTGCACAAGCAGTTCAAGGGGCAGGAAGAAGATAAATGTGTGCATGACATGTGGGATCCGGTTGTAAGTGAACTAATTATTCCAAAAGTCACAGCTGCTCAACCAAACGAACTTTTCCAAAAGTCGCAGCCCACATTCCACAGCTGCTTTTCTGAAAGTCACAGCCCACAGCTGCTTTTTCAACAGCCACAACTCAACTAAACACACCCTAAGTCATCCACATAGACACCCACAACCAGCCTGTGAGTTACTGTTCCTCGAAGATAAACAGCATGTTCTGAAATGCTCCTCTGAAATCCAAGCTTGATCAATGAATCATCTAACTTGGAGTACCACGCTCTTGGCACTTGACGTAGTCCATAGAAGGCCTTGATCAGGTGTAAGACCTTCTTCTCCTGCCCCTTTACCACAAATCCGGGTGGCTGTTCCACGTACACATCTTCTAGTAGTTCACCATTTAGAAATGCGGACTTCACATCCATGTGATGAACAGCCCATCCTTCAGTTGCTGCTAGTGCTAACAGCAACCTGACTGACTCTAGCCTAGCAACTAGTGCAAAGACTTCATCAAAATCAATGCCAGGACATTGGACATACCCTTTTGCGATGAGGCGTCCCTTGTGCTTGGTGATGAGACCTACTTCATCCCTCTTGATCTTGTATACCCACTTGAGACCTATAGGGCGAACATGCACAGGTCGATCCACCAGCTCCCAAGTGCCATTGGACTCAATTGAGGTGATTTCATCTAACATGGCCAGCCTCCAATCTTCACTCTTGAGTGCTTCCTCAAAGGTGGTTGGTTCAGATTCACTTGCCAACAGCAGCTGCTCATCAAGCACATGCTCGATCGGCCCTGGCAGTGTAGTAGACTCCAGCACATGATCAAGTGACCAGAACGCAGTGGGACGTCTTCATCATGCGCCGCATCCAGACACTCGGACACACAGAGCTTGGCGGAGAGACGAAGACAGGCGAAGCAATTGTCCCCGCGCTCTGGAACATCGGGGTTCTTGGCGTGTCGCTTCCAGGAACAAGTCATGGTGACGCTGTTGGCGTTGGCGATGGTGAGGATGAGGCTGATGGTGCTGACGACGATGAGGCCGTGGTGATGATGACTTCAGGTGAGAGGGAAGAGTGTTCCTCGATGATGAAGTCCGGAGCTCCATGTTCTTCTTCCTCGCCAACCCAGTTCCACTGAGCCGCTTCCTCGAACACGACATCGCGGCTGATGGAGACACGCCTTATCGCTGGATCATACACCCGGTACGCCATTGATCCGGGCTCGTAGCCCACAAAAATCATGCGACAGCTGCGATCGTCGAGCTTCTTCAGGTATGGAGTTGTTGTCCTGACGTGAGCGACACACCCAAATGTCCTGAGATGCTGGACGCCCGGTGTGTTCCCGGTCCAGAGTTCGTAGGTGGTCTTGCCACCCACGCTCTTGGATGATGACCGGTTCAGGAGGTACACTGCTGTCGTGACTGCTTCTCCCCAGAACATGTCGGGAAGGTTCTTCGCCTTGAGCATACACCTTGCAGTCCCCACAACAGACTGATTTCGTCGCTCCACGACGCCATTTTGCTGCGGAGAGTATGGCGCCATGAGCTGGCGCTGCACCCTGAGCTCGACGCAGTACTGGATGAAGTCTGCCGCAGCGAATTCACCACCGCGGTCTGTGCGCAACGTCAATAGCTTCCTTCTGGTCTTGCGCTCTGCTGCAGCTTGGACACGTTTGATGGCGGCGGCTGCAGCATCCTTGGTGGGCAGCAAAGCAATCCACATGTAGCGTGAATAACTGTCGACAAGGAGGAGGAAATATCGATTTCCGCTTGGAGTAGGAGGGGAGATGGGGCCGCAGATATCACCATGGAGGAGCTGCAGTACCTCCGTCGTGCGCCCTTGTGCTTGACGTGGAAAGGGCGCACGGCGGTGCTTCCCGACGAGGCAAGCATCACACACTTGCTCCACCTGGGAGAGCAGAGGCATCCCTCTGACAATCCTGTCTCGTCCCATCTTCCGCAGGGTGCCGAAGTGTAGGTGCCCGAACCTGGCATGCCAGGTCCAGGCCTCCTCCTCCACACGCGCCGCCAAGCACACCGGTTGTGCAATGTTGACGTCGAGCACATAGAGCCGGCCTGCCCCGCAGGGAATCTTCGTGAGTAGTTGACGCTCCTCGTCGCGCACCCGCATCGTCCCGTCCTCCACCAGCACTTGGTAGCCGTGCTCATCCAACTGACCGACGGAGATGATGTTCGCCGTCAGTCGTGGAAGATAGTACACGTGGTGAAGCGCGTGATGCTCCCCTGCCTTGCAAGAGAAGAGGACGGTCCCAGCTCCTTCGATTCGGGCGACAGAACCATCCCCAAATCGGACGGACCCGGTGATGCCGCCGTCGAGGTTGGAGAAGGCGGCCCTGGATCCCGTCATATGGTTGGAGGCACCGGAGTCTAGGACCCATCGCTTCGGGTCCCTGTCACCGGCGTCGTCGAAGGCAGCAAGTACCTTGTTCTCGAGGAGGTGGACTTCGATGGTGGTGGAGCTCACCGGGGAGGTCGACGGAGCGTGATGCGGCGGCTGTAGCTGGATTTGGGGATGGATCCCCTCATCCAGGTCAATGTCGGTGGATAGAAGGAGTGTCTGCTCCTCCTCTTGGGCCACATGGGCTGTCTCCTCGGCCTTTAATTTTCCCCGACAGTTCTTGGCCCAATGGCCTTTCTTGCCGCACCTCTTGTAGATGTCGCCGGTGCCGGCCCGGGGAGGGTTCGAGTCCCCCCCATCCCGGGTGCTTCCGCCGCCGCCGCGACCGCGTCCCCTGCCTCGCCTGCGAGACTTGCCGCGGCCGCCGGAGCTGGAGCCCCCACGCCCACCGTCGGTGTTTGGCTTGTACTTCTCCAACCACTCCTCATGGGTGAGGAGCAGCTTCCCGCTGGCGGAATTTGATGGCGGCGTCGTTTCTTCGTCGGCGTCGTCGGATGACTTCAGCGTCCCGGTGATCTCCTCGATGGTCAACTTGGAGATGTCGACGAAAGTTTCCATGGAGACGACGAGATGTTTGTACCTCGCGCGCACAACGCGTAGATACTTCTTCACGGCCTTCTCCTCCGGCTCTGGGTCACCTAGATCTCCCAGACGTTGAAGGACACCGGCGAACCGAAGTGTGAAATCCTCGATCGCCCCACCGTCATGGAGTTTGATGTTTTCGTACTCCGTCCGGAGCGTCTGCGCCGACACAGCCCTCCGGCGCTCGTCGCCAATGCGCAGCATCTTGATGGCTTCCCACGTCTCAGCCGCAGTCTCCTTCATGGCGAGCGCAGGAACCATCTCGGCAGGCACACCGCTACAGATCACGTCGAGTGCACTCCGGTCGTCGCGGTACTCCCCGTCGCCGTACTCGATCACCTCCCATAGATCACGGGCCTGGAGCTTGAGCTTCATACGGAGTGACCACTCCATGTAGTTTGTCTTCGTCAGTTGTGGCCAGTTGCCACCGCTGCCGGATTCTCGGATAACGCGCTCGATGACACGTTCCCGAGGCTTGTCGACGTCGCGATGATGATGTCCGCGGCGGTGAGAAGGGGACGCGCTCCATGGCGACAGCTTCCGACTGGACGACCTGCGCCCGATCTTCTTCTTCCCGTCGCTATCGCTGGATGTCCCCGCCTTCTTCTCCGGCGGCGGCGTCTTGCCGGTCGGAATGCGCGGCAGCGTGGCGCCGCTTGACTTGGGCGGCGGCGAGGCCATGTCGACCACCGCACCTCGGACCCAACCTTGGCTCTGATGCCAATTGTTAGGCCTCGGCCGAGCGTTGTACGCCGGCGGTGAGGCTAGGAGCTCGAGCACACAACACACACACTCTGGAACACTTGGAACACGAGAGCTCTTGTTTTTGTGCTGCGAACAACAAGCAGCGTTTTCTGTCTATTGATCAAAGTAAATAGGAAGGAAACGATTGCAGAGGAGCCCACGGCTTCAGCTACACGCGGCGTATTCGGCGCGTCCATCCCCACGCCCGCGAGGCGTTCCGTGGCCGTGGACTCCGGATCATGGCGAGCTATTCCCGTGCACGATCCCTACGACTCGCACGCATGGTGTTCCACAGGCCGGTGCTCATGCGTGCTTTGACTAAACAAACGGCACACTCTAACAAACTTAACTATCATGTGTGCAAGGTTTATTCCTAACAGCAACAATTATTTATGTAAATATGAACTAAACAAGAACGCAACCAGAATTCCATTGATAAATTTCATTGCAAGCTACAACAAATCTGGAAAGCCTTTTCAACTATTCTAATCTTTGGTTTGTCCTAGCCAACATGGTGTGTACGGAAAAGATGATGTTATGAACTGTTCATTCAGTAATACATCGTCATATGCTTCTGGGTATATATTGTTAGATGACAGGCAATGTTTTGGTATATTTTAATTCCATATTTAAATAGACATTTCAATATTATGGTGAGTGAAACAATCCATGTGCATGTGTTTATGTTTAAACAACAATTAAACATAAATCTATTCATGATTATACAACTAATAAACATGAATACTAGTTTAAGAGAGTACCCTGTGGAAGGTTGGGTGACGGCATCACCCGACTTTCCGATATCACTCATTGTAGAGTGACCTCAATCGGTGTAGCCGTACACAGTCGATGCAGGCAGATGATCGCAGTGCAGACCCGCTGTAGATGAAGTAGTCGTTCGCTCGTAGTCGACGTAGAGGAAGTAGTCGTTCGTTCGTTGTCGACGTAGAGGAAGTAGTCGTACGGGAGCGAGCAGTCGCGTGAAGACGCTCCCCAAAAACCTTATCGCCCGCCTATCCAGAGCAGGATCTCAGCAGCAGGATGAGGTTCCGGAGGCTCTGCTCTCGCCGGTACCGTGCGCGTGGTGCAGGCGTTGGGGATGCGAAGAGAAAGCAGCAAAACGGAGGGATTGGGGATGCGAAGAGAAAGCAGCAAAAGGTTGGGTGACGGCGTCACCCGACTTTCCGATATCACTCATTGTAGAGTGACCTCAATCGGTGTAGCCGTACACAGTCGATGCAGGCAGATGATCGCAGTGCAGACCCGCTGTAGATGAAGTAGTCGTTCGCTCGTAGTCGACGTAGAGGAAGTAGACGTTCGTTCGTTGTCGACGTAGAGGAAGTAGTCGTACGGGAGCGAGCAGTCGCGTGAAGACGCTCCCCAAAAACCTTATCGCCCGCCTATCCCGAGCAGGATCTCAGCAGCAGGATGAGGTTCCGGAGGCTCTGCTCTCGTCGGTACCGTGCGCGCGGTGCAGGCATTGGGGATGCGAAGAGAAAGCAGCAAAACGGAGGGTGCAGGCGTTGGGGATGCGAAGAGAAAGCAGCAAAACGGAGGCGTTGGGGATCTCAGCAGCAGGATGAGGTTCCGGAGGCTCTGCTCTCGCTGGTACCGTGCGCGCGGTGCAGACGTTGGGGATGCGAAGAGAAAGCAGCAAAACGGAGGGTGCAGGCGTTGGGGATGCGAAGAGAAAGCAGCAAAACGGAGGCGTTGGGGTTGGGGATGCAAAGAGAAAGCAGCAAAACGAGGGTGCAGGCGTTGGGGATGCGAAGAGAAAGCTCGCCGGTACCGTGCGCGCGGTGCAGGCGTTGGGGATGCGAAGAGAAAGCAGCAAAACGGAGGGTGCAGGCGTTGGGGATGCGAAGAGAAAGCAGCAAAACGGAGGCGTTGGGGATCTCAGCAGCAGGATGAGGTTCCGGAGGCTCTGCTCTCGCCGGTACCGTGCGCGCGGTGCAGGCGTTGGGGATGCGAAGAGAAAGCAGCAAAACGGAGGCGTTGGGGTTGGGGATGCGAAGAGAAAGCAGCAAAACGGAGGGTGCAGGCGTTGGGGATGCGAATAGAAAGCAGCAAAACGGAGGCGTTGGGGATGCGAAGAGAAAACAGCAAAACGGAGGGAGAGAGGGAGAGGTCTCCTGACGTCACGGTTAATGCGCCTCAGGCAGTAACGGTCACGGTTAAGACTCAGTAACTGTCACGGGGTTAAGGCTCATCGTTACTCGACACGGCCTCGGCCCGGCGAGGCGAGCGAGCACGCGCGCGTGTGGCACGCCTATCTCCTTTATTCAACTTCACAAGAGGTTTACCGAAAGGCTACCTAATAAGTTGGATGGGAGACTCCTCAAATACCCATACGGTATTTCTCTCTTTTCCTTAGCATTAAACACATGGGCTTTAATTCTTTCATTATTACAATAAATGGCCCTAGCCCATTTATTGTAACATATATTCCTAAGACTTCAACCATGGAACTGTTGTAGTGATAGGCCAATCCTCTCGTTAGCGATTCACCCAAGAAAATAATCTCTTCGAACGGATGAAATCCAAGAATATTAATGCATCCATTGCTGTATTCTCCATTAACGCATGCATTGTCAGCGCTCCAGGTGGATTTCTGGTCCGCTGATGCTTGTGAGCTCCATTCAAATTCTTCTACTGGTGCTTCCATATTGTCATCTTCATCATAGCAGTAGTAGTTAATATCCTGCAAGGTCCAAAGTCCTCGAATTTTTGCATCGCGTTTAGCACGTGGTTGCGGATGCTCAAGCTTGTGCTTCAACAAGCACTTTCCAAGGTCCTTGTCATTCTTCAATACCCACTCCATCTTGCAACCCGTTTCAGTAAGGTTCCAAACCTGAACCATGCACCCTCTCTTGATTGATGCACAACAGATCCCATTTGCTGACTTCCCTAGATAAATCTGAGGAGAGCTTTTCACTTCAATATCCATTGGCGGTTTAATCACGTGATACTTGTCACTAACCAAGGATATTCTTCAACATGAAATCATTGGGAAAAAATAAAAACCTTAAGTATAATAAAAAAACACACATAAGTACAAAGGAAATGATGTTAGAGGGAGTGAACATGTACCTCATAACAAAGTCAGCCTGACAATGCAGGTGTAGTATTCCTCGCCAATACACATCATTTCGTTGATCGCTTGCCCAGGATCTCCTCATGTCAGCAACGGTGCCTATGGCATCACCGTCTCGAGCAAACGACCTCTCCTCCCACTGTCCAGTTCTCGATGAGAACACACATGTAAGTTGCATATGAACGGTGGCCACTCAGATTGTTCTATCTTGGGGTCGAATGCATCCGTAGAATTGTCGAAGCGACAATCTCCAGGCCGGCGCTTATAACAAAGACAACTAACCGAGATCACCTCGTAGTCCGGCGACATGGCTAGATCGTAGGCGAGGTACTTGACCTCCAAGGTGTCCATGTCCATGTCCATGCCTCGAATCTTTGGCTGTGCCGCGCGGCGGGAAGCAATCAATGGTCGATCCCCTTGGACCCGACACCCGAGTCGATTCTCGCGGCGAACAAATGTGGAGGGCGGATTGGGCGGTCCGTTGGGAGCGTGGGGATTGACCGGTGGAGCAGGACAAGGACTGCAGGAGCACTACTAAAAAAGATTCTGCGAGTCACTCCAGAACAGAGCTCAGAGGCGGTCAGGTCAAAAAACCGCTTCTGTTAATAGGACGATTAACGGAGGTGGTCATTTTTTATTTTCGGAAGCGGTTTTAATTGCCCGCTTCCGAAAATCGATTACCAGAAGCGGTTATTATAAAAAGACCGCTTCTGTTAATATCCTATTAACGGAGGCGGTCACTCTAAGGGACCCTTCTGTTAATCGATTAACTGATGTGGTTATTGTAACGCGACCGCCTCTGTTAATATCCTATTAATAGAGGTGGTTTAGTTAGGGTGTCAGCCTCCGTTAATCTATTATCAAATTTAGAATTTGAGTTTTTTCAAACAACCTTGGATGGAGAAAAAAATAAAAGTATGAGTTATATATCTTGAAAATCTATGAAACTTTGTAGTTGTCAACTTTTTTATTTGAAATCATCTTCTAGATGAAAACTAAGTTTAAAGAGTTCAAATTTGAAATTCAAATTTTGTAAACGGTCTCGGATGGAGAAACAACCAATATAAAAGTTGGAGATAGTGAAAAGTTACAAAACTTTGTAGTTGTCAATGTTTTCATTTGAAATCATTTTTTAGATCAAAACTAAGTTTGAAAGAATTCACATTTGAAATTCAAATTTTGTAAATAATCTTAGATGGAGAAACGACCAATATGAAAGTTGTAGATCTCAAAAAGTTATGAAACTTTGTAGTTGTCAACTTTTTTATTTGAAATCATTTTGTGGATGTAAACTAAGTTTCAAAGAGTTCAAATTTGAAATTCAAAATTTGTAAACAACCTCGGATGAAAAATGACCGATATAAAAATTGTAGATCTCGAAAAGTTCTGTAGTTGACAAGTTTTTAATTGGAAATCATCTAGAGCCTCAAACAAATAATTTACTGTGACAGAACCGCCCAAAATAATTCCGTATTATCGCCTAAGCCGGTCCACGTGGCCATTAAGCAATAATAAAGAACTATTCTGTCGCCTCTGCCGGGGCATGCCCGGTAAATCACTTACACAGGATCGATTTATGCGCTAAGCCCACACGAAGGCGGGACCAGAGTACAACATTACATTACATAAAAGTTCATAAGTACTTAAAATTACAAACCAAGTTTTGACTACATAAAAGTAAAGGTGATTCAGAGTTTAAACAGCGGAAATAAAACTAGCTGAAGATACACATGGGAGGCCATCCATAGAGTATCACTCATCAACATCGTTCTCCCACTCAAGTTCCCACCCATCTGGAATAGATCCAGGCCAGATGGGATTACCTGAAAACATCAACAAAAGCAAGGCTGAGTATACTAATACTCAGCAAGACTGACCCGACAAAAAAAAGACACAGCTAGACATGCAAGGCTTTTTGGCTGGTGGATTTGTTTTGCCAAAAGCAACTAAGAGTTGATCCTTACTTTCAAATTTTAGCTCAAGTTCTAGTATGTTAACCATTCTAGGTAAGCACCTAGCTAAGCAAGCATGGTTGTACAAACAAGATTAATCATCCAACAATATTAATCCGAAAGTTCCATAAATAAGTATGGGGTAGCCAGTGGTCAAGCCGACTCAGATAACGGCGAGTGACCGACGATCGATCGATTTATATCCTTGCAAGGTAAACCCAAGATACACGGAAGAAGGTAGACCAAGTGCAGTGTCCACCCCAACCAAGCGGTTCCCGTCATTCCCCAGATTAGGGACAGGCGCAACAGTCCTAAGTACAAGGTTACTGGAACGCCCTCACACGGCACGTCCAGGATCACACTTGCACTACCGGGAGCAAACCGGGAGAAGCATCTCAGGAGTAGTAACGATAAAGTCCCCGCACTGGTTCATTAGGTACTAGGCTTACCGGTCCCATTCCCGACAAGCACTTGGTACGTTCAATAGCTTAGACCAGCACCATGCTACTCGGTCGAGACCGAACCCATTGCTCTTACCACATGAGCGAGTCAATTTAACCAACTTATGATTCCAACATAAGCATCCTATATCTCGCGAGCAATGAGTCATTACTCGACTTCTACCGTATCCTTAGAGCATGGCACTAACGATCCTAACATACTAGTAAAAGAGCATAGGAGTCTTAAGATTCATGCATCTAGGTTTCAAACAACTCCTGAAACGTAAATGCACAAGTAAACAATAAATACTGAAAGTAAAAGTGGAGATTTTATCCCAAAAAGGTTAGATGAAACCGGTGCTTGCCTTCCTCTGACTCAACACTAACACTAACCTTGGGCTCTTCTGGACTTTGGTCCAGGTCTTGCTGCACACCAAGCTGGTTCACCTCCTTGCTAGCTGCTCCCTCCTCCTCCTGGGTGAGCGTGTACGTACCGACCAACAAATCTAAACGAAATGCATATGCATTAGATTAAGGTGAGTTTTGGTGGTGATTGTGTACACATCTAAGCAAATTGAGCTACTTAACTTCACCCAACAGTAAGGGGGTGTTTTTAAATTATTAAAAACAGGAATCAAAACATGATTTCACAATTTAACACTTTAAATTTCCATTTCTTTATTTAATTACATAAAACAAGCCTTTCAACCATAAATCCAAATTAAATCAAAAACACTTCAAATGAGCCTAATCTTTTGCACACAGCAACATATGCTTAATTTAAGCTCTCACACCAAAATTTGGCTTAAGATCATTTATACATTAATTTATACGAAAAAGACAAATTTCAGCCTAGTAAATCACCATTAATTCATATAAAAAGATTTAATAAACTTTTTGATCTCAACTTTCTCCTACAGGTCATGTATGCCAAGAATGAGTTTCTGACCAAAGCATGCTTGCAGATTCAAATTATTTTTCAGATTTTGAATTTAAGCTCCTACACAAGATTAAATCCAAATCACATATTAAACAATTTCCTAAAATCACATCCATCATACCAGAGGTACTACTCAACAAGGCAAAGCTCTAGGGTGCACTGGTGCTCAAAGAAAAGTTCATTAAAGAGGCTATAAAAAGCATCAAACTTAATCTAGCATAAAGCTTAAATAAATTATAACTGAACATATATACATCAAAATCATGCAAACTTTTGCCACAGATCTAGACATGCCATAAAGAGCAACATATCCAAAATTCAAGTTCATAGCATGTGTATATTTTAAATCACACTAAAAACACTCCAAACTGAGTTTGAATTTTTAATTCAAAAACTGTACAGAAAAACCCTATACATGTTTTCTAGAAAAGATAGATTTATTCACCAGGAAACCAACAAAATTGGATTTGCATTTTTATGATTTTTCTACTATTTTTAATGAATATTTGAAGTTGCAGCTGAAAACTCAAGTAACACTTACAGAAGGACCCTTGGATCAAGAATTTGAAATTACAGATGGGTCCTTAGATTACAGAAAACTCCCTGCAAAGATTTGAATCGATGCAATGGGGTCCTGCCGGCGCAGGGAAGCTCGCCGGCGGCGGTTTATTGCCGGAGTTGGCCGGGCTTGGGGCGGGGGAGGTGTTGGTGCTCACCCTCGCATGATTTGTGGGAAAGATTGACCGGAGAAGGACTCCGGCGAGCTTGCACACCGGAGAACAGGGCGGCGGCGGCGGAGCCGAGCACCCGGCCGGCGACGGCCTGCGCTCACAATGCTGCTGCGGGGAGATGCTAACGAGGTATGGAGGAAGGCTTGGAGGGCTCTGGGCGGCTACGGCTTGGCCAGGACGGCGACCTTTGGCGGTGGCGGCAATGGCGGACCGGCGGCGGAGCTTTGCTCTGCGGTGCTCCGACGACAGCGGCAAGAGGCGAGCAAAAGAGCGAGAGGAGGGCGTCCAGGGGGTTTGAACACGGGTTTAGGCGAAGCTTAGGCGGCGTCGTGGCCCCCATGGCCGTGTTTGCATGCGGAGGAGGTAGCGCGGCGCTGCGCGGCGCTTGGCGCGTGTCTGCGCGGGCCCGCGGCGAAGCGGCGACGGCGCTCCTGGGCGCGGCGCAGGGCAAGAGGAAGGGCGGAGCTACCCACGGCATTTTGGTCCACCGCGGAGAACTCAAGACCCGTGCACCGGCGCGGCCTGCGCTTGACACGCGTCCGGCGGACCTCAACGTCCACGCGCTCCAGAGCTTGGCGACGACGTTCAACACCCAAAAACAGTTCGGTTGGCCAGTTTTCAAAGGAGCACAACTTCAAAAATTTGAAAAGAAGTTGACTTTCTCCAAAAAGCAAAGTTGTAGAGGAGCTATAGACCTACAACTTTCCCAAAAGGCGACATATGTTTTGATCAACAGTTTGCCCGGGAACGTCGGTCGAAGTTGGCAGAAATCTCGGCCCCAAGTTACTGTTCACAGCGCGTTCAACTCGATTTTTGGCCAATTTGCACTCAAAATTGGAATGTCCGCCAATTACGAAAAATGTGTTCCCGGAAATAACGAACAACTTTCGTATTGGCCGATTTTGAACTTTTATAGTGAAATTTGGAGAACGCGCAAGAAAACCGTTTCAGCCTTAAAGGAGATCTAGGGTTTCACCGGGATTTGGGATTTTGACCAATGGTCTTTTGTGCAAAAGTGTGCAAGATCATGTCAAACATGTTTATGAGCCAATTAAACATGATTAACCACCCTAATGGAGGTATTTATCTTTAATAAACACCTGGGGTGTTACAGTCTACCCCCCTTAAAAGAAATCTCGTCCCGAGATTCAACACAAGATTAGAGGAAAACCTCTTGGGGAGATAACGGGTTTCATGAGGAAACCACAGAGCAAAGATAAACTCTTCCCTATCTAAATCTCAAGGATGATAAAAGGTACATGGGCTGCCTCACACATCATCAATGTCGCTCGTGAGGAAGCGGGCGATGAATGTACACATGAAAAGCTAAAATCATCAAGAATTGGAACACAAAGCAGACGTACAGTCCTACTAGAGTCCAGCAGATGGAATCAAACATCTCCAGAAAACAACCCATAGTTGATGATGTGGGGTTGGCTCCCTCTTGTGGCTCTCTTCTCGAGCTTCTTCTTTGTGATGTTGGCACCAACCTTCAGTGGACGAGCTTTAGGGAAAGGCTCGGACTTGACACCGATAGCTGGAGGAGCTTGATGATTCTCCACATTGCTGGGGAAGGTAGAGGAAAAGAGTTTTATCGACGAGGAACGTCGTAAGCAGCGAAAGTGGCCGGTGTGTGCTCAAAGAAAACAACTAGAGAGAAGGGATGGCGACGAGATATGGTGGCTCAAGTGGATGCAACTCTGTGCGGTGAATGTCGACGGGGAGGTGCTCCTTTTAATGATGCTCACCATGGTGTAGTGGCAGTGGTGCTTGCACCACTTGGGTAGGGGCCGGTGGCAAGTAGGTGTGGTGGCGGCATGTGGCACGATGGTGGCCGGCATTGGATGCCTTGACGACAAGACGGCCACGATCAGCCGCAGCACAGAACAGGCGAAGCATGGATATGGAGGAGTCAAATTGACCCTCGAGAGGATTGACCGTGACTTTGGGAGAAAGAGAAGAGTTGGAGTAACTACCATCCTAAATTGGGATTGTACCAAGGAAAACCTATCAAAGGATTTTGCCCATCCTTTATTTACTGGTATCCCGGTTCCTTTGATTATGAGGAAACGTGCTAAAGGACCAAAGATCACTGACTCAGTAGAAGGCTCCTCTTATCTTAACTTTTGGAGAACTTGCTCATAATCCTTCAACCAGCTTAGTTGAGTTACTACCAAGTGAATTTTGAAATTTAGAAGGAAGAAGACCAAGTCGAAAGGTTCCAAAAAGATTCCCATAAAGAAGGGAAACCTCAAATATTTGGGTAAATTTGTTTACAGAGGTTCATGAATTTGCTTTTAGGAGATCAATAAAAAGGTTAACTCCTAGAGTATCCTGGAAAGTACAATTGTCAATGGCAAATGACAAGATTTTGGAAACAAAATTGGGATGGGAGTGAAGAACATACCCTTGCTCAAGGTTTATCTTAATGAAGTATTTTAATTACTTTATGCACCACACCAGGGCGTAATGATTTTGAGCTGAAACTCATGCACTTGGTGAGTCATGGGATGACAATGCTTATGCATATGGGAAATGACTCGTGCAACAATGGGATGGTGCACATGTGGATGCTCATGATGAAGTGCATATAGTATGATGTACATGTAGATGAGCATATGATGTTTATGCATATGAACTTACAGTGTATATGTCATGGTGCATAGTGAGAGATGCACATGATATGTATATGATGAGGTGCATGCATGATGATGCACATGTTTATGAATGCGTGATGCGTATGCTCATGAGATATGGTGCTCATGATGCAGTGTCAGCATGACTTGCTTCACCCATGAGGTTAGTCAAGGTAGAGAGGATAAACATAGAGTTGAGAAGTAATAGGTGCGGTGAGTCGCATTCTCACAAACCAAGATACCTAGCGCGCTCCTAGTGGTAATCACATGGCTGCAGCACACCTGATACCCTAGGTTCCGTCGCAGCACTTTCGTTTATGGAACAACAACCTCACCAGTAAAAAGGGCGATAGAGTAGAAAGATGGGAAACCGTCAGGACATATGCATGTTAGTTCATCCAATGTCCCAAATGCACATGTTGTGCAATGCATTTTTCATGCTCATGATTTATGTCATTAAGGTTGCAAGATATGCATGCGGTGATGATGCTCACGTGCTTACCAACAGATTTTTGATTCCTTGTAACCATGTTTTCATTTATTTGTTTGTGAGCAAGCATAAGGATTTTTAGGTCAAGGCTGAGAATTTATAGTGATCAAAGTAGGGATATCGATGCAAGAAAAGTGGAGTGATCACCTTTACATAGCCATAGGAAGTTGGTGGATCGCCTTTAAATTGAAGAAAAGGTGTACAAGTAATCAGGAGAGTACAACGGGGTTCCACTTGACTCGGCAAGGATATGATTATGCTTCTATTAGAAACCATCCTAAGAGAAGAAGGGGATAGATGGATCTTGCACTGATTGTATTCATCTGTGGATAGAAACTTCAAAAACATACGTGGAGCATTCCTCCACCACCTAAATATCATCATCTTTAGGCAGGGGATGTAAAATCTCGTGCCTTCCAATATTGGTATTCAACTTAGAGATAATGTTGAGGCTATCATGCCCGAAAATTCAGATATCGCTTTGCTGTCAGGGCTGTTGGATAGCAGGCCGAGGGTCACTAAAAATTCCATATCTCTCAGCTCAAAACTGTAACGATGCTGAAATTTTACGAGCATGCAGAATATGAAATTCTAAACAACTTTGGTATTCAAGGTTTGCTCTGGATTTCAAAGGAAGATGACCTAAAAATTTGAATTTCAGAGATCACTAGTTCTGAAATTCAGCAGGGCAGAGACCTAATGTTTTGGGCATATCTCCCAAACTAAAAATCTAGTGACCTTGAGATTTCTACAGGAGGTAGATAGATACCTAAGAAGCATTTTTGGTATTCAAGGGTCGAATTAAATCAGATTGTAAAAGGGTGTAAAAGGTTCATTTTCAAAGTGCTGTTGCCCAGAAATTTCAGCAGGACAGAGCTTCACTAAAAAGATCATAACTCAAAAATTGAGTACCCAAATACCATGAGATTTTCACAGCATGATCTAAGCTAGATAAAGAACATTTTTGCTATAGATTTTCTGGTCAAAATCATTTAGGAACTATATGCAAAAATTCGAGTTTTCAGACTAACTCAGGAATTGGACAGCATTTCAGCATGACCTTGCCTAGCAAATTTGATCCTAACTTCAGTCTTAAGCATCCTAAAATCATGAGAAATTCAGAGAGCATTCTTAACTAGGTGATGAACAATTTCCCTAAAGAGCATCTAGCCAGAAATTTTCTAGATAAACCTTAGAAAAATTTGGACAGCAACTAGTTACCATCTTTGCTTAACACTTTATCACAGCATCAAACTATCATGATTGGTCCTTAAGAAACACAAATTAAATAGAGACCAAGCAACACATAATTTAAGTTCAGTTTTGGTTTGATAGCTTTTACATGATGCAAAAAGCGTCCTAAACTTCCTCACAAAGCTTTTAAGCTCAAAAACGAAGTTAGTGCCGGTGGCAAGGCATACATATACGTCTCTCCTTATAATAGCTAGTCGAAAACTATCCGTTTCTTAAATTACCGTTCCTAACAACCGTGGTTAGTGTACCTGCAGAAAATCACAGATATTCAAGACCTTTTGTGCCAGCACTCACAAAAGCGTCCACATTCATTACCGTTTACTATAGAAACGGTATCCATGCGTAAAGCCTCTGCATGGACAGCGTCCAACCTCGGACACCTCCGTTTGAATGGAGTTGTCCTTTCCGCCTATTGCGGGTTCGCACATGTATGGCAAAACATGGCTAGACACAGACGCGACGTGAGTGCCCATTGGAATAGGCCTCACTCATCCCTCACGGACTTTCCCGTGGCACCATCACGTATGGCAAAACGTGACGAGACGCAGACGCGACGTGACACCCATTGGAATAGGTCCCACTAGTCCCTCACAGGACTTTCCTGTGGTACCACCACGTATGGCAAAACGTGATGAACTAGTATGGTTGTGCAAGAAAGTAAGTTTTGACAGGAATAAAATGTGCTGGAAGTCAGATTAAATACACCATAGAGTACTAGCCACCTGAAAGAACCCAAAAATTCCCTCTAGGGCCTCTCGGACTAGATAAGACCTTAACGTCCTACTCACTTAGCAAGATTATTAATCTTGGCAAATTTTATTCCAAAAACAAGTTTGTTAAGTTATTTTAATTACTCTGGTGCATAACTCGCTCTGGTACCAGCTGTGACAGAACCGCCCAAAATAATTCCGTATTATCGCCTAAGCCGGTCCACGTGGCCATTAAGCAATAATAAAGAACTATTCTGTCGCCTCTGCCGGGGCATGCCCGGTAAATCACTTACACAGGATCGATTTATGCGCTAAGCCCACACGAAGGCGGGACCAGAGTACAACATTACATTACATAAAAGTTCATAAGTACTTAAAATTACAAACCAAGTTTTGACTACATAAAAGTAAAGGTGATTCAGAGTTTAAACAGCGGAAATAAAACTAGCTGAAGATACACATGGGAGGCCATCCATAGAGTATCACTCATCAACATCGTTCTCCCACTCAAGTTCCCACCCATCTGGAATAGATCCAGGCCAGATGGGATTACCTGAAAACATCAACAAAAGCAAGGCTGAGTATACTAATACTCAGCAAGACTGACCCGACAAAAAAAAGACACAGCTAGACATGCAAGGCTTTTTGGCTGGTGGATTTGTTTTGCCAAAAGCAACTAAGAGTTGATCCTTACTTTCAAATTTTAGCTCAAGTTCTAGTATGTTAACCATTCTAGGTAAGCACCTAGCTAAGCAAGCATGGTTGTACAAACAAGATTAATCATCCAACAATATTAATCCGAAAGTTCCATAAATAAGTATGGGGTAGCCAGTGGTCAAGCCGACTCAGATAACGGCGAGTGACCGACGATCGATCGATTTATATCCTTGCAAGGTAAACCCAAGATACACGGAAGAAGGTAGACCAAGTGCAGTGTCCACCCCAACCAAGCGGTTCCCGTCATTCCCCAGATTAGGGACAGGCGCAACAGTCCTAAGTACAAGGTTACTGGAACGCCCTCACACGGCACGTCCAGGATCACACTTGCACTACCGGGAGCAAACCGGGAGAAGCATCTCAGGAGTAGTAACGATAAAGTCCCCGCACTGGTTCATTAGGTACTAGGCTTACCGGTCCCATTCCCGACAAGCACTTGGTACGTTCAATAGCTTAGACCAGCACCATGCTACTCGGTCGAGACCGAACCCATTGCTCTTACCACATGAGCGAGTCAATTTAACCAACTTATGATTCCAACATAAGCATCCTATATCTCGCGAGCAATGAGTCATTACTCGACTTCTACCGTATCCTTAGAGCATGGCACTAACGATCCTAACATACTAGTAAAAGAGCATAGGAGTCTTAAGATTCATGCATCTAGGTTTCAAACAACTCCTGAAACGTAAATGCACAAGTAAACAATAAATACTGAAAGTAAAAGTGGAGATTTTATCCCAAAAAGGTTAGATGAAACCGGTGCTTGCCTTCCTCTGACTCAACACTAACACTAGCCTTGGGCTCTTCTGGACTTTGGTCCAGGTCTTGCTGCACACCAAGCTGGTTCACCTCCTTGCTAGCTGCTCCCTCCTCCTCCTGGGTGAGCGTGTACGTACCGACCAACAAATCTAAACGAAATGCATATGCATTAGATTAAGGTGAGTTTTGGTGGTGATTGTGTACACATCTAAGCAAATTGAGCTACTTAACTTCACCCAACAGTAAGGGGGTGTTTTTAAATTATTAAAAACAGGAATCAAAACATGATTTCACAATTTAACACTTTAAATTTCCATTTCTTTATTTAATTACATAAAACAAGCCTTTCAACCATAAATCCAAATTAAATCAAAAACACTTCAAATGAGCCTAATCTTTTGCACACAGCAACATATGCTTAATTTAAGCTCTCACACCAAAATTTGGCTTAAGATCATTTATACATTAATTTATACGAAAAAGACAAATTTCAGCCTAGTAAATCACCATTAATTCATATAAAAAGATTTAATAAACTTTTTGATCTCAACTTTCTCCTACAGGTCATGTATGCCAAGAATGAGTTTCTGACCAAAGCATGCTTGCAGATTCAAATTATTTTTCAGATTTTGAATTTAAGCTCCTACACAAGATTAAATCCAAATCACATATTAAACAATTTCCTAAAATCACATCCATCATACTAGAGGTACTACTCAACAAGGCAAAGCTCTAGGGTGCACTGGTGCTCAAAGAAAAGTTCATTAAAGAGGCTATAAAAAGCATCAAACTTAATCTAGCATAAAGCTTAAATAAATTATAACTGAACATATATACATCAAAATCATGCAAACTTTTGCCACAGATCTAGACATGCCATAAAGAGCAACATATCCAAAATTCAAGTTCATAGCATGTGTATATTTTAAATCACACTAAAAACACTCCAAACTGAGTTTGAATTTTTAATTCAAAAACTGTACAGAAAAACCCTATACATGTTTTCTAGAAAAGATAGATTTAATCACCAGGAAACCAACAAAATTGGATTTGCATTTTTATGATTTTTCTACTATTTTTAACGAATATTTGAAGTTGCAGCTGAAAACTCAAGTAACACTTACAGAAGGACCCTTGGATCAAGAATTTGAAATTACAGATGGGTCCTTAGATTACAGAAAACTCCCTGCAAAGATTTGAATCGATGCAATGGGGTCCTGCCGGCGCAGGGAAGCTCGCCGGCGGCGGTTTATTGCCGGAGTTGGCCGGGCTTGGGGCGGGGGAGGTGTTGGTGCTCACCCTCGCATGATTTGTGGGAAAGATTGACCGGAGAAGGACTCCGGCGAGCTTGCACACCGGAGAACAGGGGCGGCGGCGGCGGAGCCGAGCACCCGGCCGGCGACGGCCTGCGCTCGCAATGCTGCTGCGGGGAGATGCTAACGAGGTATGGAGGAAGGCTTGGAGGGCTCTGGGCGGCTACGGCTTGGCCAGGACGGCGACCTTTGGCGGTGGCGGCAATGGCGGACCGGCGGCGGAGCTTTGCTCTGCGGTGCTCCGACGACAGCGGCAAGAGGCGAGCAAAAGAGCGAGAGGAGGGCGTCCAGGGGGTTTGAACACGGGTTTAGGCGAAGCTTAGGCGGCGTCGTGGCCCCCATGGCCGTGTTTGCATGCGGAGGAGGTAGCGCGGCGCTGCGCGGCGCTTGGCGCGTGTCTGCGCGGGCCCGCGGCGAAGCGGCGACGACGCTCCTGGGCGCGGCGCAGGGCAAGAGGAAGGGCGGAGCTACCCACGGCATTTTGGTCCACCGCGGAGAACTCAAGACCCGTGCACCGGCGCGGCCTGCGCTTGACACGCGTCCGGCGGACCTCAACGTCCACGCGCTCCAGAGCTTGGCGACGACGTTCAACACCCAAAAACAGTTCGGTTGGCCAGTTTTCAAAGGAGCACAACTTCAAAAATTTGAAAAGAAGTTGACTTTCTCCAAAAAGCAAAGTTGTAGAGGAGCTATAGACCTACAACTTTCCCAAAAGGCGACATATGTTTTGATCAACAGTTTGCCCGGGAACGTCGGTCGAAGTTGGCAGAAATCTCGGCCCCAAGTTACTGTTTGCCCGGGAACGTCGGTCGAAGTTGGCAGAAATCTCGGCCCCAAGTTACTGTTCACAGCGCGTTCAACTCGATTTTTGGCCAATTTGCACTCAAAATTGGAATGTCCGCCAATTACGAAAAATGTGTTCCCGGAAATAACGAACAACTTTCGTATTGGCCGATTTTGAACTTTTATAGTGAAATTTGGAGAACGCGCAAGAAAACCGTTTCAGCCTTAAAGGAGATCTAGGGTTTCACCGGGATTTGGGATTTTGACCAATGGTCTTTTGTGCAAAAGTGTGCAAGATCATGTCAAACATGTTTATGAGCCAATTAAACATGATTAACCACCCTAATGGAGGTATTTATCTTTAATAAACACCTGGGGTGTTACATTTACACTCGGGTTAGTATAATATGTGGAGAAAGAAAATAGAGTTGAGACACAATTGAGTGTGTAATGTAGTGGTAAGAGAGGCTTCGCGCGAGGGGGAGGTCGTGGGTTTGAATCCCATCGGCGTCAAAGTGTGCAAATTTCTGCAAAAAAGTGTGTATTGTGAGAGGGAGGAGGGTTACGATGTGGCTGACCAGTGGGGTCCTCCCTCCAATAAAATAAATATTCTGCTATCTTTTTTTTGTAGTTTTTCGATTTTCTGGAAAATGATTAACAGAAGCGTTAATACCCTATTAACAGAAGCGCATGGTTAGAGGCGGTTGCTTTGACCGACTCTGAAAACCCATTTTGACCGATTCTGAATTTTATTTTTTTTATTTTTATTTTTTTTATTTTATTTTTTTTTGTAGTGGAGAGCAATGGAGCGGCGGCGTGAGCGTGGTTCTGCGACGGGAGACACGTAAGCAAAGGGACGTAGCGCAGGGCAGGCAGTTGTTTGATGCTTGTACGTATACGATAAACAAAACTGAGGAAGATTAGTAGATTACTAGAAAGACAACGCGGCGTTGCCGCGCTGAACCAGTGTCCTCTATTGAGAAACATGATTAGGATGTTCATTTCAGGTGTTTCTCAGTTTTTACGTAAGTGTTGTTGAAGAACATCTAAAATTTTAAAAAGATGAAAAGAGAGATTTTGTTACGGGGAAAAATACTGTAAGAAGGATTATAAGCACACAATAGTATGTGCTACCCACTACGTGAAAACCTCAAATAGGTCACGCAACATTTGTAACAGGCCCTTAACACCTGTTACATACACCCACATCTGTAACGGTTGTTACTTGGCGCCCGTTACAGATAAGCGCGGCAGGCCGACCCCGGGGTTGGCCTCCGCAACGCCCGTTACCAATGTGGACTTCTGGTAACGGTCTTCTTAAACGCCCGTTACATGAATTCTTTGTAACGGACGTTAAATAGAGCCCGTTACACAAGTTAAACCTATCGGTAACGAGCTAGTAAAGTCCGTTACTGATCAATGCCCTATCGGTAACGGGCTGTTTAAGTCCGTTACTGATCACTCCGTATTGGTAACGTGCTATAAAGTCCGTTACCGATGAGCATTTGACGCCCGTTACTAGTTTGAGAGCCCAATAATTAAAGTCTGAGAGCACTCTTCACTGCCGTGAAGCGGGAGCGCGGCGGCAGTGAACAAATGAGACGAAGGTTTGTTAATCATCGTCTCCTTTGAGTCTGTCCTCATTGACAGGTCAACTCCATCTCTCATTGCTTCCATTTCGACATACAGGCACAATCAACACACATATCTTCTAAGACAAAATAGACATCACAAGAGAGATAACTTGTCCACAAAGATGAAGATAACTTGTCCACAGGAATAAAGATAATTATTACAAAAGGTTAACTTGTCCATATATCAGGCTAGGACTTAACTTGTCCATCACATTATTTACTATGGTCGTGCTATCTGACCATACACATCAACAAAGGCATGCCCCTTGAACATCCACAAAAGTATGTCTACTGACCCTGCACATCAACAAGCTTGAACTAGATCATGCCCCATCAAGATTGGCTCTTTTTGCAGCCTCTTCGTAAGCAACCAAGGATTCTTGAAGCCCTTCGAGCGCACCTTCAATGGGCTCGAGATTTTGTTCAGTAGTATACTTGTACCTCCTTATGTGCTTAGCTTTTTTGATGAGAATGTTCACTTCTTTCGTGATTTTTTCAAACTTAGGTTTCACATAATCCCAGACATTAAGGTTTAGAAGTAACTCAAGCTCTGTTCGCGACTCAAAGAGTTTTACCTGAAACAGGGTTAAACATGGTATAAGAATAACATAGTTAATTCAGAACTAATTTGCCTCAGAACTTGGAGCAGTATAGGAACAGTCATAGGAAAATTATATAAAAACTTGAAAATTATCCTAGGCTTCATAGCAGGGTGTGACAAGTAAAAGCAGAATTTAGTTCAGAACTAATTTGCCTCAGAACTTGGTATAAGATCATGACAAGCATGGAAGACATCATCATAGGCACTAATTAACTTTATGAAGCTCAAGCTCAAGCTACCTTAAGCTCCATCTATAGAACAAGTAAAAAGGCAGTGAGATTCAGAGAAACTTGCCTCGCCGTCGTCGTGGTCGTTGCCAGAGTCAGAGATGAGGTCCTCTACACCTTCTTCGCTCCCTCGACACCTCTTCGTAGTTGCCAGACACTTGTGCTCGCAAACGTGAGGCCGCAGGCCCCTCGCCCACTTCGCTGCCCCCTCGTCGGCACGCTCCTCCTAGCCGCTGCTTGGCCCCTCGTCGGAATCCGAGAGGATCCAGTCGAGGACCCTCATCTCCGGCATTGGGTTCACTCCACCGCCGCTTGGCCCCTCTCCGGCGCTCATCGTCGTCTCCCTCTTCGCTGCCATCTCGCCGGCACGCGCGCGGATCCAGTTGCGGCACTGCTTCGCGTTCCAGTTCTCTTCGATCCCGGGTGCGCGGGGTCGTCCGCTGCTTGGCCCCTCGCCGGCGCTCATCGTCGTCTCTGTCTCCACGCCTCCTCTCACGCCTCCTCTGCGCTTTTTTTTCAAGGAAAGTGCTGCGCTTATCCATTCGGAAAGAAGAAGGGGGCGGTTGAATATTCAT
The DNA here is from genome assembly GCA_036936925.1 of Cenchrus fungigraminus. Lineage (NCBI taxonomy): Eukaryota > Viridiplantae > Streptophyta > Magnoliopsida > Poales > Poaceae > Cenchrus > Cenchrus fungigraminus. Next base: position 10,124,988 of record CM072778.1, on the reverse strand, counting down.
TTTGCAAAATGCATACTCCCTCCGTCCCAAAATATTTACACCCTTTGACTATTACAAATCACATTTGACCATTCGTCTTATTCAAAAAATTTGTGAAAATGTAAAAATAATTATGATATACTTAAAATATATATAATGATAAAACATGTCATAGTAAAATAAATAATACTTTCACAATTTTTTCAAATAAGACAAATGGTCAAACGTGAAGCACGGAAGTCAACAAGTGTAAATATTTGGGATGGAGGGAGTAGTCAATGCCGACGCGGGTTAGCAAACCCGCGTCGCTTTGTTGGCTGGTGCGCGGGCGGGCAATGGTTACCTTCTTTATACTAGGCTGCTGACGCTTTTTTTTGAAATGACACTTAATTGCTTCCCTCAAAAATTAGGGCTCATAAAGCAGCACCTAAAAATTAATAAAAATATGAACAATTCATAGTTTTTTTAAGAATCGAACAACTCATAGGAGTAGTTGGGCATTTGGTATTTTGAATAAAATATGAACAGTCACACGTCTCCTTGTGACCACATGATTCTTTTTGTGGTCAAGAGCTCTCCTGAGCAGACACGGGTTCCGAGGCGCGTGACCGGCCGCCTGACTGTTCGCCGTCTTGTCAATATAAATCCCGGCCGGCCAAGAACTTCGTCAACCGCGGCACCAAGAAAACCCCAGCACCACCGTCTTCGGTCACCAAGAAGTGAATCCAAGAGCTTCTTCTTCCTCAAGCGCGCGCATAGCATCATCAAGCGAGCCATCCAGGAAGCGGGGGAGGGAGGAGGTGCCGCCGCCCCCGCCCGCCGAGCCCGAGAAGGTGCCGCCGCCCCCGCCCGCTGAGCCCGAGGAGGTGAAGCCGCCCCCGCCTGAGGAGGTGCCGCCGCCCCCACCCGCCGAGGTGAAGCCGCCCCCGCCCGAGGAGGTGAAGCCACCCCCGCCCAAGGAGGTGAAGCCGCCCCGGCGCAAGGTGGCGCTGCAGCCTGTGGCGGCTGTGCGTGCTCCTGCACTAAGTGCTGACGAAGCCACTTGGTCAGCGAACTTGTTCCACGAGGCTTTCATGAAGCTTCGAAAGGTGGCCGTTCATCTCGGGGTCCCAGCAACCAGTCATCCGCTGCAGACGACCGTGAAGGATTACGCCTTCAAGATCAATGTCTTGGTTGGGGACCTGGAGAGAGGAGTGCTCGCCCCCGTCAACGACGACGGCGGCGACGATGGCGGCCTCGACGTCTCCGGCTCCGGCTCCGACTCCGACTCCGACGGTGGGGCTCCTCCGGCGGCGACTACCTCTGCTTAATTAATTTGTTCCTCTGTTAATGTGTTCTTCCAGTGTGCTTGTTGAACTTGTGATGGACTAGTAGATCCTCTGTTAATATGTTCCTCCTGTGTGTATGTTGAACTTGTGATGAACTAGTAGATCTAAGAGACGCGGTAGATCAATCCATGTCTCCTATTTTGGAAGGCATTGCAATGTCTATGGCAGCAGCTTACAATGAATTGCAATGTGTATGTCAGAAGTTTGTTACTCTGTTTGTGTCAATATATGGCAGCAGTTCACAATGAATTTCAATGTGTATATATGCCAGAGTTATGCCAGAAGTTTGTTACTCTGTTTGTGTTAATAATCCGCGTTTCCTTTGCCTCGTGCTGCATTGAAATGTCAGCACAGATGAATTGATGAATTTTATGATGTGTGACACATTAAGATTTGTGACCCAATTGTCATTCCATCCATTCTTCATTCATACATTTAAGTTTGTCATATGTGACAAATTTTTCATTCTTCATCCACACAGATGAAGCAAAAGCACCACTTTTAACATCAGAATTACTTCTTTGCAGCATACATCCCCAGTAAACATCCAAATACTATACAAACAACAGCCATAATAATCAAGTTCATCTTCCAGATCACATTGTCCATCTTCTCCTCCAGTGCTTTCTTCCTCTGCTTGTCCTCCAGTGCTTGCCACTGCTCGCCGCTCCCAATTTGACATTCCACTGAATCAACTACTTCATCGACCGCGTCTGCCCAGTTCGATGGTCGAAAAACAATGACGCCAGCATCCTTCAGCATCTGGAGATACTCCTTGTGGAAATGATAAAATCCACAATTCTTGGTGTACTGCAGAATCAAAAGCACATAAGAACCCTAACTCAGATTTGGGAGACACAGCAGACTACTCACCGAGTTCCTTGCACACTTGAAATAAACCGACCGTGGTTTTCACCTTCCTTCTGCGTCCGCCCCTCCACCACCCGAGCCATACCACAGTCCGGGCAAGGGACCAGTGGAAAGCCGCTTAGCTCACCGACTGGATCCAAGCCGATGGAGTGATTGCGGCTGCTCCGGCAACCTTGAACCCTGCTCCTCGCACGTGCACCTCCAGACGAATCGGCGTAGTGCGACATGTGCGCGACAGCGGGGAAGGACAGGCGGGCGGCGGTGGTGGAGCTCAGATCGGGGAAGAAGAAGGGGGCAGGGGTCGGGGCGCCGAGGCGGATGCATATTCATTCGGCAAGGGGCATTTCTGACAATGGAGCACTTGTTGGCGACGATGGTTAGTGTACCACCGTCGCCGGGGTGGATGCCGGCCAGGGGCATTCGAACAATGGAGCACTTGTTGGCGACGATGGTTAGTCTACCCGCATCGCCTTTGTCGGTCGGGCAGGCTACGGTTATCTTTTTTTATATAGGCTTCTGACGCTGACGCGTGGGCCCGACACTATTTTTTCTTAATTGAAACTTGCTTCCCTCAAATATTATACCCCATAAACAGCACCAAAAATTCGTAAAAAATACGAACAATTCATAGTTGGTAATTTAGTATTTGAATAAAATATCAACAGCCACACTTGTCTAACCAAATTTCCTAAAATTAGATTTTTTTATCTCTTGTTTACGATATAATAATTATAATAACGTCTTAGTGTGTTCTAAAAATTCTACAAATTGACTTGGCAACATAATTTAAGTCCCTAAGCTTGTCTACAAAAATTCAAATGGTTTCGAAAACGGAAGATTATACTTGTGTACAAATGTCTACATCTCTCACATAGTTTCTTAGAATGTTACTTCAACATTGAAGTTTTCCACACTTTAAAACATGTTCGAACTCATATGCATTTGAAATTTTAACATAACCTTATGTTCACCATAAGATTACGAAATGCAAAGTTTCATTAGTAATGATTGTGTAAAACAAATATTATTTATATGTTGTACTTATAAGGAACAATATAAGGTGTATAAACAACATCCAAGAAATGGAATTACATACGAAAAAATATCATAAATGAATAGATGTTGATTTTTAGAAAAATTCAGAAATAAATATCATCAAATTTGGATTACGGTTGACGGAGAAATACGTGATACAAAATTTGATTGCAGATTAAAAGGGGAAAAGCAAACTGTTCTTCATTCGAATAGACCTGGCCCCGCCCCTTCATTGGCGACGGGTGGTTGTTAATCATCGTATCATTTGCGCATCCGAACCTTTTTAATAAACGCTCCGCCCTGCCTTCCGCCTTCTATCTCCTTCTCCTGCTTCCGCCTTCCTCGTCTCCGTCGCAGCCTCGTCTCCGTCGCAGGTATGGCCCGCGACTCTAGGGGGAGGTTCTGCAAGGAGGAAGCCCCGCGGCCACGTCCCCGTCCGTCTTCCTCGGTGCTGTCCGCCGCCCTCGCCAAGAGAGTGAGGTTCCGCGGTGACGAAGAGGAGCCGTCCCAGCGCGCCGCCCCCGTGTGTCTTCCTCGGCGCTCCATGGAAGAGGCTGGTTCTTTGTCGGCCCGGGGGAGGAAGCCGTACACGCGCGCAAGGGCCAAGTTGGCGGACTCCAGCGACGCCCGCCATGGAGAGGCAGGGTTTTTTTCCTCAACGCGAAGGAAGAAGCGGTCCACGCGCATTGAGGTGAGCGCGGACTCCTGCAGCGACGACCCGGGCAGAAGAGTGCTGGTAGACCTCATCTCCTCCGGCGACGACTCCGGCAACAACTCCGGCGACGATTCTGAAGGCCATGAGGCAAGTTCTGAAACCATCACACACGATTTGTCCTTGTACCTTCACATCTTCACTGATCAATTATTCTAATGCATCAATTTCCATTTGTTGTAGGAAATTGTTGCACATGACATTGACAGGATTTGGACTGAAATCAACAAGCTCAAGGAATCAGCTGAAGAGAAGCAGGCAAGTTTTGAAACCAGCTAGAGCTAAAACAGTTTTCTTGTAAATTACAACTGTTATGAACCTTGCGTCAATATAATTTTTTCCTTTGTTTTAGGACCGTGCTGTTACTCGGGATGACATTGACTACATCTGGAAAGGAATCGACAAGCAGGATGAGCAGCTTAAAGCCGCACAAAAGAGGCAGGAGATTGAACTTCTAAAGAAGAATGCTGAGCTGGCAGAAAGAGTTGCAAAACTAGAGACAAGGCTAGCTGAACTTGAGGCAGCAGCACAAAAGAAGCCATCTAGCTAGCTAACTAGTTCCCTTGCAGCAACAATCTAGTTTGGTGATGCGCCCAGCTGATGCAGTCTTATTTTAGTGATGTGCCCTGCTGATGCATGTCAGATGTGAATATGTTTGTTATGAGTTAGTTTGCTTGGTGATGTGAACTTGTGATGCATGTCATATGTGAACATGTGATGCTATATCAACAGCCTCACTTGTTTAACCAAATTTCTTAAAATTAGATTTTTTTATCTCATGTTTATGATATACTATACTAGTAGCCGAGTAGTACTGTACTTGACTACATTACTCGTTTTAAAGGCCCACACAAGCCCACTCGCACTAGGTTAGTAGGGAAGGACGCCTCCCTCACGCAGTCTCCTCCCACTCTCCCCTCGCGCCGCCGCCGCCACTTTCTCCCCCTCGCCTTTGTCCCCCTCACCTCCCCCCACGCCACGACGCACGCTACACCCCTTTGCTGAGACGCGCGCCACACCACACTCGGCGCGACGCACACCACACCTCTGACAGCGAGATCTAGAGGATGAGGGACCCAGCAGCGGCGGCGGCGACGACGACGACGACTAGAGGAGGGATCCAGCGACGACGACGACGACTAGGAGGAGGAGGAGGGATCCAGCCACGTGGTCGACGCGAGGACGAGGACGTGGCGGCGAGCAGGCAGCGACGAGGAGTAGATATCCCTCCGCTCCGGCAGTGCGAAGGTCAGTGGCGAATCTAGGATTTGAGTTTATGGTATGCCGCTCTAAAAATGTCTTATACAATTCGGTAAATGCATTCTACCAACTCGGTAATAATTGTAAAATGAACAATAATTCAGAAATAACGTAATTTGGTATATTTGCTCGAGTTTATGGAATTAGGCCAAGCGCGCTTTTGCAGCACACATGCGTTCAGATAATCAAGTATACAACATATGTGTGCGTATGGTTTTCTTTTTATATAAATGCGTATAAATATACTTGAACTTGTGGGAATTGCAGGGTATGTCGTGGCTCCTTTGTATAAGTACATGTGGACATACTTAGCTGTCGATGGTATACATACTTAGCATTTCCCTTTAGATTGACTCTTATATTTGGTTTTACTTTTGTTCCTATGTACATCTGCACATTCTCTCCAAGTTGAATAAGTACCTCATCAGCAACAGAGGCAGCCTGCATCTTGCTCTTTAAAATGGTATGGTCGCTTTGCCTGAACTAATTTTTTGGTTACTGAATTTTCCATTTATGTTAATGGTTTACCAAGAACCAATGATATTACAGTGGGCTAAAGTAGTTACTGTAATTCTCTTGACTATTAATTCACAGGATAAATCTGACGAGGACTATAGACCTAGGCCACAAGATGAAGAAGAGGGTTATGGCACTGCTAGTGCACAACAAGACCAGATGGGTGGGGCTCAGCGCCGAGGCAGAGCGCCAAGGACATCCACAAAGTGGCCAAGTGACACAATGATAGTCACTGAGGTCGACATAGTGGGGATGCCAGTACCATTGACTCAAAAGCGCAGGTTCAGGGCGCTTGCGAGACTCGTTGCTAGACAAAAAAATACCTTTGAACTTGCCAGAAATCAAAGAACTAAGCAATAATGAAAAGTGGAACTTGTTTGATAAGCATGTGCAGAAACACTTGAAGTTCCAGAAAGACGCGAAACCGCAGGCATTCAAGCTTTTCTGAAAGACGGCAGCCAAGGCATGGAGACAATTCAGATTTCAACTTAGCCACACCTGAAGACACCACGTGGCCAGGGTTCTCGTCGACGATGTTTGCCACCGTGACGATGTCTGACCTTGACATGCAGCGGGAGAACCACCTGCACGAGCTCTTCCCCGAGTCAAAAGCTGTCCATAGCCCTGTTCATGGGCTGGTTTCACCGGTTTCCGGTTTGTTTCCAGCCCAGACCATAGGAAATTCATCAGTTTGGGTTGGGTAGGTTTCACATGGGCTGCTGCGCGGGTTGAGCACCACATTGTGTTGGGCTGGTTTTGCCGGCAAATCCTATATCTTCCGAAGTAACTTTCTTAGGGAACTATAACCTACTAGAAGTCCAAATAACAGCCCACACAGCCCACCAACGTCAAACCTTAGCATCCAGCTCCTTCCTTCATTGACCTGCCGCCGCCCTTCTCCTCCCGAGCGCCGCCGTCATCCGTGGAACGCGCGCCATTGCTGGCCCCTCTGCGCCGCGCGCCCGCCATGGCCAACCTCCTCCGCCGCCAGCGCGGCCCGCATGCGGCCTCCTGGCGTGCACCGCTGTGGCCTCGTGCCGCTGCAGCCGGGCGTCTGCCCCACGCCGCCACGGCCGGCCTTGCTGCCCCGCGCGCGCGCTTCCGCGGCCGCCCCGCACGCCCTGGCCACCGCGTGGGCCCTCGCCGGTGCGCCAGAGGTTGAAGGAGGAAAAATGTTGGTCCAACATTTCTACAAAATGAACATTCAAAAAATGTTGAAAAATGTTGAGTAAAATGCACCCAAGGTAGTACTCAAACTATTGGCCTCCTCCCATCTAGGTACTCAAACTATCAAACCGACTATCCGGGTCCCTGAACTATTACCGATGCACACCTAAAGTCTAAATCATGCCACGTCAGGAGCAACTTTTCAAAAACAACAGTATCACTTTTCTCAGTCTCGCAATTAACTCCTTCCTCTTCTTCTTCCCTATAACCGCCGCACAGCCCTGCCGGGCGGCAAAAATTTTGTCGTCGTTGGTGCCCACCATTACAACGAGTGGTCGCTGTCCTCAGCGGCGGCGCACGTGCCGGCCGTGCCTAGTCCCCAGAGGTGCTCGCGACAGCCCCAACCCTGTCCTTGGCAGCACTTGCGGCGGCCCCGCCTCGTACCTGACAGCGCTCGCAGCGGCCGCGTCCCTAGCGGCGCTCCCGGTGGCCGCAACCTCGTACCTGGCCTGGTCCCGGGTGCTGCTGCGTGTGCGCGGGCCACGGGCGTCGCGTTCATCTCGGCGGGGCTGTGCAGCAGTTACATGGAGGAAGAAGAGGAAGGAGTTAGTTGCGAGATTGAGAAAAGTGTTAGGGTTGTTTTTGAAAAGTTGCCCCTGACGTGGCAGGTTTTAGACTTTAGGTGTGCATCGGCAATAGATCAGTGACTCAGATAGTCGGTTTGATAGTTTGAGTACCAAGATGGGAGGAGGCCAATAGTTTGAGTACCCTAGGTGTATTTTACTCAAAAATGTTGGTCTATCATTTTTGAAAGATTCAATATTTTCTGAAAATGTTGAAATGTTGGTTCAACATTTCTCGAAAAATGTTGAAAAAATGTTGGTCCACTTGAAAGATTCAATAATTTTTTGAAAATGTTGAAATGTTAGTTCAACCTTTCTCGAAAAATGTTGGGAAAATGTTGTTCTACTTTTTTTTTTGAAAAATGTTCACTCGACATTTTCTGAAAAATGTTGAAAATAATTTCTCCAACAATTCAGAAAAAATTTTGATTCGAAAAATATCTACGTGAAAAATGTTGGTCAACATTTTCTGTTCGATCCAAAATGTTGAATGAATTATTATTAGCTGAATATTATTAGTGGGTTGGTTGCTTTGGTGGGCTCTCTAGGTGGGCTGGTGGGAAAGAAAGGAAGGCTGAGAAAGAAATAAGAAAGAAGGTTATATGGGTCTTGGTGGGTTGGAAGTTCACTTACTTATCTTTCTTCTGGAAGTCATATAGGAGCCCCGGTTTTGCCGGTCCTTGACGTTTCCACGGGTTGGCCATATTTTCTTCGGCAGCTACAATCTATCTACACCAACCGAACCGAACAATTATACACGGAAAGAAGTGCCAAGAACAACGTAAGAGCATGCCACTATAAAACAATAGTAACTAAAATACTTCAAAATATTCCCTTTTTTCTTAAATATTGTCGTTTAGTACAACCAAAATAGTTTTACAAAATAAGCTAATGTGTTTGTCCTGCACATCATATATTTAAGATCAGGGGTTGTACAATGGAAGGAATGCTAATCTGCTGCCATCCCACGTCCTCTTAAACTGGTAGCAATTGTTCTATCCTTCTCATGCCGGTAAACTGGTAGCAAGTGTTCTATCCTTCTCATGCCGGTAAACTGGTAGCAGGTACAGATCCATGGGAGAGATCTGCTGCCATCCCACGTCCTCTTAAACTGGTAGCAGGTGTTGGTTTACGCCTGGAAGAGGAGTATGGGTAGAAGATTGTGTTAAAATATTTCTTGGAGTCTTGGACATAAAATCAATCACAAATCTGTTACTCCATAGCATAAAAAATATAAACTGTATAAGGATTACCATCAGTTCTGACCATTAATATAAAACAATTCATTGCAACACACCACTATAGAGTCATCATAAAACAATATTCTCAATACATAGTTAGAAATAGCAGCAGCACAAAAAACACTAGGTACTCAGAGTGTCAACATTTTTCTGCAGAATATGGAACCCAAATGACAGTTTCTCCAGTGCTTGAAGAATTTATGAGCCGTCCATCGATCCAGATCGGATGGATTAAAAATAGGAGGAACCTATTACGAGGAACCAAAAATGTGGACCAGTACCAAATATTTGTGGGCCAGGAACTAATTCGGAAAAGGAAGGAAAGGGTATTTAGGTACTTCCACTCGTCGACCCATGTTCTCGGCCCATATTCGGTGGCCCGTATGTTAGACTGTCTGCCGACGAGCGTTTGGTTGTATAGTTGTGGGCAACACCTTACGCGTGTGGTCGGCGAGCCCCTCCGCAACGGGGAGGCCTTCGCGATCCCACATGCGCCCGGTGGCGGGGAACTCCAATGCGAGGGCGCGTGGCCGGCAAGCCCCCGCAATGAAGCCGAAGTGCGCCTCCATGATGACACCCTAGCGAGCGAGCCCGTGCCCGATGCTGAGGAACCCGATGCGCCGGCGTGTCTTCGATGGAGATGGGGGAAGGGCCGCAAGAGAATTGACAGATGGACGCGGCGACGAGCGTGGATGCGGCTGGGAGGTCAAGCTGCGCAATCTCGGCGGCGAGCGTGGATGGGACGGAGCCACGGAGGCACGGGGCGGTCGTGAGTGTGACAACCCGCCCAGGAAAATACCGTACTACCACCTAAACCAATCCACTTTGGTCATTAAGCAATAATAAAGTATCATCCTGTCGTTAGTTGCCGGGTTAACGCCCGGTGAAATCACTTACATAGCAACAAAGGATCGACATATATGCATTAAAACTCACGCGAAGGCGAGTCCAGAGTACAACACATGATTAAAAACCAAGTCTGCCCCGAAGGGTTTAATTATTACAAACCGAAGTATTTGACATGACAAGGAAGTTCAGAGTTTCGAAAACAACGGAATTAAACTAAACGGTGCGACGAGCATCACAGGAGGCCTGCCATGATGCCTTCATTCATCGTCTTCCACCCACTCCAGCTCCCAGCCAGGCGGGATCTCTCCAGGCCACACATCACTAAAAGAATTACCTGAAATCAACAATTTACAGCAAGACTGAGTATACTAATACTCAACAAGACTTACCCGTCGGTGACAACTACATCACCAACTCTAGACATGAAAGACTTTTTGGCTAGAGGGGTTCTTTTGCTGAAAAGCAACAAAGAGTATGTCCTTACTTTCAAGATTTTAGCTCAGATTCTAGTTTATTACTCTTTACTACATGAGCAAGTTATTGCAAGCATAAGTTGTGCAATACAATTAATCAAGCATAAATATTCACAAAGTTCCATCTTTAGGGATATCATGGCCAGTTGGATAAGTAGTCTCAAATAACGGTGAGAGGCCGACAACCAGTTGATTTAAATCTTGCAAGGTAGACCTAAACACACGGTAGGGTGTACTCACCAAGAGCCCACCAACCAGGCCGTTCCCAAAAATCTTCAGTTCGGGATAAAAGGTCACAGTCTTTGGTACAGGCTATCTGACATACTCCGCAAGGCACTCAGAATCACACATGCACCACCGGTAGCTAGCCGTGGGACGCATCCCAAGAATAGTGACGATAAAATCCCTTACCGCCTCATTAAGGTACTAGGCTTACCGGTCCTATTCCCGACAAGTGCTTAGTACTTTCAAACACTTAACCCACGAAAGTCATTGGACCGGAGCCCACATCCCATGCTCTTACCACATGAGCAATTCCATTTATAAAGATCTTATGATTCCAACATAAGAATCTATTCTCGCGAGTGACAAGCATCACTCGACTTGTAACGGTCCTATAGCATGGCAGCTATCGACCTAGCATACTAGTAAAAGACATAGGTACCTAGGGATCATGCATCTAGGGTTTCATTTTAACTCCTGAACGTAAATGCACAAACATCCATAGATAGTTGCATAAATTTCCAAAAATACTTAGGTTAATGCACCGGGGCTTGCTTGAATTCATTCCAAGTGACAGCATGCCCGGCCTGCTGCATGGTCTTGAAATGTTCCCACCACATCAAGGCTTCTCCTCACAGTTGCAAGGCGGTGAAGTTGGCCTTGTTTTCCTCTGAGCATGGAAACACAAAGGCAGAGAACTTGGCCTCAATGGCCTTGATCCACGCCTCAGCTTCAAGGGGGTCTTCCGCCTTAGAGAAGGTCGGGGGCTTCATTCCGATGAACTGGGCGTTGGTGGTGATTTGGCCCCTCATGATTAGCCCCATGTGGCGGCCTTTGGTTCAGCTGCTGGGCGATCTGTTGCTGTGTCTGCAGGATCTGGCGCAGCACCTCGGTCTGAGTGGCCATGAATGCCTCCGACGGCGTCATGGGCGGTGGCAGTGGTAGTTCACCACTGCCCGACACTCCAAAACCGTTGGGAGAGCTGCGCGTTGGTCCCACCATCTGAAATTGTGAGCCTTTATTAGATACATAGCCATAATCTTGCTTAGAAAGCAATGACAAGTGTAAGATATGCATGACAAAAGCTTATTCGGTCAAGTTTCTCGAATTTGGCAGCAACACGGTCATAAGAAAAATTTCATATCCAACAGCTCAGTCACTGATAAATTTCCAATCTCAGTCAGTAGGTGTAGGATTTCATGCGCTTCAATGTTGGTATTCAACTCCGCAGCAAAATTTCAAGTTCGCATACCCGAAGAATCTGATTTGCGAAACTCTGTCTAGCTGCCCTGGCAGCAGACCGAACTCACCGAAATTTCCGTAACTCTCCGTACCCTCATGCAAAAATGCTGAATTTTGGTGAGCATGGTCATCACAATATTTCGCACAACTTTGGTATTCAACGCATTAGAAGATTCTGACGTTCAATCGCTCGAAAAATTTCATTTCCAACGCTCTGTCTAGCTGTTTGGACAGCAGCCAGATCTGGATTAAAAATTGCATAACTCTCAGTAGTAAAGTGCACAATTGCTTAATTTTGGTGAGCGCGATCGTCATAAAATTCTAGACAAGTTTGGTATTCAACACAAGACTCGAATCTGACCACAAATAGCTTAAACATTTCCTTTACAACCAACACTGCAGGAATGGTGTTCAACCAAGCATTACATGAATGCCAAGTTTTTGGGATCACCAACATACATCAGGGGTTACATTGCAGTCGTGCTGCACAAAACAATACTCCTACGTTAGCCTACCACAAAAACCAACCAAACGGCTACACACCGGAGTATGAGTCAACCTACTACAACACTACGGCAACCTAGTTGCCAACCGAAGCGTCACTGGCGGCAGGTGAAGCGGGTGGAGTCGACGAGGGTGGTCCTGCCTGACTCTCCTGGTCAAGACCGGAGTGTCCCTGCTGCTCCTCTGGAGGTGCCTCCACCGGGGGTGGTGGCTGCAGAGCCACGATGGCCTGCAGTGCGGCGACCTGTACCTCAGCCTCCTCTACCTGTTGCTGCATCTCGACGATGATCTGCAGCAGTGTCAACCTCTCGATGTCTCCGACGTCCACGTCCTCCTGAAGGGTAGTGGTCTGCGCCTCCAGGTCGAGGATCCTCTGCAAGTGGTCACTTCACTCCAGCTCCAACTGGAATCTCCTGGTACGAAGCCAGTCGTTCTCCTGCTGAGTCTGAAAGAGCGTGAAGCTCTGCTGCTGGTAAGCCGTTGAGAGACTGTGCCAGGCCAGCCGAGCCGACTCCAGACGCTGGCTGATCACCAACTGTGAACACGGCGTCCAGCCAACGTGTCAGCGTCCACGTGACGTCCAGCGGAACCACGAGCAGAAGTAGCTCCTATAGGTGGTCCACACGGTCCAGCCACGCTGGGTCGTGCGGGCTCACTGCCGGAAACAACCCAAACGGTGAGAGGGCCACCGTAGTCAGGTTGTGGTCGCAGAAGTCCGTCAGCACCCAGAGGGCAGCCGACTCGAAAGACTCCTGCTGACGAAAACCCCAGTACACGGAGCTCAAGTCGAACCAGTCGGGGGTGGTCCGGGTGAGGTGGCACGGTGACGGTCACCCTGCAACGGGGCACGCCCAGGTGCTCGAACTCGATCGCCTCGTAGACGGGCGGAGTGGTGTAGCCGGCAGCGCTGAGTGCCTCCCACGCAAGGTGTGGAAAACCCTCCCAGTGCAGCCCATCGGTACGGATCGTACCGTCAGCGCCGTACTCGAAAAACATGGGGGCAGCCATCTGTACAAAAATGTAACGCATGTTAGAACTCAAAACGAGAGCAACATGTCAAATGGTGCAAAATCTAGCAGCTGTGAATAAAAATTCATATCTCAAAAACCAGAACCCCAAAAATTCTCAAATTTCACCAGCAACTCCGTAAGGTTTTTATGCACATGTTTGGTATTCAAAGGTTGAGCTAGATCACTTAGGAATAAGGTCGAAAGATGCAATGTTCAGAGTTCTGTCCTCAGAAAAACAACATGACCTAGGTTCACTAAAAAGGGTACAACTCGAGATCTACAGAAGCTATGACCATAAATTTTTGCGAGCAAAAACTAGATTAGATATGGAGCAACTTTGATATAGATCAACTAGTCCAATTACTCCTAGAACATGGTGCAAAAATTCAAGCTAGCAACCAAACAGATTTTTGGACAGCAACAACAACCTAGACATGAGAGGCAAAGCTAGAACACAAAAACCAAACACTAGCAAAATATTCCTTAAAGAGCACACAATTCATGTTTGGGTCTATTTTTAAGTTGTTTCGATTTTTAACATGATGCAAGACATCCTAATCGTCCTCACATGGCGATCAAGCCAAAAATCGAAGTTAGTGCCGGTAGCAAGACTTTTATTAGTCTTTCCCTATAATAACTAGTCGGGAATTATGCGACACTCACTTAGTGACTAACGGAGCATTGTTAGTGTACCTGCAGAAAAGAACCTTCTGTGCCAGCACGTCACGGAAGCGTCCACATCCAGTATCGGTCGCTATAGAAACGGTATCCATGCGTCAAGCCGCTGCATGGACAGCGTCCAACCTCAAATACTCTCCTTTTTGAATGGAGTGCATCCTTGCCTCGCATATTCACAATGCGGAACGTCAACGTATGGCAAAACGTGGCGAGACACAAACGCGACGGTGGGTTCCCTTTGGATTAGGTCCCATCCATCCCTCACATGACTTCCATGCGGTACCACCACGTATAGCAAAACGTGATGAGACACAGACGCGACGTGGGTTCCCATGAGAATAGGCCCCATCCATCCCTCACAGGACTTTCCTGTGGCACCACCACGTATGGCAAAACGTGATGAACTAGTATGGTTGTACAGAAAGTAAGTTCTGACAGGAATATAATGTGCTGGGAGTTAGCAAAATAAACCATAGATTTGTAAGCTACCTGAAAGAACCCAAAATTCTCTCTAGGGCCTCTCGGTCTAGATCCATCCTTAACAGACCAACATATTTTGCAAATCCAAACAATCTTGGCAAATTTTATTCAAAAACTAGTGATTGAGGTGTTAATTAAGCTCTGGTGCATATAATTACTCTGGTACCAGCTGTGATAACCCGCCCAGGAAAATACCATACTATTACCTAAACCAATCCACTTTGGTCATCAAGCAATAATAAAGTATCATCCTGTCGTTAGTTGTCGGGTTAACGCCCGGTGAAATCACTTACATAGCAACAAAGGATCGACAAATATGCATTAAAACTCACGCAAAGGCGAATCCAGAGTACAACACATGATTAAAAACTAAGTCTGCCCCGAAGGGTTTAATTATTACAAACCGAAGTACTTGACATGACAAGGAAGTTCAGAGTTTCGAAAATAGCGAAATTAAACTAAACGGTGCGACGAGCATCACAGGAGGCCTGCCATGATGCCTTCATTCATCGTCTTCCACCCACTCCAGCTCCCAGCCAGGCGGGATCTCTCCAGGCCACACATCACTAAAAGCATTACCTGAAATCAACTATTTACAGCAAGGCTGAGTAAACTAATACTCAGCAAGACTTACCTGTCGGTGACAACTACATCACCAACTCTAGACATGAAAGGCTTTTTGGCTAGAGGGGTTCTTTTGCTGAAAAGTAACAAAGAGTATGTCCTTACTTTCAAGATTTTAGCTCAGATTCTAGTTGATTACTCTTTACTACATGAGCAAGCTATTGCAAGCATAAGTTGTGCAATACAATTAATCAAGCATAAATATTCACAAAGTTCCATCTTTAGGGATATCATGGCCAGTTGGATAAGTAGTCTCAGATAACGGTGAGAAGCCGACAACCAGTTGATTTAAACCTTACAAGGTAGACCTAAACACACGGTAGGGTGTACTCACCAAGAGCCCACCAACCAGGCGGTTCCCAAAAATCTTCGGTTCGGGATAAAAAGTCACAGTCTTTGGTACAGGCTATCTGGCATACCCCGCAAGGCACCCAGAATCACACATGCACCACCGGTAGCTAGCCGTGGGACGCATCCCAAGATTAGTGACGATAAAATCCCTTACCGCCTCATTAAGGTACTAGGCTTACCGGTCCTATTCCCGACAAGTGCTTAGTACTTTCAAACACTTAACCCACGAAAGTCATTGGACCGGAGCCCACATCCTATGCTCTTACCACATGAGCAATTCCATTTATAAAGATCTTATGATTCCAACATAAGAACCTATTCTCGCGAGTGACAAGCATCACTCGACTTGTAATGGTCCTATAGCATGGCAGCTATCGACCTAGCATACTAGTAAAAGACATAGGTACCTAGGGATCATGCATCTAGGGTTTCAATTCAACTCCTGAACGTAAATGCACAAACATCCATAGATAGTTGCATAAATTTCCAAAAATACTTAGGTTAATGCACTAGGGCTTGCCTTCGTCAGCAAAGTTAGCTTGGGGCTCCTCGGTGTCCTCGTTCACTTCCATGTACTGCAGCTCCGCGTCAGCTCCTCCTTCCTCCGCTTCCGGCACGAGCGCGTAGTTACCGTCAGGAAGTTCTACACGGAATGCAATGCAGGGTTATTGAGTGGGGTGAGAGTTTAACCATCACATCCAACTCTTGTTGGCCATATTCACCTTAACAAACATCTAATTAGTAATTCTTTTCATTAAGGTCATGACAAGTGGAGGTTTATTATTTTAATCTTTTTAATAGTGACTGTGCACACATTTAAGCAAATAAAACTATTTAATCACACAAAACAACAACGGTGGATCCATAGCCCTTAATTAAGCTAAACAACATTCTAACAAGGTCATTAAGGGAGCAAGGATGATTTTTTCCAATTAAACCTAATAGGAAGCTTATAGGGATTCCAAACTTCTAATTACAAAATAACTTATAAAAACAGAGAAAAGATGCATTGCAGGTCCTAATGACCTAAATAAGCCACTGGTCCAAGATTTGAGTTTTAAACAGCCATAAAACAAATATATCAAAAATGACATTTCCTAGCTATTAAAATTATGAGAAACACATAAATAAATAAATAAATAAATAAATAAATAAATAAAGCACTTCTGCAGCCAAAATCACTCCTATATCATCTCTGACCTAAAACAAGCCTAGGAGACTAACAAACACATCAAGAACCTATTTAAAATTTGAACTATGCATTTAAATGTAAATCTAAGCATAAAACAAGAATAAATACTTCTAGTAGAGATAAAATCATGGTAAATGCAGGAATGTTGAATCTAGGCATATCATAAGCATAGCCACAAGTTGAGCACAAAAATCTATTTACATTTTGCTACAAAAAATCATTAAGGCAGAAATAGCATAAAAGCAAAGTAAATCATATAAAAAGATCTGTTCAACAATTTTGTGCAAATTTTTGTCTAGAGACTACAAATGATATATCTATCAACATATCTAAAATTCAGTTCCATAACTTTTCCAGATTTTGAACTACAGCAAAAGGGTGTCAAACTGAGTTTGAATTTTCATTTAAAATCTGTAAGTCAAAAGTATAGTCATGCTTTGCAGAAGGTGTAGATCTAGTCTCACTGAAACCAACAAAATTAGATTTGTATTTTTCTGATTTTTCTACAAATTACTAGGATTTTTCTAAGGTGCTGGACTAAGTTGCAAGAAAACTAAGTTAAAGATCATTACAACCAAGCCCCTGGTTTACAAATACGTCCCTGGACTTCACATCCATGCCCTTGCCGGCGGCGGTGAGCTCGCCGGCGGCGAAGCACAGCCGGAGCAGGGCAACAAATAGCACGGGGGTTCGATTGAGCTTATCCCGAGCCGATTGGTGGTGGTGGCTTGACCGGAGACGGCTCCGGCGAGGCTCGAGGCAATGCAGGTCAACGTGCGGCCGTGGAAGCTCGACTGGGACCTAGGGAAGGGGTTGAAGGGATTGGCCGGCGACGGGAGCTAGTGGAAGCTTGAGCTCGCGGCAGCAGTGGTCATGGCGGACTGGTGGAGGGGTGTGTGCGCGCGGGGAGAACTGGAGAGCCTTTTATAGGCGGGCGAGCGCGCGGGGAGGAGTGTGAGCTTCGCCTCGAAGCAAGGGAGGTGGGTTAAGGGGGAGAACAGCGCGGCAGGCGCGGTGCCGGCGGCAATGGCGGCGGGGAGTCCGTCCAGGCGCGGGCGCGTGGTGCCACATGCGGCAGGGTGTTTCCCCCGACGGGTTTTTGCTCGGGCGGCGCGCAAATGATGATGCCGGTGCCTCGGGCGTGCGGTCTGGCAGAGGGGGGTCTGGACGCCGAGGGGGCGGCGGTACGTCGGCTGCCGCGTGGCGGCACGGGCGCGACGCGCCGGCGCGCGCGCACGAGCCAGAGCGCGACGCCGTCCTGTGCAAATTCAAACTGCCCCTGTTTGCACGCTTCAAATTCAAATTTTTCAAAAAGAACTTCAAATTCGCCAAAAAGGAAAATTGTAGAGGAGTCAACCACCCACAAATTTCACAAAGGTCGACATATGTTTTGAGTAATGGTTGGAGCATGAACTGCTGGTGAAGTTGCTGATTTTTATGGCGCCGAGGAACAATGAAAACAAGTTTGACTTGCAAATTTGAACCTCTTCCTCTTAAAATTTGAAATGTCAATCTAAAGATGAAATGTGCCCCACTAAATTCTGCACAACTTTTATATTGGTAGATTTTTGAGTGTTTAGACAAAATTTGGAGAACGTGGCCAAAGTTCTAGGACAAAGAGGTAGACATCAAGGGTTTGACCACTTTGACTAGGGTTTTGACCATGGTAGGGCATGTTGACTTGCTTAAGGTGCTCATGGGTGATTGTTGGCTAGGTTTTCGAGGTGCAGACCCAGGTTGACTATGATTTGACCAAAGTCAACAAGTTTGACCAATCATTAGTGTTAATTAAAAACCTGGGGCGTCACAGTGAGGCGGAGGCGCAGAGCACTCCGGTCGGTGGAGACACGGGGCGGTCGTGAGTCGAAGAGGCGGAGCAGTCTACTCGGCGGTGGACTTCTTCCCCCATCTATTCTGCCTTGCGTGCGTTGATAGACGAGGTTACGAAAATACCCCTCCGTAGGTTCCGTGAAAATTAACAGAGGAACCTTCGGTTCCACTTGGTTCCCCTAAGTTCCTCTCAAGCACTGTAACAAATCTCAATGCAAATGATTGAAAAATATCTGCAGAACATGTATCATGCCTAATAGTGCTTCAGAACCCGGAATGCAAAAGATTCAGATAGTGCTACTCTAAGTCGCTAACCAACAACTGGAACAATTAGAAATTCAGAACTAAAGAGATTTGCATATTTATATTCTCGAAACAGTAATAAACAAGAGAAAGGAAACAGTAATAAACCTGGAATCCCATCAGCCAGTTGCAGCCACCCCCTTGTAGCTCACTCCTCATTCCACACTGCAGCCACCACCAAATCAGAATCAAGATTCAGAAACTAGAATTGGTAATCATTTAGCTGCTAGCACAATAATTTAAAAACAACACTCATAATCAAGAATCAAACTCAATTAAATCTGCAACAAAAAGTCCAAGTAATATAATTGAATTCATCATATGCAATGCTGATAAAGGGACATACCAATGGAGTTTTGATTATCTGTGCAGTCCTTTGAAAGAAACTCTGTATAAAAAGGAATGCAATGATGTGAGCAACTTTGACAGACTTAAGGTGGCACTTCCACTAAATTGTGAAAACTGTACCTTCTCTAATCTCCTCATATGTCTGAACCTCCTGAGCAGCCTCCCTTGCACTAAGTTTTCTTTGAGATGCATGTAACCAACTTTGAGTGCAAATCAAAGCCTCGACTGTGCTAGTCGATAGACTGCAGCGCAATGGATCTATAATGCGTCCACCTGTGCTAAAAGCAGATTCTGATGGCACTGTAGAAGCAGGGACAGCTAGCACATCCCCTGCCAAGAGAGACAATACAGGATACTTGCTTGAGCTCATTTTCCAATACTCCAGTATGTCAAACTCTTTAACCCTCTTCTCACGCTTTTAGGCAAGATACCTTGTTAATTCCGAATCATTTGACTCGCTCTCAATTTCTTTCATATGTTGTTCAAATTGAGAAGCTAGCATGTCCCTTGGGTTCTCTTCATCATCTTCATCTACAGTAATGTGAATTGGAGCTTGATTTGAGCCTCTGTTGCTAGAAGAGGAACTAATACTTTTAACATAGTAACCAAATAACCCATCAAGAGTTATTCAATCTTCTCAGCTAGTTCCTTGCCCTCATCTGGTCCATATAGAATACCCAAGCAGAATTTCAGATATTGAAGCTTATACCTGAGATCTAAGATGACAACAATGAATAACAAGTAGTTGAGATTGCCTTCTTCCTCCCAATACTTCTGAAATTTCAGTTTCATGTGATCTGCCATCAAAGACAACATCTGATCATCTCCTCCAGCAATCTCAATTAGTCTTGCCCGCATCAGCATTATGTCATGATGTCACACCCGGATTTAAAGGCAAACCCGAATGCATAGAATACATGTGCGCCAGGATCAAGTTACACACATGCATCGACTCAGTGAATACCAAAACACAGTGTAAAAGCGTATAGAAAGTATTAAACATTTATTACATGACCGAATGTCTCAAATTAACACACGTTCGAGTAGCTAACAGCGGAAAAGTAAACGTAGAAGCCCTCCACAAGCAGCTGACTGGAGGAACGAACGCCTAGAACTCATCAAACTCTCCAGGGTAGTCCTCAAAGCGTCCATCTGAGCAGCAGCCGGGTAGTGTAGATGCAATATAGAAACAACAAGCATGAGCACATGTCGTACTCAACAAGGGAAAACTCTATAACAACATGTAAGGCTTTATGGTGGAAGCTGATGGTTGTAAAGCAAGTCAGTATTTTAGTTGGTCAAGTTTTATTAAGCAACAGTTACTAACAAGTGTAAGTATATACCAAACCCAATTAATAAGTGCAACGGAACCATAGAATGCAATGCACAAGTTTAAAAGTTCCATCTTTCATAAATTACTCATGTGAGGGTCCAGGCCGCCCTTGACCGTGGGCACGGCTAACTAGTCAGTTTTACACTCTGCAGAGGTTGTACATCTTTACCCACAAGTCGCGTAAAAGTTCCGAAGAACTTTAGACCCAACCATGCTGTGCAAAAGTAGGCACAATACCACACTACCGAGGTGTGGCTGCATAGGGACGCTACGAGGCCTTTACAAAGATCCCCTAGTGCAGGCTGCTCGCTAGGTTACTTGACAGCGCAATGCATAAACCTCTCTCAAGACTGCGAAGCTACCACAGAGCAGATCAGCCTGAGGGCCGGGCTATACACCAACTACCGGCAACCCCCAACCCTTATCAGGTAAAGCATACCTAACACCAAGTTCTCTAATTACTAAGCCAAGACAGAGCCATATGTCTTGTGGTTGTACTGTTTTCCTGGGTGGTCGCTCCATGTTCCGATTAACAGGCATAAAGTGTTCTTGCATTACATGAATGAGTAACATAAATAAATCCAATTAATGATCGTTCATTAAACCTCCCAAAACCAAGGTAAAGCTCTAGCAAGTGCTACCCAACATAAAGTAAACCCAAGTTGATCAAGGCATAGGATAAACAACACTAGGCGAACCTTAAATAATCGGACCCATCATATTAATGCAAAGCAATAAATAAATACAGTGTAATTAAAATGCATGTTGTAATAGGTTCAATGGGGATGCAGCAAGGACTTGCCTTCTACCAGCTCCGGAAACTGCTCAGGATCTTGAAATTCTTCAACGGCAGCGAAATCCTCGAACGGCTCGTACTCTACGCTCCACAAATTCACATACAAGCATACAATAGAATAAATTAAGAAACAATCACCAAACAGTATTAACAGAACAAAACAGAGGTATAAAACTGTTCTACTCGTCGAGACGATCGCATGGACATAAAGAACGCTAAAAACGGAGCTAAAACGACTAAGATATAGCTTGAACAAGATCAGGGACTAAACTGTAAAGAAAACTAAACTCGCGGGGCTAAACTAAAGAAAACAGGACCTATCCGTAAAGAAACTTCAACGGTGGGAGGACCGGCTTGTGAAATCAAAGAAACAGGGGGCTTTCTTGCAAAGCCGCCAAGTCAAGGCTGGGTTGACCGGCCCTTGACCGGTTTGACTCGGGCTGGGATGGATCTGATCCGTCGGATCAAGATCCGGCGACCCTGGTGGCACGCGAGCGCGGGGCGGCGGCGACTGGCCGGCGGCGAGCGGCGGCGCAAGGCGGTGTGCGGCGGCGCAACCACGACGTCGAGCTAGGGTGCTCGATTTTTCACGCGGATTGCACGGGGATGAAGCGGGAGAGACGGCGAACCAATCTAGGGCACCGGGGCGGGCGCCGGAGCGGCAGCGACGGCGCAAGGCAGGGCGGGGCGGAAACCGTGGCGGTGTGAACTCCGGCGACCCCGTTTTAGGTGATGCGGAGCTCGGTGACGAAAACAAGCGACACCCGCGGGTTCCTCACCTTGCGGCGAAGCTCCGGGCGACCTTCTCGGCGACGGAAGGGCGGCGGACGAGCAGTCCCACGGCGGCGGCGCGGCTAGGGTTTGCGGCGACGGCGCGGAGCTCGGGCGCTAGGGTTTTCGGGGAAAGGAGCGGCGCGGTGCGAGGCGGCGGGGTTAAAAAGGCCAGGGGCGCCCGGGCAAGTGGGCCCGAGGCCACACACGCGCGCACGGCGCAAGCTCGGGGTCGGACCCCGAGTCCGACCCGGGCACGGCGTGAGGTGGGGGATGACCAGCGGCCCCCACCTGGCAGCGGCTGAGGCGGCGTTGGGCCGGCGCTGGGCCGACGACCACGCTGGGCTGCGAAGCGGCGGGGTGCAACGGTGACCGGGCGACGGAGTTAAGGGGGCGCGGCCGGACTTCGGCAGGTGGGCTGCGCAGCAAAAAGAAAAAGGAGGGGAGGGAAAAGAAATGGTTTTCCATTTTTTTTTTTGAAAAGAGGAAATCAAACAAAATTCAAACTCAGGTTTGAATTCAACAATCAAAATAGATGCTCCAGCATGTATGCAACAGTAAACTCCTATATTTCATTAATTTAATTGACAAAAATGATTAAATGCCTAGAAAATCACAAGCACCTTATATTCCTTAAACAAGAACAATGGTTGCTAAGCAAATTTTTATTTAAATTCAAAAGTGAAAATTAGGGTGTTACAAATCCTACCCCCCTTAAGATGAATCTCGTCCTCGAGATTCGGATGGATCAAAGAGATGGGGATAATCTTCCTTCAACTCCTCCTCTCTTTCCCAAGTTGCCTCATCCTCTGCATGATTACTCCATTGCACCTTGCACATCTTAATAACCCGATTCCTCGTAACCCGTGTCAAAGTATCCAAGATTTTGATAGGCCGTTCAGTAATGGTGAGGTCCTCTTTAACATCCAATCCATCTATAGCTAGTGGCTCTTTGTCATGGGGTTTGAGACCCCTTTTTAACTGAGAGATATGAAACACATCATGCACATCTGAGAGCTGTTCTGGTAACTCAAGTCTGTATGCTACCTCTCCTACCCGCTGCAAGATCTGAAAGGGTCCAATAAAGCGAGGGGACAACTTTCCCTTCACTTTAAACCTGCGCAAACCTCTGATTGGTGACACCTTTAAGTACACATAATCGCCTTCTTGGAAAGCTACATCTCTCCTCTTCCCGTCTGCATAACTCTTCTGCCTGGACTGAGCAATCCTCAAGTTCTCCCTTATGATCTGAACTTGCCTTTCTGCCTCCTTAATGATATCAGTCCCAAACAACTGACTCTCGCCTGTCTGACTCCAGTACAAGGGTGTTCTGCACTTTCTCCCAAATAATGCCTCGAAAGGTGCCATCTTCAGACTAGCCTGATAACTGTTGTTATAAGAGAACTCAGCATATGGCAAGCTCTTATCCCAGCTACCTCCATGCTTAAGGGCACAAGCTCTCAACATATCCTCCAAAACCTGATTCGTCCTCTCAGTCTGTCCATCGGTCTGCGGGTGATAGGCTGAGCTGAAGTTCAACTTTGTATCCATGGACTCATGAAGCTTCTCCCAGAAACGAGACGTGAACTGAGTACCTCTGTCAGACACTATCTTCTTAAGTACACCATGCAAACACACAATCCGAGACATGTACAGTTCTGCCAATCTCGCACCTGAATGAGTAGTCTTAACAAGAATGAAGTGAGCTACCTTAGTCAATCGATCCACTATTACCCATATCGAATCATACCCAGCTGGTGTCCGTGGTAACCCCACTATAAAATCCATACTGATCTCTTCCCACTTCCATTCGGGCACCTTTAACGGCTGCAACAGTCCAGCTGGCTTCTGATGCTCTGCCTTAACTCTATGGCACGTGTCACACAATGCTACATGAGCGGCCACATCCCTCTTCATCCCATACCACCAATACCTCTGCTTAAGATCTTGATACATCTTGGTGCTGCCGGGATGAATGGAATAAGCTGAATCATGGGCCTCTCTCAAGATGGTCTTCCTAAGGTCTCCCACATCAGGCACACAGATCCTATTCTTGAACCATATAGTCCCCTGATCATCCTCAGTGAAATCCGGGGCCTTGCCCCTCTCCATGGTCTCTCTGATCTCTCTAATCTCCACATCCTCCAACTGCCCTTCACGTATCTGCTGCTCTAGAGTAGACTCTACCTCCAACGTAACTCCCTCGGTATGAGCAACCATCCCTAGATTGAGTTTCTCAAACTCCTTCATCAACTTTTCAGGCAGCTGGAATGCCAATGCCATGTTGGCTTGTCCCTTTCGACTCAAAGCATCTGCAACCAGATTAGCCTTCCCAGGATGATACTGTATGTCCAGATCATAGTCCTTGATCAGTTCCAACCATCGACGCTGTCTCAAATTTAGATCCTTCTGAGTGAAGATGTACTTTAGACTCTTGTGATCAGTGTAAATCTGGCACTTGGTTCCCATGATGTAATGCCTCCAGATCTTCAAAGCATGAACCACAGCTGCCAACTCAAGATCATGTGTAGGATAGTTCTGCTCATGCTTCCTCAACTGCCTCGATGCATAGGCTATAACATGTCCCTCCTGCATAAGAACGCAACCCAAGCCCTGTCGAGACGCATCACAGTAGATGTCAAAGCCCTTCTGCAAGTCTGGCATCACAAGTACTGGAGCGGTAGTCAACCTCCTCTTCAACTCCTCAAAACTGGCCTGACATGCATCTGTCCACTTGAATTCCCTATCCTTCTCCAACAATGTGGTGAGAGGCTTCACAATCTTGGAGAATCCCTCGATGAACCGTCGATAGTACCCTGCAAGTCCAAGGAAACTCCTGATCTCCTTAACTGTCCTCGGCGGTTCCCACTTCAACACATCATCAACCTTGGCTGGATCGACTGAAATACCTCCATCTGTGATGATATGCCCAAGAAAAGAGACTTCCTTCAGCCAGAAATCACACTTACTGAACTTGGCATACAACTGATGCTCTCTCAACTTCTGCAACACAAGTCTCAGATGCTCCTCATGCTCCTCCTCAGTTTTGGAGTAAATCAGAATATCATCAATGAATACCACAACGAACTTATCCAAGTACTCCATAAACACCTTGTTCATCAGATACATAAAGTAGGCAGGTGCATTGGTCAACCCAAAAGACATAACAGTATACTCATAAAGCCCATACCTAGTGGTGAATGCAGTTTTAGGAATATCCGACCATCTGATCTTCATCTGATGGTAACCAGAACGCAAATCAATCTTGGAGAACACCTTAGCACCTCTCATCTGATCAAACAAGTCCTCAATGCGGGGTAACGGATACTTGTTCTTGATAGTAACCTCATTAAGCAACCGATAATCCACACACATCCTCTGAGTACCATCTTTCTTCTCTACAAAGATAACTGGTGCCCCCCAAGGTGATGAACTAGGACGAATAAACCCCTTTTCCAACAATTCTTTAATCTGTTTCTTAAGTTCTAACAGTTGAGTACTAGACATTCTATATGGACGTTTAGAAATAGGAGCAGTACCAGGCAATAGATCAATAACAAACTCAACATCACGGTCAGGTGGCATACCTGGTAACTCCTCTGGGAACACATCCGGATACTCACAAACCACTCTGATATCCTCCAAAGGCTTGCCATCCAACTGCTGCACAGAACCTCCTGCACCTGACGGTGGATCAGCCACAAGCTCAACCTTATCCCCTTTGGGACCAGTGAGAAGAACTGTCCTCTTAGCACATTGAATTGTCGCATCATGACTAGCCAACCAGTTCATACCCAGAATGATATCAAGATCCTTTGACTCCAGAACTATCAGCTGTGCCAGAAAGTCTACTCCCATGATTCTAAGATTAACATTAGGACATATGTATATGGCTTTCATATCCCCCCCTGGTGAGTTAACTAGCATGGTTTGTTTCATATGTTGCATGGGTACACTATGTTTAGCCACAAATTGAGCAGATATGAAAGAATGAGAAGCTCCAGAATCAAATAGGACTGAGGCGGGGATGGAGTTGACAAGGAACATACCAAGCACCACCTGTGGGTTCTCCTGGGTAGTCTCAACACTCACGTGGTTCACCTTACCACGCGAATAGCTCTGTTGCCCCTTGTTGCTCTGCGGGGTCTGGTTCCCATTCCTCATCTGCTGCATCTGCTGGTTCTGCACGGGGGTGTTGGGAGTAGTCCTCTTGGGACAGTTGTTGGCATAGTGACCAACCTCCCCACACTTGTAGCAGTTGTTGCCCGCGGGGGTATGAGGTGCACTGGGCCTCACGAGCGTGCCAACCGGAGTCATCGGACGGTTCTGGTGGAATGCAGGGCGTGGAGTCTGTGGTCCTGGGCGCTGGAACTGCTGGTGCTGCTGTGGCTGATACTGGTACTGCTGCTGCTGATGCTGCTGGCCATAACTCCCTGTCGGGCCTCCTGGACGGAAAGGCGCACCCAGCGGTGAAGTGAAGCGGGGGCGAGTGCTGCTCCCGGACTGTCCTGGAGTGGTGGCCTTCCTCTTCAGCTCCCCCAACTCCCTGCGCTTGGACTCCAAGCAGATGGCCTTGTCTAGCAGGTGCTGGAAGGACGGAAAGGTGTGAGACATCAGCTGGTACTGGAACGGTCCAGCTAATCCCTCCATGAAGCGCTCCTGCTTCTTCGCATCATCTGCCACCTCCTCTGGTGCATAACGAGACAACTCTATGAACCTGTCCCGGAACTCTGCCACTGACATTCCCCCCTGCTTGAGAGAGAGGAACTCCTTCTTCTTCAGCTTCATCAGCCCTGCAGGAATGTGATGGCTCCTGAAGCTGTTGGTGAACTCCTGCCAAGTGATGGTGTCTGGTGTAGCATGAGCAGCAACATACGCATCCCACCATGCTCCTGCTGTCCCCTGGAGTCATCCTGCAGCAAATAGGACCTTCTCCCTGTCGTCACACTGCGCGGTAGTGAGCATCTTGCCCACAGTCTTCAGCCAGTCATCAGCCTCCAACGGATCCGCAGCATGCGTGAACACTGGCGGACGATGGCTCATGAACTCCCTGTGCTTGTTCATGGGCACCTGCTGCTGATGTGGATTGTTGACTTGAGCCTGCAGGTTGGCCACAGTGTTGGTCAGGTTCTCGAGGAGCTGAGTCTGAGTCTGGAAGAACTGCTGCATGGCCGGATCCATTTGTCCTGGCTGTGGTGCACTGCTTGAGCTACTGCCTCGTCCTTGGCGTGTCACTGGAGGCTGGTCAACTCCTGATCCGGACCTGGTTTTCACCATTTGAGTGTTAGACACATTGATTTAGATTACTGCACTGAGAGAAAAGCTCAAAAAGGTAAACAATGCAGATTTCCAGATTAAGACAGATTCTGATAGCTGTAAAGAAACAGGTGTATCTCGCTGTACAGGTAACCAAAAATCACGAATTTTTCCTGAGATATGATGTATCAAATAGCTGAACTACTCCAATTAGATTTGCCTCAATCGGAGTTCCACAACTCGAGATATTAAATAATGAAGTCAGCTGTGTCAGCAGGATTTGACAGATTCTGATGGTTTAGTGTTTCGTTCATAACTCCCAGATTATATATTGGATAATGCTGAATTTTTGACAGAAAATCATATATAAAATTTGTGAACTAACCCAACTGGTTTTACTGGATTTGGAGTTCTGTAGCTCGAGACAAAAATAAAACACTACTGCTGTGTCAGGAAGTGACGTGAACAGATTTTGCACTACGATAATCTTCATGATAGATAAAATAAGATAGATAAAGAATTATGATATTGCAAGATAAAAGATGATTAGAACAGAACTTAAACCCACTAACCAAGCTTCATTACTAAACCAATGTCATTGTGGCATTAATCCACAACACATTGCAATCACACAAAGATCCAACTCACGAATGATCACAAATCAAGCATCCAAACACACCATTAGCTAACACACCGATCCAACGTTTCGTTCTAACGATTACAGACTCTATAACTGAAAATAAAAGGACACCTAGCACCTAAGGCCAAATGATCCGAGTGCGGGATCTAAGTGACCCATAGCTTGTCCTCCTGGGTCTTGGTGACATTGCAGGCCATCTTTCTTCATCTTCCTCCACCTCTTCATCATCCTGCCCCGCAATCACTGCCTTAAGCCTTTTGATTTCCCTTCGATCCTCATCTTGCTGATCACGAAGGTCTTGCAGCTCCATGTTGGTGTCATCAAGGTTGGTGTTGAGAGCTGCAACCAGTCCCACTTGAGCTGCATAGCGCGGTCCCAAGTCCGCGTTAGTCACTGGGATAGTGCTGCCCACGGCTCCAGCAGTACGGCGAGGAAAGTCACCCCACACAGTGTCATTGAGATGGTGAGCCTCCTCATAACACCATGCAGAAAGAGCCCTCCTAGCAGCATCATCTCTCCCCGCAGCGTAGGTAGCCCTGGTGGCTAAGGCATGGTGAACAGTAACCTCGTACTGTCCGCCCTCCTGTGGATCATCTTCCAGAATGCGCACTGACACCTCCCACTGTGTTGGGTAACGGGGATGTGTCCTCCTTAGCCCAACGTAGTCGATCGTCACCGGCTGATGGAGACGGTGGAAAAGCCTCCTCAGCTTAGACGGAAAGCGTGCATGCCCCCCATCATGGTGAAAAACGACCACCTTCCACTCCTCGGGCGCGGGTTGATCATTAGCATCACCATCCTCCGGATCTGAACCTTCAGGATCTGAGTGGTCATCTGGGTCACCTCCTTGTTCCTGATCTTCAGCTTGCTCCTCTTCTGGCTCATCCTCCGACAGCTCAATGACTGAAGCGGGTGGTGAAGCTTGCACTGAAGCAGAGCTCGCCCCACTTCCCTCCTCAGTGTCGCCCTGGTGCTCATCACTCTCCGTGGAGTAGCAGTAGAAGTCCTGGTCCTCCAGGTACCTTGGAAAGCGGTAGGCACCAGCACGAGTAGTCTTCAGTCGGCGAACCATCTAAAGATAGAGGAGACAAGTGCTGATTAACTAGAGATGACAAGATCAAGCTAAGATAACAAAAAGATAATCAAGGATGAGATTAAACCAAGAATAGATATAATAAATAGAATAAAGCAAACTAAACAATGTGTGGCTTCTAATATTATATAATCCTTAGTTTTCGACCAGTTCTAACTAGGCTAACGTCCTACAGTCAACACGGCTCTGGTACCACTTTGTCACACCCGGATTTAAAGGCAAACCCGAATGCATAGAATACATGTGCGCCAGGATCAAGTTACACACATGCATCGACTCAGTGAATACCAAAACACAGTGTAAAAGCGTATAGAAAGTATTAAACATTTATTACATGACCGAATGTCTCAAATTAACACACGTTCGAGTAGCTAACAGCGGAAAAGTAAACGTAGAAGCCCTCCACAAGCAGCTGACTGGAGGAACGAACGCCTAGAACTCATCAAACTCTCCAGGGTAGTCCTCAAAGCGTCCATCTGAGCAGCAGCCGGGTAGTGTAGATGCAATATAGAAACAACAAGCATGAGCACATGTCGTACTCAACAAGGGAAAACTCTATAACAACATGTAAGGCTTTATGGTGGAAGCTGATGGTTGTAAAGCAAGTCAGTATTTTAGTTGGTCAAGTTTTATTAAGCAACAGTTACTAACAAGTGTAAGTATATACCAAACCCAATTAATAAGTGCAACGGAACCATAGAATGCAATGCACAAGTTTAAAAGTTCCATCTTTCATAAATTACTCATGTGAGGGTCCAGGCCGCCCTTGACCGTGGGCACGGCTAACTAGTCAGTTTTACACTCTGCAGAGGTTGTACATCTTTACCCACAAGTCGCGTAAAAGTTCCGAAGAACTTTAGACCCAACCATGCTGTGCAAAAGTAGGCACAATACCACACTACCGAGGTGTGGCTGCATAGGGACGCTACGAGGCCTTTACAAAGATCCCCTAGTGCAGGCTGCTCGCTAGGTTACTTGACAGCGCAATGCATAAACCTCTCTCAAGACTGCGAAGCTACCACAGAGCAGATCAGCCTGAGGGCCGGGCTATACACCAACTACCGGCAACCCCCAACCCTTATCAGGTAAAGCATACCTAACACCAAGTTCTCTAATTACTAAGCCAAGACAGAGCCATATGTCTTGTGGTTGTACTGTTTTCCTGGGTGGTCGCTCCATGTTCCGATTAACAGGCATAAAGTGTTCTTGCATTACATGAATGAGTAACATAAATAAATCCAATTAATGATCGTTCATTAAACCTCCCAAAACCAAGGTAAAGCTCTAGCAAGTGCTACCCAACATAAAGTAAACCCAAGTTGATCAAGGCATAGGATAAACAACACTAGGCGAACCTTAAATAATCGGACCCATCATATTAATGCAAAGCAATAAATAAATACAGTGTAATTAAAATGCATGTTGTAATAGGTTCAACGGGGATGCAGCAAGGACTTGCCTTCTACCAGCTCCGGAAACTGCTCAGGATCTTGAAATTCTTCAACGGCAGCGAAATCCTCGAACGGCTCGTACTCTACGCTCCACAAATTCACATACAAGCATACAATAGAATAAATTAAGAAACAATCACCAAACAGTATTAACAGAACAAAACAGAGGTATAAAACTGTTCTACTCGTCGAGACGATCGCATGGACATAAAGAACGCTAAAAACGGAGCTAAAACGACTAAGATATAGCTTGAACAAGATCAGGGACTAAACTGTAAAGAAAACTAAACTCGCGGGGCTAAACTAAAGAAAACAGGACCTATCCGTAAAGAAACTTCAACGGTGGGAGGACCGGCTTGTGAAATCAAAGAAACAGGGGGCTTTCTTGCAAAGCCGCCAAGTCAAGGCTGGGTTGACCGGCCCTTGACCGGTTTGACTCGGGCTGGGATGGATCTGATCCGTCGGATCAAGATCCGGCGACCCTGGTGGCACGCGAGCGCGGGGCGGCGGCGACTGGCCGGCGGCGAGCGGGGCGCAAGGCGGTGTGCGGCGGCGCAACCACGACGTCGAGCTAGGGTGCTCGATTTTTCACGCGGATTGCACGGGGATGAAGCGGGCGAGACGGCGAACCAATCTAGGGCACCGGGGCGGGCGCCGGAGCGGCAGCGACGGCGCAAGGCAGGGCGGGGCGGAAACCGTGGCGGTGTGAACTCCGGCGACCCCGTTTTAGGTGATGCGGAGCTCGGTGACGAAAACAAGCGACACCCGCGGGTTCCTCACCTTGCGGCGAAGCTCCGGGCGACCTTCTC
Organism: Cenchrus fungigraminus; assembly: GCA_036936925.1. Taxonomy (NCBI): domain Eukaryota; kingdom Viridiplantae; phylum Streptophyta; class Magnoliopsida; order Poales; family Poaceae; genus Cenchrus; species Cenchrus fungigraminus. The sequence goes on along the minus strand of CM072778.1, from coordinate 10,094,002 downwards.
GGCGACGGAAGGGCGGCGGACGAGCAGTCCCACGGCGGCGGCGCGGCTAGGGTTTGCGGCGACGGCGCGGAGCTCGGGCGCTAGGGTTTTCGGGGAAAGGAGCGGCGCGGTGCGAGGCGGCGGGGTTAAAAAGGCCAGGGGCGCCCGGGCAAGTGGGCCCGAGGCCACACACGCGCGCACGGCGCAAGCTCGGGGTCGGACCCCGAGTCCGACCCGGGCACGGCGTGAGGTGGGGGATGACCAGCGGCCCCCACCTGGCAGCGGCTGAGGCGGCGTTGGGCCGGCGCTGGGCCGACGACCACGCTGGGCTGCGAAGCGGCGGGGTGCAACGGTGACCGGGCGACGGAGTTAAGGGGGCGCAGCCGGACTTCGGCAGGTGGGCTGCGCAGCAAAAAGAAAAAGGAGGGGAGGGAAAAGAAATGGTTTTCCATTTTTTTTTAAAAGAGGAAATCAAACAAAATTCAAACTCAGGTTTGAATTCAACAATCAAAATAGATGCTCCAGCATGTATGCAACAGTAAACTCCTATATTTCATTAATTTAATTGACAAAAATGATTAAATGCCTAGAAAATCACAAGCACCTTATATTCCTTAAACAAGAACAATGGTTGCTAAGCAAATTTTTATTTAAATTCAAAAGTGAAAATTAGGGTGTTACACATGAAAAACAAGACTCGACGTTACATGCAATGAAGTTAAGAGGCGGGTGGTGACCTTTTCCTTTTTTTGAGAATTACACAGTACAACGCAGACGCTCACAACACGCACGCACACTCACGCCCCTATGAATACACGTATGCAAACCCTACCCCTATGAGCACCTCCGAATGACTGAGCACCCAGCACATCTGGATATTCCCGAAGTCACCATTAGCACCTCGTTGTCGACGGGAACGCCGCTTACCACTTAACGCATAACGCCGGTAAATCCTGGAAAATCCAGGAAAAGATGCGAGCACCATGATTTGAATCCTGGTGGGTAGCGTCCCACTAGACTATCCTACCATTGGACTACAAGCCCATTCGCGGTGGTGACCTTTTAAAATAGGTTCAGAAAACACAGTATGTGCCTTGCTGTGTGCCAATCATAAGCATTGGGCGGATCCTTTTCTGGCAAGGATCGGAAGTAAGCTTTGAATGCCTTGCACTCCTTTCCTAATCTTGCAAAAGCTTTCTCAAATTTTTCTGCACTCTCCAACATTTAGGAAGGTAGCATTCCATCTCGTGAGTTGATGGATCACAATTATACTCTTGCCCACAATAATTGCATGTTACAATAGGTTGTTGACCTCTTGATCCTGTACTAAAATGGTTCCAAACAAGTGATTTTTTGGCCTCTTTTACGGTGGACCCCACCACAAGTGGTGGTATGCAGTATGATTCTTTTTTTAGAAAGGATTTAGTGGTAATTGTTCCAACTTTACTATTACGGTTAGCAACTACGGGCCCACAGGCAGCTCCTTTCCCTATCCGGCTCTCCCTCCTTCCGCGCCCGCCCGACGCCGTACCCCGCGCGCGCTCCTTTCCCTCTCCCTCCGCGCCCACCCGATGGCGCCGTACCCCGCGGGGCGGCGCGCCCCCGCCTCCGCCGGCCGCCGGATCCCGCGCGTCCCCGCCGCCGGCCGGACCCCGCGCGTCCCCGACGCCGGCCGTATCCCGCGCGGCGCCCCCGCCTTCGCCGGCCGCCCGACCCCGCGCGTCCCCGCCGCCGGACGGACCCCGCGCGTCTCCGCTGCCGGCCGGACCGCGCGCAGCCGACCCCGCCACGCAAAAGATCCGACGACGCCCCTGCTTCGTGGCCGCCGACCCCGGCGCATCCGCCATTTCGTGGCTGCCGCCGGAGATTGAGTGAGGTTGTGTTCATCACCATATCTTTACATTTCAGCAAATGCAATTACGACTGGAAACGAGCAATTGCATGACAGGGCATTGAGCAATTTGTTAAAACTGAACCTAGGTAGTGGTTTATTAATTATCTCAAACAGGAATGGAAGGTAGCCGTGTCGCGTGCTTAGGGTTCTCATGAACCGGTTAATGATAGAAAATGCACTACCTTGTCGATCGCTCTTCTTCAGTTATATGTTATCCGGACCACTGGGTAGCGGCACATAGCCATTTGGACTTGAAGGACTTGCATCTGATTTAACTGCATTTCCCTGCTAATCTTCTGCATTTCCCTGCTGTTTGTTTCATTGAACACCTGAAGTAACATAAATAAAAGAACACCATCAGATACATGAGAGCTCCCAGTACAACCAACTGATACAGCAAGTGTACAGCAAGTTCTGGACCAACCGGCAAACTTTTTTTTTTGCATACATGTTCTTAAGAAATATATTCAACACAGTCTGATAGAGACACAGCAGTTTTCATTATTTTCCAGTATATCATTTTGCTATTAATGTCTGTATGCATGTTAAAGCCATCAAAGTCTGTAATAAATTTTTTTTCTGATTGAAAACATGGCCCAGCATGCATTTCTGATTCTAAAAAAACCTGTGGTTACAAAGAATGTTAGGAAGAATTATATGTTGCTCTAATCATTCACAGTTATATAATTTGATGTTCTTCTTATCCTGTATCATAAGTAGGTGGCAATTCTTACTAATCAGCCTTTTATTTCCATTTCCCTGTGTAGATTGCTGATACAAATGCAGAATTATTTTTTGCCCATGACTGTTCTTGATTGAAGCTTGCACTATATTGCAAGATCAAATTCCCATGTATTTTCAATGCTACTCTTTTACACTGACTGTTGTATTTGTACACTTATTAGGATTTGTGACTTTCATGGTGTGAAAAGTTTCAAATTTTCGGTGCTTCTGGCTCACAGTGTTTTTGTTTAGAAAAAAGGAGTTCTCGTTCCCAATTCAAACTATCTTACATAAGCCAAGATCTGTATTGTTTTCTATACTTTTTGTTCTTTGTAGTGGTTTATATGGCAGACCCATCAATTCATTAGGAACAAATATATACATCATAGGTCATTGGTTTGTATGAAATTTGTTAGCCAATGTTTGATTGTAAATCTGTGATCGTAGATTTAGTTGGTTTTTTTTAAAGTGAGTAATTATTGGATGATTAAAGTGGTACTATAAGATAGGCAATTTTAAAAGTGGTAAGCTTTGTTAGTTAGGTTCTGATTAAGGAATTCAGCACTGTTGTATAGTACAGGGTTTTTTTATTTGAAAATGGTTCTGGTAAGTTATTTTTTTTTTGTTTTAGGTTACCTAAATGGAGGCAGAAGGGTATGTTACCTTGGAAGAATTAAATGAATACAACAGTGTTGCAAATCAGACTTTTTTGAGGGAAAAAGATTTCTATGAATTTTACAACAATTATGCTAAATATAAAGGGTTTAGCGTAAGAAAGAGTAAAGTGAGGTACAAGACAGGCACCAAGGAGGTGATATGGAGGAGATACATGTGCTCTTCTGAAGGATATAGATCGGTGAAGTACTTCGAAAGGACGGATCAGAAAAGACAGCCACGTCCCCTCACCCGTTGTGGATGCCCAGCTATGCTTGATGTGGCATGGAGTGAAAGCACTGGTGTCTGGTATGTGAGGCAGTTTGTGGATGTCCATACACATGCCCTTGCTAAACCAGAGCATTCTTTTGTTCTGCGGTCTCACAGAGGGCTTAATGATCCTCAGAAAGCGGAGGCAATCGAGCTGGGGTTGGGTGGGCTTCGGCCGTACCAGATCATGGACGTCATGGAGACGAGCCACGGTGGTCCAGGAGAGACTGGATTTATTTCACGGGACTTGTACAACTTTTTTGCCAGGTACAAGAAGGGAAAGGTTGAAGAAAGTGATGCAGATTTTGTGTTGAATCATATGCGTCAGATGGAAGAGAATGATCCAGAGTATTTTTTTCACATATAGTAAGGATGAAGAAGGCAGACTGGTGAACCTATTCTGGTCGGATGGACAGTCGCAAATAGACTATGGTGCTTTTGGAGATGTCGTTGTGTTCGACAGCACGTACCGCGTGAACCGTTACAATCTTCCATTCATCCCTTTTATAGGTGTTAACCATCATCGAAGCACAACTGTCTTTGGTTGCGGCATATTGTCGGATGAAACTATGGTGTCATATGTGTGGCTGCTGAAGGCTTTTCTGCAGGCGATGCACCAGAAGCATCCAAAATCCCTAATCACAGATGGAGATGCAGCCATGGCGGGAGCTATTGACATTGTTTTTCCTGATGCAGACCATCGATTGTGCAGTTGGCACATAGAGCAGAATGCGCTGAAACGGTTCCGTGGTCCGAAGCTCAAGGATTTCAGAAAGTTAATATACTATGCAATGGAGGAATCTGAATTTGAGAGCCTTTGGACAGAGTTTAGAGATACCCATAATATCAAAGAAGATAACCTATGGATGAACAGGATGTATGAACTTAGGCATAAGTGGGCCGCAACGTTCACAAGGGGGAGGCGTTTTTTGGGCATGCAAAGCAATCAAAGAAGCGAGGGTCTGAACTCAAGGCTTCACAACCATTTAGATCGTAAGATGTCCCTTGTTGATTTAGTGGAGCATTACGAGTTCTGCCTGTCACGAATTCGAAGGAATGAGATTGAGCATGATGCGAAGGCGCTGCTATCCAGAGAATTCACTAATAAGATTTGCGCAGATTTTCTTGAGAAAAGTGCTGCGCAAATCTTCACACCGAAAATTTTCAAGAAAGTGAGATTCCAAATCAATAAAGCAAGTCATTGGTCAGTGACAGAGGTGACCTTCCAGGATGGGTGTTTGAGGTTTGAGGTAGCATTACATGGAAACAACAAGCGTTGTTTTCACGTGTCTTGTACCTTTGGGTCAGTTTTGCGTGATGCTAGATGTCAGTGTCGGAAGCTTGAGCGTGAAGGAATTCCATGTGCCCATGTGTTCTGTGTCATGAAGAATAATCGTATACATGACATCCCTGATTGTTGTGTTCAAAAGAGGTGGACCATGAACGCGAAGAGTGCTTTCCCAACACAGATGCGTACCAACACACATGTTTGGACAGAACAAATAAATCGTTACCATGCCCTTCGCAACAAGAGTAATCGTGCTTTATTCAAAGTTTCTAGGAGTCAAGTGAAGATCGAGAGGGTAATGAAGTTACTTGATGAAATTTTGAATGAAGACCCGGAGGAGCATGAGACTGAAGAGGGGACGTCATTTGGGCCATTGCCTGCACATTTTTCAGGGGCCAACCAGCCTTGTGGCGAGAAACTACGTGATCCAGTGAAGATTGTTTCAAGAGGTGCTCCGCGATCGAACAAGAGGTGGAAGCCAAGCCATGAGATGTGGGGTACTTTTTGAAAATTAACAGGTTAGATAGTTAATTTCTACTTGTGCAGCACTTCTCTTTAAGTAATCATTTATACAAAGATACTTCAGGTATTGCTAGTAATTCCAAATCTAATGTTTTTTTACTCCCTCTTTTTTGCATGATCAAGCATTTAGTCTATGTCTATGTCATGGGTGAAATGTTGTCTAGTTTATGCTTCACCCACTGAATGAAATTCTCACATTATATGTGAGCATTTTCTACATATACATGAGTGCTCCCCTTACAGAATGTCAGGCTGTAAGTGCAGTTTAGAAATCTTCAAAGTTCTGAGGATACTTTCAGTCTGATCTCCTGTCTTGGTAATGTATGAAGTAAATGCAGTTTTAATTTCAAAAATGCAGATACCTGCTACAGTTTCCTTAATCTCAGTTAACCTAAATTACTAAATTTGTGCTTCGGCCTTTGGGTGTGATTAAAGTCCATCTTTCTTCTTCTTGTTTTTTTTTTACATCAGTCCATCTTTCTTCTTTCTTCTTGAATGTACTGTTGACATGAATACTGATGTAGTATTATTGCCACCTACTGTCTGGGATGGCAGTATAGTAGTTTGGACCTTGTTGGTTAATAGTACCTTGCATACTATTCAGCTGGGATCTTTCTTTATGACAATCAGTTAGTTGCAGCATAACAGTTAATCTAGTCCAGAGCTTTCACCAACCAATTTAGTGGCCAAATGATGATCCCTCCTTTCCCAATATTTTCTCCCTAGCCTTCAGGGACTATGTTCCTGCAGAAATAGTAGTTTTTTTCTCTCTGTTCATTGCTTGTCTTACTACTTTGTAGTTTTTACCATGTCACGTATGCATTATATGCTCTTCCTAAATCATATCACTAAAGTTCTGATGGCCTTCAACCCTCGAAAATGCAGCCTGCAGAGAACGGGAAGCTTGAGGATGGGGCTGATAAGTACAGATCAAAGCTGATGTCCACCACATACCTGTCCATCGCTGCTCGGTGTGCGGACATAATGTATCACAGAAAAATTCTCATTCGTTTGGATTTTCAAGAACAAAAGGAAGGAACAATCTGAAGTTGTAATCTGAAAATTTTTCATTTTGATGTTTTTTGAATCACATTACGAAGGAAAAAGCATTGCAAGATGGTCACTAGAACCATTCTAGTGATATTCCTGTGTTTGGTTTCATGAGAAAATGGAGATATGCTGTTAGTTGAAAATGTTGGCCACTGAATTTAATTTTTTTTCCCTGAGAAAATGGATCAGACTGGTGGGATGGAAGGAGGTGGCGGTGCTTGCGAGGAGCTTTGGGAGCAGTACTTGTGAATGCCTGGGCTTCATGATTTTTTCTTTACTACTTGCCATTCTGGGCTTTGTGAAACATATATAAGAGTCATGTGTGTACTGGATTTTTTGTTGAGTTAGCCGTTTGCTGAGCAGAGTACTAAACTGCTCTTTTATCTGTTTTGCATCTTCCCTTTTTTTACACACCTCTTATTGAAGTCATGTTTTTCACTGATTAGGATGCAACATTGGCATGTATTGTTCATGTTCCTAATTAGAGGCAGCAGCAATATCCTGCATACGGGGAGGGAAATCATATAATGCTTTGTGCATCTCTCCATATTGTAAGCGCATCTCAAAAGTGACTAGAATAACTTTAGTTCCTGCCATTTTGACATAAGAGTGGTTGTAATTATTACTTTTTCTGGTTTTTCTATCCACTAGGCAAATCACTTGCGGCCTTTTTTTTATTTCATTTAGTTGTGTTTGATTATTTTTTGTATTGTACGTCAACAAATATTTGAATACTTCATGTTGAATAATTCTAGTGCAACTCTATCAACATTCCAGTTAGTTTTCAGTTAGAAACTCAGGCGCATGGCTGAGTTCTGGACTGTTTTGCAGCACCAAAATCTCCAAAGGTAAAAACATCAGGGGTGCAATGACAGGCTGGTAAAAACATCAAGGAATCTGCATTCAATGAAAATTCAGATTTTTTCCTTTTTTTGCTGCAAATGAAGTAGCATAAGGGGTATGAGCAGAGCAAAGAGGGTTACAGTGAGATCAAAGATGGCAAAGTAGGGAACCAGGATGGTGCATCTGATGCATCTGCTGGATAGAAACCCATGTCTGGAATTCAGAAAGCAAAATTTGGGCATTTCACTTACACAAAGCTGAGTGCACTCATTCCTGTAAGATCTGGTAGTGGACCTGTCAGCTTGCAGTGTTCTAGGTGGCTAATGTGAAAAGAAAAATAATAATACTGCAAGCTTACTAGTTTTGTACAACTGATACTGATGAAAGAAAAAAGTTTCATATGATAACATAGACATGGAATTTGGGACTAGTGTCATACTCTGCTGGGCTATGCCTCTTGATGACAAGTTCTTTAGACAACAATGTCTTCATGCAGCTCCAGCCTGTGTACCAGTCCTTCCCAAAACTCTGTTTTACTTTACTTTTATTCGGGCTGCTCAAAAGAGAACGCAATTACTTAATAATGCACCAAAACTAGCAGGTGCTTTCTATAATAGCATATTTACTGCAAACCGTACCCAATCGCGTCTCATGACAGACCACTGGCTTCAGCGGCATCGATGAGCTATTGTTTCCCATAAATTTTTTTCCTTTCCTCTTTTCCCTCTACAAAAAGTCAATTGTTATAGTCTCTTGACCTCTACCTGAAAACTTAGGTATCTTTTTCCAGACCCCTACGACTGAACATCATTTTATTTGGTCTACGAAAATATACTTTTCTTCATGGGCAAAAAAAAGAGGTCAAAAATAGAAATATATGACAGGCTAATCTTACTCATGAGTGTGATCAGTATTGCATAAGCAGCAGAGTTAAAAAAACAGTTCAATTTATATCATCATTAAAAAATGAATAAATGCAGTTACTGGAGGGAAAAAAATGAAAAAAATGCAGTTACCGGTCTACGAAAATATACTTTTATGATGCAATGCTACATTAAAAATGCCATATGATGCAGAAAACAGTTCAAATTATAGTCCTAATGTAGCATAAATGAAAAAAAGCAAGCATTTCAGACCTATATCATCATATATAACTACCTTGCAAAATTTTAACCTTCTAAAAAACTGGTGACCTGCAAGTCGAATATGTTTACCGGAGGGAATCAAATCACAATGTGCAATACACATTGCGGCCTGACAATGCTAGGCTGACTGTATGTTTGATTTTGGAAGACTCAATTTATGGTTTACTTTAACAAATTTTTTTTTGAGTAATAGGGCTGGTGACTTTAACAAATTCTTAGTTAACTAACCAATTCCATCACTTGTGACCATGATCACCATTTCTTTTCCTCCATATGTCAAACCTTTCAAGCAGTAATAGAGGATGCATGTAATACAAGAGATCTGTTACCACTAACCTGTATCAGTCCATGGCACGGCCCTGTAATCATAATCCACACAGACCCCTCCGCCGGCGCCGTCCAGCACTTGGCCGCGGGTGTTGGGACTGCTGGCACCGCGCCGCCGAAGAACTAGTCGATGGACGGGATGCGGTCGTGGAGGTTGAGCCGAACGAGCGGGTGCCCGGGGGCGGCGGGCCGGCGCGCCGCGGCGGCGAAGACCAGGTCGTGGTGCCGAGGACCACGTCGTCGCTGCCGCAGATCCAGGGTGCACTGCTGGCGGCGTGGCAGCGCGGCCACGAGGTCGCCGAACTCCCGGAGGTCCCGCGCCGCCGAGGGGGTCGCCACGGACCCCGGCGCCCAAGCCGTCCCCCACTACGCAGCGGGGGAGGGGGGGTCGCGAGGAATCCCTCCGCCTGCCCCCCCCCCCCCCCCCCGCCGCCACGGGCAACCGGCGCAGCCGCGGCCGCCGCGGCCACGCAGCGCCCGCACATCGCCGCGGTAATCGCGAGGATGCCCCTCCTCCTATGCCGTCCCGCATTTGGCCGCGGGTCGATCTAGGAACCCGCCGCCGTGCGCCTTGCGCAGGCGCCGCCGTCGGCCCCGCCGCAGCGCAGGAAGCCACCGCCGCCGCGCCCAGACCCGGCACCAAGTACATCTGAATCGAAATGATAATGTCAAATGAGGTTTAGTCCCCGGTGTTTAGGAGGGAAATAAACAAATTGAAAAAAGAATCAAATATTTCAATTATGCCACTAAGTAAAACTTCCAATAATACCCACATATCACCCATACCACCTATGCATATCACCTCATACCACAGGTGTAAGTTGTGGTGGTATGCAATTAATCTGGACCGTCCGATCCTTCTATATTGGTCCTTCTTCAAGAGTGATATGGGGTGGTATGGTCTACCGTAAAAGTCCTCTTTCTTGAACTGACTCTTTTGCTTCGCTTTTGAACAAGAGATTCTAGGGTAGGAGAGCTAGCTGACTGAACATCCTCAACATCATGTACAGTATTTGATGTATTAACTGTTGAAGTTGATCTCCTCCTCTTCCTAACTTGCAATGAACTTGTTATTTTGCTTCGCTCGCGTCTAACTTGCAATTCGAGGCCCTCAGCAGCCTCCTCACGTGCAACCCAGAGAAGCGGCTCACGCCAGCCGCCGCGCTCAAGAAGCCATGGTTCGCCAAGATTGATGCGCTGGAGCTGCCAAAGAAACATGAGGTAGCATTTCCGCTGTCCAAGAGACAGAGGCTGCATGCTGTCTGTGTCACATCAGACATGACGGTCCTGAGACTGACTGTATCATTAGTATGTTGTGTGCTTCACGTGACAGGCCTCAAATTGTTGCCTGAGTGTATATTAGTATGTTGTTTCTTTAGATAGAGCTTGTATGGCTCCTGTAATGTTGTCAATACTATGCAAATTAGTTGATTTAATAAATTTAGTCTGTTCTTGAGATGAAAGCTTCTAATGGATGTTGTGAATGTTTTCATATAGGAGTAAATTGCAGTCATGTTCTGTGTGTTTTTGAATGAATTTGATTGTTTGTGCTGTAATCAGCTTCCCTGGGACCTGAGATGCCAAGATACCTCTGAATTTTGCAAAATATAATGCTTATTACAACTCTTTAAGGATGGAGCGGGGCGCGGCCTGGGAGCGTTTCCCGGGCGCTCGCGCGCCGTCCGCCGCACGATCGGCTGGCCTGGCCCGCGCGGACGGCCGTCGCGCGTTCGCCGTTGCGCCGCTCTCGCTGAGCGGTCGGGCCCTCATGATGCAGCGGGGTCGCGGTCTGGGAGCACGCTCGCTGGCTGCCTGGGCCCGCGCGGGATGGAGCCTCCCCCAGGTGACCCTTCCCTCTACCTGCCCCGTCTGGCCTCTTCCTCCACGCACGAGCGTAGTGGCTGGCGCTGTTGGAGGCGACTGATGCGACCGTCTCCATACCGCGGCGCTGCTCCGTGCGGCGAGGCGCGCCGTTGTGGCTTTTAGGTTCCTACTCCGCGCTGTTGCATTAGCCCATTGTCATTTGCTGCCTTCGTTTCTTGCTCCTGCCGCGGGTTCCCCTCTTCTCTGTTCGTCGGTTCTGGATCTGGCCTGATCCATCGATCTCTGTACCGTTGTTCGTTAATGCGGTTCTCTAGCTTTCGCTTTCTTCCTTCCCTTATTCTTCGTCCGGTTTTCAGATGTTGTTTGTTGTGCCATTTTTTTTGTCTGCAGGTTCTCATGGATGTTCGCTAGGATTTCAGCGACATGGTGTTGACTTCTTTTTGCTAGCGTTCGTGTGTGTTCTGACATTGCTCATGCTTTGATTCTCCTCCTCTTAGTGTCCGAGACTGGAGTTATTGTTAATTTTCATTTGCTCTCTGCAGGTGTGTGATGGGTCTGTAGGAGGAGAGGCTACGACTGCCTGCCTCCGGTGCAATGCGGCGTGGAGCCTTGCCTTGCCTCCGTATCCGCGCGGAGCGACCGATGCGATTGCTGCCATCCCCTTCGCTTGCGTCGGCGGCGCTGCGTGGCATGGCTTTGTGCCTTTTAGGTGAGCGTTGTGTGCATTCGACCCCATCCGGCTCCCTGCCATTTGCTCCTCATGCGTGCTCTAGACCTCACTCTTCTCCGCTGCTTCCCTCGGTTCACCTTCTGGATTAGATGGAATCGATCCCCTCTCGGAACTCTGTGCGTGCCTCTACCCTTCGCTCCTTCTGATCTGCATCCTTGCCCCTTCTTTTGACGGTTTGGAGGTGTTCTTGATGCTCTTTTGTTGTGCGCAGGTTGACATGGATCGTGGCTAGGATTTCCCTTCTGATTGGTTTGGTCAGAGGTCCTGGTGATATCTTCCGCTTTCATTGCTCAATCATTTCCATTTCTTTCTGCAGACAACACCATGCAGAAAGAATTTAACCTTCAGCAACAGCAACAATGGAGGAGAGAAGGCATCCATTCTTAACAAAAAAAAATATGGGAATGAGAATGCAGAAGCAGAGAAAAACTTATATGTATGGCACAGATTCATTACTGCAAACCCTGCAGCTCACTTTAGCCTAGCAGTTACCTCTTGCTAAGATCATGATTTATGGTTTCATGTTTTTTTTTGTTCCATCATGCAGATTGACCAAGCAAAGAGCTCAAGCATTCCTGCTGATGCTGGCATGCTGCTGGCACTAATGATTGTGCGTGTGCTTTAGGTATGTTGAGCACCTCCTGAATGTACTCTTCTCTAACTCAATGTGTAATCTGTGGTGCTCTATTTACTTTCTCAACACATTTTCGATAGGCATCAATTTTCTTAGTATAGGAGGAATAATACATGCAGTTCATATGAATCTCATGTAGAATTTAGATCCTGCAAAGTACAGGATGGGAATTTGATTAGCTGAAACATTTTCCAGATTAGGACTCGGACCAATGGATGTGAAATCATATCTTGGCGTTTTAAGGAGTGATCATTCCCTTCACCTTCAGTTAACAGTATGTGCAGGTACGTCCCTGCATAAGCAAGTACACATCTCTGAGTAGTGGAGGCATGGTGAAATGACATAACTTTTGTAGCTTTTCTTAATGTTCTTTTCAGGAGTAAAGTTTGCATGTTGGGGGAGTCATTCCAAGTACCAGGAGAGCTGCCAACAGTACCATTAGTTGTGACCTTTTTGTTCACCTAGGTATTTAAACTGCAGCCTCACTCTCTCTGTCGACCTTCCTATGGAATACCAATTCTTTTCCACTTCATGTGCTTCTTTCCTCTTTCAAAACACTCAAATTTCCTCTTCCATTGCAGAAGTGTTGCTCTGCAGACATCTCTTTCATACCTATTCATAGATTCCAAGCAAATAAAAGAAAGGTATAGGTAGGTCTTTCTTCATTTGTTAATCTTCTCAATAGATGCATCTACTTCAGCATTTGTGTATTTTATCTGAATGATGAATTGTGTGTTGATCCAACAGTGAACTGCACCTTTTTTTATTTGTAAACTTTGATTTCCTTTTTCGATTTTCCTTAATTAATTACACTAGGTGGATAGTTTGCAACCTGACATGATCAGTATGTCTATAAAGAGTTCCAAGGTAAGATTTCTAAGTATCAAATGATAAGAATTCTTTGATATGGCAATTTGATCTCACATAATATGAATTCTTAAATACTTTGGTAGCCTTCTGTATTAGTTTAGGTTCAGTGCATTCCTGTCTTATTTTTTAATATGTATTACCAAGTGTGATATTAGAAGAAATATAGTAAGTGTTGTACTTATCTTAGAGTCCGTAAAGGTGTACAGAAATCATGACCACTTTGTAAACTCTTTTAAACTCAAATGCACTAGAATGTGTGATAAACAGTCCTGTATAACAAGATTTCTTACTATTAAGAGTTAGTCCAATAACGATGCACCTATGTTTTGTTTACAATCAAATGCAGGCATCATGGCTACCAGTGATCAGTTTGTTTATCGTGATGCATTTTTGGAACTATTCAAACCAGTGGCTGTGTTCTTGAACCCATTAGATTTCCATTGGTTACCAGGTGATCAGGTTCATTCTTAGTACATATTGTGCAATGGAAGATGTAGGGATAGACATGACTGAACTATACCAACATCTGAAAAATCCATATGCACTGCTTGGACTAATGCACCTTCCAGCATACCAAAAAGAATCATGACTGCCCTGTTTACCAAATCGCCTTAAGAGCGGATCATGAATGAAAGCTTTCGTTCAGCAGATCTTAGGATCACACAAATGCTAATTTATGCAACTATCATTCAAACCATGTCTGAAACTATATATGTGCTATGCATTCCGACAAAGATAGATGACTATTGAAACTTGCTAACTATATATGCCCATTTTTGGACTAATATGATGGTTTCATGGTTTGTGTAGTAAGTCAGACAGTGGGAGCACATGAAAAATGTTAAACCTGCATGGATTGAGAAAAATAGCTCAGCACAAGTCCATCCTACAGATTGTCTCATGAAGGTGCAAGATAAAATGTTACTATCACAACCACCGAAAGTTGTAAATATGTTTTCTTCTGTGGATATATCTTATGGACTGATTTGTGGGTCAATTCTTAAACCAAGGCTCTTGATGTTGGGATGTGTGTAATAGTTCTGAACTTGCAGTGCATCTCTAAGGTGCTGGCATGATTTTGTAGAGGGAAAGAGTATGTGTGTGTTTCAAAGTATGTTAAGCACCTTTTTTTACAACCTGTTAAACACCTATTGAATGTACTCTCCTCAAACTCATTGTGTAAGCTGTGGTGTTCTGATTGCTTTTCATTGACATCTTCGATGGACCTTGAACGTGCCATACCAGTGTTATTGTCTTTTTAGTAATGCAGACACATGTGTTGTGGAGCTCTGTCACGAGCAAGTAGTTCTCAATTTCTGACGTATTAGACTGGAATTGACACACTAGCCACAATTCCGATCAACGGAAAAGTGAACCAAGAAAACAATCAGAGGGACTGCACCCATGACATACTCCAAATAAGAAAAGGATAAAATCAAAACTCTAGAAAATATCTGAATAGATTACCAAACCCTGTCAATTGAAAACCACGCCAATGAGCCCCCAGTGTTGTGTCGCGAAAGCTTCAACGATCCTTCTTTGTGTTTTATGGCCGGCGCGCAGGGCGCGCCCCAACCGCTAGTACTAGTTTAAACTTTAACACACATGAACAACATTGATACCTCAGTCACTATATAACACAAGCAAGATGATGAAAAATTCTACAACATTCTTTGTATCAACATTTGATTCATTATGCGTACGGAGGAAGAAAGAGTACTGGTAGGAGTTCAATTTTTACAATGTTATGATACTTTGGTACTATGTGGTTACTTTGACGTGCTAGCCACAACGTCAGCTCAACCTTGCTGGCCATTGTACCACACGTGCATCTCACCTAGCCATAGCAGCTCAGCCACATGAATAATTGTTTAGGTGCATTTTCTCTTGTTTATTTGTCCTTTGCACAAAAGTTTTTACTCAAACTTGCTCAACTTGCATAACTTGCATGCTCTATTTACATTTCTATTAAAATTTTCGATATACAGAGTGCCGGATTAAATGATATCATCGCCCATAACATCATAGGTGTTTTCTAGAAGAAATAAGATATAACGTTTATTCACTGGTTGACGAGGGCCCAGATTAGGACCCCCTTTGACGGCGAAATAATCTCCCCCAAGACAAGGCTATCAGACACCATTGACAATGTGAAGGCCAAGATTAACAATGTGAAGGCCAAGATTGACAACGTGAAGGCCAAGACTCAAGAAGAGGAGGACCCAGGACCCCGGTCAAGACCCTCACTGGCAAGACGTCATGTTCCCGACCAGTTGGGAGCATCTGCGACCAATTCCCTACCAGAGGGACCTCCTCCACAAGTCTCCGCCTCGCACGACAAGTCTCCGCCTCGCACGATAAGTCTTCGCCTCGTACGAGAAGTCTTCGTCCCGCGCGAGCTCCCCCCCCCCCCGACTCCGACTTGGGCGTGGGTCACGACACGCGGCGCGACCCCGAGATGCGGACGCCTCCACCACGACGCGTGGGGGACCGATTCCCCGCGCCATGCAACCACACCAGCTGGGCGACCAACGGAAGCTGCTGGCCCCGACAGGAGCCTTAATGCAGGCCTGCTCAGCTGCACAGCCATCCCATCACCATCATCTCCAACTTTGCCGCACGCAAGCTTCGCCCGAGGCACTCAAGCACCCGCTACGACGAGCTCCGGCCTACGGTTAGGCCTTAACGTGGCGGGCTAGTCAAGTACTCGGGCGGACCTAGACACCAACGAACTACTCGGAAGAGGCGCCAAGCGTCCCGGGGTGAATAGCCCCGCCCGGCCACGCGGCGGCTCCCACGACCAAGCGACACGGCTCCGCTTCAATGCGTCCTGACGGACAGCGACGCATGACGGGACGTCCCATCGACCAAACACTGTAACTTGTATTTCCTTTCCCCTTGTGCCCCTCCCCTTGCATCTATAAAAGGGAGAGGAGGGCAACCGTTACAAGAGTTAGACCTCCTACAAATCGAACGCTATTCCAAGGGACCTGGGTCCAACACCCTCTCCCGACCAGTTTGTAACCCCTACTACAAACGCCCCTAGCACGGGAACACGGCAGCTCGACACTGGACGTAGGGTATTACTCCTCGGAGGCCCGAACCAGTATAAATCTCGTTGTCTCTTGTGCTAACCATCCGAGCCCGACACACGATCGATACAAATTTACTGTCCGGCGGTAGAGACCCCCGACAGTTGGCGCGC
The DNA here is from genome assembly GCA_036936925.1 of Cenchrus fungigraminus. Lineage (NCBI taxonomy): Eukaryota > Viridiplantae > Streptophyta > Magnoliopsida > Poales > Poaceae > Cenchrus > Cenchrus fungigraminus. The sequence continues at coordinate 10,078,044 of CM072778.1, read as the reverse complement.
TAATTAGGGGCACATCGTGTGTCTCGACAAACTTCACCAGCGGATCGGATGGAGGGCCGCAGGGTCCCGTTGACCCCTGGGGCCACTTTGTGCTTCGGCTCCCTCGGCTTCGTCTACACTGGGCCGGCGGAGACCGTCGTTGGGCGTACCTTCGCCCGGCCACCTCGTCCCAACGTCCTGACGGGGGCTGCGGGACGTGAAGCTTTCGTCCGAGGCTTCTCGGACGAGACGATCGTCGGCATGTTGGGGCCAAACCCAACACAGGAGTGTTTTAGGCTCGCCGCCTACTACCTCACCGACCTCGCCTTTCAGGCAAGCGGAGCCGAGCCACTTGCTTGGGGGAAGTTCATGGAGCGGTACGCCGCGATGTACCCCCATGGACAGCCCGACCTCCCGAACGACCCGGTGACGGCCTACGTCAACAACCTCCGCACGACCGGCGCTGCCTCCGGCTCTGCGACGACCCGGAGGACACCGGCCACACGGCAGCGCGATCCCACGCGGGAGTGTAATGTCTGCGTGGCTTCGGCCTCGAGCAGTTCTGACCCGGAGTCGGCACCGCGTCGCCGCGCTACAGACGCCCAACGATGGGCGCGACTCGACGAACTCGCGGAGGCCAAGCGCCAGCTCGACGAAGAGCTGGCCATCCTTCACCAGGAGCTGGGATTGGATCCAGAGCCCCGCGACCGACAGCCTGCCCAGGATGTTCCGGTGCAGGAGCAGCCCCGAGAGGGGAACGGCGAGCGGCAGGAGCGCCGCCCAGCCGCCGAACAACCCTGAGCCCACGCGCCAACGCCGCCGGCCCGGGGACGAACACGCGACAACGACCGACACACCAACGAGGGCGCTAACGCCAATGCCAACGCCGACGCTGACGCCCCACCACTCTTCAGGCGGGCGTCGCAGAACCTCGCCGCGGCAGCCATGTTGCTGCGCGGCTGTCCGGAGGCAGCGACCTCCGAGGAGAGACGGGTGCGTCAGCAGCTGAAGGCGCTACTCGAGGCGGCGGCGGCACAGCAAGCGGAAAGCTCCGCTTCGCGCCAGCGTTCGGAGCGCGGGCGAGCAGGAGCACCATCCGCGCATGGCCCGAACCCGCCTCCCTCTCAGCATCGGGACCGCGGGGAAGGGGGCGGGGCCGCGGCGTCAGCGGTCAAGAGCCGTCTCGAGCCTAACCGTGATGCGCGGAACACCATCGAGGCCCGTCGACGGGTCGAGAGCGTCGACAACCATCGCGACAACCACTTGTGTCACCACGACGACCGAGGACGCGGGCGACGCCACGACAGCGACGACAACCGTGACCGCAGCTGGTCGCCGAACCAGAGGGGTCCACGGGCCTTTGGCTAGAGCATCCAGGATGCGAGGTTCCCCTCGCGTTTTCGAGCCCCGACCAACGTACCCAGGTACAACGGTGACACCAACCCCAGCGTATGGCTCGAGGACTACCGACTCGCGTGTCACGCCAGGGGAGCGACGGACGACCTCTTCATCATCAAGAACCTGCCGCTCTACCTCGGCGACTCCGCGCGGACGTGGCTCGAGCACCTGCCGCGCGACAAGATCCACGACTGGACCGACCTGCGCCGAGTCTTCGTCGGGAACTTCCAAGGCACGTACACGCGCCCCGGCAAGCAATGGGAGCTGCGCAACTGCAAGCAGCAGCCGGGAGAGAGCCTGCGCGAGTACATCCGACGCTTCTCCAAGCGCTGCACCGAACTTCCCGGCGCGACCGACAACGACGCCATCTCGGCGTTCCAGAACGGCACGACTTGTACTTCCCTCATCCACTGACTCGGACGCCGCATGCCTCGTATGACTCGGGAGCTCCTCGACATCGTGAGCAACCACGCTGACGGCGAGGAAGCGGTCGCCGCGACACTCAACACCCCTCAGGGCAAGGGGAAACAAGTCGTGGACCACGGCGAGGGAACGTCCTCGCGCTTCAAGAAAAAGAAGAAGAATGACAAGCGCCGCCGCGACGACAACCTGGTCGCAGCGGTGGAGCGCAAGGCGTCACGCCCCAAGGGAAACCCAGCCAAGCCCGGACCGTCCAAGGACCACTTCGAGAAGCTCCTAGACGCGCCCTGCCCGCACCACGAGGTCCCCGTCAAGCATTCGCTCAAGGACTGCCGGCTCATCAAGAACTACGTCAACAGCACCCTCAAGCCAAGAGCGGCGGATCCACCCAAGAAGGGAGGGCCACCCCCCGACAACGATGACGGCGCGGGGGCTATGTACCCGGGTGAAGACGGCGCGGTCCACATGATCTTTGGTGGATCTCCGGCAAGACCCTCAAGGCGGCGCGAGAAGCTCATACGGCGAGAAGTCCTCAACGCCGACACCGTGAAGCCGTCCTACCTAAAGTGGTCGGAGGTTCCGATAACCTTCGACCGCAAGGACCATCCCGACCATGTGCCTCAGCCAGGATCCTACCCACTAGTGGTAGCTCCCCTATTCAAATCCAAAAGGATCCACAAGGTCCTGATGGATGGGGGAAGCGGGACCAATGTGCTCTATGCGTCTACGCTTGACGACATGGGCATCCCGCGGTCCCAGCTGCGGCCGTCGACCACACCGTTCCAAGGGGTCGTCCCTGGAATGGAGGCGCTCCCCATCGGGAAGATCGATCTGCCCGTCACGTTCGGGGACTTGCGAAACTTTCGCACTGAAACCCTCACCTTCGAAGTGGTGGGGTTCTCGGGGACGTACCATGCGATCCTCGGGAGGCCGGCGTACGCGAAGTTTATGGTCGTGCCAAACTATACGTACCTGAAGCTGAAGATTCCCGGTCCGAAGGGGATCATCACAGTAGGGACCACATATCAGCGCGCATTCGAGTGAGACGCTGAGTGCTTTCAGTTCGCTGAGGCACTCATCCGGTCCGAGAGGCTCCACGCCGAGCCTCCGTCCGAGGACCAGGATATCCCCGAGTCGTCCAAGTGAGCGGCTTGCTCTGTCGAGCCCGCCAAGGACGTCAAGGATGCGGTCGTCTCCGACAATGGCCGTACGCTCCGTATCGGGACGGCGCTCAATCCTAAATAGGAAAGTGCGCTCGTCAACTTCCTCAAAGCGAACCTCGACGTGTTCACATGGAAACCCTCCGACGTGAAGGGGATCCCGAGAGAAGTTGCCGAACACAAGTTGAATATCAAGCCGGGATCGAAACCGGTAAAGCAACGTCTTCGCCGCTTCAACGACGAGAAGTGCAAGGCGATCGGCGAGGAGATCAAGAAGCTCCATAGTGCAGGGTTCATCTGAGAAGTATTCCACCCCGAGTAGCTTGCTAACCCTGTACTTGTAAAGAAGAAGAATAACAAGTGGAGGATGTGTGTTGACTACACGGGCCTTAACAAGGCATGTCCCAAGGATCCGTTTCCTTTGCCTCGCATAGATCAGGTAGTCGATTCGACAGCTGGGTGCGAAACCCTCTGTTTTCTCGATGCGTACTCCGGGTACCACCAGATAGCGATGTGCATAGCGGACCAACTCACAACCTCGTTCATCACTCCGTTCGGCGCATACTGTTACAAGACAATGCCCTTCGGGCTCAAGAACGCGGGCGCTACGTTCCAACGATGCATGCGGCGTGTCTTCGGGGAATTGATAGGACGCATCATCGAAGCATATGTCGATGACATCGTGGTCAAGTCGAAGAAGACCGGGGATCTGGTTCCTGACCTGACCGAGGTCTTTGTGAAGCTGCGACAGCATGGGGTGAACCTGAACCCCGAGAAATGTGTTTTCAGGGTTCCAAGGGGCATGCTCCTTGGCTTTGTCGTGTCAGAACGCGGCATTGAAGCGAACCCCGAGAAGATCTCGGCCATCACGGATATGGGGCCGATCAAGAACCTGAAAGGCGTACAGCGTGTCACGGGCTGCCTCGCAGCTCTGAGCCGTTTCATAGCATGACTCGGAGAACGCAGCCTGCCACTGTATAAGCTCATGAAGAAGTCCGACCACTTCACGTGGACCACCGAAGCACAAGAGGCGCTCGACTCGCTCAAAGACATGCTCAAGAGCCCGCCGATCCTCACAGCTCCGACCCCTGAAGAGCCGATGCTCCTGTACATCTCTGCGACAACTCAGGTGGTCAGCACTACACTGGTGGTCGAGCGAGAAGAGCCCGGAAGGTCACAGAAGGTGCAGCGACCCGTGTACTTCGTCAGCGAGGTGCTTTCCGACTCCAAGACGCGATACTCGCAGATGCAGAAGCTCGTGTACGCGATCCTGATGACCAAGCGCAAGCTCCGACACTACTTCGATGCGCACCCCATCACCATGGTGTCCAAGTACCCGCTCGGGGAGGTCATCCAGAACCCCGAGGCCGAGGGGAGAATCGCCAAGTGGGCGCTCGAGTTGATGGGGCAGAACATATCGTATGCACCACGCAGCGCCATCAAGTCCCAAGCACTCGCAGACTTCGTTGCTGAGTGGACGGAGATCCAAACACCTCCGGCACCGATCGAGCACGAGACATGGATCATGTATTTCGATGGCTTGGTCATGAAGGAGGGAGCCGGGGTAGGCCTGGTCTTCATCTCGCCTCTGGGCATGTGTATGGAGTACTTGGTACGACTACACTTCCCGGCATCAAACAACACCACCGAGTACGAAGCATTAATCAACGGCCTCCGAATAGCTGTTGAGCTCAGGATCAAACGCCTTGAGATTAGGGGGGACTCTGAGCTGGTCGTGGACCAGGTCATGAAGGAAAAGAACTGCGTGGACCCGAAGATGGCGGCGTACTGTCAAGCTGTGCGTGATCTAGAAGACAAGTTCCACGGGCTCGAGCTTCACCATGTACTGCGCGACTACAACAAGGCTGCTGACGTGCTCGCAAAGACCGCATCTAGTCGCAGTCCGGTACCCCAAGAAGTCTTTGTGAGCGATCAGCACGCCCCCTCTGTTCGCGCAGAGGGGGAAAAGCCGCTCGAGGAAGAAGAACTCGAAGTCATGGCGATCGACCAGCCACCCGAGCTAAATCTTGAAGATCCCGACTGGCGTTTCCCGATCCTCGAATGGCTAGTCGAAGGGAAGCTGCCCTCCGACCAAACGGAGGCTCGGCGCATCACACTGCGAGCGAAGGCGTTCATCCTAATCGAGGGTGAACTCTACAAGCGAGGGGCTGCTGGCATACTCATGCGGTGCATCCTTGGAGACCAGGGCCGCGAGCTGCTACGGGAGTGTTGACGGTTCAAAACTGTAACACCCCAGGTGTTTATTAAAGATAAATACCTCAATTAGTAGGGTTAATCATGTTTAATTAGCTTCTAAGCATGTTTGACATGATCTTGCACACATTTGCGCAAAAGACCTTGGTCAAAATCCCAAATCATGGTCAAACCCTAGTGATCCAAAAAGGCTGATTTGGTTTTCTCACGCGTTCTACAAATTCCACTATAGAAGTTCAAAATCAGCCAATATAAAAGTTCTTCATTATTTCCGGGAACACATTTTTCATAATTGGTAGACACTCAAATTTTGAGTGCAAATTGGCCAAAAATCGAGTTGAAGTCCCTGTGAACAGTAAATCGGGGCCGAGAAAAATGGAAACTTTGTCACGTTTTTACCATCAATCCATTCATCAAAACATATGTCTCCCTTTGTGAAAGTTGTAGGTCTTTAGCTCCTCTACAACTTTTATTTTTGGAGATTTTCAAGTTGTATTCAAGAAAATCGAGTTTCACATCTTTGAAATCGGCTAAACAAAATGAAAACGGGCCAGAGCGCCGGCGTCGCTGCGCCACATCGCGCGCACGTGAGCCCCGGGCGCCACGCGTCGACCCAGCCTTCCTCCAGCGTACGGACTCCTCGGCACCCCCGCGATGGACCAGCGCGCACCATGGAGTCTCCGCAGGCCCATAGGCCAGTACACCGTGCCTAGGAGAGCTGGCCGATGGCCCTGCGCCATGCATGCCGCCACGCGTCGTGTTCCGTCGCCGACACCCCGTGCCCACCCGCGCAGACACCGCTCCAGCTGGCCTTGAGGGCGAGGAGAATTCCCCTGAGTCCCCACACGACCTCCTCACCTCTCCTCGTTCACAGCAAAACAAACCGAGCCCCCTTTGCCCTCCACACCACTCCGCCGTCGCCATAGGCAGAGCTGCCACCGAGCTCGCTGTCCGCCCCCTTCCCGTCGAGCTCCTACCATGTTCGCACCTCCTCACCCATCCACTGAAGCCTCCAGTACGCCGACATTGACTCGCCGAGCCCCTGGCCGCCGACAATTGGAACCGAGGCGAACTGCCCGTCCCCTCGCCGCCGCTGGCCATCATCGGGTGCTCCACTGCCCCAACAACCGCCAAAAATCGGTCGAGGGTGAGTCCAAACCCAACCCTAACCACTTCCCCACCCCTCTCCGGCCAACAGTAGCCGCCGGCAAGCTCCATGCGCCGCCAGGGGCCCGATTGCATCTTCCCCGATTATTCCAGGGTGTTTTCCGTGAAGTAAGGGCAGATGTGCAATTTCCGAAACTTCTTTCGAGGACCCGGCTGTAAATGGATTAGTTAGGTTTTAGCTGGAACTTCGAAAAATCACTAAAAATCGTAGAAAAATTAGAAAAATGCAAATCTAATTTTGTTGGTTTCCTGGTGAAAAACACTACCTTTTATGGAAAGGTTGTATAGGGTTTTTCTATGTAGGTTTTGAATTAAAAATTCAAACTCAGTTTGAGATGTTTTTAGTGTAGTTTAAAATATACACATGCTATGAACTTCAATTTTGGATATGTTGTTATTAATGGCATGTCTAGATTTGTGACCAAAGTTGGCATGTGTTTGATATGTAGATATTTAGTTATGATTTATGCAAGCTCTAGGCTAGTTTAATTTTGATGCTTTTTATAGCCCTTTTATTAAACTTTTATTTAAGCACAAGTACACCCTAGGGCTTTGCCTTGATAAGTAGTACCTTTGGTAGAGTGGATGTGATTTTAGGATTTTATTTGATAAAGGTTTTGTATTTAATCTTGTGTAAGAGTTTAAATTCAAATTTTCAAAAATAGTTTGAATCTGCACCTATGCTTTGGCCAGAGGCTTAGATTTGACATGTATGACTTGTAGGAGAAAGTTGAGATCAAAAAGTTTAGTAAATCTTTTTATATGAATTAATAGTGATTTACTAGGGTAAAATTTGTCTTTTTCGTATAAATTAATTTATAAATGTTCTTAATCTAAATTTTGGTGTGTGAACTTAGAATGGGTATATGATGATGTGTGCAGAAGCTTAGACTTATTTGAAGTGTTTTTTATTTAATTTGGATTTATGGTTGAAAGGCTTGTTTTAATTAATTAAGTAAAGAAAGGTCAATTAAGGTGTGAATTTGTGAAATCATGTCATGTTTCTGTTTTTGAATTTTCAAAACACCTCTTTCCTGTCTGGTGAAGTTAAATAATTTAATTTGCTCAAGTATGTACACAGTCAAAGTCCGGAAGAGCCCAAGGCTGTTGCTAACTTAGAAGAAGGCAAGCACCGGTTTCATATAACCTTTTGGGATAAAATTTCCACCTTTACTTTTCAGCTTTTATTGTTTACTTTGTGCATTTAAGTTTCAGGAGTTGAATTGAAACCTAGATGCATGATCCTTAGGTTCCTATGCTCTTTTATTAGTATGTTAAGATGCTAGTGCCATGCTTTCAGGACACGGTACAAGTCGAGTAATGACTCATTGCTCGCGAGATGATAGGTTACTTATGTTGGAACCATAAGTTGATTAAATTGACTCGCTCATGTGGTAAGAGCAATGGGTTCGGTCTCGACCGAGTAGCATTTTGCTGGTTTAAGCTATTGAACATACCAAGTGCTTGTCGGGAATGGGACCGGTAAGCCTAGTACCTAATGAACCGGTGCGGGGACTTTATTGCTACTACTCTTGAGATGCTTCTCCCGGTTTGCTCCCGGTAGTGCAAGTGTGATTCTGGACGTGCTGTGTGAGGGCATTCCAGTAACCTTGTACTTAGGACTGTAGCGCCTGTCCCTAATCTGGGGAATGACGGGAACCGCCTGGTTGGGGTAGACACTGCACTTGGTCTACCTTCTTCCATGTATCTTGGGTTTACCTTGCAAGGATATAAATCGATCGATCGTCGGTCACTCGCCGTTATCTGAGTCGGCTTGACTACTGGCTACCCCATATTTATTTATGAAACATTTTGGATTAATATTGATGTCTGATTAATCTTGTTGTACAACCATGCTTGTTTAGCTAGGTGCTTACCTAGAATGGTTAACATACTAGAACTTGAGCTAAAATTTGAAAGTAAGGATCAACTCTTAGATGCTTTTGGCAAAACAAACCCACCAGCCAAAAAGCCTTGCATGTCTAGTTGTGTCTTTTATTTTGACGGGTCAGTCTTGCTGAGTATTAGTATACTCAGCCTTGCTTTTGTTGTTGTTTTCAGGTAATCCCATCTGGCCTGGTTCTATTCCAGATGGTTGAGAACTTGAATGGGAGATCGATGATGAGGAGTGATATGCATGGATGGCCTCCTGTGTGTATCATACGTTAAGTTTAATTTCCGCTGTTTAAACTCTGAAACATGTTTACTTTTATGTACTGAAAAACCTGGTTTGTAATATTAAGTACTTGTGGACCTTTTATGTAATGTAATGTTGTACTCTGGTCCCGCCTTCGTGTGGGCTTAGCGCATAATTCGATCTTGTGTAAGTGATTTACCGGGCATGCCCCGGCAGAGGTGACAGAATAGTTCTTCATTATTGCTTAATGGCCACGTGGACAGGCTTAGGCGATAATACGGAATTATTTTGGGCGATTCTGTCACAGCTGGTATCAGAGCCGACTCTCGCGGTTTCACGGGCGTGTGCGGTCGCAGTTGCGCAGGCATGGTGTGCATGGCTGGTGTGGGCCCGGAGTGGTCACACAGCATGCACATGCGCTGGCACTGGACCCACGAACGTGGCCAAGAGAGGACGTTCCTGGCTTGGGGTTGATCGACGAGGACGTCGATCTTCTAAGGGGGGTGTATGTGACATCCTGGCCCAAGGCTTAATAGGATTGATAAGGATACTCATACCAACAAGTTGCAACTTCTTTTCCGGAAGTCCATCACTAAAAACTCCAAAGTTAAGCGTGCTTGGCTTGGAGCGATGGGTGACCGACCGGGAAGTCCTTCCCGGGTGCGCATGAGTGAGGACAAAGTGCGCATGAAAGACATGTGTTGGTCTGTGGGGATATTCTTGGGGTCCTAGAGAGCTGCCAGGCGTAGGCGGGCTCGGCCTCGGGGAGGCGGGTCGTTACAATTGGTATCAAAGCGAGATTATGCACCAGAGTAATTAAAACACCTTAACAAACTTGTTTTTGGAATAAAATTGGCCAAGATTAATAATCTTGCTAAGTGAGTAGGACGTTAAGGTCTAATCTAGTCCGAGAGGCCCTAGAGGGAATTTTTGGGTTCTTTCAGGTGGCTAGTATTCTATGGTGTATTTAAACTGACTCCCAGCACATTTTATTCCTGTCAAAACTTACTTTCTTGCACAACCATACTAGTTCATCACGTTTTGCCATACGTGGTGGTACCACAGGGAAGTCCTGTGAGGGACTAGTGGGACCTATTCCAATGGGTGCCACGTCGCGTCTGCGTCTCGTCACGTTTTGCCATACATGATGGTGCCACGGGAAAGTCCGTGAGGGATGAGTGAGGCCTATTCCAATGGGCACTCACGTCGCGTCAGAGTCTTAAATAGGACGCTGTCCATGCAGCGGCGTTACGCATGGATACCGTTTCTATAAGTGAATGGTAATGAATGTGGACACTTTTGTGAGTGCTGGCACAAAAGGTCTTGAATATCTGTGATTTTCTGCAGGTACACTAACCACGGTTGTTAGGTACGGTATTTAAGAAACGAATAGCTTTCGACTAGCTATTATAGGGAGAGACGTATATGTATGCCTTGCCACCGGCACTAACTTCGTTTTTGAGCTTAAAAGCTTTGTGAGGAAGTTTAGGACGCTTTTTGCATCATGTAAAAGCTATCAAACCAAAACTGAACTTAAATCATGTGTTGCTTGGTCTCTATTTAATTTGTATTTCTTAAGGACCAATCATGCTAGTTTGATGCTTTGAAGTGGTGTTAAGCAAAGATTGTAACTAGATGATGTCCAAATTTTTCTAAGGTTTATCTAGAAAATTTCTGGCTAGGTGGTCTTTAGGGAAATTGTCATCATAGTTAAGATTGTTCTCTGAAATTCTCATGAATTTAGGATGCTTAAAACTGAAGTTAGGATCAATTTTGCTAGGCAAGGTCATGCTGAAATGCTGTTGACATTTCTGAGTTAGTCTGAAACTCGAATTTTTACATATAGTTCCTAAATGAAATTGACCAGAGAATCTATAGAAAAAATATTCATTATCTAGCTTAGATCATGCTATAGAAATTTCTTGGTAATTGGGTACTCAATTTTTGAGATATGGTCTTTTTAGTGAAGCTCTGTCCTGCTAAAATTTCTGGGCAACAACACTCTAAAAATGGACCTTTTACACCTTTTTCCAATCTGTTTTGATTCGACCTTTGAATACCAAAAATGCTTCTTAGGTATCTATCTACCTCCGGTAGAAATATCAAGGTCACTAGATTTTTAGTTTGGGAGTTATGCCCAAAACATTAGGTCTCTGTCCTGCTGAATTTCAGAACTAGTGATCTCTGAAATTCAAATTTTTAAGTCATCTTCCTTTGAAATCTAGAGCAAACCTTGAATACCAAAGTTCTTTAGAATTTCATATTTTGCATGCTTGTAAAATTTCAGCATCATCGCAGTTTTGAGCTGAGAGATATGGAATTTTTAGTGACCCTCGGCCTGCTGTCCAACAGCCCTGACAGCAAAGCGATATCTGAATTTTCGGGCATGATAGCCTCAGCATTATCTCTAAGTTGAACACCAATATTGGAAGGCACGAGATTTTACATCCCCTGCCTAAAGATGATGATATTTAGGTGGTGGAAGAATGCTCCACGTATGTTTTTGAAGTTTCTATCCACAGATGAACACAATCAGTGCAAGATACATCTATCTCCATTTTCTCTTAGGATGGTATCTAATAGAAGCATACCCATATCCTTGCCGAGTCAAGTGGAACCCCGTTGTACTCTCCTGATTGTTTATATACCTTTTCTTCAATTTAAAGGCGATCCACCAACTTCCTATGGCTATGCAAAGGTGATCACTCCACTTTCTTTGCATCGATATCCCTACATTGATCACTATAAATTCTCAGCCCATGACCTAAAAATCCTTATGCTTGCTCACAAATAAATAAATGAGAACATGGTTACAAGGCATCAAAAAACTGTTGGTAAGCACGTGAGCATCATCACTGCATGCATATCTTGCAACCTTAATGACATAAATCATGAGCATGGAAAATGCATTGCACAACATGTGCATTTGGGACATTGGATGAACTAACATGCATATGTCCTGACGGTTTCCCATCTTTCTACTCTATCGCCCTTTTTGCTGGTGATGTTGTTGTTCCATAAACGAAGGTGCCACGACGGAACCTAGGGTATCATGTGTGCTGCAGCCATGTGATTACCACTAGGAGCGCGCTAGGTATCTTGATTTTTGAGAATGCGACTCACCGCACCTATTACTCCTCAACTCTATGTTTATCCTCTCTACCTTGACTAACCCCATGGGTGAAGCAAGTCATGCTGACATTGCATCATGAGCACCATACCTCATAAGCATATGCATCACTCGTTCATCAGCATATGCATCATCGTGCGTGCACTACGTCAAGCACACATCATGTGCATCTCTCACCATGACATATACACTGAAAGTTCATATGCATAAACATCATATGCTCATATACATGTACATCATACTATATGCACTTCATCATGAGCATCCACATGTGCATCATCCCATTGTTGCACGAGTCATTTCCCATATGCATAAGCATTGTCATCCCATGACTCATCAAGTGCATGAGTTTCAGCTCAAAATCATTACACCCTGGTGTGGAGCATAAAGTAATTAAAATACTTCATTAAGATAAACCATGAGCAAGGGTATTTTCCTCACTCCCATCCCAATTTTGTTTCCAAAGTCTTGTTCTTGCCATTTGACAATTTATACAGCCAAAGACAATCCCAGAGTTGAAATCCTTGTTGCTCTTCTAAAAGTAAAGTTCAAAAATCTTAGTAAATGAGCTTCACAACATGATTGTTTAACAGACTTCGTCTTCAGAAACATCTCTATGGAACCTTTAGATTGGTCTCTTTCTTCCCAAAATCTCAGAGTTTGCCTAATACCTAATCCAATCAGCCGAGCTAAATTGAAAGAGGATGAGCAAAGTTTTTCATAAGCATTCAAGGTTCTCCATAAGTCTAGGTATGAGGAGTTTTCTATCGATCAGCGATCCATGATCCTGTTACACATTTCTTTCAAATTCAAGGAATCAGGGTTTAAGCAAACAATAGACAGATAAAAATCCTTCGCTAATTTCTCCTCGATAAATCTCATTCCTAGATGGTAGATACCCAATCTCTTCTCGTTTTCCTCAAAGTCACGGTCCTTTCTCTCGAATCGTTTGAACCCATCCTTTTCAGTGACATGCCAGCATTGCGCAGCATCGTCGCTTTGCCATATTTTGTCAAAGCTACTGATCGCCGCCTATGCATCACTGCAGCATCGCTGCCATGTCGCCAATGGCACCTCGACTATCGTGCATCCTTGTCACCATATCACTGGCGATCATCTACGACAAGTGTCACCTCTTTTGACCCAACAGGTGACCCATGCATGAAATGAAGGAGTTAACGACAGAACACTCCCTTCGCTTTCTTTTCCGAGTATGTTAAATTCAAGAAACTATTTTCTCATCCGAAATTGTTTTGGAAACTGAAGGATGTTCTCCGTAGATACCATAAGAAATTGGCATTCTCATTAGGCATCAATAGAAAGGGATCCTAAAGAGATGATCTAGTTCTTCAAATTCTTCCGACATATTGTTATGGAGTTTCTTAGAAACGGCCATAACTGGATTTTTGGTCCTACTGGGGAAACTGATCCAATCATCATAAATTCAGGACTATGATCTCATCAAAGAAAATACAGAGAGTTCTCAACCATAGATGTTTTTCTCATCTCATTTCTTGCACCACGACCAAGTCTTGACGGTCGTTTGACCATCTACATATCTGTGCTCCATCTGTCTCGTGTCGTCTATCACTCCGTCACCCCTCACCGTAGCAGCCATCGCTCCAAACCCTCCGCCAATCCTATTACAAGTGGCTGGTATGCCACCGCTGTTGCACCATGGCGACCCTCGATAAAAGGAGAGTATCGCTCGTCATTTTCTACCACCTCTGAGCCAGACCTTCACTCGAGCTTTAAACCTCCATCACCATCTTTTTCATCCGGCTGCTCCTTCAGCGCTCATGCCAACCATCTTCATCAATTGCGACATTCAGCGTCAAGAAGGCTTTCCATCCTCTCCTCGGTGACCCAAAGGAGAAGTTTAGAAGAAGGCCACAAGAAGGATCCAACCCGATGTCGCCAAACATGACTCGTTTTCTGGAGATGTTGATTCCATCTACTGGACTCTAGTAGGACTGTATGTCCGCTTTGTGTTCCAGTTATTGATGGTTTTAGTTTTTCATGTGTACATTCATCGCCCGCTCCCGCACGAGAGACATTGATATCCTCATCAAGCCTGTTATCTCCCCTAGAGGCTTTCCTCTAATCTTGTTGTCAAATCTCAGGACGAGATTTCTTTTAAGGGGGGTAGACTGTAACACCCCAGGTGTTTATTAAAGATAAATACCTCAATTAGTAGGGTTAATCATGTTTAATTAGCTCCTAAGCATGTTTGACATGATCTTGCACACATTTGCGCAAAAGACCTTGGTCAAAATCCCAAATCATGGTCAAACCCTAGTGATCCAAAAAGGCTGATTTGGTTTTCTCACGCATTCTCCAAATTCCACTATAGAAGTTCAAAATCGGCCAATATAAAAGTTCTTCATTATTTCTGGGAACACATTTTTCGTAATTGGTGGATATTCAAATTTTGAGTGCAAATTAGCCAAAAATCGAGTTGAAGTCCCTGTGAATAGTAAATCGGGGCCGAGAAAAACGGAAACTTTGTCACGTTTTTGCCGTCAATCCATTCATCAAAACATATGTCTCCCTTTGTGAAAGTTGTAGGTCTTTAGCTCCTCTACAACTTTTATTTTTGGAGATTTTCAAGTTGTATTCAAGAAAATCGAGTTTCACATCTTTGAAACCGGCTAAACGAAATGAAAACGGGCCAGAGCGCCGGCGTCGCTGCGTCGCGTCGCGCGCGCGTGAGCCCCGAGCGCCACGCGTCGACCCAGCCTTCCTCTGGCGTACGGACTCCTCGGCGCCCCCGCGATGGACCAGCGCACACCATGGAGTGTCCGCAGGCCCATAGGCCAGTACACCGCGCCTAGGAGAGCTGGCCGATGGCCCTGCGCCATGCATGCCGCCACGCGCCGTGTTCCGCCGCTGACACCCCACGCCCACCCGCGCAGACACCGCTTCAGCTGGCCTTGAGGGTGAGGAGAATTCCCCTGAGTCACCACACGACCTCCTCACCTCTCCTCGTTCACGGCAAAACAAACCGAGCCCCCTTTGCCCTCCACACCGCTCCGCTGTCGCCATAGGCAGAGCTGCCTCCGAGCTCGCTGTCTGCCCCCTTCCCATCGAGCTCCTACCATGTCCGCACCTCCTCACCCATCCACTGAAGCCTCCAGTACGCCGACATTGACTCGCCGAGCCCCTGGCCGCCGACAATTGGAACCGAGGTGGACTGCCCGTCCCCTCGCCGCCGCTGGCCATCACCGGGGGCTCCACTGCCCCAATAACCACAAAAAATCGGTCGAGGGTGAGTCCAAACCCTACCCTAACCACTTCCCCACCCCTCTCCGGCCAACAGTAGCCGCCGGCAAGCTCCATGCGCCGACAGGGGCCCGATTGCATCTTCCCCGATTATTCCAGGGTGTTTTCCGTGAAGTAAGGGCATATGTGCAATTTTCGAAACTTCTTTCGAGGACCCGGCTGTAAATGGGTTAGTTAGGTTTTAGCTGGAATTTCAAAAAATCACTAAAAATCGTAGAAAAATCAGAAAAATGCAAATCTAATTTTGTTGGTTTCCTGGTGAAAAACTCTACCTTTTATGGAAAGGTTGTATTGGATTTTTCTATGTAGGTTTTGAATTAAAAATTCAAACTCAGTTTGAGGTGTTTTTAGTGTAGTTTAAAATATACACATGCTATGAACTTAAATTTTGGATATGTTGTTATTAATGGCATGTCTAGAGTTGTGACCAAAGTTGGCATGAGTTTGATGTGTAGATATTTAGTTATGATTTATGCAAGCTCTAGGCTAGTTTAATTTTGATGCTTTTTATAGCCCTTTTATTAAACTTTTCTTTAAGCACAAGTACACCCTAGGGCTTTGCCTTGATAAGTAGTATCTCTGGTAGAGTGGATGTGATTTTAGGATTTTATTTGATAAAGGTTTTGTATTTAATCTTGTGTAGGAGTTTAAATTCAAATTTTCAAAAATAATTTGAATCTGCACCTCTGCTTTGGCCAGAGGCTTATATTTGACATGTATGACTTGTAGGAGAAAGTTGAGATCAAAAAGTTTAGTAAATCTTTTTATATGAATTAATAGTGATTTACTAGGGTAAAATTTGTCTTTTTCGTATAAATTAATTTATAAATGTTCTTACTCTAAGTTTTGGTGTGTGAACTTAGAATGGGTATATGATGATGTGTGCAGAAGCTTAGACTTATTTGAAGTGTTTTTTATTTAATTTGGATTTATGGTTGAAAGGCTTGTTTTAATTAATTAAGTAAAGAAAGGTCAATTAAGGTGTGAATTTGTGAAATCATGTCATGTTTCTGTTTTTGAATTTTCAAAACACCTCCTTGCTATTTGGTGAAGTTAAATAATTTAATTTGCTCAAGTATGTACGCAGTCACCATCATAGTTAACCTTTAATTAACCACCCTCACCTTAATCTAATGCATATGCATATCGTGTAGATTTGTCGGTCGGTGCGTGCACGCTCACCCAGGAGGGAGATGGGATGGTAGATGGTGAAGTGAACGAGTTGAGTGTTCATCAAGACCTGGACCAAAGTCCGGAAGAGCCCAAGGCTGTTGCTAACTTAGAAGAAGGCAAGCACCGGTTTCATATAACCTTTTGGGATAAAATTTCCACCTTTACTTTTCAGCTTTTATTGTTTACTTTGTGCATTTAAGTTTCAGGAGTTGAATTGAAACCTAGATGCATAATCCTTAGGTTCCTATGCTCTTTTATTAGTATGTTAGGATGCTAGTGTCATGCTTTAAGGACACGGTACAAGTCGAGTAATGACTCATTGCTCGCGAGATGATAGGTTACTTATGTTGGAACCATAAGTTGATTAAATTGACTCGCTCATGTGGTAAGAGCAATGGGTTCGGTCTCGACCGAGTAGCATTGTGCTGGTTTAAGCTATTGAACGTACCAAGTGCTTGTCGGGAATGGGACCGGTAAGCCTAGTACCTAATGAACCAGTGCGGGGACTTTATTGCTACTACTCTTGAGATGCTTCTCCCGGTTTGCTCCCGGTAGTGCAAGTGTGATTCTGGACGTGCCGTGTGAGGGCGTTCCAGTAACCTTGTACTTAGGACTGTAGCACCTGTCCCTAATCTGGGGAATGACGGGAACCACCTGGTTGGGGTAGACACTGCACTTGGTCTACCTTCTTCCGTGTATCTTGGGTTTACCTTGCAAGGATATAAATCGATCGATCGTCAATCACTCGCCGTTATCTGAGTCAGCTTGACCACTGGCTACCCCATGTTTATTTATGAAACATTTTGGATTAATATTGATGTCTGATTAATCGTGTTGTACAACCATGCTTGTTTAGCTAGGTGCTTACCTAGAATGGTTAACATACTAGAACTTGAGCTAAAATTTGAAAGTAAGGATCAACTCTTAGATGCTTTTGGCAAAACAAACCCACCAACCAAAAAGCCTTGCATGTCTAGTTGTGTCTTTTATTTTGACGGGTCAGTCTTGCTGAGTATAATTCGATCCTGTGTAAGTGATTTACCGGGCATGCCCCGGCAGAGGCGACAGAATAGTTCTTTATTATTGCTTAATGGCCATGTGGACAGGCTTAGGTGACAATACGGAATTATTTTGGGCGGTTCTGTCACAAAAACCGTGCTCAAGTTCACCACAAGCCTACGGGTGACTTGGTGCCTTTTTCACCAAGGTGGGTCCTCCCTAGATTTGTCAATCCAAGGATCGAAAGCAAACTCCAAGGATTCTCCATCTAACCTATCGATCTAACCTAACACGAAGCATTGATTGCATAAGAAGATAAACCTTAAAGATATATGAGTTATAGCATAAGGTTAATCACATCCATGAACGTCGACAGGGTAAGGAGCAAGCAAGGGAAACTAAGGCCTATCGTCTTCTAGTCGTAGTTCTAGCCAAAAGAGCAAGCACGACATGCATCTCATCCAAAGCCATCTTTAAACTACTATCATCCGGTCTGATTCCAAAGACGCCCACCATTTGGAGCCACCGTCCTGTCACAACGCACTCCTATTCGTGCGGGTTAGCCTAGGGCGAGTTCAAGAAGAACAAGTTGAAAACACTTGGTCGATCCGGTATGCACCTCTAGCCACCATGACTACAAGAGCACCCCAATCAATCTATCTAGAAGAGATTGAAGATGAAGCATAGCCAAGCGAGAGCAAAATCATAAAAGGAGGAATCGAGTCGCTAAAAGATCGGATGACATGAAGTACTTTACTCACATAATAAATATATTTAGATCATCTCCACCGAGTACATACCATTGATGACCTCAACTAGCTCCGGAACTCCGCCATGGATCAACCGTGCAAGGCGGCCATGGCGGCTAGGGAAGGCCTAGCCCATCTCCTAGACAACTTCGAGGACTCACGGCGACCGTCGTCTGCCTCCCGGTGCTTCTCCTTTGTTTTGGCAACTCTCTAATGAATGGATGGATCGATCACCCCTCCTTGGGCGCCCAAGGGGTTGTATTTATGCCCTTGGGGAGCCTTGGGGCATGCTTCACCTTGCCTTGCACGAGATCTTCCTTGGGAGAGAAGGGAACTTGGTTTCCATAAAATCAGCCTCGTCCAGACTTTCCTGTTTTGTAGCCCTGCCTTGCCGACGCCATATCTCCCACGTCCGGACTCCAAATAATGCAAATTCGGTGTCCTGGTTGTATGGCACGAAATTTCCTCCAACTTTGGTATTCATTGCTTTCCTTGGAAACGAAGATAAGATCTCCAAATCGGCCTTGGAAGATAATCTGTTCTGATTTCGAACTGACTGCGCAACAAGGATTTCGGAGGTCATATCTCCTAGCTCCTTGACCCGAATTGGGCCTTCCACATGTCCAAATCGAAGGTATCGTCGAGGCCCACAACTTTTGTAGTCAAACTTTTGACATTAGAGGCCGTTTAAGTCTCCGAATCTGCACCGAAAGATCATGTTGTCCTAGGCTGCGAGAATATCTCTCGGGCTGAGTTGATCTCGTTGGTAAACATCCAAGTCCCCGGAGTTTTACGTGTTGATGCTTCAGTCCTTGGGTTGTTTGGAGTCTTGTTCACTTCGTGTCTTGACTTGTGACGGGCTTCATGATCTTCTCTTGAAGTGCTTGATGAACTTATCCCGAAAGTCTCCTCTTTAACGTTATTTTCCTGCGTAAACAATAAACTCCAAAATCGGCATGCAAGAGTGAATTTGATACCTCCGGGGGGTTAGTACCATTAGTTAGAATATCAAATACGTGTAAATATTGATGGTAAACTCATAGCTAGGTGTATCAAAATCGACCATCAACATACCCCCATGCTTAAACCTTGCTCGTCCTCGAGTAAGCCTTTAATGGACATCAGTATTGCCTTTCAATGTTCATACATTGCACTTGATCATACATGAGAAAACATAATGCTCTCCAAGTATATATATTTGTTAAAGTTCCATAATATAGCTAACTTTCATCTCTATGGAGGGTAGATATCATTTAAGCTCTTTCCACAAGTAATTAATCTTGCTCTCAAATTTTAAACAAATCTCAGAAATTTTGAAAATAAAGAGCGGGATGAAGAAAAATTGCTTTACCAAGATCAATAATAAACCTCCTTGCATCTTGCTCATGAACTCTCATCTCATCTTGTCTCTCAAGCCTACTTGTTCTACTCCTTTCCTCTCTCAAATATTTGGTGGAAGGCTTTATATGGAGCTATGGAAAAGTTTAGTCCTAGAAAGATATTATAGTCGAGATATTATCAAAACAAGACAAGTTTCTCATGGACTTACCAAGACTCGTCAAAAAGGTCATTGGAAAATAATGTTCCGCGGAGGGGGGAGAGAAAAACACACACTTTTTAGATAGGTGGACATGTGCAAATGGCAAAGAGTGATCCCGAGGCACAAACGAAGTCCTCGTTATCGGATTGCACATGGTTGGAAAGATGAGTATGGGTCTTGATCTTGAAATCCTTTTGAAATTTCCAAATGTAGCTAGAGAACCGGGGAGCTTTATTATATTATTTTTTTCACTTTTTTTTTCTTTTCTTCCTTTTTTCATCATACTTTTTCTTCTTTTTATATATATATTTTTTCTTTCATCACTTTTTCTCTTTTTTTCTTCTCTTTTTTTACTCCCCTTGAACTCTAGACTACACTAGTACTTCCTTGGCAACCCCCCCATGCTTAGACATTGCTCGTCCCGAAGCAAAGAGGTGATGATTGTGCCAAGGTAAGTGCTGAAATTCTTATATTTTCATGAAGAGAGATACTTGAAACCTTGTAAGGATCCTTTTTATGGAGGTCTCCCAAAATCTTGCTCCACTTGACGGCACCTTCCTTGTAATCTTCTTCGAAATATTCATCCATACTCAAAGTTGGGTTGTGGTCAAGGAGGTATATACAAAAAGATATTTTGGGTTTATGGGTGGATATCCGGCGAGGTTTGCGAAATTCCTGATGTGGAAACTCATAATGCACGGATAGAAAAGGCTAGCATAAAGATAGATACGCAAAAACGGAATGACCAGCTTTTTAGTCTTGAGCCAAAGAAATCAAGCCTTCAATCAATGCACCCAACAATAAATCTTGTATACTAAGGTTATTGCACTCAATGAATATAAGGCTTTGGATAGGTTGAGCAAAATGCAAGTGGTATCAAAGACAAGGTTAGCATATCTTTTAAGAACAAAAATAAATGATCTTTGATTCATTCAAAAGTGAGAGCAACGAAAAATACTATGGGTCTCAAGTTATCATAACCTCCACAAAAGATTAGGCTAGCATTAATTAAAATTTCAGATCATATTTAAAAAGAGCACTAGCTTAATCATATACAAACCAAGCACAAGAATGAGTAAGGTGGCAACGATCATCATATATCCATAAGTAAGAGCATACGAGATATCATCATGGTGAGTTCAAGGTAATGGTGATTATTATTAAAAATAAAAATAAACCTAGGTTGTACTCCTAGTAGCCATGTTATTCTAAAGAGAGATATACAAAGATTGTATCTAAGGTTGTGGAAAGCACATACATAAATGCAGACATATAGAAAAGACAAGAACAAAAGAGAGTTGAAGAATTGTTACCGTCCTTTGATGCTTGAAGTGTAGCGTGCCTCCCCCATGCTTAAGCATTGTGCTTAACATGGAAGAAGAAAATTGACATCCCGTGGCAACCATGATCTTTGTTCTCCATGCGGTCTCCTTACGTCCACCAAGTCCTCCCCCATGCTTAGCATGTTGCTAGGCATGGAAGATGATGAATCATCATGTATTTATCGAAGTCCTACCGCCATATGTGGAGATCATCATCGTACTCTTCACTTTTGTTGCCTTGATCGTCCTTCAACGTCCATCCTTTGTCACAAGCCTTAGTCCCAATCGTCTCTCAACCCGTCTTCACCTCCTTCTATGTTGTCCTTTATCACTGCTTCAACTTCCACAAATTTTTCTTCAACTTCCAGAACAGGACATATACTGAACCATTGCTCCATTGTAAAGTTCTTGAAATTATCTTTCCAACGAGTGGTCATTCACCCCAATCGGACTCCGAACAAGAGAGTTACACCCTTTTTACTCCATCAATGCAAACTGTCCTGGCTGATTTCAGAACGTGTGACGCCCAATGATTTGGTTGTAACTCCTTGTACGGGTCTCCTAAAATGTTGAATCTCGATGCGTTGGAAAGAAGACTTAGTGGAGCTCCTGAATACCCAAATTTTCTTATTTTGTACATCTCTGAACATGCGCCTAATCTTGATGAAGGCAGCGGTGTTTCTTCTGGGATTTTGGAGGTGTTGACGATCTTATTTTCATCTTTCATTGCTAACTCATGGGAGCAATTCGTCATGCCTACAAAATAACTCTAAAGCACAAAGTACCCCCGAGGTGACGGTCGGGAATACTCACTCTATGCTAACAAACCAAAGACATCCCCTAAGATCTTAACTTGTGGCATAATTAAGCTAGTGAAAGAAAAATTAAGAACCTAATGGGTGTACGTGTGTGCAAGAGTGCATGTAAATGATGGGATGGTGTAAAAAACAAAATAATGTTTACACCAAATTCTAAGCTCCATGCTTACAAAGTGGTTGTCAAACTTCTACATCACCAAAAAGATTTATTAACCAAGGTCAAAACACCATGCTTATCCCAAGATTAACAACTCTTCATGGTGTAAGATAAGTAGGGTGCATCGCTATGTTTATAAACTAACCAATGCAACATGATAGCAAGGTATATAAAACTGAATGATGGTGGTCTCCAATCATATCTAAACACCATGTTTACCCAAGATTGCAAGGGAAAATGCCATACCAAGCATTTAACATAAACAAGATAGCATTCATCATAAAGTTTCACGAAGACCAAGCTAACATTAAGAGGAAGATGACAAAGAGGTGGATGCATAATGCAAATGCAAAGAGTTAGTACAAACAAATGTTAGCAAGGTTTGACAACCAAACTAACAAGGTTTAAGGATAGGTTAATGATATCCTATACTTTTGGCTCAACAAGAATTTTGAAGAGAGGAAGTCAAGTATAGAAATTCTATCTAAGGTTGTGCTAAGAGTCTTTTAGCAGAAAACAAACCTATGGTTTTAGGATGGCTAAAGGTGTGAAAGGTTTTCTCATAGGAGGTCTAGTCAAAGTTTTTAGTTAGAAAAGAGGAAAGAGATAGACTTGTTCAATCCGGATGGTGACGTCAAACGGTCAACGCAAGCAATCCTACCTCTATTGGCTATGGTTTTTGGTGGGGGCTATGGGAAGGCCTAGGTTGGTTGGCAAAGAGTTAGATCAACACAACATGCAATGCAATATAACATGGATGAACAAAACAACATGATATGGTGGTTGTCTAAAACAAAAGTTAGCCTAAATTAACTAGCCACAAGGTTTGGAATTAAAGGATGGTCTCAACTTCATATTTCTCTCTAAAAAGACACAAAAGAAAAAGACTCTAAACACTAATAGGCACAAAAAAGGGTCTACAAGCTTTCCAAGATCAAATAACAAAGTGCTCCCTCAAAAGCAATTAAATTAAACAACATGGTGTTGTGGTATTTATTAGAGCAATGGTACAATGTTACTTGATGTTTCTTTTTGAGATCACAATGTAGACGGTCATGTATATATATAAATAAAAACCGGGTTGCCTCCCGCAAAGCGCTTCATTTAAAGTCGTAGAGCTCGACTTTCTCACATACCTTCTTGTTGTTGCGGAGCCATAATCCTTCATGCAAGATTAGAAGGTGTTCATGCAGAATTGATCCACTCTCCATGCTTGACACGATCACTTATGCTCGACGAGAGGCTTGCCCAATCGTCTCCTTGCATCATCATCATCACCTTTTCCCTCGCACTTTATCGCTGCCTCTTCTTTCACAAATTTTCCTCTGTCCAGATCAGACCATGTAGAAAACAATAGCTTCCATGCGTGGCGCATGAAATTGTCTTTCCATCAAGTATTTATTCACCCCCAACGGACTCCGATCGAGTGAGTTATGCCCGTTCTACTCCGGCGCTACAATCTGTCCAAAGCTGATTTCAGACTGCACATCGCTCAATGTTTTTGCCATACCTCCTTGTACGGGTCTTCAAATTCATCGATCTTGGATGCGTTGGAACCGGCACTTGATGGAGCTTCTGATTTTCAACTTTTTCTTCCTTGAACATTTCTGACCAGGTCCTCAAAATTGGTGAAAACAGCGACATCCGTTTTTGAGATTCGGTGACGGTGATGCACGGGTTTGCAATTCCTTTGGGTATGACTTCTCTCCTCTTAATTTATGTTTAATGCCCTACATGGTTAGTGAAACTTGGGATTTCTCCCACAATTTGCTCTTTTAAGGTCACTAGCTTGACCGAGCACAAAGCAAGTCCAAGATTTACAAATCATATCGCAAACAAACGCATCCATAACCACAATTTATGACAAAGTAAGTTGTGATTAATTGTAGCATAAGTTCTCTTGCTCAGAGCTAAGCTCTCATTAGGAAAAGGTTCATTAGGCATGTAACAAAGTTTAAGCACAACAAAGCTTCTTTATCACTCTCAAGAAATTCTAGCCTATCATGATCATCATAAGAACAAGGCATAGAATTGAATCAACCTCACTATTGGATATGAATCATAGATATATGAAAGGAATATTATCAGCTCCAAAAGTATCTTGAGAGGTTAATTTGTACCTTGGCCTTCGAGCTTTTCATCGTGAGTGGTCTCTTGGAGTTGAAAGCAAACAATCTTCAATGATTGGTGGCTTGCATCGTCTTTTCGCAATTCCTTCGTTCGTGCCACACATCATCAAGGTTGCCTTGTGTGGACTCACTCTTTTTATTCATTTGCGGGACTTCACACATGTCTCAAATATCTTCATGTAACTCCATGATCCTTCGTGTGAGAGCCCAGAGTATCCGCGCCATTGGATGCCACAATTTGTGCGTAATCCATCGTGATTTGCTTCTAACATCTCCTAGCGTCGGATGTTGCCAACTTGTGCCTTGTTTTGCCAATGCTCTTGGGGTCTTTGTTTTGTTCCAAACTTCTGAATTTCATCTCGTGTGGTCTAATGCAAGCATTGCCCAAGCTCCTCTTCGTTGCCGTCGTCCTCATCTCCACTATCTTGTTCTCATCGTATTGCTGCTGCCTCTTTTTCATGGATTTTCCCCTGTGTACATAACAGAACATATACCAAAATATTCCATCGAAAACTTTATAAAATTACCTTTCCAACGGGTACTCATTCATCTTAATCGGAGCCCAAATGAGGGAGCTATGGCCGTTTTGTTTCCGCTCTTGCATGCTGTCCAGAAAATTTTCAGAACGCGCAACCTTCGGCAATTCGGCCATATCCGCTTGTAGGAACCTCCGATTGACTTGATTCTTGGTTCGTTGGAAGTGTAACTTCATGGGGCTTCTAAATATCCAAAGATATCCTATTGTTTTCCCTTGAGGTTGTGCAGAGATTGATGCGAACATAGACTTCTTGCGAATCGATCCGAAGATGTTGACAACCTTGATCTTGTGGTCTTCGGGGCGTCACGTCGCGTCTCCTTCGGCTTTAAGTCATCGCCATTGCTGGACCAGCGAGTAGCATGATATCAATGGTGTGTCTTCTTCATGATTTTACTTTAGCCAAAGTGACGGGTACTTCTTTCGCAATGTGATTGCTTCCAACACCTATTGTTTGGACAAACAAACCTCCACGAAACATTAGTCTTTAAAAACTTTAATTGACACATTAGCATACCTTGTTTATCATCACTCGTGTAGGGTGTAGACTCAATAGCGGATGATGGACCACTAACAAAAGTTAGCACCTACCACTAAAGAGTGAATCTTGATGTAGTCATCATCTTGTCGGAGTGGATTGTGAACTTCTCGAACATCTTGTGTCTAGCTTTTTACCTACTTTCAAGGACACAAACAAGAAAGCAAGCATATATGCAATAATAGAAATTAGGGTTAGTCAAAGAGATAGATGGATCACCCTAGGGTTCGAGTTACCGATCCCCGGCAACGGCGCCAAAGAAAGGGGCTTGTTGACGGTTCAAAACCGTGCTCAAGTTCACCGCAAGCCTACGGGTGACTTGGTGCCTTTTTCACCAAGGAGGGTCCTCCCTGGATTTGTCAATCCAAGGATCGGAAGCAAACTCCCAGGATTCTCCATCTAACCTATCGATCTAACCTAACACGAAGCATTGATTGCATAAGAAGATAAACCTTAAAGATATATGAGTTATAGCATAAGGTTGATCACATCCATGAACGTCGACAGGGTAAGGAGCAAGTAAGGGAAACTAAGGCCTATCATCTTCTAGTCGTAGTTCTAGCCAAAAGAGCAAGCGCGACATGCATCTCATCCAAAGCCATCTTTAAACTACTATCCTCCGGTCCGATTCCAAAGACGCCCACCTTTTGGAGCCACCGTCCTGCCACAACTCACTCCTATTCGTGCGGGTTAGCCTAGGGCGAGTTCAAGAAGAACAAGTTGAAAACACTTGGTCGATCCGGTATGCACCTCTAGCCACCATGACTACAAGAGCCCCCCAAGCAATCTATCTAGAATAGATTGAAGATGAAGCATAGCCAAGCGAGAGCAAAATCATAAAAGGAGGAATCGAGTCGCTAAAAGATCGGATGACATTAAGTACTTTACTCACATAATAAATATGTTTAGATCATCTCCACCGAGTATATACCATTGATGACCTCAACTAGCTCCGAAACTCTACCATGGCTCAACAGTGCAAGGCAGCCATGGCGGCTAGGGTAGGCCTAGGCCATCTCCTAGACAACTTCGAGGACTCGCGGCGGCCGTCGTCTGCCTCCCGGTGCTTCTCCTTTGTTTTGGCGACTCTCTAATGAATGGATGGATCGATTACCCCTCCTTGGGTGCCCAAGGGGTTGTATTTATGCCCTTGGGGAGCCTTGGAGTGTGCTCCACCTTGCCTTGCACGAGATCTTCCTTGGGAGAGAAGGGAACTTGGTTTCCATAAAATCAGCCTCGTCCAGACTTTCCTGTTTTGTAGCCCTGCCTTGCTGACGCCATATCTACCACGTCCGGACTCCAAATAATGCAAATTCGGTGTCCTGGTTGTATGGCACGAAATTTCCTCCAACTTTGGTATTCATTGCTTTCCTTGGAAACGAAGATAAGATCTCCAAATCGGCCTTGGAAGATAATCTGTTCTGATTTCGGACTGATGCGCAACAGGGATTTCGGGGGTCATATCTCCTAGCTCCTTGACCTGAATTGGGCCTTCCACATGTCCAAATCAAAGGTATCGTCGAGGCCCACAACTTTTGTAGTCAAACTTTTGACATTAGAGGCCGTTTAAGCCTCCGAATCTGCACCGAAAGATCATGCTGTCCTGGGCTGCGAGAATATCTCTCGGGCTGAGTTGATCTCGTTGGTAAACATCCAAGTCCCCGGAGTTTTACGTGTTGATGCTTTAGTCCTTGGGTTGTTTGGAGTCTTATTCACTTCGTGTCTTGACTTGTGACAGGCTTCATGATCTTCTCTTGAAGTGCTTGATGAACTTATCCCGAAAGTCTCCTCTTTAACGTTGTTTTCCTGCGTAAACAATAAACTCCAAAATCGACATGCAAGAGTGAATTTGATACCTCTGAGGGGTTAGTACTATTAGTTAGAATATCAAATACGTGCAAATGTTGACAGTAAACTCATAGTTAGGTGTACCAAAATCGACCATCAACAGGGAGATACACGCTGGCACCTGCGGTCATCACGCAGGCCCGAGAACACTTGTCGGGAAGGCTTTCCGACAAGGATTCTACTGGCCCACGGTGGTGGCAGACTCCAAGGACATTGTACGGTGCTGCGAGGGGTGCCAGTTCTACGCTCGACAAACTCACCTCCCGGCGCAGGCGCTCCAGACCATCCCCATCACGTGGCCTTTCGCTGTGTGGCACCTCGACATGGTGGGGCCGCTCCGACAAGCGCTCGGGGGCTTCACCCATCTCCTCGTGGTGGTCGACAAGTTCTCCAAGTGGATCGAGGCTCGACCCATTGTCAACGTCCGCTCCGAGGAGGCGGTATCCTTCTTCACCGACATCATCTACCGTTTCGGCATACCCAACACGATCATCACCGACAACGGCACCCAGTTCACGGGGAAGAAATTCCTCAACTTCTGCGACGACAACAACATTCGTGTGGACTGGTCGGCCATTGCCCACCCGAAGACGAACGGGCAAGTCGAGAGGGCGAACAGCATGATCTTGCAAGGCTTGAAGCCACGCATCTTCAAGCGACTCGAGAAGTTCCGAGCAAGGTGGGTAGCCGAGCTACCGTCCGTGCTGTGGAGCCTGTGTACCACGTCGTGTCGGGCAACGGGCTTCACGCCTTTCTTCAAGGTGCACGGCTCGGAAGCAGTCCTACCGACGGACATCGACTACGGCAGCCCACGAGTACGAGCCTCCACCGAGGAAGGCAACCAGGCCGCGCTCGAGGATGCAATTGACCAGCTCGACGAGGCACGAGACGTGGCGTTGCTGCGCTGCGCCAAGTACCAGCAAGCCTTGTGACGCTACCACGAGCGCAACGTGCGCCCTCGAGAGTTCCACGTCGGAGACTTGGTCCTCCGACGAGTTCAAGGAAGCAAGGACTGGCACAAGCTAGTGCCACCTTGGGAGGGGCCGTTCATCATCCACGAAGTGCTCCGACTCGGAACTTACAAGATCCAGTACGAGCACGGGAGGGTCGTCTCCAACGCATGGAACATCGAACACCTGCGCCCGTTTTATCCTTGAGTAACTGTTCGAATCTCGTACATCAATAAATAGATGTTGCATGCCTTGTTCACATGTCTTTGAGTTCAGAAAACTTGTCGATGACTATGTTTACGAGTATGCAACTACTTTAAGGCTGAGCAGCGAGTGTCCTTGCACCGACGCAAAGACACTCCCTGCTCGGGGGCTACCCGGGGCATGATGCCCTCCTTCCGATTTTTTACGATTTTTCAAAAAAATCCCGACAACTATGTCGAGACCGATCGCACGAGCGAAAGGTTTTTTGGATGGAAACTCGATCTTGCGAGAAGTAAGGGCGACGGCCTGCGTGGGGCGAGATGTTGCTGCTCGTTCAAAGCTCCCAGCACCTACGCCTCCGCGGCTACAGTGCGAAGACTTGCGAGCACAACTCGAGTCCTCAGGTCTTCGTCCGACCTCTTTTCAAAAGCGTTCGGGTGACCGCCTGGACTCCGGTTCAAAAGCGACTTCAAAAACAAAACCGCGCGGGGTTACCTCTCGAACCTCTCGAGCTCTCGGGGGCTGCGAACGAGTGGTTACCCTTAATAGTTGAGAAGGCCAAGCTTCCCGACTCCTACGCCTCCGTGGCTCCAGAGTAGAGCTCGGTCATCTCAATTTTCTAAGGCTGACTACGCGTTACGACAGTCGTCCTCGGGCGCTCGGGAACGATCGAGCTGTAATGCAACTTGAATAAGTTCTCAACTACGCGATTCGTAATGTTGTGACCTGTTCTTATCATTACACAAAATAAAAAGAGATACAACTAATTTGAGGGCTCGGGGCTTTCCGAGTCCTCTGGTACGTCTTGTGGCAGCAGCTCCAAGTCTTTCAGGGCGGTGTCGGCCATGTCGCGGGCGATGGAGGCGCAGTCTCTCTCGAGCTCGTCGCACTAAGTGTCGGAGATACCAGGAGCCCAGCCACCACTCAGCGCCATGCGGTCCAGCCCCTGGTAGTGCGACTCGAACATGGCGAGCACTCGGTGCACCGCCCGCCGAGCCGTCGACAACTCAAGCTCTCGGAGCACGTCTGGGAGGCGTCTGACTTCTGCAACCAGCGTCTCGGGCAACACCGGCCTGAGAGACACGCCGAGCCCAGCCATGACCGTGCTGACGGCCCTTCTGAGCTTGGCCAGGCCTTCGATGTTCGCCTTGCGGGCCTCCTCCGACTCGCGCCGAGCGTTCCGGGCCTGGTTCAACGCCACCGCGTCCTGTTCCCGAGCCATCCGGGACTGCTCGTGCTCGGCTCTGGTCTCTGGAAAATGAACAAGATGATGAGTTGCGGTGGATTCACAGCAGAAATGGGGACGGAACCAAGATACTGGACTTACTCTCGAGCTGCTCCGACAAGCGCTCGATCGCACTATCCTTCTCGATGACCTTGAGAAGGGCAGCGTTCAGCTCTTGGTTCAGCTCCGCCAGCTTCGAGGTCATCCCGGCGCGGTACACGCGCATCCCTGAAGCACCAGGAAACAAGTCGGAATGAATAAGGGGCAAACGACAAGCGTGATGGTGAAGGGAAGCGTCTGTTCGACTTACCCTCAAGGTCCTCCGAACTTGGCGTTGCTCTCCCACAGCCGCGTCGCCTCCTCAGTGACCACCTGGAGCTGGTTGGTGACCTGGGAGAACTGGCGGCCGGCCGTCGCGAGGTCCACTTCGGCGGTGGCCCGGTCACGCTACAGGTCCGCCACCTTCGACTCGAGCGCCGCCTTCTCGCGAGCCGCGGTCTGGGCGGCATCTCGGGCAGCGGCCTCGGCAGTGGCGGTCTTGGCCCTCTCGGCGGCTTCATTGGCGGACGCCGCGGCTGCACGAAGCTTCTCGACTTCAGCCTCGGTGAGAGCCAGCCTCGTCGCCAAGGCATCCCGCTCCGTCGCGGCTGTGGCGGCAGCGGACTGAGCGGCGGTGGCACGATCCTCCGCGGACTGCTTGGCAGCCTCAAGAGTCGTCCGCGTCAATGCCTCGCTCGCCACCGCTGCAGCAGCGGCCACCTGAGCCATGACCAGTTGCATCTCCAACTGGGCCCGCTCCGCGTGGAGCTCGCTCACCGCGGTCGTCCTCCTCCGACCAGACGCCGCAAGCGTCTGCCCCGAACAAGCTAAATGTAAGATTACGCACCTCGGAAGAGCAGAAGAAATCGGAGAGGAGTCGCTCGAACAAAGGAAACTTATCGATGTTGCGGGGAGGATCAACTCATCGAATGCGCAGCGCGCCCATGTCAATCCGCGCTCGAGGGTGTTCCACGCCGCGGCCTCCTCGTCGTCCTCGACGTCGTCGCTGACCTCAAAGGTCGTCGTCCACAGAACGCGAACGAGATCGAGGACTCGGGCGCCACCACCTCTGACATCTCGCGGCAGGGCCGCGCCTAAACCCTCCCCGGCCTCCTGTATCTCCGGGGAGGCGGCTCTTGTCATGCCCTCGGGGGCGTTGTGCTCTTGAGGGACCTTTGCGGGCTGGCTTCGCGCAGCAGTCTCCTCCTCGACGGCGACGACGGGCTGGGCGGACGATGGCTCCGCCGCCCCGGCAACTTCCTCGACCGCCCCTACCATTGAGGGTGGGGGTGCGGCCACGGCCGCCTCTGCAGTCTGGAGCGGGGGCGCGTCCACGGTCACTCCTGCAGTATGGGGTGGGGGCGCAATCGAGGCCGACTCCGTGCCGGCTGCGGACTCCCCGAGCACCCCCTCCGCCGCTTCCGGCGCGGCAGAGGGTGCGGAACCACCAACATCTCCGTCCTGGCGCGGCGCCGACTGCTCCGACACAATGGCACCTGACGCGAGAGTTGCGCTGGATGAGGTCCCCGCACCAGCAGAGGTCGCGGCAACGGACGCCGCGGCTTCGGGGACCTCGGGCTCCAAAACCGACGGGTCGGCGAACACCCGATCCGTCACGGCCTCGAGGATCTCCCGATCGTTGCTCGGGAGCTCGGTGGCGTCAAGGTCGATGATCCTGATACTAGGGATGGACAGGTACCTGGACATCGGCATGTCCTCTGCGCCCCCGCTCGACGGCGTGGTCACGGCCTCTGGGGCCTCTGACGCCTCTGGCGCTGCGGCTTCATGCTCTTTGGCCGGCGGAGGCGGAGGCGCACCTTGGTCCGCAGGCGCCATCACAATGTCGACGCCGCTCGGGCCGGCCTCGGCCTGTGGCTCCAATGTCGCCAGGGGAGCAGCCGTCTTCGAGACTGTCTGCTCCTCTCCCATGATGGCGGCAGCAGTTGGCGGGGGCGGCACCGCCGACTCCTCCACCGCGACGGCCACGACCAGCCTTTCCTCAGCCTGCGCCGGTAGCGGCTCGGCATACGGGGGCTGGGGATGGGGCTCGGAGGGCACGACGCGAGCGCTCAGCGCCAAGCGCTTCAAGGGCGCGAGGCTAAGGACGCTAGTGTCGGCGCGTCTGCAGGAAAGACAAGACGAGGTTGGGGAGCGAACAAAAAGAAAGACCTATGGCAATGACTCCGAGGACAAGGACTTACAGCTTGGAGCGGACCCGGGACCTCTTCACCGGACGGTCCGACGAGCCCTGCTCGGGAGCTGCACGCTTGGTGCCAACCGACTCGGGGGCTCCCCCACTTCTTCCCGCCGCCTCAACGGCGGCGCTGCGCTCCCCCGGCTGCTCAGGGGCTATCCTTCCGACCTCCGCCGCGGCAGGGGACGGCCCTTGGCCCCCGCCGGCGGCGAGGGAAACCTACACGTCCGGGGCTACGCCGCCCCGGATAATCAACGACTGAAGGCGCCGCGGGGCGGCGCCAGGATCTGCCTCCTGCGGCGCGCTCGGCGTCGACGCCAAGCTTGTCGATCTCACCTGCGACGGGCGCCTCTACAAGGAGTTCGAGTCGGGGCGGTCAGAGCTGTTGAAGAGATGGCGAGATGGCGTCGCCCGCTCCTCCGACCGCCTCGGTGGGTCGACTCGGCGGGGCGGGTCCCTCCGCGCTTCGGAGGTGCTCGAACCGCCGAGCGCTGTGCGGGGACGGGCCGCCTACTGGTCCTCTCGGACGGGGCGGACCGCCGGTCGTGAGCTCGAGCCCACGTTCTTCTCGTGCGCGGCCGGCTTCGGCCGCCGTGATGATGTCACTTCGGCCGCGCGGGGAGGTGACGACGTGGACGACCCCGACATGTCGCTCCAGTCCACCGCCGCACTGGGCTCATCGCCACTCCACGTCGGCTCCGGCGACGGGTCTTTGTTGGAGGAGACGTCGCGCTCCCCCGCCTTCCGCCGCTGGATGCGGTTATCGTTCCGATCGCGTTTGGTGATCTCACGCTCCTTGTGCTGCGCTTTGCGCGCAGCCCGCTGCCTCTCCGCGGCCGCCATGTTCCGGTTGAAGATTACCTCCTCCGGGAGAGGCGCCTTGGCCAGCACAAGATGCGCGCACTTCAGCTGCGAAAGCAGGGAGCCCACAAGACAAAGGGAGCCAAGACTAACAAAAACTTGTCGGAGGCAGCGGCTACTTACCAATTTTTCGGTCCCCTCGTGGGGGAGCATCGGGAGGAGCCGCGCCGGCGGCCACGAGTAAGACGCCTTCCCGATCGCTTGCGCCACGCGACGCTGGATCTCGTTTGGCGACGGGAAGACCGGCGCAGTAACAGTCCCCGTCCAGGGGCTCGGTCAGCCGTCATCTCGCAAAGACGGAGTGGCCGTCTCCGGAGCAGCACGACTCCTCGGGTGTGGTAGTGCTCGATGACGGACGCCAGGGTGACTCCGGCCCCTCGGAGACGCCCCAGCACCACCCAGTGCTCCTTGAGCATCTTCTCCTGCTCCGTCTTCGAGGGACCATCGGTCCAGTTCCTCCGCGACTGCCCGATGGAGTTCCCGGTGAATGCCGGCAGCTCGAACTCGGGGTCGTTCCTCAGGTAGAACCACCACTTGTGCCAGCCACTATTTGAGCTGGTCAAGGAGGATGGGATATAGCCGTCACCCCGGCCTTGCTTCATCCGAAGATTGGCACAACCGATCGTCGCCGCCCTGGAGCCGTCCTTCAGGCACGCAAACATGAAGAAGTACCGGAAGAGGTGCCAATGGGCACTTATCCCTAGGTACCCCTCGCACATCGCCTCGAACGCCGCCATCTGTTGGATGCTGTTCGGGTTGAGGTGCTGCAGCTGGAGGCCGTACTCGAAGAGGACCCCCCGGATGAACCGCCCGGCGGGGACAGAGAAGCCACGCTCGTGAAAGGCCACGAACGAGACCACGTACCCCCTGGGCGGGCGCGACACGGACTCATCCCTGGGCACCTTCCATTCTACGGTGGCGGTGAGTGGAGGGAGCTGCCCGGCCTCGACAAGGCGGATCAGCTGCTCACGAGACACGTTGGATCGCGTCCAGTTCGACATGGCGGCGGCGAAGTCTCGGGCGAGCTGGTGGCGCAAGCGGCGGCGGCGCTATGGATGCGAAAGAGCGGAAGGAGCAAGACGCAAGGGCAGAGGAAGACGATGAGGAAGTAAAGTCCCAAACCCGTGCTTGACGCGTGGTTAAAAAGGAAGAGCGCGGCTCCTCGCCTTGAATGTCGGGCCCGCCGCGTCAGCGAAACATTCGTCCACGCGCGCACACCCCAGCGAAATAGGCGCCCACCCGCGTGACGCCTCAATTCCCGCGAGATTCGGGAGCCTGCAGCGCCCACGCGCGGTCGTTTTCAAGCCATCACGTCCATCACAACGGCCGAGACGCCCGCATCTCCCGCTCCATCCGCATTGACCACGTCGTCCACACCGCCCACGATGACCACGACGACCACGATGACTACGACTACCCCAACATAACAGTCCCGGACCACAACGGCTACAATGAAGTTTAAAAGCCCGCGAGCGAGTCTTCAACTCACCCACGGGCTCGGGGGCTACATCCGGCGGATGCGCTCGCACGCACCCACCGGGAAAACCAAGGACAGCACCAACACCAAACCCTTTCGACTGAGCCTGAGCGTGACTCCTTGACTCCCTCTCAGGCACGGGGGCTACTGACGAGGGCCCAGATTAGGGCCCCCTTTGACGGCGAAATAATCTCCCCCAAGACAAGGTTATCAGACACCATTGACAATGTGAAGGTCAAGATTAATAACGTGAAGGCCAAGATTGACAACGTGAAGGCCAAGACTCAGGAAGAGGAGGACCCAGGACCCCGGTCAAGACCCTCACTGGCAAGACATCCTGTTCCCGACCAGTTGGAAGCATCTCCGACCAGTTCCCTACCGAAGGAACCTCCTCCGACAAGTCTCCGCCTCGCACGACAAGTCTCCGCCTCGCACGACAAGTCTCCGCCTCGCACGAGAAGTCTCCGTCCCACGCGAGCTCCCCCCGACTCCGACTGGGGCGTGGGTCACGACACGCGACGCGACCCCGAGATGCGGACACCTCCACCACGACGCGTGGGGGACCGATTCCCCGCGCCATGTAACCACACCAGCTGGCGGCCAACGAAAGCAGCTGGCCCCGACAGGAGCCTTAATGCAGTCCTGCTCAGCTGCACAGCCATCCCATCGCCATCATCTCCAACTCTGCCGCACGCAAGCTTCGCCCGAGGCACTCAAGCACCCTCTACGACGAGCTCCGGCCTACGGTTAGGCCTTAACGTGGCGGGCTAGTCAAGTACTCGGGCGGACCTAGACACCAACGAACTACTCGGAAGAGGCGCCAAGCATCCCGGGGTGAACAGCCCCGCCTAGCCACGCGGCAGCTCCCACGACCAAGCGATACAGCTCCGCTTCAATGCATCCTGACGGACAGCGACGCACGACGGGACGTCCCAGCGACCAAACACTGTAGCTCATATTTCCTTTCCCCTTGTGCCCCTCCCCTTGCATCTATAAAAGGGAGAGGAGGGCAACCGTTACAAGGGTTAGACCTCCTACAGATCGAACGCTATTCCAAGGGACCTGGGTCCGACACCCTCTCCCGACCAGTTTGTAACCCCTACTACAAACACCCCTAGCACGGGAACACGGCAGCTCGACACTGGACGTAGGGTATTACTCCTCAGAGGCCCGAACCAGTATAAATCTCGTTGTCTCTTGTGCTAACCATCCAAGCCCGACGCACGATCGATACAAATTTACTGTCCGGCGGTAGAGAACCCCGACACTAGTCATGGGTCCTAAATATAATTCAAATTTGTGAAAGTGCCTCTAGCCTATTGGTTTGAGCAACAAATTGAAGTGTGGTGTTCTTGAGCAAGAGTGGTGAAGAAAGCCAAAGTAGAAACAACTTGATGATTAGAAGCTACTCCCTCCATCCCACAATATTACTCCCTAAATATCAAAATATTTGTCATTGTTGATTTTTTCTTACAACTTTGACCATTTGTATTTTTTTAAATTTATTGCAAACATATAAAAAGTTAAGCCATGTTTAAATGCCTATAGTAGTAAAGCATATCACAAACAAAGTAGATGATGCTTACATGATTTGTTTTAAAAGATGAATGGTAAAAGTTATAAAAAAGTCAACGGCGACAAATATTTGGATACAGAGGTAGTATTCATTTTGGATTTTCTAGATATATAGCTTTTGGTATATATCTAGAAATGTTGCTTACATGATACAGAGTAGAAACAAACAGATGTCGCCAGGAAGGCTCACAAATTTGCAGGACCTGTCAACTCCAGCAACTTCTTCAAAGTTGATGTGCAATCAAGGTTTCCCGATCTTACTCAGGAAGTTGGAATGTCGAAAGGTCCGTTGCAGGGAACATCATCAAGATCAACCAGTTGGCAAGACTTACAACCTCCTCTGGAAAAAAACAAATTGCAGGGATCATAGGCAAAACTGCGCCAATTGGTAACTCGATCTAGGTAGTTCTTCAAGCACCAGACCTGCACTACCAAACCTTCAGATAGATAATTCTGTCATGCCGACGCAGATCATTAATGGTGGTGCAAGTGAAAACCTCCCTGAAGGTGGTACCATTGATCATAAAGCTATTGGTGATCAAGTGATCAATAGCAATGAGTTCCTCATGGGAACAAGCGAGGTAGAGAATGGAGCAAGGGGTGTCCTGGATGATTTTTTTGCTGACTGGGTTAATGAAGTAAGATCCTTTCATATTTTTCTTGAATAAAATCTGTTCATTTCAATCTACCTGCTTTGTCCTGATTTTTTCACCGTGTTCCAATTTTCATTTTTTTGGTGCTGAAAGCAAATATTACATGCAAAGATTTTACTTAACTGATGTTGGTTTAGTCCATGCATAATCTCGAACATAAGACATGCTTAATTGTTAGCTTAATTATTTTGCATTTCTGTCTAGAATATATATTTGCAAGCTTTACATGTGAAATTGATGGCTACTACTTAGGTGAGGTTCATCTAACTTAGCATCTTATAGCAGGATTTAGTCAACAATGGTGATGTTGTCTTCGGTGGGGACCGGGACTTTGCCCCTTGACATCATATCAGGGGGAGAGATGTTTCTGCATCTACTCTGCCCAGGTACTATCTAGTCATGGCTCTTGCACGTTTATATGTGGAAAATTTGTGCTATCTGTAGGGGTAGGGTTGCATACATGTATTCATAGGGGTGAGTATGTGTGCATATATGTGACGTGAGTGTCTTCAGTTGTACTACGATTCTAAAAAAATGTATTTTGCTAGCTAGGAGCGGGTCATCTTCAATGGAATCCATGTTTATCTACTAGTATAGTCATGTGGATTCTATTTTGTAGAAGCTGATGTCGCTTATAATAACTTGGTGGTGGACTGTCATCTTCGGCTTAAATTTTAGTGGCTATTTTTAGTTTTATATAAAATCACCCAGCCCTTATTATGTCTGTGCCAGGATTTTACCATAGAGGGGGCTAAGATACCGAGTAGGAAAAACACCATATCTTTACCTATTTTTAAAGGTGGTAACAATTTTGCCCAAAACAGGTCCATCACCTCCTTAATCCGGGAAACCACCGAGCTAAACCACACGTAATTGAATATATAGAGCAATAGAGCAAAATCCCTCAAAAAGGAAGCTTAGGGGGGATTTGAACATCTGACCTCTCGCTCCAACAAACACGTGCCTGCCAACTAGGCTATATTGCTTTTGTTACCAATACAAACACTTAAATTTAAATACTATAGTGGTAGCAGTGGATGACCAATATTGGTTTTGTTCCCTGTTCCTTGTTCAGCTCAGTAAAGTTGAATATTGAGGGTTCATTTGGTACTCAATTGGCGCAAGGAGGTCGCAATACATTATTCATGACAAACACGGCAAGTCGGCAATAGTGGGCGATCAAGCTGGGAATCTGGGATGCGGAGCGTGAGAGCTTTGCTGACGCCATTAGTGAGCCGCGGAGTACGGAGATGAGCCTGGGAGGAGCACCGTGTAGCACAAATGTGTTGGGCTAAAATTCGGTTGGTTTCCAATTTTATATTATTTTTTGTCAAACTTGTAAAGATCCATTAACTATAAAAAATATAATATAGTTTTTCAGTTTTGCTATGGGCGTGTGCTCATATTTTCCGGACGCAAAGCAAAGATCTTTACAAAATCAATTTAAATAAATATAATTTAAAATATCTAAGTAGTAAAAATAAAAAACAAAAATAAAATATATACATTTGTCGATGCCCGTAGCAATGCACAGGCTTGTGTTCTAGTAAAAAAATATAAATAATAAGCTGTCATTTGCCACATGAACTAATCTAGAATCATAAGTTGTTTGTAGCATCCTTATATATAGATAAGGGTGCTGCGTGTTAGTGCGACAAACAAGGGCTATCAGCCGATCGAGAATAGTGTTGAAAATCAAGCGATCTAGTTTGATTTTTTTTTATTTGTTGCACCTAGCATGTAGGATCATAGTTTTTTTTTTTTTGTCTCTTTCTCCAATACTTGAGGTTTTTACGAGCCGTCTTATTTTGTATGAGAAACCAGTTTGTATGGGAAATTACCGGAGTCTAAAAAAATACTCGATGGTACTACTCAAATTCAGCAGGATGTAAATCACGGACCTGACGTGGAATGTAGAATTTTGTATATATCTTGAGAGGTGCAGGTTGGAAAAAGACAAAAACAAACAAACAAATTGGTAGGAGCTAATCATGTGGTATGATGTGTAAGCAGCCGGTGGATTTGGCCTGCCATATGTAGGCGATCAGTGGATAACTAAACCCTTCTTTTCTTCCGCAAGATCGCGCCATGTACCACTGCTCTCGATAGTGCCCATCGCTGCCTTGTTGGCTCTTGTTTTTGTTGCTTGGCCATCTATAAAATTTAATTTAGAGGTGTCATTTTCAACAGACCACCATTGCAAAAAAAAAATTGAAAATACATAATTCCACGGAGACTAGTCTACAAGCTACGAGATAAGTATATCACACATTATTTTAGTAGCAGCATTACGAACTCATAAATTGTGAAAGAAAATATAGTGGTACAATACTACGCGGTCGCTTTAACCGTATTCGGATGGGTGCCGAACCTATCGCATCAATTTTTTGATTGTGAGTTGTGACTGAATGCATCAATACCTCCCGTATTTTTCAGTAACCCAAACACCTTTTTTTTTTATCAAAGCTTGTTTCAACTCTATTGATGATTTCATGGTTCATGCATGTGTCCCAGTCCCCCACACTGAAGGAGCAAAATTAGCATACTACGCTCCCACCCCAGTTTTATTTTATTCTTAACGCTCAAGTGGCCTCCGTTTTTTCGTCGTTGTCCGTGTCGTGACACTTTGAACAAGTGGTCAATTTGAAAAAGAAAAAAAGTCTCTGCAATGTACACAGAATTAGATTGAGAAATAACAAAATAATCACCGAAATAAAAAAAGGCACAAATCTTGTGTGCAGAGCAAACAATATCTTGTGCGGTAAAACGAGCAGCGTAGCATGCGGTTTGTTGGAATCGGACCACGATGGCCGAGAAGACAGAATCCAATCCACTAGACGGCGTCATTTCTCGGGTGCACCAACCACCTCGCCGGCCGGTGGTCCTCTCCTCCCCCTTTTTGCAAACGAAGCTTTCCACCGCCGCCGGTCGGCCGGCCCACGTGAACGGGAGGGTGCTGTGCTGCTGATTGCAGTCTTGCTTGCAGAGGAGGAGCATGAGGCCTCTTCTGTGAACAACGGCAATCTCGTCAGCATTCACGATGCCCGACATGTGGGTCTCCATTACCATACGGAGTAACAACAGATCTTGGTAGTTTTTTTAATAAAAAATCGTGTAAGGATTTTTTAAAAAATAGTAAAATTGTGTAAGTACGGACTGTTCTATATGCGGATATGCCCATGATAGTAGGGATGACTTGTTCGGTTTGAAGGGGATTAGGGAAGTCCCAATGGAGGAAACTGACACGGTTTTCATAGCATAAGAAATTATCTATAAAAACTATAGTTCACAATGGTAGTGTCTTCAAGTAATAATTGTTTTCTCTTTCTCTCTCCCACTTTGACTAATAGGGGGTGTTGCATTAATTTCATAGAAACTAGTGGTTTCTTCCCAATGACAAATTCAAGGTTTATTGTGCATTAGGTCAAGAGTAAACATGGTTTCTTCATGAGGAAACCATTTCTATGATTTGTGCTCTCTTTCCTCATTAATTAATCTGCCACATCACCATTTTGCTTAGTTGGCAAGATAATTAATAGACATAGAAACCACTATAAATGTCCCATTGGGATTGCCCTTAAAGAGGGAGGGTTGGAGGAGATAAATGATCCCATTGGAAGGGGGATTAACTGAACAAACTCTGACTGTGTTCGGTTAACTCTACTACTTATCTGAAATGCGGGGAAAGTTTCAGGAAGTGATATACATTTCCAAAGCTATTTTCGTGCAACATTGAATTATTTTCGTGTCCTTATTAAATAAGATAATACCCACTGTCGGGGTTCTCTACCGCCGGCAGTAAATTTGTGTCGATCGTGCGTCGGGGCCGAATGGTTAGCACAGGAGACAACGGGATTAGACTGGTTCGGGCCTCCGAGAAGTAATACCCTACGTCCAGTGTCGAGCTGCCGTGTTCCCGGGCTAGAAGTGTTTGTAGTAGGGGTTACAAACTGGTCGGGAGAGGGCGTCGGACCCAAGTCCGTTGAAGTGGTGTTCGATCTGTAGGAGGTCTAACCCCTGTAACGGTTGCTCTCCTCTCCCTTTTATAGTCACAAGGGGAGGGGCACAAGGGGGAAGTAAGAAAGAAGTACAGTGTTCGGTTGCTGGGATGTCCCGTCGTGCGTCGCTGTCCGTCAGGGCGCATTGAAGTGGAACCGTACTGCTTGGTCGTAGGAGGCGCCGCGTGGCCGGGCGTGGCTATTCACCCCGGGACGCCTGGCATCTCCTCCGAGTAGTTTGCTGTGGTCCTAGCCTGCCCGAGTACTTGACCAGCCCGCCACGCTAAGGCCTAAGTCTAGGCTTGAGCTCGTCGTAGGGGGTGCTTGAGTGCCTCGGGCTGAGCTTGCGTGTGGCAGAGTTGGAGATGATGTCGATGTGATGGCCGCACAGCCGGGCAGACCCGCATTAAGGCTCTTGTTGGGGTCAGCTGCTTGCATGGCCGCCAGCTGGTGCATCTGCATGGCGCGGGGAGTCGTCCCCCCACGCGTCATAGCGAAAGTGCTCGCGCCTCAGGCTCGCGCCGCGTGTCATGGCCCACGCACCAGTCGGAGTCGGGGGAAGCTCGTGCGAGGCGGAGACTCGTCGTGGGGGATCCTCCTTGTGGGGAACTGGTCGGAGATGCTGCCAACTGGTCGGAACCGTGACGTCTTGCCAGTGTGGGTCTTGACCGGGGTCCTCAGTCTTCCTCGTCTTGGATCTTGGCCTTGACATTATCAATCTTGGCCTTCACGTTGTCAATGGTGTTGGATTTCCCCGTGATCAGAGAGATCTTTTTGCCGTCAAAGGGGGCCCTAATCCAGGCCCTCGTCAGTAGCCCCCGAGCCTGTGGGTGAGTTGAAGACTCGCGCTCGGGCTCAGTTGAGTGGGCTTGGTGTTGGTGTTGTTCTTTGTTGTTCTCGGTGGGTGCGCGCGAGCGCATCCGCCGGATGTAGCCCCCGAGCCCGTGGGTGAGTTGAAGACTTGTTCGCGGGCTTTTATGTGTGATTGTAGCCGTTGTAGCCTGGGAATACTTTGTCGGGGTAGTCGTAGTCGCCGTGGTTGTAATGGCCGTTGTGGGCCACGTGGTAAATGCGGGCGAAGTAGTGGGCGCGGGCATCTCGGCCGATGTGACGGACGTGACCGTTCGACATGACCGCGCGCGGGCGTTGCAGGTCCGTACCCCGCGGGGACCGAGGCGTCGCGTGAGTAGGCGCCTGTTTCGCCGGGGCGCGTGCGCGTGGGCGAACGTTCCGCTGACGCGGCGGGCCCGGCGTTGAAGGCGAGCGGCCGCACTCACCCCTTTAAAACCGCGCATCGGGCACGGGTTCGGGACTTTGCTTTCCCATTATCTTCTTCCTCTGAGCTCGCATCTTGCTCCCGGTGCTCTTCCACATCTGCAGCGCCATCACTTCTTGCGCCTCCAGCCCGCCCGAAGCTCCGCCGCCGTGATGTCGAACTGGGCGCGATCCAATGTGTCCCGCGAGCAGCTGCTTCGTCTCGTCGAGGCGGGCCAGCTCCCTCCACTCACCGCCGCCGTGGAGTGGAAGGTGCCCGACGACGAGTCCGTGCCGCGCCCTCCCAAAGGGTTCGTGGTCTCGTTCGTGGCCTTCCACGAGCGCGGCTTCTCCGTCCCCGCTGGGCGGTTCATCCGCGGAGTTCTCTTCGAGTACGGACTCCAGCTGCAGCATCTCAACCTGAATAGCATCCAGCAGATGGCGACGTTCGAGGCGATGTGCGAGGGGTACCTGGGAATCAGTGCCCATTGGCACCTTTTCCGGTACTTCTTCAAGTTCGCGTGCTTGAAGGAAGGTTCCCGGGCGGCGACGATCGGCTGCGCCAACCTCCGGATGAAGCAGGGCCGGGGCGATGACTACATCCCGGCGTCCCTGACCAGCTCGAACAGCGGCTGGCACAGGGGGTGGTTCTATCTGCGGAACGACCCCGAGTTCGCGCTTCCGGCGTTCACCGGAAATTCCATCGGCCAGTCGCGGAGGAACTGGTCTGATGGCCCCGCAAAGACGGAGCAAGAGAAGATCCTCAAGGATCACTGGGCGGTGCTGAGGCATCTCCGAGGAGCCGGGGTCACCTTGTCCGACGTCCTTGGGCAGTACCTTGCCCGAGGAGTTGTGCCGCTCCGGAGGCGGCCGCTTCGTCTCTGCGAGATGACGGCCGCCCGGGCCCCCTAGACGAGGATCGTGACCGCTCCGACCCTCCCGTCGCCGCTTGAGGTCCAGCGCCGCGTGGCACAGGCGATCGGGAAGTCGACCTACTCGTGGCCGCCGGCGCGGCTACTCCCGATGCTCCCCCATGAGGGGACTGAGAAATTTGTAAGTCACCGTCTTCTCGATAAATTTCGGTTAATCTGTGTTCTTCGTTGCGATGCTGGTCTTCTCGGAGACCTTCTACTCCGACTGATCCCTCCGTCTTCTTGTCGTTGCAGTTGAGGTGTGCGCACCTCGTTTCGGCCAAGGCGCCTCTCCCGGAGGAGGCGATCTTCAACCGGAACAAAGCGGCCGCGGAGAGGCGGCGTGTCGCGCGTAAGGTGCAGCACAAGGAGCGCGAGATCGCCAAGCGCGATCAGAACGACAACCGCGTCAAGAGGCAGAAGGCGGGGGAGCACGACGTCTCCTCCAATGAAGATCCATCGCCGGAGCCGTCGTGGCACGGCGACGTGGCCAGCGCGGCGGTGGATTGGAGTGACATGTCGGGGTCGTCCTCGTCGTGGCCTCCCCGCGCCACTGAAGTATCGTTGTCGCGGTGGCCACAGATAGCCGCGCGCGAGAAGAATGCGGGCTCGAGCTCGCGATCAGCAGCTCGCCCCGCCCGAGAGGACCAGCGGGTGGTCCGTCCCCACGTGACGCCCAGCGGGACGGGCACCCCCGAGGCGCAGAGAGCCCCACCTCGTCAGGCCGACCCTCCGAGGCGGTCGGAGGAGCGGCCGGCTCCAGCCCGCCAACTCTTCGATGGCTCCGACCGCCCCGACTCGGACTCCCTACAGAGGCGCCGGTCGCGGACGAGGTCGACAGATTCGGCGTCGACGCCGAGCGCGCCGCAGGAGGCGGATTCCGGCACCGCCCCGCGGCGCCTTCAGTCATTGCTTATCCGGGGCGGCGGAGCCCCGGATGTACACGTTTCCCTCGTCGCTGGCGGGGGCCAAGGACCAACCCCGACCGTGGCGGAGGTCGGAGGATCAGCCCCCGAGCAGTTGGGGGAGCGCAGCGCCGCCGTCGACGCGGCGGGTCGAAGTGGGGAAGCCCCCGAGTCGGTGGGCACCAAGCGCGCAGCCCCCGAACAGGGTTCGTCGGGCCGCCCGGTGAAGAAGTCCCGGGTGCGCTCCAAGATGTAAGTTCTTGTCCTCGGAGCCACCGTCGCGAACTCTTCAGCTTGTTTTGCTTGCTAATCTTGGCTCCATCTTCTCGTAGGTACGCCGACACCGACGTCCTCAGCCTCGCGCCCTTGAAGCGCTTGGCGTTGAGCGCGCGGGTCGTGCCCTCCGAGCCTCGTCCTCAGCCTCCACACGCCGAGCCGCTCTCGGTGCAGGTCGAGGAAGGGCCGGCCGTGGCCACCGTGGTGGAGGATTCGGCCGCGCCGCCCCTGCCCCCGCTTGTGGCCGCCGTCGTCATCGAGGAGGAGTGGACGGTTATGGAGACAACCGCTCCCCAAGCGACACTGGAGCCATCGGCCGGGTCCAGCACGGGTGGTGAGGACGTGGTGATGGTGCCCGCGGATGAAGGATCAGCGCCACCCCCGCCGGTGGGGGAGCATGACGCCGCAACGTCAACGGCGCCTGAGTCTTTGACGGCCGCGGGTGCAGCATCGGTCGAGGGCACGACGGACTTGTCGTCGTCTCGGTACGTGGACTTCCCCGGCATCGGGACCATCGATCTCGACACCGACGAGCTCCCGAGCAACGATCGGGAGATGCTGGAGGTGGCGACGGAGCAGATGTTCGCCGACCCGTCGATCTTGGACGCCATCACGTCAGTCGCGTCGGCGCTGCGTCAAGATGAGGGTGCAGGCGGCTCGGCACCCCCCGCCGCGCCGAAGGCGGCGGAGGGGGTTCTCGGGGAGTCCGCGGCCGGCACGGAGTCGGTCGCGATCGTGTCCCTGCCAACACCAGCTGGAGAGGGCACAGGCGCGTCCTTGCCCCAGCCCACTGAAGCAGTCACAGCCACGTCCGCTGCTTCGGTGGTCAACGCGGTCAAGGGTGTTGTCGGAGGATCGGGGCCATCGTCGCCCCGACCAGTTGCCGCCGCCGTAGAGGAGGTCCTCGTGCCGAGCCAGCCCTCCGCGGCCCCTCAAGAGCGTGATGCCCCTGAGGGCGCGACAAGGGCCGCCTCCCCGGAGATCCAGGAAGCCGAGGAGAACTTAGGTGCAGCCCTGCCACAAGGCGCCGCGAGCGGTGAGGCCCGGGCCCTCGAGCTTGCCTGTGCCCCGTGGTCGGCCGCCTTCGAGGTTGGCGACGACGCCGAGGATGACGAGGAGGCCGCGGCGTGCAACACCCTTGAGCGCGGGTTGGCGTGGGCGTGCCGCGCGTTCGATGAGTTGATCCTCCCCGCGATGTCGGTAAGTTTCTTTGTTTGAGTAACTTGTTTTCCAGCTTCCCGGTTCTTCTGAGAAGTGCGGCTCACCTTCGACTTGTTTGGGGTAGACCCTCGCAGCGTCAGGTCGGAGGCGAGCGCGCGCGATGCGTGAGCTCCGCGCAGAGCGGGCTCAGTTGGAGATGCAGCTCGTCGTGGCTCGAGTGGCAGCGGTCGCTGCGGTGGCGAGCGAGGTGTCGACACGGACGACGCTCGAAGCCGCCAAGCAGTCCGTGGAGGACCGCTCCACCACCGCCCAGACTGCTGTCGCTGCTGCCGCGGTCGAGCGGGACTCGCTGGCGATGAGGCTAGCTCTCGCCGAGGCCGAGGTCGAGAAGCTTCGCGCGGCCGCGGCGTCCGCCGAGGAGGCCGCCGAGAGGGCCAGGACCGCCGCAGCCACCACCGAGGCTGCTACCC
The DNA here is from genome assembly GCA_036936925.1 of Cenchrus fungigraminus. Lineage (NCBI taxonomy): Eukaryota > Viridiplantae > Streptophyta > Magnoliopsida > Poales > Poaceae > Cenchrus > Cenchrus fungigraminus. The sequence goes on along the minus strand of CM072778.1, from coordinate 10,033,196 downwards.
GGGACGCCGCCCAAGCTGCGGCTCGCGAGAAGGCGACGCTCGAAGTGAGGGTGTCGGAGCTGGAGCGCGACCTGGGCACTGCCACGGCGGATCTAGCGACCGCTGGCCGTCAGTTCTCCCAGGTCTCCAACCAGCTTCAGGAGGTCTCCGAGGAGACGACGCGGCTGCGTGAGAGCAACGCCAAGCTGTCAGAGGACCTCGAGGGTGAGTCGTGTGGTTGCTTTCCTTCTTCGTCCCCTTCGCTGCCCGTTTCTTGTAGTATTCTAACTCGTCGGTCGCCGTCACAGGGGTGCGCGTGTATCGCGCCGGGATGACCATGAAGTTGGCGGAGCTGAAGCAGGAGCTGAACTCCGCCCTCCTCAAGGTCATCGAGAAGGACGGCGCGATCGGACGCTTGTCGGAGCAGCTTCAAAGTAAGCTTCGGATCTTGATCCTATCTTCCTCTTTTTTGCGGGCCCACCTTGACTCATCGCTCTGTTCATCTTTCAGAGATCAAAACCGAACTGGAGCAGTCGCAGATGGCCCGAGAGCAGGATGCGGCCGCTCTGGACCAGGCCCGGGACGCCCAGCGCGAGTCGGAGGCGGCTCGCCAGAAGAACGCCGAGGACGCGACCAAGCTTGGAAGGGCCGTCAGTGCGGCAATGTCGAGGCTCGGCGTGTCGCTTGGGCCGGTGACTCCCGAGTCGCTGGTTGATGAAGTCGGGCGCCTCCCAGATGTGGCTTGGGAGCTTGAGCTGGCGACGGCTCGGCGGGCGGTGCACCGAGTCCTTGCCATGTTCGAGTCGCACTACCAGGGGTTGGACCGCATGACGCTGAGCGGCGGCTGGGCCCCTGGCATCTCCGACGCGCAGTGCGACGAGCTCGAGGAAGACTGCGCCTCCTTCGCTCATGACATGGCCGACGCTGCCCTGAAAGACCTGGAGCTGCTACCACAGGACGCACCGGAGGACCCGGAAGCCCCCGAGCCCTCGAGTTAATTGTATCAATTTTTGTTTAATGTAATGACCGGAACAAGTCGTAACGCTACTAGCCGTGTAGCTATGAACTCTTATTCAAGTTGCATTACATCCCGACCGCTTCCGAGCGCCCGAGGATGACTGCAGCAACGCGTAGTCAATCTTAGAAAACCGAGACGACCGAGCCTTACTCTGGAGCCGCGGAGGCGTAGGAGTCGGAAAGCTCGGCCCCCTCAATCCGCTAAGGGTAACCACTTGTTTGCAGCCCTCGAGAACTCGGAAGGTTCGGGAGGTAACTTGGTGTGGTTTTATTTGTGAAAACATTCTTTGGACCAGAGTCCAGGCGGTCACCCGAACGCTTTTGAGAAGAGGTCGGACGAAGACCTGAGGATTCGGACTGTGTTCGCAAGCCTTCATGCCCTAGCCGCGGAGGCGTAGCCACTAGGGACTTTGAACGAACCGCAGCACCTCACCCCACGCAGGCCGCCGTCTTTACTTCTCGCAAGGTCGGGTTTCCGTCAAAAAACCTTTCGCTCGTGCGATCGGTCTCGACACGGTTGTCGGGATTTTTTTGAAAAAATCGTAAAAAACGGGAGGAGGGCATCATGCCCTGGGTAGCCCCCGAGCAGAGAGCGTCTTTGCACTAGTGCAAGGACGCTCGCTGCTCAGCCCCAAACGATGTTGCAAACTTATAAACACAGCCATCGATAAGTTTCTGAACTCAAAGACATGTGAACAAGGCATGCAGCATCTATTTATCAATGTACGAGGTTTGAAACCGTTACTCAAGGATAAAATGGGCGCAGGTGCTCGATGTTCCATGCATTGGAGATGACCCTCCCATCCTCGTACTGGATCTTGTCTGTCCCCGGTCGGAGCACTTCATGGATGATGAACGGCCCCTCCCAAGGTGGTGACAGCTTGTGCTTGTCCTTGCTGCCTTGAACTCGTCAGAGTACAAGGTCTCCGACGTGGAACTCGCGAGGGTGCACATTGCGCTCGTGGTAGCACTGCAGGGCCTGCTGGTACTTGGCGCAGCGCAGCAGTGCTACATCCCGCGCCTCATCGAGTTGGTCGATCGCGTCCTCGAGCGCTACTTGGTTGCCTTCCTCAGTGTATGCCCATACTCGCGGACTGCCGTAGTCGATGTCCGTGGGCAGGACCACTTCTGAGCCATGCACCATGAAGAAGGGTGTGAAGCCCGTGGCAAGGCATGGCGTGGTGCGCAGACTCCACAGCACGGACGGTAGCTCGGCTACCCATCTTGCTCGGAACTTCTCGAGGCACTTGAAGATTCACGGCTTCAAGCCTTGTAGGATCATGCCGTTCGCCCTCTCGACTTGTTCGTTCGTCTTTGGGTGAGCAACAGCCGACCAGTCCCCACAGATGTTGTTGTCGTCGCAGAGACTGAGGAATTTCTTCCCCGTGAACTGGGTGCCGTTGTCGGTGATGATCGTGTTGGGTATGCCAAAGCGGTAAATGATGTCGGTGAAGAAAGATACTGCCTCCTCGGAGCGGACGTTGACGATGGGTCGAGCCTCGATCCACTTGGAAAACTTGTCAACCGCTACGAGGAGGTGAGTGAAGCCCCCGGGCGCTTGTCGGAGCGGCCCCACCATGTCGAGGTGCCAAACGGCAAAAGGCCACGTGATGGGGATGGTCTGGAGCGCCTGTGCCGGGAGGTGAGTTTGTCGAGCATAGAACTGGCAGCCTTCGCAGCGTCGTACGATGTCCTTGGAGTCCGCGACCGCTGTGGGCCAGTAGAAACCTTGTCGGAAAGCCTTTCCGACAAGAGCTCTCGGACCGGCGTGGTGACCGCAGGCATCGGCATGTATTTCTTGTAACAGCTCGCGGCCCTGGTCCCCGGGAATGCACCGCATGAGTATGCTGGCGGCCCCACGCTTGTAGAGCTTGCCGTCGATGAGGACGAACGCCTTTGCTCGGCGGGCGATGCGCCGAGCCTCCATCTGGTCGGGGGGGAGCTTTCCCTCGACTAGCCACTCGAGGATTGGAAACCACCAGTCGGGATCTTCAAGGTTCGGCTCGGGCGGCTGATCGATTGCCATGACCTCGGGCTCCTCCTCCTCGGGTGGCTTCTCTCCCTCTGCGCGAACGGAAGGAGCGTGTTGATCACTCGCAAAGACCCCGTGAGGTACTGGGCTGCGACTGGATGCGGTCTTTGCGAGCACGCCGACTGCTTTGTTGTAGTCGCGTAGCACGTGATGAAGCTCGAGGCCGTGGAACTTGTCCTCTAGATCGCGCACGGCTTGGCAGTACGCCACCATCTTCGGGTCCACACAATTCTTATCCTTCATGACCTGGTCCACGACCAGCTCCGAGTCCCCCCTGATCTCGAGGCGTTTGATCCCGAGCTCAACGGCGATTCGGAGGCCGTTGATCAGGGCTTCGTACTCGGCGGCGTTGTTCGAAGCTGGGAAGTGTAGTCGCACCAAGTACTCCATGTGCACGCCCAGAGGCGAGATGAAGACAAGGCCTACCCAGCTCCTTCCTTCATGACCGAGCCGTCGAAATACATGATCCATGTCTCGTGCTCGATCGATGCCGCGGGAGTTTGAATCTCCGTCCACTCGGCCAGGAAGTCCGCGAGTACTTGTGACTTGATAGCACTGCGTGGTGCGTAGGTTATGTTCTGTACCATCAGCTCGAGCGCCCACTTGGCGATTCTCCCCTCGGCCTCAGGGTTTTGGATGACCTCCCCGAGGGGGTATTTGGACACCACGGTGATAGGGTGCGCGTCGAAGTAATGTCGGAGTTTGCGCTTGGTCATCAAGATCGCGTGCACTAGCTTTTGCATCTGGGAGTAACGCGTCTTGGAGTTGGAGAATACCTCGCTGACGAAGTACACAGGTCGTTGCACTTTCTGCGACCTTCCGGGCTCTTCTCGCTCGACTACCAGCGCCGTACTGACCACCTGAGTTGTTGCTGAAATGTATAGGAGCATCAGCTCTTCAGGGGTCGGAGCGGTGAGGATCGGTGGGCTCTTGAGCAGATTCTTGAGAGAGTCGAGCGCCTCTTGTGCTTCGGGGGTCCACGTGAAGTGGTCAGATTTCTTCATGAGCTTGTACAGTGGCAGGCTGCGCTCTTCGAGCCGCGCTATGAAGCGACTCAGAGCCGCGAGGCAGCCCGTGACACGTTCTACACCCTTCGGGTTCTTGATTGGCCCCATGTCCATGATGGCCGAAATCTTCTCGGGATTTGCTCGATGCCGCGTTCTGACACGACAAAGCCGAGGAGCATGCCCCTCGAAACCCCGAAAACGCATTTCTCGGGGTTTAGCATCACCCCGTGCTGCCGCAGCTTCGTGAAGACCTCGGTGAGGTCGGAGACCAGATCCCCTGTCTTCTTTGACTTGACGACGATGTCGTCGACGTACGCTTCTATGATGCGTCCTATCAACTCCCCGAAGACACGTCGCATGCATCATTGGAAAGTGGCGCCCGCGTTCTTGAGCCCGAAGGGCATCGTCTGGTAGCAGTACGCATCGAACGGAGTGATGAATGAAGTCGCGAGTTGGTCCGCTATGCACATCGCTATCTGGTGGTACCCGGAGTACGCATCGAGAAAACAGAGGGTTTCGCACCCAGCTGTCGAATCGACTACCTGATCTATGCAAGGCAAAGGAAACGGATCCTTGGGACATACCTTGTTAAGGCTCGTGTAGTCAACACACATCCTCCATTTCTTATTCTTCTTCTTTACAAGTATAGGGTTTGCTAGCCACTCGGGGTGGAAGACTTCTCGGATGAACCCTGCACTAAGGAGCTTCATGATCTCCTCGCCGATCGCTTTGCACTTCTCGTCATTGAAGCGTCGAAGGCGCTGTTTCACCGGTTTCGATCCCGGCTTGATGTTTAGCTTGTGCTCGGCAACCTCTCTCGGGATCCCCTTCATGTCGGAGGGTTTCCACGCGAACACGTCGAGGTTCGCTTTGAGGAAGTCGACGAGCGCGCTTTCCTATTTAGGATCGAGCGCCGTCCCGATACGGAGCGTACGGCCGTCGTCGGAGACGACCGTATCCTTGACGTCCTTGGCGGGCTCAAAAGAGCAGGCCGCTCGCTTGGACGACTCGGGGACATCCTGGTCCTCAGATCGTGGCTCGGCGCGGAGCCTCTCGGACCGGATGATTGCCTCAGCGAACTGAAAGCATTCAGTGTCGCACTCGTATGCGCGCTGATACGTGGGCCCTACTGTGATGATCCCCTTCGGACCGGGAATCTTCAGTTTCAGGTACGTATAGTTTGGCACGGCCATAAACTTCGCGTATGCCGGCCTCCTGAGGATCGCGTGGTACGTCCCCGAGAACCCCACCACTTCGAAGGTGAGGGTTTCGGTACGGAAGTTCCGCACATCCCCGAACGTGACGGGCAGGTCGATCTGCCCGATGGGGAGCGCCTCCATCCCAGGGACGACCCCGTGGAATGGTGCGGTCGACAGCCTCAGCTGGGACCGCGGGATGCCCATGTCGTCAAGCGTTGACACATAGAGCACGTTGATCCCGCTTCCCCCATCCATCAAGACCTTGTGGACCCTTTTGGATTTGAATAGGGGAGCTACCACTAGTGGGTAGGATCCAGGCTGAGGCACGTGGTCGGGATGGTCCTCGCGGTCGAAGGTTATCGGAACCTCCGACCACTTTAGGTAGGACGGCTTCGCGACGTCGGCGTTAAAGACTTCTCGCCGGATGAGCTTCTCGCGCCGCCTCGAGGGTCTTGCCGGAGATCCCCCGAAGATCATGTGCACTGCGCCGTCTTCACCCGGGTACGCAGCCCCCGCGCCGTCGTCGTTGTCGGGGGGTGGCCCTCCCCTCTTGGGTTGGTCCGCCGTTCTTGGGTTGAGGGTACTGTTGACGTAATTCTTCATGAGCCGGCAATCCCTGAGCGAGTGCTTGACGGGGACCTCGTGGTGCGGGCACGACGCGTCCAGGAGCCTCTCGAAGTGGTCCTTGGTCGGTGCGGGCTTGGTTGGGTTGCCCTTGGGGCGCGAGGTCTTGCGCTCCACCGCCGCGACGAGGTTGTCATCACGACGGCGCTTGTCATTCTTCTTCTTTTTCTTGAAGCGCGAGGACGTCCCCTCGCCATGGTCCACGACTTGCTTCCCTTTGCCCTGAGGGGTGTTGAGCGTCGCGGCGACCGCTTCCTCGCCGTCGGCGTGGTTGCTCGCGATGTCGAGGAGCTCGCGGGTTGTGCGAGGCATGCGGCGCCCGAGTCGGTGGATGAGGGAGGTGCACATCGTGCCGTTCTGGAACGCCGAAATGGCGTCGTTGTCGGTCGCACCGGGGAGCTCGGTGCAGCGCTTGGAGAAGCGCCGGATGTACTCGCGCAGACTCTCTCCCGGCTGCTGCTTGCAGTTGCGCAGCTCCCACTGCTTGCCGGGGCGCATGTAAGTGCCTTGGAAGTTCCCGACGAAGACCCGACGCAGGTCGGTCCAGTCGTGGATCTTGTCCCGCGGCAGGTGCTCGAGCCATGTCCGCGCGGAGTCACCGAGGTAGAGCGGCAGGTTCTTGATGATGAAGAGGTCGTCCGTCGCCCCCCCGGCGTGGCAGGCGAGTCGGTAGTCCTCGAGCCATACGCTGGGGTTGGTGTCCCCGTCGTACCTTGGTACGTTGGTCGGAGCACGGAAGCGCGAGGGGAACTTCACGTTGTGGATGCTCTGGCCAAAGGCCCGCGGACCCCTCTGGTTCGGTGACCAGCTGCGGTCGCGGTCGTCGTCACTGTCGTGGCGTCGTCCGCGTCCGCGATCGTCGTGGTGGTGTGAGCGATTGTCGTGGTGCTTGTCGACGCTTTCGGCCCGTCGGCGGGCCTCGATGGTGTTCCGCACGTCGCGGTTGGGCCCGAGGCGGTTCCTGACCGCTGACGCTGCAGCGCCGGCCCCCTCCCCATGCTCCTGATGCTGAGAAGGGGGTGGGTTCGGGGCGTGTGCGGATGGCGCTCCGGCCCGCCCGCGCTCCGATCGCTGGCGTGAAGCCGAGCTTTCCGCTTGTTGCGCCGCCGCCGCCTCGAGCAGCGCCTTCAGCTGCTGGCGCACCCGTCGCTCCTTGGAGGTCGCCGCCTCCGGACAGCCGCGCAGCAACATGGCTGCCACGGCAAGATTCTGCAACGCCCGCCTGAAGAGCGGCGGCGCGTCAGCGTCGGGGTTGACGTCGACGTTTGCGCCCTCGTTGGCGCGTCGGTTGTTGTCGCGCGTTTGCCCCGGAGCCGGTGGCGTTGGTGCGCAGGCCCGCGGCTGCTCGGCAGCCGGGCGGCGCTCGCGCCGCTCGCCATTCCCCTCACGGGGATGTCCTGTGCAGGTTGTCGGTCGTGGGGCTCTGGGTCCATGCCCAGCTCTTGGTGAAGAAGGGCCAGCTCCTCGTCGAGCTGGCGCTTGGCCTCCGCGAGCTCGTCGAGCCGCGCCCGTCGTTGGGCGTCGGCGGCGCGGTGGCACGGTGCTGGCTCCGGCTCGGAGCTGCTCGACGCCGAGGCCACGCAGACATTGCACTCCCGCGTGGGGTCGCGCTGCCGCGTGGTCCGTGCCCTCCGAGTCGTCGTAGACCCGGGGGCGACGCTGGTCGCGCAGAGGTTGTTGACGTAGGCCGTCACCGGATCGTCCGGGAGGCCGGGTTGTCCACGGGGGTACATCGCGGTGTACCGCTCCATGAACTCCCCCCAAGCTAGCGGCTCGGCCCCGCTAGCCTGGAAGGCAAGGTCGGTGAGGTAGTAGGCGGCGAGCCTAAAACGCTCCTGCGTTGGGTTTGGCCCCAACATGCCGATGATGGTCTCGTCCGAGAAGCCTCGGACGAAAGCCTCGCGTCCCGCAGCCCCCGTCAGGACGTTGGGACGAGGCGGCCGGGCGAAGGTACGCCCGGCAACGAACTCCGCCGGCCCGGTGTAGACGAAGCCGAGGGAGCCAAAGCGCAAGGTGGCCCCAGGAGTCAACGAGATCCTGCGGCCGTCCATCCGATCCGCTGAAGTTCGTCGAGACACATGATGTGCCCCTACCTGGCGCGCCAACTGTCGGGGTTCTCTACCGCCGGCAGTAAAATTGTGTCGATCGTGCGTCGGGGCTGGATGGTTAGCACAGGAGACAACGGGATTAGACTGGTTCGGGCCTCCGAGGAGTAATACCCTACGTCCATTGTCGAGCTGCCGTGTTCCCGGGCTAGGAGTGTTTGTAGTAGGGGTTACAAACTGGTCGGGAGAGGGCGTCGGACCCAAGTCCGTTGAAGTGGTGTTCGATCTGTAGGAGGTCTAACCCCTGTAACGGTTGCTCTCCTCTCCCTTTTATAGTCACAAGGGGAGGGGCACAAGGGGGAAGTAAGAAAGAAGTACAGTGTTCGGTTGCTGGGATGTCCCGTCGTGCGTCGCTGTCCGTCAGGGCGCATTGAAGTGGAACCGTACTGCTTGGTCGTAGGAGGCGCCGCGTGGCCGGGCGTGGCTATTCACCCCGGGACGCCTGACATCTCCTCCGAGTAGTTTGCTGTGGTCCTAGCCTGCCCGAGTACTTGACCAGCCCGCCACGCTAAGGCCTAAGTCTAGGCTTGAGCTCGTCGTAGGGGGTGCTTGAGTGCCTCGGGCTGAGCTTGCGTGTGGCAGAGTTGGAGATGATGTCGATGTGATGGCCGCACAGCCGGGCAGACCCGCATTAAGGCTCTTGTTGGGGTCAGCTGCTTGCATGGCCGCCAGCTGGTGCATCTGCATGGCGCGGGGAGTCGTCCCCCCACGCGTCATAGCGAAAGTGCTCGCGCCTCAGGCTCGCGCCGCGTGTCATGGCCCACGCACCAGTCGGAGTCGGGGGAAGCTCGTGCGAGGCGGAGACTCGTCGTGGGGGATCCTCCTTGTGGGGAACTGGTCGGAGATGCTGCCAACTGGTCGGAACCGTGACGTCTTGCCAGTGTGGGTCTTGACCGGGATCCTCAGTCTTCCTCGTCTTGGATCTTGGCCTTGACATTGTCAATCTTGACCTTCACATTGTCAATAGTGTTGAATTTTCTCGTGATCAGAGAGATCTTTTTGCCGTCAAAAGGAGCTCTAATCTAGACCCTCGTCACCCACACTTAATAAAAGAAGAAAAATTAAAGGAACACGTACTATATTGCAAAATCCTCCCGGAATGCCTGACTTTACACTAGCTCGACATGATTTTCCAAGCGCCCTTTTCTCCTCCCATCATGACATATCTTTTTCATTCGGTTGAGCAAGCAATCGAAAAGAATAACACGCAAGTAACACACTATACAAAGGACGACACAATTTACCCACAATTACGACTTTCAAGCGATACTCACTCATCACACTACGCAAAGTCTTTTGGCACCGTAAAAGGACAGCTATAGGCCTGCAAGTACACCGTACACTGATCCTGCGTGCGTGCTTACACCGAGCTTTTTTAATTCTGTTGCCGCAATCGTACGCGCGGGCTGCTTTGCCTTCGTCCCCTTCCTCTAATCCTCTCCGTGTTTGCGGCCCTTGTTGACGTTCTAGAACCACTACGGGAGAACATGGCCGTATACCTGATTCCAGGGCCCAAATTTAAAACCGAACCGGGCCATTTCGTGAAGGGATCGATCCGATTAGCTGACCCTTTCGTAAAGAATGGATCCACTCTGACTGACCGTTTCGTAATGCGGCAAGTACCGTGTCGCGCCAGTACACGAGTGGCGGTTATACTGTACTGTACGTACAACCCCTATTTTTATTTTTTTTAAATTCTAGAAACGTATCTAGAGACGCGCGTCCAGTGTCCAGCCGGCCAGTACTGGTTGATGCTTGAGCTTTGCTTGACAGTTCAAACCTAACTTCCATTAGCGATTGATTATTCCAGGCGAGGTTGCGTTAACATGCAGAAAGATGCTGCGTTGCGTTGCCGTTGCCGCCTTGCCGGGGCAGGAGAGCGAAGTCGAGCAGCCAGGGAGCACGGCTTCACCCCATGCTCTCCGGTGGCGCCGACAGCGACGCGTCGAGTTCGAGCGGTTCGAAACGGCAGCAGCACTAACCGCGCGATCGGATTACCAGAGGCATTGATTCCCCCGGGCCCGATAAGCTCGAGCCTCCCCCCTCCCACCCCCTCGCGTCCAGTCTCCAGGTCCAGCAGGGGCCAGCCCGGCCAAGTTGCTCGCTGCCACCGGCCGGCACCGGCACCGGCACCGGCACCGGCACGTTCGTCAGCTTGCGACGGCGTTACTCCTCCCCGAGTCCTGGGGGTCCTGACAGCGGAGAGGGGGGATGGGCGTAGGACACTGAGCCCCCATGCCCGTGCAGGGCTGCTGCAGGCCGTTCCCGGTGTCTCGAGGACGCGGGCGCATGTGGAGGGGCCAGGAGAGGAGTCACCTAGAACGGACGCGACGTGTGATCCCGAGGATTCGCATCATGTGGGCTGTGCTACCGCAGTACACTGGAGAGAGAGAGGGGTTCCGGGGGTTATGGGTTGCATTTGTTTTCAGACTCTTTCTTCAATACTTGAAGTTTTTATGAGCCGTCCATCGGTCCAGATCGGATGGTTGTAAAATAAGAGGAACATATTACAAAGAACCAATCTTGTGGACCGGAACCAAGTAATTGTGGGTCAGGAACTAAATAATTGTGAGTAGAAACTAATCTTTGTTATGAATTGCGGACCGGAACCAAGTAATTGTGGACCGGAACCACCGGTTCCTCCTTGTTCCACCTGGTTCCGGTCCGTAACATTCCTCTTGTTTTCAAGAATTACGTTAGGTCAGGATGCTTTTAGTCGCGCAATCATGTAGATATAGATCATCGCGTTGAATAAACGAGCTCCCGGCAGATGGAATAGGAGCACTAACCACTTGAGCCTGTATGGCAGATCTCGTTTCCACTTCACGACACATGGATCCCAAAAGCGACAAACAGAGAGAGTCCAACCCCCGTCCAACAATTCACCGTTCGGGTTTCAATTCGTGTGGGGAGCTTCTAGAATAATAGCACTTCAACATTCGTAACAAGCACGAAGCATTTCATTCTAGAATAGCATCAGTGAGGGGTGGCATCAAACCTATGCCAGTTCCGCCGGACAGGACAAACAACGCCTCGAGAACAAAACAAACCAGAACAACATTGCTAAGGTAGTAAGCTTTGCTTGCTCCTTCAATCATCATGATGATGTGGTTTTGGTTGGTTAGTCGACTGATTTGTCCCCTGGATCGGATTGGGCCTGGAATCTGTAAGAACGCCGCTCTCATTTCTTTAAGGATTAAGTCCTTTTGACCCCCCTCAAGTATTAGGCGAGTTCGGTTTTCCCCCCTGATGTCCAAAACCGGGTATTCAAGGCCCCTCATCTCCCGAACCCGTGCGGTTTCCCTCCCTCGGCGGTTTTGCTGGCGTGGGACCCACTCGTCATACTCTCTGTCTCTCTCTCCTTTTTTTACCTCCCCCGGTCCTCCCTCTCTCTCCCCATTCCCCTCCCTCACTCCCACCCCGCCACCTCGTCCCCGCCGCCGGCCGGCGGGCCTCGCAGCAGGGGCCCCGCGGGGTGGCGGCGACGACGTGGCGAGGCTCGGTGGCGGCACGGCGGAGATGGTGCTACTCGTGCTCCACTGCGGCCAAGCGGGAGGTCGAGGCCGAGTAGTGGAGCTGAGCAGACGTGGCGGGCGGAGCTCCAGGAGCAGGGAGCGCGGCGGCGGCTGAATCCGGCCGGGCCTCCTCCGGCCTCTCCCTGCGGGGGTGCTGGCCATCGCCGTGGGCGGACTCCCTCCGGGCGTGGGTGACGAGGCCAGCGGGGGAGGAAGGGTGGGCCGCCGACGCCGATGCGAGGCAGGGCGGGCTGCGTCCGTCGGCGCGCCGACGCGACCCACCCAGCGAGTGGCACCGCCGTGGCCGGGAGCGGGGGTGCGGCTGCTCGACCTCGGCCGGAGGCGGGTCGGAGCCTGCAAGGGCTTAGCCGCCGGAGCACATGGCGGAGGGGTGCTCAGCAGTCGGAGCGAATGGAGGAGGGGCGCTCGGACTTCGCAGGCGAAGGAGAGAAGGGGTGCCTGTCTGGCCGGAGGAGGGCGCGGCCAGGCGGGGTGCGGCGGCCGCCGACGTGTGGAGATAGGGAACAGGGGAGGAGAGGAAGGGGAATGGGGAGAGAGAGGGAGGACCGGGGGAGGCAAAAAAGGAGAAAGAGAGACAGAGAGTATGACGAGTGGGTCCCACGCCAGCAAAACCGCCGAGGGAGTGAAAACGCACGGGTTTGAGAGATGAGGGGCCTTGAATACCCGGTTTTGGACATCAGGGGGGAAAACCGAACTCGCCCAATACTTGAGGGGGGTCAAAAGGACTTAATCCTTTCTTTAATAAGGCTTTGGATCGATGGGCTTCTTAAAAGCCCGCGCGAGGGTGCCGCCAGTTCATGGCCCAGGCCGTATCTGTCCACACTGAAAATTTTGGTACTTTTTCAACACTGTTCAACAAATACTGTGTAACACTCCGCGGCACCGTGGCAAGAAGCTGGAACAGGAAACAAGACACAAAACAAAATATGGCATTAATTGTTCGCAAACTTGTCACATCACATGTTTAAACACTAATTACAAGCATTAAACATAGTTTTTGGTTCAAAATTGTGCCATGCATAGACCGGTATTGTAGGCCAAGTAGCGGCCCAAGCATGGGCTAGACATCGGGCCGAAACTATGGCCGGCCATATGGCCTTACAATTCCTATCCATCTTTTGAAAGAACTTAGCATCTACATCTTCCAGTGTTTAAGACCCGTAAAAATAACTATAGCCCTTCGATCTACATTCCCAACCCTATCTCTCCTTGCTCCTTCTCTCTCATCCCCTGCTCTCGTGCCCCCCCCCTCCCGCCCCCCTTGGGGTGCTCTTGGCGAGCGCGTCGGTGAAGGCTTGGAATTGGAGTGCATGCATATAAAAGAAAACAAAATTAATGACATCAGCCACATGCAACATTGATTGGAACTAAAAAAATCTATAAATCACAAACCAAACATCAAAATTAAATTCCGATCGTACCATTGGATTTCTGACAATAAAAACTTCGAAACAAGATCTCACTTGACTATATTTTGACATACTTTTTTTATTCGTATTTTTAATTACGGTTATATATTTTGGGCCTGTTTGGCAGGGCTCTGGCTCCTCCAAAAACGACTCCGGCTCTGGCTCCTCTGGTGGAGTGGCTTTTCTGATGGAGCTGAAGCCGTTTTGGAAAACGTTTGGCAAAACGGCTTCACCTGTTGGATTGAGGTTGTAAAATGTCTAAATTGCCCTTCTTATTTTTTTCTTTTTTCTTTTTTTCTTTTCTTTCTTTTCTTTTTTCTCCTTCTTTTCCCCCTCCTCTACTTATCCATTCGGCCTTATCCATCCGCGACGCGAGGTCCCGATCCCAGCTCCCACCGCCGGCGGCGCCTCCGCCTGGTGTCCGCCTCGACGGCGGAGATCCGCCCTGCCCCGGCCGCCTCCGCCGACACCATCTCCCCTGCCGGCGCCGGCGCCTGCTCCACTCCTCCGTCTCGCCTGCACCTCGGCAGGCGCCTCCGCCCCGCGTCCGCCTCGACGGCGGAGATTCGCCCTGCCCCGCCCGCCTCCGCCGACGACACCGCCCCCGCCGACACCTACTCCCCTCCTCCGCCTCGCCTGTGCCTCGGCCGGTGCCTCCTGCCCCGGCTCGCCTCGGCCGGCGCCTCCGCCGGGGCAACCGCCGCGCGTCCGCCTCCGCCGTCGCTCCTCCGCCTCTGCCCCTCCGCCGCCTCCTCCCTCTTGCCGCCGGCCGCTGCGGCAGGCACGGGCGCCACACGAGGGCAACGGTGGGAAAGGGGGGGCGAAGCCGGGTGGAGCCACAAAATCGTGGCTCCGCCTCCCCTTCGGAAGCCGCGAAGTGCTCCAGGGGCAGCTCCACACCTAGAGCCGTTGCAAAATCAACCGTTTGGGAGGGCTCCGCCTGGAGCCGCTCGTGGAGCCGGAGCCCTCCCAAACAGGGCCTTTGTTATCGCTAGAACAAAACGAATGAAGTGCCAAAACAAACGAGAACAACTGTCAGAACAAGTTTATATGTCATCCCGAACAACAAATGTGGTGTCAGAACAAATCAGAACAAGGGTCAGACACATGTTATTATTATAGCCAGAATAACTTATTATTATAGCCAGAACAAGTTTGTATATCATCTCGAACAAAACAAAAAAAATGTCAGAACAAATGAGAATAACTGTGAGAACAAAATCCTATTATAGTCGGAACAATTTTGTGTGTCATCTCGAACAAAAACAAATGTAGTGTCATAACAAATCAGAACAAATTGTTATTATAGCCCGAACAAGATACTTATAGCCGGAACAACTTATTATCATAGCGAGAACAAATTTACATCTCATCTCAAACAATAAAAAATATTAATGGAGGAAAAATATTTTAAAAGAAAAAATATAAAAATGGAAACAGAAAAAAATAAAGTAGAAAGTAAAAAATAAATAAATAAAAAGGAAAGAGAAATAAAAGTGAAATAAGAAAAATAAAATAAAGAGAAAGAAGAATAAAAAGAAGAAAGAAAAAATGAAACAGAAAAAAGGGAAAACCGGAAAAGAAAAAACACAACGCGGCGTCAAAGAAAAAAAAGGGAAAATGGAAAAAGAAAAAAACAACGCGCGCAGCGTGCGAAAAAAAAGGGAAAATCAGAAAAGAAAAAAAGAAGAAGAAACGACGCGGCGTCCGAAGAAAGAAAAAGGAAAGTTGGAAAAGAAAACAAAAACAGCGCGCGGCGTATAACATTTGATATCTTTACTTTCAAGGTGGAATAGCCAAATTTGTCCCTGCACTATCATCGAAAGCTCAGTTTCGTTCCTGAATTACCAAAACAAACGTTTTCGTCCTTGAACTTTTGCATCCGTGTCATTTTCGTCCTTGTTCCAACGTGGACACCATGGTGGTGCACCTCTTCGTCGTCCAAACTTGCGGGTTGTGAATTTTTGTTTGTACCCTTACCCTTTGGCCATTTCTTTCCCAGACTTGAAGTGATTTTCAACAATAATTTAGGGATGAATTTGGCTATTCCACCTACTTTCAACATATCGTATCTGTAGCATCAACATTTCGTCTCCGTGATTTTAACATCGTATCTGTGATTTCGACATTTCACCATTAAATGTTGAAATGAGTAATGGAAGTGTTGAATATATTTTGTGGGAAATGTTTAACATGTTTGTCTGAAAATGTTGAACGTATTATCTCCTTCCTATAGTTAATTGGGCAAAGTGGGATTTAAAGATAGAGGGAGATGGATAGGAAGCTGTTGTGCTATGGCGAAACCTAACACGAACAATGAAAACGAAATGCTCAAGCAGAAGACTCCAGGAAGACAAAAGGCAAATACTCAACAATGTAATTCTCAAAAAACGATCCTCTTTACAAATGCCGGTCGGTCACCTTTTATAGGGAGACGAACGGACTTTTTACATTCCGAAATTGACCTTGTGTAGAAAGAATCTAACAAGAATGTACTAGGCTAATACTGGGAATTCTCCATTGGGTCTTCACGTAAACGGCGCTTTCCTGATTTCCCGCCGCATATCACAGCGCTTTTCCGGCACATGCACATGCGCCTGTCGGGTGAAGACCTTCACTTTGGAGAACACCCTTCGCCCGGGAAATTTCGCCACCTGAAACATACAATAAGCAAAGTGTTGGGAAACTTAATGTTAGTTGCGACGAAGCCTCGAGCGAAAGGGTAGCTAGGGCCTTTCATTCGTATCAGATTTGTCTCGAGGGCTTCGTCCTGTGAAAACCCAGTAATGTCAAGTTAGGGGTTAGAACCTAGTACTTCTTATATTAGTGTAACTTTCGGGCGACGAAAGGTGTCCAGCGAAAGCTTACAGGTTAATAGGAGAAACAGACTGAATGGCTTCGAGGGCTTCGCCGCCTTATAAACAACACCATTGGATTGACTACGCGTGTTTCGGCGACTCTAAAATGTTAACTTTGTCAACCTCGATCCGGAATCCCCCAACAGAAGCGCCATAGGGTGTGCTGGTTCATTGCTCAAGATCTGCAGAATTCTGTGCCGCCGCCTCCCTCCTGCAGTCTGCAGCTCCAGGCAAGCAGGCACTTTCGCTTCAGCCTTTCAGGGACCATCACAAGTTCAGAACAAGGTCGTATCCAAAAGTCCGAAGTTCAGAACAAGAAGCACGCCCATTTCTACGGCCAACACGAACAAATTACTACCATGGCATTCACTCTGCTTTCGACCAACACAACCCTTTATTCCACGCAGGCGCAGGGCCTAGAGCTGGCCCAGCCATCGGATCTTCAGTTCCAGATGAACGCAACAGGGCTCCTCACCCTATGCACGTCTCTCTCCCACACGATCTCGCCGAACTGCTGCACCATCCCCGCCGCCGGTCTCTTCTTGCTCCGGAACACGACAGAGTAGGTCTTCCTCTCGTTCCGCTGCTGCCCGCCGAACTCCAGCGTGGCCGGCGTGACGGTCACCTCCACCAGCTGGTCCAGCGCCACGACCTTGGCGGTGTAGTTCTCTGGGCCCTCCGACACCTTGGTCACGGTGCGCGCCAGCACGCGGACGCCGGCGCCGTCGCTCAGGTCCGCCACGAACGACGGGTAGTTGAGGCCACCGACGCCGCCGGGGAGCGTGCTCGTGCACCCGGCGAAGCCCGGCACGAACACCCCGATCTGCGCGGCCGTGTAGTTCATCGTGCACAGCAAGTCCACGTAGTCCCTCTCCGCGGCGTCGTACACCAGGCCCGGGTCCAGCGCCTGCTGCGGCCGCACTAAGCCCGCCCCGACCGCCATCGGCGTCGCGCCGCCGCCGCGGGCTTCGGGCTGCGCTGTCCGCGATGGGCCGGCCCTGGACGTCGAGCGTCGCCGCCGTCGTCATCAGCGCCGACCGGATCATGGCCGGCGTCCAGTCGCGGTGCTTGTTCCTCAGCAGGGCCGCGACGCCGGCCACGTGCGGGCACGACATGGAGGTGCCCGAGAGGATGTTGAAGCTCTCGCGCCTCGGGTCCTCCGGCGACAGGGGCGTCTCGTCGGGCAAGGCGGCGAGGATGTTGGTGCCCGGCGCGACCACGTCCGGCTTCAGGATCTCGCGGACGATGTGTTTGGGCCCCCGCGACGAGTAGGACGACACCATCGGCGCGCGGCTCTCGCCGACCACCGTGCGGCAGGTGAAGCAGAACGACGCCACCGGGTAGGGGTCGGACCGGATGTACGCCTCCAGCTTCGCGGGCGCCGAGGGTGACGGCCGGCAGGGTGAACGCATGGGCGTCGAGCCCCTCCATGCCCCAATCGTCGGTGACGACGGAAAGTAGCCCGCTGCCGCCGGCCCTCTGCACTTCCATGCCGAACGATGGATCGACGCCAGAGCGGCTGGTGCACACGACGATCTTGCCCATGATCCTGTCTGGCACCAAGTCGACGCTGGACGCTGGGTGAGAGCGGGATCATCTGGGTCCGGTTGGCCGTGTAGGTGTAGAGAGACTGCCCGGCCAGAGCCTGGCCGTTGCCGAGCGTGATGGTCGCCGGGAACACCCGGTCCAGGTCGGTGGCGCCGACCGTCGTGATCCACAGCGCCATGTTGCTGAGCGAGGACGCCAGCGGGCCGTCGTTGCCGGCCGAGCAGGCGACGAAGACGCCCGCCCGCACGGCGCCGAACAGGGCCACGGAAATTGGGTCGTTGTAGAGTCGACGTCGACACTTTCGAGGGACAGGGACAGGATGTCCACGCCGTCCTTCACCGCGGCGTTGACCGCCGCGACGATGCTCGAGACGCTGCAGCCGTTGTCCGGCTCGCACGCCTTGTACATGGCGATTCTCGCCCTGGGAGCCACGCCCCTCGCTGTCCCGGCGGCGAATCCCAAGAACTCGGCGCCGGGGACCTCGGCGCCGGCCGCCGTCGACGCCACATGTGTGCCGTGCCCGTTCTTGTCCCTGGGGGACTGGAAATCGCTTCTCCCCGTCGTCGATGCCGCCTTCGCGCGCGCGGCGCCCATCATGGTGAAGGACCTGGCTCCAACGAGCTTGTTGTTGCACATGCTCGCGTTGAAGCGCTCGCCGTCCCCGCAGCGGCCCTTCCAGCTCGGCCGGACGGGGGCGAGCCCGGCGTCGGTGAAGCTGCCGCTCTCCGGCCAGATGCCGGAGTCGACGAAGCCGATGATGACGTCGTCCCCGAAGTTGGTGTCCGGCAAGATGCCGAAGTCCTTGTCGAGGCCGAGGAAGCTCGGGGACCTGGTGGTGTGCAGATGCATCACCCCGTCCTCGAACACGCCGGCCACGCCCGGAGTGCTCGACAGCCGCCGGGCCTCGCCGGCGGTGAGCTCGGCCGCGAAGCCGTGCGCCGCGGTGTCGTAGACGTAGAAGATGCGGGAGGAGTTGGCCGCCGGGGACAGGGAGGTCACCATGGAGGTGTACCAGTGCTCCAGGGTGGCGAAGTGGGACGGCTTGGCGACGTGGTCGGTGAAGACGATGTAGGGCTTGGAAGGCTCGTGCTGGCGGTCGCTCGGGCGGTCGGGCCGCTAGGCGGGATAGCCACGGAACCAGCGAGCTGAACAAGCAGAAGCAAAGAGATCAAACAGAGCAAGGGACTGAACGCCATTGTTGATGTGCTCGAGGTTTTGGCTTGGGCCTGGATGCTTAGGATGCACGGGCTATTTATACCCGCTTGGGCGCTCATTTGCCCAACCTGTCAGTGAAACAACGAGCCGGTGAGACGCAAGTGTTGCAGACTTGCAGTTGCAGTTGTTATACCACGCTACGTTGCTGGCGTTCATCAATCTTGTGCAATTTTCTTTGATCCCCGGTGTCATATCCTGCCGGACCTTTTTCTGCTTCCTGTAGTTGCTGCGTTCATCAATCTGTTCATGTAGTTGCACGCTAAACCCTACCGTAGCAACCAGAGGAATACATACCTGGCCTGGCGACCACCGACCAGCACCTCCGGAAGATGATGGCGTATGGCGACCGTGGGGATCCCTGGCCTCCTGAGTCCTGATCGATGTTTGCGTCGCCTAGCTCCCGCGATTGATCTGGCGAACTCGTGGACTCTAGTGCCGTGCGGCGTGCGGGAGGAAAAAGAGGCCTCACGGGAGAGGGTGCATGTGGGGCCGCGGGAGAATGAAAGGCGCGCCAACGCTTCGCGCCGCGGGAATCGTGGCGGCGGAAAAAAAAAAGAGATGCAAACCGCGATGGCAAAACAACGCCGCGCGTATATTCACCTGTTGAAAACTATCTGCCGCCTGTGTGCTATCACTAGGGATTTGAATTTCACGGTCTACAGTTTGTTTCTTTCACTGTTTGATAGTAGAAGCAGCAACCCTCCTATGTAAAAAAAAATCAGGTGTTAGTGTGTTACGTTCCGTTATGCTTAATTGTTTCACCCAATTGTCAGTTCAGATATGCTCCAAGATGCAATCTTTCTTATATTCCTTATATACTCTACTCCCTCTGTCCATTTTTAATTGTCCCAATATATGTTGGATACATCCTACGAATGAATAATTATTTTTAATAAAACATCAAGGCTTTTCCACTGCGTTTGGTTGTAGACACCTGTTGAGAACTATTTGGCGTTTGTGTGCAATCACTAGGGGTTTGAATTTCTCTTTACAATTTGATTCTTTCACCGTCTGGTAGTAGAAGTAGTAGCAATGTATAATCTCAATTGGATTTATAAATAACAAAATTTTATTGAAATGACATTTTTCTGCCCGCGGAGGAAAGATCACTAACTCGCCAAAAATTGATTGTTCAGTAGTTTGTGGACGTCCGATCAAGATTTGATTGCTCATATCACTGTTATTTTTAAGCAAATTAATGAATAACTATCACTAGGGATTTGAATTTGGCGGTTTACAATTTGTTTCGTTTACCGTTAAATATAGTGACCCTCCTATGTAAGAAACAATTCAGGTGTTACGTTTTGTTATGCTTAAATAAACTTGTTGTTTCACCCAATGTTCAGTTCAGATATGCTCCAAGGTGCAAGCTTTCTTATAGTGGGTGAATCATTTCCTCGTTTTTTACATACTTTATGTAGCAACACCATTTTCCTAGGGTGCACACAGAAATTTCTATAAGGCAACTTTAAAATTTACCATAGTTTAGACTAAAATGACATAATTATTTTAGTGCAAATTTAGGACAAACATTATATTCAATTGTTTGAGAGGTTAAACAATATACAGTTTAGGTGACAAAAGTTGATGATAATGAAGACATTTTTCATAAGATTGATGCATATAAATTCCTAAAATATTTGGGCACACACATTAAGAAAAACATTGCTCTCCTGATTTCCTCCCAACCTTCCAAAAAAAAACGCCCACCCCATACACAAGCCGCCTTCTCCTTCACGCTTCTCCCAATTTCTACTCACAGCCTGTAGCAAGTAGCAACCCGCTCAGAATTTCTGTCCACAATAGCAAATATACCGACATGGAAAACATGGTTCCATCATTTTCTTTAATCAAGCATTAAGCTGCTCTTGTACAGAAACAAACCTTCTGTATCAATATTCTAAGTTAAGTATAGCTTTCAAATGACATTTCGTCAGATGTTATTACTGCTTTGGTGGAGTAGCGTGACAAGCATTCTCTAAATTTTCCTTGGTTCTTTCTGTCATATCGTCCATTTTTCTAGTGACCACATATATTTGTATTGACAGCTCATTAATGATCACGATACATTTGTACTAAAACTACATAATTTCTGTAATGTAGTGTAGATTTATTATAAACAATATGCAGCATAAATTTTAGGCTAAACAAGGTGATTTTAGATACATGAAAAGTGGGTTAAAATGACAAAAAATCAATAAAGATAGTGTGTACACATTTCTAAAATATCTGGACATGCATCTTACTGATAGAAACGTTATTCCCTGACGCTTCTCTGAATTTCTACTTTTGTGAATAGTATCACTAAGTATAGCTTTGGCATGACATTTTAATCAGGTATTCAAGGAAGTGGGGGACCTCGGCTCTTAGGAAGAGACAAAGCTATTCTTGGTTTCATGGAGTAACGTGAGAAGTAACATCGAGTCAGTAAGCATTTGTTTGATAATAGAAATGTTCAATTTTACAATTGGAGGCTAGGTCATGCATGGTGGCACTTGGATGTATCTGAAGAAAGTGCCCACATTATGTTCTGATCTTTGCTAAAAAAAACATTATGTTCTGATCTCTGCTCCGGTGACTGATATGTACAGTAGCGTGCTAATCTTCACAAGCAAGCATTCCTTTGTTTTCTAAGCATGTAAACCGGTAGAAGAATGCATGCGCATCAATTTATCAGCCAGTGCGGTAGCCGGTTAGTTGCTCGAGGACTTTGAGGTTGATGATTTGGGCTTCCTTGCGATGGAGCCCAGGCGGCACACCAGCAACCTCCCTGGCCGGCGAGGTCGCCGTCGCACGTTTTGTCTTGTATGCCTGCTGCCGCGGCTTGTGACGATGGGTCATCGTCCTCCGGTCGGGCAAGTGTGGCATTGGCGGCCAACAATGGCCGCTGTTCCTCGGAGCTGGTAGAAGCAGCCAAGGAGACAGCTATTTTCCATTGTTTGCATTACTACCTTTGCCCATCTTATTACCGTTAAATGAGATGAAATGTTGTGCCATTATCGTTCCATCCGCATTGTGGGACTTTTAGGGTGTGTTTGGATCCACGTGGCAAGAGCAAAAAAGAGCAAATTTTTTTTCCATTAAGTGTGTTTGGATCCAGTGGTGGAGCTAGGATTTAACCTAAGGAGGGGCCGCTACAGTGCCACACAGTGCCTTTTTTTTTTCTTGCGCCGGCATCAGCGTCTGTTTCTCTACATAAAAACCATACGAAACTGCTTATCTACTGGCAACTCCACGATTGATTCTAGATGGATTGCATGAGCTGAAACTACTACTGCATTTTCAGTTCGCTTGGGCTAAAACTGCGCTCCTTGTGTTTGTCGGACGCTTGCTTGAACCAGCAAAGAACTACGTAGCTCGTATGCTCTGCTTTTTAGAAACCGCGGTGACTCAAGTTTGCCGAAGCGTAGGTAGCTGGCCAGACTCATGGTTTTTGTTTGTGCCGGGGGGGGGGGGGGGGGGGGGCACGGCCCACCACCTTGTCCACAATAGCAAAACTTTTTTTTTAACTAAAGGGCAGGAGTGCTGCCATGTCATATAAGAAGAAGAAGAATGCGGACTATTACAGGGTTGTGATTACATATAAAAGAAAGACACACAAAACACAAAGTTGCGCTAAACATTAAAGAAACTAGACGCCGGCTATGGCCCTCATTGCAAACACCCTCATCTGCATCTCTTGCTTTATCAAGTAGAACACCGAAGCTGCTGTCATGTAGACACCGTCAAAGATTCTTCTATTTCTTTCTTTCCACAGATTCCAAACGGTGTACATTTGAAATGCTGCAATAAGACGCTTATGTTGTTGTGGCCTTGCATGAACCGAAGCATTCCACCATCCTTCCAAAGAGGCATTCATAGTTGGTAACTGAATTAGCCCTCCTGCCCAACTAGCCACGAGATGCCACACCTCCCTTGCAAACACACAGTGAAGACATAAATGAATGGCCGTCTCAAGTGCTTGATCACACAATATGCACCTTGGATCACAAGGCCAATTCCTGGCAAAAGCAAAACTTTTGGCAAAAGCCTTCCATACTCGTACTCTTTTGGCAAAAGATGGCAAACGTTTTGCCCTTTTAGCCTAGTTTTACCACGATGTAGAGGCAAGAGATTTTTGACATCTCATTTTTCTTTTGCCCTTTTGCCAAGGGGGTGTTTGGAGGTAAATGTCAAAATAAATGGCAAAATGGATGCCATTTGCCATGGGCCTAAACACACCCAAAGGGCAGCCGCAACGGGGTGCTACAAGGTCTCTACAAGAGAGCCAGATCAGTATTTGAGAATAAAAAAAATGAAGAAAGAGAGAGAAGTGACGCTGGATCTAGCGCAAGCCGCTAGCACGCGGTTCGGTGCAAGCGGGCCCTACGCACGGGATTCCAAACGCTGAGCAGGCAAACAAAAACAAGCGAAGGCGGAGGATGGAGGCAAGCTCTGGGCCAGATTAAACAAATATTGACGTGTGAGTAAAAAGCTTACTATATCCTACATGGACATCATGGTAGATTGGTAGAGAGTGCTTTGCTGTAACCTTTGCGGCTGCTCTTGCTATTACTAATTGGAGGCTCTTTTTAAGGCTTCCACGTGATGCTAGCTAGGATCCTAGGTGAACAGTCTAAAAAATAGAAAAATCCTATAAATTCTAACAAAAATCAGAAACATCCGACCATCAATTCAACATCTCTAATCATAATAACCATTGGATCTGTTATCTTTCTAATAAATTATCCACCTCTGCTATTATGAAAATAGACCAAAGTAACTCCTAAACATGTATCTAAATTACCCACATATGCCATTATAAAAATTAATGTAAATTAACCCTTAATTTTCATGTAAATTACCCACCTACGCTAGTATAAAACAATATCAAATAACCCCCTAAATTTGCATATAAACTATCCACTTATGTGGTTATTAATTTTAAAGTAACCCCTAAATCTGAATCTAAATCATATAGTTATATAATAAAATCTTAAAGTGCATCAATATAATATTTTAAATTACTATTTCTATAATTATCAATATATTATTTATGCTTTCTGAAAAATATGTTATTTATGTTATTGTTTATATAAAAAATACTTTCCATAATGTGTGTTGTCATATACTCATATATTCAAGAATGAGAGACAAATAAGAATACCAATTTTTATGTTGTTCATAGCTTAAAATAAAGTATTCAATTAAATACAAATCAAACACATATGGAGGTGCTATGCTAAGTGAAAAATTGTTACTAACTAAACCTATTACAATTATTAGAATATGTAATAGATGAAAGATAATTATAATTATCAGCTATTTTCTAACTAGCCCGTGCGGGGGCACGTGTTGATAGACTAGTATTTTCAAAGTGAAACCAAATCATCAAGCATTGCAAAGATTTTCCATAACGAGGAGTTAGGCATGCAATAAGCAACGGTTCACAATAGTTACCTCACCCCAAATCCCCAATACAAAACCTCAATAATACTGTACATCACTATTACTCCTACATACCACCAAAAAAAAGGTTCTTATAATTTACCATCGAATTCTTGGTGAAAATGAGAAGACGCCAAAAATGTCCAAAAAAGGAAACGGCATAACGAATCTCTCTTTTCCATAGAGAATTAGAGATGGAGAGAGAGAGCACGGCCGGGGTCTCTGCGCAACGATCAGATGTTGCCATGAATCAGAACAGAGGCTCACTGTACAAACTCGACAAGGGATCAGACTGTACAAAAAAAAGCAAAAGTCCATCTTGTGCGCATGGCGTTGCGTTGAGAGGAAGTGGGTTCTGGTTGGATTCTATTGGGTGGCTGCGGCCTGCGGGGACTCGACTGGGGGTCGTGACGAGGAGAAAAGGAGATCGGCGCGGCGGCGAAGGGGAGGAGATGCGAGGCTTGCTGCGGCTCCGGGTGGCAACTGTACGAATTGGAATTCGTTGGGCCTTGTCGGTTGTCGCGTAGTACTGACCGGCCGTTCCGCGCCAGCCACGAGGTGGAGGGAGGTGGGGCTCCGAACCTTCCTCTGTGAGTGTCATTTACGAGAGCTTAACCATGCTTAGCGACTTTCTTGATTATCAAGTAATAATCAGCAGCAGACAAGCCTTTGGATGTTTAGGTCTTTGTTAATTACACCAGCTGGATGGGTTTGGCATGCCTGTATGGACATGGTGTACAGATGCATGGGATGCATGGCTTTGAAGGGGTGGAAAATAACATTTTGGCCATCAGCTTTCTTTGGCAGTTAACTCCGGTCTCTCAAGTTCAAAATGTGTGCCAAACAAGGGGCGTGTTTGGAAGCTTGAGGTAAAATAATTGTGGCAAAGCAAATATTTTGCCCCCTCTATTTGCCCCTACAAAATTTACCCCTTGGTTGTTTGGACGATGGGGCAAATTTGCTTGTTTGAACGTTTGCATAGGAGAGGGAAAGGGGAATAGATTGATATCTTGTGGGCCCAATATAGCAAATTTACCTCATTTGCTACTCTTGGGCTGCAAATGGGTTGAGGCCTTGAGGGGAGGTAAAACATTTGCCCCAAGCTATTTACCCCACATGTTTGGAAGGTTTTGGGTAAATTTGAGGCAAATTTGCCCTTTCAATTTTAGCCCCATTTACCCTACAATCCAAACATGCCCCCCTCAGGTTTTCAGTTTTTAGAAAATAGGACAAAGAAGCACCTAGTAGGATGGTTCTTTGCTGAATAAATGCTAGGTGGAACGATGAAAAGAGAAAAAGGCTGTTGCTCCCTAGAGGCTAGACCTGACCAGCCGATGCCCAGGCGGCGTGTGCACGACTGCACGTTCGATTGGGCATTTGCACCACCAACCCCCTCTCCCTCTCTTTCTCTCTCTGATCTCTCTCTCCGCCTCGCGGCAACAGCGCCACATGGCCGGCCGGGACGCGGACAGGATGTTGCAGGGAGGCGATAGCAGAGGCCAGAGAGCAGTTTGTTGGGTTGGGACGACCGAGGAAAAGAGCGCCCCGCCCGGCGCTGCACACCACCGTACTACTCGCCGTTTCGCCCGGCCCAAAAAGCTACCGCGGCGAGATCCGGGTGTGGTTGTGGTGCGGTGCGGTGCGAGTCGTGTGCCGCATCGTACACGGTGACGATGGCAGGGAGCCTGCTCTACACGTACGACCAGCACGCCTTCTCGCAATGTTTTTTGCAATGTTTTTTTGCTTCCTTTGATCTAACGCTGCGGGCTCCTGTAATGGTTCCTCGAACTGTATGCACGTGTCTACAATTAGGATCTCCTCAAGACCTCAACGGCTTGCTTGGCTTGATTCGATCTAGCATAAGGAGGGAAATAGCACAACATGTTCGCCTTGGCTAGGGATGGAAACGGATAGTAATTCGGATACCATTTTTTAGCCGTTCTTTTTTGATTTTAGCTAAATTAGACATAATATTTTGTATCCAAAAATTTATATTCTTGTTCTTGGCATTGTGCTTGTTAAGATTCATACAAAATAAACCCCAAATGTGTGCTACATTTTGATCAAACGATGAAAAGAAATTCGGATTCGGATTCGGATTCGGATACGGATGTTTTTTCACCTTTTCCTCTATTGAAAGCAAATAATCCATAA
Organism: Cenchrus fungigraminus; assembly: GCA_036936925.1. NCBI lineage: Eukaryota > Viridiplantae > Streptophyta > Magnoliopsida > Poales > Poaceae > Cenchrus > Cenchrus fungigraminus. The sequence goes on along the minus strand of CM072778.1, from coordinate 10,007,086 downwards.
AAAAAATTGTAGCTAATTTTTTTATTTTTTCCAGTAATTAACTGGTTATAATGCATAAAAAATTAGCACCAAATTTATTTTATTGTGATCTAAAAAAACAATCTATGATACAATTCGGATGTTTTAGTTCCATCCCTAGCCCTTGGCCTTGCTCACCCCAGATCCCTAAACGAATCAAGTGAGATGCCTACTCCATAGACATGGCGTCCTGGGAAGGGAGATCAGTCGTGAAGCCTCTTTCCTGCGTGAAGCCAGGCGAGCGAGCGCCTGTCAGAAGAAAAGCAGGGATGCGAGCCTGTCTGTCTGCCTGTGCCTGCTCGACCCGACCCGACCGCACGTACCCGGCCGCCGCCTGCCGTTTCTGTGAACCCGCGGCACAGCTGGTGGCCAAAAGCTGAGCGAGGGCCGACCGGCCGAGGGCCGAGGGAAGGGATGCGAGCCCTGCTGCGTCTTGCATCCTTTACACCGGGACGTACAGGGCCTGACACCGGCACGGCACCGCGCGCAGACGAGACTAGCACACCGGCGGCAGGCAGGCCCTGCAAGCAGCGACGAACAAACCGCACGGCGTCGCCTTGGCTGGCTCGCGAGCCAGCACCCCGGACCCAAGGTTTGACGTTTCCGCGCAAGCAAGCGCAGCGTGGTTGCTGGCGATCCCTCCAAGAGAAACAGAAAGAAGGGGGGTTGCGCTCTGCGGCGCCACACCCACCTCCCACCACCCTTCGTGAGTTCGTGGCTCCACGCTTGCGGCCATCAGCGTCTCACCCATTAGAACGGCTGGCTATTCTATAAATACCCCCCACCTCCCAGACTCGCACACCACCCTTCCCCTTCCTCCCACTCCCTCGGCGCACACGCGCGGCGCCGCGCAGGCAACGCCGACCCGGCGAGATGGTAAACTCTCAATCGACTACGCGCTTGCATGCTAGCCTTTGAAAAGGCTCTTGTCTTGTGCTCCCCTAATCGTGGTTGTGCCTTCCCCAATGCAGGTGGTGCTTGAGGAGATGGAGATTCCGGAGCAGGATTCGCTGCATCTAGTAAGTCTCCTCCCCAGCACCCCTTGCGTTTGATTCGAATGGTTTCGGGTGGCTTTCGCCAATCGAATCCTCGTTGTTTGAGGACATGTTGTGCTGTGATTTCTGATCGGGCGTTTGTACGAGGGTTTTTGTCGCAGGCTAGTTGGTTCAAATTGGGGTCGGTTCGAGCATCGCTGTGCTAGCGTGTCAACTCTGTTTGCATTCGTGGGGGGCGATTCACTTTTAGCGTTTCTATTTTCGGATCCGGATTGTATCCCAGTTGGGTAGTGGGTTTTTTTTGGGTCTCTCTTCTTCTAGTTTTATGCTGAATTTCCTTATAAGTTCGGTTGTTCACATAGATTGCTTGCTCAGTATGCTGTCAATATGGTTTCCTTCTCTGATTTGGAAGGATCGCTCCGTGGGGTTGTCCACTAGGTTCTGCTCGACGTGGTCTAAAACTAGCGCGGAACTCCTCCTTGGTTGTGCGGTTTTTCTACTTTATCTCGTTGATTTCGGGAGCCAGTAAATAATCTCTGACTCAGTTGTTAAGAAGTACCTACGAAGTGTTGAATTGCGTTCAGAACATTAGGTTTCATCAGGCTATTTTACCGAACTTTAGATCTAAACTCCAAAAATTGATTTGAATAAATGGTTTCTCATTGTTGTTGTTGTTGTTAATTTTGAGAAATTAGTACTTGGGGTGGCCACAATTTATCCATTAGAAACCTCCAAAAAATTGTTCAGTCAATTGAATACACATAGATTGTGTTAATTTAGCTTTCCAACGTGTTTCATTTCTGTGATTTCAAGGAGCATGTTGTAGCCTTTTCCCCGTCTTTGGAGTGGCCATGCAATTGTTATGTCCAAATATACCTTGAACAGCAACACAACTTTTATTTGGATTTGAGTTCTACAGTACTAGTGTCCATGCTTCTAGCAGTGCATATTTAATTTCCACTTTGGGCTCAGACCAAGCAGCACATATCTGTGCATTAAGCCTTTTCTAGCTTGCTCTAGTAATATCAATTTATTCAGTGTATCACAGCAGAGTATAGGGTTTTGGCAATCAG